>OV121057.1:12500-10012500 GCA_921293045.1 Aplocera efformata
TTACTGTGAGGAGGGTTCCGTCCGTGTTGTCAACCATTCCATAGGCGCCGTCTGAAAACCAGCGCTGCGTCTTAAACGGCTAAGTTTAAGAACAGCTTCAAGCTGAGACGGTGTCCTATTTGACCACACAGTGTTAAATATAATACTATGTTTATGTTTACTTTAGTTTATTGTTTCTCTTGCAATTTTTTTTTATGTTAGTATTTAGGTTTATTTAATTTTGTTTGTGTATTGTTTTTGTGTGTGTCAAATAAAATATCTTCTTCTTCTTCTTGGTATGTAAACTCACGTTTATGTAATGTTTATGTAGTGTGCAACTATAATCAAACCTCGTGTCTTGGTTTCGGGAAATGTATCAAATCGCAATCCCGAGACCACCGCAAGGACTCGCTTGAAACCGGGTTGTTCACTACCTAACGAGACTCAGGTTTCATGGCACATGGCATGCCTCTGACCATCCAACACATTCTTGCACCAACTCTCATTTAAAAGTGTTTAATTGTAAATATGTGAATTTAAGCATTTTTTCTACTCCTATGTGAAAACAAATAAAGCTTAAAAAATTAATAAAAAAAAGAAAGAAAAAAAACCTACCTATAGTGAAACAGATACTAGTTGTAAATAATTTATTCTCTAGATGTATTATAATTTATTCTCTAAGTTTCTCTAAAATGCGTACGAATTTTTACCTTCGCACGCTCTCCTGCGTTTCGTACCTTATTAGCGTGTCCCTCATCCGTTCGTACGATTTAATGATGATACTTAAACTTGATGGGCCTCGCCGTCCCGTCTGTCACACTCACATGACATGACATTACTTATTTTCATCAATAATTTTGTTAGCCTCATATTTTGATCCATGACAGTGAATTTTAATTATTGATTATTTATTTATTGGATCACCAACGAAAGATACACTCGATTACAGGTGACCACAGCATGCACTAATTAGAACATCTAGGCACATTTGTGTGATACAAATTTGACATGAATTAGAAAAAAAAATATAGAAAAGAATCTTAAAATAAGGTTTTATAATAAAACATGTAAAAAAGAGTGAGATGACGACTCCACGATTCCACGACTAGGTACTCGAGAAAGGGAAGACCAAAGTCGTATTCTATTGTTTGTGGGCGGGAGTAGAGTCACACTTTACTTCAGGTGGGCTGTTGGAAGGTTCTGTAACATTGGCCGCTTTATAAAATTAGCAGATACTTTCTGGATAACTTGGTTATCTGGATGAACGCCCATTTTCACTTGGAGGGGAATATTGAAATTAAAAAAAAACTCGTACGATTATGAATTTAATATTTTTTTTCTTTATATAATGTTTAGCAAATTAGTAAAAATGTGTATTATAAACTCTCTATCTTATCAATACGGTAATATCCTTTAACTCAAACTTAACAAAAACAGTTAACTTTTACGGCATAGACCATTTTGGATCATGAAATTCATGAATCCGAAAAAACGACGAAAGCCATTGACGTTTACTAACGTCAATGGCTTTCGTCAGACGTGCCTGATGTTACTGACAGGCGCGGCGGGTAGACGCGCGTCACGTCGCGTGTCCGCTAGGAGCGCAGGTAGGGGCGCGGCGGGTCGCGTGTCCGCTAGGAGCGCAGGTAGGGGCGCGGCGGGTCGCGTGTCCGCTAGGAGCGCAGGTAGGGGCGCGGCGGGTCGCGTGTCAGCTAGGAGCGCAGGTAGGGGCGCGGCGGGTCGCGTGTCCGCTAGGAGCGCAGGTAGGGGCGCGGCGGGTCGCGTGTCAGCTAGGAGCGCAGGTAGGGGCGCGGCGGGTCGCGTGTCCGCTAGGAGCGCAGGTAGGGGCGCGGCGGGTAGACGCGCGTCAGGTCGCGTGTCCGCTAGGAGCGCAGGTAGTGTCGCGGCGTGTAGACGCGCGTCAGGTCGCGTTCGCTCATGGTGGGCACGCGCGGCTTCAGCTCCGGGATGATGGCGCACCCGAGCACCGAGAGGCCGTTACTTGCTCTGAAAGGCATCAACACGCCGCCGGTTACATGCGTGCCGTGCTCGGGGCGCGGCACGCATGTAACCGGCATGTGGCCGGGCAGGCAGATTACCTGAGGGGCGCGGGCTCGTCGTCGGGCAGCCAGCAGTGCAGGGAGTACCCGCGCCGCGTCTGAAACCACCGCCTGCTACATGTCAATACATCATAGGAGTCCCGCCGTCCACTGCACAACTGGAGCTGCTAGCCACACTACTTGTGCAGTAGACACCTTACAGCTGTAAATCCAGGATATAAGCTATCCTGGTACCAAAGCGGACAGGCCGGAGCACGCGACCACTCACCACTTTCTTAACATACTCAATTTGTTAGCAAAAAATGTTCATATAGATCGTGGTGGCCCAGGGGCATAAACGCCGGCTTTGAATCTGAAAGTCGCTGGTTCAAACGACTTTCACTTGAAAAATTTATGTGCGCAATACCACGTTCTCGAAACGGTGACGGCAAACATCGTGAGGAAACCGGCATATCTTAGAACCATAAATTCGAAGGCATGTGATATCTACCGATTCGGATTGGGCTCCCGTGGTAGATCAAAGCCCATTAACTCTCAATTATCGAGAGTTTCGAGAGTAGGCCGGTGTCCCTACAATGGGAACATTAGAGGCTGGTACGGTTCATCGATTAAACAGATGGATGAAGTCGTTCTCAATTGAATCCTCTCTATAAGTAAGTAACAGTGGGCGGCGGCGGGTAGCCCTCCGTCGGCAGGTGGGTACCTTCACGGAGCTCCGGAGCTTGGAGCGCGCGCGGCCGGCGCACGCCTCCAGGCCGGGCAGCTGCTCCGCCGAGCGCCGCGCCGCCGCGTCTGAAGGCAAACACGAGGATGACACTAGCTCTGGGGACATTCATATGTACCTACCTACGATTCCAAGTTACTATATTTGAATATTTCCTTCGGCCGTTTTGTACGGAGCCAGCGGTCCCCACTGACCGCCGCTACCATCGATGAGCTAAAACGATCCGACGTGTGACGAATGTAAAGAAACTGGAAATACCTTGAGCTTCCTTCTTCATGGCGAGCGTGAGCCGGTCGTGCCGGGAGGAGGGGCGCGCGGGGGGCAGCGCCGGCGCGGCGGGACGCGGGGGCGGCGCGCGGCCTCGGGCGCGGGGTTGAGGGGCCACGCACGACGGACACTCGCACTCCTGGAACGACGCGGGAGGTGAGCGTGGAGGCGCGTGGGGAGCGCGGAGAGCGGGGCGCGGCCCCGGCGAGCGGCTCACCCGGTGCGCGTCGTCGCCGGCGGCGCGGGCGGCGGGCGCGCGCGGGAACCGCAGCCGCATCTCCACGTCGGCCGGCAGCGCGGCGCGGCACGACCCCGCCACCGTCACCGACCACCCGCCTGCGACACAACACACGCCGGGTTACCGTCCGTCCGTACCCGAGCAGTGCGCGCCTCGCGCCGGCGACCACTCACCGGCAGGCCGCGCGTCCTGCGGCGGCGGGGAGGCGGCCGGCGGGAGGGGAGGCGTCGCCGGGGCGCGGTGGCTGCGGCGCCGGCGCGTGTGCCCCGACAGCCAGCGCGGAGCCAGCGAGCACAACAGCGACCCACCCGAGTCGGCCGACTCGCTCGACTCCTCTTCCGTCGCGCCCGACCCGACCGACCCGCCCGACCTGTCGCCTGCGGGCGAGGAGCGGCGCGCGCCCGTGATCTCCCCTCCCCCCCGGGAGAGCCGCTCGCGGCGCGCCACGCGCCGCTCGGGCCGCGGCGGGTCGCGGCCCGCCCTGGAACCTTCGGGGGTGAAAATGAAACTACATACATTCAAAACTTCAACAATTATTTATTTATATCATATTTTTCAACAATTTCGTTATAAACACAAGTCGTGATATGATGTGCGCGTTTGACTGCAACCTAATCTACGTCGCGTGTCTCGGGCTCGGCGCGTGGTGAATCGGAAGGTGCGTCTCTTTGGCGTGCGGGCCCCGTCCCGCCCGACGGAGCGGGGCGGGGCGGGGCTACTCTACGGCGAGGGAAGCGGTGCGGTGGAGCGTCGGGCGTAGGGCGCACACGATACCTTCCCGCGAAGGGGCGGGGGCGGCGCGAAGAGGGCGCGGGGGCGGCGGGGGCAGCGGGCTCGTCGCCGCTGACCTGCGCACCGGCGACGTCATCGTGGTGCGGCTCCGCACGCGCCGCGGGGAGCGGGGCGGGGAAGTGGCCGCGCTGCGGGTGGACGCGCGGGCGGGCGCAGGCGCCGGCGGGGCGGCGGCGGGGGGAGCCACCCCCGCGTCGGGGGCGGAGGCGCGGCGTGCGGCGTCCGGTGGCTCGGCGGTCTCGGGCGAGGGGGATTCGAAACTGAGGCTGCTGCGCTCCTCCGGGATCATGTCGAACACGCGCCGAAAGCGCAGCGAGTTGGAGCGGGAGCGCGGCGGCGGGGGCTGTGGCGGTGGGGGCGGGGGCGCGACGCACGCGGAGGCGAAAGCTCCGAGCAGTAGGTCGATGGGTGGGTACGCGCGCGCGTCGCCCCCCGTGAGGCGCATGTGGTCGCGGGCGGGCGTGCGGTCGCCGACAGGCACGGGGATGCGCGAGCGCCGCGCGCGCCCGCCGCCCTCGTCGGAGGGAGTCGTCTCCGGTGAGCTGCGGGACCCCCCCGCGTACTCAAGGATCTCTAGGATCTCAATGCACTTATCCCCTTCGCGGATCTCCGACTTCTGGTATATACGGCGCGGGCCGCGTTCGGGCGGCACCGGCGCCGGCGCCGTCTCGGGCGGCGCGCCGGGCCGGCTGCGGTGCTGGTGTCGGTCCGCGCGGCGCGGGGGGCGCTGATCGCCGTGCCGGCGGCCGAGGCCCTCCTCCGCAGGGGGGGCGGGCCGGCGGCGACGCGCGGCCTCGAGCTCGACCCGCGCGACGCGCGCTATGACCTCGTCCAGCAGCGCGTCAACGAGGGCGGCGCACTCCCGCTCCAGCTCGTCCCGGCGCCGCCGCTCCAGCTCGTCCCGCAGGCGGCGCACCTTGCCGCGGCGCGCGCACTCGGCGCGCTGCTCGCGCCGCCGGTGCCGCCGATGCAGCTTCTGCCGGATGCGTTCCGGCATGCACTCGGCGACGCGCGCCGGCGGCGGCGTCGGCGTCGGCGCGTCCTCGCGAATGCCGATGAAGAAGGCCTCGGCGCGGTCGCGGCGCGGCGCGGTCGCGGGCTCGGGCGGGGCGGGGCGCGCCTCCTCCGGCAGCAGCGCGAGCACGTCCACGGCGGAACGCGCGAGATGCGGGCGGGGGTGGGGGCGGGGGCGGGGGCGCGGGCGCGGCGAGTCGGGGTCATCGAGGCTGTCGACGAGGCTGGTCGCATCCGAGCCGAGAGGGTCGGGATCCAGGTCGCCGTCCTCGCTCGAGGAGGTGTTCACCTCCATGGAGGCAGAATGCGGCACGGCGAGGCGGCGCGGCACGAGCGCGGCTCCGCGCGCGTCTCGGTAGTAGTTGCCGGCGCCCACGTCGGCGAGCGGCTCGCCGCGCGCGCGGGTGCCCACGGAGATGGCGCCGCCGCCGCCGCCGCCGCCGCCGCCGTCCGCGCCAGCCTCGCCCAGGTACACGTCCACGTTGGATATCTCGATGTGCGACACGGACTCGCCGCGGAGGCTCATCTCCTCGGAGAGCCGCAGCTCGTCGCGAAACAGCTTCTGGATCTGTCGCAGCACGGCACCGTTGACGTTGTCGTGCCGCAGCAGGAGCGCGTCGAAGACTTCGGCGTCGCTCTGCGGGGGCGGCGGAGAGGGGGTCGGGGGCGGCCGGTTGTTGTTGTTCTCGCTGGACTGATAGGGGAGCGGCGGGGGCAAGTTATTGCACTCGTCGCGGGCCTCCTGTCCGAATCGTTCGTTCCGAAGGTGTTCCGAGCGGGCGTCCGCGGAGCGGCTCGTCTCTGCGAATCCGTCGTCGCAGAGCTCCTCGTTGCCGAATATAATCTGGTTGTTGGAGGTGGGACTGAGGTGCACGACGGTGTTGACGCCGGCGTTCTGCAGGCGCACCTTGATCTCCTTCTCGACGATGCTGAGCCGCCGCTCGTTGCCCGACGCCGGCATGCCCTCCAGCCGCTCCGACAGCGAGGCGAGGCTCTCCACCAGCACGCGCGACACGTACTCGTCCACGTCCAGATCCACGTCCACGGCGCGAGGCCCGCGGGCCGCCGCCGCGCGCGCCGGGCCCCACGCCCGGCACTCCGGCGGAGACGACGTCGACTCCGAGACGACGATCTCGAGCAGCTCGAAGGACGCCGGCGCGCGCTCCGCGGAGAGCGTATCGTGTCCGTCGCTCGCACCCCGCGGGCTCTCTCGCCCCGAAACGCGTCCTTCGGTAGATACCAAACCGGAGCGCGCGCACTCTCGGGATCCGGGCGTCTCCTTCGCGGTCGATAAGGAGGCGGAAAACGAGTCAGACTCCTCGTAAAGGCGCGCGGGCGGTGGCGATCCGTCCGAGGAGAAGGAGGTGTCGGTGCGCGGCGGCGGAAGGGGAGGCGCCGGCGGGCTGGCGGCCCGCGAGCCTTCGCTGCACGCGTCCACCGTGTCGAGGCACGAGGAGGAGGGGGCGCGCTCGCGGGACGCGAGGATCCAGTCCGAGGGGTCGGCGGTGGGGTCCTCGCAGCGGCACGCGAGGGACGGCACGGCGGGGGGCGGCGGCCGCGCCCACATGCGCCGCAGCAGCGCCGACTTGCGCATGAGCTCGCGGTCGCGCCGCAGCCGCCGCTGCGGGGACTCCCCGGCGGAACGCGCCGCCTCGCGCGTCGAAGAGCCGCCCTCGCCGTGCGTGGCGCGCGCGCTCGTGCCATCTTCAGAGTCGGAACTCTGTTGCGCCAGTCGATATCTGAAATTAACGATGGCACTATTTTACAACAGACGTATTATCTATTGACTTTATTGGCGGTGAAATATTGGCAAAAATTAAGGTCGATAATATTTTAGCACTTAATTAGTAGTTCGCCCCGACCTGGCGGTAAACCGATAAGTAACATTTCATGACGATAGGATAACAATACCCAGTAAGTAAACTACTGGACCTCGCAATGCGCTTTGTTCAGTGTTTCGACCCAAACGTGGTGTGTTATTGAACTTACTTTCTCATTATAGTCTCTGGTACGGAGTAGCGACGACGCATCAGACCCGGCGAGACGTCCGCTCTCGACGGCAGCTCGACGAGTTGTGTGCGCGTCAGCATAGCGCTGATTTCCGACTCCCGCTCGCTATCTCTTTCTATGTTATCTTGCTCTAACGCGCTGTTGCGTGCATACATTCGACTCAACACGCGGCTGGAAATAAACAAAACGCCTGTTTTATTACAAACCTAAATAAAATAAAAAAAAGCTTTATTTTGTGTTACATAATCAGGGCTCACTTAAAAATTAAAAACAAAATTACACGTTTAACAATATGTAACAACAAAAAAGGTAACCACTCAGCATGTGCTGCGTCAGTGGAATGATACAGCGCTGGTATTCTGTGGCACCGTGGTGAGAGCGTGCGACGACAGTGAAATACACGTGTACAAACAACATTTCAAATTAAAACACAAATACAATAATACAATATCTAAAATATATGAGATCCTTTTTATTATCTATCTATGAAGTAACGAATAATAAAATATAATATAATATCACATATTAAAACAAAAATTAACATATACTAAAATTAAAATTAAACCCAGAACGACTGCTTATATTGGGATATTCTTGAGATGTCTATAAAAGTTTTTTGAGACCAGTTTTAAATGAATAAATACTTTGTGAGTTTTTGATTGGCGGAGGCAGATTGTTCCAGCATTTCGTAGCAGCGTAGCGGAAGCTGCCACGAAATGCAGTCGTTCTATGGTGTGTTCCAATTAAACGGGAGGCACAACGAATGTCACGGTTGGAAAAAATAAGCTTTTCGAATAAAATATACTATACTAATATAAATATAACTATACTAATATAATATACTTAAATATACAGGATTTTGATTTTTGACTTTACCAAAGAGCAAAGTGCAGTGCACTACGAGATGACATATTCAGTAAACCATGTTGATTTATGTATGGTGAGATGTGTGCTCGCTTTGGAATCGGAAAACAAAAACACACACATACATTTTGAAGCCGCTGAGTAAGTTTCTTTGAACGTGCTAGCAAACACCCCCAAACACATTATCAGCATAATTCAGTTTGGAAAGAATAAGTGTATCACATAATTTTATTCGTAAGTCTAAGCTCAGAAATTCGCGCATTCTATATAATACAGAAAGCCTGTAAATAAAGCAATTGCGAATTGTTTGTTTTAAATATTTTTCAAAATACAGTGAGCCATCCATCAGTAATCCTAAGTTACGAGCTTCCGAAACGCGGTCGATCTGAATTCCCGAGACGACTATCTTAGGGTCAAGCGACACGATCTTGTTTACTTGATGTTTTGAACCAATAACCAAAAACTTTGATTTTATGGGATTTAATACTAAGCTGTGTGCTTTACTCCAATGAACAATTCGATCCAGCTCTTCGTTAATGGTTTTAATTGCTACGTCTATTTCTTGAGGTTTAAAAGATATGTATGAGATGGTTTAACTGTAGGTCGTCGGCATATAAGTGATACTTACTATCTTTAACTTGTTTTATAACATCTGCAGAGTAAATAATGAAAAGCATGGGTCCTAGAATAGATCCCTGAGGATATCCACGATTCGCGGGCATCACCGATGAAAACGATTTAGTACCATCCACATTATTAAGTTCAACCAATTACAAGCGATCACACAAATAGCTTGCAAACCATTTCGTCGCTGTGATATCAAATCCATAGTAAGATAATTTGGAAAGAAGAAGTGAAATATTTATGGTATCGAAAGCACGTGAAACATCAAGTAATGTCAAGATCGTACCCTTTCCACTATCCTGTGCTGCTAGAATATCATCCATTACGCTAAGAAGGGCTGTTGTAGTACTATGGCCCTTGCGAAAAAAAATGCTCTAATAAATCGTCAAATATCATGACAAACTTCTAGTTTGGGTTTAGTATGCCAAACTGATATTACAGACAACTAAATAGCAATTTTAGGAATAGGCTTGATCACGTCTAAACCGCCAAAACCAAACCGTTATATATTGTAATAAAAAAATATTTTGATAGCATTAATAAAGAGCTAGAGGAAATTAACTGGACAGATCACTTTACGTAGATGGTGTCAATAAGTGAACGAATATCTTTATTTCCTAACAAAAAGTTTTTGATAAGCTTGCTTGTAGAGTAAAGTTAGCTAGGTCTAAATACAACCTAAAACCCTGGATTACCCCTAGCCTTATGCGTTGTATGCGTCATCGTGACGGACTGCACAAGCAAGTAAGATTAGATCCTGGAAATGATGTAACCAGAGTTATTATATGTAACGAGTATAAGAACTCGTTATCGTAACTGTAAATCAGCTGAAGATGCTCTTTCTCTGTTAACATCGATAGTTTCATCGCAACTAGACAACAAACAGTGTTCTATAGGCGTATTTTTAGATTTGACAAAGGCTTTTGACACTGTCTCCACTCCAATATTGTTGAGAAAGTTAGACTGCTAGGGAATTCGTGGCATTGCATAGTTTAATAGATATATTAGAGAGCGGAGTCAGTGTCTCAAAGTTGGTGAAACAGTTTAGTGAGCCACAAAATGTCCAATATGGGTAGCTAATTGGGTCCAACGTTATTTATTATATGATGTACATTAACGATATACATGAAATATCCGTCGCAAATATGGAAACTCTGTGCTACGCGGATGACACTGCCTTGTTATTCTGTGGACTTACTTGGAAAGATACACTTTCTTCTGCTGAATCGGGGTTGCAGGAAGTACAAAAATGGCTTCAAAAAAATCAAGTTACTTTTAAACACTAAGAACACCATGTACACCTGTTTTTATAAAACTAAATCTTCGAAACTCTCTATCTCTTTCCCGCCCCTTAAAATACATTCTAATGCATGTGCAGGACTTAGTAAATCAACCTGTGACTGTGAAGAACTCACTAGGGAAAGTTCAGTCAAGTATACAGTCATAGTCGATGAGAATCTCCTTCAAGAATCACATTGATTCTCTTTCTAGCCGAGCGAGGAAGGTAGTCTATGAAATGAAACAACTTCGTGACGTGACGTGGCACTTATGACAGTGTACTATGCATTATGTCAATCTTTAATCACGTACTGCTGAACCGCCTGGGCTCCGCTGGGAAAACAGTTCTTCTGCAGGTAGAACGCGCTCAGCGCTCGGTTTCAATAGTAATGCTCGGGAAACCGCGAACATATTCAACGAATGAAGTTTTCAAACAAAGTGGCGTATTATCCGTTAGATATAATAATTATTCATATTGAACACCTTTCATTCCGTACACTCCTCAAAGATATTTTTGGAAAAATACCGTTCAATGAAAAATGGTAGACACAAGAAAATTTTACAACCTCCAATTAACACTACATTTGCCCGTCGTTATGGTAATTTTATAAAATGCCTTGTCTATAATAAAGTTGTCAGACACTGTTGCATAGACTTTCAAGCATTATCGTCTGTCCGTGATTGGTCGTTGAGTGTATCGTACGACGAGACAGAAGGATTGTTTGTTAAAATCACGTCGGTAGCTTTTTGTTTTCTCTTTCCAATTAGTTTTCAGGTTAAAAATTAAAACTGAAAACGAATCAATTTTATTTTTAGTTTCTTGTTATTATTTATTTATTTTGTTTTTATATTATTAATCTGTTAATCGTAAGTTGGTTACCACGATACAGGCCTAGCCTACCTAGTGAAACAGTTAAAGTAAAAAAGCTATTAAATATACAAATACAAATACATTTATTATACTTACATAATCACTAAAACATTGTATTTATTTAGGAAAATATGGAGACAATTTAAGACATAATATCAATCGATAGGTTAATTAATTTCTCAATCATTTGCCATACCCATGTCACCATTACATGCTATGCTGCGGACAGCAGGAACCGCCTAGAGAATCAATTGACAAATATTCGCCGAAAATTCGAAATTGATTCGAAAATACCTGGTATTTGTATCGGAAACACTAATGCGATGCATCTAGGTAACATGATTTGAATAATAGCATTCACGCGTGGAGCAAGAGGGAAAGCGCGGCGCTCCGAGCGGGCGGGGGGGGGGGGGGGGGCGGGGGGCGGCGAGCCGCTCGGCTGAAGTCGGCTGTGACCATTAGCATTATGGAAACCCACATCTCACAGATGCGCTGTGTTTCTGTGAAATGATCCAAGACAGCGCTCACTTGTGTATGCACAAACAGGCAGTGCGGCAGTGTGGGTGCGCGGCGGGCGGCATCGCACCGTCCACATCCTAATAACTTCATACTCATCATAAAATCAAAACTTATTATCTTATTACTTACTATAAAAAATCAATTATTGTATATATATTTATTTCGCGTAGGTATCTCGGCAACTAGAACGATTTGGATGAAATTTTGTGCTAGATAGGGTTTTACCGTTTAAGATTACCCGTATAATTGTATTTCTTGAAAGAAAGCATATTTGTACCAAAGATAACGTTTTATATTTTTTTATAATTTATAATATACTATGCTTAAAATTAAAATAAATAGAATATATTATATATAGTCAAAAGTAGTTAAAGGCGTTTCAAATAAGTGTGGCAATACTCAAAGAGCGCACGCCTAGATGCACGTTAGGTCAAAAGTTGTCACATGTCCACTTTAACGTAAACTTGACGAGGCCCAACCCTAGCAGCTCGGCAGGCGGCCTTGACCGACATTGATGCAGGTGACCGCATGCGTGTGTGAGTGCGGAACGACAGGCGCGGTCAGTGGCCGCACATTAGGGCTGTCCAAAAACAACAAGTCATTTGTATATATATATTGTATGGTATGATTTTCAGGCATATGATTAAAAATCTGATCTGTATGAACACCTCTCAATATTGTCACATCTATTTGAAACACCTTATATAATATAATTACCAAATGGCTGTCAACCCTCACATATGAGTGCACCGAACATCTATTAACAACCCTGTCATAATATTGATGGCGACAATACATAGGAGTCCAGTGTATACTCGGCCGAGGCCGCCGGCTGGCCTCCGGAGCGCCCCTGCGAGCCGGGGGTGCCGGAACCCGCAGACGGACCAACCGACACCCCATAGCCTATGACACCCCTCTTGAAAATATAAACAGCGTGTATCATTCGATTGCTATTAAAATATTTTGGGGGGTCCAGTTGCTCGCGTCCGTAGGTGTGTACCCTTTGATTCCCTACACGTACTCCCTGGGTGGTGCTAAAGGAGCAACCAAAAGTAGCAGAAGAACATGTGCCAAGTTCATCCGGAGAGGTACTGCCACCACACCTGGAATCTGCCGCCAAGCAGTAGTGGTTGCATTACTGTGTTCCGGTGGAAGGGTGTGGCTGCCGGTGAAATCACATGCGCATGAGACGTATCATCCCCGACTCGGGTGATGATATTTAGATAAAAAAAAAAAAAAAAAACAATGTAAATGTTTTAAAGTATATGATATGGAACTATATTAGGTAGGTGAATCGAAAGCTGGCGAGACTCTGTACGGTCTCTCTGAACGTTAGAGGGAGAGAGAGACCAATCCTCTCTCTTTTCCTCTCCGGAGAATAAAGACACGGAGGCGAACTCGACGAGCTCGCACTCCGTCTCCACTTGGAGGACCTGGGGCGTCGGATGCGGGGGCATCCGGCACCCCCCACTAGGGACAAGGTCCTCGAGGAATTGATGCTCCTGGGCATCACTGGAGCCGAATGGGGGGGTTTTCCCCTCCCGAGGCGGGTCCGCGGACCGACGCGGACGAGGACGTTGACGGGGCAGCGGAGAATGTTTACAACGGTCCCGCAGCCCCGTTCTAGTCAAACGTTTGAGCAACGGTGGAGTTTTAGACGGTGGAGGCACAATAGCATAGAACATCAGCTGAGCCCGACATACCCCGCCACACTCCCCCGGTGAGGCGGGGATACGTAAAGTATTTCTCCACGGAAAAAAAAAAGGTCTCTCTGTACGTTATTGAGACGTGGAGACGATGCGCCATACGAATGTGTCCCGTCACATTGTTGCGGGAGTCGGCGCGCCATCTTGATATGCAGCGTCAGGCTGACTATTTGGGAAGACATTTATTTTGAGAACCCTCCTAGGTATATTCGTATTTCTCTAAAGTAGGCACCGCAGCCTGCAGCCTGCAGCCGGCAGCCAGCCGCCGGGTGAGCCGGCGCCGGCACGCCCCGCCCCGGTGACGAGGAACATACGCACTGCCCGAGACCAACGCTCCCGTTGTCCGCCCGAGATATCGACGATATCATAATATACTAACTCTGTGGTAATCCAGGATAAACTATCCTGGTACCAAGTTACAAACATACAAACACCCATACACATCCTATAGGTACCTCATATATACACGTATGCTATATCACCTATAAATGTGTATATGTACCCATATATACACATATATGCGTGATCAAGTGCCTAAATACTCTCATAGTTTTATCATCAGTTTTCCAAGTTTCATTAAAATCTGTACGTCTCATGCGCATGTGTCCTGCTACAGTACCGCAGTACAACACATGGCGAACGAGGAAAAGTGTGCTATAACAAAATAATAATCCAACAATATAATTCCGTAACTCCGTCCAGGAAATAAATAAAGCTCTCGTGCATCGGTTGCCGGTGACTCGCGCGTGGACCTGCCCAGCGCGAGGATTACTGCGACCATCACACGCGACAGTACCACTATGTAACTATGTATTACATTACGTTCAATATACTTATTTCGTGTATGTATTGTAAGTAATAAATGCACGTTCCATTTATTTGTAAGCGGAGTGGTCTGCAGAGGCGGCCGCGCATGCGCACTCGGACGCACGTGGCTATTTATAATAACAGCAGTCATGTCATCTTCTTGCACTTGCCGAGCCGATGTCCCTTTGTTGTCGGATGCATGGGCGAGTGCAATGTGCCCCCTTTTAAAGTGATTCTCTTAAATCATAAAATATCGATATTTCACTTATCCATAGTTGTCGGCGGTATGTGTACCGCCCAGGTCCTCGTCAGACTCGCTAAGCTATGATGTGTTGCTTTCTTCTCGGGATAAATGCTCACCTGCCGGCGGCCCCCCCCCCCCCCGTCCTCCGTCAGGTGTGCGGGTACGGGCCCTCCGTGTCGTGGGTCGTGGGTCGTGTCGGTTCGCGTGAATCGGAGCAGCGGGCTCGTGCCGCGTCGGGGCGAGCGCTCGCGGCCGACTGAAACACTCCGTCGGCTGAAGCCCCGCGGCTCGCTCTGGTGTTTCAGTTGCGGCGCGTACCACCAGCGTGCAGTGCTACACATCGGCGGGCCGGTGGGGCGCCGCGGCACTTGGCTCGCCTCGAGTCCGGTAATGTACGGCGCACCGTGGGGGCGGCCGCGGGCGCGCGGCGCGGGTGGCGGGGCCCGTGGCGGAGATATCGACAGCGCCGCATGTGCTCATTGAAGCGGGCACACGTCGGCTGCATTCTTTCTTATGGCCGCCGGAGATAAATTAAGTAAAACCATGCCACTTGAACGAAAATAAACCATACAACTCAGTGCGCTCACCGCCACCGCCACCGCCACAGACAGCCCATAGAGGCCGGGCGGCTCTGGGCCTGCCCTTCCTCGCGGCCGCCCCAGGCGAGCCGCTAATTTCAAAAATTATTAGCAGCGTGATTGGCGATAATAAGTTTATCGTACACTTGATGAGTTGTGTCGTGTCACATAGCGTCGCGTCCGAGTCCGCATGGAGTGCGCGTAGTGCGGCGTCCGGCGTCCGCCCGGTCCGGCGCGGCGCGGCGGCGGAGCCGACAGGGATTGTACACATGAACGTCCGTGGTAGATTGATCCACGACCACTCACAAGACATCTCACCGCTCTTAATAATCATTTGTTAGCAGGGGGTGGTCTTGTAGGATGGTTCAATCAATCCACATGTGCGCAAGATAGTGGGTCGTCGGGAACGAGGCGAGGTGCTTGTCTGCAGTGATTTATATGTATATACCTAGGTCCATAAATATAATGAGTGGCTGTGTCGGCGGCGTGCTAATTGGTGTATATATTATATAGGTCACCACTTGACAAACTGAACGAACTGTTGAAGAAAAAATCCCCCTCCCCCCTCACCCCGCCTATCCTAGCAGCGCCGAACGAAGTTTGCGCGAAAAACTAACAATTACAGAATATTTAATGTGAAGAGCAGAAGCAGCGTGCGGCGTGCGGCGTGCGGCGTGCGGCGTGCGGCGTGCGGCGTGCGGCGTGCGGCGTGCGGCGTGCGGCGCTCGGTACTGACCCGCGCGTGCGCAGGCTGGCGGGCGCGGCCCAGGCCTCGCGGATGGCGGCCAGCGCGCGCTGCAGCGCCGGGCTCCCGGCCGGGCGGGCCTCCGCCGCGGGCCCCTCTCCTGCGGACACACCGCCCACTGACATATAAACCAACATGTCCTGTACACATATGTTTCCTAACTTGTCTAATGTTCACTGCCAGCCTCGCGATCAGGTCCCCTAACACTGGCCCCCTTCCGTATCGCGCTGCGCCAGATGTAGGGGGCGCCTACAAGTTTGTCACCTGCCCCCAACCCAGCCTACAGCCTAATGCCCGACAGTACGGTACAGTACGGTACAGTACGGTACAGATCAAGCAGTAAACATGTATCCCATCTAAACATAACATTGGCCAAGTCATCATATTTATAAAGGAATTTGTTTGTATGGACACGGTCACTGTGAAATGATGGTAATTGACTAAATACTAAATAAATGAACCAACTTACTTTTACACTAGCTGTGCCCGCGACTTCGTTCGCGATTGCCGGAAGACTAACTGTTCGCACTAAGAATAAAAAACACATCAAAAACAATGGTATTTGTTATTGCTTTTGGTTTTTATGGTAAATTTATAACCACAGCGACTACAATAAAAATAATTACACCTAACGAATAAATGTATCTTTTTACAACAAAAGTAAGTAAGTGCGGACTAATGTGCCTGTGCCTACCGCCAGTTCAACACACGCCACGGTCCCGCGACTCGCCGGACCGGGAGGAGGCGGGCCACTCCGTGCTGACGGTCTGATCGTCATGTCTCTAGGTATCATATCATGTAAGTGCACAACCGATCACCTTCATATTCAATATTTACGATACGGAATATACGGAACAATCTTTAAACTCCTTTATTACATTTCTCATATGTTATACTCCTCCAGTGACGGGACCGCGGACCAGATGAAGGCCCCCCTGATGGTAACGGGTTACCTCCGCCCTTCCACGGACGCATTGCGAGGCGGTACTTCTCCGGACGAACCTGGCCCAAGTTTACGAAGCGCAAAACTAACTTTGTAATTGCATATCAGTCACAAAGGACTACAAATACTTATACCTAGGCAGTTCCTGTGTCTAGAACGGGACTCAATTTGGGTTTTGTTTTAATTTTTCCTGACTGTCGGTCGACTAAACACTAGTTTTGTTGAAACTTGAAGTGTGTGTGTGTGTGTGTGTGAGTGGAAATGTTAAACTTAAAAATCGCATGGGGCTTGCGGGTGCGGAGGAGGGGGCACGCAGTGCGGGGTGCGGGGTGCGGGGCTGCTCCTTGGATACTGTCGGAACAACAAACAATCAGACGGGCGGGTCGATGCACTCGGACCTAAATATAGGTTAGCGACAGCGGCGGCGCGAGCGGGTGCCGGCGCGCCGCCCGAGCCGCCAGCCCCGGCCGCCGACCGCCGGACGCCGACCGCCGGCCGCCGGCCGACTCGCGTGTGACGCACGCTCTAATAACAACTTGGAATCGGAATAACTTGGCATCGGATCAAAACCGAAAGCTAAGCAAAGGGCCTTGCGCTGGATAAACAACCAACCGGCCTCCCCCCGCCGGAGCATCGCCCTGAGCCCTGAGCCGGCACCACTGCTTGGCGGCGGAATACCAGGTGTAGCAAGGCGGTACTTGGCACGAGTTCTACTGCTACCTCTCGCACTACCCGCGCACCACCTGGGCACCACCCGCGCGACGGGTGTCCCTGTTTGTTGAAGCCAATGCCGTGCGGTGACCGATCTGAGGTCACAATACAAATGCTGAGTCACAAACAATATTATTCTGTTTGTATAATGTTATTAGTTAGTCCCGCTGCAGGCCTCCTTTCGCTGTCCCCGGTGGCGAGCGCCGGCGCCGGCGGCCCAGCGAGCGCGAGTGCGTTACTCCCGCGGAGGGGTCTGGCTGTGACAGCGGGCACCCCTTGAGCCTGTACGATAGAGTACACGCGCCAGCTCACCATGAACCAATCCATTTGAATTCGTTCAGCAGTGATGCACGGCCAAGATACAGACGCACGGAACTATTATATCGGTTATCTAGTGGCCATAGTACAGGTGAAATGTCCATGAGTATGTCCAGAAATGTTCTGTCGCCTGTCGCCTGTCGCCTGTCGCCTGACGGGGGAGCCGCGCCCTGGCCGAAGGTAAAGGTTTATTTGCGTTTTCACTACATTGTCTCATTATTACATGGCGTGGGAGTGGTGCCAGAGCCAGCGAGTGGTGCCAGAGCCGGTGGCGACCTTCCGTTTTTTGTTCCCCCGTTATAATGAATAATTTTTAGTAGAAGCGATTTGCAAACGTATAGCTAAGCACATAGGTAGGTACGTATACAGCGGTGTAGCACCGGTTTTCGGTGCGGCCGAAAACAGAACTACAGTGTTACCGGTGACAGTGGAGAGTGGTATGAGTGCTGGGAGAGACCCCCCCCCCCCCCTCCCACGGGGCCGAGGGGGCAAGGCAGCCGCTTAGTGAATAACCAATATTTTCGGTGAATTCATACAATATGTAAAGGTAATGTTGTAGCTACATTGAGCGGCTCCCGACTCCTCCCATCCCCCCCCCCCCTACTCGACCTTGCACAACCTAAATGGTGTTCCCCATATATTGTAGGGATCTCCAAACATGTAAAGAATCGTTGCAAGCCGCGGCACGGGCGGGCACGGGCGGGCACGGGCGTTCGCGGCCCACCATGTTATAATATTACAACGTGGTGCTCTTACATACACGGCGGGTACCGGCGGCCTCGGGCCCAGTCCGACGGCAAATCGAATACACAGAACGTAACAAGAGCTGGTTTATCTAGGATGAGAATCGGACCCACGGCCCACAGCGCACGAGGCGGAGGCGGGACCAACTGACCTGCGAGGTGCTGGCCACTCTGGACAGGCTTCGGCGAACAGTTTACACGTCGTGCAACACTGGTCCACCTCTCGCACGGAACCAAACTCCTTTGGTGCGTGACTCAGACTCTACTTGTCAGTGTGTGTGTGCGCGCGCGCGCGTGTGTGTGCGTCGTCTCGTGAAGCCGCTGGTCACAGATCGAGATGCTGTCTCCATTATACCACATCCGGTTTACATAGAGTAGTTACCTCTGTACAAATGTGTTTGCGCACACTTCCGCTCACGAGCCCTATCGGCCGAGTGACATGCGAGGTGAGGCGAGGTGAGGCGAGGCGAGGTGAGGCGAGGTGAGGCGTCTCATTAATGCTGACCTTCGATGATAACAGGATCTGTAGCATTGGCACAAGTGGAGTCATCCTTCCTTCCGCATCGACGGCTCGCACAGGTTCAGTCCGGTTCAGACCGGTTCAGCCAGTTACTTACCGTACCGCCGCCGCCGCCGCCGCGACACCGGTTACATAAACAACTTCTTCATCAAATTCGTCAAGTCTGAACTCCGACACCAGAGTTGGCTCTTACACGAAACGACGACGAACCGAGCGCACCGGCACCGACCCGGCGCCGACCCGGCACCGACACCACACCTCGTAGCGACCTCATGTGAACAGTGAGAGAGTCAAGTCCTCCGTCTCGCTTACGCTTGTACTCCACTCGTGTCATTTAACATTACATCTGCATCCAGATGTTGTTCCAGATGTTGAGTATTGTAAAAGTAATGTTACGGGTTAGCTGATATTGTAAGTACGTGTCCAGGAGCTCGTTACGTTCCATCGGGAAGGAAACTCAAGATGCAGGTTCTCACCTAGTTTGAGAATCCTCACAACAACTCTTGACCAATAAAGTTTTACTTTTATTATGTTTTTGGAAAAATGAAAGTTCTAAGAAATATGATAATTATATCATATCCTATACTCGTATGCTTAAACATGTGATGGGTCATAGGTAGATGATTAAATAGAATTCATTCAATTCTTGACTATGTTTTTTTGGAGAAACCTGTTCAGGTGTTACAGTAACCTCCCGCACCTTCAGGAGTGCGGAGTGAGGAGGAGGCTCTCTCGGGAAACATGGAGAGAGAACGAACCACAACCAAGGTCCATTTTAAATCCAAAGAGTTTTTGTGTTGGTAATGATGCGGGTGGCGGGCTGGCGGGTGTCAGGCACGGTGCCGACCGCAGCGCAGACTGCAGACTGCAGGCGCAGGTGTAGTTAGTTCCACAACGTTTGTTAAGTGGACAGTGTCCGATGGTTTTAGCGCCGGAGTTAAACAAAAATCTTCTCTATCATAAGTTTTTTTATCGTGGTCAAATTGTCACGGTTTGTTTGGCAACAAGCCGTGTCCCCCCGCGGGGGGGCTCTGCGGCCGGGCGGCCGGCTCGCGACACGCTCGATCGATGTAAAGTTATAAACTTACCGGTTCCGTCCGGTCAGAAACTATTTCCGAAGCTTTCAAAGTCACTTCCGGACGAGCGTCGCGTCGGTGGGTCGGCGGGTCGGTAGGTCGGTGGGTCGGCAGGTGGTTCGGGCAGCGCCGCGTCGACACCCTCGAGGGTTTTTGTAGATCGCGGCTCTCCCGGAGCCGGCGGTGTCGCGGGGAGCGCTCGGCGCAGTTCAGCCGCGGGGCTCTAACCGGCGTGCGTCTCGCGGTGTGTGCGGTGTGCGCGGTGCGAGCGTGCGGCGCGCGCGGCGCGCTGGTGCTGTGTGCCGCCGCCGCCGCCGCCGCCGCCGCCGCCGGGCGCGACCTCCGCGCGCGCCGGCCCGCGAGGCCGCCCACCGCTCAGACCGAGTCGCATTCTTTGTAGGATATTCCATTCTAGGTCGTCGCGTACGAAGAGACATCCCCTTCTTTGTTGAAATCACCTGAGACTACGTGCGCCTATTCGCATGCCCGTCGAGCGGGGGTGGAAATCCACGTCTTCATGGATGCTGCACATTTAACGTAGTCCTCGTCCACTTATCGGATCAGGAACGTTATGTGAAAACGAGATGAAAGACTTGCGTGCGGCGGACGCGGTCTATTACTAGCGTTGATTAGCACTTGGCGGCTAAGATTCACATGTTTTCTGTATCCGGCTACGAAAAAGTAATGAATCGATATAATTAATAATAAAATAAGTGGACTAATCCTGCTCTCACTCCACACCGATGCGGTGTTAGTTTAGCATTATTAGGCCCATGGTTAGGTCAAATTGTTAAAAATAGTAATTTAAACATTTACTATAAATTTTTTAGCACATCGCGAGACGTGCCGGTAGTGTTCCATTAAATAAAATATTAGGGACCCAGCAGGGAGGAAGCACGTGGTGAGTGGGACGGAGCGGCGGCGTGGCCGGGAGGAACCCCAGCGCGGCGGGCGCCCCGCCTGTGGCACTCGCTGTGCTCCCGGGGCCCGAGGGCATGTCGCCCAACGCCTTTCCCGAAGATAGAAGTTCGAAGTTCGAAGTCCGAAGCAGCACTCCGGAAAAAAGTGCAATTGTTCCAGACGTACTCGGTGGAAAATGGTCCAGCCCCGGCGCCACCTCGCTCGGCGGACGGCGGTCACGCACGACGACCCTCAATGAATGCAGGTAACCCGACCCGGCCGGCCCCGGCGCGGGCGGGCGGGCCGCAGTGAGACCGAGTGAGACCATATGCCAGGGGGCAGTCCTTCCGGCGTGATCGGTGGCATGATGATGATGATGAGCGTTCAATTCACCCAGGATCACCAGGATCACCGGGCCGTTCAGTACCTAGGCCGCACGACACCGCTGAAGCACTTCGTCAGTCGCGTCGTGGACGTGCTCGAAGAGTCGGTCTATATTGGTGTCACTACTGTGAGACTGACACCGGTAGAGAGAGAGAGACAGAGATATGCGCGGCCAGATCATCGATAGCTCTCGCGCCGAGGTTTACTATCGTGAACTGCCTTCGGGCCTCGGGCACGCACCTGGCGAGGACAAGATGCATTGAATAACGACACACAGAGCGTGAAATTTACTTGTTATTTAGTCTTGTTACCGTACTGTGATTGCATTTTTATTAATTATAGTTTTTTTTTGTTGCCAACCTATTACGTTATTAAATAAAATCATAGAGTCGGAAGTAACGCGGTCATTTAATACGGTAGGTAGGTACTTATGAAATAACGTATCACATAACAATCACGGTAATGTCATTCGGTAGTTGGCGACTACGGTGATGAAGTACAAGCTGAGAAGCAGCGCGGCGGCCGAGAACGCGAAGAACAGCGCCGCGAACTCGAGGAGGCCGGCGGACAGCGCGCACGCCAGCACCGGCAGCGTCGCCACCGCGGCCGCCGGCCAGAGCAGCGTCGCGGTCCACACGTACAGGTCGCACAGCGCGTCGCAGCGCCGCGCCGCGCCCGCCAGCAGCACCGCGTGCGCCGCGCCCGTCAGCACGCCCAGCGCGCCGTGCGCGCAGCGCAGCACCTCCGCGAGGGGCGCGGGCGCCGCCGCCGCCGCCGCCAGCGCGCCGCCCCCGCGCGCCGAGTACCCGTACAGGTAGAGCGCGGCCCGAGCGGCGCCCGCGCACGCGCACAGCAGCGCGCCCGCGCGCAGCGGCACGCACCCGCAGCACCGGTGCACCTGCACCACGGCCCACCGCTCCGACGCCATGCCCGCGCGCCCCGCCTCCGCCGCGGGCCACGGGTCCGCCGGCCCGCGCGTTCTGCGGCGTAACCACAACTCTAGCCGCACAAACGTATTTTTTATAGCTGTCTCCCGTCAACTTCCCATAGACGTAGGTACTTGCATGACTCTTGTCATTTTCGACGTCAATTTCTCTACTAAAAAAGTTTTCTTCTCGGTACGTTTATTCTGGTTTCGATTTAGAGATATTTTTAAAGAAAAGGAATAAAAGGGGTAAGTAAAAGGAGATATCACGCGATGACAGAATATAACCACCACATAATAATGTATTTGTATTCCCATATTAAACAAATTATCAACTAAGAAATATTTGGCATTTATAAATAGCCGAAATCTTTTTGGACTATTTTCTTTTTTTGGTTGGTTTTAACATTGTCTGTTTGTGACGTGCGAGAACGTAATGTCCGCCGCGAGTACCACGAGACGAGACGCCACATCGCGCCGAAGCCGCTGCCGCCGGATATAACATGTGCGCAGGCGGCTGAAGGCGGCAGCTGCGGCTGCAGGCGCGGGCGTGACGCGCGACGCGCGGGCGTGCGCCGCTACTTCGGGGACCCAGGGCGTATAGCACATCTTGGTATTTGAGATTTGCTCACCAGCTCACTTCATTTTTGATTCATTATCGACCAGCACAATGCACGGCGCGACATTTTCGCGATCGGCGCGCGCACTTGAATCGGTTCCATCGGCAGAGAGGCTCCGCTTACAATTATTATTCGCAAACGTGATATGTTCAATTCTGTTCATATCATTCATTTTTTATAGTTAGAAATGAGATACTTACTTTTAAAAATTGTTCCGTATATATTTAAAGGTGATCGGTATTGGAGATCAGACACAACGACCCTCAGTATTGAGTCCCAATAACTCGACCTGAAGCTTTGACCTTACCTTTAGTAAGTACCTAGACGCAGAACGCGTCCATTTATTATATTCTCTAAGTTTATATTTAGAATAGGGATATATATGGTCGAGAACAGGAATTATTTTTGCTTTGTATCGTATCGTAGGGTAGTTTGGTAATTTATTTGTATCGAGGAGTTCAGAGTACTATGTATATTTCTTCAGTATATTCAGAATGTTGTTAGATTAAAGCATAGTTGCCAGCGGGGGTTACAATTAGCCGCATTGGTTAGGTAGTGGTCCTTTCCTTGTGAGTTGTGGTTACCATCGTACGCGTCCGACTAGTTGTAGTGCACCTACACCTACTCTTGGTGTAAAAAAATAAAGCTTTATTCGTTAGGAGAATTTTTTTGATTAGCTGTGGTGATACATTTATCATTAAAATACAACAATACAAACAAAACAATACAAATACAAGCAATAACTAACATCATGGCTGTTATGTATATGTATGTGTTTTGTATACTTGATGCGACTAGTTGGTCTGCAGGGATGGCAATCGCGAATGAAGTCGCGGGAGCAGCTACTAGATACATAAAGGCATTACATCTACCTTTTTAACATTATATACGTTTTATCGTAATAAACTAGTTTTATACTAATTCACCAAGTGTCACTCGTACATGTGACGTGCTCCGAGTTTATGTACGAGTACCGTATGGCGAGGTTTGAATACCTAACCGCTCCGTGATAGACATGCTCCGAACCAGAAATAACCTCGCATGCATTTTGTTCGTACCACGGACTGCACGAATATACATATACACCGGGTATTAAAGGGTCGTTCGGAGAGAGATAGTTATAAAATGATTAGCAAATAACATATGTACAGTGAGAACAGAGAGGTCGCTCACCGCGTATCGTCCTCCGCATGAGCCGCGTCACCATCCTGCGCACGTCCCCCGCGCGCCCGCCGCGCCCCCCGCGCCGCTGCTTCTTCACGCCGACCTTCCGAGCGCACTTGACCTCCCTAGCGCCGCCCCCGCCCGCTCCGCCGCCCTCCTCGCCCCCGCCGGGCGACTCGTCCCGCCCCCGCCGCGACACCGTCGCCCTCTGCGGGGGCATCTCGATGGGGGGGAGCGAGAACTTGCCGAGGCACCTCCGAGGCCACACGTCGTCGGAGCTGTAGTCGGCGACGTCCTTGGGGCTCGGCAGGCGCAGCGGCGGCAGCATGCGCGCGTAGGGCGCTCGGCGCGGGTACTCGCGC
This sequence comes from Aplocera efformata, assembly GCA_921293045.1. Taxonomy (NCBI): domain Eukaryota; kingdom Metazoa; phylum Arthropoda; class Insecta; order Lepidoptera; family Geometridae; genus Aplocera; species Aplocera efformata. Next base: position 36,487 of record OV121057.1, read on the forward strand.
GAGCAGCCGCCGGAGGAGGACGGGAACCACACATCGCTGGAGAGCAGCGAGGAGGAGAGCGAGGAGTCGGGGGGCGGCGGGCGGAGGGGCAGCGTGTAGCGCCGCGCGCGCGCCACGCTCACCGGGCTCTGGTGCACGCGCGCCGCGCCCAGGTCGTAGCGCACCGCGCCGGCGCCGCGCGCGCCCGCGGGCGGCTCGCGGGGCGGGGCGGAGGGCGCCCCCGACGCGGACGACGGCCAGAAGAAGGACTCCAGGGGCTCCATGTTGAGGAAGGCGCGCGCCACGGCCGGTGGCGCCGCCGCGAACGTGGGCGGCTCCGGCGAGAGCACGCCGAACGGATGCGTGAAGTAAAACAGGCACAGCGGGCGATCCTGGAAACCAGGTCAAGGGGGCCTTGCTAAAATGTCTAAAAATTAAACATCTAACAATGTGTACAATGACCAACAAACCAGAGTGAAAATAATAACAACTATCTGTCAGAAGTGTAAGCATTTATTTATCAACAGATGTCCAACACTTATAAACTTCTAAAACTGCCTGTTAAGTGGGTGGTTGGTCAATTCATTTGAGGCAATATGACTCCAAAAAGGATGGTTCAAATGTCCAATTTCCACGCGGTTTGTTATGTGGTCAGATGTCCATGTCCATGTCCACGCCGGCGAAGTCAATCTATTCCCACTTAACAACACCGGCCAAAGCCACGCATCGATCGCAACAGTTTTGAATGATGCTCATTTCCATCATATTCAACGTCAACACAACTTGATATTTTGCTTTGTAGTATTTTTTTTTAATTAGAACTTTTTTGTGTCTGTTTCTGGCATACTATTGTATTTTTTTGACCTAATTAAGTGAGTGTGTAGTGTACCTATAGTAAAATAAATGAGTAATTGAGTAACGATATTCCGCTTCACGACAATGGTCGTTGAGCCTCGGCGTAGACTTCTTCCGTGAAATCACAATAAAAGATCTGGGTGTCACGTTCCACAGGAAGCTCACCTCTCACCATCATGTGACATCGCCGGCGAAAGAGTAGTTCAGAGGACTGGGTTTTGTTATCCGCAACGCCCGCGTTTCCGCAGTGATCATGTTATGAAATTCATCTTATTCGACTTATTCGTTGTGAACTCTTGGCTAAGAACCATCTTGGAATATGCCACAATACACAATACCACAGACAGGCACACACACAAACTTATAACAGCCTTCTGTTTAGTCGAAACGACAGGAAAGACTTTAAATTTAGAGGTCCTCAGGGGAAGGCTCACCTTCACGTCGTCGGTGGAGGTGGACGCGTCGGATTTGCCGCCATTCATCTTCACTGCGCGTGTCACATCTCATCCCATCACCTGCCCATCACAGGCCCCCGCGCCGCACGGACCCCCAACGAATCCATCGCCATATACCTAGGTAGATACATCCGATCCAATACAAAGTAGTATATGAGCAAGTAATACACTAGGAATTTTCGAAGACCACGATAGGCCAACTATACTGCCATTCATTTCACAATCACTTCAGATCTTTTCGCGAAGACAAAGATGTTCACTCGCACGACACGACACCCGCGCGCTGTCCGCGGCCGCCCGTCGAGAGCCTGCCACCACGCAGACCCGTACCGCTGGCGATTGCTACCACTTTTTGAGAAGGCGAGGCGAGGCGACGCGGCCGACAGATGCAGACCCAGAAAAATGGGTAGTATCTGGGAAAGTGTGTCAGTAGTACTGATGCGCCGCGATAGTCTATTGTAATTGTTGAATGAACGGTGTCTGTAGTCGCGAGCGGGCGGCGAGGGGCGCGGGGCGCGGGGCGCGCGGCGGCGGCCCGCGGCTGGCACGGGCCGCCGCCGCCGCGCGCCGCACGCCAGGGCAGAGGAGCATTTGCCACATCGAACGATTCACTTACTGTTCAATAATATATTTCAGGAATATCAACGGACATGCTTCCTGAGGAACATAACCTTTAGAAACCACAAAAAGTATTTATTGGTCAATCGGATGTCGTTTGGGATCTCCAGGCTAGGTATACATTACATACCCGACAGAGGCATGGGCCTGCGAGTGCGACCCTGCGGAGGAGCGGCGCGGCGTGCGGCGGCACCCGGGGACGTCCCGGCGCTCACCTAGTTCCGGCGGCCACGGCGAACGCCAGCCGGAGCGGGGCGCGTGGCGCGGGGCGCGTGGCGCGGGGCGCGTGGCGCGGGGCGCGTGGCGCGGGGCGCGTGGCGCGGGGCGCGTGGCGCTGGAGCCGGCTGCCTTCCGAAGTGATGATTACTGAACTTAATAATATATACTTAACATATACAATAAATATAATAATATTGATAACATTCAATTCAATATATTTTCTTCTGAGATTACAGCAGCAGTGCAGTGCTGCTCTGCTGTGTGTATCGTGCAACGTTCATCATTCAATGTATGAATGCCAAATACAGATAATTAACGAGACATCTACCAACACATTTACGAACTACATCTTAACTAAATGTCATCAACAACGCAGTAATCGTTTCGATGACAATGGCACGTAGCCGTGGTACATCGTAGTACCGTGTCTGATTGCTAGATGGCGTTATTATGAATCGTAAATTATAGTATATATTATTATTTTTTTTATTTGAATAAGTGACGGAACGAGCTGAGGGCCCACCTGATGGTAAGTGGTGGTCGCCCATGACAACAATAATGCGTGCGACTCAGTATGAGATCCAAATCTTTACTGAGTCGCATTCATCCTGCTGCGTCCATCACCCTAGACGGGGATGATACGTCTCATGCGAAGTACAAGTATGGTACGAAGGACAAGTATTTATATAGCGTACCCATCAAAGGGTATTCATTCCCGCCTTTTTTGACAGTTGTTGGTGGAAGCAGCGCGCGCGCACACGCGACGCGACCCGCGCGGCCGGCTCGCGGCTCGGCGCTCGGCGGTCGGCGGGCGAACGAATCATTATTAATAGTATAATACAAACTCGCTAATTATTATAATGTAGTGCACTGTGTGTCAGTGATAGATAAAGCATGCATATTTATGAGAAGTGCTTTCATTTCGTAACTGGGACAGAATTGTTTTATGATTAGATAAATACCTCGCTAGTCGTCAACCTACAAACGTACAGGTTGCGCCTAGCCACCCCTAGACCGTCCCTTGACCACACCCGGACAGCATTCACGATTGCTCTGGTCAAAAATATTACAAGTACTTAACACAGGGAGCATCTGATCGGAGTCGGACGTAGGTACATCGGGGCAACAAACAATCGTAAATTGTTTCAAAAGTTTATATTATTATATATATAACTTTTACAGTATAGTATTATAATATCTTACTTATAAGAATTGATGTACCTGAGGTGAATTATTTATTTAGAGAATATTACAAAATAAATATGCACGCAAAAGTAGGACAGATGATGAACAGAAGATGTCGTAGGCCTAGCGATAGTGTTCGGAACCATTCAAGTTTGCCCCTGAATTTAAAACATTGAATATCCATACGCCTGCACTGCATCGATAGACCCGTGCACGAGGAGTGCACGAGGCACGAGGCCACCTGCGAGCCGGACCGGCGGGATACATTTAGTTCTGGCTGATTTTTGCTAAGCGTACTTCCTATTTTCTGAATTACTGGAGCCCACCAACAGTTAGGTCCCACCGACAGCTCCACTGATTGTGTTCATTTGCCGAACAATAACACATTCTGTTGTAACTTCAGTCCGTCGGCGTCGGCTTGCTTGTTATTCATCAGATATCAGTCCGACAGACCGACTAGCCTGTAGGCTGAGTATTAAACCTACAGGCCTAATAACCTACTGGAGGTAGGTACAGTACAGGTATTAACATGTTGCAAAATGCTATGGTGGTGGCTGGTGGTACTATAGTATTATAATATCTGTGGCAGCGTGTGCGCTCGACACTGTCGGCGCCGGCGGAATGGAAATAGCTTAAATGTCAGACGCGGTGCGCATGCGCCGGGAGTGCTGGGGAAATTAAAGCCGCATGAGCCGGTACCGGTACATCCCCACCTCGGAGTGGTGGGCGCAACGCGATGCGACTTGGGTCCTCCCATACGTTAACTATCAACTATCTAGTTCCCATAGAACAAGCTATGCTCAGTTTTGGTACGTAGTACTAATAGGTATTCTGTGGTTTGGAGATAGATGACTTTTACATATGTCTATCTTTTATTTATAGGTTAGGGGAAATGTGTGCAAGAATCTTCCGGTTCCCCCGCTCTGAGTAGGTATTCGTGTGCAGGGTGTGGGTGCGGGTGTGGATGTGGGTGCTGCACGTGTCGCGCCTGGCAGCTGGCTCTCGTGGCCCGGACGTACCGCTTGCGCGCTCTGGCAGGAAGTCAGTGTGGGGGTGTCGTCGTGTCGTGGTGTGCTCTGTGCGACAGCTGCAGGCACACCACAACACTTCCAAAAAAATACTAGAATTGATCCTTTTTTTATTTTTTGCAATATAGTGACTGCCTATAATATCATTGTACTTTCTTTATCTCATGGGAACGTAGAGGCAGGTAAATGTTAAACAAGTTCAAGTACTCCTGGAAGCTACGCAGCGCCTCCGTCTGTGTGTAGTCTGTGCGTAGTTTGTGCGTGGTCTGTGCGTGGTCTGTGCGTGGTCTGTGCGTGGTCTGTGCGTGGTCTGTGCCGAGAGGAGAGGAGCACCGGTAGGAGCCGGCGTGCCCCGCGGGGTCGACGACCGCTCGCCGCGCCGCGTCACGCCGTTGTAATGTCACGCCGTTATTGTTACTATTAGCTGTCAGTTTGTGCAATAGGTACCCACTGTGAAAAAATACCATCCAGAGCTAACTCTAGATCGTATTTTGAAAGGACCTTAAAAGGCGAGGCGAGGGATATTTAGCTTTTATTTATGATTTGTCTGGCTCGGTAGTTTGGTAGGTTGGTAGGTTGGAAAGTTGGTAGGTTGCGTTGGTGGTCGCTGATGGCCTTCACAAGTTACGCGGACTTTGGGTGAGAGCGGAAGGCTCTCGCTTCTCTAACACGAAGCGGATAATTTATCCCTCTAGATACATCTATTTGGTGTCAACAAATAAGGTCCCAATCGTTTTGTAAAACAACTTGGAAATTATTGATATTTTGATAAATAAATTAGTTGTACATTGAATACATACGAGCACCCGGAGCACCGTGTACGTTCGTTACACAAATGTGTCCCGGCCGGGAAGTGATGCCGCGACCTGCGGCGCACACTGCACACGGCCAAGCTCCGGAACATGGAACATGTCGGCCGGTAGGCACCTCCTAGTATCTTTCTAAGTAGATACGTATATCATAGTATTATTGTTATGTATTGTGTCCGTCGTCTGGATCCCATGGTAAAAGCTATGCTTAGTTTGGGACTGGATGGCGCTGTGTGAAATGGTCCATGAATATTTATTTATTTATATTCAAATAGTACTTTCCTGAGTTACCAAATAGTATTAGGTTCGAGTATACATTTCAATGTTAATATCGTGACCAGGTGTACATATAACATCAAATCTGTACCGAGTCATTAGCTTGTGCACACAAACTAGATGTTTGTGTGCACAACAAGTACAGTTCAAGGAGAAGGACGAGATTCAAAGCCAGTCTCAAGGTGAACTGGATGCACCTAAAAATAACCAGGATAGCTCAGCACGGGGAAACGAACAAATAACTCCGCTTACTGTCGCGCACTGGAACACTATCATGGTGGCGCCAAATCACAAGTAATGTAATGTAATGGTATTTATATTGACGCATTCGTGTCAACCCAAATCACGAAGATTGTCCAGTGCGTCAGTGTGCGTGTGGCCGCGAGTGAGGTGTGTGCGTGTGTGCGGGAGTAGGCAGTGAGGGTGCCGCCGCTGCTGCCGAGATGGCGTCCCGAGCGCCCGCCCCGCCCGCCGCGCTCGGAACGAGAAGAATAACATGGACTGTCGAAGTGGGCGAAGCGCCAGCCCTCGCTTTCGCGCCCTACGAAAAGCATCTCAGCCATCATAAAAGTAAGTACCTACCTCGATCTTATTACAAAAATAGTGTTTCATTCATGTTATCTAATCTAATTGGATTGGAGTGCAGTACAGAGTATGATTAACTTATTAATTCGCATTCGTTTTCGTACCAACCAACGGCAATATATATATTATCTCCATAACCTAGACAGACGATTAGTCAAGGTGGCTCAGGGACCGAGGCTAGCCGGCCTACCGGGGGGCTTCAGCTGCACTGGAGATTTTTGTACCCTGGGAACGTTTATCGGTTCATAGAAGGTAGATGGTTCGTCCCTGAGGAACACAGATACTAGCAGCTGTAGAATTTCTAATCCTATTTATTATATAACCAATTATTCCAAATTCTTCATTTTTATATATTATTAAAACCTACAGGCTTAAATAATTCAAATAACTTCAATTAGATAACGAAATTTATTTGTTTTAATAACATTTAAGGTTTCTTTGCTTGTTCAGACACGCCAATATTAACGCTTTCTACTTTCGTTTGGAATAAAATTAAACTTCGATCGATTTTTGGAAGCGCGTTTTCGCTTGTAAGAGTTGGCAGTACTGACTACGTCACTCAACTTAACAACCTTTCAAATACTCGACGGCAAAAGTATAAGCTGTGCAAAGCCACAAAAATAAAATAAAAACTACCTGTCATTCTATCGGTCTCTTGTCTCTGTCAAATTGTTTATCCAAACTATCAGAACCTCTATGTTGATGGTAGTATATTGCCAGATGAGTGTGAAATGTACGAACTACGTTTTTTTTTATTCATGATCGTACCTACATACTATTGGCCTATGTACAATTGTAATAACGTATGTTTTTTGTATACTTTTAATGTGTACTTTAAGTGATAAACACCACCCCTAATTATTGCAATACGAATAAGGTCCTCCCCAACGGACATGCGTGCTGACCCAAGTATCATACCGTTGTGCCCGTCACTTCAGACGGAGATATAACGTCTCATGTGCCTGTGATTTCACCAGCACCCAAACGCGAGTGCACTATTGCTACTTTTGAATACTCCTGTCGCACCACCCCGGGATTGCCAACCCAAACGGTGCCCTACGGACGCGAGGCAACTCGACTTTAATCTTCTGAGTGATTTAGTTATGATATTTATAAAATTAATAAAATTAGATAAAGCAAGTGTAACATAATACACATCAATACGTTGTCAACTACATACACCATACTGGTACCAAGAAAAATGTGGTTAGGCATCATCATTATCCTAGCCTGGGATTACTTATTGTTGGGCATATGACATGGCGTTATCCAGGTGTCCGGCCTAATTTCATTTGAGGTTGAAAAAGCAATGCTTTTTCACCGAGATTCAAATCTTAATTCTCACTTCTGATTTAATTAAAGAGTTTATATTATAGTTGAAGATTTATGTTACGAATGCCTAACTCCATTTATGCCTTTTGTACTACTCACACTCGGCACAGGCACAGTGTCCTTAGTATGCGTCCATATATTGATTAGTAAGTCATAGCTGTGAGAAACCTATAAGTGTGCTTGGAAAGTGTTTTCAAAGCATTGATATATATATATATTTCGACGGCATCTTGAACCGAATGCATCCTATTCATGCTGCTTTTCCTTAAGATCTGGCAGTACGGTAGTGCCCCCGCCAAGTTAAGGAATGGCCGTACCTTTTTTCAAAGCCATTCAGAGCTTTTTCGACCCCTCCCTGAAACTTTGTTGTGGATAAAGATATTGAATTTTGAGTCTCCAAGAGAAGATAATATATTGAGGTATATTTGACCCAGTAGTAAGAACAATTTTGTCACTGACACACTCACCGATCATCAATATTCTCAGGTACTTCTAGCAGATGTACAAGCTTATAATTTTTAAAATAACTAGTGTGTCACCGGTCACTTCTGCCGCATGTCTAGAGACTTGTGAGCTAACGTCACCTCAGAGTCTATTCCACTCAACATAACATATCGCCGTGCAAGGTGACGGGGAACGACATGACGGGGCGAACTTATTCATATATAACATCTAAGTATGATTCAGCATTAGTTCGCTAGGATTATAATGCGTGCGACTCAGTATGAGCTCCAAATGTTTACTGAGTCGCATTATTCCTGCTGCGTCCATCACGGAGATGATACGTCACATGTGATTTCACCGGCAGCCACACCCTTCCACCGTAACACAGTAATGCAACCGCTACTGCTTGGCGGCAGATTCCAGATGTGGTGGTAGTACCTCTCCGGACGAACCTGGCACAACTCAAATCAAAGGGAATCAAAGGGTACACACCTACGGACGCGATCAACTGAACCCCCCAAAATCGTACACTTTTAGTTCTTTTTGCAAAAGGTTCAGTATCTGGTTTGTAGGATTTACCTCATCATCTGGCAAGGCTGATGTAGTGTGTGTGATTGCGTTCGGTTGTGTGCTCGGATTGTATCTCCGTCCATTTAAGTTTTAATTTCGACGCTTTACAAAGTTATTTCTTATTTGTTTAATACTGTTAGATTGTAACAAATAAGTGGTAACATTGTGAGTGACCATTCGGAAACTGCGCTCGCCGCGTCCGTGTCCAGAGCGCCGCCTCAATCTTGTTTTGAAAAGTTTAGGACAAGTTTTCAACTTACGAGTGACGGTGTGTCTGTGCTGTGATGTTTCAAAAAACTTTTAATCATCATCATTTATAGAGCAACCATAAGTGAATCTTGCTAGAAGATCCGAGTTTTGGACAGAATGGAGCCGAGTTTCGTAGGTCAGTATTGTGTTATGTCGGTATTATAGTGAGGGAGTGGAGGTAACTTGGTCGAGCGAGACCTTGACTTGAGTACTCGAACCGAAAGACGGTGCATTTCTGTTTGGGCGGAGAGGCGAGTCCAAGCGGCACCTGTCCGCCGTCACGGCCGCCGTCGCCGCCGCCGCCGTCGTTCGTTATCTTATCTGGCGGTCCGGAGGCGGCGCGCCGCTGAGTACACAATGTTGATAAATTAGTTACAGCTCTCCTTTAATATTGGCCGAGATAATCCGTTACATGATAACATTCTTTTGATATTCCTAAATTCTTGAGAAAAGGGACTGGATAATATTTAAAACACCAGTTAGATTAACTCTTTAAGTTATTGTATTTGGTTAGATCTAAATAACACTGATAAAGTGAATTATGATAACTTAATTACTTAATGTGGAATGCATACCTATTGCCTACTAGTTAACTATGGCATCACACATACAACCAAACTTTTAATTTATAGTCTGATAATTTATTATAGGAAAAAAAATGAATTACATAATTTATCTATATAAATCAATTTAAATTTATTAAAGTCACTTCTTAGTGTTATTTTTTGGTGGGGATGACAATTATTGTAGGTACCTTTCAGTTGGTAGTACCCGCAACCTAACAGATACCCTGTTAGGTTGCGGGTTCATTTCCCACCTGGACAAGAATTTTTGTAACAAACATCTAACCTCGGTGTCTGGATGTTCCCATAGTACAAGTTATACTTAGTATGGGGCGAGAGGTGTTGTGTGATTTTATTTGAATTGTTCTATTTTCTATGAAAAATAGTGTAATTTTTAAAAATGATTTTCCGCATTTTCCTCTCTATGGAAAACAACACCATATTAATGATGTAAATCATCTAATGGCACCACCAGGAAGCCTCAGCTTGATAAGATCCACAGTGGCCCGCCGTCCGTCTGTCCGTCCGGACGGCCACGGGTTTCATGTGTTCACTATGATCCATGACAGTAAACAAGTGTAATCCTTGCCATGTTGTTCATGCATATAGTTGTAAAATTGTTTAGTGGAAATTAATTATTTTTATTGATATACTAGCTGCGCCTAAGGAATGCAATCTCGGACGAGATCGCTAACTCAAGATCTCGAGGGATCTGAAATACGATCTCAGTGAGATCTTGCAAAGTATTGTTTTAATTAGATAACTGAAACATGATTGAAACTGCTTAGTAGTTGTGATTATGATGCGTGTAAGATACATCATGAATTATTGAAAAAAAGTCTCTTGAAATAAACCATTCCGTATCCGTACCAGCCTCTAATGTTCCCACTGCAGGGATACCGGCCTACTCTCGATAATTGAGAGTGAATGAATTGGCTCTGATCTACCACGGGAGCCCAATCCGGATTGGTAGATGTTACATGCCGTCGAATTTTTTGGTTCTAAGACATGCCGGTTTCCTCACGATGTTTTCCGTCACCGTGTCGAGAACGTGGAATTGTGCACATAAATTTTTCAATTAAAAAAATGGTGCACGTGTGGGTTTGAACCAGCGACCTTCAGATTGAAAGTCGGCGTCTGTGCCCCTGGGCCACCACGCTCTCAAAAAAACCATAAACACTACAAAATATTTCTTATGTTATGCTAATGAACATAAAAATTCAGATCCGTAAAATTTCCTACTTACTCTTACTTCTCTAACTTAAAGAAAGTACTTATTTTAATAAAGATAATGATAGTGGAAACAAACATTTATAAAACTTGCTCCTAAACTAGTGATAGTTTAGGAGTGAGGAGAGCACTCCTAACTAAATTAAGAGTGATTTTGAACTGAACTGGCTGTAGTTTTTAGAATAATATTACCTACATATTTTGCATTGGACTGTCAAATTATTCACCGCTTCCTTAAAATATGTCAACAATTTATTAAACTCCGTAAAAGGTTCATTTTGATTGTTTGTCGACGTTTTAAAAGTATTAACTTAACAGTCTAGTACTTGCGTGACAAAATAATACAAATTTCCATTCAATTAACCCATAAAAACACGTAATTTAAGAACACAATTGTAAATAAACAAGTGCCTGCACGCACTTGAATATCTTCCACTCACTCACTCTAGTCAGAACTATACAATACAATGCAATATATTGTATTGTACACATTCTTTTCTATTCCGCTCGCCCGACATCGTGAATACTCGGGAATAGTCGGGATAGTTTGCGTATGCAGTCCGACACTTTCTTCCGCCCGCCAGTCAGCGATTACTGCCGCTCGATCTCGTCAATCTCAGCCGAGATCTCGTCATTTCATGCTTCGAGTTTGTTCTCGAAGAATGAGGCGAGATCTCGGATGACCGGGATCTCGCGAGATCGAGATTGCACTCCCTAGCTGCGCCCCATGGCGTTACTCGCGGTTCGTAGCGGATTTGAGCCGATCCGCTCTGTTAGTTACCCCCTTACATCAGTGCAGTTCGGATCCGGAAGGACTGGCTGAGCCCGAGCTCCCGAGCTCCCGAGCTCCCGAGCTCCCGAGCTCCCGAGCTCCCGAGGCTCGCCCATTAGTGTTTGTGTTGCGACTTGCGCTGGTGTCGCCACCGTGAAATTGCCTCGATGATCTGTTCAGAGCGTTTGAGTTAAGCGACTCTCCGCCCGGTCAGTAGTTGGATGGGTGATCGGTTAGTGGAATTTGAACTGGGCGCTTCTGTGCTTCGGAAGGCACGTTAAGATGTTAGGTGAACTTTACTCTACACACAGACACTAAAAGTCAATCATACTTTACGTCAAATCATCTTCTTTCTATGTGAAAGCTCTAAAATGTGAATAATTCGCGCGTCCCCGTCCGTCCCGGTCCGTCTCCGTCCCGGGCGGCGGACGCAGCAGGATGAATGCAACTCAGCCTACGATCCAAGTCTTATTCTGATTTGTAATTTTGTGTATTTTGTTTACGAAGAAAAAAGATCGTCGTTATTTATGACGATAAATAAATCAATATTTATTACATATCACTACGTACAATAGTATAAAACAAAGTCGCTTTCTCTGTCCCTATATCCCTATGTATGCTTAAATCTTTAAAACTACGCAACGGATTTTGATGCGGTATTTTTTTAATAGTTAGAGTGGTTGAAGAGGAAGGTTTGTATGTATAATAAATAACATCCATTAAATAGTGGAGAAATACTGTTATTTTTGAGTTTTCTAATGTGATGTCGTAAATAATTTCATTTTTTCCGCTTCAAATAATGTACAAAGTATACTTTACAGCATATGATTTAAATGAATTAATAAATCGCAGGGTCAAACCTTCAACGTTGCAGCGTTGACTGTTTTTCACATGCCCAACTGTATGTCGCTCTTTCAAGAGTAGCCTCTAGAGAAACATCCGTACCAGCCTCTAATGTTCCCACTGCAGGGACACCGGCCTACTCTCGATAATTGAGAGAGAATGGGCTCTGATCTACCACTGGAGAAAGCTAATGACACGAAAGCTGTGAACGTTCTGTAATATATTAATTGTTGTAAAAATAAAATAAATAGGTAAAAATGTAAAAATGTAGCTAGATATACCAAAGATAGCTGGAAATGTTCATGGTTTAGGGAAAGAAGAATTGTTTTACTGTACATTTAACGCATGCGGGCCACCGACAGTAATGAATAAATCAAAACTACTGGATCGATTTTAATCATTTTTTCAGTGAATGACATACGCTATATGTTTTATACCCGTGCGAAGCCGGAGCGGGCCGCTAGTATTATTTATTTCACACAGCTAGCTTCAATCTAAGTATAGTTAGTACATAGTTGAAAATACATAAGTAGATCAGTAGGTACATATTATATTATATAATTCACAAATTGTCAATCAGACTCGGAGCAAACATTCATGTCTGTCACACAAATGTCCTGAGTGGGAATCGAACTCCGCTACCGACTGCGCCAGGAGTATTAATATTGTGTATCGATGGCCGGCTCCCGTCATGCACCAGTTGTGCCGAAGAAAGCTGCTTGAAACGTGAGAGCCCGCCGCTGCGCAGATCATGTTCCTCCTTAGGAAACGTGACTCGTACCATTACACAGGATACGATACAACAACGTTAACACACTCATACCTGTGCACTAGGATTCCCTGTATCGCAGATGGCATGGACGAATACAGAAACAAAAGACAAACACCCAAGACCCGAGAACAAACTTCATGCTCACCACACAAAGTGTGCCCCGGCCGGGAATCGAACCCGGGACCCCTCGCTTCGAAAGCAGGGCTACTACCAAGCAAGCCACGGAGCCGTCCGGATACATCGGATACACGGATACATCATCATAATCTCATGGAAGTCTTCTTCTTTGAAGCGCTCGCGGCGAACCTTGCTGTTCTTTACAGGTCATCTAAGCTAAGCAACTCTCGGCACGGTCGGACTATGGATGGGTTACTGTTTAGTAATCATCGGTTCATCCGAGCGCTTCCGGGTTTCGGAGGGCACATTATGATACCGGTGCCGGCTATACTAGTCGTTGAGCCATTTCGAAGGCCTTCGTTTCAGTCGGTGGGATCCCGGCCTCGAAGCCACGGGTTCGATCCCCGGCCTGCGCTTACTTTGCGATGTTCGTGCTCGCTCGATGGAGTGCGCGCCCGCATCATCAATCTCAATAACTGGCGATGCGCGCACACGCGCACGCTGCGTCACAGCAAGCAGGCGATTAGATCACTAGGTATCCCGGCGCGGGCCGGCGCCGGCGGCACACGTGTGGCTGGGCATGGGGCGGGTCGGCGGACGTCGGCTCATGCCGGCACCTCGGTAACCAGTAATAATCGCAATATTTGTCCCACTGACTTGAGCACATAGCTTAGCGATACTTTGTTACTTAAAAAAACTTATAGGTGCATATCTGGATTTGAACCAGCTATTTTTAAAGTTGACCTCTGTAACCATGTGCCACCGCACTCTCGTCATCAATCATAAATGGAGATGAGTGGCAATATAGTTTCCAAGCCCCGCGCGCCGCCGGGCCGCCGGGCCGCCGGGCCGCCGGGCCGCCGGGCCGCCGGGCGTGAGCGGGTAAACTTGTAAACCGACTGATTTAACGGGCATAAAAATTATCTACCATTCAAGGACATCATTTCATGTAGATATTAAGTCAACACTACTACCTGATATAACGATTACAAAGAATGATTTCTGCTTCGCTCCCACGCGACCGTCTCGTCGGTGACACTAATTCGAAGCATATAAAATTAACTTCCATAATTCTTGAGTTCAATTAATGTTTTGTTGAGCTTAGAGTTGATGAAACGACGGACTTGCAATGTAGTGTATATTATGTGCGCTCGTTGTCGCGTCCCATTTACTGTTACGCGTTACAATTGAGCGGAGTGCGTCAGCCTCGCTAATTAGTACATTTTCGGTGACCCCTCACCGCCGGCGCCGCCTCCGTCTCCCTGGCGATGACAAATTGTGAAGAATGCGGGACACATTCTAACGATGAACGACCTTGGTTGGTAAATAAATAATTAACTTATATTGGTTTCATTAAATTTTATTCGCAAGTTCAAAAAAAAGTAGGGTGTTGTGTGAATCAAATAAATGGTGGTTTTGATTTTTTTAATTTGGAACGTCCATAAACTGTTGGGCGAGCAGTGAGGCACGCACGGAAACCAAAGAGCTGGCGCTACCGTCGCGGTTCCCGCCTCCCGTCCGCCTCCCGTCCGCGTCATGGACGTGGCTCCACCGGGCGCCGGCGCTGCAGGTGATGCCACCCTCCCACAGATTCGTTCTCGCCGACCCGCGAGCCGGGTGGCGGGTGACGGGTGACGCCTGGCGAGTGTAAGCCTGCGACATGCGTGACAACATATAACACCGCGCCGGGTGCTCCGAGCATTTAAATTCCTAATATATAAGTAAATATTACTGTTTTCCGTACTAGAGGAGCCCTCGACTCGCTGCCAATAAATAGAAGCCACAAATTGAGATCGACGACAAGCTTCCCTCGGCTGGTGTCACGCGGCGAGACAATGGCCCACAACTATCCCATTACTATGCGCGGGCGCCGCCGGCTCCGCTCACCGCCGCGCTATATTAGTCGCCTAACTGTCGAGCGAGGAATTCATTCACTTTAATCATACATATTCTTAGAAGTGTGACAACAACAACGTGATCGCTGCTAGGTCCACACTGGGTGGTGGACTATAAAGAACGTGCTTCAGATTTCACACTTAATAAAAATCAACTACCCTAAGTCCCCGTGGAAGTGGATGGATTAAGCGATGCCATGGGCGCGGGTAATATGACAGTGATGTGCAGAATTTATCAATAATATTGTCACCATGAGTGTCGATCAATAAGTGAGCGAAGTCAGCGAAGTTAATAAGTTGCATCAGCGGGCGGTGGGCCCAGTTTCCATACCGGGAGTCGCGACACGGCGAGTTTCTCTCGAGAACTTGTCATCGTCAGAGGACGACACGGCGCGCGGCGCCGGCCGCGACTGTCACCAGGACTGTTTGAACGTGTCAGTCGACTGGCTCACGTTAGATTGCGCGCGAGGTGCGCGTGCGCATGCCTCTCTGCAGGCAGTAAGCCATGACGTTTGTACGAAAACTAAACAGTCATAAGCGATATTTTTCGTAACCCTCAGTTGTTTCTATGCATATAGTATGCATGACGCACGCGTCCATTGACGGGCACGTGACCCGTTGTTGCGAGCGGTCTCCGGGTGTGCTCTGGCGCACTAACAAGTGGTTATGAGTTTGCTCACGTCCGGTAAATGACATGCGGACATTTTCCGGCGTGGATGCGCAACGTAACGCAACATAACGCATCGCGCCACGGGTCGCCCGCGCCCCACACCCGCCGCGCCCGGGTGAACTTTTATCACCTTACAGCGGCTATACATGTGATATTATCGCAAAACCAAATTAATTTTTTTGTCTTGAGACTGAAAGACGTGGCTTTTCGATTAGTATATTCGGGACCCACATCTTAACGTGCCCTCCGACGCACGGAAACACTCCGTTCTAATGCCTTTAAACGGTCACCCATCCATTCATGACCGGGCGGAGAGTCGCTTAATTTAGATGAGGTGTAAAAAAACATCTAAGCAAGCTGCGAAGGTGACATGATGAAATTTCGCCAAAACAAAGTGGCTGCCTCCGATACCGACCGGGGCTCCGAACAACAATGTTATTATAATTATATTGTTTTCTTTATCGTACTATTACGTAACTTGTGTGTAACATTTAGAGACGTCTGTGAAAACTACATTCCCAACAATCGAAGAGCAAGGCTTGAATCTCTTCAATATTTTGGAAGAGTGACATCCTTCACTCGTGTGATTCTTGTTGCAGCATCATTCAATGATGACGTGTAATGTGCGGCCGATGGAAGCGGGATGCTTCCGTCGGCCGCGGCTCGCCTCGCGCACCGCGCGGAGGAGAAATTAGTGGCTCGTGATAATTGCGCGCTGGAATGTTTCGGCCATCGGACGACACGCTCCATTCGATCCGGAACAGATTCCAGAAACTAGGTGAGACCACTCGCTGCTGCCTACAGACAAGTAACACGAACACGCGAGGCTAGGTCGGTGTGGGGGCAGGCTCGGGATTGCCAGTTTCGTTGTGCGCTGTTCGCGCTTCAGCGGATGATCTTGAATCCATGATTTTGAACAGACACGGTGGGTACATACACAGTAGGTACCCGTGGATGTCCATGTACTGCGCTCCGAGTATTTAGGTAATAAATGTCGGAGAAGTCAACTTTCTATGCGTGTTGTAATCCACGTGAGAGTACGGGGCCGCCCACGCGGGACGCGATGCGCCGGCGCAGGCGCAGGCGGCACGTGGCGGCCATTCATGCTCCGATGTGCTCTGCGAATGTCTCTCCCACTATCTAGTATAGTATACGACTCATTTCTTGGATTCCTACAACCGAGCTGAAACTTCAGCGTCACGACAAAGATTATTCAATTCGTATTGTCCATTGAAACAAACAAACCCGGATGTGATGATAATTTTGTGTTTGTAAGTTTTATGAACTCCGCGGTGTGGCGTCTCTCTTTAGATAAATATGTCCCGGGTGGCCACTCGAACCCACGACAGACGACACACGACACACGACAGACGGTGCAGAAGGCAGACTACAATATTACCAAGAGATGTGAGGCCAGCCACAGAAATACCGAGTCAACTTGAGACTACCGCGACTATAATTAGACAGCTTATTCCGGCTAGGGTTATTGTTTACGTCTAATATGAAATGTTACAAAACAGGAGCAGGACCGCAGGACCGTCGACTCGATGAACATGTAAGTTTACCGTACTTACTCGGCGCATGCGCTCGGAGGGGAACAACACAAATAAACAGAAGTCATCTGTATGCAGCGGGCATTGGTGTCGGGCCACGCCGCCGCGGGCCACGGCCCGGGGCCGCCGGCCGGGGGCGCTGCGGTGCGCGCGAGTCTCGTGCCGCGGCCGGCGTGGCGGCGGGACTCGGACAAATTGGGAAATTAACATAACGTCAAGTGACGTCACGCCTAGCAATGTTTGCCCAGTTATATAAGGCTGCTCACTCAATTGCGACGTTAACTTTAGATTACTTCGTCTTAGACATGACATTATTTTCATCGGTTTCTGTTGATGTGGAGGCGCGGCAAAAACTTGACTTTGTTCGTCTTCAAACTACTGTTTACGTGATCCTGCGCACTTTTTGTAGTCATTTAGTCACCTTGAGCTGTTCGCCGATAAATCTGTCATAAATTTGCAACTATTCAATGTTAAAAATGCGACTGTCTGCCGCCGCCGGCGCCGCGGAGCGACGGACCAGCTCGCGTTTTGTGACCGAATGTCATGTGGTTATCTATTGACATGTTTAGATGAGTAACGAGCGAGCGCCGTGCTTTATTCACTTGGAGACAATGATTGCAAATAAACGGCATAATGTTTCCAGTGTTCTTGTTTTATTTCACGTGCTCCATTCCTTTACAATTTCTGACCTTGGGTTTGATCTTTAAGTACAAACTAAATTATGTCTATACGTTCAATGAATTTTGGTTATTTTCATCTAATTGAGTAGGTATTTTACAAGCAGTGTATTGTACATCTGTACGATAATCTTATTTAAACTCGGCTCGAGCAACACTAAAAGGCATTTATAAAATGAAAATGGTGCCTATATGTAGTTCCAAGCGCCTGAAGAATGACGTAAGTCCATCCTAACTGCCTTCCGAAGCGAAGGTCGCCGCCGCCGCGCCGGGCCGTCTGAGATTATGCAAGATCAACAGAAAGGCAAATGCGACAATAATGCTTACCGATGCGAGTCCGACGGATGTCGCGCCGTCCCGCCGTCCCGCCGTCCCGCCGTCCCCAGCTCCTCTAGGGACATCAGTACGGGATTAGATTCAACCGACTCCAGCGCTCTTATTTTCAGTCCAGGTGACGCTAAATAGTGATCCAATCATGTTTTATATCACAATGCCTGACAAAAATGTCTGCCAAGAAGTTCCGATTTGTAATCATATTGAGTATGTTAAGTAATTGAACTGGCGGCGTTGGTTTATCCGAGTTGTCGCAGTAGAACGTGTGATGATTACGATCCTTAAAGCGTGCGAGGCGTGCTTCGGCCCGGCCGCGGCCGCAGGAAGTAAGTGTTCTCGATGTCCGAGGAAGCGCAGCAGACGCTGCCTAAATCTGTAGTGAGCGAGTGGTTCCACCACAGGTCTACTGGGTTAAGGACTATTTTAACTGTCGTTACAGATATTACCCTGTGGTGCCTTCATTAAAATATTTGTTGTTTGTCATTGTTTCAGACGAGCGGGAGGATGTCCAGAAGAAAACCTTCGCGAAGTGGATCAACTCTCAACTTGTAAAAGTACGTGTTATGACGTGTCTTTTAGTTTTTCTGATTTCATTTTAATATTGTAAATAGATATTTTGAATAACAGTGTTGAAATGTTCGCCGTGCGTTGAAAGTAATGTTCGGCGAGGAGTGGCCTGTTAATGTTAATCGCCAATTTAACGAGTAACGAGTAATGAGTAACGAGGCGCCGCGCCGGTGAGCGCCTGCGTCGGCGGGCGCGGAGCATCACACTGGGCGCTCGGCCAGAAATGGAGCTATTCACATGGTCTGTTCGGATGCCGATTGGGAGAAATTAGGCATTAGTGGATTAGGGATTAGGGATTAGTGGCAACGCCCGCCGACCTGATTACAGATTTCATTTAGTTAG
The DNA here is from genome assembly GCA_921293045.1 of Aplocera efformata. Classification (NCBI taxonomy): domain Eukaryota; kingdom Metazoa; phylum Arthropoda; class Insecta; order Lepidoptera; family Geometridae; genus Aplocera; species Aplocera efformata. Next base: position 55,425 of record OV121057.1, read on the forward strand.
CCATATAACAGTGGATGTTATATTTATAATATAAGGCAAGTCAATTAACATCATTATAAGAATTAAATGATTACTAGGCTTCTAAACATTCAAAATAATAATTTTAAGATAACAAATAAAACAATCATAAGTCAAAATTAAAACATAGGTACGCAACCATACGTAAACTAAACAAAACATAGGTACGCAACCATACGTAAACTAAACAAACTAACAAAATACAATAAGCAATAAATAGTCAATGTCCAAAATATACAATTATATCAAATAACCCGCAGCGGAATATAACAATCATGTGATTCGCTGCTCTCTGGTCTCGTGTCGCGTCTCGTGCAGCAAGAAAGGAGATTCAGCTAAACACAATGTCAGAAGTTCAGAATGCATGCATTTCCTTCAAACAAGTTATGATTTTTTTTTTTGAAAGCTATCAGTTCTAATTTTGTTATTGTAGTTGGCAATACTACATATCGTTGTCATCTCCTTTTTTTTGGACTTTGGATAGATTAATTTTATTATTCTTTATTCCTTAGACTATATTCGTAAGTGTCCATCTTTTTAATATAGAATTGTTGGTTTTCGTAAATTTCTAATAAGCTCTTATTGGGATAAATATAGCGAAACCGTTACATAAAAAAAATCTTTCGTTAAATAAAAAATAATGACTGTCATTATTTTAAATTGAACGAAAGATTTTTTTGACTGATATTCCTTTATTCCATATTATCCTCACAGCTCTCTACTCTCTTCTGATTCGTTAAGACTTTATTTGTTTCGTGTCCGCGCGTGTCTGTCAGTAGTTGAACTAAATCATTTCAATTATTATAGAAAATTGTAAACTCGAGTGAGTATGTCGCAGTCACGGTGATACTTTAACCTAATATGCCACCTACAGGTAGGTAACCTGTGATAAACAAACAATTATGTTTAAGTTTCAGATAAATATAGTTTTTCAAATATTATTCATATAATCAAATATTATTAGGTATTATTCCCTGAGTCATATGTCTCACACAATGATGGGAGACGAGGCCGGGCCGGCCGGGCCGGCCGCACGAGAGGGCGCGGCCGGTAGCTCTGCGCGGTAATATAACAATAATACGGCGAATGTAATGTGACTTGCAGAATGACAAGCCGCTGGTGGAGGACCTGTTCCTCGACCTGCGGGACGGGGAGATCCTGCTGTCCCTGCTGGAGATCCTCACCGCGCAACAATACGTAAGCTCATCTTGTCACTTGCCGTTATATTCCGATCGGGCACGCGATCGTCGGACCACCATGTCATCGGAGTTGTATATGTGTTGCAGAAGCGCGAGCGCGGGCGCATGCGCGTGCACCACATCAACAACGTGAACACGGCGCTGCAGGTGCTCGACGCCAGCGGCGTGCGGCTCGTCAACATCAGCAGCAACGACATCGTCGACGGCAACCCCAAACTTATCCTCGGTAACGTGCCCTCCCGCATCGGCGAGTCTACCGAGTTCTGTGGTCGGGACGGGTACCACCTCTAGTTGGGATTGAAGTATCTTTATTCTTGGCAGGTTCCGTGAGTTATAAAAGCGCAGAGTACCCGGGTCCGATCCCCGGCCGGAATAAACGTTTCGTGTGTTGAGCGCAGTTTCATCTCGGGCATTGGCGCTCAGGAATCTCCCTGGGCCTGTTTATTATTTCTGGGCGACTTTTTCCGTGTTTTAACTATTTAAATGTGATATTTCAGGCCTAGTGTGGAGCATTATTCTGCATTGGCAAGTACACTACCATCTGAAGGAGCTGATGACGGAACTTCAACAGACCAACCTCGAAAAGACCTTGCTGGCGTGGTGCCGGACACACACGCAGGTAACGCCTTCAGTCAGCGGTCCCCCTCGCCCCCCTCGCCCCCCTCGCACCCCTCGGCCGCGCCTGACATACAAGTGAAATTCAATAATTGTCTGTGGTAATGCTCATAGCGGCTTGTTTCGTCGCCAGAACTACAGCGGCGTCAACGTAACGAACTTCACGAGCTCGTGGAGCGACGGGTTGGCGCTGAACGCGCTGCTGCACCGCTGGCGGCCGGCGCTGTTCGACTACGCCGGCGTGGTGGCGCGCGCGCCGCCCGCCCGCCTCGAGCACGCGTTCAGTGTCGCGCACACGCACCTCGGCATCCCGCGCCTGCTCGACCCTGAAGGTACTCGGCCATTGTACCTTTTACCTCTATTCATATTTTATTGGAGAAGCGCGCCGTGTACGTTTTATAGAATTAATGTAATACAAGATTTATGTTATTTTCAGATGTGAACACTCCCAACCCAGACAAGAAATCCATCATGATGTATTTGATGTGCCTGTTCCAATCCCTGCCGCACTCCTCCGAGGACGTGGCGGAGCTGGCCAGCCTGCCGTCCGAGCCCGGCACGCCCGTGGCCGACGCCCCCGCCGAGGTAACCGCCGCATCAACCTGCCGTCCGAGCCCGGCACGCCCGTGGCCGACGCCCCCGCCGAGGTAACCGCCGCATCAACCTGCCGTCCGAGCCCGGCACGCCCGTGGCCGACGCCCCCGCCGAGGTAACCGCCGCATCAACCTGCCGTCCGAGCCCGGCACGCCCGTGGCCGACGCCCCCGCCGAGGTAACCGCCGCATCAACCTGCCGTCCGAGCCCGGCACGCCCGTGGCCGACGCCCCCGCCGAGGTAACCGCCGCATCAACCTGCCGTCCGAGCCCGGCACGCCCGTGGCCGACGCCCCCGCCGAGGTAACCGCCGCATCAACCTGCCGTCCGAGCCCGGCACGCCCGTGGCCGACGCCCCCGCCGAGGTAACCGCCGCATCAACCTGCCGTCCGAGCCCGGCACGCCCGTGGCCGACGCCCCCGCCGAGGTAACCGCCGCATCAACCTGCCGTCCGAGCCCGGCACGCCCGTGGCCGACGCCCCCGCCGAGGTAACCGCCGCATCAACCTGCCGTCCGAGCCCGGCACGCCCGTGGCCGACGCCCCCGCCGAGGTAACCGCCGCATACAGCCTGCCGTCCGAGCCCGGCACGCCTAATTAACGCAGTCAAAAGCCTCTAACGGGTCACAGAATACTGTAGCGTTAGAAGATGATTACGAACACATTCTCCACAAAGGCGGTAATTGTCGAATATCCCTTTGAGAAGCCATACCTACTGCCCCGTAGGATTTACTTACTAAGAAAAAATGTGTTAACTGATTAAGGATAATCTGTGCAAATAGTGTGCCGAGCGTCGCCGTCGGTTGGATTGCAACTGGCGTACGGCACCGGCACCGGCGCGCGGCCGCGGAACACTTGGCGACCTGTCCAGGCGGCAGGGGTACACATGCGAGACGGGGAGAAATCAATTCAATTGTATTATTAGGAGTACAAATAAGATTCCGCCGTTTTATTGTAGATGGCGCGGCACGGAGTTTCGGTTAGCTTTCGCAGATGATAACCGGCTTAAAAAATAGTTTGGACATTCAAGAACAACATAACCTATTAATATCATTGATTTTATATTGGTAAAATATAATTTTTATAAGTTGAAAATGTCAAAATTTGAGCCAAGTAAGCGTCATTTGCGGGAAATATTAGTTTACTTCTTTAATTTAAAGAAATCTGCTGCTGAGGCGCATCGATTGCTCGTAGAAGCATATGGTGAGGTTGCTTTGAGTGAGAGAACGTGTCGAGAGTGGTTTCAAAAGTTTAAAAATGGTGATTTCGACGTAGAAGACAAAGATCGCAGTGGAAGGCCAAAAATTTACGAGGATGCAGAATTGGAGGAATTATTGGAGGAATATTCATCTCAAACACAAAAAGAACTTGCTCTAACATTAGAAGTCACTCAGCAAGCAGTCTCACATCGTTTAAAATCATTAGGAATGATTCATAAACAAGGAAATTGGGTTCCGTACGAATTAAAGCCGAGAGATATTGAACGCCGATTATGCTTAAGTGAAATGCTGCTAGCTAGACATAAAAAAAGGGTTTTTTACATCGTATCATAACTGGTGATGAGAAGTGGATACATTATGACAATCCAAAAAGAAGAAAATCATGGGGATTACCTGGCCACGCGTCAACATCAACAGCAAAACCGAATATTCACGGAAAAAAACTTATGCTGTGTATTTGGTGGGATCAGCTAGGTATAGTGTATTATGAGTTGCTTAATCCGAGCGAAACAATTACTGGAGCCCTCTATCGAACACAATTGATGAGATTGAGCCGAGCTCTGAAGGAAAAACGCCCTCAATACTATTCTAGACACGAAAAAATTATTCTTCTGCATGACAATGCTCGTCCACATGTTGCGGCTCCCGTGAAAAAGTACTTGGAAACACTTGATTGGGAAGTGTTACCCCACCCGCCGTATTCACCAGACATTGCACCGTCCGATTATCACCTGTTCCGGTCCGTAGCACATGCTCTGACGGCGCAGCGGTTCACATCTTATGAGGATACCAAAAATTGGGTTGATTCGTGGATAACCTCAAAAGACAAGGAGTTCTTCAGACGTGGGATTCGAATGCTGCCTGAGAGATGGGAAAAAGTGGTTGCAAGTGATGGGCAATATTTTGAATAAATTTATATTACCGTTCTTCTACAATAAATATTTAATTTGTGTTAAAAAACGGCGGAAACTTATTTGTACTCCTAATATATTATTTGTGAATTTTACTGAGAAGCCCCTTATGTCTACAGGCTTATTGATTTGAAGGTTTTATTTGTGTAAAACTATTTCTACATTCACTTGCAAGTTGAAATGTCGCGGCACGAGCACTAATTTTGGGAAGAAAATTACATTTGGATTTGAGTTTGTGATATCGATCGTGCTAAGGAAACGCGCGGCACTCGGGTTTGAATAGTATATTATGAAAAGCGGTAACACAAACAGGGGGTCAGTCTACTAAGTCAATAGTGTTTTTTTCTATGCTGGATAAATTTTAAAGCTATATCTCATTGTCAAAACTATTTATACGTAAAACTCCTTTAAAGTAACATTTTTTAATGCCAATTTTCAAAAATTATACGTTATTAAGTATGGTTACAGTTCAATAACGACGTTAAGGAAGCCAAACAATTATCGTTATTAAACTAACGTTTATTATGTTTAATATCAAGTCTGTCGTACCGCGGATTATCTGTTAGGTGACTTGCGATGTGTGGTGTCGCAGGCGGCGGGCACCTCGGCGCGGCCGCTGTCGGCGGGCACCACGGGCTCGGGGGAGCTGGGCGGGTACTACGGCGCCTTCGAGGAGGTGCTGGCGTGGCTGCTGGCGGCGGAGGAGCGGCTGGCCGGCGCGCCGCCCGCGCCCAGCGCGGACCTGCCCGCGCTCAAGGACCACTTCCACCGGCACGAGGTGAGCGCGGCGCCGGCACCTGGTGCCGATCACGAGCCACTCGTGCGGACACACGTCGACTCGTATATTACGTGGTGATTTCAGAAATTCCTGCTGGAGCTGTCGGAGCACCAGAGCCGCGTGGGCACGGTGCTGGAGCAGGGCACGCGGCTCATCCTGGAGGCGGGGCTGTCGCGCGAGGAGGCCGCCGAGGTGCGCCTGCAGGTACTCGCGCCGTCCCCCCGTCCCCCCGTCCCCCCCGCGCCCGCTGCCGGCTGGCGGTGCTGACCGTCGGTGTGTTGTCGCAGGTCCGGCTGCTGAACCAGCGCTGGGAGCAGCTGCGGCGGCGCGCGATGGACGCGCAGGCCGACATCCACTCGCACCTCATGCGGCAGCAGCTGCACCACCTCGACCTGTTCCGGTGAGTGGCGAGCCAGCCCACAACTACAGGCTTATTATCCTCGTGAATGCCGTGTAGGCTGACGCGTGCGTGTGTGCGTGTGTGCGTGTGGTTGCAGACAGTGGCTGACGGAGACGGAGGACCGCATGTCGCGGCTGGGCGCGCTGCGCGGCGCGTGGGGCGAGGCGCGCGCGCAGCTGGCGGCGCTGCAGGCGCTGCACGCCGACCTGCAGGCGCAGCAGGACGCCGTCAACGCGCTCGCCGACTGCGTCATCGTCGTCGACGAACACGACAACAGTCAGTGCCTGTCCGTCCCCCCCCCCCCGCCTATCTACACTGAATTCTTACACAAATATTATGTATAATTACACTCGTTAATCGCACCGGCTTGTCAAAAAGTGATTCACGTCGTAGTCTAGAAGTTAGTAATGTGAGATGACCGTACCTGCATGAGTGTGTTTGTGCGACGTCAGGCGTGACGGAGATGGAGGACCAGCTGCGCGCGCTGAGCGAGCGCTGGTCGCACACGTGCCAGTGGACGGCGGCGCAGCTGCAGCGGCTCACGGGGCTCGCGCGGGAGTGGGGCCAGGTGGACGAGCAGCTGGCGCGGCTGCGGCGCGCGGCCGACGCGCTGGAGCCGCGCCTCAAGCAGGTACCGGCGGGACGATGTTTCAATCATTAATCTCATGATCGTTAATGACGGAATTCCTAGAGTTCGCTCCTCGTAGCCGGGGCCAATTGTTTTTGGTATGTTGTCTCGGTTGTAAGCGGGCATTACATGACAAAGTATCGTTCGGACGAGTCATATGTGCAAGTGTACACACTTCACAGAATGCTCATCCGGTCGGGCACGTTCGGTCACCGCTGATAGATAAATAATGAGGTGCGCGCCGCAGATGGAGGCGGAGCCGGCGCAGTCGGTGGGCGCGGCGGCGGCGCGCGGCGCGCTGCTGCAGCGCTGCGGCGCGGAGCTGCGGGCGGCGCGCGGCGCGGCGGCCGCGCTGGTGGCGCGCGTGGCGGCGCTGGCGGCGCGCTGCGGGGCGGACGCGGCGGCGCCGCCCGCCGACCGCGTGGAGGCGCTGGCCGACCGCCTCGACGCGCTGCACATGATGCTGCACGTGCAGGCGGCCAGGGTGCGTGCGGCCGCCGAGATTTGATCCATTACATATTATAGTTTCAAAGGCAACGAAACAAATTGACTCCCCGATCGAGACGTTATGGTATCTTGTCGTGGGCTGTCGGCTCTCGAGTGAGACGTTATGGTATCTTGTCGTGGGCTGTCGGCTCTCGAGTGAGACGTTATGGTATCTTGTCGTGGGCTGTCGGCTCTCGAGTGAGACGTTATGGTATCTTGTCGTGGGCTGTCGGCTCTCGAGTGAGACGTTATGGTATCTTGTCGTGGGCTGTCGGCTCTCGAGTGAGACGTTATGGTATCTTGTCGTGGGCTGTCGGCTCTCGAGTGAGACGTTATGGTATCTTGTCGTGGGCTGTCGGCTCTCGAGTGAGACGTTATGGTATCTTGTCGTGGGCTGTCGGCTCTCGAGTGAGACGTTATGGTATCTTGTCGTGGGCTGTCGGCTCTCGAGTGAGACGTTATGGTATCTTGTCGTGGGCTGTCGGCTCTCGAGTGAGACGTTATGGTATCTTGTCGTGGGCTGTCGGCTCTCGAGTGAGACGTTATGGTATCTTGTCGTGGGCTGTCGGCTCTCGAGTGAGACGTTATGGTATCTTGTCGTGGGCTGTCGGCTCTCGAGTGAGACGTTATGGTATCTTGTCGTGGGCTGTCGGCTCTCGAGTGAGACGTTATGGTATCTTGTCGTGGGCTGTCGGCTCTCGAGTGAGCGCGACCGGCCTTCCGATATGTTTATTATTTCGAGTGGAATTTATCCATCCACTTATAATTGATTTTATTAAACAAGAAAATAAAAACTCAAGGATATTTGTTGACGAAACATTTTATTTATACTACTAAAGCTGAAGGTCCACCTGATGGGTAGTGGTTACCTCCGCCCATAACGGCAGCATGCGACCGAGATTCTCCGACTCAAATCGCACCCCGGTACGCCCGCCACCCCAGGGGAGGATGTTTCGTCTCATGCGCCCGTGATCTTACCGGCTCCCTTGCACCAGGACACAGCAATACAAATGCATCACTGCTCGGCGGTGATGCGGTGTGGAGGCAGTACTTCTCCGGACTAATTTGTCACAAATTCTTTCGGACTGCTGCTTTAAGTTGCTCCTTTGGCACCACCCAGGGGGACGTGTAGGGATACTACAGGGTTCTCCCGACGGGTTCGAGCCGAACGTGCGAGACAGTTTTCTCTCGATGTTTTCTTCTCCGTGTCGAGAAGTACGGAGTGGTGCTGTGGTGGTATGGAGTTTGCTAGCCGACTGTACATTGCAGATCAAAGAGCTGGGCTTCGAGGTGGACATCGACCCGGAGGAGTCGCCCATGGATTTGGAGAGCACCGCCGACGGCTCGGCTCCCCCGGAGGAGGAGGAGGCGGTCCCCCCCGCGCGGCAGGGGGCCAAGAAACCGCGGCTGCAGGACACGGCCGGTGACTTCCAGCTCGGCTACCGGCCCTTCGAGGAGTGGGCGCGCACCGCGGAGGCTGCCTTGCGAGAGGTCTCACTCACTCACTCACTCACTCTCTCCCCCTATGTGTATTTCGAAGCCCACGCTGTCTACCGGTTACGTGACAACTTCTTTGAACGGGAATATTTTTTGACAATACAAAGTTAGTTGACTGCTGGTAAATAAAATATGAGGTCCGTGTTGCAGTGCGAGGAGCGGTTGGCGGGGCCCGCGGGGGAGGCGGGGGTGGCGGGGGAGGCGGGGCAGGAGGAGGGCGAGGGGCAGGCGGAGGCGGAAGAGGGCGTGTGCGCGGAGGTGCGGCGCACGCTGGACCGCGTGCAGGCGGAGCTGCGCGCGCAGCGGGCGGACTTCGCCAACGTCGAGGAGATACAGCGCCGCCTGGCCGACGTCCACGAACTACAAGGTACTTGTACTCTCTTCTCCTGTTATACTACTGGCGGCCCGGCGCGACCCGCCGCGGCTGGACACCGGGCCGTGCAGGTGGTGGCGTGGAATGAATCCTCCTCGTTTGTTCAAAAACAGTGGTATTTGAGACAGCACGGGAGGGGCGAGGGGCCGCCGACGATGTTGACGCGCAGAAGCTCCGGGCGTCCTGTCGTGTCTCGCCGACTCTGCGCGTCAGTACTGTGCGAAATTATTTTTCTTTTCGTTTCGATAACTGGATCATCTTACGTCTAAAAGACTCTTTTATAGCATCCCCTAGATCTACTGCTAAACTATTTCTTTATAGCGTATAGTCCTTTAAAGCTTCGCTGTGAGTGAAGTCGGGAAGCCAGTGCGGTGAGTTTCCGGCGCGGGAGCGCCGCACTCGCTTTGCAGTCACGACGTCAGCACAATGTTGACTCAATTTTACCAACGACCTGTATGCTCCCAAATGCTCGTAACGTCGAGATATCGGATCGATACAAACAATTCTCAAAATACCGACGCATTAGAATGTTAACGAACCCGCCGGCCCCGTGTGCCAACACGGGATACCACTAGATATGTGTGTGCGCGTGACCCGCTCGGCTCGGAGCGGCGCGCGGTGACGGGTGTTGCGTGTCGGCAGAGGAGGCGGCGCAGCACCTGGAGAGCATCCTTGCGCTGCAGCAGCGCTGGGAGCGCGTGCAGCGCGACGCGGAGCGGCTGCGCGCGGCGGCCGGCGCGCGGGAGGGCGCCGCGCTGGCGCGCACGCTGGCGCGCCTGCGCCGGGACCTGCGCGACGTGCACGCCTGGAAGGTACGCCGCGCTACTCGCACTCATTGCTTCCTCTTCCTCGCACGTATCGTTTGGGCACGTCAAAGTTGACATACACTTGTGTACACACGTTCTTGGGCACATCACATGCACATGGATGTGTCAGATTGAATTAAGTTTGAATGTTTTAGCCCGTCCCACTTGTTAAGTTTACGTCCGTTCCGACCTCTCGGATATGTCAATCGCAAAGATCGATTCGATTCAATTCTGCGTCATTTCTGTCATCGACAATGTGATATTTTATAGCAAGCTTTTAAAATAAGTTTACGTTCGATACACGTTTTAAATTTACCTTTAACATAATTGTTGACCTTATGGGGCCTAGTAGGGGGTGCAGCGGGTTTTTTATTTTGCCTATTGTTTATCTTGTTCTATTGTTTAAAATCATTATTTTTGTACTGTCAATCAGTGTTGAAATTGTGATGGGTCGCGGGGGTTCCAAGTTCACAATGAGCTGGAGCTCGAGGCGGCCGGGCATACTTTAGTCGTTAAATATCAACGTCACTCCACGGCGGCACGTTCAAAACTTTGCAGGACAAGTTCCTGAGCGACCGGCCCTCGAACAACCAGCTCATCCACCTGCGCAACAAGATCCGCGCCGTGAGGCAGCTGGAGGGCCCGCTGCGCGCGGCGGCCGCCCGCTGCGCGCAGCTGCCGGCCGGCGCCGCGCGCGCGCTGCCCGACGACGCGCAGCGCTGCCGCGAGGCCTACGACCGCCTGCTGCTGGACTTGACCGAGAAAGAGGTTCGTTGCGGCGCCGGTCACTGGCCTTTAATACCCGCCGGCGTCGCAGACCGTACGCCCGGCGCCTGCATGTGTACGAACTTGAGTTGATAAAGAAAGAAACTGAATTCTGGCGTAAATGGAAACGGTGACCAATGAACGGTCACCGTTTCCATTTTATAAATGGTATCGGTTCGCGCGAGCACGAAGCCCTATGACTCAAATGACCTACGTTGAATTTTAGGTCGAAATCAAACAAGCGGTAAATCAGAAACCTAAAGCGAAACACGAGGACGAATTGAAGAACCTGCAGAACCGAATCCAAACGATAGAGTCCCAGATCCTCGCGGAGCACGGCCTCCTGTCGAGCCGCGAGGAGGCGACGCGGGCGCTGCACGCGCTGCGCGCGCTCGGCGCCGAGCTGGCGGAGCTGCGCGCCGCGTGCGAGGCGGCGGCCCGCGGCCGCGACCCGCCCGCCCCCGCCCCCGCACCCGCCACCGCCCTGCAGGACCTCAACTTCAAGAGCAGCGTGGAGAACTTGGTGGCGCGGTTCGGAGACTCCAAGGCCATCCTCGATCAGAAGATCGATAAATTAGAGAAGGGTTCGTATTACATACTCAGGGATTATTTACTGGGGGGCATGTTAGCTGTTTTTTTTTTAAATATAACGTCACTTGCATTTATTATTACCGGCGCTGATTAAAATGATTTCTGTTAATTTGCAATTTTGGTATTTGCAATTGGCTCGCGTTTTGTGCGCGATGAATTCGCATTATACATTGGAGGGACCGGCGCCGCACTCGGCCTGCGCCGAAACGAGAACTAAATCAAAGTCAAAGTCAAAGTTAAAGTCAAACTCATTTATTCCTTTAAATCTCAAGTATCATTTGGACACGTCAAATTTTACACATGCATGTACACATATTCGTGAGCATATAACGTGTCACAGGAACTCTCCAGGCACATTACATGCACACAGATATGTCAAATTACAATTGGACAAATCACAGAAGACACCTAATGCATCTTGTGATCCCTCCCAGGCATCAAATATATGTGTTACTAACTCAACACCGGCGTCGGTTGTCGAGCGACCCCTTGTAAAACCAAATTGTTTATGATACAGTAAGTTATTTGAGTCAAAATGATTTTGTAGTTGATTTAATGATTGGAAATGGTGAAGGGATCCGAGGATGACGCAGTCGGGAGAGCTCAGACGCGTCCGTTACAGCGGTGGTGTGTCGCCAGGCTTGGAGCTGCTGGAGCGGTACGAGAGCGAGTCGCGGGCCGTGCGCGAGTGGCTCGCCAGGGTGGAGGCCTTCCTCGGCGACCACCGCCGCCTGCCGCACGGCGCCGCCGACCGCCTCGCGCGCGCGCTCGCCGCCAGCAACGTGAGTCCGCGCCGACCTGTGTCCGCCCGCCACACCAGGGATACCGCGACGGCCCACCGTCACTCGAGTACCGGCATCCATAAACAACGGCAACGCGCCTCGGGTCCCCGCGCTGAAGCACGCGGGGACCCGAGGCGCACCTCGCGACGCCGCCGCGGGCTAACGGCGCGCGACTGTCCATTTACTGGCAAACGACGCCGCGAGTTTGTATCGTGAATGTGGCGAATGAAATGATGAGTGTTTGCAGCAATTGGAAGAAGAGAAGGAGACGTACCGAGCCAAGATGGAAGCGGTGGAGGCGTGCGTGGAGGCGCTGGCGGAGGAGTGCGAGTCGGCGCGCGCGCGCTGCCTGCGGGCCGACAGCGCGGCGCTGCGGCGGCGGCTGGCGGCCGCCGGCCAGGCCGCCGCCGCGCGCAACGAGGACCTGCGCAGGGCGCTCGAGAGGACCGAGGGTCCGTCGCTTGACACCGTTGAGATATTATCACATTAAGCTGAAGTATTTAGTAAATACTATCTAAAGTAATACTAAGTACTTACTTCTTATTGTATTGTATAATATTTTGTATAAAACACTCACTAATGTAATACATTGAAATATTAATTGCGAAAAGTTGTTTTAAAAAAAAAACTATTTTGCCTGGCCTTATAGCTCAGTGGCTCCGCTTTCTGCATTGTGAATCGGGGGTTCGAGTCCCGTCCAGGACAAGCATTTGTGTGTCGATCATCGGTGTTTGTTCCGTGTCCGGGTGTTAGTATGTATTGTATAATTTATATTAACAAAAGGATTCTATGAGAACTCTATAAGAATCGATGGTTTGGGTGGCATGTTCCAAGCCGGGCTCGGTTCGGGGCCGGGCGGCGGCGCGGCGCACTTCCATGCACACACACATTGAATGAGTTGCACCCGCACACAGGAGTGTTCGGGAAGATAGAGGAGTTCGAGGAGTGGCTGCGCAAGATATCCGGCGAGATCCCGCGCGAGGAGGAGTGCCAGATCGGCGACTCCGGCGCGCTCTACCAGGTGAAGACGCGCTTCCACGCGCTCAAGGAGCAGTGCGACGCCAGGACGCAGGAGTTCCGGAACCTCAACGAGGCCAGTCAGTGTCCACTCCCTCTACTACCACATCTCTACTCCATCTCTACTCCTGTCCCCGCCGCCGCACGTTCATCGACTTCATATCTACACTAATATTATAAAGAGGAAAGATTTGTACCTATGTTTGTATGTTTGTAATGAATAGGCTCAAAAAGTACAGGGCCGATTTAAAAAATTCTTTCACCAATAGAATGCTACATTCTTCCAATTTGATATAGGCTACATTTCATTTTGAAAAAAATTAGGGATCCTCGGTAAAATTCGAACAATGTAACCGAAGGTGTAGAAAAATGAGTCTTAAAATGTCTTTCGTCGAATGCGCTGCCGAAACTATTAGCGATAGAACAAAATAATGTACAACAATATTGAAGAACATCATAATGTCTACAAAAAACTATTGTAGTTATGTCACTACCCCGTGCGAAGCCGGGACGGGCTGCTAGTTTATAATATAAATGAAAACTTGACTTAAACCTACATTTTTGATATGCTCAATCCTCATTGAGCGTACAGAGAATAGTTTACGGTTGAAGATGAAAATGAACTCAAACCTTTTTTATATTGTAGTACAATTTCAATATTATTCATTCAACAATATTACATACTGAATTATAGTTTTGAGAGCGGGTGAGGGTGTGAGCGTTCACTTTGTGTGTCGTCAGGTAACGACATCCTGCTGGCGGCGGGCGCGAGCGCCGGCGAGGGGGACGCCGAGGGGGACGCCGAGGGGGACGGCGAGGCGGAGGCGGACGGCGCGGGGGACGAGGGGGCGCGGCCGGCGGCGGCGCTGGCGCGGCGCGTGACGCACCTGAACGCCACCTGGAACAACGTCATGCACCAGATCTACGAGCGGTGCAAGTACGTGCCGCCGGTTCCGTCACACTCACTAATTATATATCTAATTATACTTGTTTATGCGGTTGGCTCCCTCGAGAGGCACATCGCACTCCACGTCCGGCGGGAGACAACTCGAACTCCTCTGGCTCTCGACTACCGCTTGCACACTTCAGATTAAACACACACGAGTAAACATCCTCGTGAGCATACAACGTGTCACGGGAGCTCCTCGGGCATGTGTCAAATTACAGTCAGGTTTAGTTAGTGTAGTGTGTTGTGTGTGTGTGTGTGAGCACCGTGCGCCGTCCGCAGGGTGCTGGGCGAGGCGTGGCACGAGACGGGCGAGCTGCGCGCGTGGCTGGCGCAGGAGCACGCCTGGCTGGACGGGCTGCAGCGCCGCCTGCGCCGCGACCCCGCCGCCAGCGCCGACGCGGAGGAGATCGCGCACGACCTCTCCGTCAGTGCACCACCTGAACATTTGTTTATTTATTTATTACGGACGACAAACAACTACGGTGTAAAGGCTTAACTTTAACTTTAAATGAAGTAACGAGTATTATTAATACTGCAGCCTGCCACATTAGCCTCGTTCGGGATCCGAGCTGTAGATGCATGAATTCGTGACAGTCTTCATAATGCCTTGTAAATAAAAATGCACCACCGAGTGCTGAGTACTCCGAGTGTTGATCTGCCGGTTTCTTTCAATTTCACCGCCGTGTGCTCGAGTCTCACGTGTCGAAGGTAGCCGCTCGGACGTGGCGCCGTCTCGCATGTGTCAACTTTAATAATTCAAAGAACGGATTACAAAGCTTTCGCGTTCGGTGTTCGGCGTTCGCATGCATCAAAGTTCTCGCAAACGGTGACGGCGATGGCTCGTTCTGTGCAGGACCTGGAGAACTACATCCAGAACCACAGCTCGGAGCGCATGGCGCGCATCCAGGAGGTGGGGCGGCAGCTGGCGGACGCGCACATCATGCCGGAGTGGATCCGCGCCGAGGCGGGCGCCGTGGCCGCGCGCTGGGCCGCGCTGCGGGACCAGGTCACTCCGCCCGTCATATACGACATTATATTACAACCGAATTTAGCGTGACGTTTAGATCTATATCGTTTCTTTCGTTAACGAGAATCCGCGCACTGAACGGATCGCTCCCGGTCGGCGGCCGCGCACACAAAGAGATCCAAAGGTCACTCTAAGTATTTCCGGTGATGGATCTAGGTAGCTTAATGGGTCACCTATTGAGCCGCTTAGATCCATCAAAAGATCTTGTTTGTTGTCTGTTGACAACTCTTTTCGACATAATTCAGACTTACTAAAAATCCCTATACATAACTGCCTTATACTGAACCCTTTCTGTTGGAAGTGATGGACGGTCTCGAAAAGCGAACCTCTATTGAAACTCGGCTTTACAAACGCATATTCTTTCCAAACGAATTTTCCTGTATCGGCGCTAAGTAAAGTGATAATTGTTACAACTACTTGTACTAGAAGAAAAATAGTGTCGAATGAAGGAATAGTACGAATGAGTAATGAATGGATTGGAGAGTGGAAGAGCGGCCAGACCGTCCCAGAGTACTAGTTAAAGTGTGGAAGAGCGGCCAGACCGTCCCAGAGTACTAGTTAAAGTGTGGAAGAGCGGCCAGACCGTCCCAGAGTACTAGTTAAAGTGTGGAAGAGCGGCCAGACCGTCCCAGAGTACTAGTTAAAGTGTGGAAGAGCGGCCAGACCGTCCCAGAGTACTAGTTAAAGTGTGGAAGAGCGGCCAGACCGTCCCAGAGTACTAGTTAAAGTGTGGAAGAGCGGCCAGACCGTCCCAGAGTACTAGTTAAAGTGTGGAAGAGCGGCCAGACCGTCCCAGAGTACTAGTTAAAGTGTGGAAGAGCGGCCAGACCGTCCCAGAGTACTAGTTAAAGTGTGGAAGAGCGGCCAGACCGTCCCAGAGTACTAGTTAAAGTGTGGAAGAGCGGCCAGACCGTCCCAGAGTACTAGTTAAAGTGTGGAAGAGCGGCCAGACCGTCCCAGAGTACTAGTTAAAGTGTGGAAGAGCGGCCAGACCGTCCCAGAGTACTAGTTAAAGTGTGGAAGAGCGGCCAGACCGTCCCAGAGTACTAGTTAAAGTGTGGAAGAGCGGCCAGACCGTCCCAGAGTACTAGTTAAAGTGTGGAAGAGCGGCCAGACCGTCCCAGAGTACTAGTTAAAGTGTGGAAGAGCGGCCAGACCGTCCCAGAGTACTAGTTAAAGTGTGGAAGAGCGGCCAGACCGTCCCAGAGTACTAGTTAAAGTGTGGAAGAGCGGCCAGACCGTCCCAGAGTACTAGTTAAAGTGTGGAAGAGCGGCCAGACCGTCCCAGAGTACTAGTTAAAGTGTGGAAGAGCGGCCAGACCGTCCCAGAGTACTAGTTAAAGTGTGGAAGAGCGGCCAGACCGTCCCAGAGTACTAGTTAAAGTGTGGAAGAGCGGCCAGACCGTCCCAGAGTACTAGTTAAAGTGTGGAAGAGCGGCCAGACCGTCCCAGAGTACTAGTTAAAGTGTGGAAGAGCGGCCAGACCGTCCCAGAGTACTAGTTAAAGTGTGGAAGAGCGGCCAGACCGTCCCAGAGTACTAGTTAAAGTGTGGAAGAGCGGCCAGACCGTCCCAGAGTACTAGTTAAAGTGTGGAAGAGCGGCCAGACCGTCCCAGAGTACTAGTTAAAGTGTGGAAGTCGTAAGCGGAACGAGGGCAGTGGTTGGCTTCAAACTTGAATAAGTCGATGCGGGAAGGAACCGTGCCTGACGAACGATGTAACACCTTAACGAGTGTGTGTTTATAGAAGATCAAAGGTCGCGTGCTGTCGCGTCCGAGGAACTTTTGAGCGGCGATTGAGAGAGGAGAGTGAACTTTCACAAAGCAATTCAGGCATTCAAATACAAGTGCAGATTGTATTCATTGAGAAGTTGTTGAGAGGCGCACGACCGGGTGCGCCGTCTGACAGGCGGTTCCGTAAACTATGTGGAACTGATCAGAGAAAAAATAATTCTTCCTGTTAATTATAGACGAATATTTAATTTTCCAATCGGTTATATGATTGGATCTATATGATTGGCCCACGGAACCGAAGCCCGTAACAATACGGATGAAAGAAGATTGCACGTGGTAACGATGAGAATATTGAGGGTGCGGTAAGTAACGCAAATGGACAAGATGAGGAATTAATAAATAAGGAGATAGAGACTTGCACCAATGACAGAAAAATTTAAAGGGAATCGTTTAGGTTGGTATGTGCATGGAATGATATGTCCAAATGACACTTGAGATCTAAAGAAATAAATGAGTTTGACTTTGACTTTGAATGAGAAGGGATGTCACAAAAATCTGATGAATCTGAATGTTGTTGGATAAATGGGAAGAGGAAGACCAAAGAAAAGGTAGATAGATTGTGTAAGAGATGAAAGACAGTATAGTGACTGATTCAACAGTGGCCAAGAGGACGGACTGCCGATACCAGATCTATTAGAAAAAGGACAAGGTGATGATGGCGGCGAACCGGTGCCTAATGTTGTGTGTGTGCAGGCGAGTGTGCTGAGCTTGGAACTGGAGCGGCTGGGGCGCGAGGCGGCGCAGTCGGAGGTGTCGGTGGACGCGCTGCAGCAGTGGCTGTCGGCCGCGCGCCGCACCCCCGCACACGGCCTGCAGGTAACGTAACGTGAGGTGACACAACGACCATGACCACTTTGAGTTGGGTTTACATTCTCTCAAGACAGTTTCAGTAGAAATTATAAGGTTTTATAAAATATCAAAAAATTAAATATATATTACTTTTGCAGCGGGTGGCGGAGGAGCTGCAGAGCCAGCGCGAGGTGCTGAAGTCCGTGGAGGAGCAGGCGGAGGCCTACAGCCGGGCCGGCAAGCAGGAGGCGTGTGCGCGCCTGCGGGAACAGCTGGAGCTGCTGCAGGTACGTGGGGGGGCAGGCGGAGGCCTACAGCCGTTACATGTTGCCACCACTGTGATAGCATGCTCTGCCAGACTGATAACAATGATGCCCTTGACAATGATGGCAGTGAGCATCATCGATATAACACACCACCCGAGTATTTTCTTTTTCTTAGAAAAGACTCGCTGTATCATTCCTATAGACGATAAACGGTGTGGGACCGAGAATACTGCCTTGTGGCACTCCAAAAGACATAGTTTGCACGCTGCTAAAGTGCCTAGACACTGCCTCACAGTGTCTTCTATCTGACAGGTAACTTCTGACACTCGCAAGGCGAAACCGCGTATCCTAAATTGTTCTAGTTTTGTCACAAGAATTATCGTACAAGGAATTATCGTTTTGTACAAGGTTAAACGATGTCAAACGCCTTAAAAAGGTTCAGAAATGCTCCAATGCATAAATGCATTAGGAATGCACGGTCGAAGAAGTCGTGTCCACTCTGACAGAGTAGACACGACTTCTTCGACCAGTTGTGAAATCGCATCTTCAGTTGAATTCCGTTGCCTGAGTCCATATCAAGTCGATTTGTTTGACAATAAAATATATTATTATTCATATTCCATAAATTATAATGAGAAAAGATTTGATGTTGATGTTTATATTATTACTAGTAGTTTTTGAATGTACGAACGTATTGGATAAACTCAAAGACTACCTAACCGATTCTAAAAAGTCTTTCACCTATGAGAAAGCTTTATTATTGGCAAGTAAAAAATGGTATATTATTAAAAAAAAAGTATTGGTCAATCGAAAGTATTGTCGTGTGCGTAGCGCAACTTCGCTGAGGTGGAGTCGGCGGTGCTGGCGGCACGCGGCGGCGACATCGAGTCGCGGCTGGCGGCGGCGCTGGCGGCGCTGGCCGACGTGCGGCAGGGCTGGGCGCGCTGCGGGGCCCTCGCGCCCGCCTCGCCCGACGCCGTACGGGACCAGCTGCGCGCCGCGCTGGTGAGTACCACACAGACGACACTACGAGTGCACAATATTAATTAAATCAAGACCTAGAAATGTTCAGGATCGGTCTGTCTGGGTACACGATCTCGGGCACAACCAAACAATAAGAAAGCGTACTCGTAAACCTTACTTACTATCCGCCGGAGGAGAGGTCAGTGGGAGGGTGCTTGAAGTAATTGCTCACCCGCGATTAAACCAATGTTTCTTGGATTAACCGCTTCTGAGCAATTGTGATTTTTAACGCCACACACCAGCCGTCACAACGACCGTCCGTAATTATACCATATATAAGCGTAACAAAAAAAAGAAACATTTGTGTAGTGATCCCGCGGGGCTCCCGGCGGCGGCGGCGGCTGCGCGGATAGTTTTCATCTACGATCTTGTCAAGGGAATAAACATAGCTTCATAAATATTATCTTTAATAAATTTATTTTTTATCTACTTATGGAAAACAAACAGCTTTTTATTAGAATTATTATTAAGATACATATGGTTTTGATGAGCCCTGTACAATTTTTATTTATGGGTAAAAGAATGAAATATAATATGTATATATTGGATTTCATTGTTTCCCGCCTGGTCCCGGCAATATCACAATATTTCTTATTAAAAGCGCTTCTTCTTATGCTCATTCCACAGCCATCTTGTTTAAAAAGTTTGCTGTTCTCCAACTATGGAAGTGTGCGTTCATCACCGGGGTGCATAAGAAAGGCTCCAAAACCGTCATTAAAAAGAAGGTCAAATATCTTCAATAGATCTAGTAAGATGTATGCAATTGACCCATTCTCGATTAGCGTTTCCAAGGCAAGGCGGTGCTTGGGCTCCAAGTTTTTTGTTTTTGTTGGCTTTAGAATATTTAATATGTTGTTTTTTTTTCTTTCTTTCGTTAAAGTACCATTACCCGTGAAAACCTTTAATTGGCTTCATCTTCATCTTCAGCGTTGTACACATTGAAACTATTTATATTCAATTCCTTATGATTTTCTTTTTAGGATAGGTGTAATTATGACACAGTCCGTAAACTGCCATCTATCTATCTATACTTGTGATAAAACTATAACAGGTATTATTCTATACATTGAAGACATTTAGAAAATTTTTTGGAGATTGATTCTTAAGCTATTAATTTTGGTCTGTCTGTCTGTATGTTGGCCGCGCATCACGCCGAAACTACTGAATGAGCTTAAATCGAAACTTAATGATTCGAGTTATACACTGTGTACATTTTATCCCGAAATTCATCACGATTCTCTTGGGAGAGAGGATGGAAGTCAAAATGTGTTCTTCGACCTAATTCATTAACACGTTGTCCGATTTGATTCATTCTTTTTTTGTAAGAAAAGAAGTACTTTAAAGATCATACCCTTCATAGTCATTGGTTTCGTAGTTCGGTTTTTTTTATTTGTTTTTATGCGCTAATCTCTGGAACTACCAATCGGATTTCATTATTTTGTATATTATAGCCACATTCTATAGGTTATCTATAATTACGCTACAGTACCGTGGCTTAGTTGGTAGTAGCTTTGCCTTCGAAGCGAGGGGTTCCGGGTGCGATTCCCGGCCGGGGCACACTTTGTGTGGTGAGCATGAAGTTTGTTCTCGGGTCCTGGGTGTTTGTCTTGTGTTTCTGTGTTTGTCCATGCCATCTGCGACACAGGGAATCCAGGTGCAGAGGTATGAGTGTATAAACGTTTTAACGTTTAGTTCTTGGTTAGCCTTAAATATTGATATTTGTAAAGTAAGTCGGAAGACAGAGCACTATCGAAGTGCTTTGTCCGCGTGCGCCGGGGGCGCGGCTAATTAATTATAATTATACGTAAGTACCATGAAATGCTGTATATACTGAAATACTATAAGTCTGCTCTAAGTGATTTCTTTAAGTTACACGCGGGTGAAACCGCGGGGCACAGTAGTAGTATATAATTGAATACGTATAAAGTATTGATTCTTGTTGTTCATGTTCAGTCTGGTTGCAACAACTTTATAAAGCGACATCAATCCGGTGTTGCGTATACAATTTCGTAAAGTATCGCGCCCTCCCCGCGTCCGCCCCGCCCCGCGCCCGCGCCCGCCCGGTAACCACTCACGAGAAAGAGAAAGTATTCGAGAAGCACAGACTACACTCGGGAGGCGTGCGGCGTGCGGCGTGCCCCGCCTCGGCGAAGGTTGTGAACGTGCTGAATGTATTAACGTTGTGTCCGAAAACGGTAATAACATGAACGAGATAAACGAGTCAATATTTTTTGGTCGTGTGTATACAAAGCTGTAGTGGCAGTAGCGAGCACCGCGCCGCCGCCGCGCCGGAAGCCGCCGCAAGCCGCCGCGATCCGCCGCCGATTGTGTCGCGCGTGCTATTTAGTAAACATGCCATGTTTTTAATTATTGCTATTGTGTCATTGTCATCGTAGTGCCCTGTTACATTGAGATCTCGCGATTTATTTAAGTACAATTGTTTTGTATATCTCTTCAAACTCTTCGTGCTCATGCCGCTTTGCAATGATAAATGTTACATGCGAGCAAAACCAAAACTATATTGTTCGCTTGCAATATTTAAAAAAAAAAACACTCACCCTCGTCTATTCGGTCTTAGGAACTTATGGACAAATTAAAAACAGGAAATAGGACTAAACTTACGAGTAGTACATTATACTAAATTGTTGTAATAAACTAATATTTATTGGCAGCCCTTATTATAATTACAATTCTCTCCGAAGGGCGGATTTGAGATGTCGGGAATGTAATCATTACATATTATACAATGATGTCCTCCGCCGCGCGTCTGTCTGTCTGAACGCGATAAATTCATAAAGTACCGAATGGATTTTGATTCGGTTCACACCGACGGGCGGCGTGCCTCGTGACGAAGGTTCGCCCGAGTCTGTAATTCGTTAAAGGCTTTGTTGAACTGTGCAGATTGTCTGAAATGAGACTGATTGTTGACAATCAGTCTCATTTCATTTCAGTCGTTAAAATCCTGCCGACCGGGGGCTCCCCACCCCGGCGGGCGCCGCGTCGCCGGCGTAACATAAGCCAATACTTATATACACACATTTCAATCTAGCCCGCGTGCTCTACGCAACCGGCCGATACGACACCCCTGCAGAAAAACATGTAGGGATATTATCTATATTCCAGCTCCTCTGCTCCTCTGCTCCTCTGCTCCCCGCGCGAAGCCGGGGTGTGGTGCTAGTAATTATATAATGATACAATCACAATAATGGCGTGCGCCGCGCGCTCGCGTCGCGTGCGGCGCCCGGCGGCCGGCGGCCGGCTCCGCAGTTGAAGGGATTCTGATAGCATCCGATTAGCGGCACCTCCGCGCCCGCACATGTATATTATCTACAATATACATAAGTTAACTCATTGTTTTATAGAAAGCCATAATATTATAGCTCGTGCCCAATCCCAGGACAACCCGCCCATACCTACTACATGTGTAAGGGGGGGGATATCATGCACGACACAACATTTTAGTTTCTTAACAAAACAACACGATTCAAATCGGAACTACATTAAAATGTCTTCACTTATGTTAAAAAAATATAAAATCGCAATTGACATAATATATTTACAAGTAATTTATTTATTTATTAATTTACAAAATTATATAGCTGAGATGACTGCGTAATACAATAGGACGCGGCTGTATAGGTGTAGGATGTAATTCTTTTAACGGGTGGAAGTAACCACTTAACGGTAGGTGGGCCTTTAGCAAGTTCTGCAATTTCGTTACATGGAGTGAAAACAAAATGGATAGTGAATGATGATTGTTTATTTTGTATGTCGTCGTTTGCTTTGTTGCGCTGTGTAGTAGGCGCCCGCCCGCGCCCGCCCGCGCCCGCCGCCGCCCGCCCGCCGCCGCGTGCCCGCTCTGTAACTGCATTGTACAACTCTGACATTGAACTAGCCGCGCCCGGCAGGCGAGGCGGCGCGCGACCACCCGACGCTCGGCCGCTGCGAGATGCTCTGGGACTCGGTTTATATTCTTGTGGTTTTGACCTTAGCGCTATACAAATGGATAGTAAGCGACATAATTCATAATAATTAATTTGAACGGTTTTAATGATTCGGAGTGCTATTCAGATTTCCGTTAAAATACGAAATCATCAGCAGCACCACTTTGGAGTTTTACTATATATATTTTTTATTATGATATTGCAGTGAAATTGTTCCACGCCGTAGATATCTATCGTTTTAAATTGACACATGTACGAAATAAAGTCGAACGGTAACGCGAGACCGTTCTCTCGGTGTGTTGCAGAAGTTCTACCGCACGCTGAGCGAGATCAAGTCCGAGGTGGAGGCGGTGATCAAGACGGGGCGCCGCATGGTGGAGGAGCGCGCGGTGGCCGAGCCGCAGGACTTCTCCAGGAAGATCGACAGCCTCAAGGAGCTGTACAACAAGCTGGGCGCGCAGATCACCGACTCCAAGAGCCGGCTGGAGGGCGCGCTGCTGACCGCGCGGGAGATCCACACGGACCTGCACTCGCTCACCGCCTGGCTGGACGGCCCGCACCCGCTCGGCAAGCAGACGCTCGAGCTGGAGATGTCCCGCATGCAGGCCATCAAGGACAAGCTGAACGCCAACTACGCCGAGTACGCGAGGAGCTGCGACCCCGCGTACGCGGACCAGCTCAGGCGGCAGGTGGACGCCGTCAACGCGAGGTGGGACCGCCTGCGCAAGCACGGCGGGGACCAGCGCGCCGCCGACGCGGACGCGCTCGACCAGTTCCTGAGCGACGCCGAGCGGCGGGCGGCCGGCGAGCGGCCCGCCGAGCCGGCCGAGCTGGCGCGGCTGGCGGCCGAGCTGCGCGCGCGCGCCGCCGACGGCGGGCTCGGCGGCCCCGCCCTCGCGCGCCGCCTCGACGCCCTGCTCGACAAGATCACGGTAAGTGGGCGAGTTTGTTTGTTTTTGAGGTGTTGTTCATTTCTGGGTCAGTAATTATGCGCGAGTTTCCATTTACAAAACATTCAATTGATCCAATCGGTGCTCCGAAACAAGAAACGCTTTCTATTAAGCCGACGATAGTCGTACGATTTAAAGGGAGTGCGACCGTCTTGTGAAGATTTGCAAATCCTGGTGTTCGAAGTGAATCGGGTAACCTGTTCGACGTTTAGTAAATTGAAACTCCGAAATCACTTTTTCGTAAAAATGTCATCGTCAGATCACATTGGGGAAACCTTTGCACATTTCCCGGTGTTCCGTAAACCCTGTTCCTCTGTTTCGCTTGGTGTCACTGTTTATAAACGATCACGCTTCACGGTAAGTCATTTTTCGCGCGTTCATCGGTGTGGATCCCGTGTTCAGTAACAAACTAAAAGTACTCACAAACGTGTGCCGTGTGCCCCGCGCCTCGTGCCCCGCGCCGTGTGCCCCGCGCCGTGCACCGGACGCACCGTGTAAATACATGTGAACTGATACATCGCGGTCTCGGTGCTTCCCCTCCCGTCCGCGGGACTCATCCATCGCGCTTGGAGTGTCGGGAATCACGCTTGCCATCGACCATCGCCATCCGAAGACTAACACTGTAAATAACGGCACGGTGCGGGTCAGCGCAGTCTGCGGCCTACAGCGCGGTTTGTATTGCAGGCGCCCCCCGCCCCCGCCCCCGCAACCGCACCCGGGGCCTACGAGAACGTCACGGACACGATCAAGCGCCGGCTCGAGGGCCCCGGCGACGCGCCCGACGCGGACAGACCGGACCTCAAGAAGTCCAAGATCCCTCTGGCGCTCAAGAGCCCCGTGCCCATTAAGAAGGAGGTCAAGGAAGGCGGAAACCGCAGTCGCGGCTCGTCGCTGGAGCGCGCCACGAAGCATCCCTCTAGCGCGGCGTCCGTCCCGTCCACGCCCTCCTCGCCCTCCGCGCCCTCCGCGCCCTCCGCGCCCTCCGCGCCCTCCGCGCCCTCCGCGCCCTCCGCGCCCGACAAGGACAGCAGCACCTTCAACTTGCTGCAGGACAGCGATCTCTTCACGCAGATATCGAAGAACAACCTCCACGCCGAGCCGGCGCCGGCGCCGCCCGCCCGCCCGCAGCGCCTCCCCGACGCGTGCCGCGCGGTCGAGGTTAAGGAACGCGAGATCCTTAAATCCACGCTCACCCCTACGGAACCCGTCGAG
The DNA here is from genome assembly GCA_921293045.1 of Aplocera efformata. Classification (NCBI taxonomy): domain Eukaryota; kingdom Metazoa; phylum Arthropoda; class Insecta; order Lepidoptera; family Geometridae; genus Aplocera; species Aplocera efformata. The sequence goes on from OV121057.1 coordinate 80,054, forward strand.
TTCGAGGCCGTCGACGCCGCGGTCGAGTTCATCCCGCGAAACGTCGAGACCGTCGAAGTCGTCGACGACACCGCGGCCGCGGCGCCCGCTCCGGGTGTCGCCCCGACCGGGCGACCCTCGGTCGACTTGGGATCCGAACCCAGGACTTTCGTCGTCGAAGTGAAGACTCTGGAGGCGCGGATGAAACCCACGCTCGGGATCCTCAAGCGGAGGACCGACGACGAAGACCGATCCAAATCCGCGAAGGTCTCGACGGAGGTGCCGGACCTGATCCCGGTGCAGACGGACCGGGATGGAACGAGAACGCCTCCGCCGACTCCCATGGACGAGGAGGAGGCGCTCGAGTGCCCGCTGCTGTTCGACCTGGCGGTGCGGCAGAAGGAGGCGCAGAGGAAGCTGCATCGAGACGAACTTAACGAGTATTTGATACTGGACGAGGTCCCCAAAGAGCAGGCGGCGCTGCCCGAGCCGTCGGTCACGAGCGAGGCGGCGGCGGCGGCGGCACCGGCACCGGGGCCGGCGGCGGCACCGGGGCCGGCGGCGCTGCGCATGGAGGCGGTGGACGACACCGCGCGCCCCATGAAGAAGGTCGGCGTCGGCATCGGCGGGTCCACCCCGGAGAGGATCCGCAAGAAGTCCGCCTCCGCCGCCGGCGCCGGCGCCGGCCCGGAGGATGAGGTCATCTACTCGGAAGTGGAGGATATGCCGCAGGTAATCTTTATGACCGCCTGCCGTGCGCAGACACTAAGAAATTATTTTCTTTTCTTTTCTTTAAACATAAACGAGCGGTCGACTTATACATGAATTCTGTAGATTGTAATAACTTGTCACAAAAGTTTACTTTACAATAAACCAAATACCATGCAAAGTATTGATGAATATTGGTTGGTTATTATGACCGTTCCTGCTTTTTTAAAGATATGCCTTTATTTCCGAACAGTAAAACGTTATCAGAGCGAGTTTGCGAGAGAGCCGCCCGACAAACACCGAACAGAACTAAATACGAGTACACTGTACTGTTCGTATTGTATTTTCTGTGTGAGCGCACACGGGCACTAAAAATCTTAGGCAAAATGTCTACAACATGTAATCAAACTTAACATTAAAGAAGACTCTTAAGAGGCTCGTTTAATCTTGGTCAATCTTAATAATTGATCTCGCAGGTTTTTTGTGGTCCATGTTGTTCTCTATGTGAGTCTGAAGTCTGCACGTGTAACGGGGGTGGTGCGAAGAGTCAAAAAACCTAAATAACAGTAAAACTTGTGTCCAGTTCCTCGAAAGAAGTACTGCCGCTATATCTAGCGCATGAGATGCACAAATGTACGGCTCCGTGCCGGGCGAGGCCGCGACTCGGAGCCACTTCAATCTTCTCATATTTTGATAAGGGAGCACTTGTCTTTTTGTGCATATAAATATAAAATCGGAACGAGCCTTTTCATATTCTTTAAACCTTTATAGAAATGGTAACGTTGCAAAAAGTATTTTTTAAGCCGTGTCCACCCTAGCACAGCCGACCCTTCAACCCCCAGATTCGGCTCTCGTCCGGCGAGCCCGAGCCGCTGTGCACCTCGACGCCCATCAAGCGAGACAACAACAAGGCACAAGTGGTCGCCATGTCGCCCAAACTGGCCAAGTCCGACGAGGAACCGCCCAGCCCCAAGAGCAAGGAGCCGCTCACTCCCAACGCCAAGGAACCGAAGAGTCCCCTGCTCGGCAAATCGCTCATTCCAATCAGTAAGGACAGGCAGAAGAGTCTCGACATACATCAGAAGAACGAGGACAATGCAAATGTGAGTTTTGTAGTTATCGTGCTACTTATTATCATCATTAGCAAGTTTTTTTGTTATCTCGGCAAACTAATGTTCAATAAGGTCACGTTAGATATATAAAAAAAATTAGTTGACAACAATGGAGCGTGTTTGTGTGCGCCAGAGTGATCATCTCCGCGCGGCGCTGGAGCCGGCGGAGGCCGAGGAGCTGGCGCAGTGGGAGGGCAGCGCGCGCGCCATGCTGCGCCGGCTGGACGTGGTGCTCGTCACGCTGCAGGGCGTCGGCGCCGAGCGCTCGCCCGGCAAGCGGCTCGAGGTGAGGCCCGCGCGGCGGCGGCGGCGGCGGCGGCGGCAGCGGCCAGGACCGAACTAACCGGCGTCGTGTTGTGCGCAGATCCTGAAGAACCAGGTGGGCGAGGTGGCGCCGGACGCGGCGGCGCTCATGTCCCGCGGCGACTCGCTCGTGTACGCGGCGCACGCGCGCAACCCGCTGCTCGCCGACTACCTGCTGGCGCACTACCAGGTACCCGCGCCCGCTGCGCCTCGCCCACAGCTCTGTACGACTGTGTTAGGTACTCACTCCTTGTGCGGCAGATGGAGCCGCCACACTACTTTGGAGAACAGACTTGTTCCCAGTTCCTATTAACTGTTCCTACTAACAAGGTCCATATTTACACGTTTACCTGTATAAAAAATTCGTGTCGTTTTCCTTGCGAGCTGGTGGCACTCGGCTGGTAAATCACAAAACAACGTTTACTAAAATACAATGTCAAAAACTTTTTTCCGTTGAACTCTTAAAAATTAATTGGAAACGTCAATATCTTTAATGAATATAAATAAGTGCCTACGAGATCATGAGTTCTTAAAACTAAGTTTAGCGCTTGTTACAACCCTATCCGACCTTGCGTAGGAGTTATTCCTATTGTCCTCGGTCATCGGGCAATAGAAATTCTGGTCAAATTGTTTTTGAGTAAATTTGTATTGTGTACGGCGTGCCGTGTGTATGTGCAGGACAAGTTGCGCAACAAGTGGTCGCTGGTGATGTCGGAGGTGGAGTGCCGGCGCGCGGGCGCCGCGGCCGCGCAGCAGCACCTGGAGAGCCTGCAGGCGCTGCTGCAGCGCGTGCGGGAGTACACGCAGCGCGCGCGCGACGCTGCACACCTGCAGGTGCGCCCCGAACCGGCCGCGCGGTCACGGCCACGGCGATGCAACCACTCACCGTCACGCACCTTGCAGGAGGAGAGCGCGAAGGAGGAATTCCTGGATCGCGAGGGGGACATCGAGAAGGTGCAGGAGCTGTGCCGCGAGCTGAAGGCCAACCACGTCGGGTACCCGGAGAAGAGCGTGGCCGAGGTGTTGGTGGCCTGGACCCACGCCAAGGACGCCTTCGACCGCCAGACCACCGCTAACGAGAACAAAGGGAAGCAGGTAATAGCCCGCCCCCGCGGCGTGACCACTTTCGATCTATCATACAAAAACTTTGTTTTCGATGTTACATATTGAAGGACCGAGCTGGAAGCCCACCTCGTTGTAGGTTTATACATCCGCCAATAAAAACAGCAATACGGTCCTCGTCGAGTGAATATCTTACATATTTTTGTTCGTAGATATTACGCGATATCTTGAGTGATTTTAACTAAGTTTAATGTTTGTTTGTATTTAATGATCGAAGTAGGTTCCGGTCACATGAATTACATGAGTAAATTCGAGTCGTACCGTGGGACGGGCGGGGAAGGAATCTGTTGAATATTTGTAAGAGTGACTCGGCGAGTGGTCCAGGCGGAGCTGGAGGCGCGCGCGGCGTGGGTGGCGCGCGCCAGCACGTGCCGCGCGCTGGTGGCGCGCGCGCACGCCGTGCTGCGCGCCGCGCCGCTCGCCGGCCGGGACTACGACGACTTCCCGCTGCAGGAGGACGCGCTGCAGGTGAGGCCGCTTCCCGCGCCCTAGCGCCCTGACGCATCCCCGACGTGCGGCGACCGGTATCTATAGGACTAAGGTTCCGAATCTGTTGCTCTTATACGGATACCGTGCTGCATCGAACGACACGATTTTTCGAAAGGCAAGTCAACCGTAGCAAATCTTCTGTCGTTCAGTCAGTCGGTCGATAGCCGAATACAAGCCGTGTAATAACCACAAACTTCTCTTCAAAAAACTAATGTTAACCCACGTTGTTTTGGTTGGTGTCCGTTCAGTCATTGTCTGATGCAGTCATATCCGATAGACAGACTACTCCCGAGCTGCTACGTAGCAAAGTCTCATTTAGTTCCACGTCGGAGTTTTAGACTTCAGCAGACATACATACGCGGCCTCACCATTCAAACATGGGCTCACACTCATCTCTCAGCCGCACAATAGTAAGTTATATTTCATCAAACAAATTGATCTACAAGCTTCGCCGATTTGATCCCGGCATGCAGCATGTTCTTTATGACAGAAGACAGTTAGTTAAATTTGAAGCTTTTCCAATACCGAGGTAACCAGAATTCTTGTTTTGTGGTTCCCGACAGCGCGTGAAGAGCGCGATAGCGGAGATCCAGCCGATGCTGGAGGAGACGGAGAGGGAGTACCAGGGGGTCGTCGGGCAGCACGCCCGCGACGCGCAGGCGCAGCGCGTGCGCGACAAGCTGCGCCGCGAGTTCAGCGCGCTCGGGGACCACTACTCGCAGAGATACGACAAGTGAGTCCCAAAGATAAAACTCTAAAGCCAACAAAAATACAAACAGAACAGCTCTAATTGACAAAAAACTGGAGCCCAAGCACCGCCTAGCCTTGGAAACGCTAATCGAGAATGGGTCAATTGCATACATCTTACTAAATAGATCTATTGAAGATATTTGTCGCTGGCACCTAAAACGTATTTTGTCGGTAATTAGTAGGCATGAGGAACTAAACCTTGAAGAGGGGTTAAACCTTGATGAGCTGGGGACATAAGGACATCTTGCTAAGAGTGTCGTTCCCAACAAGTTTTAGAATATACAAGTAGTCGGCTATGTCTCGCCGATTCTGGAGTGGTAAGAAATGGAACTTCTTACACAGATTAAGATAGTTGCCAGATTTTCATGTCATCGGCGAAACATAATAGGTTAGAGGATAGAAAGCATGAATCAATGTCATTTACGAAGATGATGAATAAAACAGGCCAGAGGAGAGATCCTTGTGGAACTCCGCCAGGAACACGCACGCAGCAAGATATGTAGTTGTTTAGAACAAGGGCTGAGACCTAATCTCAATATATGACGTGATCCATCTTAGTAGATCACCACGTATTCTTGATAGATATAATTTGTTCATCAATATACTACAATCTATATATACTACAATTTGGTCCAAAGCCTTAAATATATTGTGTTATTTATTCCCTATTTTTACAGCAGCAGGTTATTGCTGAAGTTAACGGACATGTTTAACATGTTTCCCTTTTCATTGTTTCTCTTACTGTCGGCCTGAGCCGTTACCCTGTGCCAAAGTAAGGCCTCTCTCTATGTAGGCTCTAGAGCTGTTGTAGACCAGTTTTGGGGTTAATTGTCTCAGCCCGCCACTTCCGCTCGCCGGCCTTCCTTCCACAACAACGAGTTAGGTTCCGGGCGCAGTGTGGTATTCGATCTGTTCATTTGATTCCTTATATACTGCACTCCATTGTCTTATCATCATGATATATGTAAATTTTAACGCGGAAGAATGTGGAAAACATAGCGGCCCCAAAAACTGTGCGAGTTTTCGGGGCCGCTATGATGCTTTTCACCCATTTCAAATATCAGCATATATTTGAAATAATATATGCTGACGAACATTCGGGCTGTGGTCGATGAGAGTGCGGTATGTCGGCAGGTGGGTGAAGTGCCAGGGCGTGTGGGCGAGCTTGTACTCGGAGCTGGAGACGTGCGGGTCCTTCCTGGACGGTGCCGAGCGGGTGCTGCGCGCCGCCGCGGAGCCCGCCGCGCCGCCCGCCGCGCTCCGCCGGGACCTCGCCGCGCTCGACCAGCAGGTAACTGGAGACGTGCGGGTGCTGCCGCCAGAGGCCGCGGGTCGTGGCATCCGAGAAGATTCTTATAATTATTCTTATTTGTTGTCTCGATTTTCGGGATCCGGTGGTCCCCGACTCTGGGAGTCAGGCGCGGCTCGGCTCTGTCCACTTTTTGATCGTATTGGGATTGGATCGACTATTTGTTGTGTACCTTGATTTTGTCGGGTAGTCTTCTAGGATAAATTATCGGTCCGATCTCATGTCTAACGTGACAAGGGGCTGGCCCTCTGGTTTATGGTTAAATCGCTTCGCCTGGGTAATCGACAAGCTCTCGTCGATAAAGTTTCCTACGAAACAGTTATGCTAGTCGAAATGTTGAAACCTCCGAAACTGGAGTTAGAGTGGACTTGCGCAGACGACGAAAGAAGAAGGAAATAACGGGTCCAGTGCCGGTGTCCCGACCCGAACTAAATAACGGGTCCAGTACCGGTGTCCCGACCCGAACTAAATAACGGGTCCAGTGCCGGTGTCCCGACCCGAACTAAATAACGGGTCCAGTGCCGGTGTCCCGACCCGAACTAAATAACGGGTCCAGTGCCGGTGTCCCGACCCGAACTAAATAACGGGTCCAGTGCCGGTGTCCCGACCCGAACTAAATAACGGGTCCAGTGCCGGTGTCCCGACCCGAACTAAATAACGGGTCCAGTGCCGGTGTCCCGACCCGAACTAAATAACGGGTCCAGTGCCGGTGTCCCGACCCGAACTAAATAACGGGTCCAGTGCCGGTGTCCCGACCCGAACTAAATAACGGGTCCAGTGCCGGTGTCCCGACCCGAACTAAATAACGGGTCCAGTGCCGGTGTCCCGACCCGAACTAAATAACGGGTCCAGTGCCGGTGTCCCGACCCGAACTAAATAACGGGTCCAGTGCCGGTGTCCCGACCCGAACTAAATAACGGGTCCAGTGCCGGTGTCCCGACCCGAACTAAATAACGGGTCCAGTGCCGGTGTCCCGACCCGAACTAAATATTTTTGATGAGTAATTGTTTATTGTTGGAAGGAAATAATTTTAACAGACTTAATTAGTTATCCAATAATCCTATCCTACTACTATTATAAAGGCGAAAGTTTGTAAGTATGGATGTATGGATGTATGGATGTTTGTTACTCTTTCACGTAAAAACTACTGAATGGATTTGAATGAAACTTTACCACAATATAGCTTATACATCAGAATAACATATAGGCTACAATTTTTGAGGTTTCTATAAAATCTATATATATAAAAGAAAGTCGTGTTTGTTACAACACTTATAACTCGAGAACGGCTGGACCGATTGCCATGGTTTTTGATTTGTTGGATTTGTTTCCGTCCCGAATAGCAGAATAACTATTAAAACATTGGAAAATTAACGAAAAAAATAAAATCAATTTATCCCCGTATTCTCCACGGGAACGGGAACTATGCGGGTGAAACCGCGGGGCGCAGCTAGTGAGTTATATTTAACGGTATGTTCCAAGTAATTAAAATGTTAAACTGACTTGTTGCTTAGATTGCTTTGGTTATGATTGTTCTGTAAAGTGTACGTACCTCGTGGCTACCCTTGTGGCGTGACATTTATCGACCAGTACAATGTTCCGCGGGCAGATGTCGGCGCACCAGCGGCAGCTGAGCGATGCGCGCGCGCACACGCGCTCCGTGGTGAGCGCATGCGGTGCGGCGCTAGCGCGCGACGTGCAGGAGCAGCTGGACGCGCTGGCCGCGCGCTGGCACCGCGTGGCCTCCGCACGGTACGTACTGCACGCACTGCGGCCGGCAGCAGACGGCCGCGCTGGCCGCACTGGCTGCGCTGGCACTGCTTCCACGTCTATGTATGTCGCTAAGCAGCAGTCTATTTTTGTCGAAAGGGACGCAAAGCGACTTGAGTCTTGCCAAGTCAAAATATTTTATATCGGTTGATTTCTTAAAAGACATTTTTTTTTATATGAATAAGTGATGGAACTAGCTGAGGGTCCACCTGGTGGTAAGTGGCGACCCCATAAGATTTGGATCTTACATTGAGTCGCATTCATCCTGCTGCGTCCATCACCCGAGACGGGGATGATACGTCTCATGCGCATTTCATCGACACCACGCCCTTCCACCGGATCACAATAATGCGAGCATTATTGCTTGGCGGTAGATTCCAGGTGTGGGGCAGTGCCTCTCCGGACGAACTTGGCACAAGTTCTACTGCTACTTTTGGTTGCTCCTTTAAGACCACCCTTTGTGGTATGTAGGGAACCAAAAGGTACACACTAACGGACGCGAGCAATGCTAATACATTTTTGACAGCCGGTTATCAATTTGCAAATAAAGACAGGACAACTTTTGTCGGGTCGGCGAGTGTTCCAGCAGTGTGTGTGTGTGTGTGTGCAGGGCCAGCGCGGCGGAGCGCGCGGCGGGCGCGGGCGCGGAGGCGGAGGCGGCGCGCGAGCTGCTGGCGGGCGCGGCGGCGCTGCTGGCGGCGCCGCTCAACCCCTCCGACCTCACCTCGCTCAACATCCGGACCAGCCTCGTCAAGGTACCCGCTCTCGCTTACAATTATTATAGAAAATCTCCTGTTTTCATAAATGTAATAACAAGTAGATGAGCAAAACTCGATAGTTCTCTCGTGGAGCCCGCACCACTGACCGCCAACACAGGGAGGCGGTGCGAGCGGGGGACCCGCCGTTGACTCTCAGATTTAAAGTTCACTTTCAAACGATCCTTATATCCCGAAACTACAACTACTAACTACAGCAACGAAAATTTGCTCTACAACTATAGGATAGTCTTATTTTGATTGTCGTTGAATTTACTGCAGTGCCATTCCTTTACCGCCGGCTCGCGGCCCGTGACCCGCGGCCCGCGGCCCGTGGCCCGTGGTCCGTGGCCCGTGGCCCGTGGTCCGTGGCCCGCGGCTCGCGGCCCGCGGCCCGCTCCTTCGCGATAAGAAGCCTATGATTTATAGCTCTCTTGAATGTGCTTATAGGATATTATCATCTGCAGATAATTGAAGGAATTTCAGATGAACCGATGCTCCGCTGGTGTCTCGATATAAATTTTGAGAAACTAGTTGAACGTTGGAAAAATTATAGAAATACTGAGCAGATAAGCAATATACCTATTAGATATCGCCCTTGTTGTTGTCGCTCCGCACCCCGCACCCCGCACCCCGCACCCACCCCCGGTCGCTGTGCGGACCGAGGGCGACTGCGCCCCTCCGACTACGTTTATAGTTTGCATTAGAGAGTGTCGCGTGGACACGATGTAACTGTACTAATGGATGTGTCACTGAAGGGCAGCTCGACTCATTGATGCCTAACGGCCGGGCGGCTAATATTTTAAACATATTTAGACACATTTTCAATATCAACCCAATTGTTTTATATGCGTATATTTTGCGGAAATCAGTTGAGCCATTCAAAGGCATAAAAGGAAAAAAAAAACAAAAAACTAAAAACATATTTTAAACAAATTTTGCGTTACCGCTTCAGACAAAAAGTCTGTCGGGCCGCGGCCGGCGGCCGGCGGCCGGCGGCCAGTGGAGGGTGCCCTCCCCGGCGCTGAACACTCGTGTTGCCTGTTGAGACAGGTTCTTCAGTTCGGCTTCTGTCTAATCTACGACATGAGGGTTCCCCACAGTGTCACAAAGTAAAATAAACGTTGCCTAGCTAACTAAGCAGGTCAATGCCGCGACAGTATGGTTTATGGGATGTTAATTTTGATCATATGATAGATGTTTATTCATTCTTGTAAGTGGCATGTTGTGCCGGCACGCCCCCGCCCCGCCGCCGCCCCGCCGCCGCCGCGCCGGCGCCGGCTGCGCGACGTCACATCCCGGAGCGACGCCCCCTCCAGGAATCGCCAGTCGCGGCAACCGATTTTGGAAGCGATATATAAATAGATCGCCTGTCCGTTTGTACACCTCGCAATGTAAACATTGCATTTATATCGTGCAACAATTCTAACTATTCCACGAAACATTTATTCATGAGATGTGGAATTTTAATTGTGATGTTCAGTCACTCGTTGTGCGGAGTTGAAATATAATTTTGTATCAATCTTCTTGAATTCTTAATGACGGGTGGTTGTTTGTGTATAATTAAAGCAGACGTAGTCCATCTCCTGCCGGCAGTAACGGGAGTATTTTGACTCCCGCTGCTTCTAATATCTTCGCTCTCCTTTCATAAGCTTTTGTTTAATCATAGCTAGCATCAATATGTCTGGTTAGTGAGGCGTTTATATTTATAGTCTTTCCACTTTACAGCGGACAATCTATACTTATTATAAAAGTCTGTCCGTTTCTGTTCATTGAAAATGTTAAAAACGTCCTCTCGTCAGAAGTAGTGCGAGAGAGACGGACCGCGAGCCACAGGACAGGATCATTGGAGTTGTCAACGAGGCAATGTCGTCGGCTGACAGACGGCTATGTTGTTTACACGGCGCGCCCTGCGCCCTGCGCCCTGCGGCCTGCCGATGCCGGCTCCGCGCCGTTCGGGTTGTTTGTAAACATCTCGCTCACATCACTGCACTGTCCCAAATGATTTCTGTTTGCTCGCTACCTTGTCGGAACGGAACGGTGGATGAGATATCGGGAGGCCCGCGCTTGCTCCGCTCGGCGCGGCGCCGGCGGGACCGCGGGCCGCCGTGGCCGCGGCACGGGATGCACTCACTCGTTCCGGGTTTTGAAAGGCTGAACAGAACTTCGTAATAACATAAAGACACAAGTATTTATTGATATATCATAAACTTTCTAAATTTACGTAAATGACCTCAGTAGATAGAACAGCATCCATCAAAGTTTATTTAAAAATGCTTTATGCCGGAATCTGCCGTACAAAGCTTTACCGATAATAGTTGTACCACGGCTAGGAATACTTACCGGAACTGCCAGCGGGAATGCCTCCCGGCTCCCGGCTCCCGGCTACGGGATAAACTGCACTGTTCAAAGGAATTGTTCGCGAATAGTTGTTACCTCGTAACTCTTCTAATAAGGGATACAGTCACAAGAATCTGAACAACATTCACGGAAATAGCTGAAAGATTTAAACTAAAAAGTCAGGGATGTAACCAAATGACAAAGAGTTTTAGGGAGCTCACCCTCGGAGCGTGCAGAACTTGTGCAGCCGTCCGGACAGTTTAGCAGGACGAACTGTGCACGAGTAGCGGCAGAGCGTGGAACAGTTACTGCCACCACACACTCACTACAGACAGACAGACACATGAGGCGTTGCGTCTCCCGTCTCGGAGAGACGCGCGCATTGCATTGCAACTCATACAACAATCTCGTACCTCGGCGAGGGAGGACCCGAGTCGTGCCGCCGGTGCCTATGGCCGGCGGTAACCAACTCGATTCGCTATCGTATAACAATAATATTTTGGAATGAAGTGGAACTCTCTAAATTATTTTGGAAATAGTTATCCTGTGAATCATAACGCGGATCGAAGATCGTTCGCGGCGAGGCGGCGAGGCGGAGCGCGCGCGCTGCCCGTGTCCCGCACTTCACGTCTATTTCTGAATATATGAAAATATTTGTGTCCTGTCCCATCTTGTTTTCGCTCCACTTGTGAAACGTCTCCGGCACTCATTAATTAAATTCAATTTGAGATCTTACTCTTATCGCTACATGGTTTGGTTTAGACCGAATGTGGTTTATATCGTAGGATTAAAGTGTAGCAGTGTAGTGGCGTTACGTTGCGTTTCGGTTAGTTCCGCGACCGTTTCCCGGAGCGCGCGCCGCCCCGGCCCCGGCCCGCGCCCGGCCCGCGCCCGGCCCGCGCCGGCCCGCGCGCTGCACTCGCGGGGCGACGCACGCCGACTCGTGGCATCATTTATAGTGACTTCGGTTGTTTCTCGTGGACGTTATTCAATATTCAGTCGAGAGTGAGTTCCAGCGCTGTATCTTGACACGTGAGTTATTTCAGTTGTTTAATTCCACACGTGGGCCGCTCATCGTCGCCACAGCTAATGTCCTCTTAAACTTAAGTTTCTAGCTCCGATCACTGCTATTTCCTTATCGGCAGAACCACGTTTCGTACGACGGAGGACAATTCTCCTCGATATTACAAAACAGCCATTTAATTATTCGTTTGTTCCGAGTCCTCGTAAGGTATCGTAGGAACGGGCCAGCGGTTGCCGCGAACATAGGGGTAGGAAGTTCAATTTCCTCGACACGACAAATGAATTATCTGCCGATGTTCAGGGGAGAGGAAGTTTATACCCCGGTGAGCGTATTGGCGGAACACGGCACTACGCGCACATACGAGTACATACGCACTTACTTAGTATGTAGTATTAGGTACTTGTATAGAACGAAACATAAAATGAAATTCAGTTTTAATTGTTTGTGAAGATTATGAAATAACCGCGTCGCAATTAATAAAGTTCGGTGCGATCCTCGACCACGAAGCGCCTTCACGAAAACTTGAGCGAGCTGTAGAGGATAGTCGGTAACGCGGCGCGAGGCCGGCGGCTTGCACCTGTACCTGTACTTGTACTGGCACTGCGGGACCGGGTACCGGGTACTCTGTACTCCTGAGGAGCTTATTAGTTGCAGGTTTCCATTTAGACTTTCCATGAAAACGTTGCTCTCCGCGTAAATTGTAGGCATTTATCTAGCGAAAGCATATTGCAATGATATTGTGGAATTGGTTTTACCGAGAGTGTTTTCACAAATTATCGTTACGCATTCAGTCTAGATGTACTGGATGATTAGGGTTTAAGTTCTCTGAGTCAGGTCTCTCAAAAATCGACCAAGCGGAAACTCTTTAATATGCTTATGTATATTTCTATATACATAAGCATAACAAATAGAGATTTTTAACGGTTACTCTAAACACAAAGAAAATGTATAAATTATTTAACATTGAACGTTAAGCTTAGTCTCAGTTCAGTGGAACAGCAAGTTTACTGAAAACTCCACACAAAGCTTTGACGAAGAGTTCTTGAATGTCGAATCCTTGTTGTTGAATGTTGAATCAGCGGGTCGGGGCTGAATCCTGTTTCAAGTTAGCGGGAGAGTCCCACTCGCCGACGTCACTCGTCCCGCTTGATGACGTCACTTATCTCGCTCGTCGACGTCACTCGTCCCGCTCGGTGATAATATATTGTTCATGCACAAGTACAAGACGTAAATGAAAACCCTCGTGACTTTTTACCCCTGTGAGGGACAGCTCGACGTGGCGAAGTAAAGCACAGCTCGCAGAAAAACGTAGCTGGTAACACATATTTTTTCCAGTTATTTTGATTCATCATCTATACGATTTAATTGATTTGGATAAAACAATTATGGGACCGATCTGAAGGCATATCCTTTCATTTAAAACTATTTGAAACGTAAAAAACTAATTTTTAAAATCGGTTTATAAAGGACGGAGAGATTTTTTTTTGTTTTTGTAATGTGATAATAAGACGGAACGAGCTGAGGGCACCTGGCATTAGGGGCGACCCCCGCCCATGACAACAGTAATGCAACTCGGTATAATATGTTGATCTTACACTGAGTCGCATTCATCCTGCTGCGTCCATCACCCGAAACGTGGACGATACGTCTCATGCGCATGTGATTTCACCGGCACCCACACCATTCCACCGGAACACAGTAATGCGAGCACTATTGCTCGCATTACTGTGTTCCGGTGTGTGTTAATTATTTTTTAATAATTATAAAAAATAAAATAGTAATAATACATCCGTATTGATAACCTCCTCTGGAAGTCAAGTAAATAAGGCAGATCAAAACATAAAAACTGAGTTAATTGACATATCCGTGTGCTTATGACGCACCTAAGGGGCTCTTCGGGCACGGCGTATGGCATGTGCATGGATATGTTCACTTGTTTATGCATGAATTTGAAGTGTCGTAATTGTGTGCGCAGGCGCGCCTGGACGAGGTGTCGGCGCGACTCCGCGCGATGGACGGCGACCGGAGGCCCCCCGCCGCCCCCGCCGCCCCCGCCGCCCCCGCCGACCAGGCCGCGCTCGTACGCGCGCAACTAGAGAAGGTCAGTCCCAAACACACGCACACGTCCCTGACGTACGAGTACACCCTACAAGTACATGTACAACACATATTTATTTGTTGATTATTGGTTAATGATTTTATAAATCTTGTATATACAAGGTGTAATAATACTTAAACAGCGCATGCCGAGATTGATCTTAAACTCAACCCACCAGGTCTCCCGATCCTCGGCAAGTTAGGTCACAAGTTGATACAAGTCAACCTTCAACGTAATCTCGACGAGGTTCCACCCTAAAAGCATTAGGGATCTAGGGGATAGATGGAGGCACCCGCGGGCGCGGGAGTGCGACGGTCCGCTCATTAGGGCACCACCAAATATTAAATAAAATACTATATGTTTTACTTTGAGCGGTAAAAACAGTTTTGATTTGGATTGTCATTTTCAGGCATATATTGTATGATGAAAATCAACATTTGAACATTTTTTGAAACACCTTTTATATTTCAAGAGAGCAAAGTTAACGTGTGTAAATGCTAACAATTACAATAATCACACCAATGATTGTAAAGAAATACTATATTCAACATTGGAGGGGAGACAGCGGCATAAGAATGAATGTCTTGTGAGTGGCCCGCGGGATGGAACTGGCAACTCGTCTCTCGATACATTCCACACGATCCTTATGAACCTGGTGATTAGGATTCCAAGTTACAGAACAATATTCAATTTTGCATCTGCCTAGTGTATATAACGAGACTAGGAGCTCCTCCCTGCACGACACCAACACAATGGATGCACCTGTTCACACAGTATGCAACAAAACATTTCTATGATACTGTAGGAACATTGGAGTACCGACGCGGACCCCCTTCGGGTTGCAAAGTCGGAATGTAAACAGTTCTAGTCCAGACCGCTTAGCAATTGTACAGTGCACACGCGTCTGAAATGCTGGACATTTTATTGTGGCTTTTAAATCGAGAGGGCGACCCACGGGGGACCCGTTCGTATCTACCGCGAACAAATAATTATGAAAGACGGATCATCTTATGACTGCAAAGGTTCTTTATTGGACAGGAAGTGATTCCGGGATTATTATTCTGCTCTCTGAGCAGCAGAACGACCGATTAGGGAATATCAATCCTCTACAGAAAGCTGGTAGGTTTATACCTACTAATCTAGAAAAAGCTAGTACCTACTGGAGCGGAGGGACTTTTAATATATCTGTAGAAATAGTGAGATGGGCTTACAGTTCGACCCTTTTATAATATACGGGCTTTGTTGCCGTCCCGAATGGGAAGCCCCATTGACAGCGTCCGCCACAATGACGAGCGCGGTCCGCGGACAATGGCGGGGCCGACCCGCCCTCGGGCTCTATACATCATTTAAAACGCTTCCGGCGCGGAACCCGCGGGACGCGGGACGCGGTCACGTATTTCATTTCGTAGAGACATATAAAACATCATAAGTTTACATATCGAAATTAAAAGACCAATTTTTTGTTAGTATGGGATCCCAACAGGCCCATGGGAAACGATAAGTCCAAAATATAAATGACCATAAATCCTAACCCGGACTAAACCTCGACCTCGGCTGCCAGGTAGATGCTGCCTGGCTGGCTGCGCGGTGCCGGTGACACGAGGTCTGGTGCAGCAGCTTCGCAGATAATGCCTTTGAAATTTTAAATAATCACTCGAAAACCTCCTGCGGGTAATTGGCGCGGCCAGGTTCGGTTGTGTGTAACCGAACGTTACGCCATAACTGTGGTGCAGCTCGCAGGAATCCGTGCGAATCTTGTAAAATCCATCAATTTGGAATAATTGCAAACAATGTCTCATTGAGCAGAAGGAAATCGAATAAAAGCCATACATTATCTCCGCAGGGCTCTTGTCGTTAACGGCGGGGCCCGTGTGTGCGGCGGGGCGGGGGGCGCGCGGTGCGGGGCCGGCCGCGACACGCCACCATTAGGAAAATGGGTCGCAATCATTGCCACTGACTTGACAAAACCTGATGGAATTGCTTTTCGGAGACAGATTGACAAGGTAACCACTGTGGGGGTGTGATGCCGAGCGCTGGCTCGGGCCGGCCGCCCCCGCCGCCCCCGCCGCCCCCGCCGCCGCGGGCGACCTGTTCAACGGACTGAGTTTTAGATGCATTGTACCTCGAGACGAGACATTGGTATTTTTCATACAGATATATGAACTGATGATATAATGAGACTGTAAGAAAAGTTTCAAAGTCAAAAATCTTTATAATAGTTGTTTTTTTTTAATTATATATTTTCCTATGTAGGGACTGACGCTTAAAAAATCGCAATATCACTTAGTATATAATATATAGTATAGTATGTAGTATTTGATTTTACTTAGTATCTGCACCACATGTATGGTATCAGCCGTGATCGCGGAGAGTACACTCAAGGCGCCGCGGTACGTCTGCGTGTTTGCGTATTAACGCTGACTTTTCTTTAGCGTTTCATTTATAACGGCATTCAGAAGTAAAAGTATAATTAAAAGTGAGACCTATATGTGAGCGCAGCTGGTGGCTCGCGTCCAGGGGACGGGGGTGCGGGGGTGCGGGGGTGGGTATCGGTACCCACACGGAGCACAATTAGCGCGGCCTGCCTGCCGAATGACTAATTTCACAGAACATTGAGTGCGACTAACGAGCGCGCGCCGGCGAGCGCGTGACGTCACAGACGTGCGACGTGCCGCTTCTGCCGCATCGGCCCGTAACGCCTTTCGGACGAATTTGTATATAATAAGCTAATTTTAATATTGTATGAAAGCGTGGTGGCCTCGAGGCATATATCTGAAGGTCGCTGGTTCAAACCCGCACGCGAACCCATGAGTTTTTCACTTGAAAAGTGAAACTTGAATACTATTCAGAGAAAAAATCAAAATAACAAAACCTGATTTTGAAAATTGAAAGCAGCTAAATTAAACAGAGCTTCCTTGTCACGAGTGGAGCGCGTGCAGGGTGCGGGGTGCGGGGCGCGCGGCGCTCGCTCGGGGGGCGCGTGGCTAGACTGAACAACCCTCCAGTGGAGTGCCTCCGCGTTGCGTTTACTTGTATCGCATGCTAGTGCAGTTTCTGCTGAATGCTGAAACAGGAGACTGTTTCAGCATTCGTTATATTGATGTCATTTAATTATATGTGACATTGCCCGTTTTGCTTATAACTTGTACTTGAAAAACATCATTCAAGTTTTAAATTGGTCCTCCTCGGGCCGCGGCCCGCCCTCCGCCCCCGGCGCCGGTCCAGCTGACCGTACCGCTTTGCGCATAGCCAGTGTACCGGCCACGGCAAGTGCTCTCCGAGTCCTCATCACAGACTCTGCGGTGGAAATCTGACCAGCTGTTTCTCTCTATTGGCCCACTTTATTCGTCTTTGTGGGTATATTATTATGCTTTCATAATTACTGTAACACTAAAGCCATCTCCCACCGGACTCGCCCCCGGTGTCGTGGTAACCACTGCACGGGGTGGTGCGTGCGGCGGAACACCCGCCCGGTGAAGCGGCCGCCGTCACTATCGCTACTAACATTTTGGAACAAAACGAAGTACCCCTTCCGAGGCGAACTACGTTTTTATACCTTTGGCCGTAAACTTGTGCTCATTGAATCGAGTTTATGATCGCACGGTCCCTTCATCTGTCCGAAATAGGAAGTCGGCGAGGTGTCGTGTTATTTCGTAAGGTTACTTTATTACCAGTTGTGAAGGAGCTACCTTCAAAGGGCGAGGTGCCGGCGCCCCGCCAACTGTCCCCCCGCCGCCGTGATAGCGTCAACACAGTTATTATCCTTCAATACCGATCGCAACAATGCATACACAATACACGGTTTTAAAACAAATTTTTAAATGAATGGTTTCTTAAATGAAATGTTTGAAATGGCTACGACAAAAAAGTTGTCCGCTTGTCACAATCAATTCTCAAACAGTAAGCCATGTAAGTATTTTAAATTTAGATTACTCGCTAATGTATTATAGTACACCTTGTAAACGTTTACCTCAGTGTCGTTCCTGTTAGTATTAATTTTGTGAGATAAGCTATGAAATATTTTCTGTGGCATCGTTGCGGCATCGAATCAGACAGCCCATAAAGTTAAGGTCCGCCCCAGATCTCCAGCAGTCAGGACATCAAGTCCCAGAGGCCCGCGCCAGTTATATTCCGGCGCCAACTCTTGACGTGTTGGCTATTTCGCCATTCACCAAGTGCTCGACGGGCTGTGGCGTTCGAAAGCCAAGTTATTCAATAGGCGAAACATATCAGAAACTAGGAAACTAGAAATAGGATTAGTATTGCAGTGCTACCGGTTGCAGATTCTTGTACTAATTGTGTTATGTTCGGTTAGCTCCTCAGTGTTGTCCGAGGCTCTCTGTATGTGCGCAGCACGGAGCCGCCACACTTTCAAGAGCTTTTCGGATCGATCTTCCGGAAAAGGCGTTATGTAAATACAGGTTCTCAATGAATGTTTTTTTTTTTCTGGTTCGTATGTAACATTAGCTTGGCCATTGTCGATAGAATAGATACGTACCTCACAGGCATGTACGAAAAATATGAACAGCAAGTACGTGGTGTGTGTGTGTGTGGTTGCAGGCGCAGGCGCAGCTGGTGTCGCACCGCGAGCTGGTGGCCGGCAAGCTGTCGGCGCTGCACAAGCACACGGCGCGGCTGGAGGCGGCCGCCGCCTGGGTGGCGGGCGCGCGGGACGCCGCGCGCCGCGCCGCCGGCCTGCCGCGCGCGCAGCGCCGCCGGGCGCAGGCGGCCCTGGCCGTGAGTAGCGGGCGACCACACGGCGAGACATAGGTATATTTTATTTCTGCGTCGTTGACACGATGATACTATTTCAGGCGTCCGTGAAGGACAAGGAGTCGGAGGTCCGCGAGGTGATCGAGAACTACAACAACATGGAGCGCGAGTGCGCGGCGGCGCGCCAGAGCGTGAGCGCGGCGCTGCGCGACAAGCTGCGCGCGCTGCGCGAGGACTGGGCGCGCCTGCGGGACGCGGCGCGCGACGCCGAGCGCGAGCCCGCCGCCGCCGGCGCCGGCGCCGGCTCGCCGCGCGACAGCCCCGCTCGGGAGGGCGCGGCACGCGAAACCGGAGAATGTCAAAATTCTGTATGCGAAAATTCGGAACGTGAAAATTCGGAACGCGAAAGTTCGGTACGCGAAATTTCGGTACGCGAAAACTCGGATCGCGAAAGTTCGGATCGCGAAACCTCGGTACGCGAAAGCTCGGAACGCGAAACCTCGGGACGCCAAAGTTCGGAACGCGAAAACTCGGAAGCGGAAATCCCGGTACGCGAAAGTTCCGCTCGGGAGAACTCGGTGGTCGCGGTTCGGGAAGACTCGGTCCGGGAAACCTCAGGCCGCGCCCAGCCCGCGGACGGATCGCGCAAGAGTTCGGGGGACAGCCAGCACAGCGGTGAGTGCAGCGGTGGGGGAGCACTTGAGTGCGACGCGCGGTGGCGGCCGCCCGGGAACGTGGGGATCATATGGTTTTGAAGTTATGATTTCAATCACAATGACTAAGTCGCGAAATGGAAGTTAATGCTTCGACTTCGCGTTACATTGTTCATGATAAATAAATAAATAAATGAGAGTTTATAATATTATCCCCACGTTTGCGCAAACTAACAGTGTTATGTAATGAACAACACAGACAGACGTTCGAATCAGTTTTACAAAATAGAAGGTCCGTTTGACTTCAGCGTGCTTTACTCCGGACACGGCGCGGGCCCGGCGCGGGCACGGCGCGGGTGCCCCGGTGGTGGGGACCACTCTAGGTGGTTACTGGATGTATCCGTCGTGTCCGAGTAGTGTCGATACTGTTTGCAATCAGTCTATTCATAATGTATTCCTATAATGTACAGATAGTTCGTGGCGTCTGTCTGTGTGCGTGTGGCTAACTCTTGTCGGCTGTGTGTACTCTAACACGGGGTGTGTGTTTGTGTGTGCAATAAATGTTTGGGATACTAACCGTTTGTTTTATTCACTAATATAAATATAGTGCTAGATTAACAATAATACAATTTACTGCTATACGTGTAACTTGTGGTTTGTCTTGTGAAATGATCACTTAAGAAATACACGAGGGACTTCCTGACTCTCATGCCAAAAGAGTCGGTCAGACTCTTCCCAGGACAGGCCCGTCCCGGGGAGCGCGCCGCGCGCGTCTCGCCGCCATGTTTCGCCCGAACGCGACTAAATCCTCCGCGACGTGTGCGACAGCCAGGCCGCTCCTACAACCACAGGGCCGGCCTGCTCACTCGGATAATGCTGTCTATTAGTAATCTGTGTAATGATTCTATAATTACGATAAAAAAATTATAGTTTGTAGAGTATTTTCAAAAGTTAAAAAAAGCAAATAGGAATTGACCTCGTACCGGTATTATTATTTTTTATGTGACAATGTGTCGGTACGAGCTGAGGGCCCGCCTGGTGGTGTCGGCGCTGGGGGACCCCCGCCCGTGACAGTAATGCGACTCGGTATAAGGTTCGCATTCATCCTGCTCAGCCCATCACCTGAGACGGGGATGATACGTCTCATCCGCATGTGATTTCACCGGCACCCACACCCCTCCACCGGAACCCAGCAATGCGAGCACTACTGCTTGGCGGCAGATTCCAGGTGTGGGGCAGTACCTCTCCGGATGAACTTGGCATAAGTTCCACTGCTACTTTTAGTTGCTTTTAGCAACACCCCAGGGGTACGTGTAGGGAATCAAAGGGTACGGAGGCCTACGGAGGCGAGCAACCGGACCCCCTATCAGACTCCGCGACTGTTCGTTCGTTGTGTCAGCCCGCCGCCGAGCCGCCGAGCCGCCGCCGCGCGCTGCTCCCGGCCGCCAGCGCGCCGGCGGCCACTCCGGCTCCTCACTGCACAATACACCCACAGTTGTTACTAACTCTTTGACTCTCATAAACTTTTGATCGTCACTCTAGATTTAAACTTATATGCGTTTGTCATCGAATTCTTTTCACCCCCTTCATTGCATATATGCAACTTACTACCGATGTTGGAACCGACGCAAACTAAACAAATATTTAGGTAAAACTGTAATTTGCCATATCTGTGTGCATGTAATGTGCCTAAGGAGCTCCTGTGACACGTATATGCACACGAATATGTTTACTTGCGGCGTGAACCTGCCCAAATGATAAATGGAAAAGATCTAAAGGAATAAATGAGTTTGAGTTTGGCATGCCGAGAGTGTATAGACATCCACCGTAGCGACCAACCGGCTAGCCGACAGACCCACGTACAATTAGTTTG
This sequence comes from Aplocera efformata, assembly GCA_921293045.1. Taxonomy (NCBI): domain Eukaryota; kingdom Metazoa; phylum Arthropoda; class Insecta; order Lepidoptera; family Geometridae; genus Aplocera; species Aplocera efformata. The sequence continues at coordinate 101,052 of OV121057.1, forward strand.
TTATGGTGCTCTCGCGCCATTTGGGAGCGGAACCCAAAAATAAAAAATCGCATATTTACGCCGATGGAAACTAATGTTTAAAACTTCTATGACACGTAACCAATGTGGTCGTGCATGTGCGCGTAGTGCCAGTTTATAGCTCGCCATGGTCGCTTCGCCCCTCGCCCCTCGCCCCTCGCCACTCGCGACTCCACGAGACAAGTTTTTTCATTAAACTCGCGCCTTCCAAGTTCCACTCAATTAGTACTTGTAATGACTCCTGTTATCTCCTCATGCCAAGTTCTAACGACTTCGGCACCCGCGCGGGCTCGAGTTAGGTCTTTCTAAGGAACATCTTTTGTTGGCGCTCAGATTTGTCGGCTAAGATTAGTTGATCTCGCAAAGATGGCCTTATCGTCAAAGACAACGTTTATTTTGTGTATTGAAAGGGATTTTTTTATTGCTGTTTCGTATGCTTAGTACTAAAAGTTTCAATATATATTATTATATATATATAAAGGGCTCTAAGCATTACACAAATATGGCTTTTATAACTTTTTCTGAGGATAATTGACTTGCTACAAGTAAACGTAAAATATGGTACAGGAATAGCTTTTATGACCCAACCGAAGTGAAAGGTTGAATGGATTGATTTAATCCGGGCGTGAAAATGTACTCTACATAACTATCTGTTGATAACTCTTTCGACTTATTGATTCATTTAGAACTCAAGTATCGTTCGGACACGACTAACTAAATGAGGTATAAACAGGGGGTCTTTAGAGAAGAAGTCTAAAATCGTAGCGGAGCTGCAATGAACAGGACATCCTGATTTTATATTTAACTTTAAGGTCGTGATTGTGGGTAGTGTGTCCTGAAACAACGCAGTGATAACATAATATTGTTTGAATAAAACGGTAAACTTTCATGTGATTTTTTTTTATAAGAGAATTCATCATTTCCACTGCAGTCAACGTCATACGAGAACTAACTCATTATTCTGTATCCACGAATACCATTCAGTATAATTCGTATGTTACACTGAATTTGAGAAATGGCCCCAAAATCTTAGATACATCGGTCGCGAGATCTCAGTTTGGGGCGAGCCACTAGTACCTGTCTACCGGTTGGTTCGTGTAATAACAGCTAATTTAAATTTCATGAGGCCGATTCCACTCGTTAAGTGCGTACTTTGCAATTGAAATGTTGTAATATTCGTCATAACTTATAGAATGTCGATACTGTTCACCAGCGACGGCTGTAAAAATGTAACTACCCATAAATCATCCGCCGCTGTCACCCGCGGCGCCGCCGGCCGCCAGGAGCGGCCACCCGGCGGCCGGCGCGGGCGGCTGGCGGCTCATTTGTGAATTAGTATATTTACGTTACGTGACACAATTGAATATTAAAATATGGAAAAAACCGAATCGTATACTCTCATCACTTATTTTACATCTTAATGAAATGAAGCCCGACCGACCGAGGCCGGTGGCGTTACATACACTGTGCCTGGTGCGCGTCCTGTTTGCGAATTTGTCCGTCGAAATGTCCCCGTTTGGCCGTCTCCGTCGAGCTCACAAATTGGAACGTTTTTAGGGCAAATACTTACGGAAGAAATAGCGGGTTCTGGTTGAAAATATCTGGAACTTCCATTGTAGTCGGCCGGCTCGGGCTCGGAGTGACGCAGCCGACCCAGTTGTCACCGCGGCGCTCCGAGCCGCGCGCCGAGCAAGGTTGTCGCGACCTCGCCCCCCCGGGTTCCCTACACTGTCTCATAATGTAGTGGGAACTACATAATCATAACTCTTTGAGTAAAATTCTTTCTTTCACAATGTTTCAATTTGTTTACATATTTATTGATCTATCGGGCGGCTTGAAAACTACGACACCAGAGTGGGCCACTTACTCACACGAAAGACGGAGTGTGAATAATAATATCCCCCAATAAGACTACCAATTTATAAAAGCCTGATGGCTGTGATATTTTGTATGATCTGATACAATGATTCACCGTACTCAATTATACGTGCAGAAATAAATTACAATGACCTAACCACTGGTCAGTGTGACCACCTGGTCAGTCTGCCCCGCGCTCTCCACAAAGTGCAAGCTGCATTTGTTTGTTTAATGTTAGATAGGCGGGACCGACTTCACGTGCTTTCCGAAGCTCCGTGCTCGTAGGCGCATGTTAAATTACCGTTGTCCTGTTGCATCCAAGTCCTGACTATCCAAACCATTTCGTAATCTACCATCTTTTAATTCATAACTTGAATACGTTCGTTTACCGTCCATCTACTTGAAATTCGTTAACTACGAGTAAAGGCCACAACGAACACAATACAACGATAATAAGTGTCGAGCATCTCAAGGTCGGCCTGAAGTTAATTAATTCCATTTTAAACCATGCGAGTCATTTTACGCCTTCACTCATCGTCATTGTTCCTAAAGCCTGTTTGGCGAGATTCTTTGGCTGACTAATCGTCTTGTTGCAATCCCCAAAGGATCCCTGAAAAGTGAAATATGAAACAATACCCCGGGCGGCATTGTCGCGGCGGGCGGGGGCGCGCGGGGCGCGGGAGGCACAAAGCGGGATCTGGGGCGCGAAGCCGCGGGACTGCACTAGTAATCAGCGCGCCTCCACGACTCCGCCGCAGTTTTTTCTCTTCACATTCTTGCAGCTGGTGGTTACCTACACGTAGATAGTCAGGCATCATTAATTTATAATTGTTTATTTAAAGAAATACTTCAATTAGCTTACCTACTGAAATAATATTTTAAAGATAACATGTGGTTATAGCTAGTCGACTCTACCCGAGTCCGCTCAGGAGATCGTGCGGTTGATCTGTTGTTTGGAAATGAGACTCGATGGCACACTACGAAATAACATTATTTATTGTTATTGGTACGTGATTCAATTGCAATTAATTATTATCTTTTACCCATTTAATTTAACTTTGTGAAGAATATTACGTATTTATACCTAAAAATTAAAAAATTAAAAAATTCTTTCACCAATCAAAAGCTACATTATCAGCGAGAAACATAGGCTATATTTTATCCCCGTATTCCCACGGGAACGGGAACTACGCGGGTGAAACCGCGGGGCGCAGTATTTTCATAATATATTTACTATATAGTATGGAGAAATACTGTTTCCCCCAGCCTAATTTGGATTCATATGCACATTACCCATCAAGTTTCTTTGAATTTCATACTTTCTAGTCAACTTATATCGTATAAACACCACAAAATATTATCCTTCGTTTTAAAAAAAATAGTATTAAAATCTAGCATTTAAATCTGTTCGTGTAGATTTAAATGCGTAATACTATTTTCTTACCTACAAGCTTATTTATTTACTAGAGCAGCACACAACATAACATTATGCGAAAATTACAAATAACAATATTTGTAAAATAAAAAAAAAGAAATGGTAATAACATTATAGTACAAATTTACACAAAAATAAACTGAATTTTTACTGAAAAAAATATTGTCGGTTTTTACAAACGTTTCACTGATCCCTGAGAACGGTAGTTTGATGCAGCCGGGAGAGTTACAGACGGACGGGACGGGTCGACGCATTTGTACAAATTGTTGTTGGACAGCGGAGTCACTACGAGCAGAGCGGAAAGTATTCAGGCCAGCTGCCTGCTGAAGCGCAGACTAGTCAACTATACCTTGAACTATGTTTTAAATGAATCACAGTATTGGACAGTATGTCCAATTTGATCAACTAATGCTTCATATGATAACATGCGTGCCTAGATTTGAGACTGCTTCTATCGCGTCTCAACAATAACAATAATTGAGGCTGAGAACACGAGTCGACAGCCAGGATCGAAGCGCAACTCACCATGGATCAAAATAAGTTTGTTTGGTGTAGGCCGGATCGGAGAGAAGATGCGCTGGCGGCGGCGGCGGCGGCGGCGGGTGTCGCCCGGTGCGGAGAGCCGCCTAGCGCGGAGTCGGCTATGTCATATCCGAAAGATAAATATCCACAGCATGTGGATATCCGTAATTATTGTATTCCTATTCAACATTCGGTGAGTCGCGCCCCCTGTCCGCGCGGCGCTGAAACATTTTAAGTGTTTTCTCATTTTGAATCCCGAAATGTATCCGCATTTTTGGTGGAATTTTTATAAAACCATTATGTCCATTCCATTTGGAACGCGTCCCGTGCACCCCCCGCTCCCCCCTCCCCCGGGGTAAACTATTTATTACAGCTGTTTCGCTACAACTGCGGCGAATAGAATTTCATTGAAACAATTCGTTCTAGTGCGTTAGAGGCAAACATTTTTTGTGAATAAAATGTACATTAGTTCACTGACTTTCAGTATATTTTTGTTTGAGTCAGGTTATTGCGTTCGTAGTTATATGTGTAGCCCCGCCACTGAGTGAATAGTAAAACCATGTACCAGATACAATATGAAAACTAATTTTAGAACCAGAAAGTCAACTTACATCAGCTATGTAAGCTGACTTTATTGTTCTAAACTATTTTAAATGATAATGAAGGAGCAACGTTCCTTTAAACTACTTATCAAAGTGATTGTTTCGAGTAATCAACTGAGGCGCAAAGGTCGTGGGTTCGGTTCCCGTACGGGAGAAATGTTTGGCTGACGTACAAAGAGAAGTTGTAGTATATGAGCAGAGCTCGCGCGCCGTGCGAAAAGGAAGTGATCCTTCCATTAGGGTTTTCTTACTTATTCTCCCCATGGAGGGTCGGATAGGGTTTGAACAAGCGCTAATCTTTGTTAGAATTATCTCATAGGTACTTATATATTATCTCGCATTATCTCGTAGGTACTTATATATTTTAGTTAAATTGACGTTTCCAAATTATTTTAAAATTTTCAACGGAAATAAAGATTTTGACTTTGCAATATGTCTCACTGCCTAGGTCTACGGTGGGAACTACTCCTATCTATGTGAAGTGGGACGTCATAGACACAGGGGTTATTTGCGTTCCAAATTAACATTATTTCCTACAATTTTAGTTCCCCAGAGGATTGCTGTCTCCATAGAGCAGCATTACAGGACATTGACACTAATGATATCCGCATAATTGTTTGTCTGAATCAGTTCAACAAACGACGCCGGGTAGGGGGCCTCCGGGTGCCAGCTCGGGGCCCCGCTGTGATCTCCGTTTACAACATTTTTATTCGATATGTTTATAACTAAATGTTGTTGTCGCATAATGTATCCTACTACTATACTATAATACATAGTTCAGCAAATCTCATAAGTAAAATTTTAAGGGCATCCCCTTCAAACTTTGAGATTGCTGGCTTGGAAGAAGCTAGAAACGCTTTCTTAATTGCATGCCCAGGTCAAAATTTTCCAATTTCTCCAAATTCACAGAGGAGCTGGGACGACATAAACTGCAAATTGATTTATGACAATCTTTTGGGCTGTAGTACAGGTTCGGCGCGTGCCAGGATTTTGGCCGTGGGTACGCATGAGGCCGGCTACTGGCTTCACGCGTACCCTTCGTCAAATACAGGAACATTCCTTGAGCCTGACACGCTCCGAATCGCAACCTGCCTACGGCTTGGGGTTCCGGTCTGCGCTCCTCACAAATGTCCCTGTGGCAGTGATGTCGACAAATTAGGACATCACGGACTGTCATGCCAAAAAAGTGCAGGCCGCTTCTCGAGACATGCCGCACTTAACGATATCATACGCAAGTCCCTTGCCACCGTCAACGTGCCAAGTCTACTTGAGCCGACTGGTATTGCAAGAGACGATGGCAAGAGACCGGACGGTATGAGTTTGATTCCATGGAAAATGGGCCGGGTGATGGTATGGGATGCAACCTGTTCAGACACGCTGGCCCCTTCCCATCTACATGGAACCAACAATAGAGCTGGTGCGGCTTGTGAAGCAGCTGAAAAAGCTAAAGCATCCAAATACAGGGGTCTAGGTGCCGAATATGATTTTGTCCCATTCGGTGTCGAGACCCTTGGTCCGTGGGGTCCTAGCGCTATAAGACTTTTTAAAGAAATAGCAAATAGGTTAGTCGACATCACAGGAGACCGAAGAGCTGGCAGTTACCTCGGACAAAGAATAAGTTTAGCTATTCAAAGGGGGGACGCTGCCAGTATCTTTGGAACCTTGCCTAAAGGGACTCCTTTTAATAATATATGTTAGTTCTTATAGTATATTTTTAAGATTTTAGTTTTAGATTTATTATTGCTTGTAATGTGTAATCTGTGTCTAAATAAATTTATTAATATAAAAAAAAAAAAAAAATCCTACTACTATTATAAAGGCGAAAGTTTGTAAGTATGGATGTATGGATGTATGGATGTTTGTTACTCTTTCACGTAAAAACTACTGAATGGATTTGAATGAAACTTTACCACAATATAGCTTATACATCAGAATAACATATAGGGTACAATTTTTGAGGTTTCTATAAAATCTATATATATAAAAGAAAGTCGTGTTTGTTACAACACTTATAACTCGAGAACGGCTGGACCGATTGCCATGGTTTTTGATTTGTTGGATTTGTTTCCGTCCCGAATAGCAGAATAACTATTAAAACATTGGAAAATTAACGAAAAAAATAAAATCAATTTATCCCCGTATTCTCCACGGGAACGGGAACTATGCGGGTGAAACCGCGGGGCGCAGCTAGTATTGTATAACAATATTTGCATGTCATTTGGGATGCTTTGAATTCATAACTGAAATCATAGACGGTGGACAAATCCGTACGTAATATCTGTTAACGCCATTACCGGTGGTTCTAATGTACGCGGTGCGGTCCCCCTCGCGCGGCCGCGTTAGGTGCCATTAGTAGAATCAGTGCAATTACACGCGCAGTGCTATTACCATACAGATGAGCTCGGTGTCGCGTGCCGGGTTTGTGTACTTATTTTGTATGTATGTACCTAGTACGGCTAGCGGTTATTGCAGGGGCGCGCGGCCTCAGTAGCATTACCACGTGCCTACAGGCGGATCATGTTCTAGCATCGTAGAGAAAAATGTTTATTTTTTTGGTTCAACTGGTTTCCAATGATTGGAAAGGGTTGGAAATAATATTTTTGACATTGACTTAAACGAAAAGATTGGCTTATGAGCACATCCATATGTATGTGATAAGTTTCGTGTTTTTTGTTGTCTTGTCGGTAATTTCCCGTGAGCGGTGCGCGCTGCAGCTTTCAAACGGTCGCCGACTCGTCGGCGGCGTCCGGCGGCATCCGGCGGCGCCGCCCGCGCCACGCCGCCCTTAATTGCTGTCTGCCGAATTGATTACGATTCGATCTGTAGGCGTTACTCGCTCTCTACTGTTTGTTTACTAGAACAACTTGACTCAGATACAAGTACGAGTATATAACCGATATCACAGTTATTAAGCTATGCGTAATTTTCAAATATCACACGCTTATTCATAAAAATGATGTACCCACTATGTTCAAATATACCAGAAAAAACAAACCCAAAGAAACAACCAAATAACTGATTGTGATCTGAAAAGGGGTAATATTTTGTTCACCTCCGCAAAACTTTTCACAAATGTGTAAATATTTAACAATTATAAAATACTTCTGAAAGAGTCTTCTTGACATTATATTGGGTATAAAAACCTAAACTATAAAATTTACGTTTCAAACTCAAACTCATTTATTCCTTTGGATTTCAAGTATCATTTGGACTGAAGTAAGTTTTATTGAACTGGTCATTTTCAATAAGTAAGTGATTTAAACATTAATAAACTTCAATATGTTTGTTTGCCTACCACCTTGGAGGCACGTGCCACCCCACCCTGCCCTATCCTATTCACAGAATCAGTTAACAGAGGGCACGTAGGTACCTACATGCGAGCACAGGCTCAACTCTCGTGTGGTACTAAATCACAAACTGGCGTCATATCTCAACGCCGCGACGTGCAGGTGTCGGCGTAGCATTAAGTGCGCCGCGTCGTGTCGTGTCGTGGCGTGTCGCGTCGCGTCGCGTTGCGCGACATTGCAACACGGATGCACGAAACGGAGCGATACCGAGGGAAGATAGCGAACCGCACCACTATTTATTTCAACGATGACACTGCCACTTTGTTCAGTTCGTGGCCCGATCAGATGGGAGGAACATTAGTTATGTGGGTCGGTAGGAGCCGCGCCGGCGGCCGAGGTCGGCTCCGCGTGCGATGTGCACGTGCCGTGTCGCGGTTCCCTCCTCGAACTTCCGGGAGAGACACTGTGCAAACCAAATTCAAAGTTCCGACGGTACGCGCGACACACGCATTTATTTGCGTTATAAGTACAATAGCTCGGAGTATTTATTTAGTATTTTCGACACATAACCATAAATACATTCACTAAACTTAAATGGAATACTGATATTTTCTTTAAAGTTCTTGTCCATGGCCGGCGAGTGCAACGTGCTTGAATGAACGGTACTTAGTTGTTAACAATTTAGATATTGACGGTACAATTTTGCATCAAATTAAAAACAATGAATTAACATTAGTAGACAGACGAATTGATTTTAAATAAATATAATTACTAATTTACAAGAGAAACAGTTTTTCGAGCTTCTGCCTTAAACGAAGGCAAATGATGTCTAGTTTGTTGTTCAAATTAAATGACGCATTGTAACTAATCATCATGCGGTTGAGAGATGAATGTGAGCCCATGTTTGATTTGTGAGGCCGTGGACTGCACGTGGATATTCCGAGTGTGAAGTTAAAGTTACGACGCGGAACTATACATTAAATTTTACGAAGCAGGTCGGAGCACTGAACCTGTCGTTACAGATATTGTACAGGGTGACGTGGTCCATCAGCGATCCTGGGATTCTAAGGAGTCCATGCTAAACCATATTATACATATACAGGGATTATGAGTCATCCATACAAAATAATAAATGTTGAATTGCATAAAATAGAGGAGCAATCCAAGCAGTAGAACTTATGTCACGTTCGTCCGGAGTAGTACTGCCACCACACCTAGTGATTCGCGGCCAAGCGGCGATGCACTCGCGTTGCCGTGGTCCGGTGAAATTATAGGCACTTGAGGCGTCAGTATGACGGATGCAATGCGATGCGACATGGGTCCAACACACGTGCGCTGACACCTGTGGGAGAGCATCACGTCCAGCGTATAGTCTCCTACTTATATATCACTGAAGATAAACCATAGCAACAGTGATACCTTTCAAAAACTTCATTTTTTGACAGATAACAATGTCGGTACGGTGATCTATCTCCAGCCATCTGTAAGTCAATCGTAAGGTTTAGCTGTCAGTGGTGTATAAGTTAAGGGAGGTTCGCCGCATCCGCTGACTGCTCGCTCCGGGTCCAGGGGGTCGCTGACGCCGGCCGTCTTGCACGAATGCCATTCCTACAATGCACCGACACATTCAACCTCTAAATCCATACAAATACGGTTCAAACTAAACAGCGTCGTGTGTGTAGGATTTGTGGGTGTTTCATAACGCGCTGGCGTTGTAAAGTTTTGGTTTACGGCCGCCATTACACTTGTGACGGCTTGAAACTATGAGGTGCCGGCTTCTGAAAGGAATTCTCGAACGATACCCAAAACGTTATTATGATATGAAACTTTTTAACTTTGGCAAAGTTATTGGCTCTGTTCCCGAGCGGGTCCCCGGCTCGCTCACCTCCTCGCTGGCGCAGGGCGAGCGCCGCATCAGCCACTGCATAAATTCACTGATTATGACAATTTGACAAATTAATGAAAAACAATATTATATTATATTTATTATATTTGGATTTAAGAATTTTATTTGTAAAAGGGATCATGTTCGCTTATTCTCCCCATGGAGGGTCGGGTAGGGTATGAACAAGCGCTAAACTTTGTTTTAAGAACGCATGACCTCGTAGGTACCTACATAGTTATTTCTATAAAAATTTACGTTTGGTTGTTAAGAATTTAACGGATATTAAGGTTTTTGACTTTCTCGCCAAGTCAGCTCCACATGACCACATTCCCAGAAGTCTACATGTCCGCAGCAGGCCGCGCGCCGCATGCCGCGCGCCCGCGTGCCGCGCGCCCGCGTGCCGCGCCGCTTGCTACACTAACTGCATGTGTTGTTGTTGGTTGGTGCTTTACTGCAAGGGACAGATTCAATTGTGGTGATGGTTGTTTTTTTTGTGATTTAAGTGACGAGATGGTAGCCCACCTAATGTTAAGTGGTTAGTACTGCCCATAAACTCTGGTCCTCCCTTACCGGAGTATGACAAAAGCCAAGTCGCATCGCTTTGCGCCTGTCACTTTGAAACGGGGATGTTATGTCTCGTGCGCTTATAATATCACCGGCACCCACACCCTTACACCGAAACAAGTAATGCGAGTGCCCCACTGCTCGGCGAAGGAACTTGGCACAAGTTCTACTGCAACTTTGGATAGCTCCTTTAGAAACGTGCCGGGTCTTCCTCAAAGGAGGAATTTCTCAAAGGAGGAAGGAGGGTGTTGTTTTTATTGTTTATTGTTATTTTTACTTTTTTTAGTTGAACTTTTTGTTTATTTCGTTATTTTCTTAATTTCAGGTACGTAATGAATCATTGGTTATACGGCTCGAGCTGTTGTTCTGGTAAGATCTCACGTGTGGTGCCGACACGGTTAAAATAATAACAACCTTTCTTCTCAGTACTCGATACAAGTACTTCGGATCAAATTGAACAGATGGAAGCTTTTATGAAACCTCTAATTCTCTTCAGCTACCCTCACGTAATTAAAGCCACCCCCGCCCCCCCGGCCCCGCGCGCGACGCTCGCGCCATCTATTAGAGGATATTGCGCACTAGATACCGCCGAGTGTGTAAACATCATTATTGTAAATCTCACCGCGAACTACTTATTAAATGTATATTCAGAGCCGCGCGCCGTGCCGCCCGTGCCGCCCGTGCCGCCCGTGCCGCCCGTGCCGCCCGTGCCGCCCGTGCCGCCCGCGGCGGCGCGGCCGACCTGCGGGTTCACGTGAGGGGTCCGCGGTGATATGTGCTATGTGTGCTCGATGCCTACGGAAACGGAATCATGGCGGGGTCAACAATAATAAACAAATCTGCCTGCTGCTCTGCCCGCTCGCGGTGCTAGCCTGCCCGCTCGCGGTGCTGCCCTGCCCAGCACAGAAATATTTTTTTTGTCTATGACTTTGAAAGTAGAACACAAGGTGAAGATTTTTATAAACTAGATATCATTGATCTAAAATTACGATTTGGTAAAGTGTCGAGCCAGCAGCTTAAATCGACAGTTAAATTAAATTATTTCATCAATTTACTGTTCAAACAATTAATAATGCATGTACGCTCGCCGCGGTCAATTATCCGAAAGCAATTTCCATCCGATAAGTGACTTATTTGCACAAAATAAATGGACCTGTTTCCCCATAATGAGTTCCGGACATACACGCACCCCGCGAGCGGCGGTCGGCAGCCCCACCGCGTCCCACTCGGGTCCCCCTCCACGTGTCGTTGTAGTCTGACATGGAAACTGCGGGATTTCAGGCAGATTCTAAGATGATAAAATAAGAAACTTGAATTATCTTAGATATACCGGTATTACATATTTATTTTATAAATCTCAGTAAGGAGTACTTACCACGTTCTGTGTTCCGACACACAGTATTACATATTTACTTTATAAAACAGAGAAGTTTCCCAGTAATAAAAAAAAAATCAATGGAAATAAAGTATTTTGAGTTTGACTTGGTATACGCGTGACACGTGACACCAGCGTGTGACGACGCCCCATGCCCCACGCCCCACTCCCCACGCCCGACGCGAGGCTCTCGGACATTTTTCATCCATTTGTTACCACTGACTCTGCTGGCAGATTGAATAGGCTTTGTAGGTTCTATTTAATACTGACGGCGGTATAAAAATGAATTAGCGGTCTGTCCTGTCTCACCCATGCCTCGGCGTAACAAACGGCGGCCCTCGAGGGCCCTCGAGGGTCCCTGCAGTTTGGCGAGACAACTCGACTCTCCCGTCTGAGATCTGGACAACTCATACACACTCGCGCACACGGCAAGCTACTTCACTCCTTGGAAATAAAATACTTGTTTCTTTCTGTGCGTAATAAATTAAGTTTTACTATTAAATGTATAAGAAATCGTACGGCTGTGTCGAGTGGGAGGTTACCTTGACCAGGTTATTTCAATTATCTATTCAAACCGAACTTTAAATAGTTCGATTCCCTGAGATGCGCGTACTGAACTGTACACGCCTCAATACTGTACATGCCACACATACCATTGAAATATTTAAGACGCCGGCGTAAAGGGAATCGTAATGTATTAAAAAAGATGTCGAAGAAATATTATTTTTTGGAGCAGCTGCTTTGCAAACTTTCTTTATAAATCATTACAAACGGTTTCTGAATCTAACAGAGACAGAGAATAACAGAGATTCAAGAATTTTATTACATTTGAGGTATTTCTATCCGTAGTATTTTTTTGCTCTGCCCTCGCCGTGCTGTGCCGTGCCGTGCCGTGCCGTGCTGTGCCGTGCCGTGCTGTGCCGTGCCGGGTGGGCCTCAGCGGGGACTAGCTTTAAAACAGATTTCTAGTCCCTTTTTATTTATTTTATTAATATGATGGTTCGTTATAATTTAACTACTTATGTATTTCTCTACAAGTAATTTTTTTTAAATCTTATTTTGTTATTTAATTTATTATCAAAATCTGGGAGCGCTTAATAACTCGTAGACAAATTATATTTTTAGAATATACCAGGACAGTTGTTTATATACTTAATCGATATGGAGTGTTTCACAACTAGATTTTGTTTCGAGTGTGAGGCGGCGACACAGCGGGCTCTCGCGGTAGTGTCGATATGTTGCCGAGCTTGTGTATCTTGTGATCAGTGTGTACACAATTATTATGAACAACATAAGTAGGTATGTCGGTACACCTAAAAATACATAAAACTTATAATAACAAATGAACTTAAACTATCTTGGGTATTGTTTAGAACTAAGATAGTTTAAGTTTATTTTTTGATTTACCATTAGGGACAAACAACAACACTCACTAAATAATGGTAAATATCTCGGTAACTTGAAAATAATTATCATGAAATGTCAAATTACGATGTGGGTACAATTGGATTTTTACACACTGTGTACTAAACTCCTTAAAAAGCCCCCTAAAAGTTACAAAACAGAAGGAAAACTATGATGATGAACGAATGTGTAAAACTTGCTTTAATTACACATTGACAGAGTCGGACAGGAGTTGTGAAGGGAGTGTAGTATCTGTACAACAACTAACATTCCACCAAACAGAAAGGATTTGATTTGGGTGTCAGGACCGCATCGCGGATCCGGGAGAGGCACGGGCCGGGACGGGACGGAAGGTGTAATTTACGAACTCCACATCATATTGTACAATTAATAGGAGAGTTTCCGCCGCGGTCTCCATTTATGTGGTGTGGTGGTTTATGTGGCCTGGATGCTGGAAAGGCGAAATTGGGACCGAACAGACATTTTGAATGTTAACACTTGTCAATCAACGTAAAATAAATCCAATCCCGCTGGCAACAGTAGTGGAGTGGGATGTCGCCGCCGAGTGCGCCGTGTCTACGTCCTTCGAAGGTCCACAGATATCATAATAATGAAATGGAATGCAAAGCGGTGATTTAGGGCGCGGCGTCTCGTGACGGGCTTATTTTATGGCGCTGATGATGGATGGCACGCGGAGTACTGCGCGAGGAGATACGGTTACGGAAAGTGAAAAATTGTCGCGGAACTTTGAGAGTTTCTTGGAGACGTGACGGAGACTAATGGTGCACTTGGCGGAGAGTGTGGCACTAGCTGCGCCCCGCGGTGTCACCCGCGGTGTGCCGGCATCAAAAGTAACCTGTGCTAATCCAGGATATAAACTATCCTGGTACCAAAATTCATTTAAATCCGTTGAGCCGTTTGAGCGTGAAAGAATAACAAACACACGGATTTAGTATTAACCAATAATATTATAAGACAATTATAGTGAAACGGCCCCGTGACTTAGTTGGTATTATAGTATCGAGCATTCGAAGCGAGGGATGGATTCGATTCCCGGCCAGGCAACCATTGTCTGGTAATCATTAATTTTGTTCTAGAGTCTTGGGTGTCTGTGTGTATCCATGCCAATTGCGACACACAAAATCTTAGTACAGGGGTGCGTTTTTTTGTGATGATATTGCAGACTATGTCCATTGTTGATGTTACAATCGAGCGAGGTAACTCTCATACTCAAACGAAAATCTCCCGCGCGTCCAAGAATTTGATCGAAACTTAAATTCACAGGTTCGTGTACCGATACCTTCCGATTCACCGCTTGCACCCCACTCGCCACTTGCACCCCTGCACCCCCGAACCCCACTCATAACAGTATCTCAACTCCAACCCTTAACAAAAAGCCCGGTAGGACCGGCTCACGTTTTATACGTGATAACGTGTTGAGTTTTAACTCGATATTTTTTTGGTGCTTTCGACTTCCATGCCATTTGTTTTGCTAGATTAATGAAAAGTGGAGATGTGTTATTATTTATCATAATTAGCATGTTTGTTGAAATGATTACGGTGGGTGATCAAACTTGTAATGTAACACTCGGGGGGTCAGAGCACAGTTCTTCGCGCGGAGTGTTTAATCGATGACCTTCGAAGTGCCATTACGAAAAAGATTATACATTCGGATAACAGGTTATTATTATACAAATTGTTTCACGGTGCGTTCTGGAAGTATCCAAGTATATTAGCTTACCAAATAATTGGAGCGACTCTTGTAATTGGACTTACGGCGAGTGCGTGGCGGCGAGCACACGTGAAAGGAAACATCCGCTCACTTCCTTCATTAGGGAAGGCGTCAATGAAACCAACACATTCACTGGAAAAAGTCATTTCGAGACGGAAATAGGGAAACAAGCGCGCGGGACAGGGACGGAGAACCGTAGGGGATGTTTTCGCTCTCGTTTGGCGCTAGGGCGGGCGGCAGTGCGAGTTGGGCGGCCGCGGTGCCGGCGCGTGGGCTCGCGCGGGTTCACTCCTGTCACGTGCCTTTAAATATTCGCGTCGTTGTTGTGTTGTGTTGTGATGTGTCTGTGGATTTCAGAGGAATAACAACGACCGCATCTTAGAGGTAAAATGTGCAGATTCAGTTTATGAATACAAATTATCCGTGAATTCAAAGATTGTTTATGTAAACATAGTACACATGAGCGAGGGTTTAAACCGTCTCCACTTCTAACGAGTCGTTTTAAGATCTCTTTCGTATGTTAATTGAAAATTTAATTAAAATAATACGAATAAATACAGACGTATGATGACTTCCTTCGAAGTGCGCTGGCTCAGCGGCCGGGCGCCGAGAGAGCACTGCAAGCGCCGGCTGGCTCTACAGTAACACCTCAAATAAACCTTACCAAACACACAAACGTTCTCAATTATGGAAGCTGTTATTGTGCCGATGTAACTAACTCAACTATAATATTTTCATGTAAATAGCCTAAAATATTTAGCCATAAGTTGAAATTAAATCTCAATAACGTTACTTAACTATTTCGGACTAAAACAAATCTTGTACCTTTCTTAAGAAAATAAAACCGACCTTAATACTTTCAAAGTAGGAAAATACACAATTTCGTTTACTTGGATGACATATTTTTCCAGTTATTTTGATTGAACAACCAAACTTGAACAGATTATGATAAAAATTCTATGGAACCAACCTGAAAGCATACTTACATATAAAAAAATAATTTTCTTAAATAATTTCTATGAAATCGATGAACAGATAAAAATAATATATGTGTCCGAATTGATAACCACCTCCTTTTTGAAGTAGTTTAAAAATAAGTAAAATTTTAAGACTTACTTTAGTCAGTTCCAATTGTATTGAACAATAAATCGTAGACTCCGCGCTGGTCAAAACGCCTCATTTGTAAGCCAACTACTGTCTGCGTGTTGACGGTGCAATTACTTACGAGTACCAGCACGAGAATGAACGCTGGTTGATGGCGAGTTCATGATCAACTGATTGTTATATGTATAAATGTAATATCAGAAGTTAATTGAGTACGTGGCTGCAGATACTGCCCCTTACGAAGTTAAAGTATCTAATCTCGTGAGATTAGCTGTAGGATATTTTTTTATTTGCTCAAAATAAAAGGAATCGCTTTTAGGACCATCTCTAAGACCTCTATAAAAATAAGACTAGGATATCATAGCTACGCTCTTCGATATGGTTTATTGATTAATTCATAGAAATAAGAGCTTGTATTACTCAGAAAAGAGAACTAGAGAAAATTCTCTTAGAGAAAGAAACATTTTTTCTTGGAATGACTGATAATTGTAGCTACACATTATGCTCGCGAACATAGAACGGCGGTGGTTGGCGGCGCGACGGCTCCCGACGGCTTCAACACAAAGCGTGTACGGTTCCCGGTCGCGGCACGCGTCAAAGACATCGGTAGTCGATTTCACCGACAATCGAATCAGCCCCGGCCTCCCCTGTCTATTATATTATTATTTATTGTCCTCTTCCACCCCTCCTTCCCCGAATTAGATTTGTTACGAGGTAAATAAGTAACGGAAGCTTATTATAAGGTTATAAAATTTAAGGGGTTTTCTTTTGAAGGTGGAATTACTTTTCTCTCGGTCGGGGGCTCAAAATTGTATTGTTAAATATGTTTATAGCATACCCTTGGGGGCTCAGGAAGGTTCCGGCGCGATTAGATGCAAGATACCGTTTACGAATACCCATTCTTGGAAAATAATAGCTCCAATTAGAAGAAGATAAATGGAATAGCAATTTTTTTATGTTAATATATTGATAAATTAACATTATCTAATTCTACAAAAAAATAAAAATGATTGTTTTATCAATTACAGTTTAGTTTGCGTTCAGTAATCGCACACTAAGCAAAACTGCAATAGTGCTTTGTACTGAGTAAGTGAAACTATAAAGTGTTGTACGTATAGAAGGTTCAGACAAAGGTTTACATCTAAATGCATGACAAATTAATTAAACGCAATTACGCAGTCTACTTGCATAGGCTAACTCTATGCAAGTAGACTGTATGATTACATCCAATAAGATTAAAAGTCGAAAATTAATCGAAGTCAGCATGTTCGCAGCATAAGTGTTTCCTCTCGTCTCGTCTCGTCTCGTCTCCGGCGGCGGCGGTGAGCAAGGTCAAGGCATCCCGTCGCGCCGGTACCTCTGCCTGTACCTACTTTATTATATTTATTGTACATTTGTGCACACTTTGACGCGCATTAATCATGGTTAATTATGTTTGTCCCTTCAGCCTTCAGCGCTGAAAATTTAAACTTGGGACTAAAATGCGATACATTCCGAATATCCATGTAGCATGCGAAAATACATAACACGCGTGGCGGGGCGCCGGCGGGGAATGGGCGAGGCGTGGGCGGGTCGCGTCCTCTTGCAATGTACTGGACTGTATCGGATCAGGCCCACAGCAACGTGCCGCCGGATGTGACGGTAGCGCGAATACAACGCCGAGCGCGGCGCGGGCGGGGCGCGGGCGGGACGCGGCCGACACGCCGGCGTTGTATACATGTTAGTTGTGGCCGGACAGCCGGCAGCGCATGCACTGAGTTATAGTAATAATAATAACAAAACAATTATGCCAACACAAATACAGTTCTATTCAAAGACTTTTTACGGAAAATAACAACAACAATTATTTATTTATTTCTGTCAATAATAATGTACACTTTACGTTAATACCTTAATATTTGGATTGTGAGACGACCACTTTGTATTCAGTTAATAATAAACGGCTTTGTCCTTGAGTCGGATTATGAACAAGATTGCAGGATGGGTAGGGAGCGGGGCGGCTGTGTCCCGGAATTCCGTTTTTATCTCGTCTTTTTCATTTATTTGCACAAAACTCGTTTGTTTTCCTTTATTGACAGACCGACAGGATGCTGCGGGATACACCTGCGGTCACTTTGTACGGATATATTATGTGTAGGACATCATTCGGGAGATGAATAACCTTGTAAAAATTTGTGTATGTTGTGGAAAATACAATATGATTAGGGAGCCACACTAACAAACACCTGCAGTACATTTGACGGTGGGTGTCGTCAAACGCAAACTTGTCAGTAAGAACAAGCGGCTGATTTCAAAATCGAAATAGAACGACTATTGAAGTCGGATTACTTTCACCCCTAATTTCTCGCCCTTAGGGGATACATAAATCAGTATATTGTACAACGGCCAAAGAAAAAAAATCACAGAAGAAAACAATTAATATTCGTACGGAGCTACTGCGGTTTTCTTTAGAGAATATCAAAATCCTTTATTAATATAAAGTAAGCTTACTAGAATAAAATAATAATAATAAATTTTACTAATGAACATTCAGCAAACGCAGGAAACAAGAGATTATAACATTTGTGTAAGGTGTCATTGACCGCGTGTACAGGAGGTCATTGAACGCTGAGACGTCGTGAAGAAGGGAAAACATAAAATGTGAAATGAAATAAAAGTGAGAACTCATAGCGCGAGTACGCGGAGTAGTGAGTCAAGGTCGCGGGTCGCGGGTCGCGGGTCGCGGGTCGCGGCGACCCGCGCGCGTGCTTCATTGTGGGCCGCCGGGGGAAAGGGGGTGTGGTACTGAAAATAGTCGAGTGTTCAAAAGTGAACGTAGACTGGAATCATGGAGGTGCACAATTTCAATTATAAATTCACGAATTCACGTTTCACGTGAACTATATAGGTATATAGTAACACTAAATACTGTTCAACATATTCACGCGGTACTACTAGCTCCTTAATATTTAATAAGTGATACAGATGTACACTCGATAAAGACAGACACGTAGCTTCACACCACAATCATCCGATCAGGTCCCCAAGGACCGACGAGGAAATTGAAAACTTAAAATCTTGATAAAAACTTGTCTCTCACAGCAAGTGAACTGTGTTTTGAATGTAAAATGAATGGATTGTATTCCTTCTACAAAGAACACCCAGCGTCGGTAGCGCTACAATAACCGCGATTTTAGTTTCGAAACGTTATTGCGATTTGCCTTGTCGGCGTAGACGATTATGAGCTACGTGCGTAGCGGCGTAGCGATGTAGCGGCGTAGAAGCGTAGAGGCTGGTGACATTTATTAATAAAACAACGTTTCATTTTTAGATTTATGATATACCTGTATTCCCAAACTTTCACAGAAGAAGTATTTTGGAACAATACGGTAACGAAGATAGGAAAAAACTATATAGGTGTACGACACCCAGACAACCAGACAACCAGATAGAAGGATAGATGATCATCCGAAATGAAATTACTGTATCAGCGTAGTGGAGGAATTTCAAACCACACATCACTACATAGTATAAAACAAAGTCGCTTTCTCTGTCCCTATATCCCTATGTATGCTTAAATCTTTAAAACTACGCAACGGATTTTGATGCGGTTTTTTTTTAATAGATAGAGTGATTCAAGAGGAAGGTTTATATGTATAATACACTAGCAAGTCACCCCGGCTTCGCACTGGTAGTTTCTCATACGACACTGATGATTTACCAACCGTGCGAAGCCGGGGCGGGTCGCTAGTATATAATAATTATTACTAGAACATACCCTGCGGGACATGTTGTCGCAGCGCGACCTCTGTGTAGTAGTTACTCTACATAAACTCTACATAATGTCACCTATAATACTCTACGTAATGTCAAAATAATAAGGTAGAAAAACATAACCAGTTCACTATGCAGCGCGCGGCACGAGACGACATTTGTTCAGTTCTTCCCAGAAGGAGTGAACTCGTTCCCCGCTGGTAAGAGACCCCGTCCCGTTCCCTCGAGATGTGACTCGGATCAGTCCCCGTGACGCCGTCTCCGGGGGTCCCCTCGCCGCGGACTCCACATATATATTTCCGCCGACCGCCAAAGCCTCACAAATGGCGGGATCGTCGGATCCCACTCGTACCTGCGAGTTCTATCGTTCGGAAACAGACTTATCTGGAAGGCGCGGCGTCGAACCCACTACCCGTAACGCTAATTTATGTGGCGACGTCACCTTTAATGGTATTTCGGGAACGAGGACAAACGGCCCGTTGTTTGTTAAAAGGCTATAAAAGGGGGACGAAAGGTGAAATAAAACGAAAGGTCGCCGGGTACCTCGGGGGGTACGCACGTGCACTTTAGAAAGGGTTACAGATTAGATACTCTCGGACGAGGCCACCCTGGTGTCGGCGTCGGCCAGCCACCCGAAAGCCTCCGTTATGGCTCATGATCATGTGACCTGGACTGACACCTAGAGTGCCCTCTGAAGCATGGAATATGCAGATATGCCTGTGCAGGTCATGTAGCAATTCAGAGTTATATTGAAAAACGGAAGTGGTGGCAGTTTTTTGGGGGTTACGAACTTGTTTGATCAGTAATCTGGAAATAGTGTAATGTCGGTCTGTATGTATGCTTATTTTATAAGTATGTACTACCTCGTGACAATGGGTGTCAGTTTGCGAGCGTGTTCCCGCCGGCGCAGTCATCGAGCACTCTAATTAAAGCCAAACAATCAGCGCTAATGCTATTGAACAAGACACTTCGCAGAATGCCGAGCCATTTCACATTTAAACACTGTCGACTATTGTAAAGGCTTGCTGCTTGAAGATTTAATTGGTTCCGCTAGTGAAGTGAATATGAATGAAATTTATGACAATCCTTATATTTATTTGTATTAAATGTGTATTAATTTTGACGAGAGCTAAAATAGGCCTTTGTACCAATTTCCGGAAAAATACGCGTCCCTTGTATGTCTGTCAATTTAAATAAATGTGTAATGAAATCACTGTCTCCGTAAACATTGCCCGTGAACTATAACCGGTCGGCCCCGGCGGCTCTGCGAACACACCATTTAAATAAAATACCGCACACTCCGATCAGCTGTGCGCTGGGGCCGATAAACAAAATTCATGTTTAATAATTATCATTAATTATCATTGATTATAATAAGAACAATCATTAACCAAATTTCAAACAGTGCACAATCGTTTACTAAAAATTTCCAACCATATTTTACAAGAAAATGTAACTGTTAGTTTGTAATTTCGTAAATACGGTTAAGTGGTAATTTTACCGAACCAGTAATTCACCCCCCGTGTAAGCTGGCGCGGGCACCGCTCCCGGGGGTGTCGTCGGTTACGTCCAGGTGGGCGGGCGACATGTCTGCGGCGGCAGGCCGGGGCCCGTCCCCGGGGCCCAACCATCCTGCGTACCCTGTAATTACATCTCAACATTGCCATGTGATACTGAACATATCGTCACTGGAAAAGCAAAATTACCGTAGCGCCAAAAGGCCATTTCGAGAAAAAGCCATTTAAAGTTTTTATTTTTGAAAAAAAAATCATAACCTTCTATCTAATCATCCGATTTTAATGAAATAACTTTATGTGCAAACGTTTTCTTTTTTTCTGTCTTTTTTAGTATGCTGCATAATGCTTTGAAGGTTATTTTACGAAATAAGTGGCGAGTAAGTAATATGAACTTATTTTGAAGTAAGCCAAATTTACTTCCATGCCATCAATTTAAATTTTCTTTGCATTTAAAAAGTACTGATAACGCATAACATACAGTAATAAAATTAGCTAAAAATTTCTTTTAATGTATCTGTACTGCTATTCATATGAAGTACAATTACTTC
This sequence comes from Aplocera efformata, assembly GCA_921293045.1. Lineage (NCBI taxonomy): Eukaryota > Metazoa > Arthropoda > Insecta > Lepidoptera > Geometridae > Aplocera > Aplocera efformata. The sequence goes on from OV121057.1 coordinate 122,655, forward strand.
AAGGACTCATTAACCGTTTTTACATATCTAGTATAATGACATATGCGACGATAAGATTATTAAGCAAGTTCACCAACATTTCCTAAAAGTAAGTTTGACTTAATGATTTGTCGGGCAAACAGACGTTAAAAATAAATTATATTTTTTTATAACCACATTAAAACTACTAATAACTTTGGTTGATTTAAAAATGTTGCTTGCATTATACTGAAGTACTATATAGAAAATCATTAAATACATGAAAAATTACTTAACAATAATTACCTATATCTAAACGATTTTTTCTAAGGATTATGAATTAAATATAGGAACACCACATGCATCCAGCACGTACCAAAATATCCATAACATAACAACCCCCTTAGTAGTTGGTTTATTAAAATTGTAAAATTACTAATTTATTATTAAAAACTAGCTACCAACCCAGGCTTCGCCCTGGTGCATTTTTATTTTCATACAAACCTTACCCTGACAATAACGAATACAACAAACAAAAAATCAGCCAAATCGGTCGAGTCGTTCTCATAATTTGAAGCTCTTACAAACATGTGGCAATTGATTTTTATTTATGTAGAAGATGTATATTATTATAAAGGTATTTTTAATAAAATACAGTCATCAGTAAGCAAACGTTTAATTAAATGAAAAATAAATGTTTTCATACTTACAATTATTAAATGTTTTCATACTTACAATCGTTAAAGTTAACGTTTCTAAAATAACATAATAGAATAGTTTTAACTTATTATTCTCATTGGATAATCCTCACGACAATCGCACTTCGTACATAGGAACATTATTTTTACCTTTTTAATCTTACTCACTAGCTAAAGTTGAGAATCAATGTTTTCTTTCAGTCTTCAACAAATTACCGACTAATTATAAAATAATTTACTTCTACGATTAAGTCAATCAACAATAACAATAACTTTAAGTATAGTATGGTATGTTTTGTGTAGTTTTAGCTTATAAATTATAATCTAAGTCATCGCACTAGTTAAAGTTGAGAATCAATGTTTTTTTCAGTCTTCAAAATTTTTTTGAAAAATATGTTTTAAAATTAAATTAAAAAGAAATATCTGGTAATGTAAGAATATAAAAAAATGCAATACTTAAGTATTGCAGCATTTAAATGTTTTTTTTTTTAAATCAACCGAATAATTAATCATCGAAATTAGTACTTATGTAGTTAGTACAGTTAAAACAGTGTGTTAGTACTGTAACAATTAAAACAAAAATCTATAATGATGAATGATAATGATCATCCTGTTATTCGGAATTAACTTCTTCCTCTATATCTGTATCAATTAAATAATCTTGAACATTATTAGCATAGTTCAACCTTTTGTACTCTTCATGATACACCCTTGGTATGATATTCGTGGTACACAGTTTGTTGAGATCCATGTATTTCTTTTTAGATACTGGTAGCAACGCTTTGTAACATGGTTTTAATTGAACGGTGACTTTTTTTTTCATTATTTCAAGTTCTTCAGTTTCTGCATCTGGGTTCATAGAAAATTTGAGAAAAGCCATATTTGCTGTTGATTTTTTAAATGTTACCGTTCTGAGTTTACTAATTTTGCCCACCAAATTCCCCTTGAAATATTTATCTGCAACTATTTCCCATTTATTAAAATCGGTATATGTAAGAACCTCTACTTCATAGGGTTTCGGCGACTTCCTGGCTAAATTGAAAACTGTACTCCATTGTGAAGGTGCCCAAATTATAACGCCACTTATGCTGTTTTCAATGACAGAATGAATTGAATCTACTGGCATATATGTATGTCCTGGGAGCAAGTAATTTATTTGTATTGATGAAATATTATTGCAGCTTTGGAGAGTTTCATTTATGCAAGCTAAAACGATTTTATTTTTATTTTGCCCCGGACACGAATCACAGTAAAGTAACAAATGTTTAATTATACCCCTTTGATCTACCCTCTTGATATACTTTTGTAAAATTGATGAGACTTCATTGCCTCCTCTTTTTCAGTCAGTTTCAGACCATGTGTAACAGAACCCATTTCTAGTACCTGATTCATAGAAAGTTAAATTGAATACTGCCAATTTGCGGCTGTAATAGAGCATCATGTTTTCGCCATGAGGCGTATTCAGGACTTTTTGAAGGTCAAAAGTTGTACATAAAATAGTTTCGTCTTTGTTATGAATTTCTTGATGTGCTTTAAATCTTTCAGTAGTTTCTTCTTTGTCCCTCAAGTGTTTCTGTTTTTCTGCTTCGTCAATGTTTTGGGCATTTTCAAATTGTGTACATTTCAAGCACTTGTCTTTGCGAGGAAAATGAAATCCTATGTTAAACTCAGTAGTGAAAACTTTTTTAAAAACTTTTTCACCTACGAACTGTAGGCCATTATTCTCTTGAGACGCTTTATACATTCTGTATAAGTTTGTTATATTTCTGAATTCCTGGGGAAGATACGTTCTTTTACTGTCTTTCCTGCAGTAGTGCGAGGGTAATGATGGTAATTGTTGTATGTATTTTCGTAAATGGTCGATAACTGCATCTGGGGTTTTGTTACTAGGTACATGTTTACCTCGCATATCTTCACTCGCAGAGCCATGAAGAGAGCTCACGACTATATTGTATAATGTTTTTTGCTTAATATCTAGTGAACGAACCAAAAATTGTTGACACACTTGTCTTTGCCCTTCACCTTCATTAATGAAGTAATTAATTGTATTTGTACGCCTACAGATATCCAATGATCGATGACGTTTTACAGCTAGCTTTTTTGAGTGATTTACCAGCCAATCTTTACGTCTCATACTATCTAGACTCCAAAAGTGTGTAAACAATGTTTTTCTTCTTTCTTCACTAATGTCATAACATTTATTTGTGCAATTATTTGGGAAACAGGGATTCGGTTTCATTTCTTTGGCTGGCATAACTTTCCCTTTCTTTGTTATATATCCCTGACCGGATTCTCTCTTACTTTTGGTGTCTTTTCTAATATTCTTCCGTTTCTTTTTTTTTTGTGATACAGTACTTGTACTGTCACAGTCTACGTCAAAAGTTTTATCCATCCCTCCACTGTCTTGGGTTAAATTTTTTTTCCGTTTCAATTTTTTGAGTTTTTTCTTTACTAATTCTTCAGAGTCTGATGATTCCAACCCACTCTCCCAAGATGAAGAGCTCCATACAAAATCTTCAGTGTCTGATAAAAAATCTACATATTTTTGTCGCTTCTGCTGTCTTAAAAGTTTCTCTCTTACATATTTATCATGTTTAATTTGCTTGAGAATCTGAGATTTATTTTTTTCGTGACTACACCCCCCACTTTTGACGCCATGTCCTACTTCACATTGTGGCTGGTTTAAATTGGGCTCATTGTCTATATCTCTCACAGAACTTTCTTTTATGTCTTGGTTCATTTTTTCTAATTCAGGTATCAAAAGCATAAAATTTTCTTCAAATATAGTAGATCTTACGGCGTTATCCATCTGTTTTTCTTCTCTATCTTCAAAATTTTTATTTCTTCCTCTTATATCTTCGTTAGTTTTATCTATTTTAGGTGATATTAAGTTTAGTTCCATGACATTTTCTGCCAATACAGAAGATTTAACAAGCTTATTTTCTGTAGTTTTGTAATTTACGCCATAGGCTATATTATAATTGTCTTGATTTTTTTCATCTAATCTAATCTTTTTTGGCTCATTGATTGAATAAGCAACATCATTGTTTTCTATTTGAGATCTTTTATTGCCTTCACAAATTTTAATATGATTAACTTCTTTGACTTCTGTTTTTATTTTTATATTATTAAGAGATAATTCATTTTCTGTATCTTTGTATTCATGTAAATCAGTATCCATTTCTTTGAAATCTTTTGTACACTTTAAATCCATAACAATTTCAGACAAATTCAATTTAGAATAATTATTTTCTAGTTTAATTTGAAGGCAATTGTTAACTTGTATGTCATTATTCTGAATGTTTATTTCTGTTTCGGTCGAATGATTCTTCTTTTCATTATCAGTAATATTTACGTTTTGCGTATCAACTAAACCGATCGGATTCCCTTCTTTTAAACTTATATCGGTATATAACTCGTTAGGTTTGTTGAAGACAACATTTGGTGTACCGTTTGCTTCTAATTTGCATTCAATATTATAAATCTCAAATTGGCCATCACAATCAAAGTGTTCCCGTCGAATTTGATCACAAGCCTCTTCAATTTCGTGTTGTCTTGCAATTTCTTTAAAAATTTCTAATTCTTTTTGTATAACCGACGTATCACGACCATCTTCTCTCTCAGTATATTTTACCTGATGCGAGTCATTACTTTCATTAGTCAAGTCGTAAATTTGTTGATTATTCCCAAACGAAGGGGCTGTATTTTCTTCTGCGTTACTTAAAAAAACAGGTTCAGGTTTTTGTTTTGATTGTGTTTTTTTAGTCGTTCGAGTATTTTTTAGTTTTTGTGGAGTTTTAAATATCAATTTTCGTACTACCTTTAATTGCGGGCCTTTTGTTTTTGAGGTTCCAGCTTCAGCAGGCTTCTGATTGTTGATCAAGATTTTCACTCTAGATTTTTGTGAAGTTTCACACATCAGTTTTCTCCTTAAGTTTAAATCGGGATCATTTGTCTTCGAAGTTCCAACTTTAGGGTCCTGATTGTAGTTTGAGTTTCTCGCATAATTTTTATAATAACTTCTCCTGTTACTATCCATGACGATCTGAAATAAAAATAAATCTTCTTCATCTTTGTCATCCTTTTACTTGACATACCTACCCACTTATTTAAATACAGGCCTAACTATCTACCTACTCGGTCACATTATTTACACCTTTATTTTCTTGCTTTATCGGAAAAACGGTCATACTTACAGACTTACCAAATTTAGTGTGATTATAGTGCTAACTTTAGATTATAACAACAAATAATAAAAACCGGCAAAGTGTGAGTTGGGCTTGTGCTACGAATTTTTTGATACAATTCATGTGGTGAAAATTGTATGGTGGTACGGAACCCTCGGTCCGCGAGTCCGACTGGCACTTGGCCGTTTTTTATAATAAATATCTTTCTTTCCTTGTCCAAATTAACAATCCATGCTTAGATTTCTACTTCACTATCAATGTTGCCAATCACACTAAATTTATCACGTAAACAATAACAATAAACGATCGTCATTTACAACTAGGTATTTTAACTCTAGGCAAATACTCATACTACAATACTAATCAATTAAATAAAAAACGTACTTACCTATTTTAGGATTCCGTTATTGCATAATCACACCAGTCTTCTTCCGAATTTCCTATTATACTATTTTGTGTACAGCGGAAACTAATGCACGTCCTTCCGCAACAGCACTGTCGAGCAGACTGACTGGAGCGCGGCGCGCGCGCGAGTTTGCACTATGAAGTCGATACTTATACAACAATATTTCATTAATTTTTCTAATATAAATTGCACGTAAACGACACTGATTAACAAAACAATTTCATTATATTTTACTCATATTACGTTGTCGGGTATTTGACTATTTCTTCAATGATAAAATATAAAAATATTATCCCAGTACAAATTCTTATTATCTTAAGTTAATGATTCACTAATCAGGCTATTTTACCTTCAAGGTTTCTTCTAAAATTATAATTATTAGCAACTTTACCTATTAAATATAGTATGTAAATTGAAAGAAAAGATAAAATACTTTTGTGACTTTTACAAAAATTAACTGCAATGCAAAATAACTGATAGCCCACAAACTCGCTAAATATCGGTGAGGCTAAATGACGTATAAGCCATTTACTCGATAAAAGTGAGAGGGCAAAATTTCATATACGCCTTGCGTCATTTCTATGGGCAAAAGTCAAAATTACTTTCACTGAGTTATTATTAAATTTCAAACAGAGCACAAATCCTTAAATAACATTATTCTTGGACAGCAGAAAGTAAATTGTACTTAGATTGAAATTTTTATTTTTTTACAATATGAAAATATGACTTATGCGACACACATGAAAAAACCACCTAAAATTGTGTCGCTTCAGTAATCAAAAAAAGGAAATACCTGCTTTCTTACGGGTTACTGAAGCGCCAAAAATATGCTCCGATTTCGATGCTATCTAGATTGATCGACGCAGAAAAAATCGCAGATTCCAAATATATATATAACTCAATATGCCCAATTTGGCGGTTAAGTAATTTTGCCTTTCCAGTGACGATATGATAAGAACATATTTTTAGGCTTATTGCTGTTGAATGTGTTTAGTTTCCTTTAGCTATAGAAAGGCTTTTGTGATGTAACTAAGGGACCAGCTGCCAGCCCACCTGAAGGGAAGTGGTTCCTGCTGCCCATAAACGACATCTAAACGACTCCGGTCCTCCCCTACCCCAATATGATGAGACCCGGGTCGCGTGCCTTTAACTTCAGGTTGCGTCGACTCCGCGTCACCCGTTCTAAAGCGTATTTAATTCATCGTATCAATCATAATAATTACGAATATACGCTGTGTAAATTGATTTAATTTTTTTTTCCCAATTAATGTTCCCGATGATTAATTAGGAATTTATCTTTCTTAAAGTTTGCTATGGAGACGTTTAAATGGTTTACTTAATATGAATAATTCAGCAGATCCATAAAAAGTTACTTCAAAAGAACTTTTACAATTCATTTTTATTGTTGTTGAGTTAAATATAATAAATAATGGTTTATTAAATGTATAATTAGCTATTTTTCTGAAGATTGAGCGTATTAAGGCCGTTTTACACCCGAAGCAGTGCGAGTTCAAGTCATTACCGATTAGTGGGTAAGGAAATTTTGCACTCTTCCTTGGTGATTAGTGGTAGGTTAAACAAAATCCGTTGTGGTCAAAACGTATTGAATATTAATACTTAAAAGTACTACGTTTACTTAATACGTTTTGACTACAGCGGAGCGGTGCAACTGATAATGTTTTATTTATATTACGTAACATTGTGAAGTAACGTGATAAGGAGCGAGTTTAATTTGTTGCGAGATAAGTGCATACATATATCTTTGTACTAATCAGTCGCCATGATTACTAATTTGGTGCTAACACTAAATAATTTTTACTAATTACTTGCTGTAATCAGCTGGTTTTAATGTTGGGTAAGAATGCATCTCGCCACACACTGTGCGCAAATGACTCTATAATCACTAATCATTTGCGTTTTTTTAATAAATGATAGACCATCGTTTGACGGCTATCATACCTGATGGTAATCAAAGCGCTAATCGCCCTTTAAGTGCGTTTAGTACTAATATTGTACATCCACTCAATATCGTTAAATAGGAATCTGCTAATGAATTAAATTGCGTACGATTCACTGGAAACTAGTAATTTTACGAAAAATACAGAAATTGCTACGGATTCTCCGGGAATTATAGAAGGAAGTTGTAACGGATGAAGGCTCTGTGTGGCCTCTTTAGAGCAGCTGATTTAGACGACTACATCAAGAACAGTACGCATTAGATTCTGTTCTTTATTCGAGAGTCCCCCTGAAGTAGCCAAACAAATGAAATCTCCAGGTGAACAATAACATAAACACGGACCCTCCGGCGGGAGCAGACGCAGGGCCGGGCGGCGCGCCGGTTGGGGTTCCACTCCTGCGAGGGGACAGCTCTGCTGATGTCTTTATTGCCTCGCTACTGGATGGTTCTGTCGGGTTCCCCACGCGGGCGGTGATCGCCTGCACTCTACATGTTATTTTAATTGTATTGAAACAGTATTCACTGAATGAATTGTATTTTAATGAAAAATAGGTACTAAATGCGATTCGGAATCGTACACCGAACTCAAACTCATCCCTTTAGAGTTCAAGTATCGTTTGGATTCCGTACCAATAAGGAACTCCGTTAACCGACGACCCGAGTGGACAGAAGGAGCAGGCTTTAAAATTCGGCGGCATGTTTATTTTAGTATATTTATTGCAATGCGAACAAATTTAGATAATTATTTTTGATAGGTTTCAAGGAACCCCACAGAAAACGTAAGAAAAATATCTGCCTCTATTCTTTGCACGATTCATTCGGTCACATAGAATCCTAAATCAACAATTTTCCTAAAAAGAAAAACAGATCCTACAGTATAAAGTGCTATTGGACCCGCAGTAGTAGTACATGAGGACCGTACAGACAAACATCCCCACAGAAATTGTCCTTGAATGTGAGACACGTGCGACGCATTATAAGTAGGCATCGCGGTCCCCCCGGGGCGAGGGATCCTGCACGTGTCGACTTCCCACTGGGGGGTGCCGGGTGGGTACACTAGGCTCCGTGATCATCACTGAGCGCTAGAAACTCTATACTTGGCTTCTATGTGGTAGCATTTGTCCATGCCGGCGAGGGTGCCGTACCTAAGGGGCGAAGAGAATCCTATCACTAAGCCCCTGACGCCTGCCGGGGGCCCTAGCACCTCACCGTTGATTGATTGATTGATTCCGTGTCACAATTAGCATGGCGGCTCTGGTTCGCAGGTGACTACCCACTAGGCTACAGCCCCTTGAGGGCCCTATTCGTCTATATATTATAAATCTTATTCGTCCTTTAATTTAGAAAAAGCTTCCTTAACATCACTTGAAATATAATTGAAGGGTTTCTTACTGAATAATACTCAGGTCAAAGTATTCATAAGCTACAAATATAAAGGTTTCTTCGCTGCGGTTCAATGGACCAAAAATAAAGTATTCAATCGTAACGGGTATCCGTCCCGATCCCGTGATGCAGAGGTGGTCTTGTAAGTTTAATAAAAAGGAATCGTGGGTTTATTTGTGGGATTCCCCGCATTAGCGCGGTAATAACGATAGAGCGGCGTCGCGTCGCCTCCAGCCGCCGACCCCTCGGATTATGTGGTGGTGCAAGCCACGAGAGCCGGCAGTGCCCGGGGGTAGTGACAGGGGCAATATTTAACATGCAAGTTCATGGTGACGCAATGGGTAGCCTTCTAGCTAAGATAGATCTCTTTCAGGCTTGCATATACTTGAATGTAAGTAACGATTTATTGGAGATGGTGTCTCAATTAATGCTAACTTGAATAAAATCAAAACGTCCACGTTTCTTTAAAACTGACGTGGTGGTGTAGGACGCTCTCCGACAGCAAACATTACAGAGGTCAACTTATGCATAAAATATTGACTTTTAATTATAATTTTTGATTAAATGCGAAGGTAACCAAAATCTTCTTGTCAAACAAAAATTTGTTGAAAGAGGAAATATGTTTTTGTTTCGAGTGGCTTGGCCAGGCTGACATCTAGACGTGCCCTGCCAAGTACGAAAGCGGTCAGTGCAGATGCTGATAAACGGTCACTGAGGGGTGAATAGTAGCTTTACTTGGTTGATACCTGGCTGCAGTGCTGCGGCGAGCGGATAGAAACAGCCTTGGAGACAATCCGCTACCCGTCTCTGCCTTGCTGGTGCCGCGGGCAGAGATGACACAGGAATGTGGTCGCAGGCAGGTGAGCACACGCTCCTGGGGAATGAACAGACTAGTGAAAAATATACTTACAAAATCATGCGTTCTTATTACTAAGTTTGACACTTGTTCAAACCTTATTTGACCCTCGATGGGGAGAACAACTAAGAAACCCCTAATGGAGGGATTACTTTTTTTCCCCGACTAACATAATTTCCACTTCCTTTACAATATAACGTCCGTTTGTATTGCAGCACCCTCTGTGTAGCAGGGATTGTGTCAGTTAAGTAGAACAAGTGAATACCTTTCCTCTACAGCTGAGGCCGAATAATGGCGACGGCAGGATTGCGACATTTATAATTTTACGCAAAAATAATTTGAATGTTTCACTCAGGCGCGCGACGTGCTTGGAATCCTGAGGATTATGTAGAGTGGTTTTAAAAATAACGGCGAGCAATACTTTTAACCGATAAAATTTGCATTACATTCTTTTACAAAATAATAAAAACAGTAGAGACATAATATTATTTTTTTTTGTTTGATATTGTATTTTTGGCTAGTGTTGGCCAGTAATCCACTCATGAACATATATTTTTCATGAATGGTTGGGAGACGTCGGTTGGTATGCATGGACGCGCAGTGTAGAACAATAACTCTGCCGCAGCAATGAACGAATTGCAGGGCTCTGGAAGTTATGAATCATGTATATGACTCAGAGCCTAGTACTGGCAACGAACCAACAATGTTGATTTTGATTAGTTACATCAGTGTAAGACACACATTAGCTTTGTTTTAGCTTCACAAATGAGTGAGATTTTTCTATTTAATTCTATATCTTTAATACAGATTTGCGTGAGTAGTGTTTTTGTATTATGTACCTATAGGAGACGGATGCAACACTCGTAGCGGCGCATAGTATGTCATTACATATGTAACAACAGAACAGTCGATTTACTTATCCCACACAGTAACAAAGCGGCAAAATATCCAAACTTTGGCATTTCCGCGCCTTAGTTCGACTTTCACTGCCGTGCCGCCATTGCTGTGACGTCACCAAATGGCGGGAAAACTTTACTGGTTTCCGCTTTATGTATGTACAAGTCAAAGTTTTCTTTTTTCATTGTGATTTTTGTCGAATGTTGCGATATTTGTATTTCGTTATCGTTACTTTCTAATTTTAGTGACACGAGTTTTGTTTATTTCTCTCTAGTAAAATGCACAATTTCCACTATCAGGAGTTTAGTCCATCACTGTGGCACGGAGCGATCGCAGGGAGGGAGCCTATTGTGACGTCACTAATCCCCTGAACCCTCACTAATGCGCCGTCCGAAATAGGTGATACTAATACACACATTGTATCACACGAGAGATTTAAAACGGTTAAAATAGGGTTGAATGTTACTTTGAGCTCATTTGATGTATTCAAAAGGTTTATAATATTGTGTTCGGAAGATAACAAGGGATTAGTTCGGCCACGACGAGCCGACGAGCCGCAAGTAGGGAGGCGTTAACTCAAATTACTTAATAAAATGTTGACTTTAAATTTATCATGTTTAATACGTATATACATCCACATTTGGCCGACGAGGTGTGGTGTGGGGTCCAATTCTAAAGCAGTTTATCTTTGACGCGTCATATTGATATATGATGCTGACGTGCATGTATCATGAACTGTGGCAGGAAATTTTAAAGTTTACCCAATGGAATGTACAATAATAATTTGCTGAACCCTTTAAGGTAACCCTTTGCTTGGGAGTCTCTCGAATCACATTAACTATTTAAAAAACGAAACGGACATTTCAATACAGTATTACAATAAATCGGAGTTGATTTTGAAAAACTAAGCTAATAGTCTCGCTGTTAAAATACACAAAATCAAGCAGTTCGTTTGAAGTACAGACGGACGGACACGATGAGCTGCGGAGCGGTATGTAGCGGGGGGGGGCTGGTGGCAGCACCGGCCACGTGCGGCCAGCGGTCGGACGGGCAGACATCCGCTCAGTAACAAAGTCCCATTTAAGGCATGGGAACCATTAAGTTATTAACACATTCAGTGTACGCACTGAATGTGTTATTAATACTCATTTCAAAATTTTGTAAATTTTTCTATATTATTGACAGCAATATATCCAATGAGCAACATGCGAAACGGAAGGAGCAGTTAAACACTTTTTAAACGATTTTAAACGATTTTAACGGTTTACATATATTTTTAAAATAAAACATAGGATTTAATGAGTGCCAACGTTTAGAGCTGTAAAACAACTCAACTCATCAATCTGGGATTTGGATAAAGATTGTACTAACACTAAAAGGGGTCGAGTCAATAACGGCACCTGAGGGTGGCTTGAAAAAGGGTTTGCGATTGAAGTGCGATTCATATTAAAGTCATACAGACTACTCCGACGTCCCGAGAGTGGGAGGTCTTATATTTACTTTTAAAGCTTTATTAATAACTTTTTTAACAACATGAAATATGAAAGCTTCGCGTATAATTTTCTTTGATTTTAAACCCCCCTTCTCCATTTGAAGGAGGACGTGATCGGAAACCCAGAATAATGGTTTTGTACCCGCGTGTGTGTGGGGGGGGGGGGGGGGGGGCTTTGAGTTTTAATCCATACAAATAAGTAAAACTGAAATGTTCGTTTGTAATGTCAAAATAACAGCTTTTTACTATTATAAATGTATTTGAAAGTACCTATAACCTATATAAAAACTATGTTTGTTCCTTGACTTTGACAAAAATAATCTGGCAGATAGAAGAAAAAGGTAAAATTTTTAAGAAAAATTAATTATAATGATGTTTCCACGCAAAAAAAAACCACGCGGCTGTAGCCGCGGGAACAGCTAGTTTATATTATATTTTGATGATTACCTGATTGAGGTCTTGCGGTGCATACCATGCATAGAACAACAGGTTTCATACAAACCTTGCCCTGACAATTACAAATACAACGAAGTAAAAATTAGCCAAATCGGTCGAGGCATTTTTGAGTTTTAGCGAAACTAACGAACAGATGTTGATTTTCATATATAAGTATAGATTTATTCGGAAGAAGACCCATAGCCGGTGTAAGAGGTACAATAACCTCTCGTTATAAAATAACGTTTGTTTCCACAGTAGGGGGTTTGAGCCGGGCTCTGCTATAAAGTACAGAAGCCGTACAACTGCTATCGTCTACCATGCTTACTAGAAGTCTCTAAACCCTGATGTAAACCGATTACATGGAGACATAAGCAGATTGTGTACTGACCTATTTATTAAGCTTAGTACTTAAGGGATCATAGACGATGGTTCCACACGTGTTACTTACCACATAATATTAAAATTTCAGTGAAAAATATCTACTAATTAAATATTTTTTATATCAAAGTAGTTCGGGCGTCATTACTCACATCAGTAAACTGAAACATTTTGACATACATACACATACATACATTGACATTTGCCTCAAATAAGTACCAAAAACCTTATTAATCCAAGCCTGGGGGTCGAGTCGCTCGCGTCCGTAGGCGTCCTACGGCGAGTGCGCTCCCCGAGGGAGACAGCTTGCACAATGCTGCGTCTGCAGAGATCAGCCGCTCCGGAACAATGGAGCGCATTCCAGAGAGCGGCCCCTAGCTGTAAGCCGCGCATGTACTCGTAGAGGGCTCGGGGGCTGTGTCTCCACCAATGGATATCTCGGTGAACTTATACATACACGTATAGTTTCATACAAACATTGTTTCATGCCTTTGTCCCCGAAGGGGTAGGCAGAGCCATCTTAAACCTAATTACGTAGACACGATAAGTAGTGAGTTCATCATCTTCATTATTTTCCCATGAAAAACTCAGCCAACACCTTTTTCAGTATATATAATTCCTTTGTTATCCAGCACCCAGGAAACTTATCACACTAATATTATAAAGGTGAAAGTTTGTATGTGTGTGTTACTCCTTCACGCTCAAACGGCTCGCGGATTTATTTACATGAAATTTGGTACCAGGATAGCTTATATCTTGGATTAACATGATTATCACATAGGCTACTTTTGATCCCGGAAGAGCGCGGGTAACACCGCGGGGCGCAGCTAGTACTAAATAAAATTAAAACATTTACAAATCCGGGTAAATCACACTGTAACATGTATCTGAGACTTGAAAGGAAACTGGGACTGGGATGTGATGATAACGAATGCCGCCTGCACACTCGTACCCACCACTGAGAGTAGCTGTAGTCGCTATGTCGCAGGTGGCATGGATGACTTACCTAAATGATTTAAAACGTAAGAACACACAAAGTTTTCCCTGGCCTGGGATATCTCGCGCAGGAAGATAACTACCAACCAGGATAGGGAACTAAGAATTAATAGATATATAAAAACTGCGCGTCAGTGTATCCCGCGACCCCTGCGCCCTCTAGTGTATGAGATTGAAATCTTACAAAAGGAGATTACCGTGTATCGTTGATCAAACGCCGCGTCGCCGCAGCACTTGATCAAAGCTATTCAGCGAAACATGTAATCCTCGCAAAGGGCGTTTAGTAGGATAATAGGCGGCGTTTAGCCCGCGCACGGATCCCGGCTGCCGGGCTTCGGGATTCTAGGAATTAGATCCCGAAAATGGTGTTGGTAAGACAAGGGAATTAGCGGCTGACGCTCGAGTGAATGCCGCTTTTGGATTCATCTTATTCCACGTATGTAGTAATTCTTGTCGTTCGTTCTCTATTGTGTAGACCTAGGATTATGTTCCCAAATTTCCAGTTTCTGGCTCGAATATCATTTGTTTTTACCGTAAACAAAGGGGTAACAAAGGGGTATCATATATAACATTTTACTGAGCTCACAGGGTCTGTCTGTTCCAGACCATCAGAATACCTACGACGGTGATGTTACGTCTCACGATCCAAAAGAAAAGATACAGTGCTTTAATGGTAGGACAGACAAACAAATAGAAGTTGTAGGTTTGGTCATAGGGTTTCTTATATCCTTATGTCCGTACACACTATATACTAAAAATACAATTGTTGTTACGGAACCCTCTTATACGACGACGTTAAATCCCTGCGTCGGAGTGACGGGCACAACGCGATGCGACATGTCTCATACTTCGGCAGGGCAGGTTCTGAGTCGTATTACTGATGTTTATGGACGGTGGTACCCATTTGTGAGCCGTAATATCGCCCCGCCACTTTAAGTCGCATAAAAAACCCACTAGCGCAGTTCCTATTGGCCTCCAGGCGAGGATCATAAACTGTAACCTTGTGTCGTCGTTGTAAGTTTGTTGACTCATCCAGCGTCGCGCGCCGACGCCGACGAGTGTGGATAGCGATTTGCATTTTTAACCTCCTAAATCTGCGCTTATCTGATGCATTCTAATGGCACGTTTACGCGAAACTTTTTGATATGTAAATTTGCGCTTGCACATTACCGTAGCATTGTAGCATATTGGCAAGATAACATCCGATTCGGAGGCGTCGAGCTCTTATCCTAGTGGGTCGTTTCTATAAACAGATATGATTGTTCGTAACTATTGTTTTAAGAAAATAGAAAAATGTTTTTAAGTTTGTTGAGTAATATACTTTTGTCTATATACCCATACCTCAATATATGTTAAAGAAATTGACTCAATATCTGTTGAATCGTTGGACCTGCAGGTACTAAAACTAGTACTCAGAAATTAAACGTTGACATATTTTGCTTGTCCAAAAAGTTGATATCTACTAATAAATAAAGTACCTTAAACTATACAAATGGCATGAGATCGACAGTTAGGTGATCGGCTGACAGGACAACTTCACAAACAGGTGGGAAGGCCACGCTCTTTTATTGCCGATTTATTTGTACCGCGACATACTCGTAACTAAGAACGGCAGCGTCGCTACTGCGGGTCTAAGAAATCTGCTTACTTTATTTTAACTCAGTCTGCTGGATGTTGAGTTTCTGTAAAAATACCTTCAGGAATTTAATTAAAATTCTAGTTGGTCTCCGGAGCGGTTTCTCTGTGTATTTTATAACCAGCACATTCTTTCGGCTTGGCTCCAAATGGTTTTTAACTGAACACTGAAAACTGGCTGTAATATATACAAATGAAAAATAAACCTAGATGTACAGACTTTGCAATTTTTCTTTATTTTCGTACTAGTTCAAAGGTTTTAAAGTATCTGAAAGTGCTTTTTTATGGGAAATAGTTTGACAATTTGTCAAATTGTGAATTAACACTGGATAACGAGTGTTGTGTCAGCTAGCTTGACTCTATGTGCAAGGATTCTTCTTTACGTGCCACCTGCTCCAGGATTTACATCACATGCGCACGTATTTTATTTTATAAATTAGTTTCTATTTTTGAGTTATTCTTGAAAAACTCCTCCTTTGGTGTAAGAGTTAGGTGACCAACTCACTTTTACACCAAAGGAGGACTGACTGGCTGACTTTATTTATTTATTTATTTATTAAGACACACATTATACATTACAAGCAATAATAAATATATCATACAATATATCTAAGATAAAGTTTAGATCTGGCTTGCGACGTAACTTTGACTGAGTTGAAAAGAAAATATGGCTAAAGGAAATACGAAAAAATTCCTCTTTTCATTGAAAAATGGATATGAAGCCCTAGAACGTTTTTTGATTCTTAAATTTTCAACATACATAATTATATATATCCATATATATATACGACAGTGGCACACGCAAACAGTTCTATACAAACTCCGCAGTCTGTTATTATTATATGTGTGGATGTATCCGACATATTTTACACGGCGCCGTCCAACATCATGTTTTTTAAATAGCTTCAGAGTGGATTGAAAAGTTGTTCCGACGTCCCGCCCGCCCGCCAGGCCGAGGCGCCCGACCCAAGCATGTACTACTTGGAAAATAATGTGTCTGAGAAATGAAGGTGGGGATTAGACCACGGATTAAACTGTTTAATCTGCATAATATTATATAAAAATTAAATGAGAATTTCTATGAGATCATACGTTCTTAAAATTAAGTTTATCGCTTGTCCAAACCGACCCTCCAAGGGAAGAATATGCACGAAACCCCGGTTGTAGTAGACTAGCGGGTAAGGCGGTGAGTATCCTGTCAATCAGATTAGTTGATTTAGAAAACAGGCCGCCCCGGGCCTTTGACTCGGTTTCAAAAGTTTCATGAACAAGCGACGAACGTTGAAGTTAAAGTTGGGCGGTCGCCGGCCGCCGGCCGCCGGCGCCACGTCGAGGGACAACTTTTACCAAATCATTTTACGAGTCAATCAATCTGTGACTCGTAAAATAAGTTGATTTCGAATATGCCACTAATAGGTATATTCAACGAAAAATCTCCAAAATCAGCTGCAAAATAAAACTAAATCACTATATTTCAGGAATAAATCTCATTTGACATTTGACATATTTGATCTGATTTCTCAAATAACTTAAATAACGTCTTATCATTCGTTGAAGTAGTCTGATTACAAGAACTGATGAACTGATGAAGAAGCTGATCGTTGTGGTTTGTTGCAGAGTGGAGCGTGCCGGGCCGCGCGTCGGGTCGGCGGCGCCCGCAGCTGTCGCCGGCCGCGCTGCTGGCGCACTTCGACACCTCCGTGCTGCAGGTACTGTCCCAGGAGCCGCCGTACACTACACCGGCCCCTGGCTACGGTGCCAGGAAGCCAGGGGCTAGCGTTAGCGTCAAGATCTTTCTCATGTTTTGTATGGTTTCGTGTGCCACCTGCGATACAGAGTATGCGTGTGAAAGCAGTTTTTGTATTTGATTTGACGTATCGCTGTGATCCAGTTTGAAGTAATACCTTCAAATGTGATGCGACAGGAATTCTCGCTTGAATATTTTTATGGATAGTCTTAGTAGAGTACAACCCAAATAGTAATACTTAAATTCGGGTATATGATGACACCCCCCGCCAGGGGTTACCAAAGGAGTCACAGAGCGTGACGTTTCATATTCACAGCGCGCAGGTATTTCTCATATAATTTAGAACATGCTCTCCGCTCCTTCGACCGCCTCTAAATCTATATATTCTTATTACACATTAATACACTCTAGTGAACGTAGAATTAATATAAACGAAGTAGGTGAATGTCTAACAATACTCTATTCAGTGGTGAGTGAAGCCAAAAGTTAACCAATGTGTATGCGTTAGTCAGCCACACAAGCGATTGAATTATGTTGAAATTTATTCTTTTAGATCTCAGGTATCGTTTGGACATGGCATTTTTCACACACACAATGAAACATATTTGTGAACATACATCGTGCAACAGAAGCTCCTTAAACATATCACATGTATACACATAATGTCAAATTACAGTCAGTTTATAAAATAGTTCAATAAAGTTTCCAATAAAGTACCTACCGAAACTAGACTCGGTCGTTCAACTAAGTCACCACAGACTTTTAAGGGGCTTCATCATTTTGCGTGAAAGTACTAGAATTCTATTCATATATAAATTCAAGGCTAGTGAAGTTATTCCTAGGAATTGGTTAGCCGCTGAACAGTTTAACTTAGCATAGTAGTGCAGTCGGAGATCCCCCAGGAGACGGGCGGGCCGCTCGCGCCGGCTGCCACCACACGAAGTCTGGGACTTGAGATAACTTGATTCAAGTTGCCCCGACTCGCTGAATTTCTGTTCAGAACTAATCAAATCATAGATTGGGTGTCTGATGGCTGCGCGGATGGCCCGGCTCGAGAGAAGGCTAATATTGAAACTAGCTACGTTGCTCGTGATAACATGATTACAATATTGAGGTTATGGATATATCTCGTTCATATATCTCATTCGTTCCATGGTTGATATATCTTGTATATTGTTATGGTGTTCTAGAAAATAGTCAAAACATTAAAATTTACTTTTGAGTCTCACTTTTTTTTGTTGACTCTGCACACATTTTAAACACACTTTGTATAAAATGTGATGGCAGATGTTAGTGTCTGAACAAAAGAACAATTTTGGGAAATTCACGCGAAAAGTCGGAAATTGGGAAAAACTGAAACCACATCTTGCTGTGAGATTTTGGGCACTCCGTCGTTTGACAGCCAACTGGCACATTATGAGTCAAGACGGGGTCCCAGTGTCGGGCCAGGTAGTAGAGAGGGTCCCAGTGTCGGGCCAGGTAGTAGAGAGGGTCCCAGTGTCGGGCCAGGTAGTAGAGAGGGTCCCAGTGTCGGGCCAGGTAGTAGAGAGGGTCCCAGTGTCGGGCCAGGTAGTAGAGAGGGTCCCAGTGTCGGGCCAGGTAGTAGAGAGGGTCCCAGTGTCGGGCCAGGTAGTAGAGAGGGTCCCAGTGTCGGGCCAGGTAGTAGAGAGGGTCCCAGTGTCGGGCCAGGTAGTAGAGAGGGTCCCAGTGTCGGGCCAGGTAGTAGAGAGGGTCCCAGTGTCGGGCCAGGTAGTAGAGAGGGTCCCAGTGTCGGGCCAGGTAGTAGAGAGGGTCCCAGTGTCGGGCCAGGTAGTAGAGAGGGTCCCAGTGTCGGGCCAGGTAGTAGACAGGGTCCCAGTGTCGGGCCAGGTAGTAGAGAGGGTCCCAGTGTCGGGCCAGGTAGTAGAGAGGGTCCCAGTGTCGGGCCAGGTAGTAGAGAGGGTCCCAGTGTCGGGCCAGGTAGTAGAGAGGGTCCCAGTGTCGGGCCAGGTAGTAGAGAGGGTCCCAGTGTCGGGCCAGGTAGTAGAGAGGGTCCCAGTGTCGGGCCAGGTAGTAGAGAGGGTCCCAGTGTCGGGCCAGGTAGTAGAGAAGGTCCCAGTGTCGGGCCAGGTAGTAGAGAGGGTCCCAGTGTCGGGCCAGGTAGTAGAGAGGGTCCCAGTGTCGGGCCAGGTAGTAGAGAGGGTCCCAGTGTCGGGCCAGGTAGTAGACAGGGTCCCAGTGTCGGGCCAGGTAGTAGACAGGGTCCCAGTGTCGGGCCAGGTAGTAGACAGGGTCCCAGTGTCGGGCCAGGTAGTAGACAGGGTCCCAGTGTCGGGCCAGGTAGTAGACAGGGTCCCAGTGTCGGGCCAGGTAGTAGACAGGGTCCCAGTGTCGGGCCAGGTAGTAGACAGGGTCCCAGTGTCGGGCCAGGTAGTAGACAGGGTCCCAGTGTCGGGCCAGGTAGTAGACAGGGTCCCAGTGTCGGGCCAGGTAGTAGACAGGGTCCCAGTGTCGGGCCAGGTAGTAGACAGGGTCCCAGTGTCGGGCCAGGTTCCATTCGTGGAGTGTGTCGGTGTATGATGTCGGATCGGCATCAAAAGTACCCTAATATAATAAACGAAATATTACTTCGTGTCGGGCAGGTCTGCTTTGTACAAACGTATTATTATTCTAGGTTCCTACATACTCGTATATTTCCAAAGTCAACCAAAGTAAAGAATATAAACTGTGTGGGGTGTCCTCTCGGCGAACACTAAACTTATGCAAAAGACAAGCCTTTGTCGTGTCGTCATTACTTCCATCTTTGTAGTACACACAATGTAGCGCAGCGAAGATATTCAAGATGGAGCTAGGACAAGGCTTGCTTTCAGAGCAAAGCGACCTTAATTCTGCAATGTAGAGCAACCGGTAGCAGGACTTGTGTTAAGTTACGCAACTTCATACTTCAGTGGTAATCTGTGGTTGCCGGTGAGATTACAGGCACGTGAGACATTACATCCCCGTGTCGGGTGACGGGCCTGACGGGACGGCTTATGTGTCTCGTGGCTCGGAGATTACTGTTAGAGTCAGATATTGCCAAATCTCAATATTTCTTGAAAGTTATTTTCAGAACTATTTACTTGGTTATTGTTTTTCTATAAATATTACTTGTTTTTTTTTCTGTATAAAGCTAGCTAGTTAGTTATAAAGTTCGTTACTATTGTTTTCAGACTTACAATGCTGCTTTATAACAAGTAAATCTGTCGCCAACTATTTAAAATTCCAAAATAATAATACATATTTCCAAAGTAATTTTTATTTTAAAATATTAAGCAATATGTTGAAAGCCTTCGCCGTCGCGTTTATTAAAAAGGTCAAATTCTCCAATCAAAATTCCCCTAAATAATTCATCTGGGATCTATAACATTTTCCTCGTCAATGTCCCCGAATGCGGGGAGAGTCCGCCGCCGCCACCGCAGCCTCCGAGGCCGCCACCTCAGCCTCCGAGGCCGCCACCGCAGCCTCCGAGGCCGCCACCGCAGCCTCCGAGGCCGCCGCGGAGACATCTCCTCCTTTTATCTCTTCCGAACAATTTATTCCGTCCATTTTCAACATGAAATTTTATTACGAATTATATTTGAGTTTTACGCGCATTTTTACAACGAAGTTTTATTTTTCATTTCCAGTGTTCCGTACTTACACCGAGAACACGGAACTGGGGTCTTATTCTTCTCATTTTTTTTTCATATAGAAAGAGGATAAAAGATCATATCTCTATAGAAAGTATTATATATTATAGTAACTCTCAGTGATATTAGCGTAGTTGTTATCGAGGTTTCTGTCACCTTTATAGATGTCTGCTAATGTAATATGAACGTCCGAAGGGGGCATAAAGAAAATAACTTGTAGCAATAAACCCGCACTTAGTGCGGTGATCTTGTTTCTGAAGCTTATTCTAGGTCTTGGGTGTTTGTTCTGTGTTTCTGTGTTTGTCTATGCCATCTGCGACACAAGGAATCCTATTGCAGAGGTGGTAGTATGTACGGGTTTATTTAGTAGTAGGTAATTACCTATTCAATTTGATTTGAACTCTATTTTCATAAGAAAATAATACAGTTCACTTTTGGGATCACATGTGAAATAAAGCATGTTTAATTAATAAACGAGTAAGCGATCAAGTAATCCAGAATGTTTCTATTAAAATTGATTGGAAAAAAAAAACTTTTACATTGCACGGTAAAAATAGAAGTTTATTTCACATAAGTTAAAGAACTACTACTCCACAAAGTACGACTCGGTCTTGACTGCTTTAGTAAACATTTTTACGATGGTTCCAGCGGTAGTCTTTATGCACTTAATCAGCTCGAGACCACACTTCCAGCGAGGGGGGACATAACGCCAGCAGCACGTTAGCTCCTGCTGTGTTGTTGGGTTCAAGTTTATGTTACTCCTCACAGGGTCGAGAGTACATGACCCCTGCTTCTCGGACACTATATGGCCGATTTTTATAGAAAGAAAACGTATACATACACATACTCACTCGAATTCCTAGTGACATAGGTAGCATAGACACATTTAACACACAACACATAAACCCAAGATCCGAGAACAAACTGTGTCCTCATCATAATAGATTTGCCCCGGCCCGAGTTCGAATCTGGGACCGCCAATATAAGTTTATGATATATTTTATTCTTTGTAATGTTCTTCCTCATTCACAATCTTCAGAATACAGATATTAACGGCACCTTACTGACAAACATAATAGGCCTAAAGGAATATTTGCATTCATCGAATTATACCGACCATTTCCATAAAACATCACGGAGGTTTCAAAATGCAAAACATCTCTTCGTCCCGCAGTAATACTAATAGGATTCAATTGAGCAGATCAATGCTTCCACCTCCTCCGGGAGGGAGAGGCAGTCGTCCCTCGGCCGGAGCCACTACCCCCACATCCTTGCTGTTATTTTGCACAATACTCATTTCACTTTGGTAGTTTGGAGTCCCATTGAAACCGGACCATTTGTAAAATATACATGCAACATTTACTCGGAAAGAAAAAAATCTTGGAAACAATACATTTTCCAATAAATATTACCTACAATATGGGCTTGTCATTATTTATTTTCGTGAGCGTGTATTATACACCTTGTTCAAAGCAAATGCTGTGTATACGCCTAGTATTGCATGATAAGGTCGACGAACCGAAATGCTGGTCGTCAAAATATTACTATCAAGTGTATTCGGTAACTCGGAGCTTCAATCGATTATTTCGAATTCATTGAATTTATATGTATATCTGTAATCAACACCTTATTTCGCTTAGTTAATTTACTGAGCTATAGCAGGTAATTATTGCTTTATATCGTAAATAAATCTCAGAAAGTTTGGATTTGACGTGAACACTAGACTGCAGGAGCACTGGTATTCTGAAACCCACATTCCAGACCAAGGCTCATTCCATTCAAACGTGTTGTGGTCGTGGTTTCGCCCAGCCGCTGCCGGTCACTCGCCAGACCAACATGCGCCGCGCGCCATTTGCTTGTTTCAAATAAATACTGAAGTACAACACTTTTGTACAATGTATTTCAAAAAGGTGCCACAATATTGAAAGGTGTTCATATAAATCTGATTTTGAATATGCCTGAAAATCAGAAACCAAATGAAAAGGTTAATTTAATATATGAGATAAAAAAGATATGTTGTTTTTGGACAGCCCTAATGTGCGGCCACTGACCGCGCTTGTCGTTCCGCACTCACACACGCATGCGGTCACCTGCATCAATGACGGTCAAGGCCGCCTGCCGAGCTGCTAGGGTTGAGCCTCGTCAAGTTTACGTTTAAATTTGACTTGCGATAGCATGTGGCCTAACATGCTGAGGATTGGGAGACCAGGTGCGATGAGTTCTAGATGCGCTGTTTAAGTATTATCTAACCTTTTTGAAACAACCTCTGAAACAAATATAATATATAAGAATTTATATAGTTTAAAGCAAGCCTACACGAGTGAACATCGCAATGTAAACAGATTAATGATTGCGGATATTGGGTCGCAGTTCACTCCGTTAGAGGACAAATGTTACATGTAGTGCAAATATTGACTCCCAGCGTGTCACAGGTGTCACGTGCTAATGTGATCAAAGGCCACGAGGTTGCTTCGATGCGATACGTCAGGATACAGTTAGAAGCCACGAGCTTGTGACACAGTAAACTTATAAACCACATGACGATGGACGGCTCCATGGCTCGGTTGGTGCGGTCAGCATGAAGCTTGGTCTCGTGGCGGCTGTTGTATTGCCTGATACGTACGTGTGTGGGTGCAGGGAAGTGTGACAGTGTTTGTTTGTTTGTTGTAAACAAAACACTGAATACCAAATCGCCGCGATGATCACAAGCTTAAGATTGATGACGTACGTACTTGATGTTTGTCCTGGGTGGGAATAGAACCCACACTTTCTACCGACAGCGTATAGACAGCTGTGTCCGACTGAGTCGTAAGGCAAAAGTCAAAAAGGTCCATCAAAAATGAGAAGAAATCTCGAATATAGCGGAAACAAATCGTACTCTTTTCCAATACTACTTATGTATTCCACATGGATAGGACCACCGCCGGCCCAACGGCATTAGTAAATCCACGTTTAGTCCATTTCTTTCCAATCACCTCTATTTACAGAATGTTGCGAACAAACACTCGGCTGAAACTTGCAGCTTAAAAAGTTAATTGAATTCTTGAAGACAAAAAGATGGGCGCTCGTTTCAGCAGAACACGGCGAAGTACGGCGGGCGGTCATTTGCATTGTGTGTTTTGTCTAGCGTCGGATAGTGTTTAACTGTTTGTAGATACTGAACGTAAGGGAAGATTGTATCGGTAATGACGAATTTCGCTCGGAATCGCTTGTTTCACTGTCGCTTGCGAGCGCTTTTGATGAGACGATCTGAAGAGAACATACCTTCTCACCGTAGTTAGTAGAGTACTTTACTATATTCTTCAAAGTAGAGTGACTTTTGAGACTGCACAGAGGAGGTATGGAGCAAGTTCTACCTCTATACTTATCCCAAAATGACGCCATAATTGTTTATTCGTGTATGAGGTCAGTTCTAAAGGTGTAGTTTACAGGCCACTAAATGCCTGATTGGACATGGTTTGGCGACTGTACCCAGGTGGTTGGTCAGAAGCTACTGAATGGTCCCTCACTGCCGACCAGGCAAGTAGTTGCTTAGCTTATAAAATCTGTAATAAGCAAATGAGGCATCAGGCAATCTGCCTGGTGGTGGCAGAGAGCGCTAGATTTTGGAATTTTACTACGAGTAATTAAATTATAATAGTTCAATGGTATTTAATATAACAATATACCTCAGAATTTAGTTACAATACTATAATAGTTTAACCAAGAGTTGTTACAATTTAAACAAAATAATAATAAATATGTTCAGATTCAGACACATATAATATAATGGATCACTGTAGGTGTAAAGTGCAGTGTCATCCGTTACCGCTACAGACTTCACTGGACATTTATTTATTTTATTAAAATAAATTAAGTAAATCACATTGGGAAACTTTATGTCTGTACTAATTTACTTCGTTAATTTTAATATTAAAATAATGTTTATTTATATTGTTTCCAACAACTGTCATAGCGAAAAAAAACTTTGATCAACCATTGTGTTGTTGTCGGGCAAATATGTTTAGAAGGGTTTCCGTTTGTTTTCTCGCCGTGTACCCGACGGTTAAATGGTACGAGCCGCCCACAGCAAAGCCTCAATGTACGATCGAAGTTTTGAAAAAGGGACCCTCTGCTGGAAGCTTCAGGGCTTCTCTTACTTCTAAGGAGATACTTGTACAAAATATGATCTCGTATGTCTGGAGGTTCCTAAATCAGTATTCGGGCCGGACAAATGGCGGTCGCAGGGGACACGAGAGGGGGCCCGGGAGACTATTGGAAGAACGCACGCGCTCAGCTCGACGAATAAATCGGGAAACGATCCAAGAATATTTTTTTGCGATGATCGCTTTCCGATGGTGGTGTTTGTGTTTTATCGGTAGACCTCGGTAGTTGCGTCTCTGATGTCTCCGGGTTCCATCGAAAAAAAACGGAATTGGATTGAATTTTGCTGCTCTTATTTTAAATTTTGAATTAGTGGGGTGTTAGCACTTATGATATCGAAACTATGATCTGATCTTGAATAAGAAATAAAATTATCTAGTGAATATTATTAGGGTATCAAAATTAAGACTTTGGTTCATAATCAGGCCAACTTTACATCAATGACCAATAAACAATATAGAGATGATCGCTTCCCTAATAGCGGATATTATAATCCGGTTTAGCGGCCTTCGGTAAATTGGAGATGTACTCCATGAATTCATTGACTTGAACATGAGTTATTTTGATGTAAGATCCCTTCTGATCATGGCTTTGTTGGTAGGTATTGGTGAATTTAATAGCTATTTATCAATTCCTATTCATGAGTGAATTAACCAATACAAATATAATATTTCACCAATGTAGTTTAGCCTTGGTGGTTTTATTTCATAAAATCAATTCACCAAGTACAAAATCACTAAAATATTCACCAACACTCAAGGTGCAGGGAGGCGCGGGACATCTACCGACAACAATTCATAATATTGAATCTCATCCCTGTTAATGATCCCTGTTGTAGCTTGATGAACAATTTTAACTATTATTGGAGTTACCGAGATATAAACTATGATTTACAAGTTTGGTTGACTCCCTATATTTAGACACAGTTTCATGCGTCATTGTCCTGGGTAAAGTGAAGCCTTTGCGAAGTGGGCTGTGCACATTATTGGCAGACATATCGGTCTACCCTCTTGCACCCTTGTTTCGTACGTTCGACCGCGTCGCTGCTACCACCGGTTTCCTCTCATGAGGATACACCGATATGTCTGCAAACACTTCAGTTTACCCGGGTTCGTGCCGAATGAAACTGCGTCGAAATATCGGGAGTCAACCAATTTACAAATCATGGTAAATATCTCGGTAACTCAAATAATAATGTCCCTAACATGTTTTTGTTGCAATTGAAAAATCTTAAGTAAATCCAAATATTCTTTAATTAAGTTTAGAAATGTGTGTGTGTGTGTGTGTGTGTGAGTGTGTGTGAGACCACAGTCCTATTCAGTGCGGATGATGACTCCGTCGGTGTTTATGTTACCTGAGTGCAACTGTAATTGAAGTTTAATTGTGTAAATGAACTTCTCCTTACTGTCGCTAAAGTGCTGTATGTAGAATTGTTGGTGCGCCTGCCGAATATATAGATAAGGAATTAATGTTGTGAATAAAGCCAAGTCTACAGTATTGTGTACCGACGAGCACGCACGAATCATGTCATTAGAGCGAATGGAGCAAAAGAGGTTCTGTCAATATGGTATATTTCCCTAGCCCTGCGGGAAAACGCATGATTTTATGTATTTATCTATTTCTAAAGCTCATTTGTATGTATATTTTCATCTCTTCTCATAGCTCAGTCGGTAGTAGTTCTGCCTTCTGTGATTCCTTCGGTTCAATTGCTACTCAGGCCAAACATTGACGTTTGTTTTGTATTTGGGTGTTAATTGATATGTGTTAAATGAATGTATTTACAAAAAAATACTATATAAGTATTCTATTCGTAATCTGGTTCCCATTGTACATATGCTAGGCTCTTAGTGATATATCCATGAATATATATTTATTATGCATGAATGATTGTTGCAGATCCGCGACTGGATATCCGTGGAGGTGGACATGCTGCGCGCGCAGGCGGTCGCAGTCGGCGACGTCGACGACATCCTGCACCAGATCGACAAGCAGAAGGTCAGTTCTAACTTTTGGTACATCTCTAGCCTGATATTCTTTCTGAGATGTTTGTAGAATACTTCTCACCAAACTTCAAATAAAGCTATGATTTTGTAGTTATTAAAATACATCCGTGCTGGCTGCGCCAATTCAATGATTTGGCGTGAGCTGTAACAATATAAGTAGGTGATTTAGTATTGACTACTAAGAACTATCTATGTTACTACATAGCTAGAAAATGCTGTAAAAAATGTATTATGAATACAGGTGCGTTCGTGTGCGTAATAAATAAACCCAACATTTTATTAAATTGAAGTTAGTACTTAAATGTAGTCTTATAAAAGGACTTTGTCAACCATCAATTATAATGTCGTTATTCACTGTGCGGTGCAATCTTTCAACCCTTCACCCTTTTAAATTAACTAATAATTATTCTTTCAAATGTAGATTCCTTTATAAAAACCATTTTGTTTTAAAAGTCAACTGTATTGTGATAACATAAAGTAGAAACTTGAATACAACTCCATCGTGCGTAGAAAAAAGTGAAGATATCCTTTTTGAGTAATTTTAGAATATCAGTTCTATGGCTGTAGTTCTAAAGTCTAATGTTCATCAAACATGCAGTCGTATTTATATTGTGAACACACTTTTAACAAAGATGTGAAGGATTCGTGCGGGCGCCCTGGACGTAAGTAATAGTTTGTACACCGAGAGGTGACAGTGATACATAATCAATATTAGATTTACATATTTGACACCAAGAAAGTTAGTTTAGAATGCGGCTTTTATTTCATCCATATTTCGAGTAAATTTTGTCAATATTCCAACACACCCAAATTAATACATGAAAGAACTTGTGATTCGGAAGAAAAAGACAAACTTTCAGGTAACTATTATATGAAATGATCCCTAAAAATAACAGGTAGAATAATAAAAAAAAACCTTATTTCCACGAGAGTTTACGCCAATTTCTATTATATAAAACATTTGAGGGGCCTCTCTTATTACGCTAAAATGAGAATATTTACACGGAGTCACTGCGTATTTTATATTTCGACACTTTCTTATTTACGACTGTTTCATATCGCCATCTCCTCGGCTCGCGCCATTGTCAGACGAAACCAGACCTTCATGCTACCTGCAGGAAGAATGGAAGTTGGTTGAATTTAGTTCGGCACTATATCGACACACGTATCGCCAACTCGTAATGAGTTTTATCTCCCGGGGATACGGCTTACTTCCACGTGTCAATAGAATAAGTAAGGAATTAGTATTCTCCTCGTGAAAAGGTGCTACGCCTTCAATTAATACCCAAGTCGGGTAAACGCGAATCCTATGAACTCCCTAAATAAGGTCTAATACCAATAATAGATATTAATGGGATTACTGAACGAGTGAAAGTAAAACTTTCCTTAGCTTCCAAATTAGTATTCTGTCCTCTGACTTTATAAATATTTTCTGTTATAAAACTTTCACCATCCTAGTCTCTATAGATTAGAATCAGAATTAGGCTAGACATGGTAAATAGTTGGGTTTATAGGTGATACAAATAGTAAATAATTTTATTTAATTGCCAACTTGGGGGAAATGTAACCCTTTTTATTACGAAATATTTCAGGTAGCAGGAACAGTTGGGTAATATTGGAGCGATCACGCTAGAATAACTGCTGTTTCTGCTGCACACCGAGATTGTGTGTCATATTATTAGATCATGTCGACATGACGTTCAAGCATGATAGCGGTACAAACAAACAATTAGCACTTTTGATACCATTAGTCTTGTGCCAGATATTGTATCTGACATGAAAAAATAACTAGAATTCTGAAGTATGTTTGAATGGGTGTGTACGCACGGACACTAAGCTTAGGCTAATTTTGACGCGGCAGCAGGCAAATGAAGCCGCGGACACAAGCCAGTAAAAGTCACACCTTGAGCATCGGCAATCACCCAATAACATCATTAAAATACCTAAGAATTAAATATCATCATTACGGCCCCAACTTCACTGCGAGGATACATTTTTACAAAGCCTACGCGTAATTGAATTTGAAACTTATGCATCTCGAGTGCTACGAGTATATCCCGAAAGAAAATAATTAAGTATTATAAGTATAATAATAATGAAGTACCAGAGGGTATGGTTTAACGTAACTATCAATATTAAACCTGAACATTAGTGGAACAGGTCTGTATCTCTGCAACGGGAACATCAGGGCTGATACGAAGGTCTGTGTTACAATACTATAACACGCAAAAAATACAGCGCCATTTTGTCAAACCACTTTAGAAGGGCCCTCATGCATGAACACAGATACCGCTAGCCATAGCTCCTGCGCGTGACGTAATCACCTTGACCTTGCCTCTTCTGGTGCTCCGGTCCCTTAGCCGTACAATAATTCAATAAACTCAAAGATAATACAATATAGTGTTACAAATCGGTTTTCTTTGTGGAAGTGGTGTCCAGAAAAAGTTAACAAAGAAATCATTTTACAAAGAAATCATTGTATTGTAAGGCGGTTAGGTTTGTCGGCTCCGTCCGCCTTGACTATCATTTGAGTACAGTGCGCGTCCACCCCTTGCACTTGTTTTTATATCTGTTAGGGGAGCGGGGCGCGTGCGCAAACTCTAGGGAGGTGGTGCTGTCGATGTATATTTATAACCGAATCCAAAAATCGACGACAATAAGCTTTACAATAATTATATTCGCTGATTGTGAATCAATATTAATGTTGTTATGACAGGTTCAGAATAAATGCTTCGTGATTATTTTGTTGTTATCATCGATGACTATTCTTTTTCAACTTTAGTTAAATAATAGAAGAAGAAATAGACGGAAGTTTAAGAAGAATAATTTTAGAAAATAAATTGGTAGTCAAAAATCTTTACATCCACTGCATTCAAGTTATTTTTAAATTTTCGAATATTTATTATACAATAATATATAAATAATTTTAATGACATAACTTCTTCTATCCAAGTCTGTTGAATACTGTAGTCAGACTATGAGAAATATTAATAACAATAGTTATTAAACAAAAAATATAGAAAACAGAGTACACACTCATGTTAAAGAAAACACGGGCACACGCAATTATAGAACACACACTTCCAATACCCAAAAAACAGACTTGAATACCCGTAAAAAAATGGCATTATTGAAAAACGACCTGGGAACTTCTTTTAAAAATTACTCTATGGAGCTGTCAAAGTAAGCTAAAATCAGAAACCAAATTTGAAAAAACTCCGTTCGCATTATGGTAACAAACTGCTTGTTATTGAGGACAAATACAAAATATATTTACTAACTCACGATAAGTATTTTCATTTAATATCGTTGTACACTTGTTTAACAGATAAAAAAACACATGCTTGTTGTAACCAAATTAATTATATTTGGGGATTACTCAGGAAATAAAAACCAGATTTCATCGATATCAGAAACTATCGATACCGAAACATCGACTACTACCCCCTTACTAAACACCCCCTTCCCACCCCACGGTACCCACAGCAGGGGTGCGGTTGCTAGGCAACGCGGCCAGCACGCGATGCTGGCAGTTCGCCGGTAACCTCCGGGAAAGCCGGTCTCATGGGGAGAGGCGTCACAATTATATTTATACTTGTTGCTATGAATAATTAATTAGTACCTGGGCGACCGAGCTTCGCTCGTTTTATCTGAAATTATTTATAAATTTATTAAGTATCAGTAGATAACCAATCAAGTACCACAAAAATTGTCGAGATGGCGCTGTATTCAATTTTTAGCATAGTTTACTATAAAAAAGGTATTTTTGTAAAAATATGCGTTTTTAGAAGAAATACCATTATACAGATAAACTTATGTAGCAAAACCCTAAACACAAAATTTCATCCAAATCGTTGGAGCCGTTGCCGAGATACACGAATTGCTCGTTTAAAGGTATTAGATTTTTATTTACGAGAGCGGCGAAACTAAAATTGAGAAGTACGTGATATTGGTACTTCACCGGAGCAATAAATTGTAATTTCAGAAATGATGGTATCGCACTGCGTAACTTAAACTTAACAATATTATGAAGGCAGCCCCAGTTTTACATAAACTTTGCAACAAATGATCTGACGATAAACGAAATTGAGAAAAAATTATGTTTAGAATTAATTTAGTAGAACTTTTAGGAGGGTAATACCAATTATAGTTGAACCACCGGTCACGTTGAACGCCCACTTGACTTGTTCTCTGGTGGTGCCGCGAGCATGCAGCCAACCATTAGTTGAGAGTTGCACAATCATTACCGGGCTCTCATTATTGTATGTGCAAGTGTTGACACTTATTACATCAATAACTACTACTTTGACTGGCTCCATAGATCAGTTGGTAGTAGCTGTTCCAGCTGCCTTCTGCGCCTTCTTCGTGGGTTCGATTCCCACCCAGGACAAGCAGTTGTGTGACGAATATAAATGTTTGTTTTGTATCTGTGTGTTATATTCAATCAGTTATCTAGTTCCCTTATTACGAGCTATGCTTAGTTTGGGGCTAGATGGCGCTTTGTGAAATATCAATAGAAAGGCATGGTTCATTGGAACGGCAATAATGTGAAGATGATTTTAGAACACTAAAACAATGCATCAGGCAATAAAAGGTATCCGCTAGTAATAAGTTTAAGAATTCGCCAACAGCAGTCAAAAGCATGTTGGTTCCAACCCTGACCTTCCCACCCGGGGGAAGTAGACAGTGTGCACTGTCGCTGGTCTAAGACGGCGGGGCTCTGCCTGAAGCTCCTCAGAGCCTGCTCCCGCGCCCGTTCAGCTCCCCAAAACAACCCAGTCTTTAATATTTTATCGGTCAAATTACGCAAGATTACTTACTTAATATCGTTTCGTATACCTAACGGCGGAAAAACCAATTTCCGGGTCAATATGATCCGGAAACACAGTTTTCGTTAATGTAACGAATTATTCAGACAAAGCGTTGGGATGAACACAGAGTTACGAAAAAATGTAAAAGCATTAAGATAGAGACGCCGATGGTAAAGATGTTGAAAGTGCTGTGGATACGAGGCGGTCGTCATTCGTTCTTGTAATGAAATAAAACGTCAAGTAGTCGCCTACTTGTGTTCCATACTCTAGCGTTATTCCATTTCTATAAAAGCCATTGCAGCCATTGCAGCTATGCTCAACTTAACTTAGCTTCAGATGCGTGTTACTGTACGAGAAGCTTTATTTTAAGCATTTTTATACTAAGCAAGTACAGCGAACCCGTTCAAATGAGCTGGACATATGTTGAACATTCGAGATTGTCCGTCTGTTATTAATTCCGGTTACTTCTATGGCATGACGCTGAAGGAAATCGTACCTTTGCGGCTGGCACTATTGAGTGAAAAGTAAAAAAAAATGAAAATTTTATTGAAGTCTTACATTTTAAAACGTTGACCAGTTGTTTAAATTTTCCGTCAGTACAGGACAAGTGTACGGGCGCTCGTAAATACTATCAACATTTGTATTGCATTGTTGACTCTAAAATAGACATCTCTACTTGAGGCACAACACCAAAGCTCTGTGCAAGTTCTCTATGCAATCGTTGATATAAAAATGGAGTATCCTACCTGGTATGCCAGCCTAATGCGACCCGTCGTGCCTTAACGTATTTACCCCGCCTGCCCTCACGCGTGCCCAGCGCGGGGGGCGGCAGAGCTCTCGTTACGGTGGTGGATACGGGTGGGGGAATCGATATTAGACGGCAGGGAAGGGTTGCCAGCTGCTCCGAAGGTAACAGTTCTGATCTTTTTCACAACGCTGGAGTTTGGTAACTTTGAACAGAGAATAATTACCGTCTCTTGTTGCTGTTGTAAGATATTTATTTTATTATGTCATGCAGTTTCCTCTGATTCAAACTAAAAAGAGGGTGTTATTAGTTTGAGGGCTGATGTATTTCTTTTTTTCTCTGTCTTAAATTTCTAAAAACAGTATTTTTGTATCGAAGCTAGTTAAAATTGCTCTTAGATAGATACGTTTGATGGAAATCGAAATATAAATAAATAATAATAATTTGGATAAATAATAAAAAAAAGATTGCAATGATTGTAGCTTTAAAATAGTAGTTAATTATATTTCTTTCTTCTCAAACTAGAGTTCACAATATAAATGAAAAATGGAATTATTAAGTTTTTGATTTAATTTACAATACTTATATTTTAATCATAATAATGGTAATAAAGTAAGATATTGAGTTTACAAAGTGTCGACAAAACATATGTGATGGTGAATAATTGTCTGAATTACGTAATGTAATCATGGTGACTAACGCTGGCTAGCCGGCAGTAAATAAGACATGCAGTAGACCTACAGCGGGACCATTGATATATCAAAGACATGGGTTTGCGGTACACAATTGCTACGTATTTCACGTAAATATATGTCTATTTAAGGTACAGAAAAGATACGTACACCTTGTTTTCTCAAAAGGCACATAAGCGGCGGAATTTGTGGCATTTTTAATTCAACGCTTTTCATCTACCAAGAGCTGGCAACTACCTAAAAGGGGTGGATGTGGAGGGTGGGGAGGGTGGCGTGCGGCACTCGCAGGCCGACCGCGGAGGGAGGCGGACGCCGTGTTTGTTGTCGTTATTGTTTCGACTGTTAATTGGATGATTATAACCTAGACGGAATAATTATGGCTAATTTACAATCTGACCTCGAAGCTCGGTGCGGCCAATGTACCGATAACTTTACCACCAATATATCTAATGGTTTATAATAAGTGCCTTGTAGGTAATAATTATATTTTGTTAGGAAACAAACGATAGTACCTCCTGACTCTTCCTTGAACATTTGAAAAGGCGTTAAGTAGAGATCCTTGAAGAACAAGAATAACAGGTCGGTAAGCCCGTCACGTGCTCCGCCGGGGTTCTGTCGGCTGAGGCGTCACTAACGCGTGTTGCCAACTGCCGACTAACTTCTGACATCCATCCGCAAGTTTGCGAAGTAAACGTTGATCTTTGGCTCGGAACTTTGGTAGGTATGTTTACTTACCATTCCCGTTCCTTGCCCGTGACTCGGCGGGTAGAGCTGGGAACGGACAGTTTAAAATGATCGTTTACAAAGTGAGCTCTTCGATTAACTGTCGGTATTAGATTTATTGATGCAAACAATTAAATTAGGTGCTTGCAGCGCTGTGTGCGCTAAATTATGATTTTCGTACATTTCAGACCACTATTATAAACAAGTGAGTGATTTAAAAATCGAAAAGAACTTCAATTCTATCATCCTTTATTTTTCAACCTTAGAAAGTACCTACACTCTATAAAGTTTCATCAAAATTGGTATAGAAAAAAATAAAATTGAAAAGAAAAGATGGCGAAGAAAATAGTCACAACAAAGCAAAACATACAATTTCATTTAGTTGGATGATTTTATAGATAATTAGATTTAACTACCAAACTATTGATTCGATTTTAATCAAAACTATATGAGACCAATCTGAAATCATATTCTGACGAAGCACTGAGGTACTTAACAAACATAAAAAAAAAATAATACAGCCGAATCGATACCCTCCTCTGGCAGTCGGTTGACAATTAAGCGTTTAATGGCGGCTGAATGAACTGGAACGTGCTTCGAACATATTTGGTGTTAGGTTCTGCAACTAGAACGAAGAAATAGAACTGTCCAAAGAAATGCGAGCAAAATAATTCAAAAATTCTATAGTATAGGAATATTATAAGTATACTAATATTATAATAGTATAGTGACGTGAACGTATAATAGCCATTCTAAATAGTAACGAATTTGTTAAATTTTCCCCTCTGTAGGTACAGTTTGATCAAGCTCAAATATACAGTTATTGTGGAAGAGCAGCCTGGCGCGAGGTAGATAAAAGCCAGACTGATTAAAGAAATGTTGCCAAGTTATATCTTAATGAACGTCTGCGCGCTAATGAGTGCTTACGGATAATGGCCGCCACTTGCTGTGTTGCCAGATGTTGACGTGCATTTACTGCTAGTATTGGAACTAATTAAATATACAAAAAGCGCCGAAAACTCTCGCATTGCATTCGTTTAATACTAATGTGAATGTATTGTACATTATGATAGATATTTGATTAGAAACATTCTACATTTCTACATTTTGAGTAAGAATCGAATACAAATTTTATTTGACAAGTCAGTTGTAATGATCTATCGGCGTGCGTGTGTTCTCATTGGTTGTTTACCATCAGGTGATATATGGTAAACAAAACCCAGACAGAAGGTCATAACTCAAAACAATATCAGGTATTAACAATAACATGTATACGACCATTTGTTCAGACCATATAGTTATACTGTTGAATCGTTACACCGCGGCTGGCTAGAATCTTCTGCACAAGCAAGCTAGAGGTATCATGTAATGGCCGGCCGGAGGGTACAATCAAGTAATTAGACTGATCTTAGTTGGTAGCAGCACTGTTTCCTGCGGTGTAGGTAGTGGGTTTGATTTCCACCCAAGACAAGCATTTATTTGACAGACATCGATGTTTGTTCTGTCTGGGTGAAAGCATGTTTTATCCGTATGCATTTACAAAACAGATAGAATTATATCATTAAGATTTAATTCGATAATAGCTCTTTAGTGCATTAATGAAACTTATGCAACGTTTATTTTTTTTATTTAATAAGGACTCCCAACACAGGATACACTGAACATACAACTTAAAATAATCAAAGGTCTTAAATAATAGTGGTCCCGCAATTATAGGGCGTCACAGCGTGTTATTAGAACAACTAGACATCATTTAAAAAAAGTTGAAAATATAAGAAAAAATAGGTTAATACATGCGAGAAAAACAAAACATTTGGACAAACATGCGATGAGAATGGAAATATTGTATTATCTATGTTAACTGGCACAGCTTAGACGGGGCTTTACTCCTTAGTCGACAATATTGCGATAAGCACTAACACTGCCAATTGTCATAAATCAATCAATCAGTATATTACTTGGTTCAGCAATACGTGTGGCTCCTCTCAGCAAGGCTCCGCTGACGACGCGCCCGTGCCAACTGCTATCTGTTACAGCTATGTGTTACATGCACACAGATATGTCAAATTACACTTAGTTTTCATGTTTTAGCTAGTCTTATTTGTTAAGTTACATCTGTTTCAACCCTAACCGACCAACCCGAGAGGGAACAAATACTCTTTATTGTACACCAGAAAGAAAAAAAAACAATTACAAACAAATTACATTAACAGACAATAAATAGGTAGATGCAAAATGGGCGGCGTTATCACTAAAAGTGATCTCTTCCATGCATTAGACACATTAGAGAAACTATTGTAGTTATGTCCGTAATGAGCTCCTGTGTCACGTTATATGTTCACGAATATGTTTACTTGTGTGTCTATAATTTGACGTGTGCAAATGATAGTTGAGATCTAAAGGAATAAATGAGTTTGAGTTTGTGTATATTTCTTCATTTTATTAACAAACCTTCGAATTTATCTGGTCCTCTCCGCATCCAGCCTAGTCTTGGTATCAAATAACTTGTATTATCTATCGCTAACGGCATTCTATATAATTGATACAGAAATATCTCAGGAGAATAACAAGTGGTCGGAAAATCACAATATTACCTTTTCTCTCGCTAATGAGTCTTGGAAATGTGAGTGGGCGATGCTGCGAGGTTTTATGGAGAAAATATTGCAGTGACATATATGTATAAACGTTTACACACTCACAAACCTGCACTAGAATTCCCTGTGTCGCAGATGGCATCGAAAAACACAGAATCACGAGACAAACACTCAAGACCCGATAACAAATTTCATGCTCACCACACAAAGTGTGTTGAGCATGAAATTTGATTTGGAAAAATCTTAAATCTTATCTTGAATAATCAAAGTAACCTTTAATCTGTAAAAAAACCGTAAAGTGCGGTTCTTCTCCGATATTCTAAGGCACGGATCATGGAGGATTCCGTACCACAGATTGTATGTTTATTACTTCAAAAATATCCGCCATAATTTTAAAACAAACATTCTGTGAAATTTAATAACACAGCATCCGCCTGCTTCCGCTTCCGGTGCAGTAGATATCTACAGCCCTTTTTAATCAGACACACAGACAGATTCTATAGTAATAGTTGTCTTCAATCTTTTAATGCGGAACCCTGAAACTGTTGCCTCGTTACGTTCCTTGGATCGCTACCGTGGAACATTTTTAGAACAATAAACATCCATTGTTATATCTCGAGCAAAGCAAATATATTTCTATTAAACGATAATAAATAATTCCCCCTGACGCGTGACGCGGGGGAATTTCATTAATAATATTCATATCACAAGCGAGATTTCGGATTAGTACCAAAATGATTGGAATATTGTCGATGTTATTAAATACCATTTTGGACTTATGATAATATTTATTTTGTTTTGATAGGGGGTCCCTCTAAGCGTAGAATAAGTGATGATGAAAGTTTTGAAGTCTGTTTATTCGATTCTAAACCCAGTTAAATATCAAAAAAAATGTCTCCTTCACCACCCTTTCCACCGAAACACAGTAGCCCGAGTGCTGGTTTGCGGAAGTACTTCTGTGTTCGAATCGTACAATGACCTCGAGTTTTCGGTGATAGCCACAGAATAAATAAAATCTCTTTTTTCTTGATACTATTTTGAACAGACGGATAATTTTAAAATTAATCTCTTTGGTGAAAATCATTGGCCACCTATATTTATTTATTTTTTTTATAATTTACCTGGCATTCTGCTTTTGTTAGCAACAATGGCTGTCTCGCAGGAATCTATTCGTGCTATGATTT
Source organism: Aplocera efformata (assembly GCA_921293045.1). Lineage (NCBI taxonomy): Eukaryota > Metazoa > Arthropoda > Insecta > Lepidoptera > Geometridae > Aplocera > Aplocera efformata. The sequence continues at coordinate 160,225 of OV121057.1, forward strand.
GTTATAATATAAACAAGGGTAACCGTCAATGAATCTCGCTAAAATTTACAAACTGCATTTGGGGAATAAACGATGACCCCAGACCCGGCCGACCTACACTTGCAGTAGCTCATGAAAATGTCATCAGGGTAGTGGTTGTTGCAGAAGAATAGACACTTCACACATGGAGAGATTCAAGCTGAACCGAAGCATTGAACACAAGCAGTTTCCACCATCCTCAATGTCAGGAAGCTTGCATCGCGATTGATACTGCGTTCTCTCACTGAAAAGCGAAAATCCCGTCGTATCGATTGGTGCAAATTAATGTTAAAAAAGTTCGACGGAGGAACTCGCAAAGTGTATCTTTCATCCTTAAAACTGACGAATCTTGAATCTACAGCGTCGCCTTCGATTACCTGATCAAGTTGCTTAACATGAGGTTACCGAGTTCGGAGAGGCAGACATATTACATATATTGTGGTATTCACTGATGAAAAAACTAATTACCTAGAGACGACAGACAATCATTAACAAGGCGCCAAATTATTTACGCAAATGTGTTGCTATAAAATAAAGGTTTAAACTGTTCTGGCCGTAATCATACAGTAAGAGCCGTTATATAAAACGCAATATAAAACTCATAAAGAGCTATGCGTCCCCGAGGGTTAGCACCCTAATTAATTCTGGAATAAATTTGGAAACAACATTTTAGTGAAATTTGCTGCTATTGTAATGGAACTTAAGATAAGCTGGATAGGTATAAGTGGGTGTGAATGGTATGAATGAGGATTTGATCTCAATTCATTTCATCTACTTTCGGTGCCTAAAAATTGATATGATTTTTTGGGCTGCTCTGATGTTGAGTCTTATCCACTACGATAACAATCGCAACATGGTTTGGTGTTCTCCTACTGCAGTATGATGACTTGGCCGCCACCCACACCTTTCAAACGGAACTCAGTTGTGCGAGTGCGTTGCTCCTTGGCGACAGAAATAGTAATTACTATAACCCCCAAACCAAAGTAGGAATAATCCCGCGGAAGATAAAAATCTTTCGATAATAATTAAATGCCGTATCTTCCCTTTGATTCGTTTTGGACGAATACAAAAAGTACTAAAAATAGGAACCACGATACCACATTTAATAAAACATTATGATTCCTAATAAAAATTTATAAAATACCTACCCCTTGCTGTACACAAGCTAGAGCTATTGAGCGTCAATGAAGTAGTAATGTATAAATATACTCTACACTTACTTCACGCTCACGAAAATAGGAGAAAAAACAAGTGTATCTAATAAGCTGTCTTAACAAAGCCAGTAATTATAAATGTCATTCCGAAGGCTCCGCCACAACATCCAAGTCCCGGACGCGTTCACGACAGAGCGTTCCTTTGTGCCTCGAGTAACGGCTCCACGGAGGGTTCGCCGGGCTTCACGGAACTGCACCGATTAAATCAATGAATCGATGGACGCCTGCATCTAGTATATTTTAATTTATTTCATTTCATGGAGATTCGCAGAGTATACTCAGTGTATGCCCAAATTTATGCTGATTGGAGAATGCAGCGTGGTGGCCCAGGGGCATAGACGCCGACTTTCAATCTGAAGGTTGCTGGTTCAAACCTACACATATACAAATGAGATTTTTCACTTGAAAAAAATTTATGTGCGCAATACCACGTTCTCGAAACGGTCACGGAAAACATCGTGAGGAAACCGGCATGTCTTAGAACCAAAAATTCGACGACATGTGACATCTACCAATCCGGATTGGGCTCCCGTGGTAGATCAGAGCCCATTCACTCTCAATTATCGAGAGTACACCGGCCGTCCCTGCAGTGGGAACATTAGAGGCTGGTACGGTACGGAGAATGCAGGGTATGGTCAGTGACTTGCCATCGCGCAGGATCTTTGGTGGTTCTTTGGATGGACGAGGAAGCACATAAGTTTTTATATTACCTCTTGCTTTTGTGGGTTGACAAGTATAAGTTTAGTGTCACAAATAAAATATGTTTTCACTGAAAATCATAGGCCGATGTTACATACAAAATCTATAAAAAATGTCCAAACAAGTGTAAATTTTACGACGACATCGTATGTAACAAGGTTCCCATCATATTCAGCACTCGTAAAGTCTAGTGCAGTAAACCTAGTTTAAGGAGTATGTCGAAAAGTTGGTCGCTCGCCAAAACTGCGGAAAATATTGTATTACTTATCCGAATATATTGATCGCCAATCTCGCAAAACATGAGTTATACGTCTTACGGAGTATTTGCATATCGCGCCGAACCACTGTGCTCGATTGTAAAGGCAAGGAAAATAGAAAAATACTTTATTAGCTATAATAGTGTACATTGTAGTTTAGGTGCTTATATCAGTAAAATTATTACTTTTTAGATTTGAGCCGCTGTATTCATTGATGATTGCAATTTCTGTGATATCTAGTATCAAAACAGGAATTATAAATTTCGTAAATATTTCTTTTAGAGTTCCAGGAAATAACGATTTTTAACTTTGAATTTGAAAATAAATGTAAGTCAAAAATCCGCCTCCTAGGCGTAACGTGTTGCGAAGATAAACAGTTACATGTACTCGAATGAAAAGTGGAATATAGTTATCCCATTTTTCAACTTGGAACTGGCGGCTACAACAGTGATACTGTTGTAGCTTTTTCGAATGTGTAGATGGCGCTGATACAACCGATATGGCCGGAGTTAAAAAAAAGGACGCCCGACACACTGACTTTTAGATTAATAATAGGTCTATAATTATACATGTGATTGGAGACTCGAAGACCCTCGGGACACCACTCCAGGCTCATGTGATGTGTACAGCCTTTATTGACCTTACAAAATAGTTATTGTTACCTGATAGAGCTCGCATCAATCAAACGTGTTGAAGACGAATTTAAATAGAAGCTGTATGGCGTTATGTTAAGGTTCAATAAGGCGTATTTATCCGGGAATCGTTGGAAATGTATCCTTGGCTTTTGCGACAAGGATATGAACTGTCACATACAAGCTTTAGCATCAGTCTCATTAGTGGCAGCTCGATATAGAATTGGAAACTATCATTCAAATAAGCAGAATTTTTCTTTAGTGATTTAAAATCGCTCTACCTCTTATGACAAATTGACACGTGCGTATTCAAATACAAAAATTTACTATAGTTCATAAAAATGCGCATCGAAAGGGTACTGTCGCTTTCAGAGATAAATTTTTGGACTACGGGTTCATATTATGGTGGTCATATGAACCGCCTTGAACGGACATGTTGTGCACCTCTGTTGCGTGCATCTTACAAAGTGCATCACCGAGCAATCGATCATCATCTGAAACTAAAAAACGCGTTATAGTGCGTAATTGAACGCTCACTCACACGCGTAGCAAGCGTTATCGCCATCACACGACCATCTAAACATTGACTCATCCTTATTTTGTTCATTACCAGGGAGTACTGCGTGAGCTGGAACAGAAGAAACCGCAGCTGGACGAGCTGCTGCACACCGCCGAGAGCCTCAAGGGTACGGAGAACCGCCAGCAGCTACATGGAAAAGGTCAGTGCCCTACTTATTCAGACATTGTTGACGCTGACATCACATGCCTCATTCTGGTTAGCATCCTGGTTAGATGAGCTGGATATTTGTAACTTGTTCACTATGTATTACAACTTGAGAGATAAATATTTGTACTATGAACATGAGGAAAATTTAGTATTGATGTATAAAGTTGCCCTTAAAACGATATTTGTGTCTAAATTTGATAATGATTTGGTTATTCTCAAATACATGTTATGGAAACAAGTGAATTGTTATGTTTTTGATGGGATTGTTATTAGTTTACAAATAAAACAAACAAATATGGCCACACATAAATACGCGTGTGTTACGACTTTGATTGAGTTTCCGTCTCATTGTTTTCCGACTCAACTCAACTCAACAGGTTTCTTCTATTCTGTCGTCCATCGGCGAACGAAATATTGTGTCCGGTAACGAAGTTCATTAGCTTTGTACACATGCTCCTGTTTGATGTCATGTCTTCCGACTAAGTACTTATTATGTATTTATTCTGTATGTTGTTGGTATTACAGAAGACGAGAAACGTTAATAGGGTATTTGTATGTCTTGGTAAAATATATAATATTTGGATATCACAAAAACATAACATCAATTGAAACAGTTTGAACAGTGTTGGCTACATTTAGCCAACTGACTTAAGGCGGGGATTGTGTTATTTTTTAATGTCATGAAAATTATTAAATTCATTGTTCTTGTTTCAATATATCTTTGAGCAATACAATAAGTATTTCTGCGCTGAAATCTTGACAAAAGCTTAAGTGTGTTCGTTTGTGAATGCCTACAGCTTCCAGATAATGAGATAATATGTGAAGCATCAGAAGGGATCGTGTTTGCGCGGCTCCGGGGCCGGCGCACAATGCACGCTAACGAACCGACTTACGTATCATTCTCATGTACAAGCTACGGTTTAGACGACGAATTTCTTATTTCGTTATATTTTTATCAAAGAATTCTAGTGACAGAGAGTCAACACAGTACAATACAGTTTAATGTAGTACAGCTCTTTACGCTGTCTGAAATCGACATGCCATAGAACCGTAGAATTAAAACTCAACCATATTTATTCTGATCTTAAGATAAATAAATTATTACTCGCACAAATAAAACGCTCTCAATTATACAATTCCACTACAACCAGTACAACCAGGGCATAACAAGCTGCGCCCCGTGGTTTCACTTGCAGTTTTTGGGATCAAAAGTAGCCTATGTGTTAATCAAGGATATATATAAGCTATCCTGGTACCAAATCCGTTGAGTCGTCTGAAGGACTAACAAACATGCACACAAATACACCCAAACTTCCGCCAAAATGAAATGTGATTAATAACTGTTGCACTCTCCTGATGGCGTCACTATCTTAAAGTTACACTCATTTGCGAAGTTAACGAGGTTCCGAAACGTCGTCATAATATTGTTCGCTAGCGTTACTCCAACTACAGCTGCGAGCCGAGCGCGCTACCTCGCCGGATACATTCGGAATTTAAATAAACGCTGTTACAGTAGACAACACCTCCTTACCTGTAATATCCCCCGGTACCCCAGCCCCTCAGGTCCCCCAGCTCCTCAAGGCCCCCTCCGGCCTCTCAGGATCCCTGATTCTGGCTTCTTACTTTCTTTCATACTCAGTATTTTAAGATTTAGTTCGTGACGTCCTCTTCATATCGTTAACATCTCAAATTGTTTTAATTAGATGACATAAAACCTCGTAATGCTCGCCGTCGAGGAGGCAGACTTACCGTAATACCGTTTTCATCGCTTACATTAATTTGATAATGTTCGGAGTAGATACGCAATTATATTATAATTGAGTAAAATAATGTTGTAGTTTGAATTATTCAGCATAGTGTATCAAAATTATTTTATTAACATGTACTTAATGAATTCTGGAAAATGAGTGCTTGAAGGCTTTCAAACACGAAGTGTGGCGCCACCGCCGGCTCCACTCACCATACACCGCCGGCTACACGCACCATACACCGCCGGCTACACGCACCATACACCGCCGGCTACACGCACCATACACCGCCGGCTACACGCACCATACACCGCCGGCTACACGCACCATACACCGCCGGCTACACGCACCATACACCGCCGGCTACACGCACCATACACCGCCGGCTACACGCACCATACACCGCCGGCTACACGCACCATACACCGCCGGCTACACGCACCATACACCGCCGGCTACCTCACCGTCAGCAGACATGTAGTGTAGCACAACCCCGCCAGCGGGTGGTGAGAAACGGATATACTGTAATTAATGGATTTGATGCAGCCCTTTCAAAGAAGGACAGACAGACGTAGTAAGCTCAGAAGTAACTCATACTCATACGGTTTATTACCATAGGAAGTTTACAGGAAATATCTTCCCTAAAAACCCGTATTCAGTCCTCTGATAATCTGCCGCCAAGTAGTGTGTTCTGCTGTGTTCCGGTGGAAAGGTGTGGGTGCCGGTGAAATTACATGCGGATGAAACGTAACGTCTCCATCTCGGGTGGCGGGCACAACAGGGTAGGACGTATACCGTATTGCTGTTGTTATGGGCGAAGGTAATCACTTAAAATGAGGTGGGATTTTAGATCGAGCGTCATTTAGGTTACAAAAAAAAAATGTGTGAAGTCACATGTGAGGAGCCTGCAAGATGTACAAAGAGCTTCCGATGGATGTGTTTCCAAAAAGAGTGTTCAAATTAGCTGGTCGGCTCCGCGCTGGCAACTCCTCAAGAGCTACATGCGTCTATAGGTGACGGGAGCCGCTTAACATGAGGCGGATCGTTAGCTTGTGTGTCTACAAAAACTTGTTAAGATTTTCCGATGAAAATTCTAAAGTAAAATAAATATTTTAGATTATTCCGTATGATTTGCCATTCTATCTGCGAAAGCAATATAATCGAGTGATTCCAATGTATTGGGTGTGTGAATATGACTCCGCCCCTTTTTGTCAAAATAAAACACATTTGTTCGCTTACAAAATTAAAAAAAAAATTATTGAAAGTATGCTCCATCTGCAGCTACAACCTTCGCCCATCGTTCAGGTAGTTTTCGTATTCCTTGCTGGAAGAAGTCCTGGTCTTTTGAGCTTATCCAGTTGTCAATCCAAATTTTGATACTTTCACATGAAGTAAACTTTTCTCCAGTAAGGTCTGTCTGCATCGTCCGGAATAGGTGGTAATCCGAAGGAGCTATGTCTGGTGAATATGGCGGGTGGGGTAACACTTCCCAGTCCTGTCCCTCTAAATATCTTTTTACGACTTCTGCGGTATGCGGTTTGGCATTGTCATGCTGAAGAACTAATTTGTTATGTCTATTCACCCATTCTGGTCGTTTTTCTTCTATGGCTCGCTTCAAACGCATTAGTTGTCGTCGGTAAACTTCTCCATTAATAGTTTCAGAGGGTTTGAGCAACTCATAATATACAATACCTTTCTGATCCCACCAAATACAGAGCATGACCTTGGCACAGTGAATATTTATTTTTGGCTGTGATGGGCCTGGTTCGCCTGGTTTCACCCAAGCTTTTTTGCGTTTAGGATTTTCGTAGTGTATCCATTTTTCGTCTCCTGTGACTATCCGATGCAAAAATCCTTTTCTTTGCTGTCTTTGAAGCAGCATTTCACAAATGGTTTTCCGACGTTCCATGTCTCTTTCTTTTAAATCATGTGGAACCCAGTAACCGGCTTTTTGAATCATTCCCATCATTTGTAAACGCTTTGCAACAGTTGAACGATCAACATTTAATGCTGCAGCTAATTCTGATTGAGTTTGGCAAGAATCTTCCGCCAATAATGCTTCCAATTCAGCATCTTCAAATTTTTTTGGCGGTTTTCCATGTTCTTTATCCTCAGTACTAAAATCGTTATTTTGAAATCGTCGAAACCATTCCTTGCAAGTTGTATTAGACGGAGCATGCTCACCATAAATCTCCACAAGCAAACGATAAGTTTCCGCTGCAGTTTTCTTCGCAATAAAATAATGTAATAACACTTCCCGCAAATGACGTTTATTTGGAATAAAAACCGACATTTTCGAAAAGGTGAAAACAATTGTTGCTTACACTTCAACCAAATATCATAAAATGCGTTAGATAGCTGACATTCAGTACTATCGAATACAAGTATGGTCATTTATTAGTACACGTAAACAATACTAAAAACGACATCTGTTGAGAAAGGGCGGATACAAGAACATTCCCTACAATCATAATTCTGGTCGTCGCGTTAAATTGATTCATTCTCCCTTTAGGGGCTGCCTACCCGTTAAGTGTTACTTGTATTAACCACTACTCAGACAATTCACCACCTTATGCCCTTCCAAATACGTCTGACATTTATTTGGCGCGACTTAAAGACTTTAGCGGCACAGAACGCAATCTACTTTCGACCTTAAGCAACAGGAACGAGGTATATAATCGATTGAGAATATTTGATAGTTGCTGGAGATGCATTCTTGATGTTGGCAGCACTGGGAGGTATTTACGGCAAGGTAGGTGATGTTCAATTCAACGCGAAGATAGAAGGGAAAATGTGGTAATTAAGAATCTTATTATAATTAATCCTTTCGAATATTTTTCTAAGGAAATAGTTTTACATGAATAACTATTGCATTCATTCAACAACTAAGATTCTAAATTCCTAAAAGTAAGGCCTAGGCTGACTTTAGGGAACTTAGAATCTTTCCGCTACAAAGTATTTATCAATTTATGTCCTAATCACCGCTTGATTCAGTTTGAGAGACTAGCTGGGACTGACTCTGACTGACTGTGACTCACTGGGACTGACTCTGACTGACTGTGACTCACTGGGACTGACTCTGACTGACTGTGACTCACTGACATTAATAAATCTGTCTATAAATTTACTTTGCTAAATTTGGTTGTTAGTAATTTTTATCTGTCATTATTTCTTAACTACATTATTAAAACAGAAGCCAAACTGTATCACAAAGCATTTGTATTAAATATCCAAATTATATGATTCACCTTTTGATTAAATCAAAATTAAATTTTGTAGTAATCAAATCTAGTTCAATTTGGTTGAAAGTCATTTCATCCGAATATAATTTACCCTAAAGTATTAATTACCTGTAAAATCCACTCAATTCACTGATCCAAACTAACGTGTTTATTAATTTAATTAATGATAACATCGCACTGCTTTCATAATTATAATATCATTATAATTGTGTGCTTAGTTTAAACATGTGACTAGCAAAACTATTTTTGGTATTCCAGCAAAGAGATATTAGTTAACATGTTTTCCTCTTTATTACTAATATTACACTAGTAATATGGAACTACGCGAGTGAAAAGAGCTGAGTTTTTAGTTTATCAAAAGGATGGATATGGTTTATCATAAAGATAAAAGTTCTCTCGTAGATGGCTCGTAGAATCGAGCCGTAGTTGCGTAGAGGGGCTACGCGGAGGGTCGTAGGAGGGCGTAGACGTCTACAAGCTGTCTTGTAGTAATGTGAACATTATCGATACTTACGTCGATAATATAATATATTTGCCATATTTTCTTGAATTGTATATACTATGAGAAAACCACTCTTAAACATGATTTATTGCATACCTATCTTTTTATAGCCACTGAAAACAAAAAATATAGATAAAACAGCAATTTTCATTCAATATCCCGTTCCCAGGTGCACTCAATATATTCTCCAACTGAAAACAGAAAAACGGTTGCATACCAATTAAATATTGAATTCTCAATTGGAAAAAGGCAGGATCCGGATCACCTGTCGCATCGCATAGATAAACCGGCCGTTTTATATCATGTTATATTCATCGACACGACACGAGGGCACCGCCATTTGCAATTTTGCAATATTTCAATAGTTTGTTAAGAGATTCAATTCATTCTAACCGCAAACAAAAAAGGTATTGGCCATCTCTACAAAATGTTATTTTCAATGTGACCGGAGCCGCTATACTCATTCTTTTATAATAAAAAAAAACATCTGAACCTGATGATTTGACATGGCAAAGTGGACATTCTGTCAAGTATTGCTAGGTTTGAGATGGGTGACCACATCGACACATGTTCTGTCTGCAACAACCTATTTGAGTTAGATGCTGAATATCCCCATCCCACCACACGCTCCGTTGTAACTCAAAAAACGCAATCACATGCCTTGATTCTGAACAGTGCGGCAAATAACTTGAATACAACTTTAAGATACGCGTGTGTACGTCACCTTGATGCATGTTGTTGTAGGCGAATTAATTCTACATTTTATGGAGCTTTGGGGGCAAAAAATAGTCAGATAAAATACATGTGTTTATTTATTTATCGATATGCACACACGCGGCACGCGGCACGCGGCCCGTCCTGCGGCGCCGGCGTAGAGGCGCGCTACGCCGGGCCGCGGACATAAACAGAGTTCGCCGGTCAAAACTAGCATTTTCCATTATGTCTGTCGTGTTTTTGTTCTGTTTCAATTATAAAACTCTCAGATAAAATAAATGCATTATGAAACTAATAGAGCTAAAAGGGATGTATTTTATTTTTGTCTACTACGCGATTGTGAACAGATTTGGATGATTCTTTCTTAATTTCATATGTGTACTTCCGAGGTGGTCCATAATTTTTATGAAAAATCAGTCATAGGAAGTAAGAGCATATGGATGGGACTCCGGTCGTTGGCTGGTTGTTTAATGTCGAAATAAAATGCTTCCACGTAGTTTTACAAAGTGTATGCTAAGATCTAATTTATAATTTTAAACAAAGAGAATATACTTTTTAAGAATATATAGAGCTTAGAAATTGTAGAGAAAAATTTAATGAAACTGTAGCAGGTCCGCGTGCGAGCGAGCAGACCTGCCTGCGCTCAGTCCCGGCTCGGCTGTTACAGTATATGATTTTATTTCATCGGATTTCACATAAAAACAGACAAAAATGTTATTGTGGAAAAAGTGATTGTAATAATTCAGATTTTCATTAGTATTATGCTTCTTTAAATAAAATAGCAGGAACATAAATGGCATGACACTTCAGTGCAAAAAATTTATATTGTTTTTTTATTATTAACTATTAAGTGTTAAAGTTGCGTAAATATTTATCAGTTCTATGCTTTTGTTTCATCTGTAAATCAAATTAAAAAAAGTTTCGCGTTTTAATCGTGTTAGGTCGGCTAAGTTTCCAGACATTATTGACTTTTGGGCAAAGAAATGTGATATTTGGGGAGTTCCCGGCCGCGGCCCGGTCACCGCTGAGGACCACCAATAAAACAAAGAATAAAAATGGTCGTAATGAATTCGAATGTAACCAGCCTCCTTAACCTTCAACCGGCGGTTATCGGCGAAGGAAGCGTGATCGTTAACCCATATCTCCCGGCCGCCCTACGCCAGTCGCCGCCCGCCCCCCGAGCCGAGCGCACGCACGCGACGCCAACCAAACATATCATTATGTAGTGTAGTGTAAGGTGTGCTTATAGTGGAACTAAACAATAGCGCAGTGAGTGGACCTCGGCGACCTACCGCGGAAATTGACACGTTTTTGGTTTTGGAATTAGTTCAGTTTAAACACATTTTTGCAGTCATTTTCGCTTGAAACCGCTGTTTACTCGAAGTTGTTTTCGTGTGACCCGGCTCAAGTAAAGTCTTGAATTTCCAAATATTTGATGAATTCCATCGCTTAATTTCAGATAATTTTATCCACTACACAAACACGTGTTTGATAGTCGTTTGATGTAACATAATAATGAATTTTCAGGTATTAACGAGCTAGAAACTGTGTGCTAAACACAGAATTATATGTTTAAAACAATCTGTTCGTGAACTTGTTGCTCAATAATGTCGCAAACCGCCATCAATTGTCTTTATTACTAGTAACAACTTTTTTTGTTCAATCAGTAATTTTACAAAATTCGCACTCATGCACACTCATTATCGCACGCTTTACATTCTGCAATACAGTAAATTATCCATCGTCTTGATCATATAAAATAATACTTAATAAGAATAATAGTTAATAAAATCAGGAATAAATTTGCAATTCAGAGACAAAAAATATGTCTTCCACCCTCGTAGTTTTTTTATGCGGTAAAAGCGAACGTAGAAGACCCCTCTCGCAATACCCATCAGTTTGAGACGGGGATGTGACGCTTCACGTGCCTGTAAGTTCACCGGCACCCGCACCCTTTCACCGGAATACGGCAACGTAACTATACCACCGCTTGGCGACAGGTTACCAAGTGTGGTGGTGACAGTACTCCTCCTCCAAACTTGGCCCGAGTTCTACTTCTAAGTTTAGTACTTTTGGTTGCTCATTTGGCACCACCCGGGGGATACGTAGGGTCTTAAAGGATATTTATCTACGGACGCGACCAACATGGTCGCGTATACTGAGGCATCAAGGGTATTCGAGGATTTCTTATGTCACAGATGGCATGGCACGGCAGACATCTAAGACCTGATTAAAAACTCATGCTCATCACAAAGACTAGCCCGACTTAGTACTAAGTAGGGAGAAACCATTTTGAACTTACTCCTTGATTAATATTTCAAAATGTATAATATGTTCACCAGTTTGTGAAAGCTGGGTGCAGAATGCCGCTCGTCTATCTTAGTAACGTTTCAACAATTGATATATTTCCCGGCCAATATATTTCATACGTTTAACAATAATTGATACAGTCTGTCAGTCTGTCTGTGCGGCGCGAACGAGAACCGAGGAAACGATTTATTGATATTCATTGAAAACATTTCGGTTACTTTGTGTGTACACGAAGCTATAATTACGAGCGTAATTTACATTTAATTACAAACTTCGGTTTGATTTACACTCGGCGGAAACATTTATTTAGTGCTAATGCCTGAACTTTCAAACCAAGACAAAGTAGATATTGTATAATGGTGGCGTTTAAAGATGTTTTGAATTAGGTAAGACTTGTAGTTATCTCTAATTTGCAAGAACAACTAAAAAGTCACCTTTCTTGGTTTACTTTTAATTAAATGCAAGCTAATGGATTTGCACTGTAGCATGTGGTACCAGTATGTAGCCTAGTTGGTAGTTTAAAAGCTATAGGCACTAGTTAAAATTAGAAGTACTATGCCCTCGGTTTGTCAAATTTAGTCACATAAAATTTATAAAACACCCGGTCTTCCAAGAGTCGATCCCCAAAACTTAGTTTAGCCCCAAAAGTTAGCTTTCACGCACAACGCGGTCCAAGCCGCGGGGTGAGCTATGTGAGCTATGAAGTGACATTAGACTGACCACTTTGAACTGTAATAATAGTACCTAATAATAGTAAAAATAAAGAAGTGGGCAGTCTTCTCGCCACGTTAATTAAATCGTACTTAATTAAGAATTGTATCCAAAAATAATTCTGATATTTAGGACTTTTTCACGAATTGTAAATAAGTGTAATTTTTGCAAATACTTTTTTAAGTAGGGCGCTATTTTTTTGAATTCAAAGTCAAACCTTGACAACAATATAACTAAATTGCTCAACAAAACGCCGCCTTTAACGGTAAATAACCAATACTAGTAATTAATGTGACCAAACAATGAAATAATTAGCCAGTGGATCCGGTTTGCCCTGGGCCATCGATGCTGTGCTCATTAATTACTGTAGAACCCCGCCCCGCCCGGACGCCATTTTGAAATATTTGAGGGATAGCTTGCGGGACGTTCGTGGTCATTTTATTTAGATAACTATCAAAAGTTAATAAGTTTCTTATAAAATAAGAGGGCATTAGAAGAGCTGATGCATTATGAAGCTTGCCAGTTTTATCGGGAATTTTAATAATGTCGGGAAGAAAATGGCGAAACCGTAGTCAGAGCAATGGGAGGTCCGGGCAATAGTCGTTATAAAATGAAGGGCAGACCTTGACGGTACTGGTGTTATGCTTTTGCATTGTTTTTAAAGGTACATGGTAAAGGTCTCAATTTTACACACTAAAACTACAAAATCATTGGTATATGATGATAAAGTATATTTTTCAAAGTTTGATCTATAATACTACTGCTGTACTCGTATATCCGTCAGATAGGCAGACGGGAAGAACATCATCCCTTATAAAAGGCGGCATGTCCGATTCATACATATTTATTGACCCGACCCCACTCGCCTGGACCGCATCCAAGCTGAGATATACTAGTGATGTAACCGTGTTTGTATATAAATCGATAACGTAGTCGATAAAGTTTCATTGCTTGCTAAAATTAGATCGGCGGTGTTTATATCTGTATTTCGGTTAATAGTCACATGATTTATGGAAAACCTAATTTTGATATCAAGATCAATAATAATTGCAATTGACAAATAAAACATGCAAACTTTTTTAATTTAACACTGCAATACTGCAATTTAAGTTGTGTTTGCTATATGAGAATAGAGTAGTTCAATAGTAATTCCAAAATGGACATCGACCCCCGCGACCCCATCCCTCGTGAATATCGAAAGAACATAATATCGTTCTTGATCTGTCTGCGACAACCTTTCTGCTCTGTATAAACTTTGATTTGGGAGTATTGAATTTTTTATGACCCCATTTCTTTGTGCCGCGGGTTAAGGCAGAGAATAAATTGTTTTTCATAATGGCCGAGTGCTAAATGTTTGATGTTTTGTAAAAATGATGCTTTATCGTAAATCGTTGACATGGGATCAAAGCATCCTTCGTTAGGAAGGTATTTTTATCGGAGCAATTTTTCCTCTTGTATGGAAAATATTATGAAGTGAAGTATTCATATAAATTACAATAAGGGAACGGCCCCGCGTCGTGAGCATCCGCGTCGGTACAGGTCTCATGGCGTCTTTAACTAATATTTATGTCAGCAGGGTTATATTCTAAAATATTGAGTGAGGGGGAACTCATATCACGCCTTCTAATTGGCATACTTCGGTCGGGGAGGACCTAGGTCGTACTACTGTTGGTATGGGCAGAGGCAACCACTTAACATTAGCACGTTCTGTTACTTTCATTAAATTAAAAAAAACTACCGAGAGGTATCAATGTATAAGCACATAACTCCACGCATTTTTTAATATAGCTAATTGCAAATGAATCGAATATTCACAAGTTAGTAAAGTTAATGGTTTTGTTCAACTATTCCAGGAATGAAGTGAACTCATTACTGGAGTGGAGTCGGAATTGGTTTCTCAGAACTGGAAACTTCTTTTTATTTATTCGTAATCGTTTGATCATTTTTCAATCCCAGGAGTAAAGCATAAAAGAATTTATAAAGAATATTTTAATAAACTGTTCATTCACTGACTTTCTTGAGTGACTGATTCAAAAATAGAAAAATCCGTAAACGCTTTTATTCCCCATTCTATTCTCAAGGAGTGGGTTTTTTCCTTCAAATTTCTACGACTACGGGGTTATTATCTATTATCTATAAAAAATAATAAACAAAATCGATTCACCATCAGCTAATTCCTATATCGCGTAACAAAACATACAGCTGAATTGAAATTTAACACTTCAGGTGGATGGACTACGCTAAAAATCTTCACTTTATGTGTGAATGCTTTCATGCTCATGGCGGCTTCCATCCCCCCCCCCCCCTCCCCCCAGCTCTCGACAGAATAGAAACATTCCGTGCATTAGGTACATGAATCTGTTGAAACGATTACACCAACAATAGACATTCGGTCACATCAACACTCCGCCGTGGGCGCGTCTGTCTGTCTGTCCGCGGGGCCGTGCGACATCACTTCGCGTGTCTCATTGAATCGGAATTAATGGACTGCTTCCCGATTGCAGATTTGCTCGAGATTATCGAGGAACAGCCAGCTAATTGGTATTCCCAACTTGATTCGAGATTGCCAACTAAAATTATTTCCGAACTCAAATACATAACAAAATATGTGGATATAGATCAAATTTGTAACAAAATCATTAGGTCTTTAAAAAAAGAAAAGAATTTTGCAAGAGTCCATTTAAACAAAACTGAAAAATAGAATATTTTGTACTATTTATTTTATAATTACGTACTTATTATAGTTTAAGTTGTGAAAACCACGACAAAACTCCTCATCGTTTCAAAAATAATACCTGTTTACCATGAACTGTACTAATCCATAATCATGTATTGTATCAGCTACATGGAATATCCTTGTACACCGGAACACAGCAACGCGAGTGCACCACTGATTGGCGGTGGATTACCAGGTGTACTTACCGGAAGAACTTGGCACAAGTTCTACTGCTACTTTAGGTTGCTCCGTTCGCACCAGCCGGAGACATGTGTAGCGGCTCTGAGGGTACTCTTCTTACCTGCTACAACGTGATCTACAACAAAAAAATATATCTATATGCAAAATATAAACATTATGGCTTCCATAACTTGCTTACCTGCCACCCTCACCATTCGCACGACGTGTCTCTGTCGTACATAATAATAGCAACATCATGTAGCGCGACAACGCGACAGCGCGACAGAGCGACAGCGCGGCGCGTCGCCTGATGTTCCGTGTCAATGCCGCGCGGTTATAGAATACAAACGATCCGATACTCTGTACCGATAGCAAAAAAGACAAAAAAGAGAATAAGGACCTAACCAAAGGGCACGATCACTGACTGACTGACTTACAGAGACTACAACTACGGTTTAATCCAAAAATCAATTATTTTTTAATGCTTATTATTTTTGGAATCAACTCTTTACGAGACAATTATTTCAAATTGATTTGTAACTAATGACATTCAAACAATGAGATCTTGTTCGAGGTCCGCTTAAATTAAGTGCTCGCATACAATTTTCCTTCAGCCACAATCAGAAGTTTGTAAAGCACGACAAATACAATCCAGGAACATTCATTGTTATGTATTTCGCAATACAGTGTGCGCATATAAGACAGTAATCATTACTGGTTTATTTAGATATATGTGTGTTTATTTATATAACTGTGTGTTATTCTATTATTCTCCGACTATATCTTTTGAAACTCTCAAAGGAATGTTCTGGAAATAGAAAATTGGCGCGCCTTTAAATAGAGTCAGTGAGTTGAGGTAATACTTGATCAATTGATTTATTGCCTTCTGATGCAGTGTCGGGTCAGGTGTTGAAATAGCTATCCTGCTTGCATCACAAACTAATGCATAACGCATATGCTTTACTACGGCTCTACAAATCCTTTTTACTTATTTTCTTCAGTTACTCTAAATTTTATTGTATTGTAGTAGTAACTCCAATAAAAATTACTTTATAATTTTTATGCCTTTATGGATTAGAATTTCATACAAATTTCAAATAAATCTCATACAACTAGCGAAGACATTTTGTAAAAAAACAAACAAAATTCATACGCCCGAACCTCCTCATTTTTAAGATAATATTTACAATCACAATATAATAAAACCTAAGCCTGTTATGATATCATACGATTGTTGTGCGGCGAGTACCGAGCCTATAGCGCGCATCTGCTTCTCCTCTGACGTGCATTTCTTCCCTCGTTGAAAGCCTTCACAATCCACTAGATCCACGACAAAATACACCTTAATGCCACGCAATACAGACCCTTAATCTGTCTGCTTAAACCCTTGTTACACAAAGTTATGTCTCCCTAAAACATTTCAAGAATAGCTTAAATTTGGTTAGAGGTATAATATTTCGGTTAAGGGACGCGCATGCTGTGAATTTTCTTAAATATTCCCGAAGCTGTGTCGTTTGTTTTATTGCGGTAACTCGTTTTCTAATACTAGCGGTGTGGGTGCCGGTGAAATCACATGCGCATGAGATGATGCGCATCCCCGTCTCGGGTGATGGACGCAGCATGATGAATGCGACTCAGTAAAGATTTGGATCTCATACTGAGTCGCGCGCATTACTGTTTTCATGGGCGAGGGTCACCACTTATCGTCAGGTGGGCCCTCTACTCGTTCCGTCACTTATTCAAATAAAAAAAAACTAGCCTGTAATAATGGTAATTGCTTTGGCGACTTTTCATAAAGCACAGTAATGTGTTAAGTGCTGATTTAATACTTCTTCTTAATCGTAGACCTCATGGCTGAAGGTCGTGGTTAGTAGGAAGATTCACGAGTAGAGGTTGCCATGACTGCTTTCCACGTTGTTCTGTCCTCTGCTGGTTTGATGGCCTCAGGAAACGTCATCATCATGATTTAATACAAATGCAGCTTAATCGGCAACAATATTATATAACGATAAAATTAAATATATGAAAAATGTATTTGAATAAAGATTTCAATTCAGAAAAACTTAGAATATCACGGTTAGGAACGGTTCTTTATATCCTCATATAATTTTTGTAACGGTAAACAATAGAATGTGATTATAATCACGTCGTTATATGCACAAAAATCAACATTTGTAATGGGATATTGGTGTATATCACCAAATTTGTTGTAGGTACCATACCACACCCGGCAACGCATTACCATTTATTAGTCATCTTTTCATACTTCAGGGGGGGATGATCGGAGATACGTAAAGTCTCTTAAAGTCTAAATTCTTTATGTACATTAAATTCTTAAAAAAATACATGAGTTCTTATTACGTTGCACTATCTTATTTAGCTGCTCATCGCAGTAACTACTTACTATCAGGTGGATCGCCAGCTCACGTAGCTTAAGTAACGTATAAAAAAAACTTGTTATTGATGTTAATTATTGGACGATGGATTGTATAAGACAGGGGGGGTGGCCCCGCTCACTCGCGACAAGTTTGGCGCCTGTTCCGGCAGTCGGCCCCCTCCGCGGGGGTACATGCAGAACATAATAATAAGGGGAATGTTTTCGAGCGCGGTAGCTACTTTATGGCATCACCCGTATACTCAAGTATCGCCGGTTACATTTAACTTATATCCTTATATGCGTTTTATGGTATTTAGAGTTTATGCTGAACCATTTTTTAATCGATCTCATAAAAAGGAGGAGGTTTTCTCGTCGGCTTTTTTTACGAGATGTGTGTGTGTGTCGTGCGATTTGGATCATTTTTGATTCCTATAGAAATCGTATGAACAGTAGGGAATGAAGTATTGTAGTCGGTTTATTCGATTTCTAATCCGTTCACGTGTCTCGTGTTGAATGAAAGTGTTATTCTAAATGACACAAAAAAAGTAAATTTCGAAAACGAGTATGTGAGCGTATTCTCAAGGAGTATCCTTTAAATACAGTCTTTATTTATTTATTAATGGTCCAGAAAATATTTGTTTGTCGTTTTTTTTTTAGCACATTTTTATGTTGAACATAGGTGGTCAATCTACCGCGAAGACATACAGTGCTTCTTTAAGAAATGATGGGTTCTTATATTATTATTTCCAAAAAAACATATTTTTTTAAAACGTAACGAATTGAGCAGCGTGTACTTTTATTTAAACATTAACATTGTTCGCGACATATGCGGAAGGTTAATATTACTTTCGAAAGTAATATTCGTCCATTGTCACCGAGTCAATGGACCCAAAATAGGGATCAAAGAGGCGGCACGTCTTGATGTAACGGTAAACGATATATTATGTAAACTTACGGACAAAAGTTGCGTGCAGATCCCATGGGCACGGCAGATTGTATTACGCGGCACCTGCTCCCTGCTCCCTGCTACAGGCTCCCTGTACTTTTGTGTTGTGAAGTCGATAAATACTTGCTATATTTGAACATCAGCAGCTCGCTATGAGACATCAGATGTTTTAGAATTATTTTGTAGAATTGTTAGCTACATGTATTGTAAATTCTAAATTTGCAATTTAGTTAGCCTCTTTAAATATTATTTGGTTATATAATATACATTTTTTAAGTATAATATAATTAGAGCTTAACTAGATAGAAAGATAATGCTGCCTTTCATATTAATTGATATTCAAATCTTTTAGTCTTCAAAAAGTACTTATGAATGTAAGCGTTTGATTGCCTCGTCCATGGTAGGGGACAGAAACATATAGAGACACATTTCCCTTTGTGGGTTACACCGTCGTGGGACTGTAGACATGAGAGGTGGTCAGCGCCTCGGTGCGATTGGTTCGCTCAGCTATAAATTATTCGTTAATGATCCGGTCCGCAGACAGCCGCAGAGTAAATTGTTTATGTGTGCTGTGATCAGCTGATCGCTAGTTGTCCGATTGGCGGTCGGTTACACAATGCACGTTGGCCGCCGTCCAGTGCAGATACTCGCACCGACCGCCCGGCGAGACTGGTGCTGACCTACTGTTCCATTGTTAGTCATTCCTACAGATAGTTTCGGTAGGTCATCTAGCATTTTTTTAAGTATAGCTGTGAGTTAGTAGTTCGAAGGCTAAAGAACTGAGTATTCATTGTGATGTAGGTAGGTCTGCCTAGTTCAGTTTCAACTCAACTGACTTCAGCAAACAAATTTAAAACAAACCGATTACGTGGAAATTGAATTTTAAATAAAACGAAAAATTTTCACGACATTAAGACGTATTATGCGATTATATCAGATCTCTATTACAACTATATTAAGTCTTGAACAAAATAAGCGAAATTACTTTATCTTAATTTTTTTTTCTTTTTGCTATATGGGGTTTAATGGTCGCCATATTTGATTTTGATTACTGTAATGCCTTGTAGTGACACTCGCAAGATTAACACAAATCGATGACGTAACAATCATCAAAATCATCCGCGCGTTGCTCTCTAGAGCGCCACCGAGGAATATATGAACATACATAGGCTGATAAATACATTAACTCTTTGCGCTGCGCAATCGGGTAAAAAAGGATTACAATTCGATTGTATACATTAATGGTGTGCTACTTACGTGATTACCTGTTTACAGAATAAGTGATAAATATACAATGGGGGTATTGTTAAAACGTATTTCACAGAGAATTAATTGATAAAATCAGTTATTATTAAGTTAATTACTTGTCGTCCTATATCACAATGACTTGTAGCTATTTAAAAACGATTAGTATCGGTTTAACTTTCTTGCGGTATGTTTAAGTGGCCGGAGTTAACGATTGTATTAATGGCTGTGCAATATATTATTTGCGGAATCGCGCAGAAAGTTACCGCGGAGCGAGCGCGCTCGATCGGAGATCGGAGATTATCTGGCGATTTATAGGTCTCTCCATCTAATGTGTCTTTATATACCTACTTTACGAGGCACCAGGTTTACGGGAAACGACTGTTATGGAGGGAGATATGTTCTTAAAGAAACAGTATTTTTTTTTTAAGAATTCAGTAATAGTTTCAGTTTGGTTGGATGTTTTGGGTGGTGCGAAAATAACCCAACAGCCGAACAACTTGTTCGTGCCTGCCACCACACCTGGTATTATATCGCCAAGGAGTGGTGCACTGAAAGTGCTGTATTCCAGTAGAAGGGGTCAGTGCCGGTGAAATTACAGGCGTACGAGATACATCCCCGTCTTAGAGTAAAGTCACTGAGTATAAATAGTTGGGTCTGATTATAGATAGCTTTGACCTGTCCTAGAACGGTCGGCAAACGGTCGATGAACTAAGCCATGCCATTATAACGCTTATCCCTAATACATCTTTCATTATTAGATCATAAAAAAAGTATAATTTTGGCGTGTCCATGTTGCTCACGTCTTTGAGTCCCTACACGTACCCCCTGGGTGGTGCTAAAGGATCTAATAAATGAAAAATAAACCTAAAGTAGTAGAACTTATGCCAAGTTCGTCCTGAGAATTATAGCCTCCACATCTGATAATCTGCCGCCAAGCAGTGGTGCACTCGCGTTGCTGTCTTCCGGTGGAAGGGTGTGGGGGCCGGTGAAATCACATGCGCATAAGACGTAACATCTCTAGTGACAGGCGCAACGGGGTGCGACTTGGATCTTCTCATACTTCGGTCGGGTAGGACCTGAGTCGTATTTCGGTTGTTTTGGGCGGAGATATCCACCTAACATCAAGTGGGTCTTCAGCTCGTCTCGTCACATTATAATATTGTAGTATAACACAATTTTTTTTATTCATACACACACGCCCACGCCGGGTATCCGCTAGTTAAGTTTAAATGTATTATTGATAAATCATTGTCTATTGTTGCTGTAAAAATACTTTTTGATCTTCATTGACCGAGCGTAGAGTCGCTTCACATAGCAATATTAATCTATAGAAAGTATAAGCGAGAGTAGGCGTCGATAAAGAACAGATCGAACAACTGCCAATAAAGGCTAATCTCCTGTAAGTACACACGAGTACGAATGAATCCGCGATTCGTTTTACTCCTATTAATGGGATTACGAATATTGATGCGCACTCGCTCGCTCGGGACGAGTGCTCGGGACCGGGATCCCAGCTCGAAGTACGGAATCTAACAATGATTTAGTCTGAAGTACGAATATTTACTTACTTTTGATGTGAAACAGCTATTTGCCACCTTTGTACTAAATGTTTTAAATCTTTGAGTCAAGTGACAGTTGTTTTAGTTATTGCCGCCCAAAAAGTACAGCAAAATGACTCTGGTCCTTCTCTACCGAAGTAAGAGACGACCCAAGTCGCATCGCGTCGCGCCCGTCACTCTGAAACTAAGAAGTCCCATGCGCCGTAATGTGTTATCAAGATACTTAGAAAAAAATGTCTCCATACAAAAGTTAAAATTCTATATAAATAAATAATATTAACATTCACTGGCAGATAGGTGATGTTATAAAAACTAAAATCTACTTATATCTCAGAAATAAAAGGAATAGGGATCGGCGCAAAAAAAAAACTAAAATCCACGCGCACGAAGTCGCGGGTTTGGGTTGCTCCTTTAGCAACCCAAAGTAGGGTCTCTGAGGGTACCTACGGACGCCAGCAACCTGGTCCCCCACCTGCGCAGATGTTACAGCACTGTCGCGCTATCTGGCAGTCCATACGTTTCCTGAGCAACAAGTTACACGCACTTGGTTCGCTTCCTGTCTAGTATCGCTTAGATCAAGAGTCCTGGCTAATGTGGAGCTATGCCACTAAATCAGGCCATCTCCTATGAGATTACATACCGATGAACGTCGATATATTTATTTTTAGTCAGGGGTTAACAAAAGGCTTCCATCTGAATAATTTGATGACAGGGTTGAACAGCGATTTAAAACAAATTCTTTGTTAGAACTGAAATTATCGAGTAATAATGAATGTGCGACATCAAACGAACCCAAGGGCGCTCGAGCTCCTCCATCTCAATTTTACGTCCTCCACGAAAAGGGAAAGGGTAGCGGAGGAAAGTGGATTGATCCAAATCCTATCACACCTTCCTGTAATTTAAGTCACAAAGTTTATGACCCATTTTCATAAATCGATATCTTTATCCTAACAAGAGAGTTAAATCCGACGATTTTAAGTGTATACGAAAAACCACTCACTGCGCTAGTGTAAGCAAACATACGGACGCCACTAACCAGCAAATTAGTTTTTAGCTTATTCGGTTGTGATTATAATCCTAACTGCAGTAACTGTGAATTTATACGTATACCTGTTTGATAAAACTATTGCCGTAGTATTTTAGATGTGTTTTTAAAATGTCGCAAGTACCGGCACAAGGGTTCGTGCCCGAGAAGGTGCAGGAGTTCAACCGACGAGCGTCCCAGGACGTCGGCAGCCAGGACTCCGCCAAGCGCAACGAAACTCCCAAAAAAGAACCCACAAACGCCGAGAAACTGGAAAAGTTGCAGCAGAAAGCGCAGGACGACAAGCCGAAGGATGCTTTCAACAGACAAGAGAGCAAGAACCCATTCTCTCCCCATTTCTACAACCGCAGCAGCAGCAGCCGGCCCCACGGCCATTTCGAGATGGGCCCTCGAGGGTTGGACTATTCCCCCCATCGCATGGACTTCTCCAACAGAATGAGAGACTATGGACCGCAAAGGTCGACGTCCATCCACGGCCACGAGCTGACAGACGGCCCGGCTCCGATCAAGCCCGAGTACCTGGGGCACAGGAGCCACTTTGGCAGTCAGATCGTCCCCGGCGGGATGAACCACCCGGACGTGGTGTTCAGGCACGACCACTACAACCAGATGGGCTTCTCTCCTCCGCGAGCGTCGCGGTTTTCTTCGCAGGAATACCTGAATAATCCTGCTCAGTACGGCAGGTGGCAGGACTACCGGGCGGAGTACCGGCAGAGGCGGCGCTCGCAGCAGGACCTGCACTCCATGGAGGGGAATGAAGGTATGTTGTATTAAGATGACTCCGGTGTGCAAAATATGCGTTTTTGAATTATTTCTTTGGGTCAGAGTGTTTTGATCGCAGTAGCAGCCAGGTCTCAAGCGGCTTCTCGCTGTGAACTACGCTCTTATGGAATCACACCAGAATCACACCATCAAATTACCAGACCTGATATTTATTTAAATATTTGTAATCTCTTCAATTCAGCTAAAAAATTCCAAATAAAAGATTATAAATCGTTCAGTCTAAATATAAAATTGTAAATAGGGCTTCAAAATTATGTTTTCATGATATCATGCCCAGATTGGCTTCGACCCTTTTTACGTTTGATGTACGGCGTTTTGGAACGAACCTCTTTATTAACGGTATAAATAAAATAAATTGCCGTACGAATTGGGTAAAGGTTTTCCGAAAAAATATCTTATGTTTTAGACAGATCAACATTTGAACGAAAAAAATAATAATTGATGTAATCTTGACTTAGTTATCATCGGAAAGATACATTAGGTAACCCCACTGTTTTACAAAGTGCCGCTTAACAGGCAGACCACTAACGGCCGCGTTTCCCCTGACCCCAGCCACACACTTGCCCCAACCTCCCCTCGAACCATATCAATTTTATGCGCGTTTATTCAAATCACCACTAACGCCACCTATCCGTGTAAAAAAGTAGCTCTATCAAACTTAATGGAACGTGACATATGTCATATTGACATGCGAGACGTGCACACATCACTAGTGGCTAAGGAATAAGGGCGAAAGTTGCACGTGACTTCCACTTTTATGGATGAAGACACGCGAAATAGTCGTAAGTGGAATAGCTTATTCTTATGGCGGCTAGGATTACCCGAGGTTAATCCTTGCCGACTAAAATAAGTCGCTGCTAAAACCGGCATTACAAGAATAATGAAAAATATCATTTATGAAAATTTAAATTTACTATACATATTCTTTTCATGAATAACTCGACTAACATTCCTTCGGTAAAGATTCAGCCTGGGAAAAACTTATAGCAACGATAATGACCAACAAGTTCGAACGAAAATTCACTAATGTTATACATTATAAAAGCAACTTTTTGAGGTATGCTTCTTCTATATCAGTTTAAAAACTATCATGGTTGCGAACATTATTTTTCGAGTTACCAGTTTAAAAACTATCATGGTTGCGAACATTATTTTTCGAGTTACCGAGATATTAACCGTGACTTGTGAGTTTTGTTGTCTCCCAATATTTCGACGCAGTTTCAAGTCAGTTTTTTCTGTTAAATTCTAACTTAATCTTGATATTACAGCCAGGTTATAAGTGTACCAAGTATTTTGAAAATAATATTATTTATTTATTTTATTTCAATAAAAACGATTAATTAAAGAACAACAAAATTATGGCAACGGCAATTTGTCTTGCCATATTTTTTTTTTCTTTTTCACACTCATACCTCTGCACTAAGATTCCCTGTGTCGCAGATGGCATGGACAAACACAGAAACACAAGACAAACACCCAATACCCGAGAACAAACTTCATGCTCACCACACAAAGTATGCCCGGCTACTAAGCCACGGAGCCGTCTAATTGATGGCATAAAATAGAACATACCTCTGTTTCAAACATCTTATATGCAGTTCAATGGAAGAAAGCTGTTTGATCGAACCTTTAAACAAAATTCGAAGTTGGAACTCGTGAGCAGCTAAAAAGTAACCTCCATCGCGGCATCCAGACTAATCCACAAAAAATGAATTCGTATACACCTTGCACAATCCACGTGGCGGTCTCACGCATGAATGGGATCGATAGCGGGCGGCCTTACCCCACGCGACTGCCGCCTCCCGCGAGCCCCCGCACTATACACCCCCCCCCACCCCGCGCGCCGGGGGCGACGACCCCGCCGCGCCACACACCCGCCCGTCTTTGGGTCAATGTTACCGTTTGTAATGCTTCTGAGGTAGTAACGTAAAGTGCTTTTTGTAAATTATAAATTAATGCCGAGTGGCGTTCGGGCGCATCTACCGGATGAGTCTAGTATCTCTGTTTATTTAATAAAAATACACTGAGTATTACTTGAGAATATCTATAAACAAGAATCATCTCTCGGCGAACAAATAATAAATAAAATATACTGTACTACACGACTTAGTACAAAACAAACAAAATGTTTTTGGTAACTATAGTATTCATCCCTACATTATAAAAACCTACTGACTTTGTCAGCATAGAAACTTAAATGCTATGTTTCTAAGCATTTAAGTTTCAACGTTGCCAAGTTATATACAACCGTTAATTACTTACACAGTAAACTGTACATTTGCGTTGGCTAAAATTTTTAAATTAAAAAGTAGGCGCCTATCCTTGTTGAATCGCTCCTCTGTAATGCAAATTATTGAAGTTAACTCGTTATAACATTCAATCCGTGTAATCTGAAAACTCCGAATTAATTTTATATTAATAAAGTTTGATGGGATAATACTTACCGTCCGTCCGTCCGTCTGGCCGAGCATTTCACATTTGTATGGAGATTTTACAAGATTAAAAGTGATTGTTCTAGAACATTCCGCTTGCTCGACTATAGGTATAAGCTGAAGGAACGGGAGAGGGGTAGTAAGATTCTAATGGGCAGAAATAGCAACTCCGAACACCAGAAAAACCGCGTGTGCATGATGCAAGTATGGCGGAGTATCGAGCACGTGTGGCTCCGACCGGCAGCTGGTCGCGGCCGGAGCCACCTCCCACCTCCTGTAAACTCGATGGAATAAAAAGTTACATGTTCCTCGACACGACAGCGGTGACTCCACGTGCCGCCTTTAGAAGGATACCGCGCGGCTAGCTTCAGATAAAGTTAGTTTCAAATAAAAAATCCACCTAATTCAGTTCGCACTAGGTGAAAACAATACATGTAGGTAACTCTTCTTTTAAGTTGGCAAAAGAAACCACTTTCTATGAGACTTACCCTCTTTTCTCTGTTGTCTCAGTAATAATAATGAGTGCAACTTATCTTGCTTACATTCCACTGCAATAACTATGGAATAAAATTACTAGTGTATTATGGTTAATTACTAGAACATTTAAAAAAGTTTAAAGTCACAGCACCGCATGGCCACCCCGCGAGTAGCAAGATGCATGGCGTCGATAGCGAGCTGCGTCGCAGCTAGATCGGACTCGGTTCGAAGTTGGATCGCGTGTTCCACTTTGCAAGATTTTTATTAAACTTTATAAAGTCGAAGTTTCCGATACGTATGAGAGTTTTATGTTTTCGAATGGTGAAGGAAAATGTTAATGTTGACAAGTGGATTCCATGAGAATGTGATTTTTTTTCCAATGACATTTTCACGGTTTAACTGTTGTATGGGAATGTATATTGA
The DNA here is from genome assembly GCA_921293045.1 of Aplocera efformata. Taxonomy (NCBI): domain Eukaryota; kingdom Metazoa; phylum Arthropoda; class Insecta; order Lepidoptera; family Geometridae; genus Aplocera; species Aplocera efformata. The sequence goes on from OV121057.1 coordinate 187,185, forward strand.
ACACAGTTTTTTAGGGTTCTGTACCCAAAGCAAAAAGTGAACCCTGTTAGTAAGCTTTCAATGTCTCTAGCCCAAGTACACTACATAAAAAGTACATAACAACACAAATTGTGTTATTATTTCATTGACTGTTAGGCGGTACGAAGTTCGCCGGGCTAGCTGGTACAAACATAAAACCACGCCACTTTCCCCGAAGAGTTAGGCAGACCAGACGTCACTAGTGGTGAGCTCGTAACCACCGCATTCCAGGTGAATGAATGAGTAGTTCCCTGACATATGGATGAGTATAACGACACGGTACCTTACGTTCGGTACCAAGTCATTTCATTAATTTCACCACGACACTACGAGAAAATGAAACGGCAAGCAACCATTACTCACTCGCTCAGCAGTTAATGAAACATAAGACATTAATGCGAGCAATGTAACGCGCGCTCAATAATTCACGCGGCATCGTCTCCACTGTTGCCTGCGACTGTACCCGACTCAAATTGTTTTGTACGCGATGATACCGACGTGTAGGATTGGCTGTGCGCCACTGTACGTACAGTCGGGGCCAGTTGGCTTACGTCACTTTTCATTTAAATTCTTTTCAATGTCAATAATTGGCGTCTATTGTTGTCTGTTTCACGATAGAAGTCTGTTGGCTGTGGCGCTAGTTTCTATGCAAAGGTTAAATATTTGTTTGGATTTTTGTTAGTTCCTTCATCTGCCGCAGGACTTTTGTCATGAAACCTGTGGATTTGATATCGAATATATACACTCGTCATGTACTGATTACAGGCAGTTCTTTGGGACGATCACTCACGGCACTCTCTATTAAGAGATAGGTAACCTTGATGAGCTGATTGAGCTTGATCGAGCTCCCTGGCGACCAACTCTGGTTGTTCGACCCGCATTTAATTACGGCTACGGATTATGGCTCAAAAGAGAGTTTTTTGGTCCATAATAGAAGCTGAAATTTTCAAAGTATTTAATATTTTTAATATTTGATACTTATCGGTAATGAAAATAGAAAATCGAAAATCTTTTTTTTTTATTGTAGTCTTAGTAGAGTTTATCGTGAGTGCGGATGGAGTCAGCAATATAATAGAAAGGAAAGGATCACAAATCATCTGAATCGAGTTGTACTCTATTTATACTCAAGTTAAATGTAGTACAGTCGCGCACGACAGCGCTACGCGTGTACAACAATTTAGCAAAATAATTTTATAGGTAAAAAAATTGTTTTTGTTTTTTTTTTGTTGGTCAGGGTTTGTCCTGGTTGCTGGATTTGGAATGTTTTGTAATACTGAAGGAAACTCCTAGTCCAGTATTCATGGAACAATCGCAGCAGTGAGCTCACCTCGTGCCGTCCACGTTTCCATGATGTTGTAACCCATGAGGTGAAAGTACCTAATATGGCTCTGCTACACTCGGAGCAAAATGCCATTCATTTGTGTATGTACTAGCTGTTTCCTGCAATTTCGTACGCGTGAAAATAAAAGTAGCCTATTTAACACCAGCGATTTGCTAATGAAAGTAAAATCAATTTTTTTTGTAATAAAAATGTTTTTTTGTTTTAAGTACCTTATATAGTTTCAAATGCAATGTTTCAAAATATGGATGTGGAAGGATATAAGACACGAGGTAGGCCAAAGAAAAGATGGATGGATTGTGTGAAAGATGATATGCGTAAGAAAGGAGTGAGTACTGAGATGACGTCTGACAGAGGGAAATGGAAGAAAAATACATGTTGTGCCGACCACACTTAGTGTGGGATAAGGGCAGGAAGATGATGATGATGATAGTTTCAAATGCATTTAGTACAAAGCTGTTTATTTGATATTAGAAATAGACACTTCAATTTTATTTATTTGTTCTACTACTAAATGAATGTCTTATCTCCAGTAATATGTCCAGTAAGATTACGCTTTCTTTAATTGAATCATCGCTTATCTTTGAACTTTTAATTAAAGAATTAAGACTTTAACTTACCAGACTTTACCTACTTTTACAAAACGTCGACTTATATTTTCCATTTCAACCCTTAACCTAAGTTAGTTGTAACTCAGTTAGTTGTTGGGTGCGAGTCTCTGCGCCTCAATTGTTTTAATCAAGTGTCACGCGGCTGACGTCATTTAGAACAATGACAGTTCGCTAGATCTTACGGCGAGACTTGCTTAATCATATCTCCCCTCGTGCCACTGTTTTAACAAACAGTCTTCGCTATTTTTTGTTGTTACTCTTCTTCTGTACATTCGTGTAAGTAGCTAATTCTGGTGTCGGATATTTTAAGAATGTTCAAAGGCCTCCAACCTGTCAGAAAATCTAAAGTAGCACGTAACATAACATATGATTGTACGAAATAACAACTAACAATATTTGTTTAAATTTAACACATATCAGTATAAATTTACATAAAACTAAATAGAAAATGTAAAACATAGTTCAGAAGAATGGAATAATGGATGCTTATAATGATGTGTGCTACAGCAGCGAATGCGTTTCTACTCAGCAAGGTGCCCACTGTCTCAACAGTGGTTACTGTTATTGTGAACATGACTTATCAACTAGATCTTAAAGTGTCCTCTGACGAACTGTAGCGATCAGTTTAAATTAAACTAAACAGTCACTCGTCCAAATACTGACCGGACGGAGGGTTGCATTCAGTAAGAGATAGATACAATGTCATGAGTAAAAGTGTTGCTATAATCTTTCTTTTCTTAGTATGTAACTTAGTCTGAGGTCTTCGACATCAAGCTTATCGGACAACATAGCCAGAATAAGCCAGAACCATACTCTGAACGCGCCCTCTGAAGCACGAAGCTCAACTCAAATACGCTTCGTGCTTCGAGCTAAGCCGTAAATAGAATATCAAATAGCGACCATGAAATGTTTGTGAATACGGCTGTGAATGTAGTCTGCCGTCTAAATAATGCAATCACCGAAAACGACAACTCGCAAAATTAACAAAACTCTCGACAACGCGACTGTACAATTATATCTCGTTAGTACATTTTGTGTTGCACTGTACACACGGTGCTACTCAACTCGGAGGTTCCGGAGTCATTGTAAACTCTGTGAGAAGTGAAGGCGCATCGGTTTTTTTATGTGATCATTTATTGTGGCGCCTCGGCAGTGAACCTGACTGGTGTGCCGTGACGGGAAACGAGACGCTCTCTAATGCCGTCATGTTTCATAGCGGCGGGGCGTTCCGTGACAGCCAACTTTTTTTATTCATGTGTTATTTTATAGGTTTCCGTCCCAAAGGATAATAAACCTTACAACTAAGCATAATGTCCATCAGTCCTACTTTTAAGAGGCTGTATTTTAATGCGGCTGGAACATTACTCAAAATACTTTTAATACGGAGCTTACTTATACCAATAAAAAAGTGGTAGCGGCAGCGGTTGCGAGAGTTTTATACTTTGCATTGAAAAGTATCGCATTAATTAAAAATATTGAGTACACATTTTTGTGATATAATAAAATATTGATTATTATATGAATAGCAAATTAATGTCAATCAGGAACGATTATACGTGGAAGTGGACCTACTCTTATTGAATTTCCATTTTAATTCTAATTTATTTTGTATATTTTATTTTTACGCGTTGAATTATATTTGGGATAAAGTTTAGTTAGCTGTTTAGCTTTTAGTTACGTTGCACTATACATACACACACATACACACAGTACATTAGGTACAGCTGTACTCATAAACCTTACGTCATCCGCTGGGTTTTATTGCATTTTTCGTTTTACTACTCACTGAATTAGATTTCCAGTGGTGCTGCACCGCGCCGGGCCACTCGCGGCATCGGGTCGACGGCAACTGTCATTTTATACATTTTTAACCGACTACAAACTAGAGGAGATTCTGATTCGATTTGTACGTTTTTTTATTGATTAAGTTCTTCGAGCTGGTTCCTTATAATTAGTTAATTCTAGTTCAGTCCCAGTTTCATGGGTTGCCCCGCTTGCCCACGCACACGCACTCGTGGCGATCTGCCGCCAAGCAGGAGTGCACTGGTATTGCTGTGTTCCGGTGGAAGGGTGTGATGCTGGGGAATTTAAAGGCGCGTGACTTTGTCGTCTGGGGTGACGGGCGCTACGGGTTGTGACTTGAGTCCTCTCAGACTTACGTCGGAGAGGACATAATTCGTATTGCTGGTATGAATGAGGGTAGTTTTTAAAAGAAAATTGACACGAAAGAAAAGGAGTAAACACAATATTGGTCCCGCTCCCGCACCCCGCCGGCATCACTCCAATAATGGCGAGTCGACTCCCGACTCTCCCGAGCTTGTGCCGGGCGGGGGCGGGGGCGGGGGCGGGGGGCTATATGTTGTTGTACGCGAATTGTTATGTTCAGGAAATTAATATTGTTATTGGGTTGCCAGATTGAATCGGATAGAGCGATGAATGGAACTCTTGCTGGTGCGATTTTTACCAAAGGTACACTAACTTATGGTAAAAACAACCAGATTATGTCAAAATAGGATTATAAAAAAAATATTATAAATTCATACATTGTTACAATGTTATCCCAGAAACAGACAATATATTCGTGTTAAAAGAAATATACTACAACTAGCTGTGCCCCACGGTTTCACCCGCGTTTTTCTCGTTTCCGTGGAAATACCGAGATAAAATATTGCCTTTGTGATTAAACCATGATAGCTAGATATATGTTCTCGCGGACTTTTTTGTAGGTCTTAATAGGATCTACAAACCTGTAGTACATCATTTTGTTCTATTGTCAATAGTTTTTGCAGCGCACGCAAAAATAGGTTTTCGATTTTACACCTTGTGTTATTATACAAAATAGCAATTTTATTACGGATCCCTAATTTTGAAAAAAAAACATATATATAGCCTTCCTCGATAAATGGACTACCCAACACTGAAAGAATCATTCAAATCGGACCAGTAGTTCCAGAGATTAGCGCGTTCAAACAAACAAACAAACACTGCAGCTTTATAATATTAAAGTATAGATTAAAAAATGTCTGAACTTAGTTTTATACAATAAAATAGATCTCGAGTTGTGCTGCTGTAAAAGGGCATTGTCAAGGTGTAATAAATAATTTGGTAATACAAATTAGATGTCATTCAATACAAAATCTAAAAGTATGTTATTAAAATGACAATGAATAAAGTTAAATTGAGTCTTAATTCTAACGTTGCTCTAAAGGGGAATGTCGTCAAATTTAAATATCAATTAACTGTAACTGACTGAAGATAAAACTGATGATAACTGTAAAACATGGACAAACTGAAGGCAAAGTTTGTCCATGTCTTACAGTTATCTTCTTCAGCATACATACATAATTTATTACTTAGTACTGAACCTGAGAAAAATCGATTTATTTCGTGACTTACAATAATAACAATTCCACTGAAGTTGCATTATTTAATGCCGTAGGTCCACGCCGTCATATTATAGTTTAATTAATAATTGCGTGATTCTTAGTCAAAAGCTTCCAACTACGGTAGTAATTGGCGGCAGGTTTTCGAGTTGAAACCTGCCGCCTTGCACCGTGGCAGCCTTTATATAGAGCCAATTTCCAATCCAGGCGGCGTGTGGCGCCACCATCGCTAAACATCAGGTACCATTGACTAATGCATCCAGGTCTGTAATTAAGAAAAAAACAGAACTAAGAATCAGCGTGAAATAAAGTTATTTTTTTTTTACTTAAGTAATCCTCCAAAAACAACATCACTGACAGATTGACAAGTACACTCTTATCAAACTGCGTCAAGCACACAACACCCCTCAGTTTCAGCGTCGTCAAACATAAATATTGTTGGCAGGAAGACACAATTTCCTCCCGGTGTATCCCAACAATAAATACCGATATACCGCCATTGTCTGTTAAGTCCCCAAAATGCTCGAATCTGCCTTTTTAGCAGTAAAATGTTTCATTCCACCATTAATTAATTAACGTCACCCTGAGCCCAGTGTTTCTTTGTTCGGAACCGGATTTCCTGTGACGGCCAAACGGGCCCGAACGGAGGCGAAACGCACCCGGATTGGACAATAAAAATTATTGCGATCAAAACGGCCGTTAGAATAATTGGAAAAGTTTGGATTGTGGCGAAAAGGAGGATTTAAAGCTGTTCATAGAATTCATTTATTTTATCATTGCTGAGAAGGAAACCTTTGCCCGTAAGGATTACGTTTATTTTTTACGATTCCGATTCTACGTTATAAATAAACAAACACTTGGATTATTTTGTGTTATTCTTGAGTAACAGAAAATAATCCAAGTTTTACTCCTAAAATTACATCCTTCCGTTCATGGGTCCCTCCTAATGTGTTACGGGGATATGAGTCGAAATACCAAGTAAGAGGACGTAGGGAGATTTCAAAGCAACGACACCAGAGTTGGCCAACTCACATGGAGGAAGAACACGGGGCCTAAAAATTACTTATTAATAAGTAAAGCCGACCGATATACGTTCCCTCCGAAGCACGGAAGCGCTCGGTCCAACGACCACGTGTTAGCAATTACTCAGCTGCCTAGCGACATGATGGTAAGAATTTTGAATACTATTGCTATTTTCAAAATCATCAGATGCTATAACATGGTGCAATCGCAACACTTGACATGTTTCTAATACTCTTTTTAATCACTTCAAATAAGATTTCGATTAAAACTGATTAGTGGCATTTTAACTGAGCGCTTCCGTGCTTCGGATTGCACGGCCAGCTACACTAATCGATATGCCTTCGGGTGACTTGGAAATTCCAACATCAGAGTTTATTCAGATAGAAGATGATCGTTTAAAATTGTCCTTTCAGCTTCCACTTCATCCGCGAGGAAAACTTTTGAAGAAATTCTAAAGTATGTTGCGGAAAAATTGTTCATGCACAAAATGTTTCAACTAGCTGCAGAACATAGTTTAAAGACCTGATGTTCGAGATTACTTTCAACTTATGAGTAAGCACTAATAAATAACAAGATTTCGTATCGCGAGCTCATTTATTAAAGCCACACGAAATGTAATCGTTTAGGGGTACGTACCCCCTCGGGGGACGAAACTTTTGTTCGCCGAAAAACGTATTACGATATCGCGTGATGTGGAAGGTGCGCTGAAAAATATTTTGAGATCGTTTTTGATTTTAATTTAAAAAAATCCACTCCTAGACGGGGATTTAAAAGGGCTAATACATGATCTGATGATGAATGAGGCTGGTAAGCACAGGTTGAATGCTACTGCTTCGCATAATAATGCTGGAATATATTCCCGTTTCCGTACGCGCGTGCACATATAAAATAATAATACTTGAATTGAAACGGGAAGAAAACACATTTACTTGTATTATAAAAGCTATAGCTAAGATTAAAATAATAATTCCAGACTGGAGAGTCTGCTAGCTATTAGCTATAGCTTTTATAATACAAGTAAGTACGCTCTATTACATAAAATAGTGTAATCCCTGTTGAAACCCATGCTCACCCGAGCAAGGTAACATGCAAAATGAAATATTAAAATGTGGTGTTAAATCTAGTTTAGTGCTCAATATACTGAATTGATTTTAATATTCTGATCACGTTTTTTATACTTTTACTACAACGGAAGGTTGGATTCTGCGCTTTGGATAGGTACTATCATAAGTTATAAGTTATATAGAATGTAAGTTATAAAATACAATCACTTAATAATAATAATATTAATAAATATACACATTTTCCAATATTTATAATAAATCAAAACTTTTTGATAAATATTGACATATATGATTATATTAATTTTACGTGACTGCAGTGATCGGGCGAGCTGACAATCCACTTGATGTTAAGTGGTTACTTTTGCCCATAAACGACAGTCAAAGTCTCAGGTCCTCCCCTACCGAAGTTAGAAAACCGCTCGTCGCTCTGAGATGGGAATCTAACGCCTGTAAATTCACCAGCACCCATACCCATCCACCGGAAAACAGAAAAACGAGAGTATCACCCGGCGGTGGATTGCCAGGTGTGGAGGCAGTTCCTCTCTGAACGAACTTGGCTCAAGTTGCACTTCTACTAAAATATCAGAAAGTATCTAATGAACGTTTTCAAATTAAAAAAAATAACATTTTTGGTTGAATGTTTCATTTTTAAAACCATTGCACGTTCTAGTATCTGTGGACTACATCTCATAATGTATTTCCTTGTTCCAGGTAAAGCCCGTTCGATATCACTTCACGCATCGGTTCGTAAATACAGTGAGTTATGTTTCAAACGAATTGAATTTGCATTTGATAGGAGCCAGACATAAAAACATTATTTGTATCTGCACAAATCTACGGCGTATGTACTTGGCGAAATTTTGTTCAGCATGTTAAAACAGCAGTCTTTAAAACAAATATAGTTTTATTAAAATACTAAGCCATCGCGAAGGTTAACGGCACGAAGCCTATGTAGCCAAATCCGTTGAGCTGTTTGACCGGTAAGGAGTAACACACGCACCCACACCTAGCTTTTCCCGTATACATATATCTAACATTTGAGCTTGCGTGTGGTGTGTGAGTATGTGTTTTTGTGTGTGTGTTTGTTACCCTTTCACGCTCAAAAATTTGTTATTAGAATAGCTTATATCCTAGATTAACACATAGGCTACTTTTTATCCCTAAAAACTAAAGAATTCTCGTAGGATGGCCACTACGGGTAGCACCGCGGGGCACAGCTAGTACCTCTACGAGTATATATCATCTGCATTCACATTCAAATAATTCAAGTAATTTGGTAAAGTTCAGTTTAAATAATTCTGTAACTGTCGTTGTTAGCACAGTTACTCGGAAAACTTCTCGCAAAATGCGTAATCCAGTTCCATATTGAACATGTGGAGGGGAGTTGGTGCGCTCCCCGGGGACCCCCCGGCTCCTGGCTCCGAGGCCGCCAAACCATTCTTTTTTCATTCCACTTCCACACCAAGTTGACATTTCTTGGGATGAATTATTTTTAATGCAACGTTCAACGAATAATACATGGCAATGGCTACGTGAGAACAGTACCGTTCTGCGAAACAAGAAGTTATTGCGATGAACAAAAAACCCGACTGACTACGTGAAATATTCCATATTACATTTAAGCATAGCATTGTATACATTTTTGTAAGTATTTTGATACCAGATTGCTTATGTTCATGGGCGACGGTGACCGCTTTCTATCAGGAGGCCCGTCAGCTCGTCTGCCACCTATTCCATAAAAAAATTACATAAAAATGATGCCATAACATAAATGCCGTTTTCAAGTTCCAAGCATTCAAAAGAAGGTTTTTGATGTTGTCTTTGAAATTTATATATTCAGAGCGAAACCTCAAAATGACGACCTTCTCACGCGGGTCGGCTGCCGTACTATGAGTAATATGTATTTACTGAAACCACCTTACAGTTCCTTTTATCCCTTCTCTGGTATAAAACCTGCGCCCTGGTTCCCCTAATTCAATCTGAGCCAACGAGGGTGGCCAACATGTGTGTAAAAATTAGGATAGTCCTGCACTAGTTAGTTTGGTTAGCGGCGTTACTGGCGAGGAACTTGGAGAAACATCTGGCAGCACTGAGCTAACTCCTGATTTGTTTGAGGGTTTATTTTTAGTTTTGTAACGTTTTTTTCTGCGGTTTAGGTTATCATTTTGATAATTACTCGGAACAACTATCCCAAAACGCAGTCTTTTTTAAATGACTTAAAAAAATTTTTTTTCTCAATTTGGCTGCATGTTTATGCAAAGTCTTTGCCAATTTTGGATCGATTTATATGATTTTTTTATTTAATAGAGTGCTTCTCTGAGGTGGTCCCATAGTGAAGACCTGAAGGTTATACCTATAATAAGTAAGTGAAATTCTGAAGTCGGTTAACTTGATTTTTAAGTCAATTATTCTATTTGTAGCCAAAATATAACTTTCTGAGTTGCGTATGCTAAAAGAGCGTAATGTTATTTAATTTTTTTTTATTCAGTATACTATTTTATTTCTATACGTTTGTTACGAACAGCAACATTTATTCGGTCGAAATTTATACAAAAAAATTGTTGATATGACCGGTGTCCTAACAATCGAATTATAACCCTCAGTGTTTTGGTCCGTATCACCCTCAACTGGTTTATTTTGATGCGAGCGCAAATGTGTTGATCAACAGTCTTATATTTTATATAACATACGCAACGCGGTGCAACTTAGGTTTAACTAAGGCCGGGGTGGACTGTAGTTTTACTGCTGATGTTATGGGGGAGGTTACCACTTAACATGGCCCAGGGGTACAAACGCCGACTATCAATTCGAAAGTGACTAATTCAAATTCTGACGCGCATCTATGAATACTTGTAAAAAAAAAGTGTATGTATGAATGAAGTTTATTTGTTCTTAATGGAAGAAGAGAATATAGTGAAAAAATTGGCTATTCCTAGAATAAAAAATTCGAAGACATAGTCGGTGATGATATTTTCAAATTGATGTCAGAAGTGTTTTTGAGACTATCCTCAGTGTTCAGAAGTGGTGGCCCCTCTCGCAGGACTAGACGAGCTCGTCTCGGCTTTAAATAATGTCGTTTTCCCGAGAAGTGCATTCCTCACAGTCTCTCAAACTTGTTTCTTAACGCTGTTTTCCTTTGATTACGCCGCGAGACCTTTCAGAACTGCCGCCGCTGCAAAATTACTGCATTTTTGATGGCATCGTCCGCTCTCTACTTGGGATTAAAATTGGATTACGGCCACAGTTAACTGCTGCGGGGCCCCGTATATATATATATTAGTACGGAGCACAGCACGATAGCGTGGAACGACCAACCAAAGAGTATCGAACCCAACTGAAACTCAATTAAAGTCAATTATCTTTTCATAGCATACACGTGGAATCGAAAAAATGTTAATTACCATTTTTATTCCTTTGTTCTTTCCATGTTATTATAGTTTTGTACAGACTAAATTTTGTGAACTGTATAGACACCGGCCTATGCTCAACAAGGGAGAGTGAGTGAGCTTTGATCCATCAAACAATCTATCCGGTTTGATAGGTTTTAAAATTTTAACCGATTACAGCGCAGTTAAAAGTAGGTTTATGATTTAATCCGTATGTTAGTACTTTCACCTGTTCCAGCATAACTTCTAAACTACTTATCATAATCTGACTAATGAGTAAATACAAATTATCCTAATGACGAATTTGGTTGGCAAATAAGTAGCTCGAAAAGAACAAAAACAAAATCAAAACGGGCTTGAATACAATATTCAATAAATCAATAGTCTTATTCTCCCAAAAGATGCAAAAATATTGTGTTTAAAACTGTAACCCGACTACGGAAAACTCATAAACCAGATTAATAAGTAACGATTCGGCCTCCGACCAGTGTGAAATAACAACCGTTTTACAATAGACTACAGTTTGTAGTAAGTTGGACGTATAATTCATATGTAGTATCATTTTTCTCAGTGCATATTGTAAAATCTCACTAATTAGAAGGGCATAGCTCGGGTAAACTCTTCTAATTAGTATTTGGCTTGAGAATGTAAGTGCGCAATGCCACGTTCTATAACGGTAAGGCAAAACATCGTAAAACACACCGTAACAACCTCGGCCCAAAATACAATATCCGGTACCACCTAGCCGTGGATTAGGGTTGCCTAACTTACTTCTTATGGTGCAGGTGGTATTACTCTCGACGAGCGAGAGTGTGTACCACGAGCCTAATCAGCGTTGGAAACTAGGTGTCACATGAGTTTGGAGTTGTGTCGGTTCCGTCGCCGTGTTTTTGTTCACCGTATTGAGTGGGATTGCAAACACTATTTTCTGGTGAACAAATCTTTTGTAAATATTTAGATTTCATCCAGCGACCTTCAGATTAAAACTCGGCGCTCGCACGAAAAATAAACCGAGTAAAAGCGATTTCGATAAGCGAACCGGAATTCCGTACCATCAGTTATTTTTTTGGGACAGTTGATGTAACAGATTTTAACCTAAGATCTTCAGCTTAGAAGGTAAGCACAGACAAATATTTTAGGCTCAGGAATGGGGTAAATAACCCTAAAAACTCATCGTATTTTAACTACATACGTATAAGTTCAGTAAGCCAGTCGTTCGTCCAACCACGTTAAAGAGCGTTGTTAAGGCCCGCCGCCGCCGCGCCGTCCATCAAGGCCCATTAGTCGGATGGGACATAAATCGGCGCACTCCGACCGGACCGTTCCGTTTAAACCATTACGCGAACTGTCATTGTTTCTGCTTTGTCATGTGACAGCCTTCTGTCCCTCGGTTTGGGGATTCTCATCTAAAAATATCTCTTTTGGGAGGCGAATAAACAAGTTTGAATTAATGTTGCTTTCGAGTCATCGATTGTTCAAGCCTAGATTTTGTTCCAATCGTATCTTTTTTATCTTCTTGACTTATAATTCTGGCTTTACAGCTCAGTTGTCAGTAGTTCCATAATCTGCGGTGAAGGTCGCGGGTTCGATTCCCACAAGCATTTGACAAGCAATTCCAGACAAGCATTTGAGTGAAGAACAAAGATGTTTGTACTGTTCCTGAGTATTTACATGTATAAATTTACAAAAAAGTACAATATAAGTGTTCTGTCAGTTATCTTGTTCCTAAAACACAAGCTATGCTTAGTTTGGGTAGATGACGCATGGTGAATCGTCCATGAATAATTATTTATTAATAACTAGACAGCGTAGTTTTAAAAAAATCACGTGACGAAGGGATGGTCTGTTTCTTTCACACATCGCTTTACAAAATGATATCGTGATTTAATGCGGTTTCTCTTTTGTAGTGAAGCTGATGTATTGTAAATGCTTCCAGTTCTTAGAGTTTGAAATCGATACAGACGATAATAAGTAAGTATTTGTCAGCTATTTAATGTTTTATTGCATTGATAATCCGTGCGTTGATGTTCAAAAGCCTTCAAGTCATAATTAGCAAAAACCGCCAACCCATTACAGGCGCTACTGCTCGGTTCGGTCTCACGTCCAATATTTAACCAGTCCGCGCTAAATAAGTACCAGTCATTGGATGGCTTAATTAAAATACCGCAAAATTAAACAGTGGTGCGCGAGAGAGCCCGCGACCCCCGGCTCCGCGGCGGACCGCACCCATCAACATTAAAAGGTATTACCGGCACACGTTTAACACTAGCTAGTTCTCGTAGCTGGCCGGCTGACCGGCCGGTGAAATGTAATGGAGACTAAAACTGGAACTATTGTACATGTTACCACCGCTGTACCACCACCGAGGAGCATGACGCGGTCGACTCACTGTCACTGTCAACGGTACAAAATGTTTGTTTCCTTTGAATTCTTAAAAATCTACTCCCGTAGCTTTGTGATCAACATTTCTGTGATAAATATTGTTTGTTTTCGTGTTTATCTTGTGTTTCTGTGTTTATTCATGCCACCTGCGACACAGGAAATCCTAGTGCAGAGGTATGAGTGTGTATACGATAAACGATATACTTGAAAACGGCACTTTGTTTAAATAAAAATTCAACTTCTTTTTAATGATAAGTTGGCGCTCGGCGTTCCTTCTTTGCGGATCTGAACGCCGCTGCATAAACATGACACGTATTGAGGCAAATATCATCTTATTGTGAAATTATGTTAATTTTTAATTCTGTGCTTACACAAATGTTGCCACCGATGATTTTCACCAACTAAAAACACGGTTGACAACATTCAGATATATATTTTGGGTGAATGGTGGTTCTTTTTGTATCAATTCCACTTATTATAAATATACCAGTTCAATACTCTATTATATAGCATGCCATGAATTGTTGTGCAGTAGGTGTGCGCTACGCGGTCGAGCCTCCAGGTGGAAGCACGTGGGGAATATCCACGATGCATTTCAATTTAAAATTATGATCGTATAGAGCGCAGTTAACAATGATAATATTTAAAATGTATAAAAATCTTTGTTCCAACCGACTTCCGGAGTGTCCTTGTATGTATTGTTAGACGTGGTGGATAAATCAAACACGCAAATAAGTCGAATATATGTGTACTCGTTGATTTTACAGAAATAAGTGCGCCCTGTCGGTACTTGCAACTACTTTTATAATCTCTAACAGGAAGTATCTGGCTTTTTAGTACTTGACAAACGGAATCTTTAAAACGAAAGTGGCAAGTGGTGCCACCTAGGCAAGCTTCCTGCTAAATATAATTTAAAAACAGCCTGTTTCAGTTTAACATCAAATTATGTACATCACAGTATCATTACAAAACTAAAATGAGAAATAAATTTATTATAATATATTAACAGTATTTATCTCCAAAAGTTGTTCTGTACAAGTAATATCAGTTTTCTAGTTCCCATAGTATGATACTTGTAATGACCGAAACTAGCCAAGCCATGCTTAGTTTGGGTCTAGATGGCGCTGTGTTAGATATCATTTATGATCCTAGTAAAAGCATTACAAAGTATCACATAACCAACCTATTACTAAAACTCGTCATCAGTTTTAATAACATATTCAGTTATGAATCACTTTAAAATTGTAGAATTAAATATTTAAATATTCTAAACGAAACGAAGCACCACCTTCTTGTGTAAAAGGTCCACGATTTAATATATAATTTATTTATTCTATAGTGTTTTCACCCAATTAAATTTTACACGTCGCGTCGGTTAGTTATAATAATGGGGTCCATATGAACTGGTATATAGTGTAATTACCAGCACAGTACATGCGCATGAATCTCGAAACCGCTTGATTAAACCTCGTAGAACCGTAAAAACAACGGCTACAGCAGCGGAGGGGTAATAATAATAAAAACTGGGAGAGAGTGTATCTGCGAGTCCTGAGTATATCTGAGCGGGTTCCGTAGGCCCAATCACAACTTTTAGTAAGTAAGTTTTAGGTATTTTCATTTGTTTAGGTTTTAGGCTTAATTTTTTTGTATTTTTGTTATGGGCGGCGGTAACCACCTAATATTCAGTGGGCTGTCTGCTCGTCACTTTAGTCGCATAAACAAATTAAGAAAAGTACACTGCGAAATAAATTTTACTTATGATAATAAAATATAAAGCAATTGTCTTATGAACCAAATATATTGCACAAACGTAAACATATTATAATATAACATAAATATCGTTTGGATAAGTAAATTATTTTCACGTAATTTTCAGCCGCCTCATGTATCAGAGGAAATCATTGGAATATAATATGACACGTATACATACATTTAGTAATGCTAATTTATAGTCAGTTTATAAAGATCTCATTTACTTAGATTGTGCCTTTACTATTTAACTAACTAAAGTAACATTTGAACAAGGGTTATTGTTACACTGCGTAACCCTAATAAAGCTCGCGTGGCTTCGCAATTAACTCCAGTGCGACACGTTATACCCGCGTCCTCTGTGCAACACAATGTGAGTCTCTATATCACTTTACTTAAACTGCCATCACGGTAATTGTTATGTAATTATAAAACATAACTATGGTAATGTGGCATTATAAGAACAGAATGCTAGATGATTATTTTTAATAAGTTAATTTCACTACACGTAATTCTGTTTAGTCCAAATCGACTTTCAGATTAGATACTTTTCTGCTCCAGCAAACTAAATTGTTAAAATACGAAGTTAAAATTGTTTTTATTTTTACCATGTACTCTTTCAAATGCATTTAGTTGTTATTAGTTGTTTAGACATTTCAAACAGACACTTCAATTTTATTTATTTGTGTAGATACTTCTTTTTTAGTTAAATATGTTTCTTCGAGATCTTATTATGAAATTTGTCGCTAGTCCAAACACTATGCACTCTCCACGTAGAACAACACATTTGCAAATGTTCCTCTGTCACCCAACAATATTCTCTGCGGTAACAGACTTCGTTTCGTCGCCAAATCTATAACTCCTTAGAACATAATATTTGCTATTTTCAAAGCCACTGCCATTTCACAGAAAGATGACTACTTCCTCAGCATGATCGATGAGGACGTACCCCGAGTGCAATAAATAACTTTAGCCTCCATTTCGGCTCCGCTACAGTCATCTAAAATTGTTTGGCTCAGAACTGCGCGGTGGAAAACCCACGCGTGAAAAATTACTACAATATTACACTACTTTCCCCGTAAATTCCTTGCGTTCCGTGATACACAGACAGATAAATTACAGGCCCCTCGACCCCTTCAGCCCTTACGGGGACGCGGGCGGCGGCGGCCCACTGGAATGTCCGTGCTTTAAGGATACCTTACACTTTTGAATTACCACATTTTCTTATACGTTTGCGATTTTTAATAAAGTTAATCGAAAAGCCATCAGGCCGTCCCTTAATTACGTGAGATGTTCGAGGGGGTGAGGTCCCGCAAGAAACAATGTAAAATTGTCTAAAATAAAATAATTAAGCAAACTATGTTTCTTTAAAATACATCTAACGCAGTTCCATAAAAAATTGTGAAAAATCTCCTGTGATATAAGGGACAGGGGAGGGGGTCGAGCCAAATCTCACGACGAGACACAAGAGGGTGTCTGAAATAAGACAAAAACGCCTCACGTTATGGATTACCGTCTTACCGTCGCTGATAACAATATCAATATATAAACATTTAAATACTCATACTGCACTAGCACACTCTGTGTCACATATTGCATGAATACAGAAACACGAGTCTAACACCCAAGACCCGAGTACATACTTCATGATTACCACACTCGAACGCACGGCTACTGCCACGGAGCCGTCGCGTCAATCAATTCAAAATATCAACACGAACAAATCCCTAACCGAAGTATGAGATACCCAAGTAACATTGGATTGCGCCCGGCAGTTGAAACGGTAATTTATAACTGTACGTATACTAACAGTCCCTCACATAAAATGAGCGCTGATTTAGCGGGGCGGGCGTGGTACCACGTGAGTGACTGATACTGACTGGCTTGATGGCGACTGACGGACCAAGCGCGGGAACAACGGAGCGTTACCTCACCTCATGCCATCAAATAGACCCATAAATCGCCAACTGCGCTGATTGATCGCTAGCGCTTATGTTACGTAATGCGTTGGGGTTTTTTATACCGTTAAATGATATAAAAGAAAAGGAGTGCAAAGTACTGGCCTCACAGCCCAGTTTGTACTCTTCCTTCTACACGTCGTCGTGAGTTCGATTCCCACCCAGGACAAGCATTCGTGTGACCAACATACATGTTTGTAATGTGCCTGGGTAATAATTTGTATTATTTATATTTACCATAAAAACATATTATTTAGTTAATTCATAGTATAATTTATAGTAAACCATGCTTAGTTTGGCAACCATGGTGGCGCTGTATGAAAAATCTATAAATATTTATCTTCATATATTACTTTAAACAAGCAATTTATGTTTTTCGCGTCTTTCGGACACGGCTGTAACAATGTGAATGAAATTTTGTATAAAGCTAGGGTTGTGCTATTTAACTTTACCTGTATAATTGTATTTTTTGTAAAAACGCATTTATACATAAAAAAAAACATGTCGCCCAGCTTCTTCAACTAATTAGATAGCGGCTGATAGAGGAGTGTGGAAGCAAAAGACATACCCGATATTAATGGGAAAAAGAGCAAGATGATGTTGAGATATAAGTATAACTTATTAGAGCGTCTTATTAACATGAATATATTATCGCGCCACTAATGCCCGTAAATATAGTTTCATGTATCAGTAATTCAAGCAGCTCGCGGTTCATTCGAATAGGATGGTAATTATTACGTGTAGGTGCTAGTTTGTGGCCGAAATAATTACGGAAATAGGTACCTACTAGTCCGTCCGTACCTGGTTGAAAATATTAAATTAAAAGCTCTTTTTATCAATAAAATTGCCTTATCAGTAAACATATTGTATTTAGTGAAAAAGACCCGAATTTATCGAAATTATATTACAAGGTTAATTACTCCATTTATTATTAGCTCTCTACTTTTTACTCTATAATAATATATTATAATACAAAGTAGAGAGCTAATTAGGACAATTTATTTTGAACACGATAATCACCACTCCGGGTCCTAGAGCGAAGTATAATTAGCTGGCTATTGACAATCATTGAAGAGTCCTCCAATTAACAACGCGTTCGGTCGTTTTTTTGGTAATTTATTGGTCATATTGTTTAAACCTTAGGATTACGCGTATATTCTTTTTAAGTCAAATAGTTACAAAACATTTTTATAGGTACCCATTTGGGTATTCAGTAAATGTCACATTGATATTTTAAATTATTTCAAAAAGTTATTTCTAGTAATGTCAAATCATCCGCCTGTCTCAGTCCCCGGTAGACAGACAACTGTCAGCCTGTACCTGGTGTCTTTTAGAGTGAAAGGGCTGTCAAGTACAGCACTGGGTGTCGCGTGACCGGCGCCCTCATGCCAGCACCATATCCTGCACCATCGGGGGCGGAACCCTCGGCGTCAGGCGGGTGATGAGCCGCTACGGCAGACGGGGGGTTTTGTGGAGATTTATATCTTTAAGGGGAATATACTCGTCAGGAGATATTGCTTTCATAAAACAAATGAGTAACACATGCTTAGAATTCAAATGTTTAATGTCTTTTCGTTACTGTTGTATAAAATATATTTGTGACACTGCACTTATCCGCCGCTAAGCTGAAGTGGACTCGTATTACTGTGTTACGGTGGAAGGGTGTGGATTCCGGTTAATTCACACGCACATGAGACATTAGATCTCGTCTCCCGTCTTCTCATACTTCAGTCGGGGAGGACTTAAGTCATATTGCAGTTATTATAGGCGAAAGTAACTGCTTAAATCATGCGGCTGAAGACCCAATGAGCGAAAGCTCTTCACGTCCCATAAGAAAAACCTTTATAGTCTAACAAACATGTATTATTTTTTATAGAAAGTTATTTAAATTTATTGATGAATGAATTTATATTCATTAGCTTTAAAGTCGAGCGTCGGTAACTGTGACACAGATGTATAAATGCAGCTGTCATCGTCTTGCTTTGTTTGTTACTGTAACCATTTATTATTTTGTTCCAAACACATTTAAAATTAAACTAAAAATGAAGTAGCCGCGTATTTAGTCCAAGTTTGGACAGGGAGTCACATATATTCTGCCGTTAAGCAGTGGTGGCACAGGAGGATGGAAATATTAATGAATTTTTAACTTATTTTACGCCCTTAGGGTGGAATTTCTTTATGAAATCAATACGAGACCACATTTAAGCTATTAAACTTGTGATAATCATTCGAATCGATCCACAGCCATATTAAAAACCTAGTTATGAAATCGGTAAAAGAAATATTTCGGTATCGGTTGCACATTACTTTATTATATGCATTTTTTCTCTAGTAATATTAAATATTAAGCTTTTTTTATACGGTTCAATACGGCATCATATCTAGAACATCGTCCAGGTCTAGAGGCGTGTTGCCTGAATGTCTTGAGCTGGCTATTCGTCTTAACATCCCCCCCCCTCCCGCCTCTCCATAACTCAGCCCAATCAATGCCGGTCTAATCTCCTGCGATAAATGGTGACGTCACCGCTCTGTGCCTTCCATAGATAAACATTTACTGCGACAGAGGGGACAGCCAGCTCGACAGCGTGCGACAACTTGCCCCTTAGAACCCCTACATGTGTCCCCCGGGTGGTGAAAAAGGAACAACCAAAAGTTAGAGTAAAACTTAGTAACAGCAGAACTTGTGCCACGTTCGTCCGGAGCAGCACTGCCACCACAACTGGAATCTGCCGCCAAGCTGTAGTACCGGTGGAAGGGTGTGGGTGGCGGTGAAATCACACAACTATCATTAAATGTAAAGCTATTTGTGTTTACGTCGTATAAAACTAAACTATTTAATTGAAAGGTAATTTCACGCTAAATATCCCCTCTACGCCTACTCGTTAATAATAGTTCTGTGCCGCGCTAGACGCGCGAGGCCGTCCGACGCCGCCCGACGCCGCACGACGCCGCCCGATGCCGCCCGCCCCAATCACTTGCCGCGTGGATTCCGTTAATTAGAGACAATACAATGATCACCCCTCTGGCCGAGTCCACGCCCTGTTAGCGATACTTTAAGAATATTGTTAACTAAGTTATTTGAGGCGACACAATGGCAGAGATTAGCTCAGTTGTCACGACTCAGTTAACATGATAACTCAAAAAGTAACTCAAGGTGACAAGCGGCTGATGCTTAAATCGGATAAACGGATTTCGGTACTTTCATCCTACGGGTTAATCACCCGTTAGGATGAATAATACGGGATTAACTCAAAATCGGTCATCGGAATCAGCTGGTCAGAATATCCCAAAACATGTAAACGAA
This sequence comes from Aplocera efformata, assembly GCA_921293045.1. Taxonomy (NCBI): domain Eukaryota; kingdom Metazoa; phylum Arthropoda; class Insecta; order Lepidoptera; family Geometridae; genus Aplocera; species Aplocera efformata. The sequence goes on from OV121057.1 coordinate 207,402, forward strand.
AAAATAATCAGGCGAATTGAGTAACACACGCACATTTTGATGATAAATGATATTATCTGTGCTCCCATCGGGCCATTCAATCTACCAATTAAAAGTAAATCTGGCCCTTGGGGACATAAACCGCAGTAAATCTATTAAAGGTCTAAATATAAGGTATCGATAGCCGCGGCCCCTCACTAGCGGCACTATCGATGCCGTCTATCTATCGAGTGACGTCATCGGCCCGTAAAAGCCTCCATTCCTACTAATATCCGCCACAATGGAGGTTGTGACGTTTTATAGGGCGGTTATATATTTCCTAACGTTAGCGGCTCCTTGATAAAGTGGCGAGGTGGGTGCTCCAAGTAATAACATGTAACAGATTTAAAAATCGAAAAAAAAATTACTTCAACTCTTTCATCCCCTATTTCTCGGCCATAGGGTTTCAAACTGGCATTTTAAAAAACATCCTTATCCAGTGATATGTGATGAACTCGCTGCTATTGTTTTGTTCATCAGTTATTCTCAGCTAAAAACTTTCTTTGGGTAACAATAAAATTAGTTTGAAGAACGCATGCTCTTGTAGGTACTTATTTATTTGTAAAGAAAAGAAATTGAGGTTTTCAAGTAATTTTTAAGAAATTAAAGACAAAAATTAAACTTTTTGTCTTTGACTTTAACATTCTGTTATAACTTGTCGGCTCATGACTTGGTAGCTACCCTTCCTTCGAAGCGAGGGGTTCGATTCCCGGCCGGAGCAAACTTTGTAAACTCAGAGAATTCCAGTGAAGGGATACGAATATGTAAACGTTATTTTTTAATTAATTCAAAGACAGGGTAACAGATTTACCAACCAATTCGGGCAATGAAGTGCAATAATAATTATAGAAACGAGGGTTCCCTCAGGAGAACATTTGCAAGCACCTCGTTAGACAGACAACTCGCTGAACAATAATCGTTTTGGTTCTGTAACTGTCACTAAATAAGGACATGTTACAAATAGTGATACCTACCTGCCTACGTAATGATTGTCGTGACAGTTATACGCTTTTGTATAGATTTCAATAATCAGGCGGACATTTTTACCTTTTCAGATCTAACTTCAATTTAATTGTGTAATTATTACATATTATATGTATGCGTAAATTAATTTTAATGATATCACATATTCACTACTAAATTGATTTGAAAAAGATAGATAAATTTAGTAAAACAATAGCCTCCGCTAAAACAACAAATGAGTTTCCCAAAAACACATATTTGTGCACCGTTTTCCTGCGTGCAAATACAAGAGCAGGATCGCAGAGAACGAAGTACAACTGAAACGGAAATAACAATATTAAAACGACAGGTGTTTTGCCTCTCCACGAGGCATCCTCAGGAGCGATGCTACGAGGTGTAGCCGCGTCGAACGTTGCAAGGAAGTCACTTCAGGAGCAATCTTCGACGCGGCAACATCTCAGTCATAACCACTAAACAGTTTTAAGAACAATCACTTATTTATTTATAATAAAAGATCACTTGTCACACGATTGTGATCTGAGATAATGTACATCAAAAATAACATCAAAGATGATGACTGCTAATACAGAGTATCAAAGTAACGAACAGTTAAGTCAAATTTAACCCGTCGATACCTAAACCTTCTTCAAATCTGAACTGTGTCAGAACTATCAACTTGTAGAAAGGAAGCAGGCACTCAAAGCTAAACCGGAACATCCATTTCCGCCTTTGATACTCGATTCGTAGGTTTGGTTAATCAAAGGGCGAATAATCGATAACGGAGCATTTGTAATGGGCAGGTGTTCATTTCATTGGTCCAATAATCCAGTCTGTGGTACTGCGTGTTCCGTATTACGGAAACTATTCTCCTAACAAGATTGTCTGTGTTATTTATAATAAAAAGTAATGGTATTAAATACTACTTGTAAAAGTAAATTATTTGATAATAGATGAATATAGACACTATAATATCCAATTATTCCAACTAATTTCGGAAAATGGAATCCGACGCTTCGGCCCAAAGAACATGACACCGCTAATTGGTCTGTGCTACCACCCGTTTAGAGCTGCCAAACATAAAATTAATTGTATCTGATGGTCTGAATTCACTCTCACTTACCAAGAGTAGTTTCTGCAGTAAAAACATTAATTTGGTACGCCAATAGTTTGTTTCCATAATTATCTTAAAATTACAATTGTTTGTTGCAATTATTGAGTTCCTACACGTGTCCCCCGGGTGATGCGGAAGGAGCAGAAGATGTGCCAATTTCGTCCAGAAAGGACTGCCTCTACTCCTGGTAATCCACTACCAACTCCGGTGGAAGGTTTCGGGTGGGAGGGTGCGGGTACCGGTAAAATTACGAGCACTTGAGTTGTAAGATCCCATAGTGATAGGTTGCGACGTGATGCGACTTGGGTCGTCTCATAGTGTAAGAGAAGACCCGTCGTATTTTTGTTATTTATGGCCAGCGTCACTGTAGACGCATAAAAGAATAAGCATATACAGAGGCAATACCATCGTTTTTTGGTTCGATTAAAGACCTAAAAATATACTATAATATTTGTCACCAGAGTACATTGTTACGCCAGTACAAACAGCAGCACCTTTGGGAAATATACGAGCTAGATTCGCTACGAATATCCAAGTAACGAGGTTTTTCAGTCAGTGTGCGCCGCCACACCCGCCCCCGCCCCCCGCGCCCCGCGCCCCGCGCCCAGTAGACGCAGTAGACCGACCGTGGGAGACATTGTGTACGCAAACCGTACGCAAACGTACTCCGCACACATAATGAGCCGTCTTTGAGCGCGGCGCGCATTGTGCGCCGGGGGAAGAAAGGGGTACGAATGAAATGAGTATGTCGTGATGCCTCTACAAACTTGAACTAAACTTTAGTAGTTTATGACTGTAGAAATTTATTTCTATAGTCTATTGAATTACGCAAGATACTTCAAAAAGGTACTTTCAAATAGCAAATAAAATTTGTATCTCAAGTTTTCTCCACTGAAACTTTTTCCATTGAATAAAAATATGAATCTAAAGTAAAGAGAATATTAATCACAACTAATGAGATATAAAAGTGCGCTCGGGGTGATTCGAGGGTACCAAAGCTTTAATGGTAGATCAAGGGACGGTCTGATGATTGATGACCATGAGAGATCAATTATTTTTAACGACAAATTTAAGACATCAATTTGGGTGATGAATGACTTTTGGTGGAGTTCCATGTCGCTGAGATTTGGATGGCCTTTGTAGGAGATCGTTATCCGTGTCTGTGAATAGTAGTTAAGTATTTAATTAATACATATTATTAGTAATTAGGTTAACCTTTGTTTCTAATAATCGAATACCTTCTAATAACTTCAGTTATTTGGTCCACAATTTGTTGGCATCTGTTGGGTGTTGCTAGATATAAGAAAATAACAATTTACTGACCAAAAAATATTTTCTTTAAAATATTTTGCACTGCTTCCGCCATGATTAAAAAATAAAAGCACTCAGTACCTGGAAATAATTCCAGTACGAGCCTTCAGTCTCTCAACTCCTGGAAGAAATCCGCAAACTCGCCTATTTTCTAAAGCATCTACTATTTCTTTTTCTAATAAAAACTACAGTTTAATTCCAGCGTGTTCGCATCCCAGTAGAAGCATTCCGCAAAAACAGAATCTCTTGAAATAAGCTCGCGTCGCCATCTTGCAGTCGCGTCACGTCCCGCGGCGGATACTCGTGATATCCACAAGATTTTTGGAGCCTTATTCTCATGTTTGGCAATAGAGATATTCTTACAGACTTCTAGATATTATTAATGAAAGAAAATTCATTTTTGATGACTAACCGCGGGGTGCAGCTTGTATACTCGTCTCTTGACATTCGTTCGTCACTCTTCTCATACGGTGATCGTTCTAGATGTGCGCAATAAAGGTAGGAAAGGTGTTTATAGACAAAGGAAGCCAAATTTCTATTTTTTCCCTTTTGACTCAATTGCTCTTGAAATACAGTTGATAACATTCGAAATGAGTGTCTTGTTGAGAATAGCGGCGTGTATCTGGAGGAGCCGAGGGTCCAGATATTCGCAATACCTATTTAATGAGTCCTATCGCCGTTGTACTCGTATCTGCCGGCGGCGCGTTCCCGCAACTATATTTATGTTTCTGCGTTGAATTGCAAATGGGAGTAAATTGCATTAGCTTATTCCATTAGTTATTCTCTGTACTCCGTTAACGCGAGCTGATGTGCCAAGGAATTACATGTAAATGAATTCACCCTGTTTATGTTGTGTCCATAAACCCATCATGCCTCCCACATGGCTAAAGACTGACTTCTTTTAATTCCAAAAAAGTGGCGCGCCGATCTAAAGGCCCACTTGATGTTAAGTGGTTACCTCCGCCCATTTATACGACTGGGGTCCACCCCAAATGTAGTGTGAGAAGACCACGACCGTCAGCCGAGGAGGGGATGTAGCGTCTCATGCGCCTAAGATTTCACCTTTTACCGAAACCTAGTAATAATAATAATAATAATAAATCTTTATTTCAGGCTTCTTACATTTTTTGTATAAATACTAAAAACAGGCCCATATAATAAATACCTTACAGACTAACATACATATAAAAATATAAACACAAAAATTGACACTAAGTTACACGAATTGTCTGCGCCGTGTCACGCAATGGCGCCACAGTACTCTGAAGGCGCCCGTGGAATCGTCGGAACACTACTGCTTGTCGTTGTGTCGGTTCTATATTAAGTACAGATATCTATATATAAGGAGTAAATAGGATACTTTACTTTAGAAAATAAAGGAATTAGGGATCTTAGCAAACAAAAAATTCCACGCGGACGAAGCGAAGGAAACAACATAACCGATAGAAGAACCTTTAGTGCCGAGTCTAAATCGCACTTGACTAAATTTTTGTTTGTTATTTGATATAATCGCTATTTCTAAGCGTTTTTGATGTTTTGCTTTTATTTTATACTTCCAGCGTTACCATAAAAGTTAAAAAAGGAAAAAGGAGTAATAAAGGCTTTCTTTGAATAATTGTATCCCAACATGGAACAATTAAAACTTGTTACAATGAATGTGGTTGTTAATGTTTACAACAAGGCAGTCCCGTACCCCGGGCCGGGCACGAGGCCGGCGAGGCACCGCCGGCGTCATCCCCCCGCTGTGTACGTTACGTTCCTGGCCCCGGGCTGCTGACGTCATTAACTGAATTTTCGTCTTATTACGAATGGAGTTGCTTATCTTGAATATGATGTTACGTTCTGTGTCAACAGAGACATATTTATGAAGTTGGAAGTACGCTGATTGCCGGGCGCGGCTAACAAATGTAACTAGCAAGCAACGTACAAGATAAGTAGTAAAGGCCCGTGGCGAAGTTGAGCTGTTTTCTAAGTCTAAGCTAAGCAACTTTTGGTGGGGTCAAAAGTTGGATGGGTGGCATTTGAAGTGAGCGCTTTCGTGATACTGAGGGCACGTTAAGATGTCGGTCCCGGCTATACTAGTCGTTATAGGCGTTAAGCCATGTCGCAGACCTTCAGGCGGTTTGGAGACTCCGACACCAGGGTTGTCCACTTACTAACACTAAAGCAAAAGAAGTAAGGGTGATATAGGTACATTTCTAATTAATGACAGATCTGGGTACTGAAATCTCTATGTCCAAATTAGGTTAGCATTAGGGTCGCCTGTGTTGCAGGTGGCATGGAGACATGTAATCACGCAAAATATACGCTATATATCCAAGCATAAATTATCTGACTCATCCACCTCGAGCAGGCAGCGTCACTAGCATACAACCTTAATACAATTAGTCACAAATAATGAGAACCTTACTCACAAACAAGCATATTTAAGTTTTCGTCAAATTTTACCTTCCTTACCAGCCTCTAATGTTCCCACTGCTGGGACACCGGCCTACTCTCGATAATTGAGAGTGAATGGGCTTTGATCTACCACGGGAGCCCAATCCGGATTGGTAGATGTCACATGTCTTCGAATTTTTGGTTCTAAGACATGCCGGTTTCCTCACGATGTTTTCCTTCACCGTTTCGAGAACGTGGTGTTGCGCACATAAATTTTTCCAGTGAAAAAACTCATTGGTGCACGTGTGGGTTTGAACCAGCGACCTTCAGATTGAAAGTCGGCGTCTATGCCCCTGGGCCACCACGCTCTACCGAAAATTTTACCGAATTCATTAAAATATAAGCAGTGCCAATGATATGATTTCTGACAATTTGATTATTGATATATTTCGATTCAGTAGTGTAGGTACTGTAAGTTTGAGAAAGAAACCTGACCCCGGCCGAAAATTGAACCTTGGCCCTTTGAAATAAGGGTTACTAGCATCTAAGCTAAGGAGCCCTCTGAAGTACAATAGCACTCATCTTATATATTTTATACAAGCTACCGCCCGCGGCTTGGCTCGCGTGGTTTGTTGTTTGCATATTTCATGTTTTTTATTTTTTTGCGCAGAACCTAGTTTGTTTTTTCTAAAACAAAAGTAGTAACCAGTGAAAGTTCCGTCAAAGTTGGTCCAGTAAAATTACCAGTTCAAAAATTACCCTGAACATACAGAGAGATATAAATAAAACAAACTTATATATTGTATTTTTCTTCAATTGTTTTGTATATACGTTCAAATGCATTTCATTAAAAGCTGTTATTTGATATTACAAACAGACACTTTTATTTATATATTGAATGTTAGATTGAAATACTTTTAATCTCAACGTAAAGTTGTCTTTCATTTGAACTCCTAGTTTTCTAGGTATTCTAAACGGCTAGAACTTTAAATGAAGCGTAACAATGGATCTAAGGCTGTGTTGTGTTGCCATGTTGATAAACAGTTGTTTGCTGCTCTAGTTACCAACTTTAATTGGAATTTACACTTTGGTAGTTTGCTAAGTAACATTTCAACTAGTTATTAATGTTAGAGTAAAATATACTTACTTTAAGACAATCTCACTCACATGTATAAGGATTATACTCACTCGCTTTTTGGCCTTCAAAAGACTTTTCAATTTCACACGTCTGTCGCCACAGCTTGTCACGAACCCGAGACTAGCGGATCACAAGGCAGGACTTTTACCCACTAAGCCCTTTTTAACCGTCAAAAGCTAAAAGAGTATCTTATTAAATTGAAGAGTACAAAGATAAAGATACGACCATTCAACTCTATTATCTTTGCGAATACAATCTTTGCTTCAATTTGTTTCTCGTGATTACTTTTTTTAATTGCTGTCATCGACAACGGGTACTTCACTTTAGAAAATGTTATGGCTCTCTTACAATCACTCTAATTATATTTTCTTTAGATTGTACGAAGAAATATATTTGTTTATTTTTTTCGTGTAACAAAATTGACGGATAAAAATAATTATAATACCTTAAGGCTCATCTTATGTTAAGTGCTTACTTTCACCCATAAGTATGAGTAGACCCAAGCCGGGGAAGTCAATGATGTAACGTCTCATGCGCCTGTGATTTCACCGGCACCCACACCCTTCCACCGGAACATAGCAATGCAAGTGCACCACTGCTTAATCGATTGCCACTTCTCCGGACGAACTTGGTACAATATCTACTGCAATTTTTGATCATCAGACAAAATTCCGTTCATCACCGTAAGCGTAAACAACAACGTTAAAACAACAATAAATTACGTCCGTGTTTGTGTTAGAAGCAACAGTTAATTCCTTTATATTAAAAATAACACCTTGGATCTTTGTGTTACATCTTTCGAGTGCCTCGTTATACAAACTGAGATTCATCTTATCTTACACAAAGGACCGCTTGTTACACGTACTATGGTAATTTCAGTTCTTACCCCCAGTCCGGGGTGTGCATCCGGGGGCTGGCCACTGACGGCCACCCTATTAGATCTCATTCATTATACATACTAATGGAACTTATCGGAACATTTTATTCAATTATAAGAATTGTGGTAGTGGCTCAATTGGATATAACTTAAAACTAATAAAAATGGAGCGAGGATAAAAATATTTTTTTAATAAAACGCCGCTCGAAGGAGGTAGCTTGTAGCAATAAATGATTAAACAAGTGGTGATTGGACAGTGCGGCAAATTTAGAAATATATCCGAGTAATATTTTAGGAACATAATATTTAACAAGTTATCAATGTAAAACGTAATTAGTTGTTTAACTAGAGACTACAAATATAGACAGAGCGCAACCTTCTGTTAATTTTTATTCAGTCTAACTGTTTTGCGAAACTTAAAGTCAAAGTTATAAATTTTTATTTTCATTGAATTCTTAAAAATACCATAAATACCTCGCTGTACTTAAAAAAATTAGAACGTGTTGTGAATTATTGAAACCCTACTCGAAAGAACCTATTGGGAAGAAACAGAAACGCTTGTTAATAAAATCAGCTCCGTATTAAGACGTTTTTACCAATCAGTAGGAACAAAAACGAAGCCCTAAGTACGTATAACTCGTGCTATCGACGTACATGCTCCATTCAATCTTCTTATTTTATCAAGAGCCAAACTGTCCCAGCAACTTTTTGTACAAAAGCTGTTCAAAACTAGCGCGAGCCGTCCACTTCGGCCGCAAGTCGTAATGTTTTCCAAACAAATGTGTAAGTTTGCGGACTCCTTCGCTGAATCAATATTGTTTGGAAGTGTCGCGTCCCGCTCGAGTGGGGCAGTGTGTGGTCACCCCACGGCGTCCGCGCCCACTGACTAGGGTGACCCTTATGCAATTTTAATAATGTGGGTAGTTTATTTGCGAATTAAAATCCCCTGCACCAGGATCTGTTCTACAGCTAGCGTGCACAACTTACATGATAAACATCCCCTGATAAAATGTTTGCTCTAGCCGGGGATGAAACTCATAACTTGTTTTTTAAATTCAAATTCATAATAATTATTGCACGTTTGTTGTAAACAACACCCTAATTTTAAATATATAAACTCAAACATAAACCCTGCCAGAGCACTGCAATGCTTAAGAGTTACATTTATAATTATTAATATTTCATAATTATATTATTAAAGGTAACCTAATACAATAAAGCTTATTTAAACATATTAAACATAACATATTAACATTTAAACATATTTTAATAGCAACATTAACAAATTATTTATAAAGAACATAAACTATGGTAAACATTAAATCTTCTTCTCAATAACATTAAATTTAATAGAGGAACTTCAGTTTTAAATAAATACAATATATCAACATTTTATTGATAATAAATAGAGTTGCATTGGGGCTGAACAGACTGTTAAATTTTAAGAATTCGCAAGAATTGGAGTAAAGGATATCAACTAATACCATAATTTTAATAAACAGTCTAATCCCAATTGAGTCATGCTTCACAATCTTCTGCACTGAATTCTTATAGTTTCGCCAAGTAATGGCACCTTAAGCTTTGTTCATAAGGAATTCACAAGAAAAGCCGTATAACTTGGTAAAAGTTCCATAATACGTTTTGAAGAGAAATGCCTTCAGTAAGTTCTGAAGAAAATTGACTTAAACATATTATAGGTAGCTAAGTTGATGGCTCGTACAATGATAATACATACTTAAGGTATGTAAGAGATGGTACGTTTAGTATTAAAGAAATAAGTTGTAGCAAAAATGTTAAGTGATTATGAGTTCTTCTGACTTACATCTGCTTTAATAATTTTGGCCCATAACATGAAAGTTACTTTTTCAACAATTGAGATCGTAAGTTAGTAAGCTTTACGTATTAAAACTTCATTGCTACCAATTATATATAATATTACTTCTGATAATAGCTTTTCGAAAAAAAAAAAAACCTACCTAAGGTGAAGTTACAAAAATAATTTTAAGCCGTACTATCCCACGTCGAGCCGACGATGGTCACCCTAGCGAACCCGTTCAAAACAAATCCCACCTTATCTCGAGGGGATACAGTTTCGAATTTAATAATCATGACTTGCAATCTCGTACAATTGAAACTCAACTGTATTATCTTCTTTGAAAGGTTGAAGTCCGTATAAATTAGAAAGTAGACACTGGAATTTCATCGATTGCGGACAACAATCTTGTGAAATAGAAAATCAGTTCTATTTTGTTCCGTCTGCGGTGTAAACTCGTGAGATAGCAGTTTTCGTGTAAGTGTGAACTCTCATGAATAGAATTTCTGAAATGGAAGTAAACTCTTCAACCACGGTTTAACGAACTAGAAAATATGTTTGTGACGGATCCGTAGCTTAGTAAATAGTAACCACGCGTTCGAAGTTCGATCCGCGTTCTTTTGTTAGGTTTACTTTATGTGCGGAGCATAAACTTTGTCCTTGGATTGTATTATTGTTGAGTCCTTGGAACTATCCGCGGGGTATCCTTGTGTACGGTTATGAGGGTATTTTCTCTCTATAGTCTTGTCTAATCATCCACCTACTAAAAGTGATTACGGTACGTGTAGGAGATATTAGGTACGTATACAAATCGCTTACGGGTACCACGGGACTCGGGCACGGGGTCTAATTCGTCATTTACGATCTTTCGATCCATCAATTTCAATCTACCGAGGGAGGCTCGCGTGGACGCTATCATTTTTCCGGATATAATGGATGAGGATATTTTGGGATATTAAAACATAATAACCCTCGGAGTAATTGTACAATATTATATTGTATTAAGTACGATATGTACGTATCATATCTCCTAAATTAGACAGTATGCACCTTCGTTATTATGTGTTGAATTATCAATAAATCAAATTATAAACACAATTTGTGGCACGGAACCCTTAGTTCACACTGAACCGAAAAATATGTTTTATTTGTAAGTGATCGAACCTGTGACCCTAGCTTGAAAACAATCTACTACTACTACTATCAACATTACGTTATATTGTAGCAAACCCCAAAGTAAATAGATGAGAAAATTTTCATAGAGCGCCATCTACCCCTAAACTAATCATAGTTCCCATAGCTAGATCATTATAAAGTTTTTTTTTTTGTAAATACATTCATTAATACAGATAAACATTCAGACACAGAACATGCATCTATGTGACAAACACAGATGCTTCTTCTGTGTCCCACACACAAATACTTGTGACTAGGTATTGAACCCATGACCGCAAAAGGCAGACCTACCAACTAAGCAGTGTGACCAGTCAACAAAATTCGTTATTTATTTACTACAGAACTTGTTCACTAACAATACCATACTGCAATTGCAGTCGGATAATTTTTTTGTGCAAAAACTTATTCGAACTCCAGTAACAAGGTTTCCCAACTGTTTGAACAACACAAGCGCTGAGCACGAAAACTGATAACAGAGCTATAATATTATACAATACACAGAACGAAATACTCATAGATTATACAGTCTTAATGAATTTATGGCCTAAAATTAAACGGATAATTTCATTTGTTAAATAATTGAAATAGACTTCACAATCCAGTCAGGTATTTTGCTGCGATATTTAATATTCAGTCATGATAATTAATATTCACCAAGGCTACGTCCCAGCCCGACTGAAGACTGAACCTGCGTCTTACTGGCAAGGCCATTTATACGATACGACTGACCGACGCAGGTATAGAAGCAATCGAACAACGGGGAAGGTTTAGTTTCTCATACTAGAAAAGAGGTTTGTTATAGAGAACAAAGAAAATATTTGTGTTTGGTTTGAGCGCTTGTTTGGAATTACAAAAATATTTAAATTACAATAAGAGAACAGAGGCTGGCGACTTGTGGCGTAGAGTCTTTAAATTTTTCAATGCGGTCCTGGCATTGGTCTCGCTCAGCATCACGTATTTTCAAGGCGTGTTATTGGATGAGCCGGCGTTCTGATTCGGCTTGTATCACGTCATTGTGAAGGTCTCTGATTAGATGGATGGCGTCATTGTGAGGATTCGCAGGTAAGCGGCGAAATACAAAGGGCATTGACAGAAGGTATTAATTAATTTGGTTGATTTGATTCAGACGATACTTTGTGAAACTCCATTGAAAGATGCTTTACTAAATATTATCGTTTTCAAATCATTTATTAATTTATTTGTAATGTAAAATAATCAACTGAAAATCAAATAGGGTCTGAATGAATGATGCAAAGTTTGCTGCCGGCAGTAAGCTTAGCCTTAAGTCCACGTGATCTCGCAGGTACAAAGGTACATAATAAATAACTTAAAAAATGGGTGAATGAATAATTAACAGAGTTTTTAAGGTTTTATTGGTAAATTTTTGTAAAACTTTGACAAAAAAAAAACTATACAAAAAAGCAATTACATATTGCACAAATTTATTAGTTGCGGTTCATATATGCACATGCCCGGTCTAGTATTGTATAATCGCTCCCTCATGAAAGTGCATGTAACCGCCTAACACCGGTTAGTAGCGGTTGTAACCGGCTAATTAGCGGCCGGGGAATTACGGCGCCGGTGTGTTTTGCTTCTGTTGGAAAAAGTTTTAGCGGAGAATTATTGCTTGTTAGCGCTAGCAAAGTTGCAATTGTGAAATACACATATATAATAGTTGATCTGCAATAATGTTTTACCAATTTTTGTCCTGACTGTCGAACTGTTCAGGAATCTGAACAGTTAACCTGAGCTGAGAAAACAATGGCGCTGATTACGTATCTACATGGCTACGATAGAAAGGTGAAAAGTGGGCCATTGAGGCTCTGCCTAACCGAGGCTTGAATATATGTATATAGCTATGCATATTTAACAAAGATATAGTGACTCGATGATTTAAACCAAGACGAAGACAACTCAAAAAAAAAAAAAAATTGCGTATGTCGCCAATATAATGCTATGCTATGCTTTGTTAAAATAAATAAAACTATAATTATATAATGTATTATATATATTTATCTGTCGTTCCTTTAATGTATATATTGAGCTATTGGAAGTGGAAATAAAACATATTTTCTGAAAGAATTGCTCTTTAGAAACATGTTGTCCCATCCTGATGGCAGCTACAACGAATCAAAGACCCAACTGCCGCTACTGTACCCTCGGTATCCAACTCTTGGCCACCTTAGTACATACTCAGAATGTTCGTATTCAACTGAAACATCAAAATCAGCGTGAGATACTTGATACGTATCCTATGGTATACTGCCGTCATATGCCGTTTTCCCACATTAGCGGAGCTTGTGTTCAATTTGAGCAGATTCCCTTCATCCTTGTTAACTCGGTGTGACGTCAGTCGCCGTGACGTCACCACGCACGACAAATTAGATTAGGGTGTGATTTAGATTCTACCCGTTCCTTCTGGTTAACTTAACTTGGATTAAATATAAATGTAATCTTGATTCAACATTTGAAATTCTATATGCATTGCAGTGCATAGTATTTTGATTTACTTTTTATGTGACTTTAGTAACGGGACGAGATTGTAGCCCACTAGATTTTAAGTGTTTACCTCCGCCCATAACCATAATAATACGACTTAGATCCTGATGTATGAGAAGGAGATTAAAATTGAATCGCGTTGCGCCCGTTACCCGAGACGGGGATGTAACGTCTCATGCGCCTGCGATCTCACCTGCATCCACAACCTTCCACTAAAACATGGTAATGTAAGTGAGCGAATGAATGAACACGTTATTGTACACCAAGAAACATATACATAGTAATCGATTAAATAAATCTACTTAGATCTGGGACAATGGGTGGTCTTATCGCTGAAAGCGATTTCTTTCAGATAACCTCTGAATGGGGTTTTAATATTTGTTGCTTTAAAGGACGGCGGTATACATACAGTCTAAAGGAAAATAAAAAATAAGAATAAGTTACTATACAATCACTTAATTAAAGTGTCATGAACAAACCCAAAATAACAGTGTAGACGCGATATCAAATTTATTGGTCATACAAACATAGCTTCGGCCGAGTACCACTTTCGGGAAGGGGTCGCGCTTTCCTTTTAAATTAATAAAATTGCTAATGAAGGGTTTGGTTGTAACCAAATCCCGAAAGAACCTGGAGGCGGGTGTGGCGTCCAGGGAATGTGCCCCGGGTAGCAGAGCCGAAGACGGGGAAATCACTCACCGCAAATTGGAACCCGGGATGAGCTGCGACATCGATTTTACTACCCGCCATTATTACAAGAAGTGATTTGTGTTGCCATTTTACGTTTATTCACGGTTGGTTTACCTTTCATTGGTTGGTTAGTGATTGTTCCACGTTGTGCCGCCTTTTGTTTGACTTGTCTTAATTATTTAGGCACTAATTTATTTCATCTGTCATCTTGACATGTTAATATCCCTTTACCTAGTGACATCTGTTTTACTTTCCATTTTTTTGTTTTAATCCTTGACAATGCCCTTATACAGCAGCTTCATAATATTACTAGTACTAGTTTGATTTATAATGTTTTGGATATCTTGATAAAGCAGATAAACTTATATTTATACTTTTCGTATATCATTTGTGACGTCCTATGAAATAGTAAAATATACAATTGGTAGGACGGAACTACAATAGTGGGCGTATCAGAATCGCTTGGCCGGTTTATTGAGAATAAATCTCAGGCGGATCAAGTCTTCTGTGTCGAAGCGAATTACTGCACTTTACCTTAATTACTTTTTAATGTTTGGATAACGTACTCAAGTTAAAATATTATGAATATTGCAAAACATTCTAATATAATGTATCTCGTAGAACGTGTAGATGATGTCAAATCTTTGAGCTCACAATATCGCAAAATATGAGTAAACTAAGTCAAACTCAAACTCATTTATTCCTTTAGATCTCAAGTGTCATTTGGACACGTCAAATTGTACACATATACGTAAACATACTCATGACCATATACTGTGTCATAGGAGCTCACTTTAGGCACATTATGACATAATTTATGTAATTATGACATATTATGTCAAATTAAATAAATTGTAAATGGACCTATTTGTTAAGTTTACGTTTGTTCCAATCCTAGCCGACCAACCCGAGGGGAATAAACAGACAAGACCGCCACGATATCGCAAAATATCAGGAAGTACATAGCATGTAACATTACCTACGAGATATTTCCTTAAACAAGTTGACGGCGTAAGCCGCTGCCCCCGGCCCGGCCTGTCTCGGCCTGTAACCTCCCCGATCCAATTTGTCGTGTCGCGTCGCGCGGAGACCCAACTCGTAATGGAGACTGGCGTCAACTTAGAAATGTGGACCTTTACGGCTCCGCCTGGTTGCTAGTAGCCCTGAATTTGAAATGAGGAGTTCCGGGTTTGATCCCTGGCCGGGGAAAACTTTGGTTGAACATGGAATTAAATATATTTATTGGCATAAAGTTTGATAGATAGTTACAATTGTCCTAAAGGTTCGTGGTTCACTGTTCACCGGGGCAAATTGTTCGCTCGGACTTAATTGTTTATGTACTTGTATACTGTGTATACGCACAATAGAAAATGTAAAAGAAATGTTAGATATAGGGTTAAATCAAAATTAAATACGAAACGAAACATTTTGTACAAAATTTCACAATAACATAATAACAGCCCGTCAAATTATTTGAAGGAAAAAGTTGGTACCAAATTATTTGCTACTGTTCTATAACTTTTATATCTGCGCGGTTCTAAACCGTTTAAACAGTAGTTATCTAACCCTCGGAAATAAAATGAATATTAATGAATAGTGATGAATAATGGGTATAAACTTTGTTCTCGATGTTGAATGTTTGTGCTACATCTGTGTTTGTCCACTTGCGTTACATGCTTGCGTTGCGGCAATCGTGAAGGGTATGATTGTAAAAGACAAGTCGCCAGTTTTAATGACTTTTAAATACCTCTTAATGATAGCTCTGAATGTCCTCATAGCATATGATGACGAGAACACGAGTTTAACTATAAGACATATGTTCAAATTGATTAATGTATGTAAACCAACATCATAAAAAATAGTTTCTCAATGTGACGCACAGCCGATCTTGATGATTCCTTTTTTCCTCGCATATAAATTTATGGTAATAATTCAGCCCCTAAGCGTGAAAAATAGGAGATGAAAGATTTAACCCCTGGTTATTAATTAGTATGTTTCTTTTGTTGCAGGTAACGATCCGGAAGACGGCCACTGAAATGACAAAACACTTCGCTAGTAAGCTAAATATACAACATTTGTTTTATGAAAGTCCGTCGAACGATTAATTTACCATAACAAATAATTAATTTTCCTGAATTCCACACTGATCCCCACCACCCCCCTCCGCAATATCTGCCCCATTGTCATCGTTTTGGAATTTTATTTTTTAGCATTTTTAATTCCTACGCCATATTAACAACCAAACCCTATAATCAACTTACAGATGACTGGAGATAGATACCAACATTTGTCAAATATATGGACCTTTTTGACAAAAATAATGTTGCTATGGTAAATTATCTCTAGTTAGTAGATTATAGGGTTTCAGTAAATAAAAAGTAGTTTAGTTTTTAGGGGGACCCTTTCTTTATTATAAAGTTTGAAAGTCGAGAATCCTTCGACTCTTAAAATGAGTGTTTACATCGTTTATATTAATGTTATTTGTTTGAGCAAATCAAGTACTGAACAAACAGAGCAACAGAGAACAAGCCAGCGGACGCCATGAATAAGGAATGGTGCTCAGGTGAGCTGCAAACTTGCGGCGGACAGGTAGCTCGGTGCCACGAAACTTTATCCACAATGTTGTATCAATCAACTATTGACTTTTTAGTAGGAAGTAGACAAGTGAATGATTAATAAAATCCAAAATACCGACTTTATTACTTACGTTGAGTTCGTATTTGGATATTCTAATATTTTAAAAAAGCAATATCGAAATCGATATACAACGGGCCAAAAAATAGTCTCGTTTGTATTTTTTCCAGTTATTTTGATTTACCAACCAAAATATTGAACAGATTTTGATAAAATTTTAACCACCAATCTGGGCCCAATCTGGCAGCAAATCCAGGATAATCTCTGGGTTGAAGGAAGTTGATATTTTTTGCCGTTTAAACTTCCTTCTTCCTTACTTGTGTAATATTGACTTACTGCAATAAGTAACTCAAAAGTTTAAAAGTATTTGTAAATCTACTCACAGTATCGTTGTATCGGCACACTCTGTTCCAACTATTATTATAAGTTCCCATCATAAGTGCACGCTTCACATCGTGTTAAATCTAATTAAAAGCAGCCATTGCAGTTTAAAGAACACTTTAAGTGCCTATTTTCAAAAGTCAATTTTCCGATCGATTGGTATCGCCGTAGCGCAATACAAGACCATCGGATCTCGGCGACCAAACGAACGAAGCCGAACGAGCCTTAGTAACATTTTTAGCAAGCTAGTTTTGTGCTTTTACATTTTGCTTTTAAATACCTGTTTATTAGCTAGCTGGTTGAGATTTTCACAGAATCATATACAAGTGTTTCAAAAAGTGTGACAATATTTACACACATTTATGAGCGTAAAGTTTGTCCGTTTGTTTGACGTCTTTATGCTTATCCATGCCACCTGCGACACAGGGAAACTTAGTAGAAGTATGAATGGGTAGACTTAACGTTTATTTTTTCTCCATATCTGTATAGACGTGTGTTCGCGTTCGGTCGCTGCGTTCGGATGCAGCGTTAATGATATTTCAATTAGCTCTCTGAACAAGCTGAAGCCACGGTACAAATTGACAGGCTGGTTTGGCAATTAACTGTCGTGACGTCATAATCCGGCGGCGCGACGCTGCGGGGTGAACGTGGATGTATGGAGCCAGCAGATTGTTTTTTGTGTTATTTCTGGCAATACCAGGAAAGGCTCCGTAGTTAGTATGAATGCGAGGTCACTGCCGCTGGCGGGACCGGGAGAGGCGGCCGGTACAAATACGCGACAGAATTAGGAAAAAAAGTCGTTACAGCTATCTGACAGCGGGATATATTTAAACAAGCTATTGTAATAGAGGGGATAAAAAGAAACCGACTTCTGCTGTCCGGGGTGGAATGGGGTTGGTTTTCATTTTCGCGATTTATGGCTAAACTCTGTATCCTATCGAAGTTAAATATAAACGTTGTAGGTAATAAAAAGATCTACTAATTTTGTATCCATCATTTTTACACTAAAATACAAAAAAAAACAGTTTCTCACACAAAGTTTGACCCGGGCCGGAGTCGAACCCGGCCCCTTAGAATCCAAAGTTACCACCACCTAAGCTACGGAGCTTTCCAGTAATACCTGAACAACCCCAAAGTCCACAAAGTGTACGCAGCGCGGCGGCGGCGGCGCGTGTCGCTCACGTACTAAATAAATCCGATAAGCACGAAATAACGCAAAATAATGTGTTTCCACCCTCCTGGGATAATTCGGGGACTTCAGTCACAGCTCAAACACAGCAGCTGGTGGACATCACATGTTTCGGAAAACTCTATTTTAAGTTGAAAGATTGAAAGATGCACGTGATTTAACGGTAATTCTTTTGGTAAAAGAACTATTTTTGGGCTATAAATTTTAAAACTATCATGGTTATGAACATTATTATTCGTGTTACCGAGATATTTGCCATGATTTGTGAGTTTTGTTGACTCCCGATATTTCGACGCAGTTATATGCGTCATGGTCCCGGGCAAACTGACGCATGTAATCCGGCACCATGACGCATGTAACTGCGTCGAAATATCGGGAGTCAACAAAACTCACAAATCATGGTAAATATCTCGGTAACACGAATAATAATATTTTTGGGCTATTGTTTTTATTAAGGAATGATTTATTTTGACTGAGTAATAAAAGTAAACTCGTGCGAAAACAAGGACGGTGACAAACTGACTATTTGTCATGTCTGCGTTCCCATAAACTACAATAATTGTGGCTATTCCTAATGTCCTATAGGGAAAACACGAGAAATTATTTATATGTCTATATATAAATGAATAAACGTTTAGATATTCATACCTATGCACTAAGATTCCCTGTGTCACAGAACTGAGAACAAACTTCTTGCTCACCATAAAAAGTGTGTCCCTGTCGGAAATCGAACCCGGGACCCCTCGTTTCGAAGGCAGGGCCACTATTTATAACTAAGATAAGGAGCCATCTGATATATATCAAATATCTTGAAAAAGTCCTATATTTTTTATATTACTGTTATATTATTGTACTATTAATGTTATGGCTTATGAAAAAAAAAATAAGAAAAACGCAAAGGAACAGCCGAAAAATCGAAATGTTCTCAATTGATAATTAAAATCAAACCAATTTAAGATAAAATATTTCGATACACTAATTTATTCGAAACTAAATGTTGAACGGAGATGGGGCAAGACCAAAAATAATGTACCAACCGTTTCCAAAGTAGCTAGAATTCAGATTTTAAATCCGCCCGTTCGATGCATATAAATTATTTAGCACTGCAGTGTACCGGAATATTCCGGGCCGGTACTTCGTTCATTTGTCAGACTCGAGTGATGCTATATTTTGTAAGCGAATGTATATTTTACCCCGACTCAAAACAGGAGTGTAATAAGTTTGACGACTGATGTCTGTCTGTGGGCAGTTAGGTCTCTGAATAATTGCGAAAGTTTGGATGCTTGTTATTGAGAAAAACCTAATATTTTGTTTGCTAAAGGAGCTAACGGCCCACTTATGTTAAGTGGTTACCACCGCCATAAACAACAACAATATGTTCTCTCGCGTGGCGCCTGTCACTGCGAGACGGGGATGTAATGGCTCAAGGTCCTGTAATTTGACTGTCGCACTACCAGGGGCTATAAAAGATACTCTTTATGGTTTTGACACATTTATTTTTAGAAAAGTTTACATCTCCAAGTAAGTTTTACGGAATAATGATTTTTGACTTTTAACTACAATAGTTCAGATGATATATGTTGAAGACGAATGTAAATAGTGTATGTTACATAACTTTATGAAAACAAATTGTCCAAGTTGTTTTCATAAAGTCATGTAACATGTAAATAGGTGTAACGTTACGGTCACAATTTTTCGACACTTTCTTTCAAAATCACAATGTAATTTCCTCGACCCAGCCCTTCCGCCGTCCCTATACTTTCGTGCCGTTATGTAATTACCCCGTTCGTTTCCCTGTCTCTTACAGCGTTTTCTTTTACACTTTATTTAATTATAGCGCTTAACGGGGGCTGCAACCCCTGCCCAAGCCATAATATTCGTAAAGGGTGAATATTTATCATAAAAATGATATCTTTTGATCATGGAAATTTGTAATTTATTTATAATTAGCATTCATAATTATTTGGAAGTTTTTATAATGTATAAGTTACCATGTTTATGCAATAATAACTAACCAATAATTTTATTATAGCGTAAGTAAACACTTATACAATTAATTCACCATACAATTATGATTTTATAGTGTAAGTAAACACTTATACAATTAATTCACCATACAATTATGATTTTATAGTGTAAGTAAACACTTATACAATTAATTCACCATACAATTATGATTTTATAGTGTAAGTAAACACTTATACAATTAATTCACCATACAATTATGATTTTATAGTGTAAGTAAACACTTATACAATTAATTCACCATACAATTATGATTTTATAGTGTAAGTAAACACTTATACAATTAATTCACCATACAATTATGATTTTATAGTGTAAGTAAACACTTATACAATTAATTCACCATACAATTATGATTGTCATGTACAATAGATGTTAGGTTATCGAGGTCTGCCTTTTGCGGTGTAGGTCGTGGGTTTGGTTCCCAATCAGGAAAATATTTGTGTCACGAATTTGGATGTTCATTCTTTGTCTGGACTTCAATTATTTAATTCCATAGTTTGGGGCTAGATGGCGCTTTGTGAAATATCCATGATCATCTATTACAATTGCTTTATTTTAAAGTACTCAAATTTTAATATATTTATACATAAAATTCTAAATTTATTTGTGTAATCATCAATATACTACATATTAATTAGAAGAAATAATTAAGCACCTATGTACCTAACGATATACAAACAAACAATATGTAAAGCAATGGTATGAATATTAATATGTTTCGGCCTCAGAACGCAATAGTCGTTAAGACAAAACAATTTCGCTCATAATATTTTTAATATACCCTTTGCAAATAACAATTAAATTTACAAGGGTAAAGGGTTGTCTTAATTACGCGATCCGTAATTAAGGTGTCTTGTAGCGACCAGCGGGGAGATGTAATATTCTTAACGTGAAGGATCCCGGGACTGTATCTCATCAGAGACTGGCAGATCCTCGGGACTCCGGTCTAACAGTCCAGCTCTAATACTAATGATACTATATTTTTTCTATTGACTTCAACTGTGGTGGTGGCCCAGGGGCACAGCCGCCGGCATTCAATCTGAAGGTCGCTGGTTCAAACCCACACGTGCACCAATGAGTTTTTTCACTTGAATCATTATGTGCGCAATACCACGTTCTCGAAACGGTGACGGAAAACATCGTGAGGAAACTGGCATGTCTTAGAACCAAAAATTCGACATGTGACATCTACAAGCCTGATTAGGTTCCATTGTAGATCAGAGCCCATTGACTCTCAATTATACTCGGAGGGTTATGTCCAGCAGTGGGCTGATACAGGCTGATGAAGACTTCAACTAGTCGGCGAACTCATTCGTATGTGAGTTTATGTATTTGTTTGTGGTTTTATAAGCACATATTTAGAGCCAGGGTCATTCTCCACATTCATAAACTATAGTTTCGGACCACGTGAAAAGCTAGACGGGATATATTAACCCCCGACCCTGTCAGAGTCATATTTACCCTTACTTTGAGGCCGCCATTTTGACCGCTATTACAGTACCCTGCCTTCGACAAGGGTAGCTAATTGTTGACACGTGTTAAATATTAATTCATGTATAACTAATGCTTTTGGTTTAAGTACAATACGTGTACAAAGATGGGGTGATTTTGTTTTTGAAATTCTTTCATTATGATTTCAGGTTTTTAGTTCGGTGAATATTTAAAGAAATATTGAATTTATGTGCGTTTTTTTCTGCTTTTTTTTATTGTACTTGTTCCCGGCGGCGCTATCGCGATGTTTTGTTTAATTCGTTAAGGGAACATTATTTTCGCGGCGTTGTTGCCCGCTGGCTACCACCAAAAGTATTATATTACAATCTAAGCTTAGTTTTGGACGAGTTGGCAACGTTTCATTGGTGTATGGTTCAACCTATCATTCTCATTAACTGAACTACATCAATCTTATTCATGATATGCGTCACAATCAATATATATATTATTAACTACGTTACCTATTGATACATATTGATGATATTATTACACACGTAATGTAATAATAACAGCATTTTATTAAAAACATTTGAAAGTTAATACGGTATTAATGATAAAAATAAGCAATTTTAATATTTTTGTCTGTTTGTCTGTCTGTTTGTTACGGCCTTTCTCCGGAACTTCACTTTCAAGAAATAATAATTACGTTTCCGCGTATAAATGAAAACTCATGAAATACGTTAAACTTTTATCAACAAACCACACGAGCGAGGCCTCTGGCGGCATTTAGTTTAACATAATATATAATACCAAGAAACTGTTTTCCCCGTCCTATAATACGAGTACAATTATGATTTTATTGAGTAAGTATGGCAAACAGTGTATTATACAGAAGTCGCTTGTAATTTCACCGTCAAATTATTATTTTACGAAGCGTAGGATGATTTCCCCGACCCTCGCCGTATCAATACATTTGGTCTCTCCTTTCTAAACTAAACAGACGCTCATTACGCGTATAATGGGTTCTGTCGTTTTGATTACGTCATCATTTCCGATTGGACGGGGAGGGGCAGGGGGTGGGGGGAGGGGGAGGTTTGTCTTCTGTCATGATGTTGATGTTTGAAAGGCTCTCGGCAGTGCCTAGGCTTTGTTGACTTGAGGAGTTATGATTTTATTCAGATAGAATCAGATTCAAATTATTCATAGAAATGTTATAAAAAGTCTGAATATATAAGATTTATTGTAAGATTTTCTATGAAATTTATTTTAGTATAATATATTTGTGCCATAAGCAATCATACATCTGGTTTGAATTGAAACTTTGAAATTAAAATTTTAATAAAATTTCATAAACTAAACCTAACATTTAAATTATATTGTTTAATTAAATACAAACTTTCATAGCATCTTGGAGCGGTAAACAATATTAGTGGTTGATATTTTTTCAAGATTATTTGTAGTTAAAAAGTGTACCGTTGGTTGATGCATGAGAAAAAACTTTGTAAAAACCACATGTACTGTAGACATTCTCACCTAGGTTGTATTATTACATACACTGTGGCCTAGAGACCATCTCCGAGTTTAGAATCTATCGCCAAGCACCCCGGTAAGTTCAGGCACCCTCAAGAGTTTTTAATTTTATTCAGACTTATAAATCACACCGGAAAAAATATAAGAGATTTATCCAAGTGGCTATCCGACCCCAAGGGATACAAACTTATTCGTTATTTCTATTTGCTTATATTACAATTTTGTCCACTTAGCGAGATTGGCCATCCGCAAAAGTCCGCATCAAATTTCGCAAACTTTGGGATTACGTCTCAAAATTTGCTTAGAGGAGTCAAAAGTTATTCCATCAAGTCCCGAATGAGGGAAACAAAACCACAAAACATTCAAAATAACAACGAATTCACTCGCTACAATTATTAAAGGCTAATTTTGGCCGAAACCGCTTTTTGCGCGCATTAAATGTGCCTCGGAGGACATAGAGGGTACAAAGAGGCGCTGCGAGCTTACTCATTTATTTTTTAATTTGTGGGCACCTAAGGCTTGTCCACACGGACGGGAGCTTCGCTTGATGCCTGCCACGCTACGTGCTAGGCGACATGTCCGAGCGTACCAACGCACGGTTTTACTATTGCACGGTGATATGAACGCGTCGCGCCGCGCAGTATGCCTAATTAGTCATACAACCACCTATAATTTAATGTTATATACAAGTTAATTTTCAGTAAAATGTGAAAGCTCTCGGCTTGGTGAATGGTAATGAGCTGATGATCTTCAAAAGCCTGAACAGATCTTCATAAATTGTAAATAAGAACCATCTCGATCGCGTAAGCTTTTAAACAAAAATTTATAAAATCATGCTATCCCTGTTTGTGAACCATCTGAACGGCCAACCAGGTGGCAGCTACGTACTTACCACAGTGCACGGAGCCACGCTACTCGCCGTGCTAACCTGCCTGTGTGGCCCACACCTTAACACACAATGTTTGTGTAATATTATTCAAAATTCAAGAGTAAATGTAGTGAGAAATAATATTAAGGAAATAAGGCATTCACACAATGTTGGTGTACTTTTTGTTTGTTACGACTTCCGCTGTTCACAGTTATGCGTTTACAAGTCGGAGTTCATTTCTGAGTACTCTTGTCGTTTAGTTAGACTGCAGCGTGAATCAGTCTTTAATAGTAAATTATTAAAAGCCTATCCAAGTGGATTGTATTGGGCTGATACCGCCGAAGATCAGCATAAAGTTTGTACTCGGGTCTTAGGTTTTTGTGTTCTGTTTCTGGAAGGGTCCCATTCCATTCAGTTCCAGTGCAGAAGTGGGAGCTTGCAAGCATTTGTTTAATAAGCAGTGGGCAAATCATTTGAAAAAAATCATTTCGAATTCGGTGCTGAAATATCTACTTGTTTAAAATAATAACTGCTGTTTGGCCGTTTGGTAAAAACTTCATCCCCGCCGGGAAAGGGCCAAAACCTACGAGCAAACTACCCCTTATTATATCTGATCGATGAGCGCTGCTTTAAGTTAACCCTGACTAGGGTTACCAGATGACATGGATTTTGTTGACATGTGAAGTTTTATTTAAATTTTCCAGGAATATTTGAAACTAGAAAAGGAAATAATATTAATGTTAGCGTGTAGTATTTTATATTCCTGTCTCCTAATTGTGGACCTGGGATTGGCTAGGACCTGCTGGGAAACAGTTGTATGCTACATTCTTGTGTTTTATGTAAAAATATTATTGCTGTTAGAATATCGTTTATGGACGGCAAGCCACATCAGCTCGGCTGTGCGATTGTTCCCTCCCTTCAGTCACATAAAAAAATAATTGAGTACATACTACACACAATGATAATATGTAGCACAGACACCCTTAATGTACACAGCGTCGTCTAGCCCAAAACTAAGCTGGTACTATGGGAACTAGACAACTGATAGAATACTAATACAGTTATTTTTTCTAAATACATACATACATATTGAAACCAGACACGAAACAAAAATTTATGTTCGTTAAACAAATGCTTGTCCTAAGTGGAAATCGAATCTAAGACCTTCAGCGCAAAAGGCAGAGCTACTACCAACTGAGATTTCATTTCAGATTTCATTTATTGACCCTTATAACATTGTACATTACACAAGGCAAGTCATAGAATAACAAAATCACATGAAAAAACATTAAATTCAAAAATTTCATTAAAGTTGAATTGATTAAAATAAAAACAGAACAGTAATGTCCTAAATTAATAATAGTGAGCTATGAGACCAGTCTCACATCATATTCATATATTTTATCAACCGTGGGGACTTTCGGTGTACACTCACACCTATCACTGCATTAAATTTGCCATTAACAATATGACTAACATGGTAATTTACCGGGAAATTTAATTTTGCATCTGGTAACCCTGACCCTCCGGGTTGGGACTAGCGCGGGTCAATTAGATCCCGAAAGGAGATTTAAGTGGACTTAGCCGTGTTGAGTGGACTTAGGGTATTGTGCACTTAGCGGTGTTGTAAGGGACTTGGATAATAGGGTGCGGTCGAGGTCTTGTAGGGATTTAGGTGAGGGAGTGAGATCTACTACTCTCACTGCCGGACTATTAAAAGACTAATACAGAAGCACTGTTGATATGCCACTAAATGGTCACCCATCCAATTATAGACCATGAGTCTTTTAACTGTTTATCTGTATAACGTGGACAGAGCGTGTTGAGAGCGTGGTGGCCCAGGGGCACAGACGCCGACTTTCAATCTGAAGGTCGCTTGTTCCAACCAATGAGTATGTCACTTGAAAAATGTGATGTACGCAACACCACGTCCTCGGAACGGTGAAGGAAAACATCGTGAGGAAACCGACATGTCTTAGAGCCAAAAATTCGTAGACATGTGACATCTACCAATCCGCAATTGGCTCCCGTGGAAGATCAAAGCCCATTCACTCTCAATTATCGAGAGTAAGCCGGTGTCCCTGCAGTGGGAACATTCGAGGCTAATACGGGTCTGTATAGAGCTACTAGACAAGCTTTGCCACAAGTACTTCGAACTAGGAATACATTTTCTTCTTTCTATTTCTTTTCCTTTTTATTTCCAGCTGAAATAACCGGTTTCCCGATATCAAAGACAAGCGCTCCTCTCTTACACTTGCGTGCACTGTTGAAAGGTTCGACTCAAGTTATACCATTAACCCAATTAACAGAGTATTACTCCATTTTGGTAAAAATAACGGTAATTCTGTTTAGTTTTCTTAACACGGTTTTTGTTCAAATTCAATAAAATGCTTACTCATAAAACATATACATGTTATCGCTGATTGAATTCGTGCCAAACCAAACTATAACGCAAATAAATTACAATATTTCATTTTGTTAAATAAGCTTATGAAGACTATGGCAACCACTCGTCAATTAAACAGAAATAAAAAAATAATTTTAGCAACGCTTTCTGTCAATCTACGTCCCACTACCTCACTAATGGCACTTTATTAATAAATGCAAAGTGTGGATGGATGGATGAGATAGCTGTTATGGCAACACTATACAATACTTAGTAATGCCATTATCACACTCAGTCAACAGGCGGACACGCCCGAAAATTAGAACAATCAAATAAGAGTACACAAGAAATAAATTGAAAATCCAGTAGTTGATTGCGATTATATTTGAGAAATCTTTAAAAATTAACCTTTTTTATTGTAAAATACAAAAAATACGAAGTATTAATTAATGTATTACTATTTAACAAATTTTCATATTCTTGTTAATGCTTCAAGCGAAAACCTCATATAACCAGTTTTTTTATTTAGATGTAAGCGATAGTCTGATAAGCTTTTGTTTATACCGATTTCATGGCTATTACACATATTTAAATATTACAATCATCTCATGATTGATTTACATGCATTAATCATTCAATTTTCGTATTATTTACGTAAATTAAACGTTATTTCCACCGCATCAATAACATTAATCGAAATAAAAAATCTAATTGCATTTGAATCGTATCCACTATCATTGCTTCCAGCCCATTGGCAGCGCGTCCGCGTCCGCGCGCCGTGTCCGACACGGGCCGCCATTATGCACATTTGCATAGTTTGCTCGGAAGTGTACAGCCTCGAATGTGCTGCGTGCAAAATAATTTGACGCCGCTCGATCAAACCTTTTAACACCATATTTTTTTGGTATTTAGTGAAAAATATTGTGTGATTTTATTTTGCTTTAGATTTTTTTTTGTTTTTGTGTTTGAGCGAGCTTTCACGATTTTTTCACTAAATCTGAATAACGTTTAAGGATAAAATATAGTATGATTTGAATTTAGAGGTTATTTTCAACCGAGGCACAATCTTCCCATTACAAATTACAATGTTAGAATATAACAGAATTTATTAATACATACTAACAGACATTAGGGTCGCGTCTGTTGGCGCAAAGGGTTAGACAATACGTCAACTGGCCAGTTTTCAAACAAGTTGGGTTGTGACTGGAAACTCTCTGTCTATTTTAAATATTTTTGGACTTTTTACATAGATACATTACACATCTAGCCCCAAGCTAAACTTCAAATGTAATTCCCTGTACTATAGAAGCCACAACACCTATAGAATACCTGTAGGATTACAGATATGCTATAGGTTAAAAATACATTATATTATAATACATATTTTAAAAATATACTATAAGAACTAACATATATTATTAAAAGCAGTCCCTTTAGGCAAGGTTCCGAAGATACTGGCAGCGTTCCCTTTGAATAGCTAAACTTATTCTTTGTCCGAGGTAGCTGCAAGCTCTTCGGTCTCCTGTGATGTCGACTAACCTATTAACTAATTAAACTATTGCTATTAAATTTTATTATTATTTTATACTAGCTGCGCCCCGCGGTTTCACCCGCATAGTTCCCGTTCCCGTGGAGAATACGGGGATAAATTGATTTTATTTTTTTCGTTAATTTTCCAATGTTTTAATAGTTATTCTGCTATTCGGGACGGAAACAAATCCAACAAATCAAAAACCATGGCAATCGGTCCAGCCGTTCTCGAGTTATAAGTGTTGTAACAAATACGATTTCTTTTATATATATAGACTAGCTGCGCCCCGCGGTTTCACCCGCATAGTTCCCGTTCCCGTGGAGAATACGGGGATAAATTGATTTTATTTTTTTCGTTAATTTTCCAATGTTTTAATAGTTATTCTGCTATTCGGGACGGAAACAAATCCAACAAATCAAAAACCATGGCAATCGGTCCAGCCGTTCTCGACATATAATATTATATTCGTCACAAAATTCCTCAAAAAATTGCCGTTTTGCTTATAATAGAACTTTCGTTGCAATGTGAAAAGAAATACCAATTCCTATAACTCAGGTAACACACTTAACTGATACCTATATGGTAACATAAAATGTAAATGTTTATCTACAATATTTATTAAGTTGAGATATGACTCAAAAACGATGGTCCAGAGTGGCCCAGAAGGCATAGCTAACACCAGTGATCTGAGGCCAGCATGGAGTACTTGTAAACGATCCACATCAATAAACCGGTATCACCATCAGCTCGAGTGTTGGTGAGAGCACCCTGTAGTGCAGTGTAGTGCAGTGCCGGCGCCGCCCACTCGACATTAGCATAGTTTACAGTGCACGGGAGTGTACGCCACGACGACAAATAAAACGTTGCGTTCTCTGTTGATATTGGATGGTCTAGTCTGGCTAACCGGTTTAGTCGAGTTTCATTTAGTTTCGTCGAGTTTCATTCAGTTTTGAATTCTATTGCATTAAACTACTATGAATTTAGTGGCGCATGAAACATTATACTGGCTGTGTAGCGAATGAGACCCGGGTGTCTTCTAGTCGGCAGTGGAAAGATGCGTTGTCTAAACCTTATCGAAGTCAGGTACGCCAGTAGGGATATTTGGAACGTGGAAACGAAAGCTTTTTAGAAAAGCAAATTTGGGCCCCAGTTGATAGTGGGGCCCGGTGATAGTGGGGCCCGGTGAGAGTTGTTAGAGTGATGACGCGGATTGTATATGACACTTTGATATATTGACAATTTGGTTTATCTGAAATTATAAATGATTGAAGTAACAGTAGGCTACCAATCAAGTACCACAAAAATTAACGAGATGGCGCTGTATTCAATTTTCAGCATAGTTTATATAAAAAAAATCATTGTTTTGTAAAAATATGTAAAATACAAGAACTACAATTTACATGTAAACTCACAAACAACCAAACCTTATCTAAACACAAAATTTAATCCAAATCGTTAGAACCGTTTCCGAGATACGCGAAATAAATAAATAAATATATAAATAAGTACCTATACATCAATTGCTCGTTTAAAGTAATAAGATAGGATATGCAGAATTAAAAGAAGTGAGACAACAACTTTATATTATTTAAATAACTTATGAGTATATTTTTTTGTGCAAAATGTATTTGTATGCCATACCATGCCTTGAAAATCCAATTACTCGTTCAAAATCAATGGCGGCGGCGAGCCACTTGTCACGTCTATGATCCCAAGGTAATATACAAGGTGAAAAGTGGACTCTGTCTATCCTTTTGAGGGAAAAGGCGTGAAGCTATTTATTAAGTCTTGTTAATTAAAACTCTGGCAACACTACAATGAAACACCCGTCATACAATCCCCGGCCGTATCGTAAGGCTACTATATATTCTGTGGCCCGCGGTGGAATGTTGGCTCTCCGTTGTACCCGACCCTACCCACCCTATACATAGAAAGTACATACACAGGCACGACGACAAATTTAGCAATAAGTTCACAGATCTTGTGCGTATTTACTTTATTTTAATGAAGAGGTATAAGATTCGTATGTTCCATTGGTGAACCTGAGACCCGCCCGGTGTGGTGCCGGGGCAAATACAAAAATAACATCCTGATCCGACATCCACATATAAAATTGATCAAATACCCTAACAGATTATGGAATAGTATTATAATACTTCTATTATCTAAGTCACGGAAAAAAATTGTATCATTAAATTGGTCAAGATTTTTTTTTTAACCTTTACACGCTCATACCTCTGCACTGGGCTTCCCTGTGTCGCCGATGGCATGGACAAACATAAAAACATTAGACAAACACCCAAGACCCGAGAAAAAACTTTATGCTCACCACGCAAAGTGTGCCCTCGATTGTGTGTGTGTGAACCGAAGGCAGGGCTACTACAACTAATCCACGGAGCCGTCTACATCAACATAAATATGTCAATTAACAAAACATCTCGTCAAATGCTACATCGTAACAATTATTGGTAATTAGAAAGTGCTATGAACCGTTTAGTAGTCGAGTGGTGTTTGAGCGCAGTTTGATGGCCGTTTGATACGGACTCTTGCGGTACGGAGCGTGTACAATGAAAATTAATTTCGTATTTCAGGGACGCAAACACTCTTTCCACTTGGTTTCATGAATGCTGCGTATTGAATTAAGTGTTTCAGTTATTTCAATTGTAGTTTCTTTATTCGGGCAATTTTTCGGGCAACATGGGGTAAATATAAGCTTAAGATTTAGGGATGTTAGTAGTTAATAACTAGGTTAAGCTTAGTTTTTTGGGCGATTTTCCACATCAAGGAACAATCCAGTGTGTTAGAAATATGGGTAGGATACTGTTGTGATGTCGTTTTCTTACACCAGATGGCGTCATACTTATACTAATCTTGTTTAACGTCTAGTCATTTTTTTATTTTTCATACGAGCCTAAAAACTTATTCACTGTGTAAGACTTTAAGTCACTCAGGGAAATGAGTGGAAGTATGTGGCCAGTTACTTCCACGAAATAATTTCGTCTAATAAAAGTTAGAGTCGAGAGTTTTTAAGCGCAGAAAGCCTCCGACATGGCTTATCAACTATTACAGCCGGGTCCAATACCTAAACGTGCCCCCTGAAGCCGAGAATTGCGCATTTGAACCAATAAATGTTAACCCCTCCAACTACTGACCAGGCGGAGACTTGCTAAACTAAGACATTCTGTGATATTCTAGTTAATAATATGATAAATATTAATTTTAATTACATTTCTGCCTACCCCCTTACAAATTGTATCGCTTTCCTGGATAGGAATCGTTCCCACTGTATTCCTTCTGAGTCTAGACCTCTGCAGAGTAACAGTGTCAATGTATTTCCAGTGACGGCTCTCCGCGAGCACTGGGACGAGGCGAACGCACGCGTGCTGCAGCGCAAGGCGCAGCTCGACGCCATGCTGGGCGACTCGCAGCGGTACGAGGCGCGGCGGCGCGAGGCGGACGGCTGGCTGGCCCGCATGGAGGCGCGCCTGGCCGCCATGGCGCCGCCCGCCCACACCGCCGACGTGCTCGAGGCACAAGTCAGGGACCAAAAGGTATGTTAGCCGACATACGGCGCAGCGCCATTCTTCTCAGTCGACATACCGGTAATGAAGGGTGAGGGTGCCGGTGAAATCAGACGCGCATGAGCCGTTATCATCACCATCTCGGGTGATAGGCGCAGCAGGACGAGTGCAACTCAGTTAAGCCCTAAATTATACACTGAGTCGCATTACTGTTCATGGGTGGGGTTTGCCACTTACCCTCAGCTCGTTCCGTCACTTCCACATAAAAATATAGGAATGAAATATGCGTGAAATGTAATTATTGTATATCATTCACCTGCCGATGATATCATATAATATACTCTCCAATTCAATAGTTGCCGATTGGCTGGCACCCCCCACCCCCCGTTGGCTTCAATATCCTCTCAGACCCACCGGAGCGGCTAACGTTAAAAGACGTCGGCGTTATACTAGCGCCAACATCCTCCGCTGTCATGAGATATGTACCTATAGTAGAAGCGAAACCAGGTGTTATCGTCGTACTTACTTTTTCACATGCACACATTCCTGGCCGATTGTTTTGTGAAAAAGAATCAAGTTAAATTCAATGTTCTTTTAAAATTATCTATTTGTATAATTAATTATAGGTACGTTTGTGTTAGCGATAAGCGTAACGTGATCACAAATAACATGATAATTAATGGATTATGATATCTCATACATCAAAGTCAATTAAAATAAATGGATTGTTTGTTGTAGGAGACTAAGAGTATATAGTAAATAAATAATTAGTTCATTCCATAACACCTGATCGATGAAAAGTATTATAAGTCTTTGGAACATTTTTATCTCACAAAATAGGATTTAATTAGGATAAAAAGAAATTGAACTAATCTTTATTATCATTATCCTTAGCCTTATTATCACGCCAGGATATACGTAGCCAATGCGTCCCAGAAGTAACCGCTGTCGATTGACTACTCTTGACAATCTCTTCTGTGCAGCTATATGTGTTGGCTGTGGGTAACATACTCAAGGAATATGTGCCAAGACGTGACGGCTTGTCGAATTTATGTGAAGGCGTAAAATTGGAAATATGAGGTTTTATGGTTTGTTTGCTGTAAATATGTTGAATGTCGCCGAGCGCCGGCCCGCGCTCCACTTTACGTTGTTTGGAAAACATTCTGTTTCGAAGTACATACATCAACCCACGAATTCATGTTGATCTTATGGCACGGATCGGTGTTGTCGATGAAATGTCGCACATTGTACTCCGTTTCACTAGGTACCACTAATCTAACAAATTTATAATTTTTTTGTTGCGCATTCTTTTGAATTGTCTATAGACACAATTGAAAAATCCCTTACCCAATATAAGATATCCAGTTGTCCAATTAATAAAACAAATCCTACCAAATTAACTACGGAACCTTTCAATCAACTACGAACTTTACACGCAGAATTTATTTTGGAAAGTGAAAGCACACTTTCCGAAATAAATTCTGCGTTCAAATCTTGTTCAAACAAACTCGCAAGACTTAGAACCCACTAAAAACGTTTGCTGTTTTTACAAGTAGCAACACGAATTTTACGACGTCCCTCTCCAGCGAGCAAATATACATAACCCTCTTTCGGCAGTCGGGCTAGGATGGTGGCCGCCGGATGGCTGGCTCATTAGCATAATAGCTACACTTTAAGCATATTTCATTTGGTAGTTTCATAAGCTGCATATTACATACCTTAAATATGGTTTTAAGCAAATTTCTTAACTGCGCGGTCGTTAAACGTACTTATGGAAAATGTAAATGTGATTTAATTTCAGAATTTCTAAGGTACATTTTTGGTAAAAGAAAATTTCCTCGGCTATGTCTAAAATTGATAACTTAGCAGAAGTATAATATAAATTAATTATTATTTTAATTTACGTCATTAACAGCACATAAGTCATTAAAAGCGTTATTCAGTGATTATTAATCCCCAATAAGTCCAATTATCCACCAGACGGCTTTGTGGCTTAGTGGGTAGTAGCCTTGCCTTCGAAGCGAGGGGTCCCGGGTTCGATTCCCGGCCTGGGCACACGTTGTGTGTCACACATGAAGTTTGGTCTCAGGTCTTGGGTGTTTGTCTAATGTTTCTGTTTGTCCATGCCATCTGCGACACAGGGAATCCTAGTTTAGAAGTACGAGTGCGTAAACTTTTTTTTGAATTGTCATTTCTGCTAGTCATGGCTACGGAGGTCATCGGTCTTTTTATACCGATAACTAATTCGTTAAATCATTATCTTTCCAGTCGTTCCACGCCGAGGTGCACCAGTACAAGCACCAGATCGAACTGTTCGGCCAGCTCACGCAGCGTCTGATTGCGGTCTACCGCAACGATGACACCTCCCGCATCAAACGCACCACGGAGAGTATCAATCATCGGTACAACGAGCTAAATAACAGGTGAGTGTGACCACGTGTCTTCTACTCCTAACGCCATCTATGGTAGGATGGGGAAACTGAAAAACAGCGCCATCTCTGAAATTTTTTCAAAACAACACCAATTATAATTTATGCAATGGAATTCTTACGGGTGGCGTGCAACTGAAATACCTTTAAACACGGGACACCGTAACGCCATCTGTAGTAGGGCTAAACGAGAAATAAAACAGCGCCATCTCTGGCTTGTGTGTCGAACTGCGTGGTAAGAGCAGTATTGTCGTTATCCTTTGTAAAAACCTGTACTCAAAACTATTTGAATGCGACGTATATTCTTGTTCTAAGCATCATTCGCATTGTAAAAACATTTTTATAAAAAAACTGTTATTAGCTTTTATAAAAATGTTCACTTTTCACTATCGGAATTTAAAAATGTTTTTGAGGCACCCTAATGTTCAGGTTTAGAACATAAGGGAGCCTAATTTCTTACAGAAATCAAACTCCAACGTATGAAATTCTTGAGCGGTTTATTAAAAAATACGTATTATAAAAAAGGACACGTCTATGCAGGTGAGGTAAGTATCGAGTGTGTGATTTGACACAAATCTAATAACACCTTATGAAATCGTCATAGCAATGTTACCGCGTCGTAATTACAAATTTGGAAAGCTATAAAAGCACAAGGCTTGAACATCTTCCCGCCCCGGGAAAATTAAACAATACAGGGTCAGGCAAAATCACAAAATCTAATAACAAAATCTAAGAACTTAAATCTAGGTCTTCAGCCGTGGGTAGCGGACAAAGTCTAGTAAGAGGCCGTCGCACGCAGCCTCTCGCCGTAGTGACGTCAGCAACTCTTGAAACGCCATCAGGTCCAGGAAAAAGACGAACCACTCGTCCAAGACGCCAGCAAAGAGGGGGTACATTGTCTTCTTGCAGAAGTACTAGGTCATCGAGCTTCAGTTTGTCAAAGCTAGTCTTCCATTTGGTCCTCTGTTGTAATTCAGAAATGTATTCCTTTTGCCATCTGTTCCAAAAATGCTGACGAAGTCGCTCAATCCGAGCATATCGTTGCAGAGAGTTTTCTTGCCGGTCTTCCAGGGATGGTGATGGCATCGCAGTCAACGGTCTTCCGATTAGAAAGTGCCCTGGGGAAAGGGAGAGAAGGTCGTCAGGAGAGGAGGACATTGGGCATAAGGGACGACTGTTTAGTATAGCCTCCACTTGAGCAAACAAAGTCGACAACTCTTCAAATGTTAAATGGCTATTGCTAATTACACGTCGTAAATGGTGCTTTGCGGATTTTACACCGGCTTCCCAAATACCACCGAAGTGGGGAGCGTAGGAGGGTGAGAAAAAGAATTTAATGCCTTCTTGACTTGCGAAATCAGATAGAGGTTCCGCATTGGACTTTATAAAATCACCTATTTCCTTCGCTGCTGCTTTGAAATTACCACCATTGTCACAGAATATTTCCGCTGGCTTTCCTCTACGAGCAATAAATCGACGAAGTGTCATTATAAAACAATTTTTCGTTAAATCGCTTACCCCTTCTAAATGGATGCACTTGTACCGTAAGCATACAAATAAGCAGAGGTAACATTTTATTAAACGGCTACCGCGACCCTTACGATTCAATATGTAAAACGGACCCGCCATGTCTATACCAACAGACACCCATGGGTAATTTGGTGTAACTCGCTGAGCCGGGAGATCACCCATCTTAGGAACTAACGTTTTACCGCGCATACGTCTACATCGTACACATTTATTTACGGTACGCCGAGCCAAATATCTACCATTGACCGGCCATACGTACTCACGCACAGCGGCTAACAGCGATTGTGGACCTGCATGCATGTTACGTAAGTGTTCCCTATCGAATATTAGTTTCGTCAGATGGTGTGACGCGTGTAGTAAGATCGGATGCTTCTTATCGTAGGTGTACTCCGAAGCACCGATACGTCCACCGACTCGAATCAAACTATTACTGTCGAGGAATGGAGATAGAGATAATATTTTAGTTTTGCTGGGTAAAGGTTTATTGTTACATAAACAATCGTATTCGGTTGAGAATGACTCGCGCTGTGCCATAATACAAAGCGAAAGAAATGACTCATTCAATTCATCGACGGTAATAATTCCAGTAATTTTACTATTTTTATTTTTTAAGTTGTGAATGAATCTTTTTATGTAAACAAATGATCTCTGTAGTTTTAACAAATTAGAGTGTTTTTCAAATTTAATAATGTTTTCTTTAATTGTAATAATAGTGTTGCATTTTATTTCTGGTAAATTGTCTATTTTAGGCTTTAATACGGGCCATTTAGACTCGTCTTGAGACAAAAAGCTAGGGCCAGTCCACCACATTTGCATGGACAATAACTGACAGGCTTCCACCCCCCGAGAAATTAAATCAGCGGGATTGGCTGCAGTAGGTACATATCGCCAAGACGAACTCTCAGTGAGATCTTTAATTTCGCTTATGCGATTCGCAACGAAAGCCTTTAACTTGCTTAGGTCGCTATTTACCCAAGCAAGCACTATGCTCGAATCACACCAATGAACGATGCGCGTAGGTATATTCCGCAGCGAGTCGAGAACAGACCTACTCAGTTTAGCAGCGAGCAGCGCCGCGCAGAGCTCTAACCGTGGAATCGTCGTCGGTTTCAAAGGCGTGACCTTAGATTTTGCAGTTAATAATCGACTAGTGATGTCACCATTCGCATTTGTGGAGCGCATATAAATGCATGCGCCGTACGCGTTTAGGGATGCATCACTGAATACATGCATTTCAATGCTTTTAGGGGAATCGCACAGAACCTTTCTAGGAATCTGTAGATCCTTTAGCAACGGCAAATTGTTAACATATTGTTCCCATTCATTTCTTAATTCAAGTGGAACCGATTGGTCCCAATCTAATTTATGTTTCCATAATTTTTGCAACAACATTTTAGGTATAATTATGCAAGGACTCAGTAAACGTAACGGGTCAAATATTTTAAATGACGTCGACATGATAACGCGTTTAGTTATTACATCTGGCTGAGTTACGTTTTTTAGCGGAAAATTTAACGTATCACTAGCCGGACACCATCCCAACCCTAGTGTACTCGATGATTCACTTATTGTTAGGTTTTGCTGAGTATCTATGTTAGAATTTGTAAATAGGTTATTTAAATTACTTTTAAATTTTCGTAAATTGAAACAACCCTTTTTTAGAGCATTAGAGACTTCCCTTTGTATGTATTTTAACTGCTGTTCGTCGTCCGAACCGGTTATCAGGTCGTCGACATAGAAATCGTGGTTTATTATTGTTGTTATCAGTGAGTCATCGTGTTCATCTCCTAATTGCTTTAGACAGCGCGTACTTAAATAACTCGCACTTGCAGTCCCGTAAGTTAAAGTATGTAATCTTAGTGTTTTTATACATTCTGTCTCATTTTCCCGCCATACTATGAGCTGCAAATCGCGATCATTTTCAGCTACCATAACTTGCCTGTACATTTTCTCAATATCGCCAGTTAACATGTACTTGTACTGACGTGCTCTAATCAGTATGCTGTATAATGAGTCCTGAACATTCGGTCCAACCATCATGATATTGTTTAGCGAGTACCCTGATGATGATGGTTCCGAGCCGCTAAATACAACTCGAAGCTTAGTCGATTCGCTTTCTTGCTTTAGAACAGCGTGGTGACAAAAGAAGTAGGAAGGGCTCGGTTTTATTATGGCTGATTCAGACAAATGCCCGAGATTATGATATTCCGCAATAAATTTAGAATATTCAATTTTTAAATCGTGATTACGTCTGAACTTCTTCTCCAGATTAAATAATCGCCGTTTCGCTAGACTGTAAGAATCACCTAGGCAGTCTGGGGAAGTTATTAAGGGCAATTTCACACAAAATCGACCATCGCTTAATCTAGTGGTATTTTGTAAAAAATGATTTTCGCATTTTTCGTCACTTTCGCTTATAACCTGTTTACTAGGTACTTCTTCCAATTGCCAGAATTTTTGCAAGGATGTGTGTATTTCGTCCGACAATTTATGAGTCATCATAGCGGCGTGATTGCATTGAACCTGACTAAGATTGCAATAACTTTGCGAATTGATCGGGCCGGATATTAACCATCCGAGTTTAGAGCTACGCAGTTTAGGGGCATTATGGCCGAGACATTTCTCCTCGTTACCTAATATATCCCAAAAAACGTCGGCACCGATCAACAAGTCTATGGACGCCGGTTTATGAAAAGTTGGATCGGCCAACTGGATATTGCCGGGTATGTTTAGCCTACCTACATCTATCGCAGATCTTGGTAAATTGCTAGTTAGTTCGTTTAGCACGAAGCATGATAATAATACACTATATGGTGTATGAAGCGACTTTAGTTGAACGTCACTCCGTTCAACTGCCCTATCCGAACAATTATTGCCAATCCCAATGACCTTTAGCGCGCCTATGGGACATGAATTGAGTGATAGTTTTTGTTGAAGTCTTTTCGTTATAAAGGTAGACTGACTGCCGCAGTCTAACAGCGCGCGAACCCTTTGTGTCTCCTTTGTGTGAGGATTCACTAATTCGATCAACGCTGTAGATAACAATACTTCATTGCAGTTTTGTTTAGTGAAGTTTACAGCTGTTGTTTCGTCCTGATAGCATTCAGCGGAGGCGTGGTTTGCCACTGACTGCTCCGCGTTATGTAACAGGGAGTTATGTTTTTTATTGCAAATTCGACAAGGTCCCACGCGGCAATTGCGCTCAGGATGTCCTTGCCTTAAACAATTAGAACACAATTTATATAACTTAACGTCCTCTAAACGTTCCTTAAGACCTTTGTCTTTAAATACAGCGCAATCATAAATTCTATGATCCTTTCCGCAAATAACGCAAATGTAAGTTGATTTTTGAGTTTCGTAATGTACACTCGCGAACGATTTTGTATGATTTGATTTTTCTTGTTTGTATTTATGTGTGTTATAATTATTCCTGTTATTGTTATTTTGATTGAATTTATTATTTTTATTTAGATTATTTTGTTCTGAACTACGTGGATTATCAGATGAATTTTTATTATAATTATTGTTATTTTTATTGCGATTGAGAGACTCTAAAACATCCGCACGATCTGTCAGCAACTTAAAAAAATCGCTAAGTGTAGGATTATCAGTGATAGTGTTTCTGTATTCCTCCCATTTGGCTAGCGTTTGAACATCTAATTTGGACAACAACATAAAAATTATAAGGGTATCCCATTTGTCTGTGGGCTGACCTAAACTGTGTAAGGCACGTAAGTTTTTTGTCACTGTGTCCACTAAAAACCGAAGAGACCTTTCAGTTTCATTCGCGGCCGGTTGAATGCTAAATAGCGCATTTAAATGGTGATTTGTTAACAACCTTTTGTTATTGTAGCGGTCACAAATCAACTTCCAAGCCTCCTCGTATGTATCGGAAGATACCTGCAAATTGGAAATAATTCTTCCAGCATCCCCGTCTAAATATGAAACTAGATAATGATATTTTTGAATCGGTGTGATTTTGTCATTATCGTGAATTAAATTCTTGTAGGTATCGTGAAATTCAAGCCAGCGGAAATACGAACCATCAAATTTTGCGATATTTATTTGAGGCAATTTGATACTAATCTCTTTATGATCGTGAGAACACTGAGGAACAAGGATAGATTCCCGCCTTTGTTCATTCTCAGTCTTAACAAATTTATCGATAAGGTTTTTAGCCTCAGCAATATTGCGAATAAACTCATGCTCAATACTCTCTCTTTCTGCCAATTCTAATTTTAAATTCTTGTGATTTATCACCTCAATCTCATCTTGCAAGTTATCAAAACGTATCGACAGCGTCTCAATTTTTTGGAGTTTTAACTGCAATTCAGTTAACTCAATAGAGGTAAACTGAGTTTTTTGTAGTTGAGTTACTAAATAATTCCTGAACTTAGTGATTTGTCCCTTTACGGAACTACGCTTTCTAAATAACTCCTCCAAAACTAAGGCACTATCGCTATCCTTTGACGTCATTATAGTAAGCTAATCTAAATTATTAAAAAAGTTTTAAATTCTCACGCTCCTCGTCAAGAAACTCAAGGATCCGCACAGAATCCGCACAGCACCACTTACGCCGCGCAGCTGGCCGGCCGAACGAACAGATGACGTATCACCTAGCTCAAA
This sequence comes from Aplocera efformata, assembly GCA_921293045.1. Lineage (NCBI taxonomy): Eukaryota > Metazoa > Arthropoda > Insecta > Lepidoptera > Geometridae > Aplocera > Aplocera efformata. Next base: position 247,461 of record OV121057.1, read on the forward strand.
CCGCTCAGCTGATATAGGACACCTGTAACGCGCCGACAAATCTAGTTAACAAAGCGAATGTATAACAAGGAACGCGGTTTACAGTTATTTTATCAGTTTAACTAACTATAATTAAATATGGGATACACCACGCGGTGGGTTACGTGTACACCCAGTGGCAATGTACCTCACTAATATGTTTATTAAATAACGTATATAATTAAATTGTATATTTATCTTCAACACTGATTTAAATTAACTTTAACAACACTTTATTCACAAGTGGGGCAATTTAGATTGAGAATTTAGTAGGTAATAAAGTTGAGGTTAGGTTAGGAAGAACAAAGGAAAAGGGCACTTATCTTTTCTCAGACTGTGGCTGCAGGCGTGAATCTTTAGCTGATCCACTGACCAATACTCCACCGTAGTCTTGATAAATTCAGCTCCTTGAATTTCGTTCGGTTTTGAAATAAATTCTTCAAAGTCCAAAGTCCTTCGCCAACCGCGGGGATTCCCAGAGTTATTTGATTTTCCTGGGTTTATAGTTCCCCTCATGGGCCACCAATTTATGTTCAGGTTTAGAACATAAGGGAGCCTAATTTCTTACAGAAATCAAACTCCAACGTATGAAATTCTTGAGCGGTTTATTAAAAAATACGTATTATAAAAAAGGACACGTCTATGCAGGTGAGGTAAGTATCGAGTGTGTGATTTGACACAAATCTAATAACACCTTATGAAATCGTCATAGCAATGTTACCGCGTCGTAATTACAAATTTGGAAAGCTATAAAAGCACAAGGCTTGAACACCCTAATTATTTTTTATTATTCTAAAATAGTATCCTAAGTTACTTCTTGTAATATCAGTTATCTCCCAGTGAAAGTCCCATCAAAATCGGTCCAGCCATTTTCGATATTTTCGTAGGTATTACCCAAACCGGTTTACAGAATGTAAGATATAAATTCCGTGTTCCAGCATCGTCGCCCGCGGCAAAGCGCTGCACTCGGCGGTGTCCTCGCTGCAGAACTTCGACCGCTCGCTGGAGAAGTTCGTGGCGTGGCTGAGTGAGGCCGAGTCGCTGCTCGACGCTGCCGAAAGGGATCCTCATCTGCTCAAGGTAAGCACCACCACCCATATCTGTTCAATTAGAAAACAAGATATTAATTCCAAAAAGATTTAACATGGCATTAACGAGCGATTCGTACCGCGGTGCGAATGGTTCATGTTGTGTGTCCGATTTGAATTCCGTTTTACTACAAAAAACATAAACATTGTTGAGCATAAATGATACCAATCTATATATATTTCACATATGTACACAAAATAAATATTTAAAATTAAAATTATGCAATACCTAACCAAATAACCACACAGCACGAGTCAGCTCGTTGTCTCACAATATTCAAGAATCATTGCGTAAAAGATTTTAGGACATAAACATACTTACTTATATGTTAGTACATAGAATTGATGTACACTCGGAGACAATAAGCATGTTCACAAAAAAAGTGATAATCATAATGTAAACACAAGGATCAAGGATTTATCTTTGACATTACTACAGGAGACTCTAATGACCGGCAGTCAGGTTTTCAACTTTTTTTCACACAGTATGTACTGTTGCATCATGCTGGACATTTGTCATAATTTATTTTGGAACGTAGCAAAAATAAATGATGCATTGAATTTTGTATAACGAAAGGACAATGGGCAGAAATTTACAACGTGAACCCAGCTGAAATGTAGTTGCCAGAATATTTCAGAGATGGCAGCACCGTAATACAGTTGCCCATTATCGTGGGTCTTTAAGATGTTTGTAACAACGCCATCTGTTGATGCCGAATTCATTTAACATGTCCACAACCCTTCCAACCCTTGTTTAACTTAGAACTCTAGTTATGCGTTCTAATTTGTTCGGGCGATGATACCGCCATCTGTGCCAGGATAACATTACTACTGGTTCTTGCAAAGTCAGCGCTATCTGTAAACTTGATGGAAACTTTTCAACAACAAAACCCTTTTGAATTACATAGTTGAGAACCGTTTTGAACCAAACGTGCAGTGAGGTTTGAGATATAATTATTTGGCAATAGATGGAGCTACTGTATCTTGTTCATATCTATTGTATCTTCATACTGTATCTTGTTCATATCATATCATTCTACTCATTGAAGCCATACGTGAAAGTCGTTCAAAATATGGAGTCGATTTTGAATTTCGGTATAAGCACAATCAATCTCACAACAGTATTTCCTGAAAACAATTATATTTCGGGTATATGCTAATCGGCGAGGTTTCTATTAACCTTCCTACCATCTAAACCTTAAATATTTACTGTGACCAAAATCCATTAACTTTACGTTTCTGCCCGCTGAAAACAAACAACCATTAGCAAAAAGTTATTTATTTACTGTTAGCAGGATTGCGTTTTACCATAGGTATCCTGAAGTTAAACCGACTGTGTAGTCGATGGTAGCGCCTACTATTATATTTGTAACACACTTTGTTGGCAGATTTTCAACTAGAGGACTCCAAGAAAGGCACTCTGCTGTATTTTCTCAAAAGTTAAACTCAACTCAAACTCATTTATTCCTATATTGTAGATCTCAAGTATCGTTTGGACACGTCAAATTTTACACACACAAGTAAACATATTCGTCGCAGGAGTTAGTGGGTAGATTTACCCTTAGACCTTAATGTCCCATATTTAATATTAATTTGAGGCTTTGAGGTCAATTTTCCAAGATTCATCAAGTTCCTAAAACTTGGCAAAACTTGTCTCGCGGTTTTTGAAACCACAGCCTCAGCCCCTTGAGACTAGCGTGTAAATTAGTTATACAATGTTTACCTACTTAAATATAAATTTGCCGGAATCTTTGTTTAAATTATGATTTGTTTTTGTTTATATTTGCAGCGGAAGTAGTGTATTTTTTATCAGTTCTCGTTACCCCTGACACGTTTTTCTGATATGACATGGCTCTAGTTTCTTTAAACATGAAACAAAAGCTTGAAATGAAGCTTTTAGTTTCTTTTTAACTTACAATATATTTAATTACTTGTTATCGTACCAAAATATGAGACTACCTTTATCACAAAAATAATCGACGGTATTTTAAAGTATCAAAACCTAGCAATACTTTAATAGTTAAGCTATAGTTTTAAATATCAATATTGTTTAATATTATAGTTCTTCGGAAACAATGAACCGCTTATTAAACTAATCGAACTTTGTTGAGTTTAACTCGGGCGTACAGTTGCTTACGATAGAAAAAAGCTCGTCAATTTTTGAAAAATATTGTTATATTTTTTGTGTCTATTAAAAACCTATAAAAGGTTTGGAAAAATCCTCGTAACAGCTTACATTTCTGTCCACAAGTGGATCACAGTCAGCGCCACACAAGCCAGTCTTATGCTGCCAGTCGTTGAGTAAACGAGTCTTTTGTCTTGTAGTATCATTTATAAATAAAAAAGGTATCAATGAGTGTGTTAATCTGTCAATTATTTGACTTGAAAACTTGAAACGTTTCTGTCGACGTCTGTACCCAGGCCGCGAACACAAATTATTGCTCCTTGCAAAGTTTTTACTTGCCCGGGAAAAGTCGACTCTTAGTCTGGACAAGAAATTTGTATGAATAACTTGTAAAATATTATACAATATCCAAATATCTCAAAGTATCTAATAAAATCAAGAAAATAAGATATTTCTCATAAAACATAAGTTGTTTTTACAAAACATCTATCGAATTTCTTTGGATTTGGTTACCGTTACAGTTTGTTTGCGAACATAACATAAATTGAATACGTTTATTTTCTTTTACAGGTAAGATTTCCCGATTTTCTGTCTGTGGTAAGTCTATACAAACCTAAACGATTACAACATGGATGCGGCTCGCACTCATGGGTAAGTTCCCTGGGATTCATATAAAGTATACAAGTAAACATAGCGCTTTGACCATAGTGATCTAAGCTTAAACTTTTAATAATTGACTTTTGCGCTTTCATATAACCTGTTAACACGATCGATTCTAAATTTCCATTCGTGAAATAATTTTTTAAATTGGCTTACTGGTTTATGCGTGAAAACGTAACAAACAAACAAAGTCACTTTCGCTTTTATAATAAATCTTCTACTAATTTTATATATACTTCAGTTTTTTAGGATTGTGGTCAAAATCGAGAAAAAGGATTTAAAAAGAGCATACTCCACTTTCCCTGTAACCTGTTAACAAAGCAAAACAGAAAGGTTGGTATAGTCCCCTGTCCGTTCATACATAATGGACGCGTCGTGTATGTTAATAACGGCACGGCCGCACCTGCGGCACTTCGTTATTGGATGTGCGGCTCGCAGAGCCCGGGAGTGCGGGACTACGGACCCAGCGAGGGTGGGAAATTATCTCTAACCCACGTCCAACTATTGACTGTAGCGATGTCCACACACTGGCTGTGTTATTGTGAAGTGTCCACAGAAACCCCGCGGGTTTCCGGGGTCAAAAGTTTGTTAATCCGGGATATAAGCTATCCTGGTACCAAATTTCCATCCAAATCCGTGAGCCGTTTGAGCGTGATGAAGTAACAAACATGCACATGCAAACTTTCGCCTTTATAATATTGGTGATTGGATATTTAAACGGGCGATTAAGTCAACCGCCTCGTTTAATAAACACTATCAGAAGACTAACGCTTGTTTATTGATGTTTTCTTAATGACAGGTTAACTCGGAAAGGAAAGTTTAACGGCCGTTTGATTTCCTTGCACAAGACGAGATTTAAAATTTATTGTAATTAGATCTAATCTAGGGTATTAGAGATATATATAATTTCAATGATAGACAGACATAACACGCGCTTAGATATACATGCGTACAATAACAGTATTATGTTTAGTATAACAATGTAATTATAGGTTGGCAAGGAACAGTTGTTATTAAAATAATATCATCGAATAATACGTTTTCAGTCCATTTTTGAACTACAAGCGCTTAAAAAATTGTTTATTGGTAGTGCAATGGTTTTGTTCCAAGCAAGTAATAATTGAATAGATTATTTAGAAGTTGATTATATAACTGCTATAACAAAAACCTCCTAAACTAAATTTTATTTCAAAGATCGTGTTTTTCATAAATCAATACTTTCGACTCTAGAAGTGTAATAAAATTAATATTTTCTAATTAATTTTATTACAACTTCCCCAATATTTTAGCATTATTAATAAAATCCTATTCTTGTCTATGTGAATTCGTCGATCTCGTTAACTGCTTTGCTAAAAACCACTCAGCTCCCTAAAATTCCCGCCAAAAAACCCAAATTATAATACCCCGGAAATGTCAAAATGTCTTCTGAGTTAAATTATAAGTTTTCCACTTGACTGGACTGGAAGAAAGCTTGTTCGGCCATAAGACCCCTTGTTATCGTGAATCGACGATGACGTGACAATTAAAGCCTATTCCTATTGTCTGTAATCGACTTTAATTTGGGGAGAATTTTAGGGGATTTTCAAGTGACCTCTGAAATGTGTTCGTCTCTAAAGCACGGGTAGTGCCTGCCTACTCTTGCCAAGTGTGAGTGACATCGCACTTGTTGTTATAATAATATTTTTGTAAAGTTTTGTCATTTTTATAATTCCGAAATAAAAGTAAATAAGAATTTCGAAGTTAACAGTCGTAGCTAAGGTGGTAATAGCCCTGCCTTCGAAGCCAGGCGCTTGGTTCGATTCCCGGCCGTAGCACTTTCTGTGGTGAGTTAAGTTTGCACCTATAGAAACTCTAACAGTAATGGCAAGGGTGTACAATTGTTTATTTATTTATATAATTATGAAAACGTTTAATTGGAGCAACTTGTAGCAATTGGAAGTAGTGTAAGTAGTGCCTTAACCACGGAACCACAGCTATTAATCCCGTTATCCCCGTCCGCTAATCGAGTAACAGGATACCAGTAATCGAGTTGGGATCTCGGGGAGTCCCCGGCGTCTCCCACCGACCGCTCAACTTTATTTTTAATTCGATGCTTTTTATTTTGATACAGAGTAATTCGATTTGTTATTAAAGTATTACATATAAAGAGCGCGGTGGCCCAGGGGCACAGACGCCGACTTCCAATCTGAAGGCCAATTTTCATTTGAAAAACTTATGTGCGCAATACCACGTTCTCGAAACGGTGACGACAACGACATGTGACATCTACCAATCCGGATTGGGCTCCCGTGGTAGATCAGAACCCATTCACTCTCAATTTTCCGACACGGCTTAACAACTAGTATAGCCGGGACCGACATCTTAAAGTGCCCTCCGAAGCACGAAAGCGCTCAGTTCAAATGCGACTAAATGGTCACCCATCCAACTTCCGACCGGACCGAAAGTTGCTTATCTTAGATGATCTGTAAAGAACAGCTAAGCAAGCTACGCTATGAACGCTTCATATAACAAACATGCATATAGTTAAACTATCGCATTTATACGTTTTCAAAATCCATTGTTTACAAGTACATAAATCCAAATATGTTCAGTTTGTTACGTATCCAACAAACGTGCGATCTGTCCTCTAAGTTCGCGAAAACTTGCCCCCGCTCATTGCTATTCGAATGTTTTATTCAAATATTAATATGATTGTATGAAACATGTTGCACGTCTACCGCTGAATGCATCTCAACGCTTGAATACAGGAATACTTTGAAAGGTTTCAACGGAAACGGAATATTCAGAACGCCTTCACGAATGCAGCCTTCTTGAAACGGTGTATGATGTTTTATATGAAATGATGATGCCTGAGCAAATAGTTATAGCTTACGATTTATAGGTCAAATTGTACAATGAAATGTAGATCATTGTAAGATTTGAACCCGCGTACCATAATAATGGTGGTAGAGCAAATGCTCGATTGGATTACTAGCATTCTGTTGCCAAGCAATTTACATTATATCACTTTGAACGTAGGAATATGAATATGAACCTAAAAGATCTTACTAAGAGTAGCGCTTGTTCAAACCCTATCCGACCCTCCATAGGGAAGGACAAACAACATTTAGAACAAACATCTATATTGGACACAAAAATGTTTGTCCTGGGTGGGAATCAAACCTGCGACCTACAGTTACATGAGCGATTAAAAAAAATAAAAAATTTAGTAAGCGATAAAAAATCCATCTTGGATCCAAACGTGGCTGGCACTAAATTTCTAATTTGACTTTCGACTTGCTCATGTTCTGGTGTAGTAGTCACTTAAGATAAGAGGGTACACCCGATCTGGTATTTAAAATTATGTTACGGCATAAGTTCCAAATGAGACCACTCACATGAAGATATCCTATGATTTAGACTAGTGATGTCTACCACACTCCACCTCCTTGTTCCAGCTCTGTCAGAGCACCCATTCTAGTAACGACAGTTTAATGTCCTAACTTAGGCCCTAGGACTCGCATGGTAACAGGTGGAGCGATTTGGCTGGCTCCGAGTGAGGACCGTGCATAGACGCGGAGTTTTAGGTGAAAGGAATTAGCCTTCATTGTGCTTGTTTTAGATGTAATTACTTGTTTGGGGTTTTTAAAATGTACTATTTAAAAATTACAATTATTAACTTTTTGTTGATATTTGGGGGGTCTGTAATGTTTCACTAGAGAAACTTGACACGTATCCACCGGGTAGTTTGAAAGGAGAACAACATTGGTCCGTTGAAGAAGGCTTACTGCCATATTCCTGATATCTGCTAAGCCATGGTGGGAGCTGGGATTTTTAGGGGCACAGAGTGACGGCCACAACACGATACACCTTGGAACTAATACTTCGGTAGGGGTTGACCTGAGCATTATTCGTTAATAAAAGCGGTGGTAACCACTTAACACAATTTGGTACAGCACGTTCCACCATATAGTAATATAAAAAGCACAATCAATTACTACAGATGAGTTTTCTTACAGCAAAGTAAAATATCTTTATATCTATCTTACTCTCCCTTATTCTATTCTAGGAAACATCAGTTTTTATGTCATATATTGCTAAGTTAGCTCTTTTTAAAGCCCTATGCAATCCTCCATGGGGAAGAACAACTAAGAAACTCCTAAGGAAACAGGATTACAGAAACACTGTTCATTTCAAACTCAACCTTTTTTATTCCGTTAGATCGTTTGGGGATCAAGAAGTAGTTTCGTGTTCTAAAGGCTTGCCAGGACAGGCATGTACTGTTAGCGAGTTTACCCTTGGACTGCAGTCAGTATTACAGTGTTTGTATTCTCAGTATACCAGTTACCGCATTAACACTAATAAGGATACAAAGAGGCTGGTCCGCACAAAGGACTCCTGTTTCTATAGCGGTAGGGATGTCCTCAGTTCCGTATCCGATTCACGTAAAAGCTATTTCCATTTCTGTTTTACATTATCTTATTATTTTAAACGAGCAATTTTTGTATATATATTTTATTTTGTGTATCTCGGAAACCTGTATAATTGTATTGTATATCTCGTAAAGATGCAATTTGTTAAAAAAAACTGGACGAAGCGCAGTCCCAATAACAAAATATTTCTAAGAAATTTGCCAATATCCACAAATCAAATCAAATCATAAAATAACGTAACGTAAACGAACGTAAGTTTTAATAAATATTACTAAGCAATAAAATTCTTAACTGAATTGTAAATTTTTCATATAGTTTTCGACCATTCCTTAAATTACGTAAAGGCACACAAATCCCTATTTTATGAAGTGTTATATTTGAGGTTGTGTTTTGATCACTGCATATGATGATGATGGATTGATAGGTACAATGGCACCGGATCGGGAATGGTAATTAATACGACCGTTTGCTTTGAGTTTGAGTTGAAAAATGTTCTATTAATATTGGTAATGCTGTGCTACGTATGTTAATCTACATGTTTGACGACTCTGCGGTAAGTACGAGTCGGCTCGTACACTTGTTGAAACTTGATTTGTTGAGTACATGAGATAAAATTTGTAATGAGAATATTCTCGGTTGGTGATATTAATTTAATATAGGTCCTTAAGCGGTTGTTTTGCCTTCAGTGCCCTGCAAGGTTCCGTATCCGTATCCGTACGTGGCCTGGCCACCTGGTGCGGCACCTCCCTACACCTGGTACCACGCCATCTGTGGTAATGAGCACTTGATGCGCCAACAATAGGGCCACAATACTGCGTTTGCACCTTAATTACTTTTTAATCCGCACTTATCTGGATGCTTGGGGGATGTTTTAAAAGGTGCCTGTATAATTACTTAACGTACTCGTACAAGCTTTTAGGATTCTGTACCGTAAGCTGAACCTGTTTATTAAGAGATTTGTTACTTTGAGGAGGTCCTTCTTAACACAGATTTAATCTTAACAAATACATGAAAACTGAATTTTGAGGCAGTTTACGTGAAACGGACAGCGAAAAGTGAGATTCTGAAATTCGTTCATATTGGGAATATTTGTAATTCATATCCCATATAATATTTCTTTTATTTACGGTTTAGTTTTTAAGATTCAGTTAATTTTTTTAACAACTTCGGTAATTTATTAGATTATTTATTTATATACCCACTATGAACGAATTTCAGAATCTCGCTTTTGTTCGCTGTCCGCTTCACGTGAAATGACCCCGTCATCATAACTAATGTTACAATATAAATGCGAAGTTTGTCGGTATGTATGTTTGTTACCTCTTCACGTCTCAACGGATGAACGGATTTGGATCAAAATTTGTTGCAAAAGTAACATACAAAAATAGAACCGTCTTCCCTTGTTAACTTTTTAACCGCGGGTAATACCGCGGGACGCACCTAGTTAATTTAGTTATTTAAATGAAGCCTATTGTTATAGTCTACAACTGGCTGTTTGTATCCTCCGGGATAACCATAACTATTAGATTTTAATCAGCATGGAATTATGACTGCATTTGCAATAATTTAATTATAACCGTCGAATGTGAATTAATTGTGGTTTCGCTTTAATGCAGATCCAAATAATTGATTTATGCGTTTTATGATGGTTAGTGGCCTAGTGGTTTGATTGGATGAGACGCGGATTTAGGGTGCGAGGATTCGATTCCCATACGCGATACAATTAAGTTGTTGTACGCGTAAGTTAATTTCCGGAAACTGAGTGTAATTAATTATATTTTTTTATTGTTTTTCATTGAACTGTAGCATTAAAAGATATATAACATATAGACTGATTAACGTCACATAAAAAAAAAATTGGTGAAGCAAGATCACACGTTTTTAAAAAACACAACGTTGTTCTTCCCATCGTCTCATGTTGATTTTTATACCGCGGGTAACACAGCGAGGCATTGTTCCCATCCCCGAGGGAACACGGGGATAAAATATAACCTATGTTACTCGCTGATAATGTAGCTTTCCATTGATGAAAGAATTTTTAAAATCAGTTCAGCGGTTTAAGCTTGAAAGCGTAACAAACAAATAAACTCATTTTCGCATTAATAATATTATTAGTTAGAATTGTTACCAGTTACCCGTCAGACTACAGTGTAATCTACGCGTTATAGCCAACTCTCAAAGTTGTAACATAAACACCCAATCGTAAACTATTTGAATTGAAATTCAAATAGTCACATTCCTGCAACAGTGCCTGGGATTAAAGACATTCCACACATAGCGCTGCTCGCGGCCGGCACTTCGTCTCGACGCGCTCGTGTGGAATGACCTTTAGAGAGTTTAACGCTCAAATGTTTGAACAATCTACCTTTTAACCGCGGCCGCCGAATTTCAATCCTACATCATATTTAGAAGTAAAGATGTAAAGTAAAAATCATTTACGGAAACATACAAGACACACAAAAGATATCATGATACAAATAAACTGTTCCACATCCTGTGTCATCAAACACAGAACAAACTTTATGTTCAGTAGTTCGCCCCGGCTTGAGACTAAAACTGATACCTTTAGGAAGACAAAGATACATTTCATAAGACGATCCGGTGAACTTTGTGCCACTCAAAATTTCAAAGTGATCATTCTCGTACAAAATTACCTATTTTTTATTTCCTTGCGTTTTCCTAATTTTCTCTTTTCTTGCACCACCAACGTGCTGAGGTTAATAAAACCAAGATAATATTTTCATCGTTTGAGTCATTCTTGCGTTTCTGCGAGTCTAGCGCACAGCATTTTGATTTTCAGTACGCTAGTACTGAAAATCAAACATCATCATTTATTTATTCATACGAACGCCAACATAGCACACACCAACACATTCAATTAAAACAATATTATTCTGAAAAACTAGCCGAGTGTTACTACAATTACAGGCGAAGACCACATTGAATTAAATAAGTGAGAGAGTAACATATCAAAAATAATTTTAATAAATAATATACATTGCATCATGTATTTCTTATACCTGTTCTAGATTATGATATAATAAAATTCTATAACATCATTTACCACAGCAAATGCTTAGTAGTAAGGGGATGACCCTTGATTAATTATATAGATATTCTATGATCATGATTATAAACGCAGAATAGTAATATAATATTACACTTCTTCCCTCCCCAAAGTGCAAAGGCAAAAAGGCCTTTTACAGTTGATTTATAGTTTCATATGAAAATCTATTGACGCCGAAAGATCTCGAAGTAAAAATAACATACGGACAGCCCCTTTGATCCCTTTTACAGAGGAGTTACAATACATGAGCAAGCTATGCAACATGTACTTGGAAATTTGAAATTGATAAGCATAAATTTCATGGGACCATTTGTAATGATCGTACCAGATTGTCAGTGTTAAGGATTATTGTTTTAATTTAACCAAAAGCCAAAGGTTTTTTAATTAATAGGCTTTCATCGTGTGCTCTGTCGGGTACCTTGATGGAATTTATTTTGATACCGGAATTAAATATAAAAATATATGTTTAATAGATAACAAAATATTGGTAAATAAAACCTCGGTGTGCGAGTCCAAATTGCTTAGCAGTTATTCTTATATTGCTTCTAAACTACTTTTAGCGCAACACGTATTGTTTTTTTCATACTTAATACCTACAAAAAAACCTTAATAAAGCTATAACTATAAGCAATTTAATAAAATAAGTGGTATTTCATTGCCTGGGCGCTGTGTTCGAGCCAATTCTTGTTCGTTTCTTATGCTCTATGGCTTATTGCTACCTCGATTTTCCTTTAATTTTGTTTACGTTCGGATTAAAAGGGAGGTTCTTTGTGATTTCTCCTTGGAAGCCGTCCGCAGGCCTTCAAATATTTTGTCTGTCTAATAAAAGATGTCGAAAATGGAGCTAAGAGGGTAATTCTAAGCGAAATCGCGATATAAAGTCGTTAATTCTACTTAACAATGGCCGACCGAATGGATTACTATCCTTAAAATAGAATAAATTAATTGAGTCCTCAAATGTATAATAAACTGAGTCCATGATGCACTGGCTGCAACGAGCCGCCCGAGTGCAACGCGCTACAAGTGCTGCTATTTTTGATTTTATTTGTTTAAGTTCACCCACACCTGTACGGGCCGGGTCAGGGACATACTCCTGCAGCTCTTAAAACGCACACTGTTTGCAAAGATTTCTTGACAACGTCAATAACTCAAAGTGAAAAATTCTTATTTTGGATGAATTTGAAAAAATTACTTGTATTTTTATTTGGAAATTACTGTTATTTATATTTGTATTATATTATCGGGGGATCAATGGAATTTTCAAGTTTTCACTGGTTTTGGAGATTCCAACCCACCTAAAGCTTCCGAAATGATGTATCGACTACCCTTAGTAAGCTTCTAAGTCGTTTCAGTTCATCTCCCCTAACTTCAAGATGGAGGATGTTTATTTGACGGGCGCAACGTGATGCGACTTGTGTTTTTCCATACTTTGGCGGGTAATGATTATAAAAGGATTTATTAAAAAAATGCCAGCGAAATTTAAATGAATGCTTTTAAGCATTAATATTATTTTACTTGTGTATGTTCATTATGAAACTGTAGAGTATTTTTACAAACTGCAATGCGTCACTGATACGTCTCTGAAGATTTTAACTCAGCATCGATAACATTGAATAAAGATTTTAAAAGCTTTCAAAATACCAATCAAGATGAGAAGGGTTATTGATCAACAACAGAAATATATCTCTTGATTTGAGTGATAGGGACATGAGAAGACATCGCCCTGGAATGCAAAACAACCGTTTTGCAATTTACGTTTAATGGTAAAATAAATTTATTTTTAAGCAATTCATTAAGTTAATCGAATTTAGATTTTGTTTAAACTACTCAAAAATCTAATTGCGTAATTTTTTTTTAAGTATCTTATCATAAGAGTAGGTTCCCAACTGGGCTGCGTTTAAACAAGTGCCAATCTTATCAATAAGAACGCATGATTTCGTAGGTACATAATTAATTTTAAAAAGTGATGTATCCAGATATTTTTTTAAGAATTAAGACTTTACTGTATGTTGTTTTCCTATTTTCATATATATTATTTGCGCGATATCTTCGCCATTTGTAAACTGAATCGGATTACTATTTTTATTGGACTTTGGCTTAAGGTTCCGTACATGATGATTTAAAAACTATAGAAACAATATATAATACGAATATGTTAAATACATAAATGAAAAAAAAAAAAAAACTGGCATGAAAGTTACTGGATCATATAAAACTTATTATTATTTAATATGCACCTGGTTTGGTTAACATTGCTTCACTACAGACCACACTTGGATGGGTGATCTTTGTTGGCCTTCTTAATTATGATCATATCTTAAATATGAGTCGAAGTAAACAAACTTTAACGAAGAAACTATGAAAAATCCAACGGTATTGATATATTATACAATTTATCTCGGAGCATCTATCAAGTGGACTATAAAATCTTCCTCTCCACGGTTCATTCGTGCGAGATATATCAGCATTGCCTTCGCGACCGCCCGAGATGGAGGTACTTGTACGTTTGATATATCAACGGATATTCGAGAAATTCTACTAGAATATATTTATTATATACTCGTTTTTAAATTGGTTGACTGGGTTTGTGAGTGGAATGATCGAATGCCTTATTTGCATGTAATTTCATCGGTACATTTTATATGTACAGTTTTTCAATAAAACTGTAATATGCGCGTTTTATATTACTGTTATTTTGTTCATTTGCCATTTTTATATAAAATTATTTATCTTCTGATTTTAAACAATTAACGAATATTATGGAGAAATGGCTGAGAATCACTGTTGTTTCTATAACCATAATAAATTATCCGTATATGTGAAAGTTAACACTCTTTATTTTCGTTGAATTTTTGTGAATTTCTTGGACACGCCACTATACTGTACATAATTTGATAATAAAACACACCTTATTGTTGACGGGCATTGGGAAGTGACGTGGGCAAGTGTCAGCCTTGTCAGAGTTCGAAGCCTTGTTTTCTAAGACCGGGAATGCAATGGAATGAATTATTCAAGTCGCCGGATGGAGGGTATTGATTGCTCTCAAACGGTACACATTGTTTTGGGATATCTAATTGGAGCCCTCGAAAATAAAAATAAATAAATAAAATGTTATAAAAATAAATAAATAACAATACGATGCCGTATAAGCGTTGATAATTTTAAACCTGTGACGATTGACTATAAAAATGATTTAAGAAAATAGTTCCCAATTGAAAATTGGAAATAAAGTAAATAAAATGGACAATTTACTTGCTATAAATAAATCCGTTTAACGAAAGTTATTAAAAAAATCACGAAAACTGTAATATCGTTTCACGAAAGCTTGCGTCCATCGGGGGGCAATATGACTGGCCCGGCTCACTAGATAATCAGCCATGTTGAAAGCTTTCGGACACCTTGAAAACTCAGATATCAGAATTGGCCACACGGAAGAAGACTGATTGAAATTTGTTTATATCTGCGAGTTTGCCTGCATGGTATCGGGATAAAAGTAATGTATTACGATGTGTTCTGTGGCCACGTTTCTAGACTGCCACGAGAGAATGGTAAAGCATATCTTTCTCTCTGAACCCCACAAAAGAAAATTGCAACCAAGTGGTCAACTGTTCAGATTCAAACATGTTTTGAAAGTATATGAAAAGATGCTACATTGAGCTTTCTCTTTGGAAAGAATTGAGTGGTAAACACGGGTCCAGCTAAATATCTTTTTGAGAAGTATGGCGGCGCGATTTATTCTAAATACGAGAAAATCTGAGAAACAGAATGTCTTAAAATATAATCTGGCGTGCCCTCCGTCCCTGCACGCACGTTCGAGGGTAATAATAGGTTTATTGAAAGTAATGTTTGCACCAACGAAGGTCTTCCTTATAATAGAAGTACAGCAGCTGTGGGCGAAACCAGCCATCATCATCATGTGTTATTATTAGCAAATGTTCGGCTTTTAATTATTGACATTAAAACTAAAAGTAGTCGTTTGTACCACCATGCTATAATTGAGCTAAAAATATTTTAAAAGCACTTTATATTTTTCAAATTGTCACTTATATTTATATTTGAAAGGACTCGGTGGATCAGAATGACAGACGCCCACTTTCAAATCAAAGGTTGCTGGTTCATATCCAGGACATACACTCGTGAGTTTCTCAAATATAAAATGGCCAAATTCATTCTCCCTTGTAGGCTAATGACCCGGCATTAATGACATTTATTAATTAAAGACTAAACTCAATTTTTCGTCATTTAATTTTTACAAGTAAATTTTATCTCTAATATTATTGTACATCATCTACGAGTATGTTATACTTTTCACGCTGATTTACTCCAGAGCTTTGAATAGGAACAGGGACAACGAGAACTGAACAGTAAATCCGTTTTTCTTTATAAATTTCCACCACAAGTACGCAATCTTTTTGCACTGTTTTCAGCAACACATGTTATTTTTTGTGCTGTATGTTCTTCTATTTTCATTGGAGGTGGGTATTTTCATAGTATTTTTTTTGCTTATTTTCGGCGTCGCGTGGACGCAGCCGGTCGGCAGTAAATCGTTGATTTACGATCGCACGATATGGTTACTGGTGATATTTTAGAATAGGACCCCTTGGTAGTAAATGGTGATATTTTAGAATAGGTCCCGACGGTTCGAGTGACCTTTGGTAGTGAAGGAGGGCAATTTAATAACGTTGAGTGAAAGATATTGGTAAATTTAACTGTCGGGTGACGTCCATAACGTGTCATGTACGTTGGAGTACTAAAAAGCTCATTTAGACATTATTATTATTATTATTTAGACATTTGATCTTTGTTCTTCACAGGCCATTATTTAAAAGTTGTAGTTTTTAATTTCAAATCAATAAATCCAAATGCATTCCTAAACAAACGTTTTTCACGGTTTAACATCAAAGATTATAGACGTAAATTAGAATTTTATCTTATAAGTCAGTTTTTTATAATAAGTATATTTGACACTGATGTCAAAAAATTGTAAATTGCAGGCCGCGGGATCACGGACACGGCACGAACTAATTTTACACTCGTAGGCCTTCGTAGCGCTCGTACGTTGCTACGCCCGTATAGCCGTAACACCGTAGCACTTATCCCTATCCAGAATATTAATAGAAAACAGTTGCATCTGGAATCACGTATGGCTTTATTACCGTTCCATATTCAATCAAAACACATAAAGTACCACCCTTATCTCCAAAACATCGTGCGTCGGTGCGAGTGCACGGCGCGAGCCGCCAGTCGCCCGCCGGCAGCCGCGCGGGATAGACGTGCCATGTGACGCCGTCCTCCCGTCATGACCGAGGCGGCGGCCAGGCCCCGGCCTCCGCCGCCGCGCAAGCCGGACTCGCTGACGCTGACCCCGCGCTGGGAGGACCCGCCGCCCCCCGCGCCGGAGGTCAAACCGCGACCGCCTAATCTAAGAGACGATTTCGATGCGTTCAGCGTTTACAACGAGAGACGCAGGCCGCAGAGTGTGGTCGCGCCGCGGCCGAGCCATCAGCTGGCGCGGCGGCCGCACTCCATAGGGTCCGTGGAGGATGAGTGGCCGGCGGTGCCGCTGCTGGCGCCGGTGCCGCGGCGGCCGCGTCCCGTGCCCAACACCATGTCGCTTCCTCGCTTCGGCCTGCCGTCCTCTCGCAGTGATTACCAGTTGCAGAGACCAGCTATTATGACGAACGGTTATGGTGCAGTTCCTCCGTCGACTTCGCGAAGGTTGTCGCTCCCCGGCGGTGTCCAGAACCCGCCGAAGACGTCGGCGACGTTCCACGGGCTGTCGGGGCTGGTGGGCACCACCCCGCTGCTGGGCACGCCGGGGACCCCCAGCACGCCGGCCGCCGTGCGGGAGGCGGTGCGCCACTTGCTCATGCAGCCGAGGAATGGATTCCCTATTATGGACCACAAGCTGTCACTATTTATCGAAATATTGGATGCTCAGGAACGATTTTCTCAGGTTTGTAAAAATGCAGTTGCTTAAAAAAAGAATGCGGATTTATAAAAAAAATTGCGTGTGAGATACGAGTAGTGTACCGCGGAGCTCATGTCGTGAGAACATTATGCAGGTACATTAGGAAGCTCATTGCTATCTACTGACAACTCGTCTAGTGCATTTATATAGCTAACCATACAATACTACACTTACTTGAAAAAAGCCCACAAATCTCTTCCAAAAATTGCTAAATGATATATTATAATTAAATCTTTAGTATTCTTTTAGTAAAATAGAGTATTTATAAGCGTTGCAATGTTCCAAACACATTGCTTATATATACAGCTAAAACCTGTATAATTTACCCAAATATATTTAGTTGTTTACGTGAAGCAGGAGCTTGCTACAAACGAAACCGTAAAATACCGTGCATTATACAAAGTACGAAACAAACTCAAAGCAAAAGAAGGATTTGTGTTCCCAAAGTAATTTAAATCTAATAACATTTCTCAAAGTTCGGGACGATTATAATAAATGAAATTCGGATTTCCCTAAACAAGTAAAACTCATTACTTAGTTACTTTGAATGAGTGTGAAAAACCTTTTCAGATTTCATGACGACCCCCATGCTTTGAATGCGTAGTAGGTGCATTGAAGTTACGGGTCTCGGGTTTAAACCCGAACCTGGGAAAAGTTTGTTTGATATGCATACATTTCATCTTAGACCATGTATGTGTTGTAACTGTGTCTTCGATGCCACATGCGACACAAATTATCTTATTGGAGTGTGTATAAATAAAATTGTTAATCTACCATTATCTTGTATTCAACTTGGACAATAGCCTCGGTTAATAGATAATAAATCGGCCTTTTAGACCCAGAACAATCATAAGTGTTATTATGTATTATATGTATGCATTTACAAAAGAAGTACCTACAATAAACATTTTAAAGTAGTTATCTAGTTCCTGTAGTACATGCTATGCTTAGTTTGGCGCTAGATGGCGCTGTGGGAAATGACCATTAATAGGTATTACTTATTAGTATTATAATTTATTTATTATAGACAGAACCAACCGCTCTTACAGGGTAATTACAATAACACTTAAAACGAATCTTACAGCCAATGAAAGTTTGAATTTTTTTGCTTAACTAATATTAAATGTCTACGAAAACTGATAATAAACGATAATGATAATAATAAGTCAAAATCTAACGTCATGTTTGTAGATTTCCTTCAATAAATCGATACACCACAATACAAGTACGTGTTCTCCTTGAAATATAAAGTTTCAGGGCCATCACCTAACAAAAACATTATCTTATTTCATCCCCCACCTGCCATACCCTTACTTTAACAAGTCACTTACACGCGCCGAGAAAACAAACGCTTTATTCAATCATCGAAAGTTTGTTTTTACAAAGGATGTGAAGCCTCCAAGCCGGGTTACCCCTCACCCTGTTATCGAATTTATAATGTTTACGACTTATTGAATAATCCATTTGTGCCGTATTGTGAGTCAGTTCCCAATGGTACCCAGATACAGCTCGCACAAAATTCCCCGACCGATCGTGATTTCAGACAAAACATCATTCAAAATAGTATGAAGCATTTTGGCTCAGTGATACCGGCATTGGATATTCAATCAGATTTCACTGGTTTTTGACCAAATGTGTTCCGTTGAGTTTATGCCTGAAAAACTAAGTCATCGTGAAAACGGTATGCGTTTCGTGAATCGAAAATCTGAATATCACGTGGCATTCAAATTGGGCTGCCTTTTTACTCACGCTTGCCAAGAGCAAGCTGTTTCTTCAGAGGGATTCTTATGAACTGAAAAGACGTGGTGGTGACTTAAGCGTAAATAAAAAATAAAAAAACTTATTTAATGGTAAAAACACTATAAAAAAAAAACAAAAAGAGAGATTGTAGCAATGTTTAAATATGCTTATCACTTCTCGTGTTGGTACCTTGATAAAAGTCTTGCAAGTCAGTGTAAAGTTGCAACACTGCCCATTCTGTATAGTAATTGATTTGAACTCAAAGGTAAGAACAGTTCGGAGCAAGCCAGCCGGCGGCGCTAGTGTCGTGAGTAAACACTTAAAAGTTTCACGTACACTCGCTAACTTAAAAATATATTTAGTGGTCTGAAGTGCTGCGCGATGAATTATATTTTCGTTTTTTACTTTTGCAACTTTGTTGGGTTATAGCACCGATAAGACCTAAACAGGGTTCTTTTAAAACTTTTTAACGAGTTTCGTCAAGTCTATGTAGGTGTAATAATTATGTTATAATTTCTTAATATTATTTCCTAGAACTTGGTTATTTCCCAAAACATGATTTGACAACAATTTTATGATTAAAAATGGCATGGTAAAACCTTCAAAGTAATGATAATTGAGAGTGAATCATCTCCGTTACTTACCAATTAGTATATTAGTAGTTAGTATTGTATACAATTCATATTTTGCACACGTATGCATTAACGAGTAATTAAGGTTTTGATTGTTAATATTATTTATATTAAATCTAGCTTTCGTGCATATAGTTTCTTCAAGGTAATTAATCCTTTATAGTCACAACAGAATTTTAATGATCCTATTTAAATCCTTTTACGCCTTAGAGTAAGAGTGAGCGTAACGGAGGCATAATAAAATACTCTTAAAATGAAAAGTTTTCCACTTTACTTTACATCTCAAGAATATATCTCTTAACAAAACGTTCATCGTTTTTCAGTCAGACGCTCAAATTAAAAACATATTCATAATATCAAAAACTAACTAACGAAGTTAACCTCAATACGCAATAAAGTTACGCCACAAATTGGCTAAATGATTGAATTAACTTCAATGAAGTAACATTGAGATAAGGCTCTACACGAGCGCGGTGAATAGGCACAAATAACATCTGTTTGACACGAATACAGAATTCAATTAAAAAGTATGATTCTGAAACTGTAGCGGAGCTAAAGGGGATGAAAGAACCACCCCAACCCCTCGCAGGGTTAAATTCATGGCGTCCTCTTGACCCCCTTCTGGAGGAGGCTTTTGTTTCGATGAAAAATTACTGGAACTGAAAATGTAAAGTATCTTTCGTTTTGACCTTGCGTCTTTGATCATAATAATATATACTGTATATTTAAGTGCTGTTTAATGTTATTAGAAGCTTAATTAATCGTGGCTATGAAATTTGGATTGTAACATGAAAGGAATAAATTAACATGAAAGTAATTTGGCAATTTCAATAAATTAGCTTAGTGCGATTCACACTCTCGCACTGATTCTCGCTATTTTACAAAATACCTTCTTGGTATTCTACAAAGAAATGAGGCCACTACTTGTTCAAAAGATACAGCTCTTGATAAGCAGAACAACCAAACGTAGAGAATTTTGTCTATCTATAACCCTAATATATACAAAAGAATACTTTCTAAGGCGTAGCGCCTTCCGTAACACCGTAGCGTCGTAGCACGTGCTACGAGCTAAGAGTCTACAACTATTCGTTCGCGTCAATGTATTTTGGAATTAATACACGGTTCCCATATTCAGTTTATTGAGGCTTGAATTTAATATCAACAAGTTTATTATTGAAATTCCAAGGAATAGTTCCATGTTAGTACAGTTGGGTTATTCGACATAATAATGTAGACTTACAGCGCTGTGGCGTGTCTTCGCAGATATTTATACTCAATACAGTGAAGGAAAACATCATTTAAGTGGATTGTTATACCAGATATGCAAGGAAATGTGTCAAAATCAATCGAGCTTCAATTCTGCTCCTGTGGTCCATCAAAACTCATTTTGCTCGCGTCCGTAGTTGAATACTCACAGGGTCCCAAGTAGCAGTAGAATTTGTGCCAGATTCGTACGGAGAATTACTGCATTCCTGTGTTCTGATGGATCCGTATACCTACACCCTTCCGACAGAAGGGAAATAACAGGCATATGACGCGTTTTATCCCTGTCTCAGAGTTACAGACGCAATGAGACTTGGATCTTCTCATATTCCGGTACGACTTGATTTGTATTGCTAGTCTATGGGCGTTGGTAACCACTTACCATGTTAAATGTGGGCCGCCAGAACGATCAGTCACTTCAACCATATTTAACAAAGGATTGAGACAGACATGGATGATTTAAATGTGTATATATCATGTATCTCCGAAACTACTGAATATATTTTTAAAATTTCAGTTATTAATCGTAAGCTCCGTTATCTCTGATAATTATACTCAGGAGAATATTTTTTTAGATTTATATTACTTTGTCTACGCAGACAAAGCCGCGCAGGCAGAAGCTATGGTGCAACTTAAGTAAATGAATAAGTTTTTTCTCGCGAATAACCGTGCTTCGTAGAGATTCAGATTTTTCCCTAGTTATAGAAATTAATGACTCAAACTGATGGAGTTTGCAATATTACTAGCATTCTAAGTATTGTAGTCATGAAAACACATTAATAAATCCCCAAGACCCGAGAAAATTTTATGCTTTTAACGGAACGAGCTGTCGGCCCACCTGATGTTAAGTGGTCACCGCTGCCCATAGACTACAATCATATGACTGGGACATAACGTCTCATGTGCCTCTGGTTCATCTACCACCACCCTCACTTTGTTGAGAGCGATGACCTATTTACTACCAATTTAGTCGTAAAATTTTACCCTTAAGCCATGTTTTATGATTTGTAGCGATTTCCGACGACAGGGTTGGTTCAACTAAATAGAGAATTCGAAAACTATTTGTAATTCTATACACCGCTTCCGTCGATATTTCCTAGCGATATTTCACCCCTTTCCGTTAATGAATTAACGAGATTCATCCATTACCGTTATAAATAACGGCAGGGTCATTGCCCCCGCACTTGATCGCGAGTAAGTGCACATTTCTATACCGCTTGCCTGGTTTAGGCGTAAGTGTTGCTGAATTATTACAATTGTCTGATTTATGCAATGATTTTAAAATAAATGCATTTATTGTTTGTAAAATTAGGTTATGAAGGTTATAATTACGTGTACAATAACTTATTAATACGTTATAATTAAATTTAATCATATTTTGACGGCTGCGTGGTTTAGTAGTTAGCTACCGTCAACCCTTGTGTGATGAGCGTAAAATTTGTTCTCAGGTCTCTGTCTTATGTTTTTCATGACATCTATCAAATAGGAAATGCTAGGCTAGACGTATGAGTGTGTAAATATTATATAATTAATAAATATTAATTCTAAAATTTTCCAAAATCAAAAGTAGCCTGTGTTAATCTAGGATATAAGCTATCCTGGTTCTAAATTTCATCCAAATCCGTTGAGCTGTTTGAGCGTGAAGGAGTAACAAATATATACACCCCCAGAGACATACACACAAACTCTAGCTTTTATAATGTTACTGTGATTGTATCTTCTACGTATTTATTACCTCTATAAATATAACCCTTCAAATTATAACGGAGAGACACGTCTGCCTATTAATATGGCTCTCTTTACTCTTTGGCCAACAAAACCTAATAAAAACTCTATGCAATATCAATTAAGGGTGCAATATGACACGTGCAATAAGCTTGCAGAAGGTTAATGACCTACCTTGTACAGTAATTAACAGGGACAGTAAACAATAAAACAAGACCTAACTTTAAAACCTTTTAGCGCAACAATAGCGCCGGCAATCGTCTAAACCTGAAAGCCAGAACAATCGTCACCCCGCGTTACCCCCGCTACACCTACCTGCACGTACACGTACCCCGTTAATTGCTCTGGACACTTCACAGCTCCGCGTATTTACAGGATGGTGACCAGTTTTTAAAACTAAGTGTTGGCTTCAATTACTCTGAGATGGGGGACGGAGGGCCTTCTTGAAACAACATTCGCTACTCGCAGAGCGATTTAGGAATTCAATAATAGAAAGTGTATTTCTGTAGCTTCGTTTTCATATCAAAGTAATAATTATCGCAAAGTTGTTAGATATTTAAGGTTAAATATTATTTAATTATATTCGTGGTTCAATGAGTTTCAGTTATTGAGATTTCCGTAAAATTCATGAAAATAATCGGTCATTAATCCTAGTTTCCATTGAATTTTTAATCGAATAGCCTAAGCAAAATCATTTATTTTTGCACTTATTTATATATGTTTACACAAAATCGCGCGTTTTTATAACACATTTTGGTAAATCATTTAAATAAAAGAGGATAATGTCAAGTAACCTTGCCATTTTCTGCTAGTATAGCTGAATAGTTTTAAATTAATAATGTGCATGTGATGCCTAGATCCACCACAAATAACATATTACATATTACCTTAAACAAATACACACTCACATCCTGTGCACCAGGTTTATGTACCTCTATATAGCAGGTGCCATCGATGTTTCATCCGGGATCAAATTAAAACCTGGAATGCCGGATACCAACTGTAGTTTGAAGCCGTTAAATTGGAGGATGTAGAGATTCAACACACACAAAGGGAATATCTCTTCCGTCGGCAAAGAACCGCTTCAATATTATTTCACTAAAAGCACTAAAAATCACTGGAAGAATTTTAAAATCTTTTCAACTAAACTTTGACCGGGAAAAATGCAATAACATCCACAGCGATAAATTTCATTCGCCTCGTCCTTTGTGCTAATTTGTTCTCTTTTGTTGGTACTAATTTTGTGCATTTTGTATAAAATGCTGTAACTGAGAATATAAGGGATGTTTCACTGCGAGTAGTAGGTGACATTTGATTGACTGATGCGGAAAATTTGTATGCAACGTGCAAATATATTTCATTTTGATAAAACTCGCTGAAGTTGTTGCAACGTTGTATGAATATCCTTTAATGCATTTGTGACATTAATGGATTTCCATACATTCATCAATGTTGTTTATCCAGTATATATTTTATATGCAACCGGAATTTGAACAAGTGCTTCAAACAGCAATCACTGGAATAAAATTGTATGGTAGCAATAAGTCTTTAAAAGTTTCAAATCATATTAATTTTAGCTATAATCATAGGTCGCAGTCAAACGTCAAAATATATTTTATTTTCATTTAAATCTTATGTTTTTTTATTACACGTATAATTCAAATGATTAGATTAAAATCCATCATTATCAGCACTGCTGGACAATGGTCTCTCCTATATATCACCACTGAGCCTTGATTAATCAGTCATCATTCTAGCCAGCCAGTCGGGTGCCTTCGGGCGGCGTGCAAAATCCAACACCAGAGTTGGCCACTAACGGAAGAAGAACCTGGCACCCTACGCTAAACAGCCCATACTCAATAACTCGTCAACACCACCAAAATACCTATTAAGATAACCGCGTCTATTTCGAAAATAAGAGGTTTTACGAAGCTGCTAAATCAAGCATTCGTAATTCAGTCTCAAACGAACGAGAGTTAAAAACTACAGTTTGCTTTTAGCTTCGCCGGGGTCGGGCCGCGCTGGGCCGAGTCAGCTGTCGCAGTACTGTGAATTAGTTAACATAGCCGTTCATTCGTCACTAGCTGCGCCCCGCGGTGCTACCCGCGGTAACAAAGTCACGATGAGACACGGTGGAAACAACTGACTTATATAAAACAATAAACGCGTACCCCAGCACTAGGATTCTCTGCCGGAAATCGAACCCGGAACCCCTCGCTCTGTAGTTAGAGTAGATACCAACTAGATACCAACTAAGCCATGGAATCGTCATATTTATGGTATGTTATAAATACGGAGATATCTATCTTTCACACACTCTGTCTACTCGACAACAAAACATTTATCATAATTTCACATTATTCCAAATTCTGCTAGTTCAAAATATGATGGCTGTAAATAAAAAAACAATTTTATGAAATCATTGCCCATTTACAAAACGTTTGATGTAAATAGGACAATAAAGTAAGGTAGGCACAAGAATATAGCAACGTGCGTGCAGATAGGCTACTCCTTACGAAACTAAGGTTCCATGTCTGCCTCTAATGTCCACTAAACTCCGAAGTTAAGCAACTTTCCACCCGGTCAGCATGAAGATGGGTTGGCTTAGCGGCCCTTGAACTTAGCCCTTCCATACTTCGGACGGCACGTTAAGATGTCGGTCCCAGCTATACTAGTCTGTAAACCATGACGGAGGCCTTCAGGCAGATTTTTAACTCCGACACCACGAAAGAAGGAGACTGCAGGGTCATCGCGCTTCTCTTGGCAAGCGAGAGTGTATAAGATTTTATCTCAAAGCGGAGCCCAATTCAAATTGATACATAATATGTAGATAACATTTTCACTCCATATATTGATGGTATAGTATGAAAGGGACTTCATAAATTATGTTCTATTCTGATTCTGAATCACATTTATTGGAACGGCCCGGTTCCTCACGATTATGATTCTTTCACCGTTTTGAGAACAAGCAACGCCTATACGTTTTTCAAGTAAAAAACACTCCGATGCGCATCTGAATTTGAACTAGTCTTCATATTTTAAGCCAGCTTCAGTATCACTGAGCCTCAAATAGAACAGAATAAAATAGAAAAACACGACAAATCATAAGTAGGTTCATATGGTGGACATAAATAGGAGGCACAAAAAAAATAAACGCCGCCGAATTACCCTAATTCCCGTCTCAAATCGAAACGTTCAGGGGTGCCTTACACGGGGTGAGGCACCCCTGACTGAGGGGACCTTTCAAGGCTTGTCTAGGGCGGTAGGCTGCTACCGTGGATTTCGGTATATCTGTACCCGAGTATACATTCTACAGAAATAGGTCGAGACGCGTCTCAAAGTTTTACATTATATCACTTTTATTTCACGCTTGGGGGATATTAGATGACGTTTTATTACAATTTTCTTTATTGTGGGACAATAATGTAGGGAAAATGTGTTATTGAAATGCGCAGAAAGAAAATGTTCTATTGTAGCATTTATCAATAACTCTACTACCTACATAATGTTGGGAAACTCAACAAAAACTGTAAGAATAATACTACTAAATTTTTTGTAAATACATATCTACATATAATACATATTAACACCCGGACACGAAACAAACATCTATGTCCGCTTGACAAACGCTTGTTTGGGAATTGGACCCACGACCTACAGGGCAGAAGCCAGAGTTACCGCCAATTGAGCTTTCTTCATGTTGGTTTCCTAACTATACTCGTATATCGCTTCATTGTTTTAGGGTTCATTAAAATATGATACAATCTTTAGATTGAAAGGAATTCTAACCGCTTGACTCCCTCCATCTTTATTAAAATCAAAATGTGTCATCTCGTTTGAACAATAAGCAACTATAATTAATTAGGTTTCCACGGGTTCTCATCGCAAAATTACCATATTTATAGGTATTTGCGCATAACTCTACGCGCATAAATTTACATAAACGATTCACGTACACGTATTTCCGTCTTTATCTAAAGCACAATCGCTTTTATCTACGAATTTCCACATAAAAACGTCTTCCCTAATCACGCGCCATAAAATGTACAAAATCCGCGACGTGACCTGTTCACTGCTAAAAGCACAACAGATAATTATGACAAACGATTTAAAGAGATACCCCGCCTTCCACTTACGTCGCCATTTGCAATAATTTTATATTAGCCTGATAGGATGCGCGGGAGATTCATTTTATGTGTTTTCATTTTCGGTCTAGTGGAGATTATGGTTGTAATACAATACAAGATGGCATTTTTCTTTTGTTTCGCGGTTATGAACTTCACGGTGGCTGGTAGCGGTTTTTTCCTTATGAAGAATATTATAGCGACTGATTTAAAAATCAAATAAAATGACTTTAACAGCGTCCCTTCTTTATGACTTACAGGGGTGAAATTTATATGAGACTGACTTGATACTCAAATAAAATATATTTGGCTACAATTGACAGAGAGTCGAACATAGATCACCTCCGTTTTATAACTTTTAAAACTATCATAGTTATGAACATTATTATCCATGATGCATGTAACTGCGTCGAAATATCGGGAGTCAACAAAACTCACAAATCATGGTAAATATCTCGGTAACATGAATAATAACAACTCCGTTTTGTATTCGGTTAAAAAAAGTACTGTAAAAAAGTTTACTATTATATATTTCACCTTGTAAGTCTGTGTAATATGTTAGTATCGCAGCACGGCGCCTTGTTTAGTTATCATCTGATGTTCATAACAGTTGCCTATAACGCGTGAGCGTAATTATTATCTAGTACTAGTATTTCAATAAAAGCCGATCGATCTGCAGTTTGATATTTTAGACTTTCCCCCAAAAACTTGTAACAATTGAATTAAAATAGTCTAAGGGCTGCTCGATGTGTGTTTCTTAATCTCACCCTGAAGGATCTATATCACCGATTTTACTTAGCAATTTATTTGGAGTGACATCTGCATATCCAATTTGCGAAGATGAAAAGATCAAAACATACATTAGGCTTAGTTATAAGGTACTTATATCCTTTGGTAATATCTGGATCTCTAAAAACCTACTCTAATTAGAACCATAATGATAATTTCACATGACTACATCTACTCGTATACATGTGTCGGTCTGCCCGTCCGTACGGACGGCTGGCCCGCGCGCTCGGCTCTCTGCCAAAATCAACAATTCCACAATTATTGCGTCTGCTTGTTCTTAACAGATCGATCAGGTTAATCAAGTACCTTTGTATGGTCACCCATCCAATTGTAGTCCTTTTCCCGGCGTTAACAAAGGAGCTAATATAACTATTATTTATTATATTTATCAATAATATTTGATGATTTAATAAATATAATAAGATTTATAAAATTAATGATTAGATCAATTATTGTATATGATAGTTTTTGGTGATATATGCTATTTAGAATTATTATACAACATATTTACCATGTTTGCAGCAATTTTTTTTTCTATTTCTAATTAGCCTAAAAATAAAACCAAGTTAACATCTAAAATTACAGGTGTAAACTTAAAATGTTCATTGGAAATAAAAACTTTTACAGATTAGCTCTAGTTTTGAGTTTACATAATATGCATGAAGTAGCGCTCACAACACAACATTCAGTCAATCTGTTGGATCTTGGCGTCAGCTGCCAACATCAACAATTCAACAATATTGACAACAATGGCGAGACTGAATCTTATTGTGTTGGGGATTGAAGTGAGAAACCTAATATCAACTGTCTAGGTTCAATCTAGTTATATAACTCTGTTCGGATGTAGGCGGGCTTTCATTCATGTAAGATTAATGTTTGTTTGGGTCTACGGAGTTTTGAAATGTCAATTTATGTCAATGCACTAGCTGCACTAGATCAAATTAGCCTACGTGTTAATTCAAGATATAAGCTACCCTCGTACCAAATTTCATCCCAATCTATTGAACCGTTTTAGCGTAAAGAAGTAACAAACATACACACACACACACATACAGAGCCACACACAGATACAAACTTTCGCTTTTTAATAAGTGTAATAAAACAACAAATAAACAAACAAAGTCACTATCGAATTATTAATATTAGTTAGGACTAGATGTGCCCCGCGGTTTTACCCGCGTAGTATCCGTTTTCGTGGGAATCCGGGGACAAATTATGTCACTCGCTGATAATGTAGTATTCCGTTGGTAAAGGTTTTCAAATCAGTTTAGTTGTTTAAGCGTGAACGCGTAACAAACGTAAAACAAAGCTTTCGCATTTTTAATATTAAGTTAGTATGTTATGTAGAGTTTACAATCTGTTGTCGAATACATGATGAGCGCTGACAAACGGCTCTCATTTATTCATGGGAACCTTAATTCGTGTAGTCCTTCATCCCGGGGCGCGGCTGCATGTGCCCAGAATATTGAGCCTTTTGGATTGTGTGAAGCGAGTTTGGTATTAGATTGGACTCTACCCGGAAACTCGGGTCCAATTGACTTTTACGAAAGTAAAAGTAGTAATTGTCCCCTTGAACAGAAGTGTGGTTTCCAATTCTTGCTGTGTGTTTTGTAATTAATTATCTTTGATGGTTATTTTTTGATAATTTATTTATTACAAATTGCATGTATTAATGATTTGAACGTCACGCCTCTGTCTTTTGCACACCTATCGGTAAAGCATGTTGTGTCTCTTTTCAATTTACCACCTTACATAATAATGTAAAACTTCACATGTATATGCAAATAAAGTATCTTTATCTTTAAATGGTATTGTCGTTATTTTTAAGCGATATTTTCGCCAATTGAGGAATAAGTTGGCTGATTATTTTTTATTTGATGGAGTGACGACGGCTCCGTGGCTTAGTTGGTAGTAGCCCTGTCTTCGAAGCGAGGGGTCCCGGGTTCGATTCCCGGCCGGGGCACACTTTGTGTGGTGAGCATGAAGTTTGTTCTCGGGTCTTGGGTGTTTGTCTTGTGTTTCTGTGTTCGTCCATGCCATCTGCGACACAGGGAATCCTAGTGCAGAGGTATGAGTGTGTTAACGTTGTTGTTGTTGTTTGTTGTACCTTGAGTTGGTCCAATGGAATTTCATAATAATGAATCACCCCTAGAAAGGAAAAATTGGGAATAATTGGGAATTGGGAATAAAGTAATGAAATAAGTCATATGATGACTTAAAATTTGATCTACTAATTTCAACATGCATATATATAGTCAAACAAATGCTTGTCTTGAGTGGAAATTAAACCCACGAGCTATAATAGCGCAGAAGGTAGAGAACAACTAAGTTATGAGGCATGTAGATGCAATTCATATTAGGGGTTTCTTGAATGTTAATTCCCCTCATATAGGGTTAGAAGAATCAATTACGAGTATGTCATAATTGACTGATTTAAAATGCAATAAACAACAACAACGTTAACACACTCATACCTCTGCACTAGGATTTCATGTGTCGCAGATGGCATGGACGAACTCAGAAACACAAGACAAACACCCAAGACCCGAGAACAAACTTCATGCTCACCACACAAAGTGTGCCCCGGCCGAGAATCGAACCCGGGACCCCTCGCTTCGAAGGCAGGGCTACTAACAACTAAGCCACGGAGCCGTCATATCTTGCTTCAAGAGGTTTCAAAATTCTTCATGAAAATTCTGTGGCAAACCTAGAGGTTCTCTTTAAAATAAATTGCTTTTAAATAAAACCTGTTTATATTCAAGACGATGATTTGCATAACGCTGTACATTGAACAATGTTAGACGAGAACATTTTTCATAACAACAATTCAGCAAGCAGCAAGATCAAAGTATCGACGCAAACTTTTGTTCCCATTTCTTAAACTGTGATAAGTTAGGGAGGAATAAGGAAGGCACTTATCATTTAATCACAGATATCCTTGTAATGTCAAAGGAATGCAGATAAGGAGATGAAACGTCTGATCATAGTAATTTGGAACCATTTTGAGTTGTTTAGGAAGCTGCTATTCGGATTCGCAGGGCTTTGAGATCTGTTTAAACATGCTATAGTCCAATTTTGATTGGTAAGACATGTTTTATATTAAAATCGTGTTCAAATTTATATCATACGTGGTGCGCCCCGCGGTTTTCCTGGATCAAAAGTAGTCTATGTGTTAATCCAGGCTATAAGCTATCCTGGTACCAAATTTCATCCAAATCCATTGAGCCGTTTGAGCGTGACAATGTAACAAGCATACACACAATTACACACATACATACAAACTTTTGCCTTTATAATATTAGTGTATCTAATCGATATTTCTTTGCTATGAAAAAACTTGTATCTTTTTGATGTGAAACATCTATTGGCGCGTCTTGGCAGTAAAAACGACTCGTGTGACGTGACGGCAAACGGCGTTACGCTCTTGTATGCCGTCATGAATCACATCTGCCTGGCGTCTCGTCATGGCCAACTTGATGTTTTCATTCATAGACATTTCAAACAGCGCCATTTTGCACCAAGCTAAGCATAGCTTGTAACTTTCAATATGGGAACCAGATTCCTGGTTGAATACTTATGTAGTACTTGTACCTACATATTAACAGCCAAACACAGTACAAATAAACCTCGAACTCTTACGTTATGTCTACTAAACTTTATAACAACCTACCAACTACTATAAAAAATAAATCAAATGTTTATAAAAAGATTGAAAATCACCGCATACTTTAATTTTATACTCCTGCACTAGGATTCCCTGGTTCGCACATGGCACGGTCAATCACAGAAACACAAGATAAATACCTAAGACCTGAGAACAAACTTCACGCTAATTACACAAAGTGTGCCCGGCCGGGCGTCGAACCCGGGACTCCCGCTTCGTACTACCCAACTAAGCTATGAAGCCTTCAAATTTTTATGTAATTTTTAACTTCGAGCGTTGACTCAGATCGATATTAAATTACAAATTTAATAATCTAAAGGCACTTATGAGTGTCATGGTATGTTTGTACTGAATCGACGGGGGGTACCAGTTGAATGATTGGGAGGTGACCCAGTACGCAGGGAGCACAGATGCGCCACCGCCTCCAGGAAATTAAAAATGAGCGCTTTGTTGTACGCCAGCTGATTGCTTTGCGATCTTTTGTGTTAATATCACGCTTGCATTTCATTTGTTTGAATAAATTGAACCTGCGTTTATTACTTGTAAGTAAATATTTTAAAAGGAGTAGGACCGGCATAACCATAATAGTTTCAATTTTTAAGTCGACAGTTAAAAATGAATGCGGACTGAAATTAATAAGCTACAAGCGCTTAAAACTTAATTACTTACCTTTCAGATCTTATGATAGCTTTAAGCTATCAACTATCAATTTACAGCATTGTATTTACAGAATAATATTGGGTGTGTGAATATGACTCCGCCCTTTCTCAACAGATGTCGTTTTTAGTATTGTTTACGTGTACTAATAAATGACCATACTTGTATTCGATAGTACTGAATGTCAGCTATCTAACGCATTTTATGATATTTGGTTGAAGTGTAAGCAACAATTGTTTTCACCTTTTCGAAAATGTCGGTTTTTATTCCAAATAAACGTCATTTGCGGGAAGTGTTATTACATTATTTTATTGCGAAGAAAACTGCAGCGGAAACTTATCGTTTGCTTGTGGAGATTTATGGTGAGCATGCTCCGTCTAATACAACTTGCAAGGAATGGTTTCGACGATTTCAAAATAACGATTTTAGTACTGAGGATAAAGAACATGGAAAACCACCAAAAAAATTTGAAGATGCTGAATTGGAAGCATTATTGGCGGAAGATTCTTGCCAAACTCAATCAGAATTAGCTGCAGCATTAAATGTTGATCGTTCAACTGTTGCAAAGCGTTTACAAATGATGGGAATGATTCAAAAAGCCGGTGACTGGGTTCCACATGATTTAAAAGAAAGAGACATGGAACGTCGGAAAACCATTTGTGAAATGCTGCTTCAAAGACAGCAAAGAAAAGGATTTTTGCATCGGATAGTCACAGGAGACGAAAAATGGATACACTACGAAAATCCTAAACGCAAAAAAGCTTGGGTGAAACCAGGCGAACCAGGCCCATCACAGCCAAAAATAAATATTCACTGTGCCAAGGTCATGCTCTGTATTTGGTGGGATCAGAAAGGTATTGTATATTATGAGTTGCTCAAACCCTCTGAAACTATTAATGGAGAAGTTTACCGACGACAACTAATGCGTTTGAAGCGAGCCATAGAAGAAAAACGACCAGAATGGGTGAATAGACATAACAAATTAGTTCTTCAGCATGACAATGCCAAACCGCATACCGCAGAAGTCGTAAAAAGATATTTAGAGGGACAGGACTGGGAAGTGTTACCCCACCCGCCATATTCACCAGACATAGCTCCTTCGGATTACCACCTATTCCGGACGATGCAGACAGACCTTACTGGAGAAAAGTTTACTTCATGTGAAAGTATCAAAATTTGGATTGACAACTGGATAAGCTCAAAAGACCAGGACTTCTTCCAGCAAGGAATACGAAAACTACCTGAACGATGGGCGAAGGTTGTAGCTGCAGATGGAGCATACTTTCAATATTTTTTTTTTTAATTTTGTAAGCGAACAAATGTGTTTTATTTTGACAAAAAGGGGCGGAGTCATATTCACACACCTATTAATTATTAATATGATTTATTTATCACTTGCTGAAAACCATCATAAATATATAAAATATCAGATATATTCTTTAAAAAATTATTGGAAATACCATTCAAATTGAACAACAAAAACCGTCGAGCCAAAGTAAATTTTCCGAGTAATTTGGCAAAAAACGATCCTTTTACGAGAAAGTAATGATGCGATCAACAATTCTGTTCACTCATCCTATCGCACCATTATAAGTTGACCTGTTAGGACCCTAATTTAGTACTATAACGGTTGATTTTTGTACTGACTGTTAGGTCTGAATATACTGGACTATGCCCGTGTAAACAAGTTTGGTGACGTCAGGAAGACTGATGTACTTGTAATTCAGTAAAGATGCCGCAAATCTCATTTTATTAAAATTTTAACATCTAGAACTCACTAAACTTAAAGATGAAATATTTTTTTTTATTCTAGTTAAATTCAAAATCAACTGTTAAACAATTATTTATTTTGTCAAAATTATTAAAATGAGATTAAAGATCATACTCCCGTAATGTGGCGACATATGTAAAACAATATATAATAGTTTTAACCGTCTAACAATGTACACCATGTGATCTATTTTTAAGTTACGTATTCTTTATTAAATTTATTTTATAATAAATAATTGAACTGAAATTCAAAGTTCGGATTCAATAGCACTTACTGGGAGATGCCAATTTCCAGCTAAATGTTAAAGGAGCCACTATTAAAACTTTAGTTGTTGCATGCATCGTATACTATCAAAAGCACTCTAAAGTGTTGAGAGTAAACGTGATTCCTTACTTAACTTTTCCAATAACAAGCCTACAAAATTTCGTTCAAATTTTCCAAATAACGATAAAAACACCTCATCAGTCAAACCGCTAAAAACATGTCAGAATAACCGATTAATCTTCAGAACATCTCTATACCCAAGATGAAAATACCTCGTCGCGAAGAAATGCGAAGAAAACTCGATACAACCTCCCCAAGTCTCTATTAGAACCTGCAGGTCCGCAATTCGTCTTGTTGACACGTCAATGGATACTGAGCCCCGCAATTATTTACCGGCCTAGTATGGGAAAATAACCTTTGGTTATTGTTAGCGTGATAATATATAGTTACTCATAATCGAAGCTCTCCGGCTGGGCCCTGGTTTGAAGGCTGTTCTCGTGACAGACTTATCACTATAATGAAGGTACTGCTCTGATTTAGGACCCTAATAAATTTCAATATAATATCTAATAGAAGCGCTCTTGAAGATTGTCTAGTTACTACTTACAGATCGTTTAAGTTAGTACGAGTAGTTGTATGAGGGTGATGTTTTAGTGGCTTCTAGATCCGGTCTCGGGTATTAGTCATGTCGGAGGCTTTCGGGTGTCTTGGAAATATATATGTTATTATAATATTATAAATGCCAGAGTTTGTTGGTTGTTTGTTACTCCTTTACGCTTCAAAAGCTGAACGGATGTGGTTGACACTGTTTTATGGAGATAGTTCCTGGAATAAACTTGCACTCGTTTGTTCATTTAGATCTCAAATATCAATTGGACACGTCAAATTTTACACACACAAGTAAACATATTCGTGTGCATACAACGTGATACAGGCACATTAAATGCACACAGATATGTCATTTTACAGTTAGTTTTTATGTCTGTTTCAATAGGGTATGATTAATATTGTACAAGCTACTTTTATCTCGAAAAAGTTAAGCTAAAACATGAGACGATGGTAAGAAACACCTATTGTCTCGTGATGTCGTAACACCGCGGGGGGTAGCAGGATACGTATATAATAATGACGCCACGATACTCAGAGATGAACACAACAAGAAAACTACAAAAACACTATTAAATTCTACAAAAAAAGGCTATTTATGAATTTTGATGAGACTTCATACGTTCTCATGATTAGTAAAACTTAAGCCATGCATATAAAGCCGGCGACCACTCCCTGCCCCCACAGTCCGCAGCAAAACGTCGTATTTGCATTCTGCAACTTCCCAGGGCCGGTTGTCAACGCCATTGTTCCACTAATTTATTGCAGTTCCGCTTCGGTTTACTGAAAACGCAGTTTTCGAGCTAATAATTACTACTTTACGGGCGAAGTTGACACGAACTTGGTAGGAACTTGTGAAATTTCTGCTTCTTTTCAAAGATAGTGCAGGTGTGTTAAAAAAATAAAATAAAATTTAAAAGTTATGTAGGCTATGACTCAAACAGAGTTTACTCATTTTAAAAGACTGGGATAATATTTACTTTTCGCGAGCGTGTCAAGCGATATACTAATTATATTTCTTGTTTTTTATCTTGCAAAGGATAAAAATATTTTTGTGCGTAATCAAGCAACACAAAACTCAATATAAAATATAAAATCTATATCTTGAAAGTAATGAAAATATAAATATTATAATTTGCTCAATTCAGAATTTGTATTATTACGTAAAATTAAATTTGTGGCACAAAGAAAATAAGAGACAGCACATACGCATCGACATTTTATAGTGTTTTAGAAATATACAGAATTACAGTCAGATTTTTAGTTTTATAAATTAATTAAAATGAATAGAGTAATACTCAAAATTCAACACAACTTCATTGGAACGCCGAAAAATTCTTAAAGAAACTTCGCCAAACTTCAACCACAAAAATAAACAGGAAACGCTATTGAATGTAGTTTCCAATATAAAATCCTAGTTCCGACTTTTCTATTTAGAGCCGAACTGGTGAACTGTTTTGGACACCAACCAAAAAGTCACGTCCGTGAAGCGAAACGAGCCGTGCAAACTAGCGACCATTTGTCGCATTTTATAGCTGTTGCAAAATTATGGAGTCCGCAAACTTAACTGAATATTGGACTGCTTACAAGATCGGTCGATAGAAAGGACATGTTATGCATTTCCTTGATGACATGAAATAGAATTGACACGTGCTTCGCCTCTCCAAGTGGCATCTTTAGGATAAGATACGTTGCTTTTTGTCAAAGGCTAGAAGCCTATTAAATATACAATTACGAACATTTACAACTTTTAAATATTACCAGACGACAATGTGCCCAAAATTCTGGATGTAAATTAATTTAAATATTATATAGTTCATTTCTACATATTGTAATTATTTGATATAATAACAGGGCCTTGTAAAAGACCAGCCGCATCAAAATGCAATTCATGGATTTCGTTGATATATTTAGCTTGTATGATAAGAAAGGAAATCTTTAAATTTTTAGATTAAG
Source organism: Aplocera efformata (assembly GCA_921293045.1). NCBI lineage: Eukaryota > Metazoa > Arthropoda > Insecta > Lepidoptera > Geometridae > Aplocera > Aplocera efformata. The sequence goes on from OV121057.1 coordinate 283,993, forward strand.
ATTATGATTTCAAAAGCATGGTAACATTTGTGTACTTACATAAACCAGCATACAAAACACGGCCATTTGATTATTTAAATCGTAATTAATATATACATCAAAAGCTTTTTCAAACAAACATAAATCATAATCGCTCATTAAACTATTTGTAAAGCAACCCGTTCGCTTTGATCTATTATAATGACTCACGCCATTTCTATTTACGACATTGTTGTAAAATGCCACTTTTCAAACTCAAACTAATTTATTCCTTTAGATCTGAAGCATGGTTTGGACACGTCAAAATTACACAAGTAAACGTGTTCGTGTGCATATAACGTGTCACAGGAGTTCCTTAGGCACATTACATGCACTCAGCTGTTAAATTAATTTGTTAAGATTATGTCCTAACACTGTAAAATGTAGGTTTTTGGTAGCCAAGTTTATTTTTATGTTAGTGACTTCTAAAAAATAAAAATAACGATTTAAGTCCGTTCCAATCTTGTCTGTTCAGTGGGTCGCGCGGCTAGCCGCGTGCCAAGTCGCCCGTCTGCGTGTTGCCACGAGACGATATTTTTTTCTAATTTTGTTTCTAAAAGGAGCAAGTCCTGGTAATTACCGACTCATTTGCCCTCTTTGATATGGCGCAAGATACTCGTGGAATATTTAGTTGAATTCTTTCATTGGTATTGCTTTTTGTGATGTTTTTATTAAAATATCTCGAGATAATAGAGGGAACAATGGATGACTGGTTATTGCGATTTGAAAATGTTTGTATTTTATGAAATGGTGAAATGAAAGCGTTTCTACCATATTGCTCGAGGGTCAAGGGTTTTCTAGAGTATTTTTATAGTAGGTAGCGGCATGTCTGTTAGTTAGGTATGAAATATAGTCGAAGAAGGTGAATGTCAAATCAAATTTACGTCAAATATGAAGCCAATACTTATCCAATGTGTGCGCGTTAGTTTCATGCAGAAGTAATTAAGCTGCCGCCACACACACAAGGTTTTTAGACACAGCAATAGTGTCAAAATATTTTTTTTTATTTTATCTTTTTTTCAAACGATAATAAATTAAAATTGTATATGTCCTATATATGTTCTGCCTGGGTGATGATATTCCAACATACATATTATCATCACCCAGACAGAAGATCTAGGTTTATCAAATAAAAATGTGTGCTGGGAATTGAACCCACAACCTACTCAATGCAAGACTGACCTGTAAGTCAGTCGTGAAAATGATTGGTTAATTAACAAGCAATAAGAAGTTTTAACCCGCGCCGCGTCGCGACCGCTGTCGTAGTCTTCATTTGGTACCCTTTATTCCGCGGCCATTTGTCGGTCCGCGAGCGGCTGTTCAGGGTTATTTGGGTCAACAATTTGGGCGCAAACTTTGAGAAACATGGAAAACAATCGTTCAGGTTTTGACACTTTATTTATTTTGCTTTTTTCTTGTTTATTTTTACACTGATTTGTTTGCGACTTTATTTTTTGCGGCGTACTTTGACAGATGTTGGGATCGATAAGACCGAACTATACCACAGACTATGAGAAAACTAAACCGACTTACGTTATACAACCTTGGATACGGTCAAAATTGTTGCTGTCTCTTTTAAATTGTATGTTATGGAAAGGGTTGCATGCATTTAACATTAGGTTCATTCTGCTTTCAAAGTCAAAGTCAAATTACAGTCAGTTTTCTTGTTTAAGCTAATCTTATTTGTTAAATTTCCGACTGTTCCAACCCTTACCGACCAACCTGAGGGGAAGAAACACACAAGAAACCCCTCGGAGACAGTATTACATATTCGCTAATATGGTCCTGCGTCTAGAGTGGACCAAATTCATTTCCAAGCTTTTTTGTTTGATATAAGGATTATTACCATAGTTGTCCCGTGACGGCCAACTTTTTATAACTGGATTATTTAGAATTGCAAAAAAAAAATCATCAAATTATTGGTTGGTTGGTTGGAACCGCAGTGTGATCGAATCGCACGTGGCCGGTTTTAGGTTAAAGTTTGTTTTTTTAAATGTTTTATGTTAATATTTCACGTTGTCAAATTAACAGTGTACGTACGTTACTGGGGCAAGGATTAGGTTAAAATTTTTGCCCATGCCAACCCCGAACCGCTCGTGCGAATCCGCTGCGATGCGGCGGCGAATAATTAGTCTCTTTGTTTGCGGTTAATTAGTACGGAATGGGCTCGGCGCGAGTGTACGCGGATCTACTTAAATGGGTACTGGAGTTCATTTAAAGCAAGTATTGCATTATATTAATATAAGAGCGTACCAAAGTGGCACGAACGCGTCTATAAAAGACATTCAAAATCTCAAGATTTTTCTTTTTTAAATTTGTCTGTTCACGAACGAGCCTTTAGTAAAAGTTATTAAAAATATTTATATATGTGTCGCAGTGTGGCATGTATAAATATGGAAACACAAGCCCTGAGAACAAATTTTTCGCTCATCACACATAGTATGCCCTGGCCGTCAAACCCGGGACTGCTCGCTTCGAAGGCAGGGTTACAATCAACTAAGCAGTTAAATAAATGAGTATGAGTATTTATACTCAAATAACGTGTGACAGGAGCTCCTAAACAAATGCTAACAGATATGTCAATTTAAAATATCAGTTTTATTTCTAAAGCAATAAGCTTTATGTTTTAATTCTAGCCGATTTTTTATATCCAATCGTTTTTAAATTCACTCTTGTTCTTCGAGAGTAGGCTTGTGTCATTGCAGTGTAGGTAGGGGTCGGTTACATCTATTTTTGGTTTTGGCACCCCTGCCAGGCAGCCCGCATTCTTACTGTTTGAGAATTAAATTATACAAGTGACTGATTTCAATCAAGGGAATCGGAAAATGAACTTCGACAATTTCATCCCCTATTTCAAAGCTATCAATATTACTATCCTATTGATAGAATACCCTGAATTTTTTTTTTCTTATAATCATCTTAGAGTATCTATCAAACAAAATATCAAAATCGGCTTATAGCTCCGATATTGCGTAACAAACCTGCAAAGAAATACATATACCGGAGTTTAGAACCTCGAATTCTCGGGGTCGGTTGGAAAGTTAACTTTTTGCTCAGAATAAATAAAAGAACCACTTTTTGGCAGAATATCGGAGAGATGGTGAGCGAGGGTGGGTCGTGTAGTCCGTTTCCGACCGCAGTGTTGACATCGGGGGGCGCTAATCCTGGCTCCAGCCACCGTAACCACACCGGCTCTTGCACTAGGCCCTATTCTCAGCGCATCTCGAATACTATTTAATTTAATTTGTAACTACTAGTTTAATTTCGAAAAATATTAAAATCTTTTCATAGTACTTTGATTGTGATTAAACCGAACGAAGCAAAAGAGGTTTGTTAGTATCGAGGCAGGTGGAAATTCGTATATTTTCCGTTCCATTTTGGGGGGTCCAGTTGCTCGCGTCCGTAGGTGTGTACCCTTTGATTCCCTACACGTACCCCCTGGGTGGTGCTAAAGGAGCAACCAAAAAAGTAGCAGTAGAACTTGTGCCAAGTTCGTCCGGAGAGGTACTGCCACCACACCTGGAATCTGCCGCCAAGCAGTAGTGGTTGCATTACTGTGTTCCGGTGGGTGTGGGTGCCGGTGAAATCACATGCGCATGAGACGTATCATCTCCGTCTTGGATGATGGACGCAGCAGGATGAATGCGACTCAGTAAAGATTTGGATCTCATACTGAGTCGCGCGCATTACTGTTGCCATGGGTGAGGGTCACCACTTACCATCAGGTGGGCCCTCAGCTCGTTCGGTCACTTACTCACATAAAAAAAAAAAAAAAAAAAATTCCCTGCGCTGTATGTGGTCGTGGGTTCGACTCCCACCAGGACAAGCACATGTGTGACGAATATAATTGTTTGTTCTGAGTCTGGGTCTTAATATGTATTATAATATGTAGGTATTTACAAAAAATACAATAACTATATCAGTTATCTAGTTCCCATAGTAGAGGCTGTGCTTAATTGGGGGGCTAGATGACGCTGCGTGAAATGTCCATGAATATTACAATTTTATTTACCATCCAATGTATGTATGTTCGTCCGGGTGGACAAGTGAATTTTCAATCAGTTATCTGTAACCGTTTGAGCTGAATTTTGGTATACACGCTTATGTTTATTTTCTTCTTTTTGTTTCCTTGTCTTGATTCACGTTGTCAAATGGCGTACTGGCAAAAATCCCATTAGCATAGGATTAGGCAAATCGGTTAAAACAATAGCGTTTTAAAGTGATACGCTTACAAACATTCGGCAATTGATTTTTATTTATATAGATTTACTAGTACTCAACTGAGCTGTGAGGTTAGTCAGGTAGGTACTGACAGTTCCTTACCCACGACCTAGGACTCCTCGTGCCAATTACTAACTTGACCCTAGAGGGTAATTTAATCGTCACCAGTACTTCTTCATCGACAAATTAGACCCATCGTTTAGAGACAACAATCCAGAACTCCAATTAAACATAATAACAATTATGTGAATGGGGTTAACTTTTAAATCCGCCCCCTGCAGCCGCAACTTGAATACAGAGGGGTGCATTATGCCAACCGCGATTCCATTCATTCAACTTGGGCACAGTATATTTCGTGACGGCTCGAGAACTGGTAGACAATAAATAAATAAATAAACGTTTACACACTCATACTTCTGCACTAGGATTCCCTGTGTCGCAGATGGCATGGACAAACGCAAACAAGACAAACATCGAAGACCCGAGAACAAACTTCGTGGCTTAGGTGGAAGTAGGCCCTGCCTTCGAGCCGAGGGGCCGGGTTCCGACTCCTGGCCGGGGCGAACGTTGTGTGTTGAACATAAAGTTTGTTCTCGGGTCTTAAGTTTCCATGTTGGGATATGAGTGTGCACGTAACAATGTAGTGTATATTCGTGACACAGCTATCCGATAATATCATCTGTGTGTGATTGGGGTGCATTTAAATTAATTTAATTATGTATCCGTTGGTTTCGGTTGACATTTTTAATTATCACCCCAATAATTATGATGCTCGTGCCAATTGTCTGCTCGCGGTTTGATCGTCGCCATTTTGTTCCCGATGCTGATGACACCCGATAAGCAGGAATCATCCAATTAATAAATTACACTCGAATAGTTGGTGAAGGCGGGCGAATTACTTGGAGTAATCAAAGTCGAAGTATTACATCTTATATTCCGTTAAATTCTTAAATATTACTTGGAAACGTCAATTTTTTTACATAATTATGTAATTTTACATAATCTGACTGCATGTAATGTGCCTGGGTAGTTCCTGTGACACGTTATATGCTCACGAATATGTTTACTTGTGTGTGTAGAGATTGAAGTGTCCGAATGATACTTGAGATCCAAAGAGATTGAGTTTAATCAAAGAGATTGAGATTAATCAAAGAGATTGAGATTAATCAAAGAGTTTGAGTTTAATCAGTTCAGCCAGTTTAAGAGTTAGCATAGATTATGTTATATTTTCGGAGTTTACCTTTCGACTGTAATTAATGCTCTAAATCCAAACGTTTTGTGTCGCCACCATTGGGAACAAAATCACTTACATTATTGAATGTATTTCTGCAAATTTCCTTGTCAATATGTCTATTGTTGGCTTCGTTTTTAGTGAACACACTTTATCAGATTTTTACTCCGGCACTGAGATTTTCTGTATCGCAGGTGACATAAGCACCCATATGTAAATCCCAAAGAACGAGGTGCATTCATCACAAAATTCTAACCCCGGCTGGGAACCAAATCGGTGTCTCTCGCTTCAGAAGGCTAATACCAACTAAGCTACTATGCTATCAAATGTATGGATCTTACATTGAAATTGTTAGAAATAAATATAAACAATTGAAATACGTCCCATCCATAATAAAAAAACCACTGATGATCGGAAAGTAATAAAAATTACTCATAATAATGTGTTTAAAATCCGTGGCGAACCCACAGCCCTCCGAACGCACCACCTGCCCCACTGGACGGCCGCGGCACATTTCATTGCGGTTTGAAATTCGTTAATTTTGTGCGGAATCCTAACTTTGGCTTTGATGAAAAAAGTTGCGAGTGGGATTAACTTTGAACCCTCCAGTCGTGGTTCTATTCATTTCTGGTTCATCCCGGTATGCGGATGAGGATGCAAAATAAAATGATATTCTGGTTTGAATACAGAGGCATGCTTTCGGCACCATATCCTTATTACCGAGAGTGTGCCCTCGTGTATTTAAACCGAGTGATACTGGTTCAATTCTAATCACTAATATTTCTGCATCAGTGAGAACTGTAACGTTTTGAAAGCTAAAAAAAATGATAGTTGATTTATGTAGATATTTATTTTACTAGAAATTAGGTGCATCCTTTAATAAACGACAACTTGAGTCAACGCTCTTAAGGATCTGTTGTCTAGAACCTAGTAATCGACAATGTTAAAATGACACTTATGGTATCCTAGGCAACGAGTAGTTGTTGATTAGATGTCTTTATATTTAGTTGTCAGTTTGAAGAAAATTATATTTTATGTTCGTTTTATTGTAAATACTTTTATGTGCTAATTTAAATTAAATTCCACTGCAATCTACTGAAATATATATTATTTCGTAGTAAAACATCAGGTTATGGGCCCAGGGTTTACCAGAACTATCTGGCTATTTATCCTAATACTGTGGAAAAGTATCTAATGTGAAAATGCAAGCTGTTACAAATTTTGAGAAACTCTCGGGTCAAGCCAATTATGGCACGTGGGCCTTCGCAATGGAGATGTTTCTGACTGATGTAGATTTGTGGGATTGCATCGATGAAAATTTCACGGCTGACACAGATGTAGAGCAGAAGAGAGACGCTAAGGCTCGAAGTAAGATCTGTCTCATGTGTACCGAGAAGATTTATCCCATGATAATGCATGTCAAGACGGCGAGAGATACTTGGTTAGCACTAAAGAGAGCGTATGCTGATGGAGGTTTACTGCGGCGGCTATATCTACTGCGGAAGCTATTCAACGTCAAGCTGTCTTCGTTCAATACCATGGAGGAATATCTAAATGATATTCAGAAGACTAGTCAAGCTTTATTAAGCATAAAAGCTGGATTAGATGATGAGTTCATCGGAATCATCATGTTGGCAGGTCTGACTGATGATTATAACTCCTTGGTGATGACATTAGAACACTCAAATGTGAAAGTGTCAACGGAATCAGTGACAGCAGCGCTACTAAAAGAAAGTATAAGAAAAACGACAACTGACGACGAATCTGCGGCACTGATGTCAAAAAATGATAAAACAAAAAATGTTATATGTCATTTTTGTCACAAGAAGGGACATTTCAAATGGCAGTGCAAAAAAAGAAAAACTAAAGAAAAAGGTACCACATCTCACGAGAAGAAGGATAAAAAGAATAACGTTGGACTTATAACGGCTATGCCAATGATGGTTGATGATCAATGGGTCATAGATTCCGGAGCGACATCTCATATGACGTCAGATAAACGCATCTTGGAAAACATTGAAAGCATTGGTTCAAAGGTGGTGACAACTGCGAACAATGACAAGATTGTTTCCCACATGAAAGGGGATGTGTTTGCTATGGGGCGTTCCATAAGGTTTGAGGATGTAATGTTGCTACCAGGTTTGATGACAAATTTGTTATCTGTGAGTAAGGTGTGTAGTAAGGGCTTAACTGTAGTTTTTGATAACCAATTTTGTAAAGTTTACAAAAATAATGACGTCACTATAGCTGGTAATGAATTATTAACAGCACCACTGAAACAGGGTTTATATGTTTTAGATAAAGAGGCAGCGATGGTTCTTACGTCTCCTCCAGATACGTCAAGTGCTTCTGGCGCTTTCGAATTATGGCACAGAAGATTAGGGCACTTGAGTGGACCTTTGATGGAAAGATTAAAAGGTATGGCAGATGGTCTGTCATATGGATCTGTGAAGATGAAATCTTGTGAAGGTTGCTGCAAAGGGAAAGAGTGCGTCAAAAAATTTCCAAAGAGGAAAGGTAAGAGAGCAAGAGGATTGCTTGAACTAGTGCATACTGATTTGGCAGGCCCGATGGAAGTGGAATCCTATGGGGGCAACAGGTACTATGTGATTTTCATAGATGATTTTAGCCGCAAAACTTTTGTATATTTGCTAAAATCGAAAACGGACGTATTCGCCAAATTCAAAGAGTTTAAGGCACTTGTTGAAAATCAAACAGGCAAGAAGATCAAAAAACTGCGAAGCGATAACGGAACCGAGTATACTAACGGTCAATTTCAAGAATTTCTTAAGAAGAATGGTATCCTGCATCAAAAATCTGTGCCTCACACTCCGCAACAGAATGGAGTAGCTGAGCGCTCGATTCGTACCATTACGGAAAAAGCCAGGTGTATGGTGCATGATGCTGGCTTGAATAAAAAAGTATGGGGAGAAGCCGTACTGTGTGCTGTCTATCTTAAAAACAGGTATCCAACAATGGCTCTGAAGGACAAAATTCCCGAAGAAGTATTTACCGGAGATAGAGTCGACCTATCGCATCTACGAGTGTTCGGGTCCAGGGCTCAGGTTCTTATAAAGGATCATAGTCGAAAGAAGTTTGATCCAAAGACGGCGACGATGATAATGACTGGTTACTCAACTAATCAAAAGGCTTACCGATTCATTAATATGGAAAAGGACCCTACACGTGTTTTTATCGCTCGAGACGCAACATTTTTTGAGAATTTGTCTTTAGTTGAGAGAAAAGAAAATATAGTTTCAAAGAAAGACACCGTAGAGCTATATTTACGAAATGACGTTACTGGAACTAATCATACTACCACTGATCAGGAGGGATCAATGTCTACCAGACAAGTTGCAGTGGGGGTTCCAAGATTTCGTTCGAACGTCCAGTCCAGTCATGAACAGAATGAAGAAGAATTCAGTCAGGGGAGTCCTGTTGTCATTCAAAGAAGTTCTTCGAGTGCAACGGATTCAGACTATGGAGAAAACTTTTTCGATACTGTTGATGAGGTTTCTGAGACAGAGGATATACAAGATTCAGCGAATGTAGATGTTCCTGAACACGCGAGTGGTGATGCTCCTGATCGCCGTTACCCTCTTCGTGATAGACGTCCGAAACGTGATGAAGACATGGTCTATAACTTTGAGGTAGTAGATTATCCTGATCCTGTATCGGTTCAAGATGCCATGGAGCGCTCGGACAAGAAATTGTGGTTGGATGCAATGAAGACAGAGTACGGTTCTCTGAAGGCAAATAACACCTGGGAACTAGTTGATCGACCAAGAGACGCAAACGTCGTAAAGTCGAAATGGGTTTTTAAGCTGAAGGTTGGAGCGGATGGACTCGTTCAGCGCTATAAAGCAAGGCTGGTCGCAAAAGGTTATTCGCAAAAACCAGGCCAAGATTACTTCGAAACGTTTGCACCTGTTGTCAAGATGTCTTCAATTCGTCTTCTGGTAGCGCTGGCAGCTGAGAAGAGTTTAAACATACATCATGTTGATGTTACAACAGCTTTTCTGAATGGTGATTTGCAGGAGGATATTTACATGGAGCAGCCAGAATTTTTCGTTCAAAAGGGGGAAGATCGCAAAGTTTGTAAACTGAAGAAATCTATATATGGTTTAAAACAAGCTGCGAGATGTTGGAACGAAAAAATTCATGCGCACATTGTGAAAATGGGTTTTACGCGATCGAAACATGATCCGTGTGTATATACTAAGAAGAGAAGCGAGATTTTTGTAGCTATTGCTCTTTATGTTGATGATTTTTATATATTTACAAATAAAGATAAAGAAGCTACGAGGGTGAAGGAGCAGATTGGTGATTCCTTCAACATAAAGGATCTTGGAGAAGCGAGAGAATGCTTAGGCATGAAAATTGACTACAATAAGGATAAAAATGAAATTCGGCTCTCACAAAAGTCCTACACCAAGAAAGTGCTTGAAAAATATGGTATGCAGGACTGCAAACCCGTAAGCACTCCGGTAGAAGCAAATCTTCACCTGAAACCTGGTCCAAAGAATGTTGACACGCGATACCAAGAGATCATAGGTTCACTTATGTATCTGGCGTGTTGTACAAGACCAGATATATCGTTTGCAGTAACGATGTTGAGTCAATTCAACACCTGTAATGATTCAACTCATATGGCAGCACTGAAGCGCGTACTCAGGTATTTGAAGGGGACGATAGATTTATCGCTATGTTACAAAAAGTGTAACAAACCTTTGGTTGCATATGCTGATGCTGATTGGGGGAACGGGCCTGATGGGAAATCTTTCTCTGGTTATACCCTCAATTTCGGTGGTGCTGCAATAGCTTGGCAGTCTAAGAAACAACGATGCGTAGCATTAAGTACTGCTGAAGCTGAATATATCGCAATATGTGTAGTTGCGAAGGAAGTCATAGCTGTTAACGGTTTATATGCTGAACTGACTGACCGGACAGACATTATTAGTATTTTTAGTGATAGCCAAAGTGCTAGCAAGCTTGTGTATTCTCCTGCAATAGGAAAACGGTCTAAGCATGTAAACATCAAGTATCATTTTATTAGAGAATTAGCGGAGCAAAGGGTACTTTGTATAAAATATTGTGAGACTACCCTTATGCCTGCTGACATGTTAACAAAGGGAGTTCCAAGGCAGAAGCATGACTTCTGTAGAAGACATTGTGGATTAAGTGGGGGTGTTGTCTAGAACCTAGTAATCGACAATGTTAAAATGACACTTATGGTATCCTAGGCAACGAGTAGTTGTTGATTAGATGTCTTTATATTTAGTTGTCAGTTTGAAGAAAATTATATTTTATGTTCGTTTTATTGTAAATACTTTTATGTGCTAATTTAAATTAAATTGCACTGCAATCTACTGAAATATATATTATTTCGTAGTAAAACATCAGGATCCGTGGCTTAGTTGCTAGTAGCCCTGCCTTCGAAGTGAGGGGTCCCGGGTTCGATTCCCGGCCGGGACACACTATTTGTGGTGAGCTGAAGTTTTTTCTCGGATCTTGGGTGTTTCTCTTATATTTCTGTATTTTTCCATGCCATCTGCGACACGGAATCCTCGTGTGGTGATATTACAAGCGCATGAGACGTTACACCTCCGTCTCAGACTGATGCAACTGATGACGGGTGCAACGCGATGCGACTTGGATTTTCTCATATTTCATCACGAGAGAACTGGAGTCGTATCGCTGCAGTCTATGAGCGGCGGTAACCACTTGACATCAGGCGGGCTGTCGGCTCGTCCCGTCACTTATTACCCCAGCCATTATCATTTTAACATGGACTTCCATACAGAAAAGCATCAATCTATAAATTATCCTCATGTAGGATCTGATAGTCCGCAACGCGCCAACCGTACCTATAATTCATCAGTGTGATCGTTTTAGTACCTATATTTCACAAATTGACTTATCCATGGACTTTTGTATGAAACAAAATATAAAAAAAAACAATGATTTTGCAGAATTTTATGGCATATTATACAGTTACGTAGCTCATATCTGCATTAATAAGTGTGTTTACCCTCAAAACCCGAACCCCGAATCCAATAAGCAGGGGTGGGCGGGGTACGCCGACATTACCCCGACAATGGTAATCGACAGGCGACACATAATAACCCTAAAAGGGTTACGGTGTAATGGAGCGATTGGCGGTTAATTACGCGGGTCTTACACCACCAGAGGGGGTAACGAATTATGAATTATCATTAAAACTACGAGATAACCAGTGCCTGGTTAAATAATCGAAACATACCGACTTTGTCTCACTCTTCACTCGTTACACCTCCTCTTTGCATTCTGGGACGAGCTGACAGCTCACCTAGTTAAATGGTTACTGCCGCCCATGAATGACAAACAAAAAACACTCCAGTCCAAGCCTGAGATACAAGTAAACCCAAGGCGCATGTCGTTGCAACCGTTCATTTCTCATCTCTTTCAGTCAAAATTAAGAAAAAAAGATGGCAGTCATCTATGAGCTCTCAGAATAAATATTTATCCAGTTTATGACAAATTCGACTTCGATTACAGCGTTAAAAGAAGTAGTACCGATGGATCCTGCTGTGTGGGATCTGAACTCAGTCTCTGAGAGTTTTGTACCACCAAATGTGTTTTATTACATAGTAGGACATCCGCCATGGTTACCTACATACTGTCTATGATTCAAAAGACTTATTACATTTAAAAATAATTTTTTTGATGTGACAAAAAACGTTGCGCCCGTCCCATCTCCGTCTCGGGGAGATGTTACGTCTCAAATTTATGTGATTTCACATCGGAAGTCATTGAAAATCGGCGTCTTTGCCCCTAGGTCACCACGCCAATCCAGGGTATGAGTATTCTTAACAAATGTCATCCAAATCGTGACGCGTGAAGCAGTACCAAACGTGCACACCGACAAACTTTTTCATTGTTCTAAAATATTGAAAGGATTAATTTTATCGCACGGCAATACTCGTTAGTGGGCTAATGCCAGATCCTCGCGAAATCCTTTAACCGGCGCGTGTCGCCTCCAGATAACAACTCTATCTGAACTCGTCTCTTCATTTAATCGTCTTTTACTACTTATCAAAACTGTTTCTGTACTCGGCAAATATTTTCAACGATGTTTTCGCTTTCTTATTGCTTTAGGGGGTCCAGTAGCTCGCGTTCGTAGGTACCTTCACAGTGCCTACATGTATCCCCCGGGTGGTGCCAAAGGAGCGTTTTCTACTTTTCGTCGCTCCTTTGGCACCACCCAGGAGGAACTTTTAGATATACTAGTAGGTTATCCAGGTATACCCACGGACGCGAGCGGTGGTGCTAAAGGAGCAACAAAAAGTAGCAGAAGAACTTGTGCAAAGTTCGCCCGGAGAAGTACTGCCTCCACACCTGGTAATCTGCCACCAAGCAGTAATGCTTGCATTGCTGTGTTCCCGTGGAAGGGTTTGGGTTCCTGTAAAATTACAGACACATGAGACGAAACATCCCCGTCTCGGGTAACGGGCGCAGCGGGGTGCGACTTGAGTCTCCTCATACTTCGCTCGGGGAGGACCTAAGTTGCATTGCTGTTGTTATGGGTGGAACTACTTAACATCAGGTGGGCCTCCCGCTCGTCCTGTCACTTCTGTTACATAAAAAAAAGCAACTGGGCCCCCCATTCCATTGGGAGCGCTATAAGGAGTAACACTGGTGGTTCACAACGTATTTCCTGATACCGATAAAACAGTTATACCCTCACTAAATGTATGACACAATGCAAAGGATAATGTCCATAAAACCGTACAATGTTCAAGTCTGCAGTACCTAGGATGCGTATCTCTGAAAGGACAGTGCACCGTGTCCACTGCGCACGGTACCAATACATACAGTAACACTAGTCTGCATTTCAAAATGTCACCTATAAATGACGTTTTTCTGACATCAAAACAGGAGTTAATTAATTTGTAATAACTGTATATGTATTTGTTATGCGATTTTTGACAATTATTATTCATTAGGATAATTCTTTTTTTATTTCATCATTCATATATCTTCAAGGTGATATTATAAACAAATTCTGTGGGCAAAATTTTTCTCTAATTTTTTTTACGTGGTAAGAAAGCTTTCTGTCGTCCCACCACGTACCTGCAAGATGTGCAATGAGCTTACGTTGAAGATGTTTCCAATGGGGTTCCAAGAAGTTAAAAAAGTTTTAAGCTCATAGGCACCGCGTTTGCAACACCTCGAGTGTTGCAAGCGTCTTTAGGTCTATTGCCATCACGTGGGTCGTTGTAGGTTGTATGCCTAAACGATATAAAAAAATATATGACATAAAATAAAAATAATTCATTCTCTTAAATAGCAAAAACACACACACAAACCTTAAAAACTAATAGAATTGCCGAGAAGGTGGCGTTCACAGCAGTGCCTGGTGTGCAAGCAGTCCACCCTCCTAGCTATCATTGCCAGAATATGAAAGTATCAAAGTCGGTATATTAGTTTTTTAACTGAGGGACTTGTTAACGAGTAGCGTTACTGCGTGTGATCACACTGCGCCCGCCGCGTTATAATTTTAGTGCAGTATCGATCTGTCTGCGCTCGGCGTATTCTTATTATCACTTGTAGTGCAGCTGTGGCAGCGGGCCGGAGGGGGTTGGGGGGGGGGGAGGGTACGGTCCTTTTTAAATGTGACTCTTCTAATAGATCACAGGAAGTTATAATTTCACAATGTTGGTATCATGGCATGGACAAACACAGAAACACAAGACAAACACCCAAGACCCGATAGCAAACTTCATGCTCACCACACAAAGTATGCCTCGGCCGGGAATCGAACCCGGGACTTTGTAGTTTAGTAATTTAGTAATACAACTTTATCAATTGTACAATTACTGCAATTGTGGTAGTTTTAACAACTCTTCGATACTACTCGTATAAAGCGGGCTATGGAGGAACTGTAAGTTCCTCTTTATTATAAAATATTATAAAGTATATGAGTATTTAGTACTGATAGCTTTTTTTAGATAATTTAGTTTACTTTAAGTAGTCTCATATAATTCATATGAGAGATTGAAATAAATGGTCATAAGCTACTTAAATATATATAAATGTAATTAAAGTTCACACATAAATGTAGTCACCATTTCAAAACAAGCAGCTAGATCACTGGAAGGTCGATTACCGACTAGAACCGGATAATTCTAGTTAATTCTAGTTAATCCTGGTTCTACCCGGTAACCGGTATCAGCGGGACACGAGCACGAGCCGCGCGCCAAACCCGGATAATACCAGAACGACATGTACTTTTTCACTTACAGCTCCCTGTGTACTGAGGATTGTATTATCGACTAGCTGCGTCCCGCGGTGTTACCCGCAGTCTTAAAGTCAGTATGAGACGATGGGATAAAACTGACACAAGTTGAGGTCTTCGTAAGTGAAATCACAGGCGCACGAGACGTAACAGCCCCGCCTCGGGTGATAACAACTCAGTCTAAGATCCAAGTCTTATTCTGAGTTGGATTGCTATTTTCATGGCGGTAACTTACCACCAGGTGGGCCACAGGCTCGTTCCGTCATTTACTCGCATAAAAAAAGCAATAAAAAAATACTTGACATTTTCGGCATAATAAGTAGCCTATTTGTTAATCCAGGTTATGAGGCTACCTTCATAAAAAATTTAATCTAAATCCATTTAGCCGTGAAGCAGTAACAAAAAAATACAGACAAACTTTTACATTTATATTATTACACAATACTTTACAAAGCTAACCTAGTGTCACTACAATTACTGGCGAAAACCACATACATAGTTCTAAATTATACGATTGAAATACTTAAAATAATTTAATTGAAACATTAAAATACAATGAAAAGGGAACTTACGCTAACATTATGCATTACTGTGTCCCGGTAGAAGGTGGGTGCCGGTGAAATTAC
The DNA here is from genome assembly GCA_921293045.1 of Aplocera efformata. Classification (NCBI taxonomy): domain Eukaryota; kingdom Metazoa; phylum Arthropoda; class Insecta; order Lepidoptera; family Geometridae; genus Aplocera; species Aplocera efformata. Next base: position 299,366 of record OV121057.1, read on the forward strand.
AGCCGCTTTAGACGTGACCTCCCCGTCTCCGGTGACGGGCGCAACGGAATGCCACTTGAGTCTTCTCATGTCGGTCATTGGACCTAAGTCCTATTATTGTTATGGGCGGTTGTTTACCACTAAAAAAAACACATATCGAAGAGTCTAAGCTTGGTCTAAGGTCTGACGTATCTCTTGGTGACATGGCTCTGTTCAGGTCAGTAAGCAGCAGATGAAGCTACCACCAGTCTCCTTACCCTTGTCACCCGGACTTGTGCTTACCCTTTACCAAGCACAAGTCCGGTCTTGTATGGAGTATTGCAGTCATCTCTGGGATGGTTCAGCTGAGTACCAGCTGGAGGCTTTGGACTCTATTGAAAAACGAGCTGTAAAGCTGATAGGTGACGATGCACTTATAAAGGAAAAAATGCACAGCCTTGAACACAGGCGAAGAGTCGCGTGTCTCTCGGCTTTTTATAGGATACATTTTGGAGAGTGTGCTCAAGAGTTGCATAATATAATTCCCTCGTCACCATTTAATTATCGGACGACCAGACGTACGGCTCAGCGCCATTCCTTTACAGTCGACATTCCATTAATACGCACCAAACGATTTCAAACTACTTTTATTGTGCGCACTGCAAGGGAGTGGAATGCTTTGCCCGAGTCTGTGTTCCCTGACCATTACAACCTGGGGGTCTTCAAGAGTAGAGTGAATAGGTTTCTCCTAGACAAGCGTGCTCCATCGTCGGCCGCATCTTTGTTGTTACTTGTAATCTTCTCTCCATAGGAAGGATCAAACCCCTAATGAAAGAATGCAGAACTCACCCATTAGCCGAAGGTGGACGCAAAAATCAAGATCTGTCTAGCTGTACATTAAAATATACGAATGTGATGCTTATTCTCAGAAATACTAGGACGCTTTGTCTCAATTTATTGTTAAAAATACAATACTTTTAATTGAAAAAGTTACTTTCCAGAGATTAATTATAACCAGGGGTCTCGTTTACTGTTTATTACCTTTTGACAATTTAATAAAGGATATTTATCTTTTTTTCAGGTAAGCGAACCGCTCATCGCGTGGCAGTAATCGTGAAAAATAACGGTTGGTCCCTATCTCCATCTCCGTAGGGCTTATTTTCAAGATATCGTGATATTATGTTAGGTAAAAATGTTTTTGTTGTAAGTGCCCGTTCAAAATTGTAATAAGTAAAAACTTTTTAATGGAATGATAATAATCACTTTATGATGCAGGGCATGAGTCGACGCCGTGCTTAGTTGTGTTGTGGTATGCCGGAGCAATTTGTGTCGTGTATAAGGTTTGTTCTAGGGTCTTGGGGATATGTGATAGCGTGCTCGTGCCACCTGTGATAAAGAGAATTGTAGTGTAGGGATTAAAGCGTTTATTTTGTACTAAGATTCGCATTGTACTAATATTTATTTATGGCGGTATTTTGCTATTAAAAATTGTGCTTTTAGAACCAAACACAGTTCTTGAATATCATTTTTCATTTTTCTCAGAACACAATTTATATCGGCAGTCTCTATCGAATTACGTTGTATTAGTGTCAATTTGCGCGCTGGTCCGGTGTGATAGAAAATCCTCCAGTAGACCATCCATTTCCACCTAACACCCGAAGTGAAGATATACGGACTACGTTTTCAATTACTGCACAAAGTGGGAGTATTATTTTGTGGTGGTAGGGTGAGTTACTTACTTACTTGAATGTATTTGTAGTTGTATACAAACACCCTTGACTCCTTCACGCTCAAACGGCTCAACAGATTCGGATAAAATTTGGTAAATTTTGGTGGTAGAGCTTGTATCCTGGATTAACACATAAGATTTCTGAAAACTGCGGTATTATATAATAATATCTGTGCAGCGGGTAACACCGCGGGGCCCAACTAGTTTATTAATATCGTGCAATATTTTGCGTCTTTGAAAAAGAAAATAACCGATTATTATTATATAATGGTTAAAGCGAAAAATAAAGCCATCTTTGTTAGTAACAAATTTTGAAGGACCTTAAGGAAAGCCTCAGTAACCCGCTAGCCTGAAAGTACTGACCCCATTTCCACGCCTCGTGGTACCTGTCCCACAAATTAAATTAAAAACGCAAACAGTTTTAATTAGCAATACCACTTTCATTACGGTTCGCACAACATTTAATTTTAAATTTAAAAATTATCGCGAACCAAATTTAACCTTATGTCAATTGTTTACGTTGCAAATTAGTTAGTCAGCGGGTGGCAGGGGCGCGAAACCTTCTCGTGGAGCGAGCGAACCGAAACGCGTGTGAATTTTTTAAAAGATTATACAGAAGTGGGCCTCGGCTCGGTAATGGAGAGCCGACGCCATGTTGTAATTACGGACTGGATGGGGGTAGCCCAATTTAGAAAGCTAGTTTGTTTTGTGAAGAATGAAATTTGACATGTTTGTTTGACACCTAACAAGTTTGCGTTTGCCTACGTTTGAAGTTATGAGGACGTGGAAGTTAAGACTCACGCAACACTCGGAATAGGAACTGACTTACAAATATGACGCTATCAAACCCATTCGCAATAAACAATTGAAATCATCACAAGTAATACCTGTATCATTAACTCAAGACTTGTGTCACAGAAGTAATCTTATTTTAGTCCTAAGATGGATTTTATGATTGCCACGGTCGAATTCATATTTCTGTCATTTTTCTATATAATTTAACCTTCCTAAAACCTACTACCAAGTAAGTTATTGCCGTCTTATGTATCGGCGGTCTTCATGGGACTGTGATGGATAACTGTGTCACGGGAGTCGAGTTTATTGCCTGTTACATCCTGCTCTCTTCTTCATCCTTTGCATCTAAGAGTTGCCACGTTTATGATTACTAACGCTCGGCAAACTTATGAGAGAGAATGGTGTTTATCCGTGTTTATGATAAAGTTATACATCAACATGTGTCCAAAACAATGCAGCAGAACACCGTAAGTAAACTGTCCTCAGATCCCTCCTGATCGTGACCCTCCTGATCGTGACCCTCCTGATCGTGACTCTACTTGTTGGTTGAAAGTAAGATTGCCAGTTCGTAGTCTTAAATTAATAGTAATTAAAATCTGACGAAACACTCGCCCGTAATGAAACTTCAGTTAGAACCTTTCAAAGATATCTTGTACCGCAGACACTTGAATAGCCCACAAAATTACGAACAACAGATTTAATTTCCCCTCCGTTCACTCAAACACCATTCTTACCCCAACCCACCGGTAATACGGTCCACTTTTCTTTGTATATAAAAGGGGTGAAGGAGGGCGTAAGTTTTTACAGGCACACGTTACCTGTTGCGGGAACTGTTATGTTCAATAAAATGAACAATTTCAGGTAATGACACGTAGAACTTGGCTCATGAATTTAAATGGTTTTCTTCAACATTAGTATTTAAAAAAATGTTAATATGTTACATTTTAATTCATTCTTAAATTTGTATTATTAGGAATTATTCACACAAAATAGAGCAAAATGTTGGCGAGCAATAATTCACTGATAAATCAACTAAAGTAAATAGTTCAAACACAATTCATTTACAAATAATGGTTGTAATTAGAACTTTGATATAAAACAAAAAATGACAGCACAATACAAACAATACAACAATCTTTCGTTGTACCTATGTCAGAGCGATTTGTTTGTTAAACTACGTCGGTACCTCAAAAACCTCGCGACATCAAGTTAAATGTTGGCGCGGATGAAGGCCCGTCCCACCAAGTCCTTTTGTGTCGTAAATTAAGCTGACAATAACTGTAATGAATTCCATCATGTTTTGCTGTCCTGTATAAAGGGCTCAGATTAATTTGCTTTAACATGGCGCATTTAATAATGCTGTATGATTTGAATTTAGCAAATAAAATGGAGACGTTTGTTCTGTGAAGCTCTGCGGGATTTATATTTTAGTTAAATTACACGCGTGAGTCGAGTTAAGGATAGTTGATTAGTAATCACTTTAGTTTTAACTGATTTCAAACGAGAATGTTTCCAGTTCAGCTGTATTTTTCTGTACATTTGTTACGCCATTCTTTTGCAAGTTATGAGCGATTTTAATAATAATTAAAAAAACGGTAAACAATTTTATTTTTTTCAATTAATTCAGGATGAAAATAAATTGCAGAAATGGAGAAGTAATCAATGACGTGTAATATTAAATTTAATTGAAATATTTGTTTACCTTCTATTACAATGCATTTGTATGTTGCCTCGCGATCATCCAAGTGCATAATCTGAAGCCAGCCATAAAGCGGGGCGCTCCGAAATTCATTAGGACGTGATCTCTAAAGAGTTCACCTGAAACTTGGCTTTAGTGCCGTTCTGATGTGCAAGCCTCGTCGCCCCCCGCCCTCGGGGGCCTGAATGCCTTGAGATGCGCTACTGTCAGCGACAAATAATCATAATTTGTTTACTAAATTTATAAGTTTGAGAACAAGAGGCTGTTTTTAAAATATAATTCTAGCTATTACCTATTTTACACCGAGTAGATTTTTTTAAATTACTCCATATATGACCACCACTATCTCATATATATAATAATCATCAACAATACTTTGACTATTGCAGAACCAGTGTTACAATCATACAAAATAATTTAATATCTGGATTAAAACCTCTTTTTTGATGTCGGTCGATATTGTTTGCCGAAACATCAACAACAACTAAGTTGAGTAGGTATTATAATATATAAATTGGTTTACTCATTAACTTTTCTTTTCGCGGCAGCTCATTTTCAGTGCGTTTTGGGACCGTTTTGTTTACCATATTTGTGTACACAAATAATATTTAAATTCATTGAAACAAATGTATTAAAAAGCTCATTAAATTGTGCATCTGACTGTCTTTGCTGCGAGAGCTTATAAATATTTCGCGTTCCATTATTTGCGCTCCTACTTTGTTGCTAAGAATCTTATGTTTAAAGTGTAGTCTTGTTAAATTTAACGCTTTCGAGATAATGGCACTTGCGCTGCGGCCTCAAGTTTTTACTATTATATTTCACTCCTATACGTTTATGTTTATCATAATATAAATAGTTACACGTTTTTGTTTTAACTTATCAGATCAGTTACAAAATGAAATAAAGGCATACACTTGCAATATAATAGTAATCAAGATTACTAATTCTACAACTTTTTAATTTTATTATAATATATAACTTTTATATCACAGGGATCTTTTTCGTTCACAAGTCTGCGAAGGTAATTCAAGCAATTCTACCGAATCATCCCCTAACTGGGTCTGACACAACTTGTTTACCACCCCTGGACACCTGACAGCACATAATCGCTTCGAAAGTGCAAGTCAGGGAACTCATCGGGTTCGAACCATTTTCCAAGTAAATATTTTTCTTGTAAGAAAAATGTTTACGACCTCTGGATATAGCCGAGTTATTGGTCTTGTGTGGTTTTAATGTGCGAGAAATCCTTTCTGTACTTAATATATGTACTTTCTTCTCTTGTCAATCTATATGTAATCTGATCTAATTTCATATATTATAGTCAAAGTCAAAAATATTTATTTCCTTGGAATTCTACTCACAACTTCGGCCTGACAACTTCACGCGGGCTTTTGGTGAGAGTGGAACGCCCTCAAAAAAAAAACACGTTTTATTGGCTGTTGAAGACCCTCAGAATCGCTAAACGTATCTCCTGGGTGTGAAAGCAGCAACTCAAAGTAACAGTCGAACTTGTGCATAGTTCGTTTGGAGGTACTGACATCACACCTGGTAATCCGCTATCAAGCAGTAGTGGAAGGGTGTGGGTGAAACTCTTGGCACATGAAGCGTTAGATCTACGTCGCAGACGGACGCAACGCAATGCCCAAAAACCTGACTCGCATTGGTGGTGGTGTTAACAAAGACAACGAACCGTAAATTTACTGAAAAAATGAACAAATTCCAACATTAAACGTCCATATCGGAAGTAATGTCACAAATTTCACCGTACAAAATAATTCAAAAATTAAATAATACCAACCAAAACCACATTTAAAATGTCGGCACTAACTTTATTCCACACTATAATCCGTCCGCCTCATTTGGAACCCTGTAGCCAAACCTGTAAGGCTTTGATTATAACATCAAAGTATCAAATCGAGATATCTCTGAACGCACTAACTTGCGCAACTAATACTCGGATCTTGCCTCAAATGGCTTAAGTTCCCAACATTTCCAATGGGATCAAGTCACATTTCCTTATAAGCTACCCTGAACTTCATGCCTCCAGATTACGGAGCGTTTTTGCATGGCGAGATCAGGTAAATAGTAAATAATGGAATAAGTTGGTAAGTAGGTGTTTTCGAAGCATCTAGAGACCTGTTGAGGGTTGAAATGTTTTTCAGAAAAATATGGGTGAAGTTATTCTGATGCTGGAGAAACTTTGTGAACTAGCTGAATTAATTAAACCTCACGTATAGTTTTTGAAATGAAAGTGTTTTTTTTTTTATTCATCTATCATCCATATATGCCTCTAGAGATAGCGTGGTGGCCCAGATGCACAGACGCCGACTTTTAATCTGAAGGTCGCTGGTTCAAACCCACAGCACCAATGAGGTTTTCACTTGAAAAACGTTCACGTGAACGGTGAAGGAAAACATCGTGAGGAAAACGGGTATTTTTTAGAACCAAATATTCTACGACATGTGACATCTATCAATCCGGATTGGGCTCCCGTGGTACTCTCAATTATCGAGAGTAGGCCGGTGTGAACATTAGAGGCTGATACGGTATATCAATATGGTTATTATAACTCGCTTACGCAGTCATGTCCCTGTACTAGAATTCCCTGAATCGTGACCGGCGTGGACACACAATGAACACCAAGACCCGAGAAAAAACTTCATGCTAATTGCTGGATTCCGCTTTTCAAGTTCAACAAAAACAATCGCAACCAAGAACAGTGAACTTTTGCAAATAAATGTTTAAGCAGTTTTCCAATACGGCAATAGATTCCGGTCCGCCCTCGCCATCCCTCGAAAGGTATTCATTTCGGGTCCGTATCCTCACAGCCTCTAACGAGGTGCCAGGGAGAGTTTAAGATAGTGAGATGTCGAAATAGACATATCGACAGAATCGTTTAGTAAAATACCTTATGTAGGGATCTTTGTTCCGAGTTTTGACTACCTGCAAGGATAAACTAGGAGAACAGTACAATTTTCAGGATATCCTCACGGGATATGACAAAGGGATATCCGATTTATACACAAAACCTCATCTGTTATCTAGATAGAAACTCAAATTCAAACTTGCTTATTCCTAGATCGTTTATTCTAAATGCAGAATCACATTTCCGAGTATATGATACTGTCTCCGAGGGGTTTCTTGTCTGTTTCTGCCCCTCGGGTTGGTCGGTTAGAATTGCAACAGACGTAAACATAACAAATAAAACTAGCTAATAAAACATGAAAACTGACTGTAATTTGACATATCTGTGTTCATGTAATTGTAAAGCCTAAGAATAATACTTGAGATCTAAAGATCTTTGTGAGATAAAGGAAGAAATGAGATTGAGTTTAACCTATATTCGAGTTTCTAAGACATCTGAAGATTTCCGATAAAAGCCGATCAATGATAACCTGGACCGAAATCTCAACGTGACCTCTGAAGCACGGAAAGCGTTCAGTTCCACACTCATCCAAATAAAGCGAAAATTACAGTCAACTTTTTGCCTGTGGTTTTGGTTACATTACATTTTTGTCAACCAATGTTACACATCATTATCTAAACATGTCCCCTCTACCCCCTCCACCAACCTCAATATTGTGGAATCACAAAGGCCGTTCTGGCCGCAAATTCTTCCATAGTCATCACATAACCACCTTATGTTCTACTAGTGATGTGTACATACACGAATTCGGTCCGAACGTAACCGAAACGCGGCAGAATTTACGTCGAAAGAACATTTTACCCGAAGGGGCCGAGTTTACGGGTTAGTTGGTAACCGTCCGAAAGTTAGAATTTTACTAGGAACTTTGGCTGCTGCTGAAATATATCATCGTGAGAAAAGTTTAGCCTTCTCGTCGCAGTAGATACTCTCAAGTTTATAGTCCACGCACCCGTCGGCGTGTCAGCCTCTACACCGATTTGGGCGTTAATACGTTTTGTGACAGTCTTGTCCATGTCACCTACAAGGAAAACTAGTGCAGGAGTAAAGAGTATTTTTAACCCCCCGACGAAAATAGACGTATTATAAGTTTGTAGTGGGTCTATGTAGTTGTGTATCTATCTGTGCCATCGTAGCTCCCAAATGCATTCACCGATTTGACGCTGACATGGTCAAGATTGTTCTTAGCTGTAATTTATGAAGATCTATTTACTATTACCATTATCCCAAGTCTGAAGTTTTTATATTTTTGTGTAATAAACTTGTTATTGTTAGTTTATTCGGGTGGTATTTTGGTAACATTCGGTACCCATGTAATTTTCGGCAAGTAGGGTTCCGCAGCCCATCACTAGTGGTGTAGGGTGTCGCGTATCGACGTTCATTAAAATGCCTACACACAGTTGGCATTAACCGCGCATTGTGGTTCCGCACATTTCAGGATTCCGGCGGTTCGCGGGAGCTGTGCAATTGTTTGTTACATGAGGGTAGAAACGAATATTCAAGCTTTTGGGGTTTGGCTAAGTATGAGTAGAAATGGATGGAGCAAAACGGCATTGAAAGCATTATTTCTGTAGCCAGCGGGGACACCGCAATATCTTTGCACTGATGTTATTTTACCCTCCAGATAGCGGAAAAGATCAGTTAATGAAATCAATATGTCAAAATAATGAATTTCTCTTCCTGTACTGTAGATACATAACAAAATGTGTACAAATCAGAACGTAGCCGTTATTTAGTAGATTATTTTTTTACTAGTTGGTACTCTTTTTGTAAGTTCAAAAGTATAGAAGGCATTCTTGTGGTAGAAAGAAATCCTCAAGCACGCCATACAAACAGCATACCTTTAACACATGAAAAAAAAGTCATAACCTAAAGGGTAAAAGTCAAATAAAAAGGTAAAAGTCAAGTCTAAAGGGTATAACCTCGTATCCTGGACAGTCTTATTTAATCTCCCTCAGATTTACTCGAGTTTTTGCGAGCCAGCTCCATAATCCTCCACTTTCAACCACTGCAGGTTTAAATCCGGTCTTTGAAGCGATCAAAGAAACTCATAAATCGCATTACTGTTCTCTGCAGATTGCGGTTACTCTGTCAAGTTACACCTATCTAGACTATCTAAGCTCGCTGTCTCTCTGATTGGAGCTCAACTTCAGTTTTGTATGCAAATGAACCACGCTCTGTAAAAACATAACGCCTGATATTTTTTTCAGCGTAAATATCATTGCATGCGCTAGTGTTTTGCTTGAATAATTTGAGCAGGCGTTATTTATTCCTGGAGTTCAAACTAATAATTTTGATTACCTGTCAAAGTTTAACATTTTAACTTTTTCATTAAGGTTATTCAAGGTAGGTTAGTGCTGGATTATTAATGGAATTATAAACTTTACAGCTTCGTGTCAAAACGTTAGTTTTATAGCATTGAAACGCGTGGTTTAATGGGTTAGGCGTGTGTTACAGTAAATGGGAAATACCTTCTATGTTTTGATATTTTCCACCTGTGATTTCAGAATTGTTAGGACTTTCAACATGGTGGAGCTTTGTGTATATTTACTTCCTACGGGAACCGTACATTTTTCCGGGATAAAAAGTAGCCTATGTGCTATTCCAGACTATAATCTATCTCTTTGCCAAATTTCATCCAGGTCCGTTTAGCCGTTATGGCGTGATTGAGTAATAAACATCCATTTTTGTTGACGCTGTTGTTATATAAATTTTACGACGACAATGAACTACTCTATGAATTAAAAACTACACTTATGTCCAGTTGAAATCCGCACTTGTTGCTACCACATTTTTGGCAGGCGTTCAAGCACTTAAACACTTGGTATCTAAAATGTAGCTCCCTTTCATCAGAAGCATTACCTACAAACACTGCAAATTCAAGTTGTAAATTTTTATTTATTCAGGCCGTAATCTGACATGTAGGCTCACGCAGCAATTTGAAGAACATGTTTAATCCCCCGACCCTTTGTGATGACCTGAACGTACGTACACGATCCTTTCCAACTTTCTCTACCCGGTATTTGTACGATTTTATATGAAGGGATGATTAAGGGCTAAAGTCGCGTATTTGACTGCCGGGTTCAATGACCAAGGAAATAAAATAAGGTTTCGGAGATTCTGTGCCCTCGAAGCTCTCAGCTACGATATTTTTTTATTGATATATAATCTGTTATATAAAATAAAATTTTAAATGTATGCTTAAGGTTTATTGACCTGAATAAATTTACTGTCTAGTGCTCAAAATGTTTCCTTTCTCTCATTAAATTGAGCTACTTAACTACAATACCTCCCAGACCCCAAAATTATTAATAAGGTCAAGTGAACTAGGATTTTTGGAATTTTAACACATTGTGGGCTTTATTAATTTTGTCTTACCTCACCGCCGACCTAACTTGAGGCTACGATTGGTAAGTACTTAGGTAAGTAAGTTATTAAGTACTTAAAACGTTCTGAAAACTTGGTATTGCGCATATACATTTTTAAAATAAAATCTCATTAGGTGTCTTCAGATTAGCTTGTGTAACCCTCGGCCACGACGATCTTTCGATCTTTCGATGGATTCAATCCGAAGGTTTCAGAAGGCCCCAAAAAGATTTTCTTTTCAAAATATATATGCGCAATACCACGTTTTCAGAATGTTGAAGTAAAACGGTCATGAAACCGGCATGTCCTAGAACCAACTGAGCTTCCGTGGTTAAGTAGAACCGTTTACTCTTCCATGTCGAGATAGACTTTTAAACTTTTAACCTTGGCTGATAAACTTGGCAGTTGGATTTTGATAGATCCATCAACATTTGCAAAAAAAATGTTGATGGATTCTCAGAAAAATATATTTGTGGAAAGGCAAACAGATCACTAACTTTTGAATAAAATGATGACATTTTATTCAAAATTTAGTAATCTGTTTCTTTCCAAACAACGAAATATACTAAACGTATCACCTAGTAAATGTCATACAAAAGCGCGAGTCTCCAAAAATACCAGCCCATCAAATCTGAGAAGCACCCTTCGACAATACCTTCCACAATGGTATACAAAGTAACCTCTACACGAGTACTAATCCACCTGTATCCCGATGGATATAAGAGTCGTAATCGCACGGCGGGTCGTGTCCATGACCGTTTTGCGAGAGGTCCTCCAAAGGCCCTTACAAAGATGTGGTTTTCGTATAAATGGGTGCCCTTGATCCGGTAAACAAAGAAGGACTTGTGATTTTTTGCTAAGTTTGAAAGAAATTGCTTTTGAATACGGATTAGGAAAGTGAGGTTACCCCACAAACTCGCGATATTAAATTGGTCAAGTTAAGGACTCGGTTATGAGTTTTGTTGTTTATTTGTTTTATGTGAAAATGTGATGGAACTCGCTGAAGGCCCGCCTGGTAAATGGTTACCTCTGCCCATAACAGCAATACGACTTAGGTCCTCCCAACCGAAGTGTGAGAAGATCCGCACCGCACCGTGTCGCGCCTGTCACCCAATAATTATCTTACGTATATGCGCATGTGTTTTCACCGGCACCCACACCCTTCCACCGGAACATAGCAATGCGAGTGCACCACTACTTAGCGGCAGAATACTAGGTGTACAGGCAGTACTTCTCCGCGCGAACTTCGCATAAACTGTACTGCTAGTTTTGGTTGGTCCTATAGCACCACCCAGGGGTACGTTCGCTTCATAGGGCACTCACCTACGGACGCCATTAACGAAACCCTCCAAAATATTGATTTAATAACGATAGGTTTATGTAACAACATATATTAAATACAAAACGTTTACATACTCATACCAATGGGTTTCTCTGTACTGCAGATAGCATGGACGCAGGCACGAACACAAACACAACATAAACACCACACAAAGAGTCAAGTGAATAACTGATTTAAGTTTGAGTGAATCGATAATTTTGTCCCCGGCTATTATTAGTTGATAATCCATGTCAGATGCCTGCGGGTGGGTGGCTTGAAAACTCCGACACCAAAATTAGCCACTTACAACAAGAAAAAGGTCTTTGTACGACACTCTACTCATTTATTATTAGGGCGAGTAAAAAGTTGAGGCGAAAATGTAGCGTGAAGGTCCACTAGTTTATCGGGAAAATCGAAATCTTCGTTTTACTCGGAACTTGGAAAAACTCTTCGAAAATGTTTGTTCCCAGAAGTTTGCAAGCAAACGTTTAAAGAGTAATTCCGCGACTTAAAACTTGTGGACGTGGGCCGCGCGAAGTTTGAAATCAGATTTTAAAATCACCTGCGACAGTTTGGTCTCACATTGAATATTAGAAATAGCTATTTTACGCGACCAATCTTTCAGACCACCTGATGGTCAGTGGTCACTGGAAAACAATAATACGACTCAGGTCTTCTATGAAGTACTCGAACTTCATGAAGGACCTGAGTCTCAATGCGTTAGGTCCGTCTAGACGGCTTTTTCTGTAATTTCCCCGGCACCACCGGAACTCAGCGCCGCGAAAACATCGCTGCTTAGCTGTAGATTACTAGGTATGGTGGTAGTATTTCTGTGGACGAACTTGATGCAAGTTCTATTGCTACCCTGTGTTGGTTTTTCTCACCCAGTGTCACGTGAAGGGAATCTGAGGGTACTCGCCTACAAAAAGATATTTAACCCACTGTGTTTAGAAGCATGCTTTGCACAGCAATATCCTACATAATTTAGTAGAGCGCCAACAACGGAATTTTCAAAATTCATCGCCTAAGAGGTTTGAAAGAGAAGTGTTTGTATCGAAGTTCTTGAGGTTCAGATTGCCAATAGGAAAAAGGTGGAGTGTACAATTCATCCGATAAAATATTTTTTTTTAATCGGGCAATATTATAAGTCTTTGCTGACTTGGAATTTTAAGTCAGAATACGCTCCGCTACGCTCTTTATTCAAAATATCTGTCCGTAAAAATATTGATTTACCCCATAAAGTATAATTTACTATTTAAACTTATCTACTCAGCCAACTAATCGGCACAAAAATCACAAAAACAATTTTTGAAAGCATAGTAGAAGTTTATTAAGTTCTCTGACGGAGAAGATGCTTTTAACCAAGTATAAGAAGACTTACAAAGTTTTCAAAAGAATGAGTAATAATGCAACAAACATTTCAACTTGAAATTTTGATACAAAACAAGAAAATAAAATACTCACAGAATGTCCTTGTCGCCCGTTCCTTAACGAAATCTCACAGCATATCTTCCAATGCACATTCGCCTGACCTTCTCAGTGGCACCGACAAATTCGCAGTCACAAAGCGATGCAGACAATGGCGCGATGCGACGACACGCAAAATGGCGTCGCTTTGTCGCGCGACGTCGCGACGGCTTTTGTAGCGTTCTTTGAGTAGCGTTCTGATTCATTGAATCCAAGCTGTTGTTGGGATTAGGTTGTTTGTTGAATAAGCTGTCAGCGGGCTGGTGAATGCGTGCGATTAAATCTTTCTTTCATTTTTGATTGACTTCATTTAAGGTCATCAATTTGGCTGTAGAGGTTTGTTTGTTTTTGTAAGTTGTTTCGCGATATCTTTGCTAATTGTAAACCAATCTGATTATATTTTTCTAGCCTGTTTGATGCCGCTGCAGGGCAAAGATCAAATAATTAATATTAATAATTCAAATTTTGATATTTTCTTTTTAAAAGGGTGTACCTTCGAGATAGTCCCAATTAAATTCAAAATGTTTGATCGAAAATAAGGGTTGAAAGTATGTATTTAAGTCGGTTTATTAAATTTTTGTCAATCAATTTGTGTTTGCCTTGTAAATTTCGTTACTTAATTATGGCAGTTGACAATCAGTCTGGAATTGCTCAGCTCAGTCTCACTGAACGGTCACCCATCCAATTACTGATCGGGCGGAGAATTGCTTATGTTTAATGTTAATTAAAATTTTAGTTAATTCTTCTCATGCAGCGAAATTTTATTCAAAATTATCCTTATTCGTCTAATATTAATTCGTTGGAGGGTAGGTATGTGTGGCTTCAAGGGGGCTGGTTGGTATGTAGGTAGATGAATTCTGCACAAACAGTTCTACTGTTATCTGTGTATGTCCTAAAATCACCAAATAGCTTTATTCATCTTCGAGTCTCATCGCACTGCTCAGTTCTAAAGTAAACGGAAATCGAACCTAACCTAGTTTTGGGAATCAATATCCAATACAGGCACAGATATTCATACATGCAAATGTGTGTCCCGCGGGAGGCACTCGCTACTAAATGCGGTGTCCCGAATATGGGAATGTGATCTTCGCTTTTAGGACTTTTGATTGAGAAAACTCGAAAAGATGACTAATATGTATTTTCTTCGTATAAAATACCTTTTGAACGCGAGGGTATTCTAATCTATGTACACTTGTGTGGGTGAGGGTTCAGAGTATTGACTTCAGAAGGTTCAAAACCTTTTACAATTATTCTATTCATACATAAACGTTATTTTTTATTGTATATTAGAAATCGACTGTATTGGCTTTAAAACCACTAAAAAACAAACCAACAGACTGATTTAAAAATACAAATCATTTTCTCTGCATTTTTTCTGAAATTTCTGGGTGTCCACGATGATGCGAGGATCCTACCATTTTAAAACGAATTACTAATCGGCCTACAATTGGAAATACACTATCGTGTATCAAATATACATACAACCGAACAGAGAATCTCCTCTTTTGAAATCGGTTAACAACACCAATATCGTTATATTTCCCAACAACCCTATGAGAATATTCGTTCAGATTTCGCATACAATTTTTCTGAAACAATATCAAAACCGTTCAATATCTCATGAAGTATAAACACCATTTATCACATCAGTATAATAGAATGTTCACACCTGCAGGCGATCCCGGGAACCCTGAAAATGGCTGAGAATTCTCGGGGATTCCCCACACCAGGATCACCGGGGTAATCTCGTTCTCAATAACATGGTAACATTCTTGAGGTACGCGCAGCGGACAGCTGGTTCAATATGGGGAATCGCTGTCGATGCATGACGAGCCTATTTCTATGACTGGAAACCCGTATTATTCTATTTCGAGAATGTTCATTTATGGATTCGGGTCTCTGTTACCTGGTCGGTTAGAATAGAATGGAAAATTTTACTGTCTGTATGTTACAAGCTTTTAGTTAATTTGCAATGTGTGTATATTTGCCCGGGTGGAATCTTGCAATTGAATTTTAAATCAGTTATCTTTAATTGGTATACTCGCTTATTTTGGATTACAATGTATGCTTAGCTATGTGACGTCATTATAATTCCAATATGTCGGATCATCCAAGATGGCGGACTACTTATTTTTTCTGCACTACCACAGTATGGGTATCAAATGAAAGGGCTTGTTGAGGTAGATATAAGTTCCCGCAGTGCCTCTAGAGTGAGCTAGCTGATTTTAGAATATGGCGTGTGCTCAAGCCAATTTATTTTCAATAACTTTTGTCTAGCGTCAATAGTGAGTGTGCGCGGCCGATAATGCCCGCCGAGGGTAACGGGTAAAGAGTAACGGGTGAAGGGGTAAGGGTAATGGCGTCCTGAAAGGGATTGGCATTCCTGTTCTGTTGAAAGAACAAACTTGATTTATATGACCGAAAGGCTAAAATATTCTAATTGTTTTCAATATGGTGAATTAAATGATCGTGAAGGTGATTGGTGATTTTGAATAGAGATATTAAAAATACTGATTGCAAATACTGACCGCAGCAGGCATATTTACTATATGCCTATTCATTCTTGCGCATTTTCATCAGTTATTGCGACAACGCTTAGTTGGAAGTATCTTCGCTTTGGATTAGATTCTCATCCGGGGTAAACACCGTATAATAAACATTTTAAAAAAAATCGGGTCTTGGGTGTGGTCGTATCTGTCCACGTCATAATGTGACACAGCGAATCCTAGAGCAATAAACACGTAAAAATATTTTTTTCTGTTTAATGTTAATGTTTTTGTAAAACCTATCGTTCTCAAGGCGTAATTTTCTGTCTATTACTGTTATTTACCAAACCCAACCCAACCAACCCAACTTGGCTCGATCCATTCGCCTATCGCGGGTAATCCCCGAATTACCTGAAATATGCTAAACAAAGCCCACGTAACTCCCTATCTCGTAGCGCGGGTTTTTTAATATCGACAATTATTAGACTTGCGGAGCGAGAATTTATTAAAAAATAACTGGGATGTAAAAGCGATTTTAGCGCAAAGCTTTAATGTGAAGGCAGTCGCGAAAAGCGAATAGATATGCATCTTGTGTGTATGTAATCTGGGGGTCGATTCTGACATACTGCGCACAAACAATGTATACTCACGTGTGTAATCGTAATTTTGTAATGTTTTTACTCTTATGCTTATTAAATAATTATTATATCCTTCACTTCAGAGGTGTCTGAAAATTATTAAATTTCAAGTGCATTCTCGTGTCTGGACAAATTAATTGTTTATTTCTTAAAAGTTGCGATTTTGAATGAAATCTATTAATGTGCCAACTATGATACCATCAAGCCTGGGCGAAATGAACCCCTATCTATATAATATTACTAGCTGACCGGGCCACGCGTTGCTGTGGCTAACGTTTTTGTCATACGATATTATAATTTGCAATAAAATTATTTTGCGATCATAAATTGAGATGTGAGCTATCCTATCTTTCAAGTTGGATCAAACTGCATACGGTGTACAAATTTGATACACAAAATCGGTTATTGTGATTAAACTATGATAGCTAGATATATGTTCTCGCGGACTTTTTTGTAGGTCTTAATAGGATCTACAAACCCGTAGTACATCATTTTGTTCTATTGTCAAAACAAACTCTGCAGCTTTATAATATTATTAGTATAGATTAAACAACACGTCTGTTTGTCAATATAAAAGAATGCTCATGGCTTGGCCCATCCGAAAATTTGAGACCTCCGGGCTATGCGTTAACATGCCTGTCAAAGAGATTCGCTTCTCAGAGGAGCAATTCTCGCAATATCTCGTATACGAAACACTGTTAGGCTAGCAAAGACAATTTCACATATTCTGGAACTCTTAAATGATTAACGGTTCAAGAGAATTTGTTCTCTTATGTTTTTATTTTCAATATCAAATGAAAATGCAAATGAACAATTATGTTACGCTTTGTTGTGCGCATGTCATCAGTCGATGTGACGTCACTTGAAACGCTCGTGCTGAAATTTGTCTAGTTGTTCTTTAACAATCATCTAAGATAGGCAATTCTCCCATTCAACAGTCGGCTGACATGCTAGTGGCATTCGAACCGAGCGCTTCCTTACTCCAGAAGGTACTTAAAATGTCAGTCCTGCCTTTATTAGTCGATAAGCCATGGCGGGCTTCAAATCTCCGACACCAGAGTTGGTCGCACACGAAGGAATATATTCTTGGGTATTTCACACACTACCATCTAGCTCCAAAATAAGCATAGTTTGTACTATGGGACTAGATAACTGATATTATACTTATATAAAACCTTTTCTGGTTAATACCTAATACATATTAAACACTTACACACAGAACAAGCATGTTCGTCACATAAATACTTCTCCTGAGTGGGAATTGAATTCACGACCTGCAGCGCAGAAGGCAGAGCTACGACCAAGCTTTGAGGCTAGTTGACGAAGACGAAGTATTATACATTACATATAATGAGATATATAGATGTGACGTCATCTCTGCTACGAGATTTATAAATAAAGTCGTGTCGGGTGTCAGAGTCTAAATATTAAAATACTTTAGAATTTTTCCCGTAACTTGGCTTTATTTTTTATTCACTTTTATAGGAGTTCTAGTGAAATCAATATTTGTGGCACCGCGGTTCAACTAAATTGTTTTTGGAAGTAGCTTATTTGTTCTAAGCATTAGATGTAGTTGTAGTAAGCATCTTGGGATCACAATATATATTGTATACATATGGGAATATATATTTCTATGGGCCCACCTCGAGATATATAATCTACACGAGGAAATAAAAAAAAAAAACATTTAAATTGTTTCACAAATTTGGCGAAGGTCGCGCAACAAAAATCCAAAAAATATGAGGAATATGGCAGTCTGTTTGAGATATTATTTTAAATCTATATAGTAGTAGTATCACAAAAACTAGAAATTGGCTCGGCTGATTTCTATTTCTTTGTGCTCGTAATTGCCAGGACAAGACCAGTAAAAAATATTTTTTTTGGATGTTGGGAAAAACGAAAAGCGTCCTTCCATTGGATTTTTCTAAATCATTTGACAGTCGATTATCAAATTGTGAATTAGGACGGAAAAACATCTGTCGAGTCAGCCAGCCCGTTGGAATAATTTGAATGTTGACAGCCGGTAATTAAGTAAATGATAAAACTGACTTCAATACTTTCTACTCACCCTTTATAACCTCCCGTTTGAAAAAAAGAAATGAACGAGGCGAAGAAAAAGTCATAGGGAAGCAAAATACTTACGCAATTTCATTTACTTGGATGAGATATTTCCTACCTCCTCCTTTGGAGTCGGTTCAAAAGTATTCTCTCATAAACCTCTCAGTTACTATTTACCTCCAAAATTCTTTATATCCAGAGGCAGCTACTAAAAGCCCAGGTAGAAATCCCTCACCGAGCTGAACTTAATTTCCCAACATTCAGACGGTATATTAAATCATCACTATATTTATTATGGTCCACGCAGGCAGGAGCTTCGCTACGCTGCTTGCTCAGTAACATGCTCTAGCGAAAATGTTTTAAGTATGCAATGGGGACATTCTCGCCTGTGCCGCGCTGCTTACTAATTCCCTAGTTACATCGTGAGTCTTCGAGCAGAGGCGTATTGAACATCGATGGCGTTGTATCTAGTGTCTAGTCCAGCAAGCCACTCTGAATAGTTCGCCCTGAAAGTTAATATAATAAAAAATGTAATTATTTGAAAATAAGTGCAGGTTTGCCTCACAATAAGCGCTCTCATACTCAGAGGTTCCTACGTTTAAAACTCAACTGACTCCATCCGTGATCTTTACAAGTGCGCGTTTTCGTGTTCGGACAATATGTTGACTATAGCTAGCCTTGACAACTTATCGCGGGCTTTTGATGAGAGTGGAATGCTCTCAGTACTAATACTGTAGAATAAACTGTTTTTCTTTCTTTCTTCTTTCTTTCTAATACTCACGATCTAAGAACAAATAAAAAAACGCACCATTTAGGTATAGACCTAGGCTTTGGTCGCTGCTAATCGGGATGTTTGAATACATTCCCAGAGTGAGCATAGAAAGAGAATTGTCGACCTCGCCAACCTGCCCCAGTTTTCGCCGCCGTAACTATTCCGCCGAACTACGCTATTCAACAAGCGTAGCACCAAGTAAGGCTCCTGTCTGGCTTTGCCTTTAGAGTTAGCTAAAAGGTTGAAATCCCTCACCTAGCAAAACTGAATTCCCGCCTGACACGGTGTATTAGATCGTCACTACATTTATTTACGGATAGATGAGCCGGCGGGAATCCAATTGACGGCGTGTCACGGATTTTATACCCAATTTGTTATATTCTCCGTGTTTTTAGGCGTGTAAATATTTGTAGTTTCTAGGAATAGTGGCGATATTTTGTGGAATGGAAACCAAATTTTGGGTCATACATAACCAAAGGGAAAAAGGTTGAAACAAAAAATGAATATTGTGAATGTAAATAAGTGAAATAGGTGAATATGTCAACTTTTACACACAAGTAAATATATCACGTGTTTTAGGCACAATACATGCAGATAAATCAAATTAAAGTCAGTTTTGAGTTTTTCGACGGTCTTATCGCTGACATTAAGCATCAAGTCAAATATTACATACAAACAATACGAGTGACGATGCGACTCGGGTCTTTCCATACTTCGGTGAGGATGTGAGTCGTTTTGTTGTAACCACTTAACTAATATGGACGGCCATCTAGTTAAGTCACTTGTAGCATAAAGTTTCAAGCAAAAACTCACCAATCTGAACTATCGTCCAATAGTTGAATAAGTACTCTTTCAATGTAACCACTTTTTAAATACAAATAAAAAATGTCTTGGAGTCACATCACTAAAAGCAGAGTTTACTAAGTGCATTCCAAGTAGCTAAACTAAACAGGCGACACAACGAGCATCTGTTAACCGGTGGCTAAACTCGCGACACAAATTCAGAGCTTAAAATCATGAGGGAGGATGTTTGTAACCTATTTAGGGTGAAGGCGGCCGGTCGAGGATGTTAAATATTTATGGCAGACTCCTGGGCCGGGGTGCAATTTGCCCAGGTCAGGTGGAATCTCCAATCCGCGCGCCTGAAACTTTGCACATTTTTTACTATGTTGGGTAAAAGGTGGTTATTAATATTATTTATGTGGTGGAAGTGACGGAACTAGCCGAAGTTAAGTTGTCACCGCCGTTTATAAACTTTAGTATAACGACTCAGGAATAAAGTATGAGAAGCATCTCCTATTCTTTTCATATTTTCGATTATCATTAACGGGGATGTGACGTCTTATGCGATGATAGTTTCACCGGCACCTACACCTTCCTACTGGAACACAGCAGTGGGTGCAGTGCTTGCGAATTACCAGTAGTACTTCGCCGAACTTGGCGCGGGTTTTGCTGCCACTTTTAGTTGTTCCTTTGACACTACTCAGAGATGTGCGTAGGTATTCTATTTGGTCATATATCACCTACTGATGCGACCAACTGGACCACCCAAAATTTTGTGTTATATCAATTCTACTAGTCATATTGAAACAGGCTTAATGAAATAATATATTTAGAATGTAACATATAATATTACTAGCTGCGCCCCGTGGTTTTCCTGGATCAAAAGTAGCCTCTCTGTTAATCCAGGCTATAAACTATCCTGGTACCAAATTTCATCCAAATCTGTTGAGCCGTTTCAGCGTGACAATGTAACAAGCATACACACACAGAGAAAGATGCTCATACACACAAACTTTCGCCTTTATAATATTAGTGTGCTGGAGTGGTAGATGTAGCTCGTTTTACACCGCGTATCGCCGCGATAAACATCATTATGAGTATGTGTATCCTACTCTCGTAAATATTGCTACACCCACTCTCGAGCTTAATAGTTTTCTGATATAGACACAAAACATTGTTTTGGTCGTAAACATACTCGTGCATTGTATTTTTGGTAGTCAAGCGGCAGGGCAATCTATGTGTAACGTGCATCAAATTTGTTTCCGGATCTTGGATGTTTATGTAGGATTGTGTTTGTCACATGTAACTACTTAACATCAAGTGAGTCATCAATTTTATTTTTAATGATTATATTAAAATTGTTCATGAAAATTTTATCTGACATATTCAAGAATAAGTTACATATAACAAGAAATTAAAAAAAGCAAATATCCCGACTGCGCGAAAAGTTCCAAATTATTACTGGCGCAGTCGGGTAAAAAGGATGATTACAAAAAATTATAATAAATATCAATATTGCAGAAAATATGCATCTCAGTACAAGCGCCACTACATTATTCCAAAAAGCGGGCTATTTTCAGTTTATCCCTTTAAACTGAAAATAGCCCGCTTTTTGGAATTACGAAATCAAGGCCTATTTCACAGATTGAAACGTCAGCGTTACGATAACGTCAATAATAACATATTTTCGTTGCTTTGACGTCAGTTAAGTCACTGAGATACCAGAAGTACTCTAAAACTGCAAGTTTGTTGATGGAGGTGGAACAATAAATTAAAGTCTCGCTGAATCTTCCAACTTCGCCACCCTTCCGGCCCGGGATCCTTCCGGCTCGGTACCGGGACGGGACGGGACGGGACCGAGTCACGGGGAATGGAACTATTGTTGCAAGTTTTGGAGTTTACTTGTCTAATTGTTTAAATGTATATTATTATTACAATAAGTAAATATACATTTTATAAGGAAAATAAGACTTTCATAAAGCCGTATTGAGTTTTGCAAATAACTTACTTATTATGGACTAAAAATAACAGGTGGTAAAAGTATTCATACCAAAAGTTCCGAACCAAAAATTTTAATTTTCGAAATTTGTAAAAGTTTAGTGGGAGATTAACTAGGACTGAGTCATAATTCATAGCGGGTTCAGTATTTTAAATACCGGATGAAACGAATACTCAAAATAAAAACAGTTTAATTTCTTTTCTTCCTAAAGAGGCCTTGGCAAACAGTTTGAACCGGACTCGTGGCGAGGCTATTATATTTTGTAATTTACAGTGTTGCTTGAATCTCGTCACAGCAAAATGCCAAATCTAACCGTTAGGCGTTACCACGGAGACAAAATACAAGAAAAGCCTCCACATTTCCCTAATAGGTTCGTTGTCTATTTGACAAGGAAACAATGTAGCGGTACAAGTTGGTCCCAGAGATTTTACGGATGGGATATACCATCACGCATGCATTAAAATTCAAAATTTATGAAACAATAAAAAAACTGCTGACTTCTTTAGTACACAGGTCCCGGGTATAATGTGGATTCATAAAAAAATGTGTAGCTTGCTAATAAAACTGTAGCACTTCGTTAACATTGTGTTTAGCGGTTTTTTCTCCATTTCTACAAAATGAGGATGTACAAAAATTACAATAAAGAGGTCAGCAAAAAGATTATGGCACGGAGCAGTCGTAATGAGCTCGCAGATGCGAATCTGTTTTGTAAATCGTTGGAATGTTGTTGCTTGAATGACTTCTAGCGCCCCGCGGTTTCACCCGCGTAGTTGCCGTCCCCGTGAGAATACGCGAATGAAATGCAGCTTATGTTACTTGCTGATATTGTAGCTTTTAACTGGTGAAAGAATTTTTAAAATCGGTTCAATTGTAGAGGCGTGAAAGCGTATCAAATTAACTAAAAAATAAATTGACTTTTGCATTTATATTAAAATTAGGATGTTGACATTTATTTATCAGCACAATCACATTAACACATCCTACTAATACAAGTATTATAAAAGCGAAAGTAAGTACATCCATACTTACAAACTTGTGTTTGTAAGTACATCCATACTTACAAGGTGTTACCCGCGGTTGGACTTCCTACGGGAACCGTACATTTATCCGGGATAAAAAGTAGCCTATGTGCTATTCCAGACTATAATCTATCTCTGTCCCAAATTTCATCCAGGTCCGTTCAGCCGTTCTGGTCTGATTGAGTAACAAACATCCATCCATACTTACAAACTTTCGCGTTTATAATTAGTAGGATGGTACAGGACCCTTGTTTTATTATTGGACTGTGTGTTGTTGCCAGAGACAGCCTTAACAACTTTACCGGAGCTTTATCAGCACAAGGCTCTCAACCGACTTAAAAACTACGACTAAAACCGACTTAAAAATTTTAATTTCAGCAAACCAAGGGCATCACAAGGGTACGGCCCGCGGCTTGACTCGCTGCTGATCTAAAACGTAGATAGAAAGATAACACTTTATTGCTCACAAACAAAATAACAGTAATCATAAAAATAAAGATTACACATTAATGTGAAACAATGGGCGGTCTTATCGCTTTAGAGCGATCTCTTACAGACAACCTTGGATGGACAAGAATTCACGGATTTTACAAGGGGCATTTGGTGTATCAATTTATTAAACAAACATACAACTTCAATACAATTTCAGTTAATGAGCAACCCAATTCAACACCGGCTCCAGTTCCCCTGCTCACCCATCTCCCGTAATTCGGCGAACAACGCGACACACAAACGATAATTCGATTCCGGTTATAAATTTGAGACTCGTGACGTTTGCGGGTTACGAGGAGTGAAGCTTGGTGGAGCGGTGACAGCTGTCACAAAATATTGGGATTCTTTCGTGCCACGTTACACGTTATATGCTCACGAATATGTGTACATGCATGTGTAAAATTTGACGTGTCCAATTGATACTTGAGATCTAAAGGAGTAAATGACTTTGACTTTGACTTTGACTTTGACTTTGACTTTGACTTTGAATTTGACTTTGACTTTGACTTTGACTTTGACTTTGACTTTGACTTTGACTTTGACTTTGACTTTGACTTTGACTTTGACTTTGACTTTGACTTTGACTTTGACTTTGACTTTGACTTTGACTTTGACTTTGACTTTGACTTTGACTTTGACTTTGACTTTGACTTGTCGGCGGAGTAATAGGGTCGCGTTTTACCTTTTGGATACGGAACCCTAAAAACAGTAAAGTCAAAGTCAAAAATCTTTATTCCCACTTAATTAATAAAAAACAGTATTCAGATGAAGTTCTCATTGCAATGGCCATATTTTGTTAATAATAAAATACTTATACATCCAGTATTGACGATTCCTTTTTGTAGGTAGGGTATTCCTGGGGCACCACGCTCTCATCACTTATGGCAACGGAAATTACTTAGAAGGCCGGGCGAAATAATAACAGTTTGATAATTAAATAAAATAAATAAACGTTTACACACTCATACCTCTGCACTAGGATTCCCTGTGTCGCAGATGGCATAAACAAACACAGAAACACAAGACAAACACCCAATACCCAAGAACAAACTTCATGCTCACCACACAAAGTGTGCCCCGGCCGGGAATCGAACCCGGGACCCCTCGCTTCGAAGGCAGGGCTACTACCAACTAAGCCACGGATAATTTCCTAAAAATAGCTAGTTTAATAGTACCTTAAACCGACGGGTGTCTATAATACTTGAGCGGGAGTGAAGCGAGAGATGTGCAACCATGTCAGGATCGTTGCAAGAATGAATCTGTGATTAGTATTTATGTTGATTCGGGGTGTATTTTGGTATATACCCTTTCTATCGTCAACGGTGACAGCATCTGCTGCGTTATATTTAACGGCCGAATGGTCCAGGCGTAACGGCCGTTACGGCCTCTTACGGCCTGTTATGGCGTGTGCACGTGTGATAAAAAATAACTGTTTTGCAAACGGGAGGACGCCCAAATATGTTTTTGGGAACTTTTTCTGCTTAAAGGTCTTTCGTGAAGCATAAAAAGTTTTCGTCACGGTCTGAAGTTCGTACTGTCTGTTCGTTATAGTTGAGAGAACATGTAAAGTTGATATTTGGATGGGCGATCCTGAACAGAATCTTATCTGAAACAGAATTTCAGATCAGCAGTAATTACAAGGACCAAATGCATTTTTAAATAACATGTATGAATGGATGCAATATATTTTATTGTACACCATAATAATATAATACTATTATTATGTTCTATACTATTATTATGTATACATAAGACACAGATCAATGGGCGATCTTATCGTTATGAAGAATTTATACTCTAAATTATACTGTGTTTGGTTTTCTAAAAATAAAACTTTGCATGATTCATAAATTAATTTAAACATATATTCACTTTGTTTTCTTCTTTTTCAGGTAAGAGTTTAAATAGATTTAAAAAGCTTTAAGACTCCGAAAGAATTTAGGTAAGTTTAAATAGATAATAAAAATTATGTATTGGTTTCGTCAAAAATGAATACTGTTAAATATAGTATGATCATCAATCATGTACTGTGGTTAGGATAGCACAAGCTGTGCTGTGTTTGAGGCTAGATGGTGCTATGAGGAACTGCCATGAATATTTTAGATTTACATTTACTAAATAACCCGGTGAACTATCTTACCACCAAGAATTCGCAATTAGTATACTAATTACGGCGGCTCCGTGGCTTAGTTGTTAGTAGCCCTGCCTTCGAAGCGAGGGGTCCCGGGTTCGATTTCCGGCCGGGGCACACTTTGTGTGGTGAGCATGAAGTTTGTTCTCGGGTCTTGGGTGTTTGTCTTGTGTTTCTGTGTTTTTCTATGCCATCTGCGACACAGGGTATCCTAGTGCAGAGGTATGAGTGTGGTAAAGTTAAAAAAAAAACATTAATTAGTAATTAGTATGGAAAGTTCAGTTAAGAATTCCTAATTTTATTATTTCCTAAGCAACGCCAGTATTGAGGCGAACACAACAATAAAAAAATTGATTCCAAGCGACTCAGTATGAGATCCGAATCTTTACTGAGTTGCATTCAGTGTTGGCCCCTACGCCAGAGTTCGTTACCAACTCCGGGAGCCGTCAGTGTTGCCATCAACGGCGACATGGCCGCGAGATTAAAACGGTATTGGACACGATGGTAACTTTCAATACAGGGTTTACTCTAGAATCTATTTAAAATTGTTAAACTTTTGATATTTTCACTGATTCCAAAGTCAGTTGGTATTAATTGTTCCTTCTGCGTTGATTAATAATACCAAAACTCTTACAAGTTATACCCAGCTGGTTTCATTAGAACTCATTTCAGCTGATTTCCCCAATTGTTACAACCCGTACTTACTATTCAATAAAATTTCAATACAATATTAAACATTGCAACACAAATTGTATTCAGTTTATTATATTTTACGAGAGGAGTCCGCGACTAACGTAAAAAAATCTAAAAATCTCTCGATGGAAAAGAAAACCGTATTATTTGCCCAACAAATTTGATTTCCCCTCATCGGATATTGTTTGCGAGTAGGGGTAGGCAGGTCGGGGGTGGGTAATTGTTGGCGTGTACACTCAGGGGACGCGGCCGGCGGACATGCCGGCCAATGTTGATTATGTGTCGTGTTCCCTCCAGTTTGTGGTGGAATCCTGGAGGTAAAATGGCTGAAGAACTTGCGCCTGTACAATGAGTATTGGAAATAAACTAACAACCTCTTAGGGCAGCATCTGTACGTATTAATCAATATTTATATACTCTGCGAACCAGATTGAAGATAGAATACTTATATGGTATTGATATATCTGTATTTCAGGCAACAAAGATAATTATAAAAGCCACAAAGACAGTAGATATTTTTTAGGGGGGTCCAGTGGCTTGCGTCCGTAGGTGTATATCCTTTGATTTCCTACACGTACCCCCTGGGTGATGCTAAAGGAGCAACCAAAAGTAGCTGTAGAACTTGTGCCAAGTTCGTACGGAGAGGTACTGCCACCACATCTGGAATCTGCCGCCAAGCAGTAGTGGTTGCATTACTGTGTTCCGGTGGAAGGGTATGGCTGCCGGTGAAATCACATGCGCATGAGACGTATCATCCCCGTCTCGGGTGATGGATGCAGCAGTATGAATGCGACTCAGTAAAGTTTTGGATCTCATACTGAGTCGCGCGCATTACTGTTGTCATGGGCGAGGGTCACCACTTACCATCAGGTGGGCCCTCAGCTCGTTCCGTCACGAATTCACATAAAAAATAAAAAAATACCTTTTTCTTACATATAATTAAGCAACATACATAACTAGAAGAAAAAAATGTTAGTAAGAAACTTTCCTCTTCGGCGCGTCCTATAACGACGTTTGTTTGTGGTTATCTGGAATTTGTAGTGTAATTTTCAGTATTATTTAGATATTTTTATGCTAAAAATAATTGTAAACTAACAAAGTTGCTGTCTCTTTACGAAGGTGCTTATACTACTTTAGAGAATTCTGCCAAAGCGTTGCCTAGCGCCAAGGTAAGTGATTTAGTCTTTAGCTAAAACAAAAATCTTATATCAAAACAACATTACCAATTAATGCGACAAATTAAATCATCCTCACCCATTACGCTCACAACAGACATCTCGACACTAACTGTTTTTTCATGACACTTTGCGTCATATCTACCATTTGAGACGCATTCACTCACCCACTATACGCAAACACAAGGAAATCTCAACCTTCACACCAACAATTAAGGTCGCAATTAGGAAGTGAAATAACTCAACAGAAATTGCTGTTCTATAAAGACATCCCTCGCTTGTTTAGTTGAAAAATAGACATTAGTGTCTAAGTAATATGGTAGGATACAGCTCGCAGACGGCTCCAGACGTGCACTTAGGTTTTCATCTCTTGTCTGTCTGTCTGTATGACAAATTACGTAGCGAAACGATTAATGGTTCCGTGACGTATTGAATTTATGATACAGATATAATGGACTGGATTTATGTGCGTGTTCTGTCGTGAATGTATGTATGAGTGGCACCGTGTACGTAATATGTTATTTTTCAAGTAGAGGGTACTTCAAAAATAACATTATCATATTTTATACGGGATTTAAATCTTATTTCAGAGATAACTAATATTTTGGCTACGTGACCAAATACAGGGCAGTTTGCTTCTGCTGGGCTAGATTTTTAGCGAAGGCAAACTTTGTGATGAGCGTAAAGTTTGGTCTAGGTTCTTGGGTGTCTTGTGTTAGTTACAGGGTCAAAGTCAAAGTCCCAAATATTGATATACCTCGTTCTCATGAGGAAATCAGCATGTCTTAGAACCAAAAATTGGAAGACACGTGACATCCACCATCCGGATCGGGCTCCCGTGGCCCATTCACTCTCAATTATCGACAGTACGCCGGTGTCCCTGCCGTGGGAATATTAGAGGCTGACGTGGTAAATAAAATGATCAAGTATGTAATTCGTGTTTACTACAAGCCGCTAGCGAAGCTGAAGTCGCTAGAGTCGGAGACGGAGGCCGAGTCGGAGTCGTCAGACATCACCACCCGGTACTCGTAGAAGAAATGGTCACCGTGAGGCTTCAGAGCGGAGCTGTTGTCGCAGCGGTGGTCCTTTATCTTCACAAACACTAAAATATAAACAAGACAATATAAACTTGACGACTCCGTGGCTTAGTTGGTAGTAGCCCTGCCTTCGAAGCGAGGGGTCCCGGGTTCGATTCCAAAGAAGAAGAAAAATATATTTATTTGCGACAAGAATGTATTCATGTAAATTTTGTTGATGGACCTAAATAAATAAATAAACAAGAGACAAATACAGAGGCAACACTTAAAATATAAATAAAGTACTAAACAAAAATAACTATAATACAAACAAAATATAACAAAGGTGAATCATAACTGCCACAAAATGGCCTCCAACTCAGTGCTTGGTGGGTCACAGTAACCCAGCGCTGATCTTCCGTTGGGACCAGAATTTGGGTGATTCCCGGATCTTAATATATATATTATATACACATATACATATACATTCAATTAGAACAGTCATGGATTGGTGAAATATGAAATGGAAGAAGAATAAATATGTGTAACGTTATTTAATGAAGGATGGTATCTGCCAGTGATTCATAATGAGACCCTCACTGGTTCCGTCCTGGCAGTTCCTGTAGTGCATCATGCAAAGACTCTTGAAGGTGCGCCTGGCCCGCTGGTAGCCACCGCAGATCCACTTTATGGTGGGATCCCGCCACTTCTTCTTCATGTCCTCAGGACATGGAGTGCATTTACGGTGCCATTTTCTCCTGCAAAATTCAAAGTTTTGTAATTTCACCGGAATACAGCAATGTAAGTGCACCACTGCTTGGCGGTAGATTGCCAGGTGTGGTGGCAATAATTTTCCGGACGAGCTTGGTACAAGTTCTGCTGCTACTTTGGGTTGCTCTTTTCGCACCACCTGTCCCCCGGGTGGTGCGAAAAGAGTGGTCTTTTCGCACCACCCGGGGGACTCCGAGGGTATTTACCTATAGACGCGAGCGACATGGTCCCCCGAAAGTCAAGTATTATAGATTTATAATAATCTTTATTGTTTTTGAATGTTATTCAAAAACAATAAAGATTATTATCATGTCAGCCATCGTGGCGTTGAGGAGTTACAAACATGCATACAGACAAACTTTTCCATTTATAATATTAGAAGGTTGTTATAACTTACCACCCTCTCCGTTCTTCGCTAGATTTAGGTATGTCTTTTTTCAACTGGTTTGAGTCCGAACTGGAATCTGAGCTTGAAGTCATTCCAATGCTATCACTGTTGCTGGTGGCATCGCTGTCTGTATGGAATAATAACGTAGCTAAGTTAGGGGGGTCCAGTTGCTCGCGTCCGTAGGTGTGTACCCTTTGATTCCCTACACGTACCTCCTGGGTGGTGCTAAAGGAGCAACCAAAAGTAGCAGTAGAACTTGTGCCAAGTTCGTCCGGAGAGGAGTACTACCAAGCAGTAGTGGTTGCATTACTGTGTTCCGGTAGAAGGGTGTGGTTGCCGGTGAAATCACATGCGCAAGAGACGTATCATCTCCGTCTCGGGTGATGGACGCAGCACGATGAATGCGACTCAGTAAAGATTTTGACCTCATACTGATTCGCACGCATTACTGTTGTCATGGGCGAGGGTCACCACTTACCATCAGGTGGGCCCTCAGCTCGTTTCGTCACTCATTCACATAAAAAAAAAGTGCACCGCTTATTTCTTCATTAAACATTGTTGCAATACTACAATAGGAATCAAATGTCCTACTAGTTTTCATTGAGTATTTCCAGAAGACTACAATCACACAGCCATACAAGACAAACTTCATGCTAATTGCATAAATGTTTGCCCCGATTAGAAATCAAACCCAGGATCGTCCCAGCCCCACTATCGTCCACAAGCCAACAAGTTATTTGTCGTTTTTTGTTGATGCTTGGGAACATCATGGGATGTCTGTTCTGCTTTTCCAAATTTACCGTGCTTTGTGTCAGATTATATTTTGATTTGGTTTTTATACCGATTTAAAATAAAACCAGGAGGTTTCTTTGTTATGTTTGTTATCTCAGAACTTTCGTCTGGGATCTGACAGAACCGATCTTGATGATTCTTAATTTGATTTTAAAGCTGGTGCTTCCGTGTGGTCCCTTAAAAATTTAGCCGAAATCGGTCAAGCGCTTTAATAAAAAACAATACAAATCAAAAAATAATTGTACATAGATGATATTTTCGTTTGCTCCGAAACCTCGCCGTGTCATTGGAGCAGTGGGTTTAGTTGGCCTACCAATTCAACGCAAATAAACATTTTAGGGTTGGAATTGACTTGTGTGAGTAAAATTTTACGATTTTCCTTTTGAGATCTAAAGGCATAATTGAGTGTGTTCGATCTCTCACTTTGAAGGCAGGATTACTATTCATCTTCTTTTTCTCGACTTATTACTATTTGCTAAGTCGACATTGCAGGCACTCGAGGTGTAAAATCCCCGTCTTGGCATGCCGGGTGCAACGTTACAGCCCCGTGCCGGGTGCAACGTTTCAGCCCCGTGCCGGGTGCAACATTTCAGACCCGTACCGGGTGCAACGTTACACGTACTTTGGTTCACGTTATGCGCATACTTAAAATACACGCGGGAGTCATCAAATGACGGAACGAGCTGGGGCCCACCTGATGTTAAGTGGTTACCGCTGCCAGCATATACCAAAGTATGAAAATCGAAGTTGCGTTGCTATCCACTCGTCACTCACAATGATCATAAAAACGGAGGGGATACTTGAATAAAATAACTCACCACGAGACCGCGCGCCTTCGGAAGAAGACGTTTCTCTGTTTTTATTATTGTACCTTCTGGTCTCTAGGAGGTTCTTTTCTTCAATAGCAGTATTGTTGATCAGCGCAGAGACGATGTGGACTGAAAATTGTACTGTCAAAAGTTATTATTTAGTTTTACCAAGATAAATACAGGATGAAACATCGTTTTTTTTTATGTGATGAAACGGGCTGCCTTCCCTCCTGAGGTTAAGTGGTTCCTGTCGTCCACAAATAACAACAATACGACTCAGGCTGTACCCTGCTGAATGACCCAAGTAGCCCACGTAGCATCACGTAGCGTGACTGACACGGGGATGTGAACGTGTACGTCTGTAATTTATTTGAGTGATTAAAAACCAAATAAACCGACTTCAACATATTCATTCAGTTATTTACTTATTTCACACCCTTAGGGGTGGAATTTCTTCATGAATTTTCTTATGGAACCACCTCGGTGGGATACTAATATGTAATAAACAAAATAATTATCCGAATTGGCTACAGTTGATCCACAGCAAATTGGTTCACAATTGGCGAAGAAATCCCGTAACAAACATACAAAAAAGAGAACACAGCGGAATTGGACTTAATTGATAGAATTGGACTTTTAAAGTACTTTTTTTAGTAAATACATACTTATAATTCATATTAAGACCCAGACAGCACAAAAACTACGTTCGTCACACACTCGTGCTTAGTGGGAATCGGACTCACGACCTACAGCGCAGAAGGCAGACCTACCAACTGTGCTAAGAGGTGTAATCAAGCGGATTGCGGATTTGGAAAGCGCTTTTATTTAGCGCATTGCTTACCGATAACCAACAACGCGAGCCACGTCGCACGTCGCACCATGTCTGATCCGGCGTCGCACGCATTTTATTTCATTCCGAATCTCGGTAATCATAAATCCGGCGCGAATGGGAAATTTATAGGTTTTCCATCGCGAGTTTTATGATTCAATGTTACAATTTTATACCGTTTTTGTTACACCTGGATTGTTCTGTGTCAATTTCGGATGTTTGTTTGGGAGGTGGATTACTTAAATATAAAACTTTTTATTGTACTCCACGATTAAATAAATATAAACGAGCTTAGTTGGAGCGGGAGACTTAAAACAAGAGAATTGAAAGTGCTTAGCTAACGCTCTTCCTTATTTGTTTGACTAATGTGATAGAACGAGCTTGCTGCCCACCTAATTAAGTGTTTACCTCCATTCTTAACCAAAAAAGATAAGGCTCAGTTCCTTCCCTACCGAAGTACCGAAGCCTAGGAAGACCTAAGTCGCTCAATGTCGATATAAGATACGTGCTTCACTTAAAGTAGGTATATCTCGCTGAACAAGTTTCCCAGGTACTTTATTTCAATTCAAGCTCACAGTTCCCACAAAACTTACTTTTTATACGCTCGGTAACAAAGTGTAAGTTTCCCCCCATTAGCGGAACTTCTTGAGCTTTTAGAATGTTCTAGAATGTTCTATCAGTATTCCTTGCAGTCTGTAATTTATGGCCTCCGGTTAGCAACGCTCGATTCGATTGCTTTTAGGTCAGTTTTAGCCTAACTATGGAATCTAGATTCGTGCGAAAATATCACGTGTCACAAAATTCGAAAATATAGTTTAGGTATTATTCTTCGGAGTCCATAATTACGAATCAAAAATAAGAATCATAATCATAAAAAATTAACCTATACTTCTTAATTTTTTTTGTTTGAGGAATAAAAATAGCCCTCTTCTGGTTTAATTAACAAAGATTGGGGAGTCCCTGTCCCTATGATTCTAGATCTAATCTACGTACGCAGTACGTACCCGTGTAATAAATTATTATAATAAAAGTTTATGTACTTGACATCTACCAATTTCAATGACATATGAACTAGACACTGACATTGTTAGCAAAAAACTTATACCTTAAGTATTAGACTACGTTATAACTTAACTTATTTTTCCTTGTCGAAAAGTGGGATTAAATTTTACTTACTTTTATGCAAATACAAATATTTCTGGTGAGTTTTAGGAACCAATAGTAGGTGCCCTAAAACCTACATTCGAAATAGTTCTTGCTTCATTTAGCCGATTGTTTTAGCCATTCCAATGCAACTATTAGTTACTCTGTGGCTCCCAGTAATTTAGGAAACTATAAAACATGGCCCTATTTACTTTGCGCCGTTTATTTGTATTACAACATTGTGAGTACTTTAGGCATCCTAGATCTCGCATTGACGGTCTAACCTAGTTAGGAAATAACTTTTGATAATTGATGTTTCCGGGTCGGTCTAATGTTTCGCCTGCAGGTACCGCGGTCGACTCTCGAGACAAGACAAGGCTTTGATCTGTCACAACATATCACATAATTATCTACGAAAGACATGTCAGGAATATTAATGAAAATGTCATTTTCTAGGAAATGACAGTTTCTTTACGTCAACGCAAACGTTCGTTGAAGCGCTCATGGCAAAACTCAATCTATTCTTACTTATATATTTAGTAAAGCTGATGAGTTTGTTTGAATGCGCTAATCTCTGAAACTACAAGATCTGAAAAATCCTTTTGTATACGATGCCACATTCATGAGGAAAATAATTTTAAGGATCTTCAGTAGTTTGTTTGTTAAATCAAAATAACGGGCAAAAACATGTCATTCGAGTAAACGAAATTGCGTATTACTTTGCTGTGACTTTTCTTCGCCCAGTGTATACCGTTTTTGGATGTTTTTTTTTTAAATGGTAGGGTATAAATGAGGGATATTTTTTTTTAATCAGTCACTTGTATTATTATCAGTCAGATTTTCACAATTTTATGGAATATCAATTTCAATGCATTATATTAAATATTTTATACTCTGTACTCGTAAAACCAGTGGCGGCCATAATACGAGTCGTTGTTACATTGGTGATCGTGCAACTTAACAAATACTGGAACAAAACAAAAAAATATACGTAAATAAATGGTAAAAAACAACAACAAGCTTTTTTCGTGTTCTCCGCAAGCCCTTTCATTTGATATCCATACTGTGGTAGTGCAGGAAAAATAACTAGTCCGCCATCTTGGATGACGTCACATACCATGCATTATCATCCAAAATAAGTGTGTTTACCAAATTTCAGCTCAATTAGTTAATGATAAAAAATAATTACTTTTTTTATTGATTAAAATACTGATTTAAAATTCAGTTGCAAGATTCCACCCAGACAAAAATATATACATTGCTAGTTAAATAACTTATACAATACTTTGTTACTACGATGGAATTTGTCTCATCATCATCAATAAAATATCAAGAGTACAGCCAAGTGACAGACATATATTATATACATACTAAAATAAATAAATTTGAAGTGTCTGTTTGTAATGTCAAAATAACACCTTTTTAATGAATGCATTTGAAAGTAATATACGGAACTACTACTTTTTTAATGTGACTCTACAACAATTGGACAACAGACTCATCTGATGTTAAGTGGTTACCGTCGCCTATAAGCAACAAAAATATGACTCAGGTCTTCCCCTCCTAAGAGTGAGAAGACCTACAACTACCGAAAGGTCAGAAGACCCAAGTCGCATCGTATTGCGTCCGTCACTTTCAGACGGGGATGATACGCCCCAAGTGCCTGCAATTTTACCGGCGTCCACACCCTTCCACCGGAACACAACAACGCAATTGCACCACTGCTTGGCAGCGGATTACCAGGTGTAGAGGCAGTGATTCTTCGGACGAACTTGGCACAAGTTCTAATGCTATATTTTGTTGGTCCCTTAGCACCACCCGGGGGACACGTGTAGGGAATGAGCGTACCCACCTACGGACGCGAACATCAAAAAACAATTTTTCTGTCTGTCTGTCTGTTTGCTCCAGCTAATCCTCTAAGCGGCTGGACCGATTTTGAAGTGAATTTTACTGTCAGATAGCTGATGTTATAAGGAGTAACATAGAATACTTTTAATTTAGAAAAAGAAAATAGAATTAGGGTTCCGCGAAAATGTAATTTGTTTCTGTGATACGCGTCACATACACTAAACATACGAGAACAAACTATATGCCCATCACATATCAATTGTTCTGAAACTATTATAGTTATAAACGGAAAAACAGAGTCTCGTATGAGTTTAATGAGATATAACAAGTTTGGTAACTGATGTGCGGGTGGAAGTTACGCAGGCGGGAATTGAAACTTCTGATGGGAATTACTTAGTAAAGAGCTTTTGGATTGGTATTGTTTCATAAAGCAGTAAGAAACAAATAACTTTTCTTTGATAACTCGGTTTTTTGGATAACTTTTGGGGGGGGGGTGGGGTAGATGCTCGCGTCCGTAGGTGAGTACCCTTCGAATCCCTACACGTATCTGTAGGATGTAGGATGCTGCAGGAGCAACCAAAAGCAGCAGTAGATCTTGTGCCAAGTTCGTTCGGAGAAGTACTGCCACGCCTGATAATCTGCCGCCAAGCAGTGGTGCTCTCGCATTGCTGTGTATGAGGGGTTTGGGTGCCGGTGAAGTCACATGCGCATAAGACATAACTCCCCGTCGTGATGGACGCGGCGGGATACGTTGCGCTTGGGTTTTCAAATACTTTGATCCCATAATTTGGTCGTGTTGCTGTTGTTATCGGCGCAGGTAACTACTTAACATCAGGTGAGCCTTAAGCTCGTCCAGTCAATTTTGGTACTCACAAGTTCCATCTTGGCAGTTTCTATACCGCATCATGCAGATGCTCTTGAAGCTGCGTCTGGCGCGCTGGTATCCTGCGCAGATCCACTTGATGCCCATGTTCTTATGCTTCTTCATCATGTCTTCGGGACATGGAGTGCATGTGCGGTACACCCTACTCCTAAAAGGAAAGTTTTAAATTATATTACAGGGTGTCCCAGAAGTTGACGTCAACTCAGAATCGAGTATCAGGTATATTTATATTTTCTGGTCGCTTATATATATGACAGATATAAGCGACCAGAAAATATTAAAAAACTATACTATAGCCACTTAAAAAACTCGATAAAATCTAAAAACCGTAAAGACGTGACAGTAATCAAAATTCAATATGGCGTCGAGACGCCATTTTGCGAAAAAGAAATAACTATGTTAAGTGGGGGTATCATTGAATAGGTAGGTTTCTGTTATTATTTTTCATTTAATATGCCCATTTACGATCTATGACAATTAATACATACGAATTTCAAGTATTACTTACGCAATTTTTTGCTCCTCTGTCTCAAATGATGATGCATCAGTAGATTCGCTTTCGGATCTTGAAATCGATGTTTCCTCTGAACTAAAAAAAAGTATTTTGTATAGTGATCTTATCTGTAATTATTTAACGAAACTTCATACCTACACCACTACTGCTGATAGCAATAGCTTTTAGGTTTTTTTATAGTGTAATAAAAGTGACGAGATGTGCTGAAAGCCCGCCTTATCTTAAGTGGCTACCCCGCTCATAACAACAGTAATACGACTTAGATCCTCCCCGACTGAAGTACGAGAAGACCCTAGTCGTCTGCCGCATGTAATTTCACCGGCACCCGCACCCTTCAACCGGAACAGAGCAATGCGAGTGCATTACTGTTTATCGCCGGATAGCCAGATGTGGAGGCAGTACTTGTCCGGGCGAACGTTACTTAATTTCTGCTGCTTCTTTTTGTTGCTCCTAGACATAACCTCTGTGTTACCTAGGAACGTGAGCAACTGGACCCTCGAGAGTTTAGAGAGTCTTACGTGCTAGAAGCAGTGTTTGCGCTGTCAGCATAGCTGTCAGTTTCCTTGGAGCCTTGTGTCATTTCTTCTTCTTCCCACAAAGGGCCTCTATTCTCAGCGTCTCCGAAACCAGCCACGTTGGGCAGGTTGTCTATGTGATGAAGGTCTTCGTATGGAGTCGCTCCATTTTTGAATTCGGCTCCTGATGAACCAAATATAAGTATCTCAACTTTTAATGAAATGGTTTAACAATAATTTGGTTTTTCATCAATATGAAAACTGATGAATTGTCCCTTTAACCTGCTAGTATGAGAATGATACGTTTTGTTGACCCTCAATCGGAAATAACTGATATGCTAATTCCAGAATATCGGTATTGTGTATCTGGGTATTATGTGCCACACAATACTCAGACATTATGTGCCACACAATACTCAGACATTATAACTGGGCACAGCTCAGTAGCACTGCCTTCTGTAGTAAATGGGTTCAATTCCCACCCAGGCATTTGTGTGATGAACATGGATGTATGTTCTGTGTCTTAATTGTGTCTGGATTATATGTTTTATAAATGTACGTATTTACAAAAAAGTACTTTAAAGGATCCTTTATCTAGTTCCCATAGTAAAAGCTATGTTTAGTTTGAGGCTAGATGGCGTTGTGTATTAATGTCCGTAAATATTAATTTATTATTAACAAGGAACTTGTGATCACATAACTCATATGTTATATCTATAACAACTCCATAAATATCCACTAATTGGGAAAATTCATCAGATTTCATCTAAATATTAAATTTGATAAGCTAAAAACCACAACTTATACATTTAACTATGGTAATGAATATAGGATTTTTCTTATATTCATTACCATGGTTTGGCTCTAGATTTAAGACTTGCATATTACTCTCACTAGCATAAATCAAGATATTATTATGGACACAATGTAACAGACATCCAATTACTATTTAAATATAATTCTGAATACATCAGGTTGTTCCAATAAAACTGTCTTCTTCCTAGCATAGGTAAGCACCTAAAGTATGCGCATAATCATATCGCTATGATTCTGATGAATTTTGTATGAATTTGAGGATGTTGCATATGCATTATGGAAAATTTAAGTTCATTTACTGTTACTGTCAGTTTGAACTGTCCTATTGTTAGGTAAAGTCCCCTATATACGCTAGTGTCAATTTTCTTGAGCTTATATTAGACGTTCTATAAAAATATTATACGTCTAAATTTTCTCACCATGTGCCGCTCGGCCCGTCACATCTTATGTCAACATCATCTATCGCAATGATGGATTGATATTTGGATTTGAATAAAATTTGAAAGCATTGCAACGTGACATTGGCGAACGAATTTACTTACCGAAGCCATACAACAAAAACTGAATGAAATAAAATTTAATTACATTGTAATGTACGTGTAATTTTACTGCGAGCTAGGTTTACTCCTGTTTGAAACTGTGTGGAAAATATTGAGCCTGTATTAACTCTTCGCTCAACATTATGTTCCTATTATACTATAATATTATTATGAATAATGATATTTGCTTATAACTTGTTTATAAATATATTATGCTCACGAAAGTTATCATTGAAGTTACATTCAGCTGCCGCGACTTACCGTATATAGGAAACACAAATATCCACAAAATGATCATAATTTTGTTTTAAAGTTAATATTTCCCGAATGTTGTAAAACGTTATCGACTCGGCACATTTTATCGCGAGCTGCAATAAAGAACTTTATACGACCTTGATAGCTTGCAACCGATAGTCAAGAGGAGAGTTATGATTTTCACAGATATTATTTCTATGGATAAGCTTACATAAATGACTTTGTAATATTGGTACTAGGTATTGTTACATTCTTCTTTACTTTCTTCACGTTCTTTCACTTATTGCACATGTATGGGGTCGTCTGAACAGGTTTTCTTCTTCTATTCTCTTCTTACATTTGTAATTTCGTTACTAATTTGTCTTGGCTATTTTCATTTTTTACAAAACCACCAATCTTCTCTTTCCTACTCTTACATCGGTTAATCCGTATTTAATACTCTTTTTACCCGACTGCGTCAGAAGGAGAGTTATGTTTTACGAGTGTATGTATGTATGTAGGATATTTCTTTGGCACGTTCTATAATCTAAACGGCTTAAGGTGTCGTTAGATTCGTCTTAGCCCAGCTAGCTAGAAGTTTTGTTCAAGTCAATTAACTAAGTTAATCAGAGTTCTGGGTACATTACATCTATACCACAATTGATCAGGCCTTTTAATTTATGTATTTTTCACTTATCATTATTATGTTAGTTTCGTTATTCTGGAACTCTGTTATATAACTTTTGATAACTTTAGCAATGTCATCGTTTTAAGTTGTACGATGTACCATGGTAACCTGTTTTTGTTCCAATAAACATTTTTATTCTGTTCTTAGCGTTTCTCGGAATGTTTTCAGACTGTCGGCCATTTTGAACGGCAAAGCTACCTACATTGTCGGCCTATTGTTAGAGGGTGCCTATTATACAGTGGATGTGACGAGGTGGGGTGTACTCGTAGATGTGATTGGGTCATTAAAACATCACTTTACGGTGCTCCATTATTTATTAAATTATCCGAAGCACCCTTGCTTGGTGATTATAAATTTATATCTATTGTGTCCATTGTCGTCGCGTTTCGTTATGATTCAGAATCTGAAAATAAATATTTATTTATTTACTATGGCACACAAAACAAAAGAATCTTTTTTTTATGTGGTTCTGGAGGTAAGTAGCACCCCTGCCTATGACAATAGTAATGCGACTCAGCATAAGACCCAGGGGATGCGTGTGGGGAATCAAAGGGTACACACCTACGGACGCGAGCAACTGGACCTCCCAAATAAAAATCCAAATAGAAAATAATAGAACAATCGAAATTAAAATATGACTACATTTAGAGTTAGCTGTTATTCCAAAGTATGTGTACACAGCACTGAGACATTCTCATTACAGAACCAATAAATACCTGTTAAGAAGATATCAAAATTGGCTATACATACAACATTTACTTAAACTAGCCTTCAAGCTTTACTGAGAATACTGAAAAAGCGAAATGTTAATGATTATGTT
This sequence comes from Aplocera efformata, assembly GCA_921293045.1. Taxonomy (NCBI): domain Eukaryota; kingdom Metazoa; phylum Arthropoda; class Insecta; order Lepidoptera; family Geometridae; genus Aplocera; species Aplocera efformata. The sequence continues at coordinate 339,475 of OV121057.1, forward strand.
GATTTCGTATTTACAGCCTTTGGAAAGAGTGGCTAAAATTTGTCATTAAAATTTATAAATTTTATTCTCAAATACATCAATTATTAATCATTACAAATAAATCATTATACTGGCGACGCATTTTAATAATGGGATTATAATAAGATGTATTGTTAGTGTATACTTGCGGGCAAAGGTTCTGGCAGGGGAAAATGATAAGTTGTAATTAAATGGTTGAAAATACTTGATTTTGGGAGACCTAAGGTGACAATGAAACATTTATTCATAAGGTTATATTAGCAAATAATAATAACTATATACTGAAAACAGACCTTATAAATTGTATGCTTGACCTACTTGTCTAAAATTGCGATTGAATAGTTTATATATTGATTCTGTAAATGTGGAGTAAGAGAGAATAGGGGCCCAGGGGCACAGACACCGACTTTCAATCTGAAGGTCGCTGGTTCAAACACACGTGCACCAATAAGGTTTTAACTTGAAAATTGATGTGCGCAATACCACGTTCTCCAAACGGTGAAGGAAAACATCGTGTAGACACCGGCATGTCTTAGAACCAAAAATTCTATGACAAGTGACGTCTACTAATTCGGATTGGGCTCCTGTGGTAGATCAAAGCCCATTCACTCTCAACTATCGAGAGTAGGCCGGTATCCCTGCAGTGGGAACATTAGAGGCTGATACGAAAACGTGGTGTAGTATCAACGTGGAATTTTCTCCAGAGTATTAAATGATCTTTAAAAACCAACCAAGCAAGCTTGACCACGAGAGCTTCAGCACTGAATTTAGGAGCTAATTTATTACTTTTTATGACAAAAAGAAATTTATTCATATATTTTCATTCTCAGAAAAACATTTGTAATTAAAAAGAAACTTACATTTAATTTTCCTCGTCCAGTGAATCATTATCATCCGATTTTCCTGAAACAAAACCAACTTCATTATAATGCCAGGCACCACCCACCCCATTTATGGAAACAGTTATAATTTCCTCAATTATTTTCTCTCTGCATGGTTAAAGGTGAGAAGTCCAAGAATGTATAATTGTAACTATTTGAATCCAGCGCCAAACTGAACGTGTTGTAAATATATCATGTAAAAAAAATGTACGTATCGCTATAAAAATTATTTGACTTAGATTCGATAGAAAAAAAATGTCTCTGACTGTTTGTTCTTTTTCTGAACTAATTCCCGGACAAAAATCTTCAGGAATCGAAGAATTCTGTTAAAGGAATTCGGTCTAAGATTCGTAAAAGTTTGATTAAACGGATTTGCATCGCTCGGGCGCAGATGTTACTGTAATTTATTTTTAATTTATGTCCCGAAACTTGTGAATTACGAATACTGCTGTTCAAATTTTAACATAGGTTGTTTAAGAATTTACTTCAACGATTTCAGCGGAGTTTTGTTTACACAGAGTTTTGATTATAGGGGTGTGACCATAGACGAATATTTAATCAATAGACGGGCAATTCAGTACTTTTAAAAAATAAAGTTATAATTATGTTTAATCTTTAGAGTGGCTGACTTCGTGTTCACAACTTTAGTACACCCAGACAACAGTGTCTGGGTGTACTAGCAAGTACGTTTGATACACAAATGCTTGTCCTGGGTGGGAATCAAATCCACAACCTACAGTGCAGAAGGCAGAGCTAGTATCAACCGAGCTGCGAGAGCCGTCGACAGAAGCTCTGCTAATAAAACATAAATAATTCGACCACGGTTGTATAACCAAGTCCGAATCAAAAACATCTTCTAAGACGCGTATCTAGAACACGGGTGCCAGGATTCCTGGCAGCTCCTGTATCTTCTACACAGGATACACAAATATCCATCCACATTGACACGCACACTGAAGTTTTTGAAATAGCCCTGTTGTAGTGTTTTAAAATGGTATATGAATGTAATAATAAGGTTATGTTATATCTTACCAGATCGGCCATTACGCCAGTTGTTTGTGGAAGCTTTAGCCTGACTTGATGCCGCTAAAACAAAAAGACGCCGGTATACCATTTGATTCTTTTCGAAATTATCTGACAAAAGAATATGAATTATATTGATTGAATTGGGAACATTATTACGATAAGTAACCACGTGAGGTGGTACAAACAAACTATGCGTCAGTCGGTAACGTGATTGTTCAACATGACGTACTTATTAACAGATCATTTAAGGATATTCTGAAATACTTGGCTTTGTTAATATCCACCATACAGCAGCAATACATAGACTATATCAAATAAAATTAATGATTGTAAATTATTACATTATAAAAACAAATTTTTATCTCTTAAAGAGAATAATGCCAATTAACGGAAAAATATAAGAGATTTGGGGGGTCCAATTGCTCGCGTCCGTAGGTGTGTACCCTTTGATGCCCTACACCCCCCAGGTGGTGCGTGTAGCGCATCAAAGGTTGCTAAAGGAGCAACCAAAAGTAGCAGTAGTACTTGTGCCAAGTTCGTCCGGAGAGGTACTGCCACCACACCTGGAATCTGGCGCCAAGCAGTAGTGCTCGCATGTGGAAGGGTGTGGGTGCCGTGAAATCACATGCGCATGAGACGTATCATCCCCGTCTCGGGTGATGGACGCAGCAGGATGAGCGCAACTCAGCGTAAGATCCAAATCTTATACTCAGTCGCATTACTGTTGTCATGGGCGGGGGTCGTCACTTACCACCAGGTGGGCCCTCAGCTCGTTCCACTACATATAAACAATAAGGAAAAAAAAACATGGAGCGGAGGTGCCATAACATAAAACTGCTTACATGCGCTTCCCGGACCACCACTCATCCCCCCAGGATAGCCTTGGATTCCTCCTGGAATTACTGGCAATCCTGGCATTCCTGGTATTCCTGATACTCCTGGCATTCCTGGACGTAGGAACGCATTATTGACAGAAGCTGAAGCAGAAGCCTCGGCCGCTGAAAAATAAATGAAAGGCAATACAGTAGTCGATAATATTCTGCATAATAATAGTGATTATGATAATTATTACATATTAATAATAATAAATAATAATGTATTATTGAACAAGGAGGTAAATCTACATTTTATTTTACATATGTACTTGAAGCATGAATACCAAATCTGACCAATTTTTTGTTATATAACATGGCGGTGATTGTACTCGTAAATCCAAACTCACATGCACTACTGAGACCGCCACCGCCCAAAGACCCTGGATAGGATTGGTATCCACCGCCATAAGGTACACCATCTGAAATGTAATATAATATTATTTATATATATTATAAAATTAACTAATGCAATATATTTCGGGAGACCAGGATGCCCGCGTAAGAGGCTATGAATACCCTTAGAATTAAAAAGACCCTTAGGGGAAAGCTCCCCTGGGTGGTGCCTGGGTGGTAAAAAAGGTGAAAACCCTTTGGTTTTCACATTACACCTTCAGACGAACTTGGCACAAGTTCTACTGCAACTTTTTGCAGTAGAACTTGTGCCAAGTTCGTGTGAAGAGATACTGCCCCCATACCTAAAATCTGAAGCCAAGTAATGCTCGCATTACTGCGTTCTGATGGAAAGGTATGGGGCCGGTGAAATCGCAGTAGCATGAGACGTACATTCCCGAGTCGGGATGCTGTTGTCACCATTCACCACCAGGTGGGCCTTTGATAGGGTTTGACACTTCGACACAAAACACATTGACAAATGGCATTCGGAAAAGGGGTGACATAATTACGCAACTTGGTTTCACGCCGCGGAAGATAGCGCAATGGGAAATTTTGAAATATATTATATAAATATAATATATTCCTATTATATATTCCTTAGAGTTAATATATCATGTAATAAAAAAAATATTAACAAAAAAAATGCGAAGTAAGTTGTTACCCACCCACTAATGGATAGCCTTGGTGTCCTGGCCCTGGACGCGGGTATACATAACTTCCACCAACTAAAATAAAAAAAAAAAAATTCCTAATAATACATTGGTACTTCTAAAGTGAATATTCTTCAATGTTAATAGTTATTTTAAATTATGTTAATAGTTATTTTAAATTATGTATGTAACTTGATTTATAGAGAAACAGATTTTAAAAATTCAATAAAATTTAATGATGATAAATGAGATCGAGTGCATATTGTCCAACGAGTGCTGCCACCAACTAAACTCATTTATTACTTTAATTCTCAAACATTGTTGTCGACACGGAAAATTTTACACATACAAGTACAAGACATACTCCTGTATAATATACAGGAGTATGTCTTGTACTTGTCACAAGAACTCCTTAGTAATTTCACGCATACACAAAGTTTTCATGTTAAACTACAATAATATAATAAATAAAAATAATCTCACACCAAAAACAATACAATAAAAAAAATTAACAAATAAATTCACTTAAATTTTATTTATTTGTTCTAATTGTTTGTAATTTCAAAATAAAAATTTTAACTGCATGAATTTATAAGGCACGGCACATAAGACAAAAAATAAGTTTTTAAAATGTTTGTGTGTCTGTATGTCCATCTTTATGGCTGTTTGTTTTGGCTAATTTCCTGAAACCGTTGGACTGGTTTTGACAGGACTGTCATTGGCATTGGCAGCTAACTTTTATTTTAGAAAAATAATTAGGGAGACACACAGAAAAAATATAAATTCCACGCGGAAGAAATCGCGAAACACATGAAATAAAAAATGTATACATTTAAAATTATCTAACTTTGAAGTTGTTCATCATAAACTACTCACGTCCGCCATTTGGATATTCACCCAATGGTCCTTGATTTAAAGTCCAAGTTGTCGCTAAAAATAAAAAAATAAAACAATAAATATACTTACATTTATTTGTTCGAATTGTTTGTAATGTTAAAAAAACAATTTTTACTTATTTTTTTCTTATTTATAAGGCTTATAAGATAAAAAATAAGGTTTTAAAATGTTTGTGTCTGTAAATCCGTCTTTATGGCTGTTTGTTTTGGCTAATCTCCGAAACAGCTGGACTGGTCTGACCGGTCCGAACCGGTTTTGACGGGACTGTCATTGGCATAGGCAGCCAAATTGAATTTTGAAAAAAAAAAAAAAAAAAAATTAGGTTCCATATACACAAATAATATAAATTCCACGCGGAAGAAGGCGCGAGACATATTCAAAAAAATTGTATACATTTAAAAAAATCTAACTTTCAACTTGTTCATCATTAACTACTCACGTCCACGACTTGGAAGTTCTCCCACGGGTCCTTGATTTACAGTCCAAGTTGCCGCTAAAAATTAAAAATTAAAATAGTTTATAGATTTAATATTATTTAATTTCATTTTTTCTTTATACCTACAGTAAAATTTTTTTTCTTACCGTTTGATATCAGATTCATTGATCATCCTACGGGAACCGTACATTTTTCTGGGATAAATAGTAGCTTATGTGCTATCCCAGACCATAACCTATCTCTGTGCCAAATTTCATCCAGATCCATTCAGCTTTTTTGGCGTGATCGAGTAACAAACATCCATACATACTTACAAACTTTCACATTTATAATATTAGTAGGATTAAGAGCAAATACGTTAGATAACGTAAGCATAATCATGAGATTCCTACCGTTGGCAGTAGCATCACTCTGCGATCCGGAATATCCTTGGCCTCCTGGACGCAAGTATCCATTTGCTGCACTTGCTGAAAAATACATAAATATATAATAAGCAACAATACGAAGCAATAGACGAAAATATCAACTCGGTCGCAGATCGACAGACGGACTGAGAACGCATGAAAAAATACTGGTCCATGGCACATCTTCCTTATACAATAAGTTCACGGACATGTTACGGATCGCGGTATCTTAAGGGTAAAATTGACGGATTGAATCAGAAATAGTATAGAGCGCAGACAATGGGCACACTGCGGGAGAACTAAAGTGGGGCTGGGCCGGACTCGTCTGCCGCGTGTCGGACAAGTTTTGGGCAATCCATACCGAGTAGATTCCAGGAGGCCTTCGATCAGAACACGACATCGTGGCAGGCCGCGACACAGAGGGCGAGACGAACTAACCTCATACTTCATAAAATGGCCAGTTGTACAAGATCGTGGAAAGTGGATAATAGGAAGATAGGCCTTTGATTAGCAGTGGTATCAGACAATCAGATTTTCTGTAAGTATGCTAAGTATTATTTTCATTAATTAATTTGTTACTTTGTTATCTGTTAAGTGTAATTTAATCGCGATTACGAAATTCATCAGCCAAAATCAGTCAGATATCGGCTTCCACTGCTGGACAGGAAATACTATTATCGCCAGCCGCAAGTTATCGCTTTATCTGGCCTGTGGGCGCCGTACGCTGTGATTGCCTTAAACGCAGTCTCCTCAAGAACTCTCTACTCTGACAGCTGTTGGTTGTTTGCCACAGCCGACTATCACAGTAATCCTTAATAAATCTTGCTAAGTATTTATATTACTTCGTTACGGGCTTTTTACTTTAATGTTATTCCGGACAAACCTGCAGTTCCACCGTAGATTTAAAACCGGTATGATAGTCTGCCTAATAGTTCTGATTTACAGACATCATAGTGTAACAAAAATACTAGATGTAGTTTCACGAACAGCACAGCCCACTTGAATTATTCTCCCGACTTCCTTCTTGAAGGTATTTCTACTTACTACCTGCCCCAGGTGTTCCTGGCTCCATACAAAGGGTATGGACCACCTCAATTTGATGACTTGAACGAATAGCTCCGGTTAAAACCCATTCAGTATTATTTAAATATTCAACATGAACATAACCCTAAACCGAACTCGAGCATCACTTAGCAGTCCTTGTGTCCAGATCCTGGACACTGCTGCCTAGTGCTGTACGTTCCACTTGCTGATAAACAATAAATGTTAAAGGAGTACAAATCAAAGTATGATATCAAAATAATGGGATTAAATGGTGGCAGTCAAATTTATGATCTTTATCATAAGTTGATAATTATATTCATTTAAACTTATTTGCGGAGTGTGCTCCTACAAAAATGTATTAATTATTTAAAAATGGATTTTCAGTGTTAAAGATAAACATGATCACGAAAGTACTTACTTGCTTTGGCGTCACTCGACGCTTGACCTTGCCCCCCGGTGTTGGCTTGGGCTTGGGCTTGAGCTTGAGCTTGACCTTGACCTTGAACTTGAGCTTGAGATTGGGCTTGAGCTTGAGATTGACCTTGCGGGTTTTGGTATCCCTGTAGTGATGGATTATAATATCCAGGTATCATCTGGCCTGGTTGACCTGGTATCAACTGGCCTGGTTGACCTGGTATCACCTGTTTACCTGGTATCACCTGTTGACCTGGTATCACCAGTTGACCTGGTATCACCTGTTGTCCAGGGTAAATGACACTGTTTGGATTAGGTAGTGTAAGGTCCAATGGAATATTCAGCTGTTGCTCAGGTCTTAGATAGTTCTGGCTTGAACTGTGGGCTTCAGCTGTAGCTTGGCTATGGCTGTTGCCATTGACTGAGTAGCTATTTGCCGCAGCGTTAGCGTTTGCCGAGGACTGACCGTGTGGGGAGACTGGAGGGATAAGTGGGTATATTGGGGAAGGTGGATATACGGGTGAGGGAGGCGGGTATACGGGTGAGGGAGGCGGGTATACGGGTGAGGGAGTTGGATAAACGGGTGGATAAACGGGTGGATAAACGGGGATAACTCTACCTGTAAATAAGAAGATTGTTATTTTAATAATAGTATTTTAATGGTTATTTTAATAGTGGTTATTGCATGGCTTATTGTTTGGTTTTCTTATTGGTCACAGTCTGTTTAATACCCCCTCTTTGGTTTTAAAATACAAATTGTTTAATTTCACCAATAATTAATGTGCCTACGAAATTTTATGTAAAAATATTAAAATTGAAATTATACCCACTTCAAAAAAGGTGGTGGCTTTCAATTCAAACGTAAGTATTTTTTATATGTTGTTACGCGATGTCTTGTTATTGTGGATCGACTCGAATGATTCTAGGTCGATTAATATACTTCTAGTTAAGGATTGGAGCCCTACTGTAAATACATACATTTCTGTTATTATGTACTTAGTTGCAAAAGAAGTAAGGTACAAATATTATATCAGTGTTCTTTGGGGCTAGATGGCGCTGTGTGAAATATCCATTAATTATTATATATTATAATAATTAATGGATATTATTTAATAATTAATAATATATATTATAATTATAATTATTATATTGTAATATATAATTATAATAACATTGATTCTATTGATTCAACGAACTAGCATAAAATGATTTAATTTCGCATTCTTAGATATCACGACCCAGTCTACAGTTCGATCAACTTTGTAAAGCCATTCGGTAAAGTTGGATAACTTCACAAGTGCAGCTAACTAACCCGTAGAGTAAATAAAACGGTACGGAACCACAGAACCTTGCTCGACTACGATCTTAAACTTCATGCGTTTAGAAAAGTTGTGTTCGCTCGGGTCCCACGAGTATTCCATTTCCCTGCATGCTATATTGCTTGGTAAAGATTTATGTTGTTTTATGTTGTTTATTTGCATAAAATATTATAAATAAATATTTGTTTAATATTATAATAACTATTTCGATGCTTAGATATTTAAAGATAATAATCCTTCCTTCCTTTAAAATTCTGGATGTGCGTATTTTTTTTTAGCAATTATTTATCTTTAGTATTTGTGTATTAGTCAACGTGAACTTTTGACATAAAACTACATCTAAAAGTGTTATAAAAATTTAGATAGCACTAACACGACAAAATTAAATTAAACCGATAAAGAATCCACTTTGCTGTATAAAAACCGTAGCCGCACATAAAAGCCTTAGGTCCGCGACACACCGTCTCGCAGTCCGTCGGCTCGGTGCTACGCTACGAGTACGTGACGGACACGTGCTCTAGCGAACCTGATCCTCTGAGACCCGACTAGTTTTTTCCAGTGTAGTTACATCTGTGTTAAATCACCTAATTCAGTACGCCACTGTTCAAATGCCCCTATATAGTAACCTACCCAAATACTGCCCGGGCGGAGAGTTGCTTAACCAAGATGATCTGTAAAAATCATCTTCAAGCTTTGCCATGAACGCATCCGAGCTGTACTGGCCGATAAGCTATGTTGGTGACTTAAAAACTCCAACATAGTATACTATTTAATCTCACGAAAACCTTGCCACAAATGACGGTTCTCGTTACGCTGCACACCTAGAATGGCAAGCGAAGCGGACTGCGTGGCTCGCCTTTAACTTTGCGACTTTGTGTCGCCTATAAAATTTCATGACTCCAAATTAAATTCAGTATAGCAAAAACATGAGCAAGAAGGACCTAAAAGGTCGAAATAGGTGCGAAAATGCGGGTACAAATTACAGGGACAACGCCTGCGTATCTTTGGCTAGATGTATTGGGATAGCAATGAGTATAGAATTGGCAATACATTTAAGCGCTTCAATCATTGGTTGTTATTTCGCGGTGAAATTGCCCACACCCTGTTGATTGGTACCTTTTTGATTGGCGCGCTCTTATTGGCTCAGAGATTGGTTTTGATGTGTTTCGCCACTCGGGAATGCGTTTGTCGTCTGTATGTGTTTTTACTGCATTGTTTATGGTGATAAGTCGAGCGTGTAATCAACAATAATCGATAGATCAGTTTTGGATACTCAGTTTTTTATCTTCAAAAGTAAACACCAAAGGTGAGGTATGCTATATGAAATGGGCATTGGATTTTTTTTATCGACAATAACCATGATCTCTAAATATATTTAGAGATGGAATAATAGAAATGCTTAAACAGGCCACTTTCCACCTCTTGGGTTTCCAGTTTACCCGCTAACACATTTCATTGGATCATCTGATCCAACTGCCCGGCTGGAACTTATAATATAAACACAAATTATCTTCAAGACTTAAATCCTAGTTATTGTGATACTTATTACTAAAGTGGCATCGTACTGCGCCCGTCACTCCACACTTGTAGCTATAATATACGATATAATTACCCTGATCTTCTATAATTTCTTGTGGCTCTGAAATTTAACAATCACTAGTTAATGGCAACCGCTGAGACCGATGTTAATTAGTTGTTCAATTGATCAGAACTTACGCTGCTCGGAGAACTCTGTTGTTGCTGCAAAATGCCATTTCAAATATAAAACATTATTTTTATATGAGATTTGGGACAGCTGGGCAGAAAACCAGCTTTGTATCGGTTGTTCCAAAAAAATGTTGAGTCAGCCACAATTTAATCCACGTGACTTTTTTTTAATTTCTTACCTACGAAAGATTTGTATTTCCAAATATTTTTATTTCATAATTTCTGGGATTCACCTCAGAATTTGAATGCTGCCTATACGAAGAGCCACGTGAAGGTTGAACTAGTTGGTGAAATTTAAACTGCAACTCACCTGGCGAGGGGTCGACAGGCGGGCCCATACCTGGAATAACCAGTATCATCAAATTTATACTTTTTAGTAGACCTGCTTATTTGCCGTTGCCGTTTAGAACTTATAGTTTACAATAAAATCTATAATTTCCAACCAATTGTCATGTTAAAATAGGCTGATTAGTAGTTCAACGAAAATAAAAACGCCTGTCTATCAAGACTTGACCCTTTAAAATAAATTATGGACTTAGCCGTAGACTACGTCATAGCTTCGAAGTGGCACTGTCAATTATCGATTTAGACCAGACAAGACAAAGATAGCAACAAAATACTCACAGCAATAACTGTTCGTGTAACAGTTGACTTCTATAGTGACGTATCCGTAAGCGACAGCCTCCTCGCAGACGCAGGTCTGGCACTCATCCCATGGGTGCTGGAAGGGTTGGTTCGGCACGAACGGGCGGCAGGATTCATCTGGGGCAGAAGCACATTTAGTACCAGTTGCCTCATAGCTCAGGTGGTAAAAGCTGTGCCTACTGCTCTGTGTGTTTTACATTCGACAGAAGAACGTTTGTCTACCAGACTTGGAAATGTTGCCATCATACTCATGGTCAGGAGATACTCACATGACTGAGCCAGCTCCCAATCTATAGCTTTAAGCTAAATACGCACAAGATTACGTCTGCTCGCTTGACAGCTCACAGGCGAGCAGACGCAATAGTGTAAGTAAAAATTGTCTGAATGATTGGACCCCTAAGAGGCGCACGATTGAAAATGGATCTCGATGAGGTTACTGGCTGGAAAACCACCTGACAAAATGAACAAATCAACCTATCGTTTTGACACCCACACATCTTATTAAATGTATTCTCAAATTCTCTGATTAGTCAAAACTTACGTGGCGATGGGCCTGGGAGGGGGCCGGGCGGCCTGATGGGTCCAGGTACAGGAGGAGCAGGTGTGGTTACCCAGTATGGAACTGAAAGGACAACACATTAATAACCAGTGTTTACTTGGGATAGTCCGATAAGATTGGGGTGTTAGTGTGTTGATGAAAATCCGTGTTGAGGGGATTAGGAAGTTGTAAATAAGTTAACCTTGGAAGCAAGTCGTTCCGGGTTCGATTACCGGCCGCGGACTTTGTTTTCATCCAGTGAGTTTGTGAGCGTCCAGTCCGCATGCGACGCTCGAGGTCCCAGGGGGTACGAACTATGCTTGTAGAACTGTGTTGTTGTTTGTATGTTTGTACTATCGGCTCTTTAACATAACGTCATTATTACTACTCCAAATAAGTAATTCGTGTTCTGCTACGTATAATTTTATAAGATCCGTGGGTGCGTGGAACGTGCGCAATGGTTTTTATGTTATGGCACTACGGAAAGAGCAAAATAAAAATAAATTAATTTGGACCTAACAATAAAATAAATATTACACGTCAGCCTCTGCCCTCCGTGTTTCCCGCGTGGTATCAAGTTAAACGTAAACGTATTTTTATGTACTTTATTAAAATTTCGTAAGTAAAGGTTAACGAGACCCCATTACTTAGCTTATTGTCTGTCTGACCTACCATTACAATCATAACCTGCAGCTGGGGGCCGCAGCTTCCCGGTAAATTTGGAATACTAAAATCTAAGAGCTAACCTGAAATCGGTGGTAAAGCACCACCGATTCAACCGCATGTACGTTACATGCCATGTGCGACACAGAACAACTTATTAAAGGAGTGTGTTTGTTTAGTTAGTGTTATTAAATCTTCTTCTGAGTAAGTGACCAACTCTGGTGTCGGAGCTTTCGCCGCCCGAAAGCCGCCAACATGGCGACTAGTATAGCCGGGACTGATATCTTAACGTGCCCTCCGAGGCACGGAAGCGCCCAGTTCAAATGTCACTAAATGGTCACCCATCACTATGACTGGGCCTAAAGTTTCTTGACTTAGGTGATCTTAGATTTGATATTACATAGACAACTAACAAACGCTTACACGTAAGGCACTGCCAATCACACCCAATACCCCAACACTAATGACGGCTCCGTGGCTTAGTTGGTAGTAGCCCTGCCTTCGAAGCGAGGGGTCCCGGGTTCGATTCCCGGCCGGGGCATACTTTGTGTGATGAGCATGAAGTTTGTTCTCGGGTCTTGGGTGTTTATCTTGTGTTTCTTTGTTTGTCCATGCCATCTGCGACACAGGGAATCTTAGTGCAAAGGTATGAGTGTGTAAACGTGTGTAAACGTTTTATTTACTAAAATGCTCACCGGGCTGGGAGCTCCTCCCTTCAGAGTAACTAACAACTATATTCTATGTGTTTATCAAATTTAGCATTAATACATAATGTGTTAGCATTCAAATTGTGTTGAATACACTTGATTTCCTGTTAGTGAGTAAGCTTACCTGGTTCAGTAATAATTTCAATGCGTTTGTAGGGATCGGGGGTGACGGGGTAGTATGGTGACGGAGTCTGTGGTTTTACTGAAAGAAATAACTGATTCAATACTATAATATACTTAGATTAACGTCTTCAACTCATAGGTCACTTGTTTCGGACTTACATGTCTGCTGTCACTTAGTCATACTATACATACATCCCCGCACCAGCCTCTAATGTTCCCGCTGCAGGGACACCGGCCTACTCTCGATAATTGAAAGTGGATGGGCTCTGATCTACCACGGGAGCCCAATCCGGATTGGTTCACATGTCTTCGAATTTTTGTTTCTAAGATATGCCGGTTTCATTACGATGTTTTCCGTCACCGTTTCGAGATATTGCGCACATAATTTTTTTAAGTGAAAAAACTCGTTGGTGCACGTGTGTGTTTGAACCAGCGACCTTCAGATTGAAAGTCGGCGTCTGTGCCCCTGGGCCACCACGCACTTTACCTCATAGTATTCACAAAAAATAATGTGATCAACAATTGAAACCGATTTTACATTTCCGTCCATCTCCTTATTATTTTATAGTTGCACCAGCAACGACGAACAATTCTGGGTCTGACGATCACGATCTGACATGGTGGACGGACGATATGGTCAACATGAGGTGCACTTCCATTACTACTTCCGGTTCCACCCTAACGACAGGGGATGTTCTCAGTGGCTTCAATTTGTATTTAACCTATGACGCAAAAAGTGGGTGTATATTATATGTTTTATGCGTAACTCCCAAGTGAATGGAACAATTTTGATGCGGTTCTTTTCGCGTGATGATAGCTATAAATTATGAAGATCTGTTCAGGCGTTTGCAGATCATCAGCTCACTACCATTACACCAAGGGGGTAACATTTCCGTAATTCGCATCTCGAGATAAATTATTTTTAGAGCCAAAATACGCTTCAGCGACGAATGGATGAGAACATATTTTATATTAAAATAATAATAGTAATTTTGTAATTACTCCTATAATAAATCTTTATGTACCTATAAAGATCACGAATAATGTTTCCGGGTATTAATCTACAATAAATAATTATACGGGCATACTTACGACAATCTGGGTTCACTACGCACATCATCTGTTTCTCAACCGTGCCTCGGATGGTTGGCGTCAGGGAACATTGGCAAGTCTTGCACATCTCCGTGGGGTGGGGGAACACCACGTTCAGAGGGAATTGGTCACAATATGGAGCTGTTACCCAAAAAATAACACATTAGTAGAGCACTATTTGTATATAAATATTTATAAGAAAGCACGCACTTGTCTCTCACCCTAAGCAAGATAATTCGACTGGAATTCCGACTTTAATACTTTGGTGCAACGCGAAATGTTTTCATGATTTTTCTCAGGCTTATGTAGTAATCGATGAAGTTAGTAAATGAACAGTTAATAGCTAATGGTTTTATCGATATTTATGCTTGTACTTACACACATAGGGATGATCGGGAATATGGGCTGAAAATGAAAATAATATATTATTTGACATGTTGCATCATTGTTTCGACTAAGGCATAGAATACTCACGTATAACAGGGTTCGGCGAGACTGAAATTAAAAAAAAGGAAACAGTGAGGACAATTCACATGGTAAATTATATTATTTGTTATTTGAGCAAAGAATTTAGAGAAATAATAAGATACACAAATTATTTATCTACACGTTGATGAGTCGTAGACCGACCTACATTTTTATTTCAACAAATTATTATTTGTCTCTGTGAAAATATATTTTATTGGTCTCTGTGATGATAATGATAAAAATTCATAGTCAGTTGCACAAACCGAAATAATATCTGACATTGCAATCGATAATGTTGTTTTAGTTAATCAACAATCGATACATTTTAAATAAACAACATTTTTAAATCGTTCCACTAGTATTTCGTAGTTTCACATACCTATTATCTGTTTAAATATCATATAACCGGATACTCGGGGTTATTCTTATATATTCAGTAGTTTTTATATACAGTAGATGTGTACTGCATCGACTACCAGTCTATATTCTCAGGCGACAAATATTCGAATGTCTCACCGCACTGAGGATTCTCCTGGCAGTTTATTTGCACATCCGGCTTGCCATACGCGTTGACGGACTCGATGCAGATGCAGACCTGGCATGGATGAAGAGGGTTTTCGAAGGGTCTGCCACTCGGCAAGGGGCTGCAAGTCACTGTCATAAGAGGCATCATTAAAAATCATTGAATGAAGATAGTTATTTGATATTATAAGGAAAGACATCTGGATTGTTCTTTTTTTATGTGAATAAGTGATGGAACGAACTGAGGGGTCACCTGGTGGTATGGCGACCCCCGCTTATAACAACAGTAATGCGCCTCAATATAAGATTTGGATTAAGTGTAAGCACTGAGTCGCATTCATCCTGCTGCATCCATCACCCGAGACGGGGATGATACGTCTGATGCGCATGTGATTTCACCGGCACCCACACCCTTCCATCGGAACACAGTAATGCGAACACTACTGCTTGGCGACAGATTCCAGGTGTGATGGGAGTACCTCTCCGGACGAACCTGGCACAAGTTCTACTGCTACTGTATTCGATTTTTTGAGTTTAGGACATGCCGGCTTTAGACGATTTCTTTCACCAATAGTGCACTTTTGGATATGAATGAGCGACTACGGATGGTGAGTGGGCGTCTGCACCAATCGATTCATTATGAATTCACAAATATTAAGATAAGCAATAATAATTTTACCATCTTCCTCAATTGGAGGGTTCGTTGTAGGTATTATAACGTGTGGGTATGGTGTAGGAGCCGGCTTCGGCTGTGGTGGTACATATGGATTTGGGTTCATGCAGCCACCACAACTGGCGCAAACTGCTCTCAGTGATCCGTAGTCCCTGATGCATGCGCATACCAGACACTGGTACGCTGAGGACCAGAAGTGGTAGAGCTCTCCCTCTCGTGTACAAGACAATGAGTTTTCGGCTCCTGAAAAGTCACGAAATGCTTTTATAGGTATTCTGGTGTTGAGAAATTATCGCTCTAATTGTTCTTCAATTTACCTGGTATTTTATTAACTTGAATATGTTCATTGGAAGGAATTATTCTAGAATATACTTGAGCTGAAAAAAACAACCATTATCAGTATCGTTCATAATGTATGTTACACTAATACTCTAAACTTCGACAACGCAAGCTTGATTTTTAGCTGATAGGCACCGCGTTGGCAACACCTCAAGTGTTACTAGCGTCTATAGGCGACGGTAGCCACTTACCATCAGGTGGGCCGTTAGCTTGTGTGCCTTAATATTCACATAAAAAAAAAAACTGGTGTTTGGATGGCGTTAAAATTTGTACGTTAAAGAATAAAAGAAAATTTAATTAATCAGTAAACTTGAGAGATTTCAACATTATGAGAGAGCTTTGCCATCTTAATATTGTATATGTTCTACCTTTTATCAGAAAACTCAATAACATAGTGTGGGCACAAGGGTTATTTTTATATGCCACTTTATTGACGGTACCAGCTGACTAGTTCAACCTGATGCTAAGTGATGGATCCTGTTCATAAACCACTTGATGTTCCCTTACTAAAGTTTGAGAAGACTCATTCACATTGGGTGGCGCCCATCACACACAAAGCGTTACGCCTCAAGTGCCTGAAATTTCACAAGCACCCACACTAATACGCGTGCCCCACTGCTTAACGGCGGGTTACCAGGTGTGGAGCAGGTACTTGTCTGGACCAACGTGGCACAAGTTCTCCTGCTGCTTTGGGTTCTACTTTCGTACACCCGGGGATGGATATGGAATTCAGAATGATGCAAAATTAAAAGTAATCAACTCACGGTATACATTGACATCTGGTATAGCATTGTAGTAATTTGGATTTCCAGATCTTCCTATATTACTCTGGTCAAGTAGCGGCAAATCTGGTTCACCTGGAGCAACATTTTGGGAGAGAAGTTCATGAGCGTCTGGAATATTTTCTTCCATTAGTATTGGCGACAGCGGGTTATTGTCCCCTTCATGGTTTAATAGAAATTTACCATTTGCTGGTATAGTACCTAAAAACACTGGTGACATTTGATTTATAACATTTTCTTGAGAAACATAGTATCCCAGTCTAGAATCATGTGGTTGTATATCAGATTTCTTTTTTAGATATTTTGCTGTAACTGTTATTTGAAGGTATCACCATCGGATCAAAATAAGAGTATTTTTTTATTGGGACAAATTAAAGGTTCAGAAAAAACAAGAGTCAAATGAAAATTTTCCCATTTGAACAGGAATGGACACAATACTCAATGACTTACCATTTTCAGCCGAATTTTCAGGAACGAGATCATTATTTTCAGTTAAGCCTGATGTTATAAGGGAGGCTATGAGACAGAACTGCCCCAAACCTGAGGCCTTCATTTTCTTTGCTGTAAGACCTTGCTGCCTCTTAGGACTCACTACAATGGCACATTTCTTTTAAACTAACGGTCTTTATAGTACATTTGCTAATAAGTGTGAAGCCCGTTTGACAGCTTTGGAGTTTCAATATGTATTAAATGTTTGCATGTAAAATCGATTTGTTTTACTACACCTATATGCTGTAAGTCTTATTTGTTATAGTTGTCGATTTTTAATTTGATAACCAAACAAATGCGCGTAGACAAAAAGAGAAGGCACCTTAGCACCTAATCAAAATAATTTAAACTTGTCTTTGTCTGTCTGTCTTTCTTTGGCGGTCTGGTTAAATTTGTTTGAGGCAACACAAGTCCAAAAGGGGTGGTAGGATCACAAGGGGTTTATTTGGTATTAAATCTGATATTTGGAAGGTGGTTCTTATGATTCATAAGATCTTACTATTTTGTGGAGTTTAGTTTTTGCCGGTTGATTAAAACTTAAATGTTACTTCTTATATACAAGGTCCATAAGAATAAACGAGTTAGGGATTGTTTTAGATTTTTGTGGAATTTTAAAACCTCAAAAACAATTTAGTATCAGTGACAGAATACCGAGTCTATCTCGGTCAAAGAGAAGTATTAGTCTTTATTGCTTACACACAGAATGAATAATACAAACATTATCATATAACATATTTTTAATTGAATTATATTGTACATAAATATATGCGCACAGTCTGTTATTTTAATGTTATTATAGTTATGAAAAAATTGTCATAAAAATCAAATCCATGGTTATTCAAGCTTGCGTTGTCGAAATTTAAAGTTGAAATTTATCTGTAAAAATAAAAAAAAATATTACACATCTCAAATTAGTAATCATTTACAAAATACATTTTTTTTTAATTGTGTCTGACACTCAAACTCATTCATTTCTTTAAGACCTCAAGTATAGTTTGGACACGTAAAATTTTACACACACAATTAAACATATTCGTGTCACAGGAGCTCCATAAGCACTTTAAATGCACACAGATATAGTAAATTACAGTATTTTTTTATGTTTTAGTCTTATTTGTTAAGTTTAAGTCTGTTCAACCCTAACCTACCAAGAAAAAGCATATTTGCGTATACGGTCCTGCGTCAACAGTGGAGCAAATTAATTCCCAAGGTTTTTTATCATCTAGGTAATCTAATATCTTATATAAAGCTTTTGTAATAAGTTTACGTTTGAAAAGTTAATTTTTTTTTAGTAATTATATTCCACTCGGGACTTTGTTGAAAAACATTGACATTTAAAATAATTGCTAACCTTATGGAGCCTAGTAGTGGGCACAGCGAGTTCATTTTTATGCCTAGTGTTTTACATTATTATGATTATAATTATATTGTTTTTTTTTTTTGTGAACATGCTAATATATTTACGAATGTACATCAAATTCTTGTATATTTACTGACATGTAACCGTAAGCATATTTATATCTTTAATTTTTTACGCAATGATTCTTGGGGTCCAAGATTGTAAATTGCGCGAACAGCCATTTTCTGCACAACAAATCAACTATATTTTCAAATTCTTTATTGTTTTTTTTTTTTTTTTTTTTTTTTAATTTGTTGCGACAGTTTTTCTTATTCAACTTACAAGATTATCGGTGAAGTATCTTAGGTCGGAGCCGTGTAGCATCAATCATATTAGTAGTCCATAATCTGAGTTAAACTATACGAATTCGCTAGTGCTTCCCTATTTTCTTGGATGCTATTTGATGCATCTTCTTCATCTTGATCATTTTTATTATCGGAAAAAGAAACTACTTCATAATCAATGCCGTCATCACTATATCCCGATCTTCCAAAAAGTTTTGAATGCCCAGGATAAGGATGGGCGCTGGCTTCGGAATTTGACCAAGAGTTGCCATTAGTGTGATGACCAGAGTAAGGTTTAGTAGAATAACCTGTGTTGGCATTGCCGAGTACATTAGACAAAGCATCACCCCCACTGACTATAGAGTTGACCTTAGCGTTTGAAGTGGCATAAGCATTTGGCCATAGATCTCCATTTAATTGTCCAGAGTAGCTGCCTGCATTGGCATTAGAATATGCATTATTAGTCCCCGCATCCCCTCCACCACCCATCGAGTTGACCTTAGCGTTTGCAGTGGCATGAGAATTGGACCATAGATCTCCATATAATTGTCCAGAGTAGCTGCCTGCATTGGCATTAGAATATGCATTATTAGTCCACGCATCCCCTCCACCACCCATCGAGTTGACTTTAGCATTTGCAGTGGCATGTGAATTGGACCATAGATCTCCATATAATTGTCCAGAGTAGCTACCTGCATTGGCATTAGAATATGCATTATTAGTCCAGGCATCCCCTCCACCATCCATCGAGTTGACCTTAGCGTTTGCAGAAGCATGAGAATTGGACCATAGATTTCCATATAATTGTCCAGAGTAGCTACCTGCATTGGCATTAGAATATGCATTATTAGTCCAGGTATCCCCTCCACCACCCATCGAGTTGACCTTAGTATTTGCATTGGCATGAGAATTTGACCAAAGATCTCCATTTACTTGTCCAGAGTAGCTACCTGCATTGGCATCAGCATGTGCATTATTAGTCCAGGTATCCCCTCCACCACCCATAGAGTCGACCTTAGCGTTTGCAATGGCATGAGAATTGGACCACAGATCTCCATTTAATTGTCCAGAGTAGCTACCTGCATTGGCATCAGCATGTGCATTATTAGTCCAGGTATCCCCTCCACCACCCATAGAGTTGACCTTAGCATTTGCATTGGCATGAGAATTTGACCAAAGATCTCCATTTACTTGTCCAGAGTAGCTACCTGCATTGGCATCAGCATGTGCATTATTAGTCCAGGTATCCCCTCCACCACCCATCGAGTTGACCTTAGCATTTGCATTGGCATGAGAATTTGACCAAAGCTCTCCATTTAATTGTCCAGAGTAGCTACCTGCATTGGCATCAGCATGTGCATTATTAGTCCAGGTATCCCCTCCACCACCCATAGAGTTGACCTTAGCATTTGCATTGGCATGAGAATTTGACCAAAGATCTCCATTTACTTGTCCAGAGTAGCTACCTGCATTGGCATCAGCATGTGCATTATTAGTCCAGGTATCCCCTCCACCACCCATCGAGTTGACCTTAGCATTTGCATTGGCATGAGAATTTGACCAAAGATCTCCATTTAATTGTCCAGAGTAGCTACCTGCATTGGCATTAGCATATGCATTATTAGTCCAGGCATCCCCTCCACCACCCATAGAGTCGACCTTAGCATTTGCATTGGCATGAGAATTTGACCATAGATCTACATTACATTGCCCAGAGTAGCTACCTGCATTAGCATCAGCTTGTGAATTTGACCAAACATTACCGCCAGGAATTAATGACCGTTCTCCAGGGTAGACTGAAATGTAGGAAGTCATTAATTTGTCATAAGTCTTTTATATCGAAAGGACCCCTTATAATTATTAAATAGATTTTGAATTTAACTTTTGTATTTAAATATATATACATGTTTAATATAAAAATCCAGCAAACTATGTAAGTTTGAAAATGGTCAAATGGCGGCCAAAGAAGATGATTGAGATTTTAACGAGTTTGATGAAAAATATAACAGTAAACTTACTGCATCTAGGATCTGGACGAGTTTCAATGTAAACGTAATTGTAAATGATCTTGCAGACATGGATTTTGCAGCTTTCTCCATTTATACGGAATGGAACAAGCGGTAATTGACCTTTACATTTGGGTGCTGCGAAAATAATCATCTTGAAGCGTCTGCGAATAATCTTAATTTGATACTTTATATTTATACATGTAGCTACTTACACAAGTACACAATGTGGTTAACTGGATTGCGATTAAGCTCTGAAAATATTTAGAAACGAATGATTCTATTACAATTCAACAGTCTTAAAAAACCAAGTCTAGTTCATACCAATAGGCCATACTCACCTGGGGTCGCGACGGGTATATTTATCACTGTGAGTGGTAATTTTCCAGGACTTATAGAATGAATGACTTTCTTCCTTATATACATCTTTTTAGGTGTATGTGGTACTGGAGCTGGTTTGCAGATGTTCCATCCGTACCGGTGAGGATGACCAGGAATCGCTATTGGTGAAGAACCTAAAATTATTCTCGCAATTTAATACTGGTCGTTGGTCAGACGACATGATTACATCACAAATACACACTTACAGTCATTTGAAGTATCTCGTTTCATTCTATTATTTATTTCAATATCTGATTCTAATTCTGGTATCGGCTGAGACTCAGGCGGCTGAGGTTTTGGGATAGGCCATTCTATGAATTTTGGGCTTGGCCGTGGTTTTGACCAGTTAATAAGTTTGGGAATATGTTTTTGCCATTCCGCCCATTGTGGTTCCGGGATATTTATCGGGATAAGTTCTGGGATAGTATCCGGAACAGATTTAGGCCATATCGCTTCTTTAACTTCATAAGCAGGTTTAGGCCATTCTGTTTCTGTTGGCTCTAGCGTAGGTACTTCCCATATTGAATTAAATGGTTCCGGCGACCCATAAATTGGCGGTGTTGGCCAATTTACGGGTTCAGGCTGTATGTAAGATTTCGATGGCACTGTTAATAAAATATAATGGAAATTAATCATAACCAAAAACTTATATAACATTAAAAGGAGGGCCAATGAGCCACGAGATTATCGCAAATAAAAATTAAAAATCTTTGGTTTTGTTTTCCGACATAATCTCTCTTGAGCTCAAATACACTTTGCCCAACTCTTGAAACCTTACACACACAAGTTTACACATTTGTGAGCATATAAGAAGCACAGAAGCTCCTTAGGCACATTACATGCATATGTCAAATTATAGTTTTCATGTTTGAGCTAGTCTTTTGTTAAGTTTACGTCTGTTTCAACCCTAACCAACAACGAGAGGACAATACAGACAAGAATCCCTCGGAGACAGTATAACATATTCACGAAGATGCTCCTGCATAGAAAAATTTATGAAAAATAGCTAATCCCAAAGCCTAAAAGGATTAAAAGGGAAGATCTTTCACCTAGCAGGAGTTGTACTCGGGGGTGCGGTCTGACAGTTAATGTCTGGAGGTTCTATTTCTGATCTGGCCGAATATTAGTGCACGAAGGATTCGTGGTATTGCAGCCCTATTTAATGTAAATTAATTTATTAATTGGGTCAGGTTGTTACTTAATCATCTTCGAGTGACTATGTGTGGCAGATATTTAACGTAATTGTACCTGGTGATTATGAAGATTGCGTGCTCAAAGAATAATGCCAAGTCTACAACCTCCGTCTTCAAAAGATACAGTTCTTGAAAGGTAGAACAGGTACCTTTCCCTTTTCAACCGTATATTGTAGTCAGTTAACATGTTTAGAGAATATTAATTATAGAAAATGTTCTAACGGAACCCTCAGTGTGAATAAATAATAAAACCATTTTTTTTTTAACGTG
This sequence comes from Aplocera efformata, assembly GCA_921293045.1. Taxonomy (NCBI): domain Eukaryota; kingdom Metazoa; phylum Arthropoda; class Insecta; order Lepidoptera; family Geometridae; genus Aplocera; species Aplocera efformata. The sequence goes on from OV121057.1 coordinate 362,113, forward strand.
TGGTTTTGTAGTACCTACTAACTGTACTAACTGTAAACCGTATTTTATATGAAAAATAATTACTATTTCCGTATTACATTAGGAACTCTACAATAGGGTCATGAAGGATTACTCACCCTGAGGTTTCCCCCAGACTACCATCAGCAGCGCGAGGAACCACAACCTCCCGATCGTCCTCATGACCAGAGATCGCTGAGGTTGGCGGTCATTATTCATCACCTCCTTATACCTTGCGATCTGTGGACAATCGATTGCATTAATAATATTTTTATTCGATTTAAATAGCCCGTGAAAGTTAATTATTGATTTAATTATACTATTCGCATTTATCAATTGTCCTTGACGACTTAATTGCATTAATACTCGGCAGCATGTGAGTATGCTCACACTCACACATATGCACTATGATTCCTTGTGTCACTGGTGCTATACACGTTGATACCATGGTGGCCCCGGGGCACAGACGCCAACTTTCAATCTGAAGGGCGCTGGTTCAAACCGATGCAACAATGATATTTACTTGAAAAATTTATGTGCGCAATTCACGTTCTCGAAACGGTGGTTAGAACCAAAAATTCGAAGACATGTGACATCTACCATGGATTGGGCTTCCATGGTAAATGTAAGTCCATTCACTCTCAACGAGAGTAGGCTAGTTTTCCTGCAGTGGGAACGTTAGAGGCTGAGGACCTATTTAATAAAGATTTATTTATTCATGTAAAGATCGTCTTTTTTTATCCTATAATGAAACCTGTAATTTTACAATCCCCATTAACACACCTAAATTCAATCACGAACGTTTAAAAATCCCCATTCCCAGTGGGGGAAAGCGGAAGCTCGGCTACCTGGCGGAACCGGAAGTGCGACCCACTAATGACGTGGCGCCATCTACGTGCGAATGTTTCGCTTTTGACGGGATTTTATTTCGTTTTTACTCTGTGGCGTGTCACGCCCGCGGGAACTTTGAAAGCTTTTATAATGGAGGTCAATGGGTGGATTATAGTCTATGGCTGAAAATTTAAGGTTTATTAGTAAATTAAATGAAGCCTGGAAGCTTAGATAGTATTATTGTAGCTATTTAAATAAATGTCTAGATAAAACTTAATCGAAAATCACCATGAATAAAGTGTTGCGTTTAAGATACGCATATATTGCTTTTTAATATTCAAGAAAGACGTGTTGCCAATACTAACTTGGTACCTGTGCCTCCTGCGCTGTAGGTCGGCGATTCGATTCCCACTTAAGACAAGCATCTCTGTTACGAACATAACTGTTTGTTCTGTGTCAGGGTGTTAATATGAAATATGTAAGTATTTACAGACAAAAGAACAATATAAGTATTGTATCAATTATCTAGTTCCCATAATACAAGCTATGCTTAGTTTGGGGCTAGATGACGCTGTGTGTATCCATAAATATTTATGAACTTATTTATTTAAGTTTGTAAGTTTAACCACTCATTTTATCTGTTGTATGGTTTCACCATCTTGTCCTAGTATCCACTGAGATTTCGCAAGATACCTGCAAATGACCTATAAAAAGGACAAACAAGCAGTTTCGAGTCCCAAACAAGCAGTAAAACAATGAGCTCGAGGCAGGGGTTGAATATATTTATGGGTTTTTGCAATTCCTACGTGCAATTTTCTTTTTTAGTCTCCTTTGCGACATGACACTAAGAGAGCTGTTGGGAGTCTTAAAGTGTAGATTTAGTATTTCGATTTGTATATTTTTTTAATTCAGTACTACTCACATTAGAGTGTTTTGATCGATCGGTGTATGTGAATAAAAACAAATCTATTTCGTATTAATTCAATAGGATATTACAACAAAAGTCAAATTAAATTTAGAGTATCTATAATTACTTCGATCTTCAAAACATATTTGGAAATGTCTCCTTTTTAATTTAATTTAATTAAATTGTTATATGATTACGTGATATCATTACTAACTTTGCTTGCTTAATTCCCATCCAACTCATGATGGGGAGAACAAAAAAGAAACCCAATAATTAATGGATTTACAAATTACTTATTTACATTACTTATTTTATACAATCTCTATGGGAGCAAGGTGGAACATCTATCAAATTAAAACATCCAAATTGGCGAAGAAATCGCGTAACAAACAAAAAAAATGCCGAATTAAGTACGTCCTCCTTATACCTTACAAGCAATCTTAACCTATAATCTTAACTACTGAATACTTTTGTCAATAGTACCTTACATGTTTTGTAAATCCAAATATTTACAGCGAAAATTGGGGACGTTACTTACATAGGTAAGGCACATCCAAGCACATATCCAACCATCCGAAAGCAGCTCAGAAGAATAAATTTATGCGATGATTTCTCATCCAAAAAATAGGTCACAACGGAACACAACAATGAGAATAATCCATTTAATAATACTGATGTTACTCGTAATAACTTGATAGCTTGGCAAGGCATGCTTCCTGGTACATCTGCTACATCCAGACTGAAGACATCTATAGGAGTACCTATATAAATCAATTGCTGTTCGTTAGTGTCGTTAGAACTCGAAAACGACTGGACCGATTTGGCCAATTTCTATTTTGTTGTGTTCTTAATAGCGAAGTCAAGGTTTAGTTCACGGGATAGGTCGGAAATCGGAACTGAAAGTATATTTTTCTATGGGATTATTACCGCCATGACGTTTCACAGCCGATTGTCAAATTGTCTATGAAGATAGGACAAGAAATTATTGAGAAAAACAAAGAACCTGCCTGCGTTATAAATTTTTAAATAAGATTTATATGTTTAATTTTATTTTGCTTTGATTTTGATACCACACTCGATAGGTTTTCAGGAAAAATAATTTTAGGGCATAATTTGGGGTATAAGGCATATTATGGGGGTCATTGGCCATCTCAATTTCGATATAGCCAGTCTCTCAGAATTGAGAAGAATCTAACGACACATCTCAAGCTAAAATCCATCAAGAAAGGCTACAGAAATATACCAACATACACTCGAAAAACATAACCCTCCTTCTGGCGCAATGGGGTAAAATCATATGTCGAGTTAGTTTGTTCTAAAATAAAAATGTTACTTGTTTGTTGCATTGAAATCGGTCGACGGCAGAAATATGCATTGCGGCAGAAGTTTCTGGCTTTCCTGAAGTACATTCACATGGCAGAACGCGTAGTAGATCTCATTTTATGAGTTCCACTTCTCACAAACTAGACTATTGTGTGCCAAGATTTTCTGGAACGAATAAGTAGGAAACACAGCACTGTCTCTTTCCCAGAGCACGGTACTATCTGTCGCGGGCAGCCCTCGGAATATTTCATAGATATAGGCTTGTGATGAGTTCAGAGGTTTTGTAAGGGACGGAAGGGGTTAAAATAGGCCTTTAGGGAGGAATCTAGGTGAATTGTCTTTGTTTTTAGAAGAACGACTTCAGAAGATTTTTATCTTACTGTAAGATGACGTAACTACTCTTATGCATTATAGTTTTTATAAAACCTATCAATATTTCTAACCAATCTAACCATATGAGCTAACTCAGTTAATCAAGTATTTTATATTATAACATTTTCCATAAATACATATAAATATTTAGGATAGCAAAATATTTGACCTATATTCACCAAACGTTTAGAACGGAAATACGAAACACAAAAATTCGGTTTTGACATCTGTCAATAACAATAGCGCGCGAAACGGCAGCCATCTTGAATCGGTTTTAATCAATCACCTCATGCCAAAACGGCGTTTGGAAAAGCCTAGAGATTATTTTCCACTTTTAGGTCGATTATCGGTCACAACAGAACGAGATTTGTTCAATTATCTAAGCCGTGTTTAATTTGCTAAACGATAATATATATTTAGTTAAATTTGGCTTTTGTAAAAGTGATTAAAAATTTACGCGATGGGATACGATTTGGGACTTTTCATACATCGTTAGAATTACTGTTGTTATGAGTGAAGTGGTTACACTTAACATTACTTGAGATCCAAATCCAAATGATACTTGAGATCTAAAGGAATAAATGACTTTGACTTTGACTTTGATTAGATGAGGCATTAACTAGATTAAGTAATCATTTTCAGATAAGTTAACTTCTATTATCTATCTATGCTCAACATGCGTAGTAATATTTATACCTAACTGCACCCCGCGTTGTTACTCGCGGTCAGTCTTCTTAAGGGAACGTACATTTTTCCGGGATAATAAGTAGCCTAGCTATTCCAGACTATAATCTATATAAATATGTGCCAAATTTTATCCAGATCTGTTCAGCCGTTCTGGGGTGGTTGAGCAACAAACATCCATTCATGCAAAACTTTTTTATTCATATTATAATAGTAGTAAGATAAAACTATAATATATACTAAAAACTGACTGTAAGTTTACATATCTGTATACATGCCATAAGCTTAAAACTTATGACCCGTTATATACGCACGAGCATTTTTACTAGCGTGTAAAGATGTTTCGAGTCCGTCGTTGGGACCTTTTTATTATTTATAATGGTTTACGTATTGAATTGAAAACTAGAATTCAATTGAAATAAAGTATTTTGACTTTGACTTTATTATTGTAAGAAGACTGAAACACTCAAGCACGTATTAATGCTATACTTCCATTCATTCATCCGAGACACATCAACATCACAAGAGTCGAGACGCCAGACGCATTCGGCAAACGCGGAGCTCAGATTTCCCCATGCGATAGAGAAGAGATTACAGCCTCGTCTCGAGGGACAAACAACTAATTCGTTAGTTAATTAACTAAGCCGCGTCAGTGGTGGGGTTAAGTACACGCGCCTTTCTTGAGGCCTTCGGGGATTACGCTTAATTTGTGAGGTCAACTTCTCAGACTACAATACCTCGGTATATAATATATAAATAAATATTCATGGACATATTTCACACAGCGCCATCTAGCCCTAAACTAAGCATAGCTTGTATTATGGGAACTAGATAACTGATAGAATACATATAGTTCTTTTTTTAAATACATCTACACTAATATTATAAAGAGGAAAGATTTGTACCTATGTTTGTATGTTTGTAATGAATAGGCTCAAAAAGTACTGGGCCGATTTAAAAAATTCTTTCACCAATAGAATGCTACATTCTTCCAATTTGACATAGGCTACATTTCATTTTGAAAAAAATTGGGGATCCTTGGTAAAATTTGAACAATGTAACCGAAGGTGTAGAAAAATGAGTCTTAAAATGTCTTTCGTCGAATGCGCTGCCGAAACTATTAGCGATAGAACAAAATAATGTACAACAATATTGAAGAACATCATGTCTACAAAAAACTCCGCGGTATCATATGTCCAACTATTGTAGTTATGTCACTACCCCGTGCGAAGCCGGGACGGGCTGCTAGTACTTAATATACATATTAACACTCAGACACAGAACAAACATTTACGTTCGCACACAACTGCTTGTCCAGCGAGGGATTCGAACCCAGAAGGCAGAGCCATGTAGACTATGTACGGCTTGATAGATATTAGCTTGACAGGTATTGTTAGATTGGTCTTAATTCTTATAGTGGCACTGGTTATGTCAAAATTATAAAAATCAAAATGTGGCATATTTGGCGCCATGTTTAAAAAAACCTTAATTATTGTTTCATTAAAATACAGGGTTTTATAAACGGTTTAAAGAAATATATAAAATACTAGCTGACCGGGCCACGCGTTGCTGCGGCTAACGTTTTTGTAATTGTGACTGTCAAATAATAACAGGCAAATAATTAGCAATAAATTAAAATTGCGACTATAATTTGAGATTTAAACTATCCTATCTCTCAAGTTGGATCGAACTGCACATGGTGTGCGAATTTTATTATAATCGGTTAAGTGGTTTAGGAGTCCATTGAGGACAAACATTGTGACACGAGATTTATATATATTAAGATGTAATGTTTAATCGTAATTTGGGATTTCTCACGCAGTTGGTTTTTTTCAATAATTTCTTGTTTTAATAACGTATTTAACTTTCATAAATTACGAGATAATGCACACTTAGGGTGGCTAATACCAATTTGTCAGGCGCTCTTAAACACGAGTCTTCTTGAATCGATTGCTGCTCTACACGTATATACAATACAAAATGTTGGTTTTTTTTTGTTCTAACTAACTTGTGCTCAAGTGATTTGAGCATAAGTTAGTGCTCGGGTTTTAGGTGTTTGTCTTGTCCATGCCATCTGCTACACAGGGATTCCTAGTCAAGGGATACGAATGTGTTAACGTTTATTTATGTATGTAGGTATCAAAATCATTGTACCTATGTATTTTTACATCTGTAGGAAGGAGTTTCCAAGTAGATTTGTCCTACTGCATCTTTGGAACAGGCAGAAGGACCGGAGCCAACCGCCGTGCAGTCCCCGGGGAGGGAAGGTGTCTGCCCACAACGCCTGCAATTTAAACTTTGTCCTGTTTACCGGGTTTTAAAACTGCAAGGCTGAAAAAGATTGTTTGAAATGGCTAAAAATACAACTCAAAATGTAACGTAACGATTCTTACTAGCTGGTACTTGGATCTGTTACAATATCAGACGTGTTCGTGAATGTGTTAATGACACTTTAGCGAATTTGTGTTTTGGTTATTTTGATAGAATTAGAAAACTACACAAAACAAAAGCGTAGACTAATTGTATCGCCATATACGGTTATCATCATTATTATCTCTTTATTTCAGGCAACATATTGCATTCCAAAAATATAAAGTAATAAGGCTCATATCGAATAAATACGTATAATAGCGTGTAATAATTGTTTATGATGGCCTATACTAAAAGAAGCTAAAAATAACCTAATTAAAACAATTTTTAATTAGAAAGAAGCAGAAATAAATATAGCGTAATGATATCAATGTGGCTATCATATACTAAACGTTTTTTTCAAGAGATTAGCGCGTTCAAACAAACAAACTCTTTATCTCTTTATATTAGTATAGATATCACAGCTTTTAATGTTAAGTTTTCCTTTTCTTTTTCTCTTCCCCTCTGTTGTATGTAAGGAGTGTCCTATCACCCCTATCTACACCATTTTGTAGCGGCCCACGTTATCATACAACTTCCATTTTCATGCAAATTCAAAAGTTTCGGCGCTAAATAACTGTGACATACGAACAGACGGATAGGATGAAACTCACAAAAAAAACAAATTCACAAATTTGGCCAAAAATATCTAAATTCATACTCTTTAAACTAAACTACTCAACTTTTATAACTAAAATCTGAAATGTTCCACGAGTGTGCTTCTGGGCGCAGATTTATATAATCTGCCATTACTGCACTCAAAACTTTTTGCGTGAGCTCCAGGCTATAGCTTTGAGTAGGTAACATCTGCATGTAGTTTCGCTGAAACATTGTAACACAAGCATTTTGTCAAGTTATAACTAGTACTCAAACAAGGAGCAGGCAAATTACAGGCGCATGAAACGTCACAATCCCGTCTTGAGTGACGGGTGCAATGTGATGCGACCTGGGTCTTCTCATTCGGTAGGGGAGGGTCGTATTGTCGTTGTAATGGACGGAGGTAACCACTTAAGATCAGGTCGGCCTTCAGCTCGTCCCGTCACCTCCGTAGTAGGAAGAGTACTGCCACCATATGCATTTCTGTATCCGCGTAGTTGTATCTTCCTTTTGCTGTGCTCTAGTTAGAATTGTACGGGTGCCATGATACGATTCTATTTCAAGATTTAGATTGGCAATACGATGCGGATCGGAACTTCTCATTATTTATTCAACCAATATCCAATTCGACTGGGCTCACAGCTGGTAGGGGCTCTGCCTTCTGTGGTCGTATGTTCGATTCCCACCCAGGACAAAGATTTTAGTGACGATCATAGATTTTTGTTCTGGGTCTGGGTGTTAATATGTACTATTTATTTACAAAGAAAAAGTTCTATGTATGTTTTATATCAGTGGTTTCGTTTTTGTAATTTACAAGCTATCCTTAGTTTGGGGTTAGATGGCACCGTGTGAAACGTCCATGGATGTACCAAAATTGAAAATCTTCAGACGTTAATGGGGTCAGCATGGAGGAACAGTATTCCATCCAAAAAAATAATCGCTTAAATCAATTCATAATCGGTTAAAATGACGCGGTTCAAACGTAAGTAGAAAAATCTTTAGTTAAATTGAAAATCTTTTACTTTACTATATTAACTATCTCAATATTTTTGCTTCAGGCAATAGCATAAAATAAATATAATATTTACATCAATCTGCTTTTATTGTATTATACCTATAATTCCATAGTCTGTCTTCTTTTTTGGGTGAATTTGGGTGAACACTAAATTTGTTCAAATCAAATAAATGGTTACGAATATAGATCCTAAAATTTTTTTTTTTCTATTCTTTGTACTGTAATCGATTGTAATCTGCTTTTTAAATAAATAAAATAAAATAACGGCGTATCCAATCCTTCTAACACATAATACTTAAGCAACATAATGTATAAATTACACCAAATGCTGTCAAAACGCTTAAAAATACATTGTAGATAAAGTTAAATGCATAATTTCAGATAGTTATGGAATGCCGCGCCAGCGAATAGAAGCCTTTTACGTGTCATTTGATAGTTTGTCGTTTGGAACAGATGCAGCCATCTTGCACAATTTCCTTTTTCAGTTTTACTTTCTAAGACATTTTTCCGTAGTATCTGAACCAAGCTAAAATTTTTCTAGCGTTAAATTTTAAACACGTAGATGTTTAATCGAGCTATGGATTATATAATCGTTCGTCCAAATGCCAAAGTTATGGAAACCGTAACCTACAGCGCAAAAGATACGGCCACTTCTAGTACTAGTTAATTTATTTTAATTATTTTATATAAGGTACTAGCTGTGCTCGCTAGTAGTTTATATAAAATATTTAAAATTTACCGCGTTACCCGCTGTTTTCTGGTATCAAAAGTAGCCTATATGATAGGTAATCCAGAATATAATCTATCCTGGTACTAAATTTCAATCCGTTGAGCCGTTTGAGCGGAAGGAGTTATAAACATACACACACAGAGAAAGGCACATACATACAAACTTTCGCCTTAGATTTATAAGTGTGATTTCAATAAAAGACTCGAAATACCATTACAACAGAAGAAAAAGTATCTTTAAATAAATATTCTTGGACATTTCACAGTTCAATGTAACCCGAAACTAAGCACAGTTTGGAGTATGGAATCTAGATAACGAATAGATTGTTTATACAATTTTTTTTTGTAAATAAAAACAACATACAAGAACAAACACGTTTATCACACAAATGCTTGTTCTGTGGAAATCGATTCCACGAGGAGAAGGCAGAGCCAGGCCAGTCAAACTACAATTACATTTAATTACAATAGTGCCACAGAAATGTAAAAGCGCCTAGGCAATGCGTAAATTGAAATCGTTCGGGCCGCCCTCATCAACCCGCACAAATACCTTTCTTTCGCGTAAAAAAACAGCTTTTCAATCAATAGATCGACAGATGAAGGTAGGCCGTACCCTCATTAGGATAACATCCGGTTCATCTTGATCTTATTAATTTGGGACCGGATGGCCCATCTCCATCTTTTGCGAGTTCCAAATGAGATGCTTAGGAGTTAGGGATTATACGAATGTTTGTTTTGAAATGTCTGGGACATTCGATGTTTTTCTTTTTAACTATTGGATTTCTTATTTTCAACCGATTCCAAAATAGGTATTTTTCCATTGGGGTGTATGTTTTTGGATTTCAACGATTTGATGACCGGACACAGAGTTGCTTGTAAGTTTCACAGTTGTCTGTCTGTGGTCTTGTGGTACATAAGCTTATAATACTTTTTGTGGGGAATTTGGTCATTGATGTAATTTGAAATTTAAACATAATTGCTAATTTAGATTATGATAAGTTAACTATAGTTCACAAATAGAAAATATTTCAGGATTTTTTTTTTTATTACTTGATAATAATATAAAAATATGCTTCAAAGTCATAATAGTATTACACGAGGCTCCCCAAAAACATCACGAATATCCAATTCTATCGACCTCAGACCAAACTAACAATTTCCCACGAACACCTCTGCTACAACACACCTCCAGAGAATAATTTAAATCATAGCCAGGAAAAGCTTGTACCAACAGTCGTGGCACATATAAAATCATTTAAAGAAACCTGCGGTGAATTACCCGTTTATAAATAATCTTTTTCGTATTCATCGTAAAATGAAGAAAGCTTACATCCCAAAATAATACGGAGAAAATTCTCCAAAAACTTAATTCGCTTAAGCGAGAATCGAACCCGTACCGCAAATCCTATAAAGTACAAAGCACTTACCTGATTGGCTGCTTGATAGATAGACTAGTAAGTCCCTGTGTATTTGGTTATTTATCTTCCTGAAGTTCGGATCTTAAAACATGGGTTCCGTATGTTTTATTGCGGTTCTATCGAGTTAGAGATCCGCTTTTACGCTTGCATTTTATTTGGATTAGATATTATATGAAATAAAATACTCATGTAAGAATGTATTATTGATGGCTCCATAGTAGAATTTAGCGTCAGTAGCAAAATGCAAGAGGGATATTGTTTGATTGAGGGTATTTGATTGGATGTTCCTGGACTGGACTGAACTGAGTGGGCACCAGTTGAATTTATTTTGAAATTTATTCTTAGTATCTTATATATAGTATAGTAGTTCTTAGTTGCAATATTACTGAATCTGGGTTACATAGGTAAAAAACTTAGTGATAAGAACGTATGATCTTGTAGGTACAATTATTTAAAAAAGACTGACGTTTCCAAGTTTTTTTCAGAATTCAATGGAGATAAAGTATTTTGACTTTGACTTTGACGCAAGCCTGCTTTATGGGTAACGGATTCATTCCCTGGCCGAGACAAACATCGTGTGAAGGGCATGATGTTTGGTTTCGGGTATTGGAAGTTTTATTTTTTATTTATAAAACACAAAGTCTAATTTCACCTTACCCTAATCAACCAGCGTCGCAGTTACGCCCCTCAGAAGTATAGTGTGGAAACGTTTAAAAATGTTAATATTCCTAAATCTAGACCCATTTCAGACAATAAATAACAGTTAGATCATCTCATTGCTAAGCCCTGTAAATTAATTAAAATATTATATAATATAAAAGTTGATTACAAACCATAGTATTATTTTATTCAACATTATCCTCATATCATTTTAGAGGGGACGAACGGGAAGTAGATTTCCCGTTGTTTCCCATCGGGGAATAATCCTTAAATTTTACCTTGCAGCACCAAACTTTAGTCAAAATTATAATTTCATAATGTAACGTCAGCTCGTCAAAATGCCGTGAATTAGCGGAGAGCCGTGAAGTTGCGCGGAGCCGGTGACACCTGCGCCGGCACGGATCTGCCCAGATGTCTTTATTTGCCAACTTGAGAAACGGAAGCGGAATTTTCAGTTAGTTTGGTGAACTGTCAACGATCCTTAACATTATTTGGCTGCAAACTTTCTCTGTCTACGAACATTAACATTAAAAAGGGGCTCACTTAAAAAAATCAAAATCATGTATTTCATAAATGTTCATCATCATATAATCATATGCGCACTGCAAGGGAGTGGAATGCTTTGCCCGAGTCTGTGTTCCCTGACCATTACAACCTGGGGGTCTTCAAGAGTAGAGTGAATAGGTTTCTCCTAGACAAGCGTGCTCCATCGTCGGCCGCATCTTCACTTCCCATCAAGTGAGATGGCGGCCAAACGCTTGGCTATACATAAATAAAAAAAAAAAAAGGACTATACCTTTGGAACCACACGCCGGAGCGGGCTGAACTTTTAACTTTGGTACTTTGCAAATTGATACTATAATAATAAAATAAACGTTTACACACTCACTAGAATTCCCTGTGTCGCAGGCATGGACAATCACAGAAACACAAGACAAACACTCAAGATCCGAGAAAATATTTCATCATTTAGCTTGGGTGTGTGTAACTCGAACCCGGGACCTCTCGCTTCGAAGGCAGCGCTACTAACAACTAAGCCACGGAGCCCTCTTAAATAACAATACCGTCGGTGGTACGGAACACTCAGTGTACGAGTCTGAATCGCACTTGGCCTGTTTTATAACTTCACATCGTCGTAACTTTTAAATATTATTTAGCAATAACAAAATGTTGCTTGTAGCAAATTTAAGGTGAAACAAACGACATGTTAATGTGCTATTGGCATGATCTTGGATCAAATTCAAATTTTGGGGGGGTCCAGTTGCTCGCGTCCGTAGGTGTATACCCTTTGATTCTCTACACGTACCCCCTGGGTGGTGCTAAAGGAGCAACCAAAAGTAGCAGTAGAACAATAAAGTGACTTATAAATGTGCAATAATGGTGCAATAAAAGCAATATCTTGACAACTTAAACTAAATCTGGCAGTTAACCTCAAAAACAGCAACTTTCAGAATTCTTATGAAAACTTGAATCATAATGTTATCACAACATTCTAGATCCTAGAGTACTGTGATAATAAAAGCAAGTAATAGCGTAGTGCACACTGATAACAAAAATAGCTGAAATTCACAAAGAAAACGTAAATAAGATACGAAAAGCAACTCAACGGAAACCGATGTGCTTGAATATTTCAAAAAGGATGCAGCTAGACTTGCCGGAACCTACCGGTGCCAGGGTCTTAGGGCTGGCAGCCTAGGGTTCTGCTCTTATAGTTGGCTTCTGATGGCCTGGTCAACTTCGAGCTTTTGGCGAGAGCGGAACGCGCTCAACCGGGCTTATATTATAGTTAGGGGAACTTTAGGTACTCTTTAGAATGGTTGCGTAAGTGAGCATCCTTTAAAACCGTACACGTAGGTACTCCATAGCGCTAAAGGAGCTACGAAAAGTAGCAGTAGAACTTGTGCAAAGTTCGCCCGGAAAAAAACTGCTTCCACTCCTGGTAATCTGCCTCTAAGCAGTGCGCATTGCTGTTCCGGTGGACGTGGGTGGACGTGGTGGTGGCTGGTGAAATCACATCCGCGCGAGACATGAGACGACTTGGTTCTAATACTTCGGTCAATACATAGCTAATGCTGGCTAAACCTTCCGAGATAGATTAAAATGATAGACTTCGGAATTGTGAATCTTTTTAAACTATAAATGCATCATTTAACTTTTGTAAATCTTTGATACACATACGAGTACATACCTAATATCAGTCTGTTGTTAATATCAGTTTTCGGAGACATTTACTAACTTTTCTCGTTGTGATTGTCGTAATATTAGTTCACCAAAAAATTTGAATCTTTAATTGGCTGTAAGATTAATATTAATTGTTATTATATTATCTCTAAGAGCTGTTGATTCTGTTTATAATAAATAAATAAATTGTATTATGAGCTACGTCACACACACTGTACCGTCCGAATCCGGGGCGGGTGGCTAGTAATGTATAAAAAAAGTTTGTGTAAGGAGCCTGTTATAAGTAATGTGACAACCCTGTCCGCGTCTTATTAAAACTTGGCAACTCCAAGTAATTGTTACTGAATCGTTGCTCTATAAAACTGTGAGCAATTAATAGTTTCTAAGTTTGCGTTAGGAAAAAGTTGTTTTTGTTTGGGCAGTGTACGTACTTGATTGGAACAAGTTTTTTATCCGATGAAATTGCGTGACATACAAACGGTCCAATTAAGCGGTTACCACCGGCCATGAACAACGATAATGCGACGAGAAGAATGGAGGTATAAGAAGACCCAAGTCGCATCGCGTTGCGCCAGCTTTGAGTCGCGAACTTGGGGGCTTTGTAAAGCTTCATGCGCGTAAAGCAAGAAGTTAGATGGGTGACCGTTTAACTTGAACTTTTGTTTAAACTTGAATAAAATTGAATGAACCGACTACAATAATTTATTAATTAAAACTTAAATTTTTTAATTATTTAACTAAAAAATAAATTTATTAATTAAAAATTAAAACCCTGTGCTATTGTTTGTTCACCTTTTTTTTGTTATTGTTTTTTACCATACTGTCTCACAAGCTAATCAAAAATTGTATTACTTAATGGAGGAAACTTCGCTGGTCTATGTATTTTTTAAATGTATCATTAATAATAAGCAATTATGTACTGTTTGTTTCCCAAATAAAGCAAAATAAATAAATAAATAAATAAATAAAATTTTCCGTGATATTCTATTCGTAGTTAGTCTCGGATCACTGGCGACAAGATATCGTGACAACATACAGCTGAATCGAGTCCTTTTTCTTGAAGTCTGTTTAAAATAGTGACAGCAACATTTATACACCGAATATTTCCAATAAGCTGACAACGCGTCCCGCGCTTCCGTACCCATCATCTGACATTCAAGATAAAAAAAATATTTTCCCAAACAAAAGCCGATAGAGCCAAGACCCTTCAGGAAAACGGCGCCGAAAGCTTTCAGTATCATATCGCCAAACAACAGTGGTTTCCGTGATAATATACATCACTTTTTACACAACTAATTGTAGCTATAACGAATCATATCATAAACTTAATAAACATAAATTATTATGGACAAATACAGACGTCTAACTAGACTTCTAAATCAAACAATTAACAATTTGTTGTATTTTTGAAGTGAATACTTCTATACGCGCGTTGGGCATATTTTGAGATGGAAAAAACCATTGTACTCGCGACACTGTTACCGTTACCGTTACCGACACCTCAGTATATAAGTACCTGTAGTGTAGTCTGCCTGTTTTCACTTCTGTCGGCACTCCCGGAGTGACATATTTCAGTTATTTTTGTCATTTTATGTTCGTTACCTTAGAACTCCATCATTTATAAGCTGATATAGATAATTATTATTTTATTTGAATGGATTAACTTTCAATTTAGTCCCAAAGAAATTTCATCAAATCGGTTCTATAGTTTGGTTTGGATCTAAATAACTGGAAAATATGTCGTCCAAGTAAACGAAATTGCGTATTTTGCTTTCATGTGACTTTTTTCTTCGCCTATTGTATACCAATTTGAATGTTTCTTTATAAAAATAGTAAGGTGTTTTTCGATTTTTCGATTTTTTTAATGTCACTTGCGCCGCTTCGATTCATGGTCGGGGCAAACTTTGATAAAGATAGTTTTCGAGTCTTGGATGTTTCTATAGTATTTCTGTGTTAATCCATGCGACTTGTAGGCAGAAACACAGAAATTATACAGAGTCTTAGTGTGGAGTGTTTCCTGAGTCGGTGATATACAACCCATAATAACCAAGACCCGAGAACAATTAGAGTAGAGAAGGCTACTACCAACATAGCTACATAGTATGTAGCATAGTTTTATTAGTGGTCGGGTGGGGACTGGAGTGCTCTCCAGTGGGGCTACGCTTTTACACAGGGGGTGACCACGCTGCCACGCAAGAGATATCACGAATGGTATATTTTTGGATTCTGATTTGCAAAAATACGTAAAGGATTTGACGAGGGGAGGTTTGTAATTTCATTAAATAATAGACTGATATAATCCTAATCCTAACTATAATAATAATATATATTATAATATTATAAATGCGAAAGTAAGTTTGTTTGTTTGTTTGTTACGCTTTCATGCCTAAACCACTAAACTGATCTTAAAAATTCATTCACCGATGGAAAGCTACATCATCAGCGAGTAATATAAGCTATATTTTTACAGAATAAATCGATTAATTTAATAAATCGACTTCAATACTTTCAACACAATAAATGTTGAAAGTATTGATACTTACTAGTTCCCGTTTCCGTAGGAATACGGGGATAAAATATAGCCCATGTTACTCGCTGATAATGTATTTAGCTTTCCATTGATGAAAGAATTTTTTTAATCGGTTCAGCGCTTGAAGCTTGAAAGCGTTACAAGCAAAAAAACAAACTTACTTTCGCATTTATATATGTGAATATTTAATTAATTACATAAAATGTCAAGTATGAAAAGAGATTATCCCGTTCACAATTTAATTATGCTACTAAGAGTAAACAAATACAAATCGTTAATAGTTCGAAAAAAATTGCCTCTCTAAGTTCCCAATTGGTGGTGAATGCATGGTGACCTCGTGCCACCATTATGTGGGAGATTCGGCACTTGAGGTATCGACGACTAGTGCCGCGCCCCGGGTTCACACGCCCTTTGTGCACCACTCCGCCGGCGGCGTGGGAATATTTTCGTTGTACCTACGTTGTCACGGGTTTTGTTTTAGTACGCGCTGAGTATTCATCGGCTGACCTCACAGCTCAGTTGGTAGTAGCTCTGCCTTCTGTATTGTAGGTCTTAGGTTCGATTCCCACTGAGGACAAGCATTTGTGTGTCATATGACGAAGCCTCTCTACAGCTGATGATCTCATAATAAGTTGTTATTGAATCACGGTATCTTGTCTGTTTTCTGAGTAAGTCAAATTTATATTTTAGGTTTTGACGATACAGAGTGTTCTTGATGTACCAATATGTGGAAAATAAATGAAATGAAATGAAAATGAAATTTGTTCCGTGTCTGAGTGTTAATACGTAATACATGACATGTATGAATATATAATTAGAATCGGTATGTTAGAAATCCAATTTTCAAAGCTCAGTCCTGGGTTCTATTCCTACCAAATTTCATGGTCATCACACAAATGACAAATATTTGATTTTGAACATCAAATTTGCTCTCAGGTCTAGGATAGTATTGTATGATTTTGTGAGGGTCCGTGCAAACATGTGATGATGATGTGTTTGTTGTTAGATCTTGGATAGTTTAGTATGAAAAAACTCTTGTTATCATTAAGCTCGCCTTTGTGCTAGCTTTTACAACTTTTTTAAACTTATTTGTCTATTTTCTTGTGTACTGTAAATAATTACAGAAGATCCACATTAAGGTAGACGCAGAGATTAATGAGTACATGATGATGTATCGTCCAATTACAAAAGTTAAACATAAAACTATTTACACCCACGGTGTACTCAATATGCTAATTATTTCGGAACGTGTGTCCGGACGACCGATATTTTGTTTTGATAAGAAAATTACCCCCTACTACGGCACCCTGGTGGAGCGAGAACCGTTCGACTTTACAAAAGTTTGGTTAAAACTATGCTTTACTAAAGTTTATTATTACTGATCAATAATTGTTTTTTTCAAATGAAAAAAATTATTTATTACTTACAAGTAATATGGAGTCTTCAAACTGCTTGCTGCTAATCCTGAATATGACATATTATTAATATTTAACGTAATTAATATTATTTGTCACATAGATGTTTTTATCTTAATTTTTTTGGTTTTATTTTAACTGTTTTAATTAGTTTATGTGGCTATTATAATTACATAAATAAATCAAAATATTAGAATTTTAATCACAAAAGCGAAATAAGTATAAATACTTATTTCAGTATTAGGTATACGTATAGGGTTCTTTTCGATTTCGACTCGTCGAATTACGCCAATAAACGTAGTAGGGTTTGAAGTTTTCATTCATACGTTGGATAACTCGCGTGGGCGCTGATTAAACCGTTATACAACGATAAATATTTTAAAGTTGTTTTGGAAATTTATTTTTAATGGTCTTATTTGTACGTGGGCTTTAAAGCCCTTGACACAATTTTAACGCGAATTTGAACTTGAGCAATACAATCCAATCTCTAATAGACAAAACTAACTTACCTTAATTTATACAACAAACATGACGGGACGAGCTGAAGGCCCACCTGATGTTAAATGATTATTTCCGCTCATAACAATAGCAATTCGACGCTTGCCACCCGAGACGGGGATGCAATGTCCACTGCACCTGTGATTTCACAGGCGCCACACCCTTCCACCGGAACACAGACCCACACTGATTTTGGCACAAGTACTGCTACTTTTAGTTGTTCCTTTGACCAGGTGGTACGTATAGGGGACATAAATCACCAACGGATGCGTGCAACTGGACCCCCTAAACCGTATGAAGTTTCTTGCCTATTTTTACTGTTTACAACAGCTGTTAACCACAGAAAACACACCACGGTGAAAAATAAATCCAAACTCATCACTTCCATCATTTAAAAAGCCGACACAGAGCGTCTCAATAATTATTATGTCTGCCCGATAAAAGCGCCACTTTCTCACTTGTCAATCACCTCATCAACACTTGCCAACACCTCTGTTACAATGGCATAAAGCTCAAATTCCACAATAACAAGATAAGGTTTTCGGAACAAGTTGTGAGGCAATGTTGACTCCGTGGGCGAATCCGTTACGAACCTGCTTCCAATGGCTGCCCACGGCCCACGGCCCACGGCCCACCGCTGGACTTCCGATGGATCGGAATGTGGTCAATCGAACATCTTGTTATTGTTTTGAATTATGTTTAGGCGGTATTCTATCGCAAGTGTGTGAGAATGAGATGAGGGTGAATGAACCTTCCCCACAGAGGGTCAGAGGGTTTGAACAAGCGCCAAACTCAGGAATCAGAACGCGTGGTCTTGTAGGTACATATTTATGTAAAAAAGTGACGTTACTTAGTGATATCTAAAGATTTTTTTTTTATTTCAAAATTTCGACTTTAACATTCATAACTCTTTTATGAATAAGTAGGAGATGGAAAGCCGTTATTTCTGCAAACCAACTTAAAAAAATAAGGCTTTTAAAATATCAATACAAATCATTGAAATTCGCGACTCTTTCTCGGCCTCTAAAATATATTTATAAACTTTTCGGAAAAAAAATCTTTAAATTTAGTGAAAACCGTATCAAAATCCGTTGCGTGGTTCAGAAGTAGTTAGCGGAGAAACAGACAGACGAAAATAGCGACTTCGCTTTATACTTATGAAAAGATATAATGCACTTCCATAAATTTTTAAATTATTTACTGAACTTGCGTTTATGTAGCAAATAAATTAATCTATGTATGCTGAACCTAGTAGCATGACAAAAATTATCGCTACGTTATCAAAACCGGTGAAAAAAATATCTTAAAGTAATCAGCGGTATGACAGAAGAAAAAAGTAAATTCACTCACGCTTGATGAGAGTATACCTGCATATCCGCAGACGTGAATATAAGAGAGACTTGAAACGGAAATCGAATCAAACATCGCCAATCAATAACTCTAACCACTTAACCATCGCAGTAAGTATGCAGCATGGGTTGTTTTAAGGTATTCAGAAACTTTTCCGTGGAATGTATGTTCACTGTATGTATACTTGTATTGTAAATTCGCAGCAATGTTTGGATTTCACGCATTTCACTGTACAGCTGCGACAAAAAGTGATTAAAAAACCCAACATTATTTTATTTCCATTAAATTCTTCAAAAACTAATTGGAAACGTCACTTTTTTTAATTATGTATGTATACCTACAACTTTAGCACTTGTTCAAACCCTATCCGACCCTCGATTATGCAAGAACAAGCTTTACCTCCATATAGTTTATCTGAGGCGACAGAAAAGTTATTTTGCTTATCGACTCATAAAACCGGGACATCTTCACGTGCCCTCCAAAGTACAGGTTTGTCCATTTATCTGTACTACTGGCTTTAATTTACGAGTGGAATGACAGGCACAAAACGTTGTCTTCTAAAATGATTCAATGTGATTTGCATCTTCCCATTCCCATAAGTAGGATACGACCTAATTTCTTTGGACTGCCATGAACATTATGTAGGTAATAGAAGTCACTAGGAGTTCTTGAACGTGAAAAGTAAATGCACCTACAAGATACGCAGACTTATTGTTAAGATTAGCGACGGACTCAAGACTATCTAACCATCCGTGTAGAACATAATATTAATAGACTTTAATAGAATAATATTAAAAGGGTTAGCAATTCTTTAAAAGGTCTATTTTAACAAAATTCAGGGCAAGATACAATTGTTGTCCAAAAATAAATTAAAAATGTTTATCAAAAGTAACCTTATTTATAAGCTTACTATAAAATATCAAATTATCTAGCTGATAAAAAGATTGAGAATTAATTTGCTTCACTTTTGACCATAGTCCAACTCAACAAATAAGTAATATTGTCTCCTAAAGGTTTCTTGCCTGATTTTTCTTCTCGGCTTGATCAGTTAGGGTTGGAGCAGATATCATCTAAACAAATATGCCACATGCGTAGGAATATGTTTAATTGTGCGTGTTAATTTTGTCCTATCCAAATATATGATAATTGAGATCTAAAAGAATAAATAGGGGGGTCCAGTTGCTCGCGTCCGTAGGTGAATATCCTCAGAGTCCCCTGGTAACCCCTGGGTGATAAAGGAGCAACAAAAAATAGCAGTAAAATTTGTGCAAAGTTCGCCCGGAGAAGTACTGCCTCCACACCTGGTAATCTGCCGAGGAGTGGTGCACTCGCATTGCTGTGTTCCTGCACAAGAGTCGTGACATCCCCGTCTCTGGTGACGGAGGTTCTAAGCCGTACTGCTGTACTTAACATCAGGTATATCTTCAACTTTTTATATAAAGAAAAAAACATGAAGATAATAGGTTTTGAGTTAATATTTAGGTGTGATTTCTAGGGATAGCTAAAGCGCTCTCTCCACAAAGATTGGTCATTGACCACAATAAAAACAAGTACTCCAACTGTAATTTGACCATCTGATTTATACGGCACCGTTACTGCAACAAAATAAGGCCATAAATCACGATTTGACCGTGACAAAGACGCCGCCGGTAGGTACCTACCTCGTTCTTGAAGGGAAAGTATGCCCAATTGCCTTCAAAACTACTTCTCTACAGTTGGGTAATTGTTATTGCCACTGACTGCAACAATATCGCCTGCATTATCTGTTGCTTAGGTTCCGTACCGGAAGTTCAACGAAACCTATAGGTAACTACGCATGCAATGTCTGTCTATCCGTCATATCCTTATATGGTTGTATTTTATCATCCCTTAGTGCGTTAGTCCAAATGGTTATCACATTGGTGGATTTTATATGCGTACAGAATCCGAAACACCATTCTGTTTCATATAAATTTTAAAACTATCATGGTTATGAACATTATTATTCGGGTTACCGAGATATTTACCATGACCATGACGCATGTAACTGCGTCGAAATATCGGGAGTCAACAAAACTCACAAATCATGGTAAATATCTCGGTGACACGAATAATACCATTCTGTTTCGTATTGATTTTGAGTGCCATCCCATTTTATGATTTTAGCCCATCTACAGCAGCATCTACAGCTATAAAATAAGTAAAAATATTCATAGACAATTCACAAAGCGCCCTCTCGCCTAACCATAGCTTTGTTTGGGGCTAGTTTAGAAAGCAGTACTGATATTATTATAATGCATATTAACTCCCAGACACAGACGAAACATAATTATTGTGTTTCATTATTCTGTGACATTATTCTCCTTCGTCTGTAAAATGATTTAATGATTCTTTGGATACGTAGCCTAAAGTTTTAGTGAATCTAGATGTATTACTTAGAGGATGACAATTAGTATTTTATGACTTCATTCCACGAGCAAGCTATAGACTTCTGTTCCAAAGGGTAAACGAATATTTATCACTAGGGGAACCTACAATGTACAATAAAACATGAAAAAGAAATCCTCTCTAAAAACATCGAGACTATAAAAATATGTATTTCGGTTTCAACGACGGCAAAAAAAAGTATTTTCAAAATGAAAAATCCTATAAAATACCGAGCGACCCAAACACGCTGAATAACAGGAAAAACAAAAAAATCTGCAATCAACGGGAAACATTTGGCGGATGAAATTCCAATGCGATGGACTGATAGTCGATTGTGGATGGGACTGTACAACTTATCTGTACACAAAACAAATACGTACTGGGCAATGGACACAATTTCATTTTATAAAAAAAATAATAAACCCTAGCATTTTTTTCACTCCACAGGCTTGTTGGTTTGTAAACTTGCCTATGAGCCGAGGTTTCCCAGGCTCCATCCTCGGCCGGGGCAAACTTAGAATAGAATAGAAAAGAAGTTTGTTCTCTGGTCTTGTCTATTTATGTTGTGTTGTGTCCGAATTGGGACGAACTATCGTACTGTCTGATAGCCTATTTCTATTGTTTGGAAAAAATGTTATGATTAACATCTAGTTGCATAATCGGACAAAACTTTTTTTTAATTACCTTATTTAGATCACCATAGACTTACTTGCTACCTCTTTTGCGTTCAAGAACTTGGATTCTTGTCTTATATTAATTCCACCCCTTAGCTTCCACCTGCGACTGCTTCCCTTGGCTTCCCGTGTTGCGACATTGCACACAACACTCCTGTTTATTCTGTGTCAAACTGTCAAAACTACCCTCGGCTTAGCTGGTATTGAGTATGAGGCTCACGAAGTCCACATAGCTTTGCGTCTCGGTAAACGCCGAGAACTGGAGACCGAACGAGATGGTCGAATGATTTCATACGGACATAATTTATTTATTCATCTACTGGGTTTCAGATACGAGAAATCTTATACAATATTAGTGTAGAGAAAATTCTAGACTGCCTTACAGAAGTCGCAATGCACAAATGATCCCAAATTTTAGACTTAACATTTTTCTAAAACCCTTTTATGTCCAATGAAATACAATAATTATAATTAATGTCACAATTAATTATTTTAAAATGATTAAGAGTTAAAATTGTTATAATACAATGTTTGGTGGTAATTAAACAAGCATTTTATCATCAAATGCATCAAATGTGATTCTAAAAGTATTCATAATAGATGAATGGTAGGAATGAATTAATTATTATAATTCATTATTTCTAATAATAACTGGTAAAAATATGTTATCCAAATAAACGAAATTGCGCATTTTGTTTTACTTTGAAAGTATTGAAGTCGGGTTTTTTTATTTTTTTAATAAATTTAGTTTTTATACAATCCATTTTTTTTAAGTCTATTAAAAACTTCATATGTAACATGACAGTTTCGCAGTACGGCGACTCAAGTCTCGCCTCGGTCTCGACTAGGGTCTATGTCGAGTGTTGATCCCGATGCTTTCAGCAATAGTGTCAAGTGGGATCGATCGCCGGCTGTTTGTGTTATTTCCTCACCCCATGCTTCTGATAACAAATAAGATGTTTGTTTGTCTTGACTAGATGCAGAGACACTTGGAGAACAAGTGACAAACTTAGGAATAAGAACGCATGCTATATATGTACTTATCTAAAAAAGGTATGCTTAAGTGTTTTTTTTATTTAATCATAGAAGGTATTAATGACTTTGACTCTGAAATCATTATCTAGATGCGGCCTAGAGGGCTTAGTGGTAAATAAGCTCGAACGCCTACTTTTAATACCCTTACGTTCGACCCATGATATTTTTTTTCGTTGTGACCTAAATTAATCATAAAACACAAAACACTTACTTTTTTCAATATTAAATCTTCCGTCATTTATTTATTTGAACGCATTTTAGTTAGGTTCAAAAATCTTATACTCAATAATTTAAAATTCATTTTCTTCTGTTTTCAGGTACGTTTTCGAAAGCTACACAACTAAAGCTAGAAGTACAAATGGATAACGTAAGTAAAATATCAATTCCTCATCATTTAAAACCAATATTGTGAGGAATATCGAGTTCCCTTCAAGAGTTTTCATTCAAAATAATGAAATCGAAAATGTCTGACATTCAATGTGCTTCAAATAACACCAGTCTGATGCGAATTTCTATAACACGTCGTTGGCTATTTCTTATCTGAGCCGTCGAGATGGCTATAGATATAGAATTATACTTATTTTTATAAAAAATATTAATAAAAAGAAAATGACTGCTAAAGGGCCTTAATGAGCCTTAGTTCAAATAGTCGAAATTATTTTCAACCGTGATTGTAATAGAAAATTCAAAAAGTATAATAATAGAAATATAGTGCCCAAAAACTCAATTACACGAAAGCCGTCAACAAAATTGTAATAAAATTTCAGTAGCCGGAGGCTGAATTCATACTTATTAATCGAAAAAGCTGTTGCGTAGTCGTGTTTTAGATTTTAACGCTATATTTTATTTGCATCTTTTTAGTAGAATATAACTATCGAACTTTATTTGCAGCTATTTTAACAATAAATTTTATTATAATTTAACTAAAAGCTTTTAACTATTATGATAATATTTTGCTTATTTCGAGATACTTATTCTCCAAACCTAAACCGCCATTTTGAAAATTTTCAATATTTCATATGAAAATCATAGGACAGTCAACACGCTTCTAAAGATTCGTTTGTCAAATAATGCTAACAAGTTTAGAAGTTACGTGGGAACAGATGAACATTCATAGATCATTTGGCTTTGCCGTATTCGGGTAAAAATATGCATTTTCTATGTTCGCCATGATGATATCAAGACATGTTTAGTTCTATTTAAGTACAGGGCACGTGAGGTCACAACACTCGGAACTCTCCGAATGGTTACCTTCATTAGCCAAACCCGCGACCTTTCCACTCAAGGTCTTCTATCAACCTTCACTCAAATTTGCCATAGTACATTACTTAGGTGTGTTTGACATCTGACATCTTGTTATGCTAATGAGTGCTAGGCTTATGCTGTTTAAATACAATGATAAATGTTCTATACCCATAACGTGATCAATTGTAAATAATTCTAAATGATCAATGACTATTCTAAAGCTATTTTTACAGACAGACAGACGTCAAAAATAAGAGATAATTAGGTTGTTCCGTAATTTTTTTGTAAATTGTAATCCGATGTGAATTATGAATATGAAAATAATAAAATAAAAATAATAGTGAGATTAATATAGTTTGGTTTGTCTTCAAATCAATATGCATAAATGCGATTCCTCTTTAGGCGCCCATCTTTGTTTTAATGTTCGATTTAACTGCTTAAGTATAAAAAGGGTCTTGATTATTAAAAGAATTTTCTAGTTTTATCGCGACATAAAAAGATAATGCTTTCAAAATTGGTTACCCGCGTTTATATGAAACGGAAAGTAGGTTTTCGTTTCATATAAACCAGGAAAGGCGTTTTAAGAAACTTGAAAAAATAACAGTAGAAGGTTAGTAGAATATTTTGTTGAGCTTTAATTACTAGAGGTTTTTTTTAATTATTGTAATTACTATCTACATACATGACGGTGTAATTTGAAAATAAGTTACTGTAATTGACATCATGTATGAGTTGGTACTAAAAAAAATTTATATCAATGGGTTCTCATGTATATTATTCGTCCTCTCAAAAACAATGATGGTGATGTGCTCACTTCTTGTCACACCTCTATGTTCCCACGACAGTTTAAATCATAGTAACACGACGCCTGTTTCGGCTAAAAGGCGTGATACGATAGGATAAAAGGAACGCATCATTTTGTTGATAAATTTTGGTCCTTCAAATAAGTGCAACTTTTCCATAAACTAAAATACATTTGTTAAAAAAATAATATTCAGATAGTTTAAGAATTCCATGGACATGAATTTTGATTTAGACAATAAAACCGCGTGATCTTGTACATCACGTAAATTTCGATGTATACTTAGCGCCGTGAAACCTTAAAATTTGAATAATTTGAAAATATAATCTCGATGAGCCACTTACAAAGACAAATCCCAACAATTACTACCAAAAACGTCAGTAACTTAATACTGATGTATTTCTCGTGTTTTCGTACAAGTAATGTACATAGATAAGTCGGTAATATTTTCTGGTGAATACATCGTTTATAGTCGGTAAAGTAAGTGATTTAAACGATCATTGTGTTCGAATGTGACACGGCTAACGTTTGTGTGGGCGACTGTCCCAAAGATCGAGTTGGACCTCAATATGCGCCTGTTCTAGAAATTGAGTATTGTTTATTCAAGATACTTATGAAACAAAATGGAAATTAAAAATAAATAAAACATATTTGAGAGATATCATTCATCATTTCTATTTAAAACAATGAGTAGCTAAAGAGCTGTAAGGTATCATTAATTCATCTAAATTCTTTTTATAATCTATGTTTTGACAGTTGTTTTTGACAGAGCTTAGTTCATTCCTGCTAACACCACACCACACCAATCTTGTGGTGGTTAATCTCTTAAAGACTACAAAATCAGCGTTGCCTCTGAAACTGAGCTTCTCAGCCGTTTATTGGCGATGGAGACCAATCCAATCAGGTAGCCCGTAAGGTCAAAAAAAATATCTTACAAAAAAAGTTCTTCATTCTTGCATAGTCTGCATATTAAATATCTCTATTTATAATGATGTGCACTTTTCCCACTTCTGTACCAGCCTATAATGGTCCACTGCCGAGACATAAGCCTGCTCTCGATAAGTGAGAATGCATTGGCTTTATCTAACGCAGAAGCCCAAGCCGGCCAATTTGTAATATCAACAATTTATTATGTTCCAATGCGTCTACTTGAAAATAATCCAAAGAGGTACATTAATCGTGTACATTTCGGCCAGGTTCCCATTCAATTCAATATTTGCTTTCAACATCAAACACATTGAACAAGCAATTCACCTATTTACCTTCTATTCATCGTATGACAACCGTTCTGTACACAATCACTTACTCTATGCCCCGTTAACGTTACGCAAGGCAAGGCGGACGCACCGACGGACAGCCATGCCGTTAGTCAGTCAATGTGGTCGCATGAGCGAGCATCGCGCGCCAAACACTAAAAAAGAAAAAAACAACAAAACACATGTGTGCGCGAGTGTAAATCGACCCGTCAAAATCAATTTCCCGCGTTTTGTGTTCGATATTTGACAGCTGTCATTGTGTTCTTTTTCTGTGGAGTGTTGTGGTTGAATAGTGAATAGGTTGGTTGCATAAAACGTCATTCATAAAATGTCAATGGATTTACGTTCGGCGTAAGCGCATACCATGTGCTGTCCATTCATCCGTGCGTTTTGTTAGGTAAGTTACCGGCATGACGAATCAGCTGATTGGATATAGCCTTTTAAGGAAGCCTAAACTACTTGTTTTTTATTGGTTTACTTGCCGATCATTCGATTTCGATTAATAGGAACTTGTCACTTTTTATATTAGGCTGTTTATTTTATTGACTAGTTTCGTTCAATTCATATGAGTGGCCTTTTGACTCCATATTTGGAGACCATGACGTGATGGTCCATCCACTCCATCACTGATGGAGGTCATACATTTTAGATAACTTGATCATGAAAGATTAACTAGTCAAGATTTACATGGTCGATGGCAAGACCTGGGGCCGTATTCTAAGCCCGATGAGACATGTTGCATTGAATTATTTTCGTACTAAATCAGAATAATTATCGTAAAATGAACACAATGATAAATTATTAAATTAAAGGGGAAGCTTAAAGTTTTGCCGTGTTCTCAATGTTACGTAAGCATTCTGAGTTGGCAAAAACTGAATTTATCGTAACATGCCATTGAAGAATTGTTACAAGTAATAATTATAAACGTGATAAGAAAATAAATATATCCCTTAGATACATTTTTCGTCATACCCTGAGGTGTGATTAGAACTAAAAATAGTTCAACTACAGCCCAGGATAATCTTTATGCATTATATTTAAGCTAAAAGATATTTTTTATATACTTAGTCAAAGTCAATATCAAAATAATTTATAAACATTGTATTCCTAAAAAAAATAAATATAATACTTTTTTTAACTATAAATATAGGTACCTCTATATATTCTTTTGATCCCCATAAAATTACACGTTCCCAAATCTCATTTGCATTTATTTATCATTAAATTGTAATCTTGTGTAAAACATCAAATTATACACCCGCATTTAGTGTAAAATGCAGCTGTCACAAATATGATGGATGACGTTCCGGTGACGGATACATTAAATAACTGTCAAACAATGCAGCAACAATGTGTTGTTTCATTCTACCACCTCGCTGCGAATAATCGATTATACGTTTATTTATAAAAATAATAACTTTATTTTTCTAGAAAATAAAATGTATTACTAAACAGCAAGAAAACCGTACGACACTACATTAAATCAAATATACTGTTAGTTTAATATCATGTTATTTTCTACATTATTGTGATCAAAGAACTAAAAATATTTTTAATTTATTGTATTTCACCATATTTAATTAAGCTTCAGGCTATCTAAGAGACAACTGTTTAGGCGGTTTTCATAACTAAATATGTTAATGACGAACCTTAGGCTAATTCTATGTCAAAAGTACTAATATTCCGTTCTCAAGCATAATTTACGTGACAAGCAACATATCACCAGATTAGTCAAAATGACGTGAATATGAGAGGTCCGTACTCATTCACGTCACATCGCTGAATGACGTTTCGTAAAATTGACAGTGTCATGTACCTCACAGCTCGTTATTTCACCTATTATAGGGCATTCAACTAATAATAGTCTACCTACTTATCATTATTGTCTAGTTAAAATTGACCTAAGTGTACCGCAATTGGTTCTAAGAATAGTTATAGTGCCGTTTTACACTTGAAAATTGACACAAAATTTTGATTAGTATTTTTTTTATTTTCTATAATAAATCGAGCGCGTCTAAACTAATGCACGTATTAAAAAAAGTACGGCGAGTCTTTTTTCACAATAAAATGTATTAGTGTTTACAAGTGAATAATTAAAAGAAATACCCACTTGACAGCAAACTAGAGCAAACTGATGTAGGTACGAACAGACGAACTCTGATATTTTGTCAGGACATTTGGCTACATTGAAAGAATCCCTTATTTCAATTTATTATGCAACCATACAAATTATATCAAAGTATTTGACACCGTTTAGTGTAAAGTTATTTATTTCAAGAGTATTATTCCTAAAATTCCATTTCCGTGAGATTATCTCTTATAAATAAACATACATATTTAACCCTCTGCCCTCCGCGTCAATTGTAACCAGACACGCAGGACCTAAATGACCATACGCCATTATGCGGCTGCAACATGTGGGTAACTTAATTAGTAAAAAATTAATAGATAATATGATTTAATTGACTTTCCATTTATTTTATGTTAAACTTAATTAGGCTACCTGAGGTACCGCCGTTTTATCTTTCCGAATGGTACAACGTTGTAAAAATTGCTTCCGATTCAATGTCTTATGTTCTCACTGTTGGGATACCAGCTTTTTTGAAAAGCGAGAGTGAATGGGCTTTAATCTAGCGCCAATAGATAGGTCTCTCATGTCTTGGAATTCATGATCCTAGAACATACAGGGATTTTTTCATAGCTTTGAGAACGTAGTGATGAGCAAATTAAAATTTCATGTGAAAGATTATTTAGTTAAATATTTGAAAAAAATAATAATTTGTCAATTCGGTACTATATCAGTTCGTTAATTAGTCTTAAAACTACAAAATGCTCACTAAAACTACCCAAGTATTCTTATCAAGTTTGGGATTTTTCTTCGGTGTGTCAATTCATTATTTGTACATTGTTCGTACTGATCAATTTATTATTGATGATGAACTACCTATCTAAATACTTGTCGGTTAATAAAGTCTAAAAACAAAACTAAGAGAAACGAAAACTTAAGAAAGAGTCCAACTGTAACTTATATTCTTAGCCTTTGTTTTTGACAATGGAGCCAATTAGTTCGAGGACTGTAGTTTCTATAACTTATTCTCTTCAATGACAAAATTTAAATAATAACAGTGTTTGGTTTGGCTAGACGGTAGTAATTGTATTGTTTCAAGATGATTGTGATTTCGAAGCAGATAATAAACTAAACACGCGTAAATATTTCAAATAATAGTAAAAAAACAAAAAGCTAAATATCATAAAACAATATTCAAATGGTTATTTACTAAATACTAATTTTACACATTATTATTATAGCTGCCGTGTTACATAACAAAATGTTTTTAAGTTTGTTCACATTAAATTTATATTCCACGGTTCAAGGTTGTCAGAATTATTGTAATTTTGCATTAATAAAACATCGGCCTGACGTTGAAAGGAATTTACATTTTGCACGTGGCGTGGCGGCTTAATGTTACTATGCAGATAGGGTTGGTATATGCACTTATTTACTCAAAATAATATTGTTAACATGTAAATGTTACTGTTTTACCACAGAATTAGTAACCAAGTTGGGGCTAATCCTCAAAGCAAGATGTCTGGGGTTTAATCTTCAAAATTTAGCTTGTGTATTTTACGGTTACGACTCACGTACGAGTAGTTCAGGAACAAGACTGTGTTAGTGTTTGTTTGTTTATTGTGAATAAAAAAGCACCATTCTTATCCTATTCTTACAAAATCAGACAAAATCAAAGCCAAACATCTTTCTATCAGTTGAATCCTTAAAAACATACATGGAAACAGGACTTTTTTAATTAATATGTACTCACGGGATCACACTAAACAATACAAATATAAAATAAATTCTAAGAAATATTTATATTCTTCGTTGCTATTTTCACGTAGCCATTGGAATAGGCATTGAAAGCTTAACTAATGATTAAGCCTTGTCACTGAATAACCCAACTGCTTACCTTTTTTGCCCCTGTTGACTGCTCGGCCTCCCGGTATGCGGACGTGTAATCTCACGGGCCATATACGCCACAGATAGTATCTGTGCACGGACTTAGCCCACTTTACTCTATTCAGGCTTCGGTACGCAAGGCTGTGTGATTCTTATCGTGTATCCATTATGTCATCTTTGTGTTTGTTTTGTAGTAGGAATGTTTTGATGGCTGATTGACAAACTGCGCGGACTAGTTTCAGTGAAGTGCATATGTTGTGGCTTCAGCTGCCAGCTTTGGTTGTTGTTTGTTCCGTACTATTCCCCAACGCACAAGTTAATGAAGCTTGATAGAATTTTATGGTGTTTCTCTTTCTTGGGGTGAGATATAGGGTATGTGGAGTACCATTTCGTACCCAAATATTGAAGGGAATCCTACTTTTTAAACCAACAAAATTTGCTCGTCTCACCTTTATAGGACTTATTTTATTGTAGACTATTTATTACAACGTACTATTTTGATGGATATTTGACTGGTATTACAGCTCAGTGGCAGTAATTCTGTCTTTATTGCTGTAGGTCGAGGCTTCGATTCCTACCTAGTACAAACAGTTAAATCATGAACATAGATGTTTATTAATTTACAAATAATAGTTCTTATGAAAGAAATGTAAATCCCATATTAAATAATATAAGTTCGACGCTAGATGGCGGTGTGTGCAAAGTCCATGAATATATTTATATAAATCCTAACTAATAAAAAATATGGTTAGTAATACGGAACCCACATTGAAATAGAATAGAAGATATTTCTTCTTTTCCAGTTCTTATGAAAAGTATGTAATAACATGTATAAGTAAAAGAAGAGATGATTACGGAATACTGTCTCATTAAAACATTTCCAATATGACGCGGTCGCGTTGCATCGCCGTGTTCGTGATTAAAATTCTCAAGTTCAAGTTCGCGGAGTAAGGCAAGGAACGCAGTTGCGGTCGGTTGGTATGTCACCGGCGTCAGTAGGGTTAACACCTCCATTCTTACTAGTAATTAACTAAAAAATCGAATATATTATAATCGAATACTTATATACTTTCTTTAATATCTATACTTATACTATTCGTTGCTCTTAGGGGTAAAACAAGGTACCACGGAGGGACACCAATCATATTAAAAATGAATGATCCAATAGAAAGATATATTATTATTTAAACTAAGATTATTTGCACACCCTACCTCGCAAAGAATTCAGTTTGCCCGGGATCATGATGCATGAAACTGCGTCGAAATATCGGAAGTCAACAAAACTCACAAATCATGGTAAATTTCTCGGTAACTCCAATTGAGAATATTTATTCACACAAACAAAAATTAAGGTACTCAGCGACAACTTTGCTGAGTACCTTTAATTTTTTTTACTAACCGACTTCAAAAAGAAGGAGGATATCAATTCGGATGTTTTTTTTTTATGAGAAATCGTTTTTCCCCAATCTCTCCGCCATTTATCAACCGATTTGGATTTTTTTACTTGAAAGGATATCCTTTCCAATAAAATCCTATTTTTTTTATCAAAATCGGTGCAATAGTCCTTCACTTCAAAGTTCATTTCAAATAAAATAGGATAGTTTTAATTGAAGCCGAATTAATAACCTCTGAAAGTAGGTTTTATAAAGAAAAATATTGATCCCCAATTTTGTCCATTCTTCCAACAGACATCTCCCACCGTTCACGCTACTCGGAACATCAATAAAAAACCAGATCTACGTTACTTAAGGCATCAAATACTCACAATTAAAGATTACATTAGTTTTTTGTCGGCGTTAAATTAAGGGGCGTGCCCTCTCGAACCTTTTTACGACGTGTTGACAAGCGCCAGTTAAAGTTAAATTTATCAGTTACTTTTTAAAATTACAATAACTTATTGTTTGTTTGGATGTACTTACTAGTTTGTTTACATATTAATCGGCAAAGAATTTGTAAGTTTTTCCTTGCACGTTTATTTATCACATACCTGGTGTTTGCTACGCTAAAGAAGGAATTATATTTTGTGCCTAATGCATTGTTTTAGTGGTCTAAACCATTTCCGCATTATTGCCTTTCCAATGAAACCGATTTGGGTCAATGTCTATAACGGACATTGGTAGAACTTTTTTTTGTGGTTTGTGTATTAGGTAAACGAGG
The DNA here is from genome assembly GCA_921293045.1 of Aplocera efformata. Lineage (NCBI taxonomy): Eukaryota > Metazoa > Arthropoda > Insecta > Lepidoptera > Geometridae > Aplocera > Aplocera efformata. The sequence goes on from OV121057.1 coordinate 394,559, forward strand.
TAGTGGCAAAATTTCACAGGAAATAGCAAGCTGTTTCCAAGTTTTAGTGGTACTGACGAACAGCAATTGATTTTTATATACAAAGATGAATGATGATTAGTGATGCATGTTTAAATGTTAGTGCATAATTATCAAACGCTTAAATAAATTTTGAATCAAAACAGTAACACCGCGGAACGCAACTTGTATATCTATAAAAAAAACCTTTCCGTCCGTAATGTTCCGTCTCTAATGTTCCAACTGCTGGCAAACTGACCTATTCTCGTTAATTGAGAATGAATTGGCTTTAATCTACCACGGGAGCCCAATCCGTATTGGTAGATCTCGCACGTCTTCAAATTTTTGGTTCTACGACATTCCGGTTTTCTCGCGATGTTTACCTTTACTGTTTCGAGAACATAATATTTTTCAAGTCAAAACTCATTGGTGCACGTGTGGGTTTGAACCGTCGACCTGCAGATTGTAAGACGTCGTCTGTGCCTCTGGGCCACCACGCTCTTTCTTAAATAAGCGTTTATTGACATTATATAATACAAAGAAGGAATTTTATTGTAGGTAAATCGTTCTTGTTGATATATATTACGTTTCTTCAAACACTTGTCTAAATAAAAGTGAGTATGAATTTCCCTCACGTAGGAAAGTAATACGTTTATTTGTAATTTAACTCTAGGAATGTAAGCGGCACCATCATACATACATTTGTACTGCAAACCACGCGCTCTTACACAATTTCGAGAAACAAAAGTTTTATTACCTCATGTTAATATAGTAAGTAATGTGTCTGTCATCTTTTATTGTTGCTACAATATTTATTACTTACTAGCGACCCGTCCCGGCTTTCCGCGGGTCTCATACAAAAATACCTTTTATATATACGCAAAAATACCATCCATAAAATAGACATGATCTCTAGATAAATATTTATTTAAAAAAATTAAAGAATTCAAGTATTTTATAAGAATTTAACGGATATAAAGATTATTGACTTGACATAAAAAAATTCCCAATATCCCAAAAAAAATAATTTACATGCAATCTTTGTGCTGAAAATATCGAACACAACAAAAAAAATCAGTCAAAATTGTCAGTCAAAAATATAATAATATAGATGAAATATATAGTTTAGTTGGCAGGCAATATAATACTGTAATTAAATATCCAAATTAAAATCATAAGTAGCAGTAGAACTTTCTAAGTATTGTAGTACTGCCAACACACCTGGGCCGCAGTGGCGCACCCTCATTGCTCTGTTCCCGTGGAAGAGTGAGAGTGCCGGGCAAATTACAGGCACTATATACGTTACATCCCCGTCTCGGGTGTCAGGCGTAACGGGTCTTCTTGGACTTTAATCGACTTTAGCTCGCCCCGCTTAAAATTTTAAACGTGGGGAAAATTTTTGTATTTCTCCGCACAACTTTTCAAAAATTAGTCTTATTATCTTACAAATCAATATAATAACACAATACATATCGAAATGTTTTTTGACCGAGAATCGAACCCTCAGAAGGTAAGCTTAATAACCTAGCAATTACGTTAAATTAATAGCGCATGACTCATTGTAACGCCCCCCCTTTAAACCTATTTTTGATTTTTTTTTGTTGTGATATTTTTATACTATTTTGGCCATGGCTGATCGCTAGTGATTGGTAGGACTCTATATTGCGGTTCCGTAATAACTCAGAGTTTCTTTTAGGTATTAAGTCTTGACGTAGCTAACAATAATCTAAGTTTAATTTATTTAAAGTAGAGTTTACATTATAATATATATTCACTACAGATGTATTGATTGTGACCTTTATTGAGTAATTAATTAGGAATAATAAGGTTTTATAAATAATTAATTGATCATTTTGATATAAAATAATTTGTTATAGTAATAGTATATAACTTTAAAGACCTTGTATATCTGTTTAACAAATATAATAAATAAACCACTTCACGAATAACTCCAGAACTTCATAGTTACAAGAAGACTATCATGTCCTAAGACAAGTAGACTTTATTGTTATTAATCTGTATTAAAATGTATGTGATTAGTATACCACTGGACTTGGCCCGGCCGAAGCCAAGGATGGAAGCGCCAATCCCCGCTTCCATCTATAAGTTACGTCAACCTGACTGACCTAGGAATATAACATCTAGGCCTAACTTCCCTTCCGTGGTATACTAATAAAAGTTATTAGGCCACCGTCGGTCTCTTCGATATAAGAGAACTATACAATTATCATTGAGATAGGAATCCTAGTTTCACAAGTTATGGATGTTCACATCTCTGGTTCTAGGTCTTTATTAAGACAATTCAGGTTCTCGGGTTCGCATATTTGTGGTGATTGTACAAACAAACATAACAATGGATTTGATCATCGTAATTAATGGCACGCTACCATTTCAGTTATAGCATAAGCCAGAGATTGAACAACTCAGAATACTTTCTTCGTTAGTTATGGTTCACACAGTCTGATGAAAAGGTTATTAAATTTTATAGGAAAAATCTCACCAATATCTGGAGGCCGATACGTAGTTGGAGATCGTTCTAAAATACAACTTACCAACACAGTATATTAATTATCTGGTACATTTCACTTGTTATTACACCACTCACGTGTCTTTCCATGACGGCCGCTCGTTCTCCAGTCCCCAGTCAAGATGATCAACCGGCGTGTCAAAAGAAGAAGCGGGAAGCACTCCAATCATCAATCATGCAACTTTTCTTGTCAGTGTCAAATCACTGAGTTGAAAGTGACAGTAAAATAAATGGATTACAGATTGTCGATCTAATGTAACAGTCACACAATTATGCTCTCACTCCCGAATTTAGTATCGAACTGCCTCCTCCCGTTGCTCAAGCGCAGCCTTTTATACCTTCATGTTCCTGTTAATACAATAGACAGGTCACACCTCCCTTACTCAGGGTGATTCAAACGAAGAAATCTAAAAATTAAATATTATTGAATGTCTGTAATTCATAAATAATTAGATAATCTTTATCTGTATTAGTGAATAGTATTTTGCAATAATCATACATAGAAATTGATCACAATAAATAATTTAGAAAATAAAATTATATCCGGGAATTATTATGTGGAATTATGTGGAAGTCAAATGCTTCATTTCCATTAATGTTTCAAAACAATATTTAAACATTACAGTCTGTTTGGAATCGAACTCAGTCCCCATTTACTTTAATCTAATAAAGTATAAGGATCCAGTATCATTACAACAAAATCCTGGAAAGATACTCAATTGGTGTATGGAAATCCACTCCAATACAATGAGATTATTTGTTATAATTTATTCCATAACCATTTCCAGACAATGTTTTCGTAAGGTACAAGATTCGCACATGTGAATAACCACTATTGATTCAGATGATTTGTACTCAACCTGTACATATAAATTTATTTTATAGTGGGATTCCCCGCTTGGTCTATTTTGGGTAGTTCACCCTAAAAAGCATCTTTGCCACATGGAATTAAGGGTATAATTAGCACAGCTTATTATATAATGTTGTTCTTTATCTGTGGGATTCCCCGCTTTGTCTATTTAGAGTAGTTCACCCTAAAAGACACCTTTGTTACTTGGAATTAAAGGTAATTTTGGCAAAGCTTGATAATTAATGTATTCCCTTTTGTTGTAAAATGTTATAAAAACTCGTTGGCTCCATCGGGGCGGCTCTACTCAAAAGGTATCTTTACCACATTACATTAAGAACGACTTTGGCAAATCTTATTTACATTATTGTGTTATACTCAGCTCGTTGTTAGAGTTAAAGTGATAATATTCTTTATCCATCTTTTGCATGGATATGTGAATAATTCTATTTTTCGATCGCCTATTTGTTTATGGTTATTGTCATGGTTCAGGTTTTTCGTGAGAGAACGGTAAGCCACATGCGTTCCGTTACATCATAAATACATTTATATTGCAATAAATATTTGGAACCAATCTAGTTAATAAATTTTCGTAGATGTTGGTAACCCTATTGATTTCCCGCGGGTGTTTGTCTCGTCGAGGCAAAAACAACAATTGGGGTCAACGAACCGCGACTAACTTACAGACGACAAATTCGACTTTAATAATGGTTAATTCAGAAAAAACACATCCGTCTCCGATCGCCTGTCAACATTGTAGGAATGATTGTGAATTGTTCTGTCAAAATGGCCGAAAGGCCGATGGCCGACGCTGCAAGTTTTTTGCAACTTTGTTGTTTTATGATAACAGGGATGTACTTATAGAATAGAAAATATTTTACACACACAAAAACAATATTAAATATTCCTATCGCTAAGATGAAACAAGGAACAATTGCAAGAAAAGCTGAAATGAAAAACATTTGTGACGTCATAAAACTAAAAGTCTAGGGGGAACAATAATTTATTTCCGTTTATTTGTGTACCCCTGACAACGTGTATGAGAAATTTGATGATGATCGGTTGAGTGGTTGGTTACTAACGGACGCGAAAAGAAAGTAATCCTTCCATTATTGTTTGGGCTGGTTTCTTGCTTGTTCTTCCCATGGAGGTTTGGATAGGGTTTAAACAAGTGCTAAACTTAGTAACAAGAACATATAGTCTTATGTGTACCTACTTGTTTTTTTTATGTGGATAAGTGACGGAACGAGCTGAGGGCCCACGTGGTGGTAATTGGCGACCCCCGCCCATAACAGTAATATTTTTTTTTTAAACTGACGTTTTTAAGAATTTAATGGTAATAAAGTATTTTGACTTGACTCGACTTGATTACTGAGGACACTTGTAGTTATGACATGTTCTACAAAATTAAATGTATTATATTTATAAATTGTAATTTTATTGCTAGTAATTCTAACTTCCGGTTGTAACTATGCTAACCACTCAAGGCTCTTGAAACACCGCGTTCAGAGTTAATTAGCCTAATTATCGTCATTAAAATGATAAGTTTTCATAAAAAAAATATGCTATAGATTTTTTTTTATATGAATATTTGACGGAACGAGTTGAGGGCCCACTTGGTGGAAAGTGGAGACCCCCGCCTATGACAACAGTAATGCGATTTGGATCTTACACTGAGTCGCATTCATCCTGCTGCCATCACCCGAGATGGGAATGATACGTCTCATGTGCATGTGATTTCACCGGCACCCACACCCTTCCACGGGAACACAGTAATGCGAGCACTACTGCTTGGCGGCACATTCCAGGTGTAGTGGCCGTGCTCTCCGGACGAACTTGGCACAAGTTCTACTGCTACTTTTGGTTGCTCCTTTAGCACCACCTAGGGGGTACGTGTAGGGAATCAAAGGGTTCACACCTACGGACGCGAGCAACTGGACCCAGCCCGGAATGATCCCAGTTGGGGCAATGAGCTCCATTGAAACAAAAACAGAATTTTACACATCTATTAAGGCGTCTTCGAATACTCGCGTACATACAAAATAACACAAACAGTCGAATTGAGACTCTCCTCCTTTTCTGAAGTCGGTTAATAAGTGAGTTTTAGCTTGGGTAAGTTTGAGTTTGAAGATTTGTGTGTAATCATCATTAGAATAATGATACTCATTTAATTCGCTGTTCACATTATTACGTTTGACCTCATTGAGTGTTTACATTACTATTGCAATTACAGAATTATGGATTGTGTCGAAACTCCGCTATTTGTAACAAGGATATGAAATCGTTCCGGCTGCTAATTCCATCATTTCACTTGCTAATGTTATTATGCCAATTAAAATCCGTTTCAGAAATGCACTCGGTCATTTCGCCATGCGTGGTGCAATTATTGCGTTCTATTCCCGGGAGTTTCTATTCGAAGCGAAGGGTTCGGCATACTTTGCGTGTAATTGTTCTCGGGTTTTGGGTGTTTGTGTCCATCTGCGACACAGGGAATCTTAATAGTCATAATAATAGTCATAATAATAGTCATAATAGTGCTGTTGCTGTGCTGGGAATCTTAGTGCTGTGTATAAGCATTTTTACATCTATTGTAAAGCCGATAAAGATTTACTTAAACTTAAAAAATAGCAGTGAAGGAACTCGTAGTAACTTGTTTTGATAATTTCGAAATCGACGCCATTTCTTACAGCGCAGAAGGCAGAGCTAATACCAACTGCGCTATGAGACCAGTCAATTAACTTTAATACCACTATTTTTAACTGATAAATCCTATTTTCTTGCTCTAATACAACATTTAAAGCGCTGTAATGGAGTCTAAATTCTGTCTAACTAAAATAAAAGTTATGTTCATGAATTTCGCCACAAAATGTATTTCCTAAATTCTATTATCTTATTTGCGCAGTGCGATCTCGGACAAGCCAATTGCATTGGACCATTCATTGCAATTTCAACCGTATATTGGACAGTTAGGGTCGAATTCTATACGAATTGGTATAGTTAATTTTGGAGGTTATGTAACGCCCAACTGTCAAAAGCACGCGGTGCATGAACTCAGCATTTTTATTTAAAGCTTTCAAGCCTTGTGCTGCTTGATATTAGGTTGATGCTTGTATAGCTGTGATTGAAGGTTTACATTCAAAGAGAGATTATTAGTTTTCCCGCGCTTTCAGCCTATTTGTACGGGTTCCGGAAATATCCGGAAATTTCCGAATTTGGTTCCTTTATCCGTATTCATTCGAACCTTTATGTTTTAAATTTAAATTTTGTGCGCGGTATTGAAATTAATGTTAAAAAATCTTTTCGGTTTTACTCTTTGAGTTTGAAATTGAATGCCGATTTCAAGAATCAAATTATTTATTTTTCACAGGCATTATGGGTTAAAATTTGTTAATACACGATTTTTATCATAATACAATACTTAGAAAAATTTAATTAATTACTTACCCAAATATTTTCTTAACAATATAAATTAATAGGTAAGTATAGGCTTATATGCGATAAACACGCAGCTGCGAACAAAATCTGTTATCAACCTTATCTATCGTTGAAAGTTTACTGGCGATCTTAGAGTAAAAACTAGAATTCATTTTGTCACCATAAATCCAATAAATAGGTAGTTTGTTGCCTTATTTCCACAAATAAATTATTCATAGCCACTTCACACCTTGTCCCATCTAAGAATAATACTTGTACTATAGGAACCAGTTCACTGATAGAAACTTATGTAGTCACAAATAACTTTTTACTTAAACACTCAGCTCAGAGTAAACATCTTTTTTTTCACACAAATCTTTGTTCATAGTGGAAACTGGACCCACGACCTACAGACCCGGCCGAAGTCAGACCAACCAACCGATATTAGAAGCCAGCCAAAACACAAAAATTTTCTAATCGAGTCGAATATCCGTTCTGAGTCTATAAGCAAAGCAAAATGTCACATCATCGACGATACCTCTGATGAATGAGCTTAGCTCACGAGCTGCAACTAAATACGGAAAATATCAGTACTAAATTGCGCGTCTAGTACTTCAGTACATAGTAAAGTGAATTTACTATAGTAGTTCGTGTGTTTAATAAGGTTATTTGCGAATCTCGTATCTAATCTGTGTATCACAATTTTACCTCAAATATGTATGAAAACTATGTAATTAAGCTGTTACCGATAAACTAATATTTGATCTAAATATTACCAAACCAACTATTACATTTCATAAGATTGTATCATAATCTACGTAATGCTGGGCTTTGGTACCTATATTAATTGGTTTATCATAATTGGCGGCGGACATGCCTTAATAGTTGGGTAGCGTTGTGAAAATGTAGTGTAACCGAGAACGAAAGCCTCTAAAGTTTCATGATTTAATTAAATCTTTAACCGACTTACAAATAGATTCTCAATCAAAAGCGTACCGCCGATCTTTTTGTTTGTTTCACAATGTAGAGTCTGTAGGTATGACAGGACAATTCCTGTCATCATTAAGTAGGGTAGTTGTATAATGTCAGAGGGTCATTCCGAATAGAAACCTATTGAGAGTAACTGTGAGAGGAGACCGCGAGAAGGCAAACGTAGTGTAGGGCGCCCCCCGGCCAGGTGGAGCGACGACTTGCGGAAGGTGGCTGGTAAGAAGTGGTTAAGAGCCGAAGATTGGGCTAAGTTGCGCTTACAATACTAGGAGAGGCCTATGTCCAGCAGTGGACATTTATAGGCTGATGATGATGATGAGAGCAACTGTGTTTCCTTCAACCTCCTGCGACCCATACCTTACACACAATTACTTCTCCTAACTGTACCGTCAAAAAAGTTTGATACTGACGGCTCTGGATCTCAACATTAAGTTACTAGAACAGATCCAGGTACCACACAGCCCCTATTCCATCTCCCACACCAATGAATCAAATTTTCGACATCAATAATACCAAATAATCAGCGTGATCCGTCTGTCTGTCAGCAGTAATATCAACATCCCGTATAACACAACTCGACGCGTCCTGTAGTTATGTCGAGTGAAATTGTCAGTGGTGATTCAGGTCAAGAGGTAGCATGATGATTGATTCAATGTAGATCAATCAATCAATCAGTATGAGTTTGAGTATTTTTTGGACTGACAGGGTGAAATGGCGTTTGAGTCTTCATTTTCAGGTTTCGTATCCAAAGGTAAATGGAACCATGAGCCTACTACGTCTGCCAGTCTAACTGCCGATCTTTTTAACCATAAATCGAAGCGATCTGAATATATGCGAGTGCACCACTGCTTGGCAGCAGATTACTAGGTGTGGAGGCAGTAATTCTCCGGGCGAACTTTGCACAAGTTCTAGAGCTTTTTGTTATTCCTTTAGCACCACCCTGGGGGTACGTGTAGGGTTCAAAAGGTACTTACGGACGCGAGCAACAGGCCCCCCAAAACTGTAACCTAACGTATTTCTGTAAGGTGACGCACCGCGCTGTTATCTCTGTGAACTCCGACGCCTGCGCATATATTCCGACACCCGCTAAAAACAACGGCCTTGCCACTCATTAACAACTGGGTACTATGTGTCATAGAGCCTACCTGCCACAACAACCGAACGAAGGCGAACGACGGTTATTTAACGTGACTTAGTAATATTCTTGGACATTTAACAGAGTGCCAGTATCCCCGATCTTAGCATAGCTTATACTATGGGAACCAGATTACTGACATTTATTAGCCTTTTTTCATGTGTTACTTACGCTTAAAATACATATACCCAAATACTAAAACTCTGAACAAACATTTTGGTTCGTAACACAAATATACGTTTCGAAAATGGCAATTATCAATCAATGTGCCGCAAATCGGTTTCATTAGAAAGTCAATACAATAGTTTTAAACCACTAAAACAATGCATTAGGCTCAAAATTTTAATATTTTTTAGCGTTGTAACGCTGGTATCCGCTAGTTATAGCTAAGAACCATCTGGTTAATATCAACTTAAAAAAACAGCATCTTTGGTCCATTCGTCCAGGAGCTACGATCCCACAGACATACACACAGATACACACTAGAAACTTATAACAATCCTCTTTTTCGTCGGGGTTTAAGATCGCCTCATCACGCATTCGGTTCGCTGTGTGCTTGACGAGGCTATTTGTTGGCACGGTCACTGTAGTATTGAGAGTTAGCTTATCTCACTATTTCTGACCTTGAAATCATACTCATAAGGTCTTTTATAGCTCATTTGATCATATTTTTGGAAGCTGTGATTCACAGATTTTAATTATATTTTCTATGAAATTAATGTTTCGAGGAACGATTTTGTTTGATTTATGTATAAATTCAAGTATTTGATTGTTAAAACTCATTCAATCAGTAATTCTTGATATATAACTTTATTTGTACCGGTTTAAGAATTATAAAATGTTGCTGAATTGATTCAACGAAATAATATGATGATTATTAAACTTGGAGATTATCATACTTTGGTATTTAGTATCATTAATCCGTTCATTTATTAATAAAACGGTTTAAGAGCACACAATTAATAATATTGAAGTAACATGAAAATTGCACGTTTTTTGCTTGGATTTCAAGATACGCTTAGTGGCATTTTTTCAGTGATAGTAAAACTTTTTACGTGGTTAAGTTTGTACAACAATTAAAAAAACAAGAGAATTATATAAAAAATGCATTTAAGTAGTTCCTATCCCTTGTTATGTATTGTTTTATTCTTGTCTACGGGAACATACGAGAGCAATTTGAAAAAAACATGTCTTCCTCCTGTATTTTATAATAATATATTTTTTTTATATCTTGGTTTTAGATAAGCTTCAGTACCTTTAGCATTGGTTTCACTTAACGGAATTGAATCTATTATCCAATCGGTACAAGGTTGCAAAATTGAAATAAAACTACAGTCAACATCAAAATTAAATTACATCAATTAATATTGGGGGGTTTATGTTGCTCGCGTCTGTCTACCCTTTGAGACCTAGACCTATATGACCATATCAATTTAAAAAAGTGTTAGTGAATTTACTAGGTCTTGTCTTTCAAACACTTGACTCGATAACTGGGACCTTTCCCTTAGGGTTTGAACAAGCGCCAAACTTGGTAATAAAAACGCGTGATCTCGTACATATATTTTCACAAAAGTGGCGGATGACCTAAACACCCATCTGATGTAAAGTGGTGGTATCCATTTAAAAATCTCCACCCATAACAACAATACGAATTAGGTCTTCCCTGAGCCTGGTATCAAAACACCCGTACTGCTGTTGCTTATGGGCGAAAGTAAACACTTAACATCCAGCTGTCAGCTTCTCCTGTCACTTTGTTCACTAAACAAAAAATAACTTGGCATCCTACTGCTACTAGTTGCCCCTATCGCACAACCCAGGAGGGGGAGGGACTCAAAAGACTCACAAGACGCGAGCACCATGGACCCCCTAGCAACATAGGTATTCTAAGGCTGACTGTACAATTTAACTCCAGCAGTACCCGATCTAGTAATGACATAATCGTTAGATCACGATACGAATAAGCGATCGTAAACATCGATTCGGTTTTACTCGTAGGTAGCAACGGTTATCCTGTTGGCGATCAGGTGGAACTGAGAAAATTTCTTCGTGGCTACATCACGCCAAAAGGAATCATTTGACTACATGGCTACAGCCCACAGTCGAAGCTTTCCCCCTCCCTTATTATCACCACAGGAAATGCACGAAATATCTTCAGGCAGAAATTTTAGCTACACGCCCTGATATTTTACTGCAAAAAAACACAGGACGTAGTAGCTCTGCCTTCTGCACTGCAGGTCGTGGCTTCGAATCCCACCCAGGACAAACATTTGTGGGTTTAACGTAGAGGTTTGATAAGTATTATATCAGTACTGAGGTTGTCATAACAAGCTTTGCTTAGTTTGGGGCTAGGTGGCGCTGTTTAAAATGTCCATCAATATTTTTCTCTGGCACAGACCTGTCTTAAATTATACCTGAACGGGGATTCCGTTTGTTTACATTAGTTTCATACTATACGGGTATACGGGAATTCCTCCATTAGGGGTTTCTGTTTTGTTGTTCCCCACACGTCATTTGAAAGGGCTTGAACAAGCACCAAACTATAGTAAAATATTTAAAAAAAAGTGACGTGCCAAGACTTTTTAAGAATTCATTGATAATATAGATCTGTTACCGTACGCTAGAGAAAGATATTTGTGATAAAAACAAGTAGGTATTACAGACAGACGGTATATAACTGCAACATGAGATGTTATGAGACATTCAGAAGCCGCTACGTAAACACATAATCGCTCATTTACCCGCTAGCGAACGACAGCGAGCGATAAATCATTTAGAAGCTTCCACGTAGCATATTAGCTGGCCGGCACCCAGCTAATCGGTGCGGCTTGTATTTTATAGCTGGACTAATGCTGCTTTTCAACGGAGCTTAGCTATTAGGTGAACATGATTTGTTACTAGTCTGTTCCAGCGGAGAGATGGACGAATTGACAAGGACACAAGTTTAAGAACAGCTTTAAGCTAAAAGGTTTATTTTTTGATCGCACAGATAAGATATTATGTATATTTAAATACTTTTTGTTTTATGACGTCATTACTGTTTTTTATTTCTGCTTTCAATTGTTTCTTGTTTTTATGTGTCAAATAAAATATATTATATTCTATTCTACGGTTTTTGAGGTGGTAACGTTTGCCGATTGGATCAAGGAGTTTTTAATTTTGAAGTTTCCTTATTTCTGGTTGCCGAAGATGATTTCTCGATAATCGGTTGGTACGAAAGGAGCAACAAAAAGAAGTAGAACTTGTGCCAAGTTTGTCTGGAGATGTTTTGCCACTACAACTCGTAATTCGCCGCCAAGCAGTGGTACACTCGCGTTTGTTGTGTTCCGGAAGAAGGGTAGATAAAACGCAGTCGAAATTAACTCGAATAATTATTATGTATTTACAAAAATACAAAAGTACTATTTAAGTATTCTATTAGTGAGCTGGTACCAATGCTTATTATGCTTAGTTTAAGGCTAGATGGCGCTGCGTTGGGCGAGATCATATTTAGCTTATTCGAAAAGGGCATTTGCTTATGTCTTCGAGCAACTTGAACCTTCCAGTGCCTCAAGCTAAAACGGAACCGCTTGAAACGGTCAACAGTTAATGTGCGAACGAGGCAGTTGCGCTGGTTCTCAGATGCTTAGCATAAAATACAATCTGTCGCAATACCTTTAATACCTGCAAGGTATATGTTGTGTACACGGTTTGCTTGCAGAGTCCCTCGCAGATGTTCGTACTTGTCACGCTAACTATAAACTATTTTTTTTTTTAAATAAATAAACGTTTACACACTCATACCTCTGCACTAGGATTCCCTGTGTCGCAGATGGCATGGACAAAAACAGAAACACTAGACAAACACCCAAGACCCGAGAACAAACTTCATGCTCACCACACAAAGTGTGCCCCGGCCGGGAATCGTACCCGGGACCCCTCGCTTCGAAGGCAGGGCTACTATTAACTAAGCCACGGAGCCGTCGTCGCTTCACTGGGTCGCTTCACCGTACACACAGACGTACGTTGCGTTTGTGATAATGCCAGTTCTTAGATAATGGAAATTGATGGTTTTCTACGTAGATACAGGGTCTTTTACAAATTGTTAGCTAATTGAGGTAACTTAACGTCGTATTCGTCTTATTCCATTATGATATTTTTTACAATAATTTTAAATGCGTGACTATTTTGTCATAACTTAAATTCTCGGCTCGAAACAAATATTTTTTAATGTAGTTTAGTTTTTTAAATCCTGACCTTTGAATTGGGGGTTCGATCCTCGACCGCGGTAAATTTTGATGCGATGCCTCGTGGAGACACGAAACTCGTGTTTATACACACACGCCACTGCACATGGCATGGACAAACACCCAAGACTCGACAACAAACTTAATGCTCACAACACAAAGTATGCCCCGACCGATAATCGGACCCGGGAACACAGGGCTTCTAACAACTAAGCTACGGAGCCGTCGATTCTACTGTTGAGTACTACTTATTTATTACAAGTTTAGCGGAGTTAAACTCATATTTTCCCTTTTCAGATAATCTTTTTGAATCTAGCCAAGCACTAAGGCTAATATCGAATATACTTTTCGATTGTAACGTGGAAAGTTTTCTTACAAAATTGTAAGGTAGGTATTGGATTTGTAAGTACCTGCGTCGTCTCGCTCCGCTCTCATTACTTGGAAGTCACGGTTGGTGGCGTCTTCAACTTATGGGACTTTTATGGTCCTTTCAAATGTTTCGCGTTATTTACAATCGTTTGTACGACTTTAAGGCGCTGTCATCACCCATCTCGCTCACCCTTACGCTGGTACCGAGCGAGTGAGCGAATACATAATGATTGTATTAAAAAACAATTTAATTACTTTCATAACTTATGTGACACCTAAGGATTTCTTCATTAAATTTCTATCAGACGACAAAAAAAATCCTATACGTCCAAACTAGCGAAGAAATTGCGTACATACAAATAAACATACAACAGTTTAACTATTGTATAATAATAAATATAATTTCTTTCATGTCTTGTTCTAAGACGTGATTAATTGGCAAATAATGTGTTTTTTTACATTTTATCTACAAACTAAGAATATCGAAAAAACCACAATATACCCAAATACAGGTCTTTACTTTATATTGAGTTTTGTGTTGTAATTACACTCGTTTTTGAAGGCATTTTGTAAAGATTGAGAAAAGTTTACATATCGTATTTTGGCTGTACCAACTCCTATATTAAACTGTAGACATAAAAAAGTTAAAACTGGTTGTTTGTGCGTATCAAAGTCAATGTCAGAAATGTTAGTTTGCTTTGAACGATAAAAATACTTGAAAACGTCACTTTTTTAAATAAATATATTATCTTCTAGTTCGTTTCAATTGAGTGGTTGAGAGCTACCGGCGCCTTAACCGTGAACTAAATAGTTTTCGGGAGTTAGTAATGTTTCGTCGATTTCTTTGTTTCTGTGGGAACGGGAAGCACTAAAGGAAATTACAATATAACATTATCTAATCTATGATCCCACTTAAAAAAAAGTTTAAAGTTTTCTTTAAAAGTTTCACGTACAAAGTCAAAAGTTAAAGTCAAAAATCTTTATTACCGTTGAATTCTTAAAAATTACTTGGAAAGTTCAATTTCTTTTTTTATAAATAAATAAGTAGCTACGACAACATGCGTTCTTAAAACTAAGTTTAGCGCTTGTTCAAACCATGTCCGACCTTCCATGGGGAAGAATAAGCAAGAAACCCCTAATGGAAGGATTACTTTCTTTTCGCGAGCATAATCCCTGTAACAAAGTAAATACTATGCTTAAATAAAGTATTTTGCTTGTCGTGTAGCAGAGCGACATCACACCGTGGAGCTTTGTCATTTGGATAAATCATTTGTCATAATCATCATGGATCATTTTTTATAAATCTTTGGATCCGTCAAAAGAATTGGCTTGTCCAAAATTTAAAAGCCAATTTCCTCTCGTATCAGGTAACAATAATGTAGTCAAAAAACGTAATGTATTTTTTGGTGGAAATACTTCACACTTGGCAACATTCTTACGGACACATCTCGCATACATACGTTTATGGCAATACCACCCAAGATTGTACTACGTGATGACATTGCTAAACCCTGGTGATTAATATTCATCCAAATTTTTTACGCTTTACCGTGCAATGTTGCCATTACAAGAACACTTAATCTCTCCAAGCGAGATCGTATGGGTTTTAACCACGGGCTTTTTTTATGACGAGTCGAGCATCGGCCCACCTGATGTTTAGTGGTTGTTTAGTGGTTAGTTAGTGGGCACCATGTTGTTCGCGTCCGTAGTCGAGTACCCTCAGAGTCCCTACACATACCCCTTGGTTGGTGCTAAATGAGCAACAAAAAGTAGCAGTAGAACTTGTGCCAAGTTTATCCGGAGTAGTACTGCCTGTACATCTGGTATTCCGCCGCCAAGCAGAGGTGCACTCGCATTGCTGTGTAGAAGGGAGTGGGCGCCGATAAAATTACAGGCAGATGATGCATCATCCCCGTCTCAGAGTGGCGGGCGCAATGCGATGCGAGTTGGATCTTCTCACATTTTAGTAGAGGAAGACTTAAGTCATATTATGTCACGACGGTTCCGTGGCTTAGTTGGTAGTAGCCCTGTGTGGTGAACATGAAGTTTTTGTGTGTGAGCTTGAGTGTTTGTCTTGTGTTTCTGTGTATGCCATCTGCGACATAGAGGGAATCCTAGTGCAGAGGTATGAGAGAGTAAAAAAAAAATGTTGTTTAGTCGACGGAAACCACTAGACATCAGGTGGACTGTCTTCTCGTCCCAGCACTTTAGTCTCACAAAGAAAATATTCAAAACTGGGGATAACATTCTAAAACGCTCTCAATATAAACGAAATATTTAGAAAGTTCGTTTAATTCCCGATGAACGGGACCTCAAATGACCACCGTAAATGGACTGTGTGGACAAAAGCGGCCATATCTGGACCACACGTGCGTCCTAATTCACCTTCGGTGTAACATCAAGATTACATTAGCCAAGTTTGACCATCATAAACTAATTTGGTATGAGGTAGCTTGGGATTACTAGACACGGGTTATAGTCGCGGGTTTGATTGCTGCAGCATTTGTAACATACTAGTTATTTAACTCAGACAATCATACTTGCTTTATTTTATTTGGTTTGTAACCGACTTCAATAAGGAGGGGTTATTGATCCAGATGTTTCTATTTTTTCTATTTCTATTCTTTTTTAGAATCATCTTTTACACGGCAAGAGGAGAATATAATTTGTCTGTCACTAAGCATTGTAAACTGACCCAAAGAAATGAACAAGCATCGTCTGGCAAACTGGGCTGAACAGAAAAAGGTCTTCGAAGTAAACTACACAAATGAATGAAGAATCTATTATAACTTGGCTACCCTACTCCCAACACTGAAGTTCCAACTCAGAAGAGCATTTGTTGAGTTTGGCTTACGAGTTATCTGGTAAAATGAGGATTCAACAGACTTTCTGTGTATAGAAGATATCTATTTAACCAACAAAAACAGGTTCTCGATCCATCAGCATCTTTTTTTAATGACACCAGAACCGATATGCAAAATTATTTTTTGTTTCAAAGGGTATCCTTCCCAGGTCCCATTTAATTTTTTTCGAAATCAGTCGAGCCGTTTTTTCAAAAATCAACAATAATCTAAAGATTGTATCGATGATATTTTCATTTACTCCGAAACCTCGCCGTCTCATTGGAACAGTGCGTTTAGTTGGCCTACCCATATATATACTAATGTAATACAGCTGAAAAGTTTGTTTATTTGTTTGAAAGCGCTAATCTCTGGAACTACCATCCATTAGAAAAATCCTTTTTGTATATGATAGCATTCACGAGGAAGGCTATAGGCTATTTAGCATTACTACGCTAAATTTATTTAAGTTATATGAGGGTGACACCCCGTGGCAAACAATATATAATAGAATACCAGGCTGTACCCCTTAAGGGCCAGAAATAAGGTACGATTTTTGTATCAGCCACTTGTTTACACTCAATTTTCAGGTATTATGATTGATTATAGGGGTAGTAATATAAACATCGTAGTTTTCATGTTTGTTAATGGCTTTGCTCGATATGGTGTGAAATTTGGGACCCTATTTCGTTGTGATAAGGGTCATCGTTAGCGGGCAGCGGTCCGCATTATATATTTATTGCCCTCCAAGATTGGATAGTTTTCGCGCCATAAAATTACTTTTACCGACCATTTTGTTGCGGAATTTGATTGGCGTCCTTTATGTGTGATTTATTGACAATAAACCTTTATATTTAATTTATACATCGGTGTTGTTACGTTTTTTATAGTAAATAAATATTTCACACAGCGCCATCTAGCCTCAAACTAAATATAGCTTGTAATATAGGAACTAGATAACTGATATATAAACTTGAAGTACTTTTTTGTAAATACATACATATATACAACATTTCTGTTCGCACACAAATGCTTGTCCTGGTTGAGAATCGAACCCTCGCGCAGAAGGCAGAGTTACTTCTTTCTGCGCTCTCATAGCCAGTCAATTAATGTTTATTTTATTTTGTTACAGGTATGGAAGAGATTTTTCAGTCAATCTATGAAGTAAGATACTATCTATAATACAAACAGAGGGACTAAATTTTCTCCATCCAGAGACACCAATCTTTGTCAACTTTTAATTGTAAGGTATAAGGTACCTAGATTGGTACTTAGATATCACGATCCGTCTGGTTTTAAACCAGCTACCCTCGGATTGACAGTTGCTCTACTTACGACTTGATCAATAACTCAATGTGATATTTTGATACCTGTTTAACAGCCGGTTTCAATATTCAACTACGTTTTGACAATCAGCGTTGCAATGGTAATCTACCCAGTATTTTTTTAAGATGAATATCTAGGCTCTGAATTCTTCTTCTTTCGTGTGAATAAGTGGCCAACCTTGGTATCGGATTTTTCAAGCCACCCAAAGGCATCCGACATGGCTTAACAACTAGTATAGCAGGGCCAACATCTTAACGTGCCCTTCGAAGCACGGAAGCGCTCATCAAACGGCACTAAACGATCACCCATCTAACTTCTGACCGGGCCGAAAGTTGCTTAACTTATCTAAGTTCTTAGCTCATCTGAGCAAAGAACAGCTAAGCAAGCTACTCCACGGCTGTGAATGACGAACATATTTCCATGAGTAGAAACTACAGAAGCCAAGGATAATAGTTATACAAGTAACTATAGCCATCCTCTAAGATAAGCGACCCGTTCAGAGACAATAGAAAATCTAATATATTAAGGCCGTTCCGAATATTTAAACGGTCAGAAGCACCGGCCCAGCGCCGACAGCACCGCTGGTCCACCAATTAGCAAAGGGCTCAAATCAATATCAACATATTCTCATAAGAATTCTTTGTGGCTAACAAAAAACAGTCTATTTTACTACTTAGAAATGTTCACATAAAAATCGCCAGTTAGTGTTTGCTACAGAAGTTTCTTGTTTTCCGTTATCTCGTTTCGTTCTTCTCCGTGGAGGATCAGATACGGCTTGAACAATTACTCAAACTTAGTAATGATCGCGTGATCATGTAGATATTAGTGTTTTTTTCTTATAAAAGTCACTATTTCATGTGTTTTTGTAAGAAGAAATTGTCAGTAAAACAAAATACCCAATCTCGTTTACTTAGATGACAAACTACACGATGAACTAATGAATATGTTAGTACTAAACATTAATTCAAATGTAAAAATGTATTTTTTTTTATTTGTAATAGATTATTGTTTCAAATCCAAAACAAAAAAAGGGATAATCGAAGTCTTTCGTAAAGCCAACACCTTTTTTTGAACAATGTTGGAACTCATGAATGAACTGAAATGTTATTACAGTCATAATAATAACATGAATTCCAACGTTTAACCCATAACTATGCGTATAACTAACCATTACACCTTTAGAATGAAAGTGATCTACAATAATTCAAAATTTCTGTAAATCCAGATTTTGCTATAAACTAACTTTAAATGGCTTTATAATAAAAATAATAATAAGCCTCTTTTTTTCCAAACCCAATAGTTATAATTTTTCTTAGCTATCTTGTTAGTGGTACATAGTTTGTGTTTCTGTAATCGTTTTATTAGTAACAAATTGGTGAGATTTGGACCCCGGCTTGGGTAAAGGTTAAAGGTTAGGCCTTTAACCTTAAAATATCAGTCTATAAATCCGCAAATCATTCATTTCCACAGAACCACGGGTGAGATATATTTAAATTTATTCAACTATACATACATTTTCGAAAACTTCATTGCTGTTTTCCCACAAATTGCATTTTTTGACTAAGGACACTTTCATTCTAAGGGTGGATAAGGTATAATGTTTGTAGTGTCGCAGCCGTTCTCTCCGGCCTGTAATTTCGTCCATTAAGAAAGCATTATATGCAAATGAAAGTGTTCTTGCGATCCTAAATTAGATTTGTACTGGAGGCCAGTCCAGCCGTTTGGAAAATGGACTGCTTATTTGAATAGTCAGGCGTAGTCATAATAGAATGCGATTACGATGAAATCGCAAGTTCGCGCGAATATTGGTCGCACGAACCTGCGATCAAACTCGCAAATGTCTTGCTGGCCTTTAAGCGCAGTTGGTCGTTGCTCTGTAATCTGCGCTGTAGGTCGTGGGTTGGATTCTCATCCAGGACGAATATATACCTACCTATATTTTTTGTATCTCGGTGTTAGTATGTAATTACAAAAGAAATACTATATAAGTATCAGTTACTTGGGAACCATCCTACAAGGTATGCTTAATTTGGGACTGGATAGCGCTGTGTGATGCGTCCATTATTTTTTTTAGCATAATAAATCAATTTTTTTTTTAATGCTGCATCGAACTTCAATTTAGGGAATGCTAATATGCGACAGGAAAATCAAACTTGAAATGATGTTATTTAACTTAACGTTAACACATTCATACCCCGCCACTAGAATATCCTGTGTCGCAATTAGCATACAAACACAGAAACCCAAGACCCGAGAACGAATGTATGCTCATCACACAAAAATTACCTCGGAAATTGAACCCAAAAGTTACCAACCAAGCAGAGACGACGAATTCATTTCAAAATTATATTCAACTATTAGTAGAATATTGTTAATGTGATAATATGACATTGGAGACGTAGGGTGACCATTACCCTCGCATCACGCGGACTACCCTCCGCGTGTTCCCGTCCCGTGTCCCGCGTCCCGCGTCCCGTGTCCCGCGTCCCGTGTCCCGCGTCCCGTGAGTAGGGTGTGTCACTTGTCAAAGTATTTAACCAAGTTTCCCGTATCTTATGACAGTTGGGTAGACAAACACAACACACAAACCTTAAGATATTCTGAACATAATGCAAAGTAACTCTAATGCCCACAACACAGGAGAACGGGCAACAGAAGAAAACCTAAACCAAGAAAACAGGTTTTACATTATGAGATATAAAACTTCCAAAAAGCATGAATATTAGGGGTGTCTCATAAGTAATGTCGGTTTTCAAATTCCTACGCCTACATAATGTCTAAACAATACACCGTACCAGCCTCTAATGTTCTAATGTAACTGCAGGGATACCGGTCTACTCTCGATAATTGAGAGTGAATGAGCTCTGATCTACCACGGGAGCCCAATCCGGATTGGTAGATGTCACATGTCGTCGAATTTTTGGTTCTAAGACATGCCGGTTTCCTCATGATGTTTTCCGTCACCGTTTCGAGAACGTGGTATTGCCCACATAATTTTTTTTTCAAGTGAAAACTCTGGTTCACGTTTGGGTTTGAACCAGCAACCTTCAGATTGAAAGTCTGTGTCTATGCCCCTGGGCCACCACGGTTAACAATACACGAATTTTATCGCATTCCATACTATTTATTATTAAAAAACTTACTGCGTAGTTAATAAACAAAGAGAGAATGTTTAAAAGTAAAGCAGTTGTACTCTTCATATAATTAGAGACAAGTCTTAACAAGTTACGACATGTTTAAATTGAGGAATTTTCACAATGAAAACCGACATTACTTATGAGACACCCCTATAAAATTGAATGTGTTTTATTTCGTTTGGTATGCTACCTTGTTGAGATAAATCACAATCTAGGCCTCGCAGAATCGATCTATGAATACCGTAACCCGACCCGCTGGATCGTGTGACGGGAACCGAACCCGCACCACAATTGCCGGCTTCCGGGCGCCAAGAGCCGTGTCACAAAAATAGTTACAGAACAAAATATCTATCGTTAAATATACTTCGTTTATAATACTAGTATTTACTCATATCCCTGGAAACTCAACTCATTTATCTCTTTACATCATCCAGTATAGTTTGAACAATACCTCTGCACTAGGATTCCCTGTGTCACAGATGGCATGGACAAATACAGAAACACAAGAAAAACACCTAAGACCCGAGAACAAACTACATGCTCACCACACAAAGTGTGTCCCGGCCGGGAATCGAACCCGGGACCCCTCGCTCCGAAGGCAGGGCTACTACCAACTAAGCCACGGAGTATACTCGTGCACATATAATATGTCACAGGAGCCCGTTAGCCCCAGGTTGTACGACTCTTGAAGCGTACAACTAGTTATTTCACCGGCACCCAGACCCTTCCACCAAAACACAGCAATGCACTTGCATTACTGTGTTCCGGTTTCGCTTGGCGGCGGATTACCAGGTGTGGAGTCTTAATCTTTACTGAGTCGCATTCATCCTGCTGCGTCCATCATCATCTACCTACGGACGCAAGCAACTGGTGCAAGCAATTTCAGTGTTTTGCCAGTCTTATAGATAAGTTTACGCCTGTCCCAACTTGTTAAATAACGTTAACCGTTTTCGAAGACCGGAAGTAAGACACTAGCATTGACCCTCATAAAATAAACCACTCTCCACACCCACACATTAAACCATAAACAATTATTACAGAAGTGAACGGCAATTTGGTGATTTCGCTGAATTTCTATAACTATTTGGGTGAAACTGGGTGGTCTGCCGTGAAATTTATTTTATAATGAATCATAATGTTTCATGGGAAACGAGGATGCTGTAAATGATGAAGGAAAACATCATAAGGAAATCTACGAATACTGAACATAGACAACAGACATCAGAATTATATTTAATGTTTATATACATTAGGATCTATTTTCGGAATATAAATCAGTTTTAAAACGTTGAACTTTTACTAAGTTCGTCCGGATTAGTACCACCTCTATACCTGGTAATCTGCCGCTAAATAGTGCATTCCAGATAAAATATTACCGTGGAAGAGTGTTTAACTTAAGTTACATGAGGTCTAAGATGAACAGGCGCGCACCGGGATGTATAAATTGGTTCTACTTATACTTCGGTACATGGGTTTCGGTAACCACTTAAGAGAACCATAGACAACAGCTTAAAATAAAATCTTTGTCATAACATGGATGTGCGTTACGATGAAGTTTGAAGCACATTGAAGTTCTTAATTTAAAAGAAAGTTTACTTTTAAGTTAATCTGTGACAATGTAGAACTCGATTCAAAATTTTCGTTCTGAATTCAAAAGCAGCAAACTGTCACCTCATTCGACGAATGCTCTATACGATACGAGTTGAAACTCCTTGCGTAAATTCCCAGCGCTGAACTTTGAATTAAAAATTCCCAATTCTTTTCCTTTTTGAACGAATCGTAATCCACCCATAAAAAAGTAACAAAACAAAGATCCCTTTACTCGAAACGTTTAGTCTCCGTAACTCTAAATAATAACGAATCAAAATGCGTCTGCCCGCACCGGGGACTCGATAAATTCTGCAATCGGAGATTGAATATGAAATCTGCATAAAATTTCATTGGATACGACACGACACTCGAAGCGAGACTTTTAATCCGTAGCATAGGATTCAAAATCCGATGGGTATTTTGTTTTATTGATTCCGTGTTATTCGACTCGATGTTTGCAGATGGAGTTTTGTTTAGACCTAGTGCCGGTAGATGGCGTACTTTGTGGTTTCTTAAATTCTGCTTCTCAAAGGAAGTGAATCTTGAAAGATTTAGGTTATTGCCCTATGGGAAGGTTAGAGGTTGGTATGATGGGTAGAAGAAGGCATTTTTTTATAACATACATATCTAATAATAATAGTTATTTATTTCCAAAATTTTATTTTTTGTGTGATTCTTTTTGTTTGTTATTTGATTTAAATTGGACCAATATAAATGATTATTGTAGGGTACCTCCGAGGTGGTGCCATAGAAATTTCTTACGTTACTTCCGTCAATAACACCAGCAGAATGACTTAAGTCCACCCCGGTCCAATTATGAGAAGACCCGCGTCGCATCCGTTGCATCCGTCACCCGAGACTGAGATGTGACGTCTGTGAATATATCGACAAACGACGTAAGCTAGTCAAACGATCAAAGTCAAAGTCAAAAATCTTTATTTACGTTGAATTCTTAAAAATTACTTGGAATAACTTGCCTTTCTAATCCGTATGTATCGATATGTGATCGATGCCTTTACTACCTCTTTAGGTACGAAACCTCAAGAGCAGACATTCTAAATCGTCGTCTAATTCGTGGGGTCGTGGAAATACTCCACCCTACTGTCAGGTTGGATTACTCAACTCGGCCGTAATTAATCTTCTTGTTTTTGCATCGTATTACTCTGAAAATATTCGGTTTTCAAAAGATTATTTTACATGGACTTATATATCGCTATCTTAATTGTTCGGTTCGTAAGCTCGGTAGCAAAATCGCTCCCGTTGGTAGTAGCCCTGCTTACGAAACGACTTCTTGTGTTTCTGTGTTTTTGTATACCATCTGCGACACAGGGAATCCTAGGGCAAGGGTATAATAAATAATAATAATAATAAATATTCATGGTCATTTAACACAGCGCCATCTAGCCCCAAACTAAGCATAGCTTGTGATATAGGAACTGTAACTGATAGAATACATATAGTACCTTCTTCTTTTTTGGGATTAAACTGAAAAAATGTACAGTACAATGTTTACCTTTTTTTTTTTTTTTTTTTTTTTTTTTCCGTGGAGAAATGTCTTAGCATACCGCCCTGCCACGGGGAGACAGAGCGGTTATGTGGGACTACCCACTAAAACTCCACGGTGTCCTCCTCTGCCGCTTAGTGGCGGGAACACGGGAACGTTTATACACACATCCGCGATCCCGCCGCAGCTGCCCGTTTCCGGACCCTCCTTGGGATGGCAATGCCACCATCCTCCCTCGCCACGACACGCCAGGACACGAGGCGCGTCGCAACCACCTCGGGGACCATGCCAGCGATAGGACGTCAGACTACCCCGTGTCAGACGCCCTAGGTCCCCATGCGACGGGTCAGATATGTGGCCCCGTCGCCTGCCACTACGGCCGCAGAGGATAGGGAGAGTGGCGCCTCTCAATACCAACACTCCTCTTCCCCTGCGGCCCCACCGCGTCCGCCATCAAACGGTGGCGACCCCGCCGTGGCCGCGGAAGGTAGGGAGAGCGGCGCACCGCTATACCGGCACTCCTCTCCCGCCGCGGCCCCTAACCCTCAGCTGCGGTGCCGCCCATACGACACCGCAGCCCGCCTCAGTTGCGGTGCCCCCCATAAGGCACCGCCACCTACTGTGGCCGCTCCTAGTCGGCTTGGAGGCAAAGCCTAAAGGAGCAGCCCCTCCCGGGTTCCTCTTGGCTTCACCGTGGGCAGCCCAACCACGGTTACTAAGCCCCCCCGCCCCGACAAGGCGGGAACCCGCGGGGGGGAGTACAATGTTTACCTACCAAACGCCGGTTTTGTTCAATTCCATAAACTCACGTTTACAATCTCATGAAATGAGTATATTTGAATAGATAACAATGTGAATTGAATAGGGTGCTCGGTACCTGTTCCCGGGAGGGGCGGAGCGCGGGAATCCCTCGCATTAATCAAACTCCCAATAAACTAACTATATTCATAAGCGGGTTCCCGACCTTGTCACACTAATCATTCATCCAGCTGCCACAGAGCAGAGACACACAGTGCGCTAACTTCAGAAGATAAAAATCGGCCAATTGCGAGTCTGACAAGCACGAAGGGTTCCATACTATTACCTATAATAATACTAAAATACAATTAGCGCCATCTAGTTTCTTAATATGTATAATAACTATATCATAAAAATATTATTTTTGTATGCTCATACAGAATCATGATTTATAAATATTCCTTTTTTCTGTTTTTTTAATATTTGTTGTTATAACGGCAACAGAAATACATTAGCTGTGAAAATTTCAACTCTCTAACTACCACGGTTCATGAGATACAGCTTGGTGATATACGGACAGACAGACAGACAGACAGACAGACGGACAGCGGGGTCTTAGTAATAGGGTTTAACGTTTTTAACTCCTTACTACAACTTTATTTAACAAAAATTGAAATAATGCTAATGTACTGATGAACATCAAACGCCTGACGCTTTCAAACAGAAAAAAGCGCATCAAAATCAAAATATATTCGTTCTCAGAATAGGAAGGAAATTCTATTGGAGTAGGTAATTAAAGAACGGATTTTCTGAAAACAAACAATCAATTTTCCAAATGACCGCAGATCTTGGTGAAGTTTTTCATTCCATAAGTTTTGGTTACCCCCATAAACATCCGCATGTATTTGTGGGGCCGCAAATAAAGGTCTTGTTTTAACCCAATTTCGGGATTTCCGTCTTGATTTTTATTACCATCGTTTGTAAACGGGCTGCCTTATTTTGTGAAAATGTTACGGCAGGCGGCCATTTTTCTCACATGGTGGCTCTGTTCCCAGAATTAATAGGGTCCGCGTAAATACTCGAAGGATTTCAAGAATAAAGAATGGATTCCGAGAATATGCTCGAAATTATTATTTTTTTGATTCACCATACCCTGAAAAGTGTCAGTGGTGGAAGGGTATGGGTGCTGGTGTATTCAATGCTCATGAGACGTAACATCCACGTCTCGGGGAGGAATTACTTCTCCAGGCGAACTTTGCACAAGTTCTACTGCTATTTACTGTTGCTCCAGGAGGGTACCTGCAGGGATTCTAAGGGCACTCATTTACGGACGCGAGCAACGAAACCCCCCAAAATACAGTTAGGGCAAAACCATTTATTTTAGTAGTCAAGAACCAATAAATCATTATTGTAATCAGTAAATCTCGGCGGCTCTGTAGCTTAGTTGGTACTGCCTTGCCTTCGAAGCTAGAGGTCCTGAGTTCGATTACCGGCACACTTTGTGTGGTGTGCATGAGGTTTATTCTCAGGTTCTGGGTGTTTCTGTTGTCTCTATTCGTCCATACAATCTGCGATGCAGGGCATCCTAGTGCAGAGGTATGAGTGTGTAAGTGTTTAATTAATTTTCTCTAAACAAACCTAATTAGGTATTTAATAAAACAACTAAAAACTGTTGGAAATTATAAATTGTATTGCCCTAACAATTTAGCAAGCGTCAAAACAGTTGGTGTGTTTCTAAAAAGTTATAATCGTTTAACAAAGTTTCGTTTAATTAAATAACGAGTGAGGCAGCTGTGATTTTAAATTGTACTGCGCATTGTTACGTACAATGCAGTGTAATTTCATGAAATTATTCAATGACTTATACTGTGGAGGTAGATACGCAGTTATGTACAAAAAATATAAAAATCTTTGACAACACAGTTTTTTTGAAAGTACACTATTATTTGAGTACTAATTTTGGATATTAGTAAGTACTATATTAATCTGTGATATTAACGATTCAGAATAATTCACGTACACGTCACGAGCTGCAACTTCGTACGGAAATTATTAGTACTGAATAGAGCGTCTAGTACACGGTTATTGTGTAAATTTATTAAATCTTATTTTCTATTATGGAACAATAAGTTACAAAACAAAGATTATGATATATTGAATTTCATGAGACGGGAAGATAGTTATATAATTATGTCTGTTCTCTCTTGTCGTCTAACGAAAATTAAAATAAATCGTATTATTATTATTATTACGTGGTAAATTATTTCCTTAATTAATTGTTATTCTTTAAAAAGTTATAAATTTTCCAAAAACAGAAATTCCATTTATTTTTCTTTCTAAAATATTATATAGTCTTTCATTCTACGTCAGTCTCATATAGAAATATATAATAAATATATTTCGATATGAGTGGACATATCTATGCTATCCAAACTAATATTTATGTTAAAAATAAACTTTGTTCATCGTTTCGTTGTACAGAACATGTAATCCGACGCGGGACGGACAGCCCTGTCTGGTCTAGGCAGGCCTAGGTAAACCTAGCTAAACACTGTATACTTAGCTCATAAATACAACCTATCCATGGTCTTGTAGATTTGAATTTCGTTTCATTTATTTATTTATCTTTTGAATGCACTCAGACATATCAATATAATACAAATTCAACCAGTTTTCCCATAGGAAGACAGCGGAAGATGTCTGGCAGAAATTTGATACGGAGAACCGAAGACTGGGCCAGTGGCTCTTCCTATCCACAAGTTAGGTGGCTGGGAGTTAGTGCCCACTCCTGTACAAAGTCTTACGCTACCATAAGGCCTACGACATGACTTATCGACCAGTACAGCCAGGCTGGCATCGTAACGCCCTCCACAACAAGGAAGCGCTCGATTCAAATGCCACTATATGGTCAACTATTTTTACCGTCCGGGGAAAGAGCTTTTTAACTAAATTGATCTGTAAAACAATTAGGAAAACTTTTTCACTTGTTTTAATTATCAAATGATAATTAAATTCATAAGAATATTTTAATACCCTATAAAATATAAAGTTAAGTATCCTCTTTCTGTATACATAATTTAAAACAGGATTTCACCACAGGGTTTGCTAATTATAAGCAAGTCAATGAACAGACGGTATTTGTAATCAAACACCGCGCTATTTGCGCCACAGTATGTACTACTCAGTACACACTGAATTTAATTATATTAATTAACGGAAACTCATTTGATAGGATTACTTGGGGTGAGCTATTACTTTAAAATTAATGAGGTAACGTAAACAATTGTAATACTATAATATAAAAATAATTACCAAGCAGAGTAATGTTATTCTGTCTCGTTAATATTTCTATAAGTATTTTCCGAAAAATATTGGAAAAAAAAAATAAAAAAAAAAAAAAATTACGAAAAAAGTTTTCTTTCATGTCTCACGAACATTATTTTAGCATCACAGTGATATTTACCAGTTTGGGAGGTGACTTCCGACATTTTGACGCAGCCAATGCGTCATGAGTTCACCCCGGATTTGGAAAATGGTTCATAGAGCCCGAGACATATTGCTAAAGGCGGTAACTACTTAAGATCAGGTGAACCGTAAGCTCGTTCCATCTCTTATAGCATAAAAAATCAACAAATCTCACAAATCATGTTGCTTACAAAGTAACGCGAAAATATTTGAAAGTATAACTACGAAATACGCACGCATTGCTGAGTTTTGCACCTGTTCACCTGTCTCCACTTATCACAAAGACCAACTCTTAGTTACATAACTAAACCCTCGTTCGTTATAAACAGCGCAAACATGTCTGTTTGCGGAGCCACGAGTATATATGAACTTTACCTACTGTTTGTTTATGTTTGCACTGTGTTGAGGAGCGTTACATATATACGATAAACCCATTGATTTATACCCTCAGTATTCAATTTAGAGTAAATTACGAAAATGTTAATATTCATTTTCTATGTATGTATATGTTTTTGTCACGCTCTGTATATAAACGGCTTGAGGTTCGTCTTGATTGTGAGAGTGATATTGGCTACTAATAATTTGGGATTCTTTGTGCAGTCGGGTTTTTTGTTATTTTCGATAATTTCTTCTTGAAATTAATAATGCATCACGATGTTATTATTACTAAGTTTAGTGCGAATTTCCCACTAACAACTCGGCTACCACTTTCTTCCGGTCAAACAATCCAACGGCGAAGACAAATCTTATTTTATAATACACCAATTAACTACATAGGTATTTAGTCCAGTCCTCTAAAACACCTTCAAAATTTACAAATTTCAAATTGTTTGTTCAGTTGTATGCGGGTGCGATAATTCTGCCACCTGCTAGGTAATAAATTAACTCTTAACAAAAATATTATCATTTTGGATCAGACATTGTTGGACTAAAATGCCTTATATTTCAAATATTTAATAAAAATTTAACGTAGAGTATTTTGAGTTGACTTTGACATAATCTTGAATTCAAACTCAAACTCATTTATTCCTTTTTTTGTTGTAAATAAACAACAACGTTAACACACTCATACCTCTGCACTAGATTCCAAGACCCGAGAATAAACTTCATACTCCCCACACAAAGTGTGCCCGGGCCGTGAATCGAACCCGGGACCCCTCGCTTCAAACCTAAACAACAAACTAAACAAACGACACTATTTAAAATACGAAAACTGACTACTTTGAAATATCTGTGAGTTACTTAACAAATGATCAGTACTTAAAGAACACATAAAGAAAAAAAAAAAAATATTATAGAAGAATGTGTGCCGTAAGTCATCCCCAAATATGTATGTACCTACACCGCGTAAAGTAATCACTAAACAGAAACTGACCGGAACTATTTCAGACCACAAACTGAATTACACAAACTTATAATCCTATAAAATCACACGCGGTCTGCACACGCTAGCTTCATGCTCTCTGCGAGTGTCGGCGACAGTACCGGCTGCTAACGACCTTGTGTTGCGAACGGTACCGGTGTGGTATCATTTAGTTCCATGATTGTACCTCGTATCCCCCGGGTGAGGGGGGTACGTAGGACCAACCCAAAGTACCTTTTATATGAAGAATTGACGGAACCAACTGAAGACCTGCAATACGACATAGGTCCTCCCCGAACGAAGCATGAAATACCCAAGTGGCACCCCGCTGCACCCGTCACCCGTTCCGGTTCCTAGAACTCTTCCGGTTAATAATAGTAGTACTTCCGGTAATATAGTACTATTTTTAATTATGTATGTAAAAATAGTACTATATTGTATAGTATTGTATGAATAATTAAAAGATATGCTTAATTTAGGGCACTACTCATCGATGATGACATAAAAAGTCTTAAGAAAAATACCAGATTAATTGAATATAGTTTCAGTGAATTTACTTAATAACTGGGATTACTGTAATGGGCTTAACAGCGGGTTAAACGGCACAGTTTAAACTGTGGTTAACAGACCGTTAGCCCGGCCGATTGATTCCGATGGGCTGACTGCGGTAGTGTACCGGCAATTACGTATTTGTATAAAACTATGGTGTAATATATGGTCGGGGGCATTACAGAACCCACTGTACACGCTCGGTTAAAATATACTAAAATACTTTGTATATTTAATTTTACTTTCAAGATTAATAATAGGGTTTTTTATGTAATTAAAGTGACGACACGTGCGCCCGAGACGGGGATGATACGTTTGATGCGCATGTGATTTCACCGGCACCCACACCCTTCTGCCGGAACATAGTAATACGAGCACTACTGCTTGGAGGTGTGGTGGCAGTACCACTCCGGACGATCCTGGCAAGAGTTCTACTGCTACTTTTGGTTGCTCCTTTAGCACCCAGGGGGTACGTGTAGGGAATCAAAGGGTACACACCTACGGACGCAAGCAACTAGGCATATTGAAAAATAATAATAATTATTATGTTTTGTTCTGTAATTTTCCTTTCTACCGGGTATGCAGTAAATTTCCCGGCTGAATAGTTTTTCCCGGGCCGGTTTAACCTGTCGTGTCCCGGATTATCCGGCCGGCAACCGGCGGCCCGTTTATTAGTTAACCCTCGAACACGGCAACTCTAAGCCCCGGTTTGTAATTGTTGCTTTTAAACCTTTTTCGGAAGTCTCCTTTTTGGGGACAGAGTAAACAATGCG
Organism: Aplocera efformata; assembly: GCA_921293045.1. Classification (NCBI taxonomy): domain Eukaryota; kingdom Metazoa; phylum Arthropoda; class Insecta; order Lepidoptera; family Geometridae; genus Aplocera; species Aplocera efformata. Next base: position 425,346 of record OV121057.1, read on the forward strand.
TTTAAGAATGGAAATTATGATGCTTATTTGGTGTTTTCGTAGCGTGAAGAAAAATCTGAAAGTAGTTGTTTATGAGAATAAAAAGAGAACATAAAAAATCACATGCGCATGAGACGTATCATCGCCGTCTCGGGTGATGGACGCAGCAGGATGAATGCGATTCAGTGTATGATCCAAATATATACTGAGTCGCATTACTGTTGACATGGGCGGGGGTCGCCACTTACTACCAGGTGGGCCCTCAGCTCGTCTCGTCACTTATTCACATAAAAAAAGCCATTGAATTCTGAACTAATTACTAGAAAATGTAACTTTTTTCATATCAATATGACTGAACAAGAACACGCGTCTTATTAAAAAGTTTGGCGATTATTGAAACCCTATCCAACCTTATATTACCTCTTCTCTTATTAAATTGATTTTGTTAAATAGAATTTGAGTAAGAATAAGAGTATAAGAGTGAGAATATTTGCGATACGGTGGATATATCCAAGGTCAAAAGTTTAGTAGTGGAAATGGAAATCCTAGCTCTTCTGCCTATGAGAAGAATGACTGTACACATGTAATCTATATATATAAAAGAAAGTCGTGTTTGTTACAACACTAATAACTCGAGAACGGCTGGATCGATTGCCATGGTTTTTGATTTGTTAGATTTGTTTCCGTCCCGAATAGCAGAATAACTATTAAAAACATTGGAAAATTTACGAAAAAATAAAATCAATTTATCCCCGTATTCTCCACGGGAACGGGAACTATGCGGGTGAAACCGCGGGGCGCAGCTAGTTATATTGTTCCACGCGACCCTGTTTAATACTGGAACACACACACTGTTAGAAGTACTGGTCTACAATCCTGAATATCCCCTAACCTACCCCCAACTTATCATCGTAGTTTCAATAATGTTGCCAGGAAGTATATTTCCCGATTTTATGCCAAAAGTCCGGGAACCTCTCTAAATTAGCAAACATTTCGCTAAATTAGCAAACAAGGCGATTACACGGGACCTCAGCAAACAGGTACCCTCCGCATATTACGCTCGGTACCCTGCTCCTTTGTGATAAGGCACGCTTATATATACTGTGCATTATCTATACTTTGTTGTATTTGTACGTTCATATTTATACCGTCTAGATCTAGGTTTTACACGGTAAATTCATTGTGGTTAATAATTATGGGATATTTAGAGGTTTACGGTTTTTAACAGACTTTACAAATTAAAGGGAATTCTTAATAGGAGTTCTCAAATTGTTCTATTTGTTTGTTATGCCTATAATGGACCAATATTGATAAATCTTTTTTAGTTTTTACTACCCTGTGTTGCCCGCGGGTTTCTGGGATCAAAAGTTAGAGTTAATCCTGGATATAAGGTATCGTGGTACCAAATTTTATCCTAATCCGTTGAGCCGTTGCAGCGTGAAGTAGTAACAAATATACACCGAGACGTACAAACTTTTGCTTTTCTAATAAGTATGAATATTTTCTTCAAGGTCTCATAGAAAAATTAAGAAAAAATCTAGATTTGAGATGAAACTTTCGAAATTGTTTTATTCGACTTTAAAATCATTCACGAGTATCATACAGTACGACATTTTTCAGACGAATATTAAAGTTTCCAGCATTGTGTTTTCTTTGTTTTTCTTTTCAACGAATGCGGGACTGGTTTTACAAACCGCAGTGTTACTAGTAACTTTAGTAAACTATTATGTCTCCTGGTCGCGTTTTGAATTTAAGCGCCCTCTACTTTTGACATGACTTATACTGCCCGGATCAAAACACAGTCCAAACATAACAGCTGAGTTAAAATCTTTCTGTTAATAAAAGTTAAATTACTGTCTGGTGCCTGAAAAAAATCGTGGAATCAACGATACAAATAAATAATATTGAAGGGTCTGTAATATTAAAATAACAACTACTTAGTACAACAACAATTTACTTAGTGCATTTAAAAGTCAGTAAAAGTCTAAACCATTTTTTTGTCTATTTTAGTGTCTAAACCACTGGTGGCGCTTGTAAATTAAACACCTTCGATAGCTATGGGAAAGCTGAGTTAATTGTGGCTCGTCGGAGATAGTTGGGAATATGTAAAAGGAATGTGCAGCGTACCTGGACTCGGCGTATGCGGCGGGCAATCCAGGGCTATAAACACTCCTCCACAACACAACAGTTCACTCACGAGCCGCGGAAGGCCACCATAGAGATTTTACACGAATTTCAGCGGTTCAGCGGGAGCGGTCAAGGCAAAATGTATTGATATATATGCGCGTACGGCGATCGGTGCGGCGGGTGGTTTTGCACACTAAATTAGTATGGCGGACTGCGGACGGCGGATCCGCACATGTCACGTTGGTGCTTCCATCTTGCGGTAGTGTTTCCAACGCGTGCACATAGGATTGGGAAATGGTAGGGTTAACTCCTAAGCCACAATAACTTGAACATAATAATTTCATTTCGTAATAGATGGCGTTACCAACCACCTGTCTGTTTATTTATTCCGGCTAATCTCCGGCTGGACCGATTTTGACGGGACTTTCACTGGCATTATGTTAATTTTAAAACGACACTTGTAGATTTACTTTTAAAATAAGACAAGACAATATGACGTGTTAACATCAAATTATAACTTACATGATATCTTGTAGATATCTTCAAATAGAAATTGATTGGAAAAGCGTTAATACAAGAAGAGTTTTCAAATTGTCTTTAAGAGTAATTGTCTTTACGACTAGACAGCAGGTATGAGTAGATGTCTTACGAGTATACAAACTCTCGGTAGATAAGCAAATAAATCCGCGAGCGATCTCTTGCTACTAGTCAAGTGAGCCAGCTACTCTCACTCGGCTGTGGCGCGGGCTGGCCTACGTCTCAATTGAAAGGGCTGCACGTGACCTGATTTTAAAAGATTCGCCATAAAAGAAAGGAGAATTCCGTGTAACCATCAAAATCTCTCAGTGGATTGTGGAAATTGCTCTGTCTGGGCCTTTTTATGGTAATTTAATGAAGTGGGCCGAACCTGGCCGGAGCTGCGAACCACGGGATGGAGGAGGGAAACTTATACCTCAGGATTTTAGGGTTGTGGTGTATACATATCTATGGACATTTGTGTTGTTAAAAAGTGACATTAAAATGACAATCCATAAATCTAACCATGTGGTCACAAAACAAGATGGCGGAAAAAACTATCTGATCAGGCAGTTTTGGAATAGCCAAGTAAGTTCATAACAAGAGTTATCTCATCAAAAGTATGAGGAATATTATACGTTTGTTTTTCATTTCATTTCATTTCATTTATTTCCTCAATTTGGTACATAAAGAACACTCTGTATCGTCAAAACCTAAATATAAATTTTACATACTCAAATAATTTTATACATATAAATTTTACATTGTCTGTCTGTTCTATATTTAAAGGACTGGATCTATAACCTACTAATATTGTAAAAGCGAAAGCTTTGTATGGATGGATGTTTGTTACTCAATCACGCCAGAACGGCTGAACGGACCTGGTTGAAATTTGGCACAGAGATAGATTATAGTCTGGAATAGCACATAGGCTACTTTTTATCGCGGAAAAATGTACGGTTCCCGTAGGAAGTCCCACCGCGGGGTACAACTAGCAAGTTATAATCCGCGGGTTTCAGTCTGAAAGTTAAACTATGCAAATGGCTGTCCAATGCCACAGCTGTCCCAAAATATCACCAAGTGGAAAATATTTATTTTGCTTTATTTCTTATAAATATTCTTACATAAGTTCGATTTTTTTAGACATGTACTTACCTCTACGAGCAAAACTTAGCAATAAGACATTATTGCTAATTAGCTACACTTAGCAATACAGCTACCTATAGATGAGTAGGTTAATCTGGGGCAACAAAACGTTTTTTTAATATGTGCAAAAAGGGTCGTTGACCCCAAAACTTTGCCACCTGAAGTAATAGCCTTGAGGTACCTAAGCCAGCTTGATTTATTGAACCTATAGAAATTACCAAAGAAAATTAGTTGGTCTAACAAATTACCTCTTGACAGCCGACCCCTAAGTGGCCATAAATCTCGTATTGTTTCCAAATTAAAATAAGATTTAGCCTAGACAGATTAGTTTCTTACTCTAATCATGTCAAAAAACCAAACTTAAATGCCTATTTCTACTCGGACTTATTGCTAAGGTGCCTTCAGACCCTATTATTTTTTTTAACGGAAGGACCAACTGATGGTCAGTGATCACCTCAGCCCATAAAAACAGCAATACAACTTAAGACCCAAGTCGCACCCCGTTGCGCCCGTCACCCGAGACGGGGATGCTACGTCTCAATCTTGTAATTTCACCTACATATGTACATAAAAACCCTTCAGTTACATTTCATGCAACTATTGTGTCAGAACAAGCCCACCTAATGTTAAGTGGCTACCGCCGTCCATAAAAATAACAATATGACCTTACTTATACGTCCCCCACTTAAGTATAAGTAGACATTGCTCGCAACACTAATTTTGTCCTCATGGATGGATTGTTTTTGTTCGCGGGTATCTTGTTATGTAATTTCGCCATGGGATGAACATAATGTATTAGAAAATAAATTGCCATCACTCCTATGTAAAACTCTTGCCTCATAATAATACTCGTTAATCAAGTAAACATAAACCTCTTAAATTAATTACAATCATCCAAAAGTTTTCTACTTCCAACGGATAATGTAGATGACGCCTTAATAAAATCATTCTCATAATTGGACCGGGGAAACCCCTAAATCTAAGAAAAGCTCATTCCGTATATTAGAACACGAAGCCGCCTCCTTTATTGCGAGCACTAATGTTATATTAGTCTGTATGTGTGCGTGTTGGGTCACAGCCAATATTAAATAATTGGAACAGTCGTACTATTATAAATATAATATTTATTATTCAGTAATTTAACTCTATATCTCTGAATCTATAATAAGTAAAAATATCAAATGTTGTAAATAAATATAAATATATAGTAATCTAGTTTGGAAACACTTAGTTTTAGAAAATACGGTGAGCTATTATGATTTCTTGCCACTGTCTCGAAGTTCAACGAACTCTTTGTTTGTGCTTAAATTTTAAGAGACATTGACACTCAGAGCATCCTATGGATACCGGTGGCGCGTGAGAGGGACAAAGATATGAGAAAGATAGATAATTTATTGGTGTGTGAATATGACTCCGCCCTTTCTCAACAGATGTCGTTTTTAGTATTGTTTACATGTACTAATAAATGACCATACTTGTATTCGATAGTACTGAATGTCAGCTATCTAACGCATTTTATGATATTTGGTTGAAGTGTAAGCAACAATTGTTTTCACCTTTTCGAAAATGTCGGTTTTTATTCCAAATAAACGTCATTTGCGGGAAGTGTTATTACATTATTTTATTGCGAAGAAAACTGCAGCGGAAACTTATCGTTTGCTTGTGGAGATTTATGGTGAGCATGCTCCGTCTAATACAACTTGCAAGGAATGGTTTCGACGATTTCAAAATAACGATTTTAGTACTGAGGATAAAGAACATGGAAAACCACCAAAAAAATTTGAAGATGCTGAATTGGAAGCATTATTGGCGGAAGATTCTTGCCAAACTCAATCAGAATTAGCTGCAGCATTAAATGTTGATCGTTCAACTGTTGCAAAGCGTTTACAAATGATGGGAATGATTCAAAAAGCCGGTTACTGGGTTCCACATGATTTAAAAGAAAGAGACATGGAACGTCGGAAAACCATTTGTGAAATGCTGCTTCAAAGACAGCAAAGAAAAGGATTTTTGCATCGGATAGTCACAGGAGACGAAAAATGGATACACTACGAAAATCCTAAACGCAAAAAAGCTTGGGTGAAACCAGGCGAACCAGGCCCATCACAGCCAAAAATAAATATTCACTGTGCCAAGGTCATGCTCTGTATTTGGTGGGATCAGAAAGGTATTGTATATTATGAGTTGCTCAAACCCTCTGAAACTATTAATGGAGAAGTTTACCGACGACAACTAATGCGTTTGAAGCGAGCCATAGAAGAAAAACGACCAGAATGGGTGAATAGACATAACAAATTAGTTCTTCAGCATGACAATGCCAAACCGCATACCGCAGAAGTCGTAAAAAGATATTTAGAGGGACAGGACTGGGAAGTGTTACCCCACCCGCCATATTCACCAGACATAGCTCCTTCGGATTACCACCTATTCCGGACGATGCAGACAGACCTTACTGGAGAAAAGTTTACTTCATGTGAAAGTATCAAAATTTGGATTGACAACTGGATAAGCTCAAAAGACCAGGACTTCTTCCAGCAAGGAATACGAAAACTACCTGAACGATGGGCGAAGGTTGTAGCTGCAGATGGAGCATACTTTCAATAATTTTTTTTTTAATTTTGTAAGCGAACAAATGTGTTTTATTTTGACAAAAAGGGGCGGAGTCATATTCACACACCCATAGTTATTAAGACATATTATTAAGACATATAATCATTAAGACATAGATTATGGATATAATATAAATAGTAATAACAAACCAAAAATCATCTCGGAATTCCACAGGGATCTCAAGATCTGAACCATTTTCTTTTATAATTTTTTTATTGTGATATTATTTCTCTAACCCTTTTTTACAATTATAAATAAGATCATAGCAAAAAAGCAACCTTATCACACTCGTTTTTTTAATCCTAATTCACTCTCATAAGTCATCGATAATTATGCAATTGTTTAAGCTTACTAACACTAACATAAAGTCCAACGCAATTTTTGTATATAGTATAAGTACAAAAAAGTATAAGATTAAATCCGCAGTTAAAACTTTACCAGCCGCTAACACCAGGACTGTGTAGTGATATTAGTGTGTGCCACAGTAACATTACATTCTGTATCCGTGTGTGCGTGTCGCGCGGCGCTATGATTGATCGCCGGCTTGGATGTGTGAGTACATTAGGGCTAGTCCGAATTGCACCGTCGTAAGTACAATTCGTTTAGTTCATAATATCTGTGTCGCCAAGCAGAGTGCTTTTACTGTGTTCTAGTACTTTACTTTTTTCTTTACTAGGTACTGTTCCTTATCATAGTAGCTTACACTTAGTATTTAATGTAATGGCAAACAGTCACAATAGATCTAGGGGACACGAAACCTCAATCCTACTACTATTATAAAGGCGAAAGTTTGTAAGTATGGATGTATGGATGTATGGATGTATGGATGTTTGTTACTCTTTCACGTAAAAACTACTGAATGGATTTGAATGAAACTTTACCACAATATAGCTTATACATCAGAATAACATATAGGCTACAATTTTTGAGGTTTCTATAAAATCTATATATATAAAAGAAGTCGTGTTTGTTACAACACTTATAACTCGAGAACGGCTGGACCGATTGCCATGGTTTTTGATTTGTTGGATTTGTTTCCGTCCCGAATAGCAGAATAACTATTAAAACATTGGAAAATTAACGAAAAAAATAAAATCAATTTTTCCCCGTATTCTCCACGGGAACGGGAACTATGCGGGTGAAACCGCGGGGCGCAGCTAGTATAACCATATTTGCCCTGAAATATGTAAAAGTTTAGTTTATAAAAGTTTTAAATAACTCCCAAAAGTGAGGAAAAGTATGGGTACGAGTAAAATACAATAACTGTGACTGTAGTTTCCTTCCCTCATTGATCATCGACTAATTCGTTTACAATTGGACAAAATACTGCGTAAAAAACATACAGAAGAACTGAGTACCTTTACTTTTGCAAAAGTTCCGTTTTTTAAATTCTGTTAAAAATAATCCATTTTTTACTTCTTTGTAGATATACTCCTCCAAAAATTGGAGGAGCATTGATTACTGCTGCACCGGAACAACCTATGTCATTTGATCTGATGGCCCGGGCAGTTCCTGGAGTAGTAGACACCACTAAAAGTATTTTTAAGCCATTATCCCGAGGTAATGCCACAAGAAACCCACATCTTCCACGCATTACTATGAATATTTCATGCACATAAGTGTCTCCAGGGCCTCGCATCATTTATTTACGGTTCCCGTTAGCGGCAGCCCTGGTGGACGCCAACGAAGTGGGGAAGCGTGCTCGCCTGGTGACTTCTTAATCTTTTGCACAAACACGGCGGAGTTGACAGACTGGAGCGACTAATTGTTATTACAGAAATAACACTGTTCAAATTCCTTATCTGTCAACTTCGGAAACAAGTACAATATGACTACTGACACTTTTTTTATGTGAGTATGTGACGGAACGAGCTGAGGGCCCACCTTGTGGTAAGTGACCCCTGCCCGTGACAACAGTAATCCGACAAAACATCAGATTTGGATTACACTGAGTCGCATTCATCCTGCTGCGTCCATCACCCGAGACGAGGATGATACGGCTCATGCGCAAGTGATTTCACCGGCAACCACACCCTTCCACCGGAACACAATAATGCGAGCACTATTGCTTGGCGGCAGATTCCAGGTGGCAGTACCTCTCCGGACGAACTTGGCACAAGTTCTACTGCTACTTTTGGTTCCGCCTTTAGCACCTAGGGGGTACGTGTAGGGAATCAAAGGGTAGACTACGGACGCGACGAACTGGACCCCTGGATTAATGGTTTTTACAGAAATAACACTGTTCAAATTCCTTATATGTCAACTTCAGGAACAATAACTGGCTCAAACAAGTAGCAGTAAAATTTGTGCCAAGTTCGTCTGGAGTAGTACTGCCTCCTCATCCAATAATCTGTCGCCAAGCAGTGATGCACTCGTGTTGCTTTGTTCTTGTGGATGAAACCACTACTTTTACTCATCCATATACATACATTATATTAATTAAACCCTAAGACTACAACCATCAATAAGTTAAGTCAAATACAAACCAATATACAGGCAGGCCTCTTAAATTTTCTATACCAATAATGTCACATTAATATCTATAATATCCAAATAGATAAAACACAAAATTTGTTTGTACCTATATCCGTTATAGACTTTGAAACCACCCAAGCATGAGCCCCAAACTAGTTTCACTAGAAAGACAATACGAAGATGGTATTAGACCACTAAAACAATGCATTAGGCACAAAATTTATTTTTTTAGCGTTGTTCACACTGGGTACAATCTAAAAAAGTCGATGTCAATTTTGTTTTAGCCATCGGTTGCTCCCAATAATTTGGTTAAATTTCCTGGAGGTAGACAGCTATAATGAAACATAGTAACCGCTACATCTCGTGGCCGGGGCTGGCCGCCATCGCTGCGGTTCGATACAGCACAAACTTTGTCATCAGTCACGGGATTTTTAGCCGGAGACGGGATTATTGGTGGGATGTAATTATTTCCGGATTTTCTTGTTTGTTTACTGTTTGCTTGAAGTATATATTTATTTGTACTTAAAGAATTTACTAGCATATTTTAACTGCGCAGTCTTAAGCAGTTTATTTCGTCAATTAGAGACACACCGTTGAACTATAAATCTTACACTTGACTCTCAATTGACTCAGTCGGTTGTAGCTCTGCCTTCTGCGCTGTAAGGATTCGATTCCCATTCAGGTCAAACATTTGTGTGACGAATATAAATGTTTGTTGAGTACCCAGACAACAAACATTTGTATGTACTCACAAAAAAGTACCAAATAAGTATTCTATCAGATACCTATCTAGTTCCCATAGTAGAAGCTATGCTTAATTTGGGGCTAGACGGCGATGTGTGTAATTTCCATGAATATTTATATGATTAAATACTACCGACAGTGTTGCAGCAGTTAATTTATGATGTTAAATGCATTCTGGTAATCCTGCCTTCGAAGGAAAGGGACCTGTTTATGCTAACAAATACTAACGAACTAACGGAAGGTATGATGCGTCCTCCACCCCCCGCGCGCCAGGGTCGCAGTGGAGTCGATCCCATCTACCCCGGTCGTACCGCCCCGTTGGGAAAATTTGTAACATCGACCCCTGTAGCGCCGACCCTGTTTGACGGGGTGGATGGCACAAATCAAGTATCATCTACCCCGGTGTTTTGACGATAGAGTTTAAAGTGGAGAGAATGACCAGCGATGAACGCCTTTCAGATATCTCATACTAGCTGCGCCCCGCAGTGTTACCCGCGGTTGTACTTCCTACGGGAACCGTACATTTTTCCGGGATAAAAAGTAGCCTATGTGCTATTCCAGACTATAATCTATCTCTGTGCCAAATTTCAACCAGGTCCGTTCGGCCGTTCTGGCGTGATTGAGTAACAAACATCCATCCATACATACAAACTTTCGCGTTTATAAAATTAGTAGGATATCTAAAGTAGCTGTTTTAGAAATCATTTTTCAGTAAAACAATTAATTGGATATTGAAATTTTTATTAAAGGAACATCCTAACAGGACCCTAATTATATTTTTGTGTAATTAATGTGTGTATATTTTTGTGTAATTAATGTGTGTATATTTTTGTGTAATTAATGTGTGTAGGCTACACACATTAATAAAGATCGGGCTCAATGGCGCTTAATCGGAGAGACCTATGTCCAGAAGTGGACTGAAATAGGCTGATGATGATGATGAGTGTGTAGGAATCAGCTAAAATCCTATATGCGTACCACCATCCATAAAAATCGCAAACTGACTCAGCTCATCCAAGGCAGCGTTTCTAAGCTATGGAACCGTAATTCTAATTATTATAACTTATCTTTGCCTAGATCCAAACCTAAATTATTCTCCTAGATAACAGGACCTTTCTTGTGGCCGTAAACCGACCTGTGTTAATGGCCCGGGGTCTGCCCCTGTCGCGTAAACGACTTGTCTGTAGCCAGCCTTATTGGCTCAGACTTGCCTTAGTGATATAAATTAAAACTATCATGGTTATGAACATTATTATTCGTGTTACCGAGATTCAAAACGAGTGCGCAAGAGGATAGACCGATATGTCTGCCAATGATTTGCACACTCCACTTCGCAAAGACTTCAGTTTGCCCGGGATCATGACGCATGTAACTGCGTCGAAATATCGGGAGTCAACAAAATTCACAAATCATGGGAAAATATCTCGGTAACACGAATAATAATTGCTTTAGTGATGTTAGGAACAGTGTAATACTTTGAAGGTTCATCTTCAGACTATATATATAGAGATTCAATTCACTTTAAAAATAAATGCGCATGAGACGTAACATCCCCGTCTCAGGTGCCTTCTTATACTTCGATCGGGGAGAATCTTAGTCGAATTGTCGTTATGGGCGGATGTAACCACTTAACATTAGGTCGGCCTTAAGCTCATCCACATTTGTCACATAAAAAAATACTATGAGGGTTTATCTTTCAACTACAAAAATTTAAATACGTCTATTAAAAAAAAAAAATTGAAGATGAAATATTCTGTCGTGGTTAGAAAACATTTTTACGTAAAATGACGGGAAATTTCAGATATTTTTTTTTTTATTGAGTTTATTACAGTATTAATCAATCTATAACATATTACGTGCTCTTCATAATCATCATGCTCTTTATCATCTTGCTTGATCTATAACAGTTTACTCATTGTTAAATTTGACGTGTCCAACCGTTGTCTAAATCTCAATTTAGAAGAATTACTTTGAGCTTATTACAAAGGCAGCCATGCGCTCATCACTTTTTATATCTACGTTCCCTCTAGTGTAACCCACTTTCAATTACAAATGACCAACAAGCGCTAGACTTCTATAATATCTTTATCGTTAAGTCGGAGTTAGTAAGGGAATATGTTCGCGAAATGGTTATTTTGTCCGTTTCGTTACTTTGAGTCGGACGAAACGGAAATAAGCTCCTAGGGCTCAGGGCTGCGCGTAACCGTTGAAAAGGAATAATAAATATTTACTTTCATAGTTACGATTATTTCACGCTAAAAACGAGATGGTCTAATTTGTATAATCCAAACAAAATTTACCTAAACATCTTTTAAGTCTAAATATCATGATCTGAAACGCAGTTAATATTTATATACCTCGACTTTTTAATCATTCAAGTAAGTCGATAATTCCGCAAAATAATACCTAAATGAAATAATTATTTTCTAATTATATCTATATTTTGATTATTTCGCTTTTATAAGTTTTTAAGTAATTCATAAAGGTTTTAATCACTAGAGATATACTGCATGGATAAATTTGAAGATAGCGCGCGAGATATTTTTCCCGCGGTTGAAAAAACAACATGAGATGATAGGAAAAACTGATAGTTGCTATTTTGCAAGTCACTTAAAAAAATACTTCATTTTTCGAGATTAAAACTAACCTCTGTGTTAATTTAGGGCAACTACCTTCAAACAAACGTACACTTGAACCCGTTCAGCCGTTGAGGCGTGGAGGAGTATACCTACCAAACTTTCGCATTCAAAATATTAGTATGATAATGTGAATGAACACCTCGATAGAAAAATACATAACACAAATAAAATTAACAAAACAATCACAAAAAAAAGAGGTTACAATGGGCGGCCTTATCGCTAATAGCGATCTCTTCCAGGCAACCTTTGGATGGAAAGAAATTAAAAATGTGAAAATCTGGTAGGGGGTGCACCAAAATCAACATGAGACACTTGCAACTCCATAATTTAAATAAAAATTAAGCACTTACAAAATAAAAGCCTAGGAACTAAAAATATACATAAAAGAAATAGAAAAATCTTATAGTAAGTAAGATTTTTCTAAAATCACTTATTTAAATACAAGTTTTTCACTTGTATGAAGTGATATTGTATTTTTGAGTATTCTTTGCTTTTTGTTGAGTGCTTCCCGGTTCAACCCACAATTTTTCTTCCCAATATTATTTACAACCCAAAACATATACTCCGTTCTACCCAATCCAAAAATCTAAGTCACAGTGTATACTAAACAGTACAGACACCGTAATATTTATAAAAAATCGAACTTGATGATTACTGACAGTAACTTTTGACACCCCTATGATTTCGCGCTGTACTATCTGGCATAAATTATGTATTTTGCGTCTCGCTCATTTTTGCCGGCGCCCTAAGAGCGTATTCTCGCTAATCCGCAGTAAGCCGGCCGAGAGCTCTCCACTCTTACGGATTACACAAACCACTGCTATTTGTACGCCACATATTTTTCTACAAATGTAAGCACATTGACGGCTGCGTAGCTCTGTGGTAAAGCCTTCGGGAACATTTGTTGATAAGCATTATCCTCAAATTATAGTTTTATAATAACAATTAAACAGCTGTGTAAGTTAGCAAAGCGAATGCTTTCTTGAGTTCGAACTCGTGAATTCAAAATGACGTGGAGATGTGAATAAGTGACGGAACGAGCTGAGGGCCCACCTGATGGTAAGTGGTGACCCTCGCCAATGATAACAGTAATGCGACTCAGTATGAGATCCAAATCTTTACTGAGTCGCATTCATCCTGCTGCGTCCATCACCCGAGACGGGGATGAAATGTCTCATACGCATGTGATTTCACCGGGAGCCACGCCCTTCCACTGGAACACAGTAATGCAAACACTACTGCTTGGCGGCAGATTCCAGATTTGGTGGCAGTACCTCTCCGGACGAACTGGGCACAAGTTCTACTGCACTTTTTATGCATAGAAGTTTCTCAAAACAAGTATTAACGCTCAAATAGTTACTAACAACCCATTGAACCCGCCTATATCTACCTGATATCTACCCACAGAGCCTCTTGCATGCAATATTCCAAAGCCAAAGCCCTTATACCCAACATCGGCGACACTGCCGTTTATTACATCAATACAACTGTCAGTGTATATAGGATATACGATGGTAAACCTAAATTTGATATTTAAAACAGGCTTTTATGAAACAGCACATTTTCAATGTGTAGAACACTTTGAAAAATTAGATAAATAGCTTAATTGGTTTTTTTTTTTTGCTCAATTCCTGCGAATAAATATGTTTCGTACTTGATATATTGACAACACATTTAAAAATTTGTTTGTCTTTCTGTCTATTTGTTCCTGTTAATCTCCAAAACGGGTGGATCAATTTCGATAGGACTTTCACTGGCATATTGATATTTTTATTGTATAAAGGAGTAACATAGGCTATTTTTACGTTAGAAAAAGAATAAAAATAGGGTACCGCGCAAAAAAAATGTTAATGCTAGAATAATTAATAATTCCAAATACCTATTTTTTTTAAAACAGCTTTATTCAGTGTAACACGCGTGCGTATCTTGCGTAAGTTGGACACTGTTGATATAATATTTATTTCTTATCATCATGTTACATTGTAAAAAAGTCTTAAGATATTCACTTTATAAATATTATGATACCCAGTTAGAGTAGCAACACATAAATGGCGCTTTTGTTTATTATTTGAAACTTATTATTAATTAGTAATCACAGTTGGTATACTTGTGTAACATTAAGTAGGTATTAATCTTAAATTATGACGAAAAATTATTACAATTAAAAACAATGCCTGTAATGAGCAGCTACATTATCATCTAAACTGTTTAATCCAGCGTCTGGCGTCGGTACATGTCGGTGGGCACGCGGCGCTTATCGAGTAATTGATCGCAACTGTCGATGCACCTGCGCTGCCAGGGAGGGGGCAAGTCGATAACTTGATACATCGATGATTTATCCCCACATATATGTCAGTATTTTCAATTCTCTCTTTCTATCTGTCGATCTATCGACGAACTATGTCCACATCTACGTCTGCTTTGCAAAAGCTCTCACTGGTTTTTAAGAAAAACAAAGCAGCAAAGCTTTTGAAAAGCAGTTTGGCGTATCCTTCACAATTTCATGTTCACCAGTGTAATATTAAACATCAAATTGTGAAGGAAACCATTGAAAAATTCACGTAAATCCTTTGAGTTTTAGCAGAATACCGAGTTGGAGTTGTATCGGCTGACTGTTGTTACTCCCTACTCATAACTACGCTGAATTAACAAATAATAAATATATAATATAATAATATAATACAGTATAATAATATAATATAATAGATAATACAGTAGTACTTATTTGTACTACTACTACCTGGAAGCAGCTAGTGCTGCGCCCCATGGTTTCATCCGCGTAGTTGCCGTCCCCTTGAGAAGATGGGGATAAAATATAGCCTATGTTACTCGCTGATAATGTAACTTTCTATTGGGGAAAGAATTTTTAAAATCGGTTCAACAGTTTAGGCGGGAAAACCTAACAAACATAATGACTTTTGCATTTATAATATTAGTTAATAATCAGACAGATAATTTGAGAGGGAATCGAATCTACGACCTGCAACGCATAAGGATTAAGCTTAAAAACTAAGATCTGAGTCTTACGCTCATCTCATTATAATGGTAAAGTCGAAAAACGACACAAGTGACGGATGGGAGATAAATCTATTGTACGGAGCGAGCAATACTTTGATGTAATGATCACATTAGTTCCGCACAAGCAGCCTCCAAGACGAATCAGGATTTATTTCAGAGTCTGATAAATCTAAGCGCTTCAGCGATTTTCTAGGTTCCAATAAATACTGCCACATATCGATAAACGGTCCTCACAGGCCTTCCTTAGCCCTGAATGTATTCATAAGATATGCCTGGTTCGTTCCATCATCGATATCGATTAGCACTCTCTAGTAGCCCTTCACTAATGTGTAGATAGTAAGACGTTGCCCAGTGGCTTAGTGTTGTGGTATCATGCGGAATGGGTGGTCTGTACGCCTTGTCTCTTTGTTCTACCCGCATATCGATAGAACAGAATCCGATACAATATCTTAATATTGTACCTACCATTGTTATGCTTCTTGCGATTTTATTTGTGCAACTTTGAAGTATTATTGTAGAGTTTGTCTTTGTTGTTTTGTTCCATATTCCCTTTGTTATTTCCCCTCATCTTTAATTTTGTTTATACAATTATCATTTTTTGCTGTCTGATCTGTGAATTCATCTTTAGCTGATATCTCAAAAAATAATATCTCTATTTCTATTCTCAGTTTTCACACATCCAATTTCTTTCATCTTATTCATCATCATACAAAAATTTTCCTGGCCGGGGCTGGAACCAACTAAGATACGGATTAATCAGTCAAAGCAGTGAGTGTATTTATACAAGCAAAATGTTTGTAAACATACTGCTCAAAACAGCTCTACAGAATACGAGTAAAACCACATGCAAAACTATTCTACCCTGTATTCATTCCGATGCGGAACATAGTTCGACTATGGAATCGTCCGGAATAGTTAGTGTTTATTCCGAAAACTATTCCACACTTTCATCCCCTCCCGGAATATAGTTGTCGAATTTCTACACAGATTTTATAGGGGAGATATTTGGCATAGTTCACGCTTGGTGTGGTCGTTGTGGGAGGATTAATCGAGAGGTTTCTACCAGACCATTTCACTAAAGTTTAATATTAAGATAATATCGCAGGTACCAGTGGTGCCGGGCTCGTCCACTACTCCCACCCATTTATGTCAGTTTAAATCCTTACAGTGACAAAATAGAAGACTGGTTACTTTATGCCAGCTTAACTAGGTGGCAGGTAACACGCTGCCTGCGCGATGCGTCTGTTCACTTCGAGAGTCTCTTTGCGACTGATTAATCGCAGCGCGTTGCAAAGCGTCAGTGTGGCCATAACAAAAAAAAAACATGCCACCAATCGCGGCCTTAACAAACTCTACAAGTAGGTACATAGATTATAGCTAACATAACATAAACAGCCTAACTAAATAGGCACAAAATTATAGTCCAAAATCAATATCTCAACTGTTACAATCGTAACAGGAAATCGATTTGGAATTGTCGACTGTCCATTGCCGGCTGCTAACTTATGTGCCAATATCGCCGGTACTATATCACCGATGGTTGGCGTCCACCGCGTTATGTACGACGGTATAATCGCTAAATTATGGTGGTTATTGGGTGAATTAGATTTGTTACATCTGAAGGAAATTGGTTTGTTAAAGATATGCATTGAAATTATTGTTCTGGCCAGCAACAGGCTTTCGATAGATCGATCGATTCGAATTTGATGATTTACCGTCGATAATGACTTGATCGACGTTCAAATTTCCGCAATCGATGATTGGATGACATGAGGGATGAATTTTGTAGAGATTGTAGAGATCATTGTAGAGATTATATTATCCAAAGAATCATTTGGAAGCAATGTACTAGGCGAACATTCTTTTTTATTTTATATTGATAGGTAGGTACTACTAAGTTGATATTTTCTTCTGTATTTTATATTAGTCAGTGGCCATCTCTGGTGTCGGAGTTCTTTAAGCCACTGGAATACCGGAATTGTGAAATTACGGTATGTGAAATCTAAATATATTCTTCTTTACATCTAAATCTAAATAAAGGTCCTGAAATCAAAAACTGTGAACCCGTAACGACAAACAGCCCTCCTTTTACGAGAAACTCTTTAACGATTAGTTCCAACATGCCCATTTAGCTCCTACCAAAGCGAAAAAGGCCGGATTTTAACCCGAATCTTTGTTTTACCACTTGGAAAACGTTAAAGGCCGTTCGCCAAATCGTTTTCACTTCCCTTTTCATCCCTCTGACAGTTAATGTTGTGGTCATTGACAATTAATGTTGCTCTTTTGTTTTTCTATTTACTTTATCTGTGGAGTGGCGAAGGTTGTAGCGATTGAAAAGCTCCTTTTTGCTAAACTCGGACGTTAGATTCTAGATTCATCCCCCAGTTCTGAAATTGAGATCTCCGATAGCTCGGGAGATATAATATTGAAGCAATGATCCAAGCTGAAACTTTGATCAGAATATCTTATTTTCATTCCAATCATAACCTACTTACTAGGTACAAAATTAATTAAGTATTACGTAAAATGTATATTAAACTTTTTTTATATCTTTTAGGTTGTTTAATGTCTTGTTAAAAAAATATATACAAACATTTGGAAATGAATCGGAACCGAAAATAAATAGCAAGGAATTGAAAATGCCTACCAATTACTTAAAGCAACGACGTCGCGTTGCTCTTGTTATTCCGTCAGGCGCCAACATTATTCAACAAAAAACGTGACAAAGAAAAACTACTCATTTCACCGAGATTCATTCCCTTCATGCTCCAAAGACCTGAAGACAGGGGTTCCACATCAATCACCCACCCTCCGGGAGGGGGTGATTTGTCAGTATGTGTGTTTGTTTGATGGTTACTCGGATTCGGACTGTTGGTAATTGTGTGGACCTTCACGTTATAAATGACAGTGGGCTCCCCGAAAAAACACAGGATTTTTGTAGAATTAAAGTTTTTGTAGTGTGAACAACTTGGGCAGTAAATTATTTGAACAAGTCGCAAGTGGAATAACTGTTTATTCCAAAATTGCTCTTTAAATATATTTGTTGTATATAAATATATTTATATTTATATGAAATATATTGTATTTTCAACCAAGATTTGTTTTTTTATCTGTAACAGAACAATACGAGTAGCACTCAATTGATGAAGGAAATATTATCTGTTTAGCAAAATTATCGCTAGACACGCCATAGATTATCTACACCTATTAGATAGGGTATAAATGGAGCTTCCGATAATATACTACTGCTCAACTAATTGAATCACGATTGTGCGAGAGTCACGTTTATATCTTATCATTATAATATTTTAGGAAATATTCGAATCAAGTTCTATTATTAATTATCTAGCGAAGGGTTTGAACACTTTCCTATTAATGATATTTCGTTACTCTCAGAAAATACAGTCTCAAAATTATACGACAATACCTTAAAAGCAACAGGAGAGGTATTACATAATTTAAAATAATGAAGTTCATCAATGGGCACTTTAGGACGCGCCGCCATTTTCCAAGATGGCGGCCATCTGCTAAAACGCGAGCAGTGATCAATGACGTGATTTGGCATTAAAAGTTGGCTACTTTTCTTGTCAAGGCTTCAACATGAACCTTCCACTTAAAAAGTAAGAACATTATCATTTGAATGTAAATTTCACTTAACAATGTAGTTCAAGTAATATTGAGCCAACATTATTAAATCGTCAATATAATTTAAGTCATTTTCAAAGTGTTCTTTGTTTGAATTTTGCACATAAAACATGCACTGCGTTGTTCATCGAAAAGTTTAGTTCTCGAATCACGTTTAAGCCGATATAGTTTAAGATATTGATACCATAGTCTTTTACACAATTCATAGATTTTGCACAAATTAAACGTCCTGAATATAGTGTATTGAGCAAGAATTGCGCAATTGCACGTAGGTATTCTGTGACTAGATTGCCGCTTTTCGTCATATTGTGCGGTTGCACTGAATTTCTGAATTTAGCTTTCCAAGTCTTGCAGTAGGCAGTTATGACAATTTGAATTGTAGCTAACATACGAGTGGATGCATTATATGCTTGAGTGTCTCAAGCATACAATGGCCGAATAATCTTGTAAATCGAACACAATTTATGAAGAAAAAGAATGGTTTAGCACATTATCATATGTAACATACTAAATATTTTAGATTAATATGTTAGATGGTTGCTTAATTTTTTTGCTCTTGATACTTATATACCGAGGTGTCGGTAACGGTAACAATGCCGCGAGATCAATGGTTTTTTTCCCATCTCAAAAAATGACCAACGTGCCTAAAGAAATTTTCACTTCAAATAAAGCATTTTTCATTTGTCTATAGGTTGCCTGAACCGCACATACACAGGTAAAGGTGTTGTATCACAATATGAATATAATTTACACTTCGTCGCGTCCCGAACCGAATGTTTTCTCAGATTCATATTGTTTGGTGGACACACGAAAGGGGAACTTGATAGTCAACTTCCCCTTTCGTTTTAACATGTAAAAAACATAGATTAACATAAAAAAATGACAAGTATGAAGGTCTGGTAATAACTAAAACTTCCTTTTGACATCGCTGTCACATATCTGTTTAACTGATCTCTCCCCCCTGTCAGTCGGTTCAATAAAACGTGAAATAACTTCGTCAAATGCAGTGCCTTCCCCAGGCGACCAGATAATCTAAATAATTCCGAAAACGAGTACATTTAGTACAAAATAGGAAAGTGGAATCGATGCAAAGCTCCCCAACTTTATTTGCCGTGTGTGAAACATTGTCACCACCGAGAAAACGTGTGCAATAGCGCAGAAGGGAATAAGTAGGGGTAAGCGATTCGCGACCGATTTGCTAACAGACCCAGCCCTTCCGATAAAGAGAATCGTTTTCAAAAGAATCTTCAGTTGTATCGAGTATTCTCAGCGTTCTGTCTTTACAAATTGACAATATCTTGATACTGTGAACAATGTAGGCATGTATGTAGTCTTAAATGTAGTCTTGTCAATGTAGTCTTAAAACGGCTTCAATACTTAGTACTTTAGTATTTCAAGATTGTCAATTGGTCTGGCTTATTAATGTAGCATAGATTAAAGCATATCTTGGGAAATAAAACCCTTATCCAAATACTATTAACCAGATGACGTAACATTTAGGACCGAATTACTTAATTTTAAAGGAGACAATGTTTTGGATTGTATAAAATAGCCAAGATAGCACGGTCACTGAACAAATCTCTACAATAACAGAAAGGGGCATGTCTGTGTGTAACGCGAGGAAAGGCGGAGAGTGTATAGTTCTCTTACGAACGGCTGAAGGAAATGGCGTGGAGCGGTGTAAAACGTAAAAGCCTTGATAAGGATTATAATAAATGATATTGAAAAATCTTAGCTGGGAATATGGAAGAAAGATTCAACATTAAAGTGGAAATAGATGTTTAGACGGCTCCGTGGCTTAGTTGGTAGTAGCCCTGCCTTCGAAGCGAGGTATCCCGGGTTCGATTCCCGGCCGGGGCATACTTTGTGTGGTGAGCATGAAGTTTGTTCACGGGTCTTGGGTGTTTGTCTTGTGTTTCTGTGTTTGTCCATGCCATCTGTGACACAGGGAATCCTAGTTCAGAGGTATGAGTGTGTAAACGTTTATTATTTATTATAGAGATGGAGTACTGATTAACATTTCCTGTTCTTCGTATACCTCAGTATCTCCTGGTCCTATTACTGTCGCAGAGAAAGATATTACTGCTTTACACGTTGCCTTGTACAAATACAGAGAGATAATAATATAGAGATTCCAAAAACTCATTAACGTAGAAGCTTAATCCGGGTTCGAACCGGCAGATTTCATATTGAATGTGTGTGAATATTAGTTCGTATTGAACGCTCATGCAATACATTTCTCGTGACTTGGACCACGATCTAAGTAGGAAATAGCTGAGTAGCGGATGGAAATAAGAGCTAAACGCTACGAAGACAGTTTTGTTTTATTCAGCTTGATGTATGGCATACTGAATTGTACTGATTTCACTATTCTCTTTCCTCTTGAGCAAATGCCTTTGATATTTGCCTCGAATGCTAGATTACTTTGAAGTTATATTTTAAAAACTTATTTTTTGCGATGGATTTTCTCATGGCTTTATCCACTTAATACATGAATATTGTTGGTTCATTTCCCACTCAGGGCAAGTATTTGTCTGTTTTGTATTTGGGTGTTAACACGTATTATATGTATATATTTGTAAACAAAAATTACTATAATATATAAGTATTCTATCAGATTTCCTGTATATAATAAAAGCTTTGCTTAGCTTAGAGCTAGACTATGCTATGTGAAATATCTATTACTATTTTTATCAAAGCTAATTTGTAGTCTGGTTTATAATTAGGGTATTATTTTTATTTAAAAAAATATTCCTTTGAAATTATTTATGTTAATATCTTCTAGTACCAACCGGGGTATAAACTACCCTTTAAGTTATTCAAAGCTACCATCTACCTATATTTAGTAGAAACAACACATTGTCATAGTCTTTATTTTTTAACTATTTGTCAATCTTGCCTATTATCTTTCGGAAACTGATAGAAATCAAGATCTGTAATTAAAATGGCGTGATTAACTTTAGGTATGAATTAAATAGGTTTTATTACTACTTAAACAGGTATTTTTAATGTACCATTTCGTATCTCAGCCGCACTATAATCTCGCGTACCCATCTCCCGTCAAGTTTCGTGAATTATTTATATCACTCGTTACGAGGTGACTGTAAAAACTTTAGACGAGCACCGTATCACTGATTTTACGAGTGCTCTTCGATTTTAGCGAAATGGCCGGTTTTATACTCTGTGGTTTTACCGTTCAACACGTGTTTTTCCTTTTTATCACTTTGCGGTTGTTGATGGCAGCGTTTACGGCGCAACGTATACTGCACACTATAGTGCACGCTAACCTTTATTCTGTTCGGCATTTTTAAATAAATTAATGTTTGATTAAGATTTTTATCTTCATCTAATTTGGAGAAAAATCATTCTCTCGTCGATTTTGATCCTAGTCGTTTACGATTCCTACCTAATCATATAATTGTTTTTGGGTCAAATTAATTTAAATCCAGGTCATTTTTAATATAAAGGAAGCTGCTTGGAATAAGATGTCCGCTAGATATATAAGTACGCTGAATTAATACTACAAAATATTTCACTTTGAATGGACACCTAATGATTTCCTAAGAGACATTGCGTCTTAAAAGATTTCCAATTTAGGAGATGCTTAGATGTTAAGGCGCTTACTTATGAAACATCAATTAATTAATATATTGTAACAGAAAGATACATAGATAGAATATAGAAAACTCTTTATAATACAATGACATACTAAGAAAAAGAAATGTGATATACAAGGGCGGCCCTATTGCTTAAAGCAATCTCTTCCAGGCAACCTTTGGATGGACTGAAATATACAAGAATGATAACGGACGTTGAATAAAGAAAACATATAATTATAATATAAATACAACTACATACTAATGTCCTTACGATTACAACTAACTATGCTATATGCTGATATATAAATTATACATACGTATATACTAGTAAATGTATAAACAACTTAAAACTTAATAATTAGATATTTGTATTACTTGTACCTTTCTTAAATACTAGATGTAATTCAACTGTTTTGTTATCTTGTTTATCACCAAGATAAACGAGAATGTTTATGTAATACTTTCTTTGAGAGATTTGTTTTCGTTTGTTTTCCCTCTGGTTGCAAACAAGACTAACCTAAAAAGAAAACTTACTGTAATTTGATTTTATTTGCATGTAATGTGTCTAAATCCTGTGACAAGTTATAATATATGCGCACGAGTATGTTGACTTTTGCGCTTTAATGTCGAAATATAAAAAAAAAAAGTTTACACACACCTGTGACACAGGATACCATATGTCACAGATGGCATGGACAAACACAGAAACACAAAACAAAAACGCAAGATCCTAGAACAAACTACATGCTCACCACACAAAGGGTGTCCCGGCCGGGAATTGAACCCAAGACCCCTCGCTCCGAAGGCAGGGCTACTACCAACTACAATCTTAACGAATTCAATAATTTAATGTTGATTTTGAACATAAACCTAACAGTCAACAAGTTTTTTCAATTTCATCAAAATAATGTATCATTGACTTATTTTATTTTCTATTAACAATTTTTGTCTTGTTTCAGGTACTAAAATTCTACTGATGTATTATGAACACTAGAATCGCCGTCTCGGTATAATCCTAAGCCTAGGTATTGAAAACTCTATCTAGCTTTACGTATCATATTATCAAATTTTAACAAGTACAGTCTCTTTACCTGTATATAATAGTAGTCATGTAATCAAGTAATTTAGATGACTATTAGCCATGTCGGGGGCTTTCTGGTGGCTTCAAAACTCCGACACTAGAGTTTGCAACTCAAATAAAAAGAAAAAGAAGACTATTTCATTATCTCAACGAAGCCAATAACGTACAACTAATTGATTTAGAAATTGAATAAAGCTACTGCAATATTTTACCCCTATTTTTCATTTAGGGATGGAATTTTACCCTGTAAAATATAAAGCGGCTCACAATTAGCGAAGATATCACTTAACAGACGTACAACCGGATTGAGGACCTCCTCCTTTTTAATGCGGTTTGGAAGGATAATCTGGAATGATCTCACAATATTGGCAAAATTTTTGCCGGAAATTCTTGCCCCATTTTCATGATATTTTATAAAACCACACAATACCCGCCTCAGGTTGGAGGCTCGTTTTGCCCCATAAATAGCACATGGTACATTACGTCCCTCTTAGCCTGCGTATCAAGTTTTATTGGCTTACTTAGCTTTCGTAGGTATATGGCTCTCGACTCATGGGGACAACTTACGAGTATATTATATAAATTCTGTTTATAGTAAATTTAGAAATTCTGTTTTTTGCTTATAACGTTTTGCTCCTTGAATTGCATGGTGTCTTCTCAATAAATATTTGTCTACATAGAGTATGTCTAAGTCAAAGTAATAAATCTTTATTTCCATTTTTTTCCATCCTGGATCGCGTTCTAATTGCTAAGATTGGCGCAAACCGTCGTCCGTGGGAATAAACAATCAAATAACCGCATGGAGGGGAAATGGATACCAATTTTTCGCGAGGGGCAATTACGGACTAGACTTTCTTTTTAATTATCTGGTCAGCTATGGCCGCTTTACATACCTAGAAATAGGAAAAAACCTTTCTACGATGCAATCCCATTTCAGTCAAAACAAAGCGATGCTTTAAATAACGTTATTTATTTTTAGTTTTTTGAAGGGATGTTTTAGTGATGTAGTGAATAATAAATCCTTAAAAGACAATATATAAAGAATTAAAATTGTAAAGATAAGACTAAACTAGCTTTTGTTATTATATACTTTTATACTAACATATTATTTGTCAATTGAATAAGAATAGAAGATTCAATATAAACATAAATATTTGACTTGAAATTATTGAATTGGATAGTTATATCTTCGGCTACACTAGGTGAGATAGCGGCCAAAAACACACATATAACTAATTATAAAAAGGTGAAAATAATTGGTCGTCCATCACTGCATTATTGCAAACCAATCAATTGATAAAAACTAAAACCCAGAAAACCATAATTCCCTATTTGAAGATACCCAAGTTTAACATAATACAAACTTATTGCCAAAGTCTAACTTATCGGACAGACATCATAACTTGCTGATAACACTGAAATAGTGAGGTAACTTTGATAGTAACCAATGTACCATGGAACTTGTTCATCGATAGCGAGTTTGCCAAGTTACTGTCAATATTGTAATAAGGAATTTCAAATGGTTATAAATGCGCTATTTAGAAGCCTTTTATGTGTGGTGGTATGGATGTAGACACCTATATTCAATCCTCGCTGGTTCAAATCTGAATGTAGAAAAATATATCACCGTAGCACATCTCTAAAGATTTCACGAACGTAAATAAATTCGGATGTGACAAACATTGAAATTTATGAATTCTGAAATTGAACACTCTCACTTGTCGGGAGTAGGTATGTGTAGTGAGAATATTTGAAATTTATATTTTATAGACCGATGGTTTAACCATGCATGCCTGTACCGAGATAGATTGTTCAATTCAAATCGAACTGCACTAAGTAAGCTCTTGGAGTTGTTTGAGCTTAGCGCTAGGTTAGGTAGGGCGCCAATGAACCGAGACTGAGTGCAGACTGAACTCAAGTTCAACTGGAACTTTAGTAAACTCGGACGCATCAGATTGTCTTAGTGCCATTTGCAAACCATCAGTCGCACTTAACTGAAACTTAGGATCTTGCAAGTTTAGAATACGTAACTAGAAGCGTTAATTGTTTAAGGATATTTTTAGTTTAGTATCGAAATAGTAAAAGGAGCATTTTTACTAAGCCTAGCAACATTTTTATCTGTCAAGAAATGTATGAAACATTTCTGTATATTATAGGATTTGGCTGTTGAATTGTTTGATTGTTGCCGGCGAAAAATATCACAGTAATTATATTACAAAATGGAATGGACGAGTCAGTAACACCTTTAGCTGGTTTTTTCTACCGACAATCTGTGTTCTATTATTTACTGTATAACAGGTGGCAGCGCCACGCTATGCCTGAATTGGAAATTTCTAACTTGTTATACATACAGTGATATTTTTACAAACGGGATATTCTCATATATTTTAAAGTGATTCATTTTTTATTTTGTTTTTGCGTAAAAAGGTTTTTAAATTCGTAGATAAAATACAAAGGTAGTTAAAAAAAATATTTCACAATATATTTAGCGGCC
This sequence comes from Aplocera efformata, assembly GCA_921293045.1. Taxonomy (NCBI): domain Eukaryota; kingdom Metazoa; phylum Arthropoda; class Insecta; order Lepidoptera; family Geometridae; genus Aplocera; species Aplocera efformata. Next base: position 451,419 of record OV121057.1, read on the forward strand.
ACAAAAGTGGATTAAACACAAATCTGATGACCGTTTTTGTCACAGAAATTGAGTTTTAAAGCAATTTCACGCGGTAACGGGCATCGGGAAACAAATTAAAAATACAAGTTGTTATTTGTAATCACAAACTGTTGGGTTGTGATAGACTTTTTGGTAATACGTCACAATGGATTCAATGCCTTCTGCACTATAGGGTTCGATTCCCAATGAGAACAACATTTGTGTTATGAACATTGTTCATTTTTAACAGACTTCAAAAAAGGAGGTTCTCAATTCGATTGTATGTTTTTTATTCGTATGTATGTCACGCGGTTACTCACGCCTGAACCGACTTGGAACAATATTTATTTGTTTCAAAAAATACTTCTCATTTTATTTAAATTTTATCGAAATCGAGCTATCGATTTTGGAACAATCAAAAATCGAAATTTTTTATTTTCGTACGGTTAAGAAATTATTAGGCGTATTTTATGAACAGGCACATATCTAAATCTTATCGTAGTTATATGTGATCAAAACGTTGGTCTCTTCCAGGGGATGGGATCCATGCCCCAATTAAGCCGTCGGGGTAATTAATCGCAAACTTTTAGATTGATGTACTCACAAGTAGATTGTAATTCTATTCGTCTGAGAACTTTTACTGGGGACCGTATTACCTATTGTAATATAACTTTAACGTTAAACAAACGTTTACAAACTCATACCTCTGCACTAGGATTCCCCGTGTCCCTGTGTCGCAGAAACACAAGACAAACACCCAAGACCCGAGATCAAACTTCATGCTCGTCACACAAAGCGTGCCCCGGCCGGGAATCGAACCCGGGACCCCTCGCTCCGATGGCAGGGCTACTACCAACTATAGAGTCGAAGTTTTGATGCCACCCAAAGGCCTGCGAAGTGGCTTAACTGGTATAACTGGTACTGACAATTTACCGTTTCCTCCAAAGCACGGAAGCGCTCAGTTCAAATGCCACTAAATGGTCACCCATCCAACTTCTGACCGGATTGAAAGTTTCTTAACTTTTGAACAACAATTTTACAAGAACGATTAAAATGATACACGTCTATTACACGGTTTAAAATACAAGCACAGCCTTGAAAAAGTAAAGCATACAGATGTAGGTAACTAAGTTTTAACTCCGCGTGATTCAACGCAAAAAAATACTTAGAATTTTGATACGAACCCTTACAAACGAAGAAACGAAATACTCTTCGATAATCTTGTGAAGCCTCCATACAAATAGGCCTCGGGTATTACCCACAGGGCGTTAGGAAATGAACAAATCCGGTGGGTGGAGTGTGGGACATTAATGGAATTTTGTTCTACCCTGGTGACGGGTAGACCCGCGTAGACCGCTCAGTACATGGCTAATAACAAGTCAACTTTATACAAGTATTCTTGGTAGCCCTGCCTTCGAAGCGAGGGGTCCCGTGTTCGATTCCCGGCCGGGACAAACGTATGAGCGTGAAGTTGGTTCTCGGGTCTCTTGTGTTTCTGTGTTAGTCCATGCCACCTGCTACACAGAGATTCCTAGTACAGGGGTGCGAGTGTGTAGATGTTTGTTTCTGCAGGTCTGTTGTAGTAGCTCTGCCTTCTGCGCTGTCTTGGGTTCGACTCCCACCCAAGACAAGCATTGTGATGAACATAGATGCTCGTTCCGTGATTGGGTGTTAATACGTATTATATGACATAAACTATTTTTTTTTAACACATTCATACTTTTGCACTAGGCTTCCCTGTGTCAGATGGCATGGACAAACACAAGACAAACACCCAAGACCCGTGAACAAACTTCATGCTCACAGATTGTGCCCCGGCCGGGAATCGAACCCGGGACCCCTCGCTTCGAAGGCAGGGCTACTACCAACTGAGCCACGGAGCCGTCTTCCTAATATTTTTTAGGAATACAAAGGAAATTAAGATCTATGACTTTAATTCTAATAAAATCTTCATAAAAATTATATTTGCCTTTTAAATTTATTATTATTATTATTATTGCAGCTGTTTTTTATAAGCTGTGGCATAATTTCAGCACAGCCTTAAGTCTTATCGGTCCTTATTTTTGGCAAATAAGATCTCTCGATGAGATGATGGGCTTGAGGGATGAGGGATGATAGTAAATACGTTGTTTTTCCTTTTCCTGATGAGAAATATAATTGATAATCACGAAATATTACCAAAGATTGACCTCTAATATTAATATAACTAAAATAATACTGCTAAATAGATACGCTAATTATATAGTGCCCAGTCTTAAACTACTTTTTATATTAATATACAAATCAGAAGCCTTAGTTGTGAATCATTCAGCCCGCTACGGATTACTGTTAGAAAAATACAATACAATACAATACAATACAAAAATACTTTATTGTACACCACACTTTATGAACAAATATAAATAACTTACTTTAAGACAAGTTAATACATTAAATACAATAAAATACATTCCTTTTAAAGCAAGACGGGGAGACATTGGTTTAGTAATTGAGTTATATTTCTCCTTTTGGATACAGAAACCCGTAAACCAAAAACCCGTAAACCAAAAACCCGTAAACCAAAAACCTGTTAAGAATGTCTTTTAAAAACTGTATAAGTCTGTACGTAGTCTATAAAAAACATAAAACTGTATAGAGATTTCTTCTCCGTTTTTGAGCTACATAGCAAGGGTAAAACCCTATTACTACCACTAAAAGTTTCTAAAAATAAATATATACCTACATTGCCTACCTAAATGTTCCATATATAATATGAAATCGAGATAAAAAAAAATATTGGTGAACAAAATATGTTATAATACTAAAAACATGAACCACAAAATATGGTTTTCTATTATCCACTTTTGACGGATATCCCAACAAATAATATCAAATGTACTATCACTGGTACGGAACCGATAGTACACGGTGCTAGTCCAAATTGGTCTTATCCTGTAATCCGATTTTTTTAAGCGTGTTACAAAGGTACCTTCATACAAGCATTAAATTGCCGTAAAATAACATAAAAAACTACATAAAGGCAATGAACGTGAAGAACGCCGTAAAAGTGACTATTTCAGCGGTAATAAGTCACTGGGCAGGAAGGGACTCCCCCGGGATATATCGGGGAATTCCCGGGCCCATTTTGATTTTTGGGTAAACGTTGCTTATTTTCTCTGACGTTACAAAGTTACATGTAGCGTTTGATTTTGTTTCACGATCTTTTAACTACACTTCTTGTAAGATTTTCTTCATATACTTAAGCTTTTCTTGTTTCTTATAGATTTTTCTGCTATTTGGGGTTTTAACACGGATAATTTCAGATTATGGATTAAAAGATATAAAATATTATTTTTTATATAAAAAGAAATATATATTTGATAATCATCCCTTTGAAGCTAACACAGAGAGATAGTATATGTGGTCTTGGTAATCCTTTAGCCAAGAAGTTCTAAAAAAGACTTTCCTTAACAAATTTGTTTTTGTATTTTCGGGGTTGTATACACGATAAACCTTATTATTTTCCCGAACGCGAGGAACCCCTAAATATTAAAACAAATGCGTTTATCGACCGCGAACATTTTGAGAATACTATATCTGCACAATTCAGGAAATATAGAAGACAATTACCGCTGTTGAGCCCTTTCACACTAATCTTAGTAACTACCGCTGGGATTTGCACCAATAATACTAAAGAGAAAGTTTATACTACAATAATTGTGTTTTGGTGAAAATGTGATAAAATAAAATACAAGATTTAAAAACATTCATGATCATTTTTCACATCGCCATCTAGCTCCATTCTAAGCATGACTTTTACTGTTGGTACCAAATTATTTATAGAATTATTGTATTATGAAGTATTGTTTTTAGGAAACATATTAAACATAGATGTACATTCGTCATTTCTATCCTGGGTGAAATTCGAACCCGCGATATCGCAGAAGGCAGAGATCTATGCTGAGACTAGTCTTTGTTAGAGAGCTAAACTACCATGAAAATAATTATCATAAAACATATATTTATGGACATGAAAAAGAACTACTAAGCGTTTTGTACATTAATTGGTACAATAAACACTAATTACGCCGAGACAAATGAAATAATGACTTTCAAGGGACGTCTGGAGTGACGCCAACATCCAGTGGCTTGTCTCAGCTTAGTTTCTTCAAATTGATGTCAAATTAGTAATTAGGAAGGATGTTTTCTTAAAAAAACATCGGTAGGACGAATTAGTGGAACTTTGTAGATTATATTTACATATGAACAAGTAATTGATTTAAAAAATCGAAACAATACCGACTTCAATACTTTCAAAGTAGCGAAATACACAATTTCGTTTACTTGTATGACATATTTTGCCAGTTATTTTATTAAACAGCTAAACTATTGAACCAATTTTGATAAAAAATCAATGGGACCGATCTGAAAGCATATCCTTTCAAATAAAAAAAGAAAAAAGGGGGTGAAATTTTCCTCGTTTTTGAAGTTGGTTAAAAAGATGAGAGTTTTGAAAATTGGTACAGTATAAAAAATTGGCAGATATTGTAGATTATCTTAGATAGATATCTCTATAGATGACTTGAATATTTATCGGTTGGCGTTAAAAAGTCATCTGAAAACTTTTAATTCCTATTCGATACGATTAAAATTTGACGTGTCCAAACGATACTTGATATTTAAGTTTACCTTCACATTCTTTTACTTAAAGATTAACAGTAAGTGCCCTGATTAAGAGGTCTATCAGGGCACTTACAATTGCGTATGAATTTTGGCCTTCCAATCATTCTAATCATCTAATTATAAAAATCCATTCTAGTTATAAAAACAGCCTCTGTCTCTGAAGTGCGACGCAAGGAACCGAAGCGAAGCCCGTTAAATTCGCGTCTGATCCGCGGACCGCCGGCGCCGCTAATCCACCATCCGCATAATACGAAAATAATCTACGCGCAGGATTATGGTCGCGAATTTATTTTCTTGCAAAGTGCGGGGGATGCGATTACAAGTAATGGATAAGGCAGAAAGCCGACCTTTGAGCATCTATCTAGGTTCGCTGCGAGACTTTCTAAACATTTATATTTACGATTACAAGAACTTTTTATAAAACGTTGGAAATATTAGTTTATTTACTTTGCTTCTGTTGAATTCTTTAAAAATACTTGGAGGCGTCACTCTGGTTCTTCAGGTTATGAACGTCATAGACACATCTTGGATAAGTGACCATAATTAAAGATAATTAAGATTTACTAAAGATTGCTCTCATGGCAATTCTTCTTAACTTTAATGGTTTATAAATCTTTGTTGGACTTTTGGCACTGAAATGATGAATTCATTAAATTAATTCAATTCATCAGACTGCAACTGAAATTTTGACTTTGGGAGGGCCACTATACTATATTTCCGTGTTATAAAACTTTTCAGCTGAAACCGAAAATAAATTACCTTGTGTAATTTTGCTGGAAGATATTCGAGGAATGTCAATATAGGCACTCAGTATAACAAAATTGCGCATCAAACAAAAATCACGCCTGTATCTTCTAGCCCGAGGCTAGGCACAGCCTCAATGGATAACTTATCACTGTTTGTTTAGCACTGTCGCGGGAACGAAGACTTGATAAGTGGTGTAATTATCGCCGCCGTTGCCATAGTTTAAAATAAATTGTTTTATCACTCACACAATCGAAAACTTTTGTTTTAAATTTTTATTTGTTGAATACAAAGTACAAAATAAAACTATAAGACACTCAACGAATACCATCCTTCTGTAAAGTAAGTTATATCGGATATAAAATAAACTCCATAAAGAAAACAACACAAAAAATCGTCTTCTCCAAATACAAATACGAACTTTCTTGGTTCTGGGAAGCCTCTTAATTTCAGCCATTGTACTAATTGCCGATTTTCTAATTAATCACAAGAGAATTATTTGATTAATGAGTCGGGGTGGAGAAAAGAGGGAGGATGATTCAGTGATTTCTGTCGCTACAGTGTCGGCTTTCTGTTTAATTAGAGAGTAAAACGAGAAGGGAGTAGGGCGAGCGTCTTCTTGCCTATGCTTTACTTAAAACTACGAAAAATGTTATATACCCTATATTTATCGGTGTTTTAAGTAATATAATATAAGAATATAAGTTAAGAACTTAAGTTTTATGATCGGCATACGTCAAAACGTAAATCCATTGACTCAATTCCATTAGCCAAATGAGTGCCAACAAAACACAACCAAAAGTGCATCAGCCAATGTGCCGAACCGTCTGAAAATATCTACCTAAGGACCACGAGTGATATCCAAGTGGCGATGGCGACCGCCACCTGACCAGCGCCCTGAGGAGTGGAAGCTGCGAAGGGGGCCTAAAGGGCACCAGGGTCTCCAGACCCCGGGGACATGGCCAGGCCGTCCTTGCACGACAAGGACGGCCGGCTACCCCAAGGTCCTGGAACGTTTTATGACCAAGGGCATCTGCTGCGGCTGCGGCGGTGATTGGGCCTTCTCCGGGGGGTTGAAGGTGGATCTGGACAATTCGGAGTATACGGGTTACAAATACTTCTACAACAAACCAGGGTATAGGATCAGGGCACGCTCCTGTGAAGATGCCAGGTTTATTCATATCAACTATGTGCTTCTGGCTGAGGTCCGGTGCTTTGAGAGGGTGAGTTTATATGTAGAATTGAATAGAATATTTTTTACTAACTGCGCCCCGCGGTTTTACCCGCGTAGGTCCCGTTCCCGTGGTAATACGGGTAATAAATATAGCCTATGTTATTCGCTGATAATGTAGCTTTTTATTTGTGTAAGAATTTTTTAAATAGATTTAGTGGTTTAGGCGTGAAGGCGTAACAAATAAACAAACAAATAAAGTCACTTTCGCATTTATAATATAATATTATTATAGTAATATTTAATATATTAGTTATTATTGAACTATTGCATTATGTAAGTAGATACAGTAAAAGATAAAATAATTATTCAAAACTAGCGGCGTGTGCTACTACGCTAAAAAAAATATATATTTGTGCCTAATGCATAGTTTTAGTGTTCTGAAACTATCTTCGCATTATTGCCTTTCTAATGAAACCGGTTTGGGGCACATGTTTGGATGGTTTCAAAGTCTAAACGGACATAGGTTTTTTTGTGTTTTATATATTATGTTAGATACTCGTATAGTAACCGATTAAGGACTTAAAACAAAGAAACTAATTGCTTATTGATAATTTTATTACTCCTATTATAAATGTGAAAGATTGGATGGATGGATGTTTGTTTGTTACTCAATTAAAACACGTTGAGGTTAATATGAGTAGAGTAAAAAAAAAAATGAGTAGAAATTTGATCATAACTGACATAACGGTGAAATTACTGGATTTTTGGGTTTCCAAAAACGTTGGGTTTTTAATTGGTTTTGATTGTTTCTCGGGCCATCGCCTCTATTGTTAGAACAATTAAAATTAAAACATTATTTCATATTCACAAAAAGTAAATTAATTTTCCCCATTCAACCCTTCACACAACGTAAACGCATTTATCATAAATTGCCGAGTATATTAGGGTTTCGCTTAATATTCATGCGGCGTCCGTGCGTCAAGACGCTTAAAATTAATCTCGTTTGGTTCCGTACGCCACGCAGAAGTGACATGACATGGGGAAATTCAATCTGTTTTAACCGACTTTGAAATAGAAATATAAATTATTTTATATTCAGTATAATGTTGGATACATTAGCAACACCTCACGTGAGGTATTCTAATATTGGAAGTTCGCATGTCTCACTTCCTCACTAGGCAATAGGGGTACAAATATTCGAACATTTAAATTTACAAGCATAAACGAAAGACACAGGCGCCGACTTTCAATCAGAAAGTCGCTGGTTCAAACCCACACGTGCAACGAATTTTATATCTTTATAATTACCTTAGGTGTCTCATTTTTTTGAATAAAATTGAATGGAATTGTATCGTTTCCTAGAACTTTTTCAGAATTCAATTTCAATCAAGATTTTCGATATTGACTTGGCTGTGCACACAAAAAATTATTGAATATTAAAAATGTCAAAAGTTGGACTGTAATTAATGAGATAGCATTTATTGCTGAATCTAGCGAAGCTAATTTGCAAATGACCTAATTTTAGACTATAAATTAATCCAGACTATTAAAACTACTATTATTGTTAAGGTTTAATTAGTTTTACATTAACAAGATAACAACGTTTGTTTGCGATTTCCTTTTCAAAAGGCGTAAACCAATTTAAAATGTTGTAAGCTTATTGTTTTCATGTATACTATAGGGTTTCACTCAAATTCGGCTAAGGGTTAAAAAGCCGAACAAAATTCTAAAAAATTTCGCTTTATTTTTGAATATGTTTCATACCGCTCAAAATATGCACAGCTCGTAGTATGGGAACAAAATTACTAATAGAATACATAATTAGCACTTCTTTTGTAAATACATACAGATAATAGGTAAATACCCAGAAAAAGAACATACGCCAAAGTGTTTTTTTTTTTTTTAATTTTACGATTCTATCTGACATCCCCTAATGTAAGGTGGTTACTATTGACAAACAACGTCAAAGCAAATTGGGTTCTCCCCTACAGATTATGAAAAGACAAGAGTATGTTTGTCTCACATGTCATGGTGAATCCAAAACACGACAGAAGTAGACAGAGCTACTTCCAACTAAGCTTTAAGGCTAGTCAAAGATTATTTCACGAGACTTTTATATATAAAACATTACAGAAATGTCTTAAGTAATTCTTAATTGTAATTTATCGGTCACAAAGAGCGATTGAACAAAAATATTATCGTATAGTTAAAATTAACTCCAAACTTCGCCGATGAATTTCAGAAGCAGTTTTTCGATATTGTACTACGCTTCAAATGGACGCCTTCGGGCTTGCTATTTTAGCCGAAATAGCGCTCCACTATCTTTGTTTCGGACACTGAGCTGAAGTTAATATTTAATTAGTACTTTGTAAATAGCAGCCCAACCCTTTGTCTCATCGCGTTGTTATACAATATTTAATTATACAATGCTAATGGGAACGGAGTTTTATATTAAGTTTTGAGTAAAAAGATAAACGTTTCTCAGAATACGGTTACGATGCTGCTGTTGTTACTTTAGTTTTGGAACTACTTATGGTATATTATAATATACTAGCTGCGCCCCGCGTTGTTACCCGCGGTTGGACTTCCTACGGGAACCGTAAATTTTTCCGGGATAAAAAGTAGCCTATGTGCTATTCCAGACTATAATCTATCTCTGTGCCAAATTTCATCCAGGTCCGTTCAGCCGTTCTGGCGTGATTGAGTAACAAACATCCATCCATATTTATTTTAAACTTTCGCGTTTATTGTATAAGTAGGATATAATACAAATTTTGATATCTAAATAAAATATCAAAAATAAATATTCACTAGCATAGCTTGTACTATGGGAACCAGATGATTAATAGAATAGTTACATAGTACTTATATTTTTTTGTGAAACCTACCCATATTTTTTATCTGTTTTTCACACCAATATTTGAAGATTTCTTAGCAGTTATTTACAGAGCATCTAAGTTAAGTAACTAACCCGGTCAGAAGTTGGATGGGTCACCGTTTAGTAGCATGAACGGGTCTGTGCTTCGGAGGACACTATGAGATATCGGTCCGTATACTAGTCAATAAGCCATGTCAGAGACCTTGTGGGGAGGCTTAAAAAACTGGCACCAGAGTTGGCCACCGTCTCACACGAAAGATGAAAGCACAAATGTTTGTCCATCTGTAACAAACATACCAAAAAATACAGTCAAAATTAAATCCCATCTTTTATTTGGTTAAAAACTATTTAATTATGACCGAAATATATACAATTCAATTTCATTAATTGGCATAAAGGCCTGTAAATACGAATAACATTTAATCAGCTCTCGACGTAACCAAATCAGAACCGGTGGAGCTGCGAGCACAGCGGCGGCAACTGACCGTAAACGGATTAGGAACCGCAATCGAGTTGCGGGCCGTGCGCCACCCTTAACCGTAACCGGTTATCAATTGCTAATTGATATAAGTACTGTAGCGCTCGTGGCGTTAAACAACGGCTATAAGTTGGATGGGTGACCGTTTAGTAGCATTTGAACGAAGCGCCCTCCGAAGTTCTGAAGCTTCGGAGGGCACTTTAGAAGTCGCTCCGGCTATACTAGTCGAAAAGCCGTGTCAGAGGGCTTCGGCTGGCTTAGAGTTGGCCACTTACTCACACGAAGCATGAAGAAGAGTAAGTAGCGTAGTTGGAACCAGTTGGAACCAGAAAAAATGATATCGATCCTACTCCAGAAATTACCGGCCGCAAGAAAATGAGACCGTTTTTTGGCGCATGTAACAGCGTCGAAATTTCGGGAGTCAATTAAACTCGCAAATCGTGGTTAATATCTCGTTAACTCGAATAATAAATGAGACCAATACACCAATTCAATACATACAACAATTTAATTCAATTCACACAATACAAGTGAATGATTTAAAAATCAGTGTAATTTAATCATTTATGAATGATTAAAATGCGACAGCGTGAAATATCCCATATTAAATTAAAACATATAAGTTGTGTATAGTTTTGTAAGCCATTTATAAAACTCTGTAATTGGTATTGAGAATAAAGAAAATTCAAACATAATTCATCGCCAAAAATGAACCGTTTGAATTTAACAAATTCATAACGGTTTCATATATTTCGTTATCAGAAAACTATTTTCAATTCGAAATCATTTGGCAAGTTATTGCAATATCTGGTTCAAATATTCTGTATGTTTTCAAGTAATATAACTGGATTTAGTGCGTTGGGGGCGTAGCGCCAGGCCGGCTGTCACGCCGTTTGAAGAGAGCTGGTTCACATAGGATATTACGGCCCAAACAGTAGTTCGTTCATAAGTTCAATAATATTTAATAAATAATGTATTAATGATAATAATTATAATGTTATTAGTACCTGGGCGAACAAGCTTAGCTCGATTTTGTAAAATCGTGTTTTATCTGAAAGTAGATTACCAATCAAGTACCATAAAAATTTAAGAGATGGCGCTGTATTAAATTTTCAGCATAGTTTTTTTTGTAAAAATATTTCATACAAATCGTTACAGCTGTTTCCGAGATACGCGAAATAAATAATTACATAAATATATTTGATAATAATTTTAAATTTAAGTTATTCATTATTTGTTTATAATTATGAATAAATACATTCATATAAACATATAAGTGCGCATATAACGTTTCACTCATAAAATCTTTATTTCCTTTTTTTCTTGGGTCTTGGGAATTTATCTTGTGTTTCTGTTTGTTCACTCGAGTTATTTGGCACTTTTAACTGAACTAAACCCCTCCTTCCGACCTCTGGGCTCTCCAAAAGGAACTTCACCAGGGATCCTCTCGCACGTTGCCGTGAGGCCCGTTCCTGAGGGTGCGAAGGTGGTAAAGCGTCAAGAGAGAAATCATTCAACTTTTACGAGTATCTGTACCTTTTGAAGGAGTAGTCAAGGGTAGGTTAGTTAACCGGATTAAACTAGCTGTCCGGGCACAGGGGTACCCGGTTGTCCGCCACCCGGTTGCATTCAGGGTAAACCCGGATAGAGATGACGTCACGCGCCGCGACGTGACGCTAAAGCTCACGCTGTCTGCAACTGCGTTATTTGAATATTAAGGAGTTGGATATTAATTTTAGGATATTTTGTGTTGCGAATTCAATGAATGTGTGGGGCAACAGATGTTTGCAGTTTAGCGCTGTAATATTCAACTAATTAAAATTGATTATGAAATTAGCGTAGCAAAGGATCCTACAGTAGATTTTTAAATAGAATCCTAGCGAAGGATGAGAAATATAGCCTCAAGGAAACAATATAATCTACGGCCGAGTGTCCCATTTTTCTCGCCGTCCGCTCGATGCGAGAATTAAATAGAAGTGACTCTAAATAAATGTATTTTCCGAGATTATGTATAGTATTTTGTACACATTGCGTCTATTTTAAGAGGTTTTTTTTTTCTGCTACGTCATCGCGTTGTGCCGCGCGCCTCTCGCCGGCCAGCCATTTTATTCATAAAATATTTAAATATTTGGCATACGATCTCATTAATTTAATACTTTTCCGAAAAAATTCACGTTCCAAATTCAAACTCATTCCAAATTCATATTGCCCGCTGTAAAAATCTAATAGAAAAAATACCGGTTATGGTCGCACTTACATATTGAGGAACAAAACGTACTTGGTTCTTCGAAAATAAAGTCTAGAGATTCTTGTACTTGTCTCCTTGGGTGATAGAGGAGCAGTTCTTGGGTGGTGATAGGGGATCTGCTTAATTTTGGTTGCGGCCTATTACTACTGTTTAAGTATATATTTGCATGTATTTAAACCAGCAACCTGCTTAAAAGTACCCCTATGCCACCACACTCTGTTTGCTAGCACTTAATGCAATAAAATTCCCAGAATTACACCGTTCCCCTGTAAATCAAGTTTGGAACTAATCCGGGCGGCAACCGGTTGTAACTGGATTGTACCGAATACCCGGGCACCTGCGATAACGTGGCTCAATGGTATGTTCGTTAGGCACCGGGAACTGCTTTAGGAATTTTATTAACTGATCTATTTGTACTGCATATTCATTCTTGGCTGGCTATGAATATCTGAACTGATTGGAATAAAATCGCTTTACAAAATTCAGTTACATTTTAAACGTAATACGGGTAAAGAAAATTCAGTTTACTAGAACTATTGTACCACCACACCTGGTTATCCACAACCAAGTAGGGTGTGAGTGCCGGTGAAATCTGAGGCTCGTTGAACAATATAATTTTCAGATTGATTTGATTTTTTTTATTTTCCAGGTTATTTTTCCAATAATAACTATGTATTGAAACCATGAAAACGTAACTTTTATTAAATTATTTCAAATCGGTACTCCTAGATAACTAGTGCTTTACGAATGTATTTAGGCAAAACCATTATGACCATCCAAGTTAGTAACTCTTTTCGAATTGATTTACCTAATTTGTATAGAATGAAATCAAATCCATTTCACTACTAGCGCATTATTCTTAAAATGTAAATTCACACCAAACGCTGTATTTAGTTAGAGAAATTTAAAATACCATACTTTAAATAAACAAATCAAGGCACTCCCAAGCTAGAATATTTACTTTCCAGAATGACTGTTACGTATTGCCCTATTTATCTCAAGTCGCGAGCACGAAATGCTACTCTGTCAACCCAAGCACCGTGCAGCAAGTGCAATATTCCAATCTATAGTTATAATATTATATTATAATACAATATAATAACTAATAGTCTCTCCTATTGCATGGACACAGGCACTCTTGGGGAGTTGCACGCGTCCGTAGATGAGAACACTCTATATTGCTATACTTACCCCCAAAGGTGGAGCCAGAGAACTAAAAGTAGCAGTAGAACTTGTGCCAAATTCCGGCGGGCACAACGGAGTGCCACTTGGGTTTGAGGACCTAGGTCGTATTGCTATTATTGTGGAGGTATTGTAACCACCAGAATCAGGTGGGTCTTCAGCTCATCACGTCAATCCAGTTACTCCAGTAGTATAAAAAAGTGAGAGCGATTGAGCTGTCATCTCCTATTCCACAAATATCACACCATCTTCGGATTGGTTGGTAATAAGTGAATAATTACGATTAAATTACGCTTAGACACTCATACCTCTGCACTAGGATTCCTTATGTCGCAGATGGCATGGACAAACACAGAAACACAAGATAAACACCCAAGACCAAGAAAAAAGGTGTAGTGAGTATGAAGGACCCCTGGCTTTGAAGGCAGGGCTACTACTAACTAAGTCACGGAGCCGTCCTACACATTAACACAACATGTCGTTAAAATTTTTGATTATAAGACTTTTTATGATTGATCATGATTTTTACCTTGAGTGTTTTGATATTGCGCTTATACATTTTTATAGTGAAACCACATTGGCGAGAAAGCAACGTTGGATTGGAAGGCCGCGACTTTACCACTGGGCCACAAGGCTCTCAAGCATCGTAAAGCAATTGCAAATCCTATACACTAGAAACAAAGCTTAAGATTATGTCTAAGCACGTATTATTTCAAAACTAAGATCCTGTTGGGGCTTACAGACAGAGCAACTTGTGAATCTCTTATCCTGGAATCTGTGTGCCTTGCCAAGCGGCTGCCTGCCAACTCAACTTTATCAAACGTTTCTATTGTTTTACAGGATTTTTATAACTTGCTTCGATATACTTTTCAATTCAGAAGTGCTTTTCGTTCCCTCGGCCGTTTTGTACAAGCTTAGCAGGAATTCAGAAGAGTGCTTCGTTCTTCTCTTTCATCGGCCATTTTGTAAAGCCCGATTGTAAAGTACTCGCCAACAAAGGCTTGCTTTTGATTTCAAATTTAGTTAACTCCGCATAAAGGTTGAATTTTGGGGTCTTCCTGTGTGTCTCTTAAGAAGATAGTTTTAAGTAAATCGGAAAGGAGGTTTCCACGATCAACTCTGAATACTCGAGATTATTGAAGATTTTTGTAGCGTAAAACTTTAAATTTGCCCCTAATTTTACTTAACCAGCAAATATATTTTTTGTTATATTATCTTAAGCATAGTTATAAGGAAAACAAGCCTGTTCAATTAGGATGTTACTACCATTAAATAATTAAGGGGTAGGCACACCCTTACATTCGCTATTTACATAAAACACAGGACCGTCTATCCGCAGAATGACAAACGATTATAACCTGTAAAATTATGCAAAACGGCGCGCCATTTTATCCGGGTTCCTAATCCGACATTCCGGATATCCGGTTAATTCTCCGGATAATTCTCAGGTTGACTTCTTGACGTATCAGGGTTGCATTAGCATACACCCTGGGACTTATTGTGACGTGTTTCAGATTGGCGGAGCGTGGCCTGAATGGGGAATTCGGTTAAAATTACAGTATTTGGATTTGGGTTTTAAAATTGTTTAACTCAATCCGGTGGGTCGGCCGTGTGAATTATGGATTTAAATTAGCTTCAATGTGGATGCCCCTTTATAATTTGAGACTCTTGCCTGTGATTATTCTATTGTCTTCATTCACGATTACGTTAAGTGGAAGTACCTAAATCAAATTTTATTTTGTTTATAATTTTATCGTAAACTTATTTACAAAGTTATTATTATTGTTTAGAAAATTGATGTTGAAAAATTGTACCGTCAATAATTTACTAATAAATACTCTTTATTTTACCTTCCGTGTACTAGTTGGCTAAATCTCACACAAACAGAAAAAAAATCAGCAAATTAATACTTTATAACAGTTATTAATAGGTAATGTATTGTCATAAGTAATGATTAATGGTTTTACGAAAAACTAAACTCAACATTCCCTTCTGCTTGTAAACTAGGAAGCGCATTATTGGCACAAGTTCTACTGCTTCTTTTAGTCGCTCCTTTGGCACCACCCAGGGGGTAAGTGTAGGGATTCAATAGGTATTCATCTACAAACGCAACTGGACCCCCCAACTGCGAGCAAAGCCCACTCCATAGCTCTCTGCTTTAAATAATATATTTACGCCCATTACACACAGTGCTATCTAGCCCCAACTAACCATAGCTTGTGCTATGGGAACTAGATAACTGATGGCATACTTATGTATATTTTTTGTAAAAACATGCATATGATAGATATTGACAGACAACACACATTAATGTTCCTCACAAAATGTTTATCCTGAGTAGGAATCGAAAGGAACCCACGACCTGCAGAGCAGAAGGCAGAGCTGCTGCATCCATAAAAGGATTACTGATTAAAAACTTTATTATCTGGATTTTTTTCATACAGTATGATAAATACGGACGAAAATAAGTATTGAAAAAGTTTTTTTAAATCTGCTTATTTTCGTCGATTGAATCCAAAAGTCACCGTAAAAAAAAGTCACAAAAAGTAACCTAAAATAGGTAATAAATTTATTCGAAATAAAATTGTTGAACTAAAAAAGCAGTAATAAAACTCCACACAGCAATAAAACGATTCAGTAAACTACAATCCAAGCTATTTAAACTAACTAAACAGTAACTACTTTAACCCAGCTCACATTGATAAGATCTTTCTAACTGACTTCAAAACAGAAGGATGTTTTCAATTTTACTATATGTTTTCTTGACTATATCTTGATGTATTGTATTATTAATTATATTAATCCATATTGATAATTCATTTTTTATTTGATATAGTAACAGGTTTTGAAGCATTGGTTGACCAGGCAAAATTTGTGCAATGAGCGTTAATTTTTTCTCAGGTCTCGGTTGTTTGTGTATCTGCGACACAGCAAATTTTGTAGCATTGCTTAAGGCATTTCATCAAATAGAGTTCGTGTTTTATTACAGAGATGTAACAGACGTAAACTTAATAAGACTAGCTAGAACATGAAAACTGACTGTAATTTGACATATCTGTGTGCATGTAATGTGCCTAAGGGGCTTCTGAGTTATGCTCACGAATATATTTTCTTGTGTGTAAAATTTAGAGCGTGGTGGCCCAGGGGCATAGACGCCGACTTTCAATCTGAAGGTCGCTGGTTCAAACCCACACGAGCACCAATGAGTTTTTTCACTTGACAAAATTTATGTGCTCAATACCACGTTCTCGAAACTGTGACGGAAAACATCGTGAGGAAACCGGCATGTCTTAGAACCAAAAATTCGACGACATGTGACATCACCAATCCGGATTGAGCTCCCGTGGTAGATCAGAGCCCATTCACTCTCAATTATCGAGAGTAGGCCGGTGTCCCTGCAGTGGGAACATTAGAGGCAGGTACGGTGTATAATTTGACGTGTCCAAACAATACTTGAGATTCAAAGGAATAAATGAGTTTAAATTTGAGTCTTAACCCACTATAAATTGTCTGAAACAAACAGCACAGCATTCAAGTAATCCATTAATTTCAGAGCTTTTTAATCCACTCTCAACAGCGTTCCACTTGAGGATCCGTCTTCCACGAGAAAATAAAATTCCTCAGTTATTGTCTCAACTGCAGAACCATTACATAAACAAACAGCTTAGATGCAGCTAGGAGTATCAATTTAATAATTCTGCTTACATACATAGCTTGTGTCCGTTGAATACCCTCCGAGTCCCCCCACGTGTCCCCCAGGTGTTGAGATGTAGCAGTAGCAGTAGAAGTACTGCTTGGTAATCCGCCGCCAGGCATTGGACCCGCATTACTGTGCTGCAGTGGAAGGGTATGGTGCTGGTGGAGTTACAAGCGCATAAGACGTTGCATACCCGTTTCTCACACTTCAGTACGAGTAGAGGAGTTGTATCGCGGCAGTAACCACTTAAGCTTTCAGATGGTCCCGTCACTTAAAAAAAACCTTATAATAGATATAAAAAAACCCATCTTTACCTTCTGCTCATACTAGTAAGGGTTTTCTTGAGCATGGCACATGCTAGATCAGTATTTTCAAGTTATATGACTACTTGATTACTATTTTTAACCTAATGGCAATTTATAGTAAACACAATAAATGTTAAAACTTTCAATAAAACAAAAGAAGACCACAGTTCTTATCACAGTTTTTTTTTAAACTCTCTGGTAACATTTTGTTATACCAATAAAAAGGGACGGGTTTTAAAACTGAAATTTCAAAATAAAGGTCACATTTTGCTGTCTCAATGATTGTTTGCTAAAAAGTCAAAAGTCAAACTCATTTATTTCTTTAGATCTCAAGTATCGTTTGGACACGTCAAATTTTACACATGCATGTACACATATTCGTGAGCATATAACGTGTCACAGGAACTCCCCAGGCACATTACATGCACACAGATATGTTAAATTACAGTCAGTTTTCATGTTTAAGCTTATCTTATTTGTTAAGTTTACGTTTGTTCCAACCCTAACCGACCAACCCGAGGGGAAGAAACAGACAAGAAACCCCTCTGAGACAGTATTACATATTCGCGAATATGCTAAGCGTTCTTATCTCTCTTTATTATAAAAAATTGCTCCCGTACGAAGCCGTGGCAGATCGCTAGCTACATAAACCTACAATAATAGACTTTTCAACTACACAGTAGTAAGCATCGTGAAAATTTTTTATTCAGACCAGGATTGTTACAACTGCAGTACCATTAAATAAACAAACAGTTTAGAAGTACACTCGGGTTTCCAGGACTATCAATTTAACGATGTTGTCTACCTGGCCGGCACCTGTGACTCCACAAAGAGTAGGCAGTGTGCAGGTATGACAACTCATCATTTCTAAACCCCGACGAAAAAGAGGAGTGCTAAGCTTGTAGTGTGTTTCTGTGTGTGGCATCATACTTCCTGAATGGATGAACGATTTTGATGCAGATTTATTGTATTATCTATTTGAAAGTTGACATCATCGAGATATTTTTCATCTGTTCAGGCGTCTGAAGATCATTAGAACATTTTTTTTTTCGTCAGGAAAATGCATGCCCGCCTCGATGGGGGATCAAGGCGGGGTATGTCGGAAAGATCATCAGACCAATAATATAATAACCAATCAAAAAGGGGGTTTTTACATTTTGCGT
The DNA here is from genome assembly GCA_921293045.1 of Aplocera efformata. NCBI lineage: Eukaryota > Metazoa > Arthropoda > Insecta > Lepidoptera > Geometridae > Aplocera > Aplocera efformata. Next base: position 469,950 of record OV121057.1, read on the forward strand.
AATTTTTTTTATTTGTTTTGTTTTTTATTTTTTTATAATATTTCCCACAGCGTCATCTAGCCCCAAACTAAGCATGACTTGTTATATGGGAACTATTGTATTGGGTGTGTGAATATGACTCCGCCCTTTCTCAACAGATGTCGTTTTTAGTATTGTTTACGTGTACTAATAAATGACCATACTTGTATTCGATAGTACTGAATGTCAGCTATCTAACGCATTTTATGATATTTGGTTGAAGTGTAAGCAACAATTGTTTTCACCTTTTCGAAAATGTCGGTTTTTATTCCAAATAAACGTCATTTGCGGGAAGTGTTATTACATTATTTTATTGCGAAGAAAACTGCAGCGGAAACTTATCGTTTGCTTGTGGAGATTTATGGTGAGCATGCTCCGTCTAATACAACTTGCAAGGAATGGTTTCGACGATTTCAAAATAACGATTTTAGTACTGAGGATAAAGAACATGGAAAACCACCAAAAAAATTTGAAGATGCTGAATTGGAAGCATTATTGGCGGAAGATTCTTGCCAAACTCAATCAGAATTAGCTGCAGCATTAAATGTTGATCGTTCAACTGTTGCAAAGCGTTTACAAATGATGGGAATGATTCAAAAAGCCGGTGACTGGGTTCCACATGATTTAAAAGAAAGAGACATGGAACGTCGGAAAACCATTTGTGAAATGCTGCTTCAAAGACAGCAAAGAAAAGGATTTTTGCATCGGATAGTCACAGGAGACGAAAAATGGATACACTACGAAAATCCTAAACGCAAAAAAGCTTGGGTGAAACCAGGCGAACCAGGCCCATCACAGCCAAAAATAAATATTCACTGTGCCAAGGTCATGCTCTGTATTTGGTGGGATCAGAAAGGTATTGTATATTATGAGTTGCTCAAACCCTCTGAAACTATTAATGGAGAAGTTTACCGACGACAACTAATGCGTTTGAAGCGAGCCATAGAAGAAAAACGACCAGAATGGGTGAATAGACATAACAAATTAGTTCTTCAGCATGACAATGCCAAACCGCATACCGCAGAAGTCGTAAAAAGATATTTAGAGGGACAGGACTGGGAAGTGTTACCCCACCCGCCATATTCACCAGACATAGCTCCTTCGGATTACCACCTATTCCGGACGATGCAGACAGACCTTACTGGAGAAAAGTTTACTTCATGTGAAAGTATCAAAATTTGGATTGACAACTGGATAAGCTCAAAAGACCAGGACTTCTTCCAATAGATAACTGATAGAATACATATAGTACTTTTTTTGTTGTAAATAAAGCATATTAACACCCACACAGAACAAACATTTTTGTTCGTCACACAAATGCTTGGTGGGAATGGAACCCTTGACCTACAGCGCAGAAGGCAGAACTACCAACTGAGCTATGAGGCCAGCTATAATTTGTCGTGGACCTGGTTGTATTTTTAATCAGCCACTTGTGTTATCATCTATTGTGTTCCCACTATGGAAGCTAATATAAAGACTTATTCACGTCAAAGTTGATTGTTACAATCGAAATGTTTTACGATTATGCGGGTGCAAAATACTCGTTTGAATTGATAGCAATAAATGACTTGGAAAATTCCCGCCGCGTCACATGCTGCTAATATATGGACACAACGCGTTGCGGATTCACATATCAACGAAATTGGATATTCCAATTCAATATCATTGCGGTTTTAAAATTAAATTTGATGGGTTTATTGTGAGCGGTGAATAATTCAGGTATCTTTTATACGTACGGACTTTTAAAACGTGGGGAAATTAAGGAAGATAAACATTTCGGTATTTTTTTGTAAGTATTTTCGTCTGAGAGCAGATAGAGAGAAAAATATATAACCAAAAAATCTCTTGAAACACATAACTTTATAAATAAGTTGAGAACAGAAAACACATGCAAAAATTTTTTTGCTAAGCACACCACTCATTTTGTTCATTAGTAAATTGTACCCGTGTGTGAAACCGTGGTGGGTCGCTAATCACACTAATATTAAAAAGGCAAAAGTTTTTATGTATGTGTGTGTGTTGGAGCCTTCAGATATGGATGAAATTTGGTACCAGGATAGCTTATATCCTGGATTAACAAGCTACTTTTGATCTCGGAAAGTTGCGGGTAATACCGCGGGGTGCATCTAGTATTATATATTATAATATAGTAGTATATTATATTTACTTTAAATATTACGCTTGGTAGGCTAATATTTTGCCAATTTTTACATTTTTACCTATGTGTTTAATTCTCAATACTCTCAATCAAACGTCCATCTTTTTAATGTTAATTATATATATAACTGTATAAGTTGAGTAAGCGTAAGTTACCCCGTTTAATCTATGACTTAACCTGCTAACATACCTATAACAAATAGTATATAAAATACTACTTTTTCAAAATAGTGTACAAAACAAAATCCAAGATCCAATTTAAATTATTTTAATATAGCATCTGCGCATCTCACACCTGTAGGTAACTTTTAATATTTCCTATCCCTATCTGTACCTTCTTCCTTGTCTGAAGCGATCTGAAAAAGTACTCAAGTAAATCTGCTACGTAATAAATCCGAAGTTCATTGAAGATGGATCGCACGCCGGCGAGAAATATTGTCTTAGCATAATTAAATTGTATGAGGGTTTTATTAAAACTGGCATTATGAGATGCTTCGAGGGTACTCGAGAATGTTCTCGACTTGCGGCTCGGCCCAATTAAATAAATATTCATGGACAGTGCACACCGCCATCTAGCCACAATTAAGCATTACTATAGGAACTAGATAGCTGATAGAACTTAAACATAGCAAAAAAAAGCGTTTTCACACTCATACTTCTGCAGATGACTTCCCAACTAGATAAGCCGGGATCGACATCTTAACGTACCCTCTGAAGCACGAAAGTGCTCAGTTCAAATACGCCACTAAACCCAAAGTCGCTAAGTTAGATGATCTGTAACTGCATCCCCTACACTAGATCTCCGTGTTTCAGTTGGCATGTGCACACAGAACGACCTGAGAATAAACGGTTACCATACAAAAGGCCACACTTCTAATGCATGGCTATTATTGGCCAAAAGCCACTTAGTCGAGTGTTTGGGCTTTAAATCTGAAGGTCGTTGAGTCTCACGACGCCTATTTAAATATTTAATTGAGATGATCATTAACAAAAAGCTCCTTATCAAAATTAACATAATAGAAAAAACCGAACCTAAGTTTCACCCTGTTACGTCACCCGAGACGGAGATATAACGTCTAATACGCTTGGGATTTTACCGGTGCCCACACCCTTCCACCGTAACACAGCACGATTTTCATGGCGGCAGTCCGTTTTCATATTATAGTTCCACTGCTACTTTTAGTTAAATGGCGCTGTGTGAAATTTCCACAGATTTTTAAAGTTTTGTTTTACATTTATTTTAATTTGATGATAAAAGTAATGGATGGCAAAACGGCAATGACAAAAATAGCAAACTAAATGTTTCATGACTGCCTTTTGTCGCGATAACATGAATAAAATATACGTAGTTTTCACAACTTAACCGCATCAATCTCATTGTTTCATTGTGTCAATAATAATACGTATTTATCAGCGCCGTAATCGCATTAGCAGCTCATCAGAAATTCCAAAGTACACTCATTAATATACGCGGGATCTGTTCCGCCCTGTAATGATTAACGACGGGAGCAAACACTGCCCTGGACGATCGACCCAATCCAGGTCTGTTGGAATTTATTTATTTATTAGGGACAAAAAGCAGCTACAGTATAAAGCTTAACTTAAAATATTATATATTAACAAGTATTATACATTGCAGCGTACCACATTACTACGTTCTCAAAACGGTAACGGAAAACATCGTGAGGAAACCGGCATATCTTAGAACCAAAAATTCCATGACATCTACCAATCCGGATTGGGCTCCCGTGGTAGATCAGAGCCCATTCACTCTCAATTATCGAGTAGGCCGGTGTCCTTGCTGGGAACATTAGAGGCTGGTACGGTACCACATTACCCGCAGATAATATTTTATAATTAATACATAGTAGCAGAGAGTATCTCTAGTGGCATATTCTTATCAATTTTATCATGTGTGCAGATTACATGTAGTAAACATGAAAACAGAGACGAGTAAATACATACATTTTTGGGGGGTCCAGTTGCTCGCGTCCGTAGGTATATACCCTTTGATTCCCTACACGTACCCCCTGGGTGGTGCTAAAGGAGCAACCAAAAGTAGCAGTAGTACTTGTGCCAAGTTCGTCCGGAGAGGTACTGCCACCACATCTGGAATCTGCCGCCAAGCAGTAGTGGTTTCATTACTGTGTTCCGGTGGAAGGGTATGGCTGCCGGTGAAATCACATGCGCATGAGACGTATCATCCCCGTCTCGGGTGATGGACGCAGCAGGATGAATGCGACTCAGTTAAGATTTGGATCTCATACTGAGTCGCGCGCATTACTATTGTCATGGGCGAGGGGAGCCATAAAAAAAAAAACATGAAAAAGGTAATGTGAGAAAAAAGAACCAACCCTTCTGTTACGAATTGAGATTGGATCGAGTCTAATCTCTTTCCGCTAAGATTGCAACCAAAGAGGAACTCGCGATCCTAATTTCAATACCGTATTTGGTGGTATCCCAGCTATTGAGATCATGAATAAACCTTTTCAATCGAATTTATTTTTAACCGTCTTCAAAGAGGAGCAGATGAATACGAATGTTTGTCTTTTTTAATGTATGTTAACGTATTCTCTGCCATTTATCAACCAATTTGAAAAAATATTTTTGTATTTGAAAGGATATGGTTTCAGCTTGGTCTAATAGAATTTTCGGTTTAACAGTTCGTTTGTTAAATCAAATAACTGAAAAAATAAATATTGCCGTATAAATCTAATTTGGAGTGTTACAAGCATTTTAAAACTAAGTAAATACTTTCTTTAATTATAATATTATCACTCCAAATTAGGTTTACAATTAAGAAGGGCTCCAAATTATGAAAGAAAAATTGATTGAAAAATTGTTTATAGGAAATTAGGCTGGATTTACATTTTAAAACGAAATAAAGTTTTTATTCAGTTTTAGAAAGTTTGTAACACTACAAATTAGGTATATTAATAGGTGTGTGAATATGACTCCGCCCCTTTTTGTCAAAATAAAACACATTTGTTCGCTTACAAAATTAAAAAAAAAAATATTGAAAGTATGCTCCATCTGCAGCTACAACTTTCGCCCATCGTTCAGGTAGTTTTCGTATTCCTTGCTGGAAGAAGTCCTGGTCTTTTGAGCTTATCCAGTTGTCAATCCAAATTTTGATACTTTCACATGAAGTAAACTTTTCTCCAGTAAGGTCTGTCTGCATCGTCCGGAATAGGTGGTAATCCGAAGGAGCTATGTCTGGTGAATATGGCGGGTGGGGTAACACTTCCCAGTCCTGTCCCTCTAAATATCTTTTTACGACTTCTGCGGTATGCGGTTTGGCATTGTCATGCTGAAGAACTAATTTGTTATGTCTATTCACCCATTCTGGTCGTTTTTCTTCTATGGCTCGCTTCAAACGCATTAGTTGTCGTCGGTAAACTTCTCCATTAATAGTTTCAGAGGGTTTGAGCAACTCATAATATACAATACCTTTCTGATCCCACCAAATACAGAGCATGACCTTGGCACAGTGAATATTTATTTTTGGCTGTGATGGGCCTGGTTCGCCTGGTTTCACCCAAGCTTTTTTGCGTTTAGGATTTTCGTAGTGTATCCATTTTTCGTCTCCTGTGACTATCCGATGCAAAAATCCTTTTCTTTGCTGTCTTTGAAGCAGCATTTCACAAATGGTTTTCCGACGTTCCATGTCTCTTTCTTTTAAATCATGTGGAACCCAGTCACCGGCTTTTTGAATCATTCCCATCATTTGTAAACGCTTTGCAACAGTTGAACGATCAACATTTAATGCTGCAGCTAATTCTGATTGAGTTTGGCAAGAATCTTCCGCCAATAATGCTTCCAATTCAGCATCTTCAAATTTTTTGGTGGTTTTCCATGTTCTTTATCCTCAGTACTAAAATCGTTATTTTGAAATCGTCGAAACCATTCCTTGCAAGTTGTATTAGACGGAGCATGCTCACCATAAATCTCCACAAGCAAACGATAAGTTTCCGCTGCAGTTTTCTTCGCAATAAAATAATGTAATAACACTTCCCGCAAATGACGTTTATTTGGAATAAAAACCGACATTTTCGAAAAGGTGAAAACAATTGTTGCTTACACTTCAACCAAATATCATAAAATGCGTTAGATAGCTGACATTCAGTACTATCGAATACAAGTATGGTCATTTATTAGTACACGTAAACAATACTAAAAACGACATCTGTTGAGAAAGGGCGGAGTCATATTCACACACCCAATAAAAAAAAAAATTGAAAAGTTGCCCGGAAAATTGAAAGTATTGGACATAATCATTCTAGCCGTTCGAAATTGATCGCTTACCAATGAACAGCATTTCATTTAAAATAGATAGATTTTTTAAAGTGGTAATTACTTATCGTCGGGATTGCCTTATGATTGTTTCAAAACTTTTGTAGCACAAAAAAATTACATTACCAAAACGTAATTTTTGGATTAGTAAAACTATTTTTGTTATAGTAAAAAAAAAAAAAAAAAAACTACCTTAACACACTCATACTTCTGCACTAGGAGATTCCCTGTGCCGCAGATGGCATGGACAAACAAAGAAACACAAGACAAACACCCAAGACCCGAGAACAAACTTCGTGCTCACCACACAAAGTGTGCCCCGGCCGGGAATCGAACCCGGGACCCCTCGCTTCGAAGGCAGGGCTACTACCAACTAAGCCATGGAGACGTCATAGTATTTATAATATTGCCAATAAATTGCTGTGGTGTCGACTCGCGCTTGACAGTTGACTGAAACGTGAGCCATAAACAAGTGTAATGAGAGCGGGCGAGGACTGTGCTCACAACGATGTAATACCGCCGACGCACCTTGTGGCAGGACAACTAATAGTGCTGTCCCTATAATCGTGGATATCGATTGTTACGGAATTTACATCGATCATTTTCTAATTTGTGCATTACGCCACCATGGACAAATAGTACAGATTCTTTGATTGAATATTTTTTTTCCTTTGTCTAATTGTGTTCATTGTTTTTACTTTTAACACGATCAACTTAGTGTTATTTCATATTTGGGCTCCGTGACAATACAGTAATGTCAGCCTTATTGCTAATCCTACTACGTTAAAGGTACACTATCATTATTGATACAAGAGAATGATTAAAAAATCGAAGTGCTTACTACAATACTTTCATCACTTATTTCTCGGTCTTAAGGGGAGAAATAAACGACCCTACCATTTTAAAAAGAGACATCCGAATTGGTATATAAGGGGCGAAGAAAAATCACGGGAAAGCAAAATCCAAATTACATTTACTTGGATGGCATATTTTTCCATTAATTTTGTTATAACAACCAAACTATTGAACCGATTTTAATAAAATTTCTGTGCGATCTCGTAAGTAGTTTTCAAAATTGGTAATTAAATGACGGAGTTCTGAAGTAACAAACATAAGAAGAAAAAAAAACACTTATGATAACCACCTCTTTTGGAACTCTGTTGAAAAATAAACATTCAAATTGGTCGAACATATAAATAAATACAACCGAAATGAGAACCTCCGTTTTTGAAGTCGGTTATGAAAACTAATCGATATCACGATACGGCGGTGGGCATCCCTAGAATGTGTCGACAGCAACCACAGGGGTGATATTGATGTTGTTTACCCTCCCTATCGCACGCGCAAAAACCTTAATATTATTAGGGTTTATTATAATAAAGGAGCCTTCAATATGGCGAGCGATTTCTTTGTTATTCCAATACAGCCTTATCTAGTGAATAAATAAGGCTCGAGTACGGTGGAAGGATTTTTTTATTCATAAAATATTTTTTCTGGAGCGACCACTTTCGACGATTGTGGCTATTGTCGACCAAAGCGGCTGGTCTATATTTTTAGTTCTATTTGTAAGTTCGACCCAGCAAAGCTACTAATAAAAAATTGTAAGTTTAATGATATTATTTTAAAATATTATTGAAGATTACAGATTCTATGGCACGATGGATTTGAATGATTTTGTTACCAGGATAGCTCATATCCTGGATTATCACATAGGCTACTTTTAATCTCGGAAATTATATGTGGTTTAGTCAATCTGTCAGTATTTTTGGTTCGGATATTATCTGTGGTCAAGATGGCGGCGCGTTGTTTGCGGTCTCAAGTCAAGTCGTTTCTGTTTCCCCTCTTGAGATTGATTGGATTTGAAAATCTCGACCCTAATCTATTACGCTTGTAGACGAATAGGGTTCAAAAAGGAATTGAATATTAACCTGAATATTGAAAACATGCAAAATTGTGGGTACATAGCATAAAACAAAGTCGCTTTCTCTGTCCCTATATCCCAATGTATGCTTAAATCTTTAAAACTACGCAACGGATTTTGGTGCGGTTTTTTTAATAGATAGAGTGATTCAAGAGGAAGGTTTATATATTTAATACACTAGCAAGTCACCCCGGCTTCGCACGGGTAGTTTCTGATACGACACTGATGCTTTACTAACAATGCGAAGCCGGGGCGGGTCGCTAGTGATGTATATTTGAGTGGGCATTATCTCAGTTGTAAAATGTACTCTTTGATGGTATACACTTACATGTTCTAGTTTCCACTTTGGTCGATCCTAGCCTTTATCTTTCCGAGAAGGCAGTAGATTTCAGTCTAAATAATTTTCGAGTAACTCGAGGTCTTCAGATGAAAATTTATTTGAATGGGCGTGAAGTACCCACCGCTGAGATTTTGATTAAATTTTATTACAACCCCCTGGAAATGCTGATTACGTTTCAGATACTTCAGTGGTCTCCCATTTTTTGGAAGGGTGCGATTACCAAACAATCTATCCTAAAGAGACTTTAAGAAATCTTTGACTGGCTTTACAGGTTTGTTAGATGGCTCTGGTTTTTGCGCCAGAGGTCGTGGCTTCGATTCCCACTCAGGATAAGTATTTGTTAGACAAATATAAATTTTTGTTCTGTGTTTGTTCATAATTATGTATGAATTTATTTCATAAAAAAATATTAGTATTGTATCAGTAAGTAATTTCGTCCCCATAGTATAAGCTATGCTTAGATTGAGGCTTTAGTGATGTGTGAAATAACTTAATTTAAATATATATCTACTTATTCCATTGAAACGAGTATTTATAATTATGAATATACTCCGACATTTATATCATGTAGGTATATCAATCGTATAAAATTCGCAAGTTAAAATAAGTAAATGAAAGTATTGGAGTTAAAATCCAATAAACCGTTATTGGACATACAAATAAAAAAAAAAAATTGTTCAGCAATCAACCAACAAAAGCAATGTAATTGCACAGCAATTAAAAATTCGTTAACGTGCGCTGTCTGTCTGTCCGTCCGGTGATCACGATGTTGGAGAGTTACAAAGCTATTTCAAAAGGTAAAAAAGGTTTTTGACTGCTCCGTAGCTAAGTTTGTAACAATCCTTCAAAGTGCCCGTCATTTCGAAGGTAGCATGATTGATTTCCAGCCGGAGCAAACATTGTGTGATAAGCATTAAGTTTGCACTTGGGTCTTGGGTGTATGAGTTCTGTCATATTGTGTCCTGTATTGATGAGATTTTTGAGCAAAAACAAAGGACAGATTAAAAAAAATTTCTAAAATTGAAGTTAAACAAAAAAAATTTTTCTTTGTAAGTGTTGAAAATTTTATAAGAGTATAGGGTATTTTATCATCCTATCAAATAAAAATCATCGAAATAGGGTTTTAATTAGTGGAGGTGTCCCGTTATAAACATACAAAACAACATACATTTATATTGCTATACCATTATAAAATACGAGCTTGTGCCAGGGAAAAGTCTTATCTGAAAATTTGATAAAATTCAAATTTTTCTGCATCTGAAAATGTTCAGTATTTTCACCTCCTTTCTACCGCATTTATACCCATTCATCTTTATCTAGACCAGACAGACAGTTAAGCATTATGGTACTGTATCTTCACATTTGCAGGATCCACGTTCCTAACAGGATTTCCGCTTCCCATCAAGCAAGCATACATAACTAGCTCCGCCCCACGGCTTCACCTGAATTGTACCAGAATTTATACTTTCAATAATATAATTAAAGATTATCATCTGCCGATACTCCAAATTTGACCACATTTGATTCCGTAGTTTGCGCGTAAAATATGAGACTGAAATTCATCTAGTCATACTTTACAGCGTCTTCACCAGGGGGAAAAAAGCAGGAAATGTGAATGTAGGATAGAATTTATATTTCGAGTGGTAGTTAATTAGAAAGTTGCTGAGGACATTGCGGTCTTTTTAATTATAAACGTTTGGATTCATGTCAAAGTTCAGGAGAACGAATATTATTACGTTTAAATTCAGAGATGTTTAATTACATTGGAAGATTTCTGTTGAATAATGTTGTGGTTACAAAATGTCACCCCAGCCAATGCGGTAGCTGAAAATATGAATTTATTTTGGAGAATATCTGATATTGGTTGAGTTGGTTTTGAATAAGCCTGAATAATATCAATATATTATGCAATAACATGGCACGCGTGTACCCCGCACTGCAAAAAAGTTACGTCAAACCAGTCCAGTTGCTCGCGTCAAAAAACGGTAGAAGTAGAACTTTGGTCGGGGAGGACCTAAGTCATATTGCAATTTTTATGGAGGTAACCACTTAACATCAGGTGGGCCTTCAGCTCGTCCCGTATCTTTAATTACATAAAAAAACAGCCTCGGCGTTGCGCCGTACAGCCGAAAGAAAATTTGGTGAACATACCTGTATAGACGGGATCGAGGGGGTGATGCGTCACGAGATGTGTTTTCCTTGTGATGATAAGGTTACTAGCCTACGAGCTAATTAGCTAGAACCCTCAAATTTCAATCTACGTACAACAACCTAACAGTGTGACCAGCTTCTCGCTTGAAAATCAGCAGTTCACAATCCTGGTGGCGAGGGTTATCGTCGTGTTTATCGCGGATGTGTGTATAAACGTTCCCGTGTTCCCGCCACTAAGCGGCAGAGGAGGACACCGTGGAGTTTTAGTGGGTAGTCCCACATAACCGCTCTGTCTCCCCGTGGCAGGGCGGTATGCTAAGACATTTCTCCACGGAAAAAAAAAAAAAAAAAAAAAAAAAAAAAAAAAAAAAAGGGTTATCGTCGTGTAATATCATATGGCATCATTAAAAAAAAAGGCTTTTACTACTATTTCCTCGACTTTAAAATTTTTATTCATTCGTGGTCTCGTTGGTGGAACAGTTTTTACCACCGCAATTTTAGAGAATGTGTATATTAGATTTAAATCAATAGGATTTATATTAAATATTTTTATTAGGTATAAGGATGAATCACAAATCCTACTACTATTATAAAGGCGAAAGTTTGTAAGTATGGATGTATGGATGTATGGATGTTTGTTACTCTTTCACGTAAAAACTACTGAATGGATTTGAATGAAACTTTACCACAATATAGCTTATACATCAGAATAACAAATAGGCTACAATTTTTGAGGTTTCTATAAAATCTATATATATAAAAGAAAGTCGTGTTTGTTACAAACTCAAACTCAAACTCAAACTCATTTATTCCTTTAGATCTCAAGTATCATTTGGACACGTCAAATTTTACACATGCACATATTCGTGAGCATATAACGTGTCACAGGAACTCCCCAGGCACATTACATGCACACAGATATGTCAAATTACAGTCAGTTTTCATGTTTAAGCTTATCTTATTTTTTAAGTTTACGTCTGTTCCAACCCTAACCGACCAACCCGAGGGGAAGAAGCAGACAAGAAACCCCTCGGAGACAGTATTACATATTCGCGAATATGGTCCTGCGTCTAGAGTGGAGCAAATTCATTCCCAAGCCTTTTTGTCATCTAGGTAATCTGATATTTTATAGTAAGCTTTTGCGACAAGTTTACGTTTGATGACAGTTTTAAATTTATTTATTGGCAGTAATTGAATTTCGCTCGGGATTTTGTTAAAAAAGCGTACACATTGACCTTTAAAAGAATTGCTAACCTTATGGAGCCTAGTAGTGGGCACAGCGAGTTTATTTTTATGCCTAGTGTTTACACTATGATTGTCACTTTTCTTTGTGAACATGCTCATATGTTTACGAGTGTACATCACATTCTCATATATGTACTGACATGTAACCGTTAGTATATTTATATCTTTAAATTTTTTACGTAATGATTCTTGGGGACCCATATTGTAAACTGCACGAACAGCCCTCTTCTGCAACACAAATATGGTGTTGATATCTGCAGCATGCCCCCACAGCAGTATGCCATATGACATAATGCTGTGAAAGTAGCTGAAATATACAAGCCTAGCGGTATCTACGTCTGTGAGCAGGCGGATCTTTTTGACGGCATATGCTGCAGAACTAAGTCTCTTCGACAATCTTTCAATATGTGGGCCCCACTGAAGCTTATTATCTAAAGTTATTCCTAAGAACGTTGTGGTATCTACGAGATCTAACTGTTCATCTTTTATTTTAACATTAATATCTACTTTTTTAACGTTGGGTAAAACAAATTTTAAACAAACAACACTTATAACTCGAGAACGGCTGGACCGATTGATTTGTTGGATTTGTTTCCGTCCCGAATAGCAGAATAACTATTAAAACATTGGAAAATTAACGAAAAAAATAAAATCAATTTATCCCCGTATTCTCCACGGGAACGGGAACTATGCGGGTGAAACCGCGGGGCGCAGCTAGTAGCAATATAAGCCAGCAAATAAGCTGTTTTGTTTCCTAAGAATGCAGCAAGAAATAGGCATGCAGCATGAATTGTAACGCTTAAAAGTCAACATTTTAAACTTAAAATTCGAACGTTCATCCAAATTCAATTTCTGTTTACAGTAACGAGACTTCCGATATTTTAAATGGTAACGAATATCGGTTACCGGTTCCGGTATGTTTGCAGATTTCGTTATTCCGATCATAATGGATTTTATGGTGAAATATGAAAAGTGTAATTATTTTTTGCGGCTTTTCGCCATTTCGTTTGTTTGTTTTTTAACTTTAATATTCGTTTCCGTAATTTACCTTATTTCCTATATGTCCCGATGATTGAGAATAGGCTCATATTGACGGAGAATAAGAGACAGATGAATGTCTATAACTTCGTAATTAAATAAATGATTAAATGATGATTAAATAAATCAATGATTGAAGTAACTGAAATTGCATGACACACTTTTATGTGTCAAAATTTTAGCATCATGGTAAGCGCACATACATTTTTCATTCAAAACCTCCAGATTTTAATTCGCGTACTTCAAATTGAATGTATAAAAATAAAATAGTCAATTTTATCACAATACAAATGCACAGTTTTTGTCCAATAACCGCAGTATTTTATCACTCAACACGTAAGTTCCAAAATTAATTCAATTACGTCTATATCGGCGAGCGAGTAAAGCCTGCATGTATTATTCAGGCGTTTTAATAAAACCTGTGCTTGACTGGTAGCAGAAATAGTTTTATACCGTCTTGTTTGGCGACGTAAGTGAGCTATTTGTAAGACTTGCCCGCGAATTGCGGAGTACAGGGATGGATTGTGTTCGAAGGGCGGGGAGAGGGTGGATGGAAAGTTATTTATTTAAAATATGTTTTATCTTTTTTTTGGTATGTGTTGTATGTGTTGGTATGTGTAATCTTAGAACAGAAGTACGAGTGTGTGTAAGCAAACAAAAATGGTTGCTTATGATTTTTTAACCAATTTCTATTCGAATGTTTATATATTTTTATGTATATTCACCAATTTCTCCGTCATTTATCAACCGATTTGGAAAAAACTTTTTTTATTTCAAAGGATATGCTTTGATTGGTCCCAGCGATTTTTTATCAAAATCGGTTCAATAGTCTGCTTGTTAAATCCAAATAACTGGAAAAAACAAGTCATCCAAGTAAAGAGACGTATCATCCCCGTCTCGGGTGATGGAGGCAGCAGGATGAATGCGACTCAGGAAAGATTTGGATCTCATACTGAGTCGCACGCATTACTGTTGTCATGGGCGAGGGTCACCACTTACCATCAGGTGGGCCCTCAAATCGTTCCGTTACGAATTCACATAAAAAAAAAAACGAAATTGCGTATATTGCTATTTGGAAAGTATGGAAATCGGTTTTATTTTTCTAATTTTTAAATCAGTAACTTGTAAAGAGCATTCCCTAAGTCCACCCCTGCTCCCTACGAGATCAAGTAACAAATGCTGTCCCCATTCAGAGACGGGGGTTTCAGACGATGTTTTGCGACTTGCTAGTACCACTATTAGTTATACGATGCGATTTGTGACGCGACACGACACGACTCTGCAGTCGGCGACATTAGTTACACTGAGGTCAAGATAAGGTTTGTGTGAAACGCCGCGATGAATTGCTGTACTTGTGGTCGATTTCGATTTTGCGATGTATTATATGTAACGTTACCAAGAGATATGTGAGGCCAGTCAAAATCTTATAGTTAGTGTGTCAAAAATATTATGTAATAAACTATCAAGTTTCTTTTTCAATGTTAAGATTTAATTTTAGGAATATTGGTTATATTTTAGGGACACTGAAGTTAATTTACCTTATTGCGGCCATTTATAAAGCGATCGCAGTAATCAAGTTTCTGTCCAAACAGATATAGGATCTTTAATACCTACATATAGAAGAATTTCTGATATTCCTCTCACTATTGTAACTATGAATACAGCAACAGTTTAATGGTGGTTTATCAGATTTTGATTTTGCTGTACATGAGAATTTACAAATAACACGAGTTGACGTCGCAAATTTTAAAATTATATTATAGTAAATTATTACTTGAAATAGTAAATTATTGATCATCACTAATTTTTTTAACAGTGTAAGCATCCTAGTTTTGGTTTAAATATTGAGGTTTACAATTTTTCCGTGACACATAATATGCTGTAGTAATGAACATAGACTATGTTCATTACTACAGCATAAGCAAATTAAATACAAACATCAACAAAACATCACAAATACATAGTTCACGTGTGGCAAACCATTTCACGTTATTAGTGCAAATCCGCGAACTTTGATCCGCTTACCGAACCCTCTACATACCTAATAAAACTAATTTTAGAACAGTATAAAGATGATAGAGAAATTGGGTCGAATGTTCATGTGTTAAAGTGAGTTCCCTCTGTACCTCGTACCCCCGAGTGGTGCAAAAGGAACGAACCAAAGTAGAACAGCAGTAGAAAAGTGCCAAGTTCTTGCGGAGAAGTACTGTCATTATTTTTCTGGTAGAAGCGTGTGACAAGCGCATGAGACGTTACATCCCCGTCGCTATGTGGTAGTTGTAACGCGATGCGACTTAGGGATCAAGTACGGTAGGAGAGGAACTGTTGTTGGTTAAAATCGGCAACCGCTTTGCATCTGGTGGGCCAGCATCATGTTTCAGACAAACCAGATATAATTTTTAAGTTCCTTTTTTATGTCAATAAGTGACGGAACGAGCTGAGGGAAGTGGTCAGCCCACCTGGTGGTAAGTGGCGACCCACGCCCATGACAACAGTAATGCGACTCAATATAAGATTTAGATCATACACTGAGTCGCACTCATCCTGCTGAAGTCAGAATGACCACTGCAACTTAATATGTATTAAGCTCATCAGTATCATCAAGACTCAAATTATATTTACGTTTGCTGGAGAACCGCTCACCTGATACCACGAGATCATAATATCAGGGAAGCTGTTCCCTCACTACATCACTTTTAAAATACTTAAGATATCCTTTTCTCTTGTCCCCAGGACCTCCAATCTGAAATCGAAACCCACCGCGATGTTTACGCGTCGCTCACGGGCACCGGGAGACGGCTGCTGGGCAGCCTCTCCTCACAGGAAGACGCGGTCATGCTGCAGAGGAGGCTGGATGAGATGAACCAGAGGTGGCATCATCTGAAGGCGAAGAGCATGGCCATCAGGTTTGTCCTCATCTTTCTAAACATCCATATCATCAAGGTAAATTAAGGTCCAAGAGCCAGCAAGCAATTCCCAGCTTTAAAAACTAGCTAGAAGCTAGAACGCTGCTCTAAACAAAACGATTCAGTCATACTGCAAAAAATGCTTGAGAACCATGGATGGTTCATTACAAAGAAAGGAAGAAAAAAACTATTAATTCCACAACATAAAGTATGTACAAATATTAAAATAACTAAATTACAAATAAACTATGCTAACTAACTTAACAATAATGCACACCTAATGAGCAAACGGGTGGTGCAGAACTGTAACGGGAAACGCTCATTGATGCTCTGCCCTACACTACAGGGAAAAAGTTGGTTCTAAGACATTCCGGTTTCCTCAAGATGTTTTCCGTCACCGTTTCAAGATAGTGGTATTGCGCACATAAATTTTTCAAGTGAAAGAACTCATTGTTGGACGTCTGGTTTTGAACCAGCCACCTTTACATTGAAAGTCCTACTGAGCCACCACGTTCTACTACCCAATGTAGTATGAGAGTATTTTGGAAGTACGGAACACCTCGAAAGGGTTCTCAGTGTTCCACTCTTAGGGTAAACAGTTCAACAGCCTTTTAGGATTTGGATGTAGCGAGATTTCGAGTCAGAACACGAAACTCTATTCTATTCTCGAACAACGATAGTGACTGGGTGGCTGGGCAGGCAATACTCACAGCAAGCCATGCCAGCAAAGCTTGCACTAAACTCAAGGCAATCGATAAATAGAAAGAGTGACATATGTCTCTCCTCACTCTGGAGTTTATGGCCCTCGTAAAAGGCATATGTATTTCAATTCTTTCATTATTCCCGGATTTTCGACGGAAACCCTTTTCAACCGACTTCAAGAAAGGAGGAGGTTGTCAATTGGACTGTTTTTTTTTTATGTTTGTTACATCAGTCATTCATGAACCGATTTTGAAAAATCTTTTTTTATTTGAAAGGGTATGTTTTCAGATTACCATAGAATTTTTATCAAAATCAGTTCAATAGTTTTGTTGTTAAATCAAAATTATTGGAAAAAAATATGTCATCCAAGTAAACGAAATTGTGTTTTGGTACTTTGAAACTAATTAATTCGGTTTTTTTTTTTTTTTTTTTTCGATTTTTAAATCACATACTTGTTACTTATACAAAGAATTCAAACATCATTTTCTATCTTCTTCTAAGCACCAGTTCTGGTGGTAGCATTCACAACATGCCACAAAATTCGTCGATACCGTGTCGTTGCTAGTGGTTTTGCTGTAAATCTCTCTCCATTTCGCTGCAATAAAAATACCTAGCACTTAAAAAACACGTAACATTTATCTAGTTAGTAAAAACATGGAATTCGCTCGTTTTTTCACCGCCATTTTCCGATCTGTCATTCAAAGTGACGGGAAAAAATGGCTCCTCGCAATGTTTCCAATGGGTACTGATTGCTGCACGATTCTTTCCGCCGGCCATTTTTTATAAAACTGATGTTATTTATTCCACTTCTGGGTATAAAGTAATGCGCTGCGTTGATTGTAAATACATCTAACATTAAATCAGCTATTTTAATGTTAGACAGTGCCTTAATATAAAGAACTATCATGGGGCCAGAGATGGGAAAAGAGATGAGATCAACGCCGCCATTATCTTCCCACGAATAACTCGGCTTTGCTTTCCCTTCAGTAAACACAGCTTTGATAATCCGATAGTCAGGATAATTACCAAGAAAATGACAAAGTAATTACCAAAAAGTTCGGAGCGATTGTTTACGGAAACCCAAAGGTTTCAAAAGCCTTATCAATCATCGTGCTTTTGAAAAGTTCTAAGCTTATAAAATTTAAATAGTCTACCTCTGTTCTTGGATTTTCTACGTTGCACTTAGCATGGATAGACAAGACACACAAGAAAAAATTCAAACAAAAATTCAATCAAACCAGTTAAACTTTGATGGATCAAAATCAAGGTGTATTAGCGACGCGACCAACTAAACTACGCAAGCGTCAAATCCAAAACCTTGTCATGTTTAATGACCCATTTACCTAAATCGCAATTTAAATTTGTGTCAAGTGACATTGCTGATATTTTTTTCGTAATTCGTTTGCCTAATTGAGGTGGTGACAGAGCGAACGGCCCCTAACTCAATAACACCGCTGAGGGCTATCGCAAGCCGAGGCGGCAACACCTAAAGCGATTACCATCTGCCGCCCGGCACGCGTCTCTGCGTCTAATGCCTATTAATGCTTCCAAATTGACAAGCCTGGTGCGCATGCGGCAATTAATGAACATAAATATGGCCACTGCCTACTCGAAGTCAATCATTATTTCAATTACTCTTAACATGACATATTTTCTAGTTATTTTGATTTAACTACCAAATACCATTTTTGACTCGACTACTATCCGAGATAGTGGACACGGAATTGGAATACGTGGGATTAACATGTCATGTTTCAATTTTCTGTATATTAACTGTGTCTTATTTGTTACTATTTTTTTTTTCTTCTGTCAGTAGTCTTACCTATTTCTGTCACCTACTATTGTATTGTCCACTTAATGTACCTACTTATGTCGTGTCAAAATAAATGTTTTTCTATTCTATTCTAAATATCCTGGGTTTATCCTGTATACCGCAGAAGGCAGAGCTTCCAACAAACTGCGAGACCTGTCACAAAAATACATAACTCTGTGCACACAACCAATATACCACAGAATAAATTGTTATTACAATATTAGTGTTCAAATTATTAACAATGTTGCAACAATGAGATCTGTATCTCATGACTTATTGATTAGTTCATTAACGTTGACAAAAGCTAACACTGACAGTTGACTAACTAAATAGGCCATGGTATTGTCCAGATACCTAAATAGGTCTTACGTTATCTGTAGGTAAGGAGGTATATATTATCTGTGCCCGTACATAATGTAATATGACAAGGGATCGTCACGATATACACACTGATTGATTGATTGATTGATAGAGGGTATAACTTTAAGGCACATGTTACTCGCTTGCTCCTTTAGCACCATCCAGGAGGTACGTGTGTATTCATAGGGTACTGGCCTACGGATGCGAGCGTAGATCGAGAACGAGATGGACTTAATAAACACAGAAACGCAAGATAAACACCCAAAACCCGAGAACAAACTTCGTGCTCATCACACAAAGTGACTCGAAACCGGGACCACTCGTTCCGTAAGCAGGGCTACTACCAACTAAGCTAAGGAAAGAAAAAAAGAAAAAAAAAATATTTGTGCCACTAGACTTACAATTAAATATCACAATAATTATAGCGGTTATAAAAAAAAAAACAAGGAAAAACAAAAAAACACAAAAGCTTAACCTAGCAGACACAAAAAGGACTCTTGATATTCTTGCATATCAATTATCGATGCACCCTGGTTCATCGCAACATAAAACAAGATGGTACTGCTAAAAGAGCAACAAAAATTAGCAGTAGTAATTCTGCAAAGTTTGTCCGGAGAAGTACTGCCTCCACGCCTGGTTATCAGTGGTGCACTCGCACTGCTGTGTTCCGATGGAAGGGTGTGAGGTCGCGGGTGACGGGCGCAACGGAGTGCGACAACATAAAACAAGATGACGTTTTTAAAATGTCTTTATAGTCGGACTTTACGCCGCGGAAACGAATAAACCTTCCGCCGCGGTCCCTCCGAATAATTGCTTATTTTTATTGAGAGATAAACCGTGTATTTGCATTTAGATGTTAATTTCAAGTACTCTTAGGTTGAATTTGGGTGTAAGCGGGTTTTTACAGACTGCTACATAAACTTAACGCTTTACTTAACTTAACTTTTTATTGTAATGGAAATAAATTAGACACATTTATAGAATTTTGTAGGTTATTTCGCCAATGGTTTGTAATAAAGTTAAAAAAACCGGCTAAGTTCGATTCGGACTCTTACGTCGAGGGTTTCGTACAACCGATTGTCCTTTAAAAGCAGGACAGACATACTTTAAGTCTCAGTTTTTATCCTTTCCATACGTAACCTTAAAAACCATGTACATTATTATAATTTTACATAGTTTTTTGTATAATATTATCCTGTCTAAATAAATCTTTGAACAATTTCATAAAGATCGCTCGATTGGTACAATTCACTTAGTATTTGCCTACAAAATGGAATTATTTATCTAGTTTCTTAATCAAAGAATAAACAAGCATGCTTTAATATAAACACATATAACTCAGTACCGACCCATCTCAGCTGTGTCTAGTTGGCTTTGCTGCGGTCGACACGGGTCTCATGGTCTGTGGTCTATGGTCTGTGGTCTGTGGTCTTTCCCCAGGTGGGCCTTTCAATTGGGCCTTTTTGATGTAGGCAAATACCTGCATTGTTCCTGTTGATACAGCCATGAGTTATGGATAGCAATCTAGAAAACCAAGGTGTGTGTGGTTTGTTATGTTTTTGTCAGCATTTGATCTATAGCTTGTCGGAGAAATTAATAGGAGAAACATAATAGCGTGAGTTACAGTGGGTTTTCGACTGCGTTCGAAGCTCGCTGGTTCGATTCCAGAAGCGAAATGAATGAGCATTCCGACCTGTGGAAGCTGGCAAATCCTAAAACAAAATATTCCAAGATTTATGACATCAATTAATCCGGGTAAGGCTCCCGTGGTAGATAAAATACCGCTCACCCCTGCTTGTCGAGAGTTGGCCTGTCTCTCAGTGGTAAGTCTGACCCCTGCCGGGGGCTGGACCCCTGACCTCTGCCGTAACTAGGCATAATTATAATATTTTTCTTAATAATTGAATCTCCTATCTTCCACAGGAACCGCCTGGAGAGCAATGCGGAGCACTGGTCCGCGCTGCTGCTGTCCTTGAGGGAGCTGACTGAGTGGGTGATCAGGAAGGAAACCGAGCTGAACGCGTTAGCCCCTCCTCGGGGGGACCTCAACGCTCTACTCAAACAACAGGTAAGTTCTCCTCTAGTACATTATGTAGGTCCTGTGTTGTTTTAGCTCATAGAATACGTTCTGGGCACCATCCACAAAGAAATGATTATGAAAATAGTGGTTTCTTCAAACTGTGAGGTGTGTGGAAGCTTGACGGTATCCATCATTTATTAATGGATTTTGTCAAGCACAAAGATGAAAGAGTAGTTGATGAGAAAATTTAAATTATATAGACACAAGAACATTTATAGGCATATGAGCAGAACCGTTGTCAGATGCGGCGTGTTTTCTTTAGAAAACTTTAGGAACTTTGAAATAATATGTGTAAATTAACTTTAGGGTATAAAGGGACTGACATGTACTAATGCAACTCACTGTATGATACAAATCTTATACTGAGTCGCAATACTGTTGTCACGGGCGGGAGTCGCCACTTACCACTAGGTGGGCTCTCAGCTCGTTCTCTCAATAAACGACATCAAAAAAAAGTTCATCTATACTAATACTACAGATGTTTTACGGCTCCCTGATGGACCCCGTCGCCATACAAATACTAGATTGTAATGCTGATGCTCTGCTTATTGGATCCACGTTGCTCATGGCCGTAGGTAGAGCACCATCTATCCTTAAAGACCATACATGTATCTCTCGGTGGCTATGAAAGGAGTATCCGAAAGTTACAGTAGAACTTGTGCCAAATTTTCGCGGAGAAATAAAATACACCATATCTAGTTGTTCTCCGCCAAGCAGAGGTGCACTCGAATTTTGTTCCGATCCAATCCAATGTCTGAGTGCCAGTGAAATTACAGGTACACGTTACAATGTCTCGGGGTCTTAGAGTGCTGATGCAATATAGGTCTTCTCATTGTATTGGGGGAGGACAAAGGACCAGGTTCGTATGGCTTGATGTCGGGTAAATTGATGTCATTTATTGGGCATTAGTAATAATTTGTTAAGTAAGTTAACTAATTAAGTAAGTATTTAATTTATTAAGGTCCTATATTGTGCTATTTGATAAATTCTGACCGTTTTATTTGCAGAAATATTCACGTTTAAACCATCGAGTACCTATTTTGAGTTGCTATTGCGAATGGCATAAACAAAATGTCGTATTTCAAATAAAGTTCGTATTCCCTAATTAAAATACCACAATAATTGGTTCAAATCACTGAAATGCAACCAAATGTAACGCGGGTGATAAATAATTTGACCACGCTAATCCACACGCGGGTAAATCAGGTTTCCCGCCATAACGCGCCGCCATTTCGGTTATCGCACCCACCACAAAATGGCGGACGGTTTCGCGGGATTGTTTTAGGGAATTTACTGCCACCTGGTAATAGTTTTAGCGGTTTTAGAAGAAGCGCTAAGGGGATTTAAGTAACATTTAACTGTAGGTACTTCGTTTTAACCAACTACCAACACGGTGAAAACATTGTGAACATTTTTTTGGTATCTCTAACATACACGTATTCGTACATGGTGATACAGATTCTACGGGGTGAATAATTACATGACTTTTGATTATAAAATTCCTGGCTACTTTCAGGTCAAATATTAATGTATGTCACATTTTACAAAGGGTGGCTGTACTTTCAGCCAGTTTCAGTACAGTTGTACTTTCCATTAGTACCTTCACCGCAGGACTTTTATTTCGGGACTATGGACTATAGACCGACTATAGATTTGATATTTTGATACAACGTTTTAACAAATGGCGGGATTTTGGCTTGGCCAAGGTAATACAAACGCTAACTTTGAATCCGTTCAAATCTAGTGCAGCAATTTTCACTTGAATATTTTATGTGCGCATTACCACTTCCAAAAAACCATTATGTAAAGAATCGTGAGGAACAGCATCTAATCAACTGCAACCAAAACTTTGAAGCTAACATGTACAAATCCGGATCAGGGTCGTATGGTAGATTAAAACCCGTTCCATCTCGCATGCCAAAGGAGCTTAGCTGGAACCAGTTCAGAGACTGGATCGGTAAGGTCATTAGGGTCATTAGTCGATATCATAGCGTACCTCTGCCAATTATTTTAAAATGTATCGTCCAGTTCCCATTTGTATACGTTTGGTTCCAGGATGACCACCGTGCCTTCAGGAGACAGCTGGAAGACAAGCGCGCGCTGGTGGAGAGCAACCTCCTCAGTGGAAGACAATACATCGCCAGTGAACCACCGCTGTCAGACACCAGCGATACTGAACGTGAGTCACACGATGAGACAAATAAATAAATTAGTAGCAGTACAACTTACTGCCAACATACAACAGTAGTACTGCCTCCACACCTCCGCCAAGCAGTAGTGCACTCGCATTGTTGTGTTCCGGTGGAAGGGCCGGGTGCCGGTGAAATCATAGGCGCATCAGATGTTACATTCCCATATCGGGTGACACTCTTAAATCATACCTTATCTTCACTTAAAACTGTTGAGATCTCAGTTAATGTCAAATCAATGTTTTCTAATATGAAATTTAGATGATAAAAATGTCACATCGATGTTTTCTACACTTTTTTCTGCTTGATGGTAATAGGTGCTCTTAAATGGTTGGCCTGACTGCTCAGTCGTTTTTGGATCTGCCTTCTGCGCTGTTAATCGGGAGGGCGATTCCCACCCAGGAATCACCAACATATTTTGCGTGATTCAAATATTAGATGAACGTATTTACAAACAAAAAGTTTGTAAAACTTTGGACTAGATGGCGCTGTGTGTAATATCTATGAATATTTATTTATTAAGGCCCAGAAGACATTCCACCTTGAAGCCTCAGCTTGACGGGCGCGATATGATGAGACTAGATCTTTCCAATATTATTTTACGGCCTGAGCCCCTGAGAGCAGAGCTATTATTGTTACGATCAGGGCTTAAAGTGCCTTATGCTTTCAAATACTCATTAGAAACGCGTTGGAAGGTAAATTGTTATGTTGACTCCCGATATCTTAACTCAAAGTCCCGGGTATAGGTACTGAAATATCTTTTTAACTCGAAAAATAATGTTCATAATCATGATAGTTTTTAAAGTTACACTTATTATTTATAAGCAAGCCACGTTCCGATATAATATACATGTGATTTCTTGATTATGATATACAATTACACAAATTTTGATGGATAGTTTATTATTTTTAAATTATATACATACCTTACTGGTTTACAAAAATGCAACTGTCATCACAAAACTTAATTTAAAGCATTTGCACATCTAGGTTTTAACTCAACTATTTTTTGTAACCTAAAATCAGAAAGGCCGCATATTTATGGTTTTATATTCACTCTGTCACGCTAAATAGCGTGATATGACAGCCCTGTAACTTATCCTAAACCTAAATCATATTCCGATCGTTTAGTGAACTACAGATACTGCATTCACAACCTTACCGAAGGTGAGGTAGGAGGAATACTCAATACCATACAGCTTCCTAAAAATGGCGTTTTGCCGTACAGGTAGTGAAGATAATTGGCGGAACAGATGACAGTCGGCTCTTCGTTTGCCGTCCACATCTCACGAACTTTCAACGTTCGCGCAAGACAAATCATTCACTCGTCGCGGTTGCCTTCACTCGTTCGCACACTTTTACGTTCAGTCGTTGACGGCGTTCGTTCACGTATGTTCGCAAAGTGTGGAGTATAAAACCCCTTTTTATTTACCCCCCCGGTAGGGAACAGGTGTGGCCTAGTTTTCGTGTTCCAACGTTTCAGTTGGAACTGTATCTGAGTTAGTAGTTTCTTTGCCAAACGTAGGTGTTCGGTCATTGATGCGTGTTGTATTGACTGGAAAAGGGATTTTATTATCACAATTATTCGGTATCGCTCATATTTAGTACTTAAACCTCATATAAAGTTAGACTTACGAACGCTAATTGGATGAATTAATAATGATTTATTATTTTTTGTTTAGTTATTTATATTTGTAATTTAACAAATTAGGAAGTTAAAATAAATTATAAAAAATATGGTAACTACGAAAATTAAAAAAATACTGGGTGACGTTTGACTTCGCCATGACGGGGGGAGTAGTACACTCGCATTATGGCGTTTGGGTGGATGGGTGTGGGTGTCGGTAAAAAACAAAATACATAGCCGTGGCAGTGAAGGGTATTATGTGTTGTGACTTGGATCTTCTTATACTTTGGTAGGGAGGAACTATGTAACATCTCATCACTTGAGTCACGCAAAACAACGTTCGTTTTAGCCACACACAGAGAGAGAGAGAGAGAGATAGCGATAGTGCTAGTCAGAACATCTCTTACCCTCGCGCTCTTACCGTTATTATACCACCATATTATAAATACCTACTTAACCGAGAGGTATATCATACTGAAAAGCTCAGGCATCGTTGATAACAAATAAAATACCCAACTCCCAAATACACAAACCCGATGTTTTAATCTATTTAAACTACAATGTTTAATTCCTGTAAACCCACAACCGATGTTGCATCAAAAAAGTCAATATCCCGCTATAACAAAGCCGTAGTGAATGAATGAATGATTGAGTGAACGAGTGAACGCAATTAGAAGCGAGCCGAGTGCGCTAATTGCGAATTCCGCGTGGCGATGGACGGCCAGTGTTCAATCAATCCCAGATCAGAGGCGGATCTAGGACGGAAAATAGAAGGCGAGAGGCGGAGAATAAAAAAGCTTGGACAATATTTTCCCTAACCAAATGGCCAACCAATTATTTTGGGTTGCAAAATCACATGAAATTCGGACGTGTTTCGTAGGCATTGTTTGATAACAATATTTTTTGTAATGCATGTTCGACTTATGTTTTTTTTATTGTATCTTATTTTATTTGTTGATTTTTGTTGACATTTCCAAGTGTGACGTATTTGCCCAGCCTACTGAATAAATATAAGTTTGGAATTTGAATTGGATATTTGTAAATGGTCCAAGCTATCTGATTACCACACTTGAACCCATTTTAATTTTTTTTTCCTGCAACTGAAAGGGCTTTCTTTGCAACTTGCTATTTGACTAGGTTCCGAGTTGATAGTAGTATTAAGTATTCTTATTACTTATTCAATATGATGTTTTTTTTTTTGTAACCAAAGTGACGGGATGAGCTGAAGGCCCACCTGATGCTAAATGGTTACCTCCGCCGAACAGCAATTCAAAATAAATCTTCCAGACCTAAATCCCATAAGACGTCACCATAATATTTTCCATAAACCTCTAAAATCTATGCAAATAAATCTCAGTATATTCTCAGTCTTATTTTATGCAAACCAACCTCAGCCCCTATAACTATTCCCCCACAGTCCTTCCACCCTGCAAGCCTTAGTTCTACTACAACTGAAGGCGCTTTCCAATCATTCGGAGTCGATTGATTGCACAACGATTATGTTTTCGCGGTTTGATAGCTTCCCGGAGATTTGATGGGTCTGATGGCCACGTAGCAATCAATGATAGCTTTTCGATGCTATTGTGAAGCTCACTGAATAGTGTGCCGGAACCAGTTATCTTGTAATAATAGGGCGTTGTTGTAGTCCTGCTGCTCGATGTAATTATAGGCATGTAAGTTTTATGGCTTTTGTTCGTATTGTAGTATTGTTTGGTAACTAGTAACATTGGTTCACGTATGAATAAAACAAAAAGTACTTTCTTTTTTTTATAATTGCGCGCTTTTCTTATATTTTTTTTCTAAAAACCTTATTCAGATTTAAACAGACTGCATGCAAATGCACTTACAAAACATTTAATTTTCATTTATATAGAAAATGTTCATTTGCTGGTGAAATGTTAGCTGGTGGTTCTCATGGAATATTATAAGTTACCCGTCCAAATATTACTTGTAGGAAGTATACGTGGCTTTTCATTAACTTTATTTTTTATATAAAAATTTACTTATTTGTTCCGGTAAAAATGTAATTTGTAGATATTTGATGTCGAGCAGATATTTCCATGTATTAACAATCGTCTATACGTGATATGCTATTAATTTAACATTTTGGTTAATCTAAATTGTTCCTAGCTTGTCGTAACTGTCGGCACTTCAACCCCGCTAAGACAGTAGGGTAGTACCAAAGATTGCCACTTACGGAGTACGGGGCTGTTGAAATCGGGGGTGAGCTCCAAGTATCGTAAAACATGCTAAAACGATACTAAAAGTCAATCGTTAACCGTCAGTACTTCGGAATCAGTGAAAATCTCCGATCTGGGTCAGTTAAAGACGCGTAAAGGACGAATGCGAAAATAGGCACGCGCGACGGCAGCTCGTAAATTTGAAAATGGGTAAGGACCCTTGATCGTAGACCAGTGGTGAATGCTCCTACTTTTACTCCGAAAATATCTACAGATTTTTGATTTTACTTGATTGATATTCGCGTGTAATTATGATGCTTATAAAAGACTTAACGTTATTTTATATCCGATGTAATTCTACGCATCTCTCAGGCTTTATTATATTCCTAATTGGGTTCACTTTTTATAGCAGGTGACATGGACTCAACCCAAGTAATAAACACACACAAGTTAAAAACCCAACCATTAAAAGTTTTATTCAGGTAAAGTATTTTTAGGCTGCCTAACTGATTCTGCAAATGTTTTTATCTACTATAAATTCACTCCAAGTAGCCACAATTTCTTCAAAAGGGGTTTCTTGATTGATCGCTAATATTACAATACTAATAAGAGTGCGTGGTCTTGTGTTCAGTGGAAATAGTTTTTTTACTTGAATTAAATAGCCTCTCTCTCTAAATAGCCACTCTTGCCTTAAGGCTATTTTATATTGGTCACTTTAATTTCTTTCAAAATATCTGTAGAAGCAATATCTTGGGGAAAATTAAGATTTTTTTTCGGAGTCCGAATTTTGATGGATTGTAGGTACACCACTCTGTATCCCGTCCGAGCTACCCTTCATAGCCAGTTTATGGACTGGCATTTTTATCTGTACCCGTATTATGACGGACATTACTCTTGGAAATCGAATTTGTATGTTTATATATTTATCGTTGTCGACTGCTACATCAACTTGTGTGATTGTATACGATGTAGTACACTTTGAATCGATGAGTGGGCAGTGAACGCTTTGCTCGCTGTCGTGAGTGAATGGTTTTTATTCTGTGGATCATTCTTTCTGTCACAGATAACTGTTTCTATTTTTCAACTTTACCACTGCATATGAAGCATGAAAGTGGGTAAAATAATGCAAAAGTTTTGTACGTTCACTGAATTTTAACTTGAAGGAAACTGGTTTACTGGTTATCCGATTATGTGTCTCTTTAACTCTTTAAAATATACAATAGTATTTAAAAAAAATTCATTAAAATACTTTACAAAAGCAAAAAAAAAAATGTAGTAAATTGACATAATGTAGAAAAAACTTGGTAGCATGCGACATCGATCAATCCAACAGTGTCTCTGAAACAAAGTTATGCTGATTCGGGATTTCTATTCTGCGATATTTAATTGAAATCAAAATCAAAAATCTGTCAAATTCAAATATCAAATTAAAAATATGACCGCATTATAAGTTATTTTCTATTTGATAAGTTAGGGACTTAATGGTATCGTTAATTCGACTGAAATAATTTTGACTGAAATGCAATTCAGTATCATTTCACTAAATTTATATAACTTTAGGTCCTGTATCCAAATAATAGGGAACTTCGTTACTAAACATATCTATATGGCCTATATTTAAAGGGTAATTCAAACCTTAGAGGGATATTTACAGAATATGTGTTATTATAGTGGATATATCCTGAGAACAAAAATGACAGTGGAGCGGAAAACTTTGTGTGCAAGTCCGAATTGAACTCGCTGGTTCATTTAATAAGAACTGTGCTCGGAGGTTCACCGTACGATTCATTCACATTAATTAACTTTCATTCACTCATTCATTCATCCGCTCACGGACCCAACATGAGCCCAAAAAAATACGTTCTTTTGAAAAGCATCTTTAATTAAAAACAGTATATTCAGTCCTGTACAACTCTTAATTACTTTTTGAGAATTTTAACCGTTTCAACGAAGTTCTGTCTCGGTTAGATTATGTACTTTGGTAGATTCAGTGAGATACAAGTTCGGGATTTCGTTGCGGGATCTTATGCAGTAACTTTGAAAATAATTTCGAACATTTCATGGACATTAAATGGATACGACGTAATGGAGGGCCAAATAATAATATAATAATAATAAATATATTCATTTATTTGACACATATTGAATGTTCATAGTACCTTTGTACCTATACAAGTTGATTAGGTACACTACTGGTAGCATACACACTAGAATTTCCTGTGATGTGACTATTCCTTACAAAGTTGAATAATATACTCAATACTCAATACCTACATATATTGCATGCAATGTAATCTACACATATTTATGCAAATAAAATCCATCCATCCAGCGCCTACAGACGCTACCATAACCATAATGACACTGGATGTAAAGCTAGCATGTGGTCGATGCTAGCTTTACATCCAGTGTCATTATTGTACATTTTGAAAAGATCTATGGGCGTATCGTTTTCTACATCTATATATCTATTATATAGTTAAAAGTACTAAAGCAACGAAATTACAATCAGGTACATTTCTTGTACGGCGTATACGTGAATTACAGGCGTATGAGACGTATCATCCCCGTCTTGGGTGATAGACGCAGCAGGATGAATACAACTCAATCTAAGTCTTGTTCTGAGGTAGATTCTGTAGGTAGATTGCGAGGGTAACCACTTACCAGGTGGGCCTCCAGCTAGTTCTGTCACTTTTCACATAAAAAAGCACTCTCAACTCTGTATTATGTAATGTATGCTGTGAATGCAATAAGTTTAAATCTAAATTTCAAATATCGTGAAGAAAGCGGCGCGTTCCAGAACCAAAAATTCGCTGAGTAACATCAACATTGTTGGTTGTTGGAACACGGATTGCCATGGGCTACCATGCTAGGTCGTGGTAAATCCTAATAGTCATAATAGTATTTTTATGGTAAATTAAATATCACAGTTCAAATTTTATCGTATTATACTTGCATATAATAAATTGAATTTAAATAAAAATAATCAAAATGTCAAAAAATAAAATTAAAATTAAAACCCCATTCGCTATAGCTAACAATATTATATTTGTATCCGAATACAATCCTGTTTTACCTATAATACTATCCTGTTTTGAACAACTTATTCTATACATTCTAAGTTTTGTAAATCCTTTCATCTCATTTCGGCACCACTTGCCTTTGCTCCTTGGTCTTAGGAATCTTTTGTGCCTTAAGTATGTTTTCTATAAAACGTTCATGCTATTTTCTTTTAAGTTCTGAAATTTCATAAACCTAACAAGTTCTTTATTATAAATTGCTGCGAGATTCTTCGGTAAAAGCACATTTTTTGTAAAGCTCTCCACTTTTATTTATTAAACGCTTGGTATTTTATTTTAAGTCCAAGATAGGACATTTTCCAAATTGCACCACTGAAGCACTAGTCTAAGAATATTGTGAAATTTCTTCCGTATTTTCGAAAGCGAAGTGCATGATGCACGCCCCAAAGTGGAAGTAACAACGTAATTATCAAATTCCCATCCCCGAGTATTAAGGGTAGCTTTGGGGGCTTGGCAAGATGCGGCGCGTTGGGAAATTCTGTCCTATTTTATGGGTTCAACTGCAGATAGGTTTCAGAAAGTAATTTTTCCCCATTTTTATTATTAATCCGATAAAAATACGATCAGAATAGGATTTTCATAGACAACAGCAAAAATTAACCAGCCTTACTCCACGTATGCTTTTAATTGAGCACTTATTAATTGGCTATATTCATTGCGACATAATTGTTTCCCTGTTTTTTAATTAACCCTGCAATTTTATTGGTGTTTTTGAAGGTTTTATGGGACAATCATCATCAGTTTTAATATTTTCGGTTTTGTTTATTGTCATCGTTTCAGCATTATGTTTTAATATGTTCTTTTTAATGCTGTTTCATAAATTTTAACCATTTTAGTTTCTACAAATACCTAATTATAAAAGTACAAGCTGAAGGTACATTTTGTTATATGTTTTATTTATGCCTATTCTACCATCCGGATGGTAGATCCAATCTGGATTTATTGATAATGTCGTTTTGGGTTCTAGCATATGTTTGTACTCTCATGATTTTTCCTTCACTGTCATAATAACATCCTACCTATAATATTTAATTTTTAATTTGTTACGCTTTCAAGCGTAAACCACTAACCCGATTTTAAAAATTCTTTCACCAATGGAAAGCTATATTATCAGCGAGTTACATAGGCTATATTTTATCCCCGTATTTCTACGGGATCGGGAACTACGCGGGTGAAACTACGCGGGCAGCTAGTGGTTGATGTTTATGCCCCAGCGCATCCTGACTCCCCCCCTGCACTTCACCAGGATCACGCTCCAGATATTAAGTGGTCGGCGGCGCGGTGACTTACTTGATGAGAGCTGTTTTTTAGCCCCAGGCTCCGGTTTAGATGAAATTAAATTACAGCACTCTGTGGTATTTATACTGTTCGCAAGCTTTCGGGGGCTGAATGTTTCAAGCAGATTTTGGTACGGAAAGGTTTTTACGTGCATTTTTGCGGATCCGGATTTGGAACCGGTTTGTTTAATACCATTTGTTTGACAATAGACTTTTCATCTGTGTCTATTATTCAATTTTCCGGAGCAATCGCTTTGTTGCACGTGATGTATGTGAATTTTGTATTGTATAAACGGTTTTTCTATAAAAGTCGGTATCGTACATTTTTTTATATAAAAAGTGTTTACAAACATACCCCTGCACTAGGATTCTCTCTGTCCTATATGGCACGGACAAATACAGAAACGCAAGACAACCATCCAAGACCCGAGAACAAACTTTATGCTCACACAAAGTGTGTCCCGGCCGCTGAGCCACTTGATCACCCGATATCCACTATTAAATTTATAAGTAATATGTACTTGTAAAAATAAGTAATATTTGTACTAATGTCAATGGTTTCCTTCCAAGCAGCAAGTCGCGACAGTGAAGGTGACTCCCGAGGGTACCGCTCGGCGGAGGAGCAGGCCAGGGAGCTGGCGCGCTCCATCCGCCGGGAGGTATCCAAGCTGGCAGACAAGTGGAACTCCCTCGTGGACCGGAGCGACGCGTGGGGACGGTGCTTGGATGATGCTGTGCAGGTGAGCATTCTCTTTTTAATATCTTTAAATGTTTAAGAAACCATATGAAACATTTTTATAGCAATTTCATGAATTTTCTTATTATTTTAAATTGAATTGATATCTATATATTATTACTTTAATATAAATACAATAATTATATTTACAATAGTATTTAGTTCAACGCTATACTATACTTTCATAGTCTTGGGTGAACGAGCATTGCTGGTTTTTTTTTTCTTGTAAAATAATGTTTAACGGGTAATTATATTTATTGTATACGAATTACAAATTGATTAACAAAATAATTACATTGTTAGTAATTGTTACTACTGGACGTGAGCCGAACTTGCTTAATGCCTTAATAAGGCCATTTATTGCCAATCAAGTATTACAAAAATTGACGAGAAGGCGCTGTATTAACTTTTCAGCATAGTTTGTTATGAAAAAATAATTTGTAAAAATAGGTTTATTTACAAGAAATACATTTACTTATACTGGTAAACATAAAACCGCAAAATCCTATCAAGATACACAATTTCATACAAATCGTTATAGCCGTTTCCAAGATACGCGTAATAAATACAATAAATTAATACAAATACAAGAAATGCTCGTTTAAAGTAATAAGATTTTATATTCTAAACGAGGCATAAAATCATAATCGCGCCCTCTGTCCGTCACGTCTAGCACTTACAATCGATTCATTTGTATTTTAGTTCGAGCAGCAAACCACAGATGGCGCTAGTTGTAAGCACATGGAATCTATAGTCTATTGATTTGAACTAATCCGGATGTCCGTTGCTTAGAAATGCAACTAAATGGAATGTTTTTATGTATTATTTTAAAACACAATCTGGACAGGAAACGCATAATGGAAGCGTGTGTGATGAAGCATTAATGTGACCGCTCACGCCCTGCGACCTAAATAAGTGGACTACTGACTACAGTCGACAATACCTACCTATTCGGAGGGTTAGAAAGTTTTGCTTCTACCTACTTGATCTTACAAGCTTACAAGCAAGCACTAAGTAATGTAGCATTGTCTACAAAAGGAATTCTTAAATACTTCAGCATTTGTGAAAAGTTAACGTAAAGTAAATATGAATTGGAATCTGTGGTGATTCTCACTATAGGTATACCTACATGATAAAATTTTAAGTCAAAAATCAAGTAAAAACTGAAAGTACATTATTTTATGGGATTTTGTTATTAAGTGTTCAATGATGATCACAAATGATGGTAGACCAATAGTCTGCTCATTTCGGAATACTATATTAGTCAAGTGAATTACTAAAAAATAAATCAAAATTTAGGTTAAACAGAAAAAACATGAAAAAAAATTACAATAACACTATAAATTTTTTTTAACAATCAACCAGCCAAAGAATTAATCAAATAAATAAAAAAAAACATTATTATAAAACTCTTTAAGTGAAATACCTTTGATACCAACCACTCTTTGAGTTTAATTTCAATTATAGGACCGCTTAGCATTTTGAGTGTCAATGGCAAGTGGTTAAATATCTTGAGGGCAGAATATTAAACATTATTTTGATACTATTAGAAGATTGTGGTACACTTATATTATATTTATAATTTTCACGTAAATTTCAATGGCTGTTTTGTCAAATTGAATCCAAACCATCTGACGAATCAGTTAGTACTATATAAATGTCACGGCATAGATTAAGGTGGTTCAAGTTTGGGTAAACTTTGTCTGGAGGTGAATATTTACTAAGTAATCCAAGTCTGTGGTTGTGGTGTATCTTATCTGTGTCCAAGTAAGGGAGCCGGTGTCGCGCGCGGATAAATCAACGAACTATTTTAATTATAGCGCGGTCTGGATGCGTTTAGAAGCTGCGTGATTGCGGACGCGGTACCCAACTTATGTTATCCAAGTTTAGTAATGAGTGTCTTATAGAAACGGCGGTCTCGAATGGTGAGAATCACTCCATCTAAATTCGAAAATTACCTTCACTTTTAATAACAATTTATTTTGACTTCAAATCTTTTATTTTATATAAGAATTTTGCGACGAGCTGAAGGGCCACCTGATGTTAAGAGGTTACCTTCGCCGATAACAACAAAGTGACTAAGGTCCTCGCCGACTGAAGTGTAAGTCAGTCGAGTGTGAGAAGACCCAAGTCTCATGCGCATGTAATTTCACCAGGAACCACACCCTTCACCCTATTTCAGTGCACCACTGCTTAGTGGGATATTACCAGGTGTGGAGGCAGTATTTCTCCGGGCGAACTATGCGCAAGTACTACTAAAAGTTTTTGTTACTCCTATAGCACCACTCAGGGGGTACGTGTAGGGACTCTGAGGGTATGAACTTACGGACGCGAGCAACTGGACCGCTCAAAAATTTGCCTATACTATGAAAGCAAGTGTGACAATTCTTAAGTGGGACCTCCACACTCGCATTAATAAACGAACAAATACTAAATATTCGTGAACATTTCATCTAGCCCCAAATAATGCTAGCTTGTATTATGTGAATAAGATTACTGACAGAATATATATTGTACTTATATAGAATAGAACTATCTCTTGAGTAGAAATCGAACCCACTTTACTACAGCGTCAATTAACCAAAGACAAAAAAAAAAGATTAATTTCTTGCTCAAAACGATACGTTTGTAAGAAACTGTGTCTTTGCCTAACCATGGGACACTACTAGCTAATTGCGACGTACTCAACCAACTACCAAATTAAACTGCTACCAATCAGAATTCATCGCTTACGAAGGCATATCATTGATAAATCCCAAACATCATTCCCCATTTGAGGATCGGGAGTTATTCCACCGGGTTGCGAGACCAACAACCCGAATGCGCAATTTGTAAACACGGAGGACCCTGGCATGCCCTAAATGACGAACGATCGCCACACTCGATGATTCCTCTCCAATTAATCCTCACAATTTAGCAAATCAAGTAATGGCGGCGCAGCGAACAATGCAGCCAGTCCTATGAACGGGCCATTGTGTAGAGCCAGCGGGTGTGACTGCATGCCCTGCGTGCACTAGTGGTGTCTGCACGCAGTTTCGTATCCGTAGTTAGCTTTTCGTATCCGTATTTTTTATGTGAATTAGTGACGTAACGAGCTGAGGGCCCACCTGATGGTAAGTGGTGAGCCTCGCCCATGACAACAGTAATGCGTGCGACTCAGTATGAGATCCGAATCTTTACTGAGCGTCCTGGTGCTGCGTCCATCACCCGAGACGGGGATGATATGTCTCATGTGTATGTGATTTTACCGTATTCGAAGGCATCGGCCACGGGATACTTGGCTGAGAGCTATCCTGGCTGATAGGTTTCTGCTCTCGCCAAAATCCCGTGTAAAGTTCTCAAGGTCATATACAGTCGACTATATATTTTCTAGTAAAAAAGGCAACAGGACAACATGCTCACTAGAGCTTCATCTGCAAAGATAATTGGACGAAAATTTATGCGATGTGATTGGTTCAGATCGACATTGAACCCAGCTTAGCTCAAATCACGTGACGTGATTGAACTGTTTAATTAGATCTGACTGTAATTTATATTGTGAATGCATGTGTCTTTTTGGCAAGTTTTTACGCTCAGATCTTAAATACTACGCAACGTATTTTAATGAAGTTTTCAGCAATAGATAGAGTGATTTAAGAGAAAGGTTTATATGTAGTACTAGTAGATTCGCACGGGTAGTTTCTGATACGACACTGATGCTCTACTAGCCGTGCGAAGCTGGGGCGTGTCGCTAGTACCGAATAAACCCACTTTCATCCTATTTTTCATCTTTAAGGGTGACATTTTTCGTTGTATAACATCAGATGCGCCGTCTACCCCTTCCGACAAATAAGAAGAATAGAAATAAAAAAAAATTCTTCCGTATTTTTTCCGTATCCGCACATTATTACAAACGTCGAATATCCGTACATCCCTGGCATGTAGGTAGACTATTGCAGACACGATAATGAATGTGACGCTGATTCCATTTATTGTTAGATAGCTTTCGTTTACTGAACTTTTAACATTTTACGTAGATATTAATTATTAAGCTTAATAACTTGGCAACTGACAAACTGTCAAAACTGTCAAACTCTAAACATTAATAAAATACCTATTGAAGGAAATCCAAATAAATGAAATTACAATTTTTACGCCGATTATGTTAGGTCCATTCCTGCCTACTCTGTGCTAAAGTGATAGTTTACGAATCAACGCTGATTTTCTAAATAATTATAACCAAACATATTTTAATGTTTCATTTAAAAAGCGCATTGTAATCGAACTATTCCTTTTCAAACAAAACCAGGCGATAAACATAAACCCCTATTTAAATCGCAGTTTAAAATTACCAGTACTGCTATTTCTAAATACCTATATCAGCCGAGTGCCTTCATCTATCATTATTGGAACGCCGGTATCTGCTCAAAGCGATATTGTACCCGACCGTAAATTAGATAGTGCAGGCCCCACAAAAGGGCAGGTGCTTAGGTAGCTATCGGCTGTACAGTTTAATTGATGGCCAATAATTGGCCGGTAATCGATCTAGCCTTCCTGGGTCTGGTTTCCAGGGATATTGTATTACCAAGCCACGGCAGCGCATCAGCATTGCCTCTGGTGTTGTGACCACTTTGCATCAAGTTTCCCGTTTGACTGTCCGCCCGTGCTTGAATTATAGAAAAAAACTACATTGTCTACTGTCGCTCGCCTCCAAGACATGTCAGATTTTGTAATATCTGTCAACAGAAAACTCACAGCAAGTTATGTTGATATTTTTATCATTAAAATGACTTTGTGTATTTGTGTGAACATGAAGTTTATTCTCGGGTCTTGGGTTTGTCTTGTTTCCGTGTTGTGTCCATGCCATTTGCGACACATGAAATCCAGTGCAGTAGTATTAATTTAGAGGTATGAGTGTGTAAACGTTTAAAATTTGTAATCCTGGTTGCGGCCCGAGGTGTTACCCACGGTTTTAAAGAACCAAAAGTAGCTTAGGTATGTGTTAATCCAAGATATATGCTATCCTGGTGCCAAATTTTATTCAATTCCGTCAAACCGTATAAAAAAATAAATTTATGATAATTTCAAGAAATTTACATAAAGTGTAAGAAATTATCAAGAAGTGGATGAGAAGAGCCGAAAATCGGGCTCAGTGGTGCTTACTTGGAGAGGCCTATGTCCAGCAGTGGACATGTATAGGCTGATGATGATGATCATATAGTTATTACTCAAGTACTCACTCAAATAACATAATCAGCTTACCAAACCGTTTAATGGCATATGAAGAGCACTTTCGCGCTTTAAAGTGCACGTTAAGCCGGTTCGAGCTATACTGGTCGTTAAATGAGGACTTCGACCGGCTTTAAAACTCCGACAGCAGAGTTGGCCACTTACACGGAAGACGAAAAACCTTTACTTTTCTCATTCTCATATATATAGGTTCTACAATAGCGCCAAGTTTAAAGCTTCTTCGGCTTCTGTTGTTCTGGTTAATGTCCCACCGCAATACCTAGAATACTACGTTAGATCCCCGCGGTTGGACCTAGTCCTCGTTATCCTACTAGTCTATCGTGTCGATGGTTTGCATGACGATAACGACGCTGGTTCGTTATCGGCTCGTTATGCGACCACTCGTGATGAGTGCCCTAGTGCTGCGCTGGTTTTTATCGATGAAATAAAAATACTATAATATTACAACAATGCAATTAGCTATTTCCGCGGCTTAGATTTCGTGTTTGTGCATCAGCATTGCAAAGGAGTAATGAATTATTATACAATATCTGTGGATAAAAGCAGCTTGTGACAGACAGTTCATTATGCTTATGTCATTGTAAAAAAGTACGACTATTTATTTATTTATAATACTTTTAAATTCCACTTACTGTAATTAACCTAATTTATACCATAAAACTTATATATGGTATGCAGTAATCATTAAAATATACATTATTAATCAAACAATTAATTATATGCCTATTATTCCATTCCTCAATCATAGAAGAACATAGCCTAAGACATTATAATCCTAAATTCAAAATGTATGCCTATTTGTTACTCTGTTACACCAAGACTACTGAACCGATAAACCCACCACGAGGGTAAACCCGCGGACAAGTATTAAAAAGGTTCATAATAATAGTAGTAAGTCAGTATAATTGCCATCAGTGTAAGATGAAACTGCAAGAAAAACCTCAAGGAAATTAATGTCGCTTTTCTCAGAATAACGTTCCAGCAAACTTGGTTACTTTCGTTCGCGATGCGAGCTTGGGAATTAAGTTTCTCTAAATGAGGTTGTGTGTGCTTTGTCTCATTTTATTTTAAAAGACCTGCGCTACAAAGTTATCTTGAATTGCCATTAACGAGAACTGCAACCCTGACTCACATTTTATAAAAGCAATTGGCTATTTGTTGAATGTGTATTGAACATTATTGTAATACTATATTATTGGGTGTGTATTCTCGACTCCAGCATTAATATTTTTCCACTGGTTATAAAATATGTTATATGTATTAATATACAATATACTCATCCATTAAGAAATCAATTAAAAAATTTTACGAAACCTGTTGCTTTAGAATTTACACTCAGTTTTTCCGAGTAATAATTTTTTTCTGCCATCTTTTCCATTTCCGTTTCCTAGGTAAATTAATGCAGAAACGAACCTCTTAAACAAATTACCTGATCGCTACAGTTATTTTCGAGGGAAGCGTTTATAAACTAACAGCAATAATTTTTTAATCTATTTTATCGATATAAATAATTCAATAAAAAAATGATAACAGTTTTTCAAAACATCGATATCAAAAAATGTCGATGCGCATCACTGAAATATTCGCCGGGTAGGATCATCTCGTTATCTATCGGTACATTTTACTTTTTTATAGGATTTCGAGTATTATGTAGATTGTAACCGCATTCCGCCTATTGCGTTTGGAACGCTTTGACAAAATGTTGGCTACCGGTGTTTTAGTGCTTTGTGTGCAAACTGAACCTTTTAGAACTATTGCATGGCCACAGTGTAAAAACTAACAGTAGAAGCTGGAATATACTTTTTGAAACTTTCGCGATGCCGTACTTCGTAATAGATAAAGCGTTATTTATATTTAGCGTTAAACTTTTATTTTACGAAATGATACAGTTGAGCGTCTTATAGCACATGTGTGGTTCACGAAAAGACACGCAAAATGAGATTTGGGAGATGACAAAATGAGAGAATGACAAAATATACAATGAGAGAATGACAAAATATAAGCATAGTGCATTATATGCATTAAAGTGCAAAATAGTGACAGAATATGCATTAAAGTGCAAAATATACAACATTCCAAAGGTAGACACATAAGTTTTAGGCTTAGTAAGTTCCCTTGTGTCTTGAATTATTTAGCGTTTGGATATGGAATCTTCAAAAACAAATTATGTAGGTAACTCACACAAAAACACTTAAAATTTATTTTATCGAATCCCGTTTCCCATGCAAGTACGGTACCTCCCCTCCCTCGCCCCGCACACCTGCACGTATGCTCCGTACTGAAGTGGACGTTGGACCACTGTGGGAAGTTCTTTAGACTGTGTCACAGTTTTATGCATTTTATGACTTTGAATGGTGGCCTTATTTGATTTGCGCGAATCGAAGTGGTATTTTTACTGCGAGGCTTTACATATTTTTTTAGCTTTAGAAATGTTTGACTTGATATGGAAAAACTTGGAATGTAAAATGTGTATGCATAGATATATTAAATTAATTTAGCAAACATGGATTAAAAACCACTTTGTCTTGAAGTCGGTTAGAAATACCTACTCGGAGACAGAAAGATTAAAATTCCAAAGAAGTTATATTTTCATTCAAATAAAAAAAATGCATGAAAAAATATACTAATAATTCAGATCTCTACTATTAATGACTTCCGAATTTAAAGAATTAGTTATTTATATATTATATTTACTATTAATTATATTCTAATAATATAAAGTTATTAAAAAAAATATAATATGGTTTTCACTTTTACTTTCGGAAAAATCTTTAACGTGTATCTAAAGCACGGTAAATGTTTCGGTAACATCAAATGTGTATCTTTCAAAGGTAATGTACATTTCTAGAGTTCCGTAGCAAGATGGTAAAACGCAACCCTTATAGATTTCATAGGTCACCATTAACAAAGATTGCGCGTACCAAATCCGGACTTCGTTTCGGTCATTCCTTATTTCTCGTTTTTAAAGGTAAAATTTCTTCCTGAAAATATATATGGGATGACCTCGGAGGTACACCCCAACATTTAATGAGCTTATTATTAAAAAATAAAAATTTACAGCACTGAACAGAACCCTTAGATTGCAAATAAGAATCGTACTTGACCGATTTTTGCATTCCCAACGAACGCATCTGAGTTGAGTTTCATAGCTAGTACAC
The DNA here is from genome assembly GCA_921293045.1 of Aplocera efformata. Lineage (NCBI taxonomy): Eukaryota > Metazoa > Arthropoda > Insecta > Lepidoptera > Geometridae > Aplocera > Aplocera efformata. Next base: position 510,450 of record OV121057.1, read on the forward strand.
ATCCAGGCTATGTAAACAGCACTCCAGATAATATATGCTCCGTCACGCTTGCGTCACGTAATCGTCACGTACGCGTCACGTAGCGTAGCGTGCTGCCATTTTGCATTTTTGTGTATAGGTTTAGTTTTTAACTCCTGACTAAAATAAAAAGATGTTGACAAATTGTATTTGCTTTGTTTGACACAAGATAAATGCCCGAGAAAAAACCTTACGCTAATCACAAAAATGCCCCGGTCGAGAATCGAACCTGACACTCCTCGCATGACAGGTTGGTAGTAAACCTACAAAGCTGCAGTCTTATACAAGAGATTTATAAGATTCATGGCTGTGTTTGTTTGTCTCTTATCTTGTGGTATATTGTTAAGATATTGAACAATTTGTTATTTAAGATATGCAAAGAGGATTTTACAATTTTAAAGCAGCTTATTAAATACATTTTACTTTTAAACATGTCAATATTTTAAACCTATCAACATGGAAGCGACATGGTCCGCCTATATAAAGTTCCCCTGCTACCTCTATATATACCTCTATATTATGTACTCGTATTTTTAGGTATTGTGAAAGCAGTTTCTTTATAAACTAATTAACAAGGAATTTAAGTGCATCTTTTGTATGTAATTGTAGCTGTACAACACAACCTCATAACTCTGACAATAAAATCGATGGTTATCGCCCGTTGAGGGTTCAATTTAACAAACGCAGAGTGAAGTGACAGATATATGAGAGCGCGCATTCCTTGCGGTCATTATAAGTACATGTTGTAAGGTGCCGTACCCAAAGGGTAAATGATCCTTACGAATAAGACTAAAACGCGTGTCTGTATTACTAATAAACATAAAAAAAAATCATAAGAGCGCTCGCTTAATTATAAATAATATAATCGATTGTACGGAACCCTCGGTAAGCGAGTTCAAATGGCACTTAGACAGTTTTTTTTAATATTGAAAAATCCTACAACCTTAATGCTAACTAAATAAACGATCACATACTCCTGCACTAGGATTCCCTGTGTCAATTAAAATACAAAACAAACACCCAAGACCCGAGAACAAACTTCACGCTCACCACACAAAGTGAGTCCCGAACGGGAATCGAACCCGGAAAACCTTCAAAGGCAGGGCTACTACCAACTAAGCCACGGAGTCTTCCTACTCGTGTTTAACTAATTTATTCGGGGTGCGTTCAGTAGTTTTATTAGCTCCATCATCAGAAATAATATATCTTGTTCCTACTTGTAATTTATTCATGTTTTCTTCGTTTCAGGTAAGCTACCGACATTTAATCTTTCGGAGATAATACGCATGCAGGTAAGTACGTAGATAATATTTTATTCCGTCTCAGACCATAAAAAACTGGCACAAATATTCAGTACTCTTGACCAAAAAATACTATCCAAAACTGTATGTTTTTTACACAAAACGTCTTTGTCACAACACATTTAAACGCTCTTAAAATAATAATAATAATAATAATAGTAATTTATTTTGAAACCAAAATAAGTACACTGTAAAACACATTTATAATAAATGTTTTTTTACATAAACATGGCCTGTGTTGCTATGTGATGATGGCGCGCAGGGCCTGCACTAAGTTCTAGGCTTGTGTTGCAGGCAAAGCGTTACCGTGAAGTAGTATTATATGGCCAGAACTGAGGTTATTTGAGCATTAATTAATTTAAGTATGTTGTGGAAGACCAGCTAAATGTTACACAAAATTTATCAATATAATCTAAACTAATATTATAAAGCTGCAGAGTTTGTTTGTTTATTTGTTTGAACGCGCTAATCTCTGGAACTACTGGTCCGATTTGAATGATTCTTTCAGTGTTGGGTAGTCCATTTATCGAGGAAGGCTATAGGCTATGTTTTTTTTTTTTTTCAAAATTAGGGATCCGTAAGTAAATTGCTATTTTGTAACACAAGGTGTAAAATCGAAAACCTATTTTTGCGTGCGCTGCAAAAACTATTGACAATAGAACAAAATGATGTACTACGGGTTTATAGATCCCATTAAGACCTACAAAAAAATCCGCGAGAACATATATCTAGCTATCATGGTTTAATCACAATAACCAATTTTGTGTTCAAAATAATTATTAAATCATCTGAAGAAAAAAAAACTAGAAAAACGCGGGTGAAACCGCGGAGCACAGCTAGTTATACATATAACTATTATATAATATTAGAAAATCAGGATTACGTTTAGCCGTTTGTTTATTATTGTACCAGGGAACTGTGAGTTTGACTCGCACTTGATGTATTTATTTATAGTTATATACCTAGACAAGACCGGTTTAGTTAATTACATACACAGAGTAACTATTTACCACGCCATGCTCAGAATATGTAACTAGGTAAGTAGGTAGTAGCGTACGTGAAGCTAATACATAACATTTAAATCTATTTACTAATCTATTCAATCGTAAAAAGCGCTGAGTTGGTTAACGTGAGAAATATAATTATTTTGGTAAACAATGGCGTAATATGAAAGTTTAGATTATAGATTAAATTAATTTCAAACTAGGCATTTGTTTAATAAATATGCTTATGAAATATTTATGGCCATCTAGCCAAAAACTAAGCGCGACTTAGCTTTAGAACCAGATTACTGGCAGAATACTTTATAGTACTTTTATTGTAAATACATATATAGTATAATACATATCAACAATGTGTCAGGATGAGCGTGTCACCTGATGTAAAGAGGTTACCACCGCCCATAGACAATACGACTCAGGTCCTCCCCTACCGATGCATGAGTAGACCCGAGTCGCGTTGCACCCGTCACTCTAAGACAGATATGTAACGCGTGTGTAAAATTCCAAATAATTGGTATGAACAATAAAAGTAACAATAAATGCTTTCACTCATACCCCTACACTAGGATTCCCTGTGTCTCAGGTGGCACAGACACAACACAAATACCCAAGAACAAACTTCATGCCACACAAAGTGTGCCACAGCTGTGAATCGAACCCGGGCCCCTCGCTTCGAAGGTTCGCTACTAACAACTAAGCCACAGAGCCTTCGAACATGTCTTTAGCCTAAGCACGTGATAAATCACATTTACATTAAAATTCAAATTCAACAGACGATAACTTAGCTAGGTAAGACACGGCGAGCTTAGTGAGCTAAACCGATCGAATTGCCGTCACGGCGAAAAAGGGCTTATTACCATTTTGGCTAGTTTCCAGCCAACGTGCCGGGTATTTACATATTAATGGCCGTATTAATAACCGTTAGTTATTAGCTTCGACCTAACTATAGTGTTATCTATGACTTGGCTAAGTAATGGGTAAAAATTATTCGACAAAGTAATGTCTGGGGCAGAGACGCGAACCTATTTTACGCACGTTTCATGTCTTAAAAATATGTAAATACATACACAATAAAATACATATTTTTGGAATAAAATGAGTCCAATCTCAGCATAATGCCGTCCAGAAACCAAAAGTGGTCTCATTGCAGCGCTGGTTTTCTGATTGGGCCTAAAAATGACGACACGGATTTAAAATATATACACGGGTCTACATAGGTCCAGTTACATACAAAATAATATCATTGACACGGGTTGTAGAATATACGGCGGAAATTAACAACAGTTTTGATCTCAACATGCGACTGATCTAAAAATCAAACTATCGACTTCAATACTTTCATTCCCAATTTTTCGGCTTCGGAGATTCTTCAAATGGACCTCGGAGATGCGCATTATCAAATAAATAAAACATCAAAATTGATTCACAATTATTGTTTCCAATCATCTCGAGTATTGCACTCTTGGTAAGTATACGTTCACAATTTATTCCAAAGAGCTCCAATTTCCAAGCCTTAATATTTAAGTCTATCGCAGACGAACGATTAAAATCGCTCTCCGTCGTGCGCGAATGATTTAAATTGGTGACATTCGATTTACGATTATACGCCGTCTTCACTCAATGGTGTATCTCTCTCTATCACTACTTTCGACAACAAATTGTTGGTGATAATTGCACCGAATTTTATTGAAGCGACTTGTTTCTGAACCTTTGGATTACATCACTTTATGTACCAGCACCAGCTTTTGAATTAGTACTTTGAGTAGCCATTTTATCTCGGAGCTTTCACCAATCAAACTACTTTAATAATTAAGAAACCTGATCAGCTTTCGACGTGAAAAGATAATATCTACGTATCAAAATGTAAGTAAAATTGTTTGATTCCCCATACAAACGTCCAAAATTATTCTTAACCTAACTATCAAACTATTTTCATACCAAATTTCGGTTTTTAAGGTTTAGCGGTTTAAGCGTAGAAAAGTAACAGATAGATAGGCAGTATTACTTTCGCATTTATAACATTAGTATGGATTGAAAAAGTCATAAGCAATATCTACCGATTATTGTCGGCGGCAACCTTCTATAGGTTAAATGAAAATTGTCGTGACCATCATTATAGATATCCCATACCCTCATAAATATCCACAATCAGCTGTGGCTGACCACAGTCCATAAATTGAAAAGGTAACTGATTAATACAATATTGTTTCATTGATTAATATTAATTGAATCGTGTATATCCTGCTGATTTTGATAGGCTTTATACGTTGGGTATAGACTTATATTCGCGTTAAAAAGTTATTCGCTAAAGGTTAAAATTGCAGTTTAACGAATATAAAAAAGTATGTTTACGCTTATACTTACGTCTACAAGATTCTGTGTCTTAAGTGGCATGAAAACATAAATAGTTATTAACATAAATATCCGAGAGTCATCTGACTGGCCAAAAAAGAAATCTTGGGTTCGATTCCAACCCCGAACAAATATTTGTGTAACAAACGTAGTACTACAACGTGTTATAATAAGTACTCGTTGCGCCCCGCGGTGTTTTAATCCAGGATGTAAGCTATTCTGGTACCTGGTTTTTCGTATTACTTTTAGTAATTAGACGTAGCAATACTTTTTTTCTTTTCAACAAAAATTACTAATAATTTTACTTTAAATTCTTTCGTGTAGGCCCACTCTGCATTGTCGTAAGGGGGGCTAGCCAAAGGCCGTCCGTTGTCATGGCAACCGATAAATTATTAAACCTCATAAATGTCCGCCCTTATGGTTGGGGTAGGGTTTCGGGGTTCCATCCGGTTTGTTATAATTGCATGCAGAATTGACAACATTTTCATAAGCCTCGTGAAATTTTTTATTTTGAGGGGAAACTCTGGTGAACTTTGGACGAAATTACTGGTAAAACAATACAAATAAACTGGTAGCATTGGTCAGTTGGTAGTAGTTTTGCCTTCGGCGCTTAGTTCGTGGGTTCGAGTCAGGACAAGTATTTGTGTGACGAAAATTAATGTTCTGTGTTCGGGTGTCAACATGTCTGTATTTATCCATTATCTAGTTCCCATAGTAGGTACAAGTAGCGCTTGGTATGATATGTCCATGGATATTATCTATATTAAACTTATGTTCTTCTAGTTAGTTCTATATTAACGTATACGAGTAGATACTAAAGTATTGTTAATTCCCAATTACCAGAACCTGATGTACCTGATGTATAATATCTACCTGGTACCTAGAAGATAAAGTTATAAAAAATGATGTCTCTTGATGTGTTTTTCTAATTTTCAGTACCGATTTCAAAACTAACAGAATATATTAATATTTAATTATCTGTCTTCATAATTTTCAAAACCCAAATTTTGGTACATAATTACAAATTGTTGGTGAAATAGTAAAACTGGAATAACTACGTAAACGAACTATTTGTATAGATCAATGTAATTTATAAAATTTCACTGAACAATGCATTAATTTTGCAATAGAATCGTTAGATATTAATTGAAACTTCAGCTTCGTAAAATATTCTCTAATCAAAAAGTCGATTGTAGTACCAATAAGAAAAAAAACTTTTAATATAAATAATTTTTATATCGGCCATAAATAGCAAAACATTGGTTTCAAGTTTGTACCCTTACCAATGATTAATCTAAACATCGCGCAATAATTTCACATAATCACAAGGACATTCTCCGGCTACCCTGGATATTTTGGGCTATTTGAATAATTTCTACGCCGAGGAGATTACATTCAAAACTATTCGGCTCATCATTAGAGGCTGAAATTTCATTAAAACAAAGCCCCGTCGGCTCTGAGAGATTTTTGGGTACCAGTGAACACAGAGTGTGTTCAACCATTGATTTTATCACATGACTTGTTGTTCTATTGTTTGTGATGCTGAGTGTACCTAGGTTCTACGAGTGAAGTCTGACTTTTACAAAATTTTGTTTAGATCCAATGTCACTAACTTAAAAACAAAATAAAAATGTTAATGTTGTTTCATTTAATATTATATGAAATCTGTTCATGTAATATGAATAAATAGTTGCTATTATGTCAATTTAGATATCAAATAATAGTTCTCAATCAAACGCTTACACAAGCGTACAAAAAAATCAGCTTATCAATGCACTAAAACCGAAGCAAGAATGAACATAAAAAACATAATTAAGTTAAAAACAAATTGAACTTTACTTCGGTTTAACAGACTATATTAGGAGCTGAAAGCCTAAGTTACATACTCGCATTAAGTTTGTCTGGAGGCACCCGTTTCCTAATTATGAACCGAAAGAAAATTAACTGTCGAAATTCATCCAGCCGCTTGGAAGATACGAGGTAATGAAGAAACTTACTTACAAACATACATATCTACATGCAAGATACGCGCGAAATACATAACCCTTTCTTTCGTTTTCTTTATTGATTATGTGACGGAATGAGCTGAGGGCCCACCGGGTCGTAAGCGGCGACCCCCGCCCATGACAACATTAATGCGACTCAGTCGGTTAAAAATATACATTATATTCAATTATTTGAAAGAACACTCAAAAGTTTTAAAGCAAAGTTTTATTTTAGACATTAAATATCAGATGTACTCATCATCATCTCATCATGTACTCATCATCATCATCTCATCTCATTTTTTATTATTATTATCTCTTATTTATATTCTTTTTTTTGTATTATTTTGCTATTATTATTAAATTTAATTGACAAAATTGTAATCAAAATATTGTACGCCCTTTGGGTAGAAATGCATTGAAACGATATGAAAAAGATAATTATTTAAATCCTATTTAAACATGTGTTTCCACAATAAATGAACTTTGACTTTGACTTTGACTTTTGGGTATTTTTCTTGTGTTTCTGTGCCACCTGCGATACAAGAAATCCTAATGAACCCTGCACTAGGATCAATGAGTGTAAAAAAACAAACTTAATTAATAAAAAAATATATACAAACAATTAAGTAAAATAAACATTTACCCACCGTTAACAAAGTTGTGAGTTCCTGTCCATGTCCCAAACAACGCGCGCCCGAGATTACGCGCCGTGCCAAATGTTACTCGCTTCTGGACATTGATTAAAATACATAAATTATTTAATATTAAACAGCAAAACTTCAGAATTTCACAATTAGACTAAAACTATACCATTAATACTTAAATTTGACTTACTATGAGCATGTGATGAGTCTCAGGAACCCGTGGGATCATACTGTACGATATTTATTTGTACATAGAAATTGATACGCGTCCAAACAATACTCAAAGATAAATAAGTATGAGTTATGATTTATTTATAATAAATTTAATGAATACGAATGGGCACAGATAAAGATTAAGGAATCATTAAGGATTTAAGCAAATTAAGGATTTATTTGTCTTGCTAATGTGGACTGTAGAAGAATATTTTATGAGTAGCTTTACTTGAATAAATCGCTCGGTCTTAGGGTAACCCAATTAATTTATTTGTGTTATTATAAATAAGGTTATTTTACATTAAAAGTACAGTACGTTTAATTAATACATTTTGAGTAATAAATATACTAATGTGTTAGATTATCCATAAGTATTTCCTTAATAATAAAATGCTTGAGTAGGCATGAGAAATTATAGATTCTTTTAAAATGTACCTTCAAACTATACAATCATTAATCTTATTATAAATTGGATAAAAAATGCAATAAATCTACCAAAATACAACATTTTAATAGTTACATACCCATTATATCTAATTTACGTTCCAAAAATCAAACGGTTACTAAGGCATACTTATTTATAAATGCTCTTAATATATATAAAAGTAATATTCTGCCTTGATTTTATATATACAACAAATAACAAAAGTTCTGTCCGTCCGCTAGCGTCCCAAAACAATGCGGGCCGAGATTACTCGCGGTGCCAAATGTTCCCCACCCCTGGACATTGATTAAAATACATAACTTGCTGGTTTCACGTCTTTGTAAGGCTCTGCTTAACGGCATTAGGCATGAGACATGTTCAGACATGTCTGTTTCATTGCATTTTGGTAACTTCTTTGTTGAAGTTTTAAAGAGTTTCTTTTATGATATGTGGTGCTTAGGAGGTACAAGAAATTGTAAATACTATTAATATATCTATAAAGTTTACAATCATTAAATCATCAATCTGACTGTAATATTTAACCTAGCCACTGCTTGGATGTGGATTACGAGGTGTGATTGCAGTAATTCTCCAGACGTTCCACTGTTTCTCTAGATAGCTCATTTTGCACCATCCTGGGGACATGTGAAGGGGCTCTGAGGGTACTTACCTACATATGCGTAATTGACCCCCAAAAAACTAAGCATAGCTTGTACTATGGGAACTAAATTACTGATAGATTACTTGTACAGTTCCTGTAAATACACATACTCGTATATAACTCATAACCACTCACAGACAGAACAAACATCAATCGTCATACGAACGCTTGTCCTGAGTGGGATTCGAACCCGCAACCGCGCAGAAGGCAGAGCTACAACCAGAAAACTTCACGAGTGATATAAAACCAAAAAGTTCCCATTTAGAACTGAAAACCCGAAATGCTGATTATTTATTTAGTCCCGCAGTAAGTGCCACTCAAAACAGTGTCTTAATTAACCAGAACTGAGAGATGCTGCAATAGTTAGGTAGCAGATACAACCACAGGCGATGGCGATGCCGGAAAATACATTTTTTTTCTTCCTGACAGCAATGTAGCTTTTTTGTCCATAAAAGTCAAAGTCAAAATATTTATTTCCGTAAAATTCTTAAAGGTTACTTATTACATATTTATTTAAACAAGAAATTCATGTTTCCTAAACATGAATTTCTTGTTTAAATAAATATGTTTCTACGAGATCATGCGTTCTTAAAATTAAGTTTAGCGCTTGTGCTAACTCTATCCGACCCTCCATTGGGTAGAACAAGCAAGAAACCCCTAATGGAAGGATTACTTTCTTTTCGCGAGCATGATCCCTTGATACATACTTGATACTTGATACAAAGTACTGAAATCTAAATAACATTTTCTTTACGATGTAAAGAGATATAGCAAACAAGCAAAATATTTTGTATAGAGATATACAAAATATTTTGCTTGTCGTGGAGCAGAGTGACATCACACCATGGATCTTTATTATTTATATAATCATTAACTGAGTAATGTGCTTTCTTTATTAAATTATACCTTATAAATTTGATTATTAATAAAACCAGCAATATGACAGGTCACAAACACGAGAAGACTGAAGTCGCATTGTGTTGCCCCCGTCACTCAAAAACGGGGGCAACGCAATGTCTGCAATTTACCAACCAACGTGGAAAGCTATAAAATACTTCCCCCTGTTTGAAGTTGGAAACACAATGGGCCAAAATAACTTATTGTCTAAGAAACATAAAAATAACATACAGCCAAATCAAGGACCTTTCCTCCTCCCTTTCTTCCTCCCTCCTTTTTTAAGTCGTTTTAAAATATTAGACATTTCAATAGTAATCATTTGTAGATGAAAGAACACCCGCTCCGCTCATCTATCATCCTCCGCCCCAGACCCACCACCGCCCCCAGGTTTGCATACCCCCTCCCCCCACCCCACTGCTCATAAATTCATAATTAAATGGCGCACTACCGTACCGCCCGGCTTCACTCGTTATGGAGCTAGAATTTTATTTAATTTTTCCGCCCCGGGTGGCTACTTGCTGGATCCAATTTCAACGAGAAATTACAAAGATGCGTTTATACGTAGTGGGTCATTTCGAGTTCAACTTACTTTTTAACCGACTACGGAAGAGGTTATTGATTAAATATTGTTTTTTCTATGTTTGTTAACGATTTGGAATATTCTTTTTGCATTTTAAAGGATATGCTTTTAGATTGGTTGCATAGAAATTGTATTTTAATCGGTTTGATTGTTAGGTTGTTAAATGATGTTAACTGGATAAGATCTGTCATCCTAGTAAACGGAATTGCGTATTTTGTTTTCTTGTGACTTTTTACTTCGCACATTGGAGACATATTTGTGATTTATAATGTCTCTTTTTTTAAATGACAGGGTGTTCTAAGGGCAAGAAACAAGGGATGAAACTATGAACGAAGGATTTTTTTATATTTTTTTTAAACATTCACTTATTGCAATTGAGAGCCGTATCATACTTTTATTATTAATGCGAATGTTTGGATAGATGGATGTTTGTTACTCAATCACGCCAGAACGGCAGAACGGACCTGGATGAAATTTTGCACAGAGATAGATTGTAGCCTGGAATAGCATATATGCTTACTTTATATCTCGGAAAAATTATCGATTCCCATAGAATGGTCAACCGCGTGTAAAGCTGCGGGGCGCAGCTAGTTACTACATAATAACGTAAAATAATAACATAAACAAATATTTATCAATCATGAAATATCTAGACCGTAGATTATGCTTTATTGCAATCAACACTTTAATTGCTAATTTTGATTCAAATTTCTAATTAAATTCAGTGAAGAAAGCATTATTTATTACTTACCTAAAAGGTCCGGCCTGAGAGGTTTTTTTTACGATTGCTACTCGACCGTAACATGCTTATTACTTGACAGCCCGTAACGGTGTTTCAGGATTTGTTACCCGACAACGGCGAATAATGATGAAAAAAGGGTTATGATTTCAGCTCGTATGTATGTTCATCTGTTCCTGCATAATAAACTACTTATAATTTGGCAAATGAGGTATCGTTAGATCCGTCTCGATACATCTTCTGGTTATATGAAATTTCGGATATTTTCCAAAATGGCGGATTTGGTTCTGCAATACACGAAAATAAAAAAAGGAATATCAATCACGTATAATAAATGTAATTCAAGCTCTTTCTTATAATAACTTCAATTAATATAATTGACGTTTAAACATATACATTCTAAGATATATAACAATGTGTCATGCCAGAAAAGGGACTTCAATCTCCAATGTTATACAATTTGATTAGATACGTAATAGGTTTCATATAATCTTGAACAAATGTCAATGAATTACAGATATATATTTCATTGATAATTGAGCTGTTACCCAACCCGGAATCGAACCTATTGCTCTAGGGACGCATTGTTACAGTTTAGCAACATCCTGCCTCGGTCAACGGCTTCAGTGCACTGCCGCAGTGGCTCGTACAGTACCGGCACGAGTACGAACCGATATACTTGTAATAAAGATTTAAAGGGCAATGGAGCGTGAAGTTTGGCCGCTTTAATGAGAGCTATATGGACTTAAATACCGTGACGCGAACATGGGCCAAGTCTGCTGGTGGTTACATCAATCTGACGCCAGGCAGTGGTGCACTCGCATTGCTGTGGAAGGGTGTGGGTGCCGATGAAATCACATGCGCATGAGACGTAATATCCCCGTTACGTAACGAGCGCAACTGTATTAACGGGCAAACGGGTATTTTTTCAAATTTATCTATCTGTAATTACCAAATACACGCGAAAACGAAAATTAATAAAAAATGACATTTTGATTTAGCTGTTCTCAAAAGATTACCAACGAACGGCATAAAATTTTTATTTATAGGTATATACCTACATATTATGATCATGTTAGCAGTATCTGTTCATAGTACTTGTGACACAGATATACCTAATTAAGGAGTTTGAGTGTGTGTGTAATATTAATCTCGTAGGTACCTCTGTCGATCATAGTTCATTGTCTATTGCTCTAAGAACGTCGATTTATAAGCGGAAATATAATCTGCTACTTCACGATCAATTTTACAAATAACTACTTGAACATTAATAAATTTCAGAATGACACCGGGTGATGACACCCGACGTTTTGACTGTTTTGCAACAGCCGTGGTCACTGGGTAACTACGATAAATTAATCTATTACGGTTTTGGTTTCATCGCTAATCTTTTCACATACGGCTCTTCACATAGTTACTTTTTTAAATTCTTATCGTGTATAATCTTGTGCTCATGTCAAACAGACGGATGCAGATTCAACTAAGGTCTCAAACGTTGGCAAAGCAAAACCAGATTTATTTTGCTGTTGTTTATCGGCGGTGGCAATCACTTATCAGATGGGCCGTCAGATTGTTCCGTAACTTTTATTAATAAAAGTAGATTACCCATGCATTATTACGAAGCTAAAACGACAAAAGATCCCTAGATAGAGTATATATTGCCTGTAAGTTATAGAGAGGCTGTATTTCTTTAATTTGCCTATTTAGGCCAGGCTCGTTGCATTATTCAAGCACTATCAATCAGCCATCTTGCATGTGCAAAAACCGCTCACGCCCTTGAGCAGTTACTTTCTTATCTAAACTCGTTTGAAGGAATCCTGGCAAGCATGCGAGCTTTCCGCCAACACGCAGGACTGCATTATAATATGTAAATACGGACGGCGTGCGCCGGCGCAGCCCTCCCTGTGCCCAGTGTCATGGCGGACGCCTGTCGGGCGAACGCGCCCGCGCACGCACTTTAAAAAATCTAATTCATATTTCAATCGTTTCAGTGCATAGACGCAAGTCGGATACTTGAAATCTTTTTTATGCGTGTGTCTATTTGTAAATGTGTGTAGTGTTTGTGTACGAGGATTTGTTTGCCGGTTCGATTTCTAATGAGCTTATCGTGTTACAGTTTCCCTGTTATCTTGTATCGTGTCATAATAATCTTGTAAATTGATCTTTGATGGACCATTCGAAGACCTACAAGGGTCTTAGTTTACGTATGTATTATGTGGAGTTTGTAGAGCGATGTAATCGGTAGCAGTTAACGAAATAACTGGATTTTTAATGACCTACATTTATGGTAATTTAATCGTTGTAATAAAGTGCAGCATAATGTAAGTTTACGTGAATTACTCAAGATTATACTTGGTAGGTAAATATTTCTCAGTATATACTCATAGTATGCATCAGCTGATTTTGTTTGCTTAACTAAAGGCCTATCAATACAATTCAATTCAATTCTTATTCATTTCATAATGTTGGGACTCTTATGGTAGTCAAATTATTAACGATACAACTGAAAAAAGTGATTTATATGTCACATTTAACCTTAATAATTAAATTTAAAAACTATCATGGTTATGAACATTATTATTCGTGTTACATCGCATGTAACTGCGTCCAAATATCGGGAGTCAACAAAACTCACAAATCATGGTAAATATCTCGGTAACACGAATAATAATGTTAGTAATTAAAGCCATGATTTCTAATAGTGACTAGTGAATATGTTACTTATTCTTCCATCGAATAAAAGAATACATTTTCATCGACAATTAGGTTAAATACCTTTGCTCTAATTCTTTAATATTTACAAAAACTATGTAATGATGAACTCAATATTGGTAGATTATTAAACAATAAGCTGTAATTATGCAGATAAGCTGAATGAAAATGCCGAGAGTGCATAAAAGGCGCCTACAGCTATAATGTATTAGTCATACGATAAACAAGCCGTAAAATGAGGTGTTCGAGTTTGTTTAGAATTAAAACAGCTCTTTAAGAGTTTAGAGTATGACCAGAGCGCGTATTGGTGGTGGCCGAGTAGTACGGACGCGCGTCAGCTTATTGATTTCAAATGATGAGCGCACGAAATTAATAACTTAGTAACAAGAACGAATTACTTTTTTTCATAATTCATAATTCTTTATTGTACACAAAAATATAAAGATAATACAAACATGATGAAAGAAAGGTATGTACACAGGCGAACTTAACCCTAAAAAGAGTTTTCTTCCAGTAAACCTGGGGTGCTAGAGAGATGATAGAAAAGGTAGGAAAGTGTACATGAAGAGGAGAAACGCTAAACTTTTTTTTATAAATTATACATAATTTATATAAAAAAACTGAGTATTCCAAGTATTTTTTTTAAGAATATGGAATAAAGTATTTTGACTTTGACTTTAATACTCAAAATGATAAACCATATCGTGATGGAACCCTGGGGAAAAACTGAAACCAAAAATCGGCAGACGTGTCTTTTACCAACTCAGATTGTGCTCCCGTGGTATATTCTATTCCAAATATTGTACATTTCTTTTGAATTCTTAAAAATGTTGGTACCTATAAGCAAAAATCACTTTTTTTATGTGTATTTACACTGTCATACTTGCTTATTACTAAAATTGGCGCTTGTTCAAACTCTATCCGACCTACCATGGGAAATTAAAGCCCTTTCACTCCCGTTTATCGAGAGAAGACTTGTGCCTACTTATACAGGTATCCAGATAAATTCTAAATAATATAATATACCAACCTGTAAAATTAGTATATAATAAATCAAATATACGAACAATACATCATCAGTAAGACTTGATTGATATAAGTAAGAAATATTACGATTAATCTCAGGATCCGACAAGGAAGTAGAAAACTCGTTAATTATGGGATGAAAATATAAATTCTATATGTTATTTGCTATACAGATAAGTGCTAACGTGAAAACTTGGATTAAAAATATCTATTAGTTGCATCCCGCGGTGTCGAAAATTAAGAAAAACTAACGGACTTTTATCGGGATAAAAAGTAGCCTATGCGCTACCTTGATAAAAAATTTCATCCAAATCCATTCAACCGAGGCGTAAGGAGTAACAAACACACATACCGACCAACTTTCGCATTTATGAATGATACCCAAGCTTCCAGAATATTCGAAGTGAAGATAATGAATTAGACAAATACAACATAAAAGAACATTATGAGTTCTAAAAACAAGTACTGTTATGTAAAGGCTCTTGTAATTTACAATATTGATTCATACTCGGCTCCGTAGGTAAGCTCCGGCTTAGCAGGTAGTACCTGCTTTCGATCCTGAGTCCTGGGTTCGATTCCTGGTCAGGGCAGATTTTGTGTGATGAGCGTAAAAAAACTCGAGTCTCGGATGTTTATCTTCTGCTTCGTGCTTGCCTATGCCAGCTGCGACACGGGAAAACTATTACAGGGGCATGATATGAGTGCGTAAACGTTATGTAGCCGTCATTTAGTTATACACGTCGTGAGTGGGAGGCATGTAATGTCAAAATACAGATTTTATAACCTGCGTCGACGCATACGACGCAAAATATCGTCACAAATCATACATTTTATTGTAGCGCTCCTGGCGTAGTTTGCACAACTGTTCATTACAGATCATCTAAGTTTAGCCACTTTCGGTCCAGTCAAAATGGTTGGATGGGTGACCATTTAGTGGCATTTGAACTGAGCGCGTTAAACAAGGCATATCTATACCTACCAAGCAAGAACCTCACACTAATAATATAAATGCGAAAGTTTGTCGGTATGTTTGCTACTCCTTCACGCCTCAATGGATTTGGATGAAATTTTGTTATAAATGTAGCTCATACCCTGGATTAACTCATTGCCTACTTAGTATCTCGAAAAAATCTATTTCATTTTCTAATTTTCTCATGTTGAGTTTATCACCGCGCGGGCAACACCGCGTGGTGTATTTTGAATCTAAGTTTTCACTTTACCACTTAACTGTACCTTGGATTAACACATATAATTTTTATCCCGAAAAATCAGTATTGCCGTAGAATTATAACAACCGTAGAATAGATTTATTATAAACTAGTTTTGGTCACGGAAAAGACATAAATTCCACAACGTAATCTCACGATAGTCAGGTTACAGCGAAAAAACTGGCGCCTTTGAATCTTTAAACCGCGCTAAGTTCACTAAACTATAAACTATAAAATCGAGCGATGATGGCAACACCATGCGTCACCACCACTTCCGTTCCAACACAGGACTATAGGTATAACACAGGACATGTACTTGCAGGTTGCAGGGCTATTGAAAGCTCTTTATCGAATCGTCGGAGTGGCAGATGGCTAGTATAGGTTGTATTATTATATCTGTGGTCTCACGAGCATTTTTTCCTGTGATTTTATGAATGGCAAGCCATACTTTACAAAAAATCGGTCGGTTAATATAGGAATTCTATCCCTACGGACGTAAAGTATTGAAGTCTGTTTATTAGATTTTTAAATTAATCAATCCAGATATATCACAAAAATTGTTTTACCTACGTGCGTTGTAGACTTTGAAACCATCCAAACCGAACAGGTTTCATTAGAAAGGCAATAATGCGAAGATGGTTTTAAACCACTAAAACAATGCATTAGGCACAAATGTATTTTTTTAGCGTAGTAGCACACGCCGGCTATCCGCTAGTTATACATATCTGTGTGCATGTAATGTGCCTAGGGGCTCCTGTGACACGTTATGCGCATTAATATGTATACTTGTGTGTGTAAATGTTGATGTGTCAATACGATACTTGAGATCTAAAGGAATAAATGCGATTGAGGTTATGTTCAAGTTAAGGGCTTGCGAAACTCTTGCATAATTTGATTGTCATTGCAGGCAGTGATTGTAAGTCCTTTGCGCGATTTTATAGCAATATTTTT
The DNA here is from genome assembly GCA_921293045.1 of Aplocera efformata. NCBI lineage: Eukaryota > Metazoa > Arthropoda > Insecta > Lepidoptera > Geometridae > Aplocera > Aplocera efformata. Next base: position 527,165 of record OV121057.1, read on the forward strand.
GAGGTCACGATCAACAAGGATGCATACAAGGGACTGGCTGCAAAATAAGGCTTGCGAACGATTTTTAAAGGCTTTAAAAGATAACAAATGACTTCACAAATAGAGGGGTTTTCAATTTGCCTGTAAGTTTTTTGTTTGTATCGTGATATCTTCGCCATAAGTAGACTGATTAGTCCACTTATGGCGAAGATTATTGATCTGAATGTTTTTTTTTAAATCTGATGGAGGTTTACTTCGGAGGTGGTTCCATAGCAATTTCATGACAAAATTTTAACCCTAAAGCCCAAAAATATGGAATGAATGTAGAGGTAGAAGCTAGCACATTTAATTTTTAAATCTGGCATTTGGTACATACAAACAAAAGTACATCTTTGCAGCTCCTTAGCTGATTTGCTAAGAACTACCCTGCTTTCTAAGCGAGGGGCCCCGGGTTGGATCCCGGCTGGGGTAAACTGAGTGATGAGCATAGAGATATTTTTCGGGCCTTGGATATTTGTTTGTGACTATCTGTCTCTGTATTTTCGATGCTGACTTTGGATTCCAAATGTAGAGGTATGATCGTGTACCCAAGTTATTTGTATTCATGTATTTTATCATTTCTGTCGACGCCAATGTAGTTCATCAAAATGAACAATACGATTTGAAAAGCTCGCAGGATGTTACTCACGTCTAAATATAGATTTTTACAATGAAGAGTACAAAATGACGATGACGTATATTTAAATGGTTTATTATCCTTTTGTTACCACAAAAAATCAGTGCTAGTTCAGAGAGCAGAATAGATTAATGGCAAAATTAGACATTATTTTGAGCTATCAAATTAATTATTTCCATCTAGAATTTAATATCGACTGACTAGATATCTGTTTGAGTTTAAACTCAATTAATTAACTCAATTCTATATTAATTTGCCGCAGTTTCTTATGTTACCTACTCGGCCACCGGTCTATTCTCGATAAGTGAGAGTGAAGGAGTGTTAGTCAACTTAAAATTCTTACTTCTTAAGATTTCTTAAAAATAGATGGACTTTTTTAATAATTAATAGGTAACTTCAGTGTCTCATTTTTATTAGTTACTTTGGCGCTTGTTCAAAATGTATCCAGGTTGGTTCCAATGTTCAAAATGTATGCAGGTTGACTCGCTTATAATGCGAAAAGAACGCATTATAAGCGAGTTCCATCAGGGGTTTCTTGCTTGTTCATGCCCATAGACTATCAATGGTTCCGCCATTGATAGTCTATGGGCATGAACAAGCAAGAAACCCCTGATGGAACTCGCTTATAATGCGTTCTTTTCGCATTATAAGCGAGTTTATTAATTTATCAACAATCATTCTCTTTGAATACAGGCCAGGTACTATCTTTGCTAAAGATTTTACCATTATGCAAAAAATCGCTTAGGTCGTGAAAATAAAGGCGTATGAGATCTGTCCACTTCCGAAAGTCTTCAGTAGGTTCACCTGTGACGTTTTTCTATTGTTACCGACGTCGGTAACCACTTAACATCAGTTGAGCCGCCAGATCGGTGGGGCGTTCACTTTCACCTCACAAGAAAAACACTTCTGAATTCTAGATAACATTACGTGGAAATCGAAACCTCCATACTCAGTTCAAAAACATTTTTATATTGGCATGTAGTTATTCGAATGCTACGAAATTCAAAGTCCATTGCTCCACTTGTCGGAATCCGCACATCCCGCATCTCTGCATACAAATAGCAGCAATGTATTCGAGTCACGAGCTTTCGACTCGAACCATTTATTTTCACACGTTTTCGAGTGAAATCACTTTCTCAGATCAGGAAATATGACCCATTTTTGTGAATGCTGACTCGCTAACGGGCGGAGACGTGTCTTCTGCGTAAATAGTTACGATTGCTCAATTGTACTAATGCATTTACCTAGTTTGTCTTGATGACTCGTATAATTAGGAAACTGTTTTCTAGAATTTAATAGACACTAGTGTTGAGATTATCTCGTAATTAGACAGAGATATCTTATTATATTATACCAACAAGTAAAAATTTTAAAAGATTAACCTTGTCTCCTAGAATTCCCCTAAGTAAGGTTAAGGATGTTTGATAAAAAATAAATACGTCTCACTCTCACTTTTTATTACGCAATAACAATTCAACATTAATTGTTACCGAGACATAATTATTCCTCAAACATCATAGAATTTTCATTCAATATATAAAAAGACATGTTAACATAATTAAGAACAGCCATTCTGGCAGGTAGAGAAACATCTACTAATTATATTTGATGTACCAATTCCAATAATGAAGCAATCTCTCAGGTGAGGATCGCCTCGCAGACGGGCGGCGGCGTGGTTTATGTCCTTTTGCATTCTTCCGCCGAGACGAGCTTGATATAAACCCGAAGGAATTCGCCAACATACACATGAAAGACGCAATATTTTGTGGGGAATTACTTTTGCATGTCAGCACGTATACGTGAGTTTTACTCTCGTGAACTACGACCAATACAAGTGACAATTGGAACTCTAAAATCTGTATCTTTATTTGCATTCAACGCTTGCACCATAAAATTAGTAATTCTTTTAAGGGTCAACACGTTCGATATTTTCACCATAAAAAGAGTAAATTAAAAAATTGAACGTGCGTAGACATTTTAAAAGATCATTAAAGAATATCCGATTATATAGATGACAAAAAAAGCTTGGGTATGATGTGCTGCCAATTTTGATGCAAGAATCATTGGGGTTTATTGTCTGTGTCTTCCTCTCGGGGCCAATAGCCTAATTTAGCCTAACTAATTAGAGGAATAAATAAGTTAGTGTTCGAACGGTGCCTTAATAAAAAAAAAACACTTTGAAATCGGACCATCCCTAGGGAAGATACGTTGCCTCAGTGTAATTGACCACACACAGAGCCAACATACACAGCCATCTTAAAACACCCCTCAATCTAGGCAGGATTTAAAAGTGATGTCATTTTGTAAAATAAATTAAATCAGAAGTTACTTAGAAAACTTGCGCAACGATTATTATAGTTTTTATATAAACTCGCAATATTATTAAAATATTTGCCCATCACGAGATGCTCAGATGAAATATGACGGCATGAGAGAGCCGTTTGCCGTCACGGCATACGAGTCAGTTTTACTGCCAAGGCGCTAGATGTTTCACATCAATAATACCAAAAATAAAGTACCGTACATCGACGAATTTTTGCATAATGACACTCTTGCAATGCATTTTGATTGAAGAGCTGATTCATCTTCATTTGAAGCGATGAGTATCCATCAATGGTACTGCCACACTCAACTTGTCTCTATAGACGACAATTTATATAATTTCGCTTCTAATTAAAACAAACATCACTGGGCTCAGCACAGTTGATAGAAGCTCTGCCTTCTGCGTTGTAGGTCGTAGGTTCGACTCCCGCCCAGGAAAAACATTCGTGTGACGAACATTCATGTTTGTATGGGTTTAATATGTAATCAATCAATGTATTTAAACACTACAAGTATACTATCAGTTATCTGGTTCCCATAGTACAAGCTATGCATAAGTTGGGGCTAGGCAGCGCTGTGTGAATATTTACTTATTTAATGCCACTAAAATTACGGGGAAGTCTCAATATCAGTGGGAATGTCAGATAGAACAGTGGGATCACATAAAAAACCCGTTGCTACTACCTAATGTGATCTAGCTCGAAGACTGCATCTTGTTTATGGTAAGGCATTTGCGACAACATCTAGATGTTTTACCCCTTGTATGTAAGGGTGAGCTCTATGTATTAAACTTGGTAGATTATGGTAAAATAATGTAAGCTAGTTTGCCTTCCGATGTCTTTTTATATGCCTCTTCATATTATAAATTCTAAAGAATGCCTCTACGAGGTATGACTCTAAGTTTGTAATTATTGTATTGTACAAGCACGTAAATTTTTGTTGTCAAGCTGTCACTATAGCACTCTCTGATGCCCTATTACCACTGTTATATAAATTTTAAAACTATCATGGTTATGAACATTATTATTCGTGTTACCGAGATATTTACCATGATTTGTGAGTTTTGTTGGCTCCCGATATTTCGATGCAGTTACATGCGTTATAGTCTCACAAATAATGGTAAATATCTCGGTAATACGAATACTACGGGTATAACCAACTAACAGGTATTATACAATAGATTACTGTAGCAACATTGTTACCTGTCAAGAAACGTATGGACCTTTTTTGACAAATAACAATGTTGCTATGGTAACCCATGTCCAGTAATATATTGGTATATTCCGATTCCTTATACCCTATAAGGAATTGCTGTTAGGCTACAGACAATTAAAAATATTATTTGAATGTGTAGTCATAAGGTTTAATAATAAATATAGTATATGTTATTCCCCAAACGCGCTAAAAGCTGACAGAATCTAGTTTCGAACATAAAAAAAAAATATATATTGTAATAAGTATAGCTGTTGGGCAATATTTAAGGCACATCTAGAACACCGGAGTGTACAAAAAAATAAATAAGTGTAAAATTGTCACGTACAAAATATACGACCAATTAAATAACCAAAAGCGCTCCCCATTAAAGTAGTGCAGCAGTAAAGCCTAGATTTCCGCAAGCACTAAATTTAGCCTACCGGATGCAACTCTGCCAAGTGCACAATCTAGAAATAGGGACTATTTCTGAACCTACGAGTACAGTACGCGGCGGCTCCTTAAGCTTGCCAAGATGATAACTGATGTCATTAGTTTTATATGATACCAGATGCAGTGTTCCGGGACCAAAAGTAGCCTATTTGTTAATCCAGGATATAATCTGTCCTGGTACCAAATTTTATCAAAATCTGTTTAGCCGTTTCAGTGAGAAGGAGTATCAATCATACACAGACAAAAAAACATATTATACAAAAAAAGGTTATAATGCATACTTAGCAAACACTTAGTTAAAAAGCTTACAAAGACTACGCAGTCACATTTAAAACATCCAAGAACTGAGAATAAAATAATAAAATGTGCTCATCACAAAAATATCTTTGCCTCGGCCAGGAAGAGAATCCAGGAATAATAATGACTTAGCTTTGGATGAACTTAACAATTTAAGAGGATTCACAATTTCAATAAACAGAAATTTCATCGAATGACTTTTACGATGATGTTTTTTTACACGCGCTCTCTTCTCGGAACTACATTTGTTCAAAGCGTTAATTTTGTGTTTTTCAGCAAATCTTTTTCTCTCCATCTGTTAAAATAATTCTATCTGACTTTGCAATCTCAAGATTCACTTTGATGAGCAAAAAACTGTTCGTAATCTGGGTATAGTTGCGTAGATTTGCTCATTAAAGTAATGCGTCATCAGATCACTGATTTATATCATACTAGCGACCCGCCCCGGCTTCGCACGGTTAGTAAAGCATAAGTGTAATCAAAAACTACCCGTGCGAAGCCGGAGTGACTTGCTAGTGTATTATACATATAAACCTTCCTCTTGAATCACTCTATCTATTAAGAAAAACCGCATCAAAATCCGTTGCGTACTTTTAAAGATTTTAGCATACATAGGGATATAGGGACAGAGAAAGCGACTTTGTTTTATACTATGTAGTGAAGTCTTTTATAATAATGAATAGAACAAAAAAAAATGGTGCAAAAATAATTAGTCTTGTTTAAGAGTTTCTAATCTGAATCTGTATGGATTTTATTCTTTACAAACAAAACTGGGATGCCATAAGAAGTAGAACGTACTACAGGCACGGCGATATCGAGTCATTGCAACTGTTTATAGTTCATTCCCTGATTTGTTAGGAAAGCTTTTGGAGGCGATAGTTTATGAACGCAGTGGGTGTTGAATTTGGGGAAAATCGATTTACTCGTTTACATTCCACGGTTTGTTTTTAGAGGTTTGATGATTGTATCGTGTTTGCTCTCGGTACAGTTTGAAAAGTACTTTTTTATTTAAGTGTCTTTTCCAATCTTTATGTATATTATTAGTTCTAATTTTATCAGTTGATCCCAGTTATGCTTTTCAAATAACAATGAAATCTATACCTTTACAAGTGAAACCTATATTTACCACTCAAAACTATATCTCTCTGTTATGTTTTTTTCAACCATGCAACAATGACAAGCCCCCGATTTCGAGTAATGGAAATGATCTGAACGCCTGAACAAATCTTCAGAAATTAGCTAAGAACCATCTCGATTTCGTCAGCTTCCAAGCACAGACCGCATCAAAATTGGTCCATTCATTTGGGAACTACGAATCCACAGACAGACAGACAGACAGACACACCAAATTTATACCACTTTTTCGTCGAGGGTTAAAAATCAATCGCCGCATGTATGAAAGATCATACCTTGAGAACAGCTGATATGGCTGATATCTTTTTGTCGTGTTCGTAATTCTCATGACAAGGTTTGTATGAAGAAAACAAAGCGTTCTTTATATTTTTTCATTAGTAAAGTGCACTTTGGAAGGCGAGATCCACTAGTAAAATACAAAATCGATGGTACAGAACTCAGGTGTCAGTCCGAATCGCACATATCCTTACTTAAACGTAAATATGTTTATCATTTGTTCATTTAATTCTTGGCTACAAATTAGATTTATCAGCAACACGTTACGCGTTTGCAAATACGCTAATTATGACACTCGCAATTCGTGTTTTTTTTTGTGTCTCCCGGAGCTTTGAACCGGCAGCCCTGGCCGAGCTAACGACTCCGCAAATAACGGTCGATTCGTCATGCTTACTCGTGATGTATGGGAGGATGAGGCGTTGATGATTTTACTTGTTTTACTGAGCACTGCCCGGTAGCAGTTCGGTCATACATCTATCGTTGCTCGGCACTCAATAAAATGGAGGGATATATTTGGATTGCAATGTTTAGAGTAAATAGAGGTACGGAATGGTAATTCCAAACTAGGTAAACCATACGAAAACATACGTCTATTTATGTTGGCTACGTCTTAGAAAGCAGCAAAATATTTAGCGGGGTAGTCACAAATTATTCACATCATAACCTTACCTACATAAGTTCATTATAATGATTATTTTGGGAACAATCGTAATTATAAAAAATTTTGAAATTAATATTATTATGGTAATACTTAATTTAGATTATGTACCTACCTGTTACGACTGAAAAAAAAATCTTATCAAATAAGACTACCTAAAACAGAAAACGACTGTCGTTTTTATGATGTATTTATAGATGTATTGATTTATGTATTCAACGATTTAAAATAATTAATGAGTTTGATTTAACCTCCTACTTACTTCCACTTTACAAGATAACAGACTATTTTAAAGCTCCAAGATTGTCCATAACAAATTCCACGTAATTACCAGATGCGTCCTAATTAGTGTAACTAAAAATAATGCCAAAGAAACAGTGTATATGTGTTAAGTGATAAAATACAAAATGCATCTCAAATCCGATATCTCGTGTGAGATCACCTACTGCGAGATGGACAAAAAGGACTTCCAAAGAGTCCCACAGATCCAGACTGACCAGGACTTCCAGGACAGGACCAAGGAACTCCACAATGGCAAGGAGAATGGCCAGGAGTTCCCGGAGAAGGTACAGGTGTCTGAGGAGGCTGAAATGCTGTACTATGAGTTGATCAGTGCGATGGAAGAGGAAGAAACGGTGAGATACTGTTGGTAGTTCGATAAATTCTCACAAGCTAAGCGCTTTATTGATGCTTGCTTTAAAGCGCACACGACGGCATACGGGTAGCCTACAATAACGTTTTTAGGCTTCTAATGGGCCTAAGACGTTACTGTAGCGCTTCAGAAATGTACGCGGAGGCCAGAGTTGACACTTTTAACGCCATACAGCGAAAAAGAATAGCCTCCTTCATGTCCAGGGTTGGCAATTGTAAAAATTCAATTATTAAGGGGCTGGCGGATAGACTGATGCTATCTGTAACGTATGGACGTTGGGTGGATATTGTCACCTAAAACAATGCAATTTGTTAAATTAATTTTTATTTATTTTTTATCTTTACAATGTGTTTTTGTCTTATTTTATGTTAAATTTTCATCTCACTATGGATCATGTGTCTGCAATAAAGAATTATTATTATTATTATTTTTATTTGAAATTGTTCTGCTCAGTTTATTTGCTAAACTGGGAATTCTGAAGTGCACGGGCCTAAGCCAAGTGCATTTCAGCTGTTAGCCGTCTGGTGTTAAGGCTTCGGGAGTAAATTCACTTTGTAGAAATTTTCGAACTATTCTACACGTATTTAATATAACCGCTTTTTGGATATTGATGTAGGTATGTTTTGGGATTTCTAAGTGGTCTAGTGATTGAAAAAGTTGTTTTGGAATAACGCCGGTAGATGATAAAACTATTGGGACTATTGAAACTTTTTGCAAACGCCACATGCGAGTTATTTCATTCTTTAGGTCTACATATTTTGCTAGCTTCTCAGCAATGGTACTCTGTAGGTTGTGGGTGTTGGGGATGGCGATGTCCATAATAAGTGCTGTGTTGCTAAATTTATCCAAAAGGGTTATGTCAGGTCTGTTATAGTGAGTTGTTTTGTCTGTCAAGATAGCTCTATCAAAGTACAGTTTATGACTAGTGTTTTCCAGTACAGTTTCGGGGATGTATTTGTAATAAGGTGGAGGTTTTGCAGATGTGTCTATAAGTTTATATTTCATTGCTAAGCTTTGGTGAATGATGTTGGCAACCTGATCGTGTCTAAACTTATAGTCCGTTTGAGCAATTGCCTTACAAGCCCCTGTGATGTGCTGGATAGTCTCAGAAGCACTATTACATCGTCGGCATAAGTCAGTTGGTAAATTTCGAATTTTTATGATGTGCTTTTGATAGTTACGTGTTTCGATGACTTGGTCCTGAATAGCTATCATGAACCCTTCGGTCTCAGGGAAGAGTTCTCCTCGACTGAGCCATTCGTTCGACGCCTGTGTGTCGACGGTGGGTTGGCTCAGGTCATGGTAGTGCCTCCCGTGGAGAGACTTACGGGCCCATTCTGAAGTTAGGGTTTGTCTGTCAGTCAGCTTTTCATTTTTCTGCTCGCTGAAATCTTCTAGATTGAGTGGCGTGAGCTTCCGGTCTAATTTAACAACTGAGTTATGTAAAGGGGATATTTCAGCTTTGGCATGGAAGTATGCTCGTAGTGTTGTTATCTGTCTATTATGTAGGTTTTTTATATCTATGAGACCTCTTCCCCCTTCAGCTCGTGGTAAAATTTGCCTTTGCGTACAAGCTCTTGGATGATGTTTCCTGTGTTTCGTCATGGTGACATTAATGAGACGTTGCAGGTTTTGTAGGTCATTCTTAGTCCAGTTAATAATACCAAACGAGTAACTAAGAACTGGGATGGCAAATGAGTTTATTGCTTTAACTGTGTTTTTGGCATGTAATTGTGATTTTAGAATTGAGTTTAACCTGTGTTTGAAGTTATGAGTCAATGTGGATTTAATTTGTTTAGAGTGAATCTGTTTGGACTGATGGTAGCCTAGGTACTTGTATGTTTCACTCTCTCTTAAAGGTTCGATGGTTTCACCAGTACTTAATTCGTAAGTGTGCTGGAAGGTGTGCCCAGCTTTAATTGAGTTTATCTTGCATTTCTCAATACCGAAGTTCATTGCGATGTCATTTGAAAACTGTTCCGTTATTTTTATTAGCTGTTCTAACTCATCCTGAGCAGATGAATACATTTTGATGTCATCCATATAGAGGAGATGATTAATGATATTTTCAGAATTTTCATTATGTCTGTTGGGAAGATTACCCAGTAAGTATCCTGCTTTGGTTGAGTTCAGGCGATTAGAAAGCGGGTTCAAGGCTAAACAGAACCATAATGGGCTTAGTGCATCTCCCTGAAAAATACCTCTGCGGATCCTTATTGGCTCTGTCTCTATTGAAATATTTGAAATCTGTGCATGCAGGCGGGTTGTCCATTTTGCCATTGAATTATTTAGAAAAGCTACTATTTCTGGATGTATTTTATAAACCTTTAAAATTTTTATGAGCCATGTGTGGGGGACCGAGTCAAACGCTTTTTTATAATCTATGTAGACGGTATAGAGGTCTTCTTTATTTCGTTGCACTTGGTTCAAAACGACTGAGTCTATGACTAGTTGCTCCTTACATCCCTGGCTAAATTTTCTGCAGCCTTTTTGTTGTTCCGTTAATATTTTGTTAACATCTATGTGATTGTAAATCAACCTAGACAAACACGCAGTTATGATCTTGTAGATAGTTTGCAAACAGGTAATAGGTCTGTATTTTTCTGGGTTGGTAGTATCATGTGTGTCCTTCGGAATCATGTGAGTTACGCCAGCTGTTATGTATCTCGGGAGGGATTCAGGGTTTTTAATAAAGTTGTTAATGTGACCGTATAAATACGGATGTGTTGTTGTGAGTTTTTTATACCAGTAACTGTGAATGTGGTCTGAACCTGGGGCTTTCCAGTTGTGTGTTGATTTTAGCACTTGATGAAAGACTGCGATTGGGATGTTTTCGTATTCCATGAGGTCCAGATTTGAGTAGTTTTGAGCCTCTAGTTCAATCCATTCAGCTCTATCATTAAAGTTAATTGGATTTTCCCAAATCCCCGCCCAGAAACGTCGTAACTCTGAGGGGTCTAATGAATTCATGTTGTTTTGGCTTGTTATTGCAGGAGTTGTCACGACACGGTTAGTTGATGTTGTCGCAAGCATTTGGTAAAACTTCCGCTCGTTATTCTTGAATTGGTTATTCTGAGTTTTACGAAAAGAACACGCTTTATATCGCCGCAACCGGCTACTGATAACTGTAAGCTTTTGTTTTAGAGTATCTAGGTAGTGAGTAAGTTCTGTATTGGGCTCTTCGTGTGTTGTGTGTGTTTTATATTGATCCAATATTGTTTTCACTTGTTTAGTTAGAGCCCTACTTCGATTTCCATTAATAAATTGTGTTAACCTACCTATCTTTTTCCGCAAGTCTTCTACCTTACGTTCGAGGCGCTTTTGCCATTTTGGAACGGAGTCTCGTTGCCTTTGGTTTGTTACTTCCTCGTGTGGTATTCTAAGCCTTGATCCATTACCTTTGGCAGCTGTCCATGCCGCACAGTAAATAGTAGTGTGTAAAGTTTCAAAGTCTGTGTCTTGATTAATATTATGGGGTAAAATAAAGTCATTGATATAGTTTACAAGCTCTCCGAGTTTTTTCGTTGCTCTTTGCTTTGGGATGTAAGGTCTTTCTTCTGCGCGCGTTTTACTAATTATTATTATTATTATTATTTATTAAAAGATTATTAATATTCATATATTCCTTGCCGAGATGTTTACCATTGATAGATGAGATATGAATCTTGTTTGACCCAGATTCAATGAACCCAAAATGAATGTAATATTCTTTCTGCTATTTACACAGATGTTCTTAAGAAGTGACAAAATCCTGTTTTGGCATCGGGTGAGCACTTTTAGCTCGTATAGCTTTCTTTTAAAGCTCAGATATATAAAGATTCATTTGTTAAGTTTGATTTTATTGCATGGTCACACACAGAAACACAAGACAAACACCCAAGACCGGAGAGCAAACTTCATGCTCACCACACAAAGCCACTTTATTAAAATAATTTAATTAACATTATACAGACTATTTACGTTTTAAGGTTAATATCGGACTGACCTCACAGCTCAGTGGCCCGCTCTCCTGCTTTGCAGGCCGTGTGTTCGATATCCACTAAGAATTAACATAGATATATATATTTTGTGTGGGTGACTGGAATAGGTTTCACATGTATGTATTAACAAAAAATGGGGTTCCCTTAGTACAAATTAGTTGCTTGATGGAGTTGTGCAAATTTGTCCATGAATATTTATTATTTATTTTTTATTGCTTCGTTAGTAAAATTGGCTCAACTCAAAATGTGCCTCAACGCTTGATGCCTACGTTGCAGCTCAACAATAATTTTCATACACTTCTCATAAATTTCAACAATAATTGTCATAATTTTTTTTTATGTGATTGAGTGACGAAACGAACTGAGGGCCCACCTGATGGTAAGTGGTGACCCTCGCCCATGACAACAGTTATGCGCGCCACTCAGTATGAAATCCAAATCTTTACTGAGTCGCATTCATCCTGCTGCGTCCATCACCCGAGACGGGGATGATACGTCTCATGCATGATTTCACCGGCAGCCACACCCTACCACCGGAACACAGTGATGCAACCACTTATGCTTGGCGGCAGATTCCAGATGTGATGGCAGTATCTCCCCGGACGAACTTGGCACAAGTTCTACTGCTACTCAAATCTGTGCTGAAGCCGCTGCCAATCAATTCATATATAGCCTTGTACGACATCAAATTCAAGCCGGCATTTTATATTTTTAAATTGATGGCGCAAAGCGAACAGGTTCGCGAAAAAAACCGCTAATAACCAGAGGGGCGTTGACACCAGATTTTGCATACATTAACGTATTTGGAATACGAAATGCTTACTAATGGAATTGTATTGCCTATGTTTGCATAATTTTGCGACCAGTTAGCTATAATATAGGGATATTTGCAAGTTCACTTTTTTATATGTGCACTCTGTATTACTGAATGAATTTTTCTGCCAGCGTGTTCTTTGACTGAAGAGTTATCTGCTAATAATATCTGTAGAAATATATAAAATATCTAATAAATAGGTTGGTAATGAATTATAATTTATGATATTGGACTGATTTAAAAATAGAATTAACTGCCTTCATTAATTTCAACTATTGTTACTCGAGTAAGAACTATATTGTCGCTCGATTTATTTGGCTATACAAAAAACAACATTTAATATCCCAATGAAGACAATCAAAATATCCACGAAACCCTGTTCCTTTACAACAAATGATTGAATCGACACTGTTTTTAACAAATGACATCACTACTAACTTTAAATAAAAAAAAATTACAACCATGAGAAAAAAATGACCTTAATTAGCATATTCATTAGCCCACAAGATTATGAGCGAGAGACCATTTGCCATGGAACTAAAAGTCTTTCATTTCAATATTTTTTGTATTAAATCGAAGTTATATTGTGGCAAGATGTTGTCTGGAAGATATCGCAATGAGCGATAAGACCGCCCATTGTAATCTACATTTTCTTTTTAGTTTATATAATCTGTGTTTATATTGTTTCTCTTTAGTTTGTAGTAAAGTATATCTTCTCATACATCGGTCGGGGAGGATCTAAGTCGTATTGAAGTTTTTATGGGCGGAGGTGACCAGTAAACATAAAGGCGGGCCTTTAATTACATACGAAAAAAACAAATTACAAACTCCTATCCCATCCACAAGAAACAAAGCAACACCGCCACACATTCCCTGTCAAAACTTTAAAATCAAATGACGAATTAACAAAACAAATCTATTCTAATAATGAACTTACCGGTATGTCAAAACGTGTCGCCATTTCATTCTAAACAATGGCGTGAGTCACGACGAACGTGGCCATTGATTGTACACAGCTGCGTTCGAAATTCAAATCTGACGTGCGCGAGCGCAAGTGACATAGACAAATAGCGATGCATCTCTTTTCTTTTTTTAATGACAGGCGTGGCGATAAACGGGGTTATTATTTGAAATAGGGAGTTTTAATTGTTTATTGCGGATTGCTATAATTTTGGGTAAATAAGTAAGTAAGTGCGTATATAAAAATATGCATTGTTTTTAGCTTTTATTGATATATTAGTTAATTCGTACTGTAGCGTCGAATTAGTTTTTTTTAAATACTCCAAAAGCTTTTAAACATATTTTTTTTTGTCAACCTAGATTTTCCTTTACGTTTCTTAAAGCCGCATCAGCTTTTATTGGCTTACCTTTATGAAATTTTAATTAAAATTATTAAATGCTCATTACACAAACTAAACATAATTGCATTATTCCGTAACGTTTTCTGTTCGTTCTAAATAAACTAACAAACGATAAATATCACTATAGTTACCTCCAATCGCTATCATAACGCAGGGTTGCCATTTACAACGCAGCCTTGATCACCGATAACGGCGCCCCCGCAGGCAACACTACAAGATTTACAGAGATTAGCGATTTCCTGGCCTTAAACTTGGCTCTACACTTTCAAATAGAACAAAAACAAAGCCTGAAAAATAACATACTCACCTATAGCAGTAGATCTTCTGCCAAGTTCGTCCGGACAAGTGCCTTTACTCCTGGTAATCTGCCGCCAATCAGTGAGGGTGATGCACTCGTATTGGTGTGTTCCGGTGGAAGTGCTGAAATCACAGGTGCATACGTTACATCCCCGTCTCGGATGACGGGCGCAACAGGATGCGCCTTGGGTACCTTCGATTGTTGTTAGGGCTGAGGTAACCACTTATCATCAGGTGGGCCTTTAGCTGGTCTTGTCACTTCGTTAGTATAAAAAAAAACCTACTTACCCGCAAATTAAGACTGATTGACTGTTGTTTCCAATATACAAATATTATTATAAGTTTGAAAAACTACATAACACAGTTTTATCTCAATGAGGGAGAACTTAATAACTTGTTTTCATTACTTCACCATAGAAACAAATATTTTTGTATTTAAACATATGTTTTAACGTAGAACACAAGATATCTTTAAGACTAAACTTAAACTGTCGCTTTTAATCCATTAGATGAGATATTAACCGACTTAAAAAAGGAGGTTCTCAATTCAGCTGTAGATTTTTGTATGTTTATTGCGGTATCTTTGCTGATTGTGGACTAAATTAGATTATTTTTAGATATGATAGAAATTGCACATAGAAATTTCATAGACAATTTCACACACTCCTTTCTATCGAATTCGGTTTATTCGACATTTACGTTAACACTTGTCGTTAAGAAATAAACCTGTCACTGTCACTAGTATCTATGACAGAAGAGAGACATTTTTTAAACATCTATTACATGAAAATAAAAAATGATTGCCAACTTTTTTTATCCATTTGTGTCGTCATCCATGTTTTCTTTCATTGCACGAGTTCTAGATAAGCAAAGAGAAATTGAACAAATAATATTATTATACCTTATCAAAAACCTATCGGATACAAAGGAGTAGAATTGAATTAAATTCATTTATTTCGTAAATTCATGTGCTATGATGGAATGCTCAGAATAATGAAAATTATTTTGAATTAGAGTGCTTTAAAATCAACTGTTTAGCAAAAAGACAAACAACAAAAAAAATATAATTTATTATAGCTTATCCCTTAGCCTTTATTCGAAACGTGTTGTAGCAAGTTTGCAAGTAAAGCTTTATCTACCAGCGCGCAACCAATCACTGGAACAATTCAAACTTGTCAGCTACAAGCAACGCTGCCAATTTATCCCACTTTCCCCGCAATAACATTGTTCTGACAAGACCAATAAAATAACAGTAAATTGTTCTCTAATACGCGAATCCGCCAGACGCGTCATAAACGGACCAGAGCAGAACCGGGAGCCCGCGGTATGGAAGCTACCTCATTGACAGCTGTAAAATAAATTAATATTTACGAAAATTTACACAGTGCCCCAAACTTTACGTAGCTATGAGTCAGATAAACTTCTTCTTTTTGTGTGAGAAAGGGATCTACCCTGATGTCCGATTTTCCAGTTCAGGTCTCCGACATGTCTTAACGACTAAAATATTACACCTCAAGGTGCCCATCTAAAGTGATCAAAATGCTACTCCGATCGATCCCCCATGGTCCCCCATGCAAGTGATCGGTCGGAGAGTAGCTTAACTCAAATGATCTAGAAGCTTGAATTCATTTAAACATTTTTTTCTTGAATAGTAGATGATATCTTGTTGTAAACTGTATAAAAATGTATTTAGGTAGGTATTGTATTTAAAAAAGAACACTTTTGTACGATTGCTGGCTAACAATTCACTCGCAAACTTATGGTAAAGTATAGGTCTCTTAGAATCAGTCTCATTTTAATTTGATACAGATAAATCAATCTTACAGTAAGTATCCAAAATCATCTACCTGTTGATGTTCAGTGGTACGTTCAAGGTATAAAACCCGCGACTTGGTCTCGTGCTATGACAGACGGACAACATGGCCGCTGTTACTATCCGGATATTGCCGGCTTGTACCGGATTTGCACGGATAAAACAAGTTACGAGTATTTTTGTGCAATATTGTTTTCGAACGTTACTATGTAACAACATACACAACTCTCATGTTCTTTTACATAAAAACTCCAAATTGTATTGTATTTTATGAAGTACCTGGGCGACCGAGCCTCACAATTTTTTTTTCGTTATTTTTAGGTAAATAAATTGATTAACACAATAGTTATTACATTGTTACTATGGGATGTGAGCCTTTGAGTGGCTTTAAGTCCACGAGATTGCCACTAACTCCCAAGAAAAAGGTACAGACTTAACATATTATTAATTCTTCAACTTCGCGATCTTTCGATGCCCAACCAACTCACCACTGTATACTTTTAATGATACTAACATTTTCTTTAACCAAACAAACCAGCACATAATATATTCTAGTACAAACTACAAATAGATACCAATGAAATTAAAAATAGCCCAGCTCTTTCATCAGCTGTTTCTGCCTGCAACTCAATGTTTATTACAATGTACGCAATTCCTTACGGGGTCGATGACCTAAGGGCAGTCGCGCACTGCGCGCCCGAGTGTGCGTCGACCTTGAACTCATTGTTTATGTTTGGACTTAGGGAGCTTTTATGGTACTTCCTGTTTCATTGTTTAGTATCCATAGTGGTATAGTTCAAACGAAAATATATTGCTCAAATCTGGACATACAAACGTGTTTTTCTAGTTAATGAATAGTAAAATTAAATACTCATGGATATTTCACACAGCGCCATCTAGCCCCAAACAAAACATAGTACTATGGGAACCAGAACAAACATCTGTCCTATGTGAGAATCGAACCCACGCAGGAGAACAAACTTTTACCTACTGAGCTGTGACGTCAGTCAATTTCTGAATAGTGTAAAACAAAGTAGCTGTTTTCGTCTGTCTGTTTCTCCACTAACTTCTTTTAAACCACGCAACAAATTATCATCTAGAGATGTTTTCCGAAAGATTATGTAGGTATAATAAATGCACATAGTACAAGGCTATGTACGATATATGAACATAGTAGAGAAAAGCCGATCTTTTAAATGATTTGTAATGTTGTAAGAAACATATTTTTGGACGCATACATTCCTAATGCTGGCTAAACCTGAGATGGATTGAAAATTATGTATGTGACTAGTGTTTTCATATTATTCTAGAATATAACGAAGCTGTATTTTTATATTTTATTAAGTATTGTACATGCGAATAATTAAGGTTATTTATACCTTAAACCCGTATTTCAATTATAATTTTTCTGTAACCACTCTATAATACGCAAAGGCTAATTGGGATACTGGAGGAAAGTTTGCATATTAACTTATGCAATAAAGATTTTTCTATTTTATCTGTATTTCCAAGTATTGTACCTTTATAACGGGTAGAGAATATGATTTTATGTACTAACGTATCCGACGATTTTATGCAGTTTGCGATATTAAATGCATTTCACCTCAATAAAACTTAATGATGTCGTTAAAACGAAACTGGATAGATGATTTTGATTACTGCTATTATCGATGGTTTTATATACATATACAAAGCTTAGGAATGCGCGGCCGTATAATTATTGATGTAAACTTTTATACAAGACATTATTTGTACTTTTGAGTTAGTCTCAGAAATAATTAAGAAGGTTTATATACAGGCACTTTTCTGCAGTCTAAGTTATTTCAAAACATAGGTACAGAAATTCCTTACACGTGGTAAAAACATCACTCTCATACCCCCGTACTAGGGTTTCCTGTATCGCAGATGGCGTGGACAAACACAGAAACACAAGGCACAACAATGCAGCAAAGAAACAATAGAGCAGTGTTAACTACTGTGTACCTACAGTGGGCTGGCAGATTAATCCCGAAAACACATCTTGTGATAAATATCAATTCACTTTTTCGAATATCTTGATTAAATTAATCAGGATTTAACTGATAAATACAGAAGTACAGTGTATTTACCTCCATCCTAAGGTTGTCTGGAAGAAATCGCTTTCAGCGATAAGACCGCCCATTGTACTACATCTAAGTAGATTTATGTGAATATTATGTATATGTTATGTTATGGTGTACAATAAAGTGTTCATTCATTCATTCATTCATTTATTATCTTGTTAAATCGATACTACTGTCTGAGAATTAATGTATTATTGTTTACCAAAATGATAATACATTGATTGGTGTAACTAGCGACCTCTACCTCTGTGGTCGGCCACGCCTCCTAAAGTGTGTTAATGTTAATGCAATAGGTTAAAATATCAGTTCAGATGTCTATCTGTAATAATGGTCGCACGTGGTCTGTTGCAATGACAATTGCAGTCGGCGGCGCCAAACGAATTGAGTGACTCAACCCTGGGTTGTCGCTGTCGTGTTGTTCAACCCAATCTGTCACATGGGTTGCCATGTTATAATGTTACTGAATGCGTTGAATTATAGACCGCAATTTTGTAATCAGTAGACACATTTGAGAGGTGGCGTGAAAAGCTTTAGACAGTTTACAGACTTTTTTGTTGATGGAAACTTAGAAATCTGTTTCTAAACCCGTTGTAGTATTGTTTGTAATAAAACAGATGATTTTCCATTCAATTTTTTTTTGTATCGTCGCTAATTTTAAGCCCGTTTGCTTTTTAAGAGGTATTATAGAAAAGTAATCCTCTGTTTTAGTCCAATTCAAAATTCACAGAATACTTTCGACCCACTGGCAATAAATACAGGAAGTAAGTGTTGAAATCAGTCAGTTATTCGATTTTGAAGTCACTCTCTTGTTGTAAGCAGTTAGTTTAGACGAGAATACAAAACATTTTTTTATATTAGATAAATAGATTAGATATTAGATATATTAGATTTTTTAGCATAATAGAGATTGCATCAAATCTTGTTAACACTTAATAATAAGCGAATGCTTCTGCCTGCGACCTTATTCGCTTGATACCGAGGTAAGTAGATCATTGTTTTCTTTTCCAGGTTAAATTCTATAGATTATACGTACTAAATTTAATCTAAACCAGCTCATTGGTTTCTGCGTATTTTTTATGTTACTATTGACAAACAGAAACTTTCGCATCTAAGAAAAATTAAATCATCTCAGTTCGTTGAAGCTCTGCCTTCAGCGTTGTAGATAGTGGGTTCAGTTGGCACCTAGGGCTAGCGATGACGCGGGGTGCTTTAAAATGTTGATGATGGACTTTTAAATCAATGTAGGTATATGGAGGATTTATTTTAATTATATTTGATATATTAAAACTGAAATTACTCATAAAGTACCTACTCACTTACAAAATTTAGTCAAAGAGTATTCGAAATAATTATTAAGTTTGACGCTTGTTCAATCCTTATCTGACCTGGGCTAGAACAATAAAGGCCTAGATAATAACCCAATCGAAGCCATACAAAAGAAAAGACAATAAGTGAGATAAGAATAGAGATATAAATAGAGAACTCGTAAACGCGCGTTTATGACATAGTCCAAATCCCAACACAACAAATCATAAAAGCCATTTCTTATCTAACTGAAACCACCACGAAGCATCATAAGTCCCCCGGCGTAGAAAAGTCTCGCTGGAAGTGGGACTTCGCTAAAAATGGATCTTAATATCACGGGTGGATAGCTGAGGGCACAGCGGGGTCGAATGTGACCCGGATATAGCCCGGATATGAGGGCCTTGGATATAATTAGGTATTGACGTTGGTGGAATAATAGGATATACGTAAGATTTTGAAAAATTATGGAAGATGTGTATTTTTACGCTGAAACAATAGATAGAAGAGGTTTTTTATTTATATTTTCATTAAGTATATAAATAGATTTAAGCCTCTTCATATATCTCAGAGACTCAAAGACTTTTATTTCTGTAGTAAGGGGTATTTGACAATGAGCCCTGCCTAAATTTCCCGCAAATTTACGCAATACAGTGCAATCAATCAAACCAATATCTAAAATGTAATCTAAAAATTGTATTCCAAGGAAAGTATTATAAAAAAATAACATGGTTCTTTCAATAAAAATGCTAATTACATTATTCATGAGTACACTACCAAATTATAGTCTAAATACAAAATTCAAAACAAACCTCATAAAATCTAATGAACCGACATTTTCCATTTTATGAAATGACTTTCCCAACTTTACATACCCTTTATTTCATATTCTACTAAATGCGGGTTTTATCCGGCCGATCTAGAATCTGGCCCGGGTGTATCGTGCCCGATACCCGGGCAGGGACAGCGTTATCTGGGCACAAATCTCTGTTACTCTCTGTGCGTTTGACGTTAAGGGGAACGACCATTTTGCTGGGTCTGTTTTACGCCGAAAGAATGTTTGGGATCAGTTTGGATGGGGACGGAGACCATTTCAAAAATATCTGGCCCGGAGCGATTCAAGCTAGCGTGGTATCTGTTTTATATAAATAAACTGCGTCCTGCGGCTCGGGTGATGCTGCGTCCATCACCCGAGCCGGGGATGATACGTCTCATGTGCATGTGATCACCGGCACCCACACCCTTCCACCGCAGCACAGTAATGTTATGTTTTATAGACTATACCAAGTGTTCCGAAGTGTTCCTACGGTAATAAAGAATATGAATATGAATCCCGTACCACCCTCTAATGTTCCCACTGCAGGGACACCGGCCTACAATCGATAATTGAGAGTGAATGGGCTCTGATCTACTACGGGAGCCCAATACGGATTGGTAGATGTCACATGTCGTCGTATTTATGGTTCCTCACGATGTTTTCCGTCACCGTTTCGAGAACGTGGTATTGCGCACATAAATTTTTCAAGTGAAATATCTCATTGGTGCACGTTTGGGTTTGAACCAGCGAACTTCAGATTAAATGTCGGCGTCTGTGCCCCTGGGCCACCACGCTCTCACTGAATGAATGCTGCTACTAAACTGTCTACTGCTACTGTCTTTGTAAATTATATCAACATATACAGCCTACATTGGACGTGATAACGTATATATCACAAATAACTGAATAATTATGATAATTTAGTTGTTTTGTATACTTTCACTTGCTAGATAACAAAATTAATTTGAGTCACGATTTATTGGGTTCCGTGGTTCGTGAGATAAAACGGCACAGATAAGCGCATTGTGCCTCGGTCACGATATGCGCTTTAAAGGTAAAAGGGTGATAACTTCTGATTAAGGTTTTTTTATTTTGAGATTAGGGGATTTGCCCAAACGGAAGGCTGTTGTGATGTTATGTTGAGAACTTTTTATGTACTTTGTCTTATCGTTGAAATCAACTTTTAGAAGCTACCTACTTGGTAGCTAGCATGCTTATCAAAAGTAGTAAATATCCAGAAGTTTCTTCGGTCGTTATTTAGATGTTAATTTGGCTGAAGAAAAATTTTGCTGAGTTATTCGTGGGGAAAAATGGTTATAAGCTCGCGACTAGACACGTCAATCTTTTCTTTAATGGAACCCATAAAGTGAGAAGTGGCTTATTGTGGCCCTGCGTAACAATACGTGGAAAAAAGCGTAAATTTAAGTTTAAGAGTTACAATTTTTTTATACTAAATAAAAAAAAAATTGTCTTACAAAAATATACAGGTTCTAATTTAAACTTTTATTTATATACAGCATAATGATACAATTGCATTTTCTATTAAAAGAAAGAATTATAAAAAGACCTGATCAGAAAGTAGACGCAAAAAAATGGACATACAATCTGCTTACTCATTAAATCTCGCGAAATAAATGTATTCAAAAGTAACTTCTTATTTAATTTTCTCATTTATTTTGTACCACTCGAACTCAAAATATTTATCTCCTCCTCAACACACTTTGAATCCCTCGCCGCACGCGGGATTCTAAATAAGACACCCTCACTGAGCTTGGTATCATTATTTTACGTTGGGGAATCTGCTCTTGGGTAGTAGAACAAGTCAGCTCCGTAGCTTATTTGCTAGTAGCCCTACCTCCGAAGAGACTACTAAGGTCGGGCTGAGAATAAATGTCGTTCTCGGGTCATGGGTGTTTGTCTATGCCATCTGCGACACACGGAATCCTAGTGCAGGGCTATGAGTGTGTAAACGTGAGATTTATTATAATTCTTTTCCCCATTTTGCACTCAATAGTGCCCTCGAAAAATATTATTATATTATAGTTTGCTCCCTTATGTTACAACCTTCTACAATGCAAAGGGAAATTTACAATAAAACATAAAAGTAGGGATTCCAAAGAATGTAAACGGATGAGTGGCAAACATTGGCCAACCAGTTCACCCCAGCAATTATCTTATTACAATAGCTCAATTGTTTGTTGGCGATAATTGTACCACTTCTTGTTCAGTGACTCTGAGTAATTGTGTGTTAGTTTAATTTATTATGTTAATTTATCTGAGTTAATTAATACATTGGTAAGTCATTATTTACGTAAGGATTAATTTGTTGGTTCTCACATATACTTTTGTGTGATCGTTTGTTTTAATTGTTACTTCTGGGATGGTGTATTATTTATAATATCTGAGTCTGTACTTAAAAGCAGAATTACACACGTAAACAGCAAAACACAAAATTTCATCCAAATCGTTATAGCCGTTTCGGACAAAAAATAAATATATATACAAGAATTGCACGTTCAAAGTAATATTAAATTCATCACTTACCATCAGGTGAGATAGCGGTCAAACGATGGCCTATAAAGAATAATAATAAAAAAAAAATAATATGATAAGATTAATTGGAAATAATAAGAAAAACATACAAGCTTACTCAAAGGTACCTACTCTAGTACTGCTGGCTGCCTTGATTATATAATGTTTCGGAGGGCACGATGTCGATACGCCATGTCGGCGGCCGCTTCAAGACTGGCACCAGGTAACACACTTCTCACAACAGAAGGAACATAATTATTAATGCAAATATATTTACTGAGCACAAAGCTGGTATGTTATTAATTGATGATGAACTGAAGATGAGCCATCAAATAAGGATATAGCATTTACCCCACTCCTTGAATAACGCCGCAACTCAGAATAAGCCACTTTCGTATTCATTTTGTGATTGTGAATTCACTCGCATTTTTCACGTGGCGTAAATACTCACCGTTTGCCGTTTTGTCCCGTAATGCTGATCTGATAGCAATACCCCCGAAACGGGGAAATATTATATTTTCCCGGGAAAAATCGGATTTACTCGGATTCGATGGATAAGCCGCGGAGACGTTTTAGGGAAATAAGTCGTAAGTAGGGGGTGGGGGGAGGCATTTCGTTTTGTTACGTGGATTTGTATTTTGCACTGTGCGTGGTATTATGCTTCGCGAATCGGAAATTGAGGGGAAACAGATTTTTCTTAAGGAATTTAGTGTTCAATCTCGTTTTTTAAATAGGTTATATCAATCTCTTAACAGTGCATATTACAAAGGTAAAATATTGTACAGAACTGTTTCAGTGAAACGAGCTGTGGAGTGAATAAAAATAGTGTTTATGATTGATATTATATTATGCTTATGATTATATTCTAGAGTTTTGAAAAGGAGATACTTCTTCTTATGTTAGGTTGGGAATTTTATTCGATTCAGTAATTTAATTTTCAGTGTAATCGAATTAAAATCCAAACATACACTCATAGCAATTCAATTATAACATAACTAGCTGCACCCCGCAGTGTAAATCCAGGATGCAAGCAACCTTGGCACCAAATTTCATCCAAATCCATTCAGCCGTTTGAGCGTGAAAGAGTTACAAACATTCACACAGGAACACATACAAACATTGTAATATTAGTGTGATACTCAAACTCAATGATTTTTACTATATTTCTATTTACGTTAGGACAAAAAATAATTTCATTGTTTCGTAAGATTAAGATACAAGCGTAATAAAACGCCTTCCAATATTATCTAGGTAGCGTGATAAAAAGAGGGATTTCACTCATAAATAATAACGCTCGCAAACACTCTCGTAAGAATTCTAAAAACAGCAATCCCCTTTGAAGTCGCATCCTTAGCGAAACCCGTTTGATTCCCAAGTTACAGGTATCCCCACCGCAGGCGCCTGATGCCGCGGTCAGGTAACAGAACACCTCGCGACAAGGTCAGGTCGGAGCCCGACAAGGTCATTGTCGCGGAGTTAATGCACCAAATGATAATTTGCATAGGTATACATATTAAAGGACATTTCACACTGCGCTGTGCCCCAAACTAAGCATAGCTTGTACTATGGGAACTAGATAACTGATAGAATACTTATTAAGTATTTTTGACGTGAATTTTCTTTAAATTTGCTACCATTATTGCCTTTATTGCTGAAATAACTAAACAAAACTAATCTAATAGTATTAAAAAAAATATTACATACTGTAAAGCAATTCAGAAATCTGATGATAACAAAATTGGGGGACACAGTTTGATGCTGCAGTTACATATCTACATCAAAAATAAATCACGTATTCATGTAAATATTCACGTCAGCTACATCCAAAATTTAATTACACTACTCGACAGCCAAAGGATGCAAGAATTCGTGACTAGTAACGTACATGTATTAACGTAAAACACAGCCATGTCCACCCATAGCCACACCCCTTTTTTATAAAGAAATACATAACACCCAGGCACAGATCACACATCCTGAGTGGTAATCGAAACCACAGCGCAGAAGGCAGAGCTAACCAACTGGGCTATGAGGCCAGTTGGTTGCCTGCTAGCTAACCATTCATTAGCCTTCCTATTCTATTAGCGTTTATGCCTTCAGGCCCTCAGTTAATGAAAAATGACAAGCACTTAGTACAGTAGCCTGTCCAGTAAGCACCTCATGATGAGCCCGATCTTTAGGCCTTCGTCTCAAAGCACGGATTCTCGTCTCGTGCCGTCAGTTTAAGTACATAAAAAAAAAATCTGTATACATGAGCATCCCCAAATTGGACAACCACCTACATAATTTACTTGTTTTCTTTTTCATGATGCTATTATTTTCTCGCAGAATTACCATCATAATACTAAACTGTTCTTTTCTTCTCTTCCAGAGAGTCCGCACGTTCACCACCTCCTTAGACGAGCTCGCCGGAAGGGTCCAGGCTGCGGAGGCAGCCCGCTCCTCATGGCGAGGCCCTGGAGACGCGAGGGACGCCCGAGCCCAGCTCGACGCGGTCTCCCGAGCCAGGGCTCAGCTGCCTCCGTTGAGAAGACTGGCCGACGAGCTCCACAGTCAAGCCCAGGCGCTTGGAAGAGACAAGATCCAACTGCCGGACCATCTCCTGGCTAGACTCGATGATCTAAATACCAGGTGAAAATCACCTTAAGAAGTGATAGATACCAGACCTACTGCCAGCGTTAAGTCGACTGGCTGTCAAGTTTCATAGGTTATGGAATTTTGATAAGTCGGAGTAGTAACAAATTATTTATCTCTATTCAGAATATTTTTCATGGGCTCTAGCCAAAAACTAAAAGTCCTGGTCCACCAGGACTTACGACAATAATAAATTATAGACAATTACGTTTATAATCCAACGCATACATTAACTGTTTGTCCAGGGTTGGAGCCCTATGTGCTGGAGGTGAAGAGCGAGCGAGACAGCTAGCTGGCGTGGCCCGCGACGGCGGCGCTGGCGCAGCCCAAGGATTCCTTGCCGGCTCCGTGGAGCAACCCTGGGAGCGAGCCGTCACTCCTAACAACGTACCGTACTATATAAAGTGAGTATTATGTTCTTACCGTACCAGCCTCTAATGTTCCCACTGCAAGGACACAGTCTACTCTCGATAATTGAGAGTGAATGGGCTCTAATCCACCACGGGAGCCCAATCCGGATTGGTAGATGTCACATGTCGTCGAATTTTTGGTTCTAAGTCATGCCGGTTTCCTTACGGTGTTTTCCGTCACCGTTTTGAGAACGTGGTTGCGCTACTGCTTGGCGGTGGATTATCAAGTGTGGAGGCAATACTTCTCTGGATAAACCTGACACAGTTTCTACTGATGCTTTGGGTTTCTCCTTTCGCACCCCCCGGAGACACTGGGTGGTGTGAAAGCCTAAGCCACCTACGGACAATTAATATTGACCCTGATGTTAGACAATATTCACATCTACAATTCAAAGTGCTATGTGAGAGTTTAAAGAATTGTGTGTTTTTTCATAGTCATGAATTGGAGACAACGCATTGGGACCACCCGAAGATGATAGAGTTGATGAACTCCTTGGCCGATTTGAACGAGGTTCGATTCTCGGCGTACCGCACCGCGCTCAAGCTTAGGACCGTGCAAAAGGCTTTATGCAGTAAGTTGTTATTTTAATCGCAGTAAACAAACTTACAATCATAAATTTGCATTAGGATTCCCTGTATTGCAGTAGGTATCGACACATATACAGTGACAACAACAAACTTTATGCTCATCACACAGGTTATCCCTACTGGCTATCGAACCCGGGAACCCTTCCCCGGCTCTATTATGCTGTATGATTTTTTGGTACGTTTGTTAAGTGATATCTTCGCCAATGTCGGACCTATTTGGATGATTTCTATTGATAAAATTAAAGGTGCCAATTACCTTTACCTCTAAGGTAATACCAATATAAGGTACCAATTAATGAATTAATGGAATAGTTTCACCCCAAAGGGCGAATAACAGGGGATGAAAGTATTGAAGTTGGATATCTGTCACTCATTGGTGCACGTCCACTTGTACTACCGACCTTCGGATGGGAAGACGCCGTCTATACCCGTGGGCCACCATGCGTTCAGCTTTAGATGCTGCACTTTTATCTTATATGCCTGTGTCATGTTTCAGTGCACATGCTGCAGCTGCCGGCCGCGTTGGAGGCCTTCGACTCGCACGGGCTGCGCGCGCAGAACGACCGCCTCATCGACATACCTGACATGATCACTGTCCTCACATCGCTCTATGAGGTACCATCATGGTTCCGAAAGGCCTGCGCATGAAGAACTATTATACGGTCCAAAGACCAGAAACTTCTTCTTCTTTAGTGTCAGCAGGTGGCCAACTCTAGTGTCGGAGTTTTCAAGCCGCCCGAAAGCATAACATGGCTTTATTACTAGTATAACCCGGACTGACATCTTAATGGTCACCCATCCAAATTCTAACCGGGCCTAGGTCTAACCGGACTTAGGTCCTCGAGCGGAGCATGAGAAGACCCAAGTTACCCGTTGCAACCATCCGAGACGGGAATATTACGGCTCTTGCGCTTGTGATTTCACCGGTACCGGAACACAGCAATGCGAGTGCACCACTATTTGGCGGCAGATTACCAGGTGTGGAGGCAGTACTTCTCAAACTGTGCACGAAATTCTGCTGCTGCTTTTAGTTGGTCCTTTAGCAGCACCGTGGTACGTGGAAGGTATTCAGGGTATTCACCTACGGACGCAAGCAACCCGACCCCGATCACGGACCTCTTGTCTTACTGTGAAACTTTCGTCTCCCAGGTGATAGCGGCAGAGAACCCCAGCCTGGTGAACGTGCCGCTCTGCCTGGACCTCTCCATCAACTGGCTGCTCAACGTGTACGACAGCCAGCGCACCGGGCAGATCCGCGTGCTGAGCTTCAAGGTCGGGCTGGTGCTGCTGTGCAAGGGACATCTCGAGGAAAAGTATAGGTAAGGGAGCCAATTGAAATCCTGCTGTTACAATAATTGGTATATCTTCATTTCAGGATACGAGAAGTTAAAAATAAATACCTTTTCTATACCTTTCCTAATACACTTTCAAGGCTAAACCGATTTTAAAAATTCTTTCATCAATGGAATGCTACATTATCAGCGAGTAACATAGGCTATATTGTTACGGGATTCCCACGGGAACGGGAACTACGCGGGTGAAACCACGCTAGTAGGGAACTTTTCCGGCGTGTCCACGATACACGACTCTAATGGGACAGGAATCGGGAGCCACAAACGTCTCCCGCTTTGCTGAAACCTAGTTCATACATTTTCATTACTAACCGAATTCATCAAAGGAGGATGTTCTTATTCGGCTATGTTACGCAAATTTTGGACCGACTATAACGATTTTTTTTTTTTGTTATAGTGTGTTTTTTTTTTGGTAAGAAAATGGGAAGTACCCATTAACTACCAGCTTTAAGATTAGATAATTTCTTGTTTTTCAGGTATCTATTCAGATTGATTGCGGACCCATCGTGTAGAGCTGACCAAAGAAAACTGGGATTGCTACTACACGACTGTATTCAGGTAATTAATTAAAATTGTCGTCGCTTTATTATAACTTTAACTTAAGAGCCTTAAGAGATATAATACATACTTTTTTTTTTTACTACATACTTTTAAATATTTCTTAATATATATAAATTACGTGTCACGATGTTTGTCCGCGATGGACTCCTAAACTATAATACTTAACCGATTTTAATCAAATTTGTACACCGTGTGCAGTTTGATCCAACTTGAAAGATAGGATAGCTCACATCTCAATTTATGATCGCAATATATGACAAAAACGTTAGCCACAGCAACGCGTGGCCGGGTCAGCTAGTTGTATATAGATTTTTTTGGTATCTTACTTTTGATTACCAAATGACAAACAATCAGGTGCACAGACAAACCAATAAACATGTCATAATTATACAGGTTCCACGGCAACTTGGGGAGGTAGCTGCTTTCGGAGGGTCCAACATAGAGCCTTCAGTCAGGAGCTGCTTTGAACAGGCCTCCGCGGCTTCCAAGGAGGGGAACAAGGGCGGGACCTTGGATAGAAAATCTATTGGTGAGCCAAACATGAATTGTACCAAGTTATATCTAACTGTATCTTAACCAAAGTAATCATTGCCTAAGCATCTCAAATAGCTAAAATATAAAAACTCACTGTAATTTGACATAATAGTGTACTTGTAATGCCTAAGAACCTCCTGTGACACTTTATATGCTCACATTACTTGCGTTTAATTCAAAATGTCCAAACGATACTTAATATCTAAATGAATATAAATGAGTTTGAATTTGCAACATTTACTTCCCGAAAGTTACTACTAAATCGGTCAAATATGGTCAAAAACAAACGTGTAACAGGGTCGAACCCGATGCGACATAAGTCTTCTCGTACTTACAGGACTTTGTAGTCCTATTAGGATTTTGAAAAAAAAAACTTCCATCTTCTATAACTAATAACTATTTCAGACAAAGACAACAAAGAGAAAGAAGAAGCCAAAGACAAGACCCTGGAACGCGACGCGGACGGTCAGCTCCAGTACATCGAGGCGTTCCACTTCCTCCAGTGGCTGCAGAAGGAGCCGCAGTCCATGGTGTGGCTGCCGGTGCTGCACAGGCTGGCGGCCGCCGAGAGCGCCAAGCACCAGGCCAAGTGCAACATCTGCAAGGAGTACCCCATCATTGGGTTCAGGTAAGACCTATTTTCATTTATGAAGGATAGGGGATCTAACTGGTCTACTTAGCATCAGGCTTAATGCAACATCTGCTGAAAGATCTACGATTAGTTATGCAAAATGCTCTTCATTCTGCCAAATTTAAAAGTTGCTAGTAATAAGTTTGTACGGTATCCCCCAGCGATGCCAGTATCGAATCGATTCACATCTTCTAGTGGTTGTATAACTATACATAGTCTGATATTCGCAATCTTAAATTAAGTTCTCTATTAGGTTATACTAACCTTACTTAATCCCAGGTTTTAGGAGTCTCCTGGTCTTTGAGGTGGTTATAATATTCTTTTGATATTTTTTTACTGCTGATCTTCTTTTCGCAATGTTACATGGATATTGTTTATTGTTTCAGATATCGCTGCCTGAAATGCTTCAACTTCGACATGTGCCAGAAGTGTTTCTTCAGCGGCCGCAAGGCCAAGAACCACAAGCTCACGCATCCCATGCAGGAGTACTGCACTGCTGTAAGTAGTTAACAACTTGTAATATTTGACAGCTTCGTAGCAAAGTCTCTTGACCTTCTTTCAAAGTGAGGTGGTTCAATCCCCGGCGGGAGTCAACTTTGTTACCGGCGATAGTTTGTTTTCAAGTATTAGCTGTCTGAAGTGTGTATCTGTGTTTCCCCGTGAGAATCCTAATACACGGGTTGAGTGCTATCTCTTCCGTGAGTAGAAATGTTATAACAGGCAAAAGTAGGTACCATAGTAGATTTGATATCATTATCTAAAGTCTTGAAAGTCTTGAAATTATTACCTTTTTCATGGGATCTTCCATTATCTCCGTAATTCTCAATTTTGAAAGCGTCAGTCGATATGAAACGTATTTATTTATTCAGCTGAATTCGTTTTGTGCCAAATTTTTGTATGGTTTTTTTTGAGTATGTACCTACTGTAGGTTTGAGGGTGTACTCAATATAAATTCAATTTTTTCAATTTATAATAATAAATCTTTAAAGATTTTTTCGACAATCCCTCGTTGGGTATTGATTACCTAAAAATCCTCTAGGAATTATAGCAGTACACGAAAATAATGATAATGCTTTTGCATTCGGTACTTTTTCAACTTTTAATTCTCGTACCAATCGTTGATTTTAGTCTCCTTGACAGGCAGTTAGCATCACTGATGATCTTAATAACAATTTCAGACGACATCTGGCGAGGACGTGCGCGACTTCACCCGCGCACTGCGCAACAAGTTCAAGTCCGCGCGTTACTTCAAGAAGCATCCTCGTGTGGGCTACCTGCCCGTTCAGACTGTTCTAGAAGGTATTATCTTCTTTCGACTCCGTAGCTTAGTTGGAAGTAACCCTGACTTCGAAACGAGACAGATCCCAAAAACTTTTTGTGAAGATCGTAAAAGTTTTTATCTCGGTTTTGAGTGTTTGTCTCGTGTTATGTTTATCCTTACCACCTGCGGTACAGGTAGCAGGTACCAAGAGTGTGTAAACCTTATTTTTATTATTTTCACTTGGAAACTGTTTGCAGGAGACGCGTTGGAGTCGCCAGCCCCGTCTCCGCAGCATGGCACCGGCGCTTTGGGCGGAGTGGGCGAGGACATGCACTCCCGCCTGGAGCTGTACGCGTCGCGGCTGGCACAAGTCGAGCTGGGGGCGGCTTCTGGAGACACTCCAGACAGGTACCTATTAATCACATCTTAAGTGGCAGCTGCTGACGCAGAACTTTCGAAAGCATCATCCCGTCAAATATTATTTTGTTATTATAAACTACTATTTTATTCTGGGTCCACGCGGCCAAATGCTATACTGAAATATTTATACAGTATAGTTTATAATCATTTATAATATAATTCCAGCGATGAAGAGCACCAGCTGATAGCGGCTTACTGTCAGTCTTTGAACGGAGGAAGTGGTGACGAGCCCCCGCGCTCGCCCGTGCAGGTGGTCTCCATCATACACCGCGAGCAGCGGCACGAGCTCGAGGCTATGATCAGGTATGTCGTAGGATACATTAGATACTGAATATAATATGCTTTAAGAAAAAAATATCTGCTTATTTCTGCCAGAAATCATACTACTCCGTTACTAAATACTTGAAACACAGATTAAAATAAAACAGGATCTGCCTTAGATTATTATGTAACTAATTATTGTATGTCATCTATATGGCCTAACACAGCGGACTTCTGATCATACGATAGTTAAGATCCCAACCAGTGTTATGCAATAAAGTTTTATGTATTATGCTAAATAAGCTAGAAACTGTGATGAGGATCCTAAGGTCCTAGTGATCTTCTTCATACATCACTAACAATAGCATGTGCTCAATGTCAGCCTTTATTCTAGACTATGATGCTTATTACCGAGCTTTTTATGGACGCTCGCGAAATTTTGGGGCTACACCTACATTGCATTATGAAGTCTTATAAACTTGACTGAGGTACAATCCAACAATTTATTAAAGGCACGTGATCCAAGATCTAATTAGGGATTAGGTGTTATTTATTCTCTTCAAGTATCTTACAGCGGCTACTTCAACATATAAACTCTTGATAAGTCAAGAGCTAAGGCTCTCGTTCTAATTGGAGTAAGTACCCAACAATACTAAAGGAAACCATGTAAATTTCAGAGAGCTGGAGGAAGAGAATGCTAGTCTGCAGGCGGAGTACGAGCGCCTGAAGGCCAAGTCCACCCCGGGCTCCACTCCCGAGGATCAGCAGCACACCAACAACGACAACAGGAACGCGCCTGTCGACCAGGTACGAAAACATAGACATTCGTGTCAAAAATATATTTTATGGTTCTGAGTTGTGTAGATTTCTGAAGCACATCCAATGAAAGAATATACCTACCTCGCACGTAGAAACATTCACGAAATCATCATCTTTTACTCTTTTCCCAACTGATTTCGGGTCGGTGCAGTTTTTTTGTTTCCATACCCCCCTATTAGCTTCCATCGAGTAATTCACTCCTTTTTATATCATGTATGTATGTATCATGTATGTATGTATGGATGAACTTTTTTCCCTTCTATTTATTAAAACATAACAATCTTTTTATTGCATTTCATCCCTACCAAGCTAAACGATTACTTTCAAATATGCCTAACATGGTATAAGAGGCATACATACTCAAGAGCAAACGAATTCAAATGTGTTGCTACGAATAGCACCTTCAATTGCCTTAAAAGATTGAAAGTAGAGAAATGCTGATGTGGTTTCAGGACATGATGGCGGAGGCGCGTCTTTTGCGCCAACACAAGGGGCGGCTGGAGGCGCGTATGCAGATCTTGGAGGAGCACAACCGCCAGCTCGAGGCGCAGCTGCAACGCCTGCGCAGACTGTTGGATGAGGTCACTATACCTGCTCAATTGTTTTATAGTAAACTAATAAATAAGTTAATAATTCAAAGTTCAAAAACAAATTAGGGCAGGTGGATGAATTTTTCGTTTAATCTGAAAGAAATTATCTTTGAAATAGGTTTCAAGGAGTTACCTGCTAAAATATTAATCACTTTAAAATTACCCAAAACGTCTTCATCGTTTTCCACGGACATGACGATGAACCATTTTTCATTATTTATCTATAATAAAAAAAATATTTTGAATTATGACCAATTCTTTTGTAGCCATGACTGTATGTGTATCATTCTGTCTGCTACAGACGGACAAAAACACAGGGCCGTCAAACTTATAACTACGCTCTATTAAGTAGAACTTTAAAGGACTGAGTCAGTGCATGATAACGTTTGATTAAGACTTGGTCGCAGCGTAGGCCACAATTGAACCTACACATTAATGGCTCGGTACATCAGCCTTCCGATTTAAAGCAGATGGGTCCGTACCACAAAAAAAAGTTAAGGCAACCAACTAACAATGTGATTGCACGTCTCCAGCCTGCAGCCGGGTCGCCCCCGGGGCGCACGGGCACGTTGCAGACGCGCTCGGTGACGGCGTCGCAGCTGGCCACCGACTCGCCCGCTAAGATGCACAACGGACTGTACCACGAGGCACAAACTAGTGAGTATTTCTTACAAACTGTCCTACATATACTGAAAATCAACTACAAGGATCTAATGAGGCTTTTGACACCGTTAAAATAATCCTGTATTATTCCGAAACCTGGTTCAATTTTACAAGTACGTTACTAATTATTAAATCTACTCATTTTTCGCCCCTCATTGTAGACTGCGTATTTTACATTAATACTGTACAATACGCAGTGTAAATTGAGAGGTGTACCTCAGGGTTTACTATTTGGTGCTATTTTATTTCCTTAATTCCGAGTTTAGTTGAACTTAAGAATGGAATTCAGAAGTACATCAAAGATCACTACTGGTGTTCTTTTATATGCTTTATATATTTATTAAGATAAATACGTAGCTTAGTGGAACGTGTCGATTCCCAATTAACATAATTATACCAATACAAGATGGCGGCGGTCGCTGGGGTCCGGGAGTGGAGCGCGAGGCGGAGAGGCCTCCGCCGCCTCCCCACAGCGTCCACAACCTAATGCACTGCGCAGGTCAGCGGTGTGACATTGAGCTTTATTTTCAGTAGTTCACGTTGTGTTGCAGGTTTGATGATTTTATTCGCACCGATGAGTTAACGCTTCAGTAACGACATTAAATTGAATTTGAATAGCTTCCGTTTTATTTCAGATATTTTTAGCTATTAGGTGTACAAAAGTTTTGTTTCGAGGTATTATGATTTTTGTAGAGTTCGTGATTTTTGCATGAATGTTTGGTGTTACAAATGAATTCTACTGATCAATTGTTTTTCTTTTTCTGCATTCATAACAGGACGCATACCGTGAGGTAATAATAATAATAAATATCAATGAAAATAATTTTGTACATCATGTAAATATTGTTCTCGCTGTCGATAACTACAGGCAGTGTGCCTCGCAACCACGTTGCATCATAACTTAATTGACATTTTCATCATACATTAATGATTATTAACAATTAAAACTAAGCTGACAAAGCTGAGTTCCTGGTTGGAGCACCGATCGGGACAAAATTAGTTTACCCTCAAGACTCGAGCGTAAACGTCGATGACAAGATTTTGGACATTTTGTGCCCATGACTATTGCAGACGTACGTGTAAACGTATTCAACTATGGAAATTACCGTTTAAATGTTGTGTTCATCTTTCCAGATGACTTAGGTCGCGCGGTTGAAGAGTTGGTGTCAGTGATGACGGAAGAGCCGTCCACCCAGACGACTTCCCCACCGCAATACACCAACGGAAAGCCAGCCAACAACGAATAGTCACCTCTAGAGCTTTCTAGACCAACGCGCCTGGTGCTTCTACCTGTGTTACCGGACACAGATGTTTTCGATTTGGCAACACTGTTTCTACCAAAGAGTTTGCTGCAATGGCGTGCTTCAGGATCATACCTTTTTGGTTTATAAAAATAAACCATGTCTAGACATCAACCTTGGCATGGATATTTTTGATTAATCAGAATTCTGTAAATAACATACCTACTAACTTTCGACTCATCACTAACAATCCTGCTCACACTGCTCTGCCTGTTTATACAAAAGCTCTAACATTCCATAGCATTTCTAACAGATTCCAACTCGACTTGGGTTGGGTTCGAGGGAAGATAAAAGTAGAAGCCTGGGGTCAGCTATCAGAACTAACGGGAATATATCGAATGCTAAAATCTGTGAGACTACAAATATCAAGGAGACAGAAACATACAGAATAATAAAATATAATCGAACAATCGGATTTTAAGAGGATAATTTCATTATCTGAGTTATGAATAGGTATGTCTCGATGATTTTAGTTTACTTTTAGTTCAATGTAGCTGGTATAATGAAGCGATAGACGTATGCAACGCTTATTGTATAAATAAGGGCGTGCCATTGTTGCAGTACGTATCGTGATCGAGTCGATTTTCTACCATTTCACAACTTTTAATTATCATTTTTGCCAATGGTAACATTTCACAGCATTTCTACTATTTACGTTTCCCCTTCAATCAGTGTTGCCAGAACGAAACCTTCCAACGAAAAAGACATGTTAAACGAGCATTTATGTATTATAAATCGTACCAAATTCGATATAAAATTTTATAACCTTTTAAGTACATATCTATAATTAGTACAATTTTCATTCTATCATATCACTTCTTGTATAATTCCATATCATTTTGCTGTGTTAATTAACTGGCACGTGTATAAAATATCACGAATAAATGTGAAAACGACGCAAGTTATCAATAGTCGCAGTTGATACCTATATTTTTTTTATTTAACAGCTTTTTGTTGCCATGTTTCCCGAAAACTGCCAGGAACTGTCAATCTTTGCCAAAATATAAATGGCTAAAAAGGCGACAACTTTAATCGGCATTTGTTGTAGCGATGAGCATACAATTATGTTGGCAGCTTTATATAACAATTAGCTTTAAACCTGTGGTGGCAGTTATATTAACGATGATAAATACCAGGAAGGCCTACGTATAGTGGAAAACTTAATGTTATTAAATAAACATATCCAAGCATTGTATGCCAAAAATGGCCGTAGATTAAATGGATTCGTTAAACAGTTTTACGTAGTATGTAGTTCGTAGACGAAAATGGATAATCAAATAATGTTATTTACGTACGTAATGTACCTATTCGTGTTATCGAAAATGTATCGTTAGATGAGAATAATCGAAGCTTCTACGCAACTAGTGTCTCTTATCTGAGGACTCTTCTTAGCGACTATAAAATGTATCCAACTTTTTGACTATGAACATGGCAACACGTTTGTACTATTGTGGGATGTGACGGTTTTTGTCACTCCGATATTTCGAATGTAACGTGTAAATGCCTACCTTTTTAGATAAGATTTTATTAAAGAGATGACTTTTATACGATCGTTAAGTAAACCTGTTATTAACTTACATTAAGGACTTACGACTTAATATCTTGGTTCATTTTATTTTTACTTCACATTGTACTGCAATACTTTTATACGTTAAATTTTCTTTTTAATTCGGCTAATATAGAAATTAAGTGAAAAGCACAATTTACTTTATTTTTAAACAACACTAATATACTTATTGTTAATAATTTTATTTTTGTTTATTTCGTAGATGATTAGTTTTTTTCTGAATCAAAATTTTATTATATTTTTATCAGGGCAAGTCCGTGGTAGTTTCGACTATTTCATATCTTTATTTTTAAATAGTATTTTTATTTTATATTAGCTACCCTACCCTGAAGGTTTCCACTCCGTTTTATGAAATTAATATAGTTTTCTATTTTGGAAGTTATTAGAGTAACTCAAAATGTTTTATTTCCTTTATCAAATAGTTTTGACGAGACATCAATATTAGATTAGACGTACAAAACAGCATATTCTTGACAAAGGATCCTTCCTTCCTCCATGTAGTAAAAACTAACTGTTTTGTAATAGTTGTATCATGGACTGGCCTGAATCGGCAACTTTATATACATGTGTATTACTTCAGCATTTATTTGTATTTACTGTGTTTATGTTTTAGAAGTTAAATCCAAATAAACATTCATCATAGTACCCTGTGGTTTTATTTAAAAATATCATGGTAATTTTTTTTTTGCTGTTTCCAAATCTTTATGTACATAGTCAAAAGTTACAGTGGCACAGCAATATACTGAGAAGCACAGCAATACCTCAGTGCTTGGTAGCTAGTAGCTTTGCACTGTAAGTTGCGGGTTCAATTCCCACCCAGGACAAACATATTGTGATGAACATGTTTGTTACATCTGCATGTTAATGTAGGTATGACAATTATGTACTTACAAGAACACAATTCTTTAAGTAATTTTGTTCCCACTGTACAAGTTATGCTTAGTTTGGATGTAAATAGTCACTTTTACTAGGAAAAATTAAAACCAGTCAGGTGATTTACAAAAAGTTATAATTTCACATTCCCCCGACTGAAAATTAACATTCTTAATATATAAAAGAGGCACGTTATTGCAATAACATTTCTGAGAAAATAGTATTGATTCTGTTGGCATCAAACTAAACTAAAATAGATTTAACTAGCACCAAAAATATCCATAATATCCATAGGTCTTCTCATACAGAAGGTAAAGACCAGAATCGTAGTTTTGATTTTTATGGGCGGCAATAACGACTTAAGAACACCATGTTCTGAACCCCTCATATAAAAAAATCCTAGTCTGAATTTATTTGTATTTTTATACTACTCATGTGACCGCCTATCTGATGTTAAGTGGTTACTTCCGCCAATAACAATACGACCTTGATCCTGCCCAAGTATGCCAAGTATGATCCTACGCAAGTCGTATCCTGTTGCGCCCGCGCAAGCGATGGGAATATTACATCTCATATGCTCAGGTGAATGAGATGTGAAATCACAGGATTTCACCAAAATCTACACCTTTGTACTAGAACACAACAATAAGTGCATCACTGCTTGGCCGCAGATTAACAGGTGTGGTGGCAGTACTTCTTTAGATGAACTTGGCACAAGTTCAATGCTACTTTTAGTTATCAACCAGAAAGACATAGAAGATAACAAGTTGGTTTTGAAAACAACAGAATCAATTTTAAGGCACAAATATTAAAACTTACTTTAAAAAAAAATCATTTGATTTTAGGAAGTTATAGCATCACATTTTTTTATATCTAAGCAAATATGCATGTGTTACTTATACATATACAGACGCCTATATTACATAATATTAAGTCTACTAATACCTATAAAGGTCTGTAAAGGTTGCCTGGGAGAGATCGCTATTCACTATAAGGCCACCCATTGTGACCTCTCTTTTTTGCGTGTTTAGTTAACAATTTTACTATGTATGTATGTTTCTTTATTATTTATTACATTATATATTCATTTGTTGTCATTTAAAATATTTCTCATTGAGTTTAGGTTATTCAAGTTCAATTTAGCTAAAAAACTATCATCAAAGATTTAAAAACACAAAGGACAATTTGAAGCTAAGCTCAAAGCCAAAACCTGTCTTGAAAACATGTCAACGGATAACTATGAGTATTTATATATACAATTGTTTTGTCTGAATCTAGCGTTGTAAATAAATATAAATTTGTACCCTAATTTATCAGACTTTAACAGATGTGCTAGTATTGTTATCCAACCCGTTAACAGGAGCTTGTATGTCAGTCCGCGGTCTCCTGAACAGGAGGACATGGGGCTCCGGGTTGTGCACCATGAAGTGCAGCCAGCCAGGACTCTGCTGGACTCCGAGGTTCCTCCATTCCGTCTCTGTCATCAAGTGCGACTTGGGCACGAGACGGGCTATATCTTGTGGTAGAATGACATGCCTGGGAAAATGGATTTCAGTTAACATGGATATTAAGCCACTAAAACATATTTTGAATATTAAACAGATTGAGCTAAAAAATAGACATGGCTTATCTAGAAACTACAAGTAGAAGTATATAACCATCTATATTTGGACAAAACCCAGTACCAACACTTTCATGAAAAAAATATAACATTAGAAGTGTTTTTTTTTAAAACACACTCAATGTACTAAATTAAATAAAGCCTTACATAATCAAACGGAAACTAGACAAACACGTGCGATAGGATATTATAATATTGTTTTGAAATCTGTTTACGATATATCATGTTTATCCGTACTTTGCAAGTTATGATCCTGATAAAAGATCTTCTCAATACTAACGACTATTTTTACTCCTTAGAATAGATAAATTCCAGTTAAATTAGTTAAAGACTTTTCTTCTTTTGGGCCTTTTATTTCTTAACTTTAGCCTAAAAGACTCTTACCTGTATTCATAAACGTCATCAGTATATCTTTCTGAGTACTGGATCTGGTCAACGGGCATTTTCACACAATTAGCTTGTAGGTCGTATACTGATAATTATTGCACGCTAATTGTATTATGATTTATGATGAAAATTTCTTTTACAGAGAAAATTTCAGCCAGCCAGCCGCTCAAGTTGAAAAACCAAACTGACACTGACATTTTATCGTATATGACTGCAAACAAGCCGTTGACAGTGACACTTGCTAATGATTGGTTGTTCGTCATCGATGAGGGATAAGGCTTAAACACAATTAGATAAAAAATTATACTACCTACTTACTTGTAATCTGTGAATTTCTCCATTAAATCTATGTAGTCGGTATCTCAGCTAAACACAAACAAAAATTTAAGTATCTTTTTAGCAACCTATTTTGCGCTAGTCTTGCATAACTTTTGATAAATACCTACATCAATTTAACTAAATTCTGCTCAATGTAAGCGTTCACATGTAATTAATCACATGTAATTACATATCACTCAACATGTAACTACATTGACCGCCACGCACACAAACAAGCCTACGAATAATGCTAAACTACCTAGTTCAACAACTTTATATTGCCAGTAATAGCGAACCCAAAAAATTCTATAGCATGAATTTATTCCAGTAGAGTCGCCTAGTTGACTATTCGGTATACGATCAAGTAAGCCGGGATGACTGCAAGCACTAGGCTATAAATTCAAAAAAGATATCTACTATAGTCCTTTCGGGAATAATAAGGCCATACCGACTTGACTGATGAATATAGACAACTGGTCTTATTATCCAATCAGTGCGCCCCTCGAATAATATCAATTCAATCACGTTCCCATAATGGGGTGTCCATGAATTAGTGCCGGTCGTCGACATGGCTTATCGACTAGAATAGCCGGGACCGACAACTTAAGAGTTCATGTTCTTTCACGATTAGTGAAAAAAGTCTTGTTATAGAAAATGAAAGTTCAAGATGATTTTTGGTTGGTCATGATAATGTTTCCATAATCATTATTTTTTTATATATGGTAGGTATGTTATGGTAGGTTATATTCTAAAAAAAAATATTTGTTAGCGTTTAAACGTGCCCTCCGAAGCAAGGAAGCATTCAGTTGAAATCCAACTACTGACTGAAACGGTCACCCATCCAACTACTGACCGGGCGGTGATATGTATAGATCATCCAGACAAGCTTCGCCATAAGGCCATAAGCACCTCGTCGCTGTGTTTCGATGAATAGAATGAGAAATTACAAGTGCTGGTGAAATTATTGGTGTGTGAATATGACTCCGCCCTTTCTCAACAGATGTCGTTTTTAGTATTGTTTACGTGTACTAATAAATGACCATACTTGTATTCGATAGTACTGAATGTCAGCTATCTAACGCATTTTATGATATTTGGTTGAAGTGTAAGCAACAATTGTTTTCACCTTTTCGAAAATGTCGGTTTTTATTCCAAATAAACGTCATTTGCGGGAAGTGTTATTACATTATTTTATTGCGAAGAAAACTGCAGCGGAAACTTATCGTTTGCTTGTGGAGATTTATGGTGAGCATGCTCCGTCTAATACAACTTGCAAGGAATGGTTTCGACGATTTCAAAATAACGATTTTAGTACTGAGGATAAAGAACATGGAAAACCACCAAAAAAATTTGAAGATGCTGAATTGGAAGCATTATTGGCGGAAGATTCTTGCCAAACTCAATCAGAATTAGCTGCAGCA
The DNA here is from genome assembly GCA_921293045.1 of Aplocera efformata. Lineage (NCBI taxonomy): Eukaryota > Metazoa > Arthropoda > Insecta > Lepidoptera > Geometridae > Aplocera > Aplocera efformata. The sequence goes on from OV121057.1 coordinate 568,033, forward strand.
TTAAATGTTGATCGTTCAACTGTTGCAAAGCGTTTACAAATGATGGGAATGATTCAAAAAGCCGGTGACTGGGTTCCACATGATTTAAAAGAAAGAGACATGGAACGTCGGAAAACCATTTGTGAAATGCTGCTTCAAAGACAGCAAAGAAAAGGATTTTTGCATCGGATAGTCACAGGAGACGAAAAATGGATACACTACGAAAATCCTAAACGCAAAAAAGCTTGGGTGAAACCAGGCGAACCAGGCCCATCACAGCCAAAAATAAATATTCACTGTGCCAAGGTCATGCTCTGTATTTGGTGGGATCAGAAAGGTATTGTATATTATGAGTTGCTCAAACCCTCTGAAACTATTAATGGAGAAGTTTACCGACGACAACTAATGCGTTTGAAGCGAGCCATAGAAGAAAAACGACCAGAATGGGTGAATAGACATAACAAATTAGTTCTTCAGCATGACAATGCCAAACCGCATACCGCAGAAGTCGTAAAAAGATATTTAGAGGGACAGGACTGGGAAGTGTTACCCCACCCGCCATATTCACCAGACATAGCTCCTTCGGATTACCACCTATTCCGGACGATGCAGACAGACCTTACTGGAGAAAAGTTTACTTCATGTGAAAGTATCAAAATTTGGATTGACAACTGGATAAGCTCAAAAGACCAGGACTTCTTCCAGCAAGGAATACGAAAACTACCTGAACGATGGGCGAAGGTTGTAGCTGCAGATGGAGCATACTTTCAATAATTTTTTTTTTAATTTTGTAAGCGAACAAATGTGTTTTATTTTGACAAAAAGGGGCGGAGTCATATTCACACACCTATTACAAGTGCTGAAATAATGGAATGTCGTAGCGTTATATATTTGAGCGGTAACTAAGTAATACCTACATACCTAGGTTGACAAAACGCAAGCGTGAAATACCTAAGTTACTCACATTTGGGTTGGAATTCCTATGACACGTTGATGTTAGGTGGATACCGCCGCCTATAACAACAGCAATACGAGTTAGTTCCTCTTTTGAATGCATTTGATTTTTGACACCCACACCCTTCCACCAGAACACTCAATGCAAGTGCTTGGCGGCAGATTAATAGGTTTGGAGGCAGTACTTCTCCGGACGAACTTTGCACAAGTTCTACTGCTAAGGTTTGATGAATCCAAACGATACTGGAGATCCTAGAGATTATGTAAAATTCACCTATCAATTGCATTTTATGCTTAAAATATTCTGGAAAATAAAGTCCTAACAATTTCAAGATCCGTGGTCACACCATAGCATTGCATCCGCTAATATCTTCATCAGCTATGTCAACAGACATCCAGTGTGCCCAAACCTGTGCATCATGACTGAAATCACGCTCGAGCTACTTCAGGAACTGTTGAAGGTGGACTACCCTGATGTGACGATACAGGAATATGAGGTATGTACACAGCTTATTTAATTAAATACCTACTGTTCCTGAATCTTCAATAAAAGAGAAAAAATATTTAACAAACATAAAATGCGTCAGTTCACATGCAGACAATAAGATGAATCAGAAATCAATATGGCGGGCGAAGTCGGGCGTTGTCATCCTCGTGAGGTAGCTCTAGCAGCCCAATCCGGATTAGTATATATCAAATATTCCTATATATTGATGAATATTTGTCACCGCCCAATCTAGCATCATGGGAATAGAATTATCACTATGGGAATCTCTGGGAACTAGATTACATGGCATTTATTTTTTGTAAATCACGTTACTAATATAAAACAACTATGTTCGTTACACGAATGCATGTCCTGGGTGTGAATCGAACCATGACCTACAGCGCAGAAGGCAGAGTTACTACCAACTGGGCTGTGAAGACAGTAAAATGTGTCTTAGAATTACTAGTTCTAGAACATGCCAGTTTGCTCTCGATGTTTTAATTCGTCCTTTTTGGATCATGGCTCACATTTAAGCTAATAAATCACCGGTAATCTTATTTTCATTATGTATACAAAGGTACATTTTTATACGTCACCATTTTAAATTTTTTATCAAATCTTTTTTATCTTGTAAGCTGCGAGGGTTCAAATCTGAAGCTCGCTGCACCCTCTATGCTGCAATATAACTTTGTACCTATATAAAATTCATCGTGGATTATTAAAACACTAAGGCACATATTAAATATATATTTTAGGGAGCTCCTGGCTCGAAACGAGGAGACAACTACACATCCATGGTGTACCGAGTCGCACTCAAAGGTATCCGTAGAACGCACCAGAAAACTCTAAAACCCAAAGATGTGGAATTGCCCGAAGACCCATCAGAGCTAGAAGATACAGTTCTTCAGAAGAAACAAGAGTCTTACGAAGACGAGGATGCAGAGCCTTGGGAAGGATCTATCATCTACAAATGTCTCCCTGAAAGTGTTGTAAGACGAGAGGCATACAAAAGCGATGAGTTGTTCTGTAACGAAGTGGCCTTTTACACAAAAATTTGGCCAGCATTATCTAATTTCCAGTCAAAATGGAACGTTAAAAATCCATTTAAATCTGTGCCAAAATGCTACCTAGCTAAAAATGACTGCGTGGTTCTCAAAGATCTAAAGCAATATGGGTTCATTATGCCTGATAGGAGACAAGGTCTCACGATAGAGGAGTGCTATGTGGTGATAAAGCAGTTGTCTCGATTCCATGCGCTGTCTCTAGCTATGAAGTTCCACAACCCTGAGGGTTTTGAAGAAATGTTAAGTCAGGAAGATGGAATTACAGAAGGTAAGAATATATATAATAAATGAGTGTTTCTATCGAATTTTATATGGTGACTGATTCGGCAGTCTTATACAAGAACGAGAGCTGCTTCATGATTTGTTACCATTGTTATAGTATTCTACCTAGAAGACAACATAGACTACTACAGAAGCTACTACCACGAAGCGATACAAAACGCAATAGCGATGGTGGAAGAGGAGCTCAAGGATTCAGATAGCAAAGACATTTATTTGGATAAGGTAATGGAAAATTTTATAATAATTACTTTGCAAACTTCTGCAATAGAGTTTTGTTCGCTCCACTGAGAACTACGAGAATTTTGTTTCTATTACATAAATGTAACGGGAAAAATCTGTACTTTATCGTTTATATCTCTCTATTTCTCCACCCTAAAAATGCTGAGCATCTACTATTGTAACTTAAATATATCGTAGACCTATTTTTTTGGTTTCTAGTTCAAAAGCTTCTGCTCCGAAGAAACATTTTTCAAAACCATGGTGGATGTGGTGAAGCCGAGAGAACCACTAGCTCTGATCTGCCACGGCGACTGTTGGACAAATAACTTCTTGTTTCGTTACAAAGATGCGGAAATAGCTGAGGTGAGTATTTACCAGATTCCACCTCACGTTAGAGCCTACATATTTTCTTGAATAAGTTGTTTTGCTGTCAGTCTTGTTTGAATTATCGCAGCCACTGTACCAGCCTCTAATGTCCCATTGCAGGGACACCGGCCTACTCTCGATAATTGAGAGTGAATCCACGGGAGCCCAATCCGGATTGGTAGATTACAAACCTTTTCGTTCCAAGACTTCTTTTTTGTTTTCCAGATGTGCATAGTGGATTTTCAGTTAGTCCGGTACGCGTCGCCTGCCCTGGATTTGGTTTACATCCTCTACCTTTGCCTAGATCGCAGCCAGAGAACGATGTACCAGACGTCCCTTATCGATCTGTACGTCGATGAGCTGCACGAGAGTCTCCTGGATATGAGTGAGAAGGGCTCTGTTTTTGAAAACGACCTGACAAGAGATAAACTTCATCAGTTGTAAGTGTTTTGAAGAGTTATTTTTAGTTTGTTGAAAAGCTTTTGCAACGTTTAGGTATCGTGAAAACCATGGCGTTCTCAAGCATAAGTAAATAACCATTGTTGGGAAATTGTGGACAGTTATACTGATTTTATTTTGATACTGTAATAAACCTTACATCATGCCGGTCCCTGTGGACACCAGGGTTGGGATTGGGATGTGGAACTTGAAATGAAATTGAAATCTGGAATATAAAAGTAGGTATTTGAATTCCATGGTCGAGCAAGAAGTTCAGTTGATCCATGTTCTTGTGAGAACATTGATTGACGGTCGATACGCCGATGGAGAAATGGTTATATTTTATTTGATCACAGCGTACTGAAAGAGTTCAAGCTGTGTTCCCACTTCGGGTTGGGGATAGCGCTCGACATGTACCCTATCATGACCTGCGATAGCGACGAGGCGCCGAATCTTTATCAATCACGGGTATGTAATTAATTACGTACTTTGTTTACTTGAGACAATTATTTGCGCAATACCTTCTACACGCGTGTAAATGACCAATGACTAATGAATCTGCCTTTACCAATTCCGTTCAAAATAATATATAATTACAGCTCTGTAAAGCTGTAAACAACAATAGAAAATAAGTCCTAACATCTAGAATGTTCAAACTTTAGTAATGGTAGTGCCATCCCCGAAGACACGTTCACTCTTCACGCAGTACGACATTCGATTACAATAGTAGTATAGATAGGCAATTATTGTATATCGACAAAACTAAAGCACTAACGGAATGTTGCATACTTACACTGTAAGCGATTAGGAAGAAGAGTGGGGGGCGTCTTCGTGGATGACACTAACTGTATTTCATGAAGATTAATTTTTACAAAATTTATAATCATAATAATATTTTCTAGGAGCAGGAAGGCTCTACTGACTGCTTGCAGCCAGTGTGGACCACCAACGCAGCTTGCAGGAGGAAAATGACTGATTTAGTTCAGGAATTGGTTGACGGTGGTCTCCTATAATTCACTGAAATAGACATAGCTTTATACATATCTCTAGCATATATATACATATCCCTTGTAACTAAATTAAAATTACCCAGAAATGAGAGGATGATATAATTTTCGTTAGGGAAATTTAATATAATGAATGTATACGTAAAAAGTACCTATTATGTATGTATTTATAGAATAAGTGAAAATAATGAGTCGCTATACTACGTAACCAAAAAGTTGAAATATCATTGAACCCATTAATGACAAAAAAGACTATCTCAAAATGTTATAGATAAATTCACTAAAAATTTATCAATAAAATTTTCTGGGAACAAACAACGAATAGTAAGAAATACGTAGGTATATGTAAACAAGTTAATAAATATACACAAATTTAGTCTCCTATGATTATTAGGTATGATTATAATCAATAAAAAAAATGTAATAATGAAACGTTTTAATGAAAATAAAACAATAGTTCGTGTAGGTATAAATTTATTGTATTTTTAGTAAATAAATGATGTTACAAATAATTTCAATAAAATATCTATGGGCGTTTACGTTTATTTTGTGACATTATTAACTTAAACAAGATCTATTGGTATTGTACGTATAAAAATCAGATCAATAACTGTCTATGTAATAAAATCATTTTCTCTTATGTAAAAGCTTTACTTAAACTAGTCGCATATTACAATAAAAATGACTTCATTGTAACTGGGAAATGGAAACGAGATCCAAACCCCAGATTAGTATTTCAATGTAGCGCCAAAAGTAATTCGTTAACCACACTATTATATAATGTAATATTATTCGATTTCGTTATAAACCAACTTAAAAAAAAAATCCAGGAGATTTTAAAAGCCGCTGTTTTTTAATATTTGTTGCGCAATTTCTTTCTTTACTAATTCCGATGGTTATTTTTTTCCTGTAGAAAGTTGTCCCATAGGAATTTAATGGAAAAATTTCACCCCTAAGACCGCAAAATAAAGGATGAAAGTATAAAAGTCGGTTTTTTTCGATTTTAAAATCAGTTTTTTGCATTAATTAATAATACAATTCGTCGTTTTTTCATTAATAATGATGAATCCATAATAATGGTTCTAACAATATCAACGCTCGTAGATTTACGCATACCACAATGCTATTCTTTTGCGTCTATTCCTATCGAATAGACATCGTAAGAAATGCAGGGTACCTACTTCTTAACTTTGTTTATAAATAATATTGTTATTACAAATTGATTAATTAACATATTATAGAAGACAAGAAATACTAATCTGGCGCTAGATGATCCTTCTTCTAAATAAAATTGGTAATTTATGTAAAATACCCGTACTTCCTCGTGGCACAATATTTCAAATACGTATTTATAATTAATTATATAATATGAATTCAATTTATAATAATGTACGGGTTATTTATAATTAAATAAACAGATCTAACAATAAAATAATCAGTCATTGAAAGCTTCAGATGTTCAGTTGAGATTCTAGCTTCTAGCAATCTGAAGTTTCCAATAATGTCTTTTTCACATTTTAATTGTTATTATTCATAATATTTTAATTATTAATACTTAAATTACTGCACTGGTTTCATTTCAACACTCAATTTTCACTATTTATCCAAAAAAAATTGGATAATGTCAAAAAATCTAACCTAAAAATCTATGGTAGATTTTGCATCAAATTGTGGTCATACAATGCCATAAAAAAATTTGCTACCAATCAAAGTTTGTGCTCGTATCACACAGAAATATCATTTTATTTAAAGCACCTTTACTTAACACTGGCCCGCAAAACTTGTTGAGTCGTGGTGGTACCACCCCTCCCTTTCGATGCTTGAGTGGGTCTCATGAACCCTGAGGTCTTATTACCCGTCTTCAAAGGGGGTCTAGCGGCACCGACCGAGCTTCCACTGGAAGAAGACCTGGACGCTGGCATTCTGACCACAGGCTTGGGGACAGGCTTCGGAGCTGGCTTTTGAGGAGCCGGTGCTTTCCTCACGGTCGCTACAGAAGCTGAACTGTTCAAAGAGCTCCTCGAACTACGCAACGAGGCTCTGGAGGTAGATCTTTCTACTCTTAAAGAGCTGGCTCGCTTCGGCACGACCGATCGCTTCGGGTCCAAGGGCGTTCGAGGGGGTGTTCTGGTTTCTTTGGTAGAAATTTTCTTTGGGACTACTGGGGACTTGACCGACTTGGGTATGGGAGAGTCACATTCCACGTTACAGCCCGAGGACGCTCCTTGGGACGCGCTTTCGGAGTTGAGACTTTGCGTTTCCTCGAAGCCTTCATCATTCAATTCGTGTTCGCTTTTGACCTTTGGAATCCTCGGAGACGTAGTTCTCTCTGGTACCTTCTCTGTCCTCGCGCCGGGGCCAGCTGATCTTCTATAAGCGTTCCTCGACCAAACCCCCGTGGGATTTTCAGTGGGAGATTTCAATTCACGTATAGCTTTCTGGACGTCCTCTTGATTAATTGAGGTCTGCCGCCTTATCCTCAAATAAGGTTTGGGCTCTTTGGTCGTCTTATCTGTACTTTGGTTCTTTAGCCTATCCTGCCAGCGTTTAAGTCTATGCTCCTTTTCATCTTTGATAACAGTTGGTTTGGTGGGTTCTTGTGGGGCTTCCACAGGGTACGACGCTTGGACTTCTAGTTTTGACGGCCGCACGACTTGCGTCTCGGCAACGATTTCAACCGGTTCAGGCTTCTTCTCATCTTCTGGTGAGCTAGAGTCCGCGTTCCTCTTGTACCTTCTGGTCCGTCTCGCTGCAGAAAATCGGTCAAACTGGCCATCCCCTAGTATTTCTTGGCAGAGGTCTTTCATTTCCGGGGTGACCTTTTCGTTGTTCCTGACTGGGAATGATGGTTGGAACTTCCTGCAGGGTTCTCGCTCCGGTGGGGGGTTAAAGAGTTTTCTTTGGGCGGGGGGTGTTTCGATGTTATCTGAGTCTATCTCCACTCTGTCCGACTTTTCCGCTTTGACGTTTTTCTCGGGCGTGATGTGGATATCCGGTAGTTTCCGTTTGTCTTCTTCCGTGATGGAGACGAGGGGTACGGGAGATTCGATTTGCTGCCGGGAGCGTTGTCTTCGGAGTCGGAGTCTCATTTCGTCGTTCTCTTCGGTCTTCCTCCATGGAACCCTGGTGTCTTTCTTTGGTTGAACATCTGGAAAACCCAATGTAAGTTAAATTTAGATCAAAGTCATACAAGCGTTATCTGACACCTATCTGTGGAGTTTATGAGTGTTGAATGGAAAGTATTTCGTAAAATTAAGTTATATGGACGGCTCATACCTTCAACAGCTTCAATGGTCCTGACGACGGTGCTGTCGGGCAGAACCGCCGGCTTCCATTCTGTTCTACTTTCTGCCAGAGGCTCCAGGGTCGTGCTGCGTTCACTCTCTGAAAGGTATCGATCGAATTAAATGAATTGTTTTTTTACACTAGTTGCGCCCTGCGTTTTTTCCCGCGTTTGCCCATTACTTTTTCGAGATAAGGTAGCCTATTTCTAAAAAGTACAAGACTGTCGGTGGGGTCGAGTCTTCCCACCCGCTTACCGGAGTCGTTTTCCAAGGAGCGCCTGTTAGCCTGCAGCCGTCTCGCTCTCTCCCGCAGTTCTGCGTCCTTCTGCTCCTCCTGACTGTTGGCACGCAGCCAGGACTCAATCTTCTGGCGCCATTCCCTGGAACACATAATGTATTAGAGGCATAGTATAATTATTATTTTGTGAATAAGTGATGGAACGAGCTGACAACAGTAATGCGACTCAATATAATATTTGTATCTTACACTGAGTCGCATTCGTCCTGCTGCGTCCATCACCCGAGACGGGGACGATACGTCTCATGCGAAGTGATTTCACTAGCACCCACACCCTTCCACCGGAATACAGTAATTTGTGCACTTTTGCTTGGCAGCAGAGTACCAGGTGTGGAGGCAGTATTCCTCCGGACGAACTTGGCATCAGGTCTACTGAAAATTTAGCGATAAGTTTACACATGTCACTTACTTGGGCTTCGCAGGCGGCTCGTGCGGGGACAAGGGCGCGGTGGCGGGCGCCGCGGGGGTGAGGGAGGGGGAGGGAGAAGGCGGCGCGCGAGGGGATGGGGCGCGCTCCCGGTCCGGGATCTCCAGCCGGGCGCGAGCACTGCCCCGTCTGGACCACGATCGATCTGTGGACAACATAATATTGTTTACTTGATTGTAGGATTAATGGTAAAATCAGAAATCGGAAAATATTTATTGTCCGCAGATGATATATAATTTTAAAAAACAACAGTTTGCCCATGTCGGACGTAGTACGGCACTGTAATATATGTTTTAAGTGTAGTCTTAAAATGCTGACCATTTATTATTGCGCTATATTTTGTTATTGTGCCAATATGTTGGCTAATTACTCAGTGTGCTTCGAGGTATTCTATATGTGCGGTAGAATATGACTTCGCACGGTTAGTAGAGCATCAGTGTCGTATCAGAAACTACCCGTGCGAAGCCAGGGTGCGTTGCTAGTGTATTATACATATAAACCTTCCTCAAGAATCACTCTATCTATTAAAAAAAACTGCATCAAAATCCGTTGCGTAGTTTTAAAGATCTAAGCATACATAGGGACAGAGGGAAGTCAGTCTGTTTTATACTATGTAGTGATGATGAAAGTGGCTGGCTGCAAGAGATGGTCCACCGTGTAAGATGTGGGGGCACGTACCCAGGCTTCCCCAAGCGCTCCTCTCCCTGAGGTCGTTGGCGGCGGGCGAGGAGTGCCTCAGGAACTCCAGCAGCCCCTCCTCATCACCACCCCCCGGCCCGGCGCGGCTGCGGCGCCTCAAGCTGCCCGTCGGCGTCACGTCTGTTGAATGATAGAATGAATGAATGAATGAGCACTTTATTGTACACTAGGAAATTTAAACATAGTAGTCGTTTAAATAAATCTACTTAGATCTATTACAATGGTCTTATCGCTGAAAGTCATTTCTTCTAGACAACCTTTGGATGGAGTCGTTTTAAGTGTTGACGGCAAAAACAACAAGGTATCGGTGCAACACTCAAATACTCACATACACTGGGATTCCATATGCCGCAGGTGGCATGGACACACATAACCACATCCAATACCCAAACAGAGTTCATGCACTCACAATGTTTTCCCCGGCCGGAAATTGAACCCGGGAACCGCTTCGGAAAAAAGGTAATTACAAAAAGTACAAATCCGTCGCCTCGTACTCGACTTGTCGGATTCAAGTCCATTCCGTGCACGTTTCGGGATGCATTTGAATCCAAAGCTACTGCAGGGGAAGGCTTACCAGGAGAAGGCGAGGGGTCGTGAGGCCGGCGTAAGGACCTCCTGCCGAGCCCGTTCCTGATGTCCAGGAGAAGAGATTCCATCAGAGACTCGCACTCAGACACTGGAGTACTGCACATGCTGCTTCCCCCTGGAACACCAAACAAGCATGGTGTTAGAACATCAGAACATTCAATCCAATTGACAGGCCCAGTGTTATTTTGCTTTGAATGTCAATTCAGACGTGCCTTGATGCTTGCGCAATCGTTCTCAAAATTGCAAAGAAATACATCACGAAGGAATCAGGCAATACAAAACTAAGAAGGAACCAGTGACCACGATCTCTTGTAACGAGCCTTGCACCTGTAAGATCACGGACCTTTACCTATTTGTAATATCTGGTATGAATGACTAACGGGGTCCACATTTTTGCGTCGTAACCGCGACTTGGGTCTTCTCGTACTTCAGTGGGGGAGGACCTAACTCATATTGCTGTTGTCTATGCGGCGGTAATAAGTGGATGATTAAATAAATCTAAAAAAGTCAACCCTTATTTCCCTTATTTCTCGGCTTTAGGTTATAACCCCTTCCATTTTACAAAGAAACATCCAAATCCGTATACACTGGGCGAAGAAAAAAGTCTCAGAACAGCAAAATACGCAATTTCGTTTACTTGGATGTCATATTTTAGCCAGTTATTTAGATTTTTATGGACCAATTTGAAATCATATCTTCCAAATAAAAAAAAAAGAATTTTCAAAATCGGTTCATAAATGAAGATTTGAGGTAACAATCATACAAAAATATACAGTCGAATTTAGAACCTCCTAATAGTCCTCCTATTTAAAAGTCGATTGAAAATAATTTAAAATAAATGTTTTCAGCCAGGACACTGACCAGTTTTGATCTTGCAGGCGGCGAGGTCCCGCGCCCGCCTCCTGGCGGCCGCCTGCTCCTCGTTCGCGCGGCGCCGCTCGTTGTCGGCCACTGCCGAACGGAACTTCGTACAGAACAGGACGAATGTCTGAAACCAATTTATTACTGTTCAGTTCTTGTTCAGAATTTCTGAGACCCAGAACCAAGTTCTCGATAAAAGAATTCTGAAGAAACCGGGTCAGAACCATAAATCTAAGTTATTTATTCAGTTATTACTTTGTGGATGATCTGATAAAAGGTCAAATTTACTATAAAGCTACACTCAAAGTCTTTATGTGCAGCTATAGACACAGAAACATCCTAGAGATGGCTCGTGGAGAGGTGAAAGACGTGTCAATTCTATTATCGAGCCTAATTTACAGGTGTCTGCCCATTACAGTACATCGGTAATCTCATTTTCACCTCCTGTCTCCAAGTGTCCTTTATTGGAACTGAAAATTTGTCAAAGATTCAAAAGACAATGTTTTTCTTCCTAAACTTACCTTGAAACACTCTTCGAGTTTAAAGGACACGGGGTCTTCGCAGAAGAACTCTGCCAGCTGTTTTCTGATACTCTCGACCTCGTCCAAGTCCTTGTTTAGTGCTGAGACTTCCTGTTCTGCTACCTGAAAGAAAATAACATTATTTAGTTAGTAAATTTGTAGAATCAGATTGGAATTGGCTCTCTACTACACAGTGCTGCTTAAAAGGGTCCCATAGTCGTTGATTAAAGCCCATTTATTCGTAATTGTTTATTGTTCTGTATGCTTACAGTTAGAGCTTGCGATGTTAACTATTTGAAGACAATGTAGAAATTAATCAGATCTTCCATCTGCCTTATCTCACTATCTCTCACGTGATCTCACTATAGGGTCACACTACTCTCGACAAGTTGATTTGTACAGTTCCACTACCTGAAGAAAGTCTCCCATCTGTTCCTTGATGTCTTCCTGCGTGTTGGGCAGCAGTATCTCTCGCTTGAGCGCCTTGATGCGGAGCTCCAGGGTTTTGATCTCGTTGGTGAGCTGCTCCACGGACGCTTTAGCCGCCTCCTCCAGCACCCGCGTGTCGTCAGCGAAGTGGATCAGTTCCTTGTTTTTGCGCTCTGCTTGCTGTGGACACAACAGTATGTGTATATTACGTGATATATATTTCACTAGATTTTTTTCTTCAGTCAGTCATTCCATAAACATCCTCGTAATATAGTCCATTGGATGATAGTAGTCTGATGATGTGACGGAATGCTTAGGCTTTTTGACACACGAGTTTTTCTAGTCTATAGAACCAAAGTTAGGATATATCAAAGTTAGGACTCAGGAATATGTTGGTGAAAATTTTCCATAAAAAATTGTCATTGATATAATCATAATTCGGTTTTTACAGTTCGACAGCTTTGGTGTATAAGGGCATAGATAGAAGACGAAGCCTTAGGAACAAAACTAAACTTAGTTTTGTTTCTTTTATGAAACTCAGTCTATGTATCAAAAATTTGCTTACCAACGCAACATAGTGCATGAGATTCATCCCGGGCTTGTTCGCCCGGATATCAGGCAGTTTCTGCAGAGAAGACAGCTTGACTCCCGCGGCTCCGCCTGCGTACCCGCCCGCGTTCAGGAAGTTGCCGGCTATTAGAGCAATGTACAGGACCTCCTGCATGTGCAAATGTTTATATTATAACTGTTTAGAAATTATTTAACAGAAAGAAACTATTTTTTTTATTGTAATGAAAGTGAATTCCACAGCAACACGACTTAGATCTTCTCCTACCCAAAAGAACTAAGTCGCTTGTCGTAATTTCAGAAACATTTTCCCACCAGAACTCCCAGCGCCACTGTTTAGCGGTAGAATACCAGGTGTTGCAGTACTTCTCCAGACGAACTTGGCACAAGTTCTACTGCTACTTTGGATTATTCCTTTTGCATAACTTATATAATTTACCTGCAAAGCTCTAGAAGACATCAGATCATCACCAGCCACCAGTATCGAGTTGATAGCACTCTCCAAGTATCCAGCAGTGGAAGGCCATTCCTCTTTGAGTAGCATCAGTTCTATGCGGAGTTTGTAACTGAAAAGGAGTTAAAGACTAGAATAAATTCTTATTTTAAACTTCTATTCCTTATCGGTGGGATAATATTCCAACATTTTTTTGCTATTAAAGTCAAAAACTACCATAATGCTTTAACACTATGTCTACTTAAATCAATTGTAGCACACCAAAGAAAAATAGGGACCATTTACAATATTAAGTTGTCATTACAGATACAGAGAACTGAGTAAGTAACAGATGAACATATCGCGCAAGTTATACCATCAGGGCAGTTTGAACATATACAGGAATTTCCGACATCAACTATCGGACCGCAGTCCTCGATCACAACATTCGCTAGATAGAAGACTCCTTTTTGAAAAGCTCCGGTATTTCCCAACGTTATTATGCTTGTACTTCTACGTTGCTGTCACACACTACAGCACAGCAAACCAGTGCTACAGCAGCCAAGGTTCTGTATCAAATACTGGCGGTCGATCTGTGCACACAATCTGTATTGTTTACTTGTATCTTGTTTTAATTAAGCTGTGGTACAATAAATAATTTCTCACTCTTATTCTGTACTTGAGTATCATAGCTACTCACTTCGGAAGCTGTATGAGCTGCAAGAGGAATTTCTCCGCGTTCCCCAGCTTGGTGACGTCTCCCGAGAACGCCTTCAGCATCTCGCACTCGTCTATCTCCGGCAGGATCTTGAGCAGGCCTCGCAGCTTCTCTGTGCCGATGTCGTCGTGGGAGCCTTCCTTGATCATCTGGATTATGTCCTCGTTTGAACTGAAAATGAATCGTAATGTTGATACTACTGATGTCAGGTCTTGCTATCACTTATGAAAGCTGGCTTAGAAATTTTTACAGGACATCTTAGTTAGAAAAGTCTTTTATTGGAATTTAGAACGAAAAAACTTGAAACTTGAGGAGGAGGAGGATAGTTTGTCGTCTTTCGAAATAAATGCCTATAAAGCAAATGTACGATTTCAAGCTTAATTGTAATGAGATCTACAATTAACGTAGGATTCAAAGCGTTATTGTCGCATTAGTCAGTTCAATGCCAAATGTATTATTATTAACTTAGGTATTAGAAAGATTTCTTCACCGATGATAATTTCTTTTAAATTTGAAAAGGTATTGGACCGAAGTGGAACCATTAAAACTTCATAAAAAGTGATACCTCCGGAATTGCTTCAAAAAGATGTTGACGTTCAAGCTTCTCTTCCCGTCGAGGAGTGTGATCTCTGAGGACTCCTTCCTCGGCTTCCGTTCCCCGGAGCTGTCGCAAATAGGACTGCGCCCGAGCCGGGGCGAAGACCCCGCTGAGCCGGTGGGGTGTATCTAAAGTACGGGTTACAGATTAGTACTATACATTACATAACCATTCAGTTTTTAAATTGTCTCATCTGTTCTTAGCACTATCTTAGGTAGATACGTACACGGAATGATCACCACCATAGGTATTTACCCTTCAGAGTATATACCCTGGGTGGTGCGAAAGGAGCAACAAAGAGCAGCAGTAGATCTTGTGCCAAGTACGCTCCGAGAAGCGTACCTACTACCTTGGAAATCTGACACCAAGCAGTGGTGCACTCGCGTTACTGCGTGCCGGTAGAAGGGTAGTCTGGGGTTAATTCACTAACTGGATCTTGCAAGTTACCGTTTGATTTCATGATGTTCACGTTACCTGCTGACAGAACAGTCCCTCGATCTCTGTCCAGTCCAGTTCAGTTTTCGGTGAGTGCTTGTGGCTCGACGCAACCAGCGACCAAATGTTGTTCTGGCCGACTACCTATAAGAATACAGAGTTTGTTATACTTGAAAACTTAGGAACTTTAGGGGTCCATGTTGTTCGCGTGAGTACCCGTAGTAGAACTTGTGCCAGGTTCATCTGGAGAAGAACTGCCCGCCCAACTAGCTTCTGTGGCAGATTAAAGTCCATTCGTGGCTTGTCAATAGCATGTGTCTCTGAGGGAATATAAGAGGTAGTACGGAACTCACTTTATTATTAGGAATTTTATTCCAATTTATGGTTTTCATCTTGGTCTTCGGTATGGGGGTTTCTTGCTGCGGCAGCTTCAACTCGACGACAGGTACCGGTGGTGGGGTGGGAGTCGAGGGGGGGACTGGTGGAGGCGGTGGGCCACACGGGGGAGGGGGAGGTCCTCCCGGAGGGGGAGGGATGCATGGAGGGGGCGGTGGGGGTATACCTGGAATAGAAGATTTTGTTAGTAATATAAATATAAACGAAGATTTCATATAGGAATTTTAGTAATATTATAACATTTGTTAAGTTCGTTCGAAGAAGTCCTGCCACCATGCCTGATGTTGCAGCCAAGCAGTTAAAATCGCTCATTAATGGCTTTGAAATTTTCTTGTACGTAATTAAGCCAGAAGAAGACAACTCACATGGAGGCGGGGGTGCGGGCGCGGGAGGCGGTGGGGGCGGAGACAGAGCTCGTTGGAGACTCTGCTTCCGGCCGCCTGATATGTCTCGGTGCTGACAGGTGCAGCCCATTTTAGCCTGCAATCAACATTATTGTTATAACCTCCAATTATTCAATAGCCTCCAAGTATTTAGAGGTGGGTCTTCAAGTGTAGTCTCCAAATAATTGCTTGTGATAAGTGGGCATCTCATATTTGAGTTTCTAAGCCGCTTGAAACCCTGGCATGGCTCCAAGTGTAGTTAGTGTCCAAGTGTAGGGGGTGTTCCACCGGCTTGATCCGAAGGTTGATACACATAGAAGTGTTGACTTACCTGCACGCTAGGAGCCCGAAGAAGTTTAGCAGCATCTTCCCTGGACTCCAGCAATGTGGCTCGATGTACCAGAGTCTCTGCCGTGTCCCAGACGATGTCGCTCACTGGCTCCTTGGGGTCTATCCTCAGCAGGTGTTGGAGGATGCTGAGAAACGGAATCTCTTGAGGGGTGTCTGAAACCTGTAAATGATAAGTATATTCATATTGAAAAATTGACATGCTTGTACAATTTTCAATACTTTTCGTTGTGAGTACAAAAATTGAGTTATTTCACAGTACATTGAATTTGATCAAAGTAATTTTTTTTTTTGTTATTTTTATTTACTCCGTACCAGCCTCTAATGTTCCCACTGCAGGGGCACCGGCCTACTCTCGATAATTGAGAGTGGATGGGCTCTGATCTACCACGGGAGCCCAATCCGGATTGGTAGATTTTTATTTGTTTAATTTTAATTAGGTTTCAAATGCTTACCTGTTTCAGTATAGCGTAGAACACGTCCAGATGTGAATTCAGGTTGATACCCCCCGGACCTTGGGCCTCGTCGCTCTCTCGCTGCTCCTCGAACACGTCCAGTTGCACTCCCAGGTCCGGGTTATTTGCGGCTTCATGTCTGGAAAAGAAGACAAACTACATCTGTCTTGTTCTTCCCAGAACTTTTTCCCACGCCTACCGATGTTCCCATAGTAGTATAACAAGGCTAAGAGGAAAAAATATTGGTTTTTAAAAAGTAACTTAATATGTTACTTTTTTTAAATAAATATGTTTACCTATGAGTCCGTGCGTACTTATTACTAAGTTGAAAGCGAAATGGTACGACTATGTTCAATATAGATGATCGATTTCGGTTTTCAATTGCGTCGAAATATCAACTCAAGGAAAAATATCTCGTAAACTCAGTTTAACAGAGAGATGTTCCAAAACAGGTAGAATGTGAACCGGATTTCAAAGTGTATCCTCTAATGCAAGATCCCTATGCTTACCACATCCTGAACCTATAATTTGATACTTTTTGCCAAACGTATACCTACCAAGGATACGTAAACGAAGATTTTTGTGTTTATAACTCCTTTTATATACTTAAATAATGTTTAGAATAAAGTATAAAAAAGTTTGAGATTTGAAATTTGATGTCTTAAAGTAGAAAATAACTTAAAAGTGGCATTAATGTTCAAGATTATTTAATTATTTAATAAAAAATTGCATCAACAAATCAACTCACGTCGCATAGCCATAGGCTTAGCCCAAATTCTACGCAAATTAAGATCAAATGTAATTTAATTAAAGTATCAATTAATCTTTGAATACCAATGTGTGTTTTCGTGTTCTTGAACTGTATAAATCAAAATCAAGTTCATCGCGCTAATCCATCAATAAACCCTAACTAAACCGCATACGTCGGAACTAAGCATAAAGGCGCTCTGTGCGTAGGCGCATCCAAATGATGCCCAAATAAGGCGCCAACGCGACCCTGTGATAGCCTCATAACGACATAATAACTGGCTAAAACGTGAGTGGATTATAATATAACCGCTGCTTCCATGGATTATCATTTAAAATAGATTAGTGCTGCTAAAGGAGCAATCATAAGGAGCAGTAGAACTTGTGCCAAGTTCGTCCGGAGAGGTACTGCTACCTGGAATCTGTCGCCAAGCAGTAGTGCGAATAACTGTGTTCCAGTGGAAGGGTGTGGGTGCCGGTGAAATCACATGCGCATGAGACGTATCATCCCCGTCTCGGGTGATGGATGCAGCAGGATGAATGCGACTCAGTGTAAGATCCAAATTTTATACTGAGTCGCATTACTGTTGTCTGGTGCGGTCGCCACTTACCACCAGGTGAGCCCTCAGCTCGTACCGTCACATATTCACATAAAAAAAAATTGTGGGTCCACGCTACTAATGTAAGTTATTAAGCTCTACCACTTATAATAAAGTGGTAGAGCTTAAGGCTTATAATAACTTAAGGCTCGATTGGTTGTAAAACAACAAATCAGGCAGCAGGGCCGCGGGCGGTTGTGTTTCGGTTGCGATTGGGTTGTATTATGATTAATATACCTGTTCCAGTGTTTTGACTTGGATATTTAACTACTTCAAATTACATTCGATGATTTTTGGTTTTAAACCTGTTGATTGTCAAATATTTATTTACGTGGTAAAGACCACGTAAATAAATATTTATGGACTTTTACACAGCGCCATCTGTCAAAGTCAAAGTCAAACTCATTTATTCCTTTAAACACAAACATGTACACATATTCGTGAGTATAGAACGTGTCACAGGAACTTCCTTTGCACCCAGATATGTCAAATTACATTCAGTTTTCATGTTTTATAAAGTCTTATTTGTAAAGTTTACGTCTGTTCCAACCCTAACCGACCAACCCGAAGGGAAGACACAGACAAGAAACTCCTCGGAGACTAAGCATGCTAAGCATAGCTAATATGGTCCAGTTGCTCGCGTTTGTAGGTGTACCCTGTGATTTCCTACTCGTATCCCCTGGGTGGTGCTAAAGGAACAACCAAAAGTAGCAGTAGAGTCCTCACAAAGAAAAAACTATGGAAACCAGATAACTGATACTCAATATTTAATGATTTATTGCATTTCACATGGTTATTTCGTATGTATCTACAAAAAGAAAAGTACTATGTATTCTATCAGTTATTTAGTTCCCATATTACAAGCTATGCTTAGTTTGGCGCTGTGTGAAATATGTCAATGAATCATTAGTTACAAGTCATGTGTTTAGAAATAAATAAATTATATTACAATGTAGTTATTGTTTAGTAGTTAGTTAAGCGCTTTTTGAAATGCCATCCATTTGAAATTTTTGAATGTATTTAGTTAATTAGGTACTTAAATCTAAAAATCTTGATTACAGTACCCAATAACAAAATCTAATCTGATGCCGATGTCTATAAAAACTTTTACTAAATCTCGTGGATTTAAGCCGGCTTGCGGTTCCCTGTGAGGTATTTTTTGCCGAAATCTGTTCGGTTATTAGATTACCATGACAGATTCTGAAGAGCGCAAAAACTTGATGAAACCGGACAAAGCATCTTAGGGCTGTCACAAAAAAAACGAACAATGATTTGTGGTTTTTATAACGTTTACACACTCATCCATGTACACTAGATTCCCTGTGTCGCAGATGGCATGGACAAACACAGAAACACAAGACAAATACCCAAGACCCGAGAACAACTCCATGCTCACTTATAAGCTTTATAACAATACTACTATTACTAGAATAAGTTTCATAGTTTAATAAAGATTTATTAGAATGGACCATTGCATAAAAGCAATCGTCAAAAAAATTCTAAATAAAAAATAGAAGTAATATTCTATTTAAAAATGACTCGATTTTCATGGTTTGTCCATGGACCAGTACCCGTCTCGGGTGCCGAGTGCAACTGGGCGCGATTTGGGTCTGCTCATACTTTGATCGGGGAAGACTTAAGTCGAGTTGCTGTTATGGGCGGAGGTCTCCAATTATCATCATCTGGGCCTTCAGCTCATTCCATCATTAAACGAGTAGTAACATTAAAAAACAACCCATAAATAAATCTTGATTTATTTGGAATTCTTACAGACGTCAAACTGTATTCAAACTTAGCAACAAGTATTTTTGGGTTCATTTTATTTCATCCATAGACAATTTACCTAAAGTAATTAAAAACGAAATAGGTACCAGAAATAGCCTTGTCAAGAATCAGCAAACCAGAAACAAGTAGAAAAAGTGGTACAGTTGTATAAATATCAATATCCACGTGGATTATGAAAGTTGTATCTACAAGTCAGTCAACAATTTCGTATCGTGATCATAATGGGTGGTGACCCTAGGAGTCCTTATCGTATTTGGCCAATTAATTAGTTTTGATAATAATTATTATAACGAATTTTAAAAGTCAATTAGATATTGACATTTCCTGAACATAAGTTTTAAAACTATCATGGTTATGAACATTATTATTCGTGTTACCGAGATGTTTACCATGAGTTGTAAGTTATAATTCATATCGGGAGTCAACAAAATTCACAAATCGTGGTAAATATCTCGGTAAGTCGAATAATAATTTCATAAACATTTTGGATGAATTTTATGTAAGACATCTTTTTCAGTAATTATAGTCCAATTTTATCCATATCATTTAGGAGTCTAACTTCTTCTTTGGGAATTTCAATGTTTGAATTGTATCGCTTATACATTTCCCATAGTACAAGCTATGTTTAGTTTGGGGCCAGATGACGCTGTATGTTCTGGGAATATTTATAAAATATTTATTTTTCGATCCTAAGTCAATCAATTATTTTAATTGAAGGCATTCCCTTGTGTTATTATATTTTATACCTATCATGTCCGCTAATATAAATGACTCCTCGTTACGCCCACAAGCGCGATTTTGAATCACATCGCAAAAAAACAATTAAAAGGTAATGAAAACTTAAAGCCGATTGTTCAGGCCGGTGTTAAGTGACGAAGCCAACTCACCTCAAGTTGTTCAGGGTGGGCAGCAGACCAAGACCTGGAAAGAAGTACATCATTTTAATCCATTATGTTCCCATTGTATTTTTTTTAAGTGTCGGTACAACCTGGAATCCCACCTGGTGCTAAGTGATTACCCCTACCAATGACAACAGCAATCCAACTTACAATGAGACTTGAATCTTAGATTTGTATTTATCCTGCTGCGTCCATCATCCGAGACGGGGACGTGCTTATATTACCTAATGTGGTAACAGCACTTCTCCGGACAAAAATGCACAGATTAACTGTTACTTTAGGTTGGTTATTTCGCACCACCGGAGGATATGACTCTAAAGATACTCGCTTACGGCCGGTAGTAACTAGACCCCTTATGTATGAATTCTAGCCAGAGCTTTCTTACCAATGAACTCATTCCTGACTCGGATCCTGTCTGGTAGCCGCGGTGCCGAGATGATGAGGCAGTTGACGAAGGCCAGCAGCGCCGTCTTGTAGTCGGTGGTGGTCGCATTCTTCAGCTCCACCACCACCACGTTCAAACGGTACCTCTCGTTTTTCAGGGCCTGAAATTAAAATACGGTTACAAATTGTTGTATATTCTTTGGACTGAACTGTCTTGAAATAGATATAATACTAGTTTCTGCCCATGACTTCGTCTGCGTAAAGTTACTTCGTATACACTATTTTTTCTCGAAGCTTTCATCAAATTTTTTAAGATTTTAATAATTAAGAAAAACTGATCAGTGGTAAAAATGAACTTAATCTACGTATCAAAATGTAAGTAAAACTGATTGATTTTACCATCAAATTTCCATCCCCCTTTTTATCCCCTTAAGGGATGATTTCCAGGATAAAAACTATGTTCTGCATGAACTTAAAATATTCATGGACTTTTCGCTTAGCGCCACCGAGCCCCAAACTAAGCATATCTTAGTTCCATAGTAGGAAACCAGACCACACAAAATACTTACATAGAACTTTGTATATACATACATAATATTTATATTGTAATACATAATAACACCCAGAAACAGAACAAAAATCTATGTTCGTCACACAAATGGTGGTCCTGGGTGGGAATTGAACCCACAACATCCGCCGAAGGCAGAGCTCCTGGTGATGTGATGTTTTGATGTTTTCTATGACGTTGCCTAACAGGGAAGATAGATGGAGTGGCCATAAAACAAGCAGCCGGTTTTGTGACGATAAATCTGAATTATCCAATAAATTTCAAACATTTTATTTTTTGACTTATGTAAAACTATAATTCATCAACGAGATTAAAATTTTTAAAGCGCAATTAGCACCTTATTTTATTGCACCCCCAGGCCTGGTGTTATGTCCATGGTCAGGTAAGTCTTTTTATTATAATCTCCACAACTGGTTTTCTGAACTCCAGTCCTTAAATTGCAATTTATTTGGATACTGACTTTAACTTGACCGTGAAACGAGTTTTAGAAATGAACGAAATAAACATTTAGTGTTTGTAATCAGTATACTTGATATAAGAGGTTCTGTATGTAATATATTTAAATATATTTGCATTATAGTTATCTTTGGTATTAGACTGGTATTAGTTTTCGATTATCATCCGTTTATTTAACATTTGTGGATAATTCACACAGAGCCATGTTCAAAATTAAACATAGCTTGTACTATGGAAACTAAATTACTGATAGAATACAGTATTTTATATTGTAAATACATACATATCAACACCCAGACAAAACAAATAGACCCACGATCTACAACGAGCTAAGAAACCAAATCTAATTTGCCGTTTACTGTACGCGGTGGCTAGTAGAAAGTGGGTGTGAGTCGAAGACCGGATAGGAAGCAGTAACAGGGAGAGGCTTATGTCCAGCAGTGGGGTGCGTAATAAGATAATGGTTGTGACCTACCTTATACCGGTCAAGGGTATCGACAGCGCGCGCGTACCCGTCAGCATTGTAGACGCACAGCGCTGACAGCAGCTCAAACACCTGGAAGACAAAATGTACACCATGAATTGACAATAAAAATAAGCAAGTTATCAAAGAAACATATTCCATTATGATGAAATAACACGAGGATTCTATAACCCTTGCCTTTTCATAAAATTCAGCTGCCGAAGTCAAGGGTAAAATTTATAATATAATATTAATAGAATTCTTAAAAATCAGCCGTATTTAGAACTTATTATTTTTTTCATTCAGTAAAACAAGACACAAAGTGTGGGAATACCCAAGTCGAAACTTATTACACCCGTCACTCTTATACTCGAAGATGGAATGTCTGATAGGCGTGTAACAACGTTCAACATTTCCGTTATTCAGGATTTCCTAGTATTTTTAAAGAATTCAACGAAAATATGTATTTTTAAGTTTGACTTTAACTTGACTTAACAGGTACACGTAGTGGATTTTTATTCGCGGTTTCCTCAACATTTCAGTATTGTGTCATTATTTCGCAATTAGCTAAAATACTCTCCATTTCTTTAATTATGTTGTAATTTTGGATGTTTTTTAATTTTAAATGTCAGTAAGATAGCCTTAAAGTGTTAATATAACGACCTACTTGGCACCCGGTCGAAGGTACAACCTCCAGGTCACGGAAAACAATGCACCATTTAAAAACTAATGGTAGGTTTAATTTAGGTCAGGTAGGGTCAGAGGTAGTGATTTAAGGCTATGAATTAGATTTTATTGTATTTAGTAATTTCAGTTAATTCGCAGTAAAATTATTTGTTCTAAGCTTTTCTTGATAAGCAGCTTTTCACTGTGAAATGATGATGTTGATCAGAAGTACGGAACGAGATGGCGACTTGGCACAGGTTCTACTGTTACTTTGGGCTCCTCTTTTCGTGCACGTGTAGGGTCTCTGAGGGTCAACTCCGGGCTCAGCAACATGGCCTCCAAGTATTACCTGCTTCTCGACGGGATTGGCACAGGTTCTACTGTTATTTTGGGCTGCTCCTTTCGCACCACCCGGGGGCACGTGTAGGGTCTCTGAGGGTCAACTCCAGGCACAGCAAAATGGCCTCCAAGTATTACCTGCTTCTTGACGGGCTTGGCGGGCGAGGTGAGGGCCGCAGCGAGCTTGCCCGCGTACTCGGCATGCTCTACGATGTAGTCCAGCCCCACGCGGCTCTCCATGCCGATTCTGGAACGAAAATAAATTGTATTCGGTGCACCTGATGTCTTTCTGCGCTTTAGATATCATGACATAAAACACAAAGCAGCTTATAGCAGCTTAAAGCTACCAGTTCATTTGTTTTTAGGTCAGCAAATTTGGCTCCTTATTCGGTTGATGTAATGTTGATGTAATCGATGGATGCTACAAAATTATCAACGCCCATGAACGACAAAAATACGACTCCAGTCTTTCTGTACTAAAGAAGAAAAGATCCAAGTCACACCGCGTTGCTACTGTTAGTCTGAGACGTTGACAACCTTCCATCGGCACAGCAAAGCGAGTGCTTAGGATTACCACATGTGGAGGCAGTAATTATTTGGACTTGGCCCTTGGTTGTTCCTTTTACACCCAGGGTACGTGTAGGGACTCTGAGGGACCTACGAACGCGAGCAAGTAAAAAGCAAACTTCAGTAAAATGAAATCTTGTAATATTAAACTTGTTAGTTTTGAAGAGCTTCTTTACGTGCACAACATTCTTAAATAAAGAATAATATTAAATAATTTAAATAATCTAACTCCTGCGTCAACCCGTCTCACCCATCTAACAGAGTTTCTTAGATATGACTCTATAGAGCAAAATTAACAAGAAATTGATTAAATTATGCAAATTGTAACATTTATTAAAGTCCATGTGCTGTAAGGTTTGGCAACAGCCAGAGGAGGTAAATAAAGATACTGATTCATTCACTTGCTTCTAGTTAAACGTTGCAAAACGGATTATATATAGCAGTAAAACACATAAAACTCATTACAAAATCAGGTACTATTTCCCTGCTTTAATATATATTTTATAATTGCCTCAAGATATAGATGAGATGAAGATATACCCAAGATGCAGACATAGATGAGTAATATAAAAACTTGCTAGAGTATTTGTTCCTAAAGCTATTCTTACATAAAATATGCTCTAATACGGAGCAAAAACTGCAAAATTTGTAAGTTTTGATGAGTCCAATCGATACTTAAGTTTGAGATGTAAGGGAATAATTGTGTGATTTTAAGTTGGTAATCTATTTTATTTCAAGTTTTGTTTCTTTCGACAGCAATAAACAGCCGTCTACGATTCTATCCGTAAGCAACATTCTTGCAAAATAGCAGGAGAATTTCTGACATTTTATCCGCACCCTGTTACCTGTTCCCGTGTCCTTAGGTATAGCTCAGTGACATTAGCATAAACCCTAGCCAACTATGCTGTTATTGTGGGGGACAAGTTGGAAGAGACGTGAACGGATGTGAAAGAGTAAGCAGATGATTCAATGTGAAATGGTACTCTGAAACCACGACACTTTTCTTTTGCATATGTTGTTGGCTGTAGATGGCTTTGGCTACTTTACGTGAACTTCTGGCGAGAACGGAAGGCTCTCCGGGAAGTAATAACAGCGATAAGGAGCATTTCGTCGTTGTGTAAAATTTTCATCCTTTCCTTCAACCGAAATATAAGTAAAAAATTCTCAATGAATGTTCCTCTATTGTTACGCAATATATCATCTCCGCATACTTTTTTGATAAGTATATATATCATATATATAAATACTTATCAAAAATATATCATCTCCGCATACTTTTTTGATGTACAATATTTTGTGAACTGTAGTACTCCCATGAAAATCTTTAGAAATCCGCCCCAATACTCTTGATAAAAGTGTAGCAATTGATTATTAAATCACTTACATCAGCCCAATGATTTGAACTTTCATCACTGTAGCTTTCGTTAATACTGCTACAGTTACCGCAAATTCCTACTAAAGATTACAAACTAGATATTGTCTGTCAAGCTGAATTCACAATGTTTCTCTTCGAAAGTCTTTATCAGCGAACATCCGGCCTCGAAGCCAGCTCCGATAACTTGCGCCAAGCCCACCGCTGCCCACGCTCTATGCCCAAACCGGCCTCGGATTGTCTGTACGAACAACGAGAATTCCTAGCGTTGCTACGGGTATAGTTTGACACCTGATTTATTATGAACTAGCTTTTGCTGCCCAACGCTGTTTTCATCAGAATTATCATCAAAATCCACTGCTGCACATAGACCACTTCCACTAAGATCCTGAGTTCATTCTTTGGCTATTTGCGTCCACTTTCTGCCAACCAGCTTACGCAAGATATAGCTTCTTCTGGCTTGATGCCGCCCTTTACACGTGTTCTTTACTATAGAACTATTCTGATCGGCAGATGTTGGTTCTTCATCATGCCTGTACCTTTTTCCGGCCCATGAAACAATCACGTACTGTTGGTGTGTGAATGATGGACAAACCAACGAAAAACTGTCACATTTATTAGTGAGTATTTTATTTATTAATATTATTTTATTTCATATAAAAATAAAAAATCAACCATAAGAATCATAATTTTAGAATTACTGCATTTATTGTTCGTTCCAAAAATTCTTGAACAGCCCATGAATTTCCTATCGGCATACACGCACCAAGAAGTTTCTATCTACAGCTAAGTACCAAGTATTGTAGGTTCTAAAATCTTCCATAGTTCCCAAGAAGTAAACAACAGCCTGTAATTAAATCGAGTCGTCAGGTGTCGATTGGCATGCAGCGCGCGATGAGATTCATCAGAACTGATAGGATTCTGAGAAGAATTCCAGATCAGCGATTGCATAAACATTTGGATTATAGTGAAATAAGCCTCGGTGAGAGCGGTGGCAGAGTAGGACCTCCCAAGGTCGCCGGTTTAAATATATGCACCGATACGTTTTTATGAATAATACATGTTTAGAATTGCGTGCTCTAAATGATGAAAATTGCAAATTTTTATTGTTATAACGACTTCCAAAGTAGGTTATTAATTTTAATTTTTTAGCTTGTGACCTCGTTACTACATTTACAAACCGATTAGAAAAATCATTTTTCTATTTGAAGTAAGATGCTTTCAAATTTCAGCCATAGAATTTTTATCAAAATTGGTTGAATAGTTAGGTTGTTAAATCAAAATGACTGGAGATTACGAGTACAAGTAAACAAAATTGCGTATTTTGCTTTCTTGTGACTTTTTTCTTCGCCCATTGTATACCGATTTGGATGTTTCTTTTGTAAAATGGTAGGATGTACCCCCTAAGAGCGAGAAATAAGGGATGAATGTACTAAAGTCGGTTTCTTTACATTTTTAAAACAGCCTCTTGTATAATAAGTATAAGAATACAAGTGACTTTTCCAAGTAATTGTTAAAGAATTCAAGGTAAATAAAGTATTTTTGACTTTGACTTTGACTTGCAACGCAGAAGGCAGAACTATGAAAAAACTGCAAAGGAGTGGAATTCGCTGCCTGCGTGTCTTTTTCCCGAGCAGTACAATTTGGGTATGTTCAAAAGTAGAGTGAATAGGTATTTTCTAGGCCAGCGTGTTACATCTTCGACCGCATCATCGCTTACCATCAGGTGAGATAGCGGTCAAACGATGACCGATGAATAAAAAAAAAAAAAAAAACTATGAGGCCAGTTAGCTAAGTTCGAGTATGAGTGCATGGCACAATTCCATTAGCCGAGTAAAAGCCCTGGCCTTCCTCCGAGGTCTTCCCGATTTGGTCAGGTCAGCGGGAGCCGGTGCCCTTACGCACACATCGACGGAGTGATTTACCCAACTGCGGAAATAATTGTGTTAATGATTGCATGATTGCGATGTTTTTAACTTAAGAGGCTGAATACATCAAGTTTTATTTTATGTGACTGTAGTGAATGGTTAGCTGACAGCCCACGTGATGTTAAGTGGGTACTGCCGCCCGGAAACTACAAATTGCTATTAAGACTTTTCTTGTTGCTGCTTATTAAACTATAGTCTCATTATATTTTTTTAATGAGTTTGAAATAGAACGATTAACTACTTAAAATAACTATCTAAATGAGTTAACAGGAATTATTAATACTGCAGCGTACATTATCCGCAAATTACATGATAAAATTGATAAGAATGTGCCACTAGACATTATGCAGCTTAAAATAATTTAATAATTAAAATAGATTGCGAGATAAATACATAAAATATGTAAAAGTGAGAAGAAAATATATAATCATTATACTTTCTGTTGTCATTGTGGAAACAGAGGCATACGTGTATTGCGTGATAAAAGGTAACTAATGTGAAAATATTACAAAACGTCAATATTTTAATAAAATATTCAAAGATTACGCAAACCATTGTTTAAAGGTTTCTAGTGGCACAAGAAAAATAAACCAACAGAAGTGAATCAACACTGTCTATATATAAAGGCATAACTAAAAGTATTTGAACGATATTTCCAATTAATATTTTTTTAGTTGAACTTTGCAAAGGTTAATAAGCTTCTATTCTCTAAAATTAAAGAATGACATTTTGGTTACGGAAACGGTTACGGGATCCTCAGTATGTGAGTCAAAATTACACTTAACCTTTTTTTTCTTATTGTTTAGTTTGAAAGACTGTGTGTCTGATGTATTTTGGTTTCAAAAGAGATTTGATCAAGCCACTTACAAATTTAGTCGTCTTCTAAACATATATAATAAGATTATACTAGAGTCCATAACGAAGCAATTTAAAGGGGGTTACTTAAGTGCTTCATTGCATATTAATTTATTTTTTGTGATTGATTGATTAGCCACAGCAAACACAGTTACTACCAGTATACACCCAGGACAAATATTTGTATGACGCATATATAATATGTTTGTCTTGGTGTTATTTGTATTAATTTACAAAATAAATACTATTTAAGCCTATCAGTAATCTGGTTCCCATAGTACAACAAGCTATACTTAGATGGGGCTAGATGGCGCGGTGTAAAATGTCCATGTATAATTGAATATTAAATTAACTTGTTGCTTGGAATTTCGCTTCTATATTTATTAGCTAATGGAGAACATACAGCTAGTGGATATCTACTGAGATTGGTAAGTAGCTTTACAGAGAAAGTGCCCCATGACCTGAACCTGCGCTTACTGGATTAAAGGGTAGTCTAATATGGTTTCCAGCGCCTGCAGCGTATTTACAAGTAGATGTTCTTCTAGAGTGCATAATAGGCTTTTTATGTTCTTACTGCTCTCCATTCTCGACGTACGTGAGTGAATGAGCTTTAATCTACAACGGGAGGTGTGATTGGGTAACTGTACCTAAATAATTGTCTTTGCGTTATTAATTATTGTATATAATTTGGCCTATCTTGGTGACCGCTCTATAGATTTGATGAAATTTTGTGTATAGATAGGATTTTATTTACAAAAAAATATTTTAATATTTTTATGCTGAAAATTTAATATAAGGCCAATTTTTGTGGTACTTGATTGGTAATGTACTGTTTCAGATAAAATAAGTTTATCAAAAGGTAATCTTATTTGCGCTAGTGCCGATTTAAACGAATGACCTCGGATTCAAAGTTTGTATTAATACCAGTGAGCGATCACAGTTTATAATAAATATAACAATAAATAACTTTAATATAAATATAAAATACACACAACGCAAGACGGCGTTAGACCCATAAATATCACAGCTTGTACTATGGGAATAAGATTACTGCTAAAATACTCATACAGTACTTACATCATATTTACATCCCGGCACAAAACAGACTATCTGTCTAAGTATCACTATCTATGTTTGTCACATAAATTTCAACAAATTGAGAATCGAATCCGCGACCTACATCACAGAAGACAGAGCTGTTACCAATTGAACTGTGAAGCCAGTTATTAATAGCACCTGATAAAATCATATTTGATATTGTATTTTTTCCATCAGTAACTCGATCTATCAATCTCAGCCCACAAGATGTACAGACAGACAGACGGCGTGTCGGTCATCGCACTTAGGATACGACTTGTTGAGACAAAATCTCGAATGTGTAGGAGAAACGGGAACAAGCAGGCAATTACTATGTGAAGTGGCTGTTTCCTGCGACTTTACTTGCAAAAAGGTTTTTAAGAGCCTTTTTTGTATCTAATTGGCTTTGGGATTGTTAATTAACCGACTTCAAAAAGGAGGTAATAAAACGGATGTTTATATATTTTTGGTCATATATGGATGGATTTGCAAAAATCTTTTATTGTTTGAAAGAGGTTTATTCCGAAATGGTCTCGTAAAATTTCAAAATCGGTTTTATAGTTTTGTAGTTAAATCAAAATAACTGGTCTTTTTATTTGTATTGTTTTTATTCACAATGATGATTAATGATAATTCTGTGAATGTATTAGCCTGATACGGCTAATGATTTCAGCCATTCAAATTTGTGTTATTCAATTTCTAACTACTTGTTTTTATTATTGCTTGTTAAAAGAAAGTAATCTTTTCATTAGGGGTTTCTTGCTGGTTCTTCCCCATAAAGGGTGGGATAGAGTTTGAAGAAGCACTTAACTTAGTAGGTTATAAGAATGATCTTGATCTTATAGGTACATATTTAATTTAAAAGCGACATTTCTAAGTATTGTTTTATTATAAGAATCGAACGTAATAAAATATGTTTGATTTTGACTTTAACTTTTAAAGTTAATACAGACAGACAACTTAAACTTTCGATGGTAGGTACTACTAAATTTACAATCTTAGTAATCGAGTTTCCTTAACCGTTTGCGTACGGAACCGCAGATAAATAAACTGTAAAAGCCGAAGACAATAAGAGAGTATTGTTGAGCTCACGTTAAATATTAGCTTAGCGGCGCCTGCGCATCGGCACAGACCTTGAAAAGACCGGTTCCTTATGCAATGTATTTATAATGATATCGACCGTCGCCGTGCGCGTCACGCGAGCTCATTCTTATTCTTGGCATCCTTCAATGGTGACCCCACATCAACACCATGGAATGGTTTTTACCACAAAAAAACAGTATGCACATATATTTTTACAACTATAGCTGGAACAGTGCTGCCAACAACGCAGAGTCTTTCTCCGGTATTTTAAAGAGTTGGGCTGGCTGGGGTAGTTAACAACGGGGGATAATGAACAAAACACCCCGATGCGGGACGTCAGTGCAGGCTCAGTCACCCCCACCCAGAATTAGTATTAGAATTAGAATTAGGCAGTTTATTTAAAAAGAGAATAGGCTATAAATTTGATGTACTTTTTATATATTTATTTTTACTAAGTCTAAAATCATGACAGAGTAATCTAATGCGTTTAGATTATACATAGATTAATATGTAACAGTATCACCCTAATGTTCCCACTGCGGGACTCCAGCCTACTCTCGATAATTGAGAGTGAATGGGATCTAATTTACCACAGGAGCTCAATCTGGTTTGGTAGATGTCACATGTCGTCGAATTTTTGGTTAAGACATGCCGAACTAGCGACCTTCAGATTGAAAATCAGAATCGTGCCCCTGGGCCACCACGCTCTAATATGTAATATCTTTGCCTAATTACGAACCGAGTCGAAGTGAGCATATTCTCAATGACCTTAAACATGTCACCCGGATGGTGCGTATGGAGCAACCCAAAGTAACAGTAGAACGTGTGCCAAGTTCGTCCACGGAAGTACTGCCACCATACCTGATAAAATTAACTAGCGTATCACAACATAGTTCTGACAATATAATCGTATTAAACAAGATTTTGAATAGTTTTAATACACACCTGGAACTAGGCATGTAGATTTCCTCACGATGATTTACTTTTTCTTTTTCATTAATATACAATTTACTTACAAGATCTTATTGCTAAAGCGCCCGTAATAACTCTATCCGATCCCTCAGGGTTGAAGCTGATCATTAATCGAAAAGGGAACTCGGTAATTAAAATGATGAGACATTCGTGACGGTTTATATTTGGCAGGTCACATCGATATCGAGTGACATAGGAGACACCATATTGACAACACAACTGGCCATTGTTTTACGTATCGGTAGGGCTGACACGAGAAATCGATTACTATTTATAATTTATATATTTTTTTTTGTTAATGAAATAACAGGACTAACAGCATTGCGACTCCGATCTTCAACTATCGCGTTGCATTCAGCTGTAATTTTACTGGCACCCACACCCTTCCACTGGTACACAGCAATGCGAGTGCCACACTGCTTGGCGGCGATTACCGGTTGTGGTGGCAGTACTTCTTTCAACGAACTTGGCACAAGTTCTACTGCTATTTTGGGTTGCTCCTTACGCTCCCCCCGGGGGACACGTGTAGGGAATCCAACAAAAGTTTCAATTGCGTTAAAAATGCAATGTTTAAAAATAAATAAACTTTAACTTTTTTGCTACAATTCTGTTTGTAAAAACACGATTCGTGAAAAAACGTTCTGATAAAAAATACAATATAAAATATATGATTTAAGAAAAAAAATGGCAGGTATGGCGCACTCCGTTCTTCACAGATTAAAATGACCCAAGAACAATTTTCATGCTCAAATCGAACTCGCTTCGAAGGCTACTAACGAAGTTATCGGGCCGCCCAATTTTGGGTATGGGACCATTAAATTAACAACCGATCCGAGCCTTATTCTTTTACAGTCAATCACTTATTCTTTTACAGTCATGTGACAGCCCTACGCACAGGAAGTATCCACTTGCGCGCGCGCCAGTATTACCGTAGGTACGTCCATCGAACTGCATTGTGATTTGTTTGGCCTAACATGGGTCATGATTACTCAAACTGCTTTGAGGAAACTTCCCGTACTTAAGTAGGCGGAGGGGGGGGGGGGGGGATTTAGGGCAAGTCGTAATTAACCACGTGAAAATGCAGTTAGCAGCCTATTTCTTTAACAAAGGCAGTACTTTTGGGAGTATTTTACGACTTATTCGAAGGGTAACATAATCCCAATTTTAATTTTATTTGCTCTTGTTCTAAACCACATCAGTACTAAACATTGACGCGAAAAAAACTATAACTAATTTTCATTTTGGCCGAGCTATTTTTGAGTTTTTGCGAGATGAACACACGTTAATTGATTTTTACAGATATAGATAAATTCCACCCCTTCTCAAGAGTTTAAAGTAGGTATTGAATTCAGGTATCTTTTTTATACTTATCTATGTGTCAAAGACAAAGTCAAAATCAAACTTCTTATGCAAATATCACAAGAAATCTAAGGCTGAGATAAATAAACTGCATGAATAATAGGTACATTTTATCATAAAGTGTATATAAATATTATGATATTGTAATAGATTAGATTTTATCGTATGAATGCGGTTCTGATTAGCTCACCATACGGAGTTCTCTACAAATACTCATTCAGAACTAGGAAGTGCCTTACATGCGCTCGTATAAGGCAAGAACATACTGTAACCTTGGCGAGATCAACGCAAAACCACCATTTGTGTAATAACGACGTAGCTCAGAGATCTCAGAACATGATTCGATTATAGGAGTTGAACAGGAGTTGTGAAAGAAACAACGCGGGAGCGGTTAAAGTTGCTAGCAGGCAATGGGCGTCTGCGTTCTCTCAGACTGAGACATATTCTCGATGTCCCCTGATGATGAGGTCACTTCCTATAAGGAGGTGTTGTGGTCATCCAGATTCCAGAATCCAGAAGAATCCACTGTACCTTTGCATCGACCCCGCCGGCGGGGCTATGAATCTCTTAGCTGCTAACTCTGAGCCAAGCCGAGGTTATGGAACGAGCTGAAGGCCTACCTGGGGAACCCGGCCCATGACAACAGTAATGCGACTCAGTATAAGATTTGGATCCTAGACTGAGTCGCATTCATCCAGCTGCGTCCATCACCCGAGAGGGGGATGACACGTCTCATGTGCATGTGATTTCACCAGCACCCACAACTTTCCACCGGAACACAGTAACGCGAGAACTACTGCTTGGCGGCAGATTCCAGGTGCCGCCAACATACATACAAAAACATACAGTCGAATTAAGAACCTCCTCGTTTTTTGAAATCGGTTCAAAAACAGCGTGGTACTTACATTTATTTAACGCACCACAACATTAGGGATATCTGAAACAAAAGAAATAAAACTATTATAATATTAATTATTATTATTTTTAAGTATTTTATTTTTAATCTCGTGTGACGAGGGGTTTGCGCTATTCCGCGGGCTTGTGGCCAAACGGGATGACGCGTGAGGATATAGCTGGTCTTATGTTATTGGTTCAAAGAAAGAAATTTTCGGACTAATCTGCAAGTGTTAAGGATAGTGGCTTTTTGAAGTTGAATGAATGTTAATTTGTGGATATCTAGAATACTGAGACTGGTATGTAAGGTATGAGGTATAACTCCTGTGCATGAAATAATGATTGGGACTGTTCTTACTGCATCTACTCTCCATTGTGTTTTGAGTTCTATTGCCAAATCTGTGTATTTTGCTAGTTTTTCATTGTGTATTTTTGCAAGATTGTCTTGGGTATGGCGATATCTATAAGCTAAGCGGATTTAATTATTTTGTCGTGGAGAGTGATATTATTATTATTATTAATAGGCATCTGGTCCATGTTGCTCGCATCCGTAAGTCCCCCGGGTGGTGTGAAAGCAGCCCAAAGTAGCAGTAGAACTTGTGCCTAGTTCGTCCGGAGAAGTACTGCTTCCACACACAATCTGCTGCCAAGTTGTGCACTTCCATGCCATTCATTCATTCATTGCCATGTTCCGCTGGTGCCGATCAAATAACATGCGCTTACGTCGTTACAACCCCGTCTCAACTTTCACGTTGCAAGTTGGTTGCACCCCGTTGCGCCTGTCACCCGTCACACTGTCATACTCAGATCGCGGAGGACCTAATTCGTATAAGTTGTTATAGGTGGAGGTAACTACTTATCATCAGGTGGGCCTTCAGCTCGTCCCATAACCTTGGCTCGGCCCAGAGTTACCAGCTAAGAGATTCTTAGCCCCACTTAAGATACTTTAGGTAACTTAATCACGACTTAAAATTCGTATAAGGACTTACTTGCTTCCATAAGCGCCTTATGGGTAGTAATAAAGTTACAAATAAAAATAGGGCATGTAAGGCATAGGAGGGTACTATTACTATCTCAATATCAAAGAGATCATTGGTAGAGATAAACTACCTATTTCCTAACAAATACCTAGCTTGTTGTTCTAGTAAGACGCCGTTCACTGTTATATTAGTACCGAATATAAATATGATCGTCACAAACAAATCTTGGATCAAATTAGAAGAATATATTCCTCTACTTCTGTTCCACTGTATATAAAGTTTACACACTCATACCTCTGCACTAGGATTCCCTGTGTCGCAGATGGCATGGACAAACACAGAAACACAAGACAAACACCCAAGACCCGAGAACAAACTTCATGCTCACCACACAAAGTATGCCCCGGCCGGGAATCGAACCCGGGACCCCTCGCTTCGAAGGCAGGGCTACTACCAAATAAGCAACTTTTTTTTTTTCATCTGTGTTCTCCGATTTCTCAGCCTTATAAACCAATTTTTAATTAGAAAATAGGTATATATGCTTTTAAATTGGTCCCATTGAATTTTTATCAAACTCGGTTCAATAGTTTGGTTGCTAAATCATCCATGTAAATGATTTCGGGTATTATGCTGCTTTGAATGTTTCTAAGTTGGTTTTTTTTTTTTTTTTCGTATTTTGAAATCATTTACTTGTAATATTAGTGTGGCACATTTCACAGGGTGAAAGACAGAGGTGCACTTTATCTATGGGTGATATTATAACATTAGGTTTGTTTGACTTTCTAATCAAACATTTGCTATTTTCACAAGAAATTTACGACACAGGAAGTTAAATTATAGTGAACAGAGGTTAGAGATAATGAATACAGGGTGGTCTTACATTTGGGTCGAAATAATTTATAGCAAGTAAGGGTCAACAATTGAGTTATCAATAATAGGAACTTTATTACATTTATATTTTAATTTAAATTGTAAACTTTAATATTCAAGTAGGAGAAATTGGTTGTGAATCTGATTCTGATGATTCAAAATCATCAAATTCATTTTTATCATGCCTGCGACTTCGCCCGCGTTATTGTATTTTTAAGAGGCTAAAGTGACGGTACAATCTTAAAGCCCACCTGATAGATAAGTGGTTACCTCCGCCCATAACAACAGAAATTCCACCTAGGTACTCCTACCCAAATCGCATCCCATTGCGCCCGCCAGCCGAGACGGGGATGTTACGTGATTTCACCACCACCCACAACCTTCCACCAGAACACAGCAATTAGATTACCAGGTGTAATTCTTCTTACGAACTTGGCACAACTTCTACGCTTCTTTTAGTTACTCCTTTGGCACCTCCAAGGGGGTACGTGTAGGGATACTAGAGTTCTCACCTACGGACGCGATCAACTGGACCCCCCAAATAGTAATATGTATAGTTTACTATTCCTTCCCCGTTTTGAATCGTAATTACTAACCGTTAACTATTAACTATGTTATTTATATGACCGTAATCACCGTCACCATGTTATGGCAGTTTCTCCGTAGTGGTCGCATAGCGGCACGTTTTTAAGCAGAAGTAGTGAGGCGGTGCCTTATCGGGAACTCAGGGATATGCGCTTGCGCATTACTGGTCGTTGGTGCGCTTCCTTACTAGAAATGCCATGGTGTACGACTTTGGAGGCGAAGAGGTTCTACTGAGTAAAGGCCGCGACTTCGATACTCATTTTATTTCGTTCACCGTGTGAAAAGATGCCTTTTGATGCTCTGCCTAAACCTTCGGGGAAAATAAAACTCATAGTCAAGAAAAAGTGAAAAAATATAAAATAGTTCATTATTATTATAATGAACTATTTTATATTCAATATAATCAGTATATTTAATATATTCAATAATCCATATAATCAATATTTGACGGCTCCGTGGCTTAGTTGGTAGTAGCCCTGCCTTCGAAGCGAGGGGTCCCGGGTTCGATTCCCGGCCGGGGCAGACTTTGTGTGGTGAGCATGAAGTTTGTTCTCAGGTCTTGGGTGTTTGTCTTGTGTTTCTGTATTCGTCCATGCCATCTGCGACACAGGGAATCCTAGTGCAGAGGTATGAGTGTGTTAAAGTTGTTTTTTTTTTTTTTATATAGTAGTTCATTATAATAAAATCTAATTTAAGCGAAAAATAACTATTTTTTTTTTCGTTATTGCCATTGAAAGTAGTTTCTGCCATCATGGTAGTAATTTTTAATTGGTAATTACTCGTCACCAGTGTTCCGCATCAATTAACTCCTACAAAACAACATCTTACTACTAATACCACTAAACAAACTAGTTTTGACTTCTGTACAACGCCCACTCTCCCATAAAATTGAAGTAATTTCATCCATAAAAGTTAACTTTTACGTTCGAATATACTTTGTTTCGTATTTTGTTACTAGAACAATACTCAATGCCCTCTTTATCCAAATCTTGTAAAAAAGAAACTGTTTAGTAGTTCATTAAACATTCAAATTAAGTATTTTATAGTTTTGAAATCGAAAGAACCCGATTTCAATACATTCATTCTCTACCTGTCGCCAAAAGGCGATTTTTTATTAAACTTTCTAATGAGTCTAAGAAGTATTATTATCAAATGAAAAATAAATACTCTAAAAAAATATCATAAAATATATATACTATATAGTACCTATATAGTATATAGTATACTTTATCTGAAACAGTAGATTACCAATCCAATACCACAAAAAT
Organism: Aplocera efformata; assembly: GCA_921293045.1. Lineage (NCBI taxonomy): Eukaryota > Metazoa > Arthropoda > Insecta > Lepidoptera > Geometridae > Aplocera > Aplocera efformata. The sequence goes on from OV121057.1 coordinate 604,985, forward strand.
TAACGAGGTGGCGCTTTATTAAATTTTCAGAGTAGTTTTAATAAAAACCCTTATTTTGTAAAAATATGCTGTTACAAGAAATTCAAAAACACAGGCAAATTTAAACATCAAAACCCTATCTAAATTATCCACATACAAGCATATTCGTGCGCATGTCTCATGTCACAGGAGTTCCTTATGAACATTACATGCACAAACAGCAATAAACCTTCGAACATGAGTCACACAGGTAATTTTTTTTTTTAAATTATCCGACAAACTCGTCATCCCCAATTAGGCACGCCTTCACTCTACCGCTTCGATAAAGTCGGTTAATATTTATGAGTAAAACAGGTAAGTACATCAAATTAACGATAACAAAACTGCGGAAACACAGTTTTCCTTGGCTATGTTTGACGACCTCATAATCTCTCAAGGCGCGCAACCCAGAGCAAATTCAACTTTGTACTATCGTGCCTAAGCAATTGACTGTTCAATGCCACACTAATTTGAGAATTTCGCTAATATCCTGGGTCTGTAATGCATGATAATATTATAGTATTTTTTTATTAAAACCATAATAATGACATACAAACTTAAATTTGGCACTTACAAGTCGTTATTTATATTAGTATGGTACAAGTTATTAATTATATGTTTAAAAAATTACTGGGATTAGGAATCGCTTCATAGCTCTTGGTAATTGGTCTTGGAATCCGTTCACAGGATAAAGTATTACGAACATAGATGTTAGGGTGTTAATAATGATGTATTTACAAAAAAAAAACCTTCATGTTCCTCAGTCTCCACCTCAGGCAAGATTATATAAAATGTCTATGAATATTAATTTATTCCCTGTGTTGTCGGCATTGTGCCTTGTTCGTGGATCAATTATAATCCAGAAATAATATTAATATTCCACTGGTTTCTGAACGGCAAAAATCTTAAATTTTACACAGGGACCTATTAAATCCGATCCTCACCGAAAAAACATGGTTGTTTACAAGCCTTTTTTACTTCACGACCAAAGATTTTTATCTATAAGTTATGGATGCAATTGTATAATCGGCGGAGATAATTTATTAACTAAGTAATTGAAGCTATCGCAATGGTTACCATTGCAATAGCTTCAATTACCTAATCGTAACTACTGTAATCGTTTTCATCGTTCCCACGCATGAAAAGACTCCAGACGCATCCCGTCTTCATAATTATTGTAACAATATAATGTAATTGTAAATTTGACATAACCAAATATTCACAAATGATCCTACGGTGAAAATAAATGAGTATGAGTATGAGTTACGCCCGTTACCCGAGACATCAATGTTACATGCATAAATAAATCCATTTTTATTTAATTTAAAGGTATTTGTGAATGCGATACCTTTAAAATAATCCTAAAGACAAAGTCTTGAGGATCGGAAACGTATATAATATAAAACACTTGTTTATTACTTGTATCATTTGTAAGTACGGAACACATGTACAAGTGGGTCACAAACGGAGACCACGGCCAAACAGACAATAACTCACGTTTATTTATATATACTTATGTTTTATAGATTCTGTGTAAATATCGGCAAGGATTTATCGTGACATAACGTTGTTAGGACCTTACACCTAGGGTAATTTCGATTGGGCGGGTCTGGGTTTATCCAGGTGGCTTCACTGCTTGGATAAGGCCATGCCTACCTACTCATCCCGGATGGGTAGGTGGTGAGGTCTTGGGGGTAGCTCACAGTTGCGATGATCCTCAAGGCAAGTCCGGTGGTATCCTTCACGTGGTTCACCAAGCTCGTTAGTACTTACTTCTTCCAAGTAAGGAACTAAAACCATCGGGCGCCGCGGGTATGTACGTGTGTATGTATGTGTGTGTATGTGAGTGAGGGTGTTTGTTGTGTGTATGTATGTGCATGTGTGTGTGGATGTGTGTGTGGATGGGTGTGTAGACATGGGTTTAGGGGGGCTTTAGTTGTTGGGTGGGGTAGCCGGAGGGACTCTTATATCTATTTATATATTTATACTGACGAGGGCAAAATCCTAAGGTTTGGTGGTCGCTGAGGGGAGTGACGGAGAGTGCGGTCTCGGTGCTGAACTGTACATCAGTTCGGCTCCGAGATCGCATACTCTGTCATGGTTGGGGTTTACCCAGCCGCTAGACCACATCAAATGGGGAGCTCACCCCATTAAAAAAGAGACAGTGATGTGGAGCATCAAATCCAAATGAATCAAAGTAGTTGCAAAAATGGTCCCCAGGTGGGTCCCCGAAAGGGGGAATCCCACCCCTCCACCGCAGTGGAGGGCTGCCCCTCGTACTCTGGGGGGGGCAACAACTGCTTCGTAGGTCAGCAATTCGCTGGCCTCCGTGAACACGACCCTAGCTTACTCAATAAATCGGACTCGGATACTGCCTCCGATTTTAATGGAGGAATAGAGATGGAAGCGTGCGCCTCAAAGGCGTGTGCTAACACTACTGACTCTGGCTCACGAAAGGCCGTGTTGGGAGGAGTTAAGAGAATACAAAAAAAGACGGCTGCTGTTAATGCTAAGGAGGTGGCTCAGAACCCCGCTGAGGTTGATACTGGGCGGAAAAGAAATCACTCGGTGCTGATCCAAACGCCATCAGGATCAAATACCGAGACAGACGTGACAGCTGCGGCAAAGATTACCACTGCTAGGAGGGGTAAGCATCAAGCCGTAGGACATTCTGCTGGTCTCTCCAGAGCCAAAGCTGAGCTGAAAATGCTCCGGGACGAAGCTCGAGAAGAGGAGTTCGAAAAATCATTGCGGAGCAGAGCTTTCAGAAAAGAAAAACCTGCTCCAGTAGTGCTTTCAGAGGATGAACCTGAGGAGATAGAAACAGCAAGCCAGCTCAGCACCCAGGAGCTGAGGGCGCAAGCTGGGGAAAAAATCGCCTGCATACTAGAGGTGGCCAAGAAGTCCGGTAATTTAAAAGGGGAGTTCAAAGGCCGGCTTAATAAGTCTGCAGCGATTCTGACAGAGGTAGTGGAAACCCTTGCTTCCAGAACCGAAGCAGAAGAAACGCGCCGACTTGCGGCGGACAATATCCGCCTTCGAAAAGAAGTAGCGTCCCTGAGAGCGGAGATTAAAGCGCTTCGCAGGGACTTTTCTGAGGCAACAGCCGCTCCCGTCGAAAAACAGAAATCGACGACAGTATTGCTGAACGAGACTGTTTTAGAAGAGCTGAAGCGTTCACTCATAATCACAGCGGGGCAAATGATTGATGCCCGCTTGTCTGAGACGAAGGCCGTGCGCCCACCTCTTGCGGCGGACAAAAATAAGGTGACCGGAGCTCCTCTAGAGATCACTCTAAGATCAGCTCCCCAGACTGATAATCAGGCCAAGTTTGGAATATCCAGCTCTGTGTCTGATGACCCAACTTCCCTGAGACCAGTGAAGAAGGTCAGCCAAGGGGGTACTCCAACTCCTGCCTTAAAAGTGGCTCAGGAAACCTCTCAGTTCCCAGTTCCTTCAGAGGGTGCCTGGACCAAGGTGGTCAAAAAGAGCAAAAAAGGGAAGGGAAACAAAAGGGCCACCTCTCCTGCGGTCCCGCATGTTTCCGTAAATAAGCCGGCAAAAAAGGCAACAGCTGGCAAGGTTAAAATTAAGCTCAACCCTCCTAGATCTTCGGCTGTAGTTCTAACATTACAGCCTGAAGCCATTGAAAAGGGGATGACATATAACATGGCACTCACAGAGGCACAGGAGAGAATCGACCTCCAGGAGATGGGAATTGGGCCTCTTAAGTATCGTCAAACGGCTACAGGTGCCCGCATGTTGGAAATACCGGGCGTCGAAAGCAGTGATAAAGCGGACAAGCTGGCGGAGAAACTTCGCGTTGTACTTGCTGAGGTGGCAAAGGTGGACAGACCCACGAAGTGTGCGGTTATAAAGATCATAGGTCTTGATGATGCGGCCACGACAGAGAAAGTAACCACTGCAGTGGCTAAGGCGGGAGGATGCGCCCCGGAGCTTATCAAGACTGGAACAATACGTTTCAGTCCGTATGGTGCGGGCTCAACGATTGTGAGGTGCCCGGTCACGGCAGCCAAAGTGCTATCTAAGGCGGGCCGATTACTTGTCGGGTGGAGTGCAGCCAAAGTGACGGTTCTTGAAGAACGCCCCATGCGATGCTTCAAGTGCATGGGAATTGGGCACACACGTACTCAGTGCTCTTCATCCGTAGACCGAGGGGATATGTGCTTCCGATGTGGGGTTACAGGACATATGTCTGCGAGCTGTTCAGCCCACCCGCGATGCGCAGTATGCGCCGATGCGGGGAGGCCATATGGCCACACAATGGGGGGGAGCAACTGCAAGCCTCCTCCATCTAAAGGAGTAGTAGCAACTAGGGCCCAAGAGGTCCCCAGTACTAGGTGCAGTCAAGAGCACCGGGAGGTTGTGATGTTGGATTAATTAATGGATCAAGTCCGACATTACAACTTCCTACAGACGAACCTCAACCACTCTGCTAGGGCGCAAGACTTATTCATGCAGGCCTTGGCAGAGTGGGAAATTGACATTGCTGTCGCTGCCGAACCGTATTATATCCCGCCTCAATGGGCTGGGGATGTGGATGGCTTGGTGGCGATCGTAACAAAAGCTGGACCCCCACTCTCAGTTGTGGAAAAAGGGCCTGGGTACGTAGTGGCCACATGGAGGGAGATAGCGGTTGTAGGTGTCTACTTCTCCCCTAATAGACCAACCTCAGAACTGGAGGTATATATGGACCGTGTGAGCGCTGCAGTTAGAAGGCAGGCGCCGCATCAAGTGCTCGTCTTAGGTGACTTAAATGCGAAGTCTCGAGACTGGGGCAATCCTGTAACCAATCCTCGCGGAGAGGTTGTTCAGGAGTGGGCGGTGATGTTGGGTTTATCTCTCCTTAACCGAGGGACAGCTAACACATGCGTGCGCCAAAGGGGCGGATCCATAGTGGACGTCTCATTTGCCACCACAGTGCTTGCGCGCCGCGTCCAAGCCTGGCGGGTCTTGTCTGAGGTGGAGACCCATTCGGATCACAAATACATTAGGTTCGAGGTCTCCACCTTAGAAAACTGGCGTGAACACCGGTGTCCAGAGGGGCCCAACAAGTTCCAGCGATGGGCAATATCTCACCTGAACGTGGAGCTTGCAAAAGAGGCAGCTATAGTCCAACGTTGGAGCGCCGCTCACTCCGACGATCCAAACACGGCAGCGGGTCAGTTTCGTGATGCAATGACGGTGGTGTGCGATGCGGCCATGCCGAGATCCCGGCGTCACCCGCCACGAAACCGGGTTTACTGGTGGTCAGCGGAGATCGCTAATCTTCGCGTCATTTGCTCAAGTACTAGGAGACAGTACACCCGGAGTAGAAGACGACGGCGACAGAATCTCGAAGGCCAAGATGAAGAGGAGAGCCAGCTGTACTCAAACTATCGGGAAGCGAAACAAGCACTGCAGCTGGCTATCAGCCAGGCAAAGACCAGGGCACGCGAGGACCAACTAGAGGGACTGAATAGTGACCCATGGGGGCGTCCCTATCGTGCAGCACTTAAGAAGCTGCGCTCTCAGGGTCCCCCAATTACGGAGTCAATGCAACCGGAACTCCTAAACAGGGTTGTTCAAAGCCTTTTTCCGACTGATCCAGGTAATATTTCACCAAGGATGACAGTACCTGTATGCGAGGTTGAAGTTGAAACTACGGTCATCCCTCTGATTGGAGATGTGGAGTTAGAAGGCGCTGCTATCCGGCTTAGTTTGAAAAGGAAGGCACCAGGTCCGGATGGGATCCCGGGAAAGGTTCTTCGTATAGCCCTTGAGGAGATGAGTATGCAGGTTCGTCAAATATTTGACGCATGTCTAAGATCAGGCGAGTTTCCTAAGCTGTGGAAAATCGGGCGGCTGTGCCTGTTACCCAAGGAGGGTCGACCATCTGACTCTCCCTCCGCCTACAGGCCAATCGTGTTGCTGGACGAGGTCGGAAAGCTATTTGAGCGAGTGATAGCATCCCGCATCGTCCAGCATCTTGAGGAGGTAGGACCAGGACTATCAGATACGCAGTTTGGCTTCAGGGCTAAGCGATCCACCCTAGATGCCATGACTTTACTGAAAACCTGGACAAGACAGGCAGTTGCAGACGGCGACAAGGCGTTGGCCGTATCATTAGATATAGCCAATGCATTTAATAGTCTGCCGCATAGTGCAATCAAGGAGGCGCTCCGTTTCCATGGTTTGCCTTTGTACCTACAGAGATTGATCCACAGCTACCTTCAAGAGAGGGAGGTGGCTTACGAAAGTCGTAGTGGTGTAGCCCGTCATCACGTACAATGTGGAGTCCCGCAGGGGTCAGTCCTCGGACCACTCCTCTGGAATTTGGGCTACGACTGGGTGCTCCGCGGGTCCTTACTTCCAAGGATGTGTGTCATTTGTTACGCGGACGACACCTTAGTCGTGGCCCGAGGAAGTGACTTCCGGGAAGTCATGCGGCTAGCTACCGTAGGTACCACTATGGTGGTCGAGCGTATAAGGCTGCTGGGTCTTAAGGTCGCCCTCTCCAAGACTGAGGCATTATTATTCCATGGCCCACGAGGAGGGCCCCCTCCGGGAGCTAATATGGTAGTGGATGGATTTTCTATCCCGATTGGAGCCCAAATGAAATATTTGGGTCTTCACTTAGATGGAAGATGGAATTTTGGAGGACACTTCCGGCAGTTAGCCCCGAAGGTGATTCGGGTTGCAGCAGCACTAAGTCGGCTACTGCCAAATATCGGAAGTCCGGATGCAAGTTGCCGCAGGCTTTACTCTGGAGTTCTACGGAGCATGGCACTCTACGGGGCTCCACTCTGGATAGATGCCCTCAATGCCGACAACAAAGCATTACTGCGTCGGCCACAGCGTGTCATAGCCGTGAGGGCTATCCGAGGATATCGGACGATATCGTGGGCGGCAGCTTGTGTCTTGGCGGGTGATCCCCCTTGGGAGCTCCAAGCTGAAATCCTCGCTGAAATATATAATTTTATTTCAGTGCGGAGGGCCCGTGGGGAGAATCCGGCTACGGAAGAAGTGCGACACACAAGACTCCTAGCGCAAAACGAGCTGTTGCGCCGTTGGCAGGAGGACCTGGCTCCACCAGTCTCTGGCCAGAGAACAGTGGACGCCATTCGCCCGGTCTTACATCAATGGGTGCAGAGGCGACATGGGTTACTTACCTACCGACTGGTGCAAATACTTTCTGGGCATGGCTGTTTCGGAAAGTATCTGCACCAAATCGCGAGAAGGGAAATGACCCCAGAGTGCCATGAGTGTGGGGCATTGGAGGACACTGCTTCCCACACCTTGGAGGAGTGCGCGGCATGGGGTTCGCAACGCCATACGCTTTGCTCCATAATAGGAGGCGAGATTTCATTGCCGAGCATCATCACTGCGATGCTCAGTAGTGAAAGATCGTGGCAGGCAGTAGGGACCTTCTGCGAAGCGGTAATGCTGCAGAAGGAGATAGCGGAGCGGAACAGGGAGGATGATGCAGAAGCGGACCCGATCCGGCGCAGACGAAGAGGGGAGAGAAGGAGGCGATATGCTCACCTCCTTGCTCTTCCTCAGTAAAGGAGCCAACGGGTAGGGGTCGGGGGACTCCTATTCCGCTAGCACGGCTCCTTATGTCTGAGGGGGATCCCATCATTACGTTGCCAAGGATCCCCCGCATAGGTGACCACCGATATGGTTACACTGTTGGGGCGGGATAGTGAATGCTAGATCGATCCTATCTCGTCCCACCATAGCAGTCGACGGCAACCCGCGGGTTTTAGTGAGTAGGACGGACAATATGTCTGGGAGCCTCACATAACCCTTCAGGTTCCCCCGGACCTGAAGGGTAGGCGTAAATGCTTTTCCCGCGGTAAGAAAAAAAAAAAAAAATAAAAAAAAAAAAAAAAAAAAAAAAAAGGGTAATTTCGATTATTTAACCGAACATGTTTCGCTTTTAACCGACTTCAAAAAAGAGGAGGTTATCAATCTGTATGTTTGTTACACGATATCTTAGATGATAATTTTATATCTGGTACACCCTATACCTCCAAAATTTCACACCTAAGAGCGAAAAATAGAGGATGCAAGCATTGAATTCGATTTGTGTATTTGTTGTTTGTTAAATGGTGCCCATAAACAACAAATACACAATGGTCTTTCAATACAAAGACATGAGAAGATCCACGAAGCATTGCATTGAGCCCTCTGAAACGCAGATGTAACGCCCCAAGTGCCTGTAATTTCAAGTTCCCTAACTCCTAGTTCAGGCACACTACACGGCCCAACTACGCTACTCACCAAGACGGGAACCAATCTCTGGCTGTGTGGCTTCGACATTAGACTATCAACCCTCACTACCCACTGTGTCACAGATGACATAACAAACCCTATTCTCATTTGGTGACGAAACCTCGTTAAACAAATGAAATTAGCACACAATGCCCCTGACAATTTTGCCACTCATGCATCGTTTTTGCATATAATTATAAAATTTTGCATTGGTTGTTTGTATTTGCAAGGATAAGCGACGCATATTTTAACTGCTAGCTTTAACTTAAGCGATGTTAACTTATCTAAGTAATGCTTAAAATTTCAGCAAATATAGTTCAGTAGAGTATGTATACCGTCCTTTTAAGCATATTTTAACTCCATCCAAAGGTTGTCTGGAGGATATCACTTTCAGCGATAAGACCGCCCAGTTTACCAGATCTATGTAGATTGATTTAATTGACTACTACATGTTTCTTGGTGTATAATAAAGTGTTCATTCATTCAGTAGATTGGCGTGAAATCAAATATATCTGTCGAGAAATAAAATATTGGTGAAACGTCGACGGAGTTTTAGATTCCCAACGGCTTTATAATGAGGTAAAGCCTTCAAGAACGAGCAGATTCTTCAAATTTTAAATAATTCAAGCGATATCATGGATTACCTCGTGGACCTTGATATGAGAATAGAGAATGAGAATAGAGAATAGAATAATTTATTTGCCAAAAAATAGGATCTAACACAGTATGTTAACAGAGAATCCCAAACTAAGCTTGTTAAAAGCTTGTGTCTTGGGACTCAGAGTACGAGGTTGTAGGCACAGTAAGGTTAACAAAAAAAAAAATGTGGGAGATATTGAAGGGAGATAATTTAATATCATATTATATTAGTTATAGTTTTAATTTTAACTTTATGACGACATCACCAGATGTTTATCAACGACATCCAATCAGAATAAAAACCCTGCAACTTTTTGTGCCTATTAACATGAAGTTAATCAGATGTGTAAACATGTTTAATTTTTTATTGGTGGTTGTAATTTGGTATGAGTGAATATTTTGTATTTAATTACTATAATCATTTTTTGCTTAGGGGTTTCTTGCTTAATCTTCCCCATGGAAGGTCGGATAGGGTTTGAACAAGCGCTAAACTTAGTTTTAAGAACGCATGCTCTCGTAGGTACTTTTGACTTTGACTTTGTTCAGTGACTTTTAAGTACACTTATTTATGTATAAATTTCACACCATGGTTCAAATTAAATATCTAGTTGCGTTTTCTATGAGTTAGGTTTTGCTCTTGGAGAATTAATTAAAATAAAAAGGTTTACCAATTCAGTACCAAATAAACTTGGAATATTTTGGATAACCCAATACCCAAATTACTTCTTACGCAACAAAACAATACTACCAAAATTAGAAGCATCGATTCCAAAAAATATAGCAAATACTGGAATGAAATACCTCCTCCGCTAACGAGTTTCATCTGTTATTATTGGAATAATTTACCCCCACCCGTTCGATATTAATTTTTTAATGATATAACAATGTTACAATTTCATATTAGGTACTTATTCATAATCATTGTATTCAAGGCAGTAATGACATAGAAAGCAGGACAATGGCAAGCCACAGATGACAAAACAGCTCATAAGGGTACGGTCACATAATAGAATAACTACGCGTCAACGGACTAATGCGTTTTTATATACCAATGTATGTAATTTAGGGCTGGTTACAATATTTCATGAGTTTTCATTTGAGTGGTAGATATTGTACTGGACTTCTAACCTGTTCATGCAAGCTTGTTCTCAATAAGTGAAAATTTACGTAACAAGTTAACTATATCTTAATTTCAGATTAATAGCAACTCAGATTGTAAATACAATGTAAATTATAAAAAAATAAAATGGCCGCTTTTCGGCACCATATGTCGTAAAAAATATACAACTTATATCCGTCCAGCCTCTAATGTTCTCACTGCAGGAGCACCGGCCTACTCTCGTTAATTGAGAGCGAATGGGCTTTGATCTACCACGAGAGCCTATTGAATTGGTAGATGACATTGGGGACAAATTCAGCATCTGTGCCCCTGGGCCACCACGAAAAATTCCAAATTACATTTAGAAATATAAGATATTTTTAAATGTTATTTGGAATTTTTCAGTCGGGATTTTTTTTATAACTTATATTTTTATTAATATGTATTTTCAAAGTGCGAAGCATTTGTATGCGTAGGCTACAGAAAAAAAGGGCTTTGAATTAGTATTATAATTATTTCTTCTGGTCGAAATATGGATTTTAAAAGCAGTTTGAGTTTGAGTTTAAATTAAGTGATTAGACCGAAATAAAATAAAATCTATTTGCTCGGAACCTCCGTCGAGCAATCCAACTCATACAGAGGCAAATTAGTTTTTGTGGATGTATAGATCAACAAAACCGAAATGTTTCTTGGGTCGCTGTGTATCTCGTATCAAACGTCAAACCTCATGACTGTTCCTTTCAATCAGCTGAACCCATTAACAATGAACGGAGTGACAACCCTGAATATAAAGGCGTGACATATAATAGTTAGGCAGTGCTACGCATCAATAAATATGAACCAGCTAATTAAAATTTGTAATCGGACACGGAGGAGTCCGTAGCACCAATTGTGTTTCTAGTAGTAGTGAAATTGCTGCCACTCATACCCCTGCAGGATTCCCTGTATCGCAGAGTGCATGAATATATACAGAAACACAAGTCAAAGATCCGAGAACAAACTTCATGCTCACCACAAAAAGTGTGTCCCTGCTGAATCGAACGCGAGTTTCGGTTCGAAGGCACGGCTACTACCAACTAAGCCACGAAACCATCTCATATCAATACATGTTGCAAACGTAGAACATAGACAGACAGACGTAAGGCTAAGCTGCTTTAGCCTTTGGCTACGGCCCTCTAAAATCTAGCTAAAATAATACAAATCTAAGAATGGTTAAAAAGATTCCATGTCATCCCACGGTAGGAAAATTTCTCGTCACGTGGGCTGGCCCTCGCAGAAGAAAGTATTGTTGATATTGAGCTGACCTCAATGACCTTAGTGTTTGCACGTCGAGTTCTTGCGGGGAAATTGGACTGTTTTACTGACCTTGGAAGTGTGAAGGTAGTATTGTCAAGGCCTAATTACCCAAACCGTTTCCAATAGTGTTTCCAGCGCAAACAACCGCTTTAACTCAGCCCGACAATTGTCTATCAACATGAACATATTCTGTTGTACAAAATTTAGAACCGTACCGTACCGTACCAGCCTCTAATGTTCCCACTGCAGTGGACACTGGCCTACTCTCAATAATTGAGAGTGAATGGGCTCTGATCTACCACGGGAGCCCAATCCGGATTGGTAGATGTCACATGTCGTCGAATTTTTGTTTCTAAGACATGCCGGTTTCCTCACGATGTTTTCCGTCACCGTTTTGAGAACGTTATATTGCGCACATAAATTTTTCAAGTAAAAAATCTCATTGGTGCACGTGTAGGTTTGAACCAGCGACATTCAGATTGAAAGTCGGCGTCTGTGCCCCTGGGCCACCACCCTCTCAAATTTAGAACAAGTCATGAGAAATATAGTATGAGTCGCATGCCGTTGCGCCCGTCACCCGAGACGGGGATGTTAGGTCATGCCCATGTGATTTCACCGGCACCGACACCCTTCCACCGGGACACAGCAGTGTGAGAGCATGACTTGGCAGGTTACCAGGCGCGAAGGCAGTACTTCTCCGGGCAAACTTTGCACAAGTTCTATTGCTACTCTTTGTTCCTCCTTCTGCACCACCCAGGAGTTATGTTTAGGGACTCTGAGGGTCACCTACGGACGTGAGCAACTGGACCACCATCATGAGGTAGTTTGAGTAGTATGAGGTAGGTAGTTTCAATAGCCAGACATCGACATCCGTTCATGCAGCATCTATGATTGTTGCTCCGTGATTTTTTTACTCTAAAAGTTACTTTATTTGATTTGACTCAACTGTGAATTGTGAAATATTGTGACCAGTGAGATACTCCTTCTTTTGACGGTTCAATGGTTAAAATTGGCCCAGTGGTTGCGGAATAATTAAAAAAATCATTTTAAAATAATTTAGCCAACCGTCTGGAACTGACCTACGTCAACTCGCGCATCGCCCGCTGCATTGTTCGTGTGTGGTGAGTCAACACTGCCTACCGTGCCACGCTAGTCGGACCACTGTCACTCGACCCGAAGCTCAAGTAACAGCGTCGTGCGATTTAAGTTGAACTACTAGCAATGAATTGCTCTGCCTGCTGTGGTATCATAGACGCCAATGAGGATTATCTTTGCTGTATGGTGGAAGACTGTAACAAAACCTATCATTTGCAATGTACGGGTAAAAACCCAGATAATGAAGAGAGGAAAACTTGGATTTGCCCTGAGTGTAGCTGCACTGCGAAAAGGGGAGGGGATAATAGCCTTACTCCTGTGGGAATCACTAAAAAGTGTCGGGATCCGAATATCACTTTCCGTAAAAAGATACCGCCATTAACATCGGAAGTACGGCCGTGTAATGAGCCCGAAGTACTTACTATTGAGATAAGAAGCTTAAAATTAGAGATGGCTGCCCTAAGACTGCAGCTGAGCCACGCCGTATCACTTATAACTAGCTATGAAAGTAAACTTGACAACTACGCTCAACAAATAGCTTCACTTACTACCAAGCTCGAAAGTAACGGAAATAAAGCATTGCTAACCCTACAGATGGATCAATCAACTAAGCATATTCCCAAGACTCAAGTGCTATTGAATCAATTATCTGATCCAGGTACAGCTTCGTCCAATACAGAAGTGCAAGTAACCAGATTTAAAAATAAAAGCAAACAACACCAGCGAACCAAGCCCTTGGCATCAGGCTCTGGTCTGCCTGATATCCCCAAGGCCGTATTCGTTGATCTTGGTAATCAAAATAATGCTTGCAAAACGCGTGAATCACAGACAAATGAGATAACGAATACTCCAGATGATCAGCAGTGGACCGAAGTAAGGAAGCGAAGAAGCCGCGGACCAACTTCACTGTTCGGTGCGGCAGGCCCTACCATCACATCATTAAGAGCGGTCGAGCCGATGAAGTACTTACACCTCTGGAATATGGCATCCACCGCCGATGAAATTCTTGAATATCTGAAGCAACTCTGCCCTGCGGGTTCCTGTACTGTGGAGTCACTTACACCAAAGGGCAACTACAAATCCTATAAACTTGGTATTCCAGAGGCCTATTATGACATCTGCTATTCAACAGAAGTTTGGCCTGTTAACGCTAGAATAAAAGCATGGGTAAACTACAGAAGATTAGTAGATCCAGCTAGAATCACTGAAACATCGTCTTCTGGAAACCTGCAGCCCTTTCTTGGTGCAAAAAGTTCGCGCTAGAGCCACATCTCTCAAAGTTTTTTATCAGAATGTTCGAGGACTTAAAAGTAAGCTTCGAACGTTTCGTAATAACCTAGCCCTTCAGGAGCACGATTTGATTGCTATAACAGAGACGTTTCTTGACGGCTCTGTGGCGAGCTCAGAACTAGAAACTGCAGATTGGACTATCATGCGTCGGGACAGAGGCACGCCGTGTGGTGGCGTCTTATTAGCTGCGCGACCACCTATAACACTATGTCGCCGACATGACCTTGAGACAGATTGCGGGGAGGATCTATGGGCGAGTTTTACCTGGTGTGGTCGTTCTTACTACGTTTGTGTTTTTTATATTAAGCCGAGTGCCTCTGACCAGGAATATATGCAATTATTTTGTAAAATTGAAAGCTTTGTAAATTGTCTAAAAGGCAATGTTTTGATAGTGGGTGACCTAAATCTAAACAGTGCTTCCACACATATTATAAATTATTATTGTTATTTTTTGTCATTCTGTGATTTGACTGACCAAAACGTTGTTATTAATCTCTATGGGCGAAAGTTGGATGTAGTGCTAGTTCGAGAGAGCGGTGAGATGCAGAAAACTTTAGTCACCAGCACTGATTGTATAGTTCCCATGGACGCGCCGCATCCTGCTCTTGAGATTGAGGTAATAGTCGATTTAGCTCGTTCCTTAGATCAAATGGAGTCCAGTAATATAAGTCCGTCAAAGGACTGGAATTTTAAAAAATGCGATTATGAACAGTTATATAGCTTACTGATTGGTGTTTCCTGGAATGACGTTTTTCTGCAAAATGATGTTGTTTCTGCTACAAATGCCTTTTATAGTAAAATTTATAAAATTTTTGATACATGTATGCCTCATAAAACCCGTAAAAAAACTACAGCTATTAGATACCCAGTTTGGTTCACTCCAGACCTAATACATGATATCAAGGAGAAGATCAAACTGCATTCTGTTTGGAAACGCACACAATCTAAGGATGCCTATAAATCATTCTCGGATCTACGGGCTTCTTTAAAGTCTCGAGCAATGCTTGCTTACGAATCACACATGAGACAACTTGAGCACAACATTGCCTTAAACCCACGTGCATTTTGGCGCCATGTGTCCAGCCTAAGATCAAAGGGTGGATTCGAACCTAATGTGATATATAAGGGTAAAGATTGTTCAGGAGTCGCAGCTGCTGAAGCTTTTGCTGACTTTTTTGGATCTGTTTTTCTCCCAGAAGTTCCGAACCTTAGCGTAAAAGATACTTGTAGTTTAGACACTAGTTGCAACAGCAATTTTATTGATATCTGCGAATTTACATGTAATGAGGTCATAAGTGGTATTAATAAATTAAAGCCTCACAGTTCCATTGGCCCCGACGGAATCCCGCCCGCTGTTCTTAAACAGATGAAGAAGCATTTTGCTAGCCCTCTTTGTTATATTTGCAATTTGGCATTGAAAACCGGTGTTTATCCATATCAGTGGAAAATTTCGAGAGTGACCCCAATACCAAAGACATCTAACAAGCTAGTAGTCGAAGAGTATCGACCTATTGCCATATTGTCTTCACCTGCTAAGATATTTGAGAACATACTCCACAAACTCATATATTCGCAGGTGGAGAAATTTTTATGTAACGCCCAACATGGATTCCGAGGAAAGAGATCGGTAAATACTAACTTGTTGACTCTTGTAAATGACATATCCACACACCTTGACCATGGCCGGCAAGTTGACGTGATTTATTTTGATTTCCGGAAAGCGTTTGATAGGGTGAATAACGATATATTGCTGGCAAAATTGTGTGCCATAGGCTTTAGTCCTAAACTTCTGTCGCTCCTTGCTGACTATCTAAAGGATCGTCAGCAATATGTCAAACATGGAATCTACGAATCTTCGTCCTATCACACGCGCTCCGGAGTCAGCCAAGGCTCAGTCCTGGGACCACTGTTATTTCTGATAATGGTTAACGATCTACCAGTTGTCCTCCAAGAAGTAAAATGTCTTTTATACGCAGACGACTTAAAACTTTATACCTCAATTACATCCCAGAAGGACTGTCTTGCATTACAGCAGGACATTAATGCAGTTTACCGGTGGAGCATTGTAAATAAAATGGATTTCAATTTTTCTAAGTGTTCGATGATGACTTTCGGTCGAATGCGGCACCCAATATCCCATGATTACAATATTAACGGAATTATGCTGAGCAAATCAGTTGTTATAAAAGATCTAGGAGTCGTATTTGACCGAAAGCTTACATTCCATGAACACATCATTGCCACTGCAAAGGAATCTTTTATGAGGCTGGGATTTGTGCTAAGAAATGCACGAGATTTTCAGTCTGAGCAAGTTATACGACTGCTTTTTAATGCCCTTGTCCGAAGTAAGCTAGAAACCAGCTCTTGTGTCTGGAATCCGTATGAGGTTACCTACACTCTACTTCTTGAAAAGGTTCAAAAAGCTTTTTTGAGATACCTATACAAGCGAGTAGCAGGATATTATCCTTATATGTATCCAACGAAGTTTCTTTTAGGATACCTAAGTTACAATTCACTTGAAACTAGGAGAGCATTTGACCAGTTAGCAAATGTCTGTAAGATTTTTCGCAACATGATTAATGCCCCTGATCTGCATAACGAGCTACTTCGTCTTTATGTACCAAATCATTTTCTTCGTGGTAGACGACATAAGCTGTTTGCTGTCTCTACAAGTCGAACCGTGGCGAGAGCTAACTCTCCAATGCCCCGTACCCTCACCGCTCTCAACAAAATTATGGTTGCGAACCCGCATTGTGATTTGTTTGCTGATGAATGGAAGGAATTAATGTCGTTGTGCCTGAAGTTTTGTGAAAGTGAAGAATGAATGAATTAACCTGTTTTTATTTCTTGATTGTTTATTTACTTGTCATTTTAATATTATTATTATTATTATTATTGTTACATGTAATTTGATTTAAGTTTTCTTTTTGTTAATTAGAGTAAGTGGTTTTGCCGTTCTAATTAATATTATAAATAAATAAATAAATAAATAGACCAAAGGTTATAAAATGCATTCTGGGTTGTTTTTAGGTAACAAGTTTATGCAATTCTCAGCACATTATTTAAAATACACTTTCACTGGTGTGTCAACACGAGTAGCACACTTAAGACACTAACGACTGCGTAAAGTGACAGTAAGTGTACTTAGCAGATGTCACTTAGCACTTTTAATAAAGAAAAATGTGCTCTTGGCACCTACGTTCTTGTAGCGTGAGAAATTGCCAATATTTTTGTGGACCACGTTTTGTAAACCACGCAAAAGCGCTAGGGCTTTTGCGTGGTTGAACAAAAAAGGCAAAAGTAGCAATAGAACTGCCATCACACTTGGTAATACACTACCAAGCAGTGGTGCACTCGCATTGCTGTGTTCCAGTGGAAGAGTGCGGGTGCTGGTGAAATAACAGGCGCAGGAGACGTAACATCCCCGTCTCGGTATTATGTTTAAATGATATATTTTATGTATAATTTGATGTTACAAGTTACATAATAAACACATCCTAAATTATTCGCAATTTTCTAAAATGGCTTCTATTTATGCGAATCAACCCAAAGCAGCAGTAGAACTTGTGATAGAAGTACTGCCTCCACACCTGGTAATCCAACTCCAAGCAGTGGCGCACTTGCATTGCTGTTCCGGTGGAAGGATGTGGTTACTAATGAAATTAGCCCCGTCTCGAAGTGATGGGCGCAACGCGTTACGACTTGGGTCCACTCATACTTCGGTAGAGGAGGACCCGAGTCATATTGCTATTGGTTATGGGCAATGGTAATCAATTAACAACTTAAGATGGACCGTCAACTCGTCCCGTCACTTTCATCTCATAAAAAACCTTTGAATTCCTTTGTCCAAAAGAAGGTGTAATAACAGGTATCAGTGCCCTGACCTTGGGAGCACTCTCTGTTGCCCAATCCCATAGACACGGGGCCATGTCCTTTATAGGCACCATGGAATTTCCAGTACAGTCGGGAAATCAACTATCATTCCACTTTTAATAGAAGACGCTGTATCTTAATAATAGTTATAATTTTTAGAACTGATTGAAATATCAAATTAAGTGACTTTAATTCCTTCATTCCCGTTTTTTGCCCTTAGGGTATCTGGTAGTGGAATACTTTCTTATCTTTTGGGACCACCTCGAAGGTACATCCTATAATATAAAAAGAATAATCTAAATCGGTGCACAATTGTTTTGGACAATCGTAACTACGATTTCGTAACTACAAAGCCATTTTTTTTCTCCATTTTTATAGCCAATATAAAAATTTTAATAAACTGAAATTATTTTGACCGTTTCTTTAAAAAAAATAACGCATAGCTCACACAAATTATAATCATTTCATTTTCTACATCTACAACTACATTTCAAGATTCCCAGGTAACTAAGACATACAAAGATACAAATATGCAATACTTAGAAATTGTATGCTCATCACAATGTTTACTGATTGCAACTTGTTTAGAAATCTAAATACTTAGATATATAGAAACTAGCAAGGCAAACTACATAACTACATTTTCAGTCATTGTACCCAAGACTTCTTTTAACGGCATGGTATACCTACCTTATATGTATTGGAAAGTGTTCATAATTATACGAATCGCATTGACTCTCGTTGAGAAATATACATCTAATAATATACGTTCACCCTGTCAGTTTTCTCTGCACTGTGATGGACAGACCACCAGACCTTGCAACTAGGGATTACAATCTGGATAACTGGATCCGGAAATGAGCAGATCGGGTTATTTTCGTGCCTTCGGACCAAGACCTCGCCATTGAGGGTCGGGTAGAAGAATAAAATAGAATTTCTTTATTATATTTGCAATAGTGTATCAATAAAAACATTTTGGCGCAACTTACCATATAGATTCGTCACTAAATTAAAATAGGTAGGTACTTAATAAAAAGTTAAGCACGTAACATGTAAGGATGAAGTAAAACATAAGTTTTATGCATATTTGGTGAAAATTAGTGGAGCCTTTTTCAAGGCTACCTTTTTGAAGGAATTTTCAAATATCAATTAGTTTCGAACATTCGATTAGATATTTTATGTAAATATTGTTACTATACGAAAGAGTTTTATAAATGAAGACATTAATTCATTTATAAATCCTAAGTGAACATTTGTAAACAATAATATTCGCTTCTCTATTTTGTCTGTTGTCATACAGATGACATCCCAAACATAACCCACTAAATTATGTGCATATTTTATAATCACCATTCCATTATCAATGGACCTGTCTACTGCATTCAGTTTTACATCACCACTATACTTGAAGCGGTTCTTAGTAGGATGGTCAATATCAACTAGGGTAAGATGACACTTGCAATGGTTGTCGGAACATAAAGAGGTGTTTCGATCGAGGGGTCTCGTATGGATGGCTGTTTATCTGTATTATGTAATGTGTTAGTAAAATCCTCACGATCTTAGTATGATGCGCTTCCTGCTATGGGCTGCCTACGATGAGTTTTTATTTGATGAAAATTTTGTTCTGGAACGATAAAAAATATAAGCGATAAATATATTATGCTATTCAAGAAATTCAAGCCATGAAGAAATGGTGACATTTAAATAGCGTATACCATAATGGTACAACAGAAATTGTTGGATTGAATAAAAAATGTGGGGCAAGAAATATTTTTCAGTGGTTATGACAACAGACAATCATAATTCAACGAAAGTTATTGACTTCGACATTGCCAGGCCATGGAGTTTCTTCAAGGTTCATCCAAAGTCAAAGATGTATTGTTTATTTTAAGTGATTATTATTTAATACGACAATTTACAACGGATATTAAATGTATTGTTCTTATTCTTTCGTTTAAGTGAGTGGCCAACTCTAGTGTCGGAGTTTCTAAGCTGTCCTAAGATGCCTTAAGATGCTCTAAGAGATGTTTCCATCTCTTAACGACTAGTTTAGCCGAAACCGACATCTTAACGTAGAAGTATTCATTTGAATCATTCTCATTCTGCCAGTGCAAAAATGTAGAGAAAATTAAGTGACAACGTGGTTAAACTGCCTACATACATAATAAAAATTCTAGTTGTAATATTTTTTGGAGTAAATTTAACATTTTTTCCTCACCATTTTTTGCAGGCTGTATGCCGCTATAAAGTCAAATTCAAAGTCAAAAATCTTTAATACCTAACGTCAATTTAATTAATTAATAATTTAAAGTCAATTTTTTTTTAATTAATGTTACCTACGAGAGCATGCGTTCTTAAAACTAAGTTTAGAGCAACCCTTATTCAGATTATCCATATCGCGACAAGTTTGAAGGGGAATTCATTAAAATGTACGAACGTAGCAATCCCTTCGGTTCACTCAAAGGAATACTTTAAACAGAGGAAAAGGACTCATCGTGTTACCTACATTGTTGATTAATCATTTGTATGCAAATTAGCTAATGAGACTTTCTACGTGGAAACATGCATGTCCGTGTTTACGTTTTGTTCTATTAACTTGTCCTTAATCAAGTAACTCGAGATCTTATTCAATGGATTGTGCTTCTGTGTCTAGTAACCAAACATCTGTTTACTTTTCTGTGTCTAATAACCAAACATCTGTTTACATATACTCGTATATTGTGGTATAAACTGTGTTGCAGAAACCGTTATCAGGTCTAGGTTGAAGACTTCAAATTTCTCAATAAGGTAGCTAATATTACAAAGATCTCGCTTGTGCGTAAAATGTAATATATTGTAAATTCGTACGAACCTTCTTCAAGCAAATGCGTTAAGCATTTATTGATTCTAAAAAATACCGCCACTGTATTTTTTTTTAAATCATCACCGAATCCAATTGCATTTTGGACTCTGAAACCATGGGTTCTGTCCCACCGATAGTATTTTTTATTACTGGTTAGAAAAAATTTCACAATTCAACACATTCTGTGAAAATTTCAACAAGCTTCGGCTCACGGTTCAAAACCTACTTCTTAAGGTAACCTTCTAGAGAACCCATACAACTCAGATTGGCTTAATGGTTTTTATATTGTTAATTGGTATATTCTTTAAACGCACTCATAATGGTTACATTCAATATTATAATAAATGCCGATAATCTTATCGATAGCAATAACAAAACCTGAATCATTGGTTAAGCAAATCTCACGTACGCCAAAATGGATCATTATATAGACTCATTACTTTCACCTAATTATTATCCTTACACCTTTGCCATATGTAAATAAGATAAATCTTGAAGTGTTATAAACAGGTTTATCTTGTTTTAATAAACAAGATATAATAAATATTCGAATTAATATATAATACAATATCCGCTTTCCAAACTAAATAAGAGATGATCATATTGTTAATTATAAAATTATACTTGAAACTTTCCCCAAACTTATTACAAAACTAATCACTACATCAACATAGAGTGCGGCGGAAGGTCGTCCACTATCAGTTGTTATCACTGCGTTGCCCAACGAGACGTCAGTGATAAGACGCTGTTGCTTTTAGGTAAATTGTTTAGCGTCATTAGCAGGTGTGATTTTTTATAGTCATCGAGTGTTGTACAAAACGGCACATTTGATTTCTGCCCCATCATGATTCAGGTTGTGTAAATCAAAACGGGTTCTAGAGATAAAATATTTTTTTTTAAAGTAAAATAATACCATACACTAATTTTATAATAAAAACATATTGTATATAGAAGCTACACTTACAACTTAGTCCATTATGAGATGATACAAGATATTTCAATACGTAATAGGATTGATTTAAGTTAAAATGTGGTGCAACTAGTATAACCTAGAACTAGAAGAGATCAATTAACTGATGCTAATAATATGCACACTTAAAATACAATAAATCTATATCAATAATTAGGTAAGGCTTTCGATCACGTGCATCACAAAGTAATAAAAGAATATTACATTTAGAACACTCTATTACCTTCAATTGAGTTTGACGCTGTAAATGAATTGACAACAGATGTTCAATTGCCATATTAGACACGCTAGTCTTTAGAAACACGACGTTATTGGCTTTGGAGTGTCACAGGGCTTATGTTAGAGCCTTCATTGTATAAGTGCTGTAGATTATAATTAAACAGATGTTATAATTTTCTGCACGTGTTGTCTACATCTAAGTGATTTGCGTATTTTTATGGATACCAGAGTGTTTATCAAGTGCATGTATTACAACAAATACCTACATAATAATATAACACTCCATAACATTATAATTGATAGCTGAAGTTTTCAAAACGCTACAATATGATCAGATTTTGGCAAAGATCATCAAGTATGATAATTGAGTTACATTTCGGAAAGTATTGATTCCTGTAGTAGCATCCACGAATTTGCAATGCCAAATTGAGCATTGAGCAGCACTTGATTTTAATGGCCACGGCCCAGTTGGTACCAATATAGTTGGTCAAATCATGCGCATCCTAACTAATCGTACGGGTCAACGCACCTCATCCGGCTACGAAATATGGAGCGGGCTTTTATATTTTTACAAACGATTATAATAAATAACATTGAATTTGATATTCGCGCTGACTACGCGACGCAACGCGTTTGCACGCGGCAGTGATATTATTTTCTCATGAGTTTATCATTATTTTCGTTGCACTTTGTCGCTTTTTTGTCATTTCCCAGTCTATGATATCGCTTGAAAAATGAGTGCGTAGCATGTAAAATAGGCGTTTGAGATAAAGAATTCTCACTTCGGCGATAAAACGTCTTTGCTGATGGATATAAAAAGGTAGATGTTATTTTTACTAAGTAATAGTAAAAAAATTGCATGCATTCATAAAGTCAACAATGCGTATAATAACCACACCCAAAAAAGATGATCACCGATGATGATTGTTAATGATTATTATTAAGAATTATATGGTGATTTAAAATAGTAAACTGAATTGAAAAGCTGCACAGGTTACTCACAAAATTTATAGCTTCTTGTTCACTTAAATCTTAAAATAGGATTAATTCAATACAATTCGTCATTCATTACGATGCGATCTCTATTACCCTTACAAAATTGAACTCTACTAAAATTAGACGAAGAGTATAACTATTGAAACAAACAGATGAGTCATTAGATTTTCATTTTAATCAACGTTAAAGTTAAGTTCGTAAATAAAAATGTTATAATACTAATGAGTACGTAGGTAAATGTTTATTCCTCAACCGCGTTATGTTGCGACTTGGGTCCGAGTTGCAATTCGGATACTCGCATATAAAATTAAAAATAAAACTATGTAGGCATGCCAGGTAAAATTTAATAACCCAAACCTGTCAATACTACAACAAACCTTACATAAAAGGAGAAATCCTCTGAAAAATAGTACACTTTATTTTTCAATTTAAACCTGGTGATATAAATACAGATCTTTATACACATCACTTGGGGACAATTTGTAGGTAAAAATGAAATGACCTATCTGAACACAATTCTCTTCTCGATGCAGGTACAGTGGATACACTTCATAAATATATTTAGGCACACCGCAGCGTCCGCTGCGAGATGCGCTACAAATTGATTGTCCGTCTGAAGTGGCCTTAATTTTTGATGTTTTGGCGAGACCATCTCATTCATTGTATGACTCGATGAAATTAATCCATTTATTATAATTGAATCACAATTGAAAATTGCATTCTTGCTGTTTATCCTGCATTGCTGTTTACACTTTTCTTTCTAAATGTAGCTTAAATATTTTTAACTCACATAAAAATACAGATACAAAGACAAAGATGTGACAAGTGGGCTACGATATTAGTAGAACGAGAGGTATCGTTCTCAGAAATAGTAGCTATCATGTCTACGCTAACGTTAATACATTTTTATGTAACATTGTCCTGGTCGCAAAGGCCAAATAAATAAATGATCTAAGTATATATATTCCAATACTGCTCGAACCTTTTTGTCTTGTTTTTAATTATATCGAAGTCGAAGTAATTTTTTAAAATCTAAACATATTAGGTTTCCAGAACATTCCGCTGCGAGATGTTATCTATCGTTTAAGCGACTGATAAGATCTTGTGTGCTCAATAATTAGGGCGATTAATTATTTAGCTGATAGGATATGCGGTGATTTGCTTTTTGATGGTTTCGAAACAGTTTTTTTAATTATGTACGTACATATGACAAATAACGACATGAGTTTTTTCTTTTATTATATATAAAAGCCTTTCTTTCCTCTAAAGAGTTAGACTGAGGATATTCTGAATATAAACAATAACGACGTGATAAATGGTGATTGATTTAATTACTTTTATTGCTAATTCACTAAAATTATTTCAATGAGAGAACTAAATCTGCTACCTCTTACCTAATTATTTTCTTTCAAAATTTGAGTATGTGGTATTTATTGCGCCCCATAACTTCATTAGCCAAAATTCATAGGCATTTATTCAATTCATTTAACTCCAGTAGGTAGTATGTACTTAATCGCTTCCGTACTAAAACTCTATTATTATGTTAATAACTCATATATATTGACAAAAAAGGAGTGAAGTCGGGAGCTGGGTCGTAAAGCACGCGAATATGGTGACACGCCCACGCGCAACGGTATCCCTGTACGTGCGAGCTATAACTAAGTTTTGTCATTGCACTAGATGCTTTAGGAAAACCTCCCCCCTTTCCACAAAATGCTAAAACTTCTACTCCATAATCATTATTTATTCTCACATTGACAAGACCGAAAATTAACACGATATTATTCATTTCTTTGACTGTAAATTTACGAATTGGCCGAGTCATTATATTATTATAGAATTTTTACTTATGAGATGAGTTAAACAGAAATGGGCCAATGACGCTGCCTTGTGTAGTAGTTTTGTTTGAAACCGAATCACGTAATACAGTATTGACCTTTTTACGAGGAAAATCATAAAAGTAAGAAGTGCACGTAAATTTACATAAACTATGAATTTCAAACCTTGAGTTTCAACTATTATACTATTAGTTCTCTATTCGCGAAATGCCATCACAGGTCACTGACCTACTTACAAATAGGTATCAGTATCACCTATATTTCCGACAGGATACGTTCACTTGACCATTTAATCCCAGGATTTACAGTCTGTTCAGACGAGTAAGTATGACGGGGCGAGTTCATAGTAATGTGTTCCATAAAATAAGTCTCGTAACTGAGGCGCTAGTATCCATGTAGAGCAATAAATTTTGCTTGTTTATCGTTAGTTCCTTTAATTGCTATGGGACTTCTTTCAGGGAACAGATTCATGTGTCAGATCAATGACCAAGCGAAGCTTTAGTTTTTACTACAAAAGTTTTCGGTAAATTATTCGGTCGTTAAACTTAGAATAGCGCATAATGGTGCCGATTTTATTGAAGGCAGGTGTGTACCCTTTGATTTCCTACACGTAGCCCCTGGATGGTGGTAAAGGAGCAACCAAAAGTAGCAGTAGAACTTGTGCCAAGTTTGTCCAGCCACCATGCACATGCTCGCATTACTGTGTTTCGGTGGAAGAGTGTGGGGTGCAGACGTATCGGCCCCGTCTCGGGTGATGGACGCAGCAGGATGAATGCGACTCAGTGTAAGATACAAATCATAAACTGAGCCACTTACCACCAGGTGGGCCCTCAGCTCATTTCATCACTGATTCACATAAAAAAAATCACTATTGAAGATTACGTCTAAGAAACTTAGAATGATTTTGCGCGGTATACGTCGCATTTCGAATCATTGTTATCGTTTGAATATCAAATTTTGAACCCAGTCAATGATTATTTGGCAATTTTATTTGCTTATTCTAAAAAAGGTAACATTACTAGTTTGTAGTTTACCAACACTAGTGTTTTAGAATACATATTCACTAGTGTTTCGACCTTGACTCACTTGCTAATTCACACATTGTCGTTTGCAATACTTACCATGTTTACAAAGTATATTTGAGAGACATTGACACATTTTTTTTTTGCCAAAAATTTTGCTTTTATTTGATTAGCAAGTTTAAGGCTATGCTTGCCTGAATGTTCGTTACAGGTAATTTAATAAAGCAAATTTTTGCCTGATCAGTACGTAGATACCTCTTAGGTGATTCCATAGATATTATATTTAAAGGCGAAAAATCAGGAATGAAAGATTTGAAATCGGGTTATTCGAATTGTACGAGTAAATCTGTAATTTGTTTAGGCAGTCGTTCACGCTATTTACAAGTTTTATCATAGTGTTGCAATGCACATTAAAGCGATGGCGCGGTTGTTTTTCTATTGTGGCAACACCGTATAATTTGGTGTTTTGGATTTGGGGATTTGGGATTGGCATTATATTAACAAGGATGATACAATTTTTATCACTATACAACATAATCAGCACATATCAATTGGAAAACAACACATAGTGATATTACTTATTGCTCAGTAGATAGTGAGGGTAAATTGCAAACAGAAGCAAGTGCCCCATGTCCAGCATCAGCCATTATCCACTTGCGCAGGCGCCATAAATATCAATGAAACTGATGTCCTAATAGACGCGCCCTTTTCCATACATTCACATCCAATCTGCTGCGGCATTTCTCTATCTACGATTAGATAGTCATAGGAGGTCGTCAGGACCTAAGTATGTAGGTACTAAAGCATCGTACTGACAATTTCTGTACAGAGTTACAGCTTCATCCAGTGGTGATAAATTTGCTCAGCTTTAAAGCCTAACTTTTCAAATTCAAAAGAAATGAGTAACAGATGAACTTTTCAAAGAACTCACTGACCTATTTTGTTAATTACATATGCCTCCATAGTTACCCATTTTGTTATTACTTGATATATATCTTATATTATAAAGGCGAAAACTTGTATATAGGTATATGTGTGCGTATGTTTGTTCCACCTTCACGCTCAAACGGCTCAATAGATTTGGATGAGATTTGGTACGAGGATAGCTTTTATCCCTGAAAACCGCGGATAATACGTTAGTTAATCGTATAAAATTGTATGAAATCGACCAGCATATTTTTCATTTATTTATTTCGGACGTATATTTAGGACGAGATATTTGTTACCCTGAAGCTGGTTGTAATGATCAAAATATACTTACTGTTGTTAATTTCCATGCTTCATTAACCTTTACAGCTAACTTCACAGGAACCAAGACATGTCAGAACTGTACCTACCATGTACCTACCAGGGCTATTAAGTTTCTTCTAAGTTTTGGCGCTTATGTTCTTAGCCAAAGAAGTTCTGTCAGTGTACGAGTTAATCTGAATTTGGGTAGTAAACAAGGCAGCTCTTACTAATAAGCTGTAATAAGCTCTCAAAATACGTGAGTAGATACGTAAGAGAAAGAATAACTTGAAGATGAAGAATTATTTTGAAGTTATTTTACCGCTAAAAAACTATGTGCACTGACAGGTGCAGTATCGTTCGGAAGCGCCGGCACGCGCGGCACGCAGCGCGGCTATTTCCGAACGAGTCGTTTTTTTTCTTCTCATTTTACGTCGGCATCTAAACGCCACTCATTCAACCACAGGGCCGTGACTCTTGCTCTCGGGGTCTACATTCTTTTTTTAAATTGACAAATGGATTACATGATGGACATTATAAATGTATCTCTTTTAAACAATACGATTTGAATGTTTAAAATGCGCATTGAGTTCTGCCCGTTGTTCTGTAGTTAAATTAAGTTAATTTTCCTTAAATCTACGTTAATTTTTTGGCAACTTTCTACGAGGAGTAAGCTTGCCATTAGCTTGCCATTAAAGATTGCAATACGAATAGTTCGGCTCCATTGACTGGTAAAGTTGCCCGGTGAGAATATGCAAGTTCGAGCAACTTCGAGTAACTTCGCGAATCGTGAACAATAACATTGTATTAGGTATACCTACTTATGTACATACATATCTATCCCCGAAGTCGCCTTTATTCCCGAAGAGGTCGATAGATTATTTCACCTAGTGGTTACAATATCGAGAAATGGAAAATTTTGTGACAAGCGGTGAGCTCACCGCTGCCATTATTATCCCACGAACTCAGCTAATACCTTCTTCTATTATATCATTCCTTAGTAATCCGACAGCCATGACATAATTTATACCGATTAAAGTTTATATGGAAAATAAATAGGAGTTTTTTTGGGGGGTTTTTTTCTTTTGTCAAACTCAAAGTAAAAAACCTTTATTGCGTTGAATTCTTAAAAATACTTAGAAACATAATAACTATAGCTGTACTATAGGAACCATATAACTGATTATTTTTTTATAAATATCAACATAAATATTACACCTAGACGGGGTGCGACTTGATTCTTCTCATGCAGTCTATTTATTCTAACATTTTATTTCTATAATATATTATTATTCTATTATTTTAAGTATTTCTATGACGCTACTAGCCTTGTCTATTTTAATTTAGTTTTTATGATCCAACTATTAGTATTAAGATTCTGTAACATTGTAATGAAATTTTAAATTTGACATAACCAAGTGTTCGCTATATGATCCTACGGTGGAAATAAATGAGTATGAGTATGAGTATGAGTCGTGGAGGACCTAAGTCGTATTGCAGTTTTTATGGGCGGAGGTAACCACTTAACATCGGGTGGGCCTTTAGCTCGTCCCATCACATAAATTACATAAAAAATAATACTTTCCTTCGACAAAAAACTCCATATTGTGGCGATAAAAGATACTTAAACACGATGTTTTGGTACAGAGAGATAGGTACATCACAGCTGAGTAAATATGATCAATAACAACCATGTTTTGAATCCTAGCAGTCATGCCACGGACAATATCAATGTACAGAAATATCTGTCATAATTCTGTAGGTCAAGAGCTTATACCTAAACTAGGTAGTAGGTATGTAGTTATACCTAAAGTAAGCTATGTGTATTATTGTTTTCATTCAATGAATTTTGTGGTTACTCACATTTGAACATATAGTAGCGACTCGATAAAATAATACGCGATTATAAAATAAACCGGCGAAGTGTAATTCAGAATAGCACACAGAAAATTCCGTGCTACAGATTGTAAATATAATTATTTTTAACCGACTTCAAAAAAGGAGGTTCTATGTTTCAATGTATATTTTTTATGTATGTTCACCGGTTCCTCCTTCATTTATCAAGCGATTTGGAAAATATTTTTTTTTAATTTCAAAAGCATATGCCTTCAGATTAGTATAATAGAATTTTTACCAAAATCGGTTCAATAGTTTGGTTGTTAAATCAAAATAACGGGAATAAATATATCATCCTTGAATATTATTATACAGATACCCTGCGTGTGCTACTACGCTAAAAAAAATACATTTCGTGCCTAATACATTGTTTTAGTGGTCCAAGATCATTTTCGCATTATTGCTTTTCTAATAAAACCGGTTCGGGGCACATCGGTTGGATGGTTTAAAACGGACAGGTAGAAACAATTTTGTTTTATACTGTTAAAATAAGATTTGCAACAAATAGCGCAATTCCTATGTAAAGTTATGTTCCAAGACGACTGTTTGTGTCAAACTTGGCGAATTCCAAGACAAAGTGCCAGTCGACGACATATAGACGACAAGCAACGGTACCTTGGTTTCCAACTTATGTTTAGTAATCATATTCTGTTATTTTATGTTAATAGTTGCCTTGCAATTTAAAGAGAGGTTTTTGCTTTATGTGGATAAACACATAACACAATATCAAGTCACCAAAACACCTCTATTTCTATAATAAAAAATACATTAAACCTGTATATGGTTCGATCGTAATATAATCAAATTATAGTAAATTAGCAGTAGAACTTGTGCCAAGTTCGCCCGTACAAGTACTGTCTTCACACCTGGTAATCTGCCGCTAAGCAGCGGTGCACTCGCAATGTTGTTGCCGGTAAAATTACATGCGCATTAGACGTTACATCCCCTTCTCGGGTGACAGGTGCAACGGGGTGCGACTTGGGTTTTCTCATACTTCGGTCGGGGAGGACCTGAATCGTATTGCTCTTGTTATAGGCGGAATTAACCACTTAAAACCAAGGGGTCTTCAGCTCGTAAAAAAAACCAATTTCCATACAGAAAAACATAGACGTGTAAAGTGGTGAACGCATAGCCATGCATTCCCGCTAATATCCACGGATATCAAAAATCACCACACAATGGAACAGCGACTGTTTCCATTCCGCCCATACGTAAGCAACAATTAGTAGGTATTCAACTCTGTCTGACAGACTAATCTACATTAGTGCAGTCCTGCCACAGACTGTTAACAGTTTGTATGTGATGCCACAGCCTAGTAGCAGTTGGCAGACGCGACACTTGACACCTTTCATTCCGAGAAGTGTCAACCGCGCGCTTATTTTTGTAGCGGTCAGGCTTGGGTTAGGGCTGCCTCGGGATCCTTTTTATTTTGATGTGAAACATCTTATGGCGCGACTTGGCCGTAAAATCAACTCGTTTGTCGCGACGGCATTTCATCTGGGTGTCCCGTGACGGATTGTAGTTATATTTGATTACTTTCTGACACTGAATCAAAATTCTTGTACCTACTGATAAAGGAATTTATAAGATGTAATTTAAGGGTATCCGGAAACACACATCGTCACTTATGTCAGGTGAAATACTTAGCTATCTATAAAAAAAGAGTTCAAGTTTATTGTCTATTGTATAGTAATATTAAAATTATAATTATTATCGGTCAATTTCTAATGAAACTGGCGTTATTTGTTTCCCTTGCGTGAAGGCAATTGCCCAGTTGACTAGCTACCACAATTAATTAATATAGCATATACAACCATGTAGATCGCAAGATTAAAAAAAATTGTAAAAAAGTTTCGCACGAAGAACTTTCAGAATAAGTTATTTTTGTTCATTTATCACACAATCGCTTACTGGTGTGGTTTCGGAGATTAAAAAGTGACTCTGAATTTCTGTAAGCTTCGAATTCCTGGACTTAGCAGCAGCCCTACCAACGGCGGCGGTGGCGGCGTATAAAACCCTCCCATTGGAATGCACCGCAAGTGCCACTAATGAATCAGTATTAGCGGATATGACTTACGTGATGGGAAAACTATAATACCAAATTAAATGCTTGATGCTAACTGACAGGACGAAACCTCAAAGAGTCGATGACGGAAACAAAAAAAAACAAGGACATTCAAAAAGAAATTTAAAAAAAAGTAAGACATTCAAGAATTCTAATATTTGAAATTTGAATCCTGGACAGTTGTATTTTGTTACAATTTTTTAATCATTATCTATTGGTCCATGTTCAAAATACATACAGTCATGTTATTAATCCTCGCATATTTCGAAACTATTTATTACCAAATATATCTTTTTCATTCTTACATATTTTTTTTATATTTCACGTCAAACGTCAAGTAAGTTATAACTTTTCTCAAGTCATATTTATTATAATATTTTTTTATATAAAAAAGTTAAAAATAACATTGCATTTACACATCCTGCACTGAACAATTATTTTTATTAAATAAATTTTAATATGTCACACTAAAGGGTAGTTACAATGAATAATGTTAAATTTAAATATGAATTATGCTTAATCAACATAAAACAAGTAATTAATTCTTGATTAAAAAGCATCATGCTAATAACAACCACATAATATTTATAAAACAAAGATTAAATGTTGTATTATCTGTGGCGCCACAGAGTGCCGTGAGTCAGTGACAATATTGCAAGTGCGTACAAAGCAATATAAGAATAAATTGCACTCCAGACGTATTCCATTAGGTTTCTCTTGTAGTTCAATTAATTATTTCTGCGTCGCAGCATTCAACTTCCTCTTAAGAAGATTTTTTTTTTACGTTTTTTAACGTTAACACACTCATACCTCTGCACTAGGATTCCCTGTGTCGCAGATGGCATGGACGAACACAGAAACACAAGACAAACACCCAAGACCCGAGAACAAACTTCATGCTCACCACACACAGTGTGCCCCGGCCGGGAATCGAACCCGGGATCCCTCGCTTCGAAGGTAGGGCTACTACCAACTAAGCCACGGAGCCGTCAATACTTTGCCCCCATCGAATTCAGGAGATATGCAGCCTATATTCTTCCCCTGGATGGAATCTGTCTCCTTACCAAGTTCCTCACACAAACTTTCGTCCCATTTTTAGTTTTATTTTCGGGACAAAAAGTAGCCTATGTCCTTCTGCAAAGTTCTCAGCAGTTTAGGTGTGAAAATGTTACAGACACAATAACTTTCAAACATTTAAAATTAGGTTGGATGGATTGGGCGTATAAGTTATATTTCTTATAACAGAGCTTACAGATTGGGCGTATTAGTTACAAGCGGCATAAGTTCTATTTCCTGTGACAGAGCTTACAAATTGGGCGTATTATTCACGTGGTGCCATAAAGGTCTTCAAGAAATAAGTTATATTGCTGTGTTATAGGCGACTGTAATTGTATAACCCTTTTGTCACTAAAGTTACATACAAAAACCTCAGTCAAACGCCTATATGACAACTGAAGAATTAAAATTGAAATAATTATAGTCCTACTGGCTTTGCCCGCAGCTTGTCATAGAGCATGAAAGAGTTACAAACAAACATATCTATCCACATTCGCATTTATATATAATTAAAATTTATGCTCACACGAGAATCTCTCGTTAAAGTAGAGTTGCCGAAGGGCACACGGTTGCGCTCAAAGTATATATAGTAACAGTATATGACTTATCTGAAATACAGGGCTCATACGCGCGCATTAGTATTGATACGCCCTCTCTGAAATCGCCCTAAAGTGGTTTATATCTGACCAACCCCGGATATATCGGATATCACTGCGGGTCAACGTTTACGCCTTGCTCTTCTAGTATGTAAAGGTTAGGTAGTCTAACTAGTAGACTAGTTTTGACTTGTTCAAACGACTTTCGAAATTATATAGACCACAAAGATATTTTTGAGTATAACCCTCTGGAAGACTTTTTGTTTTTATTTACGCTAACGTTTTTCCGAGTCTTACACACTCATACCCCTGATCAAGGATTCGCTGTGTCGCAGGTGGCAACACAAACAACTCGCTTCGAAGCCAGAGATAACTCCGATACGGAACCATGTAAAATTATCCTATAGTTTGTCAAACTCAGGCTAACAAAAATAACTTCAAAAATATTGAAAATTGATCCTCACATATTTCAAAATTATCAAAAGCCTCTATCTATCTCTTTCATTCTCACGTAAATACCTATCATTTCTTTATCACTCACGACTTTACAAATAGCATCAAAGCCGATAATCCTCTTTATAGGAAACAGAAGATGTTGGGATAGGTCGGCATTCAGTATACTCACAGAATGTTAAGATACTATAAATAAATGAGTATAAGTAAAACAAATTACCCTTCTCGACAACATCCAACATTTACTCTCACTTTTGACAGAGAATGAATTGATATTCGAGTTAGTTTGTAATTTTTTAAACTATTGAAGTAACGGTACGAACCCATCTAATGTTAAGTTGTTACTTCCGCCCACAACAAATCACCAAAATAACCTCAAGTAATTAATTACATGAAATAAAATTTCAAACATTTCAGATGATCGTTTTCAAACTTTGTTATATAGTACCTGGGCAACCTAGCCTCGCTAAGCGGTATTATTTAACGCGTTTTCAGGGCTAATAAAAAAATTCAACTTGAAAAGCCTAACTTTATCTTAATAAAACATTTTAGGGAAATCGTTTTAGTCGATTCCGAGATACGTGAAATAAATATACAAGAATTGCTCGTTTAAAGTAATAAGGTTTACCACCAGCCTCTAATGTTCCCACTGCAGGGACACCGGCCTACTCTCGATAATTGAGAGTGAATGGGCTCTGATCTACCACGGAAGCCCAATCCGGATTGGTAAATGTCACATGTCGTCAAATTTTTGGTCCTAAGACATGCCGGTTTCCTCACGATATTTTTCCGTCACCGTTTTGAGAAAGTGGTATTGCGCAAATAAATTTTTTCAAGTGAAAAAAGTCATTGGTTCACGTGTGGGTTTGAACCAGCAACCTTTAGATTGAAAGTCGGCGTCTATGCCCCTGGGCCACCACGCTCTCATAAGGTTCATAAGGTTTAGAAACCCTCTTTTAGGGCAAGTATTTGTCAATGTTTTTCCCAAAATGAATCATTAGTACCTGTAGGAAGTAGAGCCTTAGATAAAAACTTCCGATCCGTCACGCATCCATCAGTCAATGTTCTCAGAAACGCAAATATAGTATTTAAAGTAATAACGGCATGCGTAGGCGCACTGAGTCACACTCCTCGACAGCCTTCGAGGGCCATATGGCTTGCGTTACATTTACGGCATAATACAACAGCCCGGATCGTTACGGTAACGGCGTATACATAATACGCGCGTATGTACGATGTGGAATATTACTTAAGACGGGACGGGCTGAAGGCCCGCCTGGTAAGTGGTTACCTCCGCCCGTAACAGCGAAACGACATGTATCGTTGCGACCATCGAGACGGGGATGCTACGTCTCATGCACCTGTGATTTCATCGGCGCCCACATCCTTCGAGATGGCAATACTAGTGCATCACTCCTTGACGGTAGATTTCCAGTGGAGGCAGTTCCTCCGGACGAATTGGCACAAGTTCTACTGCTACTTTTAATTCGTCCTTTGGCACCACCCGGGGTTACGTGTAGGGATATTAATGGGATCTCACCAACGTATGCGAGCAACTGGACCCCCCCATAACCGGCAAAGTTCCATATGCATCGATCTTTTACCTACTAAAGTATTTGTAATGTTTTCTGAAATCTATCACATTTACGCATTATGCTGTGAAAATTTCTACCAGCTACGGTTCAATGAGAGCGTGGTGGCCCAGGGGTACATACGCCGGCTTTCAATCTGTGAAAATTTCAATCACGTTTCATGAGATACAGCCTGGTGACAGACGGACAGACGGACAGCGGAGTCTTAGTAATAGGGTCCCGTTTTACCCTTTAGTATGTATTGAATACCAAAAAAAAAAAAAACCGGTTGAATAACTCCTCTCTAGAAACCAGTTGAAAAACTTCTCCTCTAGAAACCGATTGAAAAACTCAATGAACGCATGTATGAAAGATCATCTTTTGATAACGGTTCGACCAATTTGGCTGTTTTTTTATTGTGTTCGTATTTGTCAGGACAAAGCTTTTATAATAGAAGAAAAAACATCATTTTCCTGCATTTTTCTCATTATTAAATTGCACCTGTGCGAAGCCCTTGTATAATATAATAATGTTTTTGTTAATAGATTACATTACTAATGCTTTTAGCGAGAAGGTGTATTGAATCAACGTATTTTTTCCTCAAATTCACTGAATATGTGATATAAAGGGGCATTCTTAATAAACTGAGTCAAGGGCAAGTTCACCTATTTTTTTTTGTTTTGTTTGTTTTTCCCTGAACAGTGTATGTACCTATGTCAGCGAGTGCGCGATGGAATTCCACAAACTCATTCCCCCAACTCTATTCCACCACTACGCTTTATACTACGCCCCGTTTTTAACCTTCATCAGACGTTTTGTAGTTACATGGAGATAATAAAATAATATTAAAAAATCTTTACGATTTTCTTTGTTGCATTTTTTTTAATAGTAGTTTGTTCCATAAAGAAGCGGAAATAATATAAATTTATGGCAAAGACGCCATGTTGAATCCAGAGCAATGCGAAGCCTTCTAGAGTACCTACAGTTCCGTGGGATTTTTAAGTAGAATCCTAAACGCAGCAAGGGGTTTTAAAGTACGTTGATCGAATAACAAGTCTTTTTGAGTATATTTATTTACTAATAAATGAACGTTATCTATTTGAAAATTTATTGTCAATAAGATTGTTGTAGATTGATTACAGAAATTGGAGTTATTGTTGTGTTATACATTTTTTTAGTTATCAAACCGTAAACAAATTATTCTGCTGCCTTTTTACTGGTTTCGTCGGTTGTCGTACTCTACCCGTCCTTCTCACCGGCCAGTAACGTTTCAATTCCAATTTCAATATTTGACCTCTTTGATAGTCTTGCTCTTCATTAGGAAAATCATGTTCCAAATTCAATATTCGCGCTCGAAATCTCTGTCAGTTTCGCGCGCTTCAATTTAAAACTCATGTTCGAAATTCAAACTATTTTACGATCTATTTCCGAGAAAAGACCTATTTTACGCGCATAATGATGATCAATTGAATTATATTTTTCCGAATAAATAAATCCTTGCCGTGAATGTTTTCTGAACACTATAATCTAGATATATCTAGTAACTACTCTTTAGAGAATGTAGCGTTTTGTTCTTATGTGTAAATGTGCTGAAGACAAGTTACTTACAGGCAAGTTTGTAGCACAGTTGTAGACCAAATGGTCACTTACCGCAGTCTATTTGCGTCACTGAAATATTTCTCCTATATTTCTTTAAAGTATGGGAATCGAACCCAACTGAGCTGTGCTACCATTATTTTTGTAAACAAATGAGATCGAATCTCAATTTTCCTCTTATGTGCGTTATGCGTTCTGAACCGCGTCATGGCGTGGCGGGTCAAGGCCGGTGTAATTACTGGTCGACAGTCACGACCACAACGGTGATATAATAAATATAAATATTGGCCGGAGTCGTGATGGATTATTGGAAAGGGACAATTATTCTGTGTGTGACCTATTTTTACATCGTCTTTTAATAGAAGAGTAGTTTCTCGGTTCTTGTTTGTTTGTCGATTGTTATGGTTAACTTGAGAGCATGGTGGCCCAGGGGCATAGACGCGGACTTTCAATCTGAAGGTCGCTGGTTCAAACCCACACGTGCACCAATGAGTTTTTTCACTTGAAAAATTTATGTGCGCAATACCACGTTCTCGAAACGGTGACGGAAAACATCGTGAGGAAACCGGCATGTCTTAGAACCAAAAATTCGATGACATGTGACATCTACCAATCCGTATTGGGCTCCCGTGGTAGTTCAGAGCCCATTCACTCTCAATTATCGAGAGTAGGCCGGTGTCCCTGCAGTGGGAATATTAGAGGCTGGTACTGCCTTCTGAGCGAGGGGTCCCGGGTTCGATTCCCGGCCGGGGCACACTGTGTGGTGAGCATGAAGTCTGTTTCGGGTCTTGGGTTTGTCTTGTGTTTCTGTGTTTGTCCATGCCATCTGCGAAACAGGGAATCGTAGTGCAGAGGTATGAGTAAGTAAACTTTATATACAGTGGAACAGAAGTAGAGGAATATATTCTTCAAATTTGATTCAAGATTTGTTTGTGACAATCCTATTTATATTCGGTACTGTTACTATTATAATATCCGTACCAGCCTCTGATGTTCACACTGCAGGGACACCGGCCTACTCTCGATAATTGAGTG
The DNA here is from genome assembly GCA_921293045.1 of Aplocera efformata. NCBI lineage: Eukaryota > Metazoa > Arthropoda > Insecta > Lepidoptera > Geometridae > Aplocera > Aplocera efformata. The sequence continues at coordinate 641,954 of OV121057.1, forward strand.
TGTAAACGTTTATTTATTTATTTCTTGTTGTTACTTCCGGTGTTGAATCTTCCACCAGCAAGGAGTAGGCTGGCGGCCTCGCGGCGGCCTCAGAACATCTGTTGGGAATGTTGGTTTCGCAACGCTCCCTATAAGGCGAAACGGGTCATTGGCGGGTGGCGGCCTTACTGCATGGCTAACGAGCATTTTCATTATTAAACTTTGCTTTTAGTTTATCTGTTCTGGATGATTAACTGTTCTGGAACGGGATGATTACGAGACTGGATGATTATCTGTTCTGGATTTTACGGGATGCTTGCGAGACGCCAGTTTTGTAATTCTGTAATTCTTTATTGTACACTAAAAAATTACATTTATACTGGGTATTCAAACAATTATGTACACAGGCGAACTTAACCCTATAAAGAGTTTTCTTCCAGCAAACCTTTGAAGAGAGAGTTGATTAAAGAGGTACACAGATAAAAAGAGGAAAATTTCGACTAGTTTTTTGAATGAACATGATGATATTTCATTTCATTTTATTTATTAAGCTTAGGACACATTTTGGACAACAGGTTTTGTTGCTTACAGGCTGCACATATGCTTTGTCAATTGTTCAAAACAACATTAACTTTACAACAAAAAAAAAACTTCGAATACCAAATGACAAACAAAACAATAATACTTAGTACACATTTTAAAATTAATAATAATGTCAATCAAGTCAAGATATCGACATAGATGGCCTTGATAATTTTATGGGCACCTTTTGCGATGGCGGTAAGCCCTCAATCGGGCAGAAGAAAGAGTCTTTCAAAGGTCCTCTCAGAGTCCACGTTTTTTTTTAATGAATTTTATGTTTATATTTAGAATTTTCCCATGTTTAATATAGTATGTAATAATGTAACTATTTAGGTACTTACTTTATAATAATAATAAAAATGCTGAAAATCAGCGTTGTGAATTGACCATTTCATTTGACCAGGTAAAAATAGTCAAACATGAGATTCCAATTTATGTTTAAGTAAATCATTTAGTGTGATAAGTGTTTGTTGCACGCCCCAGCAAAATGAACCCGTGACCTTCAAATCGATGCTTTAAAACACACGGTCAACACCCACTGCGCAGCCGCAGGCCTAATAGTAAGATGACTAAAACCATTTCAATTAACATTCCTGTGATGCCTGTTCATACGACAAGTGACTGAGCGAGCTGGCAGCCCACCTGATAACTGGTTACCGCCGCCCATTAACAACAGCAATATCTACTACTAGCTGTGCCCGCGACTTCGTCCGCGTGGACTTAGATCTATCCCAGCCTATAGGATAGAAATATAATGAGATGCTTATTATGTCTGGTCGTTACTATTATATTACAATTATGTTATGACTAGCTGTGCCCGCGACTTCGTCCGCGTGGACTTAGATCTATCCCAGCCTATAGGATAGAAATATAATGAGATGCTTATTATGTCTGGTCGTTACTATTATATTACAATTATGTTATGATTAAATCTCAAAATACTTTATTCCCGTTGGATTCTTACCATATTACTTAGGTTTTGTTAACTGGGAAGATTAAAGACTTGATTGCATGATGAACTACGTAAGTGAAACTGCAACCATTGCAAATGTGTATTTTACAATAATGCTTCTCTGTAAACTATACTATAGAAGTCGTATTTGCAGGATATTTCAGGAACGTGCGCATAAAAAATATTTGAATTGCTAAGGCGGACTGTGCAGAAAGCAACTCAATATAAGGACTACGTCTGATCACTGCGGAACATAGGCTCACCGGAGACTGAATACGTTTAAAACTAAATGGACAGTTGATAGGAATGAGAGGAATTCTCTAAACTCTTGACTTTCAATTTGGTGCCGTAACATATTTTAGGAAGACTTAAATTTATGAAAGAGCAATGGGCACTCCGACATTTAGTTTAATATATTGTGTGATGGGAGTCCAGATGCACTCTAGAAATTTAAACATTTGATGGGATAGTTGGTAGGATCTTATTGTTTCCTCCTGACCGCGGCTATAGGCAGAAACCTTTCGCTGTCAACTATGGTCTCATCCATGATAGACAGCAGGAGATCTTGTTTGGCAGCTCAGTCCTTCTGCAAGGATGTAATCTCGCAGAAGGAAGCAGCCGAGAGGGTGAGGGAGGAAGAATCTCCTCACCCTGGTTGACGTAGGGGATTAGGTCAGCGTAGGCAGGCGCATGAGTGCCGCCTGCCATCCTAACGGGAACCTCCGGACGGTAGATCCCGGGAATCTGCCGTCCGACGGATGAGGTCCCCACCGGAGGATGGCGTGCTTCGTGTTTCGGGCACGCCACCACAGGGAGTTACACATCGTGTTGGGGTCCCGATACGCGTGGACCAACGCCGCTGGGGCCGCTAAGGTACCCGTAGCCCAAGCGTGAAGGCCAAGGGACACCAAGGGGGTTTAGTGTGTATTTCCCCAGTACTGCTATTTCTGAGTAGTGTTGGGGGTGAGTCACACATAACCCCACGCCTCCCCATGGTATACGCAAAGTATATACCCATTGACAAAAAAAATCGTCTTATTGTTCCACTACTCTGTTAATGGCGTTGAATAGTGTTCAATGCCATTCCCTGGGACACTGCTCAATGTTGTATCAGTGTTGTTAGATCATCATACACATATGAAATAAGTCCTGAAGTGACAAAACAGTGTCAAATACACACGCTATTTCTAGAAATGTTGCAAACTGGGCTTCAAGTTTCAAGTTCCAGATTCCAAGACTTCCAAGTTTTTGGGATTTTAAACATTTTGTTGGCGGTTTTAGTTTCATGTAACTATGTATATAGCTGTTTTACCCAATTAGGAGACAGAGGAAGCAATTTTATTTCGGTTGCATATGTGGGTCAAGACGGCTTTGGTGAGAAATAAGTCCCCCGTACCATATCTAGTTGCTCGCGACCGCAGGTGTGTATCCTTTGATTCTCTACACGTACCCTCTGGATGGTGCTAGAGCAGCAACTAAAAAGTAACAGTAGAACTTGTGCCAAGTTCGTCCGGCGAGGTACTGCCACCACACCTGGAATCACACAAGCAGTAGTGCTTGCATTACATTCGCATGAGACGTATCATCCCCGTCTCGGGTGATGATCGCAGCAGGATGAGTGCGACTCAGTCTAAGATCCAAATCTTATACTGAGTCGCATTACTGTTGTCATGGGTGTGGGTCGCCATTTACCACCAGGTGGGCCCTCAGCTCGATACGTAACTAACTCAGAAAAAAAAAAGATAGCTAGCAAGCATCGATTTATGTTTCGTTATCATTGTTGAGCTGCATATTCTTTGACAGACTTCCGCTAATTTATAATGATACTTTTTCCATATATGTGCTGCATCTGAATGTCCAGATAATATCAGCAAAATCGATAACAAATGTCGCAAGGGTTATGTACTTTCGCCCCTGATGATGATGATGATGATGTACCCTCAAGAAGATTTACCTATGCGGCCATTACCATTTTCGGCCGGATATACGGCCATGGCGTTACTCCAGTGTAATTTAGGTCTTTTTTTATGTTGGGAAATCCTCATGGATACTCTCTCGTTGCGGGGGCAGCGAGAGAGTTATGCCGGACTCCTACCGGCTAAAAACCCAACAGTGTTCCATCACGACGCTTTAGTTGCCGAGGACCGCGGGAACGCTTTCGAACTCTTCCGTAGCCCCGGCAGAATGTAATGTAGGTCTCCATCAAGTAAATGACTCGTTTGACAGGCAGCTTAACTCGTAATCAAACGTAATCAACCTTTCGCAGTTCAAAGAACGAAGAAAAACTAAACTGCCTTTAAACTAATTGCCTAATTATAGTTAATGACACGTTTAGTCGTAGTTTGGGTAAGTACCCAAACTACGACTAAACGTGTCATCTGCCTTCAAGCGCCTGCTCGTATTCATGCTGCAATACACCGGCCCACCACACCGAGTCAAGCATGAAGGATTCCGCAGGCGCGTGAAACCAAATTAAATTTCGAATAAAACATTGAATAACTTTTGATTTTGCTAGTTGATTTTGATAAAATAAACGGTATTCATTAGTCGAGACTCAGCTTAATATTTGTTAGTAATTTGATTTTGATAACTATCTATGGTTTTTGCGTAAAGTGCGCACAATCATTTTTGAATAAAACATTGAATAACTTTTTATTTTGTTAATCGATTTTGATAAAATATACCCTATTCACTATTCGAAACTCAGCTTAACATTTGTTAGTACCTAGATTTTGATAACTATCTATGGTTTTTGCGTAAAGTGCGCACAAACATACAGACAAACAGACAAACAGACAAAAATTACAAAAATTGCTTTTTTACGTTTTATTACTTATTCCTAACGTCTCCCAGTTATTATTTTGCAAAAATCTTTAATGTACAGACACGGCAAGTCTACAGTTTTATTATATGTATAGAAGATTAAGATATTACTATAAGAAGAGCCAAGACGCATCGCGTTGGGTCCTTCACCCTTAGATGGAAATGTAAAGTTTCACCGGCACCCACACCTTTCCACCAAAACACAGATTTTCATATTAAACTGGTAATTAATAAACTTCTTAGAAACTTCATTGATATAAAGAAATTTAAAACAATGATACACTGCTATAGTTTCTCATAAAACCTCCGAGAGCGCTGTTGAACCCAGAGGCTGGTTTGAACACAGGGTTTATATTGATACAAACGCCTGTTTATCTTAATATATTTGGATGAATTTAGTAGATCATTCTCTAGCAGATCAAAAAAGAAAAAGAGTTTTTTTCGCATGCAACAGAGTTCTACACTTCCTGATACTTTTTAGAAACAATTGTGGCGATAGACGCGGCAAGGTGAGTGCGACTCAGTGTAAGATCCAAATTTTACGCTGAGTCGCATTCCTGCTATCATGGGCAGGGTTCGATATTTACCACCAGGTGGACCCTCAACTCGTTCTGTCACATAGACATACATATAATATATTAAAAAAACTTAATTCCTTGCATATGCTTATGCTTATTCGCATTCAAAGCGTGTCGTCTGCTCGTTTAAAAAATGTAGCGTGCAAAGGCCCTAAAGGATAATCTTTGATCTAGAACATTCATAGTGGCAAATAACCCAACAAATGAATAATACAATCTGTGGCACGGACTCTCAGTTTCAGAGAAATCGTACTTATTCAATATCATTTCTATTTAAAAATCCATCACGTGTCAAGCGTACTTACAAGTTTTACGGCACGCCTCATAGCGCAAGACCAAAACTAGATTTGTAATTTCAAGGTCTTTCCGATCAGGTGTCAGCCAGCTTGAAGACACTCCATCATAATCAGGGGCCAATGTCACCAACGGGCTTGTATTAGTTATCATTCAATTTGTTAGCGATGTGGTTTAAGACACAGAATGTTTACGCAGCAATCAAAAAAACTCGCAGTGTTTTCTGAAGTTGGAAATTGAATTCCAACTGCAGGGACACCGGCCTACTCTCGATAATTGAGATCAAATGGGCTCTGATCTACCGCGGGAGCCCAATCCGGATTGGTAGATGTCACATGTCGAATTATTATTGGTTCTAAAACATGCCGGTTTCCTCACGATGTTTTCCATCACCATTTCGAGAACGTGGTATGCGCACATAAATTTTCAAATGTAAAACTCATTGGTGCACGTTTGGGTTTGAACCAGAGACATTCAGTTTGAAAGTCGGCGTCTATGCCCCTGGGCCAATACCAGCAAAGTCACCGCGTATCAATTATAAAAAAATACAATCAAATTTTGAACCTCCTTTTTTAATATTAATAATAATAACAACATTGCAGCATCTAAATTTATAGAAAGCTTATAACTTATACCCATTCCGATTGATCAACCTATCAGTGGTGCAATTCAGCCACTGTATTTAATTGATTGAAAAAGTGGTTGACAGCATTTAATGACACAAATTGATATGTTCAATTGAGTACGGAAGTTATCCGCGACAATTCGTTTTATGTTTTATTAATATAACAAATCTTTGAATGGAGATGATGCGGACAGACTACGGGACATATTATTTATTATAGTCAATTGCTTTTACATAACAGAGTAACCAGATAATTCAGCTATCACTACTCTTATCGCTACTTAGTTAACTTAAGTACCTATTACTTAAGTTATGCTTAGTTTAGGGATAGATCGTTTTATGTGGAATTTCCATGAATATTTATTTATTTTTATTTAAAAAATAATAATTCATTATATAATACTTGCTTTTCAGGACCCATATCTCAGTAGCCCTGCCTTCGAAGCGAGAGGTTGGATTTCCGGCCAGGGCAGAATTTGTGTTCTGAGCGTAAAGTTTGTTCTCTAGTCTTGGGTGTTTGCCTTGTGTTTCTGTGTTTGTGCATGCCAACTGCGATACAGGGAATCCTAGTGCAGGGGTATGAATGTGTAAATTTTGTTATAGTTGTAAATTAATTTGCATTTTGTAGTTGTTTTTTCCATCATTTCCGGTAAATTAAAAGAAAATATGCTTTTTTAACCTTATCCTGACTATTACGAACTCAACGAAATAGAAATCAGCCAGATTGATCCAGCCGTTTTCGAGTTTTCGAATGACAGGCGCAACGCAATCCGACTTGGGTCTTTGCATACTTCAAAAAAGACAGGAGACGGAAGACCAGAGTCGTATTGCTGTGGGTCATCAGCTCGTGTACATTTAGTTAAAAAAAAAATTATCACCGACAGTTTTCAATAATTAACGTACACTGGAAGGAATACAGGATTTGCGACACAAGTCTTTATGACTTAGTGTAGATTCTGTATATAGCTCTGTGTCTAAAACCAAGCCCTTATCTACATACTGTCTCCTGTATTTATTAATAATTGTGCTTGATATTTTTTGGAATAAATAAATTATTATTATTATTAATAATAATAATTCCATAATTACATAAATTATTCAAAACAAAAGACAATTGTGATAAACTTTCTCTTAACTCCACAATATTTAGATGAAAACCATTTTCCACCGCCCACAATACAATACAAAATGTATTTAGGTATATCACCAAAGATATTTAAGTATAACATATATCTCCCAAATCTGTGCCTTGGGGTCACCTACGGAGTTTATAACCATTGACACACAGACACACTTGATGCAGATGGTTCGAATTGTTTTAGAATGGGCAGCTAAGATCACAATGAAAATGGAAAGTTCAAATATTTTCTTTTAGGTACTCACCTAGTAAGATAAAGAGATAACATGGTAGAAAGCTTCGCTTGCTGCATAACATTAAGCCGGGTAATCGAAATACAATAGTATCCTAAAAACCTCTCTGGGCACGGTGTGAGAGTAATCCCCGAAAAACTGGGCCTGGAGGCTATAAATATTTTATTCATCATAGTTTTTAAATAACATCGTACGATTTTTAATGAGTAAGAAATCTTACGGGTTTTTAAGTACAATATGTATGTATATTTCTTTGGCACAATCTGTAGCCTAAATGACTCCATGGATTTTAGCTTGGGGGGTGTCCTTAGATTCGTCTTAATTTTTTTTTATGCGATTATGTGGCGGAACGAGCTGAGGGCCCACCTGGTGTTAAGCGGCGACCTCCGCCCATGACAACAGTAATGCGACTCAATATAAGATTTAGGTCTTACACTGAGTCGCATTCATCCTGCTGCGTCCATCACCCGATGATATGTCTCATGCGCATGTGATTTTACCGGCACACACACCCTTCCACCGGAACACAATAATGCGAGCACTATTGCGGCAGATTCCAGGTGTGGTGGCAGTACCTCTCCGGACGAACTTGGCACAAGTTCTACTGCTACTTTTGGTTGCTCCTTTAGCACCACCCAGGGGGTACATGTAGGGAATCAAAGGGTACACTTACGGACCCCCCAAAAGTGAGAGTGATATTGGTTATGACAAAATTATAATTGTTAAAATTGCCGATCTTTGGTGCCATATTATTTTTCCCTCACTCCTTCAAGTATGTTATCAAAATATAAGATTTTATAAATGGCTTACAAAAATGGAATTTTTCACGCAGTCTGGTTTTTTGTTTTTTCACAAACATTTCTTTTGTTGTATATGAACCAGGCGCATAACATGACGTCAAAAATTGGCCATTTTTTTAGAATTTTGTTATAACCCGTTTCAACGACACTTCTCAAGTTAAAATCTATCAAGCCGTTTAGACTACAGAGCGTGCCAAAGAAATATATACATACAAACATACAAACACTCGAACATAAACCTCCTTAAAAATACCACGACTCAGCATAGGTTCTGCTAAGAGTTATGAGTATTAACATAGACGTTGGTATAACCAAAACCAATATAGAGATTTATTATAATCGATTACTTACCAATGATGCAACAGCGGGTCCCCAAACGGTCACAAATCACTTTCACGATCACTCACTCACTAATTAGTAAATAATGATTTAGTACCTATTGTTCGTGTCACTTTCATCACATCCTCCAATGAACACTAAACTCTGTCACTGGTTTTAGAACTCGATATCTGAAACAAAACCAATAATACAATATAATATTAAAGCATTAAGAAGAAAATATTCAGACTTTTTATACAGCGCCATCTAGCCCTAAACAAAGCATACCTTGTTCTATGGGTACTAGAAAACTAATTGATACTTATATTGCACTTTTTATATTGTAAATACATACATATAATAAATATTAACACCAAGACACAGAACAAACACCTATGTTTGTCACAAAAATTGCTTGTCCTGAGTGTGAATCGAACCCCATGACTTACAGAGCAGAAGGCAGAGCTACTACCAACTGATATGCGAGATCAGTCTTATTTTATGGTATGACGGCTCCATGGCTTAGTTGGTAGTAGCCCTGCCTTCGAAGCGAGGGGTCCCAGGTTCGATTCCCGGCCGGGGCACACTTTGTGTGGTGAGCATGAAGTTTGTTCTCGGGCCTTGGGTGTTTGTCTTGTTTTTCTGTGTTTGTCCATGCCATTTGCGACACAGGGAATCCTAGTGCAGAGGTATGAGTGTGTTAACGTTGTTGTTTGTTTGTTTGTAAAATTAGTTTATGGAATTCAGTTCTTTTTTCATGTATCCCCATGGCGGTGCGAAAGGAGCTGAACCTGTAACAAGTTCGTTCGGAAATCCCCTGCCTGTAATCTGCCGCCAAGCAGCGGAAGCACGTTACCGTAAACAGGTGTGGTTTGCTTGTGAAACAACAGGCGTATGAGATGTGAATCCCGATCTCAAAGAGTAACGCGATGCGACTTGAGTCTTCCTTTACTTCTGTAGGGTCCTGAAACACCATGAACACCAACAATACTCAGTGAGGTTGGTGTTAATGGAGTCGGTAAAGACTTTATGCCGGTTTATGGTCTGATATCAGCTCATTACGTAAAATTATTCGTCAATAATTACGTTAGTTTGTAATAATTTTAATATGATTTAGTGGATTTGTGTCACCCCGGACGAGGTCGCGGGGAACAGCTAGTCAATAGTAAGAAGTTAATTATTTCTCTTACATTCTACCATCTTTATTTGAAAGAGATAATCAAAAGCGTCTCAAGTCTTTACGTTATCTTGGCGCAGACAAAGATACCGGCCCTCTGTAACGCCGCGGCCGCCGACAGAAATAGACTCGAGATAAGGCACGCTTAGCTGCACTTATGGGCATCTTAATTAATCGACTCTTGCTTGGGAATATGAAATTGGGTGATAGAATGAAGAATTGGGACCGACCCTCTAGGGAGAAGCAAGAAACCTAATGGATTACTTACTTTTCGCGAGCATCATCCCCTTTACAAAGTAAGAACTTAAATCTAAATTACGTTTTTCCTATTACTGTGTAAACAGAATATTTTGCTTGTCGTGGAGCGGAGCGACTTCACACTATGGATTTTTATCTTACTTGTATTATAAAGGCGAAAGTTTGTATGTATGTATGTATGTTTGTACCATTTTCACGCTCGAAAGGCTCAACGGATTTGGATGAAATTTGGTACCAGGATAGCTTATATCCGGGATATAACACATAGGCTAACTTTGATCCCGGAAAACTGCGGGTTGCACCGCTAGTTATATATAATCATTAACTGAGTAATACGCTTTTTTATTAAATTATTCTTTGTGTTTGATTGAATTCTACGGAACTCTAAAAACAGGTTTCAAATCAGACTAATCTTTTTAGTTTACTCACAGAAATATTACCAAAATATAAATATATTGTACCTTGTTGCCAAATTTATAACTAGTATTTTTGGTCGGGGATTATAAAGTAGCTCATCTGCATTTTATCCTGTCTGTTTGTTCTACGTTTCGATAAACATGTTCTAGTTCCTATAGTATGCTATGCTTAATTTTGGGCTAGATGACTCTGTGTGAAATTTCTTTAAACATCTTTTTACTTACACATCCGAGAATTACTATAATACCTTATTAATTGAGAACCACACAAGCTACACTGCAATCTTGGATATAAAGTTATCCGTGGGTACCACTTACAAAACCCACCCAATCATCTAGAAGTGGTACTAGTTTGCCCACGCATGGCCTTGGGACTACCGAACGGTTCCGATCACAGATTATAAACACCTGTCACAGCGTAATGTCGAGTTAGTACGTTTCAACATTCAGGTATTTGGAAATTATGTATATTGAAGGTGTAAAGTGTTGTAAGGTATGCTGGTGTTTTGATAGCCTTTGGAAAAGTTGAAGCTATCGATGTGATTGCATCCTATCGTGGGAAAATGAGAATATTCTTATTAAGTTTGTTATTTTAGGTCCGTAACCAAAGATCATTAAGAACTATACAAACATTACAACCTATTTACTTTCTAAATAAAAGGAATCATTGATTGAACATAATTATGCAGCCGGGTGAAATATTCAACATGTATTTGGGGTGTAGCGCGTGGTGGCCCAGGGGCATAGACGCCGATTTTCAATTTGAAGGTTGCTGTTTCAAACCCACAACGGCACCAATTAGTTTTTTCACTTAAAAAAATTGATGTTCGCAATACCACGTTCTCAATACGGTGACGGAAAACATCGTGAGGAAACCGGCATGTCTTAGAACCAAAAATTCGACGACATGTGACATCTAAAAATCCGGATTGGGCTCCCGTGGTAGATCAGAGCCCATTCACTCTCAATTATCGAGAGTAGGCCGGTGTCCCTGCAGTGGGAATATTAGAGGCTGGTACGGTTATTTGGGGTGTCCACTGCAGACGCTGCAGCAGTACTGCCTACGACCCAGAGTCCTTCGGTACTTTAAGGAGTTGGGCTGGATGCGGCAGGGTTAGCTATTGGGGGACTATGCACAATACACCCCAATGGGACGTCAGAGAATAACTATTTTCTGTCCTGACTATTGTGAGTTGACGGAGCTCATTTTAAGTGGTTACCACGACCTATAAACAACATCTAAAGCACACCAAAGTACGAGTAGACGTTGCATCGTGGAAATTTCGATGTACCCGTACGATACTTACGATACGATTTTATTAGTTCGTATTTTGTTTATGGTAAAACGATATGGTTTGTTTACTTATTATTAGTATTCCCCCCCTTACCTACTATTCGTTGCACGTGAGTTCCCTAAGGCTTGTGCTGAAAATCAGCGCTGGGTATCTCATTTACCCAGCACATGCTGAGCACAAGCCTTTCTCGCAAGCGCTGTATACGGCAGCGTTCCGCCAAAGCATGGTTTCTTTTTATTTTTATTTTTTTCTTCTTTTTTATGTGTTTTTTTTTTTATTATTACTTTAATTTTTTCTACTGTAATTTGTTGTATACTATTGTGTTTGCGAGAATAAACTGTTTTTCTTTCTTTCTTTCTTTATACTTGAGATCTAAAGTTTGATTTTGACACAAAATGCATGATGCATGATGCACAAAATGTGTATGTATTCATCGCTGGTGGAGATTTTTTGAATTTTCAGGGGATGACGTTTAGATAAAATCATGGTAAAGACCACGTTTCGTTTAGTTGGAGAAATTCTTTTTTCAATGAGCGTCTTATTAATATTTTTTTCTTGGCTGTTGTGTTTCTACTCAATTCTCGTACTAGACATAAAAATACAAACTAGTTCCCACTAATAGAGTAAGGTACCCTTATGGTAAGTAATTATTTAATTTAATATATTTTTATCAAGCGTAAACTTATGTTAAAAGCTTAATATGGACTATCCTATTACCTAGATAGCAAAAGCTTGAGAATTAATTTTCTCCGATCTCAACGGAGGGCTTACTATACTACAAATAATTAATTTGAATAACTTTTACTTCACCAAATAATCTCAAAATTAATCGAACTAAATCAGTGATTTAGTTCCATATTGATTTATGGTGACTATTGCCTTTTCAATAGTGAATGTTTACGTAACTAATTAGCCAGTATCCAATCATACAGCGATCCATCAGAACTACTTAATATTGACGGTTGAAAAGCTCAAATTTAGGTAACTTTAACTGCTGTCATAAATAAGTCGTGTTACCTCAAAATTAACATTCTAATTAATGAAACCAGTTGGAGGGTTTTCACTTTTCAAGAGACAAATAAATAATGCTGGGGAAAGTCTGCTGGGACCCAATCCTAGGGTCGTTCGTGATGAGATGGTCATCTCACGGCCTTGCTGTCACTCATCGCTGTTTGTCGGCTGAAGATCGCGGGTGTATCTCTAAATTTGTATTCTCACCAATTTTGAGATACTATGTGAGATTTCTGAAGATAAGTTACATTTCGTTCTTGCTGCATTAAAAACAAAGAATCTTTGTATTTGTTTTGATCTAATAAACAATATTTGGCACATGCTAAAAATCATAAAAATATGAATGCTAAAATTTAAAGGATTATATTTATTTTTCTAGAACATCAATTTATTGATTTTTGTCCAACATGCCCTATATTATTCCTGGTATCTTTTTATATTACGTATATGATATATCCATATATTTGTGGACATTTACCACATCGGTATCTAGCCCCCGAATTTTATGAGACAAACATAGATCACCCATCCATGTTTGTCGCACAAAATTTGGTCCTGGGTAGGCATATAACTCACGACCTACAGCGCAGAAGGCAGAACAAATACAAAATGAGATGTGAGGCCAGTCAATAGCGTATGTCAGACACAACTCTATTACGTATGAGAAAGGAATGTCACGCGTGAGATTGATTCTGGAATTAGCTCCCTGGTATCTTTTTATGGTATTTTATGTCGCCGACGCATCGCCTTAAGCAGTTAATCATATGACATTTCCTAGTTCTACTACAGATTGAATGAATGTGTCCACACATGCTCCCATCTGGCCTCACAGCCCTGTTGGTGGCAGCTCTGCCTTCTGCGCTACGGTCGTAAGTTCAATTTACATCCCGAAAAAATATTTGTGTGTCGTACATAAATGTTTATTCTGTGTTTGGGTATTAATTAAACGAAAATGAAACGAATCTGACCATAATCCCGGAGGAATCTCACATTTTTGCAGGATAACAACGTTAACACACTTATACCTCTGCAGTAGGATTCCCTGTGTCGCAGATGGCATGGACAAACACAACCGGGACCCCTCGCTTCGAAGGCAGGGCTACTACCAACTAAGCCCCGTGGCTTAGTTAGTAGTAGCCCTGCCTGAACGGCTCCGTAGCCGTCAATAAAGTAACCTTTGTCCTTTTCTAATTTTCTGACAACGTGTGTGCGAAATTTCATGAAATTTCAGTAGTTGAGGCGTGAAAGCATAACAAACAAACACACTTTCGCATTTATAATATAAGTTAGGATAAAGTTAGGATATATACGCTACGCCACGTTTCGTGACAAAACTCGATTAAATCTACTTAATAATATATGCAGAGCGCGGCACGCGAACACCGAAATGTTACCGGAACAAAAAACAAACAACGGACAAGTGCGATTCTTTTTCGCATTTAGGAGGTTCCGTATGATGGTCCATGATGCTCGCGTCCGCAGGTACCCTTTGAAGCAATATTTTATATACAGCGTATACAACATACGCGTGTAATATGTTCAGCAATTCATTTAGTTAGTCCACCCCATAGAACGACCGCATTTCGCGGCGGCTTTTATGCTGCTACGAAATGCTGGAATGATATTCCTCCCCCTATTAGAAACAGCAGATCTATTTAGATTTTCGAAATTTAAATTCACATAAATTTATTTAAAAAGTAGCTGCGCCCCGTGGTTTTAACAAACGGTTAACCACGGTTCCGGAATAAAAAGTAGCCTATGTTCTATTACAGACTACAATCTATCTCTGTGCCAAATTTCATCCAGGTTCATTCAGCCGTTCCGGCGTGATTGAGTAACAAACATCCATCCATAATTACAAACATTCGCGTTTATAATATTATAGTAGGATGTATGTCTCAATTTAACAGATTCGATTCAATCCGATTTGTACGTTACTGACTCATTAAAACATTTGAATTGAATCATTCATAGATTATCAGCGATAAGCATAATAAAACCAATGAATGGTTCTGAACTATTTTTTTGTGTTTCCCTGTATTAATCATATGTAATGATGACGTCATAGTTCCATTGATCATCAAGTTGTATTTTGTTACGTTCAATATAAATAAGTCACAAAGTTGATTTACAAAACGAATATTTCAATACTTAATATATTTATTCCAAGTTCCAAGTATTTTTTTAAGAATTCAACAAGTAAATTATTTTGATGTTGACTTTAATTTTAACCGAATAACTCATGGCGAAGCTTGCTTAGCTGTATCTTTACGGATCACCTGAGTTAAATTGCTCTGACACACAGTTTACGGCAGGACCGAAAAGTGCCCTACAGAATTTGTGTATTTCGTTTGATTGATGACAAATCGCGCAAAAATTTTAATACAATCAAGCCGAGTTATTCCTACAATGTAAACATTACACGTAAATATGTGGCACAGATTATATAATGGTCTAAATTCCACCGAATTGCGTCCATCAACGTCATCGTGACATCAAGCCTTCACTAGCCTCAAATTATGTCAGTTGGCGTGCCAAGCCATTCGTAATACCTTCCTATAGTACCAAATCCATCGGCACATCGCTCAAAACGAAATTACTATTCGAGACACGGCCCAGATCACTAACAGAATATTTGTCAGCTAAATAAGTATTCCCAACCTTAATCCATTGGAATTAGGAAGCCAAATATTAATTTTAATGGTGCAGTTGCATTGTCAACTCGCCTACCGACTCAGAACTGTAGCGTAACGGGATACAGTTCAAATTCTGGTGACAGTTATGTGACAGTAAGGGCCGCCATATTGGATCCAGGAAGCGTGTGACAGTTCGAATTCGAAAATAGAATCAGTTATTGCCGCGAAATTGGGTGAAATTGGTCGGATGAGTTGGACACTGAATTCTTGAAGGATGTGGGTGCCGGTGAAAATTTCTACACATTAAACGTTCCCTCTTGTCCCGAGGTCAACAGAGCAATGCAATTTAAAACCTACATCGTCCCATACTCAAGTAGGGTAAGGTCTACGTCTTACAAAACCATATTTAGTTGGTTACCCCTTACGAAGCGGGTTTTGGTTCAACTTCCACCGAGAAAAAATTGTGTGATGAGCATCAAATTTCTTCTCGGGGCTTGGATAATTGTATGGCGTGATTGTGCCTTTTGTGACACAAGGTATTATAGTGCAAAATATGTATGTGTAAGCGTTTTTTTTTACATATTGCGTTATGTACAAAGGTGATAAGTATCAATACTATTAATTACATGGGATTCTCATAGACTTATATTATTAGGCGCGCAATATAGAACAAAATCTCTGTCACAGCAGTACTGCGCGTCTCGTTAAATATTCACTGTTCTTATTTTAAATATAGTATTATATTATCAGTGACCATAATTATGGTATTCTAGTAAAAATATGCGTTCTGAATTTAACGCAGATTCAGAGCAAACTATCTCTTCATTCGATGGCTAAAACCATCGAGTTGCAACTCATGAGCTGCATCTCTGTACGAAAATTCCCAGTACTAATTGCGCGTCTACGTTAGTACACAGTTTGTCTGTTTTCTATAAAATTCACATAATTTGTTTAACAATTACATTACAATGCAAAGCAGTTTTGTAATTGAATTCCTTAAAGATGGCCTCAGATCTGCCGGAACTCGCCAATGTCAGACGATAACCACGTGTCAAAGAATCGAACTGGTATCTCCACAAAACCTTCTTTCCAATAGTTATAGTTATAATACAAATTTTAAAACTATCATGGATAGAAACCTTATTTTTCAAGTTACCTATTCTAGTTTTAAAATATATTTTTTATTTATACAATCGGAAGACATTTTTGTTGACTCCCGAAATTTTGTCGTAGTTTTATGCATACGAACCGTGGTCAACATTTTACAAAAATTTACGCCGGATCATGATGCATGAAACTGCGTCGAAATATCGCGTTCTACCGATTGTATAAATACATCAGTTTACGAACCATGATTTGAGAGTTTTGTAAATTGTTAGCCCCGAAACTGCGTCGAAATGTCGGTAGTCAACAAAAGTTTCTACCGATTGTATAAATAAACATATATTTTAAAACTAGAATAGCAAGTAAGAAATGAAACGTATATTCATACGTAATTACGTTGAAAGAAGACAAGTTTATGATTTGTAATTAATTACTTGATTTTTATCACTGTCAATTATTTAAGTAGCCACAGATAATGTGTTTTGTGGTTTTTTTAATCCATAATTCTGACTAATTATATTGATTGGGCCTGGTTTATTTTTTTATCTAACCACTCTAGTTTGTGTAATATTGGTAAGTACTAATTTCAAAAAATAATTTACCGGTTTATACTAGTCGCAGGAATTCAATATTTTCATCTCTTAGATGCCCTTAGCACCATTAACCATCTTACAAAGAACCGATTTTAATGACCTTTGTAAGGGACTAATCTGAAAGTATAGATATCCTATCAAATAAGATTTTTTTCTAAATCGAATGATAAATAAATTACAACCGAATTGATTGCCGTCTCCTTTGGAAGTCTGTTGAAAAAGTATGCCGTCACGGAACGCACGGCAATTCACACATATATGCGCAAAGAAGTGTTTAGTATACGCCACTCACACGCAAAAGAGTTGAGAGCGGTGGTGTAAGGGCATATCGACATAAGAGAGCGCCATGCCGTATGCCGTCACTCTCTATCTTAGAGTAAATAATATCGACAGGCTAACCTGAATAAATTAATGAGAATGGAGAATTTTTCCACAAGTCGAAAAACCTAAAACCTATCAATCTGACCACATGAAGACAGAATTTCGGCGCCAAAATTTACGTAACAGATTATAACCTCACTTTACTATCCATAATTATGGTGAATATTTAATCTTGTTCCTTTGATGTGTGACTTTTTAAGTTTTAATGAAGGAGGAAGCGCCTGGGTGAGCTTCGGCCCACTTCGGGACTATTTATAATTTTGGCGCGAAACGTGGACACCTTCCGTTGGAGTGCTTCCGGTTTCAACTTTTTTAAAACGCCAGAATTTTATCGAATACACTTTTGAAAGATTTAAAAAAAAACTTGGTATATAGTGATTACCTACGCCCAACGGCAATATGATAGGTCTTCCCGGCCGAAGTATAAGAAGACCAGGTTACATCGTGTTGCGCCCGTCACCCGAGACAGGAATGTTACGTCCCCTGCGCCTGTGATTTCACCGGCGTCCACACCCTTCCACCGGAACACAGCAAAACAACTGCTTCGGTAGATATCCAGGTGTGGAGGCAGTACTTCCCCAGCGAGCTTAGCACAAGTTATAGCTACTTTTACTTTCAGGGCAGTCAATATTAAGTAAAACCTTTAGGATCTAGTCAGACTTCTAAAAGTTGCAGAGGTTTGCGTAAATATTCAATATCAATAAGAAACAAGATATATTTGCTAAAGTGAGAGTAATGTCGGCTGCAAGTATTTCTAATGTATGTACTTACATTAGAAATACTTGTACTTACGACTTGTTTGTAAATTGTATTTTAAATGTTTTTAAACGATTTCAAAAAGGAGAAGGTTATCAATTCGGATTTATCAACCGATTTGACATCATTTTTATTTGAAAGGATATATTTAGATCGGTCCCACATAAATTTCATCAAAATCGGTTCATTAGTTTGATTTGTAAATCAAAGTAACTGGAAAAATATATGTCATATTGTACAAGGAAACGAAATCGTGTATTTTGCTTTCGTATGACTTTTTTCTTCGCCCATTGTAGACCAATTTGTAAATAACTAAGGGTAAGACATAAATCGGATATTCCGTATTTTTTTTATATCAATCTATTTTCTTGGCGTCGTACGAGTATCGCGTTTCCAATTCGGAATTCGGAATTCAAATAACGGATTTGTTATTTGAATTCAGAATTGAAATTCGAAGTCATCATGCTTATTCACTCGGTTATCATGCTTACTCATTCATTCAGGATGATTTATTCCTGAAAATATACTAACGGTCTGTAATACTGCTGACAAATATCGTGATTTAATAGTTAGGTAAAGTTAGTTTTTATGCGTATGTTAATAACTCCTCATAGTATATTCCTAAAATTTCTTATTCTATTCTTGCCCCTAGTTATATTAAATCACGATGTAGAGAAGCGACATATAAATCCAAGGATAAAAAATTAAAATTAATGATGGACTATTCACACAGCGTCTAGTCACCAAGTAAGCATAGCCAGATCTACCATATCAGCCCTAATGTTCCCACTGCAGGGACCCCGGTCTACTCTCGAAAATTGAGAGTGGTACACAAATGAGATGGTGGTAATAAAAAATTTTCAAGTGAAAAACTCACTGTGTGGGATTCATCAGGTTAAAAGCCAGATCACTGATAGAAAATACATATATATTATATTTAAATACTTGTATGTAATACTTTATAATCCGGTGAAATTCTTACCATCTAAAATTTCGAAGAGATAATTCATATCCAAATTTACAGATTGCCATCACGATTTTTCAGCTGTGGGTTTTTCCTAATTCAATTTATTCCTAAACCAGTATTAAAGCGAACAAAACAAAGAAATAAAATCGTTTGAACCGTTTGAGTTTTTGCGAGACTAACACAGAACAATTTTATATATGTACATAGAACATAACACCCAGACACAGAACAAACATCATTTCGTCACATAAATTGTCCTGTGGGAATCGAATCCATGACCTCCAGAATGAAAACCTTCTGCCAACTGAGCTGCGAAGTCAGTCTAGTAGACGGCTCCGTAGCTTAGTTGGTAGTAGCCCTGCCTTCGAAGCGATGGATCCCGGGTTCGATTCCCGGCCGGGGCACCCTGTGTGGTGAGCATGAAGTTTGTTCTCGGGTCTTGGGTGTTTGTCTTGTGTTTCTGTGTTTGTCCATGCCATCTGCGACACAGGGAATCCTAGTGCAGAGGTATGAGTGTGTAAACGTTTAGTAAGTAGTTTTTTAAATACAATCAGAGAAATTGTAATGCCGGATTTTATTTGACAGAGCCGTAAAACTACTTGGAATATGCTAGAAGAATGCATTTCCCCAAACGAAAACGAGATCAGTAGAGACATGAATGAACATGAAGCTTTCTCAAACTATCAATGACAAAGTATTGAATTAGAATCATCTTAACCCATTGGCCCTAATGCCGCATCCTACAAAAAGAACCTCATGCATTATAGATCACGTTGACCTTCAAACAGGGCCGGTGAAAGGACGGGCCACCACTACACTAGTATATAGTATAGTATAGTATTTAGTATATTTAGTAACCAAATGGTTCTACTGACTGATTGAATGACAGACAACTTACAACCGAAACAACTGGACCTAGAATTATTCTGAGATTATTATATTATATTTTTTTTTAACCGACCGTTTGGGTCGTACTCCCCGTGGTCTTCCGTTTTTACATATTTTTACTACAATGTTTTTATACTGTTTATATTATAAATAAGTAATATATTATTTTGTGGTGAAAAATTTATATAAAATAAATAATGTGACATAACAATTATATTTTTTACTCTTTACATTGAAAACTGAGGACTTGAAGCATTAAAACCTGGAAATTCACGAGTTAAGTACCCAGGAAGACTAAATAGTATTTGTCCCTGTGTCCATCAGGAACAACAAAACTACCCTACAGCGTTTTTTAAGTTGCATCCAGTCCTACCTTACTGCACACCTGTACTCTGGAGCTTAGATAAACCCCGGCTGATTTAAAAACGCCGTGGAACCTTCGACTCCAGTGGGCACGAGAGACCTTCTAATTCGGTCACTTAAAACGGGTTCGGTAACCGTATTCTCTGAATTTATTGGTCGGATTGGAGGATGCTCTGCTTTTGGTGGCTGTGCCTGTTCTAAGAATGATTTAAATCTAAAACCTTGGGATGCAGAAGTTCAATGCCAGAGCGTTAGCAGGATTAAACTATTTCTTTTGTACTGGTATATTCGAGTAGTCTCACAGCTGAGTCGGTAGTAGCTTTACCTTCTGCGCTGTGAGTCACGGGTTCGATTCCCACCGGATAAACATTATTCTGTGTCTGGGTGTTAATATTATATCACACAAAAGACAACAAATACACGCTCACACACTCATAACACACACTTGGATTCATGTATAATAACACCCCAAACCCGAGAAAAAACTTCATGTTCACCACTCAAAGTCTGCGTCGTCCGGGAATCAAATCCGGGACTCACGCTGGAAAGGCTATTACCAAATGAACTACGGAGCCGTCTAATGTACGTATTAAGAAAAAACTTGGGACTTCTATACTATAAGTATTCTGACTCTTATAGTACAATACAAGCTATGCTTAATTTGGGGATAGATGGCGCTGCGTGAAATGTCCACAATTTATTTTTTGTGTTTCTTTGGTACAAGAAAATCATTTTACTAAATAAAATTTGCACACGATCATTCATCAAGACAATCTCAATTTCCCGAAAACTGAGATGGTTTACTGTGAAGAAGTCGGTTTTATTTTTGTTTATTGGAACACGTATTTTTAAGGCAATACAATGAGTGAATCATCGCGAACTAGCATTATTGTAGATTGCCATTGACGTATAGATAATTTCTTATCATTATCATATTGATGCACAACTTATAATTATAGTAAATATGATTTGCCAGCTCACAACTTCACAAATACTCAAGTGAGAAAATGTATATTATTTTAATACTGGTATACTCCATAAATATCTAAATGATCCATGTGTTTATGTGGGTACAATATGTGCTGCAATAAAATTATCCTCGCGTAGCGAAGAATATCACTTTCTTAGCTTTAAGCACTGGCCATCTCAAAGTCAAAAATCATTATGTCCGTTAAATTTTGAAATCTTTATTCTTAACGTCATATATAAATATGTATTTCTAGGTACATCACGATCGTGATCTCGCATTCAAGTTTAACGGTTGTTCAAATAACCAAAAATAAGTAAAAGGTGTGTTTTTATAAATTTTACAAGTGTAATTATATTGTGACACGCGACGGCATTTAAAATATACTTACCTAGCTACGTTTGTATAATCTTCGATGTTAAATTCGTATTGTATATTAATAAACTCGATACTGGTTTTGGTCGTAAAAAGTTTATATAACCTAAACAGAAGTCGGTCTTTTACAAAGAAACCGACTAAGGTAAATTACTTTAGTAACGAACATAAAAGTAAAATAGTATTATAATAAAATAAATAGCTATGTAATAGCTATCACATTCATCTAATAATCTATCGAAGACTAGTAAATAATTTGAGCGCTTATCTAGTTATCGAAAATAATACAATAATAAATCAACATTTTTACATATAGATAAGAAATTGCGTGCCGCGGTAGGTGAATTATAAGGCACGAGTAAGATAATATGTATCTATTGACGTGATAAATAGATTCCACCATTTGGAATATACAGAATTTTAATCGCTAATTAGATTGTACGAAAATTCAAAACCTGAAATATTGATGGGATTTGAAACCAAACTCGATTTTATGGTCTCAGAAATAAAACAACTAATCCACAATCTTGCCAACTTTTTGTCACCGATCACAACAGGTATTTTAACGATTTCAAATCCATTTATGATTCTCGGAATATGCACAGGTTTCGCTATCTACATCACTAATTTTGTGTTAGCCTTCGATAAAGTTAAAGTGGAAATGCAAAAAAAAAACGTTTTCCTCAAGATTTCTAAAGTCTTGGAAACAATTGAAGCTTATACGTGCTTGCAGGCCCAACGAAAGGGATTTGCAACGGTTTGCCACCAATTCCAAACACAACACTTCCGTAATAACTTACATAATTTTTTCAACAATATAACAAATAAACTGACATACTTAAATCAGTTGAGTTTGTTCCATTCATCGGAAGGTTCACTCACTCGCGGGGCGTGCGGCGTGCGGCGTGCGCCCGGTGCTACGGTCGGTAGCGGACTGGCTCATGTCCTTCGACTTTCACTACAATGATAATATCATTATAAGCCAGCCGATTCACATTGTCAACTGGTGGCTGTGCTGCGTCCTGGGCTCCTGCAACTCTCATCGTAGCCGTTTTGTTAAAAGCTTCTGTTTGCTTTGTGTTCTCTACAAGCTTCTTGTTGTAGAGCCTAGCATTTTTAAATTCGCATTTGATTTTCGTCACCTCATTGCTTTTTTATGTAAAGTTGAGTTGATTACAATACATTCTGTTACATTATTATATAGTTTTCCAATTTACTTTTTGATATTATCGTATATCTCGGTAGTAAGTTGTAATAGATTCAATTTATGAAGGTGTGGTTATACTTGGGTACACTTGTTATTTCTGCAATCTGCTTAGAAGTTTCCTACTAGATTCTTATCTAGATGAATGGTTTTACCTTGTGGCGTTTATGGGTGTCCTGTTGCGTTCAATTCATAATGAGACCATATGGCACGTAAGGTTGGGTCACCTTTGTCAAAATGTCCTTTTAAAAATTGTCATGAACTCTAAATATGTCGCAACCCTCAATGTCCATTGTTTGCTATTATTCTAGCAGTTCAACATGGAATGACTACGTAAATGAAAATGAAGATATATTATGTAATTTACGCGACGAATGATGCTTGCTTTCGCCATGAGCCTCGTAACTGAATTTTGTTCCGCTGCTGATTGCTACTGGAGAGGTGTTTAGTAGAGTAGAGACAAATGGAAAATTTATGTAGGGTAAGAGGACAAAATCATTTTATTTTGCGTTTTTGGTGGAGTACATGTAGCGGGCAAAAAATATAAAAAAGACGTTGTCCTTTTTAGGAAATCTTTCTATTTCAGAATGTTTTTTAGCTTTTTAGATGAAAATATTCTCCGTAAGCATTCTCTTAGACTGAAGTGTTTATGATTTTTGTACAGATCAGAGATAATTAGGTATTTTTGGTGAAATTGCATGTACAGGAATTGGAATAATAATTATTGTTTTAATTGAGATAAGGCTTTCCCAATCACTAGATAAAGATGCTGCTAAGCAGAAGGTAGACTTAGTTTTATAATAAAAAGTGTTTTTAATAAAAAGTTAATTAATAAAATAGTACGTAGGTATGCAATATGGCGCGGTAGGTATAACCTTGCATAATTTCCATACCACAAACCATTATTTACTTAGCTGCATTACAAGTCATCACCCATTTTAACTTGAATTATCAAATAACATCGCTATGTAGAATTGCATTAGTGTACGCTTAGATTTGAATCATTGACCTTTGTATTGAAATTACGTACCACTTGGCCACGACGCTCCCAAAAATTGTTGAGTGCATAAAGCAAGCATTTTTTATGTTCTCAAATGGCGTCTTCTTCTAGATTCCGAACCCGAGTTTTGCTTTCCAGTGTTACAGCCGACTTAGCAACATATCGTATACAAACATATGCAAAAAATATATACGGAAGAAAATATTAAAAAAGTTCGGTTCAAGGCGGCATCGTTGAAAACTCTCGCTGCTCCCAAAAATGGAATAATGTCAAGAGCAAACCAGAAAAGGTCGTTTACAGTATGCGTGATCGAACCAAAATAAACGTTGACTCATAAATATCATACGAAAAGGAATTGTTTTAGTGAATCATGGGTCAATAGGAGAATTAAACCAGAGGAGAGCTTAGATACCTCTTATCTTGGAAATACGACTCACTCCGGGTTGAGTTAAGCGTTTGCGAATGGCCGGCTCAAGGTCAAAATGACCTTGACTGTATTATGATCTCGTCTCTAAAGATCAACTAATAGTACTACACATATTTAG
Source organism: Aplocera efformata (assembly GCA_921293045.1). Lineage (NCBI taxonomy): Eukaryota > Metazoa > Arthropoda > Insecta > Lepidoptera > Geometridae > Aplocera > Aplocera efformata. The sequence goes on from OV121057.1 coordinate 666,212, forward strand.
TATTCCAATTAATATCTGGTGGGAGAAAATAGTAGTAAAGCTACGTAGATATGTGTATTCATTGATTCTACTGAAACGAACCTCGTTTCATTAGCAGTGAAACTGTTCCTCCGGAGAAAGACCTCGAAAGCTGCTTTTGCCATTTGGGTTGCAGGTCACCCTTCCTGGCGATGAAGTGGTAGAAAAAGATGATATATATACATATGATTGTCACAAGTTGTTGAGGATCTCGTTAAATGTATATTGTCCACATCAAGGAAACATTAATAACTTTGTTATCACTTTATACAAATATATATTTTCGTATAAATGACAAGAAAAGTTAAGGAACCTCTAATGCGTCCGAGAAAGTACAAAAATATAAAAACATCTTGTTTTATCGCCCTGGCGGACAGGTGCAACACTTTCCCCCACAAGCTTATCTCGACAATCCACAAAAATCAGAAAATCATAACCGGCTTCAATGAAAAAGTGATACGTCAACAAATATTTATTTACAACTTTTTTTTTTTCTAATGTTATTATGCTTTATTTACACATGAAAATTAAAAAATAAAAACATCATAATCTTAGAGGCTACTTATAAAGAACAAAATGTAAAAATTACAACAGAAAATTTTGATCCTGGGGTAGGGTGCCAAGAACACTGGCTGCATTCCCGCGTTGGACGGCCAGAGATAATCTTTGGGCGAGGAACGAGCCAGCCTTCTTGTCCCCAGTGGCATTTACAACTTAAAGTAGAGCACATATCATATTACAATATTCTATTGGTGGTGTTATTAAGGTAAGTACATATAACTATGTAGTAAATATAGTTTCGTTATTCAACTCAGTAAAAGTAAGACACCTAAGCAGCTTGCTCGTGCCAGACCTATTGTCGAAAACATGAACATTTGAAATACTTGCAACAGGAAACAGCCAATACAATTTATTACCATCAGATAAACATATTGAATGAACATAATTTTAATTAAGTGTGACTACACATCCACATGGATGTGTAGTTACACTTAATTATGTATATGTATACTTACTAAACAAGAGACTTTGCACGATAAAAGTAGATTTCAGTTAGTTATAACTAAATTTGCGACGTATAACATATGGAGTTACACCAAGTTACTATAACGATAACAAAAGCTAAACTGTTAAATCTCCGGTTAAGCTAATTGAGGATTGCATAGTAGCAATAGTTAAAATAACGTCTTGTCACTGTCACCTTTTTAATTTTAGCTGTAACGTTTTACACTGTGGTGCAATGGTGGATCGTAAATAATATGGTTATAGCTATTGTCACTGCTAAAATTAATTTTAACCAAAACAATAACGGAGTCCTTGGTGCAACTTTACTACATAACCGGGATTGAATTTCAGATACCATAAAATAAGTTGATCAGTTGACTAACCCATTAGCTTTTAGCTAGACCAATCTGACGACCGAAGTCGATTTAATTAAACCAACGATATGAGAGTCATGCAATGATTGTTTTCTATGACCTCTGGTATCTCCTTGAGTGAGCTTTCAGAGTCGTGTCGCACAAGTAAAACACCTCACGATCGACGAAAGGTGAACGATCTCGGGTGTAAAAATAAAGATAAGGACAAATATTACAATTATTACTTACAACTAGGCACTTGGTGGTCATTAATTTGCAATCATCGGATAAATGGAGGTGATTCGCGTGAAGAAATGGAGGTAAACGAAAAATTAACATATCACATTTCGCAACGAGATAAGGTAAGATTTATTTTTGATCAACAATCCTTGAAAATATACTCATTGCATTATACAATAAATTATAAATAGATGCATTTACTTCAAATAGTTATAGGCAGAAAAAATTCGTTTTGAAAGGTTTCTTTTACCTTTGGATACGAAACCCTAAATATAAAGATATGAAGATTTAAAATTAGATTTTAACGATACTGTAATAATACCGACCAAATGCGCTAATTATTTTGTTCTAAATTATTCAACATAATTTATAACTGAAACACGCCATGTCAAGTTTTTAAATCTGACCAGAATTTTCTGTCTTCTTTGATCGCAAAAAGGTGGAAGGTAAAACATTATTTTGATTGCATATATGTAACAGTTTCCCAGACATTGTAGATGATAAAGATGTAGCACATAATATGAGTATATGTTTCGGTTAATGTACAGTTTGGCCTGGTCTTACTCTTACAATTTCGGGCCTATTTGGATCCCCATTACCTCTAACTATGTACACTGTTTGAGAAGCATCTTTGTTATAATTTAAATTAGAATTCACATGATTATTGTAATTATTATAATGAGCATAACGTACAGGTTTGTAATTATAATTGCTGGTGACTTGATCATAATTGGAACTATAATGATTAACTTTAGTAGGATCTTTCTTCACATAAAATTTGTGTTTATAATCGTAGTTGTAATCGTTTTCATTGAAAGGCGTGGTTGTGGGGTATTTGTAAATATTAACACTTGCAACATTTTGGTTGTTATTACTTTGATAGTTTTGTGGGCGATTATAATGATTATTGCTAATAACTTTTTGGTTGTAAGAATTTGGATTGTGTTGATATTTATTGTAATCAATTTGTTTGTTAGAATACGAGACTTTTTTGTTGTTGTTATTGTGGAAATAATATTGATCTTCGGGAAAGAGAATACTTTTACTATCCCTTGTAGAATCTTTATCATTATCTTGAAATTCTTCGGGGAATTTCAGCGAATTACTGTCATTGAAATCATCGTTTTCATCGTAATTGTTTGATAAATATTGATCTGGGAAATGTAATTTGGTATTTTCATTATTATCAGCGAAATCATCATCATTATCTTTGACCGGTTTATTTTGTATTCTTTTCTGTATCTTAGTAGCGTCTTTGAAACGCATGTTATTTGGACCATAAGTATTGTAATCATAGTGAGATCCATACTGATATCCATAGGGACCTGGTCTTTGATTACTGTTATGATTTGGATACGAACTAAAACTACCTTGATTTTGATATAGCCCGTAATTTTCTTGCTGTGGTTGGTAGAGTCCGTATCCACCCTGAATATCTTCACTATTATACTGTCCATTAAACTGTCCAGTTGGTCCTAAATTTTGACCATAATCTTGTCCAATGTACTGGCCATTCTGTCCCAAATGGTTATAGAACTGTTCTAAGTTCTGATTTGGGGCTGGAGCGTTGAAGAACCTGAAGAACCCTCCATTGTGGTTGTTAAGATAGTGGATTAGCTGCTCTGGGTCGGTTGGACATTGAGGGTAGGCGTACCGGCATGCAGCAGTGTTCCCTCGTGACGTCATGCCGAGGAAAACTGCTCGCCCGAAGACGAAGAGAGGCGAGGCACTGATGCCGTGGTATGCTGAAAGAACACTGAAAAAAATACATTTTAAATGATCTAGTTGTACACATGGCATAATTTTTTTATTGACCTTTTCCATACTTAGATATCATCAGCGCATGTATAATTGGTCAGTGATCAGCAGCCTATTTTTTCTGTGACGTATGGTCATCGGTATATCTGACGAAGATTCCCCATCTTCGTCACATACACCGATTACCCTGGGGGGACAACCGAGTTATGTGGGACTCTAACCCAAACGAAACCCCTCCCGTAGCTGACCTATGCATCCAAGGGTCCAAGGGTCTCTGGGCTCTCATGAGCAGTTCAGCTCTAGCTCCCATGGTCAACAGCCTACAATGCATCAATGAGCGCTATGTGTGCAGCCTTCAGCTCTTTCAGTCTCCTATTTCTTTAATAATGCAAATTAAAATCGTTTATTTGATAACACGTAGTTAATTGAAATCAATTCAAGATTTAATCGTGATATGATCATAATAGATAAATAAAATCATTCTATAGGAAAGATAAGATTTGTTGCGGTTATAAATATGAACATGAATAAAAATTCGAATGTTTTGTTCCAGGATATCTACACTAATATTATAAAGAGGAAAGATTTGTACCTATTTTTGTATGTTTGTTATGAATAGGCTCAAAAAGTACTGGGCCGATTTAAAAAATTCTTTCACCAATAGAATGCTACATTCTTCCAATTTGACATAGGCTACATTTCATTTTGAAAAAAATTAGGGATCCTTGGTAAAATTTGAACAATGTAACCGAAGGTGGAGGAACTCCGCGGTAGCATATGTCCAACTATTGTAGTTATGTCACTACCCCGTGCGAAGCCGGGACGGGCTGCTAGTGATTAATAAATAAATAATTAAGGAGGGGTGTGGGTTGCTCATTTGAGCACGTTTAAACTGAGATACTCACGTCAATAGCGGTTGAATCCCAGCTATAGAGTCCAGAACGCCATTGGCTCCTATAGAGCCACCTCCAGCAGCCTCGCACAGCAGCCTGGGCACGCACTGCAGGTCGTCATACAGAGCGATGGAAGTCAGGGCTCCAGTGACGGCCGTCAGGGCGTCGGAAGCTAAGGAAGGCCTAGGGCGACGTCGGCGTTCTGTAATACGGAAAACTTGGAGTAAGCGCTAAAAACATAAAATTTTAAGGAGAAATTATTTTTTCAATGATTAAGTCAAAAAAAACTTTTATATTAGTGTGATAAATATTGAATGCTTATGTTACTTACTGAATGGCATAGGTCCTGCGAACCCAGGGCTTGGATAAGGATTCGGTCCAAAAGATCCAGGTGTTCCAGGATATGGATTAAAAGGAGGTCCTGGTCTTGGAATCTGACCAGGTGCTCCTTGGTAGTTCTGGAATCCGCTTTTCGGCTTTCTCCTGCGCCTTTTTCTCTTCTTGCCCTGATGCACTTTGTTGTCATCTTGAAATACCACTTTCTCGCTATTATCCTGGCTAAAGTCTTGAAAAGGTCGTTCTATGTTGGTATTAATCTCATCTTCGAATTGTAGAGGCCTATTTTGAGTATCATCCTCAAACTTCAGTCTTGAGTTACTCCCTTCAAATGTAATAAGCCCGTAGCTTCCATGGTCTTCTTCTGGGTGTTGGGAAGCTTGTTGGTCCTCGAAGACCAGTCCATATCCACGTTGGCGGGAAGATATTGTGGCATTAAATTTGAAGATTTTACTGTAAAAGATGACATGATTTGTCGAAGTTTAGAGGATGACAGGATGAGCAGATGACCCACCTGATGTTAAGAGGCTACCGCCGCCCATAAACAACAACAATATAACTCAGGGCTTCACTTACCAAAGTCTGAGACCCAAGTTGCATCACGTTGCGCCTGAGACGGGGATGATATGATTTGGCACAAGTTCTATCTGCTGCTACTTTTTGGTTCTCCTGTAGCACCATACGTAGATCTGAGGGTATTCATCTACGGTCGCGAGCGACATGATCCACCAGATGTCCCCCATGAGTTACGTTTTTGAATTTAATTCTTGTTGAGTCGTAAGGGGAGAGAGCACTTAGGGGCACAGACGTCTACTTTCAATCTGAAGGTGGCTGGTTCAAACTCACACATGGACCAATGAGTTTTTCACTTGAAAAATTAATATGTGTTCACCTTCTCGAAACGGTGAAGGAAAACATCGTAAGGAAACCGGCATATCTTAGAACCAAAAATTCGTTAACATCTACCAATCCGGATAGGACTTCCGTGGTAGATTAAAGTTTCACTCTCAATTATCGAGAGTAGGCGGTGTCCCTGCAGTGGCAACATATGAGGCTGGTACGGACTCATAAGGAGTATGTCTCAAAAAACCTAATAAACCGGCAAATTTGGTCTCACACACGTTTCGTACTGCTCATTTTTTTATAAATAATAAAGAAATATAAACATTCATGGACTTTTCACACAGCGTCTAACTAACTCATAATTAGTTAGACGCCCCTAGCGCTGACTGACAACTGACGGAAGCTGAACTGAGCGAGAACTGACAACTGACAGAATACATTAATGTCACTTTTTTAAAATACAATATATATGTAATACATGTAATAAGACCCAGGCATACAAAAAATTCTGAGTGGGAATCGAACCCCCGACGCTAAAGACAGAGCTACTACCAACTGAGCTGCGAGAACATGTTATTAATCCTAATATCGATACCTCCCACGTAAGTTGTTGTAACCCCAAAACTACAATTTTACAGGAGAGCGTTTTAAAGATTCAAGTTGTTCTAAAAGCTGCATTTCTTAAAGTATCTTTGTAAAATTTGGTATGTGAATGTTATTTAAAGTTCTCTTGACTATATTGAAAGATAATTTAGAAAAATATGTATATTTTCTGAGATATCGTTCTTACAACATTTTACCACGGAATACAGGCGGCGTCAGTTGTTGTATCTCATACTTACAACATTATACCGCGGAGTACAGGCTGCGTCACTTGTTGTATGTCATACTTACAACTTTATACAGCGGAGTTAAAATTACGTCAGTTTGATAGTTACAACAGTATACACTGAAAAATACAAGTCTCATTCCACTGTAGGTGGCAATAACAATATACATCGGTTAAAAAATTAAGTGTGTATGTGACCAATAATACATATTTAATTTTTTAATTGATAATTTGTGATTGTTTTATTGTTGTGTGTAAAATAAAAATAAAAATGTTATGAATGTCTTTAATTTTTTTAAAAGGATCGGCACTTTAACTAAATCCATATTTTTTAGGAATGTTTAAATGAATATTGCAATAAAAGACCTTAAAAACAACTTTAAAAAAGATTTTAGAGTTGTTTTACTGCTAATATATGCATATAATTACTTTTATTGTAATATTCATTAAAAAATTCCTAAAAAATATATACATAGTACAAGTATCGATAATATAAAAAAAATAGTTACTATTACTAAAATAGATAATGATTTTTTATTAAAAGTTAATCAAAACCTATTGAAAATTAAACAATCATAGTAAGGTTCTTGAGAAACATAGAGAGGATCTTGTAAATTTCTGATATGATAAGAAAATCAAATCGTAACTTAAAATACTTTAGTAACTTAACAAATTCTTTCTAAGAACTAATTAAAATATAATCAACAACAATCAACTTACAATCAACGTAATTAGGATCTTTGGTTTCATTCGAAGTTTAAAATAAAAACAATTTTAGTTGACAATTGACTTACTTTCAATTAAATAAACCTGAGTTTTGGTTTCACTGTAATCTTAAAGCAGTAAAAACTATTATAATACGATTACAAAACGTGGACTAACTTTATTACTAGGTTTAAACCACCAGCAGATTCCCCTTCGTCAACAAAAAAAAGGTTTAAACCACCTATATCCATGTAATATTGGTGGTTTAAACCTAGTCTAAAGTTAGTCCACGTTTTGTAATAAGACTGATATTATTTTCATGAAAATCAATAATAAAACGAAGATGCATAATTAAAAAATAAGAAAAAAAAACGAACTAGACCCAGAAAATTGAACATCATTATGGGAGCCTGCAATAAAAGATAGACTACTGAAAAAGTCGTGATATGTAGCTGGACAGAGACTCAAAGATATCATATTTGCTTTTGTGAAGGGAAGATGGTTGGAATAGTTTATCTGTACTATTTCTTTGTCGTCTTTAGGTATTGGTATTAATGGCAATCGTCATAGCACTCCTATTTGCCAAATCGTACCGGTATTCAATTTTAAAAGGATATCCTGCACATATCCGCACTTCTTTTATTTTGTTCTATTTTACTACGTGAATACTTCTATTTTTTTACTAATTACGTCCATTCATAAGTTCTTTATATAATAATTAAAAAAATCGGTATGCTTAATTTCTATCAAAGTCAAAGTCAAACTCATTTATTCCTTTAGATCTCAAGTATCATTTGGACACGTCAAATTTTACACATACATGTACACATATTCGTGAGCATATAACGTGTCACAGGAACTCCCCAGGCACATTACATGCACACAGATATGTCAGATTACAGTCAGTTTTCATGTTTAGCTAATCTTATTTGTTAAGTTAACGTCTGATCCAACCCTAACCGACAACCCGAGGGGAATAAACAGACAAGAAACCCCTCGGAGACAGTATTATATATTCGCGAAAATGATCCTCGTTGAGAGCGTAGTGGCCCAGGGGGATAGACGCCGACTTTCAATCTGAAGGTTGCTGGTTCAAACCCACACGTGCACCAATGAGTTTTTTCACTTGAAAAAATGTATGTGCGCAATACCACGTTCTCGAAACGGTGAAGGAAAACATCGTGAGGAAACCGACATGTCTTAGAACCAAAAATTCGACGACATGTGACATCTACCAATCCGGAATGGGCTCCCGTGGTAGATCAGAGCCCATTCACTCTCAGTTATCGAGAGTAGGCCGGTGTCCCTGCAGTGGGAATATTAGAGGCTGGTACAGAATATGGTCCTGCGTCTAGAGTGGAGCAAATTATGACATTAATTACATCTCAAAAATCTTATTTCTATCTTCTTCTCTAAAACACTTCTTGGGTGAGCGACATGGTGGGCCTATTTTTCTTCTTGCTTGTATTTTACCTTTTCTAGATATATTTTCCCAAATTTCGTAAACACTTTCACTTATTATCCATCCATTCATTAAAATGTCTTTTTATAACATTCACTTAAAATTTATTGATAATGGAGACTCTCAAACAGTTAAATTTTATTGCTAATAAACCCAATTTTTGAAAAGACTTTTGACATACAACATGGAATTTAGGTAAAAAAAAAAGTAATAGCTACGTAAAGTATAGCATGTCATCATACAACAAAGTTTTTAATAACAACTCCCGAAGTAAAATGATGTATTTATTACATACAACAATATTTTTATTTTAATGTAAACGTAAAATGTTATATGTGTTACATACAACATATTTAATGATCGCTCTACGACGTAAACTGGTGTAAGTAATCCATACAACATTATAAGTTGGTATCACCACAAAAAAGTATTATTAACTTAAATAATGGTAATAAATTAATACAAAAAGAAACATACATCAGATATTTTGAAGGATTGAATCATGAAAACTGTTTAGATATATTTCATCTAAAGAAACATTGTTATTTTCAGTGGGTGTCCCGGAGGTACTATTGGTGTAATTGAATTATTTACCATAGCACATAGTCTACGGCCTCTAGTTATTATCTCAGTACGTTTATTTGTTATGTATTTGAATTACTGCTAATTATGTTAGTCAATTTTAGAGAACTAAAACTATATAAAACATATACTTACGGCCGGTTAAGAGTCCGGCGTATTCTGTTGTATGTGACACATACAATACGCGAGCGCATGATTTTCCCCGCTCCGCACCCCGCGTAAACCATTGCAAAGGTTTATACAATGTTTTAGTCCGTTCTTGTTAGAAAGATACAACAGTTTACGTCTAGGAAATCCATGAAAAAATGGTATTTTCGCTATTTTTTCACTTTGAATGCATTCATCAATGTAAATTATGATAGTTTTTAATAAAAACGCAAAATGGCATTTTTGTGGCTTACAACAACTTACGTGGGAGGTATCGATATATAATACACAAAAATTGTTTCTACCTATATCCGTTATAGACTTTGAAACCATCCAACCGATGTGCCCCAAACCGGTTCATTAGAAAGGCAATAATGCGAAGATGGTATTAGACCACTAAAACAATGCATTAGGCACAAAAAGTAAGTGTTTTTCAGCGTACTAGAACACGCCAGGTATCCGCTAGTTAATTATAAAATACTCACGTTAGCAGTTCACCAGGATCATAACTAGTAATGGTAGTCTCTTCTTCAGGACTCTCAATACTCGTAGATGTACCGCATATTAGAAAGAAAGCGCTAATAACCCTCAATTTGAACATTCTTGAACGTTCTCTGAAACAAACATTACCTTATTTTTAAATTAGGTAAACAGAAAATTAACAATTGTGGACAAACCTTCATTTTTAAATACTTATCATCACTATAAATTCGGAAGTACTTTAACGGCCATGAAGAAGTTAAATGGTGGTTGCTTTAACCGACATCAAAAAATTAGGAGGTTCTCAAATCAGCCGTAGACTTCTCCTCAAACTTTGGAAGGAGAACTGAGTATTTCGGTTGTTTAGGGGTAAACACTTAACATCAAGTGGGCAGTCTGCTCGTTCCATCTATACTAATATTATAAAGAGGAAAGATTTGTACCCATGTTTGTATGTTTGTAATGAATAGGCTCAAAAAGTACTGGGCCGATTTAAAAAATTCTTTCACCAATAGAATGCTACATTCTTCCAATTTGACATAGGCTACATTTCATTTTGAAAACAATTAGGGATCCTCGGTAAAATTTGAACAATGTAACCGAAGGTGTAGAAAAATGAGTCTTAAAATGTCTTTCGTCGAATGCGCTGCCGAAACTATTAGCGATAGAACAAAATAATGTACAACAATATTGAAGAACATCATAATGTCTACAAAAAGCTCCGCGGTAGCATATGTCCAACTATTGTAGTTATGTCACTACCCCGTGCGAAGCCGGGACGGGCTGCTAGTCACTAATATACGCATAAAAAAGGAGTGGTTGCTTGTCTGCCGGCTCATGTCGCTCCTCTACGCACTGTCCGTGGAAAATAATAACATTTGATTCGTAAATTGCGTGAAATCAAATTTATTGTGACTAACTAATATTATAAAAGCGAAAGTTTGTTGGTATGTATGTTTGTTAAACCTTCACGCCTCAACGGCTGAATGGATTTGGAACAAAACACACGTGCACCAATGTTTCCGCTCGAAAATTTATGTACGCAATACCAGCCAATACGACGGCTCCGTGGCTTAGTTGATAGTAGCCCTGCCTTCGAAGCGAGGGGTCCCGGGTTCGATTCCCGGCTGGGGCACACTTTGTGTGGTGAGCATGAACTTTGTTCTCGGGTCTTGGGTGTCTGTCTTGTGTTTCTGTGTTGGTTCATGCCATCTGCGACACAGGATATCCTAGTGCAGAGGTATGAGTGTGTTAACGTTTTTTGTTTTTTAACGTTTTTAGTTCTCGAAACGGTGAAGGAAAACATCATGAGAATGCGCTTACCACATAAACTTGCAGGGTATAACCAGACTACTAAACAAGGTAGCACATTTCGTTCAAATCGTTTGAACATGAAGAAGTACAAACACACACAGACATAAAAACGTTCGCCATTATAATGATATTTGATATATTTATTATTGCTTGTAATGTGTGTCTAAATAAATAAATAAATTTGTGTGATTATTTAATTCCCAGAATAACCTGACTTTTTCGACAAAGAATCTGTAAAATTATTTGTTGACGCCTACATTTTCTTCATAGCAAACCGCACCTGTGATTGAGGATTTTACGTGAACAACAAAACAAATCTTAAGTGGTTACATTAATAAATATATTGCCCACATAATCGCAAGCAATATTCCTCTAAAAACAAAAAGTAGCTTTAATTGCCTTATTAAATATTCGTGTTTGGTTTGATGGTAAATGTTCGTACTCATACTCATACTCATTTATTTTTATATTGGCTACACAGGAAAACTTGTCTTGTTTATGGCAATAAAGATATTATAAAAAAATGTTATAAATTCATCCATTGCTATGCCAGAAACAGGTTCGTTACATTTATAAAACAACGTTAACACACTCATACCTCTGCACTAGGATTCCCTGTGTCGCAGATGGCATGGACAAACACAGAAACACAAGACAAACACTCAAGACCCGAGAACAAACTTCGTGCCCACCACACAAAGTGTGCCCCGGCCGGGAATCGAACCCGGGACCCCTTGCTTCGAAGGCAGGGCTACTACCAACTAAACCACGGAGCCGCCGTTTATGTCAAAATAATGTTTTTTTTTTTAGTTATAGTCGCATTTACAAAAGTCATCGTAATATTATAAACCACCGACATAATTATGAGAGGTCAATCCAAAAAAATAGTTTACTGTCGGACAACCGTCATCCAATTAGCACTCGGGATAATTTCTATGTCTACCAATGACAGTAAGTAGTGTGAAGCGCTCGTGGCTTCGCTTGCTTAGCTATTCTTTACAGATAATCTAAGTTAAGCAACTTTCGGCCCGGTCAGAAGTTGGATGGGTGACCATTAAGTGGCATTTGAACTGAGTGCTCCCGTGGTTCGGAGGGCACGTTAAGATGTCGGTCACGGCTATACTAGTCGTTAAGCCATGTCGAAGGCCTTCGGGCGGCTTGAAAACTTCGACACCAGGGTTGAACAACTGGCGCTTAGCAAATTTTCAGATATTGGGCAGTGTGGTAATAAGCAGCAACAATGAAGCAACAATGAAGCAGCTTCTAATTTTTACGTTTTTTTGTTTGTTAGTCAATTGGTTTTTTAGTGGAAGTCTCATTGACATTACATTTATGGCAAAATTTGAGTTCTTCCCCTTTCAACCCAGAATTTTCTGGCTAGTGATATTTTTACCCGTTCAACCCAAAACATAAGCTCCGTGCTACCCGATCCAAAAATCAAAGTCATAGTAAACAGTACAGACACCGTAATATTTATAAAAAATCTCGAAGGGCCAAAATTTTCATCCCTAAGGGCGAAAAATAAGGGGATGAAGGAATTGAAGTCTAATTAGATATTTCAATCAGTTACGGATGAGTTACGATTTGGCTTCTGAAAACATAAAACCCCTCTTATCCAGGCAACAATATATAAATCTAGTTTAAAAAGTTAATTTAAATCGTAAATAAACTCACCATCTCTTTCAAAAAGCACTGCACCCTCCGAGGTCGCGCACCAAAATGCGATCTTAAGTAAATTTCTCCTGCGCATGCGTCGGCGGAGGAAAGTCGAGTGACATCATTGGTCGTATAAGGGCGTGTTATGAGAAGCCTTTTTACGTATCCTGTTATAAATATGGAAACGTTAGATAATAGTTTTATGTACAATTTGTCCTAGAAACCAAAGCTAACGGAAGTTCAGAATTAAAGGAATAATAAATTTCAATTAAATTGGGCTTATGTTTATACCCCTATGTTGCAGGGATATAAGATTCTATTTCCCGTCTTTCATCCTAAGGGGACAGGGTGAAAAAAAAACGGAGTATTTATTTATAAATCAAACTTCCATTTCTGTTCTTTAAAAACAAAAAAATAAATCATTCATTTGATAAACATACTTGCTCTATGTTACAAGTATAATACATAATACATAATAGAGTTTTTCACATTAAACATTTTTATGTGCAATACCACGTTCTCCAAACGGCGAAGGAAAACATCGGAGGAAACCGGCATCAAAATAAATCGTAAACATGTGACATCTAACAATCCGGATTGCAGTCCCGTTGCCTCTAACTTATCGAGAGTAGGCCGGTGTCCCTGCAGTGGAAACATTAGAGGTTGGTACGGATTGTGGCTTTCTGTTGGAGTTTTCAGATCGACTGCTATTAGTGGATTGATTGAGCACAACTATGAAAGACAAAGTCGTAGGTAACTATTAGTATTAGCAGATGCATGTTTTTACGGCGGGGGTGATATTATAATATCAAAGCGGAGAGAAAACGGTCGTTTTGCGGCCGAGTGGTACACCTTTCACCTCCCTGTATGTGAAAATTAAGCAAGAAGTCGTATTTCCAATCCTATTTCGAAACCACGAAACTGTCATGCGCTTTTAAATATTTTTATCGGCATTTAGTAGGTATCTGCATTTGTGAGTTATCACATTTTTGAGTCTATTTTAACAGTTTCAGCTATTAATTTACCAGATGAACACATTTATTGAAATTACTTACACAGAACAGAGTAATTTGCCGCCTTTTTTATTTTTAATTTAGTTTGCTTTGGCGTTTTCATCTTTCGTCCATCTCACCGGCCAGTAACTTTAATAATATAATACAAGATAACAATATTTGGCGTTTGACCTCTTTGATACCATCACGCGAGACTCATTAGAAAATGGACGTTCCAAATTCAAACTCCTTACTGTCTGTGAATCTAATAGAGAAAGAAAACCTATTTTGCTTCCACGATTTTCAGAACGAAAAGATGTTTTTCGAATACCTAGAATACATAGAAGGGATAAAAAGTATATTTTGGCTCTCACGGGATGTTTTTTTTACATTAATTGCAATGCATTATAACAAATAAAAATAATCATTTAAATCGTTATACAGAATGTCCCTCGGGTAACAGGTCATAAAAGTTATCAGAAAAATATAAAACAAAATCTAAGTTAAGTACGTATTTAAAAATTATAGACATTTACATAAAACGAGAAAATCTACACCCTGAGTCGGGTTTAAGGGAAGATATCGCGTAACAAGAATACCCAAAAAAAACTTTTTTTAAGTTCGCTTAGAAACGTAAAACTGGTGCCAAATCATATTCAAGAAAGTGCATGCCATTACTCAAATTTGCGAATCGAAATCAATCAATCTTAAACCAACAGTAAGCTCATTTTAATTGATTTCACAACAAAGCAAAATAATTGTTTCAAAGCTCTACATTGACCTTCAAATCGATGTTTCGTCAGTAACCGGTTAGCGGACGGTCAGATTAACGATAAGCGATTATAGTTGCCCAACTCTATTGATGGCTTGACAGGTTTGACAGCGAGCGTGGACGCATGAGAACTTATTACTTTTAATCATCTTTGAGCGGTTGGCTGTAAACAGATTAGAGATTAGTACACAAATATACAAAATATGTAAATATGTCCTAAACATGGGAGACATTTTCATCTGAGTATTATTTACTTTTAAAATTGTGATGTTATAGGTAACAATTTTTTCTTTTTTATGCTAATCAATACTCTAGTTAGCCCCTTTATAACTAGTATTCTGAGATGACCACCAATCATGTCTAGCTTCCATACAAAAGAATCACGTGGTGAGCCATTGTGTGTGGGTCTTCGGCCCGACCCGTCACTATGGATACATAAAAAAGATATTGTAACCAAATAAATATACAAAAAGTACCAATTTTATTTGTTACGATTATTAAATACCTTCCCCAAGCGACCACATATATGAGGCATACTGACATTAATCAGCGAGCGGGAAAGAGACGGTGGGAACGAGACGGAGTCATATGAAGCGGTCAGAAGCAGCTCTCGCTCGTTCGTTTACCATCGTGACCAGTATGGCAGTCTTCATGACATTCAGATAGAACTTATCAGTTCTGCAGCTCGTTGCGAAAGGTTAGCCTTGACCTTACGGAGGCTTGACCTCGGAAGGCACTACGGAGCCAACCGACTGCTGATACACGTACTGATGGAAAATGGTGAAAATGTGGCATAGATATGGATCATTACAAATACAGATACATTTATTATGATCCAAAAAATTACAATAACATTTAAAATAAAATAATTTCATAATATAATTACAATAGTACAACAATATTTTTTATAATATTAGAGGGCTGAATTAAAAATTATCTTACCAAAAGAAAGAAAGTAAGCTTTAATCTACCACGGAAGACCAATCTAGATTATATCCTATATATCCAAGACTATAACATTTTACGGTATATCATCGGATACTCGGCGCTACCGCTAAAAAAAGAAATACATTTTCTATCTAATGCATTGTTTTAGTGGTCTTAAACTTCGCATTATTGCCTGTATAAACATACCGGTTTTGGGCACATCGGTTGGATAGTTTCAAAGTCTATAACGGACATACGTAGAAACAATTTTTGCTGTTTATATGTTAAAGATAACACCGCTTTTACAACACGACACGCGATCCCTGGTGGTGGCAACCGGGAATAAAAAATTATTTTCGAAAATTAAGAAATAAAGATTTTTTTCTCGATTGCCACCAGTGGTGGCGGAGATGGCGGTGGCTGGGAATAGACCCATGCTACGCGTTTGACGGGTCGCCAACGGTCCAACCACCATGTTAACCTTGGTACAAAATCTATGTCAGGTATATGCCTATCAAACTAGACTGTTACTATAAAATCTGATAATCACCTGGTTTAATTGTACGTAGGAGGCATCGTTAAGATAACGTTATCTTTTTTATAAAACAACTACAATGAATATGAACCAAAAATACAAGGTAGTTTTGTTCTTTTCTATACATATATAATAAATAAAATTGAAGTGCCTGAATACCAAAATATTAGCTTTTTTTTAGCGTAGGTATATAAAAATATGGTATTTATAAAATTACTAAAATTGTTTGTTGGGTAATCTCGGAAACGGCTGGACAGATTTTAACCGAAAAAAAAAAATAAAAAATTTGGATTCCAGGTAAAAAAAATAATAATAATAATTTATTCCACGCATTGCCGTTTGAGCGTGAACGTGGTACAAACACACACACACACACACATGCATACTAAATTTCGTTTTTTTATCCTTTATTGCTTATCACAGGTATCATAGTGTGAGTGACATTTGAGTATAAAATATTTCAAGCGCTTATTTAACTCTAGCTGTATCCGGCAACTTCGTTTTTTTTTTTTTGTTTCGTTTTTTATCTTTTTTTGTGCGGAACCCTAAAGTAGAATGTTACCTATGTTACTTATACCTTACCTTATAACATCAGCTACCTGCCAGTGAAAGTGCCGTCAAAATTAGTCCAGCTGTTTCGGAGATTAGCCGGAACAAACAGACAAAAATTAAAAAAAAATCGATACACAGATAAAAAATAGATATTAACCTTTTATTAATATCAACAAACAGACACTTCATTTTTATTTAATTTTGACTTCTTTCAAAAAATGTATAAAATTTGAATCGAATCTAATAATATTATGTTAAAGCAATATGAAAAAAAAAAACAATGCAAAAGAAATAATATAAAAGCTATACATAATATTAATTAATTGAACATTATTGATATTTTATATCATCAAAAGAACTAATTATCATCATTAAAACATCATTAATTTTATGATAACTTTAGTCAATCAGAAATTCCATTCATTTGATTCGAAACACAGACACAGGTACAGGAAAGATTTAGGAAGTAGGAAATAACAGTAACGGTAGGTATTGTGATAGGTATAGTGGTAGGTACTGAGGAAGGCACACGCGGCCTTACTGTTGACATCACTCTCAATGACGATACTGGGTTGCGGATAAAGTTTAAAATGTAGATTAATTTTTCATCTATTTAAATAACAAGTGGCCGATTTAAAAATCGATCGGCTTCCAACGCAAGAAAGCTCAGTTTAAATGCAACTAAACGGTTAGTGGCATTTGAAGCGCTTCCGTGCTGCGGAGGTAAAGTTATACTAGTCGATAAGCCATGGCTTCGGATGGTTTGAAAACTCTGACACTAGAGTTGAACACTCACACGAAAAGAAGATGGGTTTCGTGGCTGAAGTAAAGATGGCGGCAATACGGGTAGGTTTTGCCGCCATATACGAACAAAAACTTCATAAACAGTCAAAAAAAATGTTTTTTCGTGCATCTTCATAAACTTTGTATTTTTATACAAACTTTATGAAAATAGCTCTTATAGTTACATAAAGTTACATAAAAAGGGTAATACATATTATGATAACTTGCTTACAAAATCTATTCCCAACATTCGACCTTCAAGTTTTATTACCTACCTACCTATTTATATCCGGGCAAACGAGTTTTGCAAATAATGCCACATTTTAATAATAATTGATAAACATATTTTTGTTTCCTAATCTTGTCCTAAGCGTTCAAATAGCGTTATATATAGGTACCTTGGCCTTTGACTCATCTGTTAACCTTCTTGATAATAGATGGTAGGCACCACCCATTGCCTCGGACTTTAGGGGGCTCTAGTGGGTCTGCGCGAAACACACCACCTACTCTTGGCGACAGATTCTATACTTACGTGTAACGATAAATATTTCATATATATTCTCATTCCTAATACTTGTCCATCCAAAGGTTGTCTATAAGGGATCGCTTTATAGCGATAAGGCCATCCATTGTGTCACCTTTTCATTTGTTAAGATTTATATCTTTAAACTATTGTTATCTTTATTTGGTGCGCAATAAAGTGTCACCAATCATTCTAATCCTATCATTTGTTTGCAAACATAGGTTTACAACGGTGACATGAATGATATAATAGATTTCAGTACAGCCATGATCAGCTTTTCAGCATGCAAAATATTAATAGGTAGTTTGATAATCTATATATATCTATACAAATAAATAAAATTCAAGGGTCTACAGATAGATCTAATTGAATAAATGAGTTTGGAGTTTCGGCATCGCATTGTAGCCCTCACTCCGAGACAGATGATATCAAAAAAATATCTATGAAGGGAATATACGGAGCGCTAATAACGTGCGTGTTAATAACTACATGAATTATATTTTTCATCTGTTGTCGATGCCGGTGAAATTACAGGCACATGGAACATTACATCCCCGTCTCGGGTGACGAGCGCCACGGGATCCGACTTAGTTCTTCTCATATTTTGGTTGGGTTAATGGTATCGCTGTTATGGGCAGAGGAAAACACTAAACATCTGGTGAGGCATCAGCTAATACCGTAATTTTAATAATATCTAATAATAAAGCCTTTATTTCTTAAATTGCATTATGAGGCAGTAGAAATCCTCAGTTTTAATTGGTAGGTTCGCAAAATATCTCGTCATTCAGTGTGTGTTTTGGCACAGACCGTCATCCGAGACGAAAATAAAATTACAATAGGCTTGTAAAGACTTGTACATTGATTGACAACCATGTAACATAACTTGTGTATAAATCTTATCTCCACGGCATAGTGTGAAACGTCACAATTCAGTGGTGAACTGGTTGTTTCACCAAATGCCTAATTCCGCGCTCGTCACATCGCCGAGAATTTTCCTCAGTATTTGTTTAGCTCTCTACTTGATCACTGTCCTGTGTTGCCATAACTTATAATAAGTTTTACCGTGCGCACGTATCTAAATATTAGTAAATTTTTATGTTTTCAATACTGCTTGGTAACAAGGCTGAACGTTCGCGAAGAGTATAAAAACATGCTCTGAAGTCCCATATAGGTTTTGTGCGTATTGTGGTTGCTGACTGCCGTCTAAAAGACTTTCTTGCAGTATATGATCATCTACTATCAGGTGAGAAAGCGATCAAACGCTAGTCCATAAGTTAGAAAAAAAAAACAACAACAAAAACAACGTTAACACACTCATACCTCTGCACTAGGATTCCCTGTGTCGCAGATGGCATGGACAAACACAGAAACAAAAGACAAACACCCAAGACCCGAGAACAAACTTCATGCTCACCATACAAAGTGTGCCCCGGCCGGGAATCGAACCCGGGACCCCTCGCTTCGAAGGCAGGGCTACTACCAACTAAGCCGCGGAGCCGTCTAAAAAAACCATTATTGAAATTCAATTGTTACAAAGAGAACTCTGAAATGTTACTTCTACGTACAGACATTCTTATTACTTAGTTTAGTACTTGTTAAACTCCTATCTGACCCTGAATGGGGAAGATCAAGCAAGAAACTTATCGGAGTTAGGTACCGCACCTATTGTTGGCGGCATTGTACTCACGTTTGTAGAGTTTTGGCGGACAGACGGGTCTTAGCACCTCTGAACTCCGAAACATGTTTATTTATACATATTTATTTACATAGTTATATTTATTAATTTGAGTGTCCTCCTAGCGCAAAATATGGCCTTTAAATATGAGATTTTCATTACCACTCATTTAGTTATTTAGATATATGTAAATAATTAAAATTAACTGGACTCACAGGTTAGTTAGCAGTAGCTGTGCTTTTTGGCTGGTCTTGGGTTTGATTCCCACTCACGACAAGCATTTGCGTGACAAACATATTATAGATGTGTATTCTATACCTCGGGGCTAATATACATAGCTTAAAACAAAGTCGCTCCCGCTGTTTGTACGCTTAGATCTTTAAAACTATTCAACGTATTCTAATGCAGCTTTCAGCAATAGATAGAGTGGTTCAAGAGGAAGATTTATATGTAGTATATATGCATTTAATAGTAGAAATACTGCCCCACATTAGTATTTACATTGCAGCCGTGCGAAGACGGGGTCGCTAGTATTGTATAATGAGTATTAACAGAAAAAATACTATGTAAGTTCTGTATCAGATTCCATAGCAAGCTATGCTTAGTTTGGGGCTAGATGGTGCAGCATGAAATTCCAAGAGTATTTATTTATTATATGACCTGACAATGACCTGAATTGAGTTTAGCTTATCCGGGGAAGTACTGAATGCCACAAATAAAACCGGTTGTTATACACATAAGATAAACGTTTACAGGCTATAAATATTATAATGCAAATGTTATTTTGTTGCGAATGAATTTTGCAAACACGTTGTCAGAGGCAAAAGACTTTCGTTTCGGAGATTAGCCGGAAAAGAAAAACAAAAATTAAAAAGAAATATAATTTTATAATAACGGTTCCATGGCTTAGTTGGTAGTAGCTCTGCCTTCAAAGCGATTCGCAGGCCAGCGTCCCACGTTCGTTTCCCGGCCGGGGTACACTTTGTGATGTGAGCATGAAATTTGTTATTGGGTGTTGGGAATTGGTCTTGTGTTTATGTGTTTGTCCATCTGCGAAACAGGGAATCCTAGTACAGGGGTATGGATGTGTAAACGTTTATTTATTGATTTGATTTGACAAAAACACTATACTTTGAAATGCATTTGGTAAAAAGCTGTTATTTTGACATTACAAACAGACACTTCAATTATATTTATTTATATGTAGTTTGTATAGATCATCATGATCCTTTTTTTCTGTCGTTCTGACAGTACGTCTAATCAGAATAAAGAATGAAACGATCCGATTTCAATTCCCCTGTGTTGTTTTATCCAACATCTGATCTGAAAGCTACTTAAGTACGTAACTTTTCTAGTATTGTATAATATATAGTATAGTAGGTCAAATAAATTACAGTATTCCTATCCCCACTCAAGCCATGTTCGGCTGTACATAGAAAACCCTCAATGACAATGCAAATAAACGAATTATGAATTATGACTTATCAGATCGACCGTAACATTTGTATAAAAGGCGTGGAGGCCGCGGGTTCGGTTCCCGGCTCGACCTTCACGCCTTTTTGGGCACCTAATAAACAAGGCTAAATATGGCTTAAAATAGTACTGAATACGGTGCATGTAGAAATCAATTATTGAGTGTGAAGTATAAAAACCTTCGCAGAAAAGGTTATGGTATTTCTTTACAAGCAATTATTGAAATAATTTAACGACATAAAAATTTGGTATTTTTCTTATAAAACAACAAACTTAGCAATGTCAACATAGCGAAGTTAAAATATGTTCTTATTTGTAATTAATTAACGTGTTGTCCGATTTATTTAACTCTTTTTGTTAGAAAGGGGTTTAAAATGATCCCGTATATTTTAAAATCATCGGTTTAGTAGTTCAGAAATTACAGACATCACAACCCTCATTATAAAGTCCAAATAAGTTGAACCGTGGAATGTGCAGGAACCTTTGAACGTACGGCTTATCTTAAGCTGGTGTACAATAATTACTACTATATTATTGGTTTACAATAATACTTTATGTTTTTTTATTCTTAATGCGAATATTATCTAAATATAAATAATCTTAAGCGATAGCAATCGCGAACGAAGTCGTGGGCACAGCTAGTGTTAACATAATTATTATTATATTATACTCAAATAATATCGTATGCGGATTAGCCCCATACGATATTAATATATATTCTAAAGATCCATGCATCTACATGAATAATGCAATTTATTCTGTCTGTATCATTGATTGCTATATCTGCCAATTACGTACCTGAATCATCAGATCATCACTTTGCGGATGTGATTAGAATCGTGCGAATTACAAATGGTATTTTTCTTATCAACTTTTGTTTTTAAATTGTTTTCAATACTGTACCGAATCGAATTGGCTAATCAAAATTTATAGAATCATAAAAATTAATAACATATTCTTCCAAAAACAAGCTACGCCTTATTATTCCTAAATTAGATAACCTATTCGTTAATAGTTTCTAAAAAAGTACAAAAGCTCGCAGATTTGATTTCTCTTTTAGTTTGTGTAGAGTACGTCAGTTAGTGAAGACCTTTTGGCGAGGAAGTTCAGTGAGTTGAATTTATAATAAGACTTAAGTCTATATCAGTCTATATAAGAAAATTATGTCCGGAGAGAGAATTAAGTTCATAGCATTAGCACTAGAAATAAATATTCATTACTATATGTAATCAAATGTCTTATAATTTTTGTTTAAAACAATAAACATAAATTATTAATTAATGTAATTACAAAAAAGATTACGCGAAAAGTAAGGAATCCCGCTATTGGGGGTTTCTTGTAAGTTCTTTCCCATGGAGGATCGGAATAAGAAACATATTATTATTATTATGCAAATTATGGAATGAAATACTTGTAGGGTAGAATTTAAGATTTACCAAAGACAAACATACAGAAAATGATTGTTAAGTAAAGGTACCTCAAGAATCGTTCATATTGATGTGTAGTGGCTATCATTAACCTACACTACCGTACGAGTATAAAGATATTAAAGTGGGGCGGAGAACCGTTACGTAGCCTTCTGATACACAGGGCGATTGGTAGACGACAATAAAACGTGTTTACAGAGGTACTGGGCTATCTATATAAGACGCGTTAGTTTGGAAAAAATATATAAAAATAAATAAAAAATATTTATTCGTTGAAGGTACAAGACAGGTTTAAGCTAACATAGTAGGTAATAGTTAGTAGTTAGTAGACTTGACCTTGTAAACCAGGGGATGCTGTGGTACTCCTCGTTCTAACTAAGTAGGAACTTGTATTTAGAGACGAGGGAAAAAATCAAATTGCCCTCCTTTTCGGACGCTGATTTCTCAATCAACCCACCCGTATCAATTCTCAAATGTTTATTGTATTTGCTTAATCAATGTAATGTTATTTAAATGAAACCTAATACATCATTTTTGAGTACCGTACCACAATGTGCATTTATTTTTAATTAAAAAACATTTTTTTGTCAAATAGTGACGGAACGAGCTGAGGGCCCACCTGGTGGTAAGTGGCAACACCCGCCCATGACAACACTAATGCGACTCCGTTTAAGATTTGGATTTTATCCTGCTTATCCTGCTGGGTCTATCACCCTAGACGAGGATGATACACATGATACACGCATTAATTTCACCGTCGCATGCGTATGTGATTAAGTCTCATGCGCATGTGATTTCACCGGCACCCACACCCTTCCACTGGAACACAGTAATGCGAGCACTACTGCTTGGCGGCAGATTTCAGGTGTGCTGGCAGTACTTCCCTGGACGAACTTGGCACAAAGGAACTTGAAAGGAAATGGATTATACAGCCATCTTGCTTACAAGACTACCACTGGTAATATACTAATACCGTCTCCCAATTACTCACCCTGCTGTAGTTATAGCACAAAAACCCAGTTACCCAGTAGGTACTCTGTATTCTTAAATAATACCACATAATACTCTAATCTGTCAATTGTTCACAGATACTGCAGTGATAATGTCGACTGGCAGATAAGACTTCTGAATATTTATAAACATACTAGCTGACTCGGCCACGCGTTGCTGTGGCTAACATTTTTTGTCATATTTGATAATATTGCGACTATAATTTGAGATTTAAACTATCCTATCTCTCAAGTTGGATCGAACTGCACATGGTGTGCGAATTTTATTATAATCGGTTAAGTGGTTTAGGAGTCCATTGAGGACAAACATTGTGACACGAGATTTATATATATTAAGATATCGTCAATAGAGATGCTTATAAATTATGTATAACATGTACAAGTAGTTCTACATTGAGCTACAATGTAAATTCAAATGTTCTCAGTGCTGTTTATATTATCGCAAAATTTTGCATAATGACAGACAGTTCGTTGATAACTACTATGTTTTTTAAAATAACATAATATTGTTTGTATACAAAAAACATAATTTAAAAACAAGTTAAAATATTATGTTCAAAAGGTTAAAATTTGCTTCATAATCCAATGACCGCCAAATACTGTGACAGTTATAAATTAAAATAAAAGTCATTGAAATAGTTTTAATGAAACGAAGCGAAACAGAAACAGATAATGTGGACTGATGATGAGAGATAAGATACAAATAATATAGAAGAGATTCTACGAAAGGAGAAGTACTAAGAACTAAACGACAAAAGTCAAGATGGTGCAGACAATATTAAAACAAAGCACAAAACCTTCAGACGACCCCTTCGACCGGCTACTCGGTCATTTCGGAAGATGGCAGATGCTGATCTTCGGTGCCGTTTCACTCGTGAAACTCTCTTCAGGGTGGGTGCAAATGGCGATCCTGTTTCTGACTCCAAGCGTCACCTTCTGGTGCT
This sequence comes from Aplocera efformata, assembly GCA_921293045.1. Taxonomy (NCBI): domain Eukaryota; kingdom Metazoa; phylum Arthropoda; class Insecta; order Lepidoptera; family Geometridae; genus Aplocera; species Aplocera efformata. Next base: position 690,446 of record OV121057.1, read on the forward strand.
CGAACAGGAACAGAACTGACGTGGAGACAAATTATATCAGTGGTGTGGTCAACAATACTTGCTACGAAGACTGTGATATGTATGAATATGATAGCAATCCCATGGAAAAAACTGTAGTCTCAGAATGGGGTCTGGTCTGCGAGAGGCGGTGGTTGGCCAGCTTCACGCAGATGATGCTTCAGCTGGGCATCCTCATTGGAAGTATTGTGTTTGGATTCCTTTCTGATAGGTACGGATTTCAGATTATATATAAGATTAAATCAAATTGATGAGAACTACAAACAGATAATAATGCTCTTGAAAAATTAGCAAATATTACAAATATTTCATGGTAGACTCATTAAACAACATCTGCTAAGGTCTATGGTGAATTTTTAGATGCTGTTATTTTTTTTATTTTTGTATATACAATAGTATAATATTTATTGATTATTTGGTAGTTTTATATTGTAAATAAGATTTTTATTCTTTTTCATTATTCGAAACGTGATGGATTCTAAGTTTAATACATTCTTCCATTTTAGGTACGGTCGCAAGAACACCTTTCTATTCTCCATAACCGCAGTAATCGCTCTTGGATTTGGAGTTCCCTACTCTCCCAACTACACCGTGTTCACCACCATACGGTTCTTCCTCGGCTTCGCCACGGCGGGTACTATGGTGGTCTCTTTTGTCATCGTGATGGAAACTGTGGGATGCAGATACAGAGGCATCGTAGGATGCCTGTTTCAGATACCTTTCATAATAGGTGAGTAATTTAATCAGGTAGGATCAAAATTGATTCTACGTATTGTTTAGTTTTCATAATATTAACATTTTTTTACATACAAAGGAATGACTAGAAAAATAATTGAATTAGAATGGTTACATTAACCAAGTATCCATTTTCCTTCTGGTAATCTGAAGGTTTGAGGAAGATTTGAGGATACTGATATGGTCGTACCAGCATTTATTATTCGCACTGCGTAGACAAGTCCAAACCCGACAACAAAGCCACTGAAGATATATTATGTTCCAAAATGTGTCCTAATGTTTTCAGGTCACATGACAGTACCTCTCTTCGCGTACTTTTACCGAAGTTGGGACGACTACAGCCTGGCCCTGGCCATCCCCCCGGTGATCTACCTCGGCTACTTCTTCCTCCTCGACGAATCCCCGAGGTGGCTCGTCACCAACGGCAGAGTTGATGAAGCTGCAGCCATTGTGAAGAAGGCGGCTATGATGTAAGTTTAACTTAATAGCAAGCTGACAACTCTGGTTGATATTAAAAACTTTACTTGATATTGATTGGCGAGCTGAAGGCCCACGTGAGGTTAAGTGGTTACCTTCGCTCATAACAACAGCTATACGACATAGGTCCTCCCCGACCGAAGTAAGTATGAGCAGACCTAAGTCGCTCCGCGTTACGCTTGTCATCCGAGATGGGGACGTCTACTGCTACTTTCTGTTGCTCCTTTAGCACTACCCAGGGGGTAAGTGATAGGATTTAAAGGGTAGTCACCTATGGATACGAGCAACTGGACCCCCCAAACTGACTTAACTTATAAGAGATGAAATTCATTTTGAAAATCGTGGTTTCTTGCAGTTTCTCTAAATAGAAAATAGAAATGGAATGGGTGATGCACGTTTTGCCAGATTCACTGTTTCTTTATACATAAAATGAGATTCTTTAAAATCTTTAAATTAGTTTTTTTTTTTTTTATTTGAATTTGTTACTTATTCACATAAAAAATATTATATTCAAAAATATGAAACTGCCGGAAACGAGATAGTTGATAAAATAAGTACATAATAGCATTTGATGCACATGTCTATAAAAATAGATAAAGTAACATTGAGAAGAATTTAGTGCGATAAGTATTTACCTCGCTGTTTAAGATAATGCAATCTTATATCAATAAATTTACCGACGGGAACTTGATCTTTATATTGACTGCTAATAACAGTATGTGTAAACTTTAACAATTAATAAAAAGAGATTAAAAATGTTATTTATAACATCAGCCAAAATTGGTGGTCCAAGAAATGGAAACATATTAAGGAGGCTGATACATCATTAGCAATATTTTTAAAGTCTTTAAAATGTAAAGTAACACGGTTGTATTGTTATATTCATGTTGGAATGTCTCACAGATATCGTTTTATGTATGATGAGAGGCAAAACCTGAGAATGAATGAGCGTTAACATCTATTTTCGGAAACCACTATATCTTCAAATTGATTATCTTTTCAGAAACAACTTGCCCACGGCTAACATACAAGAAACTCTCCAAAAACTGTCTACGGATGTCTCATCTCCATCAGCAGAAGAGAAACCAAACTACAAGGAACTCTTCAGCGCGTCCCTTCGACTGAAAACTGTCTGCTGCTGTATCATCTGGTTGGTGACTGGAGTCACATTCTTCGGGTTCAACCAGTACATTGGCCAGACCAGTCCCGATCCTTTCGTTAGTGTTGCGACTGCCGGCGCAATTCAGGTAATCTAGCAATTAGTGCTTATTTTTTGTGTTTTGGTATGTTGTTTACCAAATAATACTAAATATGGACATTTTACACAGCATCACATTACCCCAAACTAAGCATAATTGTACTATGGTAACTAGATCAAAAGTTTTGTCAAATGTTTGTTGGGAATCAGTTTTTTCCATTGGCACTTGAGGCACTTGAGATCTAAAGGAAAAAATGAGTTTGAGTTTGATATTGTCGATAAAATATATATATATATTGTATATATACCTACAGCAGGTACTAAAATAATAACTACCAACTGAGCTGTGAGGTCAGTCGAATCCTTTATCATCATTTCCGGATTATAATAACATCTATAAATATCTGGCTAGTTATGAATAATTATATCTATTTGTATTTTTTGCCGCTTTAATTCTAATTTATTTTTGGTTCTGTGGTTCTCACTGTAATGTTTTTAACTGATTAGTCGATAGTGACTTGCAATCTGGACGGAGTACTCAAATCTTACAATGAGGTTTAGCTTGCAATGAAGGAAAACATTGCAACTGAACTACATGGTAGTAGGGCAAACCCTAAGTTACCCTTAGTTTACTAGCAAAGTCGGGTGGTCCATGGGCACAGACGCCGACTTTCAATCTAAAGGTCACTGGTTCAAACCCAAACGTGCACCAACGAGTTTTTTACTTGAATAAATAATGTGCGCAATACCACGTTCTCGAAACAGTAAAGGAAAACATCGCGAGAAAACCTGCATTTCGTAGAACCAAAAATTCTAAGACATACATACAGTGGACAAAATAAGTGACAGATTTTTTATTTAACAATATAGCACAGTTAACAAACCAGACAATGTAGTTGACCCACCGCGATTTTATTTATTTCAGATACCGTCGAACTTCCTCGCAATGTGGCTGATAAGTCACTTCGGCAGGAAGATCACGACCACCAGCTTTTCCGCGTTCGGGGGTCTCTGCATCATCACCCTCGGATGCGTCCCCAACGTCTTCTGGCTGACCCTGACGCTCGGGTCTTTGGGGGTCAGTTGTGCGTCTATCGTCGCTACAACTATTTACATCTACACCTCAGAGTTGTACCCAACGGTTGTACGAAATATGGGCATGGGAGCTTGTTCCATGTGTATGCGGGTAGGATCGATGTTGGCACCGTTTATTTCGAATCTGACAGTGACATATTCGTGGCTGCCAACTGTCATTTTCGGTTTGGCGCCAATATTCGCCGGGCTGGTGTGTCTGTGCCTGCCAGAGACGAAAGGAAAGGCTTTGGCGGATAGCATGAATGATATCAAAAATGAAGTATCGGAATAGTTTGCTTTATTATTAAATCTTATATTGTAGTATTATTATTACAAAAACATGAAACATGCGATGTTTTCCCTTTTGTCCTTGAATTTAATCATACTACAATATTTGGTTTGTTTATCATTACGTTCACACTGCAAGAAACGTTAAATGTTTGACAGTTTTTATAATATGTTGTTGGTTGCAACATGTCATGAAAACTGTGTTTGTACTGACTAGAAATATCTACTTTTGACACGTTTGTCTTAAATTTAGTTTGAACATTGTTTGTACTATGTTTTGGTTTCGTGGTTTATTCAATTTCAAGCGTGTATTGCTCTATTTGTGAGATATAAGAAGCTAGTACCACACTAAATTTCTACCTAGACAGAAAAAAAAATTAAACATGTTTCGTTGGTGAAAACGTACCGTTAGAGATGTAATTTTAGATGAATGCAATGAAAAAGCAATCTTGTTTTATTTAGCTATTTATACATTGTTTATACATATACATATTGAATGTGTTTCTTTAAATGAGAATGCTAAGAAACGTTCGTGATGCACAAGCTGTGATCCATATTTACATTAAGTATGTAGGTAATTATATAATCTTAAAATAGGACTTTTATATATGTAATTTTAATATTTTTATTGCCTTACTGCTAAAAAACTAGACAGACACCATTGAATAATCATCTCTTTACGCTATTATAATAATTATTGCAAGGTATTCCCAATTACCTCATTTTGTTAATGTTTAATACGACTTAGGCATATGTTTATAAGTAAATTTTTATAACAATGCTAAGAACTAACTAAAACTGTGTAGACAAATTGTTTAAAAAATATAAATATAAATTGATGACATTGTCGTTAAATAAAAATGAATGACTTTAGGCGTAACAGTAACTTTAACATCCCTTAATTGTTCAACAACCTAAACTCCAGTTCTATCATCCGATTGCGCTCGGTACTCGAGATGAGAATGTTGTCTTATGCACCTGTGATTTCACCGGCGCCCACACCCTTCCACTTAGCACAAATCAACTGCTGCTAAATTAAATGATCCTCTCCTTCTACGTGTATATTAATGCTACGGTAACATCAGATGTTAGTTAACTTGCTCCAGCCACACCGAGGGCATACGGTTGTTTCGCTGCGGTCCTCAGGTAGAAGTTGCCTCTTAACCTAAAACAAACAAACATTCATTTAGTCACTCATCCTAGGCATCAAAAAAAAACACACACTCATACCTCTGCACTAAGATTCCCTGTGTCGCATATGGCATGGACAAACACAGAAACACAAGACAAACACCCAAGACCCGAGAACTAACTTTATACCACCACACAAAGTGGGTCCCAGCCGGGAATCGAGCCCGGGACCCCTCGCTTCGACGGCAGGGCTACTACCAACTAAGCCACGGAGCCGTCCAAAATCAAAATGAAACTTTGTATTTTTTTCAACATTCCTGTAAATATGTTATTTACCCAGGGTTGGCCTTGAGTCCCATGTAGACTAGCGGCGCCGCCTGACACCTCCCGCGAAGGAATGAGTCGTAGGAGTCACATCTCCTCGCCAGGAACTCGCCGCCGGTGATCGACTCCGCCCAGAAGGCCCATGAACGCCAGTGGCTACAAAAATCTGGAAAAAACCCGAAAATAATATCTGATTAGCACGTTCGTTACATAAGATAGAGTATAAATACTTGGTTGTACTTCAAGATGTAACAGAACAGTTTGCTCAGACAGACTGATGAAAAAAATGGAAAAGGCCGAAGAAAAAGATACTTTCACCTCCTATTTTCGCCCTTAAATGAATCATCAAAATCGGTACAGAACGGGCGAAGAAAAGTCACAGGAAAGCAAAATACGCAATTGTGTTTACTTGAGTGACATATTTTTCCAGTAATTTTGATTTAACAACCAAATTATTGAAGGGATTTTGATAAAGTGTGTATGGAAGAAAATCTGAAAAATTCCTGATAAAAATGCAAAATCCAAATAAAAAGAACCTAAATTGGATAATAAATGACGGAGTAGCTAGGTAACAAATACAACTGAATTGGTAAACCCTGGTCCTGGTCCTCCACCAGTGGTGCACTCGCATTGTTATGTTCTGGTGGAAGGGTGGGGGTGCCGGTGAAATCACACGCGCATGAGACATAACGTCGCATAAAAATGCGGGTGCGACTTGGCTCTTCTCATACTTTAGTCGGGGAGTACTGAAGTCTTATTGCGGAGGTAACCATTTAAGATAAGGTGGGCCTACAGATAAAAAAAGTTGAAGGATCTTCAGATCTTTAAGTGATTGCAGTAAAAAAGAACAGTGATCAAGCAGAAAAGCCAACCTTCGTCCGTGAGCAGCAGAGTGGCGGACTGACAGCCCGGCTGCTTGGCTTGGCCGCCATTGGGCCAGTAGTCCGCGTGGCCCGTGGCGGCCGGCGCGCCGTACCCGCCGCCGTCCGAGTGGACTATATCCACGAAGGAGGCGTCCGCCTTGGACACGGGCTGGCCCAGGATGGACGGGTAGAAGCCAGGGTACGCCGGGTCCAGCCCCGTCAGTCTGACAAACGTCACGTTAACATAGGCTGATGCCGACTTTCAATCTGAAGGTCGCTGGTTTTTGGGGGGTCCAGTTGCTCGCGTCCGTAAGTGTGTACCCTTTGATTCCCTACACTCCCCTGGGTTGTGTAAAAGACCAACAAAAAGTAGCAGTAGGACTTGTGCAAAGTTCCCTGGAGAAGTACTGCCTCCACACCTGGTAATCTGCCTCCAAGCAGTGGTGCACTTGAATTGCTGTGTTCCGGTGAAGGGTATGGATTGCGGTGAGACCTAACATGGTTCCCATGGTTTGGTTGGGGAGAACCGAAGTCGTATTGCTTTTGTTACGGGCAAGACACTTAATATCAGCCCTCAGCTCGTCTCGTCACACTATCACATAAAAAACCTCACGTGCACAGATGAGTTTTTCACTTGAAAAAAATGATGTGCAAAATACCTCGTATACTTTTTCGAAACGTTGAAGGAAAACATCGTGAAGAAACCGGCATGTCTTAGAACCAAAAAATCAAAGATATGTGACATCTACCAACCCGGATTATGTTCCTGTGGTAAATCAAAGCCCATTAACCGTCAATTATCAACCTTCCCACCACAGGGCTACTGGGCTACTAGAAGTTACTTATTACACGATCATAGCCAAGCGCCTTAAAATCCACGTAATTATCTCTCGATGTTTGCTAAACTTAATTTGTAAGGCCACAAAAGTAGGCTACACTAGGAGTTGTGATGGTTGCGGGCTAGGGGACGCTAATACAATCATGACCTGCAATAATTCACCAGCTTACACTCAACGGCGCGAGCTACGCTGTTTCACCAAGCGTGGAATCAAGCAAAGCCTTGAATGACTTTGCCGTAGCGATAGAAACTAAAGTGAGTTACCGCGGGATCTTCAACCCTCGCCCAGCCAAGGACCTCGCAGCATGTGCGAGGACATGGGCCCCCAACGAATGTCCCACAAAGTGGACACCTTCCAAGGACAATCCTTGTCTCAAGAGGCGCGACACAGCTCTCGCAGTTTCCTTGCCAACCTGTGAGGAAGATAGACAGATGACACTTTATTGTGCGCCAAATAAAGATAACAATACCTTAAAAATTGAAATCTTAACTAATAAGAAGGTGACACAATGGGCGGTCTTATCGCTATAAAGCGATCTATTACAGACAACCTTTGGATGGACAAGAAGGCAGCAATGAGAGGGGGCATCTATATAAAATCATATTAAATTTTAAATATAACACAGGATTAGCAGGAATAATGAAGATAAAGAAAGCTAGTCTAGCTAGACCCACAGATAATATCTAAACAGGATACCTTGTTACCGAAGTATAAGACCCGCATCGCACCTGTAATTTCACTGGCACACTTCCATTGGCATTTCTGGTGTTAGTGGGAAATTGCAACACTCACGGCAGCCACGTCCATAGCCACGGCGATGTAGTTCCCGAACGCCATGTTGGCCCAGTCCAGCAACAGGACGTTGTACCCTCCCCTCCTCAGGTACGAGCGGAGTATCCGCTGGACGCTCTTGTCTGTGGTCAGTTCCACATACCTGAGAACAAGTGCATTCTTGACCCCCAACGAAAAAATACAGGTATTTTTAGACGGTTCAGTAGCCACTGAACCGTTTTTTCGTTGACTAAGCCTAGTTGGTAGTAGCCCTGCCTTCAAAGTAAGAGGTTACGGGTTCAAACCGGGGCACACTGTGTGATGAATATCAAACGCCTGAAAAATAAATTATAGCTATATTGTTGTCTTGCATGTATACTGCTAGAATGCATGACGTTATTAGTGTTCTTCTTGTACCTAAGGTAAATAAATAAACTATAAACTATAAGAACCACCTCGATCGCGTCAGCTTTCAAACAGAAAAAAAATCACTGGCCTTGTATCTTAATTTTTTTAATTTTCCGCCCATATTTTCCCCCTTTTTCCCGTACTGACCCAATGGAATATGCAGTACCCTTAGTATAGTTTAAATCTTAATAGATCCACAAAAGATTTTATGGTTAAGTATGGTCAGATCCAAGTCTGCCTATCCGTATTAATCACTTTAATAAGTTTAAAATCTGACGCACCCATGAGCATACAGCACGGTGGGTCTCCGCACGTCAAACCGAGCATCATTGGGGAGCCGACTGATGTCTCCCAACCGGTAGGAGGTGGGCTGTGTCGCGTTGCTTCTGAAATACAACATTAATTATCCTTCCTACGTAATACCGTACCAGCGTCTAATGTTCCCACTGCAGGGACACCGGCCTACTCTCGATAATTGGGAGTGAATGGGCTTTGATCTACCACGGTAGCCCAATCCGGATTGGCAGGTGTCACAGATCTTCGAATTTATGGTTCAAAGACATGCCGGTTTCCTCACGATGTTTTCCGTCACCGTTTCGAGAACGTGGTATTGCATAAATTTATAAATTTTTTAAGTGATAAAACTCATTGGTCCACGTGTGGGTTTGAACCAGCGACCTTCAGATTGAAAGTCGGCGTCTATGCCCCTGGGCCACCACGCTCTCTACGTAATATTGTACGCAAATTGTAACAATGATGTAAAGTTAGTTTACCAGTAACTACATTTTGGCTTTAAACGAACCAAAACGTACATTATTATGCCTACTACGGCTGTTTATCAGATTTCAAAAAGGATGTTATCTTATTGTATTTTTTGTTTTTATGTTTGTTACGCGATGCGAAGATATCGCTAGGATGTACTTAAATAGAATTGTACTTCTGGATAATTCTTTTTGTATATAATAGAGCGTATCTTCGACGTTGTCAAATAGTAACTTCAATAGAAAGAAATACGAACTCCATGAAAAAGGTAACCGCAAAAAAAAATTTTACACAGTTTAATATATTTTTAAACAGTCTTTTGTTGTTAAAGGTTTTAAGAGGCTTGACTAATCTGTTATAGCTAGTAAACTGCTTATTAGAAGCGCTATGGTTTTCTTCATGAATACCTAATAATAGGTGTGTGAATATGACTCCGCCCCTTTTTGTCAAAATAAAACACATTTGTTCGCTTACAAAATTAAAAAAAAAATTATTGAAAGTATGCTCCATCTGCAGCTACAACCTTCGCCCATCGTTCAGGTAGTTTTCGTATTCCTTGCTGGAAGAAGTCCTGGTCTTTTGAGCTTATCCAGTTGTCAATCCAAATTTTGATACTTTCACATGAAGTAAACTTTTCTCCAGTAAGGTCTGTCTGCATCGTCCGGAATAGGTGGTAATCCGAAGGAGCTATGTCTGGTGAATATGGCGGGTGGGGTAACACTTCCCAGTCCTGTCCCTCTAAATATCTTTTTACGACTTCTGCGGTATGCGGTTTGGCATTGTCATGCTGAAGAACTAATTTGTTATGTCTATTCACCCATTCTGGTCGTTTTTCTTCTATGGCTCGCTTCAAACGCATTAGTTGTCGTCGGTAAACTTCTCCATTAATAGTTTCAGAGGGTTTGAGCAACTCATAATATACAATACCTTTCTGATCCCACCAAATACAGAGCATGACCTTGGCACAGTGAATATTTATTTTTGGCTGTGATGGGCCTGGTTCGCCTGGTTTCACCCAAGCTTTTTTGCGTTTAGGATTTTCGTAGTGTATCCATTTTTCGTCTCCTGTGACTATCCGATGCAAAAATCCTTTTCTTTGCTGTCTTTGAAGCAGCATTTCACAAATGGTTTTCCGACGTTCCATGTCTCTTTCTTTTAAATCATGTGGAACCCAGTCACCGGCTTTTTGAATCATTCCCATCATTTGTAAACGCTTTGCAACAGTTGAACGATCAACATTTAATGCTGCAGCTAATTCTGATTGAGTTTGGCAAGAATCTTCCGCCAATAATGCTTCCAATTCAGCATCTTCAAATTTTTTTGGTGGTTTTCCATGTTCTTTATCCTCAGTACTAAAATCGTTATTTTGAAATCGTCGAAACCATTCCTTGCAAGTTGTATTAGACGGAGCATGCTCACCATAAATCTCCACAAGCAAACGATAAGTTTCCGCTGCAGTTTTCTTCGCAATAAAATAATGTAATAACACTTCCCGCAAATGACGTTTATTTGGAATAAAAACCGACATTTTCGAAAAGGTGAAAACAATTGTTGCTTACACTTCAACCAAATATCATAAAATGCGTTAGATAGCTGACATTCAGTACTATTGAATACAAGTATGGTCATTTATTAGTACACGTAAACAATACTAAAAACGACATCTGTTGAGAAAGGGCGGAGTCATATTCACACACCCAATACTTTATCATTGTCACACTTGGCAACACTCACCCGTAAAAACGAATCAACACATCTTTCAAGTTAGCAGCTCTGCCAGATGGAACTGTAAAGATAGGTTTTAAGTAACATTTACTTATCCTTTAACAGTATAAAACAAAGTCTCTCCCGATGTTTGTACGCTTAAAACTACATTAAACTACGCAACGTATTTTAATGCAGTTTTCAGCAATAGATAGAGTGATTCAAGAGGAATATTTATGTACTTCACCCCGGCTTCTTATACGACACTAACCGTTGTTAGTTAATAATAAACCAAAAAACAACTCAATCAAATAACTCATTAGAAAGAAAGAAAAAAAGAAAGCATTAGGCACTCTAAGTGGCATGCTAATCAAACAGCTTCTATGTTTTACGATACCAACGGATAAAATTAAACATTATTCAATTTATTATCAAATAGGTAATTACTTATAGCTTATTATAATTTTATTTTATGTTATTTGATACAATTTATCCTTCAACAGAAAATAGCAATTGTATGAATTATCTACATGACCTAGGTATCTAATGTTTTTTGAAACAACATATTGTTGTCTATCAATCTTAATATATATAAATTACGTGTCACGATGTTTGTCCGCGATGGACTCCTAAACTACTTAACCGATTTTAATCAAATTTGTACACCGTGTGCAGTTTGATCCAACTTGAAAGATAGGATAGCTCACATCTCAATTTATGATCGCAATATTATTTTATTGCAAATTATAATATCGTATGACAAAAACGTTAGCCACAGCTACGCATGGCCCGGTCAACTGGTTTCTAATAAATTGTAACAACAAGTTTTCTTATCAATACTAAGGTTATAAGCGTAATCTCATTAGGAAGAAAGTGTACCTACAATAATGTTCTGTAAACTATGTGACAAATTCTAGTAATTGTAATTGACAAGGTCATATCTGCCATTTAAATTATATATTTTTTTTTTATTTTACTAAGTGAAGGGACTATCTGAAGGCCACCAAGGCCCGAGAACAAACTTGAACCTCACCGCACAAAGTCCCGGCCGAGAATCGAACCTGGGACCTCAAAGCCAGGCCTACTGCCAACTAAGCCACGGAGCCGTCTATAACATAATATCTAGACCTGGTATCGTGGTGCGTAGGATCTGGTTGAAGCTGTCGCCGTTAACGGGCAAACTAGGCTGCCTTTGACCCTGGGCTGGAAGAACTGGAACAAAGCATATTACTAGACTATTATTATCTACTACGGCTAAAGTTTACGAATATATTATGACAGTACACTTTTATTATATCATTATAATCCTTCCTTGGGGGTTTCTGGCTGGTTCTTCCCCATGGGAACAAACGCTGAACTTAGTAATAAGAACCCGTGATCTTGTAGGATCATATATGACATTTCGTATTTTTTCGCAATTAAATAAAATTAAGTTTTTCTACTTTCATTTTATTATTTGAACTGGCAAGAAACTATTGTTAAAGATATACATTTTCTTGACGTAGGTAATAACCACATTACCTAGGTCACAACAAGCACTAGCTCATGTCTATCTACCTTGCCTACCTTAACCTAAAAGATATTGATTGCCATATAATTAAACTGTGATTATTTGTAGTACTTTTTATGCTATTACATTGGAATCAACTGACAGCATACTACAGTTAAGTGGTAACCGCCGCCCAAAAACAACAATACGATTCAGGCCTTTCCCTGTTTTAGTTTTGTGAGGTAATTTTTTCTGACTTATATTTTTTTATATAAGACATTTCGTACAATTTTATGTGTAAATCTTTAGTATTGTATCTTTTCAAAGGTAGAATACATAACACTATAAATATCCTTTAACATAACTGACATGTATTTCAAGCTAGGCTTTAGGTACTTGAAAAATTTGAGATATTTCTCTACTAGCAAAGGAATAGTGAATATGTTCGTACATCCAATACTCCTGACAATAGAGACAGAAGTTAGCAGTTAGTGGTTTTGAGTGGCGCCTCTTGAACAATAGAGCAACAGTAGAAACATGGAAAAGGCTGCACAAAGACGGTACCAACTAGATATAAGCATTACAAAACTCGTTTCATAACGACGCTATGACCACCTCGGAGAAACATCAAGGTCATATTTGCATCATTTTCAAAATGATACAAATTGTCCGCAGACGGAACATTAAAGCGCGTTTAGTACAGTATTGCACAGCTCAGGGGTTAAGTAACAAGTTTTGTACAAAAGGAAATTAATAATTTTTATGACTCAATAATGAATACACAAGGTGTTGTATCCTTTGAAGAACCCTCAGACGTACTGGCTTGAAAATTAGGAAATTATATGATAATATAATCCCATCAGTTTGTATGCATGTGTTTGTGTATGTTTGTAGCTACTTCTCACACGGCATTCATACACTCAAACGGTTCAATGGATTTGGATGAAATTTGGTACCAGGGTAGATTATATGCTGAATTAACACATAGGATACTTTTTATTCCTAAAAATGAAGTATTCCCTTAGGATGGTAAACCGCGGTAAACAAAAAATAACAAACAAAATCCGTATATAATTTTAATATATTTTCAGTAATCTATACATATAAATATCATTGAAATGTCTTTTTGTAATGTCAAAATAACAGCTTTTTACTAAATGCATAAAAAAAATTATAGGGCAGGTATACAAATAAAATGTAATAGGTGTGTGAATATGACTCCGCCCCTTTTTGTCAAAATAAAACACATTTGTTCGCTTACAAAATTAAAAAAAAAATTATTGAAAGTATGCTCCATCTGCAGCTACAACCTTCGCCCATCGTTCAGGTAGTTTTCGTATTCCTTGCTGGAAGAAGTCCTGGTCTTTTGAGCTTATCCAGTTGTCAATCCAAATTTTGATACTTTCACATGAAGTAAACTTTTCTCCAGTAAGGTCTGTCTGCATCGTCCGGAATAGGTGGTAATCCGAAGGAGCTATGTCTGGTGAATATGGCGGGTGGGGTAACACTTCCCAGTCCTGTCCCTCTAAATATCTTTTTACGACTTCTGCGGTATGCGGTTTGGCATTGTCATGCTGAAGAACTAATTTGTTATGTCTATTCACCCATTCTGGTCGTTTTTCTTCTATGGCTCGCTTCAAACGCATTAGTTGTCGTCGGTAAACTTCTCCATTAATAGTTTCAGAGGGTTTGAGCAACTCATAATATACAATACCTTTCTGATCCCACCAAATACAGAGCATGACCTTGGCACAGTGAATATTTATTTTTGGCTGTGATGGGCCTGGTTCGCCTGGTTTCACCCAAGCTTTTTTGCGTTTAGGATTTTCGTAGTGTATCCATTTTTCGTCTCCTGTGACTATCCGATGCAAAAATCCTTTTCTTTGCTGTCTTTGAAGCAGCATTTCACAAATGGTTTTCCGACGTTCCATGTCTCTTTCTTTTAAATCATGTGGAACCCAGTAACCGGCTTTTTGAATCATTCCCATCATTTGTAAACGCTTTGCAACAGTTGAACGATCAACATTTAATGCTGCAGCTAATTCTGATTGAGTTTGGCAAGAATCTTCCGCCAATAATGCTTCCAATTCAGCATCTTCAAATTTTTTTGGTGGTTTTCCATGTTCTTTATCCTCAGTACTAAAATCGTTATTTTGAAATCGTCGAAACCATTCCTTGCAAGTTGTATTAGACGGAGCATGCTCACCATAAATCTCCACAAGCAAACGATAAGTTTCCGCTGCAGTTTTCTTCGCAATAAAATAATGTAATAACACTTCCCGCAAATGACGTTTATTTGGAATAAAAACCGACATTTTCGAAAAGGTGAAAACAATTGTTGCTTACACTTCAACCAAATATCATAAAATGCGTTAGATAGCTGACATTCCAGTACTATCGAATACAAGTATGGTCATTTATTAGTACACGTAAACAATACTAAAAACGACATCTGTTGAGAAAGGGCGGAGTCATATTCACACACCCAATAAAAAAAAAAATTTTTAAATATTTGCCTTTCTTTCTGTTTGTTCTGGCTAATCTCCAAAACGGCTGGACCGATTTTGACGTGACTTTCACTGGCAGATAGCTGATGTTATAAGGAACCACTTAGGCTTAGGCTAGGCTTTAGTTCAGAAAAAAAATGTCCAAAAAAAAAATTCCACGCGTAACGTTGCAAACAAACAATAAATCATAAAGTTGAATTGAAACATTAATTTCCATTTGTTCAAAAAAAATCTTTCAACTTACCAGTCAAAAGCTATGAGTTGTTCGATACTGTTCGCGAATAATCCTATTGTCAAATTGGTTGCAATTACCTCGTTACAAGATCGCATTAGTCGCCATTAGCTTGCACACAGCGCGGTTCAAGAGCAACAATCTTGTATCAATCAATTTCGTGAATCAATCATCACCACACGAAATCTAAATACAAATGATTCATGATGAAACCAACAAATTTTTATGTAATCTCGAATATAATGGAATTGCTCCATCAATCAATCATTCTTGCTTGTTCTTCGCACGGTTCTCATAGGGTCTAAACAAGCACCAAACTTAACAATAAATCACGAGACGGGACACATTTCTTTTAAAAAAAGTAACTTTTGATTAGATTTTTTTTATTTACTTATTTTTTACTTTGACTTTGATGAAAGTGGAAGAGTGAGCTGACCAGTCACTTCTGCCCATACAGGTTCTACTTCTGCCTCTATCTAGATACGGAAAGACCCTCATCGCATCGGCGTGAGCACACGGCAGGTACACAATCCTGCCGGCCTGCAATCAAATGGTCGGAAACGAGCTGTCAAACAAATGTTTGCACGGTCGGAAACCAAATCTGAGCCCTTTGCTTTGCAAGCAGGGCAGCTAAGCTACTAAGCTAGGAAGCCGAACAAAATTGAAACCTGTTTATTGAATTCTTAATTAGTTACTTATTCATGATATTGGAACCCACAAGATAAAAGTGGTCCATCAAGCATCTGCCTACCCCTTCGGATAAATAAATTCAAATTATAGTTATTTCTTGAAATACATGTCAGTTATGTTAAAGGATATTTATAGTGTTATGTATTCTACCTTTGAAAAGATGCAATACTAAAGATTTACACATAAAATTGTACAAAATGTCTTGTATTAAAAAATATATAATATATATGTCAGAAAAAACAAATAATATAAT
The DNA here is from genome assembly GCA_921293045.1 of Aplocera efformata. Lineage (NCBI taxonomy): Eukaryota > Metazoa > Arthropoda > Insecta > Lepidoptera > Geometridae > Aplocera > Aplocera efformata. The sequence goes on from OV121057.1 coordinate 706,209, forward strand.
CAAAAATTGTTATGTAAAGCATGTAATAATCCTATGTTTAACATATTTGACACAAAGATTTGTCAATCATAAATTCATTAATTTACGGTAACACTTTTATGTATAGTAACACTGTCAATAAACTTTTTATTAATGTACTAATTATTCTGCTCAATTACTTCGTACTTAACTTATCGTCTAATTGGTTATAACATTTAATCACTTACCTATAATAATTAAGACGAAGATCGACACTAATCCATTACAGGTCACCACACTTTTATAAAAGATCATCTTTTAAAATAACTATTATAATATTTTTTTTATCAAAATTTTCAATAAAATAATAGTTTCTAGAATAAACGTATTAGAAAAATTAAGTAGTTTTTAATACAAAGGGAATTTCATTGGGGAATTTCCGTTCTAAATTATTTATTGTGTCCTATAATATAATTTCTTTAAGTAATTTTATTCGGTCACAGATTAAAATCAATATCGCAAGTATTGTAATGAATTGTTTGTAAGTACAAGTGGCTCGGAGGTGAGGAGATTACTGAAGGGTTGCGCTGGCGCAGCCTCCGCTCATAATGCTACAGATTAAGCCACAGTCGGAACAAACGAACATCTCGACCGTGTTATTGTTTTAAATCACACGACATGATTGTACTGAGATTATAACTTGATGAGCGTTATGGTTTTCGTGTTTTGAAGTGGCGAAACTGGTGTAGCAATTGAAACGTAAAATTAAATTAAAATATTATTAAGATGATTTATGAAAAAAAATGATTTAAAATTTTTGACACAAATGTTTGTCCTGGGTGGGAATAGATCCCATGACCTACAACGCAGAAGGCGGACCTACTACGCCAGCCAGTCACAACATAGTAATAATATTGATAAATACTAGGCACCAAGTTTTTTCTAATATGTCAATGTCAAAATATTTATTTCCATTGAATTCTTAAAAAAATACTAGGAAATGACACACTTGCCGTCTAAATTCAGATAGGTACTTTTAAACGAGAGCGTGGTGGCCCAGGGGCACAGACGCCGACTTTCAATCTGAAGGTCGCTGGTTCAAACCCACAAGTGCACCAATGATGTTTTATCACTTGAAAAATGTATGTGCGTAATACCACGTTCTGGAAACGGTACGGAAAACATCGTGAGGAAACCGGCATGTCTTAGAACCAAAAATTCGACGACATGTGACATCTACCAATCCGGATTGGGCTTCCGTGTTAAATCAGAGCCCATTCACTCTCAATTATCGAGAATTAATTACTTATAAACAGGAAAGCCTCGCATTGCAACATCTTGGCCAGACATGAAGATGGAACCTGTCTCATGAGCCTGTAATTCCACCAGCACGCTTCAAAACCGAAACACAGTTCTAAAACCTTATGACTGCTTGTCGGCATGTAGCTACTCTAAGTTAAGCAACCCTCGATCGGGTCAGTAATTGGATGAGTGCACCATTTAGAAGCACTTGAACCAAGGATGGGAATTGATAAAATTTTTGACCACCTTAGAGTGTAAATAAAATTGAATAAAACCACACACCTAAATCGGGAACCTTTTCTAAGTCTGTTTTTAGGTCTAAAATCATATTTCATTTCATTTCATTTATTTCCACAATTTGGTACATATAGAACACTATATCGTCAAAACCTAAAGATAAATATTCCATACTCAGAAAACAGACAAGAGATCGTGATTCAGTTTGTAAATACAATAGTCAAGCGCAATGTCAGTAATTAAAAACAACTTACTAAAAGATCATTTCAGGTGTAGAGAGGCTGTATATACGAGTAATATAATTATCGCGCGTGTAGGTACGTAGAGATCACTAACGATCAGCATTGACCTGCGATATCACACCGGCACATTACCAAGACAGGGATGTCGCGCGTGCGCGGCGGGAGGGGAGAGCCGAGAGGAGAGACGGGGGAGAGGAGAGCCGAGAGGAGAGACGGGGGGAGAGGAGAGCCGAGAGGAGAGACGGGCGGGAGAGGAGAGCCGAGAGGGAGACGGGCGGGAGAGGAGAGCCGAGAGGAGAGACGGGGGGAGAGGAGAGCCGAGAGGGAGACGGGCGGGAGAGGAGAGCCGAGAGGAGAGACGGGGGGAGAGGAGAGCCGAGAGGAGAGACGGGGGGAGAGGAGAGCCGAGAGGAGAGACGGGGGAGAGGAGAGCCGAGAGGAGAGACGGGGGGAGAGGAGAGCCGAGAGGAGAGACGGGCGGGAGAGGAGAGCCGAGAGGGAGACGGGCGGGAGAGGAGAGCCGAGAGGAGAGACGGGGGGAGAGGAGAGCCGAGAGGGAGACGGGCGGGAGAGGAGAGCCGAGAGGAGAGACGGGGGGAGAGGAGAGCCGAGTGGAGAGACGAGAGGAGAGAGGAGAGAGGAGAGACGGGCGGGAGAGGAGAGCCGGCGCTGTGTGGAAATCTCCAAAAATACATTTAAAAACCATACTTATTGTCCACTTTCGTCTATATTCGAACTCCTTAGCGCACCAGCCTCTAATGTTCCCACTGACTCCCGATAATTGAGAATGGGCTTTGATCTACCACGGGAGCAAAATCCGGATTGGTAGATGTCACATGTCTTCGAATTTTTGGTTTTAAAACATGCCGGTTTCCTCACGATGTTTTCCTTCACCGTTCCGAGAACGTAGCATGCGCATATACATTTTTCAAGTGAAAATCTCATTGGTACACTTGTGGATTTGAACCAGCAACCTTCAGATTGTAAGTCGGCGTCTGTGCCCCTAGGCCAGGATCTAGGTCGAACTCCTTATGTGTATAAATACTAACTAATTATTGCTTTTTACTTGATTTCAAAGTCATGTACCAGAACGTTATACATTTAAAATGTATAAGTTTTCCGCATATTTCCGCCATAAAAACTGTAGACAATATTATGGTAGATAATATATGAGCATCCCTATTTACATACTTGTTGCCTACTTAGTATGTATCACACGACTGCCCAAGTAATTACAGTAGGTACTAGTTTTATGAATTCGCGGCCGTGGAGCTGGAGATTCTTTCGTCTTTTCTACATTAAGACTGAATACAATATTTTGATCGCCATACGTTGTCAAAGTCAAAAACTTTGCAAAAATTGTTGCACTGCTAGAGACAGTAAAAGTTTTAATCCATTCGTTAATTAATTAAAAATTATGCTCACATAAAAAACGGAAAGAAAAAAAAATTGATGGAATGATCTGACAAGATATTTGAAATCGAAAGAAACCTATTTCGATATTTTAATCCCGGTCAAAACTTGTACAAATATGATTATGTTCTAATTGCGTGGCTAGCATGAAGTTTGGTCTCGGGTCTTGGGTGTTTGTTTGTGTTTCTGTATGCCAACGACATAAGAAATCCTTGTTCCTATGAATGTGTAAACATCAACGTTATTATACTTTTGTTCACATAGTACTCGTAGTTACTAATAAAACAATTTTATTACCGAGCAAATATTTAGTGTCCACGCTCGGTGTGATTATTTATAAGACAAACACTATTACGCTCGTTTCACACAGACGAATGTTCGAGGCGCTTCATGGCGAAATATTAATACTGCGCGAATTTGGCCGCGAGGCATGTTACTATTGTAGAGAGAGATGTGCGGAGATGAGTGGCATAGCGGGCAGGAGTTCCTTTTATTTATTTTGCAGAAGTGACAGAGCTGAAGGCCTACCTGATGGTAAGTGGCCCAGATGCCCGCTTCCGTAGGTGTGTACCCTTTGATTTTCTACACGTGGTGGATGGTACTAAAAGAGCAACCAAAAGTAGTAGTAGAACTTGTGCCAAGTTGGTACTGCCACCACACCTGGAATCTGCCGCCAAGCAGTAGTGCTCGCATTACTGGGTGATAGACGCAGCAGGATGAACGTAACTCACTATCCAAATCTTATACTGAGTCGCATTACTGTTGTCATGGGCGGGGGTCGCCACTTACCACCTCAGCTCGTTCCGTCACTTATTCTCATAAAAAAACCTATATAGCTAAGGAACACTATAAATTTTTCAATTATTGTGATCTGTACTGTGTTATATCCTTTTTCTTTTGTCAAATTAAATTATTCTTGTTCATGTATTAATATCGCGGATTCGTGCGCAGGCGCGGACAATCAGCATCGATTCGCCGGTGTGAACGACCGTTATTCACAACACTTGAACCTTTGGGGTCGCTATTTGATCCGTCATACGTGACAAATATTAATTTATATACGAACTCAAACAAACACACTATACACATCTACGATCCTGACATACTTCAAATTAACAAGAAAAAAAAACTGCTTCAACACATAACATGAAAGAAAATGACAATAGAGAAAATCTTACTAATTTTATAAACGCGAATGTTTGGTATGGATGGATGTTTGTTACTCCATCACGCCAGAACGGCTGGACGGACCTGGACGAAATTTGGCACAGAGATAGATTATAGTCTGTAATAGCACGTTAGCTACTTTTTGACGGCTCCGTGGCTTAGTTGGTAGTAGCCCTGCCTTCTAAGCAAAGGGGTCCCGGGTTCGATTCCCGGCCGGGGCACACTGTGTGGTGAGCATGAAGTTTGTCCTCGGGTCTTGGGTGTTTGTATTGTTTGTGTTTGTCCATGCCATATGCGAGACGAATTCAAGTGCAGAGGTATGGTTGTGTATTATTAATTTATGTGATGGATTAAATGAAACCCAGTTTAAAAACACACGTTTATTAAGAAAGGGAATGTATAAGGACAATTAACCGGAAGCTTACAATAAGAAATAATTACATTTAACCAACTACAATAATACGAGTATATTTACAACTACCTTCAACGTAAACTTTAAAAATAAAAACAAATGACCTTAAATTTAGTATTTTTAAGGAAATGACAGAGTAAGGAAAACAAAAGTTGAACGCTTTAAATGCTTAACTTGAATGATATAAATTGCGACATTGCATCTTGCAACATCCTTACAAAGTACAAAACAAAGTCGCTCTCGCTGTTTATACGCTTACATCTTTTAAACTACGCAACGTATTTTAATGCTGTTTCCAGCAATAGATAGAGTGATTCGAGAGGAAGGTTTGTATGTAGTATAAATGGATACTGTTGGAGAGAAAAGTCGAGCACCCGTGCGAAACCGGGGCGGGTCGCTAGTTTTTGCTTCAGTTCAGTTTTTGCTTCAGTTCAGTTTTTGCTCTCGGCTAAGTTGACCATTCTGTCCGCATTAAGATGTTTCACAAGTTATGCGCGCTCATCGCGTAGCTTACCTATCTGTTCGTTACAGATCATCTTAGTTAAGCAACTTACGGCACGGTCAGAAGTTGGATGGGTGACCATTTAGTGGCATTTAAACCATTTAGTGCTTCGGAGGGTGCGATAAGATTAAGATGTCTGTCCCGGCTATACTGGTCGTATAGTCATGTCGGAGAGCTTCGGGTTTGAAACCTCCGACAACAGGGTTGGCCACTTGCTCTCACGAAATAAGAAGGAAAAAAGAAAGTTACATAAGGTTATTATTGATTGACTATGGTTTGAAGGAAAACCTACCCGAAGTATCCACGTGTCCCCCCCGGGTGGTACTACAGGAGCAACCCAAGCAGTAGAACTTGTAGTACTGCCACCACCCCTGGTAAGCCGCCGCCAAGCCAGTGGTGCACTCGCCTTGCTTTGATCCGATGGAAGGGTGTGGATGCCGGTGAGATTACAAGCACTCGAGACGGTACATCTCCGTGTCCGTAACGAAAAGCGACTTAGGTTTTCCCATACTTCGAAAGGGAAGAAACTAAATCTTACTTGGACTGTAAGCGCGTTCAATCACTATTATCGCATATAATATGTAGTAGCCTCAGAAATAATATATCACTGTCTATATAAAGAGATATATTGATATTTTTATATGAAACTAGCTGTGCCCCGCGGCTTCACATAACCTGTCAAACAAACTCTTTATTATATTAGTATAGATGTATTAGAAGTACATATTCAATACCAAAATAAAATTAAAAATATTATGCAATCACTTACAAATTATACTCAATCATATCCCAGAACAATTTTGAATATTTACAAAAGAGGTAACTAGAACTCGCGACCCCCTAGGTAGTAATAAAAACGACCCCCTAACATGGATACAGATGTAATATTAAGAAGTTCCCGTTCATATTTCTATCGAGTGGTTGGGACCGTTTCTATATTAAACTAATTAACACAAAATACACCATTTTTCAAAGAAACTACTAAAATACTCGCATTTTTACATAAAACACCATCGAATTATATTTACGAGAAGCTTAGGTCATATACTTATCGCTAATTTAATAATATCGCTAAACTAACATAGCTGCCTAGCGAAATTGAAGCCACATTAACGTATAAAACTATAAATTAATTATTAAATACATATCCTTTAAAATCACTTGGAATTACTATCTAAAAATTACGTATTGATAAATGAGATGAAAATTTCTTTCTTGAATCGGAATGCGCATCCTTTTGTAAGATTTAGAGATTATCATTTAAATCGATAAATCATCTTATTCAGAACAAACTTATATTAGGCTCTAACATTTGAATCATACGTCTTAAACGACACACTTCCAGTACATAATTAATTATTATTGAAATTGAGAATTATATCATATTTTTCCAACATTCTTTAAGTACCAAACAACAACACTTAAACATTTTACATTCAACATTATTGACTCTTACCTTATCACATCTACTCCGTCTACGCTTTTGGTGTCCAATAACAAGTGTTTACTTTAAATCTATGTCATCAGCGAGCAGGTCTTCGCACTCCTTCTCCCAGTGCTTGTCATCACTGCTCTTGTCGGCCACTACTTCGTACTCATTCAGTTCAGCTTCCAACTCTTTCTCCCATTGCTCTGAAAAATCATTTGATTTTTTATCAATGTTAGCAATTAAATTGTTGATCATATATGATATAATACAAAATACATATATATTATTTTTAAGTGTATGATTAGGCACAGAAGCAAACGGCCCACCTGATGGTAAGTGGCTACCGTCGCCTATAGACGCTAGCAACACTTGAGGTGTTGCCAACGCGGTGCCTATCTTTGTATTATACAATATTGTATAAATAATATTATCAGTTGTAATGTTGTACCTGTTAAGAATTCATCGATACAATATTGGGTAGTATAGGGGTATATAAATGACAATACGAATATTATTTTAGAATAATATAATTATTTCAATTCATAATAACTAACTATAAATGCCAATTTATCATTTTGTAACTACACGTTGTATTTTACTAAATTATTACATCAATAAAGTAATACTGTCGCTATTTAAAAGAAAACTACGATAATTGAGGAGCTAGGAACTAAAACACAGAGGCGTTCAAACCACACGTTAGCCAAATTATTTAAATTTCTTTAAACATGGAATCTATAGAGTAAACATTGGTTTATAATGGACACCGATTAACATTGAAACATGAAATCCTTCTAAAACCATCGACAGAGATGTTGCTCGCTTCTGTTTGCCACTGAGGGGTGAAGTCAGGATGGCGACAGCATTCTAGGCCAGTAATTACGTTACTATCACTTCCCACTAAACACTCCAATATCTATATAATAATTATACATGAGATTATACTCTACAACTCTACACAACTTCGGTAACACTGGATTTTTCCACAGATTAATATTGACCTACATCTAATTGTAAATAATTACAAAAGAAAACGGGAAGAGACAGTGTTGCCAGGTAAGGGGGAAGTTGGAAATTCGGCAGTGACTCCGAACGGATCAATAATTGACTGACACCATTGAGTGATATGTTACAGCCCTTACTGAAGCACTTTCAGACACCGCCGCGAGTTTACTCAAAACAGCTACAGACGTGTCGAAAGGTAAAGTTTCACATTCAAATTGGAAGAAAACATGTAATACTGCCGTGAATATAAATAATATGAAGAATATTAAAGATAAACTGACAACACATTGTTATATATACATATGTAGTTTCAACATTGCTACACTCTGCTAAGTATAGGAGCTTAGTAATTGAAATCGTAAAGACAGTGAGATGACCAACTTTGAGAAATACAGAGGTTAAGAAATAAAATTAAAAAATAATGAAGAATAGGCATAAGAAGCAGTTCATTCGAAAGCGGAACAAAGTAGAAGAATGTTGCAGTAGCAATGTCAAAACCGGAACAATATATACTTACAGTTAACACTACTGAGCCGAACCGTAATGAACTGGTGATGTTACAGCTATATAATCCTATTAAATACTTAGACATATATAACATTCAGTAGACATTAAGATAGGTTCCATCGAGAAATTTGATAAGGTGATGTATACAATTCAAGTATCGTAGCCTCTACGCCAATAGCCACAAGTTTATATAGAACATAATTATCTTTTGTCAAGAATAAACATGAACCAGATTCGTGCTATTGAAATACAGACTAATCAGTAGTGGTACAACAGGTTATATCAATCAAATATCGATATATACAATTCAATTTTAAATTCCACAGGGAACGGGATAAAATAAGCTATATTGTCATATAACATTAATTTATATATATAAATATATACGACACACGAGATAACAACAAGGATGAAGATATGACAGTGATATAGATCATAAACTTTTAAGATAATATATATATAACCAAAAGATAGCAAACAGCGATAAACCCTATACATATTCAACGCTAAATATTATAAATAAATGGATGAGTGAATGGTTTAACAGTGAAATATGTAACTCGTCATAATCTTATGATTCGTTCGGCGCCTCTTTAGAGAACACGCGAGAATGAGAACATCATCCATATAGACAAGACGCTCGCAGAACGGGTACACTACAAAACAGGTTTAGGGGCATTCATTAAATGAAGACTGTTACTTTTACCAAACACTAATAATACGAAGAGAAGATTACATTTTATTTGTTTTAATAAGAGATCATCTAACGCTACATGTGCGTACCCTATGTTGTAAGCTATCCAATATTGTAATAACATGACAATCGATATACAAATAATCTATCAATGGTTATAAATTTTAATAGAGTAACACAATCCACTGCAAAAAACGACATTATATTGACAGCCCTATTAATTAACACCTCTCAAAAGATTATACAAGATATATTATACGAGAGGATAAGGGTCAACATAGGTATTTTAGAAGGCTTACTTAGCAAAAAAATAAATAATAATATATATGTGCCTGTATACATGGATAATAAATATATAGAACCGTATATCGCTGGTGTAATGTGATAGCGGATGCCCCTTAGATGTCCGTGCGTCTTGCTTAAGCTGCATTCCAGGGAAGGAACAAACAGAATGCATTTAGCGACAATCGACAACATAATTAATAAGACAATAGATATTATATACCATCATGATATTGATACTTTGAGAATATTACTGACTATTCCTGGGTTTTATAACGTGCGTATGGAAGGTTCGATCCGTACGTTTAAGGATGACAAACGCATCATAGTAATATTGCTATTGGAAAATGTAACAATAAATATTTTATATAAACAAACTCAATTTTTCAATAATCATCATCCGAACGTTTGTGTAACTCAAAATATATCATGATATTTATTTTTGCATCGAAGACCAAGTCTACTTTACATGTGAATTTTTATGGTTGTAAGTGAATATGGTAAATGATTTAGTGTTAATTTTTTAAAACATGTGTGCCGAAGCATGCAGGGCAGAATTTTTAAAATATTTCTCAAAGTTGGTATTTTAAGCCAATGTTTACCCGTAGTCACATTTTTTATGGTAAATAAAAAATAAAATGGCCTTATAAATAAAATAAAAGATATAAAATAAATTATAACTAATAAATAATTTGGCTGTGTGTGCACAATGAAAACAAACAAAAAATAAATCAATGGAATATCTTATTTTTAAAATACTCTAGAATAGGGATTGCAATTCAGCACTGTTTTCAATCCCGCAGGATTTTTGCTGGAATAACTTCGATCCAGCGGGATCCCGCATAAATTATATTATATTATAAATGAAACAAAAAATAAAAAAAACTTTAATGTATTAATAATCAAATTTCAAACTTAAAAAATCAAGATCAACTTACAGTGCCTTACCTTACCTTCGGCTAAAAACAATAAAAAACATCAGTTAATTTTAGTAAGCTATTATTACTAAAATTAATTCTAATCTTTGCGTGAGATAATTTTAATCTGTATTCACACTTGTTCACACTAGTTGTTACACTTTAATTTAATTACTTTAAATTCAAATGAATTTAAGTAGTTTAAGTTTAATACCTTTTTTAACTATAGATTCAATCAATCAATGTTACAAAAGAAATCTTTGATGTTTGCGGATCAGCAAGCTGGTGCGGGATCCCGCAGAGCCTAACATTATGGCAGATCCCACTGGATTGCGGGATCCCACTTTGCTGGATTACAATCCCTAGAATCCTAGAATGTTATATCACACAATCTCAATAGTGAAATAGTCAAGTCTTACCATCGTCATTGTCTTTGTCAACTCTCAAAGATTTGATACGCTTCTTGGCGTCATCTATTGATTCTTGCGATGATTTCTCAGTGACTTTCAAGTCAAACGTTTTTTCATCTTTGGAAAATAAACATGAAACAAAAACAAAATAAACATGGGTGCAAATGAACAGTGACTGAAAAAAAAAACTAAAACTAGAAAACTTAAGATTTGTAGATGTACTGTTTAATTATATTTGGCTAAACAGCTTTCTTAAGATTTGTGATGAAGTTCGATTCGATTATGAAGAGACAATTATTTTACTGTCTGCATAGATTTCCATCCATTGATTTAAGGCTACTTGTGTTCTTTGTGAGAGGAGACTCAAGTCGAAGGCAGTTCCTGCCACTGTAGCTTGAGGATGGATGGAAACATCATATTGTATGTACGATATTTTATTATTATAATATCAATATTACTATCATTACAGTCAAAGATAGAGTTTGAACAAGTGTCACTCTTAATAATGAGATCGCGTAAGAATATAGACATAGGAATCTTTTTTTAAAGACAATAAAGATATTTTTGTTTGATTTAAAGAAAAAAAAAATGGATTGTAATCGACTTAAGTAGAGATAGAGAATTCCAACTAATTCATTCTTTTAGATCTCAAGTACGTTTCGACAATTCAAAATAAAACGAGAGATAGATAGGACGTTGATTCAGCACTGAATTTAATTTCTCACTTAAGAAGTAAGTCTCTCCATAACTGAACCGGACAGTGATCATGACGATGAAGTAGCTACTAAATGGAACTGCAGAGTACTGCAATAAAACTTATATCTACACATCCACTAAACTTTTGAAAAATTTTCTAGAGTTGGACTTGCCGAAGGCTACCTGAAGTTAACCTCAGGCAATGCCTTAATTGTACTACAGCAAACTGAGGATGATCCCACGATCATCCTCAGTTTGATGTAGTAGTCATCGAAACACGTGCCACATAGATGGCAACGGCACACGAACTTTTAAGTGAAACCGGCACACGAAGCGACAATTTCAAATTTGAACCCATTCCAAATATTAAACACAGACGCGACATTACCAAGTCAGACTCAAAGCTTAAATACTTCATTCCGTAAGATACACAACTGAAATTTGGACAAGATAGAATCGACAATTTACGCGCATATTCCATGTCAGAGGGTTCCTTGCAGTTTTCATTGTTCCGTTAATCCTAGCTAAAAATACGCATTTCTAAATCTTGTCTTGTCTCGTCCGTGTAGATTTTAGGAACATTTGAATATTGTCACTACGCTTCCGAATTTATGGTGAAAAACCAGCCTAAATGTGAAAAACCGACTAATGATGATACACCGAGGATTCCGTGCTACCGATTGTAATTACGCCTTAATAACTCTGTAAAAATGTTAGCCGATTGCGGCACAAAAGCATCATAAGATACAACTCTTTCTAGTCAGAACAGACGGACGTTGCAGGCTTAATAATAGGGGTTCGTTACCCCTCGGGTTCGGAACCCTAGTGGCTTCACCGTGGCATACCTTGCGAGTCCTCGGTGGTCTCCTGGCGCGGCGCGTGGTCGGCCTCGTTGGCTTGCACGATCAGCGACAGGCGGTAGAAGTAGTTCCGCCAGAACTGCTCCTCCGTGATGCTGGAAACGACAAACGACAACTAGTATTATCCAAACTAATTCTTCTTCTTCGTGTGAGTGGTCAACTCTGGTGTCAGTTGCCACCCGTAGACCTCAAACATGGTTAATGTCATTAATGGATTCAAGGGATTCAGGATTCCTTGAATCCTTGAATGTAACATGTATGTTAAGATCATCTAAAAAGGGATAATATTTAATACACCCTCCGAAGTCTAGTTCTAGAATCGACATGTCCTTTGTCTCTCCACAAGCACCTACATCAGATTAAGTTAAGATGCCGGATAGGGGTTTTTACTTGTTAAATTACTTGTGTTGCTAATTCTCGTTAATATTCAGAAACTTTCAGAAGTAAGAATAAAATTTGAAGCAGTAACAGCGGATACGCGGATTTCCACCCAACATGAACCATCTGCCACAGAACGCTGCCCGGTTCAAGAGTAATAGTGATTAGACAATCTAGACGTTAGTAGTATAATAATAATAATAATCTTTATTTCAGGCAATTAACATTTTTTACTAAAAACGTCAGCCCATAGAATAAATACCTTACAGACTAACATACATATAAAATATAAACAAAGAAACATTGAAACTAGGAACGTAATGTCTGCGACGTTGTACGCGGCGGCGCCAGAGACGGCGCGGGAGCGGGAGCGGCAGCGTTCGGCGGTCGGCCTCGGAACTTCCGGAATAGGACGCCTTTAGGCCACAGCTCTTCCTTCATGAAGGTCGACAGATGTTCGGTCGGCACCCTCACCACAAATGAATTGAAGTTCACTTTATGGCGGGACTCCAACCGCTCGACCCTCAGGTTAAATTTGCTCTTCGCGCGCAAATACTCCGCCACCTCCTCAGCCTTGACGGTGTAATGCACGCGCGACACGTACAATAACGTAGTGCTATTCGAGCTCACATACCGAGGGTTCCGTACCACCAATTATTAATTTAATTATTTATTAAAATATTCGCCATAACAACAATTATATCCTGTGAAATTTTAGTCTGTTACGACTTGTGGTTGAAATGATATAAGCCTTTAGAAGGAAGGGCGGGGCTTCTACTTACTGAAGGGTGTTGTATTTTTATTAGCTATATACTTCATATTTTATAAGAAAATCAGCCAGCTTATAAAACGGTTACGGATTACGGTTTATAAAATTCTGTGTAGAACAGACAGTACTTGTAAGCTTAGAAAGGCGTTCTCCTCATGGTACGGAACCGTATAAACGCAGCTGTCAACTTACATTTTTGGCACTAGATCGAAGCGCATCTTCTCCAGATTAGGGTCCTCCTCCATGATAGCAAGAGCCACGTTGTACATTTTGTCGTAGTCAAAGTCGAATTCGACGCCGGCGGGGGGCGCGCGCACGAAGTTTCTTCGATCCTGAAAGTTACCACACACGTGACCAATTACCGAAATCACGACGATATTCTAAGATTCTAAAATAATAACATTTTCAAGGACGTTTAATCTTCAATAGCTGGCGAACTTGTTTCTTCACAATATCCTTATCAAAAATGGGAAATGTACTGCCAATCACCCTCGCATTGCTCCTGGCTTGAGCGAACTACTTAAAGGCTCCTCGCTCATCCAGGTCATCTAAAAGAAACGCTCACAGTGGAAAGAGAAGCACTCCTCGAGCCACGCCTCATTGGGATCCAGTCTATCCTTTGTCGATGACATCCGGCAGTTGAATTTTCTCAAAGATTCTAAAAGGTCCAAATTAACTATAGGAGACACTTACAGTGGATAGAGAGAGGCACTCCTCCTTGAGCCCCGCCTCGTTGGGAGCGCCCACCCAGGGCGCCACAGCGGCGCCGGAGCCGCCCGCCTGCCCCTTGATGAAAGCATCTTGCTCGCGGTTGAACTCGCCTAGGATGCTCTGAGGAAGGACAATAAAGGATTCATTAATGTGCGGGAAACTATAGCGTGGGGCTGTTGTTACAGAGAATAAAACCTATTTATTAAAAAACAAGCAGATTAATTTTGTGGCGAAGAAAATTGCAATACTACGTATCAAAATTTAAAGTAACAATTTTTACATTGTAATAGGTGTGTGAATATGACTCCGCCCATTTTTGTCAAAATAAAACACATTTGTTCGCTTACAAAATTAAAAAAAAAATTATTGAAAGTATGCTCCATCTGCAGCTACAACCTTCGCCCATCGTTCAGGTAGTTTTCGTATTCCTTGCTGGAAGAAGTCCTGGTCTTTTGAGCTTATCCAGTTGTCAATCCAAATTTTGATACTTTCACATGAAGTAAACTTTTCTCCAGTAAGGTCTGTCTGCATCGTCCGGAATAGGTGGTAATCCGAAGGAGCTATGTCTGGTGAATATGGCGGGTGGGGTAACACTTCCCAGTCCTGTCCCTCTAAATATCTTTTTACGACTTCTGCGGTATGCGGTTTGGCATTGTCATGCTGAAGAACTAATTTGTTATGTCTATTCACCCATTCTGGTCGTTTTTCTTCTATGGCTCGCTTCAAACGCATTAGTTGTCGTCGGTAAACTTCTCCATTAATAGTTTCAGAGGGTTTGAGCAACTCATAATATACAATACCTTTCTGATCCCACCAAATACAGAGCATGACCTTGGCACAGTGAATATTTATTTTTGGCTGTGATGGGCCTGGTTCGCCTGGTTTCACCCAAGCTTTTTTGCGTTTAGGATTTTCGTAGTGTATCCATTTTTCGTCTCCTGTGACTATCCGATGCAAAAATCCTTTTCTTTGCTGTCTTTGAAGCAGCATTTCACAAATGGTTTTCCGACGTTCCATGTCTCTTTCTTTTAAATCATGTGGAACCCAGTCACCGGCTTTTTGAATCATTCCCATCATTTGTAAACGCTTTGCAACAGTTGAACGATCAACATTTAATGCTGCAGCTAATTCTGATTGAGTTTGGCAAGAATCTTCCGCCAATAATGCTTCCAATTCAGCATCTTCAAATTTTTTTGGTGGTTTTCCATGTTCTTTATCCTCAGTACTAAAATCGTTATTTTGAAATCGTCGAAACCATTCCTTGCAAGTTGTATTAGACGGAGCATGCTCACCATAAATCTCCACAAGCAAACGATAAGTTTCCGCTGCAGTTTTCTTCGCAATAAAATAATGTAATAACACTTCCCGCAAATGACGTTTATTTGGAATAAAAACCGACATTTTCGAAAAGGTGAAAACAATTGTTGCTTACACTTCAACCAAATATCATAAAATGCGTTAGATAGCTGACATTCAGTACTATCGAATACAAGTATGGTCATTTATTAGTACACGTAAACAATACTAAAAACGACATCTGTTGAGAAAGGGCGGAGTCATATTCACACACCCAATAATTTATCCTATCCTAATTAATATTATAAATGCGAATGCGAGTTTGTTTTGTTACGCTTTCACGCCTTAACTACTCATTATGAAATTTAGCATACAGGTTGGGGTATACAGGGAAAAAGGCATTGAAATAAATTTATTAACAAAATTAATGAACAAAAAACCTTTACGACCTATAACCCATATTATTGAATTAAATTTATATAGAAAACTACTTTGAGATGTTGGTATCATACAGGTTTCACAGGTTATTTTAATGAAGTACCTATATAGAGTGGGGGTTAATTAATAGCGGTCGGTCTTAATGGTATTTAAGCTATAAAGTCGTTACAAAGATTATATTAAACTAGTGGAATGTCTGGTGTTCCGTACGAAACGAAAATTTGTTTTTACCATGCTCAACTCTATTAGAATGAGAAGTAAATGTGACAAAACGGATTTCAAAACCTAATAAACCATTTTTTTAAAGCAATTTTGGAAAAAGAAGTTTCTTGTTGCGGGAACATCTTTAATCAGGACAGATGCATTCGTCTGATGGATTCAGAGAAAACAGAATTAATGAAATTCGCGAATATTTGCAAGTAGAACTACAACGGAAAAATTATGTGCCACAGTAACTCTAATTCCAGTTGAAACTATCGTCGTGACATTTGGTGATCTAGGCAATGACCTAGATCACCAAATAGTGTCAATTAATTTTATTCACAGACGCATAAATAAAAGTCAGTTATCGGTAAACGTCGCAGTGATCAGCAGTACAGCAAATATGGTAGAGAAAAATGCTCAACAAATTCCTGTTAGAGAGAATGATGAGTACGCAAAGGCTATTGGTGAGATGGGACGATGGCAACTCTTCGTCCTGTTCATGTTGGCAGTGCCAATCAAGATAGTGTTACCCGGGATACATTTCGGAATAGTGCTCATCGCCCCAAAAACCGCATTCAGGTGTTTAGAGAGGAACTCGTCCGATGAGATAGTGAATATGACGTGTTATAGTGACTGTGTTCAGTATGAGTACTTTAGTGAGTTTGAAAACAGTATTATCACGGAATGGGATTTGATCTGCGACAGAGCTTGGCTAGCTAATTTCACCCAGACAGTTTGTATGTTTGGTGTTTTGGTCGGGAGTGTTCTGTTTGGATTTTTTGCGGACAGGTTGGTCTATAGGATATTTTATCCTTCTATCTAGTCAAATGCGAGCTAAAAGGGTATAGTTAAATAATAATGAACATTTTCAGATATGGACGTCGTCCAGCGCTGATTCTTTCCGGCCTCCTAGAAACCTGTTTCAGCCTGACGACGCCGTTCTGCAACAACTATTATATCTTCGTCATCATCAGGTTTTTCCTTGGATTCAGCACGGCCGGGACAATGATTACATCTTTTGTGATACTTATGGAAATCTTTGGTCCGAGAAAAAGAGAATTTTTAGCGACAATGTTTATGTTGCCATTGCCTGCTGGCCATATATTGATGTCTGTAATTGCGTTTTACTTTAATAAGTGGCGTGATATATGTTTAGGAGCGGCACTTCCGACGCTAGTATTTCTGACTTATGTCTTCTGCATACCGGAATCACCAAAATGGCTGATATCTGTTGGAAGGCTGGAAGAAGCTAAATCTGTCATGGAAACAGCTGCGAAATGGTGAGCCATGTTTTTGTTACTACAGGGACCAAACTAATGTCCGTTTGGTGGGCTCAACATGTGTGCGGCGAAAATTGCTTTGCAGGTGAGCCACAGCTACATAAATACACACTCACACTCATAGGCTCACACTGCTCAAAGCGCAAATAGCAACGCAATGCACTCGTCAACTTTTCGGAACGTTGGCAGAACAATCAACCATATTCATTGACTAAAAGTCGTCTAAAAAAGTTATGATTACTGAACTTCCCCGAACAAAATATGTGTGATGCGGTCCCAGATAATAAACCAAAGCGCACTGTCGAAAAGTATAGTATAAGCATTTTTAGATTGAATATCATCTAAATAAAACATCTCATTATTTTATTCACAAAAATAATTTGTCTAACTAAAACAAATATCTTCGAGAATTGAAAGTTTCCAAATCTTATTTCTTACAGGAACAATCTCCCTGTGGCGAACGTGTTGTTGGCGGTAGAAAACATGGCCAGGAAAGGAACGACAAACAGGAACGAGGCGAAGGCTTCTTTTGTTGATTTGATTAGATTACCGAGTTTGAGAATGAAGAACTTTTGTTCTTGTGTAATCTGGTTCCTGTTGGGCTTCTCATTCTACGGGTTGACTCAGTACTTTGGACAAACCAATTCGAATAGCATACTTTCCTTCGCTTTGATGGGGATTGGTCAGGTAAGCTACAAAATATCGATAAGAGTCGTTCTTCAAAATTTGAAAAAGAGCCTAATTACGTTAAAAAGATATATATATATATATATATATATATATACAATATATATATAAGATACTTTTCTTTACAATGTTCTTTGCAGACTTAACAAATTTTTATGGCTAGTAATCGGTTCATGGGAGGCCTCTTTAAATTGGACGTAAGAACACACATTGATGCACAAATAGGTGTTCTAGAGCGCCAGCTACAGTGTGTATTCCCTTTGTCATTTAGCCCCGCATTTTCTATCCATATTATTGTGTTTCTCTCTCAACTAGGGTTCTTAATCGAGTGCCATTAATGAAGGTCAAGTTGATACCTGGCTGCTAAAAACTTTTAGAGCTTAATATCCACGACGCGGTACAGGAATTGTTATTCACGAGTCAACACTAGAAACCGTGATATCTTTATCAGGATCGTAAATATAAAGATTTGATTGCAATTCATAGCAAGTAGGGATGGTTTTCATTTGTTCACGTAATATACCACTCATTAATTTTATATGGCATGCATGTAAGTCGTTACGTAAACAAACTCTCATATAACTTTTGCCCTCTGAGGGGCCGTCTCCATATTAATTACTCTTCATACTCCGCAGCCCAAAATAATTAGTGAATTTGGATAAGAGTCGGCGTCATCTGTTTGTGACCTTGAGAAGAGCCTTGAGTGACTGTATCACTTCATATTTTTCCAGGAATATTATTTTTAAATGTTATTATCAAAAGTTAATCTTCAAAAGGCACAATGCATGTCAATGTCAGGGTCAAAGTCAAAAATACTTTATTTCCATTGAATTCTTTAAAAATTACTTGGATACGTCACTTTTTTAATTATAATTGTAATACCTACAAGATCATGCGTTTTTATTACTAACTTTAGCACTTGTTCAAACCCTATCTGACCCTCCATGGGGAAACTGATTGAGTTTATTTTTTTCTAGATTCCTGGGTTCTTCTTAAGCGGCTTTGTATCAAGGTTAATCGGGAGGCGGATCGCTATTGGTGTCTTCTTTATCATCAGCGCCATTGGCAGTGGTCTCCTGGCCCTGCCTGACGAGTGGTACTTCACCAAGCTCATCGCTGGTGCCGTGGGCGTCGGCAGCGGAGCCGCTGTTTACTGCATCGCGTAAGTTTCTAACCGTAGCACATTCAATATGGGTTTAATAAAAGGATCATGTTAGATAATTTAAAAAATATTCAATTCCAAATGAGTGACTGGAAATTCATGAATATTAATTTCTTTTTATTGATAAAATTGCCAATTAATTGGGTAAGGTTAGTGGTTTGCGTCTTAATGAGACTCTTATCTAATTAATTTGAGTGTTTGTAGGTTGCAACTAATTTGCACCCTAAAAGGAGGAAGTTCTATAATATAAATTTAATTACGCTCGTGGCGTAGCTGTTCTTTATAAGGGCACGTTAAGATGTCGGTCTTGGTTATATTAGTCGTTGAGCCATGTCGGAGGCCTACGCGTGGCTTTAAAACTCCGGCGCCAGAGTTGGCCACTTACTCGCACGAAAGAAGAAGAAGAAGATTACCCTGACGTAGCCCATATACAGCTGAAAATATAAGCTTTAACCATATTTTCATGTAATAAAATGGCACCTGTGTGTTTCTCTCTACGTACATTTAACAAAAATATTTATAATGTCCCTAGTGCCCCTAGTGTTCCTTGTTGGAGAAAAAAATCAAGTTAAATAAACATTCAACAAAAATTTTTGCCCAGAACATGAATTCACGCCTTTACGTGGAAAGACTTCGGATTTAACCGAAACCACTGTATTTATTAAAGGTGCTATTTTTAAGAATGTCAATCTCAAAATTGATCAAGATTAAATTTCAGCAAAGTTGTTCTCAATTCGATTTCCAGGTACGTTTACACTCCCGAGCTGTTTCCGACGGTGGCCCGCAACATGGCCATGGGGGCTTCTTCGACCACCAACCGAGTCGGCTCCATGATAGCACCGTTCGTCGGAGCGCTGAGCTCCACCGGGGCGTGGGTGCCGCCAGCAATCTTCGCTGCGATGCCCATTTTGGCTTTAGCGGCTGTTTACTGCTTACCAGAAACTAAAGGGAAGAAACTGGAAGACTATTTGGAAGAGGATTGATTAAGTCGATATTCTGATTCTTCTTTCCGTCAGTATCAGCTTATAATTCCCCCACTACATGAATATCGGCCTACTCTCGACAAGTTAGGGGTCGCCAAAGTCTTTGTTCTTCCACGGGAGTCCAAGCCGGAATGGTATCTACCATTCAGTCACATGCATTTTAATATTTGGCTCTAGAATATGTCGGTCTCCTCACGACGTTTTCCTTTCCCCGTTTTGAAACGTGGTATAGCGCACATACAATTTTCAATCATAAACTTATGAATGCATGTCTAGATTTGAACCGCTTGATTGAAAGTCGGCATCTGTACTCTTCAGCCACCATGTTCTCCTTTCCAAACTTTAGTGTGAACCAATCCTCAGAATACGTAGATGGTTTCGTTTGCCATCAGTATAGTTTTGCAGTAGGTACTAAAATATAAATTAATGAGACAAAATACTTCACGGCAATAAAAAGTTTTTACGGCAATTTATAAGTTTAGTATGATATTACAATATGTTATCGGTATCGAGTTAGACAAGGTATGCATAGGCGCGAGATTTATATAAACTGTCTACTGACATACATAAACGCTAATTAAACGGTTATATACTTGGTATAAAACAATAAAACCTTATCATTTATTTACCTGCAATTAAACTTTAATTCAATTAAGATAAAGCATCGACACGGTCCCATTTATAAAAACATCTCATCAGATGATGAGTATAGCTAATCTCAAAATGGAACAAGAATTGGAAAAAATAGACAAAGATGATAAAGAAAATTACGAAGACACTCTGACCGACGCTATAGGACCATCAGGAAGATGGCACACGATATTGCTGATCGTGGTGATGGTGCCGACCAAATTTTCAGGAATTTGGGCTCAGATGGCGATAATCTTCTTGGCGCCAAAGACGACGGTTCGATGTATCGAGAGGAACACCACCGAGGATAGTACAGCGAACTCGACGTGTTACAGTGATTGTGTAAACTACGAGTACAGTTCTGTGTTTGATAGGACGATAATTTCAGAGTGGGACTTGATTTGTGAACGACAATGGCTGTCCAATTTTACTCAGACTGTCTGTATGTTTGGTATACTAGTGGGAAGTGCTGTTTTTGGATTCATCGCTGATAGGTATACCATATTTTATTTTTTGTCATGTTAACCACACACTATAAGAGTCTTCCATAAACATATTCTAGCGACAGATTAGCTAATATGTGCTTTGTCTTTTTAATATTGACTTTATACTCGTTTAATAATGCACCTTAAGACAATCACACCTATGTTAAACGACTATTTGGCCAAAAGAGGTCCAACGTAATATTGTAATTCAATAGAATCCAAGTATTTTCATAGGAGAGCAGTATAATTACATTATATCATATTGTTCGGTGCTGTTAAGAAAATATATTCACTTTATATTACAGATATGGAAGAAGAGTGGCTCTACTAAATGCGTGTATGCTGCAAATGATGGTGTGCTTTGCCGTGCCATTTTCGCCAGGTTTTTGGATTTTCACGACTATCAGATTTTTTATAGGAATAGCCACAGCAGGCATCACGATCGTTCCTTTCACGCTTATCCTCGAAGTCACTGGACCAAGGAAACGAGAGTTGGTCACCAGCTTTATATACCTTCCACTAACGATTGGCGAGATGATCATGCCACTGTTCGCGTACTACTTGAGGTCTTGGAACACCTTCAGTTTGGGGATAGCGATGCCAAATCTGCTGTTCTTGGTGTACTTCTTTCTGGTGCCAGAGTCTCCGAAGTGGTTGATATCGACGGGGCAGTTGGATAAAGCTAGCGATATCATGTTACGCGTGGCAAAATGGTTAATGTCTTTATCTTATTGATTTTCTATATAAGGCAAACGCAAAGGCGAAACGTCGATTTGTTGAATTGATAAAAAAAACGGCAAATGTAATTGACATATTTGGCATAACTAGACCGATAAGTTGTTCTAAAAAAGTTTAGGCTATTTTGGTATGGGATTCGTTCCCTCGGTTTCCACTTTCCGCCTTAGCCCCGATAAATTTTCCGTTTCACTCACATTTTAATAGAAAACGAATATGTTTAACGTGAAAATCTGAATATTTCAGCAATCGTCTGCCAGCATTAAACATGGTAGACGTGGCAAAGAGAATATCAGACGAGGCGAGCTCCAACCGGCCAAAGCTCACGGCGACATACCTCGACCTGATAACGCGAGCCAGCATCAGGACTCGCAACCTGTGCTCGTGCGTGTCCTGGTTCATATTGGGCCTGAGCTACTACGGGAGCAACCAGTACATTGGGCAGACGAGCTCCAACGTGTTCCTGACTATCGTACTAGCAGGAGGTTTACAAGCAAGTCTTTTCCTTTTATTGCCTCCTTTGCAGTTTTTAAAGGTATATTTGAATTAGTATAGTATAGAGAAGGGAATTAGCTAGCGGTTTACTGGGAAGAGGAGGGATAAATGTATAACTTATTACTTCAAATAAATTGGGATAAGGGTAAAATAAAGATGTAACTGTAGCTGCCTATCCAACAAATATAGCGAATACATAGGGACAGAATGTAAAAGAGATGCCAGATTCAATGCATAAGACCATAAAGGATTGAGTCAATATAATCTTGTATCCTAAAACACCAGTACGTACTAATAGCGTCCAATAACTAATCCAGAGACACTACTTTACAGTGAAATGTAAAGTAGGAAGAAGTTTGACGAAGAGTAAGTAAAAAGCTACTAGCTTTGTACGAGATGACTAGCATTGTTAAGACCAGTCACCGCATTTACGCTGTATAATCTGTTACAATGCAAATCACAGATGACGACTCAGGCTCCGTGAGCAATGTAGATTAACCCACATCAAACGCTATCTCAGTTACTCTAATTATAATGTGTAGACACGAAATAGTGGTAACTATGGTAATTTGCAACTGCGTAGGTAGATTGAGATAGCAAATTAATCTGAAAATGTTGGTGTGAATACTGTAGTGATATGTGTTATTTATATATTGTAATACCATACCATAATAAGATGCCGTAATGAAAAAAGAATGTAAACCGGATATTTGTTGTTAGTACATGTGTACTTAACAACAAATAATGTCTGGTTTACAATGTAACTGTAGGAAAGACATGAGAAAAAAGGTGTTGATTTGAATTTACATCCACGGAGTATCAAATGAAATCAATTGTTTAAGCAGACCTATACAAACTATATTTATATCAGAAATAATGAACAGTAAAAGATGATTGTGGAAAGAAGGAAGGACGCCTTTGATCTGCAGTCTGATCTTGGCTTGTAATAAAATAAACTAACGCGGTTCGGTCGAATATGAACGATAGTCACAATAGTGAACCCTGTCAATTTTTGAGAAGTGGAACATTTTGTATTACTATAAGTTATCTAACTAAGATTGCAAGGGCAAACGCTGAATCACTCTGAAATACTGCAATTACCTGTTAAAGCTTTTAAGCTTCGCTGGGAGCTAGTGGAGTAAAAAGATAAAGTTGTTAATTTCTAGAAGTTACTCTTATACTTTTATACAATATCAAAAACTTAGTTTTAGCACAAGTTTTAGCGACGTCCAATAAAGCTAAATTTTCATATTTTAGTATCTTTGCGCTGATTAATAAGGTACTATTTTATGTGGCTTATAATTCTTGATAAATACCAAGTATATATGCCAACTGCAATACAGGTATTGCGGAATATACGATCACTGTTTTCTTTTTTCTTCAGATCCCAGGAATATTTTTATCCGGGTGGTGCTGCAGACGCTTTGGAAGGCGACGCACTCTCATCAGCTTCCTGACCGTCTGCGCCATTAGCAACGGCATGCTGGCCTTCCCCGAACACTGGTTCTACGTTAAACTGGTAGTTGGTTCCGTGGGGGTGAGCTCAGCTTCTGGAGCTTTTGCAGCTATGTGAGTCTACTTGAATCATTCTGATTTCGAATATTAAGCTGAATATGGAAATAGGGCAATTTCCTTTGAAGTAATTTGACACCCGAAATGGAGAGAACTTCCCACACGTCTTCCCACTGTTATAAAGTAAAATTCCTTGCGTAAACTTGCGGATATATATCTGGCTCTACTGATTTCTCAACGTCTCATTCCAGGTACATGTTCACAACAGAACTTTTCCCAACCGTGGTCCGGAACATGGCTTTGGGCGCTTCCTCCATGTCATGCAGAGTAGGTTCCATGCTGGCTCCCTTCGTCGCTGGACTGGGAACCTCAGCAATCTGGGTCCCACCTGCAGTCTTCGCCGTGAGCCCACTGGTCGCGGCTGTAGCTTGCTTTTGCTTGCCGGAAACTAAAGGCGTAAAGATGGCTGATGTTTTAGAAGATTGATATTGATAATAATTTTTGGTACATGCATATACGCATTTACTATTTAGCAGACACCATGAAAATTTTAGATATTAATAGTTGACGCTAAAAAGCAGATATTAGCACAGATGAAGCATTCAGCACGATTGTGTTGAGACAACAGACATATTCGTGGACACAAATAGTCAACAGGGTGTCAAGATCAGATAAAATATGGAGATTTATCGAGGGCTGACTCGATGAAAAAATTCGGCGATTTTCGAATCATGATAACGCCGAAATATCTTCCAACAATCACACTGATGTTCATAACTGCTACCTACATCGCGTGATTCTCAGTTGGACAAAAAACATGCTAAGTTATAACCCTACGCTAACCTAATGCTGTTCTTTTGCGTAGTGTCTGAAACACGATTAGACATAAAAGCTTGACTTGACTTGTCAAGTCGTTCAATCAAAACTGTATTTATTCCTTTAGATCTCAAGTATCGTTTCTAAACTTGTTCTAAACATCACTCAGGCACATAAATAAAACATATATCACTTCCCACAAACACACAAGTTAAAATTAAATTTCATTCGTGATAGAAACGGGTGTGTGGTTATCCATTTGATTTATAATAGCTTTTAGCAATTCCCTATACGGGCGGGAAACGGGTCGATGTAGCGCCTTTATTCGAAACTGGGAAACTGGGTCAGCCGGTAGTGGATGCATTGTGGGCTTAAAAGCTTCACGATTAGTTCTTAAAAGGGGAATGACAAGGATAATGTCGGCGAAGAATGTCTTTAAATAAGTTAATTTCTTCATTGCTTCATTGAGATCAATGATGGCGGTGAGATTACCATTTGTCACGTCCCTTGATAGTGTTATCCGAAGATGAAAAGTGAGGACCTGCGTAACAACAGATTTTACTTATACACGTAAACACTTGTACCTAAAAATACTTGTTGTACACGGAGAGAGAAATTCTAGATTCTTATCCATAATTTACTCTGTGGTCGTACATTAATTAGGCCCTGACGTGTCCTTTCTTTGAGAAATTCTCAGTAAAATGCTCGTGGAAATTAGTTGAAAGCTTTTCTAAAAATAGCTGTTTAATAAAGTTTTTGAGTCACGTTTTATATTTGTAAGAAACACATTTAGGGTGAATTATATTAAGCTGAACATAGAGGCATAGTTACCAGTGAAAACGTTTTAACATTTGTTTCAAATGCGTTTTGAAAGAAATGTGACAACTTCATAAACTGTCACTGTCACTAAATACAGTTTTTTTACTTTTTAGCGACGGTCCTGTTTCCAAAGAGAAAAGGGAATCCGATTACAATATCTATATTACAAATCTGCATATGTAGATAGCATCAAATAAAATGTACATATAAATTATTCAATAGATATTGATGTAGTAAAAAGAGGAAAATTGGTTAAAATCCTATAATGAAGGTAAAATGTGTTAACATATTTAAGCGGAATAATTTCAAGGAGTCGTTTTCTACTTGTTTTTTTATTCCATTGAATACCACATGCATAATCAAACATTTTTTTTTCATATAAAATAAGTTTATATTGCAAGTAAAAAAGATATACAATTTACACAATGATTATTATTTTTGCACTTAGAGAATAGAGAAATCATAAAGTAAATGATATATCCTTCGCATGTACATAATTAATCTATTCATCAAGCTTCCTGAATCATGTAAATTAGTACAATCACGCCATTATCGTTGTCATAATCATCGTTAATTAATTTTGTCTTAATATACTGAACAATATATCAACTATAAGTGTATTCATAGCTTAGATGGTAGGCTTAAAAATACAAATTCAGTTGAATTGAAATAAATGTATTTCAAGAAGTTCTGACAAGTGGCTGATTAAAAATTCTTTTTTTTCTTGCCGTTCACCCTAGCATTTTAAAAAAGAAACATCCAAATCGGTATACATCGCGCGAAGAAAAAAGTCACAACGCAATACGCAATTTCGTTTACTTGGATGACATATTTTTCCAGTAATTTCGATTTAAGAACTAAACTATTGAACCGATTTTGGTTAAAATTCAATGGGACCAATCTTAAAGCGTATACTTTTTAACAAAAAAAATAATTTTCCAAATCGGTTGACATGTGTCTGAGAACTGAGATAACAAATATAAAAAACATTCGAATCTCTGATAGTCGGTTGAAAATACCAAATATCTTGCTATATTGTTATTACTATTGTACAAATCGAACACAAACAAGATATACACGTTGTCGGTTGTTTCATTACTATTTTGTAAAATATTGAAAGCTCTAGAAGGTAATATATCACGGGAAGCTGGAAACTAGAACACTCTTTGAATATCGAAGGAGAAAATGCAATTTTCTGAGAGGAAATGCGTGCTTCGGAGACAGGTATTGGCGGTCTGTTCTCTTTGTAGAAGGTTGTGAAATTTCTCGTGTGATTAAAAAAGAATATTTCAGGCCAGCCTCGGAAATACAACGTTTTATAACTGGTGTTGGTATAATATGATAAGGATTATGAATGAAAAGGAAGATACCGGCGGAAATAACGGCGTGGCTAAAATTGTAATCTCGCCGACTCAAAATGTTTCCCAACTCTACATTAAATTTAATTCAACAGGGAAAATAAGCCGAAGATATTTTATTAGATTTAAGTGACGGGCGAGCCTGCGGACATTTATGTTACCACCGCCCATAAACGACAAAAATACAATAACATGGATAACCAAAGTATATTTCTCATTCATAAAGTATGTTCTAAATGTAAAATTTTATTGCTCACAAGCTAAAATAAGTACTTAAAATAGTTACTAGAACCAAAAATGTCGCACGGTAAGAGAAAGTTCTATTCCACAAAGATTTGTCAATAAACAGGATTCTGTATCCTTAGAACTCAACAGGACTCTGCAGTAATTGACCTTTTCCTGTCGCCGTTCCAAAACCTAATTACAGTGGGTCAGATTAAAAGGACACGATGACTGCCCACGATTCAATTATCGCATTTAGTAACTACAGTTTCAGTTAGTTTGGAAATGAAATAGAAATGGAATTCTATTAGGGTCTTCGAATGGTATATTGCTTGAGGTCTACAGATTTCAGAGTACGGAGCGTGATGACTTTTTAAATGTCAAAACATTATCCCCCTTGCACGAGGTCAGTAAAATGGAGTTTGAATAAACTTTAAAAATAGACTGCGCACCGTCATCGGCTCGCGTTTGGGGGGTCCAGTTTGCTCGCGTCCGTAGGTAAACCTTTGAGTCCCTACACGTACCTCCTGGGTGGTGTGGTGCTAAAGGAGCAACAAAAAGCAGCAGTAGAACTTGTGCCAAGTTTGTCCGGAGCAGTACTGCCTCCACACCTGGTAATCCGCCGCCAAGCAGCGGTGTTCTAGCATTGCTGTGTTCCGATGGAAGGGTGTGGCTGCCGGTGAAATCACATGCGCATGAGACGTATCATCCCCGTCACGGGTGAAGGGCGCTATTTTGACCGGGGAGTTTATTTATTTGTAATCCACTAAACCGATTATAAAAATTCTTTCGTCAATGGAAAGCTACATTATCAGCGAGTAACAAAGGCTATATTTTATCCCCGTATTCCCACAGAACGGGAAATCGCGGGGCGGCAGCATATTATAAATGCAAAAGTTTGTATATTTATTACACTCAACGGCTGAAGGGGTTTGTTATGAAGCTCATACCCTGCATTAACACATAGGCTACTTTTTATCCCGAAAAATGGAAGTATTTTTATTTTATGACTAATCTGTATACTTCTGTCAGTTTTTTTCCCATCGTCTCATGTTATTAGCCGCGGGACATAGTACAAATATGAGACGATTGCCAGTAACTGTATTTTGTAATATATAATATTATATTATGATATGAAAAACATAGTTTGTGGTCTAACGCAAATGAGAACTTCAATAATAACTAATTTTATTTGTCTTTATTTCATTTCAACAACTCAGTCGAAAGTAAGTATTCCATGAGATATCGTTGAAATACAGTCTGTGAGATAAAAACATTCTATAGCCACCTACCTATATATGACTCGAGTATATTCGAGGCCGGTAACCTAATTACCGAGGGTCGAGGGTCGAGGGTAGGGGGTGGAGACGGACGGCGTCACCGGGACGGGAATAGAATAGGCACTACCCAGATTGCGGGCGCGAGGGCCCTCGCGCCGTGAGAGGATTCCGATGGATGTGCTGATGACGCTGTTTCAAAAGGTATTATTATATGTCGCGGTATCTTATTACTATAAACGAGAAATTCTTGTATCTGGCTTATATTCTTCATTTCGCGTATCTCGCTCTAACGATTTAGACGAAATTTTGTGTTTTGGGTTTTGCTGTTCAAGTTTACCTGGATAAATTGTATTTCATGTAAAAACTTATTTTATTTTTTATTATTCTGGTACTGTTACTTAAAAAGTTTGGAAAATGCGCTATATGATATTTATTCAGCGTTCATCCAATAGTAAAGATGCAATTATTGTGTTAACCAATCAAGTAACATTACCAAATAGGAGCAATAACAAATTATTACATAATCAATATGTAATTCATTTATTTATTTATTTATTTTGTATTATTATATTTATTTATTCGTATCTAATTAACATTATTTCCGATAAAACACGGGTTTATAAAAAAAACTGAGTGAACGTCGGTCGCCCAAGTTTACATTGAGAGAGCGTGATGTTCCTGGGAATCAGAAGCTTAACATATTTTATCCCCGTATACCCACGGGACCGGAACTACGCGGGTGAAACCGCGGGGCGCTGGTAATTTAACAAATATGTATATATCAATAGAACCTATTTCTAGAATATATTGAGTAAGTTAAAATTTTCATAGCTTGCAGTATTTTCACGTTTCATTTTGTTTATTCTGTAGTACGATTAGTAGAACCATAACCTTGCACGTTTTTCCTCCAAATAAATGTATTTGGTAATTCTAGTTTTCGGATACCCGCGATACAGGCTAGCCCTAGTGCGGGATCCAATGTTACAAGTGTGTTCTGATAATTAACGTTTTGTTTCTTAATAAAGATATTTGTATTTGTATTATATATGTACTTTGATAATCGATTACTTATATTTCGTGGGAAAAGTTGCACTGCCAGAAGGTAGCTGATAATAATATTATAATGCAAATTTCCAGCGTACTACCCTAATTACGGAGGGTCGAGGATGAAGACGGATGGCGTCACCGGGACGGGAATAGAACAGGCACTTAGGGATTCCAGACACGAGCCGGGAGCGGTCGCGCCGTGCCGACGTGTCGATGCAGATTGATGTACTAGCGCGATATCAGGCTGCGAAATTACTACGTTTATCGAGTTTTCAACCGAAATCTATTTATAAGTGAAAACTTGAGCCATTTTTGGTAGGGAAAAAGCTTATGGGTTCGCGTCACCGATGACCTCGACATGCTCGTGACGTATTGCGCCAGACTAGCGACGCGTAGTTTAGCGCCCTGTGTACATGTATTTCATTGTTTTGAGTTTACACTTCTGTCAGTTCTGATGATCTATTTTTTATATAGAATTATGGATAGGGGAACATATTTTTGCCAAGGTGCCCGTCAAAAAGTGACAGAGTATTTTTTTATGTGATTAAAGCGACGGGACTAGCTAACAGCACATCTGGTGTTAAGTGGTTACTGCCGCCCATAGACGGAGTCAAAGGGTAACCTACGGACGCGAGCAACTGGACCCCACAAAATCTAATACAAAAATCATAGCTGCCATCCCAAACTTACGATTATCGTAAGTTATTTTCATAAATAAATAAGCGAAAAACATAAACCGGCATCCAAAGCTATCCGTAATAATTTAAAGTCGTATAAAAATGAAGGCTTATGGCTGGAACCATAACCACGCTCGTGCAAAGCTCTGATATTTATAAAATGGATATACGAGTTTAATAACGAAATGTTTCAACTCTCCCTCGCTCTATATAGAGACGAGATACACCCGTCCCATTTGCTCAGTAATTTTACTCATTACTTTTGCGATTTCATTTAATGCGCTGCGCCGTCAGCTCCCAACTACTCACTTAAAATGAGCTATAATATAGGTACTCGTAAGCGTGAAGCCAATGCAAAGCCAGAATGTGATATTGAACTTCTCTGCACTCGCATTGGACTGCAAAAAAATTTTTACCAAAATTTTTGAAAAAAAAAAAAATATGTCTTCAGGTAAAATGTGATTAACATTTTCGCCACATAACACGGCCATATTGAACTCGTAGCCCAAAATTGAATTTAAACCACCGTTAATATAATAGTATATTATTTATACTATAAGATTTGACTTCACGAAGTTACGACTTTCTTCTTAGTTCGTACATAAAAGGATAATAAACCTGCAAATTTATGGACATATATTCTGGTATCCCAGACGCATCAATAATCTAGGTTCTAAAACAAACCGGGACAGAAAAGGAATGGGAGTGATCCCATAAGTCGCGTTGGGGACGGGATGTGCGGAAACCCACAAAACAGTATACGCAAAGTAAATATATATTTGATTTATGCTGATAGAATTTATCAAAACGTAGTGTTTTAAAAAAATCAATCAGCACAAATCTTATATCATACATATTTTTTGTTTATAAATATTATTTTTTATAAAATTTTGACAACATAATAATATGATATTGAATTCTATGCTAACTTTCACTTTGATTTGATTATTTATCTTGTAATTTATTTTATCTTACATATATTTTCATGTCTAAATGTCTAAATGTGTAAATGTTGTCAATAAAATTTAAAAATATTGACAAAGAATATTACT
Organism: Aplocera efformata; assembly: GCA_921293045.1. Taxonomy (NCBI): domain Eukaryota; kingdom Metazoa; phylum Arthropoda; class Insecta; order Lepidoptera; family Geometridae; genus Aplocera; species Aplocera efformata. The sequence goes on from OV121057.1 coordinate 737,278, forward strand.
TATTTTATTAGCTTTAATAAAGAAAATGACAACACCGATTTCCCCCAAACATGACAAAAGAACCATCACCAATTTACGAACTTTAATACAAAAATCCGCTCTGATATCCGATCATTCTGTTTGGGAGATATGCTGCTTCAACAAACAAACATCGACAAGACCACAACAGAAAAACAGTTACACTTAAAAATGCACTGCGCTCCGATCCGTAAATGCCCATTTTGCACGGATTGGTGTTGAAAAGGACATTGACAAGATAAAGAACAATGATAACAAAGGCAAACATTTCATACTTAACATTCAATGCTTTGAGGTGGAAACTGAAAACGTCAAATAACAGAGCGAGGTGTCTCCAAGAATATCGCTGAAACTGTACTGGCCTTGGTATTTTAAATTGCTAAGAATACAATAATACCTCTTTGAGACGAAAAATATTCAGAGACGAGTGCTATTATATAATTTGATAGAACGAGCACGCGTGAAAATACATTTTACATAAACTCATCACAGTCAGAAAAACACATTTGTCACTCCGTCCCTCCCCGCGGGTGGGTAATTTGGGATTTTTATATTAAATTCAGCCGTTTCGTGATAAGAAAACTCAGTGAGATGTAGTCAACAACCATTCAGATGGAAATAGTTTATCGCACGTTTCGTGGTGACATATTGTGCGCTGCAATGGCATACAATAATCGAAAAATCTTAATTTAACCTTAATATATTCATACATAGTAGTATTGGTATATTGATACGCACATGCTCTCAACTTAAATATAATATAACATCTTTGATATGTTTTACAAGGTCATACTAGTATCAAGCAGAATGAAGAAACATTTTTATTTTAGTTGATAATCTTATTTTCGAACTGAGAAAATCTCGTCGCGTAAATGGCCTTTAAGTTGGCGTCCTGACGGCTGGCACCGAGGGAATTACGTCAAATCCTCGCAACGTTCACCGGGTAATCAAAACTTTTAAACATGGTTGTAGTGTCCAAAAAGGCAATGAGAGAATTAAGTTAAAAAATCGTTGGGGAAGTCGGAGGGAAAGTTGCAAAGCCTTGTGATTGTAACCATATAATGGGATAGAAATGGGACGAGGCGGTATTGACAGTACATATAGATAGGACGACATTCGAGTATACCAAATACGAGGGTAAACAAGGTTAAACCTATGAGGAGGTATTTATGATGAAGGTCAGCACCGCGGTGGCCGCGAAAGAATGCGTACTGGAAGCCCGGAGCACGCAGTTAATGAAAAAGTTAGTTGACCTTTCCGGCCCCAGCAAACTGAAATTGAATCAAATCTATTGTTCCAAAACAATATTTATGAAAAATTACAAACGGTGAAGAAATAACAAAAGTCGCAGTCATACAAAAGTTTCCGAGAATTCTCGATATAAAAAGCTTTCGATACAAATCTATAATTCAATCTTGGGAAAGTGAGCCTTGGAACAATCTCCAAAGGAATTTATTTGGATGAAAGTGAATTAATGCGATTGAAGCTTTTTGAAGCGCCTTTTGAGAGGAATTGAGCAGGGTAGGTGGGGTACCTGTATAATAAGGACAGGACTCAATCAATACATGAATACGGTAAATAACGAAAACAATTCTTGCGTTAGAATTCGAAGTAAAAGATTTCGCTTTATTTCATTTGGAAACGATTTGTTTTCGTATTGAATCTAAAGGTAAAGGAGAAGAGATAGGTGTCCATACTCCGCTCTCAACAATAGGTTTCAACAGTCAGCGATTTGAGCTTACGGAGAATATAATGAATGACAACTTTAGAATTAGTTTACTCTCGGTAAGTGAGTGTTTTAATCCACCACGGGAGCTAAGTCTGTACTGGCAGTTACATGCCATCGGGTTATTGATTTTAGGAAATGCCGGCCAGGATCCCGATAGTATGTTTCACCGTTTAAGTAAATTAATGATGCACATCTGGATAGGAAACAGCGACTTTCTGATTTAAAGTCAGCGGCCGTATTGCCGCGCTCAAAGTATAAATAACAAAGCAATAATAATCGCTTTCCGACCTAAGTCCGAACGAGTACATTTTCGTAAAATTAAAATACGGTGTAAAAAAAACTCACGTACCATAGATAATGTTTAAGTTATTATTAGATCATTCCAAATACAAACATTTGAATGCAACTGCAACAGATAAAATCGGAACCGTTCTAGTAACACTGCAACTTACTGACAATATTGAGTTTACTGCCATTGTCCGCGGTGCCGCCATTTTGTTTGTGCGCTCTTTGTCCAACAGACTATGAAAGCGTAAAACATTTCTCTGTGCATTTCAGATGATAAACTGTTTGAATCTGAATGCCGGGATGTTGGAATGGCCTTGTGTTACAGGCGAAACTTTACATTGTCAAATTGAGGTGGAGATGCATTCAAGCCATTTTAAACTGGTGGTTATTTAAAAGGCTACAATGGATACAGCACACATTAAGGAGATACCCTAAGAAATTCATCCGTCTCGCTTACGCTTCTCGTTGGCGCAGCGAGAGCGCCTATACAAGAAAACTTGTTGAAATCATAGATTCTGCGTAATTTCTCATTTTATTATATTCATTTCATTATAGTAAAATAGCTAAAGCATAAGCTGACGTCAAGAGAAGAAGCGATAATTTTCTATTTTCAGACTTTTTTTATGGATCGATTAAATGGTTTTTATGGATGGTTAAAATTTGACATCAAATCAAAATTTTAAACGTGGAAATTGAAGCTGAATTGTGAAAGAGACGTAGTAATTTTTCAATTATTTAACTCTACCTATAAATTACAAAAAGATATCAACGCTAACAAAAAACGCTGTTTGCGTGGGACTCGCCTTAAAAACAGCTGATCAATTTAAGTCCTGTGGCATATTAAACTGAAAAAAAGAAATCACGATATCCTATTTCTCCACTACTGAAAAACTTAGAAATGCATGACACCTACATAACCTACACCTACATAAATTTACTGTTTTTTTTTTGTGAGCCTTTGGTCAGTTGTTCTGATTTTTAGTTACATTTCAAATGAAACCGAAAATACAGTCTCCAATGGAAATCAATGTACCTTCTTTTTATGTATATAGTTTAAAAGGTCAAAAAAAAATTAATTAGGTGGCCGACGATATTTTAATTTAAAAACCGTTCCGTGACTTAATTAGTCTTTGAAATTGCTTTGCCAGTTTTTTCCTTTCCATAAATCAACTTAAATTATATTTAAATTTCGCTTTTCTATCGGACTATTCGTAGACTAGTTATCGAAGTATTTGAAACTCATTAAAAAATAAGATAATTCAATAAGTTTGAATGGCTTAAAATATCCATAGCTTAGTGGCTCACATTATTAACATATAATTATAATACTCATATTTTCTTTAATTGTACCTATTAGTATTAATTTCATTGAAAGGCTTATTATTTTAACTTAGTACTAATCTTAAGTAGATAGTCTGCTCGTGTGTTATGTTTAGCTGTTCGTACATATGTTATGGCGCAATCAAGTTCAGAACTAAATAACATTGGTAATCTAAATATTTTAGTGGATGTGCAGTATTTGGTGCGTCTAAATAAAAGGTTAGGGCTTGATAATACTGTGTGAAATTTCCATGAAGGTTTATTTATTTTAATTAACAAACGAATTTATATTCATATCCTGACAATGGCTCACATCGCACGTTTAGCACAAGATGAGCAAACGTATGTTCGATAAATCATGAACATCTAACTATTCAATTTGCACTACCCTAATTGCAAATTTACAGTCTGCTTTTCATCATCCACAATTCAACATTCTTGTTATCGAAACTTCGAGAACATATTTAGCTGAATATGTTATCGAAACTTCGAGAACATATTTATCTGAATATATGATAGAGAAAATTCCATATCATCTCCAATTTATATCTCCCAATACTCAGCATACAAATCACATCAGCCGAGGCGCACACTGGCGTGAACATTATTGATACTACGTACTTGGAATGAAGGTATATTTGCAGCTCAGTACACCGCACTACTTCTAAAATGGAATTTCAATTTGCAAGTATTGGAGAATTCTATGATATTGGAAAATTTCCACCTCACTATTGCAGCTTGTATGTAGATTTCTGTCGGTCTTATTGTGGAATATTTTACCACGTTCTATTCGAATAAGTGTTTCAATATCCAGTAGGGGCTAAATCTGTTATTAACAGCCTTCAAAAAAGGAAGGGATTCTCAAAATGGTTGTATATTTTTATTTTGTACACTTTGTACGCGATATTTTTACCTGTCCGAGTTAGAAGATTCTTAAAAATATGTGACTGATATTCGAAAAAAAAAGGCTTCGATTGTTTCTTCCCTATTTTAACCTATCTATTATTTTGCCTTGGTATTTCTATAGAACCAAAATAAATAAAAATTATTTATTGAATTGAAGAAACAATCGAAGCCTTTTTTTTTCGAATATCAGTCACATATTTTTCAGAAACTTGCCTAGGTCGGAGACAAGGTGTAGTTATGCAGATTGGCGTCACAGCTCAGTTTACAAATCTACCTTGTAAGCCGCGGGTTGATTATTCTATTCTCACCCAGAGCAAATATTTGTTTGATTTAGTTAGATGGGGCACATATTTACAAATATAATACTGTATAATATAATCTGATATATTGTAATATTCTTAGTATATTATGGGTTGGAACGTAAATTTGGCTCCGTGGCTTAGTTGGTAGTAGCCCTGCCTTCGAAGCGAGGGTTCCCGGGTTCGATTCCCGGCCGGGACACATTTTGTGTGGTGAGTGTTCGTGGTCGTGGGTGTTTGTCTTGTGTTTCTGTGTTTGTCCATGCCATCCGCAACACAGGCACTTTATATACGAAATGTTTACCTGTGCATGGATAGTTCGTGTGCAAAAATAAAATGAGTCAATGACGCATACGTTTCTGTGTTTCTTATCTTATTTATACCGATTTTTAAGCATCCATTGTGAAATTATCTACCAACTTAAACTCCATTATCGCGTTGTAATCCTATTTCCATACAAATTAATCTTATTCGCCCAGACTTGTTGGTAATTGTCGAGGTTTATTAGTTTAGTCCTAGCTGTCAGTTTATTAAAAGGAACGATTTTTTACTGAAGTGAAAGTTAATAAGCGTTCTCCACAATGGTTGTGATGAGAAATTGACAGGTTTCCACGATAGTGTGAACCACAAGGTGAAAAATGGACCGCTGAGACTGGCTCCGGGAAAAGGACGTGGCTTCATAAATGTTTTATCATTCTTGTAAGAAGATTATTCCAAGTTACATCGCGTAATAAAATTATGCTGAGGAAATGTTGCTACATTCATAAAAAGATTATCCAGAATCACGAAACGAAGCCAAATATTTGGTTTTAATATTTTGTTCAAATATTTGCTTTCATGTAATTCGGAGCTTGGAAATTGAATGTGTAAATGCGGATTTTTTTAATATTTTGGTGCCACGATAAGCTTCTTCTTTAGTTTAATTGGTCAACTCTGTTGTTAAAGCTCAAACCGCGCGAAGGCCTTCAACATAGCTTATCGACTAGTATAGTATCGACATCTTAACGTGCTCTCCGAAGCTCGGAAGAGACGTGTTCAATAGCCACTAAGCGAGCACCTATTTAATACCTTCATAAATAGGATATAAAGGAAGATAATGAGATGTTATAGTTAAAATATATAAAATCACCAAAAATCACTTACCAAAAGTATTTGACAAGTATTTTACTCGAACAACCAAATATATTCGTAGGCATATAACATGTCACAGGAGCACCTTAGGCACATTACATGCACACAGAAACAAGGTCCCAAAAAAGGTGCTTAAGAAGGTCCCAACCTCTATGCAATTGTACGACTATGTTACAGAAATAAAGAAATTATTATTAATATATATAATTAAAGAAACAAATCAAGAAAATTAAGTTTACGCTTGTTTAGCCCTCTCTTATTCTCCCATTCGTATACTAACACCCGTATGACATAAAACATCCACAAATTATCCTTGGGTTATCTCAGTCCGATAACTCGATAATCTAAACGTCCCATTTCTATACCACCCACGTCGACATCCATCATAATACATCACGCCATGTTCTCAGATCTTGAAAGACCAAATGGGCCATCAACTGAGCCGTATAAGCGGAGGGCCGGTGCCGACACCCGATTGTCGTAAAACGGAGGCATCGAAAGTTCCGTGCTCCCACTTTATAGGGGCCTGATAGTACAGGTCGGAAGTACGAATCAATATGAGGATGTAATAGGAACGGTCGGGCTTCCAGTTCATTGAATTATGAACAGATAAGAATAGTTATTATTAATCGCACTTATTTTATAAAGGTAACAGTTTGTATGTGTGTGTACGTTTGTTACTCCTTCACGCTCAAACTCAACGGATTTGGATGAACTTTGGTGGCCTATGAGTTAATTTAGGATATAAACTATCCTGGTACTAAATTTCATCCAAATCCGTTAAGCCGTTTGAGCGTGAAGGACTAACAAACATACACACACAACTATCAACTTAACGTAACTTTCGCTTTTAAATATTAGCGTGATGTTACTATTAAATTTTCTGCCAGCCAAGCAACGGCATCATTTTCTACAATATCTCTCATTCAAATTACACATGTCAACTGCTCATAATTTATTATCCACAAACATGAGTTCAAAGGAATTAATATACTTTGGTACCGTTACGTAGGTACAAACACTTTTCACGGGTTAACCGAGAAACAAAATATACGACTTTAAAACGGTTGAAAGGCTTTCTACACCATTAGCCCTGCGGCGTCAAAAGCGAGCTATATCCGTAGGCCGAAAATCCCAAATATACCTACCTACCAGTGTTGATATTTTAAAGCGAATAAAAATAAATAATCCAAATTTTTTTTTTAAATAGATTGTGCAGACTATTGTTTGTCTGCCGGCCGTCTGCCTTTCTATCTTTGGAATCACTGATCGTAACAGATTTAATTTAGGAAATTATAATCATTGATACGGTAACATCAGTTTACAGTACTAAATCGCACTTTGATAGGTCAACAGGTTATATTTATGTGATTCTAGAACCATTTTGTCTTATTGGGAAACAGGCGATAATCTTGTCATGTCTAAGTTCCTACGAATGTAACCAGCGAAAAGTGGCATTTGAGACTCAGCCTGCGCCTTCTGGTAAAAGGCATGGATTTATGTATACGGACTTAGAATTAGTAATGATGGTACCCCATGTCCCTATAAAAAAGTTCGAACACCAGTAGACCCTTGTTCAAACGCTACAACCAAACTAAAAGTACGCTACACGTGCATACATAGTAAAAACCGTCATAAACCCTCGGAACGAGAACGCAAGTAAAAGCAAATAAAACACAGACCAGTTAAACGCCAACCCTCCCTGTGTAGCAGGACGATCGATGCAATTTTCTGTTTCTGCAAAACGATCTGTACTTGGTAGCGACATTTCTTTGAAATAGTTGTTTTTATAACGCTTTATAATAGCGTAATAAGAAACGGTGAGTTTGGACTCGCTCACCGAAAGTTCCGTACCTCCAATTGCATTTCTTAATTGTTTAAAATTGTAAAATTATGCATAATCTGTGAAAATTTCAGCCAGCAACAGCATATAGTTCAAAAGATACTGCGCTCTACAAGAAGGACAAATAGAAAGGCATTTTTTTTTCGAGTTTACCTAATGATACGAAACATTTACCATAATTTGTGGGTTTTGTTGAGTCGGGATATTTCGACGCAGTTTCATACGCTACAGTCTCCAAATATGAATTCTGGGAGGCTGAGCGTGCACATCATGAAGTCCGTGGTGTAAAGCATTTTATGTGTAAAAACTGACGGTACGAGCTGACAGCCCACATGATATTAAGTAGTTACTGCCGCCCATAGACATCAGCGGTACGATTCCGGTCCTCGTACAGAAGTATAAGAAAACCCAAGTACTATACCCAGTACTGCTTTGACAGAAATTTCTTAGATAGATTCTAAACTGCGTATTTAATACTTTAGTACATAGTAACTCTGCTCAAACCTTAAAACCAAACACTATTTTTAATTAAAAAAAAAACCTTTACTGAAATCAAATACATTCAACTTCGAACAGAACAATGGAAACAAAGCAACAATTACTCAGATGAATGCAAAGCTACCATACAGGTAATAAATTAGAGCACTACTCACCCCATTCTGAAATTACAGGGGATGATTCAGCACACACAAAGAACTCCATGTAATTCTGAACTACATCATCAAGGCAGAAGGTATACAATCCCGCTTCACGTAGAATGTGTGAAATCCAAGCTATCGAATCGTTACGTAACTAGAGATTCAGAGGGAAGTTAAACAGTAAATCATTGTGATGGAGTTTGAAAGAAATGACGCGGCAGTCGCCGATGGCCTTAAGAGAACGGTAAATAATAAGGAAAGTTTGAATGCCAAAGTAAGAGAAAGATAAAGACGATTACGTAAATTAAATTTTCAAAGTAGCTATAAAGGTAACGTGATATGAAAGTAAGAGTAATATTTATTTATTATTTATTATTTACCAATGTTTGTATGCCTTACCAGCCTCTATTGTTCCCACTGTAGGGACACTGGCCTACTCTCGATAACTGAGAGTGAATGTTTGTATGCAAATACTAAATGGTTTTATGATTAACCTATCATTATTACGTGTCGTATAAAATAATATTTTTTTTTATAAGTTATTTAATAACAGAATATGAAATTGGTGTAATTTAAAAGTACTCCAAAATAATATTAATCTATCATTATTACGTGTCGTATAAAATAAATATTTTTTTCTAAGTATTTCAAAATATAAATTTTCGTAAGTCCTAAATAATGCAATAAAGATTTAGACTACAAAAAAAATCTACATTAATGTGACAAAGTGACAGATTCAATAAGTTTGTATTCCAAGAGTTTAAGTATAAATAAATTTGCGACTGCAGGGCAGCTAGAAAAGGATTAGTAAGTAATGCAATTAACGAAGAAAACAAGAGATAACAATGTTACGAGTAACTTCTCGATTCCAGACAACTTTGCAGGGGAGATAGCACAGTTTGTACAAATATTAAAGGAAGAAAAAGAGAAAAAACGAGGCGAAAGCGTACAAAAGCTTCGCAGAAACACAGAGATGGCTCTGCGGGATCGTTAAAACACTAAACAAACACAGATTTCAGAGAATCATTTTAAAACAATTGTGGAATCCTGGAACCATTTACAATAAATATTTGGGTCCACGATACTTCATCAACATGGAACTTAACAATTTTTTTACATGGAATCTTGATTCTTTTTTAGTTTTTTAAGCATACCTTGTACTAGGGAACTAAATAACTGATAAACATCCAGACACAGAAACATTATATTTATGTTCTTCACACAAACGTTTGTCCTGAGTGGGAATCGAACCTACAGCGCAGAAGGCAGATCTACTGCCACCGAAGCTATGAGTCAAGTTTTGATATTCTGGTGTACATCCTAACAAATAAGAAATACTATTGCTATTACGGAACCCTCGGCGCGCGAGACCGACTCGCTCATGACCATTCTATTTTTCTATCTCGTTCATTCCGGTACAATCAAAGCTCTTATCTGCGTAGACGTTTATATTTCCACCGCAACTTTACGAACATGAATAAATTACGCCCGAGTCCAACATGACTGAAACAAATGGAACTGTTTCAAAAGGTAATTACACTCCGCAGCCTGCCTCAAAGCGAGCTACGGCAACATGGAGTGTCTGAGCATGTGCGAACTGGTCGGGCCATGTGCATGCATGCGGTAATACCACCACACAAGAGTAGGGTTGCCACCTTTTTTTGCGTAAATAAAGTATATTGGTTATTAAAGGTAGAAAAATAATTTATCATTACTTTTAGAAACTTTTAACAAATAACTATCACTGTTAAACAGCTACACGGCATTTTACGGTCTATAAAATACTTTTTTATGTTAAAATACAAAAGCAATTCGTATTTACGCAAAATACTTACGTTAATTCTTTGTTTGAATATTAAACTATATCAAATGAATCCCAAAGAAATTAAATCATGCGGAATAATGTATTGTCGCGTACTTTATTGTTCTCTTAAAGTATAGAATACAATTACCCGAAATTACGTATAATGCCTTACAATAAATTACGGGTGGCAACCCTACAAGGGTAGCGAGGCGTAAGCACCGCCAGAGCTGCTGAATTTGAAACGTCGGATCGTGAATCAAGTACCAAATTCACTTGCCGCCGCATTTGGAAAATACAATCTCGTGGCGAAACGAGATATAATTATCACGTGCTTCGTGAAGGTTTCACTGAATGCGAATTCGGCAGAGTAGAAAGATATTGAATTAGCCGCGTCGAATCAAGGTAAATTATATTACGAGAGGAAATATAATATATAAGGTTCAGAAATCAGACAATAATAAATTACATTTTGTTATCTTGCCTTGCCTTTATCAGAAACTGATACGCGGTAAAAACAAATGTCATGTAGGAATTGAACCTACGGTAAACAGATGTCTTGAAGGTATATGTTCGACAGACGATCGAAATTGGTGTGACCGGACCAGCGGACTGTGTGGTGCGCTCTACGCAACAGACGAGCGCTCCGAACTCCGAATCGTTCACTCGTCTTGTGCTAGAAGTACGTGAACACGTCTTGATATGCCTGTTCTATCAAAACAGGCTAAAATCATATTAGTTGTGGCAACTATCGTTGCTACATCATCATTACCTGCAAAAATAACGTTATCTTCTTGGCGCTCCGAAAACATATTTGTTGCGAAAAGGTTGCGGCCGCGTTCGTGGTCCGGTCGCACCAAATTCGATCGTCTGTTTATACTTTAACACCGACTAATGTGACGAGACGGCAAACGGCACGACTCTCGGTCCCATCTGGTGGACCTACCTCGTGTTAAGAGGTTACTGCCTCCCATAGACAGCAGCATTACGACGTTGCTTTTCCCATACCTACGTATGAGAAATCCTTACATTGCGTTGCGCTCGTCACTTTGAGCCAGGGATGTAAAGCATCCTGTAATTCTAATTGTAGGAATCGAACCTCTTATCTATTGTATATTGTATATATTATATGTTATCTATAATCGATTGAGTATGCATCCAGAGACGTTAATTAATTATTATTTGAGTTTAATAATGTGAATTCATAAGAACAATAAACACTCAAGTAGGCATTAAGATAACAAGAAGAAATACGAAATAAAAGTTAACTTAAACTAATTTGAGAGATTTGTTTTGACGAGCTCTCGAAGATAAAACAGATTCCAATTACGCCCCGTACAAATTGACAAGTTGGCAGATGCGAACTTAACAAAACTTAGTACGTTTGCAGACCCTTAGATCTTCATTAACAGTGAAACGTGAACCACTAATTTAATGGATCTCAAAATAGTCAAACTTGTAAAAGCTTTTCGATGCCTGTCGATGTTGTGATAAAGGTTAAACTATCATAATTTAAACGTAATTGCTTTTTGTTTTCCCATTAAAAGTGACAGATGTTATCATAATTTTAAACAGATTATTACGAAAATTTAATAAAAAGCAACACAATCAAACTATTAATTATTAATCTATAAAATGATATTAAATCACACTAATATAATAAAAGTGAAAGTTTGTATGTATGTTTGTTACTCCTTCACGCCTTAAAACACAAGAGCTATTTTTATCTCAAAAAAAGTGTTTTCTGTGACTTGCATAAAAACAAATTCTGTCAGTGTTTCCCCATCGTCTCATATTATTATTATTAAACTATAGATGCTTTGGCGAATGTTCAGACAGGACTTGTGAGAAAAACTGTGTGCGAATCTGTAAGATCCCCAGTTTCAGCACAGATTTTCAGAAATACGAAAAAATGTAAAGAAAAAAAAATAGACGTATAATATATAAATAAGTCAAAATGTACAACATATTTCACGTGAATAAATGACTTTTCTTTATTCATTTAATTTCGCCCCGGATTGTCCCAAAAAAAGATAATAAGAATCACGTAAATGGAATCACGATCGGTAAAGAGATCGCGCAGAAAATATACATTTGTAACCCTAAATGATACCCAAGCCAATAATCACTGCTTGCAACCATGATGTCTGCTTCCAAAACGGAAAACGTCGTGTGGAAAATTTATACATTACATGAAATATGCAAGACGAGCCGAAAATATGGGACTTATTGCCAGTCGGGTTACATAACCGGGAAGTCCCGAATTGGATCGGTACCAATTTATACAACTTGGCATGGACTCCGACCGCGGCAAGCTGTATCGGGGGATGAGGGCGTTAAATAACGTGTTTTTATTAGCTGCCGCCATCTCGTGAAGTAGTACGAGCAAGTACGCTCGTGGCGTAGCTTGCTTAGCTATGCTTTACAGGTCATCTAAGTTAAGCAACTTAACAACTTAACTTAAAGGAAATAAAGAATTTTGTATGACAATGCATGCTTAGCTATGTGACGTCATTCTAATTTCAAATATGGCGGATCATCCAAGATGGCGGACTAGTTATTTTTACCATCGATCTTTAAATTCTAATAATTCTTAAATTTACCCAACAAAACATTTTTCTCTGCAGACGTTAATTACAAATCGACTTACCACTATGTATAAATCCAATACGTTTATAATGTAACCCAATCTCAACAGATATTAAATGACATGCAGATGTAGCTCCCCACAAGTAAACTAAGAAGATTCCTCTTAAAAATAGATTATAACACAGGCATTTTCAATTACAGTTCACAAGCTCGACGAAGACATAAAATATTTCACAAAATGTATGATGCGAGTGAATCAGGTTTAAGTCAACCCATTCTAAGCCCTGATATCCAGGGACTGTAAATCCATAGGTCCATGTTGAATAATTCACACGAGATGTGTCCCGCCCAACTACGTTTGCTGCCGAGTGGAGAGTGGATAGCAAACCATTTCTTATTCATGATCGCGATAGTACTTTATGGATTTGCATTCACACCCTTTGTATACGTATCAACAGTAAATGAACCGAATAGTGGCAAACCGGAAATGGTCACTGGCTGGCGTTCGACATTTAACCATGACGCATGAAACTGCGTCGAAATATCGGGAGTCAACAAAACTCACAAATCATGGTAAATATCTCGGCAACTCGAATAATAAGGTAAATTGAAGGTTCAGTAGAACCTACAACAATGAAAGCCTACACTGGACGCTGGTCAGCTCCTCTTTAGAGCTAGTTAAGAATTCATCTAAGGCGAGAGAGACACGGATCGTGTCCGGTATAGACAACTGCGACAAAGCGACGCCCTCGGGCTAAGCGCCCTCTTGAGAACGTTTTGAGCGTTCTCGAAATGACAGCGCTAATTGGGCACGCGGATGGCGGCCCTCAGCTGCCACAAGTATCTCATTAAACCTCATAAGCGGGGGAACATTTCTGTTAACGCCACGGAAATACCGAGATTTGGTGACATTAAACAAGGTGACAACTTGTACTGTATCTGGTTGTATTTTAGTTTAAAATATTTACGTAGACTTTGATTATAAACTCGTTTCGCAATCCTAAGCACCAATTTTTTTTTTTTAATACTAAATGAAATAATTTGATGCAATGTAGATCGTGAGTTCGATTTTCACAGGACGCTCATTTGGGACGATCATAGGTGTTTAATATGTATATATATTTATAAAAAAGTACTATATAAGGGGCCTCGGTAATGCGGCCCCTGTCTAATTCGGCTCTTGTAATCCAACATGCGTATAAAAATACATCAAACCCATTAATTATGTCAAATCTTCGCCAAACCCATAAACAATTAAACATCCCTTTTGCTCCTATAGTGTAGGTTTTGCTCGATGCGTATTGTCTCTCTTTAACTGTGAAAGATAGCGTTGCTACTGCATTACTGTCGCATTGTAAAACGCTTATCTGCACGTGTCATTTTATGTATTAATATGCAGTTGAGATAACAAGGTACTACTTAAAAAAAGTTCCGTACTACAAGGTTCGGTGGCAGTACTCTGTAGTCAGACAAATTCGTCAATCCGAGTCCGCCTTGCAAAACGTTTGTCGGATTACTGAGATTGTACTGTAATAGTATTTTTTAGAACAAAGGCACAGTGGTATACACAAAATTGTCTTCACTAAGACTCTTGTATTGAACTGTCGATAAAGTTATGTAGAGAGTGATAAGTCATGCAAGGTCCCGAGACGCAACGCCTCGTTTACAATATATTCCGAAAAGGGATCAAAATTGCTACATTTCTACTTCGAAGGAATTCTTACTCTCACAGGAAACGTATTAACTTCATTTTCTCTCAAGTAAAGAGTTCAGCCTTTGCGAGGGTTTTCTTTTATCAAATATCAAAGGACAACTTTTATATAAAAAAAGATGTTTTATCAGTTCCTTTGGCTACGGTTGAAAACAATAATCTTGTCACAAATATAGGAAGTAATGGTGTTCTTCTTTTCGTGTTAGTGGCCAACTCTGTTGTAGGAGTTTTCAAGAGTTGGAAGTAATGATAATGTAACTGACCTTTCACTGCCATTCCAGGAACAAGCAGATGATTGTAAGTACTTACCTGAAACAAGAAAAATATGGTCAAAACATGTATTCATAATTCAAAACGTATTAAAAATAATCACCAATTAAATTTTTACGATTAGCATAGTAATTAAATGCATATATAAATATTAAAATGAATATTGAAGAGTGAAGTTTAAATGTTGGTTTTGTTTTTAATTTCTTTATTTGTTACCACCGAACAACAACAAGTAAAAAAAAAAATATTCGCCAAACTACAATACACTGATAGAATATTTAAAGTTTTTTTTTTTTTTTTTTTTTTGTAAATACCTTCGTAATTTTTAATGGGAAGTAGTGAATAACTTCACATTCAATAAAAATTAGGAAGGGTAAGGGGAGGGGGAGCGTAGGGTGCCGGATTATTGGATGTATTGGACTACTGAAGTGCCGGATTAGTGAGACTCTACTGTAGTTGTACTTTGTATTTGTATATAGATTTAAGCGATACCAAACCCGCTAAGAACGATTTACGCAAACGATTGACGTAAATTCCTACTACAAAATAACATAAAAGAAATTTAGCAACAAAGACCCGAGAAATTAATGAGGCAAGCCTGAACAATGTAACACGAGCGAGCATTCATCTAGGCCATTAATATAGTGTGATAAAACCAAGAAAGTACATTTAAAGAACAAACCACCATCTTGTTTGTTATTTAATCTGCTTTTCTTGTTTATTATTCTGCTTGTCTGTTCGCTCGCGTGATGAAAGCTATCTTATGTCCTATTCTGTACCCCTTACAACGCGTATGCAAAATTTCATGATGGTAGGTATACTTAACTTTTTTTTTCGATTTTTATGTGTGATTTTGTTCGATTTGTACTTGTGTTCAAACAAGAGCCGTGAAAAAAAAAACGACTTTCAAGAGAGAAAAAAAACCGACTTTCAAAGTAGCAAAATATGCAATTTCGTTTACTTCGATGACATATCTTGTCCAGTTACATTGATTTAACCACCAAAGTATTGAACCGATTTTGATATTATAAAAATTCTATGGGAGCAAATCCAAATCGATTGATAAATGGCGGAGAAATTGATGAACATAATACATAAAAAATATTTATATAAACTTCCGAACCTCCTCCTTTTTAAAGTCGGTTAAAAAGTCAAGTCAATCCTACGAAAGTTTCTTAGTTTGTTTCTTACACATTCACGCCTAAACCGGTGAACCGATTATGATGAATTCTGATGGGATCTTGGACACGGTTATAGGCTTTTTCTCGCTAAAAACTTATAGGGGGTGGGGGATGAATGAGTCCACCGGATTTGGTTGACAAAATTAACATTAAAAGCCGCGGGTAAAAGCTATTATGAAATACGACTGAGATTTTATCAATTACGTCATTTATCGATCGTCTAGATAAAGATATTCGAAATACTACGAGTGACGTAAACATATTACGTCACCAACATAGTACACCTAATGTTCAAGGTGAGGAGTGGGGGGGGGGGGGGGGTGACAGCCCCACAATTATGTTAAAATGTTGAGGCGTACAAATTGAAATAGTATAAAGCAAAGCGTTTTCGTTTGTCTGTTTCTCCATTACATTCTAAGCCGCGCAACGGGTTTGGATACGATTTCACTATCATTTACAGAATTTATTCCGGAAGATTAATCTATAAATCAAGCATATTTTATAAAGCAGAGAATTTCAATGATTTGTAATAATGTCTTAAACATATTTTTGCGAAAAGCTCCGTGGTTTAGTTGGTAATAGACCTGCCTTCGACGCGAGGAGTCCCAGGTTCGATTCCCGGCCGGGGTACACTTTGTGTCGTGAGCATGGTATTTGTCTATGCGACCTGCGACAGAGGGAATCCTAATGTAGAGGCATGAGTGTGTAAAAACGTTGAAAACGTTTACTACGGAATTGTATGACGACCTAAGGCCTAACCAACTTCTTCTTCTTCTTCTTCTTATTTTTGGCCTTTTGCGTGATTTATGCCACACATATTCTGCCAATGTCCGAGTTAATGTACGTTCGCAAGTTTTGTCTACATTAGGGTTAATTGTACAAAATATGGCCAGTTTATTTAAAAGTTACAATTTACAACTTATCAACGATATCTGCAACGCGCATTCTGTCACTTGTTTGACATAACTGTCAGCTATCAGCACTAGGAAAGCAACATTAGGAAAGTTAATATACTCGTTATGTTTCGGCCCGTCCAGGCGTGAGAAGCCTGCGAAGCAGTTATGTCAAACGAGTGACGGATATCTAAACTAATATTATAAAGCTGCAGTGTTTGTTTGTTTGTTTGAACAAGCTAATCTCTGGAACTACAGGTCCGATTTGAATGATTCTTTCAGTGTTGGATAGTCCATTTATCGAGGAAGGCTTTAGGCTATGTTTTTTTTTTTCAAAATTAGCGATCCGTAATAAAATTGCTATTTTGTAACACAAGGTGTAAAATTGAAAACCTATTTTTGCGTGCGCTGTTTCCACGGAAACGAGAAAAACGCGGGTGAAACCGCGGAGCACAGCTAGTCGTTGATAAGTTGGTATTCAGGTCGAGCGAGTTTCATCGAAATTCAGTGGAAACATAGAATGAGTATTGATTGACGCTACAATGGCGGCTGGCATAAGTTTGACGTAAATTTATGACAACGTATACTTTTATTAATATACGAGGCGAGCGATATTCAAACAAATGTAAAAGCATTAATAGGGACAAAGGACTCTTGTGTGCGTAGCGTATCGCTAATGATCCTCAATTATATTTACAGAAATAGAACATTATTATCCAGTACCTATTATACTATTACAAGAACATGTTAAATAAATGAATGTTCCTCGTTCCGTCACTAATACTGTTTATTCTAATAGGGTCGTTTAATGAAAACTGAATTTTAATGAATCTTGATGTAATCTTCTTCTTCTTCTTATTTCTGGCCTTCTGCGTGATTTATGCCACACAAATTCTGCCAATGTCCGAGTTAATGTACGTTCGCAAAGATGTAATGTCTTGCGCTCAACGTTTTACACACACCCATTTTGACATCAGGAACACAGATAACATATAAAAAAACACAACCAAGCTAAACAAATACAGAATATGTATTTTTTTAATAAAAATCCCTTCTTTCCATGTTGGAGAATAACGAGCGTTTCACTAATATATTTATTATAATAGACAAATATTGTTAATCGAGAAATCCAATCCCAGAGCCTACAGTTCTGAGTATAACGTCCATTGCTTGAGGCAATATTTTCCCGAAATCCTAGGTCAACAGTATTTCTCATATTAAGTATTCCCTTGGCCGCGGGTATATTTGTACGCGCGGGCGTAGATTCCGAACTCATTTCGTAACGATGATAACGGTAAATCTTTCTCAGTGGCATTATCTTTGTTTGCGCACGAGTCAGATCAAAGGCCTGTTTTATTATTGTCAACTAGCTGCGCCCCGCGGTTTTAGCCGCGGTTGCCATACTGCTGTTTCGGTATTAAAAGTAGCCAGGATATAATTTTTTCGGGTTCTAACTTTCGTCCAAATCCGTTGAGCCGTTTGAGCGTGAAGGAAACAAACACACACGTACAAACTATCACCTTTTTAATACTAGTGATATTTTCATAGTACGAGTATGATGAAAATAAGTCATCTCGTTATTTTTGAGTATTTTTTTTTCTATTATTGTGCTTGCACATAGCGAAAAGGAACACAGGCTTTGGAACTCAAACATTCCATCAGATCTGCCTGTCCTGATAACTCAATTAGTAGTAGCTGTGCCTTCTTCCCTGCAGGTCATGTGTTCGATTCGTGTGCATTTGTCAGACGAACATACTTGTTTATTCTGTGTCTTATACAATATTGCATTGTATTATATGTATTTACAAAAATTCACTATATATGTATTCTATCAGCCATCTAGTTCCCACAGTACAAGCTACGTTTAGTTTGAATCTGAGTCACGCAGTGTGAAATTTCCATGAATATTTATTTTTTATTTAATGTAATCTAGGCTGTAATTATGCAGTACAATCAACCTTATAAATCACCTGTAATATACAACCCGGATTGGACCAATTAATCGTAATCAGATAGAACCGATTGGGGAGAACGATTCCCGACAAAGGATTACAGATTGTGCGCATTTATCACGAGTACAGACGGAACACAGCCGCGGAACGATGATATACAGCTCGCGAAGTTCAGGACACTCATTTATTACCGCCACGGCAGCCTGATTACATTCAGGGAACAGTATTTGTGTGGCTTATCAAGACTATTTATAAATTTAGGGGTACAGTTGCTCTCGTGCGTAGGAGAATACCCTTAGAATATCTCACGTGCCTGGGAGGTGCTGAAGGAGCTAACGGCCGTCCAATGTGGTCTCCACACTATGATATTCATAAAAACATCTTGTGGCTTTGTGGTTCAAAGAAACTCCGAAAATTTACAGGATGATTGTAGCTGGCCTAACCCTGCGCGCCAGAGATGAGCACCTTTCTCGCATGGTGTACACGAGAGAGCGTGGTGGCCCAGGGGCATAGGCGCCGACATTCAATCTGAAGGTGGCTGGTTCAAACCCATACGTGCACCAATGAGTTTTTTCACTTGAAAAAAATATGTGCGCAATATCACGTTCTCATGTCTTAGAACCATAAATTCGAAGACATGTGACATCTACCAATCCAGATTGGGCTCCCGTGGTAGATCAGAGCCCATTCACTCTCAATCATCGAGAGTAGGCCGGTGTCCCTGCAGTGGGAACATTAGAGGCTGGTACGGTACACGACCATCGACTCGCGAGTCGGCAAACATCCCTGATGCGCTACACCGCTGCCGTAGCGTAGCACCGCCTCCCGCTACAGTGCGGTATCGAGCCAGTTGCCAGTTGCATGGGTGATTTCAATCCGGGCGGTATTGAAATCTCTCATGTAAACCCTTAAGCTCTCTTGTTTCAACCGACTTCCAGAGGAGGTTATGAATTTGGCCGTATTTTTTTTTAATATTTGTTAGCTCAGCTTTTTTTTTTGTTATTATATATTGTATTCTCCATAAGTGCTTTTATTTTATTTGACAGGATATGCTTTCAGATTGGTCTCATAAGAATTTTATTACAATCGGTTCAATTTGTTAAATAAAATTAACTAAAAAGAAACTTGTATGGCGAGCGCTTGTTCTCGTGTCTTGTTTCTATGTTTGTCCGTGCCACCTGCATCACAGGGAATTCTATTGCTGGGGTAAGGGTATAAACGTGCGATTTTTTTCTGCTAACTGCCGTTCTGAATTATGTAATTAAAGTGACGAGACGAGCTGAAGGCCCACCTGATGTTAAGTGGTTACCACCGCTCATAACAACTGCAACACGACATAGGTCGCCCCGACCGAAGTATCAGAAGACCTAAGTCGCACCCCATTGCGCCCGTCACCCGAGACGGAGAGATATATTCCAATAAACAAACATTGTTCCATTCAAACAGACGTAAATTTACCTTTCAACTTTACGTCTCGACGAGTAACGAGCTGACAAATCAGAAGAACGCCCGTACCTAACGGCTATCAAATTAAAATTAAACCCGGCGCTGTGATTGGCTCCCGCCGAGGGGCGGGGGGAGGTGGGGGGAGCGGGTCCACGCGATCAATACGAGACTGGTTACGTAAGCCGCTGCAGATGCCACGCCATTATCGTCTACCTCTCTCCCATGCGCCGGCGTATAAGACTCAGTTTTGCTTACAGACACAGTATGGCGAAGCTGGCTATGACGCCACGGCTTCTACTTCCAAAGTTTTAGGAGATCAGCTCACTAGTTCCAGCAAGTTTCAACCTCGGCTCGCGCTACACGGCTTCAACTTCTAGTACTATGAATATTGTAGATAGATTCCCGAAGTGGCGCACTACAGTTGGAATTGAATTTCAAATTGATGCCAATATAGCCTTTTGAAAGAATATTGCTTTCAATTCAGACATTTATTAGTTTCCGATCTGATTTGTTTATTGCTTTAGTAACAAACATTGTTAGATATTGTTTTTTGCGTTTAATTTATGGTGAGAGGAGACTAGAAAAATGTTGCTTGCAATTGAAAACGAACTAGTCACCGTTTAGGAAAAACTTTATGAAATCAGCAATTGCAAGGAAATACATTTGCCTCACATATTGCACACGTTGGTCCGTCCATTCCATCACTTTCATAAAAAAGTCGATGAATTAAAAAATCTAAAAAAAAACGACTTCAATACTTCCATCCCTTATTTTTAGGGTCTTTAGGGGATACACTCAACAATTTTACAATAGAAACGTCTAAATCGATATACACTGGGCGAAGAAAAAAGTCACAGGACCAATCCGAAATCACATCCAATCAAATAAAAAAAGAATTATCAAAATCAATTCATTTATAATAAAAAATAACAAACATAAAAAAATACAGCCGCATTAATAACCTCTTCCGAAGTCGGTTAAAAACCATAGTTTACAATGAAACTAAATATCAAATAGATACAACCCAAAAGCAAATAAATTAAGTATTCAATATTGTATTTCAAGTAAGTATATTCTCAATCATATGAAATCGCAGAATATCGTACAACATTCGGTAATTCTGTCTGACATCTCATAATACACCTCCGGTGGAAATATCGACGTCAGCATTATCGGTTTCAATGGAGCTGATGGAGCCATTGAACTGCCTCCTTCACTCGATATGAGACTCGCTGTACCGATGGGGGATTAAACCGCGAAGATCAACAGGGATAACGTGGAAAGCAAGCTGAAGATGGAATGGAATGTGTTTAAAGAATTTGCCAGCCAAACAATTTTTGCAATCAATCGGATATGCAAGTCTGAAAGATACAACAGACAGATCTTCGGCAACTGGTACCTTGGAAGAAAAACAATGACAGCTTGTTCAATATACCACACAAAGAAAACGAAAAAGTGAAGTATTTTTATAGTGACTAGCAAAACACTATCGTATGCATCGTGGAGGCGATTCTAATATTTCCATTTTAGCTTCGGTTCGTGCCCTGTGACCCTATTCTTAAAATACATGTAGAAAGAAGACAATGGACGGAGCTGTGTTTTTGGGAACTCTACTATTAGAAGTATAGCGGAGGTGTTCTTAAGTACAGATGGATCAATGCGGATTAACTGACGCTGAGTGCCAAAGCCGCTTCCATGTAGGTCGTGGTCAGAGAGCCAAGGTGTCGGTGTTAAAGTTTTGTATTGACAGACAAATACACGTTGAGATATTGGAATAGTTTTGAAACTGGCTTCTGAAGCCAGCGTTGGTCATGTCACGAGATTAGTTTTGTAGTTCATACATTTGATATTGCGCACTCGCATTATTGACTAAAGGGACAAGGAATTTAATATTAGTTGACTACGGCTGCTATAACACCCCACGATGTCTATTCATCATGAAAACTGCGACCCTGATTATTAGAATACGGGACTTCCCATTATCACCCCTAGTTTCGAGAATGAGGAGCTGGTAAGAAAAGGCCTTCTGCAGAGACAGATTAATTATACTACACTACTTTTTAAATAATAACTTTCCTACATCATCGTTTTCTTCCGCGTGATTTCACAGTAGCGTAAAATAATCTTGACATGACGTAAATTTTTTTCTCGTCCTCGTCTTTCTTGTCCAAGAAGAACGTAAAAGAAGTATTGAGACCTAGAACGTGACACGTTCTGCTCAAGAGTATCATCACAAATGTCCTCAAAAGAAATCACATTAAGAGACATAGCAGCAGTTGAAAACACAAGCGTTATTTAATTAGTTTTGATATGAAAAAACACATGAGTTTTGTTAACGAAATACAACTGATGAATGTGTAACCAATTTTGACATGGAACCAAAAATGCCTATGGAGAGATGTTTTTGCGCGAGGAATACAGAAACAATCTGTTTCGACGTAAACTGTAAACGGAGCGTAAGCCCCGGACAATTAGAGGATTGTTTCGGCGTCGGACTGTGCGTTTCAATTTGTTACGGCTTACCAGCTCAGCTATTTTGGGTTTCCATTTACAAAGCAACTGTTCAAAAACAATTTGCCAAACAATTCCAGTTTTTTATTTCACGGTTTGCTGATTCATCCTGTATGTTACGGATGTGGGATGTGGACGGAGAGTAATACTCTAACTTACTTCTGAATGAAATGTTGTTGCTTGTTTGATTGCTCGAGCGTAGGCCGGTTTTTGTGAATCTTCGGTAAGAATATTAGAGGCCAGTACAGATTTATAATAAAGACTAGATGCTCCGCGGTGTTACCCGCAATTGGCCATGTGAATGGAATCCTGCACTTTTCCGGGATCAACAGTATGTGTTAATTAGGGATGTAAGCTACTAAATTTCATCTAAATTCATGGAGCCGTTTGAGCGTCAAGAAATAATATAAACACACACAAAGGCCTATTTAATATGTGTGATTTATAAAATATAAATTGACCGCTGGTTGTTAGATAGCAACAAAGTTTTGCTTTATGATCTGTTTGAGTAGCAGTGTGTAACATGAGGAGATGGGCAAACAATTTCTGCGACTCATGTCTCATAAGATGCCTCAACGATTCTCAGAGAAACTGAGAAGGTCCCAAAAGGACGTTACGTAAGTGAAATCGATATGAGAGCACTGAACCCTCTGGCAGCGAGCCAGGGTTCCGACGACGCCGGCAAAGTCACGAAAACACATAAAACAAGGGTTCATGAGATATTGAGCGATCGAGTGTTTAACAACCACTATTCAAGACGGGAGATTGAAAGTCAACAAGATTATCATGTCTCTCAAAGAAGTTATATAATTTCTAGTTATTGAATTGAACAAGCAGATAGGTGGCGTTCAAGTACTCCAGGGTATATTGCCATACTTGCGGTAAGGCGACGATGCAGAAGACGACAAAATCACAGAGGCGAAAGTTTGATGTATATGTGACTGACTGTGTATATGTTTTTTATTCCATCACGCTCAAACAGCTCAACGGATTTGTACGAAAATTGGCACCAGGATACTTATATCCTGAATTTCATCCAAATCCGTTCAACCGTCAAAGCGTATAAGAACCACAAACATGATTCTTTCAGTATTCTGGTTTCCATTCCCATAGTAAGAGCTATGATAAATCGAAGACAGATCAAGTCGAAGTCGGGCGGTGTGCCTGCAGTGGGAACGATAAATGTTGGTCCAGAATGTGTACAGACGGCAAAATAGACGAAAAAAGTCAATTTCTTTTTTAAAATAAATATGTATGTACGAGATCATGCGTTCTTAAAACTATGTTTAGCGCTGTTTCAAACCCTATCCGACTATCCAAGGGGAAGAATAAGCCAGAAACCACTAATGGAAGGATTACTTTTTTTTTCACAAGCTTGATCCCTTTAGCAAAGTAAGTACTTAAGTCTAATCTTATATATTCATTAATTATAATAACTAAGTAATACGCTTTCTTTATTAAATTATTCCTTATTATCCAATCTATGGACTGGAAACTTTTCAGCGTCGTACTCAGGAAGCTTGTTATAGAAGTGCATACAATGTCCAATAAAAGATCCATTGACTTTTTGCAATCGCAGTCTTGGGATAAGACGTGGAGTCCCAAAGAATTTCCCCTATAAGGAATTCTCCAATAGATCTAGAATAGAATTATATGCTAGGCCCCAGGTGGCTTCTCTGAATTCTTGAGCAAATCATGACCATTCCGGTTTCCTTGCATATTAATGCAGACGGAACGAGGTAAATCTCAAGCGGAAACTGGCTCCCCGAAAGGCTCCCCGGCTGGTGGAAAGAGTTATTGGATTCCACGAAGGAGCTAGACCTGAACGGAAATTAGCTGCGGGAGGTTAGGCTACTTACGAGGATATAGATTTTGAGATGGGGTTCCGATGGCTACTCAAATACAATATTCAGGTAGTTATTGCCAAGCTGTGGCAATTAGGGTTTAAGCTCTTTATTTATGACATTAATTAAAAATACCTCTTCTCTTGAACTCTAGTCTCTTGTTTTATTTTTAGGTCCCCTGAGTACCCTTTGAACCCTTACACGGACACCCTGGGTGGTGCTAAAGTAGCAACAAATAGAACTTGTGCAAATTTCGATCGGAGAAATACTACGTCCACACCTGGTAATCTGCCGCCAAGCAGTCATGCACTCGCATTGTACCGATATATCTGTGCGCATGTAATGTGCCTAAGAAGCTCCTGTGACACGTTATATGCGCACGAATATGAAATTGTGCGACTAAATTTTGACGTGTCCAAACGACACTTGAGATCTTAAGGAATAAATGAGTTTAATACATTTCCCTCGAGTATTCGCGTAACTGCCATAGAAAAATAACGACGCAAAAAATCCAAGGTAGTAAAATATAATTAATGGTCCGAGAAATTAATATTCATAGAGTTTTCAGCCATCTTTGCACGAGCAAAGAAAGCTGCCTTTAGAATCGGCCTCGCAACGGCAAAAGTTAATTACAATTTTAGTAATTCTTGTTTATATTATCAAGAATTGATTAAATTGAACAGTATGCCTGGTAATTAATTCTTTTGTAAGATTTGTCAGAGGTTTTACCCAACGCGTAATAATAATTCTATGGGTGAAGATGTGACTGTCTGTTCATTTTCAGTTTCTATACCTTTTCAGGTATGATACTCGTTGATTTCACCATAGCCTTAAAAAAAACAGGTACCTTTAAAATACAATTGTGGTGGCCCAGTGTACGAGGCCAAACCACAATTGACTGGATTTGTCCCACAATACAAAATACAACAAGAGACTGAATTAAAAATCGAAAAAAAAATTGTTCCCTTATTTCTTGACATTAGGGGGTACAGCCAACCATAAAAAAAGACATCCAAGTCGGTATACAACGGGCGAAGAAAAACCAAAAGAGAATCACACTTTGTGTGGTGAGCATGAAGTTTGTTCTCGGGTCTTGGGTGTTTGTCTTGTGATTCTGTGTTTTTCCATTCCATCTGCGACACAGAGAATCCTAGTGCAAAGGTATGAGTCTAAAAAAATCAATTGTTGTTGAAACATCGATAAAAAGTCTATCTAAGAATAGATTTCTGGATTTTCTTAGTTTGCATATGGTTTAAAAAAAAACGCAAAATCTGCGGATTTATGATAATTTTGTAAGCACTCACTCAGACGCAGACAGGTGATTTGCGGGATTACAGTTTTTATCAGGCGCTGTAATGTCTCAAATCATTCACTATTGCTTGCCAAGAGTAGACCCGTGTGTCTACCCGTGTAAGTAGAACTAGAAGGGTTACTTAAAACTGTGAGAATTTTAGAGGTTGATATGGAACGAAGTTTTGGAAGTGAAACTTCTTTAGCCGCGTTGAGCGATTTTTGGTAGTGGAACAACTTATGGGTTCGCGTCACCGATGACCTCGACATGCTCGTGACGTATTGCGCTTGCGCCGGACTAGCGACGCGTATTATACCGGCCTGTGTATTTCATTGTTTTGAGTTTTCACTTCTGTCGGCAATTCTGTTATTATCAAAAAGCCTGCATTTACCGCTAGCTCAACTCAGTTAGTGACGATGTGGCCGAAGATGGCGCTTGGCGTAGATAAAAAACAACTCAACACTAAAACATGCCCAGACCCGTACTCAGTAGTGCTACACGGGATATCAAGCCTATATTGAAACAGGAATGAGGAATCCCTAAACCATCTCACTATCCAAGATATATCACAAAATATGGAATTATATTTTTGGATAAAAGATATATCGAGATTCCGACGAAACTCAATCCCCCTATATTTGTGAGTACACGAGCCAAACCCAACGCGTATCGGGTATCGCAAACAACACCTCGAGGGAGGGGGCTGAAAATATTTTCGTAAAACGTCTTCAAATAACTAAGAATGTGTTCTACTTACGCCTACTCCTACGCCTACAGGAAACTGCGGCCCTTGGATTGAAATTCGGAGTTCATTTTATAACATGTGGCTGTATCGTGGACACGGTCTTGTGTTTTACGTGAATACGTGTACGTAAACAGACATGACCTGAAAATGGCGGTG
The DNA here is from genome assembly GCA_921293045.1 of Aplocera efformata. Taxonomy (NCBI): domain Eukaryota; kingdom Metazoa; phylum Arthropoda; class Insecta; order Lepidoptera; family Geometridae; genus Aplocera; species Aplocera efformata. Next base: position 763,840 of record OV121057.1, read on the forward strand.
CTTCCCCCTCCACCACAAGCGACGTGTCACATTCCTCACTCAACGTCACCTTTAGCTATCGAGGTGTAATTTTCGATGCAGATGATAGATATGTAGCTGCAGCATCCCCCGATTTTATTATCATCCATTTTCCGAAAGAAACCGAAAAATAATTCTGTTGAAACTTAATATTAGGTAGGTCTAGGAGTAGCACCGTGAATACAAAGAGATTTGAGCCACTCAGCACTAAGGAAGATTAACTCTTAGCTGATGAAAATTATCCTCAAACTAAACAAGGTGCTAGATTCGCTATTTAATGAAAATAAAAGAATTAATTAATCGGAGCTCTTTGATAATAAGATTAAACCAAAAGTATATCATAATATTTTATTTTATTTTAGAAATGGGACTAGCTAATGTCCTGTATGATGTTAAGTGGTTACCACCGCCTATAATAACAGTATGAGGTTCCCCGTAGTCTCTAAAATTATTGAAACATTAGATGCAAAAACTATAATACAAAAAATATTTTTTTAAGTTATGTGCCATAACTACGCTGGCAGCCTACCTGAAGTTAAGTGGTTACTGCCACTAGTTACTGCTACTTTAGGTTGTTCCTTTTGCACCACTCTACCCGGGGGATATTTGTACCTTGATGGTACTCTCCTCCATGTTATGTTTGCATATTTACACGGCTCCCTAGCTTAGTTGGTAGAAGCCCTGCCTTCGAGGCAACGGGTCCCAGGTTCGATTCCGACCGGCGCACACTTAGTATAGTGATCATAATTTAGCTCTCGGATCTTGGGTTTCTCTTGTATTTCTGTTCGTCCATGCCACACAGGGAATTCAACGTTAGGTGTAATAAACATAGATTGTAGCAACTCTACATAAAACATATATAGAGTTGCTACAATCCGTGCCCTAACCTGAAGAACCTTCAACATCATAATCATACCCCACGATCGTACCCTTGATGTATACACCCCAATTTCCTATTCACAGTGAAATCGTCAAATCGCGTGATTGCAACCTCCGCCACACAGCTGAGGCGAATGGAAAACTTGCTTAGGTAATTCTTGGGTAGGTGTAGTTCCGGTACGGTCGGGACAGACCAAATAAGACTAGCTTCTTCTTCTTCTTCTGAGCAAATGGCCGACTCTGGTGTCAAAGATTTAAGCCGCCCAAAGGCCTCCAGGCTTAATGACTAGTATACCCGGGACCGACATCTTAACGTGCCCTCCGAAGCAAATTAAAATGCCACTAAATCACCCATCCAAATTCTGACCGTAAAATACGACTACCTAAAACATGATTGACGGTAATTTGACATCTATGTGCATGTAATGTGCGTGTAAACATTGAGGTGTCTAAACGACCTCAGCACCTCTACCTAAAGTAAATAATATTACCTGGGCAACGGTACTTTCTTTATTGACTGTTTGTTAAAAAAAAACGCATTTTTACAAGAAATAAATTAATAAATCCTATCCAATCTAAATAAATATTTTTTAAATCGTTAGAGCCGTTTCTGAATTACGTGAAATTAAAAAATATATATATAATATTGTATAATATAAGAATTTCTCGTTTAAAGCTTAGCTAGGTTTTTCTTTTGTAACCCAAACCCTATCTAAACACAATATTTCTGTATATCGTTAAAGCCGTTCCCGAAATACCCGAAATAAATATACAAGAATTGCTCGTTTAAGGTATAAATAAGATAATAAGATTTAGTCACAAAATGTTTCATTCATTTGCAATTCCAGCTAAAAACGATATTAATGAGCAGGTATATTTCAATGTAAAGTGATGAACCCAAAATAATTTATCTCCTTCCAAGAATTTTATCATTCACTAACTGCGCCCCGCGGTTTCGCGGTATATATTTTCTTGAATATATACAATATACTTTTATATATTTTATTGAGATTTTTTTTGGTTTCTTTCAGATCGACCAACTTTCTCATTTATACTAGTTGATGTGTTATACAATATTTATGGAAGTTGCGATTCGAAATCCACAAAGTAAAATTCGAAAAGTCGTTTTTTTACGATATCAGACGACAGAAACGGACGCTCTTTTCTAAAACAGGAAACCTAACATGAATTTATATCCATAGAACCAGGAACAAGTTTGAACTAGCAAACTAGGAAATTTATATGCTAATGTAGCAACGCTCCTTCCGCTTCCAAGAGATATGAAGCTCGGAAACTTTTACCAGAGCGCTGGAAAGTTTCAAACAGGTGATAACAAAATAACAAAGTATATGTTTAAAGAACAAATGATGGTAGTCCGTACAAAAATAACAAACCAATTTTTTTTTTGTCCACCCGATTTTAAGTGCTTACCTCCGCCCATAACAACAGCAATACGACTCAGGCCCTCCTCGCCCGAAATATGTGAAGACGTTGCGTTGCGCCCGTCACTCGAGACGGGGATGTTACGTCTCATGCGCCTATAATTTCACCGGTACCCATACCGTTCCACCGGAACACGGCAACGCAGATGCATAGGCTTGGCGGTGGATTACTAGGTGTGGAGACAGTGATACTCCGGACGAACTTGGCACAAGTTCTAAGGCTACTATCATATCTATCTATTACTACTATCAAATATATCATGTCTATCTATCACTATTATCAAATATTATATATCATGTCTATCTATCACTACTATCAAATATATCATGTCTATCTATCACTACTATCAAATATATCATGTCTATCTATCACTACTATCAAATATATCATGTCTATCTATTACTACTATCAAATATATCATGTCTATCTATCACTACTATCAAATATATCATGTCTATCTATCACTACTATCAAATATATCATGTCTATCTATCACTACTATCAAATATATCATGTCTATCTATTACTACTATCAAATATATCATGTCTATCTATCACTACTATCAAATATATCATGTCTATCAATCACTACTATCAAATGTATCATATCTATCTATTACTACTATCAAATATATCATGTCTATCAATCACTACTATCAAATATATCATATCTATCTATTACTACTATCAAATATATCATGTCTATCTATCATTACTATCGCTACCGTATAAACTTTATTTGGACTTTAAAGAACATTTTAAAACAAAAACAAGCCTAATCGGTGTCAATTAATAGCATTAATTTTTATTTATATAATATGTAATATACTTAACAAAACAAAAGAGATACGAAAAAATCAGTAATACAGTTGAAAACGTATTCACAAAGAGATAGGACTTTATACGCAACATATGAAGAATGATGGATGATATCGTTTCATACGATCTTAATTTGATTAAGATCGTATGAAACGAGACCGGTCTCAAAGAAATTTCCTTCACGATATTTCGTAAAAACATACAAAGAGTAATCAACATTACTGAGAACCAAGAATAGACAACAAATAAACATTACAATAAAATGTGGAATATACGAGAGCTCGCACAGGAACCTGGCATCGCGTGACATTAATATGGCATCCTTCCTGTGAGGGCAATAAGAGGCGCTCTGATTTTTCTGTCGCCCGGATGATATAATGTTGCTGACATTTCAGTTGTATTGAGTATGCACGTGTACAAGTGCGAACATATTTTTAGTTACCTATTTAGGTGTTAATTAATATTGGGTAAGGTAAGGTGGTTATGGCTTATAATTAGTTTTTAATTAATTATTGGAGCCAGCTGTATCTGAAGTACAATATATGCCCTGCGTAGCATTTCGTAGCAACGAACGGTCTGCTACGGTCTGCCGTAGCAGTAGCAGACCGGTTGCTGCTACGGCTTCAGTAAACTCTTACGACGATATTATGATAATTAGCAATAATAACTGTAGAAATATAATTAGAACGCTTTTGAAAAAGTATCTTTAATATACTAATGATATAATATACGTAATTATACATGTCAAAATTCCGATTGCGAAAAGTAATATCTGTTTAACACACTAATAGCAATTTTGATTAAAGTACTGATAATACAAAATGGATCAAGCGTGCGAAAAGAAAGAAATTCTTCCATTACGGGTTTCTTTCCCCATGGGGGTAAGGATAAGGTTACGCGTAAAATATTTATCTTTGAGTATATTGACTTTGACTAGAGAAGGCTAAAAGCCTAAGATTAGAACAATTAATTTCCAAAGCAAAAATGATACACATCCTTGATGACAAAGTAACGTTCGTGTGTAAAAATAACAGGCCTATTGACTAATGATGACAGAACACGGAAACCAAAACATTATTCATAATTTGTCCTCCGGAACCTACTCTCAATTTGTGGCACGCAAGAACGACTAGATCCATATTATCTACAATATATAAATAAATAAAATTGAAGTGTAACTTTTTTCTTAAAAGCATGTGAAAGTATATTTTAGTCTGTCTGTTTGTTCCTGCTAATCTCCGAAACGGCTGGACCGATTTTGACGGGACTATCATTGGCAGATAGCTGATGTTATACGGAATATCTTAAGCTACTTTTATTTTAGTAAAAAGATAAAAAATTTGGGTTCCGCGCAAAATAAGTGAACTAGTAATAAAAGTCAAAAACATTCCATGATATTGTAGATCTCAGGGTTCTGATCTCTGCCGCAGACGAAAATCCAACTAATCGAGGCACCGCCAGCGTGTGGCTGACACTTATTCACGACGATTACAGGATGATTATTGTGTAAGATCAACTCAGCCCTACTCAAAGTTTGAAGATGTTCCTGGCTGAGCCAATTTAGTGGAAAGCTTATTGTTAAGAAACTTTTTGAATTCGGCACGGATAAGTGCCGTGGAGTTTCGAGGAGTTGCGATGCTGAAGTTGATTTCAATGCTCAACATTGATTGACATTGACATTGGGAAACTGTGATGAGCATAAAGTATTTTGTCCATCCACTTTAGTTATATCCATAAACTTTAGTTATATTGATGACACTGGCGTCACAGCTCAGATGGAAGCTGTGATTCGATTCCCAGGACAAACATTTGTGTGGCGAATACAGATGTATGTTCTGTGTCTGGGTGTATATATGTCAATATTTATTTATATTGATGTAATATCTTTAATTATTAAATATAGAACACAATTTCAAAAAATACAGAAGATATCAAAGCTTTCTAGAATCTAGCGAAAACCGCCTCGGTTGTTTACAAGTTCTTATTAAAGAGCAGTAAAAATAGCATCGATAAAGGTAAATTATGGGCTCGTAAATATGTAGACGTTGCGAGCAAAAAACTTCGTCATCGTAATATTCGGAAAAATTCCATCAAAGCAATGACGGTTTAGGTGTCGCCGTGAAAATCTGATAGGTAAGACACTTTATATACCTATCCGAAAGTAATACAGAAAGGCATTAAATCCCAAACCTCAATTTATAGGCCCAGGAATGAGATGAAAAGATATTTTATGAAAACGAAATCCTCCATCGATTCCAATTTGTGGGACTTTGAGGTGTTAAAATGTTTTACTTTGCTAATACGAGCGATTATTATTAGATTTAGGTAGGTATAAAAAACCTAATCAAATTCTTATTTTGTTTTTTATTTATTGCTCGAGACCAGTTATACATTTTTATTCGTGCTGAAGTTTTGAAACCATTCAGAGGTTTTTCCTAGCAAACAGCGACAACGAGTATGTTCCAACATAAGAGATCACTTAATACTATCATTTCCCCTATTTTTTTCATCCATAGATAAAAGTTTAAAGCCAGGTCTAGCTAAAAGTTTCGTCGTAAAAGTTTATGTAGAATCGTAGCGTGCCACATAAAAAGGAGATAAGATAACAGCAATTTGTGTTCTAACACTGTTGCAGCCACCTGAGACCTCTCTGGCTCAGAGAACATTTTAGTCCGGGCAGGTAATTCAATCTATTATCGTCGATGGCTTGGCGGGTAAGCTCGTAAGCCGTTTACCCACGACATTGAAATATATAGGGATGGAGAAATTATATTGGCGCCCCAACACGGGGCTGAATGTCATCGTAAATCAATCTTCTTTTCAGATTTCTGATATTAGAAAAAAGAAACCTTTTAACAAAGATATAACACATATTATATAACAAATACATATACCTTTCATGTTATCAAATGTATACTAGACTGGCGTAAAAGCACTTCCTTTTTTGAGCTTAAGAATACGAAATACTATGCCCTTTTTCTAACATAAAAGCTAATCTAGACAAAGTTCCACTTGAGGTTATGATGTAGGTAGCATGTTACCACAGAGTAAACTTCTCTTGCAATTCTGCCCCATATCGCCCATACTCGATAGAGGCAACTTAATGAAGACGTAATAGGGTGTGTGCACACTTCCCATCAACTGTAGTGCAACTCTGCTAAAGTTCGCCTAGCTGAGCGCTAGTCGCCGCTAAAGATTCTGGAAAGCTTATTAAACTTGCTCTTAGCAAATAATTACTGCTACATGCGCCATTTTAAACGATGTTTCAGATTATAATACGCAGCTCAGCTGTGACGCAAAGCGGTGTAGTGAGCGGTATGCAATAATCAAACATTCGATCCGCAAAATGTAGGTATTTGGTCAGAGCACTATTAAATGAAAGCAGTTCATTTAATCCATGTTCGCGTGACCTATATCGAATGGCCTCATTTCTTTGGCCTTCATCGACCTCCAAGCCAGCGGAACGCTTTTTGATTGGAGTCTCCCACCCCTTTAGGTTAAAAATGTTCATGATCATATTCGGAAGGTTTAATGTGGGAGGAATTTTTGAAAAGGGTTTTATTTAAGACTCTTTGCATTGGTTAGCATTTGGATAAAGGATTATGCGGAAGCGTAAAATGATTATTGTGAGTTTGTTGAATTAAAGCTATCACGTAATGTTTTGTAAACAATTTCCGTCGCTTACTAACTTATTCTGTTGTTATTATGAGTAATATAGAAGTTATACATGCCTAAAGTCATTTATACTTTTCTTTGTGGAATGTGTACCAAAATCGCAATATATAACTAGTCTGTTATTAATTATAATTATAACAAACAATGGGCGTGTGTATATAAATAAAATAATAACGTATGTACCTACCTTTTACTCTCGATTATATATAAAGTTACCATTCTCTTTGTATGAAACCTGTAAATATTCTAGTGATTCGCCTCGAACAAAGAGCTTACGAAATATCTACTTATCAATGGAAATGGTATTATATCTAGATTCCATTTTATAAAATAAATATATATGAAAAATATGGTAATATATCTTTTATAAGTAAGTGTATTTACATTTACTTATACAAGATCTAGCAAGACATTTTAACAGCGCTAACTAATTAATATTTTAGATTCATTAAGATTTGGAGATTTAAAAAAGTTGAATATAAAAAAAAATAACAGGGTTTCCTAACTTTTATATATCTCTATCGAACTAATTGAGCAATTTTATTAACCCCTTCCGAACCACCCACATTGGTACCACCAATTGAGTTCAAAAAATGGAACAATAATTTCGCAACCATTTGCGAAAATGTATACCAACATCTCAAATCGATTTTTATTTGTTAAAACGTAGTAAATGGTAAAAATATAGTTGCGTTATACTATATTTTGAAATCATCACTACTTTTGGCTAAAGATCCAACGTATAGAAAACAAAAGAGTGGCACAAGACCCATCAAAGTATCATTTATCAAACTAAGATCTATCATAGTTGAAATAATTGGAAAACAATGAAATAATTGGAAAAGTAAGTAAGTATTTAATTTGGGCCGCGCAGTTATCGTGTCAATTTATATCTACTAATGGGGTCCCAACTTATTCTTTTGTTTTGAAAGTGAAACAAACGATATAGCCCTCGGGTCCAATGTTATTATAATATTAATTTATATTCGTTTCTTTCCGAAATTTCCTGTCTCCGAACAATTAATGGTCAATATATTATTTCACGAGATCTTACAGATATTATACTCCTAATAATTGGTCAAATTGGTTGGATTTTATTAGCGAACTGTCACTATTAGAGGCCTAGTCCCGGCAAGAGATAGAAAGTGCTATAAAGTACCACGGGGCCTAATCTGCTTTTGGCAGATGTCACAAATTTTGCCCTCAAATATCCGGTTCACATAATTAGTTTTAATTAATCTTCGTAACTACACAAAGGCTTTTGAACCTTAACCTTCTCCATCTCTAGCCACTCAAGCGTCCGGTCCGCGCGGCGAATTATGTCTGTAACGTGCCACATCTAGTATCAAATAGCAGTATTAATAACAGCTGAATTTGCGTTTGTTGACGCGTGAATAGGATCGATTACCGCGCGAGTTTTTCCACCCAATCGAAGCGTAGATGCTAAAGCAATTGTAATTTTTTGACTCAATCGAAACATGGACGCTTGAGTGGATAAGTCACTGGAAAACCATCTATAGACCTAATATTAAAAATATTCGAATTCTAATAAAAATAACTTCTTTCAGGTCATATTTTACCACAATGGTGTCAATCATCACTTTTTGGGGTAAAAAATTGATGGAATCAGGATCGCCACACAGCGTTCGAGAACCAAAAAAACGTTGGCGATGCAACTAGTTAACTAAAGTGGAATTTGGCGAGTCATGTTAGTAGAACGCACCCTAACCCGTTAGCCGTGGTTGCATCGTCATGGGCGAGGCAAATGGGTGAGGACGCCGGGTAGGTTTTAAAAACGCTGGCACAATGTCCTACACAGCATCCGCCACCGCGATATTATGAAGAGTATGGGGGAAACCTTTGCTTAAATGTGGGACCTTAGAAGTTAAATGTTTTAATTAGATTAACCTAATTTTGAAATATATTCTCCTGCCATCCGGTGGATTTAGCACAATTAAGCATTCATTCCAACTTTTGGGATTTACCATTATTTTTAAATAGCCACTCAAAATCAGACCCTTCTCGACCCATTGTATGAATCTCAATCCTTTTTCTTCTCCCCGCGGAACCTTTATAAAAAGGTCAATAGCTCTATTTTACATAGAACACCAATATCCTCTGCCATTTTGTACCGTGATTAGGGTACAGTAAAGATTACTTTAGAAACCGTTCAGAATATTATCGGTTTTTTAGGTTAAAAGTTAATAAAGCTATATTTATGATTCAAGTATTTATATTATCTTTAGATATACTCGTAAGTATCTAAGATATAAATCAGAGCGACCCACGATAAAGCTACTTAAGCAAATTCAGGTAGGCAAGAAGCTTACCTCCGTTTTGATAAAATCTCTAGTCCCAAGTTGGGCGCCAATTTCTCATTCAAAATCCATACCCATGTTGAATTTAACGTGCCACTAATAAATTTACTCAAAGATTAGAAGTACTACTTAAGTGTTATAATAAAAACGATGTTAAGATTTAAGTACTTACTTTGTAAAAGGGGTCATGCTCGCGAATGAAATTAATACTTCCATTAGTTCTTGCTTATTCCCATGGAGGGTCTGATAGGGTTTGAACAAGCGCTAAACTTGGTTTTAAGAACGCATGATGTCGCAGGTACATTTTTTTTTATTGAAGTTTCCTTGTATTGGTGTGTGAATATGACTCCGCCCTTTCTCAACAGATGTCGTTTTTAGTATTGTTTACGTGTACTAATAAATGACCATACTTGTATTCGATAGTACTGAATGTCAGCTATCTAACGCATTTTATGATATTTGGTTGAAGTGTAAGCAACAATTGTTTTCACCTTTTCGAAAATGTCGGTTTTTATTCCAAATAAACGTCATTTGCGGGAAGTGTTATTACATTATTTTATTGCGAAGAAAACTGCAGCGGAAACTTATCGTTTGCTTGTGGAGATTTATGGTGAGCATGCTCCGTCTAATACAACTTGCAAGGAATGGTTTCGACGATTTCAAAATAACGATTTTAGTACTGAGGATAAAGAACATGGAAAACCACCAAAAAAATTTGAAGATGCTGAATTGGAAGCATTATTGGCGGAAGATTCTTGCCAAACTCAATCAGAATTAGCTGCAGCATTAAATGTTGATCGTTCAACTGTTGCAAAGCGTTTACAAATGATGGGAATGATTCAAAAAGCCGGTGACTGGGTTCCACATGATTTAAAAGAAAGAGACATGGAACGTCGGAAAACCATTTGTGAAATGCTGCTTCAAAGACAGCAAAGAAAAGGATTTTTACATCGGATAGTCACAGGAGACGAAAAATGGATACACTACGAAAATCCTAAACGCAAAAAAGCTTGGGTGAAACCAGGCGAACCAGGCCCATCACAGCCAAAAATAAATATTCACTGTGCCAAGGTCATGCTCTGTATTTGGTGGGATCAGAAAGGTATTGTATATTATGAGTTGCTCAAACCCTCTGAAACTATTAATGGAGAAGTTTACCGACGACAACTAATGCGTTTGAAGCGAGCCATAGAAGAAAAACGACCAGAATGGGTGAATAGACATAACAAATTAGTTCTTCAGCATGACAATGCCAAACCGCATACCGCAGAAGTCGTAAAAAGATATTTAGAGGGACAGGACTGGGAAGTGTTACCCCACCCGCCATATTCACCAGACATAGCTCCTTCGGATTACCACCTATTCCGGACGATGCAGACAGACCTTACTGGAGAAAAGTTTACTTCATGTGAAAGTATCAAAATTTGGATTGACAACTGGATAAGCTCAAAAGACCAGGACTTCTTCCAGCAAGGAATACGAAAACTACCTGAACGATGGGCGAAGGTTGTAGCTGCAGATGGAGCATATTAATTTTTAAGAATTCAACGGAAATAAAGATTTTTTGACTTTGACTTTGAAGAAATAGATATGTTTGAACCATACATAATTTTTACCACGTTGGGTGCCATTTTTCTGATACAAGTTAATGCCTATAATTCAATGTCGTAGAGCTAAGCGGATTAAGCAACCTCGCAGCGAGGTGGCACAGCTGGAGATGTTCTCTTCACAGATAAGCTGACATAGCTTGATCAATCAATTTACTAAAGCTCGTCCCGTGTTGGGTGCCAATTTTAATGAACACAAAATTTTGCCCCCATCTTTGCACCTATCCCCAACTTACCCCATAGATGGGTCAGATCACTCCCACTTCCCAGCCCACATGACTCACATCCCATCAGTCACATAAGCAGTCTTGAGGGTTACGTCATGCCGCATTATGACTCGGCCCAAATCTTCTGAGCTGGCCCAAAGCCAACTTTGGTCTTGCAAAGGCTTTGAGTAGTGAGAAATTATAACCACTTGTCGGACGATGACAAAAAGTTTAAGATTTGGCCTATTTCAAAGGAATCCATTTTTTTTTTTCTATATATCCCGAATCCATTTCTACCTTTATTATTTCAACTGCTGGTACACCGATCTACTTTCGACAAGTAAGGTGAATATTTGATCTACCAAGGGAGCCCTATCTGGTTTGATAGATGTCTCATGTCAAAGAATTATTAGTACTAAGACATGCAAATTCCCAAAAAATGTTTTCTTACACCGTTACAATTACCGCGGGACTTTTTTCGTAAAATGGAATATGGAGTTGAAATAGAACAAAATTAAAATTGTACCACTCAGTCATACATACTGGACCACCCCGCTCAGAATATACTTCAATTATTATTTCAACACTAGTTCACAGATAAAAATACCAAGTAATCAAAGTTAGAGACGCACTCCCAAGAAGATTCTAACTATTATTTCCCGAATGTAATTTAATCCCAAAACTCAGTGCCATCCTTGAAAGCCTTCCGCATCGCCCTCAAAGCTAAATGGATGTGCAAAGTTGGATTATTCATTAAGCTGATGCATTCTGAAAAGTCGTACTCTGAAAACGAGAAATGTGTTACTCGAACATAAAAATCTTACTTGCTTGATGTGGTCATAAGGAGTAATAACTATATAAAAGCAAAAGTATAAAATATATCACTTTTTATTATTACTAAAATACTCAAAGACAATATAAATTACTATATGTACCTGGTGAATTTTGTACCAAGAAAATTTCCAATATTGCTTAGGGTTTTCCTAATTTAACTACACTAGTATTGAAACGAGCAAAACAAAAAAAACATACATGTCGAGCCATTTTTGAGTTTTTGCGAAACTTTGGCTTATCATACTGGACTAATGAAGATTTTAATAGAAGGGTTTGAACCTACGGTAGATACGTTTGGTAACACTGACCCGAAACAAATAAAGATATACAGATCAAGCAGACATTGCAGACCTAGCTAGAATCGAATCAATGCCTGGAAAACGCGTTTACACTCTTAAAGGCAAACTCCAACACGACAGAGATCACAATTTACGTGTAAGTGTAAGAGAGCGGGGTAAAACTTCTAATTCTCAGTTCAAACAACCCAAGACTCAGCCCATTTCCTGCACTGTCAGCAAATTACTAAGAAGAAACAAGAGTGCGGATAATAATCTGGGCGAAAAATCCTCCTACACCGTATCAGGCCGTTCGCGAAGTAATCCAATCAAAAAGTTTTATCGCCCAGTTATCGCAGGCCGCGCCACGGTCCGGCGTTCCATCTTAATTGGGACATTTCTGTAAGAAAAACCCACTATGATTGCTGTCGAAAATATTCTATTAAGAAGGGATGATAGCTCTCCAGCCCAAGACAATTCCTTCCAATTATAGAACGAAAACTTTTTTTAGGAACAGTAAGTAGGATTAATCAAAGTTAGACCGAAACAAACACGCATTCGAGATAGCAGCATATTAGACGAAAATGAAAATGATATAAAAATTAGTATCATTTCATATAAGTTCAAAGTCAAAATCAAAAATAATTTATGTCCATTGTATTCTTTAAAAATTGGAAACGTCGCTTTTTTAGATATTTATGTATACCTACAACGTCATGCGTTCTTATTACTAACTTTATCACTTGTTCAAACCCTATCAGAGCCTCCATGGGGAAGGACAAGCAAGAAACCCTTAATGGAAGGATTATTTTCCAGACCCCTAATGGAAAGATTATAGTTCAGACTAATATCACACACTAATATGACTAATGTCAAGTCAAGCGTTAGCGCAACGTGTTATTAGAAGTCCTAAACCAATAGGCCCGTGGTATATTTCTCTTCTAATATGAAAGCGAAAATCTCAGTACATAGAACTAAAGCTAGCAGTAGGATTAATGTATAATCTGGTACGCCACTCTTTCGTTAATGGCGCTCCCGGGAACAATGTTTGTTCATTAACTTTTATTGAGCTTTCGTAATGGCTCACTTTTGCGACGGTCTAAGTGGCGGGCTAGCGATTGTGACTTCTGTAAAGCACAATTTATGTGAATAAATCATGTTTATGCGACACTTCTAGCAGCGCTTAAATTGGAAATATGAGCAGTAATGTTGCTGACATAGTTTCGGAAGGGGCTTCCAAGACTGTTGGTTCTGTTAGAGATTTTACTACAGCAGAGCCGCCAGCCAGTATCGGCCACTGACCTCAAAAATACGACATAAAATACCTAAATCCAGTTTCCCCGCAAACAGTATTTATCTAAGTCCATTTTACATCATTATTATTTTACCAAATGAACCTGCTTTGCTAGACATGAAGAGGGATCATCCCGAATTATCATGACAAGGATACTTGGATAAACATTCTGAAAAAGTAGCCGCTATTTGTGTTAACGTTATTACATCTGTTCTACAAGCAGCACCGAATAAAGTTAAGCCAGTTAGAAAATAAGGATTTTAGGGATTTCGAAGGTCCGGTTTTAAGACTCAAGAATATTTTAGCGAATTTTAGGTAAAAAATTAACTGTTTCCACGAATTCTTACTCAAAATGGATCCGGGTACTGAAAGCCTTAGCTAATTATTATACCTAAATGTTACGTTTTTAGGATACCCAAGTAAAAAACCTTAAATTACAAAGCAAAGCCTAAAATTCACTGTATAAGATACTTTCCAAGAACCTTCGAAGGTATCTTATTGTATATTATTAAAACTTTATTCAGTAAGACAAAAATATCTCTTGAGAAAGTTTGAAAAAGTAACGTAGATTTTGAAAGCAAACAAAGTATCTTTTAATCCAATACCTACTACCGTTGAAATTTACAAAGTATAGAATATGTGTTACATAATCAAATATAAACCATTCATAGGTGGTTTGGAATTCTGTTTTTGGATCTGAATTCCACAGAATCAAAATCAGATTTTTTATTAAATTACGGTTCACTTAAAACTGTACCTCTATTCACGCAAATTAATATAATATTATATTATATAGTTACATGTGTATATAAGGTTACATACACATGTGAAACACGTCTGAAATGCGCCGGGTTGTCAAAGCTAAAAAAAGCAACATCAGTTAATTGAAAAAGATTCAAGTACGTACGTTTTCCTCGACGGTCTTCTTGATCTTGGCGCTGGCCTGGCTGACCTTCTCGCCTGCCTTGTTCACCGCGGAGTACAGGAAGCTGCCCAGAGACTTGGCTCCCGCCACCGCCTTCGTCGTCACTGTCCACAACGACCACACCACTTTAGCGATTAAACTCAAACTCATTAATTCCTTTAATTCATTCATTCCTTTAGTTCATTCAATTCAGATCTCAAGTTTCGTTTGGACACGTCAATTACACGAACAAGTAAACATATTCGTGCGCTTGTAGCGTGTCACAGGTTCGTAGACACATTACATGCACACGATATATTATATATTACAGTCAGTTTTCATGATTTGTCAAGTGTTATTTGATAAGTTGACGTCTGTTCCAACCCTAACGTCTCCGACTTCTAAATCATCCTCTTTGAAGCTGTTAAGTCACAGAGTAATTACACATACTCAAGACAGACATACTCAGTCGTCAACGTATATACCATCCCCCTGGGCGTAGCCAAGGGGGGGAAGGTAGGCAGCTGTAGACAAAATTTCATGGATATGGTTTGTGACACACGAATTTAAGGGTCTGCCATTTGGCTACGAAACCCTTATCACACTAAATCACTTCGCACTTGACTAGTATGTTCCCTTGACTTGACATTTGTTTTCTTATCGGGGGTTACAAGTCGAAATAAGAAACTCCTACTTTTGGAGAGGTAGGTTACACAAACAAACCAAGTGTAACCTACCTGAGGTTACACTTGGTTTCCCTGTGTTGCAGGTGGCATTAACGAACCGTCCAAGGTACCAGAATAAACATCACATCGCAATAATACGAGCATATTTGCCCCGGGCGGGAATCGACACCGAGGCTCTCTTTTAGGTTTGCTGGCTGCCTTATGATTTTAATGACAAGTCCAATAATTAGAAACTTCTAATTTTTCATTTAGGAATTTTCGTGTGTATTAGAAACAATTGGTGAGAAATCACATGATAGGTAATCCTGTGATTTCTCACCAAATGTTGTAAAAGAAAATAAAGCAAAGAATTAAAATAATAAGAAAAATCAAATAAAAGTAAAATAAATACTAACACTCTTGCATATCAGGAACTTCGATACCCTCAACCGTGAACAACTGTCTACTGTGCGCATCTGAAAACATTTGGCAAACAAAACTATAACAAAAAATAGCACACAAAATAATAAAATAAAAAAACAAGCGAACTATTCTTAATTAGCGAAATAAAAAATTAGCGTTCTGATGCAATTTAGTCAAAAACGAGGCTCTAATAAAAAAATATTCATACATGTTCTATTCGGGTGACACAGATTTATCAGTGGGAAACTTTTCTCATTGTCAACGAGAAATATCAAGTATCAAAGAATCAGCGCCTCGGAATGTAATCCCCAAAACTGCGTCAATTGAGAGCCCGGTTTCCAGAGTCGCTCTCCGATTTATTGCCTATTATACTGTGTAGAAACAGACTCCTTTATTTAACGAAGTTTCCAACTTACATAATTAACAATTCAACAAAAGTCAATTTTAACTGTTGACAAAATCATAGAGAAAATGAGAAAATCAGGATAGAAGCTACAAGGCTGTTAGCTCTACAAAGGACCAGTGAATTGTCAGGAACTCACCGTTGCCAACTCCCGCCGGTTGCTCCTCCGTGGGGGTTCCCCCGGTGGACGCGGGCCTGCTATCGGCGCCCCCTGTCGCGCTGCCGACGAAACGCACAGTTACGAGAACATACCGTAGACAAGCACAGATAAAGCTTACGAGTAGTACATTGATTGACAACGCTTAAAATGTCCGCACCTCGGGGCGCGGCCGCGTGCGATTCCCGTCGCGCGGTCAGCGTTGCGTTTCTATGACAGAACGCAAACCGCACAGCGGATCACCGCGCGGGTTGCTTTACCCGTCGCGGTCACCCTGGTGCGGATCATCTTAGGGCCACGCTAAAATACGAGCTGCTTCACGTTCGACTAAACTGTGGCTAAAAAATATATGGCGATCGATCTGGGAAGCCGCAGTTTAGGCTACGTCATTAATTTTTTCGAAAAGTACTCACCAGATTTACACCCAATCGTATTTTAGCGGAGACCCCTATGCATTAAAGCTGAGACGGAGATAGCATTTGCTCAGCATAGGCCAGTAATCTTTAGGGTCGGTGAATCCTAAGTAATTTAGCAATTTCTCGAGAAAATCATTTCCTAAATTTACTTCTTGTTATAGAGTCTATTTAGAGAGAGTATCTAGATATTGGGTGTGTGAATATGACTCCGCCCCTTTTTGTCAAAATAAAACATATTTGTTCGCTTACAAAATTAAAAAAAAAATTATTGAAAGTATGCTCCATCTGCAACTACAACCTTCGCCCATCGTTCAGGTAGTTTTCGTATTCCTTGCTGGAAGAAGTCCTGGTCTTTTGAGCTTATCCAGTTGTCAATCCAAATTTTGATACTTTCACATGAAGTAAACTTTTCTCCAGTAAGGTCTGTCTGCATCGTCCGGAATAGGTGGTAATCCGAAGGAGCTATGTCTGGTGAATATGGCGGGTGGGGTAACACTTCCCAGTCCTGTCCCTCTAAATATCTTTTTACGACTTCTGCGGTATGCGGTTTGGCATTGTCATGCTGAAGAACTAATTTGTTATGTCTATTCACCCATTCTGGTCGTTTTTCTTCTATGGTTCGCTTCAAACGCATTAGTTGTCGTCGGTAAACTTCTCCATTAATAGTTTCAGAGGGTTTGAGCAACTCATAATATACAATACCTTTCTGATCCCACCAAATACAGAGCATGACCTTGGCACAGTGAATATTTATTTTTGGCTGTG
The DNA here is from genome assembly GCA_921293045.1 of Aplocera efformata. Taxonomy (NCBI): domain Eukaryota; kingdom Metazoa; phylum Arthropoda; class Insecta; order Lepidoptera; family Geometridae; genus Aplocera; species Aplocera efformata. Next base: position 780,941 of record OV121057.1, read on the forward strand.
ATGGGCCTGGTTCGCCTGGTTTCACCCAAGCTTTTTTGCGTTTAGGATTTTCGTAGTGTATCCATTTTTCGTCTCCTGTGACTATCCGATGCAAAAATCCTTTTCTTTGCTGTCTTTGAAGCAGCATTTCACAAATGGTTTTCCGACGTTCCATGTCTCTTTCTTTTAAATCATGTGGAACCCAGTCACCGGCTTTTTGAATCATTCCCATCATTTGTAAACGCTTTGCAACAGTTGAACGATCAACATTTAATGCTGCAGCTAATTCTGATTGAGTTTGGCAAGAATCTTCCGCCAATAATGCTTCCAATTCAGCATCTTCAAATTTTTTTGGTGGTTTTCCATGTTCTTTATCCTCAGTACTAAAATCGTTATTTTGAAATCGTCGAAACCATTCCTTGCAAGTTGTATTAGACGGAGCATGCTCACCATAAATCTCCACAAGCAAACGATAAGTTTCCGCTGCAGTTTTCTTCGCAATAAAATAATGTAATAACACTTCCCGCAAATGACGTTTATTTGGAATAAAAACCGACATTTTCGAAAAGGTGAAAACAATTGTTGCTTACACTTCAACCAAATATCATAAAATGCGTTAGATAGCTGACATTCAGTACTATCGAATACAAGTATGGTCATTTATTAGTACACGTAAACAATACTAAAAACGACATCTGTTGAGAAAGGGCGGAGTCATATTCACACACCCAATAAAAGATTAGGGAGTCTACAGATTCAAAAAGATCACACCGAGGACCAATCGTCTCTAATAATAATAATAATAATAATAATTGTTTATTTCAGACCATTTTAAAAAGAAATCCATAGTTTGTTAGAAATTAATTACTTAAAAATATTGTTAGTAAAATAAAATATAATAAAAATTTAATGTATATAAACCCTATGAGGAATCACTCTCCTCACAAGGCTCCCCCAAAAATGAGAGTCGTAGCTCTCCGCCACAATTTTCAAGATGGTGTTGGGACTGTCCCGCAGCCTGCGCATCAGGGATGCAGTCTTCTTACGCATGATGGCGTGAAAACCGTCGGTATGATGTTGCGCAAACATCCCCGATGCGCTACAGTAGCGAGGCAACCCCAACATCATCCGAAATATATTATTATATTGGATACGTAGGACATCCAGCGACCTTTTGGTATGTCGAACCCACAGACTTCCCGTGTAAAAGCTCTGACAATATGCTTTGAAAAGCGTTATTTTAATCTGGTCAGTACAGCGGTTGAACCTGCGAGTCAACATATTTCCGCGGACCGCTAGAGACCTACGCTCCCGTTCTATATCTACATCATCCCTAAGGTCGTCCGTAAGGAAATGCCCTAGATATTTGAACTTGGTAACTCTGTTTATGCTCAAGCCATTTAGGGTTATTATGTGCGAGTTATCAAGGCGCTTACCAGCGACCCCAAAGATCATGTATACAGTCTTTTTTACATTATATGTGAGCCCATGCGCCTCCGCATAAGACTCACAAACTCTCAACATTTGTTCGAGGGCACCCACAGTAGGACTGAGCAGCGCCATATCATCGGCGTAACTGATGTTATTGGTGCTCACACCATGAACTCTACACCCAACTAGCATGCTGCTCAGCTCCACTATGAGGTCATTTATATACAAGTTGAAAAGCTTGGGAGACGTCAAACCCCCCTGCCTCACCCCGCACTCCAACCTGTATGACTCAGAGAACGTATTGCCCCATCTCACAGCATTTGTTTGGTTCCCGTACCAATACTGGAAAATGGACAAGATTTCAACCGGTACATGCCTAACCCTCAGCTTACTCCAAAGCACATCATACGAGACGAGATCAAATGCCTTGGAGAGGTCAAGAAAACAAGCATATACCGGCGTCTTCCGGTCAGTGTAATATTGGACAGTATGCTTGAGACTCACGATAGCACTCTCAGTAGATAACCCAGAACGGAATCCAAACTGGGCGTCGTGTATGTTTATATAATTATCGAGTATTGTATCAAGCAAACTGTCCAGCACCTTCGCAATAACGGTTGCCAGTGAGATGGGGCGATAGTTCTCTTTGTCTGAAATATCGCCAGTCTTGTTCTTCACAATAGGCACCACCGTAGTCTTCATTACAGGATTCGGTAAATACGAGTGTTTAACGCACATTGAAAAGAACAAGGCAAGCACTCTAGGTAGGTGAACCCCCGCATATTTCAAATGTTCGATACTGAGCCCGTCATGACCAGGAGACTTGCCGCCACTCATTTTTCTCAGGGCCTCTTTGACCTGTTTAGCATCGAAGCTTACAAACGGCTCCTCCCCTGAACACTCGGATCCAATATCGAACAAGTCCGGCGCAGAGGCAAGCGAAGATTGAACCATAAATTTATTTCTAAACATGTTTGCTATCTCCACTGGCTCACTATTTCCGCCCACGGTCATCGGGAGGCCAGGCCGGATATCAAGTTTCCCTGTAGCCTGCCAAAATTTCTTAAAATTTTTAGCCTTGTTGTGCTTAGCTAATAAGTCCATTTTGAGTTGGTCCTGATTATTTTGGCACCAACGAAGACGACTTTTGAAAATTTTACGAGCCACACACATCTGCTCATGTATTACGCCTGTGGTCGGCCGGTTATACAAAACCCACATTTTAAACTTGAGCCTGGCCGCACTATGAGCCTTATGAACATGATCATTCCAGCCGCACAGGTATCCGCCCCCCTTGCTACCTTTACTAGGTTCAACCTTCGTCTCAGAAGCAGCCTCACACAAAATATTTACAACGGTATCATACAATTTATCCAAAATCTGTTTGTGTTCCTCCAAGCTACATAAACCATTACTACATTCTAAAAATTCATTGGGAAAATCAATGTCACGCAGCTTTGAATTACACAACTCACGGTACTGGTCAATTTGTGACTCAAGTCTCTCACCCCATACAATAGAGCTCCGTGGTACTGTAGTATTGGCTATCTTAGGCTTAATTAAATTTAGGTTACATTTGATGTACAGGGGTAAGTGATCCGACATATATACATCTTCATCAATACCTACCTCTACAATGGTTTGTAAGGCCGCCATAGACACAACGCAGTGGTCAAGCCAACGACGGCATCCCATATGAGCCTCACTAGCGAAAGTATAACTGTTAGATTTCAAGCCAAGTTTATCAATGTCAGCACAAGTCCAACTCTGATCCATACAAAAGTTAATGAGCTCAATATAAAATAATTCATGGGGGTGAGCGTTAAAATCCCCCAAAACATACACATTTTCAACATTGCAGCTCGCCACAATAGCACTTATCTCACCAAGTATCTCACTAAATAAGGGTAAGTTTTCAGGTGCATTTGTAGGCATATAAACAGAGAAAGCAACAAGCGAACGTTCACCTAATGTTGCTTTAATAGCAGCCAGGCGGGAGCTTCTACACTCAATAACAGATACAGAGTCGAAAAACCCCTTTCTCCAGAGAATAGCGACACCCCCGTAAGGTCTTCCTTTCAATAACCCAGCGGACGTATCAACAGCTGATTTACCGGTGTATTCAAAACATTTAGAAATGGTGCCTAAGAACGGTACATCGTGGGGAAGAAGCCATGTCTCCTGTAGCGCCACTAAAGTGGAAACATTACAAATATCTCTTACACCGTCAACCGATCGCTTAACCGACTTACAATTGAAGCTAGTAAATATACAATGTTTATCATTAAGCGCTGAATCCATAAAGAAACGGTTAACTGACTTTAACGATAGGACTATGAGGCGTTTTGTACACGAAATGCACAAAACGTCTAAAAGAAATGCCATTCGGCCAGAAATTATCATCTAAAAATAACGGCAATTTAGACTTTGATACATACAATTTAAACGCATTATACTTTTTTGCTTTTCTCATATTAATGGCTTTGAGAGTAACAATTTCATTTGTCTTGCCTTTTATGTAACTAATAATATCATTCTCACTTGTTTCTTTACTAACATTGGATATCAATAATGGCACTTTTATATCAGCCGCTCTAAATTTACCCTCAGGTGCAGTAGCCGCACAACCTCGCTGTCCGATTAATTTGTAGCGTTTTGACGACTTGCTACGCACTACCTGCCATTCAGATTCACCATTACCAACCACTTGCTTTTCACGTATATCCGGAGCATACCGACCACCGCGCGCATCCACTTTAAGTTGATTTACGTTAGCTGTTGACTTCTCCTGTCCCGAAGCGTGCTGCCTCACCGGCGAGCGGTTGGAAATGCGCGAGGTATAAGCGCAGCTAGCCGGTGCGGTAACCGGTTTACTCGGAAGCGCGATACTCGTCCCCACACGCTGCGCCTGCGTCCTTCCATCCGTCCCGCTCTCACGCGTAGTAACGCAGTATCCTTCGTTCGTATGACCACTGACTTCACTCATATTTGCCGAAACCGAGGCCAGAGCCTCCACGCATCCACTAGCACCCGTCGCATTATTCTGCTCTTGCGTGAAAGAGACAAAATCGGCTTCATCGGTCACTGTGAATGAGCAATTTTTGACCGTTGAACTTCGGTCAATAACCTCAACAGCTGATGATGTAGATTTAGATTTTATAGGCAAATATTCAGGAACATATTGAAGACCAATAGGACCACTGTCATGAGCAAAACTGTTTTGTAAACAGGCTCCTCTTCTTTTGTTTACATTAGCACTTGAATGATTTTCAATCAAAGATGCATGTTTCATATATTCAATCTCTTGCTTCAGCTTATCGAAGTTTTCATGTGTCACCATTTTCTCCTGTAATGTGGAGACTTGATGCTTGAGAAGAAGAATATCCTTCAAAAGGCGAGTCGCATCCAGATGGTCGAAATAAACAGGTGGAATCCGATGTAGATCTTTCGCGACAAATATTGGAAATATTTCTGGACTTGAACTTTTCATCAAGCTTATTATGTCATCTAGGTCTCTAGACATTTTCTTCTTTCCTTCCTTACGACGAATTGGCATCTTTTTACTATTTGGCATTGAGTCATATAACAAAGACTTTGCCTTCACAATGTCTTCTGATGAGAAAGAAGTAGTACATAGTTGGTGAATACTCTCCTCGTCCATAAAATCCATGACATTTCGAATAAATGTCAAAAGCTCACTTATAACAACATTGCAATTAGCACACTTCACAGTATTTGAGGCCATTACCCTCAGCAATGAGTCATCGGTAAAACGAAAAAATACGTGCGTAAGACCGAACACAGCCGCGTACGACGTGAGACTCCCTTAAAAGTCCCTTAAAAAAATAAACATTATATAATTTTTTAAACGTCATCTACTATTATATTTTCTATTGCTGCTAAGGTTTTCTTCTCTTTCAGCGCACGCCCTCGAGAGGGGAAAGCCATAAACAGTAGTCTGCGTTTTCAGTAAATTTGGAATGCCATCCAATTCTAACTAACAATAAAGATAAAGGTTTTCTGGTGAAGAAAGATATGTGCGACATTATTTAAATAACAGTTCACTTTCGGACTACATATAAAATAATTTACCAGACTTTTATTTAAAGTGAATCGTGAAATTTATGATTTTAAAAGAAATTTTAATTCCTTCAATGTTTCAACTTCACCTGGCGCTATTTATAAGACTAATGTACAGAACTGATTCCAAAACTACCCTAAAAATGACGTGATTATGAAATCTGTACGTTCGAAGGAACAAAAAAGGATCTTTATAACTATCGTACCGAAATCTAGATCAATATATTATCAAAAAAATACTTGCCTTAGAAACTAGGATTATAATATAAAAAATATGCACAAAATGACAGAATGGGGTTTGAGCAGAATATGAGTTTGCGGAAATGTGCAATATATCTAGAAATATGTTGGTAGTGTACTAAAAGTGTCGAACTGCATGCAATGTGTTTTATTCCCTGAAAGACAGACCACTATTGTCAGACTGTCACCGTCGGTCGTCGAAGGTAACAAAATCCTGTTTCTAGTTCTTCCTTCTAATAAACATTTTGCAGTAAAACTATTGGACCAAATCATAGTTTCGTCGCGAATTTAAATTGTTTAGACTATTCATTGCTTTCAGACCGTTTCTTAAAAGCCCCGTAATTTCATTGATCGAATCAAGTTGTACTTCAGAAAAAAACCCTGTAATTTTCTATATCATATGTAACGATTTCATTAATGTTCTGTATTCGTAATATTCACAAATTTACTCGATCAATCTTCACAATGTGCGCCGATATTTGAATAAAGTAAAAATCTTCACAATTCAGTCTCAGATAAAATTGTGCAGACGGGCGACTTCGTTTTATTGAGCGCTGAAGTATCCAGGGCGTTAGCAAATGCTGGATACACATGACCTATTTAACTGGCCGCGCAGACGTATGCTGCGTCCATCAATACGCCCAAGGCCTGACTGTGACGTGTCGTACAGCAAGATGGACCGTGAACAGAGCCCCTAAATCGTGAAACAGTGCTACTAACAATTCACGAGTCCTACTCCGGTAATTTATAGGATCCGGCCTGGCTGGTGTAGAGTTAAGTTATGGGGGACTATAAACATTACCCCTACGCGGCTTGTCTGTAGCCTAATCATGCCACTACGAATGGGTCTCCGAAGGCCTCTAAATTTATTTGAATAGCTAGTTTGAATAGCTAATATGAATACAGTTTCGATGGTTCTCTCACAATGTTCTCCTTCACGCGGGATTCCAACCCAGGATGTAAAATAGCGCAATCATAAGTCACTGTCTTCTAATGTTAACAAAATGTAGGCCTGGATACATTAACACAAGATCCATGCGCTATGTTATATAACATAAGTAAAGTGTGCGTAAAATATAAAGCTAGCTATTGCTTCAACCCCCGACGAAAAAGAGGGGTGTTATAACTTTGTAATGTATAGATACATAGATCTACACATACACAAGTATGTAGATCTGTGTATCTGTGTGTCTATCTATGGCATCATAGCTCCTGAACAGATGAACCAATTTTGATGCGGTTTTTTCTATTTGGAAGCTGACGTCATCGAGATGGTTCTTAGCAATAATTTGTGAAGATTTCTTCAGGCGTTAGATGATCATCAACTCATCACCATTCACCAAGTTGGGGATTTTCACATTTTGCGTAAAATGAACCTGTTTACAAAGTAAGGTGCACTAAGCTTTTGGATAAAATTGATTTGCTGTGAACATTGCAACATAAAGCTATGTCCGTGCCTTAAGAAGCTAGTGCTTGTTAAGATATGAGTGGAGTTAAAAATAACAGTAACATTTAGGAAGTTGGCCTTGCTACAGTCTTTATACTATGTTAAGGACAGTCTGATAACAATTAAATGAGTTTCCTGTTCTCAGAACTTACAAAATCGTCTGAATATTATAAACTCAATATTAGCATGGCTTTCGAAATTAACGAGGAAAAGAAACATTAAAGCTTGTTAGATGTATATAAATAGAACAATTAGAGAATGAAATAGTGTATTAAACCAATTATTACATCTGTCAGCTGCAAATAGGTGATAATTTTGGATTTTTATGATTCAGTTTTACTAAGGAAATAATTATGCTACACTATTATTTCAAATTGACCTCATTTTATTTAAATCATTGACCCACAATCAACCCATATATTATTTTAGCTCCTTTATTTCTAAGCATAGGTATTTTTAATTTCTCTTTAATTCTATTTTAACTTTTGCTACAAGACTTTGTGATCAAGGCCAACCACCAAAAAACAAACCAAATGCGTCCATTCCAGCAGTGACTCATTATCTGCCAAACCCCGCGTACCTAATATACCTAGAATTATCATCATCATCCTTCCCCTCCAACTTGGTCTCGGCTACTTCTGCCGGCTCTGCTGGAGCCACCTCTGGCTCAGCTGGGGGAGCTTCATTTTTCCGGAGACCAGGGATGGGGATGCCGGAGCTAAGCCATCCTGTCATCTGGGACTTGACGTTGGTGATCAGTTCCAGCTTGCTGCCACCTTTGGTGGGACTGATGAAATATCACAATTAATAATTTTGTCAATTACTATAAATCCTATGAAGCTCCTAAATTATAATCAGCTTCTTAAAAGTTTAATAATGATTTGTGAAAAAATTAATTTATTGTCCTACAAGATTTTTTTTTATTGGCCCTTTGTTTCAGTAAAGATAATTATGATTCATGGCACTTTCATGTAAAAATAATAGGTATTGTAGAATTCAGGACTGAAATATAGTTCCTAGTAAACCTAGGTAGGTGGCAGTAGTCTGGGCTGCAACAGATCAATACTACCTTGACCTACTTAGCTTTGCAACATTGCAAATTGTATTCCTACTGCAATGCAATAGGATCAATAATGAAAAACGATTTACAAAACGTCATAGATAGTAAAGAATAAAAAATACTTTCGTTATGTTTTTTTTAGATTTTACACTATGTGATTCGAATAAATTCTTAACGGCTAAAAGAAAAGCAATCGTGCGAAACGAATATGAAATTTGTAAACAAGAAAATCCTCTCACCTCTGCTTGTCGCCCTCAACCACCGCGGAAGGTTCGCCCGTCACCTCCTTTGTGGGAGTTGGGACTTCTTCATCTTGGGGCTCGCCCTTTGCAGCCCCCATCCACGAACTAACCTGATTTGTGAGACCTGAAAACATCTTCAGTGGCACTACTGATCAACTACACAACACAATCACACAGCTATTTCACTATGTGTCGACAGATTCGCACATGACCCGCGACGCGGAAAGACTGATGTGCGCCCGTGGAAAGCGTGATCAGCTGAAAACTAATGGGAAACCGCGATCGACCAGGAAAATTCAGGAAGACTCCACTGCGCAAGAAAACTTGCGCTGCTGCGCTATTTACTAGTGTACAGTGATCCAATCAATATAGCACTAAAATTCAAACTCTAAATTGGATAAGTTTAGGGTTTAAAATGATAAAACTCAACTAAAGACATAACTTTTGCTGCTGGATGTACGAATTTCAAACTGGCTAATGTCAATTTTGTCAAAGTCATACTAATCATTTTTTTATTTTAAACTTTTGATTCAGGTTCCGATTTCATATTATGAAACTAAATACAGCGATTACAATGGGCAATGGGGTGGAGGGAGTGCCTCTACTCCATTTTCTACATTCTGTAAGGCAGGTAAATCAAATGAAACATCAGGCAATCGTCGTTGGGGGAAGCAATTACACGCGACCCTTTGATCAGCCGGGGGGTTATTCAACGCCCAATGTAAGATATTATATTCAATTTATTCTCATTCAACTCAGAACGTTTTAGGAGCTTCCAAAAATAATCGAAAAAATTAAAAGAAAAATGAAATAACATGTGAGATCGGACCGAGAAGAGTCCCTGTTTTCGTATGAAAAGACATTGCCAGATCAGTAAGAAAAGTATGCAATATGAATTTTCAAATCTTTTTCATAGTATTGATATTACGGCTTGTTCCTGACCTTTTTACACATAAAAAGTAAAAAGGTTAATGGAGCTTTAAACACACCACTAAAAACCGGGATAAACTTTTGTTAATATCAAAAATCATTCCCAAGCTTTTTAGTCTTCAAGATTACCTGATATGTTATAGTAAGCTTTTGTAAGAAAATGTTTAACCACCTTGTTGTGTTGTTATTTAATTTACACAGAGATTTAAATTTTAACAATCTGTTTATATTATTTGGCGCCTGCACCTTTGTAGGAATTACCTCATAATATCAGGCAACTTTGTTAGTGATTTAATAAGCTCTCTTTGCTGTTACCAAAAATTCTTTATCTGTGCAAATGCGCAACTTAAATGCCAAAATCTGCCAGCCAAGTGAAAACATGACATTTTTCAGAATTTTCAGATAAATTCGTAATTTTATTGTTTGCAGCGTATATTTATTATTAGACAATTGTTTATTTATAACAAATGTAGTGGTTAGTGATCCTAGTGTTTTTAACTGCTAGACCCATTCGGATACTTGGCGACAGCCAAAACAAACAAAATGACGGAATCGAGAAGAATTCAACTTCACCTTGGAAAATGCATAGAGGATTTGGACAAAATGCACAATGTTCCCGACTTGAAGACGAAGCGAGCGACGCTGTGAGTATTTTCTCCTATTCCGAATTCAAATTTGTGTGCCAGACTAGCTCCAAATTTAATCTATTTCAAAATTTGTTGCAGGTTATGCAAAACAGCTCAGAAACTGTATGAGAGCGCTGAAGAGGCTCGTTTAAAGGGTGACGAGGAGTACTCGTACGTATATTACATGAAATACCTGCGTGTGGTTGCTTTCATCAGCAAAGATAAGGAATATCTGAAGGATAAGTCTTACTTTAACAATATGCTAGGTGTAAAGAACCCTACTAAGGCTTTGGATGCAGCTGAAAAACTGAAGATTAGCTTGATTGACAGGTGAGATAAGGCTTTGCTGAGTTGGCTTCTTAATATAAATTTATGCTAAACAAACATATGTCAATTTATCAAGGGCCAAAAGTTTAAATTGCAAATTTACTCTGAATTCATGTCAAAGTTCTATTTTAGCAAATGAAAGGTGATATTATCAATATAAATTTCTAATTAGGATACAAATTAAAAACTTCAGAGATATTTTATCTCTCTTCTATAGCTCAATATTATGTTCTTAAAATAGTATGGCTACTATAAATTTGTCGCTTGTGATTGACATCTGCAATGAGCTATTGTAACTATAATCAAATTTTATGTGGGTCGTTCTGACTGAGGATACCTATATCAATGCTCCAGTAGATATTTCATTTATGTTACAAGCTCCCATGCTAGGCATTGGCGGAGATTTACCAGTTCTTTGTACATATAATTTCAAACTATTTAGTTTTTAATTATCCTACTCCTATAATTTTAGGATGATATACAACTGTCCATTTATTTATGAGCTAGTGTGAATTTGAGATGTTATATGGGATGCTTTTTTAAATAACAACTTATTTTACAAGTATGGTGACTTTGTAACCAACTTCCAAAAAATGATGAGTGTCCCAATGTAGGTTATTTTTGTATATTTTTTACTCTCTATTTGTGCTAATTGTAGAGTAATTTTAGTATTGTATTATTTTGATATCGCCATATGATATCCAATATGGCCCCTATTTAATTTTTTTTTAATAAATCCATTGTTTTGTTACGTGTGTCATCCAACTGCAGTGCAAAGGCTGTCTTGATATTATAATATTATTTGAATAGAAAGTTAATTATTGTTTTTGTTATTTATATTACATGACTTTACTTAAGTCTTTTACATTCCAGGTATTCCAGGGAACAGAAAGTGAAACGCCTTAATGACATAAAAGAGAATGAATTGATCAAACAGAAGATTGAGGAAAACCGGAAGAAGGCGATGGAGGTTGTAGCTGTGAATGAGCCACAGCAACCTGTGGGACTGCCTGGTAAGTTTTTATATGCATGTTCCTGCAAAACATAGAACATGTAGTCAACTCAGCCAAGAAATACCGAAGTAATCATAGTTGCAATAAATTGGATTTCATTGACCAGAGAAAATGCTGAAACAGTGTTGCCAACAACAATCCAGAGCCCTTCTCCAGTACATGAAGGAGTTGGGATGGCTGGGGTTGGAGTAACAACGGAGGACAATGCACAAAACATTGATGTGGTGCAGGTGTACTAGGAGGAGGAGAATTAGACAATCTGTCATATTAACACATTCATAAAATGTGCTTATGTCTCAGAATATACTGTAAAATCCATAATAAAATGCCAATTCATGTGTTTTCAGACCCAGATGAGGTGATCATCACTAGTGAGCACCTGTACCAGATCCTCAAAAGTGGGAAGGTGAAGGTGATGATACTAGACGCTCGCCCCGGGAAGGACTTCATTGACTCGCACATCAACCATCCAGCATGTATCACTGTACCGGAGGAGTGTATATCTCCTGGGTGAGTATTCCACAGTGAATGTGCTCTTTATTTCAAAGTGATCTCAAGTATTATTTATAAGTATCATATTGTTATTCTGTTACAATATATTTGTGAATAATTAAATATTCATGGACATTTCGCACACCATCTAACCCCAAACCAAGCATAGCTTGTAACTATGGGAACCAGGGTACTGATAGAATAGATAGAATATATGTATATACAGTACTCTTTTTGTAAATACATACATAATAAATGGGCGACTCAGCTTTGCACAGTTATTTTTTTTTTGGTAAAGTCGTGTTTTATCGGTAATTATATTTAAATATTGATTCAAAATTAATGTAATTATTTAACTCCAATTTGATAATGTTACTTGATTGGTAACATTGGTAATACAATAATTGCATCGTTACTATTGGATGTAAGCCGACTTATCGTGCCTTTTAAAATTTTTGAATACCACTCAAGTACCACAATAATTTACGAGATGGCGCTGTATTAAATTTTCAGCATAATTTTTTTCTTGTAATATCAAGTGTTTTTACAAAAAATACAAATATTCAGGTAAACTTATACAGCAAAACCCTATTCTAACATAAAATTTCATCCAAATCTTTAGAGCCTTTTCTGAGATATGCGAAATAAGTATATAAATATACAAGAATGCTTGTTTCAAGTAATAAGATATAAACAGTTAATAATAATGTTTTCAGGCAATCAGCCAATGTGCTGGAACAGATCCTCCCGGCAGAGTCCCGGGTGGTGTGGGCCCAGCGCGCCTCCATGGACCTCATCGTGCTGGTGGACTGGAACAGTGCCACCGTCATCCCGGGACAGAAGCTCTTCCTCCTCAAGACCATACTGTTGAAGGTTAGTTGTTTGAGAATATTTTGTATGCTTCATGTAGTCTTCAATAAATAGTAATAATATGGTATGTTTGAATAAAACTATTCCATATAACTTTGAACAGTTAGATCCACTGCTACAAAATTCTTGTTAATAAAAAAATGTATAATGTTATTAAAATTTAACATAAATATAACCCATGGATTAGCAAAAAGGGCCCACTGGCGGCCTAGTTGCGGAAAACAGTCCGCTCTACAATTGTCAAATTGTCAAAAACCCATGGATTATATTTGTGTTTTTTTATATTTATAGTTATATTTATATTGTTCCCGTTTCCGTGGGAATATGGGGACAAAATATAGCATTCGCTGATGATTCTATGGTGAAAGTTAAATGAGTATGAATGAGTAATCTTCCATTTAGTATTGTTACAAACCCCTTATGATCTGTTACCAGTGGGACGTCAAGGTGCAGTACTCGCGGCAGCCGGTCGCCTTGCGCGGGGGGTACGAGGACTGGGTTCTGAAGTACCCCGCGCTCACCACGAACCCCCGCGCCGCGCCGCAGAGGCACCACGATCCCATCATAGACATGCTTGGTGAGTGATGAATACCATTAAGATTCTATAAAACTTTTTTTAATTCAAACCAGAGGTTCCTAATTTTTTTTTCTCATGGCCACTTTCAAAATTTTCCTGGTTCCAGTGGACCCCTTCTACATTTCTACTATATTCCCAAAACGTGTCAAAAATGTGAAGATTAGATCTAACTATGGAACAGAGAAAGAAGACAAACACCCAAGACCCGAGAACACATTTCATGCTCATGAACCCGGGTGCCAGGGGAACAACGAAGCCATGAAGCCGTCATTATGTGTTTTGATAAACATGAAATACTTTCCAGGTGACATAGACTACCCGGAGTGGCAGGAGTCGCCCCCCCCGCCCGTGGCCGTCCCCATCCCCGCCCCGCTCGTGTCCATGGGGGGCGGGGGGCGGGAGCCCGCCGTCGATAGAAGCAGCAAGGTACCTGTTTAATATAATCATATATATTCATAAATATTTCACACAGCGCCATCTAGCACATAAAAAAATCAGAACCAACAACTTTTATTACCTATATTTGTAATGAAACTTAATTATAACTAGAACAAGTAGCAGTAGAACTTGTGCCAAGCACAGTTGCATTACAATAGTGGTTGCATTACTGTGTTCCGGTGGAGGGGTGTGGCTGCCGGTGAAATCACATGCACATGAGACGTATCAGCCCCGTCTCGGGTGATGGACGCAGCAGGATGAATGTGACTCGGTAAAGATTTGGATCTCTGTCTACGGACGCGAGCGACATGGTCCCGCGGTACTGCACCCCGAGGTGAAAATTATCTTAAGCAAGTGGTACTGCTGAATGAGTATTATTGTATCGCGTCCAGATTGTGATAGATGTGTAATTGCAGGCGGCCGCGGTGCAGGTGTACGAGGAGCGCAAGCGCAGCATGCAGCTGATACTGGAGCAGCAGGAGCGCATCGCTGATACTTCGCTCAGCCTGGAGAAGCAACGCATCGAGGCGGAACAGGTAACCAACTTGGCGCCGATGCCGGGACGATATCGACTCCTATTTCATAAACTGGGTAACTGCAACGGACTGGGAGGGGTGGTGGAAGGAAAGAAGGGAGACCTTCACCTTGTGGCTTCTAAAGACTTAATCCTAATATATGAAACACAAATGTCTTCGAATTTATGGTTCTAAGACATGCCGGTTTCCTCACAATGTTTTCCGTCACCGTTTCGAGAACGTGGTATTGCGCACATAAATTTCAGATTGAAAGTCGGCGTCTAAACATCTAGGCCACCAAGTCCTCCCAAAAAAAAAAAAATGCTCTTTGCGAAGTGGTTTCGAAATTTAGAAAAGAAACGATGCTACCTGCTGTAGTATGACTCTGTGCCGCAGATGTAAAGACGTTTTCGTTTCCAGGACTGGGAGAAGGTGCACAAGCAGCGCGAGGTGGAGCCGCAGGACGACGTGCGCGCCATGTACAAGCTGCGCGAGCAGGAGATCATCAGCCAGCTCATGCAGCTCGAGAACAAGCAGTACGACATGGTCAGTCACATGCGCATAAGACGTATCATCCCCGTCTCGGGTGATGGAGGCAGCAGGATGAATGCGACTCAGTAAAGATTTGGATCCCATACTGAGTCGCGCGCATTACTGTTGTCATGGGCGAGGGTCACCACTTACCATCAGGTGTGGGTCCTCAGCTCGTTCCGTCATTCATTGACATCCATTAGCTGCGAGATACTTCCTTCACTTATCTACTACCGTTATTCTAATTCTGGGTGGGGGTGACTGAGCCTGCACTGACGTCCCGCAGCGGGCTGTTTTGCGCATTGTTGCGATATCATCCCCGTCTCGGGTAATGGACGCAGCAGGATGAATGCGACTCAGTAAAGATTTGTATGTAACACATTACTGTTGTCATGGGCGAGGGTCACCACTTATCATCAGGTGGCCCTCAGCTCGTTCCGTCACGAATTAAAATAAAAAAAGAAAAAAAAAACTGGAGTGCAGGGTTTATAACAACAAAACTAAGGATCCGTCAATATGGCTATTATTTTTACTAAATTATAAAAGCATCTATGAGAATTTTTTATACACAAACCATGAAATACATTTAAAATGTGTTTTTAATGGTTGTTGGTGAATGGAGGAAATGCTCCAGTTGTAAAAACGGTACCAAAATCCGTTGTGGTTTAGAAGTTAATGGAAAACAGCGGCTTTGTATTATATCGAGCAAAGTAGTTTCTTTGTGTGAGAATGTATGTATGTATGTATTCGCAGGAACAAGAGAACCAGAGCCTCCGCGAGCAGCTGGAGGAGTACCAGCGCAAGGAGCGCGAGGAGGCGGGCAAGCTGGCCGAGAGCATCGCGGGCGCGACCGGCGCCGGGCAGGTGGAGGCGCAAGGTACGCCCTTCACGTGAATACGTCTTTGAATTGCTGCCACTGTTGGAAGCAATTCAGAAAACTGATGATAACATAATCGGGGGATACAGTTTGATACAGCTACATCCAACATTCAATATCCACTCGATAGCTGAAGGATCATAGAATTCGTGTCGTTGCTTGCAGTGGAGGAGGAAGCATCGTCATCTTGAGGTGGTTTCTCTGCGTTACATAATGTCCGTTTACGTATTCTTAGTTCTAATGATACTTCTGTTCTGCAATTGGCGGTCTTCTCCCTAAAGGGATTTCGTCCAGGCAATCACCTCACTAATCACTTGTGCAGAGGAGGCGCAGCGGCGAGTGAGCGTGTCGCAGCGCCGCATCGCCGCGTCGGAGGCGGAGCGGCGGCAGCTGCTGCGCACGCGCGAGATGATGGAGCGCGAGCGCATCGCCCTGCTCGAGTGCGCGCGCGCCAAGCGGAAACCCAACCTGGACAAGGTACGTCACTCAGGCAGTGTAAGCTTACCTAAGTCACGGCTGCCCTTTTCCTGGTCAGCGGGACCACAGTATGATCTGAGGCTGTCTGTGAACGCGGTTCTTAGCTATTTCGAATATTTTTTTATATAACCAACGTTGCGGGATGAGCTGAAGGAGCATCTGATGTTAAGTGGTTACCTCCGCCTATAACAATAGCAATACGACTTGCGTCCTCCCCGATCGAAGCCGCACCCGACACCATGTGTGGTCTCATGCGCATGTAATTTCTCCGGCACCCAAACCCTTCCACCGGAACACAGCATTGCGAATCCACGGCTTGGTGACAGATTACCCGACGTAGAAGCAGTACTTCTCCGGGCGAACTATGAACAAGTTCTACTGCTACTCTTGTTAGTCAATATTGAAAAGATATTACAAATTATTTTATGTGTTGTGGAGCAGAGCGATAAGGTCACGATTTATGATTAATATAATGATGAACAGTGTGAATTTGTATACAGGATGACGAGACAAGCGATGCGTACATGGCTTCACCTCGCGACAGCCCCCCGGCCGCCCTCAGCCGCAGCCAATCCTCGCCCAACATCGCCAAGGTACATACATATTTTTTATTTTCTAGAATTATAAAAATAATTCTGCTCTACAAGGGCGATAGAATCCCTAAGGGGATTTCCTCCAGAAAACCACCTACTAAACTTTTAGTAATAACCATTAGGGAGGCATGGTTATTACTATAAGTTTAGATATACTCTTTATAGCACCACCAGAAAGAAAACTTATCTTCTTTCGGGTGGTTCTGGTTCACCAGAAAGTAAATTTCAAGCAACAAACGGAAAACAAAGTGGGGATTCTACATTAAACAGCGGGTGCATTTTGCAGCAAATATCGTCTGACGAGGAGGAACCCGCTACCCCCGTGTTTGACCGCACCACCAAGCCGCCGGCGCACTCGGACCGCCACCAGCGCGACTTCCAGCCCGTGTGGGGCGAAGTCGTGAGTACATTGTCATTACTTTTACAGCGAGTGTATTTTAATCGAACCCGCGACCCGTGATTGCGCCGCCATCGGCATATTTTTTTTTTTATTTCGTGGGGAAATGCACTCGCATACCCCCCTGCCACGGGGAGGCAGAGCGGTTATGTGGGACTAGACCCACTAAAACCCCACGGTGTCCTCCTCTGCCGCTTAGTGGCGGGAACACGGGAACGTTTTAAAACACATCTGCGAACCCGCCGCGGCATATTCAAACCTGTCTCGTGTGCTATAACAGAAAGTTAAATTAATGTTTATACACTCATGCCTCTGAACTAGGATTCCCTATGTCGCAGATGGCATGGACGAACACCCAAGACCCGAGTATAAACTGCTCACCACACCAGGTGTCCCGGCCCATTGGATACCTACTTAATACAATTATGTATTACTGTTTTACTTACAAATGCCATCGCTTAAAATATCGGTCTACCAACATATTACTATACCCTATGTTAGTGTTCAAATGTGATACTATCTATGTAAAATACTTAATGCACCGTGTGAATGCAATAACCTGTCTCGAGTGACGGGCTACGGGGTGCGACTTGGGTCTTCCGATTCGGTCGGGTGGACCTGAGTCGGAGGTAACCACTAAATAAACGTTTTTTTCTATCTGGGTAAAAAAGTACTGTAAAGTATTCTATCAGTTATCTAGTTCCAATATTACAAGCTATGCTTAGTTAGCTAGATGGCGCTGTGTGAAATATGTCAATGAATATTTCGACAAAACTTTCGCATTCATACTTTGAGAATGCGTAATTACAGGCCAGTGTTTACAGAAGCCATAGGCTAGGTCACGCGCGGGCACACGCTCCGGCGCGCCTCGCTTCGCACGGTACGCAGGTTCGGTGACCCGGGGGATTAAGTCACGATCACCGAATTATGACGAAGATATACCGATACACCTTTTTAGAAAATAAAATAGTAAAATTAAAAGTACTTATTTCAAGCATTACAGCTCATCTATATTAATAACTAGCGACCCGCCCCGGCTTGGCACGGTTAGTAAAGCATCAGTGTCGTATCACTACCCGTGCGAAGCCGGGGTGACTTGCTAGTGTATTACACATATAAACCTTCCTCTTGAATCACTCTATCTATTAAAAAAAACCGCATCAAAATCCGTTGCGTAGTTTTAAAGATTTAAGCATACATAGGGATATAGGGACAGAGCGACTTTGTTTTATACTATGTAGTGATTTCATACGGTAGACTCGATTGAAATGTTACCTAAATAATAAAACATAATAAAATTACGATTTCGAGTCGACAACATTGCGGATATCCGCAAAATTCGGCTTGTCGAGTATTTTGTTAAATTCTAATGGTGCTGACAGATCGCAGTCGCCATATTGTCCACTCTAGCGAAACGTCACTGACACCGGATGTCATCTTGAGTACTCAAAATTCAACACGTCGCGACATTCATTTTAAAAAAACCTTTCCTTTTTTTACTATGTTTATTAAACACAATGAACGGTGGTATACGAATATATGCCTTGCTTTGCCTTTAATATTCGTTGAGAACCGATAATTACAGAAATATCTACCTACATTTTGTACCTACATGTGTATTAAGAGTCACATTTCACCCGAGCGAAGCCGGGTTTTCATCTAGTATTGGAAAAACACATAAGAACCTTAAAGACTATTGATTGCTGAGAATTTTCACAAATGCTTGTCCAGAAGGCAGAGCTACTACCAACTGGGCTGTGAGGTCAGGGGTTTTGGGTTCGCTTCCCCTTTGGCACCGCGCATCCCGTGGTCACGCTTTGTGGCATGCGATTACTAATGGTAAGACACCGGGCACTCCATGGCTCGAGGCCGGAGGGATTACACGCACGAAAGGTGCGCGGTAAGCAGCTTAGGGCATGTTGGCTACCATTTGAAATATAACTACGAAGATAGTTACTATTTTCGTTTTCAATTGTTTTATTTCAATTACCCTAACATTAAAATACAAAAATTTATTCTACCTATGTCCGTGATAGACTTTGAGACCATCCAACCGATGTGGCCCAAACCGGTTCATTAGAAAGGCAATAATACGAAGATGGTTTTAGACCACTAAAACAATGCATTAGGCTCAAAATGTATTTTTTTTAGCGTAGTAGCACACGCCGGATATCCGCTAGTAAATATACTATATAAACTAAGCGTA
The DNA here is from genome assembly GCA_921293045.1 of Aplocera efformata. Taxonomy (NCBI): domain Eukaryota; kingdom Metazoa; phylum Arthropoda; class Insecta; order Lepidoptera; family Geometridae; genus Aplocera; species Aplocera efformata. Next base: position 800,289 of record OV121057.1, read on the forward strand.
CATTCCGCATACAAACTCAAACTCATTTAGATCTCAAATATCGTTTAGACACGTCAAAATTTACACACGCAAGTAGTATTTGACGTTTGGACACGCCAAATTTTACACACGCCAGTAAAATTTGACGTTTGGACACGCCAAAATTTACACACGCAAGTAAAATTTGACGTTTGGACACGCCAAATTTTCCACACGCCAGAAAAATTTGACGTTTGGTTACGCCAAATTTTACACACGCCAGTAAAATTTGACGTTTGGACACGCCAAATTTTACACACGCAAGTAAAATTTTACGCTTGGACACGACAAATTTTACACACGCAAGTAAAATTGACGTTTGGACACGCCAAATTTTACATACGCAAGTAAAATTGACGTTTGGACACGCCAAATTTTACATACGCAAGTAAAATTGACGTTTGGACACGCCAAAATTTACACACGCAAGTAAAATTTGACGTTTGGACACGTCAAAGTTTACACACGCAATTAAAATTTGACGTTCGGACACGCCAAATTTTACTTATGTGTAAAATTTTACTTGGATGTAAAAGACGTCTTTTACAGTATAAGTACAGTATCTAAATCTAAAGGAATAAGTGAGTTTGAGTTTATTCGGATGTAGCATAGTACCGTCGGAAGCCATTCCGCCTCTGTAGATGGCTAATGGGCATGTTGTCATTAGATATAATCCGGTGCGCACGTTGGCGCGGCGGGCGCACGCGGCGGGATTCTAAGCCTCGGCCGCGTCAGTGGCACGCACGGGATGTGCGCTGCCAATGTGCACCCACGTTACACACTTGAAAAACATGTTGGTCATTGTCGTTGGCATAATAGTCCTCGCTGTTGGATTATTAATCATACCAATATTAGTACCTGGATGACTGAGCTAAGATCGATTTTTTTTTTTCGAAGAATTTCTCGTAACCATATCTGGGCGACAGAGCTTCGCTTCGCTTGTTTTATCTGAAACTATAGATTTACCAATCAAGTACCACAATAAATTACGAGATGGCGCTGTATTTAATTTTTTTACATAGATGAATTTAAAAATATTTTTTTTTTTAATTATCTTTTTACAAGAAACACAATTATTAATTCCAGAAAGGTACAATTGTATTTCTTGTTTAGAATTGAATTGAATTGAAGTACATTCTATTGATGAAATAATTTTTAAAATAGGTTTAGTCGTTTCAGGCGTAAAGCATAAAAACAAACTCACTTCCGCATTTATAATATTAGGATTATAATCGTTTATAAAACTGGTTCAGATTTAACGGTAATACTGTTAGTTATTGTCTACATGTCAGTACCTTCGGGTTTGATGAGTCACGGCGTGACGTCAGCATGTAGAGACGTCACCAAAGTACTTACTTCCACTGGTGCATGGTACTTGTTATAATGAGATTAGTACTGAGTGGGCGCGGGCACGCATAATCCCCACTTCTGACTCTCGAGTAGGTCGGTTAGACACATTGCATCAACAAACATACAAATAAGAAATTATTGAGTCAGCAAAAAACCTGACAGAGTAAAATTCCAAATTAATTATAAGCCATTCATAAAACCCTGTAGTTTGATGTCTCACTCGATAAGTTTTGAGGATTTTTTTTAATATCGCCAAATGTTGGCCATTTTGGTATAGTCAATGTTACTTTCACAATTAAGACGAATCTAAAATAAAGCTAAAATAGCTTGATAGGTGTCGTTAGAATCGTAGACCGTTAGGGTACAGAGAGTGCCAAAGAAATATAAAGAGTGTATTTGTGTATGTGTGTGTGTATTCACATACACTCAAATAACCCACCTTCTGGCGCGGTCGGGTAAATAATAACATACATACATTGAGTACCTCCTCCATTTCTTTGTTCAAAACAAGAGCACCTACAACCATTAGGTATTTTTATTACCTCAGCGAAACAATTAAATCGTGTTACGAAGTAATTATTCATATTCGCCGGAAACATTTGGCGTTTCCCGACGTTTGTGGAGGTCTTGCCGTTAAATGTGTCGCGATTGTGCTACGGCGCCTACACTTGACCCTTCGCCTTTCTAACCGACTTTAGGAAACAATATGTTGACAAACATATTTTTTCCATTCGACTCTGGATACTCTTCGATCTCCCGATACAGCATATCAAATTACTGCTATATAATTGTCGTAAACCGTGGCCACCCCGATAGGTGGTAAACACCCTCCACCCCCACCCGACGACAAAGCGCTTAGACACGTGAACTAACAGTTTCTGCACGGCTGTGATCGCGGTATCGCGTCTGCAAACTGAAAATCATTTAAAAGTGACTTCTAAAACCTATATAAAATACACTGATGGATATAAAAAAGTGAATAGAATATTTTTTTCGATAACTAAAATCACTCGTAACTACAATCGTTGACGTCGTAACTAGAATTTAAAGATAAATTCTGTTCAGTCCAGGTTTATATTGTGGACAGACGAAAATTCTGACAAACGAGTGTTATAAACGCAAACAAATGTTCGCCAGAGTGCTATCTACAGTTTTCATGCTGTATCTAGTCTTCCTACTAGTGCTGGTTTTCCCTATGTCTAGGTACACCAAGCCTAAGCATTACGATATCTAGGAACACATACAAATTGTGGTGAAAAACTCGTAAAATTACAAATTATACTTGCAAAATATTTATTGGTATAATGTAGTGCCAATTAAAAGCTAAATTTAGACCTACGAGGGGTTCAAAGCTGAAACACTTGTGAATAGAAAAGCAACCTTAGATCCAAGCACTAAACTTCAGAATACGCTGTGGATGGAAGTGCAAGTTTTCTAGCGCGGCTGAGGTCAAGGTTTCCATAATACACAACAAACGCTTGCCAACCCACAAGAGACTTAAAACCAAAGCACTAAGTTGCAAAAATCTCTAAATTAAGCCCAAGATGCTTTTTGCATGCTGAAAACAGAATAAAGGCGACTTACCACGAAAAGAAACTCAATTCTGAAATAGTGAAAAACTAATTTACTTCGCAAAACTACTGCAGAATTCCAACTAAACCGAAATAATCCCTATTCTAAGTAATAGTGGTTCAAAATATCGTTTTTCTAAACATGCTTGCCCTTCAATGTAGCTAGCATAGTGCGGTCAAGTTCAACTGTAAACCACATTTGAGAATAACAATTCGCGCTATAAAAACCAAAGCCTGACCTTAATGCAAGGTAGCTAGCGTACAAAATACTCCGTTGCGAGCAGCGATGCATACCGCTGGACACAGCTAACATGGTGCTGAAGGTCAAAGTCAGGCTCAAGTACTCGCAGAACCACATAGTATGGTTGTTCCGACGGGTGAGTATTAAACTATTTAACCGATTTTAATCAAATTTGTACACCGTGTGCAGTTTGATCCAACTTGAAAGATACGATAGCTGACATCTCAATTTATGATCGCAATATTATCATATGACAAAAACGTTAGCCACAGCAACGCGTGGCCGGGTCAGCTAGTAATAAACTAAATTAAATTTGCATTGTAGGTGCAACATTTAATCGAACCTCTGTAGACGGTCTACGATTTTCTTTTCACAATCCTGCTATAGTCTATACTCTATACCGTGTATTGTAGAACAAGTAATTTCATTGATCGTTATCGGCAGACAATAGTTCAGCAGTCCTATGTGTTTTGTTATGCAAATGTTCTGCGTACACGTTCTACGAGCTTCGTTAACCAATCCTACGATAGTCTCTTTGTGTATTGTAAGGCGATAGCTTTTCGTAGACAGTCTACGAGCATTCTTACCTAATTTATCATACAGTTAGCTGCGACGATTAATTGATTTTGTTTAGCTCGTAGATGGTCTACGGGCATCTATAACTCGTGTTCTAATGTTTAGCATTACAATACACACTATAGTATATAACTATAGCATGTATTGTAATTTAGCTTAGGGCTAGATAGTTTACAGCCTTCTTCATGAATTTGGCTATCAAATACAAAAATATTTTTTAAAATCCCACTGGTAGTTCCAGATATTAGCGCGTTCAAAAAAACAAACTCTTCAGGTTTATTATATCGGTATAGATTTTTTTTACGTGGCATTGCAACGCATGCCGGTTACAGCTAGCATATTATACTCGTACATAAGTGTATGAGTATGTAAGCATTATGTTTAGACGCTGAATACCTCAACAGTTAACATTCTGGATAGATTACAGATAACAGTTAACAGATAACAGATTCTGGAAGCAATATATCTGTTGTCCATACTGTGTATTGTAATGGCATTGTTGTGTTCAGGGCCGGGGCCTGACGGGCCTCAAGAACCTGGGCAACACGTGCTACATGAACTCCATCATCCAGTGCCTCAACAACACCGCCATACTCGTCGCGTACTTCTGCAACGGACAGTACCTCGAGCACATCAACAGGTACGTGCACATCAGGTGGAAATATTGTCCCTAAATTTTTAGGCACCCGCCCTCTTCCAATGCAGCAATGCGAGTGCACTGCTTGGCGGCAGATTACCAGGTGTGGAGGCAGTAATTCTCCGGCAGAACTTTGCACAGGTTCCAGTGCTACTTTTTGCTTTTTGCTGCTTCTTTAACACCACTCAGGGGGCGCTTGTAGGGCACCTACGGACGCCAGCAATTGAACCTCCCAAAACCTAGCTAGTTTAGTTGCCTCTCACATTTGTTTGTAGACAGGTAGTTTAAATGTTGTATGTGTGTTGTGTCGCAGGTCGCACAGCACGCGCGGCGCGGTGGCCGAGGAGGTGGCGGCGGTGGTCCGCGCGCTCTGGTCCGGGCAGTACCGGTTCATAGCTACCAGGGACCTCAGGGTACGTACACGCTGTGACTCAATAATCATTATATCAAAGTCAAAATAATTGATTTCCGGTGAATTTGAACAAACATATTTGGAACAGTAATTTTTTTAATACGTACGTGCGTAGTACGCACACGCTTAAAAATTATCGAATAAACACGACGGGTAAATGCGATAATTTTTTTAGCATATTCTTGTAGTTGTTCATTAAGAAACTGACAGTTCACAATTATAATCATTTTAATGACTTTGTTTTATGTTGTATGTAATTTTTTATATATATTTTTAAGTGACATATAATATTGCTTAACTAATGAGTACCAAATACCATTGAATACTTCTAACTATGTCGAAGTATAATAATCATAATGAAATGATGATTGATTATTACAGAACGAGGTGGGCAAGCACCAGCGCGCGTTCCGCGGCTGCGAGCAGCAGGACTCGCACGAGTTCCTCACCATCCTGATGGACTGGCTCCACCTGGACCTCCAGTTCACCATCCCGCAGACACACAATAAGGTACCCAACAGAACGGCTTGTATAAACGCAAACTCATTTATTCTTTTATATATTTTTTTTATTTGAGAATATGATGGAACAAGCAGAAGGCCCATCTGGTGGCGACCCCATGAAAACAGTAATGCGACTCAGTATCATATTTATATTTATATATCTCAGTATATATTGTATTCATATCTTACACTGAGTCGCATTCATCCTGCTGCGTCCATCACCCGAGACGGGGACGATACGTCTGATGTGCATGTGATTTCACCGGCACCCACACCCTTCCACCGGAACACAGTAATGCAACCACTACTGCTTGGCGGCTAATAAGAACATTGCAATCTTCTCAAGTACGCTTACAAAAAGTATACAAACATTTACAGACTCATACCACGTCACTAGGATTCCCTCTGTCGCAGATGGCATGGACAAACAGAAAACAAACTTCACGCTCACCACACAAAGTGTGCCCCGGCCGGGAATCGAACCCGGGACCATCGCATCGAAGGCAAGACTACTACCAACTAAGCCACGGAGCCGTTATTTTTATTTATATAGACAATCCAAACAAAACTGTAGTATTTACGTTGTTTTCCCCAGGAGAGCCTGCCGCCCTCGGAGAAGGCGTGGCAGGAGTACACGAAGTGCAAGGAGAGCCTCATCCTGCGGCTGTTCCACGGCCAGATCACGTCCACGCTGCAGTGCACGGTGTGCGGCAAGCGGAGCCTCACCTACGACTCCTTCTCCAACCTGTCCCTCGAGCTGCCCCACAACGCCGCCCGGTGCTCGCTCAGCGTGAGTAGCCTGGCTTCCATTACTACAGAACATTTCTTCCAGAACATTCTTCAGAACAGAACAGTTCTACAGAACAGTATTTCTATTACTAACAACAGTAGAGATAGTACGTACCAGCCTCTAATGTTCCCACTGCAGGGACACCGGCCTACTCTCGATAGTTGAGAGTGAATAGGGTTTAATCTACCACGGGAGCCCGGGCCGGATTGGTAGATGTCGCATTTCTTTATTTAAAGTTCTAAGGCATGCCGGTTTCCTCACGATGTTTTCCGGCACTGTTTCGAGAACGTGGTATTGCGCACATACATTTTTCAAGTGAAAAAACTCATTGCACGTATGTGTTTGAACCAGCGACCTTTAGATTGAAAGACGGCGTCTATGCCCCTGGGCCACCAATACCTTATTATGAATAAATAAATGTTTTTTTTTTTAATGATGGCCCACTGCCATCTTTTATGGTTGAAAATGACGATGCTGTCGAAGAAGTAACACTCGGTCTAGATAAGTCAGTCAGTCAGTCAGCCAGTCAGTAAGAATTCTACGGAACTACGAATTCCATCGAATTCTTAAAAATGACTTGAAAACGTCAATTTCTTTTTTTTTATAATTAAGTACCTACAGGAGCAACCTATACAACCTATTTACTTGTACCTTCGTTCCCCAGGACTGTCTCAAACTGTACCTGAACGGGGAGACGATCCCCGGGTGGAACTGCCCCAACTGCAAAGAGAAGCGCGACGCGCTCAAGAAGCTGGACATATCGCGGCTGCCGCCGGTCCTCGTGATCCACTTCAAGCGGTTCTACGTGGACCCCAAGGACTACATGTGCAACTCGTACAGGAAGAAGCAGACGTACATCGACTTCCCCCTGGAGGAGCTGGACATGCGCCAGTTCTCGCTGCACTGCCCCGGGAACAACACGTACAACCTGTACGCGGTCTCCAACCACTACGGCAGCATGGAGGGGGGGCACTACACGGCCTACTGCAAGAGCACTATATACGGGAAGTGAGTATGCTTTTACCTTGTCTGTTTTCTATGAGTGTTTATAGCACAAGCATAAATGACGAAACAGAGTGTTGCACCACACCTGTCTGTCACCACACCTCGAATCTGCCGCCAAGCAGTAGTGCTAGCATTAATGTGTTTCGGTGGTAAGGTGTGGGTGCCGGTGAAATCACATGTGCATGAGACGTATCGTCCCCGTCTCGGGTGATGGACGCAGCAGGATGAATGCGACTCAATAGTAACTACTAACTACAACTAAGTAGTCAGTGTAAAAACGTTTACACACTCACACCTCTGCACTAAGATTCCCTGTGTCGCAGATGGCATAGACAAACACAGAAACACAAGACAAACACCCAGATCCGAGAACAAACTTCATGCTCACCACACAAAGCGTGCCCCGGCCGGGAATCGAACCCCTCGCTCCGAAGGCAGGGCTACTACCAACTAAGCCACGGAGCCGTCTCAATTAACTTATATTTATTATTTACTAATATACTCACATGTCGTCCGCAGATGGTACAAATACGACGACCACGTTGTCTCGGAGATATCGGCGAGCGAAGTGAGGTCCTCGGCCGCGTACATACTGTTCTACACGTCGGCGCCGAACCCGCGGCCCGCATGATGCAGCCCCCGCGCCTCCGCCCAGCCGCCTCCGCCCGCCGAGCTCACGGGGTCCACCGAGGTCACGGGGTCGCCACGGGTCACGGGATCAGCTGTCAAGACACCCGGTACTCGATACTTCGGGTGTGAAAATTCATGATTCGATTCGGATTCGTCCCGCCGATCGAGTCGGGTCATGGGTCCAAATGTGAACAGTTCTAGACTTCGTACGTCTACTCTCGACAGACGATAGTTCGGGTGTGAAAATTCACGAGTCAATACTCAATGAAATTCGGATAATTGAAGTGTGAACTACATCTACAATAGTAATTCTGGTGTGAAAATGTATGACTGGACAAATGGTTGGAAAATGTAGGGGATCTATCGTATGTAACACCTTAATGAACGATAAAATGGTGCAAAATGTATCAGTGTGCATCTTCAATCTAAATTAACCTTTTAACCGCTATAGTCTCAAATATAAGACGCATAACATGAGCTCATAAATAACACAGTGTTCAGTCTCATAAATAAGACAAGTAACTACAGAAGTATATCGATTGTAGCTAATTTTTCAAGCGCTTTGTGAAAATTATTTTACATGACTGCAGTAGGGTATAAAGAAATAAATTAGGCCGTTAAATGTTTGTAAACTGCACGAGAGAGGGAAGGGGGTGAGGCCATAATCTACCATACAACCATACAAACCCAATCCGGACCAAAAAGTGATTTAAAAATTTTTATTGTACACCACAGCTTCATAAATTGTACAATGGGGTTTATTACTTAGTCTTGCATCATGCGTCATAGTTGAAATTAACCAATGATTCTGAATTGTCGACAACGACGATTCAAAAATAGGACCAAATTGTGTTATGCCGATGGTTTTATAAACAAATTTGTTGGTAAAACGTTCAATATTAATATAGGGTCAATGTGGGTAAATGTAGACATAGGTAAATGGAACGCATTAAATAATTTCTTTTTTTTTTTCACAGTAATATGTCAAACTGGCCATCATAGATAAAAGACTATGATTGTGTACCGTTTCACTAAGAAGTCCCTGATAATAATAATGTTGGAATTCGACCGGCCTCAGCTCAGATGCCTACTGCGCTGTCGTGGGTTCGACACCCACCCAGGACAAACATATGTGTGACGAACATAAATGTTTCTCGGTCTGGGTGTTATGTGTGTTTAGAAAACAAAAGTACCTACTATATAAGTATTGTATCAGCAATCTAGTTTCCTTGTCTGGGGGTTAATAATTATTATATGAAAGAATTTACAAAAAAAAAAATTGTACATTAGTATTCTATCAGTTATCTAGTTCCCATGCTTATGCTTAGTTTGGGGCTAGATGACGCTGTGTGGAATGTCCATGAATATTTAAATATTTAATTATTGAATGCGTTTCCATTTACCTCTGTTTACAATTACCCACCTTGACTGTAATGGCCTCGTTAGTCAACAGTTCCGTAGCGCTGCGGTGACACCTGTTCTTTGTTATATGCTCAGGCATCAATACGGTCAACAGATTTCATTTGATTATCTCCTCATTTAATCAGTTTTATAATTTAATATTAATTAAATTTTTAATTCTTAAATTATTGTTTTCGTTGTTATTTTTATGTTAATGATTAGTAACGGTTGTAAAACTGATTAAAAGTTACGAAGGGAGAATAAATTGAGTGGCATTATGTGGCCCAGGGGCTTAGACGCCGACTTTCAATCTGAAGGTCGCCGGTTCAAACCCACAGGCGCACCAATGAGTTTTTTTTCACTTGAAAAATTTATGTGAAAAATACCACGTCCTCGAAACGGTGTAGGAAGACATCGCGAGGAAACCGACATGTCTTAGTACCATAAATTCGAAGCCATGTGACATCTACCAATCCGGATTGGGCTCCCGTGGCAGATCAGAGCCCTGAATGGGCTCTGATCTGCCACGGGAGCCCTCTCAATTATCGAGAGTAGGCCGGTGTCACTGCAGTAGGAACATTAGAGGCTGATACGGAATGTAAAGCTTATTTTTTTATCTGTGTTTTTAAATTTGAGAAGGGGCCGCTATATTAAATCTGTATACACTGTATTGTTGCTCCAAACATTGCTCAGATATTCGTGTATTTACCGCGGCCAATTGAAATTGCATTACAATTCCGTTTTGCCAGTTAAAAATGCGCTCCGCTCCTCTTCCTCAAACCTGTAGTGTTTACTTTTACTAAAACAAGCTATTAATATAAACAAAATCTCAAATGTGATGATACACTTTGTAGCATAAACTTAATTTATAATAAAACGTGTGTTTTTGAGTAGCATCGGCGCGTCGGCACAGTGGTTAGTGGTTAGTTTGGAAAACTGCAAGTGGCACTTGAAAGTGTTTAAGTATAACTGTTAATAGTTTTATATATATCTAATCTGATGACTTGTGCGGTGCGTCTGTCATGCGTTTGCCTCCCTTTGTAGATGGACATATTTCTAAACGTTAGGTAATGTTAATAAAAATTTGTTCCGTGAACGGAAAATCTAAAATTGAATTTTAGAATAGATTATAGAACATTTGTTTTGGCACGACAGAACATACAGTGGACAAAAAAAGAGACAGTTGACAAAACGACAAAACAGAATTGTTGTTCACATATTAACGGCTCCGTGACACTTCGAAATGACATTCTAAAAAAAATAGCAATAGCAATAGCAAAAGCAATGCAATAGTATAATATTGCAAAGGCCTTGAATTGGCAATTGCAGGTCGAGTATGAGTTTACGAGACAGGCAATTGCTATTCCCGCCGAGTCATAATAGTGTTTTTCTCAAAAGAATGCAGGGAAATAAAACATACTTTAATATTAAACATTTAATTTAATTAATATTCAATATTACTTTAGTCATATTGGGGCAATTAATAAAAGAAAAGAGTATTTAATAACTCCAGCATTTCATAAAACGTTGATGGAATGTTGTAATGTTCCAAATTCAAAAAACGCTGTTGCAATGGATATTTTTTCTTTGTCCGTAAGATTGATACTACGCGTGTTCTTTTTTCAAAAATAATGTCAATATTTCCGTGCATGTTTGAGAAAAGATAATTACATTCCTAAATCAAATTTATAAAGCAACGCAACGATTATTCTCTGCACAGAAAAATTAGTAGATTGTTTCGATTTTCATTTTCAAACTCTATGACATTACGTTCCATTTTACTTGGAACTGATAACTGACTTTTCTTGAGGAAAAAGTTTAAAGTTTTTTATTTTAGGTTTTCACTTATGTTGTTACTCCAATATGGTTTCCATTTTGTCAAATTGTACAACATGAAACGAAACAAATTATATCTGTAAGGGATAATTCTTACATGAAAACAACTCGTTAGGAAATTAGGTTCCTAATCCATGTCAAAATCCTTAAGAACTGTAATAGGTTTCTTGTTGAAATTTTCACAGAATAGTCTTATTATTTTCAATATTTTAACAATATTATTGGTATTGATACCCTTGAAGTGTTGAAACAGTAAAAATTATAGACAAATACAAAATACGAAAAAAATACAAAATGTTTATTTTTCGATAACTTAATATACGGTTACAGTAAATATGGAAACCTTGTTTCAAGTATATAATACTTAAACGTTTCGCTCTTCCATTAGGGGTCCTAATTCATAATAATAATCACAATAGCAGCAGAATAAACATTTCATACAAGTTAATACAAAATAATTACAATGACATTCAAAGAGAAAATTTATTCAAAAAACATTTTTCAGTCTACCCACAATTGAATCGACAATGGTTAGATTAGTGTGGCGTCTCTCACTAGGATGGCCTCAACTCATACAAGATTTTTATAATTAGAAAATGTGCTTTAAAATTAAGAACCAGTTAATTCTTCCAAAGTATTCTTAGTCGTACACATAAGGATTATATGTGATAAGGGTAGGCAGATAATACATACAGCTCATTTATAGTTAAATGTCTGTACTGGGGTGCAGTCGGTACAGATATAGATGGGAAACGCACGGTAGACGCTCCAACAATTAGTACGAAGTAACCATTTAAACTCATGTATTCATTGTGACTATTTATAACCTGTGTACAAAATTGTGGATTTAGATATAGTATACATTAATATTTTAAGAGCTATCATAATATTCCCTTTGTGGCCATATTGGCGTATTGGCATAATGAGCGGCCACGCCATACGCCAATGTTGGCCGCGTTTGTATTTATATATAACTGGCAAAATTAGTTACGAAAGTCTGTCAGTGAACACAATCGATTTATATTCTGATTAGAAATTAACTAAATACATAATTTTTATTTCAATGGACCAACATTTTGGGATGTTTGAAGTAAACACGCTATGTAGAAGCGATTGTCTGTTAAATTGTAAGATATCCCTGATATTCTGGGGAGTATTAAATTATTTTAGGGAAAGGTTGTGTGCTTTTACAATTCTTTCAAGGCGCGACACGTAATTTTTTACCGGCTAGGTAAAAACTAGCTGTTATGTGTGTCCACTAAAACAGTCAAGAGGAAAAAATCGTGCTGGTTCCGTGCCCATGGGATCTGAGACGAAGACTGGAATATTTCGACCATTTTCTCTCAATAAAAAGGTTCGCAGCATCGTCTCATATCCGAATATTGATGACACACATAAATTCATATAAAAATTAATTATAACTTAAAACTTACTTGAAACTCTAAAGGTTCTTTATCTTTTCTTTCTAGTCGTAGCGGGCTGATTTCTTTTCCAGATTACATTAGATGTAAGTCTGACTCCAAATCTCACTTACCCGGTTTTAAGTGTTCCGTAGCCAAATGTCAAAAACGGAAAATTTCGTATGGCTAACCTATTTAAAAAAAAAAACAGTTTTTTTGTTACTTTGCGTTTGTCCCTTTGCTCATTGTGCTAGGAAATGTGTTGTCTTAAATATCCCAAAATCATGTCGATGTAATTGTTCGGTGTATGCCTTTGGGCGTTAAAATTTCCTCGTAATGTATAATTTATGTGTATATACTACAGTTGACAATGTTTGATCGCGTGAGTGTATACATTTTGAATGAAAGACTGATGTTTGGAATTAGTAATAAATTAAACTCCATAATATATATGTATGATCGCGTAGTTCGTTGTGTTCTGCTGTCCACATTACCGATTAACGCCGTTATAATGACACTTATGCCCGCACTAGAGATAATCTTAGCAATGTCTTACAGCTTAACCGTATAATCTACAGATTACTGGTCTTAGATTATCCTAGTAACATTATTATTTGCCCAATTGGACCTTTTTGGATAGATAACAATGTTGCAATGGTAATATACCTGCAGTCATCGCGGATTAAGCTAGTGGCAATTTTGATAGTAATCTGTCATTACGATACTCCTAAATGATTGGTAAGGTTTGACGCAAATAGGCTTGTGATAGATTAGTTACGTCTTGTCTTTTTGGGACAGATATATCTGAATTCGTTGAAAAAGCTAAAACACAAAATAGTTCATCGCTAAATATGTTTATGAATAAAACCCAAATTCATTTAGTGTCTCTTCTGAGGTTTTAATAGAGTCACAGTCTCGCGAGAGCGTGGTGACAGGTGCAGACGGCAATCTGAAGGTTGCTGGTTCACATCCTGGCGAATCACCAATGATGTCTTCGAAATTGTTCTCAACGCCACGTCTCAAGGTAAAGGCAAACATCGTTAGTAAACCGGCATGCCTTGGAATAAAACTTCAAGGGAATGTGACTAGCTACCTGGCTTGTCAATTTACGACCAAACCCTTTAATCTACTAACAAATTACTGGAGACAGATTACCCTAGCAATATTGTTTGTTCATACCTTATTTGACAGACATCAATGTTGCCATAGTAATATATATCCATTAAATCTATTAGATGATTATAGGGTTTGGCGCTTATGTCGCTGCGCTGCGAACATCAGTGCTGATCACCTGATTATATTGTCATTATCAACAGCCTTGCAATCTATGTCACTTAATAGCACTAGTGTGGATTCTGTTGTCATCGAACATTGGCCCAGTCGTTGGGCCAAGCGCTGGGGATGTCTGATACTCGTTTAATTAATTATAATACTCCGCAACAATAAATTGGAATAGGTCTATTATCGGAATCGGTTTCGGTGTCTTGAAAATCAATCACACGAATTGATCTCAGAAAGACCTAGCGCATTGACACAACGACTAGTCTGGCATGTACAATTATTGTTATTAGACGTAGATCGAAGCTCTAAAATTGATGCTTTCGATGTTTTACATAATTTGAAACCCATTGGAATCATTTTTGTTTAGCTTGACACCAATAGTAGGTTACAATTTTTGTTCATCTTCTAAATACTATTTGAGAGGTGACGATGATGGTTTATGTATCAATAATGATAAGAAATCAATACTTAAAAAATTACTCCTCCATATTGCGCCGCCAACTGCAACATCGAAGTTAATACATTTCCATAATCGTCTAGAATTTCATTAAAATGGAATTAATGTGATTGTATATTTTTTAAAGCTGTGATGCGTAGTTGTTTACTCTATAATTGAACACTGTAGCTTATTATCTGCCATCGAGTTGCGGTGCTTGAAAATTGGAAGTATTTTAACTTAACGTTTCCTATGGCTAATATTATGCCTAATAACCACAATTGGATGAATTGTTTTTAAAAAACATGATTTACGGTTTCGAAACTCCAAGTTACATCGTGGCAAAAACTTTTGTATCCGTTCAAGAGCTTTTGCTCTGACCGCTTCAGAATCTCTTCTCACTCCGCTGATTTAATTGCACGGTCGGGACAGACCAACGTACAGTCTAGAACGCATTTCAAACCGATATACCGTATTCTATATATTATTTCTTGACTCTGACTTTATAATATGATGGCTTAATTATGAAGCGTTAAAGAACGATTACCAGTACAGCAGTAGATATTTTTTTTCTCAATGTTCGAATCGCACGGGTTTTCTAGAGAAGGGACACGGTTTTGTGCTGGCAAAGTATGAAATGAGCCTTTGTACACGCTAACCCACGTAGCTGGGCCAATACTCTTGGGATCTGCGATATCCAGTTGTCCTCGACTTATCTTTAATCGATTAATCGGAATTGATTTTTTTATTTATTTACACATAAAATTTTATCTATTATAGAGTAGCCTATTAATATCGATTAACCAAGGGATACCGGACACGAGTGGCGCATTGGCCCAGCCATTGGGCCAGCGTGTAGGTACAGGCCCAGGGCCATAAGACATGATTTTATTTTGTAGGTTATTGTTCTGTTTGTCTAGGTATCGGAGTGTTTGTCTGTATGTACTGTACATAACATACATGTATGTTTCCGTGTAAATCTTAGAATAAGATGAACTTTATTAAATTCTTTGTTATTTTTATGATGTGTTTTGTTTGCGTGATGCACCTAACCCTGATCCTGATCAGTACAGTACAGTTTTAACATACTGTACCAGCCTCTAATGTTTCCACTGCAGGGACATCGGCCTACTCTCGATAATTGAGAGTGAATGGGCTCTGATTTACGGGAGCCCAATCCGGATTGGTAGATGTCACATGTCGTCGAATTTTTAGTTCTAAAACATGTCGGTTTCCTCACGTTGTTTTCCGTCACCGTTTCGAGAACATTTTATAGCGCACATAAATTTTTCAAGTGAAAAGACGGATTTCTGCTCTTATGGGTTTGAACCAGCGATCTTCAGATTGAAAGTCGGCACCACGACACCACGCTCTCTTACGAATACTTAATACTTTTAAATCAGTGGAAAACTAATACAATAAGCGCTTACTATTGTCCCACCGGTGGGGCGGCTTGGTGGGGCACAATGGAACTTCTAACTACGTTATGTATGCACATAACGCAGTGAGCAGTTAGTACTCGTGTGTTCTATACTCATTCAGGACAAACGTTTTGTGACGAACATAGATATTTCTTTGGGTTCACAGAACAAATTTCTATGTTCATATTAAAATTGAAATGTCTATTTGTCAAAGCAGCTTTTTACTAAATGGATTTGAATGTATTTAATTAAGGTAATAACGAAAAAACTATTTTAATGCAGATATCTGTCTGTTTGTCCGGCTGCTCTCTAAAAAAGGCTGGACCAATTTTGACGCGACTTTCACTGGCAGATAGCTGATGTTATAATAAACTCAGGATACTTTTAGTTTAGACAAATTATAAGGATTCCACGCAAAGAAACTGTCAAATTCCGCGCCGACGAAGTCGCGAAGAACAGCTAGATAAACATATTTATGTAGTTACAAAACCCATAGTACAAGCGTGGTACAAGCTATGCTTAGTTTGTGGCCTGTGTAAATGTTACTTGAATACAGCCACGCATTTACATGATCTAGTTCAGATGCCGCCAAAATGTATTGATAAATTAGTAATGCGTTGATCGATACAGGGCAATGTTTAAGTACGTTACGGTCGTTAGGTATAGCGTCTGGGTGATCGAACTCCGCTCGCTTTTATTGATTAAAACGCTTTTACAAGAAATACAGGTAAAGTTAGGCAGAAAAACCTGTACCTAAACACAAAATGTACGCTTATTCCGTTTATCAGACACAAACAGACGTAAACTTAACAAATAAAATAAGCTTAAACATGAAAACTGACTGTAATTTGACATATCTGTGTACATGTTATGTGCCTAGGGAGTTCCTGTGACACATATGCTCACGAATATGTGTACATGCATGTGTAAAATTTGACGTGTCCAAAGGATAGGAGATCTAAAGGAATAAATGAGTTTGACTTTGATCCACCCTAAGTTTTATACTCGAAAACGCGTGTCCATCTTCCACCCTGAACCGGATAGACACGCGTTTCCGAGTATCAAACTTAGGGTGGACAAACGGAATAACCGAAAACATCATCCAAATTCGACGGCTCCGTGATTTAGTTGGTTGTATTATAGCTCTGCCTTCGAAGCGAGGGGTCCCGGGTTTGATTCCCGGCCGGGTCACACTTTGTGCGGTGATCATGAATTTTATTCTCGGGTCTTGGGTGTTTGTTTTGTGTTTCTGTGTTTGTCCATGAGCTCTGCAACACAAGGAATCCCAGTGTAGAGGTATGAGTGTGTAAACGTTTATTTCATCTTTAGAGCCATTTTCGAGATACAAAAAATAAATAATATAAGTACATACAAGAATTGCTCGTTTAAAGTATTAGGTATATCACAGAGAGTAGGCAGGAAGACAAACAAATGCATTTCATATAATGGCCGGAACTTGTTGGTAAAAGTTCTATATGATTGTTTATGTTACTTTAGGAACGTGAGTTGTTCGTGGGGAAACAATAGCAGCGAAAAACTCACCTTTTGTACGTCTTCGTCCCCCTGATGGTGTAACCATCAAGGTGGAAAGTAACCCATTGAAACTCCAACTGAACTTTGGCGAAAAACGGTATGATTTTATTTATGTCTGTACTTATATATATGGGCTCATGTTGCACGCGTCCGTACGTGAGACGTAGGAGGTACCCTCAGAATCCCTACACGTGCCCCCCGGGTGGTGCGTAAGGAGCAACCCAAATTAGCGTAAAACATGCCAAGTTCGTGTGGGTGCCGGTGAAACTATATTCACAAGAGACGTTATTTCCCCGTTTTGGAGGACGGATAATACGTCTGCGAGGCGCCTCCGGTCTTCTCATAATTGCGTCGGGGTGGACCTAAGTCGTGTTATTGTTATCAATAGGCGGTGGTGACCACTTAACATCTGGTGAACTGAAAGCTCGTTCCGTCAACTTCATCGCATAACAAAGTCGGAACTATGTACAAACGCGAGCTCATAATACTATCGTATAATACACTGCTTCGACACAGAATACAAAAAAGTACGTCGTAGCTTCAGCATATCAGCCTCTAATGCTCCCGCTGGACAACGGACAACAATCAACAAGTGAGAGTGAATGGTAGATCAATTGTCTTTTGTATTATATCTGTATCTATAATACATTTATCATTCGTGCTTTCTAGGCATTTATGTTCTGATTAAATTGAATTAATCCCATCAAATCACTCTGTCATGGGCGTACCCAGAGGGGGCAGGGGGGGCAGGGGGAGGCAGCTGCCCCCCCTGGAAATGGAAATTTAAAATAAAAATACATGCATAGTCAAATTTACTTATATTTATTTAACTACCTATAAAGCAGGATCATTTGCGGCTGTTTGCCCTACACACTACTACATATACCTAATGTTTCATGTAGTGTGTATGAAAAAAAGCCAAAAAAATCTGCCGTGTCACACACATTAAATAGTGTGACTCGTTGGGAAGAAAATTCCCAAACAGTAAGTGTGACTCGATGAGGTGTTACTGGTTGGGAAACCGGGAACCCAATTGCTGGATAATACTTCTCTAAATTTTTGGTTCATATTCTTGCTAGGATTCCCGCGAACTTTTCTTTCACCTTTTCGAGAACGTGATGGTACTAGTCGAGGCACGTGTAAGGACTCTTGAAGAGATTACTAGGGACCCTCAAACGTTCTTATATATTAAACTATTCCTGTGCTGCGTCAGTAGGTATAGCTACGTCTTTATAGTTCTGTATTTACAAAGGAAGTAAATAAAAATTAAACTTTTTAAACGTTTACACACTCATACCTCTGCACTAGGATTCCCTGTGTCGCAGATGGCATGGACAAACACAAGACAAACACCCAAGACCTGAGAACAAACTTCATGCTCACCACACAAAGTGTGCCCCGGCTGGGAATCGAACCCGGGACCCCTCGCTTCGAAGGCAGGGTTAAAACCAACTAAGCCACGGAGCCGTCAAATTATTTCTAAATACTGCTGTAACTTTCAGCTTTAAGCAATTTGTCTTCAAAGCAAGCTGCAAAAAATGCCTAATTAGATCACGTTTTTCCTCAACTAAGTTATGGGCTTATATTTTGGGGAAATACAATTAATATTGAAGTACAATTTTTTTTATGCAAAACTTGGGTACGTGACTATTTTAAAATTAGTCTGTACCAGGGGCGTAGCTACCGCCGTATTTGCCGTATCAATTATACGGGGCCCCCGGGCCACGGGGGCCCCCAAAGTGTGTAAGGAAAAAGAATAAAAACTTTCTAATTTATTTTATTTTACAAATGACAAGAAAAATCTTTACCTCCATATAAGGGCCTCCAAAAAAATTTTTATACGGGGCCCCGACAAGGCACGCTACGCCACTGGTCTGTACCTACAATATCATACGTTCTTATTACTAAGTTTAGCGCTTGTTCAAACCCTATCCGATCCTCTATGGGGAAGAACTAGCAAGAAACCCTTAAGAAAGGTTACCTTCTTTTCACTACCACCATCCTATTTACAAACAATATACGTAATGTTTCTTCGTCTTCGTGGTAGATCAATATTGAAATGTTGAATTAATATTACAAGTATAATTGCGTGGATTACCGTGGAGCAGACAACAAGCCATGGCGTATAATCATTGACATTGTAGAACGCCTTCTTAGAATGGAATATTACTTTATTATACACCATAACATCAAAAGTAATCATACAAAAATAAATACAACAGATAGGTGGCACAATGAGCGGCCTTATCGCTAAAAGCGATCTCTTCCAACCTCTTAATCAAAATATATTTCTATATATGACTTAAATCTCCGAATTGGAAGCTGGTAGCACTTTCCGGTAGTTTACTATAGAAACACATATAATTTCCCATGAGACAATGAAATAAAAAAATATATATCCTCTATAATGTTTTCAAGTATACTAAAAATCTTAACTCTAACAATGTATAGGTACCTGAAATATGTATTTTTATAAATAATAATGAATGTTACTTTTTTTTAAACGAAATCTATTCGAGGTATATGTTTAATATACCTATGTTCGCCGATTATCTGCTCGAATAACATATAACATATATTTAACATAATGTATTGTTTAATATGTTGAAATACATTCAAGATTTTGTAAAAAAAATGGCTAACGAGAAAAGTCTACTTATGTATTAAGTAGACTTTTCTCGTTAGCCATTTTAAGTATTTTGAAGAGAAAAAGCTAGTAAAATGAGTAACATTCGGTAATAAGCTTTTAATTATACCTACATTAGGTACTGTTTAATCGTAGGTAGCTCGTATAGTACCTACCAATATTATTGTATGTCCGAAAGGTCAAACTGTAGTTACTATATAATTTTATCACTAAGATCTTTATACACAGGTACACAATAAATATTTCTTATTCTTCATATTTAACAGAGTCACAATACGCTCGCTAAAGTAATATACAATGTATCTGCTCTAATTTTTTCACTGCAGGGACACCGGCCTACTCTCGAAGTGAGAGTAATTGGGCTTTGATCTGCCACGGGAGCCCAATCCGGATTGGTGTTTTCCGCCACAGTTTCAAGAGCGTGATAATTTTTTCAATTGATAAATTAATTGTTGTACCTTCAGATTGAAAGTAAATTAGTTCATAAATACCATAGAAAATGATCAGTTTTTAAAAATTTTGGGCAATTCCCGTGTATTTTCCAAAAAAAAAAATAGTTTTATACAAACCTTGTCCAGACAATTAAAAACATAAACAAATATAAATTAGCCAAATTGTAGATTTTTTTAGAGTTTTAGCGAGACTAACAAATATTAATATATCTATATTTCAGACACAACATCCACTTAAAAAAACTAACACAAAATGATTAAAATAAAATTAAACAAAAATAAATAAGTTCAATGTACCTAGGTATCTAGCATGCAAGTCGCACAAAGCGTTTCTAGGTATCAGCAAGATCCTTTCTAACAGACAATATAATGCAATTTCTTCAAAGCCCCAAAACGAATCGAGACGTGCTCCAAAAAATAAGAACTAACTATAATCTATCAATGCAACTGCACTACTGCTTGGCGGCACATAATATAGATTATAGTTAGTTCCATGCTTAACCTAGTCTCCATTGTCAAGATTATGCTTATCCAAGCCTAACCGACCGACCCGAGGGGGATACTTCATCCCCTCGAGTTGGCCGGGCGCCCTCGGGTAACTTAATATAGCTGTGTGCATTTAGCACTACCCCCTGGGTCACGTTATACGCCTGAATAAGTTTTATTATGCTTGTTCTGACGTCCAAACGATGTAATAAATTAATTTGATATTGAAATTTGAGTTATTTTAAAACTCCCAATGCTTAGATGATCTTTGTTATAGACTTTGATTTTTTCCTCACGATGTTTTCTTCGACCGTTTTGAGAATGTCACATTGTGCTCATACATTTTTAATTATTTGGGGGGTTGCTCGCGCCAGTAGATGAATACAGTAGGATACCTTTAGAGTACCCCCTGGATGGTGCTAAAAGAGCAACAAAATAAATAAAAGAAAAAATAAGCATAGCAATAGTAAAAGCAGTAGTGCACTTGCATTGCTGTTTTCTGGTGAAAAGGTGTGGGTACGGTAACCACTTAACATCATTTGAGTCTTCGGCTCGTCCCGTCACTTGTTACTACATTAAAAAAACTGTCGTGTCAGATTGCATGTCAGAAGGGAAGGCTTAATGGCAGGAAGTCAAGTCAAGTTAGCGAAAAAATTACGATAATTAATTTATCAATTCAAATTCAAATTATCAGATTTTTGTCACGGCCTACCCACTCTGCTTACCCCTTCGAAAATAAAAGCGTGGTTATGTCTGTATTCGTTTCCAACTTATATTTTTGTTACTAGGCGAATTCGGCAGTGTTTTACGGTAACGATGAAATTCACGAAAAGCGCAGTTCAGTTTTTACTGTTTGTTTGCGTGATATTTCCTCCACATTGTAAACAGATTTGGATGACAATTTAATCTTTACCAAATTTGCATGCAAGGTACAATAAGTATAAAGAAAATATTCCACCAGTACGTAACAGGGTATGAAGATATATTTCAACAACATGATGCAATTTCAGACAAAGGATGGAACTCATGGAACTTGTTTAGAACTGCAATCAGTGGTTCAAAACTAAAATAGGCATAAATTACGTGTCTTAAACCAAAAACTGTAAGGTAGGTATACACATAGATTTTGCTTCCATGGCAGATTGCAGCCGATAGGAGAGCAATGAACGGGAATAAGCGGATGCCCTTGAGATGACATTTTGATCTGGTTTTCCAGCTACGGTGCATCGGGTGGGGCCGATGTGCGCGCGCCGCCTAGACCAAACGCTCACAAAGGGATAGATGTAGGTATCCTATCTTTAGCCTGAGGCACGGGCGGGAGTATTGATTGGCATATTTACAGTTCGTTGTCCCGGGTGGAGTGTGGAGGCGTCGGTGGCGGCGCGGCGGCGGCGCCCTCGCTTTCCCAGTATCGAAAGATGCTGAATATTAAAGATTAAGCTTTTATGAGTTACTTTTTGAAGTCCCAGATAAAAGGAGGGGTTATTTGGGGGCTGTCTTTGTCTGTGGTCTTTTTTGGTACCTTCGATTTATTTTATTCCCTTTGGTATTCTCCAATTTAAAAATTTAAATTTCAAAGCTGCGTTGTATTAAAACCTTATACGTTCGTAGCCATGTTTGGTGGAAATCAGGTCAGCAGTTTCCAGTCATCAGTCATCAGACTCAGTTCTGAGATTTTTCCTAATCGAGGAAATTTGATGGTAGTTGCCATGGAAATTTAAATTAAGAAGCGATTAAAATAAAAATGTATGCATAGTCAAATTTGCTTATATTTATTTTTCAGGAAAATACCAATAAAATATGACTTGCCCCCATGACTTGAAAGAAAAAAAAGTTCCAAGTAATTTTTAAGAATTCAACGGACTACCTTCACACCTGGTAATCCGCCGCCAAGTAGTGTTGCACTAGCGTTGCTGTGTTCCAGTGGAAGGGTGTGGACGCCGGTGAAATTACAGGCACTTGAAGCGTGATCACACCTGTCTCAGAGTAATGAGCGCAACGCGAAGCAAATTGAAGACCTGAGTCATATTTTTGTTGTTTATGAGCGGTATAACCACTTAACATCAGGTAACGTACCGTCACTTTAGACATTACAAAAAAAAAATGCCTCCCTAAATTTTTTACATAAGTATTTTTTTATTACGAACCTTTACTGGATTAGTTCTCAAAGTACTTTAATTTTTATTTATATTTCCAATACAAAACAAACATATTTCGTATTTTAAATATAAGCGATATATAGTATAGTATAGTATTGTGTTATTTGTAAAGCATGTATTGTATCTGGTCTGGTTCCGAGGTCTGGCTCCAGCTGATCACGACAAAGAGGTCACGGCCATCACGGTCATATGAAGTTCCTCACCACTTCCATTGCACCGTACAATAGCCTCGATTAGATAATGTTCGTATTCCTGCGTAGCCATTATACGGGAATACTGTTATCAATACTGCATAATATAGATACCTCCTGTTTGTTGTATACTTATATATATGTTCTTGTTGTTGGGAACTTGACCGTATGTTTTAGATTCAGTAGATGTGTCATTTGCTTATATCTATATCTTAAAATTTATGTTCGCTGCCAACGTTCCGACATCTTTGTGTTTTTCAACCATTTTCATGACGACCCCTTTAGTATGAAGAAATATTTTGCGACCCCCCGTTGCTTTTTTTTCATGTATTTTATTTTGTGACAAATATTTAATCCAACATAATTATTCATTTTCATAATTATTTGTTTCATAATATTGTTTTCTTTTCTGCAGTAGCTTTCACTACCTTTTGCAACTCCCCTATAGAAGCTTCGCGACCCCCCGAAAAGGTGCATCGCTATTCCGCAGAGGGTCGCGACGCACAAGTTGAAAACCACTGGTCTACCTGTTTCAATATGGGAAGTTTCAAATATATATCAATAAATTGATTTGTGTCATTGATTCTGGTATTTAATATTGCCAGTTCTTCCATTGTTAACTTCCCCATCCTGATGTTTAACAGATCGATAAAACTCTTGTCATTAACCTACCTCATAATATTTCTTCTTCTTCTTTCTTGTCGATAAAATAAACCTTTATATAGAATTTGCCCAAAAATTCGCTACGTCAGCGGCCCCTCTGGTAGCCCGCATTAAATCACCCATAGTGCAGGAATTTGGGCAGGATCGGCATTCCAGCAAGTGCGGCATTGTCTGCAAAGGAGTGCCACATTCGCATTCCGTGTTAGTGGAGTCAATCGTACCCCATTTACTTAGGTTACACCTGCAGCGGCCCACCTGAGTCCGCAGTCTGTTGAGGGACCTCCAAACTGGCCAAGGTAGTTTGTGGCCGGGTGGTAGTTCCTCTGCAGGCGTAACATAATTTAAAGGATATATTGACTCGATTCATAGAAACTGATTCCATAATTGTGGTTCAGAATTCTTTTATAGCAATATGCGCCGCCAGTAGTGGTTGATACGGGTGGTTATTGCATCAAGTTGGTTAACTGGCTTCATAGCTTAGTTGGTAGTAGCTCTGCCTTCTGCGAGGTCGTGGGTTCGATTCTCACCAGGACAAGCATTTGTGTGACGAACATAAATGTTTGTTCTGTGTCTAGGTGTTAACAGATATGTATTATATGTATGTATTTACAAAACAAATACTAAGCTTAGTACGTATAGTATTATTATATTTGTGGTTTGGAGCTAGATGGCGCTGTGTGAAATATCCATGAATATGTATTTATTTATTTGTTATATCACCGAAACCTCCTACGAAGATAAGATTATGCTTTAGATCTTGAACCCTCACCTGAATATTCCTAACGTAGAGTGCAGGACCATTGAAATCTCATCTACTTATAATTATAATCCACACAATATTTCTCCAATTGGTTCGTATCCTTTACAGACGATCTCCTGTTCTCACTCTTAATTCCAGCCCCGGAGCCGTCACATTATAAAAGAACTTAGAACCGGTTTTTAACATTTAACATGACATGTGTTCATTATGGACCACCATATTTCATTTTGGTGGTCCATAATAAAATATTATATGTATTTATTGTATAAAATTTTTATTTTGGATTGGTATTTTAAAGAGAAAATATGTTTGTCTCACATCCGAGACGTGATTATAGAAATGACCCCCAATTATTGGGCGCATGCATGCAAGCCGCGAGCAACATCTGACAACAAATGTATTTTTAAATTGTGCTAATTAGCCCTTTCATTTGATAGCACGGCATCATACAATAATTTGTTCATGACTTTGTCCTCTAGAGAGCGCGGTATTCAATGAATATCACTTAACGTAGCTTACATCTACAATAAAGACGCAGCCAACGATACCTCATTTGTCAAAATGATATCAGCGGTTTACAAGTTATGAGGGAACAGATGAACATACCATACCAGCCTCTAATGTTCCCACTACAGGGACACCGGCCTACTCTCGATAATTGAGAGTGAATGGGCTCTGATCTACCACGGGAGCCCAATACGGATTGGTAGATGTCACATGTCGTTGAATTTTTGGTTCTAAGACATGCCGGTTTCCTCATGATGTTTTCCGTCACCGTTTCGAGAAAGTGGAATTGCGCACATAAATTTTTCAAGTGAAAAATCTCATTGGTGCACGTGTGGGTTTGAACCAGCGACCTTCAGATTGAAAGTCGGCGTCTGTGCCACTAAGCCACCACGCTGTCATGAACATACATACGGTCAAAATCATAACACTAATTTTTGCTTCGCCCGTAATCAGGTACGTGCCTTTCGCCCTCCTTTTTATAAACAAAAAATTGGTTGTCTGTAAAGTGGGTTTACGGACGATAATTTTACGTGATAACGTCATAAGAAAACATTGTTGAAAAAGTGCATACTGCGATGGAGTGGAAGAGAGATGTGTCACAAGCTGAAGACTAAGGCCGATCGTGTCTCTCTATCGCTTGTTTGACCTCGCTTGCACGCTCGGCTCAATAAAAGAGGTACTGCCACCACATCTGGAATCTGCCGCCAAGCAGTAGTGCTCGTATAACTGTGTTCCGGTGGAAGGGCGTGGCTGCCGGTGAAATCACATGCGCATGAGACGTATTATCCCCGTCTCGGGTGATGGACGCAGCAGGATGAATGCGACTCAGTAAAGATTTGAATCTCATACTGAGTCGCACTCGTTCTCATCTCAGCTCGTTCAGTCACTCATTGACATAAAAAAAAGTGCTAATAAACCAGCCAGTAGCGAAGGGTCATGACCCATTGGACCTAAATAAATAAAATCTAGTCTCCGAACTATGAGTAGAGTTGATCTGCGAGCTGTGCCTAGCTCGCCGAGCTACAATAGTTCGCAATGCAGCTGAGCTATTAAATCGCAATTCGCATAGGTACTACCCACACAACATATTATATAAAAAAAATATCAACTAAGCCGTCTAGTAATTGTTTAGGGTTCCGTACCCCCTACAGATCACTTTGTTGTCCGTCTGTTTCAGGAACGCGTAGAGATATCAAGTTGAAATGAATATCGGATACTCAGGTCTGTAATACCTAAGAGTAATGTAAAAATCAAACTTCTCAGTCAACGCAATAAAAAAATGCCGCATATTTTAACTCTCGCAAGGGAATCAATTCCTATAGGGTCCTTCCCGTTGAACTAGAACCATGAAAGGCAAGAAGAAATATCATGTCCCACAAGAAGGTAAAAAAATAAATCCGAAAACCGTAAATTTGTACCTGTAATTCATACTCACAAAAAATACATGAAAAAACGCATTCATGCGGATCTCTCGATGCGCGAGTCGACTCGCACATGCCGGATTTTTTTCTTTGCCTACGTTTTTCCTCGTTCTTTAAGTTCTAAACTTGACAGTATCACGATTAACCTTTTATATACTTTACTGGCTGCTCCCCGCGGTTAAAATTCAACACGAGACGATGGGAAGACTGTTGTTGGATTAACACGTTCTCATACTGAATGTGATTTAGTATGAGAACGTGTTAATCCAAGAAATGAGCTACCTTCAAAGACATCCAAACCCATGCAACCAACGAAGCGTGAAGTTAACAAACATACACACAAACAAACTTGCATATTAGGTGTAGCAGCCCTAAATAATATACAATGGTACCAAATTACTCTCCCCAACTCTCCCAAGCTTGTCCCAAAATGTGTAGGGAAAATAATATGCCATTCCTTCCCACGACAGCTAAAAATGAGGATAGAGCTAGGTTCTGTAGCTCTAGCTCTACCCTATCTTTTAGTATTGAAACGCACTGGATCATTTTACATACTGTAAGAAATAACCCAAAAATTGCACACGATACTAAGTCTGCTATCGTCTTTTTCTGCAATGTATAACAATCGGCAGGGTCAGTATTGAAAAGCACTGACCCGTTTTAAAGGATCCTCTTTTTCTCTATTACAGGGAGAGAAGGCAAACATACTTTATCTATCCCATTCTCAACGTGTGAGGTGAAAAGAAATAACCCAAAATTACACACGCTATCTAATAAGTCTGCCGTCCGCTTTTTCTTAAATGCAGTCATCTCCATAACAGGGAGAAAGGACATACCTACTCTTATTTATCGCCTTCTCCCCATGTCGGGTAAAAAGAAATAAACCAAAAAGTACACGTATCTAATAAGTCAACCATCCGCTTTCTCCAATGCAGTCATCTTCATAACATGGAGAAAGCGCACTCTTATTTATCGCATTCTCCCCTTGTGGGGCCAAACCTGGTGGGGTGAAAACAACCCAAAAACTACGCACGAATTTAATAAGTCTGCCAAGCTTTATGCAGACACTAGTTCAATTATTAATTAACTAGGCTCTCAATTGGGATCCTGTCAAATAAAATAAATTTCTGTTTTGTGTCGTACACAAAAAATAAAACAACTATATTGATTAAACATTTTATTTTTGGCTACATATTTTGCGGACCTAAGTCCTCACAGCAAATAAAATCACTATAAGCAACGGTGGGTTACTGGTAATGTGGTACTTGAAACCCTGAGATTCCATTCAGATCTTCAACTTAAACTTAATTAAACGCATCTACTTCAAGCAACATGGTGAACGCTATGCACACCACGAAATGACGCTTTAGACAATGTTAATGTTGACTTGAGGAATGGAGTTTTCCTCTTCGTCCTCCGAGGACGATGAACAATCATCGTCAGATGACTCCGAACCAGACTTGTCGTCAGCCCCAGCTGAAAAATACAGGTAAGGTTAGGTTACTTCATAGTGTAGATGATTGTAATTTTGCATGTGAAACCAAAGGTTCAATTATATCCTAGTTGGGGCTGACTTTGGGCCATGTTCTTGTGTAGGTAATTGTGAGTCAAGCTTCGCACATCACGACATGATGTATTACATTTTTTATTAATTTAAACTAACATTATGCCCCCCCACCACGACCGCTGCAGTTTGTTATAACCAATAATACTCACCCGACGCTTGTCCGTCCGGCTTCGCCGGAGACTGAGTCTTGCCCTTGGCGGGCTCCTCATACTGGCCAATGTAGTTGACGAGGGCCTCCTCGAACGCCTTGGTCTTCTCCTTGCAGTCGCAGTACACGATGCAGGATGGGTTGCCCACGCACACATAGTGGTCATACTCCATTTCCAGCAGCTTTTTCAGGCAGTGCATCTTATGAAGAGGAGTCGTGTACGTGCTCATATCGATCTACAAGAAATTTATGCTTATTTAGCAATCAATTATGTATAATAATAAGGTATGTCCAAGAAAAGAGTGAATAGGTATTTTATAGGCCAGCGTGAAACATCTTCGACTGCATCATCACTTACCTTCAGGTGAGATAGCTGTCAAACAATGGCCTATAATGGATAAAAAAAAAAACAATTTAGGTAATCAATCAACATTCAATTGTGGTACATAGTCTTATCGGAAACATCTCAAAGAGATATAATCATAGTCAATTTCCTTTTAATAAAATACCCTCAACTTTATTAAAAGGAAAACAACTGTCTCTACGGGATGTTTTCGACATGATAGAGTACCACAGTTCATTTTAAAATCGCCTGTTCTACCATCCTCTGCAATCTGTACCTACCAGGTCACGGACGAAGTAATTGTCAATAAATGCACTCCGATATTACCTACCTATACTTACAACTCTGGCTGTGCAGTGCAGGTTCACGACGTTTGATGGAGGGCAAATCGATTAAATACATACTTAATATTACCTGGTGCGTAGGGACAGCCGGCGCCGGCGGTGCATTGTAGTTTTTAGTTTTCAAAAGAGACGGACTGCAGTACCTGTTTTTCCGGAGCCGCGACTTCCATCTGGGCTTGTTTGGAGCCAGCAGGGTCTTTGAACACCATCGTTACAATAGCACTCGCTTGAGCAAACAATTACAAATCAATCGACAGCTGAGAAAACAACAGCGTAGCCGACGAGCGAATACCAGAGTGGTGGAAATTTAAGTGATGGATTGTGGATGGAAGGAGTGTGGGAGGGATGGCAAGCGGAAATAGTAGTGTAGTATGTGTTCGAGTAATCGTCCACAATCGATGACGGAAAAAAGGTTATCGATTAAAATTTAGTATCATCGAAGGCGATGGTGGATTTTTAGCATAACTCTTGTAGTTCACAATTTGTCCACGGTATTAATATAGCGTCCCACGGCATTATTCGCAGATTAATGTTACAGCATTATATTAAGTTATTGGCGATAGTTAAAGCTATTTGGCTACAGAGGCTTAAATATTACTAACTTCCCAGAAGTTCTACGAAGTTATTACATAAAAATAAAAAATATATAACATATACATAGAAAGATAAGTTTAAATTAAATCTAGTAATCTATATTACATTTTATTGTACAGAAAATAGAATTGAAATCATTATGTTTTTATATTGATAAAGAAAACATACAAATAATGTCAACAGTAGGTATTTAGATATTACGGCTAATAAATAATTTTTGTTAATACTAATAAAGGAGTCAGCCATGTGCCTAATGTGGCATCGAAGTTAGATCAGCAGTTATCAGCAGGTGTCATGCGCAAACGTGGATGAGAGCGAGATTCACGCATATTTCAAGTTCTCAGAACAACGTAACATAGCTTTCTTAAATCCATACAGTTTAAGTTGTTAATACGTCGTAAGATGCGACAAATGTTGAGGGCCTGTCTACGCGTTTCCAGAGAGTTGTACCCTAATGTATCCTGAAAATATTTTGTTGGGTTCTTACAATATAACTTATTAATTGTTGGAGCTGCCGTATACGGTACTGATCAGGCACACTGTCATTTTACGTAGTGTTGTTATAAAACCAAAATAACACTACTAAATTAGGCTATATTTATTATACTTAAATTGAATTAATGGATGCTGTCGATTAAACGATTTAAAATAGAATACTCAAAGTCGATTAATCAAATACGAAAATAATCGAGTATCACATCACTACAATTAAGGAAAATGATCGATAGTGACCTGAAAACAACGGAAATGAATGAACGAGCATATCCCGTACAGGTTTGTAACACAGATCAACAAGTGTAATGCCGTGCCGTCAACATGCTTGACCCAAACTATAACCAACATAGACTACTATAGGCATAGTAGTCTATGGGTTTGCCTTTAGTAGTCTATGGGTTTGGTTTTTATTGCTACGTATGGCAAACTTGAAGAAATCACTGCAAACGAAGTGAGTAAACGGCGCTTTCACTTGCTTGGCAAACCCCTGTGTTTACAACACAAGGATATTTGACATAAAAGGTAAGTTTAAGTTTAGTTCTGGACCAGGTTTTACACAGCTAAACATTAATAAAAAAAAATCCCATAAACACACAATAAAAGGCTGCAAAACAACTTCAATAGAACCATTTATCAAATACGTGTAAACGTTTACGTAGATAATGTAACTTCTTGATGACTGCATACAATATTTTATTAGATTAAGTAAGTATGTACTTAGTTAGTAAACTAACTAGTCATTATTAAACCTACCTAATATATCCCTATTAAATAATGTATGCAAATCAAATTAAATTACATTTGTGTCGCTGATGCAAATTGTCTATGGTTGGAAAATTCCTTTGTTGTAGCTGCCATGCTACTCGCACGTTATCTCGCCATTTTGGCAGTGTTGCCCCCTTACCTTGTTAGTTTATTTTAAGCAGTTTTGGTTTTCATTCTCCTTGTTTCCTTTATGATATTACCAGTGATGTTCTCAAGAAAACATGGGATGGACAACTCGTAAAGAAATATAAAACGAATTCTTTTAATTGTTTCCACTGTAATTATAAGAGTTTCGAATCTTCATCTTCATGTTCACTTACCTATCTTTTCTATCACCTCTCTCCAGCACCCCAGGTTTGCTGGAAGAAAATTCTTTCTAGGGTTAAGTTCGCCTATGCACATACCTATCCATTTCATGTTTGTGTTAATCAGATAGATAACTTCATCTATTTCTATGATGTATAATAGATAAATAAGAATTAGGGTAGGCAACGTATCAGCCGTGCTATGGGTGTTGCTAATATCTATAGGCTACGAACGACGACCGCTTTACATGAAGGCGAGTCGTATGCCTGAATCAGTTTCTTATAAAAAGTCAGTGACAGATATTTCCACCATCCAGTTGACCCAAGAAAATTCTATCAACCAAGGTGACCCATGCCGTAAAAGTATTGGTACTGGTCGGTCTGTGCGGGCTATAAAATCTGTTTATTTTCCAAAGAAGTCAATGTCAATGTTACCTTGTACGTAGGGCTGGATATTAATAAATATTTATTAATTGAGAATATTAGCATATAATAACGACGTAGAATAGTAACAAATCTAAAACTAAAATCTTAAAAATATAATATTATTATATTTTTTATAATTTTTATAAATTATTATTATATTAATTAAATTACATTACATTGGCTTGGAAATTAGGTTAAGGCCCTTTGAAGTGAATAAATAATCTGATAGCGTCATCGAAAATCATCGAAAACATATTGTGGTGATTAAATAGCATGGAAAATAAATTTTAGCAATTTTATATGGTTAGCAGCCATTTATAAAATGTCATGCGGAAATACTATCAGAAAAGAAGACTGATGGGACATATTATTTATCTGTGAACCTGACGTCGACGTGGCTTTAGTGTCTTGATTGCGAGGTGATTCCCAAAAACTTTTTTTATGTTTGCCTAATCTGGTTTCGAAATCGGAACAGAAAAAGTTTGGTATTGTGTTGTGGCTGCTTCCAGTGCCGGTCGTATCGTAAACAATGTATTACTCGGAGTCAGATTCGGAATCCGAAGGAAACGATTACGAGGTGTGTTCTCTAAGGTCAAACTCCTGCGCACTGCCTTTCGACCCCTCGGCCCTGGAGAGGATTATTCTGATGATCTGCGACCGTTTTGACTTCCGTGTGATATTGAACGACGACAGAGCTAAGGGCGCTCTGCTTGTTACCACGGGGCTGTCGTTGGCGGGTGGACTTATCGGCAAACATTATGGCGGCAAGATCGGTGCCGCCGTCGGTGGCGCTATCGGAGGAGTCTGCGGCCTGGGAATAGTTGGTAAGATCTTTGTTAACATTAATCTTCTTGTTTTCAAATTAGGCAATGATATTATATAACACACCAAAACAAATTCAAACTACCCTCATTCATTGATTATTTTAACAATTAATGCTCATTATCACCATGATAATGAGCATTCATTTAAAAATCTAATAGCTTAGATTTTTAATTTTTCGAAAATTCCACCAAAAAATTTTAATTTATGTATTTTTAAATTTTTGCAGTGATATCCATGAGAGATATTTGGGGAGATATCAAGGCTAAGCTGTCAGAACTGTTTGACATTGTGTATGATTACTTGGCCGGGCTTGGACTTGACGATTACAAGAAAGCAGCTATGTTCTTCACCAACCACAGCGGAGACAGCCAGCAGCTTGCAATGTTGATCTTGGATACAACTTCCACTGTCCTTGGCAAGAAGATTTTATCCAGTCTTACTGTTTGAATAAATTTCATATTATATAATAGGTAGGTAAAATATAAAAAAATATTACTGGTTATTATTATCATTTTGTCCAAACGTTTAATATATCATGTGGTGAATTTGAAATACTATTTTGGCATTATTTTGAATCAATATTATATGTAATGACAATTTGTAATAAAATGACTTTTTTATAATTTTGACTAATTTTGAATTTTGCTTTATTTTTGATGTTATTATTTCTGTTTGTTTTATAGTATTAATTTAATGTAACAAAGTTGTGGCTGGTACCTACATTTAGTTTATTGTAACATTTAATATAAAAAACTGAAAATATGATAAACAAATAAATATGTGACTGTAATAAATCAATACAATTAATTATTTTTGTTTTAATATTCTTTTGGAGTCTGCTTCTAAGATATATTGAGCATGAGCAATTCTTGACCTTGACTTTGGCGCTGTGTCAAAGTCAAAAGAGCGATTGAAATTTGAGAGTAAATGTTTCACTAGGGATGTCAATCTTTCATAACTTAAATAAATCGATTATTTTGAGAAACTAAGCGTTAACTTAATAATTATTATTCACTGTTTAATTAACATCTGTAACAAGTTGAGAAACTGCGTTTGCATTGTCGAATAATCAAACGATCGACGACAGCGACACGCTTGACATTTCATTACCGATGTATTGTACGTTTATCCCGGAAAAGAGAAAGAACTTCATACACGATACTGCAATTTACGTTAGGGATTACTACTACCAGACTATTGAATTTCGGTATGGAATCCATCTGACGTAGCGATAAATCATGGTTCGACCGGTAAAAAATAGAACTGGACTGAATCGAATCATCGATACTTAAAGTGGAATCGAAGTACCCTCTCTATTATCATCTGTTTTTATTAGTTTGTAAACCTTGCCAAAATTTGGCTAACTATAGTCATATTTGTGTTTCATTGAATTATTTATAGTTTTACAAACAAAATATTCTAGTCATTTGTTTCCAGGGTTTGTTATAGAATCACATTACCACAGTGATGTCAACACAGTTGGATCCTTACGTCGCAAACGATGTTGGGTTCGATCCTCGCTGGATGGAACAAGTTCTACTAAAAATAGGTTTGTATCGTAACTTATTATTGTGAGAAAACTATAAATCTGTATAAGTGAAGCTTTGTATATTTTTGAGTGAAACCACTCAAAAATATACAAAGCTGTACAGCGCTATGACTAGTGCAGGTGAATTTGTGTTTTGTTTATGTATGTAGATACTTGGCGATAGGCCTGAAATTATTCTGTGCTACTCGTTAAATAGATCTTAAACACACTATCACTATACTCCACTATATTTTGATGGCTGCATAGCTTAGTTGTAGTAACCCTACCTTTGAAGCGAGGGGGCCCAGGTTTCATTCCCGGCCACGACACATTGTGTGTGACAGCTGAAGATTATTCTCGGATCTTGGTTGCATGTCCTATGTTACTCCATATCATCTGCGATACAGGGAATCCTAGAGCAGGGGTATGAATGTTTAAGCAATATATATGATTTATGAGTCCATGCACGGCTGGGAATTGAACCTGGAATCCCTTTCTTTGCAAGTAAGTCTATAGCTCAGTAGGAAGTAGGTGAGTTTGCAATCTGTTCAGAGTTTCCAGTCGTGGCCAGGGGTAGTTCCGCAGGTGTGATAAATATGTTGGTGGCACTTTTTTTGAGACTTGCATCTCCTGCAATTTCCGTAGGTGTTGTGGAATTAAGCTGAACTAAGGTGTGAGGGTAGGTTAGCCATACCCACGCTTGGCAGGCGGATTGTTGATTGCAGTTTTGATGTCAAATAAGAGTGGGAATGATGCTATCTTGGGCCACACCACAGGCTGAGGTTGGAATGGGGAGGACTGTAGGCTAACATGATGATGATGAGCTATGAGGCCAGTTGAATATAAATAAATATGATTTATTATGTTGTTTTAGGGGATCTATTCAGAATACAAATAGTATGGGACAGAGACACAGCACTCCTGACCAGTGCACTGGCCGTCACTGGTGGGTTCTTGGGGGGGTACGCCGGTGGCAGGATGGGAGCTGCCATCGGTGTTGGCATCGGAGGAGCTACCGGCTTTGGAGTCTCAAGTAAGTGTTAAATTTCATAGTTCCTGTTTGCCCCACCTAGGTACCCCGCCCACCACCAGTGGGGCAGGGTGGGTTGTTATATTTTTATTTGTACTTTGACCCAATTACTCATTTTGATAGACAAGGTACCATTATGTGCAACATATTTTAAATTTGATTATGTAAATTGCACTGACATTTCCGAAGCTTCTAAATTAATTCATGTAAAAATACTGATGACCCTATTTTATTTAAAGATAAATGTACGGCTATTTTTAACATCGTAAAAAGTCAAAAGTCGAAGCGCGTTTGTTGTTGAATCACATGTACAAAAATGGAAACGGTTATAGTGTGGTATCAATGTGTTCTACCTATATGGGAGTACAACAACATATTTGAACAATGATAATGATTAAAAATAAAAACATAAGTTAATGACAATATTCAATGTAAATAATGAATTAATTATTAATGTCAAAATATAATACAGAAACAAAAAGAGCAGAAAATTATAACAATAGCGAAATAATGGAAATGGTAACACGAATTATTAAAAATAAGTACTTAACTATATATATTAATGCAAATTGACATATACCTACTTAAAGTGTCATTAATTGTCAATAATCGAATTGTCAAGTTTTTTAGCTTAGATGAATGTCAGTCTCTGAAACGAGGAAGTCGGTAGTTCTCGCAATGATAGCGGTAGTCGAATAGATCAAGGCCGCCATACATAATATGTATTTTGTTTTTTTGCATTAATGTGGAGACTACTGGTCGCGTCCAAAGACACGACATCGGAAAGTCGATAAACAAGCTCGCGATTTTGTCTGACAAACATGCCGTTTCTAAAATATACAGCAAGGAATAGTTGACTATACCTTGCTGTTTATATAGATAAAGATGTTATATTTACTGAAGTACGGCTTACAAAAGTAGTGCGAAGCCAAAACAAGACAAAAAAAAATTACGGTTTGCACATATCTGTATATTTTAAGATGGAACATTGCCCCGAGATGTCATTTTTGGTATTTAAAATTTATTATTATTTTGAGACGTTTTGTATTTTTTCATGTCACGTGATATCCATCGTTTTGTTGTTTTCAAAGTTATGAATTTCTGGCGAAAACGAAGATCGTAATATAGCTTAAACTCTTCAATAAATTTGATTTATACATTGTTTGGGTCCTTTTCACTGTATAACTGAAAGTGAATACGGTGAAGATACGCATTATGTTGGCAAAACGATATTTGTGAACTTATCTATATTATCAGCTGAGTAATCTCGTCTCTAATAATTAAGGAGATCTGGTTTTAGCTGCTTGACGGCAGACTCCAGACGTACTGGCAGTACCTCGCCGGACGAACTTGGCACAAGTCCTACTGCTACTTTTCGTTCACCACCCGGGGGACACGTGTAGGGATTCTAAGAGTACTCACCTAAGGACGCGAAGTACTTTACGTGCTTCCAACTCCAGTCCGATTATGCTTGAAGTCAAATGTGTGCATGCACCTTATTTCAGCGGACCATGCGAGAACCTAGAAATTGGCGCACATAAATAAATATTTTCTTGAATTTTTAGCTGTCGTATCTCTACGTGAGATATGGGCATCCGTGAAAGAGAAACTCAAAGAACTTCTCTTCATAATATTCAACTATCTCCGAAGACTGGACGCGTCAGACTACGTCCGTGCGTTCGACATCCTGATGGCGTGCTCCGCCAGCCGGCGCGACCTGGTGCTCACGATCCTGGACTTCATCGCCGAGAAACTTGGGAGACAAGTCATTTCTAGTATCACTGCAGCTTGAACCGTTTAGTTTGATCTAGGTAATCTTAGGACCCGTGCTACTGCAGTCAACTGCGATTGGCTTTAAAACATTCTTATTTCACTAGGATGCCCTGTGTCGCAGAAGGCATGGACAGGTATTTTGGTTTCTAAAAAAATTATGTTTTTATGTAAATAGATTGTAGTAAACAGGTCTACATCCCACGTTGTATATATTGAAACTATTGCACATGCTTACAAAGAAAGAATTTTGTATATACTTTGATAAACACGAATCAATATGAAGCTTCAAGCGCCTTTGTCTCGTGACAGCGCGGCGAGGTACCTACTAGAAAATTGATTGAGGAAGGTTAGAATTGCTACTTCCCTGCGTTGAACGGGGGGGAGTAGATGATGCACACAATTGGCGACACGTCAGGTTTGACCCATTTATGTCTAAAGTACAGTTCGCACTAAATTT
Source organism: Aplocera efformata (assembly GCA_921293045.1). NCBI lineage: Eukaryota > Metazoa > Arthropoda > Insecta > Lepidoptera > Geometridae > Aplocera > Aplocera efformata. Next base: position 837,216 of record OV121057.1, read on the forward strand.
TGCTCGCGAAACGTTGTATTTGATTTATATTTTGACAGTCAACTGTCTTTAGATGGCTCTGTGGCTTAGTTGGTAGTAGCACTGCCTTCGAAGCGAGTGGTCCCGGGCTCGAATCCCGGCGGGGCACATTTTGTGTGGTGATCATGAAGTTTGTTCCCGGGTCTCGGGTGATTGTCTTGTGTTTCTGTTTGTCCATGCCATCTGCGACACAGGGAATCTCAGTGCTGCAAACTGCAGTGATTGCTATTCTGCGGGTTGCGGTTGTCTCCGCTGCGATCCCAATGCTTACCTCTGCGTCTCCTATCCGAACACTGGTTCGCTCAAGGAACGTAAACTTCATCACTGGCTCTTTCAATTCACCTTTTGAGAACCTACTAAATAATTCCGTACCTATTTACTTTATATTTGTGTTATCATCGACAGACAGAAAAGAGGGGTCTCTTTTAGTACAGGTTACCAGAAGAGATCCCACACCTTCTATACCGACTTTTTTCACTGGATGCCACGTGGTGCTTCTTATGCAGGACTTGAGTACTGTTGTTGTTTATGGGCGGCGGTAACCACTCAACGACAAGTAGCCTGTCATCTCGTTCCGTCACTTTAAGCCTAATCAGTGATGCTGAAGTAGCACGTGTTCTATGTAGCTTGGAGTGTTGAATCTTTGATTAGAAGTGCCCAGTAAGCTGTTTATAACAGCTGCAGAGACTGGGGAATAGACTTACTGTTATTCTAAGTAGTTTGATATTAAAGTAATTTAGAAAATGGGCAAAATATTTACAAAATGTTCTAGTTTATGTTTACCATAAAAATTACGGCACACAAGAGATACTAGATTAAAACTTTTTACGCTGTTTCACATAAATTTAGTATTTCCAAATAAAATATACTACAATATTATAGATTTGAGATATAACTTGTCAATATTTACTGTCATTGTAGGTAGCTGAATACCTTTACGATTCAGAAAATTTATAAAATAATATAAAATATTTGATCCTATCAAAATGTATGACAATATCATATATACATGATACATATAATATTTTCATTAATGTGCCTTACCTACTTTAATCATATTTAGTGTGTAAATAGTAAGTATTATAATAAATAGTTATTGGGCAGCATTTCAAAAATGCAATAATTATCTCACTTGTGTTTTAATAACTGTGTACGTTATTGATTCTTTTATGTATTAATTTTAAAAGAATTTCTGATATTTCCGATCACAAGGTACACCTATTTTTTATCTCTGTATTTGTATAGCTATTTGTCGAATGTCCTTAAAACTTAGAAACTTGTTAGCTTAAAAGCCCACTATTGCTCAATTGGTTTAGTTAGAATTTTTATTACTTAATGCAGTGTGATTATTGGTTTTATTATAATAAAGAATTTTGACTATATATCTCGTGTTTTCTGTATAAGGTTAACACACAATCTGCCGCCGAGCAGTGGTTCCAGCGGGGGAAGCCCCGCTTTTTGAGGTCATTTTACGTACACGTATTCACGTAAAACACGACCGTCTGCCATACCCCATTTATTCTATGCGATGCTAGTGACCGAATTTGCAGGCGGCTCAAAAAGTTCCAATATTTTCAATTTTAAACTCATAACCACGGCTAAACCACTCAGGTCCATCCCTACCGAAGACCTAGCCTCAAGCGCTTGTAATTTCACCAACGTGAGTACGCTGCTTGGCGGCTGATTACCAGGTGTGGTGTCTACTACTCCGGACAAACTTGGCACAAGTTCTACTGCTACTTTGTTCCTTTCGCACCACCCGGGGGATAATACCGGTAGGTACTCTGCGTATACTCGCTTAAGGACGCGAGCAACATGGATCTCCAGATCCTTAAAAATCTCTTGTGCGTGTGCCGTTTTGTCCGCGTCTTGTGACTACTTTCTGGTCTCTTCTAGCCTTATTTTGAGCGAATCTTCACATTTGTAACAGCTGTATTTAAAAAAAATCCATTCCGAAGAATTCAACTACCAAAAAAAAACAGGGGCAATGGTAATTACAGAAAAACGAAAAAAAGTTTTAAAAACCAATTTTATTAATAAATAACAGTGCTTTTAGTTAAAGGAACGAATAGAGCTATCACATCTAAAATGCAGGCAATCTAACTTATAGGAAACATACCATCGCTTACATTGGAGAGATGACTTCACTAGGGCCTCATCGACTAGTCTGTTAAGCTCCTGATATCTTATATTTGGCCTAAAAGTGACCTAAAATTTAATAGATTTTCCGTCGCATTTGGATATTTTCACGACACATCCGCTCGCGCCTTTATGAAATGAATAAAAAGCAACTATATAACAAAGTTTCATCCTGTTTTGGACTTCAATCATCATGCCACCAAGTCAAAGTGTAATCTGCTATTATATTTAAGTAACTGTGACGATATACGCGGTGTTTCAAACAGGTGTGAATTGAAAGGTGTTCATACAAATCAGATTTTGAATCATATGCCTGAAAATCCGAATACAAATCAAAACTTTTGTTACCACTCAATGGTAAAAAATATTTTTTGGGCATTATTCTGCACTCAAGCACGCGTGCGGTTATCTGCACATTCCTCTAGCTTGAAACCCTAATGCTTTAAAAGTAAAACCTCGTCAAGTTTACGTCAGTTTGACTTGTAAACAGGCTGAGGATTGGGAGACCAGGTGGGGTGAGTTCTAGATCAATCTAGACTTGCGCTGTTAAAGTATTGTACCTTATTGAAACACCTTGTATATTGACGATGTGGTAATCTATTCAGAAGATATCAGAAACTTAACAAACAGTTATCAGAAAGTTAACAATCAAACAGATGTCATTCATTTTATCTCTATAATAAATTAAACTTATAATTAATAGGAATGTGTAGTGCTAGGTGCTTCAATTGTGCATTTTAATGCTCACAAACTAATATTGTCGGACCTCCAAGCTTACCGCCGTTTGTAATGACACATTCGCCATCTCTTTCCCTCCTGAGGCTGAAATTATATTGTCACTCACACGTTTTTAATGTCATTGTAAACGGCATTAATGCTCTGTGGCCCGAGTATTATGCTAACATTGATTAAGGCTTAACAACCCATGTTACTAAGTGGTACTACAATTTATTTTTGTATGTCACATTGTAAACTATCTTAGCTATAATCTAAATTAAGTACTTAACATGTGTACTAAAATTCTGTAACATTGTAAAACTGTCTTTGCTATTTTGTAAATTAAGTACTTACTACGTACCTACTTATCCCCTGGGTGACTAAATCCGACAGATAGGAACAGAATTGATATAGTTCCTTTTGTTTCCTAATGTCCGCATCGATATAAAATAGCGTGCTTTGAAAATTAAACGTATCAGTTCACGAGCACGGCTCTGGCGATTAGAATCGAACTGGAATCGAATTGAATTTCTCTATTGGACGTCGTATCGTGAAAATCGGTCTGGATTCAATTCTAATTCTTTCGCCAAGAGCCTAGCCGATCTGGACTGCCCTCTGGCTCATACAAACTTGCCTACATTATACCCGACATGTATTTTACACTCAATATTTAAGGCGTACCTATAGCTTTTTGCCGCCAAAACGTAATTCCGTGTTTGAGTTTGTATAGAGCAATTTTTGACAGACTTCAAACAAGTAACTGGTTTAAAAATCGACAAAATACCAACCTCGATACTTTCAAAGTAGCAAATCAGTTATTTTGATTTAACAACTAAACCAATGAACCGATTTTGATAACAATTCTACGGGACCAATCTTAAAGGGTATCCTTTCAAATGAGAAAATAATTTCCAATTCTTGATAAATGGCGAAGAAATCGGTGATCATACTTAAAAAAACAGTGGAACATAGAACCTCTTCCTTTTTGAATGAAAGTGAACAAGTCTGTTTATTAGATTTTTAATTAATTCTCTAGTTTAGATGTATAATAAATCCGTCGTCTGCTTTAGATCTGAGCGGACCAACGAACGAATATTATTGTGCATTGTTTTATTATATTCTCTTGGCCCGTGACCCACCAGCGACCTTCAAGTTCCAAAGCTGTGTGTCGCTAATCAAGTACTAAATTTTAAAATGTGACTAAGCTTAAATTTAATTCCACTGCAAGCTTAGTATAAACCCTACGAGTGTTTGAAGAACGCCTTCGCCCAGTGAATATTCAAGAGGGTGCTGCGTATATCACTACTTATTTTACACCTACTTATGCTATTAAGGCGTTTTTAGACAATAGACAGCGATAAGTTACTGTTTCAGTTATTATCAAGATATTAATAGATTCTAGATAGTACGGTCTGTCTTGATTATCCAAGGTCATAAGTTACGTACACTTTGAACATGTCATCGTAATTTTTGATTTCGTGATGAACCACCGTACTGTCTACGAGCCTTTTATGGAATGTACAACAGTTTTTTCTTTTTAAAAACGCCTCGTTAATAAATAGTTGAGTTGTTGCCGCCTAAGATACAATCAAGTATATAAAACAAATCGTCACTGAATTGTATGAAAACACGCAACTTAAATAAATAAAAAAATGTCAGCCAATAAAATGTCATGCAAAACAAATAACAATATAAATTAAAATAAATAATGTAAACATCGTGAAATAAATAGGTCCTTACAAACAACTGAGATTTCTTTATGTATAACCAGTTAAAAAAGTTACTCCACAAAAAAAATTTAAACTGTTAAAATCAATTCTGAATAAACAGAAAAAATTAAAGACATTTTAACACTAAAAAACCTATGGTCTTGTCTGACAGCGTTCTACGATCGAACATCTCATTCTGGAACTTTCTTTTCCAAAAACACAGCCAAAGTTACAAATGGTTCTAGACCGCTTGTGGCAATTCAAAGTCCAACATTAATTTATTATCTGCGCAATTTTCACATCCATAATGAGTCTCACCAGCACCTCTATAGTCTAATTGAATGTCATCCATGACGCCTGACAGTGACAGTTCAGCTTGAAACCCGCCATTTTGTTTTCCTCGGGAGGCCGGTGCGACTCGATAGGATGAAAATTACGCAGATACTAAAAAGTCATCATTGTTATATTATACTCAGATATTCATATAAATAAAATCCCTAAAGCTATTTTAGTTATAAATAAATTAAAATAGAGTCCGATCCGGTGACATTGAAAATATTGCAATATGTATGAAATTGTCACGACTTAAATTGTATAGAGGGTGCAATAGCTTTGTCATGTGATGACCTAACCTAACTTATGTATACAGGGTGTGCTAAATGTTTACCTGGACACTGATGGTACAAATCTCTTATATATCCAATTCTATGACAAAAAGCCACTATTAGCCTAACACTGGGAAGAATTACAAAGACAAAAAACAGGTCAGAATGGCAGAATGGTTCATTCCAAGTTTCCAGAGGTAGCCAGAACACCCTGTATTTTATTATCTAACAAATTATACAATACAAGCAATACAGCTCAGAGCTGACGAATAAATAGCAGTTACATATTAATTCAGATCTACTAGTGCCTACTTATATTAAATACTAGAATTTTGTACTTCTTTGTACCGTTTTACAACCAATTTCTTACATCTATTTTAAAATCGCGTGATTTACAACTAGTAGTAGTGAAATATGTACAGTCAGCCCGAACAAAGTAAAGAGAAAAAACGCAATTGCTACCAAACATGGCTAATGTATCATGACAACTATAATTAAAACTCTTTGAAATCCTTTTTAAAGATATCATATGGAAAAATAAAAGCTTATGGATCTTTTAGCCCCTTAGCATAGCATGTACTATGAGAACCAGATTACTGTTAATACTTATATAGTACTGTTAATTAATACTATATAACATATAGTGGGTGTGGGTGCCGGGCGCAACGGGGCGCTACTTGGACCTTCTCATATAAGCTAGGAAAACTTCCTCTAGTAAACTAGTTCTATTTACTATGTAAAATCAATTTGTCCGTCTACATAATTAATACCACCAATATCTGTATTATTAATAACTAGTACTCTTCATTCAAGCATGTACCTGTAAGTGGAAGGTACTTTGAAGTACTTAGAAGGTACTTTTGGAAAAAACTGTCACATTTAAGTTAGAATTATGTATTTGTTGGTGGTGTGACGAAATAAATACTTACGGGAGGTGCTGTTGTAATAAAAACAAACAGTCAGCTCCTTCAGTAAATTCCTTAGCCACTCACATGAAAAAAGGAGATTTTGTTTGTTCGTCCGGGCTGAGGGTACGAGGTACCTTTGGGACTGTGTCCTGGGATATTCTACTGACACCTACCTATAATTTATAAAGCACTGGCGCATTATTCATTAAATTTCTAAATGCAAACTAATACTATTTAAGATTTGAACAACTGGTATATGGACAGAATTTTGTGGATGAAATCTTCAATCTGTTTTGAAAATGTTTAGTCAGCATACTTATTTAAGATCTAATGTCCAAAAGCTTGAACTCAATCAAAGTCAACATAGAACTTTCAAGATACATACAGACAGAATTCATACAGACTTACCCGACAGGTTTCAACATCTAATTATGAATCTATTTCCCTATTTCCGGCATTGATCATCTTCAGTTTGTGTGTGGATGTGTGTGTGTGTGTGTGTGTGTGTGTGTGTGTGTGTGTGTGTGTGTGTGTGTGTGTTTGTGTGTGTGTGCTCAATGGATTTGGATGAAATTTGGTACCAGGATAGCTTATATCCCGGACTAACACATAGGTTAATTTTCATCCTGGAAAAATTCGAGTAACACACGGGGCGCCGCAAGTTGAATAAAGATTTGCTTGAGCTCAAACTTCTGAGTTTTTGAAGGAATAGGTTAATAGGTCATCTTGGTATTTTTTTATCGAATCGATCTATGTAATGTTCATTAGCCAACTTACAGCCAAACCCTATAATCAACTAATAGGTTACTAGATATTTTTTTTTAGCAATGTCATTAATCAACTAATGTATGGAGGTTTGTCATTTAGATATTATTATGGTAATCTATCTCCAGCAATTTGATAATTGATTATAGGGTTCGGCTGTTATTGTACTTTTTACTTCGAAGACATTAATACTTTTCTCATCTAAACAACTATGTTCTAGAAAGTAAGTGTTTGACCAAAAAAAGCACTGTAAGCCAATTCTGTCCACAGCATTGTGTAGTTATACAACTTTTGATTAAATCAATTTGTAATATGTATAAATTGATGTAATAAAAAGTGTTGTAATCTACCTACTGGTAGTTCGTTCACAGCGGGTCTTCCATGGCGTTTTTAATCTCCATGGCTAGTTTGTAGCCGAGCTCTGGTCGTCTGTCGCGGCCCTCCACCATGGCTTGCACCTGTGGAACAACGGTATGTAAACCAAACTTGTCACAACGGAGCCGAGAACCAGATAAATTCTCGTAATTTTTTTTTTGACATTTTATATTATAATCGCGGGTACCCCAGTCCCATAGTCCCATAATTTTTTTTATAAATATTCATGGACATATTTCACACAGCGCCATCTAGCCCCAAACTAAGCATAGCTGTAATATGGGAACTAGGTAACTGATAGAATACATATAGTACTTTTTTTGTTGTAAATTCATACTTATAATACATATTAACACCCAGACACAGAACAAACATTTATGTTCGTCACACAAATTTTCGTCCTGGGTGGGAGTCGAACCCACGACCGCGCAGAAGGCAGAACTACTACCAATTGAGCTGAGGCCAGTTGAATAGTTTCATATTTAATCAAAATTACTGGATAAAATTTCATCCAAGTAAACGAAATCGCGTATTGTGCTTCCCTGTAACTTTTTTCTTCGCCCGTTCTATAACAATATCAATGTTTCTTTTTTTAAATGATAGAGTGTGCTCCTTACGGCTGGAAATAAAGGACAAAAGTACTAAAGTCGGAATTACCCTTTTTTTTAGACTTTTATAATTGACATTGACACTTGTATAATTGACGGCTCTGTGGCTTAGTTGGCAGTAGCCCTGCCTTCGAAGCGAGGGGTCCCGGGTTCGATTCCCGGCCGGGGCACTGTGTGTGGTGAGTATGAAGTTAGTTCTTGGGTCTTGGGTGTTTGTCTTGTGTTTCTGTGTTTGTCCATGCCATCTGCGACACAGGGAACCCTAGTGCAGAGGTATGAGTGTGTAAACGTTTATTATAATTCAATTAAGTACATAGGTAAACATAAACAACAAAACTCTATCTAAACACAAATTTACATCCAAATCGTTAGAGCTGTTTACGAAATACGAAAAATAAATACTTAAAGTCATGTTGCCTTCGAAGCGAGGGGTCCCGGTTTCGATTCCCGGCCGGGGCAAACTCAGATTAAAAAAGTGTGTTAAAAATAAAAGCAACTCGAAAAACAGCGATGAGATTTGATTTTTGTCGAATCTTTTGCAGTAGGCAGCCTGTCCTGCGTGGTAGATCACCTGGTCAGAATTGACGATGACGCCGCTGTTGTTGAGTATGGTCCGCTTGGTGCTCTCGATGTCCGCCAGGTCGACCCCCCGGGACGCGTCCTCGATCAGGATCGCCCGGTAGCCGATAGCCAGCGCGTCCGCTATGGTCGCACCTGCCAACACCAATTTATTACAAAGCTTCTTTTCGTGTGAAACTCTACTCTAGTGTCGGAGTGTTTGAGGTCTCCGACATGGCTAATCGACTAATAATAATAATAATAAGAATAATAACTCGCTAGGCGGCTGTACAGGGGACAGATACAGAAGGCGGTGCTCCTGGTCACGGCACGCATCGTCAGGAGGTTCCTCTCTCTGCAGCCCTAGCCACCGACTGCTTGGGTCTCACTCCGCAGTCGGTGGTTCTCCGTTTTTATATATTTTTACTACAATGTTTTTATAATGTATTATTTTGTAGTGAAAAATGTATGTAAAATGAGAATTAAAATATATAATGAAGAATAATAACATTACTATTCCACATGACGCTCATCTCGTGAAGGGAGGGAACGACAAGTATAGCAAGTACTTTGACCTGGCCCCCGAGATCACCGCCATGTGGGTGGTGGATTCAACGATTATCTTCCCCATAGTCGCTTCAGTGAACGGACTTATAGCGAAGAGCCTCGACCAACATGTAGAGGCTCTCGCTAGGCGGCTGTACAGGGGCCAGATACAGAAGGCGGTGCTCCTGGACACGGCACGCATCGCCAGGAGGTTCCTCTCTCTTCAGCCCTGTGCTAGCCACCGACTGCGATCTTACTCCGCGATCGATGGTTCTCCGTTTTATATTACAAAGCATAGTTATATTATAGTATTAATTTTGTAGTAAATAATGAGAAATTTTAATGAATATTTTTCTCATAGTTCGGTCGGAGAGGACCTAAGTCTTATGGGCGGAGGTAACCAATTAACAGGTGGGGCTTCAGCTCGCCCAATAACATTGGTTCCATAAACAGTTTAGATACAGACCGACACAGACGTCGTACGCGAGCCCGCATATGTATATGTCGGTGGCCTGCCGCATGCGGAGCTGCGTGCTCAAGCTAGTGTCCGTCAGCTTCTTGTTGTCCCAGAACACGGAGTACGAGTCCACCTCGGGGTTGGTGCCTTTGTACACCTTTATGGCGCCCTCCACTATCTGGAATTAAGGCGGCTGTGAGCATTTAAATCGCCCGTCTCATACTAACAAAAAATAATTTATGGAAATTTCACACAGCGCCATTCAGCCACAAACAGAAAACAAACAGAAGTTCTTTGGGAACCAGATTACTGATAAAGTACTTTTTTAGTAGTTTTTTTTTTAATTTTGTTGAATAATTAATACATATTCTCATTAGCGTACCCAGGGGGGGGGGGAGGTAGGGGGGGCAACTGCCCCCCTGGAAGAAGCGATTAAAATGTATGCATAGTCAAATTTACTTATAAAGCTGGATCATTTGCAGCTGTTTGCCCACACGCTACACTACATATAACTAATGTTTCATGTACTGTGTGTTTGTGTAGTGTGTATGAAAAAAAAGCCGCGGACGATTCGACCTAAAAATCTGACTTGCCCCAAAAGTAGTAGAACTTGTACCAAGTTCGTGCGGAGAGGTACTGCCACCACATTTGGAATCTACCGCCAAGCAGTAGTGCGCGCATTACTGTGTTCCGGTGGAAGGGTGTGGCTGCCGGTGAAATCACATGCGCATGAGACGTATCATCCCCGTCTCGGGTGATGGACGCAGGAGGATGAATGCGACTCAGTAAAGATTTGGATCTCATACCGAGTCGCGCGCATTACTGTTGTCATGGGCGAGGGTCACCACTTACCATCAGGTGGGCCCTCAGCTCGTTCCGTCACACATTCAAAAAAAATAAAAAATCTTGATAGAAGACCGCAGTCGTACTGCTGGAAGTACACGAAGACAAGTCTCAGGGTATACCTTGAGCTGGGCATGCAGTTCCGCGCCCCAGGTGTCCTGCACGCAGTGGCGGGGCCACAGGCGCTGCTTCATGGGCGGCGGCCCCGCGAACACCACCGTGTCGTACGCCTGCGCCTTGTCTGCGGACACCTGCAACAGTGATAATCCCTTATGTTAGTAATACTCTCTTGTGACGTATATTTTACAAATATTAATAAATCTGTTTATATTTTTAAGAAGTTAAGTAAACCACGGGATTGGGTAAAATGGGGTATATCAGAGAATTTTCGAGAAGTTTCGAGTACGTTATCGAACGAGTCGTCGGCCATTGCGTGCCACGGAGGATGAATGTCTTTGCATCGCGAGCCAATCCGTTTTATGGATTGTGTGTATGACGTAAATACCTTTAATGCGGACAGTTTATAAAGGAAATGTATGAAATATTATAGTTATTGTAGATTTTTTACGGATCTGTCAGCTTGTAATGTTGCCACTGGTCAAATCAAATTATTCAACTTGTCATTGTCACCTACATACAAATAGAAAATCTTTATTTGCAACGAAAAACAGTAAGTACCACATAAATTTTAAATAAACACGAGAGACACACATAGTAGTACAAAAAAATATCAATACATTAAAAAAATATGGCACCAACTTAGCATTATGCTAGCTGCTAGTTCTCAGATATATGTCAAAAACACACGCTAACAAACTTACCCCTGCACTAGGATCCCTAGTATCGAAGGTGGCATATTGGACAAGACCCAAGAGTAAACTTTATCTCACAACATTTGCTGGTCTGTCAATTTTGGACACAACCTTTAAAGCTTACCAGTATTACCATTAAATTATATTCGGATTCGGATTCAGTACGGATTCTAGATTGCGCAAACGAAGTTAATTTACATGAAGGAAAATTGGAAGTCCACTCTCTACGTCCGTAGTTGATAAACCTTGGGACCGAAGACGTATCCCTCTGGATGGCACTGTTTAGCAGCTGGTAGCCACGACGCAGAACGATTTGTTATCATGTTGGGCCAAGTCCAACACCGCGCGCGCTCATTGGTCAAATCAATTAGCACGCGTATCTCAGTTTCCTGTTAAACACTTCCGTCCCTTCACGAAATCACTCCCACAGATAGCAGGAAAGCGAGAGGATTATTTAGTCAACTCATCCAGCGGGATGAGTTTAGAGCGGGATGAGCTGACTAAAGAGCCGAGGAAAGATGGTATACATGAAGAACTTCATAATTTATCTGGACCAAGCGTGCTATCTTCGACTCTCACTAACCACCAGGGAAGAAGTTGGTTCTGATGAAAAGAAAGACTGCGCAACACTCACCGGGCTGGAGGGATGGAGTTCTCTCATGTGGACGTTGTCAATGAAAGAGACGTGGTCGGGCGGGTGCCAGTCCAGGGAGTAGAACACGCAGTCGAATGACACCGTGTCCAGGAGCCGGTTGATTGGCTCCACCACCTGGAAACGAAGAGGATAATATGTATAACTATAGATATCCAGTTTTTTAAGTGACGGAACGAGCTGAAGGCCTCCCTGTATCTTCGTAGATGAAGAAACGAAACGGCCTCTCTTAGGAAAAACTTTTAGGGGGAAAATAGTAGGTACAATAATTTAATGAACACCGCAGTAGGTCGTTCCTTTGAATTCATTCCAATAAAACGTATACAGTTCCGAACACAATGTCCAATAAATCTATAAACATTTATAGTTACTATGTTACTAAGTTGCAAAGTTTTCTAACAATGAATGGCATTGAACTCAATAATAGAACGAATGTTGCAGGTGAAATGGACAAAGGTTACCAATTTACATTTGTTATATAACCTAGTTACGATATACCAAAATAATAAGAAATCGTAAAGTATCCTTCAAACTGCGATAACAAGTAGATAGATACATCATCTAGTAGTAGATATATACGTTTGAATCATACAATGAGGTAAGCGTTCAAACTCATTTAATTCCTTTAGATCTCAAGTATCGTTTGGACAAAATTAAAACGCACAAGTAATCATAATCGTGCGCATGTAACGTGTCACAGAAGATTTTGAGAGCCTTTAAATGATGATCAAACTACTCTTCAACCATAAGAAGCCATTCAAAATTTTGAGGCATACTCTTTGGCATGTTTTTACAGAGTTACATATCGCTGCTCAGAATCTGCCGAAAAGCCGCAGAGGTTCCAGTAGCTTTACGAAGAGTTTCAATTAATATAATATAAGCCAGATAATATAAGATAGCTAATATTTTCAAAGAAGGAATTTGACAAAAACCCGTCCCAGTCCGATAAAGGCGGTGATCAAACATTCGATTGGGACCAGAATAAAAAGAAATCGGGAAATACATCGACTGTAAATAAGAATACAGCGAAGCCAAGTTTTTATTGTAAGTGGAATGGCCATAAGCGTAATTGCGTTCTGTGCCTCAACATTTTACGGCAATCCACAGACATATAACCCTAACCTTTCCGTTTTACTTTTAATTTTATGCCGATACTAAACCCACGTCTACGCTAAATGTGGAACTATCAATAATAACAATGGTCACAAAAATTACCTGAGCATTCGACATGTTAAAGTACGATTTGAATAAAGTCTAACGTATGTATTCAAGTTGAAATAAATTGCTATGGTAATGGGCTGACAGCTATCCTACTACTATTATAAAGGCGAAAGTTTGTAAGTATGGATGTATGGATGTTTGTTACTCTTTCACGTAAAAACTACTGAATGGATTTGAATGAAACTTTACCACAATATAGCTTATACATCAGAATAACATATAGGCTACAATTTTTGAGGTTTCTATAAAATCTATATATATAAAAGAAAGTCGTGTTTGTAACAACACTTATAACTCGAGAACGGCTGGACCGATTGCCATGGTTTTTGATTTGTTGGATTTGTTTCCGTCCCGAATAGCAGAATAACTATTAAAACATTGGAAAATTAACGAAAAAAATAAACTCAATTTATCCCCGTATTCTCCACGGGAACGGGAACTATGCGGGTGAAACCGCGGGGCGCAGCTAGTATTCAATATGGTAGAGTACCCTGAGTCTTGAGAGCGTGGTGGCCCAGGGGCATAGACGCCGACTTTCAATCTGAAGGTTGCTGGTTCAAACCCACACGCGCACCAATGAGTTTTTTCACTTGAAAAATTTATGTGCACAATACCACGTTCTCAAAACGGTGACGGAAAACATCGTGAGGAAACCGGCATGTCTTAGAACCAAAAATTCGACGACATGTGACATCTATCCCAATCCGGATTGGGCTCCCGTGGTAGATCAGAGCCCATTCACTCTCAATTATCGAGAGTAGGCCGGTGTCCCTGCAGTGGGAACATTAGAGGCTGGTACGGTACGGTACCCTGAGTCTGCACACGTGTACAAAAGGAATAATCCAAATAGCAGTAGAACTTGTGCCAATGTCGTCCAGAGTTATGCCACCACACCTGATAATCCACCGCTAAGTAGTAGTGCACTCGCGTTGCTGTGTTCCGCAGGAAAGGTGCCCGTGAAATTGCAGGTGCATGTCGTAAGATCACCGTCTCAGAATGACATACGCAATGCGACTGGGGTCTTCTCATCCTTCGATTGGGGAGGACCCGAGTCTTTGTTGTTGTTTATGGGCGGCAGTGTTTCAGGTGAGCTGTCAGATAGTCAAAGTCGAAAATATTTAATCCGTTGAATTTTTAAAAAATATTTGGAGTTGTCACTTTTTTTTAAATGATTCCACCAGATCAATGCGTGCTTATTACTAAGTTTAGCGCTTGTTCAAACCCTATCTGAACCTCTGTTGAAATGTTGAATTGATATTACAAGGTATTTTGCGTGTCGTGGAGCAGAGCGACAACGTGCCATGGCGTTTTATCATTAACATAATCATTAACAGCGTAGTGAGCTTTCTTAATCAAAATATTTTTAAACATTATAGCACTCTCCAGAAGATTATTAGGTATAGAAACGAACACAATTGCCTATGAAAGATCATTTGTATTATTAATCTTGAGATACTCATTTATTTTTGTTTCTATTGTTATACATAGTAATGCTATGTCTCAAACGCAAACTCATTTATTCCTGAGCATATAACGTGTCACAGGAGCTCTTTAGGCACATTACATGCACACAGATATGTCAAATTACAGTCAGTTTTTATGTTTTAGCTTGTCTTATTTGTTAAGTTTACCTCTGTTCCAACCCTAGCCGACCAAATATCTCGATATCCTCTAACTATAAAGACACGGGTGATACGGCCGGCAAGAACATCACATTGGGGCCATCAAAGTCTGCTAAAACTTCAACTCTGCGTGACTTGGCAGAGCAGTCCGTAAATAATGGTTAAGCGTGATCGCGTCCAATCAATCAGTACCTTTAGTTCCTAGTACGTTTCAGTTGTCAGTACATTCAGCTAATCAGGAGATTTATTATGTATTGTAAACGAGATGTCTCGGACCAGTGGCTTCAACAATAGTCATTGTCAAGTTTATTGCTGTATGTTAACAAATATTTTACAGATGGTAAGTAATTCTACGAGTCCTCTATCATACTGATGTGCTACTTTATTTAGATTTCTTAAGATATGTGGTTTTATACCCATAAAATTATTGTGTATAAATTTCTATGTGTTACATTATTAGAATCCATTCGCGTTCTGATGATTTATGCCATTTTCGTTCCGAATTTTTGGCCCAGGCTATTAAGAAGTATTTATTCGTCCCGCGCGATATCCTTTAATGTGACCTGCTGCGCGTGTGTGTCGTGATAAAATCTAAAATACAAATGTATTATTTTCCTTAACATGATAAGGAATTTAAAAAACCCGAGACCGAGCCGGGACGGAGATGCAGATTATGCTTTCCGTCATGTGCCAATTAATATGTCCTCTATAAATGAGCTTGATATGAAAGGAGGGGACTTTCCAGAGCATGACCTAACTCATTATTTATAAAGCGTTCCGGTGATATGTACATAGTTATTTTGTTGAGGTATCAAGCACAAAACTACCATTTTTATTACTAAGAAATTGACGAAATTATTTGCGCGATATTTTTCTAATTCTTTTATGCTTTTTTTTAAATAAATGTAGACTATGTTACACCTTATAATATCAGCTATCTGCCGGTAAAAGTCCCGTCAAAATCGGTCCAGCTGTTTCGGAGATTAGCCGAAACAAACAGACAGAAATAGTAAAATTTAAAAAAATTAAGTTTTGACGTATGTACATAAAATGCATTTAGTAAAATATTAACATTACAAACAGACGCTTCAAATTATTTATTTGTATAGATAACAGTATAAAGCCTGAATATAAAACAACCTTTCCAACCAACCTTTGAAACCCATAACTTTAATCGGCGTATATTGTGGCTCAATTTTGGCCTAGAAGCCAACAATGCCTATAATAGGCATAGAAAAGTAACAAATGAGATTAAAAAAGTAATTTTAGAGCCCAATCCATGGTATGGAGCGGCCGGTGCCTGGCGCCAGGCGCACGCTTCGATGGCCTAATTGTGATAGGTGTGAAGCCAATGCCAACCTGAACTCTGCAAGTCTATGGTTATAAAGCTGGTTAACTTTAAAGTCAAAAAGTTTTTTGAAAAAATTTTTTTTATTTTTTTTTATGTGATAAAATTGACGGGAGCTGATGGCGGATGGCTTATGTTGATTGGTTGCCTCCGCCCATAACAGCATTGCGATTTGGGTCCTCCCCGACCGAAATACAAGACCTAAGTCGCACCCCGTGGCGCCTGTCGCCCGAGACGGGAATGTTACGTATCAAGCGCATGTGATTAAATTCAATGTAATTGCCAAAACAGGTTGGCAAACAAACATTTTGCCAAGATTAATTAGAAAAAGCCCTAAAAGAAAATTTTATAACAATACAAGTAAATTAAAAAAATAGGTTACATTACATTAACCCATGCCATTTTATCTTTCGCTCGGTTTCCTGGTTTTTTACAGGTAAACTTAAACAACAAACACCTATCTAAATACAATTCACCCAAATCATTAAAGCCGTTTCGAAGATACGCGAAAATAAATATACATATACACAAGAATTGCTCGTATAATAAGTTCTCATTTAATTTGGAGTAAGCTGTCTTAACAAGAATTTTTACAATTTTGTTCTTGAACTTTTGTATAACATATTAGATAGGACTCGCATTACAATCCAATTTGAAGCTAATAGAGGTACTCGCTGGGCCAACAGTGAACGAGACCAGCCGTTCGCAGAGGTGCCTGCCGCGGAAGCACCGATTACGCTGAGCTGTTGATTTTGACAGGCAATTCCAATAGCGCCAAAACGTTCGTGTGCGGTTTTACATTTTGGTGTTATTTGGGAACTTTAGTTCAGCCACGCTTTTAATAGAATTGCACCATTGGAAGTAATAAACTGCGATTGTAATGTAGGGTCTTAGCGTCGAAGGTTACAAGGTTATGAGTATATAAGAGGGCTCCAGTAACGGAGAGGTTAAGGAGTAATAGGTTAGCGTGGTATGGACATTATGCGGAGGGATCAATGGCATATTACAAAACAAGTCTTAAATATGTCTTAAATATGGATATAAGACAAGAGGTAGGGCAAAGAAAAGATGGATGGATTCTGTGAAAGGTGATATGCGTAAGAAAGGAGTGAGTACTGAGATGACGTCTGACAGAGGGAAATGGAAGAAAAATACATGTTGTGCTACCCACTTAGTGTGGGATAAGGGCAGGAAGATGAGCGTCGAAGGTTCATGGGTTAAGTGTAGGAATAACTGAGATTACTTTTGTGCCTAGGGAAAACCCAGATTTTCTTTTAATGTGTGCCGTTAACTTTTTAGGTTCGATTTAATTATTACGGTTGATTTTTTGTTCTTGAATTTGTTAATTGCTAAAGAAAAGCTCTATTTGTAATCTGAATGTATTTATAAATACTTTTACTTATTTTTATTTCCGATATTAAAATTTTATTAACTTTGACAAAACTCAAACTCCTTTATTCCTGCAGATCTCAAGTATCGTTTGGACACGTCAAATTTTACACATGACTAATTTATTATATCCATTATTGTAATTTTATGTAAAGTATGACAAGCTAAAGTTTACAGTTGTAGTATTAGTGTTTTAATAGGTATGCTAATAGTAACCACACGGCTGAGGTCAAGGCATGATAGCCTGGCTACTAGGCTGGGGGCTATCCTATGCTCGGTGTGAGAAGTCACATCAAATTCAATTTTTGCCAACTCAGAACGTTTCATGTCGGTTACATAAAAAAAATGGCATAAAAATATGTAAATCTTGCTCTAGGTATATCTTTCTTTATTTTACGATAATAATTCTATTACAAAGAAATTGAATTTATTATATCATACGATATCGCGAGGGTGGGTTCTGGTGAAATTAAATAACGGATTTAACTCCTCAACGGATTACGCCAGACAGAAAATAAATAAATAAATAGATACACCAAATGCCCCTTGTAAAATTCACTACTTCTTGTCCATCCAAGGTTGTCTGTAAGAGACCGCTCTGAAGCGATAAGACCGCCCATTGTTTCACATTTATGTGTAATTATTTTTATTATGATTACTGTTATTTTGTTACATAGTTTTATCTATCTAGAACCTTATAACACCTGTATTTTCGTCGATGGTTAAGAAATACTGAATTTCCGCTTTTAGGTGATAAAGTTAGAAACTTAGAACTACCTAGGTAACTGGACCTATCTATATATCATGACGCAAGACATGTCGAAGGCTATCATGACCACGACACACCCAACAAAGAGCGCACCCTTACATCGTAGATGCGTGGAACTCACACACTATACGCTTTACGCGTTCCTTTCTACCACGTACCTGCAAGATATGGAATGAGCTTCCGTTGGAGGTGTTTCCAATGGGGTTCAATATGAATACATTTAAAAAGAGTGGGAAGAGATTTTTAGCTGATAGGCACCGCGTTGGCAATACTAGTTACTAGCGTCTATAGGCGACGGTAGCCACTTACCATCAGGTGGGCCGTTAGCTTGTGTGCCTCAACATTCACATAAAAAAAAAAACGTAAGTAAAGATATTAAAGCGCCATAACGGTATCATGAGGCCAAATTGCAAAAACCTGCTTCACGAATGTTTGTTTCTTTTTACTGTTCTTGTAAGAGAGCGTGGTGGCCCAGGGGCATAGACGCCGACTTTCAAACTGAAGGTTGCTGGTTCAAACCCACACGTGCACCAATGAGTTCTTTCACTTGAAAAATTTATGTGCGTAATACCACATTCTCAAAACGGTGACGGAAAACATCGTGAGGAAACCGGCATGTCTTAGAACCAAAAATTCGACGACATGTGACACCTACCAATCCGGATTGGGCTCCCGTGGTAGATCAGAGCCCATTCACTCTCAATTATCGAGATTAGGCCGGTATGAGGCTGGTACGGTACTGTTCTAGTCGTATACTCTATCTAAGTAATCAATCATTCCTAGTATGTTATGCAATAACATGAAAGGTAAGACGTAATTTTTCTATGCTATTGGTACCAAGAAACTGTTTCCTAAGCTGATCATTAGATTTGCTTAGTTAAACTAAGGATTGGCTGATAGCAATCAAAGGGTCTAAGTTTGTAAGTGTTTTAAATACTTATGGCCTTGCAGTAGGATTCCCTGTGCCGCAGGTGGCATGGACAAACACAAGACAAAAATCCAAGACCCGAGAACGTACTTTACCCTTATCACACAATTTCATCCCACCCTTCAGGGTGAAAATAAGAGATTAAATGATTCGATCCGTTTTTTTTTTTCGAGATCTATGTCAGTTCTTTGATACGAGTAATAAAAAAAAATATTCATGTACCTAGCGCCATCTAGCCCCAAACTATGCGTAGCTTGTACTATGGGAACGAGATAACTTTAAAAGTACTAATACAGTAGTTTTTTTGTAAATACATACATATATTTCACATTAAGACATACATCTAGGTACAAAACAAACATCTATATTCGTCACACTATGCTTGTGGATCGCCCTCATTCTTCACTGGGAATCGAACCCACTTCCACAGAAGGCAGAGCTAACCAACCGAGGTCAATCATACTACGAAACCCAGAACATCACATTTACGTCAGCGAGTACACACAGGCCAGCAACATTCAACTACGCCCATCAGATAAACGCTGACAGTAATTTCGCCAATTCGCATCCAAACGCGGAAAGGGACCGCGAGAGGCACTCGAATCGATACAAACTTGGCCCGGCTCCAGATCGGATCTGAATGCAGGGGTCTTCGTGATGAGCGTCGAGGTAACTTCCACCATCAATCTTGGGTTAATGCAGAGGTAGCGACATGCAATCAGTACCCCGTTAGGTCTATGCTACTATGCCTTAGGGGGTAGGGTTCGCTCCTCAGAGCTATGCGACTACAGCTATGAACCAATTATGAAGCTATAAATCAAACTTAGTAATAAAGACTCGTCGTATCTTTGATACATATTTATTTAATAACCAGCGACACGACATTTATAGCTATTTCGACTTTTTTCTGTACTATAATATTGTATGTTGTTAAATCTATTTGTTAATATGATCAGTCGCAAATAAATTATCATCGAAGCTAGACGTTTGTTTAAATCACGCAGTGACAGTCACAGTACCATCAACCTTAACCACATCAACATATGGTCGACTTCTCACCGGATAATACCACCTCACCGAGCTTACGGCCGGCCGGCCGGAGAACAATAGGCGCCGCATTCCTCAGCGATAACAAGAACTCAGTGCAAAAATTATATTTTTTTTTGTCGTTAATGATGTTGTGATGGTATAAACTGTATTGCAATAACAATATTATGTGAATTCGTCATAGAAGATTACGGAGCAGTGCTTTTATTCAAGTTTGGAGCTCACGTGTATTTATTATGAGTACTCAAGTGGATCAACTTATTGGTGTTTTAGAAGACCAAGCCGTTTTATTGAAGAAAACCCAAACCAACTTAAAGAAATGTCCTAAACAAAGGTTCACTAAAGGCTACATACAATCACGTATAAAATGTATCGACGAGTACTGGAATTGTTTTAAAAATACACACCACGAATTACTGAAATGTACGACGCGCGATCAACGTTCTGTTATTCCATACTTTGCAAATGAAGATTTCTTTATTCACGAAGATTTGTACGTATGTATGATGGGCGACTTGAAGGACATGTTGGACTTGTGCACGGCGAGCACGAGCACGCCGACTGCCACCAAATCTCAAGATGTTTCATGTGAAGGGCAAGTACATACTCAAGTTCATCTGCCACGCATACAAATACAACCTTTTTCTGGAATATATGAAGAATGGCCCGCCTTTAAGGATTTGTACGTATCCTTGGTACACCAAAGCACTAATCTGAACGACGTACAAAAGATGCATTTTCTCAAAACAAGCTTAACGGGTGAAGCCGCCTCCTTACTCAAGCACATGCAAGTAACAAACGACAATTATGCCCACGCGTGGGAAACTCTGAATCACCGTTTCGGCAACAAACGACTTATTGTAAATTCACTATTGAAGAGACTGTTTGCCCAAAAGAAATGTACCAGCCAATCAGCTGTTCATCTGAAGCACCTACTAGACACTACTAGTGAAATATTGAACAGTCTGAAAAATTTAAAGGTATCTACAGACTCTTGGGATCCTGTCATTTTATTTCTGGTCGTGCAGAAGTTGGACCCAGAGTCACACAAGGAATGGGAACAAGCTGCGTATTCGGAAAATTCAGAAGAACTCGCGACATGGAGCCACTTGAAAAAGTTTTTAGAGGCAAGGTTTCGCACACTGGAGCTTGTTTCAGCACCTGCTACTACTACTAGTGGAACACATACCAGATCGACGAAAGAACGAGTTTTCCATGTCTCCGCTGTAAAAAAAGAGAAGCCTTGCGTGCTATGTAAGGATGCACACATACTATGTCACTGTAATGAATTTACAAATATGAATGTTTCTGAACGAGAAGAATATGTCAAAACCAACAAACTCTGCTTCAATTGTCTGGTACCAGGACATTCGGCTTTCAAGTGTCGTTCACGAATGTCTTGTCGCACCTGTAGGAGACGTCACCACACCCTTCTACACCAATCAAAGTACTCCGACGCGCCGACACACACGTCTGAACATATTAAACCGACGACGTCGATTCAAGCGGAGGTAGAAGAAACACAAGTACATACAATGACCTCCTCGCATTCCAGTGCTGGACAAAATAAGATTGCTCTATTGGCCACTGCAGTAGTCATTGTAAGAAGCGCTCAAGGCCGCACTACTGTACTGAAGGCGCTGATAGACTCGGGATCTCAAGCATGTTTTATAAGTGAGAAAGCGACTCAGATCCTGAAACTCGAAAGAACCCCAGTAAATCTCGTAGT
The DNA here is from genome assembly GCA_921293045.1 of Aplocera efformata. Classification (NCBI taxonomy): domain Eukaryota; kingdom Metazoa; phylum Arthropoda; class Insecta; order Lepidoptera; family Geometridae; genus Aplocera; species Aplocera efformata. The sequence continues at coordinate 858,981 of OV121057.1, forward strand.
CTCCGGAATGGAATCTATGAAGGTCAAAGTTCAAGTTTTATCACGATGGGAACCCAATTTCTGTCTACCAATACAAGCCTACGTGATGTCCAAGGGATTGACCACAAACATACCTTCAAGAGCCACGATGGAACATGAATGGACGCATTTAGAAAACCTCAATCTCGCCGACCCAAAATTCTATGAAAATGGAAAACTAGATATGCTATTAGGCGTGGATGAGTATACTGCAATACTTCAGCAAGGACTAATCAAAGGTCCACCAGGTACACCATGCGCGCAAAAAACACACCTGGGATGGATCGTAATGGGAGGAATCCATATGAAACTAAATACAAACGTAAGGTCTTTGACTGTTATGAAGCAAGAAGTGAACCTAGATGATTTATTGAAAACTATATGGGAAATTGATACAGACACGAACAGAAAGCTAACTAAAGAAGAAAATCTATGCGAGGAAATATACGAGAAGACACACACTAGAAACAAAGATGGAAGATACGTAGTAAAGCTACCGTTCAATACAGATAACCCTAAATCACCCAATGGAAACTCCAGAGAGATAGCAAAAAGAAGATTCTTGCAACTAGAAAAAAGATTCACACAGAACTCACAATTGAAGAAAGAGTATACCAAGGTTATTGAAGAATACAAAGAGTTAAAACATATAGAGGAAGTACCTGAAAGAGAAAAGGACAACAAATCGATCTACTTGCCTCATCATGCTGTCATTCGCACTGACAAAGAAACAACGAAGACAAGAGTCGTTTTTGATGCCTCGTGCAAGAACTCCAATGGCGTCTCACTGAATGACGAGCTTCTGCTGGGACCAACACTTCAAGATGATCTGAGAAGTTTGATAATGAGATGGCGCATTCATGCTGTATGCTTCGTCGCAGACATACAAAAAATGTACAGAATGATCCTGATAGACAAAAAACAAGCAGATTTTCAGCGCATAATATGGAGGAGTGACCCAACTCACAATCTAAAGGATATGAGGCTACTCACCGTTACTTTTGGAACCGCATCAGCGCCTTATCTAGCCGTCAAAACACTGTTACAGCTAGCCAATGATGAAGGAGACCGCTACCTTGATGCCGCTAAAATATTGCGTGAAGATTTTTATGTCGATGACTGCATGTCTGGTTGTGACACCCCGCAACAGGCTATTAGCGTCAGTCAAGATCTGAAGGAACTCTTACTCCTTGGCGGCTTTGAACTGAAAAAATGGTCATCCAATAATCGAGACTTCATGAAATCCATAAACCCAGAAGACAGATCATCCCATGCACAACTGGAACTGAAAATAGATGGAATAATTAAGGCCCTAGGAGTTCAGTGGAACCTTGGTACAGATAAATTTGAATATAGTCTAAACTTACCTGATGTCCATGCATTGGTTTCAAAGCGAAGCATCTTGTCAGATATCCAAAAGCTCTTTGACCCACTTGGATGGATAGCGCCGAGCCTGGTTATGGCAAAAATCTTGATACAAAAGCTTTGGCTCGAGAAAGTAAGTTGGGACGAAGTCCTCAACGACGCTCTAACCGAAGAATGGAAGATGATACGAGCTGATTTGCAAAATGTCAATAGCATCCAAGTAGATAGATGGATGGGTACATCTAGCTCAGACAAAGAGGCTATTGAAATTCATGGTTACAGCGACGCATCTATTCTAGCCTATGCTGCCGTGGTATACTGCCGTGTGAAGAAACCTGACGGTGCTATAAAAACTACCCTTATAGCTGCACGAACGAGAGTAGCTCCATTGAAGACCATCTCACTGCCCCGACTCGAACTCTGTGGAGCTTTACTACTCGCAAGATTGCTGAGACAGGTTGGACAAGCAATGAGAATCCCAGCATCACAGATATATGCTTGGACGGACTCGTCAATAGTTATTTCATGGCTGTTTGGCGATCCTAACAAATGGAAACCGTTCGTGGCCAACCGCGTTGTCGAAATCACCAGCAATGTAAACAGCAGTCAATGGTACCACGTGCAATCTCAAGACAACCCTGCGGACATCGCGTCGAGAGGAATGCTTGTCTCAAATCTAAGAAAATGCAAAATGTGGTGGAACGGACCACTATGGTTATGTAACAAAGAAATACAGTTCACTAGACCCAACGTTATACCTACTGAGTTAGAGAAAAAGAAGAAAACAATACAGACGTATAAAATAGCAAATGAAGAAGATAGAATGGAAACGAGATTAATCACACAATTTGAGAATTTTTACACACTCACTGAACTTTTGAGAACACTAACCTACTGTCGAAGATTTTTAAAGAAGAATAAAGAAAACATAGACAATCCAATTACCACTGACGAACTTGAAAAATCACTTCAGATATGTATAAAACTAGCACAAGAAGAAGAATTCATAAATGAAATTGAAGGTCTGAAGAGGAAGAACAGAGTAAAGAAAGTTAGTAAATTAAAATCGCTGAATCCATACCTAGATGAAAATGAAATCCTCAAGGTGGGCGGAAGGCTTAGAAATGCAGACATTAGTAATGATCAAAAACATCCTATCATATTAGGGCGGGACTCTAGACTTACCGCTCTTATTGTCGCTGAAGCTCACGCTAAAACATTGCACGGAGGTGTGCAATTGATGTTGACTTACCTTAGATCCAGGTATTGGATAATACGAGCTAAAACATTAGTCAAGAAGCATATCCATCGTTGCATGGTATGTGCTAGATATAATGCCAAGGTTAAAAGCCAAATTATGGGCGACCTCCCGATTTCACGTGTAACTCGGAGTCGCAGTTTCGCCCGATCTGGAGTAGATTTTGCTGGTCCCTTTCAAGTCCTGATGAGCAGAGGTAGAGGAGCTAAAACCAATAAAGCTTACGTGGCGTTGTTTATCTGCATGTCCACCAAAGCGATTCATTTAGAGTTGGTTGGTGACCTAAGCTCAGCGGCGTTCATAGGTGCTTTTAGAAGATTTTGCGCCCGCCGAGGAAGATGCACAGATTTGTGGTGTGACCAGGGACGAAACTTCGTTGGAGCTAATAAAGAGCTTACCGATGCATGGAAGGAAGCGAAGCTCCAGTTTGATGGTGAAATTGCCGATCTACTAGCCAATGATGGAACGCAGTATCATCACATTCCAGCCTATTCACCAAATTTCGGAGGACTCTGGGAGGCAGGTGTAAAGTCTATGAAATATCACTTGAAAAGAATTCTTACCACTCATCTGACCTTTGAAGAGATGTCGACGGTCCTCTGCGAAATCGAAGCATGCCTTAATTCAAGGCCCTTGTGTCCAATAGAATCCAATGACGATACCATAGATGTACTAACACCTGGCCATTTTTTGATCGGAGAAGCGCTGGTTTCTGTGCCTACTCCAAGTTTCAAGGATGTCAAAATAAGCCAATTGACGCGATGGCAATTTACCCAAAAACTGCTAAATGATTTCTGGAGTAGATGGCAGACAGAATATTTAAACCGACTGCAACAGAGACCAAAATGGCTCAAGCGTGAAGAAGAATTTAAAATTGGGGACATAGTACTGATAAAACAAGATAACATGCCAGCAGGAAAATGGTCCTTGGGACGCATAACGGATAAACACCCTGGGCCAGATGGATTGACACGAGTATATAGTGTTAAAAGTGGAGATGTAGTCACGAAGAGATGTGTTTCTAAATTATGTGCCTTGCCAGTTAACACTGATTAAAGTTCAATTATGTTGAATAATGTATGTAAGCCCACCAAATATTTTATTTGAGCTAGGACATGCCTTCTGTTTTTTTATGTGAAAATGTAGGTCATGTCTATGTGCTTAATTAAGGCATGTTAGGTACAATATTTATGTTTTAATTAAGCAGTTTAAGGAATTTAATTGTTATCGTTGTTTTTCTTTTTTGAAAGGACTCCTATAGTCCTTTGGTGGGCGGTTATGTTAAATCTATTTGTTAATATGATCAGTCGCAAATAAATTATCATCGAAGCTAGACGTTTGTTTAAATCACGCAGTGACAGTCACAGTACCATCAACCTTAACCACATCAACATATGTATTATATACAATACTAGCGACCCGCCCCGGCTTCGCACGGTTAGTAAAGCATCAGTGTCGTATGAGAAACTACCCGTGCGAAGCCGGGGTGACTTGCTAGTGTATTATACATATAAACCTTCCTCTTGAATCACTCTATCTATTAAAAAAAACCGCATCAAGATCCGTTGCGTAGTTTTAAAGATTTAAGCATACAAAGGGACATAGGGACAGAAAAAGCGACTTTGTTTTATAATATGTAGTGATTATAAAATCGCTTAACAAAAAAAGAATAAAAAAAACCTTATTCGTTATTTTGAAGGTTAAAAATTAAATGAACGAAAATTATATTAAATTAGTTCGGATCATTTTTATCTCTATTTTTTACATTTGCTGGGACAGTTTTTTTACATTTGCTTGGACCGTACTAATCTATTACATTCAACTTACTCTCGACATGAGATATAATCTACCCCGCGAGCAATGTCTCTGACCTTTTTGATCTAGAACGGTTTTCTAATTGGCGCACATTTTTTAGAACTGCGACCTGCGGATTATGTTCTTCGTTTGCACCACTGAGCAACTAGCAACTGCACTCTCCATTTGATCTAGTTCGACCCCCGTTACTTAGCTTCGACAAAGATTCGATCAGATCCCAATTCTAACATAATTTAATTCGCTAAAAGATGTTTTAGAGATACCGGTTTAAAGCTTTAGTGTAATAAAAAAAGGTTTATTTCCATATTATTTGGACAAGTTTTTGTGAGTATGAACTAAATCCGCGTAACTGTTCATGCTTTCATATTGTTATCGTACTGTGCAAAGTTGCGACTCTGCTACCATAATGTAGTGTTCCCCTTGCAGCATTTGAGGCTAAGTTTAGATAGTTCTGTAGTTTCGAGTAGGCAATTTAAGTTTGCAGTGATTAATTTTCAGGGTAGTTTTGCTTTAGGAATAAACTCGCAGAAGTTTTGAGCAATTCGAGAATTTTATTATTCGTGTTACCGAGATATTTACCATGATTTGTGAGTTTTGTTACATGCGTCAACGCATCAACGCAGTTACATACGTCATGGTCCCCGGTTTGCCCAGGTCCATGACGTATGTAACTGCGTCGAAACATCGGGAGTCAAGAAAACTCACAAATCATGGTAAATATCTCGGTAATACGAATAATAATGTTCATAACCATGATAGTTTTAAAATTTAAATTCGAGAATTTGTTATACATTTTTTAACTCGACTTAGCTCATATAAACTTTCATTTTTGAGCATCAATATAAAATCAAGATCTCGTCATCGTTTTAAAAATGAACAATAACAGTATATATAGAATTGAGAAATATTTATGCCTGATGATTTGATGATTGCCGCCGTTGAAATCACAGACGCATAAAGATGTTACCGTCTCGGGGGACGCGCGCAACGCGATCAGACTTGGGTCTTCTCATACTTGCGTCGGGGAGGATCTAAGTCGTATTAATGTTGTTTTGGGCGGAGGTAATCACTTACCTTCAGATGGGCCTTAAGCTCGTTACGTCACTTCAGTTACACAAGTTCGTTTTACGAAAATGTAAAAACCTGCGATCTGCTGTAATGAACTAATTATCAATCTAACGCCTGAACAAATCTTCATTAATTTTAGCTAAGAACCATCTCGATCACGTCAGATTTAAAATCGAAAACAAAACTCAAAATTGGTGCCTTAATTCGGGAGCTACGATGCTACAGACAGACACATACACACACATAGAGATACACTTGTGGGGTGTTATACTACTGAATGTTATCAGCCCTCTTTTTCGTCGGGAGTTAATAAAATTAGAGAGCGTGGTGGCCCAGGGGCATAGACGCCGACTTTCAATCTGAGGGTTGCTGCTTCAAACCCACACGTGTACCAATGAGTTTTTCTCTTGAAAAAATTTATGTGCGCAATACCACGTTCTCAAAACGGTGACGGAAAACATCGTGAAGAAACCGGCATGTCTTAGAACCAAATATTTTACGACATGTGACATATACCAATGCGGATTGGGCTCCCGTGGTAGATCAGAGCCCATTCACTCTCAATTATCGATAGTAGGCCGGTGTCCCTGCAGTGGGAACATTAGAGGCTGGTGCGTAATAAAAATAGAATGCTGTAGACCCTAAAGCACTACGTGTTTACCTTTCAGTATTATTTTGTAATTTGCAGTTCATAAAACAGATAAATAATGTTCCAAAGTCCAATGCAGACGAAATAATTTTCGCGTGAAAAGTGAAAAACTTCAGCGAACCGAGTTCGGCCATCAAAGCTGTTTACTGCAGACCCGACATGCAACCGACTTCAGTAATAAAATAGATATATTTGGGTTTAAACGACATTTCCTTGTGTAATGAGAAACTTCGAACACGGAGCTTGGAAAGCTTTTATTAATTTTGCTATTGTATAATAAACCGTTAATAGTTAACGAAGTTGTGCTGTTATTAAGAAGTACCTGGGCGACCGAGCTTCGCTCGTTTTATCTGAAATTACTTGAAAAATGTATATTTTTTAAGTAACAGTAGATTGCCAATCAAGTAACAAATTCCCGAGCGAAATTCTAATACTATCAATAAATAAATTAATAACTTTTATTAAACGTAAACTTGTTTCAAAGACTTATTATAAAAGTTTACCTAGATGACAAAAAGGCTTGGGAATGAATTTGCTCCACTCCAGACGCAGGACCATATTCGCGAATATGTAATACTGGAAGAAATCGCTTTAAGACCGCCCATGAAAACTGACTGTAATTTGACATATGTGTGTGCATGTAATGTGCCAGGAGTTCTTGTGACACGTTATATGCTCACGAATATGTTTACATGTATGTGTAAAATTTTACGTGTCCAAATGATACTTAAGGAATAAATGAGTTTGATATAAATTTCAAAACTATCATGGTTATGAACATTATTATTCGTGTTACCGATATATCCGATATTTCTGCCAATGATTTGCACACCCCACCTCGCAGACTTCGACATACCCGGGACCATGACGCATGTAACTGCGTCGAAATATCGGGAGTCAACAAAACTCACAAATCATGGTAAATATCTCGGTAACACGAATAAAAATGATTTTGCGTATGTCCAATCGTGCAAGGTTGAGCGGTTCGACATGGTGGGTCGGGTGTATCACATGTGCGCTGTTTGGTCGATGGTAACATGATAGAGGCCCTTACGATACCGATAACATCGTGTTGACATAGGCGACGGTACTAAAAGGTTTGCAAAACTTTTTGCGAACCATCCTTGGCATGAGTATTAAAAAAAACCGTTAAACATTACTCATAAGTTCCTTTGTAAACAAATTCGAATCTACTCTAGCGCATTGATAGCCAAAGCGATTTATATAGTGATAATATTCAACAAAAATTAAACTGACATAGATTTTTTTTTCGTAAATCGGTTTCATCGCTTTCAGATCTCATTTAAGCAGGTCGGTAATTTTATTTTAGCGTTTAGGATTTCACCGGCTCCCACACCCTTCCACCGGAACACAGTAATGCTAGCACTACTGCTTGGCGGCATATTCCAGGTGTGGTGGCAGTACCTCTCCGGACGAACTTGGCACAAGGTCCTCTGCTACTTTTGGTTGCTACTTTAGCACCAGGGGGTACGTGTAGGGAATCAAAGAGTACACACCTATGGAGGCGAGCAACTGGACCCCCCTATGCGGGTGAAACCGCCCAGCTAGCGCAACATAAAACTGTATGATAGCACATTAATAATTTCCGCGACAATAACCACTATCGCTCAATTCCGCAGAAAAAATGTTCAATATCCTACATGGACCTAAAAATATCCATTGAACGTAAATACGCCGACTTATTTTTCGATAGGCATGCAATGCAGATATGTATTATTATGCTAATGGCGGAGATATTGGTGTAAAACACGAAACATTTCGCGGAGGGGCAGATACTGGCAATGTTTTGGCGGGTACAGGCTGACAGAGAGTTGAGGGCCACCCAGGGCCGGATATTATTCGCTAGGAAGGGTATTTTGGGTCGCCAAAGGCTTTAGGCAAAATTTTGATTACTATCTTCATCCGCGTGGAATTAAACAATTTTATTTTTAAACATCTACGAGCGAGACCCATATTCTAGAACTTCTTGCAAAAAAAAAAATATTTTAAAAGATTTCTAATTGTACACGTAAATTTAAACAACAAAATTTCATCAAAATCCTTAGAGCCGTCTTAGAGACGCGAAATCGTTAAATACAAAGAATTGCCGTTTCGGAGATTATCCGGAACAGACAGACAGAGACAGACAAAAAATTGTTTTCTTTTTATAAGCACCGTTTATACTTCCAAATGCATTTAGTAAAAATGCTGACAATGTCCATTGAAAGGAGTCAAACGTTCCTATGTTGAAGTTAAACTTTAAAAAATGTACATTGGTTTTATAAATGAGTAGACTTGTACACCCGTGTTTTCTTTACACGAATTATCTAATTATTATTTTTGAACTTTAATTAGGTAGGTAGGTAACGATTGGCTTCAAACGAGAAGTTTTGAGTGGGAGTAAGTGCGAGCTCTTTAAATGAGCTTCAATCTATCTCCCTACGTTTAAAAGGTAACTTGGACCTTTGCTTACTTCAAGTGATTAATCTCTACCTAGGTTATAATTACCTACGGGGTCATACTATGGGGGTGCGTATCTGATTGCATAAAATTACACAATCTTAAAATTACCGATAAATTAATTAGTTTGATATTTGATTAGATAAACTAAACAATTCGCATTACAAAACTATTCAGAATAAAAATGATTAATATATCTTCGATTGGTCAAAATGATGAATAAGGTTTGTATCGATTATAACACTGATAACGTGACACATTATTATATTGTTGTGTACTTATTGATTATACAATATACCAATAAAACATACATCACAGGGTAATAAAATTCTTTTATAACAGATCTATCTATCGCGTGTAAATTTTATTTCTTTATTTTTTAACTAATGTTGATGAAAATTATTAATATTTGTGTTGATATGCATATTTATATTTGTGTATCTTATACGTTCGTGATCGTAAAAATCAACAAATTCTTTTTATATTGTATTATATATGTACAGTCACTACATAGTATAAAACAAAGTCGCTTTCTCTGTCCCTATATCCCTATGTATGCTTAATTCTTTAAAACTACGCAACGGATTTTGATGCGGTTTTTTTAATAGATAGAGTGATTCAAGAGGAAGGTTTATATGTATAATACACTAGCAAGTCACCCCGGCTTCGCACGGGTAGTTTCTAATACGACACTGATGCTTTACTAACCGTGCGTAGCCGGGGCGGGTCGTTAGTATTGGATAAAATAAAAATTATGATTCATTTGTATTATTATCTTATCAGTACCTTCAAAATTATATTCAGTAAACATCCAATAGCTCCTAGACTAGAGCCTAGAGTCTAGGAGCTATTGAATAGCCTATTGGGTTGTGTAGGACCTAGACTATTGACAATATCTTTAGACACATCATGAAATATTATATATCGCTAGAAGTCGTTTTGTGATAATGTTTTGTATATGATTTCATTGCGTTCATAGAAAAGTGATCGCGCAAGTCATGGCAACGCGACGTTTTGTTCCAACACAATAAATGCGTAGTTTATATGTAGACGAAGGTCGTTTCCGAGTAATTTCGCAAATTAAAATGGCGTACAAAGTAAATAGACAACAAAATAATTAAGTTAAGAGAACATAGTAATTATTAGCAGCTAATGAAGCGTTCTTAGGGTAGCTTACTTAGCTATTCCTTATAGATTAAAGAATTTAAGTAACTTCTGGCCCGGTCGAAAGTTGGATTAATGATCATATAGCATTTGAACTAAACGCTTCCGTGCTTCGCAATACACGTTAAGATGTCGGTCCCGGCTGTACTAGTTATTATGTCAGGGGCTTTGGGGCGGCTTGGAAACTCCTACACCAGTGTTGGCCACTCACACGAAAGAAGAAGCAGCATGTTTTGGCTTAAGACGAATTAATATTAGACGATATTTTTTGAATTTCTACTTTTTCAACCTGACTGCGCCAGGTTTTTTGAGTGTATGTTTGTATATTTCTTTGGCAAGTTCTGTAGCGTAAACGATTTGATGGATAGCTTGAGAGGTGTCATTAGACTCGTCTTGATTTTGAGTGATACTGGCTACTAACGCGAAATTTTTCCTTCCATTAGGGGTTTCTTGCTTATTGTTTACTAGCGACCCGCCCCGGCTTCGCACAGTTAGTAAAGCACTACCCGTGCGAAGCCGGGGTGACTTGCTAGTGTATTATACATAAAAACCTTCCTCTTGAATCACTCTATCCATTAAAAAAAACCGCATCAAAATCCGTTGCGTAGTTTTAAAGATTTAAGCATACATAGGGATGTAGGGACAGAGAAGGCGACTTTGTTTTATACTATGTAGTGATTCCCATCGTCGACCCTCCGGTCGGATAGTTTGAACTAGCGCTAACTTAGTATTAAAAACGCATGATCTTTATTTATTCTTTTAGGTCCTTATTTATTTTTAGAAAATTGTCGTTTCCCAGTACTTTTTAAGAAAAGAGGGAAGACTCACTAATAGTTTGGAATTTTTTACGAAGTCGGGTTTTTTATTTTTTGAAATAATTTCCTGTTAAGTATTTTATTGCTGTGTCGATGTCTTATTGGTAACTAGCGACCCGCCCCGGCTTCGCACGGTTAGTAAAGCATCAGTGTCGTATCAGAAATTACCCGTGCGAAGCCGGGGTGTCTTGCTAGTGTATTATACATATAAACCTTCCTCTTGAATCACTCTATCTATTAAAAAAAACCGCATCATAATCCCTTGCGTAGTTTTAAAGATTTAAGCATACATAGGGATATAGGGACAGAGAAAGCGACTTTGTTTTATACTATGTAGTGATTCCCATCGTCGACCCTCCGGTCGGATAGTTTGAACTAGCGCTAAACTTAGTATTAAAAACGCATGATCCTTATTTATTCTTTTAGATCCTTATTTATTTTTAGAAAATTGTCGTTTCCCAGTACTTTTTAAGAAAAGAGTGAAGACTCACTAATAGATGTAATTTGTCACGCAGTCGGGTTTTGTTTAGTTTTTTTAAATAATTTCCTGTTACGTATTGCTGTGTCGATGTGTTATTGGTAATTTTGGGGGCATAATCCAAGTACCACTTCAAACCGTAACAAATACGTAGATAGTTTGGGTTGTATAAAGCGCTACAAATTGTTTTATTTCATTAAATGTTGTTTTTATCTTATATAACTCACCTCGCTGCCGTCTTGCTGCGCGTTGCACTTGCTGATGTTGAGGGTTCCTGTGATGAAGTCATTCTGGACGTCCACTATCAGGAAGGCGCTCACCGGACGCACGATCTGTATTGAGTATTGAGTATTAATCTGTCGTCTGCTGAAGGTCTTATCGATCGATGAAAATGAATCTTAGTGGCAATGACGGGACGGGAAAACAAATGGCAAGGGACCCTATGGTCATTGCCATTTGGTTTTTTCCTAGCCCGTGTGATCCCTCTGGAAAGGATCCCAGGGTAAAGGGTTGCCATCCTTTACCGTACTTGTGGTACAGACATAAATTAATACTCCCTGACCCTGTGATAGCCATAACTGGGCATAGCTTGTACTATGGGAATCAGGTAACTGAAGAAATACATATAATTTTAATTGTTCAAATGTTTGTCAAGTCAGTTTCTGAAACTGTTCACTGATGGTGCTCCAACAACTGATTCCGGTAAGTGTTCCAAACGGTCACTATGCGATTTGGTAAGGAGTGTTGCCTGGGGTCGCTGTTGGAGGCTTGGTAAATTTCCATCCATGTCTTACTTATATACTTATAGTACTTTTGTTTGTCACAATAATAGTTACACTGAGTGGTAATCGTACCGACGACCTACATCTCAAACGGCAGAGCTACAACCGTACCGTACCAGCCTCTAATGTTCCCACTACAGGGACACCGGCCTACTCTCGATAATTGAGATTGAATGGGCTCTGATCTACCACGGGACCCCAATCCGGATTGGTAGATCTCACATGTCGTCGAATTTTTGGTTCTAAGACATGCCGGTTTCCTCACGATGTTTTCCGTCACCGTTTCGAGAACGTGGTATTGCGCACATAAATTTTTTCAAGTGAAAAAACTCATTGGTGCACGTGTGGGTTTGCACCAGCAACCTTCAGATTGAAAGTCGGCGTCTATGCCCCTGGGCCACCAAGCTCTCGGTGGCCCAGGGAGCTACAACAAACTGTGAATATACCAAAGACACTCACCACTTTTATCCAATGGTTCCAGCAAAAGGTAAACTCCTCTTTATCAATGAACCCATCTCCGTTCTTGTCGAAGACTTGGAAGATATGCCTCGCCTTGTCATCAGACAACGGGTAGATGTGACCCTTGTCGTTGCGGAACAATGCTTTGCAGATCAGCCGGAACTCATCCAGGTTCAACTTGCCATCTCTGGAAGATGCCAGCTTTATTAGTGACCCATTTTAATACATATATGATAAATATAATAATAAAAGTAATACATTTGACTTTGCTTGCATCCGTAGGTCCCCTCAGCGTCTACGTGTCCCCCGGGTGGTGCAAAAGGAGCAACCCGAAGTAGCAGTAGAACTTGTGCCTAGTTCGACCGGAGAAGTGCGCCTCCTTGCTGTGTTCCGGTGGAAGGGTGTGGGTAGCTGGTGAAATTGCAGGCGCATGGGACATTACATCCCCGTCTCTGTGATGGGCGCAACACAATACGACTTGAGTTTTCTCATTCATATTGCTGTCTATAGACGACCTTAACCGGCTTAGTTGGTAGTAGCCCTGCCTTACAAGCAAGGGGTCCCGGTTCACACTGTTTGGTGAGCATGAAGTTTGTTCTCGGGTCTTGGGTGTTTGTCATGTGTTTCAGTGTTTCTTCATGCCATCAGCGACACAGGCAATCTTAGTGCAGAGGTATGAGTGTAAGCGTTTTTTATTATAATTATTTATTTAAATATGGCTAAATCATATTATTGTCTGGAAGAGATCGGTATGATTATACTGCCCATTGTAACTTCCATTTTATTATTATTTTATACAATCTGTATTGATATTGTTTCTCTTTACTTTGTGGTTTACAATAAAGCATATTATTACTCATTTCCATTCAACTCATTTTCCATTAGTTTTATCAAATAAGCAACCACTTAAAAATTTCTCAAGCAATTCTTTTTGAGATATGAAATCTCTAAGATAAAATAATTAACCACAGTGAGACAAACCCATCCGCCAAACTTATAAGATCCCCCTTTTCAATCAAGAGGTTTAAAATGTACCTCCAACATTGCATACTTATTGCTGAGTTTCACAATAATCACTACCCTTCATTGAGATCAAAACCTTAGCACAATCAACACTTGCAATACATGGACTTATAAAACATATATAAAACATTGTCAAATGATTATAAACTATATACTGTATGGGATATAAAAACAATCACTTCTGATTCCATAGGAAACAAAGTTTGCCCAAAACCTTAGAGGGCCACAAATATCTGACTGTTCAAATAATACTCCACTGCTAATCCGGATGATAACAAACACACAATTAAATAAAATTTGATCACTATAATATTAACGGATTTGTGTCTAATATTTTTATTTATTATTAATTTGAATTTGTTTATAGCAGTGACAAGAAAAGATTTCCGTACTAGATTGCAATTCCAAAAAGTTCCATATGAGATGTTAGTTTCAGAATTCACCACTTAGATAAACACCATAAAATATTATGAAATATTTATTTTAACACTTAATTTTTATTATTTTTAAAGCAAAACCTGCTACATGTGTTGCTTTTCAGTAGCCCAAATGAAATATTTTTTACAGGAAAATAATTGTAGGGATTAATAAGATAATAATTGGGTTTAATTTTACTAATATTTACTAAAAACATACCCATCTTTATCGAAAGTTTCATAACAGGCGTCCATATCGGTGAGGCAAGTTTCGTCAACCGGCGACCCGTTGGCAACCTCCGACATCGTAGGTTGGCTCGAAATGACTCGCGAGCCAGCGCGATGCCCATTTATAAACGAATTCAGCACCATGGTAGCGAGAATCACGTCTTATGTAACCTATACCGACCAAAACAAACGAAAACTAAGGAAAGTTTTATAAAAAAGTTAAGTATCATATTGCTAATTATTCAGTTTTTACGTCTGATTAATATATCAGGTATTGCTAGCGTTTTTAATTCACAATTTAGAGTTTATTTTCGCGTGAAACTAAAAAATAAACATTTCTCGAATCGCCACAGAGTGAAACTGAATGACATGATTTTGATTGACAGATCAAAATGTCACCGTCACGCAAAAACCACTCACAGACTAATTAAATGAACATGATGATGTATGGTATGACGGTATGATTAGTCAAGTTTAACTAAGGTTGAGTGCACAATGAAAAATTAATTGAAACATTTAATCTAGCTCTGAAATCCAAATATTGAGTAGGACTAAGGAGTTTTCGGTACATTTTATATTCGTCACACAAATGTTTGTCCTTTCATTAATTTCTAAAGCTTACTTAAAAAGTAACTAAATAAGAGGAGAAAACGCAATAGTCAAAGGACTAGCCCCATAGCTCAGTTGGTAGCTCTGCCTTATGCGCGCAAACTTATAACAGGTTTGATTTCTACCAAGAACAACCATTTGTGTGCCATATATTATTTAATTTTTTTATATTGGTGTTAAATATGTAATATAAAAAAGTAAAAACAGTACTATATAAGTATTATTTCTATGAGTTATCTAGTTCACATATTACAAGGTGTGCTTAGTTTGGGGCTAGATGTAAGTAAAATGACCAGGAATATTTATTGTTATTATTAACAAGTGGCCGATTTGAAAATGGAAAAAACCGACTTCATTGTATATTTTCCTTATTTCTCGTTCTTAGGAGGTAAACCCTATAACACTACTATTAAAAAAGAGGCTCAGCTTAATGTGTAACATATTATATCACAAACAGTGCCATAATCTTAACCTGGCTGCTCTGAAGTTGTTATCCTTTTCTTCCCCTAAACAATTGAAAAAAATAACAGTCAACCATCAGCTATACTCAGGGCTGCTACCCTTTATTTAATTGTCAAACATTGTCTGTAAGTCTACCACAGATAAGAAATATAATATTGGTCTTGCTGTCGCCCGCCGAGACTCGAGCGTCATTAAAAATTTTCACTACGTTTGCTTATTTTTAATTTTTGGGTCTAATTACGGTACGGTGTAATTTGTATCGTGTTCGTGTCGCTATGGCGATTTATAAACTTTGATACACTTTAAGGACACAGGACTTAGTGTAGGTTAAGTTTGTTTTATTTGTGTTTCGAACTCGTCGTCAATTTCCACGATGGTGATACAAGTTCACGTCGTCGGGGCTACTTGTATGAGTATGCACGAGAGGTTTACGATGCTGGCCGCAGCGGCTCCGGTGCCGCGCCCCGGGCCCGCGCCTCGCCGCGCTCGGAGGCGCTCAACTAACGCAGGCCCACTGTTTAGTAATCCTCAGAAAAGGAACCAAAATTTGATAGAGGAAGTCGTTAGGCAGTTGGAATTGCAATGGAAAAGGGTAAGATTTGGTGGCCATTTAATAAAATGTCAACAAACTCCATTTGACACAAATTTTATAAAATAGAGTTTGAGATAGTGTTTTCCATAACAAGATAGCCTTTCCATTATTATATATGTTGTAATTAGGTATTTATTTCATTAATGTTACACCAATAGAAACATTGATGGTATACAGTATTGTTTGCTTTCAGCAAGAGCTGCAACAACGACTTGGTCGTGGGCGCAGCCGAGCGGGGTCCCTAGGCCGGTTCGTGAGCGAAAGCAGTTTGCCTGGCCTGCGACGAAGCAACAGTTGGGGCAATCTCAGTCAGGCTAACAGTGTAGGAGGTTTGAGTCAGCGCTCAAAAAATTGGAGGCAGTCAAATGGGAATTTAAGGTAATTTTCTTCCTTCTAATGTTGGTTTTAATGCCTAGTTTAGAGAGTCTGTACAATATGCTTAGGTCAGTTTGCTTATCTTATCTTCACGTCTTTATGGCAATAGAAAGAAGCATGTTAGGGATTCCTTAACCTGATATGTGATAAAATAAAATATTTTGTATCTGTAATAGGATGTTTAAAAATAAAATCAATGTTTGTTTCCAGTGCTCGCTCAGTGTCGTTTGCAAGTGAGCCAGGGTTCAACCTAGGACTGCGCAACATCTGGCAGCGCGGCAGGGGGCGGAGAGGGCGCCCTCGCAGGTATTATATTAATTGTCCACCACAAACAATTTATACAATATTTCAGGTATAAGCAGTATTAAACTTGCGATTGGTCTAAAACTTGTTCCTGTAATAACCATGCTATAGGGACACGTTAATAGCGAACTTGTATCTTTCACACACACACAATTTAAGAACCTAATACTATGTTAAACGACAAATTTCAGAGCGAGAGGCGGTCACATCCAACGCGGGCGAGTAGCTCGTCCGAACCAGCCGTTCACACAGCGCGGGACGGGGGGGAGAAGGCGCGGCACGAGGGGGCGGGGGGGAGGAGTGCCGCGCCAGCCCGCCAGCTCCCCGGCCGCGGGGCCGCAGCCCGGGGTGGTGACGCGTAGTGCCTCGCGAGGCGACGGCCGCGGGAGGGGGCGGGGCCGCGGCGCCGCTCAGAGAGGTAACTACCACATGACCACGTATCATAGCATTAAAAAAAAAACCTAGTAAATATATAATTCTAATGTTTTCTTCAGGAGGCGTGTCTCAGAGCACGATGCCAACCCTGAAGACCCTGGAACAGCTGGACCGAGAGCTGGACGAGTACATGGCCGGCTCGAAGGCGAGGCTCGACAAGGACTTGGAAGAGTATATGGCCCAGAACGGAATGGACTTAGACCTGTCCCTTTGAGGCTACGCTGTGACAGTGTGAAACATTTGTGTGAAGTGATGAACAGTGAAGTTTTTGTGACATTAGATATGTTTTCATTATCATTTCTTGCATCCTCTACCCGCACTCCGGAGAGGTACTGCCGCCAAGCAGTAGTGCTCGAAGTACTGTGTTCCGGTTGAAGAGTGAAATCACATGCGCATGAGACGTATCATCCCCGTCTCGGGTGATGGACGCAGCAGGATGAATGTGACTCAATGTCAGATCCAAATGTTAAACTGAGTCGTATTACTGTTGTCATGGGCGGGGGTCGCCATTTACCACCAGGTGGGCTCATGGCTTGATCCGTCACCTAAAATACACATCACAAAATAAAATAAAATTACAGGAATGCCACAGCCAAACCCTATAATATACATACGGATTACTGGCGATATATTACCATATCAATCAACATTGTTATCTGTCAAAAAGGTCCACACTTTTTTGACAGATGACAATGTTGTCATGGTCATTATATCTCTATTAATTTGTTGATTATAGGGTTTGGCTGTTAGTAGCCCATAATATGTAAAGTACTTATCCAGACGTAAATAACTCATCATATGCCAAAGTTCTGGTTCAAAAGCTATGTGCGATTAGGACTACCAAACCGTGGGTTCTGAAACTTAAATTTTTTAAGAAACCAGCTGTACTGTAATGGTTCGCAAGATTTATGTTTCTTAACGTAGCACAGTCTATGTTGGTGGTTTAGTAATATAATCCTACATACTGGATTGGGAACCTAAAAACATGAAAGATTAAGCTGTTTTTAACCATAATATTGTATATAATGCTATAGTATTGTACTGTACTTCCGTGCTCCGGAGGGCACGTTAAGATGTTGGTCCCAGTTATCCTAGTTGATAAGCCATAAGTATGTACATAAGTTGTGTGGTAAGATGATTGTGATCTGATTTCAACACCTGAAGGTGTGTATGGTGGAACAATAGGGGATGAAATTAATGATGATGATTACTTAAAAAAAAGTCTATTTAGTTTAACCACAGAGTATACTTATAAATTCGAACTGTAAAATTGCACCTGTTTTTTTTATTAACTATAGGCTTAAGTTTGAGAACCTCACCTCTGTTTTATAATTTAGGATTATAATGGTCATTAAACTAGGTTTTGTAACCTAAACCTTTATAAATCATACTAGTTTTGCATTAATTATTATGCTACTCTATCCTAACTCTACGCAAGTACAAAACTATAATAGTATATCAAATATTATCCGCATTACCACAAAACAACGGCTAGCTTTAGTTAGTACTAACTTTAGTATTTAAGATGTAACGCTGTCTACACAGTTACTAAACAGTACATAAGCCAGCCTTCGTTTGGTATTGCCTATACAAACATATTTTTCGTTATCTAGGTGTAAAGTTTGGATGTACATAAAATGTAAATTAAATACTTACGAATAATTTTTAGGTTAGTAACCGCGTTGACATGTACGAGAAGGCTTCATACGAGTGTACTAAGATAGCTGTTGTTCAGATCATAGTTCACTCGCTTTATATTCTTCCATCTTTACTCTAGCTTGTGCATTGTTGTTATCCGCCATTTTGTTTGACTACTCGTATACAAAATGGCGGATAACTGCGCAAGCGTCTCGTGCGAAAGAAAGCGGTCTGAGCGTGGAACAATAGATACATTCTCTTTTTCCCGTCTCAGCTCTTCTATCAGCAAGTCTGCGACAATTCCGATACCATTTCGCTCAAAATACGTCATTTTTACGATGTTGTATGAATAACAATGGCTCCGTGGCTTAGGTGATAGTAGCCCTGCCTTCGAAGCGACGGGTCCCGGGTTCGATTCCCGGCCGGGGCTCACTTAGTGAGGTGAGCATTAAGTTTGTTTCGAGTCTTGGGTGGTTGTCTTGTGTTTCTGTGTTTTGTCCGTGCCATCTGCGACACAGGGAATCCTAGTGCCCTCTTCACTAGGATTGTAGGATATGAGAGTGTTAACGTTTAAAAAAAATTTAAGAATATGATCCTAGTGAGCTATGATCATATGAACAGCCATCCTACTACCCTTGTATGGTAAGTTACATTTAAGATTCCCTCTACATACATCCCTTACATTCTAGTACAACCTGGCAGCTAAACAAGACCGCTTGATTGCTTTTTCGGAAAATATGTATTAATGTTCTTTTCAAAACATCTAGCGTCATATTGTTTTTGGTTATTAAATGCCCTTATCACTTTTTCTATCGTAATTACACCCAACTTCCTCTCACATTATGGTTAACTCTTCACAACATAGTATAAAACAAAATCGCTTTCTCTGTCCCTATATCCCTATGTATGCTTAAATCTTTAAAGTCACCCCGGCTTCGCACGGGTAGTTTCTGATTCGATACTGATGCTTTATTAACCGTGCGAAGCCGGGGCGGGTCGCTAGTATTAATTATACTTTTAATGATCAAGCTCCTCAGATCATTATATTTTCGGCTATAGTTTAGCTCAGCATAATAGTAGCACTACTTGAAATATCATAATATATAATAATAATATGGGACCGATAATATACAGGATTATAAAAATAAACCCGAGAAAATGCGATACAAATGCACGCGATTCCGTATTGCCAATTGTTTTATTAGATTGGTTATGTCGTTTGTGAAGTACACACAAAGAGGCAGGATTTGAAGATAGGGTAGACAGACATACTGTAATCAATAACAGACAATCTCAATAAACTAAACCATGGAAACTGATTGTAATTGAACTTATCTGCGCATGTAATGTGCCTAAGGAGCTTGTAACACGTTATATGCGCACGAACATGTTTACTTGTGATCTAAATAAAAAAAAAGTTTTATGTTTGGTTAAACCTTAAAAGTTGTCTTTTTACCAAATCTATAAGATAAACTCATTACCCATTAAATTTTAATGTCTTAAAAACGTGATTAAATATCCTCTGCCTGCGTCCTGTAATTCGGGATCATTAAAGAAATCTCCAGTGATTCAGTCGCGCCAATCTTTGAGTCCTCTGAAGTTGAACGAAATGTTGTATATATTAAGCGTTTTGCGCAGCTATCTATACTAACCGCTAACTTGTGAGGGGTCAAAAAGATTGGCGCGACCTGATATATGCTCCACACGCGTCCAGTTGAAGATATAGCCACTGGTAGAAGTAGTACAGATATAGTGAGCGACAGAGATACAAGATTGCAAGCCAACGATTTGATTACAACAAATATTTCTATATAGATATAGCGAAAGCACGGCCTGTATTTTTGAAACGGAAAAGGTTTTTAATTGATGTCACAGTATTTTTTTCTTCATGTCTTAAATTGTTAAGATTTGCCATTTGTTAGATTCTATAAATTGTTAGCTTTAATAACCGACTGTTGATGTTTTGCAATAAAATATATAAGGTATTTTACGTATTTCATTTTTTCCTATTGCATACGTAAATTAAAGCCTTTTCAACTTTACCTACTACTTTTACCTACTCAAACTCATACTCATACTCACCTATAGTGAGTTCCACCGAGGGCTACGTTACGTGCTTTGGTTAATAACAACTTTAGCAGTAACTTTTAATTATAACCATAACATATAAATTTTAAAACTATCATGGTTATGAACATTATTATGCGGGACCATGACGCATGTAACTGCGTTGAAATATCGGGAGTCAACAAAACTCACAAATCATGGTAACACGAATAATAATAACCATAACATGATCGATCCACTAGAAATCCTATTTTTTAACCGAATTCTAAAAGAAGAGGTTATTAATTCGGATGTATATATTTTTTAATGTAGGTTCACCGATTTCATCGCTGTCATTACTGTCATGGGCGGGGGTCGCCACTTACCACCAGGTTGGCCCTCAGCACTTATCCACATTAAAAAAAAAGAGCTATACCTGTTTAAGTAGATAGGTATCCTACAAACTTATAAAACCCCTATTTCTCGTCGGGGTTTATAAATAACCCCAAGATGCTCTGTGAATCACTGCGCCATATTTAGCAAACGAATAATAAACAAGCGGAGCGGCTCTTTTCGAGGCGCATTCATAAAGTCATGATTTTAAATGCGATGTAACGAAGTCTCGTTTCGCACAGTAAACTACATATCAGTTGCGTGTCGGAGAGATATGATACTGGACGTGACGGGACGGGACGGGACGGGACAAAGAGTATGTTGTGATGTCAGATGGGATCAGTGACGGATTAAGTGGATAAATAGTAGAAATTATCAAGTTAATGATTTAAAAAGTCTAAAAAGTCCGACTTGAATACTTCACCCTTATTTTTCGCCGTTATGGGGACACCCTACCATTTTAAAAAGATACATCTAAACCGGTCAACAATGAGCGAAGAAAAGTCAGGAAAGCAAAATACGCAATTTTGTTTACGTGGATGGAATTTCCAATTATTTTGCTAACAACCAAACCATTAAACTGATTTTGATAAAATTTCAGTGGGACAAATATAAAAAAAAAATTACAACCGAATCTTTCTACAATTCTGAGGTTATACCTGTGTACAAGGTATAACTTCAAAATAAATTACTTTGTACGTTACTTGTACGTTACGTCATTTAATAATGTACCAATAATATACTACCCGAACGCGCCATGTTGACCTGCACTGGATAAAGACGCTTAAAACACAGCGTATGTGTTCCACTGCACATCCGAAAGTAATATTAATGTCGCACGCGCATGTCAGGCGCGTGGGGCAGCATACGCGTTCGGCCGCAAGAAACGCACTTTGTGTGTTCCACCATCAAAGTGTCAGCCAGAGATAGGTTGCCATGGCAACATTGTTATCTGTCAAACGTCCATACATTTCTGGCTGTAAACAAGCCTTAATTATTTTACCACTTGAAGAATGGCAATACACAAGACGTGTGGAGCCAAAAGAGAAAAAAAAAACTTGCCTTACATCCAGAATAAAATGAACCATTGATTGAAATGATCTAAGCAATTCATGTTTTTATTTATTTATTTATTTATTTATTATTAGGACACCCAACACAGGATTACACTGAACATGCAAATATAAGTTTAAGTTGTTTACAGAATTAGTGTACCCGTAATAATAGGGTATCACAGCTTGCGCTATTATGACAACTTGACAACAAAAATTTAAGTGTTATGTGAAATATACAAATACTATTATAATTAGAGACATAATAATCATCATTACCAGATAATGAAGCATAGTAATACAAGAATTACAGGGTGTTTATGTAATTGGATAGGGAATCCATTGTAAAAAAGTTAACAGTAACTAATTAATAACTTTTTATTGATAAAAAATACGTATTTAGTAATTACAAACGTATTACAACGAAAATTATGACTACTTTTATTGCACTTAATTTACGGTACCTATCTAAAAAGATTTTCATTAGGTATTTTAAATTTTATTTGTTTATTAAC
This sequence comes from Aplocera efformata, assembly GCA_921293045.1. NCBI lineage: Eukaryota > Metazoa > Arthropoda > Insecta > Lepidoptera > Geometridae > Aplocera > Aplocera efformata. The sequence goes on from OV121057.1 coordinate 881,399, forward strand.
AAAATCCACAGCGCTGAGAAATAACAGAGTAAACATTAAATTTAAACAGACAGGAAAACGCATTTACGAATAGTTTTGTAGACAGTCTTCAACAGAAAAAGACGGATTTCTTAACTTAAAATGTAAATAGGTATAAGTTGAGGAAATAAATTAGGTACAAGCGCTAAACATACTTCTAAGAAAGCGTGCTCTCTTAAGAACATATTTATTTTAAAATAAATGACATTTCCTAGAAATAAAAGAATAATCATGAGTGAAGGATTTTGATTTTGACTTTGATATAAATTAGGAGCATAGAAAAGTTATTAATAAGTACTTATTTAATGGTTTCTTCCACAAAAATCTTATGCAATTGGACAAACGACAACACGAAGACAAATAATTTTCTTTATTTAAAAATGATCAAATGTGTTCTCGTGCATAATTCATACAGAGAAGTACTGCCTCCACACTTGGTAATCTGCCAAGCAGTAGTTCCCTCGCATTGCTGTGGAAGGGTGTGTGTGCCGGTGAAAACACATGCGCATGAACGTAACATCCTCGTCTCGGGTGACGGGCGCAACGGGGTGCGCCCGTCTTCTCTGGTTTCTCATACTTCGGTCGGGGAGGAGCTAAGTCGTATCGCTGTTGTTATGGACGGAGGTAACCACTTAACATCAGGTGGACTATCAGCTTATCCACTGACGTGTTTGAGATGTGTTGGGTTAGTAGGTCCAAGCTGTCGCCTCTAGCATAACTGTTCTGTGGACCCCCGTTATGGCCGTGGGTGAGTGCGGGTCCGTACATACCTTACGCTTGTTTTGTTTGTATTCGTCGGCGTGATGTCACGGCCCACGGGGGGTCCCGTCGACCGCACCCCAGTGGATTTAGGTCCACAATTATAAAAGTTGGCAACTTAAAAATAACTGAACATACTAACTGTAATTTTAATTAACAGAGAGCCTAGAAAGGCTAATTAAATTAACTTAGTTGTGATAATTATACGGATTAAGTATTATTTCTAGTTATTATACATGGATAATTGTTCAATACTTCATAACATTGATATAATAAGCAGATGTGTAATCTATACAAATCAATAAAATTGAAGTGTCTGTTTGTAGTGTCAAAATTTCAGCTTTATACTAAATGCATTTTAAAGTATATGCGATACTATATACTGTATACGAGTCTGTCTGTTTGTTCCAGCTAAGTTCAGAAATGAATGGACCGATTTTGACGATACCTTTACTGACAGTTTTCATTGACATTACAAGTATCTGAATAAAAAAAAACCGACTTAAATTGTTTCAATCTAGCAGAATACGCAATTTAATTTAACAACCAAACTATTGAACCGATTTTGATAAAAATTCTATCAACCAATCTGAAAGCATATCCTTTCAAATAAAAAAAGAATCATAAATGGCAGAAAAATCGGCGAACATACACAAAAAAATATTTATATACAGTGGAACACAGAACCTCCTTGTTTGAAGTCGGTTAAAAATTCACAAGAAACGTTGTATTGGGTAAAAACTGAAAGTATATTTCACTATTGGAAGTTTGCCACTGTCGTCTGATGATGATTGTCAAATGGTGAATCCAAACAAAAATCATCTGTCGTATCAGCTAGTAGGTAATATAATAAATACATCTACCTGTATCCAGTGGCGGCCCTAGGGGGTGGCAAGCAGGGCAACCGCCCGGGGCCTCACTTTTGTAGGGCCTCGCACCCTCGCAGAACAAACAGTTTTTTGTTTTGATGTACTGCAGCTGTAAAGAGGATGCTGACTGATTACCAGGAGCCCTGTACACTTCCAACTCACCTAAATTCCTCATACGCCAAGAGCCTCACAAAGATCAATTGCCCGGAGCCTCGCAATATTGCCTGTATCTCTAAACATATATGTATCTAACGGGACAGCCGCTTAATTAGCTAGTTCTATTCCCGGATCGGCACCAACCAGTTTCACTATTCAACTAATACTAACGGGCAATAGGAAGTAGCCATCTACCGTGTCTGCCTTGTACCGAGCTGGGATTCTTGAATGAAGTTCGTTCTGGTTAATTAACTAATTTATAAAAACATTAAATCGAATAATCCCTCTATTTACCGTTATATCTCGTCCAAGTAATGAAAAAAGTAAGAGGAAAGCAAAATACGCAATTTCATTCAATTATATGACATATTATTTCCAGTTATTTGAAAATAAAAACCAATTGGAAAGAAAAAAAATGACAAAGTTCTGAGTCAAATAAAATATCATTCATTCATAATATATATTAACACCCAGTCGGTGTTTCATATTTTCCTACAAAAGACATCAACGCGCTACAAAACATTTCTATACATTTCATTGGTACGGCCTTTAACGTAATCAAAGTTTAATTGCTGATTATATAGTGGAAATGGGATATCTACTGTTTTACATCACAAAGGGCAACGAATTATCCCTTTATCAACTCCTTTTTGTTACACACTCCTTTTATTTATATTTTAAAAAAAGAACGCATGATTCTTAGTTCGAGAATTGTAGTGAATTTTGATTTGTGTTCAAATTTATAATTTTTGTTTCGATATTAATCTATAATCTCATTATATATAATATATTTATTTATATATTCTTGTATATATATTTATTTATATATTTCACGTATCTCGGAAGCGGCTCTAACGATTTGAATGAAATTTTATGCTTAGACAGAGTTTAGCTGTTTATGTTTATCTGTATTTCTTGTAAAAATGCATTTTTTTTAAACTGCAGCTCCTTCATTTGCTTATTATATTGTGTTGTTTACTGTGGTTAAAAAAGAAGAAAAAATTATGTATATATAAATGTTTCAATAGTTTGGCTTTGTAAGTTATGTTGCATGATGTTTTTATAAAACAATTTGTATTAGTTCGATTTCTTTAATCAGTACGCTACGCCAAATTGGTATCTGAGCGCTCTATCGAGTGCCAGCAGTTAGTACGAAGCATAAAGTGACCTCGCCACACGCGTCAGCCTAACAATTAAGGTGCAAAGAGGTCAAACCTCAGACAGTTTACCCACTTTCAGCTCTCTTCCACTTGGGGGCAATTTTACTTTTTAAACGAATTTATTGATTTCTATTTGAAATCGGTGTTAATAACCAGAGTTCATTCATTAGGACGTTATAATTGAGTAGGAAACTAGTGGTTCAATAAAAGCGATCTGCCGCACCGGGTATGCCGTTAAACGATGCTTGTTTGCTCAGTGAGTAACGAGTGCAGACACGTCGGTTCTATTATAGGTGTCCGTGACTGGACCCAGGACTACACTCGAAGAGTGAATGGGCTTTAATCTACCCTGGGAGCCCAATCCGGATTGGTAGATGTCACATGTCGTCGAACTTTTGGTTCTAAGACATGCCGGTTTACTGGCGATATTTTCATTTCGAGGCTGCGGATGACAAAAACTAAAACTCGATTTTAAACGAAACGAAATTCAAAGGCCCCATTGACAATTGACATTGGGCTCCCGTGGTAGATGAGAACTTATCAAACCAGTCGGTAGACGTCCACTGATGAATATAGAACTCCTCCTAGATATCATTTCTTAAATTTAAATAACAAATGTCCTTCAGCTACTGTTGTTCAGTATAATATTCTATATATTATATTATACATTTGTTTTAAGAAAAACTTCTTATAATTTGACTCTAAGTATTTTAAGCGTTCTAGGATGAAACAATTAAGCGGTGTCAAAGAAAACTCCTAGTTTGCGGCCAACTCTGTTACGATAGCTCCTTCATCTAAAAACACAGAGCTCTGAAAGCCTCACAGAGGCTACACACGACAGCCCCCACTCGTCTCATCTGCACTCGACACTCACTGGCCATGACCGCGCACGCATCCGATCGCCTTTCTTCTTTCACTAGTGCGATCCAGAGCGCCCGGCCGGCCAGACGCGATGATCCCGCGACACTCTTGACAGTTGACAGTTAAGTGACAGTGATTTGTGACCATGACAGTGACGACCGGACTTGTGGTCCTTCTGGCTATCTCGCCTATTCTTTGCCAGGAGGACTTCGCCAGTTCGCTGTTCTCCAGTAAGTCGAATTCATTATGGGTCACTTCCACTATTTGGGTCAATGTTCTAAAGGGGTTACGAGGTGAGCTACACATATGGGCATCTGTGAAAATCCGTTAGGATGTTTGACCTTCGCCGTAGAGCGGCAACTGGCAGACTCAGGGTGTGATATGAATTACTAAGCTAGGTGTATCAAATATTTGAATGTGTCTGCGGTAATTCTAAGATGGTGAAAATATTTAGCACGTTTCCGGTATGACTATGACATTTCCGGTAACCGCTATACCGGAAATGCCTGGCAATGTCTATTAATTAAATCTCCTTTGAATTAATTGTAAAAGTTGTCGAGGGTAAGCTGGTGTCCCTGATACGGAAAAGTAGCAAACTCTAATCCAAACTGTATCTGGTCGGAGTTTTCAGAACGTCCCCAATTTATCCGAGATAGTGGAGTGTTATGCTGTGACGAACAATCTAATATATTCTTCAGGTTATTTATGAGAAATGGCAACACCAAAACGGGGTACTTCCCCGTTCGATTCAAATACCTATTGGGTAGTTTTGCTCCGTTTGACCCAAAACATTTGATTCAAATTACGCTTTCTACCCACACATTTCCCAATTCTCAATTAAACAATTAAAAAAGTTAAAGTTACATATCTAATAAATCTATTTAAATAAAAATCACTTCTTGAATCACTTAGCATATCACTACAGAACGGTTGTTTGACTTATTGGTATTTTTTGTTGTGTTTGTCGAAGAAAATTACGGAAAAGTGAAATATTTAGGCACCAAATTCTCCACGTAAAAAATTAAACGAAACAAATGACCGTAGGGTGATCTTCAAAAATATTGATATTGCAATAAGTTATAGTTGAAATTATTTGATTATTATTTTATTTCTTATAAATACTACTGTACCGTACTGTAAAGGGAAGATTTTATCTCTTTTTTTTCATAAGAACACCCGTGCGAAGCCGGGACGGCCAGCTAGTATAATATAAATTGCTAATGATGATATCGAACGAAACATGACTATTACATTTTAATTTATTTCGCAAAGTTCTTCAAATAGTTTTAGTAAGAAAAAAAGGATAGTAGGAAAATGAGTACTGGTTTTTCCGAAATACTTGAAGCAAGGTGTGTCGGGTGAACGACCGGGAAATCGGCTAAATTTACCATTTTTTAATATCGGTGTGCCTAACGTTATCGCATAACAGTAAACTTAAATATGTAGAAATGACACGATGCTTTAGCAAGTAATTTATTACTTAATATATACTGACTCGACATATTTTTTCCTGTCTTCGTTGACAATATGACTATTACTTGTCAAAAGACTGGCAAATATCCCTGTAAAAATGCACTTTCAGTTCTTATACTTTGGTCTGTCTCCGTTAATATTGCAATACCCCAACAAGGGTCCAAAATGTGAAACCCAGAATTAAAATAAATGTAAAGAGTATTGAGATTCAATTCAATTCAAATGTATTTATTCCATTTGCACACTTGGTAAACTTGAAAAAAATAAACAAAATACAATAATTAAAGTAAACTAAAAAATAAAATAATATCAAAACAGTACTTACAATAATATTTATTATACTTACTTGGAAAAAAAACAGTCAAATTGTAAAGTCAAATGATTAATTCAATCAATATATTTCAATCAATATATTTCAATCAATATATTTCAATCAATATATTTCAATCAATATATTTCTCATTATTATTTTAAAATTGTTTTTTCATTTTTTCCAATGTATTTGTTGACTTGACTTTGATAAGTAAAAATTTCACTGATGATCTGTAAATAATTATAATTTCCCATATGTGATACACTAAAATACAGAAATCTATTAAACAACAAGGAACTTATTATTATATATTTATTTTATTTTAAACGAACAATTCTTGTATTTATACTTATTTATTTCGCGAAACGGCTCTAACGACTTGCATGAAATTTTGTATTAAGATAGGGTTTTGCTGTTTAACTTAACCTGTGTAATTGTATTTCTTGTGAAGAGACTATATTTTACAAAAAATCGTCTTAAGCAACAAGTAACTGATTGAAAAATCGAAAAAACCGATTAGATTTCGTTCACTTGGATGACATATTTAATTAACAAAATAACTATTCAACCGATTTTGATAAAATTTCTATGGGACCAATCTGAAATCAATCAATCTTTCAAATTTGGAGAATCAATAATCGGTTTATAAATGGCGGAGAAATCGGTGAACAAACATAAAACATAGAACCTCCTCCTTTTTTTGAAATAGATTAAAAATTGTCTGTGTACTGAGAATTAATATAAGACTAGAAGCCCGCGAGCACACGAAGTAATGAAGCTTCGTATTTGTATATGGTGACTGGTGCTACACGAACTAGCGTCTCTAATGTGCAAGGCCATGGCCTTGTCACCCGTTCACCCCGCTCGAGTTTACAGATTTAGATATTATATATTTAAATATAAAAATAAATATGCATGGAAATTTCACGCGGCGCCATCTAAACCTAAACCATAACCCGATTACTAAATAATTACATATTACATATTTTTGTATAATAAATAATTACAAAATAGTTTATATTGACATCTAGACACAGATAAGTTCGTCTCATAAAATGTTAGTGCTGTGTGGTAATAGAACGCACAACTTACAGCGCAGAAGGCAGAGCTTCTACCAACTGAGCTATGAGGCCAGTAATGACGGAAATGTTGTTGGGCTAGCAATATTATTCGTGGTGGCAGTGATATATAACTTACGCGAACTCATTGTTTATGTTTTGGCTTCAAACTGGGGCGATATTATGTTTTACATTCACCTACTCCGTCAATATTAATTCTATGACTGTGTATTTCAAACTAGCCAACACACAAAGAGTCCTTGCGCTTATTTAAAAGTACATAATATATGTTTCTTCCGCATACCGTTAAAGTCTTCATGGGCACACATTTCCGTAGAATAAATAATTTAGAGAAGACTTCATGAGCCGTCGCCAGTGGCGACAATGCCTAGGACTCTACTTTCTCCCAGTCTGCGTAATACTAGTTTGACAGCTCGCCCATAATACAGTTTGTTTTATTCATGACTGTCTGAATGCGTATTTCGGTTTCACTTTGCGGTGCCGAGATATTTATTTTTAGATTTTAAACAAAAGTGATTATGAAATATTCATGGTACTTTTGATATTTCAAGTGAAATTGAAAAAGTCAAAATAGTTTATTACCGGTGAATTCTCAAAAAATTTCTGGAAGCAACATTTTTCTTTTTTTAAAAATTGAACATAGTTCACTACAATCTAGTCTCGTAATGTTATTTGTTATATTATCTGTGCTACTATTATAATATGCTATCGAGCGAGGTAATACCACCAGTGTCTAAGGTCTGGATCTAACATCTGGTAGTGGGTTCGATAAGTTCAGCTATTAAGAACGTTTCATCAGTCTTCGAGTAAGTTCTATTTAAATAATTGGTATAATAATAACTGGGATATTTTTACACCAGAAATAAACAAATGTTTTTCATTAAAATTGTTTCTAGAAAAAAACAATGGCACACTTGTTCTCCAAGAGGTACTTTCTAACTTACCAAGAGGTATATAAAGCATAAATTCAACAATAAGTTTACAAAAAAGAAATTTACTTGTTTTAACTTTCAACGATTTCTAAAATTAAGGTGTTCAATTCAGCTGTAAGTTTTTATGCAGGTTTGTTACTCGATATTAATAGAAAATCTATTTTGATGATACATTTTATATTTTGAAGAGTGTAATTCCAAGCTATTCCTGAAATCTGAAAATATAATATACTAGCTGCGCCCTGCGGTGTTACCCGCAGTTGGACTTCACATGGGAATTGTACATTTTCCGGAATAAAATGTAGTCTATGAATGTATTCCATACTATAATCTATATCTGTGCCAAATTTCATCCAGGTCCGTTGAGCCGTTCTGGCGTGATTTAGTAACAAACATCCAAACATTCGCGTTTATAATATTAAGTAGGATTTCCACTCATAAGTGTAAAAGAATTGAAAACTGATTACTTATTGACCTTTCATCGCAACAAGTTGCTTAGTTGTTTGTTAGCTAAAAACCTCCAAAGTTCTCTATGTACTAGCTATTATTATTATTATTATATTCTTTGAGGTTTATAATCGGATATTTTGTTCAAGTTAAACTGAAACATATATTTGAAAAATTGACTCTCTGTAATCCCGTAATAGTTTTCTCGCTGAACATTGATGAATAATAATTTTGACTGCAGCGCTGAAGCGGGTTTTATTCGTAGCAAAATTATTATACTATTGATATTTTAAAATAGTAACCTAAATAATTTCGCAATAATCGCTTTCTTGGAAAATAACCTGGCACAGATAAAAAAAATTGTATCTTTGTAATTTTTGTTATTCGCGTTTTTTTATGGGAACGCACAGAATTTGTTTTTTATCTGTGCCAATTCTTTTTCTAAGTAAGCGATTATTGCGAAATCACTTAGATTACTAGATTACCATTAACAATATAAAAAAAAGACATATATTGTATTATTAAGTTATAAGATCTCGTGTAAGGTTGGAACAGACGTAACCTTAATAAAATAAGATTAGCTTAAACATAAAACTGACTGTAATTTGACATATCTGTGTGCATGTAACGTGCCTAAGGAGCTCCTGTGACACGTTATATGCATGAGCATATAACGTGTCATATTCATGAGAATATATTTACTTGTGTGTGTAAAATTTGACGTGTCCAAACGATACTTGAGATCTAAAGGAATAAATGAGTTTGAGTTTGAGTTTGTGAAAATTAATTTCATAAAATGAGTGTGATTTGGAACTATAATGACAATTTTTTTAATTTCAACGCATGTACTCTATCTATTTCCAATTTCTCTAGTAGCTATAACTTCTACATAAATGTTTCGAGAAAATACGCATTCTCGAATAATAATATTGTTAAAAAAGGTTACTACCATTGTGACCTTGTAAACAGCAAAAATCTAGTTCAAATTGACCAGACAAACAGTAATTTAGATAGCCCACTAAACCCTGCGCATTCCTGGCATAGCTGAGAGACGCGCTAACGGTGCGCGGGCGCCGTTAAACGTGTACGCTGCTTATAACTCCTTGAAAAATCGCTTTTTGTATCTGTTGGTATGAGATGTAATAATCACGCTCACTCACTGGGCATGGAAACAATTACAGAACACAAACACACCCAAAGTCAAGCACCGCGGTAAAGTCACATGCCTTATGCTTAATCCTACCAGCCCCCTTTCACTCCAGGATGAGCAGACGAACGGCTCAGTATCATCATTACCTCGTCGAAGATAAAGATAAAGATATTTTATTTGCATAAAAGATTTTAATAACATTACATGCAAGGTGGTACATTTTGGTTTGTCACAACACATTCTACCGATTACGGTGTGCAAAATATGGAAACGCCAAATCTATGGTTTTGAAACTAATGAGTCTAAATTAAACTAAACTAGGAAAATACAAGTCAGGAAAAAAGAAAATATATCAAAATTTATCATTTGAAAATTCGTCAATATCTTAATAACAAGCGATGCGTTTATGCGCTTCGCCTCTGCTAAACCGGGCCGGCGTCTGTTTTTCCCAAAAACTACAACCTCTTTAAGTCAAGGTTATTAAATAGGTATTTTCTAGACCTTCTTGCTCCATCACTCAACATCAGGTAACACTGAGGTCAAACGAAGGTCTATCGCCAATGAAAAACTAAAATAAAATCCACATTTACGTTTTTGAAAATAAATTTCTTAAATTATCCATATAGGTATGTGAAATTTGTTCTTGGGTATAGGGGTCGTAGTGTCGTAGGGGGATGTAGAAAGCAAATAAGTAAGTACTCCAATTTGACGCCTTGTATTTTCGCCGGAAGGGACTACCGTAAAAACGTTGAGGTAATAAGTGGGAAACTCATCATCACAATTACTTTTCTAAAAAGATTTTAATTTTGAAAGTATTTCATAAAAATAAAGATTACTTTTAAACCATTGTTTACAAATGAAAGATGGTCAAAGATAAAAATGGCGGTGAGATAACTGGCCGGTATCACTTCAGTAGCCTTCTGCCCGTTGGTCGGTTCCCACCTAGGTCTAAATTCTTTTTTTTAGTACCTGTGCCATCGGGCCATCCTCAGTTTTTTGTGTATAATTTTTTTTCTGTTAAATGTTGTGTTTTAAAAGATATACAATTATATAGGTAACATGCTACTAATTCAGACAATTATTGACATTTACAAATTTAATTCTCATTGGATCTTCACTTAGGTTTTTTCCTTGACATGTAGTATCAATTTTGTTAGTCTTGTGACTTATATTATTTTTTTATTTATTTTTGCACGCCTTATTCATGAGGCAGAATGTACAACATCAACAAACTAAATGTACCAAATTCTTGGCACAAAATTGAGAGTTGGGTAGGTATACAAAAGGTACAATATACAGGTATGTCTTGAGAGACTGATATAATTACAGAGGAAAAAGTCAGTATCAGTAATCAGCTAGAATTTATAATTACGTAGCGGCCTACAAGCAACTAACTGTATTGATCAGTAGGTAAGTAAACGTGTTACTAACGGGATATGTTTTGCTGATTTAAGAGACGTCAATATATTTTTCAAATGCTACGGATATGGCTTAATCCTGAGTCATTCGGCTTGCTCTGATGCCGGAGTTTAACGTTTCGTTTTTTTTTTATGTGAATTGGCAAGTGGTGGCCCTCGCCCATGACAACACTAATGCGTGCGACTCAGTATGAGATCCAAATCTTCCGAGTCGCATTCATCCGAGTCGCATTCATCCTACTGCGTCCATCACCCGAGACGGGGATGATACGTCTCAAGCGCATGTGATTTTGGATCATTTTAGTATCAGCCAATTCTTCAGTTTGTCTCAAACTGAATCGCGTCCAAATTCAACTAAGATTTTCTCATATAAATAAGGCCTAGTTCCCACGGTCCGACTACAGTACGCTAAATGTTATAACGCACCGTTGTATAAAATCATCGCGAAATAATCCACGTGGAGGTACCGATGTGACTTGGTGCCAAACATTGTAATCTACTTACAGATTACTGGAAATGAATAAAAATAAAACTGGACTCATGCTCTGCCTTCTGCGCTGTAGATCGTGAAATCATTTGCCACTCAGGACAAACATTTGTGTGGCGAACATAAATGTTTGTTCTGTGTCTGGGTGTTAATGTGTACGTGTGTAAGTATTCTGTCAGTTATCTAGTTCCCATAGTACACGATATGCTTAGTTTGGGGCTATATAACGGTGTGTGAGTCCATGAATATTTATATTTATTTATTTATTCGGTCCATTTTTCTTTTATGCGGATAGAAATGTTCCGATGGTATTCTATCTCCAGATATCTATTTGTTGATTATTGATTTCTACGTATACTTATCACTTTTACTTCGCATTTTGTGCTAACCTGAGGCACTTCACCTGTAATAAGTAGTATTAAGTATTATTTTTACTTTGCATGGACCTGACAGAAAACCAGCGTTGCATCACCTGTAACATCCTCGTCCCGGATGACGGGCGCAACGGGATACGACTTGGGTCTACTTCGGTCTTATTGCAGTTGTTATGGGTGGAGGTAACCACTTAACATCAAAAAAACCAGCTTCGCGTGGTGACGTGGCGTACACTGGCGTTGTCATGTGTGGTCCAGCGTCGTCCGCGGCGTCCGTCGAACCGGTCGGTAATTAATCGACGTCGACGCGTCTGACTTTCTCTTATGCCGGGAGGGGGGATGGGGGGGGCTGAGGACCCCTACTTCAATGAGTTGTGTAATATTACGGCTAATATTTGACAGACGGTGATTTGCATTTATCTTAATAATGTATACGTTTAGATAAATGTTTTATCTGTGGGGCTTCACTGGTGATACTGTCTGGAAATTTACATGCATAACCCATTTTCACCTGGAAAGTATCGGCGGTGGAATTCATTACCGGAACATATCCAAAATCACGTGTTTCAGTTAGGTGTGTAGAATGGTAGGGCATTCTTCTAACCTAACTCGTAATTGCTCGTTTAAACTAATAAGATTATGTCAAATTATTATACGATCGGTGGTAGAAAACCTTTGGGATTCAGTAATAGAATAATAATTTAGAATAGAATAATTTTTATTCCGGACATTCAAATAAATCCATACAACTTGTTAGTAAAACTTTTCTTTAAACTATGTTAGTAAGCCTCACTGAACATTTTATGAACTAAGCTGATTTATAAGACTAAATTGTATACAGACAAGCAGTGGCGGATTTACCAGCAGGCTGAGTAGGCTCGAGCCTAGGGCGGCAGATTTTGGGGGCGGCAAATTTGGGGAAAAAAAAATTGTAAATAGCATACATTACCCGCCCATACATGATTAAGCTTCGATTAGCTCAAAAATATATCGAAAAATTATTTTACGTGCAATTTCAACGAAATTGTTGCATTGCAAAAATAATGTATGATATTGTTGAGGCAAGGCCGGAAAAAACTATTCAGCCTATACCTTGAAAATTTGTAAATCCGCCACTGCAGACAAGATTTCTGTGAACAGTTTTGATTACCGCACTCAGGATGCATAATGATGACTCAAAACACTTTCGTTTTTTAGTAAAACTTTGAATCATACGGATAAAATATTAAATTTCATGTATGACTAAAGTTTTCCTTAAACATAAATTTTATCCAAAACAGCACTCGATGTCATGGAAATGATAATGAAATACTTATTGCACGCAGAATACATGAGATGTAATAAAATTTAACTTGTTTATTTGTTGGGATCCGAACATAAATAAAAAAATAAATGTTTGTGGATATTTCGCACAGCCCTAAAGTAAATATATAGATTTTGTTATGGTAACCAGACAACTGATAATACTTTTAAAGTTATTTTTTATAAGTATAATATATAATTACACCAGACACGGAACATATATCTATGTTTTTTATGTATGTTTTAGCTGTCGCAACGAGTCGAAGGCTCAACTAGTGTTAAGTGGTTACATTTGCCCAAAACAACAGTAATACGACTAAGGTCCTCCCTATAAAAAGACCCGAGTCGGACCCTTTGCGCCCGTCACCCGAAACGGGGATTTAACGTCTCATACACCTGTGATTTCACCGACAACTGTACGCGTTAACCGAACACAGAAATACGAATGCACCTCTGCTTAACGGCAGCAGCCAGATATGGTGGCAGTAGGTACTCTCTGGACGAACTTGGCACAGATTCTACTGTTGCTTTAGGTTACTCCTTTAGCAATACTCTAGGGGTACTTGTACTTAAAAGGGACATGGACAACATGGATCACCACAGTGTTCGTTACGTAATTGCTTGTCCTGAGTGGGAATCGAACCCAACTTCAGCGGAGCGGTAATATAACGTTAAAGTTTTTAGAATAATTCAAAATGAAAAGGTGTCCCGCAAGGTAGCATTTTGAGACCATTCCTATTTTACTACTTCCCAAAAGTTAATCGCTAGAATTAAATGATTGTATTTGAGTAATATGAATAAAAACACACGTCTGAGCGTGAAGTTAATAATGCGTTTCACATCTCTATAATCTCATAATTGCAACTGTAAGATTGACTTAAATATAAAATTCAAATAATTGTAGGTGCCAAAGATATGCAAAACACAACAACCAAGACTTGTGAAAAAACTAAAATTACGGGCCACAGTCATCGGCTCATAGTATAATCTGCATCAAATTGTCACCTGCTTATAACTGAAGCCAATTATTATCATTAACACGTCACAATATTGCTAGATGGCGTGTCACGAAATTCACGAATACATTTAACGCTATTTTCTTCTTATTCGGAACATAAAATTTAAGACGCGGGCGCATTAAGGTATGTACAGAAAGGGGCATCAACTGTCACAAAACAAAACACTGAAAATCTGAATCTGAATAATCTTTGAATCTTTGTAAGACAGTAAATTGATTTATGATTGATTAGCAGAATTCTATATAAATATTCTAAAGATGGCTGTGAATTTAACTATAGAGTAGGAAACTAAGTGCGCGTCTACTGTATACTTATATAAGTTGAGTTTTTTAGTTCTTGTAAGAGATATTGAATCTTAATAGAATTCATAAAATTCTTTGAACGTTTATACAGACATAACATTACTTTCTGTTGATGATATATTAGTCATAGAACGCTAATACACATACACATTCTCTCTAACTCTTGCACTGAATTTTCTTGTAAAGCAGCCAGCATGGACAAACGTAGACAACAATTAAATTCAAGCCTCGGGTTCATAACTTAGTTCGTAGTAGCCCTGCCTCTGAAGCGTTTGTTCTCGGCCGGGCACACTTTGTTTAATGAGCATAAAGATTTCGGGTCTTGGGTGTTTGTATTGAGTGTGAAGTCGTTACAATTATATTAGAAAAAAAAACTACATTCTTATACCTTACTGCCATAACTGCCATGCCATAACTGGGGATCCTCGAGTCTTTCGTTTTAACCACCATTGCTACTCACCACCACTAAGTTACGGAGCTGTCAGAAAAGCCTTCCCGTCCATAGCCCCCTTCCCCCACTCCTGAGTACGTTCTACTCAAAAACTCGGTGAAATCATCACATGCAGCACGCTCGGAAAGTGAATTACTATGTAAAAGAGGCGCCGACGAACGAAGCGACAAGATTTTATATAATTTACAGACTTTTCGAGAATAAATAGATTACTAATTATAAATAATACATTATGTAAATAATTCTAAAATAAAATAGATGCTTACATGCTTCAGTCAATATCACATTTATATTGTATTGTATTATAATGGGGAAAGTTTGTATGCATGTGTGTGTATGTTTGATAATCCTTCACGCATAGGGACATATATTGGGAAAAGGAAGGATGACGATTAAGACATAGTAATATACAATTAATATTTGTAAGGTAATACTTTCAAGGTTGGCTCAGTGCAAATATAAAGTCAGTACGCATGAGTAAGTTATTCTGTTTAAAAATGAAGGGAAAAGAATTAAAGTATATACACCTACGGAAGCGAGCAACTGGACCCCCCAAAATTGATGAAACGTTAAAACTAGAGGCTCTAAAGGAATCATGAAGCAGAAAACTTTACGGGGATACAGGAGAATCCAGGCAACCGTTTGCTAGCTTAAAAAGAAATATCCAGTAAAAATATCTTTCAAAAAGTATGATCATTACAAAATAATTCAAATATTCAGCGTTTCTAAGCAGGTTGTAACTTTGTACACCCAGGGTGCACTAAGCAGGGTGTACCAGGATGAAAAATTATTTTTCGAGTTACCGATATATTTACCGTGATTCGTGAGTTTTGACTCCCGAAATTTCGACGCAATTTCATGCGTCATGACCCCGGGTAAACTGACCATGACGATGAAACTGCGTCGAAATATCAATATAAATTAATGTTCGTTACCATGATAGTTAAAGTTTGTACAGTTGAGAATATTTTGGGAGACGATTAAAATGATTTAATTACTCGCTCGATGAGTTATCTAAGTGACGGAGTGTTGATTGATTGAGTGACGCATAGTCTTGTGTGGAGTCATTGGTGCAAGTTGGTACCTAGCAGGCTTTCTCGCGGGTCATTGACCGCGTGAAAGTCAATGATACAATGATGACAAGTTGACGTCACATATCTACTGATCAAATACCTACTTATTAGATAATGAACTATGCAATGGAATTAAAAAGATTTTATCTTTAAATGGCCCCCTCTGTGGTCTTTACGTACACTAAAAGGATCATAGTTATTAAGATATGCCGCGGAAGAGTGACAGTACCCCCACTAATGAGGCGCAGAGAAGGTACACCAAGAGGGTTTTCGTGGGTATTCCCCCAGCACAGCAGTGATTGGGGTGAGTCACACAAACCCGACGCATCCCCAAGGCGTGGGGCACACGCAAAGTATTTCCCCCTGGACAAAAGAGAGGTTACTAAACTATAACCCACGTGACCAGTGAAGATATAAGTACCGACTAAGGGTTGAATGAAGATATAAGTACCCACCCCCATATTAAAGTATTGAAATCGGTTTTTATTGATTTTTTAATCAGTCGCTTGTTGTAAATACAAACATATAGTATAATGCATATTAACAGCCAGAGACATTCCATGTATCTTCCTCTCACAAACGTTTGTCTTGAATGGGAATCGACTCTATGACTCAAGGCTGGATACTGGAGGGATCGCCATAGTTTCATCAAGGCGGTTCCGCGAGTCCACTCGAGTAACGATACGGCATACGGGGGCACTAATTAGATACGATACGGCATGGCAGTGCGCCGGCGCAGGTAAACTTTCGTTTTCGGCGCGGCCGATTTCACCGGCATTAGGTCATTGGGTAACGGGCCCGGGCTACGGTCACCTTTGCGCCCCAGGGCATAGGCTAAAGCGATTAAGTATTTTTTTGAAAACTATCTGCGCATCTCGCTGTTACCTGCGGTTTTCCGAGAAGTTTCTGCGCAATTTTCTAATTTTTTTTTGCTTAAGAACATTCTACAAATTATTATAAAACATAAAAAAGATGAATGGAGTCGGTTAAGTCGTTCTCAAGTTATAACCTGACCAAAAGAAACCGAAAAGAAATAGAAAAAAGAAACATCCTGCATAATATTATAAACGCGAATGTTTGGATGTATGGATGGATATTTGTTACTCAATCATGCCAGAACGGCTGAACGGACCTGGATGAAATTTGGTACAGATATAGATTTTAGTCTGGAATAGCAAAAACCGCGGGGCGCAGCTAGATTTTATATAAATAATGACGGCCTTAGCTTAAGCTAAAAACACCTGATATTAAGGGAAGTCTAAATCTTTATTTACTTCATATTCTTAAAAAAAAAACACTTTGTTGTTCTTGTTATCTTGTTTTCTTAGGACAGGGGCTTTGCCACAATAAAAGATATTTTTTATGTAACTATAATATGTGATTGGTTTTCATCGTCACGATCATGCAACTATAGGACACAATGAACATTCAGTGTCGTTCATATAAATTTTTTTAAATTAACAAGCAGTTGATATGCCTTGGCAAATATGAGAAAATATCTCTTCGCGAGAAAATAATTATCTAAAATTTAACATAAAATAAGTAATTGTATAATTTGTGAAATGGAAATTTTGTACAGTTTGTGAGAATAAACTATTTCTTTTCTATTGTAAGAAATAAGATCACGGTCATCTGACATCAAACAGAATCATACCACCCACATAAACAATAGAATTCTAGTTGGTTGAAACGCTTTTCTGTCGAGACATTCGCTTCCGCCTATATCTTGAAGCCATACTGTTTTCCTTTCATTCGGGTCCCAGTTCTATGTGAGTGCGGGGTCGCCCCTGCAGCCAGGAGGAGTGACATCCTAACGTTGACTCTCAGTTGAAGAGTTCTGGAGGTTCGTCTGATCAACTGAATAGGTCGATACTAAGATTGATGACCTTGATGAATTGTTGGAATTGACTTTGGGTATGAATGTACTTATTTATAACTAGCTGACCGGGCCACGCGTTGCTGTGGCTAACGTTTTTGTCATACGAGATTATAATTTGCAATAAAATAATATTACGATCATAAATTGAGATGTGAGCTATCCTATCTTTTAAGTAGGTCAGCTATTATTAGTATAGATTTATTTATAACAAATAAATATTAATTTCATTTCCTACAGCGTCATCTAGCCCCAAACTAAGCACAGTTTGTACTATGGAATAATAGATACAATTCTTACAGAAATGCTTTGTAATTACTTAAATTATACTTATTATTACCGCGCAGACTGAGAACAAAAATTCTAAAACACTTAGGTACTTCAGGTTCAGTAAAATGTATTTTTTATATAGCACTTCAGGAAAAATTTTAAAACTTTCGCCCTCTGACTCTTTACTAGTGTCCCCTGTTTACTGTTCCCTGTCACTAGTCCCTGTGTCGCAGGTATATAACACACTAGCTGCGTCCCGCGGTGTTACCCACGGTTAGCTATTAAAACTTAACTATTCCGGGATCACAAGTATCTTATGTGATAATCCAGAATTTAAGCAATCCTGGTACCAAATTTCATCCAAATCCGTTGACCTGTTTGTGCGTGAAGGAGTGCGTACATACAAACTTTCGTCTTTATAACATTAGTGTAATACAGATACATAACACAAATATCCAAAACCCGAGACAACTTTATGCTCAACACACAAAGCCCCGGCGGAGGCTCGCTCGGAAGGTCACTATCAACTAGGCTACGAACCCGCCACCCCGTGGATCTTAATTAAAAGATTTGGTCGTCGTACCACGTTGTGCGTTGGATGCGCGCCGCCTGCGCCCGCGCAGGAATGCGGTCGTAACGGACACCGCCGTAATCACTACTTTGACAGCTGAATTGTAGATTACCACTAATTGCGAGCCTCCATTCTATTCCGGACCTGACCTACGAGTGACGCAGCTATTTGTAGGCCGTGGGGTTCGAATCCTGCAATGAGTTTGAGCATCCGGTAATAGTCATCAATATGACTGGTTAAAAAACTAATCCCAAAGCTTAAATAGTAAATTCTATGTATAAATCTATTAATTAATCTATAAATCTATTAATTAATATTAATCTATCTATAAATCTATTACTCGAATGTGTTGTTCAAATAAAAGAAGATTCGTTTAAATCGGTTCACTGATAGTTACGATATCGCGTTACATAAAAAAACATTCAATTATGTAGTCTGTTAAAAACTGACTGTGTTTTAATATATCTGTGTGCATGCGCGTAGATACGTTATATGCGTACGAACTTTAGTATATATGGGTGAAAATGTGACTTCTTAATAATACTTGTTATTAAATGAAATATAATTAACTGATTGAAAATATCTCAAAAACTGACTTCTATATTTTCATCCCTTATTTCTAGGTCTTCTACCTACACATTTTATAAAGGAAACATAAATTGTTCTTCAATAGGCGAAGAAAAAAGTCACAGGAATACAAAATACGCAATTTTGTTTACTTGGATAAAAAAAAATCCAGTTATTTTGATTACATTACTTAGTTATTGCTTTTGAACAGATTTTAATCAAGTTTCTATAGGACCGATCTGAAAAAGCTTGGTATAAACAAAATCCTTATTGAGCGGCTCATTGTTCCAGGTTTCATGCAGACCCTGGACTCGCAGGTGGAGTCTAAGGACTGCCCCGGGTCCTGCATGCATCCCCTCGCAGCGCTCATCTGCACCAACGTCCTGGAGGAGGTGGAATGTCCAAACAACATGAAATGCTGTGCTGATGATACGTCTAGTAAGTTATTTTTTATATATATATATATATCGGTCTGGTTTAGAAGAAGTAGAAGGAATGCATAAGGAAATTATAACTTGAAGCTTTTTGTGAAAAAAGTCTTACTTGATTGGAATTGAATATAAGCATAACAAGCGGAGAAACAGACAAACGAAAACAGAGACTTTATACTATCTAAAGATGTCAATCCCTGCCTATTCCAGACAACACCACAGAACCGACCCGGCGGCCGTACACCACGACGCCTGCTGATGAGGAAGAAGAGGAAGAAGACGAAGATGACAATGAAGAAGAGCCGGCGACCAAGCCTCCTCCCTCCAGCGACAAAAACAGTGGTAATTATTAGGTACACCATATTAAATATTAGGATTTTTAACTAGCTTTCATAATATTGTCTACTGTACAGAATCTGATTAAGCTTACAAGGATGTAAATGCGTAGAAGTACTACATTAATAACTAACCTTCCCTTTATATAAGAATATGTTTATTTGCCAAAAGAGATAGGATCTAACACAGTGCAGATAACAATATTATAAAAATAAACAGTATTCCTTGTTTGTTGCAGTTTATTGCAAGTTATTAGAAAATCCCAATCTAAGCTTGTTAAAATTTTGTGTTTTTGACTCAAAGTACGAATTTATAAACACTGGACATTATTATAATACATTCAAATTGAGTAATGCGAGACAAATTATCCTAGATATATTAAAAGTTATAAAAAAATGGAATAACAGAAATATTAGGTACAAGCAAATAAAAATAATTGTAACAATTATATCAACAATCGTAATTATTCCTTACTATAATATGTTTTGCCATAGTTTACTATTTATTATTAGGAGTACAAATAAGTTTCGTTTTATTGTAGATGGCGCGGCACGGAGTTTCGGTTAGCTTTCGCAGATGATAACCGGCTTAAAAAATAGTTTGGACATTCAAGAACAACATAACCTATTAATATCATTGATTTTATAATATATTGGTAAAATATAATAATATAATTTTTATAAGTTGAAAATGTCAAAATTTGAGCCAAGTAAGCGTCATTTGCGGGAAATATTAGTTTACTTCTTTAATTTAAAGAAATCTGCTGCTGAGGCGCATCGATTGCTCGTAGAAGCATATGGTGAGGTTGCTTTGAGTGAGAGAACGTGTCGAGAGTGGTTTCAAAAGTTTAAAAACGGTGATTTCGACGTAGAAGACAAAGATCGCAGTGGAAGGCCAAAAATTTACGATATGCTGTGTATTTGGTGGGATCAGCTAGGTGTAGTGTATTATGAGTTGCTTAATCCGAGCGAAACAATTACTGGAGCCCTCTATCGAACACAATTGATGAGATTGAGCCGAGCTCTGAAGGAAAAACGCCCTCAATACTATTCTAGACACGAAAAAATGATTCTTCTGCATGACAATGCTCGTCCACATGTTGCGGCTCCCGTGAAAAAGTACTTGGAAACACTTGATTGGGAAGTGTTACCCCACCCGCCGTATTCACCAGACATTGCACCGTCCGATTATCACCTGTTCCGGTCCGTAGCACATGCTCTGACGGCGCAGCGGTTCACATCTTATGAGGATACCAAAAATTGGGTTGATTCGTGGATAACCTCAAAAGACAAGGAGTTCTTCAGACGTGGGATTCGAATGCTGCCTGAGAGATGGGAAAAAGTGGTTGCAAGTGATGGGCAATATTTTGATTAAATTTATATTACCGTTCTTCTACAATAAATATTTAATTTGTGTAAAAAAACGGCGGAAACTTATTTGTACTCCTAATATAATTAATTTAGAGCTTAATATAAGATACAGCCAGCAGTGATAACCACTTAGGGTTCACATTTCTGGGCAGCATCAAGTTTCTTAAATATATTAACTCGTGATTGTGTGCGCCATCCCGAAATAAAACAATCGATCCAACAAATATCACGCGAGAATTTATGCGCGGCGGGTTTGCGGAAGTATGTGCAAACGTTCCCGTGTTCCCGCCACTAAGCGACAGAGGAGGACACCGTGGGGTTTAGTGGGTCTAGTCCCACATAACCGCCTCCCCGTGGCAGGGCGGTATGCGAGTGAATTTCCCCAAGAAAAATTAATATCTTGTTAATGTGTCCCATTTCCATTCGTTCCAGGCAACATAGCGTGTCCAGGCGTGTGCGTGGAAGCCCACCTGACCCGGTACTGCTCCGCTTACCTGACGTCCAAGTCGCTCTGCGTCGCGGGGCGACAGTGCTGCGTGTCGCGCGACTTCGGGGACAGGGAGCGACCAGCCGATCTGGTCGTGCCGAACGAGAACAAGCCTAGCAAGAAGAAGACAACTCCTGTGAGTGCTCTAAACTAGCTCTATCTTCTCTTGCTTGCTCAATCGGTGTCAGAACATGTTCTGCTACATGTGTAACAAACATTTGTCAGTCATATAAATTCAGCAGGATAAAAGCAGTAGAACTTTTGCAAAGTTCGCCTGGAGAAGTACTGCCTCCACACCTGGTAATCTGCCGCCAAGCGGCGGTGCATTCGCATTGCTGTGTTTGGAAGGGAACATGGTGGAAGGGTGTGGATATTAAGAAACACATGTGACTTTAAAACAAGAGGATGATTTAAAAATCGAACAAAACGACTTCATTTCCTTCATACCTTTTTATTGCCCTTAAGGGGTACAGTCTACACGGGAAGCACCAGCTTTCAAGTCTGTTACTAATCATGATCTCTCATGATGTTTCAGCAAACAACAACAACCGCGAAGCCGCGCCGGAAATGCCGCGGCGACTGTGTCGGTGGCCTCTTCTCCCTGCTGTGCGACCACATAGACGAAGACGCGACCTGCCCTGATGAGGGTACCTGCTGCCTCACAGAGTCCAAGACTGAGACCACCACGCAGTACACCAAGTACACGACGAGGAGACCCAAGCCCACCACTACGCCGCGACCGACTACCACTCGACCACCGGTTAGTCTAGAAATATTAGCTGTTGAATATTTATTTATTATGGATCATCAACAAAATTTACATTTTGCTTGATGTTGTTGAAGCTGTGGATGATTACGCGTATAAGGGTTGTATACTCACTCTCTGAGATAGGTCGGAAGTATTGTACAAGGAAAAATTTGTTTATTCCGTACCAGTCTCTAATGTTCCCACTGCAGGGACATCGGCCTACTCTTGATAATTGAGAGTATATGGGCTCTGATCTACCACAGGGGCCCAATCGGGTTGGTAGATGTGACATGTCTTCGAATTTATGGTTCTAAACATGCCGCTTTCCTCATGATGTTTTTCGTCACCGTATCGAGAAAGTGGTAGTGCGCACATAAATTTTTCGAGTGAAGAAACTCATTGGTACACGTGTGGGTTTGAACCAGCGACCTTCAGATCGCTGACCGACAGACAGTCGGCGTCTGTGCCCACGCGTCAGCCAAATTCATCTTCGCCTTGTTATTTTATTCCAGCCACCACTGCCTCGCTGTCGAGGGTACTGCATGCTGGGCATCATGGCCGCGTTCTGTAAACCGCCAGCGGTGCTCAACTACCACACGGCCTGCAACAAGGAGTCTACCGTCTGTTGCGATAACTCACGGTAAGGATAAACGTACCCTTCCATACCGTACGATTACCAATCCTTCTCTTGACAATTAAGAGTGCATGGGCTTTAATTTACCACGAGAATATCCGGTTTTTAAGTAACTAAAGTAACTAACTGAAGACCCATCTGGTATTAAGTTATCTGTATACTTAATATAATAAAGCTGAAGAATTTGTTTGTTTGAACGCGCTAAACATTCATGAGGAAAACTATAGGCTGTCTAGCATTACGCTTAAGTCTTGGTTGGCCCATGGTTGGCCTTAAAAATTGATATTTGTAGAGTATATCGGAAGAAAAACGCTATCGAACTGCTTTATCTCCTTTCGCATCGCCCAGGGGACACTTGTAGGGATTCTAAGGGTATTCTTACCTAATATAACCTACACTTTGACTATCTTTAATATAGAGATGTAATATTCCAGGGCGTATCGCACCACCACCACTACAACGACAACCACCCCGGCGCCGGTGGACCCGCGGCCCGACTGCCCCGGCTCCTGCATCGTGCCGCTGCTATCCACCTTCACGTGCTTCCGTGAGTCAAATCATCTTCAGCCCACAGATTCTCCTAGAGCTATTTACTATACAAGTAAAATGCTTCCCCTTACCACCACTACGACAACGATGACGCCCGACTTACATCTAAGTATTGGTTCTTATATCATCCATCTAAGTATTTGTGTTTCTTTGATTTTTCAATTTGATTCGATTCTCGGCTTTTTCTATTGGGAGCCAATGAGCAAGGTCCAATGAGCAGAAAAGAGGTCGCTAGACTCCACGATTCCTGCAGCTTCTCTCCATCTCCACGTGTTTTAGTGTATTTATATCATCGTCTTCAGCCCACGTGCCCCCTTTTCTTGGTGAGAGCTACTGGGCCAAGTCTTTAGCTTACCACCGCTACAATGTATTCATTTCTATAAAAACTTTGATTGGATACCAGTGTTTTGTACCTTGTTACATGATTGCGGTTACGTACGTGCTACCCAGTGCTGAGAGATTTAGCTCTAAACTGCGTGTGTAATGGATACTCATACTCAGAAATACATGATTATGATTGTCCATAATTTCGTTTACAGACAACGCGGAGATCACAGACGTGTTCAAGTGTAAAAAGGCGGGTACTCAATGCTGCGCCCCCAAGTCCAAGGTGCAGGAGGTGACGGGAACGCGGCCCGAGCCCCCCACGCCGGTCGCACCCCTCCAGCTCCCCCAGCAGCACCCACCTGCGCAGGACAAGATCTACAACACGCAGTATAATACGCAGTATACCACTGCACTGCTGCCGCATACCACGCCAGTGTGTAAGTACCTTCCAAATAGACGAATTCAGATAGCTTGTTGCGCACCGTACCGTATCGGCCACTAAAGTTCCCACTGGCCTACTCTGAAGTAACAGTGAATGGGCTATAACCTGGAGGCCGAGGATTAGGATTTGAGGATGTCACATGTCCTTGATTTTTTTTTCTTCTGGAACGCAGTGAGCTGATTATAAACTAGCTAAAGGTTTTGGAACAATGAATTTTACGCGACCATTGCACAAAATTTGCTTGTGTTTAATCTAGTTATTATTATTCATATTCTATAATATTTTTCACAAATTTTGTTAATCTCCTGAATATAATCGTCGTCTACCTTCTTAATATAATTCTAAGGTTTGTTCTAGTGCCTTACGAGCCTGACTATGGAAGCTATGGAACCACGAACTACTCCACGAAACCCCCGGAAAAGTACAACAGATACGTGTGCGGTGTTAAAGGTGATATTATTATTTTAATTACTTACATTTTTTTGTGTTCATGCGAAAATCCTTCGCCTACTTACTTACTAACAGTTTTTATTTGTTACCTTAGATTTCTTATCAAAAGGATTGATGTATTTTTATAAAGAGGAAGATTAGTTATTAGCTCAGGCGTGGGCCGCTTAACGCTTTCAGTCACATTCTGACTTGAGTAAGTGAAGCACGCCAAGTATAATTGATACTTTTTTCGCGCTAGTAGTAGTAAGAGTAGGTAGGTGCACATACTGTAGTATGTGCACCTACCTACTCTTTCTGTCCTTATGGATGAGTGTTGCATATAAAACGTGATATTGGAAATATAATTAAGTATTTATCAGTCCAATTTTTAAACTTTATAGCCGTTCTAGTCACCGAATATATTCCTGAAAATAAACCGTCAAGATTTACAATTTTGAATTCCCATCCAGGCATTGTGTAGTGCTACCATCAGCTACATAGTTACTTAGCATAATTAAATATCACCATTCTACGAGAGCCTTACATTTGTCCGGGATAACAAGTAACCTAAGTGCTATTTCAGAATATAGCTTTCATCCAAATCCGTTCAGCCGTTTTGATGTGATTGAGTAACAAACATCCATCCACCCACGTTCACATTTATATTAGTAGTAAGATTATACATGTCAGTAGTAAAAAATACGTGGGTTTGCAGGGTCCTCCGGGCGGTCAGCGCGCGTGATGGGCGGGGAAGACGGAGCGCGAGGGGAGTGGTGCTGGCAGGTCGCCCTCATCAACCAGAACAACCAGTACCTCTGCGGAGCAGCGCTCATCGGCACTCAGTGGGTGTTGACGGCAGCGCACTGCGTCACCAAGTAAGTTTGTCATTACTTCTTCTTTTCGTATCAATGATCCCTATCTGTTTAGACAGAAACTTGGCTACTGCGATCACTTTATCAGTGGCCGCGATAAAGTCCTTTCTGGTGGTAAGACAAAGTTATTCTTAAAATAACAATAAAACATTTATTTTCAGAAGTACAATACTTATTAACATACATGGATCACTAATTATTACCTGTGTTATTACTAATATCTTAAGTTTGGCTTTTGTAATATGATAGTTTGTAAAGCCTACACTAAGTACAGAGACTTGTGTTGTAGACAAAGCATGACTTTAAAAGGTGACGGCCAGGGCCGTGTTACTATTGTTCCGGGATCGGTCCGTACTCCCTCGATTAAAATAAAATTTATACAAATATTTTTTGTCGCTTTTGCATCACTGCTATAAAGAATTATCCACTTTGGATTGTAGTTCTTTTCTGGACTGAACTGGACTTTCTTCTGTGATATTTATCATAATAATGTTTTCATTCCAGCATGGTCCGCATGCAAGAGACAACTTACGTGCGGGTGGGAGACCACGACCTCACGAGGAAGTACGGCTCCCCCGGCGCACAGACCCTCAAGGTATTATTATTTACTAAAGTGAAAGTCAAAGTCAAACTCAAACTCATTTATTCCTTTAGATCTCAAGTATCATTTGGACACGTCAAATTTTACACATTTATGTAAACATACAGTTTTTCGAATTTCTCGAAAAAGGTATTCTACCTTTTTGCAATAAATAGTTAACAAACAACATAGAAACCGAGGGAAGCTCTATTGCCCAGGTACTAATTATAAATCCGAATAACAAATTATTGTAATTCTCAAGGTGCTGACCACGTATATCCACCACAACCACAACAGCCAGACCCTGGACAACGACATCGCTCTCCTGAAGCTCGGGGGCAAGGTGGAGCTGAAGGAGGGAGTCTGCCTGGTGTGTCTGCCCGCCAGAGACGTGAGCCACGCGCCCGGCAAGCGGTGCACCGTCACGGGCTACGGGTACATGGGGGAGAGTGAGTACTTTCAACTTCTTTTACTTACATACATGAAAATGTCTCTAGAGGGGGGCAGTTGCCCCTCTTTTTTTAAAACGGGAATGCCCACGCGTACTCTTTCCACAGTCGGAATAGCGGAAGGGTTATGTAAAACTCGAACCGATTAAACCCCTTGGTGTTCCTTCTCACACCGAAGTGCTAGAGGATGCGGGCACGAACATTCTTCCGTGGCAGTTGCCCCTACCTTAACCTTACATAATCTTAATATATATAAATTACGTGTCACGATGTTTGTCCGCGATGGACTCCTAAACTAATTAACCGATTTTAATCAAATTTGTAAACCGTGTGCAGTTTGATCCAACTTGAAAGATATGATAGCTCACATCTCAATTTATGATCGCAATATTATCATATGACAAAAACGTTAGCCACAGCAACGCGTGGCCGGGTCAGCTAGTATTAATGTATGTTTATTTTTATAAGAATCGTGATTTTTAGGACATTAAAGATAAGGTTTGGTTAATGCACAGGGCATTAACCAAACCTTATCTTTAATGTTTAATTTCGAGTTCACGTTATTTAATCGATAACTTCAGCGGGTCCGATCCCCCTGAGGGTCCGCGAGGCGGAGCTGCCCATCGTGAGCGACGCGGAGTGCATCCGGAAGGTGAACGCAGTCACAGAGAAGATCTTCATTCTGCCGGCCAGCTCCTTCTGCGCCGGCGGGGAGGAGGGGAACGATGCCTGTCAGGTACTTAATCACACTGCCGTACCAGCCTCTAATGTTCCCACTGCAGGGACACCGGCCTACTCTCGATAATTGAGAGTGAATGGGCTCTGATCTACCACGGGAGCCCAATCCGGATTGGTAGATGTCACATGTCGTCGAATTTTTGGTTCTAAGACATGCCGGTTTCCTCACGATGTTTTCCGTCGCTATTTCGAGAACGTGGTATTGCGCACATTTTTTGTACTGTAATCACACTTGTCATCTAGTAATAACAACAACAAAAATAAATTGAGCATCCCATGATATAGATAACAAAAGGTCAACGGATCTTTTATGGGCAATTGTGTACGTTTTTATAATAAGCTTTCGGAAAGTGCTTCCAAGCTTCCGATCCGAATATTTAAATCATGTATAAAATATATATTTTGGTTAAATCTACACTGTCAATGATAAAACGCCATGGTCGCTATGTTCCACAACATGCTAAATAACTTGTAATATAAATTTACAAGAAATACAACTATAGAGATAAACTTACATATCTAAATACAAAATTTCATCCAAATCATTAGCCGTTTCCGAGATACACGAAATAAAAGAATAAACAAGAATTGCTCGTTTAAAATCCGCCGCTCCCGCTACCGCGCCGTCTCTGACGCCACCGCGTACCACGTCGCAGTCAATATGTGCTTAGTTTTAGTGTTTTATACTATTATATATATTTTAGATTTAAGGTATATATTCCATGGGCTTTGAATTTGTATGTTAACATTACTGTGTTGCCTGAAATAAATGAATAAATAAATAATATATAAAATAATAAGATACAATAAAAGGTGGTATGTACAAAGGCGTAATGTCAGCTTAATTGTTACTTTTTTCGTTCCAGGGTGACGGCGGCGGGCCGCTGGTGTGCCAAGACGATGGGTTCTACGAGTTGGTGGGTCTGGTGTCGTGGGGCTTCGGCTGCGGCCGGCAGGACGTGCCCGGGGTCTACGCCAAGGTGTCAGCCTTCATCGGCTGGATCAACCAGATCATATCCGTCAACAACCTATAGTCCTCCACTCCCCCTGTTCCCGTGTGGCTGTTTTATATTCTAGTGATATTGAGGGTCTTTCTACGTATGTTTCTATATAAACGAAAAAACTTACGCTGATTTTACCGATTGGTTTTACCGAATTGTATTTGAAACCTATGACTAACTACCCTGCGTCATTAGCAAGCATTAAGAACATAACGCTGTATAATTTAGTTGAAATATTCAGATGATTATTTATACTATTACTAGCAGATACCCGGCGTGTGCTAGAACGCAAAAAACAGAAATACATTTTGTGCCGAATGCATTGTTTTAGTGGTCTAAAACAATCTTTGCATTTCTTCGCAATGCTTTCTAATAAAACTGGTTTGGGGCACATCGGTTGGATGGTTTCAAAGTCTACGGACACAGGTAGAAACCATTTTTGTTTTATATATAAGGATTGGCTGTATATCTCAAAGACCAATGTCGTGGCTAACAAACATTTCATGGATCGCACAGACAGCAAACTTAAAAATATCCCTCAATGTCACAAAATGGTGACTCCTAAAATATTTGCAGAGTTCTACAATTATTATAATTTTAGAAAAACATATATTTATGATGGGTTCCTATGATATACATACCGATTCATCCAACCGTTATTTACGAGATTACCATAGCATACTTTGTATGCGCAGGTACTTAAAATGTTTTCCGTTGTTATAGAA
Source organism: Aplocera efformata (assembly GCA_921293045.1). Classification (NCBI taxonomy): domain Eukaryota; kingdom Metazoa; phylum Arthropoda; class Insecta; order Lepidoptera; family Geometridae; genus Aplocera; species Aplocera efformata. Next base: position 910,444 of record OV121057.1, read on the forward strand.
ACCCAGCATTAATGGTGATCATGATTGGATTAGCAAATATGCGGCCAGTAATCATATTTCAAAAATATTTATTTGTAATGAAAACACACTTGTTTTACAATAAAACAATAATTGACAAGTGGTGTTGCACCTTTCTTCAGACATCGTTTACATAAACACGTTGAAAACGAATTGTAGATTCACGAAAATAATTTAGTTTACCTATAACTAAATCAAAAAATATTAAAACATTTAAGGAGCCTTATGATAAACGTTTTCTATTTTTGCTCAATATCTGTGGGTACGTCCACAGATCATAATTAGAAAAGAGTATCAATTAAATTAGACTTGTCAATGTAAATACAGATTACTCTTAGTTAGGAATAATTTATTTTAGCTGTAATTTACATCTTGGCATTTATACAAACGTATTTTCCCACCATTTTGTTTCTTCCTTTTTTTATTTATTCCTTTTTAATGAAATTTTATTATGAAAATGTTTATAAACACAGTAATAGTTAAGTAAATATCTGTTTAAAATCAGGCATTTAATTATGTGGATTATATATATTTTTATGTATTTTAGTTTTAGTACGAAAAACCAAACGATAACTATTATTATACATACACTTTAGCATAAGTTATTATTTATATTTAAGCCATAAATTATATGTCAAATATATTATAGTAAAAAATACTATTGGAAATAATTAAACTACAATATTTCTACTCTATGAGGTGTAAATAGACAGTGGTTAATTCAGATGAACTTTTGAAAACCTACGGACTCTACGTACTTCAAAACCAAACTAAACCAAGCGACAGTCATCTCGTTCTATTTTATACGGAATAAAAGAGACGGCAATAGGTTTAGAGCTCTCAAAATCATTAATTTACAAGATAATCGATATTAATTAATTACTGACATTAAAGAAATAAAAATTCATCTCTTAAACGTTGATTTACAAGTTGTTATTATTCTTGTTGTAGTACTCAACAAGTTCTGGAAGCTTACCCGAAGTCAGAAATATTGCCAAAGGAATTTTCCATTGCATTAATACTGAGAAGATTAATGAAGAAAATTAATGTCAGAAACCAGGACAATGTTTTGCACAGAATTGTATCTTAGTTTTGCCCTTAAACTGATTTAAGCAAGCACAATTCGAGCAAAAAAAAATGTTTTATTGAAATGTAAAAGAAACTAAAATTTGGACGAGCGATACGTAACAGTTCTCGTGCCATCGCATCTGGACAATAAATCAAGACATCTTTGTTCCTCGTTGAACGTAAATTATTCAAAATTTGATCTGAAGCTAACCAAATTATCCTTTTGTAAATGTGAGTAATTGTCTGTTTGCTAATAAAATACTATGAATAAAGTGGGTTTTATTTATTTTAATGACTTTGAAATAAAACACGTTATAACCAAATTATATTTATTTCTATAAAGTCATACACACAGTAAAATCCATACATTTTAAATTATAGAGAATATTATAGTTTGTTTAGAGTTACATATTATTAAATCAAGGAAATTATATTACAAATAACTAAAATATTTCCTATAAATAATACTTTTCGATTTAATTTTTCTTTTTTGTAAATTTTTACCGCATAATGGTTATAGTATATTTGTGATTTGTGCGACATGAAATGTACTGGCTATGCAATGAACTTGCAATGCTTATCGTAACTTAAATACCACACAAATAGTCACTCTTGACCCCATAATTACTAGGCTGTGTCAACTAAATAACAGCCAGTTTCAATATTCAAGTAACATATCCTAATAGAATACCATTTAATATTCTTCTTATCGTATCAATTACCATTTAATAGAATTCATTTAATAGAATTATTGTTTATTGTTCGAGAATTTATGTTTTTTTTTAAAGTTAACCATGCTAATGATATATTGCTTATTTATTTTTCTTTTTAAATAAATATATCCGTCTATCACACAAATATTTATTCTGGGCGGGAATCGAACCACGGCGCAGGAGGTAGACCCACTACCAACTGAGCTGTGAGGCCAAAGATAATGTATGATAATAAATCACCATCATTACTTGTTTATATCAAAACTGGCTATATGAGTACCCCGCAACAAAACAAATATTACGACATAGACATAACTTGTCTCGAGCGGAAATCGAACCCGCGACCCCCACTTCTCTGCCAGCGGCATCGTGGAAATTAATGTTTACACAAAATAACATTCTGAAAAGTACATATAAAGTAAGCATAATTAGCATATTTGGCTATTAATTATAACTATGCATTTCTTAATTTAAATTTTATAAGCATACAGTCATGATAAAGCTAAGTTAAAATCACTATCCTAACAATCTCGACGCTACAGTACAAACGGGAAGCAAACACGTTACACTCTTTTAAATAGAAGTCGGTTAAATTGTTCGATTTATTTCGTGAACCAGTAGTTTCCCCTCACTCAAACATTCATCAAAACATCTTTGGGGCGTCCAAATGCTCACGTCTGTAGCTACCCTCAAGAGCCCTACACGTACCCCCCGGGTGGTGCTGAAGGAGCAAAAAGTAGCAGTAGAACTTGCCAAGTTCTCCTGGAGAAGTACTGCGTACCTGGTAATCTGCTGCCAAGCAGTGGTGCTCTCGCACGCTGTGTTCCGGTGGAAGGGTGCCGGCGCTACATCTCCGTTTCGGGTGACGGGCGCAACGTAGTGCGACATGGGTCTTCTTACCGGTGGGGGAGGATTCAAGTCGTATTGCTGTTGTTATCGGCAAAGGTAAGCACTTAACATCAGATGGGACTTCAGCTTGTCTCGCTACAATCCCGGGTGGTATAGGAAAAAGAAAATTTGGGAAAAATCTAAATTATAAATTTTTTAAGGGATTTTTCGATCGTTCATATCATAAATTGTTTATATCATATAATATAATTATATAAATTGTTGAAACAAACAACTAAAATTGACCTACAATTGCGTTAAGACAAAAACTAAAACCACACCTAACGGCATCTATCCCTTTCCACTTCACACGATCTAAAAGAGACACTGGAGCCTTCTTATCACAACGTCAATGTATTTAAATATGTATTCCGAATTCTGTCGAATGATATCGCTCGCTGTCGACGCCGGGACCGCGCGGAGGGTTTAAAGCACTTCCACTCTCACACATCGAGAGTAGGCTGGCACGCAGTACGGACACAGTGAACAGGCAGTGGCGGCAGGGTCGCGGCGGGTCAGTTGTCGGTCCCGTTGCGTTCCACGAAGGGTTTCTTGATGGACGAGGGTGCGGGCAGCTTGGACGGTCGCTTCTGGTTCATGGAGCGGTTCGCGTTCTCCTTGCCCTGGTCTTGTTGCTACAACAAATTGTAAAGTTAGCTGTATCTGATCACGGCTAAGTGGCTTAGTTGGTAGTAGCCGTGCCTGCGAAGCGAGGGGTCACGGGTTCAATTTTCGAGACACTTATGCGGTGAGCATGAAGTTTGTTCTCGGGTCTTGGGTGTTTGTCTTGTTTCTGTTCGTGTCGCAGATGGTATGTCCATCTGCGACACGAAATCACAAGAAATCTAAACTACTAAAATAAGGAGACACAATGGGCGGTCTTACCACTATAAAGCGATCTCTTACAGACAACCTTTCGATGGACAAGAAATATTAGAATGTAAAGGAGCGTTGGTACATCTATATCATTCACTAGCTGTGCCTAGCAGTTTCAACTGCGTTAACTTAAAGTTTAGCATAGCCTTCCTCATGAATGAATGGGGCTATCATATACAAGAATTTTTCAAATATGTCTGGCAGATTCAGAGATAAGCGGGTTCAAACAAACAAACTCTTCAGCTTTATTATAATAGTATAGATAAAGCATACTGTATAATAATGCAGGGGATAAAAGGTTACCTTCTTAATATCGTAAATGTTGGTCTCGGAAGTACTCTTAACGATCTTGTTCTCCTTGTTGCCGCTCTTCAGGTTGGGCTGCGTGTTGTTCCGGGGGGTGGGCTGTTGGACTGGCGGGGAGGGCGCGGCGGGCGGGGAGGGCGCCACGAACAAAGCGGAATCCTCGGACGTGGAAGACTCGCTGTCGCTCCGGGCCTCCGCATCAGATTCTACCACTATACAATCCTGGGGGTAACATATGAAGACTCAAGTGACTTTTTTAACTAAAGCCGGATGCCCGAACGACATATCTGTGTGCATATAATGTGCCTAGGACACATTATATGCACTCGAATATGTTTACACGTATATGTAAAATTTGACCTGTCCAAACAATACTTGAGATTTAAAGGAATAAATGAGTTTGAGTTTGGCAATCAAAGATACAATACTTATACAGTACTTGTTTTGTAAATATATAATACACATACATAATACTAGGCTAAAAACATAAATTTACTGAGTGAAGTGCAAATCCTACAAATATTATAAACGTGAATGTTTGTAAGTATGGATGGATGTTTGTTACTCAATCAAACCAGAACGGCTGAACGGACCTGGATGAAATTCGGCACAGAGATAGATGATAGTCTGGATTAGCACTAGGCTACTTTTTATCCCGGAAAAATGTACGGTTCCCGTGGGAAGTCCAACTGCGGATAACACTGCGGGGCGCAGCTAGGAGTTAATAATTTGCTGAGTGAAGTGCAAATAATGTACATTTCTTTCCGACTTATTAAAGCTTTAATTGAAAATTAATGTTACTAAATCAACTATTACTTAAAACACTGTAATACAACAGAGCAGTCAATGGAATAATACAAATAAAGACAACCTATTTGTACTAACTTATCACCTTCAAGCCATATTTTTCATACGTCACATCACAGATTGCCTCCTAAATAATCAGACACATTAATCTAAGGAGCTGAAATGGTTTGTCCCCCTAGATAAAAAAAAAAAAACATTCCTGTGTATGTTTAAAAAAACATATACAGGAATATTTACTTATGACAATGGGGGTAAAAATGCTAAATTCGATTCGATTTGGGGGGTCCAGTTGCTCGCGTCCGTAGGTGTGTACCCTTTGATTCCCTACACGTACCCCCTGGGTGGTGCTAAAGGAGCAACCAAAAGTAGCAGTAGAACTTGTGCCAAGTTCGTCCGGAGAGGTACTGCCATCACATCTGGAATCTGCCGCCAAGCAATAGTGGTTGCATTACTGTGTTCCGGTGGAAGGGTGTGGCTGCCGGTGAAATCACATGCGCATGAGACGTATCATCCCCGTCTCGGGTGATGGACGCAGCAGGATGAATGCGACTCAGTAAAGATTTGGATCTCATACCGAGTCGCACGCATTACTGTTGTCATGGGCGAGGGTCACCACTTACCATCAGGTGGGCCCTCAGCTCGTTCAGTCACTCATTCACATAAAAAAAAAAAAGTCAAAATAAAGTTGGTAAATGAAACTCACATCACTGTTGGTGTGTCGCCGCATCGCTCTGAACCTGGCGAGGATGCGGTCGTGCGGGGACGTGGCGGCCAGCGCGCGCGGGTAGCGGTACTCCGCGCGGGACGGGGTGTTACCTGACGACAACATACAATATATCATATTTTAAATAATAATCACTACATAGTATAGAACAAAGTCGCTTTCTCTGTCCCTATGTCCCTATGTATGCTTAAATCTTTAAAACTACGCAACGGATTTTGAAGCGGTTTTTTTTAATAGATAGAGTAATTCAAGAGGAAGGTTTATATGTATAATACACTAGCAAGTCACCCCGGCTTCGCACGGGTACTTTCTGATACGACACTGATGCTTTACTAACCGTGCGAAGCCGGGGCTGGTCGCTAGTATTACATATACAATACTACTTTTAATTTTTATAACTTTTAATCACAGGGTGTACCTGTGCATTTTCCATGTCATCCTGTCCATTTGGTTGTCTGGAAGAAATCGCTTACCGCCCATTGTAATTTTTTTTGTATAAATCTATATCTGGTAGTGTGGAAATTACAAAGAAAACTCACCAGTAGGAGAGTAGACCTTGTACTCCTCGTTGAGGCACTTGCCCTCCACCTGCTCGAGGGTGCGCATCACGTTCGCGACGTTGTCCTCGAACTGGGCGAGCTGGCCGCTCATCTCCTGCACGGAGGCGGCGTGCCCGCAGCGCTGCTCCTCGGCAGAGCTCACGAGGGAGGCGAGGGAGGATGCCACCTCGGCCAGGGTCTCTGTCGTTGTACTGGTCTTGGCCTGTGTAGATAATTGTTATCTTATTACTTTAAACGATCAATTCTTGTATATTTATTTATATGCAAAACGATTATGCCCAAATGTTGTGTTTAAATAAAGTTTTGCTCTTTATGTTTATCTGTATAATTGTATTTCTTGCAAAAATGAAGTATTTTACAAAAAAAAAACAATGATACAATATTTACGTGAATATTTTGTGATGTGTCGGAGTGGTAGTGGGTACATAGGGGGGAGGGGGGTAGGGTACCTGCAAGCTCTCGATCATGTCGTCCACCACGCGCTTGTTGGTGGTGAGGAGGGCAGCGAGCGCCGCGTCGGTGGCGGCGACGTGCGCGCCGCCCGCCGCCCGCGCGGCCTCCAACACGCTAGCGCCTTCCTCCTGATAAACAACGAACTCGTTTAGACTAGCCTCAAATTAATTGGTAAAGGCAGGCAGGGCTGCCTTCTGCGCGAGCGTGGGTTCAAATCTAATGATTCGTTGTGCCACAAATGTAATGTGGTTTTATACACAGGTCTTAGACATAATATTGGCAGAGGCGTATCTAGAATAGACACAGCTATAGGTATAAATGTAAAAAAAATGGAAAATGTCAATAAATCTAATTTCATCACTCGATCAGCTGATCGGTCATTTTGTATGGATAGTCAATTTTGTAAATTGCTGTAACTCGACATATAAGAGCTCCGGATGGCATACATCTATGGCATCCGAGCTTAAGCACTGGAGTTATAATGGCCGGCGTCACACGGGCGCAGGTTCATTGAAGGTGCCGAGGCCGGCGTCCGCTGCACCACACGTGACCCATGAAGTTTTATCTTGAAGAAACTTCCACCTGCTGCCGTCCACACGAGGGTCCGAGGGTCACCGCTCAGTACGCCGTCCTGCCTCCCGTGTCCGGCTTACCTCGGTCTGGTCGTTGGCGGCCTGCATGGCGTTGAGGAGCTCCCGGTACAGGCGGTCCACCTCCCCCACCACCTCCGAACTCAACTGTTTTAAATCCGCGCTGACAGCGGTTGCACCTGGAAATTGCAAATTTATTAACATAGACAATAAATGCATTAATGAGCTGGAGGGTTTATTTAAAAGCAAAAATAAACAGTTTACAAATTTATTATTTTACTAGCGGTGCCCACTGCTGGGATACCCGCGGTGAAAAAGTCAATAGACGACGGAAAAAACTAACACAAGATTTTGCTAATCATTAAAAAAAATTACTTCAATTTTTCGGGATAAAAACTAGCCTTCAAACCCTCAAAAATAAAATATTCGTGAACGTCATACCTCCATCTGGCGCACATTTATTTTACAAGTGAAAATAGCGTATCCAGATTCGAGTCAGCGGCCTTCGGATACCCAGTACGCGTGTGTACCACTGGGGCAGTACGAATGCGATAGCATTGATACCTAATCACCATACCTTCATCAAATTCGGTGACGTAGCTATTGACGGCTTGGACGCCCTCGTGGCCGCTGGTCTCCCACTCCTGGATGTGTTCTATCATGAGGCGCATGTCCTGGGCGTTGGCCTCCAGCAGACGCTCCTGCAGCTCCAGGTGAGAGGACATTCGAGCTTGCAGCTCCGCGCGTTCCTGTTTTAACGCTTCCATTTTCTTTGATAACCTGCGGTGAAAAAAAATGTATTTTTACTGCAGACAACCATGAATTTTTGTTTTTATGTTGTCAAGTGACAAATGTGACGAGACGAGCTGAAGGCCAATCTGATGTTAAGTGGTTACCTTCACCCATAACAACAGCAATACGACGTAGCTCCTCCGCGACAGAAGTATTAGAAGGCCCAAGGCCAGAGCAAAAATCTAAGTACGTCACAAAAATGATAGTCTTGAATGGTAATCGAACTCACGGTCTATAGTGCAGGAGGCAGAGCTACTGCCAACTAGTAGGCCACTCAATACAGATTAAAAGTAAATAAATAAATATTGATGGATATTTCAAACCGTGAAAGCGTAACAAACAAACAAAGTCACTTTCGCATTTATAATATTAGTTAGGATAATATATTAACACCCAGACACAGAACATAAATTTAGGTTCGTCACACAAATGCTATTCTTGAGTGGGAATCAACAGCGCAAATGCACAGCTACTCCCAACTGAGCCATGAAGTCAGTCATATAGAATACTTGTCATCAGTTGATGCAGCTAACCTTTGTTCGAGAGCGGCGGTCTCCGACTGCACGTGCGCCTGCAGCCTCTGCTCGAAGGCAGCCCGCTCTGCCTGCACCCACTCCTGCAGCCGGCTCTGCGCGTCCGCGCGCTCAGCCTCCATCTCGCCCGTCTGCTCCGTCAGACGCTTTTCTAGCTCAGTGTTGTCGCGTTCCACTTTCTGTGCAAACACAAACAGAACACAGTTATTGGGAATACTGGGAAAAATATATAATAATGTTTTTAATTCATTCTTTTCGCCAGAGGAAACGCTGAAATAGTGCGGCTAACAACAACCCAAAGTCCTTCTCCGGCACATGAAAGAGTTGGGATAACTGGGTATAGTTAGCAACAGGGGACAATGCATAATACACCCCTATATGGGACATCAGTGCTGGCCTAGTCACCCCCACCCAGAATACGAATTAGAATTACACATTCATATTCCACTAGTATACTGTGTATGAAAATATAATTGTACTAGGGTTGCATAGGGTTTGAACAAGCATACACTTAATAATACAAGTACTTTATATCACAATAAATAAATATTAGTTTAAGAGTTCCATTACCAATAACCATTTTAAGAATTCAACGCTATTCAAGATTTTTTACTTTGACTACACAGAAAACTTCACAATAGATAGTGTTATCATTACGAAACGATCTTTTGAGATCAACAAGAACAAAATAATTTTACCCCGGCCGGGAATCGAACCCGAGACTTATCCCACATTTCTAAAACTGTAATGACACTTAAAATAGTATATGCGTGGTACCTCGTTGAGCGCTTGCACGAGGGCGTCCTTCTGCAGCTTGACCCGCGCGGCGGCGGCGCGGTGCGCGGCGGCGGCGCGCGCCAGCGCCCCGGCCTGCGCCTGCGCGCGCGCCGACAGCCGCCGCGCGCCGCCGCACAGCGACGCCACGCGCCCGCACGCCGACTCGTACTGGAAATCAACCACAACGCTGCATTATTTGTATACAACACTAACTACTCCTATCAGAAAAGTCATCCAAACTTCCGACTTGCCCCATGAACATGGGCTAAAACTGCCCGGGACCATGACGCATGTAACAGCGTCGAAATATCGGGAGTCAACAAAACTCACAAATCATGGTAAATATCTCGGTAACACGAATAATAAATGTTCATAACCATGGTAATTTTAAAATTTTTACCCTATGAACTTTCCAATAAAAACTATCTATTTACAACTGGTACTATAATTATTATACAATAATTGGTACTATGGTGGCGAAGGACGAACAGCTTAAAAAAAAATAGATACATCCGTTTAGTCGTACTTAAGTGATGATCCACTTACTAACGAACAGAATATTTATTTATATAGATACTAACGGCGCCCCGCGGTCGGCCATCTTAAATTTTTCCGGTATAAAAAAACTATGTACTATTCCAGAATATAATTTATCTCAGTGCCAAATTTCATCCAGTTCTGTCCAGCCGTTCTGGCATTAAGTAAGAAACATCCATCTATCCAAACTTACACCTTAGTAAGAGATATTCTTCAAAGTAATACGTTTGTATTTTGTCAACATTCCCAGTGTTCTTGTTCTGAGCTGACTAGCGTTACACCGAACGTGGCACATGATTTCTAAGCTTGCCATTAAAATTATGCGGATGTTTAAAAGTGTTTGATTTCAAAATTCAAAGGCGAAATTTTCACATACCAACTTCTGCACAGTTTTGTCAACGTTCCCAGTGATATCCTGGCTCTGGGCAGACTGCAGCGCTGCAACGGCGCGCTGCAACAGCCTCTGCACCGCGGCGTGCACGGCCGCGTTGTTCGCGCGCACGGTCTCGCGGACGTCGGAGCGTTGCGCCTCGGTCGCACACACCAGCTTACCGTGACTCTCGTCTGTTAGAGTTTTTATCTGAAATGTAAGTTGAATTCGAGTATTTCTTCCTATAATAAATATTAATAAAACTGGCATCTTTTAAAAAGGAATGGATTCAGATATAAGTTTACCATACCAGCCTGTAATGATCTCAGTGGAGGGACACCGGCCCACTCTCGAGGATTGAGGGTGAATGGGCTTTGATCTACCATGGGATTCGGATTGGTGGATATAAATGGCGACCCCCGCCTATGACAACAGTAAGGCGTAGACAGTATAACATTTGGGTCTCCCACCGAGTTGCATTCATCCTGCTGCGTCCATCACCCGAGACGCGAATGATACGTCTCATGACGTTAATAAAAAAAACGTCTTTTAATAATTTATATTAACTTTAAAAGGTACTGTGTTTGAAAATAGCAAAATTACCAGACTACCATATTCGCCGAATACGTACCTCATTCATAGTTTCATGAATTTGTCGTAGTATATCTTCAAGTTTGCCTTTGTCCCCTTGCAGCGTTGTCTTGCTGTTCGTTGTGAAATCATCTGTAATAAAAACAAGGTTCATTATTATGTATTTTATGTTAATATCAAATAATTCGAGAGCGTGTCGGTCAATTGATAGTGACGCTGATTTTTGGCCTCTTTGGGTAAGGTGTATCCCCTCAGGTCGAGAAAAGAAAGAAAGAAACATACGAAGCACACGAAATAATAAAAATTACAACAGAAGAATATCGTATTAATTAAAAGACTCAATAGACATGGATAGGGACGAACGTTATTTACTTATTTATATTTCGTGGCTAGATATTTTGTTGTAATTCCAACACACTAGTTTCGGGTGAAGGTCTGTGTGTTTGTTTGTACCTAATGCAGTGTGGAGGTCGGCGAGCCCCTCCCCGAGGAGCATGGCGAAGTGCTTGGCGGCGGCCGCCATGTTCCCGCGGTGCTGCGCCGCCTGCTCGCGGTAGCTCCGCGTCACTTGGAGATTACACGATTCCACGTTCCTGTTCAATATCATTTTAATTAAGTACAAATACTATATACAGGTATACAAGAAATACAATCATACAAGTAAACTTAGACAGCAAAACTAATGGTCACCCTCTTAACAGAGACCCCGTGACTCTGTCAAGCGCTAATGCGTGAATCACTCGTTCAAAAAAGGTTTGAGGACGCATTGACGCTAAGGTAAGGAAAGGAATGCCGCTGGGTTTTTAGCTTCCCCATGTGCTTCCCGAACAGGCGGGGAAACGTCCATTTCCTATCGGTTAAATAAAAGGTTTAGTTAACAACAGGGTCACCCCCACCCAGAATTAGAATTTAGATGATAACTCTCCGAGAGAATATACCGTACCAGCCTCTATGTTCCCACTGCAAGACACCAGCCCCCTCTCAATAATTGAGAGTGTATGATCTGATAATTGAGATGTCACATGTCGAATTTTTTGTTCTAAGACATGCCGGTTTTCTCACAATGTTTTCCGTCACCGTTTTTAGAACATGGTATTGCGCACATCAATTTATCAAGTGAAAAAACTCATTGGTGCACGTGGGTTTGAACCAGCGACCAGCCCCTGGCCCACCACGCTGAGAGATGCAGATGTACCGACTTGCGCTTGTCGACCGCGTCGTGCAGACAGGCGGCGTGCCCGGCGGCGGTGTCGGCGGCGCGCAGCAGGCCGAGGGCCTGGGCGCTGAGCGCGCGCTCCGTCTGCGACACCTTCTCCACCAGGTGCTTCTGCTCCTCGCACTCCAGCTTCGTCGATTGTAACTTCTGCAAATTGCCAAGTTACAAAGACCCCTGAGATATTCTACCGCTATTAATATTCTTGTAACCTTTCGTAAATAATAATTAGCCGTTATTTTTGAAAGATCATTTCTTTGTTTGTGACAGTTAGTGGTCAACTCTGTTTTTGAACCGACTCCAGAACTAACCCACGGAGCCGTCAACATTTTAACCGGGAGCGACATCTAAACGGCCTAATGTGTCAAACCTATCAATTATTTTCACACCGTGATAACCTCGCTAGGTTATCATGACACTATGTTTAAGTCTCCTCTCACCTTTGTCTTCTGCACTGTAAACCGTAGGTTCGATTTCCACTCAGAACAAGCATTCGTATGACGAACATTTGTTCTGTATCTGGTTGCTAAACATCTATTTAATTGTCTCAGTTCTATCATACTAGTGTAAAAACTTAACTGTTTTAATTCATGCACCTTTTTACCTTTATTATTTTTATGTTAGTTTCGTTACTCTCAAACTCTGTTATATGTATGGGAGGCGGGCGCTGACTTTGCTGCGCAGTTTTTATAACTTTAACAATGTCATCGCTTTAAGTTGTACAATGATAACCAGTTTTTTTTTAGTACCGATAAACATTATTATTATTCAAAGATACGTACATTAACCGTGTTAATTAGCTTGGTCTCCACTGTGTCCAGTTTGTTTTTGGTCTCGTTGAGCTCGGTGTCCCGCTTCTCCAGGGCCCTGTTCATCTCCGTGAAGAGCGCCTCCACCTTGTCCTTCTGCTCCTCCACCGCGCGCTTCTGCAGCAGCAGCTCCTGTATCTCCTTCCGCTGCTCCTCCTGCTTCAGCGTGATCTCCGCGTACGTGTCCGTCGCTAGGTATACACCTGGGGGAACAACGGACACCACTTATACTTGTTCCAAGGTCGTTCGGGGCAGTACTGCACTCGCCTTGCTGTGTTCCTCAGGAAAGGTGTGGGTGCCGGCGAAATTACAGGCGCGTGAAGTAGTACACCACCGTATTGGAGCAGCAATCGTGATGGTGGCAGTACCTCTCCAGACGAACTTGGCACAGCCACCCAGGGGACACGTACAGGGATTCTAAGGGTACAGTTCCTAAGTTAACCTCCACCTCCACACAGGTCTTCAGTGCAGGCCCACTAACCCCCACCCAGAATCACACTTGACCGCATTGAGTAATTCCACTGACCGTTCTTGTCCCTGGAGGCTTGCAAGTCTCTCTTCAATCTGTCGATCTCCTCCGCATACTCCTTGAGTATCGCCTTCTTGGTCATCTTCTGGTTGACCTCGGGCTTGTTTTGGATGTTCTTCGCCCGGTGCGCGTACTCCAGGGTGCTCATCGTCTCCTCGAGGTCTTTGTGTCCGGGGGAGATCGTCGCTATGATGGAGGTCTTTGTACGCCCGCCGAGGGACTCTTGCAGGATCCGCGTCAGCTTCGACTCTCTGCAATACATTATTAAGGTTAACTCTTTTTTATTTTTTATATGAGTAGGTGTCGGAACGAGCTGATGGCCCACCTGGTGGTAAGTGGCGACCCCCGCTCATGAAAACAGTAATACTACTCAGTATAAAATTTGCACAATCATCTGCGTTCATCACACAAGACGGGGATGATACGTCTCATGCGCATGTGATTTCACCGGCACTCACACCCTTCCACCGGAACAAAGCAACTCGAGCACTACTGCTTGGCAGATTCCAAGTCCGATGGCAGTACCTCTCTGCACCACCCAGGGGGTACGTGTAGGGAATCAAAGGATAAAAACCTACAGACCTAGGCCTCTTCTCAGGTGCCCTCAGCCCGTTACGTCACTAATATATTAAATACTCAGCATTAGGTGTGAGCGGTTGACTAGATAGATGTGTATGTGTGCGGGGCACCTGTAAGGTATGTGAGGATGTCGCTCCACGAGCGCGGTGATGACCCGGCCGAGCGTCAGCAGCGACTGGTTGATGGTAACGCACTCGCGCGCGCGCTCGCGCTTCGCGGGGTTGTCGGAGCCCGCCTGGAAACACATACACAATATATATTACACGGCTTTGCAGTTCAGGTCATCCTGCCTTCAAACTGGTCCTGGGTTAGATCAAAAAAGGTCGGGGCAACCTTCCTGTGTTGATAACAACAATATTTATCTGTAGTCCATGTTAGGATGATCTAAAAAGTGGGTAATAATAAATAATAAGTACACCTCCGCTAAACTCCTAATAAATTTGTTTATTTTACTTGACGGTACGCGTAAGTTCACATAATTTTAAGTGGTTACTGCCGCCCATAAACAACAGAAATTCAACTCCGGTCCTCCCCTACCGAAGTATGAGAAGACGCATCGCGTTGCGCCCATCACTTTAAGACGGAGATGTAACGTCCCATGCGCTTGTAATTCACCAGCACCCACACCCTTTCACCGGAACAGCACCGCTGCTTGGCGGCGGATTACCAGGTGTGCTGGAAATACTTCTCAAGTAAAACCCATCCTAAAAACAGATCCGTGTATTGTCTGTAATGTATGTATGTATGTTCATTACAGATAGGATCTGTGATCCTTCACAGGTAAGATGAAGTTCTCCGATCCGGCCAGGAGTGTAGCTAGTTACCTTGCTGATGTTCTCCGAGCCGGCCAGGAGTGTACCTAGAGTTACCTTGCTGATGTTCTCCGAGCCGGCCAGGAGTGTAGCTAGTTACCTTGCTGATGTTCTCCGAGCCGGCCAGGAGTGTACCTAGAGTTACCTTGCTGATGTTCTCCGAGCCGGCCAGGAGTGTAGCTAGTTACCTTGCTGATGTTCTCCGAGCCGGCCAGGAGTGTAGCTAGTTACCTTGCTGATGTTCTCCGAGCCGGCCAGGAGTGTACCTAGAGTTACCTTGCTGATGTTCTCCGAGCCGGCCAGGAGTGTAGCTAGTTACCTTGCTGATGTTCTCCGAGCCGGCCAGGAGTGTAGCTAGTTACCTTGCTGATGTTCTCCGAGCCGGCCAGGTCGACGAGGTTCAGCTTGCCTATCTTCACCAGCTCCTCGCCCTCGGCGCTGTTCTCCCGCATGTGCACCACTATCGTGAACACCGTGTGGGATCGGCTGCGGACACATACACACACAACTCACGATTTATACTGAAGGGACAGGACGAGACGAGCCCACCTGATAGTAAATGGTTAGGGGGCGTCCATAAATTACGTGAGATGATTGAGGGCGGGAGGGGGTCGAGTCAAATCTCATCTAATCTCACGTTGGGGAGAGGGGGGGTCTCGACAAATATCACGCAATTTATTCTCTGATATTGAAACAAAAAAAATATACTATTTTGGTCCATTTAATCCAAATTGTATGTACATGTTTAAAATTTAATCTTAAGCGCCATCGTAATACGATTAAGATTATTCACTAATCTATTGTTAAATTTTTATTGCATTTATAACTCTCAGCAATATTGATTACTAGTCTTAACTAGTCGTAAATAAAAGCACGAACCAAATTATTTTTTTCTTTTTACAAAAAACAATCCAACGCGTTTACGTAATAAACCCACATTCTGAAAAATCTCACGTGAGATTAGGGGCCGGGGGAGGGGGTTGAATAAAATCTCACGACATCTCACCAAGGGGGGAGGGAGGGACAGAAAATAGAAAAAAACACCTCACGTAATTTATGGACGCCCCCTTACCTCCGCCTATAACAACAGCAATACGACCTTAGTACCCAAGTCGCATCCCGTTGCGTTCGTCACGGCAACACGACAAGTCCTCTCCGATCAAAGTATGAGAAGATCTAAGTAGCTTCCCGTATCGCCCGTCACCTGACACGGGATGTAGTCTCATCGGCACCCTCACCCTTACCACAGCAATGCGAGTGCACGATTGCTTCAGATTACCAGGTGTGGCGTCACTACTTCGGACGAACTTGGCACAAGTTTTACGGCTAGTTTTAGTTGGTGCTTCCAAACCACCCAGGGGGTACGGGAACTACAGACGCGACTAGACTACCTGAATGCCTAGAGGCTATATCTAGTTTCTTAATGAAAATGTCTAGTTGTCTAAATGGTTCAAAGCTACCAACTAGATTCTAAAACAAACAATGCCTTAATTTTCTGCGTGGTACATCTATCCCAAATATTATTTTATATGTGAAAGTACTGTCTATTACGTTTTCACGCCTAAACCACTGAAACAATTTGATGATATTTGGTATAGAGATGGGACCTTGGAGAAAGGCATTCTGTACCAAAAACGTAAAGAGGCAGAAGTTCGTATGACGAACTTGGCAGCTTGGCAATATAAGCTGCATATTTTCTGAATTCCACACGGGCACATCCTAACTAATATTATAAATGCGAAAGTGAGATTGTTTGTTACGCTTTCTCGCCTAAACGAATAATCCCAATTAAAAAAAATTCTTTCACCAATGGAGAGCTACATAATCAGCGAGTAACATAGGCTACATTTTATCACCGTATTCCCATTGAAAAGGGAACTACGCGGGTGAAACCGCGAGCGGCAGCTAGTAAAGTATAAAATTATAAATACCGTTCGGTGATAAGCGCATCACTTGAAAGAATGAAAATTTAGCTATTTTTTGTTTTAAAATGTTCATAATAGTACAAATTACGTTTCTAACGTAACAATTGGAAATTGCCCGGAATTTAGTTGGCAAGATGATACATTTTTCTATGGAATTTGACTTAGAAATGACGCTCGCAACACGATTAAGGTTTATAGATAGTTAATTAATGTATGAAAAAAACCCCACAGTTGATTTTCGTGATACAAATGAAAAAATAAAATAAGGGATTAGTGCGCAAAACGTTTCGACAGCGTATTGTCGTATGTGAATCAAGAGACAAGAAAGCATCTATCAGGTCAGCTAGTACATAATATAAAGACAATGTATGAGTACATGTATGTAAGATATTGCAGTAACCATCCACTACAAATTCTAACATACTATTAACTGGTATTGATGTTATAAGACTCACAAAGTCGTATTTTGTAGAATAGTTTTGGGAGGGTTGCTGCAATACAAAAAAATGTTATTAGGATCATAAGTTCACATAATGGCACCATGTAATCAAAGACAATACGACTCAGGTTAGGTTGAAGCGGTCACTCACACATGCATGCGGTTACCTACACCATTGGTATGTTATGCTTTTATGATTCATTTATTCCTTTAGATCTCAAGAATAATTTGGACACGTCAAATTTTACACACACATGTTCACATATTCGTGAGCATATAACGTGTCACAGGAACTCCCCAGGTACATTACATGCACACAGATATGTTACAAAATTTATAAAAAAAACAATCAGTTTTCATGTTTTAGATAGTCTTATTTGTTAAGTTTACGTCTGTTCCAACCCTCGTCAAGTTTACGTTTGATAACTGGTAACTAACATGCTGGGGATTGGGAGACCTGGTGGGTTGAATTCTAGATCGATTTAGGCATGCGCTGTTTAAGTATTGCCACACTTTTTTTTAAACCCCTATACACAGACATCACATAAATAATGTAATTACCTCGAATGTTCGTTCATGAGGGTGGTAGCGACTCGCTTCCTGTCCTGTCCTTGCGCCATGATATTATATACTTCGTTCTTGTTAGACACCTGTGAACAATGATATCTGTAATCAATACTTATTCTTCAACCATATCATACATTATTGCCTCAACCTAATCAAGTCAAAATAGCCTGTAGGATGAGGGGCTACATATGTATATATTTTTTGGTTTAAGTCACGGACGCCGGCTTATCTAATGTTAAGTGATAGCCGTCACCCATTAACAGCACAACGACTCAGATATTCCACTACCGAAGTATGAGAAGACAGAGCACCTTCTGCACTGTAGGTCGTGGGTTAGGTTTCTACCCAGATCAAACATTAAAAAACATCAAATTAAAAGTCAGAAATTTCAATTAAAAATGCATTTATATTTCAGCGTAAACTCACTGTGATCTCCTCAAGGCCGTTGACAATGTTGGATCCCTTCCGCGTGACGTCCTCATATATCCTTAGTTTGGAGTTGTCCTCGGACGTGGCCAGCAAGTCGAACAGCTCCTCGTTGTACAGCTCCAGGTACGAGACTCGAACCGTGTACTCCGTGTTGGAGAGACGCAGCTCGTCGAATAGTTGGGAGAGGGCGCGCGGGATGATGCCCGCCAACGGGTCCTGGAATTAACAAGCAACGATATCTCTTTCAGAGAGTGGAGGCAGAGGGGACCACGCTGGTTCAAACCCACACGTGCAGAATTTCTTCACTTGAAAAATTTATGTGCGCAATATCACGTTCTCGAAACGGTGACGGAAAACATCGTGAGGAAACCGGCATGTCTTAGAACCAAAAATTCGACAAAAATCCGGATTGAGCTCCCGTGGTAGATCAAAGCCCATTCACTCTCAATTATCGAGAGTAGGCTGGTGTCCCTGCAGTGGGAACATAGATAGTTCAACATCCGAATATGTCAAAGGCCTTTGGAAGTCTTGAAATGTCAATTGAATGCCACACTCACACTCTGCCATGTAGTTTCATTCCCCGTGCTCTGCCCCACCATAGTGTGAGTCTTCCCGGTGCCCGTCTGCCCGTACGCGAACACTGTGCAGTTGTACCCCGCCAGCACCTCCTCGATGAGGGGGCTGACCACCTCCTGGTATACTTCCACCTGGAAAAATAAACATCGGTGACAAAACAATTATACTCCAATCTGATATGATTGCGATTGAAGTCCCCAAAGCCTATGTACAGTTCACCTTGAAGTTCCAGGCACTTAAAGCGTATCGTCCCCGTATCAGTGACGGGCGCAATGCAATGCGACTTGGGTCTTATCATATTTTTGTAGGAGAACCCCCAAGTCTTGTTTTCGTTGTTTATGGGCGGCGGTAACCAATTAACATGAGGTGGGCCGTCTGCTCGTCCCGTCACTAAAATCACAGAAAAAACCTGTGTATCTGAAAACTGTAACATAAACGTTAACACTCATACCTCTGCACTAGGATTCCCTGTGTCTCAGATGGCATCAACAAACACAGAAACACAAGACAAACACCCAAGACCCGCGAAATAACTTCATGCTCACCACACAAAGTGTGCCCCGGCCGGGAATCGAACCCAGACCACTCGCTTCGTGGGCTATTAGCAACTAAGCAACAGAGCCGTAACTAATAACCCTAGTACTACTAATAAATCAGCTATAGAATTATAACGACGAGTAGCAATAATTGGTAATTAATGATAACGCTAATTCCATGCCAGGCACTTCTTCTTTTTGGCTTTTCTTTCACTCCTGGTAATCTGCTACCTAGCAGTGGTACCAGGCAGTAAACTAAAACACTCCATAATAATCTAACAGCCAGGGCAAAACTTGTAGAAACAAGTCAAGGCAATACCTGGAAAAAATTGTATACCTGTTTGACATTAGGTGCAAATGCTCGGTCAAATGTGAACTTCTTAGTATGTGATGAGTTCTGTGACTGCCGCACCACCACTTCACGGTTGTTGACCACCTCAATCACTCCAAGAGACTTTATGTCTCGCTCCCGTTGATTGAGCGGTCTGAAATTGACAGAAAAGTTGTAAGTTCTATAGAAATTGATTTCTCCATAGCTAAGCTTTGCATCAGAGTGAGAGGGTCCAAGTTGGATCTCAACAAATACTTCTAAATACTATTTATTACAGCTCTGCTAAACTTCTTATAAATCACATGTTGAAGGTTTGAATGAATTATATACACAGGTATGGTAAATGATTTATTTTAAAAAGTCCTCATCAAAACAGATTTTCAGGAATGGAATGGGATGTGTGAGGCCATGGAAGAACAACGACAAGTCACCTGATCAGCGTATGATTTATAGTTAGAACACTATAAGCTTTTGTTTTTAATCTTATTGAATCTCAAAAATTGAACACCTTATTAAAATAAACGTTAACACTCATACCTAAGCTTTTATTTTAATAAAGACTTGCTGAACTTCAGCTGGTATGGATGTGCACAAAATTATCATCCAAGACTCGGAAACTATTAGAGTTTCTTATGCTGGTTGAAAAACATAACCATGGCTTCCTGAAGACGGAAGGCGACGTCGAAGTCAACCCAGAAAGAGCTAGGGGGACGATTGGGATGCTCAAGATCGTAATCTGCGGGCGGCCACAGAAGGTTGAAATGTGTGCAACGATTTGGACGAGACCTTTGCGCAGCAGTGGGACAAAATAGGTTAAGGAAGATAAACTTGTTGGCCTATGTTAGAGATTGAGCTAACTGTCTAGTCAAGAATAGTTATAGACCATACCACAGCCATGCCTACAACTTTGGTATTTTAGAACAAATTATTTGAGCGTAGCTTTCGTGGAGTTTTTAATTTAATAAATGTTTTCACGTAGCGCCCATAAGACCAAGGGGGATACAAAACAACACACAAGTAATAGTTTATTAACTCAAACGAGCATAAATAGTCCTACTAGAGCTTAGATTACCTGAGCCGGACGAATACTTGAATGTTCTGATTTTTGTCTTTTCTACCGCTTCTTTCTGACGGCATCATGAATGGTCACTAAAACACTATCACACAAATACCAAAATCTCTATTTTTGTTTGATTTTAATTAAAATATTCACAAATATCGTCAATGTTTTCAAATCAAAATACGTTCGTTAGCGCAGAAGACGTTGACCCACAAACAAAATTCAAATTTGGACTTTTCATGAATGTTGCTAGAATATAAAATAATTATTACGCTCACTACAGTAATTTTTATAGAAATTGAACGATGGGCGTCTGAGCTCTCCACATTGCCTGTGACAATTTATTAAAGTCATAAACACAAGTACTTTTTTGGGATTAATGTAGACTTCATTGGCGAAGAGGTCGCGAAGAGAAAAACACCTTATAAAAAAAATTGGTCTTTTGGCTTATTTTTGTAACTTTTTCTTCCCCTTTCCTTTTTTTTTATTGTAATTCTTTTTATGTCTTTAGTGAGGGGATTAGCTGACAGCCCAACTGATGTTAAGTGTTTATAACCACCCATAGATAACACCGATACGACTCCGGTCCTGTCATATTGCATTGCACCTATCATGTTGAGACGGGGATGTAACGTCTCATGCGCTTTTATTTGGAGTACATTTTATACTCCAAATGTAAAACGACTAGCAGCCCGTCCCGGCTTCGCACGGGGACAATTATTTATTTTTGGAAATTTGGATATAAAACACTTTTTTTCACAAATATTTTTACTTATTAAAAAATTATTATTTATTAATTATATATGTGCCCCCTCCACCCCGCCCGCCGCGATGCCCGGCGCGCTTTTCAGACTGCATCGCAAACAACGGCCACGGCGCTATGGCGGTTTTGTTTACTGTTTGAATTTTTTAATTCGTAATATCTTTTGAATGGAAAGTCCAATTTAAATAATTTAAAAACTATTTTATAGGTAGTTAAATGGTCTTGACCATAAAATAATTTATTTGGATAAGGATTAATATAAACACATAAATAGCATGGTTTGAATTTGGTTAGCATTTTCATTAATATTTAAAATGAAAAAAGTTGTTGTAGTGACATAACTATTTACAATAGTTGGACATATGCTACCGCGGAGTTTTTTGTAGAATTATGATGTTCTTCAATATTGTTGTACATTATTTTGTTCTATCGCTAATAGTTTCGGCAGCGCATTCGACGAAAGACATTTTAAGACTCATTTTTCTACACCTTCGGTTACATTGTTCAAATTTTACCAAGGATCCCTAATTTTTTTCAAAATGAAATGTAGCCTATGTCAAACTGGAAGAATGTAGCATTCTATTGGTGAAAGAATTTTTTAAATCAGCCCAGTACTTTTTGAGCCTATTCATTACAAACATACAAACATGGGTACAAATCTTTCCTTTTTATAATATTAGTGTAGATATCAAAATTTAATTCTTTTGCTTTGTATAAATTTTAATAGTTTTAGTTTGTAAATTTCATGATTTTCTCATATTCCTACCGTACATACTGATCGTTTTGCATATCCTAATTGTGATCCCTGTCAATTGGGGATCACAATTAGGACGTTTATGTTTCCTAAAAATTTACTTAAAAAAAAAATATTATGCAACTTATAAAGAATGGCAATACAATACACAACACAAGCCGTGCGAAGCCAAGCCAAGAGAAAAAAAAAATTCTAAACTAACCCAGATTACCCCGAAAATAAACAGAATAGAATTGACATAATTTCTGTGGCTAAAAACAAGCCAAAATATCAAATTGCAATTTTACATTTCAAATACTTTGCGGTTTCTTTTCCTTTCATGCGTTCTTACTAAAGTAATCGCGGACCATGAACGGATTTAACGGATAGTACTAAGTAATACAAATTACAAAGCATAGAATAGATTTTTAAATACTGATATACAACTAAGACTCAGAGTTTTCAATCGTTCCACAAAATACTACATAAAAGAATAATAAATCATAGATAATGGCTTTCGAAGTATGTAGGATATGCCTAGCTAGCGATATCAAGATGTATTCAATTACAAACACGGAGCTCCAAGATGTCTTTGAGAAACTAACAAGTAAACAGGTATGTGTATTTAACCTTACTTAGGTTGGTTTTTGTGTACTACCGTATTCTGTCTCTTTTGATCCTCACGATGACCTACTCTAGGATGGTGAAATAAATAACCTTATTTGGGCCTGATTACGATTACCATCACTTAATAATTTGCTACTATAATGACAAAATCCATTCATTCACCTATTTTTATGATTCCAGTGGAATACCAAGAGGAGACCGTCGGCAATCTGCTACATCTGCCATGCCCATTTGAAGAGTTGTCAAAAATTCATAGAATATTCAATATTATCTGAAAAAATCTTCACTCAAATCTTTACATACACTGAGATGGAGGTACAAGTGACATAATTAATACTTTTGTTTGTAATTAATGGTTTTTTAATTTGTGTAAGGGTTCTGGATAATGGGTCTGAATCACTCATGTGTTTTTTTTAGTTCACAGAAGATACAGTAGCCATGCTTAATAGCAGAAGACTGCGAAAACTATCCGTGTGTCTGATTGATGCATTGTCTATCAACATCTTCAGCAATTGTGAAATGAAAGAAGAATCAGAAATTATTGATTTAAGCGAACAACTTGAAATAAAGGAAGAAACAGGTTTGCTGCTTATTTTACAGAATGTACAGTTTTTAGCACTGTCCATTAATTTTAAAATATAGTAATTCTAGCAGTAGAACTTGTGCAAAGTTCGCCTGGAGAAGTAATGCCTCCACACTTGGTAATCTGCCTCCAAGAAGTGATGCACTCTCGAGCTGAAGGTAAGTGGCAACCCTTGCCCATGACAACAGTAATGCAACTCAGTTTAAGATTTGGATCTTAAACTGAGTCACATTCATCCTGCTGTATCCATCACCTGAGACTGATATGATACGTCTCATGCACATGTGATTTCACCAGTACCCACACCTTTCCACCGAAACAGTAATGTGAGCACTACTGCTTTTTAACAGATTTCAGGTGTGGTGGCAGTACCTCTCCGGACGAACTTGGCACAAGTTCTTTCAAAGTCAAAGTCACTAAAATCATTCATTTAAACCAATCACTTGTTAGAAATGTCAGTTGTTTATAAAACCTTCAGTCAGGATAATTGTAAGAAATTATTAGCTAAGTTATCACACTTTTAAAGGGGAAAGTTTGTATGTATGTGTGTCTGTGTACATATGTTTGTTACTCCTTCACGCTCAAATGGTTCACTGGATTTGGATGAAATTTGGTATCAAGCTTTTATCCTGGATGTTAGAAGTTTACACATCTTACTTCTTTGAGGAAAAAATCAATGTTTAAACCTCAAATCTTGTTTCAGATTCCTCTTCATGTGTAAACGACCATATACAAGCCAAACATAGCAGTTTGGAACAAGAAAAAATATTACCGAATAATGTCGCGCTTAAATTTGGTACGCAAATACGAGACCAACAAAAAAAATCCCGCGGCAACATTGATACCGATGAAAACACTGCTACTACTTCAGAGAATACCAAATTGAAAGTTGACAATGAAACATTAAATGTATCAAACAGTGAACAAAAAAAGAAACCATATTTCATACTAAAATTCGATTTTAACCATACAAAATATAAGAAAAGGATATCATTAGAACCATCCGCAGTGTCATCGAAATCATCGGAACCTGAAAGTCTCGACAACCTATCCAATTGTGACACAACGGAGCAAAACAAAATGAAAACACCATTAATCATTCATCATAAAAAATCATATGACAATCATATCATAATGAAAACACAATCGAACAAACAAACAAATGACAATCGTATGAAAAATGATCTTGAAAATTCATATACCTGTGACGTTTGTAATAAGAGGTTCTATAAAGAAAGCTATTTGAAGAATCACAAGAAAATCCACAGCGGACAACCGCGGCCATACCGATGCAAGTTCTGCGATATGAGATTTCGACAATTAATTCATTTGGTGCAGCATCATAGGACGCACACGGGCGAAAGACCATATAGCTGTAACGAATGTCCCAAGGAGTTTCGGCAATTGAGTAATTTGAAACAGCATCAGAGAATTCACACCGGCGAAAAGCCGTATATTTGCAAACTGTGTGACAAAGCTTTTCATCAAGTGGCGAATTTAAACAAACATATGGAAGTTCATCATTCGCGAAAAAAAGGGAAGTGTAAGAATTTTACTTGAATTTTGGTGCGGTGTACAAATTCAACTGCTTCCAGAGGACGTATCTTGTGATGTGTTGAATCACAAAGAGTGCATTTGTCAGAATTTCAAATTTATTTGAAACTAGCTGTTCCCCGCGACATCGTCCGCGTGCTCTTTATTGCGTGGAACCCTAATTCTCTTACTTAAATAAAAAACAAAAACTCCCACTATTTTTGAAATAATTAATAGAATAATCTTAAAATTAAATAATAAATCCATAATATTGTTAGTAATTTTTTCCTGAGTAATTTCAGTTTGAAAATGTAATTAAAACTTCCATCTAAATTGATATGCCACAGAGGTTTGATACTCATTGGTAAAATTAATGTAATAGTTTGAGCTGATTAACTATTCGAGGCACAACAGTTGAACAATTATTATCTGTGAGCTCTTTAAATATTGTATTTAATTTATTGTAAATTGTTGATTTTAAGTTATTCATACTTCATGTGATGTAATCGAAGACATGTATTAGTGGAGTGTGTCAAACGAAGCCGAAACAACATTTGCCTTAATGAAACAGGCGTGTGTAACCAGATACTTGTAGAAGAAACTTACTAAAATTTTGCTCAAATTTGTTATTTTAGGTATTAGATGTAGGTTATACGGGATTGTAAACTGGAGGGTGACATATTCAACTTTGAACAAACCCTTTTTAAATAAATAAAGATTAAAAAAAAAAGTTATTTGTACTTGTATGTATTATTAAAAAAAAGTTATTCATACTTTGTAAGAGCGTGGTGGCCCAGGGGCATAGACGCCGACTTTCAATCTGAAGGTCACTGGTTCAAACCCACACGTGCACCAATGAGTTTTTTCACTTGAAATATTTATGTCCGCAATACCACGTTCCCGAAACGGTGAAGGAAAACATCGTGAGGAAACCGGCATGTCTTAGAACCATAAATTCGAAGCCATGTGACATCTACCTATCCGGATTGGGCTTCCGTGGTAGATCAAAGCCTAAACTCTCAATTATCGAGAGTAGGCCGGTGTCCCTGCAGTGGGAACATCAGAGGCTGGTACGGATGTATTATGTAACAAATACTCTGCAAGAATGTTACACATTCAGATGTTTGGTGCCTCCATAAGCAATTATGAAAACAAACTAGCATTAAACTTCTGATTATGTTATTATTTTGTCTTTTTTATTTTATTTCATTTTGTAACTTAGTTTTAATTTTTGTATTTTTATTTTTAGTTTAGTTGTCTGGATGTGAGTGGAGAATATTGTGTAAGGCTATAATTGGCACACATTCTATACAATGTTTTATGATTATAAATGTTTGTATATAATTTTTATTATGTATACTGTTGGCGTTGCCATAATAAATAAATAAAATTAATAATAAGTATCTGAATTTTGCCAACTTCGTAACAATTAAAGGTATTTTCTTCTCTTGCTATAATGGCATTTTATTTTAATCTTATCACTACATAGTATAAAACAAAGTCGCTTTTTTTGTCCCTATGTCCCTATGTATGCTTAAATCTTTAAAACTACGCAACGGATTTTGATGCGGTTTTTTTTAATAGATAGAGTGATTCAAGAGAAAGGTTTATATGTATAATACACAAGCAAGTCACCCCGGCTTCCCACGGGTAGTTTCTGATCAGGGGCGTAGCTACCGCCGTATTTGCCGTATCAATTATACGGGGCCCCCGGGCCACGGGGGCCCCCAAAGTGTGTAAGGAAAAATAAAAACTTTCTAATTTATTTTATTTTACAAATGACAAGAAAAATCTTTACCTCCATATAAGGGCCTCCAAAAAAATTTTTATACGGGGCCCCGACAAGGCACGCTACGCCACTGTTTCTGATACGATACTGATGCTTTACTAACCGTGCGAAGCCGGAGCGGGTCGCTAGTTACTTTATATATGAGCAATGCTTGTGTACAAGATGTTTGGAAGGTCGATGTATGCATAGGGGGTGTTAGATCACCTAGTGGGGCATATTTGTAACCTAGGTTGTCCTAGCCTAATGTCTTAGAATTTCTAGATATCTGGTTAGTATGATTTTTGGCAAATTCTCGAAAATTAGGTATTTATTCGTTCACAGAGTTCAAACAGACAACATTTGGTATCTAAAAACTTATTTTTGTCTTAGTACCATAAATAATACGAAACCGACCAAACTGGACGTTCTGAAGAGTTAGAAACTTTTATGAAAATCAGAGATACACTTTTGTATAAAAAAATTAAAGCTAATTAACACATTGAACACGTTTTAAAACACCGAGAACTCATGACAAGACAAACACCCAAGCCCCGAGATTAAACTTCACACTCATCCGGGAATCGAACCCGGGACCCCTAGCTTCGAAGGCACCTACTAAGTACCTATAAATCTACGAAGCCGTCATACTTTGTAAGTCTTTAATTAACAAAGTTGCCATTACTCTTTGTCTTTAGATATATTGTTACGTTACAAAGCTACTATAGTGAGAATAAGCTTAAATGAATTAATAAATAAGCATTGCTTGAAATATGGGAACTAGATAACTGATAGAACACTTAGGTACATAGACGGTAGTTTTTTTGTAAATACATACTTATAATACCTACTATTAACACCCAGACACAACAGAAATTTATGTTCGTCACACATAAATTTCTGTTCCTGTCCTCGATGGGATTCGATGGTTTGTCCTGGATGGGAATCGAACCCAGGACCTGCAGCGCAGGAGGCGGAGCCACTACTAACTGAGCTATTATATATTACTGTAGATACATTTATTTTTAGTGAAAATCCTAAAAACTCCGCTTAACTAAAATATTCGGTAAAAAACGGCGCGTCTATTTCGAAATAATGTTTGAGCAACGCTAGCTGGTGCGGGAGCAGGCGAAATGAGAATCAAAGCTAATGTATGAAGGACTTCGCGAAGAGGGTTCGCGAGTTAGCATTCTATTTTTTTTTTTTTTTTACTTTTGTCACCTCTAAGTTATGCAACTCTCTCTCCGGTCAGTATTTGGAACGCTGACAGTTTAGTGGCATTTGAACTAAGCGCTTCCATGCTTTGGGAGGCACGTTAAGTCGGTTGCAGTGATAGGTACTACGTAGTGGAGGCCTTCGATTAGTTTGAGAACTATAACACCAGAGTTGGCCACTTACACGAAAGAGAACGAACCGGAGATTATGGAAACATGATAGCTTGAAGTCATTCATGGAAATCGCGTGCGTTCTTATAAGACCGCGCGTTCAGGAATCGGATTAGATAACCCTCATTTCTATTAAAACATGCAAACAAGAAGCAAAACAAAATCTTACAGTGCAGTCGTGTCTCATAAGAACTGCACATAAGATTCCAACATCATACTTTTTACAATGCTCGAGTAAGAACAGAAAAATAAACTGGTTAAATGAGCGACGTCATTATACAGATACTTTTTGCGTCTGGCAACACTCATTACGAGCCATTTCCTCCCGCGCTTTCTTGAAGAAAATTAAAGTTGCCGCATTAATTCTACCCGTATGTCGCTGTTTTTGCTTCGGTTAGCGTTATGGCGGGCCTCGTTCCGTTTTTGCTTCCAGCAGCCGCCGCCGGTCTCTTCCCAGACTTGCGAACCCACAAAAAGTCACTTCGATCGCGGGAATCTGCGCAAAAACCCTTGCCGCGCTCAATAACCGCCGACGACGATGAAATACTATGAGTTCCTCCAACTTTTTAGTCATCTTGAGCTTTTTCCCCGGGATATTTGCATTAGCCGATCGTTGTCCGCCATTTTGTAGTTTTTCCCGCGTTCCAAATGACGGTTGCGTTCCGAAAATCTCGTTCTGTAAAAAGTTAGCCGATGAAATTCCTGCTTGGCGAATGAACGTTTATGTATAATAATGTTTTTATCACGCACTAATATAATAAACATTATGTTTGAAATTCTGTTAATCTAAAGACGGACAATTTCGTGCTTTGAATATTAAATTTGTGCTCACTTAAATAAGTGCCTGTGTTATTTGTTCATTGTTCTAATACCTACATAAGTAGTTTCCAGGACAAAGGGTAGAATACGTAAAAATCACAGATGATTTGTATTTTGTTTAGTTCGCAAATGGCATCTGTGAACTTTTATGTAAATAAATAGAAAATAGTTACCTACCTACATACAAGGAAAAGTCGAGTTTTCCAAAGCGTTATACTGAAAATATAAAAGTTCTCGTGCGGGAAAGCCCAGTTTTTCATATCTCGGACAAAAAGCATAGACCACGGTTCCCACAGTCAGGCCGTTAGTTTATCATATCGACATATTTCTAGCTATCCAGACCTAGTGTCGAAGATTAAATAACAGTATTCCTGTGTGGATCTCTCACCATAGCAACACTGCCGGATTATGTTGAAAGTTTTCAAGCAAAACCTACTCTAAACACGTCAGTGGAAAGATCATAAAGCCATTCAACGAAACGCATGTTTCCTGTTGAAAGCCATTAGTATACAAGCCGTATTGAATCGAATTGCGACGTAGAAAGGCTCTGTATCCATAGAGAGTTGAGGAGCGAGTGGTACAGGGCTGATAGTGCCAACCTTTCACCGAGGAGGAAAAACCTACACTGCCTTAACTGTCGTTCGGATATTATTTGCAGAAAAACTGAAGCCACAAAAATGGCGAAAGATAGCCGCAAGTTTTTGGTTAAAAATAATTTATGGGTGTAATTACACGGAAACGGCGGTGGAAAACAACATGAGGAAACCGCCGTGTCCTAAAACCAAAAATTCGAAGACACAGAGTAGTACTGCCACCATACCTGGTAATTTTCCAGTAATAATGCTTTCGCATTGCTGTTCCGATGAGAGAGTATGGGTGCCGGTGAAATCACAGGCCCATGAGACATCCCCGTCTCGGGTGAAGGGCGCAGCAGGTTGCCACTTGGATCTCTACAACACATCTTAAACTTAGATTGGGGAGACTTTATTCGTAGTGCTTTGACATTGAATTATGTCGTTTTGAGTCGTTGTTATGGGTTGAGACCTCTTTAATTCAGGACCTTCGGCTTAATTTGTCAATTAGGTTAAAAAAAATTAGTAGTATGTTATCTATGACCGCGTGTTCCATGGCCGTTCACTCCTACGATGACTCTCTCAAAGCAAAGTTCTCACGATGCCCCTAGCCTCGCGTCGCCTCATTCCGCGCACACCTCACCGCATATTTCATTAATTATTCAAGTTTTATCAATTTTTATTTACTATATGAAAGCAAATTACTTTCTTCGTTGACATGTTTCTGAAGTTCGCAGTTATATGGAGCGGTCATGTTTTAGTTGAGTACGTAAATAGTCATGAAATTTCAAATAAGTTGACTTAATGTTGTCAGTTCCGGTGGAGCGGCCATTTTGTACAAAGTATGTTTTCTTCCCACATCAACTTTGTAATGGTACTATTAGGTAACTGTTTCCTTAAAATAAATTCTATGGAATAGGTTTTTATGTGGCTAAGTGACTAAACAAACGGGAGCGTATTAGCTCGCGTTAGGTGAGTATTCTTTGAATTCCTACACAAAGGTACCTGGGTAGTGCAGCAACAAAAAGTAGCAGTAGAACTTGTGCAAACATCACCCGGAGAAGAACTGGATATCTGCCGTCAAGCAGTGATGCACTCGCATTGCTGGTTAAAGGGTGCCGGTGAAATAACATCACGCCTCCATCTCCTGGGTTATCCCCGATTGTATTCCTTAAGTACCAGGTTAATATTTCTTCGCTCCATCTTCCATAGGAACCGCAAAAAACTTCAAAGACAAAGACTTCAGTTTGCCCGGGGCCAGACGCATGCAACTGCGTCGAAATATCGGGAGTCAACAAAACTCACAAATCATGGTAAATATCTTGGTAATACGAATAATCGTTCCTTGCATATCATCTAAGTTATGCAACTCGGCCCGGTCAGAAGTTGGATGGGTGACTAACTGGTAGAATTTAAAGTTTAAGCTTCCGTGCTTCGAAGGGCGCTAAGATGTCGATTCCGGTTATACTAGTCGATAAGCCGGAGGCCTTCTGGCGACTTTGAATCTCCGACACCAGAGTTGGCCACATGCTCACACGAAAGAAAGAGACAGCTATATGTAGTCTTAATACCATGGGTCATTACAGGTCTTAAAGAAACTTAACTTCATTTCCGAAAGTTTAAATATCCACTTAAGCCAATGGCGTGGTTTTTGCGTCGGCCGTACCGTTGTCGGCATTTTATTGTTTTTTTTCGTTTCTTCGAAGACTCTACCCCACTTCGAATTAAGCTTTTGCAACTGATTATCATCGTTAATTTGATTTCGGCACGAAAGCGCGCGCCATTTAGTTTTTACAAGCTTTTTAAGTTGTTGTCTTCGACTCTGATAAAGCGGTTCGAGGCAAACCCGAGATGTAAGATTGTCGTGGAGTAAATTTCCCCTATAGGACATGATTTGTTATTTAGACATCATTACAAAATACTAATAATATAATATATTATTTATTTTTACACAACAAAAATATAGCCATGTATTTGGCCAGGAGGGACAAGATGATCACAAACTTTGAACCAATGATGAATGATGAATGGTGCGATGAATACCCTTAAGACTCCCTACACGTACCCCCTGGGTGGTGCTTGATTTGCAGAAGTACTGCCTCAACGCCTGGTAATCTACCGCCAAGCAGTGGTGCAATCGCACGCAGAGAATCATTGAAAAATTTTATTTTTCTAGGATTATCTGCGTGCGATTTGGTGCGCGTGTGCGAGATAAGGTTTTGATTAGTATTGGGATCGTAAACGGATTTATTTGATATCCCACGACACTAATAAAACATATGAATACCTATCTAAGTTCTAAAATTATAATTTTGAAAGTAATATTCCAAGACAGCTTCAATATTAACTCATATCGCCCCTCGCCTTTCAAGCAACTCAAAAATCTCGTACATTCCTGTACAACTACAATCTATTCTGTGCCTTACCCTTTCCCTCCTAAAATCGCAACCCACACATCAACAAAAATTCGTTGATAGCAGTTTTTATGTATGGGGTAGCAGCGTGGGGCCACATAGTGGGGTGTTGTGGGGTGAAGGCGGGGCCTGCAGCTGCATAGGGATCCTTCAGTCGTGCTGTGAGCGTCTGACGCGAACGTCACGGCTACCCTTCCGATAATCCGCGAAAACAAAAACTTCGTGCAACGAAACGTTCTAAGAAAAAAAAAAAATATTAGGCGGGAAAGTCATTCTACCATTTTTCATTGACATTTTTGACAAGTGAAAAGTTTTCGGTTTTTGCGCGGGTTGATGTGCGCGAGCGAGAGGGCGGATATGGAGAGCCCGGGCGAGGAAACGGGACGGAGCGCTCCTTCCGCGCCGCACACCCCCGCTCCCCAGCCGAACGGATCCAATAAGATAATCGGAAGAAACGTGAATGGAACCAGTAAGTCACAATACAAATACTATGGATACCCATTCATTGTTAAAAATACCTATTCGTACCGTAAAACTCCTTTAATTCCTTGAAAATAGTGCTGCAACACTTACGAAAAAATTCAGAATTATGACTTTACCAGGTAATAAGTATCTATAATGACTTTTTTGATATTGCATAGACATTGCAATAAACTTACAGTCTACTTCATGGTTATTTCATTTATTGATAGTTTTCATGCGTTGATAGTGTTCATACAATATCATACCTTATCATCATATCTTTTGTGATAGACAGTCATAGTTTTAACTTTGTATCCCAACTAGAAACCACCACAGATACGTAAAAATGACATCGTACGATTAAATAGCCGAGTATTCTTTATTTTCAAAGAATGGCTATTCTGCCGGCCAACAAAGATTATCAAGAAGAGATTGCTTTTAGTCATAACCATTCATTCTCCACTATATGAAGATAGACTTTGGATGAAATTAAAATTAATTGATCAAATATTCAGAGCGCTTGTCACGGTCTGGAATCAGAACCCAGACGTTGCGTCTTGGTTGTTTGCTATAAACACCTTTAGTAATAAGATATTTGAAAATAAAAAAAATATGGTTGTGCCTGAAGTTTTGTGAAAGTGAAGAATGAATGAATTAACCGGTTTTTATTTCTTGTTTGTTATTTACTAGTAATTTTTATATGTAATTTGTTTTAAGTTTTGTAGCAAAAATTAAATAATTTGTTAATTAGAGTAAGTGGGTTTGCCGTTCTAATTAATATTATATTGTAAATAAATAAATGGTCATTTCGTAGTTCGGCCGTCTTGCGCGGTTTTTTAGCGATAGACTTATGTAATGACTGACAACTCATTCAAAAGTCCACCTTCTGATGTTATGTATCGCGGTGCGACGGGGATGTAACGCTTGTACTATCACAGCACCCACACCCTTCCACCGGAACACAGCAATGCGAGTACACCACTGCTTGGCGGTAGATTGCCAGGTGTGGTGGCAGTTCTTCTCTGGAAGAACTAGGCACAAGTTCTGCTACTTTGGGTTGCTCCGTTCGCACCACTTGGAGGACACGTAAGGGTCTCTGAGGGTACCTACGGTTGTATCAGTACACATAGATAATACGAGTACGTACATCTAGTTACGTAGGTATTGTGTAGAACTAGTTTTTGTCCGTCTCGTTGTGAGCGCACTTTTTCCGCTTTTCCACGGTTTTTCCAACTCTACACACACCCGTACTTTTTGTAGAGCCTGACTCTATTTGTGGGATAGTCGACAATTGTGTTCTTGATACTTGGTTCAATGTGGATATCGTCTATGGAATAAAGTATGTAAATAAACTTAACTCTCGCGAAAAATGCTTTATTGTGGTTATTTTATTGAACTTTTCCATTGAACTATTATAAAATAATCATTATTTTATCAAAATAATACATTTACTTTGTCCATTTTTAGCATCTTGAAGATAGTTTGTGAAAAAAAAATACGATACAATAAAAAAAACTCATCATATAGATACGTTCATTTGCATTGAGATTGGAGTCTCAGCTCTGCCTTTTTCGCCGTAAGTCTACACATCCATGAAAAACATCAATTTGATAAAAACATTTTTTTTATTGTAAGAAAAAGTTTTATTGTAAAAGTAAGACTTTTTAGGATGGAAATATACAATAAAAAATTATATAATCTTGCCTCCTTATTAATAAATACAAAACAATCGGACCTAATTTCTTGCATATTCTTCCCCATAGAATTTCGGATAGGGTTTAAACAAGCGCTAAACGCATGCTCTCGTAGGTACTTATTTATTTATAAAAAAAAATTGACGTTTCCAAGTAATTTTTAAGAATTCAACGGGAATAAAGATATAGGTATCTTATAATAAAGGTATCTTTGACTTAATATCCTAGGACCAATATTGGCGTGTCGCAGTATACACATCAAGAGACTTGGATAGCAAAAACTCTATCCCAAGACAAAGCGAGCCCCGGTGGGTCAGAAAAACGCAAATTACACTGGTAACGGGTTCGATTCCCATCGCATGAGACTTTTCTTTCTGTATACTCACTTTTTGCAGCTCGGAATGGGGATAGAAAAATAAGGTTTGTTGATTGCGAATGCAATTAATATTGATTGTTTGTATCGGAATTCTGTAGTATTTTGTTCTTAATCCTTATTTTTGCACTATAATAATGTATCAGGGTCACTGTTTCTGGCGTCCACACCCCACGGAGGGTCGGATAGGGTTTGAACCGCTAACTTGGTAACAAGAAAGCGTGATCGCGTACATATTTATTTTTAGAAAATTTGACTCTTCCAATTACTTTTTATGGATTCAACGGAAATGATTTTTGACTTCAAATAAATATATATTCATGGAAATTAACAATTTTTTGCACGTAACCATATATCTTTATCCTTTTTTTTTTAATAAAAGTAGCCTAAGTTACTTATAACATCAGGTATCTGCCAGCGAAAATCCCGTCAACGGACGGGACGAGCAGACTGATGTTAAGTTGTTACCGCCGTAAACCACAAAAATATAACTCAGGTCCACCCCTGCTATAGTATGAGAAGACCCAAGTTGAATCACGTTGCGTTTGTCACTCTGAAGACGGAGATATTACGCCTCAAGTGCCTGTACCACCGGCACCCGTACCATTTCACCGGAACACAGGAATGCGAATATATATTTTAAAGTAATCGCGATTTATATATCTCACTAGCTGCGCCCCGCGGTGTTACCCATGGCTGGCAATCCTACGAGATACATACATACAAACTTTAGCCCTGTTAATATTAGTGTGATGTGGCACTAAAATTACCACAGCGGGATCTCTTCGCACTTATCCTCTATCGCCAGGAAAATACTGAACAATCAACACCTAACATAAAATAAAAGCACCAGATTTCTCAAATTTATATGATAATCTGGGATTAATTTGCAAAAAGCTTTGTTGCCATCCCATCTTAGATTATTTAAATAACGACATATTGTACATTTTTGTGCAAACGAGGCACCATTCTGTCTGGGTAAAAACATAAATGCATGGCAAGGCTCGCCAGAGACCCGCGAACCACGAGAAAACCCATCCTCTAGTTTTGAAAATGATTGTGTTAGACCCAGGGTACATAATTCCTGTTTATCAAAACATTTAACAAGAGGATGACTGGTACAATAGAAGAAACTTCAACGATGGTTTTATAAAAAC
Organism: Aplocera efformata; assembly: GCA_921293045.1. Classification (NCBI taxonomy): domain Eukaryota; kingdom Metazoa; phylum Arthropoda; class Insecta; order Lepidoptera; family Geometridae; genus Aplocera; species Aplocera efformata. The sequence continues at coordinate 945,732 of OV121057.1, forward strand.
AAAAAGTAGCTTTTTAATATACGCCATTTTCCTTTTAGGAACAATTTTCTTCTAGTTACCGATTTTAAAAGTTAATGCAACTCATAATATAAACAATTGTCATATAAATAAAGTATATCTTCCACTTTCTCGAATTAAAATTTTGGACAAGAGACCTTATTAGGCTATGAAAATATTTAATATAATAAACTGCCGAAAAACTTATATTCGTTAAGTAAAAAAAAAAAAAAAAAAAAAATTATTAAGACATTAATTTTACTCCGTCGAGCAATATTTTGATTTTAAATCGCCAAATATGTAAATGTTTTGATCTCTGTATAGAGTAACTTTCTAATTTTTAATTATAATAAAGTTCTCTATTTTTTATTATTAAATATAATATATAATTATTACCTAAATAGCAATATTGCGATATCTGAACTGGTGATTGTGTCCTAAGTTCCATCATGATGCTAATCGTATCGTAGACGTATCATCCCCGTCTCGGGTGATGGACGCAGCAGGATAAATGCGACGCAGTGTAAGACCCAAATCTTATATTGAGTCGCATTACTGTTGTCATGGGCGGGGGTCGCCACTTACCACCAGGTGGGCCCTCAGCTCGTTACGTCAAATTTTCACATTAAAAAAAACCGATACGTACGCTTGGTTATGCAATGAATATCTTGAACCTTCAAATTTTTATTAGTTTCTTTTTTGCACCGATGTCAAATGTACGAAATGTTTTCATTCAAATCACAGCATGCGGAACCTGTGCCTTTTCCCCTTCGCGACTCTTGCGGTTTTTTAATCGTTCATTTCTCCAAGTTATACTTTATAATTTAAAAATATAGGTACAATACGAGATTTGTTTTTGTCCTTGCATTTTATCCTTGCATTTTTACGGCACTGGTTTACATAATGTCCTTTTTACTGTGCAAACAAAATAGGCGCGGAATTTGAGTTATATTGTATTTTTTAGTTTTTACGTCTGTTTTTAGCAGGTGGCTGTGCTTAATTATTTTTAATGAATGTTTTGCATAGTCGGTGAAGAAATGGCATATAGGGAAACCTTTTTAGCGAAACGCAATTAATTCTTACATTTCACCACATCAAAATGGGTTTTTGTAAAAAAACGTAATGGCTCTTATAAATATACTCTACCTATTCTTGAAAATAATGTTGTTTTTTGTGACTGATTATAGATACATTAATTTCACGGAGAGTAGTTAAAGATAATCTGTATAGACATTGAATTTAATTATCGATTAAGAATATTAATTAATTACGATTAAATGCACTAGTCTTTTAGGTATGCGCTTACGTGGACGTACCATACCAACACATAAATAGGTGCTTTATTTCTTTCTGAAGAAGCAGAACGGTTCATTGGGCTTCATGCGTCTTTTCATTCAACCCGTGAATAAGATGGTAATAAAAACACTTCCGCGTTTATTATGTAATTCTGGATACATTAAATACTAAGTTATGAAAGGCAAAATGTATCCATAAATAATCTGCATCCTTTGCCGTGTCTTGTATGAAATCTGCATATTATGTAGATTTGCACAATTTTTGCCTTTCGTAAGGTATGACAGAAAACTTTTTAAACTAACGTCGTACCACATGGCTATGATAAGGTGCATGATGCATCTACTTCCTTCATAAATGTTGATGATAAGTTTATTTTATAGTTAAACCCAAATAAATATTGAAACTATTATAGTTTGAGGTTTTGCATCAATAGTAAGACGAAAGATACGTATTCTTCATTAGGTTAATAGCAATCTCAACATAATTAGTAAACGGGCTTAAAGAGCTATCTGTAAGTATGATAAGAATTTTTGTGCTTGTTTTTAATGCTTTTTTTATGAATAAGCGAAGGCAACGTCTGGTTTCGTTCTCCCATCCACCCTCACGGCGCATAACTCCATTCAATTCGAATAAAGAACTCGTTACGCAAAGATGCGTTCCAAAACACGCAGTTTTTTCCTTTCGTATTTTTTCCATCTCCTTTCATACCATTCTTGAATCGCTTGTTTAATACCGCTGTGAGTATGCAAATACGTTTTAATTGTCATGAGTTTTTTCCTCTCGTCTAGACGTCAAAATAGGACCGTTCGCCTTATAATATTAACGTGGAATGACGCATCTGTCATTTGTGATATTAACGCGCCGGTTGGCACATTCGACTCAAACGGAACTCGGATAATAACTACTTTTTTGTCGTATATAAATATATTAACTCGAATGCGGCGACGATAATATTTTTTCGATGTCTAAGTTGTGATGAAATATCTCTCGAGGAATGAGGTTCGGGTTTTTCAGGCACATAATGCGTCGCTGAATTTTCATGAGGCCGGCGTTTATCGCATTTGACGCCATTACGCGGCCGGTGCGTACCTTTATTTACATCGCAAAAAAGCTGGGCTCGAATATACCTTTATCGAATCAGTATTTTTTTACCGTTGTTAATTCCGCAGATAATGGCGGAGTCAAATGATGGCGCGGTAAGAAACTCGGCGGGAATTTCAGCGATTCCCGCGCACTCTTTTAAGCGTGTTTTTTTGCGGGACGGGTTCGGACGGCGGCGGGTTTCGATGTTTTTTGCAACTCCCCGATGAAAACCGTAATGGCATTTTATCGTGCATAAGAGCGGACGGAATCATTAATTATTTATAATAAGCGGCTAGCGCCGAATCGCGAACTTTGTTTATTTGTCGAAAGTTGTTGCTGGCGAGTTTTTTGGCGGGTTGCGGTGTCGCAGTCGGCCCGACCACTAGTACGCGCGACGCACGCCCCTTAAAAAATATGGGAACTAATTATGATGGTCAATTCTAAAGAAATCATTTATCCTGAATATTTTCAATAACAATAACAACGACCACATAAATCTGTAAAATGTGATCATATGAATAAATTTATTTGTACCCAGTAAAAGCAATAAATATTCATGGACTTGTCATACACAGCAGTGTAGCAGTTTGGGGCTAGATAGCAATCTAGCCCCAAACTAAGCATAGCATGGAATATGGGAACTAGATAACTGATAGAATACTTAAATTGCATTATTAACACCCAGACACAGAACAAACATTTATGTTTGTCACACAAATGCTTGTCCTAAGTGGTAACAGAACCCACGGCCTCCATCGCAGGAGGCTGGGCTGCCAACTGAGCTATGAGGGGAACCATAAACTCCTGTCTCTCGAATGATGAAATTTTTTGGAGTGGTTGTATATTGCATTCCGACGGCTCAGCGCGAACTATTTTTGGGGGGTCCAGTTGCTCGCGTCCGTAGGTCCTTTTGATTCCCTACACGTACCCCCTGGGTGGTGCTAAAGGAGCAACCAAAACTAGCAATAGAACTTGTGCCAAGTTCGTACTGCCACCACATCTGGAATCTGCCGCCAATCAGTAGTGGTTGCATTACTGTGTTCCGGTGGAAGGGTGTGGTTGCCGGTGAAATCACACGCGCATGAGACATATCATCCCCGGTATTATTACAAAAAAAGTCCGTGATTTATTAGATACTACCTGCGCCCCGCGGTGTTACCCGCGGTTGGACTTCCTACGGGAACCGTACATCTTTTCGGGATAAAAAGTAGCCTATGTGCTATTCCAGACTATAATCTATCTCTGTGCCAAATTTCGTCCAGGTCCGTTCTTGCGTGATTTAGTAACAAAGATCCATCCATACATCCAAACATTCGCGTTAATATTATAACATTAGCGGGATAGGAAGGTTTTCTGAATTTGTGTCTAAGATTTTAATTCAATGATAGCAAAAAAATTGTTCCTCACATTTATACAGTGACCTGGTGTCCATACGTAATGTTGCCATGTCCTTATGAAAATGGAAATGTCGTATAAACCTAGAAATTAATAAATGCACATTTATAAATACACTACGGTGTACATTTTGTACAAATATCATGTTTTTCCGACAAAAAATGACTCAAATGATTGCGAGTTTCGGGGCTTATTCTCGTGATGCATGTCACGTTCGACTTTGGATTACGATTGCCTCGACGTCATGATTCGTGTAACTGACTGATGGTAAAATCAGTTATTACAAATTAAACTGTTTTTTTAATATAATGGTTTACATTTGGAAACGTTGGTTTGGCATTTCGGTATTCTTAGTTAGAGATAACATTTGTGGTTTGTTTGGAATACCAATTAATCATTATAGGATTCATAATATTGATATAATTTATTATACTAAGGTGAAATTTAAGTGAAATATAACTTGTTCATTTCTTACGGTTCATCTAAGTTAAGCTACTCTTTCTGCCCATTCTGCAATTTGATGACTGGAGCTTCCGTTCCATTGGGAGTTCCGTTGGAGGTCGAATGGGTTGAAAATTCTAATATCAGATTTTAGAGGCCACTTACACATGAACTATAAGTTTGCAAGTAAAAAATGACAAAAATTGAAAATAACCCTCTTATTTCAGTCGTCCGCAGGTCGCGCCATTCCTTTCAATTGTTTAAATTCAAACTAGACTAAAATTGATTTCTACAGTTAAAAATTTATTGCCGTCACTTTTGCTCCTTATGAAATTACACGAGATGTATCTCAGATAATTAAAAACAAATGATAATTTAATTGGCCTTCACTAAGATACAGAGCGTGGTGAAAAGCCGCGGCCAACACCGCGGGATGCAGCAAGCAAGCCCAATGAACTCAAAAACTGTTCAAGTGTTGATCTAACTCGTCCTTTTTGCTGTAGCTTGATTCGAATATAACAAAATCGGCCGCAATAAGTCGAATGTTCGAGAATAACAACCTTGTCAGGTACACACATAATGATCATAGTGAACTCATAACCTACTTTCGCCTATAAAAAGGTTAACAATCGCGAATATTGTGTGTACAAAAAAAATTGTGTCGGCGCTACGGCGTAGCAGCTATTAAGCCGCCTGCGTAGCGGTGGGTAGCGAGTTCACGAGATAATACGCATAATTTATTAGTTTAGTACAACAAATGCAATTTTTAAACTGAAAATTTATCGATTTCAAAACCAAATAAACTGGTTTCAATACTTTCATATGCTTATTTTACGTTCTTATGGATGGAATTTCTTCATGAAACTTCTATGAGACAATCACGGAGCTGTAGTCCAATCTAAACATTTCCATCCAAATCGTTTTACGATTGGAGACAAAATCCTGTCGAAGATCGAAGATTAAAAAAAAAACGTAAAAAAACCCTATTTGACTGACTTAACTGTAAAATTTTCAGCATAGTTAAAATATCTGTTTTTACAAGAACTCAATTATACAGGTATATAATACATAAACAGCAAAACCCTATTCAAACACAAAAGTTCATCTAAATCGTTAGAGCCGCTTCTGAGATACGCGAAATAAATTAATCAATATACATACAAGAATTGCTCTCGACATATTTATGCACCAAAGTTGAGTAAAACCCTAAACTCTCGCTTTTAAGAAGTAGCAAGATTTTTTCCGTAACTCATTCAAGGATAAATTGTTTCACCCTTTCGCTGCATTGATTTGTACAACCATATAATAACACAGGTACGCACGATTGTGATCTGAGCATCTGCCGGGCAGATGGTCCCATCTCACACCCCATTCTAACTTCAAACGTATGCCCATCAGGCAGATATCAAACTGCCTTGTCTCAGTAAATAGGTAAATGGGCACGAAAGGTTATTGACCTCGTATTGGATTGATTTGAATGTTTACTTTTGGAAGACATGTGTTGAAAGGAATTGATACGCGGATTATTGATTTACGGGTAGGGTGAATGAATTTTAATAATATAGACGGTGTCATTAAAAAAAATAATTGTTGATAACGTCAAAATCAAAAATCAAGCGACGAAAATATGAAATACTTTCAGGTGATTACATATTTATGCCGCTTGGTTTTGAGACTATGGGACCATGGGGATCGACTACAAAATCTTTTATAAAAAACAATTCAACTCTATTATGTGATGCCACTGGGGACAAGAAGGCTGGCTCGTTCCTCGCCCAAAGATTAGATATCTTTGGCCGTCCAACGCGGGAATGCAGCCATGGTTCTTGGCACACCACGATAAAAAAAATCTGTTGTAATTTTTACATTTTTGTTCTTTATAAGTAGCCTCTAAGATTATGATGTTTTTTTCTTTTAATTTTTTTATCTTTGGACTCTGGAAAAAATTTACCATGGATGTGGTACTTGATACTTACTACTAGCGATTCCTTGCAAATAACTCATTCATTCAATCATTCTAATATAAGTAAGTAATAAAAGCTATATTGAACAGTCATAAAATTAAGCATGTAAACATTTTTCTTATGTAGGACTAATCAACAAATTAATAATTAATAAAACATCAATTAATAGAACGTTATGCGAAAAAAGTAATCTATTGAACAAATCAATAAACTATTCAGGCGGTGGGAAAATTTTAATTAACCAACTGATTAGCCTGTAATTATACGAGTTATTCGATAAACGTTTAGCAGCTCAGCTGATTTAATGCACTCACTTCAGTTGCATAATTGCAGCATTTTAAAATAGGACATGCACCAGAACCGGCTCAAAGAAAAACACTGCTAGCTGCTTATTATCGTACAAATGATTTTATTAATCCGCAGGATATCCTGCGCCTTACAAAATCAATAAAAAGTTGATGCCTAAAAATGCCATTAACAACCTACAATAAAATTAAAAATAATGACGAATGTCTCGACACATGTCACTTCCGATACTAGGAATCAGGTGAACCCTTTAAAAACCACGATTCTAAAGTCCCAAATCAAATTGACAATTAAAAAGAAATAAAACAAATCTTTGTGGCCAGGAAACGCGCAACTGTCGATTAAATGTTTTTTTCTTTTTTTTTTTAATCAACAGGTGCTTCGGAACTGTTGGCTAATGCTTACCAAGGTAGAGAAAGCGTGACAAATACTAATCTAAACATGTGTTGTGATCGTTAATTAATTACATGAGAAATTGAAAGTTTAACCCTTTGCTTGGTTGTGAAGAAATTGATAGTAACAAAAAATTATGCTTCAAAACAATAAAATTAGATATTCCAGGGTACTTTTTAACTCCCAACTAAAAAGAGGGGTGTTATAGGTTTGACGGCTGTGTTTGTCCGTCTGTGGTATTATTGTCAATTCGTTTGAGGCAAACGTATCTCGAATAGGAATGGACTTGTTACAATCTGGATCTGTATGATCCAGATCCAGCTCGGCGACTCCATAAGTAAGAATTTTAATATAAAAACGCAATATTGAATTAAGGTAAAAGGTAAAAAAAAGTACAAAACTGACAGAAGTTTAGTGTAACTACATATTAAACACTTATATTTTCTTTTTTCTCGCAAATGCAGATTTGCGACGAAATTATTTGAAATACAAATTTAAATATTTATTTTATGCTTCGTAATATTGTATATTCTTCTGTATATTTTTTGTTTCACGGCTAATGGTCCAACGCAAGTGAATCCCTCCCTAGCCAGATTCCCTCACAAAAAACAAAGAGAAAAACGCGGGAACCCACATTGCTCTATAGATTGTGGTTCATTACTTTTTTACCGGCACACACCTGTAGCATGGGAGTGGAATGGAATCAGATTGAAAAAAGTTATAATCAAAAAGAGGTTTTATTAATTTTTATTCTAATTCACATTTCAATTTCTGAACATGATATTGTACGTTTTATATTAGTTACTGTATGTCCGATATCGGTAATTAATTAATGTAAATTTTAAAAGACAGTGCTTTGTAGTATTCACACTTACGTATAAATAAACCTAGGTTTCATTTAGATTGATTGAAATTTTTCTTCGTCTTGCAAATTTTCTGATATACTATACTACTTGTTTTCTGTCATTATGCTGTAAGACACGCTTTATTTATGATAAGTGTTTTAGACTTGGTTCTTGTTCAATTAAGCAGCAGAGCTTACAAAATCAATGTATTCATTTTAATTCCAATACTAGGTATTTTAATATTAGTGCAGATAATAAGGACAGAAAGTGACCCTGAGAATAAAATAAATCTGTTGTTTAGTCATATCAAAAGCAATGCAAATTCGTTAAAAATCTTTCTTACACAGAAATAGTCAAAATCAGTCAAACAAAACATTATTTCGAAAATATCCTTAAAAATTGAAGCTTTATCGCAAAAGGACAAACATAGCCGCAATAGTTACCTATTGCAAAATATAACGGCAAATGTGTAAATTAAAATGATGTTTTGTGCAAAAAGGTAAAAACTCTACAAATTGATTCGATACCTATGGAGCGGAATTTCAACGTCTTGTTTTTTCCTATCGCTCTTAATGTAGCTCTTACTGTAAATAGTTACTGCGTTATCTACTTACCGGCGTAAGTATAAGTTATATACTTGGTGGTTAAACTAGAAAAGTAGAAATCAGCGTCTGTAAAAGAGATCGATCAAAAATATTGCAACTTGACAGATGACACTATTGCTCATCAAACCATAGAATTAGTAATGTTCCTTACTTACCTTACTATGGACATAAAATTATTGTCATTTAGACGGAAGAGACTTTTTGACGGCTCCGTGGCTTAGTTGGTAGTAGCCTTGCCTTCGAAGCGAGTGTCCCGGGTTCGATTCCCGGCCGGAGCACACTTTGTGTGGTGAGCCTGAGTTTGTTCTCGGGTCTTGGGTGTTTGTCTTGTTTTTCTGTGTTTGTCCATGCCATTCTGCGACACAGGGAATCCTAGTGCAGAAGTATGAGTGTGTTAACGTTGTTTTTGTTTTTTTTACTCAATTTTTTCACCGTGTTATTTACTATCAGCTCTTCAGCACAAAGAAACAAATAAAGATTAATGAAAAATTCTCCGAATAAATTGTCTCAATAGAAGATTATCCGTACCTACAAGCACAAGCATCTATTAAGCTAAAAACGGTCTGCCGTTTAATTGTATCGAAACAACAATGGAACCCCTTTGCACCCTGTTACAATACTTTTATTTATTCTTATCTTCAAGTAACCCTACACCCGTGGTCCAGCAACATGAATAGGTACTTTTTGTCCGTCACATCCTCTCATTACCAAAACATCTTCCCGGAAGTTCAAAAAATAAACTAGGGGTCATTTCATTCCCACAGCGCGCACCTTACGGCCAGCGAAAACAAACTAATAATTTTAATGCTGGTAACCCTTCCGTGTTTTTTTTTTTCACGGCGAGACACAGCACAGCCCGTCCATTCAGCCTCATCCGTGAGAACGTTAAACAAAGTCATAATGAAAAACTGAGGTCCAACAAAAAATTGAATTGGGGGCGCGAGTGGACATTTGTCTTAGAAAAAGTTATTGCTGTGGATTTGAATAAATGGGCTTTGATAGTGGATTATCTCATTCAGATCGTAAAGGCGGTTTTAATTTAAATATAGTTGAAGGGCCGCTATTAATGTGATGTTTGAAATGTTTTAGAAGTGGTAACTACTTCGGTTTAATAAGTGGCTTCTTTTGAAAAGTATTTTGAAGTAACATGAAATAGAATTATCTCTTTTTAAGAACAGTAAAATCACTCCACTATCTCATGAGAAATATTGTAGTTGCATAATCAACAAATATTTTGCAACACGTTACTCTTGGACTATCATCCCCGTAATTCAGATTGAAAATGTACAAAATAATTTTATATTGGAATTATCAGCTAGCTACTTCTATAGGGAAGATTTTTAAGTGAAATTAATTTGGCCCATTATTAATGATTCAGTATCAAAACAATACTTTAGAATATTTGGTATATGGAATTTCCAATTCGAAAGTTTTTTATCAAGCTATCTTTACAAGTAATTAAAACCCCTGAATAGTGTTACTGGTACTTGATTCGAAGTATACCTGATTCGATAATACAAAGCGCCATCAAAATCTCCATAATTAAAATAATGCAAATAGAGCTAATGAACATGGAAACAGACACACGGACTTACAAAAATAGGCAAGACTTTGAAACCGAACCATTCATATTGGTGCTACGTGGCCCCAAAGAAATTTCCTCACAAACATACAGACAAACAACCGACAAACTTTATTCCCTTTTTTATTTCTTTTTTCACAATACTTACATCATCATTTACAACGTTTTTTTACAAGGTTAACACACTCATACCTCTGCACTAGGATTCCGTGTCGCAGATGGCTTGGACAAACACAGAAACACAAGACAAACACCCAAGACCCGAGAACAAACTTCAAACTCACCACACAAAAATGTACCCCGGCCGGGGATCGAACCCGGGACCCCTCGCTTCGAAGCCAAGGCTACTACCAACTAGGCCACGGAGACGTCAAATGTCACTTACATCATCATTATTATTATTATTATTATTATATTTCTAAATTATTCTTTACCGTGAGTTCTGTAACTTGCCTTGCCTAAAATCAATAACATGTAGGGACTTGCCAATTTGTCCGTAAATGCAAACAATGGGTTTCGGTTTGACTGTTTGACTCGTGCGCCGCGCCGTTGACTGACAGATGGCGCGGGCTCTGTCCGACCCACACGGCGCGGTAGGGTTGACACCCGCATTTGGATCAGTTTTTGTACTTTCGTATTATGAAACTCAACTCAATTAAGAGTTTTTTATTTTTTTTGTTTATTAATGGAACAACAAACAGCCTTATAAAATAATAACACTAAGAATTAGAGACATAAGTAACAGTAATAAAGTGGCCCACGGCGTTATTCACAGATTAATATTAAAGAATTAAAATAAGAGGTTGGTGATAGATAAACAAAAATAACTTCGCAGAGTTGGAAATCAAAAAGATTTTCTAACTGGATTGAAATCCGTCGAATAAATAAGTTTCGACTCATGGCAGTGGGGCAACAGAGATACACTTTCAGTAAGTTATCGATTGAAGTTGATTTTTAAAATAAGAGTAAAGGTGTATCATAATGAACATAACAATAACGTATGGATCCATATTTTTAAGCATCAAGAAATTGTATAATATCCTCAGCCGCAGTAGGTATTGCTTACGGACCAAATTGTTGTTGAATTTCGTCGGTAGGTTTAATTCTAGTATGCTAACGGATTACAGGTGCACTCAAGTTGTGCCTTGAACAAGGATAAGAAAAAATATATGGTAAGTATAAAATTATGCTTATAGTATATCGTTTCGTAAACTTTGTACTGCAAAAGTAAAACTTCTTTGCAAAGATACTGCAGGATAATTTTAATTTCTTTTTATATTGATGATGAAAAAAGTTTTAAAATTTCGAACATTATTTCGCACTGGTAACCCTACCTTAACCCTACCGCAGCCGGCCGAAAAACTGGCGTTAACTATTCGTCCCACATTTCCCTAAAACTTTTTATAATTAAAAGGCTAGGTGCTAACTACGCGGCCCTCGGGCAATTAGATAATACATGTGTAAAAGGTATAAGTGGCGCCCCGAGCTAAAAGCCTTGCGGTGTTTCAATTTATTGGGCTCTGTTTGTGGTAATTGAAAATCTATAATGCTGTTGAATAATGTTTTGTAGAGTTCGTTTGAATTTCTTTTCTAGCTTCATTTTGAAGTGTTTCATCTATCTTCGCACCTTGAAATTAAATCAGACTCGTATATCGTGACACAAAAAGACATGACGGTATCTCGCGCCGACATGTTTCATATCTGCCGGGCGTCTCGAGTCAACTTTTTTCTTTTTTACAAGTAACGTACGTTCCGTAACATAGTTAGTAGTATCCCTACGAGATCCGGGTTCAATTTCCAACCGTGGCAAACGTTTACATTTACTTAATAAAAAAAAAAAAACGAATACGTAGACGGCTCCTTGGCTTAGTTGGTATTAGCCCTGCCTTCGAAGCGAGGAGTCCCGGGTTCGATTCCCGGTCGGGGCTCACTTTGTGTGGCGAGCATGAAGTTTGTTCTCGGGTCTTGGGTGTTTGTCTTGTGTTTCAGTGTTTGTCCATGCCATCTGCGACACAGGGAATCCTAGTGCAGAGGTATGAGTGTGAGTGTGTAAACGATTTCCTTAGATATAAACTTCATTGTTAAGAACTCTACCATTTTTTTATATAATTACAAGTTTACAAGTTCATCAAACATGATAGGTATCTGAGAGACTCTGCACCGGTCGAATAATTTCTTTATTATATTTGATTAACCCTTCAAACGCCGGGTAATTACAACAGATGCAACTCTGATTAATTAGTAGAAAAAGTGATTGGGCCAAACACCTGCCTGCACACTTTCGATTGGAGAAAAAAAGTTTAAGTAATAGTGTAGGAGATTACGTAATTTTTAGTGTAGTGTAAGTGTTTTTTAAGTTGTTTATTAATAATAATAATATAATAATTTATTTATTTCAGACATAACATCCATTAATTAATTATAAAATGCAAATAATAATAATAATATTATTAATCTAATAATCCCTGCTAGATATAGAATTTAGGCATAACATTGTACTTGATTGATAACATTGTATGATATGAACCACTTAGGCCATTGATCTCTTATAGTTATTAATAATGAGATTTCAATCTTACATTGATTTGTTAATTATAAAAAGCATTTTTTTTTTTTTTAATAAATAATATCACTTAATTGTTATCTTATTATTATGTGGAATATTCGAAAGTGATCTTATGTGTCTAATTTATGATTTGATTGATAATGTACGGAATATAACTAAGGTTGAATAGGACGCCAATCTTAGAAACGAACGCGAGACTAAGCTGGTAGATATTTATGACAAAGGTGTCATTTTCGAGTTATTTTTTTAAATTAATTAAGTGACGGGACTAGCTGAAGGGACCTTAGACCTGTCCCACCTGATTACTCGCCAATGACAACAGCAATCTAACTCATAAGACTTGGATCTTAAACTGCTGCGTCTATCAGCCGAGACGGGGTTGTTTCATGCACCTGTGAAGTATTCTTTGCAAAAACTCTGAATTATAAAATTCGATGTGGAAATCAGCACCAAATTTAATTAGTCAAGACAAATTCTAGAATTATTAAATAAAACTTTGATTATTTAATAAATCTTTTACGAATCAGCGCTTGGACTACAAGAAATTACGCCTTTTTTTCTGCTTCAATCTCGTATGTAAATCGTCCCGTCATTCTCTTCTGTTTTTGTGGAAGACGAGCGGAAGACATGTGGATTAGATTTTATGATCGGGATTTTTTTGATTGGTCTGTCATTATGGAACGCGAGACAAAGGGATGAACGAACTTTTTTATTGATTCGGTAGCTTTTGTCTTTCGAGATAATTTTTTTAATAGTCATGTCAGTTACAATATTCATTGTGTCATTTTGGAGGACAAAAAGCCCGTCGTCTTCGCGCCCTTTTGAAGTGCTAATAACTAAACATGACTTTGACATATTAACAGATTGTCTACTATTTGCTTTGCGAATACTAATATCTCCTTAGCACTCCGTGCTTCAGAGGGCACATTAAGATGTCGGTCCCGGCTATAGTAGTCAATAAGCCATATTCCTTTGTTTATAATATCCGTTATATGGTTCCTACAGTAGAAGCTATGCTTAGTTTGAGGCTAGATGGTACTTTGTGAAATGTCCAAGAATATTTTTTTTCTAGGTAGCTTGTCAGTTTTATGTCTTACCTTGGACAAGCAATAATATTCAGATAGCAATTCTACTGTCTCTACCTTAGTGGTTCTCATGTATTTTTTGCCTCTACATGTAAAGAATTCGCACGGATATGCAAGGAACCAAAAAACTCACTTCTTTCTTTACATCGTTAGCAACCTGCACAATAGAATCCATTAATATTCATAAATGGGACAGTATTGCGCATATCAATCACGCAAGTGCTAAAAAGCGTCTAATCGGATGCAGGGACACATCCCGAATCGTACCACTGTCATTAGCGCCTTTTTGCCATCTATTCAAATTTCTTACGAACAAAAGGATGTTTTTGTTTATGCGCTAAGAAAACCGAGATTATACTCACTCAATGCAAACCATAGACAATGACATGCAAGGCGTGTTTTTTTTAAACTGGTTTTGATGGAAGCAGCTAATTACGATGGAATTCGAATTTGGAATAAGGCGCGACATTCGCACGGTGTCAAATGCGTTTTGTAATGCGGTAACTAGGTAATTATTGACGTTATTCGCTATTGGACGAAATTTGCAATGGAATTAGATATAAACAACGGATTATAAAAATTCTATTTAAAAAAAAAATGAATTATAAAAAAAAAAATGTTTTTTGTTAATTATCTTTACTGTCTTATCTTGTGTTTCTGTGCTTATTCCATGCCACCTACGACACAGAGAATGAGTGCAGGGGTGTGTGTATGTAAACATAAAATTATGCTGCAAGAGGCTTAAAATTATTAAAAAAAAAAAAAAAATGGTAGCTTAGTGCTTATTTCCCTAATATATGAAAATTTTATATCTAACTAATGTAATTTAATACCTACTGATATAATATCAATCTCTTTATCGACCTAAACATTTGAGGGTCATAGAAGTGCCCAAACTGGATTGGTATCGTACTTAATTAATTTTTCAAAAATAAAACGAAATAAATTTAACAAAATAATGAAAATAAAATTTAAAAAAAACATGGGGTTTCTATTTTAAAAATTCATTTATGTGTGAAAACATAAATTTATAACCATTTTTTGAGAGATTATACCTAGTACTTTTTTTAAATAACTGAAAAGGGTTTTTTAGGGTTTGTAACGAGACATTTAATTACAAAATAATTTAACGGCACTACACCCAAAACCAGTCGCGGAGACAAATAATTATTATTAATAATTAAAATTTACCACCTGGTAATAATGCTACCTAATATCTATCTTTCAACGAAGTTTTTAATAAAAGAACGGAGCAACAAGTTCCCAAGAACTATTTTTTTCTAGACAGCAAAAAGTCTCCAAGATATCGTGAGAGACGCATAAAATTAACTTATAACAAATACACGTATGCAAATGCTTTACGTGACCACTTTTTTCGAACAAGAAAGTAAAAATTAAAAAAAAGACAAAAGCTATGTATTGTATGGCGTTTGGCCACGGCCACCCCTTCTGTGCCTTCAGACTAGAATTAAACAGGAAATTTGCATAGGTGCTACATCTGTGGCGATTTTTTATGCCCAGAAAGATTATGCAAATGTGTTTTTTGGACATTACGCTCAGCATTTTTTTGTTAAAAAAAAGTGTGAAAGGGTTATCTAAGTTTAGAAATTTGAGCATGGGAATGCAAAAATATTCTCATGTTTTTTTTTTATTTTGTAATTATTTTACATTTCATTGTTTGTAAGTAAGCTGTTTGGTTGAATAGACGATTAATTATTGACAATTAAGTAGTTTACGAAACGCAACTACATATTTGCGTAAGGCTGAATCTACTTCAAGATATATGTAAGTAGTCAGCGCTTTAGATTTTTACTGTTAGAATATGCCAGCATTGTTATCTTTCCACTGGGTCTACTCTACTTAAATGATTTGTTTGAAAATGTTGCTAAACGGGAATTGGAGAATTCATACACCATTTTCAGTGTTTTAGATTATTGTTATTTAGGAGATTGAGATATATTACTTTTCTTCTTACCTAGATATACTTATGTCCCAAAAACGTACGCACTATTTTCTAGTTACAATCCCAGTACCAAAACTACATAAACCAATTTTTTTTCATCTACATATTTTTTTGTGCATGTAAACTTTTTCTACCTGAGTTTAGGGGTGGAGTCAAAACCACCCCACATTTTTTTTACGACACAAAAACCAATAGTGCACTTCGTTGGGGTGGCAACATTTTTTATAATGACAGCTAAGATCGATATTTTTCCCGCGCTTGGGTAGCATTGGCGCGAACGGGTTGATTCTTTAGAGTTTTTGAACAAAGGAGGTCGGGCCCCTTTATATAAAACCATATTCATCTATTTTTTCGTCCGGTAACGGTCGGAACGATTCTTTTCGGTAATAACTGGGGTTGATATTAAAAGGGGTTAGTTTTTTGTGCGCGCTTCTCCTCACGCGATTTTATGTGCTACTAAATTGTTGGACGCACGCAAATCATCGGGTTTTATTGGATTTCCAGAAATAACAGGATGGGCTTCAAGTTTTTTGTATTTAGAACAGCTGTCTAACGAATTTAGTGCCAATTTGAAGAAGTCTATTCGATTAGGGTTAAAATTGATAGATTGCAGTAAATTAAATTATTTTTAGAACGCAGTCTAGTCTACTAAACGGGATCGTCTGTGTCGAAATTGGCACATATCCTTTCTTTTTATGGTTCTTTCGAGAGAACCCGTACTAAGCTAACGTTTGTCTGTCTCTGTCAGGTTTTGATCGTTGTGACCTTGGCTAGGTATTTATAAATTTTAAATCAATAAAACCTAGCCGGTTGGTCGAGCAAAATGCGATCACGCACCTACCAATTTGTTCAAATATAATGCCATAATAACATATAACGCCATAATAATGTCTAGTATGATTCGAAAGATATGCTTTTTTAAAGGTTTGACTGACTAAAATACTTTGTAGTACTTAATATGTCAAAGTAAATTATTTCGTGAAATACATGTACAACAAGATGTTATTAATATTAATATAGTATCGATGTACTCTACCTTTTGGCGTACAATTTCCAACTAAAATTACAATGCATTCTGCATACTACATACACCGGCTGTAGCTAGATTAGTAATATAACTACACATTACTTTACAGCCATGTATTAGTGGAATATAGATACCATTAGTTATAGCACGCAATAGGATTCACTCGCCGTGTTAAATTTGGGTTGGGGGATTTTACTTGTGTGTTTGTATTTAAAACAATAACAAGTAAAATTATCTTGTTCTAGTGGTGGTAACATCAGCGCCTTCCAACGAGGCGGAGCTCCAGCTATACAGAGTGATGCAGAGAGCCAGCTTACTAGCATACTACGACACACTGCTTGAGATGGGTAAGATGACTTCCAGAAATATCACCTACACATGGAAAACATACTCTTTTAAAGCCATAGACTAATTATTAAAGTTTACAATACGCTCATTCAGCCGCAAGCAAGCAGTCGACGAGTGAGGTTGATTATAATCTTTTAAAATAAGAACGCCTGTTGATGATATTGCACAGATAACATAACTAAGAACTCGGATACCAGTGTTCTTTTTTCCAATTTTGACTCGATTTTTCAAGATACATATTATCACTGAGCGACCAAATCGTGTCGTTTTGTATTTTACTGTAAATTTAAGAAGTGTTGTAAAAAATAAAAAATCCCAACTAAATAACAAAATTAGGTTAGCTAATTAATAAAAGTCTGATTCCACCATTTCTATCAACTTTCTGGCGGACGTGATAGAAGGCTAATAATGAGGCCAATTTGCACCGATTATGGAGACGTAACATGGATCTCAATGGTTAGTTCCGCGCACATTCCATCAATGTGTGATAAACATCTTCGATCACTCCGCATTCGTTACAGTTTGATGGGACTTGTCTCATCAAAAATGCAAACTTGTTTGATGGAATGTGTGCGGAGCGTAATCTAAGGTTTTCAGACAATTTCTATTTATTTATCCAGAGGTTATGAGATATTTTACTAGTGTAATTATTGTAAACGTGATTACTGTAACTTATGTGACGTATTATAGAGCTTTTGTCCTAAACTACGTGTCTTTGTTTTTCTTCTCCTTAACAAATAAGACCAGTTTAAAATGAAAACTCACGTTAATTTGACATATCTGTGTACATCAAAAGATCGTGTGGCGCGTTATATGCTCACGAATATGTTTACTTGTGTGTATGAAATTTTAGGTGTCCGAACGATACAATTAATCTATAGGAATAAACGATTTTGAGATTCAGGGTCGACGTAAACAACAGCAAAACAGTACCTATTTAATTTGTATTGTTAAAGACTACAAAAGTTTGGAAATTTACAAAAGTGAAAAGAATTCCCCTTTTGTTTTTAAAATAGGATCGATCCTTACTCCCCACGATAATCAAAGCACGGTGAGCGAAAAATATATACTTATTAAAGATAAAAAAAACCTGAGCTGGAGTATGTTCAAGCTCGTAATCGTTGGAACACAAGAAAAAACACATTCTCATCGCGAAAAAACTACATTTCCATAGCGCGTAAAAAACAGACGAAGCGTCGAGACATGCAAATTATTTTTTTAATCTTTTACTTTTTAATACCGATTACTGGCTAAGGAAGGGTTAGCTCAGTCCGCTGTACGCATTGTTTTTTTTTCTAGCCCCTTCGCAAAATGGTCACGTATGGTATTTGCATATTTGTCTAAATTAAAAGTGTGAGTTGATTTTTTGTAGTTATCACACGTTTTTGCCAGAACAATGATACGAAATGAACTTGCCTTGCAAGAACGTGAATATTAATGCGGATAAAAGGTACCTAGACAATTAAACAGGTACAGTTTTTTCGTTTGAGAAAATCGTGATTTTTGAGGGATGAGTGTGGTGATATTTCATAGACAACTGTTTGTTTCTCACAGACTTCAAAAAGGAGGAGGTTATCATTCGGATGTTTATTGTATATTTTTTTGTATGTTCACCGATTTCTTCGCTAGTTATCAACCGATTTGGAAAATTCTTTATTTTTATTTGAAAGGATATGCTTTGAGATAGGTCCCATAGATATTTTATCAAAATCGGTTCAATAGTTTATTTAATCAAAATAACTGGAAAAAATATAAGAATAAGAATAATATGTCATAAGTAAACGAAATTGCGTATTTTGCTACTTCGAAAGTAATGAAGTTGTTTTTTTTGGTTAACTGGCTGATAAATCTTATGAATATAAAAGCAATAATATAAATAGCTTTTTTACGTTTCCAGGTGGTGACGACGTCCAGCAGCTATGCGACGCCGGCGAGGAAGAGTTCCTCGAAATCATGGCCCTAGTTGGCATGGCATCCAAACCCTTACACGTGCGAAGACTCCAAAAAGCCCTGCAGGAGTGGGTCAACAACCCAGCCCTTTTCCAGATCCCTATCGTCCCCAACCTCTGTCCCACGGAGAACCCCTTCATCCAATGCAACCAGCGCCTCCTGAACATGCCACCCACGATACCAACTTTGTCTAGGTCCGTCGCATCTCCAGAAAGCAGACCCATGTATAGTCCATCCCCTGGTGCTCCAGAGAACAGCTGTGGTTCGAATGCATCAGCTCCTAACGCCAGTCCTGTTCATCAAGTGACCAGTTTCTCTAAGATAGTTCTCCCTCCTTCCCCGGCAGCTCCGGTTACCTCCACTGCGTCCAGGTCGTTTTCCCCCCAAAGCGCGTGTCCTCCCGCATCGGCGGGATCCAGTCCAGGTTCTGTCACGTCGCCCGTTCAGCTCACGCCTGTGCTGTTGGATGTACATGTTCAGGTACGTTCAATTGTATTTTTACTAGCAGCCGCCCGGTTTTACCCGCGTAATTCCCGTGGTAATACGGTGATAAATCTAAAGGATCTCTGATGGTGAGGATCCGTGGCAGCACCAACAGGTTACTGGCCGTCGTGGCTTATGATTTCAGCTCTCTTACTATGAGACACGGGCTAAAAGTCCACCGGCCCATTACCCAACTCGTAACGCAATAGTGTCTTGTAGTAAGAGAATTAGAGTTTATTAGAGTTTAGTATTGTAATGTTAAATTTTATTTTTTTTTTTCGTTTTTTATGTGTGCGTAATTTTTAATTAATTAATGAATGGATGTCATGTCTGAAAATAAAAATTATTATTATTATAAAATATAGCCTATGTTATTGGCTTATAATGTAGCTTTCCGTTGGTGGAAGAATTTTTAAAATCGGTATTTGTATAAGCGTGAAAGCGTAACAAAAAAATTAATTCATTTTCTCATTTTTATTATTAGTTATGACGTCAATTAATATTATGATGACAGTGATAATTTTTCCCTTGAATTACCCTTTTAATACGGAATCCTAAACAAGAGGCTTATTAAAATAAAGTCGGTTTTATAAAAACACACTCATACCTCTGCACTAGGATTTCCTGTGTCGATGGCTTGGACAAACATAGAAACACAAGACAAACACCCAGGACCCGAGAACAAACTTCATGCTCACCACAAAGTGTGCCTCGGCCGGGAATCGAACCCGGGACTCGCTTCGAAGGCAGGGCTACAACCAACTAAGCCACGGAGCCGTCTTGAAAAAACTTTTCTGTAAAAATACATGTTTTACAAGCAGTGGTGCACTTCCACTTCGCACTTCCGTCACAGTCGTTTCCGTTACATTAAAAAAAAAAGCATGACAACAGGAAAAAGAATCTCGTATCTTTCCAGAAACTCTCATCAGCAGCGGAGAAACTTAGCAAGCACCTCCCCCAACTGGAACCAAAACCACAGAACACGAAGAAGAAGATGTGCAAAGACCTGGAGCTGGTGATGATGATGCCGGACTCGGACCCTCGGCGCATGGAGGAGATCAGGAAGTACGCCGCCATCTACGGACGGTTCGACTGCAAGAGGAAGCCGGAGAAACCACTGACGCTGCACGAGGTGAGGTCATCGGCAGCAAGCAGCTTGCAGGTCAACTGACAGACATCTGCCTCTGCCAGTAAGCTCTTCTGTGCACTGTTCTCGGCTCTTCCTATCTACCTTTCAACCTACTTAATAAAGAAAGTTGTCAACGAAAGATTTTTTTTTCCATCAGTACTTTTTCCAGTACGTCATTTGTTTGGAAAATTATTTTTTTTATTTTTAACGACTGGTTTAGGAGGACTGATTAGAAAAAACCGAAAAAAAAACCGACTTTTTGAAAACAATACTTTCATCTTTAGGGGTTACTAAATGCAATTGAAAGTATAAATAAGGTACATAAATAAAAAAAAAGTGTCTCTCTGTTTGTTCCGGGTAATCTCCAAAACGGCTGGACCGACTTTGAAGGGACTTCCACTGACAGATAGCTAATGTTATACAAACAAACAACATTAACACACTCATACCTCTGCACTAGGATTGCCTGTGTCGCAGATGGCATGGACAAACACAGAAACACAAGACAAACACCCAAGACCCGGAACAAACTTCATGCCATCACGCAAAATGTGCCCCGGCCGGGCTTCGAAGAAAATGTTTAACTATAACAGCTTGTAATAGAATAAAACTTTTAAATACACTTTTTCCTCTCCCTAGCCCAAAATTAGATTTCTAAACCATCAGTAGAAAACCAAATCCTTGAAGGATTCGCTCATGAGAATTATCACAATATTTTTGACTGTTAAATATATTGTTTTTCAAAACATTGGCAATGTTATTTGTTAATTAAAATATGGAAAACACACAACGGGATTCCCTAAACTGGCAACAATTGAACCTCAAATTGATAAATTTATTTCTGTGTTTATTTGTTTTAATTGAACAATAAGAACGATTCCATATATCCGTAAAAGATTTGTTTTTAGGATTCCATACTAAAATAAGATAGGAAACCTTATTATGTATTAAGCTTAGAACAAAAACGAACCTTTAAAGTTACAGCAAGTCCATTACATTACAGCAAGGCCATTGCATTACAGCAAGGCCATTGCATTACAGCAAGGCCATTGCATTACAGCAAGGCCATTGCATTACAGCAAGGCCATTGCATTACAACAAGGCCATTGCATTACAGCTTAGCGGTGACTTACCAGGTGTGGTGGCAGTACTTCTCCGGGCGAACTTGGCACAAGTTCTACTGCTACTTTAGCTTTCTCCTTTTACAAAGTATATTAAAGATACGTATAAGGACTCTGAGAGTACTCGTACAGATGCGAGCAACATGGTACCCAAAATAGCTGATTAAATAACAAATAATAAAGTCTAATTTAATTATTTATTAAGGCAACGCCAACAGCACACACAATGGATATAGGATTAACAAAAAATTATAATATTGTAACATTGTATAGAATGTCTGCCAATTAAAGGGTAGCACAACATTCTCCGCATGTCAGACGATAGCAAGCTAAAAATATAAAAATAAAAAAAAATGTACGAAAATTAAAACTAAGATACAATATAAAAACAAAAAAAAAAAAATGATAAAATGAAAATAGGCGGTACGTAACCCTAGGTATTCCAGTCCGCATCTCACTTAGCCGGGTTTTTCCTTAACAGGTATTTGATAAAAAATATAGGCAAAATTATTTTGTGATTATAGTAATTGTATTTTAATAAAAACTTGCAAAACAGGTAAAACCACCAGACTTTAATTAACTACACACATCGTGTACTGTACAATTTTATGTAGGTATATATAGT
Source organism: Aplocera efformata (assembly GCA_921293045.1). Taxonomy (NCBI): domain Eukaryota; kingdom Metazoa; phylum Arthropoda; class Insecta; order Lepidoptera; family Geometridae; genus Aplocera; species Aplocera efformata. The sequence continues at coordinate 967,936 of OV121057.1, forward strand.
TATATTATGCAGTCAGTAATCTAATTATAGGTGTTGTTAAAGAGATGATGACATTATTTAGCATTCCTGTAACATTTATCTGCATCAATATCGTAATTAATTTAAATCGATATCTTACTAACCTTTAGTACCTAATAGTGAAAATAATTATTTATTTTCAAGATACATTGAAGGTAGTTATTTATTTCTATTTTCAATTCATTAATTTACCAAACGTTGGGGGTCCAGTTACTCGCGTCCGTAGGTGAGAAACCTCTTGTATTCTTTCACGTACCCCCTGGTACCTTGTTAAAATGGTAATGTACCCCCTGTGGACGAGAAAATAAGGGATGAGGGTATCGCAGTCTGTTTTTCCGATTTTCTTTAATTAGTCTCTTGTTCGTTTATAACTTTATTAACTTATTCTACTTATTATACATAAATAATTTTATAAAACTATCGTGGTTATGAACATTATTTTCGAGTTACCGAGATATTTATTACTAGCTGACCGGGCCACGCGTTGCTGTGGCTGTTTTTGTGATACGATATTATAATTTGCAATAAAATAATATTGCGATCATAAATTGAGATGTGAGCTATCCTATCTTTCAAGTTGGATCAAACTGCACACGGTGTACAAATTTGATACACAAAATCGGTTATTGTGATTAAACCATGATAGCTAGATATACGTTCTCGCGGACTTTTTTGTAGGTCTTAATGGGATCTACAAACCCATAGTACATCATTTTGTTCAATTGTCAAAAGTTTTTGCAGCGCACGCAAAAATAGGTTTTCGATTTTACACCTTGTGTTACAAAATAGCAATTTACTTACGGATCCCTAATTTTGATAAAATAAAACATAGCCTATAGCCTTCCTCGATAAATGGATTACCCAACACTGAAAGAATCATTCAAATCGGACCAGTAGTTCCAGAGATTAGCGCGTTCAAACAAACAAACAAACAAACAAACTCTGCAGCTTTATAATATTAGTATAGATTTGTAAGTTTTGATGACTGGTCTTTAACCAGACTATGACGCATGAAACTGCGTCGAAATATCGGGAGTCAACAAAACTCACGAATCATGGTAATGGTAAATATCTCAGTTACTCTAAAAGTAAGTAATGTTTTCTTCGATAATTCCCGTTTCACTCCTCATTTTCAAATTCCATCTTATTAGAATTCTGGAATTCAAATAGGATTTCTAATTCAACTTCAATTAGAATTCCTGAATTTGATTGAACTCTGTAGAAGAGTTTTCTTTAGTTTTCAGTTCACCCTGGAATATCACCGCTATCACTAATTTCTCGCATCTCGCACTTAGCTGAAGTGGGTTTGTAACCTGCGAAATGAGGGGACCAGGTTCAATCCGCTGGGGATTAGGGATAGGAAAAACTTTTTGTTACGAGCATGATGTTTTTGTCCTGTTGTTTATATTATGTGTGTCTTGTGTTTCTGTGTTTGTCCATGCCTTTTGGGACACAGGGAATCCTATTTCAGAGGCATGAGTGTATAAACGTTAAAAAAATTGTCCATGTCACCTGCGAAAGAGGGAATCCTAATTCTAGGTATGAATGCGTTTAAAAAACTTTCCTGTGTTTCCAGGTGATGGTGAACGAAGCGGCAGCTCAGATCTGCCGATGCGTACCGGCCCTGTTGACGCGAAGAGATGAGCTGTTCCCTTTGGCGAGACAGCTTGTGAGGCGGGCAGGACTACACTACACAAAACATGGGTAAGCATGTTCGAGAGCCTTTGATATTCAACGGCGGTAACCAATTAATATCGCGTGGCCAGCTCAAACCGTCACTTATGTTTAATTTCATGAGTAACTTACAAATAACTTGAGCTATATCGGTTTTAACTTGATCAGTATTGTGCAAACGTGCAAGACCGTACTAATGGTCTTTTTAAAATAAATCTAAGGAAATTCTTCCACATAAGCTAAGAACTTGTTGGAATAAAACCTAATAAATTAGTTGAAACAAAACTAATAAGATAATCTATTGATATAAATATAAGACTTAAAGCTTATGTATGATATAATATTACGATGTATTTGATTCCAGGCTTCCACCCACAGCATCGACAGGCGAAGACAGAGATCGTGATGATGATGAGTCGCCAGCCAAGCGGCCGCGACAGGTCACCACTCATGTAGACCTCACCGATTCTTAACCTGATGCTAACCGTAGACCCAGGAACTATTAACTATAGTATAGCTATTCTAACCTTACTAGAACAGGGTTCTATAAGAAGCTAGTATAGATAGCCATAATAATTCTTAGCTTAACGCTAAATCCATGGGGCATGATGCTAATATTTAAAGAATAGGGGAAACGTAACAAATTACTAATATTCTAGTTAGATCTTTTTAACTTAGTTTATAGTAGATACTTCTATTACTATATACTTCTATATATAGAAAGAGTAATTGGGGAAAGGTAATTTATTCACCATTCATAATAAATTTAAACTACGATCGAAAAGAAAATAAACATATCTGGGACACTAACAGTCGAAATCCGTCCATTTAGAATTCTTTGTAAATAATTCCTATTTGAAAAACGAATAGTTAAATGACTAATCTAGAATTTGCACCCATATAAGATTTGTATAATTTAAACAGGGTTGCAATTCACTAACATAACACAAAATTAGAACTTTCATAGTAAACAAGTTTAAATAACATAGGGCCCAGAGATACCCCCTATAAACCCTTCAGATAATTATGTACTTACATGTGTTATTGAATATTTTTCTATTAATACTATTCTGTATTTACTTCAATTTAAACAATATGCTAATAATTGCTATATTTTCATCTTATTTTTAATGCTTCGTCATCAAGGTAAGCATGTGTAACATAGTCGAATGCCTAATCCAATTCTAATTTATGCATTATAGTTTATTTTGCCTTAGATACACGGAAATTTCTCTTGGTAAGTGGACAACTCATTTTCTTCTGCACGCTTGTTTGAAAAGGCTTCTTTATGTACTTGGTTTCTTTTGAAGTCACGCAGGCAGCGTCAGCTGGGGACACGCTTGGTACCGTACGTAACGTAACGCTTCGAATTGTGCAGTGTGGTTTATTGAAGAGACTTGGAACCTTGGAGACCTGTGGAAGTGTGATTAAGTAACACTGATAAAGTTCCTTTTGGACGCCAGAGCAATAGCATTTGAATGCGCAGAGGTCGGCCAATAAAGCAACCGGTTTATTAGATGCAGATTCCTCTTCGATAACAAAAGGTGTTAAGAAACAAAAATAACATCAAGTTTCCTATTTACAGTGCCTATAAATTGATTTGTTTACGCATGTCATTTAGGAAGCCCTGCTTGTGTGACTTCGAAATTAGTATTATATTTTAGACAGGTCATAGAAGAGATCGTCTCTATAAACAAGAGAATCGCGACTATTCCGTCCCCTTCATCGATTTAGTCTCCGCGATACGACCATAATTCCGCCGCGGTGTCGTTACGCACGTTTGGATTTCGCTAGTCGTTTTGTTCATCAAAAGCTACATGTCATATCATCGCTATAATATTGTGGAGACAATTAGTAGTTTCTATTGGGTTCAGTGAAACTATCGCTGTGCTACACTCGCCTGTGGAGATGGTATCTTGATGTGAATCATCCATTTTTAATATTAATCTTATGCTGAAGTCATTGACCTTTGTTTCTATGGTAACAGTATTTGTCTCACACTATTATTTACCCTGTGAAACTTCGAATACTTCATCGACGACTCCGTGGCTTAGTTGGTAGTAGCCCTGCCTTCGAAGCGAGGGGTCCCGGGTTCGATTCCCGGCCGGGGCACACTTTGTGTGGTGACCATGAAGTTTGTTCTCGGGTCTTGGGTGTTTGTCTTGTGTTTCTGTGTTTGTCCATGCCATCTGCGACACAGGGAATCCTAGTGCAGAGGTATGAGTGTATTAACGTTGTAACGTTGTTTTACTTTTAACTTTTAACTTTGACGTTTAACTTACGGGCGTATATCAATAAATTTACAAATATTAATTTATGCTTCGTGCTTTGAACACAATTATCTTCAAACAAGATTTCGTACCTACGGGAGCAACATATTATGTTGCTCTCGTGAATATCCTCAGTCCCCTCACGTATCCCCCCGAAGATGTGACAGGAGCAACTTAAAGTAGCAGTGCCAAGTTTGTCCGGAGAAGTACTGCCACCACAACCACTCGTTCTGTTACGGTCTACGTGTGTGAGTGGGGAAATAACCACAGGAGGAGATCGGACTCTTACAACAATGTTGTACTCTCCCTAGTCCTACTCTCGACATTCGAGACTGAAAGGACTATGGATTTGAATATTAACTATGGCATTTTGTACAGGAAGGTGACGACAACGGGGTCAGAGCCAGCCCGGACACAGCGAGGAGCAACTCAAACCACGGGTAACGGTAGCTTTGAACATGTTAAGGGCGCTTCGAGGCCACGCTGCTTATCAGTTTTACAGCGCGTTCAAAAATATATACAATTTATATATGACGGCTTCGTGTCTTAGTTGGTAGTAGCCCTGCCTCCGAAGCGAGGGGTCCCGGGTTCGATACCCGGCCGGGGCACACTTTGTGTGATAAGCATGAAGTTTTTTCCGGCTCTTGGGTGTTTGTCTCGTGTTTCTGTGTAAGCGTTATTTTTTTAATTTTAATGGTATTTCCAGGTGTGAAACTATTAATTTATCATTTTAATTATTTCGATATTTATTCGATATTTCCAGATGGTGGGGCGTGAAGACAGAGAGCGATGATGCTGACTCCAGGTGTTCCCACTCCAGCACCAGCACGCCCCCTCCGGTAAGTTACCATATTCCACTTAAAACTAGATTGAATTATACCAAATCTCTAAATGCAACATTAAAAGATAGATAGATGACATTTTATTGCGCATCAAATAAAGATAAAAATAGTTTGAAAATCTTGACTAATAATACGGTGACACAATACTTCTCCAAAAGAATTTAGCACAAGTTCTGTCTGCATTTTCCGGCTTCGGAGCGAGGGGTCCCGGGAATCGAACCCGGGACCCCTCGCTCCTAAGGCAGGGCTACTACAACTAAGCCACGGAGCCGTATAGTACAAACTGTACTTAGTTTGGGACTAGAAGACGCTGTGAAATATCCAGGAATATGTGAAAATTTATTTTATTAAAAACTTTCATATCGTAATATGATTCTATTTAAATTGTAGGAAACTGAAGAGTCTAGACCCCAAGTGGTAGCAGCGAGGGGAGACAGTATCATAGCGGTGGCCAACCCTGCGCTGCACCCTCCGCACCCCCCACCGGCGCATCTCCAGCACCCCCTGCACCACCCAGCGAGGAACCACTCCAACTGATCTCTCACAATAGTCCTAAGATACAATTACTGTATACCTGATGTACTATTTTACATCCTGCTGACTATTCAGAACGAATCAATTAGTTCTCAATTCTTTTAGGTTAAGAGGAAGATGACGGAGTTTCCTTACCACCGGATGTCCGACATGGGCATTTTAAAGTGCCCTCCGAAGCACGGAAGTGCTGAATTCAAATACCACTAAACGGTCACCAACGCTCGTGGCGTAGCTTGCTTAGTTGTCCGTTACAGATCATCTAAGTTAAGCATCTTTCGGACCGGTCAGAAGTTGGATGTGTGACTATGTTGTGGCATTTGAACTGAGCGCGTGTTTCGTATGGCACGTTAAGATGTCGGCTATGTACTAGTCGTTAAGCCGTGTTGGAGGTCTCCGGGTGGCTTAAAAATTCCGACACCAGAGTTGGTCATACAGACCGAAGAAGGGGAAAAAGTCTCCCATCCAACTGCTGACCGAGCGACGAGTTGCATAACACTAATGATCTATAAAGAACAGGGGCGGATTATTGCGGTTGATTTCCATCCCCTTTTTCCGTCCTAGTGGTGGAATTATAGCTCTAAAATAATATGGGACCACGTACACAATTCTTTGGAAAATAAAATTAAAACTTCATCCTAATTGGTTCACAGAACGCGAAGACGAGTGACAGATATAAAAAAAAACCATCGATTTGACAACCTATTTTCTTTGAAGTTCATAAATCTAGCATTATTCCCATAGAATTTATATGGAATAAATATTTTCACCCTGTGAAAATAAGGGATGAATGTATTCAAGTCGGTTTTATAGGCTTTTATTCCACCTTTACTAATTTAAACTTGATCGTGAGAATTATTATATAATTTTAGATATCTGAGTTCGATTTCGACTTGACTCATTGCACTGAGCTAAAAAAATATTAGGTTGAGATCTTACCCCAATACATTTTTAGCTTTGGTCAAAAAGAGATGTCAATTTGAATACATAAACCAGATTTACATACGATATATCAACTAAATTCATATCATGTAAATAAATACTGTAAATATAGCCTTTATATAACTTTATATTTCTACAAAGCTTCTTCGTTTAGTGTAAATCCTAATATAAAAAACACAAAAATTGTTTCTACCTACGTCCGTTTTAGACTTGAAAACGGTTCAACTTTCATCCAATCTGCCCAATCTGCCAATCTGTAAGTCACGGCCATTTTAGTATGAGTAGTATATTAATACTTTCATGTAAATACCAATAGTCTCTATAGGGGGCAGCCTCCCTACTTACTCCCCCTGGCACTGTTCATGTTTAAATTGCATAGTATTTTTAAGCTACTTAATAGGTTTTTAATGCCAGTACTTATAATTTATTTTACTATTAAACATTGACACAAAGTGTAGGACATTCCACCAAAAACGAATATTTAATGTAAATAAAGTGTAAAATATATTTAAAGCCATAATTATTGGGTTTTAGTCATCACCATTATTCTATTATTATTGTATATAAGGTGTAATAATTTTAATTGCTTGATATTTGTACTTACGTTTGTAAATATCGACATTTTAATTACGAAACATTTAGTGGAAAATAAAGTTAATATTTTATTTATTAATATTTTAATCCTTAAAAAGCAGTGAAAGTAAAGCCGGCCCACAACAGAAATGGACATAGGGTACATAAAAAGCGTGGTGGCCCAGGGGCACAGACGCAGACTTTCAATCTGAAGGTCGCTGGTTCAAACCCACACGAGCACCAATGAGTTTTTTCACTTGAAAAATTTATGTGCGCAATACCACGTTCTCGAAACGGTGACGGAAAACATCGTGAGGAAACCGGCATGTCTTACAACCAAAAATTCGACGACATGTGACATCTACCAATCCGGATTGGGCTCCCGTGGTAGATCAAGGCACATTCACTCTCAATTATCGAGAGTAGGTCGGTGTCCCTGCAGTGGGAACATTAGAGGCTGGTACGGACATAAATAGTACCCTATGTCCATTTCTGTATACCTGACAACGTGTATGTGAAATTTCATGATGATCGTTTCAGTTGTTGAGGCGCGAAAGCGAAACAAACAAAGTCACTTTCGTATTTATAATATTACTAGCTGACCGGGCCACGCGTTGCTGTGGCTAACGTTTTTGTCATATGTTATTATAATTTGCAATAAAATAATATTGCGATCATAAATTGAGATGTGAGCTATCCTATCTTTCAAGTTGGATCAAACTGCACGCGGTGTACAAATTTTATTAAAATCGGTTACGTAGTTTAATAGTCCATCGCGGACAAACATCGTGACACGTAATTTATATAATTATATAATATTATTATTAGAGTCAGTACGCGACAGTGTAGCAAGTGCCACTGAGGACAAAACCACCGTTGGTTAAAACGTTATCAACGCAATCTGCAGCTAACAACACTCAAAAATACCGATAGTTCGCTACAGCATGCCAAGTAAGCAGCGTAGCGCAAAAAGCGAAGCGCCTACCTGTGTGGCCTTAGAACCTTTTTTATGATGTGCCTTAAACGATTCGTATATTGTGTATTATTTTTATCAATAATGCTGAAAAATGCGTTTCGTTAAAGTTGTCTTCGACAAACTTCAACTGACTATGTTTTTTGTTATACTATTATTAATAAGTAAATTAGAGAAAACTAATACTTTATGGTCCCAGTTAAAGCCTGGACAGTCTCAAACAGCGAGAGTGAATGTACTGCAGACCAATATAGTTTTGTAATATTTGTATGAATTTGAAAAAAAGCCAGATAAGGGTTGCATTTGTGATTAGAGACGTGTGTATAATGAGAATAATGATGAGAGTGAATGAAGCAAAATATGTTTGTCAGGATCGTGGCAAGTGAAAATGTAGTCTCTTCCTACCCCTCCGTGAAACAACCGTGATGTTTTGTATGTATTGTGTTCCAGAACGTTCCGTCGGCTTCCTCTCTCTATTTCTTCATCGGTTTGACAAACGCAACGTGAACATCATAAAATGCAACAAATTCAAAAATATAGCGTTAAAAACTTAAATCTGATTTACGCAAAAGCCGTAAATAAGGTTTTAATTAATAACTCTCGAAAAAGCTGGTTTCGTTTTTAACTCCACATATGTTATTTAGAATAAAATTAACATATTGTAATTTGTAAATAATGTGTTAAACGATCGCGCCATATTGTTGTTTGAATAAATCAATATTTATACTGCACGCCATTTTTCATTCTTATTTATCTCTAGTCCAACTATTTTTTTGTATGACTAAGTACCACGATAAGTACCACAAAAGCCACGATTTTCTCTGACACCTTACCTCGGGGGGTCTCGTTACTCGCGACCGTAGGTAGGTAGGTATTAGACCCTATGAATCCCTACTCGTACCCCCTGGGTGATGCTAAAGGAGCAACTGAAAGTAGCAGTAGAACTTGGGCAAAGTTCGCCCGGAGAAAAACTGCCTCCACACCTGGTAATCTGCCAACCAGCGAATGCATTGCTGTGTTCCGATGAAAGGGTTGGTACCGGTAAAATCACATGCGCATGACAAGGCAACACTGCCACCTCATTTAGATTTGACTGTTATTGATACCATTATAACATTTACAAGGCTCATGTACTGCCGCTAAATTATTGTGTATAGGACAAAACCCAACCGTATCAGCCTCTAATGTTCCCACTGTAGGGACACCGGCCTACTCTCGATAATTGAGAGTGAATGGGCTCTGATCTACCGCGGGAGCCCAATCCGGATTGGTAGATGTCACATGTCGTCGAATTTTTGGTTCTAAGACATGCCGATTTCCTCACGATGTTTTCCGTCACCGTTTCGAGAACGTGGTATTGCGCACGTAAATTTTTAACGTGAAAAATTTCATTGGTGCACGTTGGGTTTGAACCAGCGACCTTCAGATTGAAAGTCGGTGTCTGTGCCCCTGGGCCACCACGCTCTCCCAAACCCAAAGTTCCTAAGTATTCCTACGGCAAATTAATTATATGCATATGTTGACTCAATTCCCTCGACTGTAGAAACCAAGTATTATATTGCAGCCGCCTCTCCGGGCCATGATTGCTTCTAGAATTTTCTATAGATTTTTCCTGCACCGTTTTGAAAGAGACGTATTACATACCGGCTTGGTTTATATCCGTGACCTTCGCGCAGTAGATTTCAAATAGATGAGTATTACAAGATAAATATCTACCGAACGATTTAAGATTCATGACCGCCTGCAATGAGGTCAATGTGTGTCCGGTTAGTAGGTATACATACATAGAATTAAAGTACACGAAGAAGGGGAATCTCAAACAAAATTTTGTTCAATAGTGAATCTAAGAAATGACAAATGTGTGCGTGATTGCACCACGAACAAAATAGTACGAACTTTTTAACCCTTTCCTTGGATTCGCTGTGTCGTAGGTGGTATGATGAAATATAAATACACAAGATTAACACTCAAGACCGGAACGTCACGTTAAGTTAGCCCCGGCCGGGAATATAACACGGGACCCCTCACTTTATGTTGCCAATTAAATTTTACGCTGAAATTTGCGTGAGTGAAAGGCGAGGCATTGTTTATTATCCAGAGTCAGCCTCTAGGTGGTTTTAACGCTAAACTTTGTAAATCTTAAATCGTCTGATATAGGCGTAAAGGCCAATCAAACTCATTCTCATACTCATTTATTCGGCGATAGGAACCTTACAGACCACCTCCAAAGGTTACAGATCTTGCAAAACATTTTTAAATATTGATGAGCACAAAAAGATCAAAATATTTTTTTACAGAATACGCTATAAAAATAAATAAATTATATGATAAACTTTTTAATAGAACGCACGATCTTGTAGGTCATATTATAGAGTAACGTTTCCGAGTATTTTTTTAAGAATTCTGTGGAAATAAATTATTTTGACTTTGACTTTATCCTTACTAAGCTTCTTGTCTTATATTAATTCTATGCTATCGATGTTCCGAGATCGGAATATTTAAGAAGACTTAATCCACTATTTTCCTGTCGCTCAGTTTGGTTCATACAAATACGCATCGCTAAAACCTGGTAAATGGATATTTTGTAAGTGTTAGACCGACCTTAACAAGCTATTGATACTAGAAGTTGGCCCCTTATCCATACAAAAGAAGAATTCGTTATATTCTATACTATATTACTATATAATATAACAAGTAACAGATTTAAAAATAAAAATAAAATCAGCCTTCAATATTTCATAGTAGCAAAGTACGCAATTTCGTTTACTTGAATTACATATTTTTTTCAGTTATTTTTATTTAAAAACTAAATTATTGAACCGATTTTGTTAACAATTCTATGGACACAATATGAAAGCACAAACTTTAAAAAAAAAATCTAATCTGTTGATAAATTGCGGAGAAATCGCTGAATATAAATTAAAAAATAACTTTATTGCTTATAAGCTGATCCATGAAACAGTCAAAACAGCAGTGGACATTATAAAGCATACTTCCTAGTAATAGTGGAAGGGCCTTGGGTGTTGAAAGGTGTCATAGCCGGACACTAATGCGTCAAATTGATTATGTATGTACTCCTACACGGTAAAAGGAAGTATGAGATACCTGTAAGACTATACTAGCGTCCCGTCATGGCTTCGCACGGGTGCATTTTAGAGTTGCAATTTTATCCTGAAGTTCAGGTCCAAATATAATTTGTAGGTAACTAGAAGATTGACATTTGAACAAACAGCGGTTAGTGTAACATAAGAGTCATCCATTAAACACGTGATTTATTTTTTTGGCATCTTTTTAACTGTCAGTGATATGTGCTGAGGTTTTAGACTCCCCCCTTTGTACTTCTTTGTATAAAGTATTTTGAAATTTTCAGAATATTATCTTTAATAAGCGACGCGCGGGGAAATCAAAGCCACGCTAGAAATGACGAAAAATAAAGTGATACCTCATTATATAATAACAAGTATTTTTTCCAAATCCCCCCCCCCCCTTTCAAGCTAACTGCAATCTATTACTAGTAACCTTTATTACTAGTTGACAATGAAGCTTCTTAAAAATTCAAAATCGATGCAGGTGTTTTTGAGTCCTTTGCAAATATACAAACAAATCTTCCCACTACATATTATTTGTGTAGAATATTAATATTGTCATATTATCTGTGTTGAAAGAAAACCAGATAAGTCAGTAGTTTCCTGGAGTTAATGTAGGTATATACATATTATATATTATATAGTTTGGCAAAATTCATTATTCGTCCCCGCTTCTACTGTGTCATGCATGACGCCTCAGGGTGATTTCAGTTTGTTCTATGGGGCAGGACTTCATGAAAAACGATAACTAATTATATATTTGCCGTTTTAATCCATATATCTCCAAACTGGCTTTTCACCATCCCCATAGATTGCTGAATAGTACGTTGAGATTACAACTTTTACTCATATCAAAGCAATATCGATAGGTAAGTGATTTTCCCTATGCGAAATGATATTATGGAAATACTAATATTACATCCTACGGAAATACCTCAGAAACACCGGATCAGGCATACGTCAATGATAGATATATCCGGCTTTGACGGCTCCGTGGCTTAGTTGGTAGTAGCCCTGCCTTCGAAGCCAGGGGTCCCGGGTTCGATTCCCGGCCGGGGCACACTTTGTGTGGTGAGCATGAAGTTTGTTCTCGGGTCTTGGGTGTTTGTCTTGTTTCTGTGTTTGTACATGCCATCTGCGACACAGGGAATCCTAGTGCAGAGGTATGAGTGTGTAAACGTTTATACGTTTATACTTTAAACGTTTATATCCGTTCCGTTTAATTCTTAGACATTTAACTTGTCCTTGAAATGAGATATAAGTTCTAATGCAGATAACATACTTTGTCCACCAAAGCGACTTCACGCTATAAAACCTCCATGATAATATACTCTTAAACTAACTGTATACAAGGCGTAAAAGATATTTAAAACTGTTTAACTTTTTCCGCTGTAAGCCACAGAAAGCAACGGCGCGCTGCCATAGTATAAAAACAAAATAAATAAGCAATAATACAAATCATCTCATAATAGTAATATAGGTGGGAAACGTACAGTTTTTTCGTATTATCGAGGTCATATCAATACTGATTTTATTGTTATTGAATTAAACATAGGTAAATGTTTGTTCTTTGTCTGGATAAAAACGTCTAAAAAAAGATATTTACGAAAAAAGTACCATTTATGAGTTGTATCTGCGAAAAAGTATCGTTTGTGTTGTATGCTTTTGGGGTTAGATGCCGCTGTTTGAACCTGCAACTTCTTAACTACCTGTAACTATCCAGAGTATATTTCTGAATAAATCAATCGTAGAGCATTTAGGTAAAGCAGTAGGTTGAAACCGTCTATGTCTAAATTTTTAACATCCGACAAAAATGAGTAGTGTCTGTCTTTAACCGCTGTCTGTCTTAAATGGTTAGATCCTTTGAGACCAAAAGGGTTTTACGATTTCAAAGCGGTTTTTTGTTTACAACAAAAAAGGAATGCTGCATGTAAGGACTGATTTACTGCTTGTAAAAGGATTTCGGTCTGTAAACTTCAACAAATTCAATTATTGTTATTAATAATACGAAATATAAAATGCGTGGTTTTGAAATATTTGTACAAATGAATTGTAAAATGAACTTGTGATATTACTCATCGATTTAGTTGACCATATTGAGGCTACGACCATGCGACTATGCGACCACGAATCAAGGTGAGAGAAATAACTTTAAAATGCGTAAGCTGGGTATAAACGCATTTGATATTATTTAACTGGGTAGACAGTATTACGGTCAATTCAATAAATATAATTCAATGCCAATTGATCACAGGTTTCTACGTACTGAATCAGGAATTTGTATTGAGTTAGTCACTAGAATTTGTGACTACAACCGCCATATTTCCATTATGACGTTTTTGAGTGACAGTTACATTAACCTGATTTGTGGCGTAATTATTATGTGTTTACTTTTGTTATCAATTTGTTTTAGGTAAATAAGCTGTGAATATTTCTCGTTGTTAAATTAAATTCTTTGTGTAACCTACGTCTTATTTATTCTTATCTCATATATCTTAGTTATCTGTATAGACTTTCAACCTCTATGAAAAAATCATGAAATGGCTACTAACGAATACTGGCAGAGTTGTAGAGTCAAAACTGCATCGTCATTCTTGTAATTGTTTTAAAATATTTAAAGGGCAAAACCTTCTTGCGATTTTATTTAATGAACTTATTAATGAAGTAGGTATATTGTGTGAAGTATATTTGTTTGAAATAGTTTTATCTACGATTGCATCCAAGCGAGTGGAGTGTAAATCCACGTAGTACCTACTATGTTATGCTAATTAAAATGGTGGTCGTATACACATACTCAGGTTGAAATTATTAATAGAATAAGTATTAGTTTCGACGTACATGATTCATTGATTATCCGTTCTAAAAGTTATTAATAATATTATTAGTTATTAAGCGGGAAAATAATCATATTTCTCTGAAAACAAAGCATTATTATTTGAATTTGTATTAATTAACTTCATGACTTCTCAACGTTCCTTTGATTCCACATTATAACAATAATAGTTACTAAAACCAATAGTAAATAATAAGTATACACAGCATCATCTAGCCCCAAACTAAGCATGTACTATAGGAACTAGATAACAGATGCAATACTATTCGTTAGTATTTAATTTTTTAAATACATACGATGACATACATAGAACAAACATCTATGTTCTCAATCTAATAATAAATTTCGAATCGGGGAACAACATTAAATCTTTTTTTTTTTCGGAATAAACTAATTAAATTTTAATTTAAAATACTATCGGCCACTTTCGATAGGCACCTCAGCGAAAATATGTTCCCCATTCATAATTATATATTAAAAATAGATTTCTATTAAAAACTCGATAAACGTAAAAATATTGAATAATCTATCATAAACATTACAACTGAATAACGTAATAAATAAAAAAATGAATGAGGATTGATTATTAATTTGGTGCGTAAATAAATAAATCTGATTATTGGGGAAAAACACCCATTAACTCATGGAAAACTACAATAAATCAGCATACATCCAAAATTACCTAACATTTACCTTATAAAATCTAACCTATTTGGGTATCATAACAATAGAAATTGGATTAGTTGCCCAACACTTAAATGTCGTATTATAAATTATTGCATTGCGTTATGAACACCGATTCTATTGATAACCTAATTTCGAGAATCACTTTCATTCAGTGTCTGACCAAATTTCCATAAGTACGGTCACATATTTAATAAACGCTACACGAAAAATAATTACAATAAATAATCAAATCTTTATTGAACATTTGCCATAAAAGTAATGTCAAAATGACCATAAGAGGCAGTGCCCTTTGCAATCTAATACAAAGCTTCCCTCTGCTTTTGATAATTGCTCAAAAGACAAACAGATGCTTGGAAACGCCCTTTATATACAAACCCCCGACTCCCACGCAGTCTCCCGAGTACTATGAGGCTTTAGACGCTCTGTTCCAGACCCTATACGGCCACGGGTATTCTGAACATGACGCCCACCCCTGCTACTCCAGCAGCCAAAAGTATAGCTCCAAACCGTGTCACACCCATCCACAACATACCTACAATTATGGCAACCCCTTTAGCACGCATGGTACGTCTTACGGTACCACATATGGTTCGCACGGTACCGGGTATGGTACGCACGGTACCGGCTATGGTACGCACGGTACCGGGTATGGCACGCACGGTACCGGACACGGTGCGCACGGTACCGTTTACACGCACAGCAACAATTATTTTGTACCCGGGTACAAAAAGGGAAACATTTACAGTGCTAATGTGAGCCATGGGTACGCTTCGTCCCAAGGGTACACGACGAACAATAGGTACAAGGTTGTGGTGAAGAAGACAAGAATTGGAAAGACGAAGAGGAAGTCGGGAAATCTGCGAGATGGTAAGATATTTTCATTACAAAAGATAACAAGGTTTTAAGTGTCCAAAGTGTTTCAAGTGGGTGATTTCACCGGCACCCATACCCTTCCAACGGAACACAGTAATGCGAGCACTGCTGCTTGGCGGCAGATTTCAGGTGTGGTGGCATTACCTCTCCGGACGAACTTGGCACTAGTTGTACAGCTACTTTTGGTTGCTCCTTTAGCACCACCCTGGGGGCACGTGTAGGGAATCAAAGGGTACACACGAACGGACGCGAGCAACTAGACCTATAATTTTAATTACGACTGTAATGGAAATAGTGGAGTAAGTTTATTATTTTTTATTTATTTATTTAGGTTTGCCCAAAGATTTCAAATGGGTTTGCCAACAATAAATACACGAAAAATTTTAAAGGAAATATGTCTATAGGAACTTAAACGTGCACAACCTACAGGCAAACACTACATACATTAAGAAATACAATACTATGGACAATACTACAATTACAATACTATGGATAGCATAAAATATTGGTTAATCAAGTTATTGTGATGTGACTTAAATATTCTCAATAACTCGCATTTCATCGGCGCTATTTAGTTAATTTTGGTACTAAAACTGCATTCCGTTCCAACGGTCAATATAAGTAGTTCTTATAGTTAAAATGTTACCTACTATTACGATTATAATATTATATTTTCAGATCAGGAAATAGTATCCAATTTAACAAAGCCAGAATAATTAATTACTCGAGGTTTATTAAACCGATAACGGCGGAATCAATTATTCTATTATATATTGGAGCGTGTTCTAATTTCATACGTATTCTAAAGACATATTTTAAGTACCTGTTTCTATCAACAGATAAATAATAATGAATTTCATTTCACATTTTCAATAAAGAAAGGTCTTTCCAGTTCTTTGTGTCCGTAGGTGAGTACTCTTTGAATCCCTACACGTAAGGCGCCTTCCTTGGCATCTGGTTATATGCCGCCAAGCAGCGGTACTGCTGCTGTGTTCCGGTGAAAGTGTGGGTGCCAGTGAAATCACCTGCGCATGAGACGTAACATACCCATCTTGGGTCTTCGGTCGGGGAGGACCTGAGTCGTGTTGCTGTTGTTATGGGCGGTGATAACCACTTAACGTCAGGTGAGCCTTCAGCTCGTCCCCTCACATTTAAAATATTTTTAGATAATGCGACACAGTTTTCACTTATGCATTAGTCTCATTTATTTTGTTAACAAATGCACAAGCGTTCAATAAATAAAATTAGATTTATAATTATAGTAAGATTTATATCGGCGCACAGCATCATGCGCCGATTATCAGAAGCACCGGTGCATGATGCCATGATATGATA
Source organism: Aplocera efformata (assembly GCA_921293045.1). Classification (NCBI taxonomy): domain Eukaryota; kingdom Metazoa; phylum Arthropoda; class Insecta; order Lepidoptera; family Geometridae; genus Aplocera; species Aplocera efformata. The sequence goes on from OV121057.1 coordinate 984,573, forward strand.
GCTTAGAGGCAAACTTGTACAACGTTATGACAGGTGACGAATCTCGTATTGATCACTATAATCAAGCAATAATACGCCAGTCGACAGTTAGGCCGTTTCAAACTGAACCAACGCCTACTAAAGTGAACTGAGACGCACGGGGAAGATTTTGATAGCTGTTTTTTTTCACTATGACAGGGTGTCAAGACCTTTACGGGATCAAAGTAGCATTAATGCAGATTATGACTTATGACTTATTGGTCAAGTAGCATTTTTTAATTCTTGCCAGAAGTATTCACTGATGTAACCAGCAAGCGACAAAATACGGGACTGCTGCTTCATCATACACCCGCGCACCCTGCGCACAAAACGAGGGTCTTCTTGGAAGCACACCGGTTAACTTCTGCGTCCTCCTTGCAGCTCCAATTTGGCACAGTGTGATGTCTTTTTATTGCCTAAAACAACAAAATCAAATCATTTTTCATCGCCGGAAGATACGCTAGCTGCGTTCGAGAACGGTGCGGAGTTTTCTGAAGTGGATTAAAAAGTTCTGTTCAAAATCATGAAGCTTTGCATAAATAGTGGTAGAGAATAGTTTAAAAAGATTTAATTAAAAAAAAAACATACTATAATATTTTTTATTTACGTTAATAATAATTATAACCGATCGTAAAGTAGTTACTCAATCTTTATCAGCTATTAGGTCTGGGTCATGCCAACGCAGGCAGTTCAGTTATGATATATTAAGCATAATGAGAAAAAACAGAAATTCTCTTTGTTTTTTTCCGGTGGTTAAACCCTAAGATGGCTGACTACTGACTGGGACTCGAATAGTTTCTATAAATAGCGTCATTGCATTGTGCCCGACACAACAAGCTGGACAATACGCACAGAAAAAGGAAAAACGGAATAAATTTGGCATATAAAATTATTTTATCATTGGATGTGGTATTGGCATAATGGCGATGAATTTTTACGTGATTCTGTGTTTTGTGTGTTTTATATTCGTGAATTGCCGATACGGTGAGTACATTGAAGAAATATGTATGATTTTTGCTGAATTATTTCAAGTTCCGTAACGGCGCTTGTTCTTTCTATCAGCTCCATCTGTTATCAATTAGCAAACTTGTTATGTACAAAACAGCTGTCATAATGTTCAACACATTTTTGCCTAATTAAAAAATTTGCCGTAAAAAATATTTCCGAGAAAAGAACATTGAAACTAGTTAGTAGGCAAATTCAGTAGTAGCAAAATTAAAAGCACATCAACCATTTTTAAATGATTAATTTTATTTATAGTTAAAAATCTGCCCCAAAAAAGCCCTTTATTAAAAGAATTACTAGTAGTTTCAATGCAATAAAAGCTTAGTTTATTAATATTGTGATATACCTAAATATAAAGATGAATTCGATTTGAATCAAGCGAATGTTATCTGTAAATATTATGTATGATGTAAACAAACGCTTAGCTTAGTAGGTGACTTATGCTATTATGAAATAAATTGCAAGGCCGATTTATTGCTATGAATTCAATATAAATAGATACCTATTACCAATAGTTATAGCAATTTGAGTGTATTAAACAGTATCATATATTTATTTACCTACCTACTACATAGCCAGAGTTTGAATCATCTAGGTTATAGATTTGACCCGTGAGCAACATTTATTATCTTTAAAAGATAAAATTTTAAAGAAGACAGTCTTTTTTCTTATCTTTCGCATATAAATGAACACGGAGAGAGCAATTTTTAATGAATTAGTGGCCTACGTTCATATGGGAATACAGATCATTAATAAACAACTCCCTGCCCGGTCAGAAGTTGGATGGGTAACCGTTTAGAGGCATTTGAACAAAGCACTTCCGTGCTTCGGAGGGCACGTTATGATGTCGGTCCCGACTGTATACTATTCGATAAACCATGTCGGAAGCCTTGAAAATTCCGACACTAGAGTTGGCCACTAACTCAAATGTAAAAAGAACGTGCATTATTTAAATATTACATAGACCAACTTAGACTTAATAGAAACAATTGTAATATTTTTATAAATCTAGTAATTTCTGTTCAAGGTGACTTCGAGTTATTGTTTCTTTGAAAGGAACTTTCTTCCTCTCAAGAACAACTTTGCTCGGTTTGCCCATTAAATCGCTTTACGATCCTTGCCAAAATACACGAGAACACAAGTTGTATCGCGTTGCGCCCATTGCGATGGGGATGTAACATTTCATGCGCTTGTAATTTCACCAGCCCCGCGATACGCCTTGCGTTTTCTCAACCGAAGTCATATCGCTGTTGTCTGTAGGGGGCAGTACTTAACATCAGGAGGGCTATGAGCTCGTCCCTTCAAGTTAGATCAGAAAAAACATACATACTATTGTCGCATTTGTAATATAAATGTATTTCTCATGAGTAATTATCCTCGCCCGCAGCCAGCGGCGCGTGCAAGCCATCCAACGGCGGCACAGGAACCTGCGTGCCTCTGTCCTCATGTGAGCCCCTCATGGTGGTGCTGAGGGGTGCGGTCTCCAACCCCATCAACACGTGGTTGCTGCGGCAGGCACATTGCGGCTTCAATGGGAACGAGCCCAAGGTACAATACCTAAAATCATTATTATCATTGTTTTATGCATCTATAGATAAAGAAATGAATAAAGATTCTTCTTTAGCCGCGACTCTAACAGACTGATTCTGTAGTGCATCAGCCCTGATGCACTACAGAATCGCAGCAGCCCCAACAACAAAATCCGTTATTATACTGGACTCGCATTATAACTTCATTATTTCTATCTAGGTCTGCTGCCCAATCGAGCAAAAAGCCAATGTGGTAGATCCTGCCACTCCAGCTTCGACCACTCAAGCCACGTCCACGACTACTCAGACCCCATTTACAACTACTCAGGCCCCGTTTACGACTGCTGAGACGCCGTATTTTACTCAGACCCCGTCTACGACTACTCAGACCCCGTCTACGACTGCTCAGACCCCGTCTACGACTGTTCAGACCCCATCTACCACTACTCAAACCCCGTCTACGGCCAAGACATCTACTCAAGCCTCATCGACGATTAGTCGTGTTCCATCCATGACCACTCAGGCTGCACTGAAGACTTCAACTGCCCAAGGAAAACTGGAAAATGAAGCAAGGATAAACTTGCCATCGAAGTACAACTATGATCTTGTTATTTTGCTCGGTAATTTATCCATAATCTCTAAATCTCCAATCTCTACGAAACATATTATCTTCCCGCTATTATACATGCGAAAGTTTAAATGAATGGATGGATGTTATTTAGTTAGTCAAGTAACAAACATCCCTCCATTAGTAGCTAACATTTATTCAGTACCAAACATGGATGTTTGTTACTCGATCTCGTCAAAACGGCTGAACGGATCAGAATGAAATTTGGCACAGATATAGATTATAGTCTAGAATAGTTCATAGGTTACTTTTTATCCCGGAAAAATTTACGTTTCACATAAACTGCGGGTAACAGCGCGGGGTGCAGCTACTTATTTCATATATTCCGAACTTCTAACTCTTTCAACTCTCATGTCCAGGTGAAACCTGCACCACGGTATACAACACCACCGGTAGCTGCAAGGAACTGATCCTCTGCGAGCCCTTCCGCGCATTCATCAACACTGCTCGCTTCAACCCAGCTGATGAGAGGATCTTGCGGCAGTCGCACTGTGGATTTATTGATACTAGACCTAAGGTTAGCTATTCTGCTGTAATACTAGATCCTAGAATATGGTCCTTATAAGCCTGATGTAAAAAGATACATTGAATTCAATTAAAGATAAGTGACTTATTAAAAAATTCGAAAAAGCCGACTTCTATGCTTTCATTATTATTCGAGTTACCGAGATATTTACCATGACATATCGGGAGTCAACATAACTCACAAATCATGGTAAATATCTCGGTAACTCGAACAATAATGTTCATAGCCATGATCGACGGCTCCTTGGCTTAGTGGTAGTAGCCCTGCCTTCGAAGCGAGGGGTCCCGGGTTCGATTCCCGGCCGGGGCACACTTTGTGTGGTGAGCATGAAGTTTGTTCTCGGGTCTTGGGCGTTTGTCTTGTGTTTCTGTGTTTGTCCATGCCATCTGCGACACAGGGAATCCTAGTGCAGAGGTATGAGTGTGTAAACGTTTAAAAAAAAAAATGATAGTTTTAAAATTTCTATGTTTTCATCTTCTATGCTTCATTTCTTGCGTTTAGGAGGTACTACCATTTAAAAAAAGAAATATTTCCAATGTTCAAGGTCCAAATTGTTTCCAAGGCGTTTTCAAATTATAACTTGGTTCCAGGTATGCTGTCCGTTACCAGGCCAGCCTACCACGCTGATCCCGCCAGTGACCGTCCTCCCCTCCACCGACGCAAGAGCCGGGAGAGACAACCTGACGTCCAACTCCAGGGCCCCTGTTAACAGCGTTAACAGCGTGTCTCCCAATAATGTAATCGGTGTATCAGCTAAACTTGGTAAGTTTTCTCACTCCTGCGTATTACTTTAAACGAGTATTTCTTATTTATTACGCGTATCTTGGAAATGGCCTTAACGATTTGGATGAAATAATATAATTGTATTACTAGTTTACAATTTTTCAAAGACACAAAAAGAACCGAGCGTGCCTGGTCACGCCTGGTGACATTAAAAGATATAAAATAAGGAATGCAGACAGACAGACGGATTACATTTCTTCGAAAATTCAATTCTTTCAATACCGATACTTGCATGTACCTATATTTTTGAAGTGTATATGTATGACGGGACGAGCTAAAAGCCCACTTGATGTTAAATGGTTATCCGAGACGGGTATGTTACGTCTCATTCGCCTGTGATTTCACCGGCACCCACACCCTTCCACCGGAACACAACATTCCGAGTGCACCACTGCTTGGCGGCAGATTAAACGTTTAAAACGTTAATACACACCAGGTGTGGAGGCAGTACTTCTCCGGGCGAACTTTTTACAAGTTCTACTGCTACTTCTTATTGCTCCTTTAGCATCACCCGGGTGGTACTTGTTTGTATTCTGAGGGTACCTACGGACGCAAGTAACTGGACCCCTCAAAATGTCGCAAAGCTACATTGACTCTAGAGAGTTTCTTGTGTATAGTTAAGAAGAAGAAGTGATAGTCATGAATCCTTTTCCATCTGACTCCATATTTGTTCAAGAGAACAGATTACATAGGTAGGTACACAACTTCACCCATCGTTGGGAGACGACTGTCACCAACAATTATAGTTTCTACAATTCAACAATATACTATTGTAGCCACAACAACTCCTTTAAGATCTATCATTGAAATACAGGATTTCGTAAAAATATCCACGGGCACGGGATCCACGGGCAAGATCTTATTGTTTTACTTACTAACTCCTTACTCTTCCTCTCGCGTCCAGAGGATACCTGCACCACGGTATACAACAGCACCGGCAGCTGCAAGGAGTTGACCCTCTGCGAGCCGTTCAGCGCGATGATCAGGACGGCTCGCTTCAACCCGGTTCACAGAAGAACCTTGCAGCAGTCGCATTGTGGATTTATTGGCAGTAAACCTAAGGTTAGCTATTATTTTGTAATAATAGGTGATATGTTGAGGAAAGTTTGCTGCCTTCTCTGGATATTGTGGCCTTTGTCCACGGTCCAGATATCTTATTACTGAATTTTAAAACTATCATGGTTATGAACATTATCAATCGATTTGGGTTTTTTTATTTTATTTTAAAGTATATGCATTCAGTTTGGTTCCGTAGTAATTTTAGTAATGACAACCAAACCATTTGACATCCACGAAAATCGAAATTGCGTATTTTTCTTTCTCGGCATCTGAATTTACGCGTTTATGCATAGCAATGTCTTTCACTACATATTTTCCACGATTCTTACGTGGTTCCAGGTTTGCTGTCCTTCAAGCCCGCGCACCCCGCCAACCTCCCCAGTGGGAGATTACCTTACGTCACTCCCGGAACCCCCTGTCTGCGGGGTTAGCAACATGTCTCTCAATAAAGTAGTCAACGGCGTACCAGCAAAACTTGGTAAGTTCTTCCACTCCTGCATAATAGTGATTATAATTGAGGATCTCAAGTATTTTCCAGAATACAAATTTCACGTGCTAATGGTGATTTCAGGAAAAGCGAAAATACCTTTAGTGGGTCACACTCAATGGGTATTTCCGGAATACCAGAAAGTCAGAAAAAATAACTTGACTTCCGCCTAAAATCAACAAGCCTAAAATCAACTCGCATCAATAATTCATTGGCAAAAATTAAAACCCAATGTGACCAAAAAAGTATAACATCTGATAAATATCTGGCAGGTTTTATGTATCACAATAATAATGTCTGTGTTCAAAATCTTCAACAGGTTCTTTCCCATGGATGGCTCTGCTGGCGTACCAAGACCTAGCCGTGGCGTCTGGATTCAGGTGGAAATGTGGAGGGTCTCTTATCTCCATACGTCATGTGCTGACCGCTGCTCACTGCATCCATAACGAAGAAGATGATTTGTGAGAAATTTTCCTATCCATATTTACACACATACATTTGCGACGTATTGCCCTGAAGGGGGAGACACTTTTCTCTTTGGGTGTCCATGTCACGCTTGTAAAGGCGTAAGTGTTTTGTTGTTACGCTGATGATGATGATTCATGATGTTTACCAAAACAAACTTAAATTTTTCAGGACCTTCGTCCGTCTAGGGGAGTTGGATTGGGCGCGCGACGACGATGGAGCAACTCCTATCGACGTGCCGATCAAGCAGAAGATCAAACACGAGAAATATTCAAGGAACAATCCGATGCGATACGATATTGGTCTTCTGGTGCTACAGAGGGACATCGAATTTACTGGTGAGTTGAAGAAATGCTGCTTCAAACACAGTTGAAAGTTCACACGGGTGTGACTTATACTGATGAGGTACAATGAAAGCACACGCTCAGTGCTGGCCTAAGGCATATTCCAGGAGGTACTGAAGCTCCCCTTGAAAGCTGAAAGTGGATGCTAAGAGAAAATAACTGCGCTCGGTAGCGTTTCTTAAAAATATGCCTATGATTTTGAATTCGTTACACTCGATTTAGGTGTCATACGAAACAGTTTTATATCAACGTTCAAAATTTATATGAATTGGAGATCGCTTCTGTCGCACTGACGCGACTGAGATTCTTGGCACTTTGTTCCCCCTATGGTGGGTGGAATCTAACCCACGACATACGGTGCAGAAGACAGAGCTACTACTAACTGAAATGTAAGGCCAATCGAAAAGAATTAAAACATAACACTAGAAATATGGCTGTTTATTTGTGTTTCCAGTTTTTGTTAAAGTTTAGAAAGCCTGTCCTACGCTATTTGTCAACATTGTTGACTGCCCAGAGTGCATTCAAGGATTTGATGAATTAACTATGCCCATTTTTATTTTAAGATTTGATCAAGCCTATCTGCCTCCCCTTGAAGTTCAGAACGATGAACTTCGAAAATTACAATCCTATAGTAGCCGGCTGGGGCAATATTAATCGACAATATAGTAAGTACATAATAATAATGTTATTTTCCAACGAAATAATTTTAATTAAGTGACAGGACGAGCTGGAGTTTAGTTAAATTAAGTTACCTGATGTTAAGTATTGTAGTTACCTCCGCCCATAACAGCAGCAATACAACTTAGGTCCTCTCCGACCGAAGTATGAGAAGACCCAAGTCGCACCCCGCTGCGCCCATCACCCATATCATGACGGGGATATTACGTCTCATGTGCCTGTAATTTCACCGGTTCAATATAAACCTTGTTCTAACAATTATGAACACAACGAAATAAAAGAAGCCAAACCGGTGCAGCCGTTTTCCAGTTCTAGCGAGACTAACGAACAGCAATAGATTTTTATATATAAAGATAGATAAGTTTGTAGTGTGTATCTGTTTGTCAGTCTGTGGCATCATAGCTTCGAAAGGATGAACCGATTTTGATGCATTTTTTCTGTTAGATAGCTGACGTCTCCGAGATGTTTTTTAGCTATAATTTACGAAGATCTGTCCAGGCGTTTGAAGAGCCCATTACCATCAACCATGCACCAAGTTGAAGGTTTTCACATATTGCGTTTTCACCATCATACAGATGGAATAGTGGCGACGCACCTGCAAGTAGCTCAGGTGCCAGTTCTGGAGCAGAAGACCTGCGAACAAGCGTACAAGGATTACATTTATGATGGGTTCTACGAGCAGGCGTTCTGCGCAGGGTACATGGCGGGGAAGATTGACGCGTGCTCAGGAGACAGTGGCGGTCCGCTCATGCAACCTATGGTAAGTACGCGAGCAGGTGAAACCACTCATACTAAGATATCTTGTGTTACTGCCATAGATTCGATTGTCAAATACGACCCATGTCGCATCCCAATGCATCCACCACCCGACTTTACTCAAGGTTAGTTGGTTATTGTTGTCTATAGAGCGTGAGGCATAGACGCCGACTTTCAATCTGAAGGTTGCTGGTTCAAACCCACACGTGCAACAATGAGTTTTTTCACTTGAAAAAATTTATGTGCGCCATACCACGTTCTCGAAACGGTGACGGAAAACATCGTGAGGAAACCGGCATGTCTTAGAACCAAAAATTCGACGACATGTGACATCTACCAATCCGGATTGGGCTCCCGTGGTAGATAAGAGCCCATTCACTCTCAATTATCGAGAGTAGGCCGGTGTCCCTGCAGTGGGAACATTAGAGGCTGGTGCGGATAGTGACTTTTATACTATTAATAAAGTAAAGAGACGAGCTGAAGGCCCACCTGATGTTAAATGGTTACCCCCATAAACAGCAATGATTGTGGCCCTACCCGACGTCCGCCCGTCACCCGGGGATGTTACGTCTCATACAACTGTGATTTCACCGGCGCCCACACCTTCCACCGGACCACATCAATTCGAGTGCATCACTGCTTGGTGGCAGATTGCCAGGTGTAGAGATACTTCTATAGATTAACTTGGCACAAGTTCTACTGCTGCTTTTAGTTCCTTCTTTGCTTCTTTTTTTTCATCACCTAGAGGGTACGGTTAAGGATGCTAACGATTTCAGGATGTGAGCGACAGGACCCCCCAAAAATGATTGTTCTGCTTATAGCCCGGCGAGAGGTACTCCGAGATATACTCATACTGCATCGGGGTGGTGTCCTTCGGGCGAGGGTGCGCTCAGGCAGGCTCGCCCGGGGTGTACGCGCGCGTCACCCACTACCTGCCCTGGATCGAGCAGAAGATCTTCGGAAAGACCAGCTCGTAGACCCAACGCGTGGAGACTGTTGTGTAGAGATAATTCATATATTTATGAAGGAAAGCATTCATGTCTTACTAGGTGTTACCCGCTGTTGGACTACCAACAGGAACCGTACATTTTTCCGGGATAAAAAGTAGCCTATGTGCTATTCCAGACTATAATCTATCTTTGTGCTATATTTCATCCAGGTCCGTGCTGCCATTCTGGCGTGATTAAGTAACAAACATCCATCCATACTTACAAACTTTCGCGTTTATAATATTAGTAGGATTATCTTATTTAACGGCTCCGTCTTAGTTGGTAGTGGCCCTGCCTTTAAAACGAGGGGTTCCGGATTCATTCCCGGCCGGGGTACACTTTGTGGAGCATGAAATTTGCTCTCGGTTCTTGGGTTTTTGACTAGTGTTTGTTCATGTCCATGAGTGTATTCGTTATTACTATAGTTATTAGTTTCCGCAATTTTAATGCATTCTAATTTAAGGATAAGAATAGGAAATGGTTTGTTTGTGTCATACCAGTAAGATAAAAAGCTGGCCGTGACGGGGAAACATGACGGCAAATAAAAGAGATGTTTGCCGTCACAGTTTTAATTCTAAGGTGCGCCTATAGATTTTTAACTCATTGTTAACAGTGAAAAAGGTCCACCTGACGTTAAGTGGTTACCTCCGCAAATAACTTAGGTCCTTCCCGACCGAAGTATGAGAAGACCCAAGTCACACCCCGTTGCGCCCGTCACCCGAGACGAGGATGTCACGTCTCATGCGCATGTGATTTCACCGGCTCCCACACCCTTCCACTGGATAGGAAGTTCTACTTGCACAAGTTCCACTGCTAAAGGATTTGGATGAAATTTGATAGCTTATATCCTGGATTAACGCATAGGTTACGTTTGATCCATGTTCTGCTCTGATCTGATGAAATAGCAACATGTATTAGATAAACCCAGCATTATTCAGCTCATATAAAATGATTACAGTTCAAGATATGCACAATTTCATTTTAAATGTATTAACTTTTATTTACATATAAAATTAAAAAAAAACATCATAATCTTAGAGGCTACTTATAAAGAACAAAAATGTAAAAAATACAACAGATTTTTTTTATCGTGGGGTGCCAAGAACACTGGCTGCATTCCTGCGTTGGACGGCCAAAGATAATCTTTGGGCGAGGAACGAGCCAGCCTTCTTTTAAATTGAATATTATTTTATGCAATGCACTTTTACATAAACAATACTATGAAATGAACATAGGTTAGTATTACATAATACCTAGATTAGTTAACTAGTTTATAAAAGAAGCTGAAACTTACTTATTAAATCAATAGCTCTAAGCATAACTATAATGTAAATATGTCTTTAATATTTTATTTTTAATATAATAAAAAGTTATTTGCGATTTTTATTTAATTTTAGACCCTTACGTCATCTTTAAAATAATATTTTTTTTATGATGATGTTCTAAACTGAACAGATGAACATTAAATATAAACATCAGTGATATTAATCTACTGCTTTATTATCTACATTTATTATATAACACTGAAAATATAGGTCCTAAAACGGAACTATGAAACAAGATAAAAAAGTTAAAGTCATAGTCAAACTCATTTATTCCTTTAGATCTCGAGTATCATTTGGACACGTCAAATTTTACACACACATGTACACATATTCGTGAGCATATAACGTGTCACAGGAACTCCCAGGCACATTACATGCACACAGATATGTCAAATTACAGTCAGTTTTCATGTTTAAGCTTATCTTATTTGTTAAGTTTACGTCTGTTCCAATCCTAACCGACCAACCCGAGGGGAAGAAACAGACAAGAAACCTCTCGGAGACAGTATTACATATTCGCGAATATGGTCCTGCGTCTAGAGTGGAGCAAATTCATTCCCAAGCCTTTTTGTCATATAGGTAAACTGATATTTTATAGTAAGCTTTTGCGACAAGTTTACGTTTGATGACACAAAGGAATTCCACGCTACGCTCTTCCCGTATTTATGCTTAATTTTGTTCTTGTGTCATGGATGTTTTATATGCGTTTCAAATTTCAAGTTTTTTTACTACGTCAACCATCCATTTGATCTTGTTTCAATGCGCCCGTCACAATTTACCTAAAATCAATAACTTGTGATAAGGTACATAATTACCTTGACAAATTCATTGAGCGACATAAAACGCAAATATTTCTCCATTTAACAATTATTAAAGCTAATTAGTCCAATTAGATATTGGACTAATTAGCTTTATCAATTTATTAAGGTGGGTCTTAAATCCGAGAAATTTTACATTTTCCGCCTCTTTTAAATAGTAAATTCTCTATGGTCAACAACTATCCTTCAGCATTCGAAATTTAAATTTAGAAGCGGGAAATGTGTTGAAAATTTTTCCTGTTAAATATTAATAATTATAATAGTATTATATAAGCCTTATTTTTGTGTTTGAACGTTATATTTAATTATTGGCGACAAAGTAAAATACACTTAGTTCGTTAGGAATTTTCCCAAAATTGAATGAAACCGAGGTCGCCCCCAGACCTCGGTCCACAGCGTCGGATATTAGTAGTGACTTACATGAGTGAGGAAGATATTATTGGGATGCAAACTATTCTCGGCGAGAACCAGACATGTGAGCAGTAGATCGTAGATAATTTGCGAGCCGAGTCGCCTACTGTAGCGACTGCGAGCGACAGCGGCGGCGCGACGCCCGGCGAAACGATTGAGGGGAAACAACGAAGACGATGTTGACGACGAAGGATTTGCGGTTGTGAGGAGGAACCTACTTACCATGGTTTATTGAAATTGAAAAGACAATTTATTGTAATGGCTCATAGACTCCGGGAATATTACTCTCTATTGCTCTCTCTCTTACTCTTTATTACACGCTGCGTCGCCCTATAATTGCGGGACCACTATTATCTAAGTCCTTTGCCTATTTCAAGTTGTATGTTCAGTGTATCCTGTGTTGGGAGTCCTTATTAAATAAATAAGTTCAACTATTTGATGAAAACTGTAGACTCTCCTGATTGTGAGACTTATGGAGTTCTAGAGGACGTTCACCATCTATTGGTGGAATGTGCGCGGATTAGTCTATGAGAATAAATATTGGGCGGGCACAATATTTATTTCTCATCTCAGTACTGACTCTCTTCTACTTATACTTGAAGTTGGATGGACTGTGTGAAAGAGTATAAGTCTGAACATGAAATTTTTCTATTAGATGTTATATGTATTATGTTTATAACATAAGACATTCAGATCCTCGCCTTAGAGTGACAAACGGAACGCGACAGGACTTGCTTCACATACTTCAGCCGGGGAGAAACTAAGTCGGTTTGCTGCTCATAGGCGGCAGTAAGCCCTTAATAAATTAGGCCGTCAGCTTCTTCCACAACTGAGTCACGTAAAAAGACGTGTCCGGTTTTTGAACAATACACGGTCACCAGCGAGACCTAGTGTTGTTCCTCCGATGACGTGTACCGGATCACCTCGAGATTTCATCTCGTATATACCACTCAATGGTCAGCTATCAGGACATTTGATGTGAGCGTTGACGCGAGACATGTCGTATATAATTTATATATTTCAATATATACCAAATAAGAACTGGTTTTGAAGTTGTTCGATAGGAAACGCGACGAAGAACGATTGTGACAATGAGGGGTTTTTTTGTGTTATGTGTTTTTGTGCCACTTGTGAACTGCCAGTTCGGTGAGTTTATTTATTGTATAGATTATAATATTTTGTTAATATTCTCTATTTTTTAATATACCCAAAAAATGGTAGGTACAAAGCCGAGCTTAATACTACAAAAGTTTTCTTTTAAATCTTTGAGGCTACAGAAATGTGTATTTGATAGGTGCCTATAAAATATTAAGTGTACATAAAAAAGATTTATAAACTAAATATTTCAACATTCAAATAAAAAAGATAATATGATATTATACTTATTTATTTAAACAAAACTTTAGAATCTTTGAAATTAATTGTGTAAATTAAGTTCAGAGTACAATAGGACTGACAAGCCATTGTAGGTAAAATTCTTAAAATATATATATGTATATAAATTAATTAATTAATAGTGTAGTAAAAATAAACTGAAGTAGGTAGTCTATCAGACGGCTCAGTAAACAGTGCAACATTTCCAAACACTTGATTTAAAATTATTCCTGTAGGATTATTAAAATTCTCTTTGAGACCGATATTAATTTGCAAAATTTGCATATTCTATAATAAGTTATCAACTTCAGCCAACAGAGATTAAATTATCTTGCAGTTTGTTGATATTCAAATAGTCTATTTCCGCAAAAATTTTAATATTACCTCACTAATATTAACGGCCAAGGTTTCTTTGTATGCATGTGTGTCTATGTGAGTGTGTGTATGTATGTTTGTTATTCCTTCACGCTCGGACGGCTCAACGGATTTTGATGAAATTGAATACCAGGATAGCTTATATCCTGGTTTTTTTTTTTTTTAAGAAAAGAAAGAAAACGTTTAGAAAACGTTTACACACTCATACCTCTGCACTAGGATTCCCTGTGTCGCAGATGGCATGGACAAACACAGAAACACAAGACAAACACCCAAGACCCGAGAACAAACTTCATGCTCACCACACAAAGTATGCCCCGGCCGGGAATCGAACCCGGGACCCCTCGCTTCGAAGGCAGGGCTACCACCAACTAAGCCACGGAGCCGTCTAAACTAACGGTTGAATACATAGGCCACTTTTGATCCCGGAAAACCGTGGTTATTATATAACGCAGTAATACATAAAAAGGAAAAAAAGCTATGAAATCTCAAAAAAGAAAAAAGGATGTGTAAATGGTCAATGAATTTTTTGAATCTAGATGTAAAAGACATCAAGCTTTAAAAATTAAAATACAATGTCTAAAGACCGCTATTAGCTAATGAAAATGGCAAAAATATAGGAGCTATTTGCTCAGATTGTTCAAACTTTTTCTTTAATTTAAGCACGTTTATGTTAATCGTATTACACGTTTTATGACAAGTTATATGCTCATGAATATGTTTACTTGTGTTTAAAATTTGACGAGTCCATACGATACTTGAGATATAGGAATAAATGAGTCTGAGTTTTCAATCTTGCAATGAGTAAAATAACATCGACTAGCTTAAGGTGGGCATAGTACCCGAATATCAATGCTAACACCATCTAAAAATGTCGACTTACGGTCACGCATAACCTCGCTCAACCCTTACGAATTCACTAATAGCACTCGTGGTATTTGACGCATAAATTTCTATGTATGAGCTCAGATTCCCACAGTCTCTGGTGCAATTATCAGTACTATCTAAGCGCTTCTCTTTCTTAAGACACTTTTAATTGTCAGTGCGACCTATACCTGGAACCTATAGCTATAGCTAAACAATGGTACATTTTGACTGAAATCTTACATTATGGTGGACGAACTTTCTTACTTAGCGTGACAATTATAAAATACTATACAGTGAAATACAGATTGAAATAAACCTGTCTATACCAAGTTATATTTCTTTGTATTGGCAGTTTATTAATGTTGTGCTATTGCTGTGTTCGATTTCCAGCCAGCACAAGTATTCAATCAGTAAACTCCCACGGTACATTGCTTGTACCTTGCTTAATGTGGGATTAGATGGCACTAAGTGAAACGTCCATGAATATTTAATTAATCATTATAATCAAATTATATTCAATTATATTATTATACCATCAAATTATATTTAAAAAATACAGTTAGAATGGCTGCAAAGGGTCAAATTTAATGTTGTCTCCTTCCGCGTTTGGGTCATGATAAGAGCCACAATAAAATACTATTGTTTTGATATTAAAAGAAAAATTATTTAATGTTCCCCATTATTTTTGTATTGAGAATTGGGAACACAGTAACGCGACAATAATTATGTTTGGCTATAAATTTTTCGCCGAGAGAATGCTTTACCCGAGTTACATAGTAATAGTAGTATACTCATAGTAACTTACTGATAACAATAGTCACAAGTTATTAATTTGCGTTGCATTTAAAAGTAGGATGTACTACCCAAGTACAATATTATTTCATAAACGATCAGTTCTTCGGCTTTTATAACCACTACCACTTCAACTTGCTAATCCTATTTATATATTCTAAATACTAAGTCAGAATGAATATCGTTTAAGAATATTATAAAATACAAGTTTTCTAGCTTCCTAGCAGAAAACTTTACGATGATTCGTGTTGTCATTATTTATGAAACATTTTGGGATTCTTTCTTTCTTGGGCCTTTCTTTCTGATCGAACTTTGGCAGTTCTGTATCCGCTCTACCACTGAGTTCGGTAAATCCCCTGTCCACACACCCAGTGGATCATTATTTGACCAACGGTATTTACGATTGACGTATGCGCGCTCATTTGATGTGTTTACATAGATTGTTAGTCACAGTAATAAGAGAACACAATCAGTATTTTTAATGAACATGCTATAGCCTGTGTTACTGTTACTGGTAGTTTCTTTACTTTTTTGACTGGATCATACTTTATTGGCCGCAGATGGCCTTACTTACGCGGGCTTTCGGTGAGAGCGCAAGGCTCTCGACGGAAGTTACCTAAACAGGAGCATCAGTCATCGTGATTTGTACCCGCTTCCCTTGACAATACTCCTTAATACTCAATTAATGATTTTATTATAAACTCTTTAAACTAAGGGTAATTTTACATTTACTAAGCATAGTTAATTAGTTTTAAGAAAACATGATTAAAAAAAAGGGATAGTCCTAAGTTTTTTTGATAAGAGTTCAACGAAATTAAGGAATTTTGACTTTAACTTTGATTTAAATAATTCCCATTTTCCAAAAATTCGGTGTTACGTGGGATAGTTTGGGATTATTTATATTCGGATTATTTAAGTTCACCGTGCGACATCTATGGGAAAATCCACTGTCATATGGTGCTAATAGAAGTGTTAAGGCTACGGCAAAGTTGCGACTTCAAGTCCTCGATATCTTTATTTAATACTTGATTCGGATTTTTAAATATTTCATTTGATATGTATTTTAATACATTTTTAACGAAAACGTACACTTACAACAAAGGAAACATAACTACCTGGTTTGCTTGCACTCATATCATAATAATTAACAATTTAAAACAATTTTCGTAAACTTGAGCCATAAAAGTTTTAATAGGAGCCAATTTAAAGCTAATTGTTACTTTAATTGTGTTATTTTGATATCCGCCACAATAATACTTAATCTGTGAAACCCAGTACAGCTTCTGGCTCAAAAGATAGACAAGAAAGATAGATATTTCTAGGTTCATATTTCTAGATCGATATACGAGTCTTGGCCGTAGATGGCCTTGACAACTTTACGTGGGCTTTTGGTGAGAGCGTTAGGCACTCAACCGGCTCAAACACTAATAATATTATATTATTGCAGCAAACCAAGGGCACCACTTAGGTATGGACCTTGGCTTTACTCGGAACCCCTAATCACAATAATATAATAAGGCGACACTTTACATGTACCTATTTGTGTGTGGGTGTATGTTTGTAACTCCTTCACGCTCAAACTGCTCAACGGATTTGGATGAAATTTGGTACCAGGATAGCTTATATCCCTGATTAACACTAGGCTACTTTTGATTTCGGAAAAACCGCGTAACAGCGCAGCTAGTATGACATAACGAAATTTGGAAGTTTCGAGAAGTAAAGTCTGAGTTTTAGTGGCTTTACTGCTTAAATAATATTTTGTAGAGCACAGTACATATTCGCTACGCTTTCAGTTTAGATTATCGTCATTAGGTGAATTCGTAAACCTAGGTATTATTAGGTCCGTTGATACTTTTGTGGTTTGGGGTTCGACGCCCGTGAATTCGCACCGATTATTTAAATGACTGATCATTTGACATTGAATCTGTGATAGGATGTTAAATAAAGCTAGTGTGGCTAAATTCATGTAATTTCCGTACCGCTGATATAGATTTTTTTTTTGTTTTTTTTTTTATGCTACTATGTATTTTTGTTGCATATAGGGTTGAACGCCTATATGCAACAAAAATACGACTCAGGTACTACAAAAGTATGAGAAGATCCAAGTCGCATTGAGTTGCACCCGTCACTCTAAGACGAAGATTTAACGCCTCAAGTGGCTGTAATTTTACCGGCAGCCACACCCATCCCCCGGAACAAAGGTGCTCGAATATACCACTGCTTGGCTCTGGATTACGAGGTGTGGCGGCAGAACTACTCCGGACGAACTTGGCACAATTTATACTGCTATTTTTAGTTGCTAGGATCTCTAAGGGTACTCAAATACAACCGTGAGCAACATGGACCTGCATCATGATTCTAGAACATAGCTGCTTCTGCCATTTTGAGATAGTAAGTAGCATTATTGCGCAACACTTTTTTCTTTCGTGTAAGTACAATAAATGGTCGGTTCTTGTGTCGGAGCATGCAAATACTGCGCACTTTGAAATTAATTATTAATTACAGCTCGTATGGTTTTCAACCAATCGTTGAGTTTGAAAAACAACATGAGGGCGTGGTGTCCTAGGAGCACAGACGCCGACTTTCAATCTGAAGATCGCTGCTTCAAACCCACACGTGCACCAATGAGTTTTTTAACTGAATTGAATTTATATGCGCAATACCACGTTTTCCAAACGGTGAAACCAGCATGTCTTAGAACCAAAAATTCGAAGACATGAGATATCTGCCAATCCAGAATAGGCTCCCGGGATCAAAGACCATTCACTCTCAATTATCGAGAGAAGGTGTGCCTGCAGTGGGAACATTAGAGGCTAGTACGCAGTACGGAAGACAAAACAGAATGAAAACTAATTTATCCTGTCACTTCTCCCAAGCCCTTAACCTGGCTCAGGAGAAAACTGAGCTGTCTGGTTTATCTGTAACAATCGTTGCATGTCACACAATAGAGCTATAGATATAATATTTCCGAGAATAACCTTGGTAAGGTCAATGATTTTCCTTGTTCAAGCGTTTCCTGCAAAGACAGTTTAATAGACAGTTTAAATGTACTTCTGAAGGGTGCTATTTAGTGGTGCCCAGATAATATCTAGCTATCACATATTCAGTGTCATTTCAAAGAGAACGCCAAAAATTTTTATTGCTTGACCTGAGTGGGAATCGAACAGCGTGAACTGCGAAGCCAGTTGGTAATGTCTAGACAAAAAATTTCAAAATTGTAACAAACGGGCGCCACATAGAGTATTAAAATATTCTGGAAACTTTATTTTGTGTGAACTTACAAGATCACAAACACTTATAAGTTTGATGCCTCTCCATGGTTCTGAAAGGGGCATCATGTGTGCACCTTCTATACAGGCAGTCCTCGACTTACGTCGTTTCGATTTACGTCGTTTCAATAATAAAGTATGTATATCCTTTGTTATAAATGCAGTTTTTTTTTTTATTTCGAGTCCGTGTGGATCCTAACCCTTGAGTTTTACATGTACATACATACAAACATACGAAAAAATATGTCTCGACTTACGTGGTTTCGACTTACGTCGCGTATTTCGAGAGCCTAACATGCCGTAAGTACGAGAACTGCTTGTATTCTTATAACTACGATCGAGGAATCCTGATGTTAGGTCAAGGCTTTGCATGTTTCTAGCTGGTGCTATTAATACAAAAATATATATAGATTAACGCTTTTCCCCTGAAGAGGCAGACAAAGCCTTCTTAAACCACTTTGTCGCACTAGCACACTAGCATGAGAACGTAGACGTGACAATGACAGTATCGTAACCAGCTCATCGCCGCCATTGCTTTCCCACGAATAACTAAGCCACATTTTTTTGTAACTGAGCAGCCTTGCTACAGTTCGTTTCGTCATTTTTTTTAGGTTTCCATACCTATTGTAAATATACCTCTATAAAGCCTACAAAGTTTGTGTCTGTCCGTCCTAACGTAAAAGAGTTGTATATTTTGAACCGCAAGCCGTAGCATGCTGAAATGTTCATAACATTATTGTAATAGGAGAGAATATTCTCTCTTATTACAAAAATTCTTACAATTGGAAGTAGTTCTAAACCCTCCAGATAAAAGTCCTACATCACACCTAACTGCTCTCTATATTCATATATATTACACAGTAGAAAAAGAACATTCTTTAACATTCCAAACAACATCAGCCAGAGTTGCCATTTAATTTCAAATGTTATTTAATAGGTTTTTTCAACCGGCAAGACCAAGGACAGCCATTCAGCCTCACCAAAGGAATCGGGAATATTCGCGAGACAATTAAAGGTGTCTTCAGACCCTTCAATAACCAGGGACCTGTCATAAATAACGTCAAACCAAATGGGCGGCCACAGAACATCCCTCAAAACGATCAAAGTTACCCTCAGAGCCAAAATGAGTATAGCCAGCGACCTATTTCGTTCCCAACGGCTTATCCTGAAGAAGCACCAAGCTTTAGCAACCAAGGGGGTAGCCAGGGGAACCCGCAAGCGCCTGTCCTTCAAGGACAGGATAGCGAACCTGGTCAGGGAAGTGTCAATTTTGTGAGCAACGTACCTGAGGAGCAAGGCCAAGATTACCAACCAGGACAAGGAAGTGTCAATTTTGTCAACAATGAAGAAGTCAATACAGGTAATGATTAGATAAAATCTTTAGTAATGCTTATGTGAAATAAAATCTTAACACTCTCATCTTAAAGACACTTGTATGTTTATCATCGGAGCTTCCAAAGAACTTCGTTCATTAAATCAGCATTACTGGACCAGATTTTGTAATTTTGCATAAGATCAACCGATGACGTCATCATCCGTCAATAAGGCTTCGGTACTGTCCACTGATAAACCATGTAAAACTAAGGTTATTATCCAATAAGAATGAACCAGACTATAATACAGCTGCATAAGTCATAACACCCTGGTTTGCAAATACTTAAAAATGGTTTGGATCCATAACCTGTTAAAACAAATTGCAAATGTCTCCATTAGATTTATCGTCAATCGTTTCATTGTGTCATTGTTTCATCGCAACTCGTAAACGCTGTCTACATTCGAGAGATCTTGAGCCGTGTTAATCTTATACTAACTCCATTCAGTACTTTTATTACTACTTACTTATTCTTGGATATGTTGGTTACAAGTTATTAAAACAAAACTGGCCAAGTGCGAGTGCTATAGAAATATACATAGATACATACATACATATGTGGCGATTAGGCTCGTACGACGGCCCCAACGACCCGGTGGACTTCGACAGCCAGCCGTCTACCTCCGCTCCGACCACCCCGACCACCCCGAAGACAGAGTCGAGGAACAATTTCAACTTCAACGCCGAGTCACAGTTCCGTGAGTAGTTCTGACCGAGGGTTCCACGGGTATCTTAACAAATAACACAAGCATTTTCTGTTTTATAATCTCTTACACGCTTACATTCATACGCCTGGACCAGGATTCCCTGTGCCGCAGATGGCATGGACAAACACAGAATTAAAAGACAAACTACGACTACACAAAGTATGCCCCGGCCGGGAATCAAACCCGGGACCTATCACTTCAAAAGCAGGGCTACTACCAACTAAACTATGGGCCGACTCAACGTTGTCTTATGTGATATAAGTAATGGGACGAGCTGAATGCGCACCCGAAGTCAAATGGTTTCTTTTTTAAATGTAATTTTATTTTTTGAGACTTTACTAAACAGCATAAAGATTTTTTTTTACATAATTGTGGAGATAACTACAAATGGTAAGAGTTTGTTACTACTACTAGTACGTACTATTGTAGTTTTTGTTGCTCTTTTAGCACCACCCAGGGGGTACGTGTAGGGTACTCTGAGGGTACCTACGGACGCGAGAAACTGGACTCAAGCTATTTATAAACACCATTCATTCTGTCTTAACGACAGTAGGCCAGTACTCATGCAATGGACATTATTGCCTGATATGGATCTACAGAGGAAGGCAAAAGTTTCAAAAATAGACACTAAAGCATGCACTCAAAAATATATAATGTATTCAAGACAAGTGGTTTTTACTCACCTCGGCCAACATTTATGGAGATCTTTGAATGCATCGTTATATTCGCGCGGTTAGCATAAAGCGAAAACTATTGCCCCACACAAATTTCCGCTGGAAAATGTTATAAATGTACTATTCCTAATGAATTCCAACACTGGAGACAGCTTATATACTTAGTTTGAAGGTACTGTTAGTTTTGAATCTCGGGAAATAAAAATTTATAACATTTTTGCAGTAATTTTTTCATAGTGCTAGAACATTTGATAATTGAGTGTTATTTAGTTCATAAAATTCATATTGCGCAAGGAAAATTGCATAGCTTAGTTGGTAGTAGCGCTGCTTTTGAAGCGGGGGGTCCCGGGATCCACTATGTGTGGTGAGCGTGAAGTTTCTGTGTCTATGCCATCTGCGACACATGGAATCTTAGTGCAGTTAGTGTTTTTTCACACACTATAGTGTATATAGAAAACAAGACAGTGATTTAGAAATCGAAATAAGCGGTTATCCAACGGACAACCACTAAAAAAACTTTTGAAAAGATTCCATGAATATTAATGATCACGGAAGTGCCTTTTCAAGTAAAAAACAATAATTAAAATCTAAAAATTCTTATTGTTTAATAAATAATAAAAAATACTGGTGCGGTTTGTCCGGTTTTAGCTAACATTGCACGTACCTATTATATGTGTATAATTTCCGTGACTTTATGATGTAAATCATTGTTCTTTAAACTTTAACGACAAACTGCTGAATGTCTGCGGTTAATGTGTGAACCTTGTAAACAAAACAATCAACTATATTTATATCATAGTGTAAGTATGATCGATATGGCATATCCTAGGCCTTTGGAGGCGTGTACAGGAATATCGAAACGGGATACAAGGAAGCCTCGTGTCGAAACTTGGTCTGATGTTCATAACAGATCATCTACTCTCCGCCCGAGCAAAATTTGGATGGGTGACCACTTAGTGGCGGTAACGGTTATACTAGTCGATAAGCTATGTTGGAGGCTTTCGAGCAGCTTGTAAACTGACTGTAGAGATGGCCCCCTATATGAAGAAAAATACCTTATTATACCATCAATCGTGTGAGTTACTCTAGTATCGCAGTAGTGACCTGACCTGGTGGAGAGTAGATTATCTGTAAAAAAGATTTAAGTAAACTTCTTCGTATGCGCTTCTGTGTATATCCCGTTTCGCTATTATATCTACGATGTACATCCAATTATTATTTTCATTGCGTACGCAAGTAATTTTTTTATGGGCTTCAAATGACAGTACGAGCTGACAGCCCATCTGATGTTAAGCGGCTACTGCCGCCCGTAACAGCGAGATACGATTCCGGTCCTCCATCACCGAAGCATGAGAAAACACAAGTCTCAAGTTACGTCTCATACGCATTGGATTTTAGTGGCACCCACACTTTTCCACCGAACACAGCAACGCAAATGCACCACTGCTTGGGGGCACATCACTAGTGGAGGCAGTACAAGGGCAAAACTTATGATGATTTTCTTTCCAGGTGAGACCTGTCGGTCCACAACCGGTGAAACAGGCAGTTGCATCAATCTGAACTCCTGCCAGCCGTTTTTAAAGCTTATTGAGCAGTCGAGGTCCAACCCTGCCGCTGTGCAAATGCTGAGGCAGGCGCATTGCGGCTTTGATGGCAACAATCCTAAGGTAGGCGTCCCTTTGGGTCGACAGGGAAGGATTGGAACAGACATAACCTTAATATCTCTGGTGAAGTTCCTCGAATGCGCAGAGGTCGGCAGAAGTTATCCTCCGAGGGCAACCATTGTGTGGAGGTGTATCTGCTACAGATTCCCATTCAATAAAAGGCATAACGTAAACAAATAAGACTAACATGAAAACTGACAGTAATTTGACATATCTGTGTGCATGTGCTCAAGGAGTGCCTAACACGTTTACTTGTGCGTGTAAATTTTGAAGTGTCTAAACGATGCTTGATTTATTAAGGCATAAATAAATTTGAAGAGATATCATGAGAGAGAGCGGTAATGTCGGTTATCTCCTGCTCTATCTACCTTTTATGTACCCGCCAGGTATGCTGCCCACTACCAGGTATTCCCACAGACCTCCCCAAACCAGTCGTAACAACAACCACAACAACAACCACAACCACGACAACCACCACGGTAGAACCTGTTCCGACCGGGAAATCGGTTGACGGCGACTTCCTGACGAGTCTACCTTCGCCTCCAGTGTGCGGAGTCAGTAATACATCGCTGAGTCGCGTCGTCGGAGGAGTGAAAGCAAAACTTGGTGAGTAGAATCACTGTTCTCCAAAAAGTCGTTACGCATCAATATATAGTTTAGATTCAAATTGGTGCCTGATTTGAATCTGACGTAAGTCAGTCCATTTCCATTAACTTCACGTTGACGCGCATTAAAATGGATGGAGCGTGCCATGCGTGATTGGCACACTTCACAAAGTCACACAATTGGTTAAGTGTCACGCCAGTTAAATTGTTCTGGAGGTGGAAATACCATCTGTGAAAACTTCACGCTCCAACTTAAAAGTTTGATGTGGCTATAACCTCACGTTGTTGGTTACCAGGCGCATTCCCCTGGATGGTGTTGCTGGGGTACCGGCGAGCTGAAGACACGCGCTGGCTGTGCGGCGGCTCCCTCATATCCTCGCGCCATGTCCTCACTGCCGCCCACTGCATACATAACCACGAAAGGGATCTGTGAGTAATATATTCCACCTTACCAGCCTCTAATGTTCCCACTGCAGGGACACCGGCCTACTCTCGTTAATTGAGAATGGGCTTTGATCTACCACGGAGCCCAATCCGAATTGGTACATGCCACGGTTTCCTCACGGTTCCCTGTTTTTCACCGTTACGATAACGTGTTATTGCTCATAATTTTTTTAAGTGAAAGACTCATTGATTCGCTTGTAGGTTTGCACCTTCAGATTGTAAGTGTGTGCCCCTGGGCCGTTATGACTTTTTTGTGTGTATGCCTGTCTGTTTGTTTCGGCTTATTTCCGAAACAGATGGACCGATTTTGACGGGACTTTCACTGACAGATAGCTGATGTTATAAGGAGTAACATAGCTACTTTTATTTTAGAAAAAGATAAAAAGTTGTTAAACTCCACGCGGGGAACAGCTTGTATATCTCTATATGTTGAATGAAAGAAATTAAAACTGGCGGGTAAAACCCCTGGGTATTACCCGAGTCTTCTTGGTATTAATATTGGATCGACATTTGTAACATTAAATTATATTAATACGAAATCAGAATGGTTATCGTTATCGGAACGTTTTCAAGGTAATTAAATAGGTATCCTTATAAAAAACAGTCTTCATACCAAACAATTCGGATCATTAAATAAATTTTAACACGTGATTTTAATTTATAATTATGCGCGGGTGAAACTCAACGGGCGAGCGATCGCGGAAATCATTTCACATTAAAAATATGAAGAGTATCAGTTACATTTCAACTGATACTTGACTTGACCACTTGACGTAAATTCAAATTATTTGCACTTATAAGATCTGAATTTTAAATTATTGTGTTCCGGTGGAAGGAAGGGTATGAAATCACATATGTAGATGGTGGGGGTGATGGACACAGCAGGACGATACCACTGAGTGTAAGATCAAAATCCTATACCGAGTCACATTACTGTTGTCATGGGCTGTTGCTATGTCAAAAAAAAGTGTTTAGTTGTGAGTTTTGCCAGAATATTTATCAATGATTACCACACCTGTATCGTGCACCAGGTATTGTGGGAACTAAAGATTCACACCTTAATGAAAATAAGTGCCTCAGTTATAACGTACCGTGTAAGAAAGCCTCAAAAGGAAACCCCAGAAAGAAACCCTGTACCTACGACCTCATCAGTGTGGCCGTGGCTAACGTGATTAAGAACGCAATTACTATGCCATGAAGTGTAGGCAGCGCTAATTACGTCTTGTATAGCGACTATAATGATTTACTACTAGCTGCGCCCCGCGGTGTAACCCGCGGTTGGACTTCCTACGGGAACCGTACATTTTTCCGGGATAAAAAGTAGCCTATGTGCTATTCCAGACTATCAACTATCTCTGTGCCAATCATCCAGGTTTCATCCAGGTCCGTGCAGCCGTTCTGACGTGATTGAGTAACAAACATCCACCTATACTTACAAATGCGTTTATAATATTAGTAGGATTGCTCTAATGCTTGTTACCCCACACACGTACTATCTGTTGTTTGCTTCCGTTTATAATGTTAGTATTAACTGAGCGACCGAGCTTGGCTCGATTTTAATCTGAACAAAAAAAAGTACCTGGGTGACTTAGCTAAGCTAGGAATTTTTTAAATCGTATTTTATCTGAAACAGTACATTACTAATCAATTACCACCAAAAATTGACGAGGCGGTTCTGTATTACATTTTCAGCATAGTTTATTATATTTTTTGTAGCTGTATACAAACCCTATTTAATACAAAATTTCATCAAACTCGCATTGCTGTGTTCCAGTGGAAGGGTGTTCTGGTGAAATTACAAGCGCATGAGACAACATTCCCGTCCCAACGTGATGGGCGCAACGCGATACAACTTGGGTTTTCTCATACTTCAGTGCTAGAGGAACCGGAGTCGTATCGCTGTTGTCTATGGGCGGCAGTAACCACTTAACATCAGGTGGGCTGTCAGCTCGTACCGTCACTAAAATCACATAAAAAAAGATGAAAACAATAATAAACATGCATTTTCTGTTATCTGCAATCATAAAATTCGCGGATATATAACTAAACACGTATTATATGGGATATGTCCGAGATAATCACCAGCATGCTATAATCACAACAATATAATCATTTCGAGCTATCATCATTATCCGAGATGTACCCACGTGTACGATAAGTCTAGTATAGGATTTCAACTCAAACTTCCATAGCTAAACGTTTACACACTCATACCCTGCACTAGGATTCCCTGTGTCGCAGACGGCATGGACAAACACAGAAACACAAGACAAACACCCAAGACCCGAGAACAAACTTCATGCTCACCACACAAAGTGTGCCCCAGCCGGGAATCGAACTCGGGACCTCAGGCTTCGAAGGCAGGGCTACTACCAACTAAGCCACGAAGCCGTTGGTACTTCTGCTTTCTGTGCTAGGTCGTGGATTCATTCCTCTCCAGGACACAGAATTTACTTCGCGAACACAGAATTGCAAATTAAGCCCACTGAATTAAAAAAATGACGAGCTGTACAATATCGGTACCAAAAATAATACTTTCCAATTTTCATTGTCCAGTTGCTCGCGTCCGTAGGAAACCCCTTGAATCCCTACACGTACCCCCTAGGTGGTGCTAAAGAAGCAACAACAAGCAGCAGTAAAACTTGTGTATATAATAACATTTTATGGGTTATAGTGACTTTTTGGGTCAACTTTTTCAGAAGCTTTGCGTGACTTTACAGGTACCTAATTATTTCTACGTAGACCAAGTCGAAATAAATACATGTAAAAGAGAATATGTTAATAAAGTTTATAGCAAGCGCGAAAATAAAAACACAGATTTTTTTTTTCGTAATAATCGTTCTTTCAAGGGTGAGCCCAGTAGGTCGGAAGGTAAACGACATTGCATAATTAAACCTGTTCTGAAGGAACATACATCTACGTACTGCAGTAGCTTGTATTTATGTGTGTCATCACAAAACCGGTTCCAAGAGTATTTATCATCTACAACATCGTGGGCAAGAAAACTGTAGTAATACACATTTATTTAGAACCAACTTGCCTGGAAGAGATCGCTTTTAGGAGCCCATTGTGCCACCTATCTGTTTTATTTATTTTTGTATGATAACTTTTGATGTTGTGGTGTACAATAAAGTAATATTCTATTCTTTTCTAACTTTACCCGCAGCTATTGCAACTGCCATCCCTGCAGACTAATTATTAAGCATAAAACACATAATAACAATAACTTTAGCTATTGTTTTTGTATAATATGGTACCATAACGATTCCTTGACTGAATTACTTACTTCAAGTAATACACCGACTGTATGGTTTATTCAATAAAACTATTACAACTCCAAGCCGCGTGATTTTTTCATGCAGCAACAACAAAATGTTCTAACTTATTCCATATTTGAACAAAAATTTGAATATGACAACTATTTGTAAAGAGTTATGCATTAATTCACGAGTCTTTTACCAAGGAGTTTTAACCACTGAAATAAACTAAACAGTTTTTATATGTTTTTGTATGCTACCACAGCTAGTAGAAACAATACTCCTGACGAATAAAGCTTATTTTTTTTAATGAAAGTAAAACCAACTATAGTTTATGTGAAGAATAGTCAAAAGTGTGCCCCGGTCGGGATTTGAACCCGGGACCCTTGCTTCGAAGGCAAGGCTACTACCAACTAAGCCACGGAGCCGTTTATTTTAATAGTAATCGAAATAATAATGCAGTTAAATAATAGTGCGCAACAGCAACCCAAAATTTTCAAGTTCTTTACATATATTGCTTTGAAATAGATTATAATTCATTTGAAAAACAAGTCAACGATATTTTTACAATAAACAACTAATAAAAATACTTGCGACTGCATTTTTGATAGGCACCTAGCAAAAACATGTTCCCTCATGCATAATTATATATAATATTTAAAAAAGATTTCGATTAAAAACACGATGAACGTAGTAATCTTGCATAAAACTCCAAGGTGTACGATATGATGAAACTTCCACCAGTTTTAAATACTTTATTCAAACTAAAATTTACTACACTTTTCTGATACCTTTTACGGATGTGTCTACGATTCTGCCCATTGTCTTTAGTAATTAACACCCTCATAAACAATTTACTAAGTGATTCCATCGGAATATTAAATATTGACCATCACTCGTAGTGTCGTGTCAGGTTACATTGAATTATGCAATATACAAATACAAATATAATTTTATGTTAAAGTTTGTGTTAATTTTACGTTATTACTACTGAAATTAATAATAAAAAATAAATATTGTATAGAAAAAGAAATGTATTTTTTTTAAACAAAAGATTAAGATTCTTTAACCGAATCCGAGGTATCCGAATATTTTTTTTCAGTAGAGCTAGAATATTTACGTACCAATAGACATGCGCGAAATTTTAGATATTGTCGTTAATAATACAACTGTCAAAGATATCTTTTTGTGAGATACTAGCGGATATCCGCTGTAAGCTACTACGCTAAAAAGAGAAATACATTTTGTGCCTAATGCATTGTTTTAGTGCCTTTCTAATGAAACCGGTTTGGAGCACATCGGCTTAATGAAATCAAAGTCTCTAGACATAGGTAGAAACAATTCTTATTATTATTCGTGTTACCGAGATATTTACCCATCATGGTCCCGTCACCCGTCATGGTCCCGGGCAAACGCATGACGCATGTAACTGCGTCGAAACTCTATTTGATTTGGGAGTCAACAAAACTCACAAATCATGGTAAATATCTCGGTAACACGAATAATAATGTTCATAACCAAGATAGTTTTAAAATTTATAACAATTCTCATGTTTATATGTTTATATTAGGATTTATAGGAAATTTTAATTTCAGGTATCTGGTGAGGCTCGGAGAACTGGATCTGGCGCGGGACGACGAAGGCGCCACTCCTGTGGACGTTCCCATCAAGCAACAAATGAAGCATGAACAGTACAGCCCCAAGGCTTTCACCAACGATATAGCACTCCTGTTGCTAGAAAGAGACGTCGAGTTTACTGGTGAGGCTGCTTTGAAAGACGGAAGGAAGATTGGGGCTAGAGCAACAGACCCTTTTTGTCAATTCAAACGCGTGCTTAGTTATATGTCAATTCATATGATTCTGTTCTGATTCTGATGGTTTTAACTGAAACTAAATCTAACGACATCCGTCCCTTTCTATTCGTATATACTAAAAGAGACAGCAATCATTCTAGATGTGACAAACCCTATTTTCATTGATTCATTGATTTTAAATACAAACCCTATTTAAAATCAAACAATTTTGGGGGGTCTAGTTGCTCGCGTCCGTAGGTATGTACCCTTTGATTCCCTACACGTGCCCCCTGGGTGGTGCTAAAGGAGCAACCAAAAGTAGCAGTAGAACTTGTGCCAAGTTCGTCCGGAGAGGTACTGCCACCACATCTGGAATCTGCCGCCAAGCAGTAGAGTTTGCATTACTGTGTTCCGGTGGAAGGGTGTGGCTGCCGGTGAAATCACATGCGCATGAGACGTATCATCCCCGTCTCGGGTAATGGACGCAGCAGGATGAATGCGACTCAGTAAAGATTTGAATCTCATACTGAGTCGCGCGCATTACTGTTGTCATGGGCGAGGGTCATCACTTACCATCAGGTGGGCCCTCGGCTCGTTCCGTCATTCAATCACATAAAAAAAATAAAAACAAAAAAAAAATACCATGAACTCAAAACGGTGAATGATAACCTCGAGAGAAACCTCGACAGATTTGGAAGCGTATGTCATCAACCGTTCAAAATTGCTTTGGCGGATGTATCCGCAAACCCTTCACTTTCCCCTGACGAGACCTTAGGACTGTATCCCGTGTCAGCTCCGGCTGAAGCAAACATGTGTGAACATAAAACTTGCTCAAGTAATTGGATGTATTTAGTATTTTGTGTCCTAAATCATCAGCGCAGAGTCAACGGTTTAAATTTTTTTCGGGCAGGGAATACAACTGAATATCGTCTGCTCATTCCTACAAAACCTATTTATTTTCAGATCTGATCAAGCCTCTTTGCATCCCAACGAGCAGCGATCTCCGAGCGCGAAGCTTCGAGGATTACAATCCACTTATAGCCGGCTGGGGCGACACAGAGTTCCGTAAGTTGTTCTGTAAAATCTACAATATCTTGCAGGTTTCTTTAACCTGCAGTTTTATTAATCCACTAGCCGGCGTTTTATTAATCTACTACGCAAAAAAAAAAACAAATACATTTTGTGCCTGATGCATTGTTTTAGTGGTCTCAAACAAGAAACAAGAATTGTACCACGGGAAAACTCTGTTCCCCTGTTTGTACAAAAAAAAGAATAATAATTAAACAACCAATCCTAAGAAACTAGAAAAATATCAAAAAAGTAGAGAAAAAATAAAAGGATGAATTAACCATAACATATAGAAAATAAAAATTAACAAAAAAAAATACTACTACATAAATAGGATGAATGCTCGTTTATAATTTTACGGCTATACATTGCAAGTTTATGATCAATCAAAAAAGTTGGTAATGATTGCGTGTAGGGACTCAAAGAGTACTCACTTACGGACCCAAGCAACAGAACCCCCCAATGCGCACATAATTTTTTCAAGTGAAAACTCATTGTTACAAGTTTGGGTTAAAATTAAAGTCGTCGTCTGTGCCCCACGCCTATGTACTCATTATCCAATGAACTGACCATTACAACCTGGGAGTCTTTAAGAGCAGAGTGAATAGGTTTCTCCTAGACAAGCGTGCTTCATCGTCGGCCGCATCTTCACTTTCCATCAGGTGAGATGGCGGCCAAACGCTTGGCAATAAAAAATAAAAATAAACTTGTGGATGTATCCAGGTGGGCCCGCAGCCACTCACCTGCAAGTCCTGCAGCTTCCAGTAGTCAGCAACGACTTCTGTGCCCAAGCTTACTCCGCGTACAAGAACCAGCACATCGATGAGAAGGTGCTCTGTGCTGGATACAAAAAGGGAGGGAAGGACGCGTGCCAGGGTGACAGTGGGGGGCCGCTGATGCAGCCTATCGTAAGTATTCTTAAAGTATCTTAAAAAAATACTTAGAAACGTTACTGTTTTAAAATAAATATGTACCTTTTATGTACATAATTTCTTCAAGTAACATGATTTCTTCAGTTTTTTTTCTATCATCTCGCCTTAACTGCGGGGCGCATCTAGTTTGTCATGTTTCCCAAACGGATGGGCAGAGAATTGCTTGTTTTTTGACGCATAGAGCTAAACAAAATATAACTCAATGGTCATTAACCTTGGAATAACAAGTTCATATTATTAAAATGTAAAAAACTCGATGTAATGGTAATGAACTGATGATATTCAAACGTCTGAACTGTTCTTCATAATTAGTAGCTAAGAAACATCTCAACACGTCAGTTTCAAATTGGAAAAAACTGCATCGAAATCCGTCCATTTGTTTAGGAACCAAGATGCCACAGGGTTTTATACTCACCCCCTCTTTTGCCTCGGGATGAATTTCTGGAGTCAGTTCTGAATACTTTTTGAATGGATTTTGATGATCATTGCGAATTAAACTTATATCATAAGGTAAACGAAAGAACTAAAGAGATGTTGCAGCGAGGATTAAAATTTACGTAAACTTGTATTAGCTACTATCCTACTACCATTTACCTACTATTTTCTAGAAATCACGTTTTCCCGACTTCATTAATATTATCCCTAAGTGTTACAATGATACCCTACCCAAATCATCTTCTGCTTTCGTATTAGTGGCCAATTCTAGTGTCGGAGTTTCCAAGCCGCTCGAAGGCCTTCGATATGGCTTAATGATATAGCCGGTATCTAATATGGTAAAAAATACCCTAATACGATTATGAGAAGCTATAAATTTAGTAAATCTTTATTTCCGTTGATTTTTTTTAAAATAAATTGGAAACGTCAAATTCTTTTTTTTTAATGTATAAGAGCATGCGTTCTTAAAACTTAGTTTAGCGCTTGTTTAAACCCTATCCGTCCTTCCATGGGGAATAATCAGCAAGAAACCCCTAATTGAAGGATTACTTTCTTGTCGTGAGTATGAATACTAATCTGGTCCCATTCTCCGCAGTACAATCCTGATACCCTGAAGACCTACATGTATCAGATCGGGGTGGTTTCCTTCGGGAAGAAGTGTGCGGAGGCCGGCTTCCCTGGCGTCTACTCCAGGGTCACGTACTTCGTGCCCTGGATCGAGGAGAAGACCACTGGAGTGCGCAGCAGATGATGATGACAATAGCCATATTTTAATCATCAGTCATGAAAATATTGATTTGTGTGTTTTACGTACAAATCAATATTTGCTTAGCGTAGCGTTGTGTAACTGAAAATACGAGATGGCGCTGTATTAAATTTTTAGCTTTTCCCCTTTATTTCAATTTTCTGATAATTTTATTATCACACAGTTTGTCAAAAAATACATTTTTTTTTGTGATAAACTATGCTGAAAATTTAAGCGCTGGAGTGCTGGCTTAATACACAAGAATGGTTTTGCTTCTGTATCTTGGCTACTGTAAAGTTGGTTGTAGTTTTTGTCTCTTACTGCGAATATATCATAGAAAGAGACAACAATATAAATATACTTCTCTCCGACTGTACGCGTAAAACACAACAGCGCAATTTTTTATTAGTTACCCTTACTAAAATAACTAATAAATATGCTTAGTAGCATTTTGTCCATGACATCATAGTACCTGTGGTGTACGTATTTCTAGAGTATCTATTACGCATTCTCCAAGAAAGCAAACTAAGTTATATAACTTATTTTACTATGTTTTGTTTGTAAATATCGTTATTTATACATAAACACATAATATTATCATAGTTATGCTAATATAAGTATCGTCAGAAAACAATCAGTGATATATGTTTAGGTAAATATAAGAATATGTTATTTTTCCTCTACTTGAAGTTGTATCTAATACAAAGCCAGTTTAGATGTATGGAATTATAACATTAGAACGATTAATAGAAAAAATAAAAATATTTTTTTTTCATAACCCTGTTTTTTTCGTTCGTTTCATCCATTTATCCGTATCTGCATCTAAGTTCAAAAAGTCCTCTTTTTTTCTTTGCTGAATGGCATAAAATGGGGATATATGGATGCGTCCACTGTCCAATACGATACAATTGCCATATTACAAGTTACACCTAAATTTGGAACAAAATGGACCTGTCTCAAACTCATTTATTCCTTTAGATCTCAAGTATCGTTTGGACACGTCAAATTGTACACACAAGTAAACATATTCATGAGCATATAACGTGTCACAGGAGCTCCTTACATGCACACAGATATGGCAAATTACAAACAGTTTTTATGTTTTAGCTAATCTATTTGGTAAGTTTACGTCTGTTCCAACCCTAACCCGACTAACCCGAGGGGAAGACACGGTAAAGAAACCCCTCGGAGGCATTGTTATATTATGGTCCTGCGTCTACATCACCATTGCAATGGGCGCAACGCGATACAACTTGGGTTTTCTCATACATCCCCGCCTCGGGCGATGGACGCAGCAGGATGAGTGCGACTCAGTGCATGATCCAAATCTAATACTGAGTCTCATTACTGTTGTCATGGGCGGGGGTCGCCACTTACCACCAGGTGGGCCCTCAGGTCGTTCCGTCAATTATTCACATTAAAAATATGGTTTTTTTTATCGCCTATATGCGCACATGACCTTAGGATTTAGGCGCAGAAAATACGATCACTAAACACCACTCGAATTTTTGCTATTCCGCTGTCCCAACAATTCGTCACGCACGAAACCTATTGGATTGTATAAATAGATATCAAAATGTTGATAAGAATGTTATCTAGGTGATTGCGAATAGTTTGTTGACAACCAATCAATAGCAACGTACACAATGCATCACCAGGAAGTGTCTGTTTAGTAAATTTTTATATTATTTAAGAAAATTTCTATGGTTTTCCGGTATTTAATAGATGTTCGTGACACCGTAGCAAGTTTTGTGTGAACGGCTTTTAGTATGAAGAGGATATTGATAATTTCGGTGATTTTTTAGTGGAATCTATATACCATTTATAAATTTGAATCCGCCATGACTTTCCTGCTGAAAAATCGAGGTAGGTTGTTTTAATACACATTTATATGCCTAGGTAACCTCGTATTTTAAAGTTACCTAGATTGTTTTTGTCACGCTTACAACCTCATATATGCACTAGGATTCCCTGTGTCGCAGGTGGCATGGACAAACACAGAGACACAAGACAAGTACCCAATATCAGAGAATAAACTTTACGCTCATCATACAAAGGCTGACCGGTAGTCGAACCAAGGACCCGTTACTTCAAAGGCAGGGCAGGACCCCTTACTACCTATCTATATAAATAAAAATCAATGTGTGTGTTTGTTCTATGTGATCAGATTGATCAGATTGTAATGATACTTTAGTAGGGTGTTCTAGGGACGCCCACGTGGGTTTCTAGCCCACAAAATCTGTGCCAACATCTAGTAAGCTATATATTATAGAGAGATTAGAGAGAGCCATATATAAGCTAACTCACTACCTTATTAGTTGTTCACTATAAAAATTTTGGGTAAAACAAAAATATTGAAATTTCGGTTAATTTTACTCTCACTTATCGAGAACAGGCTGGAATACCTGCATTAGAGGCTGAGGGGATGTACACGCTTAATTGTATCTACAGATAAAACAGGCAAAACGTTATTAAATAACAATTCAATAATTGTTATAATTTCAGCAGCAACAATTTAATCTCTTACTTAATGATAATGATAATTATTAATCAACCCTATCTAAGTAGGTAGCTAAGGCCTGAATATTAATATGGATAAAAATTACAATCAATTATTTAAAAACATGTTGACGGCTCCGTGGCTTAGTTGGTAGTAGCCCTGCCTTCGAAGCGAGGGGTCCCGGGTTCGATCCTCGGCCGGGGCATAATTTGTGTGGTGAGCATGTAGTTTGTTCTCGGGTCTTGGGTATTTGTCTTGTGTTTCTGTGCCATGCCATCCATGCCATCTGCGACACAGGGAATCCTAGTGCAGAGGTATGAGTGTGTAAACGTTTACGTTTTATTATGTTATTCCTTTCAAAGAAAATCAAAATTATATTGTATTGTATGATATAGCAATGTCCTAACAGCCCTGCCTTCTACGTTGTAGGACGTGGGTTGGATCCCCACTCATAAAAATCATTGGTGTGACGAACATACATTTTTTTTATATGGTTATTGATGGAATGAGCTGAGGGCCCACCTGGTGGTAAATGGCGACCCCCGCCCATGACAACAGTAATGCGACTCACTATAAGATTTCGATCTTACACTGAGTCGCATGCATCCTGCGGCGTCCATCACCCGAGACGGGAATGATACGTCTGATGCGCATGTCATTTCACCGGAACCCACACCCTTCTACCGGAACACAGTAATGCGAGCACGACTGCTTGCGAAACTACAGGTGTGGTGGCAGTACCTCTACGGACGAACCTGGCACTAGTTCTGTGTACGTATTTAAAAAACACCTACATGGTACTTTATGGTAGCATGCTGAAAATGCTGGCAGTATTGCCACGCTTAAATCTCGCTATCACAAATAACGGGTTAGTTATATATTAAGAAAGTGTTCATTTATTATTTCAACAATTTTTTAATGTATTGTAATTTAAGTTTCTAAAGTTGAATAAATATATTTGGATTTTATATTACACAAAGAGATATATAATTATTTGAATTTTATAGTATTGTATGAAGCATGGTACTTCCTCCGCACCTACATCCTGACGCTGAAGCGATTCGACCTGTTCCTGCAGGGGTCCTTGCTGATTGTCATTCTGCTCGAGACTAACGTGCTGCTGCTGCTGAGGAGGAACCATGGAGGCGGGTACACTCCAAGTTCTGTTGAAGGTACCTGTTTTATCATAAGCTTTTTTTATAGCTCAGTTGGTAGGTCGTGGGTTAGATTCCCAGGATAAGCATTTGTGTGTGAACATAAATGTATGTTCTGTGTCTGGGTGTTAATATGTATCATAAATATGTGTTTACAAAAAAAATGGACTATATGTATTCTATTACTTATCTAGTTCCCATATTACAAGTTATGCTTAGTTATGCTTAGATGGCGCTGTGTGAAATATGTCAATGAATTTTTAATTTATTGATTTATTTATACAAGTAATGTGACGGGGCGAGCTGAAGGCGCACCTGATGGTAAGTGGCTACCACCGCCCACAACAACAGGAGTACGAATGAGGTCCTTCAACCCAAGTGTCATCTCGTTGCGCCCACCACTCGAGGCGGAGATGTTACGTCTCATGCACTTGTCAAACAAAAACCACCCAAAATATCTCAGGAATTTCATTTTATTCATTAATCTGTAAAAATTTCAACTATCACGGTTCATGAGACAGCCTGGTGACAGACGGACAGCAGCGTCTTAGTAATAGGGTCCTGTTTTACCCTTTGGGTACGAAACCCTCAAAATATCATTTTCCAGATTGGGTGATGATGGGGAGCAGTGGTGCAGAGTTCCTCCTAGGACCCCTCCTGGCTTGGTGGGGCCGAGACAAGCGAAACTTTGCGCTTTCTACAGCGCTTGCAGCCGCTTCTGTGTCAGGGCTGCTCGTGTTGGCAGATCCATTTGTAAAGTCCAGCCATCCTTACGTTGGTAAGTTCCCGTGACCTCGAAAGTAGTACAATAAGAAGTAAGAGCATTTGTCCTGAACTACCTGCATAACTGTGACTGAATTATCAAAGTCAAAATTTTCTTGAATTTCTAAAAAATAAATAGTTAAAAAATACAATAAAATTAATTTTCAATAAATTTTTGCCTGTATATTAAGCGTTTTTATAACTAAGCGTTCTTATTACTAAGTTTGGTGCTGAATTCCCACCTGGTGGTAAGTGTTTACCTCCGCCCATAAGAATACGACTTAGGTCCTCCCCGATCGAAGTTTAAGAAGATCTCAAGTCTCACCCGTTACGTCCGTCACCCGAGATGTTTCTTACGCACTGCAATCATTTTCATTTACAGAACTCTGCGGCGGAGAAGCAGTGCTGAGTCGCTCTGAAGTTCTCGATTCGCATTCCGTCGTACGAGAAGCTCTGCTCATCATGTCTGCCATATTCTGCACCTTCGCGAAGGTCAGCATCTGGGCACACGGGCTGACCTACCTGGATGATCATCAGCCGGAGAATGGACCATATTTTTATGGTTGGTCACAAAAAAAAAAATATTAACCGTATTTTCGAGAACAGTTATTTGACCTGTTTAACTAAGCTTAATGGTTATTTATCTATTGTAACCAGGAATCCTTATTTCCATCCGTCTGTCCCTGGGACTCAGCGGGCAGAACTGGCTGCAAGACTCGTCGCTGAGCGAGGACTGGTGGAAGGCGCACGTTTCCATCGCATCGCTCACGTTCATGTTCGCGATCCTCTTCACGTTGTTCCCCAAGCAGATGATTGAGTTCCCGGAAGACGAGAGACCCGTCAATATAGGTAATAGACGTCGTATGAGATGGAGAAACTTCCTATGGAGTGAATCCTGAGTATTTTTATAAGAAACTTACTAATACTATAAGCGTGAAAGTTTGTGACTATGTGTGGGTGTTTGTTACTCTTTCACGCAAAAACTACTGTATTGATTTTAATGGCACTTTATAATAATATAGCTCATACATCAGAATAACACATAGGCTATATAATTCATAAAGGTTTTGTATAAATTGGCCAAAATATAGCGATAAGTAAGTCGGAAGAAAATATTTCATTTGCGAGCTATTTTGGCGTGCGTTGCAAAAACTGTAAGAGTTACGAGTATATAATGTATGGTGGAATTGTTATTGAAATATATAAACATACATACATACACTCGAAAAACATAGCCCTCCATCTGGCGCAGTCGGGTAATAACTTTAGAATTGTATCTTTTTCTATCTGTTTCAAGATTACGTCGGGTCCCTGAAACGCCTTGTCAGCAACAAGGCACTGGTTCTGCAGACGGCTTCGCTGGCGATGCTATCCACTGCGGTATTCGGCTTCGTGCACTACGACAGAGCTTACGTTCAGGTACTAGTTTCTATTATGCTAACCCTAGTAGTACTAAGTGAATATCTTAAAACCTTTACAGAACGAAACAAAAAAATGTTGAAAGGATAAATAAATAACCATGGACCAAACTTAGACGAAGAAAGCATCTTGTAGGTGCATAATATTTAGTGTACATATAAGTGTTGTTTATAAAAAATCTTATATCCGTTGTTACTCTGCAGCATGCGGGAATAAGACAAATTGCTTCTTTCATGACTAAACTAGTGAATTTTAAAATGTAATAATTATATTGTTTTCAGGCCAAATTCCACGTGGAATCGTACAGAAACGACCCGCAGACATCCAGAGCGCTCTCCGACATATTCCGTTCACTGGTCATCATATTCTTTGTTATGGTAAGATCATAATGAAGCAGATGACCTCTTTTACATTTAATACATCTCAAAAACGGGCCCGCGATTTTACCCGCACGATTTTAAGCCGCGTTAATCCAGGATATAAGCTATCCTGCTACCAAATTTCATCCAAATCCATTGTGCCGTTTGAGCGTGAAGGTGGTACAAACATACAAAGACAAACATGCAAAATTTCGCCTTTATAACATAAGTAAGATGATACGCTGTCGAGATCAGTTAAGGAATAAACATTAACAATTAAATTTTCCAGATATTCCGCATCAGGTTCTCGTGCCGTCGCGCGGACGGTGTAAAGGCCAACACAGCGTCCAGGGTCGGAGGTGTGGTGGCTGCGGTGGTGGCCATACTCCTGGCGGTGATCGCCATCCTCGGCTGCGAGACCAGCCCCATCGAGGGCATGAATGGGCAGTATCAGCAGCCGGCTTGCAGCCAGGGTTGTGGGTAAGGATAAAGTAGTGTAGTGCTCGCATTAGTGTTCCAATGGAAGGGTGTGGGTGCTGGTCACATGCGCATGAGACGTATCATCCCCGTCGCGAATGATGGAAGCAGCAGGATGAATGCAAATCAGTGTAAGATCTATGTAGTATCTCAGTGTATTGAGTCGCATTACTGTAGTTATGGGCGGGGGTCGCCACTTACCACCAGGTGGGCTTTGGTTCCGTCACTTAGTCACATAAAAAAGACTCCCTCTAGCCCCAAAGGTTTGCGGAAGAAGACTCTTTTTAGGGTTAAGCTCAGTATGTAGAGTTTCTTCTCTGTATGTCTTTCAATTATAATATTTTATCATTTCATTAAGCAATGTAATGTTTAATGCTATTTTGCATAGGACATTCAAGCCGTTCATTTCATATTCAGATGCGAATCTCAGAGGTACGGGTTCAGTCCGGTGTGCGGGGTGGAGACTCAGACCACATACTTCTCTCCGTGCAACGCGGGATGCGGCCAGTTTGAAAACCTCAATGGATTTCTGTGAGTACCGCCTAAGTTCATTAACCGGTGCGTCGTGTTGCTTCCCTCACCCCGAGACAACTGATAAACGAACTGAAAGGTCTTCCCACACATTTTTTAATACAGGAAAACATCTGTCCAGTTAACAAGTCATATTTATGAAGAAAATCCGTTCCGTACCGTACCAGCCTCTAATGTTCCCACTGCAGGGACACCGGCCTACTCTCGATAATTGAGAGTGAATGGGCTTTGATCTACCACGAAAGCCCAATCCGGATTGGTAGATGTCACATGTCTTGGAATTTATGGTTCTAAGACATGCCGGTTTCCTCATGATGTTTTCCTTCACCGTTTCGAGAACGTGGTATTGCACACATGATTTTTTCAACTGAAAAAACTCATTGGTGCACGTGGGGGTTTGAACCAGCCACCTTCAGATTGAAAGTCGGCGTCTATGCCCCTGGGCCACCACTCTCTCATGAAGAAAATGCTTTAAAATAATTGTGGTTTCCAGAATATTCAGCAACTGTTCATGTGGAATGGAACGCGCGGTGCGCGGCGCCTGCTCTGTCCCCGGGTGTAGGGTTCCATTCTCGGCGTACCAGGTGATCTACACTGTGATGCTGGCTACTGCCGGTGAGTTCTACTTT
Source organism: Aplocera efformata (assembly GCA_921293045.1). NCBI lineage: Eukaryota > Metazoa > Arthropoda > Insecta > Lepidoptera > Geometridae > Aplocera > Aplocera efformata. The sequence continues at coordinate 1,024,598 of OV121057.1, forward strand.
GCTGAAGGCAACCTCTTTCCTGTTCTATATCTATAATATATGGTTTGAATAAGCGCTAAACATAGTAATAAAAAAGCATGATCTTGTAAATAACTATTAATTTAAAAAGAGTGACTTTTCAAGTATTCCATCCAGACCATCCATATCTGTGCCAATTTTCATTCGTCCGCCGTTCTGGCATGATTAAGTAACAAACGTCCATCCATCCACGTCCGTCCATTTATAGTATTGAGAAACTTTTTGTTATAAACCTCTCCGGTTACAATTTCCGCTGTTGGCTGAATACTGCAACTATGCTAGGCCATCCTATAACTATTGTATTTTTTTTTAATGATTCATTTTGTTCAATTCATTATGATTCAAGTTTGACACATGTTTACTCTTTACTTATAGTTTGCTAAGATTATTGCAATGATATAAAATTTAATTTTAAGTTTAGGATAAGTAATTTTGCACGCCCATGTGGTAAAAATATGTTGGATCCTACCTTAACTTTTTATCAATTTATAACCCTTATTTTATTGCAAATAAAGTGGTTGATTGATTGATTGAACTGCTGTTGTCTCCAGCGTCTTCGTTCCTGATGCAAGGCATGGTAGTTCTCCGCGTGGTGCGGAGGGTGGACAAGCCGCTAGCCGTGGGGACATCTTTCTCCGCCGTGGCGCTACTGTCCTTTGTGATCGGACATCTCCTCTACATGGTTATAAGCTGTGAGTGTTTGATTAACAGAAATTTTACAGTACATTTAAATATTTTAAAAACTTTACGCCACGATGCGGGATGTGTTAAACCACAGAGATATGACACAAAACATTTTTTTATTCATTGAAATGACACACAGCGTTATCCTGCCCCAAACTAAGCGTAGCTTGTACTATGGGAACCATATGCTATTATACTTTTTGTACACATGTAATACCTGAATATTAACACCCAGAGACAGGACAAACTATGTTCGTCAAATGCTTCTCCTGAGCGGGAATCGCACCCACAACCTGCAGGGTAGAAGGCAGAGCTACTACTAACTGAGCTGCTTCTGTAATTCTGTGAAACACATTCGTGTCTATTCCCGCAGAGAATTACTAATTTAATCGAAATGCTGATTTGTAACTTTTAATAGTAACGATGAATCGTTACTATTAAAAGGTTGAATAGGCAACTTAAAGATGACGATAGATAAATGAATTATATACAATAGATCTATCTCGTTTTAAGTTCCTAACTCACCTGAGTTAGGAACTTAATCTATATATATAAAAGAAAGTCGTGTTTGTTACAACACTTATAACTCGAGAACGGCTGGACCGATTGCCATGGTTTTTGATTTGTTGGATTTGTTTCCGTCCCGAATAGCAGAATAACTATTAAAAACATTGGAAAATTAACGAAAAAGTAAAATCAATATGTCCCCGTATTCTCCACGGGAACGGGAACTATGCGGGTGAAACCGCGGGGCGCAGCTAGTGATAGATAAATCAATTGAAAACTTAAAGATAACGATAGGATGAATAAGGAACTTAAAAATGACGACAGATATGATTTAAGGTACTGTTTTCTCAATCAGTCAGTCAAACCGATTTGTTCCCAGACTATACGTGCGCATATCCAAACGGCTACGCATGCGCGTTGCACCACGAGACCCTATGGGCGCTGGTCGCCTGCAGCTCGGCCCTGGCGGTGGGATCCGCCGGGGTCAGCCTCTACGCCAGCAGAATACGGGCCAAGCCTGAACCCACTACCGAATTATAGCATGCACTGCTTATTGGCCAGGTTCGGGTGTGGTCCAAACGTTTAGCCGAAGTGGCTCATTGCTTACTAGGAGACGCCTATGTCCAATAGTGGACTGGTATAGGCACATGGTGATAGGGTCCAAAATGTGCCAGACTGAATACAGCAAAGTATTGGGTACCGTATTCTAGCAAGCATATAGGCACAGCCATATCTGCTAATATGTAAAGCAATTCTGACTAGATTAGGAGCCTAGTTTAGTTCAGTTCAAATTCGCATTAAATGACTCATACTTAATACTTGAAGTTTTTTATTGGTTTATGGTTGTAATCGGTCTTTAAAAAAAGATTTTCGTCGGCGCGGTTCGTCTATGTGCCATGCTTCTGGAGCGTTCATTGCAGAAGCGTTTACATGAACGCCGCCTTATATTACCATGCGTTTGAATTACCCGCGCCGCTGCGTTGATTTAATTAGCTTAATTTCAAAACTTAATTAGATTCTAGTAAATTATTGTAGGGAGTGAGATAAACACATTTATAAAACAATATACGTACTTTATTTTAATCTATAATATTTATAACCAAATGGCACTAGAACTTACACTAATAAACCCTTTAGAAAAACTAGCACTTACTATAAATAAAGATTAACCTTAGCAAGCGTGATTAGGAAGATGTAAAAAAATAAATTTTAATCATAAAAAATATATTACAGCGATGGGAATCGAACCAGCGACTCACACTAGGCTCAATCATAAAAAAATTACAATTATATTTTTGGTAAAATAATTTTCTAATGACACTTGCTAATTATTAGGTAATAAATTGATGTAAAAGTAAAACCATGCATCACCATCTACAAAATAATAGGAAACTTATTTACGTATGTAACATACACCTTATAAATAAAATCGTAAAATAAAAAAAACGAGCGGGCGTTACATGTAACATCTGACATCTCACTGTTACAAGCAACAATAACATTATACTGAAATACGGATTCAGATATTAGAAATGATTTTTCGTAACGAAAAATAAATTCTTTATAATGAAAATTGTATTTTATTTTTATATAAGATTTTTGTTCTCTTTCTCGTCTCGCACACTGTTGGCTGTCAGTACCAACCTCTCGGAATATGTTGGTACCATCTGACCAATGAGCGTGCGCGGTGGTAGAGTTGGCCAACTACACCACCGCGCGCGCTCATTGGTCAAATCAAATAGCGCGCGCTTCCTGTTACACATTTTCGTCCCTTTTCACGAAATCACTCCCACAGATTGCAGGAAAGCGAGAAGAAAGATGTTACACATGAAAAACCTTAGTATAATTCACGATATTTAATCTGTTAACTAGATAACAATTGTAAGAAGAACTTGTGCCAATAAAATTAATTTAATAATTATTATACTAATAAGAAATAACAAGTTTACAAAAAGATATTCAAAAAAAACTATATCTTTTAGCTTTTAAAGCTACAATTTTTTTTTCTTTTTAATATATATATAAATAATGTTGTACCATTTAAATTTACCTAGTGTTTATTAGTTGAATAAAGAAATTGAACAATTACTAATTAACACATAAATTATATTAAAAAAAATCTACAACCTATTGTTTATAATCTGTTTCCATAATTAAAAAGAAAAAACCTTAAAGAAACATCTAAAATCTATTGTATAGTACACCTTTATGTAGAACCTTTACTTGGGGCATACAAATTGTAATGTTTCCAACAGATATTGTGATTATACGTACTAATTATTGCTGCTGTTTGTAAAACATCAAAGGCAACTGAACCTTACCTGCAAAATGAGGTTAATGATCTAATATACGTAGATTTCCCGATACGATCTTGTTTTCTAGCACCGCTCCCGAAGGAATGTCGATCCGGTCGCCGTGGTTCGCGATAATTATCACTGTGCCCTGTAAGACAATGTTAATTTGTAAGTAATTTTAAGTGAACCGGAATAACTAATTTAAGATAGCAGTGGAACTTCTGCCAAGTTCGTCCGGAGTACTGCAACCACACCTGGAAACTGCGGCCAAGTAGTGCTTGCATTACTGTGTTCCTGGAAGGGTGTGGATGCCGGATAATCTGGATGATATCGAGGGTTTTCGAAACACTAAAAATGTCTATTCGTCCCTAACATTCTGGTTCTGGATATTTCAAAGTGCCAGTATTCCGTCGCTGATACTTTATTCGTTTCGAAGTCACTTAATGTTATCACTTCCCTGTTACAAGTATCTTCGTTTGCACTAAAAGGCGCGCTACATTACTAAAAACATCTCGAAATTTCGTAAACCATATAACATGTAAACAAGCAATAGAAAACTTCTAGCACATTTCTACTTAACAAGTAAACAACATGTTCGACTCAATGCAATATCGACTCTATTGCACTTACTTAAGATACAATTTTCCAGGTAGGTATTTGTGGGTGTCGCCGGACCTTTTTGCTTGGTGTTTACCAAGCAAAAAGGTCCGGCGACACACAGAAAGTGATAAAGAGCGTGGTGGCCCAGGGGCAAAGACGCCGACTTTCAATCTGAAGGTCGCTGGTTCAAACCCACACGAGCACCAATGAATTTTTTCACTTGAAAACATTCTCAAAACGGTGACGGAAAACATCGTGAGGAAACCGGCATGTCTTAGAACCATAAATACGACGACATGTGACATCTACCAATCCGGATTGGGCTCCCGCGGTAGATCAGAGCCCATTCACTCTCAATTATCGAGTCAATCACTCTCAATTGGCCCTGCAGTGGGAACATTAGAGGCTGGTACGGCAAACTAGAATGACGCAACAGTTTAAACACTTGGCGTATATAGGCACTCACCTTCAAAGACACCCCTCTGCCGAAAGTGACGTCCCCAGACACGGTGAGGTGGTCCAGCTCGATCAGGTCGGGGATGGTGGCGAACCGGTTCAGGTACTCCTTGACCTTCGCGAAGTGGTTGTCCCCGAGCTTCACCAGCGGCGTGGAGGGGAACATGCGCGCGGAGGACATCACCAGCGAGCCGTGAGATAAGCTGCAGCGGACACATGGGTGTTACTTTAGGCTGGCTTCGTAGCTCAGATGGTTGGTCGTGAGTTCGATTCTCACTCAGGACAAGTTGTATGACGAATATCAATATTTGTTTTGTGTCTGGGTGTTAATATGTATTTACAAAAAAATACTATGTATGTATTTCATCAGTAATCTGGTCCTCATATTAATTTCCGATATTAGTTCCCATTTTATTGTAACAAAAGTGACGTAACCCCTGATGGTAAGTCCTCCCCGAACGAAATATAAGAACACTTAAATGGCGCCCCTTTGCGCCCGTCACCCAAGATGGGGATGTCCACTTCACCACACCCTTCCACTGGAACACAGTAATGCGAGCACTACTGCTTGGCGGCAGATTCCAGGTGGGGTGGCACAGTACATCTCATCCATCTTAGCACAAGTTCTACTGCTACTTTGGGTTGCTCCTGCCGCACCACCTGAGCGACACGTCTAGGGACTCTGGAGGGTAGGCATTCAATTACGGAGGCAGTACTTCTCCGGACGAAGTTGGCACAAGTTCTACTGCTACTTTGGGTTTCACCTGCCGCACCACGTGTAGGGACACGTGTAGGGACTCTGATAGTATGCACCCCCCCCCACCCAAATGTTAAAGACCAGGTAGACAAGCGCCACTCGCGCACCCTCACCTGTACAGGTTGGACATGACGAGCATGAGGTCGGAGGTCTTCTTGACGGGCAGGAAGCGGCTCCGCGGCACGTTGACGCCGATGCCGCCCTCGAAGCACTTCATGGCGGCGCCGACCGCCGTCTCCAGCTGGATCACGTTCAGTCCGTCCGACAGAGTCTTGTTGTTCACTATTATCTCCATGTTCAGGGAACCTGCAACATCACACTTTATATAGTACTAATATTATATAGAGGAAAGATTTGTACCTATGTTTGTATGTTTGTAATAAATAGGCTCAAAAAGTACTGGGCCGATTTAAAAAATTCTTTCACCAATAGAATGCTACATTCTTCCAATTTGACATAGGCTACATTTCATTTTGTAAAAAATTAGGGATCCTTGGTAAAATTTGAACAATGTAACCGAAGGTGTAGAAAAATGAGTCTTAAAATGTCTTTCGTCGAATGCGCTGCCGAAACTATTAGCGATAGAACAAAATAATGTACAACAATATTGAAGAACATCATAATGTCTACAAAAAACTCCGCGGTAGCATATGTCCAACTATTGTAGTTATGTCACTACCCCGTGCGAAGCCGGGACGGGCTGCTAGTATAGTATAAAATAAAGTCGCTTCAGCTGTTTGCTTAGATCTTTTAACGGATTTTAATGCAGTTTTAGCAATTGAAAGAGAAAGGTTGATATATATAAAACTAGCGACCCGCCCCGGCTTCGCACGGTTAGTAAAGCATCAGCGTCGTATCAGAAACTACCCGTGCGAAGCCGGGGTGACTTGCTTGAGTATTATACATATAAACCTTCCTCTTGAATCGCTCTATCTATTAAAAAAACCGCATCAAAATCCGTTGCGTAGTTTTAAAGATTTAAGCATACATAGGGATATAGGGACAGAGAAAGCAACTGTTTTATACTATGTAGTGATTAAAGCTAATTCTTTTAACCCTCGGCGAAAATGAGGGGTGATAAAGTTTGTGGTGTGTATCTGTCTGTCTGTGGCATCATAGCTCCTGAAAGGATGAACCGATTTTGATAAGACTTTTTTATTTGAAAGCCGACATGATCGAGATGGTAAGAGTCTTAGCTTTGATTTATGAAGATCTGTGCAGGCCTTTAAAGATCATCAGCACAATACAATTCACCTAGACAGAGGTTTCACATTTTGCCTAAAATCAACTTGTTTCTGTGTAATATGGATTTTACATTGTCGATGTAAGTGGTCGTAATAAGTTGCCAGCTGTTAAAGATAAATTAAAGTGAAAGAGAATCAGTTACATTGCACAGAAGCTATTTAACGATGCCGCTAGATGGCGCTGATTTTAATTTCTTCAATAGTGCCGCTAGATGGCACTGATTTAAAGTTTATGACCAGTGCCGCTAGATGGCGCTGATTTAAAGTTTATGACCAGTGCCGCTAGATGGCGCTGATTTAAAGTTTACGATCAGTGCCGCTAGATGGCGCTAATTTAAATTTTATCAGCAGTGCCGTTAGATGGCGCTGATTTTAATTATATCACCAGTGCCGCAAGATGGCGCTGCTTTTAATTTCTTTCCTAGTGCCGCTAGATGGCGCTGTTTAAAACTTTACCTTGGTCTACGACCCGCTGGATCGCGTCCAGCTTGGCCCACAGGTTGTTCGTGTTGAAGAACTTGAACTGGCTGACAGACTTGAAGTCGTCCACGTGCTCCTTGGGCACCTGCGCGATCTCCAGCAGCCGCAGCTTGTCCTCGTACTGGATGAGGGTGCCTCCCTTCACGTCGGCGCGCGTCTTGTCTGTCACTTCCATCACGAACTCTGACACATTCTGAAATCAAATATTCATCATTCAAAATTATTTTTTATTCAAAGTGACGGTACGACCTGAAGGCCCAACTGGTGGTAAGTGGTTACCTCCGCCCATAACAACAGCAATACGAACAAGGTCTTCCCCGATCGAAGTGTGAGAAGCCTCATGCGCATGTACAATAATTTCACCGGCACCCACAACCTTCCACCGGAACACAGCAATGTGTCACAGGAGCTCCTTAGGCACATTACACGCACATAGAATATTTAATTTATTTGAATGCCTTCTCAGTTTTTTTTAAGTGAGTGCTTCGCCATTCACCTTAACAACTCAAGATTTTTCTACCCAATATGTACGTTCCTAATTGAATTCCTAATTGAAAAAAATCAAAGTTTACCTGATGCTCAGGGTTGAGGAGTAGGTTCATGATGTTCAAGTCGACGGTAGCGCCCAGGTTGTCGATGTTGCTGATGAAGCAGTAAGTTCTGCCCTCCTTGATGAACTTCTGCAGGAGACCAGAGTTGTAGAAGGACTCGTAGAAGTCACCGTGGCCGGGAGGGTACCACCTGAAATTAAAATCCTTGGTAGTTTCAACTTACTCGGTGGTCCAGGATTGAAGGCCTTAAACTTGTTATCAACATTTGAAGATACAAAAAAGTGCATGTCAGCGCATGACATAATCCGGTTGATGGACGGTTCCATAGCTTAATTGGAAGTGGTAGCCTTCAAACCGAAATTCCAGGTTCTCTTCCAGGTCCGGATGACCGTGTAGTCACATTATCTACTTAAACAAGAAATTACTGAGTAAAAGAAAAACCCCAAAAATAGATAGATAATACTTTATTGTACACCAGATGATAAGGTTAACAAAAACATTATTACATAAAAATATTGTAGTACAAAGGGCGGTCTTATTGCTAGTAAGCGATTTCTTCCAGACAACCAAATGGACAGGTTAGCATGGAAATTATATGGGGTATTCAAGTGTACCTACTGACAAATGAGAAATTTCATAATTTCATAAATACTACGATGTTCAAACAATACTTGAGATCTAAAGGAATAAATGTTTGAAAAACACTTACGCTTCGATATCATTGTGCACATTGGGGTCTTTAGCGACGGGCAGCAGAGACTCCCGGTTGATCCGAGGGTGGCAGGACTGGTTGAACGTGTGGATGTCAAGCTTGAGGCCCTTGTACTTGCGGATCACCTTCTGCGTGTCCTCGTCCGTGTTGAACGAGTTCATGAGGACCAGCGGGATGTGGCATTTGTACGTTTTGTTCAGATGCTGGAAAGAGATGATATGCCGCAATTATAATGGTACTAAGGCATTTTATAGCTCCCAGCTTATGTTAAGAATCTAACAAGTACTTAAAGGAGTGGTGAACGGAGCATAACTCGAGAACCGTTCTCCAATTCAGACATGACCATACACAAATAATCGCTTTATATCAGGTATCATTTAGGCAAACGAAGCAAACTACCAATTCTTTATTATCGCAGCTGTAGCACCGATCTACTCCCATAAGCAGGCTAACCAGCGCCTTAACAATCCCCGGTTCACCATCAACGGGCATCTCAACACAAGCCTTGTCATTCCGCGAAATATCGTATGCGCCCTCACGAAAACTAAGAACCTTATCTTTCAAAGTTTTACGACAATGGACCCAATAATATTCGAGAAAGGTTGTTAAGAACATCAAAAAGCAGGTTCAATGGATGTCCTTCCCTGAACTGGCCGAAACTGGTAATTTACCATATTTTATAATATTTAACAGAGATATAGAAGCTCGCTGTGGCTACCTCGAACCGGCAGACGCAGCGTAGTACGGCCCTCCAGCCTTTGAACCGATGCCATCATTAATTGTCATTAAGCCATTTGAGCCACCTCCATCCATCGTCATGGGACACCATGACGATGGATGGAGACCGCTTGATATGAAAATCTATGGGGGAGGCCTATGTTCAATAGTGACGTCTGACGACTGACATAACGATGATAATGAAGAGCTCAACAAAAAGTGCTATTTCGACGCAGCTTCAGTATTCCAAGGTTTCACCAGCCTAGATCAATAGAGAGACAACAAATATCAAAAGAAAACCAAGAAATAGAAATCATAATGGTAGCTTTATCCACTTACCTCAATCTGCTGCACGGTGAGATCGAGGAAGGTGAGTTCATTCCTGACTTGGATCACACTCTTGGGTCCCTTACACCCCATGGATGTCCCCAATCCACCGTTCAACTTGACCACCACCAGCTTGTCTAGCATATGATGGATATTGTCTGTGGTCGGCGTCTCCAGCGAGGAGTAGTCGGTGACGGCGCCTTCCGGAAGCTTCTGTATCTTCTCCCATGTTACTGACGGGCCCTCTGGAATGGGAAAGTGTGGTTAGTCTCCGGATAAGGCCATAAATAGACGCTACTACTCCTTACTGCACGTGTTTCCAGGAACTTGCTACTTTTTCCATATCCACACAATTTTAGTTAGATACCTACATTTTGTAATTTAATTTTGAATGTTTGCATACACGATAGGGTAATGTGAAAACTTCTAGAAACGTTTATCACAATGAACCAAATAAATAATTTATGATCTATATTAAGTCTTCAGTTAAACTAACATTTAGTAGATAATTTATACCCAGGTCTCCAGCGCGAACTCTCGCTTCGTCTAACCAGTCCAATACTAGAGCAGGTAATTCCATGTTGTACACCTACTATGTTCAAGATCAGTTACAGGTTCATTATCATGTTAATGTATCACATTTACATTAAAATGTATCGTTAAGTGAGGCCACGCATCAATTGGTGGAACAGCGACGTGATTCGCACGCGCCTGTTGTATATGGTTTATTGGTACAATGGTTAATGATGCGGTTAGACTCGTCCAATGCATGGACTCTCTAAGTGTTCGTGAGAGAATCGTAGTTATTTGCACATCTTACAAAATACATTCTTCATTTTGTAAGATGTGCAAATAACGTTTTCAAGTATGAAAACTCTGGTTCGAAAATTATTGAAAGTATTGCGTGTGAACGCAATAAGTACTTGTGCAATAATTTGACGTGTCCAAACGATACTTGAGATCTAAAGGAATAAATGAGTTTTGAGTTTTATACATTTTTTTTACACACTAGGATTCCCTGTGGAAAGTCAAGGTCAAATCAAAGTCAAATTCAAAATACTATATTTCCGTTCATTAATAAAATACTTGAAGCGTCACTTTTTTGCCGCCAGCAGCATAGACAAACGCGGAAACACCTAATCTTCCCCACGGAGGATCGAATGTGGTTAAAACCTTTGAACAAGCGCTAAACTTAATATGAAAGCGTGATCTTGTATTCTCAAAAAGTGACGATTCCATTTATTTCTTTATGAAATAATATTTATAATATGTCTTGACATACTTTACGGGTATCAACAAAGGCCTTGGCCCCGACCTGGAAGAGAACCTGGAATTTCGCTTTGAAGGCTACCACTTCCAATTAAGCTATGGAACCGTCCGTCAACCGGATTATGTCATGCGCTGACATGTACTTTTTTGTATCTTCAAATGTTGATAAATTACTCGTGCAAGTCATCTCAGTCATCTCATAACGCCTAATTTAGTAGGAACAAAGTCCTCCAATTCTATTTCTGAGATTGAAGGACAACATAATCATCATAGGTCTTATAAAGATTTGACAGTTTTATCATTCCCATATTAACTTCCTTGTATTGTGTCTTTGTTTGTCTATGCCACCGGGAATAGTGCAGGGGTATGAGAACTATATTCAGGCAAATAAACTGTTGTTTATTCAATTTTTATTTATTAATTGCTATAAATTTTTTAGATGAAGAAAATATTTTAACATTGCAATTAAAGCTTGTAATTAAGGTTGCAGCGTAGCATAACTGAAAAGTGAAAGAAAGCAAATACCCAATATTTAATTGCAATTAAAGCTTCAACGTACATCATACGTTTTTTGATGCAAACAGAAACCACTCGACAGTGCTGTTTAATTTGAGATTTTGCCCATTTAAAGTACACTTACGGTCGGCTAAGAATCTCTTGAACAAGTTCTTGAAGCCCCTGTACTCCTTCTCCAGGAGTGGTTGCCTGTTGGCGGGGGAGTTGGAGATCAGCTTCTCTAGCTCCACCTCCAGCCGCTGCAGCGCGTCGCGCTTAGTCGCTTCCTTAAAGTCGCGCGACCCGGACGGCGTGCGCTGGTGGCTGCGGATCTGAGAACCGGGGGGAGGTACACCATTTCAACAAACGGCGCAGTTTTGTAGCTCAGAGTTGGGTAAATGTCACATAGGGCCACTTGTCGAGGCGGGATAGTGAATGCAAGTCCGATCCTATCCCGTCTCACCATGACAGAGGACGGTAACCCGCGGGATTTCTTTTCCCGCGTAAAAACAAAAAGAAAAAGTGTTGGGTAAATGACAGTTCGGATGATGTATTCTCGGAATTGAGTTAAAAGATTGATCGAAAGTCTTTTACAATAAATACTCTTAATAAATATTTTGAATACAAATAATGTTTAAAGTATTATAATTAGAAGTACAAGAAGCAAAAGCAAATCCGATTAGATACATTTTTTTATATAACACAATCTTCTTTGGTGATTGGTGTTAATGTATAATACCTAAAACATGTTTGTCCGTCCGAAAAGAGCAAATTGCAATTAAGTGCTTGACAAAAATGGAAATTAACACCTTTTACACAGTTTTACAATAATTTTGTGGTTATTCTTAAACTCCGAAGTTGACTGCACTTGCACTTGCATTCAAATATATTACTGTCCCTTTCTACGTTTAATTCATGGTAAGAGACAAGTTTGCAGCTAAGTTCACAGTATCATTTATAAATAATACAGCCTCACCGCAATGATAACGAGCAATCCGACCAGTGATCGCTAATTTACTACTCGATAGGAAAAGATAATTCGTGTGCGGATCTCTAAAACGCATGCATAGGGTGGGTTTGGATTAATATACCGGCAAATTTCACTAACATGCCCTACTGTATCCACTGTTAGTCAAAGACTCACGTTTATTACAATCGTCGAGGTCTTTCGAGACTATCATCTCGCCCGTTTAGACCGCGGTCAGTCACATTCTCGCTTGAAGCAAGGGTTCCTCTCATTGTTCCTTTTTAGGGTACCGTAACGATAATATAAATTACCTACTAAAGGGTTTCTTTTTAATTATAAGTCTACGTCTGTCTGTCTGACCCAGATTTAAAGGGATCTGTATAATTTTGAACCATAATAGGTTGAAATTAAAAACACGTGTCATTATTGAGCGAACCAATGTAATTTCATTGTGCTTTCTTTACAAATTCTTATCATAATGATTATTTCTACTTATGACTTATTTCACGATTAATTAAAATTATAATGTATTTGCTGATAAAGATTATTGTAACTAAACCGATTCGTAATAGGCACTAACTGCATTTTTAAATGGGATTATTGACATTACCTCGTTTGACAGCTGATTGTCAAATTGTAAACATAATAACAAGACAAGATATTCGTCCGTTCAGTTACTATTTGAATAAAAGCAACGCTTTCTATTATTTTTAGCGAAAATAAAGACTCTTTAATAGGCAGCAAAATTGTCAACGAATAATAATTAATGTTAAACTAAGTCGTAAATTAACTGCCAACATAATTGAAGAATTATACACCTATGCTCTAGAAAAAACCATGCAAATAGTCGGAATTGGCACTACCAAGTATAATAATGGAACACAAACACGTCACAGTTGTTATCCTTGGAGCCGCGCGATACGGCGTCTTCCGACCGCGGAAAACATACATTAAGTTATACAGATAGATTACTACGACTAATCCTAACTAATATTATAAATGCGACAGTGAGTTTGTATGTTAAGCTTTCACGCCTAAACCGCTGAATCGATGATTAAGTTTCATATGGGAACCTGGAGACGGTTATAGGCTATTTTTTCTCGCTAAAACTTATAGGGGGTGGGGTGAGAACCTGAATCTGAATCTGAATCTGAGGGGAGGGCTAAAATTTTGTATGAAACAACCAGAATTAGTTAACTAAATCAACATTAACGCGAGCGAAGCCGCGGGTAAAAGATGGTTGTACATAAAGATATCAATCAACGCTATCATAACTGGCCTCACAGCTCAGTTAGAAGCTCTGCCTTCTGCGCTGTAGGTCGTGGGTTAGATTCCCACCCAGGAAAAGCATTCACGTGGCGAACATCGACGTTTCTTCAATATTTGTCTATATTTTTAAACATTACTTGTTGTTATTAAACAGTAAATAACACTGAAGTTTCACTTATATACATTTTGTAAATCGTGTTGGTTAAATACGAACTAGCCTAGTGCGAAGACCATAGATAAAGTGTTAAAATAACTTTTTTGAGATTATTATAGTTTTCTTCCTTTTATTTTCCTGGGCGTTCAGATGTAATGGTAAAATCAACGACCAACTTAAAAAAAAAAACGAAGATATTTTCATTTCCAAACGTCACAGGACAAACGCTGTTGTATAATATGTACAGAGATTCCTTGAGAGGTTGTTAGCTAGTTACCAGTAACCATGTTCATACTGAATTAAGTTATATCCAATAAGACGTTTTTTTTTTATTTGCTTGTGCTGGGTTCGACCTCGCGATATTAAGTGACGATGCGGTCTACGATGTAGCCAGAGTAACCTAATCACTATCAATTCCATTTGCCTGTCCGCATGATGAATAGAAAGCAAAACGCTTATGTCAATTATGTATACTGTATGTCAATGTCAGTCAAGGGTGACGCTTCACGTATGCAGGTTGTCCTTTGGTGGAATGGAGATGGGGGATTGTCAGATGAAAATATGGAGGAAATAGTGAATCGTCTAGAAAAAAATATACAGTTGTATTTGAAATGCGTTCGTACAATTCCGTTGCACACTCGCTGAAATATAAAACACCGATAGACTGGCAACTGGGTCGGCGTTTGTCGCAGTTTATTTTCCACCAGGGCAATTATATAGAGATATCGGTGTTTTGTGAATTGTGAAGAAACTGATGACGCGAACATCCTTACTATTATTTTTAATATTATAAATGCGAAAGTGAGTTTCCTTGTTTCTTACGCTTTCAGGCCCCAACCACTGAACCGATTTAAAAAATTCTTTGATGAAAAGCTACACTATCAGCATAGGAGTTACATAGGCTATATTTAATCCGCGTAATTCCACGAGAAAGGGAACTATGCGGGTGAAACCGCGGAGCCTAATAAAGTACATAATAAATCAAAAAGAAAAATCATTGACACGCCCACACTAAAAAGCAGATCACTGCGATTAAATACTCATAAATCAACAACTATCTCTTAACATCAGTAATTTCAGTAAAGGTAATTCCGTATTCAGTATAGATTTCCGGTATGTGAATTAAATGCCATATGAGGGACGTTTTAGTGGCGTGCTTATTTACAAACGCGGATTCGATCCGCGTGCATGAAATTACACGCATCAACTTCCTTAGCAAGCATGAACCTATGAATAGATGCATTGCGGGTGGCAAGCGAGAGCAAATCTGCAAGGCACTAAAAACTTCCTAAGGATGTTCTTAATAACGAACAACTAATAGTTATTGTTATATCCAATAAAAATCGTATAAAAATTCTAGCTTCATCCAGGGGACCAAATCCTAAACTAAGCTTGTTAAAAGCTCGTGTTTTGGGACTCAGAGTACGAAATTATAGGCACTGGACATTATTAGACATTCAAATTAATTATTACGAGGCTAATCATCCTAGTTTTATAGAAAAATATTACAATTAGGGTGCACAAAATCACATTAAGTTGTTATTACAAATTAAGAGTTTATTATTAAGAAGAATGGGATACATATAACATATATATATTAAGAAATACAATGAAACCAATTGAGCTATCTAAAAATGAAACAGACTATCTATAGTTATCTCAATTGATCCAATCAAGTATTAGATTAAAAAATAACCATTCTATTTTAAATAGCTAGTAAATAATATTATCACAGATTTTAAAATAATTTATACCCATAAATAAGGGCCTTGGAAATTATTTTAATTACATAGGCCTTCCATACGAGTAAAGCCGGTATACCTAAAGTTATATCGATTTATTAATTTTTTTCGTGGGGAAATGCACTCGCATACAGCCCTGCCCTGGGAGACAGAGCGGTTATGTGGGACTAGACCCACTAAAACCCCACGGTGTCCTCCTCTGCCGCTTAGTGACGGGAACACGGGAACGTTACATCCGCGAACCCGTCGCGGCTGTCCGTTTCCGGACCCCTCTCGATTCGGCATCGAGTGATACTCCTTAGCGACACGCCATATCGATTAATATTGATATATTATAAATAACATACCCACAACGCCATAAGGTCGCTTCCGATAGTCATTTTTAAACACGGAAATTGTCCAAAACACTATAAAATATGCAATTTTTTACTATTATAGGTTTAGTTAAATATTGCGCGTGCGCCCTTGTCTACGGTTCAATACCAACTACGTAAAGATGCTTTTAAAAACAAGTCTTAATAAGATTTATTTATCACCATGACTGGATATTTAAGTGTTGCCACAGAATAAATAGTACACGGGGCATGCTTAAATTAATGGTTTAGGTACGTGTTATCCGAAATAACGTGACGGATACGATACATACACGGTAAAGTACATACACATACCCCTTCCACTATTGGGGGGTCCAGTTGCTCGCGTCCGTAGGTGTGTACCCCTTGATTACCACATTTTAGCTGGGTGGTGATAAAGGAGCAAACAAAAGTAGCAGTGGAAATTGTGCCAAGTTCGTCCGGAGAGGTACTGCCACCACACCTGGAATCTGCCGCCAAGTGGTGCACTCGCGTTGCTGTGGAAGGGTGTGGGTGCCGGTGAAATTACAAATGCATTAAGTCCCCATTTTAGAGTGACGGGCGCAACGCAATTCGACTTGGATCTTCTCATCTCAGTATGGACGACATGAGTCGTATTGCTGTTGTCTATGGGCGGCGGTAACCACTTAATATCTAGCGAGCCAATTTTACTTTATCTCAATTTTTTTTATTATTTTTTTGATATTATAGTATATATCTTATACACTACTACAAAAAAGCTGAAGAATTTGTTTGAACGTGCTAATCTGTGGAACTACCGCTCGGATTTAAAAAAATATGTTTGTATATGATAGCCACATTCATAAGGAAGGCTATAGGCTATCTAGCATTACGCTAAATTTATTTAAGATCTAAAGGAATAAATGAGTTTGAGTTAATTATATATTTACTTTCAAATGCATTTACTAAAAAGCTGTTATTTTGACATTACAAACACTTCAGTTATATTTATTTGTTTAGAAGTATTTTCCAACCCATGAACAAACTGTATGCTCATCAGTTTCCAATTTCAATCGGTCGCCCGCTAATTAATGTCAAACTCTGACGTAAGTCACTACGCACATATTGCAAGCCTTGTTAATGTAGTTCCAATTATCAATGGTTACACTGGTATAATCAATTATTGAACACTGGCCAGTGAATATAAGTTTTGGTATCCAAACACATTTTTTTTATTTTTTTCATGTTTTTATTTTTTTTCTCTATTGTATGCCACATTGGCAGGAGCTAGGAGGTCCATTAATTACGTGAGGTGTTCGAATCAAATCTCACGAAATCTTAATTTTGAAAAACGGGAAAAACATGTAAAATTGCGAGAAAATTCAAAATTGTTCACTTTTGTCACTAATTTTAGACTACGTTTCAAGCAATGTTAAATAAAAAATGAATCAAACTATACATTTTTTATTGACACAAGTGATTTATAATAACTATGGGTTTTGATCAGTTGCTTCAAAAGAGTTGTCAGATTAAACAATTATAGCATTAATTAAGGTCAATTGGTATTTTAGTGGGATGAATGTGGTTTACATTCATTGAAAATAAAATTATAATTTGACTGCTCCGTGGTCTACTTGATTCATGACACACTTCGTATGGTGAGCTTGAAGTTTGTTTTCGGATCCAAGTGTTTGTCTTTTGTTTATTTTTTACAGGGAAACATAATACAGGGGTGTGAGTGAGTAAACATTTAAAAATAGTAATAAATCATACAAATCAAATTGGATCTTACACCGAGTCGCATTCATCCTGCTTCGTCCATCACCCGAGACAGAGATGATACGTCTCATGCGCTTGTGATTTCACCGGCACCCGCACCCTCCCACGGAACATAGTAATGCAAGCACTATTGCTTGGCGGCAGATTGTAGGTGTGGTGGCAGTACCTCTCCGGCAAACCTGGCACAAGTTCTACTGCAACTTTTGGTGGCTCCTTAAGCACCACCCAGGAGGTACGTATAGGGAATCAACGGGTACACACCTACGGACGCGAGTAAAAAACATTTAATTATCATCTCTAATTAAGCTAATTAGAGATGATAATAATGAGCTCCAGGTCAAATGATAAATTATTGACCCATTTTCTACCGAGTTATGATTATAATAGATAAACAAACGAACAAGTAGTTAGAAATACCTAATATATTAGTACTGTACGGAACCCGACCTTATGGACAACTAGCAACTGACTCCGGCTTCGCACTGGTAGCAGAACACATACATATGCTTCAATTTTTTAGTAATATTTTTTTGTTATTTTGTTTTGTCGAAGTATTTTTTGGTAAAGAACATTTACATTGTATATAAAATAAAAACTAAGATAATCAAAATAAACGTCGATACACAATATAAATTCAAACTATGGAAAGAATAGTAAGTCAAACAAATCATAACCACTCAACATCAACTGGGATTTCAAATTTTGTGCCGCAGATGACGACAAACATAGAAACACAAGACAAACACCCAAGACCCGGGAACAAACTTCATGCAAACCACACAAAGTGTGCCCCGGCCGGGAATCCAAGCCGGGAGCCGACCGGAGTGAGGGGCTTCGAAGGTAGGGCTACTACTAACTAAGCCACGGAGCCGTCTTTGGTTATTGTACATAAAAAAAGAAATCTTGATTAATATAAAGATTTTTATTTTAAACATGTTAATCTGGCTGGCCAGCTCAGTTGGCAAAAGCTCTGCCTTCTGCGCTCTAGATCGCGGGTTCCATTTCCACTCAGGGCAAAAATTTGTGTGACGATCTCATGTTTGCTCTGTGTTAGGTTTTTAATATTTATGTATTTACAAAAAAAGGATATAAGTATTCTATCACTTATCTAGTCCCCATAGTACAAGCTTTGCTTAATTTGGGACTAGATCGCGATGTGTGAAATGTCCAAATACGTTCGCTTTATAATATAACTGTGTGTGTGTGTGTGTGTGTGTGTGTGTGTGTGTGTGTGTGTGTGTGTGTGTAAACCTACTATTCTGCGGTTACATTTAGATTATTCCCAACGGCCACGAAGTCTCACCCTGACAAGGTTGAATTGGTTTCAATGAATTGCGCAATTGCCACTTCATTACATAAATGTGTGACCAATTGAGATACTGCTTGAGAACGATGGAGCATGGCATTACAATCAGTTTTATGCAAATATACCTAAGTATATTTGTTTATTCTTAGATACGTATACGAAGTTCAATTAAGCCATTGTAGGTTTAGTGAGGCTGGTAAAACATGTTTGTCTTGGATGGTAATCGAATCGACGACCAACGCCGCAGGAGGCTACTACCAACTGAGGTGAGGCCAGTAGAACTGAAATTTGTTGCGTATCAATTGAATGAATGTCTACTAAAGTGACTTTAGTTAAGAATTCAGAACTATCATCCTGACGAAGCAGTTTCGTCATTGAAGGTCAAACCAAACTTGTCTCGTCGTCTAGGACAAAAGTTATTACTCTCGGCACTCTTGAGTGAATCGACTTTATATTTATTAACTAGTGTTTGATAATATTGACTAGAATTTTGAATTTTTACAAGTATAACTCATTTAAAAAACGCAAATACACGACTTTAATACTTTCAAAGTAACAAAATACGCAATTTTCGATTATTTGGATGACATATTTCTTCCAGTTATTTTAGTGAACCGATTTTGGAAGATTCTATGGGACCAATTTGAAAACATTAGCTTCAAATGAAAAAATAATTTTGCAAATTCCTCTACATACATCCGAATTAATCCTCTTCCTTTTTGAAGCCGGTTAAAAATATAAAATTAGTGAAATTTATCTCAATAATTATTAAGTAACAGTAACAGGGAAAAAGCAATAATTATATTAAAACATGAAATAACCTGAAATTTTAAACTCAATATAAAACTGTTATTATGTCGGTAGTTAAGACCTACCTACCGCTATTTATAAAACCTTGGTCTGTCTCCGTTAATATTGCAATACCCCCAAAAAGGATTTTGAATGTAATATTATTGGTTTATTGGAATGTATTGGTAATATTGTACTTTTAGTAAATGTATTATTTGCTAATAAATGTATTGAGTATTTTATATATTTATTATCTTAAAAAATACTTGTATATTTTTACCCCAATCAAGATTGGAATATGTAGGATTAAAATTAGGCGCGAGCATACTATATAGGATTCAGAAATTGCAGTGCATGCAGAAATTGCAGTGCGTGCAGTCTGTGTGCATGTAATGTGCCTAAGCAGCTCCTGTAACACGGCATATGACAACGAACTTGTTTAATTGCGCGTGTAAATTTTGACGTGTACAAACGATACTTGAAAACTAAGAGCATAAATATGTTTAAGTTTGACATTACGATGATAAAATGCAAAGCTTCCCAAACATAAAAAACAATTATCATGTTCATGCACCCTAATCGATATTTATTATGCCTATCGGGGTTTTTTGACAGGAAAACTAAAGTAGCTATATGTACCAACTTATTTTTGGTACAATGGATTGGATACATTAACCGAAATAATTTGACTAATTAAAAAGAAATCGGCATAATTACGATTGATCAATCAAAAAATCCCACCCTCGGAATACATCAACCTACAAGATGATACTCGTCATTAATATTTAAACAAATTAATGATATTATGAACATAAAATAAATTAATCAAAAAATGTTAGACTGCGACTTAAATTAGGTACCTTGCTGAGGACATCCATAGCTGCACAATTTAAAAAAAAACAGCACTATGATTCACTGTTCGAAATATAAAAACACGCGCGAAGACACACACGTCTGGAACGTACAATGGCCGCCAATACAAACATTATCTACGAGCGGTAATAAACGCAAGTATTTGACAGATAACTTATCTGAATGATTTGAATTATAAGTTGGGATGATGTAAATTGTTTGCGTATTTCAGTCAAATCCAAAACCAAATGAGATATTTATTTCAGAGAGTGTTCTAGGCAAAAACAAAAATAGTAAAATACAATAAAAAAATAAACTCAGTAGGTACTTCACTAAGTTCCTTTTAATTGTTAATTATATTTAATTTGAATTGTTATCTTACTCATAAGTATTTTAAATATTCTTTGACGACAGTTGGAAAGAATTCCAATGCTGGGATATTTTTTAAACATTATAATTATAGAATAACCTATTGGTTATTCTTTTTCTTAAGGGAGTAATTGGCCAACTCTGGTGTCGTGCTTTTCTAGCCGCCTGAAGGCCTCAACATGGATCATCAACAAGACCGCGACCAACATCGCGCGCTCCGAATTACAAATGGCACTATACGGTCACCCATCCTACTCCTGACCTGGTGAAACGTTGCTTAACATCCGGGCCAGCTTCGCCACAAACGCATGTACCAAACCTGTACCTAACATAATGTGAATTTCAATTTATAGAATGTGTTAAATAATTACTTGCACTATCTTGTCACATCCTGTACATGAGTCTACTGATACTGATTCAATTGACCCCTCAGAAACTCAAAGATAAAATATATACTATTCAAAATAAGAACTACATGTGAGCATCACGAAGACTGATATTAAAAGCACTTCGGTTATGGAGATGAGTGAAATTAAGCATTAAAAATGACCCCACTAATAGCCCGCATAGTATGTACACCATCTAGGTCCCATTAGTATACATTAACAAGAGTATAAAGTCTTGTTAGTACATAAAAATAGCATGCCCATTTTATTTACAGGTTAAAGCAAAACGAAACCTTTTGTGCTACCTTGGTATGTAACAGTTATATATTTACCGGAAGGTGTTGGCTGGGTTGTTTGTGGGTAAACAATCAAGGCAATGAGCTTACCACTTATCACTGCTCATTCTAACTATAGTCAACTCATAGGGTGAAACATGACTCTATGAAACTTTGCCTACCTCTTCAGGGATAAAAGCGTGAATCTATTATATAAATGTATAGTTATTGATAGTGAAGCTTAAAATGAAATATATATTCAATAAGTGCCATATCAGTACATAAGTTTGCATTATTTACTCAGCTGACTTCACATATTATAAGAAAAGAGAAGAAAATGCATTTAGGTAACTACAAATATAAAATTTGTAGGGTTCCTCAACATAGCACAATATGGAAAATCCTGTTACAGTTTACAAAGTCAGTCTGTCTGTCTGTTCTCCTATCTAACCATTGAATGGTAGCCAATTGAAAATAGCATTAGCAGAACAATTATAAAAAAAAATTACCTAAATAGTCCAGCTTGATATCTATGATGAAATAGAAAGATTGTTTATGATGAAATAAAAAGCTTACCGCTGGCTTCAGCCGGTTGTTGTCCGCCTGAAAGTGTGTCATAGCATCATACAGTTAGTAATGTGCTCCAAGCATTAACTTTAGTGTATCTACGTAGCATACTTATTGAAAAAAAAACATATTGTGAATATTTTCTTTATTCAGATTGTAATTGCATAGAGATTTAGAGGAAAGAAATAGAAATGGAGGCAAAATTTACAACTACCCTCACACAGTATTATTTAGTTACAATCCAACTATTACTAATGTTTAAACTACAGTATACGAGAGTCCAAATTAGGCCAGATTTCTGTGCCATCTTCATATTATATTTAAAAATGCATATATTTATATCCTAAATATAATATTTATGCTATTTTTCTATAAAACATGACGCCATTGTTTTTCTAAACACACCCCTCTTAGATCTCAGATAGTTATTTGTTAATTAGATAATATAAAAATAAGGGTTAATTATCTACCTGTTACGACCTCTAGTTACAACAAGGTCAAAAGAAATAAATAAATAACACAAGAACCAATATACTGACAATGCGTAGATAATGACCGGCGGAGGCATATTTAGAGTTAAGATAAACTATTTATTACCTTCTTATCGTCGCCTCTGTCGTCAGACATATTTAATTATGTAATAAACTGATAATAAAGTCACAACAAATAACCGCGGCGAAATCGGCAAAACGCGGAGTTTTTGGTTTGACAAATTTGACAGCACGTCGAAATCGAGAATTTTGCGATCAGCTGACATTTATTATCTATCTATCAATGTCAGCATAGGTTGACTTTGACATAATATTTCTAGTTGGCAGTAAAACCATATTAAACTACGAGTGCTAATACCCATAAAGTATTTATTATGTATGAAAACATCATGCTCGTTATTTAATTAATTTTATTTTCAAGAAGCGATCGGCTCAAAGTAACAATATCATCGGGTAAGAAGTTTTAAATAAAATGGCCAGCGCGCCCTGGTACCAAATTTCATTTAAATCCGTTGAACCGCTAGATCTTGAAGGAATAACAAACACCTACTTAACGCACCTTTATGTAATATCAATGTGTTATAGACATTGTAGACATAATATATGGTTAGCTCGTACTAGCAAAACGGTTCGAATAAAGATACATTCATTCAACTTATTTCCGACTGTAGAGACACAGCAGGTAAATATCAAGGTCATGCACGTTTACTCAGCTCGTTAAAAGCGCGGAAAATAAACGAATTCTGGCGATGTTTCGTCTAAGGTACAACAAAAGGTATTAACTTCTTTTAAGTTTGAGATTTCCCAAAAAGTTGGAAGCAATCGATAGAAGAATTAACTTCCACCAAATCATGTCGTAAGCGCAGAGGTAGTAAATGCAGTTAAGCGCAATTCAACTGATAGTCATAGGAATGACTGGGCTTTATTAGAATATCGTACGTTGTATATAGTCTCGTAGAAATTGATTTGTATTCTTACCAAGCCTTTTACTATGTTGACTGAGTAAGTGTGGTTCCATAATTGTAATGCATATTCAAAGAGTACATAAGTAAAGGATTTTAAATTTTTGGAAAACGGAACGTAACTGAATATCACTTACGTTCCGTTTACGTGAAATTAGAGAAAATACCCTACCTACCCGCCCGAACTGAGGTGATGACCTGAACATGTCACCAAAATTACGATTGAACTCTACGAATTGGGCTCTGCACGATAAAAGAATAGATGTGACTCAAAGTATCAGGTCAGGTGGCTGCTACAATAACTGGAAAAACACATTTTAAAGTTGTTTATTTATTTATAATTTAATGAAGTGCAGTGGACATTCAGCATTCTTTAATTGCAATATTGTATTCTTAAATATTAAATAATCGGACCTGTATGATCATGCGCTACATCGTATCCCATTAGTTGGATGAAGGTAACTAATGGGA
Organism: Aplocera efformata; assembly: GCA_921293045.1. Taxonomy (NCBI): domain Eukaryota; kingdom Metazoa; phylum Arthropoda; class Insecta; order Lepidoptera; family Geometridae; genus Aplocera; species Aplocera efformata. The sequence continues at coordinate 1,048,402 of OV121057.1, forward strand.
TACGATGTGACCAGGTAAACGATTGATCAACAATTTTCAAAAGCTTTTGAATCAGACGTAGTTTTACAAAGTTTAGTTTTGCTTTCTCTAGAGTGATCACTTTTTTCGGTACGATTATCATGCATATATCAATAATGTATTTTTTTATAACTACACACAATATTTAAGTTAGGCTAAATTTATTGTAAATATTTAGACATTCATAATGACACATCAATAATTAATACAGAGGTGTACAAGAATTTCCAAATTAGTGTAGAATATTGGTCTCAAGGTTAATACAGAAAATGATTGAAACATTTCCTAAAATTGGTGGTCAGTGTCCATTTCTTAACATCGGGAGATACATAGTTTATATTTTTAAAGAAACTTTGTATGGGCGCACTACCATCAAATGATGGTTTAGTTATACATATATGTATTAATTTTTTTTTTCAAACAATTGGTCATTGGAAACTATATTTCTTGTTAATATATTTTATTTTTTATTTTTGTCTGTATAGATTATAGAAGAAGAATAAAGATAGATATGGTTTGTTCAATAATTAGAAACATTTTCAAATAATGGACATTTACTATAGCTAATGATAGTAGGTCTGTAAGAAAATAGGTGTTTGACTTAATATTAAAATGTACAGCCCTGTAGACATTTAAAGTATGAATCACATTTACATCTTTACAATATAAATACTAATAATATACATTCAGTTATATCATTACAATAATAAAATATTTATAAATATAGTCTTCTAGGACCATTACCAATGTTATAGTATAATGCTCTAACAGAAAATGTCCTACTACATTGAATGCGATTAAATAATATAAAAATAACAATAGTTGGTAATAGTCTAGAAAATACAGAATAATGTCTTTTTTTACAATATTAGTCTTTAATTATTTTTCTCTTGATTTAACATAATGTAATGCATAAAACACTGTAATTAATTTGTTGTGCAACAGAATTTTAAATTACAATATTATAAGATACACCTACACATTCATAAGCCGATTAAGACATTTAGAAAACGATTACGAGCACTGGTTGCTGTGCAAAATAGAGACAACAAGTATTATTAAAGTACACTTAACACAGACACTTACTCGCAAGCTGATATAGTTAAGATGACCATTAGTATATAGAAGCAACATAAGGTGAATATTAATTAAAGTATATCCGATGTGCAAGTTAAATTAGGTACTTAATCTCTTACACAATTACATAAAACACCAACAAACCATTGTAGTTAACTTAATGACCCATAACCCCATTACTGCATGGGAAAGATTTAATATAACATTTTCGATGACCAGCAATGTTTAATTTATGTATTTGAATTTCTCTTTGGGTGGAATCGGAGGTGCTTGTGGTGGTATATTCTGTGGTTGGGGCTGGGGTCCTTGCTGACTAGAGGATGCTTGCGTTGTCTGTTGATACTGTTGGATAAACGGCTGGTCTGTCTCTCTACTGCTCCCAGCCTGAGCCCAATCTCAGTCGGCAGTCCACTGAAACAAAATAAATATATATCTATGTTACTGCAGTTCTTAACAGACTTCAAAAAAAGAGAAGGTTCTATGTTCCATTGTATATATTGTATTTATATATATTTTTCTTTTTTAATGTATGTCCATCAGTTTCCCACCAATTTGGAAAACAATTTTTTTATTTGAAGGGATATGTTGTTCTGTTCGGTTCAATAGATTTTTTGTCAAAATCGGTGCAACAGTTTGGTTGTTAACTCAAAATAACTGGACAAAATATGTCATCATAACAAAAATGCGTATTTTGTTACTCCAAAACGACAATGCATATTCTATTACAGAAAAAAATTAAATGTTTGTTTTAAGAAAAAAAAAACTCAAAATTTATTTTCTTTTTCGATTTTTATTCATTCAAGTATAATATGTTCAAGTATGTTACACACGCTGATTGCAACTGATTATGGCTAGACAAGACAATTACAAAAAATGTTACTTACCGGTCCTCTAATTCTATTAGTGATTGATAAATTTACCTTTAGATTGGCCCCTCCAGTTTTAGCCAGCTCCTGTTCGCGCTTTTCTATCTCCTCATTTCTTTGCTGCATACGCTTCACACGTTCAGGGTCCTTGATGCCGCGCGCTGCTTGTTCTGCAGCGCGCCGTTCGGCCGCTTCCTGTTGCTGACGGCGGCGGGTATCCTGGTGATGGAAAAAAGCAATATCAGAAACGGCTACCAACTTTTCCTAAACTTCCAAGCTTATTTTACAAGACTTTTCTATAAAAGACACTGACTGTAAGGGCAAAGAGCCCGAGCAAAGCAATCCTTGGTCAAATTTGCCTTGACTTGCATATATATATTTTATGCGCTCAGACAATCATGGTATTTTTAACTAGAGTGCTAAAACAACAAATTAATTGACAATAATTCTATAACAAGAATGGTGATGCTTATTGGAGCGTCACTAATAAAATACACGGACTGTATGCATTTGATTATGGCTAGAAAAGCCATAGCAAATCCATAGCATAGAAAGTAGATAGCTGCTAAACTCGTGACGCCGACAACCGACAAAAAAGCACCCAGATCAAGTGTGGAACATGCTTATAAAATACATTTTTAACTAAAATGTATTATGTGCAGTTTCATTGTCGTATAAAAATACGAAATACCAATGCGGTGTATTCATAATTCGACATTTCGTTAAAGTACAATCACAATAAACTACTTTGTTTACAATTTTTCATCCAATTCACTGCAAGATGGGGCGAGGTGTAATTCGAAATCAATTTCGTCAACTTACGATATCGGGAGTGAGAACGTGTGTTGCCGAAGGTTTACAGCAGGAAGTAAATATCCCCATTGTAGAAAATAATCACTATTTTGGACAAAAATCATACGCCAACGAATTATTTGTTGATAATTTAGTACTATCACAATCACACACAGCTGTTCGTTCACTGCCCTTGCTTGGTTTTAATTTTATCGCGGCGATTAGCTGTCACACTCACACATGTCACACGTCACGTCCGATGAAAACATGCAATGTCAGTTCATTTAAAATTCACGACTTCTGAACGTATTGCAGCAGAGAGTTTGAGGCCTAGCAAGATGCGCCACTATAAATAAACACCCTTTTCGGTGTCAAGGACACGTTTTGACATGGACTGACTGCAAATGTTTTACTCATCCCTTGATGAAAACACGGCCTTGGAATGCTGGCCAGATATATAAAAATAAGCACAACAATCGAATATATTTGAATTTATAAAATATTTTTTTACTTTTTAGGAGCTCGCTGATGTGCTTGCAATTGTTTCTTGTTAGATTACATTTAGATCAATTTTTATGGAACATCGAAAACTATAAGTACATAACAAGTCATTCTACCCTCTTATTTTAATTTTCTTTATCACCCAAATTTAAACGTAGGTATGTAATACAATATTAATTTGTTTAACAATTAAGTAAATTTACTTAGGTAGGTAGTGGATTCATAAATTTATTTATCAATCAATACGACCTGATAATGTGTTTAATTAATAATAAAACTGTAGAGAATCTACATCTCATATAGAGTTATCCAAAACTAAATGCTGAGTCATTATGATTTTATGTTCACTTAATACATAATTCAGACTAACCATTCGGTTCCTTATTGAAAATACATTGGCCATGATGAAAGCTCCTTTTCTTCAACGTTGGAAATGGTTCAATGAACTTAATTTGTAATGAATAATTTACTCACAAACAAAACATTAAAATACCGTGTATGAGTCGCAGTAAAAATCAATAAGAGCAAAAAATATTACCACCTAAAAATAAAACTTGCAGTGTTGCGAGTCTATCAAATATGTTATTTGTATTCAAATCATAAAGACTTACCTAATTATAAATAAATAAATTAAATAGGGAGACTCCTATATAATATTATACCATAGCTTGAACTTTTGAATTTTTTTAAAGGCTTCTTGCTTTAGTTTTTTTTTATATATCCAAAGTAAAAGTGACACTTGATCTGAATACCCACCTGATATTAAGTAGTTACCTCCGCCCATAACAACATAAGTACAATATAGATCCTCCCCGATCACAAATAAGAAGACCCAAATCAGATCCCGTTGTGAACATAAAAAAAAAACTTGGCACAAGTTCTACTGTTACTTTAAGTCGCTCTTTTTGCACCAACCAAGATATGTGTAGGGGCTTTAAAGGATTCTTAATTGGATCCCCAAAACTCTATCAATAATATCATCACGTTCAAATCGGTCGCGTCAATTAGTCACTAACGAATAATCGATTATTTCTGGCAAGCTATGAGCGCTTGGTGGCTCATCTCGATCGATTAAAAGTTAGGGCGATTTTTTGAGTTACGGTGAATGTGGGACAACCCTAACGCAAAGTACATTTTTCAAGGGACGGCCGTAATTTTGGGAAATTAGTGAAAAATACGCAATTTATAATGCTTTCACGTGTAGCTTTGCGTTCAGGTATGTATTGTTTTCATGATTATTACAAGTACTTACGGAAAACGAAGTTAATTAAGCATATTTGACAAGAACCCTCAGGTTTATGTAATCACTGTTTGACGGGTGTTTCTCTCCGTTGTTAGATCTTCATTTGTTTGTAAAATTAGGTTTTAATGAATAATGTATGTACAAAAATAATAATATTAATTAACACGTTTACATAGCTGAAACAATGGTTGGTTGGGAGATCCAGTGTTATGGAGAAAAAAAAAACTAACCTATAATCAGCTGATAAGAATTTATTTTCAAATCAAATTTGGAATTTCTACCTTTTAAATATCATTTTAATTCCACCAACCACTCGACAAAATATCAGATATTATTTGAAAAGTTGTAATTCCGAAAGCTGTTTTTCACCACAATGTAAATTACTTCAAATTCTTTGGTGAATACCTAGTCAGGTTTCAAGTGCTGACACAAAAAATTCATTGAAGATTAATTACTTTTTTTGTAAAATATTATACATAATTATATCACATTATAACAAAACTAAAGTAGGTAAAAAAATTTGATTAGAGCTATTTTAAAATGCAGGCCCCCAATCTAAAATAAAAATAAACCAAGCCAAGCCATGAATAATAAATCAGTGATTAGATTTAGGTGCAATTTCGGGTTAACAACCGAAACATTAATAAAAATTATACACATAGAATAATATGTGATGCAATAAACTAGGTATAACTTAGACCTACCAAATGTGATCTACCACGTGAGCCCAATTTGGTTTGGTAGATGTCACATATAAAATTTTTGGTTCTACGGCATGCCGGTTCGAAAATATGATACTGCGCACATAAACGTTTACACATAACATAAATTATTCAAGTGAAAAACTCATTTATGCATGTGGGGGATTAAACCAGCGACCCTCAGACTGAAAATAGATGTTGCCCCTAGGCAAACATGCTTATGCTTTGGTGTACAAGATATGCCAAAGCTAATGTCGTGATCTTTTCTTTTATATTTCAGCCGCAGCCAGACAGACAGCTTCCACAGCTCTGGTAGCGCGTGGATCCAGCTCCGGCGTCCGTGATGAGGTGAACTTCCCTCGCCCTGTGCGAGCTGCCGAGCCTGGCAAAGTCCGCCTTGGATTCCTCCCCGAAGAATGGTGAGTTGTTCTTTTCAGGGTTTCATACTGTAAAAACTCAACGCATTAAAGCTGGCTCACCTGAGCAAACATAACAATAAGTCATTCTCTGGTACTTCAAGGAGTGGGGCTGCAGTCAGCCCCACTCGAAGGTAAGATTTCAAAATCAAAGTCAAAATAATTTATTTCTGTTGAATTCTGAAATGTCACTTTTGTCACTTTGAAATGTCAATTGAATGTATACCTACAATATTATGCGTTCTTATTACTAAGCTTAGTTATCAAGATATGAGACGGAAAGCGGGGCGTCAGTGCATTCCCACCACTATCTAGAAATTAGAATTAGATTTTCACTGGAAAATACTCAAAAAACTCAATGCTTGATGCAACCAAATTGTTATTTACTATCTGAATGCCAAAATTTCGGTTCCTATAGCGCCATTGAACTATTCAAGCCAAGATTGCAGTATCAAGTCCTGTGTATGCAGAATTTTTAGGATGCATTTAAACATTAAAGTGTGTGATCATAAATAAATAAATATTGATGGTCATTTCATACAGCGCCATCTAGCCAATGAGCATAGCTTGTAAAATGGGAATTATTTATTCTTATTCTTATATTACCACCCAGACACAGGACACACATAAAATATATGTTCGTCACAAACAATGTTTGTCCTGGGTGGAAATCGAGCGCTACAGATTGTGGGTCCGATTTCCATCCTGTACGCAGAAGGCACAACTACCAACTGAGCTGTAAGGCCAGCCAGACTATCACTTTAAAAAAAAATCTTTAATTTAATCTATTGTACATTTTTCAAAATTTTGTTTTTATCCAAATTGAAATCCCACCTGATGTTAAGTGGTTATCTCCGCCCATAACAACAGCAATACGACTTAGGTCCTCCCCGACCGAAGCATGAGAAGACCCAAGCCTCACCCTGTTGCACCCGCCACCCGAGACGGGGATGTTGCGTCTCATGCGAATGTGATTAATTCGCTCGCACACTGCACAGCGATGCGAGTGCACCACTGCTTGGCCGCAGATTACCAGATGTAATGTGGCTATTTCTTTTTCCAGGTTCCAAGCCCTGCACCCAAAGACCGGTGTAACTGGCCCATACACCCTGGGAGTGGGTCTGATGACCTACTTGTGCAGTAAGGAGATCTTCGTTATGGAGCACGAGTATTACTCCGGACTGTCACTCATCATCATGGTTGTGTACGCCACGAAAAAGTTTGGACCACAGGTCGCCGCTTGGCTGGACAAGGAAGTCGATGTGAGTTTTCGACACCATTTCTCAAATTGTATGTGGTTTTTGTGTTTGGTTATTTTATTTATTTGTTAGTTTTTTTGCTGATGGTAACCACGTGGTGGTAAGTGGCGACCCTCGCCCATGACAACAGTAATTCAGTAAAAGATAGGCACCGCGTTGGCAACACCTCAAGTGTTGCTAGCGTCTATAGGCGACGGTAGCCACTTACCATCAGGTGGGCCGTCAGCTTGTGTGCCTCATCATTCAAATAAAAAATAAAAAAAATAAGATTTGGATACACACTGAGTTGCATTGATCCTGCTGCATCCATCACATGGACCACAATGGGTAACAGTAGATTTGATCTACTGATAAAGTACTTGCTTCATGCATACATTCACACCTTTTCCCCAATGGGTTAGATAGAGCTACAATGGGATACTTTTCATCATGAGGATTACACTATTCTGGGAATGTAGATAGACACAGATAGACATTGCTGTTCAATTAAGTTTACATACTGCAGATATTTTTTATTGCCCAATTATCATCATACTTATAAAAGGCGAAAGTTTGTATTTGTTACTACTTCACACTCAAAAGGCTCAATGGATTTGGATGAATTTTAATACCTAGATAGCCTATATCCTGGATTAACGCATAGGCTACTTTTGATCAAGGAAAACCGCGGATATTTGTATGTTTATGCCCCTTTTAAATGCGGCTGTATTTTTTTAAATGTTTGTTACGCGATTTCTTTGAGTATTTCCATGTCAGGATAATCTAAAAAGGGGTATTACACTTCTGCTAAACTTAATAGAATTAAGTTTAGCGCAAGTATACTAAATAATACTTTCAGATCATTCATGAAAAAGTTAATATAGTTATTATTCTTCTCTTTCTGTGACACTATTATATTATGTACACCGCCAACCAACTAAACTTTCTACAATCCTCTCCAAAGGTTGTCTGGAAGAGATCGCTTCTTAGCGATGAGACCGCCCATTGTACGTTTTTTAATTATTTGTCACGTATGTATTTCTCTGTATTGGTGTAATATAAAGTATTTTAATTCATTTCATTAGTTCATTCATTCATACCCGTGCTTTCCATTCAGGCTGTCGAGGCAAGCTACAACGAGGGCCGTTTGACTACAGTGCAGACCCTGGAAGAGGCCATCGCTGAGGAGAAGAAGGCTCAGTGGCGCGCCGAAGGCCAGGAGTTACTCATTCAGGCCAAGAAAGAAAACATACTACTGCAACTCGAGGCTGCTTACAGAGAGCGTCTCATGCACACGTACAGAGAGGTAAGTGCTCGCCGAATGAGATTGGTTACATCGGTACCGGCGGCAGTAACCACTTAACATCAACAGGGGATCAGAAGGAACCGTCCCTTATAAAAAAAAACGGCCAAGTGCAAGTCAGACTCGCGCACGAAGGATTCCGTACCTGTAATAAAATGGACAAGAAGAGTTATGTCAATTGTATCTCCCATACAACTGACATAATTTTTCTTGCCGTGTTTACCCCACTAGTCATGTCTATACCGAAACGCAACGATAGTGAAAACTAAAATACTAGTGGCGCCATCTAGTTTCTTCATATGGAACTATATCCTAATAATCACGGTTTTGTATGAGAGCCCCCTTAAATATATATGTTATATGTTATGGCGGCAACAGAAATACATCATCTGTAAAAATTTCAACTCTCGTAACTATCACGGTTCATGAGATGCAGCCTGGAGACAGACGGACAGACAGACGTACAGAGGAGTCTTAGTAATAGGGTCCCGTTTTACCCTTTGGGTACGGAACCCTAAGAAGAATGTTATAATAATCTGGCCAGAGCTCTTCATCGAACGGCTCCGTGGCTTAGTTGGTAGTAGCCCTGCCTTCGAAGCAAGGGGTCCCGGGTTCGATTCCCGGCCGGGGCACGCTTTGTGTGGTGAGCATGAAGTTTGTTCTCGGGTCTTGGGTGTTTGTCTTGTGTTTCTGTGTTTGTCCATGCCATCTGCGACACAGGGAATCCTAGTGCAGAGGTATGAGTGTGTTAACGTTGTTTTTTTTTTTTACGTTGTTTTTAATTAATCTGAAAATATTTTTCCAGGTGAAACGCCGTCTTGACTACCAGCTCGAGAAGACGAACCTGGAGAGGCGCCTGGCCCAGAAGCACATGGTGGACTGGATCGTCACCGGAGTCACCAAGTCCATCACCCCCGACCAGGAGAAGGCGACCCTGGACCGCTGCATCGCCGACCTCTCTGCGCTGGCGGCCAAGCAGTGAACAATAGGAAATGTGTAGCGTGTAATATATTGTTAATTTAATTAAACCGAAATCAGATCACGAGTGTTGTTTTTAATTACTTCCCTTCTTTAGGGTTCCGTACCCAAAGGTAAACGGGACCATATTACTTTAATTATTTTATTTACAGACCAGGAAGGATAGCATAGAAAACTTGCGGATTTGTATTTTAATTTAAGTCATATATTTTTTAAACTTAAATTAAATGTTTTACTGAAATATCAAAAGACCATCCTACTACATAAAAAGCTTTTAATACATATTTTTAATTGAAATGGGTAATTAACCGACGTAATAGTTTCACAGCCGGTTATATTTAGTTAAATTTTTTAAATCGACTTGAATATTACTATCAAAGTCAGTTTTTGTCGTCTTTGTTCAGAGTAATCTCCGAAACGGCTGGACCGATTTTGACGGGACTTTCAATGGCATATAGCTAGTTTTATAAGGAGTAACTAAGCTATTTTTATTTTAGAAAAGAAAAAGTTATTAGGGTTCCACGCCAAAAAAAAAAAATTCGACGCGGACGAAAGCTAGGATAAAATAAAACAAAAGTTATGTTACAATTAATTTATTATACACGTACAATAATAGCTGGACAACAGCACTGTTTAGTATAAGTTACTGGGCGCAGCCCAAATTAAAGCTCTTCACATTTATTGCACCAGGGGCTCAGGGCTTAAAACACCCATTCGTTATTTGTCTGGCCAGTAGGATGCTTATGCGTTGGACCGCGATCTCACGGCGTTGGCATTTCACGTCTTGTCGAGATGAGGTAGATTTTGATCGAAAAGTAATTAACGAGATTAGCAATTTTAACAAGGTGTTAGGACGCGGCACGTTACGCAAATAAAACATTACCATAAACAAAGTTATTGTAGCAGGCCGTTATGTTGTTCTTGCCCATAAATGGCCCAGATATGTAATTGGATAGGCTTTGAACAATGGCTAACGTAGCGTCACCACGCTGCGTTCGTACGTATTTATTTAAAAAGTAGTTGACGGGGCCTTGTTTTCTTTTGTAAATAATTTAGTGAAAATGAATTATTTTATTTTATTTTGATAACGTAATATTTATTTCGATCAATTTTATTATCAATTGACAGAAAATGAATGATTCAGTTATATTAACGCCATGGGTATAATAAGTATTATTTTCAATATGCAGGGTTTCGAGATTTAATTGAAGTAAGCTCCTTACTGGCCAGTGATTTATAACCTTGTCTTTGGGCTGCCTGTTGACTTTCAAAAAAGTTTTTAATTGCGGTTTGAGCCCGAACTTACAAGCGATAAATTCGTTAGTGACAGATGGTAAAATTTTACAAGATTTAGCGTCAAAGCTTTCGAAAAATGGATTTATGAAGCAAAGCCCATTTTACCGATTATTTTGACATAAACTCAATTTTTTTTTGGATTCTCTTATGGATTATAAGAACTTAGACTCTGTCATGTCTGACAAGTTTCCCAGACTTGTTATGACGTCATTAAGGTTACCCATTTTATTTTTAATCGTTTTTATTAACATAAGTAAGTATATCGATCGATAAGTCCACACTCAAACCGCTTGCCGCCCATTTCAACTAAAGTATTATAACAACCTTTATTTCCAGTTAGAGTATAGTTTACGTATCAAAAAATTACCAGTATTCTTATACAAGCATTCCGTAAGCAACACCAAAACGTAACTTAAACTTAGACAATGCCAATAATGGGTATAATTATTAACAATAATATTTTAATGTATCCAGTGGGATTGTTGTTGATGTTTAAAACAAAAGTCACAACCCATAAAGTGCTGACGAGTGACACTAAAAAACATTGCATAGAGGATTTCAATAAAACCGACGCATGCGCTCACATGCGGAATGGACTTTAAATATTCATTCGTAGCCAACTTCATTCTTGTCGGTTGACAGTATCACACGAACATCGTGTGCGTGTTTATGTATGTAATCGAGTGCATTCTCAATAAATATACATTAATATTAGTTTGACTAAATAATTGACATATGTTTACGGTGTGATTTTATGGAATGCTTCGGAGTTGATGGCATCACTGCATCTGTTACTTAATCTGTAAATCTACAATTATCTTGTATATAGATTATTTCAATGCAAAATTATTACAAAATCGTAAAAGTTGTATCAAAACTGCGAATATTAGCAAAAAAAATGATAAAAATAAAACAATATAAATACCATATAAAAATAGTAAATCTCTGAAGAAATTTACAAATCTATAAGCGTCCAAAAACTTCTAAACGCTTGGTTTCAAAATTTCATAATTACGTTCACGAAAAATCCTTTTAGTGTGCGTGTTATTACATTTGGTAATAATATAAATATGCTTACAAGCTAACCTAAATAAATATAAAACAACACAATAATACAATATTAGTATTTGGTAAGTCAAACAAAACTCCATTTGTTCAGTTAATTTGATAGACAAAGGAAGTTAATCCACCTAGTAATAATATTTAAATGAATATATTTTGTATGATACAATAATTTCCATAGCTGCCCATATCCCGCGTTTATGGTATGTACCAAGTTATTAGGCACGAATAGGCAGTAAAATACGGAACTAATATCAATTGACAACGCCATCTGTTCATGCCACGATTTGTCAATGTGATTTAAGGTTACCAACGACGCTGTCAGATTCCTAATATTCTTGTGGCACGCTTGTGGCGCTATTTAGCTTCAAGCAAAGATTTTATTATCATTACTGTAGGTTTTTTTAATAACATTATTACAGGATAAGCATCAAATAACACAGCATTCTTCACATATATTTGGCTGTAACAGAATTATTATAATTAGCTAAAAATACATTTAAAAAATCTCTTAGGTACATACAAATGGTAGTAGGTAGTTATTCATTTTATAGACTATCAATAAGTATATAAAATATTATAGAATCCATGTATAGTCCGTAAGAGAGACATCAATACAAAAAGTAGGTATATACTTTGTGTGGATTTACAAAAATAATGAAGTTAGCACCTTTTCTACTTTGTGCTATTCATATCAAAACTGATGGCCAGTTTAGGTATACCTCGGTTTATAAGATTACTTTCGTATGGCACTATAAAGATAATAATTTATATAAAATAATTGTGATACTGTAACACGTCACAAATATTCTTGTTTTAAGAATATGAGCATATTCAGATTATAAAGAAATCAACAAGAAAAGCAATTAAACTAAAAATAGAAAACAATGATAACTAGCTCAAAAATAAATACTTATGAAGACTGTGAATATATATAATTAAATTTCTTATTTCTAAATGTTCATAAAAACTAATAATGCCATACAGAAAAAAGAATAAAAAAATATACGATACAAACTCCTTGGTGGATAACGAAATGTCAATGTCAACAATTGGCGCGAAAACGTTATTCGGCAACACACGACCGTGCATTCGCCGTAATATAAAATGTTACTACAAGATGGTGCACTTCTTCCTTTTTCGGGAGCCGTATTCCGACTTGATGTTGATACGTTCTGCCTCCTGGAAACGGCGTACTAACCTGACCAATTCGTGGAAGGCTTGGTCTACGTTCATGCGCGCTTTGGCACTGCACTCGATGTAGGGTACTTTTAGCTGGCGGGAGAGAGCTTGAGCCTCTTCAAGGGAGACCTGAAATAAAAAAAAACATGGAATTTAAATAAATAAAATATAGTCTGTGGAGATTACTGATTTCTGTGAAGTCTACTAAGGCTTTAACATGCACCAAACTGAGCGAAAAGTGTATATATAATTTAGCTTAAAACTTGACATTTGCGTTGACAAGTGCGGCAGACTTCGGAATAATTTGCCGCACTGTGTGGATCTGGTCAACTGTGCCGTAACCGCTTCAAAACTTGAATGACTCGTGAGAACTTATAGACATAACAAGCAATACTTTACAATAAAGTACGGGTGGCAACCCTACTTGTAACAGGTTTTCCTAACGCGGGATTTTTTCAAATTAGTATGTTTTTTATATCAATATTTTGTTACATTTTCAATTAATTATGAAATAATTCGTAAACGTGTATCACATGTAAAATCTTTTTATACTTTGTTTACAGTTACTAGTACTTAATTCATAACAAACACATAGGTACCTAACACAATGAATGCTATGTTAAAATTACCACAAGCTTCGTGGAATTACAGAATTTGCGTCAGGACGCAACTATGAATAATTACATAAGTACATACTAACCTACTTGTTTATTGAAGGTTAAACCACATTAATATTAAAGAAATCTTACTGCCAAACCCTTAATAATCTAAACTGAAGATAGATAAACATAGCAACATTGTTAGACGATTCCGTGCCTTAGTTGGTAGTAGCCCTGCCTTCTAAGCGAGCGGCCCTGGGTACGATTCCCGGCATGGACACACCTTGTGTGCGTGGATTGGATGCCTACTCAGAACAAGCATTTTGGTGATGAACTTAGATGTCTGTTAGATGTATTATATGTATGAATTTATAAAAGAAAATTACCATATAAGTATTCTATCAGTTATCTATATCCCATAGTACAAGTTGTGCTTTGTTTGGAACTAGATGGCGATGTATGTGAATATTTATATACTATTAGAATGTACTCACCACTCGCTGACTCTCCAAATCCGCCTTGTTTCCAACAATGAGCATCGGGAACTCGTCCCTGTCTTTGACTCTGAGGATCTGCTTGTGGAACTTGTACAGCTCGTCGAAGCTTGCATGGTCTGCCACGGAGAATACCAAAAGAAATCCTTCGCCAGATCGCATGTACTGTTCCCTCATCGCACTGAACTCCTCCTGACCCGCTGTGTCCAGGACTGGAAGGAAATGGATTTAATACAGCACTGCATCATAATTAAAATATGGAAGTACTAGCAAATATATTAAGCCCTCAGAAGTACTCTTAAGCCACAGTATGGATTGATAAGAACAGCATATTTCAGTCAAATATGCTCCTGGATCCGTAAGCAAACTGGCAAATTACATCAAGAGCTTTGGGCAAGTATCCAGGACAGTAGGTAGTCGAAGGAGGTGTTCCCGGAATAAAATCCGAGATACTGCTGAGAACTCCTTAGAGATTGTATTATTACAAAATATTACCAACAAGTCTAGGCAATAGTTCATTATTATATATTGTACCCCTATCCATAAATATACACTTCTAACCCTCAAATTGTGAGGCACAGCCACAATGGACCACTTTTCAGTTTGTGGGAGATCTAGCAAATGTAGATGTTACAAATGATGAACTTGTGAGGGCATTGAATAACTCCGCTAACACTTTCCTTCAGTAAAATCAATCATTCTTGAATATGTATTATACTAAAAACTTATTGTATGACATCATAAAATTATATTATAATAATTTCACTAATCTGGCAAGCATTTTGGTAAGTATTCCTAACTTTCCAAAACAAAACCTTGTAATTGTTTTCTAATATATGTTTGTAAATATCTCTAGATTTATATCATATTGAAGTCATGAATAGTAAAATTACACATGGTTAGATAACACTGCATTCATCATGTACAGGTATTTTGACCTTCACATACTCAAGATATCAACAGGTGTGAACCCCAGAAGTTTCAGAAGGTCATATTCTAAACACAACAGCCTTCATGACACCCATGCAATGTTCTTATTAAATTCTGAAGTCACTACTCACTGTCCAATTTAGCTGGGATATCATCAATGACACACTGCTTTGTGTAACTGTCTTCAATAGTAGGGTCGTAATCCGTCACGAAGTAACTCTGGAACAGAAATTATGAGCGTTTCAGCACCAGATGCGGTGGTGGTGGGCGGTAGCCTTCCTGAGGCCTTGAGTGTCTTACTTAGAAACTATTTTTGAGAATGAACACACTATGATAGAAACACTTTATAACTGGCGGATTACCAGTTGTACTATAGGTAATATCTAAATATTCCGTATAGCGCATTGTTAAGGTAATTTTATTAGTCTATTTCGATGAAATATCACAATTACATACCTGGATAAACTGAATTGTAATTGCACTTTTTCCGACGCCGCCGCCGCCTACCACTACTAGTTTATACGTTTGTGCTTGGTTTGGTCTATCACCCGGTCGCGACATGATGGTGTTCTTTAATGTTTTACTAAATCAGCAGTTGAAATTGATCACAATTTATAATATTTTCTAAATCACGACACTTCATTCAATCACCTCACCTCACCTACTGTATATGTAAGTTTATGTATGTGTGAGTTGGTTGATGACTCAAAAAAAAATTAAGCGGTAAACAAAGATGGAAGAACAAATAGTCTATACGTTAGAGAGAGAAGACATATTTACGTTTCGTTTTATTATGTCAAATTATTTGATGTTATAGAAAATATTTTTAATAATATAATATTTATATAATATCTATATAAGTAAAAATTAACTGCTGGTTAGTAAGCCTATCACAAGATTTTATGTTCAATAATAATACATCTATGTAAAGAACATATTAAAACCCTGCTAAAAAGTTGTGGATGCTTTACTTCTTTCTTGTTTGTGTCATGCAACAACTCTGACAATTTACTCTGACACTCGACTGTTAGTAAATCTGTCAAACATATCAATTTCACATCAAAACTGTGTTTTGACACCCGTTAATTTTTAATATTTCCGAAATAGAAAGACGGTATATGAAGATAATAATAAAAAATGTTTTCGACAAGTTCGCAAAGAAAATTCTGGACTTTCAGTGACGAAAACGAGCTCGCGCGGCTCCGTGATAAACACAACAAAGCATTCATCGCGCGACACGGCGCGCACATCGATGAATATCAACTGAACAACTTCTTCCTCACGCCAGAAGAGGAGAGGTTGCTCTTAAAACAATACGAGCTACATCTCAAAGAGTTTTGCAAACGATTCAGTCCGCCGATGCCAAAAGGAGTCGTCGGAACCGCATTCCACTATTTCAAAAGATTCTATCTCTACAACTCCTCCATGGACTATCACCCGAAGGAGATTCTCGCCACCTGTGTATACCTAGCGTGCAAAGTAGAAGAATTCAATGTGTCTATCGGCCAGTTCGTTGCCAATATAAAAGGAGACAGAGACAAAGCTTCAGACATTATTTTAAACAATGAATTGTTACTGATGCAGCAATTAAACTATCATTTGACTATTCATAACCCATTCAGACCCGTTGAAGGTTTCCTTATTGATATAAAAACTCGCGGTTCACTGGCCAACCCGGAGCGTCTTCGTTTTGGCATAGATGAGTTTCTGGAGAAAGTTTTCTTGACCGATGCTTGTCTCCTTTATGCTCCGTCACAAATAGCCCTAGCGGCAGTTTTACACGCTGCCAGCAAAGAGCAGGAAAACCTTGACAGTTATGTTACGGACATGCTATTCAGTGATGCTGGACCTGATAAACTAGCTATTTTAATAGAAGCTGTTAGAAAAATTCGTTCCATGGTCAAAATGGTGGAAAGCCCCTCAAGGGAGAGAGTGCGACAGATTGAAAAGAAACTAGACAGGTGTCGGAACCAGGAACATAACCCTGACAGTGAGATTTACAAGAGACGTATGAGGGAACCTTTGGATGAAGATGACATGCCATCAGCGGGACGCATGTCTTTAGACACTAGTGGAGTCACTGAAGTGCTGTCTCCATCAGCTTCTTAGATATGATCAGAGATATTTTAATTATATATATGTGATAAATAAATTAATTTTGACATAATTTACCTAAATTTTCTTCCTATTAGGGTTCCAAGCATTAGCTATCTATGTTGTAATAAGTCAAATTGAAGTGTCTGTTTGTAATGTCAATATTACTGCTTTTTACTTAATGCATTTGAACGTTTTTATGGTACATAAACAAAAATGCAATACATTTTTTTTTATTTAAATTTATATTTGTCTGTTTTGGCTAATCTCCGAAAAGGCTGGACTGATTTTGATGAGATTTTCACTGGCTGATAGCTGATGTTATTATATAAGGAGTAACTACTTTTATTTTCGAAAAAAGAGGATTAGGGTTCCAAAAAAAAAAACTCGCGTAAAACAGTATATTAATATAGGGCTATATAGGTGGTAGGGCAAATCTCTAAATTTAATGTAACAAAGTTTGTTCTCAGGTCTTAGTAATGTTACTTTGCAGAATTAATCAAACGTCCCGCTTTGACAAAATATAAAAATGGTCGCATTAGCCATACTCCACAAACAGCCGAAACTCGGATTAACAGTTCACCCGTTTCCGAACTACGGTGCCACAGACAATAGCTGTCAAATTTATAACACCCCTCTTTCCGTGGGGGGTTATAAATTGGAAAATGTTAATGCATCCACTAATATTGATTTTGCACCATCAGATTTCCGATTGCTTCCGTATCTTTAGAACTCTTTAGGTAGTGTAATGTAAGGTTAGTAATAATTTGACAGGTCTCATAGCTCAGTTGGTAGTAGCTCTGCCTTCTGTGCTGTAGGTCGGGGGTTCGATTCTCACCCAGGACGATTCCCACCCGTGTGTGGGTGTTAACAAGGGCGGCGTTAGATATTGCGAGGCTTCGGGCGATAGATCTTTGAGAGGCTCTTGGGGTATGAGGAATTTAGGTGAGTTGGAAGTGTACAGGGCTCCCGGTAATCAGTCAGCGTCCTCCTATAGACAGCTGCAGTACATCAAAACAAAAAACGGGTTGTTCTGCGAGGGTGCGAGGCCCTACAAAAGCGAGGCCCGGGCGGTTGCCCTGCTTGCCACCCGCTAAGGCCGCCATTGGGTGTTAATATGTATTATATGTATGTATTTACAAAAAAAAGTAATTTAAGTATTGTATCAGCTATCTAGTTCCCAAATTCCAAGCTATGCTTAGTTTGGGGCTAGACGGCGCTCAATGAATATTTTTATTTATTTATATTTATATCAAAAGAGGAATATTAATACTACTTGCCGCAATTTTTGACCTAAATTCCCAAAATCTCTATAGCATATATATGTGTATATATATATATGATCTCGTCACCTTTAAGATGGTAACGAGTAATAGTTTAAAACAACAAAGCTTCGAAAGTCTTGTTTTGAATATAAAATACTACGAAATGTTTTCCTGGACCTCATACTCATGTATACGTTTTGGCTACTCTTGCTACGTGGTTAATCCGGCACTGAGTATGTAAAATATCCAACACTTTGTTTTGATATAAGGAAAGAAATAAAAAAAAAAACAGTTTGTCATTGCAATTTATTGATAACGAATTAAGCGAAAATCTTCAGCGCAAACCAAGTACTTTAGTACACGTTTTTTATTAACATTTTAGGTATCTATAGCCAAGCAACCTACGCAAGTATAAATAAAAATGTACAATAGGTAAGTATGCAATAAATTAATTGAATGGAAGCCAAGTTGTTAAGAAGTCCTCTCTTGAAGGTGCCTTCAGGACTTTTGACAGAACAGCAGTTTCTCGGCTTCATTCTGAAATTAAAACAATAGATAACTGAGCGAATATAAAATAAAAATTCTTATTATTATTCTTTTGGGGCCAAACTAAAGTTTGAACGAACTACTCTGCTTTCGCAAGGTAGCTGACTCAAATGTTGAACTCGTTTTACTGTGGAAGATGGAACGGTGTGGGTACCGGTGAAATTATAGGCGTAAAATCCCCGCCATCAACATAGAGTAAGGGGTGCAAGGCGATGCGATTTAGGTTTTCTCTTATGTTATTAGAGGAAGATGTGAGTCGTATTTTATTTTAATTGTGGGTCGTCTGCTCGTCCTGTCGATCCTCGTATCTATCACTTAAGTCCCAACTGTAGGACTAGATCATACCTAATACTTATAATCTGTATAATCTAGAACATTAATAAACCAATGTTCATTCTGTTAGCAGATCTTTTATGCGGTCGTCCTCCGTCCTTATGTCGATGCTGCCAGTATTTAGGGATTTATAACTAAACACACACCTGAACAAGCTTGTAAATGGAAGCAATAGCGTCTTCGTTTCTGCAGTTGACAGTTCCAGCGATGGCCGACCGCTTCCCTCCCCAGCTCGACGTGAAGGTCAGCTGGGCAGAGCTGATGATGACGAGGCTCGCAAGAAGGCAGAAGAACGCTACACTCTTGAACGACATTATGAAGGATATGGTATGGTAGGATGTGAACTGGGAGAAGGTTCGATTTCTTGTGATGGAGGGATGAACAGCGGCAGGTTTTATATACCTACTGGTATTTGCAGAAGGTATGTGTGGATAGGGTAATTGATACAAATTAAAGAAGCCATGCTTATAATCAATCTCAAAAAAGAAGAGTTAATCAAATTGACGGTATTGTTTTATTTGTGTTTTTACACAGCGCCATATAAGCGCCAAACTAAGCAACTAAGTACTATGGGATATAGATAAGTGATACAATACTTCTTGGTACTTTTATTTTGTTAATAAATACCTACACATAAAAAATAAAAACACTTAGACACAGAACAAACATTTATGTTCATTACAAAAATTCTTATGGAATCGAACCCGTGAAAAAGTAGATAGAAGATTGCCTTGCCAATCTGATAATTATTTATAGCTCTTGAGCTCACGTGCGATGGCATATATATTTATAAATACTTTTTTAAAAACAGATAAGATTTATACCTACTCAAATTTTCAGGTTACTCAAATACTCAGGTTTTTAATTTAGTTGCATTTATTTTTATTGTATAGGTATATGTTTTTTTACAGTCAGGCTAATTACTGTCGATTCTGCATTATTGAGCACCCTGTATAGAAGCATATTGTGAATGAAAACAGCCTGTATCTACAGACTGGAGGTTTTCCATCTCAAAGCGGGCAGTTTGCATTTTTCATCATCTCTTCGACGGCTTCTTTTGATTTGTTGGGAAACCCGTGAACATTCAATTATATTTCAGTATAAAAGCACATTTATCTTCAACGGATACTCATTCTTAGTCAGACATATCTTTAAAACATAGCCCTAAGAATATAAAAAAAAAAAAACATTTGGCGCTTGTTTTGTTTAGAAGTTCACAGATAAAAGATGTGCCGCGTGGTATACTTCGTGCTGATGATGGCAATGTTGGTGATGGTGACAGAAGCCCAGCTGACATTTAGTACTGACTGGGGGAACGGGAAGAGATCGGTCAGGCCGGAACAAGCAGACGGATGCGTCAACGAGGAGAACATCATTGCTATCTACAAGATTATACAGGTAAGGTAAAGGCAGATAGGTTTTAGGTTAGGAATTCTTTTAAAAGGTCAATGTGTACGCTTTTTTAATAAAATCTCCAGCTTCGCTTTTTTAATAAATTTAAAACTTTTATCAAACATAACTTATTGCAAAAGCTTACTTTAAAATATCAGATTACCTAGATGACAAAAAATAATTGGGAATGAATTTGCTCCAATCTAGACGCAAACTTAATAAATAGGATTAGCTATAAGTAACTTAAAACTGACCGTAATTTGCCATAATATCTGTGTGCATTTAATGTGCACGGAGCTCCTGTGACACAATATGTGCTCTTGAATATGATTACTTGTGAGTAAAATTTTACGTGTCCAAACGATACTTGAGATCTAAAGGAAAAAAAAAGTTAAATTTATTCCGCGCGCTTTTTCTTTTCGCTGTATTGTTTTTATTTGAAAATGTCTTGAAGTAGTGATGAATTAATTCCTCGCAAATATGTTATAAAACGTCGTATGATATTCGTGCGCTTTGATAATTACAACCTCTGCTTTCTTGTAGCCCGAGCCATAGCAATATCGCCTCGGCTGTAATTTTCAACTTACCGCACTTGTATCATAATGTACTATTAAGCATTCGAAACTTATTTAAGTACATGCCTGGAAAACAAACAAAAACATATATACAGAACTAAGTTTCTCGCGTCTTGATGTTTGCCTTGTGTTTGTGCGTGTTCACGCTACCTGCGAGAAAATCGTTACATATAATTCTTATCAGCATATTTTTTCTATAAGGTTTTTTTGTCTTTTCAGAGAGAAGCAGAGAAATTCCTAGCTTGCCAGACAGAAGGAAAGAATTGATGAATAAATTCACACATATTATTTCCAGGTCACCAAAGAACAGAATTATATTAGTGAAAACCAAGAATAAATATTAATCATATCATTGTAGAAATATATTAAATTTTCTAACTGACTTGGCTGGAAGTTGGTTAGAAAATGCTAAATACTCTACAGATGGCACATTCTCGCAATGATTACGTATATCTCTTGTTCTTATTTTAACTATTCTTTGCTGAACAATATTATACCTTACTTGATATGCATTTTTATACCAATCATTATCAAGCAAAACTAAATATCGTTCTGTTTCGATTTGATGTCTCTATATATTTCGTCTGGGGCTGGCAAATCTATTATTATGATATCTCGAAGGTCCCTGTAAGATAGTTTGTCACTATAATTCTATATTAGGTGTATAGTAACTCGTTATTTATTATATATATTCTCGAGTACCTATCGAATATGTATTACGTCTGAATATTAATAAAGAATTGTAAGTTGATGAATTTTTCATTTTTAGGCTACTGTAGTAATAGCAAAACGACTCAGATCCTCCCATACTAAAGGTTGAGAAGACCGAAGTCGTTTCATGATGCGCCCCTGAGATGGGAATGTAACGTCTCATGTGCCTGTCATTCCACCGGCACCTACACCTTTTCACCGGAATACAGCAATATGAGTGCACCACCGCTAAGCGGCGGATTATATGATGGCAGTACTTCTCGGGCCGAGAAGTTCTACTGCTACTTTAGAAAGTTCTACTGCTACTTTAGAAGTTTGGGTATAAAGGGAAAGTAAAAGCACTCACATATGAGTAGGTATACGTTTATTAAAATCTCTGATTATACATATCCAACTGACATCTTTCCATTTACAACAACATAAAGTGTAACAACATAATTTATAACAACATAACAGTTAAAACAAATAAAATGATAGAAACATTTTCATCATCCATCGATATGTTTAATACCTATAAAGTTGTTACATTCATTGACTAATTGACTTAAACAAAATGTGAACGGACATTTTAGATAAAACGTAGATGTTTTAATGATTTTTTTCATAAAAAACGTGAATATACATTGAAATGTTTATTCAATAGTATTTAATTTATAGATTTGCCATTCACAGCCCAAGAATACCTATACGAATACTGACAGATGTAGTCACTAAATTGAAAATATTGTTATAACAACCTAAAAGTTTACTGAAATCAGGGACGGAAGATAACTGAGCAAGAATCTTAATAAAAACATAAGTGTTGGTATTAAAGGACTTCACAAAGAAATTTTACAGGAAACAGTATCACTACAATATTCGATTTCGAACACAGCTTTAGTGATAATAATGTCACACATACATAACAATACATTTAAGTTGGATACTGACAAGCTTAACGTTTCTTCCATAGATAATCAATTATCTTTACTAACATTCCATATAGTTTCTCTTATTTCTCAATATATATTAATATATCCACTTTCAGAACTTATATTTCCAAAAGCACGCCATTATCCACCTAGAAACGTCAATGAAAGTATTTATTTACAAAGACACCAATTCTATATATATAGAAATGACAAGTTTTATGAAATTGAATTAAGGACTAATGTTTTGCATTATTTAGGTATAGATATATTATAATATGCTTGGAAATGTCAAGTTACAATTACAAATAAACTTTAGTAATATTATATTGTATTGTATATAAATTGTACAGTTATATAGCGACACAAGTGTAAATTTCTGAGGGTCTAGACACAATATTTTGATTACAGTATTATATATTTATGTAGTCGAGTTTACAAAAAAGGATCCTTCGCAATAGTATGAAAAGAAAAATTTCATCACTATAGACAACAAAGCTTAATCTAGATTCAATAATTAAGCTATTACAAGCAGTTCAAATAAAATGTATTAATAAGTTATGCCGAAATAGTATTTCTCAATATGAAAGTATAAACAATTTCATTATTTTTCTCCACATTTTGATCTATACATCCTCTTCATTGATTTTGATAATACGCACATCCAGTCGACATTCCATATTCATTAAAACTATAAGAAATATTAATTCTAATACTTATCTAATTACTATTTTTACGTAGTGATTATTCTGTCCATAAATTCCTTTGTCTCATAGACGAGTGCTTACACAATGGTTAAAATGATTCCTACATTACCCCTAGGCCATTTTATCATATGAACTTCTTCTAATCCTACGGAATATTTAGTTCTAAAGATTATTTTTGTTATTTTCGTCTACCATTACATTTAATAAACAAATAACGCTTCATTCCGACTGTCTGTCCTGCGTATTACAAAAGGCGTTTAGTCTAACTCTAATTTCTGATAATTGTATTTACGTACTAAACGATTAATGTGTTACTCTACTACTCCATACTCCGTTTCTTACATTGGTAAAACTTTTCGAAAATTTCCCTACATAAAATAACTTTAATACTGAGTTACAATACATATAAGCATTTAATTTTATAGACATACGAGTATAGTGGGAATGTGTAACGTGAAAAGAAGATAGAAATATTTGTGGTGAATTATTATTAGGAAGACGTGTAGAGTGAAAAATGGTTAATATTCTTTGTCAATAGGATTTAAGGTGAAACAGATAAAAATGTATAGACCTTAATTATTTAAATAAATTATGTATTTAGTTGCTTTTGAGCAGTAAATCCCGCGTCTCTGCGTGTATAGGCAATATTTACCTGTATTCTATACACTCAGTGAGCTTATAAGTAGGTTATGTTAAGTATAATATTATTCGAATTTTTCCGCTTTTGCGCCTCACGCTTTTGCTGTGCCATTTTTTGTCGCTTCCATCTGCCGTCCACTGTTTGAAGTAGATTTAATTGGGTTTGAAAGTTTCTTAAGTATAACACCAACTTATTGTTATCTACTACTGTATCATTTATAATCTATTACATTAAACACCAAGATTTTTTTAATAATTTTAGTGGCACTTTTGCCGGTTTGCTGCAGTTTCTTCTTTTGCCGTTCGGTTTTAAATCAGGACGAAATCTGTGTCGTAAAGTTCGAAATTTCTAGATTTATTTCACCGGGACAATTAAGATTCGGATAATAGGGTTAGGTCAAAGGAAAGGGCAGTTCCCAGAAAACCAGATTACTCATCCTCGATGGTCTATTTTCATGACATCTTCGTATAGGGGGAATTCGTGCTAGCTGAGTTCAGGCACCAGGGATGAGACCTTAACGTTAACCGTCACAGAAGTGTTGACATTCCCCCTTCATAGTTTCCTGTAAAGAGAGTCTGGGTCGTCTGCGTAAAGGATAGGATCGGTTAGTCTGAGCAAGCCAGATAACCGAACCCATCTAGACAATTAATGAGCAGAGACTTCGAACCTATCCAGAAGCCTTAGACCTAAGAAGAGAGGAGTTGAAATAAGTTTGGTTCAGAGAACCCTATCAGTGGGAGCTGTGTTGGTGAAGTAGGACAGTATCCTGGATATAAAAAAGGAGCTAAGGAAAAAGGATGGGATTGGTGCTAGCTTACAGTACCCTAACGGTGACGGAACTGTTGGTGTCCCGACGGGAGAGTTTCCTGGAGCGGAGGGGGGGCAGGCGCGGGTCGGCGCGCAGACAGAAGAGGTACGCGAGCGCGAACAGCGCGTACGGCACGAGCACGGCAGCAGCGATGTGCGCCGTGGCGCCGGGCGACGCGGACGCGGAGAATCACTTCTCCTCGTCCTCCTCGTCTCGGAATAAGTACGTCGACCTGCGGGGAAGACGATGTCAAAGTCAAAGTAAAAATTTCCAATGATTTCTTAGAAAATACTTCGAAATGTCACTCTTTTTTATGATATTAGATGGATAGATTAGTCAGTTTCGAATCTTAGTTGAACGAAGTTATGACCAACTGACCAGTAAGCGAGGTTGAAGAGCGCGAAGACCAGCGGGAAGGTGATCCTGGAGATGACGTCTATCCGCTTGGAGCGGGTCGGGAACTTGGACATCCACAGCCGGCAGCAGTTCTTCCGGGGCGGCTCCATGTGCACCTCGCACTGACGCATCTTCGGGTCCACCACGCCGCGGACCAGGGGTTTCTGTTGTTGCAGACACGTCAGGGAGGAAGAACAGAGTGCATTTTGGAAGATTATGTTAGTATCCAACCCTTGAGCTCCATCCCCGTTTAGACAATAGATTTTGTTTTGTGCCAATTTGCTCTCAAGATTTTATTGCTTACGTCCATAGTTTTGTTAGTTTATCATATTTAAGTGATATCTAATATTTGCTGACTCTCACATATATAAATGCAATATAATGCAAAATACATGCTAAAAATAAATTTTAAGTCTTGCATATATTCGAAATTATTTAAGTAATAATGCCATTCCAAATCAAATCAAACATATCACAAAATACTTTAAATATGCAAAAGCTAATGTAACAGAATATAATTGTGTATAAAATCAAAGTTAAATCCAATATAGAGCTCAAATGTCTACTGATCGTATCGAATGCGAGCTCACCATAGCGAAAGTAGCATTACTGTCCGTGTCCAGAAGATCTGATGCGGCATCCATATTAGCTGCTTCCATTTCGCGTCTCGCTTTCTTCATGTTCTCCCGGTGCATGTCTGAGCGAGACGCATAATTCACCAGGGCGAACTCAAGTAGCGCCCCAAACACGAAAGTGAGGCATACGCCAGTCCATACGTCGATGGCTTTGGTGTAGGAGACAGGTGGCAGAGAAGCGTTGATGCCTGATGACTGCGTGGCCATCGTCAGGAGTGTGGTCACTCCTGGGTACGAAAAAATAGGTTATAGTGCTGAACTCAAAGTAATTGTAATCATCAAACAGCTTTTTTAAGCAACAATGGTGACTTGATCTGCTCGTTGGAATTATGCCTAAAGATTTTAACATTCTGAATAACCAATTTTTGTATGGTGATCTAAAATGTAACGTGACCTAATGCTCAAACTATTCTTCTAGTACCCGGGTAATTTAATTTTCAAGTTCTCATAGCGTACAAGTAAGCTATTCAAAACGGTGGACTTAACGCTACTTTGCAGATTCTAAAAGTCAACCAGTTGTGCAAGAAAACTCAGAAAACTCTGCAAGAGGCGTGCAATAGATCTTAAATCAGACGATATAGGGTAAAGTAAATAAAGTAAACGATACAATATTCATTTTATTGACATAATAAAAGCAAATAAATAAGCGTAGAATTTTAGCTCCATAAAATACAAAATAACAATTTGAATTGATCCAATACTTAAAAAAACAAACAAACACAAATAACATCTTTAACATAACTAAAGCGATTCAACATAACAACAATTTTGATTTTGGTAATAAATTCATTTTGTTTCTCACGGGTTCAGCGTCTAGTTCCACTTTAATATTTTTACCGATAACTCAAACCAAACACAAAACTTTTACTATTCCCATGAAAATCAAAGTTTTATATAATGATATTTATGCGAAAGATTATTAACATTTTGGCTTCATAATAAATAATAATAAAGAAACTTAATTAACGCATTACACTAAAAGTAACTAATAGTAATCATAGTATGCAGGCTAGTCAATTAATAGATAGGTATGAGTTAAACTGATGATCCTTTTACCAGTCTTAAGTCTCCTTGGGTGGAGCTTTCTTCATACTCAACGGTAACGCATTCCAAACTACAGCAAAGCAATCATGACTTAGATAGGTGTGAACTAAAAGAGTTGTCTAATCAGCTACCCATACCCAACAAAACCCTGGCCGGCACGGCGGCTTGGTCGAGCCAGAAGGAGAACCAGGAGACGATGACGAGCATACAGCACGGGATGTAGATCTGCAGCAGGTAGTAGCTGAACTGGCGCTTGAACAGCAGGTCTACCTTCAGGCAGCTGTATTCACCTGGAATATTTCTTACCAAGTGAGACTCTGGCCGGAACGGCCCCCTGGTCGAGCCAGAAGGACACCCAGGAGACGATGACGAGCATACAGCACGGGATGTAGATCTGGATTAGGTAGTAGCTGAACTCGCGCTTGAACAGCAAGTCTACCTTGAGACAGCTGTATTCGCCTGGAATGCGGACGACAATATAATTTATAGGGCCGAATTGGGGATGGGTTGTTAGTTTTGCAAAATTGAGGTCTTCGAATCTCGAAGATAGAAGTTAGTCGTCAGTATTGATGGAGCCTTATGGGAAAGAATTAGTGATGCCGACTTGGTATCTATAAGAGGTTTGTTTTTAGTAAAAAATATGGAGATGGCTGAATTTGGGAGTACTATTTCAGTGATTTGATATGAGGATATTTAAACTGAATACGAACCAGAACAATCACTTTGGATAGCTCGATGGATTAAACATTACTTAATTATACACGAAGTTCATATTATTCCAGAGCCTCACTCCTTAAGAAATCATGCAGTTAAAAGCGTTCGCCTTCTTACCTGTGTTAGTTTTGCTGTTGCAGTAATCTGTAAGGAACTTCTCAAGGGTGAAGCGTGGTAGGTGTAAATTCTTCACGACTTGCACGGGGTCTCCCTCCTTCCACAAGAACACGAGATCATCGGTAGTCCAGCCGTCTGTGAAACATTCATGCTCTAGTCAGCGGAAACCAGAACACGATGGATCACCAAAACTCCTACTCATTAACCAACCCGTTGACTGAAAATGTCCTTTAGGAGAACTCATTTTCAGAGCGCTGGCTAATGAGTTTGGCAAATACTACAAGACTGGGCGAGTCATTTTAATATTATGTATAACGTTTTCAGCGTATGCCAACAAAAAGCTTGAGTTTAGCTTTACAACCACAAACTTTGTCGTTGTCTTGATTGAAAATATTAGTTACTTATATAACATATTTTTATTAATCTGATTAATCCTGTTAATTTATATTTATTTGAGGTTTCACAGTTTTCAAAATATAGTATTGTCCACGTATAACAGCGTGGATTTCTTACATAATTAGAAATTCATGGTTATGTGTCAAAATTTATACAGTGATCTCATTTTGTTTGAAATTAGATAACTGAGTCAGATAAACCTGTTCGTTTATTCCCTTTGATCTTCGAGAATAAACTGTAGTCGAATCTTGGAAACATCTCCAATTTATCCGAGGGCATTAATTAGTATTTAGTGCTATTTGATTTCGTACTTTACAGTGTTTTAATAGTTGGCGTGGGTGAAATTGGATAAATAAAGCTCAACAAAGACCGCGTAACTGTGGCCATCGATGCAGTCGGTAAAATGTGCATACTGCATAAAAATTCAGTGAGCTTTAGACAGAAAACTAATAAAAATATGTTCCCCGTTCATAATTATGTATAAAAAATAGATTTCGATTAAAAAATCAATGAGCATAGTAATCTTGCAGCTGGATGTAACAAATTTGTTCACAGCTCTAACGCAATTAATGAACCGTATATTTAATTTAACGTATGATGAAGTATTCATTATTGCATCGCATAGTATGCATGTTCTTACATCACAGTTCTTATTAATATATTCTTACGTTGGTTCAAACTGACACAAAGTCAGTGCTTGCCAGAGGGTGTTGCAATAGAAGTGGGGAGTAAACCACTACTATTTCATTTACATACACTTAAACATAATTACGAACAGACTTGCCTATATATTTAAAGTATTATTTACGGTTTATTACTTTAATAAGATACAAAAAGTCAAATCTTTACTCTCTAAGAAGTTGACACTTACTTTTATCTTCTTACTATTTGAAAAAAGTTGTTTTTGTATATTTTAACGGATAAACTCAAAACAGCTTAACCAGTTTTAAAAATGATTTCTCCTATGTAAAGATACATTATAAATAAGTCGAATCGGATGAATTTGATTTTCCGGTCAATAGAGATTCCTATAAAAATTACAATAATGTAACACAAGGCATGCAAAAAAATGCCTAAAAATCACTATTTGGCATGTTTTGTGAAAACAACCTACATGTTCTATAGTTAAAGTTCTCATTATTAGGTACCTACGAAAACGTTCGCGGGGCTGATAGTTTACCCATTTTTATTAAAATAAGTATAATTATCATGATTATAGTTTCGTAATGAAAGTTGATTATGTGCATGGAAATTCCAAACAAAAAATGTTTTAAACGAACCTTTCGTTTAGAAGTTACGTCGGGTATAAAAATGCTCAGAAATGCCGCGGTGTGAGCGAATAACGCACGACACTTTCTGTTCAAACTCTACCGTGGTGTTTTTCATTCGGTTTTCACACTGACTACAATACTTACAACTGGCCATCCGCAAAGAGCAAGTCTGCTTATCCAGAGGATACAACTTCAGGTTCATGGGGCAGGACAGCGTAAGCGAGATTCGGATGCTGTATAGGACGTTTCCGTTAGGGAAGATACGGATGTACACGTTCGGCATTATGATATTGTGGAAGTGGCCCTCCTTCTCGTTTGAAAAGAAGAGATCCGGCATCCATACCCTATTAGCTTCCGTCAATGTCAGGTATTTCAGTCGCCCTGTAAATTTTATCAGATTGAGAAATAAGGAATAAGAACGGATTAAGTAATAAACCCTAGCGAAACCCAGAAAGCTATTACACGGTACTGCTTAGAACTCATACGACACAATAAAATCTTTCGGTTCTTTATGTTAAGGATTTTAGAAGTCTATTGTGGTGTAGAGTAAGTAACGTTTACAAACTCGGATTCCTTGTGTCGCAGGTGGCATCGATAAATATCTCTGTGTCCACGTCTTCTTGTGGTCTTGGGAGTTTATATTACCTTGGATTTGGAGTTTATATTTATCTTGGGAGCTTACGTTTATCAACGCAAAAAAAAAATGATACATTGACCAAAATCAAATTGATCAGGGAATAAATTATATAAATGACCTTACCTCCTAAGTTGTTGAATTTCAGCCTCTCATCTAACCATTGTTCTCTGAATGTTAATTGTACCGAGTATTCCTGAAAATTTAGCATTCTCTTAGTAACTTTTATGAAGACGTTTAACATTGAAAACTTGACTGAATTACTTCAATGGGTCAAGTTTTCAATGAAACTCACGTGAAATCTATCAAACTCCAAATTCTATTTAGTTTCTTAGATGTAGCGTGATTGTTAAAGCTTTTTCATTTGTCCGAATTATCTGTTTCTATTTACAAACAGTGAATTCTACAATATTTTTATTTACGGTAATATTAAGCTTTCACAATTTAATAATTTGTGCCAATATATTGCTAGCTGTGTTTTATACCTAGTGCCAATTATGATACATGATATTCGGTCAATTCATTTGATTGACTTCTACATCAAATAATTTAATTTCAGGCCATCGATGAAACTTTTACTTACTCTTTCATCTGTTGCTTTAAAAACATGACAGCGGATACCATGATACTTCATCTACTCAATAAAGCCAAACTAATCTATTGGTGTTCGTTTAACTACTCCATTTAAAGTTTTCTGAATAAACCCATCGAAGTTACGTGTTTGATATGAAAATGGCTATGAGCTAATTTTAACTCATTTCTAAGTTTGTTTCATCAATGGCCTCGGGCTTCGACTCCCCAAGTCATATTGACACAAATTCAATAAATATACATAATAATACGCAGGAGAGGAGGCTCGTTGTCGAAGGTTCTCTTGTTATTAATTTTATCGTAAAAGCAATAAGACCCCTCGATCAACAGCAAGTCAAATGAATTGAAATCACATATACAGCTTCTATCGAATGATAAACACACATGCGCTCGAATGTTAGCTTTTGGATGAACAATATAGAACAAATCTTGTAGAATTGTTGTTGTAATCTTGCCTTATGTGTGAATGATACTTCACCAGATCAACTTGTCATTGCTTTGTGACTACATATTTGTCAAAGACTACATAGATATACATATTTGTTTCTAAAATATACAAAAGCTGCGAGTAAGCCTCTGATAATGGAGTAATTTATCGTAAAACACGACATTACATCACACAATTCAGATTCGACTAAGTAACATATAGCCCGCGTGATACATTGATCATCATAATGATATTTTCATAAGATATTATCATCTACATAGACAGCGACATTGATGTATGATATTGCTATAACCATTTGAATGTTAAAGAAGATGCTGGCAAGAAGCCAGACGCAGGGCTCTTCAGGAATTCTAATTAAACAATTCTAGATGATAATTTAATCCAAAAGTTAACTTTCTTTAAACTATAAGCACCACATGCGTTTAAAGCAAAGCTTAATATCAACTCACCGTCGATAGCACTCGTTGAAGGAATGCTTGTTGGTTACCTTCATGCACATTCGGCCACTTTATCTAGAGCTACATTACGTCTAGCTGTTGTTTCAGGTCGGGTGTCAGATACTGTGGTTGGGACAGCCCCCGATCCAAGCGCGAAGGCGAGTGCGGACGCGACGATAACCCCGAATGTTTACACAACACAAATTCACATAAACGAGACATTCAATACAATGTATATTACAACGTATACGACCAAAATAGTTTTTATAAATCTCCTCGTCAAATAAGGGTATGCATAAAATCAAATTAAGAAGCATGATTTTAAATCTTACAGGTAAATAATAATAATGTGGTGACGTGGAAGGGTGCGGGCCGCGGTACCTAGCCGTCTAGAAGCGTGGTCCTAATCAGAAAATTTTGAGTCGTGAGATTGTCCGGCTAGTGCGCACTGAAGCCAATTATAATTGAGAAAAGATCGTCGTTGAAAAGTATAGTGCGCTCGATAGCGAAGCAGTCATTTTGCTCGCATTTGTGTGCTAGCTACGTTTGTGCCAATCCATCGGTGTCTGTACAGAACGACAATTCGTCGTGGTCATCTAATTATCAAAATTATAAAAGTAAATAACAACCTATAGAAACGCATTTCATCATTTTAAAGGCCACTGTTTTGATAAAAATAACAGAATAAAATGATAAAGAAAATAACTAGAAAATTTAGTAAAGTGCCATATTTATTCCAGTATGCAAAGTCAGAAAATGTAATTAAAACAAATATTAAGCGCGGCACCGCCCCGTAGGATCGGATATAAGTTATATAAGTTAAATTGTATATTTGTATACCTATATATGCGTATTTATGTTCAATATAGGAACGAAAAGGCAAATAATATAGGTACACATAAAAGAGTGCATCAAATAAAACCAAATAGAATACATAATAAAAATAAAGGAATCAAAATAATATTAACCACAGATATATAAATATTAGCATTAGAATGTTATGCATAGTGCAAATACGATTTGCAAAAAAATTATTAGGTTCTGACATTTGTAATATAAAAAAAGTTCATTAATGTACAAATCGATATGAAAAAGCTCTTCGGAGATGATGCTTGAACTTTGTTTATACTATGTGTATAAAAGTACCTATCATTGCAGTAGTAGCAACTGCGCTTACCATATCGTAATCATCTATCTGACTGATAGAGCGAAGAAACATGTTGACACGTACTATCGTGGGCGCGTCGCCTTCATGACAAAAAACAAATCTCTTTAAAACCGCTTCGTTTAGGTTCATCACATAATCGACTCATACAAACACATTCGGACGTTGATGAAATGTTAATGTAAAAAACATAAACAAATGAAACTCATATCATAGCCAATGAATCAGAAAAATCCAATATTAAAAGCCAATGCCTTAAATCCAGTCTAAAAGTAAAATGAATTAAAATCTAAGAACCTATATTGATATAGAAAAGGGAAACAAAACGAAGTCACGCTATGATCACTTAGAAAGCATAGAATAATATTGTCATCGCAGCATTCTTACTTTGTTAGTATGCGTCGTATCTAAAAACGATTTTGGTCGTCAACACCAATGGGAAATTTTAGATTTTGAATAAATAAAATAAAACATGAGTACACATATATTCGGGAAAATCGCTCCTCGTCTGCAAAACAGGAGAGAGTTGCCCATTCATTTGACTTGTTTCAACCAATTAGATTTTTTTGTTAATAGAAAAAACTCGTACTGCGACAAAAACTAGAATACGGTCCAGCTTGTCCACAGCAGACTTACCATTGTGACGTCATCGATCTTTGATATACTTCGGACAAATATATTGACGCTCACTACCGCTGGCCCATCTAAGTACCAATCAAAATCACGGGTAAATAACGGGGTAAAATCAAAACTACCCTAACTTAACAGACTTAACGTTAATTTTGATGTACCATTGTCGGTAACAATCCCAAATATCAGACCGGCTTACGAGCGACTCACCTCTCAACCTGAAAATTCAGTATGTGTCGATGGAAGTCTTTATGATCACACTAAGTCGAAAGAACGCAAAGATAATGTGATCAGACTAACGAAAGGTAAAAACATTGTAATCTAAAAAGAAAGGCAAACAAATTTAAATCGGCCTGTTGATGGGAATTTGTGTTAGTGTAACATAGGTAAAAATATTACTCAAAAATTCTGTGACGTCGTTCTACATTCAATGACAATTACAGTTGTATATATAAACAGATATACTTTTATAGAAGGGATGATATTGATTGATTTGAATTATTTGGCTGATGTGGATTAACATATTGAGTTCGATGCCACCATTAACGAGAACCATTAGCCGAGGTTTGGCGATGAATGAGTTGGTAAAGGCGGTATAGTTCACGATGAATTGGAAATGAATTGTCGAGTCACGACCCGCGGGAATGGCAGCTGGGCTCCTGAAAGGTTCGTGCGTGACGCAGCCCGGATATTAGCAATTTGTTTCAGAACCTACACAAGATTCCATCTACTAAGTAAAGTGTACTTTCTTAAGTAATTTATAAGATTTTCAATTACACAAAGGCGTACAATTTAGAGAGTATGTTAAAGAATTCAATGATTTATATATTCCATAATATCCGTTTTATGTTAAATTATTTTTATTCATGAATATATTATAAATATGTTAAAAATAACACATTATGAATAGGGGATTTGTTTTAAGGACATTTATGACATTTATGTATTTTGTGTCACACGAATAACAATTTGATTGCTAACTAATTTAAATTCAATGTCAGATTATTTCATTTATCAGTTCACAGTCTGACGTACAATATCCGTGACATCAGGCTATGATGATTGAATATTTCGTGTTAAAATGATTATAATGTCACCAAATATCGCGTGCGACATTAAATTGTATCGACTTTTTAATAATATAGCGTTTTTGCTGAGTAGACACGTTTTATCGAGGGGATACACGAATAGGGTTTTTCTTTTCCATCAAAACTTTTGTAGTTGACTTTTAAACCACCCATGTACAGAAATTTCCATGAAATTTTAAAGTAATAGATAATTAAGATTGATAGTATCGAAAATTGGTTATTAATATAATTATTTTTATAATACGTTATCGTTTCGCCCGCACTAGCGGAAACCATCTACGAAAAATAATAAAAAAAATAATTCTTACAAATAGTTTGAAATACATAACACCTAATATTACAACAACTCTGACCATTTTAATGAAAAAGCTATTACAAACGTAGAAACACATGAAGATATATTTTTTTTAAATGTCTTAATTGAACATCTAGTAAAAAATTACACAGGCAAACAGAAATAAAAATATTATCAGGTCAAAGTCAGTGTGGCGTATGGCAAAAAATAACGCCGTAAGCAATTTAGAAATCGACAATAGCAGCGCAGAAATCCAAAATCAAAACATGACAAATAGTTTGATAATGGCAATTTCGCGCAATATTTTATCTTACTACTTATATATCAAGCACTTTCATCTGTTACACAAATAACGTTTTGGTTTTCAACTTTTTATGCTCATGTTGGTGTAATTGGTGAATTGTATGATTAATAACTTTTTGGTTTTCAATGTTTAATGCCGAAGTTAGTGTAATTGTAGAACCGTTGGACTAATAACCTTTTGGTTTTCAATGTTACATGCTGATGTTAGTGTAATTGTTAAACTATTTGACTAATAGCTATTGGGTTTTCAACTTTTCATGCTGTTAGCGTAATTATTTAACGGTTGCACTAATACCTTTTTGGTTTTCAATGTATCATGCTGATGTTAGTGTAACTGTTGAATTGTTGCACTAATAACCTTATGGTTTTTAATTATGCTATTGTTAGTTGACAATATTTTTTTATATAATTTACATTTATTTTCACACATAAAGTAAGACTTTTACTGGTACATATTTTTCAAAACTGAATGAAACGCTATTGAAACGTATATCAAAATTACTGTCGGTAAGTATCGACCAAATATTTAAATTGTAAATGCGATTGTTTCTGCGTTGCAATGCCGTCACCACACTTGCATTGAACCTTTTATAAAGATAAACATATAAATATATATCAAGCTCTACCGTTACCCAAACAACGTAACATCACTAACCATCTTTATATCGCTGATAGTTAATATATTTCTTACGAATAAGTTTATATTAACTATTGCTGGACCTGTCAAAATGTATACCGAAAATTAACGATGGTTTAAACCCTCCCCATATACTAAAAATATTAATAATATTAACAATATAATATATAAAAAAATATTCATGGACATTTAACATTAGCTCCAAACTAAGCATAGCTTACTATGAGAACCAGATTACGGATACAATATTTATATAGTGTTTTTAATAACAACATACATATGCATAATAACACCCAGACAAAGAACAGATTTCTATGTTCGTCACAAATAATGTCTGTCCTGGGTGGGGGTCGAACCCACAGCCTACAGCGCAGAAGGCAGAGCTATTAATAACAGCTGCCAGGTCAGTCACATAATAACAGCTGCCAGGTCAGTCACATAATAACAGCTGCCAGGTCAGTCACATAATAACAGCTGCCAGGTCAGTCACATAATAACAGCTGCCAGGTCAGTCACATAATAACAGCTGCCAGGTCAGTCACATAATAACAGCTGCCAGGTCAGTCACATAATAACAG
Source organism: Aplocera efformata (assembly GCA_921293045.1). Lineage (NCBI taxonomy): Eukaryota > Metazoa > Arthropoda > Insecta > Lepidoptera > Geometridae > Aplocera > Aplocera efformata. The sequence continues at coordinate 1,084,456 of OV121057.1, forward strand.
CTGCCAGGTCAGTCACATAATAACAGCTGCCAGGTCAGTCACATAATAACAGCTGCCAGGTCAGTCACATAATAACAGCTGCCAGGTCAGTCACATAATCAGAATTAAGTCATCATCATCATCACCATCAGGTGAGATGGCGGCCAAACGCTTGGCTATACATAAATAAAAAAAAAAAAAAAAAAAAAAAAAAATTAAAATAAATAAAATGCAAATAATTTGAAGCTGATTTCTTTCGTTTAAATTAACAATGAAAGTAGCTGAAACGTGTATTTGAATTAAAGATATGCTCTACGTTTTTGATTATAGATTTCGAATAAATATATTCCAACCATATTTTATTCATATCAACGATTATAAATTCGGTCGACGATACACAAAATCGATTCGAATTACAATATATGAAACGTAAGGCCGCGATGTCGAATGACTGAAAAGTTCAACGAGAGAGTGATGAATGGATTCCATTATAGTCGATTATATTCAGTTATAGTTCGTATCCTGCGATCCTATTCTTACATTGATTAATGGATGACAAAACTTGTTAAATATGAACCGACTAAAATTAAATCAAGAAACTAAATTAATGAATATTTTCTGTGTCGGTGGTATAGACACGCTGTCACAAACAACCAATACTCGAGATCAAACTTCATGCTCACTCTAAAAAGTTAGCCCGGCCGGGAATCGAACCAGAGATCACTCTCTTTGAACGCAGAGCTATCATCATAGCCAGGTGCCTAATTGATTTTTTGAAGTAAAGTGAACATTGATGAATATACTCATAATATAGTATTAAGTTTTTTTTTTAATTTTATGTTAAGCGGGCAGACGAGCTGCCCTGCCACCTGATGGTAAGTGGTTACTGCCGCCCATGGACATCTGCAATACCAGAGGTAAGGCCGATACGCTAGAAGTATTGATAGAAGGGATTCTTTGCCTCTTAGTTTAAATACACACACTAGCTATAAAGTGAGATATAAAATGGACTCCCGTTACCCATGGGTTGGTTACATACATTCTTTATATCGACCCAAAAGATTCAAACATGTAATCTCTAGAGATTTTTGCGGGGTCTAGGTAAATACTCTTTGAATCCCTACACGGTTCTAAAGCAGCAAAAAAAAGTAGCAATAAAACATGTGCAAAGTTCGCTCGGAGAAGAACTGCCTCCACACCTGGTTATCTACCGCCAAGCAGTGGTGCATTCGTATTGCTGTGTACTGGTGTTGGGGTGTGGGTGCCGGTGAAATCACATGCGCATGAGACGTCATCCCCATCTCGTGAGGGGCTCAGCGGTGCGCGAGTTGCGTCTTCTCGTACTTCAGCCGGGATGATCTAAATTGTATTGCTGTTATGGGCGGAGGTAATCATTTACTTGGTGGATCATCAGCCCGACCCGTCACATTCGTTACACAAACAAAATGGGGTGTGGCTGTGTCGTGGACACGGCCGTGTGTTTTACGTAAATACGTTGCGAGTAATAAAAAATCCCTAGCAAGCTATGCGTCACAGTTCTCACTCAACGTCACGGATTCTTTCATCTTTCAGCTATCGAGCGGTGTAATTAAATTATGGATGTAGATAATAGAAATGTAGCTGCATCATCAAACTGTATCCCCTGATGTTGTTATCATCAATTTTCTGAATTACTTCCCACTATGCAAGTAAATTTAGAGACAAAAGACATAGACCCCCATATTACTAGAATTCAGATAAGAATAACTCAAGTTGAATTGTTTTTTTAAGGTTATTTGCTGCCATTGACAGTTGATGACAAACAGGTAGATATTGTACCTACGTAGGTACAGAATCCATTAATATTTGCGGTGGCGGAAAGCCAAGAATGTATTTTTTGACCGTCTATATTTGTGTATCTATGTTTAACTAAACCAGTTTAAAGAACAGAAAAATACAAACGATGTGATGACAAAGTTGATCTGTTTTGCTATACGTTATTGGTTACATCTGGATGTCATTGATGTAATTTGATAATGAAATTTGTTTGTTAACTATATGTGCCTCATTTTATTCAGTACATTATAGTAGAATTAAGACGGTAGTTCCGTTAACTTTTGGACATGGAACCCTAAAATTATACCATCTTATCTATGCCATAGATGGCTGGTAGAGATTGGACAGAGAGCGGAGATACGGCAGTAATGATCGACCCCTGCACCATTCCCTGTGTCGCATATGGCATGGACAGACGCAATGACGCAAACACCGAGAACAAACTTCATCACAATACAAAGGGTGTCCAGAATTGTATCCGGGACTTCTCGTTACGTAGACTACTACTAACAGCTAAGCTGGAAACAGATAATAAGATTGTCGATCTGAATCCATAGGATTTTCCCACTCGAATGACTTCAAGAGTTGAACTACCCGTTCTTGACATTTAGGAAGTTATGTATACTATTGATGAACGTACTAATGAATGGGTCTGTGGTGCCCGTACTAATTATTCATGGCATGTAACCTATTTTCTTTCAATTTCGGTAATCTCAAGCGTCACGCGAGGCCCGGTTCCATCAACGTCTCTCCGAAATTTTACGATTATTTTATTTCGATTTTAACGCAAATTGGCGCGCATTTTTTTTTTTTAGCATTTAAGCTTCGACCGCTCTTGCATTCCACCGAGCGCCGAGAGGGAAATTCTCGATAGCGTTCCACGTCCTGTCCACGGCGCGCTTGATATCCCGCCCGGTGTGGCGACGCTTCGCTGCCGTCACGTCCAGCGGGACGCTACTATGTGCATCATCTAGTACAATATATTACAGACGAAGAGGCCGCCCACGCCCGCCCGCCGGCCCGTCTCGCTTTTTTCTCACCTATTACACTTATTTTTATTTTAGTGTAGTGCATAAGTCCATGTATACAATGATAAAACATAGAGGGTAGATATTTTTTTTCATGGTCTTTTTTGTGCGATATTTTAATTTAAATAATTGACGTTGAATAGTCCCAGTGTAGTACATGCACAACGTATATATAATGCGGGCACTTCGATAAATAAACCCTATTTAATGTGGTATTTATTTATTGGTTGTTGGTTATTGATTATTTATTGGTATGTACTACTCGTATGACAGCTCAATTAGTTCCTGTGTATATTTAATCACTTTCATATTTTGAAACTGCTTTCATAGCTTTTTGTAATAATTTATTATATTTTGTTATTATATATTCGAATAATGTTCTATCATTCTATTCTAAATCTAAAATAATATTCTATCATTTTCGTAATTGGATTATTAACTAATAATAGTTGAAATGATTGTCTGATTAATCAATATTTTAGTACTATCTACGTAAAAATATTATTTTTTTTCTGTGAAATTCTCGTACCTTCTTATGTATCTGCTATTACTAAGATGAGCCAGTAGTAAATTTGCCAGCTACCATATCCCGTGCCAATCCCACTGCAGAGACATCAGCCTATTCACGATAAACGAGAGTAAATGGTTTTTAATCTACTACAAGAGCCTGGTTCGGATAGCTATCCGGATGTGATCTACCAAGATATCAAATATCTTGGTAGATGGGACACTCGTTTTCTAGAATGATGTATGACCCAAATGTGAAGCAGGACATTTACTGTCTCTGGAACTAATATTGTCAATATTACGTTTGTTATTTTCTGTGGATACCGAAGTAAACAAAGAAAAGTTTAGTTCCTTGGACGCGCGTAGTTTTTACGTCAAAATGGCGACACTCATTTAGGCATCAATAAAATGACAGACAGTGATATTACAATATATCAAGAGTTCGTGAAGTATTGGTTAAATTAGTTTATTATGTGATTCATATATATCTTCTCATGAATTCAGATATATATATATCTGAATATAAAAATAATGCATCGCGCTCATGATTCAAGTTCAAATTCTAGTCTCCGTATAAATAGGACACGATGAATAAAACATCAAATATGTTGTAATAAATAACTGCTCTAAACGCCTATATATTCTAATATAATAAAACTATTTTTCTAAGAATAAAAATTATAGACCTACCAGTTCCGTTGAGTCCCGAGGGCCGGATGCGAGCGTCGTATCTCCCAGGACCAAGGATCTGGTCCAAAATCTGTTTCTCCTTCTCCCTGAAGTTGATCTTGCCACTGTTCATACATCTGTTGTAGAGATGGGCGGTTTTATTCACAAACACGACAAGGAAGGAGTGTTTATTGCCCCTCCATTCTTGCCGTGCTCGTGTTGTGTCGATTGGGTACCTACACTATGGGGGGGACACAGCCAATTTTAATTTTGAAATTGTTCATTGTTTCGTGCAAAATATCACCCCAAAAAGAACTATGACGAATGCATCTGAGTATTGTATCTCTTCAGCATTTTGATAATTATTTATCTTTAATGCTTTATGTTTTTTTTTTATAAATCTAGTTATACGCGTTGTTTATTTATAAATGATTTTAAAAATGGTGACAAAAGTGTGAACTGCTGTCGCGGTTAATGCGAATAAATTAAACAGTAAGTACCTGGGCGACCGAGTTTCTCTCGGTATCAATTATGTACGATTTAAAAAAAAAAACTTTTATACTATTTAGATATACAATTAAACTTAAACAGCAGTACGTTATGCAAACACAAAATGTCATCCAAATCGTAAGAGCCGTTTCCGAGATACGCGAGATAAATAAATATATATTGCTCGTTTAATGTAATAAGAATATCATTTAAATCATACTAATATTATATTTAATGTTTGTATGTATGTATGTTACTCCACCAGACTAACAGCTAACGGATTTGGATAACGACCTAGGCTATTTTTTTATCCGAAAAACTGAACTATTTTTTAGTGACTTGCAAAAACACAACTTCTATAAGTTTTTCCCATCTTCTCATGTTAACTTTTATATCAACGAGTAACAAATAAAATTTCCTATACAAGCTTGAAGACTGCAATCCTAATAAGGTTTCCCATTTAGAAAATCATCTATTTACGTGTCCAAAGTGTATTTATTGAGTCATTAGAATTAGTGCCTATTTGCATATTGAATAAGATCATCACTCATTATGTCTCCATCTCAGTCAGTACGAAACGCGAGACAACTTAAGTCCTCTTATGCTACGGGACGGGAGGACGGGAGTGTCGCGGAGGTCAAGTTCTAGCGTTCCCATGACCTTGGAGAAAGGAACTCTGTTGAAACACTGCGGAGTTTTAGTATGTAGATCTCCAGCGTTGCATTATACTATAAGCAACGCTTGAGGAGAGTCACACAACCCCACGCCTCCCGAAGGCGTTGGGTACACGCAAAGTAAATATCCACGAAAAAAACAGGAAAGGCGGGAGTAATGTTCTGGTATTTATGGGCGGTGGTTACCGCTTAATTTAAGAGCCGTCAGACCGTTCCGTCACATAAACAATGATTCTCTCTAGTGATTAACACTTTAATTCCCTCATATTTGATTTTTATGTTCACCTTGTAACAAACGCGCTTTTTACGCTATCATAAATCATTGTCAATAATGGAGTAATAAATTCTAAAATAGTTATAATATAGACGAAGAAGTTTATTTCGATAAGAACAAGCAGACAATAGAGCAAAGCGAAAGATAAGAAAAAAATTAAAAAAACCGACGTTGCGTTTACCACTTTCACTATAAGGGTTCTGTACCACCAACTGTTTGAATTATTAAATTAGTCCATATCTCAATAATATTCAAGATTGAACATTGAAACCAATTTTCGTAGGTCCAAGTTTTTGTCAACCTACCAACTCAGATACAAAATGTTACAAACGACAAACTAGTTTGCAAAATGATTTTTAGAATAGACCACCTCTTTGTTAAAATATTCGAGAGAGGGTAGACACAATTTAAATGGCTTTAGGAAGCGCATATCCCACATAATCTTTTTAAAGAAAATATAAAATGATTTAAACAGTGTTACCTGTATTTAAAAAACGTTAATTTGGTGCTCCTTTATCGTTCGGTATATTTCCTATCGACATTTCGTGTGAATATTTTTGGTTTCGTAAAATATTTTAACAATCTTTTTAAACATTAATCATCATCAACTTTTATGCGCTGTTCAATTCACTATAAAATAGGTAGCAATTTGACTAGATGCGTGTTATAAAACGATTTTTCTAATCCCGAACTTAACCCCCCTGCCCCCTCTTCATAAGTGCTCTGTGAAGAGTTCAATTGGTAATTTTGAAAGAGTAACTACAAACTACCAGAGACTACTACAGATAGGATGGTACTCACTCGATGAGATGCGGCTGGTACAGGGCGATAATGAGCAGGGCCCATAAGGGCAGGCGGGGATCCATCGCACTGCTGAAACAAAACAAACTGTCATTAAAGACTGCACAGACGACGGGTATTTTTTTGACAAGTCGTTTTTTTACGTGACAGGACGAGCTGATGGTCCACCCGATGTAAAGTTATAATACTTCCTGTGATTTCACCGGCGCCCGTACCCTTTAACACACAGCAATACGACTGCATCACTGCTTTGCGGCAATTTACAGGTGTGGAGGCAGTACTCCGGATAAACTTGGCACAAGTTCTACTGCTACTATTTGTTGCAGGGGGTAGAGGTGCGAGCAACTGGACACCCCAGCGATTTTATCAAAAGACATGAATCTCTACATTAAAGTTTTCTTGTTTATTTTTTTAATGGAGGGTCGGATAGAGTGACCGAGAGCCAATTAAGCATTAAGAACCCGTGATGTTGTATATATGTATGAGTATGTCGTAGCATATGGGCACTTACAATACCAGAGTTATAACTACCGTAATTCGTTGCTGATTGGTTTTAAAATGTAGACTTGCTAACTCCTGTCAAAATATTAGTGCGTCTAATTAGTGAACAATCGAGGAATTAGAGTTGCCAACTGCTAAATTGGTGCTACAAGTGATTGACAAACGTCCAAATCGGTTTACAACGGGCGTAGAAAGAGTCAGGAAAGCAAAATATATTTCATTTAATTGGATGATACATTTATTTCTAGCTATTGGCTTAACAACCAAACCGTTGAACCGGTTTTTATAATATAAAATTTCTATGGGACCAATTTGAAAGTGTATCCTTTGAAAGTGTGTAAAGAAGAGTTTTAGGAATCGGTTAACAAGTGAAGGAGTTACAAGGTACCAAACATAAAAAATACACACGAATTGATAATCTCTAATAATAGTGAGTTGAAAATTATAAAGAGTATTCTAACTTTATCATCGCACGCGATGCCCCAAACTTTCTTAGCATTCCACCGAGTAAGCAATTAAAATAAAAGTTACTGGACAGTTCACTGTTTAAATTAATGCTAGGAGGAAACAAATATCAAAGCTATGCCTAATGGCGTGCCATTAAAATATCTACACTGTAGGTTTATAGAAAGTACGGCTAGCTTCTAATGCTACTACAGGCTTGTTTTCGAATCTACCATGGGTGCCCAATTCAGATTTATACGAGTATATGTCAGTCTTCGAATTGTTAGTTCTAGAACATGATATTTTCCTTTACCGAGATTTCTTTACAGAGATATTCGAGCAACAAGAAATTATTGAGAAAAAAACCCCGACTGCGTGAAAAAATCCAAAAAATATTAATTTATAATATACTACGTTGTTTAAATGTTTTTACCATACTCGATTGGTCGTGAGGAAAAATATTTTTTGAAGACTTTTTTATTTGGCGCCAAGTCGGTCATTTTACTTTTTATATAGCCAGTGTCACTCACAATTAAGAAACTAATGAATAAGAATCTAATGACACCTCTCAAGCTAAAAATGCATCAAGCCGTATAGACTACAGAGCGTGCCAACGAAATATACAAACATACACTCGAAAAACATAACTCTCCTTCTGGCGCTGTCTCTTTATTTGAACCGGCGTCAAATTGACAGTCGATTCTTACCACTAGGCCTCTGCACTCTTAACCAAGTATTACAACAAGTTCCAAGTATAAAATTAACCTGGTACGTCGATTCCAGGGTTTCCTTTAAATAATCCATGCTCCAATAACTGGAACCCTATCAATTGCAACAGTTCGCAGAAAAGCTCATTCGCCTTGTGAATAATTCAAAATGGCCGCTATGGATTACCATAACATTAGCTTAGGATATATTACCAATCACAGTTCATAGATGGAATACAGAAAAACTGTCGAGAACTGATTATTTGGGTGCCAATGTATTAAGAAGCTGTGATAAAAATGCGATATCAAAAATAAATTCCTATGTATATGTGTAATCTTTGTGGCAGTTGGGTAGGCGGACAGACACGGGATTATTTTTTTTATTACAGACTTTTTACACTTTGCTCTCATCACACAAATTCTGCGACGGCCGGGATTCGAACCCGGGAAAGCGAGGGGTACTTTGAAGACCGGTTTACTACCAACTTAGCGGACTTTACCGAGTCATCTTTGCTTTTTTGTTACGTGTTCACGCCCTAACTATTCAAGTTACTCATGAATTGTTCATACACGTTGTCAGGGATATATAAAATTACATAGGTACCTTTCATCTTACTAATATTATAAAAGCGAAAGTTTAGATGGATGGATGGACCGATGTTTGTTACTTAAACCCGCCAGAACTGCTGAACGGATGTGGATGTAATGTGGCACAGATATAGATTATAGCAACATAATATATAACACATAATAAATGTACAGTTCACGTAGGATACCCAACAGCTGGTAAAATCGCGGGACGAAGCTGTTCAAGAAATGAATTGACGGTAAAAGTCTATATTAAAGTGAGTGACAAAAACTATTGTAGTATTACAATATTCCAGTATTAATTAATTTTCCTTTTAGGAACGTATTCAGGGCGATACCCTAAAAGTAGATTTTTTATTAACTTTTTGCCTGCCTCGAGTTATTATGTCAATTAGCAGAATATAGATATTAATTTACGCCCAAGTGGATTCGAATAAAAAAAAAATCGCATGTTTTTCCTACTAAATCGGTTCATTGGTTTTGGCACGATAGAGCAATACACTCATATATCTAAACGGATATAATTTTGGATTTGTAATAGTACTAGTGGAATGGGTGTTGGTTTAAAATTGTAGGATATTTAAGGAACTCGATGAAATTATAATTTATATTGCTGTGTGATCAGAAATGATATAAGAATAGGATCATATAAATCGAAAAACATTAAATCTCAGCTATATTTCTTTCATCGTTGGTAATATCAAATTCATGCTCATAATATTTATTCCTGTGGCGACTAAACCAAAAATGATGTTTTAAGATAGGGGAGAGGAGGAGAGTAAAACATATAAAATTAATGGTGACTGCATACAATGTAGCTAAATCTTCCGTCTAGACGTCTAGACTCTAGGGCGAAAACTTACCATTATTTATTACAAAAGAACCTACATGTAAAATTTATTGGACAATAATAAAAAGAGCATTTATATAATACTCATTATTCACTTCATTTTCTGAAAATCATTCACAATGCCATAGACAAATTTTCTATCGGACATAAATATGCCATAGACAAAATTTCCATTTAACGACAATGTCACTAGTGGATGGCCAAAGATGCGGTCTAGGCTAGTGACAACTAGTCGCTTAGTGGATAATGGGTCAAAGTACCCTTCTCTATGTATAATAGTAGGACATAGATATCTTTCTTCTACGATGTAGACACTCTGTCTACGCCGTAGAAGAAATCGTGTCTACGTCAATCAACTTATTCGGTTTGTGCATAAAGATGGTGATATTTGTATAATAAAACGAATGGTCATAAATTACAATTCAGAAAGAGGGCGTAGATTAGATTCTAATCCACAAAAATACACATGACAATTTGCCAGGGACAATAAATAAACGTTTATACACTCATACCTCTGCACTAGGATTCCCTGTGTCGCAGATGGCATGGACAAACACAGAAATACAAGTCAAACACCCAAGACCCGAGAACAAACTTCATGCTCACCACACAAAGTGTGCCCCGGCCGGGAATCGAACCCGGGACCCCTCGCTTCGAAGGCAGGGCTACTACCAACTAAGCCACGGAGCCGTCTAACAATACAGATTTCAAAGCAGCAGTATTCCTGTATATACATAACGGAAAGTACTGCCACGATGTTCAGTTTCAGTGCTGGTAGCAGTAGAGAGAATTTCTGCGCCATTTGACGGTTCCGTGGCTTAGTTGTTAGTAGCCCCTTCGAAGCGAGGTTATATATTATTTAGCTTTAGGATTATTCAATTCCGTTAGAAGATAACGCTTCAAAATGAACCACTTTCATCAAAAATAATAACATACGATATTAACATAGTGTAATAAAATAATTTATATTTTTATTGGAATAAAAAGTAACTACATATATTCCGAAAACGGAAAATAAAATTGTTCAAGTTTATTCTACACATTATAATGGACGAAAAAGAAAACAAACCCCACATGGAGTGGTAATGGGTGATTATGTAAACGACTACCCATTTTTCCTTCGCGTTTTATCATTACCATCTCGGGTTAATTGTCCAGAAATAAATTACCTGGTACTTATTCATATTTTTCGGGTAAATAAAGCGAACGATGCTTTCGTAATTGCTACCTTGTTTTGTTTTAATTTTAGTGACGGAACGAGCTGAAGGCTTGATGTTAAGTGGTTACCTACGCCCATAACAACATCAATACATTAAGTCCTCTCCGACCGAAGCCTGAGAAGACCCAAGTCTGAGTTTTTTCCCTTGAAAAATTTACATCGTGAAAGTAACATACGGTAACATCGTGAGGAAACCGGCATGTCTTAGAACCATAAATTCGAAGACATGTGACATCTACCAATCCGGATTGGGCTCCCGTGGTAGATCAAAGCCCATTCACTCCCAATTATCGGGAATAGGCCGGTGTCCCTGTAGAACATTATAGGCTGGTACGGTATACAAAATACAAAAACCTCCTCTGGAAAATAACTCAGCCGGAATGAGAAACTCCTTTTTTGAAGTAGGTAATCTGCTAATGATGATGTATTACCTCCTGTTCAGATATTGGGAGGAAACTTAGATTGAATAATCGGTGGTGGCGCAGTTTCTATACAGGGTATTCAAACAGATGGTATCAGGGTAACCGTACTAGCCTCTAATGTTCCCACTCCAGGGACACCGGCCTACTCGATAATTAAGAGTGAATGGGCTTTGATCTACCCCGGGAGCCCAATCCGGATTGGTAGATATCACATGTCTTGGAATTTATGGTTTTAAGACATGCCGGTTTCATCACGATGTTTTCCTTCACCGTTTTGAGAACGTGGTAGGGTAAGAACGTGAGAATGATCAGGGTAACAGATGGTACCAAATACGTTCAGCGGAGATCTGCTATTTTAAAAATATTCAAATTAAAGTTGCGCGTTCCTGTCAAACTCTTTAGCGTCACAAATTTAAACTATCAAATATGCCAAACAGTTTAAGATAAAAGTAATTTCTTCGAAACGATTGAACTTCATAAATAAATACATATTATACAATTTATTTTAGTTACAGAAATTAACGTTTAAACTAAACTCAAATCCAACAATCATTTCATTAGATGCAGTGTTGTGGCAATTTATAAAAAAAACTGTCAAATAAATAAGAAAATAGGTCTCGGATCAAACTTAACCAATCAGCATCGATCTCTTTCTGTTTTTCAGAATTGTCATAAAAGATGCTTTTTCGTGCGTTGTTTAATCAATATAAATCGATTTTGATGAATCTTTTTCACACGTGCATACATTAAAAATCCACATCGAATAAAATGTCGAATGCCTAAGGTCGAAAAAGGGCGAATTAAAGTATTGCAATTAGTTTTCTCGATTTTAATCAGTAATTAATGTGGTGATACAGTGTGGCGTCGAGAATTTAAATTCTTCTAACATAAGAATTTTAATACTCTCTTGGATATTGGTACGCCCTATATGTCTTCAAAATAATGTCCTCAAACGAGCCAAACTGTCCCAATTGGCCCATACAGAGGAGAATAAGGACTTGACATCATTTCTATTCCTGAACCATACATCAATCAGCAGATTTGGCTAACCCTGGCAATCTCGGAGCTTCCTTATTTGCAACACTTGTGTTCAATTCTGATACAACTTGATGTATAATGTATGATATGCCATTGAAGGTTATTCAAGGTGATATGCCATTGAATTCTTAAAAAAATACATCAATACGTCACTTTCAACCTATTTCCGAGGCAGGCTATCAATTCGGCTGTTATTTTTAGTCTGTGTTACCTCAGTTCTCCGTCATTTATCAACCGTTTTACAATTTTTTTTTTTATTTGTCAATATATTCATTGAAATTTTATTAAAATACAGTTCAATAGTACGGTTGCTAAATCAAAATAATTAGAAAAAATATATCATCCAAGTCAACGAAATTGCAGGTTTTGCTTTCCTGTGACTTTTTTCTTCGCGCATTGTATACCAATTTGGATGTTTCTTTTTAAAACTGGTGAGAAATAAGGGATTAAGGAATTGAAGTAGGCTTTTTTTTCAATTTTTAAATCCGACATTTGTTTTTCAATAAATTTAGACGGAGTAGCTTAGTTGGTAGTAGCCTTGCCCTCGAAGCGAGGATTCTCGGGTTCGATTGCCGGCTGGGGCACAGTGTAGTGAGCATAAATTTTGGTGGTGCATAAAGTGGGTTTGGGTGTTTGTCTTGTTTCTGAGTTTGTTCATGCCATGTGCGACACAGGGAATCCTAGTGCAGGAGTTTTGACTATTTTTTTTTAATAAATATGTGCCAGTCCCTTATTTTCTTTATGTAACGGTAATGACGGGAGGGACTGGAAGCCCACCTGATGTTAAATGGTTACCTCCGCCCATAATAAAACTTAGGACCTCCCCAACCGAAGTATGTCTTATTGGTTCCTTTTAAACTCTATTTGTACGGTAGAATTATCTAGTTTTTAACATATTGCTATGTTTGAGGGTACTTTGGAATACAAATTTAACAGTCAAGATGCTTTTTGTGCTATCGCTTAGCAAGTCGGAAACCATAGAGCGTCGGCGTGAAACTTAATAATGTTTTTCTGCAGTCGGTACCAGCAAGAAGTTTTAATGTCGCAAATGTTCCATACAAGGGACATGGCTCCTGTATAGTATCAAAAGTAACAGAACTTGTGAAAGGTACGCAATAAGATAATTTCGTTTAGTTTATAAATTTAATTTAGGCCACCAAGATATCTTTAAATTAAAGTTATAAAAACAGGAATATCATTTAATAATTTATATCTCTGTTGGCCGAAAATTACCAACGATATTTGTAGATAAATTAGAAACGTCGGTTTGAATGAATTGGCTAATTGCTTTGTTTGACAAAAAATATCAAACCGAATGATTTAGTTTCAAATTAATCGCACACGTAACACTCAATTTGCGTACCTGAAACTACGCTAGCAATTAAGGGTTAGCAAAACACGCGAAAATTGAATCAGTGCCCGTTCCCGCCATTTCCTCAATTTCCCTCCGTCGGCGTCCGCCGCCATATTGGATATTGGCTATGGCAATATTGGCGTCCGGAAGTCGCATTATGGATGCTCCATCAGTAACATCCATTAGAGTCAATATACAATATTTTTATCGCGTGTCCTGTTCAGGTAGTATAACGACGTCCGTTGTTTTCCGATCCATCTACTCTGATTTAATTTTAAAGCTAATTTTTGACAGTCAGCTGTAGGTACCACTGTTTAAGTCCGACTTTTAACTTTAACCAGACTTTCAATTTGTTTTTTCATGAAGACCTTTTACTCTTAAGGGATGTGTCGAGTCTGTTATTTGATTTTTAAATGAGTTGTTGTTTTGAATATTTGAATAATAAATAGTTTGATGCTTTGCTGAGTTTATGAAAAATATAAATATAATTAAATAATACTTGCAATCATTTTTAAACAGCTTAAGATAGCGAAAACAAATCAATACCTAAAATGTTTGTTTTATGAAATGATTCCGTAATTGAATGTTTCACACGATAAATATTGTCATCAACCAACCGCATAGTTAGCAAAGCACTCTAGACACAAAAAAATGTTTGGCATTTTGACACTTGGACCGGAGCCAGAGAAGTAACAATGTGTAATATAACGTTAAACTAACTAATCTGCTGGTTTATTGTCATTCACTACAGATAACCTTGAATACGTGAAATTTCTCGCGTTTAATTGATTGGGTATAAATATCTTTTCGTTAGCTCCAAAATAAATGTTTTTGATGTGAAACATCTAATGGCGCGGTACGGCAGTGAGACCGACTCTTGGCGTGGGGGCGCGTCGCCACACCGTGGGTGCGAGACGCTCGTGGCTCGTCTGCTCAATCCACCTCTGCGATCCTCTTTCCATAAAACGTTATTCGATGCGGGTAGCCTGGCAGATGTGAAACACATCTGCCAGGCTACCCGCGATGGCTCATATTTTTTTTATTCGTCTCTTGACTCACTTAGATATTAATTGATTACTTTATATGAAATGATTCTTTCGTTGACTGTAGATATTTTTTCTTTCAAATATTTTAATAACAATCAATTGTAATAGTTCTGGATAATATTTATTTAAATATTATATTAGATTTTAATGAAGTTGTTCGTTGATTCATCACAAGTTATGTCAATGTTTCTTCAATAGTAAAAAGTGAAAAAAAACGATCAAAGCTCTGCCTAGTTTATGGACGAAAAACTCTTATAAAAATGCATCACAGGTGCGTGAGACATTAAATGCCCGTATCGGGTGATGGACGCAGCAGGATGAGTACAACTTGTTCTAAGATCCAAATCTTATTCTGAATTGGAATGCTGTTTTTACCATTACCATTTACCACCAGGTGGGCCTTCAGCTAGTTCCACCACATCATAATATAAAAAATGCAGATTTACAATATAAGCAAATTAATTAGGTTCAAAAGGTTTGGTATCGGTACCCAAAAGGTATAGGAAACCCTATTACTAAACCAACAAGGTCTGTCTAATATCTTCTTTAAATATTTCTTTCTCGGAGATATTTTAAAGTTTCTCTAGCTTTAAAGGTCTTTTGGCTTATGGTTAAAAATTAGCGAGCTTAAATTTTCACAGTACATGTGAAAATTTGTGTGTAACTATAACAAAATAAGAATTTTCTCTTACTCTCGTATTCTCTACTCTCCACAATCTATTATCACAGTATAAATTTACGAGAAAACTCTTAATAAAAGTGTTAGAATACCCCGATGTTAATGAACTCACTAACCGTTTATTATTTTGGTCATCGGCCAGTTCTCGTTGACTATCCACCTTTTACCTAAATTCAATTCAATGTTTCATGAGCAAACTATGTATATTTATTGTTATGTTTTCAATTTACAGTTTAAACTACGTACCGTAAATAAAATCCGTGTTGGAACTTTCGGCCAAAGTTTCAGGTGCACTTTATAAATAGGCTAATAAAACCGAAGCTTGCCAAATAACTCCCAAATGCACATCTTAAAATAATCCAGTTATCAGACACTGCACTATTTGTACGATATATATTTATACTATTTGCACTATGTTAAAATTTTGGACTGACACCGTCCGCTCCTGGCGGATGCCCAATTGGGACTGCGCTTGGTTGAATGCGATTTACAGCCCTAGGCATTATGAAAATGTCAATGGAAATGTCAACTTCGACAAGCCTATTTCCGCGCTTTTCCCCAAAATGGTAGATGTTTCCTGTCAAATGTTATACAATTGTCGTCAAATAAAGATATTATGTAATCTTATTACTTTAAACGAGCAATTATATTGTAAGTTTATATATTTATTTATTTTGCGTGTCTCGGAAATGGCTCTAACGATTTTAATGATTTTTTCCTTGTAAATTTTATCATAAGTACTTATATTATTACACACCTTGTAAAAAATATTTTTTTTACATAAAGTCTTTTTACTTAAATAGAAACCTGGTACTAGTTATATGGGCAAATGTTTACTCGTACTTGTGTGTTTGACATTTTGCTTCTTTGTTCAAGTTAATTACATTTATTTTATGTTTTTAAATCTTAAAAAGCGTTCTCTTGTAATATAGTCTTATATATAAGATTACGAAATAATAATTTTAACGGATTTTGATATAGTTTTTACTATAATTTAGATATTTTTTCGAAAGCTTTTTTTTTAAGTGCATGCTTAGTAGAGAACAGCCGAGAATTCCAATTAATGACGTGTAAAATAGATATTTTTGGGCAACTACGTTGCTAATGCTGGCTAAATCTTACGAGATAGATCAAAATGATGTAACAAGAAACTGTGTTACGACCTACGTCACACACTGTACACCGGGCGAAGCTGGGGCGGGACACTAGTAATAAATAAGACTAGCTAACTCACCAAGGAAAGTCATACCAAGTCAAGCTGTATTATATATTACTATTACTTATTCCTAACGTCTCCCAGTTATTATTTTGCAAAAATCTTTAATGTACAGACACGGCAAAACTACGATTTTATTATATGTATAGATGAGACTTTAGTTAATGCGCTGCATTTGCCACGCCCCTAGCGTGATGGTCCTTGTACTGAGGCCCGTTATTTGATCTTTTTTTTTTAAGTTTTATCACAGTTGCGGTTGTACCAATAAGTAGACAAAATAAACTTTGTATTACTTACTTATTTTTGATAACGAAAACAAAAAAGATATATTATTTTATTTTTTATTTTGGTACGTATTGTAAGATTTGAAATTTAATTACAATAATTTCACATCGGGCGATACCTATAAGAAATTTATATAATACTAACTCACAAGATTTATCATAAATTAGGAAGCAAATAAAATAATAGGAGATGACCCAATGCATCTTTACGATAATGTAAAATAATGTTGAATTAAATTTAAAAGTTTATGTCATTATATAATATATGTTTAAGTCCGAAATCAATAATAAATTGAATTTAATATACGTTTTATCGTGCTTTTATTTTTACGTAAACCATTCTGAGTTGCAAAAACTAAATTTAATACATATATAGGTACTGTATAGAGTCCCTGAATGTCGCTTGATATCCAATCCCATTGCATTGAAACCGACCTACTCTCGATAAGTGAGAGTAAATGGGCTTTGATCTTGTTTGATACCACGGAAGCTTAATCCAGATTAGTAGCAATCTGATCTATATTTGTATTGTATTTTATATGTATTATTTTTTTCTTTTTTTGTAAATTCGTAAATATTATAAAAAAATTACATTTTTAATACTGTGTTTAATTAATCTAATTGGTGCTAAATGTTATTATTACATAAAATAAATAAATCAAAGACCTTATCTGTAAGTTGGTAAAAACAGCGTGACTACTTATATGTTATTTAACAATAACCCAGCGTTCGACAACTATCTCACCTCGTGGTATCTTACTGACGATGCCTAAAAGATTAGTACGCTTAGTCTAGATATGGTAATGCGCGGCAGTACATGCCCTATCTCGCACTCTCTCTGAGGCTACCGCGAGCGCGAACACAACGATACGTTCGCCGGCATGGCTTCGTTCGCTGGGTGGTAACGAGCTGCAGCCAAAGCCGAATACTGCACCTTATTCCAATGTCGATATAACTGCGAAACTTCAATAGCGGTGAGCTGCTCTGAGTATTTATAGGCGACCTAGCTCGGAGGCTGCCGTGGACCGCGCCTGCGCGCTGCCCGGGTCACTGTTCTAGGAGCCCTACAGGTACCGATTGATTGATCGCCCTAGATAACCTGAACAGCCATTTTGAAACGACGCCATTTTAGAATTGCTAGATATTCAAATTCTTGTACTTGGGCGGGTAGGTAGACGAAAATATTGGAGTTTTGGAAGTGGCAAAGCCACTTTAAGTAACAGTTTTGTTGTAGGTTGTGGCTTTAAGTCAAATCGATATAAAAAAAAACACTTTTGCCGTCAAGTTACGTAGAATAAGAACTCTATGAATAAGAGGGTAGGAAGCAAAGTTACTAAACTTATGACAAATAGAAAGACGCTATAGGAAACATTATATAGGTAATCTGAAGAGCAACCTTCTGTCTCTAGTATTTTTATGAGTTTAAAAAAAATACCATAACTTTGTTAATATTTTCTTGTCATCACTTCTTGACAAAACTAAAAATTGTCACATAAAAAATTTAACACTCACCTTTTTTTAAGCGCCCATCTTCGCTACAGCCAGCCACAAAATTATTCAAAAATGGAACGTTAGGCCGTTACCGTTTTATACTAATATTACTCTTGCGGCGTCCTGTGCTCGGGCCGGGAGCCGACTGAGCCTGGGCGGTGGCGCTGGATCGATCGCGCCGCGCAGCATCCGTACTGGGATGATGGAGGCTTTTTGGGACTACGTGTGTACGTTGCCGGTTCTGAAACTGCATATTTATCCTCCAACAGCGAAAATAGAAAGATTTTATAATCTTTTTTATAAATAACTATATTTTTACTAAGAAAATTTTAGTAGTAACCCTGCCTTCGAAGGAGAGTTCTCGGGTCTTGGGTGTTTGTCTTGTGTTTCTGTGTTTGTCCATCCCATCGCCGACACAGGGAATCCTATTGCAGAGGAATGAGTGTGTAAACGTCTTTTTTTTTCTTTGAATGGGCTGTACATTGTTTGGCCGCAGATGGCTTAATTGATTGATTGAAAGTTCTTTATTGCACGTAAAATATTACACAGGCGAACTTAATGCTAATCAGCATATTCTTCCAGTTAACCTTTGTATAACATGAAAATTCCTTCAATGAACATGAAGTCCTTAAAAACAATAACAGCTCAACTCAAGCTCACTTATCTGATGTCACTCGACGAAAGTAATACCGTAATTTTGTTTCGACAAACATGTCCCATGTGGACACAGGTAAACATCAGTTTAGTAAAAAATACACCAATTCCTTTCTTTTTCGTAATTAGTTAACAAATACAGAACCAGTATGTCTGTCTGTCACATATCATTTACAATGTTTATACAGCTGGCACGTGCTTGGCACCGGTACATTATTCGAACCGATAAAAAAATTCTTCTACTAAAATTTGTCTGGTTTGCCCGGGTTGCGCATACCGTTACAGGATGGGTGACCATTTAGTGACATTTGAACTGAGCGCTTCCGTTTTTTGGAGGGCACGTTAAGATTTCAGTTCAAGTCTAACAATTATTATACAAATTATATTATACAAGTTAAGCCATGTCGCAGGCTTTCGGGTGGCTTCTAAACTCCGGCACCAGAGCTGCCCACGTACACGAAAGAAGGTTTCTTCATTTCATTATTTTTATCTACTAAAAATTTCTTAGCACAAAACCCGCAATGTACGGAACGCATTGAAATTCTCTCGGGATCGGGTTAACGCCATATTTATGGGCCACACCTGAATACGCAGATACCATTGCCATCATGAGGTAAAGTTAAGTACCTACTGAGATTTATATCCTAACTTAGGTGACGAAAAACCCTTCAAGTTTGAGTAGGACTCGCGTGGAGAGAATGGATAACCGATTTTTTTATACGATGCGATGGAACGAGCTGAAGGAACCTGATCTCAAGTGGTTACCTACGCCAATAGCAACAGCAATAGCTTACCTTAATCCATGCGGTTTGCATAGAATTGCAGATTCCGCTGAAAACATCAACTTGAAATGATACGCCCAGCTTATTACGCGATCATTTATAAAGAGATGCAGAACTGGCATTGCAGCTGAAGGCAAACAGTTCGAACATTTGTTATAAAACCTTGTAAACCTGAATTATTCACTCTCAATTATCAAGAGTAGGCCGGTGTCCCTGCAGTGGGAACATTAGAGTCTGGTACGGTACGGTAAACCTGAATTAATAAAAATCATAACTAAAGATATCTCGTCAATAAGCCATGGAGGATCATCCGGGAGTCAAACCAGTTATCATTAGCGTTGATAATTGATCAGTTGAAGTCATTTAAAATGAAAAGCGACCCACTCCGGTTTCGCACGGTTGTACAATATATGGTGACGTAAATCGTATTACAATTCCGTAGTACATTAAAGCGCACACATCATAGAACCCTGGGTATCGCATACAACTCGTTTTACGAGGTCTTTTCTTCCCTACACGTGCAGGCTGTGGAATTGGCTACCGCCGGAAGTTTTCCCGGAGCGATACGAAATGGGTAGGTTTAAAAAATGTAAAAAAAATTATCTGCAGGGTAGGCAACGCACCGGCAACGCCACTGATATCGCAGTTGTCAATAGGCGACGGTGACCACTTACCATCAGGAGGGCCGTAAGCCAGTTTGCCTACTATTATAAAAACATAAAAAAAAAACATTTTGATCTGTCTCGTAAGGTTTAACCAGCATTAGCAAAGTAAGCGCCCAAAATATGTTTTTTACGATATCATCACAAATCATTGAAGAATGTATTGTAATGTATGTATTATTTTTATTATTAAGTACCTGGGCGATCGAGTCTAGCTCGATTTTTTGTATAAAACGTTTTTACAAGCAATACAATTGTACAGGTAAACTTATATTATAACAGCAAAACCCTATCTAAATACTAAATTTCATCCAAAACGTTAGAGCTGTTTCCGAGATACGTGAAATAAATAAATATACGAATTTTATTAAAAATAATAAAATAAATCTTCCGTGAAAAAATATCTAAATGATGGCGAAAACCGCATCAAAACCCGTTGCGTAGTTTAGAAGGAGTTAGCGGATAAACAGACAGACAGGCGCGTAAACCAACATAAAGTAAGCATAAAACATATACTATGTAGAGCCACAGATATAATAATACTATACTAGTAGTAGAGCTATGACGTCATTGAAAGAGGCGCACTATTGGAATTGCAAATGACGGGTCAGCGTTCGGATTTAACAAGGTACTGTGTCAACAAGATATGCCCGCAGCCTGACAGCATCCCAGGAATTGTAAATTTGTAATTTGAGATAACAAGCAGAACCCAGGCTTTAATTACAGGCGGTTGTCCCATTTATTTATTTTAACAGATGCTCCACAATTTAAAGCCAGGCCAAAACGAGCTAGGATTATTTAAAGTTACATAAAAATAACGTAACGTTTACATACCTCTGCACTAGGATTCCCTGTGTCGCAGATGGCATGGACAAACACAGAAACACATGAGTGTGTGTAAACGTTATTTATTTATTATTATAATAATAAATCCTTGTAATCGTATCCATCGTCCATTATACAACAACAAACAAACAACATGTTCCTCAGAACGTTTTGTCGCAGCAGTCATCGTTTTTCAGTAATTGAAAAAGTTTCCGATAAAGGTGACCATACGTTTGGAAACGGGAAGACAATCAGTTTATAATTACATTCTTCTTTCGTTCAAGGTATAGAAACATGCGATGTAAGATTTTAAAGATTCCAAAGATTTTGGTCAAAAATTTTATACATCCAAAGTTGCACGGAAAGGTCTTGAACCCGCACCTCCAACTGTACCGTGGCCGTGTAAATACCACCACACCACATGCATTGAAGAACTGAATTTCGTTAATTTTAATGAGCGAGACATAACTATCGATTTATTAAAGTGAGGATGTAATTATTTGGCGTGGATTGAATTATTCCGAGTGTCAATAAACTAAGGTATTGATAAACAATCGGTTAGAGCCATACCTCTGCAATAAAATTCTCCGCGTCGCAGCGATAGTGGAAAGGACATGTAGTGCTGTCGATTTATATGAAATTTTGTATTTAAATAGGAGTTTGCTATTTAAGTTTTCCTGTATTTTTTGTAAAAACGCAAGTATATGTAAGTATTTTACCAGTTATCTAGTTCCCATAGTATAAGGTATGCTTAGACGCTAGATGGCATTGTGTATAATGTCCATTATTTATTCATATATTTAGTTCTGTCCGCACTTTTCAAGACGCATGGTGCACAGAAGGCTTGGGAACGAGGGGCGCGTCGGTTGGTGACAAGTTTGCCACGGGGATGAACGAGAGGTGGCGCAAACAACTTCCTACAGGAAAACTGGGTACGCTTTTATTTATATCCTACTAGCTGCGCGTTGCGGTTTTACCCGCGTAGTCCCCGTGTCCGTGGGAATACGGGGATGAAATATAGCCTATGTTATTCGCTGATAATGTAGCTTTCCTAACCCAAATCTATGTACAATATTTTTTCGCGTATTAAGATTCGTAAATATTTTTTTACAATGATATATTATTAATATGTAATATTAATAGAGAAAAAAAAAAAAAAAAAAAACGTTAACACACTCATACCTCTGCACTAGGATTCCCTGTGTCGCAGATGGCATGGACGAACACAGAAACACAAGACAAACACCCAAGACCCGAGAACAAACTTCATGCTCTCCATACAAAGTCTGCCCCGGCCGGGAATCGAACCCGGGACCCCACTCTTCGAAGGCAGGGCTACTACCAACTAAGCCACGGAGCCGTCAACAACTTGAAGAATGGAAATACACAAGACGAGGCCAAGAGAAGAAAAAATGGTTTAATATTTGCTAGGATATTAACTTATTCTTTTCATTTCGCAGCTTACATTTTGCACCAAACCTTAGTGGCCTAGATACGCCACGCCTGCTCCTGATCCCGCTCTTGCGAGCTAGGTTAGGTACCTACCTGCCAACGACAAACTAACGAACTAGTCTTTGACAGACGAACAACGTGACCACGTTAAAAATTCGGATATATAACCTAATCTTACTAATATTATATATGCGAAAGTTTGGTTGGATGGATGCTTGTTACTCAATCTCGACAGAATGATGAATGAAAGTTATTAAACGGCTCCGTGGCTTAGTTGGTGGTAGCCCTGCCTTCGAAGCGAGGGGTCCCGGGTTCGATTCCCGGCCGGGGCACACTTTGTGTGGTGAGCATGAAGTTTGTTCTTGGGTCTTGGGTATTTGTCTTGTGTTTCTGTGTTTGTCCATGCCATCTGCGACACAGGGTATCCTAGTGCAGAGGTATGAGTGCGTAATAGTTTATAAAAAAAAAAAATTTTACGTTAGGCGATTTTTTTATTGTTTATTTTTGGTTCGACAACATAGCAACAATGTATGAAAGAAAAAACAAACTAAATATTGTTTTGCTAAGCGTATTTCTCATTTCCTTCATCAATAATTTGCACCTGTGCGAAACCAGAGCGGCTTGATAATCATCTATCATAAGGCGCTAAACATTGCAAAACCAATAAACTAATTAAAGTTAACTATATGAACCACATTACTAATATAATACTTACTAAGTATTTATGTACATACATTATACATTTATACAGGCACAGAGAACACCTATTATGTTGGTCTTTTTTATTCTTGGTGGGAATCGTCCCACAAGAGCCAAAAAAGCAGAGCTACTAGACAGCTGTTAGGCATATCAATAATATGCAGTACCCGGGCAACGGAGTTTCGCTTACTTTTTTAGTTTATGTAAATAAATGCGTTTTTACATGAAATGCAATAATAATTATACCCTATCTAAACACAAAATTTCATCCAAATCGATAGACACAGACGTAAACTTAACAAATAAGATAAGCTTAAACATGAAAACTGACTGTAATTTGACATGTTTGTGTGCATGTAATGTGCCTGGGGAGTTTCTGTGACACGTTATATGCTCACGAATATGTGTACATGTGTGTGTAAAATTTGACGTGTCCAAATGATACTTGAGATCCAAAGGAATAAATGAGTTTGAGTTTGACTTTGACTTTGACTTTGATATAGTCGTGTCCGAGATACTCGAATTAAATAAAGATATATATACAAGAATTGCACGTTTGGGGTAATCTTACAGGTTTTAGAAATAAATTTTAATGACCTACTTATCAAATTTGTCAAGAAAAACGATTTGATGGAAAATCTTTTATTAGAATATTCTAGAAATCTCAATGATACTGGAAAAGGTTATTGTGAAGAGCTTACGCAGCAAAACGAGCCGCCCACATTGTACTTTAGAAAAATACCTTCGTTCCGCGCTCCATTATTCATCGACGATATAAAATATCATAAATTATTTTCCCGGATGCGTAGACAGCCTTCATCCTGGCTTTTGTTGGTCACGTTTATATTCTAAAGAGCTTGAGCTATTGTATGCCTCGGTGCTAATAATATAGGCCTCAATACCCTTCCACACTTCTTAATTCAAGACACGTGCTTATATTGAGAACGCCTGCCTTTATAATACGAGCAAACCCCTTGCTGCAATATGCGGTGTGCCAATAAATATTTCCAGGCGTGAACTCGTGAAACGGTATGCGGCAGAGCTCGTACGATATATTATGAATTCAATGTTTTTTTTATTGAGATATACTTTATCTATCTTCGCGTTCTTTGCCTTACTTCTTATGTGAAGATATAAAAATCTTGTTATTGGATAATATTTTGAGCCTGATAATAAATCAGCTATTTTGGTAGGTAGATTATCGGTTTTATTTTTTAGTTCCCAGATTGTAGATCTCTGTAGGTTCAATGTTAAGGAAAAAGCTTTGGTCAAGAGATACACCTCATCTGTAAATCCCAAAGTTACTTAACCTTCCATCTTGTGAGCGATTCTTAAAACATTGTTTCAAAATTACTGAAGTCCGGTATTATGTCACACCAACTTTGACTCGAACATTGCCATAGGTACCTACCAGAATGATATGTTGCAAATTTTACTTAGTGGTAGGTAAGGCATGGCCTCTTCAAAACACGTATTCGTAATTTGTCCGTTATTTATTATTTGTTATTTAGATTCTGCCCGAATTTATTGATAGGCCCAAACCTATCGTTAATCGTGGTTTCGTTTCAAAATTTAATTTATAACAACATTTTTTGATCAGGGCACACTTATGATAGTCAAATTATTAACAATATAAATCTTTTTTTATATGTGTGTTATTAAATTAATATATTGTATTATATATATATAATATTTAATAATAATTTGACATTTAAGTTAAAATAAATATAATATTATCAATAATAATAATATTATGAATAATTGTGAATAATACCCATACCAAATTGCTATCAAAAAGTCAACTAAAATCCTAATTTAAATAGAAATGCTAATAATAGTACTACAAAATAAAAGTCAATCAGATTAACTAAGTTAAATGTTGTAGTAAGCCTTTTACCAAGGATGGCAAATCATTTATGTATGTTAGAAAAATAAATGGATCCAAGATAAATCCCTGTGGGACACCGACAGTAAGATCTAAGGCTATATCCGCAATCTGTTTCCGGCTGTTTAAGTAGGACTAGCACTATTACTAACCCTTTAATAGTGTAATTTAATGAGCAGTATTTCATGGCTGACACAGTCAAAAGCCTTCGAAAAGTCACAAAACAGTCCGAACAATAGGCGGAACAAAAAAAATATCTCTACCCTTTTAAGTACACCCTGATGTACCTCCGAGTCCAAAAGAGCCCTAAAGAATCATCGTAATTGGTCCACAATTGAAAGAAAAACGTACAAAAAAAATACAGCCTGAATTGAGAACATTCTCTATTTTTTTAATTCTTTCAAAAATAATAAAACTATCTCGTGGTGGTACATGTTGAGGTTTGCAAGCCCTAACTTGTAACTGGAATGGTCGTAAAACGGCAAAGTTATGGCCAGTTCTGCCATCCTAAATAATAAACAGATAGTTCTGTTACGTTTTAACATGCATATTTTGTGGTTTTAGAAACAAGTATGCACCGTTATTAACAGACCTAGATACGTTGATTTCTGTATCGTACTTTAAAGATCACACGGCATCCGCCCGGACCTGGGTTAGTATTCAAAGTCAAAGGACTTTATCCCATTGAATTTTTAAAGAAATACTAGGAAACGTCACTTTTTTCAAATAGATATGTATAGCAACAAGATCATGTGTTTTTATTACTAAGTTTAGCACTTGTTCAAACTCTATGCGACCCTCCATGGGAAGAACAAACCCCTAATGGAATAGTTACTTTCTTTTTCGCGAGCATGATGTATTTGGATGGATGCATTAAGTAAGTGCTTCCGTGGTTTGGAGGGCATATCAATTTGTCGGGTTCAGCTAAAAACTAAAAAGAGTGGTATTGCCTCAAGACTTGGCAAAGTATCTTTAAAATAGATTTTTCTTTTTATTATTGAAAATGATTTTGTTTGAAAATTAGTGTACCCGGTTCCAGGGCTCGGATCAGTTTTTAAACAGAATTCGATGACTATGTTATTGCTTTAAACATTAATCTTACTTGTAAACACAAGTTCAATAAGTGACGACGAACAAGAAACTGTTCAAACTCAATTTATTTATACAGCCACACTTAAATAAGTAATTAGAACATCGAACCGCAGAAATTCTGGCACAATCTATCATCATATGTAAAAAAAATCGACCGAAGGACGATCGCCACTCCCCACTGATGCGACAATGAAAGTAAAAGCCATCGGCGCGAGGCATCGAATTCACTATCCGTACTTCGAGTGCGCGCGCATCACGCGTCACCCAAAATTCCCGCCAAACCCTTCGCGGGTAAAAAAGTTTCGTTCGGAAACCCTAAAAACTTTTTTCTTTTTTTTCCGTGCATTGAACTTGAGTGCGCCGGCCTGCGAGTTTCATAAGTGGTAGAATGTT
Organism: Aplocera efformata; assembly: GCA_921293045.1. Classification (NCBI taxonomy): domain Eukaryota; kingdom Metazoa; phylum Arthropoda; class Insecta; order Lepidoptera; family Geometridae; genus Aplocera; species Aplocera efformata. Next base: position 1,110,975 of record OV121057.1, read on the forward strand.
ATTGTACCGCGAGTGAAAGTGGTGTGACGTAAGCGTTACATTAGAGCAGATATTATGGCGGATATTGGCCGATTCGGGAAGTGTCTTACTATTTATGGTGAGTTTCTTAAAGATACTATGTTACGTAGAAATATAAATATTAGAAACAAAAGTAAAAACTTTTCTTAATACAGCAGGAAGTCAGCGTAAATTTAATAGTTTGTTACGTAAATTGAAATGACCGCAGAAACACAATCCCCTCCTTTCACTCCATCGCATCTAGCATCTCTGTACTACTATTATCTAAGTAATTAAAACACAGATAAAAATAAATACCTATATTTCTTTACATTAAACCTATAACGAAAAGAATAAGACATAAATTAGCTCTAATCCTGATTTCAGAACCTTATTAAGATCACAGTTGATAGAGTCTGAATCTGGAATCATTTCTGTAATTTTAAGTATATCTCTGTGTATAACGCAATCTCTTACATTACATTCTCTGTGTCTCGAGTGACATGGACACGGATATTCAACACAAATATCCAAGACCACAGAATAAGCATAATCTGAGACCTCCTCACTTCAGCGGGAGGGATACAACGACTAGGCAATGGAGTCGTAAAAATAATGAATGGTTATTATTTTTTTTACTCGTTGCAAGATTATGAGATAAGGCGTAGGTACATGTAATATTTCTATATTTCCTTAGAAAACAGTAGTCAATTAATACTTTACATTGATAACCTTAGAAACTTGAGTCGTCTCCGATATCATCTTCATAACCTCGACAATACCTTTCTCATAATTTCTAAACGGCAGAATATCACCGCCGCATCTTGCCATTGTTAGATGATAGTGAATTTGACAAGGAGGATGATTTGTGGTCGATTGTGGCCAAGGAATTTATTCATTCTACCGCTATCTATTTCTGGACCAATTTCATGTTCCTCCTTTACGATTTCATTTTCATTTCGTTCGGGAATAAGAGAAAGCTGATGAGATATTTAATTTTAATTATAGCAGGAGGTACATTTAAAATGTTTTAGTGTAATTAAACCAAATAGATATCTTAAAGGTAAACTGAAATGGATATAATGTTTGTTTTAAACAATTATATTATTTGATTATAATAATGCACTTACTTACTAGTTTGTTCTGAGAAACAGAAATAGGAGCAGAATAAAGGCATTCCTTATGGATTACAGGGACATTTCCACATAATATCTCGAATGCGTTATGTGCAGTGCACTGACTCAATAGTTCTAACCTTGATAAATCAATGACACAACACGTATAATCGAGTTACGTGATCGTTACGATAATCGATCATGCGTCAAATCGTTTGGTTTTTACATTCGATTGACGGATTTCTCGTTGTTAACTAGTGCTGTCAGGCAGGTGAAGAATATCTTTCAGGCTTGTCCTCTTCTTACCGATCATAAATCACTTAACAATACCTTAGCTCTGCCTTTTACGCTGTAGGTCGTGAATTCGATTCTCATTCAGTACAAGCATCTGTTTGACGAACATGTTTTTTATGTGTCTAGATGATATTAAGTATCATTTATTTGTATATTGTAAATTACAAAAAAAATTTTTTTTTTTTTTTAAACACTTATTTTTATTGCTGCCAGTCCAATTCACGCTATAAAAAGTGCCGTAGTAAGTGATTTGTAATCAGTGTGGTGTAGGGATTAGAGCGTACATGTTTGCACTAATCACTTGCAAAGTGTACAAGCTACTCGCAAATTTCACTAATCACTATCACTTATCTTATCCGTTATGGTCCCAAAGTGATAATTATTATGTAATTTATTATATGCTGCACGAATCACTCGCCCTAATCAGAAAGAAAGAGTATAAATGGCCTGAAACACTAGTCAGTAGGTAATCACAGGTACTAGCACTAATCACTACTTACAAATTCAATATAGGATTATTTCAAGATTTTCTTAAACACAATCAAAATCAATTGAAAATTTTAGGAATAACTTTTTAAGATTCATCATGTCAAAGGATCATTCCAAGTGTCTCAATACAAAACTGGTTACGCGCTTCTTTCTTCATGTATTTATTCTGAATATGATAATAATGGCTTCTGGATGAGATCGCTTCTTGGCGATAACACCGCCCATTGTACGTATTTTAACTATTTGTCATGTTTGAATTTATCTATTGTATCTTTATTATTATTGTATTATTTTTTATTTATCTATTATCTATTTTTTCTATTTTTTTATCTATTATTGTAAAGTATTTTCATTCATTCATTCAATAGCACCCGTTCCGTACATTTTCATGAATGTCACAACCTTTGATATTTTCCCACAGGGGGAGAAATTGTGTGAAATTGCATTAAGGTGCTATATAGCTCAAATAACTTACGGCATAGCGCGAGCAAAATACGTGCGAGAGGGTTGAGGGTGCATAATAAAATTTTAATTGGTTACCATAGTTTCAAAGTAGCAGTACAACTTGTGGCATTTCATCCGGATAAGTACTGACACCGCACCTGGTAATTCGCGGCTAAACAGTAAAATTACAGGCAAATGAGTTACATTGTATCCACATAAAAAAAAACAATTATTTATTTTCTACAAAATATCAGGCTTACTGAACAATTTAACATTCGATCGACTTCAATAACTTTTAACTCGCATATAGGTAAACAAATGGCTAAATATAACTGCTATAATTTCTAGGTTAGAGTAGGTTTCAGTTCAATTCAAAAGATATAAACGCGCATGCGCGTAGCGCGTATCATACGATTGCTACGATAGCCACTACAGATGATGTAACAGTAATAACAGAAATTAGACCTAGATCCTTCTACCAAGTCGCATCCCGTTGTGCCCGTCACCCGAGACAGGGATGTTACGACTCATGCATCAGGATTTCACCGGCATTTCACCGCGCGTAGAGGGACCCCCCCAAACTTTTGTTACATAGTTTTATCATTTACTTTTGTTCGATGATACCAATAGTATGCTAACGAGTTTACTCGCGCGGCAGTTACCTAGTTGTTACGATATGTACCTACTTGTTCTGTCCTGATCTAGATAAAAAAAAAAACAGGTTCCGCGTTAAGACTTAAATAAATAAATGAGCATGTCAAACATGCTGTAAGCATTTCAAAACCAATATAAGCTGTCAATCAAGTTTTCTTTCAAACAGGCTAGACAGGTGTTTGACATAACTGTCAAACAGATTATGAGTAGTTTATCAAACTCGTCAAATTTGTGAAACAATTTGATCGTTTATGGTCCAACACAACTGAATCGCAATTTATGATTCCATTTTGAACTCTATGTAATAAAATTGGAGCTTGTGCTATTTTCGTTTATTACATTCGCTGCATTTCCACGTGTAGGTGACTGTGAAATGTCAGCAATTTCCTTTCAAAAGGTCAGAGTAATATTAGAACTTCATTTCATTTGTGTTTACTTAGTTATATTCTCTTACGGCCGGCTTTTTACAAGCTTTTATTTAACTTACTATGTATTTTTACTTGAATCTTGCAACTGAATTTTAAATCAGTTATCTTTAGCTGAAATTTAATACATGCTTAGCTGTGTGACGTCATTTGTAATTCCAATATGGCGGATTATCCAAGATGGCGGACTAACTAATTTTCTGCACTACCACAGTATAGGTATCAAATGAAAGAGCTTGCTGAGTAGACTAAAAGATAAAAAAAAGGCTTGTTTTCAAAAAATAATTTTTTTGTGTCGTTAATTTATTTTCTCTAGTAGGGCAAAGGTTTCGGAGGTTTTCGGATGGCTATAAAACCACATACCCGAGTTGGCCACTTGCTCTCACGAAAGAAGGTCAGTTTCTATATTCAATAAAATATGAGCGGACTTAGATTATAATAGTAACATAGTTATTTATTTAGACATGTAGTGAACCTTATCTATTAGATGAATATTGAAATTGGTTATCAATCTTATGATTGGTGTACATGTAAAATATGTCTATCAACTAGTGACCATCCCTCATGTAAGAAATTCTAGATAAAAACAAAACTGTTTGTAGCAAATTTGTCCCGCGATAGCTTATTCAAAAAAGAACGTGTGTAAAATAATAAAATGTATATGTAAATGTGGTTTTACAATGGAAAAATCAGAAAGTTATAAATATGTATGAAACGTTCTGTTAAACCAGAGAATTCATAGTACGTTTAAACATAACTGTTTTGTCCCTACGGTAACATTCCGGTCGCATACAAACATAAAACTCGCTTGCTGGTTAGACATACGTAAATAGTACGTTTTTTGTGAATACTTATATATTACCCAGCCACAGAACATACATCATATATATTAAAAATAGTTCGCTGATAAATAAATGTTTGTTCTGGGTGGGAATCGAAAGATATAGAAAGAGGATACTACATTTGGCACTACGCAACATTCTAGATAGCTACGCTCTGAGAAGCGACGCATGATTTGCCATTGCAATAAATGCGATTATAATCATACGCAATTATCTGTTCGGTGAATGAAAAATTCATCGACATGAACGGTATGAAGTTATCTACGAAGAAAATATAAAAATGTCTTCATACAATTCCTTACAGTTTAGATCCCTGTCGTGACGGCATTAATTTTGTGTCGTAGCAACATTATAATGCACCTAATGGCTCACTGTCGCTTGGTACCGCGGTACAAGACGAAATGTAATTATTCACAAGAGATTCTCTGACATGGGCCTATAATCTATATATATAAAAGAAAGTCGTGTTAGTTACTTCACTTATAACTCAAGAACGGCTGAACCGATTTAGCTGAAAATTGGCAGGGAGGTAGTTTAGAGCCAGGAGAAGGACATAGGATACTTTTTATCCCGTTCGACATCATTCCCGTGTTACTTGACATGTAACGTCAGTCACTATAAAACGTGGTATAACAAAAAAGAATCAGACTTGGAATAACAAAATTGACGTATAATGACAGCTATGTAATGACGTATGGATGACTATTTGATATTTGTAAGAAATCTATATATATAAAAGAAAGTCGTGTTTGTTACAACACTTATAACTCGAGGACGGCTGGACCGATTGCCATGGTTTTTGATTTGTTGGATTTGTTTCCGTCCCGAATAGCAGAATAACTATTAAAAAACATTGGAAAATTAACGAAAAAATAAAATCAATTTATCCCCGTATTCTCCACGGGAACGGGAATTATGCGGGTGAAACCGCGGGGCGCAGCTAGTATAATATAACTAGCGGCCCGCTCCGGCTTCGCACGGGTATGTACAATACTTGTATAATAATATGTGTACAATACTTAGTATTTATTACATTATTTTGATAAATCTCGTAAGGTTCAGCCTGCGTTTGCGGAAAAAATGAAATTATTTACGACATCACATTAGAAACCTCAAAAATAACAGTACTTGTCCACTATTTAATGGATGTTATTATACATATAAACCTTCCTCTTCAATCACTCTATCTATTAAAAAAAACTGCATCAAAATCCGTTGCGTAGTTTTAAAGATTTAAGCATACATAGGGATATAGGGACAGAGAAAGCGACTTTATTTTATACTATGTAGTGATAAGGAATTGGATATGAACGTACGCCGAAGGCATGCATAGGAAAACTTGCGGCACAGAGCACTAGATGTCGCCACATACACAAATCTTTGAGGGACGGCTTTAAGTCAGTTCTAAAAGGTACTTTTTGGTCTCGATAGAGGCGTTGCAATACGCATGCGGCGTGTCATCTTATCACCTAGTTCAGCAAGCCACGCCGCACGGTGCGAGCAGGGAGCTGTGCTTTGCTACGCTATTCACCGAGCGTAGCAAAGCAGAGCTCCCTACTGTGTGGGTCGGCCTTACAGGTTCACAAACCACACACGTATTGTACAAATAATCGTTAATATAACTGTAATGTGGTAACCGCGTCGGAAACTCACCGGTTAAACTAAGTGGGTGATTGTGTTTATTGACTTGGAACAGTGAATTTTCAGGGTTCTGAAAGTTAAACTGAGAACGGATGTGAAGGATTTAGGAATATTTCTTCAAAGAAAATACAAATATATAGTATAAAACAATTTTGCTTTCCGCATCTGTTTATCCGCTTAAACGCAACGGATTTTGATGCGGTTTCAACATCATTTCGGTATTTTTTAACGGATGGTATTTTTTTCCGGTGGAAGGATATGGGTGCCGCTGAAATCACATACGTTTGAGACAATTGTAAAGTTACATTAAAAAAAAACTTTTTAAAGGCACCCGGTTCGCAACTCCTCGCTATTAATTAGCGACAGTGTCGAGCAGGCGAAAGCGTAAGTCGCTTTCCTGAATTCGTTCTACTTTGCTTGTTTTTGTTGTCTACCATTGTCTCTGGTTCCGCGCTATTACTTCGCGTCACTTACCCGCCGCTCTACCGCTCGTCTACTCACAAAAAGTTATGCTAAAGACACGAAATCATCAAGTAAGTTTTACGCAAAATGTGAAAACTTGATGATAGCTTGGTGACTTGGTAATGAGCTGATCTTCATGCGCCTCAACAACTCTGGTGTCTGTTTTCAAACCGCCCGAAGGTCTCTGACATGGCTTATCGAGGAATACGAGGGGTTGCAAAGATAATGAGCACTTATGATTGGCCATCAAGGTTAAATATAAAATGCTGTATTATGAATGGCGTGAAGGTTAAAAAAAATAAGTTATTAAGTTTCGATTATCCAAGAACAATAAACAGTTTTTTTGTGGGAATGCAACTTTGGATAGAATGCTTATAAGAACAAATCAGTCTGCCTATATGACTTCGAACTATGGGGCAATGTATCACAACTCCGATGAGACGAATATTAACAAATGAGTCTACCATTTCAACTGGAACATAGTAGGTGATGCTAGAGTATCAGCTTTGCAGTTAAAAAATGAAGATGATACTATTTTCAAGATGAATATCTATACAACTAAAAAAAAATTTAGGTATCTGTTTGTAATGTCAAAATAACAACTATTTACTAAATGTATTTGAAAGTATTTAAAGTAAATTTTTATTTTTGTCTTTCTGTCTGTTTATTCCGGCTTAAAAACGGCTAGATCCATTTTGACGAGACTTTCACTGACAGATAGCTGATGTTATAGGTATAAGGAGTAACTTGGGCTACTTTTATATTAGAAAAAAGAATATGGGTTCCGCAGAAAAAAAGGTTGTTAAAAAAGAAATCCACGCGGGCACGGTCGCGTGCAATTTATTTGTATATATAACGATATTTTTGAAAATCCCTCCTACGCTTCTTTATCTAGCAGTGGTGACTTAGAGAAACCTGCGATTAACATGAGTTTCCACGTTTTGCGTTGCTCACAGAATATAAATGGAGTTTCATTCAAATTTATTAGCTTTTACACAAGTCAGAGGTCCTCCCTTCCGATGTATGTTTAGATAATTTATCTACACAAATAAACAAAATTGAAGTGTCTGTTTGTAATGTCAAAATAACAGCTTTTTACTAATGATGCCCTTATCCCCACTTAGTGGGCAGGAAGATGATGATATTGAAGAGGTATTTCTCATAATCAAGTAACAAACTAAATCTCTAATACAAAATACAACATAACTCATTGCAAGTTTATTTTTAAAATGCAAATCAATGACCTCAAAGATAACATTCATCTGAGGTACTCGAAACATGATATTTTGAGCACGCAATCTCAAAAATAATTTAATGCGTCGATACGTATCTTGGACGCAGATTATTGGGTGCATTTTTAACTGATATCTAAAGGAAGAGGTTATCTTTTTGGCTTGTAGTTTTTTTTTTGTATTTTACACCCATCTTTGACCGATTTGGATGATCCTTTTAAACCGACTTAATAAAGGAGGTTATTAAATCTACACTTATGTATGTAATATTATTGAAAATTCATTTTTAATATAATATTTTTAGAACGGTAAGTACGTGTTTTGTTGAGGGTGTGCCTTCAAGGTAGTTTTATTATATATAAATTTAACGACATCCCTTTTCATGTCTAAGGGCGAAAAACAGGGGAAAAGTGTGTAATGAACTTATATAAATTTGCTTTTAAACGCGCTATGCTAGCTTATGCCATACATTCGTTTTTAACAGTATCGGTTCCGTCGGGTACCAGGATCGATTCCCGGCCCACATAAACTTAATATGATGAGAAAGTGTCACGGATCATCGATGTTATTTTGCGTCCATGCCAACTACAACACAGAGAATGTGTTAGTGTGAGTGAAAGCTTTGCTCCTAAGATGAACTAAAAAGCCTGACCTGCAGTAACTGATTCATTTTGTGCCTCTGCTACATCCTGTTTGCATTGTGCAATGTGTTTTGGCTTCGCAACGTGCAATCTTGTGTCATGCGCATTATGGGCATGCGATGTCATAAGATGTCGTGAAATTATGTAACTGCGTCCTGGTCCTGTCATCATCAGCCTATACAAGGTCCACTGCTGGACACAGGCTTCTAGTAAGCTCCGCTGAGCCTGATTTTTGGCGCTTCTTATCCACTTCATACCAGCCACCTTCCGCAAGTCTTCGCTCCACCTGGCCTGGCTGGTACGCCCGTTGTTTCTTTATATGATTTTTTTTTTCAATTAGAATTGAATTAGGGTTCACTTAAAATTTAAAAACAAAATTACACGTATAAGAATATGTAACAACAAAATAGTTTTTTTTTATTTATTTCTTATTTTTTTATTTTATGTACTATTTATTATTATTTTATTTACAAAATATTATTTTTTTGTTTCTTACCTGTTTTTGAGTTATTATTTCACTATGTCAAACCCATTACGTCAATGTAACATTTCACTCCTTATTGAATAGCATTGAAAACTAATTTATATAGAGGTTAAAGTGATTCACTCATTGGCGCGGCTAAAACCGGGTGAATAGCACCAACATCCATCATAACTCCATAAAGTATATGATAAAACTTTTTTTTAATTGAAGAATGAGGTTCGCTCTTATTAACCGATTTCAAAGGAGGTTCTGTTAGCGGGTGTTTTTTTTTTTGTCGACTATGTTTTTTACGCTATTTCTTTGTCAATTGTGGAGTGATTTGAATGTTTTTATTTCCATTTGACTGAATTCAACCTCTTTAAAAAATTTAAGAATAACTGTCGATATCTGCTTAGTGCAAAAAAGTATGTGTTTATCAGTAGGTAGTTGTATTTTTACGTGATTTTAAGGCATGTATTAAATATATAAATATATATTATATATTAATATATCAATGTGACCTACAAAATATTTCCGAATTCATTTCACGTCATTCCCTTTACAGAGGGAATATCCAATGGAATAGAATGTCCATCCATCCTCCAATTATACTGTCAATTCTGGAATCGAATCGAACGCATTTGTAGGTCACTGAACAATAATCGATTCTACTAGATATATTCGGGTAATCCAATCAGATATCCCATCTCTGGTAGACTGAATAAATAATGAAATATTCATGGATATTTCTCACACATCGCCATCCAGACCCAAACTAAATAAGTACCTACTATAGGAATTAGATAACTGATAGAATACTTTTTATTTATTTTTTATTTTTTTGGGGACTTTGGGTCTTTTTGAAGACCATGTCAGTCCCAAAATGGACTCTAATATAGTATTTTAACAGTCTTTGTGAACCAGTCTGGAAGCAGACCTGTAGAGCATGATATCATCAGAAGTCTGTGAAGCTAACAAACTCTGAAACAGGCCCACATCCAGCCGGTTCACATTAATCTTAGAGGTGATAGAATACTTACAAAGTACTTTATTTTTGTAAATACATACTTATAATACATATTATCACTCAGACATCTATGTCTGAGTGTCTTGTTCTAACAAACCATTATGTTTGTCACACAACTTATCCTGAGTGGGAATGAAACCCAAGACCAACAGTGCAGAAGGCAGAGCAACTGCTGAATGTACACTTTATTGTAACCAAGAAACGCATAGTAGTCGATTAAAGAATTCTGCGGATGTCTGCATAAAAAAGTACTAAATAATTCTATCAGTTATCTGGTTCTCATAGTACAAACTCTGCCTAACCAAATGAGGAAAACGCGCGAATATAACTACACCAATAACGCTTACACTCATACCCATAGGATTCCCTGTGTCGTAGTTGGCAATTACACAACTTGCAACAGAAACAGCCAAGACCCGATCAAGCTTTATGGTTATCGCACAAACTTTGCCGGGGATCGAGCAGGACCTCTTCTAACCAACTTGATACGGAGCAATCGAGAATGGGTCCACTCTCGATAGGCCCGAGTGGCACCGTTATGCACAACCCCAATATCGTAGCTATTGTTTTGTGAAAATCTAGGTCGACTCCCGGCCCTATTCCTTACATGCTGGAGAGTCTAAAGCGTTTTGAACCAGTTCTCATTTCTCGTTCACGTACGATGTGTGGCGATCACGGTTATATTTCAATAAACCATTGTAAAGGCTTCGGGTAGCTTTAAAACTCAAACACCAGGGTCGGTCAAAGGTAGAAAGAGAGAGGGAAGGAACATGTAACAGGTAGATTCATAAATTTTTTCAGTTTGTTCGCTCCGGTCAGATAAGATTTCCTAGATTTTTTATTTTAAAAAGTTTTGGAAATCTTATCTGATTGATTAAAGGTATATCTTACTACTATTATAAAAGCGTTAGCTTGGATGGATGGATGTTTGTTACTCAATCCCGCCAGAACGGCTGAACGGATGGATAACATCAACATAGATAAATAATAGTCTGGAATAGCACATAGGCTACTTTTATATCTCAGTTATACTTACTTTACGCTTTAGAAATAAATAAAATTAGGAAAAAACCAATAGAACACCCTAAAAGTGTAATTTTGGTGTATGGGAATTGTCACTTCAGAATTTTAAGTGGTACCCTACCTATGAAGTTCATCTAATCAACTAGTACACATAAATTAAAAAAATAGAAACCAAGTCCAAGTTCTTACGGAAGTAAATTGTAGGATGACAAGACTTTTTTCTTAAAAAGGTTATCATCAAAGAGTATTTATATCGATAACCATAGAGCCCGCGAATGACAATGGACCATAAGGCGGTTACGCAAATGCGCGGGAACCGATGACATCACGGCTTTCACTGTCGATCGCGGTCAATGAGCCAAGACGGAATTTGCATTGCTTGGTTGTAGATTAGTGGGACATTACCAAGTTCGAAGGTCGAACTGATGCAGATGGCTGTCGTGCCTCCAAGCATAGAACTCCTGGATTCTTCCTAATGGAGGTTCCCAAACCTTATGGTCTGAAAACGAAGATTTTTGACTTTGATTGAGAAATGGCCCTCAAACAAAGCTGGAATACTTACATCTTTTGGTGCTTCGCGACAGATTCCCAAAGCCGTAGGCACATGCTCCACTCGCTTGGTTCATTTTATTCAAATTTCGATTGGAATAATAGATTAATCGGTGAGTAAACTATTTCATCATCGAAAACAAGGACACAAATATTAAAAATGAAAGGTTACACACTGATTTCCAATTTCGGTTATACAGGATAATGTACATGTACAGTGTCATCACAGAAATGTTTCCCTACTGGGAATCAAAGCGGGGACCCCGCGCTTCGACCCCAGATATACCAGCTACGTAGCCGTCGAATATTGTTTTTGCTTCATTGATAAGTGATAACATAATTCTAGACCATCAATCACTCGAAATGAAGCTTCGTAGCACTCGTGAAGCCAACAACTCACAGATCCGATATAATAACAAAAACTATATACCTATTCACATTTGTCTTTATGTACAACTTCTGTTTACAAGCTGTACATAAAGACAAATCATATCCATCTGTCTCTTAGAGTCTCTTATGCAAGAATTTGTGTACCACCCTCAGTACGTAAATTCTTGCATAATCAATCGTATTTTCAGAGAAACCATTAAACGGCAATGGTATTTTCAAATTCATTAGGAACTCGTTAAACTTACGCCGACCATTCCAATTATAAAGAGCCAAACAACTATTCACAACAAGTTATTGGAAAACGCTCCAACGCGGGGAACTCAATTATCCAACTGCCAGCCCTTTAGAAATACATTGAATTTTCAGCACCCACGCTCAAACACATCACAAAGTTTGACCTTTAAAAGTTCTGTAGCTTGCCCATGAAGGATTGAATGTTACTGAGGACCTATCCTAAGAATTACAGACGTGAAATTTTACATTAAATACCATTTGCCAACTCAGAACGTTTCACGAGAAGAAACGCCACGAAAATGCATAAAGCTCCCTCTACTGTTATAATATTACTAGCTGTGCCCCACGGTTTCACCCGCGTTGAACACAAAATCGGTTATTGTGATTAAACTATGATAGCTAGATATATGTTCTCGCGGACTTTTTCGTAGGTCTTAATGGGATCTACAAACCCGTAGTACATCATTTTGTTCTATTGTCAATAATGCAGCTCACGCAAAAATATGTTTTCGATTTTACACCTTGTGTTACAAAATAGCAATTTTATTACGGATCCCTAATTTTGAAAAAAAACATAGCTTATAGCCTTCCTCGATAAATGGACTACCCAACACTGAAAGAATCATTCAAATCGGACCAGTAGTTCCAGAGATTAGCGCGTTCAAACAAACAAACAAACACTGCAGCTTGATAATATTAGTATTAGTATAGATAATTTATAAAATAGCGCCATCTAGCACAAAAAGTATTACTTTTTTGTAATTACATAGGTACATTCGAACACCCAGACACAGAATATACATCTATGTTTATCGCATAAATGTTTGCCCTGGTTGATCCCACGATCTACAACGCAGAGGGCAGAACCACCAACTGAGCTGTCAGTCCAATCAAATATATTCATGTAAAATTAGTATTAAATTAATTTATTAAAATATGTCACATCTAGCTTAGAATAAGTCCTATGTTTTAATTAAATCGATTTGAGTGATTGCTTGATAAAATTAATTAGTGTGGAATAACGTTTATAGTAGATTTATTTACCATCGGTCAGAACAACAGCAATGCAACAAAAGTCCTGTTTACTGAAGCGAAGACCCAAGTTGCATTGAGATGCGTAACGTCTCCGAACGGCGCCCATCTGAGGCGGGGATGTCACGTATCATGCGCCAGTAATTTCACCAGCCACATAATTCAATTTGAAAGTATCCAAACAATTTTACACTACCCTATAAACATTGCGTATGTAAATATATTTTAAGTCACTCATAATTCTGTTACGCACGGACATAAAAAAAGTAAACTGCGGTATTATCGGCTGATTTCTGGGATCAAAAGTAGCCGTCGTTGTATATATAACAAGGAGGATATAACAAGGATATAAGCTATCCTGGCACCATCCAAATCCGTTGAGCCGTTTGAGCGTGAACAAACATACAAACATAATATACAAAAGTTTCGCCTTTATAATATTAGTGTGATGTTGGGGGAAAAATAATACATGGTATTGTAGGGTTGTGGTATTGGTTGGTACGAAGAAGTGATAGTCCAATTCCATTTATATCTGACTCCATATTTATTCACATTAACAGGTTACATAGTAGGTACACAACTTCACCTATCGCTGGGAGGGAGACGACTGCCGCCAACAGCTACAGTTTCTACTATTCAGCAAAACAACTACTCTATATTCTGTAGCGTGCCGCTACAGTATCTTTAAAATATCAAAATAAGCTAGGTTTGTTGTTTTTTTGTTCGTTAAGCGATATCCTGTTCGATTATTTTTATTATACAATACTTGATTTGGCAGATTACTTTTTTGTAAACTCCCTAATTACAAAAAAATTGGGGTTTTAAATAGCGGTTTTTTCCTATACTAAAATGGGCCAATCAGTTTTCATTTTGAAGTTATTTCCTCGCTTGATCAGTCTTCAGTTTCCATTGGCCTTCGGTTACAAATATACCGGCACAATGCTAATGAGACGGATTTTCCGAAAGAAGTGGGTCGCGTTATGAAATATACTGCACGCGTTAAAAGTTACAACACAAACATGTTACAAGTCATTGAATTCAAATAAGCCTAGAAGCCTAGTACCCTAGTACTTGCACGCTAATTGATGCAGTTCTGTATAAGTATATGGAGACTTAGTTTAATGTGCCACTCTAGTGTGCAATGGCCTTGCATTCCGTGCTTGTAAGTCTAGGTATAGCAGAAATATTTCATTTTTGCGTTTTTTTTTTGTGGTTTTTTTGTTTGTTACCTAGGTACAGGCAACATATCGTTTATTATTTCGAACTAATTTTCCGAAAACTAATTTTCCGAATCAGTTCATAAATTACGAAGAACTGGATCGATAAACTCGTCCGGAAGTCGGTAGAAAATTAAAATTTAAAAAGTCCAGATCTATAAACAGAATCTCCCTGACTCATCTCACAAACAAAAGAATATGGCATGTAACACATACATAAGATGATTACTACACGAACGACGCACGGAAAGACGCTTTCTAACTGAGTCACGTTTTGATGACCTATCCGTGGATTATGCATGAAGTTAATTATGACAATTGAGCAAGAATGTTTTAATATTTACTATACGATTGTTTCCATCCGTATTATTTGCTTTTCGGGTATAATGCGGACGATCTCTAGTTTTCGTAGCTGCATTTTCTCCATAATAATATGTCAACATTATTAATTTTATTATGCTGTCTGTCCTTCTGTCTTTTTTGATAACTCGTACTCCTGAGACCCAAGATACAGGCTTCACCTTGTACAGATACAGGCTTTGGGCCTCGCAGTTACTCAGTGTAATCTATATTTGCAACTTAATTTGGCTTTTACAAGAGCTAACTTATGTTGCAATATTCAACATTTTGGCAATCAATTCTCTATTATTAGATATTTATTATCTAAGTAGTTTACTTACTAACCAATTCACCATGCAAACTACAAATATCAGTAACTACCTCTATTTAAAATAACTTAAACGCTGTTCTTTGGCGCATCACGAGAATGGTTGGGCAGAGATAGCCACATTTTTTGTTTTAAGTTTCGTATTCTATATAAGGTTTTTAGAGAAAGGAAAATTGGAAGGAGTGTAAAAAGTGAAAATGCTTTTTCTATGGAACTTTTTTTGATAAGTGCACTTATGTCCTAAGACAGCTAGTTGTCAACTTGTGAATGTAGACAGCGTGCGAAGCCAAAGAAAAGTAGAAAAAACAATGAAGACTGGAAAATGTCAGACGTGTCAGCTAGTAGGTATATATACTGGGACGTTGTACATAAGTACAACAGCAAAAAGTTAAAAAGTAGGTGCATAAAAAGTTACCATCAAATTATTTTTTTACATAACCGTCGTAATTGTAACTGTTAATGCAAAATAAATCGCTGCAAAAACGATTGGCAGACTGCCACTGTCAGGGCATATCATTACTTTAATGATAATGTCTGAATGAATGTAAGAAAGTTAATGCATTTGTATAAAAGTATTTTTTAATTGGGTCATGCAGAAATACTTACAGAGTAGAAGACATTTTTTTATGCAATTATTTTTTATGTTAGTGACGGAACAAGCAGAATGCCCACCTGGTGGTAGGTATTGACAACAGGAATCGATTATTAAAATCATTAAGAAAATCTTTTTTTTATAATTGGATCTTGATGTCGGCGTCCTAGACTCGTACTTATTTTGACAGGCGCCTTCTAGATCGATCTAGCCGGCGTACGTACCTACCACTAATTTGTGTTTAAAAAAATCGGTCAGTTTGTTATTTATGGTTGGCTTTTGGCGTCCGCTTTCATTCACAGATAAGCTAAACTACACGTAAGGACATTATGACTGCGTAGGAGTTGTAGGACACACAGTCCAAAACAGCCGTCACATCTCCACATTTGGACAATCAATTGGAAAGGCAACCATCACAGCCTGTTTTCACTTCTCTTATTCCCCCCAAAAAGGTATTGATTTCACTGATGTCATAATATATTATCTTTGTTACAGGAATTCTCGGCTTAATAGCAATCTCAAAAGGCCAGTTTCCAGTGCATCACCCGGGTAGGTATGCATCAATCTCATCATCACCTCGTGACTTTCTTCCCCCCTCCCAAAAACTAATTGAAATTCTCCTTCCAGTCAGTTTCACCCAAGGATCAGCTGAGTGGCCAAATCCTCATCTTCAACAGAGAAACCCGCCGTGGAATGAGTTCCCTGCGCCAAGGAAAAGATCTCCTGAATTCGCCCAGCCAAGCTACAACAACGATCAACCCTACAGCTACAATAGTGGTCCATTCGGACCAAGGCCTGACTATCAAAACTTCCATAATTTCCATGACTACCATGGAAGGTCCGCTGCGATCGCAGCAGAATCGGCACAAAATATAAACTATCAGAATTATAATGAAAGATCCACAGGTCAAAATTTTAATAACTTTCATAACTATGACGGTAGATCTTCTATGATCGGAGCAGAGAGCATCCCCAATGATGGCAGACTTCTCTCCGATTCAGCATTCACGAAAATATCAGAGACACTAGGTGCTATTAATACGGTGGGACATTACCTAGTCGATATGGTCAACGACGAACACGAAAGCGATGAAGAAGATCCAAATTTGAAACAGCTTCCTGAAGCCTTTTACACGATCAGTAAAAATGTGTTGGGGAGAAATGTTACCGATAAAATTGCTCCGTATGTTCGAAAAGCTCTACCAAAAGTTCTGCCTGATGCACCAATTACTAAAATAGCAACAGCGAATGACAGAAACGATGTAAAGTCGTGTACAACTCCGGAGGGTCATGAAGGTGTCTGCGAAGACCTAAGCAACTGTCCACAACTTCTTCTAAACCTGGTCGCCCTTCGCGAGTCCTTATGTTTCAAAGACCTCTTTGTTCCTGGAGTATGTTGTCCCAAAGACGCGGTGGTCACCACTCTGGTACCAGAAAAACCTGTGTCAACAAGTAAACCTACGTACTTGGTGCCAGTGACGACGCAGAAACCAAAACCACAGACGACTAAACGACCTACAGCGGTGCTGGTCCTTACAACCAAGAAGCCGAAACCTCCTCCAAAACCAGTGACAACGACCAGAAGACCAACCACGACGAGCACGGCAGCCACAACGCCACGCCCAATCAGAACCACTACTTTCTACACGGTGGATCCACCTGTAATAGCAAACTTCTCTAATATTGTAGACATGGAAGGTAAGAACAAATTAAATAACATGGTTAAGTACTGGGTAATTTTCTTTACAACGTTAAACATTCTAAAGTACTATTTAAGTATTTTATTAGTAATCTAGTTCCCATAGTACAAGCTATCTTCTTTCAGAATGTGGACAACGAGAGGACGAAGGTGGGCGTATCATCGGCGGCGTGGAGGCTAAGTCTGGCTCCTGGCCCTGGATGGCAGCGATATTCCTTCACGGCAGCAAGAGAAGAGAGTTCTGGTGCGGAGGAACCCTGGTGGGGAAGAAATACGTGCTGACCGCTGCCCATTGCACCAGAGATTCTAAGCAACGGCCGTAAGTTATTACAACGGTGGAACAGTAAATGTTATTCAAATGACGGCTTCGTAGATGAGCTGGTAAGTAATCTTGCCTTTTCAGAGGCCAGGTTCGATTCCCGGCCAATGCAAACATTTGTGTGATTAGGGTGAGTTTTATTCATAAATGGTTGGTGAGAAGTGCAAGGTGGAAGTACGTACATGTATATTAATTTATTAAAGCTGAAGAGTTTGAGCTCTGTACGAAAGCTGAAACCGCGGGACACAGCTAGTGTTTAAATATTTATGTTATGAGCTTCGTACATTTGCTGGACATATTCTGTTTTTTTTGTACCGGATTATCAGATACGGTGGCAGTACTTCTCGGGACAAACTTGGCAAGTTCTACTGCTACTTAACTACTAAACTGGGCAGAGTATAGTCAGCAATTCATATATGAAAGTTTGTAGCTTTATCAATGAAGTTCTTTAACCAACTCTAACATGTATTCCAGCTTCCCCCCACGTCAGTTCAGCGTGCGCCTCGGAGACATAGACCTGGCGAGAGACGACGAGCCCTCGCGCCCCGTCACGCTCCGGGTCACCGATGTCAGGGCTCATGAGCAGTTCTCCAGGGTCGGCTTCTACAACGACATCGCTATACTGGTGCTATCAGGTCGGTGCGCAATGAAGCCTTTATATTAGTGGATTGTGGATGGTGATTCTCTTGTCTTTTTTTTAGGGTTTCTTGTCTGTCTCTTCCCTTAAGGTTGGTCGGTTTGTGCAGTCAATGTACATTTTATGTTGATGCGGCGCTTCTCATGCGCTTGGCAACTATGTATCATTTCTATTATTAATAAATGAGTTCACGTGCAACAGCGGACTCGGGTGGTTATCATTTCCAAACCCATCCTCAACAGCATATATATCAATATCATCGACTATCATCAAGGTGCTATCATATCAACCCAACACGGTTGGTCCACCAACCTTACCGGTCGGTCGGTAAGAGTTGGAACAGACGTAAACTTAACAAAAAACCTATCTAAACATAAAAACTGACTGTAATTTGACATATCTGTGTGCATGTAATGTGCCTATGACACGTTATATGCTCACGAATATGTACACGTAGTAACTGATACAAACCTTTTAGCTCCAATCACTTAATGATTTCCATCGTTGTTTTCCAGAAAACGTCCAGAAATCAAAATACGTTATCCCCATCTGCCTCCCGCGGGGTGACCAGCTTCACCGCACGTTCGAGCGAGCTCTTGCCACGGTGGTCGGCTGGGGCACCACCAGATATGGAGGAGGGGAGAGCTCCAAACAGCTGGAAGCGAAACTGCCGGTGTGGAGGAACGAAGAGTGCGACAAGGCGTATTTCCAGCCCATCACTGACACTTTCCTGTGTGCTGGATACGCAAGGGGAGGGGTGGATGCTTGTCAGGTGAGTGAGAGCTACACCTGGAATATATTGGAAGAACACCTGGGGGGGTAAGTGAGAGTGTTGTGGCCCATGTATGTGCAATACCATGTTCTCGAAACGACGAAAGAAAACATCAAGAAGAAACCAGTATATCTTAGACCTAAAATTCGAAGACATGTGACATCTCATCACATCACTTGTTGAGAGAGATTGGGCTTTTGATGGTGAGAAGACTGATAACTTGTGGATTATAATGACTCTACAAGCGAGGCGGTATGAGACCTAGATGTTTTCTACATATATAACGAAAAAGAAGTACTTTAATAAGGCACGCCTGAATTTTAAAAGCTTTTGGATTGATATTCCTGCCACCTGGGCACTACGCTCTCAACGTTAGCGCAATAGCGTAACTCTAAAGTTCTTAAAAAATCGTATTGACCTAAAATAAATATGTACACGATCTTATTGCTAGGTTTTAGCATCTGCTGAAACTGTATTAGACCCTCCAGCGGCAAGATCAAGCAAGAAACCCCAAATGCAGAAATTCAGCCACATCCCTTATTCCTTGCAGAGGATAAAGTTGTATATCCTCTAAGCAGTTTTGTTCTTTCGTTTCCAGGGTGACTCCGGTGGCCCGCTGATGCTGCAGCTCAACGGACGCTGGACGCAGATCGGCGTGGTCTCCTTCGGCAACAAGTGCGGCGAGCCGGGGTACCCCGGGGTCTATACCCGCGTCACCAGATACGATACCTGGCTGAACCAGAATATAGTTTGAATTTATCTATCCCATCTGTTTATAACCCGTGTTGTGTTCAGTTCCACAGTTACTTGGCGACGGACTTGGCAGAATGTTGTCGTCTCTTTTTACATCCCAGACATTGTGAAGGATAACAATATTTTCCACCTTCAGGCCGTCGAGTTATGATTGTCGAAATGTACACATACTCTGTGGATTCACGATTAGAATGTTTTTAGAAATTCGATGTTTTAGACTAGGCACTATAACTGTCGATTATTCGAACAATCCGTGTACTTTAGTCAACTTGGCCTGAAGCTGGCTCTCGTTCTCAAAACTCAACGTTTCTAGTGAATCAATCAAATGTTCCTGGAAATGTAACGGAATAAAACCTTAAGTTAACCTACTCAAATGTTAAATTTGAAAGCACGGTTCAATCTCACTGGTTAGAATGTCTCTCCATTCTTCCCATCATTCCATTACCTCATCAAACTTTAATTTTTGAGAACGGGTATTAGGTACATCCACCCGTGTTCCCGGTTTGCTGCGCAATCAATGACGCGTATTATATTCTAGATAGATATAATTCTACATAAATGTATTTTATATTTTATATTCTAGATAGATTTTAAAACTACCATGTTTAGCTGTAAGTATATACTTTGGCCATAACTTTGGATTGTGACAAAACATATTAACTATCCAGATCATTCTAAAAATTTCTAATTTATTTTCCCTTTTTAATTGAAGTAAGTGTGATGTGATAAGAAACTGACTGTTTACTGTATAAGATTTTAGGTATTAGATGAGATTAAAGTATGTTTGTAACGAAAATTAAAACAATAAGACCCGGAACGTCCTTTTATTTATTTCTAGTGATTAGTTATCTACCTTCCTATTTATAGTTCAAAATCAATACAACTAAGCAAATAGACTATACATATTTATTAGGTATCTACTTTTAAACCTTATTTATCAAAAATAACAATAATTAATATTATTATAGATTCCCTAAGTCTCAGCATAAGCTAAAGATACCATGGCAGGCTTGACAAAAAACTGCATCTGACGCATGTCAGCATGATGTCACTTTATGTTACTTTCACTGTCAACGTCACTATTTCATAATGTCAAATGTCCAACCAAAACCAGCTGTTATATTGTTGCGTGTGTCACAGAATTTATTAAATTAGTTTTCTCGGATTATTATGTATATCAAACTACATATTAAAGAAACCTGATATTCCTACAAACTGTGCATCAGATCTACTTTAAGCCAGCGGCCTATTTAACGGCCGGCATAATAACAAGGCCCTTAAAAACTTTGAGTAAAGAATCAAGATGAAATATTCCACTTCTCCAACTCCAAGCGTAAGCAACTATCCACGAAGTACTTCGCCCCTGCCGGCGCCCGCGAACTACCAACCGACCACGGCCAGTGCTGCGGTGAAGAGATACAAATATCTCCGTAGACTATTCAAGTTTAACCAAATGGATTTTGAGTTTGCAGCTTGGCAAATGGTATACCTATTCGTGGCGCCACAAAAAGTGTTCCGAAATTTTAACTATAGGAAACGTGAGTTATTTCTTCGTAGATAGTACTGATAAATCTAATATAAGTTTTTCTTTCTCAACCAATGTCCTTCCATACCTGAAAAAATAATTTATTCTCAAGTATTCTATGAAGAAATCTGTGGACACCCAGCTGTGGAATGATATTCAGAAGACATACTTAACTTAGTATTTATTGATAAATAAATCCTTAGTCAATTTGTAAGTGTGAATCAAAATGCAATAATCATTAGGTAATCCTCTTTGTGTACAGACTAAAAATTGGGAACTGATGATCTCACCAAGTCATTACCAAGTGGAGGAAAAATCTTACCCAATTTTAAAACTAATTTGTCCATTGAACATTTTGAATTAAGTAAAAAGGTTATATTTCATCATAAAACTTATTTTACATGCCTTCCTTTCAAAATTAGAATCCTGGTTATTTAGAAAAATCAATTTAAATCACTAATGATAACGTCTTTTGGTAGAATTGTTATTAAAAACAGAAACAATTCAGAGGAAAGACAATATCTAAGTTTATGGTATCTACAACAATCTTTGTAGGATGATGCTTAATTTTAGATTTAATTTACATACAGTTATTTTTTTCAGATACAAAATCACAGTTTGCAAGAGATGACCCCGCTTTTTTGGTTTTACTCAGTGTGTGGATGCTTTGTGAGTATGCTACTGATATTCTGCTACAAAATAATATATTAATAATTATAAATTACAGATTACAGTAAAGTAATTTGACAAAAAAAGTGTATTTTTTTTGTACAAGTTGTTCAGATTTATGTTGTGTAGCTGTTGCCTAGAACCTCGAGTAATCAACAATGTTGTGCGATCTACGGAACAATCTACGGATTCCACGGAATATAGTTTAAATTAGCACACAACAATAAAACAAACATAAAATATAGTTTCTTCAAAATTACAACTTATAAAGACATCTAATAACACCTACTTGTTGCGTAGGACACCATAGGTCATATTTACATAACATTGTTGATTACTTGAGGTTCTAGACAACAGCTACACAACATAAATCTGAAAAACTTGTATTCTCTCCTCTCACTCAAAACCTCAAACCTCTCACTTTACGGCATTTTAGATTTTTTTGTCAAATTACTTTACTGTAATCTGATTATATTACGATCTAGCCATATGATATTATAACTAATGAGTAATTTTAATCGAACTTAATTTACTAACTAGAATATTTCCAAGAATGTGTCTATTGGCACGGCATCTCAGATAAAGAGTTAAATAAACTTTAACTAATCAACATTACTAATCAAATTAACACAGATTTGGTAGAGCCCCAATGTGCCACTTTTCAGTTACACTATCTTAGGAATATAGATGTAATAAGTGGAGAGCTCCCTCAATTTGACAACTCCGTGGCTTAGTTGGTAGTAGCTCTGCCTTCTGAACGAGGGGTCCCTGTTTCGTTTCCCGGCCGGGGCACACTTTGTATGGTGAGCATGAAGTTTGTTCTGGGTCTTGGGTTTCTTGTGTTTCTGTGTTTGTCCATGCCATATGCGACACAGGGAATCCTAGTGCAGAGGTATGTGTGTAAAAGAAAAAAAAAATTACCCAAACAAAAAAATATTTAAGAAAATAAATATTTTCAGTGTCTTCAATATGCTTTGGTCTGGCAATGAGGCTGTCCGCAGGCAAGATAGTGCTCTTCACACTATTTGTGGTGTTCGTGGACTTCATCGGGATGGGCATCCTAGTCTCCACTATCATTTGGTAAGTCAATAGAGGTGGGATGTGTGACAATCCAACTGTCAACTCAATTTGTAACTTCACACTAGCCTGACTCTTTTGTAGATAACAGAAATACTCCAGTACAATGACCTAAACATGCAAGATTCGCAGGATAGAACCCGCGACTGCATCGCAGTTTTCCAAACTTGCCATTTATGTTCGTCACACAAATGTTCATCCTAAGTGGACATTGAACCAACAACCTACAATGTAGAAGGCAGAGCTAGTACCAACTGAGCTGTGAGATCACTTGTTCCCAATAACCGTACCAGCCGCTAATGTTCCTACTGCAGGGACACCGGCCTACTCTCGATAATTGAGAGTGAATGGGCTCTGATCTACCACGGGAGCCCAATCCGGATTGGTAGAAGTCACATGTCGTCGAATTTTTGGTTCTAAGACATGCCGGTTTCCTTACGATGTTTTCCGTCACCGTTTTGAGAACGTGATATTGCGCACATCAATTCTTTCAAGTGAAAAAACTCATTGGTGCATTGTGGGTTTGAACCAGCAACCTTCAGATTGAAAGTCGGCGTCTATGCCCCTGGGCCACCACGCACTCTTATCCCCAATAAACCCTTCAATCACAATGGGATTGTCAGCTGATAACTTTCGGGCGTGGTTAAGTTAGTGTTCAATTAACAAATTAAGGATTAACTAGCGACCTGCCACCTTGAAATTTCTTAAAATGAACTTGTTATATTCTTTCAGGTACATAACGAATAAGTACTTGCGGAGGGACCCACTAGGGCCGGACGTGGAGTGGGGCTACGCGTTCGATGTGCACATCAACGCGTTCTTCCCCCCGCTGTCTTTGCTACACTGCTTTCACATCATCCTGTTTATAAGTAAATCTCACTTCTTTATATCATTTAGCCGACTAAACAAGAGAATGTTCTCAATGTAATTTTTTTTGTAGTAGTCATGCCTTCCAAGCGAGAAGTCCCGGATTTGATTTCCAACCGGGACACACCTTCGTCTTGTGTCTTGCGTGTTTGTCTTATGTTTCTCCATGCCATCTGCCATTCAGGGAATCCTAGTGCAATTATGAGTATAAAAGTAAAACAAAATTGAGAACCTTTTTTTATAGAGTACCTTTTACCATCACGACACGATGCCACGAGAGGGGGTCGTGTCGTATGACGTCACGCCATACGACAGTAACACTTAACTGTATTTATTTATGATTATGATTAAATCACAAACAAAAAATATACAAAAAAAAAATTTGCACTTAAATTTTTTTGGTTGCATGTTGTGTGGAGAAGATCACTTTTAGTGATAGTTCCACCCATTGTGCATCTACCAATTTGTTGTCTGTTTATATAACTTGCTTATAATTGTTTTTTCTATCTAGTGTGCAATAAAAAGTATATCTATGTATGATTTTATTTCAGATCTCCTCGGTGAGAAGGGGTTCCTGTCTTGTTTCGTGTCAAACACTTTCTGGTTGGCCGCGTTCATATACTACATGTACATAACATTCCTGGGATACAGCAGTGAGTACAGCCTATGTTACACTAGCTACGCCCCGCGGTGTTACCCGCGGTTGGAGATCCTACGGGAGCCGTACATTTTTACAACATGGTGGGTCCAGTTGCTCGCGTCCATAGACAAACACAGAAACAAGACAAACACCCAAGACCCAAGAACAAACTTCGTGCTCACCACACAAAGTGTGCCCCGGCCAGGAATGGGACCGGGGACCCCTCGCTTCAAAGGCAGGGCTACTACCAACTAAACCACGGAGCCGTCTTTAAATCACACTTACGGACGCGAGCAGATGGAGAAGAATACAGAAAAAATAGTTCTCTTTGTAAACCTAATGCATTTAATGCTCATAACACAAAGTTTGCCCTGGCCAGGAATCGAACCCGGAACCCCTCGTAAGTTAAACCGTTTTTTCTGCTTCCAGATCTGCCGGTGATTCACAACGCGAGGCTGTACCTATTCCCGTTACCGATCCTAGTACTCGCGTACCTCGCTACGCTCCTTGTCAATGTAAACCTAAGCAATATGATGATATACTTCTACGAGTATAGGGTGCTTTAATATACTCTCAGTCGACGGCTCCGTAGCTTGTGGCCCTGCCTTCGAACCAACGGGTCCAGAGTTCGAACCTGGTCATGGAAATTTGTGTGGAAACGTTAAGTTCGTTCTTGAAAACTTATTTTGTGTTAATGCCAACGGAGACAATGAACTCTTACATGCTAATGTGTTTACGTTTAATTTTCACTAAAATCTATAGTTCCGTTATCTCTGGTTTAAATATGCTATGAAAAGGGCTGATCCATAGAATTAATAAAATACGAGAATGTCACACAAACTCGCTCAGTGAAGCTAAGACGTAAAATGTGTGTCCGCGTGAATTCCATCAACACGTCGAACAATTGAAAATGAAATAGTTTTAAACCCAAACCACATTAGAGTCGCCTGTTCCGAATTCCAGGCTGCATTACTTTGATAGTGTGGATACAAGTGGATACTTCTATTCTTATATTACTTCTATGGACTTCTTGAATCCTGGCCCTATCGAAATTAATTCGAACTTACGACTCTCTCGAACAATCGTGATGTTACTGCGCGAATATTGAGTATCTATTTACTATATAATTGTATAAAATTAAATGCATTTTTTTACTGATATTTTATTGTATCTGAATACATACTGAATACTGATTAAACTGTAAATATTAGGCTAGTGCAATGATTATCAATACGCAATAAAATAACTAATCTAATTCAACACTGTGTATTATTATAATTCAATCGTCATCTAACACTATCACTTCATCTGGAGGTATCAGTCTAGGTATATTGAACACTAACATCTTTTTAGGCTCTTTCTTCGATTTTGAAGCTGTACTGCTTTTGGTGACGGTAAGTGAGGATGGCAGTTTGCTGATGGAGGCGGAAAATTCCTGTGAATTTGGCTTGGGGAGGCTCTTCTGTCGCTCGGCCAACTTCTCTTGCAACGTTTTACCGGGACTCACTTGTTGGAGCGGCATCGGCGGCTTCGTGTGGATAGCGGCGTTCACCGTAGACGCCGATGACGTCATGTGCGCCTGCGACGGCAACGAGGAACCGCTGGTGTGCGGCGCAGAGAGCGGAGCCGACGGCACGCCAAACGAAGTCAGATTCGCGGTTAAAGATGCAGGCAGAGTCGACAACACCGTCCCCATACTGGGCGCTAATGACGACTTTGTAGTCGGTGCCGAAATAGACTTTCCCATAGAAGTTAGAGGTTTCGGATTGCCCGAACCAGCAGTAGAGGCGGATTTTTGGTAGTTGATATTGGAAGCCATCGAAGATGTCGGTTTCTGCATGGTCCCCATAGACAGTGATGAAGCACTCTTAATAGTCAAACCGGAGACAGGAGTTGCCTTCGATGTCGACGAATAAGATTTCGTGTTTTTGGACAGTGCATTTGCTCGAACATTCGGCAGTTTCGGAGTTCGTTTCTGCTTCTTAGCCGGAGGCATGTACGACGACAGCGTTTGATTCAGGAACTGTCTGTAGAACTCAGCTTGGAAGGAGTTCTGGAGTGAGCTTTGTAAAGGCGATTGCATTGTATTTTGCAACGGTGAATATCCTGCCAAAGCACTGATGTTGCTCAGATAAGACAGGGATAGTGCAGCGGCCGTCTGCTGGGATAGAATTGGATCATTCATCATGGGCAGATAATTCTGAAATGCGGCGGCCATTTCGCGAGAGTCCATTTTTGGAAGATCGGGGAGAGATGTCGAAGTCAGTGATGCTGGCATTTTAGAGTCAGATTTTACCTGGTTGCCTGTTGGATTGTGTACATGGGCAGTAGATGGTTTCGCATTTTCAGAAATCATTTGCTTTGAAGCCTGCTTCTTTTCATGCTTTTGGCTCTTATCCTGACTCGCGAGAGTCGCTTCATATTTCAACTGCTGTATCTGCTTCTGGCAATATTTCATGCTTAAGTCGACCAGATTCATGTTTTCCGTTAAAATATCAGTAGTGACAAGCTTAAAAGCTTCTATTAGCAAATTGGTAAACTGTTTCGAATTTGGTTGTTTTTGAGCTCTTAAATACGCTCGGTAGATGTCCAGCGTCAAACTTTTCAGTGCTTGCTGTTCTACGTCATTGGTTTTCAAGTCTGCTTGCTGGCTAAACTTAGTCAGTTGACCTTTCAGCGATTGCACGCATAAAGAAAATGCCTGCTGCGCTAATTCTTCTCTGTCTGAATCACGTAAATACGTCTTATCCGGTTCTGGAATTCTTTGTAGCTGCATGCTCAAATCCAGCAAGGTTTTGTGGTCGTCAATTTCTTTTAATATTTCCATTGTTAGAAGAACAGAGCGATTCATGTGGAAAGCAAAGCCCCCAGCTCGATCGACTTCAGACAGCGGGATTTTCCAAATATTGTTAAAGAAATTGGCATGTTTGCGCTCGCTAAAAAGACCTCCTAGCTTTTGACCAGTTCTAGAAGTAAAATTCGATAACAACAGATCTCGACATCTCTCAATATCTTTTCCCTTTTTGTAATAGAAATGGTAATGAGCTACTCTGTAAATTGCTTTGTAATGCGGTGGAAATCTGCTGGCACAGTCTTCTAATGACTCCAGGCATGCTGATACTATTTCTATTAACTCGTCGTCGGTTAGAGATTTTGTGTCATTTGAATTAATTGACGCATCGCTGTCTCTACTAGAATCACTGCTGCTATCAGAGGAGGAATCACTTGAGCTAGAATCCGATGATGATGAAGAAGAAGCTACATCTTTATCTGTTAGTCCCTCCAATTTATTGCCTTCGGAGACTTTATTTTCTATATTTAGCATTGGGTCTTTTGTTGGTTTTTCGGGTAGGTTAACTTCAGAGTCAATTTTCATTTGTTCTGGTTTGTCAACAGGTGACATTTGCATATTTTCTTCAATAGATGCGGTTAATTCTTTTTTCTCTTCTTCTTGCTGAGTTGAGTTATTTTGATTTGACTCTTTTGGAACTTCAGTCGGTGTAGCTGGATCGTCTTTCGTAGGTGGTCTTTCTGTATCATAAGAAGCAGATCTTCTCACTTTTGCCGCTTCGGCTTCCAGTTTCAGTCTTTTAGCTTCGTGACTTTTCTCTTCCCCTGCATCACTAATGGAACGTTTTAAAATATTAGCTGCATGAACAGGCTCTTCGGTTTTGGTTTCTGGCGCAGAATTTTCTGTCTCTGGTACATTATCTTTTTTGGGTTTCCTATTAAAAGGTCCATTTCTCCATGCTTCTATGTGACTCGTGAATACTTTTCCTATTGAAACTGATATAGGTTTATTTTCATGTTGTTCGATGTATTTTAGAATGGAAGAATGTATTCTGTAGTGCAGCTCCAACACTTCAATACACAAATGTGTGGGCGAATTGTAGTTTATTTTCAGCGGATATGTTGCGTCAGTATCTTGCAAACTTTTAACGCCTTTCATATAGTAATCGAGGTAAACGGTCGGCGGTTTATTCCGTTTCTCGGCAACTTTTCCAAGCATATAGTAATGCAGCCACGAGTCCTCATTTGCCTTTTCATCATGACTACTGTTAAGGTCATTTAATGCTGTCATAAAACACTTTTGTGTCGTATCTAGCATGTCCTCTTTTTGCTTTTCTAAGGCTTCGAAGTCTTCCATGCTCAATGACTCACTAGCTTGCTTCAAAAGACGTGAGCAAAATGAATGGACCGTGTAGACAAACATACCATACTCTATCCACACGTTACAATGAGTAGGATCCAATTCTAGTGCTCGCCTAAAGCATCTTATAATACATTTTGCAGGATTCAGTATATCTTTCTCATTCTTGATATTCGTACATGAATTTAGTACCCTCTCCAAATAGACAGCTTTGGCCAAAGAAATTTCAGCCCACGATTCTAATCGGTCGTTATTTACAATAACGTCTAAAGTATTGTATTTTACAGACATTTTGTATTCTTCTTTCTTGAAATAATAGTCACCCAAAAGGAAGTAGATATCCTTCATTTTGAAGGGTAATAGCGACGGGAATTTAGGTAGTTTGTCTTCGACTCCTTTGATGTACTTCTTTATATCAGGTACATATTTATTTGGATCATCATCGGAAGGTAACAGCGCCAAAATTCGATGGAACAATTGCTCCGTATCAGCAGAAATGACGGAAACTTTTCCTTCTAGCGCAGGAAGCTCTGGTGGTCTGAATATCTCGTACACTTGCTGAGCTCTTTCCCAGGTCAAGTTATGTGGCGTAACACTGTGGTCAACAAGATATTTTAACTTGTTCTTTTTGCCTGGATGGCCAAAAAGGCAGTACACACATTGCTCCATGTACTGAAATACGGTTTCTAAACATTTCGACAATGCTGGAGTGTGCAATCGTGGGACCACAGTATCGAGAATAAAATAAAGGAGTTTGCCCTCTGTCTTGCAGCACCACCCTCTGCTTCCCAACTGTTCATGTGCAATAAACAGAACTAGCAATGGATTAGGGACTTCATCACAGTCTTTATCTTTGTCAACCCTTCCTCTACCTTGATCCTCTTCTCTTTGTAAGATGTAATGCATTAAGATCCAAGGAATCACTGTGCCAAATGGCATTTCAGTTGCATTTGTTTCTATTTGATGTCCAATGATTCTAATTATATTTTCTAATGCTTGACTTAGTTCACGGTGAGAAATAGAATCTAAGCAAGACAAACCATCTGAGGTCAGGATGTGTTCCATAGAACAGAGAATTTTAACCACAGTTAAAGTCCACTTGTTATAGTCTGGAGTTCCACTTGTGTATCTGAAGTAATGTTTTAGGGCTTCATGTAGACAAATCAAGGTCCATTTGAAGCAATTATCCACATCATCTAAAGCCCAGTATGCATCTAGTATAAGTGACATTTGTACAGCAAAGTCTATAGACATTTCTTCTTCTTGATTCCTAGCCATGACTTTACAATGCGCAAAAGAGTCTAACACAATAGCCAGTACTTCATTGTAGCAGCCCCTTTCATACAAGTCCATTACTGTCGACAGTTTCTTGTTTCTCTCCAAGAACATGATATTAGCTGAAACTTCAGATTCATTTATTGTTGGTTTAAAAGTGAAGTTAACTATTTCTAAACTGTATGTGTCATGGTGGTCTCCCATAGCCTCAAACTCTGACAGTAGTTGATACAGGCAGTCTAATGCTACCTCTTCGTTTTTGTTGAGTATATGAATGTGCAGCTTTACCCACAGTTGCCTCAAAATCAGTTCCAAGCACTCCACACCAGAAAAAATGTAGGGTTTTAGATAAAGCGTCATACCTATAGCTTCTATTACGGACAAGTCATGGTTAGGTTTTTCTTCTGAATTTAGTTTTTCATTGACAGAGAACTCTTCAACCAGAATGTTGATATTAGCATGATGGATTAACTCCTCTTTATTTCTATCTGTGCATGTTGGGACATCAATATGATTGTTGTAGCAAGAGTTTGCTTCAATAAATATTTTTGATAAGCCTTCTGGCCATTTCATTCGCCATTTACTAGCTAAAATACCAAGGAACTCCTTTAACATATCAATGATGTCGCTTTTATTTTCTGTATATTTATTTATGAACTGTTTCACATCTTTCTGCTCATCTTCAGTTTGGAAATACTCTACAGTTTCTTTTTTCTCTACATTTTCTTCAAATAGTTTCCCGAGACCCTTTGTGTCAGGTGATGATGCTCGTTCTTGGTTTTCTTTCTTTTCAATAGCCTCAGGAGATAAACATGTGGGAACCATTCTTCTTAATGTTTCATAGATGTTATCATCAAGGCGGTCTTGCCTGTTTACTGGTTTCTTACGGCCCGACCTCCGCTTAGTGCACCAACTCCACTGTTGTAAAAAACCAAGATCACTGCCTCTCCTCCTTACTGTAGTCTTCTTTTTGGGTTCTGGAGCAACTTCTGTAACCTCTGTTGCAGGGATCTCATTAGGAATTATTTCTACATCACTTTCAACTTTCTCAGTATCTGTTGCAGCTTTCTCTTTGTCTGAGAAATTGACATCACTCTCAGATTCGGCACAGTCAGGATTCTTTTCTATATCTCCATTTGTTTCTTTGTCATCTGTGATTTCTATTATTTCTACATCTTGAGGCTCTGGACAAACTTCCACAGGTTCTTCTTTTTCCTGTTTCTCGAATACTAGTAAAACAGGGGACGCATGACTGAAATAATTCTGTGTCATATAGTGATGCATGTTTACAAGAGAATCTCCGACAGAGCGCCATGTGAATTCAGTGATAGGTTTTTTTAGTGTCAAATCAGGCAATTTATATTTGAACTGTTCTGCTTTCTGCTGCTCTAGAAACACATCATGGATATCATTAGCTTCTTTTAGAAGAATGACAGCTTTTTCTTCATCAATCTCATCATCATCTTTCTCATTCCATTTGTATATTGGGTTCAAATACTCCATGAATTCTCTTACATAAGGAAAAGTTGTGTAAATGTGTTTCCTATATGCTAAACCTCTTAAGTAGCCAGGATCTAATTGTAATGCATCATGAATGGTGGAGATACACTCTTCTTTATAATCCAGGCCGAGTAGAAGTGTGACAATCTTGTCCAGACACGGCCAGTGTTTCGGATTGCGCTCTGTACCCCTTTGAAATGCATGTAGTGCCATTTCGAAACGTTTAGCACGCATGCATAACTGACCCAGTCGATGCCAGAGGGTAATATCGGTGTCATCTAATTCAGCGGCAGCGCAATATGCTTCAATAGCAGCGTCGATTTCATCAGCGCCGCTCAGCATAGCAGCCAAATTTTTATAGCACAAATATTTCAAATTGAAAAGTGGTCCCGAGACTTTTTCGCCCGGTCCTGGTTTTTTGACATCGTAAAGTAACTCCGTGTCCAATAGATCCCTAAGGAGCTGCGTGGCATCCTTCAGATTGCCTTTTCGCTGGAGATCGAGGGCCCTCGAGTATTGCTGTAATGCTATTTGTTCCAGAGCTTCACGGGTTACCTCTTCCTCGGAGCCACTCTCCTCTTCGGACTCATCATTCAAAGCCGCGATTTTAATCATTTTTTAAACAAATCATTCAAGTATTTTATCGAATTTTATCACAGAAACAAAAAGAACGCCGCCCGCTGCGCTTATATTTTTGTTTTGTTTTGTGACAGTGAGTGTAACTGACTGACTGACTTGACTTACAGAAATTAAATGACACTTACCTTACATACTTGACTGATCGTTGGCACTGACTGACCTGCATAGAATGAACTAATAAAAAAATAATAACAATTGGTACATGTATCACTTGAGTATCACTTGGATTTGGCTGATTGTTTTAGTTCGTAAGTTCGTATGTAATTTTAAACTTAATTGACCCGATTTGAAGCTGAAGCGGGTTGCTGGTTACGGAAAAACGAGACGTATTAAAAAAAAAATGAGTGACTATTTGACAAGTCAAACTTAGACAAGGCTGGGCAGTATGGTTTCAAACTTTAACCTGTCTAATATGGGCGATACTAAAAAAATAATCAATTTTCATGTCAAATATCAAGTCAGTTGTCAGTAATGTCAAAGTAGTTTTATAGGTTAAAATTAAATTTGTTTCTTTCTTTTACAAGAAAAACAAACTGAACTTCGTTGGAAACCCGTACCAATTATGATTTACCAAAACACACTTTCGAAGCGATTCTTCCCAATGCTAATACAGAGCGCACAGGCTCACAGAAAACCTCGATGGCTGCCCGTTGCAAAAAGTAAAGTCTACAGGATACCGAAGCGCCCTGAAGTGTCTGAGGAAGAACGTTTAGAGCTGCTGCGACTCAATAACAATTACAAGACTCAAATGCGCGCCATAAGGAGATTTTACCACGATGAAATGATCAAAGACAAGTCGACGCGGGACAGCGCTAGTTCTGAAATGTCTCTGAGACTGGAGGCTGAAGAATGGGAAAAGTGTGTTCAACTAAACGAGCAGTGGAACAAACAGGTAAAAGTAGATGTAATAAATTAGTCACTGAGCTACTGCTTAAATTCAAAATAAAATTAAATGCTAGGTATCATCGCAGAATGGCAAAAAAAATTTAGAAGTTTTCAACTTTTTTTGCTATTTGTTTTCAAATTAGAATTCTATTCACATTATATTATATCATGAGATCATAATTTGTACAATATATAGAGAATAAAGTTTGTGCATTTGATTCAGATCTGAAAACTTCTTAATTTTTTTGCCATTCTCAGATGATACCAGGCATTTATTACAACAGCTATCAAGACAGCATAATCTCTGTCAAGTTAATTAGTACGAAATTAAATGAAGTCAAATCCAAAATACATTATATCCATCTAATTCTCAAAAAATCACTCCCTTTTTTTAAATAAATATGTACCTACAAGTTCAAACCCTATCCTGTAATAATGCTTGGAGTAAATAAATTTGATTGCAGATAAAGATCTGACTTGGATCCTCACAATATTTCAACAGCTTTATACCAATAGTTCTACTATAGTAACCTTACTCATAAGGTATTAGAAGAATCAGTAATATGGGTTGGGGTCTATTCTCAACATGATGTTGCAAGTTAAAACATTAACCAGATTTAAAGTGATGTAGAAATCATTTGTCAATATTACAGGTAGCTCTAGAACGAGATGAGAGGAGGAAGTTGGAAGTGGCGTCCATGGAAGAATATACACTAAACCGTATGGAGCAAATGGATGCTGTCCACAGGCAAAAAATTGAGGAGGCTTCAGAAGCAATCAGGCGGGAAAAGGTAAACTGTGGCTAACACCAGGCTCTTTGTTTAGGATTCCCACCTGCAGAATAAAGGAAACCCACAGAAGCTCTTACTTTGAAGTAAGCGTTTCTGAAACTATACTTGCATTTGAATGCAATTAATTTTTCATCCACCCAAGGACTGCCCAAGTAAAGAAGATCCAAACTAACTAGGCCATGATGTGTCCAAACATTGCCAAAATCAAATCACGTAATTAACGGACGGTCCCTAGCAGGGTAGGGATTATAAAAACGCTCAAAGATTGTACAATTTGTAATGTATTGTATATACATATAAAAACCAAACTATAAATAGTTTGTACTATGGAACAAGATAACCGATAGAATACTTACAACTTTTTCAAATATATTAATATTATACACTTAGACACAGAACAAACGACGAAAATAGAGTTTTGTTCTGGGTGGGAATCGAGTGCCTTTTGTCCATGACAGGGCAAAAGGCAGACCTACCAAAAGAACTGTACGGCATAAGATATAAAGCTGCACAATAAAGTATTTTTCATTTATTCACATTTATCATTTCAGGAGCTCAGCCAAACTTTCATTACACCGGAGACTCTGGACGCAGCCATAGAGCGCGCCATCGCCAACCCCACAGACTATAACTTCGCTATCGACCTGAAAGGCAACCAGTACATCGGCAGGGACACGCCGGCGATACCCCCTAAGGAGGAAAAAAGTGCGGTAGTTTGATAATGTAGATGTGCGTTAGTAGCTAATAAATTATGTATTTTATAAGTCTTTGTTTTTGTTTTATCCAGCCGTTCCACTTTCTAGTCCTTGTTACATAAGTCAAAGTCAAATATGAAATTAGTGTATAGAGGACGGATTTAAAGCGAGGGCCATAGATGAATCACGAGCAAGCAAAGGATTCTGATGACTGAATCATGACCGTAGGGAGTCATTCATGATGATTCAAGTGTTGGAATCCTGAGCGACGTGAGTGATTCATGGCCCTCGATATAAATCCATGGTTTTATTCAAGAGTTGCATGTTATGTTCAATATGCCTATGTACTTATATATCTTGATGAATATTAAATTGATATTACAAATTATTTTGCGTGTCGTGGAGCATAGCGACAACAGGCCATGGCGTTTTATCATTAATATAATCATTGCCAGTGTAGTCTAACCAAAATATTTTTTTAATATGATTTAAATCTCCGGACCGGAGGCTTGGTAGCACTTTCCGGATGTTTACTATAGAAACGTACACAATTGCCCATGAAAGATCCGTTGACCTTTTGTTATCATTATCACCTGTATACAACATGCTCATGAGAAATACAGTATTGCATACATGATAGCAGTACTTCCCCGAACGAACTTGGCACAAGTTTATTACTAAACACTGGACTCGAGACGGACAGTCTTGAAATTTCATAAATTTTTAGGTATATAAATAAAACTCTGTATTAGAAAAATAAATAACAGTCAAATAATTTATTTATATATCTTAAACTATACAAGTACGCTTAAAACTACTTAAATCTTAAATGATGTAAACTCCTACATACTCGTACTACATGTCGTAGGTAGCAAAACAAAACCAACCAAGACCCGAGAACCAACTTTATATGCTCACAACTCAAAGCAAATCCATCGTCGTTTCGTAAGCAAGATACTAGGACACTCCTAATATAAATACAAACACTACTACATACGCAAGCTTGCGTCTGTATACAAACGCACACGTGGAGATTACGTAGTACACGATAATGTACTGTAGTGTAGTGACAGTAATTCTACAGTACACGATGACTGTAGAAATTACTAACAAAATATTCTAATTGGACTACAAATTTGTATGAAATCAATTCAAGTGTGAATTCTATGTGTTTTTTTAATTTGTATGTTTAAATATCAATTACGACGAAACAAACATACATGATTTCAAGTTACCAATGTATATTATAATATATCAATTGATAACAATTTAACAATAAACACGCAAATTACCAAATTCGGTTTTTTTCGATTTAGCGGCCATTTTGAAGTGGAAACTTCTATAGGCGCGTTGGGAATTTTTTGGAGATGGGAAAAAACAATTGAACTGTAGTTTTCACTTCTGTCGGCACTCCCGGAGTGTTTTTTTTTTATTGCATCATATTATTTTTGTACCATTTATCGGGAGAAGGACGAGCAAGTGAGCCAAAACCTAACTCTGTAAAGGCGTAGTTTTAGGAGGAATCGCAGATGAAAATTTTTCTTTTTCTTGTTACGTCTCACGTGCATGTGATTTCACCGGCACCCACACCCTTCCACCGGAACAAAGCAGTACTCATCATTCTACCTAAAGGTGAAAGATTTTGTTTTTAAGCCCAATTTATGCCTGTGACGCAAAAAAAACAATCTTAGACATACTGCCTTAGGATTCCTGTACTCTGAGAGTAGCTATGGGCGCGAGCAGCAGGACCTGGGATTCGAGTGCTGATCATAGATTCATCTTCTTGAATATCCTCTCCCAGTCGGGCACGATGTTGAGCTTGTGGGTCAGCGAGCCTAGTGAGATGATGTTCGCTGACCTGGACTCGTGGTCCACCGCCACGGAGACCACCTCCTGGTGGAACGCGGCCTGCGTGCCCAGTGAGACCTGAAACAAAATCCGTATAAATTATATTTACCAAAGATAGATTATTTTTTTAAGTAACAAAATTGAGTTCGAACACAAGTTTTCAACAAGCTTACCTTAACACTGTGAATGTTTATAACTGTGTATAGTGTTAGATTTTTATTTTGTTTAATAAATTATTCTTATTCTCTTGATGTGACTTGCTGAAGGCCCACAGATGTTCAGTGGTAACCTCCACCTATGACAACAGAAATACGACTTAGGTCCTCTTCGTCTGAAGCATGGGACACCCAAGTCGCACCCCGTTGCGCCCGTTCCATTTTCCGCCTCATGCGCAAGTGATTTCACCGGCACCCACACCCTCCACCAGTACTCCCCCGGACTAAGACACAAGTTCCACCGCTACTTTGGGTTGCTCCCCACCACCCGGGGGGTACGTGTAGGGAAACTGACAACTGACATATGCAGTGTGAATAAATAAATAACTAACCTCAAACTCCGTGTCTCCAAGCTTTAGTGTGACGCGCCCGGAGTGGTACACGCGCAGCTTCCCTATCTTGCCCTCGTCCAGATCAGATATGGTGCAAGTGTTGTCCACCTGAACGCAGAAGATTTTTTTTATTAAACTCTTTTTATGGCTGAAGCTAAAAATAGAAACTGTAAGACAGGAATACTGCGTTAGGATTCCGTGCCGCATAGACAAACACCCAAGACCCCACAACAAACTCCATGCTCCACACACACAAACTGTGCCCCAGAATCGAACCAGGGACCCGTCTGAAGTAATAAATAATAACTAAAAATTACACGAGGCATTTCACAAAGGCAATCTAGCCCCACACTAAGAGCAGTTAGCATGTCTTGTACTATGAAAAACAAATTTCTGAAACGATACTTGAGATGTAAGGAATAAATGAGTCTGAGTTTGAGTTTGAGTCTGACAGAATATAAATATTTCATAACAATGTACAAAATCTCAAGTCTCGCACCGCAGTAGATATATAGATATACTACACAAGTAATGTCAAACAATGGGTGGTCTTATTGCTTTAAAGCGATCTCTTACAGACAACCTTATATGGACAAGAAGTAACGGATTTTACTAGTACGCAGTACTTCTGCTGCAAAAAGTTATTAGAAAGATTTAATGTAAAACTTAGTTAGTTAATTTATTCAATACCTATTTTTTTATTTGAAAGGATGCAAAAATGCTTTTAGATTAGTCTAAAAGAATTATTATTATAATTGATTTAGTTTGGTAGTTAAATCAAAATAAGTAGAAAAAATATGGCATCCAAGTTAATAAAATTGCATGTTTTCCCTTGACTTTTTTTCGCCCGTTGTATTGTACAATATACCAATTTGGATGAATCTTTTTTAAGATGGAAGGCCCTTTATTTGAAAAATTAATGAGAGGTATTTTTTCGATTTTTTATCAGTCACTTGTTTTGAAGTGGGTTAATAAGTAACTATACCGGTTTGGGTGGTTGGTCCCCGTCGCCGGTGGAGGTGGAAGGCGCAGAGTCCCGCTGGCGGGGGGGCTCCTCCGCGCTGTTGCCGCGCCCCGGCAACGACTGGGGGAACTAGAACCAAACAATACACTTACAGAACTCTAAAGATACTTATTATTCGAGTTACCATAATTTGTGAGTTTTGTTGACTCCCGATATTTCGACGCAGTTTCATGCCTCATGATCACTGGTAAACTGACCCAGACCATGACGTCAAATGTGACACATCAATTTTATATATTTGTATAGATGTGTGGATATAAAAATATATATAATATATATATATATAATTAACGTTTACACACTAATACTTCTGCAGTAGGATTCCCTGTCGCAGATGGCATGGACAACACCCAAGACCCAAGAACAAGCTTCATGCTCACGTATGGCCCGGCCGGGAGTCGAGCCCGGTACCTCTCGCTGCGAAGGCAGGGCTACTACCAACTTAGCCACGGAGTTACTTTAAGAATGACAAACCTGAAGCATTAATATCTTCGGCTCTTCGCTCCTCAACAGGTTCACGAT
This sequence comes from Aplocera efformata, assembly GCA_921293045.1. Classification (NCBI taxonomy): domain Eukaryota; kingdom Metazoa; phylum Arthropoda; class Insecta; order Lepidoptera; family Geometridae; genus Aplocera; species Aplocera efformata. The sequence continues at coordinate 1,149,239 of OV121057.1, forward strand.
GTCGGGGATCTCGCAAGTTTCCTTCTTGACGTCGGGTATAGATCTCACAGCTGCTGTAATTACAAGCTGTTATTTAACTTGCAATGTATGTATATTTGGCCGGGTGGAATTTTACAACCTTTTAAATCAGATATCTTTAACCGATTGAGCTGAAGATTGGTATACATGCCTATATTGGCATGCTTAGCTATGTGACGTCATTCTAATTCCAATATGGCGGATCATCCAAGACGGCGGACTAGTTATTATTTCTGCACTACCACAGTATGGGTATCAAATGAAAGGGCTTGCTAAGGAGAACACAAAAAAAGCTTGTTATTTAAAAGTTTTTTTTACCATTTAAACAATATCATTTTACGTAAGTGTACAAAGGAAAAAAACCGCCGATTTGGTGTAATGGTAAAGAGCTGATGATCTTCAAAAGCCCGAACAGATCTTCGTAAATTATAGCCAAGACCCATCTCGATCAGATCAGCTTTCAAAAAGAAAAATTGGGTCAATATTGGTCCATTCGTTTGTGAGCTACTTTGCTACAGACAAACTACAAACTTATAATACTTTCTTTTTCGTCGCTGGTTAAAAATAATATAATAGGTGTGTGAATATGACTCCGCCCCTTTTTGTCAAAATAAAACATTTGTTCGCTTACAAAATTAAAAAAAAAAATTATTGAAAGTATGCTCCATCTGCAGCTACAACCTTCGCCCATCGTTCAGGTAGTTTTCGTATTCCTTGCTGGAAGAAGTCCTGGTCTTTTGAGCTTATCCAGTTGTCAATCCAAATTTTGATACTTTCACATGAAGTAAACTTTTCTCCAGTAAGGTCTGTCTGCATCGTCCGGAATAGGTGGTAATCCGAAGGAGCTATGTCTGGTGAATATGGCGGGTGGGGTAACACTTCCCAGTCCTGTCCCTCTAAATATCTTTTTACGACTTCTGCGGTATGCGGTTTGGCATTGTCATGCTGAAGAACTAATTTGTTATGTCTATTCACCCATTCTGGTCGTTTTTCTTCTATGGCTCGCTTCAAACGCATTAGTTGTCGTCGGTAAACTTCTCCATTAATAGTTTCAGAGGGTTTGAGCAACTCATAATATACAATACCTTTCTGATCCCACCAAATACAGAGCATGACCTTGGCACAGTGAATATTTATTTTTGGCTGTGATGGGCCTGGTTCGCCTGGTTTCACCCAAGCTTTTTTGCGTTTAGGATTTTCGTAGTGTATCCATTTTTCGTCTCCTGTGACTATCCGATGCAAAAATCCTTTTCTTTGCTGTCTTTGAAGCAGCATTTCACAAATGGTTTTCCGACGTTCCATGTCTCTTTCTTTTAAATCATGTGGAACCCAGTCACCGGCTTTTTGAATCATTCCCATCATTTGTAAACGCTTTGCAACAGTTGAACGATCAACATTTAATGCTGCAGCTAATTCTGATTGAGTTTGGCAAGAATCTTCCGCCAATAATGCTTCCAATTCAGCATCTTCAAATTTTTTTGGTGGTTTTCCATGTTCTTTATCCTCAGTACTAAAATCGTTATTTTGAAATCGTCGAAACCATTCCTTGCAAGTTGTATTAGACGGAGCATGCTCACCATAAATCTCCACAAGCAAACGATAAGTTTCCGCTGCAGTTTTCTTCGCAATAAAATAATGTAATAACACTTCCCGCAAATGACGTTTATTTGGAATAAAAACCGACATTTTCGAAAAGGTGAAAACAATTGTTGCTTACACTTCAACCAAATATCATAAAATGCGTTAGATAGCTGACATTCAGTACTATCGAATACAAGTATGGTCATTTATTAGTACACGTAAACAATACTAAAAACGACATCTGTTGAGAAAGGGCGGAGTCATATTCACACACCCAATATACTCGTCAAGTTCTATATAAATAATGCAACATATCGCCAAAATCAATCAATCTAAGGTGTGAACACCTTGCAATATCGTCACACCTGTTTGAAACACCTTGTATATGTTTATAAAAGACATCTTACTTCGTTCGTCCTCGTCTATCGGTTCTTCTTTGATCATCACTTCCTGTTTGATCTTAAGCGCTTGCTTCCGTCTCAGGTATCCTCCTAAAAAAAGGTTCTCTTAGATATATGAACATAACATTTCACGCTAACCATACAAAAAAAATTATCAACAATTATTCAAAATATTATTTAAGATAAGTCACACTCACACACACAAAAGCCAATCATACCATCATCCATGGGCAGTTTGATAGGAGCGTCTATTTCCAACGCGCGCTTGAACTCGTGACTCTCTTGATCTTCAGGGATATTAGTGTCCCCCATCACCGACTTTATCTTCTGCTCCTCCAACTCCTTGTCGAGCTGAAAGAGGTTTTTTTTATGTGATTATATTGGATGAGACGGCTGCCCTGAACAACGAACATGAAAAGACCCAAGTCGCATCGCGTTGCGCCCTGAAACGGGAATGGTACGCCTCAAGTACTACAATAGTGCTTCCTTCCCTTCCACCGGAACAGCAGTGAGAGTGCACCACTGCTTAGCGGCGGATTACCAGGTGCGGAGGCAATAATCGCTTAGTGATTCGAGCGCTGAGTTCGGGATCGTCGATAATTCAAACGGCTCTTCTATGAAGAGACTCACTATTTTATTATTCGTGTTACCGAGATATTTACCATGATTTGTGAGTTTTTCCGTGATTTGTTAGTTTGCCCGGGACCATGTAACTGCGTCGAAATATCGGGAGTCAACAAAACTCACAAATCATGGTAAATATCTTGGTAACACGAATAATAATGTTCATAACCATGATAGTTTTAAAATTTAGACTCACTTTTTTTTTTAATGTGAATGACTGACGGAACAAACTGAGGGCCCACCTGGTGGTAAGTGGCCTCTGCCCATGACAACAATAATGCAACTCAGTATAAAATTTGGATCTTACACTGAGCATTCATCATGCTCTGTCTATCACCCGAGACTGGGATGATACATCACCCACAACCTACATCACAGGCAGAACTACAACAACCGGGCTTTGTTCCTCTGCATGTGATTTTTAAATGATCTCACCTTAACAAAATTTTTTACTCTGATGGTTGGTCTCTGCAGCACCTGCGGAGAGGGATCCCCTGATTCTCTGCTGCTGTAGGTTGCGCGACTAGCATATCGCTCGGCACCTCCCAGACCTGGAAATTATAGTGTACATTTGTAACTAGCAGTGGAACTGCTTTGGAACGAAGGCCCCATGGCTTAAATAAGAAATAACCTAATTGGTCCACAATTGATGAAATATTATATTGAAATTTGCAGCTGACTTGAAAACTTCTTAAACTCAAACTTCTTTATTCTTTCAGATGTCAAATAAGGTGAACCCTCATTTGTAGTCTGTTTACTATGAAATAGTGAATTACTCAAATAAATAGTAGCACTTGTGGTGTAGCTTGCTTATCTATTTTTTACATATCACCTAAGTTAAGCAACGGTTGCTCCCGGCTATACTAGTTATTAAGTTATGTCAGAGGCCTTGTCAGCTTCAAAACTGACACCAGAGAAGGCCACTAACTTATACAACAGAAGTAGGTAAACTTTATACATGTAAAAAACGAACCCTGTTAAGCCTACAAGGTTTGTCTGTTTGTCCTTACATTCAAGAGCTCTATCTTTGCTTGCTTTTGAACCGTACTAGATAGGATGTTGAAATGTACACAGAAAATTGTGTTATAGTGGTGCTCAATCTAACAAATACAATTAATGGTACAAACCCCTCAGTCAAGTCAAAATCGAACTTGGTCAGTATAAAACACATATTCAGTAAAATAAATACCTTCTGAAAACACTCCAGAAGATTTGATAATGTTGGGTCCATTTCTAGACCTTTGTCTATCCTTACGGTCCTTGCCACGGATGCGATCATCTTTCTTTGACTCCTGGCTGCTGGAAGTTTGGCTGAAATAGTAAGGAAAGGTTATTTTACCAAGATATTAAATAATCTCTAAGGATAAAACTGTAATTTTTGGTAAAGAAAATATACAGATTGGTTACACACTATTATACTTCACTACGATTTTATTTAGGTTCTTTCTCACCTTTTGCTCTTATTTCGGGAAACATTCAGATTAGGGATAAACACTTTTTTAGGTTTCACACCGCCAAGTGAGAGGTCTCGGGGTGGTTTGAACGACGGCAGACGCTGCGAAGGATTTGTCCCGTTTGGTGTAGGTTTATCTTCTGACATTTTAAATGATTTTCAACAGTGTCTTGTTAAAATGGTACAAATCAAAATCAATCCGAACACAAACAAACAAAAACAACACAACGTGAGTTTATTTCAGCTAAACCCACAGACTAGATGTACGATATAGTGTACTACGCCACAGACTATTTATATTAAGATGAATTTAATTAAAACTTTTTTTAAACTACTGAAGTGACGGGACGATCTAAAGGCCTACCTTCGCCGAAAACAATAGACCAATACAATTTCTCTGACCCAAGTAGTATGCCGTTGCGCCCGGCACCCAAGACGGGAATGTAACATCATGTTTTCACCGACACCCACACCCTTCTACCGAAACACATATACCGAAACACCGATACGTGTGCGACACTACTTGGCGGCAGAATACCAGCTGTACAGACAGTACTTCTTCGGACAAACTTGACACAAATTCTACTACTTACTATATATTTTTACTTGCTCCTTTGGTACCGCCCAGCGAGTACGTATACTATACTACTCGACGTTATAGTTTAAAGTCTATCTAAGGCACTACGCACGAATGTGGCTTCTTGACATTATTTAGAGCATGTTCAATGCAAAAAAGTAGAATATAAAAATATATAACGTGACCCTATGCAATAATAAGAATGGCCTGGAGATACACAAAGATAAAAAAAACTGTAAAGTGACTGTGTCGTGGTCACTTGCCGGCCGTGTGTTTAACGTGAATACGTGTTCGTAAGATATATGTGACGAAGCGAAACGACCTCAAAATGGCAATGTTTCCCCCTCCACCGCAAGCAACGCATCACAGTCCTTACTCAATGTCACGAATTTTATGACTCGTGAGCCATCGAGTGTTGTAATTAAATTTTCAATGTAGATGATAGAACTGTAGCTGCAGCATCAAACTGTATCCTAGATTTTGTTATCATCAGTTTTCTGAGTGACTTCCCACTATGAAAGGAAATTTAAAGCGCATTCTCGTCAAATTACCAGTACCTACTAGGAGATCCCGCTGATACGTAATAAAGTATATATAGTGCTATGTATAGTATGCTATACCAAAAGTTATCTATTTGAACTATAGGAGCATTTAAATAATATTGGGAAATTTCCCAATAATCATACTATTCATGATAACTAGGTTAGAAATGTGTTAAATTATCAACTGTAATGTTAGTCAATAATGCAATCGTCGGACGGGAGAACAACCAGTAAAAAGTACAAAGTCAAATTCAAATTAACTTTCAAACAAACAAACGCCGTTGTTTTTCAAAAAAAAACGCGCAAAGTTTCGTTTTGTTGGAAACGAAAAATCAGTAATATTAATTGTATTTTAATAGATTTAGTTCTGAAAAATAAGATAAAAAATGCCTGAAACAAATTTTGTTATTTTCAATGACCACCACACTCGTCATGCCGTGAAAAATATAACAAGGCAGCCCTTGTCCAATATTGGTAAGTTCCTTATTTAAATACCTGCTGAGAACAGCAAACCAAAACTTTGAATATAAATTTTATAAGTACCTATGGACCTAGAATATCCCATAATACCTTAGACGTTGATTCTCCCATACCTAGACATAGGAAGACCCAAATTGCATAGATGGAGCTACATAACAGTAATATCACCGGGATACGGAGATTTCTGCCTGTCCGATATTGCCATCTACTGGAGACGGAGGCTGCGACTCCTTAGCCTAGTTGTAGTAATCCAGACGAGGTTCACTTCGATACTTTTTGTTGAGCGTGATGTTTATGCGGGTTGGTATTGTGTGTGACTCCTGCTATACGGAATCTTAGTATGAGTGTGTAAAAGCGTATGTTTTTCCTATTTGCAGAAAATATGGGGAAGACCGTCTCCTCAGGCCCTATGAAGCTCAAGGAGCCTATGAAGAAGTCTACAGAGCCTAAGAAGACGTTCCTCTCCAACACTGGCAAAGCCCTGCAGAGTACGCCGGCTAGAAAAGTGTTTACCCCGCGAGCTGTCAATGTTTCTTCACTCATTTACAATGATGAAAATGATGAGGGTTGCAAAATGCTGGACATTGAGTTCACAAAGCCCACCTTTAACTATGGTAAGATCTATGGGGACTGGGGGTGCAGGTTATACCACTTACCATTATTAAAATTTCACACAGCAACATGTTTTTTTTTGTGATGAGGTGAGGGAACAAGCTGAAGGCCTACCTGGTGGTAAGTCGTAACCACTTACCACAACATAACACCGCCGCCCATAACAACAGCAATTAGACGGAAACATGAAGACTCAAGTTGCACGCGTCTCATTACGTCTTATGCGCATGTTATTTCACTGGCCACACCCTTCCACCTGAACACAGCAATGCGAATGCACCGCTGCTTTGCGGCAGATTACCAGGTGTGGAGGCAAAACTTCTCCGGGCGAACTTACAGAATTTCTACTGCTACTTTTCGTTGCTCTTCTAGCACCACCCAGGGGGTATGTGTAGAGATTCATAGGGTACCGGCAGACGTGAGCAACGAAACCCCAAAACTCCAAACTAAGCCAAACCTGTTCGTAAATCTCGCCGTAACTCAAAAACGGCTGGACGATTTTGGCTGATTTTTATTTTGTCGTGTTTGTACGTTGTATAATTTACTTCGAAAATTCGGAGATCAGGAAACGAACATTTTCTATGGGGTTTTGCAACCATGTCATTGACAGCCGATCGGCAAATTGTGAATCATGACAGGAAAACATTATGCCGGGTCAGCTAGACACAAATAAATAAAATAGAAGTGTCTGTTTGTTCTGGCTAATCTCTGCAACGGCCGCACCTATTTTGGCGGGACTTTCAGTGGCTAAGGATGTTATATGGAGTAATTATGACTACATTTACTCTAGATACAGACAAAAGCGAAAAAAAAAAAAAATATCCATGAGGACGAAGTCGCGGAGAACAGTTAGTATATAATAAACTAGCTGCGCCCCGCGGTTTTACCCGCATAGCTCCCGTGGGAATACGTGGATAAATTTATTATATTTTTTCTTCAATTTTCCAATGTTTTAATAGTTATTCTGATATTCGGTATAGAGAAAAATACATCAAATCTAAAACCATGAAAATAAGTCCAACCGTTCTCAAGTTAGGTATAAGTGTTTGACCCAACCCGAATTTGTTATATATATTAACCCCATAATCAACAATCATTAAAATTTGTCCTGGGTAGGGAACCAAAGACCTACACTGCAGAAGGCAAGGCTACCAACTGAACTGAATACATTGAGATGAATCCTTCATTTAAAAAAAAGAGATCGCTTTTATCATCAAGCAATGTTTTTTGTGTATTTACAAAAAGAATGTATAATAAAATTGGATTAGATTCACAGAAGTAACTAATTTAATTTTGTATATGTCATTATCATATTGTTAAGCTAATTCTTTGAAAGATTAGTGAGAAGTAACCCTGTCACAAAGGAAATACTAGTTTCATGGTCGTCCTATGTTCACCCAGCTGGGGTAAGCAATATCATCCGAGAGTACATTATACTTGTAGATGTACCTACACACTGACAGAAAGGTATATGGTATACTGGCTTGGCTATGTACAACTAGCGAAAACTGTGCATGCACACAGACAAGAATTGGTTAACAGGCCTTCCGAACTACAGATTGTGATGTTCAAATGCCTTGAATCTAAAATCTCAATTTGTGAACCTCTTTTGTTACAGAAGATATCAATGTCAAAACCTCTAATGATTAATCTTGTCTTTTCAGACAACCACAAGAGGGATCTGTTTGATTTCCTGCTGCCAGAACCAGAGTTGGCAAGGCATGATGAATCACCACCATCAACTCCTCCTCCTAAGACTAGGCGTTACAGCATGGAGCAATCCTCACCTTATCAGGAAGAGTTCTTCACAGGTTAATAAAGAATTCTGTATTTCAGTAATGGCAGAGTAGGGTGGGCCTGTCATAGGCATATAGGACCATCTACTTGACTGATTCATATTGAATGATTCCAAAATTTACCCCAAGCAAAACATTCATATAATGAATTTCCTATTCTTAGAAAAATCTAATATGGCAGATTATATGTAATGGATTTAATCCCCATTTACAAAGGATTACCCCTTTTTTTAAAATGGCATATTCTTGAACATTTCTAACGGCTTCATCTAATCTAGCACCAAACTAAGCATAGCTTAGACTATGGGGACTAGATACTAAAATAGATTTTTTGCAAATACATATTATATCTATTATACAGTACAAACATTTATGTTAGTGACACAAATGCTTGCCTTGAGTGGGAATCAGACCCTTGACCTACTTCCAACTACTATAATTCCAGCAATGGGAATTTCAAAGTTATGTATTGTGTAAGTTTCCACATTCTTAATGAGATTATCTAACAATGATTCTAAAGTGAAGAATGTTAGGTACAACTCGACCTTCAAGTTCTCATTCATGGCATAATAGCTTTACTGACGCTTAGCCACAAAGGCAATTAGTAGTTAGCCACGTGCATCGCTCGGTAACTGCGCACCAACTGCTCCGTTTTCGCGCTTTGTGCGCAGCTCGCCCTCTACCTATTCGTTTTCTGCGCTAAAACTGCCAGAAGTCAACACGGAAAATACCGATAGCCATCTATTTAGTATGTCTAGAAAACCTAGTCCAAGGGCGCGCAGAATAGACATCTAGAATATGTATAAATTATGGTAATATACCATGTAGTTCAACTAATAGATAAATTCAGATAGTTTGTTTTTTTGACCAGTAAACTATTCATCACACAGTTAAGTTTTTATGATCAAATCAGGGAGAGCTACAAGTTTACTTAGAGCAAAAAAAACTGCAGTTGGTCATTATTTTTTGGACTAGTTGAAAAAAATTGGGACTTAATTAATTAACTAAACAACTACTGTATATTTAATTCAGTTTTAATGACAAAATCCCACAGCATTAACGCAAAGGATAAGTTTCAATAGAACAAGCGAAAACTGGCTGATGCGACGCGTACTCCCGTGATGATTGTATGCAAACCGTATTAGGAGAGAGAAAAAGACTGACTGATAGACAAAGTAAGCCTATATTCTCTTCCCGACACGGCAGACATCATGCTTCATGCTTCAATTTCTTCACCCGAACTGCAATTAACTTAAAATTACATTCACAAAAATAATACGTTGATCAAGTTATATTTTAGTCTGTAGTGCCGCCCGACGAAACGGCGTTGTGAAGATTTATTGATCGAACGCAATCTGATGTCTATTCTGTGCCCAAGCCCTCTGAGCAAACTAAAAATGTTTTTTTTTGTTACAGATGATTTTTCGCTAGACAGCCTTCCAGATGATGACTTGGGGCTTCCTGGACTTTACTAACTTAACCCAGCGCCCAGTGCAAATACCCTGCAACCCAGTGACTTTAGTATAAGTTAATGTTAAGAACGATTCATTTTGATTTATGCAAATGCTAGCTTTTACAACCTCATAAAAATTAAAATAATTTCATTTTTAATTAGCAATTATTGTAATAATTTCTTAATAATACTAATAAATTAAAACTTACATGAACGGAATGAAAATTATTAAACATCACCTATTTATCCTATCTCAGTAGCTCTGAATTGAATACTAGGATTGGCACATCTTTTTCCAATAAGATGCTTATTAGTATAAAAAAGTCCTTGGACTGTAGACTGGAGACATTACCAGTTTCCAATAAGATTCCAGATAGAAAAACAAGCACATAACTTTGGTAAAACAAATGCCATAAACAGATGAAAATTATGATTTACATATTTACAAAGAGTTTTACCTAAAGCTCATTGAAGATGTTCTATTATGTCAAATACTTCTTGCCTAAGAATTGCACCTTTTTCTCAAAAGCTGGCAATGTTATGACAGTATTTTCTTTGTAAAAGGGATTCAGCATGAGCTTTATATAAGATTCATACACATCTGTGAAGAAATTCTTGATGCCATCCTCGTTCCGGGCGTCATGTACCATTATAAAGCGCATCTGAAATTGTAAAAGGAGGCTACAATTTTTTATATTTGTTAGTAGCTGCAAATCTAAGTGTTTGAAATTATGCATATTATCCAATCCCTTAACAAAGAAATAGAAATATTTAGTCTATCCCCTTCATTTAGTATGATTTGTAATAGAAGTAACCAAGATAACACAGGAACAAACACATTCATAATGCTTGATAGTAATCCATATGTTTGCATCAGTTGCTTTAATCAAATAATTAAAATGTAAAAAATATATATATATATATATAAGTTATACAGCAAAGTGCTGCATCACCTATGTAGAAAGTTTCAGTTCCAAAATTAAAATATACAGCCATCCAAAAAGTGCACTATCAGATTTAAGATATTTAACATACATACCTGACTGGCCGTGACAAAAGCTGAGACGAACCACTGATTGAACTTGTCTACCGACTTCAGATATGTATTGGTGACCTTCCACATATGCTCATCCACCAGATCCAAAGCTGCATGAGCTATAAACTCATTTAAGTGCCCATTGTCTTCTTTCTGACGACAAACACAAATTCTGGTAAACCTGATATTATAATCTAATGCATTTTTAGGTTAGTGACGCGCCCATTATGAATTTATGCTAACCGCTACATCCGAAAAATGCTAACTAAGCGCAGACAACGCAACTATTTGGCTTCGTAAGAACACGCAATGCGCAATAAGACATGTAAGACGTAAGCAATTAGGTCGAACGTTGCCTGATGAAAAATTTTCTTATAGGAAAATATGTGCAATGTGCTCACGGTTTGATCTCGTCCACTAGGTCCGAGGGCGTAACTCTACAGTATTCTAACAGCGTACATTTAAAATCTAGGTCAATAGGTCAGCTCTTGGCTCGTTAGGTAGGTACCGAGTTTGGTTAGCTACTAATGAAAATGAGGGGCGGACGAAATGATGAAACATGTGGGGGTCAGACATACCTTTAATTCTTTCGTAACTGGTATGAAATCCATTTCAAATATTGGATTGTCGGAGTGCCCCACGATGACGAAGTAATACGTTCCTGCGGCCATTGCGTTGCGTAAATCAATAAATTCGTAGTCAGCAAATTCACTCACATCCGCCTCGCCCGCCTTGTCTTTCTTCACTCTTAGGATTGCCAGGTGCAAAATAGTAAACGTTTGTCATAAACATTCCGTTAAAAAAAACATCAGTTTATATATTTAATGCATCAACTTTGTTGTATGAAATAGCAAAAACAACAAAAATGTACCTATTCGAAGTTTTGCAGAAAATATTACAATAAAGATATTGTTCAAGTTTGTCTTATTTTTAAGGTATCAAACTATAATAATATGTCTATTTTATGTCTTATTTTTAAGTATCAAACTATATTTTAAAGGCGAAAGTTTATCTGTATGTATATTTGTTATTCCTTTACGTTTCAACGGCTGAACGGACAAAAACATTTGACAAAACGGAACAAAAACATTCTTGTTAAAAACGGTCCATTAACAACCACAGCCCACCGAAGGTAGAATTTTCACTGAGAATAATATGTATTGGGGTGATCTTAATGTAGTCTAGTGGCACAATATACCTTGCGTCAGTTTGACTTCTACGGTTGGACTCCAATCGACCGCGATAAGTTTTGACTGACAAAGGGCCAAAAAGAAGTTTTAGATAGTTTTTTAGTTTTTAGTAGTTAAAACTTCTTATTAACAGTATTATTAATTGTAAAAAATATAGGTATAGTGTGCTGTGCTACAAAAAAAAGTACTTATGTCCTTTTTTTTTGTTTCACACTAAATTAGTGTACCATATTTGTTTTGGCTCTCCTGCAAGAAATCATACATGCGACCTTATGCATCTTGAGCCGAGATTTGGCAAAAACACTGGCAAAATTGACACAAAGCTGGCTACAATTGAGAATTGGTAACCTGACAGCATGATTTTAATCGCCAATAGCAATTTTGGCCTTATAGCTAAGTTCACTCTCAGCGTATAAGTGGAATGGTGTGAATTCTCATAATTGACATACCAGAAAAAAAAGCATGATTTGGCGTTTCGCGGGAAAATAATTGTGCTTTGTCTAACTTTATCCGCCATAATTTTATCTTGTCCCTCCCAAGCTAGGCTAGCTAGCTACTTTAACGAAAATAAATTTTGAGGTTGATAATAAAACAAAAACACCTGTATACTCTGTTAACAATGGAATGTAGTTATCTCTAGATGATTTATGATAAATCAAACTTTTAAACTCTGATATAAACTTATAATTTAATACATTTAATCTTTTTCTACAGTTTCAGATTCATGGTCTGTACCGATTGAAAAGTTAATGATTTGGCGAAACAATAACTGGACTAAATACGAAACAAAATGCGACAACACAATCCTTCATGTACTATGCGACCAAGTCCTCATTAGATCCGCATCGAAAATTCTTGAGTCTTTGAACACAAATAATAAAATTAAGGGTATCTACAAACAAGACGTTTTAATATTATTTGTTAGTTTCACGGGGAAAGAAGTAAGTTTTATCATATTACCTTTCTCCTACTACATTGTTGTTTGTTGGACGTAAACTATAAATATTGGCGGTTTGATATCATATTTTACGATATTGAATTTGTGAGGGCAACAAGCACCTAATAATAGCATATTAAGAAATTAATCATCAGGTCCCAATTTTTTTTTTTTAAACTTTGCTATTGCATTTTGAAGAATCAATAGTCCTACCGATCTTTCTATTTTTCCAGTTTTTGATATATAATACAATGCAGTACGTTCCCCGTTTATGTTATAATAAATGTTTCCCGAGTATTTCTGTCTGTTTAATCCGCTGCATTGTTTAGATCGAACAAATTACAGATAGTGAAATCGTGCGAGACGAGAACTTTCAAAAGTGTTTTGTTGAAAACAACTTTACTCAAATTCCACGCCTCCGAAGTTCTTTCACAGTGAATGACAAAATCTATGAAATTCTGTTCATTTCCTCATAAACGGAATTCATTCCGCCTTTTTAATGTGATTTTTTCTTTACCTCTTGATTTTTTTTACAGATAAGAAAAATAAAGTTTCGTATTAAAATAAATGCAGCACAGTGCTACCAAAAACTGGGAGAGTATTTTCCTCTCATGAGTTACGAAGCCAAAACTTGTTCACCCTCAAAGTATAAGAACTTTGGTGAAGTATTGGAAAGCATTTTAACTCACCTGAGCGATGACCATGGTATTTAACTTTTGTGATCACATTATAATTATAGTACAATTTTGTTCACAATTAAAGAGAACGAGAGATGTCAAACAAGAAATTATCGAGAAAAACAAAAAACCCAACGAACAAAAATTCCAATTTACATTCAAACATAATGGTATAATATATTTTTGTAAGCCTCTATATTTTTGATAGGATCCTAGTTTATAATTTTTCTTTGAAGACGCTATAATCGGTCCTTTTATTTTTTATAGTTTTGGTAATAGCCCATGTCACTCACAAATAAGCCAAATTTAACGACACCTCCCAAGCTAAAATCCATCAAGCCGTTATGGTGTCAAAGAAATATACATACATGTACAGATGCACTCATACAATCGAAAAACATAACCCTCCTTCTGGCACAGTCAGGATAAAAACAAGCACGCATTATCTTTTAAATAAAAAGAAGTTGATTTTTCTTTTGTTGTAGATTGCTCGCGATTGCCGATGCCAGTTAAATATCATAATTTTATTAAATTATGCATATTGGATCCAGGATTTTCCAAAATAGTGAAAGAAACTGATGTTATGATCAAAGAAATGTTGACGAATAAAAAATAACAACATGAGTTTTGGCTCACATGAATATTGACCCGGACGTCAAGATGGCGGGTGTATTTCTGTTTGTGAATTAAAAACCTTTTATTTAAGTATGGATTCATTGATAAATATACCTGTTTAGTACCTTACAATTCTACAATCAGAACTTAAATCTTAGGTATTACTAAGGAGTAATATAAACTGAAATACACCCCCCACCATGTTGACGTCAGGTTGACGGCTGACTTTATTACTGTGTTATTACTGTGTTAATTTGATTATGTTATGTAGATTATGTCAGTCGGTCAGAAAGCTAAACAGATGGTAAAATAAAATGAAGAAATCAATATTTTAGTAAGGCAGCATAGTACTCGCCTCTTTGAGTAAGCACTGGCACACGTAAAGGAAGCATCGAGTTGTTTGGCTTCCAATTTCGGGGCTGTACAATACTGGTTGTACATTACCGTAACGTGTCGTTAGAGCGCAGCCAGTAATGTACGGCACGTAAATTGCACTGCACACCCCCGGAACTAGAAGCCACCGATGTACATGTAATAATTATCAACACGTGACTGTAATGTATGACCAGTATCTCGCAGCCAGTAATGTACAGCACCGGAATCCATGTCATAACACGGATTCCTGTACAATATACAATACCGTGCTTACCTTATCTCTGTTTTATAGATTCTTCTTATTTAATGTTTCTCGACTTGACCGACTGGCACTGACATTTTAAATTTATACACTAAGTCAGTGTTGCCATAACAAAGAAGTCAAGTCAGATCAGTTGGGTTAGTTTTGTCAAGTTTTGAATATTTAACGTCCTTCTGGCTAGCTAGTTGTTTTGAATTTTGTGATTGTTGTGAAGTGAAGGCGCTGTTGTAAATAAATTTGAATTTATAACATATATTAAATTGTAGTCGATTTATAAGAGTGCTTACAAGCCTTAATGTTAAAATGCTACCTCAGAGATTTGTCCCTGTACAGTCTAATATACGAAAATCGAGGTAAGATCCTAACAATGTAAATTAAACCTATTGCTATTATTTTTGTCTAAACTGTGTGTTGAATCAGGCTAGGAGATGGTAAGCCGTCCATGCTGCCGAAGCCGCGGCGGCCGGGCTCCACGGACCGGCTGTCGACGGAGGCGCGCCGGCCGAGCGCCGCCGGCCCGCGCTCCAGCAGCGCCGAGCCTTCGAGGACCACCTTCGGCGGCCGCCTCAGCAGGGAGGCCTCCGCGACCAAACTACCTATCAATGGAGTAAGCTAAAAAAAACCTTTGTTTAACTAACTGCGCGGAATATTAGTGCAAGCCCAGTGACCCAAAATTTAATTTTAATTCAAATTTCAATGCCAATTAACTGATCTAACTCACCAATCAAGATTATGAAATATAGGTAGATGATCCCTAATCCATGTAAACCATTTCATTTTCTAGAAGATTAACAAATTAAATACACCCTTCACATTAAGAGTGTAATGCTGAGTTACTAAGAGCAATACTGTCTATGCATGTTGAATATGTGTTATTTGGTCATGTTGTAAATTTCCATTTGTATGTTATTGTACTTGCAGCCTGCCCTTCGTACAGGTGTAATTTAAATACTGATGTGGGGCAGTTTCTCTACTATAATGTATGCATATGTATGTACTGCATGTATACTACATATAAACCTTCCTTTCGAATCACTGATCCTTTTGAATCCTTTTAAATCCTATTGTTGTAAAGGGGTCTTTTGTGCTTTGTTCCCCCAATTAGCCTTTTTTTTGAGTGGTGAATTGACTAAAATAAAAGCGTTTTTTTTTAGAGGTCCCGCTCACAACAAGGTGATAGATTTGGGCAGTCCTCAATGACCCCAATGAGATCCAGTCAGTATTCGGCCAGGCCTACAACTACACCTCAGGTACATTTAAATGCTGTTTCATACCCCTACACTACGATTCCCTATCACATGAAGAGACATGTATTCATAACATAAACAAAAAAGATCTCAAAAAAAATCTTTTTGCTCACACAAACACAACAGTTTGCACTGGCTGGGAATCAAATGGTAGACCCTCACTTTGAAGGCAGGGGTGCTGCTAACTAAGCTAAAGAGCTGTCACAATATCATAGTTGACAATATATAATCAAAAAGTTTATAGGTCATATACTATAAGTTACCTAGTCAGTATCTTAGTAGATAGTATGTCCTGCTCAGTACAAATGTGTTCCTGTCACAGGCCTACTCTAGGCAAGCGAGAGTAGATTTTTTTTAAATTCTACAATATTTCATGAATAAATAAATTCATATTATTTCTTAGAAAAGTTGATAATAGTATGTAAATAGTATGTCGTTTTTTCTTTTGCATGAGTATGTGACAACTCTGGTATCGGTCAAGTTTTTAAGACGCCCGAATGCCTCCGACATGTCTTAACGACTTAACTTCCGTGTCCTCCGAAGCACGGAAGCGCTCAGTTCAAATGGTCACCCATCCAATTTAGTTAGCTACTTTCGGTCCGTAATTTCAGAGAACACCATCGTCGGACCGTAAAAGTCGCACGTGGCAGATGTCGCTGGACAGAGTGCTAGCCTTCGTCACCATCAAAGATCAGAGGTAATACCAGAATATGTTATCCATTTATTTTGTAGAGTTCAGCGTGCCCTGTCACACATAATATAAAGGCGAAAGATTGTGTGTGTATTTTACTCCTTGACGCTCAAACGGCTCAACGGATTTTGATGAAATTTTGTACCAGGATAGTTTATATCCTGGATTGACATATGGGCTCATTTCGAACACGGAAAACCGCGAGTAACCGCGGGCGCAGCTAATAGATAATAAACTTAAAAAAGTCTTAATAAATCGACATCGATTATTCTTTTATTTCGCCATTGTAAATTTTTTATGAAATTTTAATTGAGCCTTGGAGATATACCTTCGCAAATATGTCAAGAGTCATCAAGAGAAAGATTATGGTCACACATCACTATGATAAAATAAAAAAAAAATTTCTTTGTTTAATATTGCGTCTTTACAAGAAATACAATTAATTGTACAGGTAAACAGCAAAACCCTATCTAAACACAAAATTTCATGCAAATCGTTAAAGTCGTTACTAAGATACGCGAAATAAATATATAAATACAAGAAAGGCTTTTTTGTGGACGAAATCAAGAGTTCCTAAGTTTTCCTACGGCACTAAATGATATGCCTTAGTCTTCCAAGAAAAGGACTGAAACTGTTTTATATGTGCACGAATATATTTATATATCAATTTTGACATGTCCAGTGACCACAACAGAGAAAAACACATTGTAACATTGAATGTTTGCGAACAGACCGATTGCTACCGCGGCGTGGCAGCGCACGGAAACCGCCCGCGTGCAGGAGGCGCTGGCGGCGCGCGGCGGCAACAACCACGCCTTCGTGCGCCCTCTCACCATCGCGCGGTTCGTGGACATCACCGGCGGCCTGCTAGCCGCCATCACACTGGATACCAAGCTCAATAACGACAACTACGTCACTAAGGTACAACAAAGACAATAACGTGAAAAAGAAACATCAAAATCGGTATACAACGGGCGAAGAAAAGGTCACAGAAAAGCAAACAAAATGACATTTTTTTCAGTTATTTTGTTTTAGCAATGAAACTGAACCAATTCTGAAAGAAATTCTATGAGACCAATCAGAAAGAAAATCCATTCTAAAAAAAAAAGATTAATAAATGATAACTTTTATATGTATATTAGGATAAAGGTAGTTTATCAAGATGGCATGGCGAGATGAAGGTGATGAGATGGACCCATGTTTGATTTGTGATGCTTGAGTAAAGATTTTCCTAGTATGAAGTCGCTATGTTGTTATCGAGCTGTAATCTTTCCAGCTGCCGCACCTGACCAAACGCCTGCTGTACCCCGCGCCGGTCTCCAAGTCCTGGCTGCGAACTGTCAACACACTCCACGCCTTCCCGCAAGCACTGGCCCTGGTTGTCTACCTCCTGGACCTCGTCAACGACATCGTGAGTACTTTGAGGGGTGTTCAGAGCAGCTACAGGTGTTCCCCGGGTGGTGCGAGTAGCTGCAGAACTTGCGCCAAGTTCGTTCGTACGCTACCGCACCTGGTCGCCAAGTGCGGTGGCAGTGTGTGGATGTCCTCAATACCGGATTAACCACGAGTCAAGAGTAGCCATTGCTACGGACCCCGCGCAAAAAGGGGCCCTGCGCATCCAAACCCGCCTACCTACGCCTGAGCTTAATTTTTTAAATAAAACTGATTGTTAAATATCAATTGTGGAATTATTTTGCAGTAGGTAAAACTAAACATCAACTTATCTTGAACCGACCAACGAAAAAAAAAACCAGCTTCAGTACTTTAAAGTACTGAAGCTGGTTTCAGTACTTTAAAGTACTGAAGCTGGTTTTTACTAGCAAAATACGCATTTTGTTTACATCGATGACATATTTTTTCCAGCTATTTTGATTTGACAAAAGCATATCCTTTCAAATAAAGAAAATAATTTTCCAAATCGGTTGATAAATGGCGGAGAAATCAGTGAATAATATACATAATAGAAAATATGGTGGATTATAGAGCTGGTACCATTTTTGAAGTCTGTTAAAAACTTTAACCTATAGATAGTATTATAAAGGCAGTAGGAATAAACTGGATTCGCCTTGCTCAAGACTGGCTACAGTGGCGTGCTAGAGGCCTATACTCAGCAGTGGGTGTTACCGGCTGGTTAGATAGATAGATAGTATAGATTTTTTTAAACAAGGGCCCCTCAATAGAATTTGTTGCGCGCCCTGAGCTTGCTAAATCTGCACTGGATGTCTTTGGGTCTTGAAACGCTGTCTCGCCGTCTCGTCCCTGCAGTGGCGGCCTTAGGGGGTGGCAAGCAGGGCAACCGCCCGGGGCCTCGCGCCCTCGCAGAACAACCCGTTTTTTGTTTCGATTTACTGCAGCTGTCTTTAAGAGGATGCTGACTGATTACCAGTAGCTTTATACACTTCCTACTCACCTAAATTACTCATACCCCAGGTGCTCCACAAAGATCTATCGCACGGAGCCTCGCAATATCTAAGGCCGCCCTCGCGTCTCTGTAACTATTACACTGTCATGTTCAGGAGATGCCTGTCAACAACGAGTTGCTGTACGCCGAGAAGGACGGGCTCGCGCGCCTGAGGCAGGAGTACCTGCACAAGTGCTGGATCAGGTATCATCATAACATCATTGCAACAATAACACATACATATATATTTAGTGTAAAAGATTGTACCATAATGAGTCGGAATGATCTTCCTAGTGATACACCGACTGATTAAATTATAGATTGATTTCACTATAGTAATCAATCTATATCTATATAAATAAATAAAGTTGAATTGTCCATTTGTAATGTCAAAATAGTTTTTTTTCTAAATGCATTTGAAAGTACTTATAAGATGCCAATAACATATTTTTTTTGTCTGTCTGTTACTTTGTTCCGGCTAATCTCCGAAATGAATTAGGTATAAGGGCGTGAATATATTATTATGTGTTCCAATTGCAGGTTCCAAGGGCCGCAGGGGAAGCAGTTCGAAGACCTCAACATGGAGTACCTGCAGAACCTGGAGGCGTTGCTAGGCAACGACGAGGAGAGGATACACGAGCTGCAGCAGCTCATCAAAAGTAACCACCAACAATGTGTACCTCATTAGTCTCATTCGCTTTCTTTACCCGAGCCAAAGACAAACACTACGCATAAATTAATAAAAAATTGTAACGTAAAAGTTTACTAAAACAATCAAAATTACCTTGATAAGAAAAAAGTTGGGTATCGTTTTGTTCTTTTCGTGTAAGTGTCCAACTCTGGTGTCGGAGTTTTTTAAGCCGCCCGAAGGCCTCTGACATGACATCGTAACATGACCAACGTAGAAAAGAAGAGCTCGGTTAAAAAAAAGTTTCATACGTACATTACGTGTAATTTTTAACGAATAAATAGGTTTAAATTTACTTGCTGGTAATTTTCATTGGTACGATTATAAGTTATGTTATGACCTGGCGTTGAATTACTGATAAATGAAAATTATGTTTATAGAATACGAGACGTGCTTAGAAGATGAAGCGGAACAAGCGGCGTGCGCGGAAGAAGCGCGTCTGGTGGAGCGGCGCGACGCGCTACTGAACGCACTGCGCGCCGAACGCGCCGCGCGCCGCGACATGCGCGCGCAGACAGACGCGCAGATAGCGGCCCGCCGAGATCTAGCCGAGGCCGTCGCCAGCGTCGACGCAGAGATAGAACGCGCCAAGTGAGTATAGCATGCGACGACCCGTCGGACGCGCAGCGCATCACACAATCAACCGGCGTGATACTGCATCCCTCTCAACTGCCGCATCATTCAATTAACCGCCGCGATACGTCATCACTCCATCAATAATTAGGTGTGCTTCGCTTCGCTGCGAATTACGCATGGTTTTTTATGTTATATCAACACATGGACCTTAATTAGGGTTGTGGGCATACAAGCCGTGCCACCTGGACTGGATTTGATTTGATCGGCATTGATTGTTTCAGCGCGGAGAGCCAGCAACTGAAACAAGAGTTGGAGACGCAGGAGATGACGGTCGCGGAACGCACCAGGCTGCTGGATGAAGTGGACTACGCTCTCAGGGTCCAGGACTCCAAGGGAGCGCTCGCAGACCAGATCGCGAAGGTATGTATACCACAACGGAAACTTTTTTAAATTTATAATTACTCCTACACTATTGTTTATTCGCTGTTTAACACGCATACATACAGTAGTGTCACTGATCCGGCATCAACCAAAAATGTAGTAGAAACATCTATAAAAATAAAAATACCCAAAAACAAAAAGTATCCCCAGGTGAGGATCGAACCCAGGTCCATCGGAGTAGCACCTGATCTATCACCGAACCCTTTTGGTCGAAATTTTGTGCTAATCACTCAAATGGCTGGATGATGAAACATCTGTTTGCTACGCAGATGACCCCGAGTTCGGTCCTGGCCACGGAATACTTTTTGTGAGTTTTTATATTCTTCTACATTTTTCAATGATAGGAAAATTCCAGTACAAAAAATGAATCTGTTGTGTTCAGATGGTGCTCAGCAAGGAGACGGAGCTGGCCCTCTGGCAGAAGAAGACCCTCGACTGCTGCGTGGAGTACAAACAGGGTCTCATCCACCTGTCCGCGCGCTTCCCGCAGCTAGCTCAGTGCGCCATAGACGAGAAGTAATCACATTACTGTCTTGTGACCCTCAAATTACTGTCTTGTGACCCTCAAATTACTGTCTTATGACCCTCAAATTACTGTCTTGTGACCCTCAAATTACTGTCTTGTGACCCTCAAATTACTGTCTTGTGACCCTCAAATTACTGTCTTGTGACCCTCACATTACTGTCTTGTGACCCTCAAATTACTGTCTTGTGACCCTCACATTACTGTCTTGTAACCATCAAATAACTGAAAAGCAAGCGTTTATTGGCGACGGTAGCCACTTGCCATCAGGTGGGCTGTAAAGCTTGTGTACAACATCATCCAAATAATTAAAAAATTAAATTCCACGCGGACGAAGTCGCCAAGAACAGCTAGTTAGAACATTTGTAATGGTAATGTCGTTATGTCAGGGAGCTGATGGGCGCGGAGTGCGCGCACTGGGTGTCCCAGGCGGTGGAGGCGCTGCGCGAGTGTTCGCAGCAGCTGCAGCAGCGCCGCAACGAGGTCGGCCGCGCGCGCACCGCGCTCGCCAGGAAACGCGCCGCTCTGTTGGTAAGGGTGTCACTGTGGAGGAGTGTTCGCGCCACTCTGTTGGTAAAGTTGCCACACAAAGTTACCCAATTGTACTTGTTCCGTAGAGGAACAGAATAGCGTTCAAATTCTCCGTCTTCATTGATTTGAAAAGCAACACAATTTTGAGGTAGGGTGAGAAATCTTTTTAATTTTTTTTGCGTCTACGTGGGTAGCCCGACTAGGGGAATGCTTGCGATCAGTTCGTTCGCATACGTCGTTAAACTGTGCTTCTGTATGATATCTCCTACCGGGGTTCGACGCAAGCCTCCCATATACAGGTTAGTGGTTATCCCGCGAAAACAATTATATGTTTAACGCCTACACAGTACTTGAACTAAACAAAAACCGCAGGATGAAACTCGCACGAAGATCAGCGAAACGAAGGCGTCTGTCCAACGGGAGCAGGAGACCCTCGAGGCAGAGGTCGGCAGAGAGGCGGCGGAGGCGGCAGAGTGGAGCAGAGAGTTTGCAGAGACGCGCGGCAGGCTCGAAGCTCTGCAGGCAGAGCAGCGGAACTACGCGAGGATCGACCAGGAACTGCAGTTTTGGGAGAAACAGGATCAAATGTACGTATATTTTTACAAAACAAATTCAAAACAAATTTCGGCAGTCACCTTCTGAAAAACTTATACTAAATTCAGCTTGCGCGGCTAAAGCCCTTCGATGGTGGGACAGAAATACATGGTAGCCATAATAATCGTGGTTCCTTTACCCTCTTGGGGGACCATGATGCTCGCATGTTCATCGATAGTCGAATACTCTGCCTACACGTGCCACGGGGTGGTGCGAAGGTGGTCCTTAAGGAAGGTATACAAATACAGGGCCCATGGAATACATACCTTAAATCTAAAATATATGCTATATGCTGTTATTATCGGGGAAGGTAACCATTTAACATCAGGTGGGCCGCAAGCTCGTTTCGTCACTTTAGCTCATAATAAAATGGTTACCACCGCTCATAATACAGCAAAACGAATTGGGGTACTACCTACCGAAGTATGAGCAGAATCAAGTTTATTCCAAGTTTCCTGTGACCATTGTGGTCCGGTGACAATACAAGTATGGTTATTTCAGGTGGCGTTCAAAACTTTCCGCTTTGCACTCATATATAGAGTCGAAGCGCGATGAGGCGCACCGCTTGCTAGAAGCGGCTTACTCTCACCGCAAGCAACTTGTTATCGAGGCTGTGTCAGTGCTCCACGACCAACTGGCGCGCTGTTGAATTCCATACCACATTCCAGACGGTACTGTGGTCTGTCCCGACCATGACATTGAATAAGCGAAACAAAGAGCTGCTGCTCTAAAGCGGTCAGAGCGAAAGTTCTCACAAGTCGTTAATGGTGTAGATTCTGTTGGCATCAAACTAAACAAAATAGTATAGTAGTGTATGCCAGGCTCCCGGGTTAGACTGCTTAATAATAAATATTTGTATTCTAGTTATGCGATAAGAATATTTCATGTAAATAAATAATGTCACCCAATTTCGTTGTTCATTTATTTAATAACTAGCGACCCGCCCCGGCTTCGCACGGTTACTAAAGCATATAAATCACTCTATTAAAAAAACCGCATCAAAATCCGTTGCGTAGTTTTAAAGATTTAAGCATACATAGGGATATAGAGACAGAGAAAGCGACTTTGTGTTATGCTATGTAGTGATAGTAATATAGTAATTCCAATTCCTGGACATTTCACCGGACTTGGTGGTAAGCCCTGGTGGTGGTGGTTGTACTAGTAAGGAATGATAGGTAGCGGAAGGTGTTAGCTGAGTAGTTCGTGGGAAAACTACTCAGCTCAACTCAACTCATTGGCAGCGATAAGTTCACCACTTGTCATGTCTACGTTCCCATGATGCTGAAACTGAAAATTTAAAGATTTGTTTCACACAGCCCGATCTAGTCCCTAACTAAGCATAGCTTGTACTTTGACATATAAATTACGTTTGTGACACGTAATTTATATATATTATAATATATATAGGATTCTAAAAGGATAGCTCAAATATTTGAGTAGTTATCGCATTTTTTATGTTCGACACCCTTTCGTTGCGGCCCAGTGTATTTTACTGAACTTGTGTAATATGTTCTTGATTGTGTAGCCTGGTACACAGTCAAGAATATACACAATTATGATGTGTACCTAACTTATGTTGTAAATAATTTAATTGAGGATAAAGTTCATATTTCAGGATATATTTGTGGAATTAAATAAATAGTTTCCCATTAGCGCTACTACGAGTAAGATCAGGGCCCGAAAATTGTGTATTTAAAATGAATTACAATATAATTGAAAAATTTATTATACTTTTAACTTGCGGTTTGGCTTCGGCGGTCAATAATAGCAGCGACTGTGACAAAAACCCAATTACAGATATTCGGAATAGACGCATCAGTTACGATAATGTGTGTGGCGGTGAAATTCCTTGTATATACAAATGTTGCCTGGAAAACGAAGTTATTTATCGGCACAAGAGGTCCCGAACCTGTAAACACATAGACGAGGTCAGAAAAGTGCTAAATGATGACCTATCAACTAATGTGACGTTTGCCAATATTAACGTTTATGATAGCGACATACATAAAGAAGTAAAGGTTTTGAAGACGCACAGAAATTTCAACTTTATTCACAGTAGCGTGTTTATGGACCAGGTTTGCTCACCGAGCGGAATCTCAACACCACTACTTCTAGAGGTAAGTACCCACGTTCATTTCCTTTTTTTTTGAAAAGCATCGGAAACATACGCTAACACATTCGTGCACAAGGATTCTCTGTGTCGCAAGTGGCATGGACATTTATAATGTACCCAAGACCTGGAAAAGAAGCTTTGTAGTCACCACGCATGTACGACACCGTTCAAAAATTAAGAGAGAATTTTAATTGACAATTTAACAAGGGACTGATTTGAAAATCGAATAAACTGACTTTAATTCTTTCATCACTTATTCTTCACCCTAAGGCGTGGACACTGTTTTATGAAATTTGTATGGCAGCACGTCAAAGGTGCTCGTCCAATAAAAAAAACATCATCCAATCGCTTATCAAACATACTAAAATTAGAGCGCAATTGGAAGTCGGCTAAACTAAACTATGTTATAGATGTGACGGGAGGAGCTGAAGGCCCTACTGATGTTAAGTGGTTAACATCATGATAGCCACTTAACATAATGATCATGTTGGTGCAGCGAAGATGAGCCGTCGTGGCGTCCTGACTTGAATGCTTTAGATATTCTCTCCGAATTGGTGCAAGGGCGTGCAGGAAATACCTAAACCTGGCTTTCCTTGTGCGAGCCCTAGGAAACTAAACAAACAGATTCACAATGAAAAGATTTGTGAAGCGATAGACTTCTGGCCGACTAACGCGTTTGTACACATTTATTGAAAATGAGGGAGGCTATTTTAAATTAGCGTTTTTTTTATTAATATGTAACCGAATTTATAATTTATTAACAATTTTATTGAAAGCTTTATAATAATAATCTTTAGAGGCTCTCGCTAGGCGGCTGGATCAAGGGTCAGATACAGAAGGCGGTGCTCCTGGACACGGCACGCATCGTCAGGAGGTTCCTCTCTCTGCAGCCCTAGCCACCAATATTAGACAATTCCATCGATATTAGTAAAACAAAAACAGACTTAGTAGTGTCAGTAAATCAATTCAAATTATTTTATTTGATACAAGATGACATGCATTATGTTATATTTCTTTACTTTATATCAAAACTTATGAAACAGCTTGAGAATAAATTTTAACCCTAAAATGAGGCAAGATGAGACGAACTTATAGAACTTTTTAACAATTATTTTATTTTAGAATGGCAATGCAGTGGTATACGTTAAACACAAACAAGATCCCTGGAGGCCTTTGAAATCGGGTTTGTTCTGCGTGGACGTTGCAGTTGGCAGACGGGCAAACAAAACTGTGTTTCATTATTTTTACAAGATCTTAAACCAAAAAGATAACGGTGATGCAACGAAAAAGCATGTTTTCATTGCTATATGTGAGTATATCATTCGGTATGTGAGAGTGAATTTCATGCGGCCGCGTAGGTATGTATTATTTAATGCAAAACTATTATTTAATACAAAACTGTTGGATTCTGACGATCTAATAACTAGATTACCGCTTACCCAGTCTTTACCCTGCACCAGAATACCCTGTCGTAGCGATGATCGATAAACATCGATGTTTAGCTGGAGAACATCGATGTGAAGTCCTTCAAAACATCGACACATCGATATTATACTCTAGAGGCATGAATTGGGTGTAGGTACTCGATAGATTGCGCTGACTTTTTGTTTCGTTCGTATGCATATATTATATAATAGACGTAGTTAGTAGTCATACTTCGGAAGGGGTGGATTTGAATATTATATGGATATATGGATTTATATATTGCAGTTATAGGCGGAGGTAACCACTCGACATAAGGTGGGCCTTCAGCTCGTTACATTTGTTACAAAAAAAAAGATATTTAAAAAAAGTTTTCGATTATTAATGTGACTGTATATTGAGAATTCGCAAAATGATGATTTTGTACTTATTTCTTTGTGATTGCAGCCATGACGATATCTAGTTTGTTCCTCCTGGTCGTGCTGGTGGTGTACAGCTTGCTGCACCAGCTGCGCAACATCCAGGGGTTGCTGCTGATGGCGTACGTCGCGACCCTCATGGCCAGCTACTCGCTCAGGGCCGCCCAGCTCTTCTATATATACTACAAGAACAGGCGCGAGGAGCCGCCAGCTGACACGAGCTTTATATGTGAGCCACTTATTCGTAATGAGCATTACTTTGTATATTCTAATTCTAATTCTGGCCAGGTCTGTACTGACGTCCCGCATTAGGGTGTTTTTGTGCATTGTCCATTACATTACATAAAATAAAAATTTGATAGGGATCTCTGACAGGGCGTACCCAGCTTCTGGCCTGGGGGAGGCAAGTCCGATTTTTTAGGTCGAATCGTTCGCGGCTTTTTTGTCATACACATAACACACCTACATGAAATATTAGATATATGTAGTGTAGTGTGTAGGGCAAACAGCCGCAAATGATCCTGCTTTATAGGTAGTTATATAAATATAAGTCAATTTGACTATGCATGCATTTTTATTTTATTTTAATCGCTTCCTAATTTAAATTTCCAGGGAAGGGCAGTATAATTGAGCATCTAATTATTTTTGTTTTATTCACAGCTCAAGTATATTACTTCAGCTGTCTCTCTTCGTTCTTCTGGTTGAAGATCATGTCTTTTGACATTTGGTGGACGTTCAGGTACGTGTCATTGGAGTCATGTCGAACGGTCACAGAGTTACTCACAAATGTACACACTTGTATTATAAAGGCGAAAATTTGCATGTATGGGTGTGTGTGCGTGTGTGTTTGTGACTCCTTCAGGCTTAAACGGGTCAACGGATTTGGATGAAATCTGATCCCGGAAAACCACGGCAAACACCGCGGGGCGCAGTAAGTGAACTTTAAATAAATAAATATTCATGTCTTGTCTATGCCATTTGCGAGACAGGGAATCCTAGCGCAGGGGTATGAAGCTGTATTAAAAAAGAAATCTCGCATTTGCATCTATAACATTAGTTAGAATAGCTTCCGTGTCTGTCTGTCTGCCTGACCAACTGCCACAAATATTATATTGATAAGAATTTATTTTTGATACCACTATTCTATTAGAACTTCCTATTGTTTATACTGGCATACAAAGAATCAGTTCTCAACAGTTATTGACTTTCCAATATATGCAGTAGCGAATTAACCACATAACCGCGTAGCAAGAGTAGCAAAAGGGGGCCTCACGTATCCAACCCCACCCCTTTTTTTTTTTTTTTTGTCAAAGGGGAAATACTTTGCTTATATCCCACGCCTCCCCAAGGCGTGTGGTATACGCAAAGTGACTTATGTGTGACTCACCCCCAACACTACTCAGAAATAGCAGTGCTGGGGGAATACACACTAAAACCCCCTCGGTGTTCCTACACTACGCCTTCACGCTGGGGCTACGGGTACGGTATCACTCTTCCGCGGCCCCAGCAGCGTTGGTCCTCGCGTATCGGGACCCCAACACTGTATGAACCTCCCTATGGTGGCGTGTCCGGAACACGAAAACACGCTATCCTCCGGTGGGGACCTCATTTTTCGGACGGCAGATTCCCCAGATCTACCGCCCGGAGGTTCCCGTTAGGGTGGCAGGCGGCGCTCATGCGCCTGCCTACGCCGACCCACTCTCCTGCGTCTATCAGGGTGAGGAGATACTTCCTCCCTCACCCTCTATCCAACCCCACCCACCAGTAATTTTCTGAGTGAAATTTATTTACTTGATGTCACAACATTACAATTAAACACCAACAAAATTGTAACTTATAGATGGCAAATAAATCTACTGAGTATTAATTTTAGCACTATACTGCAGATCAAGGGCCCCTCGATTGAGTTTGATGCAGACCCAGCGCTTGCTAAATCCGTCGCTGAATCTATGAACTGTGATTGGTAATACATCATCATCAGCCTACATCAGTCCACTGCTGGACATAGGCCTCTCCGAGTAAGCGCCATTGAGCCCGGTCTTCGTGTCTTGGCATCCATTTTCTAACAGCCACTTTCCGCAAGACGCCGCTCCAATACATGCAAACGTCTATAAAAATTTGATTGCAGAGGCTTGAGGAAACTGCGTGAGATCCACCGGCGGGGTATTCACGTGAAGTTCATGATCTACGCGCTATATGCGTACGGAGCGCCGGCCGCCATGACGATCGCGGCGGTCATCGTGGACGGACAGGAAGACCTGCCCGACTATGTCAGCAAGCCCAATTTCTCCAACTTTATTCAAGGTAGTTTAACCTTCCAATAATCATTTTTAAAACTATCATCCAAGGTGACGAGTATTACCTTTATTATCAGCAGAGTAGGTCGATCAGTGATCACGTAAAACACACGACCGTGTCCACGACACAGCCGCAACACATTTGTTTTTCCCAGTTACATAGATTTACCATTCATTTGAGATTTGTTTTAAAAAATATCTTAAACGTCCGGACTGATGATTGAAACACTTTTCAAGTGACTTCGCTCTTCCAGTTGCTCGCGTTCGTAGGTGAGTACCAACTGACAGGAGCAACTAGATCCCTGGTGACCGAGAGAGTAAATAAGTGCGTGAGGAAAGAACGATGATTATAAATGCGTCCATTGCTTCCCAGGCGATATATTTTTCTACCTGTACGTACCCATCATGATCCTGACGGGGATCAACTGTCTCCTCTTCTTCATGACCGTGTACAACATCTGGCTTATCCACCGCACCATGAGGAACATGAACAAGGGGACCACTAAGAAGAACCTGAAGGATCAGAATAGGTGAGTTCCTGCTAACGCCTGCCTTCCAGCTCCATCACAATGATTCTAAATTTTAACTCCCAGACAAAACATTCTGCGTAAGAATCGACTCCGGAACTTCCAGCAGAATGCAGATGGCACTGTTCAGAACTTTCCAGCAGATGGCACTGTAGCTCTGTCCAGAAGACAGATTTACAGACAGTGCCATCCACGAAAACGCGCCCGCTCTTCTTCCTAATCCCTTACAGTATAAGTGTGCAATTCTGCTAGAGTTTAAACCTTGTCGATACACACTAATTGCCCATCTATTACTATTGCAGAAGTATGAGTGTGTAAACGTTTATTATTTGTTTGTTTAAAATATGCAGTATAAACGTATGAAGCAGTGAGTATTTACTATTTTTGGTTTCCCCCAGGTTCTGGCTGTACATTAAGCTGTCATCCTTGATGGGTGTAGGCTGGATCATTGAGGTGGCGCAGACGGCGGTGCCGCAGCACCAGATCCCGGCGTGGCTGTTCATGCTGCTCAACACCTACACGATGCTGACCGGCGTTTTCATATTCTTCATGTTTGTCTTCAAGAGGTCCATACTCGTGTTGCTGTGTCAGAGGTACGGTTCTCCAAGCGTTACAACTAATCTGGCTAAACTTGTGCACACGTAGGCATGTATATTACTAACTGCGCCAAAAAGCGAAGCATCAAAAGTAGCATATTTAATCCATATAATATTAAACACAAAAATTGTCTCTTCCTATGTCCGTTACACTTTGTAACCATCCAACCGATGTGCTTCAAACCGGTTCATTGTTTACAAAAAACAATATAGCTTTGATGTTACCAAAATATGCGTCTTGTGCCGAAAAGGGGCTTGGCTCAGCATATGACCCAACGCTGGTTTTCAGCTAAAAAACATGAACCTGTTAACATAACAAACATATATATTCGTCACACAAATATTTGTCCTGGGTGGGAATCGAACCTATAGCGCAGAAGACAGAGCTACCGACTGAGGTGGTAATCAATTAACGTATGCATTGTAAGGTTCATTGTAATTGTCAAGTGTATATGTCCGTAGGCACATCGAAATACTGCTATTAATTTTTATTTTCCCCGTTGTGTTCTATTATTAAATTTATTACTAGGATCAGTACCAGTAATAATTTTATACAGATTTTTTTTCACAAATCCTCTATAAAATTATTCCTGGCTATTGAATCATTGATATCATTTAACTATTTGTATTTTAGTAGTAACTATAATTCATTTATATCCTTGTAACTTTGTTTTTGTTGTGGCGAAATTGAGGAAGTGTGGAAATGAATGAGCTGAATTGTATCGAAAGTTATTAAACAAAGATATTAAAAATGTTAATTTACTTGTCAATCAAGTACAAGCATTTATGAGATAGCGCTGTATAAAATTATCAGCATAATTATTAATTATAAAATAAAAAAGTTTTTTTTAAAGCATGACGTTTTTGCAATTATGCAGGTAAACTTACCTCAACACAACACATCGTTACAGCCGTTTCGGAGATACGCAAGATAAATAAAAACAAGATAAATACATAATTAAATAAATATATAAGTTTTAACGTGACCATAAAATTCTTAACCCTCATTGGGGTAACTCCACGAGGAAGTTCCATGGGATAGCGAGTAGGTCTGATCTTATTTTCCTTCCTCTTATTTAGTTTGTGGGTTATATTATGGGACATAATAGTACATTATGATATAAGTGCGGTAAGTTGAAAATTACAGCCGAGGCGATATTGCTAGCATTGAGAAGTATTGCTATTGAGGACCTTTTTGATAAACCGTGCGTTTTATATTACAACTAGCTGTGCCCCGCGCTTTCACCCGCGTTTTTCTAGTTTTTTTTTTTTAGTTTTTCTTTTTTTAAAAAAGAAACATAGCCTATAGCCTTCCTCGATAAATGGACTACCCAACACTGAAAGAATCATTCAAATCGGACCAGTAGTTCCAGAGATTAGCGCGTTCAAACAAACAAACACTGCAGCTTTATAATATTAGTATAGATATTACAATAACGCACAAGTGCATCATGAGATACATTACGATATTGAAATTGGTGAAATAAGAGACCCAAATAACTTGAACTTTCAAAGGACTTTCACTGACAGAGGTGATTTTGTAACTTAAGATACTTTTATAGAAAAAAACAATTAGGGTTCTGCGCCAATAAATGTTTTCCACGCGCAAGAAATCGCGGGGTACAGCTAATAATAAATAAACATTTAATTCTTTAATTTAATTAATTTTGACAATAAATAACAACCATTTATCTGTACACAAAAATATTAATTTACTTTAATAAGATTATACTAACCCGCCGTTAACATAATCTCTGAATTTTCAGGGTTAGCTCGAGTCGGCTAACTTAACGCTCTGGTACAGGTATGTAATCTACCAATCGTACGTTTCAGATTCCAGATAGAAAACCGGCTCACGCGCTCGCTCAACATAAACTCGAGCACTCGCTCAGACTTCACTAAGACCAGTAGAAAGTACAGCAGAGCCAAGTCCACCACCGATTCGGAAATAGACGGCGGATCAGAGCAGGACACAAATGCTCACTACAAAGACCTGAACATTTGTCCTGGAGCGGACGAGACGCAGGCCTTAAAACCGGCCACTTTTAAACCCATTGAACTTGAGGATCAGAATTCTAAACCAACGGGAACCAGAGTGGAACTCCACTAAGGTGGAAGGCAACAGTCTGTACCGGTACAGACGACTTTCAAACCAAAAGACAGTGGCGGCTTTAGGGGGTGGCAAGCAGGGCAACCGCCCGGGGCCTCGCTTTTGTAGGGCCTCGCACCCTCGCAGAACAAACCGTTTTTTGTTTTGATGTACTGCAGCTGTCTTCTAGAGGATGCTGACTGATTACCAGTGGCCCTGTACAATTCCAACTCACCTAAATTCTTCATACCCCAAGAGCCTTACAAAGATCTATCGCTCGGAGCCTCGCAATATCTAAGGCCGCCCTTGCAAAGAGAGTAAAACCCATTGAACTTGAGGATCAGAACCATAAAACAACGGGAACTAGAGTGGAACTCCACTATGGTGGAAGGCAACAATCTGTAAGTGTACCGGTACAGACGACTTTCAAACCGAAAGTTTTTGTACAAATCCAAATTGCACCAATGATTAATCTCTTGACAAATTGTGTTAGGGGGTATTAATTACGTGAGATTCAGGGGGAGGGGGTCGAGCCGAATCTCACCCAATCTCACTTGGAGAGAGGTGGGTCTCAGCCAATTTCTCGTATTTCTTTTTCGCATGAAAATTGCATTGTCATTTTTGGGGGGTCCAGTTGCTCGCGTCCGTAGGTGTGTATCCTTTGATTCCCTACACGTACGCCCTGGGTGGTGCTAAAGGAGCAACCAAAAGAAGCAGTAGAACTTGTGCCGAGTTCGTCTGGAGAGGTACTGCCACCACATCTGGAATCTGCCGCCAAGCAGTAGTGGTTGCACTACTGTGTTCCGGTGGAAGGGTGTGGCTGCCGGTGAAATCGCATGCGCATGAGACGTATCATCCCCGTCTCGGGTGATGGACACAGCAGGATGAATGCGACTCAGTAAAGATTTGGATCTCATACTGAGTCGCGCGCATTACTGTTGTCATGACGAGGGTCACCACTTACCATCAGGTGGGCCCTCAGATCGTTCCGTCACGCAATTACATAAAAAAAAAAAAAAAAAAACAGAATACTAGTGCAATAATTTTTAAAACTTTCCCAAAACCGTAGTAGAAAATATCGTGAGGAAACTGGCATGTCCTAGAACTAATGTCGAAGATATGTATCTACCAGTCCGGACTGCGCTGTGGTTCATTCGCTCTTAGTTAAGAGTGGGCATGTCCCAGTAATCATTACAGGCTAATAGGAAAAAGAATGTAAATATAAAATATTTAAGAAAATATTTACCGTTGTTAATTTTACGGTTATTAGAACAGGATTTTTTTGTTGTAATTAAATTTAGTATATTTTAGTATAATTATAGGTATAGTAGTAAGAGATACATGAAAAAGTCTAGCTGAAAAATATTATTACCATCAAAGATTTCTTAAACAGCTGTAAATAACTGTCTGCTTATAATTAGTTACACAATACAGGTACCAAGATTATTGGCTTAAAGGATTAAGTTGCTATTTTTTACTTTAATTCCATCTGTAAATAATTTACGTGTATATTTTTTGCATGCCAAGTAAGTTTGTGAAACAAATAATTATATACAAACAGAAATGTTGTTTTTGTAATAAATAGTTTTGTTCATAAATAATGTATTTTTAATTTCATACAAGAAAGTTTAAAAGCTTAACATAACGCATGTCAGGGACAAGGCAGGGTGTGCGTGTGTTCTCAGGTCTTAGATAAAATACCAGTAGAACGTCGAATGCCCATAAAGGTATATTAAATTTTGTACCTATCACTGGTAAATATTTATTAAGTAAACTTAGAACAATTTTTATATAACGGTATTTATATATATTTAGTAGTTGTTTTCAGATCTGGGAAACCTTTGTCCATTCCACCTACGACACAGGGAACCCTAGTGACCCCTGCACTGCTTGAAAACGTTACGTTATGTAAAGAAAACAAAAAGATATAATATCAACCATTTTATTTCATAATTTAAGTTAACATCGGCTATCATCTCTGAATGACCATGGAAACGCCGCTTTCGATCCTCTCGCACATTTCTTTCAAGTCTGCCTGGAACCAGCTGTGCTGCGCTTTCATCTTCTGCTTGCGTTGGACGCTCGGGCCGGGCTTCGGTGGGGGGATAGCGGGTTTGAATTCCAACTTGGAGCAGTCGTATTGTCGGTAGATTTCCATTGGAGACCTGTGAAAAAATAACTTTATTTGTACCATATGTATTGTTTTCTTTTATTAATAGGATTGGAATACTAATTATTTCAATTATTGACCTTGATAGTTTAGCAAATATTATGAATGTATTCTGTGTAATCAAAAGTAGAAATTAAAAAAAAAAACGCAACTCGAGCACAAACAGTTATAAATAAACAGAAAAACAACCATCCAAAATTGGCGAAGAGATTGCGTAACAAGCATACAATCGAGTTGAGGACCTGTCCGCGGTAGGTGTACACTGGCGTCCATGGATATCTCGTGCAGGCGCGCCGCGTGAACAACTCACAATATATATATACTAACTGTGCCCCGCGCTGTTACCCGCGGTTACATTATTCCGGGATAAAAAGTATGTGCTATTCCCGACTATATTTTTGGGGGGTCCAGTTGCTCGCGTCCGTAGGTGTGTACCCTTTGATTCCCTACACGTACCCCCTGGGTGGTGCTAAAGGAGCAACCAAAAGTAGCAGTAGAACTTGTGCCAAGTTCGTCCGGAGAGATACTGCCACCACATCTGGAATCTGCCGCCATGCAGTAGTGGTTGCATTACTGTGTTCCGGTGGAAAAGTGTGGATGCCGGTGAAATCACATGCGCATGAGACGCATCATCCCCGTCTCGGGTGACGGACGCAGCAAGCTGAATGCGACTCAGTAAAGATTAGGATCTCATACTGAGTCGCGCGCATTACTGTTGTCATGGGCGAGGGTCACCACTTACCATCAGGTGGGCCCTCAGCTCGTTCCGTCACTCATTCATATAAAAAAAAAAATGTCTCTGTGCCAAATATCATCCAGGTCCGTTCAGCCGTTCTGGCGAGATTGGGTAACAAACATCTTCATACACCAACTTTCGCGTTTATAATATGAATAGGAAGTAGGATATATAGTAACATCTTGTGCAGATAGGGGGGCAGCTTCCCGGCGAGGAGTGCGGCGGCGGCCTCGCGCACGGCGGGGTGGTAGTGCGCCCGCAGCGCCGCCAGCTCGTGCAGGCGCGCCGCGTGCGCGCCGCAGTGCTCGGGCGCCGCCGCCAGCGGCCGGAACGTGCCCGACCCGAACCCGTCCCTGTCGTCCACCTCCAGGAGCAACGCCACCGCCTTGCTTTGCTGGACAATTACATTCTTATTGTTAATCAATAGTCTTCTATAGCAGTGTTTTTCAATCTGTGGGTCGCGACCCTTAGGGGGCCGCGAAGCCTTACTTGGGGGGTCGCTGGCAAAAGGAAAAAAGCAAAAACACTAAAATAAAAACATAATTTCAGCCAGTTCAGGAAAACATTTGTCTTTATCATACCCCAGCGTGTGGCCCAGGGGCACAGACGCCGACTTTCAATTTGAAGGTCACTGGTTCAAACCCACACGTGCACCAATGAGTTTTTTCACTTGAAAAATTTATGTGCGCAATACCACGTTCTCAAAACGGTGAAGGAAAACATCGTGAGGAAACCGGCATGTCTTAGAACCATAAATTTGACGATATATGACATCTACCAATCCGGATTGGGCTCCCATGGTAGATCAGAGCCCATTCACTCTCAATTATCGAGAGTAGGCCGGTGTCTCTGCAGTGGGAACATTAGAGGCTGGTACGGATACCCCAGCCGTCGAGGTGAGCGAGGGGAGGGGGACCCACCTGCGCCAACGAATGCACCAGCGAGAGGCACGCGAGGCACCCGTTGTGGTGCAGCTGGAGCGCGAGGGTCGCCAGCCGCTTGGCGAAGGCCTGCAGGACGGCGGGGGACACGCGCCGCGCCCGCTGGCACACCTGGCTCACCGCCTCCAGGATTATCGGCATGTCCTCGTCGGTCTTACCTGTTGGGTGATACTGATATGGTCATCTCTACATAGTGACAAAGTTTAAAAAACGTTTACACAGTCATACCTCTGCACTTGGATTCCCTGTGTCACAGATAGCATGGACAAACACAGAAACACAAGGCAAACACCCAAGACCCGAGAACAAACTTCATGTTTACCACAGTGTGCCCCGGCCGGGAATCGAACCCGGGACTCCCCGCTTCGAAGGCAGGGCTACTACCAACTGCGGTGTCGAATTATTATCATTAATTGTTGTATAGAAAACATAGTGACAATTAACGAATTAGTCTTAAAGTGATCCTTAATTGAGGTCTGCTTTTTTGAATCATATTTAAAAACTATCTCTCGTATGTTTCGAAGAATTATAATATGTAACGAAAGTAGGTGAGGGTGCCGTGAGCGTAGGGTGCCGGATTATTGTATGTATGTATTGTTTATTTACTACTACTATAAGTTTTTATGTTTAGGGAAATTTCCCCATAGCTATTTACACCGCCGACCAATCTAGCTTACTACCAACTTCCTCTCCATCCAAAGGTTGCCTGGAAGAGATCGCTTCTTAGCGATAAGGCCGCCCATTGTACATTAACTTGTCTTTTAGTAAGTTGTATTTATATTTGTTCATAATTAAGTGTGGTGTACAATACAGTGTTTTTGTACTGTATTGGACTACTGAAGTGCCGGATTATTCAGACTCTGCTGTACTATTAACTGACCGATATGTATGTTGAGCATGTTGGCGTACAGATGGTTGTGGAAGACGGCCGGGTCCACGTTGAGCGCGTCCCCGGCGCCCGCCAGGATGCACAGCACGGTGCGCACGCACAGCAGCTTCTCCCGCTCCCCCACCGCCGGGTCCTTCAGCAGCCGCGCCAGGATGCTCACCAGGTCCGAGTAGTACTCCAGGTTGATCACGTGCGTAAACCTACGAAATTCGCTATCATCGTATCGTACCGAGAGCGTGGCGGCCCAGGGGCACAGATGCCGGCTTTCAATCTGAAGCTCGCTGGTTCAAACCCACACGTGCACCAGAGATTTTTCACTTGAAAAATTCATGTGCGCAATACCACGTTCTCGAAACGACCAGACAACCTTTGGACGGAATTAAACATTGGTGACGCTTTATAGGATAGCGTAGTAATTAGTAACGAAGCATAGCAATTAGTAATATAGCATGGTAATTGTGCGTGAGAGCGTGGTGGCCCAGGGGCATAGACGCCGACTTTCAATCTGAAGCTCGCTGGTTCAAACCCACACGTGTACCAATGAGTTTTTTCACTTGAAAAATTT
Source organism: Aplocera efformata (assembly GCA_921293045.1). Lineage (NCBI taxonomy): Eukaryota > Metazoa > Arthropoda > Insecta > Lepidoptera > Geometridae > Aplocera > Aplocera efformata. The sequence continues at coordinate 1,186,324 of OV121057.1, forward strand.
ATGTGCGCAATACCACGCTCTCGAAACGGTGACGGAAAACATCGTGAGGAAACCGGCATGTCTTAGAACCATAAATTCGACGACATGTGACATCTACCAATCCGGATTGGGCTCCCGTGGTAGATCAGAGCCCATTCACTCTCAGTTATCGAGAGTAGGCCGGTGTCCCTGCAGTGGGAACATTAGAGGCTGGTACGGATGGTTATTAGTTGTCTCACTTGGCGAGCCCGTTGAGCGCCGCGGCGAGCAGCCGGGAGCGCGGCGCGGTCTTCAGCAGGCGGAAGTATATGTGGAAGACGGTCTTGGTGACCTCCGTGAGCTGCTTGCGTCGTGCCATCTCGCTCTCCTGCGCCTCTGTCTCAAGCAGCTCTTTCTCCACCTCTTTTAGCTTTTTCGCTCGCTGGAACAGTGTGTGAAGATCTTGTTGTAAGTAAAAGGAAGTGCCTGAGCGACCGCGCTTTGCTTAGTTATAATGTATTATATATAAACTTTTTTGTAAAAAAATCTTCCCTCAGTTTTCTCAGAACTTTGATTCAATACACCTTCATTTAGTACAGCTGATGAGGTGTGATTTTTTTTATCAATTCAGTTCAAATTTACTTATTGCATTCATATACAGTTGTTCACATGGAAAAGTCAACAAAATAATTAACAAAATCTAAAAAAAAAAATTAATACAAGAGTACAAAACTTGTGATTGTCCATGACTGTACTCTTTACAAAACTTTGTAAAAAATACAGTCAAATTGTAAAGTCATCGTTTTTCTATGAATAAAATCTTATTATTATTTTAAAATTGTGATTTTTCCATCCTAACTAATATTGTAATATTATATGTATATGCAAAACTGAGAAATGCTTTCACGCCTAAACAAAAAAATCGAGTAACATAAGCTATATTTTATTCCCGTATTACCACGGGAACCGGAGCTATGCGGTTAAAACCGCGGGCGCAGCTAGTTTGAGAGAATGCTTCCTAGCATTAACTTCACCTTTCTATTCAATTTGACATACAATAAATTTTTACAAATATGCAGGTGTAACAAACACACACGCACACACACACGCCCACGCACACGCACACACACACGAATACCTTTTTCTCCTTCTTGGAGAGGTTGACGATCCTTTTCTTGTGTTTCTCCTCTTGCTTCTTCTTGTTCCTGATGTCTGCTTCGAGGTCCATGTCGATGTCCCGTATCTTGAGGCTCAGCAGACAGTCCAGCGCCGATGGGTGCAGGCGCTCGCCGCTTCGCTTCACCAGCTGGTTGATGAGACGGACTATCTGTGGATACATATCATCAGTATACGTTACAAAGTAACATAGAAAGATTATTTATATAGTGAAACTACAAAAACAACTGCAACTGCATGCAACTAAAACATGCAAAGAAAATTAAAACCTTGTTGTTCCCCGCGGAACATGCGAGGAAATTAAACGTTTAATTTCTTCGTGTATTCCTTTTCTTCTAATATACAATAATTCTTTTCTCTTAAATAAAAGTAGCCTAAGTTATTTCTGATAACATTATCTAGCTGACAGTGAAAGTCCCGTCAATTCGAAGATTAGCCGGAACAAACAGACAGACAGAAAAAAAATAAAAAACTAAGACAGTCATAACAACTCCAAACAATGAAATACATGTACACAGGCCTCTATACCACGCTTCGCTAGTCTGACGCACGCGCAATACATCAAGAGCATGTCGAGGTCACCGGTGACGCGAACCCACAAATTGTTGCCATACCAAAAATTGCTCAAAGCGGCTTAAGAAGTATTCCTTCAAAAAAAAACTTTATATACCGTGAGGGTAATGTCCCCCTTCTTGTCCTCAGCGAAGACGGTGACGCAGGCCTCGGTGACGATGTCCCTCGCGCGGCCATCCCTGCAGTCGAGGAAGGGCACCACGCTCTGCGCTATGTTGGTGCTGTAGTTGAAGTTCGGGCGGGCCGTCAGCAGGCTCGACATGCACTGCAGCGAGACCAGGGCCAGGCTGACAGCGGCCTCGTCGGGTCGCCTAGAACACCAGAACTGACATTTCAACGAGAGCTTTAAAGTTTGCGTGGCCCAGGGGCATAGACGCCGACTTTCAATCTGAAGGTCGCTGGTTCAAACCCACACGTGCATCAATGAGTTTTTTCACTTGAAAAATTCATGTGCACAATACGTTCTAGAAACGGTGACGGAAAACATCGTGAGGGAACCGGCTTGTCTTAGAACCATAAATTCGAAGACATGTGACATCTACCAATCCGGATTGGGCTCCCGTGGTAGATCAAAGCCCACTCACTCTCAATTATCGAGAGTAGGCCGGTGCCCCTGCAGTGGGAACAATAGAGGCTGGTACGGTTTGAAGTTTGTGTGGTGAGCATGTGATGTTTGTTCTCGGGTTTGGGTGTTTGTCTTGTGTTTGTCCATGCCATCTGCGACACAGGAATTCCTAGTGCAGAGATATGAGTGTATAAACGTTTTTTTTATAATCTTAAATACCTATTTCAATGCTTTGGTTCTTTATGTACTGTTCACTGTATTACCTTTTCATAGTTCCCTCACTCTATTCACTAATATTATAAAGCTGATAATTTGGTGTGTGTGTGTGTGTGTGTGTATGTGTGTGTGTGTGTTTGTTACTCCTTCACGTTCAAACGGCTCTACGGATTTGGATGGAATTTGGTACCAGGATAGCTTATATCTTGAATTAATACATCAGCTACTTTTGATCCCGGAAAACAGCGGGTAACTGGGTAACTGCGAGGCTTAGCTAGTACATACATGAATTTGAACCATTTGATGGAATGTCTAGGACAAAAGTATATGCTTTCAAATAAAAATAATTACCTAAATCGGTTGGTAAATTACGGAGTTCTTAGATAACAAACATAAAAAAGAACAAAAAAAAATGATAACCTCATTTAGAATTCGACAAAATAGCTGTAATTTTTCGTGACACCTAGTTTGGATCCAAAAATTTATGTACATCTAATTTAGGTATGCCAGGTTTTATACAATAATGTTCGAACCCGTTTGACGTATCCAAACGACACTTGAGATATAAAGGAATAAATTAATATTAAATAATATTCTTTGACATATAATATGTTTAATTGTAATTTAATTTCATAATTTATTTATTTATTTAATTTATTTAGTTTTCTTCCGAATGTAATATATCAATATGGACATGAGTCTGAAATAAATAAATTGAATTGAAATATATCCCACAGCGCCACCTGGCCCCAACAAAACAGCTTGTAATATGGGAACTAGATAACTGATAGAATACATAGTACATTTTTTTTGTATACACATACATGTTATACATATTAACACCCAGATACAGAACAAACACTTATGTTCGCACACAAATGCTTGTCATGGGTGGGAATGGCACCCACGACTTGCAGCGCAGAAGGCAGAACTACTACCAACTGAGCTATGAGACCCGTCAAGGAATAAATGAGGTTTGAGTTTGGGGGTGTATTTGATTCCCTACACGCACCCCCTAGGTGCTGCTAAAGGAGCAACCAAAAGTAGCAGTAGAACTTGTGCCAAGTTCGTCCGAAGAGGTACTGCCACCACACCTGGAATCTGCCGCCAATTTGTAGTGCTAGCATTACTGTATTCCGGTGGAAGGGTGTGAGCACCGGTGAAATAACATGCGCATGAGACGTATCATCCCCGTCCCGGGTGATGGACGCAGCAGGATGAGTGCGACTCATCCTGCTGCATCCATCACCCTGTTGTCATGGGCGGGGGTTGCCACTTACCACCAGGTGGGCCGTCTGCTCGTTCCGTCACTTAATCATATTAAAAAAAAAACCAATGAAATCTATATATGTACCTGGTGTCCCCCTTCTTGCGTCGCAATACTCCAGAAGCCTTCTCCAACTTTTGCAGGTACCTTTTGTAGAACTCCAGTAACTCCTTTTCGTATTTGTACAGCGATAGTGTGTCCTTTTTCACTGAAATATATACATATAACATATATAGAAGAGCGTGGTGGTCCAGGGACGCAGACGCCGACTTTCAATCTGATGGTCGCTGGGTTCGGCAAAATTACTGACGCACGAGACGTTACCCCATCTCAGGGTGACCGGTGCAACACGATGCGACTTTAATCTTCTTGAAGTGACAGGACGAGCTGGAGGACCCCCAGATGTTAAATGGTTACCTCCCCCATAATAACATTTTTACCATAAATCTATACAAAAACAACACCTCATTCTTTAACCCTGTCTCTCGAATGTGTCGTCTATATAACGAGCTGGCGTCTGCAAATGATTTAGATATTTTTGATTCAAACAATGATAGGTTCAAACGATGTGTCCACGAAATTTTACTACAATCTAATTTTATTGTATAAATATTGTATTATTCATTCCATCTTTTTTGGGTAATTATATTATAATCTTGCAACCCTAATTTTGTTATATTCACATAAATGGTTACGAATCTAGTACTTAAATTTAAAATTTCCTGCTATTTTTTGTTTCTTTAATTGATTGTAATCTGCTTTGTGAATTATTGAACAAAAAAAAATAAAAAAAATAACAACAATGCAACTTAGGTCCTCCCCGACCGAACGACCGACCGGCGGGGATATTGCGTCTCATGTTCCTGTAATTTCACCAGCACCCACACCCTTCCACCGGTGCTGCTGCTTGGCGTCAGATTACCAGGTGTGAGGCAGTACGTCCCCGGGCGAACTTTGCACAAAATCCACTGCTACTTTTTGTTGCTCTTTTAGCACCACCTTAGGGGATGCGTGCAGAAATCCTTACACGTACCCCCTGGGATTCACCTACGGGCGTGAGCAACTGGACCCCAATTGATTTCGTTGTTGCTCCACTTGATATCAGGTGGAATGTCAGCTTATTGAATTAATGAAAAGTTGCATACGTTTGACATTGGAGTAGTCCTGGTGGCGCAGCATGTAGTCCGGCAGGATGTCGCGGAACACCTCGCAGGCCGACAGGGACGCCAGCTTGCGCACCGAGTGCAAGTTCAGAGCTCCGTCTTTGAGGCGCTCTTCCATCAGGTACAGAATAGGGTATAGATTCTTTAGCTGCAAAAAGATATAATTTTTTTTATGTTAATGAGTGACGGGACGATCTGAGGGCCCACCTGATGGTAAGTGGTGACCCTCGCCCTTGACAAAAGTAATGCGACTCAGTATGTGATCCAAATCTTTACTGAGTCGCATTCACTCTGCTGCGTCCATCACCCGCGTCTCATGCCCATGTGATTTCACCGGCAGCCATACCCTTCCACCTGAACACAGTAATGCAACGACTACTGCTTGGCGGTAGATTCCAGATGTGGAACTTGGCACAAGTTCTACTGCTACATTTGGTTACTCCTTTAGCACCACCCAGGGTGTACGTGTAGAGAATCAAAGGGTACACACCTACGGACGCGAGCAACTGGATTCCCCAATAAAATATATGTTTCATGGACGCATACAGCGCCATATAAATTATATAGTGCTTTTTTGTAAATATGTACATAGACACATTACTGGCATCATATTCATTACAGAAATGTTTGTCCTGGACGGGAACGAACCTACGACCTACAAAAGGCAGAGATAGTAACTGAGCTGTGAGGCCAGTTTGGATTGACTTAATGAACATAAGCGCATGAGGCGTTACATTCCCATCGCATTTGGAGACCATGTTGCTTCCGTCCGTAGCTGAATCCCAGGGGGAAGACCCCCAGAATCCCTACACCTGTCCCCCGGATTGTGTTAGAGGAGCAACCAGTAGCAGTAGAACAGTTTGTTCGGAGTACTAATACCACCACACCCTGGTACTCCGCCGCCAAGCAGTGCACTCGCGTTGCTGTCTTCCAATGGAATGGTGTGGATGCCGGTGAAATTTCAGATACTTGAGTCGTTTCATTCTCGCCTCAGACTGACGGTTGTCTATGGGCGGCGGTGAGCAGTTAACATCAGGTGGGCCTTTAGCTCGTTTCGTGACCTTTATCACATAAAAAAACACACAGTGAAGGGTGCACCTTGGGTCTTCTCATACTTCAGTAGGAGAAGACCGAAGTTGTATAGCTAGTCCCGGCACTATAGCCGCATACAAAAACATGGTATACACGCTTCTCACCTTTTTCTCGGGACATTCGAGTAAGGACGAGCACAAAGCTCCTATCCTCAGCTTCTCATGAGCCAGTCTGTCCCTCCTCGCGGCCAGCAACTGCACCGCGCTAATGGTTCCTTCTGAATCCTCAGGCTCTTTATCAGGAGAGGCTTCCACGCCAGAGTCCGAACTCTCTTGCTCGGATTGATCGACCACTTTGGTCTTTTTGGACGGTGGCACATATTCTGTCTCTGGTTCGGAGTCTGATTCTGTAACAAGTATAATAAAATGTTAATAATAACGCTTACGAACTCATACATACATCCTGCACTAAGATTCTCTGTGTCGCATTAATAGAATTCCATTTACCTAGCCAAACTACGTCCCATTTTAAATTTTTTTGTCAGCGGAATTGAAGATTGCATACAAATTACAGTTTTACTAGACTGGAATATATTATCACAATTAATTTAACTGTTCTTTAAATAACTCATGACTATTATCAACGTGTAATAGAGATATAGGAAACCGGAAAATTGCTTTTTTTTTCTTCTAATTAATGTATTTTCTTCATCCAGCAAATAAATATATAAGGCTGTGAAGGGGATCAAAAAAGTATAGTTGAAGATTAGACTTGTAGAAGACAGTTAGTAAACTACCAACAATGAAGACGACACTGGTAAGTGAAAGTCGGTGTAGAATTGTAAGCCAGCTCAACACAGGAAAGCAAATCCAAGATCGTCTTGAGACCACCATCTCAGTTTAGAGCGTGATCCATAACTGGAACCGGTTATCAGAAGACTCCGCTGCCTTTATAAACGCTTTTAAATACAAACTTGATATCTGGCTTTGAACCAAAAACAGTGCTGAAAAAGGGATCCAACAACAAAAGACTAATCCATTGCACGATTCATAAAACTTGCTACCAAGAGGTATTATGTATCGATCAAGTCCCAACTGGTACCACATATTTCTCGATAGTCGAAACGGAGCTATAAGAATACAAAACTCTTTTATAGATCATAGTTTGCATCGCTCTGATGGCAATCGGAGTCAAAGCCGCAAGCGAATCATCGAATGCAAGCGGCGGGGTCGTTGTCGCTGGAGAGAACATCGAGGTCCAGACGTATACGAGCACCAACAACGGCAGCACCTTGGCTGCGACAAGCGCGAATGTGACAGGAGGAGGTAATTACCAACAACACATTCCGAGGACCCATTACTTCCAGGACTCATTCTATACCGCCAGATATATAATTAACTAGCTGACCCAGCCACGCGTTGCTGTGGCTAACGTTTTTGTAATTGTGTCTGTCAAATAATAGACAAATGATTTGCAATAAAATAATATTGCGATCATAAATTTTATCCTATCTTTCAAGTTGGATCAAACTGCACACGGTGTACAAATTTGATTAAAATCGGTTAAGTAGTTTAGGAGTCCATCGCGGACAAACATCGTGACACGTAATTTATATATATTAAGATTAATATACATAATGACGGAGAATGTTAAACAAAATTTCGCTCAATAGTGAAGCAAGAGAGCATAGCCCACTTCGGGGTAGATATATTGGTGTACGTATGGCAAGACCCTAGTTGAATTGCATCGCATTGGGCATTACAGTTCACCTCGCGCCGTAGGTGACCCTTTTAATCCCTACACGTATCCCCTGGGTGGTGCTAAATGAGCAACAAAAAGTAGCAGTAGAACTTGTGCACAGTTTGCCCGGAGAAGTACTGCATTCCGTAGTAGTGGTGGGTGCCGATGAAATCGTAGATGCATGAAACGTAACATCCCCATCTCGGGCGATTGGTGCAACTGGGTGCGACTTGGGTATTCTCATACTTCGGTCGGGAGCACCTAAGTTGTATTGCTGTTGTAATGGGCGAAGGTAACCACTTAACATCAGGTGGGCCTTCAGCTAGTGCCGTTACATATGTTACATTAAAAATTCCCGTACATTAAAAAACCGTATCAGCCTCTTATGTTTCCACTGCAAGAACATCGGCCTACTCTTGTCAATTGAGAGTGATGTTAAGAAGTGTAATGATTGCATATTAATAGATTGTTTTTATTATTGTAGGTGCGGTTATAGCGGGCTCTCAAGCCTCCTCCACGTCTACGGATGGGAACACGGGAAACGCGGTGAAACCATGCGCCGGTAGGAAATGAATCCAACAAGGAAGCCAGCCGTCGAACATAATAACATCTCTATAAGATATGAATTTATGTGAAATAAATACTGCCACGCACATTTTGATGATTGAAATTTAATATTAATAAAAACGTTTTAAAAAGAAAATATGCATCATGCATATGATGAAACACACGCATTAAACGATACTGATATATCAAACAGAAGATGCCAATCCCATGAAAGGGGAAAAAATTACACATTTAAGCTTAATACTCAAGTATTTTTGCTTTGGGTGGTAATCTTCTTCTTCTTTCGAGTCAACATTCCAAACATTCCAACCTTAAATTAGGTTTTTGTAAAATTTGGCTACCTCAATGGCATTACAGGTAGCCTTATTGAGGTCTTCCCCCGTACAGGTAAAAGAGCACAAAGGGCAGACGAGTAGATGAGGCATGGTCTGGGTTGGGCTTCCACAGCCACAACCAGTTAAGTTGGAGTCTCGCATTCTTCATCTACATAGATTCTGGCGACAGCGGCCAACCTGGGTTCGTTGTCGGTTAATCGACTTCCAGACTGGTGGTAATAAAAACGCGCAATCTTGTAGATAAATAATAGGTGTGTGAATATGACTCCGCCCCTTTTTGTCAAAATAAAACACATTTGTTCGCTTACAAAATTAAAAAAAAAATTATTGAAAGTATGCTCCATCTGCAGCTACAACCTTCGCCCATCGTTCAGGTAGTTTTCGTATTCCTTGCTGGAAGAAGTCCTGGTCTTTTGAGCTTATCCAGTTGTCAATCCAAATTTTGATACTTTCACATGAAGTAAACTTTTCTCCAGTAAGGTCTGTCTGCATCGTCCGGAATAGGTGGTAATCCGAAGGAGCTATGTCTGGTGAATATGGCGGGTGGGGTAACACTTCCCAGTCCTGTCCCTCTAAATATCTTTTTACGACTTCTGCGGTATGCGGTTTGGCATTGTCATGCTGAAGAACTAATTTGTTATGTCTATTCACCCATTCTGGTCGTTTTTCTTCTATGGCTCGCTTCAAACGCATTAGTTGTCGTCGGTAAACTTCTCCATTAATAGTTTCAGAGGGTTTGAGCAACTCATAATATACAATACCTTTCTGATCCCACCAAATACAGAGCATGACCTTGGCACAGTGAATATTTATTTTTGGCTGTGATGGGCCTGGTTCGCCTGGTTTCACCCAAGCTTTTTTGCGTTTAGGATTTTCGTAGTGTATCCATTTTTCGTCTCCTGTGACTATCCGATGCAAAAATCCTTTTCTTTGCTGTCTTTGAAGCAGCATTTCACAAATGGTTTTCCGACGTTCCATGTCTCTTTCTTTTAAATCATGTGGAACCCAGTCACCGGCTTTTTGAATCATTCCCATCATTTGTAAACGCTTTGCAACAGTTGAACGATCAACATTTAATGCTGCAGCTAATTCTGATTGAGTTTGGCAAGAATCTTCCGCCAATAATGCTTCCAATTCAGCATCTTCAAATTTTTTTGGTGGTTTTCCATGTTCTTTATCCTCAGTACTAAAATCGTTATTTTGAAATCGTCGAAACCATTCCTTGCAAGTTGTATTAGACGGAGCATGCTCACCATAAATCTCCACAAGCAAACGATAAGTTTCCGCTGCAGTTTTCTTCGCAATAAAACACTTCCCGCAAATGACGTTTATTTGGAATAAAAACCGACATTTTCGAAAAGGTGAAAACAATTGTTGCTTACACTTCAACCAAATATCATAAAATGCGTTAGATAGCTGACATTCAGTACTATCGAATACAAGTATGGTCATTTATTAGTACACGTAAACAATACTAAAAACGACATCTGTTGAGAAAGGGCGGAGTCATATTCACACACCAATATTCGGGAATTCAGAATTGATACTTTAAGCTAAATAGTTTTTGGTTCTGTCGCAAGGTCATTACATCTATCCTCTATCTAGGTATGTTTTAACGAAACGTATTTCAGTTAAAACAAAACCTAATAAAAAATTTGATATTATTGGGTGTGTGAATATGACTCCGCCCTTTCTCAACAGATGTCGTTTTTAGTATTGTTTACGTGTACTAATAAATGACCATACTTGTATTCGATAGTACTGAATGTCAGCTATCTAACGCATTTTATGATATTTGGTTGAAGTGTAAGCAACAATTGTTTTCACCTTTTCGAAAATGTCGGTTTTTATTCCAAATAAACGTCATTTGCGGGAAGTGTTATTACATTATTTTATTGCGAAGAAAACTGCAGCGGAAACTTATCGTTTGCTTGTGGAGATTTATGGTGAGCATGCTCCGTCTAATACAACTTGCAAGGAATGGTTTCGACGATTTCAAAATAACGATTTTAGTACTGAGGATAAAGAACATGGAAAACCACCAAAAAAATTTGAAGATGCTGAATTGGAAGCATTATTGGCGGAAGATTCTTGCCAAACTCAATCAGAATTAGCTGCAGCATTAAATGTTGATCGTTCAACTGTTGCAAAGCGTTTACAAATGATGGGAATGATTCAAAAAGCCGGTTACTGGGTTCCACATGATTTAAAAGAAAGAGACATGGAACGTCGGAAAACCATTTGTGAAATGCTGCTTCAAAGACAGCAAAGAAAAGGATTTTTGCATCGGATAGTCACAGGAGACGAAAAATGGATACACTACGAAAATCCTAAACGCAAAAAAGCTTGGGTGAAACCAGGCGAACCAGGCCCATCACAGCCAAAAATAAATATTCACTGTGCCAAGGTCATGCTCTGTATTTGGTGGGATCAGAAAGGTATTGTATATTATGAGTTGCTCAAACCCTCTGAAACTATTAATGGAGAAGTTTACCGACGACAACTAATGCGTTTGAAGCGAGCCATAGAAGAAAAACGACCAGAATGGGTGAATAGACATAACAAATTAGTTCTTCAGCATGACAATGCCAAACCGCATACCGCAGAAGTCGTAAAAAGATATTTAGAGGGACAGGACTGGGAAGTGTTACCCCACCCGCCATATTCACCAGACATAGCTCCTTCGGATTACCACCTATTCCGGACGATGCAGACAGACCTTACTGGAGAAAAGTTTACTTCATGTGAAAGTATCAAAATTTGGATTGACAACTGGATAAGCTCAAAAGACCAGGACTTCTTCCAGCAAGGAATACGAAAACTACCTGAACGATGGGCGAAGGTTGTAGCTGCAGATGGAGCATACTTTCAATAATTTTTTTTTTTAATTTTGTAAGCGAACAAATGTGTTTTATTTTGACAAAAAGGGGCGGAGTCATATTCAACGTATTATATATCAACGTCGAAGTCATCGTTTATCGACGATGTATTCTATCATGAGTTGATGAAAAATAGTAAATTGATTCTCTGGAATCTGGAAGTCTGAAAATGTAAAAGACCCCGCTTATTACAGACCTATTACTGGCTCTATTATAATACTTGAAAAGATAATACTTAATTAATTGTGAACACAATACAACAACAGCCTTTAAGATCTCAACCCCAACAAGGTCGGTCTTGCTGGGGTTGAGATCTTAAATTGCTTGCTCCCAGACTTCAAATATATGCATCTTTGAAGTTTGGGAGCAATCGCAGGATGCTATTGGTGTATTCTTTGATTTTTCCAAAGCCTTTAAATCACTTAACCTGGATTTGCAAGCTTAAACATTACGGCATCCAAAACAACGCGATCAAAATTCTAGTCTTACTTATCCAATAGAGTACAAAGAGTTTTTTTGAGGTGTATAGTCCTCAGGGTCAGTGTTCCTCCAGGTATAATTTATAGTTTATACCAATGACCTCCCATGTTTTAATGGGACACTATATAATGTTTCTAACATTGTATAGTGCTTTTTCCGGACGACAATTCTCTTATGTTCAAACTATAAGTAGGATTTGAAAAATTCCTTTTGGTATATAATAACCACATTCACGAGGAAGACTCGTGAATGTGGCTATTATATCCAGGCTAGGCTATCTAGTATTACCCTAAATTTCATTAAGTTATACGTGGGTAAAACTGCGGGGCACAGCTAGTATTGAAATAATAAAAGTCCTGAATCTGGTTAAATCGTCAGTCTTCCTGGGATTTTATATAGATTCAAAACTGCAGTGGGAAAAACAACAGCTCTCGCCTTTAGACTAAGCTTAGCCGCGTATGCGGTACTTAGAATAAGGCAACTAACAGATGAAGCCATTGTTCGTTTTCATAGTGTTATGACTTGTGGTATCATGCTGTGGGGAAAAGCAGTAGATATCTAGGCTATTCATTGTGCAAAAAAGAAATTTACGTTCAATTTATAAAATGAATCCACGTGAGTTCAAGGAAATCAATGTTCTTACAGTGTCGTCTCATTATATTATCTACGTTTTTTTTTGTACCTATAAGCACCATAATATTTCAAGTTACAAGAAAAAGGAAGATGTTCATAGTATTAACACTAGACGCTAAATTAAATTGAGTATACCAAGTTTTAGATTACAAAAAGTCAACGGATCTTTCATGGACAATTGATCGTTTACCCTTTTGGAGTAATCGATGTTAATGATACCACTTGTACCACCCAAAAACTGTCGCTATAACCTTATTGGTTGACAGACACACTTGTCCTTCGCCCGATGGATTTAGCGCCCTTGGAAACACATTGTTTTGACCGCTCCTTGGTCTTCGATGTTTATCTATGTGCCGTCCAGTTACGAAGCGACGCAATAACTCCTCCGGTTTGCAGTTAACGCCATACACTGCTTTGACATTGTCATACGTATTCTTATATAGATTGAAAGCAAACACAGCACTCATCTCGCGAATAGCTTTTTCATCTAAACGACTGAGCTATGAGATATGCACGTGGTGCATAAGATCTCGCGCAATTTTAATTTCCAGTCAGCCTACACCATATCGTGGATCTTTTCAACATAGTTGTGTGCCTGTAAAGTGCCGAAATAGCTTCTGTGATACTTTTACTTATTTTTGCAGTAGTATCTTGGGCGTGATAACTTTGTCTTGCGATACTTCGTTTATTCATGTGATTTCTCCATATATTACTGATTCAGTCAATGATATCAGATCGCGAGTGTTCAGTACAAAACATTTAATATTACGCTCTCAAAATATTTCTTTTTAACACGACCGTGAATCTATCCTCCACGTCGCAACTGAAATTAAGTATTGTACAATACAATATAGTTTTCGCTACAAATTTAATTTTCATAGATTAGTTTTATCACAATTAATTCAACTATTTAAAATAATTTATGGCATATGGTTTCTAATTCTCTACTATCGAGGAATAATATATAGATAAACGAAACCTGAAAAGATATTTCAAATTCAAAGTATAAAAGGCTGGAAATAATACGGAGAAGTACAGTACAAGTTTCGACTCGGAAGAAATTCAATAACTAAACATGAAGGTTGCACTGGTAAGTCTTTATTTAGGGTTTCATACCGGAAGGGAAACCCTTCTACATAAGCCTACGTCTGCCTGTCTTACCATCAAATGGTAACATACTATGTATTTTAGAAACCATAAGCCGTATGTCCCGGAGAAGAGGACTTTGGTTCGTGACTTTGGTATCGAACCAAAGTCCTTCTTCATTGAAGGAATTGTGATGGTTGTGGTAGGGTATAGGTTACAATGCAGAAAACACCCCTATGTGGGACGTCAGCGCAGGCGTAGTCACCCCCACCCAGAATTAGAATTAGAAGCAAATTCTGATAGAAAGTATATCCGCAGCTCGCCGTTTGCATCGTTCTGGTGGTTATCGGGGTCGAGGCTCGCAGCACCGCCGGGGGACAAGCCGAGGTCGGGGGCGCAGGAAGAAACGTCTCGGGGTCCACCCTGGTGATCAGCAAGGGCGGCAGCAACATAGCTGCTGCGAGCGGCATGGTCACAGGAGGAGGTAACGTAAAATAAACACATAAACACAAAACAGAAGCCCATTTCTCAGAATTCTGGTACTCTTCAGGAGTTTAGTGGCATTTTTTTAACTGAAGTTGATCATGGTTTCAAATTTCTTCGCAAATTATAAAATCGTCTTAATTCATTATTTTTAATACAATTACTAAAGATAAATAGAAAAGTTGTACTTCTTCCTATATTTGTGATGATATAAACTTTAACTTGGTTATCGCATTTTTATAACCGACCTGCGTTCTTAGCGGCCCAGTGTATATTACACGGTTTTAAATAGCCTTTCCTTTTGAAGTTATTTCGCGTCTTCTTGACCTTATTTCGAGTGGTAACCTTCACTCTTAACTGTAATAAGACGTAGGTCCTAACCGATCATATGAAAAGCCCCAAGTAGCATACCGTTGCGCCCGTTACCCGAGACGGGATGTAATGTATAATTTTCAGATTATATATATTATCCTACTAATATGATAAACGCGAAAGTTTGTAAGTATGGATGGATGTTTGTTTTTCAATCACGCCAGAACGGCTGAACGGACATGGATGAAATTTGCCACAGAGATAGATTATAGTCTGGAATAGCACATACTTTTTGTCCCAGAAAAATGGTTCCCTTAGGAAGTCCGCGGGGCGCAGTTAGTAACAGATAATACTAATGAACTTTGAGATAAAACAGAACATTTATTATTTCTGAAAAAATCCTTACATTGTAAACTAATAATATGTCAAATTGTTTTAAGGTGCGGTTATGTCAAGGTCGGAGTCCTTCTCCGTGTCCGACGACGAGAAATCCGGTGGTCAGAGGAAGCCACGCGCTCTCGTGCGAATACAGAAATAAGAGTCTAGGAACAGTTATCGCAAAATATCGACAGTGACGAATGCTCTTTGGATCTAACACATAAGGTCTTGTCAAACAGACAGCGAACCGAAGCCGTGGTGAGGCGTTTATATTTTGCACTGTACGGTGTTACTTGTACATAGAAATGCAAAAGTTAACCGTTCCGTGGAGAACAATAAAAACGTCTTGCCACGCGGTTAATTCGCTGGTTCCCTGTGTTTGACAACGCCTGTTTTAAAGATATTAAGTATTACTTATTATTAATAAAATCGAATGAGATTTAATACACGTTTTTAATTACTAACAGTTGGTTACACATACCCGAACTCGCATCTGCTGTGGGTATTCAAAAAATTATGATCAATACAGGAATATTTTATGTTTAGTTTTTGGCCGCGGCTTCGTTCGTGTTATCGTAGATGTTTAAACAATTATTGATTTCTGGCTGAAGGGATGTTCGTTTCTGTACCCCTGATAAAGTCTATTCAAATTCATTCATTCAATCAATTTCATGACAATTGCTTGAAAAGGTACCAAACAAACTCACATTCGAATTTATAATTATTTAGGATAAATCCGCCATGTGCGATTTAGACTCACTGGCATACCGAAGGTTTTATAAAAATTGAGGTTTCCCATATTTATTTGGAAATAATATTATACTTATTTTTTGACAACTCAGAACCTTAACAGTTATTAAGACAATGCAAGGCACTTTCAATTGACGCTAAAATTTAGCTTAGTACTAACCAGGGATTAATCTATTTAAGGGCTTTTTGGGCTGCTAAAATGAGAACTTAAACAATTTTTTTTTTAAATTCCTACCCTTATATTATCACCTGAGATCAATTAAACCGTAAAGCTTAAAATGTAAAATAAATATTTTATTGTCCTCATTTTTCCTATACCGTGTTTAATTACTGATACCGTAAATAATTACTGATAACAATTTAATGACAAAATGTTAATTAGTTGATTAATTGATAATCAAGCCCTCAATTAATCAACTAACTACTTTTAGCCCAGGGTACAACCAACTCACTGTCCGTCCCCGAATTTACCTGTTTTTCTGGGGAATTCCGGGTAGGGAATGCAATAATGATGCGATATCAATTCCGCGAGATCTTGCGTCACTTTTCGAAATTAATCCCGAAGCATAATATGACGAGATCTCGCTCGAGATTGACGGGATTGTGTGGCACGACTCTTCAAGAGGAATTAGAAGAGACTCTGAGAGCATCTAAAACAGAGGTTCTAAAACAGAGGTTCTAGTGGACCTCCCGCAGCTACATATCTACCATATTCCAAAAACTCGAGTTCCAACAACGAACGGGGAGTTTTCCAGTTGGGAGTTAGGGAGTTCAATGAATATGGAATATGCAAGTTTTTACCAGTAACAGTCACTGGGCTTCTTAAAATATTATCTGCCTAAATTGACAGGTAAAGTCAAGCGTCACTTTTTTATGAATTTAAATATTATTTTCTTCAATAAATAAATTTCAAATAAATGCTTAACTAGCGCCTGAAATATTGTAAATGAGTAAATAACACTGATACTTTATCATAAGATGTCACTGCGATAAGCAATAGGAGGATTATTATGATGCGGTAATATTTCGTTGGAAAAGATCATCATGAACCAAGCAGGTCATCTTGAAAATTGATTAAACAATGCTGTGCGCCTCTTATTTGCCGAAGTAGCTTCTGTGATACGTTATATGAGCATAAATATCTTGTGCGTGATAAATTTGCCTTGCGATACTTGTGATCTTATAGAGTAAAAATATTGAGATATGAGTTTTATCATCGTCACCACACTATTATTTCTTAAGGAGATATAATTAATTGAACGAACGATAAAACGGTACCACGAGTAAATACGCAATGTAACCTCAATGTGAATAGCAAACTATCATGGCTTTAACATATTAATATTAATAGCTTATGCTTAAATGGTATGCCTGCTAAAATTTCATAACTATATAATGTTACTGTATAACTTTTTAAAATATTGTTTTCAAAGAGGCTTTGCAAATTGAAAAAAAAAAGAAAAAAATATCTATTGTACTATTTTTCTGTATACTATTAATTCAATATTTTTATTTGTTTACTCGCTTGAACGTTATAACGTTCTCAGGAAAATATTTCCTTGCGACATGAGCGCGAATGCATCCTCCACTTCACTACTGAAATTAAATATAGTTTCCGTCACTCAATTAATTTTCATAGATTATTTTTATCACAAGTAGTTCAATTGCTTAAAATATACTAATGGCATATGCTTTCTAATTAGATTTAGATAATGGAAACCTGAAAATGTATTTTTAAACTCAAAACAAAGTATAAAAGGCTGGAAAGTGTACGGAGAATTACAGTACAAGTTTAGACTCTGAAGAAATTCAATCACTAAACATGAAGGTTGCACTGGTAAGTCTTTATACTTTAAGTCCTGTGAAGTTTTAACAGTTCGGCAGCTATTTATAGTAAACACAGTCTTAAAACAACACAAAGCACTTCCCTACAATGCCGAAATTACTAACAAAAGACGGAACGATATAGTCTGCACTAACAACACTCAAGTGAAACATGTTTTCGCAATGAGATTCTTTATGTTCCTAGGGCCGTACCTCTATAACAAACTCAATCGGAAATTATGCATCTATGCAATGAATAATCAAAATTGTAAAAGAGCTCTACACAATGCTCTGCTTAATTTATCTTACGAGGAAACAGAGGAGTTATTAACTGTAACAAAATAAAGTAATGTTTTAATTTAGATCGTGTTAAGTTGATTTATCATATAAGTTTACAGATTGTTATTTTATTAATTTGAATAGTTTTTTATTATTTGATCATTTACCCATATGTTAGCCTTATTTCGCCTGAGACACAGGATTTCCTAGTTCAGGCATAGTGTATTCTTACCTTTAATTAGATGTTATTTTACTATGTTAATCTTAGCACTAAGTCAATTAACAAAGATTATTATTATTATTATTATTTTTATTTAGGGTTTCAAACCGTAAGGGGAACCCTTCTACTAAGACTAGTTTCTTTGTAGCTTTTTTTTAATATGTTATTACTAAAATTGCAAATGGTAGTAGCTGTTAATAGTTCCGTATTTTGTTGGAAGCAACAGTGAGACAAGAACGTTTAACTCTAAATAACTGCTAATCAAAGAATTCAAAACAGAGATAGTGGAGGCCATTTTTCAGCAGGCTGTTTGATCACATTTCAGGACAAAGACATTCTTTCCACTTTTTCTTTCCTTTTTCCACGGCCCTCTGACGAGATGAGTTTTTCTCTTAAATACTGGACGAAAATATTGAAGAGATTTATGATACAGTATTTATGAGATGAAACTCGTCTCCTCACCTATGTCTCAGTCTACTGGGAAGACTTTCCGACGGAAGCCATTGACTCGATAGTGAATTCCCCCCGAATCATTGGACACATGACACAAGTGGCCGGCCCAGGCCCATATCAGTTTCCCAGCATAATTCCCAAAGCCATAATAAATTTACTAGTGGCTTTTTTATAATAGAAATATAATGGAATTGAAGATTCATGGGTCTATGCTGAGCAAAAGTGAATAAGCTAAATTCTGATCAAAAGTATATCTGCAGCTCGCCGTTTGCGTTGTTCTGGCGGTTATCGGGGTCGAGGCTCGCAGCGCCGCCGGGGGAGAAGCCACGGTCGTGGGCGCAGGAAAAAACGTCCAGGGGTCCACACTTGTGGCCAGCAAGGGCGGCAGCAACATAGCTGCTGCGAGCGGCACGGTCACAGGAGGAGGTAACGTACAAAAATCACATAAGCACGACACATCCCCAATCATCCTCAATTTAACCTGTTATATATCTATTTGGCGATTGTTTATTTTTTAATAAGGTATCTCTCGTCCTTAAGGGCGCCACCCCTTATCAACGAGAAATAAGGGTTGAAAGTACTAAGACAGTTTTATTTTCGAGTTTTCAATATGTCACTATTGTATATGTACTCAGTGACTGGATGCCCGTTGCCCAACGGGGGTCTATATGTATGTGTATTATACGGGGATGTATATGTATTATTTGTTGAATTTTAGGTAATAACACTCAAAACAGAACATCTATTTAAATTTTTGTTTCTGTAAAAACCTCATATTGTAAATTAATAATATGTCAAATTGTTTTAAGGTGCGGTTGTGTCAAGATCGGAGTCCTTCTCCGTGTCCGGTGGTCAGAGGAAGCCACGCGGTCTCACTGCTGGTTGAAATAGAGGCTAGGAACAGTTTTCGCAGAATATCGACAATGACGAATGTTCTTTGGATCTAACACATAGGTATTGTCAAACAGACAGCGAACCGAAGCCGTGGTGAGGCGTTTATATTTTGCACTGTACTTGTACATAGAAATGCAAAAGTTAACCGTTCCGTGGAGAACAATAAAAACGTCTTGCCACGCGGTTAATTCGCTGGTTCCCTGTGTATTTGACAACGCCTGTTTTAAAAATATTAAGAATTACTTGTTATTAATAAAATCGAAAAAGATTGAATACCCGTTTTTAATTACTAACAGTTGGTTACACATACCCCAAACTCGCATCTGCTGTGGGTATTAAAAAAATTCTGAGCAATACAGGACTATTTTTTGGCCGCGGCTTCGTTCACGTTATTGTAGATGTTTAAATAATTATTGATTTCTGGCTGAAGGGTACTCTATGTTCGTTTCTGTACCCCTGATAAAGTGTATTCAAAATTTTATGACAATCGCTTGAAAAGATACCAAAGAAACTCACTTTCGAATTTATAATTATTTAGTATAAATCAGTAAGGATAAATTCGCCATGTGCGATTTTTAATCACTGGAACACCGAAGACTTTAAAAAAATTGAAGATTCCCATATTTGTTTGGAAATAATATTATATAATACTTATTCTGTGACAACTCATAACCTTAACAGTTATTAAAACAATGCAAGGAACTTCCAATTGACGCTAAAATTTAGCTTAGAACTACCCAGGGATTAATCTATTAAAGGGCTTTTTGGGCTGCAGCCCAGGGCCCCGTGGATATAAAGCCCACATCACTACATAGTATAAAACAAAGTCGCTTTATCTGTCCCTATATCCCTATGTATGCTTAAATCTTTAAAACTACGCAACGGATTTTGATGCGGTTTTAATAGATAGAGTGATTGAAGAGGAAGGTTTATATGTATAATAACATCCATTAAATAGTGGAGAAATACTGTTATTTTTGAGGTTTCTAATGTGATGTCATAAATAATTACATTTTTTCCGCTTACATTGCAAACGCAGGCTGAACCCTACGAGATTTATCAAAATAATGTACTAAGTATTGTACACTTTGAAAAGGTCTACAGAAAACTACGCTATGGTAAATGTCTATCTCTTATGGATATCCCACAATAAAATTTTTATGTCATTTACTTTTTACGAGAAATAATGGCTAATTTTCGAAGCGATTTTAACCAATACAGCATTACAACAAAAAAAAAACAAAAAACAACGTTAACACACTTATACCTCTGCACTAGGATTCCCTGTGTCGCAGATGGCATGGACAAACACAGAAACACAAGACAAACACCCAAGACCCGAAAACAAACTTCATGCTCACCACACAAAGTGTGCCCCGGCCGGGAATCGAACCCGGGACCCCTCGCTTCGAAGGCAGGGCTACTACCAACTAAGCCACGGAGCCGTCGGATTAATCCGGATTAATCCTTATCTAATTACAATAAATACCTTAATGTATGAATTTAGATAATGCAAAGATAGCAGGAAATCTTCATGGTTTAGGGAAATAAGAATTGTTTTAATCTAAATTTAACGCATGCGGGCCACGGGCAGTAATGAATAAATCAAAACTACTGGATCGATTTTAATAATTTTTTCAGTGAATGACGTGTATTTTATTTTATACCCATGTATACCTATGTATTTTATACCCGTGCGAAGCCGGAGCGGGCCGCTAGTTAAAGATAAAATGGGCAACATGAGAAATAAAACAATTTTTTTTTTTAATTCCTACCCTGATGTTATCACCTGAGATCAATTAAACGGTAAAGATTAAAATATTAAATAAATATTTTATTGTCCTCATTTTTCCTATACCGTGTTTCTAGTAAATAATTACTGATAACAGTTTAATGACAAAAGGTTAATTAGTTGATTAATTCATAATCAAGCCCTCAATTAATCAACTCACTACATTTAGCCCAGGGTACAACCAACTCACTGTCCGTCCCCGAATTTACCTGTTTTTCTGGGGAATTCCGGGTAGGGAATGCAATAATGATGCGATATCAATCCCGCGAGATCTTGCGTCACTTTTCGAAATTAATTCCGAAGCATAATATGACGAGATCTCACTCGAGATTGACGGGATTGTGTGACACGACTCTGCAAGAGGAATTAGAAGAGACTCTGAGAGCATCTAAAACAGGTTCCAATGGACCCCCCGCAGCTACATATCTACCATATTCCCAAAACTCGACAAAAAATGTGAAGATTAGATATAACAATGAAAATATGCATTGCGGCTAAGTTCCAACAACGAACGGGGAGTTTTCCAGTTGGGAGTTAGGGAGTTCAAAGAATATGGAATATGTAAGTTTTTACCAGTAACAGTCACTGGGCTTCTTAAAATATTATCTGCCTACATTAATAAGTAAAGTCAAGCGTCACTTTTTTATAATCACTACATAGTATAAAACAAAGTCGCTTTCTCTGTCTCTATATCCCTATGTATGCTTAAATTTTTAAAACTACGCAACGGATTTTGATGCGTTTTTTTAATAGATAGAGTGATTCAACAGGAAGGTTTATATGTATAATACACTAGCAAGTCACCCCGGCTTCGCACGGGTAGTTTCTGATACGACAATGATGCTTTACTAAACGTGCGAAGCCGGGGCGGGTCGCTAGTAATAATATATTTCGAATAAATAAATTTCAAATAAATGCTTAACTAGAGCCTGAAATACTGTAAATGAGTATATAAAACTGATACTTTTTTTTAACGTTAACACTCATACCTCTGCACTAGGATTCCCTGTGTCGCAGACGGCATGGACAAACACAGAAACACAAGACAAACTTCATGCTCACCACACAAAGTGTGCCCCTGCCGGGAATCGAACCCGGGACCCCTCGCTTCGAAGGCAGGGCTACTACCAACTAAGCCACGGAGCCACTTTATCATAATGTGATAAGCACTAGGAGTATTATTATGCGGTAATATTTCGTTAGAAAAGATCATCTTGAACCAAGCAGGTAATATTGAAAATTGATTAAACAATGCTGTGTGCTTCTTATTTGCTGAAGTAGCTTCTGTGATACGTTATATGAGCATAAATATCTTGTGTGTAATAATATTGTCTTGCGATACTTGTGATCCTATAGAGTAAAAATATTGAGATATGAGTTTTATCATCATCACCACACTATTATTTCTTAAGGAGATATAATTAATTGAACGAATGATAAAACGGAACCACGAGTAAACACGCAATGTAACCTCAATGTAAATAGCTAACTATCGTGACTTTAACATATTAATATTAATAGCTTATGCTTAAATGCTGCTAAAATTACATAATTATATAATGTTACTGTATAACTTTTTCAAATATTGGCCAGTTTGTTAAGATGTGTAACCTGTGTTAGGATTCCTTATTTCGGTAAAAGATTCCGTCTATTACAAACCCTAACAGACATTTCCGAAAACAAGGCGGCTTTGCAAATTGCAAACAACTAAAAAAAATCTATCTACTATTTTTCTATTAATACAATATTCTTTTTGTTTACTCGGTTGATTTCTCAAAATATATCAAATCGAGAGTGCTCAGTACAAGACATATATATATATATATATATACTTGTGCTGTATATATATATATATATATATAAAGTTCTCAGGAAAAAATATTTCCTTGTAACATGAGCGCGAATCCATCCTCCACTTCACTACTTAAATTAAATATAGTTTCCGTCACTCAATTAATTTTCATAGATTATTTTTATCACAAGTAGTTCAATTGTTTAATATATACTAATGGCATATAATGCTTTCTAATTAGATTTAGATAATGGAAACCTGAAAATGTATTTCTACATTCAAAACAAAGTATAAAAGGCTGGAAATAGTACGAAGAATTACAGTAAAAGTTTCGACTCTGAAGAAATTCAATCACTAAACATGAAGGTTGCACTGGTAAGTCTTAATTTAGGGTTTCATACCGTAATGGGAACCCTTCTACTAAACCTAGTTTCTCTGTAGCTTTTATTTAATATGTTATTACTAAAATTGCAATTGGTAGTACGGTACCGGTTAATACTTCTGTATTTTGTTGGAAGCAATTGTGAGACAAAAACGTTTAACTCTAAAAAACTGCTAATCAACGAATTCACGGCACAGATAGTGGAGGCCATTTCAGCAGCCTGTTTGATCCCATTGCCGGACTAAGACATTCTTTCCACTTTTTCTTTCCTTTTTCCACGGCCCTTTGACGAGATGAGTTTTCTCTTAAATACTGGATGAAAATATTTAAGATATTTACGGTAATCATAGTATTTATGAGATGAAACTCGTCTCCTCACCTATGTCTCAGTCTACCGGGAAGACTTTCCGACGGAAGCCATCGACTCGATGGTGAATTCCCTCCGAATCATTAGACACACGATACAAGTGGCCGGCCCAGGCCCATTTCAGTGGCTTTTTTATAATAGAAATATATATAGAAATATAATGGAATTGAAGATTCATGGGTCTATGCCGAGCAAAAGTGAATAAGCTAAATTCTGATCAAAAGTATATCTGCAGCTCGCCGTTTGCGTTGTTCTGGCGGTTATCGGGGTCGAGGCTCGCAGCGCCGCCGGGGGAGAAGCCACGGTCGTGGGCGCAGGAAGAAACGTCCAGGGGTCCACCCTTGTGGCCAGCAAGGGCGGCAGCAACATAGCTGCTGCGAGCGGCACGGTCACAGGAGGAGGTAACGTACAAAAATCACATAAGCACGACACATCCCCAATCATCCTCAATTTAACCTGTTATATATCTATTCGGCGATTGTTTATTTTTTAATAAGGTATCTCTCGTCCTTAAGGGCGCCACCCCTTATCAACGAGAAATAAGGGTTGAAAGTACTAAGACAGTTTTATTTTCGAGTTTTCAATATGTCACTATTGTATATGTATTGTACTCAGTGACTGGATGCCCGTTGCCCGACGGGGGTCTATATGTATGTGTATTATACGGGGATGTATATGTATTATTTGTTGAATTTTAGGTAATAACACTCAAAACAGAACATCTATTTAAATTTTTGTTTCTGTAAAAACCTCATTGTAAACTAATAATATGTCAAATTGTTTCAAGGTGCGGTTGTGTCAAGGTCGGAGTCCTTCTCCGTGTCCGACGACGAGAAATCCGGTGGTCAGAGGAAGCCACGCGATGTCGTGCTAGTAGAGTAGAGGCTAGGAACAGATTTCGCAAAATATCGACAATGACGAATGGTCTTTGGATCTAACACATAGGTATTGTCAAACAGACAGCGAACCGCAGTCGTGGTGAGGCGTTTATATTTTGCATTGTACGGTTTAACTTGGACATAGAAATGCAAAACTTAACCGTTCCGTGGAAAACAAAAAAAAAACGTCTTGCCACGCGGTTCATTCGCTGGTTCGCTGTCTGTTTGACACCTATTTGTTTCAACGATATTATTATAAGTATTATTAATTATGAATAAAATCTCATGAGATAAAAATACACGTTTTTTAAATACCAATGGTTGGTTACACATTCCCGAACTCACATTTGCTATGGGTATAAAAAATTCTGAGTAATACACGACAATTTTTTATATTTGCAACTAACTTTTGCCTGCGGTTTCGTTCGCGTAATAGTAGATTTTTAAACAATAGAATTTATTTCTAGCTGAGCTGAGCTAATTCCTCCAATTCTGCATCCTCGTAAATTTTTGGCCTTCCACTGCGATCTTTGTCTTCTACGTCGAAATCACCATTTTTAAACTTTTGAAACCACTCTCGACACGTTCTCTCACTCAAAGCAACCTCACCATATGCTTCTACGAGCAATCGATGCGCCTCAGCAGCAGATTTCTTTAAATTAAAGAAGTAAACTAATATTTCCCGCAAATGACGCTTACTTGGCTCAAATTTTGACATTTTCAACTTATAAAAATTATATTTTACCAATATAAAATCAATGATATTAATAGGTTATGTTGTTCTTGAATGTCCAAACTATTTTTTAAGCCGGTTATCATCTGCGAAAGCTAACCGAAACTCCGTGCCGCGCCATCTACAATAAAACGGCGGAATCTTATTTGTACTCCTAATAAGTATTATTAATTATGAATAAAATCTCATGAGATAAAAATACACGTTTTTTAAATACCAATGGTTGGTTACACATTCCCGAACTCACATTTGCTATGGGTATAAAAAATTCTGAGTAATACACGACAATTTTTTATATTTGCAACTAACTTTTGCCTGCGGTTTCGTTCGCGTAATAGTAGATTTTTAAACAATAGAATTTATTTCTAGCTGAGAGGTAGTCTATGTCTGTTTCTGTACCCTTGAAAACGTGTTTGCAAATTTCATGAAAGCGTTACAAACAAAAAAATCCTACACCCTACAAGCTACCCAGCCTACCCAAGGCGAATAAACTTAGCTTACCTACCCAGGAAGGAATCTATTAAAGGACTTCTTGGGCTGCTACCCAAGCCCCGTGGATATAAAGCCCCAATTGAAGACAAAATGGACAACGTTGTGAAATAAAACAAATCTGTTTAAAAAAATTCATACCCTAATGTTGCCATCAGAGATCAGTTAAACCGTATCATATTAAATAAATAAAATATTTTATTGAACTCATTTTTCCTATAACGTGAGCCTTGCAAATAATTATAAAAAAAAAACAGTTTTAAAACCAAGTCGTAATCCTACTACTATTATAAAGGCGAAAGTTTGTAAGTATGGATGTATGGATGTTTGTTACTCTTTCACGTAAAAACTACTGAATGGATTTGAATGAAACTTTACCACAATATAGCTTATACATCAGAATAACATATAGGCTACAATTTTTGAGGTTTCTATAAAATCTATATATATAAAAGAAGTCGTGTTTGTTACAACACTTATAACTCGAGAACGGCTGGACCGATTGCCATGGTTTTTGATTTGTTGGATTTGTTTCCGTCCCGAATAGCAGGATAACTATTAAAACATTGGAAAATTAACGAAAAAAATAAAATCAATTTATCCCCGTATTCTCCACGGGAACGGGAACTATGCGGGTGAAACCGCAGGGCGCAGCTAGTTAGTTAATAAATTGGGCAGGCTCCCAATTAATCAGTCTCGGGCCCCACTAACTCACTGTCCACCCCTGTAACTATCTGTTTTTCCGGGGGCTAGGTATATTGTACAATCCCCCCCGCGGGTTCCCGCCTTGTCGGGGCGGGGGGGCTTAGTAACCGTGGTTGGGCTGACCACGGTGAAGCCAAGAGGAACCCGGGAGGGGCTGCTCCTTTAGGCTTTGCCTCCAAGCCGACTAGGAGCGGCCACAGTAGGTGGCGGTGCCTTATGGGGGGCACCGCAACTGAGGTGGGCTGCGGTGTCGTATGGGCGGCACCGCAGCTGAGGGTTAGGGGCCGCGGCGGGAGAGGAGTGCCGGTATAGCGGTGCGCCGCTCTCCCTACCTTCCGCGGCCACGGCGGGGTCGCCACCGCTAGATGGCGGACGCGGTGGGGCCGCAGGGGAAGAGGAGTGTTGGTATTGAGAGGCGCCACTCTCCCTATCCTCTGCGGCCGTAGTGGCAGGCGACGGGGCCACATATCTGACCCGTCGCATGGGGACCTAGGGCGTTTAGATACGGGGTCATCTAACGCCCTTTCGCTGGCCAGGTCCCCGAGGTGGTTGCGACACGCTATGTGTTCTGGCGTGTCGCTAACTAAGGCGTGGCACTCGGTGCCAAAAAGAGAGGGGTCCGGAGACGGACAGCCGTGGCGGGTTCGCGGATGTGTGTGTTAACGTTCCCGTGTTCCCGCCACTAAGCGGCAGAGGAGGACACCGTGGGGTTTTAGTGGGTCTAGTCCCACATAACCGCTCTGTCTCCCCGTGGCAGGGCGGTATGCGAGTGCATTTCCCCACGAAAAAAAAAGGTATATTGTACAATATTATAATAGCACTTAGAACATAGTGGAGGCAGTCTGACGATGGACCCGAAGGCACATAAAATCATTACAATAGTATATAACATTGATACTTTAACTTGAGATGTCGCTGTGAAAAGCAATAAGGGATTATGATAAAAATTTGCGGTAATATTTCGTACGCCTCCGCGGAGATATGGTAGCATTACCATTTTGAAAAGATCATCTTGAACCAAGCAGGTCATCATGAAAGGATAATAACTTCGTCGTCAGCAAACGGTGTCGCCAGGGTGTCTGATCCTGGGATAAGTCTGCAGTATAGGAACGTATCAACGTGAAATGAATATTGACGTAAGATAGTCGGGTAAGGCGTCACTTTTTTAATGAATTTAAATATTGTTTTCTTCAAACAAATGGATTTAAAAAAGCTCAATTGGCGCCTGAAATATTGTAATTGAATATATAACAGTGATACTTTATCTTATGTCACTATGATAAGCACTAGGAGGATTATTATGATGCGGTAATATTTCGTACACCTCCGCGGAGATGTAGTAAGCATTACCATTTTGAAAAGATCATCTTGAACCAAGCAGGTCATCTTGAAAAGTGATAATGCCGTGTGCCTGTTACCGAAGTAGCTTCTGTGTTACATTATATTCGCAGGGGGATGTTGTGCGTGATAATATTGTCTTGCGATACTTGAGATCTTATAGAGTAAAAAGATTAAGATATGAGTTTTATCATCATCACACAATTTATTTCTTTAGAAGGTATAATTATTTGAACGAACGATAAAACGGGCGGATAATCAGAGAAAACACCAAATGAAACTTCGACTAGTTAACTATCGTGGCTTTGTCTGATAATATTTAGGGACGTACGTAGAAGACATGTGTATGACACTGTACCTTCGTCGTTTATTAGGTAACTAGCTGGGCTCCGCGGCGTTACCCGCGGTTGGCCACCATAAACGAACATTGCACTTTTCCTGTGTTAGTCCAGGATATATAAGCTATCCTGGTACCAATCTTCATCGAAATCCGTACAGCCGTTTGAGCGTGGAGGAATAACAAATACAATATACACACACAGACATATGCAGACTAACTTTCGCGTTGATAATATTAGTGTATGTGTAATTAATTGGCAGATATTCTTTGTCTGTTGTCTGGCCTATATTATGTTTGTAAATTTTATAATGTTAATTTACATTGTATCATTACTTGACTACATAACACTGAACTGTTAAAAACGGTTTGACGAGACCTAAATTCCATTATCTTTGTTTTTAAGAAGTTTATTTCTAGGTGTTGGTCTGACATCCAACTAGAGACATTTTCGAGAACATGTTTCATGGCCATGGGCCCTGCCAGGATTCCTTTCAGGGAGATGCAACTGGATCTACGCACATACTATTAGAAATATTAATTACTAGCTGCGCGGTTTCACCCGCGTAGTTCCCGTTCCCGTGGCAATACGGGGGTGAAATATAGCCTATAAGTAAAATAAGCTATATTTTATCCCCGTATTACCACAGGAACTACCGCGGGGCGGCAGTTAGAAGGCAATAAACCTTAAAACTTATTGATTCGTGCCCGGCACGCAGAATAAATCAGTTGAACCAAACTTCGGCCAACGTTTCCTGCCACTACTACTAAAACCCGACGGTCTAGGTCAGAAAAGTAACCTGAAGCATACAGGTTTACTTTTCTGAGCTATTGACCGATTTATTTAAGAGACTGACGCCACCATAAAGATTCCCCCCAAGCTCACACACACACACACACACACACACACACACACACACACACACACACACACACACACACACACACACACACACACAAACACACACACACACACAAACACACACACACACACACAAACACACACACACACACACACACACACACACACACACACACACACACAAACACTATTTCTCTCATTTCGTTTTTGGTTGATTATGTTCCATATTTTTATTATAACTAAAGACTTATTTGTGTAACATTTACTTTTTATGATAGTGTAGCAAAACTGTTAATAGCATTATTTTTTTTTCTCTGTTTTTCACTTTTAATAAAATGTAAATCTGGAACATATTTATTATGTCGTGGAGGAGGGCGTTGCTATCTGCGACACAGTTTTTATACTTCTGCAGGTAGCATCGTTTCCATTTTGTATTATAATGTGCCTTGTAACAGTTCCAAATAAACATTTATTATTATTATTATTATTATTATTTATTCTTCTTCTTCGATTTATTCTTTTGTCGAGAGAGAAAAAATAGCTTAAATTGTGTCTCATCTAGACTCTCTCTCGAGACTGAAGATTCTTGCTAACGTGCTACATGTGCACAAAAAAGTAGTTCACCTGACGATTGAAACTAGTTTAAACGACTTTTTGTAATTAGAATGGACGATCTTTAACTATATAATAGTAATAAAGGATTCCACGCGTTTAAAATTAACAATTAAAAATGCCCAAGAGCATCGAAGCGATTAGGACACGAATAACAAAATGGGCGACTAAACGCCACGATATGTGAAAACCACATCCATCACCTGAGACATGTTTTATCACAATTAATACAACTAATTTAACTATTTTAATTGCTTTTCTAATTCCACACTTTTATCAAGTTTCTATGAATAAAATAGACATGAAAACTGCTTATATTAAAAAAAAAGGTATATTGTGCATACACCAACACAATATATAAGGTTGCAAATGGGATAGAAATGCACAGTCAAAGTTAGAAACTGGAGAAGAAAACTACTAAAAAACTAAACATGAAGGTTATATTGGTAAGTCATTTCTATAATATGCGTTTTTACAAGAAATACAATTACAGGTAAACATAGACGGTCTTTACAAAACGTGGACTAACTTTAGACTAGGTTTAAAACAACAATATTACATGGATATTGGTGGTTTAAGCCTAGTAATATTTCATCCAAATCGTTAGCCGTTTCCAAGATACGCGAAATAAATAAATATATACAAGAATTGCTCGTTTAAAGTCATCTGTAATTCGCTTTCATCCATCGAGAGTAAGCTTGCCTTTGCATTAGGAATTCAGAACATTGACAGGCAAACTAAATAAATAAACATTTTCAAACTCATACCTCTGCACTAGGATTCCCTGTGTCGCAGACGGCATGGACAAACACAGAAACACAAGACAAACACCCAATACCCAAGAACAAACTTCAATGGTCACCACACAAAGTGTGCCCCGGCCGGGAATCGAACCCGGGACCCCTCGCTTCAAAGGCAGGGCTACTACTACTAAGCCAACGAGCCGTCATAATTCTAATCGAAAGTTCACCTACAGGTCGCCGTTTGCGTCATTCTGGTGGTGATCGGAGTGGAGGCCCGCAGCGCCATGTCCGGGGGAATATCACAGGCGGGGGGCTCGGGGGAGGAGGTCCAGGTGGCCTCACTCGTGGGTAGCGAAGGCGGTACCAACGTAGCTGCCGCAAGTGGTACAGCGAGAAAAGGTATTGCCGACTATTATACTATTGGAGCGCGTGGTGGCCCAGGGGCACAGTCGCCGACTTTTAATCTGTGGTCCAAACCCACACCAATGAGGTTTTCACTTGAAAAATTTATGTGCGCAATACGTTCTCGAAACGGTGAAGGAAAACCGGCATGTCTTAGAACCAAAAAATTCGATGATATATCTATCCATATCTACCAATGTGGATTGGGCTCCCGTGGTAGACCAAAGCACTCACTCTCAATTATCGAGAGCGGGCCGGTGTCCCTGCAGGGGGTACATTAGAGGCTGATAGGGATACTATTGAAGAAGTTTACGAATAATAGATCTTTACTTTCTTTCGATATCCAGGGTTTAGACACCAATTATCAATTTGCACAAGTTCTAATGGTGCTCTTTTAGCACCACCCAGGGGGTACGTGTAGGTATTTAAAGGGTTCTCATCTACGAACGCAAGCGTCTGGATACATGTACCACATTACAGTGTAAGTGTCACTGTAATGTGGCTGGTGTATCCAGCTAGCACGTACGATACAAGCAACTTTGCTACTCAAGTAAAGCCAGAAGGGAGAAAAAATACACAGTCCTACAGTTATAACGTCAATGAACAATCGTAGTTGTATCAAGGGGTCGACAGGCTTTTTTCTATCGGAACGTGATAAGTGAGCATTGAAAAGCTCAATGTTATTTCGCCTATAGTCATTTGTAAATTTCTGATTTTATACAATATGAAACTTATACCTATTTATTTTATTAAAGGTGTGCTAATGGCAAAGTCTTCGTCAACTTCCTACTCCAACTCTGACGAAGACGCAAATGGGAAAAAGAACAAGCAATAAGTCGAGAAGTCACAGAACATCGTGATTCAAGAGACGGCAATTGAAAGCATTTGATATAATTATCCCTGTCAAATATTGTAAATATTTTTTGTTGAATATAACAATCTATCTTCCTTTCTGTCTGAAAATGTCCACAATCTATATAAAATTCAAATTCATTAAAGTTTTAAAGTAAATACGAAGAAGTTTTGTTTATTGCGTGATTTTGTGTGTCCATGCCACCTGCAACTCAGGGCATCTTAGTGCATGAGTATGAGTGTGTAAACGTTTGTTTGTTGTACTGTATCGTAGAAGTGACAAGTGGTCAAATCATCGCTGCCATTGTATTTCCATACAACTTGTACTCTGGTTACATCTTCTGATAATCCTAATAAAAGCAACGGACAGGACAAATCTTATGTCTACGAAATTACTAACAAGCAGAGTGAAATATAGACACCATATTATTCCATAATAATCTGACAACTAGAAGAACAAAATTTATAGCAACAAAAAACATTTAAAAACGTTTACACACTCATACCTCTCTAGGATTCCCTGTGTCGCAGATCGCATAGAGAAACAGAGAAACACAAGAAAAACACCCAAGACCCGAGAACAAACTTCATGCTCACCACACAAAGTGTGTCCTGACCGGGAATCGAACCCGGGATCCCTCGCTTCGAAGGCAGGGCTACTACCAACTAAGCCACGGAGTCGTCTAAATAAAAAAAGTAAAACAATCATCAGATATAGTGAGAGTAAAAATTAACTGAATTGGCCTATGCCCAGCAGTGGACTAGATCTAGCTGCCCCCTGCGGTGTTACCCACAGTTTTCCAGGATTAAAATTAGCCTATGTGTTAATCCAGGATATAAGCTATTCTTATACCAAATTTCATCTAAATCCATGGAGCCATTTGAGTGTGAAGGTGGTACAAACATACACACACACACACACATACAAACTTTAGCTTTTAGAAGTAAGATAAATTATGACATACCTTCACAATCTTCAACCTGTTCCAGTACACCGTCCCTTGTCTTGATAGGCAGCAGTGGTCTGACTTTCTTGACAGGTTTCTCTGCCAGTTCTTGTTCATATTTTCCCTCAATGTCACTATCCGAGTCTGCTCCACTGTCAGCATCAGTCATTTGCTTCGGCACCCGACTCCGCTTGCGTTTTGGTGCCCTGGGGAATAAAAATGCAAACCTTATTTAAGCATTTTACAATGAAGAGTTGACAATGAAGACAGCTTCCCAATTGGCCACTTTTCATCTTATAGATCACACATACACAAAACATTCTTGTTTTTGTGTGAAGTTTTGATCATTGGTGAAACTCTGTTCTCTTAATAATAACAGATGAATGTAATAAAAAATAAACTTTATAATACAATATTTAGGGTGTACCAATGAAGATTACCTATATAGCTGGTATATCTTGGTAAAGGAAATTTACAGGTCATTCTGTTCATTTAACACACTTATATACAATATTTAAATAAAAAATAAAAAAAGTCCATAAAAGTTGATACACAATTTAAAGAAAAATATCAATATTCTAATTATAGAAAAATTCAAACAAAGGAAAATAAATTAGGTAATAATCATTATTACAACTTTTTCAATATGAATTCATCAAAACTATATAAATAGTGCTTGGTGATACACAGCCGTGTCTTGCTAAGTCATGCCGCCAGACTAATAGTTATGTTCCAGCATGATATTCAGTGTATCCACACAAAAAGAGTACACAACAGGTAATGACAT
Source organism: Aplocera efformata (assembly GCA_921293045.1). Taxonomy (NCBI): domain Eukaryota; kingdom Metazoa; phylum Arthropoda; class Insecta; order Lepidoptera; family Geometridae; genus Aplocera; species Aplocera efformata. The sequence continues at coordinate 1,219,605 of OV121057.1, forward strand.
CCTACAGCTAGCTCAAGATGCTTCATTTTTGACCACATTATCACACTTGCCATCAGATAAATTGGCAAAGGCTGCTATGCTATTTAGATTTAATAAACTCACTTCCGCTCCTCTTTAGCATTTTCCTCTGGTACATTGGAGAGTAGTTGTGGCTGTTTAGCGAGCCGACTTAGGATGTACTTCTGTTCCTCCTCATCCAGCATATCTGCCCACTCCTCACCAGAGGCAGATTCACTATCGCTATACTCCACCTGTAGAAAATTGATGAGATATTAACATTTAATAAACTGATTTTATAACTTTCATTGCGAACATTGATATTTTTTTATGTTGCTTAAAGTCCTCCTCTATTCAATATAAGGTTACTGCTTTATTGGTAGAAAATCTTACCTGAGGTTGTGTTGGTTGTTTCTGTTTCTGAATCTTTGTCCTATGCCTTTGAAGCCTAAGGGTGCCTGCTTTCTTCATCTTATTAGTCGTATGGTTGTTCCTCTTCACCTTACTAATCTTCATTTTGCCTTTTTTCTGTAAAATTCCAGAAAAAATACGACGTGTGAATCTTGGTTAAGTTTCATTTTCGTAGAACTTTCATCGTTTCAAAATTAGGAAAGTGATATTTACTACAATAATACTTACCGCCATTACACTTGCTAAATTAGCAACTTTACAAAATTGCAATACAAAATTATTCAAAACACAATCACAACAAATAAACGTGTGTGGTTTCTATTTCATATTCTCCGCCACAGTACCATAGATTAATAAGATACAATTAACACAACAGACATCTGTCAATCTATCGAGTCTGTTGTCTTCGTAAGTCAGTCACAGATAAAGTCAGTGCTACAGATTACTATATGAGTACAGTGTTCAATATTATCAGACCCAAGCTAAATATATAAAAGCCGTCTCGTTGGGATGTCATAAAAAAAAGAAACGTCAGGTACAGCCTGTGTTGCCTGAAACATTGTTTTACATTTGATCTAAGGTAATTCTGTGTTATATGTTATATTTTGTATAACTATAATATAATAATACATCGTAAGGTAATATGAACTCCTTTTCCAATGATTCCAATTTTTAAAAGGTGTAACAAAAAGTAGCAGTAGAACTTATGCAAAGTCCGCTCGTTGAAGTAATCGCTACACCTCGCCACACCTGGTAATTTGCCACCAAGCAGTGGTGCACTCGCATTGCTGTATTCCGGTGGAAGGGCGTGGACCGGGTGATTGTGAAATCACATGCGCATGAGACGTAACATCCCCGTCTCTGGGTGTGTCTTGGAACTTTGGACGTGTAATAAAAAAACCCTAGCAAGCGATGCGTCACAGTCCTCACTCAAAATCCCGAATTCTTCGATCCTTTCGCTATCAAGTAGTGAAATCTAATTTTGGATATAATTGATAGTTATTTAGTTGCAGTATCAAACCGTGTTCCCCGATTTGGTTATCATCAGTTTTCTGAATTGCTTACTTACAGCAGAAGCATATTTACAGACGTATTCACGTCAAAAATACAACCGAATTAATAACCTCTTTTCGAAGTCGTTAGAAAAATAGGAAACTTCTTTTACAATGTTCTTATAATAAAGCAATCTGGTAACACTTTTTACTCCGAAATAGAAAGTTGAGTTTTGTGCGAGATATTCTGTGTGAAAGTAATTCTAGTTTTTCCAGTTTTCTGTGCGAAATCTATCGCAATTTACAGTTTCAAGTGCTGCACGCTTCTTTCTACAAATACTTATTCATTAAACTTCATTAAATGTGTCGCGTCCGTTAGAAAACCAGTTCTGTGAAAGTGTCACTATGGTACCCCAACAGCAGCGGAGAAGACGTCGCAGGGCTATACCTCGGGCTTCAGAGCGGCGGTTGGTGGTGGCGAGAGGAGTGGGCGGGTTCGGGTTCACGATAGCGGGGCAGAGGCCGTGTGTGGTGTCTGCGGTGGCGACGGGCGGGCCGGCGGAGCGAGCAGGGTTGCGAGCTGGTGATGCGCTGCTGGCGGTGGATGGAGCGAGTGTGGCGCGCGCGCCGCACGCCGCCGTGGCGCGACTGGTGGCGGCTGCGCCCGGAGCCATCGCTCTCAGTGTGTCGCCGCGAGAATCCCCTCCCACGGACACTGAGGACACGGAGCCTGATGAGCGGTCCCGGACCAGGCGGAGACACCCGCCGCCGCGCCGCAGGCCCCAGCCTTTGATTCACCATCCAGGTAAACACTTACAAAACTTTCAAGTATTTATAAATGGTAACTGGGTCAAAAACAAATGCTATTGTTTATATTTATCTAAACACAAAATTTTTATTATAATCTTATATACAGAATTGTCCAATTTCCCTAAAATTTTTGTGCATGTCACGTGTCTAAGTAGCTCCTGTGCAACATGATGTACCAACAAATATGTTTACTAGTATATGTAAATTTTGATTTGTTCAAATTATATTTGAGACTAGACCCAGTGAAGTGTTTACCATCTAAAATTCCCAAATATAATTATCAATTGTTTTCATATTAATTTTCTGCTGTTCTTTTGTTTTTCCTAATTTTTTTTGTCCTAAACTAACCCAGTTTCAAAATTGGTCAAGCCAATTCCTAAAATATTTAAATGTTCAAACCATTTTTGAGTTTTTGTGAAACTAAATGATATATAATTTTATATAATATATGTTAAGGAATAAATTGGATTATATTTAAAAGCTTTTTATGTTATATTATGTATCTGATGGTGCAGAAAATAAAATAACACTCATATATTTATTTTCAGATGGCTAAGGAACTAGTTTACCTAGAAGTATTAGGTATGTGGGATTAGAAGCTCACTCAATTAAATGCACTAAAGCTCTGTGTGTCTTGTGCTAGCAAACTGTATGTTTACTGTTATCTATGTATATTCATTCTGTCACAAAATGCATGTTTCTGTTACATCTATATATATAAAAGAAAGTCGTGTTTGTTACAACACTTATAACTAGAGTACGGCTGGACCGATTGCCATGGTTTTTGATTTGTTGGATTTGTTTCCATCCCGAATAGCAGAATAACTATTAAAAACATTGGAAAATTAACGAAAAAATAAAATCAATTTATCCCCGTATTCTCCACGGGAACGGGAACTATGCGGGTGAAACCGCGGGGCATAGCTAGTATTCATTAAATATCAGAATTCGTTAAGATGTCAGTCTCGGCTATAGTAGTTAAGAGCTTCAAAACTTCAAAACTAGAGTAGGCCATTTTCTCACATAAAAGAAGAATTTCCAAACAAAAACTGCTTGGACAGTGTGACTGTAATGTAACTGCATAACAATCTGCATGATAAGATCAAGCACAAATGTGGCCTCCTATTTTAGAGTCAGTACATAAAAATCTACCTATTATGTTTGTTGAACGAAATTATAGTTGACCTAGACGCCATTTGTGTTTTTCTACTTCGACAAACTAAAAGTAATAGCAATTATATTTTAACTGTCAAAGGCAATAGTTTAGTTTCATGCCAACAGAACTGACATCAATGTTGAATGTTATTGCAATGATTTGTGTTTTGTAACAGTCACCTATCACCAATGTAATATATCACTCACTAAATTCACTCATTTGTGTCATTGAATGTTACTTTCCGTATTAAAAATCCAAGGTCTCTATTTGCATCTGACCACTAATTAGACCTTTCACATTTTCAGGATGCCATGTCGCTTCTACTTCGGGTGTAAATGAGATTCTTCAAAATCTGAGCCGAGCGCAACTCGGGCCGAACCAGGCGGCGCGGCTGGAGTGCCGCGCCGTGGTCGGCTACCTCGGCACTATAGACACGCCGCAAGCGGCCATCGGCACCGCGCCGGCCAGCGTCCGGAACGCAGTGAGGAAACTACGCCAAGAGCGGCGATCAGCGGCCCCGGTCCTCCTCTCCGTGTTGCCCAACTCTCTGATACTCCGCCGACCGTCCGCCCAGGTGCTCGCGCAGTACCAAAGAGACAGAATCGTCTACGCCGGCTGCGGCTCGGAAGCCGACCGGCGGTACTTCGGACTGGTGACGTCCGCGGAAACGGACGAAGCCGAAGCCTCGCACAGCTGCCACGTCTTCGCAGTCGATCCTAGAATGGCGGAACACGAAGCTCATATATCAAGAGCGAGGGAGTTCCAGATCGCGTGCACTAGTGACCCGGTCGCCGAGAGATGTCTGGAGTTCCCCCCCTCGGCCGAGTACGTCGTCGGCGTAATCAGAGGGATGTACTCGCTACCCGCAGAGGAGTGCGCTAGCCCAAATTTGCAGCAGATATCAAAGTTAGCTATAAAAGGCGACAGTCCAGCTTTAGGAAATTTTGCTCGTAACAACGCAGTCTTTCGAATACCACGCGATCGAAGGCCGTGTCGGCACGAGGATGTGAGAGCGGACGGCCAAGACTTTGTAGCCAACTCGCCCCAGCCCAGCAACCATAGCGAAATAACCACGACGTCCAGCAACAGCGACTCGGGAATAGGTTTCCATAACGACGGCAGGAATATCGCCGATAGGATCCTGGTGGTGGATTTCGCGGGGGTGCAGCCGCCTCCGAATAGATTCAGGCCAGACATGCCCCGGAGGCCAATGGGTTTGGTCGGTTGCAGCAGTTTTGACGCTGACGGCTCATTTCTATCAAATACCACTCCTGTTGTGGACGGCTTTGGTGGGCAAGGTCGGCCGTTGAACCTGGATGACGTGATTCTAAACGCGAATGATATGCAGACAGTCAGACACGTCAGCCCGCGCAAAGAAGACGATAACTACAACTATAATAACGTGTACGGTAACTTACCGTCGACATCTCGATACCAAAACGGCGTAGTGTACGACCAAGTGCACACAGAGAATGAAGGTCATCATTACGAGTTCATACCGCCCCAACTGGACATGGATTTAGAGATAGATCATGTAGCGGAGACGTTTAACTCTGTGGAGATTTATGAGGAGTCTCGGTCGAAGCATCACAACTGGCAGTCGAATGAGTCTGTTGAGAATGTCACTGTGATCTCCGGAGGCACCAGTAAAGCCAGCATGGATTCTGTGTCGATGTACTCTTCGAGGAGTCACGAGGAGGCCAGGCCTATTTTACGGAAGCACATGCAAGCGTCTCTAGATGATATGCTGGTGCTTGGACTGAGAGATCCGCCTAAGGAAAACAATGATGATGATAACTTTGTCCATCCCGCTGCTGTTAAATGCAAGGTACCTATGCTATTTTATTATTTTATATTAACTATTAACTATTTAATTATACATCTATACAAATAAATTAAATTTAAACTTTGGTTATCTAATGTCAAAATAACAGCTTTTTACTAAATGCATTTAGAACCAAATTTTTTATATTTTGACTGCGGCTGCGCTGCGCTGATTTTGATGGGACTTTCACTGGCACATAGCTGATGTTATAAAGAGTAGCAAAGGCTACTTAAAAGAGTTACTAAAAGGTTACTTACTTACTTACTAAAAGGTTACTTAAAGAGTAACATGGGCTACTAGAAAATAAAGTATTGGGGAATGTAGCAAATACCAAAGGCGCGAAGAGCAGCCAGTAGTATACTAAATAATGGAATATTCAGTCGAAGCTGCAATTTCATCCTATAACCTGCTCAACCGGATACTGACGGTTTAAAAGTAGATTCTTATTGGCTGGTGTGTTCTTCTATTTATAGGTTGGCCATGTACCTATGTCATAGTGTAACAAGTCAATGACCTTTTTTAGTATCGCTAATATGAGTTAATTTTGCCTTCCTAATTTACTTAGGTATGCTAAAATGGGTGACTTTCATTTAGTTAGCGATAATGCGGTCATTAAGCGAAGTTGTTAGAGTGGTGCTGTGTGTTATAGTGGTGAGTTTTAAAACTACCCACCGGAATTCCGCTTTCAAACTAAACCGCTGATACCGAAAAGGGTTTATACCCCTAGGGGTCCACGACATCGTACAAGAGGTGTCAGTGAAACAAAATAAGACCCATTGAGATGTCATTTTTGAAATCAATGGAAGTAGATCTCATTTAGCTAAGATATATTATTAAAAACATGTAGCTGAGCTGAGCTGCAATTAAGGTGAAAGTTTGTATGTGTGTGTGTGTGTATGTTTGTTCCACCTTCACGCTCAAACGGCTCTACGGATTTCCTTGAAATTTGGAACCAAGATAGCTTATCTTGGATTAACACATAGGCTTTCGATCCCGGGAAACCGCGGGTAACGTCACGGGGCGCAGCTAGTATACTACATTATTGGAAATGCTTCAACGGCTGATGATGATGAAATTGATTATTATGGTAGCTCATATTTCATATTATTTATTGTAATATTTCATTTATTTAGCCAAATAACAATGGATGTTACATAAGGCGCGTCAATAAGTATTATATTTACAGTAAAAATATAAATAACATACCCTGGATTAACACAGCTACTATTAACCCGAAAAAGAAAATTATTTTTTTAGTGGTAACACCGCTCAGCTAGTCTTAGAACTAAATCCGACCGTCCGTACCAGCCTCTACTGTTCCCACTGCTGGGACACCGGCCTACTCTCAATAATTGAGAGTGAATGGGTGGCCTATCTCGACCGGTGAGGTTGGCTGGTAGAAAATGCTTTTAGCGTTAAGCCCACCTTTTGTAATATATTTTGAATATGTGCAATAAAGTGTCAAATAAATAAATGGGCTCTGATCCAATGAATGGGCTACGGGAGCCCAATCCCGATTGGTAGATGTCACATATCTTCGAATTTTTGGTTCTAAGACATGCCGGTTTCCTCGCGATGTTTTCCGTCACCGTGTCGAGAACATGGTAACTGCCTCGGTAGAAATAAATAAATATCATAATTTGTTTCCCAGGTTCGGAAATCCATGAAGCCGCTCAACCTCCTGTCGAAGACTAAGAGCATCCTGTCCGGGAAAGAGCGAGACAGATCGAAGGAAGAGAGACGGCGGGCGATCAGCGCGAGCGCGGGGGACGTGTGCGGCGGAGTGACGTCAGAGGGGACGGAGCTGATGGCGGCCGCGGCCAGCGAGCCGGACCTCAGGGACACGCAGGTCAGTGCTGACAGTCTGAGTAATTAATTAAACAACGGTTTTGATTTGTTAGCAAAGTTGTCTATGCTTGATGTTTTTTTATTTGAATAAATGACGGAACGAGCTGTGGGTCCACCTAGTATGTGGTGACCCTCGCCCATAACATCAGTAATGGGACTCATTAAATTCGCAATGTATATTGGTAGTTTTTTTATCGTAAGGCAAACACTGTCGTAATTGAAGGACGGGTTGATCAAGGCTCATTGTTTTTATTGTTACCCTCACACAGATAATTAATTATACACACTATTCAACATATGACATCTCCCCTCTTAAAATAAATAAGAATATTAAGTACCTTATCAAATGACAATAGTGATATAAATCTCAGAAATAATCAATATTTTACACAACGAGACCTAAACTATTTTATACATATAACTATTTTATACTTCGCACCTCCTGTACATAAATATTCATTATTATTCGTGTTACCGAGGTATTTACCATGATTTGTGAGTTTTGTTGACTCCCGATATTTCGACGCAGTTACATGCGTCATGGTCCCGGGCAAACTCCAACACGAATAATATTGTTCATAACCATGACAGTTTTGAAAAATAAATATTCATTACGTACTAATAACTTAATATTTAGATAAGCTTGTTATTAGCTAGTAGTTAGGAGCTAGCTGACGCTTAAATGCCATGAATATTATGTTACGTATTCACTCACTCGCTCGCGTTGAAGCGAGACGGCTGATTTGAGTGATGATAGCGACGAACGTACGCGGAACGTTCTGATGCATTGCCTCAGGAATGTCGCCTGTGTGAATGACGGCCGTTCATTCATAAGAGCGCATGCTTTGCTTATCGTCTTGTCGGGATTGTCTTAATGTCGCTCAAAGGAACTTACAAAGGAGGTTATCAATTAGACTTATACATAGACATTTATTTATTTACTAAAGCAGCACACATATCATAACATTTTACAAAAATTACAACAACAATATTTAAGTAACAAAAAGATTTGGGTCTTACACTGAGTCGTATTCATCCTGCTGCGTCCATCACCCGAGACGGGGGTGATACGTCTCACGCGCATGTGATTTCACCGGTACCCACGCAATTGCTTGCCGGCAGATTCCAAGTGTGGTGGCAGTACCTCTCCGGACGAACTTGGCACAAGTTCTACTGCTACTAAAACTCCCCTGAATACGGTCAGGTCGCCCGCATTAATTATGATTAACAAACCGACGGGCCGCCGGCCGCTTTCCATCGAATTGACCTTGTAATACTAAGTAGAATTACGATTAAGCAGATTAAGCACGGTAATGTATTTTCAGAAATACCAATTACAGTACAGAGTGAAAATAAGTGGTTATTAAAACGAAGGGAAAACGCGCTCTCGTTCAATTGAAATGGTCTCTATTGTTTGTCGTTTAGTGTCAAGTTTTTGAATGTGTTTGAACAATGATTCGTTCACTGCTACCATTTCACAGCGCCATCAATATTAATGTCAACTCGTTCTGACGCCGTTAAGATTAGTTTTAGTTTGGTTTGACACGAATTGAATTAATCATGAAGAGTCTAGTTACGCGCGTCCCTACGGACTGTACTGGACTGGACGTGTGTGTGTGTGTGGACCTTTGATTCCCTACCCCTGGGTGGTGCTAAAGGAGCAACCAAAAGTAGCAGTAGAACTTGTGAAATCGCATGCGCGTAGGACGTGTCATCCCCGTCTCGGGTGATGGACGCAGCAGGATGAGTGCGACTCGGTATAAGATCCAAACCTTATACTGAGTCGCATACTTATTCACATAAAAAAAAATATCTACAATACATTTTTTTTTTCGTTGAATTCTTTAATAAATAGTTGGAAACGTGACGTTCCCAAGTATTTTTTTTAGATAATTTAAATAAATGTTATCTTGTACATCATGGGTTCTTATTACCAAGTAGATCAGTCCAATTGCAATTTTTTTTTATTGCATATATGGATATGCAATAAAAAAAAATTGAAAATATAACCAAATCACGTTTACCCACACCTGTTTGTATTCTATCATATTATTATCCGTGGCTCGACCAGTGGTTTCTTTGAAAGTGGAACTAATTGAAAAGTGAAATGTGGCACGTATTTCAATGGCCGGAACGATCTCAAATCCATCGCACACGCGTGAGATTAATCTTGGCTAAGCGAATATGCGATTATGGAGTCCGCAATCATTTTCGTGCTGGCTATTGAGTTCGGTTGGTACACAGATCAGTAGACTGCCTTCTCGGCCTTCTGCTTTGTCGCATGTTGATTCCCACACAGGACAAATATTTATGTCACGAAAAAGTACAGAAAAAGTATGTAAAAAGTACAGAATATCAGAAATAAAGTTCCCACAGTGTCTATGCTTAGTTTGGGGCTTAATCATGTGTAAAATGTTCACTAATATTTATTTATTTAGTACGAGTCAAAAGTCAAAAATACATTAATTCCATTGAATTCTTTTTAATTTAATCCTGCCTTGATTCACAGTTTGACAATCAGCTGTCAAAAGACATGAAATCATTTATACAACACTTTGTTTATTTAATGTAAGTAACAGGATGAGCTGAAGGCCCACTTAATATTAAATGGAACGGAAATATCTGCCCATAACAACAATAATACGACTCAGATATTCGTACGACGACTTCTCTTACTTGCGTCAGGTCCTCCCGACGCAAGTAAGAGAAGATCTAAGTCGGTGTTGCTACGGCAAAGGGTGCTATAATACTCTGGACGAGGGGAACCCGAGGGGAAGAAACAGACAAATGATACGCATACTCAATACACATTTATTCGGCCTTAGGAACACTACGGAACACTTGGTTTTGTCAAAAATGATGGCTTACATAGCCTAAAAAATAACAAAAAATAAGAAACAAGAAACAGACAAGACAAATTATATGCTTTAACAATAAGTTTACAATAATATAATTTTAATTGTCATACTAAAGAACGGCGTTAAAAATCATTTATGTAGATTCAAAGTTCTTCCCGTAGATAGTGCCTCAATATACAAATTCTCAACCGTCCCAGCCATTAAAAAAACCTTATACAAACTGTAAATAATAGCTAAAATATTCTATTCCGTTTCTTATCAGTTCTATAAATAGCGTTCAAGTGTGCAAACATCCTTCCTTTATTATTATTTGTCCTTACATTAGTCACGACTGTAGTGGCCCCTTGTGACTAGTTATATTTGGGTGCAAACATGATAACCAGCTTCTGATACGGATTACATATGTTTAGATATACATTTGTTTATCTCCATCGGACGCTAACTCATTCTTCCTTGGAAGGCGTAAAGTATATCCGACTGGTTATATCCAGTTTGGATTTGAGTGTTATTTTTGGGGATTCGTAGAAAGGCTGCTGTATCAACAAACTCATACAACTTCTTTATACGGGTAGCAAAAGATTGAGGGTGGTCAGGTTGGCTCGGTAGTAACTCTGCCTTCTGCGTTATAGGTAGTGGTTTCGAATCCCACCCAGGACAAGCGTTTCGTGTGACAATTAATGTTTGTTTCTGTCTGTAAACTTAACAAATAAGATAAGCTTAAACATGAAAACTGACTGTAATTTGTCATATCTGTGTGCATGTAATGTGCCTGGGAGTTCCTGTGACACGTTATATGCTCACGAATATGTGTACATGCATGTGTAAAATTTGACGTGTCCAAATGATACTTGAGATCTAAAGGAATAAATGAATTTGACTTTGACTTTGACTTTGTGATAATAAGAAACATGTTACAAAAAAATGTAATATATGAGTATTCGTATAGTACATTTTCAGACTGGTCTTAAAGTTGGTAGTAGTTCTGACAACTGCGCTGTAGGTTTCCCACTCAGGGCAAGCATTTGTGTGACAGACATTAATTTTTAATAATGTTCTGTGTCTGGTTATTAATAGGTTTTATGTGCGCGTTTACAAAAAAAGCTGTTTGAATATTCTATCAGTTATCAATATACATAGGTTCCTATATTACAAGTTATGCTTAGTTTGTGGCTTGATGGCGCTGTCAGAAATGTCCATGAATATTTATATATTCTATCAAATAGGGTATGAGATTATTGAATTGGGTATGGTTTTAACCCCGAAGAAAAAGAGGGGTGTTATAAGGAGGAGTGTGTATCTGTGTCTTTGGCCTCGTAGCTCCCGAACGAATGGACCAATTATGATGCAATTTTTTCTGTTTGAAAGTTGACGTGGTAGATAAGTATCTTAGCTAAAATTTATGAAGATCTGTTCAGGCCTTTGATGTTCTTCAGTACCTTACCATTACCCCTAGTCGGGGGCCTATACATTTTCGTAAAATGTACTTGTGCTCTACAGATTTGTCACTAGTTTTACTATACAGATGAACAAATGGAAAAGCAACATACATTAACCACAAGACCGTGACACGAAATAAAAATTACAATTATCGGCAACGTGTACCCTAACGTGATCGAAAATATCAATACCATTGTATGGAAAATTATATGTTAGTTATTATCTATGGTCGTGAGAGACTTGTTAGAATAGATGAGAAATGTCAACCGATGGTGGTTGGCTAGTTACGTGGTAACGCAATAGAACGTTTTAGAATTAGTCAATAGTTAATCACATGCGCGTGAGACGTATCATCCCCATCTCGGGTGATGGACGCAGCAGGATGAGTGCGACTCAGTGTATGATCCAAATATACTGAGTCTCATTACTGGTGTCATGGGCGCGGGTCGCCATTTACCACCAGGTGGGCCCTCAGCTCGTACCGTCACGTATTCACGTAAAAGAAGCACAGACGCGCTCAGTTCTAATACCACTAAACTTCCCATTCTACTTTCGCGCAGAGAGTTGCTCAACTTAGATGATCTGTCACGAAGATTGCTTACTCCATTTCACCACCCGGTGCCCTTGATAATAATATAGGGGATGAAAATATTGAGATCGATTTATTTGTCTTTTTAATCAGACTATCGTAGGTTTTCATTCACACATGTTCAATTGTGTGTATGTGAGAATAAAAATGTTTACACACTGTCAGTTAGAGAACAATGCATAAGTCATCCAAACAGTATTATTTGCAGTAGCCGGTGATTTAATAAGATTCTATCAGCGTAGGATGTTTTATAACTTCGCCAATAAAAGTTTTATGGCGCTTATTTACGGTGTAGCTGGTGGCTTAGAGGGAGACGCGCAAGGTTTTTCTATTGTTTTTTCGCACGTTCAAAACTACCACCGGTGAAACATTTAGATTCTATCTAGATTTTTTCGCCATAACCCGCCCCTATGTCATTACGAGACTAATTTTAGGATGTAGCAAAATCCATCCATCAATCCATCTGCATCTGCATCTGCATCCATCTTTTTTTTCCTAGTATAGTTTACTGTAATAAATATGTATACATAATAATATGTAACAGAAAAATTATTCATGCTCTGTAATTCTTGCTCTTTTATTAAAATATATGTCGTAATTGAAAATAATCCGTGAAATTTTAGTCCGCTAAGGCTCATGGTCTCAAAAATACAGCCCTTGAAGTGTAAAAGAAACTGACGTAGGTTTAGTAAGCTCCCTTTAACCATTAGCTTCGAACGAAACTACAAACAAATAGACCTGATTTTCCTACCTTCATCATAGTCCGAAATAAAACTGTTGCCTGCGAAACTATTATAAGATAATTTGTATTAAAATTATTTTATTCGAAATGTATCTCCAATGTTGTATACTCAATGTTGTATACATGTCGTGATTTTGAAGCGGGGATTAAATCGTGTTTCTATCGATCGCCAACAATAATCGACAGTTTTTTTACATTTATTACGCGAATTTATGTAAACCGTGAAGTGATTGGGGTAATATGTTACTTAACTAATAAGCGTTACGTTACTCGTGCAGCGGTGTACGTAGTAATAGGTCGAGCTAATTCCTTTCGTCATGGAATATTGCACGTTGCTCATTAAAACATTAAAGTGAAAAACGTGAGCAGTTCCAATTATCCAACTTCGAAAAAGGGCGAGTCGATAATCGGACACGATTCTTGTTCCGACAGGGCTGATTGTACACAAAGATGAATTCTGATTTGTATATACAGGGTTAGTTGTAACGCATAACCTCTTTAAGCCGTCTTAGGTGAACGACTTTTGTTCTATGACTTTTTCTAAAACGTAATTTCCCAAGAAAACATTTGTTTTAGTTTAAATGGAGATTTCTATCAATCTCTAGCTCTATGTCTCGTAAATGTAAACTCTGTCTTAATCTGTGACTGTCTGGGGCCACGCGCGTATTATGGCTTAATCTGTGACAGCCTAGAGTTTATGTGGAGTTAAGAAGATTAGAACTGCAAATTTGATTTATTTTTTTCTTGATGAATCAAAGTCGCCCTTAGCAGGTTTTGCGTTAGTAACCAATAGTCATGTTTATTTGAGTGAACGGGTCACAAGAGATTCCCGTTTATTACATTGCTCTACGGCATGATGAATAAAAAACTTACGCAAGCCAAACTTTGTATAGTTTGGCTTTATGGTAACTAGATTACTGATACTATACTTATATAGTACCTTATATGGTTGTCTTGGGTGGGAATCGAAAACACAATCTACAGCGCAGGAGGCAGTGCTATTACCAAGTGAGGCATAAGCCAGGAATTAAAGGAAGTTTTGGATTATTTTCTTGTTCTTAACCACTTTTTAAAATAATAAGGAAATTGTCATGATTCCCTTCGTTATTTCGAGTTCAAACAATCTCGAGGAGTGAAGAGAGCTCGTATAGAGGTCAGGACCACCCGACCGAATGAGGAAGTACGCTCCGTTGCGTGTACACAATGCATTACGCACGCCCATTAACTTTGCCGGATTATAATTAAACTGGCGCTGATGGTGTTCAGATAATAACTGGTATACGAGTGATAATGTTAATAAATAAAATTGAAGTGTCTGTGTGTGATGTCAAAATAACAGCTTTTTATTAAATGCATTTGAAAATAAAAAAAAATCTGTTTCTTCTCTTCAAGATCTCCGAAACTGCTGGACCAGTTTTTAATGAACCAATAATATTTCTATGGGACAAATCTAAATTTAAAATCTTTAAATAAAAAAAATATACCAGAATGTCGGAGTACTGAGTTAAAAACAGCTGAGATGATAACCTCTGGAAGTAGATTGAAAAAAATTTAAAGGTGTCGGCACACATCTGTAGCGAATGTGCTGGATATCGGGGGCACTGCAGCCAACAGAAATTCACATGTTTATCGAGTCGATATCTGTTTCAATAGTGGCTAGGAATGGGGCCGAATGTGGACGAACTCAGGCACATGGTCTTGGGGTAAGTATTAGAATACCCAAGTCACGCCTGTCACCCAAGACGGGGATAGTTATGTCTCATGAGCCTGCGATTTTCGCTCACACCCTTCCACTGGATCACAGTAATGCGATTGCATCACTGCTTAGTGGCTAAGTGAACTGCATTGACGTCTTGCATAGGGCATAATCCACTGTTGTTACCAAAAACCTTTTTATATGTTGGGAAATCCTCAGGGGGTTGGTACTCTGCGCAAGATACGGGGGCAACAAGAGATTTATGCCGGACTCCTGACGGTCATAAACCCAAGTGTTCCTACACGTTTTAGTTGGGGCCACGGGTACGCTGGCGAATTCCGGCGACTCTTGACTAATTCAAACCCCAGCCAGCCAGCCTTGGAGTACCGGAGAAGGACTCTGGGTTGATGGCAGCACTGTTTATTTGCAGCACCATAAGTGCAGCGTTTAGGCGAAATTAGTCGATTCATGTTGATCATTTCAGATTATCTTAATATGGGGACTTAAAATGCCACTAAATGGTAACCCATTAATCTGTAAAGAACAACGAAGCAAGCTGCGCGCTTCGTTGCAATTCCTATATTGAAAATGTTTTCTCTCTCCCAGCCCCCACCCTGAATGCGCCCGGGTCACGTTCCCGATACAGAGTTCTCTAGACGGAGTTTATCAATCAATCATTGCCGTTTTTATTCGCCCCTGCTATTGCTGAGCCAATTCTCAGTAATTGCTTGATTGAAACTAACCGCTGTTAATTTAAATCGTCTGGGCGCAAGCATCGAGAAATTCGTGCAACGACCGCTTCAATTTACTTTTTAATGGCTAAAATAGATAGACATATTACTAGATCATGAAACAATAAGTGAATGATTAAAAAATCGAAAATCCGATTTCTATACTTTCATTCCTTATATTATTTAGAGAGCGTGGTGGCCCAGGGGCACAGACGCCGAATTTCAATCTGAAGGTCGCTGGTTCAAACCCACACGTGCACCAATGAGATTTTTAATTTGGAAAATTTATGTGCGCAAAATCACGTTTCTCGAAACGGTGACGGATAACATCGTGAGGAAACCGGCATGTCTTAGAACCAAAAATTCGTAGATATGTGACATCTACCAATCCGGATTGGGCTCCCGTGGTAGATCAGAGCCCATTTACTCTCAATTATCAAGAGTAGGCCGGTGTCCCTGCAGTGGGAACATTAAGAGGCTGGTACGGATTCCTAATATCTCGCCCTTAATTAATGGGGATACACCCTTTCATTTTAAAAGACACATCTAAATCGGCGAAGTAAAATGCCACATCAAAGCAATATACGCAGTTATTTTGATTTAACTATACTATTAAACTGACTTTTATAAAATTTCTACGGGACCAATCCAAAAGCAAATAGTTTGAAATGAAAAAAAAAAAAAAAACATTTCGTTTGATAGATGACGGAGTTCTAAGGTCAAACAAAAAAACAACTAAGTAAAATAAAGTTTTTAAAGTTTCCATTCACTGTGTCGCAGATGGCATAGCTAATCACAAAAATCAATAGACACAATTTGACTTCCAATAGGGGTTTGGTGTGGAGTAACAAACATACATGCAGACAAACTTTCACATTTATAAGATTCGTATGATTAGGAACGCTGAGAGCCGATATCGTTTCGTGCAACGGGGTGTTGTTTTGTATGAATTGGACCGTGCCCTCGTTTTGAGATCTTATTCTATTGGAAACTAGTTTACAAATCAGTTATGATGACATTTTGAGGAAAAACATTGATTGATCTTTTAAATTGATTCGGAGAGCCGCGCTGCTCTTACTTATTAGACGGCTCCGTGGCTTAGTTGGTAGTAGCCCTGCTTGCGGAGTAAGGGGGGGTTTGATTCCCGGCCGGGCGAGTGGCCGGCTTTGTGTGGTGAGCATGAAGTTTGTTCTCGGGTGTTTGTTTTGTTTCTGTTTTTGTCCATGCCATCTGCGACACAGGTAGTCCTAGTGAAAAGGTATGAGTGTGTAAACGTTTATTCACGTATATATCTGGCTACCATACTCTTTCTGCCGGCCATCAACTGCCGGTGTGTTTGGAAATAAATACGAGGATGTTTAAAGAGTTTAACCTCCTAATTTGAGTTCTTAACAGTTAGGATCCTCTCCAGGTGAAGCTAATTTTGGACAAGATTTTATAACCTTAAATAGTTAGACGTCTTGTTAAATAACGATAAGGGTCGCCCGATATGATTTCGTCATCAATATTTCCATATATCAAGCTTCAATTTACTGTACTTTGAACTGAATCAAGTTAATAATGATTATTACACCGTCAAAAGTGTCGGTATCATCATTCCAGTTAGCTACGTCTGCTAACTGCGTGTATAGCATTTAGCATAATGATGATAGACGTAACAGACGCCTGTCTAATATCCCGAAACCTATTTACAAAGTTTATTTTTCTTATTATACGGAACCAACAGCTCATCCTGTGTCAGGTGGTAACCGTAGCCCGTGGACAGCAGCAAGACGTCTCTTACCCAGGTAAGAGAAATCGCGAACCAAAGTTTCATCACGGCTCTGACTCTCTGACGGAATACCAGCGTTGATTGCCAGTCAATCAACATTATGCTGAGTCGGAGTCGTTTTTGTGTCTGCTAGGTTAAGCTTGTGTATTGTTTTGTTTTTTATAAACTACTAGCTGCGCCCCGCGGTTCCCGTTCCCGTGGAGAATACGGGGATAAATTGATTTTATTTTTTCGTTAATTTTCCAATGTTTTTAATAGTTATTCTGCTATTCGGGACGGAAACAAATCCAACAAATCAAAAACCATGGCAATCGGTCCAGCCGTTCTCGAGTTATAAGTGTTGTAACAAACACGACTTTCTTTTATATACATATATAGATTTTCATTATTGTGATGTAAAATTGCAAGCCTGGTGGCACAAATAAGATATTCTTTCTTTCTTTCATCACGTTGCGCCAACCATTCCAGCAACAGTAACATAATTCACAAATACTTCGTTTCCGCTGAACTTAACACAATCAAATATAAGCAAAAAGCCTAAAAAACTTTAGATTACCGGGTCGTAACTCTTTTATCGTTCAGCAGAGGTCAAGCTGAGTGGACCGGTTCCTTATCTCCGGGAACAGGCGCAATGAATGGGTTCTTTGTGCGGCTCAAGTCAGATTATCGCACGAGACGAACCCGGCGGCGTTACCAACAGCCTGCCATTAGTTAAGCGTGATTTTCTTAAGTTATCTACATGATTGAGCCTAAGAATACTTACGGTATCTTCTTCCAATAGTGTCTTGTTCTCAAGTGTTCTGAGGTGAGACGAGAGAAGATCTCATATCTGCCCAGTGCCACGTTTTAAGATTTTTCAGACGTCGCTTGCGCCCTTATGTCCGTAGTGTACCTTTTGAAATTTATATAATCGTATAGTAACAGTAGGGTTTGTGCCAGGGTCGTTCGGTGAAGTATTGCGATCAAACCTGGCGCCAAGCAGTGCACTCGCTATTGTTTGGGGTTGTAGGGTGCAGCAGAAATTATATCCTCGTCTCAGAATGAAGGTAGCATGCTGCCATGGTCTTCTCATACATCGGTAAAGAAGTACTGTATGATGGCTCCGTAGACCTGCCTTAGGAGCGAGGGGTCCCGGTTCGATTCTCGGCCGGGCACACTTTGTTTGGTGAGAATGAAGTTTGTACTCGGGTCTTGCGTGTTTGTCTTGTGTTTCTGTTTTTGTCCATGCTATCTGCCTGGAATCTTAATGCAGGGGTGTGAGTGAATAAACGTTTATTTTATTTTATTGTACGAAAAAAGTCGTTTAGCAATTGTTGTGGACGGCGGTTGTCACTTAACATTAGGTGGGTGGCCAGTTCGTTCCATTTATTTTATTAGCTTAGAAATAACTGAACAGGAGTGTAACCAGCCAAGCGTGCTACATCTTTAGCCGCATTGTCAATACCATAAAGCAAGATTAAACCCAAACGCTTAACGTAAATAAAAAAAGTTGTTTCTTACGTTATCATTTATGACAATTAAATTGATTTATTAATTTTATATGTAACCTCCTTCCCGTAGTCATAAATCAGTGAAAAAAATACACGGATTTTCATTGGGAAAACTAAAAAGTAGTTAAAAAGTTTTATGACTTTTCGCCGGGTTTCCCGATTTACGGAAATAGCTTGTTATCCGTTATTGTTTTATGACTGTATTGGAAAGGCAAGTAATCATAATTAATGTTTATCATTATGATTAAATGATGTATCTGATCACCAGATTGTGACTGAGTGACCTTACAACCTTAAGCCTGCCTCATAACCTCCTACTTGGAACTTTCACCTTGCCTAATTAAAACTCCACAGTACTCCGCTAATTTACCATTTATGCTCGCCTGTTACCGAGGCCAAGTACCAATTATCCCACAATTTGCTGCAATAGGCACAGGTCAAATTGTAATCAACGAAAAATCTTTTCCTACCACGATTTCACACATCCCACGCGAACGCTACAGTTTACTGAATGAAACCTTGTCTTGTGAGCAGAAGGCACTTGAAATCTCAATCATTCATCCAGCCAATAACACTCGTTTTATCCAGCCCGTAAAAGCTGGGTGCCTGGTATGGTCCAAATGTACCATCCAATCAGTCGCTCAACGACCTCCGTTGACGTTTGACGTGCTACACTTCGTTCATTGAAAACGTGAAAATTACTCGTAATAACGTCTATGTCTACGGCATACGGTTTACTTGTTGAATCAAACAATTAATTGTGCTCGGTCTGGTGCAGTGGATTTAATGTCCTGCTCGTAAAGGATTAAGTGTGGTATTCCTTTATCGGATGGATGGTTATAATTATATTTTTTTAATTAGACCTGTGTTAAGTGATGACTTGAATCGGTGAATTTCAAGACTACGAACGGCCGATGTGGATAATCTTATCATAGAGATTGGAGACTGCTGAATAAAAGTGATGTTTTGATGTGTTTAAAGCGTTGTTGTTTAATCTGTGGTGCTTGTTGGTGACGATGGCCAATCGGGTGATGGGATATGTGATATGCGGGTACAACTCCGTGGATAATCTTATGGTGAGTTTGACCTGGGTAGATAAAAATGACGAGATACTTGCACCAAGCCAGTAGTCCCCTGAAACCAGAATATTATTAAATAGCTACCAGCTTCCGAAAAAGCTTTTGCCATGTGTATGGTGAGCCATGGATCCTCGATAAGTAATTATTTTTAATAATCAATATTATCGTCCGTACACATATCAATATTATTGATACTTACTCTCGATGGAATATAGTTTGCAGACAGCAGTCATTTAGCTTAGTCATGTCCATTTTTCCTTAAAGTAGAATAACTCCTGTAATTATAAAATTGTTGTCACGATACATTTGCTGGTTCCGTTTGAAACGTTTAACTTGTAGGTTCTTTTATGTAATTTTTTTGTGATGTAACTACAAATTTATGATACGAGATATTGCTTATTGCCAAATTTCGTAGTTCTAGGTAACGGGAAGTACCCTAGAACTGAGGTTTTGATTCCCTTGCGAGAGTTAAAATATGCGGTATAAACGGCCGTATCTTTGGATTGCGTTGATTTAGAAGTTTGATATTGTCACTGCTCCGAGGGATTGCAGACCTGAGTATTTCATATTAATTTCGACTATTCTCCACGCGTTCCTGATAAAAGGGTCTTGATAGGCAGACGACAACGAAGTATGCCTATGAGGGTTCCTTTTCTTACTTTCTTCTTTTAAGATAAAAACAACAATTAAATATAATGGTATTGACCTTAAGAGACTTCAAAGAGGTCTATTACCACTTTCTCTGTTCCGGATTCGGTCCAGAGACCTTCAGATTGAAAGGCCACTCTCCCACCTCACCCTATTTGAAAAATCTATTTACTAAAGTATTTGTTATTCGATGGAGTGTGGATGAAAATTACTCGTTAATTTTGAAGGCATATATTTATTAACAAAAAAAGTGACGTTTTTAAGATCGATCATTTTTAAAAATTCAATGGAAATAAAGATTTTTGTCTTTAAAATACTTGAAATCAAGTATCAGTTGGACACGTCAAATTTTACACACAAAGTAAACATTCGTGAGTATATAACATGTTAATGCAGCTTAGGCACATTACATGCACAGTAATGTCAAATTACAGTCAGTTTTCATGTATTAGCTAGGGTTATTAGTTAAGTTTACGTCTGTTGTAACCCCTGAAGACTACTCTCAATCAACGGTGTATACCATTGTTTACACTCTCGGCAAACATGGTGATCCTTTACTGTCGTATTCATTCATTCAGGTTTGTACGTAGTTCTCCCGAAATAGCACTGATGGAATACTCGGGATATTTTTGTTCATGTCTGCTATATTTGTGTGGCTTCTGTTAGGGGATCCGGCTGCGTAGCTACCCTGCCTTCGAAGCGAACGGTCCGTGTTCTACTCCTGGCCGGAGAAAATTATTGTGATAAACTTTGTTCACGGTGGTTCCAAATTCTACTTTTTAATCGTCTTCTTTTCCATGTTACTACTATATTTAGCTCAAACACATTGTAATGTATGCAAACCCGATCGTACTCAGCCTAATGTAAATCAGGCCGATTTGGGAATATCGAAATAATCTTGGGAAACCGTTAAAAATGCATGAAAATTCAGTGACCCAATTTGATCGACTTAGTCAACAGTTGAGTACATCATAACCCGATTCGAAAGGCAGGTGATAATTGAACGGGTTTCCTCGTACTTCTGCCCCAAGCGGCAACGCAATATAATATACAATTGAGGTTTAGGCAAGTGGATTTAGGTCTAGTCCAATAATGCCGCCACACACTCAAGTCTTGAACAGCTTGCTTTGTATGTGAGGTTTCTCATAATCCTTACGCGTGTCCCTTGGGTGGTGCGAAAGAGGCAACCCAAAATAGCAGTCGAACTCGCCAAGATAGTCCGGAGTAGTACTGCTACCATACCTGGTAATCCGCTGCTAAGCAGCGTTGCACTTGCATTGCTGTGATCTGATGGAAGAGTGTCGGTGAAATCACGGGCGCATGAGACGATATATCCTCGCCTCGGGTGATGGCCGCAACGCGATGCGACATGGGTCTTCTAATACTTACGCCGAGGACCAAGTCATGTTGGTGTTGTCTATGGGCGGGGAGGTAACCACTTAACATCAGGTGGTCCGATAGCTCGTTCCGTCATTAACATTGCATAAAATGAAGAATACAAGACACCGTGAGCTTTTAGATCGTGGGTACGAAGTTTTTCACAAAAAACCTGCCGTCGCGGATGAAAGCAACGTGTTGTAATAAATTGGCAACCAGGATCCCAATTCAGGTTTATCGTATCGCCATTGATGAAACATGACCCGCCGAAATTTGTAAAACGTTTTCCAAAAAAAAGAATACCAATTTAGATTTTTTTGGGTTACGGAGTATTGAAGAGAACAAAAAAAATATTCAAAGCGGTTGAGCCATTTTCGAGTTTTTGCGGGACGGCAATCGATCTTTATTTAGAATACATATTGACTCCCAGAAACAGAACAATCATCAATGTTCGTTACGCTAAAGCTTGTCCTGGTTGTGAATTTATTTAACACACGACCTACAGCGCAGAAGGTAGCGCTATTACCAACAGCTGTGTGGCCAGTTCGAAGTGAAGCCGAACCTGCAGAAATAATTGTGTAGGGCATGGACGAGGTGTCTTACTATAAGTTCGTTCACATCACTCGATGGTTTCGATCAAAATGAAAGGTCAAGTGCCTACGCACGCAATGTCAATTCCTTGACCCGAGCGAATTGATTTTGACTTCTCGATTGCTGGTCGTCTTGGTTAATTAAAAATGTGACTGGATCAAAATTTTGGGCTCCTTATGAAGAAGATAGTGTTACGTTATTATTATACAATCGTAAACATATTGTTATAGCTTATAATTGTTCCTCTCTGTTACTAGTTCCTATTTCCTGTTCTTTTTTCAGGCGTAAGCTATCATTTGATAAAACCAAATTCCATAGCGTTCCTAAGGTTGAATAAATGAGTATGGAGCATGAGTTATGATTGTATAGTATTATGTAATATGACTCCGCCCCTTTTTGTCAAAATAAAACACATTTGTTCGGTTACAAAATTAAAAAAAAATTTATTGAAAGTATGCTCCATCTGCAGCTACAACCTTCGCCCATCGTTCAGGTAGTTTTCGTATTCCTTGCTGGAAGAAGTCCTGGTCTTTTGAGCTTATCCAGTTGTCAATCCAAATTTTGATACTTTCACATGAAGTAAACTTTTCTCCAGTAAGGTCTGTCTGCATCGTCCGGAATAGGTGGTAATCCGAAGGAGCTATGTCTGGTGAATATGGCGGGTGGGGTAACACTTCCCAGTCCTGTCCCTCTAAATATCTTTTTACGACTTCTGCGGTATGCGGTTTGGCATTGTCATGCTGAAGAACTAATTTGTTATGTCTATTCACCCATTCTGGTCGTTTTTCTTCTATGGCTCGCTTCAAACGCATTAGTTGTCGTCGGTAAACTTCTCCATTAATAGTTTCAGAGGGTTTGAGCAACTCATAATATACAATACCTTTCTGATCCCACCAAATACAGAGCATGACCTTGGCACAGTGAATATTTATTTTTGGCTGTGATGGGCCTGGTTCGCCTGGTTTCACCCAAGCTTTTTTGCGTTTAGGATTTTCGTAGTGTATCCATTTTTCGTCTCCTGTGACTATCCGATGCAAAAATCCTTTTCTTTGCTGTCTTTGAAGCAGCATTTCACAAATGGTTTTCCGACGTTCCATGTCTCTTTCTTTTAAATCATGTGGAACCCAGTCACCGGCTTTTTGAATCATTCCCATCATTTGTAAACGCTTTGCAACAGTTGAACGATCAACATTTAATGCTGCAGCTAATTCTGATTGAGTTTGGCAAGAATCTTCCGCCAATAATGCTTCCAATTCAGCATCTTCAAATTTTTTTGGTGGTTTTCCATGTTCTTTATCCTCAGTACTAAAATCGTTATTTTGAAATCGTCGAAACCATTCCTTGCAAGTTGTATTAGACGGAGCATGCTCACCATAAATCTCCACAAGCAAACGATAAGTTTCCGCTGCAGTTTTCTTCGCAATAAAATAATGTAATAACACTTCCCGCAAATGACGTTTATTTGGAATAAAAACCGACATTTTCGAAAAGGTGAAAACAATTGTTGCTTACACTTCAACCAAATATCATAAAATGCGTTAGATAGCTGACATTCAGTACTATCGAATACAAGTATGGTCATTTATTAGTACACGTAAACAATACTAAAAACGACATCTGTTGAGAAAGGGCGGAGTCATATTCACACACCCAATATTAGTAAGTTAATAGCTGAACCCCGCGTCGTTACCTAATGTTTTTCGGGATCAAAAGTGGCCTATGTGTTAATCCAGGATATAAGATATCCTGGTATAAAATTTCATCCGTTTGAGAATGAAGGAGTAACAAACATATACACACAAACTTTTGCATATAGTTTGTTAGTTATTTCATTGAATTAGTTGTTTTTTGAAGTAATGTGATATTTGATTGGTCTTTAGCACGGAAAGACTGTTTGATGTTCATCTTCCTTTTTTATTCTTAAATTAATGATTGGCCTTCTGTTCTTAAGATTTCACGTTATTCTGGCATCCACCTATGTGTTGGTGTGTAATTTTACAACCAGAGCTTCCAGAATCAAACTACGGGAATGTTCCTAAATAAACATTCCTGGTTTTTTATTATACTATATTGCTTATCATTCCGCATGCCTTCGATGAATCAGCCGCCGATAAACTCGGCTGAATTTTCCCGAATGGTCTTGAATAGAAAACTCCCCGTCGATAATTAACATCTAAACGTGAGATGTATTCAACTGCCGCTCAGATAGCATCGATTGTTTCGACTAGAGATGAGTATTGTGGCCTTTTAGCCGGAGCGGTAGAGGATAATTCCCTTATGAAGCTGGCCAGCACCAAAAGTTCCATTATGGAATTCCATCTTGTATCTTCTTGTGGGCCATAATTCGTGATGAAACCATAGGATGAAGTAAAAACTATTCAGTAATGAAAGGAGTAGTACGCCCTTATATCGTAACGCGAATACTTCCTCAGTTTAATATTTTTCGATTAGTGGTTTAGGCTGTTCGTTGTGTTTTGAATCGGAAAAATTGATGGTACGTGACTCTTTGTGATCGTGGTCACGATTCCCTATTGGAACACGGTTCCAGTGTTCATCATTCTACATTTACCAATTTCGTGTCTAACGAATAGCTTCCAGGCAAATAAATATAATATAATCGGAGATCTAAATTGGTCCAGCTGGTTCTAGTCGGTGATTTGTAAAAATCTGGTTTGAATATTAGTTAGACATGATTTTGATGGCGCATGAATCAATATTTTCAGCGGTTTTTTGTTTTGTATTTTAATTTACTTGATTAAATTGGTATTGTGTTTGTTTAATTTCTTTATATGTCTAATTGTATGTCGCACAGAAACACACTGCAACTTCATGTGTCATATTTTACCTTTGTTTACAAATTGAATGGAATTGAATTATTGATATGTTCCGGCTTTTCCGAGTAACATCACCTCTCGAACCCGCATCCATACCGTACGATAATGGATGTCATTCCCATTGTCATTCATTGGGTATTGACACTGGTTCCGCCATGTTTTCCTCGATCATTGTTTTCTAATTATAGAAGTTATTTTCCATCGAATGATTTGCATCATTCTGATTTTATGTTTTGAGATTGATTGTCGTTTATGCGTTTGGAGGCTTGCTGTTAACCTAAAAGGCGTGCCAGTCATTAGTTTTACCTTCGCAATTATTCTGTTCTAGTTTTGATTTAAAGGCCTATGAGAGTCGTTGAAATTACAGACACACACGTTTCCGCAGTAATTGTAGTGAATTGCCCCAATCAGTGGAGGTGAGACGTCTTAGCATATTATTGCGGACCTTTTGCTTGGGTTTCTTACAGGGAACAGGGCAGGACTATGTTCTCAAACGTGACTTCCCAGTAGAAGTGGTTATTAGCGTAATTAATACTAGTGTTTTTTTCATGACTTTTAATTTATTATGATGGCTTGATTTATTTGATTATTGGAATCGATGTGGTTGTCTGAACATTTAACCAACAGTACAGTAGTGTTTGTATGCCAAACAAATTAAAAATACCCAAACTTCCCATGGTTGTCTGGTGGGTGGAACTTATCTGGTGGTTTTTTATACATAGGACTGGCCCCTAGATCAGACTGTATCGCTTATGCAGGGCATCTCAATAAATTCAATCGATAATACTCAATCGTTACATTATGAATGAGAGGCGAGAAGTGCTTCATATATATTGCGATCACGATCATGACAAATTACAATTACCAGCGCGTCCGTATACAATGACCAATGCGCGTGCGCACGAATACAGCTTTTAGAAACATACTTAATGTTACATAACGTTTGGTTATACTCCTATCCTGTTCTAGTTGTGTTCAAGTCGAAATCGACAGCTATAAATGGTTATACTTAGTTCATCTTCTTCACCTAAAATCTTCTGTTTTCTTCTTCCTTTAGCCACGTTTAGCTAATCCAGGATATCTTATATCCTGGATTAACACATAGGCCACTTTTGATCCCGAAAAACATTAGGTAACGACGCGGGGTTCAGCTATTAACTTACTAATATTGGGTGTGTGAATATGACTCCGCCCTTTCTCAACAGATGTCGTTTTTAGTATTGTTTACGTGTACTAATAAATGACCATACTTGTATTCGATAGTACTGAATGTCAGCTATCTAACGCATTTTATGATATTTGGTTGAAGTGTAAGCAACAATTGTTTTCACCTTTTCGAAAATGTCGGTTTTTATTCCAAATAAACGTCATTTGCGGGAAGTGTTATTACATTATTTTATTGCGAAGAAAACTGCAGCGGAAACTTATCGTTTGCTTGTGGAGATTTATGGTGAGCATGCTCCGTCTAATACAACTTGCAAGGAATGGTTTCGACGATTTCAAAATAACGATTTTAGTACTGAGGATAAAGAACATGGAAAACCACCAAAAAAATTTGAAGATGCTGAATTGGAAGCATTATTGGCGGAAGATTCTTGCCAAACTCAATCAGAATTAGCTGCAGCATTAAATGTTGATCGTTCAACTGTTGCAAAGCGTTTACAAATGATGGGAATGATTCAAAAAGCCGGTGACTGGGTTCCACATGATTTAAAAGAAAGAGACATGGAACGTCGGAAAACCATTTGTGAAATGCTGCTTCAAAGACAGCAAAGAAAAGGATTTTTGCATCGGATAGTCACAGGAGACGAAAAATGGATACACTACGAAAATCCTAAACGCAAAAAAGCTTGGGTGAAACCAGGCGAACCAGGCCCATCACAGCCAAAAATAAATATTCACTGTGCCAAGGTCATGCTCTGTATTTGGTGGGATCAGAAAGGTATTGTATATTATGAGTTGCTCAAACCCTCTGAAACTATTAATGGAGAAGTTTACCGACGACAACTAATGCGTTTGAAGCGAGCCATAGAAGAAAAACGACCAGAATGGGTGAATAGACATAACAAATTAGTTCTTCAGCATGACAATGCCAAACCGCATACCGCAGAAGTCGTAAAAAGATATTTAGAGGGACAGGACTGGGAAGTGTTACCCCACCCGCCATATTCACCAGACATAGCTCCTTCGGATTACCACCTATTCCGGACGATGCAGACAGACCTTACTGGAGAAAAGTTTACTTCATGTGAAAGTATCAAAATTTGGATTGACAACTGGATAAGCTCAAAAGACCAGGACTTCTTCCAGCAAGGAATACGAAAACTACCTGAACGATGGGCGAAGGTTGTAGCTGCAGATGGAGCATACTTTCAATAAATTTTTTTTTAATTTTGTAACCGAACAAATGTGTTTTATTTTGACAAAAAGGGGCGGAGTCATATTCACACACCTATTACAACAATATTTTATGCTAAATTTCTTGGGTCCTCCTCGACCAGTATGAAAAGGCCCAAGTCGCATCCTCATCTGGCTGATCTGGGACTGGGATATAACTTATCTGGTTGTAATTACCTCATTTGCATGATACTTTGCTTTACCAAAATCCTACAGCTTTCGCCATCTAACAAAATCATGTCCACACAGGACAAGCATTGGTGTGATGAAAATAAATGTTTTTTTTCCTATGCGTGGGTTTTAATATGTATTATATTTACATATTTATTTATTTTACTAGCGTATTTATTTTACTAGCGTAACATATTTATTTATTTTACTACAATACTACACTAAAAAAAGAAATACATTTTGTGCATAATACATTGTTTGAGTGGTCTAAAACCATCTTCGCATTATTGCTTTCCTAATGAAACGGTTTGGGGTACATCGGTTGTATGGTTTCAGTATATAAAGGACATAGGTAGAAACTATTTTTTTGTTTTATATATTATTTATCTAGTTCCCATAGTACAAGTTTGGGGCTAGAAAGCGTTGTGTAAAGTGTTCATGAATATTTATTTATTTATGAAAAGTTTTGGGTACCTTTAAGTTAATCCATGCTAATCGTCTCAAACTCTAACAAACATCTAGTGAGGTGTTACGAGTAATCCGTCTCGTTCTCGCACACATGCGCTTATCTGTTGATCTCGCGTGCACTGGTGCAGGGGCTTTGCCCTCTCCTAGTGCGATACAGTTTCGATAGCGGTTAATGCGAATAGTTTTGAGGAGAGCTGTCTTTGGAGCGCTACTGAAGGTCACTCCCACAAGGAATAAACTGTTACTCCATCAGACGGTTCTGTAGTTGTAGTAACTTAATTGGCAGTGAGGGGCTGCGGGTTCGATTAGTACTCAAGAGAAATGAATAATTTGTGCTTAAAATAAAATAATAATTATACAAACAATCAAAATCCTATTAAAAACATTATATTCATCACATAAATGCTTGCCGCGGCTCGAATACGGGACCCCTCGTTTTAGAAGATTTTTCAAACCCAATAACTACAAAGGTTAGGTTACCTGTTTTTGACAACTTTTTGTGTGATTAAGTGGCCTACTCTGCTGTTGTGAGTTTTCAAGCCGCCTTAAGGTTCGGACATGGCTTATAGACTAGGATCGACATATTTACATGCCCTCCGAAGTACGCAGGCGCTCAGTTCAAACGTCTCGTAACGGTCACCTATCCAAATAAGTGGGGAGAATTGCTATACTTTTATGTGTGTCTGTGTGTGTCCATGCCACCGCAACAAACACTATAGAATCCTAGTGCACGGGTACACACTCAGTGTAAACGTGATTTTTTTATTTTTGTATCTCACATTCGCATATTTAAAACTTAGTTGCTGTTTTTTAGTCTTGCTAAAACTCTAAAACGGCAAGACCGATTTGTCTGATGTCTGTTTTTTTGTGTTCGGTATACTTAGGATAATGTTTGTATAATATAATTGCTTTGGAAAATTCACGGGAAAAGTCGGAAATCGGGTAAAACTGAAAGTAAATTTTTCTATGGGGCGTTTGCCACTACGTCGCCTTCGTTTGACAGTCAATTGTCAAATTGCGAATCAAAACAGCAAATCATCTTATCTTCAGCTAGTTTATAAGTTACTTCAGTTAGTTTATAATATTAGTTACGATTCGCGACGTCAAATACTCACAAATATGATTGTTATATTAACATCTGCATTAGACTAAACAGCAGTTTTGTTCCTCTTGGTAATCTTTAAACAACGGATGTGGTCACCTATAACGGCTACATGACTATTGCATGACGTCACACGGTAAATTATGTAAAGTATTTGTTCATTGTAATCTCATGTAGTCCCATCCCAAGTAAGCCGGCCTCCGCAGCTTAGGTAGACCTTCGAAGCGCAGTTCCATTCGGGGAATTTAAAACCTTCTTGAGTTTTTCTCATCTTAAACACACTTGTATTAGAAAGGCGAAAGTTTGTGTGTATTGTTACTCCTTTACACACAAACGGCTCAACGCATTTGGATGAAATTTGGTACCAGAGTAGCTTATATCGTGGACTTTTGATCTCAGAAATCCGCGGGTAACACCTAGTTAGGAAAATTATATGTTTTGTAAATACAAAAAAAAAAAAAACAATCCGCGTGGTGGGAGCGTGTGACAGGGAATCCTAGCGAAGGGGTATTTCACTAGGATATCCTGTCATGGTCCTGGTCCTGTGCTCATGAAATTGGTTCCGAAACACAATAGACTACGCCGTTGCAAAATTGGTAGTAGTTCAATTCCCAATCGGGGATTTTGTTTTTGTGGTTAGCATGAATGGGTGTTTGTGTGATTGTGTCGCCTTGCCACTTGCAACAGAGCGAATCTTAGTGCCCGGGTAGTCCCGAAGCCGAGAAGGTACTACAAGTAGTTATTTATTTTACTGTACTCAATAAATTTTTTGCTTCTCATACAGGACAAGGTAGTATTGTTGGTTTAATTCCGAGTTTCACATTATGGAACCTTGTTGGGGTATTGCAATATTAACAGAGGCAGTCCGAGGATCCGTAGCCAAAACGGCTTTATGAATTTTAGCTTGGGAGGTGTCGTTAGATTTATCTTAATTGTGAGAGTGATACTATATAAAAATTATAAAAAACGGCTATTTTAATAGATTTTTTTATCCCTCAAAGCCTATCGAGTGGTGCTTCAAAATACAGGGTTTTATACATGACTTACAAAGATATGTACAACTTATATGTTCAAATGTAATCGGGCTTTTGTTTTTTTCAATAATTTCTTGTTTCATTTATGTTCCCTGTTTCAAGCTGATTCATATATTCTCGAGACCAGCAGTAGGTACGTAGGTACATCAATAAAACATTACAAATGTTCCCTTGGCCTAATTACGGAGTGTGTGCCCCTCGCCGTTGAATGAAACATGAGCTCGGGATACCTTTAAGTTGTTGGTTGTAAAATATATTCTATTTGATAGTCTAGGATAGGTTCTTAGTGTTCCGTACCGAGGTATAAAGTTTTTGTTATTGACCCCCAAAGAGAGTTTGATGCGGTTTTTTCTGTTTGAAAGCTGATGTAGTCGAGATGGTTCTTAGCTATAATTAAGAAGAAGAAGATCTCTGCAGGCGTTTGATGTTCGTCATCATCAGTTTATTACCATTACCCCGAGTCTGGGACTTTTTCGTAAAATAATAATTCCATTCTTATTTCCCGGTCTCGGGGTACTCCCGTCCATTTTAAAAAAGAAATGGTCCATATCGGCATACAATATAATAAGATTAAGAATAAAGCAAAATTGTGTATTTCATTTACTTAGATGATATATTTTTCCGGTTATTTTTATTTAATAGCTTAACTATTGAACCGATTTAGATAAAAATTCTATTGAATAAATCTGGAAGCACATCCTTTCAATAAAATAATTTTCGAAGTTGGTTGATAAAGGACGGAGTTCTGTGGTAACAAATGTAAAGAAATGATTACCTCCTCATTTGTAGGTCGGTTGAGTATTAAGTAAATTACTCGATAAGTGAGGGTTTCTTTGATTTTGTAAATCAGACAAATCTTCATTACTAAGTTATAAAGTTTTATTGTATGTAAAATTATACATTCGGTTATTTGTTAAAATATATTGTCAATCAAATTTTTCGACGAGACCCTAATGATATACATATCTTGTTAACTTCGGTTATTTTATAATGATAAATTTGTTACACTATTCAATATACAGATTGTATTCCATTCTATAATGTACACAGCATAATATTACTAAAACCCGTCATTATTATTCGTGTTACCGAGATATTTACCATGATTTGTGAGCTTTGTTGACTCCCGATATTTCGACGCAGTTACATGCGTCATGGTCCCGGGCAAATATCTCGGTAACACGAATAATAATAATCAAACCCTTAATAGTTTTAAAAATTTATAAAACCCGTCATAGTGGATGTGTGGTCCAGCAATTTCTAACTACCACACAAATACATTGTTAATATTGTAAATAGCTAACACAGAACAGATACTCCATATTAACTCCTGATTTTCATAACATCGTCATGTTTTTCAAAACACTCCTGTTTTCGTCTGCGGATGCGCGTGAGTCAAACTACACCAGTTTATTATGAGACTTGCATTAGTCATTCATTAGTAATATTACTACCTACCTCTAGTTGTGGGCTATTGTATACGCAACGCATATTGGCCAGGCAATACTCAGAATTATCATTTAATTTAGAAATATGCTTCTGTAGCGTATTAAACGACTTCAAAAGAAGGAGGTTATCAATTTGATACGTTTCTTATTACTTTAAACGAGCAATTGTTGTATATATATTTATTTATTTCGCTTATCTCGGAAACGGGTCTAACGATTTGAATGATATTTTGTTTAGAGAGAGTTTGTTTTGTATTTACTTCACCTTAGGGAACAGCTAAGGGTAAGTTTCATCAAAATCGGTAGCTTTCAAGATTAGTTCCAATAAATTTGTTATAAATTTCACCCTTAAGGGCAAAAAGTAAGGAATCAAAGAATTGAAGTCGGTTTTATGAATTTGAAATCATTTTCTCGTTTGTTTCTAAATGTCACTAAAGTGACGGGATGAGCAAACGGCCGCCTGATGGTAAGTGGTAACTGCAGCCCATAAACAACAAAGATACGTCACAGGTCTTTCCCCACTCAAATAATAGAAGACTTTAGTTGCATAGCGTTGCGCCCGTCCCTCTGAGACAGAGATGGTACCTTTGAAGTGCGTGTAATTTCAAAGACGCCCACACGCATCCACCCGATAAAAAACAGCAATGCGAGTGCACCATTGCTGACTTTCACTTTGACTATTTATAAGTACAGCTCACCAAAATTCTAGGAATAGCGGTCACCACCCAGACATGGAATTCCACCCATACGTCATGAAACAGGTATCATGACGTATGGGTGATCGTATGGTTCAAAGGTATCATGACGTATCATGATACTGCTAATGATGAGCACTCACACGCCCTCTGTTTGAATGAAGGTGTGTCATCGTGAGTCAGCCGGCGCCCAAGAACTTACCGTATGATACCTTTATTTGAAGCGGTTCTTGAAGCAGTGTCAATACGCGCTGAAGGCCCCATTGTTACCTCCATGTCAACACCGACAAGGTTAGATCTTCCTGTATCCTAGTATGAGAAGACTATAGTTGCGCAAGACGACCTAGATGCATTTAGCGCCTGTGTTTTCATCGGCAACCATACCCTTCCACCGGAGCACAGCAATACGAATTCATGACTACAGATTACTTATTTCAAAAAGATTTAACATGACAGTTTTACACTGTTGGACATCAAGCGGTCTTGAGCCATCCACCGTCTACCGTCTATCTTAATGATATCATTGGTCTAGCGGGTGGGGAAGACCCAATGGACGCCTGATGTGTTATTTCACCGGCACCTACCCCTCCACAGTAACGCAAATGTGCCATTACGTTTATCCGTAGAACATGAGTAAACAATATAATTTTTTTCCGTCCGAGATTTTTCCTAGCCGCGAGACGCCGCGCCGGCACAATTGAAGTTTGAAATGCAACATTCGCGATGCGACTCACGTAGATTTGTTTCGCCACGGTAATCGGAGCTGACGCAAGCGGCGCTTTCATGTTAAATGGAATATTTGTCGTCGTATTTATTTGGTTTAAATTCACAATGGACCACGGTATGGTGAACTTATTGCAAACACGTCTATGGGTATGAAAAGTCTTTAATATGGTAGTTTTGTGCTTTAAATACATGTTATGGGTTCCCTAGAGATGGTCAAGTATGGTTGTTATTTGCGCGCATTTTTGTCCATGGTTCGCATAGCTTTAAGAGTTGTCGTTGCATTTATAATCTTTGTAATAATTTGAATTGAAAAGAACACATCTGTGTTTATAATTCGTATTTGATTTGTTTATAATTTTACTAAACTTAAATTACTGAATTCTGTGAATTCCGTTGTCTGTATTGCATTGATGTTATCATCGGTAATTGAGGTGGCAAGATGGTTAAGATAATTTCTGCATAAGAATTAGTGATGATTTAGTTAATGAACTTAAAAAAAATAACCTGAATGCAGTGTCGTAATAAAAAATAGTTAGTTACACACTCCAAGATACACGTCCAAGTCACGCTTTTCTAAATCTTCAAATGTTTTCTTACCGACAAACAGATGCACCATCAATTTAAAAATACATAACTCCAGTTACTTCGTCCGGCCACGTACCGTTTAAAAACAATTGAGTGAAACGCAACACAATCATTCCGTTTAACCATTTCTCGGGTCGTCATCCTACTTGCCCGTGGGAAACATCCGCGGTGACTCCACACAGGTCACTCAGAGGAATGAAATCCATTTTCCAACATTTACACCACAACATGTTCACGCTCGGTTTACAGAGACTTTTTTACCTATGGGGTGTTTTCTCACCATACGGTAAAATCGAATGTTGCATAGAGCAGAACTTGTATGGCAATCGAGAAACCCGAATTTAAAAAATCGTCATGAAGTGAAAAAGTTTTCTAGATCTAAAATTTTTCTCTGGAAGACTAATAGAATCTTTATAAAGAGATAAGACTTGTGGTCCTAAACGGATGGAAAATAAACACTTAGCACATATATGTTGAAATTTTTCCTTTTTGCAGGAGCAAAAATACTTTATTTTAATACTTGTATGCGACTTGAGAAATCCTGTAAGAGTAGGTACCGCCATAATGGACTATCATTAATCAATTCTCGGTTCTTGAACATGTGCGCCAGTGGGAACTGATACACAGTGAAGGATCTCCCTAAAATACATTTTAACTGACTTTTTAACAACTTTTAAACACATCTTCACGTCTATAATAAATTCACCTTGACTTACTTGACCCTTTAACTCTGTAATCACGATATCGCTATAGATATTTGTTCAAATTTTTTATCAAACTTTTGCCGTGCTGTGACGAAAGCAAGTTACAACACAATACGTGACCGTAGTTGCAACGCATGACCCAGACGACATTGTAGACGAAATGACGTACATATCAACATAATGCACCAGAGGAGACTCATCCCTAAAAATAAATTGAACAAATTGATCTAATGAGTGGATGGGACATTCTTAAATCAATTCCATCAATTTAAGGATTGGTCACGCGTCCATTGATGTGGTTGTAATAGTTAAGTGCCAGCTTCCGGTCAATTCGATGTTTTTTCTCTGGCTGTCTCAACTTTTATTGTCTTTTTACGTGCCGTGATTGTTTCCTGTTTGTTTGATAGCTTGGAAGTTGTTATTTATTACAGAACTTTGTTGATAATCTTTCCGTTTCTGTTTTTGTTTACCGTGCCGTACAATGTTGATTGTGTGTCTTAGATAATGTTTGTGTTTCTCTAGTCTCACTAGCTCCACATCTACTGACTCGCTGTTCTACTTTCCTTTCGTAGCAAAACCATGGATAAGTATTTTATATGTGTATGAACTAACAGCTTTCTTTTCTGATTCGATTAAATAGCATACTTAATAAATTCTGCAGCAAATATTTTGGCAGATATGCGGCGAATACAAATCTAGATCAGAAAAAAAAAAATCAGTGATGTTTATCTACGGACCATATTCTAAAATCAAGTAGACTGGAACTTCAATGCAAGCGCAGGTTTGAGACAATGTTCCAGCAAATATAGAGCCTCGAAGTTATTTTTGGCAACTACATTTTTTTATATTTTTGCTGACCCGACAGATGTTTTCACAATCTGACATTCGGCTGGCAGAAATCACATAGAAACATTTACGTTCTGTTTTTCCCGATTTCAGGCATTTCCCGTGAATTTTCCACAAAATTTAGATTATACAAGCCTTGTCCTGACTATTACGAAAACAACGTATTAGAAATTAGCCAATTACAGCCGTTTCGAATTTTAGCGAGACAAACAAACAGCTATTGATTTTTATATTTATAGATAATGACCTTCATAATTGATCTGGTCTTCAATTATATTCTTGTAATCTGTTTATTTTAATTAAATTTTTGCCATTGTTGTAAATGAAAAAATAAACCTTTCATATTGGTCCTCTTTTGTCGCATAAGATTAGCAGTTCAATAACTAGGTGTCAGAAACATAATATAATTAGTATATTAATGTTGCCAACATAAACATCCATAGGAAGCAGATCCACAAACAAATAGGTCTGTAGACTCGATTCATCCACGCAGGCCCTTAAGTACCGGATATTGTGTTCGTGTTCTGTTTCTGTGACCCTACTATAGTCTACAAAATCTTCAGATTCGAGTTTGATTCGAGAAACTTCCTTGAGTTAACTAACGCTAACATGATCCGTTCCGTACATAGCCGTGTACTAGGATTCTCTGTCGCAGGCATGAGATTTTAGATTTAATAGTACCTAGGCGACCGAGCATCGCTAAGGCCATTATATACACCAATCAAGTACCGCATATTTCCAATCAAGTACCGCAAGAAATTACGAGATGGCGCTGTATTACATTTTCAGTTATAGTCATAGTTTATTATAAAAAAACGTCTTTTTTTTATAGTATGCCTTTTTACCCATTTAAACAGGTATTACCTGATATAAATTTGAAAACTATCATGGGTATGAACATTATTATTCGTGTTACTGAGATATTTACCATGATTTGTGAGTTTTGTTTACTCCCGATATTTCGACGCAGTTACGCTCAAGCGTAGAGTGAATAGGTTTCTCCAGCGTGCTCCATCGCTTGGCTAATAATAAAAAAAGGTCTGTTACAAATCCCTCACTATTTGTGATACATATATCTTATTATGGTTTCTCGAATATATAATAGGTTTTGGTATTTTGTTTCAATTCGTCTTTTGCTTATGTTTAACACAGAAAGATTACCTATTGAAAACTTACTCGAAGGCATTTCATAGTATAACTCATATACTATGAAATTCCTTCGAGTGAGTTTCCATAGTAACACATTTAGAGAGCAGTTTAATTGACGTCGATTAAAGTTTATTAACTCGGCCTAATTGGCCGATTGTCGGTGCGGGGGAAATTACAGCCAAGCTGGCAACACAAAAATGTCGCCAATGCGATTAAAGGGAAAATTGTTACCATTACAGATTCTTGGACATGTAGACACTTGTCCAAGAAAATTACAGATTACCAGGTGTGGAGCAGTACTGCCTCCACACCTGGTAATCTGCCGCCAAGCACTCGTATTGATGTGTTCCAGTGGAAGGGTGTGAGTACCGGTGAATTAAGATGCGCATGACACGCAACAACCGGTGACGGGCGCAATGGGGTGCTACTTGGGTATTGTCATACTTGGGTCGGAGAGGAGCTGAATTGTATTACTATAATATTGTTATGGGCGAACCACTTAACAACCGGTGAGCCATCAGCTCTTCCTGTTACTTAGGTTGCATTAACAAAAACTGTGTTTCCATGTCACATACGACAGGCAAGGCTGCTATGATATCAGTGTACAAGCGTTTATTTTTCTATACCTATAGATCAATTTAATCATGCCGCTCGTAGTTATCCTGCAAGCCTTGTTTTAGTTTCCTTAATCACTATAAATAGAACCTATTGATTCTGCGAACCAAAAAAAGAACTTGTTTTGTAAATGTTTCAATTTCCTCATTAAATTGTGGTAAACAGCTTACGGACTGTAAGTGGTGTACATTTTGTTTATTTAGTACCTGGGCGAAGTGGTTTCTTGTTGTGTTTTTTTGTGAAAAATTTAGTTTTTACAAGAAATATAATTATACAGGTAAACAGCAAAACCCTATCTAAATACAAAATTTCGTCCAAATCGTTGGAGCCGTTTACGAAATATTCGAAATAAATAAACATATAAATATATATATTTTAATTCGCATTTATTGTGTCTGTTTCTGACATAACATTGTGACAGTGCAGTGTATAAATTTATAATATTTTTTTTATAATAGATTTTATAAATTCATATATTACATATTTTTGACATAACCAAGTGTTTCAAAGTGTATGGTAAAAATGAATGGTTATGAGTATACAAGAATTCACAAGACCCGAGCTAGTAGCAACCTATAAAAGTAACATGGACACCCCAATTTTGATATTGTTTGTGCACAAGATGTACACTGGCACCACGTGGGCCATTTGCACATTGCTTGAAACAGGTAGGCAAAGGTCAAGAACGTAAAGATATGCATGAATGAAGTAAAATATACCGGCCTTTCCTTGTGACACCTTATCAAAGTACGTCGAACTTCATTACCGCGAAGGCTTGCGTGAAAGCTGACATGTTACTCTGTACGAAACCCATTCTCAACCTTCCGACCATAAAATAAGGTTGCTTTCACACCATATTGCATTTATAAATGTACCTGCTTAAATTCAACCTTATTTCTTGATGATAAGATACATATTGTGATTAGATTAGTACCTACATAGAATGTCGCCTACTCCCGTATAAGGATTGAGTCGCATATGGCGTAATTGTTCCAAACTGAGACCGTTATAGAGGAGAAAATCGAGCAGGTCAAATTGTGAAGCTTTGATTGAAATTGGAACAAAAATGGTCCATTTTCAATCAAAGAGAGAATTCGTTTATTTTTTTTCGGAGTAAGCTTTTATTAATTTATAATTGATCCCAGGAAAATCTACGAAATGTTATTCATATTTTGTTTCTTTGCTTATCTACGATCTGCAGTTTTTTCTTTCCTTGTTTGACGTACTGTTTGAGACTTGGTCCCGAAATCTGTTGAGCCTGTAACTGTTACAGTCAAATAGACTCGCTGTTAGAAGGGGTTCAGGGTCAATTGCATTTTTTATACTTCTATATTCCATATACTCTCTCCTAAAATAAATGATGAAACCGTTCAAATAAAACAAAATCCCAAATAGCTATTTTCAACGCACAAAGACCTCCCAGGCCGCGCAGAAGCTATAGAACAACGATATATTCAAATCCATTTCTCATCAGGAATAAGGAAGCATCAAATTATCCTATCAAGCATTACCACTTACCACCCCACTCACAGCCTGATATTACTGTCGCCATTTCACTATGACTCAGTCGAACACTTCCCACCGTGTCGGTTGCTGTGGCGCTGCCCTACTGTTTGTTCACTCAACTGTGTCAAAGGGGAACCGCACAGGGCTACGAAAATAGTCTGCGAGGCATGCCCCAACAGTTTGAATCGAGACTCCTCACAGCGAGGACTAACACGTACTAACAAAGTTTGAAATTTTACGAAGTTCAAAACTATTGCAAACGCTGACGTTCGTTTTTCAAAAGTTTTTATGAAAGTGTGTGATGTTGTGCGGGACGAACGGCGCAGTGGCAGCGATGGACCGCGCGTACATGTCGCTGCGCGCGCGCAAACCGAACGCTAAGAAAACGGTTTGTTTTGGATTTGTTTGACCGTACAAAGGGTTTGCGATGATGACTCAGGCAGCAAATGCTTAGTTCTTATATTATGCGTGAGCTTATAAGGTGAATGCGAAGAGCCGAAAATAAAGCTCGTGCTAAGACAGGCTTATTGTCCAACTGAGAACTTATCAAATGTTAATAAGAAGCACAAATTTCGAATATTTAGTTTCATAGACTTAGTCGATGTTTCACATGAATCCATTCGGTTTTTACTTCACAGAATTACTGATTTCAGAAAATATGATAAAGTGATAGGATAGGCCAGTTCAGGGAATGCCTTAATTTCAGTTCTACGAAGTTATTACTGAAATTCGTGGATAGACAGTTCATGGAATACAATTTTTTTGTCTGTTGAAAATTTTTCTAAACAATTTCGAGCAATTGGTATCGAAGCGGATGCCTATAATAAATATTTACTATTACAATAAACATTTAAATTAAAACAATTTTTCACCAGACTTTTATATCTGAATGGCTGAAGGCTGATTGCGAAAACATGTTTCCATCAATTTCTTGTTACAGGGGCTTTTAATAACATTCCAGTACATGCTTTTAGTCGATTCATATTCATTTTACTCGCAATGTTTGTGTGTTTATTTTATAACCTTTTGTAATTTACATTTGTATATGAAAATATTTCTTTGTACCTTCATCATATCTTCTGGAGCTCTAATCTCAGATCATCTGCAACTTCTAGGAGGTATTTAAAATTTATTTATTTCTTCAGCATCATCATGTTACAGTTTGAAATGGTCTTAATAAATAGATTGTATACGATACCTTGCTAGGGTAGCATGCTATCTAGGTCTATATATTTAGGTCATATCTAGGTGGGATGCTAGTCCTACCTAGATTAAAGCCTTATTCGTCATTTCGTGTGAAAAGTGGTCAACTCTAGTGTCGGAGATTTCGGTTCATCAGCAAAGACTCGTTCATAAGAGTATTAAATAAACTGATAAGATTTTAAATAATCCACCTAACATGCCAAATCTAAATAATATGTCAGAGATAGAAAACAGATACCCTGTGTCAGGCTATAAATTTATGAATGAACGAAAATAAAATAGGTATAAATAACTAACAATTTATGAGAATAGATGTCATTTCTCACATTGAATTGACGTAACGTTTTAACTAAGAATATCTCCTGGTTTGAAGTATTCTCGTATTCCTTATGATCGTATCCATATCTCGTCTCATCTCGTAAACTGGAACAAGGATACGTTTGTTTACGAATACGATTTAAATCACCGTCGTAACGGAAATCGGATGACACCCAATTGTCACGATGACGATTTACAACTTCCAATCCGGGTACATTCGATGTTTATTCGAGGTTTACATCGATTACAGAATGTGTTGTTTATTTTGAATGTGTTTTACGATTTGAGAATGAAATGCATATTTATTATCACTTTCTTGTGAACTGAACTTGCCTGACATATCCCAGTGTTGTTGGTTACATATCGAAATGAATACACCTGGTTGACGAACAATGTTCAATCCAAAAACCGGCGTATAAGTCAAAAACACCTCCTGGTAGATATGCAAATGACATGAGATTGAAGCATTCCATCTAATTAATGTCTATAGCTTCCAACTAAGCGAATCCAACACCAAATATATCGTGTCAAACAAAAGTATTTTGAAAAATCTGATTAAGACCTGCCTCTAGGAAACTGTTTCACATCTTAAGTTCGTAAAATATAAACAGATGAAGTAGCTGTATTTCGTTATCGGTTGGGAGAGTTTTTTACGCAATACGCTTTTGTTAGCACTTGTC
This sequence comes from Aplocera efformata, assembly GCA_921293045.1. NCBI lineage: Eukaryota > Metazoa > Arthropoda > Insecta > Lepidoptera > Geometridae > Aplocera > Aplocera efformata. The sequence continues at coordinate 1,260,134 of OV121057.1, forward strand.
CTATAATTATGATATCAAAGACATAAATCTGATCTTTTTAGTTTTATTTAATGTGTTCATTCCAATCTCAATGCTAAATCTATCTGGCTTCAGCAGGTTATCGCCATTGAGCGACTGCCTCGACAAAGGAATATTTATAGCAATCTGCGCATACCATGTCAGCTCATCGATCAGCGCGTACGCGGTGCTTATATCATAACATCGTTTCAGTTTATGGATATTGTAAATCTTTTTCTTATCAGACACGTTGGTTGGCTTCTGTTTGTCTGCTTGCCATTGATGTAGTGAGTTTGCCGATATGCCACCATGCTGATTTTATTTTAGCTCCTACAAATTGACAGATTATATTTGCCTTTACAAATTACTGATTGTGTATCTGATGAAATAACGATTCTTACGTCAAGGGCTCCGTAGTTTAGTGGTTAGATTTTGGGAGGTGGTAGTGATAATTTTCGGAGTAATCATTTTATTGGTGGCATAAAGTTATTCCATCTTCCATCTTCCATCTTGCATGATGGTCGGTGATATTGTCAAAGTTGCAGGTGAGACGGTGATTATAGAGACAGATTAAAATTGTTCCTTATAATTCTTGTAACCCTATTTAAGTTGTTTTTAACCGACGATTACCGCAAAATCAAATCTTCAGTCTATGGAATATACACACGTCCGTTACGACCGGAACATTTGTAGGGGTTTGTTCACTTCCCCAAACACTTCTTGTGTTTCACTCCCCCGGAGACGTCATAGTATCACTCCTATCCTTGATTTGAACCATTTGATACCTTTATATATGTTTTATGTTTTAGTTTTATATATGTTTTATCTGATGCATCTACGATAGAGCAAGGTCTCCTCTACCAATCTCAATCTCTCTTTCAGTGTTTAGGAATCTCGCCAAATCTTTTGTTTATTTGCCATCGTCTGTATTTATCGGATCTAGCTTTTTTTGTAATTCCGTTAAATCGGCACTGTGCGCACAGGTGTGGTACCACCTGCCGTCTGCCTCGTCACGGCAGGTGATCACCCCTGCAGTTGTATTATAGAACTTTATAGGTATCAAGGCGAGGAAAAAGTTCTCGGTGTGTTTCAATACGATTGTCGAACGAATAACTCGATTACGTGTCACCTTTGGTTTATCTTGGGCGACGTAGTGCAACAGCATCTTGCAGATGGTTGCACGGTATGACTGCCCAATTCAATTCAGGTGGATTTAGATAGTGACAGGCACTCTTAAAATAAAAGTCATGGTATATAATTTAAAATAGGTACAAAAGCGATGCGATATGGTCCTCTCTCGGTACTTAAGTATGAGAAAACCCAAGTCGTATCCCGTTGCGCCCATGATGCAGGGATGTGACTCCCATGTAATTTCACCAGCACCCACATCCTTCCACCGGAATACAACAATGCGAGTGCACCACTGGTTGGCGGTGTGGTTGCATTACTTCTTCGGGCTAACTTGGCATAGCTTCTGCTGCTACTTTGGGTTGCTCCTTTCGCACCACCCGGGGGACACGTGTAGGGACTCTGAGGGTACTCACCCACGGACGCGAGCAACATGGTCCCCCAAGTAGTGGGTATTGTGTACGTCTATGCATTTTTATAGGATTTCCTGTTTATGTAGACTGGGTACCAGCGTGCCTATATGCCTTGCACAAATGAATATTATCCTTATACTGAAATTAAACACATTTTATTATGGTATGTCCTGTCAGGACTGCACAGCTCTATATAGATGAATATAAATAAATTAATAAATTTTCATGTGAAACAACAGCTCCAAACTAAGCATAGCTTGTACTATGGGAACTAAATATCTGATGGAATACTCAAATAATACTTTTTTTTGTAAACACACATGCTTAGTTTGTAGTAGCCCTGCCTTCGAAGCGAGGTGTCCCGGTTTCAATTCCCGGCTGAGGCACACTTTGTGTGGTGAGCATGAAATTTGTTCTCGGTTCTTGGGTTTTGTCTTGTATCTAAACGTTTATGTTTATATATTAACACCCGGATACACAAGAAACATTTATACGCCAGAACGGCTGAACGGACCTGGATGAAATTTAACACAGAGATAGATTATAGTCGGGAATAGCACATAAGCTACTTTTTATTCCGGAAAAATGTACGGTTCCCGTAGCAAGTCCAACCGCGGGGCGCAGCTCGTAACTTATATTATGTTATTGTTATTCATTGCCATCATTTTGTTGTTCATTTGCATATTCATGTATACATAACGAAACGCGACAAAGAGTACCTACCTCGAATCGTGAAGGACCAATTTGCACGTACTTAGGTTTTTGCAAATGTACCCACAATGGGGATACACTCTTTGTCACCTTCAAGAGGTCAAATTGACGTCACGCCTGTTTTATGTACATGTACACAAAATGACGAGCCCCTCTTTGTAAACAAGCATTGAAATATAGTGACGGCTCCGTGGCTTAGTTGCTAGTAGCCCTGCCTTCGAAGCGAGTGGTCCCGGGTTCGATTCCCGGCCGGGGCACACTGTGAACCATTAAGTTTGTTGGTCTTGGGTGTTTCTCTTGTGTTTATGTGTTTGTCCATGCCATCTGCGGCACAGGGAATCCTAGTGCAGAATCTCGGTCGATTGCTGAAACCACTTAGTTAGCGAGGTCGTCGACATTAGAAAGCGATGATTTAAATAGGCGAACAAACTTGAATACAAAAGGAGATCCATTGTTCCCCTTATTTTTAAACAGCTAAGGTACCATGGTTATGTTCTCAATGGGAAGGATGCAGTCAAAGGCTTTAATTGAATAGAAATACAGGCTTTATAAATACAATCTTAAAAAAAAACAACCTTGTATAAGGGGCAGCCTCTTAATACTATAATATGGGCTCGCTTTGTGGTCGGTAGAAAAGTATTATGTTTGACGTAGAATTGATTATATGAGTGTGGCTTAGAATCTAAGGATATAAAAGCATCGAGTGGGCCATTATCCTGCAGTAAATGTTTCATGAATGAAAAGTTATGCTTTTCGGTCGACAGAAATGTAATTATTGTTATAGGTCCTTGTCTTCTTATATATAATTATGTTGGTTATTTTAAAATGATTTTGTGAACTTCAGTTCGTAAAGATATAAGTTATTAATTTTATCAGAACCTACATGAATTTTTTGATGTACTTTGATTGTTTGTAGCTCTGCCTCGGTGTTTTAGGTCAACAAATATAGAATATAATGTAACATATTTACATAGGAGCTTTCTTTCGAAAGTCTATAATGTCTAGTCTAGGGCTTTCTCCGATACTCTACACATTAATTTCTCCTTTATATCCTGTTGACATTTTATACTCTGTTGGCTAGCCTCACAGTCACTTTCTTAACAGAAATACAAATTTAGAATACACGAGTAAAAATTTGCTGGAATAATTGAAAAATCATTTGTATGTGTCCTTGTTTGCAAACATGACTCATTAGATAAAGTAGAAATAATACCAATTTGCCACATGGCTAAAAATTTATAACTCACCTCTTTTTCGAGGTTTAAAAAGGAATTAAAAATCTGATAAATCAGCGACATGCACAGATAGTCTTACATAACAATGTTTTCCTAGTTTTCTACATTCTCAAAATCGGAGGGCACAAGAAATAAGTAGCATGCTGATCAGTTAGATGATTTAGGTTGAACAGAACATCTTCTCGGTATTAGTGCTAGTGGGCAGTACTAATTGGATGCAAAAGTTTTTATATAGGCTAGATAAGGTGCAGTCATGTTAACGGAATTGAATCGCGGAGGTTTTCTAAGAAGGTTAACTAAGAAAAGGAACTGGTCATGTCAATGTTAAGAAAATGCTGTCCGATCCGCCAAGGTATTATTGGGTATTATTCGATTCTATTTACGTAATGCTTATCTGGTAAGAAGAAATAAACCCCTATAATTAAACTAAAAAATAAAATTTCATTGAGGAGTGTTACATGGCAATACAGGGGTATGGGGCAACCCGCGTCGTCTCACAGATCATAAAGGTCTTTAGACAATGCCCGGCGCGACCAATTGGTGGATAGTGTTGTCACATATTGAAAGTTTGCTATATTTTGGGGAAACTAGAAATATTTAGGCAAATAACTTGTGCGCTAAAATTACTTTAATTAATATTTTATGCTTCTTATTCAATTTGGTATTTTATATGCCCCTGTGTGTATTTCTTCTAGTGTATTATAAATACTATAATTCTTCGACGGAATTTGAAGATATCGTAGGGGAAAATACTTAAAATTATCATTTTATTCCATAAAAGCATTAATGCCGTTTTCAACATCCTCGCATTATTATGCGTGTCCCACTCTATCCGGTCCTATGTCACCCTCATCATGCTACAACTCGCGACATGTCCTATATCGTCCACCTATCTCGCCGATGGACAGACGTTTGACTTATGTATTGTACAATATCTAACTTCTATATTCCTATAGTTGATAAGTTACGCATTTGATTGTAACACGATCACTCGCCCTTGTGATAATGATATTATTATTATCAACGTTAATTATTGCCCTATTCAGATATGCGTACACCGGAACACAGCAGCATGAGTGCTTCACAGCTTGGCGGAAGATTGGATTGAGACGAAAGCGAGTAAAAAAATAGGTTAATTTTAACGATACATTTTTACATATCTTTATTTTGTTCTTAATTCTTCTAATCGTTCTTTATTGATTTATAGCCAAAATTTTGGTGGCTAAGCATGGTGCACGCTTGTGTATAAAACCTATTCCCACTACTTGTCTTTGCTAGGTTTTATTCTCCCCTCTGTTTAAGTTGAGTCCGTGTATATTATGTAAAGTTATGCTTATCAGATAATCAGTGTGTCACACGTGCTCTGACAGCTAGCCAATTAAAATTCGCAAATTGTTTTGTACCGGGGGTTGCGATATTTGATAAGATGGCTGATAGCCCTCAATAGCTTCTAATCATTATTTATGTAGGCTTATGCTGCTAGCGTTCGCAACGGCAAGTCAATTCTCAAAGTAACTGTCTGTCTGTCCGTCTGTCACCAGGCTGTATCTCATGAACCGTGATAGAGTTGACATTTTCATAGATGATGTATTTCTGTTGCCGCTACAACAACAAATACTAAAAAAAAAACAGAATAAAATATATATTAAAGGGGGCTCCCATGCAAAAACGTGATTTTTATTCTTTGTTCGTTTTGATCGATTTTATAGATGGCACGGAATCCTTCGTGCGCAAGTACGACACGCACTTGGCCGGTTTTTTATGGACCGCAGTAACTTAATACATGGTGGATCGTCTGGACACTTTTCTAAGTGTTACAGCGTGGATCACATTTTCTCCGCTAATTAAAAACTGTTTTATATAAATTGTTTCAAAATGACCCTTTGTGCTCGACGCGAAAATAGCTCTTAATAGTTCTCCGTATCGTCTCAGGAGTTTTTTTCACGTTTAGCGCAATTTTCTTCAACGTGACGGCAATTTGTCTTAATATCTGTTGTTTCAGCCTCGTGGGAAGTTATTGATCGGTTCAGGGGGCATTTGTATGTGACAGTTCTTGTTATTACTAACTGTTTGATGAGTGGGCGTGGATGTATTGATACCGAGAAGTGATGCTGAGAAACATTTTTTTTTAAGTGTTCATCCATTTAATGACATTTATAATAATATAAAACAGTGTATTAATTTTACAAATTAAATTTACAGTACAAAGAAAAAAACTGAAATTAAAATTACCAAATAAATTATTTCAGTAGGAAATACTTGCGAGGTTATAAATTATTCATCGTACTACAGAAAAAAAAACGTGAAAAGAGACTGCAAGATATGAAATTTTAAAAATTGCTCGTTACAATTCGAGAAACAGGAACTTCATGACGTAATAGGTAATTGCGGAGAAAATGCGCATGCTGTTACACTTTGAACACACTTTTTTTTGTTTTTTTTTTAACTAGCACACGGCCCAATATATGTTATCGCCGCCTATAAAAAATTACGACTCTGGTACGAATGAGAATAACCTACATATACCCAGGTATACCCAAGTCGCATGGCATTGCGCCCGTCATTCTAAGACGAGGATGTTACGCCTCAAGTGTCTGTGTTCACCGGCGCCCACACCCTTCCACCGGAACACTGCGACATGGTCTCTCAAATTACAACAACGACAACAACGTTAATACACTCATACCTCTGCACTAGGATTCGCTGTGTCGCAGATGGCGTGGACAAACACAGAAACACAAGACAAACACCCAAGAACCGATAACAAACTTTATGCTCACCACACAAAGTATGATCCGGCCGGGAATCGAACCCGGGACCCCTCGCTTCGAAGGCAGGGCTACAACTAACTACGGAACCGTCAAACTGCGTCAAATTACGTATGTATGTATACATATAAAGGCAAATGTTGATCATGTTGCACAGCATATTTTTTTTTAAAATGAGAGTTAGGGTTTTATAAAATGAGAGTTGGTCACACTGAGTCAACATTGTTATTTTTAAACCAATATTTTATTGTTTGACACTAAATCTATTTATGGGTGTGAACAATGTACATGTAATTTAAATGGTTATGATTAATGGCCAGTCCGTTGAATATTTGCACTCATCTCATAAGCAAAATAGTAGTGGGTATAGATGGGTGACCGTTTCGTGACTGAACTGAGCGTTTCCGTGTTTCGGAGGGCGAGTTCATATCCCGGCTATTCTAGTCGAAAAGCCACGTTGGAGGCCTTCGACTGGCTTGAAAACTCCGACAAGAGTTGGCCACTCGAAAAGCAGCCTCCTATAAGAAAAACAAAATTATACGTTTTGTTATATACTTGCTTTGTTAGACCTATTTATTTACATTAGACTGTGTATATATGCATACAATCCATAGTTTCGAAAATATCAATAATATTTATACTTACATAAGACAGATGAATGACAGAATCTATACAAATAAATAAAATTGTATTGTCTGTTTGCAATGTCAAAATAAGAGCTTTTTACTAAATGCATTTGAAAGTATATTTGTCTGATGTCTGTCTGTTTGTTCCGGGTACGAAAAAGAAAAAAGCATTAGAGTTCCGCACAAAAGAAATTATAAATTCCGCGCGGACGAAGCTGCGGGGAACAGCTAGTATCTAATATTATTATTTATCCGCTTATTACGAGTACTTTGCTTTATCTAACAATTTGTCTGTATGTATAATCACGAAGTTGTTTATCAATAGCCTGCCATTCAGACTTATTTATAGAATAGATCTATTGTCTTTGTAACCTATTATCATAGATTAACAAACTGGAGCCTTTGACTCTTCGTTAGGAACCTTTAACCTGTGTCTCTTTCCGCGTTATTCTTCTTCTATACTATATTCATAATAGTACCTGGGCGACCGAGCTTCGCTCGCTTTAGTACTACAAAAATTTACGAGATGGCGCTGTATTCAATTTACTATAAAAACGTGTATTGTATAAATATGCGTTTTTACAAGAAATACAATTAATTAAATTAAAGCAAAACCATAAAAACACAAAATAATTCTAAACACAAAATGGTATTTTGTGTTTAGAATTATTTATCAGCTCGTTGGAGCTGTTTCTGAGATACACGAAAAAGCTCGTTTAAAGGTATGCTACTAATATTATAAACGCTAAAGTTTGTAAGTATGGATGGATGTTTGTTACTCAATCACGCCAGAATGGCTGAGCGGACCTGGATAATATTTGGCACAGAGATAGATTATGGTCTGGAATAGCACATAGGCTACTTTTGATCCCGAAAAAATGTACGGTTCCCGTGGGAGGTCCAACCGCGGGGCGCAGTTACTTAGATAATAAAGCTATAGATTTTGTTTGTTTATCAGTTTGTAAATATTTTTATACCAGTAACTCATGTATGGACATGTTCAAGTTTCCCAGTCGCCCAGTTAGTTGCTTTCTTAGAATTAGCAACTGCGTAAGCTCTCCTAAACAAGGACTTGTGACTAACAAACCAAACGAAGCAACACCTGGTCACCGATTTCATAATTAGCTCGCCAATTCTACTAGGCATGACAAACTGATGTAGAATAGGGGCGTTGAAACAATGGTGCCGGCACCTATTTAAGGCTGCTGCATAATGGCCGTCGTATAATTCACTTTTGTCCATTGAAGAGCAAGATTGACGTCAATTAAACAATGCCTCGTTACTGTTCTGATTTGGCGATCTTTGGAGCGACTGATAGAGGTCACGTAGCCCTTCGGAGTCGGTTTTTTTTACTCACAACTAGCTGTTCCTAGGGCGCTATATTTTTTTTTTTCTAAAATAAAAGTAGCCTATGAGAGAGGTCCAAATCGATCCAACCATTTCGGAGGTTAGCCGGAAGAAATAAAAAAGACAAACATTTTAAAACTTGTTTTTAGTACTGTTTTGTTCTGTACTGTAATTGAAAATGAAATTGAAAAAAAAAAAAATGTTTCAGTATATGCCGTCAAATGCATTAAATAAAAAGCTGTTATTTTAACATTACAAACAGACGGTTCAATTTAATTTATTAGCTTAGCTTATTTGTATAGATAGCTGATTATGTTATTACGTCAACATATTCAAAGAAAAAAAGGTCTTTGGGTATTCTGGGTGCGTGATACCGGTATTTTCACTTGCTTTCAGGTTTCAGTAGCCCAACGTGGTCAGTTAAGCAATTTTGCCTTCGAAACTAGGGCTGCCGGGTTCGTTTTCCGGCCGGGGCAGGCTTTGTGCGATGAGCGTTAAGTTAATTCCGAGGTCTTGGGTGTTTGTCCATACCACGTACGCCAAAGAGAACCCTAGTGCGTGCGTAAAGTGCTTTCGTATTCGTATTATGTGTATTATGTTTCCTTTCCTCAACGCGCATATATTTTCAGTACAAATACAGCGATAATAATAAATATGCAAATCATTCGAAAAGCCGATACAGTTGATCTGTTTTATCTTATTTACTCGATCGCGAATCTTATCACCGGCACCCGCCCGAAGGCCTCTTCACTGACAGGTCGCAATCATTATTTATGTAACAAATGTGACGGAACGAGCTGAAGGCCCACCCGATGTTAAGTGGTTATCTCCGCCCATAACAACAGCAATACGACCGAAGACCATCACCCGAGACGCGGATGTTACGTTTCATTCGCATGCTACCAAACTCTTCCACTGGAACAGTAATGCGAGTGCACCGCTGCTTGGTAGATAATCAGGTGTTTTTTCATTTTTTTATTTCCAAAAAACATTATTACATGTGTAGGAATTAAAACTTAAATTCTAAATAAAACAATAATTAATAAAAGAACTTAAAAAAATATATATCAGTGGAGGCAGTACTTCTACGAGCGAACTTTGCACATGTTCTGCTGCTACGTTTTTCTATTATTAGTTTTCTTCTAAAGTTAAACAACTAGTAATAAATATTGTACAATCTATATGTAAAAAAGTATAGCGTCCGACGGCGCATAATATTTACAGTGACGGCATTATACATTTTTAGATATGTACTGAACAGAAAGTTAACGAAAATAAACGTTCATCTATTGATCGGATGACAGCTAGATGCTAATAAACAAAGTGTTACCAAGGCATTGGGATGTGTAAAAAATTGTAATCAACAATTTAATACATAGCTTCTGGTGATTCGAAAGGAGCATCCCAAAGTTGCAGTCGAACTTTGTCGAGTTCGTCCGGAGATATGCCGCCTTGCCCTGGTAATATGCAGCCGTGGTGCACTCGCATTGTCTTGTCCCGGTCGAAGAGTGTGGGTGCAGTAGAAATGACAACCACATAGGGCGGTACATCTCCGTCTCGGGTGACGGATGCGACTTGGGTATTCGTCCGAAGAGATACTGCCACCACACCTGGTATCTGCCGCCAAGCAATAGTGATTGCATTATTTTGTTCGGTGGAAGGGTGTGGGTGCCGGTGAAATCACATGCGCATGAGATGTATCATCCCCGTCCCGTCAAATCTTATATTGAGTCGCATTACTGTTGTCATGGGCGGAGGTCGCCACTTACCATCAGGTGGGCCCTCAGCTCGTTCCGTCACTTTTGTCGTATCTAAAATTAAATTGCTTATAGTGAACTGGTGCGATGTGACGTGTAAGCAAACATTCGTGCTTTTCAACTTATGCCTTAACCATAATACTTAACTACGCAAAATGTTTTGAAGATATACAGTACTAGCCTCCGTAACCTGGAGTGAAAAACATTCCGTTGTGATGTTGCATGGAAGACTTTATCACAACTTATTCCAGGTTGTCGGTAGACGGCTCCGTGGCTTAGTTGGTGGTAGCCCTGCCTTCGAAGCGAGGGGTCCCGGGTTCGATTCCCGGCCGGGGCATACTTTGTGTGGTGAGCATGAAGTTTGTTCTCGGGTCTTGGGTGTTTGTCTTGTGTTTCTGTGTTTGTCCATGCCATCTGCGACACAGGGAATCCTAGTGCAGAGGTATGAGTGTGTAAACGTTTAAACGTTTTTAGAAATGATTTGCATACAACATAATTTCGTACCGTAAACTATACCTACGTTACATAATTCTCGCCCAAGATACGACAAAGAGCTATGCACAGAAAAAATTGCTGGTCAGGAGCGAACCCCCTTCGTAGGGTTACTTATTTACAACCAACCAGTTTTATTCAAATTGTGCTACAACTTAGGTACGAAAACGTCAAAAATTTTAGATAAACTAATTGTAAAATTTGGTGCCATAATGATTTCTTGCCTGAATTACCTACTTCAAATAATACACCGACTGTTTGGTGAAAGCTTATTAATAAGCAACAAAATTCTTTAATTATTAAAATTTATTCCTTATTTGAACATACATTTGAATATGACATAACTATTTACAAGGTTATACATTAATTCACGAATCTTTTACCAAGGAGTTCTAACCACTGAATTAAACCTTAAACACCAATGGCACTAAATCAAAAATGTTATTATATTATTAAGTTTCACGAAATAAATCTTAAAAACATATTTTATGCGCAGTTTGTACGGGTGTTTCTCGAGCCGTTATGTACTGGCAAAGTTTAATTAACCGCACAATGTTTGTTTGCAAGTTTCCTTGTAACGGAATTGGACACAGTCACAGGAAACAATAATCCTATTCCATATTTAGCCGCTGATACCTTGGATGCAGTATTGCGCTTCTCTCATACTAATATTATTGGACTTGTTTATGGAACCATATCGGTTTTGGACAAAAAAAATGTATGAGCAATCTTCAAACTTCTTTATAGGTAAGTTATGCTGCGCTGCAAAATATTTCTTTTAATTGACCGATAACAGAGTATATTGCATTCATGCGTTCAACACAGCATCCGCTAGTGTAACATCTGAATAACCAATTAAGACCATCATGGCTACACTGATCAAACTCTGAGGATTTACATCAAGGCAAAGGCAAACGTAGGAACGTTCTTTTACTGGTGCTTATTTAGACGAATAGACTTTATCAATGCCTTGCTACTTCTAAATCCCTTTCCTTTCCGACTGAAGACAAGTCGTGAAAAATATATTTTGCTGGAAAAACACAACATGGAAACGGATTTCCTGAAATCACAAAGAACATACTTTGGACTCGCACTCCATGCTCCTGGGACGTGGCCTCGCAAACAAATCAATTTTCACATCACCAGCTTTGCTAATCGGAGATCGTGACCGAAAAGCTAGTAATGTGTTTAGCGCATGTGTCCTAATTTCGCGGTTAGCTGCGCGTGCGTCGCCCGATCCTCTCAAAAACGTATAAGTTACACGTGGCCGAAAACCGGAGATCATGTTTAAGACTTCATACTTCAAGGATCACTCTCATACATGTAGACTACATCATGCTTTATCCTTGAATGATTTTTAAGTATTTAAATATTTTGGAATTGCGTATTCGATAACTTTCCTACTAGAAAATCATGAGTGATGTAAGATAAACTAAATGTCAAGGAACTTAAAATGATGTAACTGATAAGGTGATCTTAGTTTCAAGACCTCCGTTGAACTACAATTTTGCGTGAACCTCTATGTGGCCGACAGAGTAAGAAAACAATACAATATGTAATGCTAAAGACGCTCATAGTGAAGATAATTGTAGGAGTCATTACTCCAAAGGAACATGTAATAGACAAGAGATCACAAATTTTCACAATCACAATGCAGATGAACTAAGATGTCAAGAAACCTTTGAATGACGTAACGATTACTGCGTTTATTTTCCTATCGAAGTAGATAAACATAGGTGGTTTCAACATTCCTGTAATAATTTTGCATAATGCAGAATCTTGTACGGTAAACAATATTGCTCGTGCGTTTTGCATTAGCATTAACTGAATGTTCTGTACAACACCCTCTGACAATGTTAGGTGGCATATCACGGCATACGGCGGACGCCTATGTACCGTCTGGACATGGGAGTAAAGAAAGCTATACAGCACCTAAAGAAAAAAATATGATTATTATTATTTATTTTTAATGGGCTTCGTTCATCCTATCGAAGGCTGTGAAACACACGTCACTCCTAGTTATTGTTCAAATATTTTAACGTAGGCATTCTCAATTCACATTTCTCAATGAGTATGAGTATGAGTAAACATATTAGTAAGCATATAACGTGTCACAGGAGCTCCTTGGGCACATTACATGCACACAGATATGTCAAGTTACAGTCAGTTTCTATATTTTAGCTAATCTTATTTGTTAAGTTTACGTCTAACTCTAACCGACTAAGCCGAGGGGAAGAAACAGACAAGAAACCCCTCGTAGTCAGTGGTCCTCGAATATGGTCCTGCATCTAGAGTGGAGGCGACTGTTCATAGCGAATGTGCATGACATTTATTACGTAAGGTTTTGGTTATTTTCTTCGTTTAGCCATCCCATCATATGTCATTTCAGTTATTTTCTCAGCTTAAATTTCATTATTTGTACCGTTAGAATTCCTTCTGTACTTGATATTGTTCATGTTTACTGTGAGGTGTGTATGTGCATATCGTTTGCACAACTACAGCTATTTCGTCGTCACTCGCATACCGTCCACTTATGGTAATACAGTCTTCGTCGTTTTGTCCTGCAGTGCTAGATGTGTATGGCACATTCTCCGTATCGCGTCTTTATGGACTTGTACTTGTTGATACATGAGACTGCTTGGCGTGTGGATTAGTGAACGATTAGGCAATTATCATTGTTCTTTTTTGAAAGATTGTTGTCTTGCGTATGAGTTGAGTATGGTTAAATGGAAAAATGATTAAATTTATTATTATATTTGTTATTTTTTTATTTAATATTGAATACATGGGTTCTTATTTTATTTTACGTGGAAGCCTTGTACTTTATGTATACTTTCTTCATAAATTAAAGTCATTCTAGTAACTTCTAACTAACATACTATGGTATAGCATAGTCAACGTCATTTTCTTCGAAAGCATCATATTTTGGAAAAACCTTTTTTTAAATATAAGACGTATTCACAAAATCAATATCAATTAAATAAGGATTCCTTAATAGATAGTATAGTAACAAAACTAAAATAGCTATGGCACCCTAATACTTGAAATGAACTCTGTCTTTAATAACCGTGTCAAGCAACCATAAAAACAATCCGATGAAACTGACTGCGTGATAATGGTCAATGACAAAACGTCTGTAGACAATAATATAAGATTATCTACGGCTATATTGCATAACTGTCCCATTATTATAGTCTTGATGTTCGCAATAAAACGTGCGTTGAACGCGAACAGAGTTCTTTTAAGTCTATATATGCGGATATTTGAATCTACCAGTTTGCCATGTGGTTTACGTCCTGTTCCATAAACTGAGTTTCTTAACTTTCTAAATCTTCCTATATCTATCCCAGTTGTAAATTTGCCTGTTGTAAGCCACACAATATAGTATAGTTAAGTTAAAATATGCGACATAAACGGCCGTATCATTTGATTGCGTTGACTTAGAAGATTGATCTTTCCTCCTAAGGATTGCAGATTGAGTATTTGATATTAACTTCAACTTGATACTTCACGCGAAAAAGGGTCGGACAATGGTTCCATTTTATACTTTTGAGGTACGGAATTCTGAAAACACATTGTTTTCCAATTTTAGTTAGGCTTTTTTATTCTGTATGTGACTACAAAAAACAACAACAACAAATATTTTGCTATGATTAAGATAAACTTTGGACTATACTAATGGTTATTTTTGTTTTGTTACAGGTAAGCCGATTTACAGATGTACAAGTTACGAAAAGGTATTCAGGTTATTTAATTCGAAAAAAATATATTTAGCAAAACCGGTAGCGGATGTAGATTACAATTTTCAAATATATTTATCTTATCCATTTGCCTGAGAGGTCATCCACGTAAATCTAACCGACAAATCAGGTAGGTGCTAATTCCCGACAATCAACTCTTCACGATTTGGCTTATCGCTTCTGTCAATTGCTTCTCGACGACACGACAGTACACAGTCGTTCGACTGCCGGTGAGCATAGTGCACGCGTAATTGTATTTACCACGCAATTAATATTTCATGGACTCTACTCGTTGACTGTTCATTCGGGTCGGGACTATCAACGAGCCGCTGAATCTAACTTAGCTTCACTAGAACAAATTACAGCTCAATTCTGTTGTATTTTGATTGCGGCAATAACATAGACAAGGACTATTTCTAAAGAGTTTTGACACTTTCCTGAAGGATAGTGTTGAGGTGACAATCAGTCTTTGTGTGGACTTTAAGTGTTGGCCAGGAGTAGTTCACGTGGTGTTTTTGAAAACTAGAGATAAACATCGGGACGTCAGAGCGTGGGGTGAAGTGATCATGGATTAGTGTTATCAGCCATCAGGCACGTGGTGACTTGCGTGACGCGGATTAATTTGTGACGCGATGGCTCGGTTGGCGACCACCGCTGCACACTTCTGTCAGCGGCTCCAGGAGCTGTACCCGCAGAAGTTGCACATCGCAGCCAAACAGGTCAGTTCTGGGATTAGTCAGTCAGTCTACGGACAGCTGTAGAGCACTGGACTGTCTTAGAGTGGCGTTTAAACAGTCTACCCCTAGGATCTTACTTTTCTCCTTCAAGCGTGATGCGTTATCTTAAATCTCTATTACAGCTAGATCGATAATCAAGTAAATTTTCATGTAGTATGTTTATATGTAGTACGAATTTAAACAGCTATAAAGATATAATAAATATGAGAAGGATAATGCTCTTCATGTACGATATATTATTTTTTTATCTAAGAACGAAATTTGAATGACGTTTCTACTTCACATACACAATCTTTGTAATGTATTGTATCGGTTGGGTAGCGGCGCCAAATATTTTTTGTGTTCTGTAAATATTTGTTTCCAGTATGTCTGTTTTGTTTATCTCTGTATTTATTGTTCCAACATCTAAATAAACTGTTTCTCAACTTTTATATTCCTCTGGGCTTCGTGCATCTTTGTTCAGATACTGATGACAGATTCTTTAACAGATTTCTCTATATCGTAACTAGCGACCCGCCCTGGTTCCGCACGGTTCTACTGTGTGTGTTTTATCTTAATATTTCGTAAGTTTTAGCTAGCATTAGCATAGCCATTACAAATCATTGAAATTCTCGGCTTTTCGCATATGCAATATGCATGTATTATACATATAAACCTTCCGCAAGAAATTTTCTAAATAATAGTGAAAACGACATTCAAGTTATTGGATGTATAATCACCGTATTCCCCATCTTTATTTCACACGTGTATTTAAACTATCAGTTACAATTACAATTTTGGATTGGTACCGAGTTTGCTAATAAAAACAATTTTCGGATTATTCGTTTTGACGTGTTACTGTTTCCAAATGCTACATTTTCGTTATGATCACAATCTTGTTACCTTATATTAATGTTATCTTTATGACTTTTAAAGACAATACGCCTATATTGTCCTTTAAGGTCATAAAGATAAACAGATTTTGGCCGTGGAAAGGGTTTTAAGCTGTTAACACCGAAACCCTTTATATATTTCCTGCTTCCGAAAATACATTGATAAATATATAATGAAGTCTTAACTATTATCAATGTAATACCTCGTTTATCAAATTTGTTGTTGTTCTGTAGTACTTCTGAAGTGACTGGACGGGCTGATGGCCCACCTGGATTTAAGTAGTTTACCTCCGCTCATAACAATATTTATACGACTTAGAGCCTTCTCAATCTAAGTATGAAAAAACCCAATTTATATCCCGTTGTGCCCGTGACCTGATTTTTTAAGGTTACGTTACCAAAGGATAAAAGAAAACCCTAGCCTATAGCGTTTGCTTGTCCTTGAAAATACTCTACAATTTTTGTTAAATGCTCTTACAGGAATCTCTACCTTACTTACTTACTTTGTGATGATAAAAGATCGCTTCTATTTTACCTATATACGGACTGATTCTCTCACATCTAACCTTTTTTAAAACCTTATTTTCCTCGTATGATTTCTTAACAACTAGTAAGATTACAAGACTTGTCAACTTTGCACCCAACTACACTTCTGACCCCTTGTTCATTTCCATTCAAATATTTTTGTATTGTCTACTACCTATTATACATTTACATGGCGCGCAGACATAGTGTATATTATTAAAATACATGTATTTATAGAGGTGAGTCTGACTTGTAGATTTTCTATGCAGCCGATCTGGCTCCAGTGGCGTACTACAGAACAGTGTAAATATATACAATCATATATACATTTTGAACTAATGAGACTTTAATATAACAAACTGCTGCGGCTAGCAAGTCCGCTGTTAAGTGTCAACATGAGACGATGGGACAAAACTGACAGAAACTTTGATGAATCGTATCTATGGTGCATTGTTTCATATTTTATGTTCACAATTTTCGGCACCCACATCTAAGTTTGTAATAATGGAGTGTTTTACACTTAGAACCGTTTTAGATACACTTCCGCGTTTTGATCCACTGCGTTAATTTTGTGATTTGTTCTCGGCTCTTGATTGTTTGTATTGCGACTGTTTCTGCTGCGGTAACAACAAGCACTTACGTCTTCGGGTGTATTGTATTGTTTGTATCTCTGTGTGTCTTTTATTATGTTCTATTTTCATTCAGTTTTAAAAAACTCATTGTTCGTACCTATTCTTAAGTTTTGTGCTTTATTTCACTAACAAGTCCAGGCGACTCATAAATTATAAATATATTTTACTCATGTTGCACATGATTTCATTACGTATATTTTTATTAACAAAGCTAAGTATACACCCACGTTATTACGTTTTAACAATTGATTCACCGGCCATTTCTTTGAATGTAATTCAACAGGATAATGCTATGCCTACACTGTTTTATGCATCGGGTCGGGTGACATAGCTTTGTTTCTTCAGTTGCAATGTGTGTGAATGTGTCAGAAGTTTGACAGTTTCGATGGGGCGATTTTGTTTACGTTCTGAAAACCCGTTGCGAATTTAAACTCATTCAAATTTTTGTTTTGCCGACTTCAAAAAAGGTACAGCTCCTCAATTCTGCTATAAGGTTTTACACGATATTTCCTCCAATTCCAAATTATTTATTTGTATAGATGATGTCTCTGGTAGATTATATTCCATGGTATAGTGATATGCAGCATCACAATGTGAACAGCTAAGGTATGGAAAACGTGCTCCATTCCTTAGGCACGCGGGTGTATGTTTTTCTTGAAAATTACAACAAAATTAGGTCGTAGTTCTAGACCTTCGCGCTCCATCATCACTCGACAACGTGTGAGTGAGGTCAAGCGAAGGCAATAATAAAAGGTTGTGTGATTAACGTGTTACTGAAATTCCCAACCATTCATAACTATAATGTACTGCGCGGTGTTACCCGGAATCAAAAGGAGCCTATGTGTTAATCCAGGCTATAAGCTTTCCTAGTACCAAATTTCATCCAAATCCGTTGAACCGTTTGAGTGGAACAAACATACACACACACACATACAAACTTTCGCCTTTATAATATAAGTAAGATGATATCTGATTATTCAAAGTAGCATATATATGGGCTAGCTATATGATATGGTCATGGGAGTGTCGAACCGTTCACACGGACACATGGCTAGTAACTATCACCGTACAGCAACGGTCGCGCAATTAATTGCTTCTCAATCAGTTCGTGCGGCTGTGGGTGGCCTTGTTGCTTCGATATCATTTCTAGGTTGCTCCCAAGGCGGGCATATGATTGCTGTTGCACATTGTCACTTACTTGATCCCGTGTATCTTGTTTATAGCCTTTATGGTCCGTCCAATTATGCTTAACAATTTCATGGTCAGATAATTGTACCTACTGCACTTGTTAATATTATTATTAACATGTGAACCATATGCTTGCGCCTCGGGCGGTTTGGCCGCAAATTGTAATTAGTTTATTTAATTACCGTATGTACATATATGCATAGATATATAATTTTTACGATCTGGTATATTGACATCACACAACTATTAACAGTGGTAACAGTGTGACTCGATGAGGTGTTACAAGTTCGGAAACCGCCTGTCTATCTTAAGTATACAGCTCAATCTTTCCATTTCCATGTCTCCACGGTTTCCGCTTGCAACCTCCGTGAACTAGTTTGAAAACAAATATAAACTTTCTGTCTGTCTTTGTTATTTTAATATTAGCTGACCCGTCAGATGTTATCCTGTCTTGATTCCCATGTCTACAAAGGTGTTAAAGGCGTACGACATATCGTATTCAATTATTTTTCTCCCATAAAAAATAAATTAAATTAAATTTGTAGTCATCTTATCACCACATAAACTCTAGGCAGGCACAGATTAAGCCATAATAGTCGAGTGGCATGGTCAGTCATAGATTAAGGTACAGTATATTAAATTTACGAGACATAGAGCTAACGAAATCTTGTTGAAATGATGTATTACGTTTTAGCAAAAGTCTTTGAACAAAAGTTGTTAGTCTTGATATACCCAAGTCACCTTCAAGCGATTATGCGTTAGTTACCAGTAATGCTGTATAGATAATAGTTAATTTTCACAAGAAAAGAGATCTATTGTGACATTTCTTACAAGGTCGACAATGTTTTGGCAGCGATAAATGCACGTATCTTTATGATCTAAATTAGAGCTTAATTTCACTGGCTGAGGTATGCTGATGACCTTCCACCCGGAGCATAGGTAATGGTTGTGTGCACCACTGCTTGGAAGGAGGTATAGGTTTGGTTTGGAACGTAATAACTACGCACAACACAAAAATATTTTACTATGGAAACTAACGTGATTATATGAAGATGAAGAAGTTAGTGTTATTCAAAAATAATAAGTAATATATAACGTATTACCTACTAATTTTATTTATACCAATCCATTTTGTTTCGTCTCCGTGTATCTGATATTCGGCGTTGTATATAATTCCATTTATTTATTTTTAGATGAAACATGCAGGATATCATATAAATTATATCAAAGACGCCGTTTGTTAGAATTTCTTGGTATTGCGCCAAATCTTTACTCATTTCACAATTCAAAGATAATAATTAAGAGCGCCTGTCAAAATATTATTATCAACTATGCCAGAGATAATGAATTCTGTTGTAGGTAAATGAATACGATAATGAGATATTTGTTATAAATAGATATTGATACTTATACAGTTACGGGACGGAGTGTGAACATTCCTTTGTTCAGTCGAGAAATCACTACGTAAATTGCGTCACTACGTTTCATACCATGTAGAGATGAAGGGATAAATGGAAATATTGTCTCGTTGAAAGAGCGTGGTGGCCCGGGGGCATAGACGCCGACTTTCAATCTGAAGGTTGCTGGTTCAAACCCACACGTGAACCAATGAGTTTTTTCACTTGAAAAATTTATGTGCGCAATACCGTGAAGGAAAACATCGTGAGGAAACCGGCATGTCTTAAAACCATAAATTCGAAGACACGTAACATCTACCAATCCGGATTGGGCGCCCGTGGTAGATCAAAGCCCATTCACTCTCAATTATCGAGAGTAGGCCGGTGTCCCTGCAGTGGGGAACATTAGAGGCTGGTACGGGTTGTCTCGTTGGGTATCAACAGCATTCAATCGGTGGTACCGTTTACCGTCGATTGCGCCGGAAGCCATCACTGTGGTATATTCCCGCTAGACAATTCACACAGTCTAACCGTTACTGCCTGACAAGCAAATAACAATAGAAAAAAATAACCATCTGTAACAGTTTGTGACCTGAATCACGACAGTTCAGACCTGACAACCGACAAACTAATTTCATGTACAAATATGAGTATATGTGTAGGATTGGAGTAGACATTTGTTTGCGCCGAGCCTTACTATTCTCGTAAGAAAATTTGATTTAAAAAAAATTGTTCCAACTGGCTCCTAAAGTCAAAGTCACGTTAGCAGAAATATTTTTTTCTTTTTGAAAAAAGCGTATGTAAATTAATGAAAAAGCTCACTTCATTTATTGTTTCATCTTGTGTGCGGTTATTTCGTCGTGCTCTCAAGTTATTTGATTAAAATAAAAATGTTTTAATAGAATTTAACAATAATTCACTGGACCCAAACTTTAGGTTCGTGTAATCTTAACTTAGATCCGTTACAAAAGTACGTTTGCATGGAGTACCTATACAAGTTATTCCTAGACGTAGAATGTGTCCTGCCCGCTGATCTCTGGTTACCAATGCAACATCTATGGTAGATTGTCATCGTAATATGATATCCTTGCAGCCCGACACATAAGGCTTTGGACTTTACTGCATCGATTGCTATTCGATTATTTTGATGTAAACAAATAGCCTACTGATAGGCTTGGATAACGAATGCTATGAAGTAAATCGTTGTCTAAGAATTCCAATCGTGGCATATTTTATTTGTAGCGTCATGGAACGAGCCTACGAGTCGTCTGGAAATACAGTAGAGTCTCACTAATCCGGCACTATTAAAAACCAGGAAGTGTCGGATTATTGGTATGTTCGGATTATTGGATTATAATTAACTAATCAGTCTTAAAGTAATCTTTAATTGAGGTCTGCTTTTTTCAAACTTAAAAACTTTTTCTTGCATGTTTCGGAGAATTATAATATCGAACGAAAGTAATGAGGACTGAGAGAAGAGTGAGCGTAGGGTACCGTATTATTGTATGTATTGGATTACTGAAGTGCCGGATTAGTGAGACTCTACTGTATTTTGTTTTTTAGTAGAAGTAGGCGCTTTCATTGATTATCTGAGTAAGAGAGTTTAGCTTCTAGTTTTAACTGGCTGACCGGTCAGATGTCCTGTCTCAATTCACAATTTGACAATCAACTGTCAAACAATTTACTCGTAAAAATCCATGGAACAATGCACTTTCAGTTTTAACCCAATTTTCGACTTTTCTTTTACACCCATTGCTTATCTTTCAGAGTTTACTTTCAAGTTAGCAACAGTCGATATGTCTTGAAAACACGATGCACGTCATAATGTCTTTGTACGACCGGTGTTTGTCCAAGTGCGCGGTGCCATTTTAGGGGTCGGAGCGGCGCGTGCGCACTGTTGACACGCGCGAACACTTGCGCACGTGGAAATGTTACACGAAAATCTTTTCAGTTTAATTATTGTCTTTTGTAAATATTATAGGTTTTTTCTTTGCGCCCTTAGTTCTTATATAAGTATTCAAGTTCTCACAGGAAATGTCAATTTTTCCGGAAAAAAGTTGCATGTCACAACCCGGATTCATAGATGTCTCTAAAATATCTTGTTGTTACGTAAAGTTGTGCATGAAAGAATGGCAAACCAAAAGAAAATTTTCTTTCGCATAAACAATTATATTAGTTGGGATTGTGAGAGTAAATAAGTACTTAAGAAGGTAGAAAGCGGGTAAAATTTGGTATTGAAGTTAAATACGTTTCATAATTAGTTGGGGGACGCTTACATGTAACGTGTTACATGTACCTCCACCGAACACCGACCTGTAATTATTTCATAAGCCAATATTAAATTATCTCATATCCAATTAGATACTACTTACTTCATTTTGTGACTGTTAATTGGGTCTGCTGAATAATTTAGAAAATTAATCCGGTATAAATTGGGCTATTACTAAATAAAATTGCTTATATTGCTTACTAAATAAAATTGGGTATATTGAATGGTTTCCTCTTTCTAAAGTGAAATAAGTCAAAGACAAAATACTTTATTTTCGTCGATTTCTAAAAAAAGAAACCACTTTGAAATGACACTTTTTAAAATTAAATATGTACCTACAAGAACATGCCTTCTCAATACTAAGTTTAACACTGGTTCATACCCTATTTGGCCCTCCATGGGGAATAACAAGCAAGAAACCCTTAATGGAAGGATTATTTATACATCAGGATTCCGTACCATAAGGGAAACCATAATTCTAAGCGTTTGTCTATCCATCCAACCTTCATTAGGGCTGCATATTTATAACCATTATACTGGAATATTCTCAGAATAATGATATTATAGCTGATCTCCTAACAAGTGTCATAAAATATAACGAAGGTCTCTTAGGAAGCTTTCACGAACAGCTCCAGGCCGTCATCTCAATAAAACATCGAGGAAGCTCGACTTTATCTGGTTGGTGACATTGATATATTTTAATAACCCAGACAACATTTTTCACGTCTCATAGGAAACTGTTAACCACCTGCCCTTCAGTTGGACAGTACGGAAGGTATCATGTAACTCCATAACAACATATTTAACCTGGTGGCAAACATGTTTTCAAACCCTGTAAACGTGTATTTTTCTTAGTTCATTGTCGTGTTGTGGATTTGGCGTGAATATTCACCGGCGCGTGATTCTGGTGCCAAAGAAAACATCGGAAACTGGAATAGGAAAACATTTGTTCCGATATTATTTCTTCACAAAGGCCGAGTTTAAAGTGATACGAGAGCGGCCTGGGGTCTTGGTTCTAAACCGGAACCAAGATTATACAATTCAATAGTTACGCGGGTAATGTCCAAATTATTGATGTGTCAACAACAGGGCTGGTGTTTTTAATACAATGGTCCAAATACTACCTGGGTTTCAATGACTAAGGATGGATGTCCTACAAAATGGCAGCAATAATATTTCTGCAGGACCATATACCATTATAATTATAACAATTGCAACATGTGTACCGAATACATAAAACAAACTACAAAACACAAATTATTTTTAGAGCTCAATTAATGTTTATACGTTAATAGTTACATGCACAAATAAAACTAATATACTCAAGCGCATATAAATTTGTCACATGAGCTCTTTAGGTACATTTACATACACACAGATGTTACCTAGTGTACAGTCTGAATTTCATGGTTTAGCTGTTCTTAATTGTTAAGATTATGTATACAGTTAGACCGTGTCCAATGTTTGAATGTGCAGTCTCGCTGAATGTTCTTTCACGTACGGGCTATAGCTATAGCCAAAATAGTAATGTATTAGCTCTAGTTTATTTATAATACTTAATAGAAACTAGTTAAAAAAGTGCCAAAACGTGCTTGTTAAATTAAAACTATATAATTGTTCCAATTAATTCAATGAAATTTAAATAGCCCATGTCCTATGCTCGGAAACTTCAAATTTTAATAACAGTCTATTATTTTCGATACCAGACATGTGAAGGACGATTTTAATTATATATTCAGTATTCGGTACCGGTGCGCTGATATAAATAATCTGCCTAGGATTAAAGCAAATATGGATAAGAACTTAGAACAACTCTACATATCATTAATATCAATATTCACTTTCCCAGTCCCGGGAGGGTATGAATATTAAGAGAAACGAACACTGCGACGCTTAAAGAATGAGAATCAAACATGGTTTTATTATTGGTGTTCGTGGCATCGTTTATAATACCTACTGTCTAGTCGCTAGCCGGTAAGTTGAGCAAGAAAATTTCAGTTTACAGTCAAATAATATACAAAATATATTTCGAATTTTAATTCTTATTTAATTCTAGCTAAACTGCATAACTATTGGCGTCGAAATAAATTAAAACGATTTGGCCTTTTCCATAATTATGTCGTTTTCATTCGGACAAATGAAACTGAAAGAGTGGCGGTTCTGATTGTGTTTACAAGTGACGCTTATAAGAGTTGTGCCATCATAAAGATGCTAAAACAAAAAATATGTTTCATACTAAACAAATTCTTCTTCTCTTACGTATCACTAACAGGGAAACAAAACGAAATGTTTACACGAACGTTTGGCCTCGGCAATACCTCGGCTCAATCCAGTCCTCATCAATGGGATTACGTGCGATGAGGATGAGCTTATAATAGATATAGCTCACGTAGGCGTAGCGATACAGACGTCCCTTTATCGTAACGCGGTACTTGCGGTTGTGACGTAAGTATTGGAAGTGCAGGCTATCAGTATCAGAAGGCCAGTGTGATTGAAACGCAGTGTAAGAATTCCACCGCGTCGGCTTCACCGGGTACCGTAGTGTTTAGGTTATAATAATGTAACTAAACATAATGTGTTTGTGCTCGTTTACAATTAAATACGTTTTAGGATCATATCCTAAATTTGGAGGTGAGTTTACTTAATGCAGCAGAAATATTACTTAGCTTTTTAAATTAACTGTGTGTTGAACGAGGCGCTTTTTATATCAGCTCGATATCTTCGAAATTCATAACACGTAAATCAAATTGTCTCCGAATCTTCGATGTTTAAAGTCTTGAAATTTTCATATGTCCATGGGATCCAGTAATAGGTCCATTTCTTCGTTCCATTGTAATTTCCAACATTTTCAACATTCCGTCACGCACGGCCGATCAAACTTTTTCATCCACAATTAAATCTATTTGTGTTTAATTATTCCCTTATTGTCTGAACAAAATTGTGTGGGAACTCGTGGAGTCCGCGAAGGTATTGTGGCGGAGGCATCAGTTGTTCGGAGCTCGCCGCGGAGGTATCATCGAGCCTTGGCTGTGACCTCCGCGCCGGTCGCACTGCTAGAATACTCACAATTTGAGTGAAAGTCAACGTGTTTGCAGTGAATGAAGTTCACCATAATACGATATATTGGACACTGAATTCGCCTATAGGTTCGTATAACTATTTATGTATGGATACAAGACAACATTGTTCATTTGTTGTGTTGGTAGTTAATTCTATTCAATTCAATTTATTTATTTCAGACTCATGTCCATATTGTATTATATATTGTATGTTTTTGAATACGCATAAACTATTTTAGTGTATCCGCAATACTGCGGTTAATCTTATTTTGAGGACAGACGCGTTGTGTTGTAAGTTTTATTTTTATTCGCATCTCGTGTTATAATCCAGAGTTAGATACACACATTGTAAACAATGATCGATTGAGCGGCTGACGTGAAAGTTCTTTATTTTGTTGTGAATATTAAGATTTACCCAAAGCTTATCATCACAATTTCAAAAGTTTAGTCGTGACATAATAACATAATAACTA
The DNA here is from genome assembly GCA_921293045.1 of Aplocera efformata. NCBI lineage: Eukaryota > Metazoa > Arthropoda > Insecta > Lepidoptera > Geometridae > Aplocera > Aplocera efformata. Next base: position 1,285,500 of record OV121057.1, read on the forward strand.
ATGCAAAGGTCTGCTACTAACCAAATGTCTCTTGCAGTTTAAACTGTAAGTGTCACACTATTCGTAGATTAAGAAAAAAAAAAAACTTCCGTTCGCTCCTTTCCCCATAAGATACTCAAGACAAAAATGTTTCTATCCGGATACATTTTAATGGTAACCTAATAATTTAATCTCTTTAAATTGCAATTTCTTTACCTTGACACAATCAAAAAAAAATGTTTATGTAAATAGATTAGTGTTCGCTAAGTGCTAATTAAATCAAGCTTTGAAATGTTTGCATTGGTGTTAAAGTGTTCATTAAACAAAGATAAAAACGCGAAATTTCTGTGAATCATTACCGAGAAATACAATACCACAGCACTAATTGATAAAAAAATCACATAAAATGTATCTGAATATAGAAGAATGTGTCTGAACTAAATCTTTTAACTGCAGGGTAAAAAAAAAATACGAAAAATGCATTACTATTTATTCTGAAAAAGACCCTTATTGACCTCTTGCCAACCATGTTTAACATTTATTATTAGTATACGTTACACGCAAAAAATAACTAATGTACAATCTATAAATTGAATAAAAATAAATATCTTACAACCGCAGCGATCCAAAGATACCACGCAACGATGTCCATCAAAATTCCTCAAGGCGTTTGAACCATAGAAAGTGGTAACAAAGGTACCATAGATAGTAGAAAAGCATTGCTATCTTTCTAAGACGTTCTAGGACGTCGTCGGCTAAAAATAGTGAGAGCTCTTACCCTTGACACAGAGACCTTAAACTCAACTAACAAAGCAAGAAGCGCTGCAGACGTACTGCTATCGGCTAACACCAATACTTCATTCAATCATGTCTGATACGAAATAAATGAGATACGTTTGTTTTGTTTCAATTCGTCATTGTCAGTGATTTTTTTTAATACATCGTTTATATAAACGCCTATAAAGGTTTGTTTATATATTTCACGTAACTTATGAAACGTGTCCAAACCGTGCATTTGAGCGAAATTAATTCCTAAAATATCATATCATCAAGTATTGGAAATGTTATAATCTTGTTACTACGGTGATACAGTCACGCCAAATCAAATACGAGATGAAATATAACTGGAAATCACAGTTTTATCTCGAACTTATCTTTTATTTTCCGACTGCGCGGCGCTCTATTTATGTCGCCGCTATTTATAGAGAATATGTTTGACATGATCTGGTTTAGATATTGTTCTCTGTACTTTTGTAAGGCTAACAGCTTCCTTCTATGGATTTTACACATAAGGCAGCCGAATAGCCGAGTTATGTAATGTCCGCAGAGCAGCCTAATTCGGTCATGTCTTGAGAGGAGTAAAATCCCTTAAGTATATAAAATATACTTTCACAAGTAATATAGTTTGCATATTTAGAATGATCGTGTAGCCCACCATTCATTTTCTATATCTCTAATGTATATATAACTATTTAGTCTATCATGGTCATACATATTTGGTGATCTGCCAAATATTTGTGAGATATTTCATTAATGAGTTCATTTCGCGTATTATTATACCTACACAACTTATCGACTAGCAACTCATTCTGCCTAAATATGGATATAGTACACCTCCGCTAAACCTTTTTTATGTTGGGGAACGTGGATACTCTCGTTGCGGGGCAGCAAGAGATTTATGCCGGACTCCTACCGGCTAAAAAACCAACGACGGTTTAGTTGCCGAAGACCAGAAGACCACGCTTTCGAACTCTTCCGTAGCTCCGGCGGGATCTCCGTTAAACTTATAAGTTTAGCGGAGGTGTACTTAATATGCGTAATATTTAGTAAATCTCCTTTTCAAATCATCTTAATATGAACTTGCGCAAAGTAACGTCTGAATCTATCGATTATCATAAATGTTTTGATTTCCATGTTGTGATTGCACTATAATCTATCGACATTTCTTTAATAAAATTATCAAAACCTTATTCACTAACACAATACGATTATGGAGGTTGACAAACATCCATTATCAGAGTGATTCAAGTGAATAGCCGAAATAAAGTAGTTTATGATACAACATGTCGTAAATTTTTCCGCGTTATATGTCATCGTGTTAATACTTTGTGATAACATTTTGTAATTGCAGAAAGATCAAACATTACTTTCGCTTCCAAAATATTATGAATGGTAGTGTGGTTCCGCACTATTACTATAACATTGCGCGAACTCTGTATCTATCTTGTCAAAGGGTAGTTTCTGAAGAAGAAGCGATAAAGAAGGCTTCAGTTTAAAATCGTTGGTGTGTGTAAGCATTGAGCTATATATGACTTATAGTAAAGACTAACGGGTCCTATTCAGACCCTCCCCTAGGGGGTGATAGACGTTAAAACTATAAAAGAATAGAATGATCTTTATTTCAGATTGTAAATATGTCCATAAAATTAGATGATTATGATGACTTTGACAATCTAACATGTTGTACATAAAATATCAACATCCGAATTGATAATCCTCCTTTGTTGTGTCGGAAATACCCATATTATACACAGAAGGAAACTGAAATATTATGGGTAAATAAATAATCCCACTGAATTAACTGGTTTCGATCCGAATTAGCTTGTTGATAGAACACCCTTGTGACCCAGTGAGAAGTTGAATGCACTGCAAATGTGCTGAACTCGATTAGTCATTCGAATCTAAATCAGTGGGATTATATTCTTTTTTCATTTCAATGACTAACTTAGTGATTATATAGTGTTTTTTTTTATATTGTTTGTATGCTATTAAGATAAGAGTACATGTGAGCAAGATATTTTTTACAAAAGGTACAATTTTTTATTTAAAAAACATTCTTGGATATGATTATTATGAAGCCATTGCCGTATGTGTAATCCAACAGGAACTTGTTAGAGTTATATTGTACAGAATTTTCTTTGCACTAACTTATTTGCCGTCACAAGATCTCAAGTAACAGCAGAAAAAAAGAATTTATATTGATTTAACCGTTTCCTTTTATGTCGTGAGGTGTTGTTAATCTCGAGCTATTAAAGTATAAACGTTCCGATTCCGTGACTAGACCCTCAACGTGTATACATTTAGAAATTATCTAAGGTCATTGAACTGATTCTTAATAGGAGTACAAATAAGATTCCGCCGTTTTATTGTAGATGGCGCGGCACGGAGTTTCGGTTAGCTTTCGCAGATGATAACCGGCTTAAAAAATAGTTTGGACATTCAAGAACAACATAACCTATTAATATCATTGATTTTATATTGGTAAAATATAATTTTTATAAGTTGAAAATATCAAAATTTGAGCCAAGTAAGCGTCATTTGCGGGAAATATTAGTTTACTTCTTTAATTTAAAGAAATCTGCTGCTGAGGCGCATCGATTGCTCGTAGAAGCATATGGTGAGGTTGCTTTGAGTGAGAGAACGTGTCGAGAGTGGTTTCAAAAGTTTAAAAATGGTGATTTCGACGTAGAAGACAAAGATCGCAGTGGAAGGCCAAAAATTTACGAGGATGCAGAATTGGAGGAATTATTGGAGGAAGATTCATCTCAAACACAAAAAGAACTTGCTCTAACATTAGAAGTCACTCAGCAAGCAGTCTCACATCGTTTAAAATCATTAGAATGATTCATAAACAAGGAAATTGGGTTCCGTACGAATTAAAGCCGAGAGATATTGAACGCCGATTATGCTTAAGTGAAATGCTGCTAGCTAGACATAAAAAAGGGTTTTTTACATCGTATCATAACTGGTGATGAGAAGTGGATACATTATGACAATCCAAAAAGAAGAAAATCATGGGGATTACCTGGCCACGCGTCAACATCAACAGCAAAACCGAATATTCACGGAAAAAAACTTATGCTGTGTATTTGGTGGGATCAGCTAGGTGTAGTGTATTATGAGTTGCTTAATCCGAGCGAAACAATAACTGGAGCCCTCTATCGAACACAATTGATGAGATTGAGCCGAGCTCTGAAGGAAAAACGCCCTCAATACTATTATAGACACGAAAAAATTATTCTTCTGCATGACAATGCTCGTCCACATGTTGCGGCTCCCGTGAAAAAGTACTTGGAAACACTTGATTGGGAAGTGTTACCCCACCCGCCGTATTCACCAGACATTGCACCGTCCGATTATCACCTGTTCCGGTCCGTAGCACATGCTCTGACGGCGCAGCGGTTCACATCTTATGAGGATACCAAAAATTGGGTTGATTCGTGGATAACCTCAAAAGACAAGGAGTTCTTCAGACGTGGGATTCGAATGCTGCCTGAGAGATGGGAAAAAGTGGTTGCAAGTGATGGGCAATATTTTGAATAAATTTATATTACCGTTCTTCTACAATAAATATTTAATTTGTGTAAAAAAACGGCGGAAACTTATTTGTACTCCTAATAGATTTCTAATTTTATTTTTATTGTTCTTCAGTCGAATACTATATTATTGTACTTTTCCTCGAACAATGCATCATAACATTTCTGTGGTAGAAAGATTTAGAAGTGTCTTTATTATTTCTTTCTTTCAGCATTCGCAATCGAGAGAGCGATCGTAGCCACTGCTCTCCACTTGAAGATTGAAGCTTGATTAATTCAGATCTTTATGAATCGTCTTAATCTATTGTTCTCGGTTTATGCCTTCATAATTGTTGATCAACGCCTTGATACCACATGGCATTGTATTTTTTGATATCTAGTTGCATTTTGAAATAAAACATAGTGCCTGACGCAAGTTTTATAAACAACCATATTCTCATTTCATAAAAGTGGAAGCACATTTAAATTATATCATTTTACTTATATGTCGCTGACAGCATCAAGAGACGTAGTGTACGTGTACAAAATATCGTAATATTATAAAAAGAATGTGAGTATATATTGTACAATCTACAATGGGCAGGGGTGTCCAGGTGTCCACGGCTATGGCGCGTGCCTTCGCACCGATAACAGCACAGCTGATACTGCTACTAATGAAACACCTACGCTGGCTTTCGTACTACCTATTCACACTCCCTCTATATGGAGATGGTATCATACTATCAGTACACCTTCTAGTAACGCGGGCGTCGCAGCTCGCATCTCTCACAGTTTTTGCGCGTGTCTCGTACCGAACGCTCGCGTCTTCAAAACATTGTATTTTTTTATTTTTACGTGAGGACTAATCGCGTCGGCGTGCCGATGAATTAGAAATGCCGATAGACGCCTTTGAGAGATTCGTCGCGAAGTGCTTAAAGCTTGTAAGTGTTTTATCAACGGCTTGCATTCCTTGGATGTTTCGTGCGCGTGTGTTTACTCTATGTGCGATCTAAGAGTATTTATATTTACCTGAGTGATTGATTCCGGTAATATTTATCTGTCTGGAATATTTTGCAGTAATTGAAGTTGAGTTTTTACTTTATCTCATAAGTTTTAACTGTAATCATATATTGTAATAGATCTTGAATTCAACCATAGTGACAAGTATATCGCTACAGTATATTGCGATTGTGATGGTAAAGATTAATATTGGGTGTGTGAATATGACTCCGCCCTTTCTCAACAGATGTCGTTTTTAGTATTGTTTACGTGTACTAATAAATGACCATACTTGTATTCGATAGTACTGAATGTCAGCTATCTAACGCATTTTATGATATTTGGTTGAAGTGTAAGCAACAATTGTTTTCACCTTTTCGAAAATGTCGGTTTTTATTCCAAATAAACGTCATTTGCGGGAAGTGTTATTACATTATTTTATTGCGAAGAAAACTGCAGCGGAAACTTATCGTTTGCTTGTGGAGATTTATGGTGAGCATGCTCCGTCTAATACAACTTGCAAGGAATGGTTTCGACGATTTCAAAATAACGATTTTAGTACTGAGGATAAAGAACATGGAAAACCACCAAAAAAATTTGAAGATGCTGAATTGGAAGCATTATTGGCGGAAGATTCTTGCCAAACTCAATCAGAATTAGCTGCAGCATTAAATGTTGATCGTTCAACTGTTGCAAAGCGTTTACAAATGATGGGAATGATTCAAAAAGCCGGTGACTGGGTTCCACATGATTTAAAAGAAAGAGACATGGAACGTCGGAAAACCATTTGTGAAATGCTGCTTCAAAGACAGCAAAGAAAAGGATTTTTGCATCGGATAGTCACAGGAGACGAAAAATGGATACACTACGAAAATCCTAAACGCAAAAAAGCTTGGGTGAAACCAGGCGAACCAGGCCCATCACAGCCAAAAATAAATATTCACTGTGCCAAGGTCATGCTCTGTATTTGGTGGGATCAGAAAGGTATTGTATATTATGAGTTGCTCAAACCCTCTGAAACTATTAATGGAGAAGTTTACCGACGACAACTAATGCGTTTGAAGCGAGCCATAGAAGAAAAACGACCAGAATGGGTGAATAGACATAACAAATTAGTTCTTCAGCATGACAATGCCAAACCGCATACCGCAGAAGTCGTAAAAAGATATTTAGAGGGACAGGACTGGGAAGTGTTACCCCACCCGCCATATTCACCAGACATAGCTCCTTCGGATTACCACCTATTCCGGACGATGCAGACAGACCTTACTGGAGAAAAGTTTACTTCATGTGAAAATATCAAAATTTGGATTGACAACTGGATAAGCTCAAAAGACCAGGACTTCTTCCAGCAAGGAATACGAAAACTACCTGAACGATGGGCGAAGGTTGTAGCTGCAGATGGAGCATACTTTCAATAATTTTTTTTTTAATTTTTTAAGCGAACAAATGTGTTTTATTTTGACAAAAAGGGGCGGAGTCATATTCACACACCTATTATTATGCATTTTTTTAAGATAGGGAATTGTTACGTCTGTATATTATATCTTTATCTATTCTAAGTCTACAATTTATCAATACTCGTGTCTCTATTGCAGTACATTTAATTGAACTAAACACACGATATTGATTATTCGCATGACTTGTAACGCTATTAGCTACATGTTATTGAAAGTAGAGTAAGATTGCCTAATCCGTAACACCCAGCCGATTACCGTAGATATCGGCACAATGGGGAAGATAGTGTGTGCGTAGGAGATTCTCGAGTGTTTGATCAGTCTGTTAGCTAAAACATATTAAATTGAATATAGTACGATATTACTACAGATCGACATTATTCTTCGGTTATATGATAGATACGAACCATTTTGTTTGTAAACAATGTATATCGTATTATTTGGTCTATATCTATCTACATTATGCAAATTAAACACAAATCTCAATCTTTCTCCTTTTGAGTTGTTCAAATGATATTACATAACATAAAATATTTTTGCGCATACAAAGTGTCATAGGAGCTCTTTTACCATATTACTGCATTCAGGTCAACCACATTTATACTGTTCTTTGTTAAGAAAGGTCTTGTTAAAATCATACCTGTTCTTCAACTCTAACTCTTCCGAAAGGGAAGAAAAAGTCCATGCTTCTTGAGCATGGACTATTACAAAGTCAAAATGAATGTGAAATGACAATTAGAGCTAATATTTTCCTGTAGACAGTAATATTCCACTTACCATCAGGCAATACTTGCAAACTGACCACGAAGGACGTTGGATGATGTCATATCTTTTATTGACTTTTAATATGACTAAAAACATCCGTTTATCCGTCCCTTGTATGCAACTTTCTATATAATAAGGATTGAAAGTTTGAAATGTATCGCATTTCAAACTTTCAATCCTTATTAAATAGATTCTGCCAAAGGTACGGGGATACCTGTGCTGAAAATTTCAGTCCAATTAGTTCAGTTTTATAAGTGAAAGAATTACAAACCTACACCCAAATATTCATCCAGACATACTTTCACATATTTATTTTTTGTGGTATATACATCACACAAAAATATGTGAAAGTCAAGCAAGAAGCACATCAAACAAGAAGTGTTAATTTTAGTATTATTATAACTAAATGCATGCATTATTGATTATTGACTTTTTGTTGGTATATGATATAAGTCGCAGTCGCAAGAGCTTTTTCATCTTTATATTCGTTATCGTCTACTCAAAATAATGTGTACAATCATGATAGTTTCAATTATAATAAATCAAAATAAAATATTGCATCTGATATATGTTTACTCGCCAGTAGTTGTAGCAAATATACAGTAATGTACATAATTTAAAATAACAAGAAAAACAAAGAATATCAATAAGTCACTAATGATAATATGTTTTCAAATTGGTATTTCTTATAACAAACACAAGTTTTAACAACACATTTCTGTTTACAGGAAAAAAATTATAAATATTAATAATAATATAAATATTAATATAATAAGTCCATATTAAAAGACATTGCAAAATCATTTCAAACCAAAAAGTCGAAAAAAATACTTTAAAAACATAATTGAAATGGTCGATACTATACATAATCACGTTTGCATAATAAAGTGATAATAAATCTCAATCAATTAGTCTCCATGACAAATGACCGTACATTCAGTGCAACGGTGAGTCACTCATACATCAAAATGTACATGTTTATAGCGTTGTATCACTGACCTATATAAAATTCCAAATGCTGTTGTTGTGTTTTGTGATAAACATATTATTCAGACTTCTGTATCATTCCTATTTTACTGAATATATTATGAAGTGAAGGATTACATGGGGAATTCCAAGCGCAAAGAATACGAGAGAGTTTCTTAGAGTTTCTCCAGTGAAAATAGACGAAAAACTTTTGTGTTGATGTGTTTGCCTACGAGTCTTCTAATTCCTTCGGATTGGAACGTAGGTTTTACGATTCAAATCCTCAAATTAAAGCTTGTAAATAAAAGACTAAACAATTTAGATCAGCTATAAATAGGCCAGAAGATACGTCACTTGAAAAAAGTCGTGGGCGCAGATATTTTTATGAATCTGCTTGTTTATTCCTTGCATTCCTTGTCTATCTATCATTGAACTGCCGATCAATCTGTGGATCATTGGGAGATATGTCTAGTCCACAATGGTAGGATTATCATGAGGAAGGGAACGATATCATGATAATCATATCCGTCTCGAGTGATGGACGCAGCAGGATGAGTGCGACTCAGTAAAGATTTAGATCTCATACTGAGTCGCACGCATTACTGTTGTCATGGGCGAGAGTCACCACTTACCATCAGGTGGGCTCTCGGCTCGTTCCGTCAGTAATTCACATAAAAAAAAAAAAAAAAAATATCAACGTTGATTGGGTTGTCCTGTTGACTTGTGCAGCCCACGCGCACTCAGAATAACCTACACACATTCGTTTAATAGGACAGATATTTCAAAATTACCTCATCCTTGAGTGATTAAAAAATATGAATATCGTTATTCGACTCCGGGCTAAATTGGTAACAATCCTTCTAAAGCGTGGTTCAATCCTCACCGTTTGTATTAACAAACATTTAGATTATTCTCTGGTCTATATCGTGATTGTTTTCATACCATATGCGACTAGATTTTCTTGTACAGTGTGTGAGCGTTCATTAAGAAATATTCAGTATCGATACAGGCTTTTAGTTTCTTTGAGCACGAGTCTACCATAAAAGTGCGCCTTCGAAAAGTACGAGTACATGGACGATCGCCAGAAACGATAAAACCATCCTTGTGGCGACAGGCGTTACTTGCTGCGACACTATTCATGAGATACATTTTCCTCAGACCCTCCATGCGGTAAGCGGCCGCGGGGGAAAACATCCAGAACTTGAACTACCCCAAGTAACGTGAAGTCCCAGAATATTCTGCTGAAATCTGCTTTTCAGTCTAGTTATTTATTTTTTGATCTACACTTATGATTACTATAATAAAAACAGTAAGAGCGCTTCGTACTCGGACATCGAAAGTTACGTAGCACCAATTGTAATTTATACAGTTTGTAAGGATACCAACATTCATTGATCATATCAGCCTAATACGGAGTACGGTTCAAAAGGTAACCTTTAAATGTAGGATAGACAAATGGACGTTAAATCGTAGGTTTATAAACATAAATTGAAATGCATACTCGTACAATTATCGTATCTTCCGTTACGTCTATTCAACAAGGTTTACTTATGAAATATTTTCAAGTCTTCTTCTATTCTATTCGTAGTAGCCCTGTTTTGTAAACTACTGGTGTTGCAAACTACTGGTCTAAAACAATATAATGCCTGAAACATCGACTCGATAGAAGAAGAAGAAGTAGCCCGGTATGAAGTTTGTTCCTAGGGTCACAGATATAATAATACTACTAGGGTGTTGGGTGTGTCTTGTTTTTCTATGTTTGTCCATGTCATCTGCCACAGGGAATCTTAGTGCAGAGGTGTGTTAACGTTGTTTTGTTTTTTATTCTCCTTGTATTTTGTTAAGAAGGCTTAATAAAGACTATTTTCTTGTCGATTGGTCGATCGTTTGAATGTTCTTAAATGAAACGTTTCGCATATTGTTCCAACTTACGCCACATTCCACCGGATATTGTTTTGTTTGGTGTGTATTATTGTTATTGTAATTTGGCATTGTGTGCGTGAGTGAGGTAATTATGGACGGCAGGCGGACATGGCGGTGGCTCCCAGTCGATCCACGAACCTCGAGCGGGACTATTCTGTTATAAGCGTTTGTCCTCATTCAAGTCGTGATTCATTCGCGCTAGTATCTCTACCCATAAGTGAAACTATTGGGACTCTTCTTTGAATTCTCTTTGTGTTCATTATAATATTCGCAGCGTTAATGTGCAATTCTCAGTGTTTGGCATGTGTCTGTGGTTGACGGTGAAAATGGTTCTATGGTATACGACTGACTTTGATATAGATCAGGTAAATGCGTTTGTTTATCCGGTTTAATCGCTTATTTGTAAATCTGGATACCGCAATTTGATTCATTTGATATAATAGATTAATACTATGAGCATAACTTTCGCTACGTTAATATTAGCTATAATTTTTGTTACCTGACGACCGGAAGGTACACTGATTGTATTCAAAGTTAACGTGAAACCATTGTAATATACAATGGTTGAATACTTCAAGGAATGCCACATCCGCTATTAAATTGTTAGCCCTGGCTAAAGCAGTCCATAGTATACAAGATCACAATAAACGCATTCAAGGCGGTTAATATCTATTATCTTACTCATTCTCTAACATCTTTGTCAATCTGTTGCTTTGTCCCATTTTAATTAAAGTGCAACTGTGAGTTATAATAATATAATTAAACAAGAATACTATTAAGATAGCCACATTCATTCACCTTCATGTCTCCTACGTAAATTTAATTAGAAAACTACGTAAACTTTCGCTTTATTAACATCTAGCAGAGCTCGTGAGATCATTATGATTTCGGCGGGGTTTTCCGCGCAAACAACACGCTGTCCATCTCATTTTATATTTCCGCCGTACACAAACGGACATGTCGTATCTGCTTCTATGTGAATATGGGGAGCGATGTGACAGTTTTGTAATGCAGTGTGTAACCCATATTTGTCTGGAAGTAATCGTTTGCATTCACAAGATTACTTATATTTGACTTTGCTCCAGAGAATTTTCCTAAAAGGAAGAGAAGACAAAAATTATAAATGGTATAATTCTTTTGCCATGCGGGAACGAGCTGGCAGCTACTATTCACATTAATAATAAGGTGTAAAGAAAATACTCATTCTATCGAAAACGTTTGTTACAATGAATACATAAATTTTAAATATTTGCGCCTTGCTTGATGCCTAGTGGCGAGATGGGAATTTTTCAGCGAAGTTCATTGATATGAACCGTTGTCTTCAACAAACTTGTATTTGAAAATGTGCCTGATAATCTCTTGTGAAGTATTGTACTATTTTTATTGTACAAAAGGGAATGTTACGAAAAAGAGGGGTATTATAAGTCTGTAATGTGTGTCTGTCATCGTAGCTCCCGAACGAATGGACAAATTTTTATTCGTTTTTTTTTTTGTTTGAAGGCTAACGTGACCGAAATGGTTCTTAGCTAAAATTTATCAATTCAGTCAATTCATTTGAGGCAACGTATCTTTCAAAAGGTGTGGACTGTGAAATCAGTCTTACAGTCAGTCATCAGTCGGAGGGTTTTTATTGAGCTGGATTGTTCTTAGACATGTTTGGTTGTCAGATCTGAATACTATTTTGAAAAATTTTTGATGATGCTGCTTTTAGCAGTTGAAGTTGAAGATTAGCCTTACGTCTAAACTTCTACTTTGAAAGTAGAAAAAGCTTTTATCTGCAAGTCCGTTTGTAGGCGATATAAAAGAAAACTGCGTCTTTTCGTAACGATAGGAGAGTATTGAAGGGTGCGATAGGAGATTTGAAAACTAGTGTCTTCGATTTACCGTGCCACACTGTCTCACGTTCGTTCGCTACGCGACATTCGTTCTTCCACTACCCTACGTTCAACAAACAATAAATGAATCTCTGTTCGCATCCACCCTCAATACTCTTCTTATTTATTATTAAATAAAGTTACCAACAGATGGCGGCACAAGTAGCAAAATGAAAATTAAAAAGTATCAAAAAAAACATCTATAAAAGTAGTCACATAAAATTACATAAAAAATAAACAAAATAGTTCTAGGACGTGTGTCGCCTACACCGTTAGTACAATAATTTAAGTATATATGCAAAACAGAATTAAATAAATTAAATAAACAAACAAATTCAATAAGATTAAAGTACAAATGGCAAATAAAATAACGAAATGGGGATTTTGTTTTATTATATAGGTATTTATAAAAAAAAAAAATTGTTCAAGATATCTTTCCTAAACGTTTGCGTGATATTGTATTTTACCAACCGTTATGTTCTTTAAGCCCTTATCCAGAATTGGTATTAAGTATTTCTGTTTTAAATTTATTTTTATAGCTGACCCGACAAATTTTCTCCTGTCTTAATTCAAAATTTGACAATCAAGTGTCAAAAAACATTTGCGCAAATAGTAGCAACAATCCAAAATAAAGAGGTACACTTATCTTAAATTTTCCGGGTATCTGCTAAAATCCTGCTTTGTTATATTACTTACATTTTATAAAACAAAAGTTCCCAAGTGAACTTACCAACGAACAGTATCATTTTCATGGATATTTGTTATTTGACCGCGGGTGTGGCGTCACTCTTGTATCGTAGACGTAAGCAAACCATCGCTGGCATGGATATTGTTACGATGTATTCATGTTTTATCGTTTTGTTGTTGACAGAGCGAGCAGTCGTCTCCATTCCGACGGTGGACGACGGGCAGCGGTGCCGGCAGCTCCTATCGGCACCACGACCACCGCAACATGTATAACAAGGTAGGGAGAAGCTTTCCTATCTTTTTTTCTATGCTACTGAAGTGACGAGCTGAAGACCTACCTCATGATAAGTAGTTACCTCCGCCCATTACAACAGAAGTTCGACCTAGGTTCTCCTACCCAAGTCGCATCCCGTTGCGCCCGTCACTGGAGATGGAGATGTTACGTCTAATGCACTTGTTATTTCACCGGCGCCCACATCCTTCCACCGGAACACAGCAATACAAGTGCATCACTCCTTGGCGGCAGATTACCAGGTGTGGAGGGAGTACTTCTCCGAACGAACTTGGCACAAGTTCTACTGGTACTTTTAGTTGCTCCTTTGGCACCACCCAGAGGATACGTGAAGGGGATACTAGGGGAACAGGTGGTTGTATACGTTCACACCGTAAAACCCGATACTTTTTAAATTCAAAGTCAGGTCAATTCCGTTAAATTTTAAAAAAATTTGAAAGCACTTTTTTTAAATAAACTTGTATTCACATGATCATTCGTTCTTATTACTAAGTCAAACCCTATCTGACCGTCCATGGTGAAGAACAAGCAGAAAAGGATTAGTTCCTTTTCGCGAGCATAATCCTCAACACAATATAATGTGACTTATGTCTATACGTATACATCTTAATGAATTGAACATTTTTAAACTCTTGACACTTTGGTTTCCCCAGATCCATCACCGTATTAAATTAGGTATTGCCGATGGATACACAACAATACCGCGATGAAAATCTTTTATTTGCCCACGCAAGTAATAAATCGTTTTATTAATTCTACTTAGAATTCTTGGCTTTGTCATTGGCTTTCAGCATCAATCCAAGAAATAAGTTCCGTAGTAAATCTCCTATGTTGTGTCCTTGTTAACTGTTTCTTTTCACGACATACAGGCATCTGCGAAGATGAGTATGATTTTATAAAGCAACAGGCATATTTATACAACGGCACAACAATTCCCTTCACTAACATACAAGCAATTTTGACTTTTTTTGAAGTTAACGACCGCACAGCTACACGGCCATACACTCTAGCTGTGAAGCAATTTAAGTGTCTTACCGATGACACTAAAATTATACTCGTGCATAGTAAATGCAATTTCACGATACTTTAGAACTCCTGAGTTTATGCCAGTGACTATAGTTTAATATTATAGAAATAGTTAAGAGAAGACGTAGTTTTAAGAGGTTTTAAGATTAACTATCGTAGTTAGCAGCACTTAAATATTTTAAACGTATCAGTATATTTGCAAAAGAACTTATAAGTATTCTATCAGTCTGGTTATCATAGTACAAACTAGCCTTAGCTTAAGTCTAGTAGATAGCGCTGTGTGAAGCTTCCACGTATATTATTAACCGACTCCAAGATGGTTTTCAATTCGGTTATACAATATGTTGAGCTGTTCTTCAGTGGCATAACAAAGGTGTGTTTCTAATTGTTATCGGGTAGAAGGCAGTGGCTGTAAAGAATGATCTTGTTCCAGCAAATGAGCGAGGGTTCGAGTCCCGTGTCGGGCGGAGCGGGGGGCGCGGGCGGCGGCAGCTCGAGCGTGGCGCGCTGGGCTCTGGGGCTGGAGCACCTGCTGGCCGACCCGGCCGGGTTCGCGGCCTTCGCGCACTTCCTCGACAAGGAGTTCGCCTCGGAGAACATACGGTATGCCTCCATGTTTACAGTTCAAACGTCGTTTACGCATTCATACCCATTTTTTTTTCTCTTGATGGGCTTCCTACGTACGGTATACGTAGGATTTCCAACCAAGGTATTTCCACCTTGGATGTCTGGATGTATTCGACTAAATTTCCCTGGTGTTCCTGCTCGGTGTCGTTGTGATCGGAAGAGCGGATCACAAGCTCTGAGCTTCCGAACTCTTCCGCGACCCCAGCGGACACGCTCATACCCTGGTGCAGACCAGGATTCCCAATGTTGCAGACGGCATGAGTAAACACAGACGCACAAGGCAAACCCTGTACAGATCCGAGGATAAATTTCACGCTCACCATACAAATTGGGCCCCGGCTGGGAATCGAATCCGTTGCCCCTGGCTTCGACGGGCTACTATCAAGCAACTGTGCCGTCGTTTAAAGTTCTGTAGCAGCGAGAAAACTAACCTGCGACTTTCATGTGACATCTATCAATCCGGATTGGGCTCCAGTGGTAGATCAGAGCCCATTCACTCTCAATTATCGAGAGTAGGCCAGTGTCCCTTCAGTGGGAACATAAGAGGCTGGTACGGAGAAAACTAAAAGTGGTCCTCGTCAGGTTCTGGTGGTCATGCGAGCAGTACCTGAACACGGCGGACGCGGCCGCCCGCCGCGCGCTGGCCGGGGAGATCTGGCAGCGCCACCTGGCGCCCACCGCGGACGAGCCGGTCAACGTGGACGCGACCGCCAAGAGGCAGGCCACCGTCATGATGGGCCACCACCCCCCGCCGGCAGACCTCTTCATTCAGGTATTTATTGTTACATTACGGGTTTCTTGATTATTCTTCCCCATGGAGGTGTAGGTTTCTCTAACCTAACTGATAGTCTATGGAGTCTGCATTGGCAGTTACTGATTAAAAGATGTAATTATTTTCACCGTGTTTATTAAGTTATGTCCCAAGTCTATCACAAGCAAACGGACCGGTCAATACGCAGTAACTGACGGTCGCCGCTCTCTCATACGTCTCGCTCTCACACAAAACTGCTGACTGCCAACTCATTCATACTTACAGGGTCCCTACAGAGGGTTTGAAAAATTTGTAATAAGAACGCATGTAGATATACAAATATAATTTAAAAAAAGTGACTTTCCAATTATTGAAGTTGATTTGTAATACAGCAACTCTCCGCAGGCACAGAAGCAGATATTCAACGTGATGAAGTTTGACAGCTACCCGCGCTTCCTCCGCTCCGCCACGCACGCGGATTGCGCCCGCGCGGAGCTGCGCGGCCTGCCGCCGCCGTACGCGCCCTCTGCCGGCAAGCAGAGCGACGACGCCAAGGCCAACAACGTGCCAGTGCGTAACTGTTTTGCTGTTGAGACTTAAGTTTTAAATTATCTATTAACAAAAGCATAAATACTTTGCTTGAATGCATATTGCGTTCTCATAGTTACTTTAAGTTTTAAAATATTCAAAGTTTTTTTTTTTTTTCAACAAATTGTTTGTAGCAATTCAAAAATCTGTTTGTAACATAACATATCTAGTTGTTTAAGTAATACCTAACCTAACACAGGTTCGAACTAGCATGGCTACTAAAATACTTATTCCAGTCAACTGTTTTTTTTAGTTAGTTTAGTTTAACAATTTTGTTTTTAAAGTATTCATTCAATTAATTAATTCAAATTGTGAAAGGAATAAATTAAAATATTATTAAAACGGCTTACACTAAAAGAAAACCGATCTGAGCTTAGCCGCCCTTGTACTAATATATAATTGGGAACACTTTATCTTCCAGCTGAAGAAATCGGCCAGCAACGCGTCGGAGAGGCGAAAGAGCGGCGGCGCCTCGCTGCTGCCGTGGCGGCTGCGCCCCGCCTCCGCCTCGCGGGAGCCCCACGCGGTCACCGACGTAAGCACGCACACATACACGCCCGCCTACGGATACACGTGCGCGTGCGCCGATTTCCCGCATCGCATGAGACGTTAGATCCTGGTCGCGGCGTGACGGCCGCAACGGGGTGCGACTTGGGTCTTGTCATACTTCGATCGGGGAGGATCTGAGTCGTGTTGTTGTTATGGGCGGAGGTAACCACTTACCACCAGGTGGGCCTGCAGCAAGTCTCGTAACTTATACAAACTAAAAAAATGCATGCAAATAAAAAATCGTATGCAGCCGCCTATTCAAATGAACAGTTATATAAGTATAACATAGACATAAAAATAATTGTAGAAATGATTTTAAATAATAATAATAATTAATTTCATGGTCATTTCATACAGCGCCATCTAGCCCCATATCACTGACGGAATACTAACATCGTACCGTTTCTTGTAAAAATAAAAATTAACACCCAGAACGAACATATATGTTTGTCAGGCAAAGGCTTGTCGTGGGTGGGAATGAACTCACCACCTGCAGCACGGAAGGCAGATATACTGCCAACTGTGCTGTGGGACCAGTCAAAGATAATTAATGCATACTCACTGTGCAGTTTCACGTCACTATTTACCTGAGATAATCAGATAAACGAAACTGTGTACAGTGGAGACATATCTCACTAATTATAGACATTGGAAACTTTGCAATGCAATAATAATGCAATAGTTTATAATTATGTAGTTCATTGACTGGCCTCGCTACTCAGGTGATAGTAGCTCTGCCTTCTGCGCTGTAGGTCCCGCGTTCGATTACCAGCTAGGAAAAATATTAGTGATGAACCTAGGGAAAATATACCATACAAAATATACATATACATATTAAAACCCAGACGGGGTTTAAATATGTATTTGTAGCAAAAGTTAAGAAGTGGCTATTTTACAAGCTTAGGGGTGCAATTATCCCATGCAATTTGTATGAAATAATTACATAATGGATAGGTAATATAACCTGTGCTTAGTTTGGGGCTAGATAAATAATTATTTATGAAATATTCATGGACATATTTCAAACAGCGCCATCTAGCCTCAAACTAAGCATAGCTTGTAGCTTGTTGTAATATAGGAACTTGATACATAATATAGTACTTTTGTTATATACATATTCAAAATATATATTACCACCCAGACACAGAAAAAACATATATGTTCGCACACAACTGCTTGTCCTTGGTGGGAATCGAACTCCCGACCTGCAGCGCAGAAGGCAGATTTACTACCAACTGGCAATGAGGCCAGTCACACAGTATTATTTTTGTAATTACATAACTTGTAAAAATGCATAGTTTATGGCAATAGTCTTAGGCCCGACCACATTGTCAGCAAGGTATTGCCTCTGCACTGTAAGATTGCCTATATCAACATTAGTACAAGCTTGTATAATTGCACAGTAATGGCAAATATACATGGCACAGAAATAGAACGAGCTGATTACATACAACATTGTGGAAAATATCCAAATCCATATATATTGAGGTATGGTCGTACACAAAATACTTTTATATATTCAACGGCTCCGTGGCTTAGTTGGTAGTAGTCTTGCCTTCGAAGCGAGGGGTCCCGGGTTCGATTCCCGGCCGGGGCATACTTTGTGTGGTGAGCATGAAGCTTGTTCTCGGGTCTTGGGTGTTTTTCTTGTGTTTCTGTGTTTGTCCATGCCATCTGCGACACAGGGAATGCTAGTGCAGAGGTATGAGTGAGTGTGTAAACGTTATTTTAATTTTTCCCGCAATCTATGTTTGCTAAAATTTTTTGATTTTTCTGAAAACATCAGAAAAACCTTTGAGGCTATCTGGGGCTGTGTGAAATGTCCAAGAATATTTATTTATGTTATTTTGTAGATAACATTTTTTGATGGTTCGAAACAGTTTGAATAAATGAAAACAGTTTTAAACTAACTAAATCAGTGTTACAACTTTATTGTATCAACATGTCTTTAGCGATAAACTATTAGGATTTGAAAAAAAAAAAAAAAAAAAAAAACGTATATACGATTTGTTTTCCTGAGACTGTTTTATGAGAGCTTCCTACACCGGTTTGGATGTTTCTTATTAAAAATGGTTTATTATTTGAAAAAAGGATTGAATGTATTGAAGACAGTTTTCTTTCGTTTCTTTTATTCAATCAATTTAATATTATAAATTTTATTTTTTCTTGCAAGACTTCAGTTCACCCGGGACCATGACGCATGAAACTGCATCGAAATATCCAAGTCAACAGAACTCACAACTCACGCTAAATATCTCCTGTACCTACGAGTAGAATAATAAATCACTTTATTGCTATTATTTCAGGTGGTGAAGTCGAGTCAGACTGCAGTCGGGCAGCCGCTGTGCCGCGTGATGCTCCCGGACGGCGCCACCTCCGTGGTGAACGTGGAGGGCGCGGAGACCGTGGCTCAGCTGGTAGATAGGCTGCTGCACAGGAGGAACCTCACCGTCAACACTTACGAAGTACTGCTCAAGGATCCCGCGCAGGTCAGCACTTATCACTTTTTTTTTACCGTTAATAAGACTCGGGGCTACCGAAGTATGAAAAGACCCAAGTCGTAGCTCGTTGCGCCCCTCACCTGAGATGGGGATATAACGTCTCATGCGCCTGTGATTTCACCGGCACCCACACCCTTTCACCAGAACACAGCAATGTGAGTGATGAACTCTTTGGATATAGATTCAAATCAGCGTGCTTAAGATTGAAAGTGTTGGTCCGTTCAGCTATCCAAAATAATTTTATAGCAAGTAACTGATTAAAAATCGAGTATATTGTTATGCTTGTTGTTCTTCTGAGTGGAATGTTTTCTTAAAATTAATATGTAACTACTTTAATAAGTAAATCTTAGCTTTTATATGTTAATAACAAAAAAATCGTCAACAATCTAATATGTTGCTATATGTAGGGACTTTTAATTGGTCATTATTATTCGTGTTACCGAGATATTTACCGTGATTTGTGAGTTTTATAAATAAACATCTCGGTAACACGAATAACAATGTTCATAACCGTGATAGTTTTAAAAATTTTAATTTTACAATAATTGCCCCTTCTCGTTTACAAATTGTTATATCAACTGTTATTCTGTGCCGGTGGTTTATCTAAAATGATATGATAATGTTTATGTTCAGGGCGAGTCGCCGTCGGTCGACCTGCAGGCGTCGTCGTGCGTGCTGAGCGGGCGCGAGGCGGTGGTGGAGCGGCGCGCCGTGGTGCACCTGGAGCTGGCGTGCGGCGGCGGCGCGCGGCGCGTGCGCGTGCAGTGCGGGGGCGCGCGCCGCCTCGACCACGTGCTGCGCCGGGTCGCGGCGCGCTACCGCCTGCGGCACGCCGCCGCCGCGCCCGCGCCCCGCGCGCAACCCCTGCCGCCGCACACGCTCATGCAGGTTATTATCTTTATCAGTTACTAGCGACCCGCTCCGGCTTCGCACGGGGTAGTAAAGCATCAGTATCGTATCAGAAACGACCCGTGCGAAGCCGCGGTGACTTGCTTGTGTATTATACATATATAATACACAAGCATCCTCTTGAATCGCTCTATCTATTAAAAAAACCGCATCAAAATCCGTTGCGTACTTTTAAAGATTTAAGCATACATAGGAATATAGGGACAGAGAAAGCGACTTTGTTTTATACTATTTTTCAGTTATATTGTTACAACTATTATAACAAACTAATGAACCGATTTTTTTAATTTCTCTGGGACCAATGTGAAAAATTTGAAAAAATCTCGATGACTTATTTTTTTTTAATGTGATAATGTGACGGAACGAGCTGAGGGCCCACCTGGTGGTAAGTGGCGACCCCCGCCCATGACAACAGTAATGCGACTCAATATAAGATTTGGGTCTTACACTGAGTCGCATTAATCCTGCTGCGTCCATCACCCGAGACGGGGATGATACGTCTCATGCGCATGTGATTTCACCGGCGCCCACACCCTTCCACCGGAACACAGTAATGCAACCACTACTGCTTGGCGGCAGATTCCAGATGTGGTGGACGTACCTCTCCGGACGAACTTGGCACAAGTTCTACTGCTACTTTTGGTTGCTCCTTTAGCCAAAAGTACGCACCTACGGACGCGAGCAACTGGACCCCCAATGGAAAAATTTGAAAAAGTCTTCATAACTTAGCTTGGAAATGGAACGAAATGTCCATGAAAACACAAAGCAATGTGCCCTACGTACTGTCCTGTACTGATGCGTGATACAAATTGTCCCCAGGACTTGGACGGGTGCAGACTGCACGTGTTGGAGCTGAACGAGAACGGGGACGCGGCGCGTGCGCAGGCCGACCGCGACCGCGACCGCGACCGCGACTCGGACGCGGACTCGCTCAGCGACCTGGCGCTGCGGCTGCAGGACGACAGGGACTTCGACGCACAGGTACCTGTACTGTTACATAAGTCTTGTCTCATATGTGAAAATTCCTACGCCTCAATTTAAACATGTCGTAACTTGTTCAGACTAGTCTCTGATTCTATGAAGAGTACAATTGCTTTATTTTCTTTTAATCATTCTCTCTTTGTTTATTGGCGACGCAGTACGTTTTTATAATAAATATCATGATTGTCGCGCAGAGCAACAGTACGAGTAGCAGCCGCAGCAACAGCGTGCACTCGCACGGCGGTGCGGGTGCGGGGGCGGGGGCGGCCGGCGGTGCGGGTGTGGGGGCAGGCGCGCGGGGAGCGGGGCGGGTGCGCGCGGCGCTGCGGCCCGGCGTCGCGCTCCACCACCATCCACCAGGTGTGTTCTCTACCTATCTACACAGGCAACGCCTATCTATATTGCATGCGTATCAGCCTCCGATGTTCCCACTGCAGGGACACCGGCCTGCTCTCGATAATTGAGTGTGAATGGGCTCTGATCTACCACGGGAGCCCAATCCGGATTGGCAGTTGTCACATGTCGTCGAATTTTTGGTTCTAAGACATGCCGGTTTCCTCACGATGTTTTCCGTCACCGTGTCGAGAGCGTGGTATTGCGCACATAAATTTTTCAAGTGAAAAAACTCATTGGTGCACGTGTGGGTTTGAACCAGCGACCTTCGGAATGAAAGTTGGCGCCTGTGCCCCTTGGCCACCACGCTTAGAAGTATTATCAATAAAATACCATCCATCTCTATAAATACTCGTTGTCCACAGATTTCCTGGACAACTTGCGCGAGACGCAGCGGCAACGGGTCCAGAAGCAGCTTCCCCCCTCTCCCTCGCCCACTCCCGGCGCTGTGTCCCCCTCCCCCGGCGTGCCCCCCTCCCCGCGCACGCCGCCCCCCCTCCCGCCGAAGCCGGCGTCGCGGCCCGCGCCCGCGCCCGCGCTAGTATGAACGACCGCCGTTGTACCTGGTGATTGTTTACAACGCACCGATCGCACCGGCAAACAGACGCAGGTACGGGTCACCGCCCGTCTCGTTTACTCTTAAGCCGAGTTGAACGCGAGCGAGTGAATACGAATGGTGTCGACGCTACATGATTATGAATGTAAAAACACTCACGTGAGCTATTTAACAGTGTTATTGCTGGATCATCCGTTTGATATGGATAATGAAGGATGTTTTTTTGTAATTTTAGGTTAGCTTGCCACCAATGACAATAGACAGGGTTTAATAAAAAAATAAAACCAATTTTTTTAAATTTCATGTTACATAAGTACTGTATATGTTAACTGTCGTCTAGAGAGTTAATCTACGCAAAGTATTTTGAATAAAATCCTTGCCTGTTGTGACCTCACACAGTTGGTATCTCTGCCTTCTGTGTGGTCGCAGTTCGATTCCCACCCTGGACAATTATTTGTGTGACATGCAATTGTTTTGCGTATGAGTGTAAATTGTACTATACCATATGATCTAGTTTCCAATACAAGGATTATTTAGATCTTGCAAGTATTGTGACATGTTTCGAAAACAACCCAGTTTTATATTATACCAAGTCGAACGAGTTAATTATTTTATAATCGACATTTTATACAGTACTAATAGTATTGTGCGATAGATTAAAGTATCTGAGCGATCTATTTGTTGTAAATATTGTAAATAACGATGAAATTGTAATATAATATCTCAGTTATTATTGTAAATGAAATAGTGTTGTAGAAAATTGTTTGCCTTCCAAGAAGACAACACCAACATTTTTTTCACAATCAAATTATTGTTTTTGGGGCTCGTTCAAGTATTACGTAAGCAGATTTTTTGGCAATTATTAACCCACCCCTCCCCCTCGTCAGCAAGTAAGCAAAGCTCTTACCCCTCCCCCCATGCTTACGTAAACATTGGTATAAAACGTATTCATTATTTAGGAACCCCCGAAAATGCATTTCGTTTTCAAGCATAGACAATGTGTGGGTTGCCATATGTGTAAAAAGTAAATAATTACTGCTGACGTAATCACCATCTAGATCCCCCACCCATATCAAAAATAAGCAAAGCTAAGACCTCCCCGCCCCCCTAATATAGCTTACGTAATATTTGAACGGCCCCTTATGAAAATTATGGGGCAAAGTGAACGATGGTGGATAGACCAAAAATGTTTAA
Source organism: Aplocera efformata (assembly GCA_921293045.1). Taxonomy (NCBI): domain Eukaryota; kingdom Metazoa; phylum Arthropoda; class Insecta; order Lepidoptera; family Geometridae; genus Aplocera; species Aplocera efformata. Next base: position 1,308,812 of record OV121057.1, read on the forward strand.
TACAAAAGACACTTATTATATTGTGTGTACAGTTGATTGTTCAGTGTAAAATGTTCTACGATATTTTAGATGACCTGAAAAAAATAATATATAGTACACCTCCGCTAAACTTGTAATTAATGAGCAGCGATCGGAGTAGGTAGATTGATTTGGGGTCAACGATCTCAAATGGGAATTCCACATAAAGCTATATTAGAAATATTTATACATAAACAAGTTATAGGAATGTACAATCTAATTCCCCCTATAAATCGAATATCTTGAATATTGTTTATTATGTGAATAATACAATACACATATAAATAATAAAGCAATAAAATAGCAATCAAAAGAACCATTTCGTTAGTCGAGAAATAAATAAAAATCTATAAAAAACCTCTTACTTTCGGTTTTATCCTTTTGAATGAAATAAATCCTATCACTAAATTAAGTCAATCTCACAAAAACCGGAAGTTTGTGACAAAAACCGGTAAAAAGGCATATTCATGTGATGTACGACATCATGCAAGTACGCAAAATCTACCTACTCCGATCACTGGTAATGAGTAATAAATACTCAACATTAGGTCCGGCGCGCGGTCCGTCACGAGGTATCTTCAGAAGCGTGTACTAGGTACTAAATATTATCTTACTCAGATCATTTTAACATGCGACTTTCGCAAAGTGAGACCTGAATACATTAATTATAATATAAAATTAATGTTTACAACATTTTATTATTCGTGTTACCGAGATATTTATCATGATTTGTGTTTTGTTGACGGTAACACGAATAATAATGTTCATAACCATGATAGTTATAAAATTTATTTACAACATTTTGTTAAACAATTAGCAATAGTATGTTTCAAATCCCTAGATAGATTAGAGCACTGCGCCCCGGGGCGCATGTTAGCGCCGAAAAGAACCAGTATTCATGTATCGGTTCCCTGTCGTTTACGCATCGTGGTACGAGCCGGGAACAGAGGTGGCAAATCTGTTACGACTTGTTGTGCACTATAGGACGGACAGTGAAATAATTATATCAGCTATTACTTATTATTTGTAAAATACTTTTTATTCAGCGCGCTAACGGGCGTTCCGAATTAGCTGTTTGCGTGCGTTATAATGATTCGGAACTCAAGAACGCCGTCGTGGCAGATTAAGATTTTTTGATATGAACATCTTTAAATCTTTAGAAATTGTTTTTCCTACTGCTAACAAACGAGGCGTAACAGTTTCAGAATTCGAATTTATAATTTTAATGAGTGTTCAAAAATTAAAAGTGTGCCAATTATAAAAAAGGTTGGTCACTGCAGTCCGCTCAAAGGTCAATGCACGAACTTGCCTAGGGATTTGAAAGAGACTATAGTCTATTCCCGCTATACCCACTGATGAGGTCGTATTTTACGTGTCATCGCCCCCAGTGTGTCCGTCTCAGTGGGGGCAGCGGGAATCAATGCAATGTTTGCACAATGAAACTGTTCATAGAATGAATACTAGGACATTTTCCTTGAACCTGTGCGCACAAATAAAACCTTTATTATGTATAATAGTGATGCCTTGTCCGATGCTAGGAATCGTATTGTAAATTGTAAAAATGTTAAATAAGTATTACTTAGTTAATTGTGTTCCAATTGGGTACTAAGTATCTGTTAGTTGTCCTAGACTAGTTTATAATCAAGGGCGGCCTTAGATATTGCGAGGCTCCGGGCGATAGATCTTTGTGAGGCTCTTAGGGCATGAGGAGTTTAGGGATTGGAAGTGTACAGGGCTAATCAGCCAGCATCCTCTTAAACACAGCTGCAGTACATAAAAAACAAAAAACGGGTTGTTCTGCGAGGGTGCGAGGCCCTACAAAAGCGAGGCCCCGGGCGGTTGCCCTGCTTGCCACCCCCTAAGGCCGCCTCTGTTTATAATGAACATATAGCGACAGTATTAGTGAATTGTTCACAGTTATACATGTCCGTGTATGGTTGACTAACAAATGCCTTCACTTCGCCGCGTTAAGTCGAACATCAGAAACATTCTACAAGTTATTATTCATTGTGCTCTCGATTTACATTGTCGCAGCGATCCGAAGCGATATATATATTTTATAATATATAATATACATATATCGAATAATGTAGCGAAATTATTCACAACCTTTTAGTCTTAGATTCAGATTATTTATTGATAATAATAAGTTACAGGTCAGTTTTTCTTGAAAAAATAATGCGGCCCGTACGTAGCCTTAACAAAAAATAATCCTCGCGAAGATATCGCGTAACACAGATACAAAGAAAACATACAGCTCAATTCAGAAAGTATAACCTTATTTCGCATCTGTTGCCGATCAATCAAATCACTTCAGCCAATTTTAATTGCGCGTTAACTAAGCGTGGTGGCCCCGGGGCATAGATGCCGACTTTCAACCTGAAGGTTGCTGGTTCAAATCCAAACGGGCACCAATGAGTTTTTTCACTTGAAAAAATTTATGTGCGCAATACCACGTTCTCAAAACGGTGACGGAAAACATCGTGGAGAAACCGGCATGTCTTATAGTCAAAAATTCGACGACATGTGATATAATCCCGCGGTAGATCAGAGCCCATTCATTCTCAATTATCGAGAGTAGGCCGGTGTCCCTGCAGTGGGAACATTAGAGGTACGGTACGGTCAAGTAAGCGGCGCGTCGTGAAGGCATGGTGTGATTGCAATGACGCAAATAGTCATAATTAATTTATTAATATTGAGGTCACGCGGGATAGCTATCCGGAGTCGTGAGTAAACAAGTGCTGAACCATTGGCTCGTTTTATTTTTACCTCTGTTTTTCCTTTTACTAGTTTTTTCCAGTTTGCCGCACTAAGCTGCCACATTGGGAAGTGTCGAATTTTGTGGCTACCGAACCCTAGGTACGTTGACGTTGCCACAGACCACACAGTGCATTTTTTATATCTAATTATATTTTACTTATCTTTATATTTAACAAGAAATTATTATTGTTTTTCTCAATAATTTCCAGTGAAAAACTCCAAATTACATTTAAACATTTGAGTTGTTTATTTTTATAAGCCATGTATTGTATAACACTCTGTATTTTGATATTGTTACGAGGAAAAATAATTTGAGGACACAAACAGGCAAAAATTTCATTTTTTTTTTAGGTCTGATATAGCGAGTGACGCTTTTTCAGTTAAGACTGTAACGACACTTCTCAAGCTAAAATCCTTCAAGCCGTTTAGGCTACAGATCAAAGAAATATACATAACTAGCGACCTGCCCCGGCTTCGCACGGTTAGTAAAGCATCAGTGTCGTATCAGAAACTACCCGTGCGAAGCCGGGGTGACTTGCTAGGTTTACATATAAACCTTCCTCTTTAATCACTCTATCTATTAAAAAAAACCGCATCAAAATCCGTTGCGTAGTTTTAAAGATTTAAGCATACATAGGGATTTAGGGACAGAGAAAGCGACTTTGTTTTATACTATGAAGTGATGATACATCATACACACACTCGAAAAACAACCCTACTGGGACACCTCAAATGAATAAAATAGCTGGTTGGGTATTTATAGAAAGTGAACTTATTAAACTACACAGGTGTCGCTGTAGGTCAGATATTATACTTGCGTCAATTACTAGCATAAAATTGATTTATTTGCGGTATAAATGCGACAAATACGGTCACGAACAAACTTAATGACATGACACATTCAATTCGTTATACCCTTTTTACCTCAAACCTTAGTCATGGGGATTTGCAGACGGAAAAGAATCCTCTACACTCGTGTGTAACAGTTAATTGGGATGAGGAAACAAATTGTAAAATAATTATTGTTAACACATACCTACTCATTTACTTATGCGGCCGAGCTCATTGTAAGTGGTTACCGCCACCCATAAACATTAAATTCGATTCAAGTTTTCTCCAACCAAAGTATGAACACCCAAGTCGCAACGCGTTGTGCCCGTCATTCTGAGACGAAGATTTCACGTCTAAGTGCCTGTAATTTCACCGGCGCCCACACCCTCCCACCGGAACACGCGAGTGCAACACTGCGTTGCGGCGGATTACCAGATCAGTAATCAGTGGAGGCAGTATTTCTCGGGGCGAACTTTGCACAAATTATACTGTACTACTGCTGCTTGGGTGTTCTCGTGCTATAATACTATTGCTGTTATGGTATAAGATCAAGTGGACTATCAGATAGCTCGTAAAATACTTAAATAAAAAAAAATCACAAGCTAAGAATTTTATTCAGTTTCCGTTGTACGGATTAATTTGGTTTTATAAAATTTGATTTAAACGTGGTGGTTCTGGCCCGTTGGTCCGACCATGCATCCCAATCGTTTTCAGCCACTTCAGGTATTGTTTCATAGACTCTCATACTGTTCTGTTTGCCATCGCCAGGGTCTGGTTGGCTGAAATTACTGCATTCCTCTATCAGGACGCTGTCATTCTCACTGGTCGACTTGGCCTGACTCTTGCTGTATTTTGTATCCATTCGGGTAGTCACCTTCGAGTCCACAAGGTTCATTACGAGTTTGTTTTTAATTTTAAATCTGAAATAATTCAAAAATAATGTGTCAACCAGGAGAGAATAGGAGTACACTCGAAGAAACCAGTCACCCACCTTCAAAGTAGGTATGTGTACCGATATTTGACTTTTCTGTGCTTCACGCATTGGCGTAGTCAATGGGGGGAATGTAGGAGAAGCTACCCCTATCCAGAAATGGATAATAATGTGCCTCTAGTCTCTGAATGGCTGTGACTCACGAACAGACAGTCTGGTAGGATGTACATTACATTTGGCTACGGAATCCTCAGTGTGCGAGATTTTTTTGTATGCGAGTAAGTGACGGAAATAGCTGAAGGCCTACCTGGTGGTAAGTGGTTACCCCCGCCCATAAGACTGTCACGTAAATAATAGTAAACTAAAGGATACTCACCTGTTGCGTAACATCACGATGACGCGTTTCTTCAACACCAGTATGATGAAGATAATAACTCCATTAAAATCATTGATACAGTTCAACAAAACGTATTGCCAAAACGTATTGACATATTTCTGAAAAAAATACGGCAATGTTATTTACAAGCTTTTCATTAACTTTACCTAACAGAAAAGAAAACAAGCAGTAGTGATTGCATTACTGTGTTCCGGTGGAAGGGTGTGCTTGCCGGTGAAATCACATGCGCATGAGACGTATCATCCCCGTCTCGGGCGATGGACGCAGCAGGATGAATGCGACTCAATAAAAATTTGGATCTCATACTGAGTCGCACGCATTACTGTTGTCATGGGCGAGGGTCACCACTTACCATCAGGTGGGTAATATATTTTTAACCACAAAGAAGTTCTTGTTTAAGGAACTAATTAATAGAAATCTAAGATTGGGAACAAGAGCGGAATCAGTTATAAGACTGGAACGAAAACGGGGAGTAAGAATGAGATAAGAACGGGAACGGAGACCAAATGGATACAAGACAGTAATGAGATAAAACAGCGGGAGCAAAGCCGCACGCCGGTCGCTAGAAAAGAATAAATTGCGCGTTCAGACGCGCTATATATATTATTCGTGATAGTATGTCTAAGGCTGAAAAGGTTGAAACAGTAATTTTAACTTACGAATTCAGTGAAGGCTATTACAACATCGATAACCCAACTAGCTCCCATTATCAGGAACATGTTGACAGAAGTGATGGATCTGAAAGCGTTACGGTGTAATATATTTTATTCTATTAAAAACAATTATAATTCACATACAGAGAAATAACAAGATAATATATAAAACAATTCTGCCGCTCAGCTCTTACTAGCTAACAATATATAAGTATAGGCTCCATTGCTTAGTTGGCCACACTTCGTGTGGTGAGCATGAAGTTTGTTCTCGGGTATTGGGTGTTTGGCTTGTGTTTCTGTATTTGTCCATTCCATCTGCGACACAGGGAATTCTAGTGCACATATAAGATTATTTATTTGAATACGTAGGTACGTATGTACATACATTGGGATTTTTAACACGCTGGGAATGCAAAACGAAACATGACTAAAGTTGTTTGCATTTGGCAGCACTGGCAGCACTGGCAGCACTGGCTGCTATACTTACACGCTTTTATCTTTTCTGTTCTTCTTGGATAGTTTCTTGTTGAGGTGCTCCTTCACGTCTACTCTGATCTTCCGCATGTTCAAGAAGGTCAGGGTGTAGAAGATGACATTGCACGAGACGCACACCGCTATCGGAATGTGCACGTACCACTCACCCGTATCTGTGAACAATGTTTAAATCACTTGACTGGCCTCACAGTTCAATTGGTTGTAGCTCTGCCTTCTGCTCTGGAGGTCTGCCTTCAATTCCCCCTCAGGACAAGCATTTGTGTGACGAACATAGATGAACAACCACACCACCGGAACACAGCAAAGCGAGTGCAGATGAGGGCAGATTACCAGGTGTGGTAGCATTACCTACTTCTCCGGGCAAACGTTGCACAAGCTCTACTGCATCTTTGTACCTACGGATGCGAACTATACGTTTGATACGTTAACACTGCACTTCATGAACAGCCTTGGAATCCCCTGATAATAACAAGAGATCTCACCTGCGAGGCAGTGCTCAAAGTTCGGGGGGGGCAGTAGCTGAGACTTGGAATTGTCTAGGACGAGCAAGGTTCCAGTCATGATGCCGCCCAAGCCCCACGCCGCCGCCCAGTACTTAATGAATGACTTCTTGATGTTGCTCCCGCTCGCGACGTTTCTAACTGACCTGAGGAACAAGAATCACAGATGAATTCTATGGGGTTCCCTACCTAAAGGTAAAGGAAGCCTTTTTGACGTGTAACGTCTTATAAATCAATGAACGCCGGCACGTTCCACCTGAGTCGAGCGTGCAAGCGAGAGCGCGGAACAAGCGATAGGTCTTAAATTTTAAGATAAGATTTAGTTAGTTTTCTTATGACATTATCACGTAAAATTATCGTCCGTTAACCGACTTCACAGACAACCAATTTTTACTCATCTGTTTATTCTATCTGTGCCACCAATAAAATGTCTTTAACCGTGTATAAAATGCGTGCTCATTTAGGTTTATTCTAATTAAATTAATACATATTTATAAAGTGGAATAGATAATTACACTTTATATTAAAATATAAAGTGTTATCTATTTATCTTTCAATCTTTCGATCTAACAATTGCCAATTGCAATTAGCATCCGTTTAATTTTCTTTTTTTTAATATTTCCTCTAAAATAATCTGTAATATTGAGTACCAGCGAATTCCGACGCCAAATCTTTCTAGAAACCCTTCAAAAATATTGACCATCCGTGACGGATTCAAATCAAACTGTTCAAGTTAAATCTATTAGGTTCTAATTCCATCAAGATAAATACTATTATTTTCTTATCTAAATCTAAATCTAAAAAAAAGATAGGTAATCTAATTGTTTTCAAAGCCTTCGGCCATTCATTTATGAGATGGGGGACGAATTTTACATTTTAAGCTAAAAAGTGAGTATTCTCGTGGGATGGCCAACCGTAACCAACAACGCGGGGTGCAGCAAGTATTAAAAATAATTGCTTACCTGAAACAACGCCATATGGTAAACGACATGAAAGTAAGCCAGAAGAACGACGTAATGCAAAAAAAATAATATGCAGGACCTGAAACAATGTAAAAAGTTGGCAGATTATTATACATCTAGAGTTGGCAACAAAAACTCAGCGGATTAATGACTATTTTTGTATGATTAAAGTTTATTTTCTCCGGAAATTCCGAACGAACAAGTTCTATTACTACTCCCGGTTGTTTCTTTCAACTTTCGGACGATCCGATTAAGATTACTCACTAGGACACTAAGATTACCTCACTGCTCACCTACGGACGGGAGTAACATGGACCCAGAAACCTTCAATTTCCATAAAGAAGTCACTCGTTTTATGGAAATATAAAAATCCCCAGCTCTTTTGTTGCGAGAGCAAGAAAGCAGTTAAATTATACATACATTGATATAGTGTTCCAATTATATAATAGGTAAAATTCCCTTGTAAACATAAAACGTGAAACCTGGTTAACTGAGACCTTAAGGAACTAAGAATTTTTTATCACTTATTGATGCTTTTCATTTTCCCAAATAATTTAACATGACAGTTGTCTTATTTATAGAGGTGGGACCCTCTATAAATATGAGAGGTCGAAACGAAATGTACCATTTATGATAAATTGATAAGTTTATGATAAATGGTACATTTCGTTTCCTCTCATAGTAATTACTCTCACATAAAGATGTGGAAATGCTTATAAAAGAAATGCATATTTTATGCTGCAAAATTTATATTTATAACAATAAAGAAAATATATGTAAATTTTAGTTACTTAAAAAATCAATTAAGTATTATATATTACTTTGTATTAGATTGTTAGTTGCTTCACTTTATGTCACGCGTATTCCCACTATCATAACATAACCCATTAATAACTTTGATTTATCAGCGGCTGGTAGAGAATTACACTTTCATTTTGTGCACTGTCATCTATTCAGTCGTTTCTCGTACAAACCCTTAGATAATACTGATAAACAAAGCAATAATGGAAACAATTAGACTATTTATAAACAAGTTTGTCATAACCTGATAAATTGTCTTACGTGTTATTGAGCTACGAAGTTCCAATTATAGAGGTAAACATCGAAAAAAAGCTATGAAATCTTATCTCAGTTAACTAGGTTAGAAAATTCACAGTAACAGAGGTATTTTAATGCAAGAACCATATTAATGTTCATAAAGAAATAAATTGTCCAACAAAATTTTAATGTAATTTTTGGTCAAAATTTGAAGTTAATATGAGTAATTTGTTTTTATTATTCGTTTTAATGACGGAACGAGCCGAGCGCCGAGTGAGTTAAAAAACTAGCAGTTAGGATTAGTGGTGCAACTTACATAGTACGTAGTATATCTGTTTGTCAATCTTAAAATTGCAATTGTGTAGTAGTACAATGAAGTTTAAGTGAAGAGTAAGCTGCAGTAATATTTTCATGGCCATCGAGGTCGCGTAGGCAATCACGAACACGCCAAATATCTTATCTCGCAGCCGTTTCAACAAGGCGTACACCACCACGACCAGGAGAAGGAAAAACGAGGAGATGCACCTAACTAAAAATTAGATGGTATTAATACCGAGGCTGTCTCATAAGTAATGTCGGTTTTCATATTATCACTATTTTTTTTTAATGAATGAATGACGGAACGATCTTAGGGCCCAGCTGATGTTAAGGGGTGACCCTCGCCCATGACAACAGTAATGCGACTCAGCAGCAGAGTGAATGCGACTCAGTGATGATTTGTACTGAGTCGCATTCACTCTGTTGCGTCCATCACCCGAGACGGGGATGATACGTCTCATACGCATGTGATTTCACTGGCATCCACACCCTTCCACCCGAACACAGTAATACAACGACTACTGCTTGGCGGTAGATTCCAGATGTGGTGGCAGTACCTCTCCGGACAAACTTGGCACAAGTTCTACTGCTACTTTTGGTTGCTCCTTTAGCACCACCCAGGGGGTACGTGTAGGGAATCAAAGAGTACACACCTACGGACGCGACCAACTGTACCCCCCAAAAACTGGACATGTCGTAACTTGTTAAGACTAGTCTCTAGTCCTATGAAGAGTACAATTGCTTTACTTTCTTTTAATCATTCTCTCTTTGTTTATTAACGACGCAGTACGTTTTTATAAAATTAGTATGGATTGCGATAAATATGAAATTCGTGTATTGTTACGACAAGATTAAGACATTCGCTTGACCAATGTGGTCACAAACATGGCGTCAGAGGTACTACCAACTGAACTGTGGGGCAATCAGCTGATTGGAACCTATCACTCACCAATGATAATGTAAATATAAGATGGACCTTCTGTCCAAATATCTTGGCTCATCTCATCCCAGATAAGATATCGAGGCATTGATTTATAGACACCGGTAATAGTATTTCTCATTAAAAATAAGTCAATGCAGAATATAGGGGTTTCCTTTTTTGTTTTATTGTATTGTAGTACGCCGCTCTGAAACGGTTTATTTTATAATTAAGTACATAGATAACGGAATAATAAACAAAAATCATAGCTCGGAAACTGATATACCTATTATGATATATATACCTATTTATGATATATATATATGATATATATATAATATATATATATATATATATATTTATGATATATATATATGTCTTTATTTTATTACTTTAGACGAACAAGTTTTGCAGTACCTACTTTATTTGTAACTAGCAGCCCGTACGGCTTCGCACGGGGTAGTGACATAACTACAATAGTTGGACATATGCTACCGCGGAGTTTTTTGTAGACATTATGATGTTCTTCAATATTGTTGTACATTATTTTGTTCTATCGCTAATAGTTTCGGCAGCGCATTCGACGAAAGACATTTTAAGACTCATTTTTCTACACCTTCGGTTACATTGTTTAAATTTTACCAAGGATCCCTAATTTTTTTCAAAATGAAATGTATCCTATGTCAAATTGGAAGAATGTAGCATTCTATTGGTGAAAGAATTATTTAAATCGGCCCAGTACTTTTTGAGCCTATTCATTACAAACATACAAACATAGGTACAAATCTTTCCTCTTTATAATATTAGTGTAGATAGATGGCCCTATGTGACATTATCCAAGTATGAATATGTTGTGCTCACATCCAATAGTTACAATGTAAGTATTGTGTTGATCAATGTGTAATTCGTATAAAATAAATATAATTCCCCATAATACACGATTTTATAAATACTAAAACACATGAAATGAATTTGAAAAGAAAATCAAGTCACCCTACCCGAGTCCACCCTAAAGAGAAAATCAATGAGTAACGGAGTTTGACGGCTCCGTGGCTTAGTTGGTAGTAGCCCTGCCTTCGAAGCGAGGGGTCCCGGGTTCGATTCCCGGGGCACACTTTGTGTGGTGAGCATGAAGTTTGTTCTCGGGTTTTGGGTGTTGATCTTGTGTTTCTGTGTTTGTCCATGCCATCTGCGACACAGGGAATCCTAGTGCAGAGGTATGAGCGTGTTTACGTTGTTTAACACAAAATTAAAATGACCCAACTAGTTAAAAGTCAAGTCAAGTCAAAAAGTCAAAAATACTTTATTTCCATTGAATAATTTATAAATTACTCGGAAATGTCACTTTTTTTTAATATATATGTACACTCTTATTACTAACTTTAGCACTTGTTCAAACCCTATCCTATTAGTTCATCATACCTCAAGAAGCTGGCCACCTGAAAGTGGAAATGTTGAATTCAAACATTTCCTGCCGTGAAATAAATAGAAATCAGTCAAACGCATTGCTGATTTGGAACCATTTGATGTCACAATTTTGAAATCCTTTTCGCTCAGGTCACGTCCCACCGTCGGGTTAAACCTTGCCAACTCTGTAATACTTCTGCAGGTGGGGTTTGACCTTTTGTGCAAAGCTTCGCCATTGGGACAACATTTCATAAGGCACGGCTTGCCCCCACACGCTTGAGACAACTCCTTGGGTTTGTACTCCCAGTATTCTACTTGTAAACTCTCTACATAAGCACTTGTCAATATCACACACAAAATTATTGCAGACACATCCATATTGGCTGTATTTCATTACGAGGATACGTAGTTCCATCCATCGGTGCTGTCCTATTATATTATATCAACATTTTCCGTATTCGTTGCACGTTACTGTTTTATTTATCAAGTTCCTCGTAGGTACTGAAACGGTCGATCAGTTATTATAGAATGGTATGATGTACGATTTTCACTTGCTCTGTGCCTTTTTTGTTTTTCATTTCCATTGGTTGATCCAATGTTCAATAGAACATTTATATACAACCAATATAATAATGGATATTGTTTTTATTGGTAAACGGCAGGAGAATGTTATTATATTAAATGAGATTTTGAAATAACTTTTAAGTTTAACATATCAGACCCGCGTCGTGTCTCACGGTTTCACTACGCGACATTTCTTGTACGACTGTCAAGAAAAAATAATAACTGATTGCACACACCCATATTCTTATTGTTTATTAAGGACAAAAGTTTGCCAACAGATGGCGTTACAAGTAGCAAAATACCAAAGGACAAGTATCATAAGCATTTCTCAATAAGAAAGTACATGCTGGAACATAATGTCAACATCATCTAAGTTAAACATCTTTCGGTCCGGTCAGAAGTTGGATGGATGACCATCTAGAGGCATCAAAACTGAGCGCTTCCCTGCTCGTTAAGCCATGTCGAAGTCCTTCGGGCGACATCCAACACCTACACCAGACCACTTAGACAAAAGACGAAGAATTTTCACCTATTTTCATGCCATATCTTGATAATATTATTCGTGTTACCGAGATATTTACCATGATTTGTGAGTTTGTAATTTGATTTGTGAGTTTGTTAATACGAATAATAATGTTCATAACCATGATAGTTTTAAAATTTATATCTTGATAGCAATATAAACCGACATTAAGGCTCACATCCCTATTTTATGCACCTATTTTTAGCTATTTGATACCAATCCTTTGAATAAGAGTCTAGCTCATCTCGCCATCTGCTGGGTATGGGTGTCCCACGCAGTCCATTACTTGGGAACCATTCTGTGTCGATCTTCCGGCATACGACTTGGGTCCAGCCCAGGCCCGCTTAAGCTGGCTTACCACATAGAACTCGATAAAAAAAACCACACATTTGCACTAAATCTATTTATTCATCATCATTTCAGTTGGCGACAGCTGGGAGATCGCTGGCGGGTTCCTGTGGGGTGGGCAGGGTCTCGCAGGTGAGGCGCGACGCGTCCTTCGGGGGCGCCCAGTCCGGTATGATCTTGGCGTGGATCCGCCAAGTGCCGTACAGGTTGGACAGATGTTTCTCGAACACAATGTACTCCAACACGTCCTTGGCCAAGATCTCGGAGCCGTGCAGGAGCCGCCCGAAGCGGTCGTACACGGCCAGCTGCTGCCGCGTGTGGAACCGAACCGTGATCTGCGGATACAACAATTTCGACCGCATCATCACTTACCGTCAGGTGAGATAGCGGTCAAACGATGGCCTATATAGAATTTAAAAAAAAAATATATTCATTACAAGTAACTCATTTCAAAATACAAAAAAATACGCTATTTCTTTTACTTGGACGATATATTTTTTCCATTTATATTGATTATACAAACAAGATTATACAAACAACATTAACATTTACACACTCATACCTCTGCACTAGGATTCCCTGTGTCGCAAATGGCATGGACAAACACAGAAACAATACAAACACCCAAGACCCGAGAACACACTACATGTTCACCACACAAAGTGTGCCCCGGCCGGGAATCGAACCCGGGACCCCTCGCTTCGAAGGCAGAGCTACTACCAACTAAGCCACGGAGCCGTAGTAGAGGAAAACTTAGTCGTATTTATAGTCGTCGTAGTCGTATACATACATATATTAAATATTAACACCCATACAGAACATACATTTATGTTTGTCACTCAAATACTTGTCCTGAGTGGGAATCGAACTCACGACCAACTATATAAAGAAATACCTATTAAAAATGTTTGTACTACACTTTTAATATATTATATTCATCTATATTTATATTTATTATCATATTTAATAAAATTTATTTCCTGTATTTCATAACATAATTCATGATACTGAAAATGAAAACTCATACGCCTGAAATTTCACCGGCACCCATACCTTTTCACAAAGCAGCTCTCGTGCACCACTGCTTGGCGGCGGGTTAGTATGTGTGGTGGCAGTACTTATGCGGAGGACTTAGGTATCAGTTCTACTGACAATCTATATAATATGGTTAATACGATTCCACGCGATTGCCTCAAGGATACAATTAGTGAACAAATCAAGGAAACACCATATGAAAATATATATTTTTCCTTAATTTGTTCGATGTCAACGATATAAGGAAAAACAATACATAAGGTGTTTCAGAAAAGTGTGAGAATATTGAAAGTTAAAACTAAATTTTGACGGCTCCGTGGCTTAGTTGGTAGTAGCCCTGCCTTCGAAGCGAGGGGTCCCGGGTTCGATTCCCGGCCGGGGCATACTTTGTGTGGTGAGCATGAAGTTTGTTCTCGGGTCTTGGGTGTTTGTCTTGTGTTTCTGTGTTTGTCCATGCCATCTGCGACACAGGGTATCCTAGTGCAGAGGTATGAGTGTGTTAACGTTGTTTTTTTTTGTTTCGTTGTAATTAGGTACTTACCAAAACATTTAAAGTTAGCATATTAATAAATTTTCAGTATCATGACTAATTATGGTATGAAATACAGGAAGGAAATGTTATTATATGTTAAAATATGATAACAAACACTTTTATTAAGTATTTCTTTATATGGTTGGTGGTACTATAAACACAACTCTGCCTTCTGCGGTGTAGGTCGTAAAAGTCAAGGTAAGTCATTTTTCTGACAGCCCTAATGAGCAGTCACTGACCGCACTTATCAATCCGCACTCACACACGCATGCAATTACATCAACAAAGGCCACCATATAAGGCAAGGTAAGATTTTAGGGTTGACCCTGTCAATTTTACGTTAAAGTTTGACTTGTCATAACTTGTGATCTGACATTGGGAAACCTGGTGGGGTGGGGTGAGTTCTAGATCAATCGAAGTTTATCCTACGACTGGTTGTTAATATGTAATATATTACAATAATATTGTATTACTTGACACTTTATTGCACATAATTACAAATATATACTGTAAATATATATATCTACAAATAAGTATACTGCAGGCTTACTATTAAAAGCATTTTCTACCAGCTAACCTTAACGGTCGAGATAAAGATCAACATAGTTAATAAACGGATAGATTACAAAATTCTACTATACTCTAAATCAGTGTTTTTCAATCTCTATGAAGATGCGACCCCTTTACAGGTAGAAAAATTCTGGCGACCCCCTTGGACCATAGACAAACAAAGTTAGTAACTGAAGAAGTTTATGATTTTCTACCATTATGTAAAAATATTCAGAGCTGGCTGATATTATGTTTTTATTGTATTGTTTTTGCTTTTTTCCTTTTGCCAGCTACCGTCCAAGTAAGGCTTCGCGACCCCCTTAAGGGTCGCGACCCACAGATTGTAAAACACTGCTCTAAATGACTTGTTTAAAGATATGAATTATTCATTATTTATACCGATTATATTTATATGTATATGAACGCAATAAACTCAAATGACGACATTAATTCATTCTAATATTACAGTATTATTCGGACAGTAAATTATTATGAAATTTCAATTTCATGATGTTTTAATTCAATATTTTTAATTGATTATATATATCGGTCCGCTTTTATTGCAACACCCTCTGACTAGCATAGTCATTGTGTCAGTAGGAACCAAACCAATGTGAACCAATTACCGAACCAACCTAACTAATTAAGAGCTGATGTAATAACTTGCATAATACTATGTGAATCAATAAAATACTGAATACTGAGATTGTTCTAAAACGAGAAAACCACCCATTGTTTCACATTAAAGTGTATTTTTTTTACAATTACTGTTATTTTGGTTTTGTGAGGAATAAAATGTTATCTATCTAGTCTCTAGAGAGTCTCACCTGTCCGAAGATATTCTCCTTGCTGAGGACATCGGTGCACCTCGCGTGCACCACCCGTGGTGGCTCCAACGATTCCAGGAACTTCCACCTAATTGTCTTCTGGTATGAGTTGTGCTTGAATTCGGGGTATGCCTTTTCTGTTACATATAACCTGCAATCAAATATTTGAGATGGTAGATTGGATTTATTACGATAAGATGATCTGAAATGGGTTATATTTAGTAAAACTCCACTATACTTTTTAAGATGTACTTCAGCAGGTATAATAAATATTTTATAGATTAATAGATATTTACAAGACTTTTGCTATGGAGAAGAATATGAGGGCATGTGAGATCAGTACAGAAAAAAAAACCTTTTTGTTTCTGAGAGCAATAAACTCTGTTACCTTAGAGCCTTCCTGTCCTGGTTAGCCAAGCTCTCATGTGCTTTGATGTAGATATCCTGTGCGCGACCACAGAATTCCTTTCGATCAAACTCTTCATCAAAAGATTTGACTTTGCGGATTGCCATCATGGATTTGGACTTCTTTTCGAGGAGTTGGATAGCTTGTTTTGCTCGCACCGGAGATATAATGGATGCCTTGCCATCACCCTCTGGGGGTATGTATGGCTCAAAGACACCTCCTGAAAAGTAAAGATAAGAAGTTATTAAAACTAGTTGATGCCCAAAGTATTCGACACATATCCAGATTTTGAATATACACCTAAAAACATGAAAAACGGAAAAGAATATTTCATTTTGGTACTGTTTATGATGTCCCTCAGATGATGCGCTAATTGCTAAATTGGCTAAAGGCCAATCTGACCATGCCTTCACCTACCAGTTGCAGAGATATAATACTGGCGTTCAACCCACGGCCTTGCGGGCATCAGTCCTCTCTCCTTCATTTTCTGCCGAATCCTCTCTGGACTCATTGATTCAAAGTCCTCATTCATGTCAGGTAATTCAACCTTAAGGTATTTTTGAGCGCGTAGCCTTTTGAACTTGGGATCGAAGTGTTTGGAAGTGGTAGTCCGTGAGGGCTGGTTGTATGCATTGCAAGGTGCAAGCCGTAGAGCTCCAATCTATAAAAAGTTTGGTTAGCTATAGAATTCAGTCATCAATCTTATTACTGAAGTTATTTCAAATCACAATTATTTATTGCACTAATGTTTTTTAGTTGTTTGGGAGAAAATGAGATGCACAAAGTTGTTCGTAGTGAGATGTACCAAATAGTATCCATGTGTTTTAGATATTTCTAACTGTAATGCAAAGTATACAAACCTTGGTTAGGATTGAATTTGCCATGGTTACAAATATAAGTAAAAAGTATCCTAGTTGTAGCTGCTTGCCACAAGCTTTCTTGACTTCGCGTTGGATAAATTAAAAATTAAATTACGATTTAATTAATTATAGTTTTATTGAAATTCCATATATCTTATTTATATCAATTATTCTAACATATAACATAACATAACCAAAAAATAACTAAACAGATGTTTGATGTCTCGGTCAATCTGTCATGTCAAAGTTGACAAAGTTAAGTTCTGTCCTAGAAGAAGAATAAGAAGAAAATATTTACACGCTAGTCAATGTCAAGCAAAGAAAGTTGATCATAATTTTCAATTAGGAAAAGAATAGTTCCAACTGGCTCGATAGATGACTCTGTTTTGTCGTCGTGTCGGTTGACACAGTTAGTCAAAGTAACACAAACAAACATTTTTGAATGATCGAAAAAACTCACTTTCGTTTTGTGTGCTGCAATTTCATTGTATTTTTATATTATTTTCTTTTCGTGTTGTTAGTTCTTTGACCTTTGCTTGCTTCACGGACTATGACAAATCTTGATTATTTCTAATTTTCTAATTTTCTATTATCGAATGTTTATTTTGATTTGATTCAATTAAAAATTCAATTGAATGTTGACATTGCATCACAAAGCAGCGTCATCTGGTATCAATGTTGTGAACATGGGAGCGAAAAGCCTAATTCTCGCTAATCAAGTGAGAGTGTCTTGTGAGGGCCTCCAAAGTGAGGCTCCACCAAAAAATTCAATATGTGCATGTTTCACAACTTGTACATTGCATTTCATCACACAATTTGTAGTTGTGGAAACAAATCCAATAAATAAGTATAGGAGAAAAGCTTTTAGGACTAGTTAAATCTTCCAAAATGTCAGTTTGAACCATTGTGAAGTAAACAATGTCTGTGGATAAGTACAAATAATACCTTAAAAGTTGGTCTTAAATGATGGAGAACCACTGTCTACAACTTGTTGATAGTTTAAAAAACAAGTCTTCTGATGTTATTTTGTAAATTATATGGTCTTTCACCTACATCAGGAAAATAATCATCTAACATGTTAGGTGTTTGGCTTAATAACACTTTAATTTTGGTCTTCTTTTTCATTAATATAGACATAATCACTAAACACAATCTGGTGAGTAGTGATTGTAGGACGAAGTCTATATATTAGAGATATATTCTAATCGAGAAAATAATATGGATCCCTATGGCCATTAATTGGTTTTTAAGTATTGCTATGTATGCTACACGATGTTTGGATTTCCAAAATATTGGCCGTTTTGTACACCTGTTTGTGACTTCCCAGATCCTGATTATGGAGTAGATACCTCGTCGATCCTATTCGAGTGATTGGAGTATTCGTTATTTCTATATTGTCTATGGTACTTCATTTTCAGCCATTTTTTTTAGTCAAAATATTTTCCATTCAATTATTGAATTTTATTAGAAGTGCATAGACATTCGTCAAATTTATTGTGTCGCTGTATAAATTAATTTTACGTTTATTTATACTGTAAATATTCGAATATAAATCCCTCTTTTTATATAACTATATTTTTGTGTTCGTAAATTTCCTCAAACGCATTCTCACGGTTTACACTTTAGGTTTCGGAAAGTGAAATCTTTTCATATAAAATATAATACTTGCCTTGAAACACCAAGGATTTTATGAAAAGATAATTTGTTCAAAAATATTTGAATTGATCGTGCCCAACTAAACCGGAAATCCGGCGACTCCGCAATTCGCATTCACCTTTCTAGTTGTCTTTAGCACAGGGGAATAGAGACCGCCGCAGCGTTTCTTTCTTTTCTGAACAGGCGCAGTCCTCGAGAACTCGCAAAAGGAGTAAAAGGCTCCTACATAACCTGTCATAAAGTAAGTATCTGTGTAGTGCACGTATAGTTTCGCGCATATTCGCGTTGGCACTAATATATAGTGATCGTGTGAATCTCGATTTGGAAATCCTTGCTGAGTCATATCCAGAAGCCAGGTGATCTGCCGAACAGTAAAACACTCTTAGACGCCCGTTTTCTGAGGTTTCGTTTCATTTTGAGTAAGTCTAGCGAGCGTGGACGCCATGGCTGTTGGGAAGGCCCATGTCCCGCTCCTTGCGTTGCGTGGCGGAGCGCGGCCGATGACCTTAAAAACGGGAACCTTTCTTCATTAATTGCCACGTGTTTTTTTTTTGTTTCAGCGATATATTGTATGAGTCAGAAGGTAGAAAAACCAGTATTATCGGGTCAACGGATCAAGACCAGAAAAAGAGGTAAGGATTGCTCAAAACTGTATGCTAATTGGTGGTCACCTTGGCCATGAAAGCCGCTTCCGTCTTAGGGGTTTCTCTTCGACAGTGTAGCTATGTAGATGATAGTATTATGTTTTTGCGCCTTCTCTAGTAAATGTATGTACTTGATAGTAGCCTTTGTGTTAAATCTGCAGCCTTGTGGTACCAAGCCTTTATTAGGAGGATGACACTTTGTGTACCAACCAAATGAATATGTTAGCTGTCAGGTAATTCTGTAACTGAATTACAGTTAAGTTACCATTTGGAGCCAGTCAAAGATTTTGAGGTTAACTTCATGTTTTATGCATATACCTGTTATTTGTTAGTTTTGCACACATCACAGCATGTATTTTCCACTCTACTTGTTAATGCAGATAAAAATAAACAAAATCATCATTCCTGCGTCTTCATAAACATTAATCAAAATTAATGTTTCATATAACCAATTTTATTCCAGTTATCGGTCTCATCTGGCATCATTTACATTCTGTTAATTCACATGGCTATTTAAAGATTGACTTAATAATAAGGTTCCCCATAATATTTGTCCTAAAATTCTCCTATAAAATAAAATATGTACAATTTCTTTATTAATTTGGACTTTTGATATGCTCTCATCATTCTTTACACTGCTTGTTAAGTGCATTGTTGGCTTTGTTGCACGGAGTGAGGTCAAAGTCACTGATCAAAAATCTTATTTCTTAACTTAGTTTGGTACTTATTCAAATGCTGTCCGCGGAGAGAAGCACAAACAGGAACTACCTAATAAAATATTAATTAAAAAGAGCTTTAATTTCATACATCATAGATCCAAGTACACTTTAATTTTAAACTATTATAATAAAGAATTTTTTATTTATTAATTTATTGCCTATCTTAATCTGTTCCTTTCATATTACAAAGGGAACCTATCAGAAGTTAAATAAATTAGAATTTAATCACAAAATAAATTGCAAATAGAAATAACCTTGTATTAGTTCAAAGAACTATTTTTCATGAGTATGTTAGTCATAAATAAATAAATAAATAAATGTGCTCCACATTTATGAAAATATTCCTCCATTAGGAACCAAACATTCCGATGCAAAGTTATTACATTTTTATGTTACCTATCAATATAAGCTTTTAAGCTAATTATACACTTTCGACACTGAGCCATAATGTAAGGACTAAGTGGTTTAATGGTGTTATTGGCTGCCAATCTATATACTATCTGTCAATATTAATTTTAGTTTAATTGCGCATAAATTGCAATTGGCGAAGATACCGCGTAAAAAAAAGCAATCCAATTGATCCTCTTCGTTTTTTTAGATTGTTTTAAACTACCGCGACCACGATAGGATGGTGATTTTTTTTATCTTCGATATGTCTTCGTTTCGCCTCGATCTTGCTTGGTGAAGAGTGAAGATGAGGCCGAAGATTTAGTACGAAGGTCTCGAGAGTAAACCTATTTATTCTTTTTACAATCGAAAGGAAAACGATCTTGTTGAATAACTCCCCTTGTTAAGTAATATCCTTCATTTTTTATGACAGACGTCATAACGACCTTCGCGTTTGTGACATTGTTTTGATTGATCGTGTCTCTTCGTTGGGTGACGTCACATTCTTAAAGATTTGCCGCATTCAAAAGAATTAGTGGCAAAGTTCTATTTTGGACTCTGTAAGTGAATATTCTGTACCAACCTTTATTTTTCAACCGATTTCCAGAAGTTATTTTTTCTAAGTTAGCTCCCTCATGTCTCCGTTATCTATCAACCGATTTTTAAAATTCTTTTTTTATTTGGATGTTTTCAAATTGGTCCCATGTTATGTTTATTAAAATCGGTTCAATAGTGTAGTTCAATCAAGATAACTAAAACAAATATGTCATCCAAGTGAACGAAATGGCCTTCCTGTGATTTTTTCCTTCTTCCATTGTAACTGATTTAGATATTTCTTTTGTTTACAAAAGAAATATCCAAATCAGTAGGGACCATTGGTGAAGGAATTATTTTTCAAACTTCCCTTTTTAAGTTTGTTAAACAACCCCTACAATGATCCGTTTATTTTCAGATGAGAAAGAGAAGTATGACCCTAACGGATTCCGCGACGCGCTTGTCCTCGGGCTCGAGCGCGCCGGCGGCGACCTAGACGCGGCCTACAAATTTCTAGACGCGGCCGGCTCGAAGCTCGACTACCGGCGATATGGAGAGGTCATTTTCGACGTGCTCATCGCCGGGGGGCTGCTCCGTGAGTATCCAACCATCCATCCCTGTAGCGCTACACCAAAAGCCCCTCTATAGCAGCCTTTTGAACCCTTTTAGCATAGCTGGCCTCAGGAGTCTAAATGGCTGTACCTGGAGTGCAGTTTGTGAGCATTAACAATTATTTTCTTCATAGCCTGATGCTTTGACCTTTAATATCAATGGGCTTTTTGGCCTTATTGCATGGTCTGATTATTACTTATTACCTAGAGGCAATATCGCAATAATAAAAAGCCGTAGAAAAAATGTTGCCTGGCTGAAAGGCAACTTGACCCTCAGATGTAGTTGTATGCATGCCCTCTTACTATGATGACAAAACTAGGCTAGAGTCCTGACGTCCTGATGACAAAACTGTTCGTTCATATCTGACATCCCGTTATCATAGGTATGCACCTTACTCGGAAAGATATGTGCTATAACAACACGTTTGTTCCAGTTCCCGGCGGTGGGGTGTCGATGGATGGGGAGTCTCCGAAGACGAACACCTGCATCTTCTCTGCTAGCGAAGATATGGATACCATGCGAAACTTTGAACAGGTAACATTAGACCCCGACTGAAAAGTTAAGTTTCTTGTGTGCTGAAGTATTACATATACACCTCTGGTCTAGAACTTTCAAGGAAAATTAAGAATAACAATGAACTTTCATTTAATGCTCTGCGCATTATATAAAACTACATTTCAAATTAAATAAGATTAAAATTAACTGCATACAATGGCACTGTCAAGAAATAATTAAAATGTCAACAAAACATTGTACATGAAATACATTTACTAATTTAGCTGCTGTATAGGGACATTACTTTGAAGTCCATGTTATGATGAACTGAAAAAGCACTTGCTCTAAGTCTTACACTAAGATTTAAATGCAGACTTTGACAAGGCAACATCCTGAGTCAACATTACTACTGATATAACATAACATACGTCATGGAGAGGCGAAACACGTGGATTCTGTTATTTCAATTTCTGTTTTAGTTTTTGCCCTGCATTCCTGGTACATGATTGCACAGAGCTGCATTTTTGGAAAACTTTTTTATTAAAGTGCATTTACTAAATATTACGTTTTACAGATCAGCTGAATTTGATACAAGAGGTTTTAAAAACATGAGATATATGTATTTATGGCATAAATAACTTATTCAAGCATTAAACTTGTTTATATGAACCAGCAACCTTTGGAATGGTTTACTGAATCTTATTTGAATGATAAAAAACTTATGATGAAAAACATGGCTAGAGTCCTGAACGCAAATGTTGATAAACCTCTTCTCGTTCAATAACCACTGATTACATTCTTGTAATATAAACATTTTTAAATCCATTTTTGGATAACTAATAGTAGCTATATTTCTAGGTATTTGTCAAGCTGATGCGTCGGTACAAATACTTGGAAAAAATGTTTG
This sequence comes from Aplocera efformata, assembly GCA_921293045.1. Taxonomy (NCBI): domain Eukaryota; kingdom Metazoa; phylum Arthropoda; class Insecta; order Lepidoptera; family Geometridae; genus Aplocera; species Aplocera efformata. The sequence continues at coordinate 1,331,639 of OV121057.1, forward strand.
AAGAGGAGATGAAAAAGGTAAGTTTTTAAACTAATAACTTAATTAGATAGATGTAGAAGCGAAGAACTCAGGTTCTGCAGATTCAGAACCCGAAGAATAAGGAGACCAAGTGGCTTCACGTTACGCCTTTAATCGCACCGGATCCACACACTATACCAGAGCACACTCCGCTGCTTGGCGGCGGACTACCAGGTGTGGTGGCAGGATTTCTCCGGAAGACCCTGGCATAGATTGTACTGCTACATTGGGTTGCTCCTTTAGCACCACCTGGGGGGGGACTGGTACTCTTGAGGGTCCTACGAATGCGAGCAACATGGACCATTATAATGATGAAACATCTAAGGCTAGAGTACTGAATGTCTGTGCTGACAAAACTCGTTCGTTCATATCTGACTGCAGTTCTAAATCCGACCTGCTTGACGAAGTTTGACGAGATATTGACAAGGTGTACTTTCAGGTCCTGGTGTACTTGAAAGGCTTCGAGGCGATCAATCGCATCAAGCTTGCTCGTATGACGGCTCTGTGGATCGGTACGTACCTTACTTTACATTGTTAGTGTGGCCTTATAGGGCGCATTCTCTCTGTATCCGGGAGTGTGGGCCCTTTAGTATAGAAATCATCGTAATTAAGAGCATTGAGCCATAAAATTACACGATGGCCACAATGCCTCGTTTTTAACCGACTTTAAAAAATAAGAGGTTGTCAATTCGGAGGATTACAGATTTCTCAGACGGATTTGGAAATTCCTTTTTTTATTCGAAAGACTATGCTTTCAGATTGGTCCCATAGAATTTTTATCAAAATCGGTTGAATAATTTGGTTGTTAAATCAAAATAACGGGAAAAAAATATGTTATCAAACGAAATTGCATATTTTGCTACTTGAAGTCTGCTTTTTTTCGATTTTTAAATGTGTTACTTGTCTTGTTTTATGTGACTTCGATAATGGGACGCGCTGAAGGCCATCTGAAGTTAAGTGGTTACCTCCTTCCATAACAGCAATACCACTAAGGCCGCGCCTACCAAAGTATGGGAAGACAAGTCGTAGCCCGAGGCGGCAATGTAACTCAAGTGCCTGTGATTTCACCGGCACCCACACCCACCATTGCGTTGGCATGTCGTAGAAGAGCGCTCGTAACGCAGGGATGTTTTCCGTTACCAGTGTTATTCAATCTTGCCCAGACGCTGAAATGAAAATACCACTTATTCCCAAATAGCAAAATTTTGTTTCTTATGTTGGGGTGGTTTAATTAATAGCAGAGATGTTATTAAACAAATACTGTGCTACTGCTTTTTGTTAATCTAAAAATATGTATTGGCTATACACAAAAAATGTATATGGACCAAAAAGTATATTTATGCATTAGTGCCTTGAAATAAATAACTTATTAATATATAGTAAAACTGATTTCTAAGTTTGTGCTTTCCAGATCCTCTGGGTATGTACCTACCTATATTTGTGATACGTTCATATTTTTTGGCGCAGTCTTGTTCGTAATTTTGTTGATAGCATTTTGCTGTCGGATCATTTAAGAAGTAAGTTGAGTGACAGGAAAATTTTACTTGTAAAGCGTTGCTTAGTCAATACGAAACACATTCACGTTTCCTGTTAGTCTAATAAAGTGAAAAGTCACGAGTTCTGCCTGCCCCATTCGAGGAAAATGCGGGGAACTTGTACAGCTTCGTAAAAGAGAAATCAATATCTTCACTTTATACACATTTTCGCTCGCTCACACGCCGTCTCACTCGCACCTACGCAAACTGCCAATCATCTAAGTTCCATTTCAAGATTGTTTTGCAAGCTTTATGTACCTGGAATTGGCAATATATTGGCCCACAGCTCAGTTGTAGCTCTGCCTTCTGCGTGGCCGTGGGTTCGATTCCCACCAAGGACAAGCACAGCCCCAAACTAAGCCTAGCTTGTACTTTACAGTTTTTGTGTATTTAAATGCGTACTATTAGAACCGTATTGCGCACATTGCGCGTTACGGCGTCGAGGTACGCGACAGTAACTGTGCGATAATGCTTTGAGCGGACACTTTTGTCTGTTCATCCCATTATTGCACTACATTTGCAGTTAATCTTTATTAATTCACCTGAATAGACAATGCCCTAAGCTGTTTTAACAATGTCCCGCGAAATTTAACCTAGAAAATGTCGCAGTGGCATGAAAGACTTTTAGTAAATTAATAGTAATTGCTTATCTTTTCTTCCTTAGGAAATGCGATTTCTAAGGGACAAATGTTAGTAGGTAGTCTTCGAAGCAAGGCGTCCCGGATTCGATTTCCGGCCACACTTTGTGTGGTGTCCATGAAGTTTGTTCTCGGATCTTGGGTGTTTGTCCATGCCACTTGCGACAGGGTATCCTAGTGTAAACTTTTATTTATTTGTCGAAAAGTCTTCTAGTGAATAGGATTTCAACCCTGAAATCTCTAATTCTTCGATTGGAATTCGATTTTAAATTTTTTTAATAATACAGAAATTTATATATACTAACTTTCCTACTCTTCTGGAGGAAGAAGAGCTAAGAAACTCATATATATTACTAATATGGTATATTCCCCCAGGTAACGGGTGCGTCCCGCCGTCAGTTCTCCTGGTGCTGCAGAATGAGCACATTCTGAAGGACAACCTGGCCTTGGACTTCGTCCTGGAGGTGTTCGCGACCATGAAGCAGGAGCGCGGGGTCAACACCCTCGTCACCGCGCTCAAAAAGGGCCAGCTCGAAGGCAGGTCTGTACCACAATGGACATCACTCGGAGAACATGTCAGTACATATGAGAATGTGATGTACACTTGTTCACAGAATAAGTGACAATCATAATGTAAACACTAGGTAAGAAGATTAACTCGCTCACTACCACATAGGCTCCATAAGGTTGGCAATTATTTGAAAGGTCAATAGGTATACGATTCTTAACAAAATCCCGAGAGAAATTCAATTACTGTCAATAAATAAATTAAAAACTTGTATCATATAGGTATGTATTGTATACTGGTTTCAAAAGCTTACTATAAAATATCAGATTACCTAGATGAAAAAATAGCTTGGAAATGAATTTGCTCCGTTCTAGACTCGGAACCATATTCTCCGATATGTAATACTGTCTCCGATAGGTATAAAAAACAAAATTCAGATGCGGATGAAATCGATTACTCATACAGGCTGATGATTGTGTGATAGCAATCTCGAACTCATTTATTCCTTTAGATCTCCAGTATCGTTTGGACACGTCAAATTTTACACACACAAGTAAACATATTCGTGAGTATATAACGTGTCACAGGAGCTCCTTAGGCATATTACATGTACCTACACATAATTGTCAGATTTCAGTCAGTTTCATGTTTTATCTAGTCCTATTCGTTGTCTATCCAACCCTAACCCACCAACCAGGGGGAAAAGACAGTCCTAGACGCCTCTGGCTGATAAGTTCGTTACTTGTTCACTGCTACACTACAACCTGGCATCTTAGTGTAGAGATACGATACGTTTGGTAGCCCTAAGCGACAAACCCCCTAAGATAACTGCAACAAGTTTAGTATGTTGAACTTGTTTGTTACCATGGGGAGATTATGGATTCATGTACTGACCCTTTGTTATGATCTCGGCGATGGGTCATAAATGAATCTACATTTCCCTTTTATCATTTTTAAGTTAATCATTCAATAAAGTGAATAATGTGAGTTCTTATTAGTTATATTACTTACAGACCATGCTTTTGTCTTGACATTTTAACAATCGAATCGAATGACTTGAATATTTCGGCCAAGCGAACTAGCCCAAGAGCCCGGCCAGGCCTTCGTTATTTTATAAAGATTTAGTTTTTCTGTCCCCTATACAGGTAAGAACGACCAGCAACTATAGTTTGGGTTGTGGTTTCTTTGTAGTAAAGGTGTATAAAATAATACCTTAAATTCGTTAAAGTATATACATAGCTGAGTTTATTTTATTTTCTTCGGGATGTCTTTAGAAGTTTTGTCACTTATGACAAAATAAATATATATTGTAAGTGGAGAAATAGAAACAGTTTCTTAATAGTTATATGAGAGATGTCCTGAACGGCGAGATCGAAGGCTATTAATATATACTGCAGGAAATCGTTATCTTTGAAACTTATCATGAATTTTTTCAATGTCATTCATTAACATGTGACGTTACAGACTGCTCGAGTTCCTGCCCCTGAACCGGCGCAGTGAGGACGTGCTGGCTGCGTCGTTCGCGTCGCGCGGTCTCGCAGAGCTGCTGCGTCTGCATCGCGCGCAGGCCAGCCAGGTAAACGCTTTTGTCTACCCGCAAGCTTAAAACAGCATCAAACCTCTGTCATACCTAAATTTTGCAAGTACACGTATGAAACATATGCCAATCGACGGAGAAAATTATTACAAACAAAAAATACTTAGTGACATAATGTCGTGAGTGATATACTTTCTGAGTAATTTCAGTTTGAAAATGTAGAATGAAAGAAATTTAAATCCTTAAAAGTCCATTAAGTATCATCATTTTAAAGCACCCAGCTTAACTGGAAATAATTTTATATATTGGGTGTGTGAATATGACTCCGCCCTTTCTCAACAGATGTCGTTTTAAGTATTGTTTACGTGTACTAATAAATGACCATACTTGTATTCGATAGTACTGAATGTCAGCTATCTAACGCATTTTATGATATTTGGTTGAAGTGTAAGCAACAATTGTTTTCACCTTTTCGAAAATGTCGGTTTTTATTCCAAATAAACGTCATTTGCGGGAAGTGTTATTACATTATTTTATTGCGAAGAAAACTGCAGCGGAAACTTATCGTTTGCTTGTGGAGATTTATGGTGAGCATGCTCCGTCTAATACAACTTGCAAGGAATGGTTTCCACGATTTCAAAATAACGATTTTAGTACTGAGGATAAAGAACATGGAAAACCACCAAAAAAATTTGAAGATGCTGAATTGGAAGCATTATTGGCGGAAGATTCTTGCCAAACTCAATCAGAATTAGCTGCAGCATTAAATGTTGATCGTTCAACTGTTGCAAAGCGTTTACAAATGATGGGAATGATTCAAAAAGCCGGTGACTGGGTTCCACATGATTTAAAAGAAAGAGACATGGAACGTCGGAAAACCATTTGTGAAATGCTGCTTCAAAGACAGCAAAGAAAAGGATTTTTGCATCGGATAGTCACAGGAGACGAAAAATGGATACACTAATCCTAATCGAAAATCCTAAACGCAAAAAAGCTTGGGTGAAACCAGGCGAACCAGGCCCATCACAGCCAAAAATAAATATTCACTGTGCCAAGGTCATGCTCTGTATTTGGTGGGATCAGAAAGGTATTGTATATTATGAGTTGCTCAAACCCTCTGAAACTATTAATGGAGAAGTTTACCGACGACAACTAATGCGTTTGAAGCGAGCCATAGAAGAAAAACGACCAGAATGGGTGAATAGACATAACAAATTAGTTCTTCAGCATGACAATGCCAAACCGCATACCGCAGAAGTCGTAAAAAGATATTTAGAGGGACAGGACTGGGAAGTGTTACCCCACCCGCCATATTCACCAGACATAGCTCCTTCGGATTACCACCTATTCCGGACGATGCAGACAGACCTTACTGGAGAAAAGTTTACTTCATGTGAAAGTATCAAAATTTGGATTGACAACTGGATAAGCTCAAAAGACCAGGACTTCTTCCAGCAAGGAATACGAAAACTACCTGAACGATGGGCGAAGGTTGTAGCTGCAGATGGAGCATACTTTCAATATTTTTTTTTTAATTTTGTAAGCGAACAAATGTGTTTTATTTTGACAAAAAGGGGCGGAGTCATATTCACACACCTATTACTTGCAACTTTTGGTATATCGGGCTTCATACAAAAATGTTCGAACCCGGATTACAAAATATATAATACAACTTATATTTAAATGTAATTTGAATTTTTTCACGCAGAACAACCCCCGGTATCCCGATACCGTAAATTCGGTCTTACATTACCGGTATGAAGTGCGTACGCTAAGATTGCAACATAGTGACAAAACCTTCATTACAATGTTGTGATCGAAGCCGCGGGCAGAAGCTAACAGTGCCATATATTTGTAATTGCAGGAAGCCCGCCGCGAGCTGACGCAGGCGTTGCTCGACGAGCTGGCGGACGACAAGCCGATCCTGGACCTCATTCAGGAGCTCAAGGAGATGGCCCTCAAACATGACATCCCCGACCACGAGGTCGTGGCCATCGTAAGTACTTTTCAATACTTTTTTGAAATTTCTAATACTCAAATTGTCTATTTTTTATGCAACAAAAGTGACAGGACCTGCTGAAGACCTATCTGGCTTTAAGTGGTTACCTACGCTCATAACAACAGCAATTGATCGAATTCGCACCCCGTTGCGTCCGTCACCCGAGACGGGGATGCTAGACGTTCTAGGCATGTGTTTTCACCGGCTCCCACACCTTTCCACCGGAACAGCAATGCGAGTGCACCACTGCCTGGCGCCAGATACCAGTTGACGAGGCAGTATTTCTCCCATCACTTGATACATAATGGGGTAGGAACAGAGGCACTGCCTTCTGCCGCTTCGGGGAAATATGGCGTCAATATATGAATGTTTCCTCAGATCTGGCAGTGCGTGATGTCTCGCGGCGAGTGGAACAAGAAGGAGGAGCTATTGGCAGAGCAAGCCGCGAAGCATCTGCGCCACTACACGCCTCTGCTCGCGGCCTTCGCGAAGTCAACCAAGGCAGAACTAGCTCTGCTGTCCAAGGTTAGCGCGCAATCTCACTACTATAGTAATGCTTGTTCTTCCCCATGGAGGGTCGGATAGGGTTTGAACGACTGCACACTTAGTATTAAGAACGCATGTTCTTGTAGGTACATATTTATTTTAAAAAGTGATGTATCCCAGTATTTTTTAAGAATTGATTTTTAAATGACAATAACTGGGACAAAATGTCTGCCAAGTAAACGAAATTGCGTATTTTGCTTTGCATAGTCTACGTCCATTGTAAACCAATTTGGATGTTTTTTTTTATTTAAAATGGCAGGTTAATATGAAATAAAGGATGATCAAAAATGCGTACAAGTAGAACCCAACTCGGGTCCGTCGGCGCGACAGTACTGTGAGTTCAATCTGATGTATTGACACATTGTCGGTGCGTTAAATAATCTCACTACACTCATTCTTGTATGACAAGTTCATTTTAAACGAGTTCATTTTTTCATTTTGGCAAACAGCTGGTTATTTAAAAGCCCCTGCGTTTCAGGTGCAAGAGTACTGCTACGAGAACATGAGCTTCATGCGAGCGTTCAGCAAGCTGGTGCTGATGCTGTACAAGACGGACGTCCTGTCCGAGGAGGTGATCCTCAAGTGGTACCGCGAGCCCAACTCCTCCAAGGGGAAGGTCATGTTCCTCGACCAGATGAAGAAGTTTGTCGAGTGGCTGCAGAGCGCTGAAGAAGGTAACAAACATGTGTTTTTAGTCATTGTCAAGATACTTAAATGGGTTCTAGACGGCACGGTGGTACGTCCCGACTATGTAAGGCCGTATAGGCCCGTCGCGACGGAATTTGCACATAGTCCGGCGGTTTGGGAGTTTCCATTAGTAGTTTATTGAATGCGTCGCTGTGACGCTGCAGCACGCCACAACTCTGTTTTCTTTTATTCCAATTGGCTAAGGTCATCGTAACCTTCGCGATTTTAGGACGGATCACAATACGTCTGGGAGTGTACAATACTATTGTAGAAAAAATACAGACTGCTTATAAAAACATATAATTAAAACACAGAAATATTGTATGATTTTTTATTTATAAGATTACTTTTGTTTTAGAATCGGAGAGCGGTGAAGACGAAGATTAGTATAAGAGCAGCGTGAGACTGACGACACAACCTCCCCTCCCACACCCTACCTACAACCCTATATACACCCCCACATTCCCCTACCCCCCCGCCCCGCGACTGGGATGCGCAGAGACGGAGCGAACACGATTCACTGCTCACTGTTGTTTATAATAAAGTTTATGTAGAAAAAAACTTGTTATACCATTCTGAATTTAGGCAAAATACATAAGCAAAATGTTATTTGTGATTGTTGAAATATTGCGGGGAATATACACAAACCGATAACATAATGAAGCGACAGCTATATTTATACTAAACATTTGTATTGTCTTTTTAGAATTGCATTGTTTTATCTTTATTAATTCAATAGACTTTGTACGAAATAAATGACTATTACTCAACTTAATAGATTTCAACATTAAGAGGTGAAAAGTTCTCTTAAATTAATGAATAAATAATTTAAAACATAGTATTGTTAAATAGTTGAGGGAATAAATGTAGCATAATATTTTTTCCTTACAATGAATATGATCATTTATTCTCCCTGGAGGTACTGCAATGTTGTACTTGTTATATGTATTTTTGATTAATATTAATCTTACGGTTACATTGTCACAAAATGGCGTCAGCCGAAACACGTTCGAGCGACGCGCTTTTGCCTAATGAAGCACGGATTATAGTAACTAAAAATCGTGTCGCTCAAAACGTTCAATCTTATACTGACGTTTGATTCGATTAAATTGTTGTAATGTAAAAATGTTTGTAAAATTCGTTTGTAGTGCACACTCATACCTTTGTAATGTTGAACAGACAATCGACGAGCTCACGATACTGCCGTAGTAATAGCGCCTGAATTTCATAATATATAATAGCTTTAACTTAGATATTATACACCGATTAGTATTCTCACTAGGGTTAATCGAATAGTGAATCGTTTTCGCCAAAATTTCATTCCATTTATCGGCACATACGTCTCTTCACAACCCACACCTAAATCTTGTACACAACACTAGATTTTTGTGATCTGTATTGAACCACATAATATCCAATCTTTCTTAGCTTAGCACTGATTAAAGAGCTAGGTATTTCTTAATAATTGTGACTCAGTGATTTGGCCTATTGCTTGCTTTGCGCATTCTACAACAGTACAATGAGCAAGCAGTTTGTACTCCACGTTGACGTTTGCAAGTTAGTGTAATGGCGTCTGGCGGTTGTGTATTAGATTTATAGTTATGGTGGCCCCGATCGACACGATATTTACTAGAACTGCCGCACCCGTTCGATGATATTGTTAATGTGCACGTTAGGGCGACAAAGCGAATATAATGTTTTCTACAACTGTATAATATTCCTTTCTAAAGTAACATGTTGATGAAATACAATATTTTTTATTCAATTTTTATAGTAAAATTCCAATAAATGGTGGTAACACACAGGGAGTTGTTTTCTTTGTTGTTCTAGAAGAGCGAGATTCTGTTGTAGGCATATCTTTTATTAAAATCACGTGGCACGGCCTTTGAATCTAAATAACCGGCAGTGATGCTGACTGCAATGTCAGACTGGTTTGATCCTGAGTAAATGGAAATGACATAGCAGTGTCTAAGGATCAATTCATGCTCGCATTTACCTCTGCGCTGGGATTCCCTGTATCGCAGATGGCATGGACAAACGGAAAGAGAAGAACACTCAAGACCCGAGAACAAACTTCATGCTCACCACACAGTGTGCCAGGAATCGAACCCGGGACCCCTCGCTTCGAAGACGGACTACTACCAACTAGACCACGGAGCCATCCATAAAGCAAATTCACCCTCATCTCAATGTAATGCTCATATCAGACGCGCGTATTTGTTTTATTTCAAAAGAAATAAAACAAATACGCGCGTCTGCGAGGGACCAACGCTGATTGGAGCGCGTCCGCGCGATCTCAACCGCCTGCCACGCAAACCAACGCGCCTTTATTTGGAAAATGACAACTTCGGATATTAGTAAAATCATAGCAAGATCAATGTCAACAAACCGTTAAACGACATTCATCACACCCTTGAACAGGCAACTGATGTCCATCACTACTAAAAATAAAAGCGTATGAAATGCGCGCGAATTCACGAGAAAACGTGCACATTCGTACACTCGCTTTAATTGTGCAGAATTTGACGCTTCGATGCACTTCGACTGCGCTGGCATGAGTTGACCCTAAATTGACTCCAAATTCGTAGTCCATGGATCGAAACCTATCCGGTTCGCGCATCCTGAAATCGAGTAGTTAAAATCATATCAGTAATCGGTGGTCTTATTACCTATATTACTGGAGGGTAGAGGTAAGGAGAACCATCTCTGTCTATGGAAGTGATAGCGCCAAAGAAATTAGAGTTGGATAGTGAAAAATGTTAATGTGATGAGATCAAAATGTAGGATCGTTAATTGAATAAATAATTATTAATATAAATTTATTTAATATACTTGTAAGGTGGTAGAGTTGTCTACCTACCCTGTCCTAGGTAAGAGAATATTGCTCATATAATCGGCTCCATGGCTTAGTTGGTACCCAGCCTTTTTTTTTTGTTATGAATAGGCAAACAGGCTTACGGCCCACCTGATGGTAAGTGGTCATCGTCGCCTATTGACATCTGCAACGCCAGTGGTGCCTTCGAAGCACTAGTGCCTTCGAAGCTAGTGGCCCCGGATTCAGTTCCCGGCCTTTCGGTCCTGGGTGACACAGGGAATCCTAGTGCAGGGTAAATGCAGGGGCTAAAATATCTCATCAGAAGGAGGTATTTTAGCATAATTTATAAAACCTTATCTTCCTCATTCGCTGATTATAATAGTCAAATAAGTAAACCTGTGATCTGGATTATACGTTATTGTAGGTACCTAATCATTACACAAAACGTTCAAAATAAACCGTTACCTACACGTGCCTCCTTTGGCCTTGGTCTCCGAACCTTGGATCCGAGGACCGAGGGGAACTGAGCCGTTGAAACCAGATTCAAAAGAATGCCCCGGATGTACCTACCTACTTACATAATGGCCGTCCCCTAGGCGAATGAAAACCTTATCCCGACAATATTTTGCATCGCGCCAAGTCAGTTTTTTTTTATTATTCCTGGCCAGCGTAATGGGATACCTTTATGATAGGTATGCCATGTTTTAGGGTTCCGTGTACAAAAATACAAAGAGAATATATAATATGTATGTAATAAACAAATTTCTGGTAGGTGAGCTCATCATTTGTTTAAAACCTTGTTCTTGATGTTTCTTTTTTTTAAATAATTATTATTTTGCATCCCTTAGCGCGAGAAAAATGTAGATATTAAAGAATGGAAGCCAAGTTTTTTCTATTTGAAATCAGTCCCTTGTTTTACTTTGTGAGTGTTGACCATGTGGAAAAGTAAAAAGGTATGGTCTAGGTCAAGTGTTACCACATTCTAACAAGTACTAAGAACTTGCGGCTGGACTCAGCTAAATATAATCCAGAGCACCTCCAACAAATACCTTCACCCACGCTACAATAATTGATGTATAAATTATCGCTAGTTAGTTTACAATGTCAGCATTAAACTAAACGGGTGACTTTTAGGTGGGATGGTTGCCTTTCGAAGCCAGGGCTCCTGGCTTTGGGGTTTAGCATGAATTAGGTTTTTGGCTTTTTGGCGCTTGAAGTACATACCTATATTTCAAGGCTTATTAATGCATTCAAGATTCAAGATTTGTTTCAAAGGAATAACGATTTTTGACTTAGATGACTGTAGATTCAGTAGGTTTGGGTAAACTTGGTGTAATAAGCATGAAGTTTGTCCTTAGTTCTTTAATTTTTGTGTGTAGCAACTGAGTTATACTACGCTTTGTTATTTTTTATGGTTGATTAAAAACCATGCAGATGGGCTCCGCATTGCCAAGGTCATAGGCACCCTTTGCTTATACATGCACCCTCCACGAAGGGTAAAGTTGACCTTGCATTAAATTGTCAAGTCAACTGACTGCGCATAAAATTATATTTGTTTATTTTGCATGTTATATAAACTGGTATATTTTAGCAGACCGTTAAGAATTAAATTATGCGTATTCTTATGCTCTTGCTGGATGATTGGATCTCCTGCAGATGGCGTGGATATACACAGTAACATAAATCAGAGATCCAAGAGCCGCAAACATACTTCATGTTCAGTTTACAACTTGCTCAGTAGGAAGATTGAAGCCACTTTTTACACATTACTATTGCCAACAGAGGAAGAAGTCATAATATAACTATATAAAAATCACTTTCGATATTGTTATATTTTTACCCATAAGCAATAGCCAGGTTATCAGAAAGAGACCATAGCGATATGACCGCCCATGAAAAGCTTCTCTGGAATCTAGATTTTTGCCATATGATATTCTTTTGATAGACAGCTCCGTGGCTTAGTTGGTAGTAGATCTGCCTTCGAAGTGAGGGATCTCAGGTTCGATTCCCGGCCGGGGCACACCGTGTGGTGAGCATGAAGTCTGTTCTCGGGTCTTGGTTGTTTTTCTTGTGTTTCTGTATTTGCCCACGCCATCGCGACACAGGAAATCCTAGTGCAGGGGTATGAGTGTGTTAACGTTGTTTTTTGTTCCTCATTATTTCTCTCTCTGTTCTGATTCCCGTCACTCTGAAACTTCTGAGTAATTTTACCTAATCTAAAAAGGGTAATTACAAAAAACAAACACAACGAGATAAGTTTTGTATCATTGCTTTGGTTCCCATAGTATATTCCCATCCCAAACACTTAGTTTGGGGCTAGATGGCACTGTGCGAAATTTCAATGACTATTTATTTATTTATTCATACAGATACCATTTGTATGGTTAAAATTACATGAAAATTATTATAAATTATTCTTAAATATGTAGGCTTGGTCAATTGATTTCGGAAATTGATAATTCCCGAATTATCAATATGAATACTACGAGTATAAAATATCATTTTCTCGCTATAATGTCCGCTATCGGGCTTGAAAACGATAACAGGATTGGCTCCATGAAAAGAAAGAGACGGATAATCAATTAGTTAATTAATTATTTACTTAATGGCCTTCGGATTGACATTGTGCGTTCGTACCACTGGGCTCTCTACACGCCACTCTGCGCATGTTTTGAGACAGCCGGTACATATTTATGCAAGTACATGTGGAATCACAGCTGCAAAGGAAATCTTTAGTGTGGACACCTGCTCACCAACACAACTATACGTTGAAAGGAACTTACCCACCCGTAGAAAAGGATGCTGTATGATACCGGTGTCAAGCGCGGTATCCGAACAGATCGAGGGTTCTGTAGCTGGATAAATGTATGGCACAGTTCATACAGATTAAAAAATTTACTATGGTCAAATAATTATCCTAAATAATATTATTAATTCGAATGTGAGGTTGTTTGTGACGCAAGATAATATTATCTTGCAAGTTCGAAAACATTACCGCCAAAAACGCGAAAACGAAATATTTTTTTCTGAGTTTTACCATAGAGTATGGAATGCTTTTTAAAACAATCAAACATTTTTGGTATGGTGACTTTGACATTAGTATTTTACCAACTTGGGAAAAATGGGAAAAACCAAATGGGAAAAAATTGTTCCAACTGAGTTACACTTTTAAAGTTGGTCACACTTTGAAAGCGCGTTGAAATCTTTTATATGAAGTAAAAAGATTTAGACGCATAACATGAACCCGCACCAGCTGTTTGTGACGAAATTACCGACATATGGAGGATGGGCCAATCGGGATTTAACGTGTCCAAACGGTACCTAATTTTACATCTTACGAAATAATGTTGCCATGGATAATGAGGAAAACAGTGCCTCGACCCGTCATGTTTTCCTTCGCCGTTATGAACAAACTTATTTATCAAATCAATTTGTATTTTTTCTCAGAACTACGTAATTTATTAACTGCTTGGGAAAAATATTTATTTACTAGCTGCGCCCCGCGGTTTCACCCGCATACTTCCCGTTCCCGTGGAGAATACGGGGATAAATTGATTTTATTTTTTTCGTTAATTTTCCAATGTTTTAATAGTTATTCTGCTATTCGGGACGGAAACAAATCCAACAAATCAAAAACCATGGCAATCGGTCCAGCCGTTCTCGAGTTATAAGTGTTGTAACAAACACGACTTCTTTTATATATATAGATTTTATAGAAACCTCAAAAATTGTAGCCTATATGTTATTCTGATGTATAAGCTATATTGTGGTAAAGTTTCATTCAAATCCATTCAGTAGTTTTTACGTGAAAGAGTAACAAACATCCATACATCCATACTTACAAACTTTCGCCTTTATAATAGTAGTAGGATTTGAACGGTTATGGTTTCAGATCGGTCGCTTATTTAGGCACATTACATAGAAATACCTACAATTATGCAGGTAAACTTAAATAGCTATATAAATACAAAATTTCATTCAAATCGTACAACAAAATAATAATTAGGAAAAATATTATTTTCATAATTCAAAGTCAACGTAATGATGACCGTTGAATCCTAAAAAAAAATACTTGACGCATTACTTTTTTAATATGTAGGTACGTATCCCGTTCTTGTTGCTAAATCCAGCTTATAATATTCTCCAAGCAGACCCCTATAATCCCAGCAAGAAGTTTCCATTGTCCAAACCAGAAATCCGAATCCTAGATTTCAATAAGAATCTCCCCTCTTTTACTGGACACCTGGTGATCAAGATATTTTGTTTCCCGTCGAAATAAGGTCTGGGTTAGGGTGACATTTGGACCAAAAAGTATTGTCAAGCTTGGACATTAAGAAACGAGGGTCAAGCACAAATAAAAAAACATTTTCTTTTTATTGAATAAGTGATCCCATGGAAACCGTTAATGGTGGTACTGAGTTTTACATGAGAATGGGACAAGGGATCTCATTGATTCCACACGTGTTTACACGTGTTTAGTATTAGAATGAATTTATTTCGGTATTTGAATTTAATGGGGTTGTCATTGAGATGTGATTGGTCGTTAATAATATTAATTTTGGAAGATTATTGACATTATCCATACATTTAATTTAATCTGCAAACACTGCTTGCTAGTTATTATGTCAACAGCCGCAAAAGGGCATACAAACTGTATTTTTGTACCTGAATGCACAAAGCAGATCGTCTGTCTAGACTAGACAGATCTAGACTCTTACAGCCAGTGCATAGAGAACCTAACCTAAAATAAGATTGGAGGTACAACATTGTATATCGGTCAAAAACATATATTAAACTTTTTGACAGGTATTGATGTTTTACCTTCTTTTTTTTCTTGGTAAAAAGGAGTTCTAATTCGGCTGTTGGATTTGTTTGTTGTTTATTTGTTACCCTATTTATTCACAAAAGTGGTTCGATTTGGATCATTCTTCTTTTTTTTGATAATATCAGCGGTCTTTTTGAAATTTCTTGCAAAAGAATAATCGACGAAACTAAAAAAAAACAGTCACTTGTAACAGTATAATTGCTATAGTATATCTGTGCTATGGTCTATAATATATCTACTTTACCCCGAACTATATCGCGAATAATAACTTTGATTTGCTATATGAAAACATGTCTTGAAGATACTGCTATTCGACTCGTCGACAAAAAGTCCGTACGCGCGGCAAAAATTTAAAAATGGAACAATAATATTAAGTAGGTACGGAGCGTAAATCATAAAAACGAAAAAGGTTTCAATACTCGAACGTCTAGGAAGGTCGTCTTTCAAGCGATCGTTGAAATTACCTCCTTACATTACAATGAGGTGAAGCGTAGGTACTACCTGCTTTTGAATCATTTTGGTACTTATAAAGGGACGGTGGGCCTTTGTCAGTTGTACCCGGGGAGATGGTTCTCGAATCGTCCACAAAATTAAAGATAATTCCTGTTCAGGGTTACTGTTCACCGTTCGTTGGAGCTACCATAATGGAACGAGATATATCTACAAACATTCGTAGGTCTCTGTAATTTTATGCATGACCATGAAATAACATAAAGCATAAATAGAACTTCTTTCAAGTCCATCCGGAGATGAACTATACCTTGTAATCCGTGAACACACGTTGCTTTGTTCTATAGGCAGGGTGTGGGTCACCGGTAGATTCAATTATAGGCAATTGAGGCGTAACATTCCCGTCAGACAGTGACGGTTACAACGTAATATGACTTTAGCCTTCTTATATTTCGGGAGGAGAAGATTTGACCTAACAGCCATATTTCTGAAGCCTTAGAATTTAGTCACATGAATAAATATTAACCAAATTGCTGAGAATACTTATAAAGTTACTATTTGCAATTATATACGCAGCCATAGAACCAACATTTATGTTCGCCACAATAATGTTGGCCCTGGGTGGATATCAAACCCACTATATTATAAGACTAATGTGTTTTTGATATAGTTCGATATGTTTACATAATTATTTTTAGAATATAATAATTGAATATAATGGTATATTATAGTTATTTTATATATATTTATAATTTCATGTGTTGTAAGAGCATATAAAAAAAGTTTATTTTAATTTTTTATCTACTAATTTACATTTTTTTATATGAGGTTAGGTACATCCCGGCTTCGATTCCCGGTGGAACACACTTTTTGTTCGAGCATGAAGTTTGTTCTCGGGTCTTGGGTGTTTGCATTGTGTTTCTGTTTGTCCATGCCAGGGAATCCTAGTGCAGGAGTATGAATGTGTTAACATTAATTAATTTTTATTTATTATAATCAACAACAACAACGTTAACACACCCATACCTCTGCACTAGGATTCCCTGTGTCGCAGATGGCATGGACAAACACATAAACACAAGACAAACACCCAAGACCCGAGAACAAACTTCATGGTCACCACACAGTGTTAATCAAGTTAAGCATCTTTAAGATAGGCATCCAATGGCAAATGCATAGAAGTGCGACGCCAGAAGAAAGAATAAAAAAAAAAAATAGGCATCAAATTTGGCTGGATGTAAAAGTAATTACCTACCTCAAGTCTATTTGACCTGAGTGACCTAACTAATTAACATTTAATCTCAACTGTCCGTCCGGAGTACGTTAGTGGGTCATTCTACTGAGTGGAATTTGGGGGGTCTAGTTGCTCGCAGTCCGCAGGTGAGTGAGGAGTGAAGAGCTGTAGAACTTGTGAACAATTCGTCTGGAGAAGTACTGCCGCCACATCTGGTTATCTACCAAGCAGTGGTGCACTCGCATTGCTGTGTTCCGATGGAAGGGTGTGGGTGCCGATGAAATCAATTTTTTTTGTTATAAGGTTGGCGGGACGAACTTAAGGCGTACCTGATGTTAAGTGGTTACCTCCATTCATAACAACAGCAATTAAACTCGGAACGAGACTTGGGTCTTAGACAGAGCTTTACTGTGGTGCGCCCATCACTCGAGACGGGGAGGGCACGTCTCATGCGCCCTTGATTTCACCGGCACCCACACTTCCACCTAAACATTGTAATGCAAGAAGTACTGCTTGGCAGACATCTTCATATAAAAATAAATCACAATAAAATAAATAAATTACAATGGAATAGTAAATTAATATTTTCACAGCTATTTAGCTATCTTGAACTAAACACCCAATGTCTCCAATATGGCACATCAGAGGTGTTTAGTCTGTAGAATCACCCGTAGTATTCCATGCTGTTTACATTTCATGTATGGTAGTACAGTTATGTGTGTGTACCTAACACTTTAATTGGGGGCCGAGTCACAGTGTACACGAACGCAGTCTACAAATGGAGATTACATTAAAGATTTTAGGTCGGTTGGTTAGGTCGGTTTTAGGGTTGAAACATACGTAAACTTAACAAATAAGATTATCTAAAACATGAAATTACATGCGCATGAGACATATCATCCCCGTCTCGAGTGATGGACGCAGCAGGATGAATGCGACTCAGTATAGATATGGATCTGATATTGAGTCGCACGCATTACTGCTGTCATGGGCGAGGGTCACAAGTGACCATCAGGTGGGCCCTCAGCTCGTTCCGTCACTTATTAAAATAAAAAAATAAAAAAAAACTGACTTCTAAGTAAGCCGCGGAGCCTTCAAATCTAAATTAAGTACTTTTAAGTGAGGTTTTTTATAGTTTGTTAGAATATCTGCCGTCATAGCCCATATGTGCTCGCTAAGGTTACGAAAAGAAAGAATGCAATTTATAGGTAGGACATACAGACGGACGGACGCTGTAGTCTTTTTTCTTAATTCAAATGAAAATATATATACCTATTAGAATTTATAAATTCACCATCTATGTAGTCTAATGTATATTTTTTATGATAACATTAAAGAATTATTATCTGTGGCGACAGATTATTATAATGTTTATTTAATCTGTGGTAATAATAAACAATAATAGATAATACAATAACAAAAGCTTTTAAGATTTTTGTTCCTACGATTGAAATCATAAAAAAATCTCTTGGTACTTGTAGCAGCTGTACAGTACAATGAAAAATCTTTCCACAATATACTGTGACACAAAAAAACTTAGACAAAGCGCATTGAGGTCATATTGGTCAGCAATTTGCCTCAAGCTATGAAAACTAATGCTCGCCGTCTCTCAAATCTGATAAACTCAAATGTTGATCGATTGCGTTCAAGAAAGTTATGACCATATTTTATTTATCTAAACTTTCACCTTATCGAAGTTTTGATTTTTTGTTTTGTAGGAAATATTTTGGTAAAATGTATTTCTATTTGGTTTACAAAGGTATTGCAGATAAGCAGACGTTGTGGGCTTGGTAATTGGGTTTCCTTTAACTTTTGGGTACGGAACCCTATAAACTGTTAATCCCGCTTCAATACCTGTCAATGGTATCAAACTGATAAATTTGTCAGTATTTTTTACGTCTCCAAGTCCATATTGTTTTGGCGGTGGAAAATGTTATGACTAGTAACTCTCAAGTAATTTCTTAACCTACTTCAAAAAGGAGGAAGATATAGATTCGTTTGTATAATTCTTTCTCAACATCTACGATATGGTGAACTGTATTTAATGATTTGTTAGATTTAATCTCCAAAGTACTATACAATTTTTAAAGAAGAATTCCACCCTAAATCTTCAACGTTGTTGAAATATTTGTAGGTAAGATTTTCAGGCCAGTACTTTGTTTATCTTTCTCTTAAGTACCTACTGCAAGTAAACATCCTGTGACTGAACCGTTTGTCGTCAAACTTTTTGATATCCGACCTCGATGAAGTGGGTTCGAGTCAAGATACGGAGAAATTCAATAAACAAAACAAACGAATTGGGATTCTTTGTTCATAAACAAAAGGCTCTCTTGAACATTGCGTTTGAGTAGACCTATATTACTTCTGAAGGTAATTAGTTTGACTGAAGTGTTTCTTTTGATTTTTGCCGAATTGGGACTCGTGACAGCGCTGGATAAGTATGCAGCTTTTACCCGACTGCATGCATGTATGTATGCATGTATTTCTTTGGCACGTTCTGTAGAATAAACGGCTTGATGAATTGTGGGTAGTCGTTAAATTCGTCTTAGTTGTGAAATTGACATTGGCTATCAAAGTTATAAAATTAAAATGGCCGATTTTTGGCGCCATATTATGTCTTCGGAAATTATTTTTCCTCAAAACTTATCGAGTGAGGTACCTATCAAAATATAGGCTAACAAACAACTTACAACTTATATGTTTCAATGTTTTTGGATTTTTTTACGCAAGCGGGTTTTTCCCAATAATTACTATTTTTTTAAATTTATTTATTTTAACAGTATAACATAATTACAGGTTAACCCTAAGCCGATGACATGTATGTATATAATATAAGATAGGCAAGAATGGAAACTTTTTGTTCCTTCAGTTTCTTACGGCATTTAGGAATTTTAGTATAGAATAAAAACGACATACACTATTTCTCTGAAGTGTGGTTTTAGATGTGTGAAGTTGTAATCTATTTTCATCAAGCCTCACGTGATATTTCAAAATGAGAAAGGTAAAATTAAAGTACTAAGTCAAAGTCGAACTCATTTATTCCTTTAGATCTCAAGTATCATTTGGACACGTCAAATTTTTCACATGCATGTACCCATATTCGTGAGCATACAACGTGTCACAGTAGGTTTTACGACTCCCATTTTTTTATTCATTTCTTGAACGTTATGAGTACAATTAATTTTTTTTATATTTTTTTAATAATTGTGACCATATTCTCGCCCCTACGCCAAGAATCAAACCCAACTATTGCAGGAGCACATCTAAGTGTCCCCTAGTAGATTTATTCAGTGCAATATTCACCCAAGCCGATTTGAAATGTCCGCTGGCCGTCGGGAATCAAACCCACTATCGCTGCATTCTGCAGTGGGCTCGGGTAACGGTCGCCCCGGATGGGACCGGTCTGCCCTTGCCACAGACGATACATTATGTACCACTGAAGGTACCGTACTAAGGTGAATACCTTGAGATACCTAATCTTACCTCCTGGAAACGGGAGTATCTTAGTTAGAATAATGTTGAGTTTTTTAAATGTAAAAGCACAGAGTATGCAATGTATTATTTTTATAGAACCTCAAAATTTATTTACTAATTACTTTTTCATTGCCAATTCGTTCGCGGGGAATTTTTGCACAGATTTTTTTTCGAGGAATCCTAATTTTAATTTATTTCAAAAGTAATGGAATCCTATAATACTCATTATAACATTAGCCAGTGAAAGTCCCAACGGTCCAGCCGTTACGGAGATTAGGCCGGAACAAACAAACATTTTTATTTTAGTTCCTTATATACTTTCAAATGTATTTATGAATGATGAAATTTGCATAGGACCAATCTGAATCCTCATCCTTAAATAAAATCGGTTGATAAATTACGGAGTTCTGATTATAAAATAAAAAGAACAACCAAAGATAACGTCCTCATTTGGAAATCTGTTGAAAAGACCAAGGAGATTCATTTTAAATCTGAGCTTTGACATAAAGCTTTATTATTCCACAGAGTGTAATATAATTACAACAGGCAGTCCTTCTGTAGCCGTAGGTACATACAGGCTGACGAATAACATCTGTCGGAGCAGCTGCCACGTACCTGCAGCATGATAGATTTCATTTATTTTGATTTACTTATATTATCTCGATATCTGCGGCAGTTGGCCGAAGTTTCTGATGGAAACGTCAAAAATAGGTTCGGTTTTATATTTATAATCTGTGCTGCAAATCTGCTAGCTAGATTAACATTGTTGTTTTTTTTTATGGCTGAGTATTATGTGAGAATGTATTGATTTTCTATTCTATTGTATTATGTGTGGATATTAATGATCCACAACTTACAGAATAGAGATTTGGATGTAATTATAATACTTATTGTGAATATCCTATTACTTTCTTGTAACGATGTTTTTCTGTTTACCTTTATAATTATTATATAATATCTTGTAAAACGTGTTTTTTAAATTAAACGTTTTGCACAGAAGGAACCGAGCGAAGCTTGGTCGCCCGGAATTGCATTTTTTTATACTACTGAAGCGACGAAACGAGCTGAAGGTCCACCTGATGATAAATGGCTACCTCCGCCCATAACAACAGCAATGACGTATATCCTCCGACACAAGTCGCATCCCGTTGCGCCCATCACGAGAGATGTTACCGACAACTGTCATTTCACCGGCGCAACCCTTACCAGAACACAGCAATACGAGTGCATCACTGCTTGGCGGCATCTGATGTCCAGAAGTCAATTCAGGAGTGCCAAGTATCCACCATCGGTTGAGTACATGCAGTGCAAACCTGATTAAAGCAAGGATGTTTTATTAAATGATTTCAAAAATAGTATTTTTTTAAACCTTTGTTACTCTATTTCTCTGCCAATTAACGATTGGTTTAGAAGATTCTCTCTCATTTCATAGGGGGTGCCTCCGAAATTGTCGTTTATAAATTCCACCCCTAAGAGCGTAAAATAAGTCATTTTATTTGATCAAAGTGTCGACGGCCCACCTAGTGTTAAGTGATTTCTGCCGCCAATAAACAACAGTAAAACGACTTCGCTCCTCTTCAAATTATGAGAAGACCCCACTCACACCCGAATTCTGCTTGTTTTGAGACGCGAAGTGCGATTCAAACTCGCACACTGAAGGTTCCGTACAGCCTAATATGTTTTTATGACAATAAATATACCATTGTAATATATATTCTGTGAAATTTTCAGCGCACTACG
Source organism: Aplocera efformata (assembly GCA_921293045.1). NCBI lineage: Eukaryota > Metazoa > Arthropoda > Insecta > Lepidoptera > Geometridae > Aplocera > Aplocera efformata. The sequence goes on from OV121057.1 coordinate 1,353,645, forward strand.
GCTTATAATTCAGAAGTTACAGCCATTTAAAGGTTGGTCACGGACAAACTTTGTAAGTTTAGTAATGAGTTTCCCTTTACCTTCGGAAAGTAAGGAAAAGTAAGTTAATGTGTAGTCTATTGATTATCGATCTAGCCGCTAGTATTTAGAATATAATGTGCCTTGAGCCCAGATGGGAGACAGGGGGTGCGCAGGGGGGCGGCAGATGCACCGACCGGCGGCGCAAGCGCAGGGGGCAGCTGGCGCGGCGCGTGCGCATGTCGCCTTGCACCTTTTGTTAGGTGCCTACGTTTTTTTTAACTGCATGATTGATCATTTCGTGTGTGATTTTAAGATCACGATGATGGATGCGACTTATAGTTGGATTGTCGTGCTGCCAACTGAAGGCGTCAACGAAAGGTCGATTCGATGTTTGGTTTCTATGTTTTATTTGTTACTAGCTGTTTCCCGCAACTATATTCGCTTGGAATTTAAGATTTTTCGTGCGCGGAATACGGAATAATTCTTTTTCTAAAATTAAAGTAGCCTAAGTTACTCTTTATAACATCAGCTATCAGTGAATGTCCCGTCAAAATCGGTTTGGCCGTTTCGGATATTAGCCGGAACAAAGAGACAGACAAAAATTTTAGTAATTTTTTTTTTATTATGAGTGACGTATATACTTTCAAATGCGTTTAGTAAAAAGCTGTTATCATATTTCAGTAAACGAAGTATTTTGCTTTCTTGTGACTTTTTTCTTCGCCCGTTGTATACCGATATGGGGAAATAGGGGATGAAAAAATTGAAGCCGATTTTTTTTCGTTTTTTAAATCGGTTATTTCCTATCATCTCACTCTCGCATGTCAAGAGTACGGTGCCAGTGGTAACATAGGCTGATACGCGGTTACATGACATAGGTAGACTAAGCACAGGTGCTGAATTGGCACCATTCATTCATGGGTTGTCGAATGTGCTGACGCGGCGGTGGTGGCACGCTGTGACGTAACCTGGATGTTTAGACTGTTTGCATGCTGACTCGACACCCGAGTACCTATGGGAACGACCCACGCATTAGAACAGCTACATTAATCTGTGCCGTTCATTTGATTCAATAATGGTGTGACTGACGATCCCGATGTTTCTTTATCACTAATCTATTAGGATTCCCTGTGTCGCAGATGGCATGGAGAAATACAGAGACGCAATATAAACACAAGTGTTTGAAATGCATTCGGATACGGTTTTGTTCTATGAATTAGTTGTTATTAAACTTGTTGGGCGGAAATGATTCTTTCTTTTACTGAATTGTTCATAGAATTAATATATGTGAAGAATGATAATGTTAAACCAAGTTTCGCTTAATGGTGAAGCCGAAACATAACCAATTGCGCGTGAGTTTCATGTGAATTACACCGTCGCGCTTGAAAGCGTACGAATAACGTTGACAGTCTTGGATTTATTTTATAATATTATTGAATAATCAATTAACAATTGTTCACCAATTAGATATCTGCATCTGTATCTGGACATTTCCCCTAAAATGCAACAAATGCTTTGGCTTCAGCCCCAAATACGTAGATTTGCGGCATTTACGCCTGTTTGAACTAAGTCACTTGGCAGGGCTGCATCACTTTGTGTACAAGTATAGCTTCTATTGTTATTTAAATTCTATGCGGCAGTTATTGTTGGCAATTAAATCTCTGGAAGACCTTTTTTGTTGAAACTTTTGCACTTATTGTTACAAAGTTTGCAATTTGCAAATTCGTCGTACGATCGCTTTGATCTTTAGAAAGGTTTGGTTACCTGAAGCTTAGCAAAAGAGTAGATTGGAGACCCTCATTAAATGAACTCGTAAAAGCCATGAATGAAGCTTAGAATCAATGGAAGACAATTTAAACAATGACAAGTTAACTAAGCTTTGTTGATGAATATCTATCGTTATAAAAAAGAATTTTCCAAATTGTTACTAATGGCTATACTAGTCGCTATGTCTTTGGATGGCTTGAAAAATTCAATGCCGGAGTTGGCCACGAACACACACGAAAGAAAAAGTATAAGGGATCCATCCACAACCAGCTAAATAAAAAAAAAAGCATAAACAATTACATTGAAAACGAATTGTATATCGGTCAATTTATAATATGCGTGACATTTGATGAGGGATGTCGAAACACGGAACCACCCCGGGGAATTCCCCCTGCGCAAAACTGAGGGTTGGACCATAGACAAATAGATTCTTCTCGATTCAAAATACAATGGAACGAATCAAACCTTTTTTTGCTTGTTTCTGGAATTCTTGGGAAAAATTGCAAAATGCTTTTTTAGTGGTAACAAGATGTTTCCTTTTTGAATCGATATGGAAGAATTATGCTTTTTACCACGTTATCAAGTAATATTCGAGATTTTATAGACCACAGGATTCTACGGACGATGTTTTGTTTAATCACTATAATAAGGTAAACCTTCTTTAAAATCATTCTAAACTATCATTAGAATGTAATAACCGTATTAAAATCCGTTGCGTGGCTTGGAAGATGTTATCGGAGAGACAGACATAGGAAAACAGCAATAACAGTATTTATAGATAATAAATTAGAAAAGCTACATTAATTATGAGTGTACCTCTGCACAAGGATTCCCTGTGTCGCAGATGGCATGGACAAACATAGAAACACAAGATAAACACCCAATGTCCGAGAACAAATTTCATGATCACCACACAAAGTGTGCCCGGCCGGTAATCAAACCCGGGACCCCTCGATTCGAAGGCAGGGCTACTACCAACTAAGCCACGGAGCCGTCCATAAGAACCTTAGGATTTATTTCTTTATATTTCAAGTATCATTTGGGTACTATTATAGAAAACAAGTGACTGTTTTTAAAAAGTTAAACCGTGACGGCATACGTATGTCCTGCCGTTTGCCGTCACGCTATGCGTCGGTATTCCTGCAAAAGCGCGCGAGCAGATATTTTAATCCATCGAATAAACCAACTTCAATACTTTTATCCCTTGTTTTCGCCCTTATGGATGAAATTTTGCGATGAAATTTTCATGGTGCGGAGTTCGGATTCCAATTAACTTCTACAAATAAAAAACCTATGAAATCGTTCTACAAATACCAAGAGATTGCGCAACTAACAAAAGAACTGCAAAACCATGCTCCATTTTTTGAACTGAATTAAAAATGTTTTTTACGTGAAGAATCTCGTTTTGAACGAACTCAATGCAACGATCACATAGCTTTTTCCAAGCAGGTTTATATGTCTATTGTATACTAAAAGTTTCATTTATCAATTATGGTAAAAATAACATAATTACGCAATCATTTCACAATATGTGTAGGTAATCTTAATCTTAATCTTTCGACAATCCCGTTAGTATCATCTCCAAATAATATGTTCTCTGTGGTATGATGTGACGTAGTTTTTGAGCATTGTGACGTCATTATGTCCCTTGTATTTATCACCACGTGGTTGAAACCGATAGATCTATGGGCTTTTGATATCCTATTCCGTGGGATTTATGAGTGAGTAATCCATAGCTTGGGTGTGCAAGCGCAGGTAGCTGAAATCGGTTTGAATGTCGAACACGTTGGGTTGCCAGGTAGCGGGTGAGAATTCCCAAAGAACATGTTTCACGCACTCTTGTTTGGTATTAATGACTCTGAAGCTAGATTGGATTGGTATTTGCTCTGCCTCCGAGTCGAGGGGTCGCGGATTCGATTCCCGGTTGGATCATAGAAGAAATATTGTAGAAACTGTTTTAATTTATTTTTCCAGCAGTGGCTTTATAACGCAATGCTCATACTTTCTAGCGTATAAGTGATTGCTTGGAATGAATTGTTATGAATGGGTATTATTAAAGCAGATATATACAAAAAAAAAAAAAAAATTACATGGGTATTTAAGTTACTGCAATAATACAATAAAAGCTGCTAACTTGTCTCAAAAACCTTTGGATTTTCTAGATTTATAATAGTTTATGAAATTTTTTCGTATTTATTTAGCTATTGTTATAACTACGATTATACAGTGATCTAAAAGGTTTTAAATTTTATTTAGGCCGAGGTATTAACGCGTATTCAAATTTATCTTTCTCTGAAGAGTTACGTAAGCGTAAATACGAAACAGTAGATAAGGTGACTTATGTAGGCTGGCTAGATCAGTACGTCATATCAGGTGCAGTCATTTGCAGCCATAAACCTAAGACTGCAAATGTTGTAGGTCAAACTTTAGTCTGAGCTATTAACTACACACTATCTTAAACTGGAGTTTCTTATCCGGGGTTTGATGATGACAAGCGTCATTTCAGGTTCGCGTGCATCTAAGATTGAGTTTCGGGAATATCAATTTAAGGAGAGATTGGTAAGGTAGAGAAACTCTGCTGCCAATATTTCTGAGGGGATGTGACTGTGGCAGTATTGCTTTTGGTTGCAGTCAAGCCAGACCAATGCAAAAATACCAAACTTTAGTTGCTAAAAACGTCGGGAATTGCATAATTTACGTAAAAGTTACTTGTGTTTAATATTGTGAGAAAAAGTTGTATTTATTTGGATTATCTTATTCATGCCTTTGTTGTCACCCCGCTCAATGCCTAGGTTCGTTATGGGTCGAAATTCAGAACCTTGATTCTTCAGTAACGTAACATTATCGTGAAGACAACATTGCTGGCTAGACCACCAGCATAAGCTGGAATGCGTCATGCCAGCGACCCGCGCTACGTGTCAAGGCCTACAACTTTCAAAAGCGTTCCATCAGAGCTCCCTGCAACTGTGCAGCTATCCCACACTGACAACCCCGTCGGGAAGCTCAGGAACCACTTCCCAGAACGATAAGGGTCCGCGGGGGGTGAAAACGTGCGGGGAGGGGAAGACGCGACAGCTGCGCGTGCGTCTCCCGCCCCGCGCCGCGCGCCATTCCGTCGCCGGTCGCCGAGCGGAACGCACGCTTCCGCCGGCCGGAGTCCCGCGAAATTCCGCGCGCGTTCAAGTTCACGTGTGTACGGGTGCGGCGAGATCCTTTGTTCGCGAGGCCCGTGTGGCTGGGCGGTGACTGGCGCTATATTCGGTTACAGTGCGATATTGCACCAGTCCCGGCCTATCCAAGCGGGCCCGACCGCTAGTCATGCCCAGCATCCGAGTTTCCGAGGCGCGCGGTCCCGTTAGCCGGCCTGCCCGCCGGTCGTTCACAGCGGTGGCCACGCATAGGACGCGATTTGGTGTAAACGTTGTGCTTGTGTATCAAATTGCACCAATCCCGGCCTGCCTGTGGTCACTGCTCCTGCAAGAATGCATGTGCGAAAATTGCGCTTTGTTCTGGACGATACAATAATTTTATGTTTCACGACTGTGGTATGTCAACTAGTTCATTATTAAGTATTTGTATTGTGAATTTTACGGTATCCGTATTTATTTGACCGTGAGTTCCGGGTCGTGTGGAGGCTAATTTCCGATTTGTTCCAGTAGAAAGTTGAAGATCGGCCACTGAACGAACAGTGATTCATTTCGTAAGAAAGTTTAACATCGGGTCGCGGGTGAATTGATGTAGACAGTCCATTGCAGGCTGGACCGGTTTTCTCGTAAATCGTTATACATAACCATGCAAAGTATACACGTATGGCCATGTATCTGTATCGTGTCGGATGCTGAAACGAAGGCCATCTGGGGGAATGTGTTTCAGAACATAGCCTGCAATTGTTTTCATAATTTTGCCAACAGCTGATTTTACCCGCCAATTCATGTTAATTTTGTATAAATCGATCTCAATCACTTATTCTGTGAATAAGGGTAAGTTCTGTAACTGTAATTTAAGTTCACTATCATTAGAACGGTACTAGGTACCTACATATAAGATTCTGTTTTTTTTTCTGTATCTAAGGAATGAAAATCCATAATATTCATATTATCTTCGTCAGAAGCCAGTGAATATTTGCACTTAGAAAATGTGTTTTGATTATTGAACGTTGGTATAATATATATAAAATCTCCACAAAAAATCATTGTTAAAGTACCTACCTAAACAATGCATTTTTTGTGGAGATTCCAACTTTTTCATCAATGCGTTCTCAATGAATTCTTCGTTTTGTGTCTATTCAATCATTCGAATGTGCTTTCATACAATCTGCGGTTTGTCTCGACCGTCCAACATTTGCATCATTTAATCCACCCACACAATTTACGCGAATGCATAAAAGAACCATTTCTAAACTTCCTTTTAATTCTCAATTTGTAATAAGCTATGTAATTGTGTTATAGCTATGAAACGAGCGAACATGGTTGATAAAAATGATCGTTCACCCACCCTTTTCTTCAAGGTGTTATTAATTATGCATATCATGTTAAATACCTATCTCTGTTAACACTCAAGATCCAGTCTTTCGGTAGGTATAACTAGATACATATAATTTTCAAAGAAAGTAAGTAGGGACTTTCTTTGAAATCAAAATAGTTCATAAATTTCATAATTATTGGCTTTGCTTCCCGAAAAACGGACTGAATGTTCCTCTACCTGCTATGGCATTAAATACCTACTGTAGTTTGTAAGACCAATATTAGTAATATTTTAATAAACTTTGAAACACTTCAAGAATACTGCTAAAAAATAATGAAGTCTCATTGACCTTTATACACCTACAAGTCACAGAGCAACAAAACGAGTTTCGGAAAAATCCCGGACAAAAACAGATAACCTATTTCCGATCTGAATGAAAGTAATGAATGGAATTCGAAGCCGTACCTATCATCAACGAGTTATCTCTAACGGGACATGTAATAAGTATTTATTTAAGCGCACTTAGCGACATTTTTATGTAAACTAAGCTACGTTATCAAGATAGCGGCTGTTTGTGTAACAGTCATAGAACAAAACTCGGCTAAACCAAGTTAGTAAGTAAATTCTGGGAAAAATACATGATTTATGAATTAAAAATAAAATGAAACTGTTGCTAATGATATGCAATAGACAATGTAAGGTAAAAAGGTTTTATATGGGGCTAGTTCTTTCAACTTATTTTGCTTCCAGAAATATAAAGTTGTCAAAACATTTCTCGTTAACCTTATATTTCGGGATTCAATTGATGTTCTTGTTATAATACTTTGGGTCTTAAAGATTGTTTCATGACATGTGATAGTTGCCTATTTTAATAACTGGATCAACACAATAGATAGATTTTTTTAATCAATGGAATGGTTGAATCTACTAGAAGTTACATAAAATATTGTATATGTTTTCACAACACACGGTACTTAAAAAAATCCTGGAGACAATAAAATGAATAACAACTAACGGTCGCATGGACAACATTGGCCGTAAGTACATACCGTCAACAACGCTAACATATTGTGAACATTATTAGTTTTTAATTTACTATGACATCAAGGTGCGCCTAAACTTTGGCCTTTGACTACAGCGTATGCATAACGCAAGTGAATGAAGCGGAAAGATGATTCACTGAGCAACCCGAGAAATGGACAAAACCGTTATGATTTAAATCGCTACAGCTGTCATTGGGCTCTCACGAATTGCGGTACTCGCATAGTTTGAAGTAAATTACGGCGCATTCTTTATACTTAGCTACAAACAAGGAAAGTTGGGAAACAAAAATTCGTGGATATTTATTATACAATTGCCAATGCTAAGATAAGACTGTCCCTCTAAGAATGTATTTTATGCAAGAATGTATTTTATAAGCTTGTTTCTGGAGCAGATACGTATATATTCAAACGTCATTCTTAATTAAAAATAAATCCTCCTTAGGTAATCCAACATTTTGTATAGAGAGTGATAAAAAAAATATTGCTTGCCAGCTTTACGAACAATAAAGTTTACTACGCAGGAAAAATGAATGCAGTAAGGATATAATTGCAAATGCGAGGAAATATTCAGTATTGTTTTTACACATGCCTTTACAGAACCGCTAACCGATTTCACAAGTATATATTTAATTGCGTGGCAGGAAAACATAAATTTATATAATATTATATATCGAGATACTTTCATAGACTGCATCTAAACGTAATGAAGTTTATGTCATTTAATTTCACGTGCAGTTTTGTTTGATTACGTTATGATTAAACATGGATAGTTGTAACAGCTTTTTATGGACCTAGATAGTATTGAAATTGCAGAAGGATACATAATTATTGGTGCTTCAGATGCCAATGTATCATTTAACATTTATGAAACAGCTATCTCTGTTTTGCACCATGAAGGCTGATCTATAAAAACCAGAATAGTGTTTACTGCACAGACGAGTCAGTAATATAACTATCAATAATTAAAGTCAATGAACCCAAGTTCAAATCAGTTCTGTTATTTGAGGTTGATTCATTTCTGTTATACTTTTTTGATATGCAAAAGAATAGAAGAATAGAATAGAATAGAATAATTTATTTGCCAAAAAATAGGACCTAAAATGATACTAAGTTTATGATATTCCTACTGTACCAACCGAAAATGGTTATATTATATTTATTCAAGGATAACAAACAGTATAAAGTATTGACTGCAAAAATTGACATTAAAAAGATTATCTATATCTTAAAATATTCATATTATAGAATCAGATGTAGTTTTATAGATATATTTTACGAAATTAGGCAGTAATATGGTTAATTAATTTAATATATTCATTTAATATTCAGTTAAAGACATCGATTGTGACGAAAATTTCCAGTTTTCCCTTAAAACATATTCCAATGAAATAAAATTCTCAGATTTTTATATGCAGAGATAGTTTACATTAAAAATAAACTCGTATTCTTCTATTATAGAAACTTGGTGTGTTTGCTGGGAAAGTCTTTTATGTATATATAACATTATATGTTATGCTCTCTGAAATAAAAATTTAAAGAATCTAATATCTTAACCGTGGCATCACAGTATATTTAAGAAAATTTATTATATTTACATAAAAACATTTCTATTTTTGAGAAGATAAATGAAGTCCATAACATTAATACTAGAAATAAAAATAAATTAAATATCCCAAGATTCCGATTGTAAAAACGAATGGATCTTTTATGGGAATACATATATAGGAATAATTAAACAAAGAAAGCTTATCTGTTTTATTAATGATAATTATAAAATAGTGTGATATCTGTTTACATAGTAATTAGATTAAACGTTATTTAGTTTTAAGTTACTACTAGAAGTAGTAGAGGTTTCTTGCTTATTCTTTACCATGAAAGGATTTGAACAAGCGCCAAACTTCTCGTAGGTACATATTTATTGTTATTGAACTTTACGCCTTCAAGTAATTTTTAAGAATTCAACGTAACGTATTTTTGGCTTTGGTTTTATTATCAATGAACGAAACCAGTTTTTTTAATATCACATTCATATGAATGAATGAGTTGTTTAAAAACCGGGAGTACTAAAATTGTGTTAAAAAAACTTGATAATAGTATAATATTAGACCAATCCCAATCTTTTCATTTAGATAGATATTTTCGATATTCTGTATAAATGTAGATTTATTGTCTATGTATGTAAGCTTTTCTATATCAGTTATACCGTTGCCGGTAAGCTTAGTTCTATATCACTTAAGTTTTTTTTGTTTTCAATAATTTTTTGGATTTCAATTATCACTACCTACGTTTCAGGTAGGAGTACCTACTTTGAAAAATATGTATACATTTTATCAACACACGTGCAATGTTTTACAAAGAAATAATACTATTTTTATTCTAACCAGTTTCTGTCCAGTCTCTATTTTGTTGACAGCCTGATTCTTCGAAGAAAAGAAGACAAAACACAACTGAGAGCTGCTCTTAATTTGAACTGCCATCGAAGCGATTTCCGGCCGGTGAAAATTTTTGTGGTGAGCATGATGTTCGTCCTCAGGTCTTTGTTGTTTTTTGTATCTAATGCCCCGTGTGTATATATTAAATTTACAGATAATAGTAATAGGGGATATAACCATGACGAAACCAGAACTTAAAAAATCCGGAGCGAAAAACTTGTTGTTTAAAACTTTTATTTAACTTAAACTTATTTTGAAAGCTTACTATAAACTATTAGATTATTGGCCTGGGAATTAATTTACTCCAATCAGGACGCAGGAGCATATACGTAAATATGTAATACTGTCTCCGAGGGGTTTCATGTTCATTTCTTCGCCTCGGGTTCGTCAGGAAGTGTTGGAACAGACGTTAACTGAACAAATAAGACTAGCTATGAAAACTGACTGTAATTTGACATATCTGTGGGCATGTAATGTCATGTGCCTAAGGAGCTCCTGTGACACATTTCGATATTGATATAAAGGAATAAATGAGTTTTGAGTTAAAATTTAGCACTAATCAGATTATTATTATCATTATCTTAAACAATAAATCTAATGTGTAAAGTTTTTGGTGTTTTCCTTAGTACTCTGAAGGTTCCTTGCAGCATCACAAAAGAAGGAAAGCGCATAGAAAAAACGGTAGCATTATAAATAGGAAACTTAAGGTGAAACCAAGGAAGGATGTTAAATATTCACGTATCATACAAAGGCGGGCTGGGCCATTTCTGAGAACGCCTTCAAGGACACATATATTTTGGGTTTCGCCAAAGCACCATAAACCTTTGTTTCATCGGCTCAAACGCAGGTACGCTTCGAACATCTTTACAAAAGCAATTATGAAACCATTCAATGTATCTATAATCCGTTATTTCAATGGCTTTCTCGCTTTGTCGTTAAAACCTACTCTGTTATCTGTTTCTGAGAACGTGCACTTAGATACAGCGTGAAGTATTGTTGAAATCTATTTGTAAAGCGAGTGTCTTACCTGCTGCATGATAAAGGATCAGGCAAGACCCTGAAACTGGAGTACAATGGATATTATTACAAGTTTTAAATATTTATAATAAGAATAATTTTTTGACAAAAAATCTTCTTTGGTTACATAGTAGATTGCAATATTAAGAAAACTTATAATGTTCATTTTTCAATGTTGTAAAAATATTGAATGAACTATCTACGTGTCATTTCGGAGTACACCCAAATGACACGTAGAAAGTATCAATTAAAAATTATCAATCAAATCAGCCCAAAATCTGCTAAGATATTGCGTAACAACTATGAATATATCTTTTTATCTAATGTATTCTGGTCTGCAAGGTATTTATTCAATAGGCCTTCGTTATTGTATAAATGCAAAATAAATAGATTTGTGTAGATTTAAATAAAGCTTTATTATGTAGGTATATAAGCGAATTGAAAGAGTATTTTTGATATTCGAAGGATATTAATTTAAAACGTGAATAAGAATAATATAGAATAGAATAGATATAATAGCATTTTGAAAAAAAGAAAGTATAAGTCGTTAATCATTCAACCAAAACATAACTTAAAAAAAATATTGTTAAAACTATAACTAGGCATAAATTTAACATAACATTTTGATTTCAAGTGGCTTAACATGACTTTGTAATACTGTTAAGTAAATGTTTCTTATTAATAAAATAAAAATATGATATTATAGAACTGCCAGAGGCAGGTGGTAGTTTTAATGCCGGCTGAAGACTGCGTGTTTTCAATGCCAATCGAACACCTGTGTACCATTGAAGCTCTTACGTGTACCACTGCACGCATCGTGTACTTTCAAAGACAACCATGTTACTTGTTCCACCCTTATAATGCGATTCACTGATGCGTTAGTTTTAAATGACCCCTCAAATTCTGTTTAGAAGTGCACCAAATGTTTCGTTTTCACGTGTGTTCGATATTTTTTGTTATACAGATCCTGTGCCCGATCAGCTTGTATGGAATCGTATTTAGTTCATTACTACAAAATTAGGTTATGTAAGTGTGAAATATGACAGAAAATATTTTTTGTCTGATTTATTTCACATAAAAATAAAAAGATTTTGTTGTTGATTTTATTTATCTATTAAAAACCTGAGTTCTTCTGAAATGTATCATCTTTTTGTTCGTATTTTATTTATAATGTAAATATTTCCTGCTGTAGATTTGAATAGAAGTGACATAAAGTACTCTTTTCTGCGTCTTGCGTCAATGAACGTTATCCAAGCCAAGATATTCTAAGTAAAAGTTTCTGTAAATTTACAATATTTTTATGTTATTATAATTTTTACTTGAATTTTGTGCAGGCATTTAAAAAGCTTTAGAAATTATTAAAACCTTTTTACACGTTTACATAAATGTTTTTATAAAAAATTGCATTTTTTTCGGCTTCGCACTACCTGTGCATTAACCTTTCGTCTTAAATAAAATAAACTACGCGCTACATCTTTTTTCTTGTATAAGTTTTGTAAACAAAGCGTATCTTGAGATGAGAGTATTAATTTTAATTCATGTATTCGTTGAAAAGTGAAGCGTTGTCACGGTCTGACGGTTCGGTGTCAAGGCCTGTGCTCCCCTACCCTGGCTTCGCTTATTATTTATGTTCACCACGTGTTAATTTTAATTTCAATTTTATTTACGCTCACATTGGTAAGTAAACATTGTTAATAGGCGCCGTATTTTGCACGGTTGCAACTTACTAATGAAGGATGATAGTGTGAAGTGAGAACAGCAAAAAAAAAGAAACTGCGAAATGGATCAAGACGTATATGCGATGGTCATTCATATTGCAGCTCAATTGCTACATTATGAAAGATAATTTTTATATTATAAAAGACTATTAATGCCCCGTAGTGTAATTTGCGGTTAAAAAGTCAACACGGGAAAAAGATGATTGTTTTCACGTAAAAAAATAATTTTCTGTAATGTAGCCAGGGTATGATCTATCTTCATAGCGAATTTCATTCAAATCCGTCCAGTCGTGGACAACCAACATACATACAGACAAACTTTAGCATTTATATTAGTATGTGTAAATATATCGCCCGGGATTGTTTTTAGGAGTACAAATAAGTTTCCGCCGTTTTATTGTAGATGGCGCGGCACGGAGTTTCGGTTAGCTTTCGCAGATGATAACCGGCTTAAAAAATAGTTTGGACATTCAAGAACAACATAACCTATTAATATCATTGATTTTATATTGGTAAAATATAATTTTTATAAGTTGAAAATGTCAAAATTTGAGCCAAGTAAGCGTCATTTGCGGGAAATATTAGTTTACTTCTTTAATTTAAAGAAATCTGCTGCTGAGGCGCATCGATTGCTCGTAGAAGCATATGGTGAGGTTGCTTTGAGTGAGAGAACGTGTCGAGAGTGGTTTCAAAAGTTTAAAAACGGTGATTTCGACGTAGAAGACAAAGATCGCAGTGGAAGGCCAAAAATTTACGATATGCTGTGTATTTGGTGGGATCAGCTAGGTGTAGTGTATTATGAGTTGCTTAATCCGAGCGAAACAATTACTGGAGCCCTCTATCGAACACAATTGATGAGATTGAGCCGAGCTCTGAAGGAAAAACGCCCTCAATACTATTCTAGACACGAAAAAATTATTCTTCTGCATGACAATGCTCGTCCACATGTTGCGGCTCCCGTGAAAAAGTACTTGGAAACACTTGATTGGGAAGTGTTACCCCACCCGCCGTATTCACCAGACATTGCACCGTCCGATTATCACCTGTTCCGGTCCGTAGCACATGCTCTGACGGCGCAGCGGTTCACATCTTATGAGGATACCAAAAATTGGGTTGATTCGTGGATAACCTCAAAAGACAAGGAGTTCTTCAGACGTGGGATTCGAATGCTGCCTGAGAGATGGGGAAAAGTGGTTGCAAGTGATGGGCAATATTTTGATTAAATTTATATTACCGTTCTTCTACAATAAATATTTAATTTGTGTTAAAAAACGGCGGAAACTTATTTGTACTCCTAATAGTAATTTAAAAGGTAAAAGTTTTGTCCTTGCTTTTGGATATAATGGTTTACTTATCTGGAGCCAACTGTTAGTGGAGTTGTTTTTGTACGTTCCCGTCATAGTGAGCCTTAAGGTGATAAATGGCTTATTGAGGCTGTCTTAACCGTGGCAATGAGCATCAAGTAACTTATGCGTAAAAGATCTTTTATGGTTACTTACGTTTATAAATAACCTAAAATACCGTAATGCTACTCTCGTATCTATATATCATACTAGCAGCCCGTCCCGGCTTCGCACGGGGTAGTGACATAACTACAATAGTTGGACATATGCTACCGCGGAGTTTTTTGTAGACATTATGATGTTCTTCAACATTGTTGTACATTATTTTGTTCTATCGCTAATAGTTTCGGCAGCGCATTCGACGAAAGACATTTTAAGACTTATTTTTCTACACCTTCGGTTACATTGTTCAAATTTTACCAAGGATCCCTAATTTTTTTCAAAATGAAATGTAGCCTATGTCAAATTGGAAGAATGTAGCATTCTATTGGTGAAAGAATTTTATAAATCGGCCCAGCACTTTTTGGGCCTATTCATTACAAACATACAAAAATAGGTACAAATCTTTCCTCTTTATAATATTAGTGTAGATTTAGGGATTGCAATCCAGCAAAGTGGGATCCTGTAATAGCTTGTGGAACTGCAGAATCCAATATTTCTAAATTAATTGATTAAATACTTGTATTTTCCTAGTTTAGTTTAATTTAGACTCTTTAGTTTTAAAAACATAGATTTGCCGTGACACTTTTCATATTTTGCACACCGTAATCGGTAAATGTGTTGTGACAAACCAAAATGTACCACCTTGCATGCAATGTAATCTACACATATTTATGCAAATAAAATATCTTTATCTTTATTTTAATTGGTATAAAAGATTATTAAGAAGACTGTGAAATATAACTGATTATAATGAGGTATTTAGAAATAATAGTTTTAGTTAACTAGATGAATAAGACTACTATTACTACTTAATATTAAATTTTGTTATTATTTATGGACTCTTTATTATCAATATCAATCAAATAAGTAAGGTGTTGTTGATCTTTACAATTTTAAGTTAATTATTATTAAAACTTTTATTTTTATATAAAACTATAAAATTATATAACTATAAAATATATATAAATATAAAACAATAAAATATATTCTTATTCTTATTCTTCTTATAAAAATATAAGCGGGTCCGCGCTGGATTGAAGTTAATCCAGCAAAAAACATTCAAGATTGAAAGCAGTGCTGGATTGCGAATTAAAATCGAGGAAATCTTTGAAAAAAGAGACGTATGTCTAAACTTTGTTAGCCAATAAAATACACCGAAAATTATATTATCTGACAGCAGACGCCAGTCTGTTTTCTTCTTCCTATTGACGAGCAGTTGCGACTTTTTTTATTGTTGTTTTTTAAATAAATTTAAAAATATATGTTAATATATGTTATTATGTAATAAAGATAAATTTATTAGCAAGATTCTGCTATTGTTAAATTATTTTCACCTTTAGACTTTTATAATGCAAGAAAATTTTTGACTATAGCTTGAATACGCAATACATTATTTCAATGACTGTACATAACCATTGTGAGATATTATACAATATATATATTAAGATTTTTGTATAATAGCGTTTTATCTGAAATTATATCTATTAAAATCTATTATCTATTAAATTTTCATCATAGTTTATCATAAAAAAACGATTTTTGTAAAAATATGCGTTTTTACAAGAAATACAGGTAAACTCAAGAGCAAAACTCTAAATACAAAATTACATCCAAATCGTTAAAGCCGTTTCCGAAATACGCGAAATAAATATACTTAAATACAAGAATTGCTCGTTTAAAGTAATAACATTATTTTTGATAATGTACTTATCCAAATGAAATGTATGAATGATTTGAATTGATAAATTCAAGTTAACCGGAAAAGACAGGATGGGGAGCCGTGAATTCGCAAGTTGCCCTATTGTGCAACACGAATACCAAAACCTGTTTTGATTCCCACAGCCAGATGCGACGGCCTATGATTATTTTACGGGAGCGATGTAAACAGGGTATGAGTAGGACCTTGAGATTGAAAGGTGTGGTTCGTACTACACTGTTGACATCGCAGTTTGTATACTGTCCACTAGGTAACGTGCGGCGCATATTGCAGTAGGAAGCGAAACAATAAATTATTTATCACTAGCGACCCGTCCCGGCTTCGCACGGTTAGTAAAGCATCAGTGTCGTATCAAAAACTACCTGTGCGAAGCCTGGGTAACTTGCTAGTGTATTATACTTATAAACCTTCCTCTTGAATCACTCTATCTATTAAAAACACCGCATCAAAATCCGTTGCGTAGTTTTAAAGATTTAAGCATACATAAGGATATAGGGACAGAGAAAGCGACTTTGTTTTATACTATGTAGTGATGTTGCTTCCAACTTTAATATGAGACGGCTCCGTGGCTTAGTTGGTTGTAGTTGTAGCCCTGTCTCCGAAGCGATTCCCTGGTTCGATTCCCGGCCGGGGCACACTTTGTGTATGTGAGCATGAAGCATCAAATATACTAGACCACCAATGAGTTTTTAACGTACGTTAAAAAACGAGGTTTTATGTTCACTGCTAAGTTTTAATGTATTTTTTGTTTACAGTTTTCTCCGTAAATTGAGCATAGATTGTGTTACTTCTATCTTTCGTTACACCATCCGTATTTCAACAGACTCAATGCGACTCAGTGTAAGATCCAAATCTTATACTGAGTCGCATTACTGTTGTCATGGGCGGGGGTCGCCACTTAACACCAGGTGGGCCATCTGCTCGTTCCGTCACATAACCTTGGGTTTAGAATATCCTCCCAGGTCAGGTTGATGTATGTGTGGAGATACCTACTCTATTCCGCCGGTAGATTCGAAACGTGTTCGGAGCTTAAGATTATAAGTGTAGGAAAGAAATCCTACTTATATAATAAACGCGAAAGTTTGTAAGTATAGGTGGATGTTTGTTACTCCATCACGCCAGAACGGCCGAACGGACCTGGATGAAATTTGGCACAGAGGTAGATTATAGTCTGGAATAGCACATAGGCTACTTTTTATCCCGGAAGAATGTACGGTTCCCGTAGGAAGTCCAACCGCTGGTAACACCGCGGGGCGCAACTAGTACTCTATAATTCAAAGTAAAGGTGTGGATGCCGGTGAAATTACAGGCGCATGAGATCTTCGTATTATGTGCAACACAGTGCGACTTAGGTCGTCTCACGCTTCGCTTGGAACTGTATTGCTGTTGTGTACGGGCTGCGGTAACCACTTAACACCAGGCACGCCATCAGCCGTCACAATACGACAAAAAGAAACGGTTCATTTTCAATACATTTATTTATATAAATAAAAGGTAAACATTTAATAATTTATTTGCTTAATGTAATTAAGTTTAGAATCAACAAATGCATACGAATTTAAAATCTAGCTTTTATTTTAGATTGAAAAATACATTTTACAGCTATTTAACAAACATATACAATATGATAGCATTTGCAAAAACAACGTTAAAATACAAATTTTAACATTTTTGAAAAAAAAAAACAAAAAAAAAAATATGATTAATGATTTTAAGTAAATTATACATTACCGCCATGCATTAGAATAATGCCGACAAAGTTATATCTTAGACTAGCTGTTCCCTTCATCCACGTGGATTTTTTAAAACAATCCCAACCCTAATTAATTTTTTAAGTTGCTGTAACATCATCTATCTGCCTGAGAAATCCCGTCAAAATCGGGCCAGCCGTGGAGATTAGCAGAACAGACGGACAAACAGATAAAAAATTAAAAAGTTGTCTTCTGTTTTAGTGCCTTATATACATATATACATGAATAATTAAAAAAAAATGACGTTTAAAAAAAAAAAAAAAAAACCTCTGCACTAGGATTCCCTGTGTCGCAGATGGCATGGACGAACACAGAAACACAAGACAAACACCCAAGACCCGAGAACAAACTTCATGCTCACCGCACAAAGTGTGCCCCGGCCGGGAATCGAACCCGGGACCCCTCGCTTCGAAGGCAGGGCTACTACCAACTAAGCCAAGTAATTTTTAAATAATTCAATAGAAATAAAGTTTTTTTTAACTTTTGAAAAGTGCATTTAGTGAAATGCTAAAAGAATATTTCAACATTAAAATACACTTCAATTTTTATTTCTTGTAAAGATAAACATTTCTATCAGAATAGATTTTAGTATCTTTAGATTATGAATAAAAAAAATTAGAGATTCTTTCTTCGCGGATATACAGAAACATAATTTTACAAAAAAAAAATATCACCTGCGACACAGCTCAGCTGGCAGTAGCTCTGCCATCTGCGCTTAGGTCGTGGAGTCGATTCCCACCCAGGACAAATAATAATAATAATAATAATTATAATCATTTTATTGACACGAAACATACATATCAACATTAACACACTTAAATTTTAATGTAACAATATGCAATAATGGTAATTTATTTAAAATAATATAATTTAAGTGGTCACGGGTGGTTGCTAGCCCCCACACTAGGATTCCCTGTGTTGTGGACAAATATTCGAGTGACTATATTTGTTCTGTCTGGGTGTTAAAATGTATGTAATTTTTTAACTTTTACACTACACTACTAAACTTGGATTTTCTGTGCCGCAGATGGCATGGACAAACACAGAAATACAACACAAACACCCACGATCCGAGAATAAATTTAATCAGCCGGGAATCGAACCCGGGACCGAATCGAAGGCGGACGAATTTCTTGCACAAGTTCTACAGCAGCTTTTTGATGCTCCTTTAGCACCACTCGGGGGGTGCGTGTAGAGAATCAAAGGGTACTATGATGAACCCCCAATAATTCTTACATTAATATAAAGATTATTACTTAATCACATTGAAGTTATATAATATTTTTATATCAACAATTGTCTAGACTAAAATTCGCCATTCTTTCTGCAACCTGACTAGCCATTTCGTTAGAAACATTGACAACATATCGTCTTGTAGTTCTCATTCTAGCAGCCGCCACGCTATCAAACACCCATTTAGAGATAACATCGCCATTCTCAGTCCCAATTTTGATGTCAAACACATTCCCGCTACCGCCACTCTGGAACTCGTACCGGATTTCGCCATTCTGCGTGACCGTAGCGTGTTGCGACCGCTGCGTTTGCAATGCGCGTTTCTGTGTGTTACCTAGTAGTTTGTCGAGCTGTGTGAGTCTTTCGCCGTGCTTGACTCCGCCATTTTGCTTTCCGCCATTCTGGGTTTCGCCATTTTGGACGACAGCGCCGCACAGGTCTAGGAGATGGATGGCGGCGTCTCTCTGTTCGGCGGACGGTGATACGAATACGCGCATTCCACAGAATACGTCGTATGCGTATTCAGAATTGGGTTTTGATAGAGCCAATCGTTCTAAACGTGCTTTCTGTAATTAATAAGTTTTTGTATA
This sequence comes from Aplocera efformata, assembly GCA_921293045.1. Classification (NCBI taxonomy): domain Eukaryota; kingdom Metazoa; phylum Arthropoda; class Insecta; order Lepidoptera; family Geometridae; genus Aplocera; species Aplocera efformata. The sequence goes on from OV121057.1 coordinate 1,372,900, forward strand.
ATAATAAAAGAATAAATAAACGTTTACACACTCATACCTCTGCACTAGGATTCCCTGTGTCGCAGATGGCATGGACTAACACAGAAATACAAGACAAACACCCGAGACCCGAGAACAAACTTCATGCTCACCACACAGTGTACCCCGGTCGGAAATCGAACCCGGGACACCTCGCTCCGAAGGCAGGGCTACTACCAACTAGCCGTCTAAATAATTACTCGCAAAAAAAAAAGTTTGTCGCCTACGTAGTTTTGTTGGTTTTCTTCGCACGTGGGCAATGACGTCAAGTTTTGATCCTAATTGTCGCTGGTTCAAATCCGCAGGTGCACCAATGAGTTTACTTGAAATGTATGTGCTCATTGGGTGTTTTGTCTTGTGTTTCTGTGTTTGTCCATGCCATCTGCGACACAGGGAATCCTAGTGCAGAGGTATGAATGTGTAAACGTTCTTGAGACGGTGAAGCATAACACGGTTGCCCTCGCACCACCTGGGGGTACTGAGGGTTGTAACAGACGTAAACTTAACAAATAAGATAAGCTTAAACATGAAAACTGACTGTAATTTGACATATCTGTGTGCATGTAATGTGCCTGGGGAGTTCCTGTGACACGTTATATGCTCACGAATATGTACATGCATGTGTAAAATTTGACGTGTCCAAATGATGAGATCTAAAGGAATAAATGTGTACAATAAATTGCAGGGTGCATTTCATTAGTTTACAAGAAGTGTCTAGTATATAAGTCTAATGTAAATGATGCAATAAATAAATAAATGAGTTTGACTTTACACCTGGGGGTACTGAGGGGTACCCCCAGGTGTAAAGTCAAGGGTACCCATGAAAATCGAACCTGCGATAGTTTCTTGAGATGCGGCACCTCATAGCCGACGTGGTGGAGCCACTTGGAGCTCCGCTGGCTGTCCGCTATCCACCGCGCGGCGAGCACGCGGCAGCCGCGCGCCGCGCCGCACAACGCGTTCAATGTACGCGCCTTCTGCACCTCCCCGCGATGCACCCGGGGTGAGTCGAAAGGCGAAAGATTTGCAATACCTGAGGAAGGAAACAAGAGATTTGCGAATCACATGCGCATGAGACGTATCATCCCCGTCTCGGGTGATGGACGCTGGATGAATGCGACTCAGTAAAGATTTGGTTCTCATACTGAGTCGCGCGCATTACTGTTGCCAAGGGCGAGGGTCACCGCTTACCACCAGGTGGGCCCTCAGCTCGTTCCGTCATACCCATGACAACAGTAATGCGACTCAGTATAAGATTTGGAACACAGTAATGCAACCACTACTGCTTGGCGGTAGATTCCAGATGTGGTGGCAGTACTTCTCCGGACGAACTTGGCACAAGTTCTACTGCTACTTTTGGTTGCTCCTTTAGCACCACCCAGGGGGTACGTGTAGGGAATCAAAGGGTACACACCTACGGACGCGACCAACTGGACCCCCCAAAAACTGGACAACCGATATTTCGACGTAGTTTCATGCGCCATTTCACCATCCCGGGCATTGGCAGACATATCGGTCTACCCTCTTGCGCACTTGTTATTTACGTTCGACCGGGCGCTGCTACGGTTTCCATATCTCGGTAACACGAATAAACGTTTAAACGTTTACACACTCATACCCCTGCACTAGGATTCCCTGTGTCGCAGATGACAACACAGAAACACAAGACAAACACCCAAGACCCGAGAACAAACTTCATGCTCACCACACAAAGTATGCCCCGGCCGGGAATCGAACCCGAGACCCCTCGCTTCGTAATAATAATTTTCATAACCATGATAGTTTTAAAATATATAATATTAAAAAAAAACCGTTACCAGTGATCCCGGCGTCACAGTCCCGCGCACGTTGAAAAGTGCCCAGTACCACGTGTGTGGTACGTCTGGTCACCCATCTCTGTACGCGCCCCTTCAGAGACAAAATGGCCGCGGTTGCCCCGCGCCGCTCCTCCCGAGACATCCCGGTTAGCACCTACAGCAAAATGTATTATCGGCACCGTGGCTTAGTTGGTAGTATTCGGGTTCGATTCCCGGCTGGCGCCGACTGTGATGAGCGAGTTTGTGCTGAGTCTTGGGTGTTTGTTTATGCGTGTCATCTGCGACACAGGGAATACTAGTACTGAGCCACGCGGTCGTCAAAACAGGAAAATTTTCTTAATAGAAGTACAGTTTAAAAAGGACTTCAATACTTTTTTTTCTTATTTTTCGTTCCACCCCACCCTATAAGTTAGATTTACCAGCATATAAATTAGATTTACCACCATATAAATTATTTACCAGCATATAAATTAGATTTACCAACATATAAATATATTATATTTACCACCATATAAATTAGATTTACAATCATAAAAATAATACAATAATATATAAAAAAAAAGACTTCAAAACTGGGGGCACGTTGGGGCGTGGCGATAGTGCAAGCGGTTACTACTCACTTTAACATCTACTCTATGGAATAAAATACTCACAATGCGCGGTACACGCTGGCTGGGAGAGCGTTGGGGCGTGGCGCCAGTGCAAGCGGTTACTATTTTCTTGGCCATCCGCTCCGCTCGTGCGAGCTCCTTGCGATCGACCCTTGGCTTTTGCTTCTTGGTTCTCATAGGTTTGTCTGGTTTTGGAATATTCGGTTTCATGTGAGAGTTTTCGTCTGAAATTTAATAAATTACCTTTTCGTATATATAAAAGTATTTTTTGCTTTTAAGATAGCTGTTTTTAAACTGTTTAACTAAGATTAATTAGATGTAGGTACAAATGGAAACCTTGCTAACTTAATTCAATACTCAATACTCAATACATTTATTGCTTCTCATAATGGTACAAGGTAAGATTGTTGGTTTACATTCTGAGTTTCACATTGTGGACCCTTGTTCGGGTATTACAATATTAATGGAGGCAGTCCGAAGTTTTCTAGATAGAGTGTAGGTGGTCTAAACTACCTACGCGCTATAGTCCATTTTATACCTATACATTGATAGTCCGAATAAACTTTGAATATTTTCATGTCAAATTATTATTTTATTTATTTGTTTTCTAGTCAATTTATTTATAATTATTTATTATTGTCAAGCATTTTCTTTTAAGTTTTCGTTTAAGTCATAACATTTTTCCACGAGAAAAGATTTTAATTCACTCAGCGTAGGGAAGAATGAATAAATATGAGTTGTAGTTTTTTTTTTTATGTCGGCAGGGAGCGGCTTTGGCTATGGAATGTTATGCATTCTACCATTTATGTTGAGGGTAGGAGTGATGTAGCAAACTGGATGAATGGTACTCAAACTATTATCATAAAATTTTGTATACACAGTCGAGGGGTAAAGAAAAGGACATAGGACATTTCATAACACTTGTAATATAAAGGCGAAAGGTTGTATGTTTGTGTGTATGTTTGTTATTCACACGGGTCTAAGGATTTGGATGAAATTTGGTACCAGGATAAGTTACACCCTGTATTAGGCTTTTGATCCTGGAATACCGCGGGTAAAAACACGGGGCGCAGCTAGTGTAGAAATAAATTGATTGTAAAAATTACATTAACGCAAGCGACGCTAAGCTGCGAAAGCTAGCTATATAAAACTATTCAAATACAAGGTATTTATCGGAAACGTTAAAATAATTAGAAATATTTACCTCCGTTTTGACAATGTCAAAATATGTCACAGAAAACAAAGTTTTCTGACATACATCAGTTTAGTCCGAGGTCTTATGTAATGTCGATATTTCCTTTCGTTATTGAATGATCCGTACCAGCCTCTAATGTTCCCACTGCAGGGCCTACTCTCGATAATTGAGAGTGAATGGGCTCTGATCTACCACGGGAGCCCAATCCGGATTGGTAGATGTCACATGTCGTTGAATTTTTGGTTCTAAGACATGCCGGTTCCCTCACGATGTTTTCCGTCACCGTTTTGAGAACGTGGTATTGCGCACATACATTTTTTCAAGTGAAAAAGCTCATTGGTGCACGTGCGGGTTTGAACCAGCAACCTTCAGATTGAAAGTCGGCGTCTATGTCCCTGGGCCACCACGCACTCACTTGAATGAATGATATATATAAAATGTCTGAACCGTCGACCTAAGTAGCATCGCGTTGTCAGAGTGACGGAACAAGCTGGAAGCTCACCTGAAGTGAAGTGGTTACCTCAGCCCATAACAACAATTAAACTTAGGTCCTCCCCGACCGAAGTATAAAAGCCAAGTCGCATCCCCTCATGCGCCTGTGATTTCACCGGCACCCACACCCTTCCACCGTAACAGCAATGCGGGTGCACCACTGCTTGACGGCAAATTACCAGGCGTAGAAAGTACTTCTACGAACTTGGCACGAGTTCTACTGCTCCTTACCTTATAACTTTTAAATATCTTATAACTTTTTAATATTTTGACGGCTCCTTGGCTTAGCGGTAGTAGCCCTGCCTTCGAAGTGAGGGGTCCCGGGTTCGATTCCCGGCCGGGGCACACTTTGTGTGGTGAGCATGAAGTTTGTTCTCGGGTTTTGGATGTTTGTCTTGTGTTTCTGTGTTTGTCCATGCCATCTGCGACACAGGGATTCCTAGTGCAGAGGTATGAGTGTGTAAACGTTTACGTTTAACGTTATCAGTATATAAATCCGCAAAAAATCATTCATTTCCACGGAAACACGGAAAATTATTAACTATATACATTTTTGAAAACTTTATTGCTGATTTCCCGCAATTTGCAGAAAAGTGCGACCTGTAGAACGAGACATGGACTCGAATGGCTGTGGTCTACCTACCTTCTTCATCAGAGGACTTGGTGACATCAGCCTCTTTATGGGTGAACAGTTTCCTCCGGGACTTCGCTGGGAGTGGACTATATACATTTTTGAAAACTTTATTGGTGATTTCCCGAAAACTGTATTTTTAGACTTAGGTCACTGTCATTCTAAGGGTGCGACCTGCTGGACAAGACATGGACCGGAATGGCTGTGGTCTACCTACCTCCTTCATCAGAGGACTTGGTGACATCAGCCTCTTTCTGAAAACTTTATTGCTGATTTCCCGAAAACTGCATTTTTTGACTTAGTCCACTGTCATTCTAAGGGTCACTTTCACTTTCATTTCATTCGACCTGTTGGTTGAGACATGGACCGGAATGGCTGTGGTCTACCTACCTTCTTCATCAGAAGACTTGGTGACATCAGCCTCTTTCTGGGTGAACAGTTTCCTCCGCGACTTCGCTGGGAGTGGACTCGTGGACTCCGACTGGGGCAGCGCGCGCCGCGGGGCAGTATTCACTCGCGATTCTATATCTGGAAGGGACAAACGTCGAGCGAATTCTTACCATCACCATCAAAAAAAAAAATTAAAATCGGTTCAGTGGTTAATGCGTGAAAAGTAATATATAACTGTATGTAATTACAGGCAGTCCTCGACTTACGTCGTTTCAATAATAACGTATGTATATCCTTTGTTATAAATGTAGTTTTTTTTTAAATTTCGAGTCCGTGTTGATCCTAACCCTTGAGTTTTAAATGTAAACATACGAAAAAATATGTCTCGACTTACGTGGTTTCGACTTACGTCGCGTTTTATGCTCAAATGGCAGAGCCTAGTGTTCTAATTATATTAAGTTTTCCATCTCAATTATGTACCTAGGTTCACAAACGACAATAAATGAAATGAAATGAAATGAAAAAGTGTTTCGAGATCCGTACATACCGTAAGTGCGAGGACTGCCTGTTTACAGATATATATTTTAACAGCATATATAACTGTATAATTACTGTTCTGTTTTAAATCTCGGTCGCCCAGGTACTAATCATTATATAACTAACCTGTAGTGGTTTCTTTCGAAGTGTCATGCGACGTATCTTTGGACGTATCGTGCGACGTATCCCGCGACGTATCTTTGGACGTGTCGTCCGTATCGCTCGATATCCTGAGACGTAGCTTGTCGTTGTCATCGCTGTCCAGTACTAGAGGCAGGTTCTCGGCTTCTGCCTTTTTCTGGAATGGACGTTATGGGAATATTCAGTGGGGATTGGTAGCACTACTGCTTGGCGGCAGATTCCAGGTGTGGTGGCAGTACCTCTCCGGACGAACTTGGCACAAGTTCTACAGCTACTTTTGGTTGCTCCTTTAGCCCCACCCAGGGGTTACTTGTAGGGAATCAAAGGGTACATACACACCTACGGACGCGAGCAACTGGACCCCCCAAAAGTCCACACATCCCGCTGCGTCCATCACCCGAGACAGGAATGAGACGTCTCATGCGCATGTGATTTCACCGGCACCCACACCCTTCCACCACAGTAATACGAGCACTACTGCTTGCAGGCTACTTTTGATCCCACAATACTTACAAGCATGCGTCTCAGCGTGGCTGGGGAGGGCAGGTCCGAAGGCCTAGTGGCTGCTGGAAAGGCCTTCTCTGGGAGGCGCGTGGAGGACGACGCGCAGGCCTCCACCCACAGCGGGGACACCAGGGCGCTAGCGAGAGCCCTGGCTCTGGCCCTGGTGCTGCGACAACCACCTGGAATATTTGCCTTATGAATCTTATCAATCTTTATACCTTGGTTCAGCCACTAAGAAAAGTATGTCATATATCTTGACCAGTCATCAAGACATATGGCGAAGAACCGATAACTGATGGGGTAAAGTAACAAACACACACAGACACGCACACGCACACGCGCATGTGGACCCAATACCTGTTTTAGTTGGCAGCTTGTTTTTTCTACAATTTTCTTACAATAATCAATCTTAAAATGGTTTACCCAAAATATAGGTTACATTGATGGTTCTATTGCGCTCACTTCGTTCTCGTCATCTCAAGGGTAATAGCTGAAAATCAGCGTTTGCTATCTGATCAATATTAATCGCAGAGTTACGACCCGTTTGCTATACTGCTATTGATATTTTTTTCGGCGTCCGTGCCCCTGGGCCACCACGCTCTTGTTTTACATATATTACAATACTTTAACGTTTTAGGTATATCTTCCTATAAACCTTTTTCTATAAAAAATATACGTGTATTTATTATTGGAGATATAGATATATATATAGATTGGAGAAATAATTTATGTATGTACCTTGAGCCCACACGAGATGCGTGATGAGGGGGCTCCACGCCGGCACCACGGAGGCCCCGAGCGCGGCCAGGGCTGCCCTGAGCGGCAGCGCGCGGCTCTCACTGCCGACCTCCACCAGCGCGACCACGCCGCGCAACGCGTCACACGCTGCACGCGTATTAAATTGCTGTAATTGCATTCAATTATTGAGTCAGGTATAAAGATCCATAGATTAGAAATAAAACTAGCTGTGACCTGCGGTTTCGCCCGTTGTCGATGGCTGGTTTCAAAGGTATTTTTTTGGAAAGAAGACGGGAGACCGCTTTGTTTTTGTAATTACATACATAATTATCACACAAATGCTTGTGCTTGGGAATCTTATCCACGACCTACAGCGCAGAAGGCAGAGCTACTACCAACTGACCTATGAGACCAGATATGTTATATTTGATTACATCACAAAATGTATGTATGTATGTACTTTATTACTAAATAATGTGATGAGCTGAATTGGTTATATCTGCCTGTAACAAAAGCAATAAGACTTAGATCCTCCCCGACCCAAGTCGCATCTCGTTGCACTCGTCACCCGAGTTGTATATCAAACATAAACACATTTCTTCCTTTAGATCTCAAGTATTGTTTAGAGACACAATTTTACCAGTAGAAGTAAACATATTTGTGAGCATATTACATGTCACAGGCACATTACATGTTCATTGTGTCAGTTCTCATGTTTTAGCTAATCTTAGTGTTTAAGTTTAGGTCCATTCCAACCCTAATTTACTAACTCGGGGAAAGAATTATTGAATGTAAAATATATGTTATATCATGTGCCTGTGGGAGGTTAGGCTGGAAGGGTATGGGTTCCGGTGAAATTTCAAGAGCACAAGACATTTTATACCAGGTTGGCCATTGGATCAATTCATCTCTGATATAATATAAAAAAAAAGCATGTTACCCTATTAAGTCTTCCAGGTGGAACATGTAATGGAGCGTTCACATTTGGAATGGTTTTCTTAGACGGTGCTTTCACTTTAGTCTGCGTCTTGGGCACTACATTGCGCCTCACAGTTCGTTCGTCAATTTCTTTGAGGGCGGACCATTCCTCCCGAAGTCTAATTCTTTCTGCTATTGCTGACCGACGCTGAAACATAGATGATTTAGATAGATTAGGATCATGCTTGCAAAGAACAGGACAGGGTTTAGCTTCAAACTTATTGATAAGAACATTGTGATTTTTCATATTTATTTAAAAAGTGTCAAAAATCAATAGGTACTTGATTGCTGTAAATATTGACCAGTCTGTTTACTTTACTGGTCACTTACCATCAGGTGGGATTACAGTTAAATGCATGGCTATTACGATAAAAGAAGGTTCTTACAAATCTGCCTTGGCACAAGTTTTACTGCTACTTATGTTTGCTCCTTTAGCACCACCCAGGGGGTACGTATAGGGAATCAAAGGGTGTACACCTACGGACGCGAGCAACGGGATCCCCAAGTAACTGATCAAAAAATTCCCTACATGACTTGGCTGAAGTTCCATTCTACATATTTATATCACAGAACCATCCTATAAGCTACATAAATATTTTTTTTTTAATTTCAATACAACATTTAAATTATTATAACGAAAATAAGTTTTAAATAACTTACCAATCCCGCAGCATTTCTGTTGTTTTCTTTATTCATTGTTTCTTCGCAAAATAGGTACCAGATATCAAGCTTCTACGAGCTTTTCAAGTACACAGAATAAATAGTTATCTATCCGTTATACTATCACGTAAGTTAATTGATGTATGAGGGCAAATTAAGACAAATAGTTATCTAATAAAATTATGTTAAGGTCTAATGTGGTTGTAATAGAAACAGTCATTGATTAAATGTAAATAAACTTTGATATTTCATGATAACCACAGATAACTTATATTTTTGACACAGCTGGACGAATATGAAAAGCAGTGTTGCAAACAAACATTATCATCAAAATTAAAATGAATATTTAGGATTTCATATTCTAATATCAAATTTATACCTTGGATACGTATGTTAATACTTGATACTATACTAAGAAAGGTCTATTTTTTGCCAATCACCGAAGGTCGGGCTGAACCACTTTACTGCCTGGTCTATATCTCGACATTAACAGAAATTCAATCTTTTATTGGCAGCAAGTAAAGCAACGGTTCATTAGTCAAAAAATGCCCAAAAAACTTCAATGTCAAAAATGTTTTTTTTTTATTAAACATTTTCGATCCACGCTGTTCTTTTCTTTTTGATAGTAAATACTGTAAAGAATAATTAAAAACAAATATTTAGGTATTTAGTTCGAGTGGTCCAAAATTATAGAATCTCATATAAAATCAGGAGAGACTGAAGCACCGATTTGACAGTTATTAAAACTATACAAAATTAGAATGTCAATGTCAACAAAAATAATAACTGGCAGAATTTGTTTGGCTAAAAACACAAAAAGCCGTAACGAAGCAGTCAATAGTAATATTTATAATTTAATAGTGATAAAATACAAACGTTACAGTTAAATATTTTGAGATTAAGAAGTGCTTTGAACTTCAAATAAACTTTTTAAAGTGAACCCTTCCTTTAGGGGTTCAATTGCAAGTCCTAAATAGGGGCTGTAGATGGGCTTTATTTCAACATCTCCTTGGTTCTGCGCTAGAACTGATGCTAGGTATAAATTTGGCCCCATTTCTCCCCTTGGCTCGCCAATTTCTTCAAGCTCCTCAATGTCATCCTTGACGAACTTATTATGCTGTAAAATTAATTGAAAAGTAAAATCAGTTATCTAGATATGCTTAGTTTTGGGGCTAATGGCGTTATGTGAAATACCTATCCAATAATATTCTTTTTATTACCTCATTCTCCCAATATATTTCTACTCCAAATATTGGTCTTTCGTTATAGGCTTGATGTAAGGTCTGGAGCTCCAACAGTAACGGACGAAGTCTTTCAACAGGATCGGCTCTAAAACCCAACACATATCCTCCCGATGACTGCCGAACTACAAACACGAGTGCCTGCCCAAACTTAGACTCTCGAATGTTAACCTGGTAAAGTAAAAAAAAACAATGAACTCTGACTTACGGGGATCCCCATTTCAGAGTGTCGGGCTTGGGTCTTCTTATTTGGTGGGAAACGGAGTTATTTTGATGTGGGCAGTCAAATAGTCCGTCCACATAGCTATATTAAAAAAAAAACTACGCCGACCCTTTGATTGTCGGTAATATACCACTGCGGGTGCAAATTTCTAAGCTAAACCTCCTTTCTCCAAGACCAATCATAGCAACCCTCAAATAGAAATGCGGTGTTACCCGCTGATAAAACGTCAACATGACGATGGAGACCTGATCTGGACGGGAAAAACCTGACTTGTTTTTCTTTGACTTGTTTCTGCAAGTCAAAAAATACTTAACTTTTTTGAAAAAAAGAAGTAGCCATTACAAATTTAATCTAAATCCGTTCAGCCTTTGAGGGCTGAAGGGTAACACACATACATACAGACAAACTTTCGTAATCGTCAAACATCGCCACCCATAAGAACAAAAAACACGACTCTGGCCTTCCTCAATCTACGAGTAAGAAGAAGAATACCCAGGTCGCATCGATTTTGCGCCCAGAGTGACGAGACTGGTACGTCTACTGCGCCTGTAATTACACCAACGACCATACCCTACGAACGCAGTAATGCGACAGATTACCAGGTGTGGTAGCAGAATTACCTACTCCGGACGATCTTGTCACAAGTACTACTGCTATTTTAGGTTGCTACAGCACCACAAGGTTTCATCCATCTGTAATTTTACTGGCCACACCTTTTAAACTCCATACTAAAACTTGCCTTGGCCCGGCACTGAATACGTACACTTTCCACAGTTATATATGGCATTGAAACATTGAAGGCGTCGTTGACATCAGCGAACCAGACCACGCGGATGTTGGTAATCAGTAGCGTGCCAAGGTTTCCCGAATCACTTGAAAGGTTCCATATTCCCTGTTCATTTAAGCAGATCTGTAATAAAAAACAGATATTTTTTTAATTCATAAGTTCATAAGTGACGTATTCCTGCGCCTGAACTAAATTCCCTGTTATCTGTGTAATTTTGAGAACTATGATTCCCATCTATTCAAACCATATTTAGTTTGTCATGAAATGCGAAAAAACAGGTTTTCTCTTTATGACTTACAGCGGGCAATAATTAATTTGAATTTGGAACATTTTTCCAATGAGTAGCGCGCGATGCAACTAGTTATCTAACGCCAAATCCTATAATAGTTATTGTGAAATGAATACAAATACAGTACTGGCCGAGAGGGAAACACCTACCAGTGTTAAAATAGACGCAAAATGCGATACAACTATTACCCACTATACCTATTTCTCGAGCGTCTTACTAGGTTTTTGTTCCATATTTAATATTATATAACTTGCCTTTTCATGTCGAAGCATCTGTAATTGCTTGTTCTGTATTATTGCAGCTCTCAATTTCAAGTCGCGATATAATCTTGATCCAACGTAAGCTCTGCAAAAATAAGACAAGCGATTGTTTAAAAAATCGAAAAACATGACTTTAATCTTATCTCTACAAATAACGTTGGAGGAGAGTCGCACATAAACCCACGCCCACGAAGGCGTGGGGTATACGGAACGTCATCCCGCATCAGGAAAAAAGGGTGTACTACCATTTAAAAAAAAAAGATACAAAGCGGTATACATCGGGCGAAGAAAAAGTAATAACAGCGAAATACTATTTTGATTATCAACCAAATTCACCGATTTTGATAATTTTTTTATGGGACCTATCTGAAAGCATATATTTTCAAAATAAAAAAAATCCAAATGACGCAGATCTGAAGTAACAAACATTAAAATAATACAACCGAATTATGAATTTACTTTTCAGACGATTTCCGAATTAGATCGAAATCATTTTTTTTCTTTCGGAAATCGTTTGTAAATTAAATTTCACATCACATATTTTCCCTTCGGAATTTGAGCAAGTCAAGCTTATTGTATGTAATTTAACCTACTATTTTCTCGTAGCCTCATACCTAAAGGCTAAAGTTAGATGAATGATTCTAAATCTAACATACTTATGCACACCAATGACAGAAGTATAATGGCGGACGCAGTTCGGCGACAAATTCGTGAATATGAACTCATATCTGCTGGTCCGATAGCCCGCGAGGACATTGAGAGCTTGCGTGGTACCTCTCAAACCCGAGTTCACTACTTTGGTGGTCGCTGATATCACGCAGTTAAGGCCAACAGCTGAAAAAAAGAAAATCAGAATCAGTGAAAATTTCGTTAGCCGCGTAGAGCGATTTTTGGGCAAAAGAATAGAAAAGACATTTGGGATAGACAAAAGACATGGGGGAAAAAATATGGGTTCGCGTCACCGGTGACCTCGACATGCTCGTGACGTATTGCGCTTGCGCCAGACTAGCGACGCGCAGTATAGCGACATGTATACATGTATTTCATTGTTTGGAGTTTTCACTTCTATCTAACTATAGCTTACTTATTTCTTACTGTATTTCTTCTACTTACACATATTGATCCTAGGAGAAGCCAAGGAATGCCAGATTATTCTAAGGCTGGTTACCACCATCCGTCCTTTCGTGCCGCTATTTCCTTTCGTATCTTCTATTGGTTCAATTCTTTCAAATATTTTCTCTCCCGGTCTTAGCCTTAGGTGGCTAAAATAAAGAATGTTAACAAGCAATAGTCAAGACAGGCAGGGAAGTTGCATAACCGTACCAGCTTCTAATGTTCCCACTGCAGAGACACCGGCCTACTCTCGATAATTGATAGTGAATGAATTTTCTTTCTTTCTTTCTTAAATGTCTTCGCATATTTGGTTCTAAGACATACCGGTTTTCTTTCGATGTTTTCCTTCATCGTTTCGAGTGAAAAAGTCATTGGTGCTCTTGTGGGTTAGAACCAGTGACCTTCAAATTGAAAATCTGTGCCTCTGGGCCACCATACTCTCCTTGGAGATTGCATGCAAATGCAAAATAAGACAACAATACACCGAAATACACTTACGAATAAAAATCTACATCAAAAGAATGCAGGTACATAAATCTGTTCGTAAATAAAAAAAAAAAACATTATTTTGTTTATCAACATGTAAGTAATGTAATTTGCCAATATATATTTAAAAAAAGAAAGATTTTTCTGATTACTTACGAGAAGGGCAGATCAAACAGTACTTCCTTATCTTCCCAAACGGCACCAATTTTATTCTTGCTAGACATATTAATTACACTATGCTAGGAATGTCATTCGAACGCTGAAAGATGCTGAAAACAATTGTTCATCCAAAGTTACTTAACAGTCAATGTAAACGTTTGTATAAACAAAATAGTGCATATAAATGATAGTCTTTTGTTTACTATCCTGTTGCTATAGTTACTGGCAAGGGTGTACGAAAAACTTTCTACCATAATCGTAGTTAATATAATCTTTATTGATAATTATAGCGAAAATAACATAAGCCGATCAGAACAAGACTGAAAACACCCAGCGAACAAACTTAATAATTTTACAATCATATCAGATCTAATTAAATGTAATAGCCAAACAGATTGTCAGCCCATCTTAACGTCATCTTTAGCAGCCATTTTAGCCTGCCATTTCACCTAACACGACAAAATGGCGGATGCTAATTAAAATAAATACTTATCTATTTAGCGTTAATGGATTATGTAAAGCTTCTTAAAAGGGCATCAGTTGTTTAAGGGTTCTGCCTGTCATCCGCTGTCACATTATTTTAACAACGAATAGAGTTGTTAATTAATATTTACAGTAAAGTGCGTTCAATAGCGTCGATGGTCGCCAATTTGTGCTTGTGATAAACTTTTCTAAACGAGGTTGACTTGAGTTTTATCAGTGGATATGACACTTGCGGATGTAGGATAGTTTAGATATTATTTAAGAGCTTAAGATGAGATGTCGTTGATGTAAAAACTTCAAACTTGATTTAGATATTAAGATAAGAAACTGTTGGGCTCTCAATATCCATTTCGCATCGTGTTGCAACCGTCCTGAGACGTGTATGTAACCTCCCATTTCCATCGCAACAGCAATACGAGTGCATTACTATCTACCTATCGGCTGAATAATGCTTAGAGGTTCTTTCCAGACTGAACATGGCACAATTTTTTCTTCTTCTATTTATATATATATTTTTCTAATTAGAACTTTTTTGTGTCTGTTTCTGGCATATTATTGTAAGTGTACGAATTTATAATATTTCTTTAACATAACCACGTGTTCCAAAGCGTACCTATGGTAAAAATAAAAAAAATATATATATGTTGCTCCCTATAGTAGGTACCTACGTACCCGCTGGGGCCGCGGAAGAGTGAAAACCCCGTTCCCGTAGCCCCAGCATAAAGGCGAGCAGGAACACCAGGGTGGTTTTAGTCGGAACCCGGCCGACATAACCGCTCCGTCCTCCCCCGGATGGAGCGGTATACGAAAGTATTTCCACCATGAAAAAAACCTACGTACAATGTTTATTCTATTGCCAAATAAAGCAAGAGAGTTCGCGACAGCTTATAAAGAATTACCTACCTTGGAATTGTTTTTTATTTGTGTTGCATGATTAATGTTGTTGGCTCAAGTTTGTTAAACTTCTCAATTTCTGTTCACTTTGGAAGAAAATGTTATATTGGAATTGAACAACTTTATTATAATACTAACATTCTATTTTTTGTGCCTATTATTATGTTACTCAAACAAGTTAGGTGGGAAATTAGCGGAGTAGTGGGATTCGTGGAACTTCGATTTAACTTCTGATATATACCTATCGTTATACTGAGAATAGAAAATTGGCACATGGCAGTGGGCCAAGGGTGGCAGTGGGTAAGAATTTCAAAACTAACATGGTTATAGCTAATCATTATTATTCGAGTTACTGAAATCACCACCAGTTTTCCAGCACCACCAGTTTTCCAGCGAGTTTTGCTGACTCCCGATATTTCGACGAAGTCAACAAAACTCATGGTAAATACTCAAAAATTTATACAGATGATGAATAATTATAAAAAAATCTATATATTAACTCGCCACGCCATCAGATTCGAATTTATATTCGATTTGTAATCCTAAAGTTTGCGTTTTGATTATAATAATATAATCAAAACGCAAACTTTAGGATTACAAATCATATAGGCAGTAAAGTTATAGTAAGTTATCCTTAAAGATAACAAGGTATCTACATAACTAAAGATTATTATACAGGGTGTAAAACTGTAGGTTAAAGCACATTTTAATTTATGCCCAACTAGCTGTTCCACGCGACTTGGAATTTCACGTGGAATTTAGAAATATTATTGAGAGTAATCCTAATACTTATTTTTCTAAAACAAAAGTAGCCTAAGTTACTCTTTATAGCAAAATCTGCCAGTGAACGGCCAATCAAAATCGGTCCAGCCGTTTCGGTTGTTAATCGGAACAAACATACAGATAGACGTCACTTTTTACGTCAATATATGGGTAGAGAACACTTGAACAAACCAAAAAAAAAGCAACATGTCTCGTTTTTGAGATATATACAAAGTATATCTACTACAAAAAATTGCGTGTTAAAAATAAAAAAGACATACTGCCTAATTGAGAACCTTCCTATTTCGAAGTTGGCTCGGGACCCCTAGCTTCGAAGTCAAAGTCAAAGTCAAACTCATTTAATTCTTTAGATCTCAAGTATCATTTGGACACGTCAAATTTTACACATGTATGTACACATATTCGTGAGCATATAACATGTCACAGGAACTTCGAAGGCAGGACTACCCACTAAGCTACAGAGACAAGCTAAGGTAACTTTTAATGATAACACCCTGTATATCGTTTGATAACCGCCGAAAGCACTTGTACAAATTAGATGTTATCTGATTGTACCCAAGTGCCAGCTTCAACTTATGAATTCTCCGCAGTAACAAGCTTCCAATTCCGAGGTCCACGAGTCTAACTTTACGGTAAGGTGGGACTGAATTATAATATTTCACTGGTCTTACAGTTTAGATGGTAGTAGCTGTGCCTTCTGCGCTGGCAGCCTCGGATTAAATTTTTTTTAGGCGGGGCAAAACTGAAAAATGCCTCCTCCACCCACTATTATTTTTATCCAAACTGCTCCAAACTAAACATAGCTGGCACTATGGGAACCAGATTTCTGATAGAATACATATAGTATAGAATATTTTTTTTGCAAATACATAAATATAATATATTATTAACAGAATAAACACCTATGTTTCTCACACAATTTTTTGTCCTGGGTGAGAATCAAACCCACGGGTTTGAGCACAGAAGGTAGAGCAAACTGAATTATGAGGCAAGTCAAAAAATAAAATTTTATTTTAGACTCTTTTAGAGTCAACAGACAAATTTTAAACATCCATCCTTTAGTTGGATTAAAAAAACACGTGTTTTTATATTAATCAATATTTTAAAATATATATAAAAAATATGTATGAAAGAAAAAAGTTGGAGTTGTTTCTCGTAGTATGACCCCGACGTGATTTGAACACGCAACCTTCTGATCTGAAATCAGACGCGCTACCCTTGCGCCACGGAGTCGGTGAATGTAAGGGCGAAATATTCTTATATATGATCACACTGAAAGATACTCGTAGGTAGGATACAATAGATGTTCACTCAGGCATAATTTATTTGATGAGAGTGTGGTGGTCCAGGGGCACAGACGCCGACTTTCAATCTGAAGGTGGCTGGTTCAAACGGTGACGGAAAACATCGTGTGGAAACCGGCATGTCTTAGAACCAAAAATGCGACGACATGTGATATCTACGAATCCGGATTGGGCTCCCGTTGTAGATCAGAGCCCATTCACTCTCAATTATCAAGAGTAGGCCGGTGTCCCTGCAGTAGGAACATTAGAGGCTTGTACGGATAATTTATTTCAAGCTAGCTGTATTCTATCAGTTATTTAGTTCCCACAGTACAAGCTATGCTTAGTTTGGGGCTAGATGACGCAGGGTGGGTGATAATCCGATTGAAATATTCTTTTATATTTGACATAAAATTTTTAAAGAGTAAGCTTTTATGTGAGTTAACTTTTTATCCAGGTAAAGTAAGAAACTGAAAAACTACGCCACACTCTGAATACTGTCAATTCACTATTATATGGAGTTCTCTCACTATTATATGGAGTTTTTTTGAACCCAAATTTCCACTTTTCCGTTAAATTTTTCAAACATTTTCTTCCACACAAACCTGGTTCTGACAACTACAAACACAACAAAAGAATTAGTCGAATAGATGTCGCCGTTTTGAAGTTATACGAAGTTATACATTTGGAAATTGATTTTTATATAAATAGAAGAATAAGCAATAGGTAATGAGTTCTCAAAAAAAATTCAGACATTCACATCACGCTCAATTCGGATTACAATTCCCAAAGAGCGCGATATTGTTTCATACATTCTTCGATTAAGTCCGGGCGGCCGTTATTTTCACTTTTCCGTTTATGACCCAATAAATAACATTAGGTTTATGATGCGTATAAAAAAATATACTAAAACGGCCGCCCGCTAGCGAGGTTGAATTTTTAATTTTAGGATACGTTGAAACAAAGGGAATTACCGGTATTATCAGCAGACGTTTACAGGTTTTAATTAAAGGTGAACTGTCGGTTTGTGGCAATAGATCGAAGATTTAGTACAATTAGTAGTAGCTAATACTCCGCTCAATCAGTATTTTGATGGGTATATCGCTCAGGTAGTAAAAAGTGATTGAATCCTTGCCTAACCTTTCGGAGCGAAATGCGTGAATTTATGTATGTAAGTTTTGAAACTGGTGGTGTATAAATATAAAAAACGTTTAAGCGTTTACAAACATTTACATAATTATATCCCTGCTGGATTTTCTGTGTCGTGATGGCATTGACAAACGCAGAAACACAAGACAAACACCCAAAACTTCATGCTCACCACACAAAGCACAACCACAGAACCGCTTTCTAAACTATTGTATGTACCTTCCCTTAAATGAACGCTTTCCTATCTACGGTGGGAAAGTACTTATTAAAACTAATATTTTTAATTATGCACACACCACATACTGTCGTATGACATCGTAATAAAAAACACAAAAAAAAATTCTACCTATGTCAAATTCAAAGTCAAAGTCAAATTCATTTATTCCTTTAGTTCTCAAGTATCATTTGGACACGTCAAATTTTACACATGCATGTACACATATTCGTGAGCATATAACGTGTCACAAGAATATATGTCCGTTATAGATTTTGAAACCATCCAACCGATGTGTTCCAAACCAGTTTCATTAGAAAGGCAATAATGCGAAGATAGTTTTAGACCACTAAAACGATGCATGATGCACAAAATGTATTTCTTTTTTTAACGTAGTAGCACACGCTGGGTATCCGCTAGCTATTTTAGCTAGTTAAATCTCTGTTCATATGACGCGTGTCCGGGTAAAAAATTTTGAATTTTTTTATTTAAATATGGCTATGAATTACTCCGACACCTACAATATATAAATAGATATAGTATTTTTTTTTATTAGTGAAAGGATTTTATTTCGTATCGCATATCGCTCCAATCCCCGCCCCGCTCACCGCTCCACTAACCGCTCCGCCCACCGCCCCGCTCACCGCTCCGCTCACCGCTGGTTTTTGTGGCCGTCACCGTCTCAGACCCAAATCAAGCCAACCAATCTTAGACATGAGGATTAAAACAAACCAAAATGTGCCAGTATTTCGAAAAATCGGTAATACTTTTTTAATTGGCACCGATTTCACGCATCTGAGCTTTTAACTTCGGTCCTCAGATATATAAAAATACCTAGGTAACAGAAATTGAACTGAGTAAGAACTATTACAGAATTTGTTCACTTTTGCTTACTGAAACTAATTTTATAATGCGCCACATGTGGTATAGACACATTAATACACAAAATAAGCTAAGATCCGGAAAAAACTTTATGCCCGTCACAAAATGTTTGCGGAACCCTATTTGCGTCTGCAAATTCGTTCAAATTTAGTTCATACTCAGAGTTTTCTCATACCTCCGAGTGCAGATTGATATTA
Organism: Aplocera efformata; assembly: GCA_921293045.1. Taxonomy (NCBI): domain Eukaryota; kingdom Metazoa; phylum Arthropoda; class Insecta; order Lepidoptera; family Geometridae; genus Aplocera; species Aplocera efformata. The sequence continues at coordinate 1,392,055 of OV121057.1, forward strand.
TGCACCCTGAAACCATTATTAATATATGCGAAGTAGGAAGGTAGGATTTTTATTGAATTTGCTGTTGATCTTAGAATATTTATGTTTTTCGTAAACTAGGGATGGATAGGTCAATCAGTTTGGAATGGAATTTTAAATCATACAAAAACATACAGAATTAAGCTTGAAAAAAATAATCTACGTTTTCCAATCCGTGAAGGAATACTCGTGTATCCTACGGAAATCTGGCAAGACCAGAAAGTTATTGTGATATAAACCAATACAAATTGTACTGTCAAGGACTCAATTGTTATTTTCGTATATTGTTTTTAATACTTGTAATATTGCTTTTTTTATATAATTCATTTTTATTTTATTTTTCTGTTACTCGCTTTTATCCCATTTCTTGTAGTCGTCACCTATAAGTGTAGTGGCATTCGATTTGTTTAATGTAAATGAATGATTTATTAATTTGTTGTATTAATGTACACTATGTTGGTGATCTTATAAATAAATAAATAAATAAATAAAATAAATTGGACAACAACAATTGAACAATTAGACTCCGGTCTATCAGCATTTGCTGTAATAAGTGTGAACATTTATATATATTTGACTCTTTTCTTTCGTGGCTATGTAGTCGTTTGCGACTATAATGCTTAGCTTCACTACGTACTTGTGGCATAATGTACAAACCACCTATGGTTTTATTATGCAATGCAAACTAAAGCTGGATGTTACTGCAGAAATAATTAGTCAGCTAGCGAGTCTTCGAGCGCACAGGCGTATCGCAAGTAGGCAAGTGTAGTAGTGGCAACATAAGAGAGACATTTACTAAAGAAAATGACGAAACTCTTCAATTGCAAGTACACTTTTTGTGCGTACATTCAACCCACACATTCATTATTCCTACTCTCAGCCTCATAACTACTTCTGAACTCGTCCAACTTAATTATAAAAGACAATTAGGAGTCCCAACCACTGTTCTAGTCGACGCAAACAGAGCATAATAGCCCTTAAATCCTATGCATTAAAGTTGAGTGCGGCTGAAATTACGGCAGGGAAATTACGTAATCGTCGTATTAAGAAATTTGGACCGTAACAGCCCTTGCATTTGCGAAATGATTTCTAAAAGGCGTTGGAGGATTTCTTCAAAAAAGATGACGAAAGTTAGAAGTTTCTGAACAGTTGATGGCATTTCATTAGGACGGATACTTTCTTGATTTCGCGATTGCCACACAACGTGAAATTCATTATGGAGAAAATTAGAAAGTGACAATGAAGTTAATTGCGTGTAATTGATTTATTTAGGTCAATAAATTGCTTGTTTTTTAGGTTAATGAAGGTAAGTTTGAGGTTTTAAGCGATGTACTTCACCTGTAGAACTAGCCGCCAAGCAGAGGTAAACTCGTGTTGCTGTGTTTCAGTAGAAGGGTATAAGTACCGGTGAAATTACTGATTTCTTTCTTTGTAATTGTGACTACAAAGTATGAATGAATTACATACCTAATATTTTCTTATAAAGCGCACTTCTCATTCCAAGCCAAGGCGGGTGCATCTATGAATGAAATGTGTGTTTTTCATTCATATAAACCTTGTCCTCACAAATTAGAAGTAAACAAAAAATAAATCAGTTATTTCACCAGCACCCACACCATTCTAATGGACAGCAACTTACTAACTTTTAATAGAATAAGTTAGTAGGCATTGTGAAAGCGTGTTCTTGTACATATTTATTGAAAAAACTCAACGGAAATAAAGTTTTTTGAATTTGACGATGACTTTAAATAAATTATCATTACTTAATTTATAATGTGTATATTTATATGCTTACTAGCTGTGCCCGCGATGTTACCCGCTTCAGATCGTTCCGTAACTTAGGCCACTTAAAAAAAACACTCAAATATGATCTCAGGGGAGAAGGACTCGGGGTTGTTGGCGCTGGAACAGTGCTGCCTAAAACCCAGTCTTTAATATGATACATGAATAAATAGAAAGCGATAATATCGCTTCATTTAAACCAAGTTCCCATATTAGTGTTTTTCAATCTCTATGAATACGCGACCCCTTTACAGGTAGAAAAATTCTGGCGACCCCCTTGGACCATAGACAAACAAAGTTAGTAACTGAAGAAGTTTATGGTTTTCTACCATTATGTAAAGACTTACACTCTGCACGAAGCTGCGAGGACACAAAAATATCCAGAGCTGGCTGAAATTATGTTTTTATTGTAGTGTTTTTGCTTTTTTCCTTACCCCCCAAGTAAGGGTTCGCGACCCTTACTTGGGGGCGTAGTAGTGTGAAATGTATATATAAATACAATAGTTATGTGAAACGTGCATGAATTTATTTATTGATATTTTAACGTAATAAAACGTATGTTCGAATCAACAGTTTAATTTATCGTAAGAGTATTAACACAGGCAAATGTTGTACATGTTCCTAATTCGTTTGGGTACAGAACCCAAAATATATTCTCTTCAAGTTAAAACCATGTCATTGGCACCTATAAAAACTTTCAAAATTTCTCAAGTAACCAACTGTTTCTAAAACTAAGGTAAAACGCACATGAAATATTAATATGGTAAGGGAAGCCGGCCAGCTAAGCAGCTCTTCGCGTAAGTGGCTTAAGAGGCAATAATATAAGGGTGGTCGCACAGACGTTAGATTGGATTAAAGCGTTTATTGCGGCCCTTATTTTTATTTTATAGTGCCTGCGTTAATGCTTGTCGTTGTGGCGTATGGTATTTCAGTTTCCTTTGTGTTATTGTGACATTGTACTTACATAGTAATTATAATATAATAGTTCATACACGGCTCTTTAGCTTTGTTGATATTAGTGCTGCCTTGGGTTCAATTCCCGGCCGGGAGAAACTTTGTAAGGTAAGTATTTTTTTATTGTGAATTAGTGACGGAACGAACTGAGAGCCCACCTGGTGGTAAGGGGCGACCCCCGCCCATGACAACAGTCATGCTACTCAATATAAGATTTGGGTCTTACACTGAGTCGCATTCATCCTGCTGCGTCCATCATCCGAGACGGTGATGATTCGTCTCATGCGCATGTGATTTCACCGGCACCCACACCCTTCCACTGGAACAATGTAGTATTAGCACTACTGCTTGGCGGCAGATTCCAGGTGTGGTGGCACCACCTCTCCGAATGAACCTGGCACAAGTTCTACTGCTACTTTTGGTTGCTCCTTTAGCACCACCCAAGAGGTACGTGTAGGGAATCAAAGGGTACACACCTACGGACGCGAGCAACTGGACCCCGATAAAATATATATGAAACAGTATGAAGTTTGTTCTCGGGTCTTGAGTGTTTGTCTTGTGTTTCTTTGTTTGTCCATGCCATCTGCGACACGGAATCCTAGTGCAGGGGACTACACGCCACAACGGCTGAACGGGTTTGAATGAAATTAGTTACAAAGGTAGCTCATTTATTTACACATACGATTTTTATCCCGTAAAAGTGAATAATTTTTGTGACTTGAATGTTAATTTTTTTTACATTGCAACTAGTTATACTCGTATTCGTGAGAGCGTGGTGGCCCAGGGGCATAATCGCCGACTTTCAATCCGAAGGTGGCTGGTTCAAATCCACACGTGCACCAATGAATTTTACACTTGAAAAATTTATATACAGTATAATTTAAACCGGCATGTCTTACAACCATAAATTCGAAGACATGTGACATCTACTAATCTGGATTGTGCTCCCGTTCAATCAAAGCCCGTTCACTCTCAGTTATCGAGAGTAGGCAGGTGTCCCTGCAGTGGGAACATTAGAGGCTGGTACGGATACTCGTATTCTATTAGCAACATGGGCAGGTACATAAATACAACAGTATCTAACATATATTATATATCAAAGACATTGCAATACGGAACGATCTATACAAATGGCTGAAATGAAAATGAAAACAAATTCGAAGATCACTTGAGGATTCTTGCCCTCATATTTACTTACAGACTTTCACAAAAAATAGCTTCTTATCTTCGTTCTTTATTCTCATCATTAAATCTCATTTGTACAAAGGACATCTTAAGGGGATCCCCTAAAGTTGGGTCAAGATTTTTTAATAAAACAAGAAACCTTGAATAGCCCACGACATCTGGTGGCAGGTTGTTTAAACCCCACCGGGGGAAAGGGGGCAAAGTTATGAGCTTACACCTTATAGGCGAAGTTGAGAAATTGTGACACGGTAAAGGGGATTTTTCTGAGGGACCGACATTTTTCAGGGGGAAAATAATTTTATTTTAGCTGCCGAGTTGCGTTAATTGTCGTATTCCACTTTATAAGGCGATTGTTTTGTTTGGTTGGGTAGAAATACGACTAATAATGTTTTATGTAATAAAAAATACGGTTGTTCAAAAGGAAATTAACGAAATTATTTTATTTTTATGATGTAACTGCGAACGTAACTAAAATAGTGCATATCAATTTATTTCATTCACACCTATACGAGTATTATAAACATGAAAGTTTGTATGACTGTATGTTGTTGTTACTAGAACCCTACTGAAAGTAGGATACTTTTGATTCTGGAAAACTGCGAGTGAAACGTGGGGCGCAGTATGTTGTATAAAGTAAGTTTCCAGAAACCTAATAGCATTTTCAAATATTTGTGTTTTTTCGGTTGTTTGTGTGGAAATTTTCGTCTATGCCGCTGGACACAGCACACAGCCATAGCGAATCCTAGTGCATAGTAATGAGTTATCATCTAGGTCTTAGCTGGACATAGGTTTATGCAAGTAGGCACTGAGCTAGATCAGTTCTAGATCGGATCAATTCGTCCACCAGCTACTTACCGCATGTTCCTACACCTGGCCCATAATCCTGGCCATAATCTTCATAATTTCCGTAGAAAATATCTCTACAAAATAAGCAGCGGATTCCGAAGTCAGAATTCCATGCAAAATAAAGAAATACGACCCCGTGAAGTAAGTAATTAATTTCAGAAATATGATTACACAAAATCAAGTTATTTTCGGGAGTTGACGGATTTCCCGCCATTTCGGGAACTTTCCCGCCCTTTGTAGGCAAAATAAATTATCATTAGAGGATCTTTGAAAACAATTGTAAGTGATGACAAGATTTATAGTACCTTTGAAACAAAATGTGTGTTTTCTTCCGTAGCAGCCTCTGATATTTCCACTGCAGATCCGCGCAGACCTATTCGTGACAACTGAGAGTGAACGGCGTCATGAATTTTGGGTTCTAACTGATAGAACACTTTTATAGTATTTTTTCTTCATTACAAATTTATACCCGGACCCAATAAATCTCGAAGTTCGTCATGCAATTGCTTGTCTTGGATGGTAATCGAATCCCCGACCTACACCTATGAGTCAATATAGTACAAGAGTAGTAAAAATAGTATAAGATTGATGAATTTTTGAAAGTTCTTTTAAGATGACCTGAAAAGGGGGTACTAAACCTCCGTTGTTATTCTAATAAATGAGTAAATACTTAACAATAGAATTGAGACGTGTTCTGCCTCTCCACGAGGCATCATCAGGAGTATTGCCTCGAGATATGGCCGTCAAAGGCTGCACCAAAAGTTCGACAAAGTAATAAGTATACCTTTTACCTTTCTAGCTGAGCATTGTGGTACAACCCACGGTTTCCCGGGATCAAAAGTAGCCTATGTGTTAATTCAGGATTTAAGATGTTCCTTTACCAAATTTCATCCAAATCCGTTGAGCCGTTTGAGCGTGAAAGAGCAACGAATACACACACACACTCATACACATACACACAATCTTTCCTTTATAATATTACTAGCTTCGCCCCGCAGTTTAACCCGCGTAGTTCCCGTTCCCGTGGGAATACGGAGATGAAATATAGCCTATGTTACTCGTTGATAATGTAGCTTTCTATTGACGAAAGAATTAATAAAATCGATTTAGTGGTTTAGGCGTGAAAGGGTAACAAACAAACAAGCTCAATATTATTATAGTATTAATACAATTATATTATAAAGGCCAAATTTTATATTTTAGTGTAACTTATTCTTCTTCAGCACAGTTAAAACTTGTAAAATGTAAGAATGTAAAAGCTAAGATCTCGATCACGTCGGCTTTCAAAAAGATATGACTGCATCAAAATTGGTCCATACTTTCGGGAGCTACGAGTACGATGCCACTGACACAGATACACACTACAGACTCATAACTCTCCTTTTTTTCGTTGGGGTTTAAAAAAAATAAAACTCCTAGCATTTACCTGTTAGGATAATCAATTAGAATAGGTAGGAACTTCGCAAATGTGGGCTGTTTGGTTTAAGTCAAATTCATAGCCTGACTTGTTAGAATAAAATTAAGTGGCTTAGTTGTAGTAGCCCTGCCTCCGAAGCGAGGGGTCCCGGGATCGATTCCCAGCCGGGACATACTTTGTGTGGTGAGCATGAAGTTTGTTCTCGGGTCTTGGGTGTTTGTCTTGTTTCTGTGTTTGTCCATGCCATCTGCGACACAGGGGATCCTAGTGCAGAGGTATGAGTGTGTTAACGTTGTTTGAAAATATTTTGAATATAATATTTATTTACTAGCTGCGCCCGCGGTGTTATCCAGGATTGGCCATCTTACGGGAAAACTTCAGTTTTTAGGGATAAAATGCATATGTATTAATCCAGGATATAAGCTATCCTGTTACCAAGTTTCATCCAAAATCATCAAGCCCTTTGAGCATGAAGGAGTAACAAACATATACACAAACGCTTTTATAATGTTAGTGTGATTACTACCGCCAAAGAAACATATATACTTACATTGATTGACATTGATGAATACATTTATTAAAATCTCTTAATAATTTGGTATTACTTTGATAAGATTTCGGTTTTGCAGCAGTGTTATTATTATTTTATTTCAAAAGGTTTCTATATTGGTTTGATTTGTTGTAAATATATTTACATATATTCCTTTGTAAGTGTTCTCTCTTTTATTACAAACCAATAACAGTCTGATTTCTCTGTCCTTTTATCAACCAATCAAACCGCAATTGTATTGATTATTATTATATATAATAATAATCAATATATTATAATATATTGATTATTATATATATATTATATATATAATATATATATAATATATATATATATATATATATATATATATATATATAATAATAATCAATATAAATATTACAATTGTATTGTAATATATTTTTTTAATAATTTGAATTTTTATTGGCATTTTTTTTATTATATGACCTGATATTTTTTATTTTATATAAAATGTGCCTACCACATTAATTTCTTAGCTACGCAAACACACATTCTCAAACATTTATACATCTTACAGACATTAAAAGTAACAAAAAGTTAAAATAAATACTTTAAAATACCAATAATAATACTTCTTCTTGTTTCTTGTAAGTGGCCATCTTTAGTGTCAGAGTTTTCAAGCCGCCCGAAGGCCTCCGACAGGGCGTAGCGACTAGTATAGCCGAGATATTAACGTGCCCTCCAAAGCACGGAAGCGCTTCAGCATCCAACTTCTGACCGGAATAATACGACCAATTTGTGTACGCGGTTTGCGGTTTTCCCGACTACACATAGCTGGCAGCTGTCTGAAGTTCGCGACAGATGGCGCCACATGATTGATGGGACCAACTTAATTATGATCCCGTTATTCTTAAAAATTTTTCTTTCGACTTGCCAACTCCAGCACAAGTCAGACAATCAACTTGGCGGAATGTTTTCGCATTTTTTCTGCGATTTACATATTCTAACCTTTATTTACTTGAACAGAAGTTAGATTTTGTTTTGAAACATCAATCAAGGTTGGTAAGCAAAAACTTTTTGGAAAAATAGACGTGCTTGTCATGTGCTGACTTGTCGCGTTGTTAGAAGACGCATTGTTGTCTGCGTCATTTACGACGACGACAACAATGCGTCTTTTATGTGTTCGTAAGAATCATAATTCTAGAAGAATGGCTATGTCAGTGGCATTCTAGCGATTTGAAAACTACTAACTTTCCTAAATTACAGGGGCACGACACGTCACATCCTCGTCTCATAGCGACGGGTGCAACGAGATGCGACTTGGGTATTCTCATATTTCGTTAAGTAGCTCACCGTTAGTCGTTTTACTGTTTTTAATCGGCGGTAACCATTTAACATCAGGTGAGCCGTCAGATTATCCAATCGCAATAGTTATATAGAAATATGGTTAAGTTTATTGCCAAATACACCGGTGTCTTTAACGTTAAAGTAATTAGGTAGGTAATTTCTAAGAAAATACCAATTAAAGAGTTGATAATTAAAAAATCTCTTTCATTCCAGTTTGAAAAAATACGCACAATCCCAACGATATTAGATTGAAAATGGATAAACAATAATTCATATTGACAGCATCCGATCAATGGATTGGATAAGAGATGGGATAAGTTGTATTGTAGGTGCATAAATATATCGATGTTAATAAATAAGAACTTTTATATTTGACAATATAATCAAGGTAAAATGCTAATCTTGGTATTAAGGACATATTCTTGTAGGTATATATGTTTCCTTGTATGTTTATGTACATGTACGTATATGTGTTCATCTATAATTGAAATTAAATACATGAAACCTCTATGTGAATATTGTAACTGTAAGCATTTAAACATGTAAATTTTGTTGATGATACATAATAAATAAATTATGCAAATTCAAACTCAATTATTCCTCGTTTGGACACGTTAAATTTTACACACAAGTAAACATATTCGAACGGTTCCGTACCGTTATCTAGTCGTCATGACAATACCGAAACGCAACGATAGCGCGAGCGAAAAGAAAAGCCATCTAGTTTCTTTCAATCACGTTTTAAAGCGGCTCTCATACAAGCCGCTTTAAATATTTATTTTATTAAATTTTTTTAGTATTTGTTATAGCGGCAACAGAAATAATTCATCTGTGAAAATTTCAATTCTTTAACTATCACGGTTCATGAGATTCAGCCTGCCATTCATGAGATTCATGAGATTCAGCCTGCGGTTCATGAGATTCAGAGATGCCAGACAGACGGACAGCGGTGTTTCAGTAATAGAGTCCCGTTTTTTCTTTCGGTACGGAACCTTAAAAAGTAGATCCCTTCAAAAACGCATCCCACACAGCGCCCTGTAACTAGGTATGTTGTTGAACAGCTACGAAACTGCTACGACGCTTGAGCTACGGGTTTACGGCTCGTAGAAGTGGCTACGGTGGTTCGTTGTCGAAAGGTGGTCAACTATAGCCAGGTTCGGAATTTGAATTAGGATTGGTTCAATAAGTTACGACACGCCATGTGTCCTGGCGTGTCACGAACAGAGGAATGGCATCCGATGCCAACAAAGAGGAGTCTGGAAATGGGCAGCCGCGGCGGGTTCGCTGATATGTGTGAAAACGTTCCCGTGTTCCCGCCACTAATCGGCAGAGGAGGACGCCGTGGGGTTTTAGTGGGTCTAGTACCACATAACCGCTTTGCCTCCCCGTGGCAGGACGGTATGTGAGTGCATTTCCCCATGGAAAAAAAAGATGTAGTTATAGTTGTACAAATTGAAGCACATAATTAAATTACATGCTTATAAAATTGCTATACAGGAAAGTGATTACATAATCATAAAATCGTATTGAATATAGTTTCGTTTTATTAATTATAGATAAACGATATTCGCTAATTGCTTATGCAAAACGAGTTTGCAATTAATTTTAATACACTAGATTATGTTAGCACTAAGCTAACATACCCAAATTAATTCCGGATCGTAACCACTAATATAAACAACCTATGATACTAGACACTCGCGAAATCATAACCATTGCGATAAGCTCTGTTCAGTGTTGCCAGCTGATATTTTTAATATCGAATCGAATTGAATTTTTATGTTATTCAATAAGTCGACTTTAATACTTTCATCCCTTATTTTCCACTGTTCGGGGTGAAAATTTTTCATGAAATTCTAATGAAAACAGTTTATGAATATTCAAATTCAAACATATCGTGTTGATTCCTGTAGTTGGCAACTGATCGAATAACTGTAAAAAGTTTAGCTTTTATCGACAAAATTTGTCTAAAGCTATTTGTCTCGGTTTGTCTCGGTTTGTTTAATATTTAAATGTGCCGGTATTTGTCGAATCAATCGATCTTTGCCAATATCCGAATCGGGACTTGATAAATTATTTCAATAGCACGGTATTGCGACAAGCGGAGACAATTCGACAACATAAAAAATAGTATTAGAATCCTAGATGGGGGTTTTTGCTTCGCATGGGACGTGAAGATAAACCAGAGGAGGTCATCGGACGCCATGAAATCTCCCACCAGGATATGATCACTCACACAAAAGAAAAAGTAGTATTTTGAACCAGGACAAGTATTTTTGTGACGAACATAAATGTTTGTTCTATATCTGGATATATGCATATAAATAACTGTTAAATTAGCATTCTATCAGTTATCTAGTTCCCATAGTTATGCTTAGTTTGCAGCTAGATGGCGCTGTGAAATATCCCTGAATTATTACTTATTTGTAACACCCCTTTTTAGCCAGTGGTTAATAAGGCAAGCAACAAGCTTGAGAGTGAATAGCTAAACATGCATAGTCATCCAAAATAAGCGTGTATATCAAATATCTGCTCAATCAGTTAAAGATTAAAATTCAGTTGCAAGATTCCAACATTCATACATCGCAAGTTAAATAACAGCTTGTAAAAAGGACGAATTTCAGTTTGAAAGTACGCGAAAGATTTCAAATCACAGATTGTACTGCGAGTGCTATTCACAACGAAAATGTCTAATAAAAAGGCTCAAGACAAGCATATTGCGAAGGTCTATAAGCCCTCTAATATATCATTGGTGACACACAAATCATCAGTACATTCATACGCGAGGGCTCATAACGCCGCTCATAAAGCGGGGCCCACGGGAAGGCCACTATTAATGGCCCACAAATCCTCCCATCGGCCTATCTTGGTGACCCATCGGTGTGGCCCGATGTAGATCACCCTCGGTCTCGTCCGTTCTCGGTCAGTCTCGGTCTCGGAGGCACTCGAGAAAGAGAACAAACGAGAAAGTCAGGATTGGTATGGGCATAATCTTGACAAATATCCGTATCAGCCTCTAAGTTCCCACTGCAGGGACACCGGCCTACTCTCGATACTTGAGAGTGAATGGGCTTTTATCTACCATGAGAATCATCAAGAGGTTCTAAGTTGTATTCCTGTTGTTATGGACGGAGGTAACCACTTACCACCAGGTGGGCCTTCAGCTTTCAGCTTCAGCTCAGTCATTTCTCCACATAAAAAAACATGGTATACACTTATCTCAGTATTACGCGGTTGAAGCGCGTAAGAAGGTATGGTCAGAACTAGTAATTTTATTTTAGTGGCTACTAGAACTTCACTGCACCTAAAGTCACGGCGTAATTAAGCTTATTTTTATATCATCTATTACAAGGCCCGTGATGATCTTACGGCTCATGGCTCCGTGGCGTAGTTGGTAGTAGCCCTGCCTTCGAAGCGAGGAGTCTATCAGTTATCTAGTTCCCATTGTGCTATGCTTAGTTTAGAGTAAATAAAAAAAAGAAAGAAATAGACTTTATTGACAACACAAAAAGTAGGTATAAATAATAAACAACATAACTATAAACTGTTTTTCTTCTTTCTTCTTCTTTCTATAAATAACAAGTGAAAAGAGAAAAAATAAATAACAAAGAAAAAATACAGTAAATATTTTAGTAGACCTACTTTCGGGAGTCAAAAGGCACCTAACTCAGCATGTGTTGCACTGACGGGCAGTGCAACGCTGGTATTCTGCTAGGGCCTAAAGTATGCATCTATAACAAAGCCCGTGATGATCTTATTCGTACCTAAAGAAACGCAAAACGAGAACGTAAAGCAGTCTCAATCGGACCAGTCGGTCGGTGGCTCGACAGATGTCGAATAAATCCGAGGTAACAAAACTTACTGATTTGCTGCTTTGAATGAAAATCGAAATGTAGGGTTGCAATTGTAGGCCCGGCACTTTATGGGACTTTCAAGTTGAAGAGATGAGAGGACTTGAGTGTTGTTTTCCGAACTTTTATCGTACAAGGTGGAATGCGAATGCGTCCTATCCAGCGTCAGGCACGGTTTCCGTTTTGCGCAATGACCATAAAACCGCTTGCCTACGCCATCCGTATCCTCTCGTCAAAATTTAGTACCAAAGTCACAGCATACAGTACTATAATTTAGTACCCAAGTCACAGTACTATAACTTGAACTTATATTAATATTTCTTTGTATTAGAACTTTTAATTACAAATATAAATAAGTTCGTTATTTTCATATACCTATTCTTAGGTTGGAACAGACGTAAACTTAAAAAATAAGATAAGCTTAAACATGAAACCTGACTGTAATTTGACATATCTGTGTGCATGTAATGTGCCTGGGGAGTTCCTGTGACACGTTATGTGCTCACGAATATGTGCATGTGTAAAATTTGACGTGTCCAAATGATACTTGAGATCTAAAGGAATAAATGAGTTTGAGTTTGAGTGAGTTGAGGTTTCAATAGTATGCTTAGTTTGGGGCTAGGTGTCGCTGTATGTAATGTTCTAGAATATATTATTTTTCACCCCTGCATGGTAATTGCAAGCGCTTTGTCACTTTATCTCCTGCCCAGAGTAGTGAGTACGTTTAGAAAGAAAAATGTTTATAATATAATTGCGACCCGCCCCAGCTTCGCATGTTTAGGAGAGCATCAGTAGTTTAACAGAAACTACCCGTGCAAAGTCGGGGTGATTTGTTAGTACTAAATAAACTTTCCTCATGAATCACTCTATCTGTTGCTGAAAACTGCATTCCAATACGTTACGTTAAAAGATCTAAGCGTACAAACAGCGGTAGCAACTTTGTTTTATACTATGTAAGGATACTTAAGACTTTGGATTATTTATACATATATATTATGTGATTAAACAGTGGTAACTGTCAGTCATAGAGTCTGGTCTTCTCGTACTGAAATGAGAAAACTTAAGTCGTATCGCGTTGCGCCCATCACGTTGAGATTGTGGCGTAAGGTCTCATGCGCTTGTAATGTCACCTTCACTTCCACCGGAATACAGCAATGCAAGTGTACTACTGCTTGGCGATGGGTTATCAGGTGTGGTGGCTGTAATTTTATGGACGAACTTGACAAGTTCTACTGCTTGGGTCCTCTGAGGGTACTCACCTACGGACGCCAGCAATATCGTCCCATAATATTATAGTCCACACGAATAAAAAAGATTCTTTTAAATACACATAGCTTATACAAAGAGCGCTGAGTATGGGCCCCAGTAGAGCACTAAAACAATTTTAATCAAATGAATCTAAATAATGAGAATTTAGGTATTTAACATCAGAATGCGATACAACTCTCGTTCTGGGACTCATATGTTACGATGATTAAACATTTCTTAACGCAGAATCTGTAAATTTCACAAATTCGTCTCACTTTTGCAGAAAATAAAGCCCTATTTGTTCGGCGAAAATAGTAAAACAGAATTACGTAAAGAATACGACCGAAATTACTTAGATAGAGAAAAGTACGACAAAACCGGAGAGGCTCTTGGCTTATCACAAATCCATCTGCTATTTTCCTCAACCGTTTAGCTGAAGCTTCTTTCCCGCAGCTCCGATACCGCGGATTTGAAAACTTGTAGCAATGAATGTGAATATACTAAGCTATACAATAAAAATAAAAATTAAATGTTTTTTTTTCATGTTGAAATAACATCTTTTACTATGCATTTGAAAGTTTATACCGTACCACCTGAAACAAAAATTTTTATCTGTGTGTTTGTTCCGGCTAATCTCTGAATTGCTTGGATCGATTTCGACGGGATTTTTACTGGCAGATAGCTAATATTATATGGAATAACATAGGCTACTTTTATTTTAGAAAAATGTATTATGCTACCACGTAAAAAAATGTGAATCACCACGCGGACGAAGTCGCGGGGAACAGATACTTCTTACTTATATTATAAAAGCGTATCTAAATTTGAAATGAACAAATTCATAAAATTTTCATACACGTTGTTAAGGGGTGGCACTGCCTTCTGTGTAGGTCGTGGATTCAATTTTTACACTTAGTCGCAAATCTTAAACTGAGTCGCATTACTGTTGTCAGGTGGGCTTTCCGTTCGTTCCGTCGTTTATTCACATAAAAAAACTACATTTTTATACTATGTTCTTACTTAAAAGAAATAATTAAAATACCGATATTAATTATATTATTAGTTATAGGAATATTTTCTGAAATAAATTAATAATTAATCTAACACGAAAACAAGATTATCTGAAACTTGCGAAAAGAGGATTAATTAATTGTTATATCAAAATAAGAGTCAATAATTGGGACGCAATAACAGGGGAGAAACTTTAAACGGGCCTTTAATTATTACATTATAATAATAACAAATTGGGTGTAGATTTCCTTCTATATTTTTGATTCCCTTGAATTCTCGTAACTCAACCCCTACACGTATGCACATTAGGGTGAGTGCTCGGTTCTACAGCTAACGGCTAATTGGACGGTTATTTTAACTGTAACGGTTATTGTAGTCGTTAAAGAATGGCTTGGATAGACTCTTCAAATCACTGGGCGGTTGAAATTTTGCTTGCAATCTACATTACACTTAATACTTTTGGCTTGCACTCAAAAAACGATTGGAAATCATTATACTTATTTTCGTTTCTTTCATTCGTGAAAACTATTTTCAGTGGCGGAAAGAGCTGATGTTACGGTTTATGCACGTATGATATATCCAGCGCCAACACCACTCCACCGGAATACAGCAATAGTGCACTACTGTACACAGCAATAGTGCACTTTGTAAGTACAATAGTATACACAGCAATAGTGTACAATAGTGTGCAGCAATAGTGTACAATAGTTGTACAATAGTGTGTAGCAATAGTGCACTTTGTAAGACTGTGTATCTTTTGTTGGTGATCCAATAATTAAATAAATAAATACTGCTTGGCGGCAGATTAATCGGTGTAGAGGCAGTAGCTTGGCCCAAGTAGTAATACTACTTTTAGTTGCTGCTTTAGCATCCTCGGGATAAACTTGGCACAAATTCTACTGTTACTTTTAGTTTTTCAGAGATCCTACTGACGCGAGCAACTGGACCACCCAAAATGGTTGTGTCAGCTTGTGTTTAGATCAACGGCTAAGGAGAGCAACGATCCGAGAGCCGTTTGACAATCCATAACGGCATCTTCTTAGGTCAGCAACACAAATCAATTTTCGTCCGACTGCGTCAGAAGATTATGAATTTGGTTGTTTTTTTTTAATGTTTGTTACGTCAATACTCCTTGATTTATCAACCGGTTTGGAAAAATCTTTTTTTATTTGATAATTAATATATGATCGGTTCAATAGTTTGGTTGTTAAATCAAAATAACTATTTTGTTTTCCTCTGATTTTTTTTCGTCCGTTGTATACCAATTTTGATATTTTTTTGTTAATTATATGGTAGAATGTGACCCAGCTAAGGGCGAGAAAGTATTTTTTCGGTTTTTTAAAACAATCACTTGTTTTTTCGCCCAATATTATTGCATCTTGTACAGTGTAAAAGCATTCCAAGAAGCTCGTTTAATGGCTGTTGACAAGAAGCTTATACTGAAGCCCGAAAAAGAGGTACTATTTTGAACCGACTACGAAAAATGAGGAGTATCTCAATACGGATGTTTATATTTTTAAAGACGGATTTGCAAAATTCTTTTATAAGGATATGCTTTCAAATTGGCCCTATAGAAATTTTATCTAAATCGGTTCAATAGTTTGGTTGATAAATCAAAATAACTGAAAAAAAATATAGATCATACACAAAATTCACACTGATAAGGAAAATGACGTATTTTGCTTTCCTGTGACTTTTTCTTCGCCCATTATATACCGATTTAGATGTATCTTTTTTAAATTTGCAGATGGCCATGGAGAAATAAAGTATGACAGAATTGAAGTCGGTTTTTAAATCAGTCACAATAGTGAAACTTACAATAGTGCTGGTGACCTGTACCGCTCGTCATGTAATAGAATTTTCTAGACCAAATTCAGACTAACGACCCACATTAGGGCTCATGATAAGGTATATATTTGGGGTTTGCTATAAGCGAAAACGATTAGCAGGACTTCAAATGTCAAATGTACATTCACAGAACAAGATTTGGGTGTCCATTTAGGTCGCATCCGTAGGTGAATAGCCCCAGAATCCCATAAGGAGCAAACCAAAAAGCCATAGAACTTGGCAACCTGGTAATTGGCTGACAAGCAGTTGTGTATTCGCGTTGCTGTGTTCCGGTGGAAGAGTACGAAATTACAGGCGCAAGAGACGTTACATCCCCGTCTCTAAGCGACTGGCGCAACGGAAAGATCCAAGTCCCATCCGACTTGGGTCTTCCCACACTTCGTGAAGCAACCACTAGACTTCAGGTAGGCCGTGATATCATCCCATAAAAACAATAACAAAAAAAATACATTTCGTGCTACGGACCCTCAGTAATCCTAATCTTCAATTTCTTTCCATGTTCTAAGTTAGTAGATTAATCTTGTTTTTCTGAGTAAAAATTTGCCTTAATTACCAAAATTTTGCGTGAAAAATATGACTTGTATTTTCAGAAATGTTATATTGTACTTTGTAGAAAATAATTGAATCTTCATTATATCCGTTATTAGAAATCTTACTTAATTGGTAGTGGAATTCTTACTAATATTACTTTATTGTTTTTACGTTGACAACAATTTCCACAGAGAACTGGAGATATTTTAACATGGCAACATTGTTACCGAACAGTCCATTTAAAACTTCCAATCGCTTGTTAGTTGAATATTGAACCGTTAATCGCTGAATACCGGGAACTGAAGGGTTATTTTTATTTTTCATTTAGATTTTTCAGTATTGCAATAGTATCGCTCTGCTTTATATAGTACTTATAAATACTAAAACACTGCGTAATGTTGCATACTTGTACTGTAACCGATTAGGAAGAAGAGTGGGGCACGTCTTCGTGTCTACTTATATATATTGCTATAAAATATAACTTAAATACAAGATCAACTTGTTTTACAGACATGTTTTACGTTTTCTTTTATCGTTTTTGTTACATTTGAGTGTGGTAATGACAAATATATGTTGCATAAAAGTGAGAGTATCATCAAAATATCATCATAATAATAAATGCGAACGATTATTTGTATGTATAATATGTTTGTTACTCCTATATGTTACTCCTATACACATCAACTGTCGAAAGGATTTGAATGAAATTTATTATGAAGGTAGCTAGGGATTAAGAAATCTCCCTTTATATAAAGCTTATTTTATTCACTGAAAACAGAGAATAAAAATAAAAGCATTATTTTGGTGTTTGAATTTAGAACAGACCAATATATTCGACCTCCATCTCAATGCTATACAACCTCTATGCGCAAAAAATAATCGTTACAAACTCCTTGTCTATTTTAAAACCTTTCTTTTTCTCGTAGTCTTGATATAAAGTGTAGTATGCAACTCTTGAATAAAACAGATTTATATGAACGGCCATGAATCACTCACGTAACTCAGCATTCTAACACTTGAATCATCATGAATTCATAATGAATCGTTCGTGATTCAGTCGCCAGAATCCTTCACATTACATTAACAACCAGACAAAACATCAGTGCCTTAAACGTCACAAATTCATGTCCTGTGTGGGAATTGAACTCACGACCTACAGAGCAAAAGGCAGAGCTACTGTGAGTTTTGTTGACTCCCGATATTTCGACGCAGTTACATGCGTCATGGTCCCGGGCAACTCACAAATTATGGTAAATATCTCGGTAACACGAATGTTCATAACCATTATAGTTTTTAAATTTATAGAGCTACTGTGAGCCAAGATTGATTTATTTCTTAGTAAGTTTTGTTACTAAATAAATAATATTGTATTTCTTCTGGATCTCCCAATGGAGAGTCGTGCTGCTGCAATAGTCACGTAATCGCGTTTGCAGTGAGATTAAACCCGGCCTCATCTCCGCCCGTTGATTTATGAGATGACAAACAAACTGACGAATGAAAAAGTTGTTTCATACCTTTTGGAGTTTGAGGCTTGGATTCACTATTCAATCTTTCTTTTTATTCAACAGATTTCGAAAAGGATATCAATTTCGCTCAATTTTTTCCTTTTTCAGACATACTAAAAATTGTTACGCTATTTCTTTACTATTGCGGGCGGATTTAATAAAGTAATAAACGTTTACACACTATACTAGGATTCCCTGTGTCGCAGATGGCATGGACAAACAGAAACATAAGACAAACACCCGAGAACAAATTTCATGCTCACCACACAGTGGCCGGGAATCGAACCCGGGACCACTCACTTCCAAGGCAGGGCTACCAACTAAGGCATGGAGCCGTTTTATTGCAAGTATCGTTGAATAAATTCAAAATACACCCAAAAATAAAATCTATAAGCACATTACATGCACACATATATGTAAAATTATTTCCTAAGATTCAACATCTCCTATCCAAAATATTAATTTATAAACTGTAAGTTTCTGTGTTTGTCCATGCCATCTGCGACGCAGGGAATCCTAGTGCAGACGTATGAGTGTGTAAACGTTTATTTATTTATGAATTCCGCTTAGAATAACAAAAACGGATTTATATAAAAAAAAAAAATTTCTAATAGACATTCGAAATACAAACATTTCAAAAAACCTTGCCTTAACAACAAAGAAAGTAATTTGGTACCCTGTAAGGCAGACGACACACGCACAAAAGGCACAATGGAGCTCGTAAGATAGGCGTGACGTACGCAGGTGTGCGCTCGCCTTTATTCAACGCTTTGTGGATTATATTTTCGTATTTTGATAGGAACAACGTATGACGGTTGGAAATTAAAATATTATAGGTGAATATATGTTATGATAAATCTCACAGTACGCTTAGTTTTTAGCTTGAACCGTCTATAAAGTACAATAATACGACACATGAGCATGAAAGACGATATTAACGTGATATATAAAAAATAAAAAATATGTAATAAATATGCGCATGAAACGAAACATCACATCCCCGTTTTGGTTGACGGTCGCAATGGATTAACTGGGGTATATGAAAATACTTTAGTCGGGGAAGACCTAAGTATAAGTGTAAGTGGAAGTGGGAGTGGAAGTGGAAGTGGAAGTGGAAGTGGAAGTGGAAGTGGAAGTGGAAGTGGAAGTGGAAGTGGAAGTCGAAGTCGAGGTCGAAGTGGAAGTGGAAGTGGAAGTGGAAGTGCAAGTGGAAGTGGAAGTGGAAGTGGAAATGGAAGTGGAAGTGGAAGTGGAAGTGGAAGTGGAAGTGGAAGTGGGAGTGGAAGTGGAAGTGGAAGTGGAAGTGGAAGTGGAAGTGGAGGTGGAAGTGGAAGTGGAAGTGGAAGTGGAAGTGGAAGTGGAAGTGGAAGTGGAAGTGGAAGTGGAAGTGGAAGTGGAAGTGGAAGTGGAAGTGGAAGTGGAAGTGGAAGTGGAAGTGGAAGTCGAAGTCGAAGTCGAAGTCGAAGTCAAAAGCAAAATAAAATATTTTATTTCAGTTGCATATGAATGAACGGAGCAAATAGCACCCGGCAATATTCGGTGTGCAATCAATTCGTAAAATCGCGGTTAGGCCGCTTGCACACTGCTCTTAATCGGATAAAGAGGATTCGTGCGCGCCGGTCATGCGTTATGTGTGCGGCGAGCCTAGACGTAGGCACCGTTATACACGATGCGACTATAAATCGTATAAAATCAATGTTCAAATATTTTATTTGATAAACTAGTCTCACAGTTCAGTTGGTTGCTCTGCTCTGCTCGTGGGTTCGATTGCCAAGATAATTATTACCCGGCCGAGGAGCAGTTTTTGTGGAGTATCAAGGCTGTTCTCGGATCTGTGTTTATTCATGCCACCTGCGATACATATTATATATTCCTCTTGCAGAAGTGTATGTTTTTTTTTAAACTTCCTCCTTTACAATCAATTCTATTGTATGTTTATTATTCATCAACGGATTTGGAAAATGATATTTATCAAGATATGCTTTCAAATTGGGCCAATATTTTATTATCAAATATTTTTTTTTTATTTTTTTTTTTATTTGAATTCGTGACGGAACGAGCTGAGGGCCCACCTGATGGTAAGTGGCGACCCTCGCCCATGACAACAGTAATGCGCGCGACTCAGTATGAGATCCAAATCTTTACTGAGTCGCATTCATCCTGCTGCGTCCATCACCCGAGACGGGGATGATACGTCTCATGCGCATATGATTTCACCGGCAGCCATACCCTTCCACCGGAACACAGTAATGCAACCACTACTGCTTGGCGGCAGATTCCAGATGTGGTGGCAGTAACTCTCCGGACGAACTTGGCACAAGTTCTACTGCTACGATTCTGTATTTTTGTTTTAAAGTAAAAAGAATTGGGTGTTTTTCTTTCCTGTGCCGTTTTTTTAACTTATTGCATACCGATATGGATGTATATTTTTTAAATGGTAGAGTGTACCGCATGAGAGCAAGAAATAAAGCAGGAAATTATTGAAGTCATTTTCTTCGATTTTTTTAACCTAATATTTGTTTTTATTGTACATAAATGAAAATGAAAATCAAAGTCAAAGTCGAAATAATTTATTTCCATTAAATTCCTTAAAAAAATTTAGAAACGTTATTTTTGTAATGTCAAAATGAATCTACAAGATCATGCGTTGTTATTACTAAGGTTTTTTTTTTAGTTTTTAGAATACGCGACTTTTTATCGCTTTTGTATTAATCTCAGTCCGTCTCGACGGTAATCTCCTAAAGTGTGGTTACTCTGTTATGAAATGGTTGCTTTTGACTTCGAAATAGAATTATTAAGAACCCATTAATTTTATTAACCAACTAATTAATTAACAAACAAGGAATCACTACATAGTATTGTATAAAACAAAGTCGCTTTCTCTGTCCCTATATCCCTATGTATGCTTAAATCTTTAAAACTACGCAACGGATTTTGATGCGGTTTTTTAATAGATAGAGTGATTCAAGAGGAAGGTTTATATGTATAATACACTAGCAAGTCACCTCGGCTTCGCACGGGTAGTTTCTGATACGACACTGATGCTCTACTAACCGTGCGAAGCCGGGGCGGGTCGCTAGTAATTGAAATAAAGCAAAAAACCCAAATTCCAAATTATACAGTCACCGTTTCGAGAACGTAACGCGCACATAAATCTTTCAAGTGAAAAACTCTGGTGCACGTGTGGGTTTGGACCAGCGACCTTCAGATTGAAAGTCGTCTGCCCCTGGGCCACCACGCTCTTTTGAGTGTTTATTACGCGATTTCTTCGCCAATTGTCATTTATTTTGGCTCCAAGCTCAGTATGTCAAGGACCCTACAAGGTGAAGAAGGATGTTAGAATCTGATTGTTTTGAAAATAAGTTCCACATTTCACCACTAGATGGCAGCATACGTAAAATTAGAACGCGCTTACGTTGCGTTTTGGGACAGACAATAGTAATTGTGAATTTTTTTTATACATATTCCGTGTAATATAAATTTATCTATTTATGTTCAGTGATATATTACTTGCTTCCCATTGGTATTGATATCCTATCAATATTGGAATCTGTTCAAAGGATATAATTTTATTCAGGGGCTAAATTATTGCTTTTGATATGAGCAAGAAACCTTGAGAATACGACGCAATAACTCGTTTTTTTAACCTAAAAAAATCATAAAGAAGCTTTACAGGGTCTGTTGGCGGATCCCGTGGTTTCGGCAGAAAAACAGCGTCCACTGTTGAAGCAGTGGGCACAATGCTGAGTCGAAACCCATTTGCTGCAGCACACATAGTTTATATGCTTCTATTTTGTTTCCTGTTTCTGTTTAATATTGTTTTCTTTTTTTTATGAAAATTTTATATTATACCTTTGTGTTTGTGTTACTTTTTGTTAAATTTTGTTGTTTTATTCTTTGTAAAATGTTATGATATGTGTGATACTTTAGAAAATAAATAAATGTCTATGTCTGTATATGACATATATTTTTAATTATTTTGATATTAAACCAAATCATTGACCCGATTTCGATGATATTTCTATGGGAACAATCTAACAGTATATTCCTTAAGATAATCGGTTGATAACCTATTGAAAGAGCTCTGAGCTTATAATAAAAAAGTACAACCGATTAATAACCTCCTCCTTTGGTAGTCGGTTGTAAGGCGTTGTTAATGTTTCATGAATAAATGCGATTGCAAGTGAACTATATGAACACATTCAAATTCAGCATCCATGCTAAAACCGCGCGTCAAAATTTTAAAGCAAATAAATTGACCTGAATGGTGATGTACATAAACGTTGGTGTCGTATCGATGTATCGATGTATCGAGACACGGCATAAATAAACCATGAAGCGCAGAGGCACAACACTAAGTACGGCGTATCGTTCACACTTCATCATCATCCTTTTCCTTTTGTGTTTTAATGTGTTAATAAAAATATGTGGTTCCAGTTTTTCCAATTATTGACTTTTCAGAGAGATTACAAAAAAAACGTTTGTACAAACCTTGTCCAGGCAATAATTGCCAGGACAATGTTGTACGAAAAAAGTACAAGGTTTGTAAAGGTTATAAATAAAAACTGTTTTTTTCCACAACAATAATTTTGGTTAGATGATGGAACAAGCACCAAACATAGCAAATAAGTTCGCATTATTATGTAGATATATAATAAATATTAATAAAAATATGCACAGTTTAATATCGTTTACACTATGCGTATATTTTTTAATAAGTATGAACTCAGCGAAAAAGCTCTCTACCACATATTTCTACTCTCATCCCCGAAGCGTTGCACCTGCTCGAACAGGCGTTGGTGAAAATGGAATGTTTTTATCGTGTTTTAATAGGACGAGAGGTTTTTTAGTTCCTGTGGACTGTCAAAGCAAACCCTTTATAAAACACTGGCCACGTGGGAATTACTAGTTTTTTCAGGAGAATCGCGGAAAAATAACGATTATCACAGGAAATTTCGTTTACTTGGAGACGATGCGTATTTTGATTTTCTGTTTTTTTTCTTCGCCCATTTTAGACCGATTTGGATGTTTATTTTTAAAAATAAAGGCGAATGTTTATATGTGTTTGTTACTCCTTCACGCTCAAGCGGCTCAACGGATTTGGATAAAAATTTAGTACCAGGATAGTTTATCTTGGATGATGTTAACAGATTCAGGTTTTTGGCTGTAAACCAGCGCTGAGTAAGGTTCTTCCAGCACATGCTGAGTCTAACCGTTTTTCGGCACAATGTATAATACATATTTTGGTGGCATCAAAACTGTAGTATTATTTTGTTTAGTATTAATAATTTAGTATAATTATTATATTTTTATTTATCCCCTTTGTGTATTTTTGTCTTAGAACCAAAAATTCGACGGCATGTGACATCTACCAACCCGGATTGGGCTCCCGTGGTAGATCAGAGCCCATTCACTCTCAATTATCGGGAGTAGGCCGGTGTCTCTACAGTGGGAACATTAGAGGCTGGTACGGTATACCTTGTTGATCGCAGATGGCATGACAACATTACCTGGGCTTTTGGTAGCAGACGGCTCTCGATTTATATCTCCTGTGTGTGTACAATCGATTGGCTCATTAGCTGACAATCACCTGCATTTAGCATTTAGGCGTTAGCTTCAATGCGCTTTTATACGCTTTTCCCAGGATTTCTGATATACAATATTACTGGTACCAACGCGTAATGGAACGCAAAATCTGTTGATGGCATCTTTGGTTCATCAAGACCGTCAACTTTTTCTAATTCAATGATATTTTTCCATACAAAAAAAAACAAATTTGCAGTTCTAATCTTCTTAATCTCACGTATCACAGATTAAGGCAGAGTATATATTACATTTACGAGACATAGAGCTAATAATTGATAGAACTCACAACTAAAAGTAAAAAAAAAAACTTGGAATTTATTGGGTTTTGCCTAATAAAAAGTAAGCAGTTGTGGTTGCATTACTGTGTTCCGGTGGAAGGGTGTGGTGAAATCAAATGTGCATGAGACATATCATCCCCGTCTCGAGTAATGGACGCAGCAGGATGAATGCGACTCAGTAAAGATTTGGATATCATACTGAGCCGCACGCATTATTGTTGTCATGGGCGAGGGTCACAACTTACCATCAGGTGGGTCAAAATTAAAAATGTATTTCTTGAATACTTATAAAGACATTTGGACCAAAACTTATATTAAAAAAAAAAATTGTATTTACAAAATCACGCGTTCATTTCTTGTTGAGTGTCCATTCCTATGAAACGACAGATCCTTCCATTGGGAAAAACCAGCAAGAAACCTCTAATGGATAGATTTCTTTCTCATAATATTTTCTTTTCACGTAAACTTCTGATAAAATAAATAATTCCTTCCTAAGAAACAGATTTTGCGAGATTTCAGCGGCCGGGTGGTGGTCACTTTACCGTTTTTCATTTCCTCTTCACAATCGTGCAAACAAATGCCCATAGGTGATGTTGCTCTTACAGCGGAGAGAGTAGATGATAGATCCAAGTCCTCTTCGTAATCTATACAAATAAGTCGTTTACACACTCATACCTCTAGGATTCCCTGTGTCGCAGATGGCATGGACAAACACAGAAACACAAGACAAACACTCAAGATTCGAGAACAAACTTCAAGCTCACCACACAGAGTGGAATCGAACCCGGGACCCCTCACTTCGAAGGCAGGGCTACTACCACTAAGCCAAGGAGCCGTCAAAGTTTAAGTGTCTGTTCGTAATGTCATAATCAGCTTTTTACTAAATGCATTTGAAGGTATATACGGTACTTATAACAAAATTGTTGTCTGTCATTATTCTGTTTGTTCCGGCTAATCTCCGAAACGGTTGGACTGATTTTGACGGCCTGGATTTGACTTTCACTGGCAGATAGCTGATATTATAAGGAGTAAGTTAGTTTTATGTTAGAAAAAGAAAAATAATAAAGGTTCTGCGAATACCTAAAGAATACGAAAAGTAGGTTAAAAAACATGAACTCAGCACTTGTCAACAAAAAAAATTGCGTGTTTTACTTTCCTTTCCCTTTCTTCACCCTTTACAGACCGATTTCAGTGTTTCGTTTTTAGAATAGTAGAGGGGGATACCCTACCATTTAAAAAAGATACATTGACAATTAAGGGCGAGAAACAAGGGATGTTAATTAAAGTCGGTTTATTCGATATTTCTAAATCAGTTTATCATTAATATATAGACTCCGGACTCAGGTTGGCCGCTGCAGACAGAACCTGTGTAAACGGGGCATGCGAGCCTCCATCTTAACTGGGTGCGATTGTGGAGCCCCAGTTCAGTCCATGTCCCATTTACTTGTATGTCCCCTGTGCCCTGCGACCTGCATTGGATGATCTGCACAAAGCCACCAATAGAGCTGTTGAGGTGGCAAAATTCTATCGCGACATCATTTAACTTGTTAGACGGCTCCGTGGTTTAGTTGGCCCTGCTTTCGAAGCGACGGGTCCTGGGTTCGATTCCCGGCCGGGGCACACTTTGTGTGGTGAGCTGTGTTTGTCCATGCCATCTGCGATACAGGGAATCCTATTGCAGAGGTATGAGTGTGTAAATGTTTATGTTTTTATGTTATACGATAAGAAGATTAGGTATATCAATCAGTGTCCGCTTCTCGCTATCAAAAGGGCTAAAACTTCCCCTCGAGCCTTCAATTTCCTCCCTCCAGTCCATGATATTGAATTGGCCCATTGAGTTCATAATAGGAGACATGTCATGTGTGAAATTGCCCGAAAAATGAGTGCCATTCGTATGTTTGTAAATACGTTATGAGGAATTTGTAAGGATGTATTTGTATGGAATCATTCGATGGAAAATTTCCCCGAAAATTCCTTGATAAGTCACCGCGTAAACGTGAACATTTATTGAGGACCAGTTGCTGTCCAATAAATTAACAATATTATTACCATTGAAAAAATTGATATTATGTCTTGGAAACTTGAATCTTCTACTAATATTTTGGAACGATGGTGGTCCAGTTGTTATTTAGGTTCGAATCCTATATGAGTTTGATGTTCCAGCGAAAAATGAGGTGAAAAAAAAACCAAAAAAAAAAAGTTTCTACACTCATACCTCCGCACTAGGATTCCCTTGTCGCAGATGGCATGGACATACACAGAAACACATGATAAATACCCAAGACAAGAAAACAAAGTGCATGCTCCCAAAAAGTGAGGGTTGGCCGAGAATCGATCCCGGGACCCATCGCTGTGAAGGCAGGGCTACTACCAACTAAGCCACGGAGCCGTAACACTCACGAGGAAAGCTACCAGAGAGTAGGAGAATTGAGAATAATATTCATCAGCCTAGATAGAGAGCGTGGTGGCCCAGGGGCATAGACGCCGACTTTCAATCTGAAGGTTGCTGGTTCAAACCCACACGTGCACCAATGAGTTTTTTCACTTGAAAAAAATTATGTGCGCAATACCACGTTCTCGAAACGGTGACGGAAACATCGTGAGGAAACCGGCATGTCTTAGAACTAAAAATTCGACGAAATGTGACATCTACCATCTACCAATCAGCGACATCTACCAATCCGGATTGGGCTCCCGTGGTAGATCAGAGTCCGTTCACTCAATTATCGAGAGTAGGCCGGTGTCCCTGCAGTGGGAACGGTACGGTACGGTAGATTTTGATGGGTTGTAATAGAACCCACTATTTACAACGCAGAAGGCAGGGCTACAATTAACTGAGTTGACTGGAATTAATATTCCTACAAGCGAATTATTTATAGTTCATACGTAAACTATGAGAATTGAAAATTCTAATATCATAAAGTTGCAACTGGGTCAGCTAGTATCAAGATATTTTTCATCTGTCAAGCGGTACGTTTAGTTAGCATCCCCTGAGGGTGAAAAGGGGGGAGGGAGTCTATCACGCGACCAGTTTCACGTAGTTTTACAGGCTACGACTCGAGAAAATAGTCTGATTGGGCTAGGAAAAGCGATATTCTAAAAATTCTCTGTAAGAAAATGTACACAAGAAAGTTAACTGCTATATTTTTAATGAAGACAGGTTTTAACTAATAAGATCGCTCTTGAAGAACGCGAATTGCGTTAGGAATAAGTTAAAAAAATGTAATCCGTCTAGGCTACAGAGCGTGTCAAAGAAATATACATACATATACACTTGATAACCAAAACTCTCCTTCTGGCGTAGGCGGTTAAAAGCAACGGAAGATTTTTACGCTGTGATAACAAATACCATGTTGGTCGCGTCCGTAGGTGAGTACCCTTAGAGTCCCCACGTATCCCCTGAGTGGTGCAAAAGGAGCAAGCAAAGTAGCAGTAGAACTTGTGCCAAGTTCGTTCAGAAGTACTGCCACCACACCTCGTAATTCACCCCCAAGCAGTGGTGCACTTGCATTTCTGTTCCGGTAGAAAGGTGCGGTAAAATCCCCGTCGCGGGTAATGGGCGCAACGGGATGCGACTTGGGTCAGATGACCTAAGTTATTGTATATTGCTGTTGTTATGGGCGGAGGTAATCACTTACCATCAGGCGGGCTTTCAGTAACATATTATCAGCTGTTAAAATTACAACCTGGGAGTCTTCAAGAGTAGAGTGAATAGGTTTCTGCTACGCAAGCATGCTCCATTGTCGGCCGCATCTTCACTTTCCATCAGGTGAGATGGCGGCCAAACGCTTAGCTAAATATCAATTAAAAAATATATTGTATATATACTAGCTGATCCGGCCACGCGTTGCTGTGGCTAACGTTTTTGTCATATGATAATATGATTTGCAATAAAATAATATTGCGATCATAATTTTATATTTAAACTATCCTATCTCTCAAGTTGGATCGAACTGCACATGGTGTGCGAATTTTATTATAATCGGTTAAGTGGTTTAGGAGTCCATTGAGGACAAACATTGTGACACGAGATTTATATATATTAAGATATTATCAGCAGACCTTTAATGCCATGTAAAAAATACCCGCCGATTTGATGGCCGCGCGTCAAAATTAAACTATCATTCGTATTCAAAGACGGAATGCAGGTTTTACTGCCGCCAATTTAAATCAATTCCCCTGAAAGGTACATAAAACCGCGGCACTATCCGTAAACAAACCAAGGACGAAACGGTAGTTTCGATCGATGGGTTTCGATAATGGCTATTACCTACGAAAAAGTTAATGGATTCCTTTGATGTACTGATTAGTTAGGGAAATACGGACATCAATTTTGCCTACGTGGTTAGGTTGTTACGGATGTGAAGGGTTAGGTTCCAGCGCAGACGAAAATTAGGGAGAACGTGGTGGCCCAGGGGCACAGACGCCGACTTTCAAACGCTGGTTCAAACCCACACATGCACCAATGAGTTTTTTTCACTTGAAAAATCCATGTGCGCAATACCACGTTCTCGAAACGTTGAAAGAAAACATCGTGAGGCAACCGGCATGACTTAGAACCAAAAATTTAAAGACGTGTGACATCTACCGCGGCCCCTATCCCTCAGCTGCGATGCTTCTCATGAGACACCGCAGCCCGCCGCAGTTGCGGTGCCTCCCATAAAGCACGCTTGAGCCTGTTCTTAATCACTCCACATCTATTTAAATTGTGCTTTTTAATATTGAATATCGTACATTTAATTTGGAAGTTAATTAACTAGCCGAAACTAAATCAACACTCGCGCCATCCCGCAAGCCAACAAATAAACAGTAGGCAACACATCCATTACCAGTTATTGCTGGTTAGGGCTGGCGTTGTTCACGGTTTTCGGCTTCGGCCAAAATGAAACCGAATAAATTATTTATAAATCGAATCAATCGAGTTCGATGACTTCATCGATGGATTGTTATTTTCAATTTATAGGGAGCACCATAAAAGTGCATGAAAAAACATCAATAAAATTGTAATTTAGTGATAATTAAAACTTTTTCACTTTGCTGAAGAGAAATCTCCAACCATAATTTTCATAACGAACTTCCAAAACCAGCCCATACAAATTATGAGGGTTCGGAATATTATCTGGTCTATTTCAGGCAATCTTCCCTCCCCCCCCCCCCAGACCCGCGTCTGGACACGGATTGCCCTGCCTATCCGAAAAAGAAACTGACATGCGTAGTTTTGCTTCGATGCAAATGATTCCCTGTCTGTCTTGTTCTAATCAATTATTTGCGCTATAATAACACCGATAATAAAGTAAGTATATCCAAACATACGTCCAAATGATACTTGAGATCTAAAGGAATAAATGGGTTTGACTTTGAGGCTTAGTAACAGAATTCCTTTTAAGTACCAAACCCTGAAAACATACTTTGCTACATAATGCAAGTTTACAAATGCGATTGCATAAAAATATGCTTTCGCAGCGCAATATAGCTCGATGAAACTAAATGAACTATAAATAAACGTTTACACATTCATACCTCTGCACTAGGATTTCCTATGTCGCAGATGGCATGGACAAACACAGAAAAACACGACAAACACCCAAGACTCGAGAACAAACTTCATGCTCACCACACAAAGTGTGTCCGGGAATCCAAAACCCCTCGCTTCGAACGCAGGGCTAATCCAAGTAAGCCACGGAGCCTTCACCAAGCTGACAAATTTCGTGCAAACGCCAAAATAATCTTCGGCCGCACTATCTGATTACAATCCCTGCCCTAGTTAAACCAGCCTGATACGATCCGTGGTATATTCGCAGCATAATTACAAAACAATTATCGAACGCCCGCCCTTGGACGTTACCCGGCCAATGTGCAATGTTTACACGGCTGCAACGATGTGCTCCTGAATTGATAATGTGGACGTTTGCTTTTGTTCGGGAGTATTTCAATGCGCTATTTCATTTATCCGGCTTATAAAAGAATTTAGATTTTGTTTTGTTGGTGTTTGTCTCTTAAAATAAGCTTTGAGATAAATTTTTGGGTACGTCTTTTATAAATAGAATAGAATATGTTTTTGAATACATATTACGAGAACATGAACTAAAATATAATAATTAAAACAAAACATATTTCATTTCCTGTGCATCCTAGAATCGTCATTCATAGCAAATTTGATCTCAGCTCAGCATTATGCTGAATAGTATATTGGGTGTGTGAATATGACTCCGCCCTTTCTCAACACATGTCGTTTTTAGTATTGTTTACGTGTACTAATAAATGACCATACTTGTATTCGATAGTACTGAATGTCAGCTATCTAACGCATTTTATGATATTTGGTTGAAGTGTAAGCAACAATTGTTTTCACCTTTTCGAAAATGTCGGTTTTTATTCCAAATAAACGTCATTTGCGGGAAGTGTTATTACATTATTTTATTGCGAAGAAAACTGCAGCGGAAACTTATCGTTTTCTTGTGGAGATTTATGGTGAGCATGCTCCGTCTAATACAACTTGCAAGGAATGGTTTCGACGATTTCAAAATAACGATTTTAGTACTGAGGATAAAGAACATGGAAAACCACCAAAAAAATTTGAAGATGCTGAATTGGAAGCATTATTGGCGGAAGATTCTTGCCAAACTCAATCAGAATTAGCTGCAGCATTAAATGTTGATCGTTCAACTGTTGCAAAGCGTTTACAAATGATGGGAATGATTCAAAAAGCCGGTGACTGGGTTCCACATGATTTAAAAGAAAGAGACATGGAACGTCGGAAAACCATTTGTGAAATGCTGCTTCAAAGACAGCAAAGAAAAGGATTTTTGCATCGGATAGTCACAGGAGACGAAAAATGGATACACTACGAAAATCCTAAACGCAAAAAAGCTTGGGTGAAACCAGGCGAACCAGGCCCATCACAGCCAAAAATAAATATTCACTGTGCCAAGGTCATGCTCTGTATTTGGTGGGATCAGAAAGGTATTGTATATTATGAGTTGCTCAAACCCTCTGAAACTATTAATGGAGAAGTTTACCGACGACAACTAATGCGTTTGAAGCGAGCCATAGAAGAAAAACGACCAGAATGGGTGAATAGACATAACAAATTAGTTCTTCAGCATGACAATGCCAAACCGCATACCGCAGAAGTCGTAAAAAGATATTTAGAGGGACAGGACTGGGAAGTGTTACCCCACCCGCCATATTCACCAGACATAGCTCCTTCGGATTACCACCTATTCCGGACGATGCAGACAGACCTTACTGGAGAAAAGTTTACTTCATGTGAAAGTATCAAAATTTGGATTGACAACTGGATAAGCTCAAAAGACCAGGACTTCTTCCAGCAAGGAATACGAAAACTACCTGAACGATGGGCGAAGGTTGTAGCTGCAGATGGAGCATACTTTCAATAATTTTTTTTTTTAATTTTGTAAGCGAACAAATGTGTTTTATTTTGACAAAAAAGGGCGGAGTCATATTCACACACCCAATATAAGAAACTATTCAGCGTTGATTTTCAGTGAGACGTCACCTCCAAAAAGTATTATTAATTTATAATATATATACCCGTATATATATTATAAATTAATAATACTTTTAATTAAGTATAATACAGGCCATCCCTTCTAGAAAATAAGAAAGTTTGTAGAACAAAGTTCTTATGTAGATCAAGATATTATGACCCATTCGACATGTTTAGGTTAAAAAGACTTACCTTAATAAAATATGTACCTACAAGATTATACGTTTAAACCTATTGCGTGCACTAAGATTCCCATTGTCACAGATAGTATGGACAAACACAGAAACAAGACAAACACAAACTTCATGCTCACCACAAAAGTGTGCCCCGGTTGGAAATCGAACCCGGGACCCTTCGTTCCGAAGGCAGGACTACCACCTAAGCCACGGAGCCGTCTATTGCAATATCAATATATCTTTCCACGTGGTACCTTGTATTTATAACCGTATATTTCTAGTTTATGGCCATTTGTTACTGACCAGTACTGTCGGCCACAATACCTGTTTTACATATAAATTGTTCGACTACGTAATTACAGTATTAAGGTACTATAAATATACTTTATTGCAAGCCAAATTCGTAATATTCGTACATTGTACGCTATGGTGGCTAAAGGTTTGCGTCGACTGCAGCTGCAACGCGCGTAAATCCGTGTCGTACTGTGACAGATACTTTGTTTTATCTTACTATTATACATTTACAAGCTATTCTTTTATCTTTATTTCGCGTATCTCAAAACTGAAGTCTTTGCGAAGTGGAGTGTGCAAATCATTGGCAGACATATAATATATCAGTCTACCCTCTTAGGGGTAGACCGATATAATACCCTATCGGGAGTCAACAAAACTCACAAATCATGGTAAATATCTCGGTAACACGAATAATAATGTTCATAACCATGATAGTTTTAAAATTTATACTATACTATTGTTTAGACAAACTACAATACATACAGAACTCTTGAGTGTTAACTGAGGGTATTGAAATAAATCAAAAGCAATCTAGGAAAAGTACCACAATACAAAGTTGCCGACTTTAATTAAATGTAAGTAAAAACAGTAGATTAGATTAGTAAATGAAATGTAGACGGGCGCAGGGTTGAAGCTGCTGGTTCAGTGGTGCCTTAGTCGAGAAATCTAATCAGAGCTGCAGGTTCAGTACGATTGGTTAGATTTTGATTGCCTCTCAGTTGGCAGCTCTGCCTTCTGCGTTCATGAGTTCGATTCTCACTCAGGGCAAGCATTTGTATTACGAATATAGAAGTTTGTTCTGTAAACAAGAAATTATAAAAACAAAACCCGACTGCGTGAAAAATTCTAAATTACATCTAAACATAGATATGTTGTATATATTTTTGATCCCACAATCGATAGGTTTTTTTTATGTTAAAATGTGACGGAACGAGATGAGGGCCCACCTGGTTGTAAGTGGCGACCCCCGCCCATGACAACAGTAATGCGACTCAGTATAAGATTTGGGTCTCACACTGAGTCGCATTCATCCTGCTGCGTCCATCACCCGAGACGGGGATGATACGTCTCATGTGCATATGATTTTTTTAGATTTTGGCAAAATATTTTAAGGCCTAATATGGCGCCAAAAATTGGTCTTTTTAATTTTGATATAGCCAGTGTCACTCTCACAATTAAGACGACACCACTCAAGCTAAACCATATACATACATACACTCGATAAACATAACCCTCCTGGCGCAGTCGGGTAAAAAGTATTATGTTAGTATTCTATCAGTAATCTGCTTCTCATAGTTCCCATAGGAATTTTCCCAGAGTGTTTGGTCCGTGGCTGGGGCAAATCGTGTGGTGAGCATGGAGTTTGTTCTCACGTCTTGGATTCTGTTAGGCAGAGCTGACAACCGAGCTGTGAGGCTATTTCCAGATGATTCATGCCATCTGTAAGACAATAAATTCTAGCAAATTCTAGTGATTTGTTTAATAATCTCGTACCTGTAATATTGCACCTCTTGTCTCGTTTGATAAACGATCCACAACAAAAAACACTCAAGTAAATTTTTATTGCTGCTAAAGCGGCTTAATTATCTTCTTTATTTGACGGATATCTCTCAGAGAGCTATATTTTTATTTTCTTTACCGTGAAAAGCTGGGGGCTATAAATTGAAATTAATTTGCATTGTTTGTACAGGGTGTCCCTACTGCACCGTTTGCCGGCTCGCTGCCGCTTGGCGCAGTGCTGCAAACTACGAACTTTCCCAAAAACAAATTGACACAGACAATTATGATTAGACGTTTTGCGACACGAGTCGCAAGAGTGTAGCAAAATTTTTACTACCTGCGTTAGCAGTTTACCCGCGTTTTTAAAGTTTTTACGCGGGATCAAGGTAGCTTGATCCCGCGTAAAAACTTGATAATAATTAATGCGTTAGAATATTTTATATCGTTGTAACGTAATTATCATTGATTTAATTTGATTCGACATCTAAACTTTAAACGGCATTGTAGTATAAATTGGAACTTTTATTAAAGTGTACCGACGTAATGCGAAGAGGCGCATGCGCCAATTCTATTTGGCCACTAGCCGTTTGTTAATATGGAAAACAAACAACCCCCTAAAGGATATCTAGGCGAGCAAGATACGTTTTGCAATCCAAGTAAACCATGAGTTTTACTCGATCGAACCTCGAAAACGCTTTGAATTTCAAAACAAGAATACATTTGTAGAACTTGCTTTACAAATTTCTCTACAGCGTGGAGCGCGTGGAACGCTCTTCACCAAGAAGTATTAAGTTACGACATAAGTAGCTTCAAGAAAAATTACAGAAAATATCAGTGACTATTTATAATTAGGAATAGATACCAAATAAATAAAATCCTGACAGAGTATAATAGTTCTATTGGTATAGTGTTATGTATTATTTCGCCCGCGTGATTTTTTTTTTGCGCCGAACCCTATTTTTTTACACGTTGTCTTTGTCTTGCTCGCAGTCATAGACAATAGATAACACATGTAAACTTGTTCTTGTAAATTACACCCGTAAATGGCCTAGTTATCCAAGGTACAACTATTCTAACAAAATTAAACACTTTTGAGTAATAAAGACGGTTCACAAAGCTGTTAATATAAGTTGAAAATAATTGTAGAATCAGAAAACCAACTCTGTGGGAGCATGTTATTTAAGTCAAGATTCATAATATTTATTGCATAACCAAGATATTTATTGCGTACATTTCGGTATAAGTATAATGATGGAACTTAGAACTTAGTCATCTGTTCAGGTACCGCAATACTATGCTAGAGAGCGCTTTAAAATTATACTACCTAGGTAATCCTACTACTATTATAAAGGCGAAAGTTTGTAAGTATGGATGTATGGATGTTTGTTACTCTTTCACGTAAAAACTACTGAATGGATTTGAATGAAACTTTACCACAATATAGCTTATACATCAGAATAACATATAGGCTA
Organism: Aplocera efformata; assembly: GCA_921293045.1. Lineage (NCBI taxonomy): Eukaryota > Metazoa > Arthropoda > Insecta > Lepidoptera > Geometridae > Aplocera > Aplocera efformata. The sequence continues at coordinate 1,426,925 of OV121057.1, forward strand.
CAATTTTTGAGGTTTCTATAAAATCTATATATATAAAAGAAAGTCGTGTTTGTTACAACACTTATAACTCGAGAACGGCTGGACCGATTGCCATGGTTTTTGATTTGTTGGATTTGTTTCCGTCCCGAATAGCAGAATAACTATTAAAACATTGGAAAATTAACGAAAAAAATAAAATCAATTTATCCCCGTATTCTCCACGGGAACGGGAACTATGCGGGTAAAACCGCGGGGCGCAGCTAGTAGTTATATAAAAAAACATCGTACACTTTTTGTCGGATCTTGAAAGCTCTTTCTACTGAGCGGTATCCTTCGTTACTCTTCGGCCCCGCTGACCTCTCATAAATGCCAGCCTCTTTTAAACTCTTTAACTGCGCTGAATAAAAGATTTAGCATGTTTTACCATTCAATCCTGGCCCATTCACCCATTCACTCATTCACCCATTTATCCGTTCAAATCGCAAATCGCCGCTCGCCTACACCGGCCGTTGGGGCGCGCAGCAATCGATCATCTCACATCCCCCTGTGAATACGCCGATGTACGTAAAATCATCACTTAATTGTTTTTATATATTACGCTTCATATTTTAATATCTCGTCTGGGGAAATGGCATGTTTGTTATTGATTGAATTTTGCGATAATCCGCGTTAACTTACAAGGTTACAAGAACATTGTGTGAAAGCATTTTATGGTTTCTATTACGGCGACTCATGGCTTGAGGCGGATAAATAAAGCAACATTGTTTCTCAATCTATATGGACCTTTTTAGTAAGGTAAGTAAAGTTATTTTTGACTTGCTGTTCTCCACTTATTAATGTTCTCCATGACTTCGTCCGCGTGGAATTAAACTTTTTTTGGCTTAGTTACTCCTTATATCTACCAGAAAATCCCGTCAAAATGGGAGTTTCGAAGATTACCCGAAACAAACAAACAAAAATTTTAAAAATGATTTTTTTCATTATTTCATACTTTCATTTTAACATTACGAACAAAAACTTAAATATTTTTTTATTTGTATAGATTCCACATAACCCTAAACAAATCCAAAATTGTACTATGGGAACTAGGTAACAGAATACTTATAAGTATAGTACTTTATTGTAAATACATTCATACATAGTACATTCATACAATACTAAACCACACATTTTAAAAATACATTCATACATTCTTAAATACATTCATACATAATACATTCATACTAAACCACACATTTTCATTAAGATCAACGTTAGAATGATATGGTATATATGATATATATGATATGGTTATGATTTCCCTACTCACAGGTTCAGCTACTATGGATAATTCCCTAAACAATAAAAATCACATGAAAATGAGACAATTGATACGCTGCCTTACCCTTTCGAGGAAAGGGTGCGATTCAAGAACAAGTCCTTTCAATGTGGGAACCCCTATCCCTTCTTTCCCGAAACATCAAACAAAATATTGTAAGTGGAACTGAACTGAGAACTCTGAATAGTTCTTCAGTAACTCATGTCTGGATTATACATCTTTGAGTACGGTTTTTGAATAAGATATATATTTTTTTCTTTTGTTGTTTGTCTTCTCACAAGCGGATCAAAGGTAAAACTTAAGATATCCAACAAAAAGGGTTGGTGTAATAAACTTTTTTATCTCCTTTAAATGGTGTTTAAATATTTCTATACGTGGTTTAGGTTTTGACCGATTACAAAAAAATATCTTTTTCTCTCCATTTTTTTGTGTTTGCTTCATCAGGTTAACTTCAGCTTGTTTGGTCAGTAAGAACCTTAGCTTTGTCCGCTGCGAATCGGGACAATTCGCATCTAGGTAGGTCACAATTCCCATTTATAGTATTCGCGGGGTTGAATCAAGATGTGAACAACCCTTGACACTTGAATACAAAAAAGGTGTACATTTCCTTTTCCGAAGCAAAAAGGTATGTTTATTTACCAAACGCCAAATCAGGAAACGTGCTATTACAAATAGAGTTGGTTTATTTTGGAGCGGTTTTGTTTTGAACAGGAATAGGTGAATAGACGGATGTACAGTTGTGTACAAAAGTCTTAGTTTTTTTTCTTGATAGCTTTGCTTGGTAAGCGCTGCTCGTGTGCCGTGTGGCTTGCTGAACAAGAACCTAGGTAACATAATTTTTTTCTACTCACTTCCAAAGTTACTCAGGTCTCTGTCATTTATCAACGGATTAAAAAAATATATATTTAAAAGAATATGTTTTCAACTTGGTCCCATAGAATTTATTCAATGGTTTGGTTTTTAATTCAAAATAACTGAAATAAATATCTTATCTGTATTGACGACAAGTCAACGAAATTGCGTATTTTGCTTTCCTGAGATTTTTTCTTCGCTCATTATAGACTGATTTGTTTCTTTTCTAAAAACGTAGCGCGTAACATAGTTACTTGTTAAATAAGATTTATTTGAATCCCTTTAAAAAATTACTAGTCAATGATGATAATGAATCGTTTCCTTGGCAAAATTAATTTCTTTTATAATATTTATTGATTTATGTATCTTCCTTTGTTGATGTTAATTTTAGGTTGATAATAAATTATTATATTAGGAGTACAAATAACGTTTTATTGTAGATGGCGCGGCACGGAGTTTCGGTTAGCTTTCGCAGATGATAACCGGCTTAAAAAATAGTTTGGACATTCAAGAACAACATAACCTATTAATATCATTGATTTTATATTGGTAAAATATAATTTTTATAAGTTGAAAATGTCAAAATTTGAGCCAAGTAAGCGTCATTTGCGGGAAATATTAGTTTACTTCTTTAATTTAAAGAAATCTGCTGCTGAGGCGCATCGATTGCTCATAGAAGCATATGGTGAGGTTGCTTTGAGTGAGAGAACGTGTCGAGAGTGGTTTCAAAAGTTTAAAAACGGTGATTTCGACGTAGAAGACAAAGATCGCAGTGGAAGGCCAAAAATTTACGATATGCTGTGTATTTGGTGGGATCAGCTAGGTGTAGTGTATTATGAGTTGCTTAATCCGAGCGAAACAATTACTGGAGCCCTCTATCGAACACAATTGATGAGATTGAGCCGAGCTCTGAAGGAAAAACGCCCTCAATACTATTCTAGACACGAAAAAATTATTCTTCTGCATGACAATGCTCGTCCACATGTTGCGGCTCCCGTGAAAAAGTACTTGGAAACACTTGATTGGGAAGTGTTACCCCACCCGCCGTATTCACCAGACATTGCACCGTCCGATTATCACCTGTTCCGGTCCGTAGCACATGCTCTGACGGCGCAGCGGTTCACATCTTATGAGGATACCAAAAATTGTGTTGATTCGTGGATAACCTCAAAAGACAAGGAGTTCTTCAGACGTGGGATTCGAATGCTGCCTGAGAGATGGGAAAAAGTGGTTGCAAGTGATGGGCAATATTTTGATTAAATTTATATTACCGTTCTTCTACAATAAATATTTAATTTGTGTAAAAAAACGGCGGAAACTTATTTGTACTCCTAATAATAAAATATATAAGCACGCATTATTGTTGTCATGGACGAGGGTCACCACTTACCATCAGGTGGGCCCTCAGCTCGTTCCATCACTTATTCACATTAAAAAAAACCTATAGGAATAACATCGTGCCATGAAATTTCCATGAAAATAAAATAAAAAACTTTATCGGTAGATGGATATGTGTAAAGAAGTGATAGCGATAGATCAGTTTTATAGAAGAGGAAGTACGAAGTCGCAATAAATATTGTCTAAGTACAATAACTAAGGTCAAACCGGGCCCTCTCATAACTTAAAAAAGGCTTCTCCTGATTTTGAAGTCGGTAAAATATTGTAAACACTTTTCTACTTAATAATACGTATTCCTATCGACACAAACGTACAAATTCTTAGCGTCAGGTCCCAGTTGGATATTTTTGATTTCTATTTTTACCAAACAGATAAACATTTACGATTCTTTTCAAAGGGATCCCACTAATTAGATACACTGATAACTTTATGACGAGATGAAAGTGACAGATATTTGTGTTAGGAAATTGTCTTTTTGTTTCTCTGATCTCATGGGATGCTGCTTCATTATTGAATTGAAAACAATGAGTGTAAAACATCTATCTGTCTGTGTGTCCTAACTTTAAAAGGTTATTTGTATGTGTACTCTTTATAAATGTATATTTCTTTATGTATGCTTCTTTATTTCATGTGTGCACTTACACCCTTTCGCCGGTTCCGGTTCCGCCTTCCATTGTATCTGATATAAATGATTATTATTATTAATAATAAATATTCATGGTCATTTTTCCATGTTGGTGGTAAGTTATCCCCAGAACGTATCCCTAAGAGACACTGCCTACCCTTTCAGGGACAAAAGCATGAATCTGTATGTATAAGATTTAATAAGTACTTTATTGGGAGTCGCATCTAGGACTTAAGTCCGTGTCATCAGTATTCAATTATTTGCCTGAAAATCAGCGCGACTTTAATAATCAACGCATGAACCTACCCCTTTTACGGCACGCAATTCATAGAAACTGCATGTTAGTTTTGTTTACCCTCTTTTACATGCATTTGTATCATTACGTTCCTATATGTAATTTTGCTGAAATAAAAGAATTATCCCCAGATCTCATCCTATAAGATTAGCAAGTTGAAGTGGCAATGGGCTGGTCATATATGCAGAAGAACCGATAACTGCTTGGGTACACGAGTTCTTGAGTGGAGACCGCGTGTACGCAAACGTAGCGTAGGGCGCCCCCCGGCCAGGTGGAGCGAAGACTTGCGGAAGGTGGCTGGCAGGAAATGGATGCGAAGAACCGAAGACCGGGCTAAATGGCGCTTACTCGGAGAGGCCTATGTCCAGCAGTGGACTGTAGGCTGATGATGAATGAAAAAAATTATCTATTCTTCTCCATTTTTGAAGCCTGATATTAATTAACAATTAAGCTATCCTAATCGTACCAAACTCTAATGTTCCCACTGCAGACCCCGGCCTACTCTCGATAATTGAGAGCGAATGGGCTTTTGATCTACCAAGAGAGCCCAATCCGGATTGGCAGACGTCACATGTCTTCGAACTTTTCGTTCTAAGACATGCCGGTTTCCTCGCGATGTTTTCCGTCTCCGTTTCGAGAACGTGGTATTGCGCACATCAATTTTTCAAGTGGAAAAACTCATTGGTGCACGTGTGGGTTTGAAACAGCGACCTGAAAGTCGGCGTCAATGCCCCTGGGCCACCACGGTCATCCTAATAATATAATAGCTATCCTAATAAACGAGCCAAATGATTCTCATTTTCTTTGCAGACAGGTAATAATTGCTAAAGATAAGTTGATCGTAAATTTTATAAGCTGCTGTCGATACCACGCGTTTAAAAATAAAATTGAATTTATATTGTAGTAAAAAATATTATGTCTCATCGTCCGCGTTATCATCTTAAGCGGTCTATAACGGATAAAATTGCCCAAGAAATCTAAACTGAGATAATTTTTACTGACATTCACCCTTGGGCTTTCTGCGATTCCTCTCTCGTTCACTCATAGAGTACCTTCGGAAGATTGAGGGAGAAAGCACGCTTTATGGCGCAGGGCAATTCAGGAGATATGACGTGATTTTCATTTGCCTATATTTTTACGGTAATATTTTCAGCTAACATTTAAAATGTGATTTTGGACTGTGACATTTAACTGTGGAGAACTAGGTTATAGATCTTAATATTTATTTATCTTAATAAGTATATATATATGAACATATGGATTACTGGTAGAATACATAAATACTTTTTTTTTAATTCTCTTATAACACAGGCGCATGAGCCGTGCCATCCCAGTCTCGGGTGAAGGACGCAGCAGGATAAAACTCAGTCTAAGACACAAGTCTTGTTCTGAGTTGTATTGCTGTTGTCATGGGCGGAGGTAACCACTAAACACCAGGTGGGCCCTCTGCTCGTTCCGTCACGTTCTCACATAAAAAAAAAATTATACATATATTTTTGTCACGCAGAAGTTGATTCCGGGTTGGAATCGTACCATGACCCATGATACCCATCCGGGATCAAAACCCTATGCTTTTGATTCCGGAAAACTGCAATGTTCCCTTAGGATGACTAACCGCGGGTAACTGTGGGGCGCAGCTAGTTAAATACTAATACGAAATCAGCATTTAAAATTCGATATTAACTTTATCATTCTTGTCCCGACATGTCAGAGAGAATGGTCCTTAAAATAAAAATGAGTTAACTCCAGTTTTGCTGCGGAGCTAAAAATGAAAACGGCTGTAAGCGAAGAATTGGCAAAACATTGAACACCATCTCGAATCGAAGTTGCCTTGTTATAAAAGTATTTACTGCGAGTTTTACTTTCGTGTTGCCAGTTCTGATTCATCCATGAACATTGTAGGAACAGTCTATGCGGGTCGCTTACGTGGCTAAACTTAGTATTTATTTCATAGTTCTAGGTTTAAAGTGTTGGATTAAACGTTCTCTGCCTTTTCTTTTCAAGTTTCGCTTGAATACGTCATAATTTACACACACAAATAAACAAATTGCGCATATAATGCGTCACAAGAGCTCCTTAATTCAATGCACAGTTTTAGTTGATACTTAGAAGATGGATGGAGAATAAGACTTAGGAGTTGGATGTGTGACCATTTAGTGGCATTTGGACTGAGCGTTTCACAAGTCGTTAAGCCATGTCAAACGCCTTCGGGCAGCTTGAAAACCCCAACAATAGTTGACCACTTGCACGAAAGAGGAAGTGCTTTGTGAACGACATTGGCAGCTGCAAGAAGCAAAAGAAGTATTCAAGGTAGCAGTAGAACTAGTACCAAGTTTACCCGGAGAAGTACCACCATACCTGGTTCACTGTTTATGGGCGGTGACAACCACTGAACATGGCTATGGCTACAGTATGGGCTGAGCTTCACAAAATTATCCTAATAATAGCTGACCGGGCCACGCGTTGCTGTGGCTAGCGTTTTTGTCATATGATATTATAATTTGCAATAAAATAATATTGCGATCATAAATTGACATGTGAGCTATCAAGTTGGATCAAACTGCACACGGTGTACAAATGTGATACACAAAATCGGTTATTGTGATTAAACCATGATAGCTAGATATATGTTCTCGCGGACTTTTTTGTAGGCCTTAATGGGATCTACAAACCCGTAGTACATCATTTAGTTCTATTGTCAATAGTTTTTGCAGCGCACGCAAAAATAGGTTTTCGATTTTACACCTTGTGTTACAAAATAGCAATTTACTTACGGATCCCTAATTTTGAAAAAAAAAAACATAGCCTATAGCCTTCCTCGATAAATGGACTACCCAACACTGAAAGAAACATTGAAATCGGACCAGTAGTTCCAGAGATTAGCGCGTTCAAACAAACAAACAAACTCTGCAGCTTTATAATATTAGTATAGATATGATGATGTTAACGAAGTGTTGCAGAATTAGTTCCGTAGTAGAATCAGTTATTTTCAAACGACTTCCAATGGAGGGTTATAATTTCAGATGTACTTTTAATTTTATTATTATATTTATTTTTTGTTACTTCAGTATTCAGTTATTTATGAATCAGTGTGGATTTTTTAAATTTTTATTTGAAAGAATATGCGAAAGGGTGGCAATAAAAATTGTCTTTGGCGTTAAAATCCAGTTGATACCGGTTTGTTGTGGCGCGTTCTCATTGGTCGCGTGTTTGCAGATAGTTACAGTTCAAAAATAAAGGTCTAGCGAGCGCTTCCACAAAGAAATGAAGAAAGTAAACACATCTTCATGCCAATTCTAAGAAATCGAGAAGCAACGACTCTCGAACGTATTATGTATCCACTCAATTACTAGATGCACATTATTGCACGGGGCCGATTCTCGGTTCAATCTCATATTAGTAGACATTTTTTATGCTGAGGCAAAATACCTAATATACAATGGACATAAATATATGGGTTGTTATGGTCAGATTTCTGCCACATTATGTTGTCGAACTTTGTCACTACGGCGTTCTGCTTGTAAATAGAAATATTCCTATAACAAATTACGAAATAGCTCACATTTTATTATGTTTTTCAAGTCATTATTTAAGTTTTGGCTACAGTGAAAACACGAAAACGTAATTTTTTTGATCGTTTTATTTCTTAAGTAATATTTTTTTGTGCAATTATTATATTAGCACATAACTTATTTCAAAACATGGATACAAAGTATATCAAAGATTTGACTTGACGATTTTCGATAGTTTTCTTAATTCTTAATATTAAATAGAGAAAAACCTCAAAATCTGTTAATTTTGACCCAAATTAATTTTAATAATTTTATTATTAAAATTAATTTTATTATTAGTTAATTTTGTTGGAACAAATTATGTATCTACTAATGCGCTATTAAGGCTGCAACTCAGCATGTGCTCACTTTATGAGTAGTGAATGCTATGATTCTGCTACTATAATTCCTAACATCACGTGCCATCAACTCGTGCACGATATTACAACCGAGAATACGTATCTGTTATCTCAGTAGTACTAGTAATAGTCATAGTAGTAAAACCGACCACAGCCAACTTCGGTCAACGATCTCTGTTTTAGGGTTCCTTATTCCGTTTTACGAGACCCTGTGGTCAGATGCGGTTTCTCCTAATATAACTCAAACTATACAATCTCCATATAAACGCTAGTAAGCCTAAGTAGGGTAGGCAAAGTAAGTACTTTACTCATGTTTTGTGAACCTACAAAAAAAGTCTTCTTTGATTCAATGGGTTGGGTGTATCAGGTAAGCAGAACACAGAAGTCAATCTTAGTTTTAAAGTTTTTTTTTAATTTGTTGCCCACTCGTGAAGTGAGGTAAACCAAGATTTTATACATAAAGGTGTCTCATAAGTAATGTTGGTTTTCATATGTGAAAATTCCTACATGTAGTATGGAAGTGAATGTCTTAACAATACACGAATATCATATTTATCACATTCCATACTATTCATTAAAATTTGTACTTTTGCTTGAAAATAGACTTAACCAAGGGTCCTACGGTTCCAATAAACGATGAGTATGAGTAAAAAAACGTACTGAGTCGTCAATAAACAAAAAGAGAATGATTAAAACAAAGTAAAGCAATGCCACCCTTCATAGAATTAGAGACATGTCTTAGAAAGATTAAGATAATGCTTAAATGATGTAGTTTTGGGGGGTCCAGTTGCTCGCGTCCGTAGGTGTGTACCCTTTGATTCCCTACACGTACCCCCTGGGTAAAGGAGGTACCCCTAAAGGAGCAACCAAAAGTAGCAGTAGAGCTTGTGCCAAGTTCGTCCGAAGAGGAACTGCCACCACATCTGGAATCTGCCGCTAAGCAGTAGTGGTTGTTACTGTGTTCCGGTGGAAGGGTGTGGCTGCCAGTGAAATCGCATGCGCATGAGACGTATCATCCCCGTCTCGGGTGATGGACGCAGCAGGGTGAATGCGACTCAGTAAAGATTTGTTTCTCATACTGAGTCGCACGCATTACTGCGAGGGTCACCACTTACCATCAGGTGGGCCCTCAGCTCGTTCGGTCACTCATTCACATAAAAAAAAAACCTTAAACATGTGATAAATAACTTCGGGGTATTGGATAAAAGCAGGACAACGTGACAAATACCTGTGAGGAATGGCGTGTCCATGACAAATTATATAAGTGAGACCGTCTCATGTTCACAACACATTCTGAAACCGGAAGTCCGTCACTCAAGGTCTAACTGTTTCCTGTCGGGACACCACTCACTCGTACGTCAAACACAGGAAGCAGTTATTCCTGTTTTCCAATACTTCTCGCTTCAATGACATTTACGTGGTTCTGATAAAGGTGAACTGTGAATAAGGTCGGTCTTTAAATAGATTTATTGGTTCCTAAGGTCAATGTCCCTGTTTTTTTTTGTTATAAACAAAAGCAAAGTTCGTTTAGTGCTTGTTCATTATGATGAAGAAATGAAGAAACGCATGTTCTTGTAAACGTATTTACTTTAAATCAATTAATTGATTTAAAAATCGAAAAAAAAAAACTATCTTCAATCCTTAATTAACTTGTAGATTTTTTAATGTATTTTTATTGTGATGTGTCTAAAAATTTACGGTTTCGGATTTATTCCTTACTTGTCCAGTTGGTCGCGTCCGTAGGTGTATACCCTTTGATTCCCTACACGTACCCCCTGGGTGGTGCTAAAGGAGCAACCAAAAGTAGCAGTAGAACTTGTGCCAAGTTCACCCGGAGAGGTACTGCCACCACATCTGGAATCTGCCGCCAAGCAGTAGTGGTTGCATTACTGTGTTCCGGTGGAAGGGTATGGCTGCCGGTGAAATCACATGCGCATGAGACGTATCATCCCCGTCTCGGGTGATGGACGCAGCAGGATGAATGCGACTCAGTAAAGATTTGGATCTCATACTGAGTCGCGCGTATTACTGTTGTCATGGGCGAGGGTCGCCACTTACCATCAGGTGGGGCTTCAGCTAGTTCCGTCACGAATTCACATAAAAAAAAAAAAAATTGCTTGCCCAATTTCATGGTTCTAGGTGAAAGGAAAGTACTTAAGGGTTTGATTCCAAAGCGATAGTCCAAATTTGCGGCATAAAAGGATCATAAACGTATCATTAACGCAAACAAAAGATACGGCTTTTGTTTGCGTTAGAAATTTGATTTGTTTACTGCTACTAGGGATTGCAAATTGGCTATATCCCTATGTATGCTTAAATCTTTAAAACTTCGCAACGGATTTTGATGCGGTTTTTTTTAATAGATAGAGTGATTGAAGAGGAAGGTTTATTTGTATAATAACATCCATTAAATAGTGGAGAAATACTGTTATTTCTCTAAATTTAACGCATGCGCGCCACGGGCAGTAATGGATAAATCAAAACTACTGGATCGATTTTAATCATTTTTTCAGTGAATGACATAGGATTATATATTTTATACCCGTGCGAAGCCGGAGCACGCCGCTAGTTTGATATAAATTTCAACTTGATAGTTCCAGGCGTTCCTGAGAATAATGGTCTTGAAAGACGTTTTACTTTTGAGGTACAGAACCCTAACAAAAGAACCAATGATCGTCAGATTCAAAGCCGTCACTCAGCAAGACGTTCGCCCGCGGGACTAAACTAAATAGTGACGTCAAAATATGCTAAATACAAAGTTTCAAATTAACAAAACTTTAGTTTCTTGAACTGACGAGAAGAGAATTCTGGGCTCATGAGCTGAAGTTTTACTGCTTCAAACTATGAGTACTTATGGCTGATGACAGCGGTGTTATGATTGTAACAAAAATATAATATTAAGTGTGAGTGAACCGAAAAATTCGAGAAAAATTGACTGCAACACTTTCCCTTATTCTTGCCCATAGGGCATTGAAACATTCAAATCGGTATACAAAGGGCGAAGAAAGTCACAAAAAAGCAAAATACGCACGACTTAATTTTTTTCCAGTTATTTTGATTTAACAAGCAAACTATGAAACCGGTTTTGATAAAATTTCTATGGAACCACCATGAAAGCATAACCTTTCAATTAAAAAAAATAATTCTCCGAATCGTCGGATATAAAAAGTAACAAATATTAAAAAAAGCTCTTAGCTGTACCAATAAAAAAAAAACAACATTTAAATCGGTATACAACGGGCGAAGAAAAAAGTCACAGGTTCGTTTACTTGGATTTCGTTCTATCCCACATCGTCAATTTAGATTTTCCGATTTACAGTTAATTTAATTCCAAGAATACTGCGCTCTATCGCCCTTTAGCAAAACCTGAGTTTTTTCCTCTCAATCTTTGTCAAAAACCAGAAGTCCAGAAGTAAGTACGGGACAGCAGTCACTTTTAAAACATTAAGAAGAAAAAATATTGACTGTCTCGTAGAATTAATTGCTAGAATTTAATTGCTGATTGTTGACTGTCTCGTGTTAATTGCTAGAATTTAATTTCTAATTGGGAGCTTTATATAATCTCAATATTATCGGTCAGTGCCGATATTACAATACCCGAGGTAAGGAGAGCTTAATTGCAAGTCAACATTCTATATCCGGCGGATGAGATAGTGTCAGGATAGCGGATATCCGGCACAATACCCAGATTGTTTCATTAATCTATTAATTTGTGCGGTAAGCGAGAGTCAATTGGCAACTGTACAGTATTTACTAAGAGCCGATCCGGATGGGATGTTGTATAATTTCGCTTTCATATGCAAGTTTCTGACAAAGACAGTGCATAACACAAACAACAAAGAAAAAAAAAATCGAATATCATAGAAACTTTACGACCTCCGCCAGGAATCAAACCCGGAATCCCGATTCGAAAGCAATTACTACCAACGATACAAAACTGTCACGACAGGCCGTTTGACCTGTCAGATATCGTTAAAAAACTTCCAAATTGCATGTTTTATTCTCATTTGCTAAAATTTATTACATTCGGTTGTTAAGTTTATATAAACAGCGGAACATTTCTAGATTCCAGTTAAAGCACTTAAAAGGTAATCCCATTGCGAATGTGTACTAGTGTACACACTTTCAGAAAATTACAATCCTTGTTTACCGCCAACCTAACGAGCGCGCAAAAACTGAAAAAGTTTCCTCGTCCGAACATATTACGTAACCCGACCAAAATGAATACTGAAATATTCCTCACCTTGCAAAAGTAAAAGGGTGTTTTCAAACTAGCTGTGTAATACTACGGTACTGAAGGTGTAAGATGGTTTATATTATATCAGTGCGGTTCTGTCCGTCGTGGGGGATGGTCGCTTTTCGCGCGGATTTCCCGAAAATTCACGATATACGATCGCGGTAACTTTTTCAAAGTGAAATTAATGACTGGAGTGTGAGATTTTATCGTGTGTTGTTCGTTTTGATAATTTTGGAGTATGCTGTAGTGATTGTGGTTACTTTAGGTGAGTTTTGGATGTATATTTAGGTTAATGTTCTTTTGCACGAAATTAATAACAATAATTGTGATTGCGCACTCATGATATTTTTAAATAAATGGCACTTTATTTCACATTTTATGGACAAAAATTCTGGCATCAAAGTTCGTATTATCACTTGCATAAAAGAAAGAGAAAACATAATAGACAGAAAACACAATTATGCATTGCAAACCGCCATATTTTAAAACTTATAACTACTCTGGTTTATATATTAGGGATAATATATAAGTATTAAAAACCAGATGCCCTGATGAATTTCGTACCACCTGAAATTCCGAAGTGGCAATTCCGATACAAAATTAACGATTACGATTTTTTTGACCGTTTCTTTGGGGATGCAACCCCAAAGGAACAATTTTTAGTTTCTTAATTTAATTTTTTCTTAGACAAACCTACAATTAAGCCGAACAAAACAAAACCCAAATCTTTGGAGCCGTTTTTGAGTTTTAACGAGACTAACGCACGGCATCTAATTTATAATATATATAGATTAGGCTTAGTTTAACATACGAAATTAATTTTAAGTGTTATTAGCTTTAAACTGTAAGAAAATATTGCGTTTCACTAAAATGAAAGTGCCATACAGTTTTTGTGGAAAATAAAGGAATTTATGCCCAAGAAACATTAAGATCTGTAAAATAATCTGTTCAAATGAATAATTTCGTACCAGCTGCTATTATATTCTAACTGCAGCCTACTCTAGAGACGTAAGAGTGGATGGGCTATTATGGCTATAGGATCTCAATCCGAATTGATAGATTTCAGAAGTTTTTGAATAGCAGGTAAGGGACATGCCGATTTCCTCATAATGACTTCCTTCACCGTTCTTAGAACTTTGAGAGAGTAACAAACATAAAACAAACACACATAAATTGATAAATTCCTCCGTTGGATGTTAGTTGAAAAAAATACTTTATAAGTATTCTATCAGTTATCTAGTTCCCATAGCAGCTTAGTTCGGGAATAGTTGCTGTGTAAAATGTCCATGAAAATGTATTATTTTGATGTATTAATTCAAAGTTGAAACACTAGAAATATCAAAACACAGTTAATTAAATAAAATAATGCGAGCATCCATTAGGGCCCCAAATTCAAGATAATGTCAAAAAAAATTAAAAACGTACTTGGTTGCGGGAGATAACACTCCGTTCTGAGATACAGCTGTCCTGGTTATATAAACGATCTGCAGTGGTACTTTTACCTTATCTGTATCAGCTATGTCCCCACTGTAGACACTGGCCTGTTCTCGATAATTGAGAGTGAATCTACCACGGGAGCCCAATCCGGATGGTACAATTTTTGGTTCTAGGACATGCAGGTTTCTTCACGATGTTGTCACGTTTTGAGAACGTGATATTGGGCATATACATTTTAAAAATACTTCAAAATAAGGAGGATGTTATCAATTCAGGTGCATGTTTATTTTTCAACCGGAAGGAGGAGGTTGACCGCTTTGCATTTTTTTCTTTTCTTCTTCTTGTTTGTTACCTCAGATCTCCGTCATTTATGAACGGAGTTTGAAAATTCTTTTTTTATTTGAAAATATATTATTGGTTAGTTGTTAAATCAAAGTAACCGGATTTTTTTTGTCATCCATGTAAACGAAATTAGGTTTTGTTTTCCTGTGACTTTTTTCATCGCTCAGTGTTTTGATGTTTCTTTTACCCCCTAAGGGTAGGTGTACCCCTAAGGGCGAGAAATAAGGGATGAAAGTATGTGGATTGCTTTTTTAGATTTTTTAAATCGGCACCTTGTTTTGTTTGTTTGTTACGCTATTTCTTCTCCAATTGTGGATACATTAGGGTGATTATTTTTTAATTTGATAGGATGTACCCCAGGGTTTTATAGGGTGTGTTAATGTGATAATGTAACACTAGATGAAAAAAATCCATCACTAAGAGTGTTAACTATATAATGAACTAATTCGAAAGAACCAAGTAAAACTGACTTTCAATCTGAAGGTCGGTGATGCAAACCCACAGCTGTCCCAGTGAGCTATTCACTTAAATAATTGACTGAAATTTACTTACCTATTTGTCGCCATTAGGGGTGTAATTTCTATGGGAAATTCTTTGGACCTTTCAAATAAAAAAAGAACATCCAGATCAACCTTCAAGTGGGGAAGATATCGCGTTATAAAAATACAAAGAGGAGTATGCCGTCACGGGATGCTGGACCTTTCAAATAAAAAAAGAACATCCAGATCAACCTTCAAGTGGCGAAGATTTCGCGTTATAAAAAGAAGTTTGTGCCGTCACGGGATATCCGGCAGATGTGAAGCAAGACGGCATTATAGTCCGGCATGCCGTATGCCGTCCCGTCGTAAGACTCGGCTCTACTGCCAAGCGCGCCAATAGATGTTTCATATCAAAACCATTCTGACGAATTTAAGAACCTTTTTTTTTGAATTCGGATAATAAAATAGTGTTCACCATTACCCCAGTTTTCTAATGTATTTTGGTTATTATGCCATATTTTTCCAGTCTTAATGAAAAATGCCGAGCAAAATGGGTAATAAACGAAGCTCGATGCCAGGATGCCCCATTAAACTCTTGTGTTCCTTTTCGCACCCGTCAGTATAAGAACTAGCGCTGTCTCTTTCATAATAGCTGTCAAATGGAAAGACTTAAAATTCAGTTTAAAAACTGTTTTTTTTTTTCGGTTGGACCAGGTAACCTTTCGTCGAATATTTACACGCACAAGCATAAGTAACTAAACATACTCGTGTAACAGGACCTCCCTAGGCATTACAACTTAAAATTTACTGTAATTTGACATATACAGATTATGTCAAATTACAGTAAATTTTAAGTAATAAGTTGGTCCCATGCAGTGTATGTAGAGTTGGGAGGTTTTTTACAGCCTCAATGCTTCAATTGTTTGCTACCAAAAACCTCCATCATCAGTCGATTTGTATATTTCAGATTGGTTCTATAGAAATTTCTTTAAAATCGGCTCAATAATTTGGTTTTGAAATCAAAATACCTGGAAACATATGTTATCCGCGTAAATTACGTTCTTAGCCCATAAAGAACCGATTGAATGGTGCTTGTTTAGTGAACTCGCCAAGGTCTTGAAAGCATTACATAACAGTCATTTTTTCAATTTTTGAAATCAGTCCTACTTTTATAAACACCCAGACAGGACATACATCTATGTTCATCATACAAACCCTGTGTTCGCGATTATACAAGTCGAGGAGGACGACCAATGGGAGTGGACGTACATCACGTCATGTTAATGCAGCGCTCCCATAGGCTACATTTAAAAGTTTTTTTGTTCACCTGCCCTTCTTCCTTGACTCTTGTAAGCCATGCAATACAATCATTTCTTTCGTGTAAAAAAACCGCTTTTTCTTTGAAAACCTTTATTTGTCATGAACATATAACCGCATACATGTACACCCTGGATGGGAATCGAACCCAAGACCTACGAATCGCAAAAGACGCAAAGCAAGAACGCAGAGCTATACCAGGTATGTGACGCACTATCTTTCTAGCGTATATAAGGGAATTGACCCCCTCCACCCTTACCTCCGGGTGACGCCTTTGGCGCATGATAACCCCTTTTTGATGAAACATCTAATAAAGCTAATAGGTACGTATTATGTGAACTTTAATAACTCAATTAGGTCTATCTTAATTTGCTATGAAATAACTTAATTAGCGTTGAACTTTGTTTAATAGTTTGATTAAGTATATTCCCACAGCGAATAAGTTTCGTTTAATTACTATTATGATAATATATACAATATTTTGATTTGACCTTCTTGACATTTATTTGATACTAGCTGCGCTCTGCGGTGTGACTCGCGTTTAAAAAGCCAATATGAAACATGAGCAATTTTTCTACCTTCATAATAAATTTCTTCCAAATCCGTTAGCGCGTTAACGACAAAACTACATACAGACAAACTTTACTACAGTAGGATTAGTTTACCCGCGGCTTTCCAATTCATATCTCATGTATTGTACGAGTAGGTTGAAGAATTCAGCCAAATCGATCGATCCATTTTGGCGTGACAGAGGAACAAACAATTAGTGTGATTAACTTTTACACACGACGTGCGTTAGCTCGAGTGATAATTGATCGATTCACGCATTACTTTTGACGGCTCCGTGGCTTAGTTGGTGGTAGCCCTGCCTTCGAAGCGAGGGGTCCCGGGTTCGATTCCCGGCCGGGGCACACTTTGTGTGGTGAGCATGAAGTTTGTTCTCGGGTCTTGGGTGTTTGTCTTGTGTTTCTGTGTTTGTCAATGCCATCTGCGACACAGGGAATCCTAGTGCAGAGGTATGAATGTGTTAACGTTGTTTTTTTTTATTAAATGAGTTTCCTAAAAACACCGCTCGAAGGCTGTAATTAAGTTCAGTTTTCAACGCGGTATCATGTCGAATCTCTTGAATATGCCTCGAAACACGTGTCGATTCTATTGTGTACTGTACCAGCCCTTAAATTCCCACTATATTCCCACTGCAGGGTCTCCCCACTCTCGATAATTGAAAGCGAATGGGCTTTGATCTACCACTGAAACCCGATTCGGATTGGTAGTTGTTTTCGATACTTTGGTTCTAAGACATACCGGTTTCCTCACGATGTTTTTCTTCACCGTTTTGAGAGCGTGGTATTTCTAAACATTTAATTTTTTATTTTTTAAACGTATGATTTTTTTGAAGTGAAATTCTCATTAGTGGACGTATGGGTCTCAACCAGCGACCTTCATATTGAAAGTCGGCGACAGTGCCCCTGAGCCACTACGCTCTCCATTGCATCTGGATTACCAGGTGGTGGAAGTACTGCTTCGGACGAAATTTCACAAGTTTTTCTTCTTCTTCATTCTACTTATTTGATCATGAAAATTTTGTTGATAGATAGATACACTTCATTGTACATCTCAAAGTAAAGAGAACTAAAAACAAGATGGAGGTTACCATGGCCGGTCTTATCGCTCATAGCGATCTCTTCCAGGCAAACTTTAGATGGGGAGAATCTTCTGTTGAATAGTCTGTGGCTAAATTTATTGAATTCCCCGACAGGTCGACTAGACGTAAGGTTTGCGCCATTCTATCTCAGTTGATATCAAGGAATTTAATGGTATTAGAACAAAAGATCCCAGTTAACATTTATGCTAACCGCAAAGGAGTGGAATGCTTTGTCTGTCTGTGTTCTGACTGATCCCGGGAATCTACCAGCATGGTAGACGACGCGTTGCTTTGTTCTGCATATTCATTGTATTTGTTGCTTCTCCGCCAATTGGCTGGCCTTATGGCGTAGTTCATAGTAGCTTTACCCTCTGGTCGTGAGTTCGATTACCTCTCATAAGCACTTGTGTGATGACATAGATGTTTGTTCTGTCTGGGTGTTAATATGCATTATAAATATATATTTTAACGTTTACAAAATCATACCGCTGCACTAGGATTCCCTGTGTCGCAGATGGCATGGAAAAACAAAAAACAATGCAAACACCAAGCCCCGAGAACAAACTTCATGCTCACCACACAAAGTGTGCCCCGGCCGGGGATCGAACCCGGGCCCCCTCGCTTCGAAGTCAAGGCTACTACCAACTAAGCCAAGAGCCGCCGCATTTTTTGTACTCACAAAAAATTTATGTATTCTATCAGTTCTATAGTTCCCATAGTACAAGCTATGCTTTTTTTTGCTATTCGGGGCTAGATGGCGCTGTTTGAAATGTCCATGAATATTATTATAGCCTTCATGTGCTTATGTTTACCATGGTATACATAATTTTTCACGTCTATGTGAGACGTGAAAAAATGGTGAGTTTTTTTTGATTTCCCACCAATAACTCAGCTAAGTTCATCCACGTAACCATGGACCATGTGAGAGAAATAAATCGTATTATTATTATTATTATTACGTAAATATATCCTTTCACACCATCAGGACAATTTCACCAGCGACATTACCAACAAGTCCGGACAAGTTCCAATTGCAACGGCATGTTTCATTGAAAATAACAACGTTCCCGTATACAGTCAGTACTTATTGTTGTATATGTGAAAAGGATATTACCACCACAACACAGCGCCGTAACCAGGATCAAAATCTCCATGGGATTGGGACAAATGGTCTGATGGTACGTGTAGGGGATCAAAGGGTTCATTTGAATTCCAATATCGTTCAGAATAAGACTCCGGGAGACTGTTCAGAGTAATCATCGCCAATAAAAAAAACCGGTCAAGTGCGAGTTGGACCCGCGCACGAAAAGTTCCGTACCATTATCCATAATAAAAAAAGACCAAAAAAAAAATATAAAAAATAATTACAAGTGGCGCCATCTAGTTTCTTCATTTGGAACTATATCATAAAAATGACGTTTTTGTATGAAATACCCTTAAATACTTATTTCATTCTGTTTTAGTATCTGCTGTTATAGTGGCAACAGAAATACGTCATGTGTGAAAATTTCAACTCTCTAACTATAACGGTTCATGAGATTACAGCCTGGTGATAGGCGGACAGACAGGCAGACGGACAGCGGAGTCTTAGTAATAGGGTCCATTTACCCGTTTTATCCTTTGGGTTTTACCCACAGAGTAAAACGGGCAAAACCCTAAAAAGCAGGTGCTTTCAATACCAAATTCTTTCAGTACCATTTGGCATTTCGATTTTGAAAGTCACTTCAAAATTTCTTTTCGGGTTCAAAACAAATTCGCGCGTTGGTTACCCTACAAAAAGGTACTATAATGGCATGTAACCATATCGAATACCATTCCAACCTGTCAGATAAAATACAAAAGTATCCTAAGTCCACCACTGCGTAGGGATATCGTAAGGATGGCTGCGGCCAAAACTATTTCCCGTAAGCCCCCGTTATTTCCCGTTATTTGGATAAACCGTGTTTTTTGTGGGTAATACGAAGCTTACCTGATTATGGAGGGGCATATTGAACCTGTATAGTTTTTTATTAAGATCCTACATTTAGCTTTTCGTAGGATGAGGGTTTCCTTTTAACGCTAGAAAAAATATGATCAAAACATGAGACAAATGTGATTATTACTTTTGAATTGGTTTCTTGGAAATTAGGTTGGCATTACCTGTACTTGCGTGGGTAAATCCCGATGTTGGATTACTGAGAGATTATTCAGTGAAAGAAAGTACTAAATGTTTGGCTTAATAATATTTATTTTTAATATTTCTTAAAGATATTAATATTTTATTTATAAGAGAAACTTGATAATCCAAATACGTAACTACTAGAACACAAAATTGAAATTATTGTACTAATTTTAGTGGAAACAAAGGTCGCATTACAACCCACGATACTGTGTTATTGCTCAGTATAACAAACTTAGAATACTGACTGTTATTGCTGAGTATAACTAAGTCAGAAAATTAAGTTCTCTGTTTTTGCTCAGTATAATTAAGCAGTGGCGGCCTTAGGGGGTGGCATGCAGGGCAACCGCCTGGGCCTCGCTTTTGTAGGGCCTCGCACCTTCGCAGAACAACGCGTTTTTTTGATGTACTGCAGGTGTCTTTAGGAGAATGCTGACTGATTACCAGCAGCCCTGTACACTTCGAACTCACCTAAATTCCTCATACGCCAAGAGCCTCACAAAGATCTATCGCCCGGAGCCTCGCAATGTCTAAGGCCGCCCTTGAAATTAAGTATAATTGACTGGCCTCACAGCTCAGTTGGCAGTAGCTCTGCCTTCTGTTCCGTAGGTGTTGGGTTCGATTCCCACTCAGGAAAAACACAAACGTTTATTCTGTTTGAGTGTTAATATGTATTGTATGTATGTACGTGAGCGTGGTGGCCCAGGGGCATAGATGCCGACTTTCAATCTGAAAGTTGCTGGTTCAAACCCACACGTGCACCAATGAGTTTTTTCACTTGAAAAATTTATGTGCGCAATAACACGTTCTCAAAACGGTGACGGAAAACATCGTGAGGAAACCGGCATGTCTTAGAACCAAAAATTCGACGACATGTGACATCTACCAATCCGGATTGGGCTCCCGTGGTAGATCAGCCATTCACTCTCAATTATAGAGAGTAGGCCGGTGTCCCTGCAGTGGGAACATTAGAGGCTGGTACGGTATGTATGTATATACAAACACAATACTAAATAAGTATCCATTATCTATTACTACGGACAAGTTATGCATAGTTTAGAGCTAGATAGAGATGAGCAAAACCTTTTAAGCTCATACATAGGGTCTATGTATGACCTTAAAATGTATTGCTCAATATAGCTAAAACTTGACTAATAGACCTGTGGCTGATTTGAAAAAGCGGTCTAAACAACTTTAATATTTTCATCTCAATTTTTTTTTCACTTTGAGATGGTATGTTTCAAATTATGGGACGAACTTGGTCTGTGTCAATAAAAAAATAGTGATCCGAATTGGTTCACAATTGCCGCAAATCACGTTTAAAACATATAAAAAGAATAGTGTTTGTTTTCTAAACTCGTAAAGTATTAAATAACCTAAAATATATATTCTAAAACCATGTTCTGATAAACGGCGCTGCCAGCACAGAATATGTGTCCCAAAATGACTACATCGCTAGCCAGATAATACAATTTCTCCAATCTCAACATATCATGTCAAATTCTTTCTCGTTCTTATTAACATACTCTCCATATTTTATGATAAACGTACCAAGCGGCTTCTAAATCCTCTGAATTCGTTTTGTAATGCAAACTTTACATAATACTGCAGTAATTTCACCCGCAAACTGTAACTGTACCGTTATATTTTTGAATACGCCTGAATGATTACAGTGGAGTATGCTGGGTGGAATAATTTGCGCTAAAATACCTATTTGTTTAAAAAAATACCTTTTGGTACCCCCATATCTACCAAGATGTGGGGGGTACTCGCGTCCGTAAAGCAAGCTACGCCACGAGTGCTTCATTTATTACCATTTACTACCATTTTAGTAAGTCTTTCAAATAATCATTCAGGTGTTTTCAAAAATATAATCTATAGACACACCTTTAATTTAAAACATATATAAATAAAAAAATCCCATTCGATAATTAGGTGAATCATTCTATGAATTTGTTTTGTACGCCAGTCGTGCTTGCCAGCCTTTTTTTGAGCAGAACCCATTTGTGGCAGATTATTGTGGAATACAGCCGCACTGTATGTTAATGCTCATATCACTGTTCGACAGAAGCGCTATTTTTGCATTGGATCTGCCTGTATAAGGGTGTGGCGATTGTGTGAGCGAGAAAAAAGTTGAATTGTACGCAACTATTTATTATTTATTTTTCCAAGTTAGTGCTTACAACATCCATTGAGTAAATTCTAACACACATCACAACAATTTTATTTCTATTTGTTTACTGTGTTCTTTCTTTTCCTTGCTTATGTTTAATTTTTTATTTATTCAAAAAACCATTAGATTTTTTTTATTGGCAACAAAATATGTTTAAGATCGTAAAAGAAAATGCAATATTTTTTTGGATATAAATTTTAAAGCTGTCATGGTTATGAATATTTCGAGTTACCAAGACATAAATCATGATTTGTGAGTTTTGTTAACTCCCGATATTTTGGCAATTGTATGCGTTGGGTAACACTGTAAATGCAATATATGATCATAAATAAATGACGATATAGCTAGCATAGACTCGTATAGCCGCACTGATATCTTGATAACCCAACCAAAGTTGGAAGATCTCAGTAAGTCAGTGTTTTAAATTAACATGTATGTACGCATTCTTATTACTAAGTATACCCTATTCTAGTGCAAATGCAACAAAACTAATGACGAAGCAGAAACCTTAAATAAAAAAACAAAAAATAATATTTCAGTGAAGCTTTCTAACATGTTATAAGGAAAAGTTTTACTAACAATTTTATGGATTTATTTGCAGTCTGAAATAAAAATTATTCTATTCTATTCTTAACTAAGATGATTTTAAATAACATCCAGACTAAATTCGCCATGAGAATCGGTGAAAGAAAAAAAATGAATTCAGATCTCTGTATCAGAATTATCGGACCGCCAAGAGGTCTTGCTTAGTTTTAAACATAAGTAATGACTTTAGAATTTCAATTTAAAAACGGCTTGTCGGAATTTTATTCAGTTCGATCCCAATTAACTTTTTGCTTCGTCAGGTGATTTGTCTAGTACCTGACATTGTGACTCCACCCTTTTGTAAATCTTTTTATGGGAAACTAGATTTTCTACAAACCGGCTGTACACAGGAAGAGTTAAGAGTAGAGTCAACTGGCATACTATTGTACTAGTAGACCAGTATTTTTCTTTTAGCAATAACGTTTTTTTAAACCTCATATTTACTTTTTAAAACTGTCATGGTAATTAACATTTTGTCGATTTACCGAGATATTTACTACAAGCTGTAGCCCGCGACTTCGTGCGCGTGGAAAACATTTGTTGGCGCAGAACCGTAATTGTTTTTTCTTTTTCTGAATAAGTATCTTAAGTCTTATAAAATAAAATCACCTATCTGTCAGTGAAAGTTCTTTGAAAGTTCAAGTTATTTGGACCTAATACTTTAAATAAAGTTAATGCTTTCTTTACCTACATTTATATTTTCAGAGTAGTGTTCCAATGTTTCCTAGAACGTCTAGATATTATTGAAGGAATCGCTGTTATTTATTTTATATAATCTAGATAACTGTCCACACACCTGGTAATTTGTCGCCAAGCAGCTCTCGTATTGCTGTGTTCCGAGGAAAGGGTGTGGGCGCCGGTTAAATCACAAGTGCTTGAGACGTAAAATTCCCGTCTCAGGTGACGAGCGCAGCGGGATTCGACTTAGGTCGGAGGACCTAGGTCGTATTTGGTCGTATTTCCGTTGTTATGGGTGGAGGTAACCACTTTCCATTATGTGGGACTTCAGCTTAATTTAGTGGCATAAAAAAATCGACTTATAGCTAGCTTAGTGAGCACTATACCGTGCACTATTCTCGTGTACAACGGGCAGTATTACCACGTCGGGAGACCGAATCCAAATTGAAGGATCGTTATTGCCTTATCGACTGTATCCGTTGGGTTATTGTTTAGTTTTTCAAGTATCCGTTATTGGAGGTGCTTAGGAATAAAACCAGCCTGCGATTTGTATTTTTTACCTCCCTGAATTTAGACTACATAATAGAATTATGCGTGCATTTAAACAGCATCGGAACACAGCCAAAGTAGCCGATTCTGTGTCACAGTTTTCAAGCTAGATTACTAAACAACCGCCACTCAAAATCAACGTAGTTATCGAGGCAACTCAAATTATTTTTAAGAACTCTCATATTTCATTTGCCGCGTTTGACAAGTTTGCAAACTTTCCGCTACAAAATTAGTTGAACCGCGATGTGAAGTTTTCTTACTGCATAAATATGTAATGCACGTTGACTTGCTAATTCAATATGGAGCCTGACGTTTATTTAGATTAATAAATATGCTCGGAAGCCTTGAAAGCGAGGGTTCTGCGTTCCTAAGTTCGGTTCAAATAATTGCCTGAAAAGCGTTACGGCCCAGGGGCACAAACACCAACTTTTAATCTGAAGGTCGCTGAATAAAACCATCTGTAATGCACCAATGAGTTTTTCACTTGAAAAATTGATGTGCGCAATACCAAGTTCTCAAAACTGTGAAGGAAAACATCGTGAGGAAACCGTCATGTCCTAGGACCACAAAATCGAAGACATGTGACATCTACCAATCCATATTGGGCTCCCATAGATCAAAGCCTATTCACTCTCAATTAACGAGAGTAGGCCGGTGTCCCTGCAGTGGGAACATTAGAGGCTGACACGGAATTTTGTCATTATGTAATTAGTGCCTATTATGTAACCATAATGACGGGACGAGCTTAAAACCCACCTGATATTTAGTTTATCTCCACTCTTAACAACAGTAATACGACTTAGGTCCTCCCGGAGTATGGGAAGTCTCAAGTCGCACTCCGTTGCGCCAGTCACCCGAGACTGGAATGTTATGTCATATGGCTTAGACATAAGCCTCTAGGCTATATATTCACAGGCTGGTGATGATGATGAAAAACGACATTAAATCATTTTATTTCAGTTAATTTTTTTCCAAATATTATTATGTTAAAGACTTGATTATTATAATTCTGAAATGTAATAAAGTAATGTCGATTGTAAATGGATCCCATATAATTCAAGAGTATAATTAAAACTGAAATTGTATGTATTATGGAAAATCGAGATGAATACAAATGATATGGTATTGTCTGAGTCCCTAACAGACCTTCCATAAGTACCGTTGCATAGAAAAATTACAATTCAAAATACCTTTCATTGTTTTCAGGTAAAATTAGGAACAAAAATGACGGTAAAGTGAATAAAATGTGAATCACAAAATGGCGGTGCAGTGAAAACAAGATGGCGCTCGTTGGCGGGAAAATCACTTGGCAGGTGCTGATCTTGTTTATCCTGCTGGATCGCGTCATCTGCCATTTCGGCTTCACGCAGCAACATGAGGATTTAGGTAAGTCGTATGAAAATATTCTTTAGCCAATCAATCGTTTTTAGATGAGGTAAACTAACGAGATTTTCTCCGTAAATAACTAAATTTAAGTCTCAATATTAAAACAATATGTGTGTTTATAGTTTTATTCCGTGTAGTATATAAAATTTAGATATTTTTTTAATGACATAAGTAAACTGAAGAAGTGATTTTTTGTTTATTATTAGAAAAAACTTAGTCTTCAATCAAAAATATAATTTTGTGGTTTCAAAGAGCGGTTTGACACAGGGAAACAGACGCCGGCTTTTAATCAGAAGATCGCTGGTTTATATTTAAACTATATTTGTACCAACACAACAATGAGTCTTTCACTTGAAAAAATTGTATGTATGCTATGCCCTAACTGATTATCCGCTCTCTCATACTCACCCACACACAAAACTGCCGATTGCAAACTCATTCACACATACAGGGTCCCCACAAAATTATGCGTAATCCTGAGGAAACCATGTCCTAGAACAAAAAATTAGAAGACATGTGCATCTTGATTGGACCAATCCGGATTGAACTCCCATGGGAGATCAACGCCCTCACTTATCAAGAGGCTGGTGCCTGCCTGAACATTACAGGCTGTTAAGGAAAAAGACAAACTATTTTCACTTAAAAGTCAGACATATTTAGATAAATAATAAGAGTAATAAAATACGGACGCAATAATTCAAATTCAAACGTTTCTATCCCCACGGACGCTAAAGCAGAGAATCTACGATACCAGAAACTGCGACGTTGTAGGATCTAACTACTTGCTCTATAAGTTCACACATTCACAAAGTAAATATGTTCAGATGCCCAACGCGTGGAAATGGCACGGAAAGACACGCAGGACGCTCTCGGCTCAAATTGGTTGAATTTAATCTTAGTTTTGTATGCGTTTTTATTGATGGAACGGTCGGCCCACCCGATTTTAAGTGGTAGCCGATACCCAGAGACACCAGCAATATAACTCAGATCCTCCCCTTAATTGAAAGTCAAAAATTCTGCCTTAGGAATTATTATAGAAAAAAAAATACAGTTTTTTGAAAAAATATAGGACTAAGACACAAACAAGATAATAACAATAATTTATAACAACAATATAACAATAATAACAATATTCTTTAAAAAAATCGTTGGACAAGTTACTTTAAAAAACATGTCACTTTAAAAAACTATACGATCTCCCATTCTTACTTAACGCAATGTTACGTCACTCTGCCACGGGGATAATGTCTCTCGTACCTGTAATTTCACCGGCGAACACGGCCAGCGAGTGCGCCACTGGCTTCAGATTACCAGATCCAGTGGTAGTTCTCCGAGCGAATTTGGCACAAAATCTACTGCTACTCTGGGGTTGTTCCTTTTGCATCACCCAGAGATACGTGTAACATGGTCTATGTTGCTCGCGTATCTCTGAGTGATGCAAAAGGAAGCTGATTTTATATCCTCGTATGTGTGCGTGTCTATGTGTGCGTTATTTGCGCGTTGTATTATATGTAGATGGCCCTCTGAACCTATTGCCTTTGTGTAGCAAATTTAGTATACTTACGCTACATAATTTATTAGAAGCAGTCGATTCTTGGTATTGACTGGCGTGAAGATATTAATCAGTAGAGGCTTCCGTAGTAATGTATACCCTTGTGTTATATCGCAATATGTAAACTGCAGTCAAACAGCAATAGGTAAACTAGTTTTATGCAGTTTTCATTCTAAGAATTGCCACCTACCTGCCACCTCACTTAACGACTTAGGGGTCCTGAGTATTGTTTGTTTTTGGGTACACAGGGGGTCCGTTAGAACATTCCAGCACTTTAGCAGCATAAAAGGAACGTAAGTTAATCATTACTTGGGGACCGATTGCTGGTAGTACAAAAGTGATAGGACAAGCTGAAAGCCTACCCGATGTGAAATGGTTTCCTCTGACCATAACAACGACTAAGGGCGAATATTACCACTAAAATCATCAGCCTACGACTAAAAGCCGTCAAACCACTTCAGACCCTTTTTTTCCGTGGGGATATGCACTTGCATACCCCCCTGCCAAGGGGAGACAGAGCGGTTATGTGGGATTAGACCCACTGAAACCCCACGGTGTCCACCTCTCCCGCTTAATAGCGGGAGCACGGGAACGTTTGCACATACTTCCGCGAACCCGCCGCGGCTGTCCGTTACCGGACCCCTCTCCGGTAGGCATCGAGTGCCACACCTGACACGCCACGTGTCCTGGCGTGTCGCAACGCCCTCGGGGACCAGGTCAAACCACTTCAGACCCTAACCTAACCTCGCCTCCCTATAAAATTTAAAAAGTTGAAATGAACAGTCAGTCATAAAAGACATTCCAATCCGGAGCATCCCGCACAAATATTTGAATTACCCAAATAGCTTATGAAGACGTCTGCACGTGATATTTGCAATCGGAAGAGCGAAGTCGGACAAATTCAATTTAAAATTCTATGCTGCATCATGAACTTCGGGTTCAGTAGATTGCCTGCACGTCCTCCCACAGAGGAAATAATCTGGTAGGACATTTTGCTAGATCATTTCACTGGGATATATTGGAAGGCTGTTTTGCCTGCCTATTTTAGGTTATGCTGGCAAATTTAATAAGCTGCTTTTAAACATTTGCATACAATTACCTATATGTTATTTATATTGTTATTATATAATATTCATACCAACTGGACTGTATTCGAAGGACATTTTTTCCTTGGTCTTAAGCAATTCTGCTAGGCTGTAGGATCAATATATTGTATTATTATAGTGTATTGTATTGTAATATTTGATTGTATTGCAATAAAAATTTTGGTTAGTTAATAGAAATATATAGCTAATTGATGATTTGGTTATGGTTGCACACAGAAGAATGAAGCAATCCTGTTTATGAAGAGGAAACATTTTGTGATAAGGTTTGATCTCGGGTCTTGGGTATTTGTGGAGTGTTGTGTCACAGGTGTCATGGCTGAACACCGATACCATCCAATTCAATCTCTATAATATGATAAGTAAAGCTAAATAAATAATACCCATTATGTTTACTATACAAATTCTTTTACCGTGCGGAAATTAAAGCCATGAATTTGCATACAAGCTTACTTAAATTACGAAGCCATTGTTCCATTAATCATAAGCCAAAGATCATCTATAATAATTTTTTTATCTAACTTAAGTGACGGGATGAGCGACTTGAGTTTTCATACTTCGGTCGAGGATCTAAGTCGTATAGCTTTGGTCTATGGGCGGCGGTAACCAATTAACATTAGCTATTAGGCACCGCGTTCGCAACACCTCGAATGTTGCAAGCATCTACAGGCGATGGTAGCCACTTACCATCAAGCCGTTAGCTTGAGTGCATAATCAGTCAGATAAAACAAAAATAATATATTTGGGCCGCCTGCACGTTTCGTCGCGGCCATAAAAAGAACCGAGTCCGCGTATTATCTGGAAAAATGAACACCTGTTATGAAATTATCCATATTTTGAGTATTTAAGGTTAAACTCATAGACCTGAGTTAAAATTAATCTCCTCTGTTTTCATTATTTCTACCCATCCCACGTTATGCAGTAAATTCGGATCATTATATTTCCTTTTTATCCTGTTATCGCCATTGTAAATACAGGCTCTACTTATTGGAGCTTACTTACAGCTTTGCTCGCATCCGTAGGTACCCTTCGATTCAACCCAAAGTAGCAGTAGAACTTGTGTTCGTCCGGAGAGGTACTGCCAGCATACCTGAAATCTGCCGCCAAGCAGTACTGCCCGCATTAGTGTTGGCGGCAGATTCTGGAAGGGTGGGTGCCGGTGAAATCACATGCTCTTGAGCTGTATCATCCCCGTCTTGGGTAAAGGACGCAGAAGGATGAATGTGATCCAGTGTAAGATTCTAATATTATAATGCGTCGCATTACTGTTGTCATGGGCCACTAGCACCCATGAACAAGTGCTAAACTTATTAAGAACGCGATAGTACGCGTTCTTAATTAAGTAGGTTATTTATTTATTAAAAGATTTATTTTTTAAGAATTCAACGGGCTAAAGATTTTTGCCTCTGACTTTGATTTGTCTATCTATAGACACGATGAAGAAAACGACAGAGAAAACAAGAAGAATTATAATATTAAAATAAAAGTTTTTCTTCTGTATAATCTCAACTGTGGCTGTACTAAGGTTTTTAGTGCAGCCTTCCGGCTATTTATATTCAACCTGAAGGTAATATTACAGAATGTTTAGATGTGTATGAGTGTTTGTTCACATGACTCGTTTTGCATCATTAGTTAGGTTTTTACAGCTTTTAATGAACTTTGACGGCTCCGTGGCCTTGCCTTTGAGCTAGTCTCGGGTTCGATTCCCGGCCGGGAAACACTTTGTGGTGAGCTGAAGATTGTCGATCTTGATGTTTGTCTTGTGTTCCTGTGTTTATCCATGTCATAACACAGGGAATCCTGGTGCAGGGGTGTGAGTGTGTAAACGTTTATTATTGTTTAAATGATTATTGATTAGTACCTACTTACGCTCAAAATCATTCATATACAATGTTAAATGAGCGTTTAATTTTTTCTCGGGTCTTGGGTGTTTGTCTTGCGTTTCTGTGTTTGTCCTTGCCATCTGCAACACAACTCCAAGTCCAAGGGCATGAGTTCGAACACTTTTTTGAAGTTGTGTATATTAAATTCGTTTCGTGTACATCATATCAGCGTGCCACCGATTTGCATCAACGTAATTATAATTTTGAGTTCGCACTTGCAACGTGCGGTCAGATCACCGCGTTGTTTATAAGCTGATAAAACCCAATTATGTTGTTAAACTGCCTAATATAATTAAACTGCTTGAATATTTGCACGGAGCGGACATGCAGTGGAGTTTAAGCGGACGTCTTGTTGACGTTGACATAAATTATGTATATAGATACTAGTGTGGGGCCAATTGCTCGCGTCCGTAGGTGAGAGACCTTTGAGTCCCAACCCCCTGAGTGGTGCCAAAGGAGCAATTAAGGACGCGAGCAACGGGATCCCGTGGCGAAACTAGAACTGATCATAGAGAAAACTTAAAGTAAATATTATATAGTAAATAAATATTTATGGACATTTGACACAGCGTCATCTAACCCCAAACTAAGCTATGGAAACTATGGGAACTAGTTATAAGTTGCGAGTGGCGCCTATTTTCGGCTCGTATTTTTTAAACATTTTGTCGGTGTTTTCTACTACCAATTATACGTTGTACTGTTGAAATATGATGCAGAGGATTCCGCACCATGGTCATAAGCTTTAGATATTGCTGATTGTACTTAATTTAGTAACTAAATTAAGTTTAGTGACCTAGTAGGTTATTCAGAGCACGCTATCTAGTTATAATTTATCGAAATTATCATTTGTGCAGTAATGGTCTTACTTAATTGGTTATTTGGGCCACAAGTAATTGTACATGTTAAAAATTATAATATACTGGCGACCCACCTCGGCTTCGCACGTCAGTGTCGTATCAGAAACTACCCGTGCGAAGCCGGGGTGACTTGCTAGTGTATCATACATATAAACCTTCCTCTTGAATCACTCTATCTATTAAAAGAAACCGCATCAAAATCTCTTGCGTGGTTTTAAAGATTTAAGCATACATAGGGATGTAGGAACAGAGAAAGCGACTTTGTTTATAAAATGTAGATGTTGTTTCTATGTAGTCATAAGATACATGGCACATGGAAACAAACAAAAATTTATAAAAACTAATAGTTACATAGATAATAACTTTTTGCAAATGAAACATTACCATACTACTTTCTCGAAACAAAAAAAAACGTGAGAAAATTGGCATTTATTAACTTTCATTTAATTTCCGGCGTGTTTCATTTGATTTATTATCAACAATTTGGTACATCGTCAAAAGCCTAAAACTAAGTCTTAAATCCTTTAGAACCAGAGAATACTACCAGGCTATAAATACATCAAGAATGGGCTTCATCTGTAATCAAAACAACCTACTATTTCACAATACATGTTTTGAATACATGTCAATCTGTATTTGATAGATCAAAAGCCCATTCACTCTCACATACAGAGAAATGGCCGTTGTCCCGTAGGTAAACTGATTGAAATGTCACAGGTAGGTTTTAGAAATCATACTTATATATAAATACGAAACATGGATGGATGTTTGTTACTCAATCACGCCAGAACGGCTAAACGTATCTGGATGAAATTTGGCACAGAGATAGATTGTAGTCTGGAATAGTACATTCTACTTTTTATCTCGAAAAACAAAAGTATTCCCGTAGAATTTTCAACTGCAGGTAACCCGCGGAGTGCTGCTAGTAGAATAGTAGTAGTAACTATAGTTAGTAGAAAATATTCTAGCGCAAAATAAACTTTTCGTGAACCTTTCAGCCCCAGTATCAGTAAGCTGGTTTCGTCCGTACCAGCCTCTAATGTTCCCACTGCAGGGACACCGGCCTACTCTCGATAATTGAGAGTGAATGGGCTCTGATTTATCACGGGAGCCCAATCCGGATTGGTAGATGTCACATGTCGTCGAATTTTTGGTTCTAAGACATGCCGGCTTCCTCACGATGTTTTCCGTCACCGTTTTGAGAACGTGGTATTGCGCACATAAATTTTTTCAAGTGAATAACTCATTGTTGCACGTGTGGGTTTGAACCAGCAACCTTCAGATTGAAAGTCGACGTCTATGCCCCTGGGCCACCACGCTGGTTAATGTAAACAAAACTTGATGGTTTCCTATTGTTTGTGTGAATTGTTGGTTACTTGAAGGGGAAGCTCTGGAGAGCTATTGTAAACCGGATGTGTAACAAATCAAGGGGTGAATCAGGGCCCGGGGGATGGAAGTAATTTCCACCTACTCACCCGATTAATATAATGATCCATTTTATCTACAGTTGTTTGTATTCCTGTTGGCGTGGAAGAGTTACATTTTAACCGACTTTAAAAATAGAATCGGGGTAATTTTTTTAACCTTTTCATGCTCCTAGACCATGCCGGTTTCCTCGCGATAATTTGCTTCATCTCTTAGAAGCGTTCCTGGCAAAGGTTTTTCAGATGTTCTGTGCAGATTGATCAAGTTAAGGACCCGACCCGGTTAGTAGTTGGATGGGTGACCATTTGATCTGAGTGCGGAATGCTTCGAAGGCAGCCTTCGAGTGATTTGAAAACTGACATAAGAGAGGGCCACTCATTCACACAAAAATAATGAGAAGGACCGGTTTTTACCCGACTGCGCCAGGAGGGTTGTGTTTTTCGAGAGTATATTTCTTTGGCACGCTATGTAGCCTAAGCGGCTTCATGGATCAGCTTGAGAGACTATTGTGTGACACTGTTTGTATCAAAATTATAACAATTTAAATGGCACTTTCGGCGCCTATTTGTATTATTTTTTTTCCACAAATCCTCTCAGGCGGGTTAACAAAAAAACAGGGTTTTGTATACAATGGCTTACGAAAATATATACAACTAATATATTTAATATATACAACTAATATATAAATGTAATTTGGAATTTTTCACGAAATCGAGTTTTTTGAAGTGAAAACTTCTTCAAGCGTATTAGGCGTAATTTCTTTATTTTTCATTCGAAAAACATTTTTGAACAACCATTCATATTGAATCGGTGTCTATACCCCTACCATCACAATCTACCAGCTGCGCCTCCACAAAAGAGCACTATTAATCGTCCTCTTAAAAATGTAATAACTCTTTAGATGTTTCGCTACCTTGAAACCTTTTACGGTCTCTTAAAGCCACTGAGACGCTGAAAGTAAAAGGGGGTTAGCATCTTTTACAAGCACTAACCGACCTTTAAAACTCTTTTGTAAGTAGCCTACCCTAGTAGGGGGGACGATTGTCGCATTGCTGGATCATTCTGTTGTCTGAAAGCCTTTATATTCAAATATTTAGTTATTAACATCTTTGGAAGACTACATACGTATCTAAAATCTAAATCTACTTTATTTCATACTAGCGGCCCGCTCCGGCTTCTCACGGGAAAAGTTGTTGTAGTGACATAACTACAATAGTTGGACATATGCTACCGCGAAGTTTTTTGTAAACATTATGATGTTCTTCAATATTGTTGTACATTATTTTGTTCTATCGCTAATAGTTTCGGCAGCGCATTCGACGACAGACATTTTAAGACTCATTTTTCTACACCTTCGGTTACATTATTCAAATTTTACTAAGGATCCCTAATTTTTTTCAAAATGAAATGTAGCCTATGTCATATTGGAAGAATGTAGCATTCTATTGGTGAAAGAATTTTTTAAATCGGCCCAGTACTTTTTGAGCCTATTCATTACAAACATACAAACATAGGTACAAATCTTTCCTCTTTATAATATTAATGTAGATTTATTTGTTTTTAGAATGAGATATAAGAAAACCTCGGCCTGCCTCTTATTCTGTTACGAACTAAATAACCATGTGAAATACAATAAATGATTGAGTATTGAGTATAAGAGCTTTTACGGATCGTAGTGAAGCTTGCTTAGCTGTTCTTCATAGATCTAAAGCAGCGGCCCGGTCAGAAGTTGGATGGGTGACCATTGGCATTCGAACAGACCGCTTCCGTGCTTCAGAGGGATAAGTTATCGGTCCCGGTTATATACTAGTCGATAAGCCATATCGCAGGCCTTCCCGCGGCTTGAAAACTCAGACAGCAGAGTTGTCTACTAACCCACACGAAATAAGAAAAACCCACCCACACGAAGAAGAAGAATACCATTTAAATCAGCATTAATCTTTCCCCGCACCCCTGTCTCAAACCGATAGCAAGGACTTGATGGTAAGTGGTTACCGCTACCCATAAACAACAATAATACGACTGCTGGCGGCGGATTATCAGGTATGGAGGCAGTACTTGTCCGGACAAACCTGGCAAGTTCTACTGCTACTTTGGCTAGCTCCTGTCGCACCACTCAGGGGACAGGTGGGACCCTAAGGGTATTTATATCGGCCGCGAGCAACATGGTCCCAGAACGGGTCAACATGGCCTTAATTTAACACAAAACGTTAATAAGTATAATTTAACTCCTCCACGCGATGCAGTTAAATATTAATCTTATCATAAATAAAATAATTCTGCCCGTGGCCAGAATATTTAATCTGTTCAAATGAAATATTTTCTTTTATTTGAATTTTTCGTTTGGCTGTAGCCGTAAACAAAGTATCCATATTTCTTTTAGGGGGACACGGGTCTGAAGTTCTACAAGCAAATGGGTTTAGTACCATTAGTTTAGTACAGAAGTGTCGGTAAGTATATTTAGTACAGAAGACCCACCGTATTAGGTAAATTAATTGTAATTCGAAGCGATTGCCTGATACAAAATAATGGATCCATATTTTAACAGGATCCAGGCTCTAAATTAATATCTAATATTTAAAAGTTTTTTGACACATATATTTTTATTTATTATTTTAGAAATGCTACTTTTACAAGTACGTTATTTTTTTAGGAAAAATCCTAAGTATTTTACTTAATCTTTTTTATCTGGTTCTGAAATAATAATAGTAATAATAAAAAAGTTTCATGAAACTGAATTCCGTGACTACTAATAACAAAGAATACAATAAAGTAAAAATCTTCTAGTAGCGTGTTATATCTTCGACTGCATCATCACCATCAGGTGAAATAGCGATCAAATACTCGGCTACAATTCATAAAAAAACCCTTAGAAAATTTCTTGTTTATTTGTTCTATATCCCAAATTACACATCACTCGGTAAACCAAAGTCATTTAACTGAACAAAAATAAATAACACAATGCAAATATTATCAAAAACACCATAATGCCACAAATACCACATTACCACTTAGGTACCACCTTACTTGCACCAATAGCTATGACCACAATTCAAAAAATTCTGACATTCTGGACCAAAGGTGAGAAATACTTTTAGCTAAAATACTAATACGAACTTTAATCTAGACACATAAACTCCGCTCCTAACTTCACAGCTGCTGCTAAAAGCAATTATGAAAAAGTTCGCAAACATGTTGGCATTCCAGGTACCTAATTTATAGTGTCTTTGATTACTAAAACCATAAATTTCATTTTCTAGTAGTTTTAATTAATCAATACTGGTTTGTGAAACAATCAGTAAGTTTAACGAAACAATAAAAAGGCTATATAGCATTTTTTTAATTAAAGTCCGAATAAGTTATTTGAGTAATTTAATTAAGGTTATTAAGTAATTAAGGTGAGATAATTTTTGTAAATATGGTGTTCGAGGTTGGGGTGAGGTATATGAATCTCTCTCCTCCACAGCCTACTTGAAGCTAGTGCATCTTCCGGCATTGAAAACTGTATACTTTGAGATGATTTTTATTTTAGGAAAAAAAAACCTCATCATTTGAGTCAAAACAAGCTAATCTAAAAATAATTGAACAAAATAAATCTATGTGCACGTAATGTGCGTAGCGCACGAATATGTTATACACACAATTAATTGTGTGTGTAAATTTTGACGTGTCCAAACGAAAGTTGAGCTATAAAGTTCGAGTTTGACTTTAAAACAGAGCAAGTAAGTTAGCAATATTGCGCGTCCGTGTGTATTACACTTAAGGTATTAACAGTTTCCTGGGCGCCTGCAATTATTACGAAATATTGTACCGGTGGGTGCTTGGGTTATTTTATAACTTCACTAACTGGTTCAGCTGAATTCGCTTCGGAAGTTATTTGAAACTATGTTGTTAATGAAGATACAGCTGATATATACAGTTTTAGTTCCTCAATCTGTGTTCTAGTTGCTTACAGACAGACGATGTTTATTAAGTGGCCATTACCCACTATACAATATAATAAGCAAGATAAATAAGGTAATGACAATGCTCCGTGGCTTAGTTGGTAGTAGCCCTGCCTTCGAAGCGAGGGGTCCCGGGTTCGATTCCCGGCCGGAGCACACTTTGTGTGGTGAGCATGAAGTTTGTTCTCGGGTTCTGGGTGTTTGTCTTGTGTTTCTGTGTTTGTCCATGCCATCTGCGACACAGGGAATCCTAGTGCAGAGGTATGAGTGTGTAAACGTTTATTATTATTAATTAGTATAATATTTATAGCAAAAGTGGAGTACATGACATAACAAATAACATAGTTACGTATTCCGCTACGCCTGGGCCAATTGACCATCCCCTCTGACGATCACCTTACAGTTATAAAATCCATAATAAACTCCAGAAGAAGTCTGCCATCTCTGAATACCAATATACATTTATTCTGTATCAAAATTCGAAACGGATATTAGAACTTGCGCCCCAGGGCTTAGAAGCAATGAATACTAAAATGCAAAGGAAAATACATCATAAGTTGGTTTCGGAGGCGAATCAGACGTACGTTCCTTTGACTAAACCACGATGGTATATATTTTTCCCAGAAAACGTGTCTTGTCAAAGGACGCGATATCCTGATGTCTCGGTATCTTGAAGGCGAATTATTGCAAATTGGTTTGACTATATATCTTATTAATTTAAACGAGAAAAACTTGTTATTGCTGAGGGCCCACCTGGTGGTAAGTGGCGACTCCCGCCCAGATAAGATTTGGATCTTACACTGAGTCGCATTCATCCTGTCATACGTCTCATGGGCATTTGATTTCTTTGGCAGGCTCTGTAGCCTACAGGATTTGATGGATTTTAACTTGAAAAGTGTTTGATTCGTTTTAATTGTGACACGGACTATATGAAAATTATAAAAATTAAAATGGACGGCATATTACTTAATATGACCCCAACATTTTTTCTTCTTAAAACCTATCAAGTGTGGTATCAAAATATAGGGTTTTGTAAATTGTTCACAAATATATATACCACAAATTTTACAACTTATATGCTTCAATGTTATTTGTAATTTTTCACACAGTAGAGTTTAATCGTTTTTTAATAATTTGTTGTTTATTTTTTTTTTTTCAATAATTGAACCCCGTGTTTAAAGAATTGAAGTCATTTTATCCGATTTCATAAAATCAGTCACTTGTACATCTAAAAATGGTAATAATTTGGTACCAGGATAGCTTATATCCGGATCAAAAGTGGCCTATTAACAAGGCCACTTTTGATCCCGAAAAACCGCGGGTAAATGCGAATCTGAGTTACATTTTCCGTTTTAACTACATAACTGATCATTAAATTTTGCATCAGTCAGAGGTACAGAAAAGGACAGAAATACATTGATTGACAAAATCTACATTAGCACTAGTGAGCTGCGGGCATGCTAGTCATAATTTGAGTTAAGTGCATCCCGTTCCGACTTGTTCCGAGATCGCCAAGGGAAGCCGTACTGTCATAATGACGGGCGATGGAGCACCAATGAAATGTCGAGGCGTGTCAAGCATGTCAAGCCGTCAGTTTCGCGTTCCATCTCATATCGGCATTGCATTTCAATTATCGGGGATTCCACTTGTATTATTGTTCGACTAATTTACGGATGGCTAAGGAGATTAGTTGGTAGTAATCGTTTGAAGCTAGGGGTTTTAGCTTAAATTTCGACTTTTGGAGGTCCATGTTGCTGGCGTCTGTACCTTTTGAGTACATGTAACCCCGGGCGGTGCTATAGGAGCAACGTAAAGAAGCAGTAGAACTTGTGCCAAGTTTGTCAGGAATAGGCAGAGGTACATAGGTATATAGAGTACTATCATTCAGAAATAAATTATATTATAACAAGTGCCTGATTTAAAAATCTAAAGAAACCGCCCTGGTACATATTGTACAAATTTATATTATTTAAAGAAAGAAACATCTAAATCGGTATATAACGGACGAAGAAAAATGTCACAGAAAAAAAAACATGCAATTTCGTAAACTTGGATGACATATTTTTTCTACTTATTTTGATATGATTACGTATTGTAAATCAAGCGATTTTAATAAAAAATATGGGACCAATCTGAAAGCTTAAAAACAAAAAAATATTTTTCCAAGTCGGTTGATAAATGAAGGAGAACTAAGGTAACAAACATAAAAAAAATACAGAATAATTGATAACCTCTGGAAGTAACTTAAAACTATATTAGCGCGAGCGAATCCGCTGGCAAAAGCTAGTAATATTATAACTGTGAATGTGTATATGTTTATTTGTTACGCATATGCACCATAACTTTTTTTTATGTGAATGAGTGACCGAACGAGCTGAGGACCCACCTGATGGTAAGTGGTGACCCTCGTCCATGACAACAGTAATGCGTGCGACTCAGTATGAGATCCAAATCTTTACTGAGTCGCATCCTGCTGCGTCCATCACCCGAGACGGGGATGAACTACATAACCGATCATCATAAAATTTTACATGCACATTGCCAAAGGTACAGAAGGGACCTAAATGATAAAGGGTTGGAACAGACGTAAACTTAACAAATAGGATAAGCTTAAACATGAAAACTGACTGTAATTTGACATCTGCATGTAATGTGCCTGGGGAGTTCTTGTGACACGTTATAAGCTCACGAATATGTGTACATGCATGTGTAAAATTTGACGTGTCCAAATGATACTTGAGATCTAAAGGAATAAATGAGTTTGATTTGACTTTGACTTTGATTGTTTAAAAATCTACATTGAGCGAGATATCGTTAGATATTGATTAAATTAACTTCCTTGGGATTCGCACTCCAACCCTGTTACTGATAAAGATCTAGTAATCCCTGTCCGTCTTATAATCTGAAGCCTTGTTATGCAGATTTCATCCCTAAGCCTATTATGAATGATTTATGTATGGAATTCATACATCTACTTGGTCGCAAAACAATGAAACCACCAAGAGGCCTTAATGTATGCAAAGTTCGTACCCAAACAGCCAGGGATGGATTCAGGGTTCAGATCTTGGGTTCTTGTCTTCAATTCTTGATTTTTGCCCCTGACGTTGAAATATTCTTATATACCCCTTTATGAGTGTTTGTCTGAGGCTTTGTGGCACCCAAACGGACGAAACTATTTTCGTCCACGGTCGAAAGTCAAAAAAACACATACTAGGCTAGAGTTTGCCGGAAAAAATAGGATGGTGAAATTTTTATGTTTTTTTTGTTTATCAATAAAGTAACTTGTTTTGATCTATTGGCGCATAATACACATATCATTGTAAGCTTAATTAAGTCATTTTCTGCTTCGTTTCTGTGATAAATTCACATTGACTGCGTATAATAATGAGTTCAATGACAGTTCGAAAAATTTACGACAAGAAAATTACGGCCACTGAAAACCAGTGTTACAGCAGCCATAATTTAAAGCGCCATACTGAGCAGCAGCGGATTTGAGTACGCATCAACATTCAAAAACCTAAAATTTGTATTTAAAATTCACTATTGATGTTGACCGAATAAAAATGTCTAATTCTTATTTTTGTTTTGTTATTTTAAGCGTGCTTGAGGGCACTTTAAGAGGTTGATCCCAGTTAAATTAAACAATAATCCATTACGGACGGCTTGAAAACCGCAACACCGCGTAACACTAACACGAAAAGAAGAAAAAGATTAAGTTAGTGACCCATCTTCGTCCTAGATCCGACCCTGGGTAAAGCCAAGGGAGATAATATTCAAGTGACCGGCGGACGGACAAAGCCAAATTTGCATAGCACCTCACTGGCGATGATGCTTGTTGTTAAGCTGCTCAGTTTCCTTAATGCATTAAATTAATCTCTTCTCTAATCTAGAGTTTACTAGAAAACCATTGTGTACAGTTTATGTGAACTACTTTGTTTAAACAAGCCCTAAAATTTGTAATTAGAACGCGAGATTACGGCACATTATTTAAAAAAAATGATCCTTCCAAGAATTTTATAATAATTCTACGGAAATAATTCTTGACTTTCGTAACGCCTTCAATACCGTAGATTTTGACATCCATCTTACTATTTTTAACTCTTTTAACATATCTCGATTAGTAATAGAATGGTTCCACAATTATTCGTATAGACGCCGGCATTAGATCTACATTGATGAGTAACTCTAATCTTAGTGTGATAAAACTGCCGGTGTTCCTCAAGGCGGTGTTCTTTCTCCTCTACTTTTTGTAATATTTATAAACTCTATCTCCTCTAAAATCACTTCCTTCTACCACCTACATGCAGGCGACTTATAAATTCATTCCCAAGGTGCCCTAGATCAGCTGTCAGCTGCTATCGTCGAGACTAACCTCAGCCTGCATCATATTAGCGATTGGAGCAAAGTGTTTGGACTGATTAACCCAGTGAAGACCCAGGTTTTTATTGTAGGTAGCACTCCAATAATAACCCCAGCGAATTCAAAGATTGGCTGGGCTTTCCTTCAATTATAATCAATGACGTGGCGATACCCTGCAATGGATCTGTGAAAAACTTGGTTGTGCAAAATGATAACTGTTTTACATGTGAAATACAATGGGCGGCCTTATTGCTTAAAGCAATTTCTTCCAGGCAATCTTTATTTGTTAATTTGACTAAAACTTATAAGCATCTATTAGTACGTAATAGCTCTGCCTTCGTAGCAAGGGGTCCCGGGTTCGATTCCCAGCCGGGAAAAACTTTGTGTGGTGAGCATAAAATTTGTTTTCGGATGTGTGTTTGACCATGCCATCTGCGACACAGGGAATCCTAGTGTAGAGGTATGGGTTTGTAATAGTTTATTTATTTAATTGTCCTGGAGGTATTAGAATTACAGAACAAAAATAACCGAATGTTATTACCTTTGTTTCGACTGGTTAAATTACCATTTCTTCAGGGCTGCTGACATTTTTAGACAGTAATGATCTATCCTTTTGGATCCTTTCATCTCTTAATACCTCATGAGGGCATGAATTAGCGCCCGTATGACGTCCAACCGTAATTGATGACGTCTGCGGAAAACAAAGAGGTGAGGCTTCGCCTTATAAATATTTGATTCTATGGTGTACACGTGAAGATTATCAATCCCAAGGTCGCGAGTTCAAATCTAGGCGTGCACTAGAACGTGTATTGCGAGTTCTTAAAGAATGACGGAAAACATAGCGAGAAAACAAAATAGGCTTGAATTACGGCTGTGGGTATAGCGGCTGATATGTCCCCAGCCCTGAACGAAAACTATTGTAGGTGCGAATGTATCCCAGCAGTGGGAACAGAGGCTGGTGTAAAACCAAACACCAGGTAACGCAGCCCCGAGTCATCACATGCAGTGAACGAAAACTATCGTGGGTGAGTTTTTATCCCGACTGTGGGAATAGAGGCAGGTATAACAATAAAACCAGTTAACGCAGTCCCCAGCCCTAACCTGCAGCGAACCTGTGTGCGGTTAGACTGTCTGCTCTACGCACATTTCTGTTATCTCACCCCGCCCAGGAAGGGACTCATTGAAATGGTTTGCCTATAATAATAATAACTTTGCATTTCTCCCAGCTTCGTCCGGGTTAACTATTAGTTCAAAATTACGGGGAAACACACGCTCTATCGACATATCAAAGGCTTTGAGATGTTTGCAGACAAACGGACGAGCTCAAAGGCTCTTAAACACACGCTAACTCTGCGATATTATGTACAGATAGTGGTTTTAGTACGTCAATACATTAGTGATGCGCTAATCGGCTTCGGCGCTACTTGCTTGGAGCCGAAAAGTATAACTGTAAATGATTTTGAAATTAATTTAATTAAAACGTAAATAAATAGGAATTAGCTTCATTTGATCTCTCAAATGAAGCTAATTCCTACTACTTTTATTTACTCGTTAATCAAATCAGTTAAATTCAATGGTATTGTTGTATATATTCATAAGCATTATTTTATAATTAACCTTCATAAGTCTCGGCAAAACAGATATAAAGAGAAAAAAAAATATTAAGAAATAAATAGAAACCTTCTAAGAGTAACTGGAGAGCGTGGTGGCCCAGAGGTGTAGACAATGACTTTCAATATGAAGGTCGCTGGTACAAACCCACACGTGCACCAACGAGTGTTTCACTTGAAAAGTTTATGTGCGCAATACCAAGTTTTGAAACGGTGAAGGAAAACATCGCGAGGAAACCGGCAAGACTTAGAACGTAAATTGCGAAGACATGTGACATCTACCAACCCTGATTGGGCTCCCGTGGTAAATGATAGCCCATTCACTCTCAACAATGGAGAGTAGGCCAATGTCCCTGCACTGCAATGTCCGTACCAGCCTCTAAATGTTCTCACATTAGAGGCTGGTACGGAAGAGTAACTGTGTTTCGTTCCATCTACGCTCCAAACTGTAAGATTTGGTGAATGAAAAGCCGTAGCTGAAGCTACCAGCTGTACTGCTCCATTGGTACCCCACAGGTACACGTAGGTATTCGAAGGGCACTCACCTTCGGACGTGAGCAGCGTGACCGATTAGTTATGTAAGGCCGAATTATTTATTTTCGGCCTTACATAACTAATTCATAATATTGGAAACGCCTCATCCCTAATTTCACCAATATCCCGACTCGCATGTTATCCGACATTCAAAAATATTAGCGAAAGAAAGAAAATAAAGAAAAACAGTTTATTCTCGCTCGAAAGGACTTCGTAGAACATTTTTCTACAAATTCGATCCAGATACTTGAAAATCTTTGCTTTGCAATACGAAACCCGGCGAATTAACTTCGCAATATAAGGTTAAGTACAAATCTTCTGAATCACATAAATGGAATAGAACAAGATATTATTGAGAAAAACAAGAAACGCTTCGGAAAAAAAAACTTTTTTTTTTGTAATTGAAGTGACGGGACGACCTTAGGTCCACCTGGTGTTAAATGGTTACCTCCACCCATAACAATTGCAATATGACTTAGGTCCTCGCCGACCAAAGTATGAGAAGGCGCGCCCAGTTGCGCCCGTCACCCGAGACGGGGATGTCCCGGGTTCAGGAAAGTACCTACCTAGCAAATGGTGACAGCATGAAGATTGTTCACTGCGTGTCTATACCACCTGCGACACAGGGTAGCATAGCGTCAGGATATTCAACTTCTCAGATGACATCATTACAGAATATCGTATTCTGTCGTCTACAGCATTACGATGTCTATATGATGTCTAGAACGTAGGATACAGGGTGTCTGCGCTTGTTTGCACTCAAGCAATGCTTGGCCTCAGAGGTTTTTTATTTATTTGATCACCAACATACATTAATACAAACCATTTTAAAAATTATACTCAATCACTTGCACTAAGTACGAATGCCACTATAATTATTATTATTAGTTCAGTGGGTGAAGAAGTTCTAAATCATTCGCCTCATGCATTTATTCGGAATTTTCCCGTTCACATGTAATGGTCGGTCTAGTAGAAATCGCTAGCGATAAGACCGCCTATTGCTTCTATTTTTATGTTTTACTCACCCAAAGTTGTTGTACAATAAAGAGTTATTATTATTTTTATTAGGATTTCAAGCGGATGACAAAAAATATTATTAAAGCTATTAAAAAAAAA
This sequence comes from Aplocera efformata, assembly GCA_921293045.1. NCBI lineage: Eukaryota > Metazoa > Arthropoda > Insecta > Lepidoptera > Geometridae > Aplocera > Aplocera efformata. The sequence goes on from OV121057.1 coordinate 1,470,671, forward strand.
CAAATTATAAAGCTATATACGAAAATACAATAACATTATTAAATTATTTGAGGTATGTATTGGTGTGTGAATATGACTCCGCCCTTTCTCAACAGATGTCGTTTTTAGTATTGTTTACGTGTACTAATAAATGACCATACTTGTATTCGATAGTACTGAATGTCAGCTATCTAACGCATTTTATGATATTTGGTTGAAGTGTAAGCAACAATTGTTTTCACCTTTTCGAAAATGTCGGTTTTTATTCCAAATAAACGTCATTTGCGGGAAGTGTTATTACATTATTTTATTGCGAAGAAAACTGCAGCGGAAACTTATCGTTTGCTTGTGGAGATTTATGGTGAGCATGCTCCGTCTAATACAACTTGCAAGGAATGGTTTCGACGATTTCAAAATAACGATTTTAGTACTGAGGATAAAGAACATGGAAAACCACCAAAAAAATTTGAAGATGCTGAATTGGAAGCATTATTGGCGGAAGATTCTTGCCAAACTCAATCAGAATTAGCTGCAGCATTAAATGTTGATCGTTCAACTGTTGCAAAGCGTTTACAAATGATGGGAATGATTCAAAAAGCCGGTGACTGGGTTCCACATGATTTAAAAGAAAGAGACATGGAACGTCGGAAAACCATTTGTGAAATGCTGCTTCAAAGACAGCAAAGAAAAGGATTTTTGCATCGGATAGTCACAGGAGACGAAAAATGGTTACACTACGAAAATCCTAAACGCAAAAAAGCTTGGGTGAAACCAGGCGAACCAGGCCCATCACAGCCAAAAATAAATATTCACTGTGCCAAGGTCATGCTCTGTATTTGGTGGGATCAGAAAGGTATTGTATATTATGAGTTGCTCAAACCCTCTGAAACTATTAATGGGGAAGTTTACCGACGACAACTAATGCGTTTGAAGCGAGCCATAGAAGAAAAACGACCAGAATGGGTGAATAGACATAACAAATTAGTTCTTCAGCATGACAATGCCAAACCGCATACCGCAGAAGTCGTAAAAAGATATTTAGAGGGACAGGACTGGGAAGTGTTACCCCACCCGCCATATTCACCAGACATAGCTCCTTCGGATTACCACCTATTCCGGACGATGCAGACAGACCTTACTGGAGAAAAGTTTACTTCATGTGAAAGTATCAAAATTTGGATTGACAACTGGATAAGCTCAAAAGACCAGGACTTCTTCCAGCAAGGAATACGAAAACTACCTGAACGATGGGCGAAGGTTGTAGCTGCAGATGGAGCATACTTTCAATAATTTTTTTTTAATTTTGTAAGCGAACAAATGTGTTTTATTTTGACAAAAAGGGGCGGAGTCATATTCACACACCTATAAATATTAAATAGTAAATCAATTATAATTTCGTTCAGTTTAGTTGGTTGTAGCTGCGCTTCTGCACTATAGGTTTTTTTTAAAGTGTCTCATATCCCTGGTGGCCCACATGAACATTGCTTTTTTTCTAATGTTTCAAAGTCAAAGTCAAACTCATTTATTCCTTTAGATCTCAAGTATCATTTGGGCACGTCAAATTTTACACATATTCGTGAGCATATAACGTGTCACAGGAACTCCCCACGCACATTACATGCACACAGATATGTCAAATTACAGTCACTTTTCATGTTTAAGCTTATCTTACTTGTTAAGTTTACGTTCTGTTTATATATTGTAACTTAATTGTAATTGTTTTTTCTTTCATTTCTTTTAAAGAGTATATCTATCTTTACTCAAATGGTGTTTCGCTTGCAGAGCCGCTCCCTTAGCGTAACTTATGGGACACCCTGTACATTTCTAAGCGTTATTCGTTTGCACAGTGTCTGTATATCAGCCATGTTTGTGCACTTCATTTTTACGAGTCGATATACTTTGTGTGCGAGTTTGTCGCGGGGTTGGTCGGGTGGGATGGAAAATGTTGCACTTTTTAAAGTTTCCTGCAGACTCTGTTTAGTTTATGCTTGCGTTTTTTATGTGAATAAGTGACGGAACGAGCTGAGGGCCTGGTAAGTGGCGACCCCCGCCCATGACAGTAATGCGACTCAGTATAACATTTGGATTTTACACTGAGTTGTATTCGTACTGCTGCGTCGATCACCCGAGACGGGGATGATGCGTCTCATGATATTGTGATTTCACCGGCACCGACACAGCGAGCACTGCTGCTTGGCGGCATATTCCAGGTGGTGGCAGACGAACTTGGCACAAGTTCTACTGCTACTTTTGAGCAATTTGATCCCCTGGAGTTTGGAGTACTTGAGTGATATCTTATCTATATACTTATACTTATAATAAAACTGTAACACTGTACATTAAAGATAAACGTTAAATAAATAAACGTTTACACACTCATACCTCTCTGCACTAGGATTCCCTGTGTCGCAGATGGCATGGACAAACACAGAAACACAAGACAAACGCCTAAGACCCGAGAACATACTTCATGCTTACCACACAAAGTATGCCCCGGCCGGGAATCGAACCCGGCTCCGTGGCTTGGTTGGTAGCCACGGAGCCGTCAAAAAAAAAAAGATATTTAGGATTAAAAAGATGTATAAGTAGACATTCGGAACATTTTATTATTTGTGAACAGGATCATGGTTGTGAAAAGAATGTTTATTAATATCGTATATGTGTATTTTGATTGTGTATTATTTTATACATAATCGTATGTAGATTGATGTACGCCACGTACATCAATCTACATACTAATATATAATAATACACAATCAATCAACGTTCGCAGTTATCCGCATAGATCCTGTCCATCCAAAGGTTTCCTGGAAGAGATCGCTTTTGGCGATAAGGCCGCCCATTGTGCCACCTATCTGTTGTATTTATTTTTGTATGATTACTTTTGATGTTATGGTGTACAATAAAGTAATATTCTATTCTATTCTCTGCCCGACTTAGCGCAAGTTCCACTGTTACATAATATAATAGTACTGGTATTTTTATCAAATTCTGCCACAATTGATCAACCATCGCGCACGAATATTTTATTTTGTCGTCAACGAATTTCGAAGGAGTGTTCATCTTTTAGTGTCAATCAAATATGAGACTGTGTTTATAGTGATTGACTGCCGGGATGTGGTGGAATATATGAAATGTGAACAGAATGAAATTTCGGTGAAAGATAGATAGATGGTACTTTGTTGCACCTCAGACAAAGATAACAACGATTTGAATATACAAATTTTAACTAATAAAATATGACAAAGTGAGTCGTGTCGTTATAAAGCGATCTCTTATAACCTTTGGATGCATTGATGTTTAATATCATCAATGTTTGGATGGAAAAGAAATATAGGAAATATCTCAACGGCTCCGTGGATTGGTAGCCCTGTCTTCGAAGAGGTCCCGGGTTTGTTTCCCTTCGTTTCACTTTGTGTGGTGAGCACAGGTAGTAATGTTCTGTAGGTGAACATGAATTTTGTTATCGGGTCTTGGGTTTTCGTCTCGTTACTGTGTTGTCCATACCATCTACGTCAAGATAGTGACAGACAAAAAGTGAGTTATAATAATTGCTCATTATTTTTCGATATTATTATATTTCTGTCGATTTCTGATTTATCCGGGAGCATGACGCATGAAACTGCGTCGAAATATCTCGGTCACTCGAAAGATAATGTTAATAAGCATGATAGCATTACAATTTATTGTATTCATTTTCGGCCAGTGAAAGTAAATACAAGAAACAAAATACTATAAAAATCAAAGTAAACATCCCTGTTTTAATATTATATTTTGTATTTTAATACGTGTTTGTTATCTGCACCATAACTACTGAGCGAATTTGGCTGAAATTGCAATACCATACTGGCTATTTTCATTCCAACTCAACGCAGACAAAGATGCTCGCAAAAGCTGGTATTAAATAAATTGTTTTCTAAATGTCTTCAAAGCTGCAAAGAACATTGGCCTAAAAGTGAATCCGAGGACTAAAATAACGACGCTCTCACACTGTAGTCATTCACTCTCATTTGACAAGAGTAGGCCTAGCAGGAACATTAAAAGGCGCAAGCCACATATATAAGGGAAACTTCCCAAAGCAATGCAATCTCCCCAAGAGCTCCGTACTCAGAATAACCGTTCAAACTCGTATGAATACTCCGCAAATCTCCCCTTCGGAATTCCAATAAAATAAATAGCACATACCACAGAGTAAATAATAGCACCCATACCATTCCTCTTGTGGACTTCTGGAAATGGCCTCCGCATGTCTGAATACACAAATATCTACTAATAATAACAATAAAACCGTATGTCGGTTTACAGAGCTAGCGGGTGATAATACTTACGCTTTCCGGCGTTTAGCTATGCGAGTTACATGCGAAATATTGGATTTCTGCCCGTATCTGTTAAAGCGTTGAAAATTCAATCTGATTAACTGATTTGATCTAGTAAATTTCGGGGATGAGATTTCTATGCAATCATATCATTTTGAGCCCTGATTATGTAACACAAAATAAAGTTTTTCTATTCTATTCTATTCATTTAATAGTACTGATTTCGACTGTAGTACTGATGAGCCCATGATTTCGCTAGCCTACCCGTTAGCGAAATATCAATGTACATTATCCTTACATAGTTTAAAACAAAGACGCTCCCGTTGTTTGTGCGCTTAGATCTTTTAAACTGCGCAACGAATTTTAATGCAGTTTTCAGTAATAGATAGATTGATTCAAGAGGTAGGTTAATATGTAGTACTAGCAACTAACGCCGGCTTCCCACGGGTTGACTGATACGACACTGATGCTCTATTAACCAGCAGATGCGACGGAAAAAACTGTTTTTAATGTCAGAACATCGTTATAAAAACTATTTTAAAAATTTTGTCTGTTTGGTGCGGCTTAATCTCCAAAACGGCTGGACCGTTTTTGACGGAACTAACTGGCAGATAGCTGATATTATATAGAATAACTTAGGCTACTAGGCTTTTTTTGTTAAACTCTTCGTAGGTTATCTTTCTCACGCTGATTTCTCATCTAACCCTATCCAAAATCGAAGCAAAGGATCAAAATAAAAAAAAGTGAATAAAATATTTAAAACAACTTAATTTTTATTTATTTATCTGATTCGGCGGAACTAGCTGAAGGCCCACCTGATGTTTAGAGGTAATCTCCGCCCATAACAACAGCAATACGACCTAGGTCCTGCCCGACCGAAGTATTGTATATCAAGACCTAAGTCGCTCTCCATTGCGCCCGTCACCCGAAACGGGGATGCCACGTCTCATGCGCATCTGATTTCACCGGAACACCCTCCCACCGGAACACAGCAACGCGAATCCATCACGGCTTGGCGGATATGGAGTTAGTATATCTCCAGGCGAACTTTGCACAAGTTCTGCTGTAACTTTGTGTTGCTCCTTAGCAAACCCAGGGGGTACGTGTAGGGATTCAAAGCGTACTCGCCTACGGACGCGAGCAACTGGACCCCAGCTGATATATATATTGTCTTGCCAGTGACAAAAAATGCGTGTTTCAATCCAATTTTCGTGCTTCCTCAGTTATTAATTGTGCCAGTTTTACACGGTAGTAAATCAGCCGCGATGTAAGCAAATATACGGCAAAGATAAGAATGTAAACGTTATTTATGACCTCAAATTTACCGTTCTCTTTTTTCCGGCACTTATGGTGGTGGGTCAAGGGGAGGACGGAAGCGATGGAGGGAATCCAGTTAGGGGTTCAACAATATGTATAGGAAAAAATATTTTTAGTGATCCGTAACCAAATGTCGAACTGAACCCTTATAGTTTAGACATGTTGTGTTTTCGGGTCTTGGGTGTTTCTCTTGTGTTCTTTGTTTATGCCATTTGCGATACAGGGAATCCTAGTGCAGAGGCATGAGTGTGCAAACGTTTTTTTGTTCTTTTAACATGTTTCTCGTGAGAGGGAATCAAACACATAATCTACAGGGAAATAGCAGAGACCTGAGTTCTCACTAATAGATTGATAGATAGATAATACTTAATTGTACACCAAATTACAAAATATACAGAGCATTTATATTGTATAAAAATAAAAGTACAACGGGCGGTCTTATCGCTAGTAAGCGATTTCTTCCAGACAACCAAATGGACTGTATAACATGGAAAACACATAGGGTATGAAGTGTACCTGTGATTAAAAGTTGTGACTTTTCACTAAATAAAATTTATATAAATAAATATATGTAATATAGTGATGTTGATGATTTAGCAATTTAGCGACATAGCAATTTAGCAACTAATAGTTTTGTCTTGTACTAAACTACATGATGTAATAAGTTATTTTCATCTCCGTCAAAGCGCTTGTTCTCTTTAGTTTTAATAGGTTTCCATCAAACATACACACTAATCCTAATATATTATTAAATTTGGTAAGACAAAAGCCGCAGCCATCTTGTGAAACCTTTAAGTACTAAGAGGGGTTCTGAATAAGTAATAAAGGGATTTTGTGATAACAAAATACAAATTCGTTATTAGCAAAATATTAAATGGCTCATAAGACAAAATAACAGCTCAGTTGGGCAGTAGCTCTGACTGCGATAAAGGTCATGGGTTCATTTTCCACTCAGGATAAACATTTGCAAGACCAAGGATAAACATTTGCAAGACCAAGGATAAACATTTGCGTTTTTTTCTAAGTCTGGAGGTAACATGTATAATATATGTATTTACAAATAAAGTTCTATAATTGTATTCTACATTATATAACCCTTTGATAACCTTCGTTGGAAGTCGGTTAGAAACCACCACGGGATGCGGGGCAGTGAAACACTGCAATAGAAAGCGGCATGCCGTTTGCCGTCACGCCACACGAGTCTTTACTACCAAGGCGCGCCAATAGATGTTACACATCAAAAAGCCTTCGAAATTATGAGCCCAAATAAAAAAATCCGCTACACCCCACCCCTTGACGTCATCGAAATAAATAATTGCGCGCCACAACCCCTACTTGTTTTATCTTTATGGGCGCGATACGTGCACCACCCCGTTCGACGTTCTGATTTTAATGCCACCGTGTGTGACGGCCTATAACCTGCATTTATACTGTGGTTTGTATTCACTGAGATTGATGAAGAAAGAGTTAGCAAGTTAGTGAATTATTTTTTGGGACTGGTGGGTCGAGCCTGCCTGCTGTTAAATAGCTACTGCCGCCGGTCTTAACATACCTGTCTGAGAAGACCTAAGACGCATCACTTTGAGATTTAATGTGCGTGTAATTATCATGCGTCTGAAATTTTCCAGCACCCAAAACCTTCCAGCGGAACACAACAATTCGAGCACACGGATACTTGGCGGCAGATTATCAGTGTGGTGGCAGTACAGATGAAAAGATAAGATAGTTAGTAAAAAATTAAACAGGCATTGTAAGCTTAGTAGGGTTCCTATATCTATATATATAAAAGAAAGTCGTGTTAGTTACTTCACTTATAACTCAAGAACGGCTGAACCGATTTAGCTGAAAATTGGCAGGGAGGTAGTTTAGAGCCAGGAGAAGGACATAGGATACTTTTTATCCCGTTCGACATCATTCCCGTGTGACTTGACATGTAACGTCAGTCACTATAAAACGTGGTATAACAAAAAAGAATCAGACTTGGAATAACAAAATTGACGTATAATGACAGCTATGTAATGACGTATGGATGACTATTTGATATTTGTAAGAAATCTATATATATAAAAGAAAGTCGTGTTTGTTACAACACTTATAACTCGAGAACGGCTGGACCGATTGCCATGGTTTTTGATTTGTTGGATTTGTTTCCGTCCCGAATAGCAGAATAACTATTAAAACATTGGAAAATTAACGAAAAAAATAAAATCAATTTATCCCCGTATTCTCCACGGGAACGGGAACTATGCGGGTGAAACCGCGGGGCGCAGCTAGTATTCCTATATAAACTTGTCTAGATATTCTGGGCCGATCATCTAAGTTAAGCAACTTTCCACCCGCTCTGTAGTTGGATGGATGACCGTTTAGTGGCATTTGTTATATTCCGTGTTTTGGAGGACGCGTTAAGGTGTCGGTCCCAGCGTCACGAGTCGCTAAGCCATGTCTCAAGCCTTTGAGCGACTCGGTAACTCCGACACCAGAGTTGACCACTCATAGGAAAGTTTAGGGTTCCTTTCATAATCCGTTCCATAAAAGTAATAACATGTAATAAAAAATTCACAATCTAAAAAAATTAAATTCCTCGCCCAAAGATTATCTTTGGCCGTCCAACGCGGGAATGCAGCCTGTGTTCTTGGCACTACCCCGCGATCAAAATTTTATGTTGTAATTTTTACATTTTTGTTCTTTAAAAGTAGCCTCTGAGATTATGTCTTTTTTTTAAATTTTTATGTGTAAATAAAAATCTAAAAAGACAATTAACTGGTTAACTGGTTTTTGCAAGTCGAAACATATCCATGTCCAAGAACCGTATCTCTAATCGACATAATTAAACGGAGTAATGCTGAACAGGGCCGCACTAACGAAGAGATATTTTGTGTGTTTTATTTCTTTAAACATACAAAATGTCTGTTAAACCAAAATAACTGGAAAACATGTCATCCAAGTAAACGAAATTGCGTGTTTTGGTTTCGTGTGACTTTTTTCTCCGCCCGTTTTATGCCAATTTGGATGTTACTTTTTTAAAATGTTATGGTTTACCCCTGCACGTGAGTTCCCTAAGGCTTGTGCTGAAAATCAGCGCTGGGTATCCCATTTACCCAGCACATGCTGAGCACAAGCCTTTCTCGCAAGCGCTGTATACGGCAGCGTTCCGCCAAAGCATGGTTTCTTTTTATTTTTATTTTTTTCTTCTTTTTTATGATTTTTTTTAATTATTACTTTAATTTTTATTTATTGTGATTTGTTGTATACTATTGTGTTTGCGAGAATAAACTGCTTTTCTTGCTTTCTTTCTTTCTTTTCATTCTAATGAGAGAAATGGGGGATGAAAGTATTGAAGTCGATTTTCGATTTTATAAGTCACATCCTCGTGGGAAGTACATTAAAATTAAAAGACACCACTATCGTCCCATAAAAATATGAAGGCCGTATCAAGTATCATTACCACGTTCTCAAAACGGTGACGGAAAACATCGTGAGGAAACCGGCATATCTTAAAACCAAAAATTCGACGACATGTGACATCTAACAACCCGGATTGGGCTCCCGTGGTAGATCAGAGCCCATTCACTCTCAATTATCGAGAGTAGGCCAGTGTCCCTGAAGTGGGAACATTAGGGGCTGGTACGGTAAAGCCTTTAAGTTATTAGCCGATATATTCCTAACTACGTGCCTGGTGACCTTAGGAATTAACCTAGAAAGTTAAATTGCCCCGGACTACACACTGTGACATGCCAAATGCTCGTATTATGAGTTGTAGTGCCCGCTTTTTATCCAAGCTTAATTATGTTGGTACGTCGAATGCTTTTGGAGAATTCATTGGTGTGGGCGCTTCAGCGATTTTAAGGTTTGTATTGTATGACCCTGGAAATGTTTTGAAAAGATAGCTTTGATGAAATGAGGCGTTTTCAACAGATTTCTAAAGAAGGTTAATTCGGTTGTTTTTTATCTCTGTCATTTATCGATTTGAAATATTCTTTTTTTGTTTGAGAGAATATAGATGAGGATTGTTTCTATAGAAATTTTATCAAAAAAGGTTTTACAGCTTGGTTTTTAAATCAAAATAACTGAAAAAAAATATGTTCCCACTGCAGGGACACCGGCCTACTCTCAATAAGTGAGAATGAATTGGCTTTCTACCACGGGAGCCCAATCCAATTAGTACAATACATGTCACATCTCTCCGAATTTTTGGTCCTAGAACATACAGTAAAAATTTTTGAAGTAAAAAATTATTAATTATTTTTTCTTTACAAATCGTCAGAGTTCTTATTCTTGTTCATTTGTACTTTATCGTTGTCCATTTGTACTTCATTAGTACAAACAGACGCAGTACTACAAAATAAATAAAGAACCTTTGATAAAGGTCGCATTGGGCTACTAAAAAGTTATTGGAAATGTCACGGCTAACGGATGTTTTTATATGTAACGACAGTTGTCTGTCCGATATCCTACCCGCCCACGGATAATTAAGAATTTTCCGTTGGATAGATAATAATGGATTACGTTGTATGAAAAGAATTACTCCAAATCTAATAATTCGAGAAACTAATCTCATAATAATTATATTCATTGCAGTGTCGGGAATAGTTGAATAATGAATAAATAAATTTATTAAATTGAAGTGTCTGTTTGCAATGTCAAAATAACAGCTTTTTACTAAATGCATTTGAAAGTATAAAGGGTAATCAAAAAAGGTTTTTTTTTTTTTAATTTTTGTGTCTTTCTTTCTGTCTGTTCGTTGTGGATAATGTCCGACAAGACTGCACTGATTTTGACGGGACGTATTAGCCTCTAATGTTCCCACTGCAGGGACACCGGCCTACTCTCGATAACTGAGAGCGAATGGGCTTCGATCTACCACGGGAGCCCAATCCGGATTGGTAGATGTCGCATGTATTCGAATTTATGGTTCTAAGACACGCCGGTTTCCTCACGATGTTTTCCTTCACCGTTTCGAGAACGTGGTATTGCGCACATAAAGTTTTCAAGTAAAAAAACTCATTGGTATGCGTGTGGGTTTGAACCAGCAACCTTCAGATTAAAAGTCGGTGTCTATGCCCCTGGGCCACCACGCTCTCAACTTAACTCATAAGTAGGTTATAAACGACGTTATAAAACGAGTATAATTCATATATATAAGAGATTAAAATTTAAAATACTATTTTAGCACGACACGACATAATGTAACGGACGCTGCGTTTAAAAACGCCCAATTTCCTACTCACATCCTGAAAAATTCAGTTCACAATCAAAGGTTTTTTAATAACCTGTTTCGGGAAAACCGTGTCTTTCAATATCGTCTGTTTGTTATGTAATTAACTGAACAGCTGGTATTTCATTATTACTTGGAAATAGTGAATGTTAATTGATAATAAATTTTTTGTAGCACGTTTTATATTATAGTATCGCTAGAAAAATGTTCTACGACTTATAAAAAAAAACAAATAACGTTTACACACTCATACCTCTGCACTAGGATTCCCTGTGTCGCAGATGGTATGAACTAACACAAAAACACAAAACAAACCCAAGAAAAAACTCCATGCTCACCACACACAGCGTGCCCCGGCCGGTAATCGTACCCGGGACCTCTCGCTTCGTAGGCAGGCAAGCAGGAAGGCAGGGCAGACAATTGCCCTTAAAAGATCCCTTGACCTTTTGAAATAGATAAATTAAACTAAATCGTATAACACCACTCTCTTAGTAAATTACAACACTGCAATAAGTCCACACATTGGATGAAAGTTTTGAAGATTTTTCCATTCCGTCTAAACCTTCCCACATAAGTTATGAGATAGGATTTGCTTCGCGTATATTTACTTGCATATTAAATTCCAAAACCTTGTGTTGAAAATATATTTCGAAAATTACTGCAACAGTCAGCACGAGAAATATTTATTCAAGAGAGTTGACTTTTAGCTCAAGACAAATTCAGTCAAAGAACTCAATTGAAATGAATGAAATTCGTGGATAAAATGAACGAAATTCTTATCTTTTTAGGGTTCCGTACCCAAAAGGTATAACGGGACCCTATTACTAAGACTCCGCTGTCACCAGACTGTATCTCATGAACCGTTATAGTTAGAGAGTTGCAATTTTCACAGATAATTGATTGATCTATTGCCGCTATAACAACAAATACTAAAAAACAGAATAAAATAAATATTCAAGGACGCCCTCACACAAAAACGTGATTTTAATTTATTGATCGTTTTTGCTCGATATTATAGATAATGGTATAGAACCCTTCATGCGCGAGTCCGACTCGCACTTGGCCGGTTTTTTTATTATACTACACAAGTGATGGGGCGAGTTGAAGTCCCACATGATGTGAAGTGGTTATTTCGCCCATAACATGAGGATTAAGACTGAGGTCCTCCCCAACCGAAGTATGAGAAGACTCAAGTTGCATCGCCTTGCGCCTGTCACATTGAGACGGTGATGTTACGTCTCAAGTCACAACGAAATGCATGAAATGAATTTTATTAGAAAACAGCATTGTGTTTTTATTCATGAATAAAAAGCCAAATTAAGTACTGGTACGTTTTTAATCGACAAAAAAAAATACGGGTGAAACCGCGGGGTGGCAGCTATTATAGTATAAATGCGAAAGTGAGTTTGTATGTTACGCTTTCGCGCCTAAACCGTTCAATCGATTATGATGAATTTTGATATAGAAATAGATGGGACCCTGGAGACGTTTATAGGCTACTTTTTCTCGTTAAAACTTATCAGGGGTGGGTGAGGGGAGGGGTAAACTTCGTGTGGAACAACCGGAAGCAAAACGGCGGGTAAAAGCTAGCTGTTCAGGCAAACGCCTTCTCAAATTATATTAGCAAATCACATTGAAGTTATTGTTGTATTGTATTTGTAGGAGCTAATACACTCACTTTACCTGCAACCATTGTCCTATTATCAAACAATATATTTTACTTTAACCGAAAATAAACGTATTTCAATTGGCCCCATTGTATCCGCTAAAGATATAACAATAATCATACATTTTGACTCTGCCTTTCCAAAACCTCTCTATATTTTCTTCTGTAGGTAAGGTACAATGGCATCTATATTTCTGTGACTCGATAGACAAATAAACTGGTACATGAGACTTGGGTCGTGACTTCATATGTACTTATCCTCTCCGGATATTGGACACGCGTCGCTGACTGTTTTACTGACAACACATACACATTTCTATACGAAAATAAATCTATAATAAACGAGATCCATCATCGAAATTTTTTTGGTAGTAGTAGATTTTAGATATTGTATGGTGTTTTAATTTGAAATGTTGTTTGTACACGTGTATTTCACTGTCGCACGCTGTCACCACGGTGCCACAGAATACCAGCGCTGTATCAGTCGACTGACGCAGCGCATGCTGAGTGGTTACCTATTTTGTTGTTACATATTCTTCAACGTGTAATTTTGTTTTTAATTTTTAAGTGAGCCCTAATTATGTAACACAAAATAAAGTTTTTCTATTCTTTCTATCTATATACAATAAATAAAAATCAAACTGCATGAGAGATTATCATATGAGAACGATATAAGAATGAATTATCATAGATTTGTAAAATAAAAAATAATTTTACAAATTTATCTATATATATCCGTACCAGCCTCTAATGTTCCTACTGCAGGGACACCGGCCTATTCTCTATAATTGAGAGTGAATGGGCTCTGATCTACCACGGGAGCCCAATCCGGATTGGTAGATGTCACATGTCGTCGAATTTTTGATTCTAAGACATGCCGGTTTCCTGTTTCCTAAAACATGTTTTCCGTCACCGTTTCGAGAACGTGGTATTGCGCACATAAATTTTTCAAGTGAAAAACTTTTTGGTGCACTTGTGGGTTTGAACCAGCGACCTTCAGATTGAAAGTCGGCTTCTGAGCCCCTGCCAACACGCTCTCATCCTATTTGACGTCGGTTAAAAAATATAGTATTATTCTCACAGCTCCATTATTCTCATTTTTCTTATTAGCCATACAAAAGTGATATTCATTCTCAGGTTCGTACGAACATTATGTCTATCTGTCAAAGACAGACGGGTTGCCCGCATTTAGGTAATGAGTCCGAGTCCATCAGGAATGCGTGGTTAATTAATATTTGGAGATACACGTATTTACTGGCAACATTTTTTGGAATGGTGCCCATATTTGCAGAACTGTCTGGCTAATTTAGGTTTAAGAATTTCTTTCTCAAAAGAATTCAAAAAATTCACTTACAGAGAAAATATATAAATGTTCAGTTAGTATAAGTTCGACGGTAAAACCAAATAAATTTCTTCTTAATCTGTGTTTATAGGTAATAATTATAATATAAAAATAATATTAACTTGAAATTAAACAAACCAAAAGAAACAATATAAAAAATATAACAAATGAGGGTAGTTCAAATTGAGATTATTTTGTTATATATAACTTTTTAAGGAAACATACGCAAAGGTTCTGTTTTAAGTTACCAAAGGGAAAAATACTACCAACTGGCTTTACGGCTCAGTTGGTAGTAGTTCTGTCAGTATGTTTGATTCTCACACATATTAATATATTGTATAAAAAAAATAAACAAAGAATAAACATTTGTTTGAAGCTAAACTTAGTAATAAATTCCAGTCCAGCTATTTCAATCTCTCAACCTACAAGACCTACCCAAACACACTTTTGCCCTTTTTTTTCGGGATAAAAGGGAATACTTCACTCTTTTCGGGATAAAATGTAGCCTATGTCTTATTCCAGAATAAGAGCTACCTTCATAACAAATTTTATTTAAATCCATTCAGTCGTTGAGAGGAGTATATATCAGTAATTTGGTTCCCATAGTACAAGGTATGCTTACTGTGTGAAATGTCCTTGAGTATTTTTTTTTATAAATAATCATGTTCCCTATATCAATAATACTGTTATAACAAAACTGTAGCTTATTAACCACAATGATCCATCATTACTCCATAACTAGTAACTTTCGCGAAGCGCTGACCAAGAAATAACTACGAAGTTTACTATTCGTTCCAAGACGAAGATCAAGACGAAGTTTTGATAATTGGTACACACTTTTTTCACGGTCAGTTATATATATCTTTTTTATTTGAATTAGTTATGGAACGAGCTGAGGTGCTGGTGGTAAGTGGCAACCCCCGCCCATGACAACAGTAATGCGACTCAGTATAAAATTTGGATCTTACACTGATTCGCATTCATCCTGCTGCGTCCATCACCCAAAACGGGGATGATACGTCTGGTGCGCATGTGATTTTGCCGGCACCCACCGGAATTTACCGGAACTCCGTAATGCGAGCAATACTGCTTTGCGGCATATTCCAGGTGGGTTGGCAGTACCTCTGGACGAACTTGGCACAAGTTCTACTGCTACTTTTGGTTGCTCCTTTAGCACCACCCAGGGGGTACGTGTAGGGAATCAAAGGGTACACACCTACGGACGCGAGCAATTGGTTTAATCGCTTCACACCTTCACTTTAGACTCTCAGTTTCAATATTCATTTCACACTGCACCATTCCCTGCACCCCTGCTTCAAAATAAGCTTAGCTTACTGTGGGGACCAGATTACGGAGACCAGATTAAACTAGTGGCGCTTCGCGGTGTTACCCGCCGTTTCCCGAGTTTGAAAGTAGCCCATGTGTTAATCTAGGATATAAGCTAACCTGATTTCAAATTTAGTCAAAATCCGTTGAGCCGTTTGTGCGTTAAAGACTAACAAACATACTAACACACGCACACACATTTGTGAAAGCATTTTTATAATTGGTTCTGTGGTTTAGGCATGAAAGCGTAACACACAAACAAATAAACTTACTTTCGCATTTATAATCCCCCAAAGATTATCTTTGGCCGCCCAACGCAGGAATGCAGCCAGTGTTCTTGGCACCCTACCCTACAATAAAAATTTTCTGTTGTAATTTTTACAGTTTTGTTCTTTTTAAATAGCCTCTAAGATGTTGTTTTTTTTTTAATTTTTATTTGTAAATAACCTTTAAAAAAAATGATTTTTTGATATTAGTTAGGATGTAATGTAAGAAGTCCTGCAAAACGTTATACTCGTAATGCGCACGAATATGTTTGCTTCTGCGTGTAAATTTTGTCGTTTCCAAACGGTACTCCAGACCCAAAGGATTAATTGAGTTTCACTACGAATTTGACCTCTTGGTTGAACATCAAAAGCATTCGCTGGTCAATGTTTATCCAAATTTAAATCAGCCATCGCTAATAATATCATATCGTTGACTCGTAAACTTTCATAAATTTGTAATGTGATACTGCCCTGCGATTATTCAACAGAGGGCGGACAAATCGGTAAATGCTGTCAATAATTAAGCATTCGGTCTGTTTGACCAGTTTATTGGGGAGTACGACGAAAATGGAGATTAATGCACGCTTTCAGAATAATCAACTAATACTATTTTAATTAAAAATACTAGCCTCCACTTTTTGATGGGGAGTCCCCATCAAAAAGTGAAAATATGTTTCTCCATTCTTAATTAGTACTAACAGTAATGTTTTTTTTTGTAAAATCGTGTTTTATGGGTAATTATAATATATTTATTGCATACGAATTACATATTGATTAACGCAATATTATTACAGGTACACTAAGTCTAAACAACTTAAACTAATATTTGAATGTTCAGTGTAATCCTGTGTTGGGTGTCCTATTAATAAATTAAAATAAAATAATTACATTGTTACTGTTTTTTTTTTCATATCATTCATTTTTTTTTCATTTATTTATTTATCTTTTGACATAAAAAATGCCGAACATATTCATATTTGGATAATGTCACATAGGGCAATCTCAACAATAAAGTAATATTCTACATTCCATGTTCAAACCCTAAGTAATAAGTTGAATATAACGCATTGGTGATTACTATAAGGCTGTGATATTATAGTTTAAAATTAATCCTAACTAATATATAATATTATAAATGCGAAAGTGAGTTTGTTTGCTAAGCTTTAACGCCTAGATAAACCACAAAACTGAATTACAAAATTCTTTCACCAATCGTAAGCTACATTATCAGCGAGTAACATAGGCTATATTTTATTCCCGTTTGCCGACGGAAACGGGAACTACGCGGGTGAAACCGCTGGTAAATAAATAAGTAGGACACTAAAAATTAAAAAAAAGGTTGAATAGTTTATATTCACACCAGCTAAATCGTCCTCATAAATTATCCAATGCAACAGTGTCCTTTTAGTTATTAATGCTATCGGCTCGCAACGACCTGAATAATTAAGATGGCGGATGCCCAAATCGGTGTTTGTCTGTTCAATTATTTAATATTTCCGTCTGTGTGACCGTTTGCTCCATATACATAAATCGAACATAGGGAGACGGGTTGGTGCATGTGTTTAATGAGACACTCGATAATGAAAGAAATAATCTTTACTCATATGTTTTTCATATTGTTTATTTTGTATATAGATTATATATAATTATAATATTTTTTTATGTGTGTTTTAAGCTGAAACCCCACCTGGTGGTATTATTTTCCTCCTCTCAACGCTCACTATATTTTGACAGTATATAATTAACTTTTTGTGCTAGACTAAAATGCTATATAAAATGTATAATAGTACCAAAAACGTACAACTTTATAAAGTGTACGAAATATTTCGTACACTTACACTCGTTGAATTTGTACTATTGTATTGTAATATACTATTGTATAATTGTATTGACTAAGCGCATTCATAATGTCGAAAGATAAGCGAGCGTGAGTAAATTTAACATAATTTTAATATTCCATACTGGATTGTTTGAAATCCGATATAATGGCAACCACCATTTTTAGTTATTTTTATTGTTGTCTTTGTTTAAACTACGGTTTAAACCATCTGATATGACAATATCCTGTATTGATATAAAATTTGACAAACAGCTGTCCAAAGATATTGGCGCACGTTTCTTTTGTATTAAACTTGATTACTAACGTTACAATCTTAATATATATAAATTACGTGTCACGATGTTTGTCCGCGATGGACTCCTAAACTACTTAACCGATTTTAATCAAATTTGTACACCGCGTGCAGTTTGAGCCAACTTGAAAGATAGGATAGCTCACATCTCAATTTATGATCGCAATATTATTTTATTGCAAATTATTTGTCTATTCTTTGACAGTCACAATTACAAAAACGTTAGCCACAGCAATGTGTGGCCGGGTCAGCTAGTAATACGATAAAAAAAAAACATGCAAAATACCCGGCGAGTAATTTTGCTTTTACCAGGATTTAATAAGTTATTCTAAAGATAACTTAAAAGTTGCTTAAATAAGCAGAAGTTTTTCTTAAAATAATGAATTCGCTAACACCCAAAGTCACTTACCTATTCCATTAAGTTTATCTACTATCGCTACAAGGTACGATTTTTAATTAAGCATTAATTAAGTCTCGCTGAAAGGGTGAGCTTGGACATCGAGCTGTTTACTAAAAGGCCCGGCTAGACGGTGCGGGGAATTGCGGAAAAAACGCATTGCGGGGCGGAAAAGTGCATGAAGATTTCGTAATAAAGTTCACTTAAAGCTCGGTTATAGCTCTGCTTTCCGCGCTGTACGAGTATGTCGTGGAACCCTTTCCACTGAGGAAAAGCATTTGTGTGTTTGGGTGTTAATATGTTATCATCATCTTCCTGCCCTTATTCCACACTAAGTGGTCACAAGCACATCATGTATTTTTCTTCAATTTCCCATCATGTCAGTGTTCATTCCTTTCTTACGGATATCATCTTTCACACAATCCATCCATATTTTCTTTGGCCTACCTCCTGTCTGATATCCTTTCACATCCATATTTAGGACTTGTTTTGTAATGTGCCATTCATCCCTTCGTATAATATGTCCATACTACGCTATTACTCCTTAACCTCTCCGTTACTGGAGCTAATTTCATTCTCCCTCTTAAATACTCATTCCTAGTTTTGTCTCTCCTTGACACGCCACACATCCATCTCAGCCTTCGCATCTTCGCTGCATGCATTTTTGCCATCCATCCCCTTTGGTGTTAAAATGTATTTATATGTATATGTTGTCAAAACAGTACTGTGTATTTTATCAGTCATTTAGTTTCCATTACAAGCTATGCTTAGTTTTCTGGCTAGACAACGCTGTATATAATGTCATGTAACAAGTTTAATTGTTTATTCATGACGAATTCGCCGTAATAAACGTGTTTGATGTATTGATATAGGCATGTTAGATTAAATGAAGTGCTTACTTCTCAGGGGCCAGGTTAACCAAGTGTACTCTAAGGTTTCTACGATTTTTAATAAATGAGAATAAGTATGATTACAGAGGTTCTACTGTAAAACAAATGCATTAGAATAAATAAAAAAAAATGCCTGCAATTTTCATCGCAACGTGTGGCGAAGGCTTTACTGTTCTAACCCCTTTGCCGCGTCCGTGAAATGGACAATAAAAAGGTTTTACTTTTTCAATTATTTATTTTCTTTTAAAATTTACCTGTTTGTGTTAAAAGAGTCGCAGTAGCTTTTAAAGAAAGAAAGAAAGAAAGAAAGAAAAACAGTTTATTCTCGCAAACACAATAGTATACAGCAAAACTATATATAATTATAATAATAAAAAAAAAACATAAAAAAGAAGAAAAAAACAAAAATAAAAAGAAACCATGCCTTGGCGGAACGCTGCCGTATACAGCGCTTGCGAGAAAGGCCTGTGCTCAGCATGTGCTGGGTAAATGGGATACCCAGCGCTGATTTTCAGCACAAGCCTTAGCGAACTCACGTGCATCGAATAGTAGGTAAAAGGGGGGGGGGGGAATACTAATAATAAGTAAACAAACTAACCATAAAGTAAAATAAAAAAATGTATATATATCGTTTTACCATAGACAAAATACGAACTATATTAAAGCGTGCTAAGTGTTTGTTCAAATCGTTAACAAGTAAAATTTAGTAAAATTACAGTCAATCTGAAAGTAAAAATATATATGTGATGCCACTGGGGACAAGAAGGCTGGCTCGTTCCTCGCCCAAAGATTATCTTTGGCCGTCCAACGCGGGAATGCAGGCAGTGTTCTTGGCACCTTACCCCACGATCAAAATTTCCTGTTGTAATTTTTAAATTTTTGTTCTTACACAACATCTTAGAGGCTACTTACTAAAGTAGCCTCTAAGATGTTGTTGTTTTTTATTTTTTTTTATTTATGTGTAAATAAATCTGATAGTATGGGTGAATACGCTTAGAGTCCCTACACGTCTATATTTAAAGAGCTTTACGCGCTCCTTTCTACCACGTACCTGCAAGAAATGGAATGAGCTTCCGCTGGAGGTGTTTCCAATGGGGTTCAATATGTATACATTTAAAAAAAGTGTGAAGAGATTTTTAGCTGATAGGCACCGCGTTGGCAACACCTCAAGTGTTGCTAGCGTCTATAGGCGACGGTAGCCACTTACCATCAGGTGGGCCGTTAGCTTGTGTGCTTCATCATTCACATAAAACGTGGCCCCGGGTAGCGAGAAAGGAGTAACTCAAAGTAAAATTAGAACTTCTGCATAATTGAGAGTGAATGGGCTTTGATCTACCACGTGACCGAATCCGGATTGGTAGATGTAACATGTCTTCGAATATTCAGTTCTAAGACATAATAGAAGATGTCTGATACGCATTTATATTACATATAAACCTTCCTCTTGAATCGCTCTATCTATTGTTGAAAACTGCGTTATAATAAGTTGCGTAGTTTAAAAGATCTAAGCGTGTTTTATGCTAAGGATTCAACTTTATATTATACATAAACTTAAATGGTTAAACAATGTTATCAATTCTTTATGATAGTAAAAGTGTATGTGCGTGTGTGTGAAAAGCTATATCATATATCCCACACTCTTTCTCCCTGTGGCTAAACACCATCTTTGTGGAAGTCTTCAGAAATCGATAAAATCTAGTCTAGCCTTAAGCTAGGTCCCAACAGAGAATTACTCTTGCCATACATAAAGCTAGGTGCATAAGCCGTAGGAGTACGGACTTAGGTAGGTGCACACTTTCCAATAGCCGCCAATGTATTGTCGGCTCAATGAACCAAGCGATCCGCTGATAAGATCTACTAGAAGCAACTGTAGAACTTTTTTGCGACTTAATAGTTCATAGTAGCTGAAATTGGCTTTACAGAACTAAATAGAACTAACGTATCTAATTGTGCTAGAAATCTGTTGTTTTTATATATATAAACTACTAGCGACCCGCCCCGGCTTCGCACGGTTAGTAAAGCATCAGTGTCGTATCAGAAACTACCCGTACGAAGCCGGGGTGACTTGCTAGTGTAACACATAAACCTTCCTCTTGAATCACTCTATCTATTACAAAAAACCGCATCAAAATCCGTTGCGTAGTTTTAAAGATTTAACCATACATAGGGATATAGGGACAGAGAAAGCGACTTTGTTATATACTGTGTAGTGATAACATGTTTTTCTGATTCTGTTTTGGTGAAAAAACAATTGATAAGAGACTCGATAAAAAAAATGAAAGACGTTTTGAAAAATAATATGGTTGGAATCTTTGGCGCCCTTTGGTATTTCAAGATAATTTTTAAATTTAAAACTATCATGGTTATGAACATTATTATTCGTGTTACCGAGATATTTACCATGATTTGTGAGTCAACAAAACTCACAAATCATGGTAAATATCTCGGTAACACGAATAATAATTTTTAAATTATTTGAATCCAACATCTAACTTTTTATTTCTTTTCAATCTTACTGTTCTCCTCATGTAAAGTGGTTACCACCTCCCATAGACAGCAGCAATACGATTCCAGTCCTTACCTACCGAAGCATCAAGCATAAATCCATATCGAGACTAAATGTTTTAAATATCTTTTTTGTTGTATAAAAAAGTAGTTTCTAAATGAACCAAAATCATGTTATTGACAAGGAAATTATATTAAATATTGTTTATTGAGAAAGCATGAGCAAAAATGTAAATTGAAAATAAACTGAATGTAATTTACCTAAGGCGTATTTTAGTTGATTTATTCTTCGTTTGAAATAGTAGATAAACAAATTTATTGAGATCAAAGGATTATACAAACAACATCGAAACATTTTGCTTTGTTTTGTACAAAAGATTACTTTATTATTAAAAGTAAATGTATTAGATTTTATCATATATACCTACTCATACTCATTCTCATTTATTTTACCACAGCCCTTATGTAATATGGGTAGGCCAACTAAACGCACTGCTCCAATGAGACAGCGACGTTTCGAAGTAAACGAAAATTTCATCTATGTATACAATTTTTAGATTTTTGTTGATTTTTCAAAAACCGCTCCACCTGTTAAGATAAAATTTAAATGTGAACATTGAAAGTAACCCTTGGAAACAAAAAAAAGAACTTTCCAAATCAGTTGAGGCGTGTTCAAGAAATCGCGTAACATATTATATTTATATAAAAAAAACAACACATAGGCTACTTTTGATCCCAAAACCACGGGTAACACCGCGGGGCGCCGCGGGGTTCAACAAAAAGTAGGTATACCTACTAACATTGGGCAAAATGCAAGATTTCATGACAATAAATTTAATTTTGCCATCGAAACTTTTACAACAACAACGTTATCACACTCATACCTCTGCACTAGGATTCCCTGTGTCGCAGATGGCATGGACGAACACAGAAACACAGGACAAACACCCAAGACCCGAGAACAAACTTCGTGCTCACCACACAAAGTGTGCCCCGGCCGGGAATCGAACCCGGGACCCCTCGCTTCGAAGGCAGGGCTACTACCAACTAAGCCACGGAGCCGTGATTAATAACATAATTACTGTTGCTATGTCTATCTCAAGCAAAGGAAAAATGGTTTTTACCTTTTCTAATGCAGTAACTACATTCGGGGAACTTTCCTCGTTACTTTCAGAATTCTTACGCGTGTATCCCGGATACGAAATAAGCAACCCGAAGTAGCATCAGTACTATAATAAGATCCACTAGAATTTACTATTGTAGTACTGCCACCACACCTGGTCACCTGCATTCGAATTGCTGTGTGAAGGGTGTGGGTGCCGGTGAAATCACATGAGCATAAGACGTATCACCGCAACAGGGCGCTTGGGTCTCATACTTCGGTCGGGGAGGACCCGAGTCGTACTGCTGTTGTTGTGGGCGTAAGTAATTACTTAATATCAGGTGAGCCTTCAGCTCGTTCCGTCACATTTGTTACATTAAAAAGACAAATCACGCTATTTGCACTTGTTAAATTAATCGCTTTGGATACATGCTAGCGTATGGTACGTATGGTACATGATGCGTATGGCCACAGAATTCAAATGTGCAAGTTCCGATAAGACCCTGCCATCTGGCACAGAACGGCAATCAGAATCGCTCTAGCTGTCTGTAATGAATCTCTGAGGCCGAGATCGCTTCCAGGGAGCTGATATCTGCCTGCGAATGCTAAATGATCCCGCTCCTAGTTGCAACGAGACGTAGTGGTGTGGAAACTGGGAATACTTTGCAAGACAGGCGGTATTTTGGGTTTAATTCTAGCTCGGAAAACGTACGAATTTCAGCTACATTCAGCTGAATATAGGCATCATGCCGTTTATTGTTTTAACCTCACAGGTTATGATAAAAAAAAATCTTGTTTATTTAGCTGATAGCGCTTCAACTGGCTGCGCCATGGATTAAAACGGCTCCGTGGCTTAGTTGATAGTAGCTCTGCCTTTGAAGCGAGGGGTCCCGGGTTCGATTCCCGGCTGGGGCACTTTGTGTAGTGAGCATAAAGTTTGTTCTCGGGTCTTGGGTCTTTCTTGTGTTTCTGTGTTTGTGCATGCCATTTGCGACACAGGGAATCCTAGTGTAGAGGTATGAGTGTTTAAACGTTTAAATGTATGAATATTAAGTGATATATTTCGATTTACTTTTAAAGCTAATTTTACAATTTGTAAAGTTTGATTTTGGATGGGTATCACGGCTAAATAAGTCGTTAAGAGTCCGCCTTTGGGTGGCATGAGAACTCCGTGATCAGAGTCGGCCACTTACTGGCACGAAAGAAGACTAATCCGTGTGACATTAGATGACAAGAGGCCGGGTTGTCCAGTGCTGTCCTCAACAGATGTTTGAATAAAACCCTGGGCCATTGGTTTCATTCCATGGAATACTTTTGCAGTCTGAAACGATTTCCTAACTAATCGATGGATCGATGAATGGAATAATTATATTCCGGAATAGCACATCAGCTACTTTTTATCCTGGAAAAATGTACAGTTCACGTAGAATGCCCAACTGCGGGTAACAATACGGGGTACAGCTATTTATAAAATAAAGAACGCCTTCTATATGAGACTATTATTTTATCTTAGATCCACCCTTTCGCAAAACAGGCATGTTTGTTTAAAAATAAAGACAATTTAGGTCTGCGTGAAATTCACATCAGGGTTGATGAGCAGATAGTTATAGATAACGATGCAACTTTGAGAAAAAGCACCGCATTCTTGCGGTTTCTGCAACGTGTGAGCGCATTAGTGAAGGCGAAGAAAATGTGCCTGAACGAGCCATCAAGTGTTCTACTACTTTGTGAGACAAAACCTTCTCAATGCGCAATTTGAAAACTGTACGAGTATAAGCAACTGATTAGAAAATCGAAAAAAAACGACTTCCATACTTTTATCCTTCTCTTATTATTTACTGGAGAGCGTGTTGGCCCAGGGGCATAGACGCCGACTTTTAATCTGAAGGTGGCTGGTTCAAACCCACACGTGCACCAACGAGATTTTTCACTTGAAAAAATTATGTGCGCATTACCACGTTCTCGAAACGGTGAAGGAAAACATCGTGAGGAAACCGGCATGTCTTAGAACCACAAATTCGAAGACATGTGACCAATCCGGATTGGGCTCCCGTGGTAGATCAGAGCCCATTCACTCTCAATTATCGAGAGTAGGTCCGTGTCCCTGTAGTGGGAACATTAGAGGCTGGTACGGATTATTTACTAGCTGCGCCCCGCGGTTCTATTCGCGTAGTTCCTATTAATGAATTTACACAATATACGATTGATGATATGTTTGAAAGAAAGAAGGATTTGCTTGAGAGGTGTCGATATATTTGTTTTAATTGTGAAAGTGACATTATGTTATGTACGCCACAACATATGGCTTAAAAACATATGTTATGTTAAATGTGATTTTTTTGTTACTCTCAATAATTTCTTGTTTAAAACTAGCTGTGCCCCGTGATTTCGTCCGCCTGAATTTTAACAATTTTTTGCACGGAGTTCAAATACTTTTTAAAATACAAGTAACCTTACTTACTTCTTATACCATCAGCTATCAGCCAGTGAAAGACCCGTCAAAATAGATTCAGATATTTCGAAGATTTCTGACATTACAAACAGACACTTCAATTTTATTTATTTGTATCGAAAAGTGATGTTTCCAAGTATTTTTAGGGTTCAACGAAAATATATCATAACAAAGTGTGTACACTGTATTTAGGTAAAAGGTTAAGCTTTAATAAGGCCTCCAGGGGATCCTAATGAAGACCCCACGAGAGCATTATGTTATCTGTGACCCTGCCATACCCTACTTCATAACTCAATAGCAAGTACTAAAATTTCTGAAAATCACATCATTTTAATATACTTGCCATAGTAGCAGCAGTTAATTTAATATACTTATCAAGTTCATCCGGAGAGGTACTGCCCCCACACCTGGAATCTGCCGCCAAGCAGTAGTGGTCGCATTACTGTGTTCCTGTGGAAGGGTGTGGGTGCCGGTGAAATCGCATGCGCAGGCTGAATCGATTTTGATAAAACATGTCTAAGAACCACGCTAGAAAACGTGCTTTCAAATAAAAAAACTACACCTAAAGCGGTTCACCCGTTTAAGAACTACAGTGCCTCAGACAGACAGACAAACATATAACACCCTTCTTTTTTGCATCCGGGGTTAAAAACTAGATTGTACCATGGTAGGTACCAGTACTAGATTGTACCAAAAGGTAGAAATAGAAATGGTTTTAACTTTCGTTTGCCGAAAACAGGCACAAAAATAAATTATGTTAATTATCGAAATGAAACACAATTCCAGAATTATCTTACTCGTAAATTATGAAACTATCACAATAATGATCATTATTTTGAGAATCCAAGATTACCATGATTTGTGCGTTTCGATAGCTCCCTTATCTTAAGAGATTTATCTTAAGAACTGGTACACATTTTTCTCTGATTTACAATTTCACAAAAATCTTAAGTATGTTTCACCGAATGGGATTCTAAAATTACTTGTAATATTCGATGTGACTATAATGAAGTGACAGCCCACCATGTACCTACAATTTCACGTTACACTTGTCTTATTTCTTGTTTAAGGGCGGCGGTGACATGTAACATCTATGGGTTGTAAAAAAACCACCACAGTATTTTGTGTCAATTTTAATCGGCTACCATAAAAGGACTGCCAAATATAAGCTTTATAAAAAAAACACTCACTCCTGCTAGGATTTCCTGAGTCGTAGATTGCATGGACAAACACAAGACCCAAGACCCGAGAACCAACTTCATGCTCTCCACGCAAAGTGTACTCCGGCTGGGAATCAAACCAGGGAGCTTTCGCTTCGAAGGCAGCTACCACTAAGCTACGGAGCCATCTAAATATTAAAGTTTACCCTTTGTATACAGCGGACCCCCTAAAACCATGATGCATATAAAATGCTACACTTTTATGCCACCAATAAAGATTCCCTATGATTTTTCACATGGCACAAGCATTTTATGGCTAAAATGTACTTTATATGCAAAATTTACGTGAGAACATCACGACGCCAATTTTCAGCTAAAATTATAAAAAAAATCCTTACAGTAGGTTTTTACGTGAATTTTTTTCGGGACTGAATATCTACCATATCTGAATTAGCTCTTAAGATATCAACAGCTTGATGTTACTACATAATAATAATACATAATTTGAAACTACTTTTAAGAGTGGAATGGTGGAAGAGTGAAATGGTCTGCCTGAGTCTGTGTTCCCTGACCATTACAACCTGGGAGTCTTCAAGAGTAGAGTGAATTGGTTTCTGCTAGGCAAGCGTGCTCCATCGTCGGCCGCTTCACTTTCCATCAGGTGAAATGGCGGGCAAGCGCTTGTTTACTTATCAATAAAAAAAAATCCTACTTCAATCCACTCCTAGTAAACAACTGAGTTTTCAAACTCACATATTCCTTTAAACCTCAAGTATCGTGTGGACACGTAAAATTTTACACACACCGGTAAACATATCCGTGAGCATATAACATGCTATAGGACCTATACATTCTCACTTATCGACAGTAGGCCGGTGTCCTACAACATTAGAGGTTGATATGGAAATTTTCTTATAGAACATTCTAGCAGGATGTATAGGGAAGACAATACGTCGCAGACAATATCGATAAGAGGCATCGGAGGCACGCCGGAAGGCAGACGGATATCACAGCTTGGTATTGCATTAGACATGTCTCCGTATTACGTTTTCAAAGATGTGTACGCTTAGTGTGGGCAAGATGTCGATGTTTCACAAATACTATAATATATTTACTGGCCTTGCTGCAATCGAAAGAGATTCTGCAATAGGAGAAATATATTCTGGCAGTATACATCAAGGTTTGATAGCATCTTTTTTAGAATGAAATCAGTATTTTGTAAGATAGAAAATTCTTTATTGCACAAGAAAAACAAGTACCTACTTATGCGTAAATAATGCTATTTAGTATTTATCTTCCAGCAAACCTTTGTATTATGGAGAGAGCGGTAGTGCTTACAGTAAAAACAAGCTTCGTGTTTTAGATGTAAAGATACGTCTTAAATATTAAAATGTAGTTATTAATATAATAATTAAATTTTAATACATACCAAACGGAAATTTATACAATAATACAAAAGAAAACGTTTACCCACTCATACTCCTGCACTAGAATTCAAAACATAACAAGCAACAAGACCTGAGAAAAAACTTCATGTCACCACACAAAGTGTACCCCGGCCGGGAATTGAACCCGAGACTCCTCGCTTCGAAGGCAGGGCTACTACCAACTAAGCCAATGTACACCTTCTATATACAATAATATATACATGGTACTCCTTTTGATTCATTATTCTGTATGGCAGGACCTCGGAATGGCTGGCTACTATTGATGGCTGATATTTTTCACATACCTAACCGAGATATTTACCACGATTTGAAAGTTGACGCCCGACGCCCGGTGTTTCGACGCAGTTTCATGCGTCACGATCCCGATTAAACCCAGTCAACAAAACTCACAAACCGTGGTAAACATCTCGGTAATTCGAAAAATAAATCTGTATCAGTACCAGCTGTTAACATTTCACATTTATCGATACTCTCCCACGGTCATTAGAGCCCAACTCTAGTACTTGTACGTAGCAAATACGACACTATATCTGTTAATGTGAAAACGAGTACAATGGAATGGCGGTCGCCAAACTACAAGGCTTAAAGACTTTGCTAAATTAAATTACAGTCCTTTGAAAATATTAGACGGTGTAGTTTGAATGCGTTTGCAAAATAATTATAAAAGATTTGTGTCGTTACTAGCGCGGTGTTGCGACGAAAAAGTCTATACGAGACCATGGAAAAAATACTGACAGAAAATGTGTTTTTTTTTTTTGCAAGTCACTAATATCTTACGTCACTTCATCGAAGCAATAACAAACTTAAGTACCTACAGACAACCTTTCGCATTTATAATATAAGTATGATAATATGATATATTATCTATTTATTAATTAGCGGTTACCCGAGTAAAACGAAATACATTTTGTGTCTAATGCATGGTTTTAGTGGTCTAAAACCATCATCGCATTATTGCCTTTCTAATGAACCTGGTTAAGGGCACATTAAAAGGTTAGATTTCAAAGTCTATAACGGACATAGGTAGTTTTTTTGTGTTTTATTTATTAGAATTTCATTAACTAAAGTATTACTCGCAATTTAGTACTGAAAATATAAGTACGAGTTCTACCAATCGCCAAATGAGATGACAATTTGATTTTTTCAATTCGGAACGTAAATTTTTTCTCGAATTGTTATATCATTACAATTCGATCATAATGATATTTATCAATAGATCATAATGATATTTATAGTTTTGTGTTATAATAATAATTATAGTTATAGGTTCTATGATCTGATATAAAATAAATAATAATAAAATATAGAACTGGGACCAGATTGTAGATTATATTATATATGACTGAGATTTGGTTTTAAACAATGCGAAATAGCATTTTTTTAATTGGCGATAGACCTTTGCTTAGACAATATCACCTAGTGTTGAGTGATGTTGAGGTCGATAGTTATAGAAGATACCTAATTAGCCTTGACTCGAAGAGACATAGGTCGTGGATTTGTCGATGAATCGCTTGAAAAGTAAGGAGTTATGCACACTATTTCGGGAGTCCAGTTGCTGGCATGTGTGAGTACCCGTTAACCCTTTAACCCCTTCACGTATCTGGGTGATATAAAGCATCAAAAAGTACCAGTAGAACTAGTGAAAAATTCACCCGGAGAGTACTGCCTCATATATCCTGTGAAAATGTCAGCTCAAGAACCCTAAAACCACTCGATTAACACACTGTAACTGTAATGGAAAAACGAACCGGGAAATACGGGCGAAAGCTAAATTACGTACCGCATTGCCTTGCACTTAAAGACCTTATATTAGGGTACGTTCACACTGGTCTTTATCGACCAAGTCATTTGAGGGGCCGTTACATTTTACGAGGAAGCGAACGGCCGTCACTCAGGGCGGTATTCAAAATCTTATTTCGCTCCGAACATACGATCGAATGGGTATCGAGAATCAGAAATGGTTCCATTTGTTTATGGTCTGAACGAGCTGGTATGGCCATTTTTATGAGTAACCTTTCGTTAATTAAGAAATCATTTTTTTATGCTACTAAGGTGAGGGGACGAGCTGATGCTTATAGATAGAAGCGATACGACTCCGGCCCTCTCTCAAGTAAGAGTACTCAAGCATCGTTCACGTTAATAATATAATACTATAATATAATTCCAATTGTCCTTTCTACCACAGGCATAATTCCAGTTCAGTTATTTCAATCTCTCAACCTATTAGACCTACCCAAGAACTTTTGCCCTTCTGCAAAGAGCTGTCATTTTGAACACTGGAAACTCTTTTTGCAGCCAATGGCTTTAGCCCGTAGACTTCAGGTATAACCGACTCCAAGGAACCGAGCTGAACAGATTCAGAAATAATAATAATATATTTTTATTTCAGGCAACAAGAACTTAAACATACATATATAAGAACAAACAAACAAACAACGTAGACACACTCATACCTCGCTCCGAAGGCAGGGCTACTACCAACTAAGCCACGGATCCGTCAAAGAAATATATATATACCTATTAAAACTACGCTAATTGGAAACTTTCCGTCCCGAAAACGGTTCACGATCCCGATGGGCCAGAATTCGGGAGCAAGGAACATCTCCTCGCGCTTAGCCAAAACTTCGAGTTTGTAGGACTTAAAGTTTGTGCTCCTAAAAGAATCCAGCAGTAGCATCCAAACTAGTTCCTCAATACGACATTAGCTTCCTTCGTCAATTAATCGCAGATATTCTTCTCCCGATGTATAATATTTAGATCTAAACGGGATAGGTACAGGCGTATAGGTAGCTCCACAGCACGCAACTTTTTGAAACTATGGAAAATGTTCCGTGGTGCAAAAATAGCAACAAAAAGTAGCAGTAGAACTTGTGTCAAGTTTGTCCGAAAAAGTACTGCCTTCACACCTGGTTATCTCCTTCCAAGCAGTGCAGTCACAATACTGTGTTCTAGTCAAAGGGCCGGTAAAATTACACAGGCGCGTGAGAGATTCCCAGACGGGTCGGGGAGGAACAAAGTCGTATTGCTGTTGTTTTGGAGGTAACTTTCAGCTATCAGTTCGTCAAGCCACATTGGTGATATAAAAAAACTTGCCTCAAGACCACAGGTAATAATATCACAGCTGTCAAACTAATAACACCCATCTTTTTGTAGGAGGTTAAAAATAGGCCAGCAATATGTTTAAGATTACGGCCGCATGGGAGCTTACGGCGTCTTTCGAGCGTAAATTTAAATACCTACTGAGCTTCAAATATCGCTGTGGAGTCTGATAAAATGGCACAAACATTTTCTAAAATGGAGGTAGCATAAAATTTAGGCTATATTATCGAGTCTCTATAGAGGAACGGAAGTTTCTGTGACCGCTGTTTTGTAAGAGGGTTGTAAAATAATTGAGAGATTTAAAAAGCGAATAAACCCACTTCAATGCTTTTATCACTTAATTTTCCCCCATTCATACCATAAGGGATGAATATTTCATGAAAGTGTTTAAACTCGAACCTTGTGAGAACTACACACTATCAAATTAAAACTAAAAAATTAAATATCTTTTGTAGATGCGAAGGCTTAATTATGATAATGAATTAGCAATACATATAGTAATTAATACCAATTATTTTAATTATCTAAGTAATTAGTGTTCCGTACCAGCCTCTAATGACTTAAGGAACACCGGCCTACTCTCGATAATTGAGAGTGAATGGGAAGTCCAATCCGGATTGGTAGATGTGGTCACGTGTCTTCGAATTTTTTGGTTCTAAGACATGTCGGTTTACTCACGATGTTTTCGATGTTAGTGATATAACTAATGTAATATATTTACAAATGAAGCTAAACTCAAACTTAATTGCTTCATTATAAACCCTTGTGCCTCTTCAACTAAACCTAATCTCGACAATACTGTCTGAAAATTTAAATGTGCCATTTCTACTAACCGGATCTTCCACCGGACAGCACGACTGCTTTTTTTTTATTTGAATTCGTCACAGAACGATCTGAGGGCCCACCTGATGGTAAGTACCTCTGCCCATAACAGCAGCAATACGACTTCGGTCCTCCCCGACCAAAGTATGAGAAGTCGCACCCCGTTGTGAGCGTCACGGGGATGCTAAGAATAGAAGAAAATAAAAAACAGCTTTAGGAAAAAAGCGCCTACCGTTTTCCTGAAATTTCTTATTTTCCACGAAAAACCTTCCTCGGAAACCAACGAAAATATGAAAAAAATAGACGAACTGTTCCTGCCGTTCTCGAGTTTTGCGCTTAGCAAGACATTTACCAATTAATTTTTATTTATACAGATTTAAAATCTGCCGTTGTTTCTAATTCAATATGTTTTTTGTTACGTATTTATTTTGTCTTTTATTCCAATTTACATTGTTTGTAGTCATTTGTAAGAAATTATTTTATAGTATAAATTTTTGCTTTGTATGATAAATTTATCTAAATTATCTATCGAATTTACTCTTTCTGGGGTCTTATTAAGTTTTTGGCCTGCAAGTTTACGGAGTTTTTCAGAAACATTTAGTGTATGACTTATAGGTTTGAGCAGTTTCGTATTTTTTCATTTTTGGTATTTTTACGTTTTATTATGAGTTCATATTAATTATTAACATATTTTACTACTTCCAATATATATTTGGAGCGATATACGTCAAAATAGACAATTTACATTTTTAGGACGCGCTTGAAGTTCATAGATTTCCTCTAGAGTATTATACCATAGAATAAGATGGAATGCACATATGCACCGTATATTTTCTTAGGTCCGTTCAGAGTTCGGGTTGCTGTTGCGCAGTTGGCCGTAACCTCTTCGCAGCCAGGTCTATGGATGCAACGAGGTTTCGGGACATATTAACACAAATTAAATTAAAATTGAATGGTTTTTCATTATAAACTAGACTTGCGCCTGCACTAAAACTTTATCTAGACAATATTGTCTATAACGGCAAATTGAAATGTGCCATTTCTATTTACCCGTATAGTGCAATTGTACGCTCTTTATGACCGTATGTCACGGGTAACAAATTGTTCTAGCCCGCATTTATTGGCAGAATATCTTGCTCCTTCCTCACTTTCGTTTCAAACTTTATTCTATGGAGACAAGGGTAGGTTTCGCTTGGAAATAGTGTGAGATTAAATCTGTATTTACCTTCAATTCTACCTGTCCGGGTAGAAATGGAAACGCTTGTCGTTTTCTGTATTTGTATTTCCAGTTTAAAGTCGACGTTTTGCTTTCTGATCGATGTAACTGATTGTTTAATAAATGTTGTCACTTTTGAGTTGAAGTCTGGCTTTCAATTAAACTTAAACGTTTAAACGTTTACACACTCATACCTCTGCACTAGGATTCCCTGTGTCGCAGATGGCATGGACAAACACAGAAACACAAGACAAACACCCAAGACCCGAGAACAAACTTTATGCTCACCGCACAAAGTATGCCCCGGCCGGGAATCGAACCCGGGACCCCTCGCTTCGAAGGCAGGGTTACTACCAACTAAGCCACGGAGTCATCATATCAATCTACATCTTATTACTTTAAACGAGCAATCTTTTTAAGTAGCAGTAGAACTTGTGCCAAGTTCGCCCGGAGAAGTACTGCCTCCACACCTGTTAATCTACCGCCCAGCAGTAGTGCACTCGTATAGCTATCTGGTGGAAGGGTGTGGCTGCCGGTGAACTCACATGCGCATGAAACGTAACATCACCATCTCAGAGTGACGGACGCAATGTGCGATGAGTCAAGTCGTATTGCAGTTTTTATGGGCGGAGATAACCACTTAACATCAGGTGAGCCTTCGTCCCGCCGCTTTAATAATAAGACTCATTACTTCGGGTCAGGTATAAAAGTTTCTGTGTGGCGTTTAATTTCCACTTAGGTCTTCCAAGGAAGACAAAAGCCTAAGCATTATTGAATATCAGGAGCAGTATCAGCTAATAAAATGCTTGTCCACGCTGAGAATCAAACGTGCGACCGGCACAGGTAGACCTACTGAGCTGTGGGGCTAGTCAGACCATCAGAACATTGATACTTAAACCTTTCCATTTCCAACAGAAAGCCCTGAAAATGCGCGAACGACTTGTAGTTTATTTTAACCTTTTGTGCAAAATGTTTTCGCACTCTTGAAGAATGTTTGAGCAGACGGAACATCTGATAAAACCATACTTTGTCCCTGTCTCAGGTGATTACGGTAAACGGGTTCCCTGCGACGCGATAAAAGAGTTATTTGGTAAAGTGTTTCCTTTTTTTTCAGTCACGGTACGAGCTGACAGCCCACCTGATGTCAAGTGGTTACTGACACCCATAAACAAAAATACAAAATCAATGATGGAATGGTGAAAACCCCGCTAGTTCAAAGTCAAATGTTGATGTCGATGTGGCGGCACTGTGGCTTAGTTGGTAGTAGCCCTGCCTCCGAAGTTAGGGAGAGGATTCCCTGTGTCGTAGATGGCATGGACACAGAAACACAAGACAAACAGCCAAGACCCGAGACCAAGATTGAACCCAGGACCCCTCGTTTCGAAGGCAGGGCTACTACCAACTAAGCCATGTAGCTTATAAAATAATAGAATTGCTTCTATAAAGTAATAATATAAGATGAGCGGCGGTCCGTTCCGTCACTTTGAGTCAAAAAAGTACCATAAATAAATTCCCACAGATGATAAATAAACAAAGAAAACTAGATAAAACCACTTTCGGTAAGCTGAGAGACGATTTTTGGTCAGAAAACATTCATGTTTCGTGTTTATTTGGAAGGAAAATACTGCGCCTAGGCGCTTACAGACGTTGCGGTACGATTACGCGTGACAGTTACGAGAAAAGTAATTATATTTTATACTGGCTACACAGCTTAATAGAACGCATTATTATCCACTTATAATCTATTAAAAGGAGGGTAATAACCAAAATAATGTTGTAAGTTCAAATATAGATGTGAAACACATCGCTTATCAAACATACAACCAAATTATCACAAGTATAAAGGCGAAAGTTTGTATGTGTGTACAAACTGTGTGAGTGTGTGTATGTTTGTTTCTCACGCTCAAATGGCTCAACGGATTTGGATGAAATTTGGTACCAGGTCAGCTTTTCTATCTTATATCTTGGATTAACACATAGGCTTGCTTTTGACCCCAGTTTTCTTTTTTGTAACCTTGTTTCCCGTTTTCGCATCGCATCCGCATTACGTGTATCAAAGCCCTTACGAACGAAAATATTACTTACGAGAACGCACCCAAGTGGGAGAGTTTCAGGATACTCTGTGGGTATTTGTACGTTTAATTTCATATTTTGGAGGGAAAATATGAGTTATAAGCTGTTTCCTACAACGGACCGCGTTATTGTATCTTCTTTTTATGTGGCTGAAGTGACGGGTCGGTTTAAAGGCCCACCTGATGTTAAATGGTTACCTGCACCCATAAAAACAGCAAACAGGTCTTGAGTATGAGAAGACCTAAGTCGCATCCCGTTACGTCACAAAGACGGGTAAGTTACGTCCCATGAACCTGTTTCACCGGCGCCCACACCTTTCCACCGGAACACAGCAATACAAATGCACCACAGTGCACAGTAATTCTCCTTGTAACAGCTGAACTAATTTTGATAACATATTTCATCAAAATCGATCTAAGAACCGCCGCTAGAAATATTGCTTTAAAAAAAATTATAATAGTTAAATTTATAGCCCTTTTTTTCATTGGGGGTTAAAAACTGAACGTCTATAGCCCGCTTTATTAGAGTTAAATTTAAAAAAAAAAAAAAAAAACACTATGGAAATTAGTATTTGAAATCTCGAATTTCGAAATCCTCGACTCGAATATCCTCGAGTTGGATAATTATATATCGATGTCTCCAGAACCAATTTTTTATTGTTTGCTATCTTACCTATTAATTTAGTTACAGTTACCAAATAACCGGTTATTACATTAATTTATAAAAGGAACCGGTTTCTTAAACATTTTTTTTTAATACAAGAATCTTATGAATATAATCAAGCAATTCTTGTATATATATTTATTTCACGTATTTCTTGTGAAAAAAAATAGTTTTTAATAATAAATTATGCTGACAATTTTATACAGCGCCATCTCGTAATTTAAAATATTAGAATTTATTCAATTTAAATCTAAAATATGATTTTCATCTCTATGACGATGATAATAAATTGTTTTTCCGTTGCAGTGGACTTCGTGCCGGTGTCGACGATGGAAGTGGAAGCAGTGGTGGGGCGGAGAGCCAGCCTGCCGTGCGACATTGAACCTGACTCCCATGAAGATAGGGTCTACATGGTGCTGTGGTTCCGGCATGCTGGTGGCAAGCCTCTTTACAGGTGAGCTGGCTAACTAAGATCGGTATCGTATTACAAGTTCATACAAGTACCCCTCCACGTGACTCCCCCGGGTGGTGCGAAAGGAGTAACCTAAAGTAGTTTTTTTATTTAAAGAATAATATTTTTTATATTTCAATGAAGCCCCAGAGCCTGTAAAAATGCTTCATAATTATAAAGCATACATTGCCGTTATTCTACTTTCCCCACGCTCCGAAATACAAATTAAAACAGCGATCTATACGAAACCCAACAATTTAACCGTCGCGTTAGCACACAAGGAAATTACAATTACAAGGAAAAGGGCAAAATGTCTTAATATCGATATAAATTCTTTAAACAACACTAAAGTTAATCGTCTGGGGCACGTTACGAAGAAATTGGAGCAAATATGGGACCTTAGAGTAATGGTGAGCTGGCTATGGCTACAGCATGGTTACCCGACATCATTTTTTTTTAATAGGCCCACTTACAACGGAATTGGGTTATTTGTTATTTTCTTGTGACTTTTTTCTTCGCCCGTTGTATACCGATTAGGATGTTTGCTTTTAAAACATTATGGTGGATCTCCTAATGGCGAGAGATAAGGAATGAACTACTGAAGTCGGTATCTTTCAAAACCAGAACCAGATTAAGTATTGATCAGTGATAAAAGTTAATTTGACAACTTTCGTTTCAGGAATCTGGTTCCCATAGTACAAGCTATGCTTCATTTGAGGAAAGATATAGTGTGAAATGTTTACGAATACTGACTACTTCTTTGGCAGCAAATCAATCTATCGATTACAAATGTTTTTTTTTTTTAATCCTTCCATTTGGGGTTTCTGCTTGTTCTTCCCCATGGAGAGTCGGATAAGGTTTGAACAATAAGGAAGCATGCCCTTGTAGATACATGTATATTAAAAAAAAAGATTCCAAGTATTTTTTTAACAGTTCAACGGAAATAAAATATTTTGAGTTTGACTTTAAACAATATATTTAACATTCTGTCATTTAAAAACCTTTATCTGAAATGGACTCGAAAATCAGTAATTTACGTGAACAACAATCGATTCGAATCGCTCAATCGACCCGAGGTTATGAAAATTGCTTTTGCACTCGTTACAGCACTAACAAGGTGACACGCTCCCGGCGACGTTCTAATTTTGAATTCGCTGCGTTCCATTGGCTGGTTCGACAGAGTCGGTTTTCGAAAATGGAATGGCGTTTGTCTGCATTTTGCCAGTGTATAAACCAACGAGCGCGTTTAAATTACAATAATAAAAAATATATAGCGAATACCCGGCGTATGCTACCACACTAAAAAAAGTTATACATTTTGTGCCTAATGCATTATTTTGGTCTAAAACCATCTTCCCACGCAACAGATTTCTTCTAAACCACGCAACGGATTTTTTCTTAACACCGCAACGGATTTAGATACGGTTTTCAGTATCATTTAGAGATTCCGAAAGGTTTATATGTTTAAACCATGCATATTATAATCGAGAAAAGCCGAGAATTCCAATGATTTATAATGTCGTAAAAACATATTCTTGGGCGATTATTTGCTAATGCTGAATAAAAATTACGAGCAAGATCAAAATTATGTACTACAGAATTGTATTACGACCTGCGTCACACACACTTTGCAAACGTGCGAAGCCGGGCGGGTCCCTAGTTAATAAATAAATCTATTGTATATTATGAACTAAAAAAGGAATGAAAATGAGACATTTTTTCTTCTCTTTTTTTCTTAGTTTTTTTAATCACAAACGAAATCTGGTACATTTTTAATATGTCGTGGATGAGGCGTTGCTATCTGCGACACAGTTTTATACTGCTGCAGGTACAATGTCCTACTAAAGTAGCAGAAGACCTATGTCACATTGCGTTGCATCACTCTACAGCGTCGCATCAAGTGCCTGTAGTTTCACCAGCACCCACACACTTCCATCGGAACACCATCGTGCATCTCACCTTGGCGAAGGATTACCGTGTGTGGTGACAGTACTTCTCAAGACACAAGTTCTACAGCAATTTTAGGTAGTCAGGCAAACAAGGTACCACCAAAAAAATTGTCGGGGATCGTATCATACTCGCGCTATTAAAAAATAGCTCATACTTTTACATTTTAAAATAGCCATTTATATACAAAAATATCGAAATTATTTTTAAGTAATTGAAGATTCGGCCCCATTTTAGGCAAAAATTGGAAGATGAAATATACCCTCCCGCTTTCATTTTATTCACGTGAATGAGCCAATGAGTCTTTGGAAACCAACGGCTTCTTCAAATAGCTTCAGAATTAATTTGTTGTTCCATAAAAATATTCCTAAATTTACGAATCATAGAGTTTTTTAATTCATTAAACAGTCGATTTATGTGCTGTAGAGGCCTTTTTCAATATTAAACGCAAATCAAATGATTTTTCATTACATTTTGGGTGAATTTATATTTTTTTATGTCACAGAAAATTTCTTAACATCGTAGAATTACACAGGCGTGGCTCAAAGGCACAGACGCCTACTTTCAATCTGAAGGTCGCTGGTTCAAAACCTATAATGTGCACCAAAGTTTTTCGGTTGAAAAATTTATGTGCGCAATACCACATCGCAGGAAACCGGCATTTCTTAGACTGCAAAAAATGACTTCTACAAATTTGGATTTTGCTCCCGTGGTATTTCAAAGCCTAATTTCATTCACTATCAATTAACGAGAGTAGACCGGTGTCTCTACAGTGGGAACATTACAGGCTAGTGCGGTAACAGAATTACAGAACATAACAGTTTGAGAGCTGGAAAATAAAGTTATTGACTGACCTCATAGCTCAATTGGTAATAGCTTCTGTGTTATATTATAGGTTGTGGGTTCTGTTCTCACCCAGGACAAACATGTGTTGGACGCAAATTTTATACTATTATATTTAGGTATATATTTTAGTATGCCATTGTTCATCTGTTTTTCATAGTACCTATCTTAGTTTGGCGCTAGATGGCGCTTTGTGAAAAGGCCATTTTTTATTATTAGCCTGTCTGCGCTCCGTGGTTTTACGCAAGCTTAAACAGTCAAAATGAGACGATGGGAAAAACTGACTCATTTTTCCGGGATAAAAAGTAGCCTATGTGCGAATCCAGGGTTTGACCTTCCTTCATAACAAATTTCATACAAATCCGTTCAGCCGGCGGCGTGAAGGAGTAACAAACATACATACAGACAAACAAGCCTTCGCATCTATTATATTAGCATGATGATTCATTCACAAAGCAGATTAAAATCAATCAATTCATAAGTTAATGAAAATATATTTGTTTTGAGCGAACATAAATAATTGCAGGTATGCCATAAATAAAGAAGGCTCTTTAACTTAATTGGTCGTACCTTAGAAGCGAAGGGTCCCTTCGGTTTGTCTTGTGTTTGTTCATGACATCTGCGACACAGGGTTCCATAGTACAAGGGTATGAGTGTGTAAACGTTTATCATTAATAGGAAGTAGAAAAAAATTATTAAATATCTTATTATAATATTTTATATACATAGAAACAGGTTGGAATAAAAGCGCTTTTTTCTTGCCCCGTCACAATGGTAACATTAAAAAAAACTCTTCTATCTACGCGGTATTCGTACTGAGCCAAATTTTGTAAAGAAATGTTGAATGCTAAGCTACAACTTACCACAACTTGACACATCCTGTATAAATTCTGCACACATACACTTACAAGAACCCTTTCAAGTGTTCCGAATGTAAGGGAAGAAATAGACAATTGATTTCATCCTTACATTACACAAATGCCACTTATAACATTGTGTAAGTTTATGATATCTGATCACGGTCAACGAAGTTTGCTTGATTGATTGACCGCTAATTTTGTGACAGATTGACAGCAGCGCATTTATTACCGCCAAAACATTGGTTTTTAACGTAATGTCATATTGTAAACGCTGGTCGAATCGCTGGGCCTCTGTGCTACGAATGTACATGTTAATAATCGATAGCATACTACTTCATAATCGATAGATCGCCTATACAAGGAATTGACAATCGAAACTTCTAGAAACCAGTTTTCTCCATATTTTGTAGTTTAAAAGTGGAACCGCGAGCCCGGGCTTGTCGGCCAATATTTAGTTAGGCATGGCGAAGGGCCTTAGAGCCCTCAAGAAGGCATTAGTTAGCGGGTCGCTATGCTAATGCGTTGGGTAGCTATCCCGACTCAATGACATGTCCGAAGGTAGCCGGAATTTAGGTCTGTCATCTACACCCTTCCGGTACACTGGGCGTATAATTTTAGCATATTTGAAACGGTTAAGTAAATATTTTGCTGTCAAACTTCGTGACATAGTAAAACAAAGTCACTTCCGCTGTTACGTTTAGATATTTTAAACCACGCAACGTATTTTAATGCAGTTTTCATCAATAGGTGAACAACATTCTTTAATTTCTAGAATTTTTTCATGAAATGTCGGACCATTTTAAAAATACATCCTATCAAATAAAAGAAATATCGTCCAAATAGATTTACAATTAAAAGAAAATATAACGTAATATATATGCTTATGACACAAAGAAATGTTATGGCTCTATACGCGATTTTTTCATGAATTATAAATCGATTCGGATGATCCTTTCTAAATTAGATAAGATGTACATCTAAGATAGTCCCATAGAAATTTCACGAAAAAATTCCAACCTTAAAGATAAAAGTATGAAATTGATACGATTTTTAAATCAAACAATTATTTGAACGCGAAAAACATCAAGCCTGGATATTCTAGTGTAACGTTAGACATCTGGCTCTAAAACTGCTTGGTCTGCACAAAGCCTATAAACCCCTGACTTAGTCCCCCTCGTAGCCAAGTTATCGTCTGTAAAAGCTAAGCACAAAAGTGGAATGGTTACTGTTGTTTTACTGTTTCCTAACTCGAAACGAGTTACAAAACTTTCGACACACGATTTTATTTAAATGCGCTGATAAGATTGGAATTGTTCCCCTCAGTCTTTCCACATAAAATATGTCTCCCAAAACAGAATCGAAAAGTAATGAATATATATAGTTTTAACTCGACTGTTTCGTAAATATATCGTGATGCTGCCTTAAGAGAGCAGTCCTGGTAATGAGCATTTGTACTCGGTCTTGATATTTGCTGTACACAGACATATTTATGACAAGTGAGAGTGAGTAATCACTTTATGACATGAAACAAAACTATAAAATTAAAAAAAAAAAACTCCCTCAGTGACGGGACGAGCTTGAAGCTCACCTGATGTCACCTCCGCCCATAACAACAGTAAAACGGCTTAGGTCTCTAGGTCCCAACCGATGTATCAAAAGAAAGAAGAATTAGAAGTAGATATGTTTGAGGGACAATCGTAGGTGCATGCACCTACGATTGTACGATACCTGCGATACAGGAACTCCTAGTGTATGATTATTCCTATAGGTATGAGTATAGAAGCGTTTATTTCCTACTTAAATATTTCAGATTCACAGCCCATCCCGATACGGCAATAAAATAAGATCAGAAAAGGAATAAAACTATTAAAATACCTGCCAAAATATTCCATATATAAAGGAATACAGCTTTATATTTGACTACCCTCATAACCGTAAGATAACAAAATAATTTTACCCTGGATCCGGTATATTTTGCGTAAGAAAGATTGCTATCTAAGAGGGATGCTCGTATGGAGATCGGCGCTGTTTCATTATGAACATTTGGAAGTAAGCAAAAGATTAAGTCACGTACGAACCTTAATTACCAAATTTTATTTTATCTGTGTCTGTCTGTTGTATCGTAGCTACCAAACAAATAGACTATAATTTATGACAATATATTCAGGCTTTTGATATTCATCACTACATTACCATTATCCAAGCCAGATTTTTTTTTAATTTTCGTATGATGAACTTGTTTTATAATGCAAACAAAAACACAAAAAAAACACCACATAATAATTAAACATCTCAAACAAGAACATATATTATAAACAGTTACATTTAAAAATTGAAACGACGCCAAAGGTATTGGCTTTGATATGGGTTCCTTTTACACTTGTTTTTTTGTTTAGTGTTTAACCTACCTTTTGTGTATATTTTTTTTCCTTTTTTTGTCTTAGTGCTGAATAAATTTCTATTCAATTCTATACTTTATGAAACGTGTGGCTATTTCTAACAACGCAAGGTATTATGACGCGCCCAGTAAAACTACAGCCACTATAATTTACCTCTCAGACAAAAGATTGATACGATACTCTAAATTTCCGTTGGTAAAAACGCGTCAAAAATAGTTGACACGGCACCCTCCTGGATCGATCCGTTCGTCATGAAAATTGGACCGTACACCGTTGTGATAGAGAGGGTTTCTAGGGGTGAAAAGGGTGGGTATTGAAATTTCATCGAGGCTGACGGAGACAAGTGACAGGCTCACGCCTCGTTACCTCGTGGAAGTGAACGTATGTGAAGTGGAGGCACCAGCGGTGAAGCTGAGCTTATTTTGATAGGATGATCGGAAGAAACGAAAAAAATGCCGAATATCCCAAGTTTTGTTTGATATTCTATTTTCTTCTATCTCATTACGTCCCCTTAATCAGTTTTGGTGTCTAGCCTATATACTATAAAATATCAGATTACCTAGATGACAAAAAGGCTTGGGAATGAATTTGCTCCACTCTAGACACAGGATCATATTCGCGAATGTGTAATACTGTCTCCGAGGGGTTTCTTGTTGTATGTAAAATTTGACGTGTCTAAATGATACTTGAGATCTAAAGGAATAAATGAGTTTGACTTTGACTTTGGCTTTGCCTCTCGCTTTCGTAGATGAGTATCTTTTGGACCTTTACACGTACCCCCGGCTAAAGGAGGAACAAAAAGTAGCAGTAGAACTTGTGCAAAGTTCACATGGTAATCTGTCGATAAGCAGTGGTGCATTGCATTGCTATTCCGGTGGAAGGGTAACGCAAGGGCACCACTGCTAATGCACGGGACCGGTGCAATGTATTCAATTAATTTTAAATTCGATTAAAGCGACTTCTATACTTCGTCTTATTTTAATAACCCCCCCCCCCCCCCCAACTCAAAAATAATAGGGTCTTATAAATTCGACCACT
This sequence comes from Aplocera efformata, assembly GCA_921293045.1. Lineage (NCBI taxonomy): Eukaryota > Metazoa > Arthropoda > Insecta > Lepidoptera > Geometridae > Aplocera > Aplocera efformata. The sequence goes on from OV121057.1 coordinate 1,513,595, forward strand.
ATGTATGTCTGTCTGTGGCATCGAGTGACCCGATTAGGTGCGGTTTTTTAATTTAAATGCAGGTCTACCCGTAGTTCATAGACATATCTTATCAAAACCGGTTCAGCCGCTTCAAAGTCATTTAAGCTCCATAGTACTGGCTCCTAGAATACAAGACTTACTTGGAGCTCAGGAAGCCAAATTATTCCAATGTGTACTTTGTTCTTAGTTTATATTGTAATACCTAGTGTTATTAGTCTATGAAAAAACTGTACGTCTATTTTTACGTCAATAAATGATTATTATTTTTAAGTTTTTTAATAGGTTTGCGCTATTCCGCTTGTGGCTAAACGGGATGACGCGTGAGGATGTAACTGATCTTGTGTTATTGGTTCAAAGAAAGAAATCTTCGAACTAATCTGCAAGTGTTAAGGATAGTAGCTTTCTGAAGTTTAATAAATGTTAATTTGTGGATATATTATAATATAATAATATTGTGAATACTGAGTGAATATTGTGAATATATTATAACATACCCAAAGTTAAATTTCAAACTGACTTCGGTAGGGTTCGACACCACATAGAGTAAATTAGTGTGGGCATCATGTCTCCATTCTATTTCAACTCTTTCCAAATGGAACTCTAAAACTATAAAATGTATTTTCGCTTGCGATTCGGTCAACCAAATTGAATCTTCCGTGCCAGCCAACCGGTCGGCTTCGAATGAATTTGTTTATTCCAAATTCCATATTTCAGCTCCATTTTTGACAGAAAAAATGAAAAGCTTACAACTTACGAAGTGTCTGTCTGTAGACGTTGTCGATATCTATTACATCTATTTCAGTTTATCTATCCAAATATATAAAACACAAAAAATGTTTCTACCTATATAACCTATTGATTTTGAAACCATACAACTGATGTGCCCCAAACTGGTTTTAGACAGGCAATAATGCGAATATGATAAAACAATTCATTAGGCATAAAATGTTTTTATTTTTTTAGCATGTCGGGTATCAGCTAATATAATATAATAATATAAATAAAAATTAATTGCCAAATGTATGTAAGCGCATCAATTCAGAACGGCTGCACGTATTTGGGTATTTTTTTGTTGTTGTGTTTGTAATTGAGGTTTGTGAAAAATATATTTTTTTTTAAATATTATAACTTTGCTGAGATTTGCATTCATTGAAATAAAATATTCTGCTAAACTTATATATATAAGGCTGGGGGAATCAAATTATAAGGTTATGACAGATAAATGCATTTTTTATTAGAGAACTAAAAAATGCATTCCACCTCGAATATAATCTGCCGACTTCATGAACGATCCTCAAATATTTGCTGCCGTTTGAGTTCGGATGCATTCACCGAAACGCAAAACTTTTGTTTGAACTAGAATTTTAGTGCTTTACCTGTCTAGAAACATGAATATTTTCAAATTGCTTTGAACTATTTTGGTCACGCATATTATTTCTGACCATGACCAATAAAATACAATACAATACAATTTATCAATACAATACAATAATTTGTTGAATCCACTTTACAAGTCAATTATAAATTATAAATAAAATATACATGTAGCTAAAATAATTAATTGTAATTAAATTATTTTCAACTAGTGACCCGCCCCGGCTTCGTACGGGTGCAATGTAGATGCATAATAATATGAGGCAGTGTGGAGTGATTAATTTGATCTATCGTGCAAGTTTTAGCCAGCGTTTGCATTTTAAGCGCACAAATCATTGAATTTTTTCGACTTTTTTCTATAATATGTATGTACTAGTATAAATATAAATAAAAACCTTCATTGAATCACTCTATCTATTGCTGAAAACTGCATTAAAATCCGTTGAGTAGTTTAAAAGATCTAAGCGAACAGACAGGGGAAGCGACTTCATTTTATACTATGTAAAGATATATATAGTGGAACATGAACCTCCTCTTTTTTGAAGTCGGTTAATTAATTTAAGACGCACTGTCGTATGACGGTAGACTTGCCCAACGATGAAATTCTATAGAAATTATACAAAGTGTCTTCAAGCGCGATTTTATTGTGGCGATACAACGAGTAGCTTTTTGTTCGAATGCCAATTTAAGTTGAGACTAACTAATCTCTTTGCTCTCAATTTTTATTTATTTATTATTCACACTACACTGAACATTCAAATAATATTTGAATTTGTAATAATTAACCTTAATTAGGGCGTAACAACGCAATAGTGATTTCTTGACAACAAAAACTTACGTCCCACATTAATTTTACAATTATAATAATACAATATTTAAAACATAATAATTGTTAGCAGATAGTTAAAAATAATCATAAGAATAAAACAAGTTAATACGGCAAAGAAATATACATTAATAAACATAAATAAATAACTAAATATATATCTCATAGAAGCTTCAAATCTACCAAGCGGTAACCGATTATAACAAATCGTGTACAATACACATAAATTAGGATTTATCTGAATATCCTTAGACGTATTTGTCATATAAATGGGGTATAAAGATGATATACTGAATTTCCCTTCGTATATTTTGGGTATAACGCATTTGAAATTCAGAAATAATTGAATGTGTTTTATTTTTCTTTTAATGGTTGTTGACATTGGATTATTTTAGACTAGCTGCGCCCCGCGGTTTCACCCGCATAGTTCCCGTTCCCGTGGAGAATACGGGGATAAATTGATTTTATTTTTTTCGTTAATTTTCCAATGTTTTAATAGTTATTCTGCTATTCGGGACGGAAACAAATCCAACAAATCAAAAACCATGGCAATCGGTCCAGCCGTTCTCGAGTTATAAGTGTTGTAACAAACACGACTTTCTTTTATATATATAGATTTTATAGAAACCTCAAAAATTGTAGCCTATATGTTATTCTGATGTATAAGCTATATTGTGGTAAAGTTTCATTCAAATCAATTCAGTAGTTTTTACGTGAGTAACAAACATCCATACATCCATACATCCATACATCCATACTTACAAACTTTCGCCTTTATAATAGTAGTAGGACTATGCCCGTATGCAGTATTCAATTAAATTAGTTCAATTAATTCAATTAAATTTTTATTTTAATTTTTTTTTTATATAAGTATTTTTATTATTAATTGACCTTATAAAATAAATGTAAATTTGGCATAACAATTTTTTTTTTAGGTGAAGATCCACCTAATGTTATGTGGTTACCTCCGCCCATAACAACGGAAATACAACTTAAGTTCTCCCCTACCGGTGATGGGTGCAACAGAATGCGTTATACGCATTCTGTTGCACCCATCACCCGACGTGGTCCATAAAGTAGAAATAAATGAGTATGAGTATTTAATCCTTAAAACTGGATAACAGGGTTGCATTTGAACAACCTTGGGGGAAACAGTTAAGAATCAAGTGAAGTACCCTTTGAATGAAGTACACGTACCCTTGGGTAGCTCAAAAGGAGCAATTAAAAGTGGCAGTAGAATGTATGTCAAAAGTCACTTGACGTCAACTTACCTATCAAGATTGTTGGGACAGATACTTGTTTTTTTTTTTTTTTTGCCTATTCGGTGGCAAACAAACATACGGCCCACCTGATTGTAAGCGGTTACCGTAGCCTATGGACGTTTGCAATACAAGAGGTATCACTCTGTTGCCGACCCTTTAAATATAATTTTTATTACCTTTAAGCCGTAATGTGTAAAATTTGACGTGTCCAAATGATACTTGAGATCTACAGGATTAAATGAGTTTGACTTTGACTTTGACTTTGTTAGCAAAGATATACTCGTATATTGAATGGCTTCACAGCTCAGCTCTGTCTTACACATACATGTACACACACATATTCGTGAGCATATAATGTGTCACGGGAACTCCTAGCACATTACATGCACACAGATATGTCGAATTACAGTCAGTTTTTATGTTTAAGCTAATCTTATTTGTTAAGTTTACGTCTGTTCCAACCTTCAGGCTTAATTATCACTTCCGGGAATACAAAATTTATCGCTGTTTCATGTAACTGCCGCGTTAGTCAGAGGAGATCTCGCTTCGTTCGCTTGACGTACGGTGGCTAACGAATTCATCGGAATACAACAAAGGGAATCATGATCCACAGTATATAATAAACAGTGGGATATCAATGATACAGTAAACGTTTACACACTCATACCTCTGCACTAGGATTCCCTGTATCGCAGATGGCATGGACAAACACAGGAACACAAGACAAACACCCAAGACCCGAGAACAAACTTCATGCTCACCACACAAAGTATGCCCCGGCCGGGAATCGAACCCGGGATCCCTCGCTTCGAAGGCAGGACTACTACCAACTAAGCTACGGAGCCGTCAAACAGTACTAAACAGTACTGTCAATATGGTTGGAAACAATGGGAGCACAATAAGGATTGGTAGATATGATATCGAAGATATATTTTTATATAAAACTAGCGGTATTTTTTTTTTAAATAAACTCGTTTTATAATGTATATATGCATACGAGATCACGCGTTCTCATTAATAAGTTTAGGGTTTCTTTAAAATCTGTAATGAACTGATAACCTTATAACAGCTGAACCGATTTTGATAAATCATGTAGAACCACCGCTAGAAAACCTGCTATTAAATAAAAAACCGCCCACAAATCGTTGTTTTTTAAATTTATTTATTCAATTTATTTAGGTGCTCACAAAACTTACAGCTAGGCCAATACGTTTTATGCGCTAACCGTAGCTCTTAATCGTTTTGTTTAAGAGCTACGGTGCAGACAGTCACATTACGGTCAAAGTTATAAGAAGAGGGGGGCCTCTTCGGGTTGGGGGTTAAAAATAGCATTCTGCAATCGTTACGCTGTGGCGTCTTACGGTTCGTTCGCGATCAGGTAACGAACCGATTCGAGACTTAACTGAGGTATTTGCAGGAGTGGGGCATTTGTGGCTGGATTCCAGGACCAGGATAAGTCAAAATACTTGAACCTGTAACAAGGTGGATGCGGTCTTCCACTTAACTGGTCCAACTTGTAAAGTCACGGGAAACCCTTTGGCGTCGTGTACCGGATGGTTATCGAATAGCCTGTTTTGTTATCTTAACGGTTTCTACAATATAAAACTTGAAGTGGACTCACAGGGCAGTAGATAGTAGCTCAGTCTCTGCGCTGGTTCGATTCCCGCCCTGGAAAAATATTTATTTGACAAAAAGATGTATGGTCTGTATAAGGGTGTTAATCGCAGAGCAGTGATGTACTCACGATGCTGTAATCCGGTGGAAAGGTGTGGGCGTCAGTGAATTTACAGGCACCTGAAGCGTACCATCCCCATCTCAGAGTGCCGATGCGTCTTTTCAGACTTAAGTAACGAAAGACCCGAGTATTTTTGGTTGTTTATGGGTGGCGGTAACCACTTAAGATCAGGTCTCTCGTCAATTTAATCACATAAAAATAATATATGTATGCATATCCGAAATAAAGACCTACGAGTAATAAGTATTCTTTGAGTTTCGCGAAAAGTACATGAATAAAAAAAATTGCCCGCACCGGACGACCGATAGATGTGAACCATGACGGCGTACGAGACCGTCATGCCATTTTCTGTCATGTAACATGAGTCGGTTTTACTGCCAAAGCACCAATATCTATTTTGAGGAACCAGCAGCTCGCGTCCGGTGAAGTATTGCCTTGTGCCTGGTAATCTGCCGTTAAGCAGTGATGCACTCGTAATGTGTTGCGGTGGAAGGGTGTCGGTGCGGTGAAATCTCAGGTGCATGAGACGTAAACCGTCTTAAATAACGAGCGCAACGGTATGTAACTTGGGTTTTCTCCACAAAGTTCTCCAAACTTAGGTCGGGGAGGTAAGCGTGGTGGCCCACAGGCATAAACGCCGACTTTCAATTTGAAAGGTGGCTGGTTCAAACCCACACATGAACCAATGAGTTTTTTCACTTCAAAAATTTATGTCCGTTATACGACGTTTTCGAAACGGTGAAGGAAAACATCGTGAGGAAACCAACATGTGTTAGAACCATAAATTCGAAGACATGTAACATCTACCAATCCGGATAAGGCTTCCGTGGTAGATCAAAGCCCATTCACTCTCAATTATCGAGAGTAGGTCGGTGTCCCTGCAGTGGGAACATTAGAGGCTGGTACAGAGGTCGGGGAGGACCGTAGTTGTGCTGCTGTTGTTATGGCCAGAAGTAACCTAACACCAGGTGGGCCTTCAAGCTCGTCCCCACAGTTCAGTAGCATAAAAAAATCACACAAGCAAAATAAATTACAATACAATATACGAGGGAGTATGGAAGTTGCTCCAGTAACGGAGAGGTTAAGGAGTAATAGGTTAGCGTGGTATGGACATATTATGCGGAGGGATGAATGGCATATTGCAAAACGAGTTTTTAATATGGATGTGGAATGATATAACACAAGAGTTAGGCTAAAGGAAAGATGGATGGATTGTGTGAAAGATGATATGCGTAAGAAAAGAGTACTGCAATGACGTCTGACAGAGGGAAATGGACGAAAAATACATGTTGTGCCGACCACTTAGTGTGAGATAAGGGCAGGGAGATGATGATGTACTTGCATATTCATTAAATTCCCTCTGAACAATGGCGATAGGAGATCCGAATGCAACGCTAACATGTTGGTTTCCCAACGCAATACTGGATACATTTCATACACATAATATAGTCAATACAAACTGTGTTTTGCGTTGTTGATATATGGTTCATTTTGAGTTACTGTTTGGGGGTTTCCTCTTCGATTATTCTCATTGTAAATTGAACTTTACGCTTTGGGCTGACAGTTCATTGTGGCGATGTATTAATTCAATGCGAGCATGTTCTGTTAAATCGGAACATGATGTCGTTAAATAATTCTCTGGGAATAAGATATTCATGGTTTGCCGTTATGCAGGAATCGAGCCACATTTGTTGCTAACGATTTTATACTACAACACAAGCATCTACCTACGTAACGTTTTGTTCATCCTAATGTAAAAAATATAAAAATTGTTTCTACTTTTGTGCGTTAAAGACTTTGAAACCATCCAACCGATGTGCCCCAAACCGGTTTCATTAGAAAGGCAATTGCGAAGCCGGTTTTTAACCACTAAAACAACGTATTAGGCACAAATTGTATATCTTTTTTATTGTAGTAGCACACGCCGGGATCTATTAGTTAATCTATACAAAGTCAACCGTATATTTTTAATGTATATAAATAAACCATATAATTTATCTTCATGATAAAAGGAAAAAATATAATATATAATATAATTTTTATATTTTTATTTTGATATATAATAATATAATTTGTGATAATTGATTTTGAAAATTAAAAGTAACATTAGTCATATTAGGGCAATTCCACCAAGGCCAAAGTACGCGCGTCGGTAAATCGAGCGCCTGAGTTAATCGTCATTATTCTAATGAGACGGCTCCGTACCTTAAATGGTAGAAGCCTTGTCCACGTCAAAAACCGTTTGTTCTGCGTAGGAATAGAACGCCAGTCCTATAACGCAGAAGTTTTAGCAGTCGGTCGATCAATTCATAGACTAAAAATAATTATAATAATCTTTATTTTGAAACATTCAGAAGTACACATAAAAAATGTAAACTGTACGTCGATAACTGCAATAGTTATAAAAACTGTGACGCACCAACGCCCACCTCTTAGGACGGGGTACAACTTATGTTCTTAAGCAAAAATATACATATATGAAAGAATACAAAGAAAAAACGATTACACAGATAAACATAAAATTTTCAACTCAAATAAGGTATAAAAGTGTGTGTGCGTGCGTTTCCATATTTGCACTCACACACTCACGCACACACATGTGTGTGTGAAAAGGTAGAAACGCAAGCAAAAACAGTTACTAGAATCGGTCAAACAAATTGCTATGTTTTAAAAAATGTCAAGATATTATGATATGTTTGATAAGACAAGTTGCGTAACATTTGCATGTTTAATATTTTTGGTGGTGATGTCTAGGTTAACATAAGTAACCAAAATAGAATTCTGGTAGGATTGTAATTTCAGCGAGAAACTAAGCTGAATCTCAATTTCAATAACTGTCTAAATACGTCTCATAAACCAAATCCTACATCTTCGTGTGTTGACTATTGGGGTGCGATCACATTGACAAATAGTCTTTTAGGAAAATAGTTTAAAAAACCATTATGATAAATGTATTATATCATACGCATACTCATTTATTTTCACCGTAGGACCATTTTTAAAAACTTGGTCAAATTTACTTAACTAAACTATTAACTTAAACTATTTATTGTAGTAACTTAAGATACTTTTATTTTAGAAAAGGAATTTGGAAAATTGTTACATTCCATTATTTATTAAATATATTTAATAAATTTAATACTTTTTTATTTGAGTATTTCTAATGAATAAAAAAATTGAATTGAAAATAACTATAATAATTTCTATTTAATAGATAAATCACATAATACTACGAAATGTAATCAAAATATTTCATAATACGATCAGTGTGATCAGACCCTAACCTCCAAACGTAAGCTTTATTTGTGTACGGTTCATTAATCCGATCTCCGTAGCTCGTAGCTGCCTACAGCGCTACGTCGTAGCAACATCTACGACGAGAAACATGTTACAGTAATTAAAGTTTATTTTCATATCATTTGCGTTACTGAAATAAGGACTATATACTATCGTTGTAAGGTAGAGAATAGTTATTGCAAATTTAGCTGATTATTATATCATTCGTAGTAAATTAATATAAATAATATTATATTATATAATGAAGTGTATATAAGTGAAATGAATAAAAACATTTTTTTACTTCAATCTGACGGAACTTGATGAAAGACCACCTGATGTTAAGTGGCTACCTCCACCCATAACCTCTGCACTAGGATTCCCTGTGTCGCAGATGGCATGGACAAACACAGAAACACAAGACAAACACCCAAGACCCGAGAACAAACTTTATGCTCACCACACAAAGTGTGCCCCGGCCGGGAATCGAACCCGGGACCCCTCGCTTCGGAGGCAGGGTTACTACCAACTAAGCCATGGAGTCGTCAATATGACTCAGGTATTCCCTTAACGAAGTATGAGTAGACCCAGCTTGCATCTTGCATTGAATTCATGGACCTGTAATTTCATCGGTACCCACGCCCTTGCCAAAAACACAACGCGAGTGCATTAATGCTTGGCGGCTGACCAGGCATGGAGGCAGTACTTCTCCGCACGAATTTGGCATAAGTTCTACTACTACTTTGTCAGGAGAAAATACGTAAAAAATTCAGCCCGCTGCAGCTATTTGCTTAAAAGATAGACTTAACCCTAGCTCACAACATAAATTACTAATTGAATGCACACTTTTTTGCTCACCGAGAGGCTAATAAAGATGAAACAAATGTATGTGCAACAGTAACATAATATATCATTAACAGTAATGTAATATAACATTCATCAAGCGTCTACATACTTGTAGAAATTAAAACTTTTGCCTTTTTGATTAATTAAAGTTGGTATAAGTTTTCTCCTGGCTTATTCAGGCTGATTTTATTCTGATCAAAAGTGTTAGCTGATTTATTCGTATGAACTGATAAGCTCATCATTTGACACGTCTGAACTCCTACGATTGTGAAATCTATTAATACTATAATATTAATAGATTTCACTTATAATATATAGTAATATTTATACTATATAGTAATATTTATTTATACTTGTAATAAAACTAACGGATCCAATTCTGTACATTGAAGTTTTTTTTGAAGGGCACTCTATTATCGATACTGAAGCCAAAACTGTATTTTTAAAAATTTTTGTCTATCTATCTGTCCATATCTTGGTCGCGCATCACGCCAAAATGAATGAACTCAAATGAAACTTGGCACGATTTGAGGTCATACCCCGAGGTAGGACATAGGATCAGCTAGTTTCAATATGGTATGTTGAGGTGGAGGCCTTCGTGTAAGTTTTTTTTTTATGAATATGAATTTGTGTATGTAAGTGAAAATGTAATTTTGAAAGATAACATCCCTCCTAATTCTCCCCGCCGCTTAATATTTGATAATTTATCGCACCAAAACATCTCTAAATTCACCAGCGAATGCTTGATGTTTTGCGGTGTGAAATATAATCCACAGATTCAAAATTATTATCCCAAAAAGAGAGTTATGATATCCGTCCGTATTTTCTAGCGAAAAGTTTTAGAATCTAAGTATGTTATCATAAAACTCTGTGAATAGGTGCACCAACGCAAATAACCCAGTTATTTTACAATCCTATATAACTGCATTTTATAATCAGAAAAACTCTCATTTTCAACCAACATCCAGAGAATTCGATCAATTTGGTTGTTTTTTTTTATATATACTAACTAGCGACCCGCCCCGGCTTCGCACGGTTAGCAAAGCATCAGTGTCGTATCAGAAACTACCCGTGCGAAGCCGGGGTGACTTGCTAGTGTATTATACATATAAACCATCCTCTTGAATCACTCTATCTATTAAAAAAAACCGCATCAAAATCCGTTGCGTAGTTTTAATGATTTAAGCATACATAGGGATATAGGGACAGAGAAAGCGACTTTGTTTTATACTATGTAGTGATAATAATATAAGTAATATATATAACCTTAGTTTTCCGACATTTATGGACTGATTAATCGAACAACCGGAAAATAATTTTCTTGCGTGATAGGATATGTTTTCATATCGGTCCCATATAATTCCCATTAGTTTAGTCCAAAAGTAGTATCAATTTAACTACAACATGGCCAATAGCCAAATCCTATAATCCACTAATAGATTTCTGGAGGTAGATAACAACGTTATCAACATTGTAAACGCCAAAAATATTATGGACATTTCGTGTATTATAATTCGTGTTACCGAGATATTTACCATGATTTGTGAGTTTTGTTGACTCCCGATATTTCGACGCAGTTACATGCGTCATGGTCCCGGGCAAACTGAAGTCTTTGCGAAGTGGAGTGTGCAAAATCATTGGCAGACATATCGGTCTACCCTCTTGCGCACTCGTTTTGTACGTTCGACCACGTCGCCGCTACCACCGGTTTCGTTTTCACTATTAATTCGATCGCGACACACAACACTCACTGTATCGAGACGAGCCACAGGTTCCGTGTTTCTTCGGTTTTTGCACAACCTGACCACCGGATTCCAAATACTAGAAAGTTTAAAACCATCTTCCCGATTAAAGTTTTTATGTTTGGTAATCTCAATTGCTTCCTGGACCAGTCTAGGTATATAGTGACGTTCTGTTGAGATTACCTTCGGGTTATGTAGCTCGATCCAGTGATTTGAACCCGACTCCAGAAGATGTTCTGCTATGGCGGACTTGTTAGTGTCGATGTTTTTAACAGCTCGTATATGTTCTTTTACCCGGCAAAAAAAAAAAATTATATTTCGTGTATTTTTTGTCGTTTATTATCTATCTCTACTCATGTTTGTTGATTATAGGGTTTTGTTGTAATCTGATTGGCCTCAGAGCTCAGTTGGTAGTTGGTAGTGCCTTCTGCGCTGTAGGTTATGCATTCGATTCCCACCCAGGACAACCATTTTTGTGACGAACCTAATTGTTTTTTCAGTACCGGGGTGTTGTTAAATTTCAATTGCTGCCGATAATCGTGACTACCTACTACTTATTTAACCAAGTATTTACTCAGGACAAACATTTGTTTGAGGAACATAGATGTTTATCTGTATCTGAGTGTTAATATGTATGAAGTTACATAAGTAACATACGTAACAACTTACAAAAAATATATAATTATTCCAGCAATTATCTAGTTCCCTAAGTACAATCTACCCGTAGTTTGGGGCTAGATGACGCTGTGTATAATGTCCATAAATATTTAATTATTATTTATTATGGGTTGCTCCTTTCGCGCCAACCGGGGAGACACGTGTATAGATTCTGAGGTCACGGTTTTTGAGGCTGTTTCTAGGTTCTGCCAAAAAGTTTTTAATGTATACCTTTTCTAATTCTTGTTTAAACTTTTCTAAGCTACAGGCTATGTCTCAACACACTGAAGTTACTATAAAAGCGAGCTGATAATGAAATTCGCTCACTATATGATCGAAAATTATTGAACCATATCAAGCGAAGACGAAGCGAGCGCTTACTAATTAACAAATTTATATCCTCCGAAATACTCTTGAATATTAACCTGCAAAATTAAATGTTTATTCATGTGCTCAAGAATAGTTTCCGGCATCGAAACTTTTTTTTCCGTGGGGAAATGCACTTACATACCTGCCGGGCCACAACGGTTGTGTGGTACTAGATCCACTAAAACCCCACAGTGTCTGCCACGTGGCGGGAACATGGAAACGTTTTCACACACCTCCGCGAACCCGCGGCTGTCTGTTTCTGACCCCTCTCTGTTGGCATTTGGTACCACTCCTCTATTTGCGATATCAGGTTACTGATATAAACGTATGCAGTACTTTTTATGTAATTACATATATATATGTATAATGTATATCAGTATTAATATCCAGACATAGAACATACACCTATGTTTGTTACACAAATGTCGTGGTGGGAATCAAACATAGAAGAGCTACTAAAAACTGGGCTCTTGTTTTAGATATTTGTGTTTTGCAACCGTGTATGTTCCTGACATATCAGATACAGGAAACCTCCATCAAAGTGTGAGTGAGTTTGTTCTTGTATCAAATAATTTATCGTTGATTTTTTACATCTTAATACTTCCAAGAGCCAGCACGCAAAGTCGCAAGCATTCCTAGTACGTAAACAAGAGTCCAGATGTAGCTTGATAAATACGTGGGGTCTCAACGGGTCTTAGGAACAGGTTAAAAATGGCAGTCCTTTGTACTACCTACCTAACAATGCCGTGTTTGACGGCGAGAAATACTTCTGGTTCTCACTTCGCGGAGGTTACCACTTAACATCAGGTGGGCTTTCAGCTTGTCACGTTACTATTGTTACAAAATAAAAAGTTATATTCCATCTTGTGTGGCTTCCAACTGCCTTGCCTGCCTTAGAATGAACACTTGTAAAAGTTAATTAAGAAAATGCATCTGGTACTTATAAGCATAACAGTTAAAAGTAATATTTTTAAGAAAACGTTCCTTTTTTAACCTTTTTTGTCCCCAGTTTCGATGTCCGAGGACGGAGTTTCAACACGGCACTGCACTGGTCCGATCCAACTGCCTTCGGCCGCAGAGCCCACTTCACCACCATGTCACGGCCGTCATCACTGACAGTTGATGCTGTACAGCTCGATGATGAGGGAATCTACCGCTGCAGGGTCGACTTCAAGAACTCCCCAACCAGGAACTTCCAGATCAAGCTCAATGTTGTTGGTGAGAACTTTGGACCGTCATATTTTACTTTCTGCTTAGGAAACTGGAACCAGTTTCAGCTTTAGACGATGCAGCATAGCGGGATGATAAGATCATCTATGGCCCCAAGGTTGACATCAGTACTTTCCAGCACCTTTCAAGTTAGCTGGATGTTGTGGATGAGACTTTTACGGTTAGTTTAGTAAACGATACAGTTTGAGCTGATGGCAATATTGTGTACCGGGACGTTGAAATCAAGAGTTTATGTGATTTTTTAGTTGGGTTTGATGATAAACTCACATTTATTAGACCAATAGGTTAATTAGAGGTGAGAAACCTGCTTAACCTTCGTCTACAATAACTACCCGATTTAGATCCTCTTCAACTCTCCTGAGTTGCATGCATTTAGGCACCTTCCAAACCGTTACACAATGATGCGAAGCAGACGAATGGTGGCAGTACTTGACCGGATGAAATAGCCAAAAGTTCCACAATTTCCCAGGTCGTTCCTTATGCATTTCAACGAGATCCTTTGCAAACAACAATACAATATTTTAATTCTTTGTCCTGTAACTGCCATATCATGGCGTTGGTCGGCCGTTTTTATCTTCATTCCTCATTCTGTGTGCTAGATGCTACACTATGAGTCTAAAAACAAGATAAGATAAGATCATTAAACTTGACAATCGATCTAATAATTATCACAAAACTCTTTTCAAGAACTTGAAGACCACCGACTATTAAGCTCCAATTTGTTCTTTTATTTTCCAATTCCGAAGCAATTAGTAGAAAGCAAGTTTACAACTAATTGGCTAGTTTCCCTGTTGTAAAGGAAATGGTGGAAAAAACTGTTGGTTCATTCAATATGAATGCGGTAAAAAGTTTTCGTCAAAGCGTATTTTTGCGCCAATTCAATTCAACGGGCTATTTGATGTGAAAATGCTGTGAAGTTGAGCGTCAGCCGCGGATTCAGACCTCCAATAAGGTCGTGGCCAGTACCTGGCCAAAAATCTGCCAAGTGCGAGTCGCTCAAGATACATTGCATTCTTAAAAAGAATACGTTTACATGTAACGTCACTTACCGACCTGATAAGCGATACCGCATCACTAAATCAAGAAGTCAGCAATAGAAATTTGACAAAGTTAAAGCGAATCACGCGCGAATTATTTTTAATAAGTAATCCTAAAAATATTTCTGTTCTATTTTTTATAAAAATACTAATCTAAACGTATCATCACAGTCCCCCCACACCAACTGCTGCTTTACGATGAAGCTGGTCGCGACGTCGCTGGCGTGGTTGGACCTTTAGAAGAAGGGGGGAACTTCACGCTCCTCTGCGAACTTCGAGGGGGTAAGTGTACATAGCTTAATACTAGTATAATAACTTCATATTATATATATACTTTCAGCCTAAACAACTAAACCGATTTTAAAAATTCTTTCACCAATGGAAAGCTATATTATTAGTAAGTAACATAGGCTATATTTTATCCCCGTATTCCCAAGGAACAGGAACTACGCGGGTGGAACCGCGGGGCGGCCGTGTAGCTAATATATATCGGTGCGAGCGCTATTAACCAACATCTTTCACGTGGATAATGCCGAAACTCAAAGCATTTGAAAGTATATACGGTAATTACAATATAAAAAACCTTTTTAAAATTTGTCTGTCTGTCTATTTGTTTCGGCTAATCTCCGAAACGACTAAACCTATTTTGACGGTATTTTCACTAGCAGATACTTGATGTTTTGAGGAGTAATTTAGCCTACTTTTAATTAAGAAAAATAAAAATAATAAATGAAAATATTGTTTGTTGAAGTCAGCGTGAAAACAGCTAAGAATATAATAATATATATTTATTATAAATATAGATACGAGAGATATAGGAGAAATCAAATATTTTTTATCACATAAAACTTTCGACAAGTTAAATTATCTTTCAAAAGTTTGTTAGATTTGTTATACACTTAATTCTTCCGTGTTGCCGCCTACGTGATTCAATTAAAATGGAGACAGGTGGAGGGTGCCTGTGTACCTCCTTAACAGCCATTAAAATGAGGTCTCATACTGCATATAAATAATATTAGTCAATAATTATTACGAATAATTGCAAAATCCATGTTATAGCATAAAAATGAATATTATAAATTTTAAAACTATCATTTTTATGAACATTATTATTCATGTTACCGAGATATTTATCATGTTTTGTGACTTTTGTTGACTCCCGATATTTCGACGCAGTTACATGCGTCATGATCCCGGGCAAACTGAATTCTTTGCGAAGTGGATGATAAATGAGTATTAATTAACAAGTATACATGGATATTTCATACAGCGTTATTTAGCCCCAAACTAAGAATAGTATGTACTATGGGATCTAAATAACTGATAGAATAGTTACATAGTATTGCTTTTTTCTGTGAATACATACATATCTTTAACTAAAATTATAAATGCGGAAATGAGTTTATTTGTTTCGCTTTCACGCCTATACCAACAAACCAATTTAAAAAATTCTTTCCCTTAGTTTCCCTTTAACCTTTGGTAACGGAACCTTGAAAGGGCACACTATAATTATTGGTGAATCGTTTTATTCTCGGTAAATGCTTTTATCAACGAAGGAATGACAATATTTATTGAAAGAGCCTACTATAATTATTGGTGAATCGTTTTATTCTCGGCAAATGCTTTTATCAACGAAGGAATGACAATATTTATTGAAAGAGCCTACTATAATTATTGGTGAATCGTTTTATTCTCGGTAAATGCTTTTATCAACGAAGAAATGACAATATTTATTGAAAGAGCCTACTATAATTATTGGTGAATCGTTTTATTCTCGGCAAATGCTTTTATCAACGAAGGAATGACAATATTTATTGAAAGAGCCTACTATAATTATTGGTGAATCGTTTTATTCTCGGTAAATGCTTTTATCAACGAAGAAATGACAATATTTATTGAAAGAGCCTACTATAATTATTGGTGAATCGTTTTATTCTCGGTAAATGCTTTTATCAACGAAGGAATGACAATATTTATTGAAAGAGCCTACTATAATTATTGGTGAATCGTTTTATTCTCGGTAAATGCTTTTATCAACGAAGAAATGACAATATTTATTGAAAGAGCCTACTATATTGTAATTATTGGTGAATCGTTTTATTCTCGGTAAATGCTTTTATCAACGAAGGAATGACAATATTTATTGAAAGAGCCTACTATAATTATTGGTGAATCGTTTTATTCTCGGCAAATGCTTTTATCAACGAAGGAATGACAATATTTATTGAAAGAGCCTACTATAATTATTGGTGAATCGTTTTATTCTCGGTAAATGCTTTTATCAACGAAGGAATGACAATATTTATTGAAAGAGCCTACTATAATTATTGGTGAATCGTTTTATTCTCGGCAAATGCTTTTATCAACGAAGGAATGACAATATTTATTGAAAGAGCCTACTATAATTATTGGTGAATCGTTTTATTCTCGGTAAATGCTTTTATCAACGAAGAAATGACAATATTTATTGAAAGAGCCTACTATATTGTAATTATTGGTGAATCGTTTTATTCTCGGTAAATGCTTTTATCAACGAAGGAATGACAATATTTATTGAAAGAGCCTACTATAATTATTGGTGAATCGTTTTATTCTCGGTAAATGCTTTTATCAACGAAGGAATGACAATATTTATTGAAAGAGCCTACTATAATTATTGGTGAATCGTTTTATTCTCGGTAAATGCTTTTATCAACGAAGAAATGACAATATTTATTGAAAGAGCCTACTATAATTATTGGTGAATCGTTTTATTCTCGGTAAATGCTTTTATCAACGAAGGAATGACAATATTTATTGAAAGAGCCTACTATAATTATTGGTGAATCGTTTTATTCTCGGTAAATGCTTTTATCAACGAAGAAATGACAATATTTATTGAAAGAGCCTACTATATTGTAATTATTGGTGAATCGTTTTATTCTCGGTAAATGCTTTTATCAACGAAGAAATGACAATATTTATTGAAAGAGCCTACTATATTGTAATTATTGGTGAATCGTTTTATTCTCGGTAAATGCTTTTATCAACGAAGAAATGACAATATTTATTGAAAGAGCCTACTATAATTATTGGTGAATCGTTTTATTCTCGGCAAATGCTTTTATCAACGAAGGAATGACAATATTTATTGAAAGAGCCTACTATAATTATTGGTGAATCGTTTTATTCTCGGTAAATGCTTTTATCAACGAAGGAATGACAATATTTATTGAAAGAGCCTACTATAATTATTGGTGAATCGTTTTATTCTCGGCAAATGCTTTTATCAACGA
Organism: Aplocera efformata; assembly: GCA_921293045.1. Lineage (NCBI taxonomy): Eukaryota > Metazoa > Arthropoda > Insecta > Lepidoptera > Geometridae > Aplocera > Aplocera efformata. The sequence continues at coordinate 1,531,245 of OV121057.1, forward strand.
AGGAATGACAATATTTATTGAAAGAGCCTACTATAATTATTGGTGAATCGTTTTATTCTCGGTAAATGCTTTTATCAACGAAGAAATGACAATATTTATTGAAAGAGCCTACTATATTGTAATTATTGGTGAATCGTTTTATTCTCGGTAAATGCTTTTATCAACGAAGAAATGACAATATTTATTGAAAGAGCCTACTATATTGTAATTATTGGTGAATCGTTTTATTCTCGGTAAATGCTTTTATCAACGAAGGAATGACAATATTTATTGAAAGAGCCTACTATAATTATTGGTGAATCGTTTTATTCTCGGCAAATGCTTTTATCAACGAAGGAATGACAATATTTATTGAAAGAGCCTACTATAATTATTGGTGAATCGTTTTATTCTCGGTAAATGCTTTTATCAACGAAGAAATGACAATATTTATTGAAAGAGCCTACTATAATTATTGGTGAATCGTTTTATTCTCGGCAAATGCTTTTATCAACGAAGGAATGACAATATTTATTGAAAGAGCCTACTATAATTATTGGTGAATCGTTTTATTCTCGGTAAATGCTTTTATCAACGAAGAAATGACAATATTTATTGAAAGAGCCTACTATATTGTAATTATTGGTGAATCGTTTTATTCTCGGTAAATGCTTTTATCAACGAAGAAATGACAATATTTATTGAAAGAGCCTACTATATTGTAATTATTGGTGAATCGTTTTATTCTCGGTAAATGCTTTTATCAACGAAGGAATGACAATATTTATTGAAAGAGCCTACTATAATTATTGGTGAATCGTTTTATTCTCGGTAAATGCTTTTATCAACGAAGGAATGACAATATTTATTGAAAGAGCCTACTATAATTATTGGTGAATCGTTTTATTCTCGGTAAATGCTTTTATCAACGAAGAAATGACAATATTTATTGAAAGAGCCTACTATAATTATTGGTGAATCGTTTTATTCTCGGCAAATGCTTTTATCAACGAAGGAATGACAATATTTATTGAAAGAGCCTACTATAATTATTGGTGAATCGTTTTATTCTCGGTAAATGCTTTTATCAACGAAGAAATGACAATATTTATTGAAAGAGCCTACTATATTGTAATTATTGGTGAATCGTTTTATTCTCGGTAAATGCTTTTATCAACGAAGAAATGACAATATTTATTGAAAGAGCCTACTATATTGTAATTATTGGTGAATCGTTTTATTCTCGGTAAATGCTTTTATCAACGAAGGAATGACAATATTTATTGAAAGAGCCTACTATAATTATTGGTGAATCGTTTTATTCTCGGTAAATGCTTTTATCAACGAAGAAATGACAATATTTATTGAAAGAGCCTACTATATTGTAATTATTGGTGAATCGTTTTATTCTCGGTAAATGCTTTTATCAACGAAGGAATGACAATATTTATTGAAAGAGCCTACTATAATTATTGGTGAATCTTTTTATTCTCGGTAAATGCTTTTATCAACGAAGGAATGACAATATTTATTGAAAGAGCCTACTATAATTATTGGTGAATCGTTTTATTCTCGGTAAATGCTTTTATCAACGAAGGAATGACGATTTACCTATAATATTTGTGACGAAACTTGGAAATATGGCGCTACGTGATAAACTCAGATCACGTAGGTACTAGCTCCATATAAAATAATATAGTAGGGAAAGATATTGAACTTTCTTGGGGATAAATAAAGCTTTCTTTAAATCTATAACCTCGATTTACGAGTGAACAAAACCGGTTTGTATTGTAATCGAAAGTCTAGTTAGAGGGAACTTTTTCAGTGCTGAATAATTCTGGCATAGTTTGTTCGAGCCAGGTAAAGCGCTCGCCAAGGCGATTTTATCATTTGTATAGAGAAGAGTAACCAAATATGGGCTACCATTTCGTTTTTGCCTCAAAAATAAAAAAACGATTAAAAAATTAACCATTTACTGACGAATTACTGAATGCGATACACGAACGTCGTTTGTTGCGTCTTTCGATTGTAGGTTTTCGAGAATTGTTACTAGCCCATATTAAAGCACTAGCCCACATTTACTTACTCTCCTCTACCACTACAATACATTCTTGTATTATTTATTTATTTATGTACGGTATGTTTATTTCTCGTAGGATATACCTCTGTAAATATTTTATTAATCTTACTTGATTTAATATTTTGAGATCATGTATTTCTTCTCGTCCATCCAAAGGTTGTCTGTAAGAGTTCGCTTTATAGCGATAAGACCGTCCATTGTGTCATTTTTTATTATTAAAAATTTCTAGTTTCAAGCTATTGTTATCTTTTTGGTGTGCAATAAAGTGTCTACACCGCCGACCAACCTTCCAAGCCACGCATTCCTCTCCATCCAAAGGTTGCCTGGAAGAGATCGCTTCTAAGCGATAAGGCCGCCCATTGTACATTATTGTTCTAGATTATTTATACATTTATTTATATTGGTGTGCAATAAATTATTTTTGTATTGTATTGTACTAGCTCTCCACAGATGTTTTCCTATGTTTTCCTATTCATATTCACAATTTGACTGTGAATCAAGACAGAAATTCACTTTTGACAATTTGACTTGCTGGCAAACAACATATTAAAATCCCCGTGAACGTTCCAAATGTTTTCTTACATATGTTTTATAAACCATGTCCTAACAATTACGAGCACAACGAAATTAAAGTCAGAGAAATCAGTTGTACTATTTTCTGTGTGCGAGTAGGTACTGACTAAAAAAAGTTTAACAAAACCGAATTCGGTACTTTCATCCCGTATTTCTGACCCTAAGTGGATACAACCTACCGTTTTAAAAAAGAAACAGCCTATCCGTGTACAAAGGTCAAAGAAAATAGACAGGAAAGAAAATTCTTTATTTCGTTTAGGTACTTATTTTTTGGATGACATATTTTTTCCAGTTATTTTGATTTTAAAACCAAACTATTGAAACGATTTTGATAAAATTTCTATGGAACCAATCTAAAAGCATATTCTTTCAAATAAAGAATGATATTTCCAAATCGATGAATATAATAAATGATGTATGTATAAATGTATAATATGTATATAAATTTGCGCATGAGACGTACATAGACATTACTGTTGTCATGGGCGAGGGTCACCACTTACCATCAGGTGGGCCCTCAGCTCGTTCCGTCACTAATTCACATTAAAAAAAAATGTATCCGAGGTATCAATAAAACATTAAAATAAAATACGACAGAATTAATAACTTCCTCCTTTGTACTCGGTTGAAAATACCTATCTCGGCCATCGTTGAAGTAAATCACCATTTCCCAAGACAATGCGATAACTGGCGAATAACCCGATCCACGTTTACCGCTCTTGAAAAATTGTCCCCGTCGGAACAGACGTGTCGTTTGTAACACTAATAGTTGTTTTCCGATTTCGCTCCTTAAGGTGCGTTTAGACATAGCGACTTTTGGTTACTCCTCTAGCACTACGATACGTGTAGGGCATCAAAGGGTACACACCTACGGACGCGAGCAACTGGGCCTCCCAATATGAAAAATCCTACTAATATTATAAACGCGAATGTTCGGATGGATGTTTGTTACTCAATCACGCCAGAACGGCCGAACGGACCTCGATGAAATTTGGCACAGAGATAGATTATAGTCTAGAATAGCACATAGGTTACTTTTTATCCCGGAAAAATGTACGATTCCCGTAGGAAGTCCAACCGCGGGTAACACCACGGGGCGCAGCTAGTACATGAATATATTTACAAACTAGAACTATAAACAATTTGTACAGTATAAAACAATAAAATTGTGAATTATCTACGTAGTTAGTTTTAGTTGGTATAAGAGAATCACTAGCATTATATTTAGTCGCGAACACTGAAATGACCCTTATCCACCCCACAATTTGCTCCGCCATTACCACACTAGCACTCTTTGTGGGGCTGTCTGTTTGACTAATATCATAACCAGGAGTTTTTCATAGTTTTCGATGCGTGAGCTCTTAAGGCGTTACCTGCTGAAGGAAAACGTGTGATGGAGCTTTTGTTGAGCTAATAATACACCCGGTTTATTTATTTTGGTAGTTTCTGCTACGTTTCGGTGAGTTAGGTGAACTTTTTGTTTTGTTTTGACGTATAGGTACCTGAGAAGGAAGAACAGAATCATTGTAAAGATAAGTCTCTTTTCCGTCCGTCTGTCATAAAGTTTTTTTTTTAGCAAGCGTCTGCTCACTCTTTGACCTTTAAAGATTTATTTATTTATTTACAAAAAAATGACTGAAAAAGTTCAAACAATCCTTACGCCATCTATTATAGTACAAAATACATTAAAAATCGACTCATATAGGTTATTGCAGTAAATTGTATTATTTTCTTATATTTGCCGATTTTTTTTTAACGGACTTTTTAAAAGGAGGATGAATTTTTTTTTGTTTTTCCACCATTTTTTTTTATTAGTTAGTGTCTTATGTGGTCGCATAGAAATGTTATGAGAATTTCCACCCTAATGGCGTAACATAAGTAAATGAAAGAATTGAATTCGATTAACTCAATTTCAAATCAATTATAAATATTATAACAAGAACGGTGTTTACAATATTTAAAGACTTATGATTGTTGACTGTTGAGTTGTTTCATAGTTTCAAAACATTTGTTGATTCTCAAAATATTTCGCCGTTCATACAATCAGACAAAGAACTTTTGGAATAAATTCAAGTCTTTATTCTGACGAGATAAAAAGCGACAAAAAGTTCAACTTGTTCACTTGTTCTTTCGAAAGGGAATAAAAAGTACACAAATTCATACATTTACATTGTGACAACTTAGATGATTTCCTATCGACGTAAAAACAAAAATATGAATTCTGTTTAAGTGCCTCGTTTAAAAATTTATTTAATTGCGCCTTATTATAATAAAAACGTGGTGGCCAGGGGCACAGCCGCCGAACCAAAAATTCAACGACATGTGACATCTACCAATCCTGTGGGTTTCCGTGGTAGATCAGAGCCCATTCTTTCTCAATTATCGAGAGTAGGCCGGTGTCCCTGCAGTGAGAACATTAGAGGCTGATACGAATAATAAAAACAGATTTCAGTATTTAGCAATAATATTTTGTTCGCCTAAGATGATAAATCTATTAAACTTTAGTTTTCGGAAATTTAATTTAGTCTTATGCTTAGTATTTGGGCAACAAAGCTTCGCCAGGTTTTTTTTTATTGTAAAATTCTGTTTTATCGGAAATTATATTTTGTTAGATACGATTAAATCATAGTTTAATATTTTTTATTGCTCCAATTGGGTAATGTTATTTGATTGGTTAACCCAATAATTGCATTGTTATTATTGAAAATCAGCCGAACATTCATGTTGTATATCACCATTTTACAAATTTTTAAGAAACTGTATGTTAACAATCAAGTACCACGAAAAATAACGAGATTGCGATGTTTTAAATTGTCAACTTAATTGTAAATTAAATTAAGCGATTTTTTTGTAAAAAGAAACGTTTTTTCAGGAGAACCTATACAGGTAAACTTAAACAGCAAAAATCTATCTAAACTTCATAAAACTGCTACAGCCGTTTCCGAGATACGCAACATAAATCATTGTATAAATATTGGTGTGTGAATATGACTCCGCCCTTTCTCAACAGATGTCGTTTTTAGTATTGTTTACGTGTACTAATAAATGACCATACTTGTATTCGATAGTACTGAATGTCAGCTATCTAACGCATTTTATGATATTTGGTTGAAGTGTAAGCAACAATTGTTTTCACCTTTTCGAAAATGTCGGTTTTTATTCCAAATAAACGTCATTTGCGGGAAGTGTTATTACATTATTTTATTGCGAAGAAAACTGCAGCGGAAACTTATCGTTTGCTTGTGGAGATTTATGGTGAGCATGCTCCGTCTAATACAACTTGCAAGGAATGGTTTCGACGATTTCAAAATAACGATTTTAGTACTGAGGATAAAGAACATGGAAAACCACCAAAAAAATTTGAAGATGCTGAATTGGAAGCATTATTGGCGGAAGATTCTTGCCAAACTCAATCAGAATTAGCTGCAGCATTAAATGTTGATCGTTCAACTGTTGCAAAGCGTTTACAAATGATGGGAATGATTCAAAAAGCCGGTTACTGGGTTCCACATGATTTAAAAGAAAGAGACATGGAACGTCGGAAAACCATTTGTGAAATGCTGCTTCAAAGACAGCAAAGAAAAGGATTTTTGCATCGGATAGTCACAGGAGACGAAAAATGGATACACTACGAAAATCCTAAACGCAAAAAAGCTTGGGTGAAACCAGGCGAACCAGGCCCATCACAGCCAAAAATAAATATTCACTGTGCCAAGGTCATGCTCTGTATTTGGTGGGATCAGAAAGGTATTGTATATTATGAGTTGCTCAAACCCTCTGAAACTATTAATGGAGAAGTTTACCGACGACAACTAATGCGTTTGAAGCGAGCCATAGAAGAAAAACGACCAGAATGGGTGAATAGACATAACAAATTAGTTCTTCAGCATGACAATGCCAAACCGCATACCGCAGAAGTCGTAAAAAGATATTTAGAGGGACAGGACTGGGAAGTGTTACCCCACCCGCCATATTCACCAGACATAGCTCCTTCGGATTACCACCTATTCCGGACGATGCAGACAGACCTTACTGGAGACAAGTTTACTTCATGTGAAAGTATCAAAATTTGGATTGACAACTGGATAAGCTCAAAAGACCAGGACTTCTTCCAGCAAGGAATACGAAAACTACCTGAACGATGGGCGAAGGTTGTAGCTGCAGATGGAGCATACTTTCAATAATTTTTTTTTTAATTTTGTAAGCGAACAAATGTGTTTTATTTTGACAAAAAGGGGCGAAGTCATATTCACACACCCATTAAATAAGTATATATACAATAATTGCTTGTTTAAAGTAATAAGATACGTAGATAGTTACCATTTAGAGATAAATAAATTAAAATTACCTATTTAATTTCACTATCTTTAGCTTTGAAGAGCTTGCTATTGTTCAGTAAAATATATTTCAAAACTTTATGTATATAGTACAAAGCAATCGCCCAGCGATCGTTTTGCCGTATCTCTGACATCGCTGTCTTTGAGAGAATTAATCACTCCATCCCTACTAAAACTTTAGAGCAATTACATAATTAGAGCACTTGCTATGAAAATATCTGCAGGCACCAGACTGAGTTCATTTTTCATCGTTCAAACTCTATTCAAGATTGCTTTAAACTTCGTTTAGATAAAATATCTATTAAATTAAACTTTCAAAGATCTAATTAGCATTGAGTTCGGTAGGTGCGAAATATCTATATTCAGTGAGTAGTTAGATAATAGTAGTTAGATTAATAATAATAATAATATTTTTCATTGTGAAAGTCAAAAAGCGGACATTTTACCAAGTGATAAATATGTTGAGGCAAAATTTTGTCGCCCCAAATTTTGAACTAATAATATAGGGATTGAATGTCTAGGGCGTCGTAAATCGACTTCCACTATCCAGAATGATAGGTACTTCAATACAGGTCCTTCAGAAATTGAAGTCAAAAGTTTTACTTCATCCTAAAGGTAATCAATAAAGCACCCTTTTGAATGCAGTTTTGTTTTAGGCAAACAAAATTTAGCACAATGGTGAAGCCATAACCTAACCCAGGATTACGCGTGAGCTCTAAGTACGATATCGCCATACATACAACCTTACGAATCATGTCGCCAGTCCAACCTTTTTTTTTAATGGATTATTATTTTTTGGCTTGGACTTTTGGTGAGAGCTGGTTCTCGATCGACTTTAAACTAAAGTTTAATTTATCAGCAAAGGAAGGGCACCCCTTAGGTACGGACCTCGGCTTTACCCGCTTCTATTAATAACAGTACAAGCGCATTCCCGTCAAAAGTAGTGAAAATGAAATATTAGCTTTACTCAAAGAAATGGCCTCGCTCACGAGAGTCACTATTCACTAGTCATTCAACTAAGTCAACATAAAGGGCTGCATCATTTGGCGTGAAATAAATTGGCTTATATTTTAGTTTAGCATTATACGTCTGAGAACAACCAAAAATTTAATTAAATCGATTCCAAAAAACATAATCGAATGGAATTTAAATAGAATTTCGGGATTCCAGGGATGAACTGTAAATAGTGTATGGTAAAACGGTCACCTCTTAACGGTCTGGTGGTCTTTCGGTCTGTCGGCACGCAGGCAATATCCCCTGTATTGGTAGGGGCCGTCAAGCGAATCTACATAATAGGTTTATTGTAAATACCTACCCATATTTACTGGGTAAACCGAAAAAGATTCGATATTGCGATTTAATTTACATTCTGCCGATTGAGGTCAATATACGGTGGATATATTCTCGTGAAAAAAGTATTGTGGCATGTCTGTGCTGTACAAATCTCGGTGGGCGGGTTGAAACTTTTTTGAACTAATTCGATATGGAAATTTTATTTTCTTATAAGATTGTTTTTTAACCTTTTCTTTGTTTTATCGTAATATATATAAACACAACGAACAAACTGAAAAGATTTAGTTCGTTCGCATTTAGACTAAGCGTTTGTGAAGGCACATAAGAATCTCGGTTCCGATAATCGTTAATGAAAGACTTCAAGCGACTTGTAATCTCCTACACCAGAGTTGGCCACTAACTCACATGAAAAAAATTCTATAATACGATGTAACAATACGATCTACGAAACTAGAATATCTTCTTAGATTTTAAGTTAGTACAGACAGACAATCAGTTTGACTGTAGGCTTGGAAATACTTTTTAATAAAGCTACGTAGCATTGTTACAAAATAATGGCCGAATTGAGTACTTTCTCCTTTTTTAAGTCAGTTAAAAAATAGGAGACCCTCAGCTGTATATTTGTTTCGTGACATTGTCGCAAATTGAAGACGGACATATTTTTTTAATAATTATTACTAAAAGTCATAAATAACAACATAAATTATTATATAATGAATAAGATTATCGCCGCGTTTATAAAACTAGATTCCATTTCAAATAATAATTACACGTAACTTAAAAATAATACACTAATATCATTAAAAACACAAACAGCAGTAGAACTTGTGCAAAGTTCGCCCGGAGAAGTACTGCCTCCACACCTGGTAATTTCCGCCAAGCAGTACATAATGCTCACATTGCTGTGTTCCGGTGGAAGGGTGTGGATGCCGGTGAAATTACAGGCACGTGAGACGTATCTCCGTCTCGGGTGACGGCCGCAGCGGAGTCTGACTTGGGTCTTCTCATACTACGGTCAAGGAGGACCTAAGTTGCATTGCTGTTGTTATGGGCGGAGGTAACTACCTTTTTTTTGACGTTCTGTCACTTTTGTTACATAAAAAAAACATTCCTAATGGTAGAATTACTTTTACATTCGTCAAAATTGTAGATATATTACGCCCAAGAATACAAAAAAGAGCTGAATTGAGATACTTCGTTAGTTTGGTAAAATATACGAACCTATCCGTATCCCAAATGCCCGCTGGCTTGGGAACGAAATATACCAAAACATTGAAAAATATTCTACCAGTTGAATGTCTCGTGTCCGAGATCCGTTTCAGATCTGACGGAGTCCCCGGGGAAATCCCCACTTTCTCGTGTATTGCTTTTTCAGCATGACTTATGGGCGGCTATGGATTGGCAAACATTCTATCATATTAGCTGCAGGGTTGCGAAATAAAAAATGAGATGAGATAGTGCCACTTATTTTTGAATAGAAATTGGATTTTATCGGAAACTATCTTCATTTTAGGGTTCTGTACCCAAAGGTTAAGGGTAAAAGAGGTATGTATGCTACTATGTCTACAAAGAATGTCTATGTAAAGTATGACTTTTAGAGGGCTGTGTATCTTTTGTACCAAAAATCGTAACGGCCCGTAGTTTGCACAGATAAAATACCTACTATTATTGCGGATGTTGAATTAATTAACAATCGTTGGTACGGAACCCTTAGCGCACGTTTTAAGATTTAGTATACATAGTTACAGATAATACTTTATTGTTCAATGAAACAATAATTGTTTAAGCTTATCAATTTAAAATAAATTGGCGGTCCAGTCGTTTAAAGCGATCTCTTAGAGACAACCTTGGATGGAGAAGAAATAACGGACTTTATATCGGGCATCTGGGTGTATCTATTTAGTGAGACTAATGAACTTTTTACTGGCCTCTCGGCTCAGTAGGCAGAAGCGCAGCGTTCAGGTCGTGGGTTAGATTCCCATCCAGGACAAACATTTGTATGACAAACATGGATATTTTTTTCTGTGTCTGAGTATTAATATTATATGTATGTGTTTAATAAAAAATACTTCAATAAGCATTACATTCGAAATTTCCCGAGTTTTCCGAATATAAACCATGCATAGTATAGATGCATATAATACCTAGATGGCGCTGTATGACATGTATATTATCTACCAATCCGGATTGGGCTCCCGTGGTAGATCAAAGCCCATTCACTCTCATTTATCAAGAGTAGGCCGGTGTCCCTGCAGTGGGAACATTAGAGGCTGGTACGGACGGCGCTGTATGAAATATCCATGAATATTATTCATCATTAACATAATATATTACACTATGAAAACGTATAAATATATTTCATCTAGCCTCTTTCTAGCAAGCAACAAACATACACGGCCGATAAATAACAGAAGAACATACAGCAAACACCGTCCATCATTATGCATACATCAAAAGGCGCCAGAGTTCGTATAAAATAAATGAATTATGTATAAGAATGTAAAATTAAGGTGTTTCCCGGCACGGCCCTAAATCACCCGGTAAACTTTTATCAAGTTTCCTCGGCGACGCTAAATTGCCCGGCAAATAGTTAATTCTGGTAACTGGCAAATGTTTGGTTCCATTATTATGCAAACTACGACAGCTGTTCTGATTTTACAAGCCTGTATTACCTGCTCGTTATAGAATAATATACCTAGAATAGACGATAACATATTTATTTTGCGATAAAATATACATGATAAAGTTTTTGGCTCCGTGACTTAGTTGGTAGCTTCGAAGCGAGGGGTTCCTGGTTCGATTCCCGGCCGGGGCACTTTGTGTGGTGAGCACGAAGATTGTTCTCGGGGCCCTGGCTGTTTGTCTTGTGTTTCTGTGTTTGTCTATGCCATCTATGACACAGGGAATCCTAGTGCAGACATGATATTTTTATGATATTATTATTTATTAAACTGGCCTCATAGCTCAGTTAGAAGTAGCTCCGCCGTCTATGCTGTAGATTCTATTCCTAACCAGGACAAACATTTGTGTGGCGAACATCAAAAAAAAAAAAAAAAAACATCGTTAACACACTCATACCTCTGCACTAGGATTCCCTGTGTCGCAGATGGCATGGACAAACACAGAAACACAAGACAAACACCCAAGACCCGAGAACAAACTTTATGCTCACCACACAAAGTGTGCCCCGGCCGGGAATCGAACCCGGGACCCGTCGCTTCGAAGGCAGGGCTACTACCAACTAAGCCACGGAGCACGGATGTATTCTGTCAGTAATTTGGGTCCCATAGTTCAATCCATATCGGAGACCTTCGGCTTGAAAACTCCGACATCAGAGTTGACCACTTACTCACACGAAAGAAGAAGTACAAGCCATACTTAGTCTGGGGCTAGATAGCGTTATGTGAAATATCTATGAATATTTTTTAAACTTAGTTTTCTCTTTACTTTGTGGTGTACAATAAAATGTTACTATGTTCTAACGTTATATGTGTTAGAGCGTGGTGGCCCAGGGGCATAGACGCCGACTTTCAATCTGAAGATTGCTGGTTCAAACCCACAAGTGCACCAATGAGTTTTTTCACTTGAAAAAATTTATGTGCGGAATACCACGTCCTCAAAACGGTGACGGGAAACATCGTGGGGAAACCGGCATGTCTTAGAACCAAAAATTCGACGACATGTGACATCTACCCGTGGTAGGTCAGAGCCCATTCACTCTCAATTATCGAGTGTAGGCCGATATCCTTGCAATGGGAACATTAGAGGCTAGTATTATGTTCTAAGTCTCTAACTATCAGCAAAGATGATTTAACTAACTACACCGTTAAATTTCAGTATTCAATTCAGTACATAATTGAAACGGTGAAATATATTTCCGCTACGCGACTGAACGAATTCATGAGATATCAATATTCATAATCTCATATTTGGATGCAAACATGCAGCGTTCGCCATTATTTTTCATCTCGAATTGGGAATTGACTACTAGTGGTTACCTTACAAACCAGGTTCAGGGGTTTGATGTTCAGTACATTACACCATTACTCCAAGTCGTGGTCTTGCATTTTCGTTTAATGGATATGTTGATTTTTTATACGATTAAACTACACAAACGGAACCGTTGTACAAAATAAATAAATAAACGTTTACACACTCATACCTCTGCACTAGGATTCCCTGTGTCAACACAGAAACACAAGACAAACACCCAAGACCCGAGAACAAACTTCATGCTCACCATACAAAGTGTGCCCGGCCGGGAATCGAACCCGGGACCCGTCGCTTCGAAGGCAGGGCTACTACCACTAAGCCAAGGAGCCAACAACCAACAATACCTCATCAAAATATCGAAAATTTAAATGAAATTACTATTCAATATTCATGGCTTTGGCTTAAAACACAGCTACTATCTGTCCCTGCGTCAGGCGGTCAAAAGCTTGTTTCGTCCATTTATAAAGATAATCCATTGATAAAGATAGAGAAGCGAATATAAATAAACTAATGTTGTAAATTAAAAAGTTTGTCGGTATGTTTGTTACTACTTCACGCCTCAATTTATATACGGATTTGGATGGATCAATTTGGGATATACTTTACTGTCATACAATAAGTATGGTGTAATCCGATCAAAATAAAATTGAAGTGTCAGTTTGTAATGTCAAAAAATCAGATTTTTACTAAATGTATTTTATAGATACGGTAGCCATAAAAAAATAAAATTTTGTCTTTCTGTCTGTCTGTTAGTCTATCTGTCTATTTGTTCCGGCTAATCTCCGAAACATCTGGACCGATTTAGACGAGATTTTCACTGGTATACAGCTGGTGTTATAAGAAGTAACATTCGCTACTAAGAACATGGCCGTTAACATTGGCTGAAGTAATTTACTGTAGCTAAAAACAGTATTAGGGTTCCCCGCAAAAAGCTTGTAAAATTCAATGTGGACGGGGTACAGCTAGTATATAATTAAAATTTAGTTTTTAAGACGGTTGAAATCATGAAAAGTCAAAGTATAGATGTCAAATCTATTTACAGTCGACAAACTACAGTTCAATAAAAAAAAACAGCGCACTATCGCGACACAGCGACAGCCTAACTAACTGCGTCCAGGAAGCAAGTAATTCGCTTCTGTTCGATTAATTAACATCCCGAATGTTTTTCAAAACAACAGCTCATTGTTTTTTAAGCAGACTGTTTTGATATCGCAGCCGCATTCGAGAGTTCTCTCAAAAAGTATTGTTCACTGAAAAATATTGGGGTATCTTTATTTGTTTTAAGTATAAAAGGAGATAGGTGGTTTGGACTATAGTCGAGAGATCCACTCAGTATTCGCCGGATTTTATATTTTATTTTTCAAGTTCCATTTGTAAATCACAAAGTACAGATGGACAGAAAAGTATCAAGAATTTTTTTGTGCGAATTTATGACGAGGAAACCGGCTGGTGAGACAACTTGATATTGAGTCAAAGTCAAAGTCAAAATAAAGAAATAAAGCTGAATTCTTAAAAAAAATATACTTGGAATCACTTATTTGAAAATAATAAAGTACCTACAAGATCATGCGTTCTATTACTAAGTTAACTTGTTCATACCCTATCCCACCCTCCACAGGGAAGAACAAACAAGAACCCCCTAGGTAGTTTGCACTGACTATATACAATAGCAATATGTCTCAGGTCTTCACACGCCGAAGTATGAGAAGACCGTAGAAGCTACGGAAGCACCTTTTATTCTAAGAGGATATCTCATGTTATTTCACCATATGCCACATCCTACCACCGCCCGTGACGTGAGTGTGGGTTCCGGGGAAATTACGAATGCTAGATACGTCACATCCCCATCTCTAAGCAACTTGGGTCTTGTCATACTTCTGTGCAGCAGAACTGGGCTCGTATTGCTGTTATCTATGAACGGCAGTAGCCATTTAACATTACATGGTCTGTGATCACTTATGCCATCTATAAATAAAAAACCATTTATCGAACCCGTATTTTGCCACTTGCACCCATTTAATAAGTTCTTATTTTACAGGTCGTCCCCAACCTACATTAACGTGGCTGATAAACGATAAGCACATCGAAGACCACACGATCCTCAAGAATGACGGGAAGGTCATCGTCAGCAAGATTAGCATCGGAGGTGCTGAGAGGAGCTGGCTGAACACCAGCATACGGTGTCAAGCTACCAACACAGCCCTGCTGAGTCCTCACGAGAGGACAGCCAGGGTCGAGATGAGACGTGAGTTGGTATATCTTTAGCTCATGACTTAGATGTTGAAACGTAGGAGAAATGTTGGCAAGAATATAATTTAGTTGCGTGCACCTCGGCTGCACGAAGACCTTCCAGGTGATTTGAAAAGCATATTATACAACATAAACACACATGACTTGTACCTTGTACCTTTGTACCTTCGGACTTCGCATCAAAACCAGCTCAGGGACTGAGTGAATAGTAAATCATACCGTACCAGCCTCTAATGTTCCCACTGCAGGGACACCGTTTCCTGGCCTACTCTCGATAATTGAGAGTGAATCATACTTTACCGCAATGCACAATGAGATGTGATCTCCTTATATTTCCAAGTGGTCTGGCTGTTTTTCATCACCAAGGACCTCATAAAATAGTTCATCTGTTCAGGTTGATCTCATGATAACTTTATTCCCATCCAATTTCCAATTGTATGAGTACGTACTCCATCATTGACGATGAAGCTTTTGGGAACAGGATTCGTATGCCATCATTAGCATAAAAGGCCACCGCTGAACATAGATTATAGATCTCTTCCAGTAAGCACCACTGAACTGGTTTTTGCCTTTTTGCATCTGCTTTCTGCCAACCACTATTTACATAATAATGTATAGGTGTAATTACTATAAAACCGTTTTCTCAGTGCGTCCAACGTCTGTGGCCATCACCAACAAGCCTGGACAAATGTCAGCTGACGTGGAGATGACCCTCGTCTGCGTCTCCCACGGCAGCCGCCCTCCAGCTCAAATCACCTGGTTCAGGGAGAACAGGAAATTCACCAGAGGAAAGGTACATCCACATTGTAACATTTTGGGAACCCAAAATAACTAGCTGAACCAAACTGTCATCCATGAAAAATTTGCGTGTATAATTAGCTTGGGCCAGAATCGAATTAAGGTACCGAAAAAATCCCGTCAGAATGATTTTACTCGTGCTACATGACTGCTAGGGTTACCGCTTCCAGCTTTGGATTTATGAGTGGAGTTAAAATCGCGTTCTATAGGACTTGGCTCCAACTTTTCCTGACCTTGACCTGTTGAGACCAAAATGGTGTTTATAAACAGATGTGTTCTATGAATATTTTCGTTTCTCTTCAATTCAATGTTTCGAGCTTGTTCTATTATCAACATCCGTATTTTGTCAATCAATTTCCAAAGTAGAGGTTTTCGGTTTTCGATTAAGTTTGTTAAATCAAAATAACTAGAAAAATATGTCATTTATATAAACAAAATACCGTATTTGGCTTTCCGTGATTTGCCTTCGCCCCTTGTATACTGATTAGAATGAATCTTTTTTTAACCTTACCGCCCTAAAGTATGTTGAGAAAGGCGACAAATAAATGATGAAAGTATTAAAGTATTATACAATAGTTTTTTAAATCAGTTACTTGTATAACACCAGCTTTTTTAATGGATGGACAAAAACATTACAAAAAAAAAAACTGTAACTACTTCTTTCGTATCAATATCACTTAAATGATCTTACTAAACAGCAGTATGAAGTCACATCTACAGTATAGTCTGGGCAAGTCATCAGAACTTGTACGGTACAGGTGGAAGGGCATGACGTGTATTCGAAGACGTGTGACATCGACTGAGTCTAGAAAACCACTAGAGCATTGCGTTACATTCTCAGCAAGCATGTGCCAACTAATACAGGCTAACTTCCAACAGCACAGCGAGTTTACAAACGAGACGACCACAGTCAGCCGGCTCCACATGCTTCCCCAGCCAGAAGATGATGGAGCCATCATCAGGTGTCGAGCAGACAACCCTGTTCTGAGAATCGCGCTCGAAGACTCTTTTAAGATGAGCGTAGTTTGTGAGTCCTGTTGTTATATCTTTCCGAAACCCAAGACCATTTATATATCCTATTATTATCACGCATTTTTCTGTAAGAGGTATGTACTTTTCATCTATTAGATTCCTGTAGTGAGAGCGTAGTCGTGGATATTATAACGTAAACTCTTCGTTGCCATTTTGCTGCAAAAATAACTCGGGTACCGTTGCATATTCAAAACTTAAAACCTCCATTCTCCATAACAAATGACGGGCGTTACTAACACAATGCGGCTTGATGCAACTTGAAACTTATACCTGCTTAGAAGAGCACTTGCATGTAATATTGCTAATGTGATGACCGCATAATTTGTGACAGCTCAATCCATTATTTTTGTGACATAACAAATATTACAGCAACATATCCCTGATTAGCTTTGACTACACAGCCAAATACAACTATAACCCCAAAAAATAACTCGTGTTCCTGCATGATGTTTCGTGTAGCCTCGAGATAATGCTGGTCGAGAGATTCCCTACTGCTTTAACCTTACCTAAACTACATCTTTTATCGCATCGTCATCGACCACCGGGTGAACTCACGGTCAAATGCTAGACTGATATCAAAACAGCATACCTAGAAATAAAAAATTTGCCGAACTATTTCGGTACCGGTATGAGAATAGCTATTGATCTTCGTCTTGCTGTTGTGTCAGTGGTGGCAAAGCTGGCGGCAACTGGAAATATAAAATTCTCAGTCACCACTAATACAGAATACTATTCTTGATTGCCACCAGTGGTGGCAAAGGTAGTGGCAACTGGGAATAAAAAAATCTCAGTCGCCTTCTTTATTTCTCATTTGCCACCAGTGGTGGAGGAGATGGTGGTAGAAACTGGAAATAGACCCTCTATTCGAATAACGACAAAGTCTTCTTTTCACAGACAGGCCAGTCCTGACAATGGCTCTAGGCAGTACACTCAACGCAAACGACATAAAGGAAGGTGACGACGTATACTTTGAATGCAACATCAAGGCAAATCCGCGGGAACATCGCATCTCCTGGTACCATAACGTGAGTGAGTCTACAAGTGTGTTCATTGATTGTACCGTGAGACTCTCCGCCTGGTCAGCTGTTGAATGGGTGATCGCTTAAGGACATTTGCACCCATCGCTTAAGTGCCAGCCGTACCAGCCTCTAATGTTCCCACTGCTGATACCGGCCTACTCTCGGTAATTGAGAGTTAATGGGCTTTGATCTATCCGGATTGGTAGATGTCACATGTCTTCAAATTTATGGTTCTAAGACATGCCGGTTTCCTCACGATGTTTTCCGTCACCGTTTCGAGATATTGCGTGGTATTGCGCTCATAAATTTTTCAAGTGAAAAAACTCATTGCCAGCACGGAGGGCTAATTAAGGTGTCTATCTAGGCTGTACTTATTCTTAAGCTACATGAGATGCTTCAAGGAGCACGAAAGTGCCGACCAGATTTATCTGGAACCTACTCGTAGATACATCGTAAGACCAGATCTTTTGATTTTACTTGATTTTACTTGAGTTTGACTTTGGTCAAAAGTGTTATCCTGAATCGTATAAACTAATTTTCAAACACACAAATGGAGGAATAAGGATCTTAATAGGTAATCTTAATATAGAATCATTATTACTTTAAAGAACCTTTAGTTGGCCACTTACGGAAACCTAAGTTACTGAAGTGACAGATTGAAAATCAATTTCTTTCGAACAAAAAATGAAAAAATGACGTTTTACGACGTTATTCTGAAATATCGAGCTATATAGAATATGAAAGGTTATGACCATTTCTTCTAAGAAATTAAATTCTAGAGGCAATAAATCGTAGTGTTCATAATTTCTAGGTCCTGGTAGTAAATAACTCAACCAGCTAACAGCCGTCAACAGGGTTTGCTTGTGCCAAACGCTGATTATGCAAACAGGTCACCCCAATTATATAATACCTTCCAATTACATTTACCTATCAGTTTCCAGTAGATGATAGTGGCTTAAATCTTCACAAAGAGACCAATTAGGTATTTATCGATGATTCAAGATCATACTTATATCCTTACGAGAAGTAAATTTTTCAAAAAAATAATTCATTACTGCACTTGTGGATTAAAATGTCAACCAAATTGAAAATCTTGGTCTATACCACTTGGCCATAACGCTCTCAATCTATACTGATTGCTGTGATATGTAAATAAGATGGTTTTCAGGACCAGCAAGTCAGCCAGAACATGTCTTCAGGCGTCTTCATCAGTACAAAATCATTGGTACTACAACGAGTGACCAGACAAGATGGGGGACTGTACACCTGCAGAGCTGCTAATGACCTGGGGGAGTCCAGCAGCCAAGCAGCCTACCTCAGAGTCCAGTGTAAGTTTAACAACATTTTCACACTCAGATCTCTGCACTTCGATTTCCTGTGTGACATGGACAAATACAGAAGCCTAAAACAGTCATCAAACAGTCTGCTCCAGCTGAAAATCGACCCCGGGACCCCTCGCTTCGAAGGATATTACCAACTGAGCTACGGAGCCGTCAATGTTCTCAAGTATTTAGAACATTCTGGACAGGACATATTGAGTTAAGCTGACTTAGTAAATGTAGCTTTGGCTGTTTCCATACTTCGTTCATACTTGAACTTTTTCTGTGTAAATTAATTATCGAAGAAAATCTCCAATCAGTCTTAATAAATGACTCTCTGTCTGAATGTGCGCAATTTTTTCATAATCAAAGTTCATTAGTCCATCAGTTTTTTTTTTTTGTTGCAAAAATCTTCTAGCAATTGTTATATTTTTTAACTATTCTCCGCCCATAGATGCTCCAATCTGCGCGTGGGCAGCCCCACTACTGCTGGGCGCGAGGCTGGACGAACCGCTGCGGGTCCGCTGTACGGTTTCCGCTGATCCTGCCGATGTCACCTTCAGCTGGCAGTTCAACAACAGCGGGGAGAGCTTCCAAGTTTCACCAGCTAGATACGGTGAGGAGTAGAAGCAGCCGCCTTTGCTCAAATTTGCAAATTGTTAATGCTACTAATTATTACGGCTGTAGGAAATAAAATGATTCGTAATAGTAATAACAACAAAATTTAATAGCAAACAGAGAAAATTTTACACGAGAAAGGCACTAAAATTAGATGCAAGGCAGGAAGGGAAACGCTGCAATAGTACTGCCAATAATCCAGAATCCTTCTCCGTTACTTTAAGTAGTTGGGCTGCGTAGGGTTCCTTTGGGAGACAATTCACAATAAACCCATATGATGGACGCCAGTGCAGGCCTCGTCACCCCATTAAGAATAGAAGGAAGGGAGAAAATTTTTGCCACAATTCCAAACTTAATGACAAGAGCAAGCATGATCTTGTTGTTACATATTTAGATTTAGAGGGAGGACATTTTATCATAATCGGTTCAATAGTTTGGTGGTTAAATCAAGATAAGATATTGTTGACTAAATCTAAAAACAGGATCGAATTTTCTCGGCGAAAAAAATTCCAAATTACATTAAAACTTATAAAACCCCGTATTTGGATATTCCACTCAAAAGGAATTTGAATCCCGCCGAGAAATGGTCATTTAAATTTTTATAATTTTGACATAATCAGTCTCTCAGAATTAACAATCAAATCAAACCACACCTCTCAAACTGGAATCAATCAAGTCGTTTAGGCTACAAAGAAATATACATACTATTGTACATACTCAAAAAACATGTTATTTTACCTTCCTTCTGACGCCATCGGGTAAAAATATATGATCTAAGTATTCAAGTTAATTTTTTCCATGTTTTAAGCCAGGTTTTCGAGATTTTTGACTTAACAATGTTTTATGCAGCAACAAAAGGCGGTACAACTAGCGAGCTGAAATACCGTGCTGCGAGCGAACGCGACTATGGAGCACTGCTCTGCCGCGCGACCAACTCTGTCGGACAGCAGAAGCGGCCGTGTGTCTTCCAAATTGTACCTGCAGGTTAGTATAGAACCATGTTACACATGAATCAAAAGCTAATACTCAATACGACAAAAGTGTACAACCATGAGTCGTATATAATCAAAGCCAGCTCAATATGAAAAAAATGATTCCACGTGCGTGAAAATTTTGGGTTTTATTTTAGGCAGAGGTTAAATTGCCATCTAGCGTGGCAATGCTGCCAGCATTTTGGGGACGCTACCATCAAAATGACGGCGTAGTTTTAGATTAAGAAATTGTTAATTTTTTTTAACGGAATGAGAATTTATATCCGTATAGGAAATTAAAAGTATTGATATGAAATTTTTGCATCAATGTTAAAAATCTGCATAAATTGTGGTAACAAATATGTAAATTTTTAGTAGCTTGTAATTCTAACAAAATGAACCAAATCATGTTGTAATATTTGCTTTTTATAACCCTTTTAATGAGTTTTAATGGCATTGTAAGGATTCTTCTAAAACAATGTTAATTAAACTTTTTAATTAAATTTTCCAAATTTTTTCTAACTGGAACTAGCGGGTTTTGATTCATATGTTGTTCATAGAGTCAAGACACCCAATCAGTTTTATAAGCAGCAGAACCAGTTCTATGTTTGTCCTAAGAAGTACTGCCACCACACCTGGCAATCCACCGTGCCATGGTGTACTCACGCTGCTGTGTTCCGGCAGTAGGGAGATTTTATTTGGCATTTGTTTTTATCGCAATAATACTATGATATACTTCACTCTCAATTATCGAGAGTAGGCCGGTGTCCCTGCAGTGGGAACATTAGAGGCTGGTACGTACTATGATATATTTTGTAGGCAGTCTAATTTTTTCACAACCTAAGGCTCACCAAAGGTCAGACAGGCCAGTAGCAGCAATACTGCTACGGATGACATTTGGCTATATCTTATAATTTATAATCTACTACTACTAGCACTTATGCAGTTGCTCGCGCCCTTAGGTGTACCCTCCAGTATCCCTTCACGTACCCCCTGGGTGGTGCCAAAGGAGCAACTAAAAGCAGCAGTAGATTTTGTGCTAAGTTCGTCTGGAGAAGTATTGCCTCCGCACTTGCAATCTGCCGCCAAGCAGTAATGCACTCGTATTGCTGTGTTAGTGGAAGACGTTACAACCCCGTCTCGGGTGATGGGAGATTCAGATCGTCTAATCACTTCAGTAGTATTAAAGAAAACCATGAAAGTTTATTCTCTCGTGTTTATACGTACTTAAAGAAGTACCTAATCTAATGCAGCTGCACAAAGCTGTTACAATTGCTGAAGACGCAGTTTTAGAGCCAAGTTCGGTTTCTTATTTTTATTACCGTGTCTTGTTCCCGGGAAAATTACCCGGTACTTTTTATTGCTAATTACGTGGACGTTTCCCATTTGTTTTTGCAAACTGCGAACAAGCATTGCGCTAGCTAGATGGGAAATTTACCCAGAAGTCGGCGGAAACAACCTTTGGGTCTTCTGAGTTTAATTAAAGCCATTCCTCGTGTCTTAGAGTGACGGAGGCAAAATGCGACTTGAGTAATCCCTTAGCTACGGGAAGACTAGGGGAGATTTTGGGCGGAGAACCCTCAGATTGCTCCAACGAAAGAAACTTGCTGATAAGCATATACCAATGATGAATAACCTTAAAAATGGTGACGCAAAAACTAGAAATTTAATTTCGCAAATCGCCAAAACCTTTCGAGGCAGTCGTAAATTCATTGGTTAAAAAATCGTGCGCAAGTTTCACGTATTTCCCTCGCATCGTGCCGATATTTTCGCGCATCTACAGAGTTTTTTTTGAGGAATTCTCCAGGTTACCAGCTACCCGGGCCTCGGGCTATAAACTCGATTAAATTCTGTTTTTTACGACGGGACTCTACGTGAAAGTAGTTCGTGAACTCTGCACCTTTTTTTCTATGTGCAATTTTAGATGAGAGATTTTTAAATTTATTTAAAATGCCTCGTAGATTGCTCCAGTTTAATGTCGAGTTTTTCGTTTAATTTCGGGACCTCGGGGGGTGTTTTAGTCACGTACGAGAGTAAAATTACAGCAGCATTTTTCTCAATAGCTTTAACAAGGTAAACACGCGAAAAAAATAAAAAAAACAAGGTGCTATTACGTGCATCCACATTAAATGTCATATACGAGAAATGCAATTGTTAATTTTGGGGGTCCCGGCACATCCCCGGGACGGTGCAAAAAGAGCAACCCAAAGAAGCATTAGAACCTCTACCAGCTTCGTCTGGAGAAGTACTGTCACACAACTTATGATCCCCTGCTAAGTACCACACTCACTGCTGCGTTCCGGTGTATAAATTTGAAGGGCAAAAATAACGAATTTCATTGTTCTAGTAATATTTATATCTACTCCACGTCGAGAGACACTTCGGTTTTCACTCGTTACCTAGGGTACCGAGCCCTAGAGAAACATACTACGATAATAAACCCCGGTATTCCTCATACTCGAAAGTAGTACTACACAGTTGCCACATGAAAAAGATTGCTTCATCAAAGGTCCACCTTCCATACAATAATGAGGAATATTAATTGACTTTGGTTGAACTGTGGCGCGATGTTAAAACGCGGTTACCGTAAATTTAAATACCAGATTAATTGAATTTTATGCCATTTCACGCTGATATATCGGAGTTATTTCCAACGGGTCTGAATTGGTTTCAAGTTCCCACAAAGCGGAGTGAAAAATCGTTGGTTATGACTATGATAATAATGCACTGATTTATAGACTGAAAACTTGCAATTTCATGCATTCAACGAGCGTATTTCGACCAAATAATATAGACTTTCGTAGCGGAATGAAAATTCGTTCGGTATTTCATTCGAAATAAATCTATATAAATAAAAATTCAATTGCCGCATTTATGACAGCCATCACTTCAGTTCTGTTTTTTTTTTGGGTTTATAATTGTCTGTGTGAAAGAAAAAACATCTGTATAAATTAAAATCAATTGCCGAATGTATATATGTGCATCACTTCCTATTTATACTTGTCAGGATAAGGTTTGTATGAAATAATATTTGAAATATATTACGGAAAAGTGAAGAATTCGGGTTGAAAAATGATTAAGTGATAGAGCGAGCTGAGGGTCCACCTAGTGGTAAGTGGCGACCCCCGCCCATAACAACAGTAATGCGACTCAGTATAAGATTTTGATCTTACTGAGTCGCATTACTGTTGCACTCATCCTACTGCGTCCATCACCCGAGATGGGATGATGCGTCTCAAGTTTCTGCCGCAGTGGCAGAAACTTCCGACAACAGAATCTCCGATTCGGGCGCCCCTCAATTAGTACGATTTAGTACAAACTTCCCTCTTTAAAAGTTTGCCCAAAAAGTCGGTCTAAAATCGAACACATAAAAAACTGAGCGAAGCGAATGGGCAAGACGAAGTTGCGACACAAGTTTGCTCGTTACCCGTATATTGGCCCAATCCTGATTCGGATCGGGCCAACTTTGGCCGTATTTTAAATGTGGATCGGTTCGCAAATCACTGCGATAGATCGGGGAGTGTTTTAATTAACTTGTCGAATCATTAATTTGCGTTTATCTTGATAGTTTGATTAGAGTTTGGTGATTATCGTAAATAGGTACTCGTATGTGCTCTGAAATCTTTGCCTGTTTCTGTATTATCATCGAGTCAAAAGGTAACTGAGAAATTAAATTGCATTAAGATATGGATTCCCCGTATCGCAGATGGCATTGACAAACATAGAAGCATAGACAAACATCCAAAACCCGAGAACAAACTCCATGCTCACCACACAAGGTGTGTCTCGGCCGGGAATCGAACCCGGGACCCCTCGTTTCTGACAACTAAGCCATCGAAATAAATTGTTATGTACATAATGACGTAACGTAACGTACATACTCATACAACTGCACCAGGATTCCCTGTGTCGCAAGTGGCATTTATATATATTTTTTAAGTTTTAAGTCCAGTTAGTTTGTCTAGTTCCTCACGTCCTTAGATGAACCCTTAGAGTCCCTACACGTACCCCTCTGGGCGGTGCTAAAGGAGCAACAAAAAGTTGCAGTAGAACTTGTGCAAAGTTCTCCCGGAGAAATACTGCACCCCTAGTAATCTGCCGCCAAGCAATGGTGCACTCGAACTGCTGTGTTCCGGTGGAAGGGTGTGGGTGCCGGTGAAATTACATGCGCATGAGAAGTAACATCCCCGTCTCAGATAATTGGTGCAAAGTGTGCGACATAGGCTTTCTTATGCTTCGGTCGGGGAGGACCTTTTTCGTATTTCTGTTGTTATAGGCGTAGGTAACCACTCAACATCAGGTGGGTATTGAGATAGACCCATTACTTTTTTCACATGAAAAATGCAACGAACTTTAAAACTGATATTTTTTTTGGTGAATTTCAGTACTAGGTACTATGTTTTGCGACAGGCACTCACTAAAACGAATGCACTCCGTATTTGGTCTCGGTTTTTATTTTAGCCAATAAAGCTAAACCAAAAGCTGGACTAACTAAAGCGTTTAAGTCTTGCCATCCTAAATCGGCCATGTTAGTACTACGACCTACGTTCATAGTTTTGCGGCTTTCCAATATTCAGGGGGATATTCTCGAAGTTACGTGTACGACATGAGACATTGCAATAACAAATAACGGAAGAGTGTGTAGCTTGCTTGGTATAATAAGTTAAAATCGAAGTTAAAGTCAAAAAGCTTTGTTTCCGTTGAATTTTAAAAAGTTACTTGGCTTTGTCACGTTTTTAATGTGTACCTACGCATTATTATTACTAAGTTTAACGCTTGTTCAAACCGTATTAACCCTCTATGGAGAGAACAAGCAAGAAACCCCCAGTTGACCTGTCACTTCGTTAAATTTTCATACATGTAAAGCAATAATTACTCTCTCTGTATTTATATCAAGTAAGTTAAGATTTAGCTATAGGTAGAATCAAATGAGAAGACTGACCTCATAGCTTAGTTGGTAGTATTTGTTGGTAGTAGTGAATATGACTCCGCCCCTTTTTGTCAAAATAAAACACATTTGTTCGCTTACAAAATTAAAAAAAAAAATTATTGAAAGTATGCTCCATCTGCAGCTACAACCTTCGCCCATCGTTCAGGTAGTTTTCGTATTCCTTGCTGGAAGAAGTCCTGGTCTTTTGAGCTTATCCAGTTGTCAATCCAAATTTTGATACTTTCACATGAAGTAAACTTTTCTCCAGTAAGGTCTGTCTGCATCGTCCGGAATAGGTGGTAATCCGAAGGAGCTATGTCTGGTGAATATGGCGGGTGGGTAACACTTCCCAGTCCTGTCCCTCTAAATATCTTTTTACGACTTCTGCGGTATGCGGTTTGGCATTGTCATGCTGAAGAACTAATTTGTTATGTCTATTCACCCATTCTGGTCGTTTTTCTTCTATGGCTCGCTTCAAACGCATTAGTTGTCGTCGGTAAACTTCTCCATTAATAGTTTCAGAGGGTTTGAGCAACTCATAATATACAATACCTTTCTGATCCCACCAAATACAGAGCATGACCTTGGCACAGTGAATATTTATTTTTGGCTGTGATGGGCCTGGTTCGCCTGGTTTCACCCAAGCTTTTTTGCGTTTAGGATTTTCGTAGTGTATCCATTTTTCGTCTCCTGTGACTATCCGATGCAAAAATCCTTTTCTTTGCTGTCTTTGAAGCAGCATTTCACAAATGGTTTTCCGACGTTCCATGTCTCTTTCTTTTAAATCATGTGGAACCCAGTAACCGGCTTTTTGAATCATTCCCATCATTTGTAAACGCTTTGCAACAGTTGAACGATCAACATTTAATGCTGCAGCTAATTCTGATTGAGTTTGGCAAGAATCTTCCGCCAATAATGCTTCCAATTCAGCATCTTCAAATTTTTTTGGTGGTTTTCCATGTTCTTTATCCTCAGTACTAAAATCGTTATTTTGAAATCGTCGAAACCATTCCTTGCAAGTTGTATTAGACGGAGCATGCTCACCATAAATCTCCACAAGCAAACGATAAGTTTCCGCTGCAGTTTTCTTCGCAATAAAATAATGTAATAACACTTCCCGCAAATGACGTTTATTTGGAATAAAAACCGACATTTTCGAAAAGGTGAAAACAATTGTTGCTTACACTTCAACCAAATATCATAAAATGCGTTAGATAGCTGACATTCAGTACTATCGAATACAAGTATGGTCATTTATTAGTACACGTAAACAATACTAAAAACGACATCTGTTGAGAAAGGGCGGAGTCATATTCACACACACAATACTTCTGCCTTCTTCGCTGTTGGTCGTGGGTACGATTCCCATCCGGGACATGTGTTTGTGTGAAAAAAATAAAGATGTTTTTTTAAGTATGCATGTATTCACATAAAAATAGTATTATAATATTTTTTTTCAGTAATCTGGTTGGTATATATAATACAAGATACAAGCTATGCTTAAATAAGATCTAGGTGATGCTGTTTGTAAAAAAAATTTTTGACTTAGAATGTATTAAAATAAATCTGCAGTATTTAAAATGACTTCCAAAACATTAAAAATAATTTCAGTGATAACAAAGAGACAATGACCTTATTAACTCACAGATTACCACTAGTCGTGTAGCGTTTCTAGCATTGATTATACATCAATGGTCCCTGCACTATCCCGTCTCACAGCCAATCGAGACTGCAATGGCGATATCTCGTGCACGAGATTGTGAGAATATGATCCATTCGGAGCCCAATGGCGCGTGAACAACGTGTCATCCAGATTTTTTTTACTTTTTTCTATTCACCTGAAAATAGAAAAATGCTACTAATAGTTTTACCTTATACCAGTGATATTGGCGGCGTAGTTTAGTTAGTGGTATGCCTTTTAAGCGAGGATTCCTGGGTTCAAATGTCCGCTGCGGCAAACATTGTTCTTTGACCGTAAAAGTTATTCTCGGGTATTGTGTTTCTCTGTTAGTTGACACATGTGACACAGGGAATCTTACGGTGTAAACGTTGATTATCAAATATACGAGATTTGATGCTCGACCGTGGATTAGGTGGGTATTAGATTTTTTGCGATATAGTTTTCTCTCTTTGTCTGTATCTTTAGCTATGAGCCGATAAGAAAATGAAACTTCCAGGGTTTTCTAGCCCAATCTTCCCCGTGAATGGTTCAAAGAAGCGCTAAACTAGTTATAAGTACGCATGACAAAAAAGGCATTTTTTTAAATTAAGTTTCCTAATTTTTTTATGGATTCTACGGAATAAAGTATTTTGAATTTGACTATGTACGAAAAAGTATGAGAACGATAGTTGTAAAAATTTTAAACTGCGAGGAATCTAATTTCTAATACTTCGTGTCCATCTAAATGTGCTCTGTAATAGATCGCTTTATAGCGATAAGACCGCCCATTGTGTCACCTTTTTCTTTGTTAATTAAGCCATTGTATCTTTATTTAGTGTCCAATAAAATGTCATCTATCTATCTATATATGAACACACAAAAATGGTGATTTTAGCCAGTAGAACGCAAGTTGAAAAGAAAGAAAGAAGACATTTATTCACACAGACTGTACATAACAATGAAAAACACATTTAAACACAAAAGGAAAAAAAAAGTCGCATCCTATTACAGCCGTCACTCGACACGGAGATGTAACGTCTAATTCGCCTGTGATTTCACCGGCACCCACACCCTTCTACTGAACACAGCAATGCAGTACTTCTCCGGGCGAGCTAGACGGAACTTCTTTGCGAGTAACTGCTCTCTCTCCCCGTGGGACAGTTAAAATGAGATTGCGGACAAATTTTGAACACTTTTTGTTCATTGTAATTATATGAATGTTTGGTATGCAAATCAAAGCTTACTCTGCAGAGAATATTTCTTGGTTGAATGGAGAGTTGGTATTTTGTCTAAAAACAAAAGAATTGAAAGAATGAATTAAAAGTATGTTCCTCCGTTCTCATTCTTTTTCAGAAAGTGGAAAGACTGCAACATTGCAAGTTATAAATAATCGATCGTGGCTTAGTTGGTAGTAGCACTGCCTTCGAAGCGACGGTCCTGGGTTCGATTCCCGGCCGGGAGATACTTTGTGTGGTGAGCATAAAGTTTGTTCTCGGGTCTTGGGTGTTTGTCTTGTGTTTCTGTGTTTGCCCATGCCATCTGCGACACAAGGAATCCAGGACCCTTCGCATTATTGCCTTTCTAATGAAACCAGTATGAGAAGACCCAGGTCGCATCACGTTGCGTCCGTCACCCGAGACGGGTATGTAACGTCTAATTCACCTGTAATTTCACCGGCACCCACACCCTTCCAAACACAGCAATGCAAGTGCACCACTGCTTGGCTGTTTATTTATTTATATGTTTACCAGCACGTCCATCGCCCCCTCGGAACTGCTCCTCCAACAGGATCCTGAGGAACATGGAGCCAGTGCTGTCGGTGCGGTGCGTGGCCGGCTACGACGGCGGGCTCTCGCAGCACTTCACCTTGGATGCTGTGGGGGAGAGCGTCAGGACCCTGGCTAATGTGTCGGCTGGCCACGGTACGTGATATCTGGAATTGATGATGATCTCTCTCTTCGAAGGTGTGCCTCGAGGATTTTTTTAAGGCTGGTCTTCCTTAAGGCTATTTCAGTCCTCTATTTGTAATCTAAGCTTCTTGAATCAGCTTTAATGTTAATCGTAAAGCATGAAAGTTGCATCGGAAGTATGTGGCAACCCAAAGAATCATTATAAGTTGTGCCAAGTTTGCCCGGAGCAGTACTGCCTCCGCCCCTGGTAATCCGCCGCTAAGCAGTGATGCACTCTCGCTGCTGTGTTCCGGTGGAAAGGCGCGGGTCTGGTGAAATTACAGGCAGTTGACGCATACCATCCCCATTTCGGAGTGACAGGCGCAACGCGATGCGACTTGGGTATTTTCAAGCTCCGGTGGGGAAGACTCGAGTTATGGGCGGCGGTAACCCCATAACATCAGGTTGGCCTGCTTGTCATATCACTATAGTCATATCACTACATAGTATAAAACAAAGTCGCTTTCTCTGTCCCTATATCCCTATGTATGCTTAAATCTTTAAAACTACGCAACGGATTTTGATGCGGTTTTTTTTGATAGATAGATTGTTTCAAGAGGTTGTTTCTGATACGACACCGATGCTCTACTAACCCTGCGAAGCCGGGGCGGGTTGCTAATAATATATATTAATATTCCTTACTGTCTGTAGATATGGTGGTATGGCTGAACGTCAGCTGGTCAACCGTGGAGGAGTTGTCAGAAGACGAAGATTTGGCGGTGACAGCGCGCAACAGTAAGGGTGCTTCGGATCCCCTGCTGCTACGAGATATAACCTACAGGGACTCTGCTAAGCGAGCTGGTGAGCTGTAAAGCGGCTGTAGAGGGGCGTTGTTAATTGTGTCCATCGAAGGTGCTGTAAACTCCACTAATACTGCGTTCTGTTTGACAGAGAGTACTGCTCGAGCAGAGACCAAGTTTCCCGCTGCAGCGGCGCTGGCTGCGCTAGCTGCCATCCTCACTGCCGCCGCCGCTATCATAGCTCTGGTGATGCGAAGGTAAGATCCCTCCAGAAACGCTTGTATACGAAAGTAAAAGTGTTTGAAGTCTTTGAACGGCTAGTATTATGGATTGATAGATAGAAATGCAGCACGGATTAAAATAATATACGAGTATAACTTGGATAGAAGTACATCCTAATACTTCTTGTCCATCCAAAGGTTGTCTGTAAGAGATCGCTTTATAGCGATAAGACCGCCCATTGTGTCACCTTTTAATTATTTAAGATTTCTAGTTTTATATAGTAGTAGTAGTTTGTTATACACAATAGTGCACTTAAAGCTATATACGTAAGTATTATAATATTTATGCACTTGACTGTCCTCCTAGCTTAGTTGGTAGAAGCTCTGCCTTTTGTGCTGCTGGTCGTAGATTTGATTCTCACCCACCATTTATGTGGCAAACATAGATTTTTATTGTTTCTGGGTATTATAAGTATGAGACGCTCGCGACGAACCTTCCCTGGGTGATCTTCACGTCACAAATGGGTGACCATTTAGTGGAATTTAAACTAAGCGCTTCCCTGCTTCGGAGGAAACGTTAAGTAAAAATAAATAACTTCTATCGGTAATCTATAATTTTTGATGTGATAGATTTAAAAAATTACAAGAGAGTTTTAAATTTATAATGTGTTAATAATTAAGGCGCAGTGATAACAGCGCTTCAAGCAAACGTCCTTCGCAAAGCGTGGTCCAAGTGGATGCTCAGGGCAGAAGGTACCTCATAGCTTACCCAGCAGACAAGCCGGAGACCAAGCCAGATATTCTCAACCCTAAACCTGGTGAGTATTTTTTATATGTGTATCGTACCGTACCAGCCTCTAATATTCCCACTGCACGGACACCGGCCTACTCTCGATAATAGAGAGTGAATGGGCTTTGATCTACCACGGGAGCACAATCCGGATTGATAGATGTCACATGTTTTCGAATTTATGGTTCTAAGACATGCCGGTTTCCTCACGATGTTTTCCGTCACCGTTTGGAGGACGTGGTATTGCGCACATAAATTTTTTCTAGTGAAAAAGTCATTGGTGCACTTGTGGGTTTGAACACGCAACCTTGAGATTGAAAGTCGACGTCTATAGCCCTGGGCCACCACGCTCTCATATGTGTATAAATAATATTAAATATATAAATATTTACACACTCATACTTCTGCACTAGGATTCCCTGTGACGCAGATGGCTTGGACAAACACGAGAACAAACTTCATGCTCACCACACAAAGTGTGTCTCTCACTCTAATACTTATAGAAGATTTTTTTTTAAAACAAACAATCTCACATTCGCTCTCTCACTTGGTTTGAATAATAAAGTATTTTCTATTTGTAATATTTTAGTTTTTTTTATTCATAAAATGTTTTTGTTTTTAGGATGCTAACTTCTCGTATACATTTTCTTTTTGATTACGTGTAGGTATTATATGTATATGTATTGGTAATCCAATTTTATCTAAATCGAAATCTTTTCATCGAATGTTACAGTTTAGTTTCATCATGAAATCCCTGAAAAGTAAGATAAAGTACCCCTAAAATTTCATCCTCCAACAGAGAGTGAACCACCCCGGGTGGTTCTGGAGTCCAGCGACAACAAAAGCTACACCATCCGAGACGCAGCCGACGGGAAGGCCGCCTACACCCCCCCACGACCTGATGAGGAGATGGTATGTTCAATCCATCATCTGTCATTTCATGAAGCGCCGTCGACCGGTTTTGACAACGACTTTTGTTGTGAGCAAACTTACTGAATAAGTCCCGCCATT
This sequence comes from Aplocera efformata, assembly GCA_921293045.1. NCBI lineage: Eukaryota > Metazoa > Arthropoda > Insecta > Lepidoptera > Geometridae > Aplocera > Aplocera efformata. Next base: position 1,562,808 of record OV121057.1, read on the forward strand.
TGTTAAGTGTTTACCGCTGTCCATAACAGCAATACGACTCTTTGTGTTTCCGATCTAAACCAGCCTTGGCCTTTTCCGAGATGTCTATTATATTCCATCATTCGATGTATCGAGACTAATTTCGTAAAAGGATGTTCTTGGCAATACAATTTTCCCGAAAACTTTTCAAAGAAACGCCTACAATTACGTACAGAGCACTCAGAATCTAGACTACTTAAGATAATAATTGTAAAAAAAAATAGGGTATCCTTCGCTCTCTGCTAATCCTACTGAGAACGGCATTTTTTGATGCAGTCGTTTCGTACATATACTTCGTCCAAACCAACCGAGCGGGCGAATGATATAAAATTATACGCAACTTGCAACTATCTAGGTAACTTTTGCAAACATCTATTATTCTATAGAGTTCTATACGGATTTTAATACAGCTTATTGAACTTTGACGAGGAAAGTTTATAATTGAATATGAATTTGAATGAATAATGAATTACTGCACGTGAAGACGGGATAGACCATTAGTGTTTCCAGCGGCACAAATGACATAGAACACAAATACGTAGATTTACGTAAACGTAAATCGTAAATCGTCATAATACGTAAATGTTAAAGATAATTTATCTACTCGTTCCTCGAAGCCATATAAGTAATGATAAATACGTGAAATTTTTTTTTAAACGTTTGTACCTCTGCACTAAGGTTCCCTGAGTCGCAGATGGCATGGACAGAAACACAAAACAAACACCCAAGAACCGAGAACAAACTTCATGCTCACCACACAGTGTTTCACGGCCGGGAATCGAACCCAGGACCCCTCGCTCCGAAGGCAGGACTACTACCAACCAAGCCATGGTGTAGCTTAGCCGTCAAATATTATCCAACAAATTCTATTAAATTCAGCATTGTTCATTCGGTTGAATTGGGCCCTGTAAAATTTAATTTTAAAAACATTAAGGCGGGTAAATACCGCGTGGCCTAAGATTGGGAGGTTGCCAACACGCTCTCGGGGCAATTCCCCCACTTTTGGGAGATTACGAACAGATACAGTCAACTGAATAAATACAAGAATACGAGAATCTTACTACTGTTATAAATGCGAAACTTTGGATTGGTGTTTGTTACTCAATCACGCCAGAATCTGAATTAAATTTGGTATTGAAATAGATTATTTTTTGTGATATAGTGACAGAACGAGCTTAGGGCCCACCTGATGGTAAGTGGTGACCCTCGCCCATGACAACAGTAATGCGACTCAGTAAAGATTTGGATCTCATACTGAGTCGCACGCATTATTGTTGTCATGGGCGAGGGTCACCACTTACCATCAGGTGGGCCCTCAGCTCGTTCCGTCACGAAAGGTGGGGCTTGGAGGACTTACAGAAAATTATGTCATCTTGTTTATTTTATTTGTTAAATGTAATGTTTTTTTTACAGATGCCACAAAGATAACAGAAGGAATCCGGAGTATTATGACTAGTGTAAATAATAATAGTATTTTAATAATACTATTTTAATAATAGAGCTATTTTATAATGATGATTGTAAATTCCATCGAATGCCAACAATTAAATTATAATAATAATTTAATCATATAAATAAAAATGACCTTCCATATCGAAATGAAATTTTATCATCAAGACTATAATTCTAAAATTATTATTAAGGAGTAAGATTCGTTGATTTATGCTACGTCCACACCAGCAGAAATAAGTCGATTTTCGAAGTTCGACAGAAAATTTTAATTCGGCTTAGTTCATTAAGTGTGGACGTAGCGTTAGGAATAATTATAGATTTTTGTATTAATGTAAAAATAAGAAATAGAAATGTAATTTCTTAAAATTATTTGTGTAAATAACATCGTTTCATCAATTGTTTTAATATTATTATTAAAATAGATTTATAGATATTGAATTTATGTAAAATATGTAATTAATGTTGAATCAATGAAATAAAGCTTATCGTTTTATTTTGTTGTTTAATTTTTTACTTTAATTACAATGCATTTTATTAGTAGCTGTGATGCAGTGACTGCAGTATATTCTCACTTGGTAAAAAAAGTTCTCTTGTCCCAGCATTAAGATTCCGTGTCACAGGTGATAGGGATAATCACAGAAACGAGGATTCAGGATCCGAAAACAAACTTTACGTTCATCACAAAGTTAGCTTCGACCGGGAATCGATACCGAGACCCTCCGCTTCTAAGGCACTTTAACTTAGAACACCCAAGCCCCCCTGCGTACAGCCTTTTAATAAGGGGTTAAGGCGGTTCGGTCCGACATAGCCCTCCCGAATCGCGAAAATTCCTATGGAGTTATTATGGAAACTAACTGGTTTAATACTTCCATGAAAAGTTCTGTGAAATAGGGTAAAAAAATTCAATGAATGTTCTATAGGACTATTTTCAAGCCCTATTGAATAAAATATGAAACGTCAAAATCCAACTATTGTATATGAAGTTATGCTAGTCTCGAAAACAACGATGATACCTAATGACCCTTCTTTAATAATAATAATAATAATAATCTTTATTTCAGGCAATTAACATTTTTTTTGCTTAAATACTAAAAACGTCAACCCATAGAATAAATACCTTACAGACTATTATAACATACATATAAAATATAAACAAAGAAATTTAAGGGTTATCATTAACAAATAGACACAGAACAAACATCTATGTTCATGACACAAATGTGTTTTGAATGGGAGTCGAACCCGAGACGTACAGCGCAAAAGGCTATGACTAACTCAGCTGTGAGGTAAGTCAAAAAACTTTACCAACTCAGCTGTGAGCCCAGTCTAAGTCAAAAAACTTTATTTCCGTTGAATTCTTCAAAATTACTTGGAAACGTCAATCATAAATAAGTGCCTACGAGAGCATGCGTTCTTAAAACTAAGTTTAGCGGTCGGATAGGGAATACCTATCTGATCTGAATTTGACGTGTCCAAATGATACTTGAGATCTAAAGGAAGAAATGAGTTTGACTTTTGATTTTTTGACTTTTGACCTTCCAGTATAAGCAAGAAACCCCTAACTTAAGGCTTACTTTCTTTTCGCGAGTACGATCCCTTTAACAAAGTACTTAAACCTAAATAACATTTTCCTTATTACGATGAACAGATATTACAAGATAATTTGCTTATAATAATATAAGTTTAACCCATTTAATATATAATATATTACACCTTTCTCAAATAATTTCAACACGCACATCCACAAATTAACGCCTGAATCCGTCGATTAAAGCGGGTACTAAACAAATCTACATCTTATTACATATTAAACCATTCACAGGCCTAAGTACTTGCAGAAATATCGGGTTTAACCTTTGCCCGATGAATATTTACAAGTTCCAACATCCAGTTCCGATATCGAGATATCGCATCGATAGATTCATCGAGAATACGAATAATTGATTTGTATCGCGCGACTTGGATGAATAAATCACGTTGGATTTCAATGATGTATTGCTGGGGTAAATTGAATTGCGCGTGTAAAATTGTGTTTTCGTACCGGTTCTTAGGTCAAACCTACACAGCCTTGCTGTCAACCGACTTCGAAAGAAGGGGGTGATCAATTCGAGTTATTTTTTATGTCTTATCTCACAATTTCGTTTTATATCAACAGATTTAGAAATAAATATTTTAACGCTTGAATAAACGTTTACACACTCATTCCCTGTGTCACAGATGGATCAATACAGAAACAAGACAAACACCCAAGATTCGAGAACTTCATGCTCACCATATATAGTGTGTCCCGGTCGGGAATCGAAACTGGGACCCCTCGCGTCGAAGTACCCATGGCTTATTATTATAAAAATTTACAAAATAAAAAAATTTTTTTGATTCACTTTGTTCTCATACAAATTTTATCAAAACCGGTTCGATAGTTTGGTTGAAAAATCAAAATAACTGGAAAATATGCAGTCCATGTAAATGAAATTGCGAATTTTAGTTTCCTGTGACTTTTTTCTTCGCCCGTGTATACCGATTTGGATATTTCTTTTTTAAAACGGTAGGGTGTAAATTGAATTAGAATTTTTCGATTACCTGAGGTAAAAACGTTAAAGTCGGTTTTCGTTTTTTTAATCAATCACTTTTTAATTGCAATATCGTCAATGGGACCTGATGGTAAGAGAATATCTCCACCCGTCGGTTAGGGTCAGTTAGGGTTGAAACAGACGTAAACATAACAAATAAGATAAGCTTAAACCAAACCAAATGATACTTGAGATCTAAAGAAATAAATGAGTTTGACTTTTGACTTTTTGACTTTTAAACATGAAAACTGACTGTAATTTGACATATCTGTGTGCATGTAATGTGCCTGGGGAGTTCCTGTGACACGTTATATGCTCACGAATATGTGTACATGCATGTGTAAAATTTGACGTGTCCAAATGATACTTGAGATCTAAAGGAATAAATGAGTTTGACTTTGACTTTGACTTTGACCGTCTCTGAGATCTCACCGGACTGGCCTCTGCGATGAAGGTCGTGGGTTCAATTCTGACACAGAAGTGTGACGAACATAGATTATTCTGTGTCTGGATGTTAATATATATTATGTATGAGTATATTCACAAAAAAAAGTACAAATTTAAGGCAACTAAGCTTTACTTGATCTTAGACCAAGAAACCCACGACCTACAAAGCGAAGGCAGAACTATAACAAGATATAAAACTACTCGATAATATTTTACATAAACGATAAATAAAATATTTTAAACGTAATTAACGAAAAACAGGACGACAATTAAATAATTATGTGCCCGTTGGCATTTCTCCCAAAACGGTTTGTCAAACTCCTACTTGTACGGGAAATTAAAGGAAAAATTGCTGGACACACTGAATTTATTATACACGAATAAAATACTTAATTGAAATTGATGGAAAATGATTTGAACGTGAGCAGATTGTTGATTGCCTTTGAACCGACTTCAAAATAAGGAAGGTTTTTTTAATTTTATATTCCGGTGGAAGGGTATGGGTGCGTGTAAAACCACAGAGTCGTGAGACGTAACTTCCCCGTCGGTGACGTACGCAACTGGGCATGACTTGGGTCGTCTCATGCTTCGGTCGCGAAGGACCTGTTCTTTTGGCCGGAAGTAACCACTTAACATCAGATGGGCGTCCAGCACTTTCCGATACTCTTTTAATAGTACCTGGGCCACGCATTACTGTTGTCATGGGCGAGGGTCACAACTTACCATCAGGTGGGCCCCAGCTCGTTCCATCACTTTCACATAAAAAAAAAATATATTCCGTGCCCCCGCCCTAAAAAACGCTGAATTCACTCATACGGTGTGACCTATACTGTATATTATTGTGTACATTGTTTACAAGGAAGTTCGATATTATTTATATATTATTAACAAAATGTCCACATTCCTCCCGAATTGGCGTATTTTGGGTAGTTTGGGGCTTATAGGATAACGAAGGGACAAAAGAAATATTATCAACAGATATATACATTATGGTGTATAGAAATGTAGAGCTATTGTGTGGATATGGACACTATTTTATAGAAGCTATTTTGGGGGACCATTTTGGTCGTTTGGTGAATAGCCACGGAGTCCCTACAGGCATCACCCTGGGGAAAAAATCATTAGAACTTGTGCCAAGTTCGTCCGCAGTAGTACTGCCACCACACCTGGTAATCCTGGTGACTGCACTTGAGGCGGAAAATGCTCGTCGAGTGACAAGCGCAACTCAATGTGACTTGGGTCTTTGATACTTTAGTAAAATAAGAACTGAGTCGCATTTTTAACCGGCTGCGCCAGAAGGAGGGTTATGTTAAACATAGGCTTAATACAGATCTGTATCAGCCTCTAACGTTCCCAATGGCCTCTCGCCAAAGTTTATACAGTCAGAAATCTGTTAAAACTTGTTGCCATAAATATATATCTACGAGAACACGCATTCTTATAATCTCAATAGATGACTGATTTTAAAAAACGAATAAAACCACCTTAAATACCGAAATCCCTTATTTTTCATCCGTAGGCGGTACGCAATCCCATTTTAAAGAAGAAACTTTGAAATTGGTATACAAAGGGAGAAGAAAAAGTCAAAAAGAAAAAAATTGTTTAGTAGCATGACATTATTATATTTTTTCAGTTATTTTTAACTACCAACCTATTGATCCGACTTGGGTAAAATTTCTATGAGACCAAACTGAAAGTATACTTTCAAATAAAAAAAAAAGAAATCCTTTTATAAATTAGGTAAAATACATTCAAATTGATGACTTCCTCTGTAATTCGGTTGAAATAACCTGTCACGTACTTGCACGGGACAGTAATCAAGACCTCAGCGTTACATCCTAGACCACTGCTTAAACCAGTACATCGTGGAAGTCTCTAAGTTCTACGAGTATTTTATAAAGCCGGTTAAGTGCTTAACCAACAATTTCGTCTACAATTTTAATGTAATTTACTTTAAAAACAAATTCATTTCTCTCAATGAAAGTAGGCCGCGAGAAGCACTCTTATTCAGCCTGAAAGACGTACAGTTGGCATCAGCCAGATATATAACCTCTTTGTACCTTTATAAATAAATAGCAGCCCGTCCCGGCTTCGCACGGGGTAGTGACATAACTACAATAGTTGGACATATGCTACCACGGAGTTTTTTGTAGACATTATGATGTTCTTCAATATTGTTGTACATTATTTTGTTCTATCGCTAATAGTTTCGGCAGCACATTCGACGAAAGACATTTTAAGACTCATTTTTCTACACCTTCGGTTACATTGTTCAAATTTTACCAAGGATCCCTAATTTTTTTCAAAATGAAATGTAGCCTATGTCAAATTGGAAGAATGTAGCATACTATTGGTGAAAGAATTTTTTAAATCGGCCCAGTTCTTTTTGAGTCTATTCATTACAAACATACAAACATAGGTACAAATCTTTCCTCTTTATAATATTAGTGTAGACTAGCGAATACCCAGTGTGTGCTACTACGCTAAAAGAAATACATTTTGTGCCTAATGCATTGTTTTAGCTTAAATCTTCGCATTATTGCCTTTCTAATGAAACTGGTTTTGGGCACATTGGTTGTATAGTTTCTAAGTATTCTTAATTTAGTGATATTCGAGGAATATTTTGATTTTAAATCGGCAAACATGTAACAATGTCCGTACCAGCCTTTAATGTTCCCACTGCAGGGACACCGGCCTACTCTCGATAATTGAGAGTGAATAGGCTTTAATGTACCGAGACATGTGACATTTACCAATCCGGATTGGTAGATGTCACATGTCTCCGAATTTATGGTTCTAAGGCATGCCGGTTTCCTCACGATGTTTTCTGACACCGTTTCTAGAAAAATGTCATTTTATCACCTTGTGGCTTACTACCATGGTTGGTGCATTGTCGCCATTATACTCACAAATAACGCCGTTAACAATTTCCTTTAGCAAAATAATGCATTATTCAATATCATTTTGTAATTACTGGTGTTGTCGCTGGCTCTGACTGTACTTGCTCGGTTTTAAGACTGTAATTTCATCTGTAATTTTACTCCGACATTCATTTTGCACGTTATGTATAAGTACATTATTTAGACTGTGCAGATTTGCCTGAGGAAGTACTGCCACCACACTTAGTAACCATCACACCAGCTTTTATGGGTTGGTAAATAATGCTGCCACAATTACCTGCACTAGTATTTTCTGTGTAGGAAGAACTCAAGACCCGAGCACACAAGGAACAAGTTTCATTTAACATCTGTTGTGTTTAATTAACTTTTAATTTATAGTAACGTAATAAAGATTAAGTTTTTAAATATCAATCAATTAATAATCATATCATAACTATTATATAATTTTGGACTATGATTTAATAACTATATTTTTTTAAATTGATGACTTAATTTTATTTTTCTTGTTTCACCCTTTAGGTACAGAACCCTAAACACAGCTCGAAGCATTTGGCCGTTTTCTTTCTTTGTGTACATAATTGAAAGGACAAAGTTTTTATAAAAAAAATAAATTAATGATAAATAAAACTTTTTAATAACAAGCTTTTTTCGTGTTCTCTGCAAGCCTTTTCATTTGATACCCATACTGTGGTAGTGCAGAAAAAATAACTAGTCCGCCATCTTGGATGATCCGCCATATTGGAATTAGAATGACGTCACATCCAAAATAAGCGTGCATACCAAATTTCAGCTCAATCGGTTAAAGGTATAACTGATTTAAAATTCAGTTGCAAGATTCCACCCGGCCAAACATTCATATACTGCAAGTTTATTTAACTTGTAAAAATGGAAAATTTACCGAAAATGTCGGACAGATAATCAAACATATTATATTTGTCATGGGAAAACTGTCCAAGTGGCCTAACTCCTTGTCTCAGTAACCCCCAGGGGAGGGGTGAACGACGTATATTAGTGTTACTAAAATCGATAGAGCTATTACAATTTATGACCCAAAGATAGTGTGGGGTCCATTTAGAAAAGTTTTATGTTATTGGGCCCCCAGGGCGTCTTAGCGCTGGTGGCGAGCTGACGCCCTATGGGGATTTTTTCAAAAATAATGGCCGAGTTAAATTTTATATCCGCGTGTTTTAGTTTGATTATCATTTGGTTTGATTTCCAATCGGATAGGGTTTTAAAAGTGCTAAAGTTAGTAATAATAACGCATGATCTTGTAGTATTGCATAGTATAATTAAAAAGAAACGTTTCCAAATAATTTAAAAAAAAATTCAATGGTGTTAAAGTATTTTTGACTTTTGAGTTTGAATTGAAAATGATAGTTTTCAATAGACTGGTCTGTAGCGTTGAAACCTTTGATGATCCGGCGGGTGAAAACCTTAAGTGAACATTTGTTGTTTTTTGTGTCCGTATTTGAATTTTCGAGAGTACATCTTTTTTCCTTACAGTGGAAACAAGATGTTGATAAGGCTTCGACAAAAGCCATTACAGGGAATACGAAGAACCAAATGGGTGGGACATAAAAACTTTCATACAAAAAGACTGCTTCCATGTAAAAAGTACTGCTACTTATTCGTTCTGAATGAGTAACAAATGACAACTTTAAGGTACCGTAGAAAGTCGCTACCCCTTCGGGAGTTCCGGGAATTTACAGCGAATTTGTTCAGATAAAAAAAGCATTTAATTCGGTGTCGAATTCTGTTCAGGAAACTTTGTATTAATGAGCACGGAAACAGCCGATCGATTGCCGAAGACCCCCGAATAGATGCCAAGCGCAGAGAAAGAATTTTACATATGAGATATTCTTCTGAGACATCGTGCATTAATAACAACTAAACGCGACCACAAAAAAAAATTACAGACGCATAAGTCGTTTTATCTCCGTCTCAGAGTTTTATATGTGACGGGATGTTCAAACGGCCCACCTGATATTAAGACTTAAACGACAAAAATACAACTCAGATCTTCTCTTGAAGTATGAGAAGACCCAAGTCGCATCTCATTGCCACGATCACTCTCAGAGTGACCCAAAGTATTGGGAAAAACACGAATAGTATTGCTTTTATTTCTTGAAAAAAAATTAAACAGCCTTTTTTCTGTTCTGCGAGGTTGCGAGGCTCCGGGTTGCCCTGCTGACCACCCTCTAGGCCGCCATTGACTCATTGGGTAGACCACCTACTACTTCCAGTTAATATAAAAAAGTTCAGTTTATTCACTGAAAGTAAAAAAAAACGGTAACCGTAGATCGAAAGTAGAGGTCTATACTCCGTAGTAAACGACACTGGCTGATTAGGTATGAACGTTGGATAAGTAATCATTTCAAGTGCTTTCTATAGCTACATGTTTTCACCTCTTAGATTACCCAATGAATAATTTATTACTTTCCAATGGATGAAATTTTACTTAGCAAAATTCGGGACAAACAGAATACATGGGGTACGTGAGTTGCTTAGAAGTTTTTTAATTACCTGCTCTTTCCTGTAAATGTCAGTTGAAAGGATGAACGTTGCGAATAATTGAATAATTTAGGCAGTTTTGAGAATAATTTATTTCAGTTTACAAAATAACTCCCTTAATTATTTGTAATATTATTTATTGCGGAATGGTTAACTCTCAACTTGCAATATAGGCAATAAATATTATATACCAAAACAAGCTATTTGGGGGGTCCAGTTACTCGCATCCGTAGGTGAGAACCCTTTAGTATCCCTACACGCACCCCTTGGGAGGTACCAAACGAGGAACAGAGCAGGAGCGAAGCAGCAGTAGAACTTGTGCCAATTTCGTCTGGAACTTAAGTACTGCCTCCACACCTGGCAATCTGCCGCTCGTATCTTCCCCGTCTCGGGTGATGGACGCAGCAGGATGAATGTGATTCAGTGTAAGATCCAAATCTTATACTGAGTCGCATTACTGTTGTCATGGACGGAGGTCGCCACTTACCACCAGTGGGCCCTCAGCTCGTTCCATCAAATATTCACATAAAAATAAAATATATTTATATTAGGGCGTTCAGTCTAGTATAACTTGATGGTACAAAGCATCTTAAAAGTGAACGACTGTTGAACCCTGACTGAAAACTAATTAACGACAAAGCCGCGGGCAACAGTTGATGAAATTAATATTTAACAGCTGGTTGCGCTCTACGCTGAGACCGTTGAATTACCCCCACAATGGAATTCTAATCTCTGTTTTGTGAAATTCCCCCTTTGTGATGCTATTTCGTGCTCAGATAATTTTGGATAAAGTTGCTTATCAGAATTTTTTGTCTTGATACTTGAAAAACTGCTATCGACTCAGTTCCTCAAAGTATCTGTACCAGCCTCTAATGTTTCCACAGCAGGGACACCGGCCAACCCTCGTTAATTGACAGTTAATCGGCTTTAATCTATCAAGGGAGCCCAATCCGGATTGGTAGATGTCACGTCTTCGAATTTTTGGTTCTAAGATATACCGGTTTCCTCACGATAACCAAAACGTGTAAATATATACAAAATAGATATACAAAAGGGTTACTACGGACGTAAGCAACAAAAACCACAGTCTCTGCTCATACCTAATGAATCTTACCATCCCTAATGAAGACGTCCTCACGAAATCGTCTTTCTTAGCTAAAACCGTTTTTTGCACGAAAAAAGCGGACATTGATTTTTACTGAATATTTTTTATGTAAACAGGAACGCTCATTTAGATTCAATAGTACCAGGAGACTCGCACGGTTTTTTTCTAAAATCGTGTTTTATGTGAAATTATAAATTTATGTAACAGTAGATTCAATCAAGTACCACAAAAAATTACGAGATGGCGCTGTTTTAAATTTTCAGCGTAGTCTTATATATATAAAAGAAAGTCGTGTTTGTTACAACACTTATAACTCAAGAACGGCTGGACCGATTGCCATGGTTTTTGATTTGTTGGATTTGTTTCTGTCTCGAATAGCAGAATAACTATTAAAAACATTGGAAAATTAACGAAAAAATAAAATCAATTTATTCCCGTATTCTCCACGGGAACGGGAACTATGCGGGTGAAACCGCGGGGCGCAGCTAGTTTATTATAAAAATCAGTTTTTGTAAAAATATAATATAGGTTTTACAATAAATACAATTGTACTGTTAAACTTAAACAGTAAACCCTTTCTACATACAAAATTTCACCCAAATCTTTAGATCCGATGTAGATATGCGAAATAAATAAATATACTCGTATAAGAATTGCTCATTTAAAGTAATGAGATTAGTATATTGAGTATTCACAGCTTTCCAAAGTGAATTTCTGGCCTAATTCACCCTAATGGCAGCCACAAGGAACTTCAACAAGTAAAGACTAGGAACAAGAATCGATAGGACAGTAAATCGTTCGATTCGATTAGATCGTCACTCGTTCGGAATCCGCAGCGAGTGGAACGACCACCGGTAATCAATGGCGAGACGTGATAAACTGGGGAATTACCTGCTACCATCAGTTCTCTAATCTTCAACGGAAATACAGACGGCAAACTTTTGGCAAAATATTTGGGTATATTTGAATGTTTGGTTTTGTCAAATTATTGACGAAAAGGCTTGGGAGAAGCTTAATTAGTTTGGACATTGAGTTATATTTTATTTTTGTTGTTGTGTTTATATACTTAAATTATTTTTATATTTTATTGAATTTTTTTATTGTTATTCTACTTATTGACAATTTCACTGTATTTTTCATTGACATTTACCTAGAGAGGTAAAATTGTATGTTTTTTTATTATTATTATTATTTATTAATCTATACTATAATATTATAAAGCTGCAGTGTTTGTTTGTTTGTTTGAACGCGCTATTCTCTGGAACTACTGGTCCGATTTGAATGATTCTTCCAGTGTTGGGTAGTCCATTTATCGAGGAAAAATTGCTATTTTGTAACACAAGGTGCAATATCGAAAACCTATTTTTGCGTGATTACGTATTTTCTCTGTGCCAAATTGCATCCAGGTTTGTTCAGCCGTTCTGGCGTGATTGAGTAACAAACATCCATCCCAACATTCGCATTTATATAATAATATTAGTAGGATAGAATAATATGGGCAGGCCAACTAAACGCACTGCTCCAATGAGAAAGTTAGGTTTCGGAGTAAACGAACCATTGATGTAAATATTACATTTTTTTAATTTTTGTTGATTTTTCAGAAACCGCTCGACTGTTTTTTATATTGGTAATTTTTATTTGGAGCAAACCACCTCTGAAGTATGAACGAAACGAAAAAAAGAATCATCAAAATTTATTCATAATTGGTGGAATGATAGCGTAAAATACATTTAAAAAGAAACCCACCGGCGAATTAAATCTTAGGGGTCCTCCTTTTTTGAAGTCGTCGGTAAAAAAATGAGTGTGATCATACGAAACCACCGAAACCATCCTTCTTTGTTTTTTTCTTCATACAAACAAGAATTGTTGTATAGTTCGAGAACTTCTGTTAGGGTTTATAAAGCATCGATGCGTTTTGGAGCGTAACTTAACCACGCACGTGACTCCGTTGCTCGAGTGTATTCTTAAGAGCAACGGTCTTCTCTATCTTCCTGCCAGACCAGGGTTTTTCTGGTACAATTAGAACTGTAAAAGGGAGCTGCGACAAAAAGCTAATAGGATAGGACTAAAAGCTAATAAAATAGGACTGAATTTTGTATATATTGTAAATATTGAATATAATTTGAAATATTTTAAATAGCTCTGACACAAATATTGGGGACTTATAAGTAATGTTAGTTTTCATATGTGAAAATTCCTACGCCTCAATTTAAACATGTCGTTACTTGTTAAGACTAGTCTCTAATTTAATTTTCTTGACTGGGAATCAAACACGCGCAAACACCCTGCCTTTTGCGTACTACCAACGCTACTAACTACTATAGTATTATATTATCTGTGTACCATCTAAACAGTGAGGCCATAATGAGTTTGAGTTGAACTAAAAGCGGTCGCTTGCCGTGGTTAACAAACAATATCAGAAACAATGCCACGGAAGAAACATCGCAGACAAATCTTATTACACGAGAGTGTATAACGTTTCTAATGCCCAGCCTTTGCGAAAATTGTATTTATATTAAACAAGCGCCCAGCGGTGTTACCCACAATTAAAAAGTCGACATGACGCGGTGGGAAGAAACTGACTTCACTTTTTCGCGATAAAATTAGCTTAAGACAGCTCCGTGGGTTAGTTTAGTAGCCCTGCCTTCGAAGCGAGGGGTCGAACGATTCCCGGCCGTGATTGTGTTTCTGTGTTTGTCCATGCCATCTGCGATACAGGGTATCCTAGTGCAGAGGTATCATCATCATTTCGTTCAGCCGTTGAGGTGCGAAGGAGCAAACATACATACTTTGCATTTATAATATCAGTATGACTAACTGCCCGTCCCAGCTTTCCACTAATGAACTAATGAGACAAGATTTACAGTGTGACCATGTAATAAAATATAATGCTATTTATATTTAGATACTACAATAGTAATTGCGAGTGTTTAAAAAAGCGTTTAATATCGTTCTACATTTTCGCAAATAAACCAGAGCAATTATTTTTTTTTTATTCTGACAATATTTAGAAGGGGAGTTCTTCAAAAACTATTATTAAAGAATTATTGCTCTTGATGAAAAAAAATTCTTAAACTGGACAAATACTACTCTCACTGCCATTTCAAGGGTGAGGTACCCCTAAGATGTATTATTTGTTCAGTCCTAAGATACTTTTATGAAAAAAATCACCAATTACTTTTGTATTTATAATATAATTTTTTAACACTTAATTTTGTACGGAACTAACATTCAAACTTAGCAAATATCTTATCCGCGTGATTCCTCCAAAAATACATTTTAATCAGGCGCTTAAAAGGTCCTCTTCGATATCCTAAAAGCTATCGTCCCAAACTACCCGTAATTATGTATTAGCCGAATGACCGTATTGCCTCAGATAAAGCCCCAAAAACAATAAAAGGTCCTCAAAATCAATAACCGTTTGCCAAAGGGCTTAATCGAATATTATCCAGAGTGGTTATAATCCCTTTTCGCATTTAGCAGCACAAAATTGCTAATGAGAGAAATCTCTCTCATTTTTGGAGACAAAATGCTGCAACAAGGAATTGGCCACGTTTTAGGAATTGTTTTAACATTAATTGTGGCATTTAATTAACATTTACACTCTGTTATCGATGATCGGCTTACAATGCTTTTCTCGTAAATTTTACGAGATGGCACTTTATAAAATTGTTATAATCAGCAATGCAAAATATATGTTGTAAAAAAATGCGTTTTTACCAAAATTATATAATAATTATACATGTACCTACAACCCATCTTAACACAAAATTTCTTCCAAATCGTTAAGGCCTTTTCCGAAATACGCGAAATAAATAAATATACAAGAATTGCTTCAAAGTAATAAGATATAGAATTACAGGTTACAACAATGTCTAAACTTGAAGCAGCATTTTAAGGGGTCTCTTACGAGCTACCCCCATATCGGAGTAAGCAGCTTCATTGTGGGCCCAAACGAGATCTTATAATAGATCCGCAATCGATCTCGGATAATACCTGCCTTTTGTACCACCTCGCCATTACTGCCAGATGCCAGACCTTAATGCACTGAGGAATAGAGTAATAGATCCTTTCTTTGTTGAACTTTCTTCACGTACTATATAATCTGAAGGATCAAGATGATTAAATTCGCAAATCAAGTCCGTGTCAGCCTCTAATGTTCTCACTGCAGGGACACAGGGCTACTCTCGTTAATTAAGAGTGAATGGGCTTTGATCTACCACGGAAGCCCAATCCAGGTTGGTAGATGTCACATATCTCAATTTTTTTTTATTCTAAGACATTCTTGTTATCTCGCGATGTTTTTCTTCACTGTTTTTGAGAACGTGGTATTGCCTATATAATTTTTTCAAGTGAAACACTCATTGGTGCGCATGTGAGTTTGAACCAGCGACCTTCAGACCTGAAAGTCTGGTCTGTGCCCCTGAGCCCTCAAGCTCTTGTTTCGTAAATCAAGTGTTTCAAAGTAACTCCATAGAACTGCCATCTCATCTGGTAATCTGCCAAGCAGCGGCGCACTCGCATTGTTGTTCCGGTGGAAGGGTGTGGGTGCCGGTAAAATTACAGGAGCTACATCCCCGTCTCAGAGTGATGGGCGCAACGCAATTCGACTTGAGTAGCGGTGGTAAGCAGTATTATGGAAAAGATAATAAAGACTACAATTTATTTCAACTGTCACTGTCAAAGATAGATTAGAACTGTCAAAAGGTATGGAATATGGTAGACATGTCTGAAAACCCATTAAATAATTATCCATATTAATTGAAGGTATTTGACTTATAAAGAATCCCCCAGGCAGTATCAGTTCCGTCACGAACATAAAAATAAAAAACTCCGCCCTGTCGGACGTTGGATGGGTTACCGTTTGTGGCATTTAAACTGAGCGCTTCCGTTCGATGGGCACTTTAAGATGTCGGTTCAACACTAACTTTGTCGGAAACCTTCAAGTGGGTTGGAAACAGACACCAAATGCCTTTTAGAAGTAAGAACAACGGTACAGCTAATTTGGCTTTAAACCTTCTTATGAAAAAAAAGCGCCGCTAAATTTAATCATAAATGCTTGCTTCATAAAAAATACAAACATAAAGTAGCAAGTGTTTCGGTTGAGATCTTTATTTGGGGCACTTACCGAAAGTCTTAAGGAGTCCCTTTTAACCCAGTACTTACCTTCAACCCCCACTTCAAACTTGTGAATTTGCCAATTTCGTCAAATATTTAGAATGAGGGGAGGTGGGTCCAAACTGGCTGAATTGTAGTGGAGTATGAAGTTCAAAATGATGTCAAATACAATATCATATTATCTATTTAGGGTGGCGTTGGAGGAACTTTGAGGTAGGGTTGTCACTTACATATTATTTCCGTTTTTTTCTTTCAGTAAGCTCGGAGATGGAGAAAGTTCAAAGCTGAAGCTAATAATCTTTACATCCTTTGAATTATTAAAAAAATTGCATGTATGTAAATCAAATCTGCAAATCTCTTTGTTTTTTATTTTCTATGATTTTACGCGATATTCTCGCCAATTTATTTATTTCGCGACACACAAACAAATACATAATTCACTTAACATAAATTTTTTAGTCGTCTTCAATTTATTTGAGAATCTCGAGGTATTCTCATAGAAATAACATGGATGAATTTCACCCACGCTGAAAGTTGAAAGCGAAAATAAGGATAAAAGTATTTAAGGCGCTTTAATATTTTTTTATAAAGTCTCCTGTAAAATATCGAATGACCGCATGAACTTGTATATGATAGATATTTATTTAACAAGACTGATAAAATATCGAACATGGCCCCGTGTATGAACACGAGTACAGGGTTGGCCAATACATATTTACTGTAAAATACCCAGTATTAATGCGTTATAATTTTTTTATGACTTTTAATGCTGTATCTCTACAAAGGTCTATATTCTAAGGTTTTTTGAAAACGTTAGAATATAGACCTTTGTAGAGATACAGCATTAACCAACCTGCCAACCCTGGAGGGCGGACACAATGTTACCATAAGTCAATTATTCGGGTAGAAAACGTTATTTCAGCCGTATATTTTTATTTGAAGTTAACAATCTTATTATGTTATTACGAAATACGCCTTTTGACGTTTTAAATGGCTTAAAACGTCAACTTAGTTGGTAATAGCCCTGCCTTCGAAGCGAGGGGTCCCGGGTTCGATTCCCGGCCGGGGCACACTGTGTGGTGAGCATGAAGTTTGTTCTCGGGATCTTGGGTGTTTTTTTGTGTTTCTATGTTTGTCCATGCCATCTGCGACATAGGGAATCGTGGTGCAGAGGTATGAGTGTGTAAACGTTTATTTTGTTATCGTCCGTACAGGGGTTATGGATACAGTTTGTGTAACATACAGATACGACTTAGGTCCTCCCCGACCTAAAGTGCGAGAAGAACCAAGTCGCACCCCGTTGCGTCTGTCACTCGAAACGGGGATGTTTAACATCCTTCCACCGGAACACAGCAATGCGAGTGCACCACTGCTTGGCGACAGTTAAGCAGGTGCACAGGCAGTACTGCTCTAGACAAACTTTGCACAAGTTCTGCTGCTTTTTGTCGTTCCTTTAGCACCAAACACGGAGGTATACGTAGGGATTCAAAGGGTACTGACCTACGGACGCGACTAACTGGACCCCCATAATATACCATTGAACATAATTAACAAACCTGAGATCCTGTCTTGCACATCTACAGGTGCTGTACCACCGACGTTAACATACAGGCAGACGCTGTGTAACTGTAGTAATAGGGTATTTTATTGATTTATTATATTTATTTAGACACACATTACACATTACAAGCAATATTAAATATATCATACTAGCTGACCGGGCCACGCGTTGCTGTGGCTAACGTTTTTGTCATATGATATTATAATTTGCAAGAAATTAAAATTGCGACTATAATTTGAGATTTAAACTATCCTATCTCTCAAGTTAGATCGAACTGCACATGGTGTGCGAATTTTATTATAATCGGTTAAGTGATTTAGGAGTCCATTGAGGACAAACATTGTGACACGAGATTTATATATATTATTGTAAGATATCTAAGATAAAGTTTAGATCTGGCTTGCGACGTAACTTATGTGCCCACTGACAAAACCAAATTTATTTGTGCTATTGTGGACCTTATAGTAAACTGAAAAGGAAAGTACTAGAGAACATAAACTTAAAGAATTAATAGTGTAACCAAAATGAAAACTATATTTAATATACTCACTATATTTATCACTATATTAACACTTAGAGTACTGATTGTAAAAATGCATTGACATTTTTAAAAGATAGGCGGATCCAATTCATATAAATTCTCTCCTGCAGCGTGATAAAGGATAACTATAAATAGTTTAGGAGAGCGTGGTGGCCCAGGGGCACAGACGCCGACTTTCAATCTGAAGGTCGCTGGTTCAAACCCACACGTGCACCAATGAGTTTTTTCACTTGAAAAATTCATGTGCACAATACCACGTTCTCAAAACGGTGACGGAAAACATCGTGAGGAAACCGGCATGTCTTAGAACCAAAACTTCGATGACATGTGACATCTACCAATCCGGATTGGGCTCCCGTGGTAGATCAGAGCCCATTCACTCTCAATTATCGAGAGTAGGCCGGTGTCCCTGCAGTGGGAACATTAGAGGCTGGTACGGTCGGTATAAATAGTTTAGCATTAGTTACTTATGGTGTGCTAACATGGGGCAAATGAGCATAACACAAACTCGCACATCTGTATTCATATAACGTAATTTCCTTTGCCGCAACATTAAATTCATACGTCTAACAGGTTCGAAATAATTGAGTTATGCTCCACACTCCTAATTCCTATTCCCAATTATATTTTCCAATTTAATTTTCCACTTTTGTTGGTCGAATAATGGATTTCGTACGCTTGTGTGATATCAATATTTATAATTAGTTTTGTCTTTATGAGGGTTCCTTTTAATGAGAAGACCAAAGTGGGCAGTTTTGATGCTCTGCTTACTGTTTTTGAGTTTGACTGGTCTCACTACGCATTTGGTGAGCGCCTTCTGCGCTGTAGGTCGTGCGTTCGAATCTCACACAGGAAGCATTTGTGTAATGAACATTAACGGGTTTGTTACGTCTCATGCACCTGTGATTTCACCGGCACCCACACGCTGCCAGTAAGCCTGCTAGAATAAGAGTTGAAAGGTAATCTAAGAATCTGTGTTAATACTGAAGTTAGGGAGGTATCTGGGTAGGAGGGGGGAAAGGCTATCACAATAAACAATTCATTGAATCTCATTTATTCATTGATAGCTAAGCTAGTTTGAAAGCTAGTCTAGTTAATTGAAGCTAAGTAATTAACTCGAAACGAAGGGATCGATCCCGGATTGAACCCGGTTCCCTCGAGTGTGATTGCGTTCCATCCGTATCAGCCTCTAATGTTCCCACTGCAGGGACACCGGCCTACTCTCAATAAGTGAGAGTTAATGGGCTTTGATCTACCACGCGAGCCTAGTCCGGGTTGGTAAATATCACGTGTTCGAATTTTAGTTTCTGGGAGATATCAGTTTCCTCTCGACATCTTTAACCATTTTTGAGCGTAGTATTGTGCTTATACGAGTGAGTATACAAGAGAAAAGTGTTTAGACACGTTTAAATTCGAACCAGCGATACTTGGATTGAAATTCGGCATCTAATCTCCTTATGTGTCTACATATTGTCCTCATGATTGTGGCTATCATAGACAAAAAGAGTTTTTTGAATCCGACTGGTAGTTCTAGAGATTAGCTCGTTCAAACAAACAAACTATTCAACTTTCTTATATTTACTAATGAATAAATTCTTGTACTTCTTCTTTAAGAGCGAAAAGTAAGGAATAAAATTGTTAAAGTCTGTTTTATAGATTTTAAATCATCTCTTGTTTTTGAAAGTTAAAGGGATCGCGATGTTTCTTAGCGATAATTTATGAATATCTCTTCAGGCGAAGATCAGTAGCTTATAACAATTACACTAAACCAGGAATTTTTACATTTTTATACAATTTACTTCCGTACCAGCCTCTAATGTTCCCACTGCAGGGACGCCGGCCTACTCTCGATAATTGAGAGTGAATGGGCACTGATCTACCACGGGAGCCCAATCCGGATTGGTAGATGTCACATGCCGTCGAATTTTTGGTTCTAAGACATGCCGGTTTCATCACGATGTTTTCCGTCACCGTTTTGAGAACGTGGTTATTGCGCACATAAATTTTTTCAAGTGAAAAAACTCATTGCTGCACGTGTGGGTTTGAACCAGCAACCTTCAGATTAAAAGTCGGCGTCTATGCCCCTGGGCCACCACGCTCGCTAAAATTTACTTGTTATTTTTCAAAGCAAAACGGTGTTTCATTTATTCGATTGGCACATAAATACCAAATAAAAGATTCCGGTTTCATTGCGTGTTTAATTGGAAGGTGAAATCGGTGGGGTATAAATCGATCGTAATGTTACGGGTTGCAAACCACCCATCTCTCTTTTGGGAAAATTAGCAGAACGGGGCAGGATATTAACCATAAACAAGAATGGGGGATGGCCGTTTGTTTTATTTAATTATGAGTTTTTACGTCAAGTATTTCTAACATGATTATATCACATATTGTATTTTTCTTGTGTATATATGCTTTTCTATGGAAATTTTAACTCAGGCAACATTTACGGTTGGAAAGGTACAAGTAGACAAACAGACATTGCAGCCTTGGTAATAGGGTTTTCTTTTACTATTTGGTACGGAACCATAGGAGTGGAGCACAGGGAAAAGCTCCTAGAAGTAATGTCCTTTTTACCAACTTCAATAAGGTGGAAGTTCTATGAACGACTGTATGTATTTTTATGTATGTTAACAGATTTCCCCGTTAATTGCGAACCAATTTTGAATTGAGCAAATTCTTTTTTGTTTGATATCTAGAGGTAATTGTTTAAAAATTTAATGAAAGAAATCCACCCCTAAAGATTAAAAATAGGGGATGAAAGTATTGAAGTAGCTTTATTTGATTTTAAATTAGTTACCTCACCTCTGTGAATCCTACTGTGTCAATTGTAACAGTTGCACAAACGACCGCTTTTAATTGGCCCGTTAACAATCTACCAACATAGGTCGCGTAGTAATTCTACAAACAAGAAATTATTAATTAAAACAACCTAACTGCGTAAAAATTCCAAAATAGTAGCCAGTGTCACTCTTAGAATTAAGATGAATCTAACGACAACTCTCAAGCTAAAATCTGTCACGATTTAGGCTTAGTTTGGCTTGGTTTTGGCAGAGCGTGCCAAAGAAATATATCTTCATACATACACTCGAAAGACAATCCCTTCTGGCGCAGTCAGGTAAAAAGTCTGTCAAGTAATAAATAGAAAGAATAGAATTAATTAAATGAACACTTAATACAAATACACTTAATTTGATCCAAAAAATTACAATCATGATCATCATTTCAGCCGACAGACCCACCACCCTAGGTAAAAAACTTGTGTTGTGGAAGATAGTCTCTTTCGTCCTTACTTTATTCCAACAAAATATTCCAGGATAACAAACAAATTTTACGTAAAACTTGGAATAAATCTTAATCTTTTCTAAAAATAAAATGCTAAGCACCAATTGAGACCGCCTTCGATGGATATAGATTATTTATTTTTACGCTCATAATTAGTTAACAAGGAAAGAAAGATTAAAATTGAAAGGGTTCTCGGTAAATTTTAAAAATTAATCTATTTTGTATGATATTTTGGCAACTCCATCTGCAAAATTTGCTAAACAGAATGGCATTTAAAATTAAAAAAGAGAGTAAAATAAATACAGTTGGCACTCCGGGAGTGCCGACAGAAGTGAAAACAAAAGCGGATTACACTGCAGATACTTATATATAGAGGTGTCGGTAGCGGTAACGGTAACAGTGTTGAGAGTTCAATGGTTTTTTCCCATCTCAAAAATGCCCAACGTGCCTTAAGAAATATTCACTTCAATAATTATAATAAAAATAAACTATTTATTGTATAATAGTTATTACTACTTCTGTTTTTTTTATTTATTATCCGAGTAAAAAGCGTCCTCGTACACACCGTACCAATCTTCCTTCCATTAAAATTCCTGTCTATCGATAACTTGCCTGGAAGAGATCGTTTATAAGGCTTAAAGATAAGGCCGTCCATTGTACATTTACTTTATTATTGCAATTTTACTAAACTAGTAAAATTGTTTGGTTGGTGGTGACCAATATTTGTCACCAAACTGATAAAAAAGATTTTTCAATATGGATATAAATATTTATTCGGTGTCTTTGTTGGTGTCTTTGGGTGTGTGAATATGACTCCGCCCCTTTTTGTCAAAATAAAACACATTTGTTCGCTTACAAAATTAAAAAAAAAAATTATTGAAAGTATGCTCCATCTGCAGCTACAACCTTCGCCCATCGTTCAGGTAGTTTTCGTATTCCTTGCTGGAAGAAGTCCTGGTCTTTTGAGCTTATTCAGTTGTCAATCCAAATTTTGATACTTTCACATGAAGTAAACTTTTCTCCAGTAAGGTCTGTCTGCATCGTCCGGAATAGGTGGTAATCCGAAGGAGCTATGTCTGGTGAATATGGCGGGTGGGGTAACACTTCCCAGTCCTGTCCCTCTAAATATCTTTTTACGACTTCTGCGGTATGCGGTTTGGCATTGTCATGCTGAAGAACTAATTTGTTATGTCTATTCACCCATTCTGGTCGTTTTTCTTCTATGGCTCGCTTCAAACGCATTAGTTGTCGTCGGTAAACTTCTCCATTAATAGTTTCAGAGGGTTTGAGCAACTCATAATATACAATACCTTTCTGATCCCACCAAATACAGAGCATGACCTTGGCACAGTGAATATTTATTTTTGGCTGTGATGGGCCTGGTTCGCCTGGTTTCACCCAAGCTTTTTTGCGTTTAGGATTTTCGTAGTGTATCCATTTTTCGTCTCCTGTGACTATCCGATGCAAAAATCCTTTTCTTTGCTGTCTTTGAAGCAGCATTTCACAAATGGTTTTCCGACGTTCCATGTCTCTTTCTTTTAAATCATGTGGAACCCAGTAACCGGCTTTTTGAATCATTCCCATCATTTGTAAACGCTTTGCAACAGTTGAACGATCAACATTTAATGCTGCAGCTAATTCTGATTGAGTTTGGCAAGAATCTTCCGCCAATAATGCTTCCAATTCAGCATCTTCAAATTTTTTTGGTGGTTTTCCATGTTCTTTATCCTCAGTACTAAAATCGTTATTTTGAAATCGTCGAAACCATTCCTTGCAAGTTGTATTAGACGGAGCATGCTCACTATAAATCTCCACAAGCAAACGATAAGTTTCCGCTGCAGTTTTCTTCGCAATAAAATAATGTAATAACACTTCCCGCAAATGACGTTTATTTGGAATAAAAACCGACATTTTCGAAAAGGTGAAAACAATTGTTGCTTACACTTCAACCAAATATCATAAAATGCGTTAGATAGCTGACATTCAGTACTATCGAATACAAGTATGGTCATTTATTAGTACACGTAAACAATACTAAAAATGACATCTGTTGAGAAAGGGCGGAGTCATATTCACACATATTTATTATATGTATGTATTTATAATACAAAAACAAATACTATATAATGTATTCTATCAGTAATCTAGTTCCCATAGTACAAGCTATGCTTAGAATGGCTAGATGACGTTGTATGAAATTTCCATGAATATTTTTGCATATCCCTTGTTTTTGAAACGATCGATAAAGACGGGTGTATATAATAACAATAAATTGCACCTTGCCCCTCTATAACGAATACTGCAGTGCCCAGTGGGGCTTATCTAACCTTAGTGCTGGGGGATATTAACCTACGAGGGCGCTTCCGTCAGAAATTTCACAATTATGTACAGTGACCACATTTTGGAGACTAGAATTAAAAGCAAAGTGCTTTAGAAAAAAGAATAGGGGTCCAGTTGCTTAGGGGAGTCCAGACGCTTGCGTCCGTAGGTTTGTACCCTTTGATTCCCTACACGTACCCCCGGGTGGTGCTAAAGGAACAACCAAAAGTAGCAGTAGAACTTGTGCCAAGTTCGTCCGGAGAGGTACTGATTGTTATATTAAAAAAAACTTTTTAATATAATATATACTTACACTAGTATTGTCTGTCGAATGTCGTAGTAACATTGCACACAGCTGCAGAATAAAAATATTTAAGACTTGAGAACATTTTTATGCTTATCATAAAATGTTGGTCTCGGCGAAAGATCTAATATTCCAGAGAGAGCTTAAGATGCCATGGCGTCTACTAAACAGACTACGGACTCGACATCTATAATAATACCTTACAACGAGCAATGCTTTTATATATATTTCGCAGAAACGGCTCCAACGATTTGGATGAAATTTTATGTTTAGATAGGGTTTTGCTATAAAAGTTTACCTGTTAAATGTAATTCTAGTAAAAACGCATATTTTTACAAAAAAAAAACGTTTTTACTGAAAATTGAATACAGCGCCATCTCGGCAATTTTTGTGGTACTTGATTGATAATCCACTGTTACATGAAACATTTATAATTTCAGATAAAACGAGCGAAGCTCGATCGCTCAGGTACTAAAATATTAACTGAATATATTCCCGCGGTGATCTGACAGAAGTAGAGGAATGACAGATGTCATTCTAGGCGGGAAAGTCCGATAACTTCCAACCGTGTGGATACAATAAAATGCATAGTACTTAGTGCAAATTCTGCTTAATGCCATCGTTATGTTGCAGTGTAGGCGTTTACGGTTACCGGCCGCTGTAGCGAGGGGGACATACGGGAGAAACTATGCACTGGCAACACAACGGGTCATCTAAGTTAAGCAACTTTCGGCCCGGTCAGAAGTTGGATGGGTGACCATTTAGTGGTATTTGAAGTGAGTTCTGGGTATGTTAATATGTCGGTCCCGGCTATACTAGTCGTTGAGCCATACCGGAGGCCTTTGGGCGGCTTGAAAAGTTCCGTCACCAGAGTTGGTCGCATATTCACACGAAAGCACGGTTAAAAACTTTAGAATCGCCCTAGAGTTAAAGTGAGTTTGTTATAGATTTAGAAACTAAATTCAATTATTTATTTATATGGTATAATAATAAAAAACAATAAGTAAAACAATAGTAGTAGTAGTTTTCTTTATGTGAGTATGTGACGGAACGAGCTGAGGGCCCACCTGATGGTAAGTGGTGACCCTCGCCAATGACAACAGTAATGCGTGCGACTCAGTATGAGATCCAAATCTTTACTGAGTCGCATTCATCCTGCTGCGTCAATCACCCGAGACGGGGATGATACGTCTCATGCGCATGTGATTTCACCGGCAGCCACACCCTTCCACCGGAACACAGTAGTCACACAGATTCGCTCAATTTTTTTTTAAATCGTCTTTTATCTGAAATTATACATTTTTGAAGTAAATACCAGTAGATTACCAATCAAGTACCACAAACATTGACAAGAAAACTGACTGTTTTAAATTTTACAAGATTATCTAACAAGAAATACAATTAGAAAGGTAAACTTAAAACAAAACCCTATCTAAACAAAACTTCATCCAAATCCTAAGAGCGGTTTCTAAATACGAAATAAATACAAGAATTGTTCGTTTGAAGTAAGAAGATAATTCTATAGCAGCTGTGGTTGGTAGAACCTATTTCACAAATGCTAATTCTCCTTTAATACTATATTAACGGACTATTAATTACTAAATACCAATAAACCATGAAGTAGCTGGTTGTCCAGTCGACAGATGTTTTCCTGTCATTGTCAATTTGACAATCGGCTGTCACTCGATGTAATGGCAAATCCTAAAGGATAATATACTTTCTATTCTTTTTCCATGAATTTTCCAAATAAATCTTAATGTATATGAATTACGTGTCACGATGTTTGTCCGCGATGGACTCCTAAACTACTTAACCGATTTTAATCAAATTTGTACACCGTGTGCAGTTTGATCCAACTTGAAAGATAGGATAGCTCACATCTCAATTTATGATAGCAATATAATTTTATTGCAAATTATTTGTCTATTATTTGACAGTCACAATTACAAAAACGTTAGCCACAGCAACGCGTGGCCGGGTCAGCTAGTAATATATAATAAATTATTTTCATGTTTATTTATTAAAGCAACGCCAACAGTACACATAATAGAAATGAGATTCACAAACATAATTACATTGTATAGAATATGTGCCAATTGCTTGCACAACATTCTCCACATAACAGACGAAATATTCAACTGGAAATAATTCATGATGCTTTTATTGATACTAAAAAGATGAAAGTAATGATGCGTAGGATGATATTACTTTTTAACAGTATACGATTCGAACCCGCAACAAAGATCCCAAGGTAACGTATCCAACAAAGCCCTAAGCTCAAGCAAACATTTACTTTGAAGAATTATTGTGTCTTTCTACAGATTATCCATGAATGGACGAAAAATCTGGGCACGTTCGTAATATCACATAATTCTCTTTAATGTTTTTATGTGTCTCGTTTTAGGCATTTAATGGCATCGTTTTGAGAAATGAGGTGATGCAAACAGTGGACCACCTGATCCTATCGTCCTACGATATCCTACTATCATTAACTTAATATTAGACGAGAACAAACAAACAAACAATATATAATTTTACTCAGATCATATTAACATTGACGTGAAGTAACACCAGAATCCATCAATTATTCTTATCATATTCAGATCATCGAAAATAGAATGGACAATAAAATGGTGATTAATTTATTATCTCTGTATCTTGACGGCTCCGTGGCTTAGTTGGTAGTAGCCATGCCTTCGAAGCGACGGGTCCCGGGTTCGATTCCCGGCCGAGCACACTGTGTGGTGAGCATGAGTTCTTAAGTCTTGGGTGTTTATCTTGTATTTCTGTGTTTGTCCATGCCATCTGCGACACAGGGAATCCTAGTGCAGAGGTATGAGTGTGTAAACGATTATTTTATTTATTTATTTATCTAGTTATCTGTATATTATGTAGGTTATATCTTAATCCGAATCACGGTACGTATGTTTTCACTAACTACCGGTTAAGAAGATTTCGTTGTATAACACTTAAACTAGGTGTAAGCATCTAGAATTGTTCCAAAATTGTTCAAACACGGTTGCAATTAGTCTAAAGCTTTATTGATATTGGTGTTAGTGCTAATTCTTATGTCTAACCAAACTAAATTAAATAAACATTCATTAAAAAATCACACAGCGCATATCTAGCCCTAAACTAAGTATACATTGTACTAAGGGAATCTTAGAAATCTTAAAGTTATCTGATACAATATACATATATACCAATATATTACCTATATATTTTTCGTAAAAACATACTTATATATTTTTATCCCGGGAATCGAACCCATGATCTACGGGCATTGATACTACCAACTGAGCTCTGAGGTCAGTTAAAAATGGCATCTAAGTTTGTCTGTTTTAAACGTAAAAGAGCACACTAATAATATAAGTTAAAGAAATACTTTGAATAAATGTCTGATCCAAATTTTATTACTATCATTCATTTGTTTTAATTCAAACGATAGAATAACTTTCATTGTGACACTATTGGCAGTCTTATCGCTTTTGAGCGACCTATTACAGATAACCTTGGATGGATAAGAAATAACGGACACGAAATGGAGGAAGTTACTTTCAAACCCTATCTGGTCATCCTTGGGGAAGATAATAAATTGAAGTAATGCGAATGACGCTAAACTGTGCTCTTATGTGCCAAATAGACTGTTAATGTCCCGTGTTAGTATACATTACGATAATAAATTAAAGGAGATAGGCCTAAATGCGATAGTCGCGCGATATCCGCGGGAACTGTAGGCAGACTAATTCAGTTATATCCTCCAAAGATTACAATTAAAGCCGAACCTTTTTTAACCTCCAATTAAAGAGCGGGGTGTAAGTTTGACGGCTGGGTTTGTCTGCCTGTGGGTTGGTGTCATCAGTTCTTTTGAGGTCTCATTTATCAAATAATAGTAGGTACAATTTAAAGCGGTTTTGTATGGATGTTTGTTCTTGGTTTGTTTGGTTGATTTCGGTGAAGCCATTTTCAGGAATATCGTGACAGAATTTTTGTGACGGGATTTATATAATTTTGTTTCAAAAAAATTCTTGTCTTACCGACAGGTTTAATAAAAATATATTATTATCTGAAATAGTTTTGGGCCCCATTACATTTTTTAAATTTGGAACTGACCCTGAATTTATTCTCCTTGCATTACATTTCTAAACGATTGCTATCAAGAAAATATCAGGCACTGTAAGAATTCGTATTGCTTGCTAAACGTGTCTACATACCAACATAGCTTTGTAGGCAAGAAATAAAGTTGTATTTCTAACCTAGTAATATTGCAAAATAATCATACAGCCTTAACAATTCTTTACAAACTCTTGTTTAATCTTATTGTAATTCTATTTTAACAGATTTCAAATAAAGGGAAAAGGTTCTAAATTCGTCTGTATGATGTAGGTAGGTCATAATTTGCACATTTGAGTAAAACTCAACGGTTCGTTTATGTATATTTCACACATAAAGCCAGTCGCATTGAAACCTCCTCTTTTTATGAAGTACGTTAAAATATACATCTGAACAGCAATTTAGTGATGTAGCGCAAGATTTTATCTACCTGGCACAATTCCATCTGGCAATGAATTCGATCAATTGCGCTTTCTTAGAGCCTACCTATGTGACGGCGTTCAAATAAGCAAAAATTTTCTATTGTGTAAAAAAACTATGTTTGTCGAAACAAAATGCCTGCAAGTAGCGTTGATTCTACAGCTTGATCAAAACTAAAAGTATGGAGTCTTTATGGAGTCTTTACTAATATGGATTGAAAATGACAACTTATAATTTGACAACTGTCAAAGTCGATTTTAGAAAGAAAAAAAAATATGCGAACATGATCGACATCGCGATACACTCGTAGATATTTACCGACAACAAACGAACGCATAGTCACGAACAGTTGAAAAAGTATTATGATTGCAGACACTTTATCTCGATGTAAGTATATATTTTCTTAGAACATAAGAAGAATAATAAGATCAATTCGTTTGATCTAAGTAACTTAAAATTAAAAATTAATATATTTTTGAAAATTATTTTTCTGATTTTGAATATAAACTATTCAAGTTTTTTTACTTTGTTATCATACAGGAGGGGTTTCCCATCACCGGCTGACTTTACATGTCCACAAGAAAGCCTGCCCACAGGGCACAAATTCCGTGGCCAGTCTGCAAGTCTAATAACCGACTGCGAACCCAAGTTGGCCGCTGTCGCCAGAATCTATGTAGATGGCATGCGAGATTCCAGCTTAACTGGTTGTGACTGTGGAAGGCCAATGCAGACCATGCCTCATCTACTCGTGCTCTTTTATCTGTACGGGGGAAGATCTCAATATGGCTACCAGTAATGCTATTGAGGTAGCCAAATTTTACAAAAGTTTAAGTTTGATATGTTGACTCGAAAGAAGGGGAGGTTGAAATATAGTAGTCGAGCAATACTCCCTTATGAATGAACCCCTCGCATAGACGATAAATAGGGTTGATACCATTAGTACAGTCATCGATACTGTACATTATCGCGAGTTATTGTTCACACGTGATTTTCATTCAATTAGTTTTTCGACTCAGCTGTACCGAAGGGGTGAAAATCAATACTTATAATAATGTATTATATTATATTTTTGAATCCATTATTTCTCGCCCTTACGTAGATTACAAACTACCATTTAAAAAAAAAACAAATCTGTTTGCAACGGGTGAAGATAAAAAACGTAAGACAGCAAATTACGCAATTTCGTTTAGGTACTTGTATCGCATGTTTTTTCCAGTTATTTTAATTAAACAACCAAAGATTTTTAGAGGAGCAATCTGAAAATCAAAAAAGGATAAGTGAAAAAAAAATCCAAATCTATACTAATATAATAAAGCTGAAGAGTTTGTTTGTACGCGCTAATCTCTGGAACTGCCACTCGGATATGGAAATCTTTTTGTACAAGATTGTATCTTTAAAGTTTTTGGCTAGCCTTCAATATTGATATTTGTAAAGTAATGAAGAAAAAGCTCTATCAATCTTACTTCATCCGCGTGCATTTTTTAAACGTTTACACACTCAAACCTCTGCACTAGGATTCCCTGTGTCGCAGATGGCATGGACAAACACAGAAACACAAGACAAACACCCAAGACCCGAGAACAAACTTCATGCTCACCACACAAAGTATGCCCCGGCCGGGAATCGAACTCGCTTCGAAGGCAGGGCTACTACCAACTAAGCCACGGAGCCATCAAAATTGGGTATACTTTTTCGTGATAAAAATACCCTATGAGTTAATCCAGGGTTTGCTGCCTTCATAACAAATTTCATCCATACCATTAATGAATAACAGACAGACAAACTTTCGCTTCTATTATATTTGTATGATATTATCTATCTTTGGTGATTATTACAAGTGCCCGCAATATTTAAAATTAGGACCTCAGATAGTTTCTGCTCATAACATAAAACTACTAATGAATAAAACATGAATAGAAGAGAAAACCATCTGGTTTCGTTTAATTTTGGTGCTTCTAAGATGTACGAGCCGATTCCAGTAAATAAAAATAAAATAGCCTTTTGTCGTATTTTCCTTCAATTCAATAAATTAATCAAATCAATCATAAATTGAATTTATCATGAATAAAAATTATAAAAAATAACAATGACATTAATTGAAATCGAAATATTAACTGAAAATAACATAATTGAAAAAGTAAAGTGTTTCACAAAATGGCAAAGAAATCACGTAACAAACATTATATAAAAAATATAGCTGAACTGAGAACATTTTTGAAACAGTTTAAAAAAAATACTAATCATTGACTACTACTAATTGACGGCTCCGTGGCTTAGTTGGTAGTAGCCCTGCCTTCGAAACGAGGGGTCCCGGGTTCGATTCCCGGCCGGGGCACACTTTGTATGGTGAGCATGAAGTTTGTTCTCGGGTCATGGGTGTTTGTCTTGTGTTTCTGTGTTTGTCCATACCATCTGCGACACAGGGAATCCTAGTGCAGAGGTATGAGTGTGTTAACGTTGTAACGTTGTATTTATTTATCAAATCTTTTTTCAGTCAACATGGACATGGGTTAGTGAAAAAAAACTTAAAATGTAAGGATGTTACTACGTAAGAACATATTTAGTTTTTTGTGTCATTTTATACATTAATACAATCAAGTTTATTGGAAATAGTAGTCAGGATTCTGTTGCTGCTTGTGCGCTGTCTTCTTACGCCAGGTGACGTCACAAGTGTCAGTGCACGGTGCACGCCTCCACCAACATACCCGAGGCGCTACAGAAACGCGGTACATCATGTGAATCTGCGAGCCAGCATATTCACCCTACAATGCCCTACGTTCCCTTTCCACGTCCTCCATTGTCTCTGAAACCCGCACTAGGTAGAATAGAAATTAATAAAATAACGATTCGCTTCTACGTTGTTTATACTCGGCCAAGGCTTGGAGTTGTCAAATGAGCGAGACCCAAAGTACGAATAGGAACTAACGAGAAAAGTTTTTTGATCAGCTCCAGATAGCCTCATCATAACTTTGATCCAGGATTGAGTTAGTACCTATGAGGATGCTGCGGGGTAATATCAACTTTTTTAAATCAGGAAACTTGAACTACGTAGTTTTATGGTATGGTACTTACGGGGCGGGCTGCAGATCTGATCTGATCTGATGTTGAGGTTACATCTACTGTCATGTTGTAACCTTATCATCAGGTCATGACTGTATCTTAAGAGGAAACGGAGAAGTTATTAACAGTAATAAATTAAAGTAAGATGTGTTTTAAAGGTCAGGGGGTTCAGTTGCTCGCGTCGCGTGGTGCTAAAAGAGTAACCAAAAGTAGCAGTAGAACTTGTGCCAAGTTCGTCGGGAGAGGTACTGCCATCACACCTGGAATTTGCCGCCAAGCAGTAATGCTCGCATTACTGTGTTCCGGTGGAAGGGTGTGGGTGCCGGTGAAATCACATGCGCATGAGAGTATTATCCCCGTCTCGGGTGATGGACGCAGCAGGATAAATGCAACTCAGTCTAAGATCCAAATCTTATACTGAGTCGTATTACTGTTGTCTTGGGCGGGGGCACCACTTACCAGCAGGTGGGCCCTCAGCTCGGTCCGTCACTAATTCAAATTAAAAAAAAAGTACATACAGTCCATAAAAAAAATCTCTCTCTCTGTGTTTGTTCCGGCTAATTTTAAAACGGCGGCAAAACGACTGGACCGATTTTGACGGTACATTCACCGGCAAATAGCTGATGTTATAAGGAGTAAAATAGACTACTTTTTTAGCAGAGAAAAGATAATTAGAATAACTACAAGTTCCCCCCGGGTGGTACAAAAGGGAGAACCCAAAGATTGTCAGATTCCACGCGGTGGATCTCGGGGAACAGATAGTTTTAACGTATTTATGTAATTAAATTTAAACTAAGTCCAAAATAATTATGTTGAAGGTTACACAACAGTCAAAGTAAGTTTGAATGACCTAAAATTTAACTTATAAAGTTTTTTTAATTATTCATGCTTTATTTCAATTATGGAGTTAACTTTTGACAGAACAATTATTATTTAATATCACATAGTTTGAGATTTATATTTATTATGTACTTACAATATATTTATTCTTTTTTGTACTAATCTCTAATGGCCAACTCTGTTGGAGTTTTCAAGCTCGCAGGGCTCCGAGAACTAACTTCATGCTCACCACAGTCCGGCCGGGATTCGAACCTAGGACCCCTAGGGCAGTTAACAACTAAGGCACAGAGCCGATAATAATGTCTGAAATGTAATTTATGTATATATTGTAATACCATGAACGCAAAACCGTGATTTGGTTGATTTGTATAGACAGATATTACAGACAGATATTAGCATAGTATATATAGTATTATATACTATGCTAGTATAGATATTACCCGCAGTAATCGGGATATTATACCTATACCACTGTCGGCTGTTACATCCGATATCTCGCTTATTATTCAAATACGGTTTGTTTCCATGCTCTGATCAAGGACGACATCATACATCTATCATTAGCCGCGAGCCGCAATGTTCACTGTACCTTTTACGGGATAAAAAGTAGCCTATGCAATTCTTGGCTGTAATCTCTGTGCCAAACTTCATCCAGATACATGTCTTTCTGGCGTGATTGAGTAACAAATATCCATCCAAACTTTCGCACTTATAATATTACTAGCTACCCGCAGTTCCCGTTCCGTGGGAAGACGGGAAGGTTATTTATAAAATTATTATTTTACCTGTACAGGTACAATGCGCGCTAATGAACGCAACCCCCCAGCCAGCTACGTAGCCCGTATGCTGACGAGAGAGTGAAGGCATATCCAAAAATAAGTCAACCCGAAATTCTCGAAAATGTTGCTAGCTTTTATACCATAGCACGTCATGTTACAAACTATAACTCTATCTCAATAAGCTTGTCGCCTCCCCCTTGTCAATGTCAAAGTCAAAGTCAAAAATCTTCATTTCCGTTAAATTCTTAAATATTATTATACTTGGAAACGTCAAGTTCTTTTTTTAAACATATAATATAAGTACCTACGAGAGCATGCGTTCTTGAAGCTAAGTTTAGCGCTTGTTTAAACCGTATCCGACCTTCCATGGGGAAGCAAGAAACCCCTAAAGGAAGTACCCCCCCTCTTTTCGCGAGAATCATCCCTTTAACAAAGTATGTACTTTAATCTATTTTTTTTTTGTGTTAATTCAAACGTTTGGTCTTCACGACACAGGCTTGCCTGGTGTGAAAATCACAGGATACCATTAATATTTTACTTTGGTTACAAATAAACTGTTTTCATTTTCATTTTCATCTAAATAAAATTTTGCTTTTTACGATGTACATTACAAAACATTTAGCTTGTCGTGGCACGGAAGGTGCTTGGAAGTGGAAACAGACATTCGGAATCCCCTCAGTAGGTACAAACGTGACAATGTCTTCTTGTACGAAATGTGCCACTAACAGTACATTATGCTGAACGCGATTCAATATCGCAGTCAATGTGTGAATAAATAAAATCTTACTCTATATAGAGCGTGGTGGCCCAGGGGAACAGACGCTGACTTTCAATCTGAAGGTCGCTGGTTCAAACCCACACGTGCACCAATGAGTTTTTTCACTTGAAAAATTATGTGCGCAATACCACGTTCTCGAAACGGCGACGGAAAACATCGTGAGGAAACCGTCTTAGAACCAAAAATTCGACGACATGTGACATCTACCAACCCCGTGGTAGATCAGAGCCCATTCACTCTCAATTATCGAGAGTAGGCCGGTGTCCCTGCAGTGGAACATTAGAGGCTGGTACGGTACGGTACTAAATCTGCTAGTTTTGAGAGTGTAATAACTGTGACACAGTATTCAACCGACTTTCAGAAGAAGTTATAAATTCGATTGTATTTTTTTTTATATTCGTTATCGCAGAACTCTTTCGTTTATAAATCGATTTGAATATTAAATTTTAAAACTAAATGGTAAATATCTCAATGTTCTCACAAATCATGGTAAATATCTCGGTAACACGAATAATAACGATTTGAATATTTGTATTTGAATGGTACTTTTATATTTTATTCCCGTAGAAATTTCATCAAAATGGTTCAATGCTTTTAGTGTTTAAATCATAAATAACTGGAAAAAATATGTCATCGAATTAAACGAGTTTTCGTTTTGCCGTATCTTTTTCTTCGTACGATTTGGAAGTTGTTTTTTTAAAATGGAAGAATGTACCCCCCATAGCGAGAAATAAGAAATTAAAGTATTGAAGTCACTTTTTTTTAATTAGGCGCTTGTTTCCATTTTTGTACTAGAAATAAAGATATAGAAAAACTTTTTAATCCAGTGTTATTTTATAAATAAATAATAAATAAACTTTTACACATTCATACCTCTGCACTAGGATTCCCTGTGTCGCAGATGGCATGGACAAACACAGAAACACACCACCCAAGATAAATTGATTATAGACTGTTTGTCATCCGACAAAATTCGTGTAAGTATATCATATCTCCTTCCGCATTCCACGCAGATTCCACTATAATCCTGTGAATTGTTGCCAATGAAATTTTACTCCGCATCTTCGATACTGATTCCAACGATTCACGGAAGCGTCTGGAATACGAAATGACTGTGGATTTTGTAATATTTTTGTTTTTTTTTTCCGCAACTTCAAGCTGTCTTGGGATCGCAAAGGTTTAGTGGAGGTGATGGAAACCGGATTGCGGGGGCATCAGGCGTCCCAGAACTATGTCCCGAGAGTTGGATGCCCAGCTCCTGGGCATCACTCTGAGAGGTCAAATGGGGGGGTATTCCCCCCGAGGCGGGTCCGTTCGACACGGATAGATATAGCGATTCCCGTAGCCCCGACGTAGGCAAGAGATAGTTTTGGTTGGAAGTGGCACTCAGCTTTATAAGCTGAGTCCGACATTTTTATTGTTTTAGTTATTTAGTTATTGACTTAGTAAAGATTTGCATCTCATACTGAGTCGCACGCATTACTGTTGTCATGGGCGAGGGTCACCACTTACCATCAGGTGGGCCCTCAGCTCGTTCCGTCACACATTCACATAAAAAAAAACGTTTATCTGAATAGTTAGTAAGATAGTTATGCAGGGCTGCATTTACAGAACGCAGGTTGTGTCACCTTTAAAATTACATAAAAAATGTTTCCAACTCAGGAAGATGACAATAAAAACCCACAACACATTTCCTGATAATTCTTTTGCCGCGAACAATAATAAGGAACTGTACTTAGTTCCTGGCAACACCATCTTCGAAATCACCACCGTCTAATTTCAATCTTCAGTCATAGTATTAAAAGATATGTTCGCTTGTAGCTCGTATGGTTGTATGAGGTACGCATACCACATACAACCTTGTCCCGTGCCTTGCATACAAACAGTGGCAGACAAAGACCAGGACAAGAACCTGCGACTCCTGAAGACTGATGAAACTAGCTGTTGCTTACGACTTTGCTTATTCCCATCCTCGTATTGAGCATCATAAGATTTAGATTACAAAATGTCAACGCATATCTCCTAATTTCGATGATTTCTATAACCAACTTCAAAAAAAGAGGTGAGAACCCCTTCTTTGTTCTCAAATGTATTTTTTTAGACAGCTCCGTGGTTTTGCCTTCGAAGCCCTGCCTTCGAAGCGAGGTGTTCCGGGTTCGATTCACGGCCGGGGCACACTTTGTGTGGTGAGCATGTAGTTTGTTCCCGGTTCTAGGGTGTTTGTCTTGTTTTTCTGTGTTTGTCCATGCTATCTGCTACACAGGGAATCCTAGTGCAGAGGTATGAGTGTGTTAACGTTGTTTTATTTTGTTAGAGAGAATTAAGGTATGAAAGAATGGAAGTTGAGATATTATATCAGCCACTAGCTATTCTCGCGTTTCGAGAATGAAAAGTACGATAACAATAATGGTTTTCTTTGAACTTTTTTTACACGTATACTTCTGCTCTAGGATTCCTTGTCACAGCTGGCATATATAAACACAAGTCCAACAAGACCCGAGAACAAACTTAATGCTCGCCATAAGTGTGGCCCGGCCGGGAATCGAACCCGGACCCCTCGATGGAGCCGTTACGAGTGGCTAATTATGTTGAATGGTAGGTACACACCCGTATTGCGTGTGTTCGCTGGACTGTATCATTGTATAATACAATTAATGTATTACGTACTGGCAACATTCGTTATTGTACAGACTAGATTTATTTAGCTGTGGCACGGAATTAATAAATAAATATTCATGGGCATTTGACACAGCGCCAACAATTATTTTTTAAAAGTGACGGGACGGGCTGATGGCCCACCTGATGTTAAGTGGTTACCTCAACCTACAACAACAGCACCACTTAGACACCCCGATCGAAGTATGAGAACATGAGAACACACAAGTCGCACCGTGTTGCGCCCTCAGGCGCATGTGATTTCACCGGCACCCACACCCTTCCACCGGAACACAATAATTTTAATTTTTATATTTTGATAGAACCAGTGTTACTCACACTACAGAGCGTGCCAAATAAATATACATAGATACACAAAAAAACATAATCCTCCTGCCACAGTCGAGTAAAACAACATGAATAGGCTCCTCCATACATACAGACGTACAAACAATCAATACAAACTCTGTTCACTTCAATACAGAACGCATTTACTGTATTTATAACTCAGACATGACTGTTATACTAATGTACTAAGATTTACCTGGACAAATTGTTTAAGGAGTTAGTCGGGAAGGCAGCGTGCTCGCGAGTGCCTTTACCAAGATTTAGGTCGATTTGAATTTAGAACGTTTGATTTCGATTTTAGAACGGTACCGGTGGTTTCGAATTTGGAACGAGTTCGTTCTTCAGTTTCGAGTGCGTTCAATGTAAGATATTTTGTTCCTTTTTTGAATATTGTTTTTCTTTTTTTAAGAAATGTGCAATTTTGTGATTAAAGCTAATACTTGTGATAGATTTTAGATAGAAGCTAAAGTACTATTTGACTGGCCTCACATTTTAGTTGGTAGCTCTGCCTTTCGCGTTTGTAGATCATGGGTTCGATTTCAACTCAGAACAAGCATTTGTGTGACGAACTTAAATGTCTGTTCTGTGTATGGGAACAGCATTAAATATGCTATTTCCCGCGAATTTGTTCGTGGATTTTTTTTTTGCGCGGTCCCCCAATTCATTTATAACAAAAGTAGACTCATAACATCACTTAAGTATTTTATCTGTTATCTAGCTCCCATAGTGCAAGTTTTGCTTAGTTTGAAGCTTGATGACGCTTTGTGAATATTATATGAATTGACAGGATACTAGACAGCATTTATTCTGTAAATAATACATATTAACACCCAGATGCAGAACAAACATCTACATTCGTTCACACAAATGCTTGTCTTGACAAAGAATCGAACCCTCAATCTACAGTGTAGAAGCCAGCTGAGCTGTAAAGCTAGCCAACATATATGGAATTGCATCAATTTGCAATACTAGGCTTCTATGCATAATTATATTGCATGCTAAAAACAAATACACGAACTTGAACCAGTTGAACTCAACAGGCATTCTCAAAACCGACTCAACCAGTAGGTATATATACGAAGTATTTGTACGTGGCTGCAATACCAATCCTTTGATGCAAGTTGAATCGTTTTAATTTTCCTGGGTAATAGTAAATAGTTTGTCGGGTAATGCGCGCGCGTGCGGCCGGCCTTTGCAACTGGGTCTAAGGATTTCACTTTACGTTTCTGGCAGTTATTCGATGTAAATATTTTGATTTAATATTCTTATTACACCATTTAACATCAAAAATATCGAGCAATATTTTTTGTCGAAGATAATACCAAGTGACAATACAAGCTGCGAATGAATAAAACGTACAAGGAGGTTTTGTTTCCTAGGAAAAAGTCCTCTGGTATTCTGAATTCAAAAATAATAAAAAGGAAATGTTGCTGGTCGTCTCCAGAATCGATTTGAATCGAGTCCGCGAACCGAATGAAGTCGAGATTTAAAATTGGAACTACATTTTATTGTTTCACCGTTACCTACCGTTTCGTCCTTTTGAATTTCGAACGACAACTCCACAGGAATTCAAACTCTGTTCCTTTAGAACTAAGAAGTGCATTTTTGATGATATTTTCGCAATAAGTCCTTTTGGATTCTGGAAAATTATTATCATTCCATTTTATATTCTACAGGATGCGGTAAGTTTTTGGGTTGTATGTTGGGAATTTCTCAATATTTTTTTACTGCATTTTGGTTACTGAAAACCTGGCTGAAAATCTCACTTACAGTATATATTTCCGCATAATCAAATGCAATTTTTAATAACTTAGAATATTCGACTTATTATGTTATTTGGTAAATATTTCAAGCAAGTAACCTAAGTGTCTTTAGCTTTTTAAAAATATAGAACACACCGACGTATGCATTAAGAAATTAATTCTTTCTTTAAAACTGAAAACAGAATATTATCAATATAGCTCAAATAAGGTTCATTCACCACACGATATCCAAGGAGGTTTTTGGAAAAAATCGTGCCGTTGTCCCCTGCTGGATAACGGTACAGCATTTCTCACAATCTTGTCACATCATGTATATAGACTATAATAACTGCCAAATCGAGTTATAACCGCTTATTGCATTATGAGAATTATTGATAAACATTGTTGACTGGCCTCATAACTGTACAGTATACATTTGTGTGCTGTAATAATGAACAGGAATAATTAAACAGATTTACTTTGGCTGTATTTAACGCGTTAATCTAGTACAGGTCGATATTCTTTGTTCTACTTTGTTTAGGAATATTCTGCTAATCCTCTTGTTTCCAATGTAGGTATGACTTTGATATATAGTATTAGGTAAACAACTTACTCTGGACATTCAGTTATATTTTTCCAAGCATTTTTTTATATTTTTAATTTAATTTTATATTTTTTAGTAAGTATTTTTTATATTTTTTTAAATTAAAAAAAATACTTATTGAGAAAAACAAAAAACACGACTTCGTGAAAGTTCCAGAATACATATAGATAACTATTATTTTGTAATATATTTGTAAGCCATTTATAATACCCTGTATTTTAATACTACTCTCTATAGGTTTTTAGGAAAAAGAATTTTAGGAGTTATATAACATGGCGTCAAAAATCAGCCATCAAAATCGGCCATCGGCCGGCAAAAAACTGGACTGCAATAATGACAGTATCACTTCAAATAAAAAAACCATCAATAACTAGTTTAATGTAATTGAATTCCCCGCGTCACAATCAGAATATTCGCATGCAAACTAATCGGTGAGATTTGTTTAAATTTTAATAACAAAACGGTTAAATTTACATAGTCATTAAATTCAGTACAGGAATTGCATTACGCCTTGACCCCAGCTGTTGCCTGTCGTTAGGGCTTTGACCGCTAAACGCATGCATGTATATTATTCAGCTAATCAATGACGCGTTCGTGGCTCGCTTGCCTTGATATTGAATGTCAAAGTCAACGTCAAAAATATTTGTTGCCAATAAATACTTTTTTACGTCTCTTGTCTATAGAAATAAATAAAATTAAGGTCTCTTTGTAATGTCAAAATAACATTTTTTTATTAAATGCATTCGAAAGTATAACAGTATTTACAACAAAAAAAAAACATAAATTTTATCTGTCTGTCCGTCTGTCTGTTAGTTCCGGCTTACCTCCAAAACGGCCTTTTTTTTTTTTTTTTGTCAAGGGGGAAATACTTTGCGTATACCCCACGCCTTAGGGAGGCGTGGGGTTATGTGTGACTCACCCCCAACACTACTCAAAATAGCAGTGCTGGGGGAATACACACTAAAACCCCCTTGGTGTTCCTACACTACGCCTTCACGCTGGGGCTACGGGTACGGTATCACTCTTCCGCGGCCCCAGCGGCGTTGGTCCTCGCGTATCGGGACCCCAACCTCCAAAACGGCCTGACCGATAATATTCATTTATCAATATGTATAACATAGACATAAAGAACATTTATTGTTTGTGAACAGGATCATGCTCGCGAAAAGAAAATAATCCTTCCATTAGGGGTGTCTTGCTTGTTCTTCCCCATGGTCAGATAGAGTTTGAACAAGAGCTAAACTTAGTATTAAAAAAGCATGTTCTTGTAAGTACACATTTATTTTAAATAAGTAACGTTTCCAAGTATTTTTTTAATAATTCAACGGATTTATATTTTGACTCTAACTTTGACTTTGAAAAAAGAACTCGGTATATGTGAATACTTATACTTACTAATACTAAAATGCCCTAAGAACACCTAACTTATATAAGTTACACAAAGCACCGGATATTTCACTCACTAAATGAGTTAACAAAATGAAAATTTTCCGAGCGCCAACAAACACCAAGAAATTGTTATTTTTTAATAAATTAAATTATTTTCCTCTCCGAGGGCTTGGTTATAGGTTAGAGACAGAGTAAGATCAGAGGTACAGACAATGACAACAAAAGTTTTTTATATGAAAAATGTTTGTGCGCAATACGTTCTCGAATCAGCGTGAGGAACCCGCAATGTCTTAGACAAGGCCTATGTACAGCCGCTACCTGATATGTTTTATTCTGATGTTTCCCTACGGTTTAAAAAAAAACCCAGCCAAGTGCTAGTCGGAGTCGCGAACGAAGGGTTCCGTACC
The DNA here is from genome assembly GCA_921293045.1 of Aplocera efformata. Lineage (NCBI taxonomy): Eukaryota > Metazoa > Arthropoda > Insecta > Lepidoptera > Geometridae > Aplocera > Aplocera efformata. Next base: position 1,604,074 of record OV121057.1, read on the forward strand.
ATTATCTATAATAACAAAATATAGTACAAGTGACGCCATCTAGTTTCTTCATGTGGAACTATATCCTAAAAATCACGTTGTTAAATATTTTTTATATCGGTTTAGTGGTTTAGGCGTGAAAGCGTAACAAATAAACAGTCACTTTCGCATTAATATTATTAATATATAGTTAGGATTTATGGATTTCAAGCAGTCGGGTTTTTTCCTCAATAATTTCTTGTAACTTTTGATGTACGCGATCCTAAAAATAGGTTTTCGATTTTAACTTCAACATTAACACACTCAAACCTCTGCACTAGGATTCCCTGTCATAGATGTCAAGACAAGCACCCAAGACCCGAGAACAAACTTCATGCCACCACACAAAGTGTGCCCCGAACGGGAATCGAACCCGGGACCCCTCGCAGGCAGGGCTACTACCAACTAAGCCACGGAGCCGTCAGAATAACATAACACGTAACTTGTGACCTTATTTCTGCAGTTCCCAACTAAGAGATCGTTAGGTAACATTATACCGTCCTTAACCTATTGTAGGTCTATGTCCTAATGGTCTCGCTCCAAATTCTCAAAAAGCCCTAACTGAGATAAGTATTTTTTACTAGCTATGCCTTCGGTGTTTCCCGCGGTTGGCAAACCTACGGGAACACTTCACATTTTCGGGATAAAAAGTAGCCTATTTGGTTAATTCTGGGTATGAGCTACCTTTTTAATAAATTTCATTTTTCAGTTGCTCACTTCCTTAGAAAGAAAGAAAGAAAGAAAAAGACTTTATTGACAACACAAAAAGTAGGTACAAATAATAAACAACAAACTATAAATATCAAGTGAAAACAGAAAATATAAATAAAAAAGAAAGAAAAAAAAAATATAATAATACACTAAATATATTATTAGACCTACTTCCCGGAGTCAAAAGGCACCTAACTCAGCATGTGTTGCACTGACGGGCAGTGCAACGCTGGTATTCTGTTAGGGCCTGGAGGTGGTTGACATCACGGGCAATTAGATAGGTGAGTACCCTTTGAATACCTACACGTAGTGTATAATATACAGCTTGTAAATTATACACTAGCTGCCCCGCCGTGTTATACGCGGTGGTTCGGGTTCAAAAGCAGCCTATGTGTTAATCCGGGATCAAACTCATCCTGGTACCAAATTTCGTCCAATCGGTTGAGCCGTTTGAGCGTGAAGGTGGTACAAACACATACAAACTTTCGCCTTTATAATATTAGTAAGATACAAACGTTGAAGATGCAACCGCCAATTTGTTATGTGACTAGGAATTTAATTGGATTCACTTACAACGATCTCACGACTTACTATTCAATAAATAAATGCAAATGGCACACCCTCGACCTTTGCGACGTAGGAATTAGGATCTAGCGGGCCTAGATAATACAGCTTGCACAATACAATACAAAAATACTTTATTGTACACCACACTTAATTATGAACAAATATAAATAGAACTTACTTAAAGAAAGTTAATGTACAATGGGCGGCCTTATCGCTAAGAAGCGATCTCTTCCAGGCAACCTTTGGATGGAGAGGAAATTACATCTGAACTACGAATAGCTTCAGCCCGCGCCTGCTTCCAAACTCCAGTACATTTTTATTGTCTACCCGCGGCTGGACTTCCTACGGGAACCGTACACTTTTCCGGGATAAAAAGTAGCCTATGTGCTATTCCAGACTGTAATCTATCTCTGAGCCAAATTTCATCCAGGCCATTATGATATAAATACGATAATATGTTGGACATATTGTAGGTCTTCAGGCACGACAACGACACTAGAATTAGCTATATTCTTGCACTATAGAAGAAGTTTTTACTTAAATAAGTATATTTAAAAGCGCAAATTTTCCTTTAAAGAGTCAATAGAACCGACCGTTCAACTGCAGGCTTCATATACAGACATAGACGTGATAATATGTGAGCACATCACCGTCATTCCTTTCCATAAATAATTCAGCTAATGCTCCAATAATACATAGATATTTTTCTTAACCACGTAGTGAGGGGTCTGACCATAGTCTACTTTGTAGCTGTCTCTAAAGAAGCCCGACCACCGTCTTCGTTCTGTAGGTACTTAACCTTCCCCTTGTTCTGTCGCCCTCGTTTCACGGGTCATCGACCAATCACTAACGCCTATTGTATGCTAAATAATAACCTAGATTCTTTGTAACGCTTATAATGTCACAGCACAAACTGATACAGCTACCATAATCTCTTAATATTATGCAAATAATTAAAAAAATCGCTTACATACTCATCTACTCGCACTAGGATATCTTGTGTCGCGGAAACACAAGACAAACGCCTAATACCCGAAAACGAATTTGAAGCTTACCACACAAAGTCTGCCTCGGTCGGAAATCGAACCCAGGACCTCTGGCTTCGAAGGCAGGGTAACTAAAGCCATCAAATCGTGTTTTTAAAAGTATTTTAATTATTTTACATGATTACCAAATTATTTCGGCATGACAAATAACTATTTGTATCCCGAATTAATTGGTTACTATTTTAAATTTAATTATAAATAAAAATAGCTAGGATTTTGGGTACATTGCCATTTGGTAATATTAAGTTTTACTTTGAAGTAGTTGATATAAGTACGGTAGGGTATAAATGTTTCTAAAACAATGGTAATAGTTTTAATTACTTAAATATTTGTATGAAGGAATAATTATTGGTTAATCATTTTTAGAATGAATCCACCTTAATTTTACCACGTACCCCACACATTTTTCAAGAATCTTTTTTTAAACTAATTGTAATATTTTATTGAGTTTATAAGATTAGGAAAATTGTAGCTTCGATATTAATGGGAAAACCGAACAATTATTCTATGGGTTCAAAAATGGCGGATGGCGATGGTCACTCACGTTTGGCCATCCCACGAGAACCGTACAGTTTTCCGGGATAAAGAGTAACCTATGTACTATTCCAGACTATAATCAACCTCCGTGCCAAATTTCATCCAGGTCCGTTCAGCCGTTCTGGCGTGATTGAGTAACAAACATCCATCCATCCAAACTTTCGCATTTATAATAGTTCACCCGAGCAGTTTCACCCGAGTTGTTCCCGTTCCCGTAGGAATACGGGGATAAAATATACCCCATGTTACACGCTGATAATGTAACTTTCTGTTAGTGAAGAAAGTTTTTTAATCGTTTCAGTAGTTTATGCTTGAAAGCGTAACAAACAAACAAGTAAACTCACTTTCGCATTTATAATATTAATATAGTTAGGGTATGTAACGCCAAATAAATAGTTAAATGTAACAAAGCATAATTGTTAGATAGCTGCCAGTTTTCTTGGCTATGTCAATCACACCGATGACACACGCTGGCTTCGCTAAGCTGCGCGTGCGCATGTATGTCACTTTTTCCTTGTTATTGTTGTGTCGGGATCCATGTGTCACTTTTTTGAATAGGAGGAAGCTTTTTGTTTACCCTTTTACATGACAAGGGAAAGTGAATTTGTATTTTTCCAATGTTCGTTAATTCTGTTTCAATATTGTAATGTGTGTGTGAATATGACTCCGCCCCTTTTTGTCAAAATAAAACACATTTGTTCGCTTACAAAATTAAAAAAAAAATTATTGAAAGTATGCTCCATCTGCAGCTACAACCTTCGCCCATCGTTCAGGTAGTTTTCGTATTCCTTGCTGGAAGAAGTCCTGGTCTTTTGAGCTTATCCAGTTGTCAATCCAAATTTTGATACTTTCACATGAAGTAAACTTTTCTCCAGTAAGGTCTGTCTGCATCGTCCGGAATAGGTGGTAATCCGAAGGAGCTATGTCTGGTGAATATGGCGGGTGGGGTAACACTTCCCAGTCCTGTCCCTCTAAATATCTTTTTACGACTTCTGCGGTATGCGGTTTGGCATTGTCATGCTGAAGAACTAATTTGTTATGTCTATTCACCCATTCTGGTCGTTTTTCTTCTATGGCTCGCTTCAAACGCATTAGTTGTCGTCGGTAAACTTCTCCATTAATAGTTTCAGAGGGTTTGAGCAACTCATAATATACAATACCTTTCTGATCCCACCAAATACAGAGCATGACCTTGGCACAGTGAATATTTATTTTTGGCTGTGATGGGCCTGGTTCGCCTGGTTTCACCCAAGCTTTTTTGCGTTTAGGATTTTCGTAGTGTATCCATTTTTCGTCTCCTATGACTATCCGATGCAAAAATCCTTTTCTTTGCTGTCTTTGAAGCAGCATTTCACAAATGGTTTTCCGACGTTCCATGTCTCTTTCTTTTAAATCATGTGGAACCCAGTCACCGGCTTTTTGAATCATTCCCATCATTTGTAAACGCTTTGCAACAGTTGAACGATCAACATTTAATGCTGCAGCTAATTCTGATTGAGTTTGGCAAGAATCTTCCGCCAATAATGCTTCCAATTCAGCATCTTCAAATTTTTTTGGTGGTTTTCCATGTTCTTTATCCTCAGTACTAAAATCGTTATTTTGAAATCGTCGAAACCATTCCTTGCAAGTTGTATTAGACGGAGCATGCTCACCATAAATCTCCACAAGCAAACGATAAGTTTCCGCTGCAGTCTTCTTCGCAATAAAATAATGTAATAACACTTCCCGCAAATGACGTTTATTTGGAATAAAAACCGACATTTTCGAAAAGGTGAAAACAATTGTTGCTTACACTTCAACCAAATATCATAAAATGCGTTAGATAGCTGACATTCAGTACTATCGAATACAAGTATGGTCATTTATTAGTACACGTAAACAATACTAAAAACGACATCTGTTGAGAAAGGGCGGAGTCATATTCACACACCCAATACTTAAATTGTGTTCCAAAACCCTAAGTCGGCGTAGCATTGAAGAAAGAAATATATATTTTCTTTGATTTAAAGTCAAACAATATCCCTTAGTAGCTTATAGTTATTATTTTCTAAATTAATCGCTAATTAATGGTTAATTGAAGATAGGAATATTAAATTAAAACCATGGGCAATACTATTGAAAAGCAGCGATTTCATTCAACCAAACCATAGCATGCTTTACATCACTACAAAAAAAAATTCTTTATTACAGTTGCAGAAATTGCAGTTTGAACTAATACAGTCAGTCAGACAAGCGAGGCACAGAAATTAAGGATACACCAGATCTTGTAAGTGTATAATCACGCCTTTCTCTTGAAGGGGTTTATAAATTTACAACGGGTTTTGTTTTGCTATGGGTTGATATTCCCACTGCTGGGATCACGGCTGGCTGGGTTTTGTACATGGCGTAATCAAAATTCGAAGATAGGCTTTAATCTAATCTACCACGGAATTGCTCCCGCGGTAGATTAAAACCTGGTATTCTTCGATTTTTTTCTATGACATGCTGATATTTTTTCGTTTTCATGCGAAAACTCTAGCTTGTCGTGATGATTTGAACCGGCGACTTCTAAAGTGAAAATTAACATCCACACTGGATCCCACACTTTTTAATTTCCCTAGTGCAGGTTCAATTCCGGATGTGGACTTTTATGATAATTAGGACAAGCTTTTGTGTGCGAACATAAGTTTTTGTTCTGTGTCTGGGTGTTTAATATGTATTATAAGTATGTATTTATAAAATAAAAGTACTTTATGTTGTACTATAGTTTGGGGCTAGATGGCGCTGTGTGTATTTATTTATTTATGTAAAAAATAATATACAGTAAGTATTAAACATAATCTATTTCTGTGCGCATATACAGCAGCGTATAGAGATAGACAAACGTATCCATTTTATGAAGTACACACTCAATTCGAAGACCTTGAGGGTTTCTTAAGGCTTCCTTTGATGTCTCAAGTGAGGCCGGTGCCGTGACAGATGTGACACGTCAAAGGGATGGGTCCTTATTGGAGATAAAACAACAGGGTAGTAAGAAAAACATTGAGTTACGTCTCATTTCTCGAATTTGGCATTTTCAAGAGACTTTCCTTCAATATAAAGGACTTTACTTAGGCATTTGTACTCAAAAATATAGTTGCTTGAGTTTATTATGATTACTGCCTGGTATTACAGCTTATTTGCTGTACCTTCTGCGCTGTAAGTCAAAGTTCGATTCTCCTGTCCAAAAATTTGTGTGACGAACATACATATTTGCTCTGTCTGGGTGTTAGTATGAATTATATAGTATGTATTGTCAAAAAAAAAACTTAATATACATTATGGTAATCGAGCTACTGGCAACACAGGTTTTCCTATCGCGGGAGTTAGTAATCTTTCAAATTAGTAATACAAATACAAATACATTTAATTTTGATCCAAAAAATAAATTTTACAATAACAATACCATATTAATACAATATTATATTATAAAAAATATATATTGTTGTACTAACAAATTTCATTATGCAATTAATTAGGAGAATAAGATCACTAGTTCCCACCCTAGGTTAAAACCTGTGTTGTGGAAGCTAGTCTCTTTCGTCCGTTTATTATGTTTAGTATGTTTTATAACCTTATTATTTTATTTTAATTACGAATAAGGACTAATTTGTAAACGTGTATAAAATGTAAAATTTTGTTACAAGACAATAAATCTTTTTATACTCTTTTAAATATTTTAGTAATATGGTCCATACTTTTTTCCCAAACTCACATGATTTTATATTTGAAAACGGTTCAAAAATATAATATATCATGAGGAAGATACGCTAATAATGTTTTATAACAAAACTTAATAGCTATAACATAGTAATATTCCATTTTACTGACTGTATATACAGTTTTTTTTATTTTTATTTGAATTGTATCAGTAAAGAATAGCATAACAATTTATGTGCAGAGAGAAAAAGCGCCTTTTAATTTTTCGGTTCCTTAAAGACATCCTATTACTGAACCTAAAGCTGCATCAAGTTACTCTCTGCCGCCAAGCAGTAGTGCACTGTTCTCGTGATGTGAGTGCCGGTGAAATCACATGCGCATGAGACGTAACATCCCCGTCTCGGATACATGGCGCAAAACTACTTGAGTGAACAAAACTTGAGTCTCAGGTTTCGGTCGGGGAGGACCTAAATCGAATCGATGTTGTTATGGGCGTAGGTAACCACTTAATAATCAGATAATAGCTGAACCAATAGGTACATCTTCGGCCCCATAGTCCTATAACATCAGGTGACATCGAAAACAAACGAAGAACTATCTAACTAAAAAAACTTTTGATACCTAAATGGGTTGCATGTTGAAATTTGGAGGCTTTTGCCAATCGCATCAGTCTCTAATATAGGGACACACGCTTACAAAAGGTATACAAAAAAGGTAGGCAATAAATAGACAAACCCATTTATTCATCCTGACAAGTAAGATTGAATAGCTTTGTCTACCGCAGGTTCCCAATCGGAATTGGTCTGTCTTCGATCCTTTAGCGAATCTTATTGGTGCACGACTAGATTTGAACCTGCGAACTGGAGCGTAAATTTACGCCACCACCATCAGTCCAAAATCTGGTCTGCTTAACATGCCAAGTCTATGGATAGGAAAGGGCAGCTTTTAACGGCGTTTAGTGGTCAAGAAGTGCGGGTACTCTTGACCACTATGCTACTTCTCTATGCTGCTAATATATTAAATCATTTTAGTATTACAATTAAATAAATAATAATAATTAATCTTTAAATGAGGCCTTTAAATATTTTTGAATAAATACAAGAAATATAGGCTCATAGAAATACTTTACAGACCAACGTACATATAAAAATATGAACATAAAATTACATCTAAGTATCACGATTTGTCTGCGTCGTATTACGGAATGTTTACCTATGTAATGATTATAACGTAATAATACTTCAAATTACGGGTAGACAATTGAAAATACACAACAGAAAATCGATATCGAATTTAATTGAGAAGTTATTGTATAAAACGTTCATATTCATGAATTGTTTTTATTCAATCAATTTAGCAAATTCCTAAATCACTACAAAACATCAATTTTTTTGTTTATTTCGTTTGCCCCGTGCCTATCGTCTCTGTTAGTTCAGAAAACAGTACAAAAATATTATTACATAACACTACATATTAATCTGCCCACCGAAACACCAAAGCGGTCAGTTCAATGCCACACAGACATAATATGCTTAGTTAAAGGGTTGTATTTAATCGTTCGGTAAGGCACCCTAAAAATAGTTCTTTTTTGTAGAATAACCCCTTTCTGGGATCAATCACTTCAACCTAAGTACTACAAAAACAATGTTGTATTGATTATCTACTCAGATAGATAATTCTAGCAAAACATTACAATCATTGTTCATATTGAATCATAATTATGTTATCATGTGAATTCTTGGCGTCAGTCAGTCACATATTCTCGAGTGTATATCCAATGCGGGTAAATAAATACGAGTTAATTACTTTTTGAAATAACATTGTCGGGATTTTTAACGGGATAATGCACTGGTTGTGATAAATATGCTAAATACGGGTCAATTAAATTGGTTTTTGAAATAACAACATCGTTAAGTTGGTTTTAAATGGGACGTTTTTTATCTGCTGGCGGGATCAAACCGCTTTTCCAAACGTTTAGCTGTAATCTAAACATCTACGTTTACCCTTATTTACGTTGACAAACTAGCAAACGCGTTCTCACACAAACTGGTAGGTTTTTCTATTGTTTCATTTACAACAATAACAAAAATAAAGATCCGGGAACGAGTTTTATGCTCATAATATAAAATACGCCCTGGCCAGGATATCAGACGAGGATTACCACCAAATAAGCTACGAAGCTATAAGCTATATAGCTATATAAATACTATATAGACAGTATGTCCCAGAAAGTATCAAGTAGCGTTTATATCCAGTTAAAAACATTCTTAAATAAAGCTACCTCCAAATCCAATGTTGTTTCAATAAAAATGTGATAATTGAATCAAAAATGTTTGCAATCAGAATCCGTTAATAACTAAAGGTTTTCCACAAAACGAGGATTGTCTCATTCACAACAATTAAGGAGGATACACGTAATTAACGCTTATTGATTGTTTCCTAATAACTTTGCTAAAACCAACACAGTCACTAGTTTTCCACTAATCTTTTCTCATAGATAAGAAATCACTTAAGCATCGTCGGAATCACCCAACCCTTAGTCATCGGCCACACCTCCTGTTAGCAAAGTAAAAACAATAAACACATCACCTTGACCGACCCACTAACCGGGATCCAAAACTGTGCTAACGATTATAATTACCTACCTATCTCAAAATCATTCCAGTGTGCATGCGGGCTACTCTTAGCGGTTGCCCTACAATGCCAAACGTATATAAAGATACCAGAATCTCGCATCTCCAGTCTCGATTCGGCACTCATGAGAGACAGTGTCCAACTTTCGCATTTATTTTTGCAGAACCGGTTATGATGCTGTTTGTGGTCGCAGCGTGCCTCCTGGCGGCAGTGGGCGCCGCCCCTCCAGGCAAACCCAACCTCGGCTGGGGAGAACGAGTGTTCGCCATCGTTGAAGTTAGCCAAGCGGCCACTGCCTACAACCAATTGGTCACCAAACGCGATGCCGCTGACGTTTCCGTAACTTGGAACACCTGGAGTGGAGACCCGGCGGAAAAATCCAGGGTTCTGTTGAACGGAGATGAATTCTGGACTGGATCCGGCAGCGCTACCTCAGCCGCGTTCAAAATCAAGAAGGGAGGCAGGTACCAAATGGTGATCGAACTCTGCAATAAGGATGGATGCAGCAAAAGTGAAGCGACTGAGATTGTTGTGGCCGATACAGACGGCAGTCATTTGCCGCCTCTAGAGTGGTCAATCGGTGAAAAGAACAAACCTTTCAAGCAGACGAGTGGTAAAGTAGTAGGAGGTTACTTCGTCGAATGGGGGGTGTATCCTAGAAAATTCCCAGTGGACCGCATTCCAGTTCCAAACTTGACGCATCTTCTGTACGGATTCATCCCGATTTGTGGTGGTGATGGTATCAATGACAGTTTGAAGGAGATTGAGGGTAGCTTCCAAGCGCTACAACGTTCTTGCAGTGGGCGGGAAGACTTCAAAGTGTCAATCCATGACCCATGGGCAGCACTACAGAAACCTCAGAAAGGACTTTCGTCCTGGAACGAGCCTTACAAAGGCAATTTCGGTCAGCTTATGATGTTAAAACAAGCTAAACCTGATCTGAAGATTCTGCCTTCAATCGGTGGATGGACTTTGGCTGACCCATTCTTTTTCTTTACCGACAAAACAAAGAGGGACCGTTTTGTCGCTTCAGTGAAAGACTTCCTGCAGACTTGGAAATTCTTCGACGGTGTTGACATTGATTGGGAGTTCCCTGGAGGCAAAGGTGCAAATCCTGACCTCGGAGGTCCTGAAGACGGCATTGTCTACGTGGAGCTCATGAAGGAACTTCGTGAGATGCTGAACGAGTTATCCGCTGAGACCGGCAGGAAATATGAGCTGACTTCCGCTATCAGTGCTGGATGGGACAAGATCCAAGTTGTAGATTACAGTGCTGCTCAGAAATACATGGACCACATCTTCCTAATGAGTTACGACTTTAAGGGAGCGTGGTCAAACGATACCCTCGGTCACCAGACTGCCTTGTATGCCCCTACATGGAAGCCCAAGGAGACTTACACCACTGATTTTGGAACAAAGTTCCTGCTCGCTCAAGGCGTCAACCCAAAGAAGATTGTCGTTGGTGTGGCGATGTATGGCAGAGGCTGGACTGGTGTGCACAATTACGAAGACAACAACCCGTTTACTGGAAACGCTACAGGACCCGTTAAAGGTACATGGCAGGACGGAGTGGTCGACTACCGAGAGATAGCGAACGAGATAGCTCAGGGCAAATGGGAGTACCATTATGACAGCGTCGCAGAAGCGCCGTACGTGTTTAGACCTTCTACTGGTGATCTGATCACGTACGATGACGCAAGATCAACAATTGCTAAGGGGAAGTATGTGAGAAATAACAAGCTAGGGGGTCTTTTTGCGTGGGAAATCGACGCAGATAATGGCGACATATTAAACGCAATGAACTTAGGTCTAGGTAACAGTGCGTGATTGTAAAATGGACAATTTTAGTGTGATTATTAAGGTCTCGTAGGATAATGTGTGCGACTGATTGTTTTGATAAGTATTAAAATTTAAAAATCGTTATTTTTTGTTTCTTATCCTCAGTAATTAGTTAGTAAGTAGTTATTATTTTAGTAGCAGTAGAACTTGTGCCTAGTTCGTCCGGACAGGTACTGCCACCACATCTAGAATCCGCCGCCAAGCAGTAGTGCTCGCATTACTGTGTTCCGGTGGAAGGGTGTGGCTGCCGGTGAAATCACATGCGCATGGGACGTATCATCCCCGTCTCGGGTGATGGACGCAGCAGGATGAGTGCGACTCAGTCTAAGATCCAAATCTTATGCTGAGTCGCATTACTGTTGTCATGGGCGGGGGTTGCTACTTACCACCAGGTGGGCCCTCAGCTCGTTCCATCACTTATTCACATAAAAAAAATATATTATTAATAACGTCCCATTCTCTAAAAATTTGATATATTTATGGAAAAAGTATTGTAAGTCACCTCTTAAAGCACAATTATAACTTAATTATTACATAAATAATTATATTTTTGAAGATTTGAGTTCTAGTACATTCTAAAACACAGTTGATCACATCAACTACAACAAATAATATTTTGATATTTAAATACGATTGACATTTAACATTTCCGGAAGTTTCTGTGATATTTTCAATTAAATAAAAAATTCTGAATATTGGAGAAGATATTGGTTAAAATTTTACCGTGACTAAAATAACGCAAGATAAGATGATATTGGAAAACTTTCAATCTTGATCTACTTTGAAATTGAAATCAATTCTTTGTAACTGCTGGTTATGAATTGTATTTTTTTGATCAAAGTGGACCATTTTATGTCGAGCCTTTTTGCCCATAACAACAGCAACACCATTTTCCCCTCCTTAAGTAGGAAAAGGCCACAATCACGGTGAACAACTCAACTGAGACAACTCAATAGAGTTGTTTACCATTTCCAAAAGTGTAACAAGCAAATTGGTGAAAAAAAATCAGAGATGCATGTGCCAAGAATTAGTAGAAACGAACAAAGCGACCAATGTAAACTTTCAAAACTATTGACATGAACTTTTTTTTCGAGATGCCGAGATTTGTGAGTTTTTTGTCTCCTCATATTTCGACGCAGTTTCATGCGTCTGATCGCAAGTAAACAAAACTCGCCAATCATGGTAAATATCTCGGTAACTCGAAAATAATGCAAAATTGTTTAAAAATTTTGCCTGTAATTTTATAAAGTAATGTAAATTTATTGTATGTAAATTTATTCATTCATCGATATCTAGTTTTGTTAAACTACAAATTTATTTTAATCAACAAATCAAATTTATTCATCGATATCTAGTTTTGTTAAACTACAAATTTATTAGTGAAAGAAGTAAAAGTGGACAGAATAAAGAAAAGAAAGTAATTAGCATAATCGAAATGAAACCATTATGAATATAGTTATGAATAGGAGTTTATGGATGTGTTACATCTATTGACGCACCTTGGCAGTAAAACCGATCCGTGTGCCATGCCGTGACGGCAAACGACGGCATGATGCTCTCTTATGCCATGACGGCATTGTTCATTCACATCTGCTGGACGTGACGGCAGATTTTTTTTCGTTAAACCATGGTAAATACTTTAACTTAATATAACATAAATGTTTTTATTATTTGTTAAAAACAATGTTAGTAACTGCCTTTTGTTATATTTTTTGTCTGCTGTCATTGGCTACTTTCAACTCCTGAAAATTTAGAGCCGCGTTCTTTGGTAACTACATTGATGAAACGATATTACAGAGCACCTGATGTTAAGTAGATACCTAGCGGTAAGTGGGGACCCCCGCCCATGACAACAGTAATACAACTCAGCATAAGATTTGAATCATACACTGAGTCGCATTCATCCTGCTGCGTCCATCACCCGAGCCGGGGATGATACGTCTCATGCGTCTGTGATTTCATCGGCACCCACACCCTTCCACTGGAACACAGCATGAATGCACCGCTGCTTAGGAGCTGATTACCAGGTGTGGAGTACTTCTCCGGGTGAACCCTGCACATGCTCAACTGCTACTTTTTGTTGCGGTTGCATCCAGGGGGTAAGTGTAAAGATTCACAGAGTCACCTACGGACGCGAGCAATGAGATCTTGTTTGTCGACAGATTAGAATCTTGGATGATATTGACAAAAATATTGGTCGCTCAGTAAACGACTCGATTGTCCTTCACATAATCAAAACAGGTTTATATGTCAAATGCTAATGGCCGAAATTGAGTATGATAACATTCTTATATGTAAGGAACGGTAGTAAAATAAATAAACTTAAGTTAAATATCGAACATTTCAGATTTAAGATGTCTAAATGTCTAAAGGATACCTAATCCTTCCTTCCTAAAGGACTGGAAGACGAACAAACGCATATAAAAACAACGCTTAAAAATGCACTATTTTGAGTGCACTATTTTTGGGCGAAACGCCATGAAATGTATATGGGAACACCGCAAATTAAAACACAATAAAAATATAGCGTAAAAACACTACGAAACAAGAATTGAGAAGCTTCGCCTTTTTTAAATCAGTTAAGTTTAAGTTACGTCTCATGCGCATACACCGGCACCCTTCCACCGGAACGCAGCAATGTGCACCACTGCTTGCCGGCAGATAATCAGATGTGGAGGCACTACTTCAATAGGCGAACTTTGCACAAGTTCTACTGCTAGTTTTGGTGCTCTTTTAGCACCACCCAGTGAGCAAGCAAGTGTAGGGATTCAAAGGGTACTCACCTACAGACGCAAGCAACTGTACCCCCCAAAATATACTCCTGTTACTATTTCCATAGTGTATAAGAATTAAGAATATGTTAATCTCGGCATCGATAGAAGTTGCATCAAGCAATTAATATCAAAGGCAAGAAAGCTACTGCAGTGAAGTCTACTCTCTCCTAGCAAGAGTGTCAACTACAAAACTCGGAGTGTGAATAGAATTATGCAGGCGATGATTTATTCATATCATATCTGTGTCATCAGATTATGCACAAGCGTTTAAAATCATAACAAATCGCGATTTGTAGCCATGACAGCAGCGGAAAAAACCTCAAAAAGTTAAATTACAAACTAGCGATATAAGCCTGGAAGAGATCGCTTTTAGCGATATGGCCGCCCAGTGTGCCACCTATCTGTTTAATTTATTTTTGTATGATTACTTTTGATGTTATAGTGTACAATAAAATATTCTATGTTTAATTATAAGCTGGGGTGGCGAAACGCACGGGTACAAAAACGAATTACCGACCAAACCCGTGGATTTTTCGAAAATAATATCTCATACCTTTTCGTCACAATTACGAATTATCGTAAGAAAAATCTGCAATGAATTCATTTATATATTATATAAAAAACTATTCGTGGATATTTCAAATCCCACCATCTAGCCCCGTGAACATAGCTTGTACCGTGGAGACTAGAATACTGAAAAAATGCTTAGTAATCTTTCCGTGCCTCAAAAGTAAAAAACGGATCCCTTATAGGATCATAGGCTGTTCCGTCCTGTAGCTTTTGAAGGAAATAACGCCGTTTTCAACCCCAAGGTCGCTGGTTCAAATCCAGTGGAAAGGTACAGACATTTTCGCTCAAAAAACATGCGGACGTATTTTTAAGCGCACATACCAATTCCTCTAGACTGTAAACGTGAAAACCTACCTAAAACTAAAAATTCGAAGAGATGTGATCTGCCAATGCAAATTAGGCTGCTGTGAGTCAAAGCTCCCACTCCCAGCTGGCGAGAGTAGACAAGTGCAATGGGATTATAAGAAGCTGATACAGTATAAGAAATCCGAGGGGTTTCTTGTCTGTTTCTTCTCCTCCGGTTGGTCGGTTAGGGGAACAGACGTAAACTTAACAAATAAGATAAGCTTAAACATGAAAACTGACTGTAATTTGACATATCTGTGTGCATGTAATGTGACTAGGGAGTTCCTGCGACACGTTATATGCTCACGAATATGTGTACATGCATGTGTAAAATTTGACGTGTCCAAATGATACTTGAAATCTAAAGGAATAAATGAGTTTGGCTTTTGACTTTTGAAGGATTTCGTGCAATGAAACCGCTTTCCTCATGGCTGCGCTGCAACGAGTTTTCAATACCGGTCGATGTCACCAATCGAGATTGGAATAACGGCATCTCGAACGTATTGTACGTGTATTTGTCACGCGGGGCTCGCGGCCTAATTACCAAGCACACGAGATTATCCTTTGTGATTACTTCCACGAATTATTGAATGTTCCGAGCAACGGTTTCTTGCTCCGTATTTATACACGCATATAATCCAAGACAATTGCACGTTTGCGTTGTGTTCCGGTGGAAGGGTGTGTGTGCCGGTGAAATTACAGGCGCCTCAGAGACAGGCGCAACGCGATGTAGGTGTTCTCATACTTGCGTAGAGGAGCAGAGTCGATTTGCTTTTGTTTATAGGCGGCAGTAACCACTTAACATCAGGTTGGCTGTTAGCTAGACCCGTAATTTAGGGTAGACAGAGCCTTAAAATGCCCACATTTTACCTGGTGTACACTATCGTGGGCACGCAAAAGACTATTGCGACAAATTGTGCGCATGCACCTAATTTGAGCAGAGCACCCCAGGAGTAAATAAGTGTGTATATATAATATATGTGTGTGTATAAGTATGTATATTTCTTTGGCACGCTCTGTAGCTTAAACGACTTGATGAATTGTAGCTTAAGAGGTCTGAGATTCGTCTTAATTCTGGCAGTAACAAAATTACAATTTACGAAACTTGGCGCGATATTATCAACAAAAAAAAATACCTCAAATCCAATCCAATCCAATCCAATCTATTGCGGTATAAAAATACAGGGTTTTACAAATGACTTACAAAAATATATACAACACATTTATTTCAATGCAATTGGTTTTTTTTTTCACGCAGTCGGGTTTTGACGTGATAACGTCTTATAAGCCTATGAACGCCGGCTGCACGCACGAAAAACCATGACTCGTTGTCACGTTCCGCCTGAGCCGAGCGTGCAAGCAAGAGCGCGGAACAAACGATAGAGAGGCACGATCTTAGAGTTAAAGATAAGATTTAGTTAGTTTTCTAATAACGTTATCACGTAAAATTATCGTCCGTAAACCGACTTTACGGATAATTTTTTTTTTCCCAATAATTTCTTGTTTTTTATTATCATTGGAGTTTACCCTGCGTTATATCATTTTTTTTAATTATTCCTTTTTGGGTTCTTCTTTCTTGGGGCAGTCTTCGATTTTCACGCATTTGTTGGACTCTGTGTCCCTCACGGTGCCCGGGTCGCAGTGGCAAGAGGAGTAGTCACACAGCGCATATTTCTCTAGTACCGGGTTCGGTTCCTCGCAGGTCGCCTCCGGCATCCTGGGTGAGCAGCCGGTGGTGTAGGCATGGGTTCCTTCCGGACACTGTTCTACACCTGTAACAGAAAGGCAACATTGTTTTTGTAATATAACCAACGTCATGGAACGAGTTCAAGGTTTCCTATGAACAATATTTTTATTTTGGTCAGCGTGAAATTTCACATTTTCTACGCGCGGATCTCATTCATTTTTTCTAAAATAAATGTATCCTAAGTTACTATTTTTCTACCTCCCAGTCCTATCAAAATCGGTCCAACCGTTTCGAAGCAGGAAAACAAACAGACAAACAAAAAATTTAAAATTGCTTGTTTGTTAACCGTATAAACTACCAAATTATTTTAGTAAAATCTGTTGTTTTGACATGACAGACACTTTAATTGTATTATGTATAGATTATTATGTAGAATCTATACTGTACATGTAGGTTTATTTATAAGATTGTGATTATTTTAGTGACTGGAATTTAATTATAATATGAAATATTTTCCATGATATTACTAATAGTGAAATGATTACAAATTTAATTTATGCAAATAGAATCATTTTTACAAGAAATAACCTTAAACACCAAAACCCAATCTAAACACAAAATTTCAAAGATACGCAAAATAAATATATATACAAGAATTGTATATATATATCAACTAATATATATACTGGTTTAAAATCAGTATATATATTAGTTAATATATATAATGGTAACAAATCTAAAACTAAAATCTCAAAAATATAATATAAGAACTAAAATATATTATTAAAACCAGTAATAATAGCGATTAAAAAGGTATAAACATCTACTAAAATATATATATATATATATATATATATATATATATATATATATATATATACTAATGTTACTAATATTAGTAGAAACAAATATAACTTGAGTCTTCTCATAATGAAGACTCAATACACATACCGAAGTAGTATTGTTGTTTTTTATATGACTTACATAAAAAAAATAGTTGGCCGTCACGGGACTACCGCTTGATGGACGAAGGCCGTCACGAAATACAAGTTGGTTTTACTGCCATGGCGCGCAAACAGATGCTTTACTTAAAAAACTCTTCATATTGCAAACAGCTAATGTATTGAACACTGCCGGCGTCTGGTCTTCTATACCCTACCTACCCTAGACCTCTTCACCTTCTAGACCTCATTATCACTCAGCATCAGGTGAGATTGAGGTCTATAAAGGTGTATCGCCAATAAATAAAAATACTCTAGTTACCGTTTGGGACCTTTTTTTTTTTTTTTTTCGTGGGGAAATGCACTCGCATACCGCCCTGCCACGGGGAGACAGGGCGGTTATGTGGGACTAGACCCACTAAAACCCCACGGTGCCGCTTAGTGGCGGGAACACGGGAACGTATCACACACATCCGCGAACCCGCCGCGGCTGTCCGTTTCCGGACCCATCTCCTTTGGCATCTAGTGCCACTCCTCTGTTTGCGACACGCCAGAACACGTGGCGTGTCGCAACCTCCTCGGGGACCAGGTCAGCGAAAGGGCGTCAGACGACCCCGTGTCTAGACGCCCTAGGTCCCCCTGCGACGGGTCAGATCTGTGGCCCCGTCGCCTGCCACTACGGCCGCAGAGGATAGGGAGAGCGGCGCCTCGCAATACCGACACTCCTCTTCCCCTGCGGCCCCACCGCGTCCGCCATCCAGCGGTGGCGACCCCGCCGTGGCCGCGGAAGGTAGGGAGAGCGGCGCACCGTAATACCGGCACTCCTCTCCCGCCGCGGCCCCTAACCTTCAGCTGCGGTGCTGCCCATACAGCACCGCAGCCCGCCTCAGTTGCGGTGCCCCCCATAAGGCACCGCCACCTACTGTGCCGCTCCTATTCTTCGGCTTGGAGCCAAAGCCTAAAGGAGCAGCCCTTCCCGGGTTCCTCTTAGCTTCACCGTGGGTGACCAGGCCACGGTTACTAAGCCCCCCCGCCCCGGCAAGGCGGGAACCCGTGGGGGGGACCGTTTGGAACCTAGACATTGAATTTTTGAATTGGAACAACGCTAGACTTCAATAAATAAAAAATAAATAATAAACGTTTACACACTCATACCTCTGCACTAGGATTCCCAGTATCGCAGGCATAGAGAAACGCCCAAGACCCGAGAACACACTGCATGCTCACCACACTAAAGTGTGCCCCGACCGGGAATCGAACCCAGAACTCAGCTTCAAAGGCAGGGCTACTACCAACTAAGCCACGGAGTCATCTAAATATTAATAATGAGAATACTTGATCATTTAGGTACATAGTTAATTTAAAATAGTTACGTTTCCAAGAATGTTTTAAATTATTCTGCGGATATAAAGATTTTGACTTTGATACCTTCTAGATATCGTTGATTACCGATGTGCTTAAGGCAATTCTTTAATTACATTTTTATCTATCAACATTTTATAAAACGTGATGAAAACATTAATTTAACAACCAATGAATTTAATTATACTGGAAATATTAGTTGTTTTTGAATATTAAAATCAAAAATAAATGTTTACACACTCACACTCATACCTCTGCAGGATTCCCTGTGTCGCAAATGGCATACACCACCCAAGACCCTAGAACAAACTTCATGCTCACCACACAAAGTGTGCCCCGGGAATCGAACCCGGGACCCCTCGCTCCGAAGGCAGGGCTCCTATCAACTAAGCCACGGAGTTGTCTAAAATAGTTTTCGTTTACGGATCGTTTTGAAATAGGTACCATAATTTATAATAGCTCTGCCTTCTGCAATGTATGTCATGAGTTCGGCTCCCACCCAGGACAAGCATGTTTGACTAACATAGGATTTTGATCTGTGTCTGGGTGTTAATGTGTAGTGTACATTTTTACAATAAGTATTTATCGCTAATTTATACCATACTAGCGACCCGCCCCGGCTTCGCACGGTTATTAAAGCATCAGTGTCGTATCAGAAACTACCCGTGCGAAGCCGGGGTGACTTGCTAGTGTACTATACATATAAACCTTCCTCTTGAATCACTCTATCTATTTAAAAAAACCGCATTAAAATCCGTTGCGTAGTTTTAAAGATTTAAGCATACATAGGGACATAGGGACAGAGAAAGCGACTTTATTTTATACTATGTAGTGAAGTTAAGGTTACCATAGTACGAGCTATGCTTATTATTATAGTTATTGGGGCTGATCTCCTCTGTGTCACAGATGACATGGCCAAACACAAACCAAGATAAAAACCCAAGAGCCGAGACCAAACGTCATGCTCACCAAACAGTGTGCCCCAGCCGGGATTCGAGACACCCCGCTTCGAAGGCTACGGAGTCTTAAGTCTAAGTCTTAAGTCGTAATACTTACATCTCCCCATAATATAACGGCAGCCCCTTGACGAGGTAGGTAAATAGGTAGGGAGGTTTTTTAAAAATTCAGCCTTACTATATGAATCACTTTCTGCCGTTTCCTCTTCAGCCAAAGACAATGCCACGAACGCAAAAAGGCAAACCACAAACAATTTCATTTTTAATATTAAAACACGATCTGTCTTCACCGAGCTCTAAGCATTAATAAGGCGAGTATTATAAAGCATAGATAGTTATAGTCATGATAATAATAAAGTGATAACTAGCGTTGGCACGCGGGTCGGCCTCGTCTTTTTATGTGACAAAGGCAATGACGAACTGAAGCTGATGTTAAGCGGTTACCTCCGCCCATAGACAACAGTACAACTCGGGTACAACTTATATCAAAAATCTTCCGATTGAATTTTTGAGATTTTTGAATTCTTTATTATCTCTTTTTAAGAATTCAATCGATTTAAAGATTTTGAACTTTTATTGATTGAAGTGTTTGCTGGCGTCCCACCTGATGTTAAGTGGTTACTACTAGCCTTACACAATAACAGTACAGCTCGGCTCTTACCTACTAAATTTTGAGACGGTGCAAGTCGCATTGTTTAAATAGCAAGCAATGATATTGCGAACGTCACCCTGAGACGGGGATGTAACGCCTGTGCCTGATTACAGCCACACACACCCTCCCACTGGAACACAGCAGTGCGTTGCACCATTGCTTGGCGGTGGATTACCAAGTGTGGAGGCAGTATTACTCCGGACCAAATTGGCACAAGTTTTTGGACACGTGTAGGAATTCTGTTTTATTTTTTTTAACTTATTTCCTCTTCTCCACAAAGATCTATGAACTATCCCACTTATATTATAAAGGCGAAAGTTTTGTATGTGTGTATGTTCGTTCCTTCTTCACGTTCAACGGGCTTAACAAATTGAAATTTTGTAACAGGATAGCTTATATCCTAGATAAAAACATCGGATTTAACATCGTAACACCACGGGGTGCCAATAGTTTCATATAAACGTTTACACACTCATACCCCTGCACTAGGATTCCCTGTGTAATGCTACCATAAATATATTTTTATGTAAGATCTTAGGTATGATGTTTATTTGATACATTCCTCATCTAATTGACTATATTCTATGAATTATCTGGTATCGATAGCAAAGCTATGCTTAATTAGCTTAACTAGATGGCGCTGTTTGATGAATATTTTTTTATTTAACTTTAATTTTTTTTTACTATTATATATTAATTCAATTGGGTGATTATTTTATGTAACCGGCAAGGAATTTATAAGGCTAACTTATCCTTAGTTAGTTCTTTGCCGGTTGTCAAAATAAATAAATACAACTAGGGTTTTCTATGTATAACACGGTCAGATTTTTTAACGTATCTCCTCTTCATCTTTATGTACCTACCTTTTCTATCTCATTTCTCTAGCACCCCAGGTTTACTGGAAGAAAACTCTCTTCAGGGTTAAGTTCGCCTGTATATTGTATATAACTTTCTTCCTCATGTTTGTATTAATCTTGTTATAGTGTACAATAAAGAATTAAAAATTACGAATCTGATAGGGTCGACAGGCATCATAATCATCACATCTTCCAATCCAGATCGGACGGCTCCCGTGGTAGATCAAAGCCTTAATTATCGAGAGTAGGCCGGCGTCCCTACAGTGGGAACATTAGAGGCTGGTACGGTGTAAATTGTGACGTAAATAACGTGTGGGGTTTAGCAACAAACTCATACTCACATTTTCCCAAAATATAACGGCACCCCCTCGATGGCTTTTCCGTTTCCGTTTCCGTCTCCCCAGCCATAGACACCGCGACGAACGCTAACAGGCAAACCACAAACAATTTCATTTTTTATATTTTAATGGAGACGCGTTTTTCTATTCTGCCAAGCAGCGAAGACTGAGCAACACTTAATTAGGTCGGTATTTATAAACATAAACAGTCCCTGGTTTACCACAAGCTAATGTTCTAATAATTGACTGCTTCTTTTCACTGATTGGTTAATATAACTCATCTTAGAATGCGATTGGTCTATTGTATACTGATTTGACCTTCAATAAACAAGATTCTAAAATGATCTCAGATCGTGATACTTGTACTTATTAAGTATTTATATTTATGCTATACCAATAAAATGCTAACGAAGCCCATAAGATTTTTCCATCGGTTTCTTCATCGGTTCATTCTATCTACACATCTTCATATAGCGCATACAAAGGGAAAATGTTAGTTTTACATAACCACATAAAGTTCCAAAATATGTAAGTTGTATTTCATTTATCAAAGTAAAGAACATTTTACATTATTTCCATTTTAAGTATGTATTTTATGTGTCAGGCCTTGTAAACACCGACTACAGAGATGGCCACATGAGATTCTATCAGTGTTTTTATTTTTTATTAATTTAAAGTTCTAGATAATCTCTTATTTTTTCTAGATAATTCTTAAAAACAAACTCCTAGATACAAACAAACAAATTCTTCATTGATGTTAGTATAGATGACGCAATACGAGATCGCTGTAGGTACAAAATATCTATTGCTAGACTTGATGCAGTAATTATTTGTTTAAAACCAGTTTTTTTAAGTACATTACTCGTCTGTTGTGTTTACGATTTTAAACACAATTCTTTATTGTACACAAAAAAAAAACACAAATTTATACTTGTATAAATGTGTTTAAGTCGGACAAAAAATAGGAAAAAGCAATAAAAAAATTTAGGGGGGTTCAATTGCCCTTTGAATCCCTACATATAACCTCTCGGCGGTGCTACAGGAGCAACAAAAAGTAGCAGTAGAACTTGTGCCAAGTTCGTCCGGTGAGGTACTGCCACCACATCTGGTAATCCTCGCGTTGCTATGTTCCGTTGGAAGGTTGTGCCGGTGAAATTACTGCTACTTGAGGCGTAATAACCCCGTCTTGGGTCATGGGCGCAATAGGATGCAATTTAGATCAGAAGATAGAAGGTCGTATAGTTGTTGTTATGGGCGGATGTAACCACTTACCATCAGGTGGGCCTACAGCTCGTCCCGTTGCTTCAGTGGTATATAAAAAGAATTAGAAATAATAGTTATTGTTGCTATGCGAGAATGAGTTAATCAAATTCTCACAAGCATACTAAATATATCAAGTTTTCATTCACAGCTATGTGTAATAATTAGCACATAGAAATTAATATCTAATGTTAAAGGTTAACATTTATTATGTAGTACGTAGTCTCTTAAATATCTTATTATTCTTTTCCATGAAGGGTCGGGTAGGGTTTGAACAAGCGCTAAACTTATTTTTAAGAACTAAGTTTAGCGCTTGTTCAAACCTTTTTAAAAAGTACTATATGTATACCTACATAAGTATTATATCAGTAATCTGCTTTCCAAAGTACAAGCTATGCTTCGTTTGGGTCTGGAAAGCACCGTGTAAAAGTCCATGAATATTTATTTAAAAGGTGCGGGTGCCGGTGAAATTACCATGCCAGAAGATTTTTGTTTCAATAGCTAATTACCTTAATATTTTCTCGTAAGAAATCTCAACGTGTCCTCTGAAGCACGGAAGCGCTCGGTTCCAATGTCACTTAACGGTCACCCATCTGACTACTGGGCAGAGAGTTGCTTAACTTAAATGACCTGTAAAGCACTTCCAGGCAAGATTCGCCACCACTTCGACTTACTAACCCCTTCTCGGGTGATGGGCGCCACGGGATGTGACTTAGATCGGAGGACCAAGGTCGTATTACTTATGGGCGGAGGTACCCCACTTACCATAAAATCGCCCCTTCACAAGGAAACAAATTTTAGGTACTTATTACGAGTATAAACATTATCTCTCAATCAGTCATACCTACATCTTAATTTTTAACTTATTGTAAATATTATTCCTAACTTACTAGATAAGGCTTGACCTGCTTGACTTTTGTATCAATGCATCGAGCTATCTTGTTTAATTAACGACCGAAATATAAAAATAGAAATATACAAACAAACATACAAATAACTGGCTTATTTTTTACCGCAACGATGTGGTCACTAAACTCCAGAAAGTGCAAATATGCAGTCCTGCAAATACACGCGGAAACGGGAGCGGGTCGGTAAAACCTCAATAACTTCCAAAATATTGGAACAAGCATTATGAAATACACACTAAATTACAGACAATTTTAGTGCTTAATTCATACAATTTTCGAGGTGAATAACTTTGAGAGAAAGATAACTTTGAGAAAAGAGAAAGAGAATAACTTTAAACTCACACACACGTGCAATGAGTTTAAGGAAAACATCGTGAGGAAACCGGCATGTCGTAAAACCAAATATTCGAAGACATGTGACATCTACCAATCTGGATTGTGCTCCCTTGGTAGATTATATTGCCCATTCACTCTCAATTATCGAGAGTAGGCCGGGGTCCCTGCAGTAGGAACATTAGAGCCTGATACGGTACGGTAAGTAAATAAACCCTGTAAATTAATTAATTATCTCATTACCAAAAAAACAACAGATTCGAACAAGCGTTAACTTAGTAATAACTAGCGACTCGCCCCGGCTTCGCACGGTTAGTAAAGCATCAGTGTCGTATCAGAAACTACCCGTGCGAAGCCGGGGTGACTTGCTAGTGTATTATACATATAAACCTTCCTCTTGAATCACTCTATCTATTAAAAAAAACCGCATCAAAATCCGTTGCGTAGTTTTAAAGATTTAAGCATACATAGGGATATAGGGACAGAGAAAGCGACTTTGTTTTATACTATGTAGTGATAACGCATGATCTTGTCACATTTTTAATTTATACGTTTATTAAAAAAGGGTAACGTTTCCTTTATTTAGAATTCAAAGGAAAGAAAGTATTTTGACTGTGACTTTATTTAGTTATATTGATGTAATATATATCATCATAAAAGTAGACAAAGATGAACTACGAAATTTGAAATAGCAACGTAGTAAGATATTGCTAACGGTCGAAATTACAAGGAAAACGAGCACTAAAATTAATAGCTCAAATAAAACTTGTTAAACAAAAATACATTACAACCCAATTGAACTGAATAAATTATGTTATAACAACCTTGTTTATTACGAACAAGAAATAGATATCCGCCAAATCGGTCCAGCCGTTTTCGAGTTTTACTGAGACTAACGAACGGCACTTGATGTTTATAGAAACAGATTTATTTATAACGGTTCTGTATAGTCCCCTAAAATGAAATATCCCTTTCAGTGCGAGCACAGCACCTGTCAGACAACAAACACTTTTTATATTAAAATACGAGTTGATCCCGTGACAGTGGGAAATAATATAGGTGACTCCTCCATACTCCGTTATTATACTCCGTTATTATACTCCGTTATATTATATTTTGATGGCTGCGGCTTATTAAATTGTGCCAATCAAAAGGAAGAGTTTTGTGGTTGTTTGCGATTTCAATATTTTGATCTGACATCTTTATGGAAATTGTCTCCCGTTTTCTTTTCATCACGGTGCTGTCCTAGAAAAAGTTTGAGGTTATATTAATAACCTTTGTCGATAAAAATATAGTTTTCAAATGATTTGCGCGGAACCAAAATTATTATAATATTATTATTATTATTTATTATTTTTAGCCTGCATCGTCCCACTGCAGGGCAAAGGCCTCCCTAATCCCCTTCCACTCCTTCCGGTCTTGCGTTTTTGAGGGCCAGTCTGTTATAAAGTTGTCAAGATCGTCTCGCCATCTCCGTCTAGGCCACGATGCCGTTTCCCGTTGTTAGGGATCCACTCTGTCGTTGTCTTTGCCAAGAGTTCCTCTGACATGCGGCAGACGTGGCCAGCCCAGTCCCACTTCAACCTTGCTGCTTTGTGAGTAACATCTGCGATTTTTGTTTTGGAGCGTATAATGGTGTTACGAATGCGGTCGGTAAGTTTGATGCCGAGTATACTACGCTCCATCGCTCTTTACCAAAATTACTTTTCTAAAATAAAAGTAGCATAATTTACTCCTTATAACATTAGTTATCAGTCACCAGTGACGGCTCCGTAGGTTAGTTGGACGTAGCCTTCCTATCGAAGCGAAGGTCCCGGGTTCGATTCCCGGCCGGGCACACTTTGTGAGCAGTAAAGCTAATGCTAAGAAGTATTGCTAATACCAAAATGAGAACTCCTTTTTAGAAGAGAGCTAATTAAAAAAAAAAAATATGTGAAAATTTGACGGAACGAGCTTATGGCCCACCTGGTGGTAAGTGACGACCCCCGCCCATGACAACAGTAATGCGACTCAGTATAAGATTTGGGTCTCGCACTGAGTCGCATTCATCCCGCTATGTCTATCACCCGAGACGGGGATGATACGTCTCATGCGCATGTGATTTCACCGGCACACCCTTCCACCGAAACACAATAACGCGAGCACTATTGCTTGGCGGCAGATTCCAGGTGTGGCAGTACCTCTCCGGACGAACTTGGCACAAGTTCTACTGCTACTAAAAATACAGTGGAATTGAGAGAAAATACTTTGAAATCGGATAAAAATTTGTGTACGCATCATTCACCAATAATAAAAGCTGAAAATTGTCAATTGCCACTAAGTGGTAGGATGATTCATGACGTCATCAATAATATCCTATCCCGATGGGTTCATTAGTTCGCTGCTAGTTCAACATAGTGCTCAGATGAATGATTCATAGTTAGAGCTTGTTTCCATGTTCGATGTCGGACCGACAAAAAATACGAGGATTATTACAATGTATTGCAAATCGAGAGTTACTAGTAATTCATTGTTTAATGTCGGACCGACAAAAAATACGAGAATTATTGCAATGTATAGCAAATCGAGAGTTACTAGTAATTCATTGTTTAATGTCGGACCAACAAAAAATACGAGGATTATTGCAATGTATTATAGTGATGCTCAAGAGTTACTAGTAATTCATTGTTTAACTTACTTCACTACATAGTATAAAACAAAGTCGCTTTCTCTGTCCCTATATCTCTTTGTATGCTTAAATCTTTAAAACTACGCAACGGATTTTGATGTACTTTTTATTAATAGATAGAGTGATTCAAGAGGAAGGTTTATATGTATAATAAATACACTCAAGTACACTAACTATAGTAACTATAATACATTGCAAGTCACTCCGGCTTCGCACGGGTAGTTTTTGATACGACACTGATGCTTTACTAACCGTGCGAAGCCGGGGCGGGTCGCTAGTATATTATAAAGGGGAAAGTTTGTATGTAAATGTGTACCACCTTCACGCTCAAACGGCTCAACGGATTTGGTACCACGATAGCTGATATCTTGGATTAACACATAGGCTACTTTTGATCCCGGAAAACTGCGGGTAAGACCGCGAGGAGCAACTAGTTTATCAAATATAAAACACCTTTATGTGTTGAATGATTGGCATCGTAACTCAGTTAGCCCTGCATTCTGCGCAGGTCGTGTTTTCCAGTATGTCGTAGCACAACGCGAACAAACCGCAGCGAGTATGTGAATGAGTTTGCCAATGAGCGATGGTCATTGTAACGATAATGGGAATAGAGTGATCATATCGTATAGATAACTCTCAACAAACAATACGCTACTCTCGACTTGCGAGAATGTATCAAAAAAATTACAGGGTATTTTATGAAAGCGTGTAGTTAGTATATGTTATTAGATTTAGATTAGTATATGTGAGTAAAAGGAATATGTAAGAAATGTTATATTTTTTTTTTATTTAAGTTTTTTATTTAAAAATTTTGTTAACTATAATTTTTTTTTAATTTGATTTCATTTAATTGGCACCATAGTTTTAACAACAGTTTAACTTTTAAATTTAACTAGGATTTAGACTCCTAAGAACTGGAGGATTAAAAACCTCTTCCTAATAAATAAATGATGGTCTGATTATTGATATGGCAGAGTGATATTAAAAGAAATATTTTATTTGTTTTTAAATATCGATACTACGTAGAAAAACCTTGTTTTACTTAATGTGCCCTATAGATGATAAGCATTATAAATAATGCCCGGTCGATATGATTATTTCAATACTTTGTTAACTTGTTTTCACACTGCCCTTCCAAATACGGCATTTTTTAAACTACGAGGGCCTTTTTTAAACGTTTACACACTCATACCTCTGCACTAGAATTCCCTGTGTCGCAGATGGCATGGACAAACACAGAAACACAAGACAAACACCCAAGACCCGAGAACAAACTTCATGCTCACACAAAGTATGCCCCGGCCGGGAATCGAACCCGGGACCCCTCGCTTTGAAGGCAAGGCTACTACCAACTAAGCCAAGGAGCCGTCCAAATACCTATTATTTTATAATTACCTATAATATTAATCACTTGATCCATAACACATACATAGAATACGCCCTGATTCACGCTTTTTCCGACACGGGTTAGTCAGTCTCAACAGGCAATATTTCAAGGTACGGGTTACATTATCGCGGGAATTCTGACAAGGGGTGAGATCTTTGGCAACGCTTTTACTAAAATAATGTTAGAAAAAGAAAATATAGCGCAAATCTTAAAAAAATGTTAGAAGAAACAATAGGACAAAATATATAAATTACCAACAATCATCACATTACGTGTATATGGAAAGTAAACGCTTGCACACTCATATCCCCGCACTGGGATGCCCTGTATCGCTGGTGGCATGGAAACACAACACAAACACTCACAAATCACAATCTGAGAACAAACATGCTCAAGTATAGTATTATAATATACTAGCGACCCGCCCCGGCTTCGCACGGTTAGTAAAGCATCAGTGTAGTATCAGAAACTACCCGTGCGAAGCCGGGTTGAGTTGCTAGTGTATTATACATATAAACCTTCCTCTTGAATCACTCTATCTATTAAAAAAAACCGCATCAAAATCCGTTGCGTAGTTTTAAAGATTTAAGCATACATAGGGATATAGGGACAGAGAAAGCGACTTTGTTTTATACTATGTAGTGATGTGCCATAATGTTTGCCCCGGATCAAACCCTCTCGATTCAAGAAAGCAAGACGTTGACGGGGCGGTGTCGGGACGTTATCGGGGAGGTGTCGGGGCGATGTCGGGGCGGTGTCGGGGCGATGACGGGGCGGTGTCGGGGCGGCTATTTAAAAATAAATTAATAAAAGTCAAAGTCAAAATACTTTACATCCAGTGATTTTCTTATTATATAAATAGACTTTTTTTTTAATCTTGGTGTCTCGTCAATAAACAAAGAGAGAATGATCAAAAGAAAGTAAAGCAAATGTACTCTTCATAGAATTAGAGACTAGTCTTAACAAGTTACGACATGTTTAGATTGAGGCGTAGAAATTTTCACATACGAAAACCGACATTACTATGACTAAACCCGCATTGTATCTCCAGCGTGGACTAAATCCTCACGCCGCTAAAACGTCCATCATATGCATCTAGAAGTAATTCTTAATTAAAGTGTTATATAGAACCGGTGCCGAATAAATTAACTTGCTACTGGCGAGTAATCTGTTTCAGCTACCGACTCGCATCTAATAGGGTCTAGACGCTGATCTAAAATTCACAATGAGACTTTTAAATACTTTTACAGCAGTAATTAGCTTTGGACTTGAAACGAGTCTGTTTGTAGATGTTTAAATGTAGATTGGCGGTCGAATCTGTTTGTTATGTAAGCTTGAATTTGTTGCAATAATTTATCAATATCGAATTAATGGTAAAATTATATACCAGCCAAACACGAGTTGAAATCACATTGTATTTTTATAACCCAATAAAAAAAATAGGTAGTTTATCAATTCGGTTGAACGTTTATTTTGTACTTATGTTTGTTACGCGATTTCTTTACCTCAAAGGAGGGCACACAGAAATTTCATGAACTATGAATATTATGTAAAAAATAAATTATTTTTAAATTCTTAAAAAAATTACTTTGTTTAAATAGATATGTACCAACAAGATCATGCGTTACTACTACTTATTACTAAGTTTAATACTTATAACCCTATCCAACTCTCCCCAAGAACAAGCAAGAAACCCCTAAAAGAAAGATTACTTTTCGCGACCGTGATCCTGTTTGCAAACAATAAAATGTTCCTTATGTGTACGTAAACATCTTGTTAGCCATCATTGAAATGTTATGTAATGTCTACAATTAGGTCAATAAATTATTATCTACCCATATACTCCAAATTGAGCACAAGTTCTACTGCTACTAAAATCGTTTGTTACATTCTTGTATTATTTCTGTAAAAGCGAATCATACCCAGTCGTAACATGAGGTGGGTAATGTAATTCTTTATGTGGGGAGCACGTGTGGTTTATGGGCCTTTATTCATTGCCACTTTACTTTATTCACGTGGTTTATTCTCCCCATTATCGATCACATTCAAATCTTTTCGGAGAAACGGCTATTTATTACGCTATAATGCCTTTCGAACTTGTGTTGGTTAACATTAAATTAATGACTAGCTGCGGTGTTGCCCGATGATAAAAAGTCAATGTGAGACGATGGTAACACTGATATTTAACTGAACTGTTAACTGAACAGAACTGAATGCTTATTTGAAAAAAAACTCGCTGTGTTCTTTGCAAAGCATTTAGCTTATTTGAAAAGACATAGATACCTGTGTTTTTTGTAAAACATTTAGTATAGTTGAAAAAAAACCTGTGTTTTTTGCAAATAAGCTACGGAGCTGTCAAAATTTTTACCTTTTTTTTTTCGTGGGGAAAACCTTCATCGGGTCCCGCCCGCCCTGGGGCCGATGGACGGGTTATGGCGGATTT
Organism: Aplocera efformata; assembly: GCA_921293045.1. Taxonomy (NCBI): domain Eukaryota; kingdom Metazoa; phylum Arthropoda; class Insecta; order Lepidoptera; family Geometridae; genus Aplocera; species Aplocera efformata. The sequence goes on from OV121057.1 coordinate 1,634,585, forward strand.
TTACCGGCTAAAAACCCCACGGTCCCCACGCCCATTTCTGGAGCTACGGGAACGGTTGATGTCACATGTCTTCGAGTTTTTGGTACTAAAACATGCGGTTTCCTTACGATGTTTTCCTTCACCGTTTCGAGAACACGGTAGATTCCTACTATCTACTGTACATCTATCATCAATATAATTACTCGAGATGTAATAAAAAAGCAAAATGATTACAGGAAATCCTGAGGAATTAAAAAAATTTCCACGCACATAGGATACCTATATTCTACTAACATTATTCCCACCGTTGCGACAGAGGGAATATATTACCCCGGGCGACCCATACTTTGATAGAAATATGAGTACAATCCTCGTGTACCGCTTAGGTTGGCGGAATGTATATAACAGCCGCTCGTGCAAACTGAATTGTGAAATATTCTAAACCGAAAGATATGTGGCTTAGTTGGCAATAGTACTGTCTCCGAAGTGAGGTGTCTCGGGTTCGATTCCCGGCCACACTATTTGTATTGAGCATTAAGCTTGCTCTCGGATATTGGTTGTTTGTCTTGTTTTTGTTTGTCCATGTGCGACACAGGGAATCCTAGTGCGGAGTATGAGTGTGTATGGTAATCATATGCCATCAGGTGGGCCTTCAGCTCATCCTGTAACTTACAAGTATTAAAAAAAATTACCTTTAGACACTTGCCCTAGAATTTTGTATAAACATATTTTTTTCTATAGACAGAATTTTCCACATAATTTTCTATATGTGGAATAGACAAAAAAAGGAACAAAAGACAAACTGAACCCGAAACCCACTCGAACAAACCACATTACATTCTTGTTTACATTCTTAAAAAATATTTTGTTTTTACACAAGTTTTGTTCCGGTGTTAGGAATACATAGTTGATACATAGATTTCTAAACGTTTAATCCTTTTTTTGTTGCAGTTGGGTATGAATAGTTTCAATTTACGTCATTATTAGTTTTAGTAGGAATTAGGGTCACGGTTCAAGGAGAGGAGACACAGGGAGCGAAGCGATACTCAGCAAAATTCCGCTATAAGTGTATAGAATCCTATCCGATAACGTGCCAGCGGGAATTTGATGACTAAGCGTTGTATTACTTCCTGTGTCCCTTTCATGCAATACCTGTGTATTGTGTCATATAAAATTTTAGGTTGTATAGCACACCAAGACGCCCATGATGAATCCTATCGCATCTCTGTATGTGAATCAAAAGCTTAGTCAACCAACCTATACGTTTAACTCTGAATATGCTTCAAAGCAGTTCAAAGACACAATTTGGGTGCTTGTAATCCTATCGGGATTGTAAGGGCGGCAAAACACTCATTGTTTGACCATAGACAACCGATTCGTTTGAGGATTACATTGACGTACATTTTTGGACCCAGAAATTGTCCAGAATAGTCCAGGAATACCATTACATAATCCTTGTTAATTCCATGGTACCAACATTGTATATCATTGTCATAAGACATCTATAAGACTGATAGATCTTTCTCCGCGGTAGGTCGTGGGTTTGTTTCCTACCCGAGACATACCAAACCATTGTGAACATAGATTTTTATGTCTGGGTGTTAATATGTGTTATAAATATGGACCTATTTATTAAATCAAATATAAAAGTACTAAGGATACACACAACGCCATCTAGCTCAGAACTAAGCAAAGCTAAAACTATGGAAACCAGATTTCTGATACAAATGACATCCTTAAGGGTGAAATTTCTTCATAATCTGTAAAGAATAACCTCAGAGGCACACTCCACCATTTTAAAATAAGAATCATTCAAATAGCTCCACAATTGACGAAAAATTCATGTATATTTTTTTTTTAATTATATAATGCTTCCAGATCGGTCCTATAGAAATTTTATCAAAATCGGTTTTGTAGTTATCAAAATAACTGGAAAAAATATGTCATGCAATAAAACGAAATTGCATATTTTGGTATCGTGTGACTTTTTCTTCACTCATTTTTGACCGATTTGAATCTTTTTTAAAATATTTGAGTGTATTAGTGTGTGTGTAGAAGTTGTTTTTTTTATGATTTAATCATTCACTTGTACATCAACCACTTGTTTTCGACAAGTAACATAACGCGCAGACAACTTGTTTCATCACAACCTTACCTACCATCGCTTCAAAAATCTGACAATACGCCCGCACCGATACGAAGTCAGCGTTTATCTTAAAGTTATCCTTTGAGCCAAGTTTAATTTTATCAGTTCAAGCCGAAATCCGGGGTTCGATTCAAGTCGGACGCGATAAGCTGCAATTTGATAAAAACTTTCGAACAACGGCCGTTTGACAATCACAATTCACTATAATTGATTATGACGTAGAGCAAAAGTTTTAATCTGTGGCCGTGGTTAACCGCTTAAAAAAAGGTTGAGGTTCTTTTGTATGTTTTACGCAATATCTTCGGCAATTGTAGACTGATGAAAATGAAAATAAAATAAATGAAAAATGGTTTTATTGCAATTTAAACTACTAAAAGTAATACAAAAAGAATAATATCATTGTATTATACATTGCAAAAGTCTAAGTAGAGAGCTTTTCCAAAAAATATTTACTAATGATTCCCACACTAGGCTAGGCCTGTATAGTGGGAACCAACTTACGATTACCAGATTAATGATATAAATGCCTCAGTTGAATGAACAAAACTTTAAAATTAAATATGGATATGGATGACTATCTGTTTTTATTTGATAGAAGTTTCATGGCACTTTTAAGAGTGCAAAATAGGGAAAGAATAGCCACGGATCTCGTGTCTAGGGTGGTGGATGGGAATTCCCCCCAATTTCTTTTTTCTTAATTTTTTTATTATTTTTTTAGATAGGGTACAGTATGTAGATAAAGGTTTGGTTTTAGACACAGAGCTATATAAATAATCTACACTAAGTCATAGACTTGTGTCGTAAATCCTGTATTCCTTACGTACGTTAATAAGTAGCCATATCCTTTGTAATTGCAAAGTCGTACTTCTTCTCATGAAGATTAAGAAGTAAACGCAAGAAATTAACTCAGTCACTTCCTAGTTATTATCCAACTCGTTTAGTAATTTAATCAGAAGTTTCAAACTATTGAATTCATAGTCCAGTTGTACGTTTACCGGGGCCAGACTAAACGAACGCAGCTGAATTAACATAATTAAGTTGCAAATAAAATTGTTCATCTCTGGTAAAAATAAGTTATAGCTATCACAATCCTGAGTATTAAGTCCAAATAACTTGAAACCCGAAATGTACAAGAACCTTTAAACGTACGGCTCAACTTAAACTGGCGTGTGTAATTAATGCTATAGGCTTAATAGATAGGTCTATTTTCAAATTCAGATCACTCCAAAGAAGTCAGATATTGCCGCATCTCAATATTTATTGATTGTAAATCGATACTAACATAATGATGCTGAAGAGTTGGTTTGTTTGAGCGCGTTAATCTGAAACTACCAGTCAGATTTGAAAAATATTTTTGTATTTGACAGCCGCATTCATGAGAAAGGCTTTACAGCCAATTTCATAAAGTAATACGCGGATGAAAACGCGGGGCACAGCTAGTAGAATTCAAATCTAAATTGAATGAAATTGATTCAGAATATCGATAAAAGAATACGAATGCGGAAAAATGTAGGCTCGTATTTAGTAAAAAATCAACATTGTCACGAATTGTTACATATACAGAGGTAAAATAATTTTTGATTGTAACAATTTGGCTGCGTTCGGTAACCTTCGTCTGGTCAAGTTGTGACGCAAGTTCTCCGACTCACAAAGACGACGACGTAAGTTCGTCTCTGTGTCAATGAATGAATTTGTTGCCAGTTAATTTTCTCGTTCCGCGTGTACTTAGAACCCGAATTATATTTGGATATGGTAACAAAAGTTTGAAACCACATAGTGATGTCAATACTGACACAAGAGTTGGCCGTCACGGGATGCCCGCGCAGATACGAAACAAGGCGGCATAAGAGAGTGTTGTGCCGTTTGCCGTTACCCCATATGAGTCTGTTTTAGTGCCAATGGGCTCCAACAGATGTCGAACATTATAGAAAATGTTTATCTGTATCATACAGAAACCCTGTGTCTGCAAATAACTTAAAATAATTGGGGTCATTATTGGTACAGGGATGGATTCGAAGTAAAATAAAATTATGAAGCTCTTTGTAATGTTTTCGCATCTCTGGAATTAATATTATTCTGTAAACGTAGCTGTGTCTGTTGTGCCTAATAGTGAACAAATTAATGATGATTTTAATTAATTAGTTATGGATGAATTATGAACGATTTAATGAACTAATTAATATAATTTGTTTAGGTTTAACAGGTTATGGGCCCAATTCATAAAGTCCAAACTAGCTGTATGTAGAGTCATGCTCATTGGGTACGTTGTGTTTTTATTAATTTTAGATTATCCCTTTTTGTGATTATCATATTAAATAAAATCGTATCTATAGGTTCAAAACCAAAATTAAAGTTCAGTAGTTCTGGCGATGAAGAGTAACATATTGTACATCAAACAGACATACTTGCGCATTTAATGAACATACATCCAACAGCATACGGCATGATAATATCCTCTTATGCCATCATGTGTTACTCCCAACTTTTTCTTAATTAAATACAATTGGTAAGAAATATTGGTTCATTAAATCAAGATTTTTGATCTTTTAAAATTGTAGTGGTTTAAAATAGGAAGCAGATAGTGAGATTTGTAGCTAATTATCAAAATACCATATCCAAATTTAACAGGTTATGGGCCCAGTTCATAAGGTCGAAAGTGGCGGTAATTAGAGTCACGCTGACTAGCACGTTGTGCTCGCTTCACACAGTTACCCGCTTGTTTGTAACTTCATTCATATTACACTTTATTACCTTATATGACAATATATTATTTAGTTTCACTATTGGAGTGAGAACACTGAAAAAGAATGATATAGGTTCAAAAGGTGGGTTAATTTTCATTTGAAAGGCCGGCAGCGCATCGGCATTGAGAGCGTGGTGGCCCAGGGGCATAGACGCCGACTTTCAATCTGAAGGTCGCTGGTTCAAACCCACACGTGCACCAATAAGTTTTTTCACTTGAAAAAATGTATGTGCGCAATACCACGTTCTCGAAACGGTGACGGAAAACATCGTGAGGAAACCGGCATGGCTTAGAACCATAAATTCGAAGACATTTGACATCTACCAATCCGGATTGGGCTCCCGTGGTAGATCAAAGCCCATTCACTCTCAATTATCGAGAGTAGGCCGGTGTCCCTGCAGTGGGAACATTAGAGGCTGGTACGGACCGGACTAGTGGACCGATGTAAAGTATCACCGCCCATAAAAAAAAAAAATCCACTCAGGTCTTCCCCTACTGAAGTATGAGAAGACCCGAGTCGCAACGCGTTGCACCTGACACTCTACGATGGGGATGGCACGCTTCAATTGCTTCAAGTGTCTTCGTCCCCGTGTCACTTAACAATAAATTAGTATTCTAAGTTACTCCTTATAACATCAGCTATCTGCCAGAGAAAGTCCCGTTAAATCCAACCGCGTCGGAGAATATCCATATGTGGTGGCAGTACCTCTCCGGACGAACTTGGTACAAGCTCTACTGCTACTTTTGGTTGCTCCTTTTGCACCACCCAGGGGGTACGTGTAGGGAATCAAAGGGTACACACCTACGGACGCGAGCAACTGAACCCCCCAAAAACATACAAATATGTTAAAAATATTCTCTTGTTATAATTACCAAATTAATTTCAAAAGAATTCAGTAAAAATTCGTTTACATTACAAACCGACACGTCAATTATATTACCCGACTACGGCGAAGCAAAAAGAAGGTTATGATTTTCACCGGTATGTATGTATGATGTATGTTCATCTGTGCCCTCATAACTTCTCTTATTTTTAGATGTTTGAATACCTTCCAGAACTTACCAAAACTATCGCCATAGCAATTACCACTATCTGATAAACCAGCTGATAAATGATTATGATCCTTCACGGCGAGGCTATCCATCTTAAAGTTAGCGGTTAGCTTAACTAAACTCTGGTTAACTCGGCGAATTGATGGTGTCTCGGTTAAAATTAGACAACTACATTCTGTTGTCTAGTTTGGTTAATTAATCAAATTTCACTTGGAACAAAAGGTGATTAAGTAAGTTTGCTTAAATGTTTAACTGTTAGGTGTGTTCGTTGATTAATATGTATACTAAAAAAACATAGACCTTAGCGCTTTGGAAGTAAAATAAATAAATAAATATTCATAAACATTTCATACTACATATTCTAGCCCTAAACTAAGCATAGCTTGTGCTATGGGAACTAGATAACTGATAGAATACATTAGTATTTTTTTTGTAAATACATAAAAACATACGGCTCCGTGGCTTAGTTGGTAGTAGCCCTGCCTTCGAAGCGAGGGGTCCCGGGTTCGATTCCCGGCCGGGGCACACTTTGTGTGGTGAGCATGAAGTTTGTTCTCGGGTCTTGGGTGTTTGTCTTGTGTTTCTGTATTTGTCCATGCCATCTGCGACACAGGGAATCCTAGTGCAGAGGTATGAGTGTGTAAACGTTATACATGTAATTAATATTAACATCCAGACACAGATCAAACATTTATGTTGGTCACACAAAAGCTGGTCCTGAGTGGAAACCGAACCCGCGACCTACAGTGCAAACAGCATAGCTGAAAACTGTGCTGTTGGTCACAAACCGTCTCATCAAAACATGACCCTCCTTCTGGCGCAGTCGGGTAATAACTAGCCATCCAGTCCCATACTGCTTAGTTTGAGACTGGATGGCACTATGTGAGATGTCCATGGATATTTATTTTATTCGATGTAATTCGACAATGCCTAATTCTATAGGGTTAAGCTTTTGTACGCCCAGACAGCGTTTGATCAAGCGCCAGACTTAATAAATAAATACCGCGTGGTTTTATAAGTAAATATTTATTTTGAAAAATATAGAGAAGATTCCAAGATTTTTAAGAATTAAATAAAAGTTATTTACTATTACTTAGAAAACCATAATTGACCATATTTTTTTTATCATCTGTCCCCGAATTTGCGCGTGTCCCAAAGTACCACTGAAATTTCCGACTTTGCCCGTGGATTGTCCAAAATTGTTTTTTTCTTCTATAACATTATACTTGTGACAGCTGCGTAGGTTAATTAATATTAACCCATACCTTCCAACCGAGGGGTCTCGATATGGACCACATTTTTGACGGCTCCGTGGCAGGGCTACAGGGGTTCGATTCCCGGCCGGGGCATACTTTGTGTGGTGAGCATGAAGTTTATTCTCGGGTCTTGGGTATTTGTCTTGTGTTTCTGTGTTGGCCATCTGCGATACAGGGAATCCTAGTGCAGAGGTATGAGTGTGTAAACGTTTATTTAGTGTAGTCAGCATGATATTTGTTCTCAATTCTCGTTTATGTCCTTACAACCAATGTTATGTTCCTATGTTCATATTCTTTAGCTTTTTTTTCTAGCAGAACAGATGGATGGCTAAAGACAATCCTCTCTCGTTTGTCAGGAGTAGTGACCGGCATTTAATTTAATATGTCTGCTATGAAAGTTGCCATGAATATAACTTACATATTCCAATTCCCACCACCACCACGCCACATCTATTTGATTTGACCTCATATACGTTGTGATAACGCACTGAATCTTAATTCTGAATTGTAGCACGGTATCCCGAACCAGTAAGGAAACTTCTTTCAAAAATTCATCGTGGAAATATTAATATTATAATATAAATACATTTTCATGGATTTCCCTTGGACTGGGGGATTCCAGTTGCTTTCGTCCGTAGCTGTATAAACGTTAAACGTTTACACACTCATACCTCTGCACTAGGATTCCCTGTGTCGCAGATGGCATGGACAAACACAGTAACACAAGACAAACACCCAAGACTCGAGAACAAACTTCATGCTCACCACACAAAGATTGCCCCGGCCGGGAATCGAACCCGGGACCCCTCGCTTCGAAGGCAGGGCTACTACCAACTAAGTCACGGAGCCCTTTGATTCCCTACACCAGCGATACTAAAAGGGCTCTGTGGAGCCCTAGGGCTCCGCGAAACCTCTGTACGGGCTCCACGATAATCCTGGTCGTAATAAAAAAATTACCAAAGAAAAAAAGATTACAGATAGAATAAAATGGTTTACGACAATACACATAACCTTTCTGGTACTTTAGGTAACGAATTTATTCTAGGGTACCGCCAAATATTTGGATTTACAAAAGGATGTTACGTCTCATGCGCATATGATATCATCGGCACCCACACCCTTCTACAGCAATACGAGTGCACCACTGCTTGGCGGCAGATTACAAGGTATGTACGTAGTACTTTTTCGTGCGAACTTTGCACAAGTTCTACTGCTATTGTACTTTATGTTGCTGCTTTAGCACCACCCAGGGGATACGTGTAGGGACTCTGAGGGTATTTATCTACGGACGCAACTGGACCACCCAAAACATTGACCACCATACATCTTTGTGTGCGTGATCTGCTATCGCGTGTTGCAAGCTGGCTTTCTGTACCCATCCTGTGGAATTACTGGAACAGTATACGTACAGTTCGCAGCCTCTAGCCATGTTAATATTTCCGGGCGGGCTATACATCGCAACGATCCCTAGGGCCGGCCGTATCGCACGCATCCCTTCTTTGAGATTGCCCTGCCGATTGTGAATACGGCTGCGTAGAACTGATAACTATAGTCAACATCCGCAACATTCCTTCGACAAAAACAAGTATGGGAGTTAACCAGATATGCGTGATAAAACTCATTGGCCAAACCTGAAACAACGGCTGTATTTATTAGTAATCTTAATCTTTGAAAATTTCAGTTCACGGCCTACGGAATTAGGGATCATAAGATTACCTTAGGTAACGAATTGAGTACTAAATTCTTCCAAAAACATGCGCCATTTTTTAGTCCTCGATGAAAAAGAGGGATGTTATATGTTAGACCGCTATGTGTCTGTCTGTGGCACCGTAGCTCTTAAACGGGTGTAATTTTTTTTGTAATGTAAATCTCCCGACTTGGTGTTATGGTTATAAACTTCACCTTGAAACGGTTGAACCGATTTTGATAGTACATGTCTAAGAACTACCGCTGGAAAACCTGCTTTAAATAAAAACCGCACCCAAATCGGTTGATTTGGGTGCGGTTTTTATTTAAAATGAACTTGTCAGTGCTTGTTATTATTTTGAATCTGAACATAATGTTGGAGATGATTAGAAAAGCTCTCGGTCCGTACCAATTCATATTCATTCTAAATAAGGTTCTTTTAAAATTGTGATATAAAATGCTGTAGCAAATTCGCCATTTTCCCTGTCAGTGAGTCTCGATACCCATCCGTAGATAAGAGCCGTCGAAGAAATTGAAGTAATATCACCAGTGTTACTTGTTTACTCAAACACTGGGTAGCTCAGCGTTTCCATGATGGACTTTGTAATCTCACGAAACTGCGGCCTTATTCTAAAAATCTCTACTACGTTTTTCTGAACCAATTCATCATAGTGGTTCAGAAAAACGTCACTTACAATTTTGTATATAGCAAGAAAATAATATATTTTATTTGTGAAATAGGCGTACAATTTGACATTACAATAATGATAAAAATATAAAAAAAACTAGCTGACCCGGCCACGCGTTGCTGTGGCTAACGTTTTTGTCATATGATATTATAATTTGCAATAAATTAAAATTGCGACTATGATTTGAGATTTAAACTCCTATCTCTCAAGTTGGATCGAACTGCACACGGTGTACAAATTTGATTAAAATCGGTGAAGTAGTTTAGGAGTCCATCGCGGACAAACATCGTGACACGTAATTTATATATATTAAGATAAAACAAGACAATAGCTAAACCTAGCAGTCACAAAAAGGACTGACTCAGCATAATGTTGATTGACTAGCAATCAACGCTGGTTTATATATATGTACGGAGCCATTTTATATATATGTACTTATAACAGGTTCCTTATCGATAGTTTTGAGAACTTTGCAGAGCGCCAAACTTTTTTTTAAGGATAATTTTCTTAAGCGTCTTGGAATATGACAACTTTGATAACTGTTTGCGAGAATGGAAGAATCTCAACTGAAAATAAGAAACTCGTTTTTGCATATATTGAATCACTGACTTAGAAATCCAGATTGATAGTTTTATGAGCCAACGCGCTTTTCGGAATATATTCTGATTGATCCGTTTTTTGTAGTTTTTTTGCAGTGTAGGACGACCGCCCACCCGATGGACCGATGACATCAACAAGGTCGCGGGTAGATGGAGGTGGACCGTTTAACCTAGAAAGCTATGGGGGAGGCCTATGTCCAGTGGACGTCTTTCGGCTGAAATGATGATCCGTTGTACCAAGCTACGGAGCCGTCAATTTCCATTCGAGAAGCTCATCTCGCTTACCAAGTCAGTGTCTGAGAATCACGCCCTAGGCTTTTTGTTCCCCTTTTTCGGGAATCTGGCTGGATAACTGAGATAAGTAGAACCTTTCTCGCTATCTCAGAAATGTCCTAAAGGGCTTGTGTGGTTTCCTTAATCTGTAAACTAGAAAATTGTGAAGGAATGATCAGATTATTATACAAAAATATTTAAGAGAAATTTTATAGATTACTAGCTTTTGCTTCGCTGGCTTTATGGTAAATTTTGTCAATTATTTCTAGATTATAGGTAGCCTGTGTCCTTTTCTGTATCTCTGGCAACGTGTATGCAAAATTTCATAATGATCTGTTGAGTAGTTAAGAACTTTGATATAACATTAGTAATACAAGGACACCAGCCTACTCTCGATAATTGAGAGTGAATGGGTTCTGATCTACCACGGGAGCCCAATCCGGATTAGTAGTAGTTTTTCATTGGTGCACGTGTGGGTATGAACCAGCAAATTTCAGATCGAAAGTCGGCGTCTATGCCCCTGGGCCACCGCGCTCCACCAAATGGTTTTATATCCAGTATAATATCAAAACTCTCACTAAAGTTTATTTGTAATAACAAATACGGTAACCGCATTATCATCGTTAATAACGTTTCCCGTATGAGCTCGCAATCGGATAAAGATTAACTTCTTAAGTAATCTGGGGTTAGCATTAACATTATGAAGTTCTAACAGAACAATATTATAATTTTACAAGTTGAAGATTAGGGCGGTATCATACTGGGCGTATTTTAGTAATTATCATTTTTCTTAAGCCTAACTATTAATATTAACGTTTAGAATAGAATATAATATTAATTTATTGTACACCATAACTAATAAAAGTAATCATACAAAACAAATAGGTGGCACAATGGGCGGCCTTATCGCTAAAAGCGATCTCTTCCAGGCACACACTTACCCGCACTAGGATTCAATGTGTGATGGCATGGACAAACACAAACATAAAACAAACACCCAAGATCAGAGAACAATCTTTATGCTCAGCACACAAAATATGTCTTACTTACACGATTACTTAGGTATGTGATTGAAAACTGATAAGCACAAACCGTAATCTCACTTTTTTTTTTACTTGTATTGGGATATCATAGGGGGATGGACCTGTTATTATTAAAATACATTAAAAAACATACAATTAAGTATAGTTTAATCGAGTGCTAATCAATCACAATATTACCCAAAAAAATTTTATCTGGTTCCTTAACAAAACTCCCAAACTCAAATCAGATGTCCTTGTAAAATATATTTGAAGTTGGTCCGTTTTAACTATTTTTAAAACTGTCTGGACCGGCCAGGCTATCGCTTCGAGGTAACACAAAAAGTAACAAAATATACAGAATTTTCCACGTGTTTTATTTTAAAAATGGCTGTCGAAATTTTAAAATGCTGCCTTCGCAATGGAGCCACTCAGCCGTGAACATTCTGTCTCATATATTCATGAATCCTCTACAGTTTTGTATTTATAACAAGCGCTTTAATTTTGATCGGCAAACATTCTCGGTGACAAAAATTTAACGTGAGACTCTTTTGAGCAGTACTCTAGTTCTCTATTATTTTTCTAAAACAAAAGTAGCCAAGTTACGCCTTAAAAAATCAGCTATCTGTCAGTGGAAGTCCCGTCAAATTCGGTCTAATAGTTTTGGAGATTACCCGGAACAAAATGACAGACAAAAATTTTCAAAAATTGCTTTTGCCTTGTTCTTCTTATTTTTGGCCTTTTGTGTGATTCATGCCACACAAATTCTGCCAATGTCCAACGTACATTACGTTCGCAAGTTTTGTCTGCATCAGAGTTAATTGTAGCAAAATATGGCCAGCTTATTTTGCCGTGTTAACTTTCAAAGGCATTTAAGAAAAAGCTGTCAATTTGACATTGCAAATAGACACTTCAATTATATTTATTTGTATAATTGTTAAAGAAGGCTCGAACAAGGCTGGGATATAGCGTTAGCTGAACTAATTATCTGCGTCTTATCTATACGTTAGAAAGTGCTTAATAAACTGTACCACGCTCTCTAGAGAGCTTTTGGGCGGTTTGTAAATGCCGGTATCAGTTGTAAGTGGGACTTAGAAGGGGACCTGGGTAAGCTGTTACCGCCTACGCGTGCCTGCTTTGTACGTGTGCGTAAAGGCCATCTCTGGGGTCGGAGTTTTCAAGCCGCCCGCAGGCCTTCGACATGGGTTATCGAGTAGGAAATCCCATAAGCTGCTTGAAATACTAGAGGTTTAACTTATAATAATAATAAAAACGTTTGTTTCAGATCAGTAAAATGACAAATCCATATTGTCTTGATAGAAAAGATATGTACTTTATAAACTATTATTAGATATGACAACAATGCTACTTAGGTCCTCCCCAACCGAAGTATGAGGAGACCCAAGTCGCACCCCGTTGCGCCCGTCACCCGAGACGGGCATGCCCATGTGATTTCACCGGCACCCACCCCTTTCCACCGGAACACAGCAATGCGAGTGCACCACTGGTAGGCTTCTCCGGTTGAACTTTGCACAAGTTCTGCTACTTTGTGTTGACCCATTAGCACCACCCAGGGTTCTCTACAGACGCGAGCAACTAACCAATATATCCGAGGCTTTAGATTTAGAACCCCTCTGTAAACACAAGGCTACACACTCTGTTTATCAAATGCTAAACTTTTAATTAGATTTCGCGAAACATGTGTACGCCCCCACTCGTTAGCAGAGAATTATTATTGTTGCTCTCTTTAAACAACTCAGTTGGTTCGCTCACATTGCCTTATCGGTCTATTCTCGACATGTGAGAGTGGAAACTAATGTAACACGAGAAACCAATCGAGAAACCAATCTGGATGTTAACATCCGGAATTTTCTTTACTTCTTCTAGAACATTTTTTAGGGGGGTACCCTTTGATTCCCTACACGTGCCCCCTGGGTGGTGCTATAATAAAAGACCAAAAGTAGCAGTAAAACTTGTGCCAAGTTCGTCAGGATAGGTACTGCCAACCTGGAATCTACCACTAAGCAGTGGAAGGGCGTGCCGGTGAAATCACATGCGCATGAGACGTATCATCCCCGTCTCGAGTGATGGACGCAGCAGGATGAATACAACTCAGTGTAAGATCCAAATCTTATACAGATTCGTAATATTGTTGTCATTAAAAAAAACGACGCCCTATTCTCAACTCGAATAATTAGACAACCAGTAAACTTTTATCTAAACGTCAGTATAACCAACAAGATCATCAGCAATCCTTTATGAAGCAATTATCAACATCATTTATCAATTTATTGGAGTACAAATAAGATTCCGCCGTTTTATTGTAGATGGCGCGGCACGGAGTTTCGGTTAGCTTTCGCAGATGATAACCGGCTTAAAAAATAGTTTGGACATTCAAGAACAACATAACCTATTAATATCATTGATTTTATATTGGTAAAATATAATTTTTATAAGTTGAAAATGTCAAAATTTGAGCCAAGTAAGCGTCATTTGCGGGAAATATTAGTTTACTTCTTTAATTTAAAGAAATCTGCTGCTGAGGCGCATCGATTGCTCGTAGAAGCATATGGTGAGGTTGCTTTGAGTGAGAGAACGTGTCGAGAGTGGTTTCAAAAGTTTAAAAATGGTGATTTCGACGTAGAAGACAAAGATCGCAGTGGAAGGCCAAAAATTTACGAGGATGCAGAATTGGAGGAATTATTGGAGGAAGATTCATCTCAAACACAAAAAGAACTTGCTCTAACATTAGAAGTCACTCAGCAAGCAGTCTCACATCGTTTAAAATCATTAGGAATGATTCATAAACAAGGAAATTGGGTTCCGTACGAATTAAAGCCGAGAGATATTGAACGCCGATTATGCTTAAGTGAAATGCTGCTAGCTAGACATAAAAAAAGGGTTTTTTACATCGTATCATAACTGGTGATGAGAAGTGGATACATTATGACAATCCAAAAAGAAGAAAATCATGGGGATTACCTGGCCACGCGTCAACATCAACAGCAAAACCGAATATTCACGGAAAAAAACTTATGCTGTGTATTTGGTGGGATCAGCTAGGTGTAGTGTATTATGAGTTGCTTAATCCGAGCGAAACAATTACTGGAGCCCTCTATCGAACACAATTGATGAGATTGAGCCGAGCTCTGAAGGAAAAACGCCCTCAATACTATTCTAGACACGAAAAAATTATTCTTCTGCATGACAATGCTCGTCCACATGTTGCGGCTCCCGTGAAAAAGTACTTGGAAACACTTGATTGGGAAGTGTTACCCCACCCGCCGTATTCACCAGACATTGCACCGTCCGATTATCACCTGTTCCGGTCCGTAGCACATGCTCTGACGGCGCAGCGGTTCACATCTTATGAGGATACCAAAAATTGGGTTGATTCGTGGATAACCTCAAAAGACAAGGAGTTCTTCAGACGTGGGATTCGAATGCTGCCTGAGAGATGGGAAAAAGTGGTTGCAAGTGATGGGCAATATTTTGAATAAATTTATATTACCGTTCTTCAATAATAAATATTTAATTTGTGTTAAAAAACGGCGGAAACTTATTTGTACGCCTAATATCAACATCATTTATCAATTTATTAACATCATTTATCAATTTATCAACATCATTGTAGCTCCTAAATACTTCTAGCTTAGACTTACAAATACTAACTCGTTAGTTCTCATTAAAATATTTACACTCACATAACTGCGGCACAACATTGTAAATGAAATCACGTCAAATATTCCGTTGAAGTGTTCCCACTCCGGGGGCTATAGGAACCTTAAATTACAATTGTTAGTGGTTCCACTGTAAATATGGGCAAATAGTTTGCATAGCGCAGGGCACAGGGCAGGGAGACACAGCTGGTTCGGACTGTTTACCAAAGAGTAATGTTACTTAGCATTACAATAAAAGTACAAGCAACAATTTTAGGAAAATAAGTATTTTATAGTAACAAAAATGGTATACAAAAAACCATAAAAAATATTTTAAATTAATTTAATAAACTTTTACATTTAACATATTTAAACATACATTATATTCTAACACATTTTTTTTATATTTAAATATAGACTGAAAAAATGGCTAGTTAGTAAAGCTCATTATAGTGTTAATGAATAATCCCCCCCGTGGGTTCCCGCCTTGTCGGGGCGGGGGGGCTTAGTAACCGTGGCCTGGTCCCCCACGGTGAAGCTAAGAGGAACCCGGGAGGGCCGCTCCTTTAGGCTTTGCCTCTAAGCCGAATAGGAGCGGCACAGTAGGTGGCGGTGCCTTATGGGGGGCACCGCAACTGAGGCGGGCTGCGGTGCTGTATGGGCAGCTCCGCAGCTGAAGGTTAGGGGCCGCGGTGGGAGAGGAGTGCCGGTATTACGGTGTGCCGCTCTCCCTACCTTCCGCGGCCACGGCGGGGTCGCCACCGCTGGATGGCGGACGCGGTGGGGCCGCAGGGGAAGAGGAGTGTCGGTATTGCGAGGCGCCGCTCTCCCTATCCTCTGCGGCCGTAGTGGTAGGCGACGGGACCACAGACCTGACCCGTCGCATGGGGACCTAGGGCGTCTGACACGGGGTAGTCTGACGTCCTATCGCTGGCATGGTCCCCGAGGTGGTTGCGACGCGCCTCGTGTCCTGGCGTGTCGTGGCGAGGGAGGATGGCATACATTGCCATCCCATGGAGGGTCCGGAAACGGACAGCTGCGGCGGGATCGCGGATGTGTGTTACAACGTTCCCGTGTTCCCGCCACTAAGCGGCAGAGGAGGACACCGTGGAGTTTTAGTGGGTAGTCCCACATAACCGCTCTGTTTCCCCGTGGCAGGGCGGTATGCTAAGACATTTCTCCACGAAAAAAAAAAAAAAAAAAAACAGTGTTAATGAATAATAATGAACACAAGTCAGCTCATTATTTTTTTGTTCGGATTCTCTTTTGATATATTGTACGTCCGAGAGGACAAACTGTTGTTTCATAAACTATTACTTATAAGATCTTTGTATACACTGTTTAACAAAAAAATATAAATAAATTTAAAAATAAAGGGCATTGATAGTACCTGTACAAACACAACTCTTGCTTAACTATTTTACTAACTATACATATATACGCCTAGTTTATATATTTATGATATATAGAAGGCGTACTGATAAATACGAGTACATCAATACGCCTTCTCAGCATGCAATAATAATTTTTAAATTGCCTTATGCCGTCATTTTTCACATCGGTGGCATCCCGTGACGGCCAACTTCTTTCAAAAGTCAAACTCATTTATTCCTTTACATCTCAAGTATCATTTGGACACGTCAAATTTTACACATGCATGTACACATATTCGTGAGCATATAACGTGTCGCAGGAACTCCCCAGGCACATTTACATGCACACTTTCTTTGTAGCTACCCAGTTATTTGAATATTCCCTGTGACACAGCTAACCGAACCGGGATACAATAGGAACTAAACTAATACGAAACAACTGTGCATACCTAGTGTGCCTAGTAAAAACCTCGAATGAGGCCCCTACTATGGGAAACTTGAAGAAGACGGCTCCGTGGCTTAGTTTGTAGTAGCCCTGCCTTTGAAGCGGTTCAATTCCCGGCCGGGGCAATCTTTGTGTGGTGAGCATGAAGTTTGCTCTCGGGTCTTGGGTGTTTGTGTATTTCTGTGTTTATCCATGCCATCTGCGACACAGGGAATCCTAGTGCAGAGGTATGAGTGTGTTAACGTTGTTGTTGTAAGTTACTACACTGGAGAAGTGTGGACACATGAGGGTCCATGTTGCTCGCGTCCCCAGAGTACCCCCAGAGTACACTTGTCCCCCGGGTGATGCAAATGTAGCAGTAGAACCTATGCCAGGATCGTCCAGAGTATTACTGCCTCCACAGGTAATCCTGTGGCGTTTTTATTACTAAGTTTAACGCTTGTTCAATCCTTTGTATATGATCAAATTCCTAGCGAATTATGCACCAACATGCCTCTTCTATTTGTCTCTTTGTCTGGTCCATCCAAAGGTTGCCTGGAAGAGATCGCTTTTAGCGATAAGGTCACCCATTGTAATACCTTATTGTTAATAATTTATTGTTTAACATTTTTTTTATGTTTGGTGATCAATAAAGTTTATCTATTCTATCTATCTATAAAAATAAAAATTGTTGGCTAATTAAAAATTAGTAAAAGTTTGAATACTAACACAAAAATATATTTTGTTTCAAAGTCAAAGACAAATCTATAATTCCCAAGACCCATTTCCCAAAGATGACGCGTTCATATCACTAGTCTTAGAACCTGTTAAAACTCTACCCGACCCTCTATGGGTAAGAACAAGCAAGAAACCCAATGGAGTGATTTCCATTTCCGGTTCGAGATACAATAGTGTACTCCACAAGTTGTGGTTTCGTCGACGTCATAAACGGAGCGAATAAGTAAATTGTTTTGTTAAAATACCCAAAATAACCGGATTTCCGCCTCCATGCCACTTTGGGCTTACAATATATACTAATACGAGTATTCCTATCATCGTTTTGTCATGAGTGTTTGGATTTACCTTTATTCTCATTCTATAATGACGGCTCCGTGGCTTAGTTGGTAGTAGCCCTGCCTTCGAAGCGGTCTACACTTTGTGGGGTGAGCATGAAGTTTGTTCTCGTGTCTTGGGTGTTTGTCTTGTGTTTCTGTGTTTGTCCATGCCATCTGCGTCACAGGGAATCCTAGTGCAGAGGTATTAGTGTGTCAACGTTTAATTATTATTTTATTATTTATTTATAATATGATTTTGGCTAATTGTTTCATTTTCAAAGTCAAAGTCAAAGTCAAAGTCAAACTCACTTATTCCTTTAGATCTCAAGTATCATTTGGACACGTCAAATTTTACACATGCAATGTACACATATTCGTGAGCATATAACGTGTCACAAGAATTTTTTTATGTAATCAAACGCAATACCTACACGCGGTCCCATAGAACAAGTCCCCGACTCGTCTTGTTCTTGAATTTGACCTGATAACGAATACCAACCCTTGATGAGAAGATAAAACGCCTGAAAATAGATGGTTAATCCTTCAAGATGAGCCACTTGTCTTTTATCTTACGTTCATTGGGCACAATCGACTGAGGCAGGCGCGTACGCAGGAATGTATCAGGGTCACAAGCTTTTGAACTTAACCTTGTAGGATCCTCAATATTGGAGATGTTTGGAAGCCCCCAGATGATGTCGGGGAAGCGAATTTCTACAAAATAGATTTCATGTACGAAAGAACTGTCTTCAACACTGTCATCGCTTCTATTTCTTCCCTTTAAGATTGTAATTTGGTTTTCGAATTTCTATGAAAATAGCATAGATGTATTAGAGCGTGGTGGCCCAGGGGCCTAGACGCCGACTTTCAATCTGAAGGTTGCTGGTTCAAACCCATAAGTGCACCAATGAGTTTTTTCACCTGAAAAATTTATGTGCGCAATACCACGTTCTCGAAACGGCGAAGGAAAACATCGTGAGGAAACCGGCATGTCTTTGAACCAAAAATTCGACGACATGTAACATCTACCAATCCGGGAGCCCACCCGTGGTAGATCAAAGCCGCCCTCAATTATCGAGAGTAAGCCGGTGTCCCTGCAGTAGGAACATTAGAGGCTGGTACGAGTATGAAATATAATAGGAATTACAAAAATCATAATATCAGTTCACATTTGACAAGATATCGCGTACAAACTTCACAATTTCCATACTCATCATACAAATAATAATGATTTTTCTTTCAAAAAGGTCTTGAACTTTGTACAACACTATTAATATGCATTAGAAATATTACTAGTGATAAAAAATCTGTGTCCATCACCCAAGAGGGGGATGATACGTCTCATGCGCATGTGATTTCACCGGCAGCCATACCCTTCCACCGAAACACAGTAATGCAACAACTACTGCTTGGCGGTAGATTCCAGATGTGGTGGCAGTACTTCTACGGACGAACTTGGAACAAGTTCTAATGCTACTTTTGGTTGCTCCTTCAGCACCACCCAGGGGGTAATGAAGGGAATCAAAGGTACCTACGGACGAGAGCAACTGGAGTTTTTTTTTTCCGTGGGAAAATGCACTCGCATACCGCCCTGCCATGGGGAGACAGAGCGGTTATGTGGGACTAGACCCACTAAAACTCCACGGTGTCGTCTGCCGCTTAGTGGCGGGAACACATCCGTGAACCCGCCGCGGCTGTCCGTTTCCGGACCCCCCTGTGTTGGCATCGGGTGCCATTCCTCTGTTTGCGACACGCCAGGACAGCAACTGGACCTAGACAGGTAAATAAAACTACCAAATTACCTAACGAGCTTGCCACGACAGATTAATTTGCTACGAAGCCAAAATCAGACATATTCGTGAAAATATTTGTTTTGCAAGTTGAAAGTTATCGGGGGTAAAAATGTTGATAAAAAAGTTCCCTTTAATTTAATTATCTACTGAATAATGAAATATCTTATAGAAAGTAACTAATCCAAATATATTATATTGTAATGTCTTAAATAATATCTTACTTCTATTATAAATTTGAAAGTTTTGGATGGATGTTTGTAACTCAATCACGCCAGAACACCTGAACGGAACTAGATGAAATTTGGCAAACAGATTATAGTCTGGAATAGCATATAGCATATATTTTTATGCTGAAAACCACTCGGGTAATACCGTGGGGCGCAGTTATACTTTAATACTAATTACTACTGATATAACTAATACTAATTGTAAAGCTGTAATTAATTTGCGGCGTATTACAGGGTGCTTATACCCTCCCTCTAATTAAAGTTAATTAATAACCTAACTATTAATGTACGCAGTACTTTTTTTATACTACCAATACCGAATAACCTCGTATGATTTTAAGTGGTTACCTCCACCCATAAAAAACACAATACGACTAAAGTCTTCCCTATTGAGTTATGGGAACACTCAAGTAGAAAGAAGCAAGTCAAAACGTTAATAGTACCTGAAAGTTGCTAACACTAGTTTGGGGTGGGTATAACTTCCTATACATTTTCAAAGATCCCCCATCAAATGCAATGAAAGACACGTCTTGCTCCCTCCCTGTCTTCCCCAGATGGATGTATTCCGGTGATGTCCCTCGAACGTGACCAATAACATAAATAACGACATTAGGACATTCGATCAAATTATGGTTTGTCGGTTCAAAAGGAATTCTCGTATGGTAAGCCAATACTCAAAGAGACTGTTGCTCTGGCAGTACATATAGGTTCGAACCGTTTTTCCCGAAGGGATAGGTGTGGGTAGGTTTCCGTGCTCAAAGGTGGCCTTAATGCCAGTTAATGCAAAGAATAGGAAAATACAAATAAATGAGATGTACGAAAGATTATCATATGTAAACGGTTCGACTAATTTTGCTGTTTTTTTTCTGTGCTCTTTCTTCTTCTTCTTCTTCTTGCGAGTCAACGGTTCATCATAATATTTTTAAAGAACATTAAAATAGTAGTGAGCCATGTTTATGGCTAGCCGAAGCTGTGGTCAGGTCAGCATTTGTACTAACAGGACAAAGTGGGCACTCCATCAAGTGCTGCATGTTCTGAGATGGGTGACCGCAGTCGCAGGCTGTTAAACTTGGTTCTCTGAAACCCCATCGACACACGTTTTGCCTGCAGCGACCCATTTGCTGTGCTCCTGACAAGGTTTGTATGAAAGAAAAAGTGGATCTAACCGGATTTTGAAAAGTGCACTTTTCATTTTCGTCAGTGCAAATTGCACCCGTCGCAAACCAGATCGGCTCGCTAGTGACTATTAAATAAATATTCATGGATATTCCACACAGGTCATAGCAAAACTAAGCATAGCTTATGCTATGGGAACTGGATAAGTGATAGCACATATACAATAGTACCTATATTTTGTAAGTACATAAATATAACACATATTACTAGGCAGACACAGAAATATTTATGTTCGTCATACAAATGCTTTTCCTGAATGGGAACCCACGAACTACAGTTTGGAAGGCAAAGCTACAACCAAGTGAGCCAGTTAAATTATATCAAACTAATTAAAAAATCCTCTATTAGTAAAAAGAAAAGAAAACGTAGGTAAATTAAAACTCGAACAACTTATGAACTGGGAATAACTCTCAATTTTCATAAAACTTTATCTATTCATAGATAGGTCTTATAGGTAGGAAATATAAGAATACTAACTTTGCCCCGCGGTGATACCCGCGTTCAAAAACTCAACATAATACGATAGCTAAATACTATTTCACTTTTTCAGAACTAACTAATTTTTGTTTATGTTAATACATATAAGCTACCTAACAGGGTGGCCTTAGGGCGGCAGGTTCAGGAGCCTGTCTTCCTCGAAAATAAGGCCCGAGATGGAAGCGCGTGGCTAGTTCCCTTGCGCTTCTCAAAAGCAGCGTATTACAACCCAAAGACGGGGTATGCAGACCAGCACCGCCAGAGGCCACGGAAGAATGTTCGTGCCCGCAGCCTCTAGCACTTCAGTGTGAGATGGAACACTAAAAGGTTTAGTCGGTTCGAGTCCAACATAACCCTTCCGCAATCCCGACTGTGGAAGGAGTATGAGTGGGCATTCTCATTGTAAAAAAAAGGGTATAACCTACCTTCACAACAAATTGCATCCGTTGAGGCGTGAAGGAGTAACAAACATACATACAAACTATCCTATTTATAATATATAAAGTCTTCTGCAAGTTTCGATAAATAGGGTTGTCACAATTGCAATGCAACCTTAGCGTTATAAAATATTACTAAATACTTCTCGTTACCTACATCATAAATCATTTATTAATTTGCAAACATGGGTAGGTACATGAAAGATGGCAGATGGTTATAATTAAAATGGATTCCAAACCTGTTTTACCAATTATTTCAGTTATACATTTGAATGATTAAGGGTCTTGTGCCTAAGAGGAATCCTATTGTCTTTCTAACTGTCAGTCAGTTATGCATTTAAAATTATGTTAAAATTTTAGTTTTGGATTTTATATTTTCACTAAATTAATTCCACTAGACTGAAAACTCACAATGTCATTGGAAGATTCCAGATCTATTTCTAAGTTAATTCTATTGGTACCAACCGACTCGAATCTCAATGTCTATTGAAAAATTATTATGATCACTTTCTGAGATAAAAGTTTGCAGCTCGGACTTGGTGGTAATTATCGTTGGTAAAGTTTTATACTGGCTGTCGGAATACCTACGAAATGAATCGTTTTATCAGTTATGCATGGTGCAACAATGGCAGCGAGGAGCCTGCCACTTTATCACGTCTACTTCACCAAGATAGTTGTAGTCGTGTAGATTTTAACGTGTTTATGCTCTGTATATGAACCTAACATAGGTTTAAAAACACTACAATAAGTAACATATTATTGTATTTTGGTAGATAAATTAATAAAAAATAAGAGCTACGGTGAAACAGACAGACACACATATCGGCCAAACTCATAACACCCTTCTTTTTGCGTCGGAGGTTAAAAAAGGCCTTTTCGTCTTGGATGATTAAGCAGAGGCTTAAATCAATTAAATTTTGTATGCTTTGTAATATCAATTTCTTAAGAACATTTATATTTTTCCTAAAGCCCCAAAATTTAGTTCTAGTATTAATCATACAAAAGTCGTTAATATGAGCGTTTAAATTCTTAATTTTCTATTGTACCCTGAAATAAAGATTATTTGATCTTTCAAGCAGGTGTTTTTTTATGTTGACAAAATTTTGACACAAGAAATCCGGGTTGGTGTCTTTGTGTTTAAACTTTTATGGGTTTGGCATGGTGACAGCCCTACGCCGCCAAACCAGTAGCAACCCTGCATTAACTCCTACGAGACACTAACTAGTGTAAAAACAAAAGTTAATTAAAGTGGAATCTTTATCGGGTGAAGATTTGCAGTCTCCTCTCGATGTGTATCGTGGACTTAGTGATAGTAGAATAGTCTTGAATGGCAACATTTTCGTAGATTAACAGCCAGTTTCAATATTCAACTAACAAGAGATATGTTACAACATAAATCTTCCAACAAACCAAAAATTTCGAAGGCATGTGATATCAACCAATCCGAATCGAGTTATCATGTTTGATTCACAGTCAGTTGTCGAGAGTAAACCGTAATTTCTAAAGAGGGAATTTACTGATCCTTATGTGGCGGATTGATCCAGCTACCTTCAGATTAAAATCCATACAGAACAAGAAATACCCGACTCCACGATCTCGCTGGTGCGTTTAAACTTCAAATGAAATTCAGGCATTCTTGGCATTTGGCCTTTCTAACTTAGTCTATTGTATTGTGACCGTCTTAATTACATAACTATTGCGCTATATTCGACTATAGAGAACAAAGTTTGCAGCTCCTTAATAAGTGCTGCTCCAAACAGCGTGTTCAGAATTGAAAGTCTCGGCGGTGTAGTGGCTGTGTTGAAGTATGTGGGTTCGAATCAAACAGTCGAAGTCTCACTGTGGTGCCATCTTTTTCTTTTCGTTTAAGTGACCAACTCTGGTGTCTGTGAAGACCTCCGACATGGCTTATCGACTAGAATAGCCGGGACTATCTAACCACACCTCTCTAAAATCCATCAAGGCTAGTGAACCAAAGAAATATACAAATATATTTACATACTCGTATATACTTGAAAAACATAAGCCTCTTTCTGACGCAGTCGGGTAAAAATACAGCTGAATTGAGACCTCCTTCTTCACAGTCGGTTAAAAGTAAACAGACTTGTATTTCTCGCAATCTAAATGGGAATCCCAATATGTACAGAGTAGAATACTGCAAGTACGTTATTGCTTCGAGCACGAACTATACCCCATTATAAGATTGGCTTGTAAGAGGTTTCTGGGCCAGCAATAATCATTTAGGGCTCTTTTCAACTTATCATATTGTAACTACAAACAAAAAAAATCATTGGTGGGAAGAAAGCAACCGGACCACTATCCAAAATCATCATAAAACGTCCAGTTGGTTTTTGAACACAACCTTAGTGACTTTTTTCAACGTATTCCAAGTTGATTTAGGATAATATCCTTTTTTGTTTATATAAAAAAAAGGATCATATCCTAAGTCGTTATGTCACTACCAGGGAAATTTAATTGCATGTCACACAAATTAAAATGATTAAATGACTTTGCACTCTTTATATTTATGGATTTATATATTATTTTATTTTATTTTTATTTTATTTATGTATTGGGTGTGTGAATATGACTCCGCCCTTTCTCAACAGATGTCGTTTTTAGTATTGTTTACGTGTACTAATAAATGACCATACTTGTATTCGATAGTACTGAATGTCAGCTATCTAACGCATTTTATGATATTTGGTTGAAGTGTAAGCAACAATTGTTTTCACCTTTTCGAAAATGTCGGTTTTTATTCCAAATAAACGTCATTTGCGGGAAGTGTTATTACATTATTTTATTGCGAAGAAAACTGCAGCGGAAACTTATCGTTTGCTTGTGGAGATTTATGGTGAGCATGCTCCGTCTAATACAACTTGCAAGGAATGGTTTCGACGATTTCAAAATAACGATTTTAGTACTGAGGATAAAGAACATGGAAAACCACCAAAAAAATTTGAAGATGCTGAATTGGAAGCATTATTGGCGGAAGATTCTTGCCAAACTCAATCAGAATTAGCTGCAGCATTAAATGTTGATCGTTCAACTGTTGCAAAGCGTTTACAAATGATGGGAATGATTCAAAAAGCCGGTGACTGGGTTCCACATGATTTAAAAGAAAGAGACATGGAACGTCGGAAAACCATTTGTGAAATGCTGCTTCAAAGACAGCAAAGAAAAGAATTTTTGCATCGGATAGTCACAGGAGACGAAAAATGGATACACTACGAAAATCCTAAACGCAAAAAAGCTTGGGTGAAACCAGGCGAACCAGGCCCATCACAGCCAAAAATAAATATTCACTGTGCCAAGGTCATGCTCTGTATTTGGTGGGATCAGAAAGGTATTGTATATTATGAGTTGCTCAAACCCTCTGAAACTATTAATGGAGAAGTTTACCGACGACAACTAATGCGTTTGAAGCGAGCCATAGAAGAAAAACGACCAGAATGGGTGAATAGACATAACAAATTAGTTCTTCAGCATGACAATGCCAAACCGCATACCGCAGAAGTCGTAAAAAGATATTTAGAGGGACAGGACTGGGAAGTGTTACCCCACCCGCCATATTCACCAGACATAGCTCCTTCGGATTACCACCTATTCCGGACGATGCAGACAGACCTTACTGGAGAAAAGTTTACTTCATGTGAAAGTATCAAAATTTGGATTGACAACTGGATAAGCTCAAAAGACCAGGACTTCTTCCAGCAAGGAATACGAAAACTACCTGAACGATGGGCGAAGGTTGTAGCTGCAGATGGAGCATACTTTCAATATTTTTTTTTTTTAATTTTGTAAGCGAACAAATGTGTTTTATTTTGACAAAAAGGGGCGGAGTCATATTCACACACCCAATATTTATTTATTATTTATCTATTTATTATTATAAAGTCTAAAATATAACATTACAGATTTCTCAAATGCGTTATACTAGAAATACACAATAAACATCAATTAAAACACAAAGGAACATACATTAGTACAATAGATACATATAATATTAAAATAAATCTACTACATAAGAATAAAAACATGTTACAGAATATAATATTATATAAAAATACACTAATTTTTTATGACATATATTACTGTGTGGTTAGAAATGGATATATCTGAGGAGACCTTTAGATATTCAGCATTCGAAGACGAGATGGCGAGATTTGAGTGTTCATAGCGATTGTGAACGAACCATTTCTTTATCGAATGGAAAGCTTTTGCACATGGGATCTTTTTACTGTTGATATTTAGAGAAAACGTAGTCTACTTAAGTAAGTACACACAAAGAACCCATTGAATTAGAAATACTAATCGAGAGTACGGAAAATCCCGAACTTTCCGTTTGATAGTGAATAGTTTTGATAGTAGTGAGTCGAATTTAACGTTGATACACTTATGCCTGCACTAGAATTCCCTGTGTTGTAGGTGGCATGGCAAGAGATCCGAGAATGGAAAATAAATTAGTTTTACGCTTATCACATAGTCTGCTGCAGCCGGGAATCGAACCCGGGACCCATCGCTTTCAAGGTAGGGCTACTATCTACCAAGCTACGGAGCCGTCAATATATTGATACAATTTATATCTAGCTATATATCTGTCGGTAATATATCTGTGTCATGTTTTGTGTTTCAAATATCATTCATTCATCATTTTAAATGTTCCACGAAAACAGGTCTCGGAAGCTATTAAAATAAGTCAAATCGGTATATAATTTTTGCGTCGAAAGTAATACCACACGATCCGGAGTTATTTTATGTACTTCTTTTGCCTTTGTCCTTTTGTGTCTTTAGACACCAATTCTGCCAATTTCAGAGTTATATTGTTCTCTCACGAGACTTTCTGCAAATGGATTAATTAATAGAATATGGCCGGTTTATTTTGTAGAACACAAGAATACTCAGAATCAGAATGATTTCACGCACCTCTTGAACAGATATCTGTAAAAGATGAACTGCTTTTTTCACCGAATTAAAAAAGGAGTTTATCAATTCGGATGTTCTTTTTTATTTCTTTTTATGTATCTATCTAATCAAACGGTAACTAACACCCACTGCTGCTATCAAAGCAAAGAATCACACTTAACTTAGATGTTAAGAACATTGAGTTAATTTGACAAAAGCGCTTCCATTACTACTGCTAAAAAGCCTTTAGAAATATTCTTACTCTGTAAATAGAGCCACTAGCTGCGCCGTGGTGTTACCCGCAGTTTTCCGTGATCAAAGTAAGTCTATGTTAATCCAGGATATAAGCTATCCTGGTACCAAATTTCATCTAAATCCGTTGAGCTGTTTGAGCGTGAAGCAGTAACAAGCATACACATACAAACTTTCGCCGTTTTAATCATAGTATGATACAAAATCTAGATTCTCAGATACAGAAATAAATAGCTGAAAAATGTAAAATGTACCTGGATCGCAATATCACGGTTTAAATCCAGCCTAATTCATTCCGAAACGTATTTCGTATCACATGAGTTTGGAACCCGACAGACTTATTCTGGTAAAAAAGTTTGGACATTAATAATAAAACAGAGGACGCCCGTTTCAGTAATTTTTACACCCCGTGGAGCTGTTAAACTAGTTCGTATTCAAATATGCTTTCACGTGGAATTTTTTATTTGTTTTTAGTAAAAGGGTTTCGAAATAGACAGCCGGTTGAAACCGGCTAAAAAAATATAATGTATTTATTTATTACTTAAGCTGCAATAATAAAAAAAACGTAATGCCAATAATTGTATTATGACTAAAGCCTTCGCGCAACTACAAGCAATAAGTTAACCAACTTTCATCGCAATCATTGATACGAACACAAGCTAACGACCTGGTAACTCCAAAATACATAAAATTATCCTTACTTCCACTTTATTTAGCGGCATCGTGTCGATATCGCCTGCCAGTCAAATCCACCTCGCAGTGATGTCGGCTTCATATCGCTAGTCTCCAGAATACCCGATCATCTCTACCCGTTGGAACTCATTAAATTTTCAACCGGTGCCGTACAAGACTGAGCAAGCGAATTATTAATTAATCGAAACACCGAGTACCCATTTTTCATGATCCTTGTCGTTGTCGGGTAGGTATAACTGTTATTATGTGCGTGACACCTTTTTGGAATTTAAAGATCATATTTTTCATATTTTAAGGATGCAAAGCCAAGGCGAGAAATTCACCTCTTGGAGGTTGAGTACTTGAGGTCTCTGAACATCTGAATGCTGAATATAAGTAGTAAAATTTTGGAATTTCAATGTCTTTTCTGAAACCTCTAATACAGTTTTAGAGTAAAAATCAATAAAAAAGAGCACTGCTTTTTTCTCAAGGGGTTCCCGAAACTCTATAGCTAACCCTACGTCTGTCTTTCTGCCCTGCCTATAAAGCTCTTCCTCCTTAGAGCTACAATATAAACAGAAGCAATAATGCAAAAAGCAATAAAACCAGGTACAGCTGGCTGGAATTTTCACAGCATATATGAATTTATGGCGAATTGCCCAGTAGCAGAAAATATGATCTGTGGTTAATTTTCTTGTCAGTTTTTAGCGTAACAAAATCTATTGAAAATCTATCAAGCCGTTCTGACTACAGAGCGTGACAAAAACGTACACTCGAAAATAACCCTCTTTATGTCGGGTAAAAAAATGTCGGTCGAGCGTCTCCCGAACATATTTCTAGTATTTTTTAAGAATTCAACGTAAATAAAAAATATATATTTTGACTTTGACTTTGACAACCTTTCATTAAGACGGCAATTGATACATAGATATATTTTAATTGCAAGGAAAACGCTATCGCTAACGTGTGGTTGCGTAATTACACTGAGGTCTGCCAGAATATATAATTAACTCCACGTTTCGTTCGCCTTTTACTTGTAATTTACAGCGGGAATATAAAGCCAGCATGGATTAAATCATACGTCATTAATAGGCCTTCACAGCGAATGTTTGGTTATATCGAAGGAGCAGGTGTGTGTGATCTGTGGGCAATTTATGCGAGCAGAAATAGTGCCGGTTCAGTGTAAGCAAACCCTGTGTTCTCACTAGAGTGCGCATCCGTTTTGTACAACTCATTACCTAGTTTAATTTCCATTGGATTTATTTAATTCTTTTGTTAATTATCTTTTAACTCACTTGTGTCGGTCAAATCATAGGCATGTGGGATATTGTCGGGCGCAACATACGACGGATGCAATTTAGGTTAACATTTTAGACTAACTTGAGTGTGGGTGCTGGTCAAATTGCAATACCCACCGGATCTTACGGAAACCATACATTTTTCCGAGATAAAATGTCTATTGGTATTTATTCCAGACTATGGAACTATCTATGTGTCAAATTTCAGCCGTTCTGGCGTGATTGAGTAACAGACATACATCCATCCAAACTTTCGCATTTATAATAGTAGTAAGATGTATAAGTGCCGAACATTAATAGAAGCCCATTATTTTCCTTATTCCTGTGCATTTTCCATCTAGAATTTTTTTTGTTTTGTTTGATTTGTTTGATATAAAATATATAAAAAGATAACTATTTAATTGATTCGATTTTTCCCTGGCGTTTTCCTGCGGTAAAGTTTAGATTTATCTTCACCGTTGTAAGCGCATTTATTCGCAAGAAGTCCCCGTTGCTTGGTAAGGCTTCAGCCATCTGGAAAAAAAACTTTATAAACAGAATAAACGGAAAATGCTAACCTCTTATTCCTTGCTCCTTAAAAATTTTCTAACAGCCTGTCCAGATCACTGACATTCCCCTTGTCACCTGTCAATTCTTTGCAATGTTCCTTACTTATTCAAAGACAAGAGATAACTTTTTTACTATCGGCTTTTCTGAGTTTTAGAATTGAAATGGAACAATATAGCAAACTGGTGCGGATGCGGAAACTAAACTAGTTAAAAGCTTAAAAATTCAAACTAATAACTAATTAAACGCTTACACACTCGTATCCCTGCACTAGAATTCCCCTAGAAGAATTATCAGTTTTAGCGTTTGTTGGTTCAAATTTGGTTAATTGATCGTTCAGGCGTTTCTTTTGAAAAACCAAGTTAAGATTACTGTCACTGAGTCAACGCTCCTGAGGATGCGAACGCGTGTCGATTCTGTTGTTGAGCATTAACTCATTTATTTCAAGTATAGCGGATGTAGATACTAAATATCACCCCATTTCAGATCATCCTAAAATTTCGCCATTTACTCGTCAAAATAGTGAAAACATTGCACAATATATAGTTCGCTCCACGCGACGGCTAACGTAATTGTGATAAATCGAGTCGAGACCAACAAAAGCATGGCGACACTACCGCAGCGCGGCCGCCTGATTGGCAGAATCTGCCGGGCTCTGCCGGATTTTGTCGGAATATGCCGGAACCTGCCGCGAGCTCGCGACTGACTCGGCGGAACACAGCTTGAGGAACACGGGGTAAGCGGATGCGGAAGTCAAAATAATAATTCAACAATTGTTATTAAAATATTTTTTTTTAACTTAACTTTTAAAATTAACGTAGGGCTAGATTTCGGAATTATTCTTGTCTGATCCTCCAACTGGATTCACTGCCAATTACAGCCAATGAGGAATCCCTGGTGGATCAGAATATCAGACTATTACAATATTGCACTGAATTAACTCAAATTTCGGACTTAGGGTTCAATTATTAAATACGAGCGGGGTCCCGCGGTGCTACCCGCAGTTTTACGGGATCAAAAGTAGCCTATGTATTAATCCAGGATATAAGCTATCCTGGTACCAAATTTGATTCAAATCCGTTGAGCCATTTTAGCGTGACAAACATACACACACAGACATACAAACTTTCGCTTTTATAGTATAAAAGTCTGATACTAACTGCGCCCCGCGGTATTGCCCGCAATTTTCCACAATCTAGAGTAGCCTATGTATTTATCCAAGATATAAGCTATTCTGGCACCAAATTTCATCCAAATGCCTTGAGCCGTTTGAGCGTGAAGGAGTACCAAACATACACATACTCGTATGTACAAATTTTCGCCTTTATATTATAAGTGTGATTTGATTGATGGATGTACAAGCAGAAAACGGCTAGATCTTGCCCTAAAGGGACTTAGAGACTTAATTGTCATCATTGTAGTCTGGATGGGGTATAAATAACTCATAAAATCATCCACCTATGCCTTATACCGCTCGCTAACGAATTAGTGAACAATAGAGCGATGTTTACCAAAAGTTTCCTGTCTGAAATAATGTGGATTTTATAACGCTTACCGTATGAAAAGTAGGTAATTGATGTTCGATGAGGATTTCAAACCATTATCCAAAGTTCGGTTTTAAGAGCTTAGCTCAAGAGATTTAATGATTTTGCCAAAACGCTACGTCGTAGTATTGGGGAAAATATCGGTTAATTGATTTTTAGATGCGACTAAAGTAACTGAACGATCTGAAATTAATGAAATTAGAAAGAAAGAAGAATTATTTCCTTCTTCTTCTTTCTTTTTAAATTAATGAAATTAAATTAAATGATGTACTTTAATTGATAACACACACAACACGATAATAAAACAAACTTAAAGCAACATAATTAAACATACTTAATTAGGACTTAAACTTGTGATGAATTCAAGGGCTCGGCTCAGCGGTACATCTGTTTCAAGTCCACTTGATGTTAAATGGTTACCCCTGCCCATAGTAACATCAATAACACTAAGCCCCTCGCCGGCCAAGGAGAAAGCCCATTCCAGCCCGCCCGTCACCCGAGACGGGTGTAACGACTCAAATGCCTGTAATTTCACCGGCAACCACACCCTTCCACCAGAACACAGCAATGCGAGCACACCACTGCTTGACGGCGGATTACCAGGTAGTATCTGTACTTGTCACACTCACTTGGATTCCCTGTGTCGCAGATGGCATGGACAAACATAGATACACAATAACCCAAGACCCGGGAACAAACTTTATGCTCACCACACTAAGTGTAGCCCGGCCGGGAATCGAACACAGGACCCCTTACTTTGAAGGCAGGGAGTCAACTAAGCCACGGAGCCGTGAGTAATTAAATAATATGTTGGACTTGGGATAACATATTCCACCACGTTTGATGCGTAGAACAACTTTTGTTTTACGACTTTTGAGATAATAATTTCAACCATAAACATTTTCGCGCGCATATGATGTGTTACAGGAGCTCTTTAAACAAATTACTTACAGACAGATATGTCAAATTACAGTCAGTATTTATATCATAAGAGCGTGGTGGTCCAGGGGCATAGACGCCGACTTTCAGGTCGCTGGTTCTGAAGGTCGCTGGTTCAAACCCACACGTGCACCAATGAGTTTTTTCACTTAAAAAAATTATGTGCGTTCTCAAAACGGTGAAGGAAAACATCTTAAGAAAACCGGCATGTCTTAGAACCAAAAAATCGAAGCCATGTGACATCTACCAATGCGGATTGGGCTCTCGTGGTAGATCAAAGCCCATTCACTCGCAATTATCGAGAGTGGGCCGGTATCCCTGCAGTGGGAACATTCGAGGCTGGTACGTTACGGATTTGAGTCCATCACCCGAGACGGGAATGATACGTCTGATGTGCATGTGATTTCACTGGCACACACACCCTCCCACCGGAACACAGTAATACTCTTATTTACGGACCTATGTTGTGCAAAGTAAAAAAAAAATATTAACGAACGATGCGACGATGAAGACTACGATGAAGACAAAATTATACATTTTATCTTCATCGTAGTCCCTTATAACAGCCTTTTATACTACCATAGGTAGATATATTATATCATAGGTAATATATATAACTAGGCAACTCGAAGTTAATTAAACCATAATGTATTATCATAGTTCAGTGTTATGGATCTCAAATCACGCAATCATTTTGACATAAGCTAAACAGCCCAGCGCAACAATTTAAAGATTTATGTGTTGGCTACTTAGAAACAATTTCTGCCACACAATTCACTCAAGCCCTGAGTTCAGGCACGAAGTAAGTTGCTACAGAAAGTCAGTTTTTTTTTTATGTGAATGAATGACGAAACGAGCTGAGGGCCCACCTGATGATAAGTGGTGACCCTTGCCCATGACAACAGTAATGCGTGCGACTCAGTATGAGATCCAAATCTTTACTGAGTCGCATTCATCCTGCTGCGTCCATCACCCGAGACGGGGACGATACTTCTTATGCGCATGTGATTTCACCGGCAGCCACACCCTTCCACCGAACCACAGCAAGCAGCACCGCTACTTGGCGGCAGATTACTAGATGTGGCAGTACTTCTCCGGGCGAACTTTGCACAAGTTGTACTGCTACTTTCTGTTGCTCTTCTAGCACGACGTGCTACGTGTAGGGATTCATAGGGTATTCACCACGGACGCGAGCAACGAGACCCCCTAATGTGGTGGTAAAATCGTCATCAGGGTCACCAAGGGTCTAATCTAAATAGAAAACGAACCCGTATGGGTATGTCTTTGTCTGCGCGCGATGTACAATATAATTGCGCATTGTAGGTGGCCGGCCCTCTGTATTCATATAATTTGTGGTTCAGGGTTTTGCAAAGCTAAAAATACTGGTTACAATGTGACCAAATACAATATTTTACAGCGGGCAACACCACCAGTTTTATTGCCTCAAAAGTTGTATTTTGTTTTTCTTTTGTTCGTTCCTGTAAACGTGTTTGGTTTTACGACATGAACCGTTGTTTATTGGGGTTGGGTGTGGGTGTGTGGTCATCATCACCATCATTTGTAAACGCTTTGCAACAGTTGAACGATCAACATTTAATGCTGCAGCTAATTCTGATTGAGTTTGGCAAGAATCTTCCGCCAATAATGCTTCCAATTCAGCATCTTCAAATTTTTTTGGTGGTTTTCCATGTTCTTTATCCTCAGTACTAAAATCGTTATTTTGAAATCGTCGAAACCATTCCTTGCAAGTTGTATTAGACGGAGCATGCTCACCATAAATCTCCACAAGCAAACGATAAGTTTCCGCTGCAGTTTTCTTCGCAATAAAATAATGTAATAACACTTCCCGCAAATGACGTTTATTTGGAATAAAAACCGACATTTTCGAAAAGGTGAAAACAATTGTTGCTTACACTTCAACCAAATATCATAAAATGCGTTAGATAGCTGACATTCAGTACTATCGAATACAAGTATGGTCATTTATTAGTACACGTAAACAATACTAAAAACGACATCTGTTGAGAAAGGGCGGAGTCATATTCACACACCCAATATATTGTAACTAACAATGTCGGATATTTATTGTACGCCGGATGATCGCTCGTCAATTTGAGTTATGATTCAAATACTTACAGGCAAGCGTCAAGTTATGAGCTAGAATTTCAAAGGTATCGTAATATCCTTTTGTAATAAAAAAGCTAAGTCAAAAACCAAATTATCAAAGAATTCTTTAAAAATAACATATCAAAATAAGTACTTACAAGATCACGCTTTCTTATTACTTAGCTTGGTGATTTTTCAGTCCCATCTGACCCTGTATGGAGAAGAACGATCTAGAAACCCCTAACGTAGTGATTTCGTTCTTTTCACAAGCATGATCAATCATGTCCACTAACAATTTAATTATGTTATATATCTTTAGGTATATGTTTTTATCTAGTTTGTAGGTATGTCTATGTGTGCATGTATGTCTGTTTGTTTGTTATTCCTCCACGCTTAAATGGCTCAACGGATTTGAATGAAATTTGTACCATGATAACTTATATCCTGAATTAACACATAGGCTACTTTTGATCCCGGAAAACCGAGTAATACCGCAGGGCGCAACTAGTGATATTCATATATCTATATCATAATTTATTTTGTTACAAAGCTTTTTGATTTTTTCAGGGTCGTGCCCAAAGAACTGTACCAATTAGATTACCAAATTAAACTAACTACTAATTATCTGGCTTTCTAACCGCGGGTAACACAGCGGGCGTAGCTAGTAAATAATAAAATTCACTTGGCGCTTCGGCATCACATATATTTCGAATCTGGGTCTGGGTTTCTTGCTATAATGCCTGCGTAGCCATTTCGTAGGCACTCCGTAGCTTCGTAGCCAACTGTTACGCTTGGAAAACATACATAAATTCACGCCTTTTCTCCCCGTATAGCTAGCCAGATTCTCAATTGGTCACTTATCACTTTATATATTGCATTATCATGGGAACTTAGAAATGAAAAGTGACTGATTTAAAAGTAAAAAAAAAGTCATTAATTCTTTGTTATTCCTTTATTTCTCGCCCTTAGGGGGTAAGAAAATGATAGAGTATAATTTTTTTTTAAATGGACCGTTTTAACCATTTTAGAAAAAAATCGGTATACAACGGGTGAAGAAAAAAGTTACAGGAAAGCAAAACATGCAATTTCGTTTACTTGGATGAATTTCATTTTTTTGTTATTTTGATTTAACTACCAAATGAACCAGCGACCTTCAGGTTGAAAGGCGATGACGGTCCCCTGAGCCACCACGCTCTTTGCTCATCGATATTTGCAATCGCTCTACAAAAGAATCTTAGTACTATCGCTTGTAACTAACCAATTAAGGCCCTCTCGAAATTAATGAACTACGTAAATAGAATACGTGACTTATCAACATCGGGATCCGGACATCAACCCCGTCACCCAGGACCGGAAATACCGGATGTGTCCGGATAACTGCCGGGTAAATAAGAATTGAGATTATTGAGGGCCTTTAATTTGTCATCAAAGAAATCACTGGAAAACAGTGTAATGGGATTTTGCTTCGGCATTTTGTTTTTCATTAGAATTAATACATTTTAGACACAATTGTACACAGTTTGCGGGGTTCAGTTGCTCGCGTCCGTAGGTGTGTACCCTTTGATTCTCTACACGTACCCCTTGGGAGGTGCTAAAGGAGCAACCAAAAGCAGTAGTAGAACTTGTGCCAAGTTCGTCCGGGGAGGTACTGCCACCACATCTGGAAGCTGACGCCAAGCAGTAGTGGTTGCATTACTGTGTTCAGAATTAGCAGAGTTATTTGTGGCAAAACAATAGCAGACATAAACTTGCCTCCTTTCTCATCTACGTCTCTAAGTTTATGCGTAACCCATTGGGGGAAATGTCGTGAATTTGTGTTTACATATAATCAATAATGTAAGAATCCTTGAAAGTTTAATGGAAATATATCGCATGCAAACTGTTTGCAGAGAGAAATTGCAAAGTTACAAGTAGGTAACTTTACAAATTTACTTATCTGTGGTTCATTGATTTATGATATAGATATTAGGTTAGTTAGTTGGCAAGGATATTTAAATAGCTTGACAAACGAAAATGCTTTTTACATGTTAATTATATTTCTTTAAACTGCCGCCATGCATTGATGCTCTTGTATTGCTGTGTTCTGGTGGAAGGATACGGGCGACGGTGAAATCACAGGTGCATGAGACGAACCCCCCGGGTAATGGGCGCAACGGGATGCGACTTGGGTCAGTGGACCTAGATTGCTGTTTTTATGGACGGAGGTAACCACTTATCATCAGGTAGACCAGGTGGAGCTCGTTAATTCAGTAGTACAAAAAAGAATCGTCAATTTTCATTAACGCGTAGATTTAAATAAAGAATTGAAGACAATCATTCATTCATTAAATTTTTGAACACATTTAAAATTGACTTTGACAGCTCTATAATTACTGTTATGTCATTGTCATTCTATCATTCTATTCCATATGAAACCAAATGTCACAATGCTTAGCCTAGTTCTAGTACCAGTATAGTAGTATCTGTGGTTTCAGTTTGATCTGATACGACCATTACACAAAGTGAAAGGGCTCTTAAAACAAACTAGAACTGCCTTCGGGCAAACTAGTGTAAATTAATAC
The DNA here is from genome assembly GCA_921293045.1 of Aplocera efformata. NCBI lineage: Eukaryota > Metazoa > Arthropoda > Insecta > Lepidoptera > Geometridae > Aplocera > Aplocera efformata. The sequence goes on from OV121057.1 coordinate 1,671,469, forward strand.
AGCAGAATAAACTTTGTAGTTCGGTGGACAATTATAATAAATCTAAGCGGAACAGAGGTAAGTCGTGGAATAACTTGCAACCGCCTTATTGTGGGTCCCAGGGCACCACTGAGGTACCGTACAGCCAACCGCAAAAGTGTTAAACCGAGACACATTTCGTGTACTCACAAAAAGGGTATATAAGAGATATACCCTTTTTGTGAGTACCTACGTACCTGCCATGCGTGCCATGCCATGTTTTATGCGTCTGTTATATACGTTCCTGTATATAACAGACGCATAAAACATGGCATCACAGTTCAGTGGTAGTAGATCTGCCTTCTGCGCTGTAGGTTCGATTCCTACCCAGGACAAGCATTTGTGTGTTTGTTTTGTGACTGAGAGATAGACATTAAATATTTTGATGTTTGGCACACATATTGTATATTATTATATTATATATATAATTTATTTAGATTTCACCTTTAATTAACAACTGACCTTAACGAAGCGGTTTATTATATATATCGTCATTCAAACTCAAACTCATTTATTCTTATCACATAGATCTTGTGTTTAAAAGTATGTGCATAATTTTAATTTTAACCTAACCAAGTGTTCCTTATGGTTCCTACGGTGAAATAAACGAGTATGAGTATGAGTATGAGTATTCCATTAGATCTCAAGTATCGTTTGGACACGTCAAATTTTACACACACAAGTAAACATATTCATGAGCATATAACGTGTCAGAGCTCCTTAGGCACGTTGCATGCACACAGATATGTCAAATTACAATCAGTTTTATGTTTAAGCTAATCTTATTTTATTTTATTTACGTCGTATGTAATAAATTACATTTCAGCAGTCCTGTTCTTCATTGTTTAACTGATTATTTCACGGCATATTAATAAGTCCATTACCTATCTCAACACTTCTGACGCGGCAGTACCCTCACGTTAAACTTAAATTAACTCTGTGAACATCAGCTCTCGTTAATCTAGCATCTACATACGTCGAAACGTATTCGCTGACTCTTTCCAACGCCCCCCTTGTCTGAGATGTATAACTAAGCCAATTCTCCTCACGAGTTTGGTCGAAAGTGCTTCGAAGCCCAGAACTTTCCACTTTTGACAACTTTGAAACTGAACCTGTGGGATAGGTACGGGTAGATTGAATTGAGATATCATCAAGCTTTGGGCTCCAGTATAATATATAACTATACTTCTAACTATAGCCTATATATATGTCTATAATTAAAGATAAAAAGAAGCATTTCTGCTTTAAGCGTTTATAGATCATCTAAGTTAAGCAACTTTCAGCCCAGTCAGAAGTTCGATTGGTGACCATTTAGTGGCATTTGAATTGAGCGCTTACGTGCTTCCGAGGGCTCGTTAAGATGTCGGTCCCGACTATACTAGTTGTTAAGCTATGTCTATGTTAACACAGAAACACAAGACAAACACCCAAGACCCGAGAACAAACTTCATGCTCATAGCACAAAGTGAGCCCCGGGTGGGAATCGAACCCGGGACCCCTCGCTTCGAAGGCAGGGCTAATACCAACTAAGCCAGTAGCGGCTTTGAAATTGTGGTATGGCGCACATAAATTTCTCATGCGTAAAACTCATTGGTGTCGTCTGGATTTGAATCCTGTACCCCTTGGCCATCGAGCTGTATTCCCCGCAGAAAAACCGTGAACGCAGTTAATTTGACCACTTGAAAAAGTACCGCGTTTGTATCTTATGGCCGAATAAAGAGCCAACACTTCCGTTTTTACAGTCATATATGAATTCACAGAAAAATAAAGTATTTTACTAAGGCACAGATAATAAAGGTAACGCGTCACAGCGTGAAGAATTGCGAATTTATACATTTATGCTGCCTTCCGGAATATTTCACTTATTTTTCATGATTACCTTGCGTGGACCTGTGCGTGATGAGTTATGGAAATTAGCTCCCCACCTGTCAGTTTCACTTCGAATGGTCTCATGTAGGAGTTACGGGAGGTTTTTTAAGGATATAACTTCAATTTCATCACTCTCATCATCATCTTCCTGCCCTTATCCCACACTAAGTGGGGGCACAGCATGTATTTTTCATCCATTTCCCTCTGTCAGACGTCATCTCAGTACTCACTCCTTTCTTAGGCATATCATCTTTCACACAATCCATCCATTTTTTCTTTGGCCTACCTTTTGTCTTATATCCTTCCACATCTATATTTACTCTTTTTTTTACTAAATATCCATATTTACTCTTTTTTTACTAAATATCTAAATAAAATTAACGTCTTATTCTTTAACCCTGTGTCCCATGTTTCGTGTATATAAGGCAGGCCTCTACAAACGACCTTTTTATTTATTTAATGAGGACTCCCAACACAGAGGGTTCAGAGGGTTCAGTTGCTCGCGTCCGTAGGTGTATATCCTTTGATTCCCTACACGTACCCCCTGGGTGGTGCTAAAGGAGCAACCAAAAGTAGCAGTAGAACTTGTGCTAAGTTCGTCCGGAGAGGTACTGCCACCACATCTGGAATCTGCCGCCAAGCAGTAGTGGTTGCATTACTGTGTTCCGGTGGAAGGGTATGGTTGCCGGTGAAATCACATGCGCATGAGACGTATCATCCCCGTCTCGGGTGATGGACGCAGCAGGATGAATGCGACTCAGTAAAGATTTGGATCTCATACTGAGTCGCGCGCATTATTGTTGTCATGGGCGAGGGTCACCACTTAACATCAGGTGGGCCCTCAGCTCGTTTCGTCACGAATTCACATAAAAAAAAAAAAAAAAAAAACAGAATTCACTGAACATACAACTTAAAATAGGCAAAGGTCTTAGATGATAGTGGTCCCGCAATTATAGGGCGTCACAGCATGTTAATAGAGACAACTAGACAACAATTGAAAAAAAAATATATAAAAAAAAAAAAGGTTACTACATGCTAGAAAAACAAAACATTTGGACAAACACCCCATGAGAATGGAAAAAAGATCTATGTTAGAGTAACTTTTGCTTAAATTAACATAAAGATATTTAAATCTAGATATTTAAACTGTATCATTTGTAAAATGAGCTGCATCTTCTGAACGTACTATTGTATTTCATGTTCATTTCAGGGTCGAGACAAGCATTTGGACGGATCACACAAAAGTTACACCACTTATGTGACTTTACAGCAGTTGAATATAGACTGTAGTTGACGAAAGAAATAAAACAAAAACCAACGTCAACACACTCATACCTCTGCACTAGGATTCCCTGTGTCGCAGATGACATGGACAAACACAGAAACACAAGACAAACACCCAAGACCCGAGAAAAAACATCATACTCACCACATAAAGTGTGCCCCGACTGGGAATCGAACCCTCGCTTCGAAGGCTACTACCAACTAAGCGACGGAGCCGTCTAAATGGTGTAACACATTTTGTCACAAATATAATGAGCAATATTATATTATCGAAGATAACGAGTTATTAATAACGTTTAACATTAAACCTATCCAATTTAATTAATAGCAACTGCAAGCTTAATACGAGTGTACGTCTGTTTAGCCTGCTAATTACACCTACCGAATTTCATCATCAAGTAATATGATATTAACCGAAATTTAATTAATCTACGTTGTATTTACCTATTAATAACCTACTTCGTAGCTTAGTCGTAAACCTTGCCTTTAAGGCGATGGGACTAGGATTCGATTCCATTGTGATATAGGTAAGTTTGTTCTCGGATGTTTGGTGCGTTTAATAAAAATGTTAAGAGTTTGGTCTGGACATATTTTCCATGACGGTAAAATCGCAGTTATGAACAATTAGTATACTATAAAAATAAAAAGGTTTTTCTCTTTGTTACAATCTCCAGCCTAAAGTTTTTTTTTAAATAATATTTAATATTACAATAATAACACAAAAAAGTGGCAGTTTATTATATATTAATGGAGCCGTACAACAGATACTTTTGCGCATTAATGTTGTCCGACAGTTACGAATACAAAGTTTATATTGATCTCTTATAAATTAAGAAATACATTTGATTTTCCTATTTCGCAGATGTAAATTATAAAGTTAAAAATAAGCTAAGTTACCAGTAGTTTTGCCAACAAAACAAAATTTTAAAATAAACTTATCTCAGGACCCGATTCTTTTAAAAAGGATTTTCTATGCGGGCGGGCGTCAGAGCAGATTTGTACCAAGTTTCCATTTGGAAACGTATACAAAAGTGGCTTCTATCACCGTGAGATAAGGTGAAAAGAGGTTGTAATAGTAATATTGTCTAGTAGAGAGGTGAATTATTCGGTCCACGGCGTTTTCAGTGCTCCGAACGGTCGGTAGGGGGCGCTGTCGCTAGGTACTTTATGACACTATAGAAGTAGAAATTCTTTCCGATTGAAACGACTAAAATCGAATTGAATTCAATGTTTCGTTCAATGCATGGTGCACTTGATTTGTTAAAGAAGTAAGTTATAATATTTGTATCCTACAACTTGGCTTGGATTTTCTGCCTTGTGTTTTAAGGATTTACGATAACTGTTTAATAAATGTTTAATTTAAGGTGATAAATGAATTTCATTCTTACTAATAAAAAGCAATTAAGATTCTCAGCATAAATTACATTCTTCAAGCTTGTAACTATTGATTACTAGGTGCGCCCCGCGGTCTTACCCGCGTTGCGCCATCCTAATGGAAAACTGCACTTTTTCGGTATAAATAGTTCCTTTCTGCTAATCAAATACCAAAATATTATACCAATGCAATATACCAAATATCATCCAAATTCATTGTGCCGTTTGAGCGTGAATGACTTACAAACTTTCGCCTTTATAATATTAGTGATAAGTACACGTTAAATAAAAAATCCAAAGGTTGGCGGTAAAAGATCGCTTTATGGCGATAAAACCAAAGCGCCCTTTTTATAAGATTTCTATATTAAAGCGGTCGTTATCTTTATTTGGTGTGCAATCTATCTATCTATATACCACTGATAGTTTACTAACAAACACTTAGGTCCCAGCTCAGTTGTCTGGATTGTAACTTATCCACAGTAGACACTTTTCAAGTTTGTTTGAACGTAGTCCTATAAGGTTTAATTCAGGTCAGCAATTCACCAGTTCCATTAAACTAATGCAGTTTTAGACCAGTTAGAACTTTTAGAAGTACTTCATCTAGTCTGAGTTTAGAAACGTAAAATCTAGATTCTAACGAGCAACGTAATCCAATCTCACATGCAGATAGAATTGTATAGAGAGCAGTAACAGAAAAATAGTGGACATCATGAGTACTGCTACACAGGTTATGTTGCTAAAAATGTGAAACCTGAACCTGAGTCGCTTTGCTCTTGTTTATGGGGGGCTATCGGGGTCGTCACTACCGGGCTCGATGAAACAATTTTTCCCAACAGGCCCGTTACCGGGGCGGGACCACCGGGCTCGTTGGGATATACCCCTCATAGCTGGGGTACAGCAGTCTTGAGTTGCTCCGTACGCACCACCCGGGGGAGCTTTTGATTACATTTTGAGTACTTTTTAGAGTTCCTACATCTACCCTCACGGTGGTCGATAGGAGCAATAGAAGCTTATGCCAAGTTCGTCCAGAGAACTACTGCCACCACACCTAATAATGTGATGCCAAGCAGTGGTACAATCACATTGCTGTGTTCTGTCTTAAAGGGGTGGGTTCGTCTCTTATTTCACAGAGACGAATTCTACTAACTTTCCTGTGTGTACATCCCCTTCATCTTCCCCATTCGCACCTCCCGGGGTGCGGGGGTCAAGTGTATTGACCCTCAGGGTCACCTGTTTTAAAATTTCTCCGAGATCTTTATTTGTATTCATAAGAGACGTCTAACTTTTGATTACAATACATTTTGTGATTTGAACAAAAAACTATATACCTATAGTACATACTAAGCGAGACAAGACGATTTTGTATAAATTTCTCTTTCAATGTTATCTGATTGAAACTGTATTACCTAGCGAAATCTATGTAGCAATCTCTAAGTTTGAACTCAAGGTAGTATGAACTTAAAATCGTCTATGTTATTTAATAAAAAAGGTTATCGACGTCGTACACAGTCTGTTGGTGATAGTAATTATTAAATGACTTCCAAAGATCGAGATTATCAATTATACTATCAATTGTACTATTTTTTTATGTTAGTTACCTCTGAACTTATCAACCAATTTAGAAAATGCTGTTTTTATTTGGAGGGAATGGAATTTTAATGTGTTTGCTGATTGCTCCCATAGAAATATTAACGAAATCGATTCAATAGTTTGGTTATTAAATCAAAATCCGTCAATCGCCCGTTTTATATCAAATTGGGAGTATCTTCTTTTTATATGGTAGGTACCTAACATAAGGGAAGTGAAATAAGGGATGACCGTATTTAAGTATTTTTTTCGGTTTTTATTTTTTATTATTCAACGAAAAATTGATCGTTTCCCAATCGGGGCTATCATTTTTGACCCTGACCATTTTAGTGTTCACTTGTCAAAAAATCTCAGAATTATTTGTCAGATATAATGTTGCCATGTCTATGTCCCATATTCGTAGGTTCAAGGACGTTCGTGAATTCAATAGAAACACTGGGCATGAGAAATTTATTGTATTTCATCCTTCATCGAGGCGTTTGTCATATGCATAGAGGCTAGGCCGATGAGCTCGGAAATGTCTTCCCACGTCGACGAGTCTATTGTCATTACCAACTCCGACTCTAGGTACGCTGTCTCCACTGAAATCGATAATATAATAATAAACAGCTGATATAATCAATTTCATTTATTTTAAGAGTGAATATATTATGGGGATTCCTCGGGAGAAAAAAAAGTACCGGTATACAATACAATTGGCGAAGATAACGCGTAACAATCATAAAATATATCTAAAAAATAAAAAAATTCGTCTTCAATACTTTACTCGCTCACTCATGACCATTCACTCTTGCTTGCCGAGCGTAGTATTGTTAGTGTGGAACTTGAATTCCTCTTGTTTAGATTTTAAATATGTCATGAAATTGAAGCAAAGGTGTAGTAAAAACTACTTTTTACTACACTTATGCCACACTTTTTAGCATAATCCGACAAACAAAGATAATGATCTCTCAATTCCTCTATTGTTGCATGAATAACTAGACTTAATTTATATCATTAAATCATTCAAAAAGCATTCATACAGCCATTGTTGCCAACAGTAGGGTGCAAGGGGGTGCATTTGCCCCCCTATTGGAAAAGAAATTACGAATGATTAAAAGTATATGGCAGCAGGGATTTCTCGAGCCATCGGCCACAGATATTATGTTGGCGATGTGCAAAACATATTCAAATATCTGTGCGATTTGATATTAACTTAAATGACAACATTCATGTATATTAAAATTTTTAATAGTATAGTGTGTCATATGTAGATGCACCTCCCTGAAAGGATTCCTGGAAGCGCCGATCCAGGTAGAAAATATAAGACGACTAAACTAAAACTAAACTAAACCTGTTATATTCGTTATAATAATGGATCTGAGTTACTAACCTCTAAGTTGATTTATGTTGTTTAAAATTTTCCGAATGTTAAATAACTCTTTTTCAATTGCATTTTTAATGTTGATAAAGAAATCTGGATCTTCAACATCCTCCATTAAACTTTTCCCCACCATCTTTTTATTTTATCAGCTACAATTTCACGGATTATTAATTTATCTCCTAAACTTTTTGATATCTATTGCATTAATTACAAAATGACCTCCGTCGTAACTTCTATCTAAATTAAAAAAGTTAACAGTAACTCCCCCAACAAAAGGCGGGAATAATAACTTTTTAAAAATTCAAAGTAGGTCGGACATTGTAGCGACTTACATTCTGCCAGATTACATAGAAATAAAAAAGTTAAAGACTATGTATTTGTTTAGATTACAAATATTCGATTAAAAATATCTGAATAAAATTTCGAAGAATAGAGCAATCATCCGTCGATAATTAGCGCAAACAGTCGAACAATGCCAATCATTGCGTCGAGCGAACTAAATCTGTTTTTGGATGAGTTTTGGTATGTGCGTCGCGTCACTAACTGAATGTCATTGGATTTATAAATAAGATCAGCTCCAGAAATAGTGGCTACAGGTTTTCCAGGCGTACCGACTAAAATAAAGTAGCCTGGATCCGTTAACAATATTATTGTCTTGAGTGGAGAGCGTGCGTGGATCAGATAGTGAGTCAAAATCGCTTTTGCTTTGCTTTTGTTCTGTTTATTTGATTGTGCGACTATGGATTACGATGATATACAACAGTTTTCGTTGCGCTGGCATAATCATCAGGTAGGTGAGTAGGTTTTTTATTCACACGCCCACGTCGCCACAGGTACACAATTTTACAACTTTTTTATACACATTCAATGCGCTATTTCACCTACGGTTCGCTTTTCTTGCCTTGTCAATTGGCATTTACGCTTTGCAAAGCGCACTACTCGTTCATAACGGGAAAACTATATTTCTCTATGACAGGCACACTTACACCAATAAAATGTACATTTGAAATTTTTCTTCTTTTTTATTTTGTACCCATTCAAGTCTGACTGTTTAGTTTAGCTCATTTTCTATATCTACGGTTACTGAAGCACTAAAAATACATGACCCACTTTACGCATTAATTAGCATTGATAAGGTTCTCCGAATATCAATGGTGATTCCTAAATAGCTGTTTATACAATCTTTAGGAAATTGTAGATACTTACTAGAACTATTATCTACTAGTAATAACATTAATTTGAATATCAGATACACTTCCCAACGCTAGTATAGGTAAGTTTAAATATACCTACATATACTTACCTAAATCTTGAACAATATCACAAACCGGAGTTTAATAAAAAAATCTAATGTAACCTCAATGTATACAAGATAAAAAAACGGTACACCCTTACTGGGATAAAACTATAATAGACTAAATATGTTGTTTTTTTTTTAATCGAGTTAGTCGAACAATGTAGGTACATACTAACAGAAAAATATTATACTCTATGCTTTATGGCAGGTAACTTTCGCTTACCTACCTAGAAGCTGGTTGCATTTCTGTGTACTAGGTACCTATGTACCTACCTATTACAAGCGCTGAAGAAGTGACGAATCTAAGATTTATGTTTGAATTCAATAGATATGATCATGACGACTGAACATCCAACTAAATATAATCCAAATAAGAAAATAAATGTATAGAGTATTAATTATATGAGAAATACTTTCCGTAGCGACGTATTTATTTTATGAAATACGATTTGTTTCTTCGTAAGAATTGCAACCCAACCAAATCAAATAATTTCCTTAGATTTGGCTATCGCTTTGTGACACGTACAAATCTAAGGCACGTTAAACAAACTTTGATGATAAATGCTTAAACATTCTGCCACCATATAGTTAAAGTCACACCAAATAACTCAGTAACCTTAAAAGAGACAGCCTGTTTGTATATTTAACTAAAATATGACAGGAGATAAAACACAAAGCAACAGCCCTTATACTTCTATACTTTGTGGCCAATAAGCTGTGATGCTAACAATAAATCTTGTCAACTATTAGTTGAATATAGAAACTGAATCAACATCATTTGACTACCTATAGATAGAGTGCCATTCCTTAGCTGACAATAGACGTAGAAACACTAACAATATCGCATACATACCGCTACACACCGTCTGGCACCTAGACTCACATTACCCCGTAGACGTTCAATAGAGATAAAAACATAAAACTAAATAATAGTAATCCAGCTATCTCGAAACTAGAATCAAAAATACAGTAGTAGATAATACTAGAAGTAGATATAGAAAACTATAACGCTGACTAAGCAAGAATCATAATAGCATATCTTACCCGCTCCGCTACACCTCTTAGCTTTAGTGTGAATAAAATTCTTAGCTTAGCTTTAACCTAGATAAAAGTCAGCCTTCTTACTGAGAAAGAAGTGACTTGTAAATAAATGTTACAATATCTTCCTAATTGCGATAATTTTTATCTTATTATTGAGAAAGATTAGAGATCAAACAATTATTCATGGCAATTGAACGTTTACGGGCGAACTTTTACATATTTTTGCTAGATATTAGAAATATCCAGTACTAAATAAATTGATACTACATATTTTTCGAAATTTTTTGCCCAGCGAAGAATTACTGCGACAAAGTACAGGCAAAATGCTAACTTTTGTCACAGACACGGCACCCCGCTGTTTCACCGGGCAAGACGACAGATGGAAAAGATCGTTGGACTTTTTAATATATATATATTTTTTTACGTGAATGATGAGGCACACAAGCTAACGGCCCACCTGATGGTAAGTGGCTACCGTCGCCTATAGACGCTAGCAACACTTGAGGTGTTGCCAACGTGGTGCCTATCAGCTAAAAATCTCTTCACACTCTTTCTGTGTCATATTTAATACTGGATATTTCTCAGTCGAAAGCACCCAAAATAACTCTTTTTCCCTGAATAGAACAGCGTGATTGGAGCCCTAGGGCGCATGCTGAGCACTGGAGCCCTAACGGACGTCACTCTGAGCGCAGGCGGCACCTCGGTAAAGGCGCACAAGCTAGTACTGGCATCATGCAGTCAATACTTCGCACAACTTTTCAAGGTAGGTTCATTTTACTCATATAAATAAAGAAATAAATATTCATGGACGTTTCACATAGACTCTATCCCCGAACTAAGCATAGCTATGGGAACTAGATTACTGATCAAACTCAAACTCATTTATTCCTTTAGATCTCAAGTATCGTTTGTCAAGTTTACACACACAACTAAACATATTCGCAAGCATATAGCGTGTCACAGGAGCTCCTTAGGCACATTAAATGCACACAGATATGTTAAATTACTGTCAGTATTTATGTTAAAGGGCTATATACTAAAATAAAACAGCCGAAAATGAAACCTCCTTTTCTCGAAAAGTTTTTGATGTCTGTTTAAAAAGTATGCATTCTAATGTTTCTTAGTGGACTGATTTGAAAATCGAATAAAACGACTTCTAAACTTGATTTACTTATTTTAAACCCATAATAAATAAATTTTCTATAAAACCAACTATCAAAGTACACTACCAAATTAAAATAGAGTCATCCAAATCGGTCAATAATTGGCGAAGAAATCGCGTAACAAAAATACAAAAAAACCATACGTTCCGTATTAGCTTAGTTAGTAGTAGCCCTGCTTCCGAAGCGAAGGGTACCGAGTTCAATTCCCGGCCAGGACATAGTTTGTTTGGTGAGCGTGAAATTTATTCTCGGGTTTTAGGTGTTTGTACATGCCATCTGCGACAGGGAATCCTAGTGCAAGGGCATGAGTGTGTAAAAGTTTAAACGTTTTATTTGTATACAGCTGAACAAGATCCTCCTCCCTTATACAGCTGCCTCATACATCCCTTATACAGCTGCATAAGAACCTATCGGTTAAATTCTTCCATTGCGCCATAAAATGTATTTCAGGAAGTAGACGCTGAGAACAACACATTAGTGGTTGTACTCAGCTGTGACGTGGCAGAACTGCGACTCCTTCTGACCTTCATGTACACGGGGGAAGTCACGGCATCCAAGAAAGTGCTGCCGTCTCTACTTCGACTCGCGCAGACACTAAGAGTATCAGGACTCACTGATGCTGACACGGTAAGATGCTATGCAGATTTTATTGTATATTAAAGTGTAATTTAATATAATAAATAAAAAACCTCTATACAGCAGCTGCCATTATAGTAATTAAGCGTAGTTTTTTTTTAATATTTATTTTTTTTAGTTTTGACGATGCCCTTTCACTGCCGATGTTTTCACATGTTATTTCATTTATGTTACGAAATTAATGATTATTCTTTAATTTTCTGTTATCAATGTGTTTTAGTATATCTATAACCGATTGAGGTGAAATTTGGTATTCACGCTTATTTTGGATGACAATGCATGCTTAGCTATGTGACGTCATTCTAATTCCAATATGGCGTATCGTCCAAGATGGCGGACTAGTTATTTTTTCTGCACTACCACAGTATGGGTATCAAATGAAAGGGCTAGCTGAGGAGAACATGAAAAAGGTTGTTATTAAAAAGTTTTTACCACTAATTTGTTGACTTTGACATTACTTCCAGAATTCCACTCTAACCGAAACAGAATCACAAGAACTCAACGACCAAGCTTCACCGGTAAACCTGGATGTGAAAACCGAACCCGTTACTCAGAACGACAACTCAGACAGCTCAAAACTTTACGACGAGCTATCGCCTAATTTAGAAAGGGACAGCTTCGACTTCGCCGTGAAAAGTGAAAAGGACAGACTGAGTAAGCTGGATCAGATTGTACAGAACTTGTATAGCACGCATAAGATTGGGAACCCGACAATCACCCCACCTCTCTCTAATATTGGTAAGTCCTTTTTAATTATTTTTATACCTGTTTAACGTGAATATGTCTTTAGGTTTGCTTCCATAGTGGGAGGCAATTCAGAAAACTGATGATAACAAAATGGGGGGATACATTTTGATGTTTGATGCAGGCTGAATCATACAGCTTAATTGGTAATAGGCGCTTCTGCGCTGTAGGCTGTGGGTTTGATTCCCACCCAGGACAAGCATTTGTGTGACAAACATAGATGTTTGTTTTGTGTCTGGGTATTAATATATATATTAAGTATAATATGTATTTACATAAAAATATACTATATAAGTGTTATCTAGTTGGTACATCCTGTACCTGCTTAGTTTGGGGCTAGATGACGCTCTGTGAAATGTCCACGAATATTTATTTTCTATCTACAAGAGTAGCAATTTCTACTCTTGTAGATATAAGAGCTTGCTTAATTTATTTTAGCACCTTATACTTAAGAACCCGTATCAGATCAAGGGCATATTCCGGCATTGCATAGTATACAGTGATACACCCAGCAGTCAATAACAACGCTTATTTTAGTAGCGTATTTTAGCTTTGACCGCCATTTTTTGTTCTAGAACCGCCGATACCGTACGACAAGAAATACCGTCCGACCAACTCAGTTTGTTCCATCTGCAACAAAGTTCTCAGCAACCAGTACAATTTACGCGTGCATATGGAAACGCACGCGGGGAGACGACACGCGTGTCGCGCGTGCGGTCACGTGTCGAGGTCGCGCGACGCGCTGCGGAAACACGTGGCTTATCGACACGCGACGCGACGCGACGTGTGACGATCGTTATAGTATAGGTCTCGTCACGTAAAAAGAGCGCTGACCGGTACTGAAGGGGTATGCGTCTGATACCACAGATTAATAATATAAATTCGTAATATTTGGCCGGAGTATGTTGTCATTGCATCTATTCGAAAAACGAACGTTTTATTCTGTAATAAGTGCAAGCAAAACAAGTTATTTTTTATTGGACTTTTACAATAATGAGTTTGAATATGGAACATGCATTTTCTAAAGAGCCGCGTGATCAGTTATTTGAAAAATGACGTTGGTTTTTAAATTGGTGCGCAATATACGAGTAGATCTATATTCTGTATTACGAGTAGACATTTACAGCAAGCAAAAATGAGTTTGAATTTGGAACATGAATATTTTAATAAGCCGCACGCGAAGCGATCAAAGAGATCGAAGCTGAATATTTTATGAATAAAATTACTGGCCGGTGAGAGGGACGGGCGACACAGGAAACACGGAGGCTGACTAAAATTTAAAAAAAAATAATGGCGGCAACTTGCTCTGTATACAACTTACTTTGTATGGCTTCGACTGGGTTACTCAATTCATTCGCCACGTTGATAGTTTACTTGTAGAATTGCACACTTATTAAGAAAAGACAGGTGCCAGAGTTAAATCTAGCTTTTTTTTTTAAATAGCGAACTTAAACGCGGCGAGATTTTTACTGTTATTGTTCTACACTCTTCAGTTCACTCGCATTTCTGTGAATAGATTCAAGCGACGCTGCATTACCATACGCCTCGCCACGCCAACACGAGATACGGCCTTAATCGCCAGCGCTCTTTTTACCTGACGAGAAAAAGACTTGACGGATACGTATTTTAATAAGTCCCATTTTACTCCAAGCTGCCAGCAGACAGCGAGCGGGCAAGAAAATGGCGGGCAAGAAAATGGCGGGCGAGAAAGTGCCGGGTAGTCATCTCGTTCCACCACAGAACAAAAAAAAATAGAACTCGTAAGTAGGCGTAGTCTGACCACAAGTGACCACTCTCTAGAAAGAGAAAGCGACTGCGGTCAATACCTGTCTCATTTGTACATGCAGCGCAAAACGATACACTCCTGACAGCCAGTGACGTGGATCAGAATACTAGAAAGAGACAACTGCTGGCCGCAGATTTTCTTCGTCTCTCTCGTACTTTACTGTATTCACTGCAGAACTGAATACACAACGCTCAGTCCATTATAGCTGTCTATAGGTAGCCCATATAACTAATTCAGAACTGAAGTAGACAAAACAGAGAATCTATTCACGGGCGAGCAAGCATTAGCTTACCCATATGTTGTTACGCTGGTCATAAAGCCATAGACTATATAACACTAAACTACTAGGGCTACCTAACCATTGTTAATTACTGGTAGTTTTTATACTGGTTCTGGTACTAAACCGTCATCTTCCTGCCCTTACACCACTCTTAAGTAGGGTAGCACATGATTTTTACTACCATTCTCTTCTATCAGCTATTATTTCAGTACTTACTCCTTTACCCATATCTTTCACGCAATCTATGCATCTTGGTCTACCTCTTTCTTTCAAACCACCCACTTCCAGTACTTTCCTAGATATACCAGCTTAATTTTTTTTTTATGTTCTGTAACCTCAATTTCAGCTGAAGTCGACTTAGTTAGTCTAGACTTAGTAGCTGCCGCCCCGCCCGACGGAACGCTACTATGTGAATGATCTAGTACATTTCAGTAATATAAAAGTCGTCGAGACCCGCTCGCTGAGCCAGCTTTAACTAACACCCACCGAGTTGTTTTTCATCTGCAACATAAAAGACGATCGATTTTTATATACTTACTTTTGACTACTTTAAACTTAATTTTTAATGTAACCATTTAGCAATTTATGTGAGAACGAAAATATTTAGTTAAATATATTTTACCTAAATATATGTATATGGTATAAGAAATATACTTTACTCAGCGTACAAAATATTTAGATAAATATATTTAAACTAAATAACTATAATTTGGTACCATAACATAAACTGTGATAACATTACGTTCAGAAGTTATTATACATTAATCAAATTTAATATTGTTATGTACCTACTTACCTTATTATATAAAAGACATGTGGCCACAAAACTATCTTTTCTAGTTTTTATTTATGCTGGCTCTATATTATATACGATTGTTCTACCCGTTAGTAACATCCTGCAACATACGAATAGAACAATATGAATGCATGTAATCCAGCATTAGTGTTAACTTAGTTCTAAGATAAATATAAAAGACATTATATTATACTAAAAGACAATTATTTACGTGTTTATTATGTTTTATAAGAGCTTTTTCTAATTTTTTTAGAAATAAAAATTACAATCATACAAGTGTATACAACTTTATTTCATCTTACTTACATTTTAGTAGAAACAGCATAATACTAGGACATTTCAGAAATTATTATAAAAATACTGTTTTTCAATCATTTCTTAAACAGCTTCTTTGAAAAAAAAAATGCCCAATACGATTTACAAATTGTATTTATTCATATTGAAATGCAGTCTGTCTGTATGTGGACATGTGAGCTCATAGCTCGAAGAACAAAAACATTAATAAAAGATATTCTATTTAAAAGTGCAAACGTGTAAAAAGGGCTTTGCTTATTCATGAACCAGTTTAATATCTTTAGGATTGTAAATAAAATAAATGCATTCTGCAATTTACCACATATAAATAATGCAGTAATAAATATTGGTTCATAAAAAGTTCCATAAAAATATTTAAATAATGTCGACTTTATTGTTTAAGACATATTTTAGAGTCATGATAAATCTGGGCATTGTACTCATTTAATGTGTGAAAACCAATAGTTAAAGTTAAAAATAGCACTCTAGTTAGTACAAAAATATAAATCACTATTCTGAGAGAAATATAAAAAATTACACTTAAAACAAGCAAAATAAATATGTTAGTTCATTACAAGTAGTTAAATTCCATAAATTTTTATATACTTTTACAATTCGGGAGTATTCTTTTCCACTATTTTATCAGACTAGTTTAAAAATTTTAAATGCAATGCACATGAAAATCCTAATCAAGTAATATTAAACTTATGTTTAGTTTCACAATATACAAAGAATTATAAAAAACTAAGCATCGCCTATTTCCAAAAATATACTTTTGTCTGGCCTATCTTACAAATTCAGTATCAAAAAAATTGCATGAAAAAGAATACTTCCTTGAACTTATTGGCAATAAGATTGGATTTGTTCTCGTGTCACGAACAGAGCGCTGACGAAAAGTCCTACTAATATAATAAACGTGAAAGTTTGTAAGTATGGATGGATGTTTGTTACTCAATCACGCCAGAACGGCTGAACGGACCTGGATGAAATTTGGCACAGAGATAGATTATAGTCTGGAATAGCACATAGGCTACTTTTTATCCCGGAAAAATGTACGGTTCCCGTAGGAAGTCCAACCGCGGGTAACACCGCGGGGTTGCTAGTCTACAATAAAAGAAATTAAGATATATTTAGTTATGTGTCACAGATCCAGTAAAAGTTAGGATCACGCGTAGCACTATCCCATTTAATATATTACATAATATCGGTCCGCTTCCACAGCAACACTCATGAAACATTAGGTGTATGTAGTGTAGTGCAAACAGCCGCAAATGATCCTGCTTTATAGGTAGTTAAATAAATATAAGTCAATTTGACTATGCATGCATTTTTATTTAATTTTAATCGCTTCTTTTAAATTTCCAGTGCCCCCCTGGGTACGCCCATGTTTATGATCATTACGACGAATCCGAGGCTTAGTTGGTAGCCCTGCCTTCGAATCGGTCCCGGGTTCGATTCCCGGCCGGGGCACACTTTGTGTGGTGACCATGAAGTTTGTTCTCGGCTCTTGGGTGTTTGCCTTGTGTTTCTGTGTTTGTCCATGCCATTTGCGACACAGGGAATCCTAGTGCAGAGGTATGAGTGTGTTAACATTTAATTAGCACTGTCCTTTACAGTCTACAACAAGGTCCACAATAGGACAAATAAATTTGGTTTTGTAAGTTTTGTAAGATATCTCTTAGATATATTTATTATTGCTTGTAATGTGTGTCTAAACAAATAAAATAAAATAAAAACGGATCTCGCTCCAACATTAATACCTTGGATCGTAATAATCGCACATTTGCGTGTCCTAATCAATTCAACTTTACGACTTTGCCAAGTATGGTATCCAATCTTATTACCAAGTTCGACAGACTAGGGTCGGGCCACAGCGCGTCTAGGCCTTAGGCACGGTCCACACGCGAGTGTTGGCGTCCTGCCCGACGGACACGACCGTTTCGTCGTCCAGCCACGTCAGACCGGTGATCTGGCTTTGGGGGTGAGCATCTGGAACAAAATATTGCAATTGATAGATTCAGATTGACAGATTGATGCAATTTTTACGGCTCCGTGGCTTAGTTGGTAGTAGCCCGGCCTTCGAAGCGAGGGGGCCCGGGTTCGATTCCCAGCCGGAGCACACTTTGTGTGGTGACCATGAAGTTTTTTCTCGGGTCTTGGGTGTTTGTGTGTTTGTGTTTGTCCATGCCATCTGCGACACAGGTTCAAATCAGGATCAAAATTAACCTATGTGTTAATCCAGGATATAAGCTATACTTTTACCAAGTCTCATCCAAATCCTTTGATCCGTTTGAGCATGAAGGCGGTACAAACATACATACCAACTTTCGCCTTTATAATAAGATTTTTTTAAAGTAAGATTAGGAAGTGAGATGATACTCAATGTGGCGGGTACACTCACTCTTGACGACAGTGTGCTTGGCGGGAGTGGCGACGCTCCACACGATGAGGCTGGTGTCCAGGGAGCCGGAGACCACGCGCTGCGAGTCGGGGCTCCACGCCACGCAGTTCACCTTCGCGGTGTGGAAGCCCCACTCCTTGTTGTGGGCCAGCTGTGGACGAGACAATTAGCAGAGCCATTTAGCTTCGGGCAGAGGTCATGATCGTTCTGATGTGACCAGAAATTAAGGTCTCAGAATAAATTGGTCTACGTTTTAACTATCAACCCGCTACTAATAATAAAATATTTAAAGGAAAGACAAACAGACAAGCAGCTTTCGTTTGCCCATTAATAGGGCTTCGATTTAAAAAAACAACAATTAGTAAAGAAAAATTTAATATCTTTTGATTTTGTGGAATAAACGTATTATTCGAGATATAACCTTTTTTAGTACTGAGATTTTGATAACTATCTGTGGTTTTTGCGTGATGCGCGCACGAACGTACAGACAAACCGATAAACAGACAAAAACTGCTCTATTCCTATGCATCGATTACTTTTCTACGTTCTATTACTTATTCTTAACGTCTCCCAGTTAATTGATTAGATAATTGATTAGACACACACGGCTATTCTACGATTTTATTATATGTATAGATTCCGTAATTTAAATACATGCGAGATAGTAAAGCGACCTCTTACAGACAACCTTATAATTACCTTATAATCGTCCGTGTTGTAGAGTATAACTTTCCTATTGGCGTCGCTGGCGGCCAGGTACTTGGAGTCGGGGCTGAACTTGACGTCCGTGACCGGCCCCAGGTGCTCCAACTCCTGACCCGCAGCCAGGGTGCGCACCTCCAGGGTGTACAGGTGGACCTTGCTGTCAGCACCTGAAATTTTCAATTATAATCTTATTTTATTTCTCGAGTTACCGAGATATACCGGGATTTTATTTTCCCGGGACCATGACGCATGAAACTGCGTCGAAATATCGGGAGCCAACAAATCTCACAAATCATGGTAAATATCTCAAAGTCAAAGTCAAATTCATTTATTCCTTTAGATCTCAAGTATCATTTGGACACGTCAAATTTTACACATGCATGTACACATATTCGTGAGCATATAACGTGTCTCGGTAACTCGGGTAATAATGTTCATAACCATGATAGTTTTAAAATTTTAATTTATTTTAAGCGTTTCCTTTGGAAAATTATAAATGGACGCAGCAGGATGAATGCGACTCAGTGTAAGATCCAAATCTTATACTGAGTCGCATTACTGTTGTCATGAGCGGGGGTCGCCACTTACCACCAGGTGGGCCCTCAGCTCGTTCCGTTCGTTCACTTATTCGCATAAAAAATACTTGAGATCTAAAAGAGTAAATGAGTTTGAGTTTATTCACCTAAGGATATGGTCCACAAAGCAACATGGCTACCAAAAGCTACCAAAAGCTACCAAAAACTACCAATACCTACCACCAACAGCAACGAATTTCGATTTGGGTTCGATGGCGACGCACGTAGGTTCATAGTTAAGGGGTAGAACGGACTGCTTACTGCCACCGATCACCACGACCAGCTGAAATTACAAACATTCCGTTATTGCAGAGCTTAGTATCAGTAGCCCGGGTTCAATTCCCGGCCGGGGCACACTATGTGGTGAGCACAAAACGTTTACACAACATTTACAGATTCAGGGAAGTGTAGGGAACAATAAGATCCTCTGTGTCGCAGATGGCATGTACAAAGACAGACACCCAAGACAAACATCCAAGACCTCACTACACAAAATGTGTGCCGGCCGGGACTCGAACCCGGGACCCCTCGCTTCGAAGGCAGGGCTACTACCAAATGGGCTGTGAAGCTAATCTTAGATTATCAGCAAATGTTCTACAAAGTTTTTGATTAATTACTTATTTTCCCATAGTACCCACGAGTAAACAAGACTGCTGTAGACAGCTTTACCTCTTTGACGGTAGCAATGATTGTGGTGTCATCTGCGACTAAGTGGTCCATACCGCGGGGCTGGGAGCCCAACGGAATCGCATCCTCTGTATACGACGGGGCATCACCTGAAAAATATTACAATTTCAATTAGTTTGCATACATTTGCTTTGCATTTAGAATAATATAATAAGTAAAGGGGAGAGCGTGGTGGACCAGGGGCACAGACGCCGACTTTCAATCTGAAGATCGCTGGTTCAAACTCACACGTGCACCAATGAGTTTTTTCACTTGAA
Organism: Aplocera efformata; assembly: GCA_921293045.1. Lineage (NCBI taxonomy): Eukaryota > Metazoa > Arthropoda > Insecta > Lepidoptera > Geometridae > Aplocera > Aplocera efformata. Next base: position 1,691,626 of record OV121057.1, read on the forward strand.
AAATTCATGTGCGCAATACCACGTTCTCAAAACGGTGACGGAAAACATGGTGAGGAAACCGACATGTCTTAGTACCAAAAATTTAATGACATGTGACATCTACCAATCCGGATTGGGCTCCCGTGGTAGTCAGAGCCCATTCACTCTCAACCATCGAGAATAGGCCGGTGTTCCTGCAGTGGGAACATTAAAGGCTGGTACGGTACGGTAAAGGGGTCCATGAATACCCTCAGAGTCCTTACACGCACCCCCTGGGTGGTGCTAAAGGAGCAACAAAAAGTAGCAGCAGAACTACTGCAAAGTTCGTCCGGAATAGTACTTTTGTGTCACACAACTCTGCCAGGGTATTTGACTGATTGGTTTATTAGAGGAAGAGTTTTGTCAGTTTTACCTTCAGTCTGTTTGACAGCTCGCCTCAAGCTGTCATCAATCCCGATGGTGAGCAGACTGCCATCCTTGCTAGCGCGCATGCCGTTGACTTGGTTCCCGTGTCCTGGACCACCCACGTGTTTACCTTCACCTGCAAATTTAAACATGTAAATTACATGATTCTCTCCGAAGGGTTAGGCAGAGCTAAACTTTTCACCTTGTAGGCAACTTGTACGCTGTCACCACGAATAACACCACCACAAATAACATTTTTCTTCAGTTATTTTTTTTTTATAATCAATAGCAATGAAGACATGACTTATATCAATGAAATTACCAAGTCCAAGGAAGTTTGGATCCTTGAAACTCAACAACTGACTGCAAAATTTTACTTTTTAATTTTGAGGTGAGGCAATCATTTCTGATAGCTTAACTTACAACGGCTGGTCTTTATCATAATCATAAGGGCCAATCAAAACGCAGTGCGCGATAATTCCTCGAATTTAAAGTGAAACAGATTGGTCACTTCATTTATTTTTAAAATAATCGTGTATCTCCACGATCATGACAAACAGGTAAAAAAACGCACCGGTAGAATCACATACGCATGAGACGTAACATCACCGTCTAGGGTGACGGGCGCAACGGGGCACGACTTGGGTTTTCCCATGCTTCGGTCGAGGAGAACCTAAGTCGTATTGCAGGTTTATGGGTGTAGGAAACCACTTAACATCAGGTGGGCCTTCAGCTTGTCCCGTCATTTTTGTTAGATAACAATTTCATTTTACAAAAATGCACTCACGCGACTCGGTGTATTGATAATGAGCTAAAATGGCTGAACCAATTTTCATAAAACCTAAGAACCACCGCTAGAAAACCTGCTATTAAATTTAAAAAGTCGCACCCAAAATATGTTCACCCGTTTAAAACAGACAGACATATAGCAGTCCAACTTATAAAACCCCTCTTTTTACGTCGAGAGTAAAATAAAACAGTTGGGTGGGAAAGAAAACATACCAGTTTGTACATCCCACTCGGTAACACACCCATCGTGGCTGGCAGTGAAGACAGACTTGTCAGCGAGAGCGAGACAGGTGATAGGCTTGTTGTGTCCCATCAGCACCTGCCTCGGCTTGTCAGGGTTGTCCACGTCCAGGTAGTTGATCACTCCGGACAGGGACACTGAGAGGAGGTGCTTGCCTTGCCAAAGGCATGAAACCTGTTGACATGAGATAACTTTTAGTTAACGGGCAAATAAAAGGGGGATTCCCTTTTATTTGCCTGTAACTAGTGAGCCCGTATCAGCCTCTAATGTTCCCACTGCAGGGACACCGGCCTACTCTCGATAATTGAGAGCGAATGGGCTCTTATCTACCACGGGAGCCCAATCCAGATTGGTAGATGTCACATGTCGTCAAATTTACCCTTTTACACTACCCTCGCTGCTGTACTGAGCGCTGGGCCGCATGGGCAGGCGCGCGTGTTGTCCACCTCGAGCTCCCGGCCCCACGTGTTCTACATGCTCATGTGTACACATTCTTATAACTCAGTTTGGTGTTTGTTCAAACCCTAGCCCTCAGTGTAAAGAACAAGGAAGAAACACCCAACGGAGCATGACCATTTTAACAATATAGCGGGACAGTTTAAGCGAAGTATAATGACTGTAATACCTGTTGGTTCTCAACAGCATTGCCCATGTTGAACAGTATGGTCCGCTGCATGGTGGCTACGTCCCAAATAGCACAGGTCTTGTCTCCGGAGCAAGATAACAACTGTTTGCCATCCGGGGACCAGGATATGCCATAAACGCCTCCCTTGTGGGCTGGGGAACCAATCTGAAATAGGCAACAAGAATTTAATGCCAGTACAGGTCAAAACATTTTTTCAGTAGAAGTTGTGCAATAAATTTTCAAGATAACTCTCCAGTAGACACATACGCCCAAGATCCAAGAAATAACTTCATGCTACACATAGTATGCATCACATAAAAAATAAATATGTATTTTTTTTTATATAAATACTTATTCGAAGCCTGAATTAAACACTTGTTATTATTATATATAGTCATAGTTCTTCCTTATCCTTACCTCTCCCTTGAGTTCGGAGGTGGCGCCGTCAAATAGGAATATTTTCCCATCAAAGCCAGCGGACGCGAACATACTGCCATCAGGACTGTAGCGGACTGCCTGCGCGAACCGAGTGTGCTCCTGAAATCAAACGAGGGACTTAATAATGTAATACACCGACTTCAACAGTTTCATCTTTTTTTCAACTTCTACGGACCCACAGCTGACCACCACGGATCTTTTCGTGTAAGTGGCCAACTCTGTTGTTGGAGTTTTCAAAGCCTCCAATCATGACACCGCGAAGGTAAAAATAAATAACTAGTGACTGATGTAAAAATCGAAAAAAAGCAACTTAATTTTTTTCTTCCTATTTTTCTCGGCCTTAGGGGATACACACTACCATTGTTAAAAAGAAACATCCAATCGGTGTACAACGTGCGAAGAATTAATAAGTCACATGAAAGCAAAATGCATCATTAGGCACACCCATTGATCCCTACTCCTACCCCCTGGCTGGTGCTAAAGGAGCAACCTAAAATTAGCAGTAGAACTTGTACCTTCATTGTTAACTTCATCCAAATCTATTCAGCCGTTTGGGCGTGAAGGAGTAACAAACATACACACAGACCCACATACATACATTTCCGGGATCAAAAGCAGCCTATGTGTTAATCAAGGGTATAAACTATCTTGGTACCAAATTTCATCCAAATCTGTCCAACCGCTTAGGCGTGAAGGAGTAACAAACATACACACATTCATACATTGCTGGGATCAAAAGTAGATGTGTTAATCCAGGGTATAAGCTATCCTGGTACCAAAATTCACCCAAACCCGTTCAACCGTTTAGGGTGATGGAGTAACAAACGCCTTTACAATATTAGTGTGATAAAAGCTAACCTGTTTGGTACACTTGAACTTAAAGGGGGGTCCCTCGAACACAGCCAGGGTGTTGTCCTCCGAGGCGGTGACGATACGGAACGGACGCGAGGGACGGAAGTCCACAGAGTTGATAGGCTTCGACTGCCCGCTGATCTCCCCCACCGACGTGCCCGTCTCGGACATGAATACGTGACCAAACCTGAAACGGATCATTACAAGTTTACAACCTGGGAGTTCAAGCGTAGTGATAGGTAGGTTTCTCTTTTTTTTTTATGTAATAGAGGGCAGACGGGGGCCACCTGATGGAAAGTGGTCGCCGCCATGGACCGCCCATGGACACCTGCAATACCTTGGGCAATGCCGATGCGCTGCCGACCTTTCAGATGCTGATTAACCCGCCTCTTGAAGGACCCCATATCATAATTCAGTGGGAAAACCGCAGCAGGAAGTTCATTCCACAACCGACAAGTACGTGGAAGGAAAGAACGTGAGAAACGAGTGGTTGTGGAAGACCAGCCATCCAAATGGTACGGATGAAATTTGGATTTGCGGCGTGTGGTGCGGTGGTGAAAATCAGCCGCAGGCACCAGACTGAATCTCCTTGAAAAGCATGCTCCATCGTGTAAGCTTGCAATATATTTAGTATGATTGTCAATGTCATTTGTAGGGTATTATTATCTGTGGATATATATTTTGGCGGCAGCGATAGAACGGTCCTAGGGTGAACGAGGAGGAAGCGGGTGTAACTCATGTAAAAGTGATTGAATTCTTGATTTAACATAAATGAGGAATAATAACGAGTATTAATGATCTGGAGATATTTTATTTCAATCACCACGTTAGATGGGCGGTAGGTTTTCAATCGAAAGCTGCATCTTCACTTTCCATCAGGTGAGATGATGAATAAATCAATAAAAATATATTTAAAAAAAAAGATGCAGTAGATCTTTGGCAAAGTTCACCCGGAGAAGCACTGCCTCCGCACCTGGTCATCTGCCGCGAAGTAGTAATGCATTCGCATTGCTGTGTTCTGGTGGGTGAAATTACACGCGCATGAGACGTTACATCCCCGTCACGGGTGACGGGCTCAACCGGGTGCAACAGGTCAGTTAGGTCAGGGAGGACCTTTCTTTACATTCCAATAGAAAATTCTACCTACTAAAATCTTACCTCTCTCTTCCTTCCCCAACGACAACCATTCGCTGGTTGTCAGCGCTCCACGCGATGTCCTTGATGGGTCCACCGATCGGCTGGAACTCATTCTTGAGGATGTGTTCCTTGTTCACTGTGTCCCAGATACGGACCTTGCCGGATATGTCTGTAATAGGACAAGCCAACCATTGCTTACATCTATGTTTCCACCAGCACTTGAATAGGATGTTAATAGGAGCGTGGTGGCGCAGGGGCACAGACGACTTTCAATCTGAAGGTCGCTGGTTCAAACCCACACGTGCATCAATGAGTTTTTTCACTTGAAAAATTTATGTGCGCAATACCACGTTCTCGAAACGGTGACAGAAAACATCGTGAAGAAACCGGCATGTCTTAGAACCAAAATTTATGTTTTTTTATAAACATAAGATTTTTAACGCAAGTAGATACACAATAAATAAAAATGAAATGACTGTTTTTTATTGTCAAAATAAAAGCTTTAACTAAATGTATTTCAAAGTATAAACGGATCTAAATTTTTAAGATTTTGTCCTGTTTGTTCCCGCTAATCTCCTAAACGGCTGGACGGCTGGATAAGGAGTAACGAAGAATTATTTTATTATAGAAAAAGAAAAACGAATTTTATCTCCGCGCAAAACACAGTTCAATTCCACGCGGGCGAAATCGCGGGGAAAAACTAGTTCTTAAGATCCAATTGCAGCTAGTATGAACTCTTAATGCCTTTATGTGTACAAATGTGTTACAAACAAACAAATTGTCCGTTAGCTAACAGCGCCAATATAGTTATTTATACTCTAGCGAGATGCTCGATTCCTCTGGTTATAGATTACGTTTCACAAATTATAAGATTATCACATTTTGACATTACAGTCACACGAAACATTTTCCGTGTCGTTTTCTGGGTCGGAATAGTCGGCGTATTACTTTGGGTAAAAGTGAACAATGCACCAAAGTAATTTGTAGCAAGATTTTTATTTTTATAGATATGTGAGGACGAGCCGAAGGCCCACCTGATGTTAAGTGGTAACCTCCGCCCATAACAACAGCAATATAACTTAGGTCCACCCCGACCGAAGTATGAATGAACCCAAGTCGCACTCTGTTGCACCCGTCATCCGAGACGGGGATGTTACGTCTCATTCTGAAAATACACGACATGGCCATGCGCTCATTACGTCAGTACTTTGACATATAAGCCCCTAATTTGCTGTTTTGATCGTAGCAAAATATCTAGAAACAGTTTAATTCTGGAGTTCTAACACCTACCATAAATAATGTTCGCATATCTGGCGCGCAGCCAATGCTGCTCCCTATCATAACGTAATATTACACAATAGTACGCGATGACAAATTCTTAACACTTGGCTATTGATTCTGCTCTTCTAACATAATAACCTTTCAGCTCCCTATTCTCGGCAGTACTTCTCGCCCGGAGAAGTACTGCCACCAATCAGTAATGCACTCGCTTTGCTGTGTTCCGCAACGGTGTCTTGGGTCTTCTCATACTTCGGATCGGTGTTACTGTTGTTATTGGCGTAGGTAACAACTTAACATCAGGTTGGCCTTTAGTTCGTCCGTGATTTTTGTTACATAAAATAAACTCTCGCCTAACGAGAGTGGAAAGTGTGATGAAATAAAAGGCGCATGTAACTCTATATTCCCGTCTCTAGTGTGACCCAGATCTGTTCATAAATCTCAATTAATAGCTCTGCCTTTTCTGTAGGGCGAGGGTTCGATTCCCACCTAAAAACATCTGTGTGAAGAACATACATGTTTGTTGTCTGGATGTTAAATATGCAAGTTCAAAATTACAAAAAAAAAAAAGTTTTTCGGCGATACCTCCCAAGCCAATTTAAAATTTCAAGGTCCCAAACCCAAAGTAACATGACAACCCTATTATACTACAGCTATAATGTCTGTATATTTTTTAACCATGACTGCCAATTTTTTTAAGGATTTATGGCAAATTGTAAATAACAATAAATTCCCCTAGGGTTGGTTGGTTAGGGTTGGCAGACGTAATTTAACAAATAAGATTAGCTTAAACATAAAACTGAATGTAATTTGACATATCTGTGTGCATATAACAAGCCTAAGGAGCTGTGACACTTTATATGCTCATGAATATGTTTACTTGTGTGTGTAAAATTTGATGGGTCCAAATGGTACTTGAGATCTAAAGGAAAATGAAATGAGTTTGAGTTTGCTGTGGAACCCTCTGTCCATTACAGTTAGCCAGTTTATTAGTATAGTAAAAGACAAAATCTTATAAACATACTGATTCATAATCATAAATTATTATGTCTTATGTTATTGTTCGATACATAATCAGATTACAATAGATACATACAAATTGTATCATTTAACAAAGCAAAATTTACTTTAATTGAATATACCAAACCCAACAGATATTTTTCCTGTCTTGATTCACAATTTGAAAATCGGCTGACAAATGAAATGGTGGCAATAATCCCATAGAAAAATTTACTTTCAGTTTTTTCCATTACCTTTCCCAAAATTTTATAATACAAAGAAATAATTCTGTTCAAACTTTGTCCTGACTTATGAACAGCTCAGCTTAGCTGTTTTTTACAAATCATCAATGTTAGGCAACTTTCAGCCTGAGCGCTTCTGTGCTTAAGGGTATGTTAAGATGTTGGTGGCTATACTAGCTGTTACGCCAAGTCAAAGGACTTTGGGCGGCTTGAAAACTCCGAAACTAGAGTTGGCTACTTAGTCACACAAAATAAGAAGCTACAAATGTGCAGTTTTAACTAAACTATTTGTCTGGTCCGGACCATATAAACTGTATGATATTAAATATGATGCTTATTCTTGAGTCACCGGTTTATTTGTGTGAGTTTGTCCATGTCACCTACAGCACCGGAAATCTTTTTACAGTTATATAAATTTTTATCTGATTTATCTTCATTTATTTTTTGATATTTTGCTATCTTTAATCTATACTTGTCTACCTAAATGAAAAACAAATGGAATTGTGTCTACCAGACTGACAACAAATGGGCACACAAAATTAACAAAATAACTCATATGCATACAAACAAGGAGTAACAAAATTACACACATGCATACAACTTTGGCCTGGACTATTGTGATTTGAGTTTATGCTGCACTGCAAGATCCATAAATAAAATAATACAATAAATTCAACCACTGCATGAAGTGCTACTTATTAAGGTAAGCTTGACCATAATAAATATATTACAATTGAGTAACAATATCGGTAAATAATGACTCACCACATTAATTGCACTATTCAGGTAAAGAACAAATTTAACCTTACCTCCAGAGGCTATGTAGAATCCGCTGGGAGAGTACTTAGCGACGTTCACTTGGCACGAATGTTCAGTGTAAACGTCTGCGATGGCAGGGTTTTCAATGTCCCTGATAATAACCGAGTTTCCATTCGTGTACAGGAAATTTCTACCCTTGGGGTCACCGCCTAATACTAGCGGAGTGCCACGCGCAGTTCTCGGTAGAGCCGCAAAAGTGTATTCTGTAAAAACACACGAAAATTTTTATTCATTTATAAGCAAGCAAAACGTATAGAACCAAAATTAACAACATAAATCTATTGGCAGATAACGACACCATGCTTCCCAGAAAAGAACGAAATTAGTACTTACTATTTGAATAAGACATATTGCGCTTAAAGCTTTCTAACTAATAACTTAGAGTATTGCACTGAAACCTTAAATTACTCAGTACTTTTGATTATTTTAGTAAATATACAATCAGCCGCTGCACTCCATAGCCTTCCCTAAAAATGACGTATGGCGCTTTTTTGCAAAGTTGGCATAACTGAATTTACGACGATTACTTCGTGACACACATGTCCATATAAGGACATTCAATTAATTTATTTTATAGCGGTAAACAAAACTTTCCGCTTATATTTTTCATAAAAGATAAAATATTTAATTCAATATTCTGTACACCAAAAAACTCATAAATATAGTTAAGGACATTTTTATATAAATATGTGGTGTTGTACGTCATATTCTTGATATTATTTTATGAAAAGAAAAATTATACGAAAATGTATACTTTAAAAAAAATTATGGAGGTTTATTGGCATTTCGTGGTCGCATAGCAGAAACTGCCACGACATGCCGTCGTTTTATAGTGTTTTCTTGGTGTTTTCCAATTGAACGGCAGTCACGAAAACGAAAGTCACGTTTTGAATAATAACGAATAAAATGCAACAATCAGTACATCTCGTGCCAAATCTGAGAAAATTAAAATCAACACACCTAACTTTCAATCAAAATTCATACAATAACGTCGAGCATACAATAACCTGTAGTATTTCATCGAACGAATGTCGTCCCGGTTTCAAACAACTAAACGCAGCCTGTAATGATTATGTTTGGTAGATTAACAACTAGACCCTTTAACAACAGGCTATATACTACTACGCATAGTCCATAATTATATTATTTGTCAACAAGCTAGGCCAGTTTATCGAGTACCCTCTAACACAGATATAATAATACTATAAGTACTCAATTATATTTTTATACCAGTATCCCTACAAGTAACCTCTGGGTGGTGCCGAAGGAGCAACTAAAAATATCAGTAGAACTTGTGGCAAGTTCATCTGGAGAAGTAATGACTCCACACCTGGTAATCCACCACCAGTGATATATTCGTAACTGTGTTCCAGTGGAAGGGTGTGAGTTCCGTGAAATCACAGTAACATCTCCGTCTCGGGTTACGGGCACAACAAACTTGGGTTGCAGGATCTAGGACGTATTGCAGTTGCTATGGACGGAGGTAAGCACTTCTCTCATCAAGAGGTCCTTTAGTTCGTCCTGGCGATTCAATAGTTAGTAAATATGCAGGGTTTCCCATCTATGATAAATAATCGGGCAGGTACATGAAGGGGGCGCCACGGCGGCTCAACATTTAATGTTTTATTGATGATAGTCCCAAAATTGTTAAGCATTATAAAAAAATTGCTTGCTGTTACCGCAAAAATGAGCAATGAACTCAACAATGAAATGAGAATGAGAAGTTGGTGCTTTACTACCAACATTAAAGGAAAAATCTACATTGACATTTTCCTATAATGACAGTGTTAATGTCAAAATTAACATGGCAAAGCTAACTGCCAAGGGCAAGGACAAAGCTGCCATATTCCTGCTGACCGTCTATCGGCTTGCTGTGTCATGCATGTGATGAAATTATGAAAAATTATTAACTTAATACGTTATTCCCAAGCTAATTGTGTTTAATGTAAACTGAAATATTTTTTACGTATGCTGATTAAACAAGTTTACTGTGATAGTGATAATTACTGGCAGAAATCTTCTATCCGTTTGATTGACACTTGTTTCCACGTGGTGGAATACGTCAGTCGGTAGACGTGTAAAATTTTTTAAAAGTATTCCCTAGTTTGACCGTAAATGGAGTCCTTGAACATATCGAAATTGAATTTGTCCAGTGTGAAGACCCATACTTCCACGGAGACTGTTGCGAAGACGAAAATGAACGAAAACGACTTTGAAGATAACGTAAGGAACACACTATTACAACATTACCTGAAATTTTTAAATTTTACTTCATTTTAAAACTGTAGATTGTTACAATTTGTGTGAAAAAAGTGCTTTTATCAAAACTAATATACATAGCACAACTAGCTGTTTCCTAAATGGTACTATGACTGCTCTATACCCTAGTTGGTAGATGGAACCCTCATTTCCAAGGCACGAAAGTGACTGGGCCCTGACAAGGTAATCGTTGTGTTGAGTACCTATGAAGTTTGTTCTCGGGTCTTGAATGTATGCATAGTGTATCTGAGTCTGTCAATGCCACCTGTGGCACAGGGAAGCATTTTGTAAGGCTATGAGCGTTTTAAGTGATATTTATTATCAAATTAAGCATTGCAATATTTACAAAAATATTACATCAGCCACTTTAATTTATCATATTGCAGTATTCCTTAAATATTATAACAAAATTAATAACTAACTGTAAAGACCATTTTCCGGACTAGAAACAAGAAATTTAATACATAATATCTTTTTACAATCGTTTTGTTTTTTCATTTTTGTCTATTACATTTGTTGTTGTACTTACATGTTTTTGGAGGCATCTGAACCCAAGTTATTCAATTAGCTTATTTTAAAACAATTATCAAAATTAGTTCATAAGAATCATAGTAATATGTGTTTGATTTAATGACTGACCTTTTAAGACAATAAAAGTTAGATTCTTTGTATGTTTGCTTGTTAATAATATAGGTACTAAAAACAAATAACCAATTAAAAAAATCTTTCACCTACAGAAAGCTACATTTTCAGAAAGTCATGGTGTATAAAAAGATCCAAGAAAACCCAAAAAAAAAAGGCTACATGTTATTTTTTGATAAAAATTAGGGATCCCCATCAAATTGTAAATGCCTTACCTTAGTTTGGCTACTTATTTGTTAATAAAAAGTCCAAAAAGAAGAACAAGCAACATTTAACTTAAAATAGGAATATTAATTTTTACCTCACGTAATTACTGTAACAGTGTTGAGACCACACATGACATAGTTGGGAGAACTCTTAAAGACTTACATAATAAAACCACATACTGATGTCCAAACCATAAATTCAATTTAATGTTCTTCCATTGTATTGTTGTTGTATGCTGTGTATTGTTGTTATTTATGTATATTGTTTTGTTTCAGCCAATGGCCGAAGACGAATACCTCCGTGAGTACAGAGAGGAAATATGGGACACACTGATCGAACAGGACCTTGAGAAACCAAAAATCTACCTTCACTCACCACAAGTAAGCTTGGATTCATTATTATTTAGCCTACATTATTATTAGCACTGACATTCCGCATAGGGGTGTATTGTGAATTGTCCCCCGTTTTTAACTAAACCCTACCTCAGCCATCCCAACTCCTTTATATACCAGAGGAGGACTCTGGGTTGTTGTTGGCAGCACTGTTTCAGCGTTTCCTCTGGTGAATCATATCAGTTTTTGTAAGACTTTTCTTACTCTGATTTCTTTGGGGGCTGCGCAATGTATGATTACATGCTCCACCATATCAGTATACAAAAGACAAGTTTTATTTTTATTATTGTCACACCTCGGACATATAAATCCAAACACCACTTAAAGCTTTCTTTTATTTTGTAGTTGGAGTTCCGTGGTTCGTTGGTCCAAATGCTGCGTGACGTCACAAAGAAGCTGGGACTGAATATTGGCACCCTGCACGGCGCTGTGGCTCACCTGGATTTGTTTATGGACTCGTATAGGCTGAGATCTGATCGCCTTTCACATGTTGCACTGGCTAGCTTCAGTCTTGCAGGTTAAAACACAAAAAAATAATTAATATGATCTGTAAAGGGATAGTATGTAATACCTCCGCTAAACTTGTTATTAATTAGTAAATGCACAACAATAGACTTGTAATTAATTAGTAAATACTCAACAACAGACTTGTAATTAATTAGTAAATGCTCAACAACATACTTGTAATTAATTGGTAGATACTTAAAAATATCGACACGCGTTTCGCCTCTCCACAAGGCATTGACTGAGATGTGGCCAACTCAAATAACGTTTTAGTTTAGCGGAAGTCTAAATATTACACCTTTTCAGATAATTTTATGGACTTTCGCAAATTAACGCCTGAATTCATCAATTATCAAAAAAATTGTGACTAGCCTCAAAGCTCAGTTGGACCTTACTTTGGAGTTACTTTTTGCGCTGCGGTCGTAGGTTCGATTCCCACTTAGTGCAAGTATTTGTGTGACGACAGTGGTGTTTGTTCTGTGTCTTCGTTTTAATATGTAACTATTTACAAAAAAAAAATACTATTATACAATATATCCTATCGGTTATCTAGTTCCCATAGCTATGCTTGATTTGGAATATATGAGTTTGAAATAAGCAATTTTGGAGTTCGAAAAGAACAAGAAGAATTTACTAATTATTTTACTAATATATCAGTTAATTTATTAATTATTTTACCAATATATCAGTTAATTTACTAATTAAATTTAATAATTTATAGCGAAGAGTGAAGAGGAATTCAGCCGGGCGCCATCACTGAAGACCCTGTGCCGTGTGACTGGTATCAAGATATGCGGGGAGATATTCCAAAAGCTGGAGTGGGCGGTCGGGCAGCACGTGCAGTGGCGGCTCATGACCCCCACCCCCGCCACGTTCGCGGCCTTGCTGGCGCAGTACATCGGCACGGACGCGGAGGTGCCCTCCAATCCTGAGTTCAGGGCCAAGTTCAGGCGGGACGCTGCCGTTGCGCTGAACAAGTATCTGGACATGACGTTGTCTGGTAAGTGGTGCTTTGATTGTTTCATCGGAGTCCATCTTAGGACTGTTGTTAATATTGTCAATGTTGTCAATTTGGGTTTGTTCAAAAGTTGTGTAAAGATATCTTCTGGAGCGTACAGAATATGTAACTGATTTAAAAATCGAAATAAACCGATTTCTATATACACTTTCAAAGTAGTATAATACGCCATTTCGTTTATTTGGACGACTTAATGTTTCCAGTTATTTTGATTTAAGAACCAAACTATTGAACCGATTTTGATAAAAAAATTACGGGACCAATCTGAAAGCACATCCTTTCAAATAAAAAAAAGAATTTTCCAAATCAGTGTGTCCAACCACGGTACTCTGAAGGCACCCGCGGAATCATCTGAACGCAATTCCCTTCGGTCAAAATTCGGCATTCATAAAGGTTGCAAGACGCGCAATCCGTATTCTCACTAAGATTTGAGGTTCACACGGCCAGATACCAACTACTATGAGATAACATCGAGACCTCAGATAACGGGAACTTTTATGTTTGCAGATGTCCGCCTCAAGTTGATCGACAGCGTGATAGTGGGGTGCGCGTGCGTGGCGTGCGCACGCGCAGCCATGGGGCTGCCGGCGTGGCCGCCGTGGCTGGCGCAGAGGGCGCGCCGCCCGCACGCCTGCGTGTCGCCCCTCGCGCGTCTGCTGCAGAGGTACTTACATTACTTTAATTATATTCTAATTTAATGTGATATTATGCCTGGGAGGTTGCCTGGAAGAGATAGCTTTTAGCGATAAGACCTATCTGTTTTATTTACTTTTTGTATGATTAATTTGATGTTATGGTGTTCAATAAAGTCATATTCCATTCTATTATAATTGAATTAATTTTAATTATTTGTATGACGCTACTTGTCTATTGTTATTATAAGATAGATTAAATTCATAATTATTGTAAATATAAATATATATATGTAGAGTTTAGAGTGCGTACACAATGCGTACTCTTAACTCCCTTTTTCATATAATATAATAATATATCATATTAATTACACCTTATAAATTCAACATAAACTTTTAGGATGCAAAGGAGATTTTTTTTAGAAAAAGCTTACATCCAGGAGCCTAAAGCGAGAATAGTAATTTACATACATAATAAGAATCTGTTGGCAATGAGATTAAATTACAAGTTTCTAATTTTATTTCTATTAAGTTCTGTTGATTCAAAGAAAACAATAAGAAGTACAAAATATGATGAATAAAAGGCCGAAAAGACGCTCCATTGAGTGGGTTGTTGTCCCTTCGGGTTGATATCCCAATATGGTTATAAAAACGAAGCGAATTTCTGATTGCAACATCCAATCCGAAACGCTGGCTCCAGCGCTGGATGCCACTAATGTTGTGATGATTGCAGGATGATGGAGGTCATGACGTCACGAATAACGGTGCAAGTGGAGGTTGACCAAGGATACGGCAGCGCTAGGAACTCCCCGAACATCACGCCCAGCGCTTCACCGACGCTCCCTGCCTCCCCAGCTTTGAGTAATTGCAGGTAACACATTTATTCCATCAGTCAGTCAGTCAATCAGTCAGGGGGTCAAATTGCTTGAAACTGCAGATGAAAAAAAAAACGTTTACACACTCATACCTCTACACTAGGATTCCATGTGTCGCAGATGGAATGGACAAACACAGAAACATAAGACAAACACCTAAGACCCAAGAACAAACTTTCATGGTTACCACACAAACACCCAAAACCCAAGAACAAACTTCATGCTCACCACACAGTGTGCCCCGGCCGGGAATCGAACCCGGAAACACTCGCTCCGAAGGCAGGGTTACTACCAACTAAGCCACGGAGTTAAAAAAGTGACGTTTCCAAGTAATTTATAAAGAATTCAATGGAGATAAAGTATTTTTGACTTTGACTTACAGTTCGTCTTCCCGGAGCCAGAACGGAGACGCGTATCGTCAGATCCCCGTGAGCTCCCCTGTTGATTTCACGGTGCCTAACTGCACGGTGCTCGACCTGAGTACTCCCACTGTCCCCCCCGCCAGTTTCTACGAGCTTCCAAGCGCTGTGGACATGACTGTGCAGCGAGTGGACAACCCTGATGATTACAGGTATGTCTAACTCTGGGTGGGGGTGACTAGGCCTGCACTGACGTCCCGCATAGGGGTGTATTGTGCATTGTCCCCCGTTGTTAACTAAACCCTTTTTTTTTTTTTTTTTTTTTTATGTTGGGAAATCCTCATGGATACTCTCTCGTTGCGGGGGCAACGAGAGAGTTATGCCGGACTCCTACCGGCTAAAAACCCAACAGTGTTCCTTCACGACGCTTTAATTGCCGGAGACCGCGGGAACGCTTTCGAACTCTTCCGTAGCCCCGGCAGCGTTGACCATAAGTCCCAAAAACTCTAAAACGGGTTGAAGCTGGAGTTTACTGCAACCCTTCTCTTTTGAGATGCACGCGGGAACACCGCGCGCGCCATCTCGAGGTCATATTATTGTGACGACGTTCACCCCCGTGACCGCCGTCTATGCCTCTGTTATGGGGGTCGAAGGAGAGCGTGGAAGATTCTCCTCCGACGCCCAGTTCTCCTGCTGCGGATTGGGAGGTCAGTAGTTATTTCGCGCTCCCTCTCCGCAACTTCTTTCTGCATTAGGATGTTCTCGCAGAAAGATAATACAGCCATCCATGATCCTTCGGATTCCAGCATTTTCCTGACCAAGGCTGGAAGCGAGAGATCGTTCCCTAATTCAGTGGTGAGTACATGGCGCTCACTGACCCACGCTGGACATTCTTGCAATGTGTGTTGCGCCGTGTCCTCATCACAATCACAGTGATGACACCTAGTGTTCGGTTCTCTACCAGCTACTTGGCACAGGTACTTCCCAAAGCAACCATGCCCTGAAAGCACCTGTACCAGCCGGTAAGTCAGTGATCCGTGCAGTCTTCCGATCCAGTCTTCAAGAACTGGCCGGATGGCCTCTATTGTTCTGGAGCCAGCTCTTGGTATTTGGAGCCTCTCTTTCCATCTATCAATTACCGTCTGTTGAGCTTGGATTTTCCACATTTCAATTTCACGTAGAGGTGGGTGTTCTCCTCTACGTTTAAGTTCTGTGCGCCACTCGTACATGGCTGCTTGCACGTCCGCCTCTAGGTCCCACGGAGGAGATCCAGCGAGTAAACAACCCGCCTCATATGAGATAGTACGATATCCACGAACAACGCCTACAGCCATTACCCTCTGAGGTTTTCTAAGAATAGCTATATTCCGCTCTGTCAAACTGTCTGCCCATACAGGTGAACCGTATAGAGCCATTGATTTAACGACACCCAAATAGAGGCGACGGCTTTCCGCTTTTGGTCCCCCTATATTTGGAAGCAACCGTTTTAACGCGGAAGCTGCTCCCATAAGTCGAGGTGCCATTCGTGTGAAATGCTCGCGGAAATTCCACCTGCTGTCGATGTAAAGCCCAAGATATCTCATACAAGAGCCAACCTCAACTCTTGTCTCTCCAATTGTGATGTGGGATCCCGGCGGTGGTGCACGGCGTGGTCCATGAAAACAGATCTCTGTCTTGCTTAACGCTACTCGGAGACCAAGCATCTCAATCCTGCCTACAACGACGGAGACTGCAGAGGCTGTTGTACCGATAGCCTCTTCAAACGTTGTACCACGGGTGGTCACCAGAGTGTCATCCGCGTAACAAGTCACTGTAGCACCTGGGGGAAGATTACCTCTGAGCGCCCAGTCATATCCAATGTTCCACAAGAGTGGTCCAAGGACCGAACCTTGTGGAACACCGCACGACATTGTCCTCTGGTGAAGTATTCCATCTCGACCTGGGTATACGATGTACCTTTCTGATAGATAGGATCCAACAATTCTACTGAGGTAGATTGGCACCCTATGATATCTGAGTGCCTCCCTTATACAGGCCCAAGGTAGAGTGTTGAATGCATTTGCAATATCTAATGACACCGCCACTAATACTCCACCCTGTGCTATCGTCTGGTCCGAAAGTGTCTTAACGCGCTTGATGGCATCAATTGTGGAGCGGCCAACCCGGAAACCGTACTGAAAGTCTGATAAATCAGGACCAACATTACCTAGATGTTCAATGAGGCGAGCTGCTATAATACGCTCGAACAGTTTGTCCGCCTCATCTAGCATCACTATAGGACGATATGCCGACAGTGAATCTGCTGGGCGCCCATCTTTCCGTAGAAGCACTAGTCTCCCGATCTTCCAGATTGAAGGAAACCGTCCTAACTCAAAACAAGTATCAAGCAGCTTCCGGAACCGCTCTCCCAGCTCTTTTAGCGCAAAGACCCAGGCTCGGCCTGGAATACCATCAGGGCCAGGAGCTTTGTTATTGGCCCGAAGTTTTAACATTGCTGCACCTAACTCTCCTTCGGTCACCTTTGGTACGTCAAGGGATGTGTCTTGTTCCGATTCCAGGGTTGGAGACATTTCTGGAGGCGTATGATCCTCTGTCGTAGGAAACAAGTTGGCAACAACATCCTCAACTAGCCTAGGCGGTAGACTTTCCGTAAGTGGGGGTGCCCAGGGCCGAATTTTACCTCTCACTACCTTATATGGTCGCCCCCAGGGATCCTCATTGAGCGTATCCAGCAGCTCAGCTCGTGCTTCTGATTTCGAATTGATAATAGATAACTGTAGCGCCTTGACTTGCTCTCTATAAGTTTCATACAATTGTCCTTCCAACTCTTCATCTCGACGTCGACGTCTGCGGTATCTGGTGTACTCGCGTCTCGCTGCCACACAACTTACGCGGAGCGAAGCAATTTCCTGAGACCACCAGTAAACCTGGCGTCTGGGAGAGCACTTCTTTGCACGGGTCATACCAGCGTCACATATTACGGACATGGCTTCCCGGAACCATTGTGCTTCCTCCTCTACCTCTACTGGATCCTCAGATAAAGGGTTCTGCCAGGCCTGGACAATTGAAGCCTCAATCAGCGTTTCTCTATCTAGGGATTTTAAGACCCATCTTGGGAATGACGGAACAGACCTCATCTGTTGATGTAAACCTCGGGTGCTAGAGGACGTGGTGACATCGAATCGAATGTACAAATGATCCGATAGTGTCTCCACATCCTCCAGTTGTTAACTAAACCCTGCCCCAGCCATCCCAACTCCTTTATATATCGGAGGAGGACTCTGGGTTGTTTCAGCGTTTCCTCTGGTGAATCAGAACCTATCAGTCTTTGTAAGCCTGTTTTTACTCTGATTTCTTTGGTGGCTGCGCAATGTATGATTACATGCTGCTTACATGGTATGTCGTGTTGTTAGTTCGTGGGCGACCGAGCTCTGCGTTTTTACAAGAAATATAACAGATAAGACACACCATAACAGATAAGACACACCTGTCACACGTTATTGAGAGCGTGGTGGCCCAGGGGCATAGACGCCGACTTTCAATCTGAAGGTTGCTAGTTCAAACCCACGCGTGCACCAATGAGTTTTTCACTGGAACAAATTTATGTGCGCAACACCACGTTGTCGAAACGGTGACGGAAAACATCGTGAGGAAACCGGCATGTCTTAGAACTAAAAATTCGACGGCATGTGACATCTACCAATCCGGATTGGGCTCCCGTGATAGATCAGAGCCCATTCTTAATTGTCGAGAGTAGGCCGGTGTCCCTGCAGTGGGAACATTCGAGGCTGGTTCGGACACATTATATGCTCACGAATATGTAAAATTTGACGTGTCCAAATGATACTTGAGATCTAAAGGAATAAATGAGTTTGACTTTGACTTTGAAGGTTTTCCTGTATAATTGTATTTCTTGTAAAGGCATTTTTTTTTACAAGAAGCTCTTTCGCTATTATATAATGCGTTTTTACAATAAATACAATTATACAAGTATTGTTATAAAAAAAATTTTTTTTGTTGTGTGATGGAACGAGCTGAGGGCCCACCTGATGGTAAGTGGTGACCCTCGCCCTTGACAACAGTAATGCGCGCGACTCAATATGAGCCATCACCCGAGACGGGGATGATACGTCTCATGCGCATGTGATTTCACCGGCAGCCACACCCTTCCACCGGAACACAGTAATGCAACCACTACTGCTTGGCGGCAGATTCCAGATGTGGTGGCAGTACCACTCCGGACGAACTTGGCACAAGTTCTACTGCTACTGCTATATGCTTGTTAATTTTTCGAGGGGTCCCGGGTTCGATTCCCAGCCGGGGCACACTGTGTGGTGAGTATGAAGTTTTTTCTCGGGTCTTGGGTATTTGTATTGTTTCTGTGTTTGTCCATGCTATCTGCGACACAGGGAATCCTAGTGCAGGGGTATGAGTGTAATCGTTTCATCAATTGCTTCCCAGGTATTGCAAAGCTCGCAGGATGATCGATTCCACCGATGGCGCCTCCACCAGCGCTGCCTTCAAACGAGGGTTGGACCCCAACGTGGAACCGGAAAGGAAGCGATACAGACTCTCTACGCAAATGTCAGAGGTAGCTCGCTAAATGCAACTCAAATATTCTCGCTGGCCGATAGTAGGCGTACTGTGGTCTTAGCTAGTATTTTGGTTGAGGTGGTCGGAATTTTTCCGCTAACTGTTAAGGTACGCGTCGACTTAAGACGCAACGCATTAATCGAAATTAATAGGTCACGTAATTAGCAGCTGCCTTGTAGTCGCCGACCTGCGCTGGTTATCGACGCAGGTTCTCTGTACCGAATCTCCAAACTTTGTGCCAAACCACGGTATTTAACCACCGATATATTATGTTCTGCGTTAGCGTAGCGATAGTCAGCGCAAGTCGATGTCACTAAAGACTGACATTCTCTCTATGAATGCGGCCTATGATGCACTAATGCATAACTTCATACAAATCAATCATCTTTATCAAGGCCTTTATAAGACCTTATCTGAAATAAAGATTATGTTTATTATTATTATTATTATCTCTCGTATGTCGTGCGCGATTTATTCGCGGGCGCAAATCTAATGGGCGTGTACCTTAAAGCAATGGAATGCAATTTGTTACCAATAATGTATTTTTCTTTAATTTCGGCAAGTACATTTATTTTAAATCCATACATCAACTTTGTAATTAATATCTTTTTTATATAACATTGTCGTCTAGTCGATCTAGTCTCAAAAATTCTCGTGGCGATTTCCCGCGTCTGGGTTAAGTCCCGCAGAGTTTTTGAGATCAATTAAGTTTCTTTTTATAGTTTTTACACTGTTTATGAACATACAAAGTTGATGAATGTACACATAAGTAAAAAGAAATGCCTCCAAAACCTTTATTGTAAACAGTTAAATATGTATATTTGTAAATATGAAAATTGTGAAAAGAAATTAACTTTACAGCGTCCGCCATTTCAAATAGCATCGTTATTGCTGTCACTTCAAAAGCGTTTTTAAGGCATTTATTTGACGCAATTCTTTTATATTTAAAAATAACGGTTCATCTGAATCTAGGTTCCTTTTAACGCTATTTATATAATGTATTTCTTGTAAAAGTTAGTTTAATTATTATATAACCACAAAATTCTGCCATTTTGTTGATTAATAGCGCTGACCATAGATTTACTTAATAGATTAATAGTTAATTAAACAATTGAGAAGTTGATTTGAAGCTCCATTGTCGTATATTTGTCTCAGCTAAGCTTTTCACCTGTCATATGCATTATGGTAGTTTATTCGTAATCATTAATAACAGTAACGATTTTATCGTTACTTGTTATCTGAGTTAGTTAGTGGTTTTTATGTGGATTTGAAAAAAAATATGAACATGAAGATTTTACTCACTTGTCACTTAAAATTAAATATCTGATTTCTTCTAGACATATAAAACTGCTTGTAATCTAATCACGAATTTACCATACAATGCAGATCTTAGTAATTTGATATTTTTATATGTATGAAAATAGTTTTAAATAATAGTTTTGCGGATCCAGAAACAAAATTACGTGACTTACCCTACCTACCCTTGCTGAGCATATAGCGTGATGTTACATATTCTCGTTTATCAAACAAAACATAGTTAAGTTTAATTAAAATCCGTTGTAGTATGTCTTTTAGAACCTGCTGTACATTTGAAGAGTAAAATTTGTATATAAAGTATTTTGGAATATACTCTTTATTTTGTTTCGCGACAATGGAGTTTTGTTATTGAGTCGAGCTATATGGCTGTGCAGTTTAATAGTTTAGGAAACTATTTATTTAATTACTTCTCGATTTGGCATTTAGATATAGTTAGGAACAAATTGATGGGGCAATTTCACGATTGAAATCTTTATAACAGGCGATTAATAAGGTTATTAAGAACGCTTAAAATTTCTAGCCTATGTACTATCATTGAAATGAAATTAAGTGAAATTGTCCCAATTAGTTTTAATTAGTTATTTTTTTAATTGTAATGTATTACTCGCCTCAGGAGGCCTTGTGTAGGAATATTTGAAATTAAAAAGACCATCCAATTGGATTGGAACAAAAACAGATTGGATACCAGATTGGATGCCACACAAATGGCGTGGCATCCAATCTGGTATGTTCAAACAATATGCGCTGAGTTAATAGAGAATTAAATATATCAATATACTTAGCATACTCTGCCACGAAACATGTTTTTTTCCTATATTTCACTTATATAATTTGTCTTGACTGCACTAAATAAGAATATTAAATGTTAAATTTATAGATGGATTCAAAATTCAAACAACTTTATTAAGTGTAGCACTATGTCAGACATATTATGTACGTATGTGATCTATAAAATACACACATTTAAGGTAATTATAATTGATTAATAATATTTAATCATATTTTTGTACGTGAATATTAAGCCGGGCTTGTATAAGATGTGACTTGAGTCACAGTTTGGGTAAAGTATTTTATTATATTCGGTTGTGCTATTTACTCCATAATTGTAAAACAAATGTAAACAAACTATTCAGAGTGCGTGCTTTTCGGGCGCGTACTGTGAAATAATTTTTCTAAGAATATTAATTAGAAATATTCTTAAACAAGTTGTCTTGTTGCATTCTACTACTGGTTCGACGACTTGAATGATTCTAGAAGTAAATTATGGACGGTGTTGTATGAATGGATGGTTGTGACTAGGTATGTTTTGTTTTTATATATTTATTATGTTCATGACCTTTACCTAATCATCAAGACGTTATTTTTGTATGGGATGATCGTTTAGTAAGTGAAAATTCTTGTAAATTGTGCTTCACGCAATGATTTGAGTCCGTAAAGAAATTTCTAGAACATTTAACTTAACACATAAGACTGTATGTGTGAGAGAGCGTGGTGGCCTAGGGGCACAGACGTCGACTTTCTGAAGGTCGCTGGTTCAAACCCACACACAAGTGCCCCAATGAGTTTTTCACTTGTATAATATCATCAAAGATTCAAATCTTGTTTCAATTATTTTGTTCTTTGTGCGCGTATACCTAATTTGTGGGATATAAATAGCATTATGTATTATGCTATTTATGGCCCAAAATGAGATCATACAATATATTGTATGAATTTACTTAACGCTTTCATCCGATACTCAGTCGGATTTTGGGTTACGTAAAGGTCATTAGCTACGGGACGGAGTTTTTTTTAATTGTTTTTATATACGCAATTGTTGAAGAAAATTCATGATGTTATAGTTTTTGGGCTGCGCTGTTGTTATCTGCATTCCGAGTTAACATTCAACATGTTATTTTCCTTATTAATGTTGAATCATGATTGTATTTTTTAAACTTTGTTATCGTGAGTTGATATGCCTATAATTTGGTCACTAAACGCTATTTATACGCCTTGAATGAAATCATGAAAAAAGCCGTGAAAACTTCTCTGTGAATTTTAGTAAACTCGCGTTAACTGAGCCCTCTTGTTCATTCGTGTGGTCTCTGATGTAGTAGTTTCCGAGTCGCGCTAAGGCCTTCGACATTACCTATCGCAGGCATAGCCGGGACTGACCTTCACGTGCCTGAAGCACGGAATTGTTCAGTTCAAATGCCACTAAACGATCCCCATCCCAATACTGACTGGAGATATGCATAACTAAGAACCTAAAAGAGCATTTAAGAAAGGTACGCTATGAGCGCATCACGTTGTTTAAAATGTATGAAAATATTACTCAGTGCTCTCAATAAGGCCGTTTAGTATGTATATTTTCCTCATGACCATAATCGAATTTATGTTGGGGCCAAAATGAAAATCTTATGCTCGCGTTAGTTGTCAAAGACATGCGGCCAAAACAGTACAAATAGTTCAGACAAAACGATTACTCTGATATCAACGTTACAGCAAAAAATACTTGCTTCAATTCGCTTTTTGTGTCCACCGAAGCGGAATTTGTAAATGCTTAATCACATCGACAGAACCAAAAGATCCGAACATAAGTTTTATTTACAATAGAAGAATATACATTACAAAATTAAACATACATAGCTTTTGCTAAAACAGACATACGAATGAAATGTCAAAGACATATGCTATGATTTTAAGAAGTCAAAGGCGTGATTTCAAAGTTACGATGTTTTATGAATGCCAATGTCTAAATTAATTAATATAAATAAAGATGTACTTAAATAATAATTATTATAGTTTGTCTAATCTAAGTAATACACTCTGATGAAGTAATTAGTTTGCAACTGCAATAACATAAACGGTGGTCATCTTTTGGAATTGATAAAGATCTGATAATAAGTCGAATATTTCGGGTAAAAACTGAAGGCTGACATTGCATTTCTAGACTTCATTTTATAGTAATAGCGTCACAAAAAGCCAAAAAATAACTAAGACGCACTAATAATTATTAGTGCGTCTTAGTTATTTTTTGTTTTTTAGTTATTTACAACATAATTATAATTACAACATAATTATAATTATGTTGTTTTTTTATGTGTTAAGAAGAAGGTAAATTTCTATACTTGTTTCATATTTCAAAATAATGCTCACTATTTGTTGGAAATTTAATACCAAACATCGTTGCCTATCAATTATCTAATGCTAATGCAATTTACAAATATTTTAGTCTATGTGCGTAAAATCCATAGCTAATTTACATAATCAAATGACCACAAACAGAAGACATCACGGTACGGTAGAGAGACCAATGAAATACTAATGGTTAGCAGATATGTATTTCTTAGATTAGACTGACTATATCCTTGTAAGTTATATTTGTTATGGCTATTTTACATTGTAAATCAACTTACATGGTACAGAAGACCGGCGCAGTAAGGGCGCACGTGCACGTACCTACGACGATCACGGATCAAGTCGGTCGAACGTTCGAGACTGTCGCAACCATCGCACGTCGTATGCGCTTCCTTCCGCGTGTTCGTAGTTTTCGCGCCATGTACGCCCGATGTAACTTTTTACTCTGTGCTAAAACTTCAAGCCACAGATATTATAATATTGAAGCTATGCAGCTTTTATGCTAATTATTGCCTTTTATGATTATCTGTTGATCAACAAGTTTTATGTTGGACTGATGAGTGGAATGTTAACGAGTTGCATGAATTTAAATCGTTTTAGTAGACTACAGAGTTTCACCAATAATTCCTAACTGCAGCAATCATAGACGGCTGCGTAATGCATTTTCAGATATCTTGAAGTTGTGCTGTCTACGAAACTGTGAGACTGAACGAATGTACTCCCGCTCGGAATGGCGTTAGACTGATTATTTTGTGTTCTTGAATAAATTATTAAGACTCATGTAAACCTTGAAATAAAATATTTATTTATCTACTTTTTGTTTTTTTTTGCCCATGGGATTAGACGACGACCAACCTGTAAGCGACTGGATCACATAAGAAGGTACAAAAATTTATTTTTTTAGGGGTGGAATTTCTTCATGTAATATGTATGGGACGCCCTTGGGAATCACTATCTAATTAAAAAAGAAGAAGAATTCATCGGCAATTATGGACCGATGGATGACGGACCATCTGAGGAATTTTTGTAAAAAAATAAAAGGAACTGCCGAATTAATTAGCAAATTATTCGATTTAAATTAATAATTTAGTATATTATTACGTTTACACACTCATTTACCTACATTAGGATTCCCTGTGTCGCAGGTGGCATGGACAGAAACAAGACCCAAGAACAAACGTTCATCACACAATTTTTTCCTACGAGCGCCTTTCGATCACTTCGAAAGGCGCTGGTAAAATCACAAGAGCATGAGAGTAGTGAAACATTTGGAGATATTTTTGTTAAAATTGAACTGGATTGAATAAAACTACTATTTATCCTATTAATGCGAATCTGAGTGTAATTGTTATTCTTCCACGACTCACTGAAATATAGCATAAACATTTTCAGTGGGTCAGAAAAGGCCTAGAGTACCTTTTATACCGAAACAAATGACGACTGACAACCTGAATTGATTGACAAAACCTATTCTTAGGCTAGCGAAGCTGCTAAAATCAAAGTACTACAGGTATTTCCGTTGAATTCTTATAAAACCCTATCCGACCCTATTAATATTGATACTATTACAACCATAGGTGAGTTCAAAGTGAAATTCAAGAGTCAGGTCATAAATATCAGTTAAATATGGCGATATTAAAATAAAACAAAGAAATATTTACACATCTTTATTTACATACATTAATTTCAAAAATAGTTACTGATTGATAGTTTTGTGCAAGTTTGATTGATAAAATTTAATATAACACCTGTTTAAACTGATGGGCTCGGTTTCTAAAAGACGAACAATTCGAAAAATTACCTAAAAACCTGTCAAGATCATTTATTGACTGACATTTTCTCGAGCGATGATTTAATTTGACTACACGCAATTTAACCTCGATTAACCATTGAGATTGCCCTTCCTGATCAAGAACAGGGTGTAAGAACATTATCCTAATCTGTAAACGGATGTTTCGTCGGGAGATAGCGTTGGAAGACGGGGCGGTCGACGAGGCGGACGGCGGCGTCTTCTAGGCCTACACTCGCAGTGCAAAGCGCAGAGACCGATACCAGCACACCCGGAGAGGAACAGCGGCAGAGCGAGTGTCCTCGTCACCGTCGCGACCTGCTCCCCTCGCGACCAATGAGGCACTACCACGCTGTTGTCCGCACGCGACCAAAAGCAAGGATACCTAGCACCGACGTATCCGTAGCTCGTCGTGAAATTCTCGCAGTCGACTATAGGCGGATAACCGCATCCCTTTATGTTCACGTACAAAACGGCCGGCCGCCAGTGGTCCGCGTGCGGTTTGTATTTGACGTGTAACTGTATGCACTTGTACGCGTCGCTGGTGCAACCTTCTCTGCAGGATGCCCACGTGCAGTTGTCCAGGCCGAGGCGGTCGTCGCGCCGCTCCGTTATGCATTCGGCTGGAAGTGGGTCGAAGTCTGCGGCGAGAGCGCTCAAGGCTGGGTCGGCGTACAGTGGTACGAGAAATAGCAGCGCCGAAGCACCGCCTCCGAGCACAGTGGACAGTAGAACCGTGATGTACCGCGTTAGCCTGGCTCGGGTCTCCCCTCTGCGGCGGTGGGCCCGCACGACGAGTCGTTCCGAACTTCCACCTCTCATTATTTCAGCAATGCGTCAACCCATGCTGCTAGTGGCACTGTACTGAAAACTTGTTTCTAGAAAACGGTATTCCGCATGCGCTAGTTTGACGCATGCGCCGTTATCGTTGCGCCATTGATTGAAAGTTCAAGAAACAGATGAATGTATACAAAATAATAAAAATGAAGTGTCTATTTGTCAAAATAACAGCTTTTTACTAAGTGCATTTCAAATTACACATTTACACATAAACGGTATCAAAAAACAATTTAAATTTGACTTTCGGTCTTTCTGTTTGTCTGTTTGTTCCGGGTAATTTCTGAAACGGCTGGACCGATTTTGACGGGACTATATAGATAGCTGATGTTATAAGGAGTAACTTTGGATACCTACTTTTATTTTAGATAAGGAATTAAAATTCCACGCAAAAAAATCCATGCGGAAGAAGGCGCGTGGAAGAGTTAGGAGGTAAAGAATAAAAGTGCATTTTTATGTAAAACTATTAAACTGTGAAACAGCGGGTCGCGACTTTCCACAGCCTTAAGAATGATTAGAACCCAAATGTGGTATTTTGCCCAAATAAACCATGCCACGCGATGCGATGCAGCACCGCAATGCGGTGAACTTCGTTCTGCGTGTACCACGGTACGGGCACAGATATTATAATACTAGTATACGGGTATGATACCAACATATTACTCAGTTTTCATACCATAAATATGCATAATTTCTGAGTCGCTACGCCACAACGCATCGTGCGTGTGGCAAGATAATGGTGGACCTTTTTAAACGTGCGTTTGGTTGGTACCATCCAGAATCCGTTGCATAGTACTCACACTAAAACAAAAAGTAATAATACTTGTATAAAGAAAGTTACAGTACTTACAATCACCATACAAAATGACCCACGAACATTTTTTTAGTGTGAATCCGCGATCAAACTAAGTGGAGTAATTTCAATAGGTAATACTTATATTATTTATTACTTATATTCTTTGTGTGAAAGTCTTTTAGTGACCTTGACCTTGAAAACAATGTTTTTCATGTATTTTATTTAAAATTTACAACAATTTCCTCATTTTTCTCGCAGTGAATGTAGAGCTCATTAGTTATCACGTCTATGTACTGACAGACTAGACAGTCCCTTACAAAGGCACTGGGTCTTAACAGTGATACACCCGAAGGCTGACAAATTATATTATATTAATTAATGAAATTACAATTTATTTATTTTATTGTATTATATTTTATTTTATTGTAATAATTAATTGTATGCTTTTTTTGTAGTCTGGATGTATGTTATCTGAATAAGTGAAATTTTATTAATATTTATTATTATTATTACAGGCGATATTAGTTCATACATTGTTGGCAAACAAGCTATTGGGTGCCAGTTCTTAGGTTCTTATGTGTTTTCCTCTTTAGGTATTAAAACTACCATTCTGTGATAAACCACAGGTCTATATATTCGATTTCTATAAAGTTATTAATTAAATTAAAATGCAGCATGTTTTTCGATGAATTAACATTTGTTATTATTTTAATAAAATTATCTGTTATATGCTTACAATAACTATTGTATACTAGCGGATACCCGACGTGGTACTATGGTAAAAAAAGAAATACATTTTGTGCCTAATGAATTGTTTTAGTGGTCTACAACCATCTTCGCATCATTGAAGCGTTCTATTGAAACCGGTTTGGGGCAGATCGTTGGATGGTTTCAACTTTCAACGTATATAACGGACATAGGTAGATACAATGTGTTTTAAACATTAGCATCTGTCTCGGCGGATATGAACAAAAATTCTAAAGTACAATCCTTTACCCCGGTTAGATTACTTTCTAAAACTTTTTTTTTTTAATGGTGGCAAATAAATACGCTGCTGCAGCAAACTCCACGGCCTGAAACGGATTTTTTTTTATGATTAGTTTTACGTACGTCTAGTGTATAGCATTTAGGGGTTAAGTTACTCTTTAAATAAACCCCCACCGAAATATGTCAATTGAAGTCGCAAACCGTTGCATCGGTCACCCCAGAAAGAGATCTCGAGATTTGGAGACATATCATACTCCTGTGCTTTCACCGGCACCCACACCCTTCCAGCGGAACACAGCAATGCGAGCGCAACACAGCTTGGGGCCAACTACCATAGGTGGCAGTACTTCTCCCAACCCGTCACAAGTTACACTGCTACTTTAGGTTGCTCCTTTTTAACCACATGAGGGAAACGTTGGGATTCTTAGGGTTCTTAGAGTATGCAGGAGAGCAACATGAACCCCCCATATCTCAGACATTCTCAAAGACAACAATATCTTTACCACTTTCAGTTATAATTACTTTAGTGTTACCAAATTATGATGTACCTAGCTGTTACAGGATATGAATAACTTATTAGACAGAATGGAAAATGACCTTCCCGTTCCAGAGTGACAATTTAACAGCAGGTGAACAATTAAACAAGATCTGAACCTCAGTACTTTGATTGTAGTTACGGGAAAACTGGAGACCCACCATAACAACCCCATAACATCAGCAATACGACCCAAGTAAGTATAAGAAGAACCAATTCGCTTCCCGTTGCGCCTGTGACTATGTCTCATGCAACTGTGATTTTTTTTTACGTGATTGCGTGACGGAACGATCTGAGGGTCCACCTGATGGAAAGTGGTGACCCTCGCCCATGACAACAGTAATGCGTGCGACTCAGTATGAGATCCAAATCTCTACTGAGTCGCATTCATCCTGCTGCGTCCATCACCCGAGACGGGGATGATACGTCTCACGCGCATGTGATTTCACCGGCAGCCACACCCTTCCACCGGAACACAGTAATGCAACCACTACTGCTTGGCGGCAGATTCCAGATGTAGTGGCAGTACCTCCCCGGACGAACTTGATTTAATAAGTACCTCAAAGACGATTATCGAAATAGCAACAATCATCGATATATCCCATATTTTTCTGATTAACAGTTCGACGGCTTCCAAGCATCCAACATCGTAAGCGTTTGATGCCACACACGTAGCTTCGAGTTTTTCTATCATATAAGAAGGATTGTCGTTTTTACAGCAGGTCGGTGGAAGTGCCGGCGGGGTCAGAGAATGTATGTAAGAGTCAGGGCCCGTAGTTCCACAACATTGCATCTGTAAAACAAAACATTGTATTACATATTTCATTTTCTGCACAATTATCCTATTTTTTGTAAGAACCTTCTCTTGGCAAACAAACAGTAAAAAAGGATAGGAACAGCCACACCCTTCCACCGGAACACAGTAATGCAACCACTACTGCATGGCGGCAGATTCCAGATGTGGTGGCAGTACCACTCCGGACGAACTTGGCACAAGTTCTACTGCTACTTTTGGTTACTCTAGCACCACCCAGGGGGTACGTGTAGGGAATCAAAGGGTACACACACCTACGGACGCGAGCAACTGGACCCCCCAATATATACGTATATTGTAGTTATTAGTATGTTTTTTAATTGAACGCCATCTGAGGCTAATTACACGTGCATTTGTTGTCATGTCGAGCAGTCGCAAATAAATCATAAATACGCACGGTCGTCTTTTTAATCTCAAAAACCGCTACATAAGTTTAGACCGTAGACTGTTCCGTCACCTACACATAAAAAAAAAACAGTTTGGCTTCCTGTAGTTCAAATATTAGTGTATAAATACTCTAAAATACTCTAAAATACCTACTCTCTCTCTCTCTTTGGGCGTAAACTCGATCTATTACTTTTAACGCATAAAAATACTTACTATATACTCGACGTAATGAATATAATTATCTTTGGGGTTTTTAGACGTTGGTATTGCAATCTGATTGACGGCTGTCGCGGCAGCCTTTTGTATTTCTTCGATGTTGCGATTAACCACTATTACGAATCCTATTTTAGCAGCTGCTAACGTAAGCATGAAAACAGCGAACTAAAACATAACAAGAACATAAATTACATTCAAACACAGTTTACAAAGTATCGTAGGGCTGGTAGGAAAAAACCATTATGCGGAATTTTTCATTTTATGCGGACAGAAGTTTTAAATGGCACAATTAAACGTAAGAGAAACGTTACATTGAGAGAAACGTCCTCATAGTTATTAACACAGCCGACCAATCTTCCCTACATTAAAAATCCTCTCCGTCCAAAGGTTGCCTGGAAGAGATCGCTTCTTAGCGATAAGGCCGCCCATGGTACATTAAATTTGTTATTGTAAGTTTACTAAGTTACTACTAATAAGTTTGGTGTACAATAAAGAATTGTTGTATTGTATTGTATGTTTGTTACTCCTTCAAGGTGAACGGATTTGGATGAAGCTTTTTATGGAGCCTCATACCCTGGATGAAAATGAGACCGAAGTAAAACTATTTGCCATGAAGCGAGGGGCCCCGGGTTCGATTCCCAGCCGGGGCACACTTTAATGTGGTGAGCGTGCAGTTTGTGTTCGGGTCATGGGTATTTTACTTGTGTTTCTGTGTTTCTCCATGCTATCTGCGACACGGGGAATCCTGTTCCCATAATATGAATTGCTTTTACGTCAAATAGCAGATTCATAAAAAGTTACTCGAGGGGAACTTTTTACAATTCATATTTAGACAAGGAGCGTACTAATCACTACGTTTTGGTAAATACTATCAAACAATGGCAGATTTAGGTTTATACGAAAACTTTTCAGAACATGCTCGTTTGACGAAACGTATTTTATATCGGCGGCAAAATGTAGCTCTTCGAAACAGGGAGTTAGCTTTTGATATGCCAGACTCGGAGTTTGTTGGCCTTTATAGGTTGAATAAAAGTGTGTAGAGATCTCATACAGGAGTTGGAGCCCTACTTACCGAACCGTCGTCAATATGGAATAAATACAACGACTATGGTAAGTAAAAAAAACTTCATATTTATAACTCACTCTCTAAATGCTCAAATAGTAAGTTAAACGTTTTTGATTAAATTTTTACCTAAAATTAAATTAAATTAATTAATACCTAATTGTTTTAATGTAATTTAAAACATCTTTGAAAATGTATTATTGTAATTTATATTAAAATAAAAGACATTTATTTACTAAAAATTTTATTTTTAGGTTTGTGATTCTGACTTAAATATATTGAGTATTGATGCTAGTCATGGTGGAGCAAACCATGATTCATTTGTTTGGAGACACCATTTACTAAAATCCCACCTTGAACAGCTCCGGGCTGAAAATGAAACAGTGTGGTTCTTAGGTAAATAAATAAATTTATTCATCCTGTAATACATCCCATATTTGATTCATAATTTATATTCTAAATGTTATTATGATATTGCATTAATTGTTTTAGGAGATTCAGGCTATCCCCTAAGGCCAACCCTAATGACACCAATAGTGACCACTGAGCCTGGCTCCCCCGAGAGGTATTATACTGAGCTACACTGTTGAGTCAAAAACACAGTGGAGCGGTGTATTGGGGTGCTCAAGTCTCGTTGGAGATGTCTATTAGTGGACAGAAAGCTACACTATCATCCAACAGTGGCTGGGTACATAACCAATGCTTGTGCGGTGTTGCACAATATTGCAAATGCAGCAAGAACCATTGACAACTCAAGAGGAATGCAATGAAGCAAATATGCAGGTAAATAATACATTTCAAAATTGTGTTACCTAACAATTTTATTTTTGAAAATATATTAATAAATATAATATATACTTGTTTCCAGATTCATGTACAGAGTTTAAATTCAAGATCAAATCAATTAGCTGATAGTGAATCCATTAGGAATGACCTGATACAGAGGCTTTGGGCAGCACGATAACAATGCTGCAACATAGAAATTTGTATTTGTATTTTTAATAAATCTGGTAATGTAACATAAAAATATTTAATTTTAATGTATCCTAATGAGGTTCAGTGCGTCTCAAAAATTTTTCAAATGAATCAGCAAGCCGGCCAAGATTCTGGCCAATCAGGTCAAGAACATGGGCAGTAGCAGCATCTGCTGCAGATCTTTGCATTTCAACCTGTGACAGCTAACATACTGAAACAATAAATACCAAATACAAATAAAACAGGCTAACTATACAGTAAAAAAAATAATAATTGGTTCTTATAGAAATACTTACAATGGACCAATCCTTGGCAGTTTTGGTGGTGCCGGATCCCTCTGCGTTTAACCGTTCAGTTACCTCCTCCCATAGCTTTAGAGCTTCTGCTCTTCCACGAGCGCTGTTATTATATCCCTGAGCCCGAGCCAGCTGGGGGTGATTTTCCAAGTAATCGAGCAGAATACATCCATTGGGCCTCGGACACCCTAGCTGAACGCCATTGTTATTACGATATATTTTAATCATTGATAAAAATGTTATAACTCCTTCGATCTTTACTCTACAAGTGATCCATGGAATTATTAAAACATTGTTCACACAGTCTCTCCACGTAAAGGATAAGTGGACATTTTTTTCAATGTATTTAACATAACTGCACATTTCAATTTTCGAGTGTAGAGCATAAAAAATCTCCACTTTATCGCGATATTCTTCAAGTCGTTCAAGTGGGTTTATGTTTTGGTTTTGTATTTGTTTTGAATTGATAAGCTTGAGTGATTAATGGATTGACATGACATTGACAAAAAAGATATTGAAATTGTTGCAATACGTAAAATCACATAAAAATAATTTTCAAGATTTCAGTTTCAAATGCATCTTTTATATGAGAATTCATATACAATTAAGTAAATAATGTTTTTTCCAACACAAATTCGTTTCTAAATACCTGTAAAAACCAATAATCTTCCTAAAAAACTAATAAGACTTAAAGTTTCCATTCATTCATTCTTTTTTTTTTTTTACTTGTAACATTATAGTCAAATATGAATCTGCTGCTGAAATGAATTGCATATGAATCGTTTTCAACTCTGGCCATTTTACGAAAAATAGAGGAATTGCTAAGGATCTGCTATGAATTCAGGAAAGGAATTGCCGTTAGAGGAATTGCCGAATGTGGCCGTTTTAGGCCGGCTGATCATTATCTTGAATTAGAATGGCGTGAATGCTAAAAGAAGTAGGTACCTACTAGGTATATTAACCTACCAAACTACATTGAAAGTTATTAAAAAGTCTATACCACTAGACTATCTCATTCTATATTTAGTCACAGAATATTAATATTTTTAGTTATTTATAGTAGATTATGGCGAGTTTCTATTAACATGCAATACCACAAAGCATGTTCGAATCCTCGACAGTACCTAACTAACTATAAAACCTGGTAGGAAGAGCGTAGAAAAACAAGAAGCTTGTAACATACGTAAACCTAAAATAAGACTAGCTGAAACATGAAAACTGTAATTTGACATATCTGTGTGCTTGTAATGTGCTTATGGAGCTCTTGTGACACGTTATATGCGCGAATATGTTCACTGTAATTGAATCATGTAAAATTTTATGTGTCTAATTGCACAGAATTATCCCTTAATTAAAGTACAAGAGGACAATACAACTTGGGTCTACTCATATTGTATTTCGATCTATCGCTGTTATTTCTGGGTGATAACTTGTGATAACTTAAGATCAGAGAAGTAAGGTCGTTAAAAAAACGAATTTCATCGCAAAATTTTACCTCAAAGGGCTGAGGGAACAATTGAAAGTACAGAAGGCGGTATTTCTACTTTTTGTTAAGATTCTCTAAGCTTTTTAGTTACAAAGCTCTCCAAAAAAAATTACGCTAAAGGAAGACGCCCCTCTGTTATAACGTCAAATCAAGATTGGATTCAAAATAAAGGAGCACGAAGCGCAACCCTTAAACACAACCCACTCAACCATTTAGAAAACTTACCGCAAAAACTAAATTCACAATTAACAACGTATATTTCACAATATAAAATATGAAACCCATGATTTTATTATTAATTGCAATTTGAAACACTGAACACTTCAGATATACTGTACTAGTGCAACATATTGTTAATCCTGGTAGGTGTAAAATAGGTATTATGAAATTATCCTTCCTGTAAGTTTCCTGTTTATCTTTTCGTGCGTCACGTCTCGCATAACTCGAAAATGAGTCGATTCCAATTCGAACGATTCGATTGGTATTTTTTGCGAGCAGAGCGTGGTGGCCCAGGGGTATATACGCCGACTTTCAATCTGAAGGTTGCTGGTTCAAACCCACACGTGCACCAATGAGTTTTTTCACTTGAAAAAATTTATTGTGTTTGCGAGAATAAACTGTTTTTCTTTCTATAGTAGCCAAGCAGTGGTTGTATTGCTGTGCTCCAATGGAAAGGTGAGGGCGCCGGTGAAATTGCAGGCGCATGCGACATTAAATCCCCGTCTCGAGTGAATAGAATAGAAAAACTTTATTTTGCGCTACATAAATAGGGTTCACTTAAATATTAAAAACAACAAAAAAAAAAAAAAAGCGCAACGGAATGCGTTATCCTATGGGGAAGATCTAAGTGGTATTACTGTTATGAATGGCGAAGGTAACCACTCGACATCTGGTGTGCCACAACAATTTATCTCATTAGACATTAACAAGATCTATGGAGGATATCTAAAATAATATAATTGATCTATCTTGTCTGTCCTGGGTTATATGTATGAATTTTATCAAACGATTTGAATAAAACTTTTTTATTTCAAAGGATATGCTTTCAGATTGGTCCCATAAATTTTTTATCGAAGTCTATTCGATAGTTTGGGTTTTAAATCACATTAACTGGAAAACAAAATACCATTTATATTATATTATAGTATAATACGCAATTTCATTTTTCCTTCGCCCGTTGTAGACTGATTGGATGGTTATATAAAAAAATGTCTATCCTAAGTTAGCATAGATACCAAATACCATAAAGGCGCGAAATAAGGGATGAAGGTATTAATTGAAGAGGATTTTTTCAATATTTTAATCATTGACTTAAATCAACTTCAAAGTTTCATAGTTCAATCTATGTTTATCTATCTATTATTAATAAATAGTTATATTTCACACGTACACAGTCATAAAACTGTCCGTGATTCAAAAACTACAATGTTTTCCTTCACCGTTTTTTAGAAAACGTGATAATTAATCTTATCTCCTATGGTTCAATAGTTAGAACTTGAAAACGCAACGATAGCGCGTGTTAAACGACTAGTAGCGCCATCTAGTTACAGAATATGAACTATCTGTTTCTGTTAGAACGATAACACAATGGCACGTCACACATTGCACACATACTTCCTTTCAGTACGTACGTAGATATTTAATATACCTCAACATTATGCGTTCGCGTGTGAAGGAAACTTCAGAAATCTCCAAAATCTCCTAGGAAAGCTTTGTCTCACATTGGCGTCATTGTATGCTAGCATAGTGTGTTCAACTCAAACCTTCTCCACAAAATGTGGGGAAACTTAAACGTCACAGCAGCGCATCGGTATAAAAAATCTACGAATCAAATATTATTCCGAAATCATAGGCTCGATCGGCTTATTATTGTATATACCATTATTATCAATAGATATTATGTGTTTATGATGTACAATAGGAATGAATAGGCACTCATATTTGACAATCGTTAATGTGTTTCCTCTCCGTCTCTATACTATAATAATATAATATTTATGTGGTCATATCCATAATCGTAGTACCTATATTACATCTATTAACGTAACGTAGTGATTATATAAAGCATTACATGCATACATATAATTGTTAGTCTGGTCTGTAATTTCTTCAGTGTTGCCGTTTTAGCGACTTTGTCGCTGTTTCTAAAGGATTTTATGGATGTTTAGCGAGTAAAATATTGAATTTGAAAGAATGATTAATTCATTCATTTGCACACACTAACTGTGTATGAATATGTGCAGGACAGAATGAACTCTCTCAGATGTTCAGATTTCAGATTTTCAGATTTCTTTTTATTGACCCATAAAACAGTGAAATTAATAAAAATAACAAAACTACTTCAAGTTAACATTAAATTAAACAATTTCATCACACGTAAGCTTAAAAATAAATAAGAATTGGTTAAAAAAAACTATCTTAGTGTTTATTGCGAACACAGTTTAATAATTTTCATATATTCAGATTGTGATATTGGGATCTCAAGTTAAATTAGCGATGTTCGATATATTTCCGCCTAACTGAGCCGTATTACTCACGGAAAAAAATAAAATAGGTATCGGAATGCTGTTTGCGGGATTCATCAAAACTATGTCACGGACTTGATATTAGAATTAAAGGCCATATACCGGATTCCAAAAAAAATCCCTAATATTCGGCGGCGATTTTCACTTTTTATCCTGGGACTTTAAATTTTGTAAAACGGCATCACAGAATTTATCATAGTCTGTCTTCTGCCTGTTAATGCATCCGTTATTTTGTTTGTAGTTTAGTTATCGATTCTTGTGTAGTTGCAACTATTGTAGTATTGTACTATATGTAACTTCTGTTAGCAGTTTTTTAGGTATGTCTGTGAAATTATTCAGTTTATTTGTTAGAAGTTTGAAGCATAACCTACCGAAGCATCCTGTTAGATCAGGTAAAAATATCCTCATGTCACAGAACAACTCGTGTGATTTAGAATACCTGAGATATTTGTTGACCATAAATATAGGGTTTGGTCGATTTAGTCGTTCCCAGTTGTGAGAGTCACTGATTGAAATTTCTGAAGGCGGTGTGTGTGCGGTCGATCCGCACCTCGCGGGAATTGCTATGTAAATTATGTAAAGGATATTTCCTTACAACTAAGGGCAGATAAACATCCATAAGGTATCAACACGTTATTTCTGAGACTTTTAATATTGAGCAGTGGAAATTATTGGTTCAACATTTATAACCACGCCATGCGTACTTCACAAGTATGACTACGTTGGGTGAATGCCGATATAACACACATATGAAGGTTTATACATTTCTCAGCATAATTTTTTTTTCTTTAATTTGTCTAATTGATGGAACGTCCTTAGAGCCCACCGTTAGTAAGTGGCGACCCCCGCCCATGACAACATTAATGCGACTCCGTATAATATTTGGATCTTACACTGAGTCGCATCCATCCTGCTGCGTCCATCACCCGAGACGGGGATGATACTTCTCATGCGCATGTGCATGTGATTTCACCGGTATCCACACCCTTCCATCGGAACAGTAATGCGAGCACTACTGCTTGGCGGCAAATTCCAGGTGTGATGGACGAACCTGGCATAAGTTCTACTGCTGCTTTTGGTAGGTCCTTTAGCACCTACAGATGCAAGCAACTGGAATGCCCTATACTATAATGCACTATGTGGGTCTTTCCAGACCTACTAAAGCACACCTCTGTATAACTAGTGGTATGGAAATTTCATTACACATTTCAAACACCCTAGACCCCAGAACAAACATATCCCATCATACAGTTTTGTTATTGTTCCTAGGGCTTTTTGCTTCCATTCCAAGGCGGAGGTAACATAAATTAGTTTTTTTCAAGGGATACTGCATAACATAAGGTGGCTCCATCTATTGCATCAATTATAGAAAGTTGCAACATTTCAGGATTTCAGTACAGACCAATAACAGCCATGGAAGCAGAGGCTGTAAAGCCAGTAGAGAAACAAGAAATTGTGCCAAACAAAGGCATGACTAGATTTAAGAAGCGATTTAATAAACGTCAATGGGATGAGCCAAAGCCGATTGAGAAGGTGGATGGTGAATCGGATCCGAAGAAACCATTTGAACGCATTAAAAGGAAGAAAATGGCTATGATACTTGGATATAGTGGCATTGATTATCATGGTATGCAGAGGTAAACATTGTACTATATTGTAATAGTGACTTCCTTTAATTTTTTTGAGGCAGTCTCTCATACTTACATCACTTTTTGTCTGGTTTCTGCTGGCAAAACCTCAAGAAAACATGTTAAAAACTGTTGTCAACCATATTTGCACTGTTGTTTAATATTTTAACTAAAGGGCAACATTTAATATTTTAATGATCATAATATAGAAATATTCAATAACTCTCCAAAAATAAGTCTTAAAAAAAATGGATACTTTTAATAGTTATTAAGAAACAAAAAGTAATAGTGTGACAAACATAAAAACAGCTGACTTTGAATCCTATCTCAGTGAATTTGACTTAAAAGTTGAAATTTATTTCACACTTCGCACCCATAGAATGAACCTAATCAAAAAATGCAATTTGTGGGAAATCAGCAATAAAGTTTTCAAAAATGTATATAGTTGAATAAATTTAGATATATCTCTCCCATGTTTCCGTGGAAAAGAATGATTTATTGCGGATTTATATACTGATATTTTAAGGGTATAAGGTAAGGCGTTTTAAGGTTAGTTTACAGCAAAATCTGAATTAACAGAAATTTTCAATTAGATTACTTTCATTCTAAAGGTGCGACTTGTTATCTGACCTGTACACCTAAACATAATTTTATTTTTATTGTATATATTTTGAGGCAAGAATGCAATAGAGCAAATGTCAATTGTGACAAATCTATATATATTTACAGTAGAGTCTCACATGTCACTATTAAAAAACTGGGGGTGTCCAATTATTATTAATTTTTATAGAAAACATATAGTGACATATCTAATAATTAACTAACAAGTCTTAAAGTAATCCTTAAAAAAGGTCTGCCTTTTCTAAGGACGGCTTCGTGGCTTAGTTGATGGCTCCATGGCTACACTAGGATTCCCTGTGTCGCAGATGGCATGTACAAACTCAAGAGAGAACAAACTTCATGCTCACCACACAAAGTGTGCCCCGGCTGGGAATCGAACCCTGGTCCCCTCGCTTCGAAGGCAGGGCTACTACCAACTAAGCCACGGAGTCATCAAAACCACTGATATAACCAATTGTTCACAGGAACCCTGGTGTACCAACAATAGAAGAAGAATTATTAAAAGCATTGTATGATGCCAAATACATAACTGAAGAAGACTTCAATAACCAACAAGGGGTCCAGTTCCAAAGGAGCTCACGGACTGACAAGGGTGTGTCTGCTGCCAGGCAGATTGTGTCACTCAAATTACGTACGTTTAACATTAATATTAACGTTTACACACTCATACCTCTGCACTAGGATTGCCTGTGTCGCAGATGGCATGGACAAACAGAACACAAGACAAACACCCAAGACCCGAGTACAAACTTCATGCCGGGAATCGAACCCGGGACTCCTCGCTTCGAAGGCATTGCTACTACCAGCTAAGTGCTTTTCTTAAGACGTACACGTAAAATTATCGATCTTGTTTCCAGCTCTAGAATTAAGCATAGATGAAATAAACAAACGCCTACCGGATTGCATAAGGGTGTTTGGCGTGAAACGAGTTACAAACAGGTTCAACTCGAAATCGAAATGCAACGCCCGGACATACAGTTACACACTGCCGACCTTCGTTTTTGATCCCAGTTTGGAGACAGAAGATGCCAGGAAAGCATACAGGATACCCGCTGAGAAACTACAGTTGGTTAACGATCTTCTTGGAGTATATAAAGGGACAAGAAGCTACCACAACTTCACTGAGAAAAAGTAAGGCAAATCATATTTTGGTTATCATTTTATAAAGTTAAGCAACTTTCGGCCCGGTCTGAAGTTGGATGGGTGATCATTTAGAGGCATTTAAACTGAGCGCTTCAGTGCTTCGGAGGGCGCGTTTAGTCTCGGTCCAGGCTATACTAGTAAAGCCATAAGAGGCCTCTGGGCGGCTTGAAAACTCCTACACCAGAGTAGGCCACTTTCACGAAAGATAAAAAGATTTATTGTTATGGACATGTCCTCACGGCTCAGATGGTAGTAGCTTCTGCGATTGTGGGTTCCATTCCCACAAAGATAGATTATGTCTGGAATAGCACATTTAGCTACTTTTTATCCCAGTTAAAATTAAATGTACGTTTGGACAAGTGCGGATACGGAGTATGGTATGGTGACCTTAAAATATTTACGGGACAATCTTTAAACTATTATTTTAAAACATTGAATTAAATCGGACTATGTATTAATGAATTACAACAAAGAACACATTTTGACTTTCATTCCCTCTCCCAAGGGAATCATAATAATTTAGGGATTAAAAGTATCCAGGGTATGAACTGATTCTATGAACTCGAATTTAGAAAAATAATAATAAAAATATTCGTTAGTATATAACGTGCCACAGGAACTCCCCAGGCACATTACAGGCACACAGACAGATGTTATATTATAGTCAGTTTTCATGTTTTAGATAGTCATAATATGTTATTTTATATACCTTTTAAGAGCGTGGTGGCCCAGGAGCACAGACGCTGACTTTCAATCTGAAGGTCGCGGGGTCAAATCTACAGGGGAACCAAAGAGTTTTTCACTTGAAAAATTTATGTGCGCTATACCACGTTCTCGAAACGGTGACGGAAAACATCGTGAGGAAACCGGCATGTCTTTGAACCAAAAATTCGATGACATGTGACATCTACCAATCCGGATTGGGCTCCCGTGGCAGATCAGAGCCCTCACTCTCAATTATCGAGAGTAGGCTGGTGTCCCTGCAGTGGGAACATAAGAGGCTGGTACGGATATACCTTCTACAATCGACTCTACAAATATGGCAAGGATGCAAAACAACAGCTTGTATATTTCGATTGTTACATACCTAATGTTCATTATTAATGAACCACTTATTATTTTCCAGACACCACCAAGACCCTTCATCACTGCGGTACATGATGGGCTTCAGTGTTGAAAAGATTTTTGTTACAAATGACATGGAGTTTGCAGTTTTACTAGTCAAGGTGTGTATATTTTTATGAATAAACTGACAGAAAAAAACCAAACGTTTACACATTCATACTCTTGCACTAGGGCTACCTGTGTCGCAGTAGGCATATGAACAGACTTATTCAATGAACACAAACCCTGCTCATTTCACAAAAATCCAGCTGTAAATCGAACCCCCAATCCTGCGTTTGAAGAAGTTTCACTTTAGCCTATACATTTTGCCTCATTGTCAAGGACTGCTTTATTCAGAGTGCAAATTATATATATACTATATATTGTTTTATTTTATGTAACCTTGTCTAATTAGTATTCATAATATATTTGTGGCACAAAATACAATTTTTTGTAAAATATATATATTATAGTTTATATAACTTTATATTTACTTAAACAAAAACTTTAGTTATAAAGTGAAAAGTAGACCAATTCATTAAGAGTTCAGCTGACAAACTTAACTGATACCTACATGGTAATATAGAATCATCATCATCATCATCTTCCTGCCCTTATCCCACACTAAGTGGTCAGCACAGCATGTATTTTTCTTCCATTCCCCTCTGCCAGACGTCATCTCAGTACTCACTCCTTTCTTACGCATATCATCTTTCACACAATCCATCCATCTTTTCTTTGGCCTACCTCGTGTCTTATATCCATCCACATCCATATTTAGGACTTATATATATATTATTAAGGTAAGATAGAATATAAATGATTATCTATATATATTGAAACAGCTTGGTTTTTTTTTTTAAAACAGAACATTTTAATATGGCCACAGCAAAACAATGGCTTCTACCCTCTGCACTAGTTAAAAAATCGGGTTGCAGGTTCACCGTCCAGTGACCATCTTAAATTGATTTCTTGTCACATAATAAGTCACGCTTGTACAGTTCAGTTAGAATGGTCTAATTAAGAACTGGTATGAGATCAAATACAGTATATCCCGACAGAACAGATAAATATTTGTGCTATGTACAATATATGCTAAAAATCTATATATTTTATAATTGTATGATATTACAAATATGCAAGATTGTTAAAAATATTAACCTGTTTTACAGGGCCAAAGTTTTATGCTGCATCAAATCCGCAAAATGGTTGGTTTGATGATAGCAGTGGTCCGGGGCATCGGTGACATGACAATTATGGAGAAAGCCTTCGGAAAGGAGAAGGTTATGATCCCCACAGCGCCAGGCCTCGGTCTTGTTTTGGATAAGGTACCATATTATGTTGTTTATGTTAGGGACCACGATGTTAAGTGGTTACCTCCGCCCATAACAGAATCACAACTTGGGACCTCCCCAACCGAAGTATGACGCATCCCAAGTCGCATTCCGTTATATTTCTTAAAAAATGTTTACAGATGAACATAATGAACAGATGCTAGTATAATTTATTACCAACTAATAAATAAAGGTTTTTTTTCTTATTTTATGTCACGGGGAGTGACGGGGCGATCACCTAATCTGATATTATGTGTAGTACCCATAACAACTGCAATACGACTTCGGTCCTCCCTAAGTAAAGCATAAGAAGACCCAAGTCGTACCCCATAGCGCCCCTTACCCGAAGACGGGGATGTTAGATCTTATGCGAATACGATTTCACCGACACCCACACCCACCTTCACAACCGGAAAATCCCTACACGTACCTCCTGGGTGGTGCCAAAGGAGCAACTAAAAGTATCAGCAGAACTTGTGCCAAGTTCATCCGGAGAAGTACTGCCTTCACACCTGGTAATCTACCGCCAAACGATGCACTTGTATTGCTGTATTCCAGAATCACAGGTGCATGTGCACGTAACATACTTCGGTTGGGAAGACCCTAAGTCGTATTGCTGTTGTTATGGGCGGAGGTAACCATTTAACATCAGGTGGGCCTTCAGATCGCCCCATCATTTCAATTGTGTAAAAAAATATCTCTGGAACCTTTTTTTCTTTTATATATGTTTTTTAACGAGCTCCTACAGAGCCTTCGCTAGGGCCTTCGCTAGGGCTCCGCGCAACTGCTTCTCTATGGCTGCTCTATGCGACTATTATTCCACAGGTTCACTACGAACGTTACGACGCGAAATTCAAAGACAGCCACGACAGTCTCACCTGGGACGATGTGGAAGACGCCATACAGAGTTTCAAACGCGATTTCATATACCCTCCCATCGTGAAGGGCGAAATAGAAGGAAATATGTTGACATGGCTGGAGAAATTACACCGACACAACTTTGAGCCGACCGATGACGCGACGGAGAAGGTTGAATCGGGCGGCGGTGATGATGATGATGATGATGATGGTGATGACGAATGTGTTGGTGATGAAGGTCACGATAATAATGGTAGTGGAAAAGGAGTCAGTGGAAACTGTGATGAAAAATCTGGTAGAGGTGTATCTAGAGTATTTCTTGATGATGAAGGTGGTAAAGTTGGTGATGCCACAAAAGGCAGTGATCAAACACGTGACGATATGAGTTTAAGTGGTGATAGGAATGACAATAATGACGTTAAGGGTGATCCTGTAAATGATAGTAAAAAATCAAGTATATGAAGTATTTAAGCCAAGGTAATTTTTTTTATAATAGTTATCACTTTGTTTTAATACTCCGTGTCATTCTCTAAAGTTCCCTAACGAAAGTTTCGGGATGAGCTTCGGGTCCATCTTATGTTAAGGAGTTACCTCCGCCCAGTGCAATGAAAGACTTATGCCCTCCTGACGCAAGCATAATTCATAATTCTTTATTGTACACCATAAAAAGACAATACAAAGATGAGGAAGAAAGGTTTGTACACAGGCGAACTTAACCCTGAAAAGAGTTTTCTTCCAGTAAACCTGGGGTGCTAGAGAGATGTGATAGAAAAGGTAGGTAAGTGAACATGAAGAGGTGAAACGCTTTTCTTTCAGCTCCTTTTTTTGTTTGTTATAGTTGTAAATGCC
Source organism: Aplocera efformata (assembly GCA_921293045.1). Classification (NCBI taxonomy): domain Eukaryota; kingdom Metazoa; phylum Arthropoda; class Insecta; order Lepidoptera; family Geometridae; genus Aplocera; species Aplocera efformata. The sequence goes on from OV121057.1 coordinate 1,735,591, forward strand.
ATAAAGATGTTGTTTCATCGTTGGAATTTCTTCAGCTAAAGTTTTTCTTAACTCTTTGACTGTGGTTGTAATTGGTATTTTACTTGTAACTTTAAATGTCTTTTTTTCTCCATTAATAATACTTTCTTTGTTTATGGATTGCCATTGAAAATATGTTACGGAATCTTCATTTTCTCCTACCAATGTCAGGTCTTTGCAAGTATGGCACTATCCACTCATACACTCATAGGAAGTCAGGTCGCAAACATATTCTTTAATGAATGTTTCGGTATCACGACAACCTGTTAGTTGTAAGCTATTCAATTTCCTCAGTTTTAGTTCGAAGTTCTCATGTTTGACACACAGACAAGTTTCGCGGTCTCTTAGTTTTGGTGCCACGATCCAAAATGGCTTTGCTCTTAGTAAAGTTGTGTATGGTAATTTGATTCCAGTTTCTTGAACGAACTTTGGATGTAATGCTTTAACTGTTGATAAAAGTACGCGTTTTTGTTTCTTAACACCATCTTTTTTTACGAAGTCCCTTTTACCTGGACACATCCTACTAACATCGTCTTTTTGGAAAAAATCCTTGATCGTTTGGCGTACATCCGGCTTCAAAACTAATTCGCGAACTTTTTTGTCTAATTTAAGAATGGTTTTGTTATTTTTTTCTTTAGGCATAAATGTCTTGGCCATATGCAACAATTTATATTTCCTAATGTCCGTGCCAATGACACATTTTTGGAAAACTTCTCTCTCTTTCGAGTTTTTCGGCAAAGATGTTGCGTTCGTCTTCAGTTGAGTTGATAATACGGGAGGTATTAATAAAAGGTGCTTGCGTACTTGAGGAGGCACAGGCACAGGTATATCTTTGATTAAGTCATTCACTTTGCTATTAGGAGACATATTGTCGTCTACTATATTCTTCTTCGCCTGTAATTGTTCATTTCTATTTAGTTTTTTCCTCAGTGCATCATTTTTGCATTTCAGTTCTGTAATTATACCTTTTTGCTTTAATATTTTTCGATATGCTTTTGGTCGATCTTTTTTTACTTTTTTTCTTCCACGTTGTTTTCGCGTTAAATCGCGAGAGGGCGGTAATGGTAATAATGGTATGTCTAACTCATTATCTGAAGGTGGAGGCGTATTACTGACTGCATTTGCTAACATCTTTTTCTTGGCTCTATACTTTTTTGATGCTTCTTTCCATTGTTTTCTTAGCGCTCGTTTTTCACGTTCAGTCAAATCCGATATTTTATTTACCTCGGCTTTCTTTTTCTGGTAGTACTACTCCCTGTCTTTAGCTCGTTTAATTTCTTTTTGTTCCTCTGTAATACTATCTAAAAATGTTCTTTTTCTTGCATTTGCTTTTTCTCTGTGGCGTAAATAAGCCAAACTATCCTTTTTAAGTGCTTTTTTAGATTTTTTTTTGGTCTTCCCATTTTTATTTGTTTCCATGTTTGCTGCAAGTAAAAATGAAACTGTAATTCCCACAAAATACTAATTTTATATTTATTTAGCATTAATAACGTCATACCGGGAACGTCAAAATCATTCCGGAAACGCCCGTCATATTCGGGAACGTTACCATAATGACTGTTCCCGGAATGACGTTTTCAAACATTCGCGCGCTTTATTCCGGCGCCCGCCATCTTAGATAACATATTTAGAGGTTAGCGTCAATGTAACAAGAATATTTTAAAAAATTAGAGATGAAATAACTGGCATTTTGATTTAACAATCATTTACACGCGTTCCCGTAATATATAATAAAGGTACGATTAATATAAGCTGATTGGAAATGTACTTACCATTGAAATTAATATATATTTGCCAACAAAACAAATGACGCCTGACTCGCAAAACACTTGTTCACTACTGCAGCACACTAGCGCTAAAAGTTACGTTCAGAAATCAAACTTTCGCCTTTTTATTGCTTCGTTCACAAATATGACGTATACTTTGTTGGACATGTTTTTGACGAATCCTGCATTTAAAATATATTTATTTTGACTAATTTAGTTTAAAAAGCTTATTTTTTAGAAACCAATATATTCATAATGATTATTGAAAATGTTTAAAGTTGGATTTTACTATTAGGAGTACAAATAAGTTTCCGCCGTTTTATTATAGATTGCGCGGCACGGAGTTTCGGTTAGCTTTCGCAGATGATAACCGGCTTAAAAAATAGTTTGGACATTCAAGAACAACATAACCTATTAATATCATTGATTTTATATTGGTAAAATATAATTTTTATAAGTTGAAAATGTCAAAATTTGAGCCAAGTAAGCGTCATTTGCGGGAAATATTAGTTTACTTCTTTAATTTAAAGAAATCTGCTGCTGAGGCGCATCGATTGCTCGTAGAAGCATATGGTGAGGTTGCTTTGAGTGAGAGAACGTGTCGAGAGTGGTTTCAAAAGTTTAAAAACGGTGATTTCGACGTAGAAGACAAAGATCGCAGTGGAAGGCCAAAAATTTACGATATGCTGTGTATTTGGTGGGATCAGCTAGGTGTAGTGTATTATGAGTTGCTTAATCCGAGCGAAACAATTACTGGACCCCTCTATCGAACACAATTGATGAGATTGAGCCGAGCTCTGAAGGAAAAACGCCCTCAATACTATTCTAGACACGAAAAAATTATTCTTCTGCATGACAATGCTCGTCCACATGTTGCGGCTCCCGTGAAAAAGTACTTGGAAACACTTGATTGGGAAGTGTTACCCCACCCGCCGTATTCACCAGACATTGCACCGTCCGATTATCACCTGTTCCGGTCCGTAGCACATGCTCTGACGGCGCAGCGGTTCACATCTTATGAGGATACCAAAAATTGGGTTGATTCGTGGATAACCTCAAAAGACAAGGAGTTCTTCAGACGTGGGATTCGAATGCTGCCTGAGAGATGGGAAAAAGTGGTTGCAAGTGATGGGCATGATTTTGAATAAATTTATATTACCATTCTACTACAATAAATATTTAATTTGTGTTAAAAACGGCGGAAACTTATTTGTACTCCTAATACATTTTTGAGTAAGATGAAGCTACAAGTTGTGATTTTGGACGCGTTCCCGAAATGACTTTTTGACCTTTTTTTTTGTTAAATTATTGACAATTAGTTATTTTTGAAGTATATTTTTTAAAGTACAGGTATATTATATCCGATTGTATAGGTATATCGGACTAATTACAATAGTTTCAAATGTTTATTTACTAAAATTCATACAGATTTATTTTTTTATGAGCTGCCAAAGCAAATTCACCACCTTCGTGGTTTTGGGCCATAACGTCTGACGCAATAACACTCCTACTTGCTCCGGTGAACGAGAAACTTACCTCCAAATTCAGCTAGCTCTATGTATGGTAGATGGTCTCTGGATGTTGATTTTCACTAACTCTGGTCGTCTTGATCCAGGTTTACGTGAAAATATTGCTTGAACTCTGGCTCGGATCCTTGGCCCGCATCCTGTGCAAGGTCCTCGTCCTCCTGTGAGTGGTAATTAGAATACTCACCGTTGCCATCGATCTGCTGGTCCTCTGGATAGTTCTGGGTGTAAAATAGTTCTTCGGCTGCGAATTGCGGTTTTTCCGGCTTGGTTACTGACCTCATTGTAACATCTGAGTTTACGGGCACGTTAAACTGCCTGAGATTGCCACTGCTGCCTCCTCGGAACTTTCCAGAATTGTTACCTGCGTTAAAATTACCTCTGGGCTTCCAGGGAAGTGAGGATTGTACCCACTGTTGTCTCTGCTCAGGTGTCGTCTTATGCTGCGGTGCAAATGATGACTGAGGCTGATGGAATGTCTGTGATTGGCTAGGGAAAGCTAATTGCTGTATTGTATTGGAAGTATCCTGCTCGGATACTTCCTGTCTTATTTGTATTCGTATCTTGCCGAGTCTTGAGTAGTACACGAGAATTCCCAATGCACCGGGTCTTCTCCGCACGATGTCCTTCCGTCGACCGCCTAATTTCGTTCTTTTTCACTCGGGAATGCGACTCAAAAATCGCCGCTGCTAGAGTTTAGAAGAGTTTGATTCCTAACGCCGTACGCGCCCGTGGGACCACCGGCTGCGCCACTTAAGTATCGGCGATCGCGGATATGGTTTAAAAAAAAAAAACAATTTTATTTTTTAGAATTACAATTTAGTATTCAATCGGTACAGATACTACAAGACTGACATAATTAACAAACAATAACTATATGCTAAAATGCAATCCTGCAGTTCTGGTACTGTTGGCGTGGTGCTTCCTCAGCGGAACTTGTTGGTTAGGCCGTGGTAACTAGCCTCACAAAAAAAATCCATAGGGGTTAGGTCGGGTGACCTCGGTGGCCACTGTCCCCAAAGCGACTAATAGATTTTTGAGGGAACTTTTCTCGCAGCAAATCCATCGAAGCTCTGGCCGTATGTGCGGTCGCACCATCCTGTTGAAACCACGTGTGATGAGAATGATGGATGAGCTCGCAGGTTCTGCAAAAGGAAATTCGTAATCATGAGTCGATAAATCTCACCATTGACATTCGTCGCTTCGCCCCGTGCATTTTTTAAAATAAATGTCGATTATTCCACTCGTGGATAAATCGCACCGAACAGTTAGAGGCAATGCAATGGTTTTTGGTGTTTTGGTTAAAGATTGCTAGTTCTTGGAATTCTCCAAATTGTTTCGCTTTGCTAGCATGTACGCCATACGGCGAAGATCGATCATTCTCACCATTGATATTCGGCGCTTCGCCCCGTGCATTTTTTTACAATAAATGTCGATTGTTCCACTCGTGGATAAAGCGCACCGAACAGTTACAGGCAATGCAATGGTTTTTGGTGCTTTAGTTAAGGATTGCGAGTTCTTGGGAGTCCAGTAACGATAGTTTTGTTTGTTAACGGACACGCCGCTCAAATGGTAGTGAGCCTCGTCGGTCCAAAAAATGGAATTCTCCAAATTGTTTCGCTTTGCTAGAATGTACGCCATACGGCGAAGTTCGATAATTCTCACAATTGATATTCGTCGCTTGGCCCCGTGCATTTAAAAAAAAAAGGTCTGTGGTTCCGCTCGTGGATAAAGCGCACCGAATAGTTAAGGCAATGCAATGGTTTTTGGTGCCTTAGTTTAGTTTTGGTTTTGTTTGCTAACGTGTCCGTTCAAATGGAAGTGAGCCTCGTCGGTCCAAAAATGAAATTCTGCAAATTGTTTCGCTTTGCTAGCATGTATGCCATACGGCGAAGATCAGTTCTTGTTAAAAAAAATACGTTTCTCATTTTCTATAATATACCTTACCAGCTCCTCTTCTTTTTTGGAAAACACGGGCTTGAAGTTACCTGGAGTAGAGTCAAGAAACCTCTCCCTCTCCCCTATAACTATAAAACAAAATAACCTTAGTAAAGTTACTTAAATAAAATGATCTTCAATCTCTTCTTAAAATGAGATTCAATAATTGCTTTGGCCTAAGAAGTTTTTGGTTACAAATGTTGAGAGTCACTGATACTACGATATTCTGTATGGTTTTGGTATGGTGACCTTACGAGGCTTCTCGTTATTGCGGTGATTGGCATTGGTCAAAACATGGATTACTACATCGTAAAATGTGCTAGGTACGCGTCTTAATTTCGTATGGTTAGTGATCTAGGGTCCAAAACCTATGTCTCCAAGCCAGTCATAGCGTTATTTTAAAACAGAACGCTTTTATTCTTTATTCTTTTTAAATTCATAGCCATTGGCTAATAATAAGCGGCGAAGAGTTTCTGGGCATCCGTTAAAACCAATGCTTTCTTTCAATTCCACCAACAGTGTCCTCAACGTAGGCACTTGTTTTCTTACAATATAAAATTCATTGATTTTACGAATAGCGATATAATTCATAGATTTACGATACGAATAGCATGCATCTGTGTCGAAACTATCAAGTTAGACACTGTAAATTTACGTGGACGTTTCTTCCGCGGGTTATTCCAGACACCTTAATTTTTTATTCTTTTTGTGTTCTAACACTCACTTCTGTAAAGAACGATAAAACAAAATAATGTCCACCTTCATTGTTAATGCACACACTCGCACGTTTTATTAACACGTTAATTGCTAAAGGAAAAAGTACACTTTTCCATTCAGGCCATGGGGGACAACGATGGGCGGCACTAATACTTTCCATTCAGGCCGTGTCGGACAACGTTGACCGCGCGTCCTGCCTGTTTTCAAACCTTGCTATTGAGCCAACGGACAGCAATCTTATAATAATTGGCTAAGGAAGTGACCCGCGCGGCCCTCTAGTGCGTCCTTAAAAAAAAAAAAACCGACTTAGAAAAAAAATAGGATTTTTGAAACTTAACTATGTACGTATCGCTACTTACTGAGAGGGTTTGTTTGTTAGAATAAACTAGCGATTTTTGAAACTTAACTATGTACGTATCGCTACTTACTGAGAGGGTTTGTTTGTTAGTATAAACTAGCGACTCGCTCCGGCTTCGCACGGGTATGTATTATACATATAAATCTTCCTCTTGAATCACTATATATAAAAAAAACGCATCAAAATCCGTTCTAAGATTCTAATTAGATCTAAGCATAAATAGGGATATACAGAAAGACAGACAGCGGGAAGCGACTTTGTCTTATATATTAGAATACATTATTAGGGTTCGGTTGTGATGAAATAAATAGACTCTATAGTAAAAATTATTGTTTATTGAAAGACATATTATAAGCACGCAATCTCAGTGAACTTTTGTAAAGCACTCCACACAAAGATAAGGTTCATTAGGGCATTTTTCACAAAAGGTATTGACTTTTCTTGTCTTGTTTTTAGCCACTAATCTTCCATGAATAGCTACCATATCCTTATAGCACTGCTGGCACGCACGGCGGGTTTTATTCGATCGTCCTTCTTTTTTCTTCAGTTCGTGCTTTTCTCTTCTTGGTCGCTGATTTCTATCTGACTCACCAATATCTGAATTTAGTAAACTCTTCATAATTTCTTTTCTGAACTCTAGAATAGGACATTTCCTTTTGTTTACACTCTGATACAGAACTAGGGAATTTACCATGGCTGTATTCAGAAGTAAATCAAATGCAACCTTTTTATACCACTTGATGGTCTTCCTTAGAGGTGTTTGATAAGCTGTCATCTGGTCAGATAGGTCCACTGCACCCTTGGCTTTATTATAGTCGACTATAATTTTTGGCTTAGAGACCTGCTTTCGATGTTTTACTACAGTTTGAAATCGTACAGAATGTTTTGTCGATAGAACCAAGACATCTCTCTTATCTCTCCATTTCATCACAGTTATTCCATCAGCACTCTCTTTTGCTATGTATTTGCCTTTTTTCAATTTAGTCGAAACTACTATTTTGGGAAAGTGCTTGCGGTTCTTTCTTAGTGTACCCACCAAATGTGTATTATTCTTTACTAGTTCTCTTGCCAACCCAACGCTAGTATACCAGTTGTCGGTAAATAAAGTGTGTCCTTTATTCAGTAAGTCTTCACAGAGCGCTAATACTACGTTGGTAGGTGTTGTGTTAACATCATCATTCTGTTTCCCACCATAAATACTAAGTTTGTAGGTGTAGCCAGGTAGAACACATAATTTGAATAGTTTTATGCCATATTTGTGGCGCTTCTGCTTATTGTACTGGCGGAAAATTAGCCTTCCACGAAAGGGAACAACACTTTCATCGATACACAAATCTTCTCCGGGTGTGTAAGTGTTTTTAAAGTTTTCATTCATTACTTCCACCAAGTCTCTAACTCGATGCAAGCGGTCGGTCGCATTCTCATCATCATTTTTAGAAAAATGTAGCATCCTGAGTAACAACTCAAATCTATTCCGTGACATAACGGTTCGTGGAAATTGCTGACCTGTTATTTTGTCATTCGCCCAGTAATCGGATATTTTAGGAAGCCTCACTATACCCATATACAAAACAAGCCCAAAGAATCTTTTTATTTCAGCAAGGTTAGTAGGAATCCAGGCACGAATGCGTGCTCCCATTGAAGCCTCATTTGATTGTGTTATTTTAGATAATGCAAAGGCATTAGTGCAATCCACAATTTTATTTAAAATGTTATCCGTCACCAAAAGCGCATAAAAATCAGCTGGGCATTTATTTATCATGGCCATGCGTAAGTTACGTTTTATTCCAGGACACTCGGTAAAAGCAATAATTCGGCGCTGATTACCTTTTGGATCAGTCCACGTTGAAGGCGGCGAACATTCGGCTAGGTCTTGGATGACACGATTGGTTTCAGCATCAGAGTCTTCACTTTCAGATAATATGATTCGACGTCGGCTTGAACGAGGTGGCCGAATATCATTTTCTTCGTCAGAACTTAAATGGAGGCTTCTATTCAACAAATCGAACTCAATATTATCTATCTGAGTCAAATCTTCCTGCGTTATGTCACATTCGTCAAATATATCCATATTGAAAAAACATTAAGTCGAATAGTACCGCGTTTATAAATTAATCGATGCGATCAATAACAGCATGCACCGCACGTCATCGGAGTTAGAGCGCGATTGGCGGGCGACTCGGGAGACGCACGGGCGCGGGGTCGCTAGCGGGGGTGGGCGACAACGTGACCGCGCGGCTCAGTGAAACGGTTTTTTGATTTTACGCCCGCTGAGGCCATGGGGGTCAATGATGTCCGACGCTTAATAATGAGTAATAAAAGGTCGAAAATCAATCAGAATTATTAAAACGTGTTATTTTTTCACTTAATATAAACATTGAATCATAAAAAACAATCGACAAAAATTTGAAAAGTCAAGGATTTTTACCTGGCTTAGTGAGCAGATGAAGTGTCGCCCAACATTGACCGCGTTGGCAAAGAACGTGTTAATTTGTTTCTTAAAGAACGTAGAACTTCGAGTTGTTTCACTTCGTTGAAAGCGTCTATTGTTCGCTGTTTTAAAACTTGCACAGAGTCTGGTTCTCTAAAATAAACATTTTGTTTTCTTTGATCACATTCTATAAAGAAATTCCATGGGTGTTAAGTCAGGTGAGCGTGCCGGCTACGTCACTGGTCCTCTTCGTCCAATCCAGCGGGTACCGAACTGTTCGGTCAGGAACTCTTGCACGGCGCAGTGATAGTGAGGTAGCGCGCCATCTTGCTGGATCCACAAACCTTGCAAATAGGCTAGTGGAATATCATCCAACATGAAGACAACATTGTCCGGAGTAGGATTAAAAAACATTCTACTATCAGACTACCTTCTATGAAATACGGGCCGTTGAGTCTCGTTTAGAATTCCCGCCCAAACATTGACACCAAAGCTTTTACACTTGCCAACTCTGGACTGAATATACCAAGAAAACACACGACGGCATACGGGTAGCCTACAATAACGTTTTTAGGCTTCTAATGGGCCTAAGACGTTACTGTAGCGCTTCAGAAATGTACGCGGAGGCCAGAGTTGACACTTTTAACGCCATACAGCGAAAAAGAATAGCCTCCTTCATGTCCAGGGTTGGCAATTGTAAAAATTCAATTATTAAGGGGCTGGCGGATAGACTGATGCTATCTGTAACGTATGGACGTTGGGTGGATATTGTCACCTAAAACAATGCAATTTGTTAAATTAATTTTTATTTATTTTTTATCTTTACAATGTGTTTTTGTCTTATTTTATGTTAAATTTTCATCTCACTATGGATCATGTGTCTGCAATAAAGAATTATTATTATTATTAATTATTATTATAAAACGATGTTGAAATGAATGTTGTTTTGTCAGTTTAGGGTTCCTGTACGACCACCAATGTTCATTGTGCTGATTAAACAGTCCAATTCTTGTCTTCATTCATCTGAGAATAACACATTAGCGTCGCGATTGGTAAGCACCCGATTGCAGAAAGTGATCCTTGGAGCGCAATCGATTGTGGTTAGTTAGTTCTTGGGTTTTCCGGTAGTGGTTTTGATGCATTGCATGCATTGATGGCAACACTTCTTCACTTTTCCATTTGACATGTCTCTAGAGCTTCCCGAGTATCTTCATACGGTGAGCGACACGCCCCTCCGCAATCTCAACAGCGGGCCGCCACCGTTTATTGGCCTCTTCAATTTCATGTTGGCCCATTGGGGCCTTCGGCGGGGGCAGCTGCCTCAATTCACGTCTGCCCGCCGCGAGCACGGCTTGCCGGCGCGCGTATTCTTCCGCCGTCAAGCGTCAGCGCCTTGCTCGTTGCGATGGTGGTGGCGTTGGTTGTGACCTATAATTACAAAGAAGTTGTTGATTTTTTTTGCACACAAAGAATAATGAGTCAATGATGTAGAGGTAAACATTGATGCAGAAAATGGATTTTCTATAATAGATAATTTGAACCGAATACATAATGAATACAAGAATGAATTTTATGTACCTATAATACACACTAACATGCCCCTTGTCTGTATTATACTGATTGTATTTTGATTATATTGAGCTTATTATTGATCTAGCGGCTGGACAATGGGTGCCTGAATAGAAAGCTATTTGGTCTTGGTCCTATTAAAACAGGTTACCCACCCTTTTTTATGGTAAACATGTAATTATTTTTACTCACGTGATATTGTACACCACGCTAGCAGCGTGCGCCATCAGCCTCCGCAACCGCCCCCGCGGCGCTCCCCGCCCAGCAATGGAGTCCTAAAAATTATAAAATGCATTATTGTAAGCAGTATACAAATACTTGTGATTTCTCTATGATAGTTTAGTCACACCATAATTCAAATAGAGACACTAAAACATGTAGGTAACAAGCTACTTGAGGCTGGGGTTTTTAGGGCCTGACAGGCCAGGGGGAGCAGCGGCCGGGGCGCATAGACGGGAAGTTAGTTTTGTAGGGGGCCTTCACTCTCAATCCCGACAGGCAACAGTCAGTCTTCAACGTGTTGAATATGGCTTTTACCTGCGGGGAAATATCGAGGATGACTCGCACGATGCCATATGAGGTGGGGCCGTTATCGCTCCTTAAACGATACCATTCCTATCATAGTCTGACGACCACCGACGGCTTACAAAGCTGATGGAAGCTGATGGCTTTCACCTTTCCACCATGCGAGACAAGGCACGAAAACTTGAAGACCAGGGTTTCTCAGTCTGCGAGATCCATATCTCGCAGACTGAGTAAGCCGTCGGTGGTCGTCAGACTATGATAGGAATGGTATCGTGTGTATTGGCTGCCGAGAGAATGTTTTCTCGACGGCAAATGTCGCTGAGCACTTGGAATCGCTCCTTGTGCTCTAGGAAAATCGGAGGGGGGCGCTTCTCTTACTTACCGGTAAAGGACGGAGTCCCTTTGTTATTCGCAGGAGAGGCGGGGTGAGTTACACCTTTAGCCGGGATGGTGGGTTCTTAGGATGAAGTCTTCGAGTGAGCCGTCTTCCTCTTTCCGTAGGCAACGGGTGTGAACCCGTCGGATTCGGATGAGGTGTTTAAGGGGGCCGCTGGAGATGGCGCAGGTGACTCCAGTTCCATCTCGGAGTCCGTCGAGGACGACCGAATGGTTGTGGGCTCCTCCGAGGAACCCACGGGAGCGGGGTCCGGTGAGGCTGGCGATTCAGGAATCTCCTGAAGCGCTAAACAGCGAGGTTTCGCGGAGGATGCCACAGGCGTTCTGGGCATGGCTAATGATCCACTAGCCGGAGTGGTTATAATGGGCGTGTGTTGGTGAGTGACCTTGCCCGTCGGGTTAGACAGGGAGGTGGTGAGGCCTAGGTGTCCTACTTAATAGGTGTGTCTTCTCTACCGCACTTACAGGGTAGACGAGGTGTGTCCTAGTGCTGTTTGCTGTCGGCTAGGAGGCCCCAAGGCCGGTGGTTCCAAACCTAGCCGGATTTTGCGTTCCTCACGGTGTGCCGGAATGGCCCTCGGTACTTTTTTTTTTTATTTCCCCCTCCTTCTCTGGGGGGTCGGCGCGAAGCCCTCCGACTCGTGGTCAGAGTCCTATCCATCTTTTATTATGTTATTACTTTTTCTTAAATCTAGTTACATGGGAATGGGGTTGGGGTTTGTTCTCTTTATTTCCTATCTTTATTTACTTGTCTCTTACATCTTATCTATTTTTATCTAATCTTGCTTGTATTCTATCGGAATCTTACATTTCTTTCTATGTCTATTTACTTAATCTAATACATTTCTTTTATATCTATCTTAACTTAATACTGTTTATAATATATTAGGCTATACCTTTTTGAGTGGCCTGTAGCATTAATTCATGTGTTGCCAGTGCCTTTCGTTGCAGATTTGCTTGAACCACTGTGTATGCCTTCGCGCCGTTCGATGTCGATGTTCCGCCTGGCACCACCTTAGGCAGGGTTCCCACTACGCCGGACCGGCAGATCTGCCGCCCCGGTAAATCTGCCGGAAGGGCTAGTGGCTGTACAATTTATATGAAGCTATTCACATTATCCCGGGTCCGGCATTTTTGCCGAGCCCGGCATTTTTACCGAGCGTTTTGTCACTACGAATTGCCGGTAGAACGACCGGGCCCGGAGTAATGTGAACGAGTTTGTGCCGGTATCTGTCCCCCGCTCGCCCCGCTCGTGCTCCCCTCGCCCCGCCCGTGTTCCACTCACGTCATTCGGCTCGCATTTTCTGGTAAAAGTAGACGTTTAGCATGGATATTCAAGCAGAAACTTTAATTACGCTTGTCCAAGAGAGACCTTAGCAGCATGGCGTGAAGTATGTTTAATACTGAAACCAAACTTCGATGAGCTGGATGAAAAAGAAAGAAAACAGTACGGTGAGTTTTTAATGTTTTATTGATAAAATGTAAATGCATTGATACAATTTATTTTATTGCTGCTGCCTGCCACGGAACGGAACCAATATCCGAAACAAAATAATTAGTAAATGATGTCCGTATAGCGTTGGCAATAGGGCCACCTCGACTCGATCGATTCTGATTCATGGTTGTCGTTTCTTGTTCTTGTCCATGTTCTATATTTTGGTAACTTTCAAAATTTATACCATCTTTTTCTCTTACAAAATTATGTACGACTGTACAAGCTTTAATTACTTGAATAGCTGTGTCTACGTTCAGATCTATAGCTCGATGGATTATTCGCCACTTATTTGCCAGAATGCCAAAAGCGCACTCAACATACCTTCTTGCTCGACTTAGTCTATAGTTAAAAATCTTTTTATCAGTATTCAAATGTGTACCTCCATATGGACGTAGGAGATTAGGTGTTAAGGCAAAGCCTTCATCGCCAAGAAGTATAAACGATAATTCTTCGTGCAAGTTTTCATGAAGCGGTCTAGGCTTTGGTACATTTCAAGTACCATCATTGGCGAGGGTAGAACCATACTGATCCAAGTGTCATTTTTCAATAATGCAGATTTTTGCAGTAAAGGCACGGTTTTTTTATTTTTTTTCATGTCACACTGATCCAAGTGCAGAAAACGTCATCTTCTGTTAAGGAGCCTTTATTTCCCACTTTAGCATTAGTCTTACTTTCAAAATTATATCATGCCATACTAATCCAAGTGCAATCCGTACTTGGATCAGTATGGCCCAAATTTACTGAGTAAGCTAAAGTGATCCAAGTACAAAATGTTTATTCAACTGGCAACAAAACAAGCGTTGTTACTGTCAAAGTTACCTGTCAAATCCGTTGTTTTGCGCGGGAATGTGAATAAACGGTTTTACTATTTACGACGATTCTTACTTGTTGTGGTTGTTAAATTTTAAAAGTATTTCTATTCGCGGGTTCAATAAAGTGTTTCAGTGAAATGGAAGGGAGAAACGAGACGCTCTAGAGCAGAAAATATAGTTGCGTTGGCGTTGCAAAGTAGTGCATTGGGTGATTCAGAAAGCGATGAGGATTTTTCCAGCGATCATTCATCCTACCACCCACCAGACCAGCTGAATGAATCTCTCAGCGATATAGGAAATGATGAAGGTAAGTAAATGTCTATTACAGTTTAAGTTTTGACTACGTAGTGGGCTGTGCGTTCGTTAGTTTCCTGCGTAGAGATCTTGGATTTGGCTTTTACATAAAGTGAATAACATAGCTTTTTATTTCTTACAGAAATTCTACAAGAAGCTGTTCAGTCTTCCGCTGGCGTGTTAGGTAATTTAGGAGAAGTGGACAATACAGAGGCTAATGAAAGTGTTAGAGGAAGAAAATGGCACAGAAATGTAGACTAATGGAAGAAAAATATAAGAAAGCGCAAGAGAAATGAAGGTCAAGAATACATCAACGTAAAAGGTAATACTGTGCCAGCAAAAGTATTTATGCCTGTCCTATGTAATTGCCGCTATAAATGTGGTGAGCATGTTCCTGCAGAGAATCAAGAAATGATACATGACGTTTATTGGAAGTTGTCTTCATGGAATGCACAAACGACTTGGCTGTGTAATGCTGTGAAAATTGTAGCACCCAAACGACGTAAGAAAAGGCTTCCTTTGCAGGCACCTAGTCATAAAAATGCGACCAGACAGTTCATATTATGTAAAGAGACATGGAACGTCGGAAAACCATTTGTGAAATGCTGCTTCAAAGACAGCAAAGAAAAGGATTTTTGCATCGGATAGTCACAGGAGACGAAAAATGGATACACTACGAAAATCCTAAACGCAAAAAAGCTTGGGTGAAACCAGGCGAACCAGGCCCATCACAGCCAAAAATAAATATTCACTGTGCCAAGGTCATGCTCTGTATTTGGTGGGATCAGAAAGGTATTGTATATTATGAGTTGCTCAAACCCTCTGAAACTATTAATGGAGAAGTTTACCGACGACAACTAATGCGTTTGAAGCGAGCCATAGAAGAAAAACGACCAGAATGGGTGAATAGACATAACAAATTAGTTCTTCAGCATGACAATGCCAAACCGCATACCGCAGAAGTCGTAAAAAGATATTTAGAGGGACAGGACTGGGAAGTGTTACCCCACCCGCCATATTCACCAGACATAGCTCCTTCGGATTACCACCTATTCCGGACGATGCAGACAGACCTTACTGGAGAAAAGTTTACTTCATGTGAAAGTATCAAAATTTGGATTGACAACTGGATAAGCTCAAAAGACCAGGACTTCTTCCAGCAAGGAATACGAAAACTACCTGAACGATGGGCGAAGGTTGTAGCTGCAGATGGAGCATACTTTCAATAATTTTTTTTTTAATTTTGTAAGCGAACAAATGTGTTTTATTTTGACAAAAAGGGGCGGAGTCATATTCACACACCCAATAACAAAAGAGTATGTAAAAAATTCTTTTTAAAAGTGATCCAAATAAGCAATAAGAGAATTGATTATGCACTAAGAAATAAAAATGCTGTCTCAGGAATACCAGAAAATGACAAACGGGGACGAAAATCTCCACCAAATAAGATCTCAGAGGAGAAATTGACATGGATCAGGGACCATATTAATAGCTTTCCAAAATATAAAAGTCACTATGGAGAAAGGAGTTCTTCACGCCAATACTTGTCTCCGGAGCTATCTATGAATAAAATGTACGAATTATTCAAAG
Organism: Aplocera efformata; assembly: GCA_921293045.1. Classification (NCBI taxonomy): domain Eukaryota; kingdom Metazoa; phylum Arthropoda; class Insecta; order Lepidoptera; family Geometridae; genus Aplocera; species Aplocera efformata. The sequence goes on from OV121057.1 coordinate 1,751,026, forward strand.
TAAAATGCGAATCTGAGGGAAAGCCTATTCTTAAAAAGCACATCTACAAAAAAGTATTCACAACAGAATTTAATTTGCACTTTTATGTCCCAAAAACAGACACATGCAAAACGTGCGATACATTAGAAGTAGCAATAAAAGCAGAAGAAGACCTTGAAAAGTGCTTAGTTTTAAGAACCCAGAAAGACGATCATTTAAAATTGGCAAATACAGTGCGAAATATTTTGAATGATTATAAAGCAAAGGTTAGATGATGATTCCTTAATAGCAACAACTTTTGACTTGGAGCGCACACTCCCCCTCCCATATCTAAATACGGGTGAGGTCTTTTATCTAAGGCAACTTCAGATACTAAATTTCGGAATACATTCCTATCTAAAAGACGAAGAAAAAATAATAATGAACATGTGGCCTGAGCACTGCGGGGCAAGAGGTTCTCAGGAAGTGATGTCCTCGCTCTATCACTTCATAGAAGACTCTGTGCCGGATAACATCAAAACTCTGTGTTTGTTTAGCGACTGCTGCTCCGGACAGAATAGAAATTGGAACATTTTACATTTCTTAATGTTTCTAGTCAACAAATCGACTCATCTCGAAAATATTGTGATGCATTACCTGGTCAGCGGCCACACATACTTACCCAACGATACCGATTTTTCCTTCATTAGTCGAGAGCAAAATAAGAGGACAGTCATTTTCACGCCTGAGGCATGGATGGATCTCGTGCGTTGCTGTCGAAAGCATAAGCCGTTCATAGTTCGAGACATGGCTGACAAGTTTCTCGACTTTGAAACCCTAACAACTCAATATAAAGACTACCATACTGTTTTTGGAGAAGGTGCGAAGATATCACAAATGCGAAAAATTAAATTCTGCAATGGTTCAAGCATCATGCACTTCAATGATGACTATACTGAAAATTACGAAATGATTGACCTAAAACCTAATGCAACGGATTTAGAGGTATTTCTGTGCAACCTCAGAAATTACGTACCTGCACAGGCCAGGACACCAAAGCCCATATCATACAAAAAAATGCAAGATATAAAAAAAAATCTGAAGTTTGTGCCGCCGGTTCATCATCCGTTCTACCTATCAATTCCGCATATACCTAGAAGAGGGAGGGGCGAGGAGTCTCAGGACGATGAAAACACACTACCTTCCATGTTTGGGGATGATTAAGCTTCATTTACTTCTTTAAGTTCTATTTTTCATGAGGTTTTTCTATGTTAGTCAATTTGAATTTGATTAAACATTTTGTGCCGAAGTGATCCAAGTGATTTTTTTTTTGTATAAACTAACATTTTGTTTCTCATAATAAAAATTATTGTCATTAACATTTTTTTTTTATCATCTTTAACATTTTAGCCATCATTTTATTGAAGATTAAACCATAACAGATCACCTGTATTTTTAAAAGAAGCTCCGACGCGTTTCCTTCATTTTCTCAAAAGTATGAAAACGATACTTGGATCAGTATGGTTCTACCCTCGCCCATTGATCTTATGCCAAAATGTACTATCCTTTAATATTGTAGAATCGCATTCCTTGCCATATGAGCCCACACTAATAAAAATAAATCGGTACTCTGAATCGACAACTGCCATTAATACAAAAGAATAATACTCCTTGTAATTAAAGAACATAGAACCACTCTTGGCTGGTTTCAAAATTCTGATATGCTTGCCATCTACTGCTCCAAGACAGTGAGGAAAGTTGGCTTTTCTTTCGAATCCTGAAGCGATGTCCTCCCATTCTCTCTCAGTATCAGGCAGCTTAAGAAAATCTGTCTTTAGGTTTTCCCAAATGACGTGGGTCATTTCTTTTATTAGTTTACTTATTGTCGAAACGCCTACTCTGTATGAATAATGTATTTCTTTGAATGAACATCCTGAAGCTAAATATCTGAAAAAAATTTTTTTTTAATACATTATTACTTTATACGTCACCAAGAAACAAATTGTATTGTTTTATGATATTTTTTTATTGATTTCAGGAAAACAGGTTTCAACTAAATGGAATAATATACGAGATTCGTGGCTTAAGACAGTAAAGAAACAAAAAGATGAGTCTAAATCTGGATCTTCGGCCAAAAAGACACGAAATTATTTATATCACGAGCAATTAATGTTTTTGAAAAAAGTCTCCGAACCTCGACCACCACATGAGTCAGTTTCAAAAAAAGCAAGAACCGAGACTGAAGTAGGCATGGAATCAGATTTTCGTTCACGTTTAATTAAAGATAAAAGAAAAATTGATAATAAAGAGGTAAATGACAGGATGGTAAAGTTTTTGGACTCCAGAATAAACCCAGAAAAGGAAAACCATCATCTGTCTTTCTTCAAAGGCATTATATAATACCAATCTTGAACACTTTAACTATCGAAGAGACTTTAGAATTTCAAGCTAGCGTCATGACAATGTTGCAAAAAATTAAAAGTAGGAATTATGAGAGACCAAATTACGGACATTGGCGTGATTCATATAATCAGATGACCGGACCAGATCAGTATTCTGGATACTACACACATAATAGCGTCAATCAACAGGCAACACCTACGCAAGATCAACACCACCCTGGATACTCTACGCAATATAATAGTAGCAATCAACAGGCAACAACGTCTATACCATCAACTTCATCTCGGACATCGAATCCGATTCCAGCTTCGCCATCAGCATCTAGTAATCATTCCATACATTCCCAAGACTCAGATTACTTAGATTTTGATGGGATTTAAGTTTCAGTACAAATAAATACTTAAATAAGTTATTTGCATTTTTAATTCATAATGATTATCAAATACATACACCCTCCCACACACACACATTATATATATTCACATTCATCAAACAAACATACATTGCAAACATTCATTCATTCATTCATTCAGTCTTTAAATAGGTACCTACGTCAAAACTATTATTACGCAATCTAGTGCATAAAATAATCTTACCTTAGACATATGGCTAATCTTTGTTCTGGGCAAATACATTCTCTGAAACTTGTATCACGTACTCTTATGTCTAGTCGTCCCAGTAAATCGTCAAAAGTGGTTGCTGTCATTCGAAAATAATTGAAGAACTTTGATTCGTCTCTTCTAAGTTCACCCATTAATGTTTCAAATGTTTCAAGTGAAAATCTTTCCCGTAAAATAGGGTGTACCCAATGTTTTCTTTTATTTTGCCTTCTATTAAGATACCACCACAACACAAAAATTTCGTCGTCCATTGTGCGCGCAGGTCCAAATTCAACTGAGGTAAGTACTTGACTGTCTGAATTTCTTCCGGGATCCGATGTAATGTGAACACTCTGTCCGGTGTCCGGTTTCCGGCAGATCTGCCGGTCCGGCGTAGTGGGAACCCTGCCTTAGCAATATGCTATAGTTGCTCTAGCTAGAGCCTCCCACTTTCTTCGCACTGTGCATTCTTGGCTGAAGGCGTTGTGGTCTGTCGTCTCTATTTTTGCATGCAGGCAGTTGCAGCACGTCGGGACCGTGTTGGCTATCCAGTCTTCACACTTCTGCCGGAGGTGAGGTCCGCCACAATGGCTGCACTTCTCGATGGTCTCCTTGCAGAAGCGCCGCCCGTGTCCGTAACCCAGGCATAGCGAACATTGGACCAACGGTGACTGGTCAGCGACCCTCACCCTCTGCAGGTCCACGTGTACAGACCCCGTCTCGACCACTCGTTGCCATATCTTTGGAGATACTCTCATCACTATATGGTGAGTTAGTGGGTTCCGGGTGCGCTTTTTGTAGAGGATCTCTAATTTTTGCTGCTCCATGTCCAGATCGCCAAAGATCCCCTTGTTTTGGTTCCTAAGGGCACTGAGGACGTCCTCGTCAGTGTTGTACTGGAGTACTTCCTTGAGGATAATTAGTGGGTCCTTGTTCCTAACTTCTTCGACCTGAAGGTGTTCTTTGGCTCTCGTGAGTCTCTCCTTAAGCTTTTCCCTTTCTTCCTCCGTTCTACAACGATCACTTTTCTATCTTTCGCTTTCCTAATCTTTTCTACAAGTATTCCTCCATCCTTAGCATTGACTGCTTTCCTGATCCGGTTTAGTACTTCCTCTCCGGTTTCATTCTCGTCTTGGCCCTCGGTACTGCCCTCTATAGTATAGAATACAGGAGTGGAAGGCCATTGATGTTGCTGCGGTCGTTTGAAAATCAGGCAGTATATACAAGGTAAAAGTCATAAATATGGCATTAAAATGTGTGTCCTTACAGACACAAATGGCATTACGCAGAAATTGCACGCGTCCTGTGGCTCTCATGATGTAGACGTGCAGGGTAAAGGCCGTGCTGATAAAGTAGTTATATTACTCATGGAGGATTATTTGAACGCAGGTAGGGATGGCGATTCTTTACAAAAAAGTTCGATTATTAAATCGATTCGATTTTTTTAGTTCAGCGAATTCGATGATAACAATTATTCTTATTACCATATCAAAGTATTAGATCAGGTATAAAAGAAGACATTTATTTTCTAAATGTATTTGTTACATTAAAAAGTTAAAAAAATTGATAATTTAGCTTATAGTTCCCAATGCATAATATCTAAGCTTTTTAAAAACAACACTCTACTGGGATCCAAGCGGTTCCGCTCATCACTTGCGATGATGCCGGCAATTGAAAAGAAATGATACTACGATACTCATATACATCACGGCTATTGAATGAACTTGGTGATAAATAGAGTTTTTTGTTCTTGCCAGTAAAGTATAGGATCATACTTAGGTGCGCAACTGCCTGCGATAAATAATGTTTAAAATCTTCGTTTCAATCCAAATTCCTTTTAAAAAAAAATCCAAATTTCTTTTTCCATATCAGTGCCATTGCGTCGAATTTTTTGTGGAAGTGTATTTGTAATTTAATAAATACTTCAATTTATTTTATTTATTGCTCGAGAAAAGGTATAATTAAAGTTCTTGTTTTAGCACCAATATCAGTTGAAGTTTTCATTGTATTATTTAAAAAATCGAATGTCTATTTTCAAGGGTGAAATATCGATTCTGTGTATCGATTTAAGAAAACGATTTATTTGGTCCGAGGAATCGATTCTTCGATTAATCGATTTCAGATCGCCATTCCTAAACGCAGGTCATTCCTTGTAATACATGGACAACTTTTATTTATTATTTAATTACGATTACGTTCTTTAATTACAAAGAAGAAGAAGACGAATTATAAAGATAAAAGAGCCGTGATAATGATTTCCACAGAACATAACTCAGACAAAAGCCTAAAGTAATCGCAGAATACAACAAACATAATGAAAGGTGTTGATAAAAAGGATCAAATACTATCATACTACTCGTATTCCAGTTTGTTCGCGATTATACCAAGCGAGGAGGACAACCAATAGGAGTGGACGTGCATCACGTCATGTTTTATGCAGCGCTCCTACAATATATACTCCTCCAATATATTTAAAAATTGTTCATCTGCCCCCTTTCCTCGATTCTTGTAGAAGCAATGCAATATAACTATTTGTTCGTGTGCAAAACCGCATTTTCTTTTAAAAACCTTTTTTCATGCACTTATAACTGCAATCAAGTACATGTAGTCCTTCTTCGCCAAATAACCGATCCGGCATCCTGTGGAATAACGACGTCGCCGTGGCGGCTGTTATTTACGGGAAAATGTGAAGCAACGTCAAAAACGCATCAATTACATATCGGGAAGAAACTAGGAGGCCAAGCGCATATTGGACTAAAGTCGGATAATTGGCATCTCATCGATCACACGCATCTGGTGGGGCCAACCATCCTTTCTTTCCTCTTCACCTCCCCTTTCTCTTTGTGATACCCGTGCTAAACTGATTTCAGTTTAGCATGGGTATCACATTCGGGTATTTGGCGGAAAAAGTACCTAGCATATATTGTTAAGTGACTAAGTTCAGTCTTCAATACACGTCTAAACGAACAATACGTCTTTTATTATTTCATGGCGACCCTGCCAGCAGTTTGAGTGCTTACCATGTGAGTAGCTGTCGGGCGCCGAGTGAAACACCGGAGTAGGCGAATTCCCGTGTGCCTCGGTGCCCCGAGTTATATTAAATACAATCATCATCGCGCACACGAACATAAGGGACGGTGTTCCTTTTTTTTAAGTGGAAAATACAGAAAATTACATTCAAAGACGGAAGATAAGGAAATCATAACAGCACAAAGTGCGTCGGGAGGAAATAACGAATATTCGAGTTTTGAACAGGAGTACCACTTACAAATAAATAACGCCCTGATTACTGCGTGTTTGGTGCTGTGTGGTCATCGTACTGCTTGTGATCATCTACCTGTGGCTTAAAAAACGCCATACCAAAGCGGATAGAAAAGAGAGTGAATTCTGAGTTCATGAGACGGATCGCATCGCTTATCATGGCGAGAGCCAGGACATGCTGTTGAAGACGTCGTAAGATGCGAACGAGTTTCTAGTGACCAGTGACTCTTCGTTTAGAGTGAAAGTGTAGTGATGTTTCCTTAAAATATAACTATAAGTATTAAAAAGTGCGGTCTCCAGCTTGCGTTATGAATTTTTTTTTCTCTCTTGAAAGTGCGGTTTTCGAAACTTTTACATTTCGTTTCTCTTGCTGTGTTAATTTAGTGTGTCAAGATATAGACAATTATAATACAATAGTTTTCAAAATAATATTAAATCTGCTATCAAAAATGGGCTAAAATGCAAATAACTACTATAAAATTAAAAAATAAATAAAATATATAGTCACCCCAAAAAATACCGGGCGAAGTATTTGGGCATAACGCTTGACGCAAAGCTCCGCTGGAAAGCACACGTCAAGAAGAAGAAAGAAGAGCTAAAATTAAGAATAAGAAGATGTACTGGCTACTCGGAAGAAAATCCGACCTGTCAGTGCAAAATAAAAGAATACAGTATAAACAAGTCCTGATGCCAGTATGGACATATGGTATTCAGCTCTGGGGCTGTACCAAAAAAACGAACACCCAAATCATACAACAAAGTTCTCAAGGGTATTGTAAATGCACCCTTCTTATGTACAGAAATGACGACCTTCATCGGGATCTTAATATACAGGTCGTCAGTGAAATTATTAAAAAGTATGCAGAGGCTCACCAACAAAGACTTCATCATCATGTTAATGTTGAGGCTATCCAGCTCCTTGATCACACGGACATAAAAAGAAGACTCAAAAGAACTAAGCATTTTGAGCTAGTGTAGTGACAAGTGCAGTGAGAGTGATAGTTGTACAATTTACAAACTAACAAAGAACGCATGAACAAAGTGTCCTCACCTTAACTAGAGACCGTGAGAAAAATGCCAATGGACACATTGGCACTTTTCTCGGAATTCTTCGGAATTATTCTAGATAGCAAATTAAGTAAGATTTAAATTACTCATTAGATATAGTAAAATCATTAGGCTAGATCGTAATATTAACAAATTACAGTAAAGTAATTGGACAAAAAAAAAAAATCACAGGAATCATTGAATATCACAGGGGAATACTATGCCTCTCTACTAAAAAAATTGAAAGATGCCATCAAGAAAATGGACTCGAGGAGTGCTGCTTTAGCACGACAACGCACCCGTTCACGAGAGCCATGTTGCAATGGCTGCCTTGCACAAATGTGGCTACGAAATACTAAACCACCCTTCCTTATAGTCCAGATCGAGCTCCCTCGGATTATTATTTGTTCCCAAAATTGAAAAAAAGAACTTCGTGGAAAGAAATTTACTGACGATGAAGAAGTTAAGTCGGCAATTTCAGACTATTTTGAAGGCCTTGACAAAACATTTTTTTTCGAAGGCATTAGCAAGCTTTTTGATAGAAGGGAGAATACGCCGCTTTTTGGTATTGGCACACGAAATACAGATCAGTACGCTACTCTCCTTCGTTTACTACGCATCTTTTCGTATTCGATCGTGTTATTTTGTGTACTAACTACTTTTGGCTTCGTTTATTGGACTTGTTTGCTTGTGATTTGGATTTGGACAGTATCGATCACTCTACGACGACTTTCGCTGTATTGGCACTATGGCTGTGTACACCACACAGGAATATGCCAACAAGCACCTCATTTATGGGGAATGCAGATGTAATGCTAGTGCTGCCTCGAGACTCTACCGCCAGATATACCCAAATGCTGATCGTTATCTAGATCACAGAGTATTTAAATACATCGTCTACTTTTCTCCGAGGGCCGACTTCCAAACCAAGTGCATGGTGAAGGAAGAATGTCACTACCTTACGAGGACGTTGTCCTTCAAGCAGTGGAAGAAGACCCAAGTACTTCGGTACGTACAATTGAGGCCAGCACAGGGATTCCTAAAAGTACAGCTCACCGAATATTGCAAAAAATGAGTTCCACCCATATCATGTGCAGCGAGTACAAACTCTTTTACCTCGGGATTATGAGCCTCGGGTTGCGTTTTGTCAAACTATGCTTCAAAGAGAAGATTCTTAGAAAATAAATTAAGGTCGGACGAATCGACGTTTAAAAAAGATGGATACATGAACTTGTGGCGTCGCGAGCCCAAACAGCGCGAGCGCACTGCTACGCCAGCCGGCCGAACCTGTCCAGGCGGCGCGGGGCGCGGCGAGGCGGTTGAGGTCTTAAGGAACGCTTTGAGTTCACTATTTACACGTTAAACGCCGATAGAAAAAAATAAAAATCGTAAAAATACTTTTGGTCGTAATTTGTTTATTATGTTACGATACGTATAGAAAATAAGTTTTATTCAATTCTGTACATGGGTTACATAGTTACAGTCAAATACATAGCTGAGGTCACCGGTGCACCCCATGGCGCACAAATACAGAAAATATATTTTCCGGTACCCGGCGCCGCGCCGGCCACCCTGCCGGCCACCCGCTACACCAGTAGTGCGCTCGCGCTTACGGTGATAGAACGTGTGTTACTAGATCAATTACGTTCCTACTATCTTAGCTGTCATCATTTTCTTATTGAATAGTTAATGTGCGAGCCTTTAGATATGGATTTAGCTATGGAGGACTTCGAATTTACGCAAGATGAATGGAAGCAAATCAACGCGTTAGAAATTTCTTTTTCGATCGCTTCTATAAACAATGACGCTCTCGTAGAATCGGATAGTGAACCCATGCAATTACCGAAAAAGAAAAGACGTTTGGTTATCGCAAGTGATAGTGATAGTGACAGTGAGTCGGCTGAAAATTTTGTGGCCGCCAATATATCGCAAAATGACCGTATTTCCTCAAAATGGTCGAGGCCAAAAAGACGATAGCCATCAGTGATTCCTTTCACCGAGTTCGAGGGTATGAAACCTCCATATTCTAATTTGCTGAAAGAAGCTGGCCCTGACCAGTATTATGATCTATTGGTGCCTGAAGAAATTCTTGAAATGATTGCTGAGCAGACAAATTTGTTCGCAAGTCAAAACATCACAGCCAGGCAAACAAAGCCTGGATCAAGGTCTCATTCATGGAAGCCAACAAACAAGACAGAAATAAAACAGTTTCTTGGGCTGGTCTTGTTTATGGGCGTAGTAAAGCTGCCGAAATTAGCTTATTATTGGAGCAAAGACAAGATACTTGGACAAACTTTTCCAGCCACCGTTATGAGTAGGAACCGCTTCGAGTTACTACTGCAATACCTACACTTTAGCGACAATTTATCTGTCGACAGAAACGATCGTATTGCCAAAATAAGACCTTTAATCGATGCTCTCAGTGCTACTTTCCAGAAATATTATTCGCCTAAAGAAGATGTTTGTGTGGATGAAAGCCAAGTACCTTTCAGAGGTCGAATAATATTCAGGCAATACAATAAAAGTAAGCGACACAAGTATGGCATGAAGCTATTTAAGTTATGTACTGTTCCCGGATATACTTGCAAACTTAATTTGTATAGTGGGAAAAACATTGACGCAATAAATACTACGCCAACAAATGTGGTGATGGCACTATGTGAAAATATATTTGACAAAGGACACACGCTAGCAACTGATAATTGGTACACTAGCTTGCAACTGGCTTATCGGTTATTGGAGAAGCAAACCCATTTAATTGGCACATTGCGAAAAAACAGAAGAGGATTGCCTAAGGCTGTTGTTGATTCGAAACTGCAAAAAGGTGAAACAATGGCTATGGAGAATGAAGATGGAGTAACAGTGCTTAAATGGAAAGATAAGAGGGACGTGCTTATGCTGTCGACAAAAGGCAAACAGATTCGTAAACCAAAAGTTATTTTGGATTATAATAAATCAAAAGGGTCTGTAGACATGAGTGACCAGATGGGTGCCTATTCTTCGCCATTGCGGAAAACCGTAAAATGGTATAGAAAATTGGCAATAGAACTACTTCTAAATACGGCAGTTGTATTTAAATGCTTGGGTCATGTACAATGAAAATAAGCAGAGCAAATCTTGTCGACTTTAGGAGGGCTCTCATAAATTATTTGACTCGGCCAGCAGATTCCCAAGAAATAATTATCAATGAAAGACCTAAAAGACTCAAGCATGTTCTAAAATTAATCGCTAATATGTTGATGCTATAAAAGGTTTCTTATCTCATCTTTTACAGCATGTTTTGTCAAATTTTATGGCTAATTATTTATATTTCTAATGGTTGTTTGTAATTATGCTTACTAATGAGAACTTTATTTTATTTTTCAGTAAAACAGATTTTTATGTTTGTATTTCATTAAAAAATAAAGACTGCTAATTTTCGTTTAATAATAAAGACTAATTTGAATTATATATCCTGAATTTTTATTTTGGTTACTTTTTTGCGCTATCTTTCATTTTTTCAATTCCTTACAAGGTATGTTTGTCCCACTGCGCAGTATAGTTCTACAGCGCCGTGCCGGTCACGGAGTACGAATAAAGTAACAGTCAGTATGGCCGGCGGCGAGAAAAAGTAGTTTGAATATGACTATACGTTGAGGTCACCGGTGACCCCCATGGCGCTATGATAGAGGAAGGGTGAGGTCACCGGTGACCCCCATGGCGTTTAGCGTGTTAAGTTCATTAGAAGTCAATAAAATAGTTATATTTACATTCCCCTACGGTAAGAGTTTGCCGCAAGCAGAAAATGAATATAGATATAAGCTGAACTTGACATTGCATACTATGTCATGCAATAATAACAAAATACAATTGATTGACTGTAACAATATTGTTACTGGAAATTATTATTTGACTAAAGGTAGTTATTACCTTTCCAAATTCTACAAAAGACAATTTGTATTGTCGGTGCCACCGAAGACTCCCTATATAACATGACAAACTATATACGCGAAAAGCTGAGACAAAAGAAACTAGTCACGATGGTATCATTAGAGCCTTCGACAGCGCGTGGTGGCCCGCAATCAGAACCAGGTTGGCTGAGGAAAAGTTTCCTATGAACATCAGGAGAGTTGTGGACAGTTACCTCAAAGATAGGGTCGTCAAATTGAGGTACGCTGGCGAAGAGGTAACTAAGTCCACAACAAAGGGTTGCGTACAGGGCTCCATTGGAGGAACAATCTTTTGGAATATGCTACTTGATCCCCTCCTTCAGCAACTTGAAAGGCAAGGCACTTATTGCCAGGCCTTCGCGGACGACGTGGTCTTTGTGTTTGACGCAGATATCGCCCTGGAGGTACAAAGATAGGCGAATGCCGCCCTCGTCCATGTTCGGGAGTGGGGTATCAAGAACAAGTTAAAATTCGCTCTGCATAAAACAAACACAATAAAACTCTTAGGCGCAAACTAAAGTATGTCAAATGTCGACATTCAAATGTCTAAAGAAATAAAAGTGCTGGGCCTTACAATCGACGATAAGGTAACATTCTCACCAAGTTATCTTTTGTATGGTACAGATATCACAATTTTACCCAAGGAATTGAAACAAGTAAAAACACATAATGACTGGGTCAGTGACAGGACCATAGCATTTCAGAATACAATAAGATCACATAAGTACAATAAAAGACTATTCGACAAAAATAGAAAGTTCCATGAATTTAATGTTGGAGATATGGTATATGTGGAAAACGGAAACAAGCTAAATAGAAAAAAAACGAGAAGAACTAAAAATTGGACCATTTAACATTATTGAAAAAATATCAAAATCAATTTATAGAATTGACACTGGACACAAGAAAACAGAGTCAAATCTTTTTCACATCACAAAACTTATTCCAATACCCATCATACAAGAAAAAGGAGGAGATGAAGAATTAGAAGAGGGAGAACACTTATAATAAAAGAAACTTTATCCTGTAAATTTTCTTCCCTAAGGGTGGGAGATATAAAGAAAATACATTGCTGTACTTTCAATATTTGAATTTACCACGCATAGCGCTACTGTTCTTTTTTAATTAGTCTATGGTTTGATGGCATCTGTAGTCTATGGGTCAAGAGAGATTTTTGGTTATGATGATTAGTAATTTAAAACGTGTTGTTTAAAATACAAAAGGAATTGTGAAGGAACGAAGGAGAAACATAAATGTCGTTTCTTTGTTTACAGGTGTGTATTTTGGATAATGCATTCGTTATATACTTATAGGTTATAGGTTAGTGTTAACAATTAAATCTTTGTTTACAGAGAAACGCATGTTTATTTCGTCTAATTACTTCACAAAAGTCCCTAGACTTATATGTATAGAGTCACACTATGACGCTCAGCGACGTCAGAAAGGAAATACATGTCTTCCGACCATAACATAAAGAAAATGTGGCGACTATACCAACAAGAACGTATTTTTATTGATTTTTTAATTGATTTTAGCTGTTTTTAATAGCCGTGTTCGATTTAATCATATTATATTTAAGTGTTTATTGTATTAGAATAATAATGTAGGTAAAATTTTTAGCTAAATAAGTGATTTCGTGTTGTGAAAAATAACCGGCGTCCCTTGGTATAAATTTGATATATATCATTGTTTTCTCGGTTTGGTGGAGTTGTCTTCGTGTTTCCGTTTATTTGTGTGTTTTGGTGTATTTTAATACTAAGAAACATAGTTTTATGCACGTAAGTACAAAGTACAGTAAGTACAGTACCAAATTTATAACCTAGATTTGTTGGTCACAAACCTTTGTACTCATTTTCTCCTATTGCACTAACTAGACTCGGAGAGCCTTGTCGCGTCAGGAGGAGTCGAACAAACTCCAACTGGCATTGCAAGAACTCAAAAAAACAAAGGATTTGTGTCAACAACTACAGATGGAAAGAGAAGACAATAAAAAAGTGTTGTTAGATTCGTTTAAAAATAACTCCAGACTAAAAAGCGAGTTATACACGAATAATTTAATTTTAATTTAACGAGTTTAATTGAGGAGCGGGATAGGCTACAAGAAATAATTAGTGAATATAATCAGTGCAGCAATGAGTATGATACGGCTTTGAACCAGACTTCTACACTGAAGAGAGCTCCGTGAGGCACACCATCGCATCTCACAATTGGAAGAAGCCTCTCATTACTCATTGTCCAAAAAGAATTTGAGTTTGTTAGAGGAATAAGTTGGCCCGGGGCCCGGTATTTGTTCTGCTGCAAACAGCAACCATGGCCCTACGCTGACAATTGACCTAACAAATGATGACTCTGTAGAGGTTGCTAGTTGCAGCAAAAACAAACAAAAAAATATTTAAGAATAAAAAATCTAATAAGATGTTTCATAATAAAAAAAAGTTTAGCTGCAACTGTTAAAGATAAAAGGAAATTAATTGAATCTTTTGATAAATTAAATATGTGCACTTTAGAATTAGAAAATACCAAACTGAGGTATGAAACTGACATACAGGACCTACAATTAGAATTAAGTAAAGCGGAGACTTCTTTGAATTCTTACATCAGCCGCTATGAAAAGTCCCAGGAAGCGATTAGAGAGTACTCGCTGGCTTTAAATGAAATTATAAAGGGCTCTCAGTATAATGAAAAGCGGTTTCAGTCTTAGACAGCCAATGACCTGTGTGATTGCCAACGCTATGAGCGTCCATCACCAGTGAGTGCTGCCTCATCTGATTCCTAGCTGTATGACAGTTTGCTCACCATACCACAAGAGAGCAATAAACATAATTGCAAAACAATTATGTTTAGTGATGAAATCGGACAAAATATGGGCTTATTTCTAAATAACACAATAGGACATTCAGTGATTAAAAATTGCTTGCCTAATTCCAGTTACCATGATATAATGAGTAAAATAGTTAAATCAAAGTTTAGCTGTGACACCAATTTGATACTTTTTATTGGTAATAGGGGGGATGTAAACAAATTGGATCTCTAAGTATTTTGAATCCATAAGCTCATTAAATGTTAATAAAATAGTTATGTTTACATTCCCTTATAGTGAGAGTTTGCCACAAGCAGAAAATGAATATAGACATAAGTTAAATCTGACATTGTATACTATGTCATGCAATAGTAATTGACTGTAACATATTGTTACTAGTAATTATTATTTGACAAAAGGCAGTTATTACCTTTCCAAATTCTATAAAAGACAAATAGCTGTAACGCTATCTTATTTTTTTAATTTTACAGCCAATAATTTGGCTAAACAGACTGCTCCTATTGAGCAAAATTTTGAAATTTCAGACAAAACACTCTGGATCTCATCGAGAAAGCGAATTGGGAGCTTGACTACATCTTACAAGATGAAGATTCCACCTACAAAAAGAAGTATGATGTTGCAGAGAATATTTACGATGAATTGCGAAAGGAAATTCAACATAGTATATGGAACAATGCTCACTATGAAAAATCGACACCAAAAATCGAAATACCTGATTTTTACGGCAAGTACAATCAGTGGTTGACCTTTAGAGACCTCTACGTTGAAAGTGTGCATAACAATCATGCAACACCTTAAGACGAAAATCAAGGGGAAGCGGAGAAGCTAGTACAACATTTGGGAGTCAGCGCGGAAAACTATTCGTCGTGCTGGGACATCCTTACACACCGTTATGACAACAAACGGCTGCTGTTCACTTCTTACATAAATACGCTTTTAAATCAACCTATCACACAACAGGCAAGCGCAGCGAGCATAAGAAAACTCCACGACGTTATGACAGAGTGTTTGAACGGCCTGAGGAACATCGGACTTGATATATCAAATTGGGATCCGATTGTAGTTCATCTCTTGGTACAAAAACTAGATGGCGAAACATAGAACGAATACATGAAAGATGTTAAAAACCCGAGAGATTTCCCTGATTTGCAAGAATTTATCGAGTTTCTGGAAGCTAAATTCATGGCGCTGGAAGTGTTACAAGGAAACAATCAAAAATTAGTCGCTCCGAGCAAGCTCTGGAAATCAGTAAAACAGGTCAATTATGATTCAGAAACTCGAAACAGCAACACAAAGAGGTCATATTTTAACAAGTCACGAAACTCGCCAAACGTCTTCTTCACTTCCGTAAGAACTTGCCCGATTTGCAAAGACGAACACGTATTGATGAAATGCGAAAAATTTATCGCTATGAGCGCAAGGGCACGTATCGAGACAGTTCGCAATCTGCATATTTGCAAAAACTTTATTCGGTCACGGCGAAAAACAGTGTAAATCACGTAAAACATGTAGAGTGTCATAAGTCACATCAGAGTATGTTACACGATGCGGAACCGGAAGTATCGAACAATCACGTAGCTAAGCCGTCGACTTCATTTGCAGTTAATAACATCATGAACGGAGAAAAGGAAGTTTTATTGCCTACGGTTTGTTTAATGGTCAAAACTATAGATGGGGAGTTTATCGGCGTAAGAGGACTTCTTGATCAGGGTTCTCAAGTTGGCCTGATAACTGAAAACGCGGCTCAACGCCTCCGATTGCCGCGACGAAAAATGAGCGCCGTGGTGTCCGGTGTCGGGTCACTTGGCGGCAATTGCAAAGGAGCAATTAACTAAGAATGCAAATCAATTCATTCTGAGTATAACTTTGGCTTGGAAACTCTTATCATGAATAAACTAATCACCAAGTTGCCAACGGTCTCTTTCAACAGCGAACTGGACTTATCTGGAAAACTTAAAACTAGCCGACCCACACTTCAACATCTCGGACCAGATTGATATCCTGTTGGGTGCTGACATTTATTCAGAGCTATTACTAAATGGAATAATTAAGAGCGATAACGGCTACCCCGTAGCTCAACAAACCAAGCTGGGTGGATTTTATGTGGAAATGTTAAAACATTTAACTGCTTCGTAACTCTCAACGACTTCGAAAACATGGCAAGATGTTGAGCAATTTTTTTTGTTATGTTCAAAAGGTCTGATTTTTAGTTCCTAAAAAGTTTAAATTGATTATGTTGTGTTTTGATTTGTTTTATAATAAAGTCTAATTCAATGGTATATAAAAATACTTTTCGATTTATGAAGTTTTCCTTTAAAATTCCTTACATTAAAATGTTCTACATATGTAGATCGCGCGACTACTAACGTCCCAAACAGAGGCGCGCCTACTGGAGTGTTAAAAGCTTATTTTCAGCAGAGACCAGAACCCTGTTTTATTGGTTTGTTTTTATAATAATGAGAACATGGCTATTTGAAAGCTTATTTTCAGCAGAGACCAGAACCCTGTTTTATTGATTTGTTTTTATAATAATGAGAACATAGCTTTTTAAAAGCTTATTTTCAGCAGAGACCAGAACCCTGTTTTATTGGTTTGTTTTTATAATAATGAGAACATAGCTATTTGAAAGCTTATTTTCAGCAGATAACAAAATCCTGCTTTATTGATTTTTTTTTTATAATGAGAACATAGCTATTTAAAAGCTTATTTTCAGCATAGACCAGAACCCTGCTTTATTGCATTTTTTTATAATAATGAGAACATAGCTATTTAAAAGCTTATTTTTAGCAGAGACCAGAACCCTGTTTTATTGGTTTGTTTTTATAATAATGAGAACATAGCTATTTAAAAGCTAATTTTCAGCAGAGACCAGAACCCTGATTTATTGATTTGTTTTTATAATAATGAGAACATAGCTTTTTAAAAGCTTATTTTCAGCAGAGACCAGAACCCTGTTTTATTGGTTTGTTTTTATAATAATGAGAACATAGCTATTTAAAAGCTTAATTTCAGCAGAGACCAGAACCCTGTTTTATTGGTTTGTTTTTATAATAATGAGAACATAGCTATTTAAAAGCTTACTTTCAGCAGAGACCAGAACCCTGTTTTTTTTTTGGTTTGTTTGTATATTAATGAGAACATAGCTATTTGAAAGCTTATTTTCAGCAGAGACCAGAACCCTGTTTTATTGGTTTGTTTTTATAATAATGAGAACATAGCTATTTGAAAGCTTATTTTCAGAAGAGACCAGAACCCTGTTTTTTTTTGGTTTGTTTGTATATTAATGAGAACATAGCTATTTGAAAGCTTTTTTTCAGCAGATAACAAAATCCTGCATTATTGTTTTTTTTTTTTTATAATAATGAGAACATAGCTATTTAAAAGCTTATTTTCAGCAGAGACCAGAACCCTGATTTACTATTATTTTTTATATAAGGACACATGGCCTTTTGAAAGCTCTTTTTCTAATACATGAGAACATAGCTTTAAAAAGAAGCATCATTTCATCACAAAACAGGAACATGCTACTTTTTTTATCAATGACAACATGGCTGTTTTAAAGCCCATTTCAGCACAGAACAAAACCCTGCTTTAGTTTTTATGAATACAAGAGAACATAGCTTCGTAAATGCCTATTTCCAACAGATAACATAACTTTTTTTTAAAGAAAAACAGTATAGAGAAAATACCTCTGCAATGAAGAGGACATTTAGTCGGGATCAACATAATGTATGCAAGAGATCAGAACTCCAGCAAGTTCCATATATTTGTACTAAATATTGTACAAAGATATATTTTAGTACTGATGCGATTTCATTGATACGTCCGTTGATTATCCAGAAATTAAATTGTAGAACAATGATGCATTTAGTTATTGAAGTCACTGATGATTATCACCATCATTATTTGAACTTTAATCGACAATTTCGAAACAAACTGGTTCAGTTGGGAAGCCATAGTATTGTTTAGAAAAACAACACGAACTTTGAAACAGAGAATAAACTGCAAATAAATATAGAAGACAATCCAGTTTAGATTTAAGTATGTACGCTACTTTTCCTCCAAATTCACGCCTTAAAGATTTGGCAACACAGTGTGTTACTGAGACTTGAGAACAGACAAACATTTTCTAGTTAAGGTTAACAATATTTGATAATTTGACAGAACAGAACTTGAACTGAACTTCTAGAATCATATTGGAATGTTTGCCAGTTTATAAGCGTATTATAAAAATAATAGCTTGAATTTAGCTTACAGCATGCAAAATGGTCTCCCATTTGGCAGCTCGCCAGCCAGTTGCTCGCGTCCGTAGGTGTGTATCCTTTGATTCCCTACACCCCACCTACTGGGTGGTACTAGAAGAGCAACCAAAAATAGCAAGAGAACTTGTGCCAAGTTCGTCCGGAGAGGTACTTCCATCACACCTGGAATCTGCCACCAAGCAGTAGTGCTAGCATTACTGTGTTCCGGTAGAAGGGTGTGGGTGCCGATGAAATCACTCATTCACTCTCGCTTGTCTACATTAAGCCACTTAGCAATGCAAACATTAGAGGCTGTTACAGTAAAATAAACTATCAAAGATCAGGTGAAAATATCTATCAATATTATATTATTTATCTTCTGCTTCTAAACTAGCAATGGCCATTTTCAGTGCCCCATCCCTGGAGACATTACCACCAATGAAACCAGTGCTGTGGCAAAACACACATCCATCTATTGCAGCTACGTCACTCAATATCTCATCTCGTACACCCCACCAAGCTTTATGAAGTGGTTTCCTGGAACAAAAATGTATAATAAAACAGGGGGTTGCAGGCAATCCCTACACATACCCCCTGGGTGGTGCTGGAAGATCTAAAGTAGCAGATCTTGTACCAAGCTCGCCAGGATCGTTTTTTTTTTATGTTACGAAAGTGACGGGACGAGCTGAAGGAGCTTGATATTAAGTGGTTACCTCCACCCAAAACAAAAGCAATACGAGTGTGCCACAGCTTAGCGGCAGATCACCAGGTGTGGTGGCAATACCTCACCAAACAAACATTTTATCTCCAATCATATGTTAATTGAATATTGAAAGTAGCTGTATGATATCACATACCTCGTGACAAAGCTTTGAGGCATAACAGGAACCGCCTGGATCCTCCAAGAGTTAGGTTTATCGCTGAACAGGACATATTTAACTTCCTGCCCGAGCCCCATCTCAGTCTCCAAGTCAAACAGATGTTCCTTCCAAGGAAATCTCTCCGTGAACTCAACGATTTGTCCGGAACTGTGGATCTTGTGACGGTTTTCGAGCGAAGATTTGACATAATCTCTCGCCGGCAGCCACACAGAGACTAAATAGTTGACCGTGTATAGGAACTCTTCCCTTACCAACTGCATAGCTTTTTTGAATATCTATAACAGAAGAATGTGAGACAGATTAACAAATTTATACCTTTAGATTTCAAGTATTAGACACGTCAAATTTTACACACAAGTGAAACATACTCGTGAGCATATAACGTGTCACAGGAGCTCCTTAGGCACATTACATGCACACAGATTATGTCAAATTAGTTTTCGTTTTAGTTAGTCCAACTCGGATGATCGGAAAACTTTGGTCACTTACAAAAAAGGTTTAAAGAGTGACTTGCGCATCTCTTCTCATGCCTTTGCAGGGAAAAATCCCTGTTTTTGCAGGGCTGTTTTTTGGGCGTTGGCCACTACTTAACAAAAGGTAGCCGTGAGATTTAAAAAAAAGTATCTATATACTATACCCTATAGATCTCTCCAAGAGAGACAGTCAAATCACAAACCTCATCTAAATCAGCCTGCTGATTTGAATTCCACTCTGGGTTTAATCTCCCAACCCTCGCACTCAAATGAGTTCTTATTTTGTATTTTGGTTCTTCAGTTGTCATCGGTACCCCATTATCTATCGCATCTATTTCTTCTATGAAGTTTTCATACACCTTTTTGAATATTATTTTGAGATTTTCACTCCCAATTGGTATTTCCTTAGGTGAAACCGTTCGGATCACATCCTCCCCATAGAACGCATATATTAAGCCGGCTGAACTTAACCTGAAAATATAGATGTCACTTTAATTATCATCAACAAAAGTGAAAAATCTTTATTCTAATATAGTTCAAACACAATAACTATTTCTACCTATGTCCATTATACCATTATACCTATGCTTTTGAAACCATACAACCGATGTGCCCCAAACCACCACTAAAACAATGCATTTGGCACAAAATGTATTTCTTTTTAGTATGTATTCTTTATAGTACACCGGCTATCCCCTAGTTTCCATCTAATCTTTTGCAAAGCCATCAGTCAATACCAGACACTGGCAGAATTGTGTGGTATAAGACTGCTCCATGGTTTACTTGGTAGTAGGCCTGCCTTGGAAGCAAAGGGGTCTTGGGTTCGATTCCCGGCCGGGACACAATGTAAAGTTTATTCTTGTGTTTGTGTATTGGTCCATGCCATCGGGACTCCTAATGCAGGAGTATAAGTGTGTAAAAAAAACCAAAGCAATAAGTAGAAGTAAATTTCCTAAAAAAAGAAACAAAGTTTTACGTAAATTGCCAACTCTGGTGTTGGGAGTTTTCTAGCCACCCAAAGGCGTCCAACATGGCTTAGTGCTAGTATAGCTGGAACCAATATCTTTACACCCTCTCCGTAGTATAGAACTGCTCAGATCAAACGCCACTAAATGGTCCTATCTTAGTACTGAACAGACAGAGTTTTAAAGGAGCATGTAAGTTAAGCAACTCTTTACTTAAACAACATCTAAAGAAGCTTTGCCATGATACTTCATAATACTTCTAAGAATGAATAAAATTCTCAGTTGCAAATAATTTTAGCTGTAAAGTGGCTTTGATGGTAATTATAATAAATAAGTGATTAAAGTTAAGGAATAGTTGAAGGACCACCTTAAATTAAATGGTTGCTGCCTTCGATAAAAATCAGCAAAACAACTTAGGTCCAACCCTAACAAGCAACCCTAGCAAGCCTGCAATTTCAACGGCATTTTCATGCAAGTGCATCACTTGAAAGAAGGAAATACTTACTTAATCTTATATTTGTCCCCAAGCTCAGGTTTCAGAGAACTAAGAGTTTCTGTGAACTCCCGTTGGTGATGGTCATATCTTTTCCTCTCATGATCGAAGGTTGCTCCTACATCAACAACTATGTCACACTCATTGAGTTTGGACATGTCACGGGAACGGACAATTTTGGCATCTTTGTACAGGGGAAGACACTTGAGCATAAAGCAAGCGAGGACCTCATCGCAATGGAAGACACCATCATGGGTTCCGATCTGAAAGAACATGAATAATTTATTTATAATGGATACTACAAAAAAAAAAAAAAAAAAATATTTTAAACATTTTTAATAATGATTTGATGTATTCAAAGTCAAAATAATTTATTTTAGTCAAATGCTTAAAAAGTTACTAGGAAACATGAATTCTTATTACTAATTTTAGTGCTTGTTTAAACCCTATCGACTCATACTCATTTATTTTCACCGTAGGATCATTTGACATAACACTTGGTTATGTCAAATTTACATTTACATAATACTGTTACAATAATTATGTAGGTCGGTACTATCTTATAATTATAATATCTGAAGATTTAAAGAGAATAACGAGCAACTCATTCTATTGTACAATAATCAAAAGTAATCCTTTGTAATATACAATATAATAAATAAGTACCTTATGTATTCATCTTGTTTGTCAATATTGAAATGTTAGAACCAGATTAAAAAATTTAAGGTTACTTTACAAATTTCTCTCCAAGAAAATTTTTTCAAAATTATTGTTTAATCCATATCTTACTAACTGCACACAAACACACATGGTTCAGAGTTTCTGTCAGTTGTTTTACTAATTTTAGGGCTAATTCCTGGTTTTATTTTTGGCTAATTAGCAGCTAAATTCAAAAGCTGTAGAGGCGTTGCTGCCCACAATTTAGCCACTTACAACAAATTTTAACATGTCTTCCACATAATAAAAAGAAATACTTGTTAAGAAAATGGCTAGAATTGAGAGAGTATGTTTTAGAGCTAATCAAGGTAGAAGCAAGTTAAACCACCATGCAAAACCATGAGAGGGCAGGGATAACGAACCATCCATAAGCATGACATGACTAAGCATGTCTGTCTGATATGCCACTAATCAAATATAAATGTAAATATCTTTGATCAAAGATATATTGCTTCAATATATTTGTCCAAGAGTCTACTTATTTTCACTGAATGTCACACTGGGTAAATTTCTTAGCCCAATATCTTTTGAATTGATAAGTGGCATATATACCACCCTTTGTGTGTAAGTATATGCAGTTTACCCACAAAATATGGAACCACGCCTCAATAAATACAAAAGCTAAATAACCTAAACACAAAAGCTAAATAAATTAACAATAAATAGGCCTAAGAGTTTTATAATCTAAATGAAAACGAACCTTCATCTCGAGAACACTAATCTGCCGATAATGCTGTTTGATAAAAATATTGCTTGATTTATGTAAATTTTGATTAAAAACTAAGCGAGCACTGTCTACAAAAATTCTAAACATTTATTTACCACGTGAACGTACTTACAAAAAATCCACACGCACAAACGGATGAGTTGCCAATCACAATTCACAATTACTTTCCTTTACCAAATCAATTTCGCCATTTTGTTTAGTTTGTTTAAGTAGCGATGGGCGATTATTACTAAAAGTAATCGAACTATTCGATTATTCAATTCATCTGATTCATCGCCTATATTCATTGTATAGGTTTAATGGATAGGTGGAAAGTCAGACCACTCCAAGCTTGTCTCGCAGCATGTCTCACAACGAGTCTCAGGACATGTCTCCCAAAATATCTCGCAACATGTCTCACAACAAGTTTCACTACAGTTTTTTCGATTTTTTTATTACTCACTTTTTAAAATTAAAGATTTCGTTGCGGTTGCGGGTGCGCGTGCAGTTGCGTGCAGTGCGATTGCGGGTGAGGGTGAAGTACGGGTTTTGGTATTGTCATTACTTCGTCGTACAATATATCAATCAGTTAGACTTGACTTGACTTGACTGGTGACGCCTTTTGAGTTGCTACATGTTAAGAAAGTTTACATCACCTCTAAAAAAAACTTCTTAAAAAAGTTAATTTAAAGGTGTGAGTTACAACTTCATACTTTAACAAAACTATGCATGATCAACCTTTCGTCGACTGCAAACTAATTCACTAAGCAAGCAATATTGGTTTGAGCATGATCTAATTAAAAATCGAATTCGAGTAATTCGTGACACATTGACTACTTCTTATCCATTCGGATATATGATCTGTTGTTATTACTAATCGATTATGGAGTAGTTAAGAACATCGATTAATCATCGACATCTCTAGTATTAGGCGAGTAAGTGGCAGGTGCCAATAGATGTCGCTAGTGGTGGCAAAAATTGCATAAACCGATTGTGTGTATGACCGTATTTGTAATTTTGTATTTTTTTTAGACTGCAAAAAAAGGTTTTCTTTTCGATACTACGATTATGTATTATTTTTAGAACCGCTATATATTCATAGTTAAATGATAGTCTACTAAGGCTTCCAAACAATTATTATTTTTGTATTACATTTTTAAAATTACTGACCGATTTGAAAGATTTTATTATTCGAGTTACCGAGATATTCATCATAATTTGTGAGTTTCGTCGAAAAAAATGATATGGATGTTTTTAAATTGGATATGGTGTACCGGTGTACCTCGGCGTTGTTTCCATAGAATTAATTTCCCTCGCAACAGCTAAAAATATATTATTGAAGTCGGATATTTAAATTAGTTTTTTGTTTTTGTCAGGAAGAAATCCCCTTAGGCATAAGACCGTATTGACCGTATTGGGGATTGTAGAGCAGAATTATTTTTATAAGTCAAAAAATATGTTGTTACCACTATGTTGTTACTGCAATAAAGTGATTTATTATTATTATTGTTTATATATTTTTAAATCATAAGTGGTTCCTGCCGCCCATTAATAACAGCAACACGATTTAAGTATGTGAAGACCACAGTCGTATCATTTTGCGCTCGTTCATTCTGAGACAGTAATGTAAATTTCTTATATTTATATTATTATTTATTTGTTTTAAATTAGTGATTAATGATGGCGAATAAAATCATATTTTATTTTTATTTTTTTAACATCTTATGCGCCGTCAAGCAGTGGTGCTTGAAACTTTAATAATAAGGCGCGCATCGTCAGGAGGTTCCTCTCTGCAGCCCGACCACCACCGACTACCACTGACTGCTGGTAATTTTTTACTACAATGTTTTGATACTGTAGTGAAAAATTTATATAAAATGAGATATAAAATAATGTGAAATAATAATAAATTATTTATTTCAGGTGACAATGAACCCATTATAATAAATATTTATAAATAATAAATAAAAATAAACTAGTTGCTGTTTTAGTTGAATCAGAAAACTTTCCAGGTAGCTATGATCATTGTAATACGAGTATGAGTATGTCGGAGCGCAAGTCTTTTCGTATTTTGTATGTATGAAGTTGTAATCCAGTCTCTTTGGTTGTCTGGTTGGTTTGGTTGTCTGTTTAAGCTATCATTAAAAAGTGACATTTGAGATTAGAAACAAAAAGTGTTCCCGCCATTATTCAATGGTTTTTTTTTTTTTAATTTTATTACCTCAAGTTTTTCGCTTTTCTCCATATCTCACCTGATATTGAGTGAGTTGATGATGGAGCACGTGACTTGAAGAGGTCCAAGTTGTACTTTTTAGAAAAAGCAGACGCTGGCAGTGTTCCGTTTCTTAGCTGTTCATGTTATGAAGGCAGAGCCTAATCTTATATTATTTATATTGTATTATTATCTTTATATTATTATATTTTTCGAGATGTCGAGATATTTACCATGATTTGCGAGTATTGTTCACTCCCGATATTTCGACGTAGTTTCATGCGTCATGATCCCGGGCGAATTGCGAGTCGAGTCGAAAAAAAGTCTTTCAGAGTTGGGGTGTGCACATCATTGGCAGACATATCGGTCTATGCGCACTCATTTCAACTAATCTGGCGATCTGGTCATCTTGCAAGGGAGGATCTCCCGTACCGAGAGTACGAGAAGACCCAAGTCGTATAGCGTTGAGCCCATCACTTGGAGATGGGGATGCATCGCCTCATCCACCTGCAATTTTACCTGCACCCACACCTTTTCACCGGAACACAGCAATGCGAGTTCACCACAGATTGTCGGTCCACCTTCAGATCACCAGGTGGCAGACTACCCTGGATGAACCCAAGCTCTCCTGCTTCTATGGGTTGCTCCTTTTGCACCACCTTGGGGTCAACTATGGGGACTTACGAACGCGAACATGGACCCCCAAAATGTTAATATGTATTAAGATTAAGTATTAATATGTGTGTGAGAATAAAAATCAATTGCCGTGCGATAGACTCGCACTAACACGGAAATGGTTTGATCAATTTGTTTTGTTTGTTTGTTTGATTGATTGTCGATTTTGTGGCGATTAAGGAAAAATTTAAATTACGAAAAACCCAAAGGTCGCTATTATTATTAGGAGTACAAATAAGTTTCCGCCGTTTTATTGTAGATGGCGCGGCACGGAGTTTCGGTTAGCTTTCGCAGATGATAACCGGCTTAAAAAATAGTTTGGACATTCAAGAACAACATAACCTATTAATATCATTGATTTTATATTGGTAAAATATAATTTTTATAAGTTGAAAATGTCAAAATTTGAGCCAAGTAAGCGTCATTTGCGGGAAATATTAGTTAACTTCTTTAATTTAAAGAAATCTGCTGCTGAGGCGCATCGATTGCTCGTAGAAGCATATGGTGAGGTTGCTTTGAGTGAGAGAACGTGTCGAGAGTGGTTTCAAAAGTTTAAAAACGGTGATTTCGACGTAGAAGACAAAGATCGCAGTGGAAGGCCAAAAATTTACGATATGCTGTGTATTTGGTGGGATCAGCTAGGTGTAGTGTATTATGAGTTGCGAGCGAAACAATTACTGGAGCCCTCTATCGAACACAATTGATGAGATTGAGCCGAGCTCTGAAGGAAAAACGCCCTCAATACTATTCTAGACACGAAAAAATTATTCTTCTGCATGACAATGCTCGTCCACATGTTGCGGCTCCCGTGAAAAAGTACTTGGAAACACTTGATTGGGAAGTGTTACCCCACCCGCCGTATTCACCAGACATTGCACCGTCCGATTATCACCAGTTCCGGTCCGTAGCACATGCTCTGACGGCGCAGCGGTTCACATCTTATGAGGATACCAAAAATTGGGTTGATTCGTGGATAACCTCAAAAGACAAGGAGTTCTTCAGACGTGGGATTCGAATGCTGCCTGAGAGATGGGAAAAAGTGGTTGCAAGTGATGGGCAATATTTTGATTAAATTTATATTACCGTTCTTCAACAATAAATATTTAATTTGTGTTAAAAAACGGCGGAAACTTATTTGTACTCCTAATATATGTTATTTTGGGATTTATAAAGTGAAAGAATTGTTTTAATTTTATTGTTTCTTTTCTCACAGAAAAGCCTACTCTCAACAACCGAGAGAGAATGGTTTCAAGCATAGGTGCCGATTCTGGATTGATAGATATATGACAATTTATTGAACACCAAATAAAGACAGCAATAGTTTAAAAATAGAAATCTTAACTAATGAGCGGTCTTATCGCTATAAAGCGATCTCTCATAGACAGCATTGGTATGATCTTTAAATTAAATTTTATATTCCGAATTCTTGCTATAATAATTTTATATATGCGAAAGTGACTTTATTTGTTAAACTTTCACGCCTCAACCACTAAACCGATTTTAATTTTTTTTTCCCTAATGGAAGGCTACATTATCAGCGAGTAACGTAGGCTATATTTTATCCCCGTATTCCCGCGGGAACGGGAACTATGCAGGTGAAACCGCGGGGCGGCAGCTAGTATTTGAAAAAAGCAACAGGTCGGCTTTAAATTTGTTTTTACGCAAATAATGTGACGGACCGAGTTGAAGGCCCACCTTATATTAAGTGTTTACGTTCGCCCATAACAACAGTAATGTAACTTTATATATATATCAGGTTATAATTATATCAGGTATATTATATCATAATATATCATTATATATCATGATATAATTATATGAGGTTATTTTGTAGGTTGCAAGTATATATACTTTTACTAATAAGTATTAACAGTAGCAATAAGTCTACATTAATCGAAAACTTTATAGCCTTGGTAGCTTAGAAGGTGGAGTTACTTCAGCCGGGCCAAACTTTGTATGATGAGCATAAAGTTTTCTCGGGTCTTCGAAATTTGTTTATGTGTTGGTCCATGGCACATATATTCCTAGTGTAGGGATATGAATGCGTAAGCGTATTGTGTTTGATATCTTTTGTAATATTTTTGCTTAATTCTATGCGAATATATAAAGATAAATTGTTTGTTAAAATAACAGCATATTACTAAATGCATTTGAACGTATATAAGGAAACTATATACTTTCAACTATAACAAAATACAATTTTAAAATTGTTCTCTGTCAGTCTGTTACAGCTGGAATGATTTTGACAGGACTTTCACTGGCTAGAATCACTGGGGGGATTTTAGAATATAAGAAAGAATTAGAGTTTCGTGCAATAAAATTGTTAAATTCCACGCAGACGAAGTCGCGGGGAACGGATAATTAGTTATAAAATTAATATATTGCTTTTTTAAGTTTCAAAACAGTTTTGTTTATCAAACATAAAAAACGCAATTAGCTATGCGTTAATTAGACAAATCATAAAATATTGTTTAACTAAAGTAACGCTAATAAATAATTAGCCAGAAATGAATTAGACCTTTATTCATTAGCTGAGCATTTGTTCCAGCACTGAGTTCACGATCAACTCCTTCACCGAAAGCACAGCGTCTTAGCAGGATTCAAACCCACAAATTTCGGATCGTAAGCAAACTTCATTGCAGAAATCTGCAGAATTTTCGGAAACGCTCAAAGGTCGATATATTTTCTGCGTAGTTGTTGACTTTGGTGAAAAAAGTTATATGTTTTATTTCAAACTTTCGACCCACCCCTGTTGTACAGTGTGCGTAGGTCGTAATACACTTCCTTAGTACATCATTTTGATCTGTCTCGTAAGCACCCATATGTTATTACGACATCATTACAAATCATTGAAAGGCTTGGCTTTTCTCTATTATAACATGCATTATACATATAAACTGTCCAGGAAAAAATCTATAAATGATGGTGAAAACCGTACTAAAATATGTTCCATGGGTTCAACGAAGTTATCGGGGAGACAAACGGACGAAAACAATATTAATATAAAAAATATGTTTTTGAAATACAAGCAATTTTTTTTTTATAATACCTCATTGTATTCTTCTGGGATACGATAAAGGTAGGAAAACAAAGAAAGAGATGGCGTGACATCTTCATTCAAAGACGTGGACCGGACTGGATGAGGAAGGCGAGAGAGACCTGATGAAAAGTCTGAGGAGTCCTACGCTACCGCGGCAACTACTATATATGTAGTGTGTTTTCATTTTATTTAAATTTGAATCCAAATTGATTACAATACCACTTTTTCACGAACATAAGCTATTTCAGTCTCCATTACCAAGATCTCATTATTAAATGATTGGTTTACGAAATTAATTCCCGGAACTAAAACTCAAGCGCGACATTAGTTCCGTGCTCAGTGAGTCTGAATTTCGTGCGTGGCAGTGTTCGTATTCCAGTCTGCTGAGATGCTGCACGGCTAGCGATAGCCCGAGCTTTTTGAACAAGTAAATTGTACCGGGCTCCTGAGTCGAGATAGCGAGCGGTTCACCGCTGCGCCGGCCGAGCTCAGTATCGCGTGAGCTCCCATTCGAGCCGGTCGCGTAATGCCGTTCCCGAAACTCGTAAGAGCGCCGACCCGATCACGCTCTCGATAAATCGCACTCGGTAATCTTCGAGCATGTGACCCGCCAAACAAATCGTAGAGCAACCGATACGTATCCGCAAAAAAGTTTCTTTCCCGCTTTCTCTTTTGAGGTTAGGATTTTTCCGGTTAATTTTCTTTACAAGTTCGCGCGCACGAAAAGCCTCGGATTTAGCTATTTGGCAGTCGGTGCAGCGTTCGCAATTGCATAACAATGCAGTGAAGGCCGAGCCGCGCGGAAAAGTCGGAAAATCATTCATCATTTTCACTATCGTTGAATTTTCTTTTCAATAGCTAGATGTTGTTTCCACGCGAAGTGTACGTGACGCTGTATTTGGGACGATTTCAGTGTAATGACTGCGCTGGCTGGCCTGTTACGAAACGCTCACGGCCAAAAAGTTTCTGACGAAGAAAAAGTTTTTTTCGTTCTGACGACAGCTATCTGCTAATTGCTCGACAAAATCTCTTTTGGCACGGAGGTGAAATAATGTTGCATTCGTTCCATGGCGAAATAATAATTTGGGTAAACATTTGCGGGCTTGTAAGATTTTATCGGCGTAATTTGTCGACTTTCTTAATTTCAATAATTATTGATTTACTTTCCGATTTTCATAAAGCGGTCGTCCCAATTAAAAGTTAATCTACGGTTGCTTTGGCGTCGAAATTAGTGTCACATCTCAATAGTGAGCAAAGTGTCGGTAATGTAAGTGATTTTCAGTTCACAGAGAAACGACGTTGGGAAATGTTACTGGTATCCATTACCTTCCCTGTGTGATGTCGATTTACACCAATAATACCAGTGTCCAGTTAGAGTTACGATAACCACAAGTGAACACGATACAGAGACTACGAAAGTGACACGACGCGACGTTGGGAAACTTGCGCGGTTTTGAAAAACAACCATTTGTGTGAACGGTATCTTCAACGAAAGTGTGACTTCGATTAAGTGTTCGAAAATTGTGTTAACTTGAGATTTTTGCCAACGAAAATTCCGATTGTGTGACGTTTTGCGACCTCAGCCGATAGAACAGGTGAGTGATAGTAAAATAGTTTTTAATAGAGACACCTCACGCAGTCACGTACACTTTGCAGACCAGTTTTTAGTTAGGCATTTTTTCCACGTGGACTTTAGCTTGTTTAATACGCGCGCTGCTGTGCTAATTGATAAGATATCACGATAACCGTAATGCAAACATTTTACATTTCTTGCAATTCTGTACATTCTGACACTGGGATTCTGGCTTACCTTTGGGTAGCTCTCTGCCTCAAAAATTGTCGTCCTAATGTAAAGTTTTAAATTAACCACGTGTTACGGGACCGGTCATTCATCATAGAATATTTTTCCGGTTGTAACCGGTTTATATAAGAAATGTATGAAAGTTTACAATTACTGTAAAGACATATAGTAACGAGATGTCTGAAATGAGATCAATCGATAACTGCCAGCAAAACTACTTAAGTCGTAAAAATCATATTTTTTTATTCATGTTTTATTGAAACTTGTAAGTGCACCTTTCGTTAGGCAAATTGAGTTAATTGGGTAGATTATCTCGTAAAAAGTTTAGAACAAATCTTGGTAGAGCACTGCATTCATACTGCGTGGTTGTAAATCTTATCTATTTAAAGTGATTATAATTAGAAACCACAATTTCATGCTTTTAATAGTTACATGTTTTTCAATTATATACTGATGGTGCTTGTTAAGTGACTCAAAGGTTTGCTATATATTTGGCTTACATAAACTCAGGATGAAGCTAGACATTGCCATTATGAGAAATTACGCTTGTACATTTTGGTGTTCGCGAACAAACATTTTACTTCTTAGAGCATGTTATTGTGGGCTCTAGTAGTTAAAAGATTATTAAAGAAATTTAACATGAAGTCCCTACTACTGTATTTTTTACTGCCTTTTCTTGGGATGATTTACTGAGATGTTGATGTCAGAGTTATTAGGAAACCAATGTCGAGTATGAGCTTTCATGTTCCCATGATATTCCTCAATGAAAAGAGAATCATTGTGAGTCAGCTTACCGTTTTTAGATAAAGCCTAAACGTGTTTTATTATCAATCAGAATCAGATATTATTCTATTCTGATTACAGATTAGGTACTATTAAGACGTACTCAGTAAATATTTAAAATTCCATATGAGAGTGAAAGTCTAATTGTGGACTCGAGTCGTTTCGGCAAGTTCCACCTTGCCGTTTATTTCATTAAGAATAATTATTTTCGGTAAAATAATTATTACTTACATAAAAACATCACTACCAATAATAGCTACATACTCTTGCGTATTATGAACGTAATTCGCTATAATTCCAGTAAGATTTGTGTCGAAATGTAAAGTACATGTCAATTTGCATATAAATATTTAAGTAGGTATGTATGTTAAATAAGATTTGCACCCAAGAACAAGCGCAGATGATGATGCAAATCTTATAGATTTGCATTTAAATATGAAAGTTTGCTATGTAAAAAAAATGAGGTCGATCATATGGCTAATATATAGTGATTATAAATAATATATTGTAATAAGCAACCTAGTTAGGTCTTCGCCAATTAAAGTAAGACCCAAGTCGCATCGCGTTGCTTCCGTCACGCTGAGACGAGGATGTTACACCTCAAGGGGTTTCTTGCTTGTTATTCCTTGGAGTGTTGGATAGGGTTAGAACAAGTGCTAAACTTAGTATTAACAACGAACGTTCCTGTACATACTTATTGAAAAAGTTACGTTTTCACGACTTTGAATTGACTTATCTTTAATTGATACCTCCTTCACAGGAACATGCTGGTGGTGTGATAAATTAAAATGGTTTATAAAACAGTACATTTATTACCTACAACAAATTGAAATAGTTCATTTAGAGGCCACCTATTATTCAAAAATAGTCAGTTTGCATACGGTCTGCATCTATTAAACAGTTAATGAAATACAAAATTGTGTAAACACACTTACTCGGTTTTGTTTTTAGTGAGACGACACGGCTCTTTGGTGACAAACCATTCATTTAAATGGATATTGGCTATTTTGACACACTAATATTAAAAAGTCGATAGTTTGTATGTGTGCGTGTGTGTGTGTCTGTGTGTTCACGCTCAAACGGTTCAACGGATTTGGATGAGATTTGATACCAGGTTAGCTTATATCCTGGATTTATACATAGGCTATACTTTTGATCCTAGAAAATTGCAAATGCCAATACGTCTCACATGGCTGGTGTGTATTGTATTTCTATTCATTCTCATGTGACGTGTGAAACGGAAACAATGACCTCGTCATTGAATTTTGTTGCTGTACTAAAAATAATCGAAAGTTGGATATTTTGTATAGATTGAATTCTATTTTCACTCGCTACTATTCTATGCTCCTGACTGCGAAGTTACTTATTTTCCTGTTATTTTATATTATAATATACAATATATTATTTTACTTTTTATTCACTACTAAGTGATTTATGTTGTGTACAGTTTACGAGAATAAACTATTTCTTTCTTTCTTTATTGGCTTTTAAAGCATCGAGCGGCGTCTGCAACAAGACTTCCGTATACGAAAGCTAGAAGTATAAAGCGCGCAAGAGAATGCTTGTTTGAAATTGATAACATTGTTTTCGAAGTTATAATCCAACTGACGACTTCTGACCGGAAGCGACGGCTTGAGTTGACACCTGATGTTGTGTGGTAACCACCGCCCATAATCGGCAATACTATTCAGGTCAGGTAGCAATACTACTACCAAAATATTATAAAATCGAATGTAGCATTGCGCCCCGTGGGGATGTAACTTCTCATGCCTGTAATTTCAACGGCACCCACACTCTTCACGTTGACCCACTACTCGGCGATAGATTACCAGTTTTAGTGGCAGTTCTTCTCGGACGAAATTGGCACAAGATCTTTCCTGCTTTAGCACCACCCGGATCACCTCACGGTTTTGGGGGTTCTTGCCCGGACAAGAAACCAAATTATTCTGGTTTCGATTTCTAACAAAATTCTACAAAATTATCCAGACGCAAAAACTTGAACTGCGTTGCTGACTGTACAAGTCCTCGTAATCTTGCACTGATTTGATGATGCGATAAAACGTAGAAAGTATACAACGAACGATAGCGATGTATTTATTATCTATGGCCCTGTTTTGTTATCTGTACCAAAATGTGGCGGAAGTTAGCCACGTTGATTGATTGTATGGCACCTGGAGACTGACTGCTTCGAAGCAAGCCCTCGTTGGTCCTTCATTTTAAACAAGTGACTGTTTTAAAAATGGAAAAACCGAAATGGAGAAGTATTTTCCTTTTGTTTTATGGGACTACCTCAATTTTTTATTTGATAGAGTGCACTCTAAATGGAGTGTCTAAGTCCATTAAAAAGGAAGGGAGGAATCAGGCGACAACCGACGACGAAATCACGTAACAAACATACAAAAAAAAATCATACTTTATAGCAGCTGTAGTTGATATTTTACCTATTCAATTTAATTATTATGACATTTAAAATTAAATTATTGTAAACTTATTGTTAAAGCATATACCTAATTTGTCTTGTCTGTTTCTAGTTTCTGATTTCTTGTTATTTTTTAGGTTATGTAAGCCATCATTTTTGACAAAACCAAGTGTTCCGTAGTGTTCCTAAGGCCGAATAAATGAGTATTGAGTATACTGCTGAATTGAGAACTACCCCCCTTTTTTGTAATCGTCTAAAATAGACATGTGCGTTGGTTATCTAGTGCAGGGGTATGAGTGCCTTAAATATATTTAATATATAATTTATAGGTTGGATTTAAGCAGGCAACACAGATCATCCATGCGGCGTGATGAATCTTAAATTATGTATGGTATATGTTAATTAACAACAATAATTTAATCTCCTATATTTCGATCTCGGAGAATGAAAAACAATAAATAGAAATATCACGTAATAAGAATAAAAAAATAAACTTCAGTGAAATAATGAACCCTTTTGATTTTATGAATTCGATCCAAAATAAAGGGGATGCATTCAAATTACGGTCA
This sequence comes from Aplocera efformata, assembly GCA_921293045.1. Classification (NCBI taxonomy): domain Eukaryota; kingdom Metazoa; phylum Arthropoda; class Insecta; order Lepidoptera; family Geometridae; genus Aplocera; species Aplocera efformata. The sequence goes on from OV121057.1 coordinate 1,785,019, forward strand.
ATCATCTATCCAATCCAGCTTCTACTCCTAGCACCGCGCCCCTGTCACTCCTGAGAAGGGACTGACTTATCTGGTTTGCCTTTAAGGTCGGGGGTATACCTGCTTCCACTAATCCGCATACATTTAACCTAAAACGTACAATTTTATTAGCAGTTAACTCGCTAACGACTTGTCTTGCTTATCTCGAAGATTGATGAATCTCATCGAGATGAAACGTGTGAGAATATCTCGATTTAAAACAAACATTTTAAAAATCAATAAAGCCGAAAAGTCAATTAGCCTAAATTTTGGGAATGCCAGTAAAATGCCGCTGGTAATGAATTAAAATGTTGCTTTGATATAAATAATTTATAGGTACAGCAATCGCTAGTTAGTTGTTGTATATAAAAAGGGCGGTATGCCAAACGTATTTATGTTTGCGAAATCATTTCGGTATCGTTATGGAATGTTCGGGTGTGATTTATACTGCCTTTAGATTGTTGGCGACTTTTTAATATTAATTTATTTGGAGAAAAACAGCAAAAGTAAAAGATAACAATAATAAAACAAGTGATTGATTAAAGATTTGTAAAACCGACTGTCATGTTTTTTTTTGCTTGATTTTTAGCTCCTAAGGTGGATTTTTTCTCATGAAATTTCTGCGGTAAATACGGTCCCATTAAACTAAATTAAATCAAATTTAAAATGAAACGTTTACTTAAATCGTTTAACCATTGGCAAAGATATCACGTAATTGAACTCAAACTCATTTATTCATTTAGATCTCAAGTATCGTTCGGACACGTAAAATTGGGTAAAATTTTCATGTAAACATATTCATGAGCATATAACGTGTCACAGGAGCATTGTCCTAATACAGCCTAATTGGAAACCTAATTGTTTTTCTAAGTTATTAATTGAATGTATGACCATCTAGCTTCATTGTAAGGGAACATGGCCTCTTCTAAGAAAGTATGGTCACCTAAATGAACTGTTAATAAATAACTGGCTAGTGTAGATGGGATTTTATGGATGGATAACATTTCAGGAACGAATTTGTATCGTCTCCCATCCGTACCAGCCTCTTATGTTCCCACTGCAGGGATACCGGCCTACTCTCGATAATTGAGAGTGAATGGGCTCTGATCTACCACGGGAGCCCAATCCGGATTGGTAAATGTCACATGTCGTCGAATTTTTGGTTCTAAGACATGTCGGTTTCCTTACGATGTTTTCCTTCACCGTTTCAAGAACGTGGTATGGCGCACATAAATTTTTCAAGTGAAAAACTTATTGGTGCACGTGTGGGTTTGAACCAGCGACCTTCAGATTGAAAGTCGGCATCTATGCCCCTGGGCCACCACGCTCGCATCATCTCCCATCACCCCTATTAAATCTTAATAATCGAGAGTTGTGTTCAATCTAAAGAAATTAATTTCTCAGTGAGTAATTTTAGCATTCATATATCACAGGTTTAAAAGAAATGTTGTTGAAAATTCTCTGGATTCAATTGAGACATGTCTCTTTAGGGTTCCGTAACCAAAAGGCTTAAACAGTCTGCTCTTCTTTCAAGGGGCTGTTCCTTGTCAATCATGGTGAAATATTTACAGTGTATGCGTCATGATGGCGGATACTCTATTAAATACAAACAATAAGAAATATTGCTCTTAGTTTTTTAACGATTAATTACCTACATTAATTTTCAACCAGCCATCTGTTACGGTTCATTAATGCTAGTACAGACAGACAGATATATGTCTAAACTTAAAGACGTCTAATATACTAAAAGATGCGCTGGTTAACACTACAAAATGAAAGAAAAAAATTATATGAATTCCCATCTTCAAACACTGAGAAGTAATTACGGAAATCCATAATATCTGTTTTTAATTTGGAATGTTTACCACCACATAATTAATTTTATCGTAACAATTGAAGTCTTACGTTGCCGCAAATATCCAAATCATTTTGTAATAAATAAATATTCATTAACATTACACACAGCGCCATCTAGCCTTAACTAAACATAGCTTGTACTATGTGAACTAGATTACTGATAGAATTCTTATATATTATTTCTTTTGTAAGTATACATGTAATACATATTAAAAACCGGACAGAACAGACATCTATGTTCGTTACACAAAAGTTTGCCCAAAAACCCACAACCTATAGCCCGGAAGGCAGAACTGCTACCAACTGAGCTGTGTATTGTATATGAACACTAGCTGACCGGGCCACACGTTGCTGTGGCTAACGTTTTTGTCATACGATATTATAATTTGCAATAAAATAATATTGCGATCATAAATTGAGATGTGAGCTATCCTATCTTTCAAGTTGGGTCAAACTGCACACGGTGTACAAATTTGATACACAAAATCGGTTATTGTGATTAAACCATGATAGCTAAATATATGTTCTCGCGGACTTTTTTGTAGGTCTTAATGGGATCTACAAACCCGTAGTACATCATTTTGTTCTATTGTTTTTGCAGCGCACGCAAAAATAGGTTTTCGATTTTACACCTTGTATTACAAAATAGCAATTTACTTGCGGATCCCTAATTTTGAAAAAAAAACATAGCCTATAGCCTTCCTCGATAAATGGACTACCCAACACTGAAAGAATCATTCAAATCGGACCAGTAGTTCCAGAGATTAGCGCGTTCAAACAAACAAACAAACTGCAGCTTTATAATATTAGTATAGATTAATTCTCAAGTGATGTCCTCCACCCCTGTACGTTGTATGTTGTATTGTTACTGGGTGTAAATCAGTTGCAGTGGCAAATGGCTGACCCTCTCGCCGATACCCTTTACAGATAAGTGTTACGTAAAGATATACTAAAAATAAGGTACAGTTTACGATTCCCTTGAACTAGAAAGTAGATAGTTGAAATGTGTCGCCTGATATGACTCATTTAAAGTATTACGGAGTTCGAACCCCTTAGTGATAATTGTAAAATACAGTTTATCTGAAGGTCAATATTACAAATAGTAAAACATTTCAAGTTTTATAGAAATAAGCTCTGGTTGGGTGAGTATGTTCCAAACGATGACGTCATTCTGAAAATATTTTCTTTCAACATTTGTGAATTTACACACAATAACTGTCTCAAGGCTAGCAATAAACTAGAGTTGTTAATAGTTGTTATATTTATCTGTATTCGAAATGTGTGTTTCACTAATGTTATGTTATATAAACACATATAAATTAGCCACTTCTTTAGCGTGATCAAGTCCATTAAAAAGGTTTTTGTTTTTTATGGAAACAAAAACATCTTATATATAATACATTTAAGGAATTTCATAATGTGCTCATGACAAATTGTAAAAAATAACTCAAATGACATTTACATTTTGTAAGTCGTTTTGTGTCACCTTCAATTAGTGCAAAGCCATTGGCTGGCCATAGCAGCATATTAGCTGCCCAAAAACTGGTAGAATGCGCGTACGCATCCAAACTTGCTAACTTAGGAAAGTTACACGAATGACAGCAATAAAGTAAAAGGGTCTAGTTATCTGAATATTTACCACACACCTGACGAATTTGGAATGGAAAGAAACCTAATATTTGGGAGAATGTTGTTTCAAACTTTTTGGGCTGAATTTTCCATGCATTAACATGAATATATTTTACATATATACTTAAATCCATATTAAACTAACGTTGTTTAATTTCAAATTCAACAAATTAAGATGTTAGTTAAAACACTGGAGAGATCTGATCTATACATAATATTAAATCAGTCTATATAAAAGCATTTCCTTACGTTTAGCATCTCCTCCTTCTTACGCGTGAGTGGCTAACTCTGGTGTAGTAAAAGCCTCCGACTTGGACAACTAGATCCGACAACTAGCTGTGCCCCGCAGTGTTACCCTTGATTTTCCAAAATTAAAAGTAGCCTATGTGTTAATCCAGGATAAGCTATGGTACTAAATTTCATCAAAATCCGTCGCGCCGTTAGCGTGAAGGTGGTACAAACATACACACACACAACAACAATTGCTAAACTTGTGATAAGAACGCATAATGAAAACGTTTCCAAGTATGTTTTTAAGAATTCCATGGAAATAAAGTATTTGGACTTTGACTTTGAATTTGACCTACAGGAAAGTGTAATAAATTCTGCAATAAAGGAACTTGCATAAAGTTCCAGATAGTAAAAATGAGCATAAATATTTAGTCCAGTGAAATTAAAAGAACATAAAAAAGATAAAAGTCGCCGGTGAATGTTGCCATTGAATTTACGTTAAAACAAATCTGACAAGCACTTTATCCACCTTACATTACATTTTACTGATAATTATTGGAGGTCGATACCTCAAATATTCAGTTTAAAAGATTAGGTACGTGTATATTCTAACTAATGCTATAAATGTAATTATGAGTTTCATCGTTACGCTTTTAGGGCTTAACTGTTTTATTAATCATGAAATTTTGAAATCACATTTATACACGCTAGTGAAGTTGCGGGCACAAGCTCTGACAAAGCTTATCGTATCTTTATCGTGAATCATAATGTACTTAAAAGTGAATAAAGTTAGTATTATTATTCGTGAACATTTTGTTATGTCAAAACATATTAAGGATGATCTCAAATCGACTAATATAGCCGGGATAAACATCTTAATATGCCTTCAGAATCACGGAAGCGCTCTGAACGCCACTAGAAAGGTTATTTATTACAATTTGGGTTTAAAGGGTTACGCATAATATGGGAAGATCTATTACTAGACTTCTACAACGTCGATTTGACCTATTTTTATAAGGCTTTATCATTTGAAATCACATAGCGGACAAAGCGGACAAATTTTTTACATAGCGGACAGCGTTACAAATCCAAAAATGCAAATTGGCGGTACAGAACCTTCGGTGTGCAGGTCTAAGTCGCGCTTGGCGGGTTTTTCACTGATCTGTTAGTCCTACTAAACCAAAATTGGCTTGCATTCGATCCCAAAACGGGTCCTACTACAAAAGTCACTACAATCAACTTCTTACTGCTGAATTCACTCGCGTTGAGCCCCAATATTGCGCGTAAAAACGGAAAATACTCGAAGACGGGGCACTCCAGCGACGGGTTGCAAACTGGATCCCAATTGGTGGGGTCTTATTGTGAAACAAGGAGGATCGATTTGGTCAAGCCAAAATATTCGTGCGCGTAACGTGTTATATGAGCTCCTTAAGCACGTTGCGCACAGACATGTCAAATTACAGTTAGTGTTCAAGGTTTAGATAAGATTATTGACAACTGACTTCCAACGGAGGTTAGAATTTCGATGGTACAATATTATATTTTTTTTCTTTATTCCTTCAATCATCAAACGAATTTGAAAGAAAAAACTTTCAGTTTGGTCCCATAGAAATTTTATCAAAATCGATTCTACAGTTTGGATGTTAAATCAAAGTAACTTAAAAAATGTCATCCAAGTAAACGAAATTGCGTATTTTGCTGTGACTTTTTTTTTCGCCCGTTGTATATGTTGAGGACGTTTCAAGTAGAGTAAAAGGAATTCAAGTATTGAGATCGGCTTTTTCTATTTATTTAATCAGTTATTTGTTTTGTATTTGCAGCAGGTATACCGTTTGCCCAACGGAGTAATTTGGAATCTTTGCCTAAACTAAACCGGGGTTATTCGAAGAATTCCAGGTTTTCCAAAAGGACCCTCTAGCAAGTTATTGAAGCCTAGTCTCTGGGGGGGGGGGGGCTGTTAAGAAAGGATAGAAAGCAATCAAAATTAGCAGTAGAACTTGTGTAAAGTTCGTTCGGAGAATTCCATTTCCGTGCGGGTGTGAGTGACGGTGAAATTATCGTATAAGACGTTACATCCCCGTATCGGATGATGGCATAACTATGCGACTTGGGTCTTCAAGTCAGATCGTTTCGTCACGTTAGTCACAAAAAAATTTGATATGTCAATTTACAGTTTATGCTCATGGTTCAGTGAGTCTTACTTTTTATCATTACGCGTGTACCAATCCTACCCTATATCTTAGTGTAGGATATATTCTATAGGAGCAGAATAGTACACAATAATTGTTTCGTCTGCGATCGAAAGGCGAAAGTATCACTGGGTTGGTAGAAAGTGATTAGTGAGGCAATCAGCCGTGCTATTTACAATCATCTAAATATAAGCTCTAGCCGTGACTTGCATCTGTCTACGTACTATAGCACTATACTAGATCACAGATCAATCATTAGAATTGTGTGGCTAATTAACTTTTTTATGTGAGGAACTAACGAAATGCTGTAGGCCCACCTAGTGGTAGTTTACCCACGCCCATGACAACAGCAATCCAAATATCTTAGACTGGTATTCATCCTACTTGGTCCTTCACCCGAGACGGGGATGTAATGTCTCATGCGCCAGTGGTTTCTCCGGCATCCATATTCTTCAACCGCTGTCTTCCGGATAACGCAAGCACTGCTTGGCGGCTGATTTCAGGTGTAGTAGCAATACTTCTCCGGACGAACTTGGTACAAGTTCTTCAGCTACTTTTGGTTACTCCTTTCGCACCACCCCTTGGTGGGGTAGTTTGGTCCCCCGCGCGGTAGGCCCAATTGGTAGATGCCTTCACGTTTTGGTTTAAAAGTATGCAAGTTTTATACACATTCATTTTATGCACATAATTATGTCTAATTTTCATACATGTAAGTTAAAACCTCATTGGTGATATCTGGATTTCAGCTAGCGATTTTCCGTTATTGGCGTCGTTACCTCTAGGCTACATAGCTTTCACATACAATCATGTAAAATGTTAAACAAATTCGTCCCAAATACATTTTCGAAAAAATCTCAACACGACCAAGCGGAGGTGTTTATGTCATTTCAAAACAAAACTTTAACCTCATATTTCGATTGTTATGACTGCGAAAAAGAATTTTGTGTCACCTCTAAATATCATTTTACTCAGCCAGTAGCCAGAATGTGGTGAACCGACTTTAAATCTGAAGGTAGTGGATAGTTAGGACATGGTATGGGTAGCTTCCAAATCTAGTTGAAATCTCGGATCGATTTTGTATTTTTTACATTGAGCACCTTGCTCAACCAAATGTAAGAAAGAGAAAAAGTGGATTCAATCGTATTATTCATTCCAATACCGTAGATAGTTAGCCACCAGCTTATGTTTTAGCGGAGGCTGTAAGAGAAAGATGCCATGTCAAAACTAAGACATTGTCCATCAGTATGGAACATGTCACAACTGCAATCAGCATGTTTTCCTGCGTGCCTTCGAAACCATTGAATTCAAGGCTCCTGTCATGGTACCGCTACGTTGCATTTGAATTTATGAAAGAACTAGCCGCGCCCCGCGGTATTACACGAGATTAAAAAGTCAAACATGAGACTATGTGACAAAACAGACAGAAGCTGTGTTTTTGCAATTCATTAAAAAATTTCTTCACTCTTTTGGGATAAAAAGTAGCTTATGAGTTAATCCAAAGCATGATCTACCTTCATAAGAAATTCATCCAAATAAGCCGATGAGGCGTGAAAGACTAACAAAATACATACAGACAAAAAATGGCATTTATAGTAATACTATAACTAGCTGAAAGGCCATCGAAATGCAATAAACAATTTGATTAAATTAGTTGATTCATCTTAAACATATTTGCGGTCAATGATCATACTGACATCAATTATTTTTGATTTCTGACCCTTTGACTAAGACATGCCAGTAATCTTTCGTTTCTAGCTTAAATCGGACTCGGTTCATTCTATTTGTGTATGTGGTTTTGATGAAGGCACCATTGACCATATTTTATTTTGTTGGCCAAGATAACGACTTACATTTTATGACTTTCTGCCTTAAAATGCCAATCAAATCAACATAATTGATATTTTAAGTGGATTTGATGAATTAGTTAAATGAAGTTTTACATATCTACATCCATTGGTATAATTCCTTTATTTCCTTTATTTCGGCGTTTCTTGAAGCAGAAATTGATTGTTAGAATTATGGTTGCAAATACTCTAAAAAGTTCTTCAAAATGTAATGGCCATGTTTTGTTTTTAAACATGAAACTAACTCAGACATTGGCAGAATTTTGGCCGACACAAAAAAGCACACAAACAAGAAGAAAACAGAATGTTTTAAGAGAGAATACAATAGTCTTACGCGGTCAGGGAGTTAGGTAGGTATACCACTGATCTCCATACTGAGGCGAACCAAACAAGCTGCAACGCGAGCGCTTCTTCGAAGGATGACCACGGTCTATAGACTGTTTTTCCGTGACGTACGTGCAGACAAGCGCAGTACGTTGTCATTATTCAATTGTTATGTAAGTCGCCGACCTAAAACCGAAACGGTACGCGGGAGCTAGGGGAGGGATTGGCGCCAGTGATAGCGGGATTTTTAAGTCTCGTCTTAATGTTCCGTACCCAAAGGGTTAAACGGGACCCTATTACTAAAACTCCGCTGTCCGTCTATGACCAGGCTGTATGTCATGAATGTAAGATTTTACTCAGTTATTAAAGACAAAGTGGGTCTTTATTTATTTTATTTCCGGAACCGAATTCCGAAGTCTTTAAAGAATATTGCAAATAAGAGACTATTTTTGCGTTTATTTAACGAAAATGTGAGAGCTGGCGATCTTCAAACGCAAATAAATAATTATTTTGCTAAGAACCATTTCGTTGACATTTGCTTTCAAACAGAAGAAACCGCATCAATTGCCGTACAGGAGCTAAGATACAGCTTAAGTGTATATATGTGTGTCTGTCTGTAGTACCATATCAACATACACACTGCAGACTTACACAAATAAACACCACTCTTTTTCGTCGGTATAAAGTATAATAAAGTCGTAAACATATGAGGATGTTTCTAGAAAGCTTGTCGATGAAAGTATTAATGGTGATTCCCGCTAGCGGTGTCACCCCACGCTAGATACCTAGGCGCGTCTGCTAAATCTGTGAGCGTGTCTGATCTAACTGCCGCTGTTTTCAAGGGTGTATTTATAAATCTAGAAAATGTAATACCTACATTATGTTTGAATATGTGACACGTCCGTGTTGGTATACGGAGATCCTCTTACAAAAGGCGAGGGTTCAATAACGAAATTTCGAATATTATCATAGGAAATTATTATCAGAAAAGGTAGTTGCAAGATATTTAGTACCTTCTCTAACAATACCTTCTCTAACTTAATACAGGTTATCATAAAATGGAGTTACGCAAAGTAATGCTTGTATACCTCGATCAATAATATTAATATTTTGTATTATGTTTATATCATGGTCAAATCAAAAACAGCCATCAAAGGGTGACCCGATCTTTCCTAATCAGCAAAACTTGGACCTCGCTTTAATTTTCTGAACCATTGGTACATAGGATAGATAGCTTGATGGCCCAGGAGCACCATTATATGGTCACCACGGTACAATCGGAATACAATAATAAACTAATCTATAGATATAATTTAGCCTCCAAATATAATAAGATTCTTACACATAACACGTTCGATAGACGCCTGATTAGCCTTATCTAAGTAAATCTAGATTTAATAAGGTCGCCCAATGTTTTCTACGTACATTATGTGTGTCTAGTGTTTCTAGAACAGTGTGTGGAGAGAGGTAGGCCCTTCTAATCTAGATTTGCGGTGGCCTGCTATCGATAGTTGCAGATTCGGGTTCAAGGACACTGGAGTTCTTTCATGAGATAATTGTGAAGGAATGCGCTTACGGTACACCTGATGTTAAGTGGTAACCGCCACCCATAAACAACAGAAAGTAGTATTTTTACATACATCAATTTGAGCCATAGTAACACCCAGACACAGAACAATCTGTCTGGAAAGTCTGAATGTCTGGAAGAAATCCCATTAGGGATAAGACCGCCAATTGTAGAGCAGAATTATTTTATAAGTCAAAAAATATGTTACTAATACTATGTTGTTACTACAATAAAGTGGTTTATTATTTTATTAAATATTTATGTTATTCACACAAATTGTTGACCTGGGTGGGAATCGATTTTCCTACATGAAGTAAGCAGATCTACTACCCACTAAGCTGCGAGACCAGTAAAGTATGGGATCATAAAATATCCCGTACCAGCCTTTAATGTTCCCACTGTAGGGACACCAGCCTACTCTCGGTAATTGAGAGTGAATGGACTCTGATCTACCACGGGAGCCCAATCCGGATTGGTAGATGTCACATGTCGTCGAATATTTTGTTCTAAGACATGCCGGTTTCCTCACGATGTTTTCCGTCACCGTTTTGAGAACGTGGTATTGCGCACATAAATTTTGAAAAAACTCGTTGGTGCACGTGTGGGTTTGAACCAGCAACCTTCAGATTGAAAGTCGGCGTCTATGTCACTGGGCCACCACGCTTTCATCATAAAATATGTGTATGCTATAATGAATTAATTAAAAAAATGTTAGTTTATCAAAATTGATTTATTTATCTTTCTATAGTGCATCTGATATAAATATTTATAGATATCGTTATCTAATTCGATCGCTATGCTACCGGTTGTTAAATGTGGAAATGTTCGTTTGATCGTTCCGTTTCTGGATTATAAATCACTTGCTTCTGCCCGCGGCTTTGCCTGCGTCGTATCCGGATGAAAGTAAGTGTGGCAACTTGTTCAAATACACGTCAGGACCACCAATGTCAAAAATGATTTTTAAAATCGGTTCAGCGCTTTGGGCTTGAAAGCGTAACAAACAAACTTTTGCATTTATAATATTAAACGTTAGGTTATACATGAAAAAAAAACGCTTGCCCGAATCGTAGCCAAGCATAATTTCACGTTTTTGTATATTTCAATATTTATTTTATTCTGTTTTTTAGTATTTGTTGTTACAGCGACAACAGAAATACATCATCTAGTGAAAATTTCAACTCTCTAACTATCACGGTTCATGAGATACAGCCTGGTGACAGACAGACAGACGGACAGCAGAGTCTTAGTAATAAGGTCTCGTTTTACCCTTTCAAACGGCACCCTTAAAAAACTGGTGAGTCGAAACTTAACCCATCACAACGCTGAGCAATGCTTTAATACCCAATAAATAAATAAACGTCATACGCAGATGGCACGGACAAACAGAAACACACCAAACACCCTAGAACAAACTTCATGCTCACCACACAAAGTGTGCCCCGGATATCGAACCCGAGACCCCTTGCTCCGAAGGCAGGGCTGCCACCAACTAAGCCACGGAGTCGTAATGGAGCTGTATAAACAATTAGACAGGACTAGAATTGCATTTCCAGTCATTATACACAGAGGTTATCGTTTACATTGTAGTCTCGGTAACTCAATAAAATAATTGTACTCTTAACTGATTAAGTGTTATTGACAAGTTTGTACACCTACTTTTTTTTTTTTTAGACGGCTCCTTGGCTTAGTTGGTAGTAGCCCTGCCTTCAAAGCGAGGGGTCCCGGGTTCGATTCCCGGCCGGGGCAAACTTTGTGTGGTGAGCATGAAGTTTTTTCTCGGGCCTTGGGTGTTTGTCTTGTGTTTCTGTGTTTGTCCATGCCATCTGCGGCACAGGGAATCCTAGTGCAGAGGTATGAGTGTGTAAACGTTTATTCCGCGGGTTTTATATCTCTGCTATATTCGGTCCATTGTGATCGCCACATTGGATTGCTAGGGTCACCACCAATATATGGGAGAAAGCTACAGCAACTAGTAATGATGGGGTACCGTCGAAGATCAACGCCGCTGGGGCCGCGGATGAGTAAAACACCGTTCCCGTAGCCCCAGCATAAAGGCGCCGAGTAGGAACAACGGGGTGGTTTTAGTCGGATCACGCCCGACATAACAGCCCCGTCCTCCCCCGGACATCGGTATACGTAGATATTTCCACCTTGGAAAAAAAGATCACCACCAAACCTCGCAGTTGCTAAAGTTGCAAGATATGTTTTGGCATGAGCTTTCTTATTTCATCTGGGCAAAATCCGTGTTGCATTACATGATCAGTGTATTTCATGATTATATCACTAAGCAACATCTAGCCTAGAGATGTGTCAACTCCACTTACTAACTCGAGTCATGACGGGGATGATATGTCTCATGCGCATGTGATTTCACCGGCAGCCATACCCTTCCACCGGAACACAGTAATGCACAAGTTCTACTGCTACTTTTGGTTGCTCCTTTAGCACCACCCAGGGGGTACGTGTAGGGAATCAAAGGGTACTAACCTACGGACGCGAGCAACTGGACCCCCCAAGTGCTAAATTCTAGTTAACTCGAGTTGAATTCTCTCTAACTCGTGTTTGGGCTAGCGGTAAATCAACGAATCAAGCGAAAGAGCGAGACCGCGATTCGCTCGTTGTGTGTGTAAAAGGTATCTTTTGAAGCAATATTTTTGACAGAATATGTACATAAAAATACAATCGGTGATACTGAACCGGTGTGCGATTTCAAAAATCACAAGGATATATTTATCATTCAATAATTAAAACAATATAAAAAAGTTTATTTTATCATCCGAGAAGATAACTTACCGTTCTGAGAATTATCGCAAAGAAATAATGATGAATGTATATTTTGTGTTAATTTTATGATATGTAAAGCAGATAAACTCAACAACAAACGCTTACACTCTCGTGCTTCTGCACTTCGATTTCCTGTGTCATAGGTGGCAAGAACATACTACACCAAGCGAGGGGTCCGATATACCTTAAACTTTGTGTGATGAGAATTAAGTTTGTTTTGGGGTAGTGTAGTGTGTTGTTTGTGTTCGTGTCTTGCGACATAGGGAATCCTAGTAAGGGAAGTTTTTGATGGAATGTTCATTCTCTTTATTTTTTACTAGCTTTCGCCTGAGTCTTCGCTCGCGTTGGTAGATTTTCAAACAGTAATATATTTCTGGATGAAAGGTCCCTAGGTTTCCTCTATCCCTTTTTCATGATGATTGGTTGAGTAGCTAAGGCGTGAAAGTGAAACAAACAACATACAAACTTCCATCCTCTTTTCACCCTCTTATGGGTTGATTTTCGGGATAAAATCTATACTATGTTCTTACCAGCGTAAATCGGTTCTGCGGTTTAAATGTAGAAAGGTAACAGACATACAGATAGACATACAAACAGACAGTTTATTTCGCAATATTAATATTATTACGGATTGTCAGCACTGCACACAGATAAATAATATAGAAATTTCTTAGAATAAGGAATGCAGAGGCGAGCTTAACTCTTCAAAGAGTTCTCTTCCAGCAAACCGATTGTTGTTAATACATATCAAAGTTTTATTTAGTGTTACTAAATAAACAGAGAGATGAAACTTTATTGCAAACGATTTTCGACAGAATCCTGCTGTTGTAAAACCAGTTCACTAAGAGTTTCTCAATGAGATATTTTTATACCTAACGATTACTTTGAAAGCTTTTTATTCAATAAAATGAATAGGCTTTGATTGCCTACAGAAGCGGTAAAAAATGTTCTTATTTGATTTAGTCTGACCACGTTATCTATCTTGACGTGGCAACAGTTTGCCAATTATCTTTTATGCATCATAAATACTTTGTTTTTTCTTTTAACAAATTTACTCGCGTCCTTTGCTCAGTTTCATTTCATTTATTTTCCATAATTTTAGTAGAACACTCTGTATCGTCTAACCCTAAAGATAAATCTTACATACTCAGAAAACAGACAAGATACCGTGATTCAGTTTGTAAATACAATAATTAAGCGCCATTGCGCCATTGCCATTAAAAAAACTTACTAAAAGACCATTAACTGATATTTTTTGACGTTTTTAATCGTTGACCATTCTTCTTTGCCGCAGGAAGTTACGCTCAGAGTTATCCTTGGTTGTTGCGAAAGTAAATAAAGTTGCAGTAGAATTTGTGTCAAGATTTTTCGGAAAATAACTGTCAATATATCTGGTAATCTGCTGCCATCCATTAATTTACTGCAATGTTCAGGTAAAAAGTGTCGCTGCCGGTGAAATTACAGGTAGAGGTACTTGAGACATTACATCCCCGACTCCAGTGAAGGGCGCAGCGTAATGCGATTTAAGCAATCTCATATTTTAGTGGGGGAAGACCTGGTTCGTATTGTTTACGACTTGCGATAACCGCTTAACGCGCTTTTTATCACTTAAATTACATAAATAAACATAGGTTGATAGGAATATTATTTTTAATTAATTCTCACATAAGTTACAAATAAAAATATTTGTTAATAGTCCGGCATATAAATAACTAAATTCATGATACCTAGCTCCAGTATCAAATGGCGTGGTCAAACTATTTGCAAAAGTAGTTGTACCGTGATGACTAGTAAATCTGAATCATAATTACTTTTAAATTAGTCGGTATAAAGAGTTGCATACGAGAAATATAAAAAAAACGTACGCACACACATTCTACCACCAGTTGTGGTACCTGGTGGTGCCTGGTAGTACAACAGTACCTGTCCAAATAATTTTAATAATGATGTAATTACAGAGATCTTCCGACTCTAGTCTGGTAAGCCGAATTTCCGACCATTTTCGTAGTCGGCGACTATTCGGCAAAGAGCGCCGACTATCCAACTTCTTACTGTTTATGTATTTCTCAATTAAATGTATATCTTTGGCTTTCTTTGACACAATTACATTTGAATTGAGCTCTTTCACTTGAATGAACAATACCAGTATAATCTTAATTTTTTACACAAAAACACCGCTCTTACCGTTGCAAAAGTAAAAATCTAGAAACAATGCGAAGTAAAAAAACATGTGCCGACACGAGCTGCAAACGAAGCGTCATGGAAATTGCCGAAGACCCCCGAAACCGCGATCGGCTTAGACTAATTGGTCGATTAGTTGGTCGATTAGTTGCTTGTCCTGAGTCGGTTGTAAAGAGGCCGTCTTTACAACCGACTCAGGACAAGTATTTGTGTGACGAACAGTAAGTAACAGAAAGTAGTATTGTTCGGTGTTAATATGTATTATATGGATGTAAAAAACTACTATTAATAAGTATTATATGAGCTCCGTGGCATAGTTGGTAGTTGGCCTTCGAAGTGAGGGATTTTGAGTGGTGATCATGAAGTTTTTTCTCGAGTCTTGGGTATTTGTCTTGTGTTTCTGTGTTTGTCGATGCCATCTGCGACGCAGGGAATCCTAGTGCAGAGGTATGGCTGTGTAAACTTTATTATTATTTATCTATGTCCCATAGTACAAGTTATGCATATATATGCATTACTTAGAGTACTATTAGAGTTTAGTAGAAAATTACTTTCACGAGAAATATTTCATGGTCAATCTGTAGGTATTTGACGCATGGTTTTTGTTGATAGTAATATAGTATTCTCAGATTTATTTATGAGAATAAAGTGACGGAACTATCTTAAAGCCCACCTGTTAAGTGGTTACAACAGCAAAAAGACTTCGGTTTTCCAATCGAAGCATGTCGCATCGCGTTGCATCCGTCACTCTGAGACGGGGATGTAGCATCTCATGCACTTATCATTTCACCGGAACACAGGAATGTCAGATCACCACCGCTTGGCGGCGAATTACCAGGTGTGGTGGCAGTACTTCTCCGGTTGAACATGGCACAAGTTCTGCTGCTTAAATGCTACTCATAGATATCTGTGCAGGATTTCGTACTATTCACTACTTTCATTGCTAAATGCATAATCTTGTATCATCGACTAAGTCCGGAAGTTGGAAATATTTGCGAGTGGGTATGTTAATTATTCGTAACGTTGCAAAGATCCAAGGTTACTCTTTCTTGAAGAAGTAAAAATAACATCAGATTAGTTGACACTTGAAAATAAGTCTTGTATTTGAGGATACGTAATGCATTCTGCTGGTTTGATATTTTTTTTAATTTTTTTTTGCTTTTTATTTTTAGGGGTTTTATCACTTAGTGACATGTCACCCCCGTACAAGGGTAAATACACATAAAACACTAACATAAAAAACAAATTAAATTAATGAACTACCATATACCTTTACAGAGTTAAAAATAGATCTGTAAAATGTAGGTATTGTTGCAAAATAGATTGACACCTTTGAATAGATTGATGAGTATATTCCGCAACACTTAACTACATGATTTAAGGTAAAGGCTAGCCAACATTCTGGCTTCCTCGGTGGTTTGATATTAGTTCTAGTTCTAGGTGTATTTTGGAATGTGTGACTGTTGAAAGGGCTAGCGAGCTATTTTTGGAATAGCAGTGCAATTTCCGAACTGTTTTATGAATGTTTTTGGGCTTGAAACAAGCGATGGAGTTTTCGTCCATCAAAAACACAATACAAATCTTTAGCGTATAATAAAATTCAAACATTTTCTCTATCTTTTTGGCTTCTATAATCCCATTGTCTGCCTTACCAGTTTCAGTCGAAGATTATGAGCTGATTGAAATAAAGTTACTTGGTGCTTTCTATTTTCATGTCTCAGGGCCGGTGCAATGATTTTTTTTGCGGTAGCCATACCATAATAGCTACAAAAAAAAAAATGGCGGCGTACTCGATGTATTTACCTCCACCCATAGAAAACAATAATGTTATGCAATTTAAAAATTTCCGTGCTAAAGAAGGAAATATTAATATCGCATTCTTTTTGTTATGCACGCAAGATATCGTACATCAGCTGTTGTTAACTAACTTAAAAGCAATAATTCCATGAAAACCTTAATATTATCCTCCTCCTATAATACCAGTTTGTCCGTCTGTCTATCCCACCTTTAAAAGACTGCTTCTTTTGAGCCATATATCCTTACTATGCTGAAATTTTCACAAACGTGAACGTGTTATTATGGCGAGTTTCTTTTACTTCATCCTTCATCTTTAACTAGCTTCATCCCTCGGTGTTTCTCGCTGTTACCCACCCTACGGGAACCGTAAATTTATCCGGGTTAAAAAGTAGCTAATGTGCTATCCCAGACTATAAGCTATCTCTGTGCCAAATTCCATCCAATCCGTTCTCGATTGATTAAATACATCCATCCATCCAAACTTTCGCATTTATAATATCATCATCTTCCTGCCCTTATCCCATATTAAGTGGGGTCGGCACAACATGTATTTTTCATCCATTTCCCTCTGTCAGACGTCATCTCAGTACTCACTCCTTTCTTACGCATATAATCTTTCACACAATCCATCCATCTTTTCTTTGGCCTAACTCTTGTCTTATATCCTTCCACATCCATATTTAAGACTTGTTTTGTAATATGCCATTCATCCCTCCGCATTTATAATAATAGTAAGATTAGAATATATCGGTGGTACAGAACCCTTGGTTCTCGAGTCCTAGTCTCACTTCGCCGGTTGTTTTCAGCTTCAGGATGTAGACGAGTCTCGTTGTACCCACAAGCGTCATACATCCTTGACCCTCGCATGCCGGAATGCAGAATGTTTATTTAAACGATCTGTTTTGGATCACCTGAGCTAACACTTAGATGTAATGGTATCAATCCATTCGCTAAAGTGTCGGGTTCATGACTTCCCTATTTATACCTGATAGTTTATTTTGAGCGGAATTGATTCAAGGCTTTGTAAAATTCAAGTGGATTTAATGGATGAATGGATTTATCTGTACCTATCTGCAACAATGTATACGCTGGCTATGGAAGAGCATGACCTTCTGACACAAGTATTTTTATGCTTAAAAGTAGGTCCCTCTATGTAATTGTACGACTATGTTACAGAAATAAAGAAATTATTATTATATGGAGTTTCACACCGAGGGAGTTTGTGTAAAATACAATATGTAAAATATGTGTAATGTGTAATAATATGTGTAATATATATGTAAAATATGGGTATGTGTAAAATACAATTTAGTTTTCTGTACTTTTAAATTCAGAACGCAAAGATTTGATATCGTCAAAAGGTTGACATAATACTTTCTACTTTTACGAAATAAGGAGTGTGACTTTAACATGAGGAAAAACCGTCACAGAGAGTTTGGTTATGGTGTGGAAATACGGAAAAAATATTAGTATTATTTAATAAGACTTTTTGCGCCCCGTGGGTTTACCGGGGTTAAAAAGTCAACATGATAAGATGGGAAAAGACTGAATTCATAAAAAAAATCATCCAAATCCGTTCAGCCATTGAGGCGTGACGTAACATACATACATACATACATACAGCCAAACTTACGCACTTATAATACTAGAATGATATGAAACAAGAGCGAAATCGTTTTTAAGACTTAACAAATGTGTTTTTGATTTCAGACATTCAATCTTATTTTCACTGCTACAGCGAGACTATTTGTAACCGACTTCAAAAAAAAGAGGTTCTATGTGTCATATTTTTATATTTTATGTGTATTACATATATTTTTCCTTTTTTTTTATGTATTAATCGGTGAACGATTGCACCGCCATTTGATTTTTGAAAGGATATTTGAAAGGATATGCTTTCAGATTTGTCCCTTACAATTTTTATCAAAATCGGTTCAATAGTTATTATTATTATGGTTTCTCCCCTCCATAACAAAATCAATATTTCCTATGTCGTCCTTTCGTATAAAAAGACCATCGTCGACCTGTCTCTGTGAAATAACGAAACATTTCATTCACTCGTAATTTCGCCAGACTTAAATCCACGCATATTTCTTCTGTCTACCTGTTACAATTTCTATGTTTAGATCAAACGGCATTTGTATATTTTAACCGACTTAAAAAGGAGGTTATTACCATCTATTAGATAGTAGCGACTTTACTTTTTAATCTTGAAAAATTGATTTATGACTCACTGTCTCTATGGTGCAAATAGCCAATTTACATAATTTCAATGGGCGAAGATATATTTATCAACATATAAAAAATGACATCTAAATTGAGAATATATTGGCTTTTTTGGAAGACGGTTAAATACAGGAAGATAATTGAGGATACCGCTGTTTTCATTAAATAATTAACTTAAATTGTAATAATTGTAATAATAATCAGTGGATATCACATAATGGGTTTTCAATTCGTTATGTCACAGTATTTGGCAATCTGTACTTACTATTTCCGTTCCTGTAAACAACGAGAATAACTCTGGTATGAGACGCCTGAACCCACACATTTTTTTTAATGTAATAAAGTGACGGAACGAGCTGAAGGCCCACCTGATGTTAAGTGGTGGTGCTAAAGGTGTTACATAAAGTTGCAGTAGAAATTGTGCAAAGTTCGCCCGAAGTAGTACTGCCCCCACACCTGGTAATCTGCCGCAAATCAGTATTTCACTCGCATTGCTGTTTTGGTGAAAGGGTGTGGGTGCCGGTGAAATCATATGAGACGTAACATCCCCGTCTCGGGTGACGGGCGCAACGAGGTGCGGCCCATACCTCGGTCGGCGACGACTTAAGTCGTATTGCTGTCGTATTCAGCTCGTCTTTAAACATCGGTAACATAAAATTTAAAAAAAATCGATGTCTCGAATATCGATTTCTTTCTATTCTTCTATTTCTATTTCTCGATATCTTCAACAGGCTATTACGGTTTAAAATTTACCTGTGACATACAGAAATGGTTTTCACCAATAAATCAATAGTGAGTAGTGGTTAAAATTGTAGAACGCAAATGTTAAGTTTGATTACGTAGTTTGGCTATGAGCAACGGGCGTTTGAATCACTTCGGTCCCATTTCGACATAAATTATTGTAAAGAAGTACTAGAAGTCTTTTAGTAAACTGTTGCCTCAAGGAATCTACGACAAAACCACACACTTTGTACCACCCCGCTTTTTAGTAAGTGGATAAAAGGCACGGATTTATTGAGTCACCATTTTGATTTGTAAAATAACGTTGGTACAAATGTGATTCACAAAATTGGTAAACTTATTCGATTGGTGTTACGAAAAATACTTGTAATTTTGTGTTGTGAACTTTATGGCCGCCAAATGCGTTGCTGGTATTCTGTAAACTGATTGGTTCTGTCCCATAATGTAGGCATTTTAATGACTCAATTATATCTTCTGATATAAAAATGGTGATTTGAAAAAATATTCAAAAGTCTGTATTCATGGTTCTCATGATTCATTATATATAGCGATTACACTATTACTGAATACTTGAAATTATTATAAAAGCTCCCATTATGGCTTCCAGACATTACGTAATCAAGATTAGAAAAGTCAAAAGTCAAAGTCAAAACCATTATTCTAACAAGAAACAATGAATATTAAAAAAAAACTTAACTTTTTTTATAAATTATGTACCTACAAGATCACGTGTTCTTATTACTAAGTATTGCGCTTGTTCAAACCCTATTCGACCTTCCATGCCATATTGCGGATCAATGTATTACGCCTCGTTTGAACTATTCAATTTACAACAATACTTACTACTTGACCCTACTTGGATCATCTAAACATTGTTGTTAATTAACCTGATGTACGGGGGTAAGAAACACTCGACGTCAAAAACCAGGGGTACTGTAAGTTTGTCTTTTGTGTGTCCTTCTGTGGCTTCGTAGATCAAAACATATGGACTAATTACAAAGTGTTTTTTTTTTCTTCAATTAAAACTTAGTTAACCACGATAGTTTTTATGATCTGAGAGCCTTCCGCCCTCCCCAAAAGCTCGTGTAAAGTTGCCAGGCCATCTGCGGTAAATACCGTATTGTCCTGCCCAAAAGTTAGTAATTTAACAAAAGGGGAAGGAAAATATGGTAAAGAATCCGCCATGTTCTCGAAACAAAACTTTGAAGTGGTAGATTTGCCATTACAGAAAACGGCACTGTGTGGAAATTGCTGTGAGAACATTAGGAGACACAGGGAACGGTGATAAAATTGGAATGGTTTTGAGGATTATTCTTGAATAGATTGTTTCCTATTCCAAGACGAAAGATTATATAATATTTTGTGGCTTTTTCAACGTTTTAGGGTTGTGTTCATTGTGTTAAACATAATTTGTGATGCACTCTTTAAACAGCTCATTTAAATAAATAAACGATTAATATAATATTTAATTGACTTAACGACGATTTATCGGTTTTTGATAATATTAATTAGAAGTTTATAAAATAAATCTTGGAAATAAGTTTTTATTTTCTCTTATCTGTTTAACTGCTTCGCTGCAAATGATCTGATATTGTTTTTTAATACTTATATGCAATCAAAAGATATTATTTTTCAAGATTTAGAATATGCCCCAAGAAATTATACACGTCTATAATCCATTATTACAAGCAACACAGACAATTCTGTTACAGGGGGTAAGAGTGTAAAGCGCTTTTGGTTGAAGATGATAGGCTCAAACTAAAATGAGGTTTCGCTTTAGAGGAAATAAAATCTACGAATACTAACTACTTTATTTGACTGATAAAACTCGACGTTCGAACGAACTTCGATACTACTCTTAGGGGTAAATGATTTAATTAAAAAATAGTCTTCAAAATAGGTTCGAAATTAGATAACGTGTTAAAAAGTCACAAAGCCGAATTGAGGAGCTCCTCTCTTTGTGAGACTGTTTTGGAGTCGGTTAAAAAGTTCAAAAGATCACTGAACTCGTATAGACCCTGAGAAGTTTTATTATATTACGCTATTAATATGAGGATTTCAATTAAATGTGGGCATATGTATTGGGATGACAATGAGACACGTGTGTAATTTTTGCGAGAGATCGTAAAACCACAGTGAAGACGAGCACCGTACGGTTTTAAAAGCTTATGATTATTATAATTAATTAAGAGATATTATTGAGTCGTTAAATTCCTAAATTATTAGACAATGCCGTGTTTATGAAAGCCTGAATTAACGTCCTATCAAGATCGCTGATCGGTCAACATTCAAAACTTTGTTTATTTGAAAGGCGACGCCGTTGTAATTACATGGGAAAAATTCAGGGCGTAAAGGGTCGAAATATAGGGGATGCGAGTCGGTTTATTCGATTTTTCCAGTTGCTCGCGTCCCTTTGAATCCTTACATGAACCTCCTGGGTGGTGCTAAAGGAGAAACAAAGTTTGCACCAAGTTCGTCCGGATAAGCACTGCCTCCACACCTGGTAATCTGCCGCCAAGAAGTGCTGCACTCGCATTGGTGTATGCCGGTGGAAGGGTTTATGAAGCATAGTCTTACAAAAAAAAATAATTAATAAATGGTGAAGAAAAGAGAGTGTATTTAAAAAAAAAACATCAGAATTGACAACCTCCTCCTTTTTAAAGTCGCTTAAAAACAATAGGTACTGTAAAACTGAGTTAGGTTTGTCATAGTTAATTATATAAGTTGCGTTATTTAAGAGCCAATTGGTTTTGTTAACACTATCAATGTATATCATGCCTCCAAACTGTTATTTATTCTGTACCCTCGATTAAATACAATTGCAGTAGTCGGATTTTTTTATTGAAGACAATCGCTGAAATAACCAGAATGGACAGGGTTGTTCAATCTTTTTAGTCACAGTTTTTTTGATGTTTCTGCAATTGAATTGAAATTAATATTAATAGTTATATTCATGTAACTGATGTTATTACAATACGCAGGACTCTGGGTTGTAAGCACGGTTTCAGCGTCCTTGCAATGTATGACAACACGTTCCGTTTCCGTCTCCAACATGAATATTACAGTTGTACGTTTCGGTTATGATAAATGTGTAATATCTATTCATTTCAGCTTACCCTTTGCGAAAAGAACTTCCTGAAAACAATAACCTAGGACTTGCTTGTGCCTTGCACGAGCAAGGGTTCCGTGGGTCAATATCTTTAAAGTCCTTACTTATCCCTCTGAAGCGAAAGAAGCCAACTTAGGTAGCAATAGAACTTGTGCCAATTCCTCCAGTACTGCCATCATACCTGGTAATCCATTGCAAGCAGTGGTGCACTGGTGGTGGAACGGTGTAGGTGCTGATGAAATTTCAGTCTATAGAACGTTACAACCCCGTCTTAGGGTGTAAGAAATGCGACTTGGGTCTTCTCATACTTCGGTAGCGGAGAACCTGAGCCATATTGCTGTTGTCTATGTAGCCACTTAACATAAGGTAGGTTAGCTCGTATTATAACTGCTATAGCATGAAAACAACAAATAACTGAGCATTCCTTCAATTCTTATATGCACTTCTGCTTCAACCTACTATCGGATCAGAAGTCCGCGTATAGCTTATTACCTACTATTTACTTACATTGTACATGAAACCAAAAAACAGTCTGAACCGGTGGGTACGCGACCTGCTGCCAATGCCAGTGGTTCGTTGTGTTTCTTCATCACTGCTATAGCATGAAATAATGTAGGATCCACTGTTCATGGAACGGAATAATTTGTTCAAACATTAGACGGATCGTAAATTCCCACAAACACTTAAGCGCTTAAATTGGTGGTATAGACTATTCTTATTAGTTCTATTTGCCAATTTAGAAGCGCTAAATATTTGGGATTTTATTGGGTCGTTGTCTTTTTGTTCAATTATAATAACAGAGATCTAGAATCTAGATTGAATAAAGTATTTTTATTTTATTGGTGTTTTCTTTATTCGCATATACATAAATTATTTTTATGTAATTAAAGTGACGGAATTAGCTAATGCCTTATCTAGTGTTAAGTGGTTACCAGTCCCCCGTAAACAATAGCATCGCGTCGCGCCCGTCACTCTTAGTTCATTTTAATTGGTGCGTTCAATCTCAATACCAGTAAGACGATAATGTCATAATTTTATCGCATGGATTCTAAACGTTTATGAACAGTTTTGACATAGCATAGATGTATCAAAATTTCACAAAAGAATTGTTGTTGCAAATTCGCTCTGCTTTTGCTTAGATATTGTTGAGGTCAACGGATCCAAAGGTTAAACATTATTTAGTACAACAATTATTGTCGATTCGATCATTAACTCCAAAATAATTTTATAATTATCCCATTAATATACACCTGGCTTTAGCTGCCTTAATCGTCTCACAATTTTAAGGCATTGCATTAATACTTTTACTTATTTAATGAGGCCTGCGTGGTATTGAATCAACCCTAACTTTCCTTCCGTCAAATCGTCAGATAATTGAACACTTTTCAGCATGCAAATAATACATCATACCTTATTCTGTGCTAAAGTATTAGTAGAATTGTAAAAAAAAATCAATCTTTAGTAACCTAAAGATCGATTTTTTTTTACAATTCTGATACGCTGCACTAGATGCCCTGTCTTACATAAAGGACTTAGCGTAGGTACTCAACAGGGTGCAAGGTGATCGATTAAGCGTGAAAGCGTTGCAAAAAAAATCACATTCAGTTTTCATGTTTTAGCTAGTCATATTTATAAAGATTCTGTCTGTTCTAACCTAACCTAACCGAGCGACCCGTTAAGCCCATTACAGTAACTGAAGAGGCGATAACTTGAAATTATCTCGTTACTTATCTATCGATCGTATGTAAACATCGCACAGATGTCAATCCGATTCCAATTTCTCAATGGAGCGAGCCGATGAGTTGATGTACGGAGGACGAGTGCTTGATCTACACTCGAGAATAGTTTCGATGGTAGTGGTGTATGAGTATCGATAACTATCGATACTCATACACTACATATACTACACATTTTAGGGAATAGTTATCGATATTTTTTCATGTGCGTGACCAACTCTAGTATCAGAGTTTTCAAGCCAGCTGAAGGCATTTAATAATAATAATAATCGTTTAATTCAGACATTAATACACGGTGGGATTTACAATTTCATGAATGTCAATGTCATGTCAAGGAATTCAATTCAAGGCCAACGAGAATTATTTTCTCTGTTAAGAGTTTTGTTAACGAAGCTTTTAGCCAACAAGTTCAATTCGAATTATCCATGAATTTTCTAATACAGCATCAATAACAATTCAAATTGGCGAAACAGCGATAGAGACATAGATCAATAGTTTCCCATCACTAGCACACAAACGTGCGCGCGCGCAAAATATCGCGGCTAAATCCGTACACAGCAGACCGAAGTTATGCATTGTCACTACCGCTTCTGGTTTTTGGACTAACGATCGACATTTTATTTTTATGCTAACCTGTTTTTTGAAAACTGATGACTGACGACATTTCGCGGAAGATATTTTCTATAGAGTGGCGTATTGTTTCGTGTACACAGGAAAACCGGTGAGATATATTCGATTCAAAGACGGTTCCGTACCCTGATTGTACTTTATTTTACTTGGGCAGACAGACAGGCAGACGTTCGCTAGGCTTAGAAGTGGGTTTTCTCTATCTTTGGTGAACATAAATCCTGCTTTATTGGCTCATTTCGTAGAAGCTCTGCCTTCTGCGCTTTTGATTGTGGGTTCAATATTTGATAAATATTGATTAACATGGAAGTTTGTTCTGCGACGGGTATAATTTGAAAAATAAAAAAAAAATTACCAGTACTTAATATTTCTGGTAGTTATTTTACCTACAGGCTATGCTTAGTTAGGGGCTAGATGGCGCTTCATGAAATGCACAGGAATTTCTATTTATTCATCAATGAGACCGACACTCTGCAACTTCTGTTCTTTCGTCAGAGGCTAATAGGAAATCTTAGAAATAAAGCAGTTTTAGCAGTAGGACCAATACAGATGGACACGACAGAGTCTCTTTTTAACAGAAAGTAAGCATTATCTGTTCTGATCCCACGGGAACTGCACAAGCTTCCGCTGTGGCCAGAACACTGATTTGAACGTGGCCATCGGATATTGCCCTTCCGGAATCTTTAGAATGACATTCTTACTCTCAATGAATGGCCAAAACACGTGACGCAATCGACATCGCCATTAGTTTAGGTCAATGCCCTCTAGATGGTGGGTGGTTCGTTAAGGGGTATTGGTGGAGAGGCCCTCAAGGTTCTGAACCTGGCAAAGGGCCGATTCAGCTCACCAGGCACGTTCAGCAGAAGTACGTAAATGGACTCGATGGTAGATAGTACTCCCACGTCAAAACAATAAAGGAACGTTTCAAGGAAACTAGAATGTACTAGAATTATTATTTGGGTTATAAAAAATAATGGCATACACGAATTTAATGGAATGTATTTAAGTAGAAACGACTTTTCTTTACACTTAGAAAATATGTATAAATCATTAGATTCCATCTCAATAAGTAGAACATAAATAGTACCAGACTACGTAGAGCCTCTTCAAGGCTCCATAATGGCGGGTTTCCACAGTCAGCTATTTAGAATCATACCACGAATAGCTGACAATCACAAACAACCACGGACCACACAGACCCTCTGCCAACTTTGCATACTATCACAGGATTTAAACAGTTCTGCGTAACCTCAGACATCCTCTTCCATTCTTTTATCAAACTGTTAGTATCGAAGGTCGACCCTTCATGTCTGAAGATGCGATCACAATGTGTTTGTGAGTCGACTCCAGCGTTTCTGTCTGTGGCCATCCTGACTACTGTTTCGAATTAAGCAGAGTAGTTATGGTTCTGTTTGAACTGGTCTGACCACTGCATTGTACCCCTTGTCTTCGATATATGATTAGCTTTTCTTTCTTATCATTTGTGATAGTGCAACTATAATTCACACTTTATTTGGGTCTGACGACTGTGACCTCAAACAACCAAGGTCGTGATGCAGAATCGTTGAAATTTAACAGGTGGTTTACTAACGGGATTTATACGAAGTACGTCTAGGTGTCACGTTGCGACGCGAGGCAGATCATTCATGTTTGCGGGTTTTGTTATCACGATTAGCAAACTTTGAACTGTTTCGACAACCATTCATTTTTTGTTTGTATACTAGCATGGTATATTTGGCGCTTTTAATATACGATGGGTTGGACCTCGTCTGATGTTTTGTGTAAATGAAGGAATTACTAAACCAATGATGAACAATGTACAGATCTAGAAGACACCTTGTATCTTATATTATCATAATTTATTGGACTAAAGATTTTAGTGATCAGGAAAGACAGAAGACTGCAACTACATTTTACTTTTTGCTACCTTTTTGAGGCGAGGATGACTAATTTGGGTTGAAAAAGGCTGGGATCTAAGAATCACATCATTTAAACTTTTAGTGTAATCTTTTTACTAGTTGACTGAGCAATGCTACCTATTTATAACGCATTTTTATCTGAAGTTAAGTAGTTACGAGACAACTGCTATACGATTTCCTCCCCGACCGAAGTATGAAAAGATACACATTATATATTTAAGGTCCTGAAGGACAACACGCTGCCTGTGTCTGAGCAAAGTTGATTGGAAGAAATTAAAGGCGTGATGATGTGTTTTACGGTCAATCTTCTATGTCTTTTACATTCGTGTCACACGTGCCTAGCCTACGATCTCCTCGCGCCGCCAAGAATTGGAGCTATTTCCGTGGCATCGCGGGTTAGTAATGACTTGTCGAGCGAAACCGTAAAGAGGATCGTAAAAGTCGCTATTGACTGCATGAATAGCTTTTTCGCCATAGTAAATCTTTTATTTTAAAGCCCGGCTAGTGAAATGCTATCTAAACCAATGTTTTATTCATTGTTTATGGTTCCAAATAGCAAATTTATATAATGTGTATATGACTCGTACATTAGCTTCAAACACAGGGAAGATACGCTGTCATCCGCTGTCGCTTTAGTGTAGTGAGTATTTCTTGATTAGTATTGGTTTCGAGATTTATCAACATTTTTGTGCCATGAAAGGTTTCTGTACTATATGACAATTCAACATTATTCGTCAAGTACTAAAGTATTCCACATGAACATGCCTGTTAGCAAAGTATCGTAACAAGTTACACAACACAAAAAGCTAACATTTATGCAAGTAACCTGTTAGATGTCAATTGTCAAATGGCATAGCATACCGTCCCATAAATAAATTAGATTTGTATTGTCGATGGTGTAACAGATAAATAAATAAATAAAACAATATTGTGATTGCATTATATAGAAATCATTTTCGCAGGTTGAGGGGTTTGTACTACCAATTGTAGTATTATTATTTACTAGCTAACCCGGTAAACGTTGACTTCCGGAGGACCCTCCTCCGCAAGTCCGAACAAGACAACGTTTACGTTCATCAATTCGGTTGTATTTTTTTATGCTTATTACTGTCATATATTAATCGATACGGAAAAATCTTTTTATTATTTGAAAGAATGTTTTCAGATAGGTCCCATAAAAAAGTTCAAATCATATTCTGGAAAAAATATGTCATCCAAATAAAAAATGGCTTTTTTGCTTTCCTGTTTTCTTCGCCCGTTATATACCGATTTGGATGTATCGGTTTTAAATGGTAGGGTAACACTTTTTTTTTTAATTTGTTTGAAAATGCGAGAAATGAAAGCATTGAAGTCTTTTGTTTAGATTTCTTAAGTATCTTGTTGTCCATAAAAACATAATTGCGAACAACATAAAATAAATAAATATTACCCATTCATCATTCATTCTCAAGAGATGCGCATACCATCGAACAGCACTTCATTTTAATTTATATAGATGCGCCAACGCTGTAAGTATTCTGTGAATATTTCACTTCCTATACATAACGGTTCGAAAGATACAGCTCTCTAAAACTAGGACAAACGGAAAACAAATGCAGAAGATAACAACTGATATTTTATATTCTGCATTGTTGGGTACGGAAACCAAAGAAAATGAAAAATGTGTCAATTCGGACACTTTCCTAGTGTACGAGTCATCAGCAAACCCTTTTAACTGTGTGGAACCTGTGCAAATCTATGTCTTATATTTTGATGATGTGATGACGACACCATAAAGGCCAAATTGTATAGAGTTCAAATTTTGAAACTATCGTGGTTATGAACATTATTATTCATGTTACCGAGATATTTACCATGATTTGTGAATATCTCGGTAACATGAATAATAATGTATAGAGTTCGATTGTATATGAACCATGACTTTTAACAACATCACCATTACGGTCATTAATCATACAAATGTGAACTGTATTTCTTTGAATAATCCGGTACTCCTAATTGCTACTAGAAAAAATCATCAGTCATTTTTGTTTGGACTCTGTGCGTAATTTGTTTGTTTTTGTGTCTGTTCATATGCATTTATTTACAAAAAAGTAATAAATAAATTTTAAAACTATCATGGTTATGAACATTATTGTTTGTTTTTATTATTGTTTTACGCCATGTAACTGCGTCAAAATATCGGGATACAACAAAACTCACAAATCATGGTAAATATCTCGGTAACACGAATAATAAAGTAATAAATAAGTATTATTTCATTTTAAAAAAATATGAATTTGTTATATATCAGTAAATCAGGTTCCCATAGTATAAGCATATTAAAAATATCATCAGATTCAGATTCAGATTCAGATTATTTTATTCATAACATTTTGTTACAAGTCAATAATTCATAATTATACACAAAAAAAAGTACAAATTTAAACAATAAAATAATTCATGAATGAATTCAAAATATTATATAATAATTAAATAATTATATCAAAATATAATAATTAAATAATTAAAAAAAAAAAATAATAAACGCTCAAGGGAAATAACAAATAAACAAAAAGAATAAATAAAATCAATTAACGAGAAATTCGTCGACCCTATAAAACGACTGTTCAACAAGCCATGTTTTAAGCTTGGACCTGAAGGATTGCGTTGATTGGGTGCTTGTGATGATGTCAGGGAGACGGTTGTAGACCGCGGGCCCCATTATATGCACCAGCTTTGAAGATTTTGTGAGCCGACGCGGCACGGCTTTAAGCTTCTGTGCATTGCGAGTTGAGTACTTATGGCCGTCTCCAAATTGTGAATATTCAGACAAATGAGTTCGAGCATATAGAGCCGCAGTGAATATAACTAGGGATGGGACTGTCATGATGTTTAGAGACTGGAAAATTGGACGAGCAGGAGTATCCCATGCAACTCGCACTATGGCACGAACCGCTCGCTTCTGCATTCTGAACGTTCGCTCCCAATCAGCTGCTCTGCCCCAGAGCTCGACTCCATACTGAAGGAGCGAGTGGACAGAAGCAAAGTAACAACTTCTAGTGACATTTAGTGCTAACGAGGCTGATACGCGCCACAGAGCAAAACAGGCTCGACCTATTCTATCACACAGCTTGTCAATGTGTAGTTCCCATGAAAGGCCGCCATCCAATTGAAAACCAAGGAAGGGAGTGGTTTGGACTTGGTCTATAGTTACACCGCCTAACGTTACCTTCAGAGGTCTATAGGAGCGACCAGCTAGATTAAAATGCATAAATTTGGTTTTAGCAATATTTAGTAAAAACCCGTTTTGGTGGAACCACTTATGCAGCTCCTCCGACACCATGTTCAATCTTCTCTCCAACAGTTCTAAATTGTGCGCTGTGACGATGGCTGCAACATCATCCGCATACATTAATATATGCGCGTCTTTTATGCAGTCAGGCAAGTCGTTGAGGAGGAGAGAGAACATGATATTGGATAGCGACGAGCCTTGGGCCACACCGATAGATGCCTTAAGCGGCTTTGACTCTAATTTTCCGCCATCACCTGTGACTGTCTGACACCGGTTTGTTATAAAATCGGCCATAAGAGACAGAGTTGGCCCACGGAAACCATAATGCTTCATCTTAGCGACTAGCACATTATGGTCAGAGACGTCAAATGCCTTCGACAAATCACACATAATGACTGCCACCTGCTGATGGTGCTCTCGGGCATCCATGACCCGCCGCACCACCGCCCGCGCCACGTCCGTCGTCGACCGTCCCGTTCGGTATGCGTACTGTCTATCGGAAAGAGAGTTTGTCGCCGACAAGTATTCAGTTATTCTTTCACTGAGGCCGTATTCGAAAATTTTTGCTACCCCCGGAATTATGGATACAGGTCTGTAGCTGTTAATATCTTCCCGTTTACCCTTGCCTTTATACAGTGGTGACACTCTCACATTTTTCAACGTTTGGGGATAACTCCCTTCTTTCAAACATAGATTGAAGAGCTCTGAGAAAGTAAACGCGAGAGACGCAGCGACCGAGAGTAGAAGAGACACCGATATTCCGTATATGTCTTTAGTTGGTTTGTGCGCAACTCTTTTAGTTATTATATTGAATACTTCTCGTGGTGTGAAGGGTCTGAGCCGAATGGAGCGATCCGCGGGCGGTCGCACGTGTGCTAAAGCATGCTGAGCAGCGGACACATCCGCGACTGGCGCGCCGCATGTAACCGCTGCATTAATAAAGTGCGAGTTAATTGCGTCAATAGCCTCTAATTTATTTGAGTATGCGGAGCCATCCGATCTTAGAAGAGATTCAGCGAGTTCGGAGTTTCTCTTGGACTGTCCCTGTCCCGTCTCAAGTTTGACGATACTCCACATAGATTTAATAGTGTTCGGCGCTCTTGTAATGACATTATTGTAGTAATTACTCCTCTCAGCCCTAAGTATAGTGTCAAATCTCTCCTCAAACTCGCCTAGTTTTGTAAATAAAGCGTGATTGGAAGGAAATTTGCTATTTAATGATCTCATTTCTTGAAGCATATAATTAAGGGTTACTATTTCATCTGTGATCCAAGAATCTGACAGTTTCTTGGTTACCACACGTTTCAATGGAAAGCAAATGTCTATTTTATTTCTTATAATATTCAAAATTGTTTGCGCAAAATCATTTGCGGATAGTTGCCTTTTTCTTACCTCAGACCAGTCGATACTTTCAATCGATGTCACAAAATTACATCTATTGGCGTTCGAGTAGGATCTGGCAAAGAAAGGCGCAGGGAGGGCGCGTGGTTCGCAGCGCAACACGGCTCGCACGGCGCAGTGGTCACTTAGCTGAGAGTCTATCGCGGTCGCGCGAGCAGTTCCGGCTTGCTCTCGTTCGCTGCTTACATACACGTGGTCGAGACACGTACTCGTCGAAGCTGTTACTCGAGTGGGAAAATCTATAATACAACTGAAATTACGAGTATGCAGTATGTCATTCAAACGTTTTTGGTCACTTTTCAAAGGGCACAAATAATCCACATTGATGTCACCAACAACCACGCAATCCTTCTCACAAATAACTAACATATCAAGCAGTTGTCCTAAAACTGGGTAAAATTGAGATAAATTAGTGAGATTCGATCTGTAGACACATACTATTACAACATTATAATCAATAAGTTCTACCGCCGATATCTCACATACCTGTTCAACAGATAAAGAATCACAGTCAAAGCTCTTGAATTTAATATTATTATTAACAAATATACACGAGCCCCCATGTGCAATCGATGACCTACAATAATGCGAACCCAGCTGATAGTTGTTTATGTGAATCGCTTTCAATTCGAAATCTTTTAACCAGTGTTCAGTTAAACAGAGTACGTCACATTTTAAACTGGTTTCAAGTAAAACTTCTAACTTTACTGTCTTATTTTTAAGTGAAGCTATATTTTGTTGAATAACAATGATTTGTTTACACTTGTCACCGTCATCGTCGATCTGTATCACGTTCTTGGTGCGCGAGTCCTCCACAGAAGTCCTAGACGGAGTTGAAGGCAGCGGCGGGGGCGGGGGCAGAGGCGTCCACGGTGCGCGCTGTGCCCCGTGATCCCCGGGGCCGGTACAGAAACCACTCCGTGAAGCGAACCCCGGCGGGCCAAGCAGTAGGGTCGGTCACCAAGTCATATACTTTATCTGGCATTCCGATTAGGAAGGAAGCGTGTATCTCTGATCTGATATTACGTTTTTCAATCGTAAAATGGGACTCGGTAATCTTGTTTAAGAAACAGCGTACGGTTTCAGTCGTAGTCTCAGGCCTAAAGGACCAGGCCTGGATGTACCTCATTCTATCCGCGGCGCGGAGATCGTCGTTGTTAGTTGCTGTACCTATAATAATAGGGCTGTGCGGTTTGTTTTTACGTAGTCTGTTTACAACTTGCCATTCTCCTGGAGATTGTTTTCCTACAGTTTTGGCAGTTTCATGGGGCTCAAGGAGCACAGTCATATCATCCGACTCAGTCGTTGAAGCCGTAATAGATTTTTTCGTACAAATACCATCCTTCATTATAGTTTTGCATGTAGTAGAACTTTTGGTTGGCGCAGCATCTGTGTTTGCAGGCACGACTGTATCGACAGTGGGTCCACGTCCATTGCGTTGTTTACTCGCAGCCTTCGATATGTCGGCGATAGCGGCCGAGGCTTGTACGCGCGCAGCTCGCACGGGTCGCTGGCCGGCGGTCGTCGTGGTCGGTGTAGCGCTTGGATTTTGTATCGGAGCACTCACAAAAGATTTGCGGGTATTTGTATTACCAGTTGGTGCACTAAGTTTGTTGATAATTGTAGATTGTTCCGTTATCTTGCACTCTAGCGCCTCGACTTTATTCACTAGAGAACTAATTGTTTGTTGCAATTCGCGCACAATAGTTTCAATGGATTTCATTGACATTTTCACGAGTAAAATATTTTTAACACCGAGTAGTACCGGTACCGTGTCGCGCGGTGTGCGGTGCGCGGTGTGAAGTGTCATCCAAGTAGGTGAAGATATAATAATAAACGTTTACACACTCTTACCTCCGCACTACGATTCTCTGTATCGCAAATGGCATGGATACTTCATGCTTACCACACAAAGTGTTCCCCGGCCAGGAATCGAACCCGGGACCCCTCGCTTTGCTGCTCGCTACTACCAACTAAGCCACGGAGCCGTCAATAATGAACAATGAGTTTGTTATTTCTTTTTGGAACATATTGATAATACTAGAGATACAACTAAATTCGTTAAAAAAATACATAAAGACTTTCTTAATATATAACGAAGTCGTCACTTGATGGTACCTTCGCCCAATATAGTTAGTTATATATATCAGTAAATCAGATTCCCATATTAAAAAAATAAAAAAAATATCATCCAAGTAGGTGAAGACGATATCTTCACCTACTTGAAACAGATATGAAAAAATAAAAATAAACAGACGAAATTATCATTTCGTCCTTTTTTTGAAGTTGCTTACAAATAGCATCTATACCATATCTCACCTTCCACTGCTCCGGTGAGCTCATTGATCTTCGAGCCGTTTGTCATAGTAACTCAATCACATATTGGTTTAGAAAGGAACGGAGGAAGTACTTCCGTCAGTACATC
The DNA here is from genome assembly GCA_921293045.1 of Aplocera efformata. Classification (NCBI taxonomy): domain Eukaryota; kingdom Metazoa; phylum Arthropoda; class Insecta; order Lepidoptera; family Geometridae; genus Aplocera; species Aplocera efformata. The sequence continues at coordinate 1,818,898 of OV121057.1, forward strand.
AAAGCATCGAGAACGTTACCTTTGCCAAATGCTAAAATGACCACGGAATAGTGTTGAGCCTAATTACTATTCTTTTTCTGCGATTGGAGAATATTTCTGTGTGTTACGTCACGAGGCCATTGACCTGTCGCTATTATTTGGAAAAGTTGGAAAATGTATGAGGTTGTGTTTATATTGATAGTTTATGATAGCTGCGTGCATTTTACGTATAAAATATATAACTACGGGTCACATGGTCTGCTATTTTATTTTAGGATCTGAATGTCTCGGGCTCGGCGCCCATTCTAAGTGAAACTAGTACTAGAGGAAACGTTTGTAACATTCTTTTCTTTTATGTGAATAAATGACGGAACGAGCTGAGAGCCCACCTGTTGGTAAGTGGCGACCGCCGCCCATGACAACAGTAATACGACTCAGTATACGATTAGGATAATACACTGAGTCGCATTCATCCTGTTGCGTCCATCACCCGAGACGGGGATGACACGCCGTGATTTCACCGGCACCCACAACCGGAACACAGAAATGCGAGCACTACTGCTTGGCGGCAGATTGCAGGTGGTGGCAGTACCTCTCTGGACGAACCTAGCACAAAATGTAAAATATAACGTGTGCAAACGATACTTGAGATCTAAAGTAATAAATGAGTTAGAGTTAAAAGTCAAGTCAGAATACTTAACATATATTTTTCTTTAATTGTTTTTATTAAAAAGGGCCAATTGCTTAGTTTAGCGCTTGGTCAAACTCAATCAGGTCCTCTGTAGCAGTGTTTTTCAATCTCTATGAATACGCGACCCCTTTACAGGTAGGAAAATTCTGGCGACCCCCTTGGACCATAGACAAACAAAGTTAGAACTGAAGAAGTTTATGATTTTCTACCATTATGTAAAGACCTACACTCTGCACGAAGCTGCGAGGACACACAAATATCCAGAGCTGGCTGAAATTATGTTTTTATAGTAGTGTTTTTGCTTTTTTCGTTTTGCCAGCGACCCCCCTAAGGATCGCGACCCACAGATTGAAAAACACTGCTCTAAAGTACACTACACATTGAATTATCGGCTGTACCTTTAGCCATGTTTTGTTAGCCATGAACTTGTCCAATCTCAAACATATTGCATTATGTGAGCAGGTGTTACTTTTATTGCTTCTTTCTTATTATGTGTTAACACATTTGGGAATCCGTTTCGGGTATTGGACTATCAAGTTACTAAAACCGATTTCGGATTCAAATATACGAAGATTGTGTGCGATACATACAATTATAATTATCTGTATACATAGATTCGAATTTCTGTTACACACTCGGAATCCATAAAACCGTTATCGTTTCGGTATCTTGGATGTTCCCATTGTAATTCGTGTGTAAGTTACACATCCTTAATTTTTCGATTTAGTTATAAGTCAATTCCAATTTGTTATAAAAAGAATTACAAAAAAATATATATCTTAAAAACATTTTGAATACATTTTATAACTAACAAATTGCTCGATAATTTTCAGTGAAATGTAAATTTATTTATATGACCTTTTAAAGCTATTAGCTAGAAGTATCGTTACAATAGAAGTAGATTTTATCAACCATAGCTGCTAAATATGATGTAGATATCTCTAATCAGTAATATCTTCTCATTAGTCTCAAGTAGTCATACTTAATTTACAAAAATGGTATTATAGATATAACTTTAAGAATATTATAATCTTTTCAAACGTCATTTTTTGTGAGTAATCTAAACACATTATACATTGCAGTAACGAATAAATTTGTTGTCAAGGTCGTTTAAATATTCATAGGATTATCTTAGTTTTTATTCGTATTTTATTCATTTATTTCTCGTATGCCAAAAGTGTTATTTTATTATGCTGGTTTGCATGCGCTTAGTTTTAATTTACAGCTGCTTATCTTCATCTTGATAGTGTACTGTCTGAGATTTGGTAAATATTTTTATGGTAATGCTTAATGCAAATAGTTTGGGTGGTAATATGACCTGACGATAAGCTGTAACCTCTTTAGGACCAAACATATTGTGAATCCCATTTGTCTCCCATAAAACTAACTCATGGTAATTTCACGTATTAAAAATGTATTACTCATAATTTTTATGTTACACTTTACATAATTATAAACTATACAAGTAAATTTTCAACAAGAGCCAAAACAAATATGTATTCTTGGATATTTCGCGCCAAACTGAACATAGCTGCATAAAGTGATTTATTATAATATTATTATATTATTATAGCTTGTACTATGGGAACTAGATTACTATGTGAGCACCAAGACAAACCCGTCTAGGATTTTATGGTGCAAAAAAAAAAACAAATGTAAAAACATTATATATATTACACAATAAAAAAAAAAAAAAAAAATTGTTACTTTTTAGTAATCATATATTGGATATTAACTTCTTAGTTCTACCTTCTGGGCTGTCGTGGGTTCGATTTCCTCCCAGTAAAAGAATTTGTGTGATGACCATAGATGTTTGTTCTATATCTGGGCGTTAATGTACTATATCATGTATTTACAAAAAAACGTACTATATTACTCTATCTGTAATCTAAATAGTTCCCATAGTAGTTGCGTAGTTGAAATGTCCTGGAATATTTAAAAAAATCGGTGGGTAGTTTTCATTTAATCAGTCTCTACCATCCGTCCGTTTAACGTCCGTAAATGCCTAAGACACATCAGAATGTAACTGTATGTTTTGAAAAGTGAAAGGAAGTCGTTTTCCGGAGCCGTCTCTATCTGATGTCAATACGAACTGAAGGCGCTAGAAAATCTAGAAATGCTGTACTTGCCATTGTACCGATAAAGTGAGAAAGGTTTATGTGGGACTTGCTTACTACCATCTGCGTAGGTACCTTTAGTACTTTCTTCGCGAAGAATCTGGCCAGCTTTAAGAGATGACCTCTCGCTTTATAATTTGATACCTTCATGTTTATGCTATATATATATATATATATATGTTTAGCTACGCCCCGCAGTCATCCAGGATATAAGCTATCCTGGTACCAAATTTCATCCAAATCCGATGAGCCGTTTGAGCGTGAAGGTAGAACCAACACACACACATGCATAGAAACTTTCGCCTTTATAATATAAGTAAAGTAAGATTAATGTTATAAATTACGCAAACCGCAATAATATAAGCGAATTGGACTTTGTAACCGTCGTTGCTCGGTGTTAAGACGACTGTCAATCTGAAGGTTGCTGGTTTAAACCCATACATAGATTTGTACCGTAAAATGTCGTAGTAAATACTGTTATTCCGAATAGAAAATATTTGTACAAAAATCTGACCAATTTATATAATTTTACAAATTGGCCATCAAGAAAAAGTTATCCTTGTTATTATTTGAATGTTTGTTTTCTACCCAAATCTGGTTTTGGCACGTATTATCATTAATTAGCTATCTTATTATGTAATTCCTTTCGTCCGGAATGGTCATTATTAAAACACTACAGTGAATTTTGTTGGTCGATAAGGATCTCGCCCACGTGTCCAGAAACATCGTTTTTATAATAAATTCTTTTCTTTGATTTGCGGTCGGTACAAAACTAAATAAAATAAGTCATCATTAACAAGAAATGTGAAACGAGTTTAAAATGCGTGCCGATTCAGTTCGAGATAAAATTGAGCAGAACGATTCAAGTTTTTTATGAAATTTGTCAATGGGGCAAAACGCGTTAGTTAACTGCTATTTTGGGTACGATGCAAACAATATTAACAATATAAATGATATCATAAATTGGAATTAAACTATATTAAATCAGGAATTTAATTTCCTTTTCAACCCGCTATGCTTAAGAGTGAGTGAATAGAAATTAAATTCCCTACCACCTCACAATGTAATATAAATTGGGAATAAGTCATTTTTCCGACAATAGTCACAGAATATCTTTATCTCGACAAATAATAAAAATACAATCGGTGGTACAGAATCCTCGGTGTGCTAGTCCATATCAGTTTTGAATTATCTTTAAAAGATAATAAATGTTTCTTTGCCGATAGATAATGGCCTACAAATTGAATGATCGTGAATCCGTTATCATTTTATTGCAACGGTAGTACTTTTAGATAGCTTTTTACTCGTATTTTTGTTCCGATCTCGCGGGTTATTCTATCTCAAGTAAGTCACGGTCTTTACTGAGGTTTTAAGTTTAATTATTATGCCCATTAACATTAACTGGAGAGATTTGAGGAATAAATTTTGCTTTCCTGTTACAAGTGGAGTAGCAGATGGCAACAAGTGATAATTATATTTAATGGAATGGAAGGGTCCACAGTACTGTTCCATGTATAATTTTGTTGTTTTAACGGCCCGCCCCGAAATCCGTTCTATTAAATTATACGAACCGTGACGTACATTCGAATATTTTCATCCGAATTAAAATAGAATCGCTGTCATTATAACTCGGCTATGTGTAACTCGTTAGTAGTTTATTGTATGATCATAGCGTATCAGGCATAATTGTCCAAAATAATGTTTATTTTAGGCACATAATTCGAGCTCCCAGTTCTCATAAAACTTGATGTACGGACGTTATTATCACGCTCCATAGAATGCCACAATTGAGTATGTATTGTCACAATATCACTGCTATCGAATGACAAGATTCAAAGCGGACCACAGACCCAATCGTATTTCATCAACAAAACTGCAATGAATAATGCATGTTCATTAACGCCGGATCGATTACTCCGTACACTAATACAAACCTTTGTTCCAGATCCGCGAACACCGGATAGTTTGCGGCGAGAAAACCGACATGAGATGACGCAATGTTGAGGGTTTGTTAGTCCCCGTTGGGGCGCCAGTACCGCGTCGGGCGCCAGTACCGCGTCGGGCGCCAGGCGGCGGTTTGGGGTGGCATGCGCGCGGGTGTTGTGTGACGGCGCCCGGAGTGCTGCCATGGGCGCGGCGCGCCATGCGCTCCCCGCGCACGCGCCCGCTGCGGCTGCTGCTGGCCGCACTCGCGCTGGCCTCGTGCGCCGCTGCCCCCGCGCCTGCGCCGGAGCCCCGAGCGCAGCGCTCGGCCAACCTCAGCCACATTACGGGCACTTCGCGCACTATACAGATGTTCCTCAAGAACCGCTACCTTCAGCTACTGCCAGATGGCACAGTCAACGGCACCACAGACGGCACCAGCGTTTACAGTAAGTACCTTACGAATATTTTATTTTGAAATAAGAATAATAATGACGCCGAATTGGAATGAATTTGCCAACAATCTGCCACACTGATTGTTTTCACGCTGATTGTTACGATCAGATTCACAATCTTATCGAGGCATAGTTGTCAGGCGTTACATTTCACTGCGCACTATCTTCTTCTTGTGTAATTGTAAGGTAATTCTTCCTAAATACTAAGAAACTGCTATAAATCTATTCGTTTAGGTACTGTTTTGACCGCTTAGTAGTAACGATTAGTGTTGCACATTGTTGCTATTGTCGTTTTAGATGTATCTCACCCAGCTAACTTGTTAGACATGTTGGCGATATGAATTGCACTGTTTGGAAACAATTTTGTCCTACCAGACATTAGTATATATAATACGCATTATATAAATACATATATTGGAACTGTCTATCTATGTAGATTCAACAGATAATGACCGATTAAATTACCGTAAACATGATTTATTCGTGATAACATCCCATTGAATCTGAGATAAAAGATATCCTTGCAAGCGCAACTGATAAGTTTTGCATTCGGCTCACCATTAGCGCCAGGAATGCTGCTGGTCCGGTGCGATTCCATGACATACATCTGCAGCAGGATATGAATAATGTTTTTCATTTATCTCTAAGCGGAACTGTATGTAGACCCTATTAGTAACGAACTTTCATTACTGATTCCAACTGCGTCTATGGGCAAAAGCTAGTTCAAGCAATCGTGAACACATTCTCCGTATCTGCTTCTAATGTACCAAAAGGGGACTGGCTTACTCTCGATAAGTGATAGTGAAAGGGGTTTTTGATCTACCTAAAACCCAATTGGGAGTGGTGTAGCATGGTAGCATGTCATCGATTTTTTGGTTGAAGGACATATTGATTTCCTCACGGTTTTTTGCTTCACTTTATTGGTAACGCGGAAAACCCCCCTTTCTTGTAGCGAAAATGTTATTGGTTAACTTTCGGATTGGAAGTAGACGCCTGTACTCCTGGGTTACCATGCTCTTCACTCACGAAAACAGTTTAATTGCACTCATATAAATTCACGCATTTTTCTTCGTAGTGTAGCCACAATGAGCTTCGTGTGTGTGGTTGTGTGTGTGTTTAAACAATCTTAGAACATAGACTATAAATGTTTAGCTGGTTTTCCACGAAAACTTTTCTAGATTCAGCTCCCGTAGTCAGAGCCCATTCGTTCTCGTTTGTCTGCAATGGGAACATTAGAAGCTGATTCAGTCTTGTTCGATATTTTCCACCGTCTTCCAACATTTAATCCGATTATGGATTGTCACGGCGCTACATGCTGAGATTGCTAAACGCAACGGCATTTCCACCAATACCTGTGGAGAACAATTAGAAACTACAAATAAATATTTCCGGTTCAATACCAACTTTCTATGACCCCGGTGGAGCAGGTCAGCAGGTCTACTCTCAACTAACGAGCGTGCATTTACTTCTAAGGTTTTAACTACGGCAGTCTTGTCCGATTTGGAAGATGTCACAGCTTCGTTTTTCTGGTTTTGAGAATTGTCGATTTCCTCACGGTGATTTCTTCTCAATTTCAGAGGGAGATTGCACATATGAATTAATATAATTGAATGAAATTTTACATTTATTTTATTACCAGCTGCGGGAACATTTCATTTTTTCGGGATAAAAAGTAGCCTGTGTTAATTGAGGGTATGTATCTTCATAACAAATTTCATCCAAATCCAAAACTACTGAACTTAGTTGAGGCGTGAAGGAGTAATAAACATACATACACACAAACTTTCGTATTTATAATATTAGTTTTTATCATATTTCGAAGGCACGGAGCTAAGATATAGGTGGTCATTCATTAGTAAAAATAAGTATAAAATAGAACATTCCTGCCAACGCCCATATAAATCTCAAACATAAGAGAAACGCGTTTTTATGAACTTGATCGTCAATTTTATGAATAAAGCCCTGTTTAAAACATTTCATAGCACTAAATTCTTAATTAGATCTCATAAAACAAAATCTCTATAGCTTCTAAAATAACTTCATAATTAATCTGTGGTCTAATTAGTATGATTCAAATATCTCACGGTGATGCCGAAGTGTTTCTTAAAATAGAGAAACTGGAATAGATATATATCTAAGCGTTGCAATTTTTTTTTGGATTTTTATACTTTTGCCCCTGCGCAAAAACAATAGTATTTTTGTGTCTGATTTTGTTATTAATTGTTTGGTAAATTATGTGGGAGTAAATGTCTTTTTCCCCTTTTTAAACACAAGACAAACACCAAAACCCCGAGAACAAACTTTAAACATCACACCAAGTTTTCCCCGGGGTCGATCCCGGGACCCCTAGCTTAGAATTCAGAGTTACCAACTAAGCCGGAGCCATTCAAAACATGTTTGTATCGCAGTGACCTCAGTGCAGGGAATAAAAGTACATGAACCAAAACACACGCGCTGATTGCACAAAAACTATAAAAGGGCAGTACTGAGAATGAGGACATCAGCATCCAATAATACGTGGAACTCACGAAAGAGATGGCCTATATATATAAATGTATTTAGACATTGATTACCACAATCACACTTAATATTATAAAGACGAAAGTTTGTATATATGTTTGTGTGCATGTGTGTGTGTGTGTGTGTGTGTGTGTGTGTGTGTGTGTGTGTGTGTGTGTGTATGCGTGTGTGTATGTGTGTGTGTGTGTGTGTGTGTGTGTGTATTTTGATGTTCCTATTAGGATTGCCAACCGCTTGTGTCACCTAGCCTAGTTGTATGATTAGGGAAATTAACCTATGTGTTAATCTAAGATACGAGTATAAACTATTTATAGTCAGTATATATTTTTAATTACAAACAATTCGGCATTTTCAAGTAATTGAACGGAATTCAACGGAAATAAAGATTTTTGTCTTTGACTACATATTCATCGCCATCTAGTCCCGAACTAAAGTAAACACTATGGAAACGAGATTACCGAAAAAATTATGTAGTCCTTTTTTTGTACATACATAACATATTATAACCTTCGTCATACAAATTTTTGTCCTGGGTATATCGAACCTATGACCTACAGTGCAAAAGTGCAGAATAGCATTTAGTTTCCAGTTTAAAAGCTACCATTGCTATCATTTGAACAACATTTCGACCTACAGCAGCAAAAGTGCAGAGTTGCAATACATTTCCAGTTTATAAGCTATCATTTGAACAACATTTTCATTATTAATATATGTAATATAAGGGTATAGCATCCTTGCACTAGGATTCCTTGAGTGGCACGAATACACAATTACATAACGCTCAAGGCTCATGATCAAACTTTACGCAAGTATTTTTCCCACCGGAAATCGAACCCGGGATCACTAGCTTCAGAGTCAGCTATGGAGCCATCAATATGCGATTCGTTGACGATTTTAAACACCGATCGAATCTCCAGCCGATATCCGATAAATCGCGACAAAGAGTCGCATCGACCAAGCCTGCGACCTAGCTCATTCTAGCTCTGTATCTGACAGTGACATAAATCATGATAGCACTCCTTTTTGTAACAAAAACGAAGACACGAAGATTACCATCTCGAAGACAATCAAATCGTCAGATAATGGCCCACTACGTCGTAATAGTGCTCGTAATACACGAAATAATTATATGTATTGAAAACTAGCTTACGCCCGCGACTCTGCCTTTTCTTAAAACGATTTGTTTACTTGTACTTTTTAAAATTCATCTGTCATAAATATATTTATTATTATCACTAAGACTTATGGGTGTTTTTTTCAATCGACGCTTCAGTATCCTTCAATAAAAAGCTTAATATATAAATAAATAAATATTGATGGACTACACACACAATTTCAAATAAACACAACCATGTGTTATATATTAACAACTAGATACTGAACAAAGAACTATGCTTGTCCTTAGTGAGAATCAACTCACGACCTACAGAGCAAAAGGCTTATTGAAGGATGTTGAATGTTTATGTAATGTAATGTTATGTTGAACTATGATGTCATCAGCTTAGTTTTTTTTAATAAAATGTGTTATTATTAGTGTTTAATTAATATCACTCATTGCAAATATCATTAAATATAAAAAAAAAACTCCAATGTATCGTGATTACGTCTTGTTACGTGTCTTCGCAACACAAAAACGGCTATGACATACAGACAAACAGATGATTTGATATTGGCCATTAGACTTGTAAGAGGAAACCACTCAATAGTATTAGAATCGCCCAAAGCATTAGCATAGGTGGTCCAGATTGAGATCATAAAAGTATAATAACTACTTTATGAACTGTAAACTGAGATTCCGTATCGTGATAAAGACAGTTGCTATTACTATAAAACTGTTATTCCTATTGTTACGGTGGTCCGATCGGGACTGGTTATCGCCCAAAACCGAGACCGAGAAATACAACTGTGTAGTAATTCTCGGTCTTGTTCTTAAGATAACTCTCGTTCTAAATAAAGGACAGGACAGAAAAGGACAGGACGCCGTATAACTTTTAATGTTACGAGATTTTTTTTTCGAGTTTCTTTGATTTGTGAGTTGAAACTAAAGCGTCGAAATATAGAGTCAGCAAAATTCACAAGTGCCGTAGATCTCGTTTGATCTCGTAAATTATAATAGAGGCAAATGAGATTTAGATGCTGATAGACACTTAAAGATCTCTTTTTTTTAGATCTCTGTGCGAATATGACTCCGCCCTTTCTCAACAGATGTCGTTTTTAGTATTGTTTACGTGTACTAATAAATGACCATACTTGTATTCGATAGTACTGAATGTCAGCTATCTAACGCATTTTATGATATTTGGTTGAAGTGTAAGCAACAATTGTTTTCACCTTTTCGAAAATGTCGGTTTTTATTCCAAATAAACGTCATTATTTTATTGCGAAGAAAACTGCAGCGGAAACTTATCGTTTGCTTGTGGAGATTTATGGTGAGCATGCTCCGTCTAATACAACTTGCAAGGAATGGTTTCGACGATTTCAAAATAACGATTTTAGTACTGAGGATAAAGAACATGGAAAACCACCAAAAAAATTTGAAGATGCTGAATTGGAAGCATTATTGGCGGAAGATTCTTGCCAAACTCAATCAGAATTAGCTGCAGCATTAAATGTTGATCGTTCAACTGTTGCAAAGCGTTTACAAATGATGGGAATGATTCAAAAAGCCGGTGACTGGGTTCCACATGATTTAAAAGAAAGAGACATGGAACGTCGGAAAACCATTTGTGAAATGCTGCTTCAAAGACAGCAAAGAAAAGGATTTTTGCATCGGATAGTCACAGGAGACGAAAAATGGATACACTACGAAAATCCTAAACGCAAAAAAGCTTGGGTGAAACCAGGCGAACCAGGCCCATCACAGCCAAAAATAAATATTCACTGTGCCAAGGTCATGCTCTGTATTTGGTGGGATCAGAAAGGTATTGTATATTATGAGTTGCTCAAACCCTCTGAAACTATTAATGGAGAAGTTTACCGACGACAACTAATGCGTTTGAAGCGAGCCATAGAAGAAAAACGACCAGAATGGGTGAATAGACATAACAAATTAGTTCTTCAGCATGACAATGCCAAACCGCATACCGCAGAAGTCGTAAAAAGATATTTAGAGGGACAGGACTGGGAAGTGTTACCCCACCCGCCATATTCACCAGACATAGCTCCTTCGGATTACCACCTATTCCGGACGATGCAGACAGACCTTACTGGAGAAAAGTTTACTTCATGTGAAAGTATCAAAATTTGGATTGACAACTGGATAAGCTCAAAAGACCAGGACTTCTTCCAGCAAGGAATACGAAAACTACCTGAACGATGGGCGAAGGTTGTAGCTGCAGATGGAGCATACTTTCAATAATTTTTTTTTTAATTTTGTAAGCGAACAAATGTGTTTTATTTTGACAAAAAGGGGCGGAGTCATATTCACACACCCAATAATACCCATTTATTGCTACAATTATATCTAAATATTTAGTTTACCGATAGCGGCTTTCAAGAAATTGTTGTTATGTTAAATTAAAATTGAGCCTCCGCCCGATTTCAACCAGCTGCAGAGTCAAATATGTTAATGTGTTTCTACCACTTGCAACATAGGAAATCCTATTCCCATAGTAGAAGTTGGCATGAAAACGTCATCATTACTATTATCTACTTTCGTTATAAACGTATTGAACGAGACCGAGATAGAACTTGATTTTTGGACATACCAGAAGCTCCCAGTCGGCTCTCAACGGCTACCGTAGAACAAAATGTGTGTTAGACAGTAATTTTAGTGGTTCCTTTGTGAGGGTGTTCACCTGGGACCGTTTTAGTGCCAGTGTTATTCCTTAGCTATAAATTTCAGACGCATGTTCCTTTTTATGATTATCTGCTGACGATAGATTGGAATATTTTGATTTACGTATATATGAAGAGAAATCTCAAATATGCGAATGGATACTTATGACTCAGTCTTCATTTATTTCTTTAAGATTCTAATTCATCAAAACTGAAGAAGATTTAATAGTGTTAGTAGTGACATGGACTAACAAACAAGACAATTACCTATGACCCTAAAACAAACTTTACGCTCATCACGTAAAGTTTGCCAAGGCCGGCAATTGAACCTGAGATCCCTCGTTTGGAAGACAGGGCAGCTATCAACTAAGCCACAGAGCCGGTTTTTGTCGCTATCCTCAGTAGTTTCTCGTGAATCTTTCGCGCAGTTGTCCCCGTTACAAAAGATTCTCGATTGCATGCTTCGTAATGAGTTAAATAGAAAACATTTGATGAACATAAATTATCACCACCTATAAATAAGGTTCATGTCCTAATTGTGGAGCATTTCATCTAGTTCGACGCACGCGCACTCCATAGAATTAATAACACCATTTGTGACAATCAGGGCAGAATGCTGTATGACTTATATGCAGGGTTGCCAGATTAATACTATTGTTTATTAAGTAAATATTATAGTTATTATTTGTCTCTTTCGTTGACACTTTATTATACTAGCTGTACTCCGCGCCTTAAATAATTTAAAGTAATTTTAAAGTTGTTTTATTATTTTCAATAATACTTTTTTTCGGCTTTTGTCAATGAATATTTATTGTATTTATCTTTATTTGATAGTCCCATAGCGTATCGTTATAGGGATATCTACGGCACGAGAGAAAATCTCCCGTGTCGCAGATCCACTGTCGGGTGGGTCATCCTATTGCCACCATGGTAGTAAATAAAATGTATAAGCGATATCATTTGACAGCCCTATTTCTTGGTTAGACGATTTGTTCATGTCAATATTCGTTTATTATGAAAGTGATTCGATGAAATAGAAAATTTATGGACGCCACGTTGAAATGAGTAGTGATAAGCTTGTATTAGAGAAAGTGACTTACTGCTTTCCAGAGGTCCCGGGTTCGATTTCCGACCGGGACAAACAAAAATTTATTCTTGGGTCTTGGATGTTCGACTCGTGTTTCTTTGTCAGGGAATCTTAGTCAAAGTCAAAGTTCTTTATTTCCGTTGAATTTTTAAAAAGATATTTTGTAACGTCATTTTTTAAAATAAATATGTAACTACAAGATTTTGGTTCATATTACTACGAGAATGTTTAGCCAAAGGAGCCTAATAAAACTTGTGAAGTTCGACCAGACGTACTGCCTGGTAATCTGCCGCCTAGCAATGGTACACATTACTGTTCCGATCAAAGGGTGCGGGTGCCGGGTGGAATCACAAACGCTTGATGCAACGCCAGGGTTGCAACGTTGCATCCCCGTCTCGGGTGAAGGACGAAACGAATTTGAAACTTGATTGAACTTGAATAGATACCGTACTAAATCGTATTACGGTATCTATTCGGGTAATATGGCATACATTTATTTATTTATACATACATTATACATTTATGGCATCTATTTTTGGGTATCTAAAGGGATGTGTCCGTAGTTTAGTTGGTGCCCGTTTTAGTACTTTAATATGCATGTATTATATATATAAATGATACGAGAAAAGTTATCTAAATGATGGTGAAAACCGCATCTAAATCCGTTGCTTGGTTTAGAAGGAGTTAGCGAATAAACGAACGCGGAAAGCGACTGAGACTGTTGAGAGATTTATAGGTAAATTATAGAGATATACGGAAGACCTGACCAAAAACTTTTAGACTAATTAGTACCATAATATGAGTAGTTAATAACCTTTTTTGCTACGGGGAACCGGTTTCAGGTACCCGATTGTCTTTATTATCGTTGTATTCTTAAAAATTACTTGGTACGTCGCTTTTATCAATTATATATGTACCTACAAGATCACGCGTTTTTATTACTAAGTTTAGCGTTATAGGTAAGATATAATTGTTATCGCACTAAATCGTTCCGATGACCAGCTTCTGCATCTGAGGAGTTCCGGACTCATAGAGAACGTACAACAAGCTGGCATGTTCCTCCAAGACGCTGGTAACAATGAGTGCATCAGGCTGTATTGGCTGTACAGCCTACCCGATTTCAATTAGGAGTCTGCTTACCCACCGGCTGCTCAAGTTTAAGATTAAAATCAAAGTCAAAATACTATAAAGGAAAAATAATTTATTGTCAAAAAAATATAAATTTCCATTGAATTCTTTAAAACACACTTCAGTAACTTTCATATTACTAAGCGCTTTCTCAAAACCTATCCAACCCTCTATAAAACCAACATTGTCTTAAAAATCATTAGGGAAACCATTTTATCTAATGGTTTTTAAGGAAATCTTTGCTACACATTACCACATTTAAGATAAAATCAATTTCAGTTAAATCCTAATGCAATGCCTTAAACGGAATCGATTAAATTTTAATATCTCAAAACCAATCCTTGAATTAAATTATTTACAATAAATTGAAATGGAGCATTTGGGATCGAAAATCCGACAAATCGTCAATAAAAACTTTACTACCATCACATACTTGTGGATAACTAACATTTAAAAACGCAAAAAAAGATCACGATGAACAATAAAATTAAGTATTAATTTACCCCTAAAACACACGTTTTTTTTGCAAGAATTTAATTAGGTAATTACTTATTGTAGTCATAATTATGATTAAAAATAATATAAATGGATGAGTTAGTACCTACAACCTCTACATAAACAGTCATACTTACACACTAATACCGCTGTACTAGAATTCCCTGTGTCATAGGAGGAATGCATACTCCAATCACACAACACAAACAGCCAAACAAACTCTTCACACAAAGTTTTCTTAACTGGTAGCAACTTGGCTAAAGACCTGTTTATTTCGTGATGATAGAGTACGCATCTGATTTTAAACGGCGTGCCATTGACAAAGCAATATTCAGGTTCTCCGCTGCTAAATTATGAAAACACCCATTTCACGTCAAATTGCATCTCACTCTGACATCAAGATTTTATTGTCTTACATATATCTACCTATATGATTACCGGATAATAATACCGTATGTAGTTCATATTGAATTTATTGTTCGCGTAAAAATCAAGTGCACGTTTTGTTCGCATTTCGCCACTTCCTCGTAATTTCAGAGCGACATTTATCTTCAACAAGTATCACACCAAATCGGTACGAACTATATTACACCTTATTTGCATGCTAATAAGAGATGCGCCAAATGCTCCACTGTAAGATTGCTCACCGCAGACCTTGTCGTGTACTCCATTGCTCTGATTATGGGTACGATCAGCGACCAGATCACTTGGGTAATAACGCAACCGTTTTGGACGTCATTTCTTGGGTGCTGACTGAGGATCTGTGTTCCGTCATTCTCTGTGTGGCAGTTCGTCCGGAGAGGTACTGCCACCACATCTGGAATCTGCCGCCAAGCAGTAGTGGTTGCATTACTGTGTTCCGGTGGAAGGTGTGGCTGCCGGTGAAATCACATGCGCATGAGACGTATCATCCCCGTCTCGGGTGATGGACGCAGCAGGATGAATGCGACTTAGTAAAGATTTGGATCTCATACTGAGTCGCGCGCATTACTGTTGTCATGGGTGAGGGTCACCACTTACCATCAGGTGGGCCCTCAGCTCGTTCCGTCATTCATTCACATAAAAAAAAGCGCAGATATATCAAATTACAGTCAGTTGTTTTTATTTGCTTAGATTATTTTTAAATTGATCAATTTGATTTTCAATATTGCTTAAATTAGTGACCCACTTATTGCACTGGTCATATTCTTATTTAAGAAACCCACCAATTTACGAATCCATCAGCCAAACATCAGACATTGGCAGAATTTGTGTGGCTACACAAAATCCCTTAAAGAGGAAACGGAACTGAAGGAAAGAAGATCGCCTAAAATGCTCTCAGTTAAGCAATGATGATTTTCAATAAGTTGTTATAACTCGCAAGTGATCCTGATAGATAAGTGATACAGTTATTAAACTGTGTTTTATCTCTATAACCAAGAATTCGGATATAATGTTGCCTTGAACATGACACATGTTTTATTCATCACATCTGCAAATTGTATGGAAATAAGGAAATTTTTAATGATATTTTTGTCTATAAATTTAATTAATCTCCACCATATGTGTCGTCTGGCTCACTGTCTAGGCTACGTCTAATTTAAATGCTATTATGCTAAACATTTCTTCAAGGACGTCTAATTAACAATTTATAAGGAGTCAAAGACTCTAGTCTCTTATCTTGAAATAGATCTATAATAATTAAAACGTTGTATAAAATTTATATTACCTTTTATTTACATATTTACAAAGCTATATTAAGATATTTAAACATAAATTATATCAATATCCGATTACTAATAGAGCGTGGTGGCCCAGGGGCACAGACGCCGACTTTTAATTTGATGGTGGCTGGTTCAAACACACACAGGCAACAATAAGTTTTTTCATTTGAAAAATTGATGTGCGCAATACCACGTTCTCGAAACGGTGACGGAAAACATCTTGAGGAAACCGGCATGTCTTAAAATCAAAAATTCGACGACTTGTGGCATTTACCAATCCGGATTGGGCTCCCGTGGTAGAACAGAGCCCATTCACTCTCAATTATCGAGAGTAGGCCGGTGTCCCTGCAGTAGGAACTTTAGAGGCTGGTACGGAAATAGATCGTGTTTAAATATCAGAACTGTGCCAAGTTCGTCCGGAGAAGTACTGCCCCCACACCTGATAACCCGCCACCACTGCGCTGGTGCAATCGGTTTGCTAAGTGTCGATGGAAGGGGGGGGGTGCCGGTGAAATTACAGGCGTAACAACCCCGTCCCAGAAAGACAGGTGCAAACCAATATGCTTATTATGCTTCGGTAAAGAGGACCTAAGTCGAGTTGCAATTGTTTATGGGCGGCGAGATACACTTAACAACAGGTCAGAGGTATGTAAGTTAAGTCACTTTATACTCAAAAAATAATGTAAGCCTTGTTTCGAAAATGAACCACATTTAAAATTTTATATATTCTAAAAAGTGGAAAGAATTGGAAAATATATAAAGTGAAAAATATTGTACGACGCGCTTTGGATTGTGTTTTGCATAATAAATAGTAAATACACTTACTATTTCAGACACTGAATAGAAGTTAAAAAAACAAAGTTATTCACATGAGGTTGTGTATTGTTCTTCCCACACCTAGAATCGAGATCCTATATCGCATAGCCCATCTGTCGATGACGGATATATAGAGCCTAGTTGGGACATAAATCCGATGGCGCCCGAGATATCATGCGAGGACGACAAGAATTTTATATGCTATTTGATGTTTGGTGGTACCATTCTCAAGTGTAAACAGCTCATAAATTAATGGTATAACAAGCTTTTAGTTTTCGTGTTCTCCTCA
The DNA here is from genome assembly GCA_921293045.1 of Aplocera efformata. Taxonomy (NCBI): domain Eukaryota; kingdom Metazoa; phylum Arthropoda; class Insecta; order Lepidoptera; family Geometridae; genus Aplocera; species Aplocera efformata. The sequence continues at coordinate 1,835,878 of OV121057.1, forward strand.
GCAAGCCCTTTCATTTGAAACCCATAATGTGGTAGTGCAGAAATATTAACCGCCATCTTGGATGATCCGCCATATTGGAATTAGAATGACGTCACATAGTTAAGCATGTATTGTCATCCAAAATAAGCGTGTATACCAAATTTTAGCTCAATCGGTGAAAAATAACTGATTTAAAATTCAGTTGCAAGATTCCACCCGGACAAACATACATACATTGCAAGTTAAATAAAAGCCCCAAGCTTGAATTATTGCCAGATTACTGATAGAATACTTTTATAGTATTGTTTTTTTTAAATACTTACTACCACCCAGACACAGAACCAACACAGCTGGTAGTAGTTGGTAGACACCCTTGGTGTGGTAAGCATGAATTGGCATGAGTCGGCAATTGAACCCACGACCTAGCGCAGAGCTACTACTACTAACTACTAACTGAGTTGGACTACTAACTACTAACTGAGTTGGACTACTAACTACTAACTGAGTTGGACTACTGACGGAGCTGACCTATCCGGAGAAAGAAATATAATCTTTTTACCTTTACGTTAAAATATTCCATTTCTTTTCCCGGACTTTTTCTGTTACTCATTATTATCGATTAAGTATACTTATGCGTATTGACGTATCGAACGCTACCTAAAATTTAAGGAATAAGGCTTTCAGTTTAAATTTAGTAATTTAAGACACATTTCTTTGTTCTCCCATCAAAAACTATGGAATGTAACTAAGATTTTTTTAACAAAGCAAATATAAAAGCCCGTTCTTTATGCCACAAAACATCTTATTAAAATAAAACGGTATTCCTAATCTCTTACGACATCGAAGACCGCTTCGACTTAAACTCGAGTAATTTGCCCAGTGTTGCTTCACTTAACTCATGTTTAAGCTGTGCTTATCATTCGTTATTGATACTAGACTTACGTCACGTCATGTTAACTTTGAACCGTTAACGGAACTGGTTTGAATACGATGAAATTTTATAGTTTAGCTAGGCTTTTGTAAAGGGTAATGCAACATCTTATCTAGAGACCGATATGGGAAATTTGGTGGCGGAAAAAAAACATGAAAAAAAAAACAAATGACTTTTAAAATCTGCTCTTATGCTTTGCATATTTTAATAATAATCAGCTAAATGTTTCCCTGAATTACAAGCTCAGTTATAAAGTAAAGTTTATTTTAAACTCTAAAATAGATCTTCTATAATCTTCTTATAATAAGAAGACAAAAAGAAAGACAAAAGAAAGAAAAAAAAGTTACATTTAATGACAGCATAGACTATCAATTGATTCAGTCTTTGAAAACACTCACTAATTGAAACAAGCGTCAATACCGAGTTAAAATATCTTTTCTCCGATGTCGGTGCATCGAATCGCCAAAAAAGTTCGAAGCAAGACAAAAAAGTACAATAAAAAAATGGTGTCAAGTTGATTCGTTTACAAACGTCCAAAAAAGGTGAAAAAATATATGAGTTCTATCCCTTTTAGGAGCCGAAGAGTCTAAAGTGTCCAAAAGTCGAAATTAACAAAATGGTGTACCATTATGCCGAAACAAACAGGGGCTGACTGGATTGGAAAACTTGTATTTTAAACGAACATGTCGTGTGACGCTTCGACCGGCCTGTCACACTGGGCTATTCTTATTGGTACTGCATTTATGAAATGAACATTCTTTCATCCATATTTATATTTAATTTTTTAATATTGTATACAGTATTTCATACAATTAAAATAAGAAAGTTTGTGCTTTATTATCTTAAAATCCATTGTTTACATAAACTACATTCCCGTGGAGGACGGATTTGTTACTCTGCGACAGTGCTACACTTTTGTATATAGCATCGTTCCCATCTATGTCCTATATTACACTAGTTTTAGTTCCTTATATAGAAATTGTTAAATTATATTATTATTATTTCTGGTCATAAGTTATTTGTATTAAAAAAATCTTAAATACGTTTTTGACGGCGTTATCCATATACATGTACAAGGGAATAGGCTTACTGGAACATTGTAAGCTTGTGGGTATCATATCATACTACTTGCTGTTTCTAGGATAAAAAATGGAATCTTGCTAATGTGATTCTAAGAGTAAGTACTTTAGTGAAGCAACGAAAGCTTCAAGCTGTAAGTTCTAGTTACAATGTCGTTTGTATTCTTATCGTTAAGCACACACTTAAAAACTTGCTTCTCGATCAATCTCAACATTTTAATAATGTTAGTATATGTAATGGGCTGGATTTGAAAATAGCATTGTATTGCATAAGTTGCAACTACAACATTGCAGATTACTAAAATTTACATTTTATTTATAATCAATTAATTGATAATTATTATTACTGACATATATAATTCTTCTTATTCTATGTATGCAAAAAGTCAACTCTGGCTTCCGCCATGGCTTTTTAATAGATATTTAATAGTTATCAGTGAATGAACTGAAACGGGGCAAAGAACATCGGAGCCAGGCGTAACACGTAATTTCGCTAACTACCCATACATATGCATGGAGATGCGCTGACAGAGAGATTGATCGCTTCACTTTAATACACCAATTTACACCTGTTATGCTTTAACAACTTCCTCGCCCTGCTCAATATTTATAGGTTCAATCAGATTGAGGATTACATGAAATATTATAATTTTGATAAATATTACGTCACGTACCACGTGCTCACGCGAATACGTTTAGAGGACAATGACATTTTGAATATGCAGGGGAACCAATCACCACATACTTTCGCGAAACGCGAAACGAACGTAATGATTAGGGGTTTTTAGCTTGTTCTTTCCCATGGTAGGTCGGGTAAAGTTTGAACAAGCAAAATGCAAACAACAAGCAACACTTTGAACAAACAAAACAAGCAAACTAAATTTAAATAAGAGCGCATGATCTCGTAGCTATATTTTTATTTTAGTAAGTAACATTTCCAACTATTTACTAAGAATAAAACGGATATAAGGATTTTTTACTTTGACACATTGATGAGCAGATAATAAATAGGATAGAATTAAGACTATTCTACGCGTCTATGACTGACATTTTACATCAAAATAGCCAATTTAAACATTTCCCGGCCGGGGAAGACTATGTGTGAAGAGTGTAAAGTTTGTTCTCAGGTCTTGGGTGTTAGTCTTGTCGTTCTCTGTCCATGCCTCCTGCGACAAAAGAAATCCTATGAGTACGGTGAGAGTGCAAATATTTTTTGTTTATTGATTAAAAATTCAACAGACACGACAAACTTACCTACAAGTCTGGGCGGGATTATGCATTAAATAACCGTAAACTCAACCAGTCACATCCGATACGCGTTCCGAATTTTTTATAGAGTATTAAATTTCACAAAAAACATCAAATTAATTTCAATCTCATTAAGTACCCATGTTAGCGAGATTTATTATAATTCGTTGTTAATTTGATTTCGTTTGATTTTGGACGTCAATGCGGTTAACTTATCAAAGAATAGCTAATAGATAAGTCAGTTAATGAGAAACGAAAATAAAGCTCCCAATATTAATACCTCATAGCATAGTTGATAGCTCTGTTTATATATGCTCTGGTTCGATTCCCACCCAACACAAACATTTATGTTACGAACATAAATTTCTGTCCTATGTCTGGGTGTCAATATGTATTATATGTATGATTACAAAAAATAACTAAGTATATGGTATGTATTATATCAGTTCCCATAGTACAAGCTTTGCTTAGTTTGGGGATAGATGGCGCTGTATACGTGATGCCCATAAATATTTTATTTATGGACGGTCAGCTACGGTTTGTGTTGGGTAATTGTTTGTACGTGCCACCTGAGGCACAGTTCTAGCATAAGGATTATGTAAACTTTTCAATTTCAGTATTTTTTTCATTTTCCTATTTACTGCAACGTTTGGTGAGTGAATGCACTTTGTGGTTTCATCAATTTACGGCGCTTAATAAATTTGTGGCAATCCAATAAATAACGGTTATAAATAAAATTGCATGCATTCTTAAACTGCACAGGAATAATTGCCAAATCGTAAATATTGTAACATCTTGTTTGTTCGTCTGATTTATTTAGTTTCGGTGCCAATTTTTTTCAATACCTACAAATATGATTGATAATATTTTTTTTATATTCACGTACAATACACCGTGCGCCATCTAGTCCTAAACTAAGCAAAGCTACTGGAGCTAGAAAAATTATACAATGCTACTATAGAGTACTGTTTTTGTCTCTCTCTCTGGTCGATCCTTCATGACTGAAGATCGCGATCACCATGTACAGTCAGTGTATTCGTGAGTCGTCTCCATCGGTTTCTGTCTGTGGCCATCCGGACTACTGTCTCAAACTTAGTAGAGTGGCCCTCTTTAAGCTGGTCTGACCACCGCATTGGAGATCTTCCCCGGGACCGCTTGCCATCGACGTTTGCACATATAATCAACTTTTCCAAGTTCCCTCCTTGACATCTGACAGTATGTCCGAAATAGCTTAGGATCCGGCGATGACAGATGGTGGACAAGCGGTCAGTGATGCTAAGTTCTGTTTTTGTAAACAATGCATATTTACACCCAGACACGGATCAATGTTCCTCACACAAATGCTTATCCTGGGTAGGAATTGAACCCAAGACCAACAGCGCAGAAGGCAGAGATACTACAAACAGAGCTGTGGGGTCAGTCATAGAGTAGAGAGAGTTACCTTATTTGGGCAGCTATAGATATATTGGGTGTGTGAATATGACTCCGCCCCTTTTTGTCAAAATAAAACACATTTGTTCGCTTACAAAATTAAAAAAAAAATTATTGAAAGTATGCTCCATCTGCAGCTACAATAGTTATTGTATATCAATAGCTATAGAAAGCATTTGATTCTATTGTATTAGGCATATCTTGAAAATAGTTTTATTTATAAATAGTCTCATTTATTATATTGTAAAGGATTACGTCTAAGAATTAACAACTGCGTTTTACACTATATCTAGAATAATTATATATATATTTTTTAATAATATGTTTATGCGTTATATATCCAGATTTTTCTCAAAATGTCTCGTTGTTCTTGACCCAGCGATCAGGTCAGGAGTTTTAACATTGCCCTTGAAATAACAAGCGGCTCTCTACTTATCCGCGACATTTCTTAATGCCTCACATTTAGATTAATTTCAACCTTTTGTATATACAGTTACAAAAGGTGGAAATTAATCTAAATGTTAGCTAAATAGAAATGAAAAGCCCGGAAGGTCAGGAAGACGGCGATGGTTGATATGATTCAGTCTCGTTACCGCCAGCACAGATGATAGACGTACTATTGTTGAGTTGTCACTTCTGTACTGTTTCGTGTTCTTTGGTCTAAAGTTCGATGCAACCTTGATAAGGGACATTGCACACTAGCTACTTTTTGCAGCTGCGCCAACTCTTTGGTAAATCACGACTTTTGTTGACTTTGTGACTGCATCTCATTTTGGTAGGTTACTCCTCATTCCAAAATGGGGAAGCATCAATTGTGAAATAATTTGTGAATAAATGTAATGAGAAATGAGTATTTAATTATAGGAGATTTTTTTTTCAATTTATGAATTTCAGAATTTTTTTCAGGGGCACGTTATAACCGATTTCAATATAAAACTAGCAGATAACTATAGATATATTACCATGGCAACATTGATATTCAATCGAAAAGTTCCAGTTTTTTGATCATTAAAGGCATGTGCAGACGATAGAATTTTTTGTCCGCCTAAGCAACGACACGCCAGAATGTATGCATCTTAATATAATATATGTATATGGTGTGTGAATATGACTCCGCCCCTTTTTCTCAAAATAAAACACATTTGTTCGCTTACAAAATTAAAAAAAAAAATATTGAAAGTATGCTCCATCTGCAGCTACAACCTTCGCCCATCGTTCAGGTAGTTTTCGTATTCCTTGCTGGAAGAAGTCCTGGTCTTTTGAGCTTATCCAGTTGTCAATCCAAATTTTGATACTTTCACATGAAGTAAACTTTTCTCCAGTAAGGTCTGTCTGCATCGTCCGGAATAGGTGGTAATCCGAAGGAGCTATGTCTGGTGAATATGGCGGGTGGGGTAACACTTCCCAGTCCTGTCCCTCTAAATATCTTTTTACGACTTCTGCGCTATGCGGTTTGGCATTGTCATGCTGAAGAACTAATTTGTTATGTCTATTCACCCATTCTGGTCGTTTTTCTTCTATGGCTCGCTTCAAACGCATTAGTTGTCGTCGGTAAACTTCTCCATTAATAGTTTCAGAGGGTTTGAGCAACTCATAATATACAATACCTTTCTGATCCCACCAAATACAGAGCATGACCTTGGCACAGTGAATATTTATTTTTGGCTGTGATGGGCCTGGTTCGCCTGGTTTCACCCAAGCTTTTTTGCGTTTAGGATTTTCGTAGTGTATCCATTTTTCGTCTCCTGTGACTATCCGATGCAAAAATCCTTTTCTTTGCTGTCTTTGAAGCAGCATTTCACAAATGGTTTTCCGACGTTCCATGTCTCTTTCTTTTAAATCATGTGGAACCCAGTCACCGGCTTTTTGAATCATTCCCATCATTTGTAAACGCTTTGCAACAGTTGAACGATCAACATTTAATGCTGCAGCTAATTCTGATTGAGTTTGGCAAGAATCTTCCGCCAATAATGCTTCCAATTCAGCATCTTCAAATTTTTTTGGTGGTTTTCCATGTTCTTTATCCTCAGTACTAAAATCGTTATTTTGAAATCGTCGAAACCATTCCTTGCAAGTTGTATTAGACGGAGCATGCTCACCATAAATCTCCACAAGCAAACGATAAGTTTCCGCTGCAGTTTTCTTCGCAATAAAATAATGTAATAACACTTCCCGCAAATGACGTTTATTTGGAATAAAAACCGACATTTTCGAAAAGGTGAAAACAATTGTTGCTTACACTTCAACCAAATATCATAAAATGCGTTAGATAGCTGACATTCAGTACTATCGAATACAAGTATGGTCATTTATTAGTACACGTAAACAATACTAAAAACGACATCTGTTGAGAAAGGGCGGAGTCATATTCACACACCCAATATGTATTTATAATAAAAATTACTATTTGAGTATTCAATCAGTTATCTAGTCTTCATTATAGCTATGTTAGTGTAGGTCTAGAAGGATATAAGCATAACGTATAAGAAATTAAAAAAATATGTTTTCGGTAGTTGAATATTAAATCTGGCTGTAAAAGACTAAAGTCCGTAAGTGTTTCGATCAAAACAACAGAAGTCCCACCAATAAATCTCAATTCGCCAATAAGTACCACTTATATCGACCATTCACCCAAATACAAAGTAATTTGAGATAACCCTCAAAACAAAATATGCACTATTCAATACCGATATGCATACTCAGATGACAGTATTCATAATTTGATCCACCACTATTGCTACTGTTTATAGGAACACGTGGAAACTGGCCTCAGTTGGTAGTTCTACCTTCTGTAATATGGGTTGTGGATTCGATTCACTGTGGTTATTTGTAACACAAGGTGTAAAATCGAAAACCTCTTTTTGGGTGCGCTGCAAAAACTATTGACAATAGAACAAAATTATGTACTACGGGTTTGTAGATCCCATTAAGACCTACAAAAAAGTCCGCAACAACATATATCTAGCTATCATGGTTTAATCACAATAACCGATTTTGTGTATCAAATTTGTACACCGTGTGCAGTTTGATCCAACTTGAAAGATATAATAGGATAGCTCACATCTCAATTTAATTGTAAATTATAATATCGTATGACAAAAACGTTAGCCACAGCAACGCGTGGCCCGGTCAGCTAGTGTTTGTATATAGGAATTGTTTTTTTTTTTCTTTGAATATGTGACGGATCGAGCTGAAGGCCCACCTTGTGGTAAGTGGCAACCCTCGCCCATAACAACAGTAATACGACTCACTATAAGATTTGGATTTTACACTGAGTCGTATTCACCCTGCTGCGTCCATCACCCGAAACGGGGATGATACGTCTCACCGTCTCATGTTATTTCACCAGCACCCACACCATTCCACCGGAACACAGTAATGCGAGCACTACTGATTAGCGACAGATTCCAGGTGTGGTGGCACTATCTCTCCGGACGAATTAACTGATTACAAAAAAACCAACCGCACTAATAACCTCCTGTTTTGGAAGTCAGTTGACAATAGCAGTTTGAGGACAAATCTCTAAAAATCTCATTTGTAGAAATTGAATTTGTATCAGCAAACACTAGGTTTGCTAGACCTTGGTTTTGCAAACTGCGATAACTTATCTGCTAAAGACCTTCTAGCTTATAATAACCGTAAAATACTTTCAAATGCATGGTTTAACTTATACAATACACACTAAAGTTAATCTCGCTCAATTATCATAACTTTAATTAATTTTCATGCAGTTTTATGATTTTCGTCTGTTTAAAAAAGTATTGCGTAAATTTACAGATACCTCCATGTTTTTATAAATTTTGATGATCTTTTGATAACGTATTTTAATGCAGTTTTCAGCAATAGATAGAGTGATTCAAAAGGAAGGTTTATATGTAGTATACATGCATATTATAGAGAAACTGCCCAACATTTGTAGCTATTTTACAACCGTGCGAGGCGGGGACGGGTCGCTAGTAGTGTATAAGAAAAATATCTCATTCAACTAACGTCGTTAGGTTGTGGTACGAAAGTATAATTTATGGACTTAAGTTAATTTACGATCGTACAGTATCTTCAGCTGATAAGTAACATAGCTGCATTCGCCTTAATTGGGTTTTTGGAATTTGCAATTTGAAATTTAAAATATAAAATCACTGCGGGCGGCGAATTATCATTTAAATAAGAAGCGGTAACATGTAGATTTTATTAATATTGTATTGTATATACAAATATTAAAACCTCCTTGTATTACACGTATTTTAATATGTACGCAGGAAATGGATTTAAACTCCTTTAATTTCTTTTATATTACTGTGGCGAGTTCGTCCGGAGAAGTACTGCCATCACACCTGGTTATACTCCGCCAAGCAGAGGTGTACTCGCATTGCTGTATACAATTGGAAGGGTGTGGGTACCGGTGAAATTACAGGCGCATGAGACGTAACATCCCAGTTTCAGAGTGATAAGTAAGAGAGTGACTGGGCGCAACGCGATGCAACTTGGGTATACTCATACTTCGGTAGGACTATCTGATTCTTATTGTTTTTATCTATGGGTTTTTGGCAGCTGGGTTTTATAAAATCGAAAAAACTGGCTTCAATATTGGTTTTCCAAATTGGTATACAAAGGGCGAAGAAAAATTTCGTTTACTTGAATGACACATGATAAACTCCAACATTTGAAGTCGGTTAAAAAAGACGTTTTTATACTACCGTCGACGACGTATAAATTGTAAAAGCGCCCTATAACAGCATAAACAATTCTGAGTGTCTAGAAATCCCGTCTATATTGTGTTTAATCCCGGTCTGTCTGTTAAATCAGACTCACAAACAGAAATAATACCATAAATATGTTTGTGATATTTATTTGTGCGCTACAAATCTATCTGCAACGGGTTCCGTCACGGCTAACGAACGGACTCCCGTGACGGGAGCTTGTAGGCGTGTAAGGCGGAGACCTCACCGGCTCGTTCATACTTTACTCATATTAATACTCAATACCTGGGGACCTCACATTAATACTTCCTTTATTGTAAAATCGTGTTTTATCTGAAATTATAAATTTTTGAATTAACAGTAATTTTGATTAACAATCAAGTACAACAAAAATTGACAAGATGCGTTTTTTAAATTTTTAGCACAGTTTAATATAATTTCAACCAAATTCAAAAAAGGAGGAGGTTCTCAATTCAACTGTTTTTCTTTAAATTTTGTTGTTTGATACCTCAGATCTCCGTCATTTTAACCGATTTTAAAAATTCTTTTTTTATGGAATGAAAATTCTTGGAAGGATATGATTTGAGATTGGTCCCATAATAAAAAATCAATAGGTTAAATACTTGTTGTTAAATCAAAATTGCTGGCAAAATATATGTCATCCAAGTAAACGAAATTGCGTATTTTGCTTTCCTGTGACTTTTTTCTTCGCCCGTTGTATACCGATTTGGATGTTTCTTTTGTAAACTGGTAGGGTGATCCCCGTAAAAAAGCGGCAGAGGAGGACACCGTGGGGTTTTAGTGGGTCTAGTGCCACATAACCGCTCTGTCTCCCCGTGGCAGGGCGGTATGCGAGTGCATTTGCCCACGAAAAAAAAAAAAAAAAAGGGTGAACCCCGTAAGTGCGAGAAATAAGGAATGAAAATATGGAGTCGGCGTTTTAGATTTTATTAATAAGCCATTTGTTTTGAAAAAATATGCGGTCTAAATTACTCCGCAGTCGGTGGTCCTCCATTTTTATATTACCGTACCGTACCAGCCTCTAAAGTCAAAGTCAAATTGGTAGATGTCACATGTTGTCGAATTTTTGGTTCTAAGACATGCCGGTTTCCTCACGATGTTTTCCGTCACCGTTTCGAGAACGTGGTATTGCGCACATAAATTTTTCAAGTGAAAAAACTCATTGGTGCACGTGTGGCGTGTGTGTGTCTGTGCCCCTGGGCCACTACGCTCTCTCATTTTTTTTATAAATTAGTAATAATATTATTCATTTTTATTGCAGATATAACCTATAAAACACATTCAATTAATAATAATATTTTTTTTCTCATTTAAGTACGTAATAATAATAATTAATTAAATATACACATATAATACATTAATTTAATGAACATAATTATGTTTACATTGTACGCAAATTGTAGGTTATGTACCTATATGTATAATAAAACGATAAGAGTTAAGTGACATTAAAGTCACTGGAAAATGGCTCCTTGGCTTAGTGGTAGTAGCGAGGGGTCCCGGGTTTGATTCCCAGCCGGACACTTTGTGTGGTGAGCATGAAGTTTGTTCTCGGGTCTTGGGTATTTGTCTTGTGTTTTTATGTTTGTCCATGCCATCTGCGACACAGGGAATCCTAGTGAAGAGGTATGAGTGTGAAAATGTTTATTTATTTAATGGAAAATGAACAGACGCTACATTTGTACAATCTCTAGCACTGATCCGTCGATCGTCAAATCGCAAGCCTGAATAGGCGTCCAATATGCACCAAGGCTTATCTAACTATGGTTCTATGCCTATCTAGACTTTGATCTCTTTGTCGGCAGCTTCAAACCGGAATATGTTACGACTAGCCATCGCCTGTGACTTCGATTAAAATTGAAACACAAGATTTCACTGCAACTGAACATTGCTACGTTTTTTATGTATTGTATATTACCTTATTTTAAAAATGTTATGTAAGAAAATGGGATATAAATCGCGCGTCATAATTGGCTATTTGTAAAGTTTCGTTTCTTACATTTTTGATGTGATTTGGATGGATTAAACTTAATTAAAAGACATTATTCATTAAATCTTAACTTTAACATTTTAAATGTGAATGTGAGTTTGCTTTCACGTCTTAATTACTGATCATGAAATTTTGTATACGTTATCTGGGGATGCCTTTCATGCTGAAATAAATTGATTTACAAAATCTATATTAATGCGAGCGAAGCCGTGGGCACAAGTTAGTTAATATTTCTAAAGTGGATTAGCGTGATAGTAAGATTTTTTATCAACACGCAGTCAAAAAATTTTGGAAATAAAGTACATAAATATATATACCAATAAAATTACATTCAAAGAGTTTAATAAAAATTACAAAATTACACTTCTTAAAAACCTTACTCTTTTGAAATCAAATGTACAAACAAACAACTTTAATCTTCTCTCTGATATATAATATTTAACCAATTTGCATGTTAGAGGCCGGTAGACACGACAGATGTCTAGATTATGATTTATATCCTAGATTTTTTGCGAATGCTTATACAAGTTGTTTGACAGCGAAATAATCTTAGTATATATAAATTACGTGTCACGACAAACAGTCCGCGATGGACTCCTAAACTACTTAATCGATTTTAATCGAATTTGTACACCATGTGCAGTTTGATCCAACTTGAAAGATAGGATAGCTCACATCTCAATTTATGATCGCAATATTATTTTATTGCAAATTATAATATCATATGACAAAAACGTTAGCCACAGCAACGCGTGGCCCGGTCAGCTAGTACTATTATATATGGCATAAGAGCCTTTTATAAAGCAAGAGTCTAGGTACGAAATCTATGCATCTCTTTCGGCATTTATATTCCGATATCGACCACTGTCACATGTCGAGAGTGGGCGTGACGATAAAGTGAGATTAACGAAACCTCAAAAAAAAAATGTTTTTAATGCTTTAGAATTCAAATATTGTTTGGACAAGTGGACTTAGTGTCGGATCCCATCTTAACCCACACTAGCATTATAAACAAATTCTTACTCACCTATTATTTAGCAGTAAATCCTGTGTCTCAGTTAGCATGGCAATAGATACACATAACTAACACAAACTTCCACTAGAGAGCAAAATCGTTAAAAGAAATTGAAATTAGAAATTAAATGAAATTAAAAATTGAAAGAAATTAGAAATTGAATGAAATTAGAAATTGAATGAAATTGAAATTGAAGAAATTGGCCGTCACGCGATGCCCGGCAGATGTGAAACATGATGGCATATGAGAGTGTCAAGCCTTTGCCGTCACGGCATACGAGTCGGTTTAGCTCATTAAACCCACCCAGGTATTAAATCCGGAAATTACTCTTAATTTTCTGACTCTTCTGCGAAATCGTTTCGCGCTACACGCTACAGAATCGTCAGTATGTTTGTTTAAATTTTTAATAATATCTTAGTTATCGTTGAACCATTCGGTGATTTAATATTCAACGAATGGTAATCAGAACCACCCAACAATGTACCAATAGGATTCATTAAAATAATGCCACTGTATGTACTCCTAGTGATGTGAAGACTCTAAATCAACTTGCAGTAAACTTAACATAATTCCTAATTAATATTATAAATGCGAAAGTGAGGTTATTTGTTTGTTTGTTTGTTTGTTACGCTTTCACCACTAAACCACTAAACCAATTTAAAAAATTATTTCACTAATGGAAAGCTACATTATCAGCGAGTAACGTTGGCTATATTTTATCCCCGTATTTCCACGGGAACGGGAACTACGCGGGTGAAACCGCGGGGCGGCAGCTTGTATATCAATAAATACACGGCGCCATTTATACCCAAACTAAGCATAGCTATGGGAACAAGATTACTGAAATAATAGACATAGACATAGACACTCACTCACACATATACAATACAATAAACAGAGAGAAGAAAAACAATAAAAAAATCGAGGTACGATATAAAAAAAAATAACAACAAGAATTACAAAAAGTACGCAATAAATAGTGAAAACAATTATTTATATCTAGTTGTATTTACATACAACTAGATATAAATAATGAAAGAAATGTATATATTTGTATGCTACAACAGCAAAAGGGTCTCGGCTCATTATGCTTAACTACATAATTAAAATGTAGCTAATGTAATGAGAATATAGTACTTCCTTTTTTAAATACATATTCATAATATTTATTAAAACCTAGATCTAACAAACATCTACTGTCCTGGGTCGGAATTGAACCCACACGAAAGGCAGAGCTGTTACCAACTGCCAACTGACCTGTGAGGTCACTCAATATCAGAAAAGACTAAACATTTAGCCTTCCACGATGCCTATACACGTATGGGGACACTGAGGGTACTCAAATGCGCCAGCGACAAGTACCCCCATGTCATGGATGAAGTCCCACCACTAGTTAACTTTCTCCTAACAATGAGTCGATAAGTTCTACTGTCATTGTATCCAACAAGTTAGAACAGGTGCATTGTGTGCACTGATAAGGTTAGTGAGGTACACGTGTCTTGTAGCTCTTTCATTTTGTCAATTCATCGCCCTATTTCGTTGTTTATTTTCAATTGATCTCTAAAGGAGGAGGTTATTATAACTTGTAATATTTATATATCTACGAACTAAACGTAGTTCATATTAAACTACGTTGAACTACCTAAGTTCGTATTGTCGAAATGAATAGATTGTCGTATTTATTTCCAATCTGTATTTGACGACGTCTGTGCAACTGTACTGTGACGGCACCACTGAAAACCAGTGCTACAGCAGCCATGCTTCTGTAGCAATTACTGAGTGGCGGCCGATTTGTGCTCACATTATGTACAATGTTTACTTGTGTTTTGTTTTAATTTTAAGGTGTTTGCAAATAAATATTTTGTTATTCTTATTTTCTTATACAATTTACGTCACATAGTTTCGTATTGGGACCGCGGTTCCAATACTAGTGGTCCCAGTCGACGGAAGCCTAAATTCGTGTGTATTTTTTTATGTTTCAATATGATTTCAAACCACCCATAGAAGTTTTATCATAAAAATCGGTCCAATACTTTGGTTCTTAAATAAATATAATTGGAATAAATATATCCTAGTAAACTTAATTGCAGCCCGCTACGAAAAATTTGTCTGAAAGATAGACAGACATTGTCAAGATGTAAGCTTAATAAAATGTTTAGTAAATATAAATATGGATGATGAAGTAAACGTAGTATGGGCGAAGGAATTCATACATACAACAATAATACATCATACAACTTAAGAAGGGCGGTCCGGCTCATTAAAACAATAGAATAATTAAAAGTTTTTGTTATGGATCATTCTTTTGACGGTCCCGTGTCTAAGTTAGTAGTAGCCTTCGAAACAAGGGGTCCTGGGCTCATGTTCTTTGGTGATTTTTTTTATTTATTTTTATTTTTTTTTATGTGATTGAGTGACGAAACGAGCTGAGGGCCCACCTGATGGTAAGTGGTGACCCTCGCCCATGACAACAGTAATGCATGCGACTCAGTATGAGATCCAAATCTTTACTGGGTCGCATTCATCCTGCTGCGTCCATCACCCGAGACGGGGATGATACGTCTCATGCGCATGTGATTTCACCGGCAGTCACACCCTTCCACCGGAACACAGTAATGCAACCACCACTGCTTGGCGGCACATTCCAGATGTGGTGGCAGTACCTCTCCGAACGAACCTGGCACAAGTTCTACTGCTACTTTTGGTTGCTCCTTTAGCACCACCCAGGGGGTACGTGTAGGGAATGAGCATGAAGTTTGTTCTCGGGTCGTGTTGTGCGATTGTGTGTCGATACCATCTGCGATTCTGGTTCAAGGGGTATCAGTGTATACTTTATCTTATTATTGAAGGTACTATTGCTTTTTTGCCTTTCGCAACTTTTTGGGCATAGAAACTATTATTTATTCTTCCTTATTCAAAAATTTTAAAATATGACTTATTTTTGCGGAAAAACTCAAATATTGTTAATTCATATGCACAATTCCATTTCATTTAAATGGTAAAACATGCAATTATGTTAGTTATAAAATGATGATTAAATCCTGATTAATTGATGCCGTATCGCATGTCGTGTTGCAAAGTTATTATTAAAATATTCATAGCATAACATTGCCCCACCTATTACGGTGTAGATAGGAATTTAGAAAAGGGTTGTACAAACGGTTATGCATATTCGAATTCGGAGTTTTAAACATCGTTTTCGGAGTCGAAACTCTAAGCGGAGTTAGTGAAATCCCGATTGAGAAACATTCAGCAATATTCGACCAATGGAATAATTTTATTGAGTAATATCGATATTCTCAAAATAAATTATCAAATATCAGATTAGATACGTACTTAAGAGTGTATAATTAATTGTTTTCCGCGTGTTGACTTGACAACATTTATTTTTTTAAACTCTGCACTAGGAATCCCCAGATGGCTTGGGCAAACACAAACACCCAAGACCTGAGCTAAAACTTCATGCTTAAGTGTGTCTTGGCAGGGAATCGAACCCGAACTTCGCTTCGAAGGCAGTGCTACTACCAACTAAGCCACGGAGCTGTTTCCAAGTAATCTTCAATTTAACGCAAATAATTTTTTTTTGCTTTGAAAGGTCAGATAATTAAAATAGATAATGGCTTCTATTGACGATAATATTCTCTGATAAAATAACTCATATTCGTTTACAAAAAAATTTATTACAAATCAATATTTAGCTTTTGAGGAAATTGTTTCCATTCACGATATTGTTTTTCGTATCTTATCACGTTTATACGCAACTAATTAAAATGTACTTTTGTTACTTTCGCTTGTACATGATTACTATTATTTTTTTAATCAGGGAAGTATAATACTTCGTTAATAATATCTATTTGTAACTTAGATAGTTGCTATCAGTGTCTATTCACTGTGAATATGAGACAGGGTGAGGAAAATTTTAGTACATGTAATGCAAAAAAAACGGGCGTGGGATGCGTTTTGGGTCTTCTCATAGTTCGGTTGGAGAGGACCTTAATCGTTTTGGTGTTGCTATGGTAACCACTTAACATGACATGAGCTGTCAGCTCGTCCCGTAATTTTTGTTTCATAAAAAAAAAACATATCACACATCGACCTCCAAACTATGTATATACGAACTATGGGAACAAGATGACGTAGTAGCGCAAAAGGCAGAGCTACTTTCAACTGATCTGTAAGGGAAATCAATAACAAGTAATTAAAAAATAATACAAAACTAAACCAGAAATTTTATTTTGATATTTTTTTAAGGCAGTTCTCGGTAAGCGACGTAATATACTGCCTTCAAAACTACTTAATATATTTATAATACTAATAATAAAAATGCGAAAGTTTGATTATATGTATGTTTCTTAATCCTTCACGGCTGAACGTATTTGGACGAAATTGGTTATGAAGGTAGCTCAGACCCTGGATTTATCCCCAAAAAGTGAAGTCACTTCTTACCCATCTTCTCTTATTCACTTTTTAACCGCAGGGTGCTGTTAGTTAGATAAAGTGATTCATAATTTCGCACATGCGTAATCATGAGTACGTCGTATATGACGACTCCGTGGCTTAGTTGGTAGTAGCACTGCCTTCGAAGCGAGGGTCCCGGATTCGATTCCCGGTCGGGCACACTTTGTGTGGTGAGCATGAAGTTTGTTCTAGACTTGGGTGTTTGTCTTGTGTTTCTGTGTTTGTCCATGCCATCTGCGACACAGGGAATCCTAGTGCAGAGGTATGAGTGTGTAAACGTTTATTATTTATTATTTGTATTATTTCATGAGTTTCCTAGTGAGGAACTATTGTGACGTGGAAAATGATCGTGACGTTGGCGCTTGTCCGATAACAAAATGTAGGTTTCCGTATTTTTAAGCATCAATTATATAGATAACGTTTATAAGGAGTAGTAAAAGTATTTAAATCAATAAATCGATTTTTAGAAGTTAATAAGAGTGTCCTTCGTGCTAAAATTCACTTAAATCTATTATATCTAAATGTATTGAAGTTTCAAGAGTTCGTATGTCTTACTAGCTGCGCCCCCGCGCTGTTGCCCGCGGTTGGACTTCCTACGGGAACCGCACATTTTTCCGGGATAAAAAGTAGCCTATGTGCTATTCCAGACTATAATATATCTCTGTGCCAAATTTGAAAGTCGGCGTCTATGCCCCTGGGCCACCACGCTATAATTAAATATATAAAATATTAGATGGATAAATTAGGAAATTAGTAGGGACGGGTATTCTCGTAAGAAACACCTCTAAATTTTAAAATAGGCATAATCCTTTTATGAGAAACAGACCAAATACTGTTTCTTTTAGTGAGTGACAGCCGTAAACGTAAACTAGAATCTTTACGATGACGACTCAAATAATTCGGAGCGCACCACAGATAACTGTCCTATCTATCCCATCTCTGGACATAAAATGCGGTAGTTGGTCCAATTAATTACAATTATTTATACAACTAATAAATACCAATTGGAATTTGGAAGTAAAAAGACAGTGTTCTTGTATAAGGTTGCGTGATTGTCTTTTCGGTTCTTTGTGGTTTGGATTGTAGTTTAACTTGTTTGTGATGTGATTTCTTAGTTGATGATGATATGCGACTGTTTTTACACGACGAGCATACAGCCTGATGTTAGGTAGTTACCGCCACCCAAAACATAAATACGACTCGGGCCTCCCCCATTACAAATGAGAAGAAATTTGTGTTTACTGTTATTATTTTATTGTTACATATCTAGGTACGATTTATTGGAATAAAAATTTCACACAGCGCCATCTGGCCCCAAACTGGCCCCAAATTACCTTCTAATAGGTGGCCTATAGTGTGTTTTTGTGTGGAACACAGCAATGCGAGCATTACTGTTTGGCGGCAGATTACTAGGTGTGGAGGCAGTACTTCTCCGGGCGGACATTGCATAAGTACTACTGCTACTTTTTGTTGCTCCTTAGCACCACCCGTGTAGGGATTCAAAAGGTACTCACCTACGGACGTAAGCAACTGAACCCCCAAAAAGCTTTTTATAACAGTTTTATGAGATATAGCTTCTATAAACGAAATCTTATTTTTATGAAATGTCTTATTAGACAGACGTATTAAGTATTTGATAGCAGCATAATAGATAGTTTCATAGATTTATTGAGTTGTAAATTGACATAATATTTGAAATGTCTTTTGTCCTGCCGCTGGTTGCGTGGGTAGATGGGAGGGAAGGAGGGAGGTGGGAGTTGGGGAGGGATATTTTATTTCCAAATTGGGAGGTCTTTAAAACTTAATATTCTCGCCGACATTAAGCATACTATTTCATTAAAACTTGGCACTTAACGCTAACTATTAAACGAAACTATTTGTAGGGATACGTTTTATATAGCGCTATGAAAAACTTAAATTTCAACATTCATATAAGGTACCTGTTACATGGGAATTAAAACTGCCCAAGCGTGATTTTGTACTATAACACATTTTTTATTATAAATTGAATTCTAATTAAATTATTCACTATAATATGGGTGAAAAATGTCAACCTTGCGTACGTTATTCGTAGAATATGATGACCTTACCTTATCAAGTCTATGTTCCCACAATCCTAATATAATAATATATAAAATACAAAAAAAATATTCTACTTATAGATTTCGAAACCATCCAACCGATGTGCCCCAAACCAGTTTTATTATAAAGGCGAAGATGGTTTTAGACCACTAAATGCCAGGTATCCTCTTGTAATTAATAAATGATTAATTTATGTAAAGAATGATACAGGCTTATAAGTCCTTATCCAAGCAGTAAAATCTCATATTCGCTTTACTTCGCTAGGAAATCCAGCGTGAAAATTAACAATTATTATAAAATATTTTTACGATTACCTATTTTAATAACTACCTATGTATCAAAAAATCACTAATTTCATTATGCTATTATTATAATTATGTGACAGAATAGAAAAAAAAAACAAAACGATGATTTCCATAATTTAAAAACCAATGTATGAAAACTAATATGTTGACTTAAATTACTTTAGTATTAATAATAGTAATGGCGATACCTAAGCCTTAATGAGTTTTGCACGTATCACCTTGACATCATGAGAGCTAGTTATATATCAAGTACTTACTATGTAATTTACATAAGATTAATATAGATATTACGGTACGATGGTTACACCATAATGGCTAACTACAATATTATTTACATAATTTTTATTTTGAACTTTTTATAAGGCGCTATCAGCACCATATCATATCACTACATAGTATAAAACAAAGTCGCTTTCTCTGTCCCTATATCCCTATGTATGCTTAAATCTTTAAAACTACGCAACGGATTTTGATGCGGTTTTTTTTAATAGATACAGTGATTCAAGAGGAAGGTTTATAAGTATAATACACTAGCAAGTTACCCCGGCTTCGCACGGGTAGTTTCTGATACGACACTGATGCTTTACTAACCGTGCGAAGCCGGAGCGGGTCGCTAGTTATATATATTTAATTAGTAATTTAGGTATATGGTTAAAGAAAGTGGTCTTAGAGTTTAATAAATAGAGATTTATTTTTTTGAATAATTTATTAGAGATGGGGAAAAATCTCTGAACCAATGAAAATCATACATAACAAACGAGGAAACTGAAAACACTTTTCGTATAAAATCAGTTAACCAATGTTAATTATTGATGAAATAAAAATCCCCAATACAAAGTAGGTAACCGATTTTTATAATTAACATCTCATTTATTTAATCAGGCTATAAATCAAAGTTAACATCTCATTAGAACTGATTGGTAAATAACGTGGTGACAAAATTTGACATGTTTTATGGTCTATGGTAATTTATTGAAAGTTCTGAAAATGTAGATTAAATTTACTAGAAAGGAAACTAGACCTTACCAACGGGAGTGAATGAGCTCATAGAAATCAATCATCTACTTTACTGTAACCAATATACTTCGTCCGGAGAGGTACTGCCACCAAGCAGTAGTGGTTGCATTACTGTGTTCCAGTGGCTGCCGGTGAAATCACATGCGCATGAGACATATCATCCCCGTCTCGGGTGATGGACGCAGCAGGATGAATGCGACTCAGTAAAGATTTGGATCTCATATTGAGTCGCACACATTTCTTGTTGTCATGGGCGACGGTCACCACTTACCATCAGGTGGGCCCTTAGCTCGTTCCGTCACTTATTCCCATTAAAAAAAAAAACATTTAAAAGTGGGTGACGTCAGCTCGTCCCCAAACTTACGTCGATAAAACAAACATTTCTAATGTTTTTCGGGAGGTAGTCGGAAACAAAACTCATGTTCATCACACAAACGTTCACCTCGGTGGAATTGAGCTTGGAACCCTCGCTTCACTACAAACAGCTACGAAGCCATCATGTCATATTATCCAAGAATTCAATTAATCACCCGTTAAATGAAATTTACTATTACTTCGTGCAAAAACTTGATGAAATTAATAGAACCTTCTAGAAGTAATAGGACGCTCGGTGGTCCAGTCGGAAGTTCATGTCAGCTAATTATAAAGTCATCATCTAGACATCAAGAGGGGGCAGAATGGTCGCACGCCACAGAGTAATGGGGAGTAATTAATATTTCAATTTTATTAAACGTTATTTTCATTACGAAGGTTCCTGCATAACAGCCTAGCTTAATAACGAAAATAAAAACTGAATTATTAATACGTAAGTCAATATTGTAAATATTGACAGCAGTCAATATTGTAAATATTGACAGCAGTCAATATTGTAAATATTGACTTAACGATATTTTATTGAATATCATATCAGAATATTCTATTTAATTAAATATCATTCGTAATATCAGAATACAAATCTTTAAAATCAGAAAACATATGCACACAAATGTAATATAGGCACATAGATCTATGTGTATGTCAAAGTACAGCCGGTTTAAAATGAGCTAGTTTAATTTGTTAACATTATGACGGCTATTTTAACGCTAACCAATCAAGTCGAGAGGAAGAAGCTGGCAATTGTTTCTGTATTTGAAACTTTACTCATAAAAAAAAAATGATATTACAAATTAAAATATTTACAACTGTAAAATATTAACGGCAATGTTGGCTGCATTCATTGCCACGTTGGATGGCAATGCTTAGAATGCCTATTAAATTAAATGATGGCAGACTAAATCATACCAATTAGACATATATTCAAGTGCTGCTAGCGTCTATAGGCGACGGTAGCCAGTTACCATCAGGCCGTTTGCTCGTGTGCCTCATCATTCACATAAAAAAAACTCTCTGAATACTGGTAAGAATATTTTCCATTTTTGATCAACACTCAATAAAATATTCTAATAGAAATAGAATCTATTTGCTAGCAGAATAGACTCAGAACACAATGCCTAAACCATAAACGATTTTTAATCAAAATTAAGGTCATCCTTTACCGATAATAGGGTCAAATAAACCCATTATGATAAACAACTTCTAGAAACACTGACCATATAAAAAAAGCAAATTAATTTTGTGGCTAAACATCATTCAAATTCAACTTTTAAACAATGATGTAAGATTGAAAATCGCGTAATAATGTAGACCACCCGTGCTTGTTAGGTTCTCATTAATACCTACGTAACCTAAACTGTGATAGCGTTATCTTCAGCACGGTTTTGATATAAATTTATTTAAACCGCGTTTTACTGTCTGTTTGCTATTCTGTGCCTCGTGCGTGATACTAATTTCTCGTTCTACTTTTGGGACGAAACGTCATAAATACTGCTATGTTTATCGTAAGTAAACATAATAAGGTATGAAAAGAAATCTCCTCGACTTAGTCTTATGACTAATAATAAATTATTAAACGAATTAATTAAAGCTATATCAAAGTTACTGAATCTGAAAAATCATATTTTCAATACATATTCCACCATACAAGGTTCAACAAGGTTCTGTTATTAAAACCATATTGTCATTTTTGTGTAGGGTTAGAACCCGCACACTTGCTAACTCGATCCACTACGCCAGCGAGTCCCAGATCAATTTGCTCATGCCTGTTAATATACGCAATTTCGACATTTACACGCCTAAGAACTGATTTAGCGCTTGCATTTCCGCATTCATCAATGAAACAATGCAAACGCACCAGACTCGGTTTTAAACAATTCATTCATTCATTCACTCATTATGATTCTATGATCGTGCGTTTAATGTGTATGTTCCGCTGTGGAATCGTATACATTTACCACTTATTTTGCAATTAAGACGGAAAACCTAAAAGCTTTTACTATCGCTATTAAATATTAGCAGGTATTTTTATAAACATTATTTTCTTCATGTAAAATTTGTTATGAATAACAATTTCGTACCCTCCCCGGATAGCAAAGTCCAAGCCAAAAATCTTTATTTCCTTTGAAGCCTCAATGAAGATCTTGGAACGTAACTTTTCAAAATGTAATAGCTTCTTGAAGAAATGCGTACGTGACTGTAATGAAGGCTTGCGAAAGGCCATCATCCATCAGTCAGCAGAATGCATGCCGACTGCCACTATGTGGGTTAAGCCAGGTGTCAACAGCGTACGAATTATTAGGGTTGCCACGAATCTATGTCCTTGTATTCTACTTCAAGTCTAAGTCCAATCTAATTCGTGAAAATATGTGGTGTACTCGTATACCATACAAATTTCACGACTTAAAGTGGACTTTTTGAATTGAAATCCCTGTTGAGCTTTTGGAACCATTCAGAAGCACTTTTCATTTGCACTACGATGGAGGATGGAAGATGCGCCGGCGGGAACTGCTTTTCGAAGAAGGGAAGCGGTGCTTTATTTTCTGAAACGTCTTCTGTGATAATGTATAACGTAGTGTAAAACCGTATTGATTTACCGACTAAATAAAATCAGGTTCTTAGTTCGGCTGCTTTTTTTTTCTGTGTTTTTTCCGCGATATTTGTGCTAAATATCGATTTGGATTTTTCTTTTTATATTTGTTTAGGGTGTATCTAAGGGGTCCCATAAATATTTGATACAACAATTTCTCCCCTAAAGTCGAGGATAATAAATCAAATAGATTATATAAATAAGTGATTGATTTTATTATCTTTTATTCCTGTAAGTACACTGGAATAATTGAAAAGATATTATAAATGTACAAGTTTGTACACTAAATAGATCTAACACTTTACTTTTTGACGACTCCGTGTCTTAGTTGGTAGTAGCCCTGCCTTCGGAGCGAGGGGTCCCGGGTTCGATTCCCAGCCGGGGCACACTTTGTGTGGTGAGCATGTGGTTTATTCTCGGGTCTTGGGTGTTTGTCTTGTGTTTCTGTGTGTGTCCATGCCATCTGCGAAACAGGGAATCCTAGTGCAGAGGTATGACTGTGTAAGCTTTTAAACGTTTTTTTTAACGTTTTATCCAGAAACGCGAGCTATTTCAAATGTTTTATTACGTAATAAGAATATTTATTATGATAATAAATGCGATTACAGTCATACAGTGACGCAATCAGCTCAGATGATCTCGGAGATAAAGTATTTTGACTTTGACTTGAATACAAATTGTCACTCCAAAATTAGGCATCGCCTATTGGTATCACCAGCTCGTAGCTGTCTCATTGTGGCAATTTATAATCTTATATCGCTGGAACAAACAGGTGACTTGCCATAAATCTCTGGGTTTCAACTAAGTCCGTTATTATGAATTGAAGGGCAAGCTTAAATTGTCGTGGGCAGTGGTGGTGGTGAGGTTTTGGTTCAATTAAAACCATAATTCAGTCTACAATACTCAAAACTCATATTTTTTAATAATAAAGAGTATTTGTTTATATACAAATAATGAGGGTTAACTGGTCGGGTAAAATAATCATCAAATCGAAGCGAATATTAGCGTATAATAATTCTTTCTTTTTTGATGGTCGTTATAAAAAATCCTTAGAACCTTCTACCTTATTCAAATCGGTTAAAATTGATTGAAATACTGTTTTCTGAGAACGTCAAAATTGTAAGATGCTAAGAAGTGGAAAAAGGCAATAAAAAATTTTAAACTACATTCTCCAAAATACAAGTTCCTGTAAAAAAGCTCTTATCACTGTGGTTTGGACTGTGGAAAATTGGATTTGGCATATGTTGAGCTCAATGTGCCACGAGCTAGAGTTATCACTTTCTTCTTTTAAATCAATATATAGCTTATACAGTTTAACAGTAAGCTATGTATACTGTTAAACTGTATAAGCTATATATTGTATAGTATTCTGTATTCTAACTATTAACTCGATATGAATTAACATAACTGTGTTCAATTAGTTATACCACGTTTATTTCTTTAATTCAAAATGGACAATATATTTTTCAAACTAAACTTAATTTCTTTCTTTTGATCAAAACTAAAATGAATGAGCCATTGCACATGGTGATATTATTTAGGTCACTAATTTATATATGAATACTTAATAAAGATCACTAGAAAAATTATTAATTTTATTACAATATATAGTTTGAACAAAATGGCTCCTACCTTTAATAAATAACGCGAACTTTCTCCAGTACGTTCCTTTAGACTGCCAATTCCCTGCACTACATTTTAACTACATAATTTACCATTTAAAATATAATCTATCCTATAAATCTGAACTTTTGCTCAATAAAATTTGATTTGTTACGTGACAACCCTAAGTGTAGGTGTAGGATTATCTGTTTGCAACCAGATAAGGTGATAGATGCGTGTCTAGCAGGTGTACAGAGAGAGGAGACAAGACTTTCAAATTAAAATAGGCTGTTTGCCCATTGTGGGTAGTCCCTGTTATTCACGCTCGTAGGTGAGTAACTTTTGAGACCCTTAGGGATGACGAACCTTTATGGATCATATAGTCATTATTTCTAAAGAAATGTTCTTTTCTGTTCTTTGTTTTGCTTTGGGAGAAATATCCAATTCGCTAACGTCATGTTATATTTAGGCTTGCATACGATAGGCAACAATTTTCGATCATAAATTGTATTTGATGCAAATAGAGGAATTTGAAACAAATAGAAACATCACATCATCTAACTACACATAGAAGACAACACAAGAATAAAAGTAATTTCAACAGGCAGGAGTCACAATTAATTGGGGGAGTTGAACTGGATTATTTAGTTTAATATATTTAGTACATATAATTTGGACAAACGGAGTAAATAAAAAAATGTTTATTAAGGCAGTAGACGGCACGTGAAAATGATTGACTTAGTGATTATTGAGATTATGACACCGCGATAGTTAGCAGTCCTATACTGCCAACTGAGCTCTGAGGCTCTGAGGCAAAGACGTATTTGAAAGACACCTAAGTGAGAAGAGATCACCTTATTATTTCCCATAAATAAGACTTAAACCTGTAATGTCGCGTAGGCGGGAATTGTTTCGTCCATCATTGCTACAGTGTAACAAAATTGTAACAATTTCTAGCATTACACATTCAGGTATAAAAGTAACGGCTGGTATCAGCTTACTCCGTAGTAAAAACACCACATTATTTTTGTAGCTCCTGTTTGTATGTGCGAGTGAAAGTTTGAAATATGATATTTTGAATTAATTTTATATAACTTTCTGGCATTGTCTGGGCACTTGATTGCTGTAATCAAAACGAACTTTTATTGTCTGATCAGTAATAGCAATTTGTAGTCGTTGAGATTATCTCTATTTATAAAAGTCGACGTCTATCTTTGTCTGGATGTACTAGTATGACTGATTTTTTTTTTAATTGCTTGATTGACTCACGTCAGCAAGTGGTTCAGTTAACTCTTTTCGCGCGTATGATATCAGAAAGAGCTTAAAAATTCAGTTAAAATTATGTAGATATTGAATAGAATAAAGAATGATTATTAATATTCAATTTATTAATAATCATTATATATTGCAAGCAAGAAAATTCCATCAGGATTTGTGTCAGCATTAACATTATTTCTCATGGCGATAACGGGAGTGTACCGGGCAGATTTTTTTTTATAATGTTTGGGTTATGCACTTCTTCTAGTTTTATTTTTGTCGTTTCCACAGCATAGTAGATATAGTAATTTTGTTGAATTACGTGCATACTACCCTACTATACATACTCTACCAGCAAGATATTTTTTGTCCCGATATTTGGTTCGCCTTTTAGGTAAACATAATTTATTTTTTTACAAATCACCATTTATATTTCCTTAACCGTTTATGTATACGAAAGAGTTACGTTTAAAAATAATTTTAAGATTTTTTTAATAAAGCCCTTTCAGTGTTCATTAACTAAACCTAACAAGCAAATGATTCGTCGATCAAATTGTATCAAGACCTTTCTTCAACCGCGACATCGCCAATAAAGATCAGATATCGTAAGGCGACACGCATCGGTCTGTCATCGGACACGGCGCGAGTCCGTTATGCATGCGTTTACTTTTTGCTTCAAGCTGTCAGCGTACAGACGCGTACCGGGAGCGTTCCGGGAACGGGAACTTCTGTAATGTTCGAATATTCACGCAAACTGCGACATGGATATCGATCACGGCCAATTGTAAGGCAACAATTTCGTATTTTTTTTTTTTTTTCAACAGGCAGGTTATTACGCGCCATGCCATTCCCCTAGGATCTCTTATGTTCCGCAGGGGCCGCGGAAGAGTGCAAGCCATTCCCGTAGCCCCAGAAATGGGCGTCTTGAAGGGACCGTGGGGTTTTTAGCCGGCATAACCTGTCCAACGTCCCAAGGGGGGGCGGGTACCGATGAAGGTATTACCCATGAAAAAAAAATATATAATGTTCATGAGATGGTAGTTGATATCAACTCGCGGATTTTCGTGAGTAGGACGGACTGTATTTCCGAAAGCTTCATAACCCTTCAGGTTCCGTAAACTGAAGGGTGCGTAAATGCTTTTCCCGCATCAAGTAAAGGATCCCCTATGTTATGTGATTGTATGTCTGTTACATAGTTATAAATCTGATATTCTTCTCCATGGAGAAATCCTTATAGGGTTTGAACAAGTGCCAGAGTACTTACTAATTCTGGGAGAGGGTAACAGGGCTTCCAACGCGCGTGATCTCGTAGGTATAATTATTAAAAAGTGACTTACTTTTTTATTTTGTTTAATACCTCAGCTATTATTTTATTTGACATCCAGTGAATCGAAGGTAACATCTTCACAATTGACATAATAAAAAAAAAAAAAAAACCTACTGCCATACATTCATCCCTTAAATTTCGCCCTACCATTTTAAAAAAAGAATCATCTAAATCGATCAACAAGTCAAAAAGAAAGTCACAGGAAAAAAATACGCAATTTTTTTTACTTGGATGAAATACTTTATCCAGTTATTTGGATTTTGGTGAAATTTGTATAGAACTAATCTAAAAGTAAATCGTATGAAATAAAATAAGGTGCAAAGAAGGTTTAGTTTACTTTCTTGTTGTAATGTCAAGAGGAAGAATGTGCCCCAGCTGTGGGTCGGGAATGAATGGACGGCGGCGCCTGCGCCTGCGCCTGCGCCGAATCTCTAATTTTAGCCGCTAGACGTGACAGAGTGAACCGTGATTAATAGATTTAGTATGTTCTAATTGTGTTCTATTTGTAAAGTCGTATGGGGTATTAAATAATTGAAATCTATGGAGCTGTTCCTATCATTTATTAGAGTGATTATAATGATTTTTGTTTTATAATTGCAAATTTACAAAATTATTGTTACAAATGGTAGGCAAATTAAAAATAAATAGGGCGCCTTGATTTAAAAATAAATAGACCTTATTACTAACGATTTATATGTCAAGTGTTAGCCACTCACTAAAGGATAATTTGACATTTGTCACATAAAACGAACGAAACGAAACGGGTTCAAATTTTTCGTCCTACCTTCAAAGAGTTTTCTTTTGATAAATATTTTAAGCTGTAGCGGGTTTATATTATAATTCTAATTCAGTTCTAATTAATAATTAATTCTAATGATTCATTAGAATAATAAACGCATTTAGCCAGTTATTAATACGAGTAGGCACGTCACAAAAATCTCTGAGGTATTTTTAGGCTCCATAGCTTAGTTGGTAGCCCTGCCTTCGAAGCGAGGGGTCCCGGGTTCGATTTCCGGCCGGAGCACACTTGGTATGGCGAGCATAAAGTTTGTTCGGGTCCTAGGTGTTTGTCTAGTCTATGTTTGTCCATGCGACTTGCGACATGGAACCTGCATGTATAATATGAGTGTGTAAGCGTTTTTAATTACAAATTGCATAAACTAAATATCATTATGATTCATTTTAAAATGGATACAGTAATCAAAATGAGTCAGATTAAAGTAAGGTGTTAAATATAATCATGCACTGATATGATAAGTGATTACAAAATATGATACTAAATATAAAAAGGATTTGTCTTTGCGTTTCTACGTCCAAAGTTTTGGATCCAAACCAAGGGGTCAATACTCATGCTAATATTTTATACATTAAAGTTTGTGGGTATGTACGTTTGTTACTCATTCACGCCTGCACGGATTTAGATAAAATTCGTTTGAAGGTAGTTCATAGCTTGAATTAATAAATATGCTACATTTTATCCCAAAAAATTAAGTATTTCCGTAATATCGTCAACATTGCCGTTAAATTGACTTTGAGGTGAAACCATGAGGCACAGCTAATAGTAAATATTTGTAATCAATCAACCCTTTCCCGGAAAGCCGACAGAACCTCAATGGACCACTTTTCGCATCGCGGGTCACAATAGTGAGTGAGAAGTGGTGAGCTCAGCGGCGCAATAGATGTCCCACATATCTCGGCTTAAAATGTACAGTCCGGACAAAACTTATACTAATAATAAGCAAGTAGCTAAGTTGCCTTCGCAGCGAGCGCTTCCGGATTTGATGCCCGGCAGGGGATAACTAACTTTTTAACGTTCTAAGTTGGTTCTCAAGTCTTTTATGTTTATCTTGTGTTTCTGTGTTTGTCCATACTACCGTTATACGTTATTAATGACGTAATTAAATATCATATTCTGTCGATTGTAACCGAACCTGCGACCCAATTGGTTACTCAAACCACTACGCCACCGGCCCGTGAGCCCCGACACGCACCAGGCAAATGGACAGTGATATAAATTGATTCAGCTAATTCCTGAATCTGTTCACGTATCTCGGTTGCCATCGCATAGATCAATGTTAGCCTGTTTCAATTATGTACTTACATCAGACTCGGTACAAGATGTTACGTCTTAACAGAATGCATTTTACTATTATAGATTATTTTATTATATCACTGTGATAAAATTTATGGATTTGGCGTATACCTCCGCTAAACTCAACAACAGAATCGGTCAGAGAGAGGGTCGTTTTAGAGAGCGTCACATAAAAAAAAAACACTATTTGAGGTCACATTTTTTTACCAGATATTCATCCTGGTAAAAAAAATCAGGTCACATTTTTGAAGTGAAAACTTCTTTAGCGGCGTTGAGCACTTTTTCTGTAATGGGTATAAAATCTTAAACTCGCGTCAGGACACGTGACCTGATCGAAAAAGCGTAAGACGGATGGAGAGTAGACAAATTTTCTCATTCGATTTTGAACTTAACCTTCAACATTTTATGGTTGATTTTTCGGAGAGATAAACTTTTTAATGTAAAATAATTGTAATAGTTTTAAAGTGTTAAATTTTTAATGTATAATAATATAAATTGTCATGTTTGTGTACGATAGCGCAATAAATGAATATTGTATTCTACCACATAAATGATAGTACTTTTATACTGATAAAGCAATTGGTGCAAAATTATTCCCTAACCATTCCAAAATATCGAACATGCGTAACGTTAATAATCAAGTTTTCACTTCTGCCGGCACTCCCGGAGTGCAACCCGTCTTTCTTTTTACCAGGATGAATATCTGGTAAAAAAATGTGACCTCAAATCACATTTTTTTACCAGAATGAATGACCTCAGCAAAGTGTATTACGAAGACAAATTACCAAAATCGTAAATTTTGACATGTTTTCTTTGTACATAAAAAGAACGATCCTTGTTTTAAAGAAATATCGTTTCAAATTATATAATTGTATTTTTTTTGTTTTCAGGTAAGTTCCAGAGTTTTCATAACTGGAAATAAAATTGGCTTGTTGATTCTACTTGCTGATTTCGGTGAGCTACTAAAAAAAGCTAGGCATAAATTATTGAAAAAATACAATTTGTGTTTCGTTTTTCGTTCGTAATATGACAGATCTTACGAATTTACAAATTTCAGGAATTTATTGACAATTCTTTATTTATTTCTTTTGATTTACTTTATTAGGGGAACCTGAACTAATTAGAAAAATAGTAATACAAAAAACTGGCGGCTAATAATGGAAAAAGAGGTCCGATGAAACTTATAGAAAAATGAATTGTGATTCAATAATAAAAATATACATTAATAATTTTAGATATTCTTTAGTACTATTTACTACAGAAGTGAATCAGTCATGCTTACAGAATATTTATGAAATAATTTAAATCTAAATAAGGCACGTTTTTAAATATTTTTGTTGAGCCAAATTAATTCTAATGAAAAAGCTAGTAATTTAATTATATTACTCGTCACTTGCGTACTTTTTGAATTATATATTTTATAGTAAGACCCAAAGCCTGACATATAGGGTTGTCACCCGCTGCCGCTCACTCCAAACACTCCAACCACGTGTCAAGCCTTGCGTGGGCGCAGCTTCCTGGCCCGCTGACAGTTGACAGTGGCAGCCCGTACGACCAACACAATAGTAGTCTTGTTTAGCTCCTGTACAATAAGAAGGTTGTTACGTGTAATGTGAAAGGGCCGTTTGTTTGTGCCAACCCTAATCTTGCTTTCTACACTTGCTGACCAATTTGGATAATTGTTTGACACGTTCGTATCGGCTTGATATAATAACGATGCTTTGTGGAGAAAATGTTTTATTGAATAATAGGGTGCAGGAAACGTTAAGTTGGATTAAAAACTAAACTTTATGGTTTGCTTTGTAATAGGAGTACGGTACAAGGCGTCTTAATTAAGTAATCGTTAATTGAGTGTAGAATGTTTGTCAGAATTCCGTCATCCATTGACCAATCAGGATATATTTTCAGATTTGTTATCAAAATCAAATCGATTTAATAGTTTGGTCTTTAAATCAAAACAACTGTAAAATATCTCATCCAGGTAAACGAAATTTGCTTTCTTGTGACTTTTTTCTTCGCCCATTGTAGATCGACTAATATTTTTATTTTTCTAAATGGTGCCTACCATGAGGGCTAAAAATAAAGCCCGTTATTTTTTTATTCTATAGTAATAAATTGTGTGGATAACCGCCAGCAATAATACTGTGAAAATTTCAGCCAATTAACCAATAATTCTGTGAAAATTTCAGCCTCTATAAAGCAAAAACATTTTATAGACCTGTATCCTTCCCTTTTAACTTTTGGCTACGGAACCATATAAATGTGTAATGCGCTGACCGTACAGTTGTTACACTGCCATACAATGTTCGTGTACAAACTAAATACAGAAATTTCTAACAATATGATATTTAGAGACGTTTTTAGCGCAATGTGGTGTGGGCTGATGCGGAAACAATGCTTTTGGAATGATGAATAGTTACATGTACGAAACTATTACTTACTAGTTGCGCCCGCAGTGTAACCCGTGTTTGCTTTTTCGGGTTAAAAAGTAGCTCGGGTTAAAATCTATACTAATATTATAAAGCTGCAGAGTTTGTTTGTTTGTTTGTTTGAACGCGCTAATCTCTGGAACTACTGGTCCGATTTGAATGATTCTTTCAATGTTGGGTAGTCCATTTATCGAGGAAGGCTATAGGCTGTTTTTTTTTCAAAATTAGGGATCCGTAATAAAATTGCTATTTTGTAACACAATGTGTAAAATCGAAAACCTATTTTTGCGTGCGCTGTTTCCACGGAAACGAGAAAAACGCGAGTGAAACCGTGGAACACAGCTAGTGTGTTAATATAGGTAATATAGTATAGTAAGTTAATATAGGTATAATAAGCTTCATGTCAAATTTCATCCAAATCCGTTCTGCCGTCAAGGCGTGGAACAACAAACATTATTACCGAAAAATTATCGCATTTATATATGTGTGATTCTGTGGTATGGGTATGAATCATTCGTCAGAATTGATGACATTAATTTCTAATTATGAAATTAGGATGACCGTGGCTTGTGAATGTGTGAAGGTATGCGAATCTTGCATAAGATTTTTTCTTTTTCAATCCTTACAGATCATTTTGGGGTTGTCATTACTTAAAAGTAATGTTTAAATGTAAAATAAATAAATAATCACCTTTCACAAAGCGCTAGTAAGCCCTTAACTTAACATACAATAACTGATACAATACTTGCATAGTATTAGGAGTACAAATAAGATTCCGCCGTTTTTTAACACAAATTAAATATTTATTGTAGAAGAACGGTAATACAATATAAATTTATTCAAAATATTGCCCATCACTTGCAACCACTTTTTCCCATCTCTCAGGCAGCATTCGAATCCCACGTCTGAAGAACTCCTTGTCTTTTGAGGTTATCCACGAATCAACCCAATTTTTGGTATCCTCATAAGATGTGAACCGCTGCGCCGTCAGAGCATGTGCTACGGACCGGAACAGGTGATAATCGGACGGTGCAATGTCTGGTGAATACGGCGGGTGGGGTAACACTTCCCAATCAAGTGTTTCCAAGTACTTACTTTTTACAATACTTTTTTGTAAATAACCCAAAACCCAGACACAGAATAAACATCTAAATATATGTTTGTCACATAAATGCTTGTCTTGGGTGGGAATCGAACTCACGATCTACAGTGCAAAATGCAGAGCTACCAACTGAGCTGCCAGGTCAGTATATCTATCATATTATTTTCCAATAATTTGGCGACTTGAGTCCACCAGTTTGCCTTGGGCATTACGTATGGTTCACATTGAACCTGCGAACGGTTCTATAGACACAAGTGTTCAAAGATCAACAAGTATACCCATACATACATGTTTGAATGTATGAGACCCCATACGACTGTTGATTCTGATACCGTCACACACCCATTGTCAATATTGAATGGTATTAAAATTGGGCACTTATCACCTTCTCCTGCAGCGGCACTCCTAGCTTACTCGCTCTTCACAGGTCAGTTGAGTTAAGCTACTCTCCGCTCAGTCGGTTGTTGGATGGGTGGCTGAACTGAGCGCTTTCGGACTTCGTAGTACACGTACAAGATCTTGGAGGTTGAGTGGCTTGAAAATACCGAAATCAGAATTTGCCACAAAAAAAAATGTGTTTTACATATCATATACTTCAAGCAATAAATTCGATCATAAATTGGATGGATGACCGCTTAGTGGGATTTGAACTGAGCACTTACGTGCTTCGTAAGACTCATTACGAAGCACGTTTCATTAATATTGGCCACTTACTCGCATAATTAGAGTAATAATTGTTAGTTTAGCGCCTGTTCACACACTATCTGATCTTCCTAGTCCCTAGGGGAAGAAGAAGACCGCTGCAAGTCTTTTTTCCACTCCATTGGAGTTCTCTATATTTCACCTCGTGGGTCCTGGGTAAGCTTATCGCCGACATTCCCACGAATAACTCAGCTTTCCTTCTGTGGAACAAAATATTCCTTGATAATCAGCCAGGACAACAATATTCCCCCCCGCGGGTTCCCGCCTTGTCGGGGCGGGGGGGCTTAGTAACCGTGGTTGGGCTGCCCACAGTGAAGCCAAGAGGAACCCGGGAGGGGCTGCTCCTTTAGGCTTTGCCTCCAAGCCGACTAGGAGCGGCCACAGTAGGTGGCGGTGCCTTATGGGGGGCACCGCAACTGAGGCGGGCTGCGGTGTCGTATGGGCGGCACCGCAGCTGAGGGTTAGGGGCCGCGGCGGGAGAGGAGTGCCGGTATCACGGTGCGCCGCTCTCCCTACCTTCCGCGGCCACGGCGGGGTCGCCACCGCTAGATGGCGGACGCGGTGGGGCCGTAGGGGAAGAGGAGTGTTGGTATTGAGAGGCGCCACTCTCCCTATCCTCTGCGGCCGTAGTGGCAGGCGACGGGGCCACATATCTGACCCGTCGCATGGGGACCTAGGGCGTTTAGATACGGGGTCATCTAACGCCCTTTCGCTGGCCAGGTCCCCGAGGTGGTTGCGACACGCTATGTGTTCTGGCGTGTCGCTAACTAAGGCGTGGCACTCGGTGCCAAAATGAGAGGGGTCCGGAGACGGACAGCCGTGGCGGGTTCGCGGATGTGTGTGTTAACGTTCCCGTGTTCCCGCCACTAAGCGGCAGAGGAGGACACCGTGGGGTTTTAGTGGGTCTAGTCCCACATAACCGCTCTGTCTCCCCGTGGCAGGGCGGTATGCGAGTGCATTTCCCCACAAAAAAAAAAAAAAAAAAAAAAAAGGACAACAATATTACCAGTTGTTGATAATAATTTTACATAGAATGCGATAAAATTAGATTTAGTGTTAAAAAGACCCACACCCTCCTTAACGCAGTGACATTCAATACACTCTATAAAACCACCCAAATCTTAAAAAATAGTGTTGCTTTGCATTTTGTTATTTTTGGCCGGCTTTTTGTTATGTTGAAAAGCCGGACATAGATATAACAAAGACAATATCTGGCTATGTCCGGATCAGCATCAGATGAACTTCACGAAATGAATTCATTTATTTATTCGCGAAATGAATTCATTTATTCATTCGCGAAATGAATTCATTTATTTCGCGAGTGTTGTAAGCTCACCTGATACTGATAGTAGTAACAGAAAAAGTAAGAATAGTTAGTGACACTATAGGCGGCATCTTTAAGAGCGATCTCAATGAAATGACAAAATTGACTGGTGACATTTCACTTTAACCGGATATTTAAGCATAATTGTTTATCCGGTTAAAGTATGACCTACAAGAACAACAACACCTAATGTCTTAATTTGATTACACGCGTGGAGATGTTATCTGTGCCATAAATCTGACGGTAACGGGGGCTCCGTAACCGTATAGCCTTGACATGCACCTTTGACGGCATCGCTTGACGTGCTTGAGGTGGGAAAAGATAAGAAGAAAGAAATACAATTGAACTTCATAGTTCAAACCTAGACGCGCACCGATAATATAGAAAAATGTATATTACTAGAAGCGCCCCGCGGTGGCCATTCCACGGGAATACTTCAGAATTTCGGGATAAAAAGAAGTCCACGGTCTAGGTATATAATTAAAACAGTAATGTTTCCAAGTTAAAGAATTCAATGGAAATAAAGTATTTTTGACTTTGAATTTGACAGCTTCATAAAATCGCAGTCTCTACCTCTGGGCCCCCACGCTCT
The DNA here is from genome assembly GCA_921293045.1 of Aplocera efformata. NCBI lineage: Eukaryota > Metazoa > Arthropoda > Insecta > Lepidoptera > Geometridae > Aplocera > Aplocera efformata. The sequence continues at coordinate 1,871,520 of OV121057.1, forward strand.
ATCTTAGCTTAATCACACCCATTACCCAAATTCCTTGAACTGACTCGTTGTGGGAATAATGTGATAAGATTGCCAGGAACTACCTACTTGTGTACTTTTATAAACACAGGGGCGAAAAAGGATTAAGAAAGAATTACGAATACATATAGCTCTCTCTCATGACATACTTTCGGATGATTCCATTTTTTTGACATGATACTATAGCAGCTGTAACTTTGTCAAGTCTACCACCGTTGTATTGGTAATTCTGTGAATGGTACAAACACTATAAACACTAGCTGCGCCCCGCGATGTTACCCGCGGTTGGTTATTCTATGGGAACACTGTACTTTTCCGGGATCAAAAGTAGCTAAGTGTTATTTCCACCATAAGCTATTTTTGATCCGAAATTTGGTACAATACAAATCCGTTGAGCCGTTTCAAATGAGTTACACACCAACACACACACGCACGCAAACACACACACACACACACACCCCGTTAGCCTTTATAATATTAGTGTGATGTGTCCAAATGGGATGTATTTTGAACCAATTTTGATGGTGATCATAATTTTTAATTATATAATATATAATAGGATGTATATACAATAAAAAATATCACCATCAAAATCGGTTCAAAATTGATGTAGTAATAGCTAAAAATGAGCTCATTGCGATTTAATTCCATAACCATGTAGTTCTAATTATACTAATTCATTTATTTCTGGGTTAAAATTAACTTATATTTTATTAATCATAAAGCCAATAACTTGTGTTCAACAATGAAATAGGCATAAGCGATATGAAACTAAACTTGTCACATAATATACATCAGAACGAGAATGCACAGCAACATTGAAATCGATGTGGCGTTGTATTTTCGCCAACCGACCAATAAACACTAACTAACCATGATATTAACCATCACGGGCTGACCAGATGTTCTGCATTTTACGGGACATCCCATTGCCCAGTTATAAATGTAGCCCAGAACCTTATTTGCATAAAATCAATGCGGGAATTGTCCCCCATTTGTTTTAATAATTGGCATTAATAATTAACGTCAAAAATTACAAGACTCAATAATAAGATTCAATGATCTTTTTTAATATTTTTAACTTTTAGCTTTTTACAATAACTCATAAAATTTATTAAAATCCATTTTCTTTAACAAAATATATTATATGATATTTTTATTTATATCACATAATGATGCTACATCAGGCAAATAATAGTCCCCCTGGGCTGATGAAAATTATATTACATTCTAATATCTCGCACGCAACGTTGTACCCTACATGTACAATACCTACTACATTCCATTAAATGGCCGAGTGTTTCATTCTCTCATTGGTATAAGAACATATTTATTAATATAATATAAAGTTTTATATTTTGGGAAATTAAGCAGTATAAATATTATAAAAATATGAAAATGGAAACGGTTCTGAAAGTGGCTAAAACTATAAAAATGCGCTTTGATATAAAACTTGTGCACAGACACACCGAAAGACAAAACTTATTTTCGAGGGTATCTATTATTAAGTTGGATCCCGTATTTTGAATGAAAAAGCCAATCTGGTTACCCTACCATCTCTACAAATTCCTATGATGTTCTATCTAACGCTTTATTGTAGAAATAATAAGAAATAGGGAGGGCCTCGACGAGTTTACCAAGCGATTTATCCGGCAAATTAATGTATTGTATGTTTTAGATAGCCTGCTGTATTTAATTTTGTTATTGTATTATAAAAAATTTAATCAAATGTTTAATTTAATAAAAAAAATATTTCAATTTATTTTTAACTGGCTATGTTCAAAGTTAAGTAAAAAGTAAAATATTTAATTGAATCGAATTCTTAAAAAAAATGCATTATTTGAAGCGTAATTTTTGAATTTATTTTATCTGAATAAGTTGACTAAACCAGCCAAAGCTAATTTAGACTCGCAGATTATTATTTGGCAGAAAATTCTCCTGCAATAATACATATTCTATGATATTTTCAACAGATTTTCTATTACGGTTCAATAGATAGAGCCCATTATTATTAATAGACTGACATTCTATCATACCTTTTATGGATGGGCTTTCTACATGAAATCTAATGTCTATTCTAAAGTGTCAAGGGTTTCTATTATTGGGGCTCAGAACCAAAGGAATGATAACGCAACCTGTATGCAAACACTCTTAATCCAAAGTCAAATTCAAAGTTAAACTCATTTATTCCTTTTAGATCTCAAGTATCATATGGAATCCGGGGAACTAACAACTAAAAATCTTTTTTTTTTATCTTTGTTGTCCGGCTATTCGATGCTATTACCAACTTTAGCTCCACAGTTATATTTATCAGTAATACTAGTCGACACTTTATTATTACGATTATGAAAGTTGCTGGACAATACCGGGATCGGGAATAATGCTATTGTGATTTTCCGGGATATCGTTCCGCGAAATAAGTATCACATTCATAAGAATGGCCGGAATATTCTTGCTTGTTGTACACAGAGATTACAAAATTAGTGTGGCATAAGTCAAAGTCAATGTCAAAATCAATTCTTAAAAAAAATATTGGAATCCTCACTTTTTTTCAATAAATATAACTAATCAAGTCGAAGAAACGAGTCTATTAAATATACGACGGCTCCGTGGCTTAGTTGGAAGTAGCCTTGCCTTCGAAGCGAGGGGTCCCGGGTTCGATTCCCGGCCGGGGCACACTTTATGTGGTGAGCATGTAGTTTGTTCTCGGGTCTTGGGTGTTTGTCTTGTGTTTCTGTGTTTGTCCATGCCATCTGCGACACAGGGAATCCTAGTGTAGAGGTATGAGTCTGTTACCGTTGCTTTTTTTTTATATTAGATTTCTTTACGTGGCAATGCAACCATAGCAAACGTAGATTCTTTGGGTGAATGCTTCCTTCTAGATAGTCAAATATGCAAAGGCATAATTGTTGACTAACTGCGTGATTAGCCGCGGTTGACCATCCTAAGCGAACACTGCACTTTTACGGGATCTAAAGTAGCCTATGTGTTAATCCAGAATTTGCTATCCTGGTACCAAATTTTATCCAAATCCTATGAGCCGTTTGAGCGTCTTTTTATGTGATTTTGAGACGGAACGAGCTGAGGGCCGTAAGTGGTAAGTGGTGACCTACGCCCATCATAACAGTAATGCGACTCAGTATAAAATTTTGATTTTATTTTGAGTCGTATTCATCCTGCTGTTTCTACCACCCGAGACGCAGAGGATACGTCTCATGTGTATGAGATTTCACTGGCACCCTCACCCTTCCACCGGAACACAGTAATGCGAGGACTACTGCTTGGCGACAGATTCCAGGTGTGGTAGCAGTAACTCTCCGGACGAACATGGCACAAGTTCTACTGCTACTTTTAGTGGTTCCTTTGGCACCTCTTGAGGGTTCTTATCTACGGACGCGAGCAACGAGACACCCCAAACTTCGGGCGATCTCAGATGAAGTCAGTGGAACGTAGAACCTTTAGTCCTATTCTATAACACCAGTCCCTTGTAGCTCTTATGTACAAGTAAATCGTGAAATTCATTGCGGTTATAAATGTCGTAGCGACGTGTGTTGCCACTTTTCGTAGCGAATGTACAGAGTGTACGATTTTCTTGTTTATACTGTTTTTACGCTAGAATTGGGTCTGTGTCTGTAGGTATATCGGTAATGAAGAGAGTTTATGTTTCAGACAAACACTAGTGTGAGCGAATCCATTGTGATACGAGGTAACAGATTAAAAATGAATTTGCGCTCTTCTTTTCAACAACACAACTTTTACTTCAAGTATGTTTGTTTAGTAACGGACTAGCTGCGTCCTGCTGTGTTACCTGCTGTTTAAAAAGTCAACATGAGGCAATGGAAAAAAACTTACCGTAGTGTATTTTGCAAGTCACTAAAGAAAACATTTCATTTGTTCGAGATAAAAAGTAGCTCACATAACCTTTGAAGAATTTCATAATTTTTGGGTGTTTCTTCTTTTAAATGGTAGAGTGTGCCCTCTTGCCGCGGAAGAGTGCAAGCCGTTCCTGAAGCCCCAACAATGGGCGTCTAGAAGGGACCGTCGGGTTTTTAGCTGGTAAGAATCCAGCGTAACGTCTCCAGGGCGGGCGGGTACCGATGAAGGTTCTGCACACGAAAAAAAAAACGGGTTTATTGTGATAAATAGGGGATAAAAGTTCAAAAGTCAGATTTTTCGATTTTACCAATCAATCACTTGTATTACTTAAAATTACCGAGTCATAATATCGTCAATCCAGAATTTGCTTCCATGTTTAGCTTTCAATCGTCTTCCTTTTAGTTAAAAATACATATTCTCTCCATCAAAAACGAGAATACTCTGATTATATTCTTGAATAGTAACAAAACAATGGAAACCAACAATCCGCCGCGAACCGTATGTATGGGTGGTGTTGTCAGCTTCCCGCTGGAAGTAAGTCCTCTATTTAAATATTGGTTTCTTTCTGGTTGATACTTCGAATACAAGGAACAAACTGAAGATAGTTGGATCTAGCGATGGATCTTTGTCTTCGTTTTCCACAAGATCTTAAGACTTAACCTTAAAGGTTCTGGCGGAGTCCTAATGATTTTCTTTTATACATTAAAAGTGTCCTAAGTTAGTCCTTATAACATCAGCCAGTGAAATCCCGTTAAAACCGGTTCAGCCGTTTCTAAGACTACCCGCAACTAAGAAACAATTGAGTTTTTTTTTTAACTTTATTAAAAATGCCGTATCAAATGCATATTACTTTGATTATTTTTTTTTATATAACGGGACAAGCTGAAGTTCCATCTGATGTTATGTGGGTATCTCAGCCGATTACAACAGTATGAGTTAAGTAATACGAGTTAGGTCCTCCCCGAGTATGAGAAGATCCAAGTCACACACCGTTGCGCCCATCTCGGATAGACGGGGATGTAACGCCTCACGCGCCTGTAATTTCACCGGTCACCACACCCTTCCACCGGAGCCTAATAATAACTTTGTGTTACGGTTTGAGCTCCTCACTTGCGCCGGAGTCTAGCTTTAGGGATACCAAGACGTTTATTCTGCGAGACAATATCCATTGAATGGGACCACAGTGAGACAGACAGACAGAATACTTTGTGTCTTATGTGTTTCTTGCAATATTGCATATTTTTGCAGTTTATTTCTATTTTCTTATCTGAGCCTGCGACGCCTGTCTGTCTATGAAACTGTTTTTAAATAGATATATCTCATGAATGTAGGTAGTTGCTTAAATTATAGCTGTTTAAGTTTGTAACAGAATATGTGGTATATTAAAAATTTAATTAAGATTGATTGAAAATTCTTTATTGCATGTAAAATAGTGCAACCTTAATGCATGTACTTCCAATTACCCCTAAAAAATAAATAAAATAAAAAATGTGTGATAGTGCTTAAAAACAATTAGTAAGGGAGATAAAAACAAAATATATACCAGGTATTTGCATAAAATTCAAGAATGCCTTTGACAACAGACTGAATTCATTGAAATATCCATGAATATTTATTTACCGTCTCTCATATGACTGAAGAAACTAAATGAATATAACAAAACACTACATAGTTTTATCTATATCATCATTTCATAATACCTTTTACCGATTACCATCAAGCCTGCATCATTGCGAAACAATACGCACAGTTAATAATGACGGTGTAATAACGCGTTTACTTTGTAATTATGAGGCATTACAACGGATAGCGAGCAACTCATTACAATTTACTAATTACAAAATGTAACTGTATTGTTAAATCTCCAATATTATTTTATAAATCATAACAGACAGTCGTTAAGGCGTAACTCGTACGATTTAAATAAGACACTTTTTGGCATTCCCTCTATCAGAAGAAGCCAGAATGTTAGTCAAAATTGTTAAACTAGGAATAAGACGAAGGAGCTGATATTATGTTATGTGCTTTTTGAGGGTGACATAGTCATTTTGATTAAACCCTCTATAAAAACAATAAAGAAAAAAAATAAAAAATAAGACACTGAATTTTACCGACTTTCAAAAATAGGAGGCTGTCAGAATGCGTTTTTGTTTTATGTCTGTTATGCGATTTTTTTAATAAATGCGGTCCGATTTCAACAATTTCTTTTATATATTATACACCGATACATAAGGTGATTCCAAAGAAATTCATGAAGAATTCCACGTGAGGGATGTCAGAATTGAAGTCTCATCATCATCATCCATCCCCTTATCCCACACAGAGGGGGGCGGCATCGTGGCTTAGTTGGTGGTAGCCCTGCCTTCGAAGCGAGGGGTCCCGGGTTCGATTCCCGGCCGGGGCATACTTTGTGTGGTGAGCATGAAGTTTGTTCTCGGGTCTTGGGTGTTTGTCTTGTGTTTCTGTGTTTGTCCATGCCATCTGCGACACAGGGAATCCTAGTGCAGAGGTATGAGTGTGTAAACGTACATGTACTTCCTTCCTCCCTCTGTCAGACGTCATTTCAATACTCACTCCTTACTCATATCATTTTCATAAAATCAGTCGATTTTTTCTTTGTAAAGTATTGAATTTTGTTGATTCGATATTTATCAGTCATTTGTTAGCGACTTAAGCTGCTGCATGCAATTTTACGCCGACTCGAACTCATGTTCTACACCTCGTGCTCTTGAAGATTACCGGCAGATAGGCTGAGGAGATCGCGTCCCAGATACTCCTGTGAGACGTCTTATTTATCCAATACATTATGATCATTAGAGCGCCCCGCCGCCGCCCCATTTCCACGCCCCACATCCGTTTCAATACGGTTTTTCTGCTGATCACGATTCGAGATGCGATTTTTTACGGCGAATTTAGAATCTTACATTACGTTTGTAACAATGCAGCTGTAGCAAGTTATTAATGCTTCAAAAAAATCCATAAGTAAAAAAATCCGGCCAAGTGCAATACATACTTTCAGTCGTGAGAGTTCCGTACAAGTAATTATATTGCAAAAACCATATCCCAATATTTCTTCTGGCTATTTTAACAGCTGTTCTGGCTATATTTCACTTTGAAGGTAGGAGTCCTGGTGTAATGATCAGGTCGTTTGTTCTCGGGGTCGGGGTCACAGGGAATCCTAGTACTCATCCTGTTTCTCAAGAACTGAACTGTACTGAATGCTTCTAATTAAAAATAATTTTGACCTGCGCCGACAGGCTTTTATTTTCATCCCTGTGTTCCATGTTGTTGTGTGGATGTTTTTTTTATTTGTGAAATTTCTACATCATATAGCGGTTAATAGTATAACACCTTTGCATTTTCATGTAAATACTTTCTAATGGTTGTGATATACGGACAGACAGACTTAGGCTAGCAAACTCATACAAATCCTAAATAATTACAAAAAAATATATATATTTGTATTTCAATGATTTGTAATGATGTCGTAAAAACATATTCTTGGGCGCTTACATTGCTAATGCTGGCTAAACCTTACGAGACAGAGAACAAAATGATGTACTACGAAAGTGTATTACGACTTACGTCCCATACAATGTACAAGGTGAAGGCGGGGCGGGTAGCTAGTGTATCAATAAATTCATCAAACAACCTCTGCTTCCGATATACCCAGACTTCTGATATCAGAAATAATCACAATATTGACGATACTCAAATTCAAAACATCTCGAAATAGTTGAATCGAAATAGACGGTGGTCCTCTGCGTACCGCGAAAAGCATATAAGTCGCAAAAGTAAATATTTGTGAATTATCGCTGGCAACTTCAAACAGTACTAGGGATGCACTTAATGTCGATGACAATATTTGAAAGGCTTAAAAATGGCTCATCAACCATTTTGTACGGCGACTTCAAACAAACGAAAATAGAGATGAACTAGTTTTTTTATCGATAGATCTTTGAATGATATTAATGCCAATTTAGTAATTTGATCGAGCCCTATAATTATTGTTCCAAATGTGTTGCTTCGTTATAGATATGATTGTAATCTTGACTGATCGTTTTCTTGGAGTAAACGATTATATTAAACTTAGCTATTTTTTGCGCTAGTATAATGAGCTAGCTTGTTTTAATTAATGGAATAATTCGGATAATTTTGCGTCTAGTTTTGGTAGAAATATCATAGAATCAGAAATATGATTTGGTAATTAATTTTAACATGAAGAAAATATTCTTATTGTTTTGAATAAGTATAAAAAACGATATTGATTGCAATGTTACGAATTTAATTATAAAAAAATCTAGTAACTTGCGCATGTCGATGAAATATTTTTTTACTTTTTGATACTGAATCTTTTGCCTAAGATTGGAAATAAATCACGATATATAGTCCCAACACACTAGTAACATGTATATCTGGTCTTGAGCTCATATTCGCATACCCTGGTCACAAATACCTCACTAGCATTTAGACGGCTCCGTGGCTTAGTTGGTAGTAGCCCTGCCTTCGAAACGAGGGGTCCTGGGTTCGATTCCCGGCCGGGGCACACTTTGTGTGGTGAGCATGAAGTTTGTTCTTGGGTCTTGGGTGTTTGTATTGTGTTTCTGTGTTCGTCCATGCCATCTGCGACACAGGGAATCCTAGTGCACAGGTATGAGTGTGTTAACGTTGTTTGTTGTTTGTATTAAAAAAAATGAATAGGCAATCTATCGATAACACATGACAACTGCCATCACTAACATATCACAGTTCAACGTTCTCGTTGCATAAGCAAACCCCGTCAAAACTCGATCAAGGTGATACTCCATATCGCAACCATATGCACTAACCTACAAACACAAACAAACCAGAATTAATCATAATGGTCACACAATAAAGATGAGATTTGATAAAAATCCATGTATTTTAGAGTTTATATGTCAAACTCATAAAATGACAAAATTAATAATTTTCGCTGGATTCATTAATTTGGCAAACGTTTTGTTGTGATAAAATAATAAAGAAATGTGTTTATTCGATAACCAAAGCTGACTTTTCGTTATTCAGCTTTTATATAGCATCATACTTTTGATACTTTAATTTTGAGTCCTAATTCCGGAATACATTTAAAAATTTAATTAGTAATATTTAAGACACTTTATGATCATGTCGTCGTGATAATATTTTGAAAAAAAAAAAAAAAAAAAAAAAAACGTCTTCGCATCGTTGCCTTTCTAATGAAACTGGTTCTAATGGTTATAGGTTTAGATGGTGTCAAAGTCTAAAAGACGAAGGTAGAAACATTTTTTGTATTTTATATATTAGAATGTGCCTTTATTATTAATTTCTAATTAAAAATAGTAATGTCCATTAGGCAACCGTCCATCATAGTTCATTAAAGGGCAGTTATAAATCGTAACGCCCCACTTAAGGGATTAAACAAATATATTAGGATCATAATGGGATCCCAGCGTATTATTAAATTGATTTATTGTTATAATCCTTATCTATTTGAATCACGCAACACGGAAATACGTAAGTTACATATAATTTTATCATTTTAATAACCTATATAGGGTAAGGTTTTGGCGGCTTCGAGCTTAGATGTTAGTTACGCTGCCTTTGAAGCGACGAGTCCTGGATTCATCTCCGGGCAAACTTTGTCCAACAAAATATATCGTATACAATGATCCATGTCCATCCATGTTGACAACAGTTGAGTTTGTATCGACTGCTCGAACTGTTGTTCGACTGTTCGACTATCGAAACTGTTGTTCCACGGAATGAGATCCAAGGGTCACGACTTCGATTCCCTGGGTGTACCAAATACAAAAACGTTGAGTGGTAAAATACGACTCAGTTCTTCCGTGCTGAAGTATGAGACCCTAATCGCATCGCATTATGCCCGTCTGAGACGGGGATTTTACGCCTTGCGTGCCTTTAATGTCCTGCGTAGTCGGGTTTAAGATTTAAACACAATATTTTATTCAATTAGACACTATCAAAGACCGTACCGTACTAGCCTCTAATATTCCCACTGCAGGGACACCGGCTTACTCTCAATAATTGAGAGTGAATGGGCTTTGATCTACCACGGGAGCCCAATCCGGATTGGTAGATGTTGCATGTCTCCGAATTTATGGTTATAAAACATGTCGGTTTCCTCACGATGTTTTCCTTCACCGTTTTGAGAAAGTGGCATAATCATTTTTCAAGTGAAAAAGTCATTGTTGCACGTGTGGGTTTGAACCAGCGACCATCAGGTTGAAAGTCGGCATCTAAGGCCCTTGGCCACCACGCTCTCACATCAAAGACTCATTTGATACAAATTTAATTAAGCAAAATATATGACATCGGACGCAAAATACGTTGTCTGGTTAGTAGTTCTTCATAATAATCCATACAATAAATTCCCGCGTACAGTTATGCGCATAACAAAAGCAAAACTTTAAAGCGCTAATGTCAAGAGCATGCGTAATAGGCATAATACATGATGTATGGGCACATTCACATCAAAATAGATCATTCGAGATGGATCGTTCGTTTCTCGCTTAACCCCTAAAGGGAGGCTAAATAATTTGATTTAGATGCTCGTGGTTAAGATACCAAGCCATAGTAGAGTTGCAGTAAGTAAACTGCTCAAACATGGAAGAATTAGTATTTACGATCTCGTAACAAAATACTTGTACGATCAAACGGTGATGATGTAATATAAGAGTTTAGGATTGGAATATTTAAAAAAAGATCGTTATTTTAATTAAAGATTTCTTTAAGAAAATATAAACGACATAGTTTTATTCGAAATTCAAATCTTTGTATTATAAATTGAAGGCCAGGTTACCTAGACCATTGGATGAAAACTTACATTAATAAATGGTATGTTAATTGATAAACAGTAAAATTATTTTCAAATAATTAGGTTCTTTCAAATACCTATCAATTTAGTATAGATACTCTATTTATCGTCAAGACAAATTGAAGGCTTAATGAAAAATATCGATTGTTTTCGATAAAGATTGTTTTTTTTTTATGGTTAAACTAAAAATTAAACATTTTTTTTTAATTAGTATCAAACATATCTAAATATGTAACATTGCACATTGCAGTGTATTTGTTACATATTCTACTTAATCAAGACTACATACTGCTTCTTGTTCTCTACTGTGCCTCATATTAGGGATCCGTGAAAGGCGATGAATGAAAAACGAATGAACTTGGCATTGGCAGACGCAATACATCTCCGTTTATGGAGTAATAAACACATGCATTTGGTTCCGGATAATAAACAACGTCTCATTTTATTCCGCTAATTCGCTGATGGACGGATGAGTCCAATATTATTCGAAGACTTTAGCAGCTAATAATGTGTGGATGATATACTTAATAATGCAATATTAAGATATTTATGGTTAATTTTCTTTCATTATTTTAACAATGTAACACATGTTTTCACAAATTGTTACACAATGTAACACATGTTTTCACAAATTGTTACACAATGTAACACATGTTTTCACACATTGTTACACAATGTAACAATGTTACATGTAACAATGTTACATTGTAAAATGATGAGATTTTTTTTTATTTTCTTAATAGCAATATGTCTTACATCTGCAGACAGAGGAACCTCCTGACGATGCGTGCCGTGTCCAGGAGTACCACCTGTATCTGGCATTATTATTATTACCACCATTTCAAACAGTTGAATCTACCAACTATACCGAACTGAGGTTGCATATAGATATTTCATCAGCATAGATGTATATAGGCCTATATAAATGGTAACATATGATACCTAAATTGGGCGTAAATAGCTAACAAAATAGCACAATATGACAGATTCCGTTCACCTTAACCGTTTCTAAGTGAAATTAAACGTATTGGAATTGTCTCAAGAGTTATTTTAATGAGTTAATCATTAAATTGCATCATACAACTAATGTACGTGTTGCCGAGAGTTCAATGCCCTATCGATACATTTTATAGCAAAAGCAAACATAACATACTGTAATTTATTCGACGATGACGTTAGACGATTCCCTGTAATTCGCACGGCAGATGGCAAGTGCTGAAACATCGGGGAATTCAACAACATGAGTAAGCAAAAAGTTATATATCTCAAGTCTCGCTGTTCATATTTTATAGATGAAAATAAGTGGAAATGTTCCTATGAGATAAATAGAATACTAAACAAAATCGAAAGAAATCCGGTTTTAATTCTTTCAACCCTTACTTCTTGCCCTAAGGGGGTACACTCTACCATTAAAAATAATAATATCCAAATCGGTATACAACGGGCGAAGAAAAACGTTGCAGGAAATCAAAATATGAGGACATTCTTTTTCTAGTTATTTTGATTTAAATACGAAACTATTTTACCGACTTTTATATTTAATTTCTAAAATTTCTATAAGCATAACCTTTCAAATAAAAAAAAAAATTATGTTGGTGAACTGAAGTAACCAATATAAAAAGAGAATAAACATTTTTGAGATGAACATAGATAGGTAATTTTCAATGTCTGGGCGTTAATATATATAATAATAATTAAAGTGAAATTTGAAAATTATTGATTTTTACACGTTGTTTTTAGTTCGGCTATAGATAGGTGTTTTCTATAAATTCTAGTGAACCCGTATCAGCAACACCTATTTTTTTCGGTTTTTCAAATTTTACGAGTATTACCACTATCTGCCCACTAGCGACGAGAAATCGATAGCTAGGTAGTGATGGGAAACACTCGATAAAAACTGCTCTGAATATCAACTACCCTTTATTTTGACTCTCGTAAAAATTTTATATCCCTGTTAGGTTGGGCATACACACCGCGACAGCCGATGGTTTGATATTTTGATAAAAATACATTTTTAAAGCTATACATGAAATATAAAAATCAATTTTGAAGAAATTTATATAAATATTCATGGACATTTCACATGGCCCCGAACTAAATATAACTTGTGCTATGGGAACCAGATTACTATTATACATGTTCATCGCACAAACGAGAGTGACGCGAACAAAGGTTTTTCCCCTACCAAAAATCTCTCAACGCGGCTAAAAAAGTTTTTACTTCAAAAACCTTTTTAACAATCATGATATTAAAAAAAATTAGTAATAATAACAACAAAAAACTTTTTAACAAACATAAAGAGCGTGGTGGCCCAGGGGCATAGACGCCGACTTTCTATCTGCACGTGCGGATTTGAACCAGCGACTGGTTCAAATCCACAGGTGCACAAATGAGATTTTTCACTTAAAAAAATTATGTCCGCAATACCACGATCTCGAAACGGTGACAGAAAACATCGTGAGGAAACCGGCATGTCTTAGAACCATAAATTCGAAGACATGTGACATCTACCAATCCGGATTGGGCTCCCGCGTCCAAAGCCATTCTCAATTATCGAGAGTAGGCCGATGTCCCTGCAGTCGGAACATTAGAGGCTGGTACGGAAAAACATAAATATACACTTAATATATTGTATATACATATAGATACACTTTTATTGCGACCACCAGTCGCGACGTGAATATCTGGCTTCAGCCCGCCCGATGGCAAAGGCGAATCTCAGCGAAATTTCAGATAAGGCAGTAGTAAAATTTTTATGTACAGAGCTCTTGATTGGTTCAGCCGTTCTGAGGTCTGATAACTGCGCAGTAAACATTATCAAAAAAGGGCGCATGCGTTGTCGGCGCGTTTCATTCATCTCGATGTAGATTATTGTTTAATAGGAACTTAATTGCATTTTTATGATATGTAATGATATTTTTCTGATTGTGGATTAGTGGATGTTTATAGAGAAAGAGATTAGGTACAGGAAATTCTCAAGTGACACGTGGTTTAGGAATATATTAAATTACTTAATTGTATTTTGTGTCTTAAGTTTGCTTTGAAAATATCAAGGTTAGTTATTGCTTTTAATATTTGGTCTAGTAAATTTCAAAGCTGTAAAAGAAAAGGTTTGATTTATTTAAAGAACTTTGAAATTAATTTTAAGAAAAAATAATTTGTTGTGATCTGCCTTTTTAAGCACTCGCAGCTTCCAAAACTCGCTGACAAAAATACAGCCAACAGTCTCATAATTTTCATAGAGATCTTATCAACGTAAGGTCGATTTTATCAGTTCGACGGATTAACCCAATGCTACCATTTATTACTAGAACATACATCTTTTAATTCACAGTTCTTTTCACACTTCCAAATCTTTGAATAAATAGAAGTCACATCAAAAAGCTTCATTTGTTTAACGTTTATCAACAACCGCGGTGACTTCACGTTAAGCTGTGCCCAGCTGTCATAAAAAGACCGAATGAAATTAGGGTTTCGCATGTCACTTCCAGAAAACATCGTTTAAAAGGGTTTCGTTCCTTATCAGCGAGGTTTAGGGACATAAACCACTCACACGTCTCTTGCCTGGCAAACAAATTTCGTAATAAATTTTAATGAAAGAGAAGTATGGATAAGGTCCCCAATTTAAATTTGAAGGAGCAACAAAAAAGAAAAAAAAATGAAGGAGGTGTTTTTTATCAATTTTCTTATTAATAACAGTAGAAAAAATACCACTTCATATATACTTATTTAATAATACAGTTTACAATTCAATAGTAAAACGTGATGTAGTTATTTTGTACATAGAATGAATTTTAAATTACAACGTCAATCAAAACTAGATTTATCCAATTACTACCGACAAGTTGAGATAACTTGAATAACTTGAGATTACTTACTGCATTACATTTAAAATTGATGACTACAAGCTAATCGCTAACCTAAATAGTTGTAAAGATCTATATTATTCACTGCAAAATTTAATTATGATATACTAATCAAATAATAAAACAGATAATTTACTTTCATTCTTGCTTCAACATCAATTAACATTTAACAAATAATTTCCTTTCTTTAAAGTAACTAGTATTATACAATCAATTAAGACTAGCACTCGAAACTATTTTCAACTATTGTCAAAACTGAAAACTGACTTTAATCATACAAATCTGGGTGCGCCTAAGGAACTCCTATGGGACTTTATAAGCACGAAAATGTTTACTCAAGCCAAGTTTGAGTTATGAAATTGAATAAAAATCTAATGGAATAAAAAATATGGAGTTTTTAATACTAATTATGCATATAGCATGATTTGATTATTAAAATGTTACTATATCATTTCAAAATTTTTGTGTAGCTTATCCCTCATAGAATATTGTAGAAACTATTATTAAAAAATGTCTCTTTCGTTAATTTTTACGCTAACTAAATTTTTGATAACACTAGCTTCGCCCTGCGATGTTGGTTGGAACACTGCGCTTTTCCTGGATCACAAGTAGCCTTTGTGTTAATCCAGGTAATAAGCTATTCTGATACAAATTTCATTTAATCCGTTAATCCATTTAAACAAGGAGGAGTAACAAACATCACACAAACGTGATAATAAGTGTGATTTATTTGACACTAGCTTCTGCTCGCTTTTACTATCATAAATAATAAACAGAACTATCGGAATTTTTATATAATTTAAATAAGTTAGTATTTTTATAATGTTTTTTCGCAAATATCATGTAGGATATCCACACAACTATTTCGGCCATCCATTAACAAAACTGTTATCTCCCGTGCGCCGCGTAAAGGTGCCGCAGACGAGTCTGTGTGTAGTCAACCTAAGGATTGGGACAGGAAGGCGAGATAAGCGATTTAGCTAATTAGTTGTAATTAAAATATAGACGAGTAAGTCGGAAAATTCAGATGACTAAGCGGTTAATCGATTCAAATACCTTAATTACTTATTGTAATCGACATTGAGGAATATAACGGTGAAGAACACAAAATATTTATTTTGCTGCTTTCTTTTTGAGATGAAAGGGTAAAAAAAGTAAATAAACGTTTGTTTTTGTTGTTAAATGAAATTTTCTCGGTATGTGTATGTTTTCCGAAGACATTAAAATAAATAAAATATCTACTTTAACTAGACTTTGACACATAATTATTGAAGTAAAGTATTAGTTGAGTAACTTGTGGTTCTTTTTCATGTATTATCTGAGTGTCATTCTGTTAAGAGTAATCATTATGTTTATCTATCATTTCTTTACCGGCCAAATTATTACCCAATACTCAAAACTCAATAGTTTATTGTATTCCACAATGTAAAAGCAGATGTTATAATATAAGGTACAGATCATTATGGACCCTGTTGGGCACAACAATAATATGAAATAGGAATGTGAGAAGGACGGTATTATTACAAACATATATAGATAGCTTTTAATTTGTCTAATAGGTAAAAAAGTCATTTATATAAAAGAAGAATTGTTAACGTAATGATTCAAGATTTTAGTTAATATAGATTAGAATAACATACCTAGACAGGCGAGTCAATCTGGTTACAGTTTAGCGATTTGTCATTAAATTATTCGGTGATTGTATAATAGACTTTTTCGTCAATAGCATTTTAATCTTTTTATATAATATCAAGCCATTTGATTCATTTTTGATAGTAGTTGGTAGTTTGTTATAAATTTTAAGAGACATAACGTAAAGGCTCGAAAGTTGTATCGCTTCATCTTATGACTTCGTTTTAAATCTGTTCATACAATATGTGCATTTCTGATGAAGTTATTAGACTTGTTGCGCGAATCGTTGAAGTTGGACTTATTTATAAGTTGCGACATGCACTGCGTGTGTATCGACTAAAATATTCCTTATTAAGTTCTGTGATTTGCAGAATTAAAGCTTATATCTTAAGTAATGGATTAAAGTCATTGGTTTTAAATACTAATTTATATTAATGCTTAGTCCCAACCTTTTTGTTGCTTTTAAATATGTGCATGTTGTTTCTGCCATATGAATTAATAAATAAATATTCAAAGACATTTAACACCACGTAGCTCTAAATTAAGCATAGCTTGTACTATGGGAATCCCTTTTGGAGTTATGACCTGTTATGTACTTTGAACAATCGCCTAACTTATTTTGGCATATGAACTTAGTTTCCAAGTAAGTTTTTATGAATTCAATAGACTTCGAAAAATATATTAATCAGGACTTTTTTGATGTAATGTATGTTAAAATACTGACCAGATGTCTAAATAATTGATTCATAAATAAATATATTATACATTAACACTCAGATATAAAATATTTTTCACACAACAATTCTTTTGTTCCAAAAGTGACGGGACGATCTGAAGACCCGCATGATAAGTGGTAAGCTACGTCTATAACAACAATAATACAACAGTGTAAATAAATAAATAAATACTCCATAGGTCTTCACCGACCGAAGTATGAGAAGACCCAAGTCGCACCCCGTTGCGCCCTTCATCCAAGACGGGGATGTTACGTCTCATGCACATGTGATCTATCTTACGTAGAAGCTAAACCAACGGCCTACAGCAAAGTAAGCAGTGCTTGAACGAACTGAGCTGTGAGGCCTATTTTCTGCCACTTTTCTTGCTTCCGGGCAAAAATAAGCGTGAATGATTTTGAACTCGTCACTAATCTTGAATATTTCATCCAATTTCAACTTCTTTTGAATACTATGTAGATGTAAAATTGTGTATAAAATTCTTTAATTCTCAAATCTGCCTCATGTAAAAGTTACCTCTTACACAGTTGAGCATATTTCGTAACCCGAATATGTAAACTGGAAACGGAAAATAAAGAACCTTGCGTTGAATTTTTTTATGGTTTCACTTTTGAAGTAATTTCTAATTTTCAAACAATAGACATGTTGACATGAGTTATAACACCGTTGCGGTAACTACAGATTGTTCTGCGCTGCGTACGCGCAGGAACAATAAACATCGCGGGGTAAGCTTATTTGGATTACAGGGTGTTTGTTTAAGGGATAAAAAGATTCTTATTATTTCTGTAACCCTTATTGATACGTGATATTTGGTAAAATACTTCTACGTATACTCTGTTAAAATAAATATCCGAAATCGACCAATAATAGGTTATAGGTTATGTATCTATGAATGATGGATACTACAGGGATATTAAATTCTTAAAATACAGCTTAAGTGCCGACTTTGTAGGAAAGCAAAGATATTAAATACGTTAACCTTACAATGGGACTGACCTTTCTTATCCGTCGAAACAATAACTGTGTTAATATGAAGTTTGCTCTCAGTTCTTGGATGATAACAAATTATCACACGAAAAAAACATCAAAGCTTCATGCTATCACGCAAAGTTTTTCTTGGCCGGAAATCGAACCAGCCAAGCATACTAGCAACTAAGCTTCGAAGCCGTAAGCACATCGTTTCGTAGATTTCTCATCACTCATCGCTTCCGACTCATCTGAGATAACTCTTTTCTTCTCCGCGCTTTACCACGTAAAAAGACGATGCGCCCTCCAAGAATTTTATCGATTTATTAGACCAATTCCGTAATTCCTGCTGGATTTTAGACACCCTGGCATGCGTACGCGCCGATCCCAATATCGATTAGTTGTTATTTGTGTGCCCCCGCCCTAACGGTGCAACCGGCTACAACTGATTTTAATTTACAATGTTAATGGGGGTGGGGGAGTAGTGAGGACATGCCCTCATGTAAAGATTATAATTTAATTATGGAAAAATTCATACTGAAAACCATAACCAAGTGAGTGATTTGAAAAATGTAGAAACCGATTCAACTGCTTTTTTTTACTTTTATACACTCATACCTCTGCGCTAGGATAGGAAAAACACAAGAGAAACACCTAAGACCCGAGAACAAGCTTCATGCTCACCACTTGAAGCGTACCGGGCCGGGAATTTACCAACTACGCCATGAAGTCTTCACTAAGACACCTCTTAATTTTCGCCTTATAGAGTACCACCCTATCATTTAAAAAATAAACATACAATTGGTCTAAAATGGACGTAGAAAAATATTGGGTGTGTGAATATGACTCCGCCCTTTCTCAACAGATGTCGTTTTTAGTATTGTTTACGTGTACTAATAAATGACCATACTTGTATTCGATAGTACTGAATGTCAGCTATCTAACGCATTTTATGATATTTGGTTGAAGTGTAAGCAACAATTGTTTTCACCTTTTCGAAAATGTCGGTTTTTATTCCAAATAAACGTCATTTGCGGGAAGTGTTATTACATTATTTTATTGCGAAGAAAACTGCAGCGGAAACTTATCGTTTGCTTGTGGAGATTTATGGTGAGCATGCTCCGTCTAATACAACTTGCAAGGAATGGTTTCGACGATTTCAAAATAACGATTTTAGTACTGAGGATAAAGAACATGGAAAACCACCAAAAAAATTTGAAGATGCTGAATTGGAAGCATTATTGGCGGAAGATTCTTGCCAAACTCAATCAGAATTAGCTGCAGCATTAAATGTTGATCGTTCAACTGTTGCAAAGCGTTTACAAATGATGGGAATGATTCAAAAAGCCGGTGACTGGGTTCCACATGATTTAAAAGAAAGAGACATGGAACGTCGGAAAACCATTTGTGAAATGCTGCTTCAAAGACAGCAAAGAAAAGGATTTTTGCATCGGATAGTCACAGGAGACGAAAAATGGATACACTACGAAAATCCTAAACGCAAAAAAGCTTGGGTGAAACCAGGCGAACCAGGCCCATCACAGCCAAAAATAAATATTCACTGTGCCAAGGTCATGCTCTGTATTTGGTGGGATCAGAAAGGTATTGTATATTATGAGTTGCTCAAACCCTCTGAAACTATTAATGGAGAAGTTTACCGACGACAACTAATGCGTTTGAAGCGAGCCATAGAAGAAAAACGACCAGAATGGGTGAATAGACATAACAAATTAGTTCTTCAGCATGACAATGCCAAACCGCATACCGCAGAAGTCGTAAAAAGATATTTAGAGGGACAGGACTGGGAAGTGTTACCCCACCCGCCATATTCACCAGACATAGCTCCTTCGGATTACCACCTATTCCGGACGATGCAGACAGACCTTACTGGAGAAAAGTTTACTTCATGTGAAAGTATCAAAATTTGGATTGACAACTGGATAAGCTCAAAAGACCAGGACTTCTTCCAGCAAGGAATACGAAAACTACCTGAACGATGGGCGAAGGTTGTAGCTGCAGATGGAGCATACTTTCAATAATTTTTTTTTAAATTTTGTAAGCGAACAAATGTGTTTTATTTTGACAAAAAGGGGCGGAGTCATATTCACACACCTATTATTACAAGAAAGCTATTATTATATATTACCAAGCTATTGAACCTAGTTTGATGAAATGTATGGAACTAACTTGAAAGCACCCGTTCAAATAAAAAATTGATTTTCCAAATCGGTTGATAAACAGCGCAATTTTTCAAGCTTTTAACTGACTTCTATTACGTATTAGATATATTATTATATATTATATCTATCAAGATTTAATATAGTTATACATTGATTCAGTGTGCCGTAAATGTTTTTCATAATAAAGTTTTTAGTTGCCGTATCAGGAGGTATGTGGTACTTTATAATATAATAAGGTCTCTATAATTTTTGCATTCCGAAAATGAGCTCAAAATGGCGCACACGACGTAAATAGTTATTGTAATGAAGAAGCCTTATTGAATGGCATTTACAGATAATAAGATACTCGTAAATTATATTTTGACAGTCGTGGAGGGGAGGCATATTACCTACCAGTCAATGAGTTTTATCGGCCGTATCCACACTAATGTATCCCTCCAAAGTACCCTATTAAATCACAATAAATGAAAATATTTATATTTATTAGTGTATTACAACTATTTAGGGTGAATTATATTATTTTGTAGACCATAAGCTGTATTAAGAGGTAGTTGGATATGGCCACCCAGTAATACCTTTATAATGTTTGACGTGGGATGTACCACAATTGTCAAAAATGATGAATGACTTGATACAAGTATAAAAAATATAAAAGGGTGGTTTATGTCTGTATAAAAATATTAAGCGCCTGCGACTCTGTTATTACTTTTTTTTATTGAAAGCCTGCTGCCTACAAAAAAGGGGATTCTTCTGACACGGGTTTTTTTATATGTGAATTGGGGACGGAACGAGCTGAGGGCCCACCTGGTGGTAATTGGCGACCCCCGCCCATGACAACAGTAATGCGACTCAGAATATTATTTGCATCTTACACTGTCGTCGCATTCATCCTGCTGCGTCCATCACCCGAGACGGGGAGGGTACGTCTCATTTGCATGTGATTTCACCGGCATCCACACCCTTCCACCGGAATACAGTAACGCGAGCACTACTGCTAGGCGGCTAATTTCAGGTGTGGTGGTACTACCTCTCCGGACGAACTCGGCACAAGTTCTACTGCTACTTTTGGTTGCTCTTTTAGCACCGCCACCTTTGTCCTGAGTGGAAATCGAACCTTTGCTATCCACAGTGCAGAAGGAAAAGCCACCAACTAAGCTATGAGGCCAGTCAACTTTACTGGAAATTGATATGTGAAAATGACGTAATACAAAACGTAATAAATGATTTGATAACAACTGTAATTATGTCCAATTTAATCACTAAACTACCTCCATAATGGAGCACTTCTGAAAACCTGATAGTGATGACCATCAAAGTCGAAAAACCAACACGGCGTGAGTCAGAACCGCCAATTTTCTGTTCTTGATAACTTCATCTCACATAATGATATAGCAAACGAAATTAGGGCCCACCAATGCCGTTTGCGAAGAACGTTTGAATTTCGAATGCCGACATCAGACGTAAACGAACCTCCGCATCGCACAGACGTGTATTTAAGCGCAATTTTCATTGTAATTTGCAGTTACAAGCTCTTTAAATTTTTGAGTGATTTCGCTGATGTCAGTGAACCCGTTTGAGTACTAAATGAATAATTTAGGAACTCGGGGCAGGTTCATGAATATAAAAGCGTTTTAGCAAGGGCAATGAAACTGAAATGGCTTTCACTTTCAGTTGGTTTAGGCTGTTCAGTGTTTGTTTAGGTTTTATGTCCCAACTTTCTCTTATCTCATTTGAATAGCCTAGGGTTTTAAGCTCAAAGGCTGCCTGGGTTTGAGCCTAAAATGAAGGCAATAACCTTGGTAAGGTTGAAATATATTTTAGGCTTCTTTGGTAGAATTCTAGATTACAAACACGTAGAACAACTAACATTTTAGATATAATTACATTTTGGTGTTTAGGTGGTTTAATATTTATTATTTAGTCCTGGAACATGCACCAATTCACCTATGAATTTGAACCAGCGCACTTCAGATATAAGTTGGCTAGGCCACCATTCACCCGTGTATTTTGAAGTACTAGGAAATATTTACAATCACATTGGAGTATTACAATCAACTGTTTAAATATAGGAATGGGCACAAAATGGTGGATTAGCCAATCGGGGAGAAAACGGAGAAACTTATTATAATTAAATCTTAGGCTAATGCTTAATTAATATTATTGCTACCGCTATTGTGAATAATTGGCAACAGATCGCGTAGTTGGGAAACTTCGTTAACTCTCGTTTGTTGAGAATATATGGGATTAAGATATAATCGACCGCAATGTTCAGTAACAATGTGGAGGGCTCCGTAGCCTGGTTGATATTATAGTAACCCTGCCTTCGAAACGAGGCGCTACATCGTAGCAAATTTTGTGTGATGTGCAAAATGCTATTTTCAATTCTTGTATCTAGAAATATCTAGAATAAATAAGATAACTTTTCATTTAACACACTCGGGTTACACAAATATAAATTAATTATGAACTCTTTATTTTATGTATTTAAAGTGATGGTTCGAGTTGAAGGCCCTCCTGGTGTAAAGTGATTACCTCTGCCCCATAATAACTGCAATACAACTTACCCTCGACCGAAGTATGAGAAGACCCAAGTCACACCCTGTTGCGCCTGACACCCGAGACGGGGATGTTACGTCTCATGCGCATATGATTTCACCGCCACCCATCCTTCCATCGGAACACAGCAATGCGAGTGCACCACAGCTTGGCGGTACTATACCAGGTTAAATACTTATTATCTGCTCTCTTTGTTTATACCACAGGGAACTTCAGCTTCTATGACACAGGGAACCGTAACGCAAGGGTTCCCTTTAATAATACAGTGAAAAGTGAAATCAAAGAAAGTGAACTGAAAAGATGACACCGTGCTAAGTAAAGTGTTGCGATACTGTTTTGCTTCACCTGTTTTTTATTTTACGACTAAGAGAAGCAATCATTACTATAGACGCGTCATTAGTATAAATCTTATATTGTGAAATAAGCATTAAGTATTACTTCTAAAACATCATTCGGGACCGCTTGTTATCTCCCTCGCGGCCATCGGTCACCAAACGGAGTTTAACTGCATTCAATACAGTGCACTTAAATTTGGCTGATAAAGAGATTTTATGCGTTCTCAAAGCAAGCAGCTCAAGCAGTAGTGGTTGTATTACTGTGTTCCGGTGGAAGGGTGTGGCTGCCGGTGAAATCACATGCGCATGAGACATATCATCCCCGTCTCGGGTGATGGACGCAGCTGGATTAATGCGACTCAGTAAAGATTTCGATCTCATACTGAGCAGCACGCATTATTGTTGTCATGGGCGAGGGTCACCACTTACCATCAGGTGGGCCCTCAGCTCGCTCCGTCACTTATTCACATAAAAACATATGTCTTATGTGAAAACTGGAGAATATAATCATACTGACTTAAAAAAAAAACATGGATATTTTACACAGCGCAATCTAACCCCAAACTAAACATAGCTTGTATGCAAACTACAATGCCGAAAGAATATTTATAGAAGAATCCCATAAACTATTTTTAAGTATAATTGTTTATCTTTCGTTGACTCAGCTCAGCTGGTAGGAGTTCTGCTTTCTATTGTAGGTTTGATTTCCACGCAGGACAAACATCTGTTAGGGGAACATAGAATCATGTCCAGATATGACCTGTCAAAGATTTTAACAGATTTTGTTTATAGTGATGTTATGTAGCTTATTAAATAAGATTTTTCTCACTATTTACTCACCTAAATCAGAAAGTAATGAGAAAAAAAAAACAATATTTTAACGAGACTAATGGACACTTATTTATTTTAGATGCGCTAAATACGAACTCATGTTTTATTTGTGGCTGTATGTCGCGCGCGCGTGTATTTCTACGATTTAAACTATACAAAAATATTTCGTGTACATACTACCGTGAGAAACGAAAACAGATCGTTTATTGTGTCTGAAAATTTACCGGGAAATAGCTATCTCAGCGCATTTCTCCTTAGCGCCAGAAATGGTTATTGTGAAAGGTGCGTTCAGTATCTATTTCGTTTCCATGTTCTATGGTGATACATAAATTCACCGTAGGTTAGTAAGTAGGCGGAACCTTGGTCAATTCTCAAAGAATGTTTACTATGTCGAGTGAAAATTTGGCAAAAATATAATTAATTGCATGTATATTGCGTATTGTGTTTACTTTACTTTGAAACTTTATATATTTATAATTTGAAAAAATATCCGAAAATCGAGAACTATATTTCTCTCAGCTGAGGTCTGAGTCTCTTCTGTTTTTCTTTTAGTATTATGAATAATTATGCCACGTCTTTTATAGTGTAGTAAGTACAATAATATGAACTATCTAATCGGTATAAATTTTAAAACTATCATGGTTATCAACATTATTATTCGTGATACAGTGAGTGTTGTGTGTCGCGATCGAATTAATAGTGAAAACGAAACCGGTGGTAGCGGCGACGTGGTCGAACGTACAAAACGAGTGCGCAAGAGGGTAGACCGATATGTCTGCCAATGATTTTGCACACTCCACTTCGCAAAGACTTCAGTTTGCCCGGGACCATGACGCATGTAACTGCGTCGAAATATCGGGAGTCAACAAAACTCACAAATCATGGTAAATATCTCGGTAACACGAATAATAATCTAATCGGTATACCAAAATAATGTGTAATCTGCATGCTATACTACAATAGTGCAAAATACAATACAATATTTAAAATTACAAGATATATTTAAATTTTGATTTTTATTTTATTCTTTATTTTATAATAGGCATATTATGTAAGTGCCGTAAAATTACGCCAAAGTAAACGGATGAAAATAAAAAGTTCAGGTAGAAAATAAAAACTAAAAATAAAATGTCATGAAAAGAAAATATGAAACATTTACAACTTTCCAAGCTATTGGCCTTCGTCTGTTTTTTTTAATGTTATTGTGATGATCGAGATGTGTCTCATGCTCCCAAGAATCAGACCTCAACTTAATGAGAGTCAGAGATCAGGCAATATTTCTCGAACGTTATAAGCCTCAATTTATTCATCGCTAATTTATTATTTTTCGCTAAACACTCGTTTTCCAGTATATTTCTATTTAACAATAGATATTCAAGTTGCAATGTGTATCTATTTTCTATTACATTTTATGTAGAATTAATTTTATCAATGGTTTGTTTGAATTTGTATTTTGACAATACAACACATTTGCACGATATCTGTTCATTGGAGATTTAAAATGGGTAGCAAAATAGTCAACATATTAATATTGATAAAATATAAATAATACAGTTTTATTTACTCTCATAATAGGTCATACATGGTATCTTATTTGTATTTTATATCAAGTATATAAGGCAGAATTATAACAAAAACACAATTTTAAAAATGTTTGTCCGTCTGTTTGTTCCGGCTGATTTCCGATACAGCTGTATAGATTTTGACGGGACAGTCACAGGCAATTTGATGTTATAAGGCGTAACTTAGGCTACTTTAATTTTTAAAACAGAAAAAATGGGGATCCGCTCGAAAAACATGTTACAACTATAACATGAAACAACTATTAGTTCAATATATATTCAAAGATTCAATAGACCGAATTATATTGATTTTTTGATTTCTTTAGTTTCGCATTAGAAGTTAATGAAGCTGACATTGACCATCAATATTAGTTTGAAAAAGGATAGTCGCGTGCGCAGTGAAAGTGTGAAATGAACCAGCAAGTTCTCAGATGATACATCTCGCCTAGTGCAGGGTTTCATCCCCGGCCGGGACAAGGGCACGAGTGGAGTGGGGGGTGAAGCGATTAAAGTCAAAGTCAAAGTCAAAAATCTTTATTTCCGTTGAATTCTTTAAAATTACTTGAAACCGCCATTTATTTTTTATTTTTTATTTTAATAGATACTAAATCTATCGCAGTTTCATCATGCGTTCTTCAAACTAAGTTTAGCGTTGTCCAAACCCTATCCGACCCTCTATGGGGCAAGAACCCCTAATGGAAGGATTGCTTTCTTTCCGCGAGCATGATCCCTTTAACAAAGTAACTTACTATTACTTACGAATTGTAAACCCTCTTTTTTTTGTCACGCCAACGTAGACACCCGTCTAGTCTCCCAAGTTTAAATGAATACATAAGTTTGTGTTTCATGCTTTTTTTAGTTTTAATTTGCTCTGATTTCTGGGCGGTTTTATGTTTTTTAAGAAGAACTTTAAGAAAATTGCCTGTTTGATGAGGTCATCGAATTCTCAGACAATTCTCAGCTTTGGCAATAATAACATAGTATAAAACCAGAATACCTACATTATCTTTCGGTTAATTTATGATGTTCGGATATCACAATTCACACTACTCGGTGAATGAATCGTGCGATAGCAAATTTTGATCATGAGGTTATCACAGGTTAGTAGGTCATCTCGATGCGTATTTTGCATTTGTATAGAGGAAAGACAGTTTTGAAATGCTATTCGCTGGCAATCGCGTCACTCGAGAACGGCCGATTTGGATATTTTTTTAATCAAAATGTTTGTATTAGACAGAATTGGGATTTGATCTAAAAAAATTTAGCATCTGCATTTGTAGGGCATTCTGATTGTCATATTGTGAATCAAAACAGCGTGTGTCGGGACAAATACTAAACTTGTAAAGCGTATCTACTGGGTATAAACAATTTCTTACGTGTTGATTTGATTTCAACCATTGTTAATTGTTGATGGGCTGGTATCAATTTGCATTACAACAGACACATACTTCACGCATTTTCTCGAGGGGATAGGCAGAGGGTCAACGGGCTTTTACCTAGTGGATTACAATATCGTGAGTAATGAACTCGTTGCCGCCTTCGTTTCGAAGAATAACTCTTTTCACAGTAAGCACTGCTCTCCAGTCAAGAAAAAATGTACCCCGACAGCCAAGATAAAACTTTTTACGAAATTAACAACAATTCCGGGCGCAAGGCAGGTAAAACGAATTTAAACACTCACTGCACTGACTTATAATTCAGAATGGACCACTGTAAATATTTCAGGATTCATATTGTTATATTTTTAACTAGCGACCCGCCCCGGCTTTGCACGGTTGTACTGTGTGACGTAGAGTGTAATACAATCCCTTAATACATCATTTTGATCTATCCCGTAAGCTTTAGCCAGCAATAGCAATAAGCGCCCAGAAATATGTTTTTACGACATCATTAAAAATCAATGAATTTCTCGACTTCTCTCTAATATCACATGTATGTATTGCTTATAAATATACCTATAGATATTGAGAGTAGGCCGGTGTCCCTGCAGTGGAAACATTAGATTCTAATACGAATACACCTTCCTGAAACAAACCTCTAAACGCTAGCGGAAACCGTGTCAAAGTCCGTTGCGTGGTTTAGAAGATAACGGAAAACATACAGACGAACACAGCGACTTGTATCTATAGTATTTAGAGAAGGTAGGTAGATGACCTTTGCTCGCCTCCTCCAATCACCCTGGTTGCTCCCTAAGCTAATAATGAAATCTTACACCCATCTAACTATGGACACGCAACTGTCTCATCGCCTATTTAGCGACGGTCCATTTTGCTAGGAATATTCTATGGGGCGATTACATAACTTTTGATTGAAATTTCTATTAATTTCAATGTGAAATGTAGAGCTGTTTTACGAGAGAAGCCACTTCTTATTGGAATGTTTATTCACAAGAAATAATCACCTCAATTAGGTCAATAAAAAAATACTCTCTTCCTTGAAATCGACCATTTTCTGTAGTATTTCCATCGTTTTACGACGTAAAATCTTGCCGAAAAACGTCACTGGCAAAGCCACAGGAGCAAAAGATAGAAGTCTCCTGCCTGTGGCACGAGTTTCTACGAAAATGCTAAATTCCATTTTGTCCAACCGTCATAGGACTTTTAAAGTGGAATATACTATATAATATAATACAATAATATGTTTTTTTTTTCTCTCAGAAGGTTAACAATAAGTTAAGTTCAGTTTAAGGTATATGTGTTTTTTTATAACTATGGATTTGATATTGAATATGATTGAAATTGTGTTACTCAAAAGTTATGTAGTCGACTATTAAGCTGCGTGATCACTGCTGTCGTTAGGATGGCATGCCTGTTTAGTTAAACTGACATTGAATGAAGTAATTTGCATTCTTATAAGATTATTAATATATAATATGTAGTCTGAACATAATCCCAAATATAATTTCAGTCCTTTTTAGTAGACAGAGTCGTTACTAAGTCGTCAAGAGTCGTCGTTAGTTTAACTCAAGATATATTTTTTTATTTATTTATTCTTGCTTGCTTACATGCATTCATTGCTTTCTTAAATAACATGAATTTGAGAATGTGCTCATTATTATATTTCTCTTCCAAACAACGTGAAGTACTCAAAAAAAAATTACTTAATTCCGCAACCTAAATATTTCTCTATTCAATAATAAATTGGTAGAAAGGTTTTACATCGGGGCGAACCAGTACGAACTACTGAATACAATAAAATAGATAATTATTCTACCTACATTAAAATTTAATGGCATTCAGTTATATCCACTCTCTCGCGCTACAAAGATCTCACATAAATATATTGACGGGAAATTCTTCACATTACAAATATCTTGGATATTTGGTATGGAAGCGGTAAACTTTATAAGCACACTGGAAGCAGCATTATTTCCGGCTCTGGTGAGATATCAAAGGTCAAGCACTGCTCTGGAGCAGATCAAGGATCCTATCACAATGTAAATAGGTACAAAGGGCCAACTTTGTCCAAACACAGACAGACAAATAATAGGGTAGAAGGCGTGAAAACGGCGTAGGTACGCACGCAAAGACAGGGTGTCTTTATGTGCGTCTACGGATGGTCTCTGATCAAGTCGGAAGTTCGTACTAATCCGCATTGTGCTCCCGTGGTAGATTTATCGAGAGTGGGCAGATTAAACATTTTAGAATGATTTATTTCTTTAAATGTTAAGTATCGTTTGGATACGTCAAAATTAACACGCACAAGTATTCGTGCGTATATAAATAGCCACTTAAAGTTTTCATGTCAAATTAATGTCAGTTTTATGGTTTAGCTATGATAGCTTAAGATTGCCTGTTCTAGGCATCAACGATGCTGGATAACTAGACGAGTTGCTATGTCACTGTTAATACTCGTTATTTCTAAATTGTCTTGCCACTATATTGTATTTTTATTTTTATCTAAATGTGTAGGCATTTCATCGTAGTTCGTTTAATATTTTATTAAAATAATATACGATTGTATCTCTTTATAAGATTACAGTAACAGTGTAAACAATTTCTCTCTTTCAACATCCGGAAATTCTCTTTAACATTCTGACTTATTTACACTGATAATAAAGTGTTTTGATTATGATAACCGACAAAATTGGAAGCCGTGTAGCATTTAAGTCTCAATGGTAATTCTTTTTACACGATATCACCGGCTGAAAATCATCTGACCGAAACATACATAGTTGAAACTCAATTCGTTTTTGTGTGCATGTATGGTGTTTAAAAGTACGCGATATATTACCCAGTTGTGAACAGATCGGTTCTTATTTTATTTCATAGGCCCCGTAGTAATCAGGGAGAAAAAGGTGATGAGAGTAATAAAGAGGTTTTTTTTAGTTTATATCAGGCACTTGTAATGTCACGAAAGACTTTCAATAAGAAGGTCTCTTGTTCAATTCCAGAGGTAAAGAAAGGAGGATCCAAAAAAAATCTAAGTGCCCTCAGATTTTTAGTAAAATGTATTAGGTATAGAGAAGAAACCTACTCCAAGAAACGTCCTATAAAATTCAATAATATATCACATTAGTGAATTTGAGTTCGTAGATTCGAATTTGTAAAATGATTTTTGACAAAAAGGCTTAAAAAACAAAAATGAATAAAAAAAAGTTCTTTATAACGCGTAGTTTTCATTTCAATTTCATTTTGCGACATGATAACAGGTCATAGACCCGCCTTATCAGATGAAATTCTGAATCACGATCGCGGCAAGTTTATATTATTTGCTTGTAGTATTTGTCCAACATATTTGCGGAGTTCTTAATTTTCAAGGTCGTTTCCATTTAAGGCTATTTTTAAATATACAGAGCCTAATTATTTGCGCTTATCAAAGATAGCCAAGTGATTAAATATATACGAGCTGAAGGCCCACCTGCTTATGTCGTTACCACCGCCCATAACAGCAACACGACTCAAGTCGTCCTCGACCGAAGTATGAGAAGACTCAAGTCACATAGACGAGTATGAGTACTCCCCGAAGGTACACTAATGGTACATTAACCCGAGCAGTACTCATTTTCTACCAAAAATATAGGTCGACTATAAGATATCTTATTTTTAATACTACTGAATTTACGGGAGGAACAAAGTAGGTAAGTGGAAGGTAAGTGGTTACCTCCGCCCATAACAAGAGCAATACGACCTAGGTCCTCAGAATCGCAACTCGTTGCTCCCATCATCTGAGACGGGAATGTTTCATGCACCTATGACTGCACTTGGCAGCAGATTACCAGGTGGAGACAGTACTTCTCCGGATGTACTTGGCACAACTTCTGCTACTTTTAGTGAATCCCCAGACAAAAGTAGATTATCCCGAAATTCCAAAACAACGTACTTACGCGTACACGTTTCTGAGGTGTTTGACCTAAACTATTATAAAAATATTGGCACACCACCAATTTCAACAACGAAAAGAGCGAGTTACATCAGAAAATAGACCTGGCATTTTAGAAAGTAAGAGTATGATAGAAGTTTGGTTTGACCTAGACCGAGATAGGAGGGCTGCCCTGATTTCAGATTGTTTTAATCTCTTCTATTGTTGGATTAACCTTCTGTTATACACACGACGAAATTATCTTGCGTAACAAATAAAACACAAAATGAAAAAAATCTTTATCTGAGCTTTCATATTAAATGCTTACACATTCATAAGTGTGTAAGCTCCTACTAGGATTTTCTGTGTCGCAGATGGCATGGGCAACACAGAAACAAAACAAACACCCAACACTCCAGAACAAACTTCGTGCTCACCAACCAGTGTGCCGGGACTCGAATCATATTTTATACTATTCTCAAATGTTTGACATGTTTTTTTTTTATATATGTGAGATATTAAAGGCCCGTACCGCATCGGCATTGCCTCTAGTATTGCAGATGTCCACGGGCGGCGTTGATCACTTTATAGTGGCCAGCCATCTCATCTGCTATTGTAGAAGGCAGTCAAGCTGGATTAAAAAAAAACTAAAAAAAGACTTTGTCACGGTGTTAGTTTTATTTCTTTAATTTGTTAGTTAGTTTAATTTATAGATTGTTATGGTCCTATTTAGAAAATTAATATATTTTGTAAAAGTAAGAATATAATTAAGAGTATTTTAAATACCTTATATAAACCAATATATAATCAATAATCATAGACAAATTAAAACAGCTAAGTGCGTTATTCAAAACTATATCTATTAATAAACGAGCGCCTATTTGATTTCCCTCCTACGTTAATACGGCATAATACATAATACATTCTTACGTCAATGATCCATTCTTTATAAAGCCCTGCCTAGACACGTCGCCTCTCAACCAGAAAATAATACCAACTTCATATTTTATACGTAGAAGATGTCTGGCATATAATTTTTATTTATTACATGATTTTAAAGGAATTGATTGAAATTTTTGTTTTCTTTCATCATTTTAGCAATCTAGTTTATATCAAAGCTTAGAATTTATTTTAAGTTATCTGTACTATATAATTACTGTACTGCACGATTTTTTAGGTTTATTCAGATTTTAAAGCTTATCTATGCCGTTATTTTATTTTAAATAAACAATTCTTGTATAAATATTTATTTCGCGTCTTTGAGTTTTGCCATTTAAGTTTACCTGGATAATTGTATTTCTTGTGAAAACGCAATTTCTTGCAAAATAGTATATCACAAAAAATAAACGAGCGAAGTACTCTGTCGCCCAGGGATTGTTATAAATCGGCGCAATGGCAAAACGGTTTGTATTGGAAATCTCGTAATATTGATGTGATGTAAATTATAGTGTTTGTGATATGCCCTTGTAGGCTGAACTAAGGAATTACGTACCTATTTTTAACATTTTATCTTTCTATTTATTAACAATAAATATGTTCATCTTAAATTAACATAAAAAAATATTAATTTCGTTAAGCCCAACATCCAATTGTGGCTGCAAAGTGGCTCTGAACTTGAGCTGGTGTAGACGCGGACTTATCCACACTTTAGAACTGAAAGTATTTCCAGACGTACTGACAAACATGTTACACTCGATATGTTTATCATGAAAATCTCCACTTGGCTGTTCACCTCGACCCAAGGCCGAAAAGAGAAAACAGTATTCCTTCCATACGTTAGACAGAGATGGAGTACTGAGAGACGAAAGTGATTTTAGAGCATAGCAGGTACGAACTGCAGGTGTATGAACTATTACGATAGGAAGGTACATGCCAAATTGTTTAATTTTAGATGCTTATGGCGATGTGTCTGGCTAGAGCGGGCTTGTGGTGCCATCAACCCAAATTAGTGCATTTCAAGAGACTTGGCGGAAGTTTGATGGTTGGTGGATGATTCTGTTCTTGAAAATGTTATATCACAATGCTGTTGTGATTTCCAGACGCGGATTTTTATCATTCGAATCTAAAAGAAGGTTGGCAAGCTTTTTTTCTGATTGGAACCCGCTAGCTGCAGATCGCATGCTGATTTCTTCGACAGATGCAGCAGAAACTTAAAATTATTTATGTTGACAAAGCGTCTTATATTTGTTTTCTTGTTTTCAGGTAAGTTCGTAAGCTGATTCCATTTTCGTCAAATAGTAAGTTATTTTAAGTATTCTATATACGCGTTTATTTTCTATTCTATACCTTGGCTCCGTGGCTTAGTTGGTAGTATTCCTGCCTTCGAAGCGAGGGGTCCCGGGTTCGATTCCCGGCCGGGGCAAACTTTGTGTGTTGAACATGAAGTTTGTTCTCGGGTCTTGGGTGTTTGTCTTGTGTTTATGTGTTTGTCCATGCCATCTGCGACACAGGGAATCCTAGTGCAGAGGTATGAGTGTGTAAATGTTATTTATTTATTTATAATTATTAATGGATGATGTATTTTATGAGGGTAAATTTGAAAAATAGTGGTTATAAATAGTTGATATAAAATGAAAAATCTAATATTAATTTAGGCTTAGTATTCTTGTCTCCTTTGGGCCCGGAACACTAAAAACTATTTTAGAACAGCAGACGCATTTGCAAACCTAAAAATGAAATTGTAGCTAATTTTGACTTCATTTCGGTATGTCAAAGTGCAATGATTCCTAAAGCGTGTATTACAACTAGTTCATCTGGTTAAAAATAATGTGATTAAGAATGAATGCGTGTTGTATAGTTTCTTTGCCAAGAAGTTACTCTTATAAACCTACCGGTGAATAGATAAAACACTATATAATGTATCGGATAAATGCGATTCAGACTCAGACATCGAGGGTTCCGTACCTCCTATTGTATTACTGATTATTTCTTGTGACATTTGTCTGTTACAATATTTTGTTGAGATCTAAATATCGAGCAGTCAGTGAGACAGACAAACACTGTACTGTACTGTAACGGGGTAGGCTCAGATTGGTAAAAAATGAAATTATAATTGAACTGACATATATTGATGATTAGGTCGAAATAAAAATGAACGTTGCATTACTAACCGTTTTGTGAAAATTTGTAAAAATGTATTATCTGTGTTTTCATTCATGGAAAGGCAAAATTAAATTACGGACCTGCCTAAAGAGATCTAAATTTGTTGATGTCAAAAATAACAATCTGGGTCTCATTTTTGTTTCACCGACATTAACCCCTTACATATTGTCGTGACTATATTATATTAATTACCGTAATGATTATTAAATAACTAGCTAGTGTCTATTATATAATATATTGAAAAAATAGTAATCTAAATGAATTTTAATTTAAAATATTTTATCTCAATTTTATATTATTTTGTGTTCGGGGAATAAATGGCTTTATTGTTATTATTATATTGTCGTGACCACTCCTCATAGCCCTAATAGACGGTTATCATACTTTCCACATGGGGGTCAAGCACTCGTGGTCGAGTCAGGTTGGGTATCAGTGTTTTAGAGCGTTTCAAGCAGGCTCTAACGAAGTTAGTTTGTTTAAACAACTCTTTTGCAACTAAATGGACGTGAATTTGTGGCATCTGTTTATGGTTCGTTTCACACCTGTTTTCGGAATATGGAATTTTCACCTATGGTCTGACAACTTTTTTTACTATAAGGATTTATTACTAGCTGCGCCCCGTGGTGTTACCCACATTTTTTCCGGGATACCGAGTAGCCTATGTGTTAGTCCAGGATATAAGCTATCCTGATACCAAATTTCATCCAAATCTGTTGAGCCGTTTGAACGTGAAGGTGGTACAAACATATACACACACACACAAACACACACACACACACACACACACACACACACACACACCCACATACATACAAACTTTCGCCTTTATAATATAAGTAAGAAATAAGATACACAAAAAGTTCGAAAAACCATTAAAAATTGTAATTTTGGGTCGCTGACTTAATCTTATCAAATAAGACTAGATAAAACAAAAGCGAGTGTAATTTGACATATTTTATATGTGTGAATTGGTCTCACAGCTCAGTAGGAGCTCCTTAGGGACAAAAAATATACTAATGGACATATCACACAGCGCGATCCAGCCCCAAATGAAACAAACTTGTTCTATGGAATCTAGATGTAATACATTATATCGTACTTTTTTGTAAATTAATACGTATGATACACAGACACAGAACGTCCATCTAAATACGTCACACATTATCCTTGTCCTGAGTGGGAATCGAACACGACCTACAGCGCAGAAGGCAGTGCAACTACCGCCTGTAAGACCAGTTTCAAAAAGGCAACCCCGCTGCATGAGGCCAGCCATAATTACAACGAGCCTTAGCGACATGATAAAAACTGACAAAACCTTTTAAACATCAACACAAATTGGACACGAAACTAAGACGCAACATGATTTTTTTCGCGTTTTATTGGTTTGACAGCCGTGGCAAAGTGCCATCGTCGGTTTGGGAGGTCTTAATGCGATTCTTTTTACGAGATGAGACGAATTGATACATTGGCCCGATACACGCTATTTGGCCATCTGTCATGTTGACGTTTAAGATTTAATTGCAGCGAATTATTTAATTCAATGCTGACCACTGAAAGAAAGAAAGAAAAGACATTTATTTGAATACACAAAATACAGAACTTATACATACTTACAAAAAGAAAAATATTAAAACAAACAAGAAAATGAGATGGTAAGTACACATTCCGTACATCGTGCAGACAAACAGGTCCCAGTCTCAGCATGTTGCAGCACTCAACTCGTTGGTGTCAGTGCTGCGCTGGTATTCTGACCGGGCCTTGCAGTGATTACACGGACAGAGAAATAAACACGCATAAAAGAGAGAGAGCATAACGAAAAAAAAATAAAAATAATTATATAAATATATTACATTACACAAAAAAGTGAAACAATAAAAAAAAAAATAAACAATAATAATAATAAAAAAAAGCAAATAACAGTGGTAAGTACCTAACCAAAATCATATTAAAATAAGCATAAAAAGACATAACATCCTGAGAAGTTGGTGGTGATTCCTACTAATTATGAATTCCTAAGTTGGTCTTGCAGCAGTAGTTTTTTATAAGTACTCCTAAAGGTTTTTACTGTTTGATATTGTAGAGGTTTTGTTAAGATTTTTTTAGTTACTTTACTTTCTCTTTCTACCCCACAAGATATGTAAATTCAAAAATTATTTTAACCCTATGTGGGTTAAAATAAAATAAAATAAGTAATTTACAGCGAATAGTATATGCGCGTTCTCAAATCAAAACTAGCCGTGCAAAATTGGAATCGTCAAAACGTAAAAAATATTCTACGTTATTTATAATTTTCTATAAAAATCTTTGAGCGTATCATTCCATTCAGTTTTCCTTTCATGGTACGAAACCCTAAAAACCTGACACAACAAAATCTTCAGAATGTAATCATCCCCGTCGGAACCACAATTAATGGGAAGCAGACAAAATCCCGGCTTACCAAAAAAGACTCGAGAGCCTGGTGTTAACCAAAATTAGCCCAGTTTCCTCAGCTTTTCCCCTAGAATTAACAAATTACCATCAGGAATTACCAACATCCTGTCGCCGGCTGTAATCATGACCTCCGTATATGGCGTCGAATGGTGTGTATGACCATATTTTCACACCTCAAGCGATTTGTAATTGCAGGCAAATTGGCTTGTTTGGATCAGTTATTGATCGGTTGCTATCTTGACGCCGTTTTCAATCATGTTATTAAAATAAGATTAGATTAGAAGCTCTTGGTGTGGCTTGTCCAGTTATTGTCACAACTGCGCGGTCTTACCCGTGGAATGCTTCACTTTTACCGAGCTAAAAAGTAGCATATCTGCTATTGCAAACTAAAATCTTCTAAAATCTCTTTGCCAAATTTTATCCAGGTCCGTTCAGCCGTTCTGGCCAAACATCCATCCATCCAAACTTTCTCATTTATAATAGTAGTATAATATAGTAATAATATTGATTGAAACAAATTATAAGAGAAAGGGCCTAGCAGGAAGAAGAAATAGGTATTAGGTAACCTAACTGAGACACATTATAGGTACGAGTCTCACACAAACATGCGGTCACATTGAATCGAACACCAATCGCGAAGTAATGAGAACAAAAAAGCTGTTGAGTCGACATATAATACCAAATAAAGTTTATTTATAAAAAACTTTTTGAAATTTTGACTCTTTTAACAAAATGTTTGATCCCTGAGGGTGAAAAATAAGGGATGAAAGTACTAAAGTCAGTTCATTTGATTTTTAAATTAGTCGCTAGTCATTTAGAGTATCGCCTTGTATTCTTATAGTTTCCTCTATAATTGTTTAAGGTTGCACCTAATTCCATTATTATTGAACTAAAAATGTACATGAACGATTTTTTTTACCGTGATTTAGGGCGCCCCGCAGTTTTACCCGCGGTTAAATATGACATCATCGTCTCATGCTGACCATGAGACGATGGGGAAAAACGGAAAATGAGTGGATTTTTCAAGTCACTTAAAAAATTCCTCACTTTTTCGCAATAAAAAGTATCAGCTACCTTTATAAAAAAATACATCCACATCCGTACACCCCTATACACAGACAAACTTTTGCATACAATACAATACTGCAATACAGACAATACTAGTTGCGCCCGGTGGCGTTACCCACGGTTTTCAGAGATCAAAACTAGCATATGCCTTAATCCACCAGAAAAAAGCCATAAAGCACTAGATTTTCATGCCTATATTTGATACATACACGCAGCTGTCAACCTACGTCATCTCTTCAAAAGTTGGGAAATAGGGAAAATATAAATAATTTTTATAGTATAAAACAAAGTCGCTTTCTCTGTCCCTATATCCCTATGTATGCTTAAATCTTTAATACTACGCAACGGATTTTGATGCGGTTTTTTTTTAATAGATAGAGTGATTCAAAAGGAATGTTTATGTATAATACACTAGCAAGTCACCCCGGCTTCGTACGGGTAGTTTCTGATACTGATGCTTTACTAACCGTGCGAAGCCGGGGCGTGTCGCTAGTACTATATATTATAACCTCTCTACAGCTCTGTTCCGATGCGGCGACTTGAACAATTAGGTGACACAATTGCGATGCGGTGTGCGCGGGCGCCG
Organism: Aplocera efformata; assembly: GCA_921293045.1. Classification (NCBI taxonomy): domain Eukaryota; kingdom Metazoa; phylum Arthropoda; class Insecta; order Lepidoptera; family Geometridae; genus Aplocera; species Aplocera efformata. The sequence continues at coordinate 1,909,398 of OV121057.1, forward strand.
CTTGCAAATTATCAGTTGTCGCACTAATAAGGACCGCAACTGGTTACTAATTACATACCTATAGGCACTTCAGTAAATAAGTTGATAAATTATGAATAACTTGATCTTGAGAGCGGATTAAAAATATAACCGAGCTTTTGAGAGCTTAGGATTCATTGAAAGTGATATCTGGATTATTGATACGAATATGCATTCATATCACTAATCTTCTCACTGCAGTGCTACTCCCGATAAGTGAGAGTAGAGTCGCATACGATGTTTTAAATATATTATATAATACTCGATAATAGTACTTTATATCAATTTAACATTATATTATCTCAGTAGTAGCTGTGCCTTTTGCGCTGCAGTTTGTGGGTTCGGTTCCCACCAGGATAATTATACATATATTCGTATAATATGTGCATAATTACAAAAAAAATATTTATTATATAATTATAATTTATTATACTTTTTATTATAGTACATTAAGACTGTTTTTTGTAAATAATACCCAATCAATAATTTGGATCCCATAGTACAAACTTTGCTTAGTTTGGAGCTAAATGGCGCTTTGTGAAATATCCTTGAATATTTATTTCTATTTAGAAAGTGTTAAACTAGATTGGGTAGAACGGAGCATATGTTTTGGGTTGAATAATATTGGGTAGAAAAAATGTGGGTTGAGCGGAGAAGCACTCAGTAGGATCAATGATTTACAATGAGCAAATTCGTAGGAGGAAAACCGGAGTAAACCAGATTCAAAAAGCATATAAAATTATAAAATATTTATGTTCCGCCCAGACAATATGTTTATCAGGCGATTGGAAACGCCTTTGTACCAAACCAACAATGTTGCCATGTACGAAGACGTTCCGGAACGAACATAATTTAATATATTGAGATCATAATATACGCATATGTTGTAGTGTGGCCAGATATTTCTTCAAATGTCCCTGATTTTAGCTGAAATGGGTTGCCCTGAATAGACGGCTCCGTGGCTTAGTTGGTAGTAGTTGGTAGTGGCCTTCGAAGGGGTCCCGGATTCAATTCCCGGCCGGGGCTGTGTGATGAGCGTTAAGTTTTTTCTCAGGTCTTGGGTGTTTGTCTTGTGTTTCTGTGTTTGTGTAACTAGGGAATCCTAGTGCAGAGGTATGAGTGTGTTAACGTTGTTTTTGTTAATTTAGAAGCGCTCGTGTTGTAGCTTACTTAGCTGTTTACAGATCATCTAAGTTAAGCAACTTTCAGCCCTTTCAAAACTTAGGTGGGTGGCCAATTAGTGGAATTTGAACTGAGCGCTTTCGTGCTCCGGCTTTATAAGTCGTTGAGTCATGTCGAAGGCCTTCTGGCGGCTTGCAAACTCCGGCACCAGAGTTAGCCTCTTACAGGAAAGAAAAAAAGTATTTACAACATTATTTACTTTTTTTAACTCCTAACACTACTAACAGGATATTTTATCTTTTATAAAATAAATATAAAAGTTAAAAAAAAAAAAATCTGGTCATAGTCGGATTTTGGACATGAGAAAATAAATTTGTTTGTTCAATCTATGAATATGAATATAGCGTCTGATGTATTAAATTACTACTTAATGCTGGTTATACCCGCAACTACTGGTTGCTAATTAAACCTTCCAACGATTTCTTAATGATTTTATTATATTTTATTACAAACTAAACGTTGGCTGTGGCTAGAGATATAATAAAATATTCAAGGACCTATTGGAATTTGTATTTGAATTCCTTGGAAATGTAAAATAGAACGTAATTGTATCGTAAAGTATTATAGTTTAAAGAAAATGCACTCGGTGTATTGCCAGATCATAAATAAATAAATAATTTTAAAAATCTTGGACATTTATTATAACATATCGCCATCTAGGTAAACTGCTAGAGTTATATGTGAAATGTCTAACTAGGTAAACTCATTGGTGCACGTTTGGGTTTGAACCAGCAACCTTCAGACTGAAAATCGGCGTCTGTGCTTCTGGGCCACGCTCTGCCCAGACTACAACTTCAAATAAAGAGGTACTAAAACTACACAACGATTGAAAAAACATTTCAATAAAGACCGAATGTTATAATAGACTTCAACATTCAACAACTACATCAAGTACATCAGTCCACTGCTGGATATAAGCCTCTTATAGTAAGCGCCATTGAGCCTAATCTTGTACATACATTCTGGGAAATAAAAGAATTTGATTTTGATTTGAAACGTTGCAAATATATAGGGAGTATCGGCCCTAGACCGTGCAACAGGTTGTGTACCCCGTACGAACTTGCATCTCCGTCGCTCAGACTACTGTTCTACCGAAGGCAGTTCATTCGTTTTGATCACATAAGTTGCTCGCGTCCGTAGGATTGTACCCTTTGATTCCCTACACGTACCCCCTGGGTGATGCTATAGGACCAACCAAAAGTAGCAGTAGAACTTGTGCTAAGTTCGTCCGGAGAGGTACTGCCACCACACCTGGAATCTGCCGCCTAGCAGTAGTGCTCGCATTGCTATGTTCTAGTGGGTGCCGGTGAAATCAAATTAGATAGCTCATAGAATACTTAAATAGTACTTTTTTGTGAATATATAATTTTAGTACACAAACACAGAAATCACATCTATATTCGTCCCACAAATGCTTGTCTGGGTTGGTTATTAAATCCACGACCTACAGCGAGGAAGGCAGAGCTACTACCAACTAAGCTGTACATTATAAGTTTCCAAATTATAATAAAACTAAGTTTTAATAGTCACAAAATAAAAAAATGACCTAGTGTGGAAGAAAGTCATGATCAAAATGCAGAAATTAAATTTTACTTTGTCTTTGAACCTATGTTATAGGAGATGAAATGCCACAATCATATTGAGTCTAGATTATGCGCCAGTAGCGCACAAACATGTTAACCTAGATAAAACTATTAAGTGCGGATATTACTAATGGATAAGTTGGTACATCACATTATTAATTCTAATTAGTAAATTATAGTTAGTTAATTACTCCTTTAATCCTCAAAATAATCATTAAATCGTCGTACTCGTAATCTCCTCAAAACTTAAAGCTAATTACGAATAAGTTAGTGTAGGTACAACGGGTAACTTAATCAAATGTTTTGGGTCGAACGGAGCAAAATATCTATTGGAAAACAAATTCTTCGGTCGAACAGGAAGCATTACAATGTTCGGTAATTTCCACCTGTACCTAACCCCCGCTATTACTCTAACGACTCAATGCATATATCCAAGGACTTGATAAACTTGCTTATGATAAGTTACCCTACTTTTGTTAGACTTTAATATTCATATCAAAATATAATCCACCTTAATCTAGACACTAATTCGCAACTACCTATAGGCAAAAACTTAAGTCACAGTGTGAACTTAACAGTAGATCTCGTTCTAATTATCTTCTTGATGTACTTGATTTTGCACATATGTACTTTTTTTTCTTAGAATAAAATTACGTAACAATTGAAACACAAAAATTCATAACCATATATGTATAAGTAAATTTATTATTTAACCGTTCAAATGGTCACACGTGGTTTATCGCCAGTCACAAGTTTTTTATTTTATTTTATGTAAAATTAAAAAATATTGTTGATAATTTTCAAAATAATAAGAACCTGATAAATAATCACTTAACTGATTACTAAAGCTTAATTGTGGAATTAAGCTTTAGTTATCAGTTTTTCTACACTTTCGTCGTGTTACTTGTTTGGTGTAGCCACAGAGAAAAAGAGTGTGCGGGTCAGGACATACTACCTTATCTTGACTAAACGTGCTACATCTTCGACCTCATAATCATCAAGCGAGACCGCTGTCTAATAATTGGTTTGATAAAAAACATTATAAAGTGATGGGTGGTAAGTAATCACATTCACATTGAATAAAATATCACACAGAACAGAAATCTCGAAAAGCAATTGCTTGTTATTGTAACATAATTCGCATCTTTACGATGTTTAATAGATATAGTGGTTGTTTCGCATTAATGAACACTATTAGGAATGGGGCCTCATTTGAATATTATATTTGGATTCGGATTATTCAAACACATTTTCTTCATGCGAGTGCCATATTATTTAGCAATTTACATATATCTACTTTCTATTGGTTTGTGAATATGACTCCGCCCTTTCTCAACAGATGTCGTTTTTAGTATTGTTTACGTGTACTAATAAATGACCATACTTGTATTCGATAGTACTGAATGTCAGCTATCTAACGCATTTTATGATATTTGGTTGAAGTGTAAGCAACAATTGTTTTCACCTTTTCGAAAATGTCGGTTTTTATTCCACATAAACGTCATTTGCGGGAAGTGTTATTACATTATTTTATTGCGAAGAAAACTGCAGCGGAAACTTATCGTTTGCTTGTGGAGATTTATGGTGAGCATGCTCCGTCTAATACAACTTGCAAGGAATGGTTTCGACGATTTCAAAATAACGATTTTAGTACTGAGGATAAAGAACATGGAAAACCACCAAAAAAATTTGAAGATGCTGAATTGGAAGCATTATTGGCGGAAGATTCTTGCCAAACTCAATCAGAATTAGCTGCAGCATTAAATGTTGATCGTTCAACTGTTGCAAAGCGTTTACAAATGATGGGAATGATTCAAAAAGCCGGTGACTGGGTTCCACATGATTTAAAAGAAAGAGACATGGAACGTCGGAAAACCATTTGTGAAATGCTGCTTCAAAGACAGCAAAGAAAAGGATTTTTGCATCGGATAGTCACAGGAGACGAAAAATGGATACACTACGAAAATCCTAAACGCAAAAAAGCTTGGGTGAAACCAGGCGAACCAGGCCCATCACAGCCAAAAATAAATATTCACTGTGCCAAGGTCATGCTCTGTATTTGGTGGGATCAGAAAGGTATTGTATATTATGAGTTGCTCAAACCCTCTGAAACTATTAATGGAGAAGTTTACCGACGACAACTAATGCGTTTGAAGCGAGCCATAGAAGAAAAACGACCAGAATGGGTGAATAGACATAACAAATTAGTTCTTCAGCATGACAATGCCAAACCGCATACCGCAGAAGTCGTAAAAAGATATTTAGAGGGACAGGACTGGGAAGTGTTACCCCACCCGCCATATTCACCAGACATAGCTCCTTTGGATTACCACCTATTCCGGACGATGCAGACAGACCTTACTGGAGAAAAGTTTACTTCATGTGAAAGTATCAAAATTTGGATTGACAACTGGATAAGCTCAAAAGACCAGGACTTCTTCCAGCAAGGAATACGAAAACTACCTGAACGATGGGCGAAGGTTGTAGCTGCAGATGGAGCATACTTTCAATAATTTTTTTTTAAATTTTTTAAGCGAACAAATGTGTTTTATTTTGACAAAAAGGGGCGGAGTCATATTCACACACCTATTACTTATATGATCTTTGATTTTTATTAGGAATTTTAAGTGACGATACGAGTAGGTGCCTATCTGCCAATTGCTTTAATGGTAGCTTATTTATTCATTCATAGTGGCAATTATTATTCACAAAAACAAATTTAACACAAAGATCCGAAGTATCGGGGAAGTGATTGGGATGGTTTTGTAAGAGCAATTAACTTATTTATTTAGTTGTATTTTTGATCTTAAATACAGTAAAAATATATATTGATATAGTGTATATATTGACACTAATACAGTGATTTTTTTTAATCTTAAGCGTATCCATATTTTTTTCATTTTATTAAAATATAATTTCTATGTATAATGTGACTCACTTTTGAAGAGTTTTATGTCATAAAACCAACAAAAGGCAACGATTGTGGGTTTGATTCCCGAACTACGAGGCATACGCTTTCTTTTGTTCTGGGTCTGGGTTATGGGTGGTTTTTAAAATTCAGTTTTCTTTATTTATACGACCCTATTAGAATAAACAGTATGTATGTATTTCGAAGCTACGACACATTTTGTGATTAAAAGAAAAACTATCAATTTGTGTTACTGGTTTATTTCCCTCTGTGTATAATCTGTGGATTGAATCGTTACGCCTGATTTGCCGATGCAAGATCACTGTCAGTGTTATGATTAGCGTCTGTTTTTGCTGACCCTTAGCTAGTGGCCAAGTCATGAGAAAATTAACCGACTCACTAATCTTTTAAAATAGAACTGCATAGAAAACTTCACGGCTCCACGGCTCCGTGGCTTAGTTGGTAATAGCCCTGCCTTCGAGGGGTCCTGGGTTCGATTCCCGGCCGAGCTCACTTTGTGGTGAGCATGAAGTTTGTTCGTGTCTTGGGTGTTTGTGTTTCTGTGTTTGTCCATGCCATCTGCGACACAGGGAATCCTAGTGCAGAGGTATGAGTGTGTAAACGTTTTAATAACCGACTTCCAAAGGAGATTATATATTCGGTTGTTTTTTTTGTTACCTCAAAACTAAACAGACTGGTAATTTTATTCTTTCTCACTGGTCCCATAAATTTCATCAAAATCAGTGAAATAGTTTGGTTCTTGAACGCAAAATAACATGAAAAAATATTCCAAGTATACGAAATTGCGTATTTTGCTTTCTTGTACATTCTCAGGATTAGGTCTGGGAGAAAGTCTTATTGCTATTTTGTGGGCGTAAGTACTTAACATCAGGTGGGCCTTCAGCTCGTCTCGTCACTTTTGTAGTATAAAACTCATTGACTGATTCGAATTAATCAGCCAATTAAGTACTTATTTAGAAATGACTCGGTTCCTTCAACGATTTCAAAGCCCGCTTTTAACTTAAGCCGTAACGTCATAAAATTTAACTTACATATAACACGCCTGCTTATGGTGAGAACTATATTTCACTAATTACAAAGCGATCTGGGGATATCATTAGGAGGCAGTAAAAACAGTCGTAAAGTTAAGCCTAATTTGATATTTTAATGTATTGAGTTTGAGACGTCAATCAAATGCTTTAGTTTTATTGAGTTGTGAAGTTCGTTGGGGTATTACGTAATTCGTTCACGTGTTATAGCTTTGTGTTCACACCTATCGTGTGATTTCCATTCCTGCTTGTCATAAATTGACGTAATTATTTTGGGGGGTCCATTTCGCTGGCTATAGGTCTATAGGTATATAGGTAATAACAGTCTCTAGAAGCTCCCCCGGTGTGAAATTAGCTTAGAGATTTAATTTGGGTACGAACTGTCGATTCATTAAAGTCGTAATCTTTAATCATTGGCAGTTCGTACATTCCTATATGATGCAATGAAACCTAACTAATGATTCGTACAAATTTGGTATTCAAGGAAAAAAATGGTTCTATTGACTACGAATAGATAGGAATAGATAGAGTAGGTAGGACTAACGCCACTAAAATAAACCAACCATGCACGGAAGTACTAGGCGCACATAAATTGTGAGGAGTTTTACTATCCGATTTATTGCAAGATGTCATCACCTTTTCTATGTTGATGCCCGCCTGGTATTTTTCCTTAAACAAAAATAAATATGCCATAATGATTCACTTGAAAAACGAATCACAGGTTCGAAACTTAAAACAACCAACGGAACACCACGATGAAAAGCCTTAAAAGGCTTAATAATTTTTAAGAAAATGTGACATAAGTGAGATGGAATTCACGTTATTTCATCCTTTCGTCTCTAAGTAGAAATTACTAATAATATGTACCTACCAGTAATTGCTCAACTCTGTAACTAAAATACGTTGTGTTTTGGCCCATTTAACTGATGTTTGTTTGAATTCCAATATGTTGTTATTAAAGTTATTAGCAAATTGTTTTGTTTCACGTACTTACGTGAAGTGAATTAACGATTAAGTTAAATTACATAATATAATTACAATATTTACATTATAGTACAAGTGAGATGCCGGCTTTCAACCCGACGTCACTGGTTCAAATCCGAAGCACCTATAAGTTTTTCGGTTGAATATTTTATCTATACCATTTATAGATATAATTTTTTTCCGTGATGCGCTCTCGCTGGTCGACAGTAGGCTCGTTTTACTGCTATAGAAAAGAAACAAAAGTTAAGGTTAAAGGTACGATAAAAAAATATGTCGTTTTAGTCCTCATATCATGTTTATGCAACTATACTAATATGCATTTAACTAATAATAAAACTTACAATATAGAATTGAAAATGGACTTACACTATAAAATGCTAAATGATTCGCTTAGCGTTTTATAGTGCAAATCCATTATAATACATAATAAAACTTTAATTTCTCAGTTTTCTCCTGGTATTTTTACACACCGTCCGTTCTCGGAATGAAAAATAAAATATTCACGTTATAAATCTTTCACATGCGAAAAGGACGCGTGAATACACTTAGGTAAATGAAGCGTGTCCGTGTCCGGGACTCGAACTTGTTACCGCTTAATTGCTCGGACTGACGGCCGACTAAGGGTCCGATAACGTATCTTTGATTACGTCTCCTCTTTTTTGTAAGATCTCTATCAACGTTTTGATTTGAAGATAGGGACTGTAGTAGTGAATGAAATTTCATTTTCATAGCTCAGTGAGGTACAGCTAGATTGCTAAAGAAGAATGATGGTTAGTCTCGTTGCTCGTGTCCGTAGGAGAGTACCCTATGAGTCCCTACACGTACCCCCTGGGTGGTGCTAAAGGAGCTGTAAAAAGTAGCAGTAGAAATTGTGCAAAGTTTGCCCGGAGAAGTACTGCCTCCACGCCTGGTAATCTGCCGCCAAGCAACGGTGCATTCGCATTGCTGTGTTCCGGTAGAAAGTTGTAGGTGAAATCACATGCGCACGAGACGAGACGATTGGTGGTACCTGGTTGTAAGTGGCGACCCTCGCCCATGACAACAATAATGCAACTCAGTATAAGATTTTGATCATACACCGAGTCGCATTCATCCCGCTGCGTCCACCACCCGAAACGGGGATGATACGTCTCATGTGCCTGTGATTTCACCGGCTCCCAAACCCTTCCACCAGAACACAGTAATGCGTGCTGCTTGGCGGCAGATCCCAGGTGTGGTGGCAGTACCTCTCACTCAGAAGAGTATTTATTAACTATGGTTTAGTTTGGAATTCCTAATTAAAAATATATGGTACTCATTGTATACCTATTCGTATATCTCATATACGTGGCAATTAATTAATCGTTCGCCTAACCCCATCACTATTTATTACACTTTCTTGCCAAATATTTCCCCCGCCTCTTTGTTATCCCACGCGAAATCACATGTTCCTCGACTCACGCATGTTTGAGCTAGCTAATCTGTGTTTCAGCTGTATATTCGTTAGTGAATTGGTTTTAATATGCATACTTTAAATACCTTTTCGCACAAAACTCACTGTTCCGGTATCGAGGCGTCCGTTCAAATTGTTTTTGAGATTATAGACTTGTGTTAATCCAGGATATAAGCTATCCTGGTACCAAATTTCATCCTTATCCGTTGAGCAGTTTGAGCGTGAATAAGTAATAAACATACCCACAGACTCACATACATACAAACTTTCGCCTTTTTATTTTTAGTGTGATGTATAAATGCATTTTGATAATATTTTATTATTTATGTAGTATTCTCAAATTTGAAACTTGAAAAAATTTATGTGCGCAATACCACGTTCTCAAAACGGTGACGGAAAACATCGTGAGGAAATCGTGTCTTAGATCCAAAAACATCTAACAATCCGGATTGGGCTCCCGTGGTAGATCAGAGCCCATTCACTCTCAATTGTCGAGAGTAGGCCGGTGTCCCTGCAGTGGGAACATTAGAGGCTGGTACGGATTCTCAAATTTTACAGAAATCTAAGAATCATAACATTGTCTGATTATATAGTAATCATACAAGGAATTTCTACCTAGTTAGGTACAAATTCCTTATTAGAAGCACGAATGCTTAACTATGCAGAACATTTTATTGATAGTTTAGATTGATAGCAGCAATTATGATGTTTGTCATGCATTTATTGGCTTAAGTAAATCATTATGTGCGAAACCATGGCGCCAGGATTACATGTACTACTACTAAATACATACGTACTATTATTATGGTGGTGTAGAAGGAAAATACCAATATAAATTGGAAGGATTTTGATTCAAATCAAAAACATGAACATACGCTCAAAATTTGCAGATGGCATTGACATGCGCCAGACAGTTCCGTAGCTTAGTAGGTTGTACTACAGGGTAGTAGCCTGCCATCGACGCGAGGGGTCGAGTTCGAATCCCGGCCGGTGCAGACCTTTTGTGATGAGCGGGGTGGTGCCAGGGGTGCAACTAAAAGTAGCATTAAAACTTGTATAAATTCATCCGGAGAAGTACGGCCTCCACACCTGGTAATCTGCCGAGCAGTGATGGGCGTCGGTGAAATCACAGGTGCGTGAGATGTACCATCCCCGTCTCGGGTGACGGCCGCAACGGGCTGCGACTTGGGTAAGAGGATAGGTGGAATTTCTGTTATGGGCGGAGGTACCACTTACCATCAGGGGGGCCTTCAGCTCGTCCTATCACTTCAGTAGAATGAAAAAAGAATTTATATCATTTTTTATGTTTTATTTAACTCACTATTCTAAGTAAGTATTATTAAGTAAAAGCTCATTATTCTTGCTAAAGGGAATTAACAAACAAAATTAAATGATAATTCAAACCCATCGTAGGTTTATCTTAATTTACCAAAAACATGGCGTTGAAATGAGCATCAATAAACTTTCAGAAGTTAAGTTTTCGAAGCTACTAATGATAATACACGTAAATATGAATTGCAAATGAGTTTGGTTCATAAGAATAACATTTGCCTTTAGATGTAATAAATTGATTTACGTAATATTAACACGCGATATTAACATACCTACCTTATTAGCTTACTTCTTGGGGCAACTTAGCTTATCTCTGTTTGTCATTTTGACTGACCTGAAGCAATCGTGGTCTCAGTCAAATTCGAGCAGTCTTCATTAAAACAAAAAAAAAAAAACAACGTTATCACACTCATACCTCTGCACTAGGATTCCCTGTGTCGCAGATGGCATGGACGAACACAGAAACACAGGACAAACACCCAAGACCCGAGAACAAACTTCGTGCTCACCACACAAAGTGTGCCCCGGCCGGGAATCGAACCCGGGACCCCTCGCTTCGAAGGCAGGGCTACTACCAACTAAGCCACGGAGCCGTTAAAAACAGAATTAACATATATTTTGAACCGACTCTATGTTTTATCAACTGATTTTGAAAAATCTTCTTTTATTTGAAAGGATATGCTTACAGATTGGTCCCATTTTTTTTTATCAAAATCTATCCAATAGTTTGGTTGTTAAATCAAAATAACTGGAAAATATATGTCATCAATGTAAACGAAATTGTACTTTTGTTTCCCAGCCACTTTTTTCTTCGCCGGTTGTATACTAATTTTGATGTTTATTTTTTATACCAGTAGGGTGTACCCCTCTAATGGCGAGAAATAAGGGTTGCGAGTATTGAACTCGTTTTATTTCGATTTTCAATCATTCTTTTGTTATTTTTACTATTCAACTGTTTTTGGGGGTACATGTTGCTTGCATCAGCCTTTTGAGTCCCTTCCCGTACCCCCTAGGTCAAGCTAAAGAGCAATCTAAAGTAGCAGTAGAACTTGTGCCAAGTTCGTCCGGACTACTGCCACACGCTAGGTGATCTGCCAGCAAGCAGTGGACATTCTGTTGGACGGGTGTGTTTACCGGTGAAATCACAGGCGTATGAGACCTTACATCCCCGTCGCAAGGCCGTAACAGAATGCGACTTGGATCTTCTCATACGTAACTCGGGGAGTACCTAAGTCGTATTACTGTTGTTATAGGCGGAGGTAACCGTCTCATATTTGGTATTTCAAATAATTATATCGGGTATTCAATTAATCATTATCATGTGACATAACTGGACCGCTGACAGACAAACGGACGGTAGCCGGTTCGTATAGATCGTATCTATCTGATAAATAGACCGATATTGATAATGTTTGTTAATGGAGAATGCAAATTGTTTTGTGTTATATATATTTGTACAACTGTTTATTCTGTTGCATTCCAGATTTAATTATATTATTAATTTAAACGAGCAATTCTTGTAAATTTATTTATTTATTTTGCGTATCTCGGTAACGGTTTTAAGGATTTGGATAAAATTTTGTTTAGATAGGGATAGAACTTTACCTGTATAATTTTTTTTTGTAAAAACGCATTTACTAAAAAACCGTTTTTTAATAATAAATTATAAATAGCGCCATCTCGTAAATTTATGTAGTACTTGATTTTGTAATAGATGCCACTAACCAAGTATGAATATGTTCGGTTTACATCCAATATTAACAATGTAACCATATTCGACCAAGCCGAAGGGAAGGAACAGACAAGAAACCACTCTGTTACAGTATTAGGCGGCTTCTTGGCTTAGTTGTTAGTAGCCTTGCCTTCGAAGCCAGGGATCCCAGGTTCGATTACCGGGACCTATTTGAAGTCGTTTAAAAAAAAATGTAAGAAAACACCAGATTAAAAGTCATTCCAAACACTTAAAAGAACCAGGCCAAGTCTTTCTTTTACCGCCGGCTATTTTAATACAATCGTTTCGATATTTATAGCTGCATTTCATTAATTCCCGCTGACGTATAAATACAAACATGTTGATACAGAGACGTGTAAACATGGCTCAGCTGTTTATCTTATCTTTATCTTATGACTAGATATTGCCCGCGACTTGTCCTGTATCAAGAACACGTGTCATCATTAGCTCATGGCGCGTCTACTGTACCATGGTAGTGAAACCCAGAAGGAGAAAAAAGCTTCTTCGTTCGTTGGAGAAAGTGGCCAACTTTGCTGTCTGTGTTTTTAAGCCGCAAGCCTTGAAGTCCTCCGACAAAGCTTAACTGGTATAGCCGCGACCGACATCTTAACGTGCCGTCCGAATCACGGAAGCGCTCTATTTAAATACCACTAAATATTCGCCAATCCGACTTCTGACCGGGCCGAGAGTTAGATCGCCAATGAGCTCTTCATTAATTAATTAAAATTAGAGAGTAAATTACACAAAGACTGCCTGGACCAGAAATCAAACCCGGGATCCCTCGCTTTGAAGGCAGCCTACAAAGCTCGGTCGCCCAGGTGCTTTTGTAATAATAAGTACCTATGTTTTGTAAAAAATATATTAATTTATGATTTAAAAGTGAGAAAGCTTAATATTAATTAACATGCAACAAGGCATTAATATTCCAAAGTATATATCAATCAAAAGTCTGCCAGACGAATTGTTTCGTTAAACCGTAATTAGTAACAACCCAATTTTGGAATTGTTCCAACCTAAATGACGAATAGACATTATATTTTATGTTTTGTTGATAAATAACAAATTTTGTAAATTTATATGCAATATTTATAAGATTTTAAACTCAAATTTTATTCCTATACATCTCAATTATGGGTTGGACACGTCGAAATTTATACGCACAAATATACATTTTCGTTGCATATTATGTGTCACAGGAGCTCCTTAGGCAAATTACATGCACATAATATTGTCTGTTCCAACCCTATATTTATATCCATACGTCAGTTATTAGTCTAAAAAGTTGTATATCCCTTTGCCCGTTGCAACGTGAAAAAATGTCAAATCGACATACATAATTTTGTTTTTCGCGTAAAAACGTACAAAAATACGTACAATCTAATTGAGTACAGACTTGTAGTACTGTTCTCATTTTTGGGCCGGGGCTCCCGAGTATCAACTCCTTCCACTTCCAGATCAGGAACATCCAGGAAACGGGAATGATTTTTATAAATTTTAAAACTATCATGGTTATGAACATTATTATTCGTGATACCGAGATATTTACCATGATTTGATGATGATTCCACTTCGCAAAGACTTCAGTTTGCCCGGAACCATGACGCATGTAACTGCGTCGAAATATCGGGAGTCAACAAAACTCACAAATCATGGTAAATATCATGGTAACACGAATAATAATGATTTTATGTGTGTATACTACCGATTCTAAGCAATTCGCTATTACGTAACAAAGTATTACAGTTAAATCGGCCATCATATTTTCTAACGGAATCCAATCAACAATAACGTAGTATTTTGTTCCGTAATGGCCTAAACCAACTTCGCGAAGGCTAGGCTGGTCTAGACACTTTACGATGTCACTGGATCGCAATGACAGTCGTAACTTATTACAAGCTCTCAACACTTTCGTGTAATCGGACACACCAGCCACTTGCCATCCTCCATAGGTGTCCCTGGCTTTATCTACACTAATATTATAAAGAGGAAAGATTTGTACCTATTTTTGTATGTTTGTAATGAATAGGCTCAAAAAGTACTGAACCGATTTAAAAAGTTCTTTCACCAATAGAATGCTACATTCTTCCAATTTGACATAGGCTACATTTCATTTTGAAAAAAATTAGGGATCCTTGGTAAAATTTGAACAATGTAACCGAAGGTAGAAAAATGAGTCTTAAAATGTCTTTCGTCGAATGCGCTGCCGAAACTATTAGCGATAGAACAAAATAATGTACAACAATATCGAAGAACATCATAATGTCTACAAAAAACTCCGCGGTAGCATATGTCCAACTATTGTAGTTATGTCACTACCCCGTGCGAAGCCGGGATGGGCTGCTAGTTAATAATAATACCAAATACGTGGCTTCAACTTATAGTGCTGATAGTTATTTCGTGGAACAGATTTATAACGAAGATCCTTGATTGATATCTTTAGATATTATTTGTCTAAGCGCTCGCTAGGGAACATTTGGAGAGTCCCTTTCTCGCGTCCATGAGACGAAATATCCCCGTCTCGGGTGACGGGCGCAACGGGGTCTTCTTATGCCTCTCATACTTAAAACTCATTTATTCCTTTAGATCGCAAGTATCGTTTGGACACGTCAAGTTTTACACAGTTCTAATTCTCTGATATAAACATCGAAAAAATATACTTCATATTTCATCACCTATTTTACGGGCTTCCTCATCCAAACCGGTCCAGAATCGTCGAAGAAATCGCGTAACAAACGTACAGCTCAATTTAGATAGCAAGCACTACCTACTTATCCGACCCACTCAGAAGGAGTATGCAGTGATTTAGAAACTATGGTTTAATTGAGAACATAAATGGATTAAACGGATGAAATTACTTTAAAAAAGTAGTTAATTTGATAATTTAGGCATAGGCAGCAATGTGGGCTAAATAAATAACTAAATAGGAATTCGCTCATTTTGTAAGTTCGAGAGTCTCCAGTGTGCTTAGACACTAACATTCTGTCACCGTTAAGTTAACTATCAATTTAACCCGAGTTCAAATGGAGTCAAACTGAATACTTTGAGTAAACATTACTATGCAGTAAAATTTGTATGAACGTGGCCTGACTCTTCAGACCTAAAATATTTTCGAAACAATCAATATTCATGGACATTTGACAAGATGATGGGAATAAATTTTTTTTACATAATATCACCCAGACACACCGAATTCCCACATAAAACTAGCATTTTCTATTTCTGGACTGGTCACTTTCTAATTTTCTTAAAAAAAAAACAATTGGTCGAGAGTTTTTGCGAAACTAACGCACGGCAATTGAATTATATATAAAAGTGTTTCGAATGATTTGGCCATGGGCATATATGATCATAGTGAAAGCTTGTAATACTGGGTATGTAATAATTTTGCAATCTTTTTTTTGGCTTTTTGTCTATACACACAAAATCTGGCAATGTCCGAGTTAATGTATTATCATACTAATGCATATAATAAGTCTTTCTGCATTATTAATTAAAACAAAATGTTTTATTTTTATTTTCCAGAAATGAAAAAGTTTATTTTATTTCCCAGAAGTTAAGAGTATTCACAACCAGAATTCAATAAAAACAGAAGATTTTATTAACAAGAATTAATAGTTAAAGACCCTCTTGGATGAAAAAGGTATGCAATGTATAACGCCATTTTGAGTGTCAGTATAATTGTCAATGTCATTTGTAGCATATTATTATCTGTGATATGACCACTGTGATATGACCATTTTGAATGCCATACTTACTGTCATGGGCAGAGGCAGCCTTAGGGGGTGGCAAGCAGGGCAACCGCCCGGGGCCTCACTTTTGTAAGGCCTCGCTCCCTCGCAGAACAACGCCTTTTTTGTTTTGATATACTGCAGCTGTGTTTAAGAGGATACTCACTGATTACCAGTAGCCCTGGACACCTAAATTCCTCATACACTAAGTGCCTCACAAAGATCTATCGCCCGGAGCCTCGCAATACCTTAGGCCGCCCTTGGTCATGGGGATCAAAAACTTATCTGAAGCTAATTGAAAATTGTATAGTGATTGAATTGTGAGTTAAATGAGAAGTGAAGAATGATTGATCTGGAGATATTTTTATAGCACCCCCGTCTTGGGTGACGCGCGCAACGGGGTGCAGCAAGGGCCTTCTCAAAATTCGGTCGGACCTGTCGTATTACAGTTGTTATGGGTGGAGTCAACCACTTAACATCAGTTGGCCCTTCAGTTTGTCCCGTATTTTTGTTACCTATTTGCAGCGGCTATGCCTCGCCTAGTGCAGTAATAAATCCCCGTTATTATTTCATATTATGGCGGTTATCATATTACACACATTGCATATTTGTATTTCAGTACCGCTAATCGAAATTACAAAGTTAAGTTATGGTTTTGGGTTAATGGAGGGTACAGTACCGTTATTTATATTGTAGGACATAAATGGCGTAATGTATAAGAAAAGCAACGTAAGGTTTAGGATGCGAAATTGAGAAAATCAAGAAAGACAGATCAGCTAAGTTTGACACGTGGAGAAGAACATAAAATACAATACAAATACGTCTCCGTAGCTTAGTAGTCTTGCCTTCGAAACGTGGGGTCTCGGGTTCGATTTCCGACCGGGGCAGACTGTAATGAGCTTAAGTTTGTTCTTGGGTGTTTGTCTTGCCACCTACAACACAGGGAAAAACGAATTGTATTTCCAAACATATTGTCCGATAAACGGCAACGAATGCGATCTTCCGATTAAATTGTAGAACAGAGGCTAATTAGGACGTAATTACAGTAATGTTTAAGTACTAATGGGTGTGATACACCCACACTGTGTGTCTCCCACAGAATAGATAACAGTTAGTGGCCATTCGGGAGACATCTCGGCTTCCTTGTACTATGAATTTTCACTGCTCACTCGAACTTCAATAATTTCAGCTGAATTCTTAAAAAAGTACGCGGGAGCATCGTTTTCAAAGAAATATGTAGCTTCATGTTCTTAATACTAAGTTTAGCGATTGTTCAAACCCTCTCTGACCCTTCATGAAGCATGTTGTTATGTTCTTCGAAAGCAAGTGTTTTCCAAGTTATTCAGTGTTGCTCTCCCCACTAGCCACCTCTACGTTTCCACGACAAGTGGCCCATTGTGGCTCAGGCTAACCCATCCGTGAAAAGGCATGAATTTTGAATAAATGAGTTTTCAATATGTATGATAATAAAAACATTCCATTACATAAAAAATATCGTATACCTACTAAGACTAACCGGCAAAAAGTTAAACCATTTGTTTTTTTTTAATCTCGATTCAAATTTATCTAGAAAACGTCACAACTTGATATATTCAAATTTTAAACATGTATTCAGCAAATTGCCGTCAAACAGGGGCACTTTCACATTCAAACAGCTATTTCAGGATCCCTTATTGGGAATATGAATAGCGAATGCGAATAATTTGAGCATTTATCAAGCACAATTGAGCTGGATTATTCAGAAGGTAGCTATAGTATGCCGGAAGACTGGAGTCTTCATATAATCGATAGGGTTTGAACGAGCGCGTTTGAGGTAAAGAAATATATTTAATTTAAAAGATACTCAATATTTTTTTAGGAATTTAACAATTTTTAATTAGTAATAATGATTTAATATTATTAATAATTTGACTTTTACTTTTATCCGCTGCTTCTGTTATTCCGAATTGTACCTACTCGGGACTGCATTTCGAGTCTCATTAGACCCCCAGATAATTAATTTATCAAAGTCAAATTAAATCATAATTTTTAATTAAAAAAATTGTTTTAAATTCATATTTAATTGTTGTTAATTACCCCCAGATAATACATTTAATGGTTATGGTTAATTAATTAATTGAAGGTCTAATGAGATTCACAATTTCCCTGATAACATATTCGAAACCTATTTTCAAATCACACAAGTGAATTTTTCAAATCTAGCCAAAGTCCGTAGCATGTTATCTACGAGATCTACGACACTAATTTTTTCCATTTCATAAATTAATATTAAAGCGGGATTATATATCTCAGTAATGTCTTATTTGAAGTCGTTTAATAACATGCGGCAAGTGTTTGCCATAACTCATAATTTTCCATCGTACATTTCCATTAGTTGGGATGTAATATAAAGGGTTTCGCTATAAAACACAGTTAATTACCGCTAGTATTCTCCAATTATTCAAGATACCATCGAGAAAGCTTGTTAGGGGCAAAATTTATGCAAATGGTGAAGGAAGTGGCTTTAATAGCGCAATGAGCGCGTTAGGCACTCATCAACAGATGGCACTCATAGATAGTACAATTGATTACTTCAAGCAATATGGAGTTTTGTCAGTAACATCCAGTTTACTTGGTAAAGTTAGTATTTCAAAGGGCAAAATTAGTGTGATGAGAGTAAGTACCAGTAGCTAAGACACTTATAATCTATATTAGGATTTTCTGTGTCGCATGTGGTATGGATATACATATACAACCACATAACACAAATACCTTAGACCCGAGAACAAACTTCTTAGTCACCACACAGACGCATAAGAGCCGTCTCGAAGCAACACCAATGATATCCAAGGAAAATGTAATCTTTGTCTACATTATAAAAAAGTGTTGTATTGCATTCAAATAATTGATGTGAACAAAAAAGTTCAATTGAAATTCAAAAAATAATTTTATACGCGCAGGAGACGCAGCTTTATCAGAGAATTAAGAAGTGTTTGTTTTGCTTTGGTGTTTTTCTTTAGTTGAAGAAAAAACACGCACTGGATACGCGGCTTAAGAGTGAATGTTTAGACTTCGGATTAAAGCATTAATGTATTTAAGCAAACGCTTAACAAGTAGCTTCCGTACTTCCCGCTGCTCAGTTACAGCTAAGTTACAACTTAAACATAACTTATAACGTGTTGCATCTCAAACGCAACTTATTTATCGTCTTGAGATTTACGCATTCTTTAGCAAAGACGCCAAAGTATTATAAATACAGACTAATAGGCCCTGTCGGGTTTTGTATACATGTTTTATGCATTTTTGACAAGGAATAAACATTCTAGACATAGAATACGATGTTTAAAAAAGCGGAAATTATTTTCACTGTTAGGATAGCATATAACATTTATTCTGTGAAAGTTTCAATAGAATATTACGTGTCATGAGAAACATTTAAAGATACATTTTCTTTTTAAAAGTTGCACAGGCAAGGACAAAGAACTTACCGACTCATTGTCCCTAAAGATGTTCTTGTATGATGTTTTTTTAAAATAAATTAAATAAATCAAATCAAATTGTTCATTTGTATCAACAAGTCTTAAAATTCTTTAAAAATATCTTCCAAATTCCGCATACAAATCTAACGACACAAACTTAAAACGAGTATGCATAACTGCTAGAAACGTAAGATAACGCATAAAATATATCTATATTTTTTTTTATCTATGTTTTGTACTGTAGCAATTTTATTAGCGATTTCATTTCAGCGCTTACGGTTCATACCATGTTGAGGTCCATTATTTATATTTACTCTGTGGCTTAGTATTGTTACTGCCACCAGTGGTGGCGGAGATGGTGGTGGCAACTGGGAATAGACCATTGTGATTTGTTCTATTCAGAAGCATGGCTTCCTCTTCAGTTTTATTGTACAAAGACATTCAAGCAGAATATCCAATATTTTACGATCGCCAAATATGAATAATCATTTTGTAATAATATGACTAATGGGACGGTTTCGCAGCTGTTGATAGTAACCCCTTTGGAGCGAGGGGTCCCTAGCTGATGTTTGTTTTCTTGATGTATATGTGTGTCCATTACACCTGCGACTCAGTGAATCCTAGGTATAAGTATGTATGCATTTGTTTAATAAGTTTGTTGGATGTTACTATGATGAAATTTTTGGTTTAATGATGAGTTGGAAAATGTTCCTATATTTGCCAAGCTCACCACCAGAATTGAAGACGCGAACAAGGGTATCACTGAAAACGATTGCGATGCGATGTACGGTAGTGCTCTATAACTATGAAAAGTCAAGATCCTATGAAATCCTAGATATGTCCAGACTATTACGTACATAAACTTATTTTGCATAGTGTGACTGTTATGTTTGTGAAACTTTTAAGCATTATGTTGTACCTTTTTAAAGGCGATTCAGGTTTAAAAGCGATTTCATGAAAAATAACCACTGTATTTCGTAATTTGACGTGTATTTTCTACTTAAATGATTGTCAGTCAAATTAAGTATGCAAATTTGACAATTTTAAATCAGGAAACAGTTATATCTTTGTCATGGTCGAAAAAAGGCCTCAGAAATAAGATCTATGTAAATACCATGGTCAAACCAATAAACTATTCTTTTAGTCTTTGTTTTTTTAAGAAACATCGTGTAGCAACCCTACGTTCAAAGTGAGTTCTCAGTGATCGCCGCTTCGCCCCGGAAACGCCCTGGGCTGAAGCCAATACGCAATGCATTTTTTTTTATCCATTAAGATTGCCTTTCCGATGAGCCGTCGATAATTTATTTGAGACTTTGCGAATACTGGTTGTTTTGGTTCAGACGCAAAACGTTCGTACTTAAAAAAAAAATTAAACTTATTATAATGCTAACAGTGAATTTATTCACGATCCTTGCAGAATTTTATGGGTTGAACAGCTTCTGAAAAAAATACAAAACAAAATAAATTTTCTGAAACATATATGGATTTTCTTCACCGACAGTCTCGACGAGCCATTAAATTCAATAGAAACTATATCTCCAGTTAACTTTTGACGAGCGAAACGTCGCCGATTCAAGGCTAATTTCGAACATAATTACTTAGTTCTAAAATTCTGCTGAATGATCAGTCATCACGCAATATATAACGCACGATAACGCGGCGCAAGAATCCGCTGGCGGAATTTCGTGAAGTTTACCCGAAGATAGGAAAGCGGACGCTTCGTGATTCACTCACCCGCATAAATAATCCCTAAACGCTTCTATACATAATATGTTGAGAAGGACTTAAGATATTTTGCTATTCATAGTCGGGAGATTACTAGACTGAGATTCATCCTTTTATTTATTCCAACGTCCGCGTTCTTGGTAGCCTTCGAAACAAAAGGTCCCGGTTTTGATCCCCAGCCAGAGTAATCTTAAATATGATTAGCATGAAGACTACTATCGACTATTGGGTTACACCGGCAAATCTGGTCCGGATTTGCAGATCCAGCACAAAGTTCCATACAAATCAATAAAATAAACGTTACGTACGATCTCATTCTGGTATATGGTCTATGGATAGCGAGTTCTAATGATCATAACCAACTGCTTCCAAATGGTTGGACCTTATTTGTGAAAAATAAGCCATCGAGCTCCAAAGGATCCTCGTGTTTATGTAGTGGTATTTCAACGATGCCTTGGCCCTGGAACAATCGAATCGAGGACGTAAAAATATAATACAGCCCTTTGAACTTAGACCATAGAGTCATATACACAGATATTATAAACTTAAGTCTTGGGTGTTTGTCTTGTGTTTCTGTGTTTGTCAGCGAATCCTAGTGCAGAGGTATGAGTGTGTAAGCGTTTAACGTTTAGTTTCTCGTCTCGGAGTGACGGGCGCACTTAGATTATACTTTAAATTTATAGGGCGGATCCGAGACATAGCTATTGTAGATGACGGTAGCTACTATTCATTAAATGAACTGTTAGGTAGTTCCGATAATCATCCATGCAAAACTAGAATAGGTACTTATAAGAAATGATGAGCAAAGGTTAGTGTAGGTTTATCATTCCCAATGCGCAGAGGTCGGCCACCGGAGGAGTTTGGTTCGGGTAAAAGTTCCACATAACTCGGTTGTCCCCCCTGGCCAACCAGTGTATCTGTTGCAGATTACCCTTCGTCAACAAAAAGAAAGGCTTACCATTCCCGAACCATCTTTGAGTTCCTTAGAAACTTCCATGACAGCTCTGCATTGCACTAAACTAAATGCAATAATGCATAGGAAAAACCGCGCTAAATAATGCACCATTGTATTTTAAGATAATTTAGTATTTTAAGATAGTTTTCTCTCAATTCAGGCACTGAAAAATCTACAATTGTTTGGTTAAGTTTGATTTTTAAATATATCTCGAGAATTTACATTGCCACCGATCGAAGTTGACTAGAACGACCATGAGCTGATGTCTGCTTTTAAGGGAGTCGAAGTTAATTAATCATTTTGACCGGATGCTCAATTGGGTTTGCCTTACTGGGAAACACCACATTCCCTTATCAAACTTCCTATAGGCACTAACGAGGATAAAATCCACAAGCGCTAATTATGCTTATTTTCAATTTTATCACTGTCTCTATGGGTATAAATATTCATGAAAATTTCACTCATTAATATGCACACAGTTTAAATATAAAAAGTAAGTATTAAATTATATTATTAACACACTACAATTGTGAATAAATCGAAATCCTTACTTACTCTGGAATCACCCACCCAGGAACCCAGAACAAACTTCATGCTCACATAAAGTGTGGCCCAGCCGAATCGAACCCGGGACCCCTCGCTTCGCAGGCTGGGCTACTACTAAGCCACGGAGCCGTCAAACATCGTTTGTTAGATTCGTTATTGACATCAAGTAAGGCGGCCATTAATTTATCGTGCAATCAATCAGACGGTAGCACGCAAGCAGAACGCAACACAAACGCATTTGGTACGTTTCATACATAAATCTAGAACAATACTCGATGTTAGGTACCTATTTACACTCGTTCTTCAATAACATACAGTTCCCGGTACTGCGTGTTTCATAACGATAATAAAATAACATTTAGTGAAGGGCTAGGATAGGGATGGACTTCTAAATCGATTAATTTAATCCGTCAAAGATTAATCGAGATCTATATTATACATCCGGTTGGAGTGACGGATTTCCGCGATGTTTATGTTGAATGTATCTAAATTGAGCTGTTTTTCATTCAAATGTAACTTAAATAGACCATGGCACGAAACGTCTGCAACATTACATTATCAATAAATGAAATATATGAGATGCTAAAGATTACAAAGATGATAGAGAAAAATAAATTTATCTACGGTACATGCTCTAAATAGGGTTGCAAAACATACCAATAAAAAGAAGCGCAAATTTTTTTAATATTTTTGTGTTGCCCGATATAAAATGCAACGTCCCGCATCGAAAAAACATAGAGAGCGATGACTGCTCAATGAAATCAATCGTCTCGTGAAATGTCGATTAATTTCGCAGCGATTACGAATATCGACAGATTTATCGATGTTGTTGTTTAGACAGCACTGTTTGCTTTGGAAGGCAAAGGGCTTTCCATGGAATTGAATCAAAATAATAAGTTTATTATGTATTTTATATTCAAAAAGGATCTATTCAAAATCTACATAGATCCATCCCATTGCATGTGAATTTTCTCCATCTTTTGCTACATCTAGCGCTAGCCTTAATAACTTTGAAGTTTCATTTAAATTAGCGGAATTTGTCTTGGATATTATAATTATAGTAATAGTTTATTTATTTACCTTAGTAACGTTATACATTAACATACATACATAGCGGAGAGGTTAAGGAGTAATAGGTTAGCATGGTATGGACATATTATGCGGAGGGATGAATGGCATATAACAAAACAAGTGTTAAATATGTTTTTTTTTTTATATTGATGTGGAAGGATATAAGACAAGAGATAGGCCAAAGAAAAGATGGATGGATTGTGTGAAAGATGATATGCGTAAGAAAGGAGTGAGTACTGAGATGACGTCTGACAGAGGGAAATGGAAGAAAAATACATGTTGTGCCCCCACTTTGTGTGCGATAAGGACAGAAAGATGATGATGATGAGTAACTTCATACATTTTAACAGTAACCAATTACATAAAAGAAAGCAAAAAGTTCTGTAGCAGCGAGAAATAGACAAGGAGACAATGTCAGAAAGATAGTTATTATTAATATTATAATCCATCAAGTATAAAATGTTTCCGGTAAATTCCACACTAGAAAAATAATGTCAAAAAGACCGTGTAATTCAACACTTTACTACACCTTCACTTTATTGCTTACAAAGAAATTAACCGACCTATTAAACCACTTGCTCACCAGGGCATCATCATGTTTTAAAATAACATATTTTATCGACTATCTTTTAACTGCCAGGCTACTTCATAAATACCTTGTATCGCTTACATCTTAATAAATAAAGATTTTCGTCTGTAGATACGCGTATAATATTTGGTTATTTATGGGAGGGCAGCACTTTGTCGCGCCGAAGTTATCAGATTTTCAAAGGATATAATTTAAACTGTGAAGTTGTCACCCTTTTTATAGGCTCAGGGCTGTCATTGTCTTGTTATATTTGATTAAAATGTAGTTTATTCCTGGAGAATACAAATATTTGACTGTGCCGGTAGGGTAGTGGCTAGTGAAGCCAATTAAGGTGCTAGGGTCACGGGTTTGACAATCGCACGGGACAAATTCATTATTACTTTGCTACATTTTGCACCTCATGTTTATCATCTTGTTAATCTAGAAAACCAGCTTAGTTCGATTCGGACACTCATCGAGGGTTCCTTATCATCTTTTGTATTTCTTTATATTTTCAGTGAAAACCTTTTACACATTATGTGTTACTATTATAATCTGTGAAAGTTTAGTCAGCTATTTCTTCTGGTTCAAAAGATATAGGCCTTACAAGTAGTACAGACAGACAAACAATCATTGTAGGCTTAATAGTACAGAACCCATAAATATACAATGCATACAGTATGCTTTATGTTCCTCTAGGGAAGTTTGAAAGACGTTTGGAGTGAGTCCTTTAACATTCTTGTATATCTCAGTGCATCCAAAGCTTGCCTGGAAGAGATTGCTTTAAGCGTTATTGGCGGCTTTATGGCCGCCCATTGTATTTCATATATCTAAGCTAATTACTCTTAGTATGTTTTTATGTCATTGTGGTGTACAATAAAGAGTTTTCTATGTATCTATCAACAATATAGAGGTGCATACATGTTGTAAACAAACAAGGTACCTGGTTGCAACCGGATCAAAAAATAAATACGACCCGACTATCAAACCGTATAATTAACATGTTTTTTTTTTTGATCAGCTATCAGAAGTTGCAATATGTCAATCAATATTAAAAACGATATTTATCTACGGGTTTATAATGATACAGCGATATGATATGGGTCTTTGTTGAATGTATTAATTATACCTACAATAGCAGTTGGTAGCTCTGCCTTCTACGCCGTAGGTCATAGGTTCGATGCACAACCACGACAAGCATTTGTGTGGCCAACACAGATGTATGTATAAATTTAAAAACTCTCATGGTTATGAACATTATTATTCGTGGTTCTAAGATATTTACCATGATTTGTGAGTTTTGTTGACTCCCGCATGTAACTGCGTCGTAATATCGGGAGTCAACGAAACTCGCAAATCATGGTAAATATCTCGGTAACACGAATAATACAGATGTATGTATTTATATGCCCAGATAAAAACAAAGCTGTCGACCAAATTGTATAATTTAATAAAACGCCAAAACTGTCGAAATATTACATGTTTGTCCCTGTAACCTGTCCCCTTATAACATATTACGATTTATCGAATGTCAACCAAAATTAACTTTTTCCCTGTATGACAAATACGAGTTTCCGATTGAGAACATTTATTTATCATATAACATTTGATCGAGATATTAATACTCCCGCACAAATTCGATTGAACATTTCGAAATCTATCGTGAAACTTGTCAGATATGTGCTTTTTAGTGATTTCAGAAAAATATTGTGTATATACAATAATGATAGTAAGGTGTTTGATTCACTTAGCATATAAAAAGCATATTGAAAGTATGATTTATGGATCGCAATTTTTCAAGTCCACATTATATTTTAAGTGCTTTCATTCAAACCAAACTAAAGCTCCACTCGACGCATCATACAAATTTTGACGTCACAGTGCGAAATAAACCTTTTATCGAAACCCAATGGCAATCTGTAGTAAATTCAAATCAGATTACAATACCAACAGACGTCGTATAAAATTAAGAAATCAATGCATCTCCAGACATTTTTATTGCGCCAATAATTTCAATATCACTTAAGGCGGTTCGATAAAAATAAATCATTAAGGATCTCAAACTGTCAGATTTATGTTTAATATTTATTTCCATAGGTACTGCTAAGTCATTTGCAACGGCAAAAAATGTTCTTCGTAAAATGTTTGTTGCTTGTTTCTAGACTATATCCAGATTCTATAGTATTGTCTGACCAGAATTTTATTTTTCTTACATCTTGAATATCAGTATTGATAATCTTAATAAGACTGTAGATGAACATGAATTTACTTTATAGGTTCTTTGATTCATAATTAAAATCGAGATTTTGAAAAGTTTATTAAATAAAATTTACTTACACGAAAAGAAGGATAT
Organism: Aplocera efformata; assembly: GCA_921293045.1. Classification (NCBI taxonomy): domain Eukaryota; kingdom Metazoa; phylum Arthropoda; class Insecta; order Lepidoptera; family Geometridae; genus Aplocera; species Aplocera efformata. The sequence goes on from OV121057.1 coordinate 1,936,022, forward strand.
CGTTATTATTGTACTTATTATTTAGGTAAAGCAAACAACAACAATACGATAAAATATAACACGTCACGTAATGCAATGTTTGCTAATAATATAGCCCACAAGTTTACTCTCAGAATAATTTAACAATATTAACACAAAACTATCGCTAATAAATAAAAAATAACAAAAAAATACTGAACTATTATATATATGGTACTAATTATGTATAATATTATGTATTAATATTTATGTATAATAATATTTATGTAAATCTGGAAGCACCATCCACAATCTCCAATTTTTTGTTCTGAGACATGTCAGTTCCCTCACGATGTGCTCCTTCACCGTTTCAAGAACATGGTATAGCGCACATTTTTAAGTAAAAAACTCATTGGTGCACGTGTGGGTTTGAACCAGCGGCCATTGGATTGTAAGTCGGAGTCGGCGCCCCTAGGCCATGACGGTCTCTAATAATATTAAATGCTTTTTCTTATCCATTAAAGCTATTGCGGACCCTGCATTATTACTATATGTACTTGTACCTATGTTGTGATGAAACTTCACTTTCCCCATACAGATTAATAAAATACCAACACGGATTTTCATATTAAAACAATCATAAATTAAGCAACCGTGAGGGGAAACGTCAGGTTGACAGCTTAGCAAGCGCCCTCTGCGTGGGGCCGGCTGTCAGATTAGCTTCATTTGACAGTCTGTCGACTGCGCGTCAACTTTACGATAATTGGAGTGTGCGAAGGCCCTTAATAAATTTGACGTGTAAAATTGAGCTTGGATTTTAAAGCGTCATTTTCGATATTACTATGGATTTCGGTATGAAGTGACTAACAAAACTATAATGCCCGCTTATTAAAAAAGCAGCGTATACCCGCAAAAACATCAAAACAATTACCAATACGAAGTAGCTTCTTCTTACGTATGAGTTGCTTCTGTGATGGCGGAGTTTTCAAGCCGCCTGAAAGCCGACGACATGGCTTATAGAGCAGTATAGCCGAGACCGACATCTAAACGTGCCCACCGAGCCACGAAACGCTCAGTTCAAATGTTACTAAACAGTCATCCAGCCAACTATAGACCGGGCGGAAAGTTGGTTGCCTGTCACCACGAGCGAAGTAACTAAAAAGCAAGAAAAATATCATTAAATAGTATTATAATTTAAGAAATAAACAGTTATGAAAGTATTGATATATTTAGTCACGGTACTTTACAGATTAATTTATAAAATTAAATTAATGATGGAGGCGGATAGGTACGTTAATTAAGATGTTTCGATCATTTAATGGCATTTTAAGCAATCTGATTTGATTGATCTGATTATGAGAGCATCAATAAAACTGAAATGTGTTTTAATATCCAGTACCGTTAAAAATTTTAAAACCTTATATTAAAAATCACTTAACATTGCAATAATAATACCGTTATTGCATTATCATATTTGGCGAGTTGTACATGTTTTTAAAAATCTAAAATCAATATAGTTATTGTTACAACTCTTTGGGACCCTTTGGGATTATTCGGCTCCGACTCGAAGTTGCTAGCGTCCATGATTAGTACACTGAGAGTCCCTCCACGCGTCCCTAGGGTGCAAACCACAGCCCCAGCATAATGGCGCCGAGCAGAGGAACACCAGGGTGGTTTTAGTCGGATCACGCCCGACATAACCGCCCCGTCCTCCCCCGGACGGAGCGTATTGCCACCCTGGAAAAAAAAATGGCGCAGACCGCCCCTACGCGGGACCTCAATGCAGACCCAGACATCCTCAGAATTAGAATCAGCGCTTGATTCATGTATTATTGTATCTATAAAATAAATATATATATTCATGGACATTATACTGAGAGCCATAGCTCAGTAGCTCCAAACTCAGCATAGCTTAGATAGTACTCTTTTCTTTGTATAGGTTATACAATACATAAATTTAATAGATAATAGATCTATACACCCAGACACAGAATAAAAATATATGTTCTTCAAACAAACGCTTGTCCTTAGTAAGAACCGAACCCACGACCAACGCGTCGAAGGCAAACCTTCACAATAATATAAATAATATCAAATAAAAACTGTATCATGTTGAATATATTACGAAAACTATTACCATCTTCGATTTCTGTGATTCCGATCTTAAATTAAGAAATCATTGTGTTAACAAGAAAAACAAAGTTATATTGAAAAATAACGTGGCGTCTGCTCAGATCGTAAAGATTTAATGGTTCACGGTACACGATATCTAGTGTATCGATGCTTGTTCGATACATCGATATGAAATGAGAAAGTGGTTTCAGGCAATAAAGTTGTGAACATTATAGAAAATAAGGTCATAATAATTCATGTTGTACAATATGAACATAGTCTATGAGAAATATACACACGTATATATATATATACTAGCAGCCCGTCCCGGCTTCGCACGGGGTAGTGACATAACTACAATAGTTGGACATATGCTACCGCGGAGTTTTTTGTAGACATTATGATGTTCTTCAATATTGTTGTACATTATTTTGTTCTATCGCTAATAGTTTCGGCAGCGCATTCGACGAAAGACATTTTAAGACTCATTTTTCTACACCTTCGGTTACATTGTTCAAATTTTACCAAGGATCCCTATTTTTTTTTTCAAAATGAAATATAGCCTATGTTAAATTGGAAGAATGTAGCATTCTATTGGCGAAAGAATTTTTTAAATCGGCCCAGTACTTTTTGAGCCTATTCATTACAAACATACAAACATAGGTACAAATCTTTCCTCTTTATAATATTAGTGTAGATATGTTTGTTTGAAAGCGCTAATCTCAGGAACTAGCAGTTAGAATTCAAAAATTATTTTTGTATATAATAGCCACATTCATGAGGAACGTTATAGGTAATATTATTGTTTTGGCTTTTAAATCGCTTATCCGAAATAACGATACTCGGTGAATACATAATTAAATAATAAAGAATTTAATGTTTAGGTTATCATGTTCGTCTTAGAGATACACGGTTATCATTTTAAAACGTCTCCATTTTATCTGTTAGCTTACAGTGGGGTTATTATAATATTATTAGCGGAAATAATCGCAAATTTATTAACTGGCTCCCTGACCTTTAATTCAATTAAGAAGTTATCAAAATGGTTTGAAAAAAACCGGCTTCAATAATTTCAAAGTAGCAAAATACGCAATTTCGTTTACTTGAATGAAATATTTTTTACAGTTATTTTAATTTAAAAACCAAACTAATTAACCAATTTTCGCTGAAGATCGCAAAGAATTAAGCAATGGCGGAGTCCTTTACCGGGCAATGGAATGGAAACGGCTACAGAAAAATATCAAAATATTATAAATATTGTATTGTACATATTCTAATATATAAAAATAAATGTGTTTGTTCGTATTTTATGCACTGCCGTACCGTTCTGATTGCGATAAAATTTAGTCAACTCATTGCTTGCACTTATGCAAAAATTACAGGCATAGTACCCAAGGAGCGCGCGAAGACGAACTCCAAGGGGTTTTAGTGAGTATTCCTCCAGCACTGCTGGAGACGAGTCTCACATAACTCTACGCCTCCCCCAAAGCGTAGAGTATACGAAATACTCCTGAAACCTTTTTTTTTACATGGGGAAATATATATTTCCCCATGTAAAAAAAAAGGTTTCAGGCATAGTACAACCACTCGTATTATCAACAATTGTTTCTTTTTTGCCACGCTTTTTTTCTATTAATATAAAATGGTAGTCTTATACAATGAAAGTGATTCGTAGCTGAAGAAAAGATTCAAAACACCCATTCTTCTTCTACCCTCTACATACCTATATAAGTTTAACAAAAGTTACGGAACTACATTAATTTAATTAACGTGTATTTAAAAGTCATAAAACTGTTCAGCACCTTTGATCTCGCTGTGGACTTTTGTTTTTAAAATGTGCTCGTAAAATTAATGGATTTAAAATTGCTCTATTTTTGATGATAAATCGTACCTTTATCCATTTGTCAAAACTATAAATAAAAATGCTGTTTCGGTGTTAGTTATTTAGGTATTATTTTTCTTTCGTGTGAGCAAGTAGCAAACGTTGGCGTCGGAGTTTTCTTGCCGCCCGAAGGCCTTCCACACGGCTATACGAGTAGTTTAGCCGGGACCGACATCAAAGTTGAAGTCAAAGTCAAAAATCTTTATTTCCGTCAAATTCATAAAAATTAATTGGAAACGTCAATTTCTTTTTAATATAAATATGTTCCTACGAGATCTTACCGTGTTTTCTGAAGCACCGAAGCGCTCAGTTCAAACACCACTAAATGTTCACCCATCCAACGTGTGACCGGGCCGAAAGTCTTTTGCCATGTAGGACGTGGGTACAATTCCCACCCAGGATAAACAAATGTGTGAATAAAATAGCTGTTCATTCTGTGTCTAGGTGTTAATGTGTATCATATGTATGATTTTAAAAAAAGGGCTTTAGCAATATTGTTTCAGTAATCAGGCCATTGTAAAAGCTATGCGCAGTTAGGGGCTAAATGGCGCTGTGTAAAACAAAATTGAATTTCGTCTTAAATATTAAGTGACGGGAACAAAGTAATGTTGTTATACGCAGTGGATTAATATCTGATGTTTCTTCACAGAAACGTTTAAAATTTACCTAATTGAATAGACCAGTAATAAAATTACAGACTAATGCAACCACACTCTATTTAACAGAATTCATTCAGCCATAGTTAAAATCTGTCCTCAATTGGACAGTTACTTAATGTTTTCCCAAGAAATTACGATTCGTGTCGAGTCATACGCTATGGTTGGTAGCTCACGACCGTGGACCAAAGACATCTCATGAAACACTACGATAATATAAAAGGAACTTTATTACGCCACGTAAGAATCGATAATGCACGGCCAACTGATATTTCTAGATAATATTGTTTGATTTTGACAAATGTTTATGAACCGTCTATGCCAGTTTTAAGCATCCTTTTCGTTTGTGTTTGTGTTGACATGGTTTTAGTACCGATCTCATTATTCAGTTGTTCATGAGATTTGGTTGATCGATGCTCCATCAATTTCTTTTTAATTGTTACCGATTTCGCTAATGAGAAAACGAGAGAAAGCTAGCGTTTAATTATGATGCCTCACTGCTTAATCGGTAGTAACTTTGCCTTCTGCACTGTAGGTAAGTTTTGATTTCCGCCCAGGAAAATATTTGCGTGACGAAATTATGTGTCTAGGTGATATGTATAGAAAAAAAACTATACGTATTCTATCAGTAATCTGGTTGACATTAGACTACAGAGCGTGGCCATGAGATATACATACAAACATACTCTCAAAAAAACCACCCTTCTGGCGCAGTCGGAAAACAATTAGAAAAACGACAGAGCCGTTATAAAAAAAACGCTTTCGTATAAAGCTATTTTGCATTTCTACCATAGAGATTTGTGTGCTCATAATTAATCCAATGTTTAACTTGAAACTAAGTTTAGTTAACTGTCACCTTGAGAATCAAATGTATCAATTCGCCCACAAGGTTTATTTCGATTATTATTTATCTTTATTTCAAAAGATGATATCATTGCAAAACTGGTAAGTCTACATGACAATAGGCTAATGAGGATAATCATTCACAGAGGATATAAAAAATGGCTGCCTCGACCACTCATTTCACTCGTTCTTTTCTTCCGCGCGCATGTAGAAGTCCGCAAGGGAATTTTACGGCCACCACATAGTTTAGTACTGAAAACCTGAGTCGTAATTTAGTTGTTTATAGGCAGCGGTAACTACTTAACATCACGTGGGATGTGTGCTTATCCATACAATTTTGTCGCATTTTTTTTACAAATAGGCTTTTACGATAATACTTAGGGTACTTTTTACCCAATACATTTTTAGATTTATCAAATACTTCTCTATTTTGAATAGGCTTACTATGATCGAGTAACGGAAGCAATATACGCTTATACATAAAAAAACTATGAAATAAATTAAAAAATAAACAACTGGCTGTCTCATTGAGCAAGTTATCTAAGCAGGAAAAATTTCATCATGTCGCAGTGCCTAATTAAAAGGTCATCGCACTAATAACGATGATTTATAGACGCTGGATACCTGCAGGTGCTGATAAGGATAGATCAGTGTTTTTCAACGTGTGGGTCGCAAGCCCCTGCAAACCCGCAAGCCTCTTTAGGGTCGTGAAGCCTCTTTAGGGGGGTCGCGAAGTTTTTATAGGGGAGTTGCAAAAATAGCTACTGGAGTAAAAAAAACAATAAAAAATGAGATTATGAAAATGAATTAATAAGTTGAATTGAATATTTGTCACAAAATACAATACATGAAAAAAAAGTAACGGGGGGGGGCTGTCATGAAAAAGGTTGAAAAACACTGGGATAGATCGTTAACAAATCTCTTTCGGAGGCTGTGACGTTTAACCACACCAATTAATCATTAATTACAATATATAAACTAGACATTTTTTAAAGAGAGTTCCGTAACTAATTTTATGTTTAGGGTTCTGTGCCTCAGTATTTAAAAACTGAACCCTTAAAGGATCACTTCGTTATCTGTCTATCAAGACCCATTTTCTCAGCAACGCGTGGAAGTATCAAGTTGAAATGAATATTAAATACTTAGGTTTGCAATCCTTTTTTTTCGTGTGGAAATCCTTCATCTGTACATGCCCGCCCTGGGCACGTTGGACGGATTATACCGGATTCTTACCGGCTAAAAACCCCACTGTCCCATCTAGACGCCCGCTGCTGGGGCTACGCGAACGGCCTGTACTCCTCCTCGGGCCCAGCGGCATAGGAGCAGTGAAAAAAACATACTTCCAAGTCATCGCAATCAGAAGATACAGCCGTTTATGTTACGTTTATGCCGCGTATTTTGATTCTCGCAACGGAATCAAAACCTATTATGTTCTTCATTCCTTTTTCATTTCATGGTTCTAAGTCACTTCTTGTTGACTTAGAACCATGAAATTTGGCAAGTAGCAATGTCTTGTAGCAAAAGTAAATGAATAAATCCGAAAACAATGAATTTGTTGTAAAAAAAATACAAAAAAAATACATGTAAAAATCTACAAGTGTCACGTTTACCTACAAGTTCGTGCGGAACCCTCGGTGTGCAAACATACAATTGAGAACCTCTTCCTTTTGAAATCGATTTAAACAAGCTTGTTATATATTGTTGTTATAATAACTCTAATTATAATACTATTGATATCGATAAAATCAGTTTGTTATTTATAAACTAGTTATCATTAGTGACGGGTTACTATGAAACGTATATTGCATTAATCCATGGAACTAATATGCATACGACCTTAGGCGTTTGAGACAATAGTTAACTATGCAATGAAGGCGCCACGGTTCTATTTATGCATGAGTTTGATAAAAACAATGCATTACGTTGATTTAAACGGTTTATGGCTTTTTAACGGTTTGTAAACTTAATAACTTATGCTATTAAATAATGTTAACATTACAAACAGACACTTTGTCGAGGTCGAGGGTTGACAAATCACTTAAAACTGACCCATTAGATAAAGATGTCATTTTATCAATGATATAATGACACGTCACTGCGGAACGTGCGCGTGAGCACGTCGCCGTCTATCTGTGACGTCACAGCGCGAAAATCCCCGAACAAGGCCGACCGTCGACCCGGGCCTGCAGCGCTTCTGCTTCTATTTATTCTGTGCCACGTGATTTGACGGGATCATCATGTAATTGATGGTATTAGCCAAAGTTTACTTTGCCACAGATATTATGGCTGCAATGAACGTAGCTTTGAGATTTCGTATAAGTTTTCTCCAACATACAGATTAAGTACAGATGTACAGCGAGCAGTGATGCTCTTTTAGGGTTCCGACCCTATTACTAAGACTCCGCTGTCCGTCTGTCTGGCTGTATCTCACGAACCGTGATAGTTGAACTTGAAATTTTCACAGATGAGGTATTAATGTTGCCGCTATAACAACAAATACTAAATAAATATACTATTAACCGTACAATATTTTTTCTACACATCGCTCAAATTAAAACGAAATATTTGAAACACATATTTGTTTCTAGTTTATGAATATTTTAATAAACTACGATGAAAAAGTTTACTGGCTTTTAGACATGCTAGCACAACGGTCACAGCCAATAAAAATAAATCAATTTATATTAAGTGTTTTCAAGGTATTTTGAATACAACCGTAAATTTTATTGCTCAGCTTCGAGTATTCAATGTGTATTTCATGATGTGCTAGATTTTTAGGTATAAAAATTAATATGTGTTTTTTTATTGTTTTGCACATATTTTTTTTATGTTTTTGGCACTTTTGTTGTGCCTATTGCGTGGATGTATAAAGCTGTTCCAGGCAACTACGTCCGCGTGGCTTTTTTTTGCTTGTAACCCTAATTATTTTTTTCTTTTTCTAATGTAAAAGTAACATCAGCTGTCTGCTAATGAAAGTCCCATCAAAATCGGTCTAGCCGTTTCGGAGATTACTCGAAACAAACAGACAGACAAAAAATCATAAAAACTATATATCATATATACTATACCGTACATACTGGCAAATGCATTTAGTAATAAACTGTTATTTTCACATAAAAACAAAAACTTCAATTTTATTTTTGTAAATAATATGATAACATCAATTCATTGAAACAACTATGATTGAATTATAAATAGGAAGTAGCTTAATTAGCTGAAATCACAGTCACAGATGTGACGTTTTTTTTTTTTTTATTCATTATAGGCCATCGTTTGACCGCTATCTCACCTGATGGTAAGTGATGATGCGTAACATCCCTGTCTCAGGTAATGGTCGCAACGGGGTGCAACTTGAGCCTTGTCATTCTACTTGGGGGGGACCTGAACCGTATTTCTGTTGTTATGGGCGGAGGTTACCACCTATCATCAGGTTCAGATCGTCCCGTTACTCTTGTCAAATAAAAAAATAAGTAAATGATGTAAAAATCGAAAAAAAACGACTTCAGTAATTTCAAAGTAGCAAAGTACTCGATTTCATTTACTTGGGTGGCATATTTTTTCGAGTTATTTTGATTTAACAACGAACCTATTGATCCGATCTGTAATCATAGTCTTCCAAATAAAAAAAACAATTCAAATCGTTCCATAAATGATGAACTGAGGAAACAAACAATAAAAAGTAATACAATCGGTTTAAAAAGTTTACCACTGCAGACCTACGTAACACGGTTCCCAGATTTGTCACATCTCGTTAACCAAACCGTGATACGGTGTTCCATCCTGCCCAAATATTTTCACCGGCTATCTAATCGGAGGTCCCAAACCGGCCCAGTTTTGACAGCGGACTTTCACCATAATTATTATTTATTATTACACTCGGCCGTTTCCGATGTTATCTTATAATTTCATTACTTTGACAATTATGGTGGATTTCATATTTTTATGGGCATATTTCACGTCAGTTATTGCGACATCATTCTTATCAAGAATTGTCTTTATGAGTTTTTTTAAATAACTAGCGGCGCCCCGCTGATTATATTTTAATACAGGATATAAGCTATCCTGGGACCAAATTCTATCCAAATCCGTTCTGCCGTCGAGGCGTGAAAGAGTAACAAATATATATACAAACTTTCGCATTTATAATATTCCCGCAATTTGTCGTAATCAAATTAGCCTATGTTTTAAATCCAGGATAAAAACTATCCAGGCACCAAATTTCATCCAAATCCGTTGAGCCGTTTGAGCGTGAAGGATTAACAAACACGCACACATACATGACACACATACATACAAACATTCGCCTTTATAACATAAGTGACACAATCACACAATTCTTTCTCCAATAATCTGTTTGTCTTGACAATAACTAATAATAGCTTTGTTACGGACATAGCATACTAATTTCCGCTTCAGGCATTACGCTTTATCATAAGTAACTGTACGTTAACATCTAATCAGATATTACGATAAACAATAAGAAAGAGATGTCTACATATTACGTCAAGATCCAAGGTGAAAAGGTGACTACAGATAACACTACCGTTAAGAATTTTAATGTATAGTATTTTACCTTTTGTAGATATGACAAGATAATTTGATATCTTAATAGAACTTTTATCCCCTTTGGATATGTTTGATTCTTAATCTATTCGTAACTAAATTGTCAAATGGTTCTATAATGGTTTGATTAAAGATTGATAATGTAAAATAAGATATTAGACACTATAATTATCTTTCGGAACCCAATTTCAATTAACTCTGTTTTTCAAAATACCATCGCTAGAAATATGACGTAATAATATATTTGTTAGTGTTAAATTAAATGAATCACACACAATAATCTAATTTGAATAACTAGAAAACATGAACTGAGTAGTCGTGATAGAAACTAAACGGAGAATAGTTTAACAGCCACATTAAGTCCATTCCGACATCAATAAGCCAAGCAGCCGCTCTTCGTTTGTCATTCAATTACGTAAATAACAGTGATCAGTCGCTCAGGCACGTCCAGCCGCGTGTGTGGCCGGTGCGTGACTGAACACTATTACATACCTGCGCTGCGCTTGCGCAACTAGCGCCATCTTTAAACGGTGATCGATGAATATGGGAAATAATAAGTGTCAAGTTGTTTTAGCTTATATCCTAACGGCTCGCCAGGATGGTATTATTTAAACATGAAGTCTGCTTGACGGGTGTTTAGAATAAGTTTATTCACGCCATGAAAAATAATTATACATGCAAAGTTACTTTGTGACAGAAATCATACGTAGAGGTTTTACAATGCCCTAAACTTTTTTCAATGCAGTTTAGTATTTGAATGATAAGGGCGATAAGAGAATAATGCTTATCTAATAAGACATTCTAATAGGACATGGCCTAGAAATAATTTGAAGGCATAGTGAAAACATACCGTATCATTCCGTATTGGGCTCCCGCGGTGGATTAGAACCCGTGCACTCTCACTTGAGAGTAGATACTCATTTGTCCCTGCAGTACGGTACGGTAAATAGGAGGTCTTAATAAAAGAATGATACTGATTAAAACTCAAATATAATTTTACTTAGATATTGTTTTACAAAATAAATAACGTAAAGAATCCTTCTTATTCTGTCGTGTGAGAAAGTGGCCAAATATGGTGTCGGAGTTTCGAGACGCCCAAATACCTCCGACATGACTTATCAACTATCATAGCCGGGAACATTTTAACGTGCAATCCGAAGCACGGAAGCGCTCAGTTCAAATCAAGTGTATAAGGAGGTTTGTATAGGTAGTCAAGACTATGATATTCACTTATTCGCTAGATATTCTTTATTAGCGAGAGAAGTATCATCTTGTAGCTCGCTAGCGACAACACATCAATTTGCTAATTAACACCTGAGGGCTGAATTTAACTAGATGGGAATGGGAATCAGTGGTCGATTATGCAATAAACATTTTTTTTTCTGCCTCGAAGGGTTTACTACGCTGGAGATTTTGTAAGGTCTGTTTTATTCGAATTTTATAGGCACCGCGTTGGCAACACTTCATGTGTTGCTAGCGTCTATAGGCGACGGTAGCCACTTACCATCAGGTGGGCCGTTAACTTGTATGCCTCATCATTCACGTAAAAAAAAATCAAAGTAGAAAGAGGATCTGCATGTTAATGTTTTGTTGTTCCGTTGTTTCTGTAGACCGATTTGATTTTTTTTTTTTTTCAAAGATACGCAACTAACTTTCTGTACGTCTTTAATTTCGGTAGGGAAGAAACTGAGTTGTATTGATATTGTTTATGGATTGCGGTATAAGGGCCTCAGGTGTACCGTCAAATCGTCCAGTTATATACATCAAATTAAAAAAAGCCTATCTACAACTATAATCTGAATTTATATAACAACTAGCTGCGCCCTGCGGTATTACTCGCTTTTTTCCGGGATCAAAAGTAGCATGATAATCCAGGATATAAGCTATGGTATTAATTTCATCCAAATCCGTTGAGCCGTTCGAGCGTGAAGGAGTAACAAACACACACACACCTCCATACAAACTTTCGCCTTTATACTCTTAATATCAGTGTGATATCAGTTTGATGCAACTTATTTAAAAACGATACGTATTCTTTTTCATCTGACGTCTACAAATTGATATCGATAGTCAATGTATCGAGTCGATAGCTGATGGGCCCTACAGATATAATCATCATGCCCAGCACTAGTGTTCAATAGCCTGTCATTATGCTCCCGGCGCAAGCGCAGATTGCACAACCAGCTTCATTCACAACTCTTTATCGTGTATTAGCGCTAAAGCATTCGTTGAATAGGCGCATCTATAATGAGACGGCTCCGTAACTTAGTGGATAGTCCTGCCTTCGAAGCGAGATGTCCCGGGTTCGATTCCCGGCCGGGGATGAATTTGTGAAATTGAGTTTCTCAAATTCAATCCTCACGGTAAAGTTTGTTCTCGAGTCTTAGGTGTATGTCTGGGTTCTGTGTTTGTCCAAGACACGCGATACAGTAAATCCTAGTATGAGTATGTTAATATAATTATAACATTATAATGCTATGACTAAACTCAACTTGGCTCAGTGGCGCTTACTTTTAGAGGCCTATGTCCAACAGTGGGCCAATAGGCTGATGATGATGATGATGATGACTAAACTCAACTAAAATAATTTATACGAACCGCAGAGTTGACTCAGTAAATATAAAATAACATATAATAGATGACTACATTGCTTACATTGTCCGAAGACACTCGATGCTACTTTGTGATCGCCGCGGGCGCCGCTTTGTGCTTGTCGATCGACTTCTACGGGCGTCGTCGGCGATTTGCGGGACAATGAAAGTAAATGAGGTGTAGTTAGCATGCTACTCGTGTGATACTATTATAAAATATTATAGTTTAAGTGTTTATTACGGATAGAAAAGAAGAAAATCTTCTACGTTTACTTAATTTTTGACTTCTGCACTACTGCTACACGTGTTTGTCTAAATGTCCCGCCCGAATGTCGGAGGCATTCAGGCGGGCTAAAAACTCCTACACGAAAGTTGGTTACTTACTCACATGAAAAGAATAAGTCTTCTTGACTTTCATATATAGAATTTTTATAAGAATAAAAGCAATGTATGGGAGCGGGCTTCTGACTGTGTGGGTTTTGAATCGAGAGATTGCAGTTCTGAAAATTTTAGTGATACTGTAATACTTTTGGGATCCTAATGGACTACGATTGAATCAATCAATAATCATTCATATTTTCAACCGACTTCTAAAGGAAGAGATTATCTTTATTGAAAGATATATTTTCAGATTATTCTTTTGAAAATTTCTTCATAATCGGTCCAATATTTTGGTTTTTAACTCAAAACAACTGGAAAATATATGTCATCGTAAACAAAATTGCGTATTTTTCTTCGCCCCTTGTAGACTATTTGGAAGATTTTATTTAAGTGGCGAAGAACGGCGAGAAATAACGGATGAAAATATTGTAGTCGGTTTTTTTATTTTTTTATTCACTTGAATATACTTTTAATTTTCGCCGATATAATAAATTATGCAAATGCATCTCCACTGAATCTTAACAGTTATCATTTAAAATAAATCTCACCCAACGACACAAAACAATATTTCGCACGTTCATAATATATTTTACGAGCTTATAAATATGTAATAATTAACACCAATCGTGATGCGAGTTAATTATTAAGACGGGTATCGACGCCCAGCTATCAGCTTGCTAAATATGATGCTAACTGGGAACTATTAATAACGAATAAATGAAACTAAACCAATTAACGGGTTACAGGATGTTTTAAACCGTTTGCTTTCTTGTTGTTTAAGTTGTATGTTAGCATCCGATGAAGGTTGAAAGCCAAAATATATCGTTTTATATACAACCGCTTACAGTGGTACAGTGTTTGTTTGTTTGTTGGTTTGAACGCGCTAATCTCTGGAACTACTGGTCCGATTTGGATGATTCTTTCAGTGTTGGGTAGTCCATTTATCGAAGAAGGCTATAGGCTGTTTTTTTTTTTCAAAATTAGGGATCCGTAATAAAATTGCTATTTTGTAACACAAGGTGTAAAATCGAAAACCTATTTTTGCGTGCGCTTTTTCCACGGAAACGAGAAAAACGCGGGTGAAACCGCGGAACACAGCTAGTAACACCTATAAAGTGTTATATAATTGATAACATGAAGTACTAATACAGGCTTTATGTATTACTAGCTGCGCCCGGCGGTTTTACCCGCAGTTTTCCGTGATCAAACTTATCCTGGTACCAAATTTCATCCAAATCCGTTGAGCTGTTTGAGCGTGAAGGTGGTACAAACATACACACATACATACAAACTTTCGCCTTTATAATCGATGTAAGAAAGTAAGATTTTAACTAAGTCGGCCGAGTGTTCATTGCTTATGCTAATTTACATGTAGACTAGCCTAGCAGCGCTACGAGCACTTCTCCCACGATATCGTGAGTCGAAGCTACATCGCCAATAACTTTCCCCTACTCTTCTAACCGTATCAATTAAAACAACCTGATTACAAACTATTCACGCCAATAGTGAGATACTTGGCCGATGCTATCTCGCAAAATGTCACTATTTAGATGCAAATGCACAATAAAAACATCCTGTATAATGATACGATCGCATCCAGCAGATTGCTCGAGTAAGATAACTAGGTATCTCTGGGAACTGACTAGCTTTTGCCAATGGTTTTGCTCTGTTGGTTTCTGATGTAAATCGTTCATAACACAATCAATTTAATCCTTACGCGCGTTAATTTGTTTAACGATCTAAGTATCGTTTGGACAAGTCATAATTACCACGCTCAAGTGCGCATGTAACGTGTCACAGAAGCTTCTTGCACATTAAATGCACAGATATCTCAATTTATTATCGGTTTTCAGTTTAGTATCAATTAAAATTACGCCTGTTCCAAGCTTCTTTCCCTGTTCATCTCACTTCGTAGCTAAACTACTTAGTAGGCTCTTCAGAGGATTTTGGTAAATAAATTTTGGTAAAAAGTAATTTTGGCAAGGCAATCGTAGGCGTTTTCCAAATTTTGTTTCATATCACTTTATGCACAAACATGGCCGACCGACATATCTTATTGTTTTAAAAGAGTAATTCTTGTATGTATATTTATTTATTTCGTGTATCTCGGAAACGGGTCTAACGATTTGGATTAAATTTTGTGTTTAGATAGGTGTTTGCAGTTTGAGTTTACCTGTATTTCTTTGTATTTAATAGTATTTCTTGTAAAAACGCAATTTTTTACAAAAAAAAAGACCGAGCGTATCTCGGTCGCTCATGTATTAATTGATTTCAAAATCGAATATACTGACTTTCATCTGTTATTTTTCGCTTAAAGAGGTGGAATTTTCTTCAATCAATTATTCTACTCATATGTTTGAAGTACTTATTATCATAATAAACATTAAATAAACATTTACACACTCATACCTCTGCACTAGGATTCCCTGTGTCGCAGATGGCATGGACAAACACAGAAACACAAGACATACACCCAAGACCCGAGAACAAACTTCATGCTCACCACACAAAGTATGCCCCGACCGGGAATCGAACCCGGGACCCCAGGCTTCGAAGGCAGGGCTACTACCAACTAAGCCACGGAGCCGTCATCCACAAGACAGGCGTTAGAAGTTAAATGCGAAACAAATTACAAAAGAACGGAAGTCAGATTAATCGTAGGAAGTATGCAGTTTCCTCTTATAATAAACCGTGTAGCTATCCTATGAAAAGTTGTTATAATAAATGAGTACACACAAACAGACTTTCTCCGCAATATATAGTAATAGCAGTTAATTTTATTACATTTAATAGCTTCATATCCTTCGTGGTTCACGTTCCTGTGTCTAACATATTGGTTCAAGACTAATGAAGCTGTAGGTTCACGCCTTCTTTCCGTAGAGGAAGGCAGAGGCAGAAATACATCGAGAAAACCGCACCCAGAAATGTTTTACAGCCAGCTGCTCCGCGGTGATTCCCGCGGTTAAAATGTCATCAGACGATGTAATGGGAAAAATAATAGAAGTGATTTTTGCAAGTGACTAGAAAAAAATCTTCATTTTTTCGCCACAAAAAGTAGCCTGTGTGTAAATCTAGGGTATGGGCTACCTTTATAGCAAATTTCATCCAAATCCGTTCTGCTGTTTAGTCGTGAAGGAGTAACAAACGTACAAACTTTCGCATTAATAATGTTAGTATGAAATAACTCGAGCAATGACTTTTTTTTTATATGTCCTGTTCGATTTAGCACAGATTGTTGCACCATATTGACACATTGACGGCTCCGTAGCTTAGTTGGTAGACAGCCTGTCTTTGAAATGAGGTCCTGGGTGCGATTCCCGGCCGGGGCAAACTTTGCGTAACTTTGCGTTCGTCGTTTGTCTTGTATCAGTGTTTTTGCCTGTGCCACAGGGAATGTTATTGCAGTGGTAAGACTTTTTAAAAGTTCTTTTTTATCTTAATTCAGTAAAATTTTCAGCTCGCTACGGCGACGACACAAACAGACAGATGGTGGCTTAGTAATAAGGTTTCTTTGACACTTTGGGTAAAGAACCAGAATAAAAAGTAGAAACTATGTATATTTAATTTAAGCTATTATATTATATTATAAATATGAACAAATTCTGTAAATTAAAATTGTATTTGTTTAAGGTTGTAAACACTATTATAAGTAAAAAAAATATGTACCTATTACTTTAATTATTATTCTTGGTGAATAAAATTACTTTCCTTTTTTTTTAATAAACCAATACTATAACATAACTACAAATATTAACTTCTGTTATTATTTACAAACTCTTACAAATGTCTTCAAATGGAATGCATACTGAATATCTCGAGTCCCGACCATATCGAGATGGCTTCTAATTTGTCCTCCCTTATTTGGATAGAGTTCTAAGAGGCAAGGGCATGAAGACAAATAGAGGCAAAACGGTTTTCAAGGACTTATTCAAACTATTTACATACGATATTTAGAACCTTGTTCAGTTAGTAAGTTAACGGTATTCGCATCAGAACGAGCTAGATCCATTTGCGGTAACTTTATATTGGTTCTTAAATATTCCGAGTAAGAAGAAAGTTTTACTAATAGGTTAAGGCTGGTTGCACATGTTCGGTTTTTTTCTGTTCGGATATAATAAGAATGTGTGCACTTTGTTGAATATTTTCTCCTAGCTGATCCGGCAGATGATATTCTGTATTGATTCACAATTTGACAATCGGCTATCAAACGACATAGTAGAAAAAATCAGATAGAAAAATGTGGCTACAGTTTTTTTCGTTTTCCGGTTTTTCACGAAATTTGCCCAGAATTTTTCTTTAATATTTACAAACCTTGTCCAGACAATTACGCACACAACTAAAACATAATTAGCCAATAGGTGCAACTGTTTTGGAGTGATGCGCTTACAAATTCGGCAATTGATTTGATTAAGCGGATAATTAAGGTTTACAAAACTGAATTCCTGATCAGGAAACCTAATTAGAAAACCGAACGTGTGCGGCCCGCCTAAAACGAGCTCTGAGTTTAGTTATAAATACCATTATATTTTAGTTGTTAATTAGGGCAAAAAATGTTTTAATATTATTTTTGTGTACATATATGAAAGAATTCTCGCTTTAGTGTAAAACTATTGTTCTCTTTTTGAAACACTCTATCAAATAAAATAAAATCAACTGATATTTGTCTGAAAATTTTCGTCGAACCATCTCTCTCTCGCTGTAACAAATATCCCTATACAACTAAAGATAATTAATTTTGATAATGAGTGCAAAAGTTTTTGAAAATCTTCGTTAGAAAAGATCAAACAGGGGGTTCTAAACGGCTGCCCTTGAGACAACTAGACTTCAGTTTTATTTCGATTCAGTTGCGATCAGCTCCGTATTTACAATGGTTTCTTTTGTTCCAGCGATACTTCAGCGTGCGACGTTCAAGGTCGGCCTCCTGACGATCCAGGGGGTGTCCACCTGCCTCTACCTTTGCATGGATGCTTGCGGGTTCCAATACGCACATGTAAGTAACACTTCCTACCACAAATCAAATGCCATCTACTTCAGCAGGTTATATTGCACGGATATATAGGTGATAAAGTAAGACGGTAATCGGCGACCATATTCCGTAATTAAAAATAAGTAGGTACCTTAATCAATCGAAACATTTCCACAACATCAGTACATCCTTTCAGGGAGCCAATCAAAATATCCATTTAACCGTTGATAGTTATAAACAGTGCTGCTCAGCGGCTGTCAGCGCCTGCGCCGGCGCACCGAATAGACGTCACGTGGTTCGGCCCACGTGGCTCGCTAACTAGAACGATTAAAATAATACTTTTGTTTCACTTCCGCATATATTTAAACCGCGACTAATGTTTTAAAAATATATACCCGTTATGCCGAAAGAGTTAAGCGAAACTTCTATGGTTCACTATTTACCTTGCGGGTTTCATTATGATGGGAATGTAGACATGACAACTATTGTTTTCCTACGTATAAATCCGCTGACAATTTCGCGTGGTAAAAACAAATATTCCATACTCTCCTGACAGCGAGAATAAAGTCAACACGATTTATTTATTTATGAAATTACCTGCAAATCGGGGCGATTACCAAAAGTTAAAGAAAGTAACATTTGATTAATTAAAACGCTGGGTTTTATTAAAAACTTATTTTTGATGGAAATCAATCAATATCACATTTACACACACGGCTTCAACTTCTCGGCACAAGGGATACTTCTATATATAAGATTAATTTAAAAATAAAATCAACAGACAGTCGGCGAAATAACAAAGGCTACTTTCACCACAGGATATTGATCACGAAACTATCGTAATCCAAAGATCAACTGTTAAACCTTTCATTAAAAGATGATGAACTTAACACAAAGAACCTATTTTGTTTCTATTAGATAATTAATCCTACAATACAAAGTTACTTCATGCTTCTCTTATAAAAATAAGGCTTTGTTACGTTGCTGTAGAGCAGCAATTCCATTGATTGTGTACTTGTTTTTTGCCTTTTGGCATCAATACCGAGGGCTATTGTTAATTGAAATGTTTGACATGTGATCTATTTCAAAGTGGCTTGCTGGTGGGTGGGATGTGGGCAGGTGTGCCTCATTGTGGATACCACTACAGCCACTTACGTCTACTTGTGAACGCCTCCGGTTTCAGTCAACGATTATATTGAAGGTCAATGTTTTTGAACTTTTTAACAAACTTCCAAGCGAAATTCAATTATTATGAATTATTGTGTTTTCAGTTTCAAATAGGCGACTTTCTAGAACTACTAGACTTTCTAGTGATTCTGTAGGTATAAGCTAGACGAAGTCATTTATTTGGTGGTTATTTCCGTTAACTCTTAGTAAATTATTATTGGGATTTGCACATAAATTAGTTCTGACGAAAGATAAAATTTTCTTAAAATTTTAAATCTTTTAGTATATTACTTACATCATACTAATATAATTTAATTAATTTACTTACGTACCTCTCATTAATAACCCGATTATCAAATTACCTACCGAAATTATTGATCAAGGCTGTACTGTAACTATTAATTACGCCATCCTTTGTAAACCCATGTTCGCAAATGATATGTTTATGGTCATGATGATTATGACTTCTATGCATTATATATTCAAAAGTCATTGAACTCCAAATAACAAGTTAATATTTTACGTCTTTTAAAACAACACGTACAGTGCTTAGAAATGGCCATAAATATAAAAGACATGAGGTCTTGAATGTATGGCCTCTTTTTAAGATTTATGTCCCAAATAAGATGACTTTGTTGCAACCCCATGTCGAAGGGATTGTAAGCCGATGATGTATGTGTTCGACTTAATTGTTGCAGCTTAAAGAATTACCAAAAATCACAAGCATCGTTCGGTTATTTAAAGAGTTATTCCCAAAGTATTCCATTCTTTTGTTCTAGAAAGATAAAAATCCCACGGTTCACGTTCACGAATCGTGTTCACGGCAGACGCAATGGGATACGACTTGTACCTCTCCTCGTAAAAAAATTCATATTGCTTTTGGTCAGTAGAAAATGTCCAGGTGATTCTAACTTAATTTAGGTATATTTTTCCATGGTACATTCTACTGTTGTTTGTCCAGAAGCCCTTTGTTATTCTATTTATTTGTCAAAATCCATTTACTTCAAGTTCATATCACGCAAGAAACTCGAAGCGAGTCGTACAAAACGACACACACTTGTAAAGAAAAAAACAATAATAAACGATGCGACAAATTGAATCGTAACTGTCATTCGCTGCCGGCGCGCGACAATATCTCTGCATCGCAAATATCGTTTGTCATCGAATTTTCATTTACGCCCTTCTCAGCGGGGAGCGAGTTTATGCCTTAACGCAATTAAGAGTTGCGTGCATAGTAGCTGAAATTGGCTCTTAAAGAACTAAATAGGTAATAACTATTTATTTGCTTCCAACATCTAGCTGTTTTAAATAATTGTGTAGTTATCTTGAACTAGCGAACCAGCGTGTGCTATTACGTTAAAAAAAGAAATACATTTTGTGCCTAATGCATTGTTTTAGTGGTCGAGAACCATCTTGATATTATTGATTTTCTAATGAAACCGTTTTGGGGCACATCGGTTGGATGGTTTCAAAGTCTATAACGGACATAGGTAGAACCAATTTTTATGTGTTAAATTAGGATAGAACAAAATTATTAACCAATCAACTACATGAACGTACATCGAGGGCTCCTTAGCCATATTTCAGAAACGAAACTCTACAAGTTTATCCTATCAGTCTGTCTGTCAGTAGGTCACGACCATTTTACTCAGAGACTACCTGGTTACTATATACCCCACCTAGACACCTGAAAATAGATCTAGAGGGGAGTTGCTTGTCCCACCGTCTATTGGCGTCGCCCTGGACCATTTGAGTCCGATTTTTTTTTGTTTTTTGAGTAAGTTATATTGCTGTTGTTATGAGTGGAGGTAACCATTTAACACGTGTGCCATCTCGTTCAGTCGCTAGTAAAAATAGCTGAGATGGAGCTCACATTTCCAAGACGGCAATCATTTGAACGTGGACATGATCCACCAATGTAGTACACATATATCTATCTTGATCTGAGTTTTTGAAAGGGTAAGATCTTTGATCTTACCCTATCCAAAAAACATCTAACATTCTGAAACAAAAAACAAATTAATTCAAATGCTTATCATTATTTTACCAACGCGTCGATATCAAAGCAACCCTTATAGTAATGATGTTTTGATGCAACTTTTATTGTGAGGGGAGGGAGCGAACGAAATTATTGGACATCATTTATATCACCGTCAATTCTTTCGGTCGTAATTTTGATGGATTGTAAGTTAACCATTATTTATAACCACCATTCTCATGAGATCAAAACACGCGGGACGCGAGCTAATAAACTAAGCTTAATTTATGACAAAAATCTCAAATTCCACACATACGAATAAACATCCATTCGCTGTTTAAGAACAACATTCAAAACAGAAAGAACATCTTTGAAAAATGGACCGACTTTCGTATTTAGAACACTTCCTCTAATCTGAGACAATGCACTTTACAAACCTCCAATATAACATGATCTCTCTCGAACTCTATCCATTTAGTAAATACAGCTCTATAGTCCTGGAAATTATAACCAGCGTAAGTTGAGCCGCGGCCTAGATGAAAATTCGAATCAGTAGGTGTCAAATATCCTAGGCAGTACGCATAGTGTGGGGGTGATCCCATTAGACACGGGGGACAATCGATAGATAAGTAGAGTAACACCATTAATCAGTAGTCGATTCATTAAGGCGCAACACTATTTGTCATATTGTGTGGTCGGAGATAGAGAGGTGAGTTTGATGTTTTTATCGAGTATTTCGTATAATTTACGAGAATAGACTTTAAATAAGACTATATAATACTACTAATTTATTATGTTTATAGACGTATCTTACTTGAACTAAGCCTGCTAAAAAGCCTACTACAACCCAAAAGATCGATGTATTTTAGCTTGAGACATGTCGTTAGATTCTTCTTAATAGTGAAAGTGATACTTGCATATCTAAATTATAAAAATGAAAATGGTTGTTCTTTGGTCATATTGTCTTCAAATTTTTTTCCTGAAAACCTATCGTTATGTTTTATAAATGGCTTCAAAGTCAAAGTCAAACTCATTTATTCCTTTAGATCTCAAGTATCATTTGGACATGTCAAATTTTACACACACAAGTAAACGTATTCGTGAGCATATAACGTGTAAAGTGTCACGGGCTTAAAAAAATATTGACAACTTATTTTTAAATACAATTTGGAATTTAACAGTCGTGTTTTTGGTTTTCTAAATAATTTCTTGTCCATTTTTATTGTTTAACAATCATACAATCAATCAATGATAAACTGACCAAAATTTTGACGCAATTTTTCACCACCTTGCGCATTATACGTCGGATACAGGTCGTCAATAACTTAATGATTTCCATTCAATCATTGAATAGAACAAACGGAAGCTAATTGATGTATGTATGATTGGACAAGCTCTCACGGTCCACCGTTCCATTAAAACGGCCTGTGGTACATTGAGACCTGATTCTACAGAGTTGACTGTTATTTTAAATACATGTATCAATGTCAAAGTCTAAATCGAAAATCTTTACATCCATTGATTTTATATAAAAACTTTATATAAAATATATACCTACTCACAAAATCACGTGTTCTTTTAACGAAGTCAAAGTCCATTATTTTGAAGTATTTCCATTGAATTCTAAAATGAGAAAGAAAAACTTCACATAAAAAAATACGACCATACAATATCCTAAACTCCGACACCAGAAAAGAAAAGAACTCCACACAAAAAGAAGAACACTATAAAAGTGCAATACTGAGTATGTCTCTACCTTAATAATAGAACCTGGGTCCACCGATACGGGAGTCTTGGTAGCCCGAGATT
The DNA here is from genome assembly GCA_921293045.1 of Aplocera efformata. Taxonomy (NCBI): domain Eukaryota; kingdom Metazoa; phylum Arthropoda; class Insecta; order Lepidoptera; family Geometridae; genus Aplocera; species Aplocera efformata. The sequence goes on from OV121057.1 coordinate 1,958,928, forward strand.
ATAGGAAGCTCTGACAGACAGATTATGAATGATCGATGATTTCTATATGGAGAAACGACGCGCTACCGGCTAAGGAACTACGTGGAAAGCAATGTGGATTATCCACTTTAAAGTTCAAATATCTCATTTCATCAGATAAACAAGTATGGACAAGTCGAAATGTGCATAATATTTTTATTCTGTAACCGAAGTGACGGGACGTTAAGTGGTTTCCGCAACCTATAAACAAAAGCTATACGACTTTGGTCCTGCCGACCGGAGTATGAGAAGACCCAAGTCGCACCCCGTTGCGCCCGTCATTCGAGTCGGATGTTACGTCTCTGCCGATGATTAGTCTTATTTCATGGTAACACAGCAATGCGAATGCATCACTGCTTGGCGGCAGATTACCAGGTGCGGAGGCAGTACTTTTCCGGGCGAACTTTGCACAAGTTCTACTGCTATTGTACTTTGGGTTGGTCTTTTCCCACCACCCAGGGGTGACGTGTAGGGACTCTGAGGGGACCTATGGACGCTAGAAAACTTTTACCGAATTACCGAGATTTTTATTTACGTTAGGTAAGGTTAGGTAGGTAAGTACAAATGTATTTACGTAGGTACTTTGACTTTGTAGGCATAAGCTTTTACTGTCAATTTAGGCTATGCAGCATTCCTCAAATACCTTTTTTTTTAACCTTGGGATTTTTTTTTTACATTTACGCCTACTCTTCAGGTCGGGGGGAACCTGAGGGGTTATGTGAGGCTCCCAGACATACTGTCCGTCTTACTCACTAAAACCCGCGGGTTGCCGTCGACTGCTATGGTGGGACGAGATAGGATCGATCTAGCATTCACTATACCGCCCCTACAGATTCCTCAAATACCTACCCTAAGCGGCATAAATACTTATCATTGAGATTCAAGAGAAGTCAATGTATTTGGATATATTTTATCGATGTAACAAATTCGTAAGCTGAGTATTTGTTACGTCGCGCCCGAGAGAGAAACTATTCTGGAAGGAATTTTAACATTCTTCTAAATCTAGCACTCTATTCTTAAACCTGTATATATGTAACTGTATTAATAATGGTTTATTAAATTTATTATCTGTCTTACAATAAATAAAATATTTAAAAACAAAGTGTGTCAATTTGTCAATAATCACATTTAAGTCATTTAAAAAAAATATAACATTTGATTATTTGATATAACAGATTATCAAATTCGGTTTTGCCTGTTTGTTCATTCATTCATCAATATATACGTAAACACATTTTATTTTAAAAAAAATACGCATTGGTATGGTATGACTAAGTACTCAAATTACTCTACATAACTACTCATTAGGTTCAGTTAAATCAGTAACTTAGTATCTGCTCTAGAAACGAAATATCTCAATCATAATACCAATCAGTCCAATCAATTTCCTATGTGTCAATAATTGCCACTCGATCCAACAAACAAACATTTTCGGCATCGCCTGTTATCCTTAAACGAAGCAAATTGCGCATTAAGAGGCGGGAAGCCAACGATTTATCGCTCCATTAGACGACAAAACTATCCAATAGACAAACCAAGTGGACAATAGACAAAGCATTCGAATAAAGCGGTTCTGATTATAACAAGAAGAGGATTAATAACGCTGGCCACAAACACCAACCGTAATAGGGACAAAAAAAAGAAACGTTCGAATTTTGAATTCGGACTAAAGGGTTTCGCCGCGCCACAGGCGCCGCTCTTGTTGCCAACACAAAAAACCCAACGGAATCAAGAAAAAAGTGTAAAGTCCCCAATAAGCATATTTTATAAATAGTTTTTTACATTTTATTAAAATTAACGAACCATTGTGTGTTTTCGATGTGATTTTTATTTACGATTGTTTACCCTATTTTATGTTTTAATATGACGCAATATTTATGGCTCCGATTTTTGTGCTACGGAATTCAAACTTTTTGGGGTAGTTTTAATTTATTTGGGTTTTATCGACTTTTTGATGAGAGTGGGTGGGACATTATTTTATTTAAAGTGAGACTTAAAGAAGAAAATGCTAGAAATTAAGAGCATTGAGGAACCAACACTCTAATTACGTATTTAATACAAATAATCAGGAAAGAATGACAATCTTTAATGAGTTCCCGAAAGAAGATTAAAGCTGTCTTCAGCAATTAACTTAAGATGGCAATACATATTGCAATAAATAGTAATTTGTCATTAAACTCTACGCTACTAACCAAAATGATATGAACTATAAGGTAATTCAATTTTAAATACAGTTTCACATTAGTTTTTGACTTTAAATCCAGGGACAGAAACGCTTTATCATAGAGACTTGTCTACAATCACATCATCTCATACACCATACAATTTTATTAACTTTGGGAATTTGTTGGAGGATTTCGGGGCCGACTATATGAGATTATGAATCGATATAAATTTAATGATGATTAACAATCACCGGCATTTTTTCAAGGTATCGATATCGTCTACGTCTGATTACATGAACCTGTAGAGTCGAAGAGAGCATAGAATTTATTTTTTTAATTTTAACTCATACCTTTCTGATCACAAATAATACCTGAAGTAGATAAACAAGTTCGATCTGTCCCCCTATGGAACTGAAAAAGAGGAAACACGAATAAATTATATAAAAGCTGCAAAATGAATTTATAATACCATATATTAAATATTAACTTTTAGTTATTTTGTGGACGCGTGTAACTTATTAATGATGTGCAAATCTTTCATCAGTGGGACACAATAGGATAAAAAACAGATAATTATGGAGGTAGTAGTGGATTCTAGACTATCGGAAAATATTATTTTATTTAATGACATAAAATATTGCGTTAACAAGTAAATTTTCTTCGATCGAGATTCGGTTCATCAGTAATTGTTTTAGTTTTTCATAAATTGTCGGAGTGTGCAATTTTTCTCATGTTACGGCAAATGAAATAAATTCTGTTTTCTTTACTTTTCGTTGCCCCATCCATTTGTTGTTCTAATCAAGCAACGCAACCTAATACTGACTCGTTATATTCACATAAAGCGTGAACTGGCGACACCATATCGGATCGTAAAACTTTTTATCACTCTATCCTCTAACATCCCTCCTTTTGTTCTCAAAATACATGAAAAAAATGCTTTTTAAGGTACAAGGGAAAGCTTTTTATTGTTTTTACGACATTTAAATTGATATTTAAAATGGACTACCATTATATGGACGGTAAAACAAATTTATAAAAGTACCTATTAATTTGTTATGGAATACAACTTGGTTTGAAAACATAAAAACAAAAAATCATACTTAATAAATCATATTTAAAAACAAACACTGCATCTTGTCGATATTGTTATAACAGTTTTTTAGCAACATTCGAAGAGTTAACATTTAACTTAATGTTAATCTTATATTATCTTTAAAACCTAAGTTCAAAATAAGACATTAAGATTAGATCTTATTTAGGAACTTTAAAATTAAGTAATTATTTTAAAAGGTCAATATTTTATAGTCTACCTGAGTATTTATTTATTAATAGACTTCCTGAATATAAGGATATATTATTAAATAACCTGCATCCGGGATATTGGGAATGTTTTTAACCCACGGGTGTTGTTCACATGTTGTATTGTAAGTATCAGAAATTAATAATGGATGTTAGTTATACAATATTGATTTTTCACAGAGTGATCATCAGGTAAAATCTCTGATTGCTAGCTGTCAATATTGTGGGTGATCTGATACGTTCAAAAACGCCACACATTCATTCGGAGACAGGAAAAATATTTCTATATTACCTACGAGACATTCCCAGGATCCAAACTAGCTTGTGCGGTCTCTGGCTATTAACAAAACATATAGCACAAACATAAAAATGCAAATTAAAAAGATTAAGAATGTTGCAAACACGTCGTTAGTTTTAGCGTAGAGGTGCCGCGAGCGCATAAATTAGCAGTAGACAAAAGCGATTCCGATAACAGAGGTAAAATGAACCACGGGCGCGGACTTCATTGGAACAGACTGCTAAGGTGAACTCTGTTTCCATGTAGGCCAAGGGGAGGTCTTGGGGAATTGGGTCTTCTTTTCGAGTGTTGGGATTTTTATGCCGCCAGGTCTGGGTCATTACTCACTTAGAATACCTGGAGTCGGCACCATAACGCGTCTTACGAAGAGGCGTTCATTCATTCACTCATATCTTAATGTGTGAGATGTGATAGAAAACCCGAACGCACCCTGCGTTCAGATTTATCCAGGCGTGGCTGACATTTCGGCGGTACGTTGCCTTAGGAATTTCATATTCTTTTTCTTTTTAAATCTTGTGTAACTAAATTTAGAAAGCATTCTACCTTACTTAAATTGTTGTTATGTAAAATAAAGTGTTTATTCATTTAATGATTGTTTACTATCTAGTAGTAGAAATCGTAAGCCAATATTGATTTAGGAACGTTTTTCCTGACTAATTGGTATAATATCTATGTGGGGCATTCCGTCATCACATAAAAATCGTATCATTGTACTGTACATGTATATTCATATTGAAAACTACACTGCGCTCTTTTAAGTAGGTACAAAGAGAAAAAAAACTTTTATTCTGAGCTGTTCACCTAAAACGATATACTTAACAAATAACTTTGCACCAGACTAGACATACAGTAATTGACATATTTATAGTCGGGTAAATAACATTGTACGCGCGTAAATTAGTAACAGAAGCTTTCTAAAATTAAGAGAAGATTCTTGGAGTTCCTTTGGCATTGCGAAGCGGGAGTCCCGGGTTAAATTCCCGGTAAAAAAATCATCACAACATAGAGTTTTATCTCGCGTCTTAAACGTTTCTTTATGAAATGTACCTGTTTGTATCCCTGCCTTCTGCAACAAGGAGCTTTAGCGCAAGGGTATTTTTTCACCCTGTATATTCATACAGGTATATTGCATACACAATATAGTATACAGTACCTACAATACAATACACTGTATTGTCCTGGTTGTAGGGTTTTAGGATTTATTTACTGTATGGAAGGTTAATTCGAGAGGAAACAATGGCAGCGATAAGCTCAACACTTGTCATGTCCACGTTCCCAAATCAGTGTTATACACAAGATGGCTCATCCATAAAGTGAATCTAGGTAAGTATGTTTGTATTACCCGTGTAGTTGTGTCATTCAGTCGCGTTTTGGAAGGGCAAGTTGCAGAGCGCGAAATATCTCGCGGTTTTGTATTTTTGTACAAAGAATCGTTTTAAGTAGGTATCCTAGAATAATTATAAGACTAGAAGCATACTACTTAATCGCAAAGTGAAAACATTCCTACATAAGTATTTAGTGACATAGTTGAAAGGGCGACTCTAAGAGTACAAGCCCACGCTTTTGACTCATAAAGCTGAGATATTCTTTTATCGCTATTTTTGGTGTAAATTTTGTTGGGCTAGCATCATAAATTTAATGCTTAAGTGCGTGGCGACAGTGTAATCACAAGGAACTCACACATTGGTAATGTTTGTTTCACCTTTGAGCGAAATGTTGTTTGCATTCTCCTTTGTCTATATTTATTCTACGGTAGGTATATTCTTAAGTAGCTTACACTGAAAGGGTTTCCCTGTCCCATTTACTACAACATCCCTAATTTGGGGTGTAGGTGTAAAAAATAGTATAAACCACTTTACCGACATGTTTGAGAAACAGACTTACAACCGAACATGTCAATAAGACCAGTAAAATTTAATTTCGTCATATTGAATCCCTTACAAGACAGTAAAATGCGGTCTGCGAGTTTTTTTTTTTACGCCATAAAGATCGTACTTGATAACCCTGTTCTATTCTTCCCGCTAGTGTCGTGCAATCGATTACCGATCATCGATATCGATAAATCCACGATCCCGAGATGTTTGACCCCTGGAGGTGGGCACGATTTATCGATTAGAAAATGTATGCTAATACTGTAAGAATCAATATTTATATGTTTTAGTAAACCGGGAATGAACTTGCAAGTCTTGTTCGAAAGTGAAGCGACATGTTATGTGCGTGTGTATACGGAATGGTCTAACTGTATTCGCCTTACATAAACATGTAATTCATACATTTTATACTGTAGTTATGAATTATTTTAACAAACATTATTGATTAATAATAAAAAATGAGCTTTTCACAAAGCACCTACTAGCCCAATCTAAGTATGGCTTGTATTATTGTAACCAGATTGCAGCTTTAATATTTATAGTACTGTATAAAAACAACATCTATATTTATTACAAAAGTTTGTCCTGAGTGAGATTCAAAACCACGACCTACAATGGACAATACCTACCAACTGAGCTGTGAGACCAGTTTTAATTGTTAATGTACTCTGCCAAAATTCAAATTGATATCAGATATTAGTGTTGAAAACTAGCAGACATCATAATAAAAAAGGACATATCAAAAGAATCAAATTATGTCATTTATCTCAATACCTGCCTGCAATTAAATAAACTTAACCCCACCCACCTGTTTGTTAAATCGTACAGATTAAATATAATACATTTCTTAAGTTACATAACGCCTCATAATTTAAGTAAACCTTATTATTCAACATGAATGGCTAATCTAAGAGATAAAAAGCGTTTAGTTAATCTCCTTGAGTAATGCGATGCTGTCGATATTCAAATTAGTCGATAAGCTCATTTTGAATAAATGATGGTCAGTTTCTATTACTTTCACGATTTTTTTTGTATCACCCACAATAGAATTCACTGATTACCAAAATAGTTTTGCGACTATATTGCTGTATTATTTCCGAAATAGACTATTAACTACTTACTAAATATAATAATCTATTATAACACATTTTCAGCAGGTTACATGACAAATCATAATATGCGCAATAGCTTCTCATAACAAACACAACAACAATATTGTTGTTTGTTATTGTCAGGAGAAGATTCTTATATAATAGAAGAAAAAAATAAGAAAGTTGCTATGAGGCTAGTATAGTAAGCTAAGAAAGCTAGTATTTAATAAGTAAAAATAAATATGTTTTTTGGTAAGCTCAATAGGTACTCGAGAAAAGTTACTATATTAAAGTAAAAGTTAAATTATTTAGATTTTTGCGCAAAAGTTGTTTGACAGCTGTTTGTCGAATTTGGAATCGAGACAGGACAACTTATATCGAGTTAGCTAGTTAATAAACGAATTTTCGGTTCTTAACTTTATTTATATGGTAGAGGAAACTATCACGCAGTCAGCTCGCTCAATCACTTTCGTCTTAAAAAAACAACATCAAGAATAAAGTCCTATCCCAACACTTAAGAGAAATCCTACGCAATCTCTAATCAACAATTTCTGAACGCTTAATTGACTTATTAGAAACCGTTAATTTTATCGTTAATTCAATTTAATTATAATTATTGTATTAGGAGTACAAATAAGATTCCGCCGTTTTATTGTAGATGGCGCGGCACGGAGTTTCGGTTAGCTTTCGCAGATGATAACCGGCTTAAAAAATAGTTTGGACATTCAAGAACAACATAACCTATTAATATCATTGATTTTATATTGGTAAAATATAATTTTTATAAGTTGAAAATGTCAAAATTTGAGCCAAGTAAGCGTCATTTGCGGGAAATATTAGTTTACTTCTTTAATTTAAAGAAATCTGCTGCTGAGGCGCATCGATTGCTCGTAGAAGCATATGGTGAGGTTGCTTTGAGTGAGAGAACGTGTCGAGAGTGGTTTCAAAAGTTTAAAAATGGTGATTTCGACTTATTTGTACTCCTAATAGTTCCTGGGTTAAGAAAGCATCAAGGTAGAGAATAAATTGACGATAAGATTTTAATAAAAACCAGTTTTTCTTATCAAGAACCTGTGAATTAGGGACGGTTTCCAAAATATATATTCGCTGTTGTATGTAATTCTAATTTCTCGAGGTGAGAATCAGTACTTTTGGATGTTTTTACAATGTCACCCTACGATATCGTACATTATTCGGCTGGACGTATGCGACACGACAAAAGAAATATATAAGATTATGTGGAGAACATGTGGAGGCAGTACTTCTTCGGGTGAACTTTGCACAAGCTCTACTGCTACTTGTTGTTGCTCCTTTAGCACCACCTAGGGGATACGTGCAGAGATTTAAAGGGTACTCACCTACGGACGCGAGCAACTGGACCCCCCAATGAAAATTGTATGGGTAACAAACGTACATATTTAGTCTCAGAGTCGCATATAAACAGGCAGGTATATTCAAACATAGCAAAGTTAAAATACATCCATTCATTTTTGATAATCTAGTTGTAAGTAAATCAAATCAAAACATAAAACTTTAAAAAAACCCTGCCTTAATTTCTGCATCACATGAGATATATGTAATCCCGCCACATAGCTAACATAACTAGGTGTATGTAAATTTGATTACAATAATAATAATATGTCCTAGACAAAATTACTGCTTCATTATAATTAAAATCATAACTCCTACCATTTCCGTAGTCCTAAGCCCTAACCTACATTCAACGAAGCAAAATGCGCTGTGGCGAAGCAGGATAGAAATAGGAATAACATTAAGCACAAATAAATATCAAAGTCCATAATGGCAATCCCGTTATATACAATTACATTGTCGCCAGCGATTACATGCAGAAATGGTTACAATATACCACCGAAGCACGAAATTAATTTCTAAACTAAACCCCTGAGGGTAAGTAACGACCTCTCTCGGCGGCAACGCGAAACTATTTAGTCGGGATTACAATTATTTTGCAGTTTTCGCGCCACCCAGAAGCAGTAGTGCCAACTGTCCCGCTGAAAGATGCTAATTAATATATATTCATTTAATTTGTCCACCATTTTTAGATTTTCATTGTGCTACGGACTAACAACACATCTTTTTCTATAGGAATGTACGAAATGCGGAATAAGTTAATTTAACAACCTAAAATAAAAATATTGACATTAATTTTGTAAAAGTTTGTTTTGTCAACCTGATTTTGACAGTACATTTTGGCTAGTGTCAAAGAGTTATTTTTACAAAAGAGACTTGATGAATGTTCTGTATAAAAATGAAACTTACCTACCTCATACTGCTAAAGTTAGTAATAAGAACGCATGGTCATGTAGGTACACATACTTATTTGTTTAAAAAAAGTGACGTTTCTAAGTATTTTTTAAAGTATTCAATGGAAATAGAGTATTTGAGTACTTTGACTTCATGCCTCTACTTATGAATAGGATTTTATAGTGTTGTACTTTGAATTAAATGTGAACTAATGGACCTAAACTTGCCTTAAATTGATTAGAACCTATTTTATGCTCTAAAACGATTGAGATAGCTTTAAATAGAGATATTCCAGGATTCGCAGTTGAACTACTCCCCGCGGCGCTTCCTCCATGGGTGGCGCACTACCGTTGATTATTTAATGCGCGCTGTAAACTTGTATCTGTTATAATTATGATTAATATTTATACTTCTATCAATATTAGGTGGAATTGATTTTACATGTATTATAGTTGGGTATAACCGAAGGTAACCATTTAACAGGGGAGTCAGTTCATTTTCAGGGTCATTTTAGTTGCATTACAATCATGTCTGTTTTTATGTGTTGGTACGAGCTGACAGCCCAAATGATCTTAAGTGGTTATCGCCACCGTTAAGTGGTTTTGGTTCCTCTATTCAAATGCTATAACCGACAAGTGTGTGAATGGGGTTACTAGTGTGAGGTTTAAAATAATTGCTTCCGTGCTTTGGAGGGCACGTTAAGATTAGCGAACGATCGGTTAAGTAGTAGGCGTGAAACCGTAAGAAACTTTAAATTTTCACTATTATAATGTTAGTTAGTATTGCATATGTCTCTTTGCTGCATTCCTCTAATATTTCTATTTGTGTGTACGAGTAGAACTATCTTCGCTAACTAATCTGTTTCTTAATGCTTCCGACATCCAAGATGAGTAAAACTATTGTTTCTGAGTTATAAGCCGCTTAGTTTTAATGTGGAGTATTAAATTAATGTTTACGGTTATTAAAGTAGCCATTATGTAATAGTGATCCGTAAATTGATCCCCTTAGAGGTTCTTATCGTGTTACAATTTGTTGAAGTACCTTCCACTTGAAATTCGATAAGTTTAAGTTCAAATACACTGATTTTATCATATTGGATCGTAAGTTTCTTTTGACAAGTGGATTTATTTAATGGTTAGTATTGGACTATTTGTCTGATAAGATTAAGTATCTTTAATTTTTAAAACTATTGTAGCGGCACGCTACAGAATATGGAGTAGTTGTTTTGCTGAATAGTAGGAACTGTAGCTGTTGGCGGCAGTCGTCTCCCTCCCAACGATAGGTGAAGTTGTGTACCTACTTTATAACCTGTTAATGAGAATAAATATGGAGTCAGATACAAATGGAATTGGACTATCCCTTTTTTATATCTGCCAACAACCATAAAATACACTATCATGGTAATGAACATTATTATACGAGTTGCCGATATTTACTCCGGCAGTCCCATCCGTGACCATGACGCATGAAACTGCGTCGAAATATCGGGACTCAACAAAACTTACAAATCGTGGTAAATATCTCGGCAACTCGAATGATGAATGATGATAAAGTATCTTTATATTCTAATTTTTCTGTATGTTTCTGAGGATAATTATTAGGTGAAATTAAAGACTTATTATTTTTCTATAGTTTTGTGAAGTAAGAAAATTAAGATTTTCGCGTGAGTAAGTGGCCTACTCTGTTGTCGGAGTTTTCAAGCCAACCGGAGACTCCGACATGGCTTATTGACTCAAATACTGAAATCTTAACGTGCCATCCGAAGCATGAAATCACTCAGTTTACATAAATATAAAATACATGGACATTGCACACTGCTATCTAGCCCCGATCTAAGCTTAAATCAGATAACAAGTTAGAATAGTTCAATTAGTCAAAACAATCATTAATTTCGTGTAACGTAACTGAAATTTGTTAAATATTAATATCGTTTTATGTAATGATAAGCAATGCTATGAACTAAAAGTATCTACTTAGATCTTATTTATCCAAGCGTAGACGACGATGGATAAAAAGAATCCCATACAGGAAATATCAATCAGCAACAAAGTACCGTGTCTGAATATAGCAAATGCAACAAGTGCTCCCTTACCAGCGATACAACTAAAGTACTTCCGATAGGCAAAATTGCCGCTTCCATAAATCAAGTAATAATAATTCTCGCCCACTGCAGTTCGCAAACCATCGCAGATTGAATGTAATGTTCCAATAAGCCACGTCTTGGGCAATTTTAACCGCCATTAGAACACCCTACAGCGATTCACGTCTTATAAATATTTATGAATGAACCAATTTGTATCGCCAGTTTCGAGCACCTGGTTGTTAACCATAACGGCTATCTGTCTAGGGGCGTACTGTTATCCTAAAAGGGAGTTCTCAGCTTAAATATTGCCATCGCAACTCCTTATGCGATGTGTTTTGTTCTGTTACTAATAAAATGTATTTTCTTAATAATGGACGAGCTGCAATAGGTAATGATTAGGAAGGATGTAATCGTTAAATCATCTATTCAAATGCATTCTCGTTCATTCACGCACATCATCATCAGATGATGCTGATCAATTAGTTCTGCCAAAGTAACCAACTTTCATAAAAAACTGAATAATCTTTTAAAATATGTGTTACTTTATCTTGCACTGAAAACGTTCAATTAATTAATGATTTCCTTCTGAACAAATCATATACTATCAGCCGCTCGCTTTAGCCCAGCGACAATTTAAGTGACTCGTTACATTATGATGAGTTCTTATAGCCAATCCTTTCCCTCGATTTCCTGTATAATAGTTCGGTAAGCAAAACATCCACAGCTAATCATAACTTTTCCATTGTTTCAGAAGGATCTCTCGGACGACTGTGTGTTCGAGGAACATATGGAGGAAAACAACTACAACACATACTCGCGGATTCGCAACGGGAAGAAAACCTTCCTGGCGCTAGACAATAGGCACAGAGCGCGGCGGACGCAAATCCCGGCAAACAGGCCTCTCGGGAACTTGTCAGCCTATGCCCTAACGCTGACAAATATCTGGGAAGGACCGAAACAGACGCACTGCCCGCCTCGACGGCATCGCGGCAAGCTAAAGCGGCCTCCGCCCAGGCACAGGAACTGCATGCAACGAGTACAGAAACAAAACATGAGGCAAAAACGGAAGCATAAAAAGGCCAACGGTCCCAAGAAAAAGCGACATCCGAAAGCGAGGAGAAAACACGAGAACGGAACGACGACGACGACCGAGGTGACGTGGGACGAGTCGACCATGTCGACGATGTCCACCACGACCGACTCAGAGTTTTTTCGGTCGGCGACCGCGCTGGAGGCGGTCGGTCGCGCGTGAGTCGGACGCTGGTGGCGGTCGGAGCAGCCGTCGCGCTCGCACACTAGCACCGTTCCACACTTATACGTGCAAGAATCTCTGTATCATTCCTATTTAGTGATGTTCCTGTTGGGACTGTTCGCGAATTGTTCAAGTAGCGTTGCTCTCTCGCGGTCTCTATCGCTGGTCACGGGCGGAACCAAAGTCGGCTTGCAATCTTTGACATCTTCTGAAAGCGCTCTTTTATGTTTACAGAAGTACACAATACCCGGAATTACTAACTAGTTAATGTACAGCCCATAACGCAATAAAGCAAGCCGAGATAGTGTACGGCCGAATTTGATTCTAGTAATCCGCTTTTCTTCACTCTTCCCTCGTTGTAAGTATGAAAGAAATACTCATTCATCGAGTGTCACGCAGCGTTTGATGAAACGAATGATATTATGTCAACCAAAGCTACTGAAATTATCTATCTCAATTTTATATTCCTAGTTCGCTTTAACGTAGGTTTATCGGCATGATTCCAATCGTTAGTTACATAAAAAATAACGTAGACGGTAAATATAATGTTGATAATTATTATTCGATTTATAATTAAAATGTTTTTCATGTTTTGAATTCGAGATTATCGTTGGGTAAGGTGGAACTGTGTTAGATGGTGGCAATGATTCCCGTCAATTAAATTTAGCCTAAATAGGTACTTATCGTTTCGGAATCAACCTCGTATCAAACAACCCAATTATTCTCCATTCTCAGTTAATTGTCATTTCTCGAATTTTCGAAAAACTTAAAAATCTTAATCATGGTACAAATTATTGAATTTAAAAGTTAATTGGGCTACAGGTTTCCGAAATGGATTCGATTAAGAATATTAGATTCCGTTACAACTAATAAGGATGTCAAGAGCTTAGCTATAATTCCACATTTACAGACTGCTCTAAAAAGCTTATTCAAATTATATAAGTAATAACCCGCATGATTGTACGGTCGGGAAGCTTCTGAACTCGTTTTATTTATAGGTACGCCAGTTCTATAACAATTTGCATTGTGATTGATTAATTTATAATGAGGACTATTCCGAAACGATTATGTGCTTAGTTGTTATGCGTGGAGGTGTAATTTCATAAGAAATTGACTGAAAATTGGACTGAGTAAGTTAATGTTGGTTTCGGCCTAGGCTATGATAGGGTAACGTAGTGCGGCGGACGGCTTGCTATATATTTTTTCTCTAAGTTTTAATCGAATAACGCGGGCGAGCGACCCTGTATATTTGTAATCTAAACCAGTGACAGTTTTTATATTTGAAACTTACCAAAATTAAAACAGATCAAAAAGGATCAAATCCAAAAAAATATATCGGTTTATACTATAATTACGCGTACAGGAGCGATCGCCACGCCTCGTTCAAAAACGTAGTGATAATAATTTCAACGATGAAGTGACTATTAGTAATTAGGTCTAGAACGTGTATCTAATTTGTAAATTTATTTATTTTCCATAGAGAAAGTCGTATTTTGTTAACGTTTTAGTTGATGTTTTTATAATTATTATTCTCTCGACCCCTTAGAACCAACCGAATGTAGATATGTAGGATTTCATACGCTTGTACTTTTAGTGAGCCAATTAATGTGTATTATTATATTATTAAGTCCTTTCGGTAACAATTATTGCTGTGTAAGGATTTGTGTATAGTGTGTATGAATGCATTTGCAATTATTGTGATTGAATGGATTTCATCACATTCTCTTGATGTCCCTCGCAATATGTATCTATCGTAGAGTTCGTAGCTGGGATCTTGGAAATTAGTCAGCGAACACTGCCGTTTGCAAATGAGTCAAGATGACAAATGTCCACTTTAAGACGATAAAATGTTCTACCTGTAATATTTTATGATTGTAAAGTTGACTATTCTTTTTCTATTTTTTTTAACGTTTTAAGCTTATGCAAACTCAGAGGTCTAGGATTCAGCTGTCAATTTAAGTTACGGGAGCAAGGAAAGCTTTGTATTTCTGTTTTATTTATCTCTGTCTATTTTAACAAAATAGATTTTTTGTCAGATCAGATATTTTAATAACTGTAGCTGGTCGTACCGTATCACATGGAAAGAAAAAGTTTTTTTTTTTTTAATTTTTGCCCAGGTCGTATATTTTTTTCTCCTCATTTTCATATCTGTCAGTCTTGTTAAAAAACTTAACAAAATTTACGCGCCTACCTGTTAGAACTATAATAATAGCGTAAAGGAAGAATAGCGTATGTTAGTTAGACTGTGCTAGACTGACGAAAAGATAAAATGAAATACTTTTTAAACTCACCTGAAAAGTCCGCAAACAGGCACCAAAAACGTGCTCCGTGTTCACTGATTACGTATTCAAGAAGTTTACTACTTATTGTAAATATTTGCAGAAAGCTTTATGAATGTACCTAGGTACGTATGTTATATGAATGACGTTTATTTATATTAATTGTAGTTATGTACTAATTAAGTTACACGAAAACGGCATTATGATCCCGTAAGAACACGCATTTAAATGAAATTTGAAATTTAATATCTCCAGTGAGTTCCGCTGGGATGTATTGCGGTTTTCGTTCCAGTCAAATAAATTATTGGTTAATAAATCTTGATTCATTGTAAATTACCAATTTAAATTTAGGATAGAAACAGTATTTTGGCGTTGTATTATACTCCCTCAGATGCAGTATCCTGGCGGTAGAATAGTTATTTTTTTAATGAATAGAGTTGGTTAGGAAATGGCTTTATAATTTGAATTTTCCAGTTTGTAGTAAAGTTTCGTTTGACAGTCAAGTAAGTCGTTTAGGCAAACTCACAAACTCAGTGTGTACATAATATACCACGAAAGAAGGAACCTACGCTTTTTATTAAGTGCATGTTAAAAAATCCAAATTCATAAAACCAATATGGATTTTTTAAAGATAATTTTGTAATTCGAATGTCAAATTGTCAATTGTTGCGCGCAACACGATGCGAAACAAGTCTCCACAGAGGAGTAGTACCTAAAGATGAGGCCACAGACCAAGCGCCATATGTAATTCAAAAATTGTCTATTAATGAATGCATGACGTATAATTTCTTTCCACGGTGTAACGAATTAGTCAATGTGTGTTTGCCTAATCATGGATCAATGCTGGTGTAAAAATATGAGTGCTAATATTAAAATGCCCATGTGCCATAGCCCGATCGGGTCATCCTACCGATTCACCACTTATTTTGTACTATATCTACAAATGTCAATTTAATACGAGATGAGGCGCGGGGATGCTCTGGAACTCTGCTGGGAACAGTAAACTATTGTGGATACTAGATATACATTGTAAATAGTATAATTAAAATGAAATGAAATTAACGGTACCTACATCAATTTATTCATTGACAATCTCATGAATTTATAGATAAATAAATAATGAATTATTGAAAAGTTTATATTTTCAACTAATTTATACCACACCTTAATTTGTTATTCGAAGTAATAAATGGACACAGTACACTGTCCTAACAAAAGGAATAAAGTATCTTAATGAATCGTTTTAACATAATTATAAAGTACTAAAAGTTCGGGGATACCTGAAACTTTGAGTCTCTGTACTTACTCTGTATATTAGATTATAGAAGTAACTCATACTTTCATAAAAGTTCTATATTTAAGGGCCAAAAAAAATTGTTGGGTAGGGCGACTCGTCGCCAAACATTTTTAGGCAACTTTTGCGTTTCAAAAATTCAGCGTAAATTTGTCAATGTCATTGTCAAATAAATTTTTATTTTGAACGTGGTTATGAAGCTTCCCCACTGAGTACTTCCTTGAGCTACCTACGCTATTTTCATGAGGTCAATGAATAAATTACCAACAGACTGAAACTCTGCCCATTGATTTTCAATGGCCGCTTCGATTTCCCCTTACGCCTGGCGCCTTTTGACACTGACGTATTCGCGCGATATACGTGCGACGCTGCCAACCGACAAGGACACGACTATACACATTGCGTAGGAACGACCGAGATGCTACTACGCTCTCGCACGTGAATGCGTCGGTGTTTATGCGTTTGTCCTCAAAGCGATAAACCTATGTTTAAGAAACTAGCGAAGAGTCAAACAGTATTACTTAAATTAATTTCGATACATTTTTACAAATAATACCTAATAAAATTTAATGTACGTATTGACTAGTGCATTTGTGTGCAGTTTAAAATCAATTTACATTTATAAATTATAGATGTTTTGAATGTGCAGTAGAATATTAAAATTTCCCTTATGTATCCTCTACTATCACCAAAATTAAGATCGATGGAAAATTTTAGACAATAACTTTTACAGCCTCTTGTACCGACAAATAAAACTGATTCTGTAAAAAATATTTGTTTATTATTACTTGCCTACTCCCTGATCCTATCACAATATAATTGGTGGAATATAATCACTGTAGGTAAATAAATACCTACCTACAGTGACCATATTCTCTTTGCATTGGACCTTTGCACCGGTTCGATTCGTCGATCTCATCCCTAGTGGATAAGTGCATCACTACTGGCCTGTTCCGCGGATGATTTCAGCGGACCGATACGGGCAGTCAAACAGCGCCTGTAATTTTTTGCCATTTTAAATAGGAATCTAAGAGTTATATTTTAATTTATAAAGCTGCATGATTTTTAATTGGTTAATTATTTTTTTTTTGCTTGTCTAATTAAAAATCTTATATTATATATTATATATATTATATAGGTGATGTTTTACAAAATATGTTTTTGTAAATATTTTTTCTTTTAAAACTTTAAATTTTAATGTATGCAGTAACTATAGAAAATTTTAAATTCCGAAAACGATAATTGTAAAAAACTTATTACATCGGACATGCCAAAAACCTTGATGGAAAGTTGGAATTAAATGTGACTTCAAATCAAAAGGTATATTTACTTTTCCAGCATTAGCGAAATTGGTTTATATTTGGTTGAACTCCATCGACCTCTCGATTGAATGTCAGGGTCGATAAAATAAGGAAATAATAGTAAAATGAAATGAAATGAAAAAGTTTATTAAGTATATACAATGCTGTTCTGATAAAATATATATACCGCCGAAGTGATACAGATTCGCAGAGCGACGCCGACGATTCCGCAACACCAATACAAATGAACCCACTATAAAAATAAATTAACACCTTTTTACTAAATGCATTTGAAAGTGTAAAACCTAGGGAAAAGGGTAAAACGAACATAGTCATTAATGTAAGTGCATACGTTGTAGGCGTATTTAAGAGTAAAAAAAGTTGTAAGTGAACAAATATAATATAGCACCGCCGTAGGTCGATTAATTAAAATAATCACTTTTATCCTATTTTACATCACCTTCGGGCCAGAAGTTCCAAAATAATGGATTGCAGCCGTACATCGTAAAATTAAGACATCGCCCAAGATTCATGTTTCTACGACATATACCATAGGCAGTGCGTTAATTGTCGTTAGCATCACATCAGTTATCTTAATGTTTTAAAAACCACACTACTTAAGTTCTATATCAATATTATATTGCGGCGAGTAAAACAAATTCGGAGTGAAACGAAACGCACACGTCATTGATCGCGCCTCGATATACTTCAGTCTCGATATGTTGGCAACCGCCAACACAAAGAAAGAGATAAAAGATATAACATGATGCAAGCACGAAAGAGGTAAAAATTAACACATACCATTCAACCATTTGCCCGGTAAAGTTACAAGTTCGCACTTAATGTATCGCTATACGGCTTATTTTACAGTACGTAAAGTCATGATTGAAACGAAGTGCGCAGCGCAATGCGCACCATAGAGACAACGGCGTCTGTCGCTCGTCATCGAATGAAATGAAGGTCGATGAATAGCTTTTTATTCGATCGCCATTTTGTTACGTGCCCAACTCGTCTCGGAGACAGATTTCGATTCGATTCTGATAAATAATCGGATAACTTAGAACGTTTCGGCGCCAAATTATCATTTATCACAAATTGACAATAAAATGAAAGCTAAATCTGCAGTGTGGAAGTTTTTCGAACGCGTTACAGAGAATAACCGGTGTGTTGCTGTGGTGTGCAAATTGTGTGAGAATCATTACAAATTCTTCGGAAATACCACGAATTTGCGTGTTCATCTGATAAACAAACATCCTATCCAATGGGAGTTATCGGAGAGTGGAAATTTTGAGGAATCGTTCAGAGAAGAAGATGTTTCCCCTGAGGCTTCGAAAGACGAGCCTAGATCAACTAGGAGAAAGAAATATGCATCAAGACATGCTGCTGACTCAAATGTAGGTTATTCTGTATCAATTGATAACATTGAAGGGAATGCGGACGGGACAATACCTAAAATTGAAATTCAAAGGGTATCTATTACAAATTTTCTCTATTAGTTGGGCACAGTACAAGAAATTAACAGCGTTATCAGCATCGAGCTGTGATAAATTGATAACGAATCGATTTTGTGTTGTATTTATTTCGATTTGTTGTGGCCAGGCGATTGGTCGATGATCTTATTTTGAATCTTCGATGAACTTGATCTCGAAGTATTCGATCGCCGATCGATTTTCATTCTACATTTTTGTTGTTTTAAATAAATATTAGGTACATACAGTTAGAATCTAAGATATTTTCGAGACATGTTGCTTTGCGGTATTTAGATCCACAGAGAGGGAGGGGAGTTTTCAAAGTAC
Organism: Aplocera efformata; assembly: GCA_921293045.1. Taxonomy (NCBI): domain Eukaryota; kingdom Metazoa; phylum Arthropoda; class Insecta; order Lepidoptera; family Geometridae; genus Aplocera; species Aplocera efformata. The sequence continues at coordinate 1,977,940 of OV121057.1, forward strand.
ACTTTTCTTTATTTTAGGTTTTTATGTTTAAGGTTTAACAACTTGTATGTAGGTAATAAAATCATTAAAAATTTTAGGTGGATCCCAACAACAGTGATTCCGAACAGGACGATGATGCTACAACCATGTACATGGTCCGTCAGATGCATGGAGAAGAAAACTCTGGTGAAGCTGAGGAGTGGCTTGAAGAAGACCCGTTTCAAATAACTCACATCGAAACTTATGAACCCAAGCCTAAACGCAAGAGAGTTAGGTACCGTAAGATCAAGCAAGAAATTGAATCACCAACAGACTTGCCTGGGTATTACGTAGCACCCAAACCAGAGAAAAGAATCTATGAAGAGACAGTTTCTAGGAAAGATGAATATTCCGTTTTCGGAGAGTATGTTGCTAATAAGTTGAGGAAAATAAAGATGCCACGGACGAGAGGAAACTTGCAACAGTTGATTACTACTCTTCTATGGCAGGCAGATTATGGTATGTTTGATACTGCAGATGCAGTGAAAAGAGTATTAATGATATCCGTGCAGCCCGATGCAGATATTGATACTGCTTTAAATATGACCCCTACAGAGATTGATCAGAAGGAGGATACGCACATTGTCATTGAGCAGTGTAACAATGAACTAAGCCAAAGCAATGAAGATTTAAACGCTGCTAATACAGCATAGTAATTTCTAGTGATTAATATAAAATAGTTGTAAATATTTTGACCATGCCTGTATAGAACCAAATTGTAATGGAAGCCAGGGTCATTACCAGGGCAGACCTGTCAACATATAATTTGTTTTAAGCTCATTAAGGCTTTTAAGTTTTGAAGCAGAAAAGGTTTCTTATTAGTGTCAGCATTGTAGCGTGATGTTAGCATTCAGACTGAGCTGACATATTGTTGGTGCAACACTGACATGTTTGATATGTGATAATTCCCATATTAGAGTGTATTCCTCAAAAAAAAAAAAAACAATCAAATCAAATAGGTTCTCATATTTCTGCTCCCCAAATTTTTTTCATTATTTAAAGACATTGTGTTTAATGGGTCATTAAAAAAAAATCTTGAAATTACAGAAATTTTCTTTATGAACTCATTAAGCTATGATAATAAACAATCACTGTGAAATTTATTTTAATAAGTGGTTCAGAAAAATATTTCAACCCATTCTTAGGATTTCATACCCACAGAGTAAGAACATTGCCATCTGCTTTGAATGTCATACCATTAAAATTTAATTATAAAATAAATGTTTACACACACACACCTCTGCACTAGGATTCCCTGTGTCGCAGATGGCCTGGACAAACACCCGGGAACAAACTTCATGCTCACCACACAAAGTGTGCCCCGGCTGGGAATCAAACCCGGAACCCCTCGCTCCGTAGGCAGGGCTACTACCAACTAAGCCACAAAGTCGTTTATTGTTACATTTTAAAATTCTTAATCTAAGTGCTAAATTATGGTGTGAGAATCCAAATCTACCCAGATGATTTCAGTTAAATATAACAGGTTGACATTAAAAACAGGCTTGTTTAGTTACCTAGGTTGCTGGAATAAAATAGTATGATGATAGCACTGGCCTTCGAATTATTTCTATTTTTGTATGTGACTAATACCACCCAACACAGCAATACAATTCAGGTCCTGCGCTATTAAAGTATGAAACCCCATTCACATATTGAATGAATGAATGAATAAACACTTAATTGTACACCAAAAGAAAAGAGTTTAGCCATCTAAAAGATTAACTTAAAAAAAAAATTACAGCTAAGCCGCATTGACACGATCAGTCTGCTCGAACCAAGTAGTCTCGTATGAGTAAGCTTCATACGAGTGTTACAATGGTAACGATTGTAACACTCGTATGAAGCAAGTATATGATCCGAGTGAACTATGATATCAACAGCTATCCTAGATCACTTATAAAGCATACTCGTACGAGTCCACTTGGTCCAAGCAGACTGATCGTGTCAACGCGGCCCTACTCAGGAAGGAAACTGCAAAGAAGAAATATGTATACTTGCTAAGTATATTTAATAGTAAAGATAAATCAAAAATGGGCGTGTTTAGTTGCAATATATCGTGAGCGTCATCCTAAGTATGGAGAGTTTCTACTTAAATACATCTATCTTGAGCGTGGTGGCCCAGGGGCATAGACGCTGACTTTCAATCTGAAGGTTGCTTTTTCAAACCCACACGAGCACCAATGAGTTTTTTCACTTGAAAATAATGTATGTGCGCAATACCACGTTCTCAAAACGGTGACGGAAAACATCGTGAGGAAACCGGCATGTCTCAGAAGCAAAAATTCGAAGACATGTGACATCTACCAATCCGGATTGGGCTCCCGTGGTAGATCAGAGCCCATTCACTCAATTATCGAGAGTAGGCCGGTGTCCCTACAGTGGGGACATTAGAGGCTGGTACGGACATCTATCTTAAATATAGGTAGGTACTCTACATTTAGAAAACAAGATTATGTAAGTACTTCTAATTTTGCTTTAGATAGCAAACTAAAATTTAACGATAAAACACGTCGCGTATCACTGAACCTTTCATGGATTCAATGCTACAAGAATTGTAGGCAGGGTGACGTTTCCTCCTTATATGGAATATAATCGGTCCTTTGTGATACAGATCTGCTGTCAAATTAAACAGTCGTTAATAGTTCATGGACTCAATGAATTAAATGGATGCTTATTATGAAGTCAGCCGACGTACTTAGGATTTTGCACTATGGATCACCCAATTAATTGGCAAAAATTATAATTAGGTGTGACTCATTATATTGCGATTATTTCAGAATCATTTTGGGTAAGTGGCCATTCCTTGTTCGATCAAACAAACAGGATAATGTTTTAGAACTTGTGATTCCAGACAAAAACGTATCACTTCCATTACTATACCCACATTCCTGCCGCAAATTATCAATGAATTCTATGTCATCTTTCATTTGGTAAGGTCACAACCTTAATTACTAACATTTATAAGACCGATTTATTACGAAAGGATACTTACTCTATTAACATCTACGTATATCTCCGTATGTTAAATGGTTACCATCATCCCTGATCATCCAAGATCCTCCTTCACTGCAGTATCAGGGACTGAAGTTACATTGCGTGACACTAAGACGGGAATTTACGTCTCGTGCACCTGTATTTTCACTGGAATGCTGCTAATTTAGTCTAGACCTTTTTGCACACGAATATGGATAAGAGCAACATGAACCTTGCAAAAAATCTAGCGGCAAACGGCCCTCCTGGTTTTTTTAGGAGATGGATGTCTGTATACTTTTCCGTCGCTATAAAGAGCAAGAAGCTCATCACTGACCATGCCCTTTGCCTTCAGGTTCTAATATCTTCGCCCTAATACAGCCCTGGCAAGTACTTAGTTAAATATGTACACTACAATGCGGAATAATTAAGTCTTCTGTGAGATAGTGTGAAGTATTTAGGTCGTTTTCATCTCGCAGACGTAAGACGTCAAAATGTTGGATTGCATTTCTACATCTGGCTTAACTGTACTTATGTGTAGATATAATCACGTCAGGCTGATTATTGAATGTTTTTATCTGAAACGACCATCGTGTGTATTTTGTTTCATACTTTGGTGAAGCCGCACTTTGTGGGTAAGAACTTCGCTTGATACATGAGTACTTAAAATTGCATCTATAGGTAACAGATGGAATTTTATAATAGAATATATTCTGTTTTTTTTTTTGTTTCCGTGCTCTATTTATATATAGGTAGATATCGAATATTTATATTCGTACAGCAGTGGTACACTCGCATTGTTGTGTTCCGGTAGAAGGGTGTGGGTGCCGATGAAATCACATGCTCATGAGACGTACCATCAGCCCGCCCGTCTTAATAGACCTTAAACTTCTAACTATAACTAAATATCCAGGGAGCACGGGAAATTTAGAGTAACAGATTACCGAGATATTGTTGTGATACGGTCTGCAAGCGCATGGTTGTTCGGTGCAAACATTCAGACAAGTCAGTATGATTCTGTACTATTATTAATTCTATGAAACATTAATTCTATGGTCCATGCAAGCAGATTAATAAAATAACCGACGAAATCATAAACATTTTGCTAAAACTAGCGTTTTAATTTAGTTGGTTATGTTATTCGCACATGCGTAGGTACTTTGACGTTGGATTATGTCATTAATGAATCTGGTGTCCTTTTCTTTCCTACGCTCGCTGCAAGCTGTCACTTTTATGGCATCTCTTTTGCACACGTCATTTTTACCGGTGTACCAACATGGCCGCGCTGAGCCGATCTTCCAGCAAAATATTTAGAAAAGTGCAATTTACACAAATTTTCTCACGGCATTGTAGTAATGTACGGTCAGATAATCAATTATACAAAGTATTTACAACATGTGCTTGTGTTTTCGGCGGTGGTTTGGCATTTTACGCGGCTCAATATTATGGAAGAAAAAACACAGTCTTCGCCTTGAAAGCAAAGGTGAGTAATTTTGCGCACATTTTTGCGATATTACGCGTTTCTGACGTTCTATATTGATACGTTTAGATGTGGGTGACCTTAGCGGTTTGAGGAAAACCCTCGCTTATGTCATGTTGCGCGTTTACGCAGCCACAGCGTGATTGTTTATAAATAGCACCTCTGTTTGACGTTTATTTTGTTCGCTCAAAATCGCGCATGTGTTGTTGTTATTGATAAAGTGATAATGATTACGACATACAAGACATCAGCTGATGTTTACTTCATGTCTTATCAAACCAATCAGCATAATTACTACATAATAATGTTTGATCAATGGAACAATTATCTATCTTTGATTCAACAATCTTAGTCTAAAATAATATGGAATTGACTCTGCTGCGGACTAAAATGGAAATATTCATTGGATTATGGGGTCTGTACCAAATGGTAAAGGAACAACTACATTACTAAGCATATAATATCTGACTGTGTTTTTGTCTTAAAAATCAAATTCCCCAACTGTTACATTTATAAATTTGAATGCATTGACATTTAAATAACTGAAGCAATGCCAACTATTTTCAGAACATTAAAATTCGTGGTTGGCAACTGTTTAAAAAGGTGTCAAAACCACAGTAGTCATCTGAGAGTGATTCCACTGCACATAAACCTTAATTTGCTATGCACAATTTGGATGTTTCTTTTATTAAATGGTAAGATGTACCCCTTAAGGGCGAGAAAGTATTAAAGTCTGTTATTTTGTTTTTTTTTTTTAAATCAGTCAATTATTTGGTTATATATTGAAGTATTCTGGGTCGTACGATTTTGCGTTGTCTACTTCCGAGATAGTCCCACAGAAATTTTACCTCTAAGATTCAGTGCTTAAGTCAGTTTATTTGATTTTCAAATCGGTCAATCATTATGATTACCTGTAAAAAGCTATTATAATAATAATAATTTTTATTTACTTCTTTTTATGCTTTGGTATACTAAGGATACTAAGATAAGATTTACATTGTTTACTTTATATTCGATTCTAGTACTTGACATAGCTCTGTCCTATGCACTAGGTCTCAGGTGAGCCTGTATAGCAAGATTACAGTAATTCACCTCGGACACCGATCATTATGAAAAAGAAACATAAACCCTATTATTACTCTATACATTTGCAAAATAAGTTAATGTTTAAAGAAATGGAGTAAAATTAAAATCTATTGTCTAAAGTAAAAAGCAATAAATATATATAACCATACAAAATACATGGAACTATAAAATAAAAAAGATCCAACCAATGAGAAAAATAAAAAGGATGAGTGTTATTGTGTGGCTGTTGCATGTGTGGTATGTAAAGGATACATGTGTGTGATATGTGTATGTAATAGTGTGTATGTGTGGTAGTGAATTTTGTGTGGGTATGTGTGTTGTGGTATGTATTTAGAGTGATTGTGTGTTAAGTGTAGTGTGTGAAATGTAGTAAGTATATTATCTAATTTATAATATCTAGTGGCTTTTTCGTAATCGAGATTTCCAGCTATCCTAATCCAAATTCTAGTATTTCATCTATGAATCACCATGCAAGTCAATTTTATTTAGTACTATGACTAGAAATTCTCATAACCGTTAAATTATCTCGGCACATTGCTTAAGGCCAAACTGGAATTTTTTGGCTCATAATGTTGAAACAACTTGAACGTCCTGCAACAAATGGTTCAAATCTTCTATGAGAAACGTAATAAGGCGCAAAGATAAAAGTAAATACATGTATTGGCCTCATTAACTCCACAGCCAGATTGCCCGCGCTTTCATCAATCTTACTACCCTCTGAGTTCCATTTCACACCACCGTATCGCTCCATTTCGATAAATAGAGAAGTGCGTGCACTATCGAGTGGATTCCGCGGCAATAACAAATTACTATCGATTAATATTAACCCGAGATCTAATACGAGTAATGGAGAGATGGGTTAGACTGTTTCTTATGGCGAGTTCCAAAACGGCTCCAAAAGGCTCCTTGTAAAATATTAAGTGTTAAATAATTGAAAAGTTCTCACTTGACTTTTATCTTTTAGTTTTAGTGTTTTATACTATTATATATTGTATATTTTAGATTTAAGGTATATGGGCCCTGTATTTGTATATTTACATTACTGTGTTGCCTATAATAAATCAATAAATGAAAAAATAAATAAATAAAATTACTCATTGTTTTTGTCGAATGACCCTCTCTCCGACTTACAATAATGGGGCGTATCTTTATTTTTTTGTCAATAATGAAATTCCATATTCGTGTGCGTAAATTAATTTGAATTTTAAAATAGGTAAGCAACATCTAAATTACACGGTACCGCTTAAATTCATTTACATTATCCCCAAATTTGCATTTACAAATTGGTACATATTTGCGTGTTATCTCAGCTGTTATTGAGCTACGTAGCTCACTTTAAAATAAACCGCATCAACACTCCATTCCACTCAATCCATGAGAAAGAAATCAGTAGGATTAACTCGTTTATTTTCACACTTAACACGTGTTTAACGAGTTAATGAGAGCTCACATTCACAAAGGTATTTTTTACTCTCGGGGTGGTTAATAAGACAGGAGAGTAATTGCCGGCGTCGGAAATTAAGGGATACTTTTAAAGGAGTCTTTTAGCTCTGGACGATTTTTTGATAAGTGGGGCCGACTTACTAATTGATATTGATGACTTCGTGAGGGGCTTGGGAAGATGCAGACTATATTCGTATTTGTTTTAAAAAACGAAATTATCGACTTTAACTTCTGAAATCTTCTTTAAAGTAGTTTAGAAAAAACTAATGAGATCGTTTAAGAGAGCAAACTAGAAAATCTAGCGTAAGAAGAATAGTTAAAAAGCCATACAGATTCTTAGTACTTTGGTGCCTGTGAGGAATGGTCAATCAGCAAAGAAGTAAAACTGATATGTTTTTATGCTGCAAACTGTACTCATATGTTGTTTATGACTTAGTGACGGATCCATTTGACGGCCCATTTGATGTTAAATGTAACCGCCGTCCATAAATATCAGCATCTCTCTTGCCTGTCGCCAAGCAGCAGTACACTCGCATTTCTCTCGTATGGTTTAGGGTAAACGTGATTTTAAATTTCTCTTCCCGGTTTAAGGTAAGGTAAACGTGAATTTAAATCCAAATGTGAAGATTCATCCTCATCAGTAACCAGTATTTTAAAAGGCGTTTAATAAATTAATATAATAAAAATCCTCTGTGTACGCAACCTGACCTATGAGCTGTCCTATACGTTTTTAAGGAAGGTCCCACGAATTGTTGTAGTTATGGACCCCCTTGTGTATTTCCACGTAGTTATTATATCTCACCAGGTTTACGGGCCTTTGGCCTACGTGGTTTAAGTCAACACTCCTTGTCACAATTGGCAGCGGCTGATCGTTATGCGGTCTACCATAACACCATGATTTTCTATTCCCGTCTCAGTCACGTTCTCTGCTCGGCCAGACCAAATCATCAATTAAATTGGCGGACAATGACTAACGACAATGATTTCATTCAAACTATCTGATACCGGTCACGTCCGCTGACTATTCTATCAGCACCCATGTCACTGTTTGTGGTCTAATTCGAGCATGCGATCCTTATTGATGAGACCACAGGGAAGTGGGAATGTCCCAATGGCTTTCAATCAAAAGGTGAATCAATCTGTTTTTCGCTTGAAAAATGTACGTGCGCTGTTTCTCCGTTTTGGGTGCTGCCTTTGGTTGACGGCTCCGTGGCTTAGTGGCCTGCCTTCGAAGCGAGGGGCCCCGGGTTCGATTTTCACACACACTTTGTGTGGTGAGCATGATGTTTTCCTTCACCGTTTCGAGAACGTGGTATTGCGCACATACATTTTTCAAGTGAAAAACTCGTACACGTGTGGGTTTGAACTAGCGACCTTCGGATTGAAAGTCGGCGTCTGTATCCCCGGTCCGCCTCGCTCTCGCTACAAGGTACATTGTTATAATAAATTGCAAATGGTGAATTTGTAAGCTAGCCGTGTATTTATGTAGGTTATGGACTCTGGCAGAATTATGGATGAGGCGAAACAAATATTTGATGTTTTCCTGTATTGCTCTCATAATTGCTAGAACAATGTGTATTTATGTGCTATGTAGCGTTGGCTAGACTTTGAAATGTGTTCGCAAGGGCCGAAGGAATATACACTTAAGTTGGTTGTTTTTCCTTGTTTCCTTTACGGCTTATAGGCATTATATTTGCTTAGTCATGTTAGATACAATTTAGTGCAAGTTCATCAAAAATGGTCGTCTATAAACAAGTGACTGGTCGTATAAACGTATAAATAGACTTCAATTTTTAAACAACTACAATTGAATTCCTTTTTTTTGCCCTTAGGGGGAAAATTTCACCATTGGATAACCGCGAAGGTACTAACAAAAAATAAACATCCAAATCAGTCCACAGAGTAATTATAACATAAATATATATCAACAATAATGAAATACAGAATAATGTGAAACAATAAAATTTGACTGGGTATTTTGAAACATTTATTTTATTTTTGTATAATACTGTTTTAAGAAAAATACCTAAATCTAAATCACTACATATTGTAGTATAAAACAAAGTCGCTTTCTCTGTCCCTATATCCCTATGTATGCTTAAATCTTTAAAACTACGCAACGGATTTTGATGCGGTTTTTTTTAATAGATAGAGTGATTCAAGAGGAAGGTTTATATGTATAATACACTAGCAAGTCACCCCGGCTTCGCACGCGTAGTTTCTGATACGACACTGATGCTTTGCTAACCGTGCGAAGTCGCTAGTAAAATTATAAATAAAACTGCCTACATTGTTAGTAAAGCAGACAAAGCAACTAGATATTTCACACAGATTCTTTTTGTCAGAAAGCCCTGAGAACATATCGTTTTGTGGTGTCGAGTACCGTGTTTCGTGAGGACTACTTTTTTCATGTAAAGTAATACTACACTGCTTGCGAGACAGTTAGCGGGCGTACTATTTGTTTCAATGCAACCAATTCTGCTTTTGAAACATTCAACTTCTGTCTTTGAAGTTGGTCAAAAATATTGTTGTCTCATTCCGTGTTTCATTCATGGTAAGAGACAAAAGGTTTTAAAGCCAAATTCAAAGTAACTAAGATTTTATTTTTATACACTAAAGGCTCTGTTTACGTCGTCCTCATGTTCCAGTAGATACCGGCCTTCACTCCACATGTTCCCTTTCAGGGTTTGATCTACCACGGGAGCCCAAAGCGGATTGTCTCTTAATTTTTGTTTTTTATGGGTAGCCGGTTACCCTCGCGATCTTTTCATACGCCCCGCCGGCGCCGTTTTGAAATCGTGGCAATGTTATGATGTTTTACAATATACTTCGCCGTAAACCGGGTTGTTAAAATTAAGAGATATTGCTGTCCGAAATTATACAAAGTAATGCTATTTCTGAACATTGAACATAAACGTTATCTCGTTTCCCTCTTTTCCTTCCTCATTAACATACTCTTTACATTAGAATTATTAACGTAAAGTCGTATTTTTTGAGGGTCCACGATGCCCGCGTCTTAAGTTCCACAGATTTCGTGCACTTGTCCCCTGGGGTGGTGCGAAAGGCAACCCAAAGTAGCAGTATAAATTGTGCCAGGTTCCTCCGGAGAAATACTGCCACCAGTCCTGGTAATCCGCTACCAAGCAGTGGGGCACTCGAAATCCTAGATATTAATATTTAAATAAAATAAAGAATTCTAACTGAAGCAGTGACAATAAAAATCATCAAAATCTATTCTCATCTGGCAAAAAGGTAACGAGTAACAAAAATGGCACTAGAATTAGAAAGCCTATTCCTAAAGTGCTTTAAATTTACCATTATTGAACTCCTGACCGCCCATAAATCTCTATTATGAACCAAACGATTCGGTTAAATATGCGGTTGATTTGCGTACCCAGCTATTTGTATGTATTTTAGACAATCAGTGATCTCATTCGTAACGAATCTAGGGTCAGGGTTACTATTGCTGCATTTAAATTGAACGTAACTATTAGTTGTCGTAAGTTTTCTTCCAACACAGCCAATTTCAATAATCAACTTACTGATCACTGAAAATAAACGTTATTGGGTACGTTTATGTGTCAAAAAAGATATTTAATCTTATGACAAATGACAACGTTGCTATGATAAGTTTTCTCCAGACATAACTTGAATATTGGAACTGTGTTCTAGTAATTCTTGCAAGTCATATAAGGGTCCTGGTTTTGCAGGGCTACCGCTATGCTTGTCGTTTCCAAATGCCTAAATTATCTCTCTATAGTGATATTCTATTCCATAGGCAGGCAAATTAGGCACAATCAAAATTAAGATATTCTATCAGTTAATTAGATCCCAAAGTAAAAGCTACGCTTAGTTTGGGAGTAGATAGCGCTGTATGTCCATGAATATTTTTTTCATTCACATTTTACAGTCATGGGGTCGGGACAGGAAAAAGATATAATTATTTAAGAAATAATGGAGACACCACAGAATCTCGAAACTCGATCGCGGCTTGACTCATGAGAATAAAGGATAATTTGAAAAACAAATAGTACGGCGCTGGTAATATAACACTGGACCAAGATCATATCGGACTCACGATTAAAAGTAAATCAATGGTGCTATTCAACCCTGGATTGTCACCCCTTACAAACGGGCCATTTAGTAAAGGGTGTTTCCGAGAACGGACCACCTACGTCGCCCATTGATCTAGTTCCATAATTCTGGTCATTGCCTTTTTGAAACATCTTGTATAGTTTATGGGTGGCGATCATAATGGCATAATTTGTTGTCATCTTTTGTTGTGCCTGTGAATGGGTAGGTTTTTGGTATTTAAACACTTAAATTAGCTATTTAATGTGAGGGCTCAGGTATGTTGTGTTCATTCATTGATTATTTAACATTCAATGGTGATGAATATTTGGTCTGGGGTCATGTGTAACTTTAGATTGCTTTAGTGTAAGAAAGAAAAAAAAATCTGAATCTGATTTTGGGAAAGTTAACAAAATTTATTAAATCTAAAATTTTTAATTAGGTTTTGTATCAAATGTGATACTTAGTTAGGAACTATTTAATGAATATAGTAACCATGACAGAAATAAAATAAATTATCAATTTCAAAATAGTTGATATTCATTAAAAATACATTTACTTAGCCAAGCGTTTTCAATTCTATGGTGTAAGTAGGAATATTGAGTATTGGATAAACACTCATTTATTCCAAATCAATTTTACGCACACAAGTAAATTATGCACATAATATGCATACAGATATGTAAAATTACGGATAGTTTTCATGTTTTAACTAGTCTCATTTGTTAAGTATACAACTGTTCCAACAATAGTAAAGTAGATAAAAAGTTTCTAAAATTTTCCAGAGCTTTCCACCCTCATAACCAACCCTCGAGACCAAGCTCCTATCAAACGCAGCTCGCCACAAATAAGCTCGTCCGATTGAGCAGCTAACTTTCTGTAATTGATCGTCCCCTGGTGTCTCGGAGTGGTTGACTTCCTACTGGTAGGAAAGATGGATATGTTTTTAATTCCCTGAGCTTTGACTTGCAAAATTGATTTATAGCGAAACTTTTCATTTCATACGTACGGGTCAGAAGAATGCTGATAGGAAATTGCTTTAAGTTGATACTAAAAAGATCAAGAATAAAGGGACATTTACTATTAGGCCTATAATGTATGTCTGCCCGCGAAGTATTCAGCTTCCTATGAAGGGAGTAAGTCATACATGTTTACTAGCTGCGCCCTGCGGTGTCACCCGCGGTTGGCCATCCCACGGGAATACTTCAGTTTTTGATAATTAAAGTAGCCTGTATTAATCCAGGATATGGACTACCTTCATACAAAATGTTTTTAAAATCCGTTCAGCCGTGAAGGAGTAACAAACATTCACGTACAAACTTTCGCCATTGTAGTATTAATGTGATATGGCGACATTACGACATAAGATTTAAAAAAAATCGGCGATACGGAACTACGGGCATTTAGTTATAGACCATTCTTCTCTGCTGTGAGTTAGATATATAATATCTACAGCTTAAATACAGCCCCCACCCTCAGTCTACTTACAAATAATGCGATGTCTTCCTCTTGATCATAATATTTCCATCGACGCCGAACAAGCGTGACATGTGGAGTGCTATCCAAATAATGAGTCAATTTGACATCTTCAGCCGCACGACAGTTTTGCACCCACTTATCCGTTCAAAAATAATCCCATCCCCTTCCTTATCGGAAATAGCAACACATTCATAAATCCGGCGCTACCCTAACTGTCAATGACAAACAGACGGTATAATCCCCTACTTTGGTATTTTTCAATCAGTCGCATGCATTGACTTCATAATTCGTTTCGCAGCACATGATCTTGGGGTTAAGGATCTTGGTATTGAAGACAAGACCAAGCACTTTGGAGAATACGGTTTGGAGTAGGTTGTGGGTTTGGAGAAAGTGAATAAAGGTGAAATGGTGCTTGCATTTGTTTAGGTTATTTGTAATAAAACTAGGTATTTTGGTTTAAAGGTAAACAAGCTTATAAAGTCATTTAGAGATTAGGAGCTCTAGGGATCAAGCAAGCTTTGCCATGACCGCTTCAATATTACGTTGTCATAAGACTAAAAGCATTAAATGTGTTTTTTTAATGTGAATTAGTGACTGAGTATACTGAGTCGCATTCATACTGCTGCGTCCATCACCCGAGACGGGGATGATACGTCTCATGCGCATGTGATTTCACCGGCACCTACACCTTTCCACAGGAAGTCAGTAATGCTAACACTACAGCTTGGCGACCGTTTCTAGGTGTGGTGGCAGTACCTCTCCGGAGGAACTTGGCACAAGTACTACTGCTACTTCGAAGCACCACCCAGGGGGTACGTGTAGGTAATAAAAGGACTAGACCCCCCCCAAATGTATTGAGTACTACAGCCATGCAGGAAAGCTGATCTTTTTAAACTAATTCAGTACACCACTTCTGCTTTCCATAAATTTTTGAACCAAGCCTATGTCTCTGTACTCGAAAGCTTATAAGGAAGATATTATTTGTTCAATGTGTTTCCGTAGAACCTTCAAGAGCTTAGATAATCAAATAATACCGACTCAATATTTGTATTCATGAGTATGTTACTCATCTCTTCGTTAAATCTGTTCATATTGATAGGTAAAGCCACACGCATTGTTTACTGATAAGCATCTTGTTTCGTCAATCAGTTACTTGCTCCACCTACCCTCATAAACATCTATTTATCCTTCACCCAAACTTCAGCTTTAGAACAAGGCTCTAAGATATACATTTGGTTTGCGGCTACAAATTAATTTACGACCATTAAAAGAAAATAGACCATCAAGTGCCGATGTGTTTAAGGCTTAACATAATTTTTGAATTGTAATACGTTGCTCTGTTAATAGGTGGTGACATTGTGTTTTATCCTTAATAGGACCGTTTTTCTGACACACAAAAAGAATGATGCCTACTTCTTGGTAATGGCAGTTATTTTCTGTTGTAAATTCTCATAGGATTCATTTTGAATTCTGAATAAGGATCAATTTATTAATTAAATAATTATTTTATTATTTCTGCGGCTATTGGTGATTGATCGAGTTGGAGTTCGAGTTCGAGATCGAGTTTTTACTTTTCTATTATTATCCTAATATGTAAAACACAAAAATTGTTTCTACTTATGTCCGTTATAGACTTTGAAAATACATCCAACTGATGTGCCCCAAACCGGTTTCATTATAAAAGCAATATGTAAAGATGGTTTTAGACCAATAAAACAATGCACTAGGCACAAAATGTATTTCTTTTTTAGCGTTGTAATAGCGCTCGTTACAGATAATCCTAGTATAGTTATAATACAAATTAAAACCTAGGACCATGGCCGATATCTTAATAATCATTTTTAAGATGTAATAATTTTATTTAATTAAATAAGTTTAAAATGGAGATTAGACTACTTAAAAGTCATAGTCTAATTTCCGTTTATTCTTAAAATATCATAATAAATTTATTATATTGGAATAATTGAACAAAATAATACTCACTATTAAGTATTAAAAATATTTATTTGTTGACAAAATAACACTTCCAAATTTAATTAATAATGCACTACTTATATAGTTATTAGGGTACAATACAAAACAATGCATACCCCTATATAAATAAATAAATATTCGTGGACATTTCACACAGCGTCATACGGGATGTCAGTGCCCACTTAACATAAAAAAAGAATAAGTACTCCCAGTGCCACTTTTACTTCACCTTCCTCACTCATAGCTCACTACTCCGATCATAACTAAAGGCCAAGTTCATCAAACCTTAAACAGCCGTCCAAACAACCATGACAATGAATGGGCGTCTAAAATAAGACAATCGCTTCATTACCACCGCAAATCTGTTACGTAACTGACGTATCATCAAACGATACGGACACACCGAGCGGAAGGCCAAGGTCTTGGCTGCGTTGGCCTTTAGGCAATGATCCCGTTTTTAACGTGAATACGTCTTTGAACTTGGGGAATCAATTCAGAAAACTGATGATAACAAAATTGGGGAATACAGTTTGATGCAGCTACAAATCTATCATATACATTCTACATTTTATTACACCAACCGATGGAATAAAGAATTCGTGAAGGTGAGTGAGGACTGTGACGCATAGGTTGCCAGGGGTTTTATTGTATTATAGTACTCATAACCTATACGTATTCACGTAAAACACACGGCCGTGTCCACGAGACAGCCACACCCCATTTTTTATTTTATGCGACTAAAGTGACGGTACGAGTAGCACTTGATTGTTATATTGTTACCGCCGTTGCATGAAAAGGCTGCGTTGGCCTTTAAAGATTGGAATAAATATATATTACTTAAAAAGGAATAGCTAACGTTCCCGGATAGGGTGTAAAGAGAAACTGCGCGTACCCTGTACCTATTTACTGTTTTCACTATTATTGCTTACTTGTTTTAATTCTTGTTATAATATTATCTTTTTTTAATATCGTACATCAATTTGTTTTTTTTTTCTGTTTATTGTATTGTATATGTGTGCTAAATATAAAATAATTGAGTGTCTATGTCTATTTACTTTGTGCTTTGGCCTCCGTATTTCATCGCTGCTCTCAACATTAGCCTTTCCCGTTCGATGTGGCCATGCCATGTATCGGCATCTGTAGGCGCCGACTGCCGACGAACAGCCATCATATCTTTGATCTTGATTAAGATTTATTACGCTCATAGGCTTGGCTCGATAAATCGCCCATCTACTTTCATAGGTTATTTTTGCCGACAGACTAAGAATTTTCGTATTATCTTCTTGTTCTGAGGCACAATAAATACATCTGCACTAGAATACTCTGTTTTACAGCGAACCCACGACCTGTAGCGCAGAACGCAGAGCTACTACCAATTGAGCTATAAGGCCATTCATTGCGTGAAATGTATGTTTTCAATATTTGGTGTACACTGCAGTATTTTAAATCATATACAATTGAGGAACTAGAAATAGCCTGTGTGAATCCCGCTTATTTCATCGTCGCGTCAGCTACACAAATATTTTCCTTAATGATAAAGCCAAGTGTCTCATACAATTCTTGTCTTATCTTCCCTCCACAGGAACCACACAATGAACCAAATAAAAGTGGTATTGACAATGAAAGGATACGCCACAAATGATGTATTAGGAGATAGGATCGATATTATAGTTGGGGTATAAATCACTGAGTTGCATTCGAGTAAAGCAACATATCCACTACTAAACTATTCGGTTAGCAGTAGCTTCAGTGATATTATAATATTATGAAATTTTTATTTTGCTTTGGTTATATTCCAACGTACTGGTTCTTAGCCATAAAATATATATTTTTTACTTTTTAGTTTTAGTAGTTTACGAGTAGGTTTTACTCGTCAAAGCCCGAATGCCAGACTCGAAAAAGTCTGGCATTATGGCAGGTGGTACCAATTCATTATTTTAATCTTAAAAACTCTTAAAAAAAGCTCGTTGTATTTTTCATCTTCGGTCTTTTAGTTAAGTACTTAGAAGTATCTGAGGAAGAATTCTCAATCGAAAAAGTATACGTAAGTAGACGCAATAGTTAGTGAACGTGCAACAATAATGCAATGTTGGTAACGAAAATTCATTTAAAGGGTATTGCTCGCATAGATGAATACTTTAATCGACTTCAAAAATAGGTGGGGGTCTTCAATTTGGTACCTAGTATTTGATGTTTGTGTAACTGTTACGCGATGTAATTTTTTTACCCACTTAAGCTGAGAAGAATTGAAATAATATTGCCTGTCTCCAAGTTGGTCCCATACAAATTGCATGGATTTTTTTTATCTTTAATGGTGAGAAAATGGGGACGAAATTGTCGGACTCGTTTTATTCGATTTTTAATAAATCTCTTGTAAAAGTTCCTACATGAATTCCCCGGAAAAATTTCCTACATGAACGCGCCTGTAACTTAAGTAAACCTAAAGCAACCTTAGTTACAGGCGCATGTTACAATCCCTTCTTGGAGTGACGAGCGTATCACAATGCTACTCTTGTCTTGGACCTAAGCAGATATTAAGTAAATTGTCAGCCGGTTCGCTTAGCCACGCTATAAAAATACATACCCCCAGTGGCATGTAGACCTAACTTGGTATACTCCACTCATATCACGCATGGTCTTATCACTGTAGACGTGCGTGACGTCAATAATTTATTTACGGGTCAATCGACAACGAATTTTTTAAAGATTTATTGCTTAGTATAATCTCGTATTGATTGCCTTACGAAAGAACGAGTGACTGTCAAAATCAATTTCAATGCTTCTAACATTCCCTCAGTTGAAATATGGTACTTAGTTCCTTGTGAAACAAACTTACGATTTTGCTCATGCCATTCGCTATTATTCCCTGTTGCAACTGTCATGGTCACACACAAACACCAAAAACTCGAGAACAAATAAATGTTTACACAAATATGTATCGTTTTCGTAAAATAAACTACCGTACCAGCCTCTAATGTTCCCACTGCAGGGACACCGGCCTACTCTCAATAATTGAGAGTGAATGGGCTCTGATCTACCACGGGAGCCCAATCCGGATTGGTAGATGTCACATGTCGTCGAATTTTTGGTTCTAAGACATGCCGGTTTCCTCACGATGTTTTCCGTCACCGTTTTGAGAACGTGGTATTGCGCACATTAATTTTTTCAAGTGAAAAAACTCATTGGTGCACGTGTGGGTTTGAACCAGCAACCTTCAGATTGAAAGTCGGTGTCTATGTCCCTGGGCCACCATGCTCTTAAAATAAACTAGTAAGTAGTAATCGTACTGCCTGTTCTACTAAGCACTTTCCTCCACTACGCTACGACGTAGCTTCAGTATACATCATAGAGCCATCATAAATACAGCCCACTCACTGAATTCCACTTCTTGATTAAATTCGCCGCCGCGATCTAAATTCATCAATGAAAATATCATCTTACATTGATTTCTCATTCAACCCAATCAGAACAACTTTCAATGTTTGATCTATTGTATGCAAAGCGCATAATCCAATCTGTAGCAGTATCTCTACTACCGACTATTACTTACTACCTACTTAAAGTCTGTTTGGTTTGTTCCGTTGCACTTGACCAACTGAACGAATTAATCATTACTACCGTTTCGAAGAGTATGCTCTGATTTCGCCAGACCCATAAAGGAACCTACTGACTAGTGACTTTTTGTTATACACCTTGCTTATCTCGTGACAAAGGTCCTTTAGGTTTTATGAAGTATGTGAATATGTTTGCGCCCGAATCTAGAACCTATGAGCATTACGGCATTGTAATCATACTTCCGCAAAGTAACGCCTAAATCCATCATCTACCAGCTCATATTGCCCAATCATATTCGTACTGTTTAAAAAAAAATCATAAAAATAATTTCTGTTAAGTCAAAATATACTTATATCCCAATCTGTACCGTCTTTAGAAGTGTTCCAGTTTTGCAGGTTTGATTTAATCTGCTATGATGCGTGGGGGATTATCTTCCAGCTTTAAGAATTCTAATTTCTTTATGACATCTGTTTCTTTGCGGCTTTTGAAACGATCACCGTAACTGTTTTTTGGTATTTATAGGTGCCAATAAATGTTTTTTCAACAGAAGCGCAGTAGGTAGTAATTTACTACAAATGATCGATGGCAATCGATTAAGTATTCAGCTCATTTCCAATAAAATAAAATCTTATAGTCACAATTGATTCGTCCGTAATTTGGAGTCAATTCAAAACTGGTCCTATTGGAATTAAACACTATTTTCAGTCGACAGCTCCATGGTCGTACTGAGATTGAGTACCAGTTAACTACAGAATTGTTATGTGGGTATAAAATAATACCATGTTTTTAAGAATATAATTTACTTGGTAAGTAATGAAAGCTAGATTGTTAGATTCTAAATATAATAGATTTGTTTGCCAGTTGACTGCCCTTCATTTAATATTTAAAAAACGTGAGTAAAAGTGTAACTTTACCCTAAAGTAATTACCGTTGGCCAAAATCAGTAATGCAAAGATAAAATTTGACTTTTTGATTAATTGAAGGATTAAGATTTTCATAGATTTCAAATTTTACTTTACCATTATAAAATTAATGATATTTTATTACATTAATTGAATAAGCCGATTTGAGACATTTTATTGTGTGGTAATTAACATTTGAGTCATTTGTAATTGTGTAGCAATAATGATTAGATTATCCTCACCAAAAAAAGATTTTTCCTGTCAATTGTAACTAAAGTTTTAGACTGTTAGTGAATAAGTAATATTTTACGATTCCTTACCATTCTGCATACCTAACTCAAAACACGTAGATCGAATAATGTTCTGGTATTAATTTGACCGACAATTTGTAAGTTACACTTAACAAGGGCCATAATTAAAATGTCCTAATGAGAATGAGGATTTTGTTGTTTAGTATTTTGTTTAAAATGTGTTCATTTCCAGATTCTAATTAGGAGCCACTGAGTCGCCGACATTGTGACTCATTTCATAGCTTCATTAAACCTTGCGAAATTTCCCACCATTCCTCAGGAGCCATAGCATTCACCTTGACTCTAGTTCTAGTTGTAGTGATCAATCAATCACATCTTGACGTAAATTGGCAACGGCCAGACGAAATATTTATCAAAATCATTCTGGAGCCTATTATTCCTAACCGATTATGTCAAGGGCAAATGTCTTTGTTATTTTTCGTTCCCATTGTGTTCGGGTTGTATTGCCACTTCCATGGTCGCAGTTTTGGGTGTGATATTCGACGACAAAATATTGAGTGACTTGATGTGATATTTGCTAGGATGTGCGTTTTATTGATTCCCAATTTCCTGCTACTTACGCTGTTGAATAAAACTTAGCCTAAGTACTAAGCCTAAAACAATTCAGTCACCGAGTCGTATTCATTCTGCTGCGTCCATCACCCGACACGGGTATGTAACGTCGGATGGGCCTGTGCTTTCACCAGTACCCACATCCTTCCACCAGAATACAGTACGACACGACGAGCACTTGTGTGGTGGCAGTACCTCTCTGGGCGACCTTGGCACAAGTTCTACAGCTACATTTGATTGCACCACTCAGGAGACACGTGTAGATATTCTATAGGACTCTCCTAGGGACGCGGACCACATGGTCCTCCAAGATTTTAGTGTACAATATTCTGTATATTCATTGTATCTTTTAGTATGACTAAATTTGTATCAGTCCACAAAGTAGTGTATCAAGTTGCGTGATGAAGAAATCATTCCATACAAAGTAAGACTGTCCCATCCTGGCAAAGATGACTCTATATTTGACAGAACAATTAAACAGAGAGATGTACCTGCAATGCAAGGTCATTCTACGCGGTATTGAACAATCAGAATCTGAATGTACAGGGCGTTTGCATTCTCGATAAGGGCAGTCTTTCTGCAGACCGCGGTATTCTGTTTGCATTGTGTCGGGACCCTGTGTAAAGTTATAACGTTTACTCACTAAAATCCCTGCTATGCGATTCCCTGTACCGCAGGTGGCATGGACAAACACCCGAGACCTGAGAACAATTAATTAATTAATATTATCAGATCACTAATAGAACTTATGCCTACATATAAACATCTAGGTGCAGAATAAATATATATTTTTTTATGTCCGTCTGTCTGTCTGTTTGTTTATTCAGGCTAATCCCCTAAACGGCTGGACCTATTTTAAAGGTTTCACTGGATAGCTGAGTTTATAAAAAGTAACTTATGATTCATCAATTTTAGAAAAAAAAAATATTTCCGCGCAATAAAAAAATAAGATCGTACTTTAGAAATAAGAATAAGAATATATTTTATTGTTAAACTGTATACAAAGATCTTATAAGTAATATTATAGTTTATGAAACAACAGTTTGTCCTCTCGGACGTACAATATATCAAAAGAGACTCCAAACAAATAAATTATGAGTTAACTTGTGTTAACTGCAAAGTATTCATTAACACTATAATCAGCTTTCCTAACTAGCCATTTTTTCAGTCTATATTTAATTGTTCTATATCTCTTCTTTACACATTACGGAGCATCCTGTAATATTAATACACCAGCACGGAGGTCCTTGATGGACGACCTCGTGACTCGCCCCGCTCTGGGGATGTGGGTCTCCTTGGTCCCCGGCTCGGGTCGCGGACCAAAGAATCGGTGTGGTGTACCTACACGATTTACACGGGCCATTGTCGATAGATGGATGGAGTTTACAGCACGAGACCATGGCATTTATTAAATTCGTGACCTGATCGTCACATTGGAGATCAGGTGAGCCGCTTCTAACGATGTGCTCGAGTCTATATTCGGGTCGCATTTATGTTTTGTTTTGCGTTGTTCGAAGCGTCATTCACAACTTTTTAGCGTATCAGCGCTAAAGCTAACGAATACCCACTGGTAGTAGCCCTGCCTTCGAAGCGAGCGGTCCCGGGTTCGATTCCCGGCCGGGGCAAACTGTCGGATCTTGGAATACGTTTTTCTGGGTTTCTCCTAGTTCTGAGTGAGTGTGTAACCGTTATTTTTACGTTATTAACGACGTTTTCTAAACTAACGTTTTTTAGAAAGCCAAAAGGTTTACTTCTAAAACGTCATGTTTTGTGCACGTAGCCTTGTTGGCATGTCTTTCGCCTGTTCATATCTTACACAAGATGAGGAAGAAATGAGATTCGAATGGATTTTCGGAAAATATTGGGCTAATATCAAAAGCACTTCAGCCATTTTGTGAACATAAAATACTTTAAGGAAAAATCCTTGAAAAGGCCTTTTACTGACATAAAAATTGTCGTACGCTTTTCGGCTATCTCACCTGATAGATATAAAGTTAATTATTAACCGAAGATGGCCACACAATTATGACCATACAATTTTCCAATAAAAATATGAACTAGGGTTTGAATGCATTCATCTTACTGCACACATACATACATAATAGGTTAACATAATGGCGGCCTTATAGTTAAAAATCCCTAGATCCCTTAGCTAGGGATCTGGTTCCCATAGTACAAGTTATGCTTAGTTTCTGTGTGAAATATCTATCAATATTTATGTATTTTAATAATTTGGAGACATGTCGATACAATTGTTACCTAACATGCCCATTAACAGCAATGCATTAACGTTGTCCCGAAATGGAATCCCGCACCCAAATATCTGGACTCCGTATAGAATGACGCTATAATAGGGCTGTCACAAAATTAGAATAAAATTTCAAGCTAAAATTAATTATATAAATATCAAATTGTTACTTGTTGCATACAATATGGGTCGCGATCTCTTCTTTTAAGTTTGAGAAACCTGAGAATACCCACCAATTTTTTTGTGATCTATAATTAATTTTGTTAAAGTCAAAGTCAAAGTTTGTTTATGGTCGAAACACATGTACAAAGGATTTAGTAATTATCTTTGTTTCAATGCATTCCTACCCAAAGGGCGTACAATATTTTGATTACAAATTGAGTCAATTATATTTAATAATAATAACATAATAACACAAAAAAAGAATATGAATAAGAGATAATAATAATAATAAAACCAGAATAAAAAAACCAATCCAAACAATGGTTAAAATGAAGGCACACGGACTATTTTCTTTGACAGTAACCTTATGTCCGGATTTAAGTTTGTATGGCTTCGATAATATGATACTCTAAAAGTTGGTGTGAATTAAAAAAATAAAAGTGTTTTCAAGTTATTTATATATAGACCAGCTTCAGTATTTACATCTTAAAAAAAAAACATTAATTGATAACCTCTGTTGGGCGTCGGTTAAAATAATGAAAGTCGGTTTACAAAAGTTACTGTTGAATGGAAAAACGCAACCATTTTGGAAATCTGTCAAAAATGTCTACTTATTTCACACTTACGACGACAACCCTAAAGGAAGTTACAGCCAAATTAACGCCGCGTCTGTTTGGACATGATTTGCGACCAAGGCACAACAATACAGCCTGTAGTAGTATGGTATAGTTTTTATGCCCATTCGCCTGTAAAAGTCAACTTTTGATGCCCCAAGTAATGAATTATGCAGGAAAAGTTGAGTGTTAGTTCATGTTGTATTCATACTTTTTGGGGTTTACTGGCGTTTTTGTCATATTCGATGTAAGATGGCGTTTTGTTTTTCGTGTAATGTCATAATAGCGGCTAATTGGATTATGTTTTCTTTTACCGTCTTAAAAATGGAGGTTGTCAATTTGGCTATGTTTATTTTTTTGTTTGCCGCGCAATAAAAACGCGTCAATTATGGACCGTTTCGATGAGTCTTTTATTATTAAGGAGCCTTTGAGACTTCATGAAAAATGTCTTCCGCAGCAACATCATTACAGATCGAATACAAAAATAACAATAAAAGACATGAAGTGTGTTCTTGGATCTTCGCATGTGTTACGTGATTGTGTGTTCACATCAACTGCGACACACGGAATTCTAGGGACAATATAAATTCTGTAAGCGTGTTTATTTATAAATTTATACACCCAGGAGTTTTATATCGTGTTTTTGTTTATATAATTAATCTGGCGCCTGAGTCACAGGTTTAGCCAGTTTTCTTTGTAATATACGAGTGCTTAATTAAATGAATCGTTTAATTCGTCTGGATTGATAGTTTGCCTCATTAATCCTTCAACAATGGCTCGTGGCAATTTCAAATCTTGGATGGAAATCTTCATGCATCAGTGCAAAATGAAAGAATGCATCTTATTGATCGAAAGAGTAATGATTAATTTCTGTGGCGGTTTTATACGGTGCTACAAAAATTGCGATTGGTGATCCTGCGTATATATTTATGTTACTAGCTACGCCCCGCGGTGTTACCCGCGGTCATAAATCAACATGAGTCGTTGGAAAAATTCTGACACTAGTGACATTATAGCAAGTCACTAAAAAAATATCATTTTTTCTTATACCTTCGTAACAAATTTCTTCCAAATCAGTTTAGGCGTGAAGGAGTAACAAACGTACGTACAAACAAACATTTTATTATTAGATTGTACAAAATAACTTCCGGGCGAATTGGAAATGTTATGGAAATGGGGAAATATTCGCACTTTTCCGTATATTCTGACATGTCTTTCTGGTATCAGGATTTATAACTGGTACTAACCTGTTTCGAGCAGTACTAACAGGTATTACTTTCTTCTGGATTGAATAAAATAAATAATCATGGTCATTTCACACAGCGCCATGTAGCCCCTAACTAAACTTAGCTTGTACTATGGGCACTAGATAACTGATAAAATATTAACGTGTATGTAAATACAAAAATACTGGGTGGGGAAGCCTTCGACTGTAGGAATATCGCCCGGAGTGTCATACGTTTTGACAGGTTGCTACAACGAACAGATGCGCGCGCGCAGGCCGTCTGTCGCCCTCCATCATATTCCGTGACAGACCGCCATTTCTGATCGATCGTTTGTCACCCTGCTGAGACAGGTCTCTGGGCATCCCTTAACATATATACGGACTTTCGAACACACACCTGTATCAATAACTGTATGAATACGAAACCTAGAACATGTTTCCAAATCTGAAAATACAACTAAGAGGTAAAGAGGTATGTTTCAAAACGATGAAGTTTAGGCGGCGGTTTTGAGGGCAAGGAGATATATAATACTATTACTACTATTTTCTATAAATACGTATATATAATACATATACCCAGACACAGAACAAACATCTGTGTTTGTCACACGAATACTTGTTCTGGGCGGGAATCGAGTCCACGACCGCGCAGAAGGCAGAGTTGCTACCAACTGAGCTGTGAGGCCAATAGCTATATCTATACTGTGTCCAGTATCTACCCAAGTTCTATTACACATACCGTACCAGCCTCTAATGTTCCCACTGCAGGGACACCGGCCTACTCTCGATAATTGAGAGTGAATGGGCTCTGATCTACCATTGGTAGATGTCACATGTCGTCGAATTTTTGGTTCTAAGACATGCCGGTTTCCTCACGATGTTTTCCGTCACCGTTTCGAGAACGTGGTATTGCGCACATAAATTTTTCAAGTGAAAAAACCCATTGGTGCACGTGTGGATTTGAACCAGCGACCTTCAGATTGAAAGTCGGCGTCTGTGTCCCTGGACCACCACGCTCTCTATTACACATAATCCCTGTTTTATCACCTGAGCTACTTGACACAGTAACTAGTAATAGTTAGTGGCAATATAACGTGTTGATAGTGCAAGCAAACTCTATAACTGTACACTGATTTGTGGATCTGATATAGTGAAATCACAGGCACACGAGCACTGTCGAGCGATTTGGATTATTTTTTTAAATATATAGGAAACGAAACGTTTACACACTCATACCCCTACTAGGATTCCCTTTGTCGCAGATGGCATGCACAAACACAAGACCCAAGATCAAATTTCGTACTCACTGCCCAAAGTGTGCCCCGGCCGGGTATCAAACCCGGGACCCCTCGCTTCGAAGGCTAAACTAAGCCACGGAGCCGTTTAACCCATGAAGAAATTCCGCCGCTAAAAGTGAAATCAGTGATTTGAATAGCTCAGTCGGTTTATTCGATTGTCAAATCAGTAAATTAGGCAATAAGTTTGAATATGTTGGAACAACAGAATATCATAACATTTGTTTATGTATTTTAATAAAATATTGGAAGATTCTATAATATGATAAAAGTTACTTACCTAACACAAAAACAATTGCTTAAGTGTTGAGAATTACAAGATGATTTGAGAATCATATATTCACATAGGGGTGCGTAGGCGTTGATCAGAAATTCATCCACAGAAGCTTGATTGACGTAACTTGTCAAGCGTGTCGAAAATGGGTTATTATGCAAATTAACCCGTTTCGAAACAAATAATCTAGTTTTCAGTGAAGGCGTAACAAAGATGGCTTGTCAATGTGATCGTAACGGTTATCTTAAAATTTCAACTCACTGCTCGGAAGCAGAATTTAAATTTGATAGCTGTGCTTGGACAAATATCACATTTACTACCGATTTCAATACTTTCATCCTCTGTTTTCCCTTTTTAATGTGAAGGGTGAAACTACTCATGAATTTTACTCGTGAATTTCTATGTGGCGATCTCGGAGGTACACCCTATTAAATATAATAGTCATGCAAAACGGTCCATAATAGGAAAATATCACGATAAAAATAGATAAAACATACAGCCGAATTGAAAACCTCCTACTTTATCGAAGTCGGTTGGAAATACCACTCGGAGTTTGGTGTCTACTTTGCTCACATCCGTAAGTCTTATGAATAAGACCTTTGATAATACCTTATTAATAAGACCTTATTATACGCCAATAAGGGTTCATATGTGAAATTATAACCATTGTCTTATCAACTAAATAACCATGTGAAATGCAATTTTGAGTATTGAGTAATCCTTATACCAAGCGTGCTTATCGCATCGTTCCAGTCTGTAGATCCCGTCTAATTGCTTCGGTAACTCTGATTAGGAAAAAAACCAGTGGATGCAATTTCCCCATTACCGAGAAGATAAAATTCTTCGAGCTTTGAACCTTTAACCTTCTCCGAGAAGGCAAAACTCAGACGTTCTCAAATTATTTAGCAATTTAAACATTAAACAATTTCTCAACGCGGCTTCAACAAACGGACCCCACAGCTGAATGTGCAATTACGCCATTACAGTTCACATTGGGTACTCAGTGTCTTCAATCACAAATAAAGTGACATGGCCAAAAAATAAAAGTCAAGTTCACCAAATTTTTCAACGGTATTGATATATAATTTCAAAAAATTTGCGAGTTGTATGCGAAAGATCATGGTCAACAGTGTACCCACAGGTTTTCCAATGTCATGAGTCAGGTCAGATACATCACATACATCTTACATATAGATAGAACAAAGCTAAAACTACAATCATAAAAATATAATATAAGAACTAAAATATATTATTAAAAGGAGTCCCTTTAGGCAAGGTTCCGAAGATACTGGCAGCGTTCCCCCTTTGAATAGCTAGACTTATTCTTTGTCCGAGGTAGTTGCCAGCTCTTCGGTCTCCTGTGATGTCGACTAACCTATTTGCTATTTCCTTAAAAAGCCTTATAGCGCTAGGACCCCACGGACCAAGGGTCTCGACACCGAATGGGACAAAATCATATTCTTACTTATCCTACTACTATTATAAAGGCGAAAGTTTGTAAGTATGGATGTATGGATGTATGGATGTTTGTTACTCTTTCACGTAAAAACTACTGAATGGATTTGAATGAAACTTTACCACAATACAGCTTATACATCAGAATGACATATAGGCTACAATTTTTGAGGTTTCTATAAAATCTATATATAAAATAAAATATATATATAAAAGAAAGTCGTGTTTGTTACAACACTTATAACTCGAGAACGGCTGGACCGATTGCCATGGTTTTTGATTTGTTGGATTTGTTTCCGTCCCGAATAGCAGAATTACTATTAAAACATTGGAAAATTAACGAAAAAAATAAAATCAATTTATCCCCGTATTCTCCACGGGAACGGGAACTATGCGGGTGAAACCGCGGGGCGCAGCTAGTATATATTATAAAGGCTAAAGTTTGTTTGTGTGTGTGTATGTTTGCACCACCTTCGCGCTCAAACGGCTCAACGGATTTGGATGAAATTTGGTACCAGGATAGCTTATATCATGAATTATCACATAGGCTTCTTTTGAACCTAGAACATCGGGGGTAAAACCGCTGGGCACAGCAAGTACATATTCTTTTAATTACAATACAAAAAAAGTGAGAAAGGTTCATCTAAATACGAGTAGTATATATCTGTTAGGATCTAATTCTAATTATTACGACTGGGATGACTGGGCATAATTAAACCATTTTTTTTTTGTTTTCTTTGGGATATCCTCATGGATTCTTTTCCGTTGCGGGGGCACCGGTACATAACTAAACCCTACTCCAGCCATCCCAACCCCTTGTTGTACAGGAGAAGGACTCTGGGTTGTTGTTTGCGTCTTAAGACCAAACGGCACCTGAAATGATTTTCTATTTTCCTTAGCAAGTAACGGTTAAAGAAAACTTTTTTATTCTATTTAGTATCTAAACTAAAATTTTTAAAATATGTAAGCCATACTGTTTCTTTCTTGTTAAGTCTAGTTTACACAGTTAGCTAGACTAACTGGGTCTTGTTGTTATTTTTATTTTTTATATCTGCTGAAAATGGACTCTTTGAAATTCATAAATAAATATATCGGTTCGGTGAAAATTTCTAACAGAAATATCCAAATTAATCATATCTGTTATTTTTTTCCTATTTGAAATGGCCTTCAATTGGCCCTTTTTTGACGTATGCCTTTGTTTCTTCTTCTTGGCCTTTTGTGTGATTTATGCCACACAAATTATGCCAATATACGAGTTAATGTACGTTCGCAAGATTTGTCTGCAATTGAGTTAAAAAAAATAAAAGTTTACACGCTCATACCTCTGCACTAGGATTGCCTGTGTCGCAGATGGCATGGACAAACACAGAAACACAAGACAAACACCCAAGACCCGAGAACAAACTTCATGCTCACCACACAAAGTGTGCCCCGGCCGGGAATCGAACCCGGGACCCCTCGATTCGAAGGCAGGCCTACTACCAACTAAGCCACGGAGCCGTCAAAATATGGCCAGTTTATTTAAAAGTTACAAGAATATTTACAACCAGAATGATATAATGCCTTTGTTTTAACAACACAATAAAACAAGGTTATAATTTTAACTAAGTTGCCTGTCATTAATGTGAAGAGAGCGTCTTTCCGATTGAACTCACGTCATACGAGTCGGTTTTACTGTCAAAGCGCGTCAATAGTTACACATAAAAAAATATTTACATTACAAAGTCAGTGATTATGAGAAACAACAAGTTTCGAGAACGAAACGAGAATCTTTACGATTTTCCTCAAATGAAATGACATTCGCTGAGCGCGTAAAAAACTTTGTGCGTAATTTTATTCTGACCACCCAGGCACCCTTGATTCAATTCCCACCGAAAGGAATTCCTGACGGACGTTATAGCGGCGATACGGACGTTATGGCGGCGATACGGCCGCGATAGTGAAAAAGTTCATGTCATACATTTTACACAATTTGGGTACCTTCGAACTTAAGGTTCGCTTACACTAGCACCGGCCAAATTGTGCTCACCGGCCACTAATCGTCGGCTGAACTCGGCCGGTCGAACCAATCGTGTTAAAGGGAGACACAAGTAACTCGGGTGTCGAACTTTTAAAGTCCATCTGAAAGCTTTAATATGGCTTATTGACTAGTATTGCCGGGACCGACATCTTATGTGCCTTCTGGAACTTGTAAGTAAAGAATCTAGAGACAGGCCGGTGGAAAGTTGCCTAACTAATATGATTCTTCTTTCGTGTCGATAACATAAACCTTCATGTAACTTTCGTCCAAAAGTTCGCTACATCAATGGCACCACTGGTAGCCCGCATCAAATCACCCATAGTGCAGGAATTTGGGTGATGATCTTAGAACATAAAAACTATTATGCGCTTGATGATCGGCTGATGTCGCCCGATAATTCGGCTCATAGAACATAAAAACTATTATGCGCTTGATGATCGGCTGATGTCGCCCGATAATTCGGCTCATAGAACATAAAAACTATTATGCGCTTGATGATCGGCCGATGTCGCCCGATGATTCGGCTGATCCGGTTCCAGTGTACGGCTGCCTTAAGAATTCTTTTGAGCAGTTGAAATTCTTCGGTGCGAAGGGTAATAGTAGGTAAGTAATGAAATTAATTAAAGATTCATTGACCGTAAATAAGCTACCGAGTAATATTGGAAATCGATAGGATTAAATACAAATTAGTTTTATGGTGGCAGCTAATTGATTATACAGGGTGTACTCTTTTCACTTTCTAAATAATGTGAATGAATATATTTCTCGCATTATATTGTACCTCATTTTAATTCGTATGTACAGATTTCTCTTATGAATAGAAATTTTTGGAATACGTTTGATATATTCCAAACGGCTCCTTGGCTTAGCGGTAGTAGCCCTGCCTTCGAAGCGAGGGGTCCCGGGTTCGATTCCCGGCCGGGGCACACTTTGTGCGGTGAGCATGAAGTTTGTTCTCGGGTCTTGGGCGTTTGTCTTGTGTTTCTGTGTTTGTCCATGCCATCTGCGACACAGGGAATCCTAGTGCAGAGGTATGAGTGTGTAAACTTTTTTTTTTTATTATGATAAGTTTATCTATATATACGAGTATAAATGAATCCATATTTCCCTTGGTCACGGTTTGACGTGCTAATTCTTTTTTTTGTGTTTGTTATGGTCAGGAGAAGGTTCTTATGAAAGAAAATTAAGAAAGTTGTCTGGGTGTTCATTTGGTTTTCAGTGTATGTTTATCGGAAATAACAGTACAAGAGTATTGTATCAATTATCTGGTTGCTATAGTACCAAATTTCGTCCAAATCCGTTGAGTCGTTTGAGCATGAAGGTGAAACATACACACACCCACACATACATACAAACTTTGGCCTTTATAATATGAAAAAAAAAAAATATTAAAAATGTTTTATTTCTACGGTAATATAAAAGTTACATTAGAATATATTAGATGAGTAAGTAGAGAGATTTTAGCCAATATATATTTACAAATGATTCCCACACTAGTCTAGGCCTGTATCGCGGGAATAAACTCGCGATTAACAGATTTTGTATAATAAGTAACAAGTAAGATACAAAGTACTTGGTTACGTACTCAGTTCTATATACTCCCATCACCACTTGAGCAAGTGATTGATACGACTGATCAAATGCATCTCACAGAAGTATAAAAAGCCATCTCGCCTCCGTTTGTTCCACTGCACTAGTGTTTAAATATAGGATATCGAATACCGTTAGTTGTCTTGCTTTTATACGGTACGACACGATATTTTAACCCCGACCATAGGTGTGTTTTGTTAATATTCTGTTGTGTGATAACTTCAACTCTGTACTCTTAGGAATACAATATTTATTACGACAATAAACAAATACCATTGGTATTAGTTTATTGTCTAAAACTTATATCCGTACCAGCCTCT
This sequence comes from Aplocera efformata, assembly GCA_921293045.1. Classification (NCBI taxonomy): domain Eukaryota; kingdom Metazoa; phylum Arthropoda; class Insecta; order Lepidoptera; family Geometridae; genus Aplocera; species Aplocera efformata. The sequence goes on from OV121057.1 coordinate 2,008,984, forward strand.
AATGTTCCCACTGCAGGGACACCGGCCTACTCTCGATAATTGAGAGTGAATGGGCTCTGATCTACCACGGGAGCCCAATCCGGATTGGTAGATGTCACATGTCGTCGAATTTTCGGTTCTAAGACATGCCGGTTTCCTCACGATGTTTTCCGTCACCGTTTTGAGAACGTGGTCTTGCGCACATAAATTTTTTCAAGTGAAAAAACTCATTGGTGCACGTGTGGGTTTGAACCAGCAACCTTCAAATTGAAAGTCGGCGTCTATGCCCCTGAGCCACTACGCTCTCTCTCTAAAACTTATATACGATTTCAGAATAAGTTTATTGTAGCTATACGAAGCGTCCCGGGTCCGATTCCCGGCCGAAGCAATCTTATGTGTTGAGCATGAAGTTTATTCTCGGGCCTTGTGTGTCCTTGCCATAACGACACAAACATACCCAAGGGTTATGAGTGTTAGCGTTTACTTACTAAACTTAGCGCATAATCATTATTTTAGCATAATCGTATCGTAGCGATAAAGGAGACCCATTGCCGAAATGAATTAGTAAATAGGCGTGGACATTCCCGAATGGTCCCGTCTCACGAGTAAAAAGAGCGACGGCAATGTCTAATTTATTTATGAGAACCGTGAGCCCCTCACAATGGCGTCTTAGGAGAGATCTCTTCAAATGGACAAACAAAGATAGCGTTCAATCCTTTTAAGAGTTTAGGGGGTCGCCTTTAATTAATAAGAAATGGAAGAGGGTTTGCGACAAGACAATACTGCGCAGGCCATGTGTTGTTGGCTGGTTTACTACTAGTGTTCGATTGGCCGAGACTAGAAGATTGCTTTTGTCAATAAAAAAATATTTATGAAATAATCTTACATATTATTTTTTATTATGAAGGTGAAAATTTGTATGTGTGTGTGCATGTTTGTATCATCTCCTCGCTCAAACGGCTCAATGGATTTGGATGAAATTTGGTACCAGGTTAGCTTATATGTTGGATTAACACATAGGCTACTTTTTGATCCCGGAAAACTGCGGGTAACACAGTGGGACGCAGCTAGTAATGTATGGAAGTGACAAAGTAAGGCAGAAGTATCAAAGTAGAATAAATGCAGTCGAAATGAGAGCTATACGTAATATGTGTGGGTTAACTTTGAAAGAGAGAGGGAAGGGTAGTGTAATACTGGGTAGTTCTTTTTACGAAAATGTCAAAAGCTCCGACTCGGTGTAATGGTAATGAGATGATAACCTTGAAACAGCTGAACCGATTTTGATAAAACATGTCTGAGAATGACCTCTAAAAAACCTGTATTTAAATTAAAAAAACCGCACTCAAATCGTTTCACCCGTTTACGCCACAGACGGCGCCACAGACACACACACACACATAGCGGTCAAACCTATAAAACCCCCTCTTTTTTGCGTCGGGGGTTCAGGAGAGCGTTGTATAGTGAAAAGACTTACAAGTATTGAGAAGTGTATGCTTAGATGGTTGAGACATGTTGGCATGTACACGAAAGAAGCCTGACAAATAGGTGCAAAAGGCGAGTGTGATGGTCTTCCATAGTAAGGGAAGACCTCAGCGTACGTTTTAGGACCAAACCGGTACCTTTTAGAAAAAAGCTATATTTTTTTTTTTTTTATTTGTTTGTTGTGAAAACTCTTTAGGCGCGTTGGGCATTATTTGAGATGGGAAATAATTGTTACCGTTGCCGACACCTTTGTATATAAGTATCTGTATTGTAGTCTGTTTTTTTTTATTCACTTCTTTGGCACTCCCGGACTGCCACTGTTTGATTTTGATGGAAATAATCACTTAGCTATCTAATTAGTCTATGTAAAATGAGCTAGCTACTGTTTGTTTTAGCTACGGTACGGTTTAGCCAGTAATGTTTACTTTTGTCTGGTGAAAATTGGCCGTTTGAATTATTGATGGCGTCGGGGGCATTTGTTGTTATGGTAACAAGCTGTTTGATGGTTTCTTACAAGTGTTTGTATACTCATTGTTTACATGTATGCATTTAATGTTTCATGATTTATAGTTATAAACGACTGAACTTTTGGACTAGATTGCGTGATATAGGTAGTACATTACATACATCATTTACTTAAAAAAAAATAATAACTCATTGGATTTATTGATTATCTTTGACTTCTACAAAACATATTTTCAAAATTTTTTTTTTTTTTGTTAAAATATTAGTGAAGTAATTCGTAACAATGGCAATTTTTTTACAAGTACCAAGGGATTGCCTGTAGGGATACTAAAGGGATCTGAAATACATACGCAACTGGATCCCCCAAAATGTTGTGTTATTAAAAACAATATCGATCCTAGTTTCTCAATATCGATCTTAGTATCTCCTTGCATTTTAATGTGCACATAGCTATGTATTGTAATTTACTTTGATTAATATTATGTTGTTTGGTATGCGATTGTTGGACGCCGTAAACAACTAATAATAAGTAATCTTTGGACTAGTATGGGCTTGTTTTATTACAACTTACATTAACTGTTGTTCAGTAACGTAAACGATAAATACTGAAATACCATATTATGGTACCTATTTATTGTCATTTTATGAAGATTTACTTATATCCTATCATTACGCTGACCAGCAGTAATAGACTCCTGATCAGCTATAATAAAATAAAGACCCAGGGTCTATTGCATAATATTTTTTTATATTGGAATTCACCCGTTTTAATCTACTTTGTTATTAAACATCTATTGGCGGGCGGCCCTGGCTGTAAAACCGACTTGCTTTTACTGTACAACTGTAAATTTTGCCGATATGATATCGACAAACGGCAAAACGCTCTCTTAAATAATTATATTAAGTAGTTACTCCGTGTTCTTCGAAGGTCTGGAGCATCCACAGATATAATCACACTAATAATCACAATAAAGGCGAAAGTTTGTATGTATGTGTGTGAGTATGTTTGTTACTACATGAGACGCATGAGACGTATTATCTCCCTCTCGGATGATGGACGCAGCAGGATCAATGCGACTCAGTAAAGATTTGGATCTCATACTGAGTCGCACGCATTACTGTTGTCATGGGCGTGGGTCACCACTTACCATCAGGTGGGCCCTCAGCTCGTTCCGTCACTCACTCACATAAAAAAAAACTAAATTTCTCGCTCAACGGCTCTAATGGATTTGGATGAAATTTGGTGGTTTGCTCATACCTGGATTAACTTTTGATCCCGGAAAACACCGCGAGATGAAGCTAGTAACAAAATAAAAGGATTTTCGTTGAAATTATTATTAACTTGCATGGGCGTAAATGATAGCAATCGCCTCGGATACAGACTACTTATAGGAATCCGTAGAAATTAATTTCACGTGTAACAGACATCGTTTACACGAGCAATTAATGTCTCAACAACTAATACCTGGTAGCCAAGTTGTGTCCGATTATAATCTCTCGTTGATAATCGCTCAGTTCACTGTAAGGTTCAAAACACACTAAGCGTATCTTGTACGTCTCGCAAATACGCGGCGCAAAATAAGCTTAAAGTGTGGCTGTTTGTAGTCGCTGATAATAAGCCGAATCTATGTTAAGTCCTGTAAAATGCCAGCCAAGCTAGTAAGTCCGGTGCCGCCGCATCCAACGCAAGATATGCCCAAAACTTCTAGGCCTTATCACGCGCGGCGTAACAACGTACTCGGGGTCAAGGATAATTTGTATGTGATGAGCGTGGTGGCACAGGGGCATAGACGCCGACTTTCAATCTGAAGGTTGCTGATTCAAACCCATACGTGCACCAATGAGTATTTTCACTTGAAAAAATTTATGTGCGCAATACCACGTCCTCAAAACGGTGACGGAAAACATCGTGAGGAAACCGGCATGTCTTAGAACCAAAAATTCGACGACATGTGACATCTACCAATGGTAGATCAGAGCCCATTCACTCTCAATTATCGAGAGTAGGCCGGTGTCCCTGCAGTGGGAACATTAGAGGCTGGTACGGTGGCACGGTAATGTATACACGTAAAACGACGTAGAATTAGCAACATATCATATTGCTGCCGCGTAGAACAATATTCTTACATGTATAATGGCGGAAGCGAAAAATCGCAGGTGTTGTTAATTTTAATCGCCCGTTTAAGAGCACTAGCGTGTCTGTGTTGTTTAATGCTCGGTTTCTGTTCGTCGACTGAACTGTAATTGAATTTACAAACTTAGACATAGATCTTGTAACACAATTGGGGCACTTCCCGTTGTTGCACAGGCGGGTACAACACCGGCCAGTTTCTTTACCAGTATTTAAAATATACTGACCACATTTGTTGGTTCAAGAATCCGTCTCTCGGACTCAAATCTAAAGCGGTGTCTCAATTGGCTGGAATCCTTCTAGAATTTAAGGTTAAGTGAAGGAAAAACTTAAATATTTTAAGAAGTCGACCTTGTGAAATTCAACATTTTATGAGTCAAACATTTCGGGATTTCAACTTAATAGGTAAAAGGCAAAAATCGTACGAATTCTTAAAAAAAAAAACTTGTTGACGTCACGTTAAAAAAAATATGTATTTACAACATATCGCGTTCTTATTACTAAATTTAGCGCTTGTTCTAGCCTTTGACATGTGTGCATGTAATGTGTTTAAAATGCTCCTGCTGTAACACGGTATATGCTCACGAATATGTTTACTTTTGTGTAAAACTTTTACGTGTCCAAACGATACTTAGGATCTAGAAAATAAATGACTTTTTGTTATTACCAATGTCTCTTAGTAAATTAAAAAGTTAAAATACTCCATAAAAAGTATACAAGTAAAAATAACTAAGTTAATAGGTAGGTATACTATGAACTATACAAAAATCCAGCGTTTACAAACGCTTGATAGTTAAAAACCTCTACGGTGAGTTCCTACAGTCGAGAGCCAGTGCCCAGTACCCAATCCAGGCATTACGTGGAATAAATGTCGCCACCTTCAGCTACATAGTTTCTTAACAATAGGTCAAACGTAGACAAAGGCAACCCTGACAATAATAACAAAACAGTGATCTTGAAAATATTAGAATCATTATGATAATCACGCATAAGTTATTCACTATTCAAATTTGTGCCAACACGATCACTAATATTGGATTTGCACATCAACAAGAACAATCCAAACGAAATCGTGCGGATAAACGTGGCGCAGAATACATGACAGTTAGTAATGGTAAAACAGATGTATTATGTTAATTAGCCCATTTAAGAGAATGGGCTTCTACAGAAATTACAGGTGGTCTCTCTATATCATTATCGTGTTTTTGTGAACCACTTCATTATGCGTTGTTTGTTCTGCTCTTAATAATTCGGGGCGATTTGTTAGACCCCCAATTTGGGATTTAATGACTTTATCAGTGAAAATTGATAGTTTTACGAGCTGTCGTCTTGTATCGAACGGCGAGTTGTTATTGTAAATTAAATTACTGAACTGCAATTTCTTAGTTGTTTTGTAAGCACACAAGTATCATAAATATTTATTACTTCAGCCATGCCTCGATTTTGCATGGCTGTATATTGTATGCGACGCAGGTCGTAATACAATTCCAGAGTCCATCATTTTGATCTATCGCGTAGGGTTTAGCAAGAATTAGCAATGTATGCGCCCAAAAAAATGTTTTTTACGACATATTACAAATCATTCAAATTATCGGCTTTTCTCTACTATAATATGCATTTATTACACATAATAACCTTCCGGAAAAAAATCTAAATGATAGTGAAAACCTTATATAAATCGGTTGCGTGGTTTAAAAGAATTTAGCGGAGAAACATACAAACGAAAACAGCGACTTTGCTTTATACTATATATTAGGAGTACAAATAAGATTCCGCCGTTTTATTGTAGATGGCGCGGCACGGAGTTTCGGTTAGCTTTCGCAGATGATAACCGGCTTAAAAAATAGTTTGGACATTCAAGAACAACATAACCTATTAATATCATTGATTTTATATTGGTAAAATATAATTTTTATAAGTTGAAAATGTCAAAATTTGAGCCAAGTAAGCGTCATTTGCGGGAAATATTAGTTTACTTCTTTAATTTAAAGAAATCTGCTGCTGAGGCGCATCGATTGCTCGTAGAAGCATATGGTGAGGTTGCTTTGAGTGAGAGAACGTGTCGAGAGTGGTTTCAAAAGTTTAAAAATGGTGATTTCGACGTAGAAGACAAAGATCGCAGTGGAAGGCCAAAAATTTACGAGGATGCAGAATTGGAGGAATTATTGGAGGAAGATTCATCTCAAACACAAAAAGAACTTGCTCTAACATTAGAAGTCACTCAGCAAGCAGTCTCACATCGTTTAAAATCATTAGGAATGATTCATAAACAAGGAAATTGGGTTCCGTACGAATTAAAGCCGAGAGATATTGAACGCCGATTATGCTTAAGTGAAATGCTGCTAGCTAGACATAAAAAAAGGGTTTTTTACATCGTATCATAACTGGTGATGAGAAGTGGATACATTATGACAATCCAAAAAGAAGAAAATCATGGGGATTACCTGGCCACGCGTCAACATCAACAGCAAAACCGAATATTCACGGAAAAAAACTTATGCTGTGTATTTGGTGGGATCAGCTAGGTGTAGTGTATTATGAGTTGCTTAATCCGAGCGAAACAATTACTGGAGCCCTCTATCGAACACAATTGATGAGATTGAGCCGAGCTCTGAAGGAAAAACGCCCTCAATACTATTCTAGACACGAAAAAATGATTCTTCTGCATGACAATGCTCGTCCACATGTTGCGGCTCCCGTGAAAAAGTACTTGGAAACACTTGATTGGGAAGTGTTACCCCACCCGCCGTATTCACCAGACATTGCACCGTCCGATTATCACCTGTTCCGGTCCGTAGCACATGCTCTGACGGCGCAGCGGTTCACATCTTATGAGGATACCAAAAATTGGGTTGATTCGTGGATAACCTCAAAAGACAAGGAGTTCTTCAGACGTGGGATTCGAATGCTGCCTGAGAGATGGGAAAAAGTGGTTGCAAGTGATGGGCAATATTTTGAATAAATTTATATTACCGTTCTTCTACAATAAATATTTAATTTGTGTTTAAAAACGGCGGAAACTTATTTGTACTCCTATATATTAAGAAATAATACAAACCACATCGCTGATACATATTTTATTTTCTTTACAGGTAAGCAGGATTGACTTATTTCAAAATAATGGAGCAGTTTTAGACGCAGCAATGTGAGAGGGTAACTATTTAAATTCGACTTGACTAGGCTGTCAAGTCTATTGATTGACATGTATTCCAACGGCACTGGTTCGGATCCCAGTTGCCGATTTTTGTGGTATTGGTTGGCATGCATATATAAATCCCGAAGTGTTTGTGCAAACAGAAAATAAAAAACGTCGCGAAGAAAACAGTCAGTTACATCAAAGAGATTATACTTTTGTGGTAGATACAAATATATAAAATTGAAGAGTTCTTTAGTCAAAAATATATATGATGAAAAGCCCCGTACGTCAAATATAGCTTGAATAGTGAAAAGTGTATAATTACTCAATTATTAAATGCACGCATAGGATAGCATGTGCATAAGATTTTACTACAAGGACCGATGAATGTGAATGAATGCTCTGGTATGCATTAATTACATTCACTCGTAATACAGTTCATCTAGAATTTATTAATTAATTTAAAATAAAAAATATCTATTTCGACTCAAATCTCAAAAATAATACAAGACCACGCGTTCTTATTACTACGTCACGCACATGTTGAAAGCCTATCCGACCCTCTACAAGATAGAAAATTGGTCAAAATTTATTATTTGCCTTTTGTCAGAATTATTTATTTCTCGCTTAGAGTTCGTCAATAGTTGAGAGAGTAACTTACTGAATAAATAACGTTTGTTTACTGTATCAAGTTTTTTCTAGGTATAGACATAGAAAAACTTGATACAGTAAACAAATACCTTTATCGATATCGACGCAACGTTATTATTACAATACAATCACCATTGGAACTTACCACATCAAATTACAATACAGCTATTAGTCATCTAAAAGCCATTGATATGTTCTACGAATTGATGTAAAAAGTTTCGTGAGTACATCCAAAACAATAGCCTAAATTCACGAGCTTAATGTGTTTTTTTATTCGTCAGAAGTCTGAATTTAAATGATATGAATACAAAATCGTTTGGGCCAAAAAAATTAATGGGCGAAATTAAAATTTTGCCCGAGGCAGTACTGTGTTCTGTTTAATGAAGCTGGAATAATTTCGTTTGATTATGATTTGCGTACGTTTTCGAAGGTCGTTTATTATAATCAATTTGTCTAATAAATTCTTAATGGGTGGCGCGGCCGCCTGTTCCGAGTCGGATTTCTTTTTCGTTGTGATAATTTAGCTCCATTTTGATTAGGTTTGTTAAGGAACGGTTGAGGGGAGTCCGATTTCATACTAAGTGATGTAGTGCATTGTATTAGGGGATTTGAATCCTAGTCTCAAAGACAAAACTTTGAATATTATTGTAATATCATATACCTCGCTCTGTTACGCGGTAATCTTATATATATAAAAGTTCATTTTACGAAAATGTAAAATCGCTCGTCTTGGGCCAATAGGATAATGTACTGATGACCAGCACAGATTATCATAAGTTTATAGTTAAGAACCATCTCGACCACGTTAGCTTTCAAACACAAAAAACCGCATTAAAATCAGACAAACACACAGATACACGTATGCACAGATGCACACATGAATTGGTGAATTCTGAAATGTATATGAATAGCGTGAGTATAAAGTAATACCATGAGAAGGAAAGCAAAGAAAAATTACAGATGTTTTCGAAATTTTGGTCCTAGGACTCGCCAGTTTTACCGTCTTAATACCTTAGTGCAAAGATTCGATTGAAATCGGGTTTGGGCCTCTTGGCTCGTACGCTCTAGAATACTAAATAACTGACCATAAATAGTTTGCTATAAAATCTATCGATCTTTCCCACTGTTGGTTGCCTCACTAATTTCACACGTGACTCCATCAATAAACTCTTTGACCGTATATATAAACATTCAGTTCATTGGTTTACGACCGTCGTTAAATTTGCATTGACAATATTAAGTAACGCTTTGATTGAAATTTATGCCGCGCCAAATTTTTTATTGGGTGGATACAAGGTCGGTTGTTGTGCCTAATGACGCACTTGTGGCTGTGTACTTGGTGCCATACGAGGACCTTACCTACTGCTGTCAAAGTAATCCTATTTCGCCAGAGCCGCGTAATTTTTTTTTTGATTGGACGCTGTTTTCTGCTTCTGAAGTTGAACTAGGCTATGAAATATAGTTGACGAATGAAATCAGTCAAAAAAATATCTATAACTTTTCAGTGTCTGTAACAAAGGTGATGGGGTCTTCTGACGGCCCACCTGATGTTAAGTGGTTACCTCCATGCTTAAAAATTTAAATCCGTCCACATGGATTTTTACTCGAGATGTTGCGATTCCGAACACTTGTAGTTTAAACCCAACTCATTAGATAAAAATTATCTACACTAATATTATAAAGAGGAAAGATTTGTACCTATGTTTGTATGTTTGTAATGAATAGGCTCAAAAAGTACTGGGCCGATTTAAAAAATTCTTTCACCAATAGGATGCTACATTCTTCCAATTTGACATTTGATTTTGAAAAAAATTAGGGATCCTTGGTAAAATTTGAACAATGTAACCGAAGGTGTAGAAAAATGAGTCTTAAAATGTCTTTCGTCGAATGCGCTGCCGAAACTATTAGCGATAGAACAAAATAATGTACCACAATATTGAAGAACATCATAATGTCTACAAAAAACTCCGCGGTAGCATATGTCCAACTATTGTACAATAGTTATGTCACTACCCCGTGCGAAGCCGGGACGGGCTGCTAGTACTAAATAAATATGTCCCTACCTATTAATGAATATTTCACACGCACCATCTAGCTCCAAACTAGCATTAAGAGTTAGTAAACTTAGATTTTTTTTAAAGTTAATTAATACATTTACACTCATACATACATGACATTTGTTAACATTCACAGTAGACATTAACACCCAGACACAGAACAAATATCGGTTCGTCACACAAATGTTTGACCCTGAGTGGGAGTCGAACCCACGACTTACAGCGCAGAAAAAAGGCAGAGCTACTACCAACTGAGCTATATTGCCAGGCATCATCCTACTAATATTATAAACGCGAATGTTATGTTGTATGTTTGTTACTCAATCACGCCAGAACGGCTGAACGGACCTGGATGAAATATGGCACAGAGATAGATTATTGTCTGGAATAGTAAATAGGCTACTTTTTATCCCGGAAACATGTATTTACAATTCCCGTTAGAAGTCCAAACACGAGTAACACCACCGGGCGCAGCTAGTATCTTATATAGATATATAAAAGATTTTGAAATCTAGTCCTATCTCTTGATTTTTTAACCCAAACTGTCGATTGCGTAACCATCTTGGCTGAGTACCGCAACATCTGTCATTCGGGACGTTTGGGTCAACCTGTATACCATTTTAATTGTAAGAAGTATCCCCAATGGATTCCGCCATTAGAATAATTGGCCTATTAGTGTCCCGCGGTTGTTGTGCAGTAGCAATAGAAAGTTTAAATAGTTGAAAATGCTGCAGAACCCGCTTTGTACTCGTAGGGGGAATGTATAATTTATATTTTCAACAGGGCTCGGTGAACATTGCAGCAAGCTCTCTGTCGACGTATATTATTTCAAATAAATTCCTGTTGTATAAGATTAGGCTTTATGCCATTGCTCGTTGTACCATTTCCTGATAGTTGATAACAACTCTTTCGTTAGACTGCATTATCCTGCTAATGTTATGAACGCGAAAGTTTGTAAGTATGGATGGATGTTTGTTACTCAATCACGCCAGAACGGCTGAACGGATCTGGATGAAATTTGGCACAGAGATAGATTATAGTCTGGAATAGCACATAGGCTACTTTTTATCCCGGAAAAATGTACGGTTTAAAAAAATCCAACCGCGGGTAACACCGCGGGTCGCAGCTAGTATAATACAGTTTTAGGATGATGTTAGGACTGCCGCGATTCTGCAGTGCATCAACCATGTTTACTGAAGCGCGAGATGATGGGTTTCATGCTATAATACGCAGAAAAACAGGCTCATTGCTTAGCAGAATTCGAGGTAGCACCAACATCATTTTAAATCAAATCGCTGATCGATATGACCTGCCTGCAATGAAGTCTATCATTCGCGTCCTAGTCCATTAACATCATAAAATGACATGGTGGCCTGATGGGACGCTAGTGAGAGACTCGAATGTTTGGTTCAAGTATAGATATATAATATTCATTCTATAGGTTTATAGATCTTGTTCCTCCTCCTCTTTCTTGAAGTCAGTTTAAAAGTTATATATATATATATCATTAATCCGTGATGATAGACAGACTATGAATATTGGTATATTTATTCATTTAGAATCAGCAATAATAGTTCCTATTCACTTTGTTATACAGAAGGTATTTGACGGCTCCGTTCCTTAGTTGGCAGTAGCCCTGGCTTCGAATCCCGGCCGGGACACACTTTGTGTCCCGGCCGGGTAACAAAGGTGATGGGGTCTTCTGACGGCCCACCTGATGTTAAGTGGTTACCTCCATGCTTAAAAATTTAAATCCGTCCACATGGATTTTTACTCGAGATGTTGCGATTCCGAATACTTGTAGTTTAAACCCAACTCATTAGATAAAAATTATCTACACTAATATTATAAAGAGGAAAGATTTGTACCTTTTTGAGCCTATTCATTACAAATAATGAATAGTCACAAAAAGTACTGGGCCGATTTAAAAAATTCTTTCACCAATTGAATGCTACATTCTTCCAATTTGACATTTGATTTTGAAAAATATTAGGGATCCTTGGTAAAATTTGAACAATGTAACCGAAGGTGTAGAAAAATGAGTCTTAAAATGTCTTTCGTCGAATGCGCTGCCGAAACTATTAGCGATAGAACAAAATAATGTACCACAATATTGAAGAACATCATAATGTCTACAAAAAACTCCGCGGTATATGTCTTAAAGTTAATTAATACATTTACACTCATACATACATGACATTTGTTTACATTCACAGTAGACATTAACACCCAGACACAGAACAAATATCGGTTCGTCACCGGTTGGTCACCGATATTTGTTCTGTGTCTGGGTGTTAGTTGGCAGTAGCCCTGGCTTCGAATCCCGGCCGGGACACACTTTGTGTAACGAGCGTAAAGTTTGTTCTCTGGTGTTGGGTATTTTTTTGTGCGACACAGGGAATCCTAGTGCAGTGAGTGTGTAAACGTAATTTCAATTATCTTGTGTTATAATTCGAAATAGTTCAACTCTGGTCCAATCCGATTCAATACAATGTAGACGTTATTGTTTTTTTGCAATCAGTGTCAAATAGACACACACATTTCTAGAAACCCAAAATTATATCATTCCGTTTAAAGACAATTAACGTCAAAGATAATAATGGTGTCCATGATATCATCTAACTAATAATTAGCTAGAATAAGCCATTTCTATTCTACAGTACGATGCACTTAATATTACAATCCATCGTAGTGAGATTATTTTCGTATATTTGGTAGATACAAACACACCTTGACAGGATTTTGAAATTGGTTTAAAATTTTTTCTGCAATAACATGTTTTTCATATTCTATGCAGCTTATAAAACATACTAAGTAGTTTTCTCGTACTTGGTTTTAAGATGTTATTCTATTTCGTATCGCATTTAGCATGTTTTATTTTTACTTCTCAAGGTCTAAGATTCCTGTTTTGCATGTGGCATTATATATATATATATATATATATATGTGACTCATTAAAAAAAAATGAATATATCTATGATAAATTCATTTTTTTTAAATGAGTCACTTATTCCTGTGTATAGTATAGAAACCAGTAAATGATTTAAAAAAATCGTTTTTCAGTCTTTTTTTTTTCCGTAGCAAAAATACATTTTAATTGTAGTTTATTAATTACATATAAAAAACTAAAATATAGTTTAACCAAGATGCAAGATGCGCAAAATACAATCATACACAATTTAGAGACTTACTTCAACCTCGTTTATTTGAAACTGCATTTTGCTATTCTGTATTCTGCTCTTATTATCATCAAGTGCCTGTTGAATGTTCGGATACTGTCCTATGATTCTATTCGTATATTCCCTGTGTGGTCCACATCTCGCCATCGCCACCCACTCGGCCCGTACGTCATCGCGTGATGATATAGGGGTACCGCGAAAGCCTTAATTATAGTTTCGCGTGGCTTGCTAATTAGCAAACGGACTTATTCAGTCTGCGCTGAAGTTGAGTAGAAAGACAAATGGTCTATTAATCCGACGTGAGGATTATTATACTTGTTTTATTCGTTTAATAGGATGGATGTGGTAATATGATAGCTTTGAGATCCTAGGCTTTTAGACATACTCATAATTTATAGGTATGTTATGCTGTATAGTGATATTTATAATAGACTTTGAGAAAGTTTTTTTGTATGGTTTTTACGTTCGCTAATTGTGAACCAATTTAATTATGTTTTTTATTCGATTTTGCATACCGACAAGGTTCGTGGAAAAATGACACTCCTAAATCTCATCGCATGTTTGTCCAAATGTTTTGTTTTTCTCGCATGTAGTAACCTATTTTTTCTTATATTTTCAACTTTTTTTAAAAATGTTGTTAATACAACATGCTGACGCCCTATAATTGCGGGACCACGATTATTTAAGACCTTTGATTATTTTAAGTTGTATGTTCAGTGTATCCTGTGTTGGGAGTCCTTATTAAATAAATAAATGAATATAAAATTAGTGATAGAAGTATTTAAGTCAGTTTTTTCGATGTTTAAACCAATCCTGTACATAGTCTATAACAGTCCTCGACACAATAGTTATTCAATGGTCTTTGCTCATCCATTACGTAACGCTTGAAGTATGGCGATCATAAACGAAAGGAAAATTCATATAATAATCTAATATAGCAATTCAACAGAAACAATAAGTAATGTAATCACGAATATGTTTTACGTTGAAACGTTTAACGTTTACAAGTTCATATCATGCCATCTATGATACAGGGAATCCTAGTGCCCCCTGAACTGGGATTACCTGTGTCGCAGATGTCCTGGAGAAACAGAAATACAAGAAAAACACCCAAAACCCGAGAACGAACTTCATACTCACTACACAAAGTGTATCCCGGTCGGGAATCGAAACCCTCGCTTCGAAGGCAGGGCCAGTACCCACTAAGCCACGGAGCCATACCGTACCTACAAATAGTTTAAATGATACCAACCACAGACCTCTAAATATGTCTAAGGTAGCTCCTCGCCCAAATACTTCCTTATCCAGATGGTGGGCGGAGTAGTTTTCACTGCATTCATTGATATCTCGCCCATGGCTGAATAGAAATCAAGACTGTTCTATTAATCCAACTGATTCATTGTCATCAATCCACGAAACACAAGTGAAATGGGAGCGAAATCACAAATCACTGTGACTCAGGGATTTGGGTACGTATCCCTTTGACTGGTGTTGCCAACTCGATTCTGGGCTTTTGGGCTTGTTATGCTTAAATATGGTATTTGGCATTTTGTATTTGTTTTAATATTTTTTTATGAATGTTAGTATTCATTCTATAGGCCTTTGTTACTGTTGTTCATGCATGACATTTGTGTAACCTGAAATAAAGATTTATTATTTTTTTGTATTGCCGTTTTTGATACATAAAGTAATGATTTCAAACTTGCTGTATAACAAAAAGCATATGTTTTGCTCATGCCTTTTGTAAAGTAAAATTTAATAGACTTCAAAGAAAAGCGGCTCAATTTGTCAATTTGGATATCTTGACAAACATACTGAAATAAAAAAGTAATCCCAAAGATGATAAAACAAAGAGTTTGTCAGTATAAGAAGAATTCCATCAATAAAAGTTTGTATGTCCGTGTGTATGTTTGTTACTCCTTCACGCTCAAATAGCTCAACAGATTTGGATGGAATTTGGTACGTGGACCGCTTATATCCTCGATTAGTCCACAGGCTACTTTTGATCCCGGAAATCCGCGGGTAAAACCGCGCAGCGCAGCTGGTGCCTCATAAAGTGGTCAAAACCAGCCAAAACGGTGTCACAAATAGCGCTCGTACTTCCTGAACAATGTTGTTCATTGGTGATATACTGTTCGGTAACGCTGTATCGAATTAAGCCATCACTTGTAGAACAGATTGTACATAAAGACGTGGGCCAGACGCCTCGTGGAGCCGGCTCGGTATGAAATAATATGACAATGAACCGTTAAAATTATGTAAGCTGCTAGAACGTGGGATATATTGCGGACGTTGTAAGGAAATTAAGTTGTACCTCAAAGGATGTGAGTTACTCACGCGGACTGTTATGTGCAGGTAATGTATTGTAATCCGTACCAGTCTCTAATGCCCACTGCACACACTGGCCTACTCTCGAGAGGAGAGAGACTATAGGATAACAGTAGATCTCTACGATGCCCAATCCCTATGGTGGTTATATATTTTTTCTTTTATGCTACAAAACTGACGGGGTGAGCTGAAGGCCCACCTGATGTTAAGTGGTTACCTCAGCCCATAAAACAGCAATACGACTTAGGTCCTTCTTGACCGAAGCATAGGAATACTAAAGGGCTACGGAAGCGTAACTAGTTAGATATATTATATTTAACATCCTATAGTAAGATCTCAATGTTTGCGATCGCGATGGAGTTGAAAGTTTCGTATGTATTGTTGACTAACGAATCACAACTCCAATTGATAGCAAGCATCGATGGTCAGGATAAAGATCACGATACGATCACTATTAATATAGATCGTGCGGCTTGCGCCTGCGCCTGCGCCGTAAGAATCCTGCCCGATAAATCTCGCACCTCGTCGCGCGCCTGTCACGCCGGCGCATCACTTGTCAACAATTTACATTTTAATAAAATAATAAAGCCATCATATAAAGTCCTTTTATGTTCCGTTATGGCCATGCCTGCATCCCTACGTGAGTAGTGTTGGCAATCTGCCACGTAGCGTACAGTTATCGATATCGGTATTATCATACGATATAGTTTTTATATAGTTTGTAAAAGTTTACTTTAGAGACATTTTTTCTTTAACACATACTTTGACACATATGTTATACTAAAACTCCGATTTTAACTTATTTTCCATTTTTTTGTTTTTTCCATTTTTTAGATTAAAACATACGCTGCGTAGGTTTTTTAATGATAACGCAATCTTTACTTGCTAATCTAACTTTATTTCCCATTTATTCCCTGAGACTGGGGTTTAAGGTTTATGCGTGTGTAATATCACCGATTTTATTGAGATATCTGATTGATTAACGTAGTTTGTTTTATATTATGTTACTTAAGATGATCTCTATTGATCAGCGTGACAATGCAACGACGAATATAAGGTACGTATTGTTTACCACAGTTTAATCCACAGTTACTTTGATATCGATAGATATGGTCCCACCACTATCTATTCCTTATCTCCCGTTGCGAGTACGATGGTGTTATTACCAATCATGTTTTGTTTTGTTTTCATAGAATACAATTTCATTTACACTTACTATCACGTCGTTTGAATTTAGATGCAATTTTATTTAAATTTGGTATCGTTTGGTAATAATGGGAATGGAAGTCAGGTATGAAACTACCACCGAAGCTAGGAAAGTCTACCGCAGCTGTTACTGCACATAACTTTAGTGTTAAGGCTTTTGGCACGATTCTCGTAGAACGTGCCAAAAAATCTGATAGCCCAGGCATTTGTGGGGGCCAAAATTCAAAGCTTTGAAAACTACCAGACTTTCCACCTGGCCTTTCTATTGTCGGATGACCAGAGAATCCAGGTATGCGTAGAACTGAGTATCATTCCTACAAGAATTCAATTGCTTACTATTACGCATGTTAGTTAAGGTTGGAACAGACGAAAACGTAGCAAATAAGACTAGCTGGAACATGAAAACTGTCCGTAATTTGACTTATCTGTGTGCATGTAATATGCCTAAGGAGCTCCTGTGACACGTTATATGCTCACGAGTATGTTTACTTGTGTGTGTAAAATTTGACGTGTCCGAATCATACTGGAGATCTTAAGGAATAAATCAGTTTGACTATGATTGCTGCGACTTTTTCCTTCGCCCATTTCAGACCTATTTTGGGTGATTATTTTTTGAAATGGTAGGAAGTACCCTCTTAGGGCAAGAAATAAGGGATGAAGGTACTGAAGTGGGTATTTTTATTAAGAGAATCCACAGCCTTTAGAACTAACAGAGTTAACTTAAATTTTAAACAGACAAAAGCCTATAATGAAGTTACATTTTATAGATATATAATTTGATGAGTCATGTCATGAGTTTTCATCCTATAATTCCTACGCAATCATTCTGGTATGATTCCGATGATATTTTGCCTCCATTGAGTAGTATAATAAAAACCTTATAAATATTTTAAACAATAGAAACCTAATCGGAATTTTCAAGGAATGTTTTTTGTTATTTAATTCGATTAATCGTGGTGGTTACACTTTCTACTCATGAAATAGTGTTGCCCACCGATTATTCAAATATCGATCGACACCCGACTCGGATAATGAAGTCCCAATAACATACAATAAATATTTATGGTCCTGGCGACAATCTGGCCCTGTCTGTGGTCCCATGCATCATGCGACCGATAATCGAATCGTTTTCCACGCTACGGGACGTGATTGGAACAGGAAGGCACGGAGACTATCATTTCAAATATTTACAAACAAAAGCGCATATAAAGTGACTTTGTATGCGCTTTTGTTTGTTTTAAAACCCTCAGGTATCGGAACTAGAAACTCTATATTTTTTAAATCTATATAAAAGAAAAAGCCATTGCCGAATGTGTATAACAGCATCACTCCAGAACGGCTGCGCCTATTTGGTTGATTATTTCTTTGTTGTATTTGTTAGGACAATGTTTGTGTGAAAAAAAAAAGTTTGAAAATATACCATTTTTCAAACTTTCAATACGGAAAGGTGAAAAACTTGGGTTTTAAAATCTAAACTTCATATTGACAAAATTGACAAATTGACGTTCAGTTGTTCACTTTCTTACATGGGATAGGACGTGAGGCCGTTTTTATACCGTAAAAGTTTTATCCCATTGTGTGATGTCGACTTTTTAACCGCGGGTAACACCCTGAGATATATCGCCCTGAGTTTCAGTTTTGTTAAGCGACTTCAAAAACACTTCGACTTTTCAATTTATTACTAAAACTACGGAGCCGTAAAAGCTATTTTCCAACGACAAAAGTTGTCTTGTAAGATTTGTTGCTTCAAAAGGTCAGACCGCCTCTCATCCTTTTCTGTTCTCGATCAGATTACTTTCACTATTATTGTTTGTATTATGATAATCACCTGCGCTAGTGTCAGTGTCGCAAGCGTCCCCGTGTCATCCTTGTATAATAATGTAATAATTTTAGACGAGCCTTCTTATCGTCGTGTAGTATACGTAATTGCTTATGGGACGATCGTGCGGCTGAATGGAATTCCAACCTACGGTTTTATGATCTGCTCTTCATTGTCCTGCGTAGGTTCAGGTGAACAATCGTGAAAAGTTTTATATTGTCGAGTTCGCTACAAAGTAGAATTTTACTAGTATTATAAATGCGAGAGGATGGATGTTTGTTACCATCTGGATGAATCCAGATCCGTTCGGCCGTTTTGGCGTGACTAATAAATAATAAATAAAATAAACGTTTACACACTCATACCTCTGCACTAGGATTCCCTGTGTCGCAGATGGCATGGACAAACACAGAAACACAAGACAAACACCCAAGACCCGAGAACAAACTTCGTGCTCAACACACAAAGTGTGCCCCGGCCGGGAATCGAACCCGGGACCCCTCGCTTCGAAGGCAGGGCTACTACCAACTAAGCCACAGAGATTGATTATAGTCTGGATAGTCCTATGTGTATACATAGGCTACGTTTTATCCTGGAAAAATGGACGGTTCCCGTAGGATTGCCAAAGAGGTTAACACAGCGGAGCACAGCTGGTAATAAATATAATTAGTAAATTTATGTTACGTTTTGTTTTTCTATAAACTTTCGGCACTGACACTAGAATTCCATGTGTCGCAGGTGGGATGGACACAAACCCAAGAAAGTGTTAAAGAGTTTTAAATTTATCCAGAAGATCATTTTGATTTGTAATCAAATGAATTTCCGTAGCTCATTGATTATCTGCGGTTACCTTTAAGTTATATCATATCGCATTAAATATTAATATGAAAGTACATTCATAAACTAAAAGTGAAAATGACTTCATACAAACTTATCTTTTGGTTAACTGGTATATTATTAGTTATGCATCGACTCCTAATCTATGAATGATGCGTTTAATTCAGATCCGTAACTAGGCTTAATTTTTTTTAATATTTACAATCGAGACCTTTAATTGTCTGGAATTCTTTTATAAGAAGTTTATTGTTATTTTTTATTTATTTAATATCGGTAGCTGTTTGTTTTTTCAATAAAAAAAAAAACAGAAATATTTATTCCAAGTGTCTATAAATTATCATTAGATAGACAGTAAGTGTAATTTATTTTACATTTTGCAAATGAAAGTGAGAAAATTAACTAGTCTTAAATAAAAATATAGATTGTATATTTTTATATAGACTATTTAATCTAAGACTATTAATATAAGACTATTTAATTTTCTGTTAAAGACAATTAGTAGACAAATTAGTTTGAAAAAATCTATAAGACTACTTAGTTTGACAAAATAAAAATATTTTTCTCTCTTTATATGAAAATATATTGTGAGAATTAATCTAGCGACTACATAATTAATTCTTAATTATATTCTTGTATGTAACCCTAGTACTCCTGATTTGTAACCGTAGCGTAGCAGACGAGAAAAAACCTAGTTACCATAGATCTAGGAAGCGTATAGATGAGAATATTGGCGGCTATCACTGTTCCACCCTGAATACGTCTCTGATATAATCAAAGCATTTTAATTTACATTGAAAAGCACCAGTATATGACTGCGTTGGTATTCATGAAGGGAGGCATAAATTGTTTAATCGATAATCGATGTAGAAATATCGATAGCCATTCGAGTAGGCGTTGTCGCCTGCTCTTGTTTATGAGATTTGGTGCTGATATAATAAAACCGCTAGTTAAACTAGGGGAAACTAATAGCTTTCCATACTTCGAACCTTTATAGTTTCTTCCTCTTTCTTCTTCTTTCGTGTCTATTAAATGAACCTTCATGTAATCTCCGCCCAAGAGTTCGCTACGTCAATGGCCCCACTGGTAGCCCTCATCAACTCATCCATAGTGCAAGATTTGGCAGGAATTTGGGCAGGATCGGAACTCCAGCAAGTGCGGCTTGGTCTGCAGAGGCGCCACATTCGCATTGCGGCTCAGTTATGTCAATCATACCCCATTTGCTTACGTTACACCTGCACCGACCCACCTCTCATACATCTGTCTGTCCGTATGATAGACAATTTACTGAGATTATTGGCACTTGGCTTCATATGTTAGAATGTATTTTGTCGGTAAAACCTGTAACATTTTAGTCGCATCTTGTGTACATTATGAAGATTTATCTCTTATTTTCGTAAACCTTTTGTGAAGTTCTGTTTTTTAGGGTTCCGTAAGGAAATTACTTAGCCAACAACGTCTGTTTAATCTCTCTTTTAAAAAGCTGTATCTTTTGATAGCTGTAGCAGGCAGAAATGTTCACAGAATATGTTTTAATACGGCGGTGACACCAATATAAAAAAAATGTACGGAGCCTCGGTGTGTGAGTGCGAATCGCAACTATCGCAGTCTTTTTTATCCTTTACGCGTGTGGTTTACTATCGCTAAATTAAGGAGACACCCTTATTTTCGGCCGCTTTTCCAATTGCCTGCCCGAAACCAATTTAATTCGATCACGACTTAAAATTCTTCTATATACATAATAAATCGTGGGCATTTCATGATGTGTTATTTCTTACGCTTATATCCAATTATAAACAAAATTATGAACGGTAAAGATTAAGATTATTCCGGTACTTTTGCTTCACAAAACTCCCGGAAAAGCAGGTTATAAAAAGTTTGATGCCTCTCGTGCGTCGCATTTATCAATGTACCACGAGTTGGTAATTTACTACCATACACGTCGGCCGGCGCATGCGCGCGACCATACGTAGCGATCTCTAATTGAGACGTTTCCACGATAAACACCCGCCAATTAACCCCTTCACATTTATCGATAAATATCGATATAATGGCCCTCCCTAGCGTGTAATTTCATACTTTTTTTGCCGCTGTGTTCTAGTTGAAGGTGATTGATTGTGTTTAATATAGTTGTAATAATACGCTAGTGTGGGGACGTATCGATAATGTTTACGAGGAGAAAGGTTCTTATGATCTTGATATTGGCATTGATACGTTGTAAAGTAACTTTTAAGTTGTAAGGTGATTTAGAGGTGGGCTGTGCCATTTTTTATCCTTAAATATACCAAAATATTGGTACGTAAAAATGGGTACGTTTCACAATTTAGATACTATATAAATTGTGAAACTTTCATTAGCGTCACAAACATACTGCCGTGCCGTACCAGCCGCTGATGTTCCCACTGCAGGGACACCGGCCTACTCTCGATAATTGAGAGTGAATGGGCTCTGATCTACCACGGGAGCCCAATCCGGATTGGTAGATGTCACATGTCGTCGAATTTTTGGTTCTAAGACATGCCGGTTTCCTCACGATGTTTTCCGTCACCGTTTCGAGAACGTGGTATTGCGCACATAATTTTTTTCAAGTGAAAAAACTCATTGGTGCACGTGTGCGTTTGAACCAGCAATCTTCAGATTGAAAGTCGGCGTCTGTGCCCCTGGGCCACCACGCTCTCATACTGAACATACCTTAATTTATTCAGCTTCAGATTGTACTATAGAATCATTCTTATCAATGGCGTTGGCTACTGGCAACTTTCAATGGCTTTTGTCCATCTGTTCTACAACGACTGGGCGCTCATTAATTGTAAAATATCCGTCGAGCGAAACGCACGTGCGATGAAATGCGTGTTTAAAAATAATTAGGTAAAAGTAGCTTATTACATAAAGGAAGGATTGGGGTCACATTGAATGAATAACTAGATCAGATGACTATAATTAAGAAGGATTATTTGTAAGTAGTTTATTGTGATAAACATTTGAATGTCACAAAAGTTATTATGTATTTTGTGGACTGGACACCCAGCACCCAGTTAGACATTTGATCGACGAATAGAGATATTTGTAACGTGTCTGGGATAATAGTACTCAAATTCATACTCATTTATTTCACTGTATTTATATGTTTTTGGTTTACATATAAATTTCGCGTAGTATTTTAGATTTAAACATGTGACGTCACATAACTTTTAACCCCCCCTGTCCCTGTCCCGTGTCATACAATGTCACATTTTGTTGATTTATGGATGGCCCCAAAGGATTCTGCAGCTAACTTCAAAGCCGCCGAGTTAAAATTGTGGCATTGTACGAGTTAAGATTGTGGCATTGTACGAGTTAAGATTGTGGCATTGTACGAGTTAAGATTGTGGCATTGTAGCAGTACTTAACTTTCACATGACTTCTGTTCACCTCCGCTGGTGCACTTAAACCGTCAGTTTATTCAGTTTTAAAAGATGCACCATTCACAGTGAAAGTACATTGGCTCGTGAAATAATTCTCCGAGATTATCCGGTGCAAACAAACAGCCCATTATTCCTTTTAATATTGTAATTTAAACTTTCACGGAACCTAAACATCGAAATGTCTCGTACTTGTGAAACTCGCAAGCTATTCACTTTTAATGGGTCCGTGGTAAGTACGGCCAACCGGCTACTTTTCAGCTCTTAAAAGATTAATCATTGATTCGCAAACAGATGATTTAAAAATTTTCAAACCACTATTCGCCGGTTTATTTTAATAACTTATGCACCTTAACCTGATACTAGGAATAATAGAATGGACGCAACACAAACAGACCCGAGAACAAACTTCATGCTCACCACACAAAGTGATCCCCGGCTGGGAATCGAACCCAGGACCCCTCGTTTTGAAGGCAGGGCTACTTGAAGTTGAACTTTGAAGTTTGTTCTCAACTTTTGGGTGTTTGTCTTGTGTTTCTGTTTGTCCATGCTATCTGCGACAGGGAATCCTAGCGCAGAGGTACGAGTGTGTAAACAATTATAATACCTACCTACCGCTTGAGACCTGTAATTAATAAAACTGATGTGTCCCATAGTTAATAAATGAAATGAATGTTTGAATGAAAAACTTTCGAGTTCCCATAGTATATCCGTCACTTATACAGGACTATCTGCCGGGAGTTAAAACACCGTTGC
Organism: Aplocera efformata; assembly: GCA_921293045.1. Taxonomy (NCBI): domain Eukaryota; kingdom Metazoa; phylum Arthropoda; class Insecta; order Lepidoptera; family Geometridae; genus Aplocera; species Aplocera efformata. The sequence goes on from OV121057.1 coordinate 2,032,408, forward strand.
AATGGAACGCCATTTCTTACTCCTAAAGGGGGCAGATGATAACCCTTAGCCGATACGATGTTTCCATGAATGTAAATTTAGCAGACGCTTCGCCCGTTCCGTGTGGCTCGAGCCTCGAACCTTAATGTAGATTAAAGCGGCGTTTACAGTACATAATATACAGAATTTTTTGTTTGTGTTATTACATATTACAAGCATATGAGGTATTGCGCACGTGTGCTCTGGATTCGAAGCTAGTTTCGGTTCTGGTACTACTTTATGTCAACGCGTTTGGCGTACTTTATGGCAACGTCAAACAGTGTGGGACTGTTTGTTAGAACCAAAAATGTTAGTGATTAGGCCCGTGTGAATGCAGCGATAATTTTTTCAGCGTTTTGTAAAAGAGAAAGATTCGACATTTTGATTAGGTTGTTTAACTATCATCGTAACGGTCAAAAAGATCACAAGTCTTAGACATTGCGTCGTTTAAAATATCTTATAAGTATACTCCTACCACTACTAACACTACCTGTGTCACAGGTGGCAGGACAAACACACAAACACAAGGCAAACACACAAGAGCTACGAACAAAATTCATTCTCCAGAACGCAAGTGTGCCCCGGCCGGGAATTGAACACGGGACCGCTCGCTTCGAAGGCAGGGCTACTACCAACTAAGCTATAAGCCGTCCAACTAGGCCATTTGTCTTCTGTTTCTCTTCATAAATAATGAATTGAATGAATATGTTTATTGGAATGTTCGGTTTCGCTTGTACCAATGGGATCGCGTAGGAGATACCCGGTCTATTCGCTTTGATTACTAGTAAGAACAGTCGAATGTATAAAAAATGATTATAAGCAAAGCGTATGCTTATATTTATTTTTATAATATTGTTTTTGTACGCAGATATATCTAAACGCATGCTATGGTTGCCTTTAAGTGAAATGTGTTACCCCTAGATTAGAATTTCGTATGCATTATTTGTGGTCTTTGAAAAATAAATATATAGAACTATAAATATTAAAATTAACTAACATTAGATAGATCGAAAAAGCTTGAACGCACAAATTATTTCGTACACAGTACACAGGTGAAAATACTAGCAAACATTCTCTGCCAGTTGAAGCGAAACAATAATTCCGTAAAACGAACTTGTATTAAACAAATATGGAATCTGGATGCACCAGATTCCATATTGGTTTAATACAAGTTCATTTTATGGAAATGTAAAAACCTCTGACTGGAGTAATGGTAATGAGCTAATTGATCTTCAAACCCCTAAACAGATCTTCATAAATTATACCTTAGAATCATCTCAATTACGCCAGCTTTCAAACAGAAAAAACCGCATCAAAATTGGTCTATTCGTTGCTACTGACAGACACAGAACACTACAAACTTATAACACCTCTTTTTCGTCGGGGGATAAAAAGAGCATAGTATTGTGTCCGGGCCCTAATAGGTAGGTGCTCGTATTTCTATTCTAATGAGTAAAAAGCAGTTGATGGCTTTGAACTTCTCTCTCTACCTGGAAATATTAAGCGTCAGGTAAATGTGTGTCATAGGGTTATTTTGTATTACGTTGACGATCTTCACGAATTTGGATGAAGGTATGTTTTGTCATTTTTAATTGGGTTTGGATACTTTCGCGCATTTCAATGCTGGCCCTTTATTAATAACTGTATAATTTGAGGCCAAATTATGGATATATTTTGAGGCCGAGTATGAAAGCGAATAATGTCTTAACAATACACGAATTTCATATTTATCGCATTCCACAACTATCACTACATAGTATAAAACAAAGTCGCTTTCTCTGTCCTTATGTCCCTTTGTATGCTTAAATCTTTGAAACTACGCAACGGATTTTGATGCGCTTTTTTAAAATGACAGAGTAAATCACGTGACACTTTGCTGCGAATGAACCACACAAATACTGTGCCATGCACAATGTTAACCTGGAAAACCGAAATCATGCATGCTGCAGTCAACATTCTCACACGAGAATCTCGGAGTGACCGAGACCGTGGAACAAATGGATATGCCATCCCCTAATGAAATTGAATGCACGAATAAATCAGCACCCATCGACCTTCGTTCAGCTGTGCTATTTGTAAGCGAGCTTTGACGCGTAGTGATTTGTGTTTGAACGGACCGCAATTTACGCACGCATGCCGATTTTCACTGTTTATCGAATTGAGACGCAGATGGGAGCTAGGTGTCGTCAGTCATGTACATGTTACATGATTGCAGGTAGTTATGAAGCTATCATATTGTCTGTTTGTGTCCGGTGAGTTTGAGAATCTCATGCATGCATTGAAATATTTCTATGCGAAATAGCGCGTACTCGAAACGGTGAAACCGGCATGTGCTTTTCAATACGTTTGACGTGTTGGTTGGCCCTACAGCTCAGTTGGTAAAAGCTGATTATTCTCGATTATAGAGAGTAGGCATGTGTAGGAGTAGGACTGCCTTGTAGTGGGAACATTAGAGGCTGATCTAGAACATCATCACAGACGATACGTGCCCCACGGGACAGTAAACACGGCCATAAGCCCGCTCGTAACTCGCGATAGCATCGCCCGTGGGCGGCCGTGGATTGAGACGCAATTGGAACTGTCTCGCTAAACTACCTACCTATGGAGGTCCATTTCATACCCTCTATTGCAACTCGACAAACACTACGGGTTTTAGGCCGATCCCAATTATTACACCTACATCTGTCTTTCCCACCTTTAAAAGGCTATCATCATGTGAACTGTGAACGAAACTGAACCGTAAAGTGGTGTGTTCCTTGCCGCCATTATTTTCTCCCGAATAACTCCGCTATTACTTTCCTTCATTAAAATGTACTGCCCCAATCTTATGACAGCCAGGATAAAACTCATACCAACGATATTACAACCCGTGTATAAAAATGTAAGTGCCTTTAAAATGTAACCTTGAATCTAAGCACAACAATGAAAAGCAAAAGGCTCTCGTCCCAAATTATCTGGAATAACATCCCATTCCCGATTTGACATGAGCCTCGGTGTACTTCCGGTGACAGGAACACGCGCGCGCCGAGTTATGAACCCGGCACCTCCTGTAAACCCGACGGTATTAAGATAAGGGAGCGGTGGTTTGGTGCTCCGCGATGTACTCTCACAGACCAAATTACATGTACGTACTCTTATATGGTTAGATGATGCTGCATTCGGTGCTTTTGTAGATGACATAAGTAACTATTGTTTTACTGCATGAAAATACAATGAAATTTTATATTTATGGAACAACTTGGTTCTGGCCGCGGCTTCGCTCGCGTAAATGTAGATTGTTTATGGATAAAGGTTATTATGGTTATGGTTAGTTATTCATACATTCATATCATGTTTCGTTGTTTTTGTACAATAGCTACCGTCTTGGTTTCAAATAAATACCATAAAAATAAATACAATCATTTTAAATAAATACATTTTTAAATTACAAAATATTTTTTTAAATGTATTGTATAACTTTGGTTGGCCGTTGATTTGTCTTTCAAGTACAAGCCAGTTTTCAATTAATATAAACATTAAGATTTACATCAAAGCTTGTTCCGATGAAACAACCAGTCATGGACATGACGTATGAAATCCTTTCATCCAAGGTAACAAGTTTGTTTATCTGTTTATGCTTGGCATTGCCAGCTCTTGTCTTCCAAGTGGTTACATCTTTATCAAGGAAATATTCTGAATACAACCAGTACTCCGTAACTATTTATTTCTGGGATATTTGTAGTCAATTGTCAAAAATACTCTAGATAGATTCTTATACTCCTATAATATATTTTGTTTTTTGTAAATGCATGCATCTATTACCTATCGACACAGATTTAGTACAAACTTGTACTGGCAATCGAACCCACAACCGAGTCTAGCAAATAAATGCGTCATTTATTATGTATTTTAATACAATGTTCTAATATACACATAAAATCTACATTGGAATGATTTTAATATAGCTCCAATTCTAATATTTTGCCAGAACATCCTTGTACATTTTGGTGAACTACGAGTAGATGTACAATCATTTTGTTACTAGTGTCAAAGACATAAAATCAAACAACACATACATCCAAGACTGAGAACAAACGACATGTTCGTATAGACGTATGCCTCGGATGGAGAGCCTAGTATGGACCCTTGTTTTCTTCGCAGGTTTACTGCCAACTTAGTAAAACAGCCGTTACACTTAAACAGGTCCGTAGCTTAGTAGCGAGGGTTCAATTCCAATCCCAGGACAAACTTTACGCTCATCGCAAAGTCTGCACGAGGCGCCTAAAGTTTTTTCTGGGGTCTTGGGTGTTTGGCTTGTGTATATGTGTTTGTCCATGCCTCCTGCGGCCCCAAATCCTATCGCATGAGTGTGTAAACGCAATTTTTAATGGATAAGTGTCTAAAAATTTTGGAAACTCGCTATATGTACACTAAAAGTGGCTAGATTTATCCAAAAAGCTGTCCAATAGCTGGAGCCCGTGGCGCTAGGAACCGTTAATTGACCACCCGTGGTGTATGATCCTTCACCGTTACCTGACGCCTCGCCTCGATGGAATTTATAATCGCTTTATCATCTAACCACTTACCCGGTCTATCTAAGCACAGTGTACTGAGGTTACGAGTAAAGACTCTTTCTCTTTCATTTTCTTTTTTATGTTAAGTATAAAAATACCCCAGTCGCATTGCGTTGCGCCCGTCAGCAGGACGGTGAATTCGCATGTATCTGTAATTTTCTCGACGCTCTATCGAGACAGCAGCGCAGTGCTCCATTGCTTGGCGGCAGATTTCCACTGACGGCAGTACTTCTCCGGACAAACTTGCCACAAGTTCCACTATATGGCTCTTTTCTCCTTTTGCACCGCGGGGATACGTGTGGGGACTGAGGATTACCTTTGTTGCCTACCGGCTGCGCCATTTTTTTATTGTTTCTGCTATAAATAAGGTCGTTAGGGCAACAGCTATATATTTCTAATTCTCCGAATAGTATAAAGTATATGGCCAATAAAAAACTACAACCATTTCTATGCAGATTGAAAAACAAACTTCACTCTATAAATAAACAGTATTGACTAATTCAAGATTGAAATACTGTCTGTACTGATTAAATAATTATTGTGAAGAAGCTTTCTGTAGCGAAACGAGCGGATAGCTTGTAAGTTGCAAGTGAAAGGTCGTAAGTTCAGTTCCCGCACAGGGAATCATGTATGTCATACGTTGCTTCGCCACGCCTGTCCATCTGCGTACCGTTGGGTTCTAGATTCAGATTTAATTCAAGTTCTGTCTTATTGTTTTAATCAAAAGTCCAGTCTCTGAGTCCCAAGACACAAGCTTTTAACAAGCTTAGTTTGGGATTCTCTGTTAACATACTGTGTTAGATCCTATTTTTTGGCAAATTAATTATTCTTATTCTTATTCTAAAAACCTGCATTGCATCTGCCTTCGAAGGGTGCTTAGGGGTCATTAGGGTGCTTGGGAGAAACTATTATATTCTTGATTTATAAATCTATAATATCTTCAAAAATAATTATCAATATTGCATAATTAGTTAATGTTTACCTGGCCACAGGGTACAGACTCTCGTCAAGCGAGGGTTATATTGTTGGAAAAATCATTAAAAGGATAACGCTGACAAGCACTTGTTTTAGGTTTCCCTGTGTTGAAAATTACTGTGTGAAATGTCCATGAATAAGTGTTATTATTATCAGTGTTACAACTTTATTGTATCATTATGACTTAGAAATAAATTTAAAAAAAAATGTTTATTTATGTACGGACGTGTAGAAAGCAAGCGTATGAAACCCGGTCTTAGGAATAGTTACACAAAGACAGTGTCTCAATAATGTAGGACTCTTTGGCACTCTCATGATCAGCTCCTTGATTAAACGTTCCTCCAGTCTCGAGGCCCAGATAAGCTTTGGATCCCTCGATGGTGCTCGACCGCATTACCCGCCTCTGATAGCTTTGAAATATGCTTAGATAGCGATTAAAGTAAGAAGCGCTTATAGTTAAGCTTAGATGTTCTATACAGATCATCTAAGTTAAGCAAGTTTTTCGCGGTCAGTATTTGGATGGGTGAGCATTATGAGCCGTTTTGGAGCCTTTCGGGCAGAGTGAAATCTTTGATACCAGACTCACGAAAAGAAGAAGCTATTAAATTAAAGAGTTCAAGGGGCATACCTACATGTTAAACGTTTACGCTCTCATACCCCTGCCTTTTCCCTCGTCCTTCCCTTTCGCCTACATCTCAATAAGACATTAGAGTGTAATAAAATATCCTTTAACGCCAACATCGGATCACAATATTACTTTCTACAAATAAATAAAGATTAAGATAATCTCGAATATAACAGAGTGCTTGATCAACCTGTAGTTTGTCATTCGCTTAAGGTAGAGTTCTGATTTATACGATTAATATAGGAGTTCAAGTTTTTTTTTGTTGGTAACACTATTCGCGAAATCATTTTTGTTTTGGATATTCTGTGATCTATTCAAAATGTATCAGTTATCTATTTATTTTATATTATTTGTATTACAATCATTGTTTCCCACTGGCAAGCATAGAACAAAGGTCTCTCTAGGTCTGTTCCACTCCTCTCGGTTTAGGGCACTGGTGGTCCAACTTTGTGGTATTAGTGTAACTCGTCCCGCCATCTCCTGGGTCTTCTGCCTTTGCCCTGCAGTGGGACACAATGCCTGAAAAAGAAATAAATAACTTTTTGATTAGGAACATCCAAAACAAAAATTATTTCGGCGGTCATATTAATTTGAATCAAAAAATATTTCTTGTCATCAGTAATTAGATGATAGTATCAAAAAAATATACTATGTAATTAAACTTAAACAGCAAACCCCTATTTAAACAAAAAGTTTCATCTAATTTGTTAGATTCTTTTCCGAGATACGCGAAATAAATATACAAGAATTGCTCGTTTAAAGTAATAAGATTCCCGAATATCCCTATGAATGATCTGTCAAAAGGTCAAAAGGCTGCGTCTCGAAATTTACATTGCCCGTATAAGTCTGGCATTAGGTCGCCGGAACAGAAACGCACCCTTATCAGTTAATAAAGAAAATCGTTTAATTACCGATCACATAGATAAACCTCACGGTGTTGATAAAGCGGGTGACGGCACCCGCTCCACAGATTAATAATTACCAAGACTTTCACTTCGGTTGTTCTGGAGTACTAGGCTTACCACGAAATCATTATTTTTGTTTGGAGAATCCAATTCTTTGCTCAAAGTTGACACAATTTTATTTTATTTTATATCACTTTAGTTGTTATACCTTATACTTTTGGTGTCTTCAATTCTAGAGTTTAGTACTTAGCAATCTGTAAATGATTAATTGCAAAATTAAAAAAAAAAATATTTGTGGACATTTCAGACAGTGCGATCAAATGGTAATTAGTTAAATTTTTAACATTCATAATATTTTTGTAGACTTTAATTCTCCTAGAAAGAACGTAATCATAAAGTGAGGGCTTCTTTTTAAACTTTTACTGTTAAAACAGATATTTGATTGGCCTCAGAGCTAAGTTAATAGTAGTTCTGCCAGAAGGCAGAAGCGCAGTAGGTCGTGGGTTCGATTCCCACTCAGGACATGCATTCGTGTGACGAACAGAATAAATACTGTGTATGGGCGTTAATAAGTATTAAGATATATTTACCCAAAAAAACTACATAAATCTACAATACAACTATGGTTAGTTTTTATGGGCTAGATGACATAGTGAAATGTCAAAGACAAAAAAAATGCTGAATTCATCCGGCAGTTATATCGACTTATGGCAAGCCTACTGTTTGTACGTCTGAATGATAGATAGCTGCATCGCGTTACTGGGTTGTCACATTTGGGTTTATTGATGTGAGAACTCAAAACTAATGAAATGACGTGTGACGAGAATGACAAACGTCACACGTGATTTTCATCTATTAGGTCTTGTTTTGGGTAGTACAGTTGCTTTCGTCCATAGGTGAATACCCTTAGAGTTCCTACACGTGCCCCTTGGGTGGTGCTGAAAGAGCAACAAAAAGTATAATAGCAGTAGAACTTGTGCAAAGTTTGTCCGGATAAGTACTACCACCACACCTGGTAATCCGACGCCAAGCAGTGGTGCACTCACGTCGCTGTGTTCCGGCGGGGGTGGGCGCCAGTGAAATTACAAGCACTTAAGGCGTATCTTCCCGTCTCGGGTGATGGACGTAGCAGGTTGAGTGCGACTCAATGTAACATCTAAATTTTATACTGAGTCGCATTATTGTTGTCATGGGCGGGGGTCGCCAATTACCACCAGGTGGGCCCTCAGCTCGTTTCGTCACTAAACCACATCAAAAAAAAAAACTTCCGAATCCTGCAGTTACTAAGATCTTTCTTTTAAAATTGTAAAACATTCTGCTGGTATTCAAAGTATAATAACTATTGTAGCTAAATGTACAAGCATACTAGTAAGCATCGGTATTTTCTCGTATAGTGTCTTTAATTGCAATATTCTACCAATGCAATCTTGATTAACATTGGTTTGTAAATTTATAGAAACATTTTGTTTCCATATCTTCCACAGGTGTATGTAGAATTTACCATAATTAAATTGGTTTTCAAAACGTCACATACCATGCTTTTGCCTTCCTTGTCTGGTTCTATAAATATGGAGATTCAGTTATTTTAATTGCATTACTATTATGATTAGCACTTTATAAAAAATTATGGTCATAGATATGGAAAGCTAATCTTTTTGCACCGTTTTTATACATTCATATTAATGAGAGTAAATGTTATCGTCTGTAGGTGGAGGCAATGAACGCATTCCAATGCAGTTTGGTTCTTAACTAACTTTGTTGAGATCTCGAATTCATCTGCTGTTTTAATGGTTTTAATGAAATCGCTCGTAACAAACCTGGCTCGTATGATCTTTACTAATCATTTCACTTAAGCAACTCTCAGCCCGGTAGTTGGATGGGTGACCGTTTTGTGGCATTTGAACTGATGGCCAATGCGCGCAATACCACGTTCTCGAAACGGTGACGGAAAACATCGTGAGGAAACCGGTATGTCTTAGAACCAAAAATTCGAAGACATGTGACATCTACCAATTCAGATCGGGCTCCCGTTGTCGATCAGAGCCCATCTCAATTATCGAGAGTAGGCCAGTGTCCCTGCAATAATACAAAACTTAGGTACTAGTCCAAAAAGATTCAATCCCAGCATGTTGCTGCACTGAAGCAGGGCGAACAGTGCAGCGTACGTACGGTATCACAATTCAATTGATTTTATTTTATTACGCGCAGTCGGAAACCTTTACTTAAGAAGGTCCACTTGTGTACGTAACACAGTAAGTGTCATATACCGACGAGCAACACAGGAATTTTGATTGAGTTAGTCGCTTCGATACTTCCCATCCGAATCCAAACAATTCCGACATCGGACACCAAGATTTATCGATCATTCATCTAATGATGCAACTCTAATAGCCCACTGTTTTATCAGTTCTGATGTAATACAGGACAGTGTCGGAGACTGCGATGATTTTGTTACGTAATATCATCCGCTTATTCCCAATCACCACAATTGCAATTTTAGAACGATTCTGGCTATGTTACTTATACTAAGCTTATAACCACGACGTATGTCTGTCTGTCCTCCCTACCGTTAAAGGGCTATATCTTTTTTATCCACACGTTGTAGTAAGCAGAATATTTTACATGTATTACGCGTTATTGGACATGTTTTTGGATGGCAAAATAATCGCGTTCTATTCTAAAATTGCAGCAAATAATTTTCTTTTTACATAATCATCTTAGCCCGAAATTTATTTAATTTTTTTCATGTAAATGTAAAATCATGGTACATGTTGTATACAATAATGTATATCGTACAATGTCATATAAATGTCAATTTAAACATTGTTTGGTTTTATGTCTCCCTTCGTCAGACTAGGTGTTCTGCGCCACGCTCGGCCGGTTTTCCCACAACTTGATGTCATTAACTTTTCCAATGTCCGAAATGTAGTTATATATTTACATGGTGTAAGGAACCTGGTGTTGGCTTCAGCTATAAATAATAAATGGTGTAGTTGAACTAAATTGTGGGCGTAAAATCGCTCTAGGCGACTAGTCAAAGGTGAAAGCGTGATTTCTTATTCACTTTTATATTGGAAAATTTATATTATTTACGAAAACAAAATATTTATTAAACGGTGAAGGAAAACATCGTGTGGAAACCGGAATATCTTAAAACATGCGACATCTACTAATCCGGATTGGGCTCCCGTGGTAGATTAAAGTCCACTCTCAATTATCGAGAGTTGGCCAGTGTCCCTGCAGTGGGACTGACGTAGCCCTGTGAAAATATTTCTAAGGTACCGAATATTCTGTGGTACACCAAAATAATTTGTATGTTCAAATCAGATTCTGATAACTTTGTATAAGTTTTAATGACTTTGCTTTGACACAACAACATCCAAAAATAACCGTGAATTTAACTAAAATACCCGTAATATTGTAGGTTTGTGCGACTTGAGTGATATACTGCTGAAGTCAACTCATGAATCCGAGTCTGTAATGATACAATGCGGCCCGACACACGGAATGAACAATTAAATGAGTAATTTAGGACTTCGGCAATTCTTTATACCCTTTGTACGGAGTGACAAATTAACGTGTCTGGAATTCATTCGATATCACACTCTTTATTCGTGGAATCTGTAAATTCATTTTTTATATGTAACTTAGTGACGGAGTCAGCTGATGGCCCACCTGATGTTGAGCAGTTAGCCCATGACATTAATGATACGACTTGGATCCTCCCTGACCTAAGTATGACCTTAGTAGCAGTCGAACTTGTGCCAAGTTCGTCCGGAGAGGTATTGCCATCACACCTGGACAGTAACGAAGTGGCTGTTGTTATGGACGGAGGTCTCCACTTACCACCAGATGGGCCCTCAGCTCGTCCCGTCACTTAATCACATAAAACAAACTTTATGATCACCACACAAAGTGCGTCCGGGCCGGTAATCGGACTGCTCGATTCGGAGGCAGGGCTAAGTACTACGAACTAAGTCACGGAACCACCGATATGCTCAACAATGTCCCATGGGTGTGACCACTTTCCAGCAAGTGGCCCGCCAGCTCCAATGACGGCAATATATTAAAAAAAAACTGACACAGATGATTCAGTGTTTCTGTATACAAGTGCAGATAAATTAATGAAATAGACTAAAACCACTTCCACGAACTAAAATTTATGTCATGAACAAAACCAAAACTGGTCGTATCTCGATTTGTACACGTATTATCATAAAGCTAAATCTTAATATGGTACAAAGTTTGAGCTTTTCCGCACTCAAACTATACTAAGCTATTATTGTGTCCTAAATCCATAAGTTTATGGGCATAAACTAGGATGAAAAGATCATCATAGTAAGCTCCCGCGAATCATAGCCTCGCTGCACTGTCGTGTCAATTTTACATAACTATGACTCAACGAAGATCCTAGTGGAGAAATAATACAACTGACTTCACATCAAATCAAAGGCATAAATCAGATTATATTTAATTGTCACTGGCGACCCATGAATTCATGCAGCTCCCAGGAAATTCATTCAGGGTGGTATTGCTATTGATTACATAGCAAAACCACTATTTGGAACAAGGCATCACAAGTGATCTTTTTAGTATGATTAACTATTTGCAAAATGGATAGGCAAATAATATTTTTAGCTGAACCGTTCAAAGACAATGAATCGTTGTAGAAGAGTGGCACGAGGTTAGGTAATAAATTGTTGTAAAATGTATTCACCTAAGAGTAGGCAAGCAAGGTGTGGATACATTTTATGTTATCTCAGAGGATTCTTGAGCCCTGAAATATCGTAAACAATTTACTTTTCAGCACTAATTCGTAATAAACTAGATCTTATACATTTATTACTTTATTTATTTATTAGAATTTTAGAATTTATTTGAATTTAATAATTTTAGAATTAACATTAGAATTTTATCTTTATTTATCAACACAACAAATCAACTGCTTAAACCGTGAACAGAACTAAAAATTGTTTAATTATAAAATATTACTTTATAAAATTAAATTAAAAAAAAACAATAGCATACGGTATGCGTATTCGATGAATTACTTCCAGAGAATTCCCTACTTTACCCTAAATAGAAACACAGATAAATAACCGTAAGTTACCGCTAAAGGGTGAAATGTCAAATGTGACAATCTGGTGAGGGCTTTTACCAGGATATATTTATATATCTGGTTGCAATCCCCGACTCCCGTGGGACGAGAGGGACTTAGTTTAATAGTCTCTTGGCAGCTAATGCTCTTTGCGCCCAGCATTATAATATTGTACTCAAATTGATATTTGACTGTTTGACAAAAGACTGTTTGAAGCTCGCTGCAACACGAAATGTGAAATTGCTTGCTGTGTTTGCTCTGTGGTTTCGTTTGTTGGTGTTGTTTTATGATACAATTATTAAGTTATCACGATGAATGATAATGTTGTTACTATGCTAAACATTTTACTGTCATTAGAATCAAAAATCCATCATGATCCCCATCTACAGGACACGTGATTACCTTGAGATATCCGATGTTCTCAGCAAAGGATATAAATGCATACAGATGCACTATATATTCTATTCAAGGTTTATATTGAACTTTTTTTATAAACTATGTATTCAATTATTATACTAGCTGCGCCCCGCGGTTTTACCCGCGCTTATATTTTCTGGATAAAAAGTAGGCCTAGTAGTATGTATTAGTATAAATGATAATATGATTGACTTAAGTCTTCTAACCTGTCTAAGTATATTTTGGGATTTCGCCTTTTTTCCCCATCAAATTGAAGAACACAAAGATTTGAATTAATACCTGCCTACCTAGGTCTCACTTCGTCTTGTTGAGCTGATTGGCACTACTGACCAAGATATCCTAATGACGACTTTTATCTAAATGATGATTGCAAGTATTCTCGTTTGAAACGCCTCGTAGAATTACCACGGAAACTCATATTGTTCCTTACCTTACAACGAATAAAATTAGGCTTTTTTTATACTATGAGACTTCTGAGGTGAATGGCCAACTCAGGTGTCAAATTTCCTAACCGCCCGAAGGCTTCCAACACAGCTTAGCCGGGACCGATATCTTAACGTGCTCTCCGAATGGTGGAAGCGCTCAGTTCAAATTCCACTAAAACATTATCCACCAAATACTTGGAAAGTTGCTTAACTTAGATGGTATGTAAAGAACTTCAAAACAAACCATTTCGCCATTTTTTTTTAATGTGATACATATTGATATCATTGTTGATACCCTGACATATTGGTGTGTCATTTGGCTTCATCAAGGCAGTTAAGAATATTATTTATTAGAAATATTATTGGGTTGTTGTTCTCCATGGAGGGATAGTTTATGAAACGGCGCGGCCCCAAACTAATCATACGTATAATAAACGTTGGGCTATTTATAATTTGCAAATTGAGGTCGCAAGTATTTTTCTTATAACTCGAATTTAATCAGGTTTTTGAGGTTGTTTAAGTTTTCATGAGAATGCAATGAGCACATTCCAACGATAGCTAAAACCTTGATCTACGTATCTACATATCCGCAGATTTTCCCATGTCGTTACATAAAACTGCAATATAGTAACAAAATTGCTGAGAATTCTCAGTTAACTATGGTAATGCGCTGCCGAGGATAATGACAGGCTCACACCGAACGTGGTTAACAGACAACAGTGATATATCGTGATAGCTGGTTACCGTGATAAGTCTACCTGTTGACTTCAATGAGACTAGAAAATATGGGAGACGCCTTGATATCCTCGCTAGATTGCGAGCGTGAAATTGCAAAACAAATTGATCGGTCATTTGCTTTATCTCGTGGCCGATGATTAATGAGGTAAATTAAATGAACCGTTTAATGTTAAGAAGTGGCATTCGAGTTGGAAATTAATGTAATTTATTTGTTTCTAAATGGTAAAAACGTAATTGTATTTTGTTTATGGGCGGTGGTAACACTTAACATGAGGTGTGCTGTATGCTCGTCCCGCCACGTTAATCCCAATACAAATGGTCTAATTAATTATAATACTTCTAGCAAACACAAAAAACAGATGTCCATACTTTCGAGAATGCTTTAAATAGAACGGGAGTCCCACGTTTTTTTTTAAATAAATATGCTTCTTTAACCTATACCTATATCAATTCACCTATATAAAAAAAAAAACATCCTATTACTTCGACTTATACCTTCGTTTACTAGGTCCTGTTACACCAAGGTACCCTATACCTTAGTCTGTCGGATTTGTCTTATTAAGACTCAATTGGGTTATTAGCTCCAAAGCAGGCCAATCTCATCACACGGCTAAGCGTTAGAAACTGCGAATAACCATTATATAAACCAATCAATTTGTAATATCCCGCAATAATTAGGGTTGGCTTTAAGCCGAACCATTCCCAATTTCCGTTATCAGCCTCGTGTAGTCGCAGTCGGAGTAAAAATAGGAAGTAAGTCTGTCATAATTTAAGAGGATCAGCGAGTTGAGTTGCATTGATGCCTCTCAAAGTGATTGTGCCAGCATTGTGTTATGACGGGGAAGAGGATACTAACATCTCCGCCAGCGAAGGCTCCGTGGTAGTAGACCTTCAAAGCAAAGGGTCCCGGATTAGATTCCTGTACTTTGTAAAGCGTAAAGGTTGTTCTCGGGTGTTGAGTGTTTCTTCGTTTGTCTATGCCACAGGACACAGGGAATCCTAGTGCAGGGTGTGCGTGTGTAAACTTTACTTTACTTTCCTATTCCCTGTCGCCATGCGATACCAACTAAAGAATGAACAATATCAAAATGTTATTATTCGTGTTACCGAGATATCAAATATCAAAATGAAGAAACATGTAAAAATTAGACTCTAGCTACCTCTCAGCGGCCTTGCTTTCGTAGGCTTTGGTTACGGATTGTCTCCACCCACCGAACAATGCCGTGCTGCCACAAAATTTGTCGTGTTCTGATATGATGTTCGATGTAGCCACATAGAGAGAGTGAGTCAAGACAAGTCTTTCACTCTTTCCAAGCGCTACACCTGCAACCGCACTGTTACTTACCACTAGTGAGATATTGATCAAATTCTTGCCTATATTTGGTTTGAAAGACTTTTATACAATGAAAAGGAAAATTAAAACTATACTGTCATCTGTTTTTTCTACGGTGATAACGTGGTAAGCCTTTTTAATATAGCTTTCGTCTGTTTTTTTTTTTTATAAAATTTGTGTGCCCTTTAACTAATTAATGACATCAGTGACTATGTACTAACCAGTTTTGTCCCAACGCCGATAGCAGGTGGTCTTGGCGCCTGGATCTAGGCCAATGGGAAATTGGAAGCTGAGATCTAGCAGATAGCGAGCTTGCAAATGAACAGTTTGTAACGTGCCGGGACGATTTATGCGTTATTAATGAAACTGAATTATCTGATTGTAATGTGATAGATAATAGAAAGTCCACGGTGTTTAAATTATATAAATAAAGATGGAGGATACGCGTACTAGTATTTTGTTTGATTATTCATCGTTGGCTTTTAGGGGTAAGGCAATAAACAAAACGAGAAAATACCAAAAGTGTTGCCATTAAAAATTAAATTATAGAAATACCGTTAGCCGCGGTTGGCTATCCATTTTTTTTACTAGTGGGAAATACTTCGCGTATACCCCGCGCCTTGGGGAGGGGTGTGAATGAATCACCCCCAACACTACTCAGAAATAGCAGTGCTGGGGGGAAAACACACTAAAGCCCCCTTGGTGTTCCTACACTACGCCTTCACGCTGGAGCTACGGGTACGGTATCACTCTTCCGCGGCCCCAGCGGCATGATAAGGTCCCACCGAGATGCGGTTGGCTATCCTAAGGGAAGACTACACTTTTCCGGCATCAAAAGTAGCCTATGTGTTAATCCAAGATATAAACTATCCTGATAGCAAATTTCATCCAAATCCGTTGATCTATTTGACCATGAAGGAGTAACAAACATACACATACATACTATTATAATATTAGTGTGATGCAGTGTGCATTATTATATTAGAAAGTCAAATATGTACTCTGTTATGGTGGAATCTAGTAATATAACGAAAAACAAGGATGTCTATAACAATAACATTCCTAGGTTAAACGCGTAGGAAGCTCCATGGACAATAACGATGAAGAAAGTACAATCGTTTAACAAAACGCCTGTAATAATATTCAAATGTTACGAAAATGCAACAGTGAGTGAATGAGACCGACGCACCGTCGGGGTTATAAAAAGTACATTACTTATAGAACATACACAAACACACATCCATTATGCAACACAAATCGAAAACTTATTCACCTTTCTCATACAAATTTTATTCGCTACTCGTGTATTATAGTGTACTTCATATGTTGATGCACTTGCGTGTCGTGGAGTAAAGAATACAGAATAAATTGTAATATTTGAACTTTTTACTACTCCATTCATATAATCTATACGGGCGTGGCGTAATAAATATTGCCAATAAAACTGGCCCTGCGGTCGAAAGATCCGCACTTACTCTGCGTTACAGCTTTTGTCGAGTTTTTACGTCCAAGATATGGTCCAATCTTTATGAGAAATTTGATGTCTATTTGCAGTATAATAATTATACTAGAAAAGTTTTTTTTTTCGTGCATTGTCTGGGACAGTTTTATGTTCACTGAATTTACAACCTTTTCTCGCTTTACATGCAAGAACGTATATTTATATATAGGCACAATTAGCTGACTCGACAGATGTTTTCCTGTCTTGATTCACAATTTGAAGATCGGCTCCCAAACGACATGATAGCAAAAATCCCTTAGAAAACATGTCATTTAATTTTTTCCCGATTTCCTACCTTTCCCGTAAATTGTCCAAAGAAATTATATTATACAAATCTTGTCTTGAGGGTTACGAACATAACTAAATAGAAACAACCCAAATGGGTTAAGTCATTTTCGAGATTTAACGAGTCTAACGAAGAAGACAATCTCCAAAGATGATGTTGCTCGACTTGAGTGATGTATACAGCATCTGTCACTTAAGGCATTTTCTCCGGAATTCAAAGTAGAATCCGCACTTCTTACCAGAGACCTATGGCAGACCGCGAACCTCACTGATGAGATGATTGCGTTTAATTTTCGCGTCATCGTCCTGCGTTGCACTCTACGATAGCGAATCTGATGAAACATCACATTTTCAGAGTATTTTTCTTTCGTTTGCGAAATGCGCATTGAATCTTACCTTATTAATATGAACAAATTCACCTTCCAAAATGGTAGCTTAGTTGGTAGTAACCAAATAACCCATGGAACCGTCCGATACATACGATACTTACCTATTTTTTAGTATGGACACTGGTGGCAAAGATAAATGTCTTTGCCACCAGTGTCCACGACACTTAAAAAGGTCTAATAATAATAAATAAATATTAATTTCACACAGCGTCTTCTAGCCCCAAACTAAGCGTAACTATAACTTGTATAATGAATGCTCTGTTCATAATAATGAATCAACGGACGCGCGCAGATTGATAACTATTGACAAATAAACAACGTTCCTAAGCTTACCGTGGGATTCCTATTTAACAACGGATCACCGTTGTTCAATATAGGAACTGGAAAAATAAGTAAGTTTATCATTCGTATAAGCTAATACTATACGAATGTTAAACTTACTTATTTCTTAGTATAAAATTGTCAGAGAGCTTACTTAACAACTTAATGTAACGAAACCGGCGTGTTCGCTGCGAGAGATTTCACACGTGATTTACTCAACTCATTTTCTCCATCATATTTCACGGGATCCTGAATCATATCGGCGGATCTCTTAAGTCTTCGAGTCTTCGGGCTAAGGATGATAAATGATAAATCTGTATCGGGGAGATTGCGAGGCGCCTCTAATGGAGCCTCGTCGGCGAAGGATGCATCGCTTCCCTACTAATATTGCAAATGTATACGATTTGTTTATTCATCTATCTGTTCGCAAGGAATGCTCCGCTGTTCAAACTTACAAACTTACTTTCGACAGGTCTGATAGTTCAGTTGGTAGTAGCCAGCCTTCTGCGCTGTAAGGTCTTGGGTTCGAATCCAAAGCAAGCGTTTGTGTAACGAACGCAAATGTTTGTTCTGTGGCTGCGTGCTAATGCTTAGTTTGGGGCTAGATGATGTTTTTCTGTGCCTAATCCCATCTTGACCTAGAATCTAGAAAGACCATCGTGAAGGTATTAATTGGATATTCTATTCCCATTATTAAGATTTAAAAGCGAATTAAATTGTATCTCGCCGCTTACCCAATATTTATTATACCTAAACTTTATTGATATCATTACCTTAACTGGCCTAATTTATCAATAAAGATATATATTTATTGCATTCAATGGTGTAATGCCCGGATATCGGCGGTAAAAACGAGACCCGTAGATTCGGCCTACGGCTCTGTAAATAACCAAGTGAACTTAATTGTTAGACTTAGTTGCTTACAGATATATCAGATAAATGGTCCCATCAGAAAATATGGCTAGCCTCACACCTTAGTTGGTAGTAGCTCTGCCTTCTGCGCTGTAGGTCGTTCAAATATTACGTAAGCAGATTTTTTGCAATTATTAACCCACCTCTCCCCCACGCTTACGTAAACATTGGTACAATTGATTGATTCATGAGCAGCAGATATAAGTCTAGAAATAAGGAATAGGTTAATAATAACAATAAATTGACGGAAAAAAAATAGACTAGTGAATAGCGCGCGGTAATTCTCCTTACTCAATTCTAAGCGAGTACTTAATCGTATTCATTATTTGTAGGAATTCCCGAAAATGAATTTCGTTTTCAAGCTTAGACAATGTTTGGGTTGCCAAATGTCTAAAAAACTAATTACTGCTGACGCAATCACCATCTACATGCTCCCACCCTCCATGTCATCAAAAATAAGCAAAGCAAATACGAAGAATGTTTTTCGAGTGTATATATATATGTATGTGTGTATGTATATTTCTTTGACATGCTCTATGACGGCTAACGGCTTGTCTTGTCTTATTTGTGAGAGTGAATTAAAATTATAAAGATTAAAATGGCCGATTTTAATCTTTATATGTCGGCACCATATTATGTCTTTTGTCTTCTCAAAATCTATTAAGTGTGATATGAAAATTATATACAAGTTATTGGTTTAAATATAATTTTACGTGCAGTCGGGTTTTTTTTTTTTGCTTTACTCAACAATTTATTGTTTAATAATATGTGCACATGTGTCTTGTATAAGTATGCCTATGTTATGTTATTTTAAAAACACTAAGAGCTGAGGTAACTATAATAACAAGTCTTTATGTCGCGCGTATTAGCATGTACACAATGCACTGCTGTGGACCGGCGCAGGCGCCGCAGCCGACTGACGTCTTACGCGAGATGGATTTGTGGGAATTGCACCGAAAGGGAACGGACTTAGAAATATAATACTAAGAGACAAAAGACGAATCCGCGGTGTAACTCGCGCTTTCCGGGATCAAAAGTAAATTATGTGTTAATCCAGGATATAAGCTATCCTGGTACTAAATTTCATCCAAATCCGTTGAGCCGTTTGAGCGTGAAGGCAATAACTAAATCCCTATTTATTTTACTTATTCTATTAGGACAGGAATGCAGCCAATTTCATTGTACAGAAGCGATTTTATGCCAGCTGTCTCAGGCTCTAATGAACCGACTGCTTGGAGACTGGCCTACTCTCGACTATGGGCTTTGATCTACCACAAGCCCAATCCGGATCGGTAGATGTTACTGTTACAATATGTAACTTGAGTGAATAAATATCGATGTCATATCGTCATACTGGCCATCCCCAAGTCCGGACCCGTTGGCCGCGCCACCAATAAATCTACGCGCGACAGTTTTAACCACTCTCCTATTGTACAAATTTGTGTGTTTAATATTTGTTTCGTATTAGGTCGCGTCTAGACGCTTAATGAAGGACCGGTCGCGTGATTTACCGTCCGTGTGTCCGCTACCTATGTCTATGACATGTTTGTGGCTCGGCAACGTATTGTGTAAAGTTCTTTTCGTGGAATAACTCGAGATTCTATCAGTGGAACGAGTGTCATGGATTTTTTATGACGTGCTTTATAGCGTTTTAAGCACGCCTATGCAAAAGAATAGTTTGACAGGCCCCTTATGTTGGAAATTTTAACTAAATCCGCACATTAGTTGTAGCGATAGAGTAAAAAACAAATGGTATGATTTTTTTTATATAATTAAAGTTACATTTAATTTTTAGATAGTTATTTACTTCTTGAGTATTCCATTACTTTATTTTTCGTTTGTACGTGTTATATCTTGTTTAAACTATCATAACAAACTTAAAAAAATCAAGCCGCTTTTTCCAAAGTACCATAGAGCTTTGATTACACTAAGTGTGCCAAAGAACTTAAGACACACACAAACCTATAAAAATTTTAGGTCTATATGGTGAGTCTGTACGCTGTCTGTCAGTTGTTCATAAAGTCAGGACAACTTCTTTAATAAAAATAATGTAATGAATGAATGTAAAAAAACTTCCGGTGGATATTCGCCTATAATTCTATTTCCGACCACAATAACTACCTTTTGAATTAAATTATCAAAATGCTAGAGATCGTTATGAAATCGTAATTCATTTATTTCGACAATTACATAGTCCATTGATAGTAGTTAAACGAAAACAACTTATATAGAAATTAATGTCTCTGGATTAGCTTTACACCAGAAGCGAATCAAACTGTTCAGAAATGACATTTAGGATGCTGTTGCTGGTCTCGCAAAGTCTGCTTGGCAATGAGGCTGATTATTTCCACCAGACTACGTCGAAACCCCAGTCGAAGTCGAAGGGAGTGGAAAGCTTTGCCTGAGTCGTGTGTTCCCTGACCATTACAACCTAGAAGTCTTCAAGAGTAAAGTGAATAGGTTTCTCCTAGACAAGCGTGCTTCATCGTCGGCCGCATCATCACTTTCCATCAGGTGAGATGGCGGCTAAACGCTTGGCTATACATCAATAAGAAAAAAGCCTTGTTTTGCATACCTTTGAACAATATCTACCAATGTGGTTATTACATAACTGTTATCGCCAGGATTCCCTCATTCCGCGAAAGCACATCTCATATTCAGTGTCCCAGCGGGGCACGGAAATTATTAAACGACACACAGAGTTAAGAAACCTTGCCGTCATGTATTCCTGCGCTGGTATACAAACGCTTCTGTACAATGAAATTGGCTGCATTCCTGGCCTAATAGGAAAAGTAAAATAAATAGGGTTTTAGTTATTGCCTGCGAATAAAGTAGACTGGTTTTGTTATTCTTTGTTTCTTTGAAATGAGATGTATACAGCCTACATTTGATTCAAAGACAATAATGGTAATTCTGTATTTATGAGATTTGTTATGAATATGATAAGTATTCTGCATAAATCTTTTATATTTGATATTAACTGGTATTATTTCCTCTAAAAAATTGTATTCAAATATTTATCTATCCGCTCAAATTATGTTATGCATCTTGATTGGCTTATTATTGTAGTCAAACATCGTACTGTGTGTGCAGAATCCAACCGAAACGTATTTATTCCTTTGAACTACAAGTATTTTTTTGTTTAATGTTTATTAAACTCATATCGAATATATAAGACATTTATACAATAGACTAATTTGGATAATTCTAAGTGACTGATTAAAAAATGTAATAAACCTACTTCAATACTACATCCCTTATTTTTCGGCCTTAGGGATAGAATTTATACATTAAATTTCTATGGTATCTTAGAAATACAACCAACCAAAATTAAAAAGAACATGCAACCGAATTGAGGACCTCCTTCTTTTTTAGAAATCGATAAAAAACAAGGCAATATTACAAGCTAAAGCTACCAGTCCGCAAAACGTTTAGCCGATTACGCAACAGTGAAACCGCTTGCAAGCCCAATGAGTTAATATCGACAGGGAGCGAACTAGATGATAAATCACGCTTGTTGTGCTGCCCTTTGAACCCTAGGCCCGGCTTGGCAATCTGAACATTACGTGATGATGTGTGGCTGCCGAAACGTGTACCTTCCAGCTTCTTACTCCACGCTTCCTTGGTAGATTAGAAAATGGACAGTGATTACTTGAATACTTCCTGCGATCTCACCGATGCCACCACACCTGGTATTCTGGCTTCTTTTCGAATGAGTAAGTGGCCAACTCATACTCATTTACGGTCCGCTTGGTACTCACTTACACTCACCTGGTGGTAGGTGTTCGTGATTAGCACCTGGTGGTAAGTGCCGAAGCCCGCCCATGACAATACTAATGCGAGTCAATACAAGATTTGAATTTTACAGTTCTTGAGTTGCATTTTTTCTCATATAAAAAAAATATTATGTATATCTATGCGATTATATCTTTAAATGTCTCCAACATTCTACCCCTATCCAATGAACGCCGGGTGGTTGGGAATAAGTCATTATTAAGAGATAAACAAAACACGAACGCCATTCACCATCCAAATTACACCATTTACCATCGTAATGGCTACCGGTTTTTCTTAAAATTATTGTTTTACGTGTGATATTTGTGATTTAATAACACCCTGCAGACGAGTCGCGCCATCAATATAGAGAAAGTCGGTGGCATCTTACATTATCTCCCGCCGTATGTAATTTAATAGATGTAGTATTTTCACGTCCGTTGTATCTTAGCGGTAGAACACATGACGCCGTTATCATCGTTATTTGTGATTGTGTCGTTTCGCTTGTGTTTTATGTGTTGTTACTCATTATTCGCTATTTTGTCTGTGTAACATTTTTTAGATTCACTGTTCTCTGTGAAGTTACGTTATTGTGTAATATTTTCTAAGCTGGCATCACGGCGGTTGTCGAGGACACAGCTTGCAACACTGGCGGTGGTGGTTATAAAATTGTATTCTCATTATAATTAATCTTAAAGCCCAGGTAAAGTTGTAGGCCTTCTAAGGCGAACAAGTACTGTTCATAAAAAAAACGATACCGTAGTTGAACTTTTGTATCTGTAATTCATTACAATTACATTAGCATTGTAAATTATAATACATAAAAATAAAATTCATTTATAACATACAAATCAATACGTAATAGAATTTGAATGTTAATATTATTTATTCAAATTCAAACCAATCATGTGAATTATTATAATACTAAACAATGTTATTTAGTTTAAATGTGATTAATGAGGCGTTGATTCCGCTGGTGTCGAACTAAACTAAAAATAACCTTACCGACATTAATTCATACGATTCCAATTCATGGGACTGAAAAAGACTGAAATTAAGATCTACTTGAAGTACGAAAATATACCATAAACTAAGTATTCAATTAACGGAAGAAAAGGATATACACGATTGTATATTTTGTAATCTATACATTTATAGCATTAGTATCCTAAAAAATACAATGCCTTAAAACTATAGAAATCTCTTATCTCATCCATATCAATAAATCAGGGTTGTAATAAAATCGGGCTAATAGCCGCTTTGTCACAAATATAGCAATAAATTAACCCGCCGAGTGCCACCCCTAAAAGGAGTTATAAATCCTCCGAATGGGGTAAATGTCTTAAACTAACCAAAGACACTGCGCATTGGTATACTTGACATATGCATGTCGGCGTCTTTCTATTTTTTCTGGTGAGCAATAAAGTTTTTTTGCTGGAACTCTTATTATCATTGGGTGCTCTCTTCTGTATAGATTAATTCTAATGTAAAGAAACAGAAAAGAGCGAGCGTGGCCCAGGGGCATAGACGCCGACTTTCAATCTGAAGGTCGCTGGTTCAAACAAACACGAGCAACAATGAGTTTTTTCACTTGAAAAAAATTATGTGCGCAATACCACGTTCTCAAAACGGTGACGGAAAACATCGTGAGGAAACCGGCATGTCTTAGAACCAAAAATTCGACGACATGTGACATCTACCAATCCGGATGGGGCTCCCGTGGTAGATCAGAGCCCATTCATTTGGTTAAGAATTTTTTTGAAATAAGTTAAAAATAAGTTTTATTAAGCTTAATAAGCGTGTTCGCGTATAATCGGTGAACACACATCGAGTGCAACACTTAAAATAGTCGCGCTCTCGTTAGCTGGCCGTTTTACAACGTACTACTGGGGTGACCATCTTAACTGTGAAACATAACAGCCATGATGAATTATATTAATTCTACTGGGGGTCCAGTTGCTCGCGTCCGTATTTGTGTACCCTTTTATTCCCTACACTTACCCCCTGGGTGGTACTAAACGAGCAACCAAAAGAAGCAGTAGAACTTTGCCAAGTTCGTCCGGAGAGGTACTGCCACCACATCTGGAATCTGATGCTAAGCAGTAGTGCTCGCAGTGGAAGGGAATGCTGCCGGTGAAATCACATGCGCATGAGACGTATCATCCCCGTCTCGGGTGATGGACGCAGCAGGATGAGTGCGACTCAGTGTAAGATCCAAATCTTATACTGAGTCGCATTACTGTTGTCATAGGTTGGGGTCGCCACTTATCACCAGGCGGGCCCTCAGCTCATTCCATCACTTATTCAAATAAAATAAAAAATTAATACTAATATTATTAATGCGAAAGTTTGTCGGTATCTATGTTTGTTACTCCTTCACACCTCAACGGCGAACGGATATAGATGAAATTTGTTATTTAGGTGGGTCGCACCCTGGATTATGAAATAGGATAGTAAGATTTATATCTCGCAACGTAGAGGCTGAAAAACATACATTTATATATAAATTTATTTCTTTCTTTCATCTGGATACCCTTTAGAGAATTTCTTCGGCAAGAAATTGTTTCATTAATTATATATTAATATATATATTGAATTTTATACCCAGAATTGTAACAACCTCTGCAACCTGATGAATTTTTATCAATATAATTTATGCATTTTGGTCACCCTACGTTCTTTCCCCCAGTTTGGAAAAAAGTATTATTTTAAGCGAAACTGGAAAACTGTTCCGGGTATTTTGTTCCCAATTGTGTTTATTTGTAGAACAGCATTCCCCATTTGATTATATTCACCATCAGCTGGTGAATGGTGCCGAAAATGGACCTATGGTGATTATCACTCGGTTGCCCGATTAGGAATGTAAACATTTTGTTATATTTTTCGTCTACGGCAGAGAACACGCCGTGCGAGTAAGTTTGAGATTAAAATAATTCACTTCATCATTAAAATTTAATTTCAACTACGCTTAAAATGGTTATTATAAGTAACCATTACCATTTTTTATAAGCTAATATAGGCTAACAATTTCTGATTGTCTGTTTCACTCTCCTACATCTGTATATCTTTAAAACGATAAGGTTTTAGCGGCCCGAAGTATTCGCAAAAGATGTGTTACTATGGAGCACACAACACACAATAATACAATTGGTGGTACGGATCTCTGGTGCGAGTACGGACTGCACAATACCGATTTTTATCTGAAATAGAAATAGAAAATATACAATTAAAACTATAACTAAAATTGACATAAAAATAACTAAATATTCTACACATTGTTTGAGCAATTTCTAAAATACTAGACCATGATCTCTGATCCAGGAGACATTTCCAGGTCGTTAAACAAAGCATTCGAGGGGCCGTAAATCTGAAATGCAATAGATAGAAAATGCCTGCAATACAGTTCGCTCGGAGTAGGTAGTAATGTCGTTGACAATTTGACTGAATTGTATGTCAGTTTGTAACCGTGAATTGTCTCCTTTCCAGCCGGATGAGCTGGCCAAGTCTGTGAAGCTGACGTCACGCGAGCGACGCTTCATCAAGTTCGCCAGTGTCGAGTTTGGGGGGCAGCTGTACATGACGCCCCAGGACTTCTTGGAGTCTGTCGTCGAACAAGAACCGCGGCGTGAGTATTTTCTCAGAACACAGTAAAGTAGAACTTGTGAAAACTTGTACTGCGTCCACCCCTGATCATCTGCCGCCAAGCAGTGTGTTGACACATGTTGAAGAATCTTGCGTGAGGTTGAATTTTATCACTTCTAACATAAACAAATTCTCAGGACTTTGTGTGTTTTCAGCCCGGTTAAAACGACGTGTGCTGACCGTCAAAGAGATCGAATACCTGCGAGATCACACGCCCGCTCTGAAGAAGGGATCCCCGCAGATGTTCAGAAATATGAGAGATAGAGGTAGGTTCTTTGCACAAAAGTAATGATGCATGCATCAGATTTGTTTGCATTTTCTGCGCAATAATCCGCTTCTATTGGTCCCTCTGGGTAGCATAGTCATTGTCAGTAAGAACCTTACGAATGTTATATTAGGAGTACAAATAAGTTTCCGCCGTTTTTAACACAAATTAAATATTTATTGTAGAAGAACGGTAATATAAATTTATTCAAAATATTGCCCATCACTTGCAACCACTTTTTCCCATCTCTCAGGCAGCATTCGAATCCCACGTCTGAAGAACTCCTTGTCTTTTGAGGTTATCCATGAATCAACCCAATTTTTGGTATCCTCATAAGATGTGAACCGCTGCGCCGTCAGAGCATGTGCTACGGACCGGAACAGGTGATAATCGGACGGTGCAATGTCTGGTGAATACGGCGGGTGGGGTAACACTTCCCAATCAAGTGTTTCCAAGTACTTTTTCACGGGAGCCGCAACATGTGGACGAGCATTGTCATGCAGAAGAATAATTTTTTCGTGTCTAGAATAGTATTGAGGGCGTTTTTCCTTCAGAGCTCGGCTCAATCTCATCAATTGTGTTCGATAGAGGGCTCCAGTAATTGTTTCGCTCGGATTAAGCAACTCATAATACACTACACCTAGCTGATCCCACCAAATACACAGCATAAGTTTTTTTCCGTGAATATTCGGTTTTGCTGTTGATGTTGACGCGTGGCCAGGTAATCCCCATGATTTTCTTCTTTTTGGATTGTCATAATGTATCCACTTCTCATCACCAGTTATGATACGATGTAAAAAACCCTTTTTTTATGTCTAGCTAGCAGCATTTCACTTAAGCATAATCGGCGTTCAATATCTCTCGGCTTTAATTCGTACGGAACCCAATTTCCTTGTTTATGAATAATTCCTAATGATTTTAAACGATGTGAGACTGCTTGCTGAGTGACTTCTAATGTTAGAGCAAGTTCTTTTTGTGTTTGAGATGAATCTTCCTCCAATAATTCCTCCAATTCTGCATCCTCGTAAATTTTTGGCCTTCCACTGCGATCTTTGTCTTCTACGTCGAAATCACCGTTTTTAAACTTTTGAAACCACTCTCGACACGTTCTCTCACTCAAAGCAACCTCACCATATGCTTCTACGAGCAATCGATGCGCCTCAGCAGCAGATTTCTTTAAATTAAAGAAGTAAACTAATATTTCCCGCAAATGACGCTTACTTGGCTCAAATTTTGACATTTTCAACTTATAAAAATTATATTTTACCAATATAAAATCAATGATATTAATAGGTTATGTTGTTCTTGAATGTCCAAACTATTTTTTAAGCCGGTTATCATCTGCGAAAGCTAACCGAAACTCCGTGCCGCGCCATCTACAATAAAACGGCGGAATCTTATTTGTACTCCTAATATTAAGAACTGATGTAATGATACTGAATACTAAACCAAGAACATACAATAAACTCCTTTCGCATGAAACCAGAGCTTCAGACCGTAGTCGCAGCAGTTGTAATTTGAGGACTTCACCAGATCTTTTCCTACGAATGATTGCAACTTAGTTGCGTGAATAATTATTGGCTATTAGTGTAGTGTTCTGTGCATTAGCTGTCCAGTTTCCTAAATGCATTATTGTTTTTTTTTTTTCAGGAATAATCTCTTACACGGAGTACCTGTTTCTTCTCTCAATTCTGACAAGTAAGTAAAATCCTATATTATTTCGTAGTATTATAGGTTATTTGTTAGGCTTTTATAACTCTATATTTTAGGATACCACAAGAACGGTGCCTTTTTTCTAGAATACTAATAAGTTTTTTCACTCGCTGACTTATTAACTATTATTTATCCTAATTTTAAAAATTATAAATAGGTTTATAAAATCTCCTTCCAATATTCCCCGGACGTTGACGAATACCCGTATTTTTTTTAAATAAGCACGTCCCCTTCTTAAAAATCGCCTTTATATAAATCGATCTTTTTCTCTCATGTGAGTGGCCAACTCTAGCGTCGTTTTAGAGAGTTCTAGTGTTTCTAGAAAGTTTTCAAGCCGCCCGAATGCTTCAGACATGGTTTAATGACCAGTATAGCCGGAACCGACATTATAATATGTCCTCGGAAGCATGAATGCCAATGCCACTAAATGGTTACCAACTTCTAACCAAGCCGAAAGTGGCTTAACTTGGATAACATGTAGAGATTTTATTTTTTACTAGCGACCCGCCCCGGCTACCCGAAACTACCCGTGCGAAGCCGGGGTGACTTGCTAGTGTATTATACATATAAACCTTCCTCTTGAATCACTCTATCTATTAAAAAAAACCGCATCAAAATCCGTTGCGTAGTTTTAAAGATTTAAGCATACATAGGGATATAGGGACAGAGAAAGCGACTTTGTTTTATACTATGTAGTGATCTCATTTGGATCATGAGTCGCACGCATTTGTCACGCATTGTCTGTTGTCATGGGCGAGGGTCACCACTTACCATCAGGTGGGCCCTCAGCTCGTTCCGTCACGTTTACGGCACGAGCGCTTCGCCTTCTTCGACGATGTTAGTAATAACATCCCTTGTTTTATATTTCCAGAGCCAGCGTCGGGATTCCGTATCGCATTCAACATGTTCGACACGGATGGAAACCAAAGAGTAGATAAGAACGAATTTCTAGTCGTGAGTATATATTTTGTTGTACCACTTTTATACTATATACTGATTGACAGGTTTTGTATGGCTGCAGGACCTCAGAGCGGAATGGAAGCGATTTTTCGAATGATATTGTACGCAGCATAATTAACTTTAAATCCATTGCGTAACGTGTAATTTACTTACGAGAGGAAATTCGAGCATCGCCTCACCCGCGAATTCTCGAGCATTATCGAGAGTTTGCGCAAACGTACACGTTAGGCGAAGGAGATTAAGTTCGAAATGTTTTGCACCAATAAGTCGCTTCCTTGCGGCAATGATCATTTTCTTCAGAATTCCACACAATTTTTTTGGAGATTTGTTTAGCAGTCCGGTGACTTTTGTCTACGTTTCAATTATGTACATCAAAAACATTCCGTTTGGATTGTAGACTTCAAGAACTATAGGTAAATCAAACCATTTTTGTGAGTGTACACGGCACTCCTCTTATATGTACTGCATCTACGCTAATGGCTTGGCTAAGTGTGAGTTAATATAAGTGTTAGTGATTATGTAGAAAAATACCGCTAAAATTGCCGTCGAACTAAATCGTCGATGTGCGAATCGGACTCGCACTTGGCCAAAATAATTTAAATTAATTGATATGGTAGATAGATAGCACAATTGTAATAGTGATTGTATGCACAATGTTTAAACTAAATATTGACGAGGAAATATTTACCAAGATAAAATTCTCGATTTCATAGTAAGTTGTCAATATAAGTTCAATACTCGTCCCCAAAGTGGTACAGACCTTTTCACAATAAGACAATTTTGAGTCTATGAAAAGTTACAGGAAACTTACATGAGTAATCGAGTATTCCGTTTTGGTAAATATTAAATTCGAGCATCGTTCAATTACCATGAAAGCTCAATAGCAATCACAAAATCTAGATTTTTTAAGTGAACTTGCACCTACAAAAATAACTTTATGGAATTCCTTACGAGACAAGGAACCATGAATTTGATGTCAGTATTTTGTGTTTTTTTTTTTTAGTTATGATGTGTTTGTACTTATTTTTATTATTTTATGTTACACTTCGGCAAATTATTAGATCGCACGACTCCTTGGTGGTGCGATAAAGGAGCGCAAAAAAGATTTGGACCCGAAGAGTGAGGAGGCAGTGAGTTGCTTTGTGGCCCTTAACACACTGTCAATAACTGCTTGAAGCCGGCTTTCTAATAACCGAATGAACTAAGATTGAATTCAAATTTTGACTCGATTACAAGTATTTGAATACGGGCGTCAGTAACCGTACCTTTGGGCCTAACTCAGATCTGCAATGGAAATGAGCACTTTATCACCTTTGGGCCTAACTCAGATAGGGCGGTGAAAGTGAGTAGAATATTAGCTTTGGGCCTAATTCTGATCTGACGCATCGTAGTACAGCGCATTTTTAACTGCCAAATTATTATCGATTATTACAACATCAGCAAAGTCGTTAATGTTTTGGCAGTAATAAATACACTGCGCTCTGGATTGTCCGATCTGAATTAGTTCTTACCAGATTCTCTCTACGAATATCACAGCCTCCCACAACATGAATTTCCTAGAACAGTACTGGCCGTATATGACGGACTTATACGAAAAAGAGGTGTCGAAGTGCTACCTCGAATTCATCATTTAAAAAAAATCGCTGATTGATATGTGCTGCCAGCAATGAAGTCTTTCATTCGCGTCCTAGTCCATTAACATCATAAATGACATGTTGGCATGGTGGGACGCGATTGACAGGAAAAAATATAACTTTATGGAAGTCCTTATGAGACAAGGAACCAAGAGTTTTATGTCAGTTTATTGTTTTTTATTTATGTATGATATGTTTATACTTATTTTTATTATTTTATGTTAAACTTCGGCAAATTATTAGATCGCACGACTCCTTGGTGATGCGATAAAGGGGCGCAAAAAAGATTTGGACCCGAAGAGTGAGAAGGCAGTGAGTTGCTCTGTGTGCACACTGTCAATAACTGCTTGAAGCCGTCGATTCAATAACCGACTGAACTAAAATATCGAAGTAATTGTAGTTACCTTTGGGCCTAACTCAGATCGTCAATGGGCCTAATTCAGATAGGGCAGTGGGCGTGAGTAAGTTATTAACTTTGGGCCTAATTCTGATCCCACGCCCACCGCCCTATCTGTATTAGTTTTGGTAGCAATAAATACACTGCGCTCCGGATTGTCCGATCTGAATTAGTTCTTAGCCAGAACCTTTATAAATATCGCACAGCTTTGGTTTGCTACAACGGTAGTGGCCGTATACGACGGACATATAAAAACTACAAACATTAGGTATCCGAAAACACTCTCGGAAACAACACGTCATTTTATTTCCCAAGGCTTTATATAAGATCGTTATTTAAAAAACTGTAGCTTTAATGCAGTAGAGGTGACAATGCTCACCTACCGCTAGTTAGAATACATTTTGCCATCAATATAATAATAGTTTTAGCGTGATGTTGGGACTGCCGCGATTCTGCAGTGCATCAACCATGTTTACTGAAGCGCGGGATGATGGTTTTCATGCTATACGCAGAAAAACAGGCTCATTGCTTAGCAGAATTCGAGGTAGCACCAACATTATTTTAAACAAAATGCTGATCGATATGACCTGCTAGCAATGAAGTCTATCATTCGCGTCCTAGTCCATTAACATCATA
The DNA here is from genome assembly GCA_921293045.1 of Aplocera efformata. Lineage (NCBI taxonomy): Eukaryota > Metazoa > Arthropoda > Insecta > Lepidoptera > Geometridae > Aplocera > Aplocera efformata. Next base: position 2,063,924 of record OV121057.1, read on the forward strand.
GAATGACATGGTGGCATGATGGGACGCAAGTGAGACTATAAGCTGGGTGGGTATGCATATAATCTTCATTGTAATAGTTTATTGATCTTGTTGTGAGATAATAAATATATTATTAGCGTCATATGATGTGTCTGAACTTGTCTTTAAAAATAAGATGGCGTGTGTCTGAGAGCATTTGCAGACTATTCTAGAAGACCAGACTCGTGTAGTCTTTTTTTATTTATTTCATGGAATCGAGTTATATCTTTGAAAACTCGTGTCGGAAAACCTTTTCTTATTTTCAATTTCTATTTGAATACTAACCTACTTAATACTTAATAAACCTAGTAATAAAGTTACCTTGTACTTACCGTTATTTATATTAACTTAGCTTATATAGCTTTATACTTTTTTCTTAATTATTTTATGTATATAATGTTATGTGTATTATTATTATGTACTCACCGCCTGCGTTGTAGCTCCACACGTTAGTATCTGCAAAAGCGTTGAAGAACAGCACCAGCCAAGCAGAAGTTATCTCTAAACCGTCGATGGTGAGTTGAAATTTCAGTGTTACTGGGTTCGGTGTTCAGTGTCAACACAGGGTGGAAACTATATAATATTTATACAGGGTGGAAATAAAGATTGAACAATGCTGAATTATTATTAGTTATTATTATTTTGTCAAATTAAATGTTTAATGCCACCCTGTATAATGCAGTATTACATATATTAAAGAAATTAGCTTCTTCGCTTCTAAATGAGAAATGTCATGCTATAGAAAACTGGGCCTAACGCAGATGACCGATCGTTTAGTCGGTGTCGGATTTTACGCCGACTCAACCGACATGTTGTACCCTTGTCTTTTTCGTTCGTCCGTCTCAGCGCGTATATTTTGTCACAATAGAAAAAATTTAGAAAAGCAATCGCGACAAAATTTGAGTTAGTCATACTAGTTCTAATTTGTATGACAGAATTTTGTGGGAAGTGTTTTTCTTTTGAAGAAGACTTTTGTCGGGTCAACTAAATGCGGCTGTCTGCGCTAGTTCTTATGTTTCCAACCTCCTTCATGGTTTCGTGGTAAACTCATGAATATATATCATAGCTAGCGATGTTGTAATCTAAAAATGCACGCCCCTCCAATGTGTTTCCACTCACAGCAGAGTACAGACGCGATCACAGAAATTACTCGTCATCATTGTTCTTAGTATTGTTATATCAACAGGCTCTTGGATTGGCACTATAAGTTGTCCTCTAAGTATGCGGACGCGTCCAAGCTTTTTTTTATTATTATTTTTGATTAAATATTATGATTATTTTGTATTCTTTATTTATTCCTGGGAGAGCGTCCAAGCTTACAATTAAATCGCCGCACACAAACAAGTAAATTGCAATAAGTATTTCCACGCACAATTGAAACTATTGTCTGTTTGAGGGGCGTTCAGTTTTAGAATAGATTTCTACCATGCTGTCGGAATGTCGTCCACGATTTAATTCCTACCATTGTAACAATCTCTGTAACCTGTGTCGCAAATAAACAATCATGAATTATGAGTGTTAATAATATAATTATATGAATTTAAATTAGTGTTATTTAATGTATAACTAACTATTCATACCGGCAGCTGTTTTTGGTTTTCACATTCACGTTTGCACTGTAATATTTTACTAAAACATCATTGTTCACGTTTATTATTAAGCACGGTGATAATATAGAAAAATTCTTCAACTAATGGATTGGGGCTTCAACGAGGAGAGCAAATCTTTCGCCTTAACCATCATAACTTAATCCGACGATCATATAATAAGAAAAACACCTTTTATTTGTCATTGTAGACTGTTTAATTGTCGACACAACGAAGTAAAGAAAGGGAACTTGGAAATTGGTTCTACTCTCTATCTGAGTTAATCGTGTCTGTCTGTAAAGCAACAACATCTGTGTACTCAATATAAAAAAAACTCTGTTTTTGGATGTTTTGTGTCGATAAATCTGCATAGCATTCTCCCATGCAAACTTTTGGCCCGGGAAGTATCTACGGTATCCATAAATACAGACACTTGAAACATACAATCTGTGTTTTTAAGAGTTATTTGTTTCGCACACTGGCTTATTTTTATTAAAAATAAATTGGAAAAAAGACATACGTAGAAAGAAACTCCTTAAATGAACAAATGCTTTCATAGTACACAGGTAAACTTACTACTAGCAAGCATTCTCTTCCAATTTGAACTTTGAGTATTGTGGAAAAATAATTTCGCTGGTAATGTGCAGTTAGAAGTAAACAAAACCTTTAAAATACTTTTGAAATAACATTCAGAGCTGATCATCCTGGAGACGGATTCACTGATTTTCACCAAACATGACTAAAATACGAGCTTTAATACAAATACCGCTTTAAAATTGGACCATCCTTTAAGAGATAGAGCCAAAGAAATTTGTCACAAGACCATAGACCATAAACCAGGGATGGTGAACCAAGGCACGCGACAAAATATTTTGGTCGAAAAGGTTTGTTCTTTGGTTCAAAGTAACGTTCACTACGAAGTATTAGGAACGAACACGATTGAGCCTACGCTACGGAGTTAGTGGAAAATATGGCATAATAATAATCCATAAAGGTTCGCCATCCCTGCTATAAACAGATATACGCAGCCATCAAACTTATAACATTTCTCCCCAGTCGGAGTTTAAAAAGGAGTGAATGGTAACTTTCAGATGGAGAAAATATTCAGTTACGCGTGGCGCGGCAAGCGAGGCATCGCGGAAACAGACGCGACTCAACCGCAGGACGCGTACGTGAACGACGAGCAGGGCCTGCAGAGGCGACACAGCGTCGACACTTTTCTACAGGTACCTTTGTCGACATTAGAACCTTTATGAATTAACATTCCATTTCTTGTAAAAAAAATTATACATTATTATAAAATCTACAAATAAATAAAATTGACTGTGTCTGTTTATAATGTCAAAATAACAGCTTTTCACTAAATGCATTTGAGAGCAAATGCATTAGCAAATGCATGCAAATGCATATCAATATCATAAACTATCATCGGGGTGCTAACATATCACCCCAACAATTACTGTACTTATAACAAAAATAACATTCTTAAAATATTTATCTGTTTTTCTGTCTGGCAGTCAGATAGCCAATCCGTTTTAAGTCTAGATTTTGAAATTTCAGGTCCATTTCTTCGGCAAGAAAGGCAAGGATGACCTGAAGTTCGAGGGGTTCAGTCAGTTTATGGAGAACCTGCAGACCGAGGTGCTGGAGCTGGAATTCCACGAGTTCGCCAAAGGTACGTACTAGCCTCCAGCCTCCTGTTCAAAAAAAGTGACGTTTCCAATTGTATCTATCTATCTCTCTAATCAGCCGGTAACACCCACTGCTGAGTATAGGCCTCTTCTGCACGCCACTGTTGCCGGTCTTGTGCAAAGCGGATCCATTGTGTTCCTACTGCCTTTATAATGTCGTCTGACCAACGGGCTGGTGGTGCCCTGGTCCATCGTTCCAATTCATTTTTAAGAAATTCAACGACAGTATTTGATTTGGACTATAACAGCAATAGACTCAAGTCCTCCTATCGAAGTTACAGAAGACCTAAGTCGCATCGCGCCTAATTTAATTTTTTGTTTCATATATTCTTTCAGGGCTGGTCAGCTGTTGCATAAATAAAAACATGTGGCTTTGTCTCGATAAGCGAAACAAAGTGGCATAAGTATAAACATGGTGCTTTGTTTACAGGTCACGAGACAATCTCCGAGGTGGACTTCGCGAAGATCCTCCTCCGCTACACGTACCTGGACACGGACGAGTACGACATGTACCTGGACCGGCTGCTGGACCGCATGAAGGCGGAGCACGGGATCACGTTCGAGGAGTTCAAGACCTTCTGCCAGTTCCTCAACAACCTGGAGGACTTCACCATCGCCATGCGGATGTACACGCTCGCGGACCATCCCATCTCGAAGGGTTAGTCGTTTTATCCAAGGGCGGCCTTAGATATTGCGAGGCTCCGGGCGATAGATCTTTGTGAGGCTCTTGGCGTATGAGGAATTTAGGTAATTGGAAGTGTACAGTGCTGCTGGTAATCAGTCAGCATCCTCTTAAAGACAGCTGCAGTACATCGAAACAAAAAACGAGTTGTTCTGCGAGGGTGCGAGGCCCTACAAAAGCGAGGCCGCGGCGGTTGCCCTGCTTGCCACCCCCTAAGGCCGCCACTGGTTTTATCTCACTGTTTTACCCTTTGGTTCCGTGCACAAGGGGTAAAACGGGACCATATTACCAAGACTCCGCTGTCCGTCTGTCTGTCACCAGGCTGTATCTCATGAACCGTGATAGTTGAGAGTTGAAATTTTCATAGATGATGTATTTCTGTTGCTGCTATAACAACAAATACTAAAACAGAAACGTGGTTTTTGTAGTTTGTTTTATAGATAATACGAAACCCTTCGTGCTCGAGTCCGACTCGCACTTGGCCGATTTTTTTGTTTACGTAGTGGAATCTGCAGATACACCGGTTGCGCTGGGGGACAACCGAGTGATGTGGGGCTTGTGCCCGAACTAAACCCCCAAAGGGGGCCTACCTCTGCTCATTCGAGGATCTCTGTACTCTGTAAAAGGAACTTCAACAGAGAGTGTTTCATCTGTTCTTCTTCCTAGCCGGCTCCGTGGCTTAGTTGGTAGTGGCCTGCCTTCGAAGCGAGGGGTCCCGGTTTCGATTCCCGGCCGGGGCACATTTTGTGTGGTTAGCATGAAGTTTGTTCTCGGGTCTTGGGTGTTTGTCCATGCCATCTGCGACACAGGGAATCCTAGTGCAGAGGTATGAGTATGTCAACGTTCCTGGCCTTATGTCTTTAGCCACACAAATTCTGCCAGTGTCCGAGTTAATATACTTTCGCAAGTTTTTTTACAACCATCGGCCCAAAAATTCTACTCAGCAGAACGAGAGATGATTACAGGCAGTCCTCGACTTACGTCGTTTCAATAATAAAGTATGTATATCCTTTGTTATAAATGTAGCAGCAGAACTTGTGCCAAGTTCGTCCGGAGAGGTGCTGCCACCACATCTGGAATCTGCCGCCAAGCAGCTGTGTTCCCGTGGAAGGGTGTGGCTGCCGGTGAAATCACATGCGCATGAGATGTATCATCCCCGTCTCGGGTGATGGACGCAGCAGGATGAATGCGACTCAGTAGAAATTTGGATCTCATACCGAGTCGCGCGCATTGCTGTTGTCATGGGCGAGGGTCACCACTTACCATCAGGTGGGCCCTCAGCACGTTTCGTCACTCAAAAAAAAAAAAATGTAAACATTCGAAAAAATATGTCTCGACTTACGTGGTTTCGACTTGCGTCGCGTGTTTCGAGAACCGTACATGCCGTAAGTACGAGGACTGCCTGTATATTAATCCATTTGCACAGATGAGTTCCATCGCGCGGTGAAGATCTGCACGGGCATATCGCAGTCGGAGCATCTCGTGTCCACCGTGTTCGCGATCTTCGACGCGGACGGCGACGGCCTGCTGAGCTACAAGGAGTTCATAGCGATCATGAAGGATCGCCTGCACCGCGGGTTCAAGGTACCACCAATCTTGGGGGGGATGTTGCTCGCGGCACGGTGAATACCCCACAGATGTAGGACCCACGTCTGCACCGCGGGTTCAAGGTACCACCAATTTCGGGGGGGATGTTGCTCGCGGCACGGTGAATACCCCACAGATGTAGGACCCACGTCTGCACCGCGGGTTCAAGGTACCACCAATTTCGGGGGGGATGTTGCTCGCGTCATGGTGAATACCCCACAGATGTAGGACCCACGCCTGCACCGCGGGTTCATGGTACCACCAATCTTGGGGGGGATGTTGCTCGCGTCATGGTGATTACCTCTCAGATGTAGGACCGACGCCTGCACCGCGGGTTCATGGTACCACCAATCTTGGGGGGATGTTGCTCGCGTCATGGTGAATACCCCACAGATGTAGGACCCACGCCTGCACCGCGGGTTCATGGTACCACCAATCTTGGGGGGCCATGGTGCTTGCATCACGATGAATACTCCACAGTTGCGTCCTCAAATTCAGTTGGAATATTCCACCCGGACAAACATACGTACATTGCAAGTTAAATAAAAGCTTGTAAAATTTTAAATTCAATAGGTATGACATAAGACCATTAATAGGCATATTAGCAAAACCTTCGTCAGATGTGGCATGTTTCCTTCACAAAACTATAAAATAAATTATGTCAATTAAGTTAATGGTACAATTGGACTGACATAACGGTTGAATAAACTTTATTCTCATAAAGAATACAAATTCACTTATAATGAGAACTTTAAAAAATAATATTTCATACATTAATTGTAATTATTATAAGTACAGTAAAGGTATTATAAAAGACTAAAAAAAAAATTGGATAAAAAAAAATTACTTTCATATTTTTCTTTCTTTCTTGAAAACAACATCCTATAATATTTATTAAGGTTTCGTAGAACAATGGGTCGTGGGCAAAACTGTCTTAGCGTGTGCTATAGCGTTGATTTAAGTTTTGTTTGTTTTCAGTCGTACGCCAAAAACGAGGGGTGGGAAGCGTTCAAGTCGTGCGTCAAACAAGAGATGAAGAGCGCCGTTTAACGTATAGCCTAATGTTGCCATAGACAATGATTTTATTTTAAAACTATCATGGTTACGAACATTATTACTCGTGTTACCGTGATTTGTGAGTTTTGTTGCCCGGGACCATGACGCATGTAACTGCGTCGAAATATCGGGAGTCGACATAACTCACAAATCATGGTAAATATCTCGGCAACACGAGTAATAATGATTTTATTTATTGTACAATACACCTTAGTCACAAATCTGTGAAAATTGTTACCAGTTACATAATTGTTTATTTAAAATGTACTTATAATTGTTAATGTTGTATTGTGATTATGCAACTCAAACGCGTTACTATTATTATAAAATAGAATAAACACAAAGGTTGGATAATATTTTGGATCGTATTTTTTGCAATTTTGGTGTCAATTTCTTTTTTAATTTTTCATAGCTTTGAATCAATTTTGCATTGGTTATGTACATTTTGTAATAATATCAAAGGAATTGCAGAATGAAATATCATTTATTATTTGTATGTATACCACATAATTATTATAATTATATTATGGACTTGTACATTATTATGAAACCGATATTAGAATATGACGGCTCCGTGGCTAAGTTGGTAGTAGCCCTTCGAAGCGAGGGGTCCCGGGTTCGATTCCCGGCCGGGCGCACTTTGTGTGGTGAGCATAAAGTTTGTTCCCGGGTCTTGTGTTTCTGTGTTTGTCCATGCCATCTGCGACACAGGGAATCCTAGTGCAGAGGTATGAGTGGGTAAAATGTTTATGTTGGAGTTTTCGAAACACATGAACTCGTTTATGTCGTTTTCAGCTAATACAAAAACGACAAGTTAACATATGAAATAGGCCCTTCGATATACTATTACGAAGACGATTTTAATATTATGATAAAGAAATATATCTATCTCGTGATGATCCAAATGATACTTGAGATCTAAAGGAATAAATGAGTTTGACTTTGACTTCGTACGAGTGAAATAGCCACCAAAATTGCAAAATCAAATACAGATACTGTCCAGTACGTTGATATCATTGTTCCTAACCAACAATATCTCGTTTCTATTGATTTTTAGGGTTCTGTATCCAAAGCATAGGAAACCTTATCACAGACTACGTCTATCGTACCTGTAAGGTTGTATTGACATTTTCACAGAACATGTTAATAAGAATATACTTATAAGTAATACAATACAAAAATACTTTATTGTACACCACACTTTATGAACAAATATAATATAAATAACTTACTTGAAGACAAGTTAATGTACAATGGGCGGCCTTATCGCTAAGAAGAAGAAGCTTAGAAGAAGAAGTAATATCAAAATTCAATTGGCAGTACGGAACCCTCAGAAGGCGAGTCCGAATTGCTCGTCTGGTTTTGATCTGACGATATTGTTGGTGGTTGATATGAACGTGCGATTATGTATTGACAATGTGAATCGTGAATAACAAGTATTATATTTATAATTAATAGCTAATTAAAGGCGAATGTCGATTTTGTCCGACAGACACGAGCAACTAGAAGTCGCAGGGTCAACTATATCCCCCACTACCGCATTAATTATCATTTGACACTTTATCACAGACGGCTCCGTGGCTTAGTTGGTAGTAGCCCTGCCTTCGAAGCGAGGGGTCCCGGGTTCGATTCCCGGCCGGGGCACACTTTGTGTGGTGAGCATGAAGTTTGTTCTCGGGTCTTGGGTGTTTGTCTTGTGTTTCTGTGTTTGTCCATGCCATCTGCGACACAGAGAATCCTAGTGCAGAGGTATGAGTGTGTAAACGTTTATATTTAAGTACCTGGGCGACCGAGCTTCGCTCGTTTTATCTGAAATTATACATTTTTCAAGTAACAGTAGATTACCAATCAAGTACCTCAAAAATTTGAATCGTGTTGTATTCAATTTGTAAAAATATTTTTTACAAGAAATACAATTGAACAGGTAAACTTCTATAGCAAAATTTCATCCAAATCGTTGGAGCCATTTCCGAGATACACGAAACATAGATACAAAAATTGCTCGTTTAAAGTTATACTTACTATATACTTTGCATATACGTGGGGTTGTGTGCAAGGGCGGCCTTAGATATTGCGAGGCTCCGGGCGATAGATCTTTGTGAGGCACTTGGCGTATGAGGAATTTAGGAGAGTTGGAAGAATACAGGGCTACTGGTAAATCAGTCGGCATCCTCTTAAAGACAGCTGCAGTACATCAAGACAAAAAACTGTGGGTTGTTCTGTTCTCCAAAAGCGGCCCCGGGCGGTTGCCCTGCTTGCCACCCCCTAAGGCCGCCACTGATTGTGTGACTCACCCCCTACACTGCACTACGCCTTGTTACGGACCAACCTTTACAAATGGTACCTACTTTTACATTGAAGATACACTACGATAGTTTTGTGGCCGTCAACTGCGAGTTGCTCGTGTATGTCCGACCTAAGGTCGACGAGTCTCCGAATCTCATAGTAACTTAAGTAAAACCTACCCAGTGAGATCAAGTTAAGGCCATCAGCGTGTGCTGATAAGTACAACTGTTTAGATGCATTTCCTATTTATGCATAGGTAGTTCAAATATAGTAGTGCGTAAGTGAGTTGGCGGCGGTTAACATATTGTCGAATTTGATGATCTGGATTATAGGCTAAACGCAAAGATCGCGGGTTCGATTTTTGCACGACAAATACTACAAACTTAGGTTATGTTACCAACGATCTATTTTGGAATATGCACAAGATAATGTCTCTTTGATGTTATTTATAGTATTTACTTAATCTCGAATATGTTTGAAGTTAATAATAAATGTATTGGACCAGCCGCCAACCCCACACCACTGGTTCACCAATGAGTTTTTTCACTTGAAAAATTTATTTACGCAATACCACGTTCTCGAAACGGTGACGGAAAACATCGTGAGGAAACCGGCATGTCTTAGAACCATAAATTCGAAGATATGTGACATCCACCAACTTGGGCTCCCGTGGTAGATCAGAGCCCATTCGCTCTCAATTATCGAGAGTAGGCCGGTGCCCCTGCAGTGGTAACATTAGAGGCAGGTACGGACCAGCCGCCAATTCTCTTTCGTACTACGAGTTTAATGTTTTTCATAATTGTTATTTATCCTATTTAATCAAACATGCACAATTTTATATAAATATTATATTAGCTATGAACCACAGGTTTGTCAGTGAGATTTTTATTAATATTAATATTTACTAAGTGTTTTGCTTATTAACTTAAAATAAATGTAGTTATGCAAACAGGGACCAACCAACAATTTGGTCGAAATGGAGTTAAGTGTACAGTGAGGTTTATAAACACGTATTCTGTATATTCAAAAAATATCTTGGCCAACTAGCGACTCTTAGCAAAGATATGAGTAGGTCACACTTAACTAATCCATGTTTTGGTCTACACAAGTTTATTCTTTAAACATTTTGCGGTTTGGTTCCTGTTTGCATAACTACGTCCTTTAACGTCCTTTTGGATAAAGAAACCATGCCATTTATCTAACCTGCATCATAGGTTGGTTTGAACGGCTGAACGGACCTGGATGAAATTTGGCAGAGATAAATTATAGTCTGGAATAGTACATAGGCTACTTTTTATCATGGAAAATTGTACGGTTCCCGTAGGAAGTCCAACCGCGGGCGCAGCTAGTATATTACGTAAAATATTATGTAATATATTACAGAAGGCAACCAACCATTATGTGAAGTTATGTGATTGAATTAAATGGCTTGGCGAAGATCTCTTATCACTTTATAGTTTTTCAACGCGTTAAAACGTTTTGTAGATTTGCAAATGGAATTTTTTTGCTAGTAGCCATTTTTAACAGACTTCTAACGGAGGCGGTTATCAATTTGTGTGTATTTTTTATATTTGTTACCTCAGAACTATGTCATTTATAAACCGATCTTGAAATATTTTTTTAAGGGATTCTTGAGTTGGTCGCATAAAAACTTCGGTTCAATAGTTTGGTTGTTAAATCAAATTAACTAGAAAAAATATGTCATCCAAGTAAAGAAGGGCGAAGAAAGAAGTCGCACAAAAGCATATTCAATGCTTTTGTGCGACTTCTTTCTTCGCCCGTTATATACGGATTATGGTGATTTCATTTTAAAATAGCAGGTAAAGCGATGAAAGTTTTTAAGTTATTTTTCGATTTTTAAATCTGAGACTTATTTCATCGGATGTTGTTGAAGTGGGATTTAGTATCGATGTGTACCGAACCGATTGTTTAAACTGATTTCATGTTACCAAACCGATGAAGACAGTTTATTTAGTACAATGCACACTTGCCTAAAAATGACATTAACTAGTAGAGATGTATTAGTTCTATGCTAGTCATGTTTGAGAATGTATTGTTAATAATATTAATTAGTTTTTTTAATATTGTGATCGACTAACGTATGAAATAAATTTTAATTGAATCGCATAACTGTTTTTTTTTAGTAATAGTTACCCGTCCGTTGAAACGGATACTAATTCTGCTTAGTGCGCAGCTTAGGTCCATGATGTTTCGTAATTCCCATCAGCTCCACCACCAGTGGCGATTCCAAAATAAAATCACACCTACCTACAATACCTTTTCTGCAATACGTATAGCAGAAAACTTCGCAAAAATAATTATTCCGTAATAAAATCTTAGAACAAGGAAATGTAAGGGTGATAATAAAAGTAAAAGATATGTAATTAAATTCTTTATTAATTACATAATGTACATCAACATCATATTTGTACAATCATTAGAAATCTTAGAATATACATATTTACACGAGAATTTGTAAAAATTATCAGTTGAGCTTTAAATAATTCGCTATATTTTGAGAAGGTATAATAACAGTAAAATCTCTGAAAAATCTAATCAATGAAACATAGCCAAATAAGAACCTCCTCTTATTTAGAGTTCGATTAAAAACGATGTAAATATTATTTTAAATTACACAATTCTTACTCTACCAATAAATAAAAACAGAAATTAGTTTGAACATTCATTAACTCTTGCTTGAGTATTGTAGCAATTTCCGAAAATTAAAGTAATAAATAATTATTATTTTGAGATATTTCAATAAAGTAATGGAACCCACCAAATTTTGTCGGTGAAGAGCTATCAGATGATATGAAGAGATATCAGAGGTATTAAAAATCTTGGTAAATTCGCTAATTTATTATAAATGCTTCGGAAGATATAGTTAAACTCACTCAACATCGAAACTTCGAGAAAATTTAAGTTCGATTCATTATCATTTTTTGCATCGTGATGGCGCTATCCAGAACATTGTGCTTTAGGCCGTAAAATAATTTTAAATCAATACTAAACTTTATTAATGCTACATAATAAATGGGCACGGCGGGCTGCAGCATTAATACAAAATGTATGTTAAATCTCTCCATTTTACCAGTAGATAGTAATCATATATCTGTATTAGGAAGCTTATGCACTCTCGTTAGTAGAGAGTAGACTGTAGCTGCCGGCAATGGGCCTATTGATGGTTGGTACCTAATATATTTAAGTATGGTGTATGCTCCAAAATTTTCCGTGTACATTATCTCTCTCATATCATTTCAGAACTTGCAACTACACTTTCCTCCATAGTAGAATATTTAACTATTATTTTGTAAAGACAGATCAATGACGATATTTCACAGTATCAAAACATATGAGTCTTGTTTGAGCCCTATTCTCATAATAATAACAAAAATATTACATGAACATTTCGTTCCATCTATGAATCTCTTCACAAAATGACCAATTACATAATGATGATAATGATTTAAAACACTATCAAAATAATAATTAACCTCTTCTACCTGAAAATACAACTTCAATCTCAAGGAAACACGGCACGTCGTGCGTCAATTCGAACGTATGGAAATTAATGAGAGCGTGCATACAAAAGCGTTTGTTGACCGCTTACACTATATTCATCTGTTTTGTCTCTCAAGGAGTACAAAAGATGGCGATCATTTTAGATCTGTAATTAGCTTGGTTTGAAAGAATCTTCACCATAATAGTTCCAATAAGAAGTGTAAACATTTCTAGACTTTACGAGCGTAAACAGGTTTTTATTAAAATAAATAACAATGTTGCCATTTTATATTGTTGCAACATAATAAACTTTCACCTTAAAACCTTATTGTAATGCCTAAATACTTGAACAAATGCAAAGAGAAATAAATATCTTAAATTATTTATTGGAAACGAAATCAGATGTGACCATTGATTTTTCCCGTCCGCCCAACTGGTGGGAAAAACCCGTGGGGGCGATTATATAACTTTTGATTGAAGCAATTGGTTTCGATGTCAATTTAAAATGTAGACGTTTCACGAAAGAAGTCCCCTTATTGTAGCGCTAGTTTATACTCAAAATCTAAACTCCAGTTTGGATAATCGTGATTTCCCGAGGGACTTTATTGGTGAAACGGGTGGAAAAATTACATCACTCAAATGTTATAAATTCGACTTACTGGTAAGGAAGAACCCTTGAAATACTTACTCTAACACAAAAATCATCAATATCTCTGTGCAGTCTTACACTAATTAAGTCATTTATACGATTTGTATGAGTTTTTGTATTCATTAAAGATAATCCAGCGTTTTACCAAAACATCACCTGGTTAAGTGACTACATGGTCGAAGATGTAGAATGCTTGGTCTACCAGGTAAGACCACGGATGTCTCAGTTCACATACAAATCGTAGGCGCAGAGCACGCAGGAGTCGCGGGTTCGGTTCCCGGACGCGGTGCGCGGCGCTCAGCAACCGGGCATGTTGGTGTTGAGGTGCATTTGGTCCCCGCGCTCCGTAGTGACCGTGAGCCGGTGGCGGATCAGAAACGAAGCTATCACGCGCGCCACCTGGTAATTAATAACATATTTTTTATTTAGTTAACATTTCTAAAGATTCTAAAGAAAATAGGAAGTCCTTTTTAAAGTTTATTTCAGGACACCGTTGTTCATCAACCAATTTGGATTATTATTTTTTTTATTTCAATGTATACTTTCAGATCCTATCGAAATTTCATCAAAACGGTTCCATAGTTTTGGTTTTAAAATAAAATAACTGAAACGACATATTTGACACATTTGCTTTGTAGACCGATTTAGATCTTTTTTTTATGGTAGGTGTGTCTAAGGGCGAGAAGTAAGGGATGAAAGTAGTTTTATGTTAAAAAGTGACGGAACGAGCTGAGGGCCCACCTGGTGATAAATGGCAACCGGACGAACTTGGCACAAGTTCTACTGCTACTTTTGGTTCCTTTAGCACCACCCAGGGGGTAAGTGTATCAAAGGGTACACACCTACGGGCGCGAGGAACTTAAAGGCTGGTTTTGGATACATTGTTATTCTTGATGGGGGTGACGAGGCCTGCACTGACGTCCCGCATAGACAGGGGTGTACTGCGCATTGTCACCCAATAGCTAACCCTACCCCTTCCGACCCAACTCCTGAAGTACCGCAAGACTGGATTGTTGGATACAGTTGCTCACACCCGAAAGTGTAGTGGTATGAAGTCAGTTCTCAGGTCTTGGATTGGATATGTCTGATGTGTTCATAACACCTGCGATATGGAATACTAGGGCAGGGGTATGAATCTGTAAACTTTATGAGTTTAGTACATATACCGTGTGAGTGAATGGCGAATGAAAGAGAGTGCGAATGAATAAAAGAACGAACGAACAATGAATGAGTGAACATACCTCTCCGGGCGTGTCTTCGTGCACGGCGTGTCCACATCGCGCGAGTACCTGCATCTGGAACTTGCCTGTAACAAAATAACCATATGTGAATAAGTAATGGAACGAGCTGAGGGCTCACCTGGTAAATTGTGACCCCCGCCCATGACAACAGTAATGCGACTCAGTATAAGATTTGTATCTTACACTGAGTCGCACACATCCTGCTGCGTCCATCACCCGAGACGGGGATGATACGTCTCAAACTTGCCAGGTAGAATATTTCAGGCATTACTTCAGACTGTGACTTGAACCCGACCATTAATTATAGTATACCAGTATTATATAGTGTTGTGAACACGACCAGTGACTATAGTCTTTAGAACCCGACCATATCATGCATCAAAATAAATGTTTTATATAGACTAATTATTTAGTTGGATAGAGTTATCTATTTATCATCTAGTGATTATAGTCTTGTAAACTCGACCAGTGACTATAGTCTCTTGAACCTGACCAGTGACCATAGTATTTAGAACCCGATCAGTGACGAATAGTCCGGAGAACCCGACAAGTACCAGGTCCTTGTACCACAACACAATGTTACCTTGCATCTGTCCCACGGTGAGGTCGCGGTCGAGCCCGTCGATGGACGCCAGCAGCAGCAGCCGGGGAGCCGACACCGACAGGAACAGGGTGGACAAACCCTTGAACCACCCCGACCAGTGCCGCTCGGTCAGGGACAGGTCTATCCTCCACTTGTATCTGAAAGTAAACGTTATTAACCACTTAAAGTTTTTTGTACGCATTTTTGCCGCATGTTTTCCGCCACCGTTTTGAGAACGTGGTATTGCGCACATAAATTTTTTCAAGTGAAAAAACTCATTGGTGTACGTGTGGGTCTGAACCAGCAACCTTCAGATTGAAAGTCAGTGTCTATGCGCCTGGGCCACCACACCATTTTTGCCGTAATATCCTAAAACCATTCTCTACTAGCATTTTTATATTTCGCGTTAATATAGGTTGATTTAATTGAGGTGCATTCCCTGTAACATTACATCTATGGGAAAATTATGTAACGAAAATGAAACTAATATGACCATAATCCCGTATCCCGTCACATTCTTCCAGGATAAAAAGAACCCTGTGTCCTCTTCTGTATCTCTGACAACGTGTATGCGAAATTTCATAATGATCGCTAAAGTAGATGAGACGTAAAAGCGTAACAAACTAACTCTGGCAGCTGTATAGTGGCATTGTCATTAAAAATAAAATATAATTAAACAATGGCTGCTGTATAGTGGCATTGTCATTAAAAATAAAATATAATTAAACAATGGCTGCTGTATAGTGGCATTGTCATTAAAAATGATATATAATTAAACAATGGCTGCTGTATAGTGGCATTGTCAAGAAATAAACTAGCGACAGACTATCGTAGTAGTAGTGGTACTGACTTCATGGGCTCGTGGTCTCCGTGCGGCTTGTCGAGCGGCTCCTCGCCCTCCTCGGCGATGGCGTCGTGCGCGTGCGCGGGCGCGGCGTGCGGCGGCGACCCCGAGCTCACGTAGTTCTCCACTTCGTTTATGGCCAGCTCGCCGGTCTCGCAACTGCAGCGACAATTTGTTTCATTTTAAATTATGAAGGCTGCTGACTATATTCTTTTATCATTCACTAGCGACCCGCCCCGGCTTCGCACGGTTAGTAAAGCATCAGTGTCGTATCAGAAACTACCCGTGCGAAGCCGGGATGACTTGCTAGTGCATTACACATATAAACCTTACTCATGAATCACTCTATCTATTAAAAAAAAACCCATCAAAATCCGTTGCGTAGTTTTAAAGATTTAAGCATACATAGGGATATAGGGACAGAGAAAGCGACTTTGTTTTATACTATGTAGTGAAGGGGAAGCGTCAGATACCATAAGTTTAATCCTAGCATGGTTTTTTGATGGTACTCTAAAAATTTACATCTTTCAGCCTTACCTTTTGTCAAGGTTTACTACAATATCCCCCTTAGGGCAATAATTGTAAAAATTACCTATGTAACTAACTATTATAAGTGAATAAATTTATTCTGATTCTTATAATTGGAAAACGTGCAGTTAATATTATATACCAGCTGCGCCCCGCGGTGTCACCCACGGTTTACAGTAAGAAATAAGAAAATTTATTTGTACAACACCTTCAAAATTAAAACAAAATACAAGTAAACAATTATACAGATCGGCCGCCACTCAGTATTTGCCACAGAAGCATGGCTGCTGTAGCACTGGTTTTCAGTGGTGCCGTAGATCAAATTCCGTCAATAGTGCTCTTCCAGGATATAAGCTATTCTGGTTCAAAATTAAATGCAGATCCGGTGAGCCGTTTGACCGTGAAAGAGCAACAAACATACGCACAGACACATACATACAAACTTTCGCCTTTATAATATAAAAGTAATGCGGCAAAATGTGATATTTAAATATTTCAGTTAAACTTGAACACCTGATAAAATATCTGACTGACAGACAAGTTAAATTATTCCTCTGGTGGTTTAACAACTAAAGTAAAAGCATGAAATTTTTCACAGGAATTCTTTATACACCAATATGTGATCATCAAAAAGTAATCGAAAAACATTAACTATTTTTTTGTTTGGATGTGAATGTTTATATGAAAGCTCGTCATTGCGACAACAACTTACTTGACAATCTGACTCGGCATTGAGACCTTTGCAGAATCAACATTCCTCACTTGACCACTTCTTACGCTGAAAACCAATTTAAAAATCAAGTTTATTATAGCATTTTTAAGTAACAGATGTTAAGTTGTGCCAAGTTCGTCCGGAGCAGTACTGCCACACCTAATAATCCGGCGCCAAGCAATCAGTGCACGACTATTGTGTTCCAGTGGAAGGGTGTGGGTGCCAGTGAAATTACAGGCACTTGAGTCGGAGTTGTAACATACATCCAACGCAAAGGGATTTGAGTTGGATTTTCTCATAATTTGGTCACTTGGGGAAATTTATAAAATACCCACATGAACTATTTCAACTAAAAAAAATAATCATATCAGGCAGCGAAGATATGTGTGTAACAAACAAATAAAATGACTAACTAAGACCTCCTTAGATGAAGTCAATTAAAAAAGGAACCAGTGATGTCCCACAAATAAATACATTTTTTTTACGGAGCAGTGTGTATTGAAATAGTCACAAAACCTTACCACCATTCTATGGCATGTTCAATGCTTCTGAAATGTGTGGGCCGACCTCTTAGAAAGCTCTGCATGCTAGCTAAGGCCTCCATTGCAGTCCCTGGAAATTAATGAACAACGTTACAAAATTAAAGATAAGCTAGCTTGGTCAACACCACCTGTCAATTCTAAATTCGTTGTGTGTAATGTAGGGAACAAGTTTTTGCTTTTAAAGTTTGTGGACGCAATACATCCAATTTAATGTGATATAGTGACGGAACGAGCTGTTGGAATACCTGATGGTAAGTGGTTACCGCCACCCATCGAAATCAGGTATGAGTCAAGTCCTTCCCTACCGAAGTATGAGAAAACCCAAGTCGCACAGCGTTGTTACCGTTACTCTGACACGGAGATTCAACGTCTTATGTAATTTGACCGGCACCCACACCTTTTCACCGCAACATTGTGACTGCTTGGTGGTGAATAGCCAGGTGTGGTGGCAGTACTTCTCCGGACTAAGTTGGTAGTTTCTGGACGCTAGCATGCGCTAGCATGGTCTCCTAAAAATGGCCCTAGTTATGAACCACAAAGATACCTTCAACCACGTCGATAACTGCGATCCCTTGCAGGCAGTGCTCGAGGGAGGGCAGGTGGGCAGTTCGCACCGCGATCGCACCGCCCATAGAGTGGCCCACGAGGATCAGTGGCGGTATCTCACCGCCATACAACTTGTGGATCACTTGTTCAACATCCCTGAAACAGACATACGCCATTTTTGCACCGCACGCCAAAATAGCTTGCAGATGACAGATTTTCCGACTTACTTAACACTTATAAACTTATTAACAATTTACACAATATCTTTATGAATGTGTTATTCTGACGTATGAGCTAAATTATTGTAAAGTTTCATTAAAATCCATACAATAGTTTTTGCATGTAAGAGTAACAAACTTCCATGTATACATCATAGCAGATACTCTCTCTTGACAACAAGACAAGATACAACAAAAGGCACACTCATTTAAACACGATAACACAAACACGATTAAATCAAAACTTTTTTCACCATACAATGTAAAAAATATAATAATTTTGTTATTGTCGTTCCACACTTACACACGCAAGGTGACCTACATCTATCTCCTACCCCTCCCAGTGCTTCCTCGGAATCGGGTACTGGGTCTTCGTTCACTCGTGGGTCCATAGAAACTTCTTGTGCTGTTCAGACGCAAACACACCCGTCATCTTCTTCCATCTCCTGCGTTTTAGTGACTCAAACCGTTTTAAAAAGCAATAATTGTCTGTTTCTTCAAAAAATAATTCCTCCCCAAACTTCAAATACAGCAAATCCATTTTGCAGATTAACTTAAAGCACTGTACAGTCTCAAAGGTGTCAAAGATGTATTGGTAGACAAACATTATAGAATGAATCAAGGAAAGTCTTCAGAAAGGTCTTACTTGACAAGTGTTTCTGCACATAGATCATCAGAGTCATTGGTTTTGGTCTCCCCGTGGCCCCTGATATCCATTGAGACCACCTGGCAATTAACCATACTCGTGATTTCTTCCTAAAAAATGCACAAATCAGTTAGGCAATTCATTAATGCAAGTTGTCACTTAAATTATTTTGAATGTTTATGATAAATTACTTTTCTAATGTGCACCTATAAAACTGTACCCCTAGGCCTCACTAGTACTCTTGTGTACCTTCAAAAGCACAAAAGAAGTTTGCATGTTTAAAACCAAATATGCCCAAATGAATTTTTCGCCCAAAAAAAAATTATAGGACGAGTTTAGTTTGCTGCAGACAGAATTAACACCATGATAAATTTATATTTTGACACAATGGTGACACAATGGGCAATCTTATCTATTACAGACAACTTTTGGCTGGACAATTATACGCCTGCACTACACGGCAGATTTTGTGACCTTGTTCCATCTATGGCTGCTTCCAGCAACTCTTAGTCCTATCTGTATCATGTGATTGTGGTCCACAGTGCATTATCAACCTGTTTGATTTCAGCGGACTATATTTTTTGTCTGCCTATTTTTCTCTTGTGGATATATCAGAAGTCTAGTTAGCTTGAGAGCTTGTCTCTCACACCAAGCCCAACTCTACACTTTATATAATTAACATGAAAAGCATGCCCTCAGGTTCTAGCGTTTAAGTATACTTACAGCAAATAATGCCCAGCTAAGCCCAGAATATCCTCCTCCATGCAGTGTCACAATCCGTGGCCTGTCGGCCTGGTCCGGCTCCGGGGTGAGGTATACCCTGAAGGTACCACCCTCTGTAGCAACATCTACATTCTTCTCAAAGTACTGCTTCCATGGCACAGGAGAGTAGTCCTTCCGACGACTGCCACCAAATGGTGCCAATCTACAAGGTAATTAAGAAATTGTGTTCTCAAAAGACTTCAAATTAATACATAAAACTAAGAACATTATATCTTGACAATGCAATAACCTTTAGAGCAGAGTTTAGTATGAAATAGAAAGGCATGGATGCTTTTAAATTTCCATACTGTTAACATTTTGTTTTATTGACGAAACCCCAAAAATTGTAACAGTATTCTAAAAGTTGGCCATTTCTAATAGAAATAACAATGATTTAGACCTGACTTGGATTGCTCATCTTAAGGCGAAAACCATTTCCAGTTTGTCTGGCAACTCCTAAGCTGCCTAAGAAACTAATCAAGTAAACCGGAGAAAGGTAATCATGATTACAAAAACTTTAGAACCAACTCGTCAGGTTTCTAAAGTATTTGATGTTTGTGTCATATATGTGGAGCACTAGGAATCATAGTGCAAAAGTGTGAGTGTGTAAGTATTGGTCTAAGCGTTTGCTTACTTGTTCTTGCAAACATATTTAGGTAAATAGGCCAAATAAATCTTACTTGGATATGCCGGAGGTTCTTGGGCATCGAGGAGGCAGTTTGGTCTTCATAATACTTTTCTGGAGAGCGGACATTTCACTGGACATTATGAGCTTTCTGTCACTTATTTATAAGTTTGTTTGATGAAACTTGAAGAGAAAGTAAATACAATTCGAATTTCTACAACAATAATTTGTTTGTAGCGCCGGCCGACATTTTGTATTTTCCATAAACAAAGCAAAAAGTAAAAAAAAAAAGATCCTTGCTTTTGCACTACTTCTTCTTCTTTTTAATTTTTGGCTTCTGAATTTGCACTACTAGATGGCGTAAGAAGCACGAGACCAAAAACTGTCAAGCTGTCAACATAGTTTTTTACCATAAATGCCTCCAGACGGTATGGTGTTCCGTCCTGAAATAAAAGATTACGGTAATAAATCTGATATAAAAAAGACTGTCTGGCCACAATATTCATGAAATTATGCATGCCTAGCAGAAACGTGATAGCGCTCTTTATTGCTAAAAATACAGCTTAAAATCACACACAGAAGTCACAACACATTTACGTATTAATCACAACAACTCATGTTTATCTGCTCGTAACACTGGATTGCGTTCAGTTGTTTCTATATGAGACGAATTTCACTCGGTGACTATTGAATGCACGGCGACGGATACAGACCACAGGTGACTAATAATACGGGTACATACACACTCAAGTACAAACTAAACGTGACCCGCAAAACAAAACAAGAATTTTACAGACTTATATCCTTCATTATAATCTAGTTTTCATGTAATCTATAGTAACTTTAGATAATTAACCACCATTTTAACTTGGGCTAGAAATAGGTAAGTGAAAAAAAAAATTTATCGTGTTGACATTTTTAATATCGAATGAATAATATATTGTCAGTTTTCACCTGATTATTTATACATATTCCCAAGCTTTCAATATTCGTAAAAAAGCATTAACATGAAGATATTTTTTATTATCTTCATGTTAAATTGAATTGTATTATTGAACGCAACTCTGGTTTCGTTAAAAAATATATCACAATTGATACTTTAAAATATATGTCGATGTATCGCGATTAAAAATATAGACGATATATATCGATAAAAATATCGATAATTTAATATATCGATATTTTTTGCCCAAACCTAATTTTAACTTGCTAGATAACAACAACAAGTTGTCATCTACCAGGTAATCAGTGGTTAATCTGCAACAGATGCTATGGATTTTCGGATAATATGCCGAATCTGTTTGGAAGCCAACAGGCAAACATCGGATCTTTACAGCAGCTATTATTTAAAACGAAACACTTTGTACGCGGAAATGCTTTCTAGCTGCACCAAAATCAAGGTATTAACATAATGTTTTTAAGTTTTCCTGAACCTTAGTTTAATGAATAAAGTTAAAAATAAAATCCCTCCATATTATAACTTTGTTCTTACTGCGTGAAATTGATGGGACGCACACAAAATTAATATTCTGAGCTAAAACTTGAAGTGTATAATATTTATACCCCATTTTTTATCGTTTTAGCCTAATCCAGAAGATGGTCTTCCCAGACGGATATGCAAAGAATGCAGCAAACAACTTAAGCGAACATACACATTCAACCTTCTTTGTGAGGAAAGTGAACAAACTCTTCAGAATTATTTAAAAAACAAACCTAAAGGTGAACAAGTTACCATTACCAACAAAGAGGTGGTAAAAAATGAGGATCCTGTTAAAAATGAAAATATTTGTAAGGTTGCAAATGTTGGCGATTTTAATGTTGATCATAGTGTACTTGAAATGCTGGATCAGAATGTTGTTGAGGCGATCAAAGGAGTTAAACTGGGTAGGTTCAATGTTTGCTTATTTAATTCTAACTAGGATAATAAAACAAACAGTTAACAGAAATAACTGTTTTTTTCAATCACCTATCTATCAATCAATCTATCTGTAAGGACTCCATAGTCTTGAAGAACTTGCGCCAAGTTTGTCCAGGGATTCCGTTGCCTTACTTGGGATGGCCATCATCAGCTTATACAAGTCCACTGCTGGACATAGGCCTGTGGGGTGTCCATGTTGCTTTGAGTTTACACACTGTTTTGTTGCTAAATTAGCTGCAAATTTGTGCCATGTTTATCAGGAAAAGAAAAGGAATGTTAGTAGTTCCATGAAACTGCATTTACTGCATGAAACTGTTAACTGAGCTCTTCCTGGGAAAACAGTGGCAATGAGCTCATCATTTATCACCTCTGAGTACAAACCATAATGTAACCTACAAGGTGAAAAGTGGCCCATTGAGGATCTGATTATCTCTGAGGAAATTGGTGTCAATGTACGACCTACCAGTTTGACACTGATTTCATCAGTTTTGCTAATTTCTTATATTGTATATTGTAGAGCCAAACTATAATGAGGGCAGTGACAGTTTTTGGGATGCCGATGACAATATACTGCTTGGAGATATCAAACTGAACAACCTCTCTGAAGGTAGGATAAATTGTTTTTAATTCCTTTTTTAATAATTCATTCTATGTTTTTATAAAAAAATTAACAAAGCTCATATTTTTAATGTAAATACTACCTTTATTATATTTTTATTGTTGAATGTACACAATTTTAGTCTTTAACAACCCTGTTGCCAAAACCAGAAACATAAACCAGAAAATAGGTCACAAAAACCGCATTCAAAGTGAAAGTATTGACTCGCATAATTTATTGTATAATTAGTATTCAATATTATTTATGTATTCTAATTATACAATCCCTTTAAATGTTATTAGGTAATACATAATGTATTTTTAGAAAATTCGAGTAGTTTAAAATTGCAATGTAAACATGAGTATTTATTTCACAGAACCAGATCATGAGCCTATAGAAAACTCAGAACCTGTCAAAAAGAAAAGAGGCAAGCAGAAAAGAGGTTGGTTAAAGCAAGTAGTAGAAGTATGTGCTAACGATCCCATGTTCCTGCCACAAAGTGAGAGAGATCATACCGTAGTATTTTAGTGGGTAAATACAATCTAGAACCACATGTCTGTCTCCGTGACATGGTCGAACACAAGTGCATTTCTCTACGGAAAAAGAAGGCTATTGTACCCCTATATAACACTATATCGGGATAAATAGCTTTCATTTACTAACAATATCATTTTTAGTTCTGTTCGACGGGCTGGCAACGCCGCAAGGCAGCAAATGCCCCCACCAGTGTGAAGAGTGCGGCAAGGTGTTGAGCACTAGAAGCAATCTAAAGGCTCACATGGTATGCCACACTGACCAACGACCATTCAAGTGCGAGTTATGCCCCGCCACATTCAGGTATGTGTCCACAGCAGTGTGGCTGTGGCAGTGCTGAGCACGAGATGTAATCTTAAAGTGCATAGGGTAGTGAAATGTACATGACTTTTTTTGTCTCTAAGTCTAAATAGTATATTCCAAAGTTGCTGTTTTCGTCTGTCTGTTTCTCCGCTTACTTCTTCTAAATCACGCAACGGATCTTGATAAGGTTTTCACTACCACTATTTTTTTCGTTATGTTTATATGCATGTATTATGTACACTGATGAGGCCAAGAATGTCAATGATTTGTAATGATGTCGTTAAAACATATTTCTGGACGTTTACATTGCAAGCTGGCTAAACCTTACGAGATAGATCAAAATGATGTTACGGAATTGTATTACGAGTATATCCCCTGGGTGTAGAATTTGTGCCAAGTTCGTCCGGAGAAGTACTTCCACACAGTTGTGTGGAATACCAGTTGGTAATCCACCACCAAGCAGTGGTGCACTCGCGTTGCTGTTCTGGTGGAATGGTATGGGTGCCGGTAAAGTTACAGGCTCCTGTGCCTCGACTTAGGTCTTCTCATACCTCAGTAGGGTACCTCGGTCATATCTTTGTTGATTATGGGCAGCGGTAACCACATAACATCAGTTGGGCAGGCCGTTCGTCCAGTTAATTACTCAATTAAAAGGATGATTAGTAATAAGCGGGTAGTTTGTTTATAGTTTTATTTTTATGTACTGCAGAGGTCACAGCGCGCTGTTCCAACATAAAAAAGTCCACACGGGGGAGACGCCGTACCACTGCGAATACTGTCCCAAGCAGTTCAGCAGACGCAGTGGTCTGGTCAACCACATACGAATGCACACAGGTGAGCCTTTTTCAAGTGACTTTCTACACGCGGCAATTGTATTTTTTTTTTATAAATCACAGGTGCATGAGACGTGACATTCCCGTCTCGGGTGATCGTCACGACAACTGGGTACGACCCAGGTCGTACAGCTGTTTTTATGGGCGGAGGTAACCTCTTACCATCAGGTGGGCCTTCAGCGAGCCCCGTCACTTCAGTTGCATAAAAAATTGATTATGTTAGCTGCGCCCCGCGATTAAAAGTCAGCATGACATGATGTAGAAAAAACTAACAGTAACACAACTTTACTACTTACATAAATTTACAAAAATAACGTAAATTTTCAGGATAAAATGTGTTAATCCGGGATATGAGCTACCTTCATAACCAATTTCATCCAAATCGAAGTGAAGGAGTATCATTTCGCATTTATAAAGTAGCATTAAGTAATAGTAGAACTTGTGCCAAGTTCGTCCGGAGAGGTACTGCCACCACATCTGGAATCTGCCGCCAAGCAGTAGTGGTTGCATTACTGTGTTCCGGTGGAAGGGTGTGGCTGCCGGTGAAATCACATGCGCATGAGACGTATCATCCCCGTCTCGGGTGATGGACGCAGCAGGATGAATGCGACTCAGTAAAGATTTGGATCTCATAACTCTATAGGGTCTTCTGGACTTTTTTGTTTATTTTAACTGTTTAATTTAAAAAGTTATATTAGTATAATTTTGCAGGGGAGAAACAATTCAGCTGTGATATTTGCTACAAGACGTTTGTGCAGAGCGCGCAACTCTCTATCCACATGAAGCGGCACAAGGGGGACAAGCCGTTCCTGTGTCAGGACTGCGGGAAAGGTAACCAGCTATCAGACCCTATTGTTCAGAAAGATTACTCTCAACAAGCGAGAGTGAATGGGGTCCAAAATGGATTGGCAGATGTCCTTCGAATTTTTGTTTCTATTCCCTGTATCCGTAAATGTAGGAAAAAGGACCCATATGTTTTTCTTTTTATAAAAAAAAATGTAGCCTAAGTTACTCCTTAATCTTACATCAGCTAGTGAAAGTCCCGTCAAAATCGGTCTAGCCGTTTCGGAGATTACGGAACAAACAGAAAGACAAAAATTAAGAAAAATATATTTTTGTTTTATTTCTTTCAAATGCATTTAGTAAAAAACTGTTATTTTGGTATTACAAACAGACACTTCAATTCTATTTATTTATTAACCACTGACGAAAAAGAAGGGTGTCATAAGTTGGTAGTGTGTATCTATCTGTAGCATCGTAACGAACGAATGAACCGATTTTGATGGTTTTTTTTCTGTTTGAAAGCTGACGTGGTCGAGATGGTTTTTAGCTATATTTTATGATCTGTTCAGACTTTTGACCTCCATCAGCACATCACCATTACCCCAAGTCGAGGGTTTTTACATTTTCGTAAAAGGAACTTGTTCTACAAAGATTTAACATGACAGTTTTACTAAGACGATAAATTGTATACTAGCGGATACCTGGCATATTCTACTACGCTAAGAGAAATACATTTTGTGCCTAATGCATTGGTTTAGTGGTCTAAAACCATCCTCGCATTATTGCCCACCAGTTTGGAGCACATCGGTTGGATAGTTTTCAAGTCTTTAACGGACCTCGTAGAAATTTAGTAGTAGCCCTGCCTTCGAGGCGAGGGGTCCCGGATTCGATTCCCGGCCAGGGCATACTTTGTGTGATGAGCATGAAGTTGGTTCTCGGGTCTTGGGTGTTCTGTGTTTGTCCATGCCATCTGCGACACAGGGAATCCTAGTGCAGAGGTATGAGTGTGTAAGCGTTTATTTATTTAAATAGTATGTATTATATTAAGATTTTGTTCGTTCATGGGCCGTAAATAGGCACCAAAATAGAAAAATATGACAGATGTCATTTATCATTTAGTTTAAAATCAAGTCTGACAGTTGCATAAAATGTTCCAGGGTTCTCTATAAAGTCCGATCTTCGTGTCCACCAACGGATCCACAACGGTGAAAAGCCATACTCATGCCATCTCTGTACAAAGACTTTCGCCACGTCCGGTAACCTCTCCATACATATACGGATACATAAGAAGGAAATTAGGTAAGACTGACTTTTTTTTGTTAACATATTATTATACATAATAACTGAATGTTCATACATTCCACACAGCGCCATCTAGCCAAAGTATGCATAGCTTTTACTATGAATACCAGATAACTGATAGAATGTTTGATCTGGGTGGTTTTGGGGGCGTCCAGTTGCTCGCGTCTGTAGGTATATATACTTTGATGCCCTACACGTACCCCCTGGGTGGTGCTAAAGGAGCCAAAAGTAGCAGTAGCACTTGTGCTAAGTTCGTCCGGAGAGGTACTGCCACCACACCTGGAAGCTGCCGCTAAGTAGTGGTGCTAGCATTGCTGTGTTCCGGTGGATGAATGTGGGTGCCGGTGAAATCGCATGCGCATGAGACGTATCATCATCGTCTCGGGTGATGGATGAATCTGAAAGTATACTTTCATATGAAAAAGAATTTTCTAAATCGGTTAGGTAACAATAATTATTAATATCAGCCTACATTGTCTTACTGCAGGGCAAAGGTCTACCTAATCTCCTTCCGGCCCTTCCGTTTCTGAGGGCCAGTCTTTTATAAAGTTTAGGTCGTCTCGCAACAAACATACAAAAAAACCTCCTTTTGAAGTCGTTTGAATAAAAATTCTGATTGTATCTCCGCAGGTATAATTGTAAGGAATGTCAGCGAGGTTTCATCACGACCAGCGCTTACAACGTCCACATAAAGCGCCACAAGGGCCAAAGGGACTACCACTGCGAGTGTGGCAAGACATTCTACACGTCCTCCGCCCTCAAACAACACAAGGTGGTGCACACGGGGGAGAAGAAATACCAATGCAAGATCTGCGACAGGAAGTTCACACAAACCAGCCATTTGAGTAGACATTTCAAGCGGGACCATATGAAACCCAACATGCCTTTACCAGCCACGGACCACTATAGGGTGGTCGTTCAGAATGGTAGTTCTTTTGGTATGGAGGGAGTTGGTAAGGTCAATCCGGGTGTCAAGTGTGAGGTGGAGCTAGCATAGTGAATGACTGGCCTCACAGCTCAGTTGGTCAGCTCTTCTGCGCTGTAGGTCGTGTGTTCGATTCCCGCTCACAAGCATTTGTATGTGTAAATGTTTGTTGTAACTGGGTGTTAATAGGTACTAAATGAATTAATATATATGTTCTGTTATCTGGTTCCCATAGTACAAGCTATGCTTAGTTTGGGGCTAGAAGACGCTGTGTGAAGTTCCATGAATTTACATTTGTTTAATATGTAAGCAGACTCATTTGTTCGACCAAACCACACCAAACTTCACCAAGTGAATCTCTCCTTCGATGAGTACAAAACTAGTACCACGGTTGTACTTATTTGCAATTAACAACCAGCATAAAATTGAGCCTCAAATTCAAACATCTCTAATTTCTACTTTTACTTCAATTAATGTTTTTTATTTTTATTTTGGTGTGGTGTTGGACCAGCACTCTGCTCACCCTATGGTACCGTAAATGATGTCTCAGAATGATATTCAAATGATCAGACAGGTACATATTTTAAATCACGTTTCAAATTTGTATTAGCAATAACAGAGTACTATTTATTTAATGGCCTGAAAGGTTAATGTATCACCGGTATTCAAAAATACAAATAGGAAATAGACTGTTTCATAAAATATATCACGTAAACTACATAGTGTACGGACGATTTCCATTTTGAGCTTAGCTTGCTGCAAATCGCGGTTTGGCTACAGTTATTAACTAAAATAGTTTCTAAGTATTTTATATGTAGTCAAATTATCCACGGCACTTAGCTTTTATATTCAATTGACGGATAGTCCATAAATTATAAAAAACACTACCTCAACTGATGGTAAATGATGTGGTCAAAGATGGTAACAAGTTGGTCTAGGACAGGGATCACCAATTAGTTTATTCAGGGATCCTGTTTTTTAAATAAAATTACCATCGCTGTCCGTTTCTATTTGAATTTAATAAATAAGTACTCAGTAATACAAGTTACTTAAGGTCAAATAGGTACAAAATAGGTCGGCGGTCCGGATCCGGACCGCGGTCCGCTATTTGGTGACAAGTAAACTAAGGATACATAGAAACATTCATTATGAATTTTTATAACTATATCGCGATGGTAATTTACCTTCGGACGTCCTATAGTTGAATATAGGAACTGAGCTAAGTGCATCAACACAATTGTCAACTGCATCTAAACTGTGGTTTTACAATCTAAATGGAAATCGTCTGAGACACTGTAAAAAGTATTGAAATAAGCAAGTTCTTTTATAAATGAATTTTGTGTTAAAATATTATTTTCTGTTCTTGATATGACTATACAATCTATAATTCTCAATTACGACAATTCGTTTAGTTTTTAAGAAAAAAGAAAACTACAGTTTATCTTTCTATGCAGTAATCATTTTATTGTTGCCTAAGATGATTTTGAATTAGTTTGTGCAAGCAAAATTCTTTTTGACACAAGAACAGCCTACATAGATATTTGTATTCGTCTATTTTAATTTATGCAAGGTAATAAATGATTCACATTATTTATTTATTTTGATTAAGTTACCATAATTATTGTATGAATGGCGAGACAGGATCTGAGATCAGAAGATTTTTGTAATGTGTGTATGTACAATAATAAAAAATAATTTGTGGAAATTGTTTTGCTTTATCATTTGTATTCATACATACAGTAATAACGTTGACACACTCATAACCCTGCACTAGGATTCCGTGTCGCAGGTGGCATGGACAAAACAGCAAAGACCCGAGAACAAATTACGTTCATTACACAAGATGCCCGTAATTGAACCTGGAACCCCTCGCTAGAGTAAGCTACCAACTTAGTCATGACAACGGCGAATGTCCAAGCTTCATGCGACTGAAATCGCAATTACCACAATTGTATACAAATACATACAATTATATTCATACACTTATTTTTGTAATCAAAAACGTTTATTATGAAATTCATTTATTTCACTTATTTGGAATAATTTTAAATACTGTACACCTAAACACCTTTTAATTAGTGTTAGAAATTAACTTATTCTTTAATTATGGAATACTCACTAAAATAAAATGGTAACAAAATAACATTTAAGAAACATAAAAGAAAAAAAAAAAAACAAGAATTCTTTCTATCTTTCCTAACAAATAAACTACAAACAATTATTGAACTAAAATAATTTTATAAATTTTAGTCTCATTTTGATTAATGCTCTAAATAATAAAATAAATTTCAAAGATTCCATATAATTTAGTGTCCTTTAACTCTAATACAATACATTTAATTCCAATTCGTTTGTGTCAAAACGCAGAATAATCCACATTTCAAGTAACCATAAAAACATCTAATAATGCATTCATGAAATGAAATTTAGTACCTAATTTAGGACGTAATGTGTATTTTTCATTTAGTTTCCAACGTAAATTAACTATTTTTTTCTAATTAGTTTTATAATCGTAAAATAATGATAACTATAATTAATCATTTTTCATGTTTTCTATTCCATGAAACATTCAAGTTGGCTTGAATTTAATTGATCTCACATCAGGAGAAGAATAGCCCCCTGATATTTTAGTGTGGTCACAATACAATACTATGCCAGTCTTAGTCACTGAGAATTTGCTAAAATAAAAAAAAAACTACTTAAGAGTAATAATCGAACTAAGCTTACATACGCTTGGTAAGAAAATCTATATACTAGTAACGTAATATTAAATATTCTGTAGTTTTGGTAAGAATAAACATATATACTTAACTTGTAGATTTAGATAGCAACTTGCACATCATCAATAGTTGCATCCCAATGTTGCCGTCTGTTCTGATGGTGCCACGCCAAGCTTGGCTAAAGAACTCTTAAGTGAGGCTCAGAACACACCATTGAGTGTTTTTGCCAGATTATTTCCTTGGGGGTAGTAACTGCCAGTTATACGCCCTACTAGAGCTATGGTTTCCTCGTGATGAATTCCTTCACCAGCAACCATACGTAATTAGCACCCACGACCTACAGTTGATAAGATGAGCCGACCTGAGATATCATCGCATCAAAAAATACATAACTTTATAAGTACAGAAAACCCCACAAGATGGATAAAAAATATACATGTTCTGGAATTTAGACTTCCGCCCATACTTAGTGGTTACTTTACATGGTCGATACCTATATGTCGATCTTGGGTCGGTATTGCAAACGCAGCGGCGGGTCACGGAAACGCCACCTGGTGACGTAGACGAACTTCAGCGTGTGGTCTTTGCCAAGTAACTCTTCGTTGCATAGAATGTCAATCTGAAACAACAAGCACAAATATATTGTTATTTGGCAATAATAATTATTATTGTTATTCCAATTTATTTATTTTTTAATTCATTTTAAATACATTTTTCACTACAATATAATAAAATAAAATTATAAAAACATTGTAGTAAAATATAGATAATTGTTATTATTATTATAATTGACTGATTTTAAAAGTAAAAAAAACTGACTTCAATAACTCGCCGTCAATGGGTACATTTATGTAGTACATGGTAAGGCCCTACTATTTAAAAAAAGAACCATCTGTAAATGGGTGCATACGCAATTTCGTTAACATGCAAGACAAAAAAATTCCAGTTATTTTCTACTAGCTGCGCCCCGCGGTTTCACCCGCATAGTTCCCGTTCCCGTGGAGAATACGGGGATAAATTGATTTTATTTTTTTCGTTAATTTTCCAATGTTTTAATAGTTATTCTGCTATTCGGGACGGAAACAAATCCAACAAATCAAAAACCATGGCAATCGGTCCAGCCGTTCTCGAGTTATAAGTGTTGTAACAAACACGACTTTCTTTTATATATATAGATTTTATAGAAACCTCAAAAATTGTAGCCTATATGTTATTCTGATGTATAAGCTATATTGTGGTAAAGTTTCATTCAAATCCATTCAGTAGTTTTTACGTGAAAGAGAAACAAACATCCATACATCCATACTTACAAACTTTCGCCTTTATAATAGTAGTAGGATGGGACCAATCTGAAAGCATATGCTTTCAGATAAAAAAATAATTTTCCACATTGGATCTATGACGGAGAACTGAGCTGAGGTAACAAAAAGAACATACTTCTCTATACTTCTCTATGCCGTTGAGCACCTTCTTGGCCACAAACTTCTTGAGGTGAGTAATGGTGGCTTGCGCCGAGCACCGGATGAAGCTGCGCTTCAGCGTGCGCAGCGATGTGGAAATACACTCAAGGCACACATTCACCTGTAGACAAGACAATTTTTATCAATTTCTTTTATGCAAAACGCTAATTCTTTTTCTAAAATAAAAGTAGTCTTGTTACTCCAGTTAAAGTCCCGTTTCGAAGATTAACATCATCATTGCACTGGTAAGACAACAATATTTTTCTGCCAACTTCAGGACCTATGATTGTATTATCACTCACCTGTTCATCTTTCCTGTGACTGTCAGTATTGTCCGGTTGTTCAAGCTCGTCCCCTCCTCCAGGTTTGTCTGCAGCCAGCGCCGCATCCTTCGGGCATGGTAGACCTCTCGCTCTGTAGAAGTCTCTTTCACGTTTTAATTCATCTGCAAAAAATACATCGATTTTTGTTGTGGAGTCCAAGAATGAGATTGCCTACCAATTTTTTTTTCTTTTTATGTTGAGTACTATGACAGTAATATGACTCAAATACTTAAATTTAAAAAGATCCATCACATGTTGTAGTAAACACAGATTAAATAATGCAAACTTAGTTCCTTGATCTCTCAGCAATGAGTAATTTTGTCTGCCCCACGATGAAGCTTTATGCTCATTCATCACACAAATGTCCCCTTGCTTTGCCTGTGAGTCCCAATTTAGCAGATGAGAGATTAGAAAGTCCTGCTCCCTAATAGTGTTTATGAAGAATGAATAATATAGCTACTATAATTTGTAGCCCTTAGATTTCCAGACCAAAATAAAAAATAAAAAATAAAAATATTCTGGTTTCTATTGGGCATTGATTAAATCCAACTTAGAGTATTCATATTAATAAATGGTTAGGATAATGTTGTGTATATAGACAAGTGATACGATACTCACTATCCTGTAGGTCAGGAACCAGTTTATAAACAATATCTTGCATGGTCCGGTCGAAGCTGATGTACTGAAGTGGGTGCGACTGGTGTATGACTATGTTGCATGTTGGACATGTGTTATTCTCCTCTAAGTGTTTAACAAGACAGCTTTTACAAACTGAAACAAATTATAGATGTATCAAATAGAGTTAAGTTTTGGAAATACTAGAACTAATTAAATTGTTTATGCTTATGTAAGCCTAATTTGGTACATATTTAACGATATGCATTCACGAGAGGTAGAACAAATTGATTTTTCTAGAATAAAATAATGGTGAGGGGGTTAAAAGAGGTCAGCTAGTAGAGGACACTTAAAACCTAGGCAGCTAAATATTATAGCTACAAGAATAGAGTAATATCCAAATTAGATATGTAACAGATACATTTATTACATGTTTCGAACAAAATACTCACACGTATGAAGACATTCGGTTACCGTGGTGGCATCGATGAAGTATCCACGGCAGATTTTACATGTGATGTGGCTGTTGAGTGTTTTTAACTTTATCCTCCTTTCCATTGTCATCCTAAATCTAAAGTATTACGAGAAACATTAGCTTACAGTATTAAAAAATAATATAAAACAAAAAATTGGAACACAAACGCAAAACACTACAAGAACCCAACAAATTTAATGATTATCAGCGTTGCCAGATGTAATGTGCTAAATCCTACGAACAAGACCCTGAAAGGTGCGAGGGCTTTTAAAATTTCACTTCACTCCATTGAACATTTTAAAGAGCCCATTTTATATGTAAATTAAATTATATTAAATCAAAACATCATTTATCACAATAATTTACCACATTTATTGTATATAGCATTTGTATTAATTACTTCAAAATGTAATTTGGTTGGTTGTTGTAGAATTTATATTTAAGATGCCCCTTTGCATTTTTTTTGTATCAAGCTTAAGTCTCTTATTTGCCTTCTATAAACGTTTTTTAAGTAAAATTGTCATATTGAAAGTGTCACAATATTCAGGTAATTTCCTTCTAACACCAATATTTATACACAAATATTTGATCATTTAAATGTATGTGGCCATAGGTACTGTACGGATTTGAAAAGTAAGACTTTCGTACTTTTTATATCCGTCTGGTGATGGTGAAGAAGAATAAGAAACTCACTGTGTGCACGTTCAATTGCTTCATCCGACGATTTTTAGATGACAATCACCGCGTTGTAATATAAAATAAACGCTTCTTTACTTTTTATTATAGGTACTAAAATTTTATAGTGTGAATTGTTATCCAACAATTGATAGCATCAAGGGTTTGCTGGATCCCTTGTTAACCTAACAAACTCAAATGTTATAAGCGTTTTGTTCAATAATAGGAGCAAGAAAAAAAGCAAACTACACAAAAAAAAACGCAATAAAAGAAGTATTATTTTTTTTTTATTTATGTTTTCAAAAGTAACATAAGAACATAATACTGGGCGATAATCATTGTTTTGTTTTGCAGCAGGCGATTGTCGCCCCGTATGAATCGGCTGAACGTACAGTTATTTGTTAGGTAACTGAACGCACAAGTGTGTGTGTGTGACTGTCTTACAAAAGAAAAAAAAACAACTGTCAAATTCGTTTTGTTGTGTGAATTGAAAAATGAAAATGGTCGGCCGCTAGTTTCCCGTTTGGCACGTGAAGATATTTATTTTATTTATTCTATAATAGCTGTTCACCACCGCCAAACTGGGTACCAAAACGGTCGAAAGGTTCCTGAGCCTTGCAGATGATAATTTCGTCGAAGATGTTGAGGACGACTTGAGATGTTTTTTGGACGAAGGAAGAGTTGACAGGTAAACAATTGTTTAATTTATTTGTTTTCTGCTGAAAATTGTGTTAAATTTGGCGAAATTCTTGGCCTAAGAGGAGCGTAACAATGCAACTTCCTTTCGAGGCGGAACGTTCCGATTATAAATTAGTTATTTCAGTAGCATTTTCATTTCAAGGTTATCGAGAGTCAAGCGCATGTTGGAAATAAATGATGCGAGTCGGGGTGACACCTTGAGCGTTTACTGCTTGCGTGTGGGAGGTTAACGCGGGGTCCTATTCGTGAGCCTAGCGTGCACTACGGCACTTGCCCGAACGCATGTACATCATTAATTGCTATATTATTTTATATTGGCTCATATTCATATGACATGCCTGATAACAGGCTGTATATTTAGTCAATATTATTAAAAACCCAAGTGACCACTTCCTATAAGACAGTGGCACAAGAGAGTTCAATTAGGTTTCGATTTATTGATTTTTATAAGCCTAAATAAAACTAAAGAATCACATAGTAATATAAAGTCCCTACAACTTTTGACATTATGTTTCACTAGATAATTATAATTGAGGTAGTTAAATATTAGATTAAAAAGAAAAAATATGCTTTAGTATGATAAAAAATGATTCCATACAACTTTGAAAAATATTCATTTACCTGTAGAGTCCTGGCATACTGGTATTTTCATCCAGATTAATAATCATATATAATTTATTTAAATAACTGATGATCTTGATGTAGCCCATCTGTTGTTATGAATTAAATTAATATTAAATCAATTAAAGATACCATGACCATCACTATGGCAATACCATTTTTATTTTCATCTTTTTTCTAGTGAGTGTAATGTAAACCTCATTTGCTCATTTCTTCTGATCAGAATCTTTGGGTTATTATTACTTCACTATGTTTATTGACACAGAATTCTTAGAAGCACTGCCTTACTTACAAGAAGACCCAAGTAGTTTTGCATTGTGCCTGTTACTCTGAGACAGCGATGTTACATCTCAAGTGGCTGTAATTTCACTGGCGCCCATAACCTTCCACCGGAACACAGCAACGCAAGTTGCACCACTGCTTTGCTTTAGGAAGATTTGTTCAGAGTTTGCCGATCATCAGCTCATACCATTACACCAGGTCGAGAATTTTTACATTTTCGTAAAATGAATATATGAGCCACTGGATGCGAAGAGCCAAAGACCAGGCTCAATGGCGCTTACTCAGAGAGGCCTATGTCCAGCAGTGGACTGAAATAGGCTGATGCTGATGATGATGAGCCACTAATATTCTCATTGTAGGGACACCGGCCTACTTGGCTTGGGTTTACAAATGGGTTTTGATCTACCATGGTAGCCCAATCCGGATTGGTAGATGTCAGATGCCTTCGAATTTCTGGTTGCCGGTTTCCTCACGATGTTTTCCTTCACAGTTTCGAAAAAGTAGCATTGCGCACATACATTTTTCAAGTGAAAAACTCATTAGTGCACATGTTGGTTTGAACCAGCGACCAACAGGTTGCACGCTCGCATGTTACATAACTTGTTTCATGATCTCCTCAATTATAGGGTGCTGGTGTTTCCCCCGGTGAGCAACTACCGTCGGTTCCTGATCCACAAGTGTGTGGAGCAGCTGCAGAGGCCTGACCTGGCAACATTCTCTATTGGCGTATGTGCCGAGCGGCGCACTGTCGTGTGCTACCGACATCAGTTACTGAGGTATTTATGTATTACATGTATGTACTAGCGGATACCCGCCGTGTGCTACTATGCTAAAAAAACAGTGTCACTCCGGGAGCGCTGAAGTGATAACAAAAGCAGACTACACTACAGATAAATAAAACGTTATAAACGTTTACACACTCATACCTCTGCACTAGGATTCCCTGTGTCGCAGATGGCATGGAAAAACACTCAAGACCCGAGAACAAACTTCATGCTCACCACACAAAGTGTGCCCCGGCCGGGAATCGAACCCGGGACCCCTTGCTTCGAAGGCAGGGCTACTACCAACTAAGCCACGGAGCCGTAAGATACTTATATAAAGACGCTAACGGTTACTGTGACGCAAGTTCAATGGTTTTTTTCTCAAAAAATGCACCAAAAGAAGTTTTCACTTCAAAAGAAATATATTTTGTGCCTAATGCATTGTTTTAGTGGTCTAGAACGATCTTCGCATTATTGCCTTTCTAATTTGGTTTGGGGCACATCGGTTGGATGGTTTTATAGTCTATTATGGACATACATAGGTAGAAACGTTAATCCACGTTTTGTAATAAGACCGATAAGGTACTTCCCGTTGACTTAGAACCTTGACATTATACAAGAAGCAATGTTATGTAGTACAAGTAAAGGAATACATTCGAAATCAGTAAAATTGTAGATCCATACCAAAAAAAATACATGAAAAAACGTACAAGTTACCTTCAAGTTGCGGGGAGCCCTCGGTGCGCATGTGCAACTCGCACTTGGCCGGTTTTTTCGATATCAAGACCAATTATTTATGCAGTTAAAATTAGTTCTAGTGTGCCACTGTTTCTTACCCACTTAGCACACCGGATTTGATAGAATACTATTTTGCATGAAATCTAATTTACACATGTTCGAGTTTTTATAGTTTATTTATTTACCTTAGGTACAAGAAGAACACTTGGTAACGTCATGCATTCTAGCAGCACACATACAAGATAACAATCATTAAAACAAAAAAAAAAAAAACACAAATATATCTGTAGCAGCGAGAAACAGACAAGGCAAAATTCTCAAAAAGTGTTGCCATTGTGAAAAAAAAATAAGAAAAGAGAAATTAACAAATAACAAATGGAATGTATTTATTGTTAACAGTGATGAGGCTTGCGCAAAACCGACCATGGGACTGACACAGCCTGAACGGGAAGATGCCGCCATCACAAACTCAAGTAAGTACATTCCTTCTTTTGACTGGTGTAACACCTCAGTTGGTACTTTTTTTCTTATGTGACTAAAGCGACGGCTGATGTTAAGTGGGAACGCAATCATGACAGTACATTCACAAAAATTTTCTGAAAAAATAAAATATTTATCATGGACACGATTTATACCACACGACAGTTATGTTTTTCAGACGAGAAAATACAGTCGAAAGCTAATAGTTTAGTCGCGGGGGTAATCATTTCTGTTTCAGTAGTTTAACTCAAAGTCAGCCACCAATGTTTAGTTCTATAATTTAATTTCCCTTACGTTTCGAATGGTTTGCAACGTTCCTGAGCTGAAAACAAATGAATGATTTAGAAAATAAACGGACTTCTATGGTCCACAATTGGCGGAAATATCGCGTAAAAGCACAAAAATCATTTACTCGTATTTGAAATCTCCTTTTTTTAAAATCTATCATATACTATTTGTACGCAATAAAACCCCGATGGTTTATAAACATAACTAACGGAGTTAATTAATTTGTCTTATTAATTGTATTTATTTTTATGAAATGACCAATTGTCTTAATGTTAAATTGACATTACTTTAGTGTTAGTACCTGGGAGACCGAGCTTCGCTAGGCTTATTTTTTGTTAAAGTATGCGTTTTTAAAGAACTACAATCATATGGGTAAACTTAAAAAGCAAAATCCTATCTAAACACAATATTTCATCCAAATCTTTGCAGTATCCGAGAAACGAGAAAAAATAAATATAGGTACATAAATATACAAGAATTGCTCGTTATGATTGCTGTAATAATATTAATTTATTTTTGTAGGTATTACCAGATTATGAATGTTACACCAATGATTCCTACAAAATAAATGATTATGATTTATTATAGATTGATTATTGACCATTCAATCATATAGTTAGATTATTGACTGCTCTACTTTATCCAACTCAACAATCTGTAAAGTAGAACATTCGAATTACATCATTGCAGTCGCGT
The DNA here is from genome assembly GCA_921293045.1 of Aplocera efformata. Classification (NCBI taxonomy): domain Eukaryota; kingdom Metazoa; phylum Arthropoda; class Insecta; order Lepidoptera; family Geometridae; genus Aplocera; species Aplocera efformata. Next base: position 2,102,259 of record OV121057.1, read on the forward strand.
ATGTAAGATCGGTGGCTTGCAGTCTGCAATAATCTATACACGCGAGCCATCGCTTGTGGGAAAGTTGATTTGTGAGATTCGAAGGCCGATTGAGCGTATCAGTACACTGTATGGATCCAACTATGGGTCCAGTTGCTCGCGTCCTTATGGTCCGGTGTTGCCAAAGGAGCAACGAAGCGCAATATCAGTAGAACTTATGCCAAGTTTGCCGATGAAGTACTGCCTCTGCTAGAAGTTCTGCACACCTGTTCTGCTAGAAGAGTGCGAGTCCCGGTCCTGAACAGAATCTAGAGTACACTCGTGGACCCTAGTTTTATGACTGATTTGCTTAAGTGGAATAAATTCGCGTGGATTCCGTGACGGGATCGCTGTTTTATTTCAAAATGCCGCACCTACCGGCGGATTCGCGGTTGGTTTCATAGTAACACGCTCTAACGCTCCAAGGCGCATTTTTATACAGCATACGGGAGGGGATGCCTGCACGCGTGACTAGTAACATTGGTGGTTAATATTCGCTATCATCGCTGCGCCAGGATGCGTTTTTATTGACAGTCGCGCTGTCCTGTGCCCAAGACCTCTGCCAGCAGCAATATGGCAGTTAGATCTTCTATTGGGGCAGCTGAAATAGCATCGCGTATCCGCCATTTTGGACATGAAAATGGAACAAATTTTAAAATTATCATGGTTATGAACATTATTAATCGTGTTACCGAGATATTTACCATGATTTTCGCAAAGACTTCAGTTTGCCCGGGATCATGACGCATGTCTCTCTCTGGTCGATCCTTCATGACTGAAGATCGCGATCACCATGTACAGTCAGTGTATTCGTGAGTCGTCTCATTTATATATATCGATATTTCGACGCAGTTACATGACGCACGTAACTGCGTCGAAATATCGAGAGTCAACAAAACTCACAAATCATGGTAAATATCTCGGTAACACGAATAATAATGAAAATGGAACGTCTCACGTGAGAACCTTCAGCTGAACAGAATCGACCATCATTGAATTCGACCGGTTCAACACACGTCCTTCACACCAAAACACAAACAAAAATAATGCCGGTCTAAAATTCCAATGACATAATCCAATGATGCAAGCCACAGGCTAGGCGGTAAGGCCGCGAAATGTGGAACATGAAGTGAAAGTAACACGGCTGGCTGCGAATCTACTGGAGCTTCGAGCGGGATACCTGCTAGGCAGTGCTAGTACAGTTTTGGGGGACCATGTTGCTCGCGTCCGTAGGTAAATACCCCCAGAATCCCTACACGTGTCCCCCGGGGGGGTGGCGGAATAACCCAAAGTAGCAGTAAAACTAGTGCCAGGTTCGTCCAGAGAAGAACTGCCACCACATGGTGCACTCGCATTACCGGTTCCAGTGGATGGGTCCCCTGAAATTACAGGCACTTTAGGCATCCCCGCCTCGGAGTAAAGAGCGCAGCGCGATGCGAGTCGGATTTACTATACTATACTCATACTTTAGGAGGGCAAGATCTTTTTTTGTTGCAAGGGGGAATCTTTATGCAGCATGGGGTTATGTGTGACTCACCCCCAACACTACTCAGAAATAGCAGTGCTGGGGGAATACACACTATAACCCCCTTGGCGTTCCTACACTACGCCTTCACGCTGGGGCTACGGGTACGGTATCACTCTTCTGCGGCCCCAGCGGCAAGACCTGAGTCGAATTTATGTTGTTTACGTGCGGCAGTAACCACAAAGCAGGTAGGCCGTAGGGGACACATATTATTGTCCCATGCTGTGACAAAAAACACGTATGGTCGTACAAATTGGGTATGTATATGATCTTGGAGGACAGAACAGCCGGCTTGGTCCAGCCTGGTAGCTGTCTCCTGGTTGTTTTTAAGCTACCTTTAGCTTTCAGCTTATAATAACATGAAGGAAAAATCTATCGGCAAATCTATTGGAGCTTTGAACTTCGAGATAGGCTGCTAGGCACCAGCCCATCCAGATCGGTAAATGCCTGTAAGAAGAGGGTGGAACTGGATGTTTTCAAGTTGGCTGCACGTCTCAAGACCTTGGGTCCGATATGCTTTTGATTTTTTGGTGATTATTGTAACTTAAATCTATACTTAAACTTACAATTAAATTTAAAACGTGAAGTGCGCGGTTTGAGTGGCTTCATAGCTCAGTTAGTATTAATAGCCTTCTGCGCTGTAGGTCGAATGTTCGATTCCCACCCAGGACAAGAATTTGTGTGACGAACATAAATGTTTGTTCTGTGTCTGAGTGTTAGATAAGAGTGTATTTACAGAAAAACATAATTACTATATCAGTATTCTATCAGTTATCTAGTTCCCATATCCTTAGTTTGGGGCTAGAGATGGCGATGTGTGAAATATACACGAATGGTAAAAAAAAAGTCGGTGTATTATATAAAATTAACTTCGTTTCAACCAATTTTGTGATAATTATTTTTTGTGTTTCTTACACGTTACTATCGCCAATTGTACATGATATTTATTATATTCTACTTTTTACTTGATAGCCTTAACCTCTGAAGTTGTGTTGTGTGAAAACGGGATATGACAGTTTTATAGTCTGTTTATTAGATTTTTAAATCATTCACTTGTTCTGTTCTGTTAAGTGAGATCAATGCATCAACTATTAAAATTATAAGTAAAACGAAAACAGGTAATACGAGTTGTTGATGACTGCGTTGATTCAACAGTGATCGCAACAAAACATGAAGGTTGAAAATTGCTACGCGGATGCTAAACGACTCAAGACGCTCACCCATTCAACTAGTCTGGGCCATAAGTCGCTTTACTTAAATGATCTGTAAATAACAACTAGCTAGACAAAGTTGGCGAAGAGCGCTTCATCTTTTGTCTAACTAAATATACAGCTCCGAGCGAGCTCCGACTTTAGGACAAAGAGAGCTTGTTTCGTGATCTATGTAGAATTGTTCCAAAGAACCATGAACCACTCGGTAGCTTTAAATCCATTTCGCAAGGCTGTGAAGCAAGCAGTGACAAGTACTTGTACCGACTTAAAGATAAGCTAACCCTATTGCAATAGCTAACAAAAACGTGGTTATAACATGTTGCATGGGAACGTTCACTGATGTAAGACTAGGTACCGCATGCTTCACTTACCTATCGAGATAGTTCCGAATTTTGTTGTCTCCTTTTGGTCTTGCGATCGTGGACACCTATCGACAAGCAAGAGACAAAAACGTGGTTAAAGCTTAGTGCACGGGAACGTTAATTTGTGTAGTATTACAGTTAGTACTATCGGGGAATCCCGAAATACGTTACGGCCTTTGATGTTATGGTCATGTAGAACGACTGTCGGCAAGCGACTGTGTATTGAGTTGTCTACCATGGGCCCCATTGTTAGGTTAGAGTGACTTTGCAGTCATGGTGGGTGACCAAGCAATTTATCCCCTCTTTTTCACCCGAGTTTCTCCATGAATTTTCTATGAGACCACCTTGAAGGTACACTTTGAGAAATATAAAACGCAACCAAAGCGGCTCTTAATTGGCGATTCGCTTAAAAACCCATCAAAATGGCTTTATTGTCATCAATAATGACCTTATGACCTGAATGGCCTTATCATGTGCGCCATATCAAGTTTTCAAAACTGTGAAGGAAACCGGCTTGTCTTAGACCAAAAGTCCTGAGATGTGATATTTATCTATACGGATTCGGCTGCCATAGTAACTTAAACCCCTTTCACTCTCTTTAGTAGAGAGTATACCACGTCTATGCAGTGGGAACTGCATCGTAGATAAGATGGTCCATTAGACAAGGTTTTCCATCACATTTATCATTTAATGTCAGTTTGTTAAATATATTTTATTTAATTGATTGACCGCGTTGTTCTATTCAAATTACGTGACCATTATAATCCATGTGATGTAATTGGGCTAACGAGATAAGCAGTGAACGTATTCATAACAAGTTCAATTGTTTTGTCACTATGAAAAATTACATATCGTTTGTTAGATTTATAGACCTTTGAACTCCTGTTTATTGTGCAAACATGCTTTCGTATTATTCGTATATTACTGTTTAGCTGCGCCCCGCGCTTTTGTCAGCGGTTTTAGGGATCAAATACATACAAACATTCCCCTATATCTATATATATAAAAGAAAGTCGTGTTAGTTACTTCACGTATAACTCAAGAACGGCTGAACCGATTTAGCTGAAAATTGGCAGGGAGGTATTTTAGAGCCAGGAGAAGGACATTTTTATCCCGTTCGACATCATTCCCGTGTGACTTGACATGTAACGTCAGTCACTATAAAACGTGGTATAACAAAAAAGAATCAGACTTGGAATAACAAAATTGACGTATAATGATTAAAAACATTGGAAAATTAACGAAAAAATAAAATCAATTTATCCCCGTATTCTCCACGGGAACGGGAACTATGCGGGTGAAACCGCGGGGCGCAGCTAGTGTGTTATATTTACTGATTCTACGCCCAGTATGTAAGTCTAGTTTAGTATTTAAGTCAAAATTAAGTTAATATTCCTAACCTAGGCATGTTAACATTGACTACCAATTAAATTTCAATGCTAATGGATAATTAAAAAGTATGTAACTATTAGTCTCTTAGACGGCTCCGTGGCTTAGTTGGTAGTAGCTCTGCCTTCGAAGCGAAGGGTCCCGGGTTCGATTCCCGGCCGGGGCTTACTTTGTGTGGTGACCATGAAGTTTGTTCTCGGGTCTTGGGTGTTTGTCTTGTGTTTCTGTGTTTGTCCATGCCATCTGCGACACAGGGAATCCTAGTGCAGAGGTATGAGTGTGTAAACGTTTATTATACAATATATAACTGTTATTAGAACACTGTAACTAGTGTCATATGTAACTATTATTCTATGTTTTAAACGTTTCTCTTTGTATTGTAAATCTGGCTAACTGAACTCTTCCTCTTATCTCTTACCTCTTCCTCTCTTTTATTGCTAACTAGCTGCGCCCCGCGGTTTTACCCGCGGTTACCGCGAATATAATTATATTCGAAATATTCTATTATCCCGCGAAATATTCTGCGCATCTTTCTTAATTTTTTCTTTGATAAGAACCTTCTGATGATAACAAGCGACAAAAAAAGAATAAGCACAATTGGTCCAGCTGTTGACGCGTGATGTCGTGACCAAGGGAAATATGGATTAATGTGGAACACAGAATTGTGGTACTTATACCGCAAATTTGAAAATACGGAACGCTGATCTCGTATCAGTCTCGTTTAACCCTGACCGAAGTACAATAACTGTCAATAAAATTTAAATTTATTAAACGTAAACTTATTTTATAAGCTTACTATAAAATATCAGATTACCTAGAATTTGCTCCACTGTAGACGCAGGACCATAACCGCGAATATATGATCCATGATCCTGTCTCCGAAAGGTTTCTTCCTAGTTTTTCCTTCGGGTCGGTAAGAGTTAGAACAAATGTAACCTTAATAAATAAGGCTAGCTAAAACATGAAACTATCTGTAATTTGACATATTTCTATGCATATAATTTGCCTAAGGAGCTCCTGTTACACAATATGTTCACGAGTATGTTTATTTATGTGTGTAAAATTGACACGTCCAAACGATACTTGAGATCTAAAGGAATAAATGAGTTTTGAATTTGAGTATGCGTATTGTTTCGAAGCTCAGGAACATAAAATGCAGGTCATTTAATTACATAGGATAAATGATATCAACTAATCGATCAATCGCATATTGGTAAAAAAATGCATAAATTCATATGCAGTATCCACACAAGCTGCAAAACATGGTGACTTTATGTAACACTGTTTCGCAGGCGCGGCGGTGGGGGGTTGCAAGGCGCAGGCGCAGCGACGAGCGCAGCCTCAGGAAAAGATCAGGTACCAAAACACTTCCTACCACCATTTGTTGTTTAGCCATCGACGCGAGCTGACGCGTCGCCGCGCCCTTCGCGATTCTATCGATTGTGTTGTTGATTGGAACTATCGAGTGATTGGATTACTCGCATGCCCTTGACAAGGATTGAAAGTGATACTGTGCATGTTTTTTTTTTCATTTCTTATAAACATTTCAAAGGTAATTAATTGAACTGTGTAAACAAAAGTGATATGAACCGGGTAATTCCGAATTTTGAGCGTGTTTTCCTCATTGCTGTATAAGTGGTCAGTTTATTAATTGCTTTGTTAGAAAACTGTCGTTATTCATAATCGTGCTAGTGTTTAATTTTATACGACGCAAAAACATCCAAATCTGCAAATTAAATTGCTCTTAATTAGTGCTATTACGAAACTGTGTCAAATTTTGAGTGGAAAACATTAATTTATCGAAAGGTGCGTTCTTATTTCTATAATATGAGCATTAACCTTTAAGAGGTACAGGTAGATATGGTGATGGTTTATCATTATATACCTTATCTCATTTGATTGTGGTTTGTTTTTAAGCCTGTACAAATTGAGGGATGCAAACATTCCATCCAATAAAGATGGGTGCTGCAAGTTTGATGGAACGGTACGTCTGTCTATAATACAACGCACATACCATTGTGGGTATATTCCTTTGTGTTCTTGTAAAATATTGTTCTCATTGGCCCTGTTTGTGAGAAATCGGGGATTTTAAGGTCATCTGTGAATGCTTTCATATGCGTTTTTGATGATTGTTGCACCTTGAAACTTTAGTCTTAGCTCGTAAACTAACAATTTATTTCAGTATACACAAAAATATGAAATTCAACGAAAATAATCAAATCGCTTTATCTGTCTGTATCACACCTGCAATGATGACAGGTGCTTTTGATAAGTCAAAGTATCGTAAAATACTCACGTATTACAATGACACGTTTCCACAATAGCTTCTTTTGAAAAGTATTTCTTTGATTTATGTTATCATTATTATTAGTTCACAGTTTGACGTTAACAAACATTTCAATGTTGACATTCGTTTGATTGCTTATATATTCGTATTTAAAACATTAACGTGGATCACGTGGGCAGTCATACATCCTCTTCGTCACGATTTAACTCTTACGTCGCATTAGGAACAATAACAAAATCCAAGCTTTTATTCTGTGTTTTTATAATGTCAAATGTGTTTTCAACTAGGCAAAATTAACACGCCCAAGTAAATAAATTTGTACCCATTCAAATGGTTCAATCAGATGTTTTTAGGAACATTACATGCTCGTTAACATTACATGTTACCAGTCAGTGTCAGGGTTCAGTTAGTCTTTGTAACTGTTACGATTACGCTGGTTAACCCTAATGGACCAACCCAAGGAAAAGAAACAGGCAAGAAATTCCTTAGGAGACAGTATTTACATATTCGCGAATTATATTATTGTTTCCCTGTGTATTATTTGTTAAGATTATGCATGTAACGTGCCTTAGGATCGCCTGTGACCCCATTGCGTGTAAATTCTGATCTGTTTAAACGATACTTGAGATCTAAATGAATAATTTAAGTTTATCAGTACTAGTTATTCGAAGCTTACGCAATATTTATAAGTCTGCGCATTTAATATTATCATCATCTTTAAAAGGTTGAAAACTTGTCGATGGTCACCTTATGACTGCACATGTCAGTACAAATAAAATGACATCTGCCCTTTCACCGGTCACGGAGCGAAGGTGGCGTGATATAATAGCAACAGATCAACATACTGACCTTAGTGGCGTACATTGCATATTATTATATTAACTAGCCGTGCCCTCGCAACTAACTAACTAACTATTCGCATTAAATATAAAAAACAATAGTAAATTTATCAAAACTAAAAATTTTACGCCAGCTTTAGATGGGACATGTACTCCAAGGTTTCTATACATTCTAGGCTTGCAAGTTATTTCGGATGTGCATACTGTTAATGGATCTTTTTGGAAACCGATGACTTAGACTACTAATATCAATTATCCGTATTGGGCTCCCGTGGCAAAGCCTTTCTTTGTTGTTTGAAACTATCGCATTTCGAGAGTAGGCTTTTATCAATGCAAGTGCAATGGTGGCTGGTATCGTTTGTCTCACTGGTTGACCCCGACGGATCTCATCTCCATATACATTAAGGTTAAACGATATGTCATTATATACCATATTTATTAGCCACTAGCTGTTCCCCGCGACTTAGTCCGCGTGATTTTTTTTTTCGCCTACCCTAATTTTGTTTTTTTAAAATGAAAGTAGCCTAAAATAAAAGTTACTCCTTATAACATCAATTATCTGTCTGTGAGTCCCATGAATATTGGTCCAGCAGTTTCGAAGATTCGCCGGTACAAACAGAGAGACAGGCGGGGATAAAAAAAATGATGTTTGTTATAAGTACCGTATATACTTTCAAATGCATTTAGTATTGGGTGAATATGAATATGACGTGTGAATATGACTCCGCCCATTCTCAACAGATGTCGTTTTTAGTATTGTTTACGTGTACTAATAAATGACCATACTTGTATTCGATAGTACTGAATGTCAGCTATCTAACGCATTTTATGATATTTGGTTGAAGTGTAAGCAACAATTGTTTTCACCTTTTCGAAAATGTCGGTTTTTATTCCAAATAAACGTCATTTGCGGGAAGTGTTATTACATTATTTTATTGCGAAGAAAACTGCAGCGGAAACTTATCGTTTGCTTGTGGAGATTTATGGTGAGCATGCTCCGTCTAATACAAGTCTAATGCTGTAAGTCTGACATTACAATATGAAACGTCAATTTTATTTAATTCTATAGATGACGAGTTAGTTATCATAATTTAGCTAGTGGCTTTAATGATCGCAAGTTTTTTATTTATATTTCTTCTTATTTTATTTATGGCCTCCATGGTGAAGTTATCCACGATTTGCCAGTGTCGAGTCGCAAGAATTATTTGAGCCGATATCAGCTGGAAAAACTTGTACAAAAAAAAATACCCGTGAAAAGAGGGAGATATTTTATTCTAGCGACCCGCCCCGGCTTCGCACGGTTGTAGTATCAGAGTCGTATCAGAAACTACCCATGCGAAGCCGGGGTGACTTGCTAGTGTATTACATATAAACCTTCCTCTTGAATCACTCTATCTATTAAAAAAAACCGCATCAATATCCGTTGCGTAGTTTTAAAGATTTAAGCATACATAGGGATATAGGGACAGAGAAAGCGACTTTGTTTTATACTATGTAGTGATTATGACCCCTCATTGTATCGTCTGTCAGTAGCATCGTAGCTCGCAAAGGATTGGACCGATATTAATGATTTTTTTTTTTTTATATTATTGTACAAAGCTGACGTTGTCATTTATGAAGATCTGTTAAGGCGTTTGATGTTTATAAGCTCAATTACCATTACATTTCCGTAAAATGAACTTGTCAGCTATCTTAGTTGTTACTTTAATCGATGTTATGTGGCACATCGGTTGCACCGCCTTTTACGATTAAACTGGCTTACATACAAGGCTCACGCGTTGTTGCATTCGCTGACGAAACGCAGATACGAAGATTTTGTAATACCTGTGCCGTCATCGACTTAGTTACACGCGAAACAAAAGTTAAACCCGTTATTGGTAACTTGTAATTTGATTACAGTTCGTTTTCGTGTAACAAGACCGCTTGTTTGCCAATTGTTCGTATCTCTATTATTATATTATTAATAGGTAATAATATGGTGTTTTTCGGTCAGTTCTGATTACATCACTCAACCGCGAATATATATAAATAATACCATTTATTATTTATATAACAAAAACAATGCGTTTTACAAGAGATACAATTATACTAGTAAACTTAAACAGCAAAGTTTCATCCGAACCGTTTCTGAGATACGCGAAATAAATATAAACAAGAATTGCTCGTTTAAAGTAATAAGATAAAGATAAATAAATTGTAGTACCATCTCATTTATTTTTGTTTTATTTGAATAAGATATAGAATGATAACCTACTAGAACCAATGACACAAATGATTTTGTAAATTTGAATATTTTTTTAACAATCAAACAGTTACGTATTACTATTCTAATGATACTGACCTTTAAACAGACAGACTTTGTAGGTTCTTGTATTGAATTAATGAGACAAATTCTGTAGATAACCATAGAAACATCATCTGTTCTAAAGTTTCATACATTTTTTGACAAATAAACAATGTTGCTATAGTGATAATACAGATGTCCGTTAGTTCAATAAAAAAAACTGAGCATTAAAAATGTGTTCCCTTCAGATACGGATATCTTAAAAACAATATAAATAACAAGCACAATCTTAACAAATAAGACTTGCGAAACATTGAAAACTGTAACAAGATAGCATAATGCAATGTGCCTAAGATACCTCGAGTGACAGTGTTGTAACCGCACGAATATGTTTACTTGCGTGTGTACATTTTGATGTTTCCAAATTATACATGAGATCTAAAGGAATAAATAAGTTTGTCAATACGAATAGCAGCATGCAAGCAATAATAACACAATTTAACGTCCGAAACATAGACCCCTCTGTCGCCAACGAACCGTCTAACGATCTCTTTCACGATGTTACAAAATGATTACCAAATTGGTACCGCAGACCGCTATCGGCAATTACACAAACTCGTCGCGAGTCGAAATGGTTGAAAGTGTGCCATCACCGGCCAGCGGCTTGCTCCGTGGCCTTGCCCCACTTTACTCTTACGTGACTCTGTCAGCTAGCTGTGTCGTTTGCATTGCAATATTTGTAGTGAATGGCAATTAGTCAATTAACAGCTTTGTACTAACTATTTTTTGACATTGAATCATTCATTTGTTTGTCTTTTGTGTCATTGTACTTTACCGTACAACCACGTAATGGTTTGCAATGTGTTTACAATAAAATGCCGCTTTGTTTCAAAATTTCGGCCGATTATTAATGTAACAGTATGCATTATATAGATAAGACATGGTTTACAGTTGAAATCTTGTTTACAGACCTGTCTCTGCCAAACCTCGTCGTCCTGATCGCGCCGTTTACGTTCCTCGGGCGCTGCGGACAGCTGAAAACAATCACACGGACGAAAAGACGGACACGAGTAAACGAACGAACCAAAGCACGGAGGGAAAGTGCCCCAAGTCTCCCCAGTCTAAGGATAAGTCCGCACATAGCACGCCACGGAAATCCATTGACAAAAATTTCTGCAACGTTTACACTCCCCCACATCTCAGGAATCAAAGATCTCACACGGCACCCAGTATAGAAGACAAAACCACAACGAGCGATACAAACGAATCTGTGCCTTCAGGCTTCCAAGTGCCAAATAGTGATAGTGCAATATCGTGTAGTGATAATAGTTATAACGAAGTTGAAGCTGAGAGTTTTTATATAGGAGATTATTTTGCTAACGGACAGCTAGGGTTTTACACCCCCAATTATTATAGTGAATACGCGGATAACAGTCACGATTATAGTTTCGACCGCAGCGATTGGAGGACAAATGTGTCCGAGGAAAACATGGCCGTGAACGAATCGAATCAAAGCAATATTATCGATAGTGAATATTTATATGGTAAGGATGAGGATTTTGAGAAGAATGAGTTGAAACGAGCGTCGCAGGAGATCAACAGGAGCAGTAAGAGAATCATCAAACAGAGCTTCCATTCGGATGTGCTAGTCATATCGGATCCCGTCGATAGCGAAGCGAAAGATACTGTGGCTAAAAATGAATCCGTACCCGAGTCCTCTGATGAAGTAGAGTCTGAGCCGGAACCGAACACCAAAGCGAAGCTTGAGCCAAAAGTGTCCCTGAAACGCGAAGAAAACGACTGGGACGCGGTTTTCGACGACACCGGCGAGTGTTTGGACCCGTCGTTGCTGGAAGAATTGACCTCCACCGTTGGCAAGGTGCACATAAGCAAAGCGAAGAACAATTACGATCAATACCAAACGCGCGGACAGCAGCTATTCAGCGGCCCCTACGACGAGACATTCGCGCATGTGGTCGAAGTGTATGACTTTCCCAGTGAGTTTAAGACGAACGATCTGCTCTCGTTGTTCAGTGAATATAAGGATACGGGATTCGAAATCAAGTGGGTGGATGACACGCACGCCCTGATCGTCTTCAGCAGCGCTAAAATTGGTGAGTAGTTTTGTTATTACATTCGATTGTTGGCAATGCAACTTATTTAAATAAGGACCTGAGATCATCCATTTTAATGTACCAGGGTGGCTGAGTGGGATGTGTCCACAATCAGAATACATGCCTAAATATGTGTTTCTGAAAATCTGTTCTTAAATTGCAAACTTTTCTACAATGGTTTTCTTTCTATTATCGACGCAGACTTATGAATTATGAATTGCTTATTCTTATGGTAGGATCACTTTTTCAGCACTGTTTTTTTTTATGTGAAAGTGTGACGGAACGAACTGCCCCTCAGCTCGTAAGTGATCTGGTACCACCTGATGGTAAGTGGTGGCCCTCGCCCATGGCAACAGAAATGCGTGCGACTCAGTATGAGATCCAAATCCACACCCTTCCACCGGAACTCAGTAATGCAACCACTACTGCTTGGCGGCAGATTCCAGATGTGATGGCAGTAACTCTCCGGACGAACTTGGCACAGTTCTACTGCTACTTTTGGTAGTTTTGTTTTGATAGTTGCCAAGATAGCCAGTTGTCAAGATATTAATATAGGTTTTGAAATAGGTCACAAAGATAGAACTCTTGCTTTGACAGGGTTCTACCAACAGTTTTGAAGCCGTCATTGGCTTTAATGACGTGTCACATTGCATAAGGAAAGCGAATGTTCCTATACGCGCCTACTTGCTATAATGAACTTATAATTAACTACTGGTTCGCATCGGTTCGTATAATGAGCATGTGTGGTGCATCATTTGTTGCACCTCAATGCTTGTACTTTCCTACACTGGTCACGAAAGGTCACGCCTTTGTGCTAATATTGAATTTTAGTCACAAATATAACAGCTGAATTGTTTACAAACAGTATATAAAGTGCACACGTTTTTCTTTATATCTCAGGGATGAGGACTCATAAACCAATTTAATGGTACCCCTTATTGTTAACTAGCTGTAAAAAATTAAATGACAGCGAAAGAAAACATCAGTATTATGGAAATTACGAAAATAGGTCCAAATATCTACGAAAACATTGATATTAATGTCCTAATCCATTCAAAACGGAATTGCTTTATCATTTGTTATCTTATTACGAAAGCGAAATAATTTTTTAGTTACGCGTAAAAACGACGCAATTCTGATTAGCACGCTGAGTTTATTGACGCCATAAAATATTTACAATTTGCAACGCTCTGCGAAACAATTTTTCTAGAGCGAGTGAGTGTTAAAATAAAACCAACTTAAAATAATAAAATCAACTCAAAATAAAACCAACGTGTGGTATTTTTGTCCCAACCCTAAAGATTTTTTTCAGAATGATATAGAAACCTATTAAATTGTATTCCCGAGTAATTTTCAATATGTTATTTACCACTAAAGCAACTATTTTGGATCCCGGGTCCCGGGCTCGATTCCCGGCCGGGGCACACTTTGTGTGGTGACCATGAAGTTTGTTCTCGGGTCTTGGGTGTTTGTCTTGTGTTTCTGTGTTTGTCCATGCCGTCTGCGGGAATCCTAGTGCAGAGTTATGAGTGTGTTAACGTTGTTTTTAAAAATATATCACACTTCCAAAAATTGGTATGCAATTTATATGATTCGTTTTTGAGTACAAAATTGGCGTTGAAATTATCAAATTATCGCTGTCCAAGTGTCCGGATTTAAAGTTTTGCCCAATATTTTTCCTTTTAAAGAACGGTATCATAATTGGCGATTCTCGTATTTTTTATGGTCCATTTCCTATGCAACAAATATTATTAATATCACGAAATGTTGCATGTCGAAAGCGATCAAGGAAATTATGTCTTAACTTAAAACATAACGTTGGACGTTTTACGTAGGTTTGACTCAAGTTGTACTGATACTAGGCAATATCGATACAACATATACTTTACGCATACGAAAAATTCCTGCTAAGTGCGCGATTAGAATTGGCATAATTCCACCTTTTAAAAACATATAATAGTATTATCACTTGACTGGCCTCACAGCTCAGTTGGTAGTAGCTCTGCCTTCTGCGCTGTAGGTGCTGGGTTTGATTCCCACCCAGGACAAGCATTTGTGTGACGAACATAATGTTTGTTCTGTGTGTTAATATGTATTTTAAGTTTGTATTTTAAAAAAAAGTACTATATACAATACAATATATTCTATCAGTTATCTGGTTCCCATATTACAAGCTATGCTTAGTTTGGGGCTAGATAAATAAGACTAATACAGACTTAGAGGCTTAGTAATTGGGTTCCCATTTGACCTTTGGATATGAACCCTTACAAGTGGAAATTACTAAGAAAAGAATAAATACGGTAGTAAGTGACAGGACATTGAAATTAATAGACTGTCGTAGATAGTCTGCTCGTTTTATAACGATAAAAGAGTGATTCTTTTTCCGAATACCAAAATATCCCAGGAGGCGAAGTTTTTTTTTGCATCAACCACAATAGTCTACTATGTAATCACAAGATTCCCAAGATGCAATTGCTACACAAAGTATGTAGATTGTGATCTCAGTCTCATTTGCGCAACTTTACGGTGAATGAATCGATTGTGCTAGAGAATTAGCGATTCTGTGGGTCCGTGACTCGAGAATTTAGATACTAATGCCGTGAGCCGTAAAATTCAGACAACATATGTAATTAAGGAGCGTGGTGGCCCATGGGCATAGACGCCGACTTTCAATCTGAAGGTTGCTGGTTCAAACCCACACGTGCACCAATGAGTTTTTTCACTTGAAAAATATTATGTGCGCAATACCACGCTCTCAAAACGGTGACGGAAAACATCGTTAGGAAACCGGCATGTCTTAGAACCAAAAATGACATGTGACATCTACTAATCTGGATTGGGCTCCCGTGGTAGATCAGAGCCCATTCACTCTCAATTACCGAGAGTAGGCCGTTGTCCCTGCAGTGGGAACATTAGAGGCTGGTACGGTGTGAAATTTATAATTTGCATCAATCTCGTCCATTGATGTAACTCCGTGGCCTTGGACCAAACACTTTCAATTTCGTTCGTGCTACTTTTATGCGTTCACGAATTCAGTACGCGTTCCATTGCCGCCTTGAACTTGAGACGGTTGCCTCAGTGGCGAATAAAACGTTACATGTATTACAAAACACAAGAAAACTCATACAGTGATTCGTCAGTGGCTAATTCAGTAGAGCCTCGTAGCGAATGCAAGTCGAACGATCAATGTTTTATTTGAATACTGTTTTGGTTTACGCCGATATTACCCAGATTTCAATGGCCGTTTTCTTATGTGCAATCCGATTTTAATGCGATTGCTTGTCGTTTTACATTAAAGGAATAATAAATAAATACATTTTACTGGCCTCATAGCTCAGTTGGTAGCAGCTCTGTCTCTGCGCTGTAGTCTTGGGTTCGATTCCTACCCAGGACTAGCATTTTTGGGACGAACATAAATGATTGTTCTGTGTCTGGGTCTTAATATGTATTAAAAGTATAAGTAAAAGTATTTACAAAAAAAAACGTACTATATATATATAACGTACTATATTTGTAAAAAAAAATTACAAAATATATAATATTTAACATACACACAGATACACAATTAGCGGCTTCAAAACTTCGTCACCAAAGTTGGCCACTAACACGAAATAAGTGGAGGGGAGATCCCACCCAAATTTTATTGCTGTCCTTAAAGACAATACCGTGAGCCTCTGCTCGTTCCGTTACTAACTCAATACATTTGTTCAGATATTGAACCCGAAATTTCAATAAGCTCGCATTAAGTTACCGGAAGAACTAAGGGGTTTACCTTCTCATATCGGTGTACCAATCAGGCATCAATTCTTTTGGAAATTAACTGATAGTGCCCTGAAGAAACTTTCTAGGAAGCGACGTGGCCAATTGTTGCATTAATTCCTACCCGTACAATTACAAAATGGTTCTTGTACGCGTCTTTGAACGTTCGAGAATCGTGCTTCCTAGTTTGGGATCATGCATTCAATGTATTGAGATCTGCGACAAGAAACAGGTATGCTGTGCGCTCCGGAAAAGATGAAAGTTGTTTTTCCACTGCCTTTTCCGTTTCCCGATAATTTTTCCCACTTAAGCCTATACTTCCAGGTTTAGGGATTGTAGAAACTCTTGAAACTCGATATAAGTTATCTCTGGTTGAGGGTTTTTTGACTGTCTTATTCGTTCAGATTATTGCACCTCAATGAACAGAGCCTGTATTGTTATCATTAGCCTGAATCTGGCAAAGGACGAGCTGAAGGCCCGTCTGATGTTAACTGATTACCTCCGCTTATAATGATAGGATGTACAGCCGATCAGAAACCACCAGAATAGGAAAATTTCACCCCTTAGAGTGCAAAATAGGGGACGAAAGTATTGAAGGCGATTTTTTAATCAGTTTCTTGTGAATGACGCTCTTGTGACGTCGAGGCAGGCAATCGATCTGCTCAGACCCCACCATTATTGGTTTAAGTACTACAAAGCATACAATACCATCTCGGCACCGCCCGAATTCTACAAGCGGTCAGAACTCAACTCCGGACATTGTGCCACTTGCTCGACCACTACGTCACTGGGTTATTGACTTGTCTCGAGGTTGCGCCGGTTTTGACTTGCTACCTGTCTGGACTCGGACCTCGGACCTCGGTTTCACACCCAAGGGTAAAACGGGACCATATTACTAAGACTCCGCTGTCCGTCACCAGGCTGTATCTCATGAACCGTGATAGTTAGAGAGTTGAAATTTTCACAGATGGTGATATTTCTGTTGCCGCTATAATAACAAATCTCCTGTAATTTCACCCTTGCACCCGGTGCGCGGTAATGGAAGTGCACCACTGCTTAGCGGCGGTGTTACTAGGTGTGGTAGTACTTTTCCGGACGAACTTGGCGAAATTCTACGGCTACTGCGGTTTGCTATTTTCTCTCCATCCGGGGGTCTCTGAGGGTATTTATTTCGGACGCGAGCAAAGTGAGCCCGACATTTTGACCAGAATGGTGTGCTCTGATAAGATTTTCGTAATTTACTTGAGCAGTTACATGTCTTTAAAACCAAGTACATTTTAGAGCCGACAAAATGATTACTCCTATAGACAAACACAAACCCAGCTCTCATACTTATAAAGCTCATACAAATGTATATTTATTTTTAAAAAGTTATGTTTCTAATTATTTTTTTAAGAATTCTACCGAAATAAATTATTTTGACTTTGACTTGACGTTAGTAAGCCGGTTTCGAATCAGCTTACTAACGATAAGCAAGAGTGATCCACCCTTTACGAAAAAAGACGAGATGAGGGTTTTATATAGTCTTTTCTTGTAAAGAGTGGATCACGCTCGCTTATCGTTAGTAATCCGGCGTCGATGGGTAAGAGTAGAACGCTAGAACGTGCTAATGCAGGTCTTCGTGCCACTTGCTCAGCCATTACGTCACGCAGGTTGTTGACTTCTTGTACAGAAACGAGGTTACGTTCTACGTTCTTTTGTGTACGCCGATTAGACGCTTTTTAATTAATTATATTTTAGTTATTGTGCTCTGGGCAGGCGTAAAAATATGCGTTCAGTTGTTGTTACACTGTGTAATTGTATAATTTGTTTGTTTGTTACTACTTATATTTAAGTAATGTTGTTTCTTTACTTATTTTTCCTTCGTTAGTGGCCAATAGTATCAGTAAATACTGGTACTTGTTGTTTCTAAATACTTTATTTCTTTGTCCGCGTGGAACAAAATTTGTTTTTTTTTTTTGCGCGGAATCCTATTTCTGTTTTCTTTTTATAAAATAAACGTAGCCTAAATTACTTCTTTAACATCAGCTATTTGCCAGTGAAAGTCCTTAAAATGTGTCCAGTCCAGTCGTTTCGGAAATTACCCGGATCAAACAGACAGACTGACAAAATTTCTATAAAATATTTTTCTTTTTATAAGTACCATAAGTATATACTTTATTCTGACATTACAAATAGACATTTCAAATTCTTTTTTTTTTTTTTTTTGCCCAGACGCAGAAAAAATATGTGTCACACAAATGCTTGTGCTGCGAACCCACGACCCACTGCAGAAGACAGAACTACAACCAACTGAGCTGTAAGACCAGTCCAAATAAATTATATCAAAATGTTCGATAACAAAAATCATTGATACTATAAAAATATAACTCGATTAGCCAATTCTTAAGCTTGGCTTTAAATGCTGTCAACCTGATTGTAGAACAGGTTTGAATAAAATTATTTCTGATCTTGATGGAATATTCGTTATATGTATAGTCGGACCAATGATGTCACTCAACTTGGAATACTTCGTGTAAATTGTCTGATGTTGATGAAAATAACAAATTCCGAGCTGTTCTAGTAATATCTTTTTGCTGCGTGATCAAAACGTTAAAAAAATCATACCTCTGCACTGGAATTCCTTGTGTCGCAGATGGTATGGACGAACAGAAACACAAGACAAACACTCATGACCCGAGAGGAAACTTCATGCTCATCCCACAAAGTGAGCCCCGGCCGGGAATCGAACCCGGGACCCATCGCTTCGAAGGCAGGGCTACTACCAAGTAAGCCACGGAGCCGTCAAAGACGTATTGAGACGTAACATCCCCGTCTCGGGCGCAACGGGATGAGACTTAGGTTTCCTCATACTTCGGTGGGGAAGACGTAAGTCTTATTACTGTTGATAACTGCTTAACACCAGGTGGCCTTCAGCTCGTCCCATCACTACAACAGTATAAAAAAAAAATATATATATTATAAGCGCTAATTGAAGTTGATAATCACTAATCAGGAATAACACAAGTTCGTCTTCTTTTCGGGTGAGTAGCCAACTCTAATGTCGGATTTTTTAAGCAGCCCGAAGGCCTCCAACATGGCTTATCGGGTAGGATAGCCCCGACCGACATCCATTCCCTCCGAACGGAAGCGCTCAATTCAAATGCCACTTATCGGTCACCCATCCAACTGCTGACCGAGCGCAGAGTCACTTAACTAAAATGATCTGTATAGAACATCCAGGCAAGATAAGCCACGAGCGGAAGCACGAACCGCAAGTGGGAGGTAGTCTTAAAATAAATTGTCTAATTATAAAATATCATTACATAGAAACTATGTTGCTCATTAAAAAATAAACTTTTAACATAAACACCGGTAACCTAGATCGTTGGAATCATGCCAGTCAGTTATTATGATTACTTATTGCTGTAGAACATTTTTACGGTTTGAGGTCTTAATGTGTCATAAACTAATCTTCTAATTCTTAATGTGCCCTCCAAATCATGGAAGCATTCAGTTCAAACGGACTTAGGTAGTTAGCTCCGTAGCTTAGCTGTACCTGCCTTCGAAGCCTAGGTCCTAGCGAGGGGTTTCCTGGTTCAATTCGCGGCCGGCGCGCACTTTATGTGACGAGTTATTCTCGGGTCTTGGGTGTTTGTTTTGTTCCTTTTTTTGGTCCACGCTAACGACATAAGGCATTCTTAGTCCAGGGTTATGAAATGAGTGTGTGTGTGTTCTTTTTTTCAATTCATTGAAACGGTCTCTCATCCATGAGCGAACCGAAAAGCGTTCTTTTTTTTAATTTAAGCTCTTATGTTGCCATTTTTGGTGTAAGTCTGCTATGAATATTTTTCTAAATAGGATTTGAAAATTGTTTCTTTTTAATATTTTAGTTTTAAATTCAATGTCGATAATATTAAACTAGAGTTAGCAACGAAAAACGGAACGAGGATTTTTAATTATTTGTATAATTACTTTTTTCATTCGCATGCAAAGTTGATCCACTTCCAAGGCAAATGAAAGAGACATGCTATAAAGCTGGCACGCAAACCTCTTCGCATAGATAATAAAATACGGAAGCAGGAAAGGCAGTTGCGACTTGCGTGGAAAAAATAACACAATAATTTGGTTCATTGCACGTCGATAAAGACTTGTTCATTTTCTATTTCATGCACCTTCCTGTTTTTAAGCGGTTGCAACACTATAAAACATACAATTTATTTTTTACACACTTTTCCACGCACGAGGTTTTATTGTGACGCACGAGGCATTTCATGATTTTCATTCAAAGTTGGCCCCGTCCGGGAATCGAGTTTCTTCGCTACGCAGTCAAGGTTACTACCAATTAGGCTACGCAGGCGCCTATGTAATTATTAATTGATTTCAGGTACTACGTTAACTACCTATCGTTTATAATTAGCATAATTCTTAATAACACGCACTTATTCACAAATCACAATCACAAGTAAACATATTCGTGAGTATATAACATGTCACAGGAACTCCTTAGGCACATTACATGCACACAATTATGTCAAATTACAGTCATTTTTCATGTTTATTAATGTCAGGCAATGATCAGTTAGTAAGCAGAACAGTTATATACGACTTGGGCCATAAATCGCATTGCCGTTTTATGGCCGTAGGATCACTAATAAACATCTTTCGGACCATGCGTTCCATTATTCAGGCGAATTCTCCACAAAGAACATTTCCTGACGAAATATTTTTTTATAGGTCATTGACATTGCATAGGTTTTCTCGAAACATTACGCTCTGTTTCGAGATGTGGATCTTCAAATCCAAGATCCACATCGGTGCTCCAGGGTTTTAAAAATTAATTGACGCCACGTTTTCAAAAATATTTCATGTCATCGACCTGTGTCTATTAAGAGTGTAGTTGATAACGTAGTATTTGTCGTATATATATAATTTTTTGTACTATTGTGAACGTTTTACCGCGACACAGCAAGGTTTATAGTTGCTTGACCACTTTCAACGTTACTTGTGCTTATTTTCGCTAAACTGCCTGCTAATTGACATTAATGTTGTTGGCAAGGTCGTTCAGCACACGAAATTTATGTTGCGGACACATGCGATATTTGATAGTTGGACATTAAGTATCATTGGAAATCCTTACATAGTATAAAAAAGTCGCTTCCGCTGTTTGTACGCTTAGATCTTACTACGCAACGTATTTAATGCAGTTATCAGCAATAGATTGAGTGATTCAAGAGGAAGGTTTATATATAGTATACATGCATATATAATAGTAGAGAAACAGCCACACATTAGTTCTACCCGTATAATACCCGTGCGGAGCCGGTGCGGGTTTTTACGCAAAATGTGAAGCCCCCCACTTGGCTATTGATAATGAACGGATGATCTTGAAACGCCTACACAAGTCATCATAAATTATAGCTTAGAACCATCTCGATGACGTCAGCTTTCAAACAGAAAAAACCACATCCAAATCGGTTCATCCATTCAGGAGCTAAAGTTCGGACACAGATACATACTACAAATTTAACACCCCTCTTTTTCGTCGGTGGTTAATAATTTAGAACATTATACATAAATTCACTCTTTTACTTCCTACCTCGGGGAACGAAGTAAATATGATTGCTAGGATTTTTAAAGATTTAATTGGAAATAAAGATTTATGAATTCACTTGAACTGGAAACTCAGGTGGACCGTTAGCACGTTAACTTTTGTGATATTAAAATACTTGTTTGGTTGTTTCCAGCTGCGGAAGTTCTGTCGACGCCCCGTACGATCGCCAGATGTCGCCCGCTCCACGCCGCCACCCTCGAGTCCAGGAATAAAGCCAAGAAGAGTGCAGAGTTCCTGCAACCTTACAGGTCAGTGCATCATCCTCACAAGTTATACGAGTTTTAGTTACGCAAGTTTTAATAGCAGTAGGACTTGAGCCAAGTTCGTCCGGAGAGGTACTGCCACCACACCTAGAATCTGTTGCCAAGCAGTAGTGCTCGCACTGTGTTCCGGTGGAAGGGTGTGGGTGCCGGTGAAATCACATGCGCATGAGACGTATCATTCCCGTCTCGGGTGATGGACGCAGCAGGATGAATGCAACTCTGTGTAAGATCAAACAGTATACTGAGTAGTATTACTATTGTCATGGGCAGGGGTCACCACTTACCACCAGGTGAGCCATGAGCTCGTTCCGTCACTAACTTACATAAAAAAATGAGGGGAAAAAATTACGTTAAGTTTCTTAGAGTAGCGACTTAATAAGAATTCTTGACTTTGCAGACAACGTCCAGAAACGTGTACGGCGTTGGCGCGGCGGCTGGTCTCCGGTGCTCTCGGCGTGAAGCTCAGCACGGCGCGACAGGAACGGGCAGAGGAGCGGCGCCTCATCACGCTAGCTAGAGGTGAACATTACACGCGTCCTGTATAGTTGCAAGTGGGTTGGCAGTAACAAGCCCAGCTTAGCCCTTAGCTGGCTTTATAGAAGCGCATGCCTCAACCATATGCCTTTGTGTTTTTCGGTTACGGATCTCTTGTGATAATAAAGTATAAGTTTTATGTCGTAAATTGTATGAAATGAACATATTGCCCACCTACATCAGATGAGATATCATTATATACATCAGTGGTAACATGCCAATGTTATTGATGATGTTATGTGGTTACCACCGACCATAAGCAATGCAACTTGGACCTCCCTGATGTTGAACCCCGTTGCGCCCGTCACCCGAAACGGGGATGTCTCATGCGCCTGTGAGTTCACCGGTACCCACACCCTTCTACTGGAACACGGCAATGCGAGTGCAACACTACTTGGCGGCAGGTTACCAGGTGTGGACAGTACCGGGCGAGCTTTGCACAAGTTCTACTGCTACTTTTGGTTGCTCCTTTAGCACCACCCAGGGGGTACGAGTAGGGGTAGCCTTCAGTTTATCTACAGCTATACCACTTACTGGTGGTAAAGTTGGTCCCGCGTTTTGCGTAAAAAGCGTATTATCGTTGTATGTTGTACGTTTCAGAGAAGAAGAGGCAAGCCGCGATGCACAAGGAAGCTGCGTGGGACGGATCGCTTGCCAACCACTCCCTAGATACGTGAGGTACGTATCTTCACCGTACCAAACACAATCCTATCCTATTCTATCTCTCCTATCCTATGTTAATTATGTTATGTTATGTATCTATACTAATATTATAAAGCTGCAGAGTTTGTTTGATTGTTTGTTTGTTTGTTTGAACGCGCTAATCTCTGGAACTACTGGTCCGATTTGAATGATTCTTTCAGTGTTGGGTAGTCCATTTATCGAGGAAGGCTATAGGCCATGTTTTTTCAAAATTAGGGATCCGTAAGTAAATTGCTATTTTGTAACACAAGGTGTAAAATCGAAAACCTATTTTTGCGTGCGCTGCAAAAACTATTGACAATAGAACAAAATGATGTACTACGGGTTTGTAGATCCCATTAAGACCTACAAAAAAGTCCGCGAGAACATATATCTATTATAGCTATCATGGTTTAATCACAATAACCGATTTTGTGTATCAAATTTGTACACCGTGTGCAGTTTGATCCAACTTGAAAGATAGGATAGCTCACATCTCAATTTATGATCGCAATATTATTTTATTGCAAATTATAATATCGTATCACAAAAACGTTAGCCACTGCAACGCGTGGCCCGGTCAGCTAGTGTTAATATATAAAACAAAATCGGGTTTGTTTTTGTTAACCTTATCATCTGGTGTACAATAAAGTATTATCTTTTTATCTATCTGTCTATCTTGTAACTCGAGAACGGCGGGAACGGATGGACAAATGCTTGTCCTGGATAGGAATCGAGCCCACGACCTACACCACAGAAGGCAGAGCAAAGAAGATAGAGCAACTACTAAATGTTAATTACAGGCCATTCCTGTAAATTAACGATTCATTTAACAGTGTGCTTAATCTTTACACTTGATATATTCTCACGTAAATCACTGAATCAATTTGCCCGGAGAAGCACACCTGGTGATATCCACACCTGGTAATCTGCCGCCAAGCAGTAATGCTCGCATTGCTGTGTTCCGGTGGAAGGGTGCGGGTGCCAGTGAAATTACAGGCACATGAGACGTAATATCCCCGTGTCGGGTGATGGGCGCAGCGGGGTGCGACTTGGGTCTTCTCATACTTCGGTCAGTGAGGACCTAAGTTGCATTGCTGTTGTTATGGGCGGAGGTAACTACTTAACATCAGGTGGGCCTCCAGCTCGTCTTGTCCTGTCAGAGTTGATGGTACGAATTGACATACTGCCTGGAAGCGATCGCTACGAGCGATAACACCGCCCATTTTAACCTCCATTTTGTTTTTTGTTAGTATAATCTGTATTTATATTATTTCTCTTTGCTTTAAGGTGTACAATAAAGTGTATTTATCTATATGTATTTTAATAGATCTGTTTTTCCTTTTTCAGATATCTTCGCCGCTCCTTGTGTCCTGTCCACAAAACAATCCTATCGCTCTCAAGTACTATAGTTAAATTTACGTACGTTATCTAATTGATAATACATATTTTTATAAAGAAATGTCGAATACGCGCAAGAGGTTCCGGTCCTAAGTCTATGTGTCATAAGATTAACTTAGTTTAATACTTGCCTCTACCAAAACGTTATGTATGACGAAGTGAAAATTTGATTTCATTACTGTATTTTAATGCAAAAATTATCAACGGTTTTACGACGTATGAGAACGAATTTATCTATCATGGTTATGAACATTATTATTCGTGTTACCGAGATATTTACCATGATGAGTGATGTTGACTCCCGATATTTCGACGCAGTTACATGCGTCATGGTCTACAAACTGAAGTCTTTGCGAAGTGGAGTGTGCAAATCGTTGGCAGACATATCGGTCTTACAAATCACAAATCATGGTAAATATCTCGGTAATACGAATAATAATTATCAAATGAGTTATTTTTAAAATCATCAAAAAAAACGAACTTGGTAGTTTGCGCGGTTCAAAATGGCGCCAGAATCAACGTGTTGTGATTGGTTGATTTATTTCATCGGACGATCCTATTGGTGCCCGCTGTGCCCACAGTTATTAGAGCCCTCCGGGACAACAAATCGGGAGTGTCGAGGGTTCAAGATATACTAGAGAGATATACCTGGGATAAGAAAAGTTAGTTTACGTTTAAATAAATTGAAATTAACCTAATTATATAGATTTAGAAGCGTTTTCACAACGCTGTCTGATATTAAAATATATACAGTCCCATTTTTAACTTAACTTTTATATTAAGATATTAAAATTAGGTAGAGGTACTTTGTGATTCGCTTTATGTTCCCTATAAGTAATTATACATTTTATTTCTGCATGCTTCAGTATTATATGGAATGTCTCAAAAATATTATGATAAGATATATATTATTTTATGTTCCTTGGTGATATTACGTCTATTCATGTTTTATAGTATTGTAAATACCAAATATTAGTATGTATGTATATTAGCTATGATTTTTCATTAATTTTAAATCGACATTGTCCGAAGGAGCCACCTTTTTATATTATTAGTTTTAAAAATATCAAGTACAGTCTTCCTAGATTTTATAATTAAGGTTAATTATTTCGTTTGACTCGTCTATAAAACGAAAGACTAATATTAAAAAAAAAAATGTTGCATGAAAATATATCTTACAAACAGCATGAATACTTATTTAAATAATGCTTAGTGAATAAATTCTTTTAAATAATATTTTGTTGTGAGTTTTGTGCCTTTAAATTTCTAGTCTAATTCGTTACTTGAAGGGCGCGCGAACCTCTTGGCGTATGAATTAAGAAAATATATTTAAGTATAGTTTAATATAATCTTGTTGTGAGAATTCAAGTCAATGCTCATATTAAAGCAAGTATAGATTTGTAATAGGACACCATTGGCGATAATAAGGACGTAATCCTGATATACAAATCACAGAAATTGGTTCTACCTATGACTGTTATAGACATTGAAATCATCCAACGGACGTGCCCCAAACCGGTTTTAGACCACTATAACAATGCGTTAGACACAAAATGTATTTCTTTTTTTAGCGTAGTCGCACAACACGGGTATCCGCTAGTAAAGTATAGAATTACTCTGAAAATATTAATTTTCGTGTCGTGTCTCCAAAGAACGACTGGCCAATCTGCAGTGATTGCACCGGCGTTCTTTACCGGCCGATTAATTTGACAAAGATCTTGATTGAAGATTTGATTGATTGACAAATTATAGTGTCCAAAGCACAAGTTAAAGTGGATGGTTGCGAGGGGCTAATACTTTTATAGGGTCTGCTATACACGAGTGATAACTGGTGTTGCAAGCATTCAAACTGCGTCAGCTGATAGGGCCGTATGTTAGTACACCATCTTGGTACTTTTAGTATAAGGAATGTGTCCCAAATGCGACCACTTGTCAACTATTGAGCGATAGAAGACGTAGCTAAGGATCGCACTTGGCAATTAAGCTGGGTAATATTTTTTCTTCTGAAATATGCTTAAAATATCTTGAATATCATTCGTTCTTGTCGAAACAGAGGTATAGTCGATATTACCGCGATCTCATGCATGGGCGTACCCCCCTGGGTCCCCCAGGAAATGGAAATTTAAAATAAAAATGCATGTATAGTCAAATTTACTTATATTTATTTGACTACCTATAAAGCAGGATCATTTGCGACTGTTTGCCCTACACGCTGCACTACATATATCTAATGTTTCATGTAGGTGTGTTTGTGTAGTGTGTATGAAAAAAAGCCGCGAACGATTCTACCTAATCTGACCAAATAAACCAAATCTGACTTGCCCCAGAAGACTTGGCCAGAAGCTGGGTACGCCCATGATGTCATGCATTGATAATTGGATTATGCACGGGAACTGATTTTGTAATATACCGTCGCTTCGTTTTGACGGGCAAAAAGTTTCATCATAAACAACCCTAGCGTTTCCATCTTGCTTTTCTATGAGTATCGACGAAAAAAAACGTCTTATGATGAATGTTCTAAATGTAAATGGCGTGCGTTACAGGAATGCGAACCATAATATTTTTGTGTATTTTGTCCTTGTCCAACGAGCTCGTTAGACAGAGACGACTGCACTTATCGTTGAGATGTGCTACTGACAAGATGCGATGTAATTGTTGAAATAAGCTAGAGTATAAAGTACATAATGAGTATATACATTTTAAAACTATCATGGTTATGAACATTATTATTCGTGTTACTGAGATATTTTTTACTGAGTCCGGGTCCGGTTTGCCCGGGACCATGACGCATGTAACTGCGTCGAAATATCGGGAGTCAACAAAACTCACAAATCATGGTAAATATCTCGGTAACACGAATAATAATACATAATGCGTAGTTCTGGTAAATTCGTAAGAATATTATCGTTGATGTATGAATGTTGCATCTTGAGTATTTGGTTTGGGACGCCATCTGTTTAGTCTGTTGACAGCGGACTTGGTCCAATAGCTTTTTATCGGATATATTCTACGTCCGTCTGGGTCGATCAAAATCTCAATTTTATTTATACAGTCTATATAAATAAATGAAGATTGAAGTTTGTAGTTGTAATGTAAAAATAACAGCTAAGAACTTCATGATTCGTAAGGTTGTATGTATGGCGATATCGTTTTACTAAATTTGAAAATATACGTTACTTACAACGACAAATAAAATATTAAATGTTTTTGTCTTGCTGTCTCTTTGTTTCGGCTGGGCCGGTTTGTTTTGTCGTTTTCTTGGCAGATAGCTGATGCTATAAGGAGTAACTAAGGATATTTTAGTTTAGAAAATGCAAATAAGTATTTTAGAAAGTGAAAATAGAATAATTAGGCTACCGCGCAAAAAAAATGTTAAACTGCACGCTCTCGCGGGGGAAAGATAGTTCATGATATGGATGCTGATAATATACACGTTGTTTCACTCCCATGCGCATGCGTCTTTATACGCCAGGCCGATGTGCGCCGGCGCAGCGCAAACGCTGTTTGACGTAGCTACTCTCCAATGCGCGTTACACGCGTGGTGTGTATTGCAAAACATATTGTTTTATTTTTATATATTACAAGCTGACCCGACAGATTTTTTCCTGTCATGATTCACAATTTGACAATCAGCTATCAAATAAAGCAAAGAACAAAAATCTGATGGTAAAATGCAGTTTCAGTTTTTCTTCAATTTCCTCTTTTTCCTCTTAAACAAACCTTGTCATGACAATTACGAATACAACAAAGTTTAAATCAGCTAAATCGCTCGAGCCATTTTCGAGTTTTAACGAGACTAACGGACATCAATTGATTTTTATATGTATAGATGATCGATCTTGACTCATGAGAATTGAACGTCCTGGGGGAAGTCCGCTGTCTTCGTAACCTAGTAGTCAGTCTTCCGATAGTTTCAAAACCTGCAATACTTCGCATAATAGCTTTACACTGGTGTTTCTCGGACACTTGAAATGGGGGATTATTTTTAAGAATCTGATATGCTTTTAATATCTAATCGTGTCACAATAAGAGTTATGCAGTTCTGGATTTTTTGTCATAACGAACCTAAACTGCTCCTGGAGCGATGGTGTTAGTTTTTGTCCCATCGAACTTATCTTAAATCTATTTCGACAGGTCCAAAACTTTAAGTAAAATCACAGAGTACTTGTTAGTACTACAAAAGGCCCCCGCCCCCCGCCAATTTAAGATCCTCACCCGCGCCCCGCTGCGCCCTCATTTGCCGGCAATCGCACTGCGTTCGCGCACAAATAACTTTATCTATACAAACCAGCGCCATCTCTGAGAACTACTGAGAATCGTTTGGAACCCAGTCGCCATTATAAGCAGCCCTGAACACTCACGTGTGTGCGTTCGTATACAGACATAGCTTGCGTATTGGTATTTGGATTTATATTAGGAGTGTCCGGGGTTTGATAAAGGTACTAAAAGT
The DNA here is from genome assembly GCA_921293045.1 of Aplocera efformata. Taxonomy (NCBI): domain Eukaryota; kingdom Metazoa; phylum Arthropoda; class Insecta; order Lepidoptera; family Geometridae; genus Aplocera; species Aplocera efformata. The sequence goes on from OV121057.1 coordinate 2,130,969, forward strand.
AATGGATGCTGTATAGTTTAAGTTTTAGTTTGTCTGTCATCAGAGTCCACCAATTTGTATATATGTCTGTCATCTGCATAGCCGCTAAGGATGTAAGGGTTACCAACAAAGATAGCCAAAGATCTGATTTCAATAAACTGGTTCTATGCTTTTACAAAACTAAAAATATGATTATTGCGAGACTAACGAAATAATTTGAAAGATTAACGAGATATTTGCACAGTGACAATACGTCTGCCAATAATATGCACGAAAAGGCTTCAGTTTACCCGGGGTCACGCTTGAAACTGCGTCGAAATATCGGTAATCAACAAAACTCATTTTGTGGTAAATAATTCGTTAGCTCTAAAAATAATGAAAATAGTTGACAGATATTGGTAATATTGTATATTAATATATATTTATACTCCTATGTATTTCAGGTTCATTTTCCGTTACACACATGATTCATTATGTATTTTATATATATGTGTTTATATATAAAAGCCGTCCACATTATTGAACATTAACTGCAATAAAGATTGATACGATTATCGTGTTATTTATTGTATTTCATATGTCATTCATAACATATATTTAACCCTATGGATTTTATTAAGATACCAAATTAAAATAAAAAAAACATCATTGAATTTTATCTGTTTATTAAAACTACTATGATTTTTACTATTATATTTAACCATTTTAGACTCATAATACAATTTTACCTGCCTCTCGTCAGTTCTTTCGAGGCTTGATCTGTACAAAATATCGTAGATTCTAATATTAGAACATTATTTTTGTATAATGTGAATGTAATAATAACATACAATAAATATTTCTGAAGGATTTAAATAGTTTCATTACCAAATTATAGCCTAAGCACACATACACAATAGAAAGTTTGAAACATACAATCTTACTCACACAAGAAAGAAGTGCACCCTACCACCGTAACGTTTTTATTATTTTTTTATGTAAGTGATGGAACGAGCTGAGGGCCCATCTGGTGATAAGTAGCGACCCCTGCCCATGACAATAATGCGACTCAGTATAAGGTTTGGATCTTACTAAGTCGCATTCAACCTACTGCGTCCATCACCCGAGACGATGATACGTCTCATGCGCATGTGATTTCACCAGCACCCAAGCCCTTTTACCGGAACACTAATGCAAGCACTACTGCTTGTCGACAGATTCCAGGTGTGGTGGCAAACCTCTTTGCCACAATTGTTCGCACAATTGAACTTGTGCCATGTTCGTCCGGAACGCTAGTAATTGGACCCCACAGCAATCTATTACCGAAGAATATTACCGAATAAATCTTACATATTAAATGTTACTGAACGAAAAGATGGTTGTTACCTGTTCACTGACAAAAGATTAATGTAATAAATTAAATAGTAATGGATCTAAGGTGTAGTTTATGCTGACCGGGTAACGAAACTCGCGACTCTTACTTCTGAGACAGTTGCTCGAAATACTCACTCAAATTAGAATCCCATCTACCCACATGGTCCTTCAGTATTTTCATGTACTGCGTTTAACAAAAGATTAAGTTTAGTGTATCTAACCGTTGTATTGCTTAGGCTTGACAAATAGGTTAACACCGATAAAGAATTTGTATTCAATTTCCACCAATGCACTAGTCACCTACTTACATTGTGATCGCAGTTTGTACAATAACCTATTCTGTACCAGCGGGATATTTCTCAACAGACCCGCCATTGTGTAGCAATATTGTCCACCGCAGACGGAAATAATAAACAAATAATATAAACATCATTAGGAATGACCATTTCCAGTTTATATTTCAACTACGCTGAGAGGGCACGCGAGCTATGATTTTAATACTGTGTCTCATAACAACCGTCACGTCAGAGACGAAAGTGACAAACATCTTCATGTCGCGGAAATCCAAATCAGATTCAAAGCCCATCGGTGCTGGCTACACGTATAATCAAGTGAACAATAATCCTGGAACTGTATCAGTGTTCAACAGCAAAATCAGTGAGCCTGTTTTGGAGAATTACGCCGAATTGAAACATATTCTCTCTCCTGTTCAGTTTAATCCTATGGATTTCTCGGAGCCGTTCTACAAGCCGTATGAGTCTTCGCTTTCAAAAAGAGACTTGGACTACGCAGTCGCGAAAGCCGAATCTAAATACAAAGGAAACTTTTTACCGACCAAAGTTAAAAGTGATTTGATGTACGAAAGGCTCAAGTTAGCATCGAATTACAAACCTGGTAACTTTGAAATTTCATCTCTGTATGATGATGATTACCATACGGATTATGATGATATAAGAACGAGCTCTAGTGACATGTATGATAGCTGGCCTTACTACCACAGCCCTTATGATTATAATTTAGATATTGAGAAAGCAAAGGATAAACGTTACGCAGTGGATGCAGCTAAAGTAATACCAATTCACGAAGACCTATCTGATGATATACCGAATTTCTACGACCATATTTTCGTAACTGATCAATATCCAGTGATAACAACTGATAATCCAATGACAGGGCATGATCCATTTTTCTCATTTATTTTGAATGATTATTTTGACAAAACGGGTGATAACGATCATCTCACATTCAAAGGATTAGATTGGAGTAAGGATTTGTATACGACAAGATCAACCACAGAAGTAGCCGTTCATGCTGTTAGAAATCGTCGACTAGATACCTACCCTGACAATATCAATAGCTTACATCATAAAAGTAATGCCATACATCTATTGAATGGTGATTTAGTTACAGAAAATGGGTATAAAAAAGAACACGATTTTGATAAATATGAAAAAGGAGATGCAGAAGAGGCGAATGGTAAAACAAAATTTACACAAGATGAACATAAGTATGGTGGATTTAAAGATTTTTTAGATTCTTTCGCAAACAAATTTGGTGCAGAAGACCAAAAAAAGGATTCCAAATATGCCATTAAAAAAAACCAAGATAACGGCGAGAAAAGAAAGGGTTTCCATAGAGTTTACCACAAAGACGAGTACCAGGAAGATAATGAGTTCTATAACAACAAGAACACCAGTGCTTCATCTGAAGAAAATGGCAGTTCTAATACACATATGGGGGGTACTGAAGGTCATTTATCTAGTCATGCGGCAGCATTACTTGGAAATCAATTAATTAGTGCTAACAAGGAAGGCGACACGGCAAACAAAAATGTTGAGCATAATCACAAAGGTCACGATTACACCAAAGTATTTGATGGAAATTTCAACAGATACAGAGACTTGGCTAAGAAAGCTGCAAAGAGCAACAATGTCGATTACTCTGATAATTACACAATCTAAGGCTGTTTTTTCACTATCATATTCAGTTAATTACTTAGATAATATTTGAATTCTCCCAAAGAGTGACTGCATGATTTGGAACTTGAGCTCAATGCAAATTATACTTATTAGGATGAATGTTAATCCTGAATGTAATTTAAGTCGATGTCATTTAAGTTTTATACTTCTTTTAATAAAAACAAACACGTTTTAAGTAAATGGTACATTTTTATTACATATTAACTATATCTAATAACATTAGAAATATATGATGAAATACTACATTTCAAAACGGTTATCCGACACAGGATCTTTTAGTTGTATTGTGATTCTAAACCGAGATTAGTAATATTCCTCTGTCTGATACGTTTTGGGAATCTGGGGAAAGAGTGGCAAAACACTAAAAAATCGTGAAACATCCCTTGATACTCTATCGTTAAAATTATCTGGAGTCATATTGAAATTCCAAGATCTAACTCTTCTTGCAGTAGAATCATTTAAAACAGATTCCTTACTTTCATTGTTTTCCTCCCAATATTCATCTTCTTGAACTTTTTTGTCATTTGCTGTACCCTTAGTTGTAGTGGAGTCGTCGTAGTAATTATGTTTTTTTATTTTATCTATAGACTTATTTGAAATGGTTTCAGCTGATCTCTCTTTTTTACTAGTTATAGGTTTACTGCTTGCCGCCAAAACTAATTTACTATGTATTTTATGGTCTGGATTTTTATTGGTACCTTCTTTGTTCTTAGTATTCCATCTAGGTTCTAATAGTTTCCTTCCACTGTTGAACTCGTCGTGATTGACATCAAAATCGTAGTCATCTAAATTAAAATCCTGATCTTCATGTTCAGCTGAATCAGCAATCACCTTAGCGTTGCTCATTTTTGATTGAAAATCATCATATTCCTCCCTGTCACTGAATTTAGGTATGGGCTTTTTCACTAAAATTGCATTTGGTTTTGAAGCCGATTTCACTGACTCTTTGCTTTTGGGAGCTTTCCTCTTTTCAGCTTGCTTTGTATATTTGGGGCCTTCTAAATTCTCAATTGAATCTCTGATAAACCGATCTTTCTTTATGGCTGCCACTGTTGAAGTGTTCGTCTTAGTATTATAAAAGGATCTTGAACTATTGTACGATTTAATGAATTCGTCAGTCTGAACCGATTCTTCTGAATATCCCTTGAGGGAGTCATCTTCAATGTTTCTGGTGAGACGAATTAAAGGGTTAGGCTTCTCACTTTGTGGATTTTCTTCGATTATCGTTTTGTTCTTGGGTATCAAACGTCCGTCAATCATTATAAGATTGCATAATCCTATTATATAAATAATTATTTGAATTTTCATGGTGAACTTTCTCCTCTTAATACACTACCTCGACTGCCTATTTAGTTTTGATTACATAAAATGAAAACAATCCGTGTTTTATAAATAAATGGTTGTAGTGACTAATATTTAACTATGCTAATATTCAATTATCATAACATTACGTATGTGAATTATGGTATAGATATCAGTATAAGTATTATGTTATACCTACTCAAACTTCAAATTGTAGGTACTATTTGGTCTTTTGAGCTTAGCTTTTATTTTTAGGGCCTGATTTTAACTAGCCTTCCAGCTCAGTTGATCATAGATCTGCCTGTTACGGTCGTGTGTTCGATTCCTACCCAGGAAAACATTTATGTGACGAACATAGATGTTCGATCTGTATCAACAAAAAAAAAAGTAAAAGTATTGTATCAGTAGTCTAGTTTCCAGAACTATCTAACTAGAACTATCGATTAGATGGTGCCATGTAAAATGTCCATTAATGTTTATCTTATTACTATAAACGAACAATTCTTGTATAAATTATATTTATTTCGCGTATCTCGGAAACGGCTTTAACGATTTGGATGATTTTTTATGTTTAGATAGGGTTTTTCTGTTCTGTACAGACAGGCGAACGGAGCAGTCGCTCTAGGCGCCAAATCCTTACTTTACACTTACAATTGGTATAGGTAGGTATATAATATTATATATTAGGAGAGGCGCCATAATTGGATCTCGCTCCATTCTAAAATTTACTTCGGGCCGGCGCTGTGTACAGATGTATAATTGTATTTTTTGTATAATATATTTGTTTTTTATTATTAAAAGTTGATTATGCTGACACAAAAAAAGCGGAGCGAATCTCATTCGCCCAGGTACTTTAGTTAATACTAGTACGTTTTCCAGCATCACTACTGAAAGTGCCTAATCCCTGACACATCGGAGCATTATGAGTTGTTTGTTAAATTAACATGTTTACATACTCTCGACATTTTGTTTCACTTCAAGAATAGGAACAGTTTATTTGTTTGTGATACCCAATAAAAACAAACAATAATCATACAATCAATAGATATTTAAAAGTGGAATTCATCTGCAATCGATCAGTTGCGTTCAGCTCTACTGAAGACAACATGTTCTTCCATAACTTCATAGGAGTTTTGTTACTCTGTGTTTCTCCTATCTTATCGTACTACACGAACGATCAAAATGCTAAAAATGGATACGTGGCTGTGCAAAAATCAGGTAGAAGTTACGACCGTCATGGACTTCGCGGTATGCAGAGAAGGCATTTCGCAGGAAGTCATAAGATTTACGATAATATAGTCGACTCCCATTTCAAAGTGAAGAAAACTTTGCCTTTTTTGCCGTACACCCCAATTCAAAACGGTAGAGAAATTCAACATATAAAGTGGGAGAGGGAGACACAAGCTCCGACCCAACAGCAACCGTTACAAGAAAAAGATAGTGTTGAAGACACTGAACGACAGCAAGAACCTGTGCTACGCGGGAATGAAAGAGGACGAACTCTTGACAATTTACAAGAAAAGGGACATTTGAACGTACACCATTCTAGACCAAACGTAGAATACCGCAATCCAGTTCCACTGCAACGAACAAATGACAATATTCAAATGCACAAATATCAAGAAATCCAAACTAGATATGACGCTAAACCAAACGTTAATATGAACTTCCATAAAACGCCAGTATCGAACAATCCACCAAAGTTGGTCAGAATGACCAACAACCAACAGTTAACCTCTATATCTGTGCATCGAGCGGATGAAAAATACGAGAGGGTTCCAACATCTGAAGTCATCGACAAAACACTGCAGAAAATTTCCGCACATAGCGACCGCAATTCCAAAGTAATGTCGAGAGTTCTTGATGAAATAACTCATAAAATATCTGACAGGAGATATAAAGGAGAATACAGGAAGAGAGACACCGAATACACTGATGAAAATGGCGATAAAGTTAATCACAACTCAATCTCCGATACAATGAGAAAGTTTATTGTGGGTAAAAACAAAAGTATTAATTTGGAACGAAAGAGCACGAAAGCTTTCTCGAGAATTGGAAGTCAAGAGGAAAGCATCGAACCTGAAGAAAGTCCATACGCGATATTCTATAGAACACACACTGACACTGTTGATGACCCAGAAATGTTTTCGATGGGTTCTGGCGACCATGGAAAAGTAGAAAATGCTTTTAGCAATAAGCAGAAGAGACTTACAATAGGCTACGAGAATGAAGTAGACCTAAAGAAGAAGTCTTCGAACTCCATGAAAATTCACAAGAAACTCAAAAATTTTCACAACCATCGCGCTAATTTATCTGTCTAATTTACTTATTTGATCTTAATAATTCAATGCATATCTAATAAAATTTTCACATGTTTCAAACAATAAAACATTTGCGTCCATTATTACTAATACATGTTTTTTTTTTCTAAACTACCTATACCAGTCTAAAAAAAACTTTAAATTAATGAAAGCTGTCCAAGGCGATATGTAATTATTATAATATTTGTTGCTTCCGCCATAGATTATTTCTTCCAGCTCCAAGCAGCTCACAGACCAGCTACGCAGTATATGATAATATCGAATAGTTCCTATTATAGATTGAATTATTATAGATTCCTATTACAGACAAAATATTAGCTTCTGTATAAAAAAAAGAAAAATAAACACTCATACTGTGTTGCAGATGTTGCAGATGGCATGAACAAACACAGACACACGAGACGAATACCCAAAACCCGAGAACAACCTTCAAGCTCACCAAAGTATGCCCCGGCCAGGAATCGAACCCGAGACCCTTCGCCTTTAAGGCACGACTACCAACAAAGCCACGGAGCCCAATCATGATAGTCAATATTAACACCCAGGCACATATTAACATCTATGTTTGTCAGACAAATTGTTCGACTCGGGTGGAATCGAACCTTCGACCTGCAACGCATAAGGCAGAGCTATTTCTAAATGAACTGTGAAGCCAGACAAAGTGACTTCGGGACAAAGACAAAGTAGCAATTCAGTACAAAGTAGTAAGTGCACTTTATTAAATATATATATTTTAATTATTTATCTTCTCCATGGAGGATAGGATAGGGTTTGAACAAGCGCTAAACTTAATAATATGAACGCATGATCTAGTAGGTAGTAGGTACATATTTATTTAAAAAAAGTGATTTATCCAAGAATTCAACGGAAATAAAATATTTTGACTTCGACTTAGATTATAGATATACATTATAGGTATGTACTAATGAAATTATACGCACGTGCGACATTAGATTTCTATATCTGTAACGGGAGTAAGTTTGTCTTTTTATGGGGTTTTACGCGACCAATAACTAGATAACTGATAGAATACATAAATAGTACTTTTTTGTAATACTGATGTTACATAATAAATAACGCCCAGCACAGAACAAGCATATTTGTCATACAAATGCTTGTTCTGAGTAACCATGTAAAGTTATTTATTTACTACTTCAATAAAATGTTAGAAAATAGTTATTAGGTACTTATTTTTTGCGAAAGCGAAACAACTGGGCTGTCTAGCTTATTGAACGCGGAGCAATGCACCGTTTAAATTAATACAGGGTTTTTCATTATCATTGACACAGAAGACCATTGCTCAATCTCGAGAGCGCTCTCGAACCGGCCCATTTATGAATGTCAATGATCGATGCAGTATTATATTCACTATATAAGTACTACTCTTGACCTTAGTCGTCATTATTGCTTTCGTTGTTAACGTTTACGCCTGAATCATGGCGCGAAATATTGTTCCAGTAATTCTACTATTCACTTACGGCTCCTGTTTAGAAATGCGAGAGACTGTGGAAAGGATGGTAATGGTCCGTACCACTGGATCTGACCTACAGCCTGCGGCGACAGGATTCATTTACAAGAAAGAGGGCGACGAGCCGGAGAGCGTCGTCAAAATGGGCGAAAGCGAAATCATGGAGCACTTATCGAAGCTCTACGAGAAGCCACAAGCATATATAGCACCCGTCCCTGCTGCAGCGGGTCCCTTCCACAACGATGACGAAACTAAAGCAGCCTCTCATGCCAGTGAAGCCTACACTATACCTGTAGTTGAGAAAGCAAACGAAGATGAAGATCACATAGATGGCATAGCGAAAGAAGATTACGAGAAAATTTTCGAAGGATATGATTCAAATGATGGAGATTATAAGGAGTTCGCAGATTACCTCCACGGGCTGGGGCACTTCGATCATGGCATCTATGAACATGGGGGTGGCAAAGACTACGGCTCGAAAGGACATCATGGATACGGGGACAAAGGGTATAAAGGATATGCCAAAAGTCACAAGTACGGGAAAGGGGGCGCCGGAGATTATCATACAGAGAAATACGAGAGCTTCTCAATCAAAGGAGAAGGAGATAACAAAAAGCACTTTGATGCAGCCGATGCTCACGGAAAGGATTTCGAGCAGGGTCACGGATACAAGGGAGGAGACCACGGGCACAAAACTACACACAACAATCGGGAAGAGGTCGATGGATATCACAAACTCTTCGACAAAGATGAATTCAAGAAAGACCATGACTTTTATGATGGGGATAAACATGAAGAAGACTTCCATAAGTATGGAAACGGATACGCGCATAGCGGATCAGACGGCGGAGGGTACAAAAAAGGAGGCTCACACGAATCAGGGCATGATGAAAGTGATTTCGGAAAAGGTGGTTTTGTTGAGAAGTCATCCGGGGACGAGCATGAATCCGTTCATTCAGGAGAAGAAGATGGCGAATCCTCACATCATCACGACGGACAGTTCGGCGCTAAGAGTGGATCCCATGCCGGCAAGGGATACGGCTACGAAGTCAAGCACTGATTTATTGTTAATATTTGTTATTGTTGTTGTTATTTCGATACTTTAGTAAATAAGTAATTTATATGAAGCCATATAATTAACCAGTACTTTGTTTGATTCCTTGATAAATTGCCTTTTTGATACTTTTAAAACTTTAGCAAAAACACTACGTTTTTCAATATCATGTGAATATAATAGAAAGTAAAATACCTACTTGTACTATTGACATACCATACCCTGCATACTTACATAGATTTACCTTTTTGCTCGACAGGTAAGTCTCATCCTCAATAGCCCACTTTTCGCCAGTTAACGCTACTATTGTTATCCTACGAACTCTGCTAAAATTTTAGTCCAGTAAGTATATTAAACAATTCAAATTATAAGAGGAGAGAGAGAGGAGGGGAGAGAAGACATAGTGTCATCACTAAGTTCTCTCTTCCTGGATTGAAAAAGAGAAAGCTCTGATGACTAGATTAGGATTTAAATCATAAATCTTTTTACACTAAACTAACCGTACAGAGTGGCTGTACTTGAAAGGAAGCAAATCGGAAAATTTCACGTCCCTAGGTGATGCTAAAGGAGAAACCAAAAGTAACAGTAGAACTTGTGGCAAGTTCGTCCGAAGAGGTACTGTCACCACACCTGGAATCTGCCGTCAAGCAGGAGTTGCTCGCATTAGTGTGTTCCGGTGGAAGGGTGAGGGTGCTGGTGAAATCACTTGCGCATGAGACGTATCATCCCCATCTCGGGTGATAGACGCAGAAGGATGAATATAACTCTGTGTAAGATTCCAATCTTATACTGAGTCGTATTACTGTTGTCATGGGCGTGGGTCGCCACTTACCACCAGGTGGGCCCTCAGCTCGTTCCGTCACTAATAAACATATAAAAAAATGAGGTAGGTTTTACATCCTACCACAAATAAAATAACATGATTGATTTATTTTATTTCATCCCTCTCCCCGAAACATATAAATCGGTATACAATGGGCCAAGTAAAAACTCACAGGAAAACAAAATACATAACGTTTACTTGGATGACAGTTAGTTAAGATTTACAAAACCAAACTACTTGGATGACAGTTAGTTAAGATTTACAAAACCAAACTATAGAATTTGATAACATTTCTATGGGACCAGTTTCAAGTGAAAAAAAATAATTTTCCGAATCAGTTGATAATCAACGGAGTTAAAGAAACGGCCAAGTGAGAGTCGTACTCGCGCACCGAGGGTTCCGCACGATCTTGTCGGTAAACGTGTAACTTGTAGGTTTTTCATGTATTATTATATTTTTTTGTGATGTAACTAAAAACTTACTGTTTTCGGATTTATTCCGTTACTTGTGCTAGGTTATTCTTTTAAATACCCTTCTTTGATTGCTTTGCGGGAATACTACTATACTATAGGGTACTTCCCGTTGACCTAGAACCATTTAATTTGGCAAGAAGCAATATCATGTAGCACAAGTAAACGAATAAATTAGAAAACCATAAATTATATAGTTACCTATCAAAAAAAATACACGATAAAAATCTACAAGTTACAGGTTTACCTACAACTTCGTGCGGAACCCTCGGCGAGCGAGTCCGACTGGCACTTGGCCGGTTTTTTATTGTTTTTTGGCTAACTAGAACCAATAAAATGTTTAGCTGAATAAGTTATATTCTGTAGGAAAAGTCCCTACCTATTGTATAAATGTAAACTATAGTACTAGTATAGTATTATTATATCTGTGACTATAGTAAGTTTGTAAGGTTTCTGTCTTATAGGTACACAGATTACTATTGTATGACGTTTATTTGGAATAAAAACCGACATTTTCGAAAAGGTGAAAACAATTGTTGCTTACACTTCAACCAAATATCATAAAATGCGTTAGATAGCTGACATTCAGTACTATCGAATACAAGTATGGTCATTTATTATTACACGTAAACAATACTAAAAACGACATCTGTTGAGAAAGGGCGGAGTCATATTCACACACCTATTATATTAGTACTAGGATGAGGATTAAATGTTATGGAGGCGCGCGATCACGTTTTCACAGCAGCCAATTACCATGTCTTTGTCTCCAAGAAGCGAAGAGGAACATTCAAGGGTCTGCATAGCCCTTGCTATAAGTACCCTTTACTTGAATGAGTTGCACCAGGTTACTAAACAATACTACTATTATACTTTACTAGGTAACAATACTTTTCGGGGGGTCCAGTTGCTCGCGTCCGTAGGTGATTCCCTTTGATTCCCTACACGTACCCCCTGGGTGATGCTAAAGGATCAACCAAAAGTAGCAGTAGCAGTCCGGAGAGGTACTGCCACCACATCTGGAATCTGCCGCCAAGCAGTAGTGCTCGCATTACTGTGTTCCGGTGGAAGGGTGTGGCTGCCGGTGAAATCACATGCGCATGAGACGTATCATCCCCGTCTCTGGTGATGGACGCAGCAGGATGAATGCGACTCAGTAAAGATTTGGATCTCATTCTGAGTCGCACGCATTACTGTTAGGGCTAATAACAAGTATGCCACGGAGCCGACTAAAACAGGGCTAATCATGATGTGGATCGTAAATATTATAGTTATAAAAACTACTAAAGTTAATTTTAACCAAAACTATAAGGTAGCCCTTGGCGCAACTCGCTCTTAGTTCAGGTGACATTGATATAAGGTTATTGCCACCTTCATAAAGCTGCGGTCAACACACAATTTTTTGCCGACGCCGTGGTCTCTTCTAGAAAAAGCATTTCACGCCAATTTGTCTTGCGGTCGGCATGCTCGTGATATTGCACAACAGCAATTTTTTTTCATTAACCGTTCATTACCAGGCTTTGTCACCTATAACCTCGTCTTATACGTTCAATTTGTTACATGGCTACCAGAAAGGTGCACGAAACACTCGTGCCTCTTTTGTCTCTAGTTTAAATATAAATATTGAGCAACAGGGTCAATCAATTATTAAAGCACAAGCTTCAGACCGGTACACATCTTAAGATGACCAATACATTTATTAGTTTATTATTTGCTGCGGCTACCGCCTCGGCGGTTCAGTTCGGCATCGCACCGGCCGCGACGAGCTACATCTACAGGAGTGACAACAATGGTCCTGCAACCCTTATACAGTTGGGAGCACATGGTTATCAGCAGCCACACGCCTTCGCGCCACCGCTACCCCTAGCGCAACCCTTAGCTCTGGAAGCATACGCACCTGCACCACTGCCATACGTCGCTGCTAAGCCCATTGTATTTGAAGACGCTGAAGAGGGCGATAGCGATGAGTCCTCTAAAGAATATGGAGAGCTAGACCACGGCCATGAATACGAAAAGGGTGAAGGAAGTGACTATGGTGAGGAACATCATACCGCTCACGGGGAAAAGGGAAGCAAGGGACATCACTCTAAAGGACACCATGCCAAGGGCGTATCTGGACATTACGACAAGGAGCACAAAGAAGGACACTACGATGAGCTCGAAGGTGAGAAGGGCTCCCATCACAACGAAGCAGATGCTCATGGCAAACACCACGAATCTGGGAAATCATACAAAGGTGGAGATCATGGACACAAAAAACACTTCAGCAAAGGAGAAGACGTTACCGGATATCACAAAGTTTTTAATAAGGACGAGTTCAAGAAAGACCACGATTTCTATGATGTTGCTGACAACAGCGGCCATTTCAATAAGCACGGTTACGAGAAGAGTCACCACGGTTCTGAAGATGGTGGGCATAAGAAGGGGGGTAAACACGCATCTGGACATGAAAAGGATAACTTTGGTAAAGCCGGTTTCCATTCTAAGGGTCACGTTGACAAAGGTGAAACAGGTCATTCAGCTGAAGAAGGCCATGATAGTCATTACAATCAAGAGGAAGATTTTGGCAAGAAAGGGGGAAGCAGTTATGAAAAGGAATATTCACACGCCAATGATGATCATGATGATGATAACGACGATGATGAATACTATGATGACAAAGAATAGAATAATGTTAAAAACGTTTTGTAAATAGCTGTTACTCTAATTATTTCTATTCTTTTGTTACGTTTGATAAATTATGTCTTTTTTATCGCGAATATACTTATGCATTTAAACGTGTGTCCTACCTTTCATAACCAATCTACATTATAATACACGAGTGCCTGCACCTATATCTATCATGATGCCGAAGGTAGCTATCTCTTATCATCTAAGTTACGAACTAAGTTAGACGGCTCCGTGGCTTAGTTGGTAGTAGCCCTGCCTTCGAAGCGAGGGGTCCCGGGTTCGATTCCCGGCCGGGGCACACTTTGTGTGGTGAGCTTGAAGTTTGTTCTCGGGTCTTGGGTGTTTGTCTTGTGTTTCTGTGTTTGTCCATGCCATCTGCGACACAGGGAATCCTAGTGCAGAGGTATGAGTGTGTAAACGTTTATTTTTTTTTTATCTTCTCCCGGTCGGTATTGGATGGGTGACCATCACTTTTTCTTATTGGCTTTCACTTTTTCTTATTATTTTTCACTGGCCTCACAGCTCAGTTGGTAGTAGCTCTGCCTTCTGCGCTGTAAGTCGTGGGTTCGATTCCCACCCAGGACAAGCATTTGTGTGACGAACATAGATTATTATTCGTGTTACCGAGATATTTACCATGATTAAAATCACAGTGATTTTGCACACTCCACTTCGCAAAGACTTCAGTTTGCCCGGGACCATGACGCATGTAACTGCGTCGAAATATCGGGAGTCAACAAAACTCACAAATCATGGTAAATATCTCGGTAACACGAATAATAATGTTCATAACCATGATAGTTTTAAAATTTATATGACGAACATAGATGTTTGTTCTGTGTCTGGGTGTTAATATATATTATAATAGAAGCATTCTATCAGTTATATAGTTCCCATAATAAAAGCTATGCTTAGTTTGGGGCTAGGTTGCACTATGTGAAGTATTCTCGAATATTTATTTATTCAGCTGAGCGGTTCCGTGTGTTTTGGAGGGCACGTTAAGATGTCGACCACGGCTATACTAGGGATAAGCTACGGTGATGCACTCGCGTTGCAGTCTTCCAGTTTAAGGGTCTGGGTGCCGTTGAAACAGGCACTTGAGGTGTAACATCTCTTAGTCATACTGACGGGCGCAACGCGATGCGACTTGGGTCTTCTCATTCTTTAAGAGCAAACTAAATTTGCGTTTTACCAGACATAGGTAAAATTATGCAGGTAAATTTAAATATCAAAGTACTACCACAAAATTACATCCAAATTGTTAGAGCCGTTTCTGATATACGCGAAATAAATAAATATTGCTCGTTTAAAGTAAAAAGATTATATGTACAAGAATGATTGCCCGGACTATCTACTGTTCCCGTTGGTATTATTTTTTTCAATGTTGGATTGGCATATTAATTACTGAAGGGAAAAGTTAGCCGAGTTATTCGTGGGAAAGTTATTATGGCATTGAGCTTACTACTTGTGACGTCCACGCTCCTACAATAGTATAACCCACTAGCAGCGCGTCCCGGCTTCGCACGGGGTAGTGACATAACTACAATAGTTGGACATATGCTACCGCGGAGTTTTTTGTAGACATTATGATGTTCTTAAATATTGTTGTACATTATTTTGTTCTATCGCTAATAGTTTCGGCAGCGCATTCGACGAAAGACATTTTAAGACTCATTTTTCTACACCTTCGGTTACATTGTTCAAATTTTACCAAGGATCCCTAATTTTTTTCAAAATGAAATGTAGCCTATGTCAAATTGGAAGAATGTCGCATTCTATTGGTGAAAGAATTTTTTAAATCGGCCCAGTACTTTTTGAGCCTATTCATTACAAACATACAAACATAGGTACAAATCTTTCCCCTTTATAATATTAGTGTAGATAAGGTGTAATATAAAGTGGCCCACTGAGGCCCTACGTAACCTTTCGGGGAATAGGAATAAATTTAAGTATGTATGTATTTAAACACTTATTTCCCTTGGCTAATATTGAAGTACTTTTTTGTATGGCTGTCCGTAACCACTTAACATCAGGTGGGCCACCAACTTGTCCCAACAAAAAATATATAGATACATAAAAAAAATAGTTAGGTTGTTAGGCATATCAGGTAATTTATTGTTGATACTCGAGCAACTACGTAACTGAGGGGAAAGGTTACGATAATTTTATAGTCTAGTAGCTGCTGTTACCCGCGGTATTCCGGGAATTTTTGCGCAATATTCTAATTTTTTCTTACATATAAACCTTCTACTGACAATAACAAACAACAAAAAAAGAATTAGCAATGAAAATGGAATGGAAAATTGGTCCAGCAGTTCACGCGTGATGCTGTGACCAAGGAAAAAGGGATTCATTTTTATATAAGTATCTAAATATACTGTGGAACTACAATAGGCAAGTTGCCTACATAATATCTACCATAGGTACTCATAGTTTATATTGAGAGCGCGACATTCAAAGTCGCTTGTTTAAAATTTACGATCTCAATGTTCAACGAATTAACAAACATAGCACCTATTCGTGTCGTCGCCGTCGATTATGATACTGCTTTGTAATTTACATTGTACAAACGTAGCCAACTCAAAATTCAAAATGAACTGAATTGTAAGTAATTTTGAAGAAAATATTTTGCTTGTATTAATGTTCCAACAGAAGAACTGGAACTAAAACATTAAATTTTGGAGGCTCGCATCCGTAAGTGAGAACCCCCTAGTATCCCAACACGTACCCCCTGGGTGCAGCTAAAAGTTGCCAACTTCGTGCCAAGTTCGTCAGGCAAGGTGTTGCCTCCACACCTGGTAATCTGCCGCCAATCAGTGATGCATTCGTATTGTTGTATTCCGGTGGAAGGGTGTGGGCACCGGTGAAATCACAGGTGCATGAGGCGTAATATCCCCGTCTCGGGTGACGCCCGCGACGGGATGCGACTTGGGTATCTAGGTCGAATTTCTATTATTAAGGGCGGAGGTAACCACTTACCATCAGGTGGGCCTCGTCTTATCACTTTAGTAATATAAAAAAAAACAAGAACGCTAAGTAAATTTTTAAATCTAATAACCTAATAATTCCAACGGTGATGTTTGATTTAATTGTGTAAGCGTTTCAAATTATAAATTACGCGGCATTGTAGGGGTCTAATCCATCTACCATTGACACTATGGGAACACTTCCTATTTCGACATGTCTCCAAATCTATGATTGGTTCGGTTTGTGCCCGTGAAGACCTTGACCGATCCGAGTCGTTGCACCGATTACGCAACTGCTGAACTGTGACATGCCAATCATCAAACCACTCATCTTTGAAAAAAGAACTATCCTTGCTTGCTCATTTTAACAAAAGGCTATATAAAACCGATCCAGCTGCATGTATGTCAGTGTCGCAACCTTCTTTAGTTGCGTAAGAGCTGAAGTGAACAAAAAATTAGGACAATGCAGAAGAAATTGTGTTTGTTACTAACGTTGGTAGTCTGTTGGACAGTCCAGACGGCTCCGGCTGGATTAGGGTCGTTGGAATTCGACAAACTTGACACCGATTTATCTGATTTGAAGTACGAAGTTGAAAAAGAAGATTTGGACGACTTCTCCAAACTCCTAGACGAAGCAGACAAAACTGCGGCAAGTGGAAACGCTAAAGCAAAATCTAACGTGAGCACTGCAGGGTACAAAAAGAAAACGGCTTCGAACAATGGATCAAAAAATAAACACAGTATTGGAGATTTGAAAAAGTTCTACAAGGCTGCAGGTATTCATGATCAAGGAGCTTACGATGATGACAATGCGTACGCAACAGCGGAAGGATACTCTGGATCAGCCGTTGGAATCAAAGGAAATGAGGATAGGAAGTACAGAAAGGGAACTAAAACTAGAGGATTCCATCGAATTCATCACAAAGACGAATACAAAAAAGACAAAGTGTTCTATGAGGATGACGAGATCAGAGGGGCCATTAACAAAGTTGGTGCGAAGGGACTGGGATATAAGTTGAAAGCTGGAGCAGGACTCAACAAGGGTCATTTCCACCATGATCATCAGAAAGGATTATTTGGTAAACAAGGTTACTTAGATAAGGGATTTTCTGATAAGGAGTTTAGTGACTATGCCAATTCTCAAGGTTTTGATGGATCATTTTCAAATGGAAGTTCATAATCAATAAGTTCTATCAAGCGTTTTTATAGTCTTTTTGTGCACATCTAAAAAGAATAAATATTTACATATATTTGAATTATATTGTTGTTTTATATTATCAGTCCGCATCATCATTAATAAGGTCCAGTCAGAATACCAGCGCCGCGTACTAGACCTTTTTGGTCCCGTAATTAAGTAGGTAACCAACTTTCTTCCCTATCCATGTCTTATGAGTCTTTTAATTAGTACTACTATATTCTTCTTGTTGTAATTTTTATTATTTCGTGTTTTAAATAAATCTTTTTTTATTTCTTTCTTTCTAAGTCGACTCCGCAGTAATGGGTTCGTTACTATGTTGATGGTGTCTACATATCACATATACATATTATTATAATATTATTATTATAAGCCTGATATTTCCCACTGCAGGGCAAAGGCTTACATATACAAAGTACATAGATTAACCTGTACAAAACATGTACAACATTAAAAATATTAGTATATAGGTACTTTAAACAGTGATTGGCGTTTAATAAACATTTTATAACATGATTTTTGTATGATTCTCTAAATATAATTCCTATAATCAAGTTAATCATGTATATCGATAAAGAAATAAAACCGGACAAACCCAGAATCGAACTTTACAAATTGAATGCACTAACATAATATTGTCTTTGAGCGGCCTGTCATAAGGTTGTCAGATATTGAGCTGTCATCGCCCCTCTATTTGTCTTTGTTTGGGTAGTCAAATGTCAAATCGCTCGCTCGCTGAATGAAGTCGTGTTTGTGTAAATGATTGTGAAACAAAGAAATTTATACGAAATAAATGAGGCTCAGTAGAGTTTTATCTCCTAGCTTTACTCATGAGTACGGAAGAGACTCTGTTGAATCTCGACTTCGACAAGCCGAATACATTGATTACACCGCCCGATGACGGTGTGGTATCGTTATCCAGTAGCTCAGAAGAGATTTGTTTAGTGCCAGAGGTCGGGTTCGAAGGCAACGTGGATTCTCCAGGGGTGAATCGGGAGTCGCAGCCGCTCCTCGGCGGCCGCGGCGACTTTGAGGTTTCATATAACCACTTTCCAGGTAAAACGATTTCCTGTTACTACGTACTTCATCTACCTTTAATAACTGCTTGAGACAACATTACATCTTCGTGGATCTCAAAAACTTCTAGGTAAATACATGTTTTAATATTATATGTCTTCTACAAGGCAGATGTATGGCTTCTACTAGTGCTAGCCTCAGTATAATTTTTCTTGTAAACATCTGATGCGTATGTTTACCGTGACGCATACAAAGATACGTACCTACCCTTGAAACGAACAATTAAGTTTCGCTATATTTATAAAAATGATTGTATGCAAGATGCTTAAAACGATAGTTATTGCTAATCATACTAACTTCAGTGTGTTTGTTATTGGGGAAAAAATTGTAAGGACTGGTGTGAAGTTGCTGTAGGTAAGTAATTTTCAGTAGTGTAACAGCTGTACTGAAAGTGAAAATTGTTTTCTGTTGAAATTTTACTCAACTCTTGCAATGGAGCACCCTTTTGAATGCAGTAAGCTGATCATAATGTTTGAACACATATTAGTTGTATTAGTTTTGAATTAAAAGATTTTCTTATATTTTATTGATTTTATAGTATATTTACCAGTCCATATGGTAAGTAGGGATTTTCCATGGAAACAAACAAATCCTCTTTTTTTTATCCAGTAAGTTTGTACCTACTGTATGTTTGTTGTTGTTGAGTTTTATTTTTTTATTACCAATTTTAATTACTAATTAAACAGGTGAGTGCAAATTAATTGTAATTTTTATATGCCACATTCCAATGTTAGACTCTCTTATGTTAAGTACTTCAGTTCAAAACTGATAAAGCCAAACAAGTTTTTTTTATGTAAATTGGCTAAGCTCAAGATTTCAAACAGTAATATATTCTTCTGTTACTCTTCTGTTCTTCTGTCTGTTGTTGTGTATCTAATTATAATCAAGTTGCCGCAGAAAATACCTCAGTGCTCTGTTGTTAAAAACATCCTAAACAATTAGGTTTTTTATCGAAATTGATTCAATATTTTGCTTGTTGTTTTTTGCTGTGCCGTTTTTCATCACTAAATGCCAATTTCAATGTTTCTTCTTTATAATGGTATGTGTACCCCTTCAGGGCAAGAAAGAAGGGTTTAAAGTATTGATATTGATTTTTGCATCAGTCACTTGTCACCTGGAGAAGGTTTTACCAATTTTCCCAGATGCAATTTTACACAGAAGAAGCTTACACAATCTTTATGTGTTGCAAGATGAAAAAGAATAGTAAGCCAAAACTGGCTTCATAATCCCCAAATTTATGAAAAACTGTATGATATTTTTCTGCTAAACTTTTTAACATGAACAGTCTGCGAATTAAAAGGTCAAATCATATTGCCATCAGATCTACATTAATAAATAGTTTTCTAATCTTGGAAATACATTTTGAAGGTTGATATGTTATTTTTCTTAACTAATTTCTATTGCAAACTCGAAGTTTAAAACTGCTATATTAAATTGAGGGTGAATTAATATTAAGATGTGCAAAATGCTTATGATAATTTTGGAAGCAACAAATAGTAAAAACATTCTCTAACAATTCTCAAGATTCAAGATAAGCTTCCATGATTCAGGCTATCAGGGTTAGTTGATAGGTCACAAGTTGGCAGCTGATATCAGAAAAATCTAATGCATGGCCTTGGAAATCCGAATTCAAAATATTAATATTTAAATAAATATTCATGGATCAGTGGCATCTAGCCCAAATTAGGCATAGTTAGTTCTATGGCAACCAGATTGCTGATAAAATGTTTATTTCCTTGTAAATCATATTCATCTATTATGATAATATTATTGTATAAAGAGGAAAATTTTGATTTTTTTATGTGTGTTTGTAAGGATTTAACTCAAAAACTACTCAACCGATTTTAGAAGTTCTTACACCATTAGAAAGTTATATTATGACTGAGGAACATAGGTCGAATAATATATATTTTTTTCAAAGAAAATTAACTATCCTTCCTGAATTACAACAGCATAACCCAAGATATCAAAATGTTGCCTATAAAAGTAATTGCGTGCGCTACAAATACTAATGATGATGTATAAAATAGTGTACTATAGTTTATAGTTCTCATCGTTACTCACAAAACAGTTTGCTATGGTATATACCTAACTATATTTTAGATAGGCCACAATAACAGGTTTTGTTAAAATTATTAATATATATTATTATAAGTTCAAATATGGGTAGAATCGAATAGTGGTGACAATGGTATCATGATATTAATTAAATTCCACGCGGACAAAGTCGCGGGAAATAGCTATAATACTGCGCCTCGCGGTGTTACCTGCGGTTTTTCAAAAGTAGCACATGTGTTAATAATCCAGGATATATATCCATTGTGGCGGGATAGTGAATGCTAGATCGATCCTATCTCGTCCCACCATAGCAGTCGACGGCAACCCGCGGGTTTTAGTGAGTAGGACGGACAATATGTCTGGGAGCCTCACATAACCCTTCAGGTTCCCCCGGACCTGAAGGGTAGGCGTAAATGCTTTTCCCGCGGTAAAAAGAAAAAAAAAAAAAAAAAAGGATATATATCCAGCTATACTGGCACCAAATTTCATTCAAATTTATAAATACACACACATACATAACATAAGTGTGATATTAACACCCAGAAACAGAACAAACATCTTATATTTGTTACACAAATGCTTGTCCTAAGTGGACTGCGCACTTTTAGTAAAACAAAGACCGAATACGAAATTTTGGCGAAACGAGTTAAAGTAAAATAGCTACCTAATATGGAAGCTTTACAACTCAAAACACCTCTATGCTTGAAGCAATAAGTTATAAAATTATTTGAACTCATATCCGTCCCCTACCCTACATAGATTGATTATGTAGTTTTTCGTCGACTCCTGAAAACGATATTGGGTTCGGTCGTCGTTTTATTAAGAGTGCGACTGGTGAGTCGAACTCACGACCTACGCGCGGAAGGCAGAGCTACTGATCTGAGCGATGAGGCCAAATTAGCTTAAAGGAAGTCACAAATTTGCCGCTGGACACCCTGTGTACCACGAGTAGTATACGACCTTGCATTTTTGATTTAAAAATATTGAAATTAGCTCGATACACGTGCAGAATCACATTATCGCAAGGTCCACACAATGACCTTATATTTTTTTCAACACAATTATTTATGACTAGCTGCGCCCCGCGGTTTCACCCGCATAGTTCCCGTTCCCGTGGAGAATACGGGGATAAATTGATTTTATTTTTTTCGTTAATTTTCCAATGTTTTAATAGTTATTCTGCTATTCGGGACGGAAACAAATCCCACAAATCAAAAACCATGGCAATCGGTCCAGCCGTTCTCGAGTTATAAGTGTTGTAACAAACACGACTTTCTTTTATATATATAGATTTTATAGAAACCTCAAAAATTGTAGCCTATATGTTATTCTGATGTATAAGCTATATTGTGGTAAAGTTTCATTCAAATCCATTCAGTAGTTTTTACGTGAAAGAGTAACAAACATCCATACATCCATACTTACAAACTTTCGCCTTTATAATAGTAGTAGGACTAGCTGCGCCCCGCGTTAACCGCGGTTTGACTTCCTACGGGAACCGTACATTTTTCCGGGATAAAAAGTAGCCTATGTCCTATTCCAGACTATAATCTATCTCTGTGTCAAATTTCATCCAGGTCCGTTCAGCCGTTCTGGCGTGATTGTGTAACAAACGTCCATCCATACATTTAAACATTCGCGTTTATAATATTAGTAAGATGATTCTGCGAATGACTAATTACGAAGCAATTGAAATCGGAAGTAGCTAACAGCTGTTTTACGAAGACTTTCCTATATTTGTTTCAGCATGCTTTATTATAGAGGTCATTGTTTCATAGATTCTCACCTTTTACGTTAAAGGGTTAGATAGAGTTGTAACAAACGAGTTGAGCTCATAACTCCGCTAATTCGTTTCCCCAGTAAAATTAATCTCTTGTTTTCTTCACGGAATCACTCCATAATTTATTCCGAGTGCCGGTATAAAACCTTTATCAAACAAGTCCAGGTGGCATGGCACAGAGCTACCGTATAATAAATAAGGTACATTTATCTAAGTAATAATAATACGGTACATTTATCTAAGTAGTAATAATAATAATGATTTTCTAAACTAAATGGTTCTTTACTATTTATACAAATAAATTTAAGTGTCTGTTTGTAATGTCAAAATAACAGCTTTTTACTTAATGCATTTGAAAGTATATATTATTGTATTATATAACACAGGGCTGTCCAGCCAAACAGTTTAATAGTTTTGAACATAAATAGTTTGGATAATAGTTTTTTTTTTTCGAAACATATAATCTAATATTCTTTATTTAAAAGTAAAGCTATCTTTTACAATTATCGATCGATGATGGGCAGCACTTATTTATTTGAAAGTGCGTATTTAAACTTTATAAATCTAAGTGAAGATCTATTCACTGTCAGATAAGTCACTTCTTCATGCAATGCGTTTGGCAACACCGAATGTTGACGTTGATATCGACATGATTGTTAAAGATAAATTAACAATGAACCAATAAACGTATAAAGAAATGATTGCCCTGTATTTTTTTACTTGAAAACTATACATATATGTTAACTATACATATCAGCGGCCCTCCAGCTTTTGTAGTAAATTTAATTAGCCTGCGAAGGTATGTAGTTTTGACAGCCCTTGTATAATACACGAGCAATTTTTTTTTTTGGCTCCTTTGCTATTGACTACATAAAAGGGACAGACACACTTTCTTTGCAATTTAAAAAAGATATAATGTAATATCTACCATTGTTACTATCAATACATTATATAACCATCGATTAATTTTTAGATAACGCTATCAGTAAGTAACAAAACTACGGAACATTCTAGAAATTGTCTTTTGATGATTCGAATCTCGTCAATCCTCTTCTCACAAACGCCCCTATTTATTTTAATTCCACACGTCTGTACGGACGTTGTCTCATTGACATTACTTATTTGAGATAGGAAATTATATAGGTGACCATTACGAATATCAGTGGATGTCAATAAAATAAACTGGCCAAGTGCGATAGCGACTTGCATACTGCGGGTTCTTTGCTTAATCGTACGTTTTATTTGCTATGAGATCCGTTTTAATCTTACTACATTATAAATGCGAAAGTTTAAATGGATGATAAAATTGGACATAAAGATAGATTATAGTCTGGAATAGCACAAAGGGTATTTTTTATTCCGGAATTTTACGGTGCTCGTCAAATACACAATTACGGGCAACACCGCGGGAGCAGTTAATTACGCATATATTTAGGAAATTTTAGCCCGGTTCGAAGATACAGCCTAATTAAAGTAAGACAGATATGTAGGCTTAGTAATAGAGTACCCATTTGCCTTAAATATGTACTATTCGGTCAGTACAGTTCTTAGACGACACAAGTAGGAAACACGTTTGTTTGGTGCCACGTTTAATGAGTATCGTTTTTTGTGATGGAACGAGTTACCGTCATTATTGTGTTGTCACCAAAGTGACGGGACGAGCTGAAGGCCCACCTGATATTAATTGGTAACCTCCGCAATAGTAATGAGACTTAGAAGATCCAAGAACCAAGGATTGAGAAGACCTAAGGCGTACCCTGTCGTTCCCGTCGTTACGGGTATGTTACGATTCATGCGCATGCGACTTTAATAGTAAACATGAGTTGGACCGCTAGAGAATGTCAGCTACCATGCAGCGTACCCTGAAATTCCCGTCTGCCCCGCCTTGGAGCGATTATTGAGAGCAAAGGAAATTACCCGGTCTAGAAGCAAGCGAAGCTCCTCCATATTTCGCTTTAGGCCTTGTTTCTCAATTATAATATCGACGAAACTGGTTCAGAGCGCTTTGGTTTGTTTTGCCTTGATTTATTAAGAGTAGTTGCTAGCTGATATGTTTGTTACTCTGAAACTGAAATAGGAGTCGGGAGCTTCATTTTACGAGGACTTTACGCCTACTTTAGCGAGTCAGGAATTTTCGATGTATATTAAGAAAGGATTATTATGAAGAATAAATAATATATACATGGTCATTATACATAGCTTTTACTATGGGAAGTAGATAACTGATACTCATATATTACTTTTTTTAGAACAAACATCTATGTTTGTCACACAAATGCTTGTGGATGAAATTGAACCCAAGATTCAATTTCACCCACAACTAACTGAGCTCTGAGGCAAGTCAAAATAGAAGCGTTTATTGAGTTAGTTGAGGGAGTCCCTACACGTGTGGTGCGAAAGGAGCAATCCAGAGTAGCGGTAGAACTTGTGCCAAGTTCTTCCAGAAGTGCTGCCGCCACACCTGGTAATCCACCGCCAAACAGTGGCGCACTCGGCGTGTTCCGGTGTTATGGTGTGGGTGCTGGTGAAATTACAAGCGCATGAGACGTTTCATCCCTACCCAACGTGATGGGCGCAAGTCGTATGACTTGGATTTTGCTCATATTTCAGTACGAGAGGACCGGAGTCGTATCGCTGATGGATATGGGCGGTAGTAACTCACATATAAAAGACTGGGAAATTAATAGCTGCGATGAATCACGCGTGACAATTATATTCCCGCGATAGGGAAACATATTGTGAAACAAAAAAGCGTATAGCAAGCGCATAGCGGGGACGAAACCGTGATATTAAATTGATAAAATTTCACGTAGGTTTTTACCACATACATTTGCTTTTCAAAGCATCTGACCCAGGTAATGCAATACCTTGTAGGCGATAATGTAGCCTATATACTGAGTCATATTATAAAGTCGTAGGCTGTGGTAACAACGCTGCGAAGCGAAGCTGAAGTAATAATGTGGTGTTAGTGGGCAGCAACTTCACCTTAGCTATATGGTTTGTGGGTTAGAAATGTTGCATTTCTGTACGTTTCACTCGACCACTAGAGAAGCAAATCTGCATGAGAAAATCTATTTGTTTATGTGAGTTTTAGTTACCACCTGATCACACCAAATATGGATATGCCCTTCCTAATTATTAAACAAGAAGTTATTATAAAAAGCCCTACTGCGTGAAAAATTACAAATGATATTTAAGCATATAAGTTGATTATTGAACAAGAAATGATTAAATCGGACTGCGTGAAAAATTATAAATGACATTTATGCATATAAGTTGTATATATTTTTGTAAGCCATTATTTATAGCCGCCAAACGTCGGCCATTTTAATTGTTATCATTTTGATATAACCAGTGTCACTCACATTTTGTTGATATTGTTAGATTCATCGAATTAAGAATCTAACAACACCTTTCAAGCTACAATCCAACAAGCCGTTTAAGCTACAGAGCGTGCCACAAAAATATACATACATATATACACTCGAAAAGCATAATCCTTCTGGCGGAGTCGGGTAAAAAACAAAACAAGACTACAAGAGCACAGAGAAGTAAACTGTACCCTTTTAGATAATAATGCTAACATCGCATGCGTCAGGCCAATTAGCATACTCATTGAATAATATTACGAAAATGCCTACAAGAATTCGTTGGTTACTTAAATATTATGAAATTAAATTGTGTTTAGTACATTTGGCAGAGGCCAAGGGCATATAACCGGTCGGCGGGTGTTGTCTCTTAATTTAATACTGATTATTACATTTTCTCTCCACGTCAAACCATATTACAGGCTCAATTGAGTTTTATTAACTTAGGGCTTGGTATTTTGTACGTTGCTCTTGGATTTTATGACTCTGAATTATTTATTTTACCGGTGAATAGTCTCGGCACCGATAAGGTCACAGTTGTCACATTTACGTCCTCATGTTAGTGTGTAACTTATCATGTTAAACATTGCCCATTGAGGCTCTGCCTAACCCGTAAGGAAAAAGGCATGTACGTTCGATAAACATATTAAACACGCCTGTGTGTTAATGAGATGCTTCTATGGAGGAACGCAATTATAATAAAACTATCTGCGCCCCGCGGTGTTGGACTTCCTACGGGAACCGTACATTTTTCCGGGATAAAAATGCTATTTCAGACCATAATCTATCTCTGTGCCAAAATTTATCCAGGTCCGTTCAGCCGTTCTGGCGTGATTGAGTAACAAACATCAATCCATACTTACAAACTTTCGCGTTTATAATATTAGTAAGATTGAATCCAATTTTTTGTATTAATATAATAAACGTTTTGAAATCATTCCATTGATCTGAGAGCCACAAGATGACGTCAAATATATAAAAATAGTCGTTTTCGAAGTTTTCGTTTCAAATAGTATTTAAAAAAAAACTGTAATGGTTCCGTTTGACACAATAATATTGTTTGTCCACAGATGACCCTCAGTTTAGTGAGCTGCTTTGGCAGGCGGAGGTGGCCATCGACAATGGCATCTACCCGGAGCGGATATACCAGGGATCCAGCGGGTCTTACTTCGTGAAGAACCCTGGCAGTGTAAGTACAATTAAAAGTACAATTTAATTAGTCCAATTGACAACACGATTGACAATGGTCAAATCTTATTTCTCTCTAATTCCAATTCTGTGTGTACTGTGCTAAGGTCCCGCATAGGGGTATTTTATGTCCCCCGTTTTTACTATTCCCTATTCCCTACTACCCCAGCCATCCCAACTCCTTATGTACCGGAGAAGAACTGGGCTGTTGTTAACAAAACATAATTTAAGAATTTGGTCTGTCTGTTTGTTCCGGCTAATCTACGAAACGGCTGTACCGATTTTGACGGGGTTAATATTATTTTAGAAAAAAAAAAGCCTTTTTATCTTTCCCCTTTTAATTTCTATGTTGGTTTCCTCACAGTGACCTAGGACAATATACAAATTATTCAGCGTCTTCAAAAAGGTCTGATGATTCATCATTTTCAATGTAAATTGTTTGCGTTGCCAAGAACAAAACGTGAAAATAATTTTAAGTAATGAATGTATGCAGATGACAATTGCATTCAATGAAGAATCCAGTTGTGATGAATTAGTGTTGATTATGGCTTGACCCAAATACATTGCTCGTATCTCAACGGAATTGTTTGAAAAGTGCAGTTCCGTATCAAACGAGCATACAGTAACCGCCGCGTGCATTACGTTGCTCGGATAGTGTTGTCTCTTTCCTTTGATATTGATGAGAAAGAGCCAGCTATATCTGGGTAAGGTACTTGTTTTAAGGCATCACGAGAGTCAGTCGCGGGGTTGACGGATTTCAAGACTAAATCCTGTTATTTGGTGTGACTGATACATTTTTAATGATTTATTGGCCTTTCTAGCTCGTTATCCAGCGGAAAGACTGTTCTTGGCTTTTTATAGAGATAGTGATACGCGCGTACGCTAAAATACAGTTTAATTAAAACTGGCCTCACAGAACTTCTGCGTTGTAGGTCATGGGTTCGATTCTTACTTAGGACAAGCATTCGTGTAACGAACAGAAATGTTTGTTCCGTGTCTGAGTGTTAATATGTAGAACGTAGTATTATATGTAATACATACATAATCTGGTTCCCATAATGCACGTCATGCTTAATTTTTTGCAACTAGTACAGCAATAAATACTAGACCAGCTTAAATGGTTACTTTGCCCCGTTTCAGAAAATAGTAGGCGTATTTAAACCGAAAGATGAGGAGCCTTACGGCCGGCTGAACCCAAAATGGACGAAATGGATGCACAAGCTATGCTGCCCATGCTGCTTTGGCCGTTCCTGCCTCATCCCCAACCAGGGGTACCTGTCTGAAGCAGGCGCCAGCCTGGTAGACTCCAAGATTGGGCTTCGGATCGTGCCAAAGACCAGAGTGAGTATAATTGTTCTCCTTTTCATGTGAGTAATCGTCAATTTCGGTGTCAGAAATTACTCACCTACGGCCGCGAGCAACATGGACCACGAAATCCACGACGTAGTTTTTCAAGCGGACCACGAAATCCTAGTGACGTAATTTTTCAAGCGGACCACTAAATCCTGGTGACGTTGTTTTTCAAGCGGACCACGAAATCCTAGTGACGTAATTTTTCAAGCGGACCACGAAAATCTGGTGACGTAGTTTTTCAAGCCTCCCGAATGCCACACAGAATAGAAGTAGTGAACTTGTAAGGCAAGTTCACTACTTCTATTATCATGGCGGACGGGCGGTTTTATTCGTAATAATAACAATAGATAACAATAGATTAAATGTTTATTTCAATCGAGTAATTTTACAAGTTGCTTTGAAATTACAAGATCATCATTTTCTTGCCTTTTCCCGATTTATTAGGTCAAGGTGCAGTATTCTTTCGCTTTCAAACTCCTATATCAGCCTATCGAATCAATCCCTCATTTTTCTTTCATATCATCGACTGGCCTCGCAGTTCAGTTGTGGTAGCTCTGCCTTTGGGTTATAGGTCGCGGGATCGATATTTGTCCTACAAAAATTTCTGTAACGAACATACATTTTTGTTCTATGTCTAATCTGGTTCCCAAATACAAGTTATACTTATGGGTGGAAACGCTGTGTGAAATATTCGTAAATATTTTTAAAATCATACATTTCTTAATCCATCCTTCTTTTCTTTGTTATTCTCTTTCCTTCCATTCAACAACATTAGTATTATATTAAAAAAATGTGTTCATAGACCTCTTGATATTAACTATAAGTGGTGTAAATATATTAATTTACATTGCTAATGTTGTGGTTTACTTTGATTCTTGTAAAGTTGCTAAAGTAAGTACATACATTTGGTGGCTCCGTGGCTTAGTTGGTAGTAGCCCTGCCTTCGAAGCGAGGGGTCCCGGGTTCGATTCCCGGCCGGGGCTCACTTTGTGTGGTAAGCACGAAGTTTGTTCTCGGGTCTTGGGTGTTTGTCTTGTGTTTCTGTGTTTGTTTATGCCATCTGCGACACAGGGAATCCTAGTGCAGAGGTATGAGTGTGTTAACTTTGTTTGTTTGTTTGTTTGTATACATGTACGCAAATTATTTGCTTATCAAAATTGTTTCCTACTTAGAATGTAAGTAACATTCTAAGAAGTAAACAATTTTGATAAGCAAGAAATAAAATCTATTTTTAGTTACCTACCTATAGATTAAACATAGATTTAGGTATTAAAGTGAGTTAGTTTGTTAAACCTCCGTATCAATTTAGTACTAAGTAGTTAGGATAATTTTAATGACAAGGGTCAACAGTATTTTTGCACATAACCAAACCAAACTAAACGATTCCTTTAAAAAATTCAGATTTTTTTGCTAATTTTTTTTTTATTTTCTATTCTTGTGCCGTTTCCTCTTCCTGACTTTATCCACTGGCATAACTCCACGCACCCATCTCATCATTCATCTCCGCCACATGCCATTCCTTTATCTATTAACTGGCCTAATAGGTCAGTTGGTAGTAATCTCTGCCTTCTGCGCTGTGGGTTCGATTCCCATTCAGAACACAAGCATTTGTGTGCGAACATAAGTGTTTGTTCTGTGTCTGTGTGTTAATATGTATTATAAGCATGTATACACAAAAAAAGTAGTAAATGTATTCTTTCAGTTATCTAGTTCCCATATTACAAGCTATGCTTAGTTTGGGGCTAGATGGCGCTGTGTGAAATATATCCATGAATATTTATTTATCTGTCAAGATCGGTTTAGTTAAAAAGTATTGTTTGGCGTCGAACAATACCAAACATTGTATGTGAATCGATATACATTTATCGGATATCGTTATCGATACGCCAGCGTCTCTTCGGATTGACCTCACATTACTGGGGTGCGCTTGAACTTAGCGGTCTATCGATCGCAAAGTTATCAGCTTATTTTCTACGTTGTTGAAATCGGGTATCTATTTTTAAAGTGATTAAAAGCAGTTTTATGGTGGACTCTGTTATATGTCTGGCTTTATCACACTAATGTCAATGCAAATGACTGAAGCGCCTTTGAGCAAAACAAAAGCAGACACTCAGTGGCTCGGCCGAGGCAGCTTCGCGCGTCAAATGCCTCGCGACGCTGTTGGCTCTGTGTGGACCCGTCTGATTATAAATAAATAATAATAAATTTTCATGGACATATTTCACACACGCTATCTGGCCCCAAAGCATAGGTTGTAATATGGGAACTAGGTAACTGACAGAATACAGAACAAACATATTATTATGTTCGCACACAAATGCTTTGTCCTGGGTGGGAATCTTATCCACGACCTACAGCGCAGAAGGTAGAGCTACTACCAACTGAGCTAGGCCAGTCATAGCTTCCTACTGGAGGATGGCGTGCCTCTTGTTCTGGACACGCCATATATAAGGAGGAAGCTAGACCAAGCCAGTAATGATGAGGTCCCTACCACCGAGGATCAACGCCGCTGGGGCCGCGGAAGAGTAAAACCCCGTTCCCGTAGCCCCAGCATAAGGGCGCCGAGCAGGAACACCAGGGTGGTTTTAGTCGGATCACGGCCGACATAACCGCCCCGTCCTCCCCCGGACGGAGCGGTATACGTAGGTATTTCCATCCTGGAAAAAATAGACCTGTCATAGCTCAGTATTGAAATAAGGATAAGTAGTTTGCGTGTTCGAACCCAATCGGACCCTGTTCGACCCAATCCGACTGTACCTCACCTATAAAATTTTGTTGTTGATGTGAATTTTGTCTGCAGGTAGTGAAATTGGTATCGGAAACGTTCAACTACCTGCGCATAGACCGCGAGCGGTCGCGCCTCAAGCGCGCCATCACTGAGCAGTTCCCTAATCTAAGGTTCAACAGGATGGGGCTACCTCCTAAGGTAATAAAGATAATAATATGATACTATTCAGTCAAGAGCGTGGCCCAGGGGCATAGACGCCGACTTTCAATCTGAAGGTTGCTGGTTCAAACCCAAACCAATGAGTTTTCTAACTTGAAAAAATTTATGTGCGCATTACCACGTTCTCGAAACGGTGGCGGAAAAAATCGTGAGGAAAAATTCGACGACATGTGACATCTACCAATCCGGATTGGGCTCCCGTGGTAGATCTAAGCCTCAATTCTCAATTATCGAGGGTAGGCCGGTGTCCCTGTAGTGGGAACATTAGAGGCTGGTACGGACTATTCAGTAATAGTACTCACGCATATTTGAAACAGACATTAAAAATGAAAATTTAAAAGGCGTCTCAACTCCGCTGTATAATTTTTCCTTCTCTGTATGTTTGTTACGCGATTTGGCGTAAGATATCTTCGCCAAATTGTTGTTGATTAACCAACTGATTTACATGTTTACCCAGCTCAGATTCACATCTCAGCTCTGTAGTTCTTCGCCATTTAGCCCTCAAAACTATTATAATATGGCTACTAAATACTATGGCTTAAAAATACTATATATTTACAATATTATAATTGTAAATATATATTATTTTTAACATTATTTAAAAGTTTATTAACACTTTATTCGTATGTAAAAAGTTACAGTACTTTTTTATGTTAATAAATGGAACGAGCTGAGGGCCGTGGCGACCCCCGCCCGTGACAACCGCAATGCGACTCAGTATAAGATTTGGATCTTACTCTTACGGATTTAACCGGCAGCCACACTCTTCCACCGGAACTGCTACTATTGCTTGGCGGCAGGCACACAAGTGTGGTGGCAGTACCTCTCCGGACGAACTTGCACAAGTTCTACTGCTACTGTTGGTTGCTCCTTTAGCATCACCCAGGGGGTACGTGTAGGGAATCAAAGAGTACATACCTACGGACGCGAGCAACTGAACCCAATCGAACAATCGAACCCACGACAGCGCAGAAGGCAGCGCTACAACAAAGCTATATAGGCCAGTCAACCCGCCCACTCCAATTTGGGCTTGCCTTTGTGGATTGCTTGTAAGGTAATCCTGGTCCGCATTAACGTTGGCGTCTGTGTTCCAGATAGGCTCGTTCCAGTTGTTTGTGGAGGGGTACAAGGACGCGGACTACTGGCTGAGGAGGTTCGAGCAAGAGCCGCCCGCGCCTCACATCATGAAGAAGTAAGGCCCAACATTAATCAGTTTTTTATTGGATGTACTTCATCCTCACCTGTAGAGTGATGATCAGGTCGATAATGAAGCACGAAGGTATTACCTTTGTGGCATTTGAACTGAGCTCTTCCGGTCGGTTCCGGCTATACTTTTATCAAAATCGGTTCAATAGTTTGGTTCTGTAATCAAAATAACTGAAAAATATATGTCATCGAAGTAAACGAAATGGCGTATTTTGCTTTCCTGTCTTTTTTTCTTCGCCCGTTGTATACCGATTTGCGTATATATAATATATGTCATCGAAGTAAACAAAATTGCGTATTTTGCTTTCCCGTGTCTTTTTTCTTCGCCCGTTGTATACCGATTTGCGTATATATAATATATGTCATCGAAGTAAACAAAATGGCGTATTATATTTTCCTGTGACTTTTTTCTTCGCCCGTTGTATACCGATTTACATTTATATTTTTTAAACGCTCTCGCCTTAGGGCTAGAATAAAGATGATATTCGAGTATTCCTTTCGAGTTTTCTCAAATCAGTCACTTGTACTCATGTCCCATCATCATTTTGTCAAGCAAAGTTGACATGGTCCAAATGATTTGCAGATTCCAACTGCAGTTCGAGCGACTGGTGGTGTTGGACTATATAATCAGGAACACGGACCGTGGGAACGACAACTGGCTCATCAAATACGACGCGCCGCAAGCTGGCCAGGACATAGACATGACCGACCCCTCCGTAAGTTTATTTTATATTATTACATATATAACAAAAAAGTTATTTATATATATTATTGTATATAATATTGTATGTCAGTTATCTAGTTCCCATATTACAAGCTATGTTTACTTAATGCTATGGAAACTAAATAACTGATATAATACTTGAATAATACTTTTTTAAATACATACATACTTATTAAACACCCAGACACAGAACAAGTATCTAAGATCGTCACACAAGTGCTTGTCCTGGGTGGGAATCTAACTCACGACCTACAGCGCAGAAGGCAGAGCTACTACCAACTGAGCTGTAAGCCTAGTCAAAGTCAAAATCAGAATGGCCAAACGCGGGCCTCATTTAGTTATTAAGAATAAATTGTCCCCAGGAATGGGGCAACTGTGAGATCCGGATAGCGGCCATAGACAACGGACTGGCGTTTCCGTTCAAGCATCCGGACTCATGGCGGGCCTACCCGTACCACTGGGCGTGGCTCCCCCAAGCCAAGCTGCCATTTAGTCAGGAGACCAAGTGAGTTTTAGTGGCGTTTCTTTTAATGCCACGGGTTTCATTCGATACAAAGAAGTGATAGTCCAAATCCATTTATATCCATTTATATTATATCTATTATATAATATTATATCCATTTATATCTAATATGACATCATGTTGATACTGAACATAATGTCATATTGAATACACCTTCCGTAAAGTTGTACGTCCATTTTTTTTCCAGGGAATTGATTTTACCGTTATTGTCAGACATGAACTTCGTGCAAGAGTTATGTGACGAGCTTAATATATTATTCAAGGTAAGCTGTTTAGTTACGAATAATAGCATATTTTTAAATTTTACTGGCAAAGCAAGCAAATCACAAATCATATGCGCATGAGACGTATTATCCCCGTCTCAGGTGATGGACGCAGCAGGATGAACGCGACTCAGTGTAAGATCCAGATCTTATACTGAGACTCATTACTGTTGTCATTGTCATGAGCAATAATTTGACATGAAAATATTCAAAATTTATTCAGACAAACAATGTATAAGTATAAAATTGACTATAGCGCGTAGGTAGTTTAGACCTACCTACACTCTATCTAGAAAACCTCGGACTGCCTCCATTAATATTGTAATACCCGAACAAGGGTCCATAATGTGAAACTCAGAATGTTAACCAACAATATTACTTTGTACCATTATGAGAAGCAATAAATGCATTGAGTATTGAGTCGCCACCAGGTGGGCCCTAAACTCGTTCTATAGATAAAAAACTTAAAATTTAAAAAAAATTATGTCTGGTTCCCATCCCTGGCTCCGGCTGTCTGTTTGCAATGGACATACAGTTAGCTATTAACATTGTTTCGTGCGTGTTGCAGCAAGACAAAGGTTTCGACCGGAGTCTATTCGAGCGCCAGATGTCCGTGATGCGCGGACAACTGCTGAACCTCACGCAGGCGCTCAAGGACAACAAGAGTCCCGTGCAGTTGGTGCAGATGCCGGCGGTCATCGTCGAGAGGTAACATCAACTCCCAATAAATACCAAAAGCGTCAAAGTCAAAGTCAAACTCATTTATTCCTTTAGATCTCAAGTATCATTTGGATTGGACACGTCAAATTTTACACATGCATGTACACATATTCGTGAGCGTGCGTTGGTTTGCAGACACAAACACACGGATTTTGTATTATATTTATATTCAAATGATACCAAACTGGTTATCAATTCAGTTGGGTTTTTACTCTCTTTATAAACTGTCATTTATTTATTAACTGTGACGGCTCCGTGGCTTAGTTGGTAGCCCTGCCTTCGAAGCGAGCGGTCCCGGGTCCGATTCCTGGCCGGGGCATACTTTGTGTGGTTGTGTGGTAATTGTTCGTATTAATAATGTGTCGTTTGCAGGTCGAAGAGCGGCGCGTCGACCCGGTTCTTCGACTCGTTCCAGCAACGCTTCCAGCACAAATCGCCGTTCTTCTCGTGGTGGTGACGCGGCGTGGCTCGCAGGTAACAAATTAAAATTTTTTATGCAAAATTATTTTTCGACCCAACGAATGTTCCTTTGGCCAAAAGCCCGCGATTATCGTGAACCCCTTGTTATCACAACACGAGAAATAGGAAAATATTATCTTAAATAATAATCTATAATATATAAATGAAAATCAATGATATGTTTGATTTCTATGCGTTCCAAAACCATTGATCAGATATAATGATGATACTTTAGTAGGGTGTTCTGGGGAAGCCCGCGAGGGTTTCTGGCCCAAAAAATCTATATATAAATGATATTATTACGTAGCATTGCAATGCATGCCGGCTGCTACAGTAGTAAAAAATAAATATTAATGGAGATTTCACACAGCAACATCTAGAAATTAGACATAGCTTGTACTATGGGCTAAGATTACCGAAAGAATACCTATATAGTTCCATTATTTTGTAAACTCACATATAATACATATTTTAAAACCCCCAGACACAGATCAACATCCATATATTCAAAGCTACTACCAAGTAAATTGTCATTAATATTAATATTTTTGTGTTTTCAGACCTGAAAATCAAAATGGTGATAGTTCCACAGTGAAAATATGAATAGTGAACACAAGTTGTATGTATATTTATGTATGTAACAATGTAGATTAGCGCATTTTTAAATTAAACTCTTAGGTAACTGCTGAAGTTAGTTAGGTATACGTTTATTTTGTCGTTGACAGTTTTGTAATATTAATTTATATTTTTTTATTCATATTGAATGAGGGTAGACTGAGGATTTTATTGATCTTCACTGCAATTGGTTATTAGATATTCACTTAATGTTGAATGTTCCAATTTTAAATTCCAATACCTTTTAATTAACGGATCAGAAATCCTAGTCAAAATAAGTACATATTAATAATAATAACACACTACCTGCACGATTCCATGTGTACTTACACACAAACGTCCAAAACAAAAAACAATCTTCTATTCACACAGGCCGGTAGCATTCCGGCGATAGAACCGGGGACCCTAGCTAAGCAGGTGGTATAAACCATTTGCGCAAATACGACAGTTAACTACCCGCATTCTTAGTTGAATTTATCTTCTTTATCTTTTACTGAAATTGTTTACAGTATATTGTAACAGTAAAAGGTACGCAGTTTATGTGCACTCTGGAACATGATTTGCGTATATATATAACAAGTTTGGAGTAAAATTATTTTGAAATTTTTCATAAACCCTATTGTAATATTTTTGCAGTTGCGTTTCATATAATTCTCGGTCTGCTCTTGTTCGCTAACATTATCATTGAATTGTTTATTCATCAGAATTCGTTCCACGAATCAAGAACCTTGACGGCGGCGCTAGTTTCTATGCCAAGTCAACTTTAGCCTTGTTTTTCCGTTAGTTGCCGCAATTGCCGCGGGACTTCTTCCGTGGCGCGGAATGTGGGTCTTTTATTTATGTTTTTCCTTTAATTCTGACTTT
The DNA here is from genome assembly GCA_921293045.1 of Aplocera efformata. Lineage (NCBI taxonomy): Eukaryota > Metazoa > Arthropoda > Insecta > Lepidoptera > Geometridae > Aplocera > Aplocera efformata. The sequence continues at coordinate 2,167,694 of OV121057.1, forward strand.
AGCAGACTCCTTGCGGTCGGCGGAGGACCAACCTAGTCCAACACTGAGATGTTATGTGATTAAATACTTTACTTTCTAAATTAAACAACATACGGATATTCTATTCCACAAAATACGCTGTTGACTTATCTAGTACTAGGTTTGCATGTGATGCAGGCTTGTGTTATGAAAATATTCTATGGGCGGCAGTAACTACTTAACGCCAGGTGGACCAGCTTGTCCCGTCACTTATATAGCATAAAAAATATGCTATGTCAATTTTGATAATAGTAAATTATTTTGATCATTCAAATAATTAATATCAAATGTACATTTAAAAAAATCCTATTTTTATCTGTGTATCTTTTAGCTATCTTTCTAGTTAAATTTTTTTATAAACATATATCTTGGCTACACATACCTCACTAAATTTCTTCAACTTCTTCCTTGCGTGTTTCTCAAGCCACAATCCTGCCAGTGTCTGTTATCTGACTGATGGTTTCTTTACTTAATGGGGTGAGTGTACCAAGAATATGGCCGGTAATAGAATAAAATATATTACAATATATTATATTTACCGGTATTTTTGGGAGTAACACAAAACTCAATAATCCAGTTAACTCTATAATTAATAAACTGGCACACGAGTTGGCTACAATCAAAACAATGCATCTGTTGAGAATATTTAAAAAAAGTTGGCAAGTTTGACGCCATAAAAGAGCGTTATGCCGTTTGCCGTCACACCAGTTATGCGAGTCGGTTTTATGCAAGGCGCTTAGTTTCAAATAGATATAAATCCGTTCTTCCGGCCAGTATTTTGTGGGATAGAATATCTAATATTTAATTTAAGACCAACTGGCAGTAAGATGTTATTATTAAACTGTCGGAATTATTAGTTAACTTAGTAAATATCTACATAACTTAACCGTTTTAAGAACTTGTAAAAATATAATTTTAAATAAATCAATCGTATTGTATTGGTGTTGTTTCCGAACCTAAACTAGTTAAATTAGTTTGAATAATAGATATTTATTATCCAATATGGCACTGCAAGTGCCTGAAATTCAGTCGACAAAATTTATTACTGTAAAGGTGTGCGTGCATATGATAGTAATCGGAGTGTATGGAAGGCCAGAATTTTACCTGTATCAACGTGATATTTCTAACGTCCGACCGCGCACGAAGTTTCATAGAAAAATAATAAATATTCATTTTTATTTCACACAGCGCCATCTAGCCCCAAACTATTGGCAACTCGATTACTAATAAAATAAAATAGTTCGTCCGGAAGAGGTACTGCCACCACATCTGGAATCTGCCGCCAAGCAGTAGTGGTTGCATTACTATGTTCCGGTGGAAGGGTGTGGCTGCCGGTGAGATCGCATGCGCATGAGACGTATCATCCCCGTCTCGGGTGATGGACGCAGCAGGATGAATGCGACTCAGTAAAGGTTTGGATCTCATACTGAGTCGCACGCATTACTGTTATCATGGGCGAGGGTCACCACTTACCATCAGGTGGGCCCTCAGCTCGTTCCATCACTTGACATAAAAAAAAAAAAAAAAAAAACTTTTTTACTACGTACACATACATAAACCACGCCCCTGTGTCTGGGCACAGAACAAACATCGTCACACAAATGCTATCTGAAGACAGAGCTACCACCAACTGAGCCGAGCGACCAGTAAGATATACAAAAAAACCTGCCGTATGCTCCGATTTCGACTGCATATTATTCTTAAAACGCTAGTAAACTATTTTTATTGACGTCAAAAGGGAGGAGGTTTTCGATTCGTATGTTTATATATTTTTTTTATATGTATTTTCGGGCATAACTGCGTCATTTATCAACAGATTTGGATTTTTTTTTGTTTGAAAGGATATGCTTTCAGATAGGTCCCATAGAATTTTTATCAAAATCGAACCTATAGTTTCGTTGTTATATCAAAATAACTTAATAAAATATGTCATTCAAGTAAACTTTTGCTACTTTGAAAGTATTGAAACCTGTTTTTTTTTTTTCGATTTCTAATCACTTACTTGTCTCATCAAAACTTCGGAATAATATTTTCATAGAAGATACTCGATGGTAATATTAAGTTTCAAAAGCTTCCATTTACTTACGTGCTCGTAAGCATAGAACAGTACAATATCTCGATTCCATAGTTTGTAATCAAATCATTTAGTTCTAATCACACGTATGAGTTTGGCTGAGTTTTGAGTGAACGATGAAGGTAATCCATATTACAGTAAGGTTGACTGGAGTAATTTTGCACTAACTATTAGATGTAGGTATTCAGATAGAGTTGCAAATATGTGCGAACATGCGTTAATTTTCGGTACAGAGATTTCACTTTTGCGTATTTATTTCTCCATTTGAATTGAATACTGTCTGATAACAGTTGCGTGTTGTTTTTGGACTGCGAATATAAACGGAATTCTTTACCTAATCAAAATCAGCCCTGACGCATGGAAATAGGGCCGATTTCAACTGTAAAATTTTTGTATAATCCATTATCTTCGGCCAACAGAAAGTAACAATATCTTAATATCTACCTGTTTTTATAAGTTTCGTTTCGTTTATAATAAAATATCATATAAAAAAATCAATAACCCTGCTGACCAAAATAAAACATTTCAATTGGTTATTTGCGTAAACTGCATTGGCTGAAATTCGTGAAATAGCTATAACAATAAATGGATTGTATATTGGTACTGAAAATTAAAAAAAATATAGATGCCTTAATGCACTGACCTGCATAGTATGTCACCATACAAATGTCAGATTTTGACCAAATTGAAAAGATAAATTACTTTTTAATTTGGTTCCAAACTGGCACATGCAATTGTCTATGGAACTGATATTTTAAGTAAAGCGTTTGTGTTTATTGTATTAATTAGAGATTTGGTGTAAAAAAGGATAACAAAATTATAGTTCCTTGGACACTCGCGTATGACCTACACCATCAAAATGGACGCCATTTTATCATTAGGCAAACAGGATCATCAATTAGGCACAATTACGAAATCCGCCTTATCCTTACTAATGGAGATCAGTGCCTTAATGTATTGCAAATGCGGGTCCCTATCACATACACTATCATGAAATTTGATTTCAGTAAATCGGAACTATTTACGTAAAAAAAAAAACATAAAAATACGAAAGTCTTGTATCTCGTTTTTTATGATCGTTGGCAGAATTTAGTTGTTCATAACTACCGAAATGGATTAAGTGCACACGTGTCGGGTGCTACCTTCTGACGCCGGACCGTGTCGGACCGGACGAAGGCATTCGGCCGGCGACAGCATTTTAACAATTGTATAGAGAAAGTTAAAAATACTATTATGGTTATGAACTTTACTTTTCGAGCTACCGAGATATTTACCTAATGAACAAAAAATATCGGGAGAAACAGAAGGATCGGGAAGAAATCGGGAGAACAGGAAGAAATATCGGGAGTCAACAAAGCTTACAAATATAGTAAATAACTCACTCGAAAAATAATTGGATAAACACTTTTTGAGACATACACACTCACACTTAAAATACTCGTGGTACACTCACTTAAAATACTCGTGGTATTTTAAGTGAGTGTCATTTTTACACTTCTAATCAATTTTTAAACTATCATGGTTATGCAGATTATTTTTCGAGCTACCAAGACAAACAACTGCGTCGAAATATCGGTAGTAAACAAAACTCACAAATCTATTAAATAACTTGTTAACTCGAAAAAAAATCAATAGAACTTATTTGACACTGATCACAGGATAAGATTTTAAGTGTGTCATTTTTATACAATGCAAGTGTTGGGTAGAAACCGGCGTCTGTGTGGATGGTTCTCTCCGATGTCGGATTAGCACGGCACGTGTACGCAAGCCTAACTATAAACATTTATTTATTATATAATAGGTGTGTGAATATGACTCCGCCCCTTTTTGTCAAAATAAAACACATTTGTTCGCTTACAAAATTAAAAAAAAAATTATTGAAAGTATGCTCCATCTGCAGCTACAACCTTCGCCCATCGTTCAGGTAGTTTTCGTATTCCTTGCTGGAAGAAGTCCTGGTCTTTTAAGCTTATCCAGTTGTCAATCCAAATTTTGATACTTTCACATGAAGTAAACTTTTCTCCAGTAAGGTCTGTCTGCATCGTCCGGAATAGGTGGTAATCCGAAGGAGCTATGTCTGGTGAATATGGCGGGTGGGGTAACACTTCCCAGTCCTGTCCCTCTAAATATCTTTTTACGACTTCTGCGGTATGCGGTTTGGCATTGTCATGCTGAAGAACTAATTTGTTATGTCTATTCACCCATTCTGGTCGTTTTTCTTCTATGGCTCGCTTCAAACGCATTAGTTGTCGTCGGTAAACTTCTCCATTAATAGTTTCAGAGGGTTTGAGCAACTCATAATATACAATACCTTGGCACAGTGAATATTTATTTTTGGCTGTGATGGGCCTGGTTCGCCTGGTTTCACCCAAGCTTTTTTGCGTTTAGGATTTTCGTAGTGTATCCATTTTTCGTCTCCTGTGACTATCCGATGCAAAAATCCTTTTCTTTGCTGTCTTTGAAGCAGCATTTCACAAATGGTTTTCCGACGTTCCATGTCTCTTTCTTTTAAATCATGTGGAACCCAGTAACCGGCTTTTTGAATCATTCCCATCATTTGTAAACGCTTTGCAACAGTTGAACGATCAACATTTAATGCTGCAGCTAATTCTGATTGAGTTTGGCAAGAATCTTCCGCCAATAATGCTTCCAATTCAGCATCTTCAAATTTTTTTGGTGGTTTTCCATGTTCTTTATCCTCAGTACTAAAATCGTTATTTTGAAATCGTCGAAACCATTCCTTGCAAGTTGTATTAGACGGAGCATGCTCACCATAAATCTCCACAAGCAAACGATAAGTTTCCGCTGCAGTTTTCTTCGCAATAAAATAATGTAATAACACTTCCCGCAAATGACGTTTATTTGGAATAAAAACCGACATTTTCGAAAAGGTGAAAACAATTGTTGCTTACACTTCAACCAAATATCATAAAATGCGTTAGATAGCTGACATTCAGTACTATCGAATACAAGTATGGTCATTTATTAGTACACGTAAACAATACTAAAAACGACATCTGTTGAGATAGGGCGGAGTCATATTCACACACCCAATAAATATATAACGATCAATTAGATAAAACATGTTATCTTATGTATATTGTTGTGAGTTGTAAAGAGTAAGAAAAGTGCCGTTTTGTTGGGAGAAAATAACCTGTAGTTATGAATTAAAGTACTTCTTGGCTGCTATCTAAATTATTATTTTTGTAATCTTGACCCTCACGATTTCATAAAGTGGAATTTATATTACAAAAGTTCTTGCATAAAAGTACATTATAGTCAAAACATTCGAAATCCGAAATCCAGGTTCGATCCTGAACTTTTAAGCAAGAACTATTATAATGTAAATCCGGCTACCGAGCCGATCCCAGAACAGACCATTATATTGAAACGGCTATTCGTAATTGTGATGTATTTGGAATGTCACTCGAGTGACCCGTCGCATCTTTTCAAAAAAGCATTGCGAAAGCACATCTGGAATGCGGTTAGATTTTACTGCCACGTTAAGAGGCCCATATCCACAGGCGAGTGTATCGCGACGATAGTCTCACCGAGTCATGAAATTCATTATTATACGAAGTGTCTTACGGCGATAAGTATTTTTGACATGCCAAACATCGGTCTTTGGCGCGGTATTGCGACATGCGGGTTGCCGTCGTGTGCCGTCGGGTGGGGGTAAGTTAGCGATATACACTCTGCGATGGCCAACGATAGGACGGCAGACTTCGCTATACGCTCGCCCGTGAAGGTGGTCCCTAAATATCAAGTTTAATTATAAAAAAAAACCTATTGACTTGTCTCTTAGCGCAGTTTCCACCCATATCTACTGCTTATTTACTTCCGATAAAACTGATTTCGGGCTCTATTGTAAATAGTTTTATCAACTTTTAATTTGATCGTTATTTCGTGTTTATATGCATATATTATTTAATTTTGGAAAAGAAATAGAAAATATAATCACCATTGCATTTTATTTGTGTTTTATTCCACTCTCATACTACCTCTATTTTCTACTGCAGTTCATAATGCCTCTAGTTTGTGCCTTCTCAGGATTGCCCGACCACCAATGTACGAATTACCTAAATCCAAGATAACAGTATTCTTGAGGTTACGAAATCAAAAGGCAATCATTTATCATAACAAATTTTATTCAAACACGCAATATGATATAATTCTAGCAAGAACATAATGTTGGATTTTGTGCAAGAAATATACTTGATATAAACTATTAAAACATCTACTATTTTACTAAATCTATTTTGGACTTTACAAAATTGCTTATTTGAATGGTAGAAAAATATTTTTTACAAATTGTTGTTTGTATGATGTTAGGGCCACACTGACATGTCTTATGCGCATTTGAAAGAAACTGGACTAACAAATACTTAAGATCCGAGAACAAACTTCATGCTCACAACTTAGTCGCACCGATCGGGGATGCAACCCGGTTCCTCTTGCTTCGAGGAGGGTTTACTACGAACTTAGTTACGGAGCTCTCCAATATACATGATCAATATCATGTCTAACAACGAAATATTTGGTATCAATTCATTAATTGTCTGCATAAAGACTTGGCATGGCCCTAGCAATTTGTTACTATTTGTGTATGGACGCTACAAAATAAACATGGACTAGAAATATAACTACATAGGTACTTCAGTGACTGCGACATTAGCACCCTGACTATATCATACAATATTAGCATTCTCAGTCTATACAATGATTTCATAGTGAGGCTAAGGCATATCTGCAAGGCTTTGATAAACATTTTACGGTTATATATTCAGCGCTGACTAAATTTCATAATTCAAATGGACATGACTCGAGGCACTGACGTATTATTATAACTGATTTTGGATAACGCGCTCCAACGGCCCCATATTACAAATCATTTGCAAAATCCTGAGGGAGCGGCTGTTTTAAATTTTAATCTAGTTTAGATAAATTTGAAACGATGTCCATTTATAGAACGAGATCCGGTAGCAAGATTTTCAATCAAGTTCCTTACATACATTTCGATTGGAAGTGTAATTTAAAAAAAAAAGAAAAAACAATTGAATGACATTATTTCGGAATAATAAATTAATATAATTTTAATTGAAAATACTAACGACCGCTTCTTGATAAGCATCTCGGCAAAAATTATATATAAAAATGATTTCGATTTAAAACTCGATAAACGTTTAATCATGGAGCCTGTTATTAGCCAGACCCTATAATATACTGTCAGATTTGTCGAGATATCTGTCAAATAGTTCCATACTATTTTGACAGTAAACCATGTCACTACATCTCTGTCTGTTAGTTTATATAGTATAGGGTTTGACTGTTTATACTCCTAAGTCAATGCAATAAATTTAAAATCACTTATAAATCTATTCTTTCAAAAATATTGCACAATTAAAAGATATATAATATTGACAGTAAAATTGTACTATTTAGCAACTCCCTGTATAAATAACAAAACATTGCGTGACATAAATAACCGAATGAAATAAATACTGTTTATTTTACAACTATTAATAAATGCATATTATTATACACTGGTTACATTTCTATTTAAATGATAATTTAATGTATCCAAAGGTCTCCTATTTGAAAATAAATTATTATGTTTATTTTCCACCATTAAACTAAACTTTTTACAAACATCAAAATTATTGGCGCTCTATTCTAAATGAATCCCGAACTTTTTTCCAAATTATAGGTCCATTGCATCCAGCGTGGCAATGATGCCAGCATTGCCACACTGGATGGTAATGCTTAAATTTACTTGCCACCATTGGCATTTTGGGCCAGCAGTTTTCCATCAAGTGACGGCTTAGTTATATAAGTAGATACACTGTTATTTAACTGTTATGTAAAAAAATATAATGCATTCAGTTATAGTTAATATCGAAATATAAATAATTGTATGTAGAATACTCGTAGGTGTAATCATAGATTTATCTTTTTTTTCGGACAAGGAGGATTTCTTACCTCAATTCGGCTGTATGTTTTTCTGTATTTGTTATGCGACTACTTCGCCAATTGTTAAGTTATTTTGATGTCAATTTTTTTTAATACTGGCTTGTTCCCCGTTATTTCGTCCGCGTGGAATTTAAAATTCCAATTAATAATTTTAATTATATTATTTTATTCTAAAATAAAACTATCCCTAGTTACTCGTTATAACAACAGCTATCTGCCAGTGAAAGTCCCCTCTAAATCGGTCCAGCCGTTTCGGGGATTAGTCGGAACAAACAAGACATACATACATTTATTAATTTGAATCCTTATTTATTCCTTATAACGTTCAAATACATTTAGTAAAAAAGCTGTTATTTTGACATTACAAACAGACACTTCAATTATATTTACATAGATAAAATATAGAAAATATAGAACTCACTTTTTAAGTCGGTTACTTGTAATATGAAAAAGTTCGAGATAAGCTTAGGAATAGAGCACCTGTTTATATGCATAATGTGATGTATATTTTTTTCCACTTGTCTTCATTTCGCTCCAAAAGCGACAATTGAAAATGAGCCTCGCAACGCCAGTATTGGGAACTTCTCAAAAGAGGCTGCCAAAACACATCTTACGTTTCTATCGAGGCATTTATGCACTATTTTTTTTAAGAACGCTTGTACGCTTATTATCCTGCCTAATATTCTTTGTTGCAGATAGCGTGGATGTAATCCAGGATCAAAGCAACATTGTTATCCAAATATCCATACATAACATGACAACAGATAGACTATGGAAGTATTGTATATGCCAGTAATCTATTAGTTGATTAAAGGGTTTGGCTTGATAAGGTTACTAGCAACTTAGCTGAGGCGCCGTCTATTATCATGATTTATAAACGAAGTTTTACCTATGCATGTGTAAGGAATGCTGATACTTTACGAAGGCTATGGCAGCCAACTCCTTGCAGAACTCCTCGAGTACTATCAGGCTCTCAACGAGCATGTTGTGGTCCGAACTGTGGAGGTAAAAATATCTTAACAAGCCTGCGCTAAAGGAAAAAAATGCTTTTCTAACGCGTGTTAGTATAGATAATCCTTACAGGAAGAAATTTTTCAAAGATAAATTTAGTGCTGAAATACATGCAATTTGTTTTTGCTGATTTCCTTCTAAGGACAAACGGCGCCTATCATTATTTGCGATCGTTATAGGCATTATAATTTTCTTTATGGATTTTAATTGTGTAGTCTCTGCAATTACCCAGTTAACATGACTTCTTCCACTTTAATTTTCATATTTAGGTGTATTTTATAATATTTAGACGATATGTCGATGTTTGCGGATGCCTATTTGAAACTCATAAAAACCTGATCTTGTACAGTTTTCTTAAAATAGCTAACAAAAATTGTTAAAGTTTGACAGCGGACATCAGATTACATACTTGAGTGATTGTAGCTTTCCATTGGTTAAAATTGGTTTAGAGGTTTAAGCGTCAAAGCGTAACAAACAAACAAATAAACTCGCTTTCGCATTTATAATATTAGTTAGGATTTATTGGAAATGTATGTTTGTCATGACAAAACCAAAAACTCGAAGGCGTGTGACATCTACTAATCCGGATTGGCCTCCCGTAATAGTTTAATGGTCTCGCATGTCGAGAATAAACCGACAAAGGTCTATTCTCACTCGCTTTAGTGGTAACATTATAGGAAATTTAAATACTCACTTTTCATCATAGCTCGGGTCTTCGCTCATCAAATGCAATCTTATATTCTCAATCACTGTTTTATAATTCCTTAACCGTGGAATCTCTAGCGTGAGTTTCTTCGCTAATTCCTGCAACATCTTGAACAAAGTCGGGGTTTTCTTGGCTGTTGGCAACATCGGATTCAAAATATACTCGTGCAAATTCGGATGCGGCAGTAAAGCCAACTTTGCGATGATAGCCGTAAGGTGCAAATTCACTTGGTAAGGCTGACACGGCATGTTCGAGAGCAATTTAAAAATCATTCTGAAGAAGGGCCCCTCATCGAATTCTTCTTCGGAGACTAGTTCCGTCAGATTTCGCGCGTTTTTTTGGTTGATACTGTTTGCTTTTTTTTCTAAATCGTCGTCTAAATGTAGGTCGGCCTCCGGTCGGCTGTCGTAGCTATGGGTGGAACTGGCAGTGGTGTCAGTCCACGTTTCTGGCCAGTTGAATGATGATGTTATGTCTAGCCAAAGCTGGAATATTAGGGTAGTATATAGGATTGTCACAATATAAGCTTAGGCAATATGATACGTACTATTTCCAAAAAAATACGTTGCTCCTACCTCAAGCTAAAGTTTTGCACAAACTAGACTTTTGTATGCAACGGGATGGTTACGTGACAAAAAATCACTTGATTTGATTTTAATGTAATCAAAAGCAAAAGCAAAGCTAATAGTACCTATAAGCGTCGTACGCGGTATGACCTTAGACGACGCCGTGTACGTCCGGCTGATCTTTCTTATTCTTAATTTTGATTATCAATACTGTAAGATTGGCGCCAACGAAATGTAAGGTTATTAGGTAATCTGAAAGAACATCATTTGGTACTATCAGCTTTTATAGTACCAAATCACGTTTTTTTTTTCAGGTTTTAAATTTTATGAATGTGTCGTGTATGTAATGTTTAAAGTGTGCGACTAGAAGTAAACGATATTTCGAATTCTAAAGTTAATCTATACTGCAGTATTGGCACCCAACGAAATATCCCACGTTGGGCGCCAAATTTTCTTTAGAGAATGTAATCAGATGTAGTAATACCTGATAGTGCCTATGCGCGTCGTGAATGTAATTCTCATAGTCGGCGCCGACCGGGTCCGACAGGATGGCTCGCGGCAGGAGCAGCAGGAAACTGCGCAATCAAACAACTGTGTTCATTTCAAACCGTTTATTGTACCAAAATATACTCTATTTACAACTATGTACATTAAAGATCTTGTAGATCAGATTAAATCTAGGGAAGAAAATAATTGGAAGTGAGATTAACGCAATCATAACATGTAACAAAATCCTTTCAAATCTTCAGTAAAATGCTATTTTATTATTTGGCGTAATAAGTGTAAACAACATTTTACTGATCTGAGTCTGCCGCGTGCCGGCTTATGACAAAGATTTTATCTTAAATGTAATAATTTTAATGTTACACTATTACTTAAATCATATTTTATTTAAACGAGGCTTTTGTTACAATGCTGTAAGAATTAAAAATGACTCCAATATCTAGTATATTTAAAAACTAGATCCCGAATAATCTCAAAATTACACTGATATCCTAACCTTATAAAAAGGGAAATCAATCTTTTGCTTCGTTTTAAACGTTTTGCTTGCAAATCACAATTTAAATTACGTATATTAATTAAAAATTTATACAAAAATAAATGGCAAATTAAATACAGATCAATATATCAATTAAATATTGATCACTATCAATCATCTTATTTACAAACATATACTAAAATGGCCAATACTTTATACATACGTTTTTGTGGCTCGCTTTTTACATCTTGTCCAAGTTCGTTAGTAGAATTTATTTATCTTTGATTATATATAAATGACTTTTTTGTACTACTGTTACTGTTCCAACATTTTTTTACATTTAATATTATTGCCAGTATTAAAATATGTATATCATAATATAATAATGGCAAGCCTTCCATAAACCCCCAGTAAATAGCCTCGACACTGGGGTGTCCAGTAAAAAAATCGCTCAAGTTATCAAAATTGGAATGTTTTTCTTTTCTATGGCAACACTTATAATAACTTTTTATCAAATAATATTTATGTAAATAGTAATGCTCGATATGTATTATTTTGAAGCAATCATTTTACATTTATTGCTTTTATTTCAATGAGAAGAACTAAAGAGAACAAGCTGACGGCCCACTTAATGTTGAGTGGCTGCCGGTGCCCATACAACAACAGCAACACGACTATGGTCCTGCTATACCGAGGTACGAGAAGACTCAAGTCGCAGTGCATAAGTTGAGTAACGCAGTATTATATATTTCTTGGACGGAAATAAGTCAAAAGCCACAACAGTCAACTACTTATCATTTACATATATGCATCTATTTATCACATTATATACTACATTTAAGTGACGGGCGAATTCAAAATTATTGTGTCGATTGTTTCGATACTAATATTCGATTTCATTCTGTAGGATTTTATCAAAGACACGGTACTTGAACCAAGTAATCATATAAATTTATTAAATAAAATATAAAATAGACTAACAGCAGCGCAACGACGAGTAACAGTCAGTTTCTATACACAAGATAATTGTAATTCGATTACCATAACAACACGATGTACAAACTAAATGATTTATGGATACATCCCACCAATTCTTTTGGTGATCTAATTCCAGAAATGTTACTATGGTTATCTAATCCAGGCATCTGTTAAATAAATAAAGAAACTGGCTTTACGACTCAGATTAATCGAATATCAGCTCGATTATATAATAGATTAACTCGTCAGAATCGAGACGAATGTACTCGATTGTCTTGCACCAAGTGCTATTAAAGATTTTGAAACATCTAGAACTCGCCCATCGCTAAGTGTTAAAGCAGCATTCGGTGGGTGTCAGTTGTGAGTGGCCATGATTTCTTCGATGCGCGTTTTTAACCGCTCGAGCCGCCTAGAACGGGATTTAAGCATGCTTAGTTAAAAAGCGGCCTTCACCTATTTCACTTTTAAAGACATTTTATAAGCAGGTTGCAATTAAATTAACCGATTTATTTTAAATTTGTTGGTTAATTTGATTTTTAAAGGTTAACAGACAGATTCATGTATCTTTAAATATTAGTGGTCGAATCATTGTCAAGATGTAAAAGTAGTAGATGTATTCACAGATATAGGCCTTTATCAAATCTGACGAATCAGAGCGTAGAATTTGCGTTGAAATAATATTAAAAAAGACGGACGTTTGTATTAAGGTAGTAAGGACAATATTAAGTATTTATTTTTTTTATATCGCCTTTTTTATTTTCGTCCTTAGTAAATAGCAATCGTGCGAAGCCGGAGCAAGTAGCATTAGTAATAGCATCAGTAATAATTAAAATTGGAAAAGAAACGCACGGTTTAAAATTTGTGTGTACAGAAACGACTACACTCGACAGTCAATATGTCAAACACGAAGAACATTTTACGTCTTACTCTTAGATGCGAAGTAAGCTTCCAGGCGCTTATTTTGACATTTTAACTATGGTTCCGTGACCAGGATTTATGTGTTAAATTATTGTAACCGGTTACTTTCAGTTTGACTATTACGATCTAGTGCAAAAATGTGTTGTTAGTTTCAAATAAAATAATGTGCACATACCTGTTAATAATCTTATGTATGTTCTCGCCGCCCTTTTGTTCCTTAGTGTCGACTCCCTCGTGCGACAGGATATCTGTTATCTGTTCCGTCACGTGATCTTCGTGTTGTAGCTGCTTCATTGCCTCTCTGCCAACATGGTGAGAATTTATGTCAATTTTAAAGCTGCAATGTATGTCTCAGAAGGTAAAAATTTGGAGTGAGTGATGCAATTAAATAAAGATTTGCTTTCTATGATATTATGAGTGGGAATCAACCCATGACCTATAAAACGCAGAAGGCAGAGCAGATAACAGGCAGTGTAGTCTCACTTGTTTCTCTCTCGCTCCCTCCACAGCGGCACGTCGTTGAGTCTATCTCGCTCGTCCTCTTCCAGCTGCGGCTGTGGCGCGTAGTACCCGCGGGATATAACTCTCGATAGCACTAGCCTATGGATACTGTGTTCTGTGCCTTTTTCTATTATACTCTGTAATCAAGTCATTAAATTATCAAAGTCAAAAATCCTTGTTACAACTGAATTCTTATTCTTAGAAATAACTTTTTTAGAAATAACTTTAAATAACGTACTAATTTTTTTCTTCAGCAAAATAAGTTAGTTGGGAGCGTGTTGATGATGAATGCATACCTCGAAAAATTTGAGCGTTTCCAGCGTGAGATCGTGGTCGTCCGTGAGGCAGTTGGAAATGAGCGTGTGGAGTAGTGGCCATTCTGATACCTCTCCGTCGCCCACTAACCAGTTTGAAAATTCTGAAGCAAAAGGTCAAAGCAATCAGTGAAAACTAATTATTGAAATGCAAGGTTCGACCCCCGCCCGTAACAACAGTAATCACTCAGTATAAGATTTGGATCTTACACTGAATCGCATTCGTCCTGCTGCGTCGATCACCCGAGACGGGGATGATACGTCTCATGCGCATATGATTTCACCGGCAACCTTCCACCGGAACACAGTAATGCGAGCACTACTGCGGCATATTCCAGGTGGCAGTACTTCTCAGGACGAACTTGGCACAAGTTCTACTGCTATAAACTGATTGAACACTCACCGTTGATGAGATGCGGCGAGTCTAACGCGCGCAGACACTTGGACAGGAGGGCGGTGACCAGGGCGGCGTGGTGCGGCTGTGTGACGCCACATTCCGCCGCACCTTCGAGGAACTGCTGGCGGAACGTGCGCGACAGGTGCGACGCTATCGTCGGGTGACACTCCTGGAACCGTGCCTTTCACTAAACACATACTTCAAATACAGCACTAGGACGGCTCCGTGGCTTAGTTGGTACTAGCGCCTTCGAAGCGAGGGGTCCCAAGTTCGATTCGCGGCCGGAGCACACTTTGTGTGGTAAGCATGAAGTTTGTAATTGGGTTTTGGGTGTTTGTCTTGTGTTTGTCCATGCCATCTGCGACACAGGGAATTCCTAGTGCAGAGGTATGAATATGTAAACGTTTTTTTATTTATTTATGTGATATCAGATCTACCTTATATGCCAACCCCAAGATATTTATTGATTACTAGCTGCGATGTTGGGTGCGATTGGCCATTCTAAGGGAACAAATTTGTATGTGTGTGTGTATGTATGTTTGTCACTCCTTCACGCCTTAACAGATTTGGATGAAGTTTGGTACTAGGTTAGCTTATATACTGGATTAACACATGGGGTACTTTTGATCACGGAAAACGTAACGGGTGCAGCGGGGTGGCACTTGGGTCTTCTCATACTTAGGTCGGGGAGGACCTAAGTCGTATTGATTATGGGCGGAGATAGCCACTTAACATCGAGTGGGCTTTTAGCGCCAGTCACTTGATAGAAAAGCTTTTCTTACCTTCATCAATGTATCGCAGTAGTCGAGCCAGGAGAAAAAACTCGTTAGTTCTCTGTACCCAGGGAATTTGTTGAAGGTTTTGTCGCCAAAGTCTTGTGCCACGTATCTAAAAACAGTTTAAGTCTAAATAAAATAAGACAGATATTACATGGTCCAATTTTAAGTTCTAGAACATTCCACAGTGCTGCCAACAACCCAGGGTCCTTGTTCGGAACTTCAAGGAGTTCGGATGGCTGGGGAAGGGTTTAGTTACCAGGTTAAGTCACCCCCATGCAGAATCAGATTATATGCCTTTTGTAATTGCTTGTTCATCCCCATGGAGGATCGGATATTTTCCTTAACGGTATTGAGAGCATATTAAACCAGTAACCATCTAACGAGAATCAACGTTCCTTCATTGTTCAACTCAAACATATATTATTCTTTTACAGGTATATCATTATTATAATATTAGTAAAGTATAAGAATAATATCAGTAAATATAATTGACAAACGCTCAAGGCGGGTAAACAGATATAATGCCCATCGCACAATATGCCTCGGCCGGAAATCGAGCCTGGTACCCTTCGCTTGTAGCAAGGACGCTACTAACCTTAGTAGTCAGAACCAAAAGCAGAGTAGCTTAAGGCAGGGCTTTGGATGCATTAGCTTACCACGGAAAGTTTGCAAAGGTTGCCTTACAAAGGTTGCCTGAAAGAGATCGCAATTAGCGATAAGGCCGCCCATTGTAACATTTTTTTTTGTGACTGTTTTTTTAATTTTATTTGTGTTATGTATGTTTATTCATTAATAATAAAGAGTATTCATTCATTAATTCATTCATTCATTCACAGAGCCGTGAAATCTTGAATCATACTCACGCCCAAGTGATATTGAGGTGGTCTACGTCCCCTGGGTCTATGTTAGCCGGCAAGCTCTTGTACTTGGAGGCCAGCTTGTCTATGATCGTCTCACATGCTGGACTGCAGCTCGTCACCAGGTTGGCTATGTCGTCTTCGGGGAGCGAAGACACTATCATTATGCCTTCGCACGCCCTTAGTACCACTTGGTTGTCCTGAAAGAAAAAACGTTTTGATTTACGTTCATTTCGCTGTACATTCAATTAATTCAAGCAAGCAAAACATTTTGACGGCTCCGTGGCTTAGTTGGTAGCCTTCGAAGCGAGGGGTCTCGGGTTCGATTCCCGGGGCACACTGTGTGGTGAACTTGAAGTTTGTTTCTTGGATATTGTGTGTTTGTTTTGTGTTTGTGTTTGTCCATACCATCAGCGACACATGGAATCCTAGTGCAGAGGAGAGTGTAAAATTTACGTTTAAAAAAATATCTTCAAGATATTTCGATCTGATTCTACACTATAGTCGAGCCGTTATCGCCCGAGGCGTTAGGTAATAAATTTCAGAAACAATAGGTACGTGCAAGCAACTTGTAAATTATCGATAATTGCTTTCAATGGTACGCGCGGTCTATGCGCCAAAGTAACGCACATTACCCACGCTGTTCTCTGATTGGATGTATAAAAAACGCCTGGCAATTAAAAGATTAGTAGCTGCGCCCTGCGGTGCTACCCGCGGTTGAATTTCCAACGGGAACCGTACATTTTTCCGGGATAAAAAGCCTGTGTGCTATTCCAGACTATAATCTATCTCTGTGCCAAATTTCATCCAGGTCCGTTCAGCCGTTCTGGCGTGAACAAACATCCATCCATACTTACAAACTTTCGCATTTATAATATTAGTAGAATTGTTTCTTTTTTTGCTAACACGGATAATAATATTATGTGGCCATCCCTGTTTCTCTCCACCCCAATTCGTAAACCTATTGAAAACATCTCCAAAGATAATGACTCCTGAAACTGACTGAAGCAGTTAAGCATGCCCAAGAGCTCCAAGATATAGACTATATTATGTTTGAACAAATGTTGGTAATTTAACCGCACCAGCCTATAATGTTCCCACTGCAGGGACACCAGCCTACTCTCGATAATTGAGAGTGTAGACCACGGTAGCCCAACCCGGATTGGTAGATGTCACATGTCTTCGAATTTATGGTTCTAAGACATGCCGGTTTCCTCACGACGTTTTCCTTCACCGTTTCGAGAACGTAGTATTGCGCAGATAAATTTTTCAAGTGAAAAAACTCATTGGTGCACGTGTGGGTTTGAACCAGCAACCTTCAGATTGAAAGTCGGCGTCTATGCCCTTGGGCCACCACGCTCTCATCTAACAATCACCGGTCATCTAACAATTACCTTTTAATTTTAACAATTAATTAACCCAGTTTACCCTTGGCCAAACTAGTTAAGCCTAAAGTATTAAGTCCAAACTAGATTGTCCTGGTTCAATCTAGCATATCCTGACACAAGTATGATATACCGATTTAGCTTAGGTCAAAATAGATTAGCCTGAATTCGGGTTTGGCGGGTAGATCCTAATTAATATTATAAATGCGAAATATAGTTTATATGTTTGGTACGCTTTCAAGCATAAACCGCTGAACCGAATTTAAAAATTGTTGCACCAATGGAAAGCTACATTATCAGCGAGTAACATATTATAGAACGGGAACTACGCAGGATACACCGCGGGGCTAAGCTAGTATAGTAGTGAAATAATTACTTACAGCACTATTCAAATACGACAGCAACAAATCAATCAGCAGAAACTTGTCATTATCATCATACACCGTCTTGTGACTCCTAACCGACGCATTGTCGTCCACCGCCGAACTATTAGACGGCGCGTGGCAGTACTCGTCTCTCGAATTTGTCCGGATTATAGACACGCTTTGCAACGGATTAGGCGGCAGGTCGACTTCAAACAGCGGGTTCTTCTTTGGTGTGGCCTTCTTGCTTTTAATCGGTATTAATTTTTGGATGTCTTCTGGTATGCTGAGCAGGGATATTTTGTCTTCTACGAAAGGTGTGGTGAAGATATTGGCTAGGCCTGGCTCTTGGCGCACCAGACCGCAAAGTGTTAGAAGTAACTCAACTTCTTCCTTCTCTGTGGGCGATGCGGGGTTCTCATTGCACTGGATCAACATTCTCTGGAAGACATCGCACTAATAAATATAATAAAGAAATATGTATAGTTTAACTACAATATATCTGTGTAAGATATAAAATAGGTCTTAGTTATAATATTATAAATGCGAAAGTGAATTTATTTGTTTGTTTGTTACGCTTTCACGCCTAAACCACTACCGATTTTAAAAATTATTTCACTAATTGAAAGCTACCTTATCAGCAAGTGACACAGACTATATTTTATGGCCGTATTCCCACGGGAACCGGTACAACGAGGGTGAAGCCGCGAGGCGGCAGCCAGTATAGAATAATACAACTTATCTGTTTTGGATATACAATAATATAGCATAGGAACTGTTCTAGACCCCTAATGTTTTAATTTGATTTGACTTGACTTAAAAATTGGCCCAGGAGCATTATTATGCACAGGCATAAAGTTAGTTGCAACATTGAAAAATAAATGCGCATCTGGATTATTCCGGCTTTATAAAAAATGTTTTATTCTATTCAGTACTTAGATAGAATACCCTATATCCTAGAAAAGGGCAGGATATTTTTTATTGAGATACCATATGGACAAAGCCGCTGGTAGCTTAATTCATCTATTTTCTTTCAGCTACCACATAATCAACATCAAGCTATCAATATGTTCTTACATTTCTTACGTCTCACTTCATACTTTGCAAAACGAATACTTACTGAAACAAAAATTGCTTGTTGATAACACTTATCTTGTTATTTAATTACCTATGCCAGAAATAGCTTTCTCAAGGTAAAATGTAACTTTAACCACAGTTTTCACATTTTCAACAGCTGATACTTGTTGTTAGTAATCTTGAATGCAAAAGAGGTCCTAGGTTTAATCTCCGGGCAGTAAACATATTTATGTAGAGTAGTTACTTGTTGTAAGGATGTTTATTGAGTATGCCCACAAAACTTGCAATTATTAAGGGGGGTTTATTTATGTATAAAACTACATGAATACTGTTCCTAGTACAAGGTGAAGCCAAAATATTTTTTTAATTTTGTGTCTAGTTTCCACATGTAACTACTTAAGATTTTTTTTCACATTCATCTTGGTAAATGTGTAAATTCTCTAAGTAACACATGCCCCCTAGGTGGTACTAATGGAACATCAAAAAGTATCAGTAGAACTTGTGTAAACTCCCAGAGAAGTACTGCCTCCACACCTAGTTATCTGCCACTAAGCAGTGGCGCACTAGCAATGCTGTTTTCCAGTGGAAGGGTGTGGGTGCTGGTGAAATCACATGCACATGAGCTGTAACACTCAGCATCCTCTCATAAAATACTAATAAATATATGTATGTATCAGTTGATTAGTAAATACATTCTGATACTTTTACAATACACAATGAGATATTTAATTTCTCTTGGCTGTATGGAGGCATAAAAATTAGCAAAACCTTCAGCTCAAAACTAGTAACCACCACCATACCTGTAATGGTCTGTACACATGAGCACTGTTCACACAAGGCTGGCGTGTCCGTCTGAGCAAGGCAGTGCCTGTGCTTAAGGCCAGTGCTCTTGCCCCTGGAGGCCTATCTGCAGCTGCCAGCGCTGTCAGAGCATCCAGCATACATATGGAGCGTTGGACAACTGCCTCGAGACAAGGGCCCACTGTTCCTCCTTGTTGTTCCTTTTCTTCTTCTACTATAAGCTGGGAAAACAAATAAAAATTTTAAGTTATTATAAAGAAGACAAAATAGTATCCAAGATTAATATCAGATTGTTTAGTTTTTGCTAATTGTCAATTTATTAGCCGATGTAGTGGGCATAGGTGTTGCTAATGCATCAGCCATAATAGACCCTCTATGTTTACAATAATAATCCGTTCTAGATTTAAGATGGAAATTATTAGGTATGTACTTTCACATACTTAAAAAGATAAATTATAATTACACTTGAATGTTAATACAAATAGAAAGTTAGCCTATATGCTCAGTAAAACATAACACTGTAGTGAAAACTGTAATTGTGAAAAACGGAATATTTTGTGTGGTTCCTCTGCCCATTATATCATTTTTGTACTATTGTACATATACTTGAATTACATACATTTCTGAGAACAAACTTCATGCTCTTCACACACATGATAGCTTTAGTTGGAGATCAACCTCGGGACACATACTTTGCAGCACTACTGCTAACTTGTCTACGGAGTCAAATTAATCGCTAGGCAAATACCTGCAGCATCTGATGCAAGTGATGCGGTATTCGGGTGTTTTCCACGTGATCTTTACTACTATCATCGTACGTCTGATAAAAGTTGAGTATCATCTTCCAATGGTACTCGAAGTCTTCCAGCCGGGTCGGCGGAGGTGCCAGCTGCAAATTAAGTATTTCATCTACATTGAGTCGGCAATCACCTTGGTATTGCGATCTCAAAACAATTACGATTATCCGTTTGTACTTACGACGTCCGCAGCAGTTGCCAATACATCGGAAAATCTACTTAGCATTTTTCTAGGAAAGGAAGGAAAGTCTGCCCGTGAAATTAGAGGTTCTTACAATTTTCAAGACATTTTATAAATATTTATTTTGCGTGCATGACAAGATTGACAAAAACTGAAAATTCAAGGAAAAACATTAATTGATTGATTGACTGACTGACTGAGACTGAGAATATGTCGTTGTCAAGTCAACAAATACAACCATCAGCAAATGTCATTTTCACCTGAGTAAACTTCAAATAGGATGTTTATAATTTTTCTTTATTTGGAAAAATTAATTCATAATCGATCATTTAAAAAATGGGTTGTTTTTTGGAATTTAAAAAGTAACTTACGACTTTTTGAAGACATCAATTCTATTTGTGAATATAATGTCACTGTCATAAGCTGATATATCAATGTCAAAATAGTAGTGGTTGCATTGCCAGATAAATACAAAATGTACAGATTTCGAACTTACAAGGTTCGGTATTCAAATTAGTAATTAAAATCCTGTTACTAAGATGGCATCAGACTGTCTGTTCCACATAAAAAGAGCTGTATTTTTCAAACGGGTGAGTATAGTTTAGTTGTTTACTTGTGACATTATTGCAACTCAAACAATCTATATAATCTATATAAGTTAAGCCTTCTTCTTCTTCTTCGCAGTATAAGCATCATGTTAAAAGTTAAGACTTCGTTCTCTTTCGTAAGATTTACCACCTGTCATCAAACATCGCGAAACTGTCATGTTAGTCAGAGAGCAGAGCAGCCATTAGTTATCTGTGCTGTGGCTAGCATAGCAGACGTACATCGTACAGTCGCGGAACTGTACAACTTTGCAATGGGTTTTGTTTGTAACTCGTAGTGTAAATAAATTATAAGCTTGATAAATGCGTCGCGTTCTAAGCTGCTTACGTTAATTCGCGTATCGGCAATCATGTCGTCTTTTGTGAATCACCGTGAAAACAGCTCTGCAACTGTCGACGAGGCCACCACAAAGGATGGTGTTACGTATTACAAAATTACAGTAATCGTAGGCTCAGTGCAGTGGGAAGTATATCATCGGTTCAGTGATTTTGTAGAGCTTCACGATCGGCTCGTCGCGGACCATGGAGTTGCTAAGGAGCTGCTGCCTCCGAAGAAAGTTATTCGGAACAAGACACCGAAGTTTGTTGAGAAAAGGCGCGATGCCCTAAATGAATATTTAAAGAATGTCTTCACTTACTTGAAGCTAACGATGCCTTCGGAGTTTGCTCACTTCCTGGACTTCCATTTGTATGATATTTTTTTCCTGTTACAAGATTTAGCCAAGAAATTATTCTTGGAAGGTGATATCATGCTGCAGAATGAAAACTCGCATACATTTACACCTTTAGAGGTTAGTTTATTTATTCATAAGTTTAATTAGAAGCCTGCCTCGTGCAAGGCACAAGCTTGGATCTTTAAAACATTACATTGCATTGTACCATCACAACATATAGGAAATTGTACAAACAATATACCATCTTACCATTACCTATCATATCAAAAACCAGTAATTAAATTGGTAACTAATTTACTTCTCATGATTAACACAGTGAAATTCGTAAAAGCAGTCAGTTGCTTCCCCACATTGTTTTGCATACTAAATATAATTAAAACAGGACTGAAGTACAATATAATCTGATTCATAATGTTATTGTAAAATCTCAACAGTATTTAGGTCAAATTAAGGCTGATAAGGCTTAACACTGATTATAACATAAACCACAGAAGCACTTTCACAATACTATCAAACCACATCATTTAAAATTAATTATTTCTATAATTACTGATATGTTGATAAACTAATTGTCAGTTAACTCCAATTAATTAAAGATATTTCATAGTGCATTCATTCATAGTGAATATGCAGTCTCTATTGGGAATCAAATATAAAATTACATATTAAAATATAATCAAAACATATCTCTAGCTTTTAAACATATCTTTAACTCTTTGCTGTCTTATGTAATAGAAATTAGTCTGTTAGGAAATGTCTTTTTTATATACTTTTTGTTACAAAAAGGTAATATTTTGTCAACAGCTGCATGCCATCAGTGAAAGGTTAAAAATGCCCTGTCCCCCAACGGAGAGAACAGACCAGATGTGTGACTTCAGCCATGTCCTGGACTACTGTTCGCAGATCAACACTCTCACTATCGAAGGCAGCTATGACAAGCTCGGCACTAGCAACATAGTGCCTAATGAACTACCATTTGATCTCATTCCGTTCAAGGCGCTGATGCATTTGAAGATCATTGGAGTGCCCATGGCATGCATACAGAGTGTTGGTAAGTATCTTTAGTGAATAATCAAATTAAGCATTACTCTTACTTTGGGTTTCCATAAGTCTCACGGGCTTCAGAGCTCAGTTGGTAGTAGCTCTGCAAGCTGTGTTGTAGGTTGTGGGTTCGATTCCCATCCAAACCAGTGCAGCGGCATGAATGTGTAAATTAAAAAAAAATACCTCAGATACATAATATTTTCTAAGAATACATACATTTGCAATGCCATTCATAGTTAAATTACCTTGAGAATATTGATAATGCTATAAGTTGTCTGGTGCCTAGTTGCAAAACAGCCTGAATACATTAAGTTTTTGCAGTTGATGGGAGTTGGTGCAAATCCAAATGCACCAACTAGTTTTTGCTGGAATTATGTATGCTTTACCACATCTCAAACTAGTGAAGGAAAATATAGTGACGTCTACTGATCCAGATTGGGCCCCCGTAGTTGATAAATAATGTTTACACACTCATACCTCTGCACTAGGATTCCCTCTGTCGCAGATGGCATGGACAAACACAGAAACACAAAACAAACACTCAAGACCCGAGAACAAAGTTTATGCTCACCACACAAAGTATGCCCCGGCCGGGAATCGAACCCGGAACCCCTCGCTTCGAAGGCAGGGTTACTATCAACTAAGCCACGGAGTCGTCTTGCCTTGTCGGGTCAATGCCTTGTGCCAAGTTCGTCCAGGGAGCTACTGACACCACACCCGGTAATCCACCGCCAAGCAGTGGCGTGACCCATGTCTCCTCATACTTTAGTAAAGGAGACGTATTGTTGTTGTCTATGGGTGGCGGTAATCATTTAACATCAAGTGGACCGCTAACTCGTTGCGACAATTTAATTAAAGTAGTAACAGGATTTACAGTCTGTGTTCGAAGAGTTAGTGTCGAACAGCCATCGTATCGGAGTTTTATTTGGTCCATTATGATACCATTGTAATCACTCGCGAATCACATAATAACAGGTTATAGAATTTGTGAGTACAAATTTAAGTGTAATTCATTTGTTACCGACAAAAA
The DNA here is from genome assembly GCA_921293045.1 of Aplocera efformata. Taxonomy (NCBI): domain Eukaryota; kingdom Metazoa; phylum Arthropoda; class Insecta; order Lepidoptera; family Geometridae; genus Aplocera; species Aplocera efformata. Next base: position 2,191,718 of record OV121057.1, read on the forward strand.
TAGACGAGGTTCTAAATTCGGTTGTTTTTTTTGTATGTTTGTTACGCTTTTTCTTTTCTAACTGTGGTAAATATAATAGTAGGATACACCTCCGAGGTTGTCCCATAGAAATTTCATAATACCAGACAATAAAATCAGTCAATTATGTAGCGATAAGATCGTGTTACTAGTATCTACGAATTACTGTTAAAATGATGGGTATGATAGATATTATATGTTACATAATTGCAGACTGTGGTTTGGTATATCTTTGTTATTCTTTAACCGACGTCAAAAAAGGAGGTTCTCAATTGGAAAAAATATTTTTTTTTTTTGTAAATTTGTGACGCGATTTCTTCTCCAATTGTGGACCAATTTGTATGATTCTTTTGTAATTCTTTTTTAATTTCATTCGAGTTTGTCCAACAGAAATTCCATGGGTAAAATAAGTGATAAAGCGTTGAAGTTATTCTATTTTAAAATCATCAATTATTGCAGGAACCCTCCGAGAGACGCTAGTGACCTTGTCAGTATTGATTGCCAGTGTGAGCTCACTAAACGAATTTCTACTAGTCGACATTCTGCATAAAGAACCTTCGAGTATAGCAGACACAGTGGTAAGTTGCACCTAATCACCTTGAAAATAAAATAATCACAAATGACACCTTGCAACATTTTGAATGTTATGCTCAATGCATAATCTTTTTTCATGTTATATGTTTTGTTATATACCTTCCAAAATGTGACCTTGTGTATAATATCAGTACAAGATAAAAAATATCTTATTCTATGTATTATACAGGTATAATACATAGAATAAGTATAAGGTAGGTATGTTTGAAAACTTGTTAGTGGTTTTGCTTGTATTGTTAGAGGTGCATTAATAATTAAATAACTAATAATATTAGCTATTAAACAGATGGATATTTGAATCAGAAGATTTTCCTTATTTCTGTGTGATTGTAGTTATACTATCTTACAGTACTGGCCTCGTAGCTCAGTTGGTAGTAGCTGTTATTTCCGGCTGATATAGGCATTAATTAAAGCTGTTTCTAGATTTTTAATTAGTCCAGTTTCATCTTTTCCATTTTAATGTGAACAGTTTTACATTTTCTAATTTACAGAATGTTTGTTACAAAACAGTTTTTTTGTCAATAGTAAAAAAAAATAACTTTGGTTTTATTTATAATGAAGATAATCTTATAAATAAAAAATCAATTTATAAGCGCATCATCGATTTGTAATGTTCGTATTCAAGTCACTAAAAGTTGGAGAAATATTGGAAAAGTTGCCTGGTAAATTGAAAATTGCTTTTTCTATGGGATTTTGACTGCTTCGTGCGCAAATATCGTTTCACAGCTGATGTCGTCTTGATTGACACGAATTGTAAAGACAGGACAATGTCTGTCCTTGCTGCTTGATTTTGATTAAATAAAAAAAAAATATGACATCAATCTAGTTACAATCCACATGCGAGAAACAATGTATAGCTAAAATAATGATGATTATCATCAGTTATCACAAGTTTAAACTCAACGTGTCAAGAATGTCTCATAGTCCTAGCAATACAAAACAATTCAAGGCAACTGTTAGAAGAACGGACCTAATGTTTGCAATCATTTGTCCTATTTAGAAAACGATTGAATACTAGTAATTGGCAGTTGTGTCACTGATAAAATGTCAACTGAGTCACCATTCACACGTGCGAGCTAGGTCACTGGAGCGCGATAAATAATTACGTCTATATTATAATATATAAATCAATTGCTCTTAATTAAAATATACCGCACCCAAATCGATTCACCCGTTTAAGAGCTAGTGTCACAGACACACACACACCGAAAAAATCACATCGACACATACATCGAAAATAGCGGTCATATTTATAACAACGGCGTGTTTGACCCCTATCTGATGATGCGGTCGAAGATGAAATTCACTCTTTCCTTGATAGTTTGAAGTTCGATCGTTGCACCGTCGAATCTCAGAGCGTAGACTGCAAAGTCTTAGATTTTTCTGTCTTAGTCTTATATTTTCTTAGATATTGCAGCGCCATCAGCGAGACACGAGTGATAAACAGTCGTCGCAAATCGGATACTTGCGCCACTTAGACGGCTCCGTGGCTTCGTTGGTAGTAGCCCTGCCTTCGAGGGGTCCCGGGTTCGATTCCCGGCCGGAGCACCTTTGTGTGGTAAGCATGAAGTTTGTTCTCGGGTCTTGGGTGTTTTTCTTGTGTTTCTGTGTGTCCATGCCATCTGCGGCACAGCGAATCCTAGTGCAGAAGTATGAGTGTATTAACGTTGTTTGTTTGTTTAAACGTGCGAATGCAAGCTTAGGTAACATGCCCAAGGATGCTTTTAAATAGGTACATCTTTTATCTTTTCAGAAATGGAAGAAGCTCAGCCAAATTAATTTCGTGAGTAACAACATAGAAAGGATAGACTGGGCCATCAAACTGGTACCCTGTCTGAAATCCCTCAGCCTTACGTCCAACCGGCTCACAGAGCTATGCGATATATCGTCGCTCCACGAGCTACGCGTTTTAAATTTAGGCATGAACAATTTCTCCGTCTGCGATAACTGGCACTCGAAAATCGGCAACATTGTCAAAATCACCCTCTCACAAAACAAAGTATCATCCCTCCAAGGATTTTCGAGATTATACTCTTTGGAAAGTCTCGATTTGAGCTGTAATTTAGTAGAAGACGTTGAAGAGGTGCAGCATATATGCAAACTGCCCTGTTTGGAGTATTTATGGCTAACGGCCAATCCTGTCGCGTCAACCGTAGACTACAGAGTTAAAGTCATAGAACAATTCAACGGTAGAATGGGCGAGATATGTCTGGACAATGAGAAGGCTTCGGAAAGCGAGCTGGACACTGCGAGGGTCTTACAAGCTCTGCGGACGGTGAAAGAAGGGAAGACGCCGGATTTTCTCCAGAACAACTTTACGAGCCACAGCTTCCATAGGAGTTGACGGTCGATTTTGACAATAGTTTAATTGCAACTTGATAATAATTAGACTAAGTGACATAGCCAAGCTATAACGTAGACGAATAATGATGCTGTTAATCCTTGGGTTTAAATTGATGTGTTTTTGATAGTCCCCTCGCTAGACCATTATCTCAATTATAGGTCGTATTGCCTGTTCGAATCGAATCGTTATCATGCTATATTCTCGCCTGTGTGTTTAGGACCAGAATAAATATAACGCCTTGACTATGTACTACACATTTTACAAACACACAGGCAATGGAATTGGGTTTTCTCATACCTCCAGTGGCGGCCTTAGGGGGTGGCAAGCAGGGCAAACGCCCGGAGCCTCACTTTTCTAGGGCCTCGCACCCTCGCAGAACAACCCGTTTTTTTTTGATATACTGCAGCTGTCTTTAAGAGGATGCTGACTGATTACCTGCAGCCCTGTACACCTCCAACTCGCCTAAATTCCTCATACGCCAAGAGATCACGAAGATCTATCGCCCAGAGCCTCGCAATATCTAAGGCCGCCCTTGCATACCTCGGTAGGGTACTTCATGTGTCGTAATGGCTCTGGTGGTAACCATTTAATCTTCAGCTCTTTCAGTCAATACTGTAGCATAAAGATTGGCAAATGATTGCCAATCTTTTCAATGAATTGTTTCTGGCTTCTTTGAAGAAGAAACTTCTCTTCGGTTCGTTCTTTGACGCTTCTTTCTCTCCGGTGAAGCATGGTCGCCAATAATAGGCATAATAAAGGAATAGTCCCTATTGTCTAGTATAGTTCTTTTATTTATCTAACGGATTACTGTACAAAGGTATAACATTGTGTATTTGTCTAATTTGTATGAAATTTTTTTATAAGTAACAATTTGCCTACGCCAATTGACATGCAATCACCCGTTTGTGGAATACGCTTAGGAAATGGGCGTTAGATATCAGATTAGTGCCTAGTTTCTATATTTAATAGTACGCCCGTAGGTAGATTACCATAGCAACATTATTTAGTTGTCAAAAAATGGATGTAACTTTTTGATAGATGTCTTTGATGGAATGTTGGTATAGTTTTATAGCTACCGGTGCCCTGGGCTATATTCTATGCCCGATATGACAAGCTTTATTATTAAATTAATTATTATATTAAATAAATCAAAACTTTCCTCATTAAATATTATCAATCTCTAATTTTTATTATTATTTAAATATTGCAACATTATACATACGCATGCAACATTTGGCATAGAGCATAGCATGGCCCGTATAATCTACATTCTTATATTGTAGTCTATTATTTGTTCTTAGAGCGAATACCATACCGTACTTATATGTATTATAACATAATTAACTTAATCTATGTACCATTTTGTACATAGATTAATGAAATAAAAGAAAATTCAATATTTTTAGAGCCCTCAAAAATATTTTTGTTAGTTTCCAAAAGCATACGATAGAAGACACACATTTGTGTACGTTTTTGGCATTTTTTATTTTCATTGTCGTGTTTTGAATAGGAATTGTGACAATTTTTTCTAAGTATTCCTGTTTGACATTAAATTGACCCATTATAGATTTTAAGTTATTTAAGTATAATTATAACGACGTTTTAAAGGGATTAGATATTTTAGGGTGCGAACACATCATACGAAAGGCTCTATATAATCATGTATTATACATAAATTTAACAGTGCCTGAAATAAATCAGTACTTGTATGTTATAGTTGGTATGAAATTTAACTGACTTCAACGCTGCCAACTGCCAACGCAAACAACTTTACAAACTGACCGTTAAAAAGAGGGAACTGAATTGTATTCGGGGTCTGCGCACGCGCATTACGCTAGCCTCAGTCATAGCGCATTCGTCAGGAGTACGAGTATTGAAGTATTCATTTATGATAGTATTTATTTTATATTTCTACGATATGATGTGTTGGACACATTTTTATATTGTAAACTAAACTATATTTTTGATTTAGGTGGTTCATACGCTTGTTTTAGCATCAGCGATTAGTGTCTAGTCGCTTTATATAGAGCACTATGTAAGTATATGAGCAACTGACGTTGAAATTCCGCTCACTTTTAGCATCAACGATCATCCTTATATCCTAGTAGGGAATAAGTTATTTTCTTGAACTTATACTCGTAAAACTGACGATGGTCAAAAGTTCTATTTCAAAGTGACACAAATGGTACGATTTCAGCCTGTGGTGAAATTGGGATGAAAGAATTATACATTCTAGCCGCCGTAGCCGAAACCGGCTAGATATAACCGGCTTGGATGTCTAGCCGTTGGGTGATGTATTAAATGTTTGCTGTAAATGTGCAAGCGCAAGCAGCACATGTAAGGATCGCTGGTTCTAGCAGCGTTTGTGGTCCTTAGATTGCCTTGCAAAAATATTATTTGATATTTGTAATGTTCAATATGTTTTTTCAAGTCGGTAAGCTGAATCATCAAGAGGTTATTTTTGCTGGTTATTATTAAATAATTTAATATTTACCATGAGTAAATACACAACTTCTTCGAGCAAGTTCTTATTATATAAATACTAGTTATTTATAATATTACTAACAAATGAACTAGTATTTATTAAGCATTCATATAGTAGTACAAAGTACTTGCTGCTTAATAACCTACTGTTAGTAAATGCATAATAATTATTGTTTTTTTTTAGTTAATGTGATTTTGAAAAAACCTATGAAAATTATTTTTATTTTCATAATAATATAAATTGCAATACTAAAATTTTGAACAGTCAATCTTTAAATGTGATCCTGATAACGAAATCTAGATCTTTAGCAATAATGTGTATAATAGACTTGCAAAGCGAAATGTTTAGGGTCGAGATGCATCTCATTCTTGTGTTATAATACCTGTATAACGCCCTTCCTAATTTTATATTATATGCTAACTTATATTTTATAGTTACGTAATAATCCACTTCTAAAGTATTAAATAATAGTTAGTAAGTTATATGCATGTGAATGTCATGCTTTATATTGTGATATATAATTTATATAAACTATTGTTAGTTTATAATGTCTTTTACTCGATACACACCTTATCGAAATGCCCATACTTTTAAAATAAGGGATTTGGAGAACTACCCGAGAGAACTCGATTGGGTGTCCAGTAAGTATCTCTACCCGTACCCCCTGGGTTATGCTAAAGGAGCAACTAAAAGTAGCAGTAGAATAAGTTCTACTGCTACTTTTTCGTGGCATAAGCGCTGTTACGTGATAAAGTACTTAATATTTATAAATATCAAGATTACCACTACTGCAGGTGGTTTCCCAACCAGTAACACCTTATAGTCACTGTAGCGAGAAGCGAGGCGCTCGCTATCCCATTCTTATGTCACCGTCCCAACTCTATTCTTCTCTGTCTAAGCTGCCGTTGTCACTGCACGTATTAAATTCAAAATATTCGTATTTCACTTGAAAACTGATAATGTGCCTAAAATCCTGGTCACCATGAAAACCTATGGTGAGTGCTCGCATATATTGCACAAATGTATGTTCGTCCACAGAAGTACTGCCTCTACACCTGGTAATCTCCAAGCAGTGATACACTTGCATTGCTGTGTTCCGGTGGAAGAGTGTGGGTGCCGGTGAAAGCACATCCATTTGAGATGTAACATCCCACAGTCACGCAAGGCACAACGGGGTGCGTCTTGGGTCTTATACTTCGGTCGGGGAGGACCTAAGTCGTATTGCTGTTGTTATGGGCGGAGCTGACCACTTATCATCAGGGGGGTATTCAGCTTATTCCGCCACTTTTACTATTGTACATAAAATAAAAACTTCATTTTGGGGAAGCAAGAGGAAGATCTTGCGCTTGGAGAACGCGGTCCGACAGTAAATGTCGGAGGGTCCTGGACAATCAGTTGTGCGATGTAGGATTGAAAGTAGATATAGCTTATGTATAGCGTATAGCTGTGCAATTAGTACAGATAACCAACAGTAGCAATCAACAGTTTATACAGATTTCTACAACACCTACGAGTCTACAGACACCTCAATTTTTTGAAAAGAAATCTTTTGAACAAGCGCCTTGTTACTTTTGAAAAAGCTATGCCTAGTTTGGGGCTAGATGACGCTGTGTGAAATGTCCATGAATATTTATTTATAAGCAGTATGTATATCTAATGATTGAATAAGAAACTTTTTAATATGATTATTTTATTATTCTCCTCAACAATGCAGTACTTAGTACAATATCACTAAACATTCCATTTTCAATCACTTAACTTAAATTAGTTGCTTTTATATTAGCGTCATTATTCATAAGATCCAATCAAATATGTGGGCGCTTGGTTTTGAAAATATGCTGCCTATTTCGTATTACAATTGTATTACATTACAAGTATATTGTATTACAAAACAAGTAGGTTTAATTCATACCAAGATGGCAGCGTCGCAGCGCGTATTACGATACATAGTATTATATTTTAATTTAAACTTTATATATACATAGCGTCGCTTCTAAAGCCTCAAAAATCGACAAAGCGCAGCACTAGACACTGCTATCTTGGTGTGAGTGAAACTCTTACAGTGAAAGAGTGAAATTAAAAATCGTCATATACAGAATGAAAATCACCAACAGATGCACATAATAATTGCTTTTATTTTCGAAATTCCGTTTCAGGTTTATGTAAGCCTTAACAAAAAGCTGTCCTGGATATAGGGACATAATTATTGGCGCTATTAAATATACGGTTAGAAAATGTTAATAAATTACAGCGTTCATACAAAAAGTAACTCAAATATTCGGAACGAGATCCCTATAGGGGATTTCAAAAAAGGATCAATGATTGAATTTCTAAGTTTATTAAAAATCTAAACAAGGTATAATTTTTGTTACACCAAAATAAATCGTAGTAGGCTATTTTACATATAGGAAGTATACAATAGGCTACTACGATACTCGCAAAGTTCAGTAAATGAAGCTCGAACTGCTTCAACTCGCTAAGATATCACGACTTGGACACACAAAACCGACATAGAATGTAAGTTCGAAGCAACGAGGTAAAGATCCACGTTTCGAGCTACTTCGCGAGTGTAAATGGGACATAAAAACACATTATGACGCCACAGTAACATCAAAAAGGCTAGCAGCAAATTAATGATTAGTAATTTAACTCCCAAAGAAAATTCAATTTATATATCATAACTACGCAGTCATACTATCTAGAATACACATTTCATTACATTTAATACAAATACATATTTTACGGCTCCGTAGCCTATTTATGGTGCGAAGCGAAGGGTGTCGGGTTCGATTCCCGGCTCGGGCAAACTGTACGGTGAGCATAAAGTTTGTTCTCGGACCCCTCGCTTTGCAGAGCCTTGTACTCTTAACTATGCTAGTCATTGACAAACTAAACTTATTTAATAATCAATTATTGCCTTATTCCAGTTTATCCCAAACGGATACGACCGTTAATCCCTTGAATAAAAACGTCGAAAAAAGTATAAGGTACCATCAAACCAAATAAAACTTAACTAAACGACATCTATCTCTTTCTTTTGTACACAGAATAATAGAGATAGCATTACTTCACTGATGTCATAATTAAATTTAGTCTGGTGCCAAAAGTATGGGATAAAAATTCTTGGGTGTCAATAGACGATGACTTTTTTTAATAGATTGTAAATATTTGAACCCTGTTGGTCGTAGATGGCCGTGACAACTTTACGCGGACTATTGGTGCGAAAGGATCTCAACGTTATAAAACTAATAATAAAACAGGGACACAAAGACACTCAGGTTAGGATTTAATGATTTTCCTGGCGATCTACAAGAATTTGGTCCCATAACATAAAGAAAACACACTTAAATACACTGGGATTGCTAAATGAGCCGGCCATTAGCCGGACATCAGGGTTTCTGCTTATTCTTCCCCATGGAAGGTCAGATAGGGTTTGAACAAGCGCTAAACTTAGTTTTAAGAACGCATGCGTTAGTAGATACTTATTTATTTATAAAAAAAGGAATTGACATTTCCAAATAATTTTTAAGAAGTCAACGAAAATAAAAGTTTTTGACTTTTTATTAAACTACCTTCTTGCTTCTTTTTAAAAGAACTTTCTTTTAATAGCAGATAATCTTTACACAAGTGGTAGAGAGAAAAACATGATTGTGGTTGAAATTACGAGTAATTCTGTTACAGACCAAAATGCAAGTTTAATACTTAACTTTTAGATTGTATAAGCTTTGGCTGTGTTTACTCTTACGTTAGGATGTCGGTCCCGGCTATTCTAGTCGATAAGCCATGTCGGAGGCTTCAGGCGGCTTGAAAACTCCGACACCAGAGTTGGCCACTCACACGAAAAGAAGAAGTACATACAAGAAGTACGTACGTACATACTTTGACAACTAAGCATAGCGCTTAGTTGTCAAAGTCAAAAATACTTTATTTCCATTGAATTGTTTAAAAATTAGTTATCTATGTATACAAGATCATCAGATAAAGACAGATTACATGTAAATCTGATCGCTTCTTTCGTGTGGTACCAACCCTGTTGATGTTTCGAAGGCGCTCACCACTATGCAGCTGCCATGGCGGGTAGCATGAAATGGTACTTCTCTTCAGTGATTTCGTAGAGAGGTGCGCGTGCGCGTACGCCGATCGCCGTAGGCCTTTTGGCCGGGTCCTCACTCAGCATTAGTTTTAGCACCTTTGTCTGTGAAATAAAATGCACTAATATATAATTTATTTAAAAAAAATTATGTGCGCAATACCACGTTCTCGAAACGGTGACAGAAAACATCGTGAGGAAACATGGCATGTCTTAGAACCAAAAATTCGACGACATGTGACATCTACCAATCCGGATTGGGCTCCCGTGGTAGATCAAAGCCCATTCACTCTCAATTATCGAGAATAAGCCGGTGTCCCTGCAGTGGGAACATTAGAGGCTGGTACGGTAAACCCATAAAACATCACACCCAAATCCAACCACCGTATTACCTCGCTGGGGTACTGCGAGTGGAAGTGGTGGGGGTAGGAATCGCTCCGTATCTTCATGAGGCAGTCGATCCTCTCCGACTCGGTGCCGAAGGGCTGCAGCAGCTCGAACAGTATCAGCCCGAGCGAGTATATGTCCACCTTGTAACTGTACGGCAGGCCCCGTTGTTGTTCCGGCGACATGTACAAATGGGTACCTGTGGAAATAAACTTGATTTTTTCTTATGTGAAAAGTGACGGCACTAGCTGAAGGCCCACCTGGTGGTAAGTGGTCACCGCCGCCCATGGACACCTGCAATACCAGGGGCAATGCCGGTGCGCTGCCGACCTTTCAAATGCTGATTAACCCGCCTCTTGAAGGACCCCATATCATAGTTCAGTGGGAAAACCGCAGCAGGAAGTTCATTCCACAACCGACAAGTACGTGGAAGGAAAGAACGTGAGAAACGAGTGGTTGTGGAAGACCAGCCATCCAGATGGTGCGGATGAAATCTGGATTTGCGGCGTTCGGTGCGATGGTGGAAATCAGCCGCGGGCACCAGACTGAATAGTTGAACCTCAGAAATGTTGAATGTTGAATGAGTTGGATTCATACACAGTTGAAATGAGACTCACCGACTTGATAAGTGTGCCGATGGTAAGCATCTACCACTTCGGGACTATCACCGCCATCGCTGGAGGTATCTCCCATGGCGGTCACCAGCCCGAAATCTCCCACTTTGACCCGCCCGTCCAACGCGAACAGAATGTTGCTCGGCTTCAAATCGCGGTGGATCAGACCAGCCATGTGCACGTATTCAACAGCCGATACTATTTGACTGAAGAGAATTTTAGCCTGAAATATGTTATGTGATTAAGTGACGGAACAAGCTGAGGACCCACCTGGTGGTAAGTGGCGACCCCCGCCCATGACAACACTAATGCGACTCAGTATAAGGTTTGGATCTTACACTAAATCGCATTCATGCTTGGCGGCAGGTTCCAGGTGTGGTGGCATTACCTCTCCGGAAGAACTTGGTACAAGTTCTACTGCTACTTTTGGTTGCTCCATTAGGACCACCCAGGGGGTACGTGTAGGGAGTCAAAGGGTACACACCTACGGACGCGAGCAACTTAAATATAACTTTGTTATAGCCTTCGGAAACGCCCTATTAGCTTTCTTGAAAGTCATTAGAACAAAGAATTCTCCCAAGTAGCAACCTAGGAGCTCATAGCCTCTGCTTATCTGGTCAATGGGTTTGGAAGGGTTCCCTCGCAAGTCAGCACAAACCTTCCTGGCGCCTAAATTTAGTTTTAATAAATTTGCTGTTATCTAAATATTCGTAAGTCTTTCTTTATGCCTCAACCTGAACCGTAACACCAGTTAATTGAAGAAATGAATCTAAAATGGTGCTAAAGGAGCAAGAGAAAGTAGGAACTGGTGGCAAGTTTGTCCGGAGTCCATGTCGGGTGCAACAGGGTGCGATTTGGATCGTCTCATACTTCAATCGTTTTCGAGAGAGCGTGGTGGCCCTGGGGCACAGACATCGACTTTCAATCTGAAGGTCGCTGGTTCAAACCCACATGTGCATCAATGAGCTTTTCACTTGACAAATAACCAAATAAAATATTCGAAGACATATCACCTATACCATTACGCATTGTGCTCCCGTGGTAGATCAAAGCCCATTCACTCTCAATTATCAAGAGTAGGACGGTGTCCCTGCAGTGGGAACATTAGAGGATTACGGATACTTCGATTGGGGAGGACCTGAGTAGTACTACTGTTGTTATGGTGGGAGGTATCGAAGCGAGGGGTCTCGGGTTCGATCCCCGGCCGGGGCACACTGTGTGGTGAGCATGTAGTTTGTTCTCGGGTAGCGTAACGTTGTTAAAATAAAACATTTATGGAACAAAGAATTCAACATCCATGTTTGTTTTTTTTTCGTAATGTTTGACTCACCATGTCGCCTCTCTGTTCGAGGGTCCTGTTGTTCCTGAGCCAGTCGTGCAGACTGTCCCGCCGGCAGAGCTGCATCTGTATGTACAGGTACATCTGTACCGCCGACGCGTCGGTCGGGCCCGACTCGCTCTTCACACACATGTCTAGGGACCAGTGGCGCGTGTGCCCCTTCTGTTCATAACAAAAACCTTAAAAACCTTCCTTACAAGGGCTCGTAGCGGAGCTTGCAGAGCTGTTAAGCATCTGAGTTAAGCCGCTCTAGGACGGGTCAGAAGTTGGATGGGTGAAATTTCCCAACCAAAAGGTGGAAACACGCCGGGTGACGGACGCAACGGGATGCGAGTTGGGTCTTCTCATGCTTCGGTCGGGGAGGAAACGTATTGCTGTTGTTATGAGCGGAGGTAGCCACTTAACATCAGGTGGGCTTTCTGCTTGTCTCACAACCTTAGTTACGTAAAGAAAAGTCTTATTAAAACTATCACAATACAATATCTAAGTCTATAGGAGCATTTTTTTAAAACCTTAATAATTTAAACCCATTGTCACCTTTTTCTTCTTCGAAGTTGAACTTTCAGTCTTATAATCGCACTCCTTAACTCGTTCTAGCCTCTTATCAACAGAATTCTTCTTCGCCTCAGAATATCCCGAGCTCACATAACCGTCCGAGTGAACTGGGCTATGTCCTTTATGCCCTGCGGTATTATGACCTGAGTTATGCCCCGAGGTATTATGCCCTGAAGTATTATGCCCGGGACTTCCTGAATGGGCGAACACAACGAAAGAATCGTCATCTGTCGGTGCATTTTTGGATAGTGTGTTTGGCGGGCATTGGCTGAAAGTCTCTTTGGATGAGATGTGCTTCGAAACTTCCTCATCGAATACTATACTGAACGAATCGCTACAACTTTGCGACCTGAAACGAAGAAATATTTATCACTGACAACACAGACATCGTGTCTTAATAACTTCGACCGATGCATGTGTTAAACGATATTTGCAGCGCGCATTCTGTCAATAACTGACAGTTCTGTCATACAACTGACGGTTACGTCAAACGCTATAAGAAAGTTACATTAGAAAAGTTAATATGGTCGTTAAGTTTTCTTAATTTTCTAAGGTTCCGCGCAACTTTCTTAATATTTTCTTTCGTAAGAATCTTCTGACAACAACAAACAACAAAAAAACCAACAAAAATAAAGCCGTGACCAAGGGAAATATTGATTCATTTATATATATATAGAAGATAATTTCAATTGCGTTTATATATATAGATAATTTCAATTGCGTTTGCTGTTAAACCCTTGTACATTCTAGGAAGCGGATTCCGTTAACTGATGTATGGTTTAAGATAGATGACTGCAGTTGCAAGCTGTTAATCTTGGACCCCTGAATCCCGATCGACAAATGTTCTGCTTGCTCTGACCAATTTATCCCCTGGGTGGTGCGAAAGGAACAACCCCAAGTAGCAGAGAAACGCCCAGAGAACTACAGCCACACCTAGTAATTCACCAGCAGAGGTGCATTGCATTGCTGTGTTTTGGTGGAAGGGTTTAGGTGCTGGTGGAATTACAATAAGGGCACAGCATTGAAAAAACATTGAATTTCCACTAAATGATGATTTATGATATGATGATTGATATGATGATTCACTATATGATGAATTCCACAATATGATGATGATAAAGACCTGAGCCGTTTCGAGGGTTCTTGCAGGCGCTTGTCAAAGTCCAACGCGTCGATGCATTCGTCGACGGGCCGCTGCAGGTCCAACATCACATCTTTGTGTTTGTGTTTGTGTTTGGTGGATGGCACAGCGGGAGTTTCGTCAGACATGACCAGCGACACATCATCCAATTCCCTGTTGGAGATGATAATAATGACAGGGTTAGTAATTTCAAGGGGGGTCCGGAAAAAGACAGCCGCGGCTGTTTCGCTGATGTGTGTGCTACGTTCCCGTGTTCCCGCCACTAAGCGGCAGAGGAGGACACCGTGGGGTTTTAGTGGGTCTAGTCCCACATAACCGCTCTGTCTCCCTGTGGCAGGGCGGTATGCGAGTGCATTTACCCACGAAAAATCCCGCTGATACTGCTGTAGGTAGATATAAACGTTTAAACACACATACTTCTGCACTAGGATTTCATCTGTCGCAGATGGCATGAAACAGACACACAAGACAAACACCCAAGACCCGAGAACAAACTTCATGGTCACCATACAAAGTGTTCCCCGGCCGTACGAGCACAGAGCTGTCGATCACGCATACTCGCCAGCAATCTACTTCAGAGATGTTCCCGTGAGAATACAACATAAAGTTAAATGGATTGTATTTTCTTTTTTATTTGACAACTCTGTTCATTTCCAATAGCAAGTAAACAGGCGAGAAGACAAAAACGAAATGCTTATTATTCACCAAAGAATTATAACGAAATATAAGAGAGTATTCACTACAGTACTACAGTCTACATTACTACAGTTTACAGTATTACAGTCTCCAGTATTACAGTACTACCTCATCCATTGTGCGTCGCGTTGTCGCTGCCACAGCGGCGGCGGCTGTTCCACCCACGCGTTAAAGTACCGCACGATGTGTTCGTGCTCTAGTTTGGCTAATGCACGTACTTCGCGAAGCACGCGCTCTCGTTTTTTCTCCCTGTAACAAAAGGTAAATTCAAAATAGAGGCTCTTTATTTATTTATTTATAATATCACCAACATAGTGTACATTAATACAACAAATTAATAAATCATTCATTTACATTATACAAATCGAATGCCATTACATTTACAGGTGACGACTACAAGTAATGGGACAAAAGCGAGTAACAGAAAAAAAAATGAATTATATAAAAAAAAGCAATATCACAATTATTAAAAACAATATACGAAAATAACAATATTAAATAAATTGATCAGGAATGTAAATATTATTTAGTAAATTAATTTTAAATAAAATAATGAAAAAATAAAATCAGACATAAAAATTAAAAATTAAATTAAAAAGAGAAATAATCAAATCACTTAATTATAAATAACTTTATGTAAATATGTGAAGGAACGAGCTGAGGGCCATAACCTGGTGGCAAGTGGCGACCCACTACTGCTTGGCGGTACATTCCAGGTGTGGTGGCAGTACCTCTCCGGACTAACTTGGCACAAGTTCTACTGCTACTTTTGGTTGCTCCTTTAGCACCACCCAGAGGGTACGTGTAGGGAATCAAAGGGTACACACCTACGGACGCGCACAACTGGACCCAGAAAACCAGCATTGCACCATTTACTAAAGTGGGTAATAATTATGCAGCATAATACTGATCGGGGATTTTTGGAAAAAAAAAATTGCCTTTGAAAGTCATACTCAGCCTTTATCAGCCTTAGGAACGCTATGGAACACTTGGTTTGGTTTTGCCAAAATAGCCTAAAATAAAAACAGGAAACAAGAAACTAGAAACAGACAAGACAACATAAGGTTACAATAATATAATTTCAAATGGCAAACTTACTTCTTGGGGAGCGTGATTCTTTTTACGGCGTAGTTGCAGTGGTCGATGTTATTGCGCGCTTCAAAAACCACCCCGAAACCACCCTTGCCGAGGCAGCGTAGGGGCGTGAAATCACTCTCATATCTGTAATGTATAAATAATTCTCTCAAATAGTTTCCCAGCAAACTTAACTTTGGACGCAAATATTAAAACCTTTATTACTCGTGTTACCGAGATGTTTACCATGATTTGTGAGTTTTGTTGATTCCCGATATTTCGACGCAGTTACATGCGTCATGATCCCGTGCAAACTGGCAAGTATCTCGGTATATTATTCATGGTAAATATCTCGGTAACACGAATAATAATGCATAACCATGATAGTTTTTAAATTAATAAAACCTTTGTTCAACTTTTTAGTATTTGTGTGACAAATTGTTTCGCTTCACAGCGCAGGTGAAATCAACAACAACGTTAACACACTCATACGCCTGCACTAGGATTCCCTGTGTCGCAGATGGCACGGACAAACACAGAACAAGACACACCCCAGACCCGAGAACATAAATTCTGTCTGCTTTATGTTAATAAAATAATATATAAAAAAAATAGTGATTTGATAATATTTACCGGCACTGGTACTCAGGGACGGCGGGAACTGGCCGCTCGTAATGACGTTCCACCACTATGTACTCCTGATTCATTGGGAGAGGGGTGGGGGGAGGCAGCTTTGACGCAAAGAACCTGTAACATGAAAACGTAAATTAATCGGTAAAAATTAGTTTTTTTTTCTTTTATCTCTAAATAGCAAAGTCGCTGTTTTCCACTGTTTCTCCGCTAAGTTCTTCTAAACCACGCAATGGATTTTAGAAATTACTTCTGGAACGTTTATATATACAATAAATGCATATTATATAGTAGACAAAAGACGAGAATTTAAATTATTTGTCTTGAAAAATGTCTTAATTCCAAACAAAGTCCCGGGCAAAAGCTGGTTCAGTATACATATATCATTTCAGTAACATATACCATCACACTTATATTATAAAGGCGATAGTTTGTGTGTGTGTGTGTGTGTGTGTGTGTGTGTGTGTGTGTGTTTGTGTGTGTGTGTGTGTGTGTGTGTGTGTGTGTGTGTGTGTGTGTGTGTGTGTGTGTGTGTGTGTGTGTGAGTTTGTTACTCCTTCACGCTCAAACGGCTCAACGGATTTGGATGAAATTTGGTACCAGGATAGCTTACAATATATCCTGGATTAACACATAGGCTACTTTTGATCCAGTAAAACCGCGGATAAACTATTATATAATAGATGACATAAAAACTCCCGATATCAAACAAATCATGGTAAATATCTCGGTAACACGAATAACAATGTTCATAACCGTGATAGTTTTAAAATTAATATACTAGTAAATCTACTAGGTAACATACCTCGGCCAAATCATCAGGTTCATCAGCAGAGCACTGCTGATTGCGATCAGCAAGACCTCCTTCCACCAGAACCACAGAGAATACACGTGGACGTGGATGTGATGATGTTCGGACGTCTCCTCGCTGTTGTTCATTGCCTCCGTCTCCGCGTCGATCGCGTCTTCCGTCACCTGGACCGATTGATCGCAAGTCTCTTGGAGGTAGAGAAAGAATCCGTATTCACCTGGATACAATAAACGTTTACACACTCATACCTCTGCACTAGGATTCCCTGTGTCGCAGATGGCATGGACAAACACAGAAACACAAGACCCGACCCGAGAACAAACTTCATGCTCACCACACAAAGTGTGCCCTGGCCGGGAATCGAACCCGGGACCCCTCGCTTCGAAGGCAAGGCTACTACCAACTAAGCCACGGAGCCGTCTACAATAGATCATTATCATAATTTCAGCCGACAGACGTCCACTGTTGGACATAGGCCTCCTCCATAGCTTTGCAGGTTAGACGGTCCTGAGCCACCTCCATCCACCGTCTACCCGCGACCTTTTTTATGTCATCGGTCCATCGGGTGGGGGGTCGTCCTACACTACGTTTCGTGGTCGCCATTCGAGAATCTTTATTCCCCAGAGCTATATGGCCTTTTTTTTTTTTTTTTTTTTTTTCCGTGGAGAAATGTCTTAGCATACCGCCCTGCCACGGGGAGACAGAGCGGTTATGTGGGACTACCCACTAAAACTCCACGGTGTCCTCCTCTGCCGCTTAGTGGCGGGAACACGGGAACGTTTATACACACATCCGCGATCCCGCCGCAGCTGCCCGTTTCCGGACCCTCCTTGGGATGGCAATGCCACCATCCTCCCTCGCCACGACACGCCAGGACACGAGGCGCGTCGCAACCACCTCTGGGACCATGCCAGCGATAGGACGTCAGACTACCCCGTGTCAGACGCCCTAGGTCCCCATGCGACGGGTCAGATATGTGGCCCCGTCGCCTGCCACTACGGCCGCAGAGGATAGGGAGAGTGGCGCCTCTCAATACCAACACTCCTCTTCCCCTGCGGCCCCACCGCGTCCGCCATCAAACGGTGGCGACCCCGCCGTGGCCGCGGAAGGTAGGGAGAGCGGCGCACCGCTATACCGGCACTCCTCTCCCGCCGCGGCCCCTAACCCTCAGCTGCGGTGCCGCCCATACGACACCGCAGCCCGCCTCAGTTGCGGTGCCCCCCATAAGGCACCGCCACCTACTGTGGCCGCTCCTAGTCGGCTTGGAGGCAAAGCCTAAAGGAGCAGCCCCTCCCGGGTTCCTCTTGGCTTCACCGTGGGCAGCCCAACCACGGTTACTAAGCCCCCCCGCCCCGACAAGGCGGGAACCCGCGGGGGGGAGAGCTATATGGCCTGCCTATTGATACAATTGATATGGCTTATAAGTACATGCTCTATCGCAATTGGTACAGACAAACGATTTTTTTTGTAAATAAATATCTATATTTTAACACCCAGACACCAGAACAAATATTTATGTTCGTCACACAAATGCTTGTCCTGGATGGGAATCGAACCCACGAGCTACACCGCAGAAGGCAGAGTGAAGTTTTCCTATTGATTCGCTATTTGACAATCACTGTTATACAATATAGTGGCGAAAATTCTTTAAAAATGCACTTCCAGTTTTCCCCGATTTTCGACTTCCTTGTGAATATTTTATTTTTAGGGTTCCGTACCCAAAGGGTAAAACCTATTACGAAGACTCCGCTGTCAATAACGTGATCTTTATTATATAGTTCCAAATTAAGAAACTAGATGGCGCCACTTGTATTTTAGCCCGCGCTATCATTGCGTTTCGGTATCGACTTGACTGCGTTACAAAATAAAATAAATATGTAAGTGGGGCTTCCATAGAATAGACAGACGGTACGCAACCGACTCGCACTTGGCCGGTTTTTATTATTTTCTCTTTCCAAACCTTGGCCTGGCCTACACAAAGATGAAAGTTCGACCAAATCGGTTGAACGGTTTTCAATTTCTTACCAACTAGACCAGTGGGTCCGTACAGGGTGACCTTCGACAGTGTATTATCAGGCTCTTGCACTTGCAGCGCCGTTTCAGAGCCAACCAGCGGGCGCGCCGACACTAGCTTCCATGGAAGGGGCGCCGCAGAAACCGCAGTGCTGGTTTTCGGAGAATATTGTGAAGCCTCTTGGACGTATAGCTGAAAAATAAATTAAAATTGCATATTGTCCACGGTTATGCTCGCGTTAGTATAGATTTATTAATAACTAGCTGCGGCCCGCGGTGTTACCCGCGGTTTCCGGGATAAAAAGTAGCCTACGTGCTATTCCAGACTATAATCTATCTCTGGGCCAAATTTCATCCAGGACCGTTCGGCCGTTCTGGCGTAATTGAGTAACAAACATCCATCGATACATTCAAACATTCGCGTTTATAATAATAGTAGGATTCATTTCTGAATGAAAGCTACCCTATATCCTTTTATGTACTCCTGACAATGGGTATAACTATACTAGATTGTGGGGGGACCTGGCTGACGTTTGAAAACTATACCCTTTGAAATGAACACTTTTAGTGTCCTGGGTGGTGATAAGGGAGCTCCGTGCCTACGAAGCGAGGGTTCCCGGGTTCGATTCCCGGCCGGGGGAAAATTTGGGTGGTAAGCATGAAGTTTGTTCCGCGACATAGGGTATCCTAGTGCAGAGGTATGAGTGTGTAAACCTGTATTATAATTATTGTTTATTATTAATTACCTGCCGTTCGTGCACTCCTATGTAAAGCGACGGTTGCTGTGTGATACCGACTGGAGCGAGGCTTTGCGTCGCCTCCCATAGCACGTCTATATTTTGAAGCGCACCGCTGGATAAACGCCACATATTCACCACCGGTGCATCTAGCTGGAAGATGTCAAAAGTTTTTATAAACAGTTACGTACACATTGCCCGGTAGAAGGATTCTCTATGACGCAGACGGCATGGAAAAAGACAAACATCTAATACCCGAGAACAAACTTTACGCTCGGCCGGGGCACACAGTCTGCCCTGACCGGGAATCGAACCCGAGGCCTCTCGTTTTCAAGTTAGGGCTACCTACTACGATACAGTGCCGTCATTTAAAATAGTCATTTAGTATTTATTGTTATAGCGGTAACAGAAATACATCATCTGTGAAAATTTCAACATTCTGTTACGGTTCATGAGTTACAGCCTGGTGACAGACAGACAGACAAACGGACAGCGGAGTCTTAGAGTCCCATTTTATCCTTTGGGTACGGAACCGTAATAAATAGGCCTCTTTCAGTCAGCGGCATTGGGCCTATCTCAGTACTACCGGTGTTCTCTAGTTCCCAATGACAAGTCACCTGGTGCTGCCACAAGGGCTGGCTGGAGGCAGGCGTGCGGAGCGCGACTCTGCCGTCGTGCAACGCCACGGCGACCGTCACGGGGGGCGAAGGCCCACCCGCAGCACCTCCCAAGCACTCCCCCCTGCTGAGTGCCAACTGGTGCTCGGCCACGCTGAAGTTCCATCTGAGGATATAAATATAAAATCTTGGATATTTCACAGTGCAATCTAGCCTCAAACTAAGCAGAGCTAATACAGGGATCCAGATTATTGATAGAATATTCACATAGTACTATTTTGTTGTAAATTCAAACGTATTTATACACAAGCCGTATACAACATATTCTTTGAGAGATTTCGTTTGGCTTATATTTCATTCACTACTTCAACCCCGTGCCCGCGAAATCTCTCGCGAATATGTTCTTCCTCTGGATGATGCCTGATTCATCCACTATTTCAACCCCATCAAGTTTTATTCTTGCGACATAAAGAAGTCTTTGTCCTTCTCCAAGGTCCTTGTTCTCTTGAGATTATGCTCGAGAAGACTTCACCAGTATTTCTGTTGTCTTCGTGGGCCGTTTGCTCGACCCATCAGCTTACTCAAATAAAAATAAGGAGGATCTCATAGAACAAACGCTTCGTGCGTGGTACCGGTTATTCTTACAATAACTTACTTCTCATTCCCAACTCGAGGGTCCAACGCCCTAACAGTGTTGGAATGTCGCCTCAATACTAATACGTCTTTAGCACTGGTGGCGGCCTGTTCATTATTGCACCCACTGGACCCGCACTGGTAGATAACCCCGCCCGTGCTGGCATCCAGACCGAGCCATACGGTCTCTTTCGCGCCTGAAAACGTGACAAATGTGGTAGAAATCTCTTCAGGGATAAGACCGCAAATTGCAAAACAGAATCCTTTTTAAATGTTACTGCAATAAAATTACTTTTCAATAGCGGATACCCGGCGTGTAACTACGTTAAAAAATGAAATACTTTTGAGCCTAATACATTGTTTTATTGGTCTAAAACATCGTCGCGGTGTTGCCTTTCTAATGAAACCTGTTTGGGGCACATCGGTTGGATGGTGCCAAAAGAGCAACTAAAAGTAGCAGTAGAACTTGTGCAGTAATACACTCGTATTGCTGTGTTCTGGTGGCACATTCTTCCACCGGGCACAGCAATACGGTGAAATCACAGGTGCATGTGACGTAAAAACCCCGTCTTGGGGTCAACGCGATGCCACTAGGAAGTAAGAGGATCGGATACCTGTTCTTAAGTATTTATTTTTAAAAATAACTAGTAATTCCAAGGGGCTCGCATATTCAAAACCCGGCGATTAATTTTTTGAGTGGATCTTATTTAGACGTAGAATATTGAATGTACTTGATGTAATCTACAGTAGGTACAATCAAACGTCAATAAATTTCTAACCCATAGATGAAAAATAAACGTAAAAAGAATTGTTTTTGCACTTTATTTTAAAGTACTCATCAAGGGCCCCTCGATAGAATTTACTACGGGCCCCACACTTGCTTAGTCCTGTACTCGTCTGATTGCGTATATACCTAACTATTACATTGAGTCATTGTTTGCTGGCTTAAATCACTATCGTGTTTAAATGCGATAAGAAATATTTCAACTATGATAAAACAACGTAAACATTAAATTACATCTACACACTCATTCCACTGCACTTGGCATCGGCATCCGTAGGCATAAGCAAACACGAAAACAAAAACAAAAACCAAAATCTCGAGAACCAATTTAATCATAACAGTCTGCCCCAGCCGGGAAACAAACCCAGGACCCCTCGTTTTGACAGGGTAGAGTCTTCGTGGATGGCACTACCGATAGTCAATAAGTCAAAAAATGTATAAAATTTTTACAAAACCCTCATCCATAAATTATAATATGAACTAGGAAATCTAACAGGGACTTACCAGCAATCACGAGGTCATCACTATACTTGTACGATGAAGATAGCAGCTGGTCTGCGTTGAATGGTAACGGCTCAATTGTCTCTCCACTCAGACTATACAGTGTTCCCCGGAGGGATGGGATCAGACGGATCCATTTTCCACCCGATGTCAACTGGAACAAATGGTAATTATAAAAAGTTGTGCACTCAGTACTAATAAAACTCCCATAATTTATTATTAAATAATAATAACAGTATAATTACTACAGAGGATTGGAGGATCTACTGGATAAAATATAGGAGTATAATAATATATGGAGTTAGGTTAGATATACAAAACCAAAAACATACACTTATTTTGAATGACAGATATTGATCTTAAAATAAACATGCTTGTAGTACAACTTGCCTCAACATGGTGAAGATTTGAAGATAATAAAGGTTGCGTTTGGACATCCCACAGTTTAATGCCACTCTGCGTTGAGAATGCTGTTAGCTTTCCATCTAGGGTGCTTACTATCATTACACTGAAATGGATTAATATGTTGATTAAATTAAGTGGTTCTTGTTATATGGATAGGACATTTTAATCTAATTTAAAAAAATATCTTGAAAATAAGTCAAAACGTAATATCAATGTTTTTAAAAACATTACATGTTGCTTAGGAATAATAAATAAATCAATATACATGGACATTATACAGTGTCATCTAGCCCCAATCTAAGCATAATTTGTACTATGGGAAACCGATTGCTGATAGAATACTTATGTAGTACATTTTCTATTGTAAATACATACATACAATTCATATACATAACATCTAAAAAACAGATCAAACATCTATGCTCAATGCTTATCACATAAATCTTTATCCTGGGTAGGAATTGATCCAACAGACTAAGGCGCAGAAGGCAGACCTACTACCAACTGATCTGTGAATTCTGAAACACTGAGTTAATCTATAATTAAGGTGAAGCTACTAAATAATTTATGAAATGAATTCACTCATTTGTTTATTCAATGATAACACATTTTATATATGTTTACCAGTGACAGTTTGAAGAGGAAAAGCCATGCATTAGACTCTATTTAATAGACTTCAATGTTTTGGGAACTCCATGCAAAGCAGTCACGGACATCTGCAGACAACAATATATGGTCCAGCCAATAAAAAAAAAATTATTGGGGTATGTTCAATTTATTTGGATTTATACAATTATTCATTTGTGTTTTATAAATTAAAATCAAAACTATACATGGTATTGATTGGTCTGCTTATATAAAGTAATGTTGGAATTCAGTATAATTCAAACATTTTGCTTTGACAATTTTCAGTGGCAATAATTACCTTTCTGTTGTGTTCTAGTTCACTCTTATATAATGAAATTAAATACCATCACAATACCTTACAAGCTGTTATATAATCTTCATTGTAAAAAATAAAATGTTTATTGTTTTATATAAATCACTCTTTTTTAGTTGATGGCAATTGTTAAGATATCCAGGAATAAATGAATGGAATAAAATAAAATTAATAAAATAAAAAATTAAGGCCACAAATAATTGGATCAGAAGAGTCAGGAATATATATTAACTTTGCTACTACAATGGGTAACATCCCTACAAATAAATATACAATAATATATTTTAATTATAATGTAAAGGTACCTAGTATATTTTGTTTTATACAGAAGGCAGCAAGGTCAATGTTTCAAGTAAATTTTTGCAATATTCATAATAATTTTGGCCAACTGAGATATAATTGTTTGATTATCTTCCAATTTTTAGGAGTTTAAATTGTTGTTAATCAACTTATCTAGTAGTTTGTATGAAACTTGACAATATTATGTAAACTGACAATTTGTAGAAATTATACTGATTAAAAGTCATGAAACCAAATAACTAATGAACATGACAATGAAGAAAAGATATAATTAATAATCTTGTATTTTGTGCTTCGAAAGACACGTTGAGCTATGGTTGAAAATACAAGCTACATTTGTCTACATCACATAAGTATTGGATAATACTGGGATTTTTCAAACTTGTCACAACATGTTTGTATGAATTTGAATCTCTGATTAAAATCAATAGGATTTATATATGAGGTCCTCAAATTTAAACCAACTCCAATATCCATGTCCTATTTACATTACAATAAATATAACATGGAAATTGGGACCAGTAATCGAAATCTTGGCTTTAAGACACTGCAAGTATCATTTTGTATACAAACATTCATTTTTGTATATGTACATAGTATTGTGCATATGTAATATAAGTTTTAAACAGGCACACTTACTCCTTGTGAACCGGACCATCTTTGAGATTTGTAGGATTACAAAAAGGCAGCTTCTGAACATTATCATCAGCCCTTAGATATGAGACTAAAGAACCGATTGTTATCACGATTAAAATGATAGGCTTCCAATACCAGTCCGACATTTTATTATTGCTAAATTAAATAGGGACATTTCAGTTCCGAAACTGTCTGTTTTTAATTTATTACGAAATTACTGAAATTATTTCGAGAAATCAACACTGCACAAACAAACTCTGTAAAAGCCATTGACGGAAGTCCACGTAAATAATTAGTGTATGTCACTGTCAAAAATGTATGTATGTGAAGCACGGTTGGGATTGATTTGACAATATCAAATATTTGTTTTATTGTTACAATTTTGACAATGAAAGACAAGACTGATAATGACATGACATTGATATTTGTTTGTTTGTCTTGTCTGTTTCCTTCCTTGCTCGCTAATCGTTATGGCCGTGCATCCGAATTGCATTTTTAATTTTCTGTAAATCATCTGAGGAGGATCTCCTGTGCGATTACCTGTACCTTGAAACTAGTGTACAATTCAATTTGGTCTATCATCACCGATTGATTAATCCATTTAAAGTCATCATCTCCGAAACCCGTCTTGCAAAATGACGCTGGGTACATACAATAGGCATCAAGCCGAAAAGAAAAAGTAAATTATCTTTTTATCAGCTGCTTTTAGGATGTTGTACACACCAAATATTTGTATTGTTCACCGTTTGTTTTTGTTCAGACATGCGGCGCTGGCTGCCAAGTTTCCTCAAGGCATCCGTTGCCAGAAGTGCCTGGAGTATGGCCACTGGAGTTACGAATGCACGGGGAAACGTAAGGTGCTTAAGCGCCCATCACGCACACAAGTCTTGAAGAAGAATTTGAAGGCTAAAGAAGAAGCTTCATGCAGGTGAGCTAATAATTTACCTGTTGAAAATTTTGGTAACCATCTTGTTTTTGTGCTTAGTTTCTACAATATTGCGAATATAATTTTGTCAAAGCTGTTTTACAAACCTTGTGTTTTTTGTTGCCTATTAAAGCTACCAAGCCATTATTATTTATGCATTTGCAAATGTTGCAATATTCTGGCAGTAATATTCTAAACTGTATTTTTTTTTCATTTACCCTCATTTTGTCTGAATTATATTTTTATCATATTTTAAGCTGCTAATTATAAAACTGTATTTGGATTGAGTAAATCCAAATACAGTTTAAGTTACCAATTTAGTTCAGTTATCATCTGAGTGTGTAGATTTAATATTTAAAAGTTTTATCATTATATAATATTTTCAACAGCAAGGGCAGCTGCAACATACCGAAAAAGAAGAAGCGAGTTGAGCAAGACTGCTCGGATTGTTCCAGCTCATCAGGCAGCTCATCAGACTCGGACTCAGACTCTAGCTCATCTGACAGCGATTCAAGCAGCGGCTCTGACAGTGAGAGCGACAGCGATAGCAGCGAGAGTGGATCAGACTCTTGCAGTGGAAGTGACTGCAAGAAGTAAGCGTACAACAGATAGATTCCTTTTTCAGTATTGCTATAAGGATCTTACAATGACTCGTGGCTAAAACTATAAGAACTTACTAGCCAATGAAAGCCCTTCTTTTGTCTTTACTAATCAATGATCCGCAATGCTGATTGGTAAAGTCAAACTTCTATACTTTTGTTTGACCATTTTTATACCTTTTAAAAAAAATATATCTATCTCTTATCTTTTTAATTGAGATTTTGGAAATCATACCTGCATATCTTTGCATTCTACATAGATATAAAAAAAATTGTAAGCAAATTATCTAGGTAGTTCTCAGTTCAATATGCAATTGCTTCAATTAGTGGTCAATCTTAGTAGGGCTGTGTTCAATTGTTGGTAAGTATTAACAGGTTTATTTTTAATGCTGGTCGTTTAAATTTAACCTGTTTTTGATTTAATTAATTGTATTTTATGATTTTTAATTCTATTCCATGTAACTTTATAATTTTATGAGGATTTTAACTTATAACTTAGTGAGTACTCATACAAGTGAAATATGTAAGTAAGTGTCACTCAATTCTTTGGTATTTATTTATAATATATTTTTAATGGTGTTGTAATCATTGATGTTTGTACTAATAATTACATGTGTAATTGTAAGGCTCTATGAAAAATTGTTTCAAATGTTCATCTTTAAAATTTGTGAAAAATGAATTGCAATGTATCTTTGATGTTGTCAAAAGAATTTTCATGTATTTCAATGTATTTAAAATATTGTCTGGATTCTACAACAACCAGTTATAATTAAATTAGCTCTGCTCTTAATAAATCTCGTAAATGCTATTCATAAGTGATTCATTACCAGTTTTTTTGTACCAGTCTGCTTTTGGTGTCTAAGTTATATAAGCACTCCAACATGTCTTATTGAGTAGCATAGCCAAAACTGATATGTTTACTTGCCCTCTGTAACAAATAAGAGCAGGGTTTCTTTACTTGATGATCTGTAAAGAACAACTAGGTAAGCATTGCCATTAGCGTCTATGTTTTTAGTTAGGGTTTACAACTTTAGTAATATGGCTTATCATCATTTGACTTTTGCATCAACAAGATATGATTTATGCGGCTTACTGCCACAGGCTTATGCTACATGTAATACTCGGCTGTAAATGTTAATAATTAGGCAGTTATATCTTAGTCGGCTTGCAATCTACTTGAAAGAGCTCTCTTCAGGATGTAATTTTTCTTGCATATATGTATCTGATAGCATAAGTTTGAGTAAAAAGATGTTGTGATGTTTATTTTTAAAAGATATGGGTAATGCTTGATAGTTTGTGTGAAATTTATTTCAAATGTTTGTAATGTTGTCTATGCTTTGTAAACTTGCTTTAACTTATTGATCTAATCGATATATTAGAGTTAGATTTATTTAACTAGAAATGTCATAGACGGTATATATTTATAAGAATGTAAATGTTTTTCTTTGTATTAGATTGATTGATTTGTATTGATAAAGAATACCAGAATTTAGTAGTATTTTTAAAGACTGTAAAAATGTTTTTCTTTGTAGTAGATATTCAATATAAAATAAACATAATTTGATGGATGTGAAGTATTGTTTTGTTGTATTTCTAAAAATCTAAAGGTCAATTCTCAGTAGCTAGGTACAGAGTCAAATATGGTACTTTCTATGTTGTCCAATATTTCATGAAACCATACCCCTAATATTTTTAAAAAATTTTGATTTTGCTCCTGATGCAAATGATTCGAGTACTGAGATACTGCAAGAGGATCGTGGATTACATTTCGACACAGCACAACAACAGTAATTGGTCCTCCCTAAACTAAGTATGAAAAGGCCCAAGTCACATTGTAGTGCACCCATCACCCGAAACGGGGTAATGTCTCATGCGAGATTACCAGGTGTGGTGGTGATACTTCTCTGGGCTAACTAACTTAAGATGTATGGTATGATATAATTATATGGGGCTATTCTGTAATTCATACTTATTTTTTTATGATCTTAATCATAGTGAAAACAGAAAAGGGTGCATTAGGTTATACCAGTGTAAACTACTCGAATTCCCAGTAGGCGCAAGTAAATATATCACACCGATTATTCTAAAGAAATGTGACAACATATGTACGCTTTGTAATGGTCTATAAATCTTGTTAAGTGAAAGTAAAGAAAACAAATGCTATATTATTATTAAATTTATTAATATTTATTGTACATTAAAATCTTACATCACAAAATTACCTTATGGTTAAACACAAACTTAATTTAACAATTTGTACTTCCAAAAATGTGTGTGATTTAATCAAGGTACATATATTCTATAATTATTGTCGAAATTCAGCGATCAATAGTCTGTTTTAAACATACCGCGGTACATTATATGACAAAAATCACTACTCTCAATAATATATTTCGGTGGACCATATTTCGACTATATATCAACATCGGATATAGGCATCACAATTTCATTTAGTAAGGTTGGATCTGTTGATATATGTATTGTTACTGTAAGTTTTGTAGAAGAAAAGTTGCATGATTTGGGAGTTTTCGTACAAAGGAAAAGGATAAAAAAATAAATAGATTATGAAGATATTTTTGTGTATGTAAATAGCATTTTAAAATATTTTTTTTATTCTTTCGCTATGATGAATTTAATTTTATAACATCAGATCTCTTTAAAATTGGATACTTATTTGTACCAATATCACTTTTGGATGTGTTATGCGCCTTTGGACCTACAAATTGGGAGTTATTGCCTGCCCATTAGAGGTATATAATGAAAAGCATAAAGTAACCTAAGATTGTAGACAAATTGGTGGGTTTATCAGAAACTTAAAATTAAAACACCAGAATAATAATGAGAAAGCTAGCTAGCTGATGATTTGTCTCACAGTCACTGTCTTTTCTCTCCTTAGGGAGTCTTGCTTGGGGAAAGACAATAAATATTAATGTATGATGAGAGTATATGCCCATTGGTCGTTCATTCTCTGTGTAAAATCAAATCAGTTAAAGTTGGAATAAGAATGACTTTTTGACTCTTTCTGGCAAGATTTATAACGAAAGGACAGAGATAAAATATCGATCCAATCCCCGTTTCGATTATAATTTCTTTCAGAATTCAAATTTCTTTATTCAATATAACGTACGCCACCTGCTTCTAGATAAATAAAAATTATTCTATAGCTTGCTCATTACTACTCTGAACTTATATCTACAGCTGAGTTGCTTGATTTTCAGACAGTTGATGAAAAACATAAAATAATTTGTATTCATTTTCGATTCTTGATGCGATTACAAATTTAAGACCATTATTGAGTAAAACTACTATTAAAAACATTCTTACAATAATAATTATGAAATAATAACCTAAGTTATAGGGAGTAATAGTATGGATGACACCAATTATATTTTATTATTAAAACCCGCATTATTCAACCAGCAACCAGCAATTCACCAATATGATGTTACTAATGTTAGATACGTTCTAACATTGTCTTTTCAACAATCTTCTTCATCTTTAAGGTGAGTCCCGAACAAGCAGGCTCTATTTAACGCTATAAAACTGCTATCGCCTTGTGAAATATAGAGATTGTACAATATAATAACTAAAAAGTTACAGCTTAAGTAGCTTAACTAGCTCTTAATATAGTAGTTTCATTAATTAAAAGCTAGAAATATCAATTACTAAGATTGAAAAACGTCTGTTATAAATCAGTTATCTCGTATCGATAGGTCCCATATATTCTAGATGGCGCTGTGTGAAATGACGAATATTTATTGAAATAGTATGAGTCCATAAAGGTTTTAAGCAGCCGCTCTTGCTGCACTAGCAATTAGCGTAAACGAGACGAAAGACTTGCTCGGGGTATCGCCTTAACAATTCTTGTTACAATTAAAACTAATTACCAACTTATATCTAATAAACGACGGTAATTTCAGAGCAATATGCTTAAGAAGCAGCCGGAGCTTCAGGCAAGGTATGAATAATGACCTTTCGTTTAACATCAAAGCTGAAATTATTCATCTTGAATATCCGGCTATCGTAGAATGGCTTTAGGTCTGTGATGTTGATCTGCCTGGCCCGTTCCAGCAAATCCCTCTCCGATATCTCAATGGTTGGCTGTGAATGGTTGTGAAGGCCTCGCATGTATGCCAGTTGATCCATGGTGAGCTGCCGAAGTATGTAGTATAGTAACTCGCTGTGGTCCTTTTTGAATGACAGGTATTTTTGGAATGTCTGAAAGGAATTATTTTGGTTAATTACTTGCGTATTAATGGAGGTCCAATTGCTCACGTCTGTAGGTGAGTACCCTTTGAATCCCTGGAGATACCCACTGGGTGGTGCTAAAGGAGAAACAACAAGTAGTAACTTTGTGCAGGGTTCGCCCGGAGAGTCAAGCAAACAGTAGTTCACTGGCTTCGCTGTGCTCTGGTCGAAGGGTGTAGGTGCCGGTGAAATCACATGCGCATAAGACGTAACATCTCCGTAGTAACGGGCGAAACGGGGTACGATTTGGGTCTTCGGTTGGGGAGGACCTAAGTCGTATTGATGTTGTTATGGGCGTAGGTTACCACTTACGGGCGGGCGGCGGGCCTTCAACTCGTCCCGTCACATTTGTCAAATAAAATATGTGGCTGCAGCATCAAACTGTATCCCCCGATTTTGTTATCGTCAGTTTTCTGGCTTGCTTCCCACTATGGAAGAAAATTTAGACATAATCACGTTAAAAAAAAATTACCTGTCTCATGGCCCGCATGACGCTGTACTTCTGCGTGTCGACGAAGCTCTCGAGCATGGTGCGTATCGCCATATTGACGTCCTCCTCGTTAACTTGAGCGCGGAGGTGCATTCTCGCGTGCGCTTCGCTCATACGGATCACTGGAAATTATCATAATTATGTCAATGTCAAACATATTTATTTGCATTCGCTAATAACAAGAAGAAATAAAGTAAACATACTTTATTTTAAAAGTGTTTGTGTCCATTTTTTTACGTTTTCAATGATAATAAATGTTTTTCACACGTTTCACGATGCGGTTGTAGTTGTAGGAACATATAATTTTTAACTAGCTGTTCCCTGCTACTTCAACCGCTTGTTGTTTACCTGACTCGATGTGTCTCACTGTGATGGGCAAGCTGCCGGTCGCTAGAGACTCCTGCCTCAGCTGACTGTACATCTTCGCCACTTTATCTTGATCCATGTTCTGGAAAAACGAACAACAATACAATAGAAAACTACCTCATTGTAGAACGAGAGAAATAAATGTATAAGGTATGTTGTATGATAATGCTACATAGGTAGGGGGTCCAGTTGTTCCCATCCGTGGGTGAGAACCCTTTAGTATCTTCGGTGGTGCCAAAGAAACAACTAAGAATAGCAGTAGAACTTGTGGTCAGTGCACTTGCATTGCTGTGTGCCCGTAGAACGGTGTAGGTGCCGGTGAAATTAGATTCTTGAATGAAAATTCTTAGCGCAATGCGATGTGACTTGGGTCATCTCATACTTCTCCATGGAAGTATCGGAGATGTATTGCAGTTGTTTATATGCGTCAGTGATCACTTAACATCAGGTAGGCTGTCACATAATAAGTAAATTCTAGTATTATTTACCTGTAGTTTAGGATGCACATTTTCCCTGGAGTAGACAATATATTTCTTGAGTAGCTCTTGTGGCAGATTGAACTCGGGGTCGTTTTCGCTCTCAGCCAACGCGACGCCACGTTTTGTCGGGTGGTGTCTGATGTGAGAGCTCACCACGAACCTACAGTTTTATAATTATTAACACAGTTTCGGAATTTAACCAGGGAATTCTGCAGAGACACCGGCCTACTCTCGATAATTAAGAGTGAATCGGCTCTGATCTACCACGAGAGCCCAATCCGGATTGGTAGATGTCACATGTCGTCGAATTTTTGGTTATTTCACATGCCGATTTCCTCACGATGTTTTCCGTCACCGTTTCCAGAACGTGGTATTGCGCACATAAATTTTTCAAATGAAAAAACTCATTGATGCGCGTGTGGGTTTGAACCAGCGACCTTCAGATTGAAAGTCGGCGTCTGTACCCCTGGGCCACCAAGCTTATACGTACTTCGCGAGATGAGCATCTTGCATAGGGTCTGCCTCGTCTCTCACCACACACAGCACGTCGAAGCGAGACAGGATAGGCTCCGATAGATTCACGTTTTCCGAGAACGTGAGAGACGCATCGTAGCGCCCGCCTATGGGATTGGACGCGGCTATTATTGAACATCTGAAAGACATACAACCAGTCAATAAAATGGATTATTTTAATACTTGCTTACCGCCCCGCGGTTAAAAGTTAACATGAGACGTAGGATGACACTGAAAAAGTTTCGCATTTATAATTTTCATATAAGATTGAGCAGCTGATTTGCCGCATCTCGGAAGTGTTAGAGCCAGTTGCTGTTCTGTTTTTATTGTTCCGTACCCAAAGGGTAAAACGGGACCCTATTACTGTGTGTCTGTCTGTCCGTCTGTCACCAGACTAGAGTAACCTCACCTGGCGTGCAGTGATGTAACAATGCCAGCTTTGGAGATGGATATGGACTGCTGTTCCATAGCCTCGTGAATGGACGTTCGATCCTGATCGTTCATCTTGTCGAACTCGTCGATCAAACACACTCCTCGGTCCGCTAGCACCAACGCACCCGCTTCTAGCGTCCAATCTCTGTAATAAATGGTTTAACAGAACATTGAATACTAATGACACTGATTGGATTAATAGAGCATTGAATACCAATGCTCCTGATTGGATTAACAGAACATTGAATACCAATGACACTGATTGGATTAACAGAACATTGAATACCAATGACACTGATTGGATTAACAGAACATTGAATACCAATGACACTGATTGGATTAACAGAACATTGAATACCAATGGCACTGATTGGATTAACAGAACATTGAATACCAATGACACTGATTGGATTAACAGAACATTGAATACCAATGACACTGATTGGATTAACAGAACATTGAATACTAATGACACTGATTGGATTAACAGAACATTGAATACTAATGACACTGATTGGATTAACAGAACATTGAATACTAATGACACTGATTGGATTAACAGAACATTGAATACTAATGACACTGATTGGATTAACAGAACATTGAATACCAATGACACTGATTGGATTAACAGAACATTGAATACTAATGACACTGATTGGATTAACAGAACATTGAATACCAATGCTCCTGATTTGATTAATAGAACATTGAATACTAATTATCCCAGTTGGTTCAAAAGAACACTGAATACTAATAACTAAAAATTTATTTATACTGTCTTCTTGAGGACATCTTTACCTTGTCGTAGGATTTTTCCTGACGTAAGCAGTCAAACCCACAGCACTGGCACCTTGTCCAGTTGTGAAGATAGCGCGCGGTGCAATCTGCAAGAAATATGATTATACTGATACCTGATGCTAAGTGGGACCAAAAATAGTATTTATTTACTTTAGACAAAACGGCATAACCTAAAGATTACCTAAAGATGTTGTTTTCATTGGCACTCCTAGTTATTCTTTATCAGCTTTTAATGTTCCACAGTTCAATAGTACTCTCAAAAAGAGTGAGAATAGTCACCCAATGAGCCAGATCCGGTGTGAGTACTGGTGAAATACAAGCGCATGAGATGTGACATCCTCGTCTCATCGTAATGGGTGGAATGCGACTTGGGTAATACATTTTGTGCCTAGTGCATTATTTTAGTGGTTTCTAAATGTATAATAGACATATGTGTATAATGGAAAATTTTGGTGTTTTATATATTAGGATTGTCTGTATGTTACCTTTTCAGTGTACTTCAAGAATTGTGATTTTGCCGTTCCCGGGTCGCCGCAGATTAGTACATTTATATCACCTCTCAGCTTGTGTTTTTCACCTATAGACAGAAAAATCTGTCTTTAGATTTAGGTTCAGATCTAAAGGTCCAAAGATAAGCAATTTGCAAATCCCCTATTTTGCTGATGACTGAAATGAGATCCTCCTTATTTATTTTCCTCTATTTCATTAACCTATTTTTATTAGTAAATGGTGCGCAAATATATTTTCTTACCCGGATTCTTAGGCTCCCCCCCAAACAACGCCAACGCCAGCCCCCGTTTAATATAATCGTGTCCGTATATAGAGGGCGCGATGCTCTGCACAATTCTCTCCCCGATCCGAGGGTCTTTGGACAATTTCACGATGTTGGCGACATCCTCGTCAGTCAGAGACTCCACTATGTGCTTGCAGTCCTTCACTACTATATAGTTGGCTATTATCACTGTTGCGAATACAGGGAAACCCTGAAACAATAATAATAATAAATATTCACGGACTTTATACAGCGCCATCTAGCCCCAAACTAAGCAGTACTATGAGAACTAGATAACTGATAGTCATAGTTTTTTTGTTGTTGTAAATAATAATATTAACACCTAGACACCAAACAAACATCTATGTTTGATAGCTTTTGGCCTTCGCCTCAAAGGGAGCTGGGAGGGGACGATGCAACAGGTGTTCCACCAGAGGACTAGGGTGGAGGAGAAATAGGATATCCAACGCGGGTGAATACGTGGGGCGCAGCTAGTCTCTACCGTTACCTGTTCAGTATTGAGGGATCCATCATAATTGTTTGTATAGATGCCGGTTAAGTCCACTTCGTCTCCTGGTTTGCAGCGGTCACACAGATCTGCCAGCAGAATGCAGTCCTTGCTCCGGGGTATCCGGCCAGCCGGGATCCTTCCTGGGGACTCCTGGATCGTGACCTTCTGGTAGTTCCTGTATACCGTTTGTTCCATGTTCACCTGGAAAATAAATAATTGGGTTTTAAAAAAGGTTTTACTCAAAGAGAAGTTAAGAAAATGTTACGGTAGGTTCACAAAACTATGATATAACTATAAATAAGTGTTTCTCAATCAATATCAATACTTACTTTCACCTTTAGGGGTGAAATTTCTAGATGCAGCCTACCAAAATAAAATAAAAAAATATCTCAGTCGGCCTTTCTTGTCGAAGATTGCGCGTGACAAACACAAATTAAAAAAGAAATAACATACATACAGCCAAAGTGAGAACCCATCCTTTTTTTGTAGTCCGTTAAAAAATACCAGAATAGACGCGCTATGGGAATCTAAGAAAAAACCAAGCAAGACAAAGAGATTGTGTGACAGTTTCATTCAAAGATTGGTGAAATGCATTTTGACATTTTGAATATTGACTTTCTAAAAGCCACCTTCCACATGTCGTGGCTGTGCCTGGAAAGCATAATGAACTTACCATAAAAGGCCCAGCGCTCTGACACTCCGGACAGGACCCCGGTTTGACCTCAGCATTCTGGCTCTGAACGAACGGCCCCAGTATATAACCACACCGGTTACAATCATACTTCACAACAGACAGCTGTGGCAGCACTCCAGTAGTACTCGTTATCACTCCAACAGTTCGGACCAGCTGGTTCAAATGCAGCTTCCGGAATGTTCTGAGCTCCTCGATCAGGGGTAAGTCTGATATTCGGACGTGGATTTCGGAGGTCACTCTCTCGTATGATGGGAAGATTTGGAGGACAATATCTTTTGCTACCTGTTGAGTTGGTAAGTTGTACAATTAAGCATATTTAATATTTATTCCTAAGTCACTAGGTTTTCTTAAGTCAACAAAAATAATTTAAAAGCCGGTGAAATTACAGGCGTATGAAACGGTACATCCCCGTCTCAGAGTGACGAGATGCAACTTGGGTCTTCTCATACTAAGGTAGGAAAGGACCGAAGTCGTATTGCTGTGGTTAATGCATTTTTAGAACGAAGTTTAGCGCTATTACAACAATGGGGAAGAATAAGCAAGAAATCCCTTACGACTTTTTTTCTACAAAACTAAACCGCTTCACAAAACTCGGTAAGAGTTTGTATGGAGCAGTGTCTTTTAGACAGAATTCAATCTGCTTCACGACTAAAAACTCCAAGTAAATTTATCAGAGCATACCTCATCGAATATCTGCAACATTTGAAAGGGCGCTTCGGGCAGAAAGTACGCCAACACCTGCTCCCTCCTCGCCAGGACATCGAACTCCACGTGGAAGGACGCCTGGTTATGCTCGCACATGCGCCGGATGCGCTCTTTGTACACAAACTGGTTCTTAGAGTTTGTGTACGTACGGAGGAAGTTTTTGAACCTGGTAATTAATATTCATCATTATTTCAGTGATTTCATCATTCATAGCAGTAGAACTTGTGCCAAGGTCGTCCGGAGAGGTACTGCCACCACATGTGGAATCTGCCGCCAAGCAGTAGTGGTTGCATTACTGAGTTCCGGTGGAAAGGTGTGGCTGCCAGTGAAATCAAATGCGCATGAGACGTATCATCCCCGTCTCGGGTGATGGACGCAGCAGGATGAATGCGACTCAGTAAAGATTTGGATGTCTTACTGAGTCGCACGCATTACTGTTGTCATGGGCGAGGGTCACCACTTACTATCAGATGGGCCCTCAGCTCGTTCCGTCACTCAATCACATAAAAATAAAAATAAAAATAATAACAACAATTCGATGATAGTGAGAGCCTCTTCACCTGTTAGCAATTTCAGTCCGTGGCCCCAACATAGAGACCCATTCCTTGGTGGTATATCCTTTCGTATCCTCAAGATTCTCAATACTCTCGATGCCTTCCTCTACTTGTTCGTGGTCGCCCGTAGCTGCCTTCTCGGCGGCGCGGCGGCGTTTCGCGCGCGGCGCGTCGGCACCTTCTTCGTCTGATTCATCTGTGAAAGAATTATAGATAATTTAATATACGAACCCCAGATTGCCAAGAACTTTGTGCATTTTTTTTGTAGGATTTCAAAATTAATATTCATTTAATTCAGATAGAACAAAATAAATACAATAATAACTGTAACTGTGCTTTACAATGGTTTATCAGAACTTAATGAAATAAGAATAGAGACCCGACACATATTCTACGCTAGTGCGAAAGGAACAACTAGAAGTAGTAATAGAACTTAAGTTTGTCTGGAGAAGAATTGCTTTCATGCTGGTAATCTGCTAAGCAGGGGTACCACTGAGTGATACTGTGATTATAGTCTGGAAAAGCACCTAAGCTACTTTTTATCCCGGTGCAATATACGGTTCCAAAAGGATGACCTACCGTACCAGACTCTAATGTTTCCACTTCAGGGACACCAGCTGTAGGGGACCAGGTATAAATTGGGAATGAAAATGCTAAGTTCGACAATATCGGTGTAATAGTTGGATAAAGTACCTAGAAACAGATTGATAAAATGATATCAAGCTACCTACCTAGCTATAACGATAATTTAGGTACGTAAGTTATTGTTTTACACGCAAAATTGACAAATCAGCACCAAGCTATAAGATTCTACAACTGACAAAACAAATGATTATGACTTTTATGGAACGAAATACCATTTTGCCACGTGCAAATGTCGAAAATTAATGATAAACTGTTGGATTTTAATGTTAATTAAACTAGTAAGCTCTAATTCAATATATAGAACAACCAAATAAGTAATTTAACTAACTAACCGTTTATCTGACACGTTTTACAAATGGGTTTTAGCGGTAAAAAACCGTTGGTCAAGGAATGACAAAATGAAGCTAGTTTTAAACAATGAATAGTATATAAAATGTTACTAACCTTATGATATAGTCGAATAATACCTATTTATACCTGATTAGAGTGTTGGGTTCAAAATTATTATACTAAAATCACTTCACAGTTTCTTCACGGCTGGACTTTGAACTCTCGACCACTCTGATGACGCGCAATTCCCCGTTGCATTTATTTGCGCTGCACGGCATCAAAATCAATGAAATCCTCTTGCTCACACGTATTTAGTGCTGGTAATGATATCCGGTGTAGATCCAGGACCATGTAGGGGACCAGGTATAAATTGGGAATGAAAATGCTAAGTTCGACAATATCGGTGTAATAGTTGATAGCCATCTGACTCTAATACAAAAAAGAGTATACACTGAGGGTAGACGTAGGGTACATATAAAAAATTGTGATTATGTCGGTACTGAGGCCAGCGAATCTTCAACACCAGCCTACTCTTAATAATTGAGAGTGAATGGGCTCTGATCTACCACGAGAACCCAATTCGGATCGGTAGATGTAACATGCCGGTTTCCTCACGATGTTTTCCGTCACCGTTTCGAGAACGTGGTATAGCGCACATAAATTTTTCAAGTGAAAAAACTCATTGTTACACGTGTGGGTTTGAACCAGCGAGCTTCAGACTGAAAGTCGGCGTCTGTGCCCCTGGGCCACCAAAGGATGACGAACCGCGCGTAATACTAAGTTAATCACTTACCATAGAGCAAATCCCGGTCATCCCTCCGTACCCTTCCCTCATCGCGGTCACGGCGCCTGAGTTCCTGCTCGGCGGCAGCTCTGTCTTGAATGGACATCGCATCGTAATCTTCGTTGTCTAGATCTTCAGTGTCGTAGCGATCTAGGCCAGGCATTGGTCGGTAGTCTCTGGAAATATATAGGATTCAGTATAAGCAATGTGGAGTATCATTATGAATGATCTTACCCTACCTTACTTTCCGAAAAATTTCGGAAATACAATAATGATACTATTAAAAACCAGGGGGATCCCCCCCCTATTGAATTGTATAAAAAACATAAAGTGACATATTTATCAATTAACTAATTAGTTGATCAATTACAGAGTTGAAGACTTACGCTTCCATATTGTCCCCAAACAGTTCCTCTCCATCTTCCTCCTCCTCTTGAGGGTTATCCCCGAGGATAGCGCCCTCATCCTCAAACATTTCGTACTCCCGCGCCGGTGACGTCATCCGGGAACGGGCCCCGTCTCGGTCCGATGGTGTGTCTGGGATAGGTGAACTCTGTAAAGTGAATTATATTTGTATTTATTTATTGGAAATCATAATGGGTTTTGATTTTAATGGCTATATTGATCGTCGAGGTCTAGGTCATATCACAGAGATGTAGATAAGATGAGACCGATGGAATGCAGAAAGCACATTAAGACCAATTTCAAGCCTTTTGTTCTGGGCAGCTGCCAAGTATTTGGTTACAAGAAAGTGTGATCAGAAAAAGTATGTCTATTATACAATTATATTATGTATGGTTATGGGCCATATAAATAAAATGAAGGCTCTACAGTGGCTGATTACAGCAGAGGATTCATAACTCTGTCTACTTAAAACTTAAAACATTCACTATCATCAATTCATCTTTGCAGCATATTGGGTTGCCAACAACTGCTTTCCATTTCCTGCACTTTAAGGCCTTGGACTGGATGGGTTATCGTTAAACTATGGGTGATAACAGACACAAAAATACCTCTATGCAGATGCTGGTGGTGTACCACACCAAGAAATATAAATTAAGTTATGGAAACTGTAAAAATTTTAGTGTCAAAATTTATATTAAGTAATGCCAACAGAATTGAGGTCAGTTCCTCTAAATAAATGAGAAAAAAATTGCTAATCATTCTAACACGCTTAAGGTCACTTAAGCAATGTTAAAAAAGCTGGAGTTACTTTAAGCCTAGGTGGAGAAGGACCTACATCTCTTTTGTTGTTAGAAGCAGAGGTAACTCTCAGGTTATATAAACAAAAGTTTAAGCACAAAATAAACCAATTAAGGTGGTGACGAAGATGTGTTTTAGTTACAGATTTGAAAGAAAATCTGCCAGCTTTCAAGTTGGCAACCACAAAGGATTTTAGGCTCAAGAGCAAATTGATATAAAATAAACACTTGACAGTTTACAATACATAGTATTCCATACTTTAACAGGAGTTATTTAAGAATCTATTCCTATGATATATAAATAGGAGATTAGGAATATAGGGACATTTCATTGACAGAAAAGGTTCCTCAGTTAATTGATACATTCGTTACATGCAAACATCAATAGGTTAGGACATCGGTTGTATTGTGTTAAATACAACTAAATATTGTTATTTAGGTAACTTCTCAATGAATAATAGACTGACAATTCGTATAAACTGCCTAGCTGAGGTACAGATTGAAAAAGATTATCGTAGCCCTATAAGAGGCCTTTACTTTTGTAACTTTTAATGTGTTAAAACATCTCATGAAACTTACCATTTCACTTGCTTATCACCAACACTACAAAAAATAACTAAATAACAAAAAAATATTGATTCCTATATAAATGAGTTCAAAAATATAATACAAATAGGAGCAAAACACACCGGTATACCGACACCGTTACAAAAAAAACAAACAGAACATATTGTACAATACAAACAGGTTATGCTGTCATGTCATAAAAGCGCGCGAAGTCGGATCGGACCCCATCTGTGGTGACTGAAGACTAGGGCAAAAAGGCAAAAAATAAGAAGAAGAAGACGAGGGCAAAATATCGATATCTTTCCATATAGTTATCCATATTATCGTTGATATTTATAATCGGGATATATCAATATTTTTCACTCCATAATTATTGATACTGTTTAAAAATGTCGATACAATAAATGTAATATTTTGTTTCAATTGTCTGTGGATATTTGTAAATTTTAATTTTAGCGACATCTGTTGATGATAAATAAAGGGAAAGTTAGTAATATTATGGGTGCGTTCAGATTGATTAGAAATCAAACTTCAAACTAACTAACCTCAAAATTTGAGATTTTCATTTGACTTTTCTGAACACCTATGTCGTAATGTCAATAAATATTTCTTCAGTTTTTTATAAAAAATGGCTAAATACATCGCACAAATAATAATTTTGGGTTCTCAAGTGGTAGGACGAGCGTTTGCGAGAGCCCTGAAGCAAGAAATAGCCGCATCGCAAGAAGCCGCGAAGAGAGCTGGAGGTGGACCCGAAGGAACAAGAAGAGCTGCTGCCAATGCTTCTACAGGACTCACATTAGAAGAAGCGATGCAGATCCTGAATTTAGATAAATTAGAACCTGAAAAGGTCAAGAATAACTACGAACATCTCTTCAGTGTGAACGACAAGGCAAAAGGGGGCTCGTTTTATTTACAATCCAAGATAGTGAGGGCTAAGGAAAGGATAGACGCTGAATTCAAACAAAGCCAGTCTAAAACTGAACAAAGTGCACCCAAAGACACATCATGAGACATTTAGATAAAATTGTGATTTTTAGCTTTCATTAATTTTATTGTAGATATTGTTTTAGTAAAACCTCATTTTGTAAAATAATGTTTATTGTGTAGATAAGAAACCACAATAGTGACTAGAATATGTCAGTCTTCTACAAATTTTGATTATGCATATAAGTGTAAACATTCTAATTTATACTATACTATCTATAAAGACATTATTAGAAAAAACTGCAGCTACAGCGCTTAGTATAGATACAATAAATTCCTAATCATTGATATGCAAATAATATTTTTAATGCATGAGATCAACCATTAATTTTTGCCTAATTTTTATTAGTAGATTGCTAGGACTAATGCAACCCTAAATAATTATAGTATTTAACCTTTTGACCACAAAATTATAGTAAAATGGTTGTAACAGAGTTGATGGTCACATTTAAACATTATTGTCTATTGTGTGTGGGATTAAAAGTTAAATTTTAACAATCAGGTCTGGAATCTATAAAATCCTAATCAAAATTAGGCCAAAATGGTATACACTAAATTACATACATTTCACTTACAACACAAATCTACGACTAATCAGTATTTTACTATATAAGAAATATTATAAAACTGCAAATATTTGCTATATAAATACTAAGCTATTATTGACTAGGAATGGCTATGAACTATATATGCATTGAGCAACAGCATATTCAATCACTTTGAACACAAGTATATCAACTAGAAATTCAGAAAACCTGCTCTGTGCTCCCTTTCCAATGTTGCTATCATCTCTTGCAATCTTCATTCAGATTATTACTCATTCCCTTAAAAACTATGTTATGGCAGTGACAATATTACTTTATATAATAATAATTTATGATTTAACATCCATCAGTATAACTACTTCATATGGACTGCAATCAGACATCCCAATTGCATTACAGAGCCACCCATAAAAGCCTTTTTCGAAATCACACACTCCCATCCACCAGTTGACACTGCTGAACGTAAGCTGGACAATTCCAGCATACAATCCAATGCCAACATTAATAAGAACAATCAAAATTGGATACAATACTATCACAAGTGGAAGGAATAATGTCTTCCACGTTATATTATCAGCCAAACTTGACACAACATTACACCAAGCCTGAGAGCCAATGTAAAATGAGTATGCTGCAGAAACACAAGTCACAAATGGTAAGCAAATCAAGGTAAATAGAAATATGTGTGGGCCGTTACGCTTAGAACACTTAGAGATGTTCATTTTCTCATATTCCTCTGCCACTATAGCCGCCTCAATTATCTCTAACTCCTCTCTAGAAATGTTTAACATAACGTCAATTTGCTGTCCTTTTTTCTTCCCTCGTTTTATTGTCCCAGTCATAGTCAAGTAGCCATCTTTGGAGTCAGTAAGTGAGCAATCACCAGTAATAGATCCACATTCAGATTCATTTTTCAGAGCAGTAATTTCAGAATCTGTATTCTCAGAATCATGTAATTCTGAAATAATATTAACTTTCTTCTTTCTTTTGGCACTTCCTTTCAGGCTATCTGAGAGATTACCCATCTCTAAGCTGTTTTCAGACTGAGTCTGTGAAAGGCTATTTGGTGTAGCTGATGTGCATTCACTAATCTCATTGAGAACCTTGAAGCTCTTCTGAATCTCATCATTTTCCCTCAAGTCTCCATGGCTGGAACAGGCATCAGAAGAGTTCTCATAGATTGGAGACAGATCAATGACCTCACGACTGTTGTTGGTAGATAAGGCTTGGTACCCATTTTTTTGGATATGTATCTTATCTGAGTCATCATTTGTTTCATTAAAATCTTCATCATTTACATCATTGATGACTGGCAGGTTAATTTTCAGGTTGGATTTAAGATTTTCCATTGAAGGCTGTATGATGCTAGTGTCGTTTTCCGTGACTGGAGACAGCCCATTCTTGTATTTGACTTGGATTTCATCTGCAGCTCCCTAGAAATTAAAAAACATTACAGAAAACGGTCGTCTTGAGTATTAAGGAATTTCTCATGTCTTTAAAATGAAATTAATTAAATTACAAATCAGTTTA
Source organism: Aplocera efformata (assembly GCA_921293045.1). Taxonomy (NCBI): domain Eukaryota; kingdom Metazoa; phylum Arthropoda; class Insecta; order Lepidoptera; family Geometridae; genus Aplocera; species Aplocera efformata. The sequence goes on from OV121057.1 coordinate 2,234,741, forward strand.
TTATAAGGCTTTAGTCAGTATCTTAACTAAAGAGGGGTTTTATGATTACCTGTACGGTGATTATGTGGTCTACATGGCCGGCGTTACTGTTAGCTTTTTTCCCATTTCTCTTTTTCGGCAATACAAATAATGGCTGCTCAACTTTAGCCATATTCACAACGGATTTAGAAGTCACAAGCTTATGTTGCTTTCCAGTTAGAATATAGCAAAATATTAATGAAAAATAGTCAAACAAAAAAATAGTGCCGCCGACCGACCGAACCGATCCATAATTTTAGTGTTGCCAATTCCCAAATTACAGCACGTGCACCATTGACAAAGTAAAGTTTTACTCGAGAAAAGTAGGAGCAGTATAACTTATCTTTTGTAGTCTGTGATTTCAAAGTTAGTTCCACACTTCATTCTGGAATTTTAGCATAAAACTCTTGTCTATTTATTGATTGATGTTACAGAGAAAAAAAGAGATAGTTGCGTATCGTATTTTGTTTTGGGATACACTAAGGCAAAAGCATTTTGTTTTATTTATTTGCAGAAATACTTTCAGTTTTAAAGAGAAAACTATTTCATTGGAATAATAAACATGCTAAAGGTAATGTGAGATTAGATTATCGTATTATATTTATCTTTTTTCAAAATGTAAACATAACCTAACTAATCTGTGCCGAAATCCAGGGTATGGTTAGTCTGGTAACGGGTGGAGCCTCAGGACTGGGGAAGGCGACTGTCGAGAGGCTAGTGAAGAATGGTGGGAACGTGGTCATCCTCGATATCCAGGGAACACGGGCTAAAGAGGTGGCTAAAAACCTTGGGGACAATGTTATTGCTTCACCCGGTTGTGTAAGTACATGCCCGTACATGAACGTTTTAGTCTAGGTTTTATCCATGAATGTATGTAAAGCAGCAAAGAAAAAAAATTCCTAAGGGAAACGCCTGACCTAAATAAGGCCACTTAGTTTTCCCTAAAAATGTTATGCAGCCATTCTCAGTGATGCACTTACTAACAAACAACAATTATTTTTATATAGATGTTTAACAGCACATATTAAATTGAATTTCACCCGAACAAAAATTGTTGTTGCTCCACATCAGTTATTAATTAGGTACCAACAAAACTATTATATTATCTAAAAATAACCCTGATATTCATATTTCTATTTGAATTTCTTTCCACTATTTCAGATCACGTCGGAAGAAGATGTTAAAAAAGCACTAGATATTGTCCAAGACAAATTTGGCCGACTAGACACACTCATAAATTGTGCAGGACAGTCAACCACATACCAAATTTACAATTTCAACAAAGACAAACCCTGTGAGATGGAGCACTTTAGAAATATCATCAATGTGAGGTTTTCATCAGTTATTAGCATTTTAAGAATTCCATATCACAATTTAACTCATATTCTGTGTGCAAATTACTTCTCTTGAACCTTTAGAGAACACACATTCTCCAAGAAAAGGAAAACGGTGTGAAAAAAAAAAAAGTTATTGCAGAACATCACAGAAGACCTTGACAACTTTACCCAGGAGATTTGATGTCAGGATGATCTATTTATGCTCAAACTGTCCGAACGCATCTCTTGCGCGATGTAGGATTAATAGTATTGCAGCACCATCTGTTTTACTTATTGTATAATTTACTCAATACTCTTCAAGTTTCTCTTTATATGCGTCAGATGGACACACGTTGGCGCGGCAGTGAATTTTATTATTTCTACAGATTTCTGTTTAATTTCAGGTCAACACTGTAGGCACATTCAACACAATACGTCTAGCAGTAGGATTGATGGGGAGAAACGAGCCCACAACTGATGGACAGAGAGGCGTTATTGTGAACACGGCGTCGACTATAGCGTACGACGGCGATATAGGGCAAGCGGCGTACGCGGCGTCGACCGCAGCGATAGCCGGCATGACTCTCCCACTCGCTAGGGATCTCGCTTCCAGGGGTATCAGGGTGGTTACAATTGCACCGGGTCAGTATTTTGTTTTGATTGTTTATACTCACTGTAAAAGATACAAAGAAAGGCTTAATAATCATACCATCTGGCAAAGAACCTACTAGACTCTAATAAGGATTAAACGCGCCTAATAAGATGGCAAATATTGAACGTGGACTAAATTAATGGTCAATATTTTTATATCAAGAATGGTGATGCTTTGGACCATCACTAATAAAATACACTGAGTGCATCTGATTATGGGTAGAAAAGCCAATTGCAGATAACATAAATTCTTAAAAAAAAAGAAAAATGCTCTCTGTGTCTTTGATTTAACTGGCCTCAATGGTTGGTAGTAGCTGTGCCTAACGCGCTGGTCGTGGGTTTGATTCCCACTCAACCAAGCATTTGTATAACAAACTTATGATGTTTGTTCTGTCTTTTATACGTAACTTAAGTGACGGGACGAGCTGAAGGCCCACCTGATGGTAAGTGGTTACCTCCGCCCATAACCACAGCATAAAACTTAGGCCCTGCGACCTAAGTCGCATGCCGTGGCGCCCATCACTCGAGATGGGGATATCCATGCGAGGGAGGTCGCCATTTGAGAATCTTCTTTTCCTAGCGGATGATGAGGATGATTCATAGACCTCATAAGTCAATTGGTAGAGCTCTGCCTTCTGTTGGGCGGGGGTTCGATTCCCATTCAAGACAAGCATTTGTGTTACAAACATAAATGTCTGTTCTATGTCTGGGTGTTAACATAAATAATATGTATCCTAAGTAGGTAATTACAAAAAAAAAAACACTATTTATGTTATCTGGTTCCAAGAGTACAAGCTATGCTTTTGCGCCATTTGTTCCAGGCATATTCGATACACCCCTAGTCTCGTATCTTCCGGAGAAGATGGTGGAGTTCATCAAACGCATGACTCCGTTCCCGTCGAGACTTGGCAAGCCTGATGAGTTCGCGCATTTAATCACAAGCATTGTCGAAAACCCAATGCTGAACGGAGAGGTGATTCGATTAGATGGCGCACAACGGTGGTTCCCGTTATAAAATTAAATTTATAGTTGTAATATAAGTTATGATTTGTTATTAAACTGTAGATATGTTAGGTTTATGGCATTTTCATTTAATTGCTAACTGTGCAAATGTATAAAACACTGCACGAACATTAAAACGGAAATCTAAACTTAATTATTGTTATATCAGTCGCAAAGGTAGCACCTCAATGTTTTTCGGGTCCGGTATACCACCGGCGGTAACTGTCGTTAATAGGTATAAGTTTGTATCCTGGCTATCGAGAGATTCACGTTACCAAAGAAAAGTGTCCGTTGAGTTGGACAACAATGGCGTCGATGAAGACACCTCATATCAAGTCTACGTTAACTCGGTTAAACAATGCGCAAAGTGGCTTAATAAGTCTCTGCCAAACCCTTCGAGTAAAATGACTTGAATTTACGATCGACTTTGTATCGAAGATAACATGCAAGGTAGGATGTATGGCCCTTCCTATATTTCGTAGGCGTGCTTGATTTAGTACCAACCCTAAAATTTTACATTCAATATTTTAATATCGAAATATCGATCCGTATCAAACAATAAAACAAACTTTACACATTACAATGGCCCTATATCAAGAAGTTTACGATGTCAAACTGCGGTAGAATACCATCGCTGCGGGTAGCCACTGCCGAAAAAAGAAAATCACTTTGAATCTTTGAAGTTGATTATTTTTTGAAAATTATAAAGATAAAATACTACTACTTTTAAAAGTTATATAAACTTTTATTATACAAGGATGTGAAGTACATCTTGAGGAAATAGGCATGTCGTAAAACCGAAAGCCATGTACCTACTATCATCATGGCTATCACGGGAGCCAATTCACTCTTGATTGTCAAGAGAGTAATGTATTTTCATAGTGAACATAAACGCTTCTTGTAACCGTGATGTAGCAATTTTAGAACCTATAAGATTTGAGTGCCTGAAATTATATTAATTTTTATCTCATTTTTAGCCTGACTTTCTTTAACAATGATATACCCATATTAAGCTTTTCTAGCTGCCCCCCAAGTAATATCCAAAATTTGGCTTTCTCGGTTCATTTTCATTTCCAAATGTATATAATGACTGGACTAATACCATGACACCATGTCTGAAAGTATGTTTGTGATAGATGAAGCCTGTCATTATTTATAATATTCAAACCACATCCAAGTTTAACGGGATGAAAATGTTAATTAGCATTAAGTTCGCCTATATCTTACGTGCAAAAAAAATGCAATTAAGTTTATCAATTTAGTTTGCTGTTGTGCTTTAATTATTATGTACTTCAATTCAATCATTATGCAGCTTTGCGATTATTTATCGATAATTTAAATTCAATTCCTATTAGAATAGGTCAGCGCTTGAGTTATCAAATCAAATCAAAACCGTGTGATTTCGTCAGCTTGATCGAGAAAATATAAAATATAGAAAGACAGGAATACTGTATGAAATTTGTGCGAATGATTACTATAATATCTATTACTCTGCGATTATACATCGATAATGTAAATTCAATATCCGATTATTTTGTTAGCGTCTCACTATCAAATCAAAACAAAACAAAACCGTGTGATTTCGTCAAAATCCATTGTGTAGTTTTTGCGTGAATAAACAAACGATAAAACAATATTTTGTAGGTATCTACTTATACACTTACAGATTTTTTTACTCTAGGTACTCTCATTATGATGTAGAGATACCTAGAATAAAACGGGTGTTAAGAAAATCGAATAGAAGCCTTACACTGCATATGCAGGGCTTCAGTTCATATTTCTTGTTGCATTTTATGAACACTTACATTTTATTCATGCACTTCACACATCTGATACTCTCAAGGGCGGCCTTAGATATTGCGAGGCTCCGGGCGATAGATCTTTGTGAGGCTCTTGGCGTATGAGGAATTTAGGTGAGTTGGAAGTGTACAGGGCTCTTGGTAATGAGTCAGCATCCTCTTAAAGACAGCTTCAGTACATCGAAACAAAAAACGGGTTGTTCTGCGAGGGTGCGAGGCCCCGGGCGGTTGCCCTGCTTGCCACCCCCTAAGGCCGCCACTGCCAACACTCACCGTTTCGCTTAGTCATGTAGTTGAACATATATTGTTATCGATTGCGAACCATCGATCCTGCCACTGCGCAGTTTATTAACCCGATTTTGATGGTGTTCAAAGAGAAGGCATTTTGGGAAAAATTGCTGCCTTATTAAAAACTCGCTCCTGCCTACGGCTGTGTCCGCGTCGCTTCGTGTCAAGATAAAAACCAGCCAAGTGCAATTCGACAACAATTTTTTGTTACACAAATTATGTTTTTATATATTTATGGGGTGTGCAGATAAATGGTATATAAATAGGTAGAAAACTTTATTGTAAACCATTTACAATTACATTAATAGATGTAGGTAATTTACAAATACATGTGAGGTACAATGGCCCAAGTTATGGTAGTTTGAATAAAATTATTTCTCTCACAAATCTATATCACTACATAGTATAAAACAAAGTCGCTTTCTCTGGCCCTATATCTCTATGTATGCTTAAATCTTTAAAACTACGCAATGGATTTTGATGCGGTTTTTTTTAACAGATAGAGTGATTCAAGAGGAAGGTTTATATGTATAATACACTAGCAAGTCACCCCGGCTTGGCACGTATAGATTCTGATACGACACTGATGCTTTACTAACCGTGCGAAGCCGGGGCGGGTCGCTAGTTTTTTATAAAAGCTTTAAATAATCGGTGTATTTAGGTCAGTATCTACTTATTTACTTGATTATGTTGAACCTACGAGACATCTACGAATGAAATTTTGAGCAATAGGTATTGATTTGGCTACTTACCTATATGGGAGTATGGTTTCAACCGAGCAAATGTAATCTCCTTATAGTACCTAGTTATTTCCTGGTATGTAGGTTCCTAAGTAACTGGGTGTGTACTTACATAATAACGTCCATTAACAAGCCATACAAATTTTATTGTCAAAGTTTGTGCATTGTGTGGTCTAATTTTTGCTCTAATTATGACAATTAACTCGAAAACAACATTAATTGGTGCTGGTAATCGTTCCTTGAGTGTTTTGTAGGCAGGTTAGTACTGTAGGCAGCGCTTGCAACAATGTTGCAGTATTAAAACTCAAATTTCATGCGTTTATTTCTTTTGAAGTATCTTTTGGACAAGATAGAATTTACACGCAATAGCAAATATAGAAGATAAAAAATATATCAGAACGCGTCAGATTTCCTGAGTGGCATGGGAGTTAGACCATCAGGAACAGATAAAATGTAGTATTTCATGAAATAACGCATATTTTTGGAAAAAAAAGACTTTTATAGTAAACTATGATGAAAATTGAATACCGCCCCATCTTGTAAATTTTTAATGTTACTTGATTGGTATAATCAACTGTTAATTGATAAATTTATAATTTAGATGAAACGAGCGAAGCTCGGTCGCCCAGGTAATAATAATAAAATACAGAACTCTAGTGATCCCTTTCCCTTAATCGACTTTCTGAGTATCTGAGTGACAGTGACAGCATATGCCACGTATACGAGGTTAAAAGATCTAGAGTATTGTCCTTTAAGACAGAATGTCGTAAATTCCTGATCAAAGTATCATATTGTAGGTACACAATCAAATGCAATGGACTTAATAATAATCATTTGAACAATCATATTAAGTAGGTACCTGTGTACCTAACAGAAATACCTCAAGCTTTCACAAATATTTTTTCAAACAAATAAAATTTACAATTTTATCTTTTTATATTACGACACTCGGTTTAATAAATGACTTCCAAGCTTTCTCTTTTTGCATTATAAATTGGAATAACGTTGATGTAGATTTGGTCACGTCAGTCAGCATTACAACAATGTTGCAATTGGCGATGTGTTCAGTACCTAAATGTTTGCTAATTTTTAAGTATTTATAACCCTTACATTAATTTGTTTTCTTTTTTTTGATCTCCGAATTGAACTTACGTTTCAGACTTGTCGGATCTTAAAATTCGGAACTCAATTTTGAACCCATAGAATCTAACCTAAAATTTTACATCATCAGACTTATTTCTGTATATCATAACAATATGATTAGTTCTAATATTTTCCCACGCAGAAAGATATCTCTAACAAAAAATAACAAATTCTTCTTTTTTTTATAAATAAATACTGGTCTATTCAACCATTCAACCTTATCATGTTACACGGTGCGTTTTGTAACATTAAATATTAACCGACTTCGGTTATAAACTGTTATGAGTTAGTGGTCCGGTATTCGAAAGCATCTTATCTTCGCATCAAAGGACATGTCAAAATCGTGTTTTAAAAATACAAATTCCTGAATCACCTACATTAAGACGGTCGGATATTGGTCGTTATTGTAAGTGGATAGAATTTATTTCAGTTTGATTGAAGGGTTGGGGTGAATGTGACGGCCCTACAGTGGCTATCAATCATAAATGACGGGATTATGTTATTTTACAGCCGTGAAGATAGTTTTGTGTTGGATGATGTACATTGATGTTTGGAAACAAATAGATCACCTGATTTGTAAATGTCTAATGTCCCTATTATTTTATTGTCTAATGTCCCTATTATTATATTTGTGCCAACGTCTATAAACTAGCGTGGGTTAATAGTTAATTATAGAGGGTTATTGGTAAATGCTAATGAACTATCAAGAGAAAGTTTTGTGCATAATAACCAAAAGTTTTTGTTCAATTACTCATTTTTTCAACATATTTATGGTTTATGTACGTACAAATAGATCATCGTATAATAATCAATTAAACCAACAAAACTAAGTTTAGCGTTTTTTCAAACCTTATCCGACCTTCCTTGGTGTAAATTGTGAATCAAGACAAAGGTAATGAAAATGGGAATGTACTGTGTATCTTAAATAGATTTCAGATCCGATGATTGTCACCAAGTAATCCCGCAATGGATATCGATCAACATAAAATATTCGTTCCGTAAACAACAAAACGCATCGCTCCTGATGTCTGCCACACACAGAGTTTCTAAGAGACCCATTTGTTTCTCTAATTGTTGGCACAATTACAAGTTCTTAACAGGCGGGTATTTAGCATGAATCCCTATGCGAAAATTATATAAGAGTCGTAAAATGTAGAATGTCAAAAGTTTCGAAATTCGGAAGCAGTTATTTTTATGGCTGGGACGAAGCTGAACGAGCCGGGCGGTAATAAAATATAGGAGCTTAAACGCAAAGAAGTTCAACGATATGATCTTTTGCCAATTGGTAGGTAGCAATGCAAAACTCAACTCCTTATCCTACTTCCTACTAATATTATATAATAGTTGTTTGTAAGTATGGATGGATGTTTGTTATTCAATCACGCCAGAACGGCTGAACGGACCTGGATAAAATTTGGCACAGAGATAGATTATAGTCTGGAATAGCACATAGGCTACTTTCTATCCCGGAAAAATGTACAGTTCCCGTAGGAAGTTCAACCGCGAATAACACCGCGGGGTGCAGCTAGTGTATGTATGTATGTATATATAAGTAAGGATGTATTTCTTACTTATAGAGTGGATGATGGCGGACGGGCAACATCACATCAAAAATGTCTAGTTCAACTCTGTTTACAAAGAGTTGAACTAGACATTTTTGATCTGAACATCTGAGCCGTTCGGATAAAAAATCCCTTACAGTAATCTACAAAACATGTATTGGGTGTGTGAATATGACTCCGCCCTTTCTCAACAGATGTCGTTTTTAGTATTGTTTACGTGTACTAATAAATGACCATACTTGTATTCGATAGTACTGAATGTCAGCTATCTAACGCATTTTATGATATTTGGTTGAAGTGTAAGCAACAATTGTTTTCACCTTTTCGAAAATGTCGGTTTTTATTCCAAATAAACGTCATTTGCGGGAAGTGTTATTACATTATTTTATTGCGAAGAAAACTGCAGCGGAAACTTATCGTTTGCTTGTGGAGATTTATGGTGAGCATGCTCCGTCTAATACAACTTGCAAGGAATGGTTTCGACGATTTCAAAATAACGATTTTAGTACTGAGGATAAAGAACATGGAAAACCACCAAAAAAATTTGAAGATGCTGAATTGGAAGCATTATTGGCGGAAGATTCTTGCCAAACTCAATCAGAATTAGCTGCAGCATTAAATGTTGATCGTTCAACTGTTGCAAAGCGTTTACAAATGATGGGAATGATTCAAAAAGCCGGTTACTGGGTTCCACATGATTTAAAAGAAAGAGACATGGAACGTCGGAAAACCATTTGTGAAATGCTGCTTCAAAGACAGCAAAGAAAAGGATTTTTGCATCGGATAGTCACAGGAGACGAAAAATGGATACACTACGAAAATCCTAAACGCAAAAAAGCTTGGGTGAAACCAGGCGAACCAGGCCCATCACAGCCAAAAATAAATATTCACTGTGCCAAGGTCATGCTCTGTATTTGGTGGGATCAGAAAGGTATTGTATATTATGAGTTGCTCAAACCCTCTGAAACTATTAATGGAGAAGTTTACCGACGACAACTAATGCGTTTGAAGCGAGCCATAGAAGAAAAACGACCAGAATGGGTGAATAGACATAACAAATTAGTTCTTCAGCATGACAATGCCAAACCGCATACCGCAGAAGTCGTAAAAAGATATTTAGAGGGACAGGACTGGGAAGTGTTACCCCACCCGCCATATTCACCAGACATAGCTCCTTCGGATTACCACCTATTCCGGACGATGCAGACAGACCTTACTGGAGAAAAGTTTACTTCATGTGAAATACTTAGATTTGGTACATGTATTATATCAATACTACACGAATACTGGATATTATGAGTGAGTTGCACCATGTTACTATTGTAAAACCACAGATATTTATAATGATAACAAAAGCTTAATCGGCTGTTAAATTTCCGGTTAACCAAATTGAGGGTTGCACTATTTTAGTATTGGTTAAAAAGGTCACAAGTCACTTCATACAAAAATACGCCTAGTGTGAAAGGATGGATATAACTGGACTCTGGAGCATATCAAAAACGATAATGCAAAACCTTTTAGGCTTCAAAATCGGTTGCCAAGCTATAGTTTGCTCGTTAGTGCTCCAAAGTTAAGTGGAACTCCCTGTCAGGTCTAACTTGGCAATTATGAGCATCAGAATGTTGACAAGAATATTTCGCATGAATTCTTTTGTGTCTGCTTCTATAAAAATAACTTTCATATACAAATAAAATGCATAAAAGAATGTCTTTCGAGGATTCTGCGAGTACAAAGTGATAATTTTTAATGTTTAACCTCCACATAACAATCTTTAAACACATCATTTGTTGGATGTTATTTTAAATTCAATTCTTTATTTTGTATTTCTTAGAAACGTAGACGCCATTTTACTTCTGTGCCTCACGGTTAAAAAGCGGTTAAAAAGTCAATATGGAAAAAAACTGAAAGAAGTGATATTGCAAGTCACAAATATTGGTTTGGCTATAAAACGGTTGCGTTTTTATTTTAATTTCATTTATTCACAAACAATTTCACAATTGTATAATAGTCACACACGTTACCAAAGAACAAGAAACATTAAACAGATAGTTTCCGGCTTGATGTTGATTTCTGACAATTGTAGTTTCTTGACAATTGTAAAATTAATGTAATCCTTGGCTGTGGCGGCCACAGATATTTTAATACTATACTAGTAGTTAAAGGCAAATCTATTTTTATAAAAAATGGATCCCTATTTCCCTTAGTCACTGAACGGTATCACGCGTGAACGGCTGGACCAATTATGCTATTTTTTTGTTGTATGTGTTATTCGGGAGATGGGTCTTATGAAAAAAAAAATAAGAAAGTTGCGCTGAAAATTTCCGGAAAAGCACGGGTAACACCGCAGCGCGTAGCTAGTTCGTACATAATTACTAGCTGACCGGGCCACGCGTTGCTGTGGCTAACGTTTTTGTCATACGATATTATAATTAGCAATAAATTAAAATTGCGACTATAATTTGAGATTTAAACTATCCTATCTCTCAAGTTGGATCGAACTGCACATGGTGTGCGAATTTTATTATAATCGGTTAAGTGGTTTAGGAGTCCATTGAGGACAAACATTGTGACACGAGATTTATATATATTAAGATGTCAAACTGGATACCGGTGAGTAATTCGAAACAATGCGGATCAGTCCTGCCCAGTGGAGGATATGCGGTAGGCAGTGATCAATGTATGGCGCCCGACTAAATTTTATCGGACACACAGCTGATGAGAATGATAAACGAATAATATAAGACTGGGTACACATCCCTACCTCTTTTATCACCACTCACTAGCCTCAAAGGTTTGCTGGAAGAGAACTGTTCATAAGGTTAAGCTCGCCTTTGTACATATTTTTTGTTATTAGTTTGTTTCCTTTTTTTTTCATGTGTGTGTGTGTGTGTACAGTAAAGGATTACGAATTACGAATTACCATTACACTCCAATTGGGGCAACATGTTGCTTGCGTCTGTAAGTGAGTGAGAGATACTATACGTGTCCCATGGGTGGTGCGAAAGGAGCAACCCAGAGTAGCAGAAGAACTGCCAAGTTCGTTCAGAGAAGTAGGTACTGGTAATGGTAATCCAAAGAGGTGGTATAGGTATTCTGTGAGTTATTTGGTATCCATAGTACAAGCTATGCTTAGTTTAGCACTTGAGAGCACTTCAGATCCCCGTCTCGGATGACGGGCGCAACGGGGTGCGACTTGGGTCTTTTCATGCTTCGGTCGGGGATTACCTAAGTCGTATTCCTGTTATTGTGGGCGGAGGTAACCACTTACCACCAGACGGGCCTTTCGTCACTTCTTCACATAAAAAGATGGCGCTGCGTCCATGATTATTTATCTCGTTTGATGTGCGAACTATATGTCTGTATGTATCTAACGAGTTGTATTGTTTCCAGTTATGCAACCGAACAGTTGCATAAGACAAAGCTTGCCGCCTGCACTCATAATTGATTGTTCTCGAAAGTAAAAACATTCATCATTTTGAAACCATTTGGTTTCGTGTTGAATTGCTAACGTCTAGTCTAGCTATAGCTCCATAAGTATAGATATATGACTTATGAACTTTATCAAATTCAAACCTCTTTATCTTATTACATACAATATACGAGCAATTCTTGTATATTTATTTATATTATATGTTTCGGAAACGGCTCTAACGATGGATGTAATTTTAGGGTTTGTTGTGTAAGTTTACCTGTATAATTTTAATTCTTGTAAAAATGCTTATTTCTAAAAAAAAAAAGTTTGTTTAAATAAACTGAACATTTAATACAGCGCCATCTCGTAAATTTTTGTGGTACTTGATTGGTAATCTACCGTTATTTCAAAAATGTATAATTTCAGATAAAAACAATTTTACAAAATTTTACTTTTAGTACCTTACTTTCAAACAAATGAAGTGAATTGAAATTTCACAGACAAAATTCCCCTAAAAGCAAAAAATAGCGAAAATGTATTGAAGTCGATGTATTCGAAATAACAGTCACTTGTTTCAGAATATTTTACAGACACTAGATACGTTTTGATGGTTTATTGATACGAGTATTTATGAACTGGATATTTTGGGCCATGTACAAATGTATGACTGGTATATCGGGGTCAGTAATAATAGTTCAGAATAAGGCTCTATTTACCCTTTTGGGTACATATAGAACTAGCTGTTCCCCGCGACTTCATTTTGTATTTTTTTTATACGGAATTCTAAATTTTTTTTCATCAGTGTCATCAGTCGAAATAAAATGTGACATTCACCAATAATCCAGATTGGGTCCCGTGGTAGATACGCAGTCCTTTTCACTTTCAAAATAGGCTTAAGTGGGAACATCAAGATGGCTGAAACGAAACGCCCTCAGAGTACACTGAGTCTTATCTCAAACAAACAAGGTAGGTAATCGGCCAGAGGGAATGTTTTAATTAGGTAACGATTAAGGCTGGGTGCATGACGTCACGTAGTCCAGTTCTGAGAACGGGAAATGCCATACGTGCAATGTAAAAACAGTTCAGCGATAGCCAGTCATTAACAATCTCTTTCCTTTCGCTCCCGCTTTGGTTTTCTCTTTATTCTAGAGTAAGATAGCAAGAGCAAGAACAAGAGTTGCTTTATTTGTAGTCAGGTTACCTGAATAGCCTCCCAGCTCGGTTGGTTAGCTTTATCTTCTGCGTTGTCGTGAATTTGATTCCTATTCAGGACAAGCTTGTATGACGAACATAGATGTTAGTTCTGTGTATAGATGTTAATATAAATAAATAACGTTTACACACGATAACGTGTCGCAGATGTCATGGACAAACACAGTAACACAAGACAAACACCCAAGATCCGAAAACAAACTTTACGCTCATCACACAGTCTGCCCGCTCGGGAATCGAACCCAGGACCTCTCGCTTTTATGCTTTTATTATTTATGCTGCGTTCCTCGCGGTTTTCCGGGAATTTTCAACGCAACTTTTTTAATTTTTCTTTCTTTAGAACCTTCTTCAATAAGAATAAAAACAATAAAAATTAGCAAAATTGGTCCAGCCGTTCACGCGTGACGCTGTGACCAAGGGAAATAGGGATTAATTTTTGTATAAATAGAATTATTGTTTTACGCGATAATATTCTTCGGATATATTAATAAAATCTTGTAAAACAATATGTTACTCTGTTGGTTTAGGATGTGTTAATTATTACGGACGGGGCTTACAATATTCATGGAATTTGACACCGCCATGCTATTTGATGGCCGACAGCCATAGCCATGACCACAGATATAATAATACTATACATGACGAATCCTTTACAATGTTTGCTAACACACACTAGTTCACATAATTTTTTAACTGTTTCACAACGTGGAGATTTTTGAACGAACGAGCGATGTAGTCCGTCTATTTCGACAAGTTGGAATTGTGGGTTTGTATAACGGTTTATCTGAACAAAATTCGTACACATTTTATCAATATGTACGATAATAATCGATCGATCGAGAAGATAATAATGATTGGGATTGATCAGTTTTTGAACTAATTTTTTTTTTAATTCGAAATATCATTAAGTTACAATTAATTTATAATAAATATTTCGAATTAATGGATGAATGAAGGCAATCCTTTAGAATTACAACACATATTTATTCAAATTTCATAAGAATAAATTAATCGCTTTAAGGACTTCTTTCATAATTCATCTGTAATTTATCATGTAGAATAATTTTAAGTAAACGAACAAACTTACTTAGTTCTAATGAACTTATACTCCAAAAACATTTAGAGAAACTTTATTTCGATCTAAAAGCCGCTAAGAAAAAAGAAGTTACGAGGAATTGTGATTAGTAGTAGCCCTGCCTTCGAAGCGAGGGGTCCCGGGCTCGATTCCCGGCCGGGGCACACTTTGTGTGGTGACCATGAAGTTTGTTGTCGGGTCTTGGGTGTTTGTCTTGTGTTTCTGTGTTTGTCCATGCCATCTGCGACACAGGGAATTCTAGTGCAGAGGTATGAGTGTGTAAACGTTTAACTTAACTTATTGTTACTTAATAAAATATCTATGTATTATACAGTCTCTTTAGTAGCCATGTTGTTCAGGTCTGGAGGTGAGTATGTGTACCCTTTAGTACCCTTTAGAGCCCGTGCATGTATCCCCTGAGTGGTACAAAACAAGCAACCTAAAGTAGCAGTATAAAAGCCAAGTCGGTACAGAAGCACTTTTAGCATAGCTATTATCCTGCGGTCAAGCAGTGATGTACAATACTTACGAGTACATCGCTGTGTTCCCGTGGAAAGATGGCGGCGAAATTACAGGTACATTATGTAGTTTATTTTATTTATTATGTAGCCTGTGACAATTCTAGTTGAAGCCTTGAAAGCCATAAACCATCAAATAAGCTTTCAGATAGCGGGACTGTCTGAAAGTTTTTTTTTTTTCTTCTCGTCTTCACACGGCTTGTGTATTGCCATTTTTCTGTTATTAGGTTGAATGAAGTTTTTTTTTTTTTTTTTTTTTTTTTATTGTTCAAATAAAAATTTGGGAAACTAACGCGAAACAAAGCTTATTTGATGGTGACTGATGACTTTTGACAAAAGAATAATTGATGTATTTTTGGGCATTAATAAAAGAAGAAGACGTATTTTTGAAACTAATTGAAACACTCTCAAAATTAAGACGAATAACAACATCCCTTAAGATAAAATTCTTATGGCCGTTCAGTTGACGGCTTCGTGGCTTAGTTGGTTCGAAGCGAGGGGTCCCTGGTTCGATTCCGGGGCCACTTTGTGTGGTGAGCATGATGTTTGTTCTCGGGTTTTGGGTGAGAACACAGAAGCAGGGATGAGTGTGCAGAGGTATGAGTGTGTAAATGTTTATTATTATTATTATTATATACCCAAAAAAACATAACCCTCCTGGCGCAGTTGGGTAAAAAAAGAAAAAAATTATACTCTGCTCCACATTCGTCTCTCGATGGAATGTCAACCTAAGCATGTAGGAATTTATATCCGCCCATTGAATTGAAAGTCAAAGTTACGAACCAAGATTGCCTCGCCAAGGATTGCATTCTAAGTGCACCATTACCTATTCCAGTTAATAGATAATTATATGGGCATTTCATACTTCGTGCCAGCCTCTAATGTTCCCATGCAGAGACACCGGCCTATTCTCGATTAGTGAGAGTGAATGGGCATTGATCTCAATTACTCATTTATTTTTACTTTAGGTACACTTGGAACACTTGGTTATGTCAAAAAAATATTATAAATTCGTACACTTACAATAATATGCCCGAAACAGACACAAAAAGTTCTAATTACAAAAAAATACTACAAAGCAAAATGTCATAACTTAGTTTGATACATAATTATAATAAAACTAGCAACCCGCCCCGGCTTCGTGCGGTTAGTAAAGCATCAGTGTCGTAACAGAAACTACCCGTGCAAAGCCGGGGTGACTTGCTAGTGTATTATACATATAAACCTTCCTCTTGAATTACTCTATCTATTAAAAAAAACCGCATCAGAATCTGTTGAGTATTTTTAAAGATTTAAGCATACATAGAGATATAGGGACAGAGAAAGCGACTTTGTTTTATACTATGTAGTGATATCAATTTGTGCTGCTGTAAAAGGGCATTGCCAATGTGTAAATAATTGTAATACAAATCAAATACAAATGTGTTTGCGTGGAGCCTAAGGCAGAGATGAGATAATGCATAAGATAATGAAAGAGGAGATAATTATCACTGATCCCAAGGTCGTGGCTTTGAATCCCGAAACGACGCGTCTGTAATGAGTTTTGCGTGATAAATTACGCGCGCGCAAAGACTCAAAGCCGAAAAATAACCTGATCTACCACCAAAAACTGTTTAGGTATTTTAAATATTGTGCATTGATTTACAACGGATCTTGCGGATCTGAAATTAGCAAAGTTATTGTTTGAGAGAGTATTAAAAAACTTCAAAATAGTTTGTTAATATAGAACAGAAATGAATTCAAAATAGAAAAGGTTAGTAAATAACAAATTTTGATTTTGCATATAATTTTAGAAATTTGTTTTTGGGTGTTTGTATGCTTGTGTGTCTATACAACCGTACCAGCCTCTAAAGATCCCACTGCAGGGACACCGGCCTACTGTCGATGATTGAGAGTGAATGTCTATACAACACGCAACAGAAAATCGAGCAGAAGTTAGAATATGTTTCCGAAAAATGTCATAGAGACTCTCAGATACCCTTATTCAGGCATGTTCTTAGACAGTTGCTTTAAGCAGGCCAGGCAAGCAGGGCCATCGCCCGGGGCCTCACTCTTGTAAGGCCTCGCACCCTCGCAGAACAACCCACTTTTTGTCTTGATGTACTGCAGCTGTCTTTAAGAGGATGCTGACTGATTTACCAGTAGCCCTGTACACTTCCAACTCACCTAAATTCCTCATACGCCAAGTGCCTCACAAAGATCTATCGCCCGGAGCCTCGCAATATATAAGGCCGCCCTTGTTCTTAGATTATCATAAATCATCATACATTTCAAACATATACATTGTAAGATAATGTAATCGTTTACATTATCAGAATTTTATTGCAGATGTCATTCCGCATAGTAACTTTAGTATTTCACAGATCACAATTGTAAAGTTCTATTATTTTGTCATTTAAATTCTAAGTGTAGGACGAGATGGTTGGCCTCATAGTTCAGGTGGTATTGTAGTATTTATCCTTTTGCGCTGTATTATTTCCACCTAGACGATTGTGTGGCGGACATAAATGGTTGTTTTGTCGTTAAAATCGCAGATATTAATTTATTCTTCGCATCTTTGAACTTATATAACTTTACGAGTTTCGAGAATGTCTGTATGGCTTCCAATATCACATACGTTCCGCACAGTGCCACCAACTATCGCCAAAACTTGTGACGCAAAACTGTTTCTTTGTTACATCGAATGTATTACTACTAATACTACTAATATTGTAAACGTAAACGTTTATTAAGATGTATGGATGTATGAATGTTTGTTACTCTTTCACACAAAAACTATGGATGGTTTTTATTAAACTTTACAATAATATAGCTCATAAACAAAAATATTGTGTTAATTGGCCAAAATTGTCATCTATTTTGGCGTGCGGTGAAAATACTGTTAGATTTACAAGAATTTAATGTATGGTGGAATTGTTTCTCATAGCAAAAGTGAACCGTAAGGATCTATAATTGACTTTTCATTTTTAAAATAAGTACGTATGGTAACTAAGTACATATTACATAATATATATTATTTAAACCTATGGTTAATAATATCTACTGTTACTTAAAAAAGTTATATAGGAGTTTATAAAAAGAAATCGAGCGAAGTTCGTCCACCCAAGTACTAATTCGTTTACCTACATAATCTTGTGGTGTAAACATATGAGCCAGAATCATCGAACAGTCTTGTTTTATCGATAAACTTGATGTGTATTCGATGTTACATTAATTGGGACGATATTGACAAGATGGTAGACGAGTGGCGTCTACCTCGATCTGACAAACACAAACACGTATGAAATGTGCATAAGCTTGCTGCATTCCAAACACGACCCACTTTTGGGATGCCAACTATAGTCAGTATTTTTGGATTATGTTCAGTGTTCATCAATGATTTTGAATATGCAAAGTGATTGATACTTATTACTCGCTGTATCTCGTGAGTTTTTGTAATAAGAACAATAAAGTAATTGTAATTTTATTCTAATATTAAAACGTTATTTAGACTTATTACCGAATAACGAATATAATGCGGCTTGATGTTTTTTTTATCGTCTATCGGTTTTTTCATCGGTTTGCCGAATTTGGATTTTGGCTGTTTAATATTTTGACTGTATGATTGACTGTTTTAACACACTGTGCGAAGTTAAATTTTAAAAAGAATAAATGTATTAAAAAAAAACCTTTTAGTTTTCGTGTTCTCCTCAGCAAGCCCTTTCATTTGATACCCATACTGTGGTAGTGCAATAAACGAACTAGTCCGCCATCTTTAATGATCCGCCATATTGAAATTAGAATGAACATAGCTAAGCATGTATTGTCATCCAAAATAAGCGTGTTTACCAAATTTCAGCTCAATAGAATAGATAAACGTTAGCTTTATTTTATTATTATTTATTGTCTAAATATGGAAAACAAGGACTATTCCCTCTTCGGACAATTCGATCTGAGATTGAAAGATGGGCTTTGGAATTGGATCAACTTTTTATCTCTTTACTGGATTAGGATGAATACCAGAAAGAGTTAAAAAATCGATCTGATTCCAACTCAAATGATGGAAGTTCGTCAGTAGTGACCTCTTTAATATTTGCATCGATCAACATCATGTTATTTCTGTTAGTGTGTCAAACCTAATACGAGTAAATCCTGGATAGATATGTCCAAAACCGTGTAAAGTGGCCACAACGTCTCTTAAATATATGGGAAAGTTATTCCTGGAATGGACGATAAGAGAGTGCTTGCCTCGATATCCGTCCCTTTTTCTCCTTCTTATACAAGCCTGTGTGAAAGAGATGGCCGATAAGGAATGTCCCTTACCGTTTTATTATTCATCGAAGGTTATATTGGACAGGATTTGTTTTAAATCATACCTAATTTAAATTAGTGTTTTTATCAGGTGTAATTTATAATTTTAGTTTTGTAGTTTATTTTGTTTACCGTTTACTGTGCCAGCATTTTCATTGTTTAGATACTAGTTACAAATAGAAGCAGGCTAAACTGTGGGGGTCCATATTTCGCGTCCGTAGGTCCCTCAGAGGTAGCCTACACGTGTCCTCCGGGCGGTTTAAGCAATACAAGTGTTAGTAGAACTTGTGTCAAGTTCGTCCGGAGAGTACTGCCTCCACACCTGATAATCAGCCAGTAAGCAGTGGCGCACTCGCGCTGCTGTGTTACGGTGGGAGGGTGTGGGTGCCGGTGAAATTACAGGCGCATGAGATGTGACATCACGGTTTTGAAGTGACGTGCGCAAAGCGACGTGACTTGAGTCCTATTGCTGTTTTTCATGGGCGAAGATAACCAGTAATCATCGTTGGACGAACTGATGGCCCATCTGATGTATAAAAAAGTCTACTTTTAACTAGATAAAAAAAAAATGTAGGTACCACTTATTTGTGGATTCGAAATGATTACCACCAGGTGTTAGGGGGTCCTCACCCCCTCACCACTTCATCATCGCGTCTTCAGGGTCTAGGATACGGACAACGACGGATAGAAGACAATATCTTATAGAAAAACAACAAATCCAGGTTCAAAAAAAGATCGTAGAACTTACGAAAAAAACATACTTAAAACCAAATAAATTTATAAAGTTGTAACAAATATGAAATTACACGAAATTAAAGATTTATGGCACGGGCTTATTTTAAGCTTAAGTTGCTTAATTAAATTACATTAAATAAAATGAACAGTTTTGTGCATTACAAAAGAGTTTTTATTTAAACCGTCGGTTTAACAAATTATATCCTTTCTGAGGAACAATTTAATAATAGCCATAATTAATAATAATAGCCTATAATTATATCATTCGACCGATAAAGATCCAAAGCTATAACGACAATGCAATGCATTTCGAAAATAAAAAAGAAAACCGGAATAACAAAAGGTTTAACGTATCTAAATAGTCATTGGTAAAAATTTTGTCATACAAATAAAATTTAAAATATATTTTTCTTTTTTTTTTTTCTGGAATCTTTGACCATATTTAACTGTCCTTAAATATTGAAATTAATGTATATTTTTGTATTTCCTATGTAAAATTTATTAGAGCATCATTTATCATAGAAAAGTGTTGCCAGGTCATAAACATTCCTTGTCACAATCTTGTCCGCCATGAGTTAAGGAAACCTTATTCCGTAGCAGATGTCACATCATACATTTGAGATGCACTGTAAATGAATCGGTGGTAACCTCTACCAATCGGACCTCTACTACAAAACCTTCGAAAGGTAATATCGCTAACACGACCAAATTTAAAACGTATTACGCGTCAAACAAGCTTCTACAAAAGGAAGGCTTTTCAAATAAGTTGGATATATCCAAAGCGACCGTCATACTCCTGAGAATAATACCGTAGTGCCTCCACATCGCGTTCTGCAAAATCATAACTCGGTGCTGGAATTACCTCTGTCTCGCTCTAAAGTACGATCTAGTGAAGGTGAGAAAAGGAGGGTCCTCTCAAGTCAAGCTCAAGTCGCGCTAGCGGGACATCGACCAGCTTTCAGAAAAACTTAACGGAGCATCCAAGCATTGCAACTCGAAAATCTCTCTTGGAAATATTAAACTAGCGATGGTGGGTAAAATTATTATGAGCGTCCTCTTGAAAATATAAGCTCTATCGATTGCGGGTATCAGTGAATGAGCGTTCTCTGGAGAAAATTAAGCTCTATTTGTTAAGGGTTATTAGCAATGTGGGCAAATTATTTTTAAGCCCCCAACTAAAAATAGTTGTATTTTACGTTTGACGGCTATGCTTCTAGTCTTGTGAGAAATACATTTGAGGAAACGTACTTTGAAAACTTAAAATCATCCGATCTTAAAACAGATTTATGAAAAATATTTCATGTCCAAGTTTAGTAGAAATCAGTGGAGCAGTTACAGCTCTGAATAGTCTTTATTTTGACGAGTTTTTATGAACTTCTACCGCTTTGAAATTTGATGATTTAGTTTTCATAATAAGATTTATGAAAATTACACACAGCGCCATCTGGCCTAGATAACTAAATATTGGTTGTGGTTGGTTGATTGAGAATACAATACTTATAAAAGTACTTATTTATATAAAAAACTGCCTAGTTGTATCTTATTAGTGGATGCTGTCACCTGTAATAGAGGGAGCACATTGCAAAACAATGCAAGATTGGACTTTTTAACTCATTAACCTATATTGCTATATACAAACATGAACGTTGGATCGAGGCAAAATCTTCAATGATGTACTGTTTTATAAAGCACTAGTTTATACGTCTATCCGTCTCTCTTTCGCATAAGGTCACACGAATAAAGTTGAACCAGTATAGTTGGGACCAACATCTTAATAGGTTAAAAAGGCTAATCAATCACCGACGAAATAACCAAGACTAGCCATACTTTCATTGCAGCTAATGCTTTCAAGTTACAACGCTACGCCACTAACGTTACTTGCCCCGTGGACATTCGACAAAAACCGTGCACCGCACTCACACACGCGGACACTGTGTGCGTCTCACTCACACACCCAACGCCCGCATACCGGCGCGGCGCGGGCGCACAGAACCTCACGTTTTGCATCCACAGTCAGTTGCCTTACTACATTTAGGGTCATCATACGCTTTATAGAGGCTTGTGGTCCATTCTGTCATTTGACATATTTCAACAAACTACAACATTCCTAAATGCGTGTGAAGTTAGTTTAGCTCGTTCGGTTCTCGTGCAAAGTTTAAAATTACTTTCAAGTAGGTGTTAACGTGAAGTGTTGTGACAGTTCTGTTTTTAAGTGAGTTGGATATGGGAAGTGCTGTGTGGTGAAACGATGTTCAAAAACATCTTCTACGTTAAATCTGTGAGGAAAAAGACCTGAGGGTAAGTGCTGTACATTACTAGTTTGGCTGGCACGACTTAAGTCTTGATGACCAGTAAAGCTTATTGTTCAGGTCACGTACATACCTGTAGAATTTTTAGTTATTCATTAACTTTTATTTAACATTTGCGCTTAACAAAATCAGGTTTCGCTTGCTCACAGTAATTTCTAACTTTTTATAGCTCGCATAAAGGATTTTTTTATTATAAGGTTTCTATATTCTATTAACAATTGACTGGAGATAGGATACAAAACGTTGACCATTGAGGTCAGAAACTTATAGCTGTTTGACAGATAACAAATGTTGATATGGTAATCTAACTCAAATAATTTGGTATTTGAATATGGAAACTGGGTGTAGAGAGCTTATCCCGGTACCTATGTTAAGAAGGCTTTGGATTTTAAGAAATAAACGCTATTTTCTGCAAGGACGAGATGCGAACACTATATAGAAGCTTTTAGTTTTACGATTGTTTACACGGTTAAGTACGCTAAGTTATATTTGTTGCGCATTCGCCGCGTTCGTGATGTTAAAAGGTTCAGGTTTTTTTGGCTGAAAACCAGCGCTAAGTGTGATTCACTCAGCACATATTTTTAAATAAACGAATAAAACGTTTACACACTCATACCTCTGCACTAGGATTCCCTATGTCGCAGATGGCATGGACAAACACAGAAACACAAGAAAAACACCCAAGACCCGAGAACAAATTTCATGCTCACCACACAGAGTGTGCCCCGGTCGGGAATCGAACCCCGGGACCCCTCGCTTCGAAGGCAGGGCTGCTACCAACTAAGCCACGGAGCCGTCAGTTTTTTGTTGTATTTTTGTTTGTTGTTTATTTGCGTTTTGTTCATCTTTTTTATGTGTCTGTGATGTGTTTTCTATTCTAATTGCTGAGCCAACCCTGGTTTTGGAAATTTTATAGCACCCGGAAGTAATTTTTTAACATCGTTTCCACGGACGCGCATGCTGAAATTATATATCTACAAGATCATGCGTTCTTAGTACTATGACTTGTTGAAACCCTATCCGACCCTCCATGGGGAAAAACAAGCAAGAAACCCCTAATGAAAGGATTACTTTCTTTTTGCGATGATCCTGTTCAAAAACAACATAATGTTCCTTATTTCTACTTGTCTACTTATGTCTACATCTTGTTAGTCAGCATTGAAATGTTGAATTAATGTTACAAGTTCTTTTGCGTGTCGTGGAGCAGACCGACAGTAGGCCATGGCGTTTTATCATCAATATAATCATTAACACTGTAGTACGCCTTTTCACGTTCTCGAAATGGCGAAGGAAAACATCGTGAGGAAACCGGCATCTGAAATCTATCAATCCGGATTGGGCTCCCGTGGTAGATCAAAGCCAATTATTGAGAGTAGGCCTGTTTCCCTGCAGTAGGAACATTGCAGGCTGGCACGGTCACGCTTAACAAAATATATTTTAGGCATGATTTAAATCTCTGGATTGGAAGCCTGGTAGGAATCGAACCCTCAACCTATAACGCAGAAGGCACTATCAACTGAGCCGTGAGGCCAGTCAACCTACTACCTAAATAATGAGAAACCTAGTCATAACATAAAAATGGCTTCAAATTTGAAACGTATTGACCGGTTATAAAGTTGATATTGGTTAACGATATTATCGACAGTTCAGTACCTTTCTCAACGCTTTCACTAAAAGATCAACGGTGGTGATATCAGGTACTGTAACGTTGACAAAATAAACATCTTTTAAGTAGCAGTAGAACTTGTGCAAAGTTCCTTTACACCTGGTAATCTGCCGCCAAGCAGCATTCGCATTGCTATATTCCGGTGGAAGGGTGTGGATGCCATTGAAATCACATGCGCATGAGACTTAAATCCCCATCTCGGGTGAAGAGAGCAACCGAGTGAGTTTAAGGTCTTATGCTTCGGTCGGGACCTAAGTCGTATTCCTGTTGTTATAGGCGCAATCTGTCCGAATTTCTCTATAGTGTAATAAAGAATTTATAAGTCCAGAAGTGATTTTCTGGCTTTAAAAAGCCTTCACGTAATAAGGTTTTCGTAATCAGATTTCTGAATCGGGTTTCCCAATCGCAAAATGCTAACATATTTACAGGTTCCCGTGGTTCGCAGATGGCAACAAACAATGTTAGTAAAAATAGAGCTGTTGAGAGCAGAACGCCGTATACCTCTAGAGGTTTAATTAAGTTAATAAATAAAACAAGTTGACGGCTCCGTGGCTTAGTTGGTAGTAGCTCTGCCTTCGAAGCGAGGGGTCCCGGGTTCTATTCCCGGCCGGGGCACACTGTGTGGTGAGCATGAAGTTTGTTCTCGGGTCTTGGGTGTTTGTCTTGTGTTTCCGTGTTTGTCCATGCCATCTGCGACACATCCTCGTGCAGAGGTATGAGTGTGTAAACGTTATTTTTTTTAAATATTCATGAACATTTTATTCAAAACCATCTAGCCCCAAACTAAGCATAACTATGGGTACTAGATAACTGATACCTTATACAATTTTATTTGAAAATACATACATATAATATTAACACCTAGACACAACCAACGTCTATACTCATCACACATGCTTGTCCTGGGTGGGAATCGAACCCGTTCTCGAATACGTTTGCAAAAATGCAAGATAACTACAAGTTAAAGAGTCAAGAGAAACCATAAACAATTAAAGCCGCTCCCAGCAAACGATAGAATTCTGCTTATCATCACTATAAGTCACGCTTCCTCGATATTTCTCAGAAACTCCACGGACACAGCCAGACACCATGGATTCCCACTTCTTCCAACCAACCATGTATGTCTAGGAGGGAATGATCAACATCATTCTGCGGCGTCAAGCGCTCGCAAAGCTGAATGATCTTTGCAGATCATTTGATCATACATTCTCCGCCCCGTCAGTAGTTGGATGGGTGACCGTTTAATGGCATTTCAACGGAGTGCTTCGGTGCTTCGGGGGGCACGTTAAGATGGCTTGAAAATTCCGACACTACAGTTGTCCACTTACATGAAAAGGAGACTGCGCTATTATTATTTTTGATATGGTGTATTTTTATAGAAATTTAATTAAGAAACTAAGGGATGAAAGGGAAAAAGGGATGACACTGGGTAGCTCTACACTGATCTTCGGCTATTTTTGTCCAAAAATAATACTTTTGTTTTTTATATTTTGGTTTTGAATTTTAATTTATTTTAATATCATATATGTAACATACTTATTCTCGTAATTAATTCTATGTATTGAAATCTAACTCAAATTAATCATATTTAAATTATTTGTTCAATTTTAAACCCGTATATTACGAACAATAGTGTGAAATAAATCATTACTATTGATTATTCTTATTATTATTATTATTGAAATAGGTTTTTTTGATCTTTAAATCAGTAAATTACTCTATGCCTAGAGTTTATTTAGCTTATGCCAAATGAGATTTTTCAGCATTAGTTTTCCTAGGTATCTTTTATTTCAGACATTAAGTTTATGTACCTGTAATTTATAAGCATTCTTAGGCTCCTATTGCATGCAAAGGGAGCGAGACCTAAGCTTCATTTCCAAATATTCAGGATGCCTGATTAGACTTCGAAAGAATGTTCGACTTCGAGGAATAACAATGTCTTCGTAAAACATTTGTAGCATTCCGTTTAAGAAATCGACAACAGGACAATCGAGGAACAGCTCTTTAACTATGTTTAAGCTGTATTATTACATATTATCATAAATAACTAGGAAAAGATGACGAGCCAAAACCTCGCAAAAAATAATAAAAAATCTAAATCAAGGAAAAAAGGGGTTTCTTGCTTGTTCTTCCCTAGGTTTGAACAAGTGCTTTAGTTAGTAATAAGAGCGCATGACCCTGTATGTACATATTTATTTAAAAAAGTGACGTTTCCAAGTAACTTTTTAAGAATACAACGGAAATAAACTGTTTCGACTTTGATTCTATTTTAAAATAAGTTTTTTTGGTTTATTTATTTATGTATTGTATTCACATAATTTAAGCCTTATCCTTAACGTACTCGAAAATCTCCAAAGGCTTGTGACGCTCCCGCTGTTTCTACCCTTAGATCTTTTAAACTACCCAACGTATTTTAATGGTTTTTTTTTTATTTTTTAAACTATCATGGTTATGAACATTATTATTCGTGTTACCGAGATATTTACCATGATTTGTGAGTTTTGTTGACTCCCGATATTTCGACGCAGTTACATGCGTCATGGTCCCGGGTCAGTTTGCACAAATCATGGTAAATATCTCGGTAACACGAATAATAATGTATTTTAATGCAGTTTTTAGCAATAGATAGAGTGTTTCAAGAGGAAGGTTCATATGTAGCACTAGCACCTCACCCCGGCTTCGCACGGGTAGTTTCTGATACGACACTGATGCTCTACTAACCGTGCGAAGCTGGGCGGGTCGCCGTATATATATAGTCAGTATAACAATACTACTACTTAGCCACTTTTTGTCGGTTATAAATAACTAGGGACCCGCCCCGGCTTCGCACGGTTAGTAAAGGATCAGTGTCGTATCAGAAACTACCCGTGCGAAGCCGGGGTGACTTGCTAGTGTATTATACATATAAACCTTCCTCTTGAATCACTCTATCTATTAAAAAAACCGCATCAAAATCCGTTGCGTAGTTTTAAAGATTTAAGCATACATAGGGATTTAGGGACATAAAGCGACTTTGTTTTATACTATGTAGTGATATGATTCCAAGTAATCCAAGGAACTTTTTGTTGACTATTTGTTGGAACCTGGTTATTGTGAGCCGGCTAGCCAAGAGTACATTACCGTGAGTATTGTGCAACAATACCTACGAGTACATTCTATGCCGCTGGCTGCAATAAAATGAACACTTGCGACACTTACTAAACTAACAGAATGGTCTATTATTTATAAGTTATTTCACTTTAAGGGCACACTTTGCAATGTACTACGCAAGAAATTCAGACGAATGAACACGGGAGATCATGTCAAGTTTTTGGCAAATATCGTATAATATCAAAAAATATATTTTTTGGTCAATAGAGGTAAATTTCTATTAGATAACCTTTGTGTTATAATGACGTTCCCGCAAATAAGAAATGTTGTTCGCGTCCGTAGGTGAGATATTCATTGACATGTTTCACAGCGCCATCTAGCCCCAAACTAAGCATAGCTTGTAATATGGGAACGAGATAACTGATAGAATACTTAACTTACTTTTTTTTGTAATAATTAACACCCAAAAACAGAACAAACATTGGCGGCTCCGTGGCTTAGTTGGTAGTAGCCTTGCCTTCGAAGCGAGGGGCCCGGGTTCGATTCCCGGCCGGGGCATACTTTGTGTGGTGAGCATGAAGTTTGTTCTCGGGTCTTGGGTGTTTGTCTTGTGTTTCTGTGTTTGTCCATGCCGTCTGCGACACAGGGAATCCTAGTGCAGAGGTATGAGTGTGTAAACGTTTATTTATTTATTTATTTATTTATGTCCTGGGTGGGAATCGAAGCCACGACCTACAGCGCAGAAGGCAGAGCCACTACCAACAGAGCTATGAGGCCAGTTATCCCCTACACGTACCCCCTAGTGTAGAGAGAGGGGAGAAATGCCTCCGAAACGGCTGAAACAATTTTGACAGGACTTTCACTGGACAGGTGATGGTAGTAAATTAGGACAATTAAGAACAATTAAGGCTCCGCGCAAAAAAAAAAAATTCCACGCGGCCGAAAGCGCAGGGAACAGCTAGTAGTACATATTAGTTCAAAAAAGTGACGTAAACAATTTTTTTTTTCAATTAAACCGATTTCAATGTTTTTGACTTTTACTTTTGACTTTTACTTTGACTAACTTAGACTAATCATGTTATTTCAATACCTTATCTTCGGTACTTCCACGTATTGTTATCGTAGATTTCCTGAACCTGAAACTATTGCAAAATATACATCATCTTCAACTTTTGACATAAAATGTCTTTTTATGGCTCCATAAACATTATTTATGATTGAGTACTTTACTGTATTTATGTATGATCAAGGGATGTAATTTGTCATGGAACCGTCGTCTATACGATAATGAGATAGGCCACGAGAGAAAATAATGCCCAAACGAATATTCGATGGAAATAAATGTTCCTATTTGCTTTTCATTCAATTCTTGCCATCTGTTTTTTTTATCAAACATTTTCATGAAGTATTACGAACTTAAGTGATGTGCGATCAGGAAGAACGAGAGATCGAAAATGGAAGCCTTTGAGATGTGGTGCTGGAGACACTAGAGTTAGCCAGTTAGACGAAGAGACCTCGGTTCTTCTTCTTTGATACGTGTAGGGAACACGTACCTTCTGGGTGGTGCTAAAGGAGCAACCAAAAGTAGCAGTAGAACTTGTGCAAGTTCGTCCGGAGAAGTACTGCCACCACACCTGAAATCTGTCGCCAAGCAGTAGTGCTCGCGTTACTGTGTTCCGGTGGAAGGGTGTGGGTGCCGGTGAAATCACATGCGCATGAGATGTATCATCCCCGTCTGGGGTGATGGACGCAGCAGGATGAATGCGAGTCAGTGTAAGATCAAAATTTTATACTGAGTCGCATTGTTGTTGTCATAGGCGGGGGTCGCCACTTACCACCAGGTGGGCTCCTAAGTTCAGGCAAATAACACATAAAAAAAATTTAACTAGTGATCTATGGTCGAAGTCTACAGCGACGGCCCGTAGCTTAGTCGATAGTAACCTTGCCTTCGAAATGAGGGTTTTTGGGTTCGAGGGTTGGGTACACTACGTATTTCCGATAACATAAATAAATAAATATTCATGGAAAAGTCCATGAAGCCCCGCCCCATCTGCCCCCAAGTAAGTATAGCTTGATGGGAACCAGATAAGTTATACAGTACTTTTAAATTATATTGCTTATTTGTATATATTACAAAAAATACAAATAAGCAATATAATTGTTACGTTATAAATATATTGTTACGTTTAACTTCTTTATTATAAAGAACCCAGATTTAAAAGAAAATGCGTTTTTTTACGAAATACTATTACAGGTCAACTTAACCAGCAAACCCTACTTAAACAGCAAAATCTAAACACAAAAATTTCATCCAAATTGAGATATTCGAAATAATCACTACATAGTATAAAACAAAGTCGCTTTCTCTGTCCCTATATCCCTATGTATGCTTAAATCTTTACAACTACGCAACGGATTTTGATGCGGTTTTTTTTAATAGATAGAGTGATTCAAGAGAAAGGTTTATATGTGTTATACTAGCAAGTCACCCTGGCTTCGCACGGGTAGTTTCTGATACGACACTGATGCTTTACTAACCGTGCGAAGCCGGGGCGGGTCGCTAGTTTAATATATATACAAGAATTGCTCGTTTAATAGTAATGAAATATTAACAGTATTATATATTAACACCCAAACAGAAAAAATCTATATTCCTCACACAAAATGTCACCTCAGTGTGATCGAACTCATTTCCTACAGCGTAGAAGGCATAGCTACTACCAACTGATATACGAGTTGTACATGCTATAAAAATTTACATTCTTGCTACACCCTAACATATAACTCAGTTTCACAGTGGAATGAAGTATCTAATACCTAATTAATATCGTTGGGAATATAAATTCTAGCTGAGAAATGTATTGGTTTTTCTCGTAACGAGTTTCTTGCATTTGAAGGTGTGGCACTCGAGCAACTTAATTGTGGGGGACTGTTGACAGAGTTGGGCAACAATCGCGCTGTAAAATATAGGACAAGTGTGATGTAGAGGTACTGGATATATGTAGTGATTCATGCAGTGTAATGTCTAAGTCTTCTTTCAATTTTATCCAGTATTCTAACAAAGTCACCGAGTCGATGGACCGACCAAGTTCATATAAAGAACGTCAAATGGTACAACGTGGTGCATATGGCAACTGATGAGAGTCATTGGAGGCAGGCCGTCAGTTCAGTCACATCATAGTGATCACGATCTTCAGTAACGAAGTACGAACCACGAAGAGAGATTCTAACAAATATCACATCAGCCAACTATTTGTTATAAAACGAGTAGACGATCTTAGTGATCATAAGCATATTAAGCTTTAAAAAAAAATATTCAGTCGGCTTAGTCGTCGTCTTCAAAATATTATCTGTCGACTGGGCCCAATACCAAGTGGTCCCAACCGGTGGAAGACTCAACACTTCTACCAATAAAGCTGCGAAGCCAGTCAGACAACCAACGTATGCGTCTGTAATTTCACCGGCACCCTGACTTTTCCACTGGAACACAGAAATGTCAGTGTGCCAATGCAATGGAGCAGAATAATAGGTTTGGGGCAGTGATTTCCTACGAATTTTGTATTGGCGCACTAACCTGCCAAATCTTCTGTTTTAAGCAATAACTATCGTCAGTTGCTAGTAAAATTGCCCGTATACCGCCATAGTTACCGCTAGCGCTCGCTTTCTTTAATGTGGCTAGTTAGCTACTGTTTTCTATTAGTTGCAATCTAGAAACTAGTTGCTTTATGTGGAGAAGAATATATTAAATAGTTGCTGCACCCCGCAGTGTCACCCGCGGTTTTCCGAGATCAAAAGTAATCCAGGATATAAGCTTTCCTGGTGCTAAATTTCATTCAAATCCGTTGAGTCGTGTGAGCGTGAAGGGGTAACAAACATACACACATACATACATACATACAAGCTTCCGCCTTTGTAATATTAATATAAGGGTAATTCAAATCTTAGTAACACTAATGTTACTAAGGTTTGAATTACCCTTCCATGAATTACAGAAAAAACACATTACAAGCTTTATTTAACTGTTGTAATATCAGCAGCGAACAGTAATCAGACAAGCAGTGGTGCACCCGCGTTGCTGTGCCGGTGGAAGGGTGTGGGTACCAGCGAAATTACAGGTGCATATAACGTAAGTAGGCTGATGGGCGCAAAAGGATGCTAAGTCACATCCCGTTGCACAATTAATCAGATATTTTCCTCACTGATTATTTTCACTATAATAGTGTAATTTTCGCAAACATCATTGAAATATACGAAGATATATGTACCTACCTAACAAAATGAATGTGGACAATATCTCTTGAACTGGCTATTTTCGTCAACAAAACTGATATACGAGTAAAGTAATGGAATAGCTTTGAAAATTGAATTGTATCATGATAGGCCGATATACTAGATGATTTAATGGTATAAACATATTTTTACTGTCACTTAAAAATCGTTTTTTTTTATCTGTGATTATACTTCATGAAACTTTTCGTCCTTTAAATACCTTCTTTTGGTAATACAATGAAAGAAATATATTAGGGACATAAACATTTAGTACTACAGAACGCGATATAGCGTACAATATGGGACATCTGGTCATTTTGATAGCCTAACTTCTTGGAAGTGAAAGCAATTTGTTCAGTGGCCAATGGATACCCCTTCTCAACAGTGTCCCTGTAGATAAATTGCATGAAAGCTAGCTATCTCATTTCTAATGTCAATATTGTCGGTAGATCTTGTCTAACACGTAGAAATAGGCTTTCGACTCTTAACGACTTCCTTCAATTTGATACGGAGTAGGCCATTATGTCATTATCGTTAGTGATAAGTAAATAAACCTCAACATTGAGAGCTGCTTCAGCCCGCTTTCAATCTAACGATCACAGTTATTAACCCAAACATGCACAAATGAGATTTTTGCTTATAAATGTATTGCGGGAAAACATGGCATTAAAATGGCCAAGAGAACTGTCGTGAACTTGAACCAAAAGTTCGAAGACATGTGACGTATACGTATGTTATCGGATGACGTATGTTATCGCGTCCAATGGGTTTCAATGCCTATTCTTTATCGGTTATCGAGAGTAGCCCTACAGTGAAAACATAGGAGGCAATACAGAAATAAATATCCACAGACAGGGAATGAGAACAGTAGCCCTGCAGTGGAGATATAGAACAAATAAATAAATATCAACAGACACAGGGTCAAAGAAAAGATGGATAGGTTGGGTGAAAGATGATATGAGTAAGAAAGGAGTGAATACTGAGAGAACGTGTGACAGTGGGAAATGGAAGAAAATTACATGTTGTGTGGCAGCGTGGGATAAGGGCTGGGAATGATGATGATGAGACATATACAAAATAGCGCATTTTTCTCATTTATTTAAAAAATGTACTCTCCTACCGCTTCTTCTACCACGAACCGTAAACATTCGAGCCCAAAACGACTTAAACATCACGATGATTTGTAATTAGATGTAAAATGCCTTAAAATATCTGAAAAACTTTGTCATCTTAAAAAATACTGTATTTGATTATGGAATAAATCTTATTACAAATATCCCGGTATTTTTCGTTCATTTGAATCTTATGGATATCGGATATTGGCTCGAACTTATCAAAGATTCGCGTGGTATAAATGATTGGTTTTTCCATACAAAATTGTAATAATAGGTTACCCAAACCGATTTCCGATACGGTAAAATGGATATTAATTCAATATTGATTGGATTGCGTGCTGATTCGGACCCTACGATTCGGACCTTTCTGTTAGATAGATATATCTTTCTGAATAGGTATATAGCTAAAATGGGATATTGCAACCGTTATTGTCATATTATCACAACACAAAGTATTTTTTTGTTTTATTTCCAGTTGCTCGCGTCCGTAAGTGTGCCCTACACGTACTCCTTGGGTGGTGCTAAAGGAGCAACCAAAAGTAGCAGTAGAACGTGTGCCAAGTTCGTCCGAAGAAGTACTGCCGCCACACCTGGAATTTGCCGCCAAGCAGTAGTGCTCGATGGAAGGGTGGAGGCAGTACCGGGCAAACTTCGATCAAGTTCCACTGCTACTCTTAGTTGCTCTGTTGGCACCACCCGGGGAGTACGTGAAGTATCCCTCTATGTTCACATTCTCAACTATGTGAACCCCCAAACCTACTTAAATCGTATTGCTTAATGTGCAGGGGCAAAAAAGTCCAGAACGTCTCAGTTAAAAGTTTTAGAAATTTTCATTCAACATAGCACCCACGACAATCGTGCCGAGGTACCTATAGCTCATGCTTGAGCAGAAACGAAAGCCACGACTTTACCCACTATCTATCCTGATTCGATTTTCGTGACGCCACAACCAACGTATCTGATGAAACCCAACATTGTTCAGATAAATCAAGATCGCTAATCAATGTAAGATTGACCTGTAGAATTCCCACGCAATCGGTCTGCGATTTGCCTTACTTGATCTGATGACCGACGATTTTGATTGGGCTTCATAGCTCAGTTGGTAGTAGCTCTGCCTTCTGCGTGGGTCGTGAGTTCGATTCCCACCCAGGACAACCATTTGTGTGACGAACATAAATGTTTGTTTTGTGTCTGGGTGTTAATATGTATTATAAGTATCTATTTACAAAAAAAGTACTATATTGTATTCTATCAGTTATCTAGTTCCCATATTACAAGCTATGTTTAGTTTGAGGCTAGATGACGCTGTGTGAAATATCCATGAATATTTATTTATCCGTATCAGCCTTTGTTTCCGATGCAGGACGCCTACTCTTGACAAGTGAGAGTGAATGGTTCGCCACGGGAGCACAATCTGGATCGGACAATATCACAAGTGTTCGAATTTAATAAAATCATCGGTATACTATCAATAAGCAGATATACAGATAAACACGTTTATCAGTGCGTGTGATTTTTGTAGCAGGATAGCTTATTAAAAAAAAAAAATGCCAAATTGCTTTAATTTCTCTGCACTGATACATTTTAAATATAAATATTATCTACAGTACCAAAATTAAACTAAAATAAAATTACGAATTTTAATTATATGAATATTATAATTTAATATAATTTATTTATTTAATAAGGACTCCCAACACAGGATACACTGAACATACAACTTAAATTAGGCAAAGGTGTTAAATAATAGTGGTCCCGCAATTATAGGGCGTCTCAGCATGGTAATAGAGACAACTAGACAACAGTTTGAAAAATAAATGACGATATTTAAGAATAATATTTTGCTTCTAATTTTTAATGATATGCTTTAACAAAAATTTATATGTTGCCATCAACGAGGACCGAACGGGCATTTTGGGAATAAGTCGTAATGTTGCCAGTATAATTTCTAAATTAGCGTCTCAATTAATTTATTATGATTATGATGTCAGGGGTGACAGAAATGACACCTAAACGTAAAAACTATCTACAATATGTTTATTATACAAGTTGGCTCGTAAAATTCGTAGAAATAGTGATATAACGATGTAACTTAATATTTTTAACTAAGTATATACCGACATTAATATTGCAGTATTAAATATCAAAAGATAATCTGATAAAAATCTGTACCGGTTATGTTACGAATGGCTATAATACTTTTATTATAATATATTGTACAATATAATAAAAAAGTTTACACACTCATACCTATGCACACTCATCCCTATGTCACAGATGGCATAGACGAACACAAGACAAACACCTAACACCCGAGAACAAACTTCATGCTCACCACACAAAGTGTGGCCCTCTGTATCTACATAAATAGGTACCTACGGACGCAAGAGAATGTTTCCAAAGTCTACAGGCTATGTTCTATTCTTACAGAATAGACTAGGTCTATATTTACAGACCCAACCAACACGGTCCCACAAACCTGTCATAAAACAAAACGTCATCATAAATTAAGTAAAGTATCACTCAAATACGTTTATGAATAAAGCCGTGAGAGTAGGTATATCTTCAACAATTTTTTCACACGGTTTTCAAGTCTTCAAATTGAAATACTAATATTTATTTTATAGTGAATTAAAATAATAAACCCACATACAAGATGAACTGAAGATCGAGAAGTAAGTAAATAAAGAAAAGAAAATATAGCAACACTAAATTGAGAAATTTTATTTTCTTTGGGCAGAAGGCTGGTACAAAATAACTCGAGCATAATATTGTAATAACAATGTGAACAAGAAGCAGGAACTCTCATGTTATTTGATGTTGTAAGTTGGTTCTTTGTAATGTAATGTGCTCACACGATGTCAAGTGATATTAGACTTATTTTTATAGCGCGAAGGTTGATTAGAGATTGAATCAGGGACCCCTTTTATACTGTCTGGTTCATTGATAGGAAGGTTGGGAAAATGTATCGTTTCACTATAATATCTGATAAATTATTATTCGATAAATGTATGGTTCCAATAATATTGAATGGTTATTGGGGTGGAAACAGTCCTTTAGAAACAAAACTTCAGAATATTTTGTTCCGTTCGATATTCCTGCAAGTCGATTGGCCAATGAAAAACTATAGGCATAAATATATTTAGGCTGTGGAGCAGAGATCCTTGGGAAAAGTATGTGGTACCATAGAGCCAGGCCGAGAATGAAATGGAGCGAAGATTTTAGGTCTGTGGTGCAGAAAAATGATATGTCAAAACGATTTCAACAGTTTTTTTTTCTCTTCCTCTGGCGTCGCACTTCTGTGCATTTGCCATGCTTGTCAATGCATTTGGTCCAATATATTTAAATAGGAGCAATTGCATTCACAAGCATGGCTTAAGACGTATTAAGTTCTTTATTAATTAAAAGTTAATTGCAACATGTATGAAATATTATCGATTGAGAACGGCTCGACCAATTTGGTATTTTTTATGTCTGTCGTTGTAAGGACAAGGTTTGTATGAGAGAAAAAACATCCTAATTAATTTTATATGCGAAAGTGAGTTTATTTGTTACGCTTTCACGCATAAACCAATTAACCAATTTTAAAAATTCTTTCACCAATGGAAAGTTTGTATGGATGTGTGTCTGTTTTTTACTCCTTCACGCTCCAACGGCTCAACGGATTTGTACCATGATTTGTGAGTTTTCTTGACTCCCGATATTTCGACGCAGTTATTATAATATACATGCGTCAAGAAAACTCACAAATCATGGTAAATATCTCGGTAACACGAATAATAATATAATTTTCATAAACATGATAGTTTGAAAATTTATATCAACGGATTTGGATGAAATTTGGTACCAGGATAGCTTATATTAGGATTATCATACTTTTGATGCCGGAAAATTGCGGGTAACACCGCACAGCTAGTAGAACTAATAAAATACAATTTCACTCGAATGTAGCTACAGGTCTTCATTCCTGGAATGGTGTCTGAACTGAGTCTACAGAAGCACAGATGAAAATCGCGTGGGTGTGAATAACCGACAGTTACGCGCAACAAAACGCATCGCTCAATAAACAAGTTGTATAATCAGGTTTTAGGATTTCAATTGAGTCACAAACCACAATCGTAACTAATAGAAATATCTTAGGCATTGGATTCTACGTCTACTTTATGTACTTCTCTAAAAAGTATCGGCAAAGACACTATTTTTGTCTGTATGTTCTTCGTTAAAAATTCACAGTGGCCCTATGTTTGAAAATAAATAAAAAAAATGGTTGATTTCCAAGGTATATTATATTATACTTTACGAGATTTTTCGATGACTGACTTTATTTTTGTCGTTATTATATTTTTTTTATACCACTTTGGTGGCAAACAAGCATACGGCCCACCTGATGGTAAGCGGTTACCGTAGCCTATGGACGTTTGCAATACCAGAGGTATCATTCGCGCGTTGCCGACCCTTTAAATGTTTTAAAACACCCCTTTTGAAGGACTTATCTATCTCATTTTTAATATTTTATAAATATTATATATAAGATAATATATCTGGTATATATAATATATTATCTTATATATCTTATTTTATTACTTTAAACGAGCAATTCTTCTATCTTCGCGTATCTCCGTAACGGCTCTAACGAAATGGACAAAATATTGTACTCAGATAGGGTTTTGCTTAAGTTTACCTGTATAATTGTATTTCTTGCAAAAAAGCAATACTTTTACAAAAAAAAAATATCGGTCGCCTATGTCCTTCTAAAATAATGGCAGCACCACGTGACCAAAGCGCCTTCTGCTCTGTGGGTCGCGGGATCGATTTCCACACAACCTTTGTGTGACGAACATAAATGTTTCTTCTGTGTCTGGGTGTCAATAAGTATTATATGTATGTATGTATTAACAAAAAAGTACTAATAAGTATTCAGTTAAGCTAGGCTAGATGGCGCTGTGTGAGATGTCCATGAAATTTTTGACAGTAAAATTACGTGCTTCCGGGGGCACGTTTTGGTGTCAGCCCCGGTCATACTAGTCTGAAAGCCATGTTGTAGGGTTAGTAGCTTGGTAGCTATAACATCAGAGTTTGCCACTCAGAGGAATGAAGACGATCGTAAAATAGTTCACTACCGACAGTGAATAATAAAACTAGAAAGTTTATGTACAGTTAAAAACCATCTATTTTACAAAACAATTTCTTGCAATAACGAGTGCGAGTTTTAGCCATGAAATTATAAATGAGCATTCATTTTAATGTTTCAAGTTTTACACGCTCGAATCTGCGCTAGGATTCGCTGTTTCTTGGCTTGGACAAACATACAAACAAAGTGTGTTTCGACCGGGAATCGAAACTGGGAAATCTCGCTTCGAAGGGGCTACAACTATGCTATGGAGCGGTCATTTAATAGGATTAATTGTAATGTGAAACTCTGTAATGTAAAGGTCTGTACCCCTGGGCCACGCTCTGCTCGTTCTACTCGGTCATTAAATCATACAATCATTAAAGTCACTACTGAATTTAGGTGCCTTTCCGAAAATAATGGCCATCGATGTTAAACAAGCTAGTATTGTTTTGTTATCGACATAAAAATCTCGCATTTTGTTAAAGAAAAATACTTCCATTAGAACCGACTAACGTAATTAAAGCTAACCAAACCATTTCAAAACAGGATAATAATGCTCTGCATATTTGAAATTTAACTTGAAAGCTGAATTACTGTTTTTCAAATATCGTTCCGGAATTACGTCTTAATTTAATTAACATTATAAACTGAATTATTGAAATATACATACATACATTTTTTACTATAAATAGTACATTATTTATAAAATAAACAGTATAAAATCATTGTAGTAAAAAATATATAAAAACGGACGACATGGTTAGGGCTGCTATTATTATTATTAAACACTATGACTTTTTTTTAAAGGATTTCCAAACAAAGTTGCAGGTTTGACCTAAGACCTTAACTAAGCTGAGTAACTGAACAGGCATTGATGTATTGTTTGCCTTAATTTATATACGTCGGCCATTTTCCATGGAACGTGACCTAGGGTCAGATACCTCAATGGCTTAGGCTTACTCCATACTGAGTGTGACTCCTTGGATGTCACACTGATAGCCGTAAGCTGACGGCCTTTCGGCTATGAATGGCTAGACGTGGCCTGTCTGATGAACGACCATTAATCGTCTGAACTTCACCCGAGTTAAAACTATTTTGCCAACATTACGGAATGGGTTTTTTTTCCAACCGACTATGAGAGGAGGTTTTATATTTAGCTGTATAGTTTTTTGTTACCTCAGTCCTCCGTCAGTTAGCAACCGATTGGGAAAATTCTTCGGAATCGGGTAACAATTGTCGTAATTAATATATTAATATCAAAAATCTAAGGTTTGTATTTTAAAAGTTATAGACATAAAAAGAAATCAAGAAAATCTACACTTGTGTCGGTCTTTTCAGTCCTAACACATATATTTATTTCTTTTTTTGTTATGTCAAGACCCGCAAAAAACAAAAGAGCCTTCAAAAGCACAGACTCTTCGACATCTTCTCTTACATCTACAACCGCATCATCACCTACCATTTGATGAGATAACCGTCAAACGCTGGACTTTAATGTACAAAAAAAAAAAACTCAAAACTGAAACTATGTTAGGAAAACCTATGGGCACAATTATAATACTATATTAGCTCTAGACTTCTATGTAAAATGGACTTTTGAGAACATTCCAAACACGTACAAATTCGATTTATACGATCTACGAAAATAATTATTCAATTGGAAGATTAAAGGAACTTTTCAGTATATTGGAACGTTTTTCAGGAAGTTAGTGACCGTGAACTGCGTTGTATACGCAATTACTTTATGTATTGCTGTTATATTTAATAATCTTACCTTCTAGAGAGCTTTTAACCAGCAAAAAAGAAATCCACTGTCGGGCCAACGGCTCTCGATAAGCGAATGGGGTTTTGTCCACCACGGGAGCCCGTCCGCATCAGTCTTTTAATGTTCCCACTGCAGGGACACCGGCCTGCTCTCGATAATCGAGACTGTATGGGCTTTGGTCTACCACGGGAGTCCAATCCGGATTAGTAGATGTCTCATGTCTTCGAATTTTTTTTTTCAAAGACATGCCAGTTTCTTCACGATGTTTTCCTTCACCGTTTCAAGGGCGCGGCACATAAACTCATTAGTGTACGTGAATGTTTGAACCGCCGACCTAAAGATTGAAAGTCGGTCTCTGCCCCTGGGCCAACACGCTCTCGTATACACTCTCGTAACACGCTCCAGAATAAAATAGATTAGATTTTTTTTTCTTCTAATAAGGTACGTCTTTGCGTTGATTAGCTCACGAAATTTTCTTTTTTAGATCAAACAACATGTTGCACCGTAATTTTTTTTTCCAGCGGAAAATGAATGATTACTGATTCAAAGTCAAAAATCTGTATTTTCTGTGAATTCTTAAAAATTACTTAGAAACTTCATAAGCGAGATCATCCATTCTTAAAACTATCTTTAGCGCTTGTTCAACCCTATCCGACGCTCCCTACCCCTAATGGAAGCATTACTTCATCTTCGCGAGCATGTTTTTTTTTAGAAAGTAAGTACTTAAATCTAAATTACAGCTTTGTTACTAAATAGTTTCTTAAGAGTTAAATAAAATAGTCATTGACATTATGCATAGCGCTGTCTAGCCATACTAAGCATAGCTTGTACTGTGACTAATAGAATACTTATATTGTACTTTTATTATAAATATGCACATATAATACATATTAACACCCAGTCACAAAACAAACGTTTATTTATATTCCTCACTATAAAGCCCTCCCACTAAGGCTTGTGTTGCGATTATAAATGATCGAACCTACAGCGCAGAAGACAGCTATTACCAACTGAGTTGTGTCAGTCAACTAAAGTAGAAGACGCGTGATTTGTTTCTGAAAATTTGCTCAAAGTTGCTGTTTGTGAGGTGTATTTCGTTTCTTCAGGGTTCAACAGTGTTCTCTGCTGTTAAATTCAAAATCAGCTATATTGAGCCAAATTATCGCTAGTACAATTATATATCAACCGACGTCATTATAATTAAAAGGATTTGCATTCTTTAAAAAAAATAACTTAGCTAGTAATTTATTACGAAAAAGGTTAAAAAATATCTGCAGGGTAGGTAAAGCACATGCCAATAGGCGTCGGTGACTACTTACCATCAGGAGGGCCTGTTAGCTAATTTGCCAATTAGAAAAAAATATACATATATATTTTTTTTTTGTTAAATTTTATCCATATCTTATACTGAGTCGCATTACTGTTGTTATGGGCGGGGGTCACCACGTGGCCCTCACATCACGTTAAAAAATATATCCGCCAGTGTGTATTCGCGCTAAGTCTTGTGGTAGCAGCTCACTTGCCCGACAACTTTGTAATTGTATAATTGCTTCCCAGGTTTCTAAGTGTTTGCAATAATATTGATGGAAATACGATCACTATTATTGCAAACACGACCTGATGTTAAGTGATTACTGCTGCCATAGCGGGCATGCGCCGCACTCCAGTATCATGGGCCGGATGATGATAGTGAACCAGTGTCCAGTTGCTCGCGTTGGTGTTGGGGGGTCCAGTTGCTCGCGTCCATTTAATGTTCCCACTGCAGGGACACCGGCTTCCTCTCGATGATTGAGAGTGAATGGGCTTTGATCTACCACGGGAGCCCAATCTGGATTGGTAGTTGTCACATGTGTTCGAATTTATGGTTCTAAGACATGCCGGTTTCCTCACGATGCACAGTTTTTCTAGTGAAAAAAAATCGGCGTCTATGCCCCTGGGCCACCTCGCTCTCAAATATATAATAGTTAATTAAATATATATTGTATTATAGTTATATCAAATTTACGTAGATTGTAATATCAGAACAGTTCATATTTTGGCACAAAGAGAACAGTCTATTTAGTGAACTCGGAAAACAGGTTTTTAATAATGGAAGCTGATAAGCGCTGTGTTTATCCAAAGGATGATTCTCATAAGATAATATATAGAGCCCTTATTGGTCTTGCTCTTGGCAATAAAGCGGATACAATTAAAAAAATGTTTTGATATTATAACGTGTTTTGCCTCGGGAAAGTTGTTAACAATGCGAATGCAGTTTATCTACTCGATTAATATTTTTCCGATATCGGATTTTAAAATGAAATATTATCATAAATACAATAATTTAATGTTTTATGTTTATGTTTTGAAATTTGTACAAGTTTCATCTATCTATCTACCTAATGAACAAATATAAAAAAATAACATGTTTTGTTTTAATTCTGAAATATTGTATGACTTGTTTAATTGTTTATTGTCATTTAGACTTTAAATTTTATTAATATTTTAC
This sequence comes from Aplocera efformata, assembly GCA_921293045.1. Lineage (NCBI taxonomy): Eukaryota > Metazoa > Arthropoda > Insecta > Lepidoptera > Geometridae > Aplocera > Aplocera efformata. The sequence goes on from OV121057.1 coordinate 2,276,317, forward strand.
TGAAATAGATTTAGAAAACAATGACAAGTTGATGTTATGTTACGCCCCAAGTGCCTGTAATGTGGAATATAGAATAGAGTAAGAATATAGAATAGTCTTATTGTTATCGGCCACATACTTGTACAACAGTTATGAAATACATAAGACCTTTAAACCATCCGGTTTAAAGGTCTTATGTATTTCATAACTGTTTAGTAAACAATCAAGCGTGTGTATATAAAAAAAAGCATTGTCCTCGTTAAGATGATTTCATTATTGAATGGTAGTTTTTATGTTCTACTACTATAAATAGAAGCAAAAATTTGGTTGAGAAATAGTAATTTACAGTAGCATCTTCACTGGCTCCGTAAAGTTAAAGGCTACTTACTACCAACTAAGCCGGCTCCGTGGCTAAGTTGATAGCAGCCCTGCCTTCGAAGCGAGGGGTCTCGGGTTCGATTCGCAGCCGGGGCACACTTTGTGTGGTGAGCATGAAGTCTCGGGTTTTGGGTGTTTGTTTTATGTTTCTGTGTTTGTCCATGCCATCTGTGATACAGGGAATCCCAGAGCAGAGGTATATGAGTGTGTTAAAATTGTTTTCTTTTGTTTAAAGTGTATTTAACATTGTATAGTGTAAATTCGTCATCGCTTAAATTATTTTCAAAAGTTCCGGCTGCTAAGTTTGACGCCAATTCACTGTCATTTATCGATCGTATAGCAGTCCCAACAGTATCTGTCATTCTTGCAGTTGGAACCAAATAGCATCTTAATATTATTTTATCTCAAAATATCTACAACATACAACCGTTATTATTGCACAGAAAATGCATTACAACCATAATTGATACAATAACAATTATTAATAACGACAAAATAATTATATTGAATTTATGCAAATCTAGCAGGTAATAATATCCTGTAATAATATAGGATATCGTCTGCATAAGGTATAAAGTACCGTCATAAAAGGTGAATCTCTAATCTAGGTTTAAATACTAGTATTTGCCTTCGATTGCAGTTGGCCTCACTACTGTTGGTAGAAGCTCGATACCCATAAGCATTTTTGTGACTAACATATAATAGATGTTCTGTATTATATGTATGAATTTACAAAAACAGTTCTGTGTAAGTTCTATCAGTTCCCATAGTACAAGCTACGCTTAGTTTAGCTAGATGGCGCTGTTTGAGATGTCCATGAATATTTATTTGTAAACTAGCTGCGTCCCACGTTACCTGCGGGTTACCGCGATCAAATTTAACCGTGTTAATCCAGGATATAAGTTATCCTGGTACCAAATTTCATCCAAATCCGTTATCCGTTAAGCCATTTAATCGTGAAGTACTAATAAACATACATAAGCACACACACACATACACGCACACTTTTGCCTTTATAATATAGGAGTGATTGATTTTTAAAATTTACCAACATATTATTTAAAAAATAAATCAATTTGAAGACGGAGCATTCCTTAATGAGTTGTCATGTAAAGTCCAAATTCATTGACTGCATAGACTGCATTCGTAGACCATGGAAACTCTTGGTCTTAGTCTGGGGTCAAAATATTGTATAATTTTAATTTTGGACGGACCATGGACGGAAATCTCCGAGGTGGCCTAGGAAGATATCATGGAAAACATTCACCACTAAGGGTAAGAAAAAGCAATGAAAGTATTGAATTTCAAAAACATGAACATTATTTTTCGATTTACCGAGATATTTACCATCATTAGTGAGTTATGTTGACTCCCGATATTTCGACGCAGTTTCATGCGTCTGGTCCCAGGTTAACTAAAGTCTGCGAGGTGTGCACATCTCTACCCTCTTGCGCACTCGTTTTTTACGTTCAACCGCATCGCTGCTATCGCTGAAACTGCGTCGAAATATCAGGAGTCAACAAAACACAAATCATGGTACATACCGCGGTAACTCGAAATATATTTAAAGTATAGAAGTTGGTTTACTCGATTTTTAAATCAGGCATTTGTTCGATCTTCTTTGTGTCCAGTTTATGTATTATATCACGTGAGATAAACTATTTTTTAATTGTTTATCTTGTCAAATTGCATTTTATTTTGAGCTTGTCATCTCTGCGTTTTATCTTCAGGTCGATACGGGTAATGCAATTATTATCGATTCCCATGCAAATATTTCCACGGCTATATTTTAAACCCTGGAATCAACTAAAATCAACCTTATCAGTACACAATACGGCTTTTATTGAGGGGTGGCGTATAACAGATGGTATATTTTAAGTGTTTTCGATATAGCATCGTTTAGCAATATGCATATTTTTGCATTCGGTAAATATTTTTACGAGTAATTGAAATTTAAATTAAGTGGTACTTAAATTATAGTACAGCTCTAAATCATCACAACTTCCTATTATAATTTAAAAATGTACCTTTCTCAAAATTTTCTGTGTAGTAATAAACTTAGTAAAATTGTGAACTAATTTGAACCGTAAATAATTTTTTCACCTAGACGTAATTCTACTCCGTAACAGTACGCGCAGAATTTACAATACGCATAGATATTTTTCTAATCTACAACATAATCTGAGCGTCTAGACTAGTGCTTAATATAAGATTCTAAAATAATAATCATATTTGACAATAAACATAGGCTGAGCGAAAAAGGAGAAAATCGTGATGGCCCATAATCGTTCCGCCCTCACAGCTTCTCACTAAACAGCTGGCTAAGATCATCTGAAAAATGACTGAGTAAAATAATCTATAAAGCCGACATTTATACTTTTTTCCCCTATTCCGGGATGAAATTTCTACATGACATTTCTATGGGACCAACGCGGAGGTACAAATCACGATTTTAAAAAATAAATTTTGGCGAAGAAATAGCGTGAAAAACATACCTATAGCTTAATTGAAAACAGTTTTATCTCCTCTTTTAGATGCCATTTGCATTAATTCAATCTCCCATAAACTTTCTTCATCTTACAACCTATTGTATATGCAGACGATCTCCAAATATATTCACAAAATTCTCTATCACAATTGCCAGATGATATTTATAATTATGATAATAATAAAGGTCTTCAGCAAATCCTTGACTGGAGTAGATTACTACGGTCTGAAAGTAAATCCAGTAATCCGGCTTCGCACGGTTAGTAAAGCATCAGTGTCGTATCAGAAACTACCCGTGCGAAGCCGGGATGACTTGCTAGTGTATTATACATATAAATCTGCCTCTTGAATCACTATATCTATTAAAAAAAACCGCATCAAAATCCGTAGCGTAGTTTTAAGATTTAAGCATACATAGGGGAAGCGACATTGTTTTATACTATGTAGTGATTGTGTATTGAGATCTGTAAGAGATCGCTCTATTATTTATACCGATAGCCACATTTAGGAAGGCTATCTAGCATTACGTTAAATTTCTTCAACTTATATGCGAGTGAAACCGCGGGGCACAGCTAGTATTCGCCTAAAGCTAAATAGAACTAGCTATTTGTCCTGTGACTGTGAGCTTAGGCTATCTGCTATCGTGTCCAAAAATGGCGGTTGAACGACTCAATAAACAACTGGCCATATTAACAACATTGTCCACATGTGGTTTATAACAATGATGTTGTAGATGTTGTTGCGATAAACTAACATTCCTGTTGGTAATCAGGTAACATTCTTGATGGTGAATTTCTTGAGCATTTCTCGATTGAAATAGAAACTGGTTTTTGTTAGCTGGACGTGTTTTTGCGATTGCTTACTTGATGAAATAATAATAACGCTTTTTTCACATACCCCTGCACTAGAATTCCCTGTCCCTGAACCAATGATACTTATTTATCTATTTATTTACAAAAAAAACACATAAACACACACATAAAACAAATAAAACTAATATCATGAAAAAATAATTAGACATGTCAAAATTAAATTACAATACATAAAAAATCATTAGAAAGTCATAATATTGATCTATAAATAAGTCAGTGAAATGTATTAAAAAATGATGTCAATAGACGATACAATTTACCGAAGTTGTCAACTTGAGATCTCAAGGAATAAATAATTTTGATTTTGAGTCTGTGTCATAAACAAATGGTACACAATTCCAACATCACATACACAGCAAACAAAGTTAGACTAAAAAAAATGTTTATTTTTGTTAATATTAAATTAAACATGAGGTTAGAGTCTCTTTTTAAGTAAATTATAACTTGTTGTTGAGATACCAATAACGTAATATTTTATGAGTGAGAAAATATATTTATCTGCCAAAAAGGAATCTGGAACGCGATCGCTTTAAAATTTGTACTGTAATCTTATTCCGATGCAATTCGGTATTTTAATAGCGATGAATTAACATTGAACCGTTCCGCTGTAATCACTTCTACGTACTTGAATTCCAACAAATTTTCTGATTGAAAATTCTTTTACCATCAAAGTATCGCTACAACTACTATGTGGTCTTCATAGCGAAATACAACGAAATTCAAACACTCCTAAAATAGTTTTGTTACCTGAGTTTCGGCATACCGCGAAACGCTTTCAAAACCACCGGTGACAGATTGCAACCGCATGCATAACCGCAATTGACTCCGAGAACGTAATTAGGGCAGGAATGTAGTGTCATGCAGTTGCAGGCCTGGGCTGCATTCAGAGGTAAGGAGGGGCTGATGAAAGGACATTTTACCTCCAAAACACGTTATATTCACAGGTTTTTTTAGTACAGAAGAAAAATAATGTGATCTGACAAGATTGAATGCCATAACTTTGAAATTTCGAGCAAAAAATGTTGATAAACACGTTGAGGAGGTTTTGTGGGTCCAGTTGCTCATATCCGTAGGTGATTCAAAGGTAGTTATACCCTTTGAATCCCTACACGTTTTGGAGAAACAAAAAAATTTTGAAGGCATTTAATTTGGCGCCAAAAATCTGCCATTTTATTTTTTATAATTTTTATATAGCCTGTTTCACTCTCACAATTAAGACAAATCTAAGTACACCTCTCAAGCTAAAATCTATCAAGCCGTTTAGGCTACAGAGCGTGACAAAGAGATATATTATACATACATAAATTCGAAAAACATAACCCTCCATGCACAGTCAGGTAAAAACAACCTGATTTCAGCCCTGAGTTTAATTTATTTCAAGTCGTTCATAAATCCGATATGATCACTAGCGATTTTATGGACAGTGAGTTCTATGTAATTTGCTTACAAAGTAGATACCTACTTGCACCTACAGCGCAGAAGATAGAGATAATTCGAACTGAAAAGCCAGTCGATTAAAGAAGCCAAAATTAGATTGTTATTACTAACTATTATAGTAATAACAATCTAATTTTGGCTTTTTTGTTATTATTACTAGTTAGTAATAACAATCTAATTTTGGCTTCTTTGTTATTATTACTAGTTAGTAATAACAATCTAATTATGGCTTCTTTAATCGACTGGCTTTTCAGTTCGAATTATCTCTATCTTCTGCGCTGTAGGTCGTCTGTTCGATTATATCCAGGATCAGCATTTGATTTTTAAAGTGAAAAACTCAAGTCAAAAATTTTTTTTATAGATAGAAATAATCATAAAAATACTCGTCACTCTTTTAAAATAAATATGTATGTACCTACGAGATGCTTGAGCTTGAACCAGCGACCCTCATATTGAAGGGGTCAGCGTCTGTACCCCTGGGCCCCGTTCTCACATTAGTTACGCAATATTAAACGCTAAACAGTTATAGTGAGAAAACAAGGCCTCCACCCATTTGGTCCCTTATCGAAATGTCCCTATAATTGGAGTTGTATTAATATTAGTGTAATTTGTTAGAGAACCATAAATACGGGCGGCACTAAACTTCTATGGCTCTCTATATCACCTGCCCACGTTTGTACCATGCCACAGACTAAGCGATGGTCGATAACTCACTGCATTAAAGCGTAAGCGGCGGCCATCTTGATTTCTTAATTCGTCTTTAAACATCAGAACCTGCTGTGGTTAGGCCATGATATATAGATAGAAAATTCTTTATTGCACAAGTAAAAAATTAACATAGCCGAACTTAATGCTATTTATTTTCTTCTAGCTAACCTGCGTGTAGTGTGGTAATGGTTACAGAAAATAATTGAGATGTTACGTAGTTCACGATACCGACGAAAAAGAGATTTTTTGTTAAATCACGAATATGATATTTTTGTTAGATTTATTAACAGGGATGGTCTTTTTAACTTTTTCATCGCTTCGTACGTAAAAACGCCAAACAACAAATGAAAATATTGGCAAGTACAAGTTGAAACTTTTTTTTAAATTGTGGTCCTAATTATTATTCAAATATAATTGGGTAATTACTACGAGTATATCCCAGTTATTGGCTATTATTACAAAACTATGAATAGAAGACCTAGAATATTGTGGTCTCGTATATTGTATCTGATAGATTCGGTGGGTATGCCCACAAACTAAATTAATTGCCACAACAAAATTAATTGAGGTCGATATTGATCTTCTAGGTAGATCTTCGATAAAGTGAAAAAACCGTGCGTAATCTTTGTACCCGTACGAATGCAAGGCATCGTTAGCACTCACTCTTGGTTGATTTTCGGATGGCCCGGCCGTAACCATAACCATAAATATTTGTGTGGTAACACAAATACTTGTCTTGAGTGGAAATATAGGTCTTGCTGTCTAAGTATTACGAAAAAAGTACTACACAAGTATCGTATCAGCAATCTAGTTCCTATAGAGCAAACTTTGCTTACTATGGGCATGAGGTCTTATCTCGAACAAAATAAATGTAGTTTACAGTAATATCAATAGATGGCGTTATAGGTATCAACTCGTTATTGAAGTTTGTTAAAAATCCTAGAAAACAAGAATACTGTGACTTGTAAATTTTTCATAGTAATATAAAAATTGTTCGAGCGTAAGATAATTACAGAAAGGGGTCTTTTTTTAGTATTATTATATATGTGGTACGGGTTTAGATAGTGGAATTTGTATTAATACTGGTTTATTATCATTATTATTCAGTTTGTGTCCATTCGTCTATTACACAAGTGAGCCAGCTATTCTTCACCACCGATGACATACAACATATCTTTTGACATTCGTGACATGCCTTCGCCATTACCTATGGAAGTGATGGCTCTGGTTTAGAATATTGACGGGGTAATTACAGAGATATATGGCCCTCATAGATGCAGCTTTTGTACAAGTTCGGATATTCAAACGTACAGTCAGGAACATCAGCTGGATACTTCATAAAGTGATACTTAAATATTGCCATTGTCAGTTTTTAGGGTTCCGCATTCAAAGGGTAAAACAGGACCCTATTATGCTGAGTCGTATCCTAGTTTCTAGCTATAACTTGGTCGTACTGTATTTTTTTTTATTAGTTAACCTACTTTATGATGCATGTTCTTGTTATAGTTATTAATAAAGATATTTTCTTCCTTCTTTTTTTTTTTTTTTCTTACTAAGACTCCGCTGTCCGTCTGACTGTCTGTCTGTCCGATAGAGAGTTGAAATTTTCACAGATAATGTATTTCTGTTGCCGCTGCATTTAATTTGTTTTTCTCATTTATGTAGAGGTTTGCAGAGGTTGTACGTAGTTTTTACTGCAGTAAAACTTTAGAGAGATAACGGATTACTTAATTGATGGATGTATATACTCATACTCATTAATTTTCACCGTGGGATCATTCGTGATCACTTGGTTATGTCTTTACAATTACAGTAAATTATTACAGTATATTATACAATTATGTAGGTACTATCTTATAATTAAAATAGACAAGCATAGTGTCAAAAAAATACTTAAAAGGAATTCAATTATAAATAGGTAGCATTTAAAAAAATTGCTAGACTATGAACTATTAACAATAAGGTATATTAATAAGGGGCGACCTTATCGCTAAAAGCGATCTCTTCCAGGCAACCTGGTAAGTGCCGACCCTCGCCCATTACAACAGTAATGCGACTCAATATAAGATTTGGGTCTTACACTGAATCGCACTCATCCTGCTGCGTCCATTACCGAGACGGGGATGATACGTCTCATGCGCATGTGATTTCACCGGCACCCACACCCTTCCACCGGAATTCAATACGAGCACTGTTGCTTGGCGGCAGATTCCAGGTGTGTTGGCAGTACCTCTCCGGACGAACTTGACACAAGTGCGACTGAAATACACTTTCAGTTGGTAGTAGCTCGACTTCTGTACTGTAGGCCGTGAGTTCGACACCCACCCTTGATCGAGACTTGTTATAAACACTACAGAGTGAATGAGAATGTTTGGGAGTGTTAGTGATATATTTGCCTAAGCGAGCCCGACGAGAACACACGCTGTCGCGAAAATGGACCCGTAGCCCCATTTAATCAATCATAACTTTATGTCCCTTACTGACATAATTTGCCAAAATATTACTTACTTACTCACAAAAGAAGAAGTGAAGTATTATTGCGAATGAATCCATCCCTTAGTTGGATGTTATTGGATATTTGGAGGATATTATTAATCGCCTAAGGCATGCTGATGCCGTTTATATCGTAAAATTATGAACATAAACCTATTTTGCTGAGTGCACTAACGATGTTGATGTAGGTATTCAAATATGCATATTCAATGCGTTTTGGTTGAAAATTGCAGTTAATGTCATTGGAATTTAAAATTATAGCTCTTTCACGGATTTAAATATGTAGATTCTTCTAACAAGACACGAAACTATAATAGGTATAGCGCACATTAAATAAAAATGTTATTGTGAGTATTAGTAGCAACGTTGACTCGAAATTTTGTCTTTCTAAATACTAAAAGCATAGCTTATTGACAATTCCATAGCTTAGAAGTTGGGGACACAAGTTTCATCCTCGGCTGCGAGAAACTTTGTGAAAAGCATAACGTTTGTATTGCGCCTTAGATATTTTTGAGTCCCTTTTTCTCCATGCCAAATGTGACTCAGAGAATCCTAGTGAATGATGAGTGTATTTAATATGTGGGGTAAGCGTGAATTCGTTCTAAACGCAACGTTTATAGTAAACAGCAGAATCTTGGATAGTTGAATCACGTAGCGCTCTTAAACCGATTTAAACATGAAGATTCTTGTATTAAGGCACACCATACTGTATAATTTAGGCCATAGTAGTACACTTCCGCAAAACCTAATCCAACCCAACCAGCTACCCAACGAGCTTTCTTTGGTAGTAGCGGGACCCCTCGCTTTGAAGGGTCCCGCTGCTACCAACTAAGCCACGGAGCCGTTTAAGCTACTTTAGAGCTACTATTACTAAATAAGTCTCTTTTTTTCTACAAAATTCCTAATAAGCATTATGCAGACCAATTAGAATGGCTGCGTCATTCAATAATTTACCGTCAATCGTAACTTTCGCTCGGACAGATATTCTAGGTGACGTTGCGTGTGCTTTTATAATTTATATCCTTTTATACGGGCTGTGGTAATGGTACAATACCATGATTTATGTGCTTGGTCTTCTATCTTGAGGATGATATATCGATAAAATCAATAAACTTAAAATGACCAAACAAATAATGAATTTGCTCAAATCGGAGCGAATCTGGAGAGAAAAGTCGTGTGGTTTAGTCGTTTCTACAATAGTCACGTGTCGGGATTTAACAGTTGTAAGACATGAGTCAACGCAGACGTTCCACAAAAAGTGTTATTAATTAAAAAGAAGATATTATATAATATTATAAATATATAGCGTAAAAAAAACTGTAAAAATACTAAATCCCGTCCATGTATTTTGACAGAAATTAACGCATAAAGTTAATTATTTTTTGAAGTTTATGAAGTTCCATAATAGTACGATAATACTTGTTAATGGTGCCAATTAACAACAACAAAGTAAATAATTATGAAAACTCGAACAAAGTAATTATGAAAACAATATATGATTTTACTAGATTTATGGATAGAATGGTTAATTATCTGTTTTAACTTAAAATTAGTCTAGTTGTATTAAATATAGAAAAGAAAATGGAAAAAAATATTCAATGGCGACGGGATTTAGTTTTTCTCATAGTTAAAGGCTCTTACTTATGTCTAACAGCTGACTAAGTTTCTACTTAAAGAATCGAGAATGGAATTATATTTCATTGAAAGAAACTTAATTTTAGTGTAGGGTCAAACAGCTGTGCTTAAACTTTTTGGGTCTAGTCGTATTACGTACACTCTGTATAAATTCCATTTCGAATAACTTTTGTAACAGGATATAATTCAATATTGCGCCAAAGGAAATATAATGTCGGAAGAATTATATAAATATGATTTCTTATATACATTTATAGTTCCGGTAAAAGGTATTACGAATACTTCGTAATGTAGTAGCCTGTAGCCGCACATAAAACACTAAAATTCGGTTGTCAAAATGGTAAAATGACAATTTTTATTTATAAAAATCATCAAAGAAGATCAGAACAGGACTCGGGAGACTGACGCTGTTCGAAGGCGTGGTGTTTATTGCTACCAACTTATGTCTAAGTCATCTCTTAGTCATCTCCATGGATCTATGGATGTGAATGTCGGTGGGTTAATATGTTGTGTCGTGACAGAAGTGAGAGGTTTGATCATGATGTGGCTGTCAAGGATGCGCGTGGGCAGGAATGCTGGCGCCGTTCATCCAGTCTGCATTCTGAAGTCTTGCTTAGAGACACACGGCCATGATTTTGCGATTTGAATGCACTTTTTAAAACTCGAATACAACTGAATTACAATTGCTGAGGTGAATGTCGCTTTGTTTAACGCTAAGCAAAGAGTATTAGATTTTTTTATTATTATAATTACGTCTGTATTTTTTGTTTTTTTTATGAGTGACCTCTTAAAAATACGGTCTCGTAGTAACCAATTAAGATTCAAGGGTACGATGCCCATGAGACGTTACATCTAGGATGACGGGCGCTACGCTAAAAGACTTAAGTCTTCTCATACTTGAATCTTATTATTATTGTTATGGTCGAACTTGACATCCGGTAGGCCTTCAACTCGTTAGTTACATAAAAAAGGGAGCAACTACGAAATGAGCTGTGATACCAATAAAAAAACCCAAGTGAATGTGAAATTCATGTTAAAACTCGGAATTTTAAGATTTAAATAAAATCGGTTTCGGCGGCTGAGACTTTGATAAATTAAGGAAATAAATTAATACCAAATTATAGACTTAGCTGCCCAATTATACAGATAATGTTGATATGTGCGTAGGTGCTAAATTATAAGTAAGTATGTAAAACATAATTAATTTTCATTTTAATGGACTCCCACAATATCTTATTTAAATAATATATCGACCGAGCGACTGATAAAATTAGAGATTATTAGTAAGTTTATGCGATAAAATACTTGATTTTCTACATCGTGCTGTGGACAAAGCATATTTGAAAATGAAATTTATGAGTTTTATTAAGATTCAGTATTTGAATGTGCGATCGTTTAGTAGCAATTGAACTGAGCGTTTCCATGCTTCGGAGGGATACACTGGGAAATTGTGCTTTTTTCGCTACGCGCCTGTTTACATGACACGTTTAAGGTAGGTCTAAAATATACCAGCTGGTAAGAACATTCTCCCCACAATCTATATCTCGTTTCTGGTGACTCCCATCAGTATTTATAAATAAAGAACAAAACCTATGAGATTTTCAAATTGATAATGAAAACCAAAGATCATTTTGAAGAAAATTTTAAAATAGTAGGATAGCACACTAGCTATAGGAGCTATAGAACTCTTGCTATAGCTAGAGTCCAAGCTACTTTGGATTGCGCCTTTCGTTCCACCCAACTCAAATACAAATAGTTATCACAAACACCCAAGCCCCGGGAACAAACTTTACGCTCATCACCAGTCTAATCCTGCCGGGAATCAATCCCAAGACCCCTTCGAAGGCAAGGCCATTAAGCTATTGAGCCGTGCTAAAAGTAGGCGCGTTGTAAAAGTAACATGAGCGAATTCAGAGGTACTTACAAATTCAGCTTATACGATAATGTCACGATCAGATGAGACAGAGCCGCGAATGACACTGCCGTTTGATTTATCCCTCCATTGTGCAGACAATCGTGCTTAATTGCAAAATAAGGTCAGCAAGTCTTCATCAAGTACAGTCAGCAAGAATTATGTTTTGCGATCTTTGATACATACAGTCGAAACGTAAAAGAATGCCGCGGTATATAATCATACTAATATTATAGAGGCGAAAGTTTGTATGTGTATGTTTGTTAATCCTTCACGCTCAAACGGCTCAACGATTTCTATGAAATTTGGTACCAGGATAGCTTATAATATCCTGGATTAACACATACTACTTGTGATCCCAGAAAACCGCGGGTAGCTGCGGGGCGCAGCTAGTAATATTATAAAGGCGAAAGTTTGTGTGTGTATTATTTTTACTCGTTCACTCCAAGTAACAAACATACATATTATTCGTTAATATGAATGTATCATACAAATAAACTTTCCGGAAAAAAATCTCTACATGATGGTGAAAACATATCAAAATCCGTTGCGTGGTTTTGAAAAAGTTAGTGGAGAAACAGATAGACGAAAACAGCGACTTTGCTATATATTACATACTAGCTATGTTCCGCGGTTTTACCCGCATTTTTCTCGTTTCCGTGGAAACAGCGCACGCAAAAATAGGTTTTCGATTTTACACCTTGTGTTAATAGCAATTTTAATACGGATCCCTAATTTTGAAAAAAAAAAAACGTAGCCTATAACTTTCCTCGATAAATGGACTACCCAACACTGATAGAATCATTCAAATCGGACCAGTTCCAGAGATTAGCGCGTTCAAACAAACAAACACTGCAGCTTATAATATTAGTATAGATTTAGAGACACTTGGGCTAATTAGTATGTTTATCAAACATCGTCTGTTTCGTCGAACCTAATACATAAGAAGAATTGGTTTACACAATAATCAAATTACCTCGAATCAGTGCCTTGAGTGGATACATTCTAATCAGAATTACACGCATCCTCTACGTTCTTAAGATGTTTAAAGATGAATCGATTAACTGAAAACCAGTGAGCTGAACCCAAACATATAAGCACCCAATAACTATCAAGATGATAAACGAGATGGAGTATAGCTTTAAGTAAACCACATAGTTTTTTTTAAATATATTTTACAGTTCGATTTCTAACTTTCGCCTCTAGCCAAAATAGTATGCTAATCAAAAGTTTATTTTTTTGAAAACAATGCCTATTTGGTTTTTGTAGATATATTAAGGAAATAATGATAGTGCACAAAATATATTGTAAAGACACATATTTAAAAAAACCTCTAAATGATAGCGAATTCTGTATTAAAATCCGTCGCGTGGTCACAGACAAACGAAATCAGCGACTTTTAATTTATACTATTTCAAGATTACACAAGTTTTATTTTGTGGACTGTACTAAACCTGTAAACAGAATCGTCGAGCTTATTCGTTCAATGGACATAATGTTTCGATATTAATTATGCAAGACACGTCGGCAAACAGCCATTTATAATAGACTCGTAATGTCTCTGTCTTCGGATAATATTGGGTATATATCGGCTATAATGGGGGATTACTATGGGGAGATTTTCTTCCTGTATTGTTTTTTGATATATGTTATTTCATTTAATTAAATGCATTATTTACTTGCACCAATTGTTTAGATTATCATCATCATCAGCCTATACTAGTCTACTGCTAGATATATGCCTCTTCTAGTAAGCGCCCCTGAGGCCGATCTTCGGCTCGGGATAATTACACTAATTGCCTTGGACAAGAATTAATTACGTCAGAAGTTGTATTGAAAACTGTTTCAGATCAAAAGACCCACGATTTTGTGTATCACATAAATGTTTTTTGGATGGGAATGTAACTACAAGTGATTCCACCTAACACTCAAAAAAGAAAGCTTTCTGCGTGGTAACGGGGTCGGAAATTGGAGCAACGGCTTTGCTACATTGCTAATCAATATCCCATTTCCACACAATTCGATTTATTTTCAATGTCCGCGGTTTAACAGCCAATATACATTTTTTTTAAAGTCATGTAGTCCAATATGTTCTGTTATAATCTGCCCGTTATACCCTGCCTTGATCACCCATCAGGGGGTCATGCGCACAGCATTTTCCTAACGATAAAAAAAAGAGTATATACACAAGGGTGAAAAAACCTACCTCTATATCAATAAACAATATTATATAATATTTGAACAGTCGCTATACTGTTTCATAAATGGTTGCTTATATCACCATTCTTCTATTACAGGGTCTCAAGATGTCGACCGGAAGCTGTTCCGGGCCAGGAGTATGTGGAGGAGCACGTAGACGCCCCCCGCCCCCTCCTGAGCCAGCCCTGTCCCTCGCAGCAGACCTGAGTGAACTGAGCCTAGACCAGGGCTATCACACCCTCGCGGAAGGACATCCTCCAAGACGAAGGCAGCATCAGCGAGACGCTACCCTCAACGATGCGTTATGGCTTAAGATTTTATCATATCTTGAAGTAAGTAACCTTAATTGAAGTACAAGCGTCATAGAGTCACAGGGACTAATAAATCAGTGGCTTCAGTAATTTTTTTAATATAAAAGGGTGACAAAACGAGCTGAGAGCCCACCTGGTGGTAAGTGGCGACCCCGCCCATGACAACAGTAATACAACTCAGTATAAGATCTGGATCTTACACTGAGTCGCATTCATCCTGCTGCGTCCATTACTCGAGACAAGGACACATCTCACGCGCAAGTGATTTCACCGGCACCCACACCCTTCCACCGGAACACAGCAATTCACTGCAGTTCACCCCTTTTGCCTAAAAGAAGAGTTCTTTCATCCGAATACGCCCTAAGTGACGTTTGGCTACTAGCATTTTCCACTTGATAATTTGTCCAATCCATTTTTTTTGTGACCAGGTATCAGATCTATGTAGAATGGCCCGTGTCTGCCGGCGATGGGCGAGGCTAGTCAGCAGGTTGACCGCCAGGCCAGAGGCTTGGAGAAGGATCCGAGCTGCTGGCCCTTTGGAGGTGGCTGCCAGGTGTGCGGGCGCAAGAGCAGGTCCTTGTGTCAATGCCGTGAAGGAGTGGCGAGCCAAAAACTGTGCTGTAAGTAAGAACTTAAAGATGCATACCATATGGTTTGACCATAATCGAAGATTTTGCTGCCCAATTGTGAGTTTTTGAGACGAAATAACTTTCACAAAGGGCATCCAGAAATTTTCTTTAAAAATTATTAATGGATGACAAATTAAAAAAAAAAAAAAACATTAATTTTATTTTTACATTAATGTGCATTACCTGCGAATTTTTGTGTGAATAAATGACAGCACCAGCTGAGGGCCCACCTTTTGGTAAGTTGCGACCCCCGCCCATGACAACAGTAATGCGACTCAGTATAAGATATGGATCTTACACTGAGTCGCATTCACCCTGCTGCGTCCATCACTCGAGACGGGTATGATACGTCTCATGTGCATATGATTTCACTGGCACCTATACCATTCCACCGGAACACAGTAATGGGAGACGCGGTGGCAGCACCTCTACTGCTACTTTTGGTTGCTCCTTTAACACCAGCCAAGGGGTACGTGTGGGGAATCAAAGGGTACAAACCTACGGACGAGAACAACTGGACCCCCAACCACTACTTCCACTCAGTAAAATTGAACCCACAATTCATAAATAGCAAAGCAATGTGACAACCAGCTGATCTGTCACCTGTCCAATTATTATCAAACAAGAAATGGTTTCCAGGTAACGGTAGCAAGCGCACAACTCTTGGCGGCCACCTTCAGGAACCTGACCCACCTGGCCGTTACCACCTCGAGTAGCATAGACGCCAGGTCCCTCGCTCCTCTCGTTACTGACCTGGTAGATTTGAGGCATATCGACCTTACTGGTAAGACTTCATTAAATTTTTCAGGCTATCTGTTGCATCATTTTTTTAATTTTATGTTTGTTACCTCATATTTCGTGTCACATATAAAGATATAAAAAAAATATTTAATGGATTTGCTTTTGAGTCATTTTAACTAAAAAAAGTTTTTGGTCCCATAGAAATCAAAATCGGTTCAATAGTTTGATAGGTGAATATGACTCCGCCCTTTCTCAACAGATGTCGTTTTTAGTATTGTTTACGTGTACTAATAAATGACCATACTTGTATTCGATAGTACTGAATGTCAGCTATCTAACGCATTTTATGATATTTGGTTGAAGTGTAAGCAACAATTGTTTTCACCTTTTCGAAAATGTCGGTTTTTATTCCAAATAAACGTCATTTGCGGGAAGTGTTATTACATTATTTTATTGCGAAGAAAACTGCAGCGGAAACTTATCGTTTGCTTGTGGAGATTTATGGTGAGCATGCTCCGTCTAATACAACTTGCAAGGAATGGTTTCGACGATTTCAAAATAACGATTTTAGTACTGAGGATAAAGAACATGGAAAACCACCAAAAAAATTTGAAGATGCTGAATTGGAAGCATTATTGGCGGAAGATTCTTGCCAAACTCAATCAGAATTAGCTGCAGCATTAAATGTTGATCGTTCAACTGTTGCAAAGCGTTTACAAATGATGGGAATGATTCAAAAAGCCGGTGACTGGGTTCCACATGATTTAAAAGAAAGAGACATGGAACGTCGGAAAACCATTTGTGAATTGCTGCTTCAAAGACAGCAAAGAAAAGGATTTTTGCATCGGATAGTCACAGGAGACGAAAAATGGATACACTACGAAAATCCTAAACGCAAAAAAGCTTGGGTGAAACCAGGCGAACCAGGCCCATCACAGCCAAAAATAAATATTCACTGTGCCAAGGTCATGCTCTGTATTTGGTGGGATCAGAAAGGTATTGTATATTATGAGTTGCTCAAACCCTCTGAAACTATTAATGGAGAAGTTTACCGACGACAACTAATGCGTTTGAAGCGAGCCATAGAAGAAAAACGACCAGAATGGGTGAATAGACATAACAAATTAGTTCTTCAGCATGACAATGCCAAACCGCATACCGCAGAAGTCGTAAAAAGATATTTAGAGGGACAGGACTGGGAAGTGTTACCCCACCCGCCATATTCACCAGACATAGCTCCTTCGGATTACCACCTATTCCGGACGATGCAGACAGACCTTACTGGAGAAAAGTTTACTTCATGTGAAAGTATCAAAATTTGGATTGACAACTGGATAAGCTCAAAAGACCAGGACTTCTTCCAGCAAGGAATACGAAAACTACCTGAACGATGGGCGAAGGTTGTAGCTGCAGATGGAGCATACTTTCAATAATTTTTTTTTTTAATTTTGTAAGCGAACAAATGTGTTTTATTTTGACAAAAAGGGGCAATAAATCAAAATAACTGGAAAAAATATGTCATCCAAGCTTGTTTCTTTGTATACCGATTTGTCATTTATCAATAGTTTTAAAAATAATTTGAGAAGATTTTATTACATAGAAATTTCATCAAAATCGGTTCAACTGTTTAGTTTTTGGATAAACTGGGAAAATTTTGTTATTTAAGTAATCAAAATTGCGTATTTATGTTATTTAAAAATCCCAATGAAAGTATACGACGAAGTTCATTCGGCGAAGTACTGCCTCCTCGCCTGGTGATCTGCCGTCAAGCGGTGTTGCACTCGCATTGCTGTGTGCTGGTATCGTCTCCGTCTTAGGTGTCGAGCGCAACGGGGTGCGACTTGGATCTTCTCATACTGTTGTTATGGGCGGAGGTAACCACTTAACACCAAGTGGGCCTTTAGCACGTAACGTCACTTCTGTCACATAAAATATAAACAAAGTTCGGGACAACAAATCTTTTGTTACCTCTAACATTAAGCACAATTAATGTTCTTCGCACCGTGATGACGGTGAAAATACAGGTCCATGAGACTATCCATCTTCATGAGAGTGATTGGTGACAGGTTCAGAGATAGTGCAAAGGGAAACATGATACGGGTTGATTCCTCGAGGCACCCGTTCTTGGGAACCCGTGTCAACTTACCGTCCTTACCTTACCTTAAAGGAAGACGTGTTTAGCCTAAAGTGTTTTTGTCTTGAGTATTTGTCTCGTGTTTCTGTTGGTAGGTACATGCCACCTGCAACTCAGGGAATCCCAGTTGTATGGGTATGAGTGTGTATTACAGGTGTATGATTCTCTGTGTCGCACATGGCATGGATGAATACAGAAACACATGACAAACACCCAATACAAGAACAAACTTCATACTGTTTACAACTAAAATATCGATACCTCCCACGTAAGTTGTTGTAACCCCAAAACTACAATTTTACAGGAGAGCGTTTTAAAGATTCAAGTTGTTCTAAAAGCTGCATTTCTTAAAGTATCTTTGTAAAATTTGGTATGTGAATGTCATTTAAAGTTCTCTTGACTATATTGAAAGATAATTTAGAAAAATATGTATATTTTCTGAGATATCGTTCTTACAACATTTTACCACGGAATACAGGCGGCGTCAGTTGTTGTATCTCATACTTACAACATTATACCGCGGAGTACAGGCTGCGTCAGTTGTTGTATGTCATACTTACAACGTTATACAGCGGATTTTAAATTACGTCAGTGTGATAGTTACAACAATATACACTGAAAACTACAAGTCTCATTCTACTGTAGGTTAAAAAATTAAGTGTGTATGTGACCAATAATACATACTTAATTTTTTAATTAATAATTTGTGATTGTTTTATTGTTGTGTATAAAATAAAAATAAAAATGTTATGAAGTTATATAAATGTCTTTAATTTTTTTAATAGGATCGGCACTTGAACTAAATCCATATTTTTTAGGAATGTTTAAATGAATATTGCAATAAAATACCTTAAAACTACTTTAAAAAAGATTTTAGAGTTGTTTTACTGCCAATATATGCATATAATTACTTTTATTAGTAATATTCATTAAAACATTCCTAAAAAATATATACAAGTATCGATAATATAAAAAAAAATAGTTACTATTACTAAAATAGATAATGATTTTTCATTAAAAGTTATTCAAAACCTATTGAAAATTAAACAATCATAGTAAGGTTCTTGAGAAACATAGAGAGGATCTTGTAAATTTCTGACATGATAAGAAAATCTAAACGTAACTTACAATACTTTAGTAACTTAACAAATTCTTTGTAAGAACTAATTAAAATATAATCAACAACAATCAACTTAAAATCAACATAATTAGGATTCAGGTAAGTATTTATAATTATTAGCATCTTTGGTTTCATTCGAAGTTTAAAATAAAAACAATTTTAGTTGACAATTGACTTACTTTCAATTAAATAAACCTGAGTTTTGGTTTCACTTTAACCTTAAAGTAGTAAAAACTAATACTATTACAAAACGTGGACTAACTTTAGTACTAGGTTTAAACCACCAGCAGATTCCCCTTCGTCAACAAAAAAAGGTTTAAACCACCTATATCCATGTAATATTGGTGGTTTAAACCTAGTATAAAGTTAGTCCACGTTTTGTAATAAGACTGATATTATTTTCATGAAAATCAATAATAAAACGAAGATGCATAATAAAAAAAAGAAAAAAGATAAAACGAACTAGACCCAGAAAATTCAACATCATTATGGGAGCCTACAATAAAAGATAGACTACTGAAAAAGTCGTGATATGTAGCTGGAATAATTCCTCTGAGACAGAGACTCAAAGTCATCATATTTGCTTTTGTGAAGGGAAGATGGTTGGAATAGTTTATCTGTTCTATTTCTTTGTCGTCTTTAGGTATTGGTATTAATGGCAATCGTCATAGCGCTACTATTTGCCAAATCGTTATTCCATTTTAAAAGGATATCCTGCACATATCCGCACTTCTTTTATTTTGTTCTATTTTACTACGTCAATACTTCTATTTTTTAACTACAATAATTACGTCCATTCATAAGTTCTTTATAATTAAAAAAATCGGTATGCTTAATTTCTATCAAAGTCAAAGTCAAACTCATTTATTCCTTTAGATCTCAAGTATCATTTGGACACGTCAAATTTTACACATATTCGTGAGCATATAACGTGTCACAGGAACTCCCCAGGCGCATTACATGCACACAGATATGTCAAATTACAGTCAGTTTTCATGTTTAAGCTAATCTTATTTGTTAAGTTAACGTCTGATCCAACCCTAACCGACCAACCCGAGGGGAATAAATAGACAAGAAACTCTTCGGAGACAGTATTACATATTCGCGAATATGGTCCTCGTTGAGAGCGTGGTGGCCCAGGGGCATAGACGCCGACTTTCAATCTGAAGGTTACTGGTTCAAACCCACAAGTGCACCAATGAGTTTTTTCACTTGAAAAAATGTATGTGCGCAATACCACGTTCTTGAAACGGTGAAGGAAAACATCGTGAGGAAACCGACATGTCTTAGAACCATAAATTCGACGACATGGGATTCCGGATTGGTAGATACCAATCCGGAATGGGCTCCTGTGGTAGATCAGAGCCCATTCACTCTCAGTTATCGAGAGTAGGCCGGTGTCCCTGCAGTGGGAACATTAGAGGCTGGTACGGAATATGGTCCTGCGTCTAGAGTGGAGCAAATTATGACATTAATTACATCTCAAAAATCTTATTTCTATCTTCTTCGCTAAAACACTCCTTGGGGGAGCGACATGATGGGCCTATTTTTTTTCTTGCTTGTATTTTACCTTTTCTAGATATATTTTCCCAAATTTCGTAAACACTTTGACTTATTGTCCATCCATTCATTAAAATGTATTTTTCTAACATTCCCTTAAAATTTATTGGTAATGGAGATTCTCAAACAGTTAAATTTTATTGCTAATAAACCCAATTTTTGAAAAGACTTTTGACATACAACATGGAATTTAAGTAAAAAAAAAAGTAATAGCTACGTAAAGTATAGCATGTCATCATACAACAAAGTTTTTAATAACAACTCCCGAAGTAAAATGATGTATTTGTTACATACAACAATATTTTTATTTTAATGTAAACGTAAAATGTTATATGTGTTACATACAACGTATTTAATGATCGCTCAACGACGTAAACTGGTGTAAGTAATCCATACAACATTATAAGTTGGTATCACCACAAAAAAGTAATATTAACCTAAATAATGGTAATAAATTAATACAAAAAGAAACATACATCAGATATTTTGAAGGATTGAATCATGAAAACTGTTTAGTTATATTTCATCTAAAGAAACATTGTTATTTTCAATGGGTGTCCCGGAGGTACTATTGGTGTAATTGAATGATTTACCATAGCACATAGTCTACGGCCTCTAGTTATTATCCCAGTACGTTTATTTGTTATGTATTTGAATTACTGCTAATTATGTTAGTCAATTTTAGAGAAATAAAACTATATAAAACATATACTTGCGGCCGGTTAAGAGTCCGGCGTATTCTGTTGTATGTGACACATACAAGACGCGAGCGCATGATTTTCCCCGCTCCGCACCCCGCGTAAACCATTGCAAAGGTTTATACAATGTTTTAGTCCGTTCTTGTTAGAAAGATACAACAGTTTACGTCTAGGAAATCCATGAAAAAATGGTATTTTCGCTATTTTTTCACTTTGAATGCATTCATTAATGTAAATTATGATAGTTTTTAATAAAAACGCAAAATGGCATTTTTGTGGCTTACAACAACTTACGTGGGAGGTATCGAAATTCGACGACATGGGATTCCGGATTGGTAGATACCAATCCGGAATGGGCTCCTGTGGTAGATCAGAGCCCATTCACTCTCAGTTATCGAGAGTAGGCCGGTGTCCCTGCAGTGGGAACATTAGAGGCTGGTACGGAATATGGTCCTGCGTCTAGAGTGGAGCAAATTATGACATTAATTACATCTCAAAAATCTTATTTCTATCTTCTTCGCTAAAACACTCCTTGGGGGAGCGACATGATGGGCCTATTTTTTTTCTTGCTTGTATTTTACCTTTTCTAGATATATTTTCCCAAATTTCGTAAACACTTTGACTTATTGTCCATCCATTCATTAAAATGTATTTTTCTAACATTCCCTTAAAATTTATTGGTAATGGAGATTCTCAAACAGTTAAATTTTATTGCTAATAAACCCAATTTTTGAAAAGACTTTTGACATACAACATGGAATTTAAGTAAAAAAAAAAGTAATAGCTACGTAAAGTATAGCATGTCATCATACAACAAAGTTTTTAATAACAACTCCCGAAGTAAAATGATGTATTTGTTACATACAACAATATTTTTATTTTAATGTAAACGTAAAATGTTATATGTGTTACATACAACGTATTTAATGATCGCTCAACGACGTAAACTGGTGTAAGTAATCCATACAACATTATAAGTTGGTATCACCACAAAAAAGTAATATTAACCTAAATAATGGTAATAAATTAATACAAAAAGAAACATACATCAGATATTTTGAAGGATTGAATCATGAAAACTGTTTAGTTATATTTCATCTAAAGAAACATTGTTATTTTCAATGGGTGTCCCGGAGGTACTATTGGTGTAATTGAATGATTTACCATAGCACATAGTCTACGGCCTCTAGTTATTATCCCAGTACGTTTATTTGTTATGTATTTGAATTACTGCTAATTATGTTAGTCAATTTTAGAGAAATAAAACTATATAAAACATATACTTGCGGCCGGTTAAGAGTCCGGCGTATTCTGTTGTATGTGACACATACAAGACGCGAGCGCATGATTTTCCCCGCTCCGCACCCCGCGTAAACCATTGCAAAGGTTTATACAATGTTTTAGTCCGTTCTTGTTAGAAAGATACAACAGTTTACGTCTAGGAAATCCATGAAAAAATGGTATTTTCGCTATTTTTTCACTTTGAATGCATTCATTAATGTAAATTATGATAGTTTTTAATAAAAACGCAAAATGGCATTTTTGTGGCTTACAACAACTTACGTGGGAGGTATCGATATAGAAATATTTAAGTTATGGTATCCGAGCTTAGATAAGATTTAACCTCCGATGTAAAAAGAGGTGTTAGGTTTATAACTTTGAACGCTGTGTCTGTCTGTCTGTGTAGCACCGTAGCTTTTAAACGGGTGAAACGATTTGGGTGCAGTTTTTTTTTATTTAAAAGGTTTTGTAGCGATGGTTCTAAGACATGTTTTATCAAAATCGGTTCAGCCGTTTTAACGTCATAGCTCATTACCATAAAACTGAGTCGGAGGTTTTTACATTTTCGTAAAATGAACTTGTGTATTTTATTATTCAATGCTCCGGTATTTTGGAGCATTAGGGTACATTCTTGATAACTTGAGTCTAATCTCTACTCGCTTGGGAATCCCTTATAAGGAGCTCTGAAAGGCTGTATTAACGAAGCCTATCAAGAAACAAGGTAAATGATTATTGTAAGAGGCAAATTAATTTTAAAATCGTAAACCTGACTCCATTAAATCCATCGCCTTTAAAAATATGATGTTGAATATTTTTGTGTAATTTCTTTTCGATAAATTTACGTTAAAGTTTGGTTCAGTTCAGGTTTTTTTACAATAGCCAATAAAATAATAAGGTTCGACCAACATCTTAAGAAGCTCTCGCTAAAAGGATGGTACTCCTGGACACGACACGCATCGTCAGGAGGTTCCTCTCTCTGCAGCCCTAGTCACCGACCGCTTGAGATTATTCTGCGGTCCTCCAATTTATATATTTTGTACTAAAATGTTTTTATACGGTTTATTTTGTAAATAAGTAATATATTGTTTTGTAACAATAAAAGAATATTTTTTCAAGAAAATAAAGCTTACAGTAAGAAAACAACACAACGTTAAATTAAATACCTACTACAAATCGATTCAATTACTCACCTGTTAATTACTCTCTGAGACTTAAAAGTAACTCACCTAGCGAAATCCAGCAACATTAACCCTCAACTCTATGAATATGGATTACCTTTGCCATCCACATTTCCAAAATTCCCACCGTCATTTCATTACCTATCAGGTAGATAGGGAAAAAAAGCGCTTTACCGTACCTTGTATAATAAAGTATGAGGTTTATTTAGCACATAGATTAACGTTCCAAGAATTTATCTACTTGCCTAATTTGTTCAGTTGTTCGGTAGTAAGTATAGCAATTACTGAATGAACAATGGCCTAATTTTGAACCCTGGAGGGCTACCAAATCCCCGCCAACAATCTAGAATTAATTATTTACCGGCGGGTGTAATTAAGTTCTAATTCAGTGTTAATTTTTTATGATCTTTATTCCATAAAATGTAGGTACAATTCCAGTGTGAATAAAATACTATAATTATACCTTTTTTTATTTGTCTTATGTGTTGGGTCGAGCTGGAGGCCCACCTGATGTTAAGTGGTTACCTCCGCCCATGACAAGAGCAATGCAACTTAGGTCGTCCCCGACTGAAGTATGAGAAGATCCGAGTCGCACCCACTCGGATCTTCTAAAACAAAAGAGAGGTCCATATCGTCCATACTTAGATCAACAAACTAGAAATTTTGCCTCATGTTGCACCCTTAATTTATATCCGTGATACATCCCCGTCTCAGAGAGACGAGCAACGCGAAGCGACTTGGGTCTTTTAATCCTTCGGTATTGGAGGACGGGAGTAGTTTAACTGTTGTTTATAGGGGGCAGTAACCACTTACCATCAGGTAGGCTATCAGCTAGTCTCATCACGTATCACAAAATAATATCAAACTTAGTTTTAAGCCGAAATTAATGCGTAAATCTAACCGTAACTCAAGTAATGCATTATTCATGCAGATTAACTCAATAACAGACAAATAAATACCGAAGTCTGATTTGGAGGTCCTAGAACCACATAAAGAGAATAGGTGTGTTGTTACGTAAACATAGCCATTTATTTCAGAGGATTTATTTCGTTGGGAGTCGCCTATCTATTTTGACTGGCTTGTTACTTATTCATCCATTTAGCAGAAGTATTTTTGGCGGGTATATTGCTATTTTTGCTGAGTTGGAAAAGGGGACTGATAGACGCGCACAATAAGAATAAATGAATGGCTATTACCGCGCCATTTAGCTCCAAACTAAGGATAGCTTGTACTATGGGAACCATATTACTATTAGAATACTTATTAGTACTTTTTACACAGAAAAATCTATATTCGTCTCACAAATGTTTGCCCTGTGTAGGAACAACTGAGTGAGAGAGAGGTGGGCCAGTCAAGTATAATGTGCAATGTATCCGTGGAGTTTCTATAATAGTTTGTTCCTTCCTCTCTGAAAATCTAAAAATAAGACTAGATAAATACTGAAAATTTACATGTCTGTGTAAAAAAGTTACAATAACATTATCACTATTTACTTCAGGAAAATTAAAAAGGAAAAGCAAAAAGCGCCTTTCCTGTATTTTTGCAATCCCGCCTCAGAGTGTGCCTGTACAATGCGTTGCGACTTAGGTCTTCCCATTCTTTGGTAGCGGGGACTTAGGTCCACCCGTCCCCATTACGCCCGTCACGATACGGACATATTACGTCTCATGCGCATGTAATCTAACGCCCACTCCTACCACACGACAGCAACGCACCACTGCTTAGATCCGATGTCACATGGTACGTTAAGCATGGAATAATTAATAGCTTCCATATATTCCAGGCTGCCCAAATGTGGACTGGCCGGAGTGGGGGTGGCTGGAGCCCCGTCTGGGCGCTCGTAGGCCTCCGGTGGAGTATATCGACCTGACGGACTGTGGGAACGTTACCGACGCAGGACTCTGCGCGCTCCTGCACACCTGTCCTTCTCTACAGTACCTGTACCTACGGAGATGCACTCTAGTCACAGGTAATTAATAATAAATAAACGTTGACACATTTATAGTGCAGGACTAGGATTCGCAGATGGTATGGAAAAACACAGAAACACAGGGCAACCCAAGACCTGATAACTGAGAAAAATAACAACAAAGACTAATTAACTGATTTAATATCAAATTAGCCAACTTCAATCCTATAATTAACTTATTTAGGAGTGAAATCTCTTCTATGAAACCATTCCGCAAGTACCAACAACACCCTATCAAATTAAGAATAGATTCATCAATACCGGTTCACAATTACAACAACAACGTTAACACACTCATACCTCTGCACTAGGATTCCCTGTATCGCAGATGGCATGGACAAACACAGAAACACGAGAAAAGTGTGTGTGTGTGCCACACAAAGTGTGCTCCGGCCGGGAATCTAACCCGGGACCCCTCGCTTCGAAGGCAGGGCTACCAACCAAGCCACGGTAATATACATACAAAAAAGTAACACAGTTCAATGAGCACTTCCATCTGTTTTAGAGTCAGTTAATAAAGGAAAAATATGGTTGGTAAAATGATGTAAAAAATGTGTGCACACATTTTCAATCCTCCGTTTGAAGTTGAAACTTGAATAATAAAAGAGGAAAATAAGCAAAGCTAAGCGCTCGGTATAAAATCGTACAATACAACCTTTGTGAAAAATTTATTCTTATGTAGGATTTATACGAAAAAACTTTAGCATTTTGCTACAAAGCAAAAGTTAGTTACAATTTAAACTGAAAAAATGAACATAAACTTTTGCAGCTTTGATTTGCTTTGAAGAATTTAGAAGCTTAATTTTTCCTTTACATTACTCTGTGTCAGAAAGTGGGAGCTTGGTGGCACCAAGAGTTGTTGTTTCGAAAGATGACTTTCGGTCACCGGAAGATAAAACATGTTTGGTGTATCTGCGAGCTAAATACAAATTTTTGTAACATCGTTCTAACTTATTTTTTACCCGACTGCCAGAAAGAGGGTCATATTTTCCGAGTGTATGTATGTTTATATGTACGGCTCTGTAGCCTACGGCTCTATGGATTAGCATGAGGTAGATTTGTCTTAATTGTGAGTGACACTGATTATATCAATATTAGAAAAATAAAAATGGCCGATTTTTGGTATTCGGAGACAATAATGCCTCCCAATATTATTCTTATCTGCTAGTGAGAGTCCCGTCAAAATCAGCCCAGCCGTTTTATAAACAAATCTATTTTTATTTAAGAAAAATAAAACTGAACTGTATTCCGCGCAAAGAAAAATGTTAATGTCCACACGAAAAAAGTAGCGGGAAAAAGCTAGTAGGTACATATTATCAAAACCCGATGAAGAGCGACGCGTATTGTGGCAAAACAACAAGTTTTCTACAACCCAGAGACATTCGGGTGTCGATCGATATGTCAGCTGTCACCGCAGTCAACGATATGCTTCCGTATACGACATGTAGGTATTTTATTAGTATTTGTTGTTTCGTCTTCTTGTTATTGCATCAATGTTTCAGTCAAGTTAAATTATATATGGCGTTATATCGCGATATTAGTTGTTTTGTGCAGATCATCTAATGTGCAGGTCGTAGGGCACAGAGGACATACAAGTACTCAATACTCAATCATTTATTGCATTTCACATAGTTATTTAGTTGGTAACACAATAGTAATAGTTTCACATCTGAACCCTTGTTGGGTTATTGCAATAGGAGGCCGAGGTATTCTTACATCTCACTCTAAAAGCAAATAAATATGAAATAAAGTGGATTTAGATTTTAGGTACATATTATCTCAACTTCCATAGTAATAATGATAGTTTATATGATTGAAATATAATATTTACGTCAATTTTTTTTAATTGTGTAAGTATATGGGACATATACTGAAATGGGGATCCACAATTGCATTAAGGTGGATGATAAGGTTTCGTTAAGTTGTTCGTCGAAAAATATGTTTTATTCCCTCTAAGAACGTTCGGAGGGCATGTTTAGATGTCGGGCCCGGCTTGCACGGAAGCACTCACATGCCATTAAATGGTCACCCATCCAACTTCTGACTGGGTCGAAAGTTGCTTAACTTAGGTGATCTGTAAAGAATAGCTAAGCAAGTTACACCACAAGCGCAATTTTCGAAATTTACTATCGAAGTATTTTTGATTACCTATTAATATTTTTCAAGACTTAGTGACTCGCCCCGGCTTTGCATGGGTGCAAGAACATAAATACCATCCAAATTTATGTTTTCGTAGATTTCCAAATATTTATTTTCATACAGCCGTTGATGAGTGGAGCAAGAAACATTAATACCTACAAACTTTCGCGTTTAAAATAATAGTTTGATGATATATCGGCAATGGTTTCACGTAGCTTATAGGAGAGACTTTACCGAATTATTAATTATTGTACTTTACCAAAGTTCCATTTCATTATCTCCTTATAATGAAATGGAACTTCGGTAACTATAACGCTATATCAATTTATACTGATAGAAACGTCAAACAACATTATAAATAAGTAATAGGTTTAAACGGCGTTTATCGTAACCGGTTCGTATAGAAATGCAAGCATTGAAAGTTACTTCGTAATTAAGTTATTAATCTACTTTCTTGGACTTACTTTGACTTACTTGTAAGTGCTTGCTTGTAATGGTTGCACCAGACGCTACATTTACTAAAATTCGCTTTACTTAAAGTGTTCATTGCAAATTTACACGCTAGTGTTCTTGTGTAAATATTATTCGAATAAATACAGTGGACACTCGATTATCCAGACCTGGGTTATACGGATTCACGATTATTCGTTATACGGATTGCTAACCGCAAGGAAAAATATCCCTTTTAGTTTAATCCGTGCGTCCACGGACAAGTTCGTGGCACTACCCGTTCCCGCCCCACGTAATCTTTTCTAGGTTAAAAATAAATACATGAGAATTTTTTTATCTTTTGCAATTTTAATTTTTGTAGAGAAAACATAAGTTGAACATATTCTGGTAGTGTTAGACAAAACTAAAACAGTGTCATAAAAATAAAAGAGTAAATTTCGATAAAAAGTGCAGCAAAATTATTAGTTTGAAGTTTTGCAAAATTGATTTAATTTTTTTTTGCTGCTAACAAAATCAACAACAATTTGACGAATGAAAATATTTTGTAGCGTCTGGCGTTCGCCTAATGCCTTGTAACTTCACGCTCCATGAATCTCCAACGAGTTTTTTAGGTCTATCAAGAACAATTTATCTGTGTGTTATCTTCTAGAAGCTTCCTGCAGTGAGGGCTCCATGAGACCGAAATTGCTACTTATCAGATCTTAACTAAATTTGTGGATTTGATAATGCGGGAACTTCAAGAAATCCATAGTGTATAACGACTATAACGAAAAAAAAATATTTTGCGTAATCATACCTCTGCACTAGGATTTCCTGTGTCGCATGTTGCCCAACACAGAAACACAAGACAAACACCCAAGACCCGAGAACAAACTCACCACACAAAGTGTGCCCCGGCGGACAATCGAACCCGGGACCCCTCGCTTTGACAACAAAACTAATGTTAATGCAATATAAGATACATATTTATGTTTATATTCTTTATATATAATATAAATGAATAAAAAATATGAAATATAATATTGGAAAAATAAGGATGTTACTTTGCAGTGATAGTAGATTTAAAAAGATAATTTAAGATAAGACTTGAAAGATAATTTAATTTGTACAATTTTAAAATAATCTATTATACTAATATTATTAATGCGAAAGTTTGTCTGTATGTATCTTTGTTACTTCTTCACGCCTCAATGGCTGAACGGATTTGGATGAAATTTGTTATGAAGATAGCTCATTATCTGGATTAACATAGCCTATATTTTAACCGGTCAAAAGTAACTAGTCAAAAGTAAGTCCGCGGGGCGAAACTAGTTAAAAATAAGCCAATAATATATTGTATAATAAATTGTACCAATAAGCGTTCTTATCAATAACTTTGGCAATTGTTCAAACCTTATCCCTATATAAAGTAACAAGGTAATGTTTTACAGTTTACTGAAACAAATAACAATTAACCTGAATAGATCATTGAATTTAATTAAATAATTTCCTTGCTCGTTCTTGTTGGGTTTATTTCCTTAGCTTAAATTGTGCGTCGTTTTCTGGTCGGGAAACATTTCAACATTGTGACGGGCATAATGTTTCTTGGGATTCGGTTTATTGTGTTGTAGATATGTCCTTTCATGCCAACTGCGATGGGAATCATAGTGCAAGCGTAAGAAATTGTTGACGAGATAGTCCTAGGTGACTAGTTTCATAATTGTGCTACGTTTCAAGATGTTCCAAAAAAAAAATATCTAAGTAATATTGTTGTATCTAGTAATATGATCAGCGGTAACCACTTAACATCAAGTGGGCTGTAAACTCGTACCGTTATCTAGTCTCATAAAAAAAAAAAAAACATAAAATAAGCTTGATAATTTTTTTCAAGCTTTTCAATAATAATTATCAAGCTTGATTGTTATTATTTTTTCTTTGTTTTAATGATAATTGTTATCTTGCATGTATTGTTATCTTGTATCTTGTGTGCTGCTAGAATGCATGACCTTACCAGGTGTTCCTCTTGTACCTAAGGTAAATAAATAAACTTTAAATCCGATTCCTATTTGCACATCAAGGTCCTCCAAAATTTTATGAGACTTTCAACTAGCTTTCTATTTGGTACAAAATAGCCAACAGAACAAACAGACGCTCAATTGTATTTGAGGACGGATTTCAAAAGACTACCGTTATACTCCAGATGCTGGTGTCAGATGGATACCCTCGTACTGCGCCCTCAAGGAGCTGAGTGTGTCTGACTGCACTGGAGTCACCGACTTTGGATTATACGAGCTGGCGAAACTGGGCCAAGCGCTGCGGTATCTTTCCGTCGCCAAGTGTACTCAGGTAAGCATAATCCTCATATCCCAGTACTTAGGATACAAAAAGTATAACCTTGGAGGAAAGGTTTTATTGATCCATAAAAAAACTATACTTATTACTGCACTGGTGTCACAGATATTGGGTTATATGAGCTAGCGAAAATAGGCTAAGCGCTGCGGTATATTTTAGTCGCCATGGGATGTGAGAGTGGAACGACCGTCTTACTCGGTAGCTAGTTTATTAATGGTTTGACATATTCACAATCATAACTAACAATAGTAGGTACATACAGTTCAGTATTGAGGTGAGCCTAATCCTCATATCCCAGTACTTAGATATACACGTCTGCACTTAAACATAAAGTATAACCTTGGAAAGGTTTTATTGATCCATAAAAAAGTGTTCTGATTACTGCACTGGTGTCACATACCTTGGGTTATACGAGCTAGCGAAGGTAGGTCAAGCGCTGCGGTATATTTTAGTCGCCAAGTGTATTGAGGTGAGCCTAATCCTCTTATTCCAGTAAAAGTTTACCTGTCTGCCCTAAAACCAAAGTATAGTTGTAGACGAAAAGCTTTATTGATCTGGTCTCCAGATGTAAATATTTCTCAGTAAAAATATCGGAAAGAAATATTTAAAAGCCTATGACAGTTTCGCCGTTTGGGAATGTGATCATAAAAATAATGTCTTATTTAGTCCTAATATATTCGTATAACACTTTTTTTTAATATCCGTTATAGACTTTGAAGCCATTCAACCGATGCCCCAAACCGGTTTCATTAGAAAGGCAATAACGCGAAGATGGTTTTAGTAGTAAAACAATGCATTAGGCACAAAATGTATTTCTTTTTTTAGCACACGCTAATTTTGTCATATACTCGTAGATGAAAAAGTATACCTCACAGCCCAAAATATTTTTTCATCGAGCAACGTACTTTCAATCATTCGCTTTGATATCACAAGCTAATAAGAATAAGTTTTGTCTCCTCCCCTTCACTTAGGCACTTTCGTGATAACCAACTCAATACGTTTTTATGTCCTTGCACAGTCACCACGTAAAACCAAGTTACCAGAATAAACTTTATGTATATCATACAAAATTAGCTCCACCCGGGGTAAGAACCCGCTGTAAAGGCAAAGTTATTAACCACATACTGATTTCTTTGCACGCAACGAAAACATCTTTTTCTTCTATATATATATCCTGACCCGTTGGACCGCGCCGTATTTTGTCCGCTCTGAGCACAGATCCCGTAATTATCCGGGATTATTCTGATTTATCTAGAATTATACGGAATCCCGGGAACTCCTATGAGGTACTGTTTGTCAAAGACGTGGAATTTCTATTGTAGTCTACACTAATATTATAAAGAGGAAAGATTTGTACCTATGTTTGTATGTTTGTAATGACTAGGCTCAAAAAGTACTGGGCCGATTTAAAAAAAAATTCACCTATAGAATGCTACATTCTTCCAATTTGACATAGGCTACATTTCATTTTGAAAAAAATTAGGGATCGTTGGTAAAATTTGAACAATGTAACCGAAGGTGTAGAAAAATGGGTCTTAAAATGTCTTTCGTCGAATGCGCTGCCGAAACTATTAGCGATAGAACAAAATAATGTACAACAATATTGAAGAACATCATAATGTCTACAAAAAACTCCGCGATAGCATGTGTCCAACTATTGTAGTTATGTCACTACCCCGTGCGAAGCCGGGACGGGCTGCTAGTCTTTAATAAAGCTATTGCCTGTAACAGCAATTATACTGTCATTTCAAGAGCTCTATGTAAACGGTAAAATAAAATTAAAATATAAATGGTTTTTGATATCATTTAGATATAACAGGTCTTCTCATAGTTTGGTAGGGGAGGACCTGAGCCGTATTGATATTTATGAGCGGTGGCAACCACTTATCATCAGGTAGCTCGTGCTGCTATTTTCACTCCATGAATGAATTTTCATGTTTTCCGTATCAGCCTCTAATGTTCCCACTGCTGTTAATGGAACTTCATCTACCACGGCCGCAGAACAAGAGCCTTTTAATTATATCACATGCACACAGATTGTCAAAAATAGACCTAAAGTTGTTTCCCACAAGCACGAAATACATTCACTATTTTATTTTTACTGTACAGTAATCCGATCAATCATTTCGATGTGACATTACAAGCTAGGTCTAGGCTAGACTTAAGTCAGTGCTGTAGCTAAAATACATCTGCACAGAGCAGGCGCGGATCCAGCACCCAAAAAAGGTTGTAGTCATGGCCACCCAATACCTGAGAACAAGCTTTACGCTCAACACACAATCGAACCCGGACGCTCTAGCTTGGAAGCAGAGTAGCTACCAACTAAGCCATGGAGCCATTGAGTGTTCTCTCTAAATCAAACATGTCTCCAATTCCTCAGGTCTCAGACTCCGGCATCAGCGCGCTGGCTCGACGCTGTTACAAACTAAGATACCTCAACGCGCGAGGGTGTGGAGCGCTGGGTGATGATGGAGTGGAGGCTGTGGCTAGAGGGTGCTCAAGACTGAGGGCTCTGGATCTGGGAGCTACGGATGTATCTGAAGCTGGACTACAGGTAAATCGTTTGATCTATTTTAGAATATTTCAAGGTCACCCATATATTTCATATGCCTAAGAAGCAGACTTACCTTTACTAATGTTTTGATGCCGTCTCGTTTACAGATCCTGGCTCGTTGCTGTCCAAACCTCAAGAAATTAGCTTTGCGAGGATGTGAGCTGGTAGGAGATGATGGTTTAGAAGCAGTGGCCTACTACTGCCGAGGGCTATGCCAGCTGAATATCCAGGATACACCCGTCACGTTACGAGGATACAGAGCCGTTAAGAAATACTGCAAGAGATGTGTCATTGAGCATACTAATCCAGGATTTTGCTGATTATCAGTATGAAGTAGTTTTTGTGGCGCATTTCCGTAATGTGGTATTTGTCGCACCGTCGCACGGTCGTATAGAACCGCGACTATGTTAGAATCTGGTACAATTTTCTAAAATTTTAGTCGTCATTCACTTCCACTTCGTAATTAGTCAGGATTAGTCTCATCATCATCTTAGCCAGCAATAGCCTCTATTGGATATAGTGTCCTGACCTTCGTTTTAGCTTCCCAGACCAATCTGTTCTGCGTCACTCTTGCCCAAGTTTTTCCTGCAACTTTAAGATATTATCAACAGAATCACGCATCAATAAAAGCTCGTATAACCTTCTAGAAATTTTAAACAAAAATACACATACTTCAGTAGATACAGGGTTTAAGAAAGCATGACAATACATAACAAGTAGGCATCAAGCTAAATATTATGCCTCTGGTCTTAAAATCTAAGATCTGCCTACTGTACTGTGTAAAGGTGTTAAATTGCACTTTAATCCTGGTTTCTTATCGCTGACTTCCGCTTTCAAAGATCTGGATAAGATCCATGCCATTTCCACTTTAGAAAACTACACCCTATCGTCTCTAGTGTTCCCAGTAAAGGTACACCGGCCTACTCTCGATTAGTGAGAGTGATTGTGCTTTGGAACATGCAGTTACACATACTAACGAAAAAAGTCAAAGATTTAGTCATTCTACAATAATATTTTGGCGAAGCATGTAAAAACAAATTATGTTTCAAGACTGCAACGATAAAACAACCATTTTGAGGCGCTTTTACTAAAAGTCGTTTTTCTCGGTTTACGATTATTGTTCCTATCTCTGTAGGAAGCCTCAAGGTTTGGGTAAAACTGTGTTTGGTTCTAATAGGATGAGACGAAATTAAACGAAATTTCGTATGACACACTTGGAAATGTATGATATTTTGTCTCCATGCAGGTTATAGAACAATTTGGTCTTTCATCGTAAGGGGATTTATTCTAAGGTTCCATGTTGCTTGCGTCCGTAGTGAGTACCCTCAGAATCCGCGATCGTAATCTTCGAGTAATGCATGAGGAGCAAATCAAAGTAGCAATAGAACTTCTGCTGCGTACAGCCACACCTGGTAATCGGCCGCCAAGGTCAAGTGGAAGCATGTGGGTGCCGATAAATTACAGGCATGGCATCGTCCCACACAAAAGTAACAGTTTGTGTTTTTTTAAAAGGGCCGCGTCACTTTTTTATTAAACTAGCTGTCATTTGTATTTTTTGTGCGCGGAATCCATTTTTTTTCTGCAATAAAAGTAGCCTAAGTTACTCCTTATAACGTGACACCTCATATGCTCATGAATATGTTTACTTGTCTGTGCAAAATTTGACGTGTCAAAACGATACTTGAGATCTATAAATGAGTTTGATAAGGAATAAATAGTTTGAGTTTGAACATTAGCACTGTCATATAACATCAGCAACATATCTACCGTCAAAATTGTTCCAGCCGTTTCGGAGATAAGTCGAAACAAACAAACGGACATAAAGATACATATTTTAAAAAGTATACGTATATACTTTCAAATACACTTAGTAAAAGCTGTTACTTTGACATTACAAACAGACATTTGAATTTTGTTTATTTGTATGTATAGATTAATCAAATTTATTTCAGCAGACATAATTAGTGACACAATTAAATTTCACTCGTATTTCATGTACATGATACCTTAAACATACAAATAAAACAACAGATATCTCATTGTTTTACAGCACAATGGACTATAATTCTATTCGTCCTATTTACATGAAAGAAATAAAACCCCTTAACTAAATACGTTAGAAATAAAACCAACAAACGAGGGAAACTTATTTATTGTTTGAAGATGTCAAAGTTATAAAGGTGAAAGAGCTTACTTTGTCGCTTTGACTGCGACGATCAAATAAACAGTTGGTTAGCTAAATGTCGACCTTTCGAAAATTGGAATACAGTCCACAATACGAATGGATGTACCTTTTATATCATTATAATTTTGTCCGGAAGGCAGCTGCAGATTGTTTTAAATTCAGCCTTTATTCTGCACAACAGTAACGATCTAAGAAATAGGCTTGTTAAAATGTTTAATTATTTGTTTTGTTTTGACTAAACTTTAACTGAACTTTTTGCGTTTGATTACATCCCGATGAAAATAAACTTTGATATATTTATTTGTAGACTCGTAAACTCAAATTATGTTGCTGGGGTATCATGTTTATACACATTTTTTTCTACTTACTTCATGTATACCATGATTTGTGAGTTTGTTGTCTTCTTATTTTATCACGCAGTTTCTTGCATCAACATCCCGGGTAAACTGAAGTCTGCGAGATGGTGTGTGCACATCATTGGCAGACATATAGGTCTAACCTCTTGCGCACTCGTTTTTTATATTCAACCGTGTCGTTACTACCCACCAAACCATGGTAAATATATCGGTAACTCGAAAAATAATATGCAATCATTGTTTTTGTAGTGCGAGTGCATCGTAATATGCCACTGAACGAGCCTTAATTATAAACATCATATTACATTAGAGGAATAGAGCAATACGTATTCACAAAACGATTACTTATGTTAATTAGCACCTAAGTACCTTTTACTATGTATATATATATATTCTAAAAGTAGAATTCGTGGTGCTATTTCTATGTTAAATGTTGTAAGTATGACTTAACGTAAACTGAACGGCAATGGAATTGCGCATGACCGGAAGTATCAATTGACATGCCTGTTATACGAGTACCTTCACTACTATCATAAACTAGCTGCGCTTGTGAAGATATAGTGGTATAAATGTAACACCGTTTATAAATGAACTAACTTAATCGATGTTGTAAACTATTCTGTATATATTTTTGTAAATAATTTGCACAGTATATTCGGACTTAAAAGTTAAAGTAAATGGTAAATGTTGATAGTGAGTGTAAATGTTAATTTACGGCAGTATTTATTTAAAATAAAGTTTTTAATGTCATTACCCTAATTGATATGGGTAATTAAACAGTACTTAAATTCAAAGCCAAATCTTTATTAAAATTTTGGAAATCTATTTTTTTTGAGCTAAGCATTACTTTCTGCTTCTCGCGCTCTTATGGTTAGCCCTGATCAGATCCTTGAAGAATTTATGTTTTATATACGAACACAGAAATACAGTTATTTCTTAAGATTCATAAAATCAATTAACCATGTTATTTAGAAATAATTTTTTGTTAAAAATATGTCAATTATGTGACACATGAAATATTAATTATTGTGAAAACAAAAATATATCGATAGTTCATTAGGTTAGGAAGATGCTTATTTATATATTACGTTTTATTTATTGTGCCATTATGTTGTAAATAGTAGAATTTTCTTAATAAATAGTTTATATAAAAATACAGTCTTGACCGTCCTATCTAATTTAAGTCTATATACATATGTAATTAGTAAAAATATCTTCAAAAGATATTTTTAATGTATGTTCGTAAGTATTGCCATTGTTCAATAAGTTTTGTGTATAAATTTTAACATGAAAAACGATGTTTTATTATACCTGAATAAAGCAGCAGAGAGAGCGTGGTGGCCCAGGGGCACAGACGTCGACTTTCAATCTGAAGGTCGCTGATTCAAACCCACACGTGCACCAATGAGTTATTTCACTTGAAAAATTAATGTGCGCAATACCACGTTCTCAAAACGGTGACGGAAAACATCGTGAGGAAACCGGCATGTCTTAGAACCAAAAATTCGATGACATGTGACATCTACCAATCCGGATTGGGCTCCCGTAGTAGATCAGAGCCCATTCACTCTCAATTATCGAGAGTAGGCCGGTGTCCCTGCAGTGGAAACATTAGCGGCTGGTACGGTAAAGCAGCAGAACCTCAAACTGGTGCATTATTGCATTATGGACCATTTTATTACAATCTTAGTCTTGAAACCCCAACTAAAAATAGGGGTATTATAAGTTTGACAGCTAAGTTTGTTTTTGTTGTTCGTTTAATGTCTATCGTGCGTTCTTAAACGTTCTAAGTCAGTCGCAGTTGGCATGGACAAATACAAAAACACAATACAAACACTCGTGGCCTGAGAAAAAACTTAAAGCATGTCTTGGGAACAAAAATTTGAAACCAAGTGACATCTACCAATCCGTATTACGATCCCGTGGTAGAAGTACTGGCCTACTGGCCGGTGTCCCAGCAGTGGGAACATTAGAGGCTGGTACGGAGTTGTCAAAAAAGGTCCTGTGACACGTTGGATGCCCACGAATTTGTGTGTAAAATTTGACGTGGCCGAACGGTACTTGAGATTAAGGAATAAATGAGTTTGTACCTACTGGTAGGTACTAGTGATTCTACTGCCACTGATTTTACCGTTTGATAGCTTTCAGTTTCAAATTTCCGGTTTATGATTTCCTTCTGTTTCTATTATAGATAATTTCAATAGCGAAGCATTGAGCAAGTAGAGTTGTACTAAAACATTTCCCGCTTTAACCAATCCCATGATTTTTTACTTGTCGATGAAAAATATAACATGAAATATGTATGATCTTCTATTTATTACTTACGTTTCTTTCTTCTGGCGTCGTACTGCTCGTATGTTACGAGCTTCGTTTACACGCTCTACAAGTTCACCTAGCAAGATAATATATATTACATTGAAAGATTAACATAGCAACAAACTTGTGTTGCTATGTTAATAGCAAATAGGTTGATTAAATCCCTGTTAATTTCAATATTTCAATATTATCCTGAAATATTTACTTAAGCTCAATCTTCTATGATTACAAAGCAATTTTGTAACATAATATTACGTATTAAATTATCAGTACTTAGCGTTTTAAGAGAACTGGTTTCAATATCTATAAATTTTATGCGGGTCTCGTTAAGTAATTAGCGGAAATGTGCTTAATGCGTGCTTTGGAGGACACCTTAATATGTTTTTGTTATATTAGTACAATAGATAAGTCATTACAGGGGCTTCGGGCTTCTTCAAAACCTGCGTTAGAACCTGGAATAGATCGCTTCTTAGCGATAAGAACGCCCATTGTACGTGTTTAAACTATATGCCCCGTTTGTATTTCTCTGTATTGGTGTACAATAAAGTATTTTCATTCATTCATGTATAACAATAATTTAATAATTCATTATAAGCAAGTTATTCCGTAATTATTATTGAAAAGGTTATTCCTTGGCTGAGATCAACAAAGCCCCTTAATGAGAGAGCCAATTTCAGATAGGCTTCGGTGGCCCAGGGGATGCTTACAATTTTATCAAAAAATATCTAATAAAGCTTAAAGACCTGATAATATTTTGCGCGATGGAATTTATTGATGAGATTGGCTTTTCAAGTCTGTTACGTGAACATTTTTTAGATGAAAATAGATGTCTTGGTGTTCATTCTACCGGTAGGTTTGGGGGGTCCAGTTGCTCGCGTCCGTAGGCGTATACCCTTTGATTCCTACGTACCCCCTGGGTGGTGCTAAAGGAGCAAACAAAAGTAGTAGTAGAACTTGTGCCAAGTTCATCCGGAGAGGTACTGCCACCATATCTGGAATCTGCCGCCAAGCAGTAGTGGTTGCATTACTGTGTTCCGGTGGAAGGGTATGGCTGCCGGTGAAATCACATGCGCATGAGACGTATCATCCCCGTCTCGGGTGATGGACGCAGCAGGATGAATGCAACTCAGTAAAGATTGGGATCTCATACTGAGTCGCACGCATTACTGTTGTCATGGGCGAGGGTCACCACTTACCATTAGGTGGGCCTTCAGCTCGTCTCGTCACTTTTTTACATAAAAATAACGTATATATGAGTGTGTACTTTGAACCCCGGCCTGTGACTACCTAGGTAGTCAATTATTGAAGAAAATCAATCAATTTCAATTACTTTATCGTCTTATCAGCCACTTACGATAACGCGACCCATAATATTCTTATCGCAATATATTAATTTCATTAATAAATATTGCAAATACTTAAATAAATAATAATAATAAACGTTTACACACTCATACCTCTGCACTAGGATTCCCTGTGTCGCAGATGGCATGGGCAAACACAGAAACACAAGACAAACCCAAGATCTGAGGACTTCATGCTCACCACACAAAGTGTGCCCCGGCCGGGAATCGAAACCGGGACCTCTCGCTTCGAAGGCAGTTACTACCAACTAAGCCACGGAGCCGTCAACAATGTCTGGTACGTCTTACAATGTACCAGAATTTGAGAGCATATTTTAGGTCTGACAGGCTTTTATGATAATCACGTTGAAATATTTTACTACACTCGAAGGTAAAGAGAATCCCTGAATTAATTTAATGAAAGGCCGGCAGCGCATCACCATTGCCTCTGGTGTTGCAGATGTTCATGGGTTACGGTGACCGCTTTCTATCAGGAGGCCCGTCTGCTCGTCTGCCCCCCTATACCATATCATGCGCAAGAAGACTGCATCCCTGATAAGCAGGCTGCGAGACAGTCCCAACACCATCTTGAAAATTGTGGCGGAGAGCTACGACTCTCATTTTTGGGGGAGCCTTGTGAGGAGAGTGATTCCTCATAGGGTTTCTATACATTAAATTTTTATTATATTTTATTTTACTAACAATATTTTTAAGTAATTAATTTCTAACAAGCTATGGATTTTTAAATGGTCTGAAAATAAACAATTATTATTATAAAAAAAACCCTGTTTTAAAGCATAAAAAAAACTAAGTACATTACACACAGTGCCATATATCCGCAAAACTACGCATATCTTGTACTCCTACACAACCTTTCATTAATAAATACGTACATTTATAATACCTAACCAGATACAGATCAAACATCTATGTTTGCCACACTAATGTTTGCACTGGGTGGGAATTGAACCCACTCACAGATATATTCAGCCCGAAAATAGTTTTATTTGTCTTTAATCTCTATCTTGGTTATATGTATCATATGTATGTATGTACTTCAACTCGCGGTTTCGCTCGCGTTAATGTTGGTTTTGTCAACCAATTCCGATTGTTTCATACAAAGTTTATCTCTTTTTTTCGCTAAAAGCTTATATTTATATTACTTTTTAGCAATTAAAAGTAGCCTATATCCGTCTCCGGGGTCCCATGCATCTCTATATCAAAATTCATTATAATCAATTCAGCGGTTTAGGCGTGAAAGCGTAACAGACAAACTAACTCACTTTTGAACCAAGAAATAAGGGATGAAAGTATAGAAGTTGGTTTTTTTCGATTATTAAATTAGTCATTTGTTGTAAAACGACGTTAAAAACCAATTTGATACCTCTAGTATTGTAATCGTCCATAGGTTACGCTAACCACTAATCATCAACAGAGCGTTAAGCTTGTTTACCATCTTAGTAAATATAAAAAGTAAAATATCTTTTCGTAGAGTAAAAGCGCTTTTACAATAGTAAAAATATTAAAGTATTTATGGAGTTTCCAAAATAATTACTACCTCCGTTAAAATTGTTTGATTGCATACGTGAATATTTAGTTCAGTTAAAAACAAATATGACTCCGTGATTGGTATATTTTGTCTGTTTGTAAGCTTGATTACTACAGCCTACAGATTTCTGTTGATATAACACTTACCACTTTAATTTTTAAAGTTGAACAAAGCTTAAAATAGTTCGGCTTCGACCATTTTATCTCCAATTTTTTGATATAAGGGTGTGTACAGAGTTAAATTAAACCACTCCGGAAGATTAGGTAATAGTTGCCTAATATGTGTTTACTTATTAAATAATATATAATTATCAAATTAAATAAATAATTAAAAAAAAAAAAGATTCACATTACTCTGAAAAGAGTACTCTGCACTAATTTTCGTCACAGCCATCTTAGAAAAAGCGTTAACTTCGATCATTCAAAATGTTTGGCCCGTACAGAGACCGAACCCAGTACTATCACTTTGGAGGCGCGGTTCAAAACTACAGTCATAATTTTTCATAACTCTGAAACAATTTATTAACAGGAAAATGCCTATTATTAGATTCTCGCAAGCCAAGCAAATCGTTAGGATTTATTACCTACACAAATACAAAACGTTAGAATTTATTAAACAAACAAAAGAAAAAGTAATTAACCATCAAATCTGTGCCAAAAATGTTACACAGGTATTAAAACAAATGTTATCTGTGTTATGATGTGATAAGGGACGCCTGAAATCAGTTTGCACGTAGCTCTCTTGAGAGACGCACGTGTTGTTTTCCCCGATGAAACATCGCGCGCGAAAAGTTGTCAAACAGTTTTCCGAAATACTTACATGAAAGTTCCAATACGTGATTTCTAAAAGGATTTTCGTTTAATTGGTATGTACATAATATTTTACACATGATAAATTGTGTGTTGTTTTTAATAATCTCTGGAACAACTGATGTGATTACAATAATTCTTTCTGAGCAATAATTTTTGCAATTGATTCAGTAGCGTAATAATAACTTTGGTAATTTGGGCTATTTTTAATTTTGATAACATTTGTTCAGATGAACTTGGTCTTAGCGGGAAAATTCACGTTAGAATTAATATTGAAACAATTGTGATGTTGTTCTGACATAATCGATAAGGAATTATCGCTGATTATTATGCAAACCGTTCTAAAAGATTACATATGCATAAATAACTAATTA
Source organism: Aplocera efformata (assembly GCA_921293045.1). Lineage (NCBI taxonomy): Eukaryota > Metazoa > Arthropoda > Insecta > Lepidoptera > Geometridae > Aplocera > Aplocera efformata. The sequence continues at coordinate 2,318,444 of OV121057.1, forward strand.
ATCGATTTAGTGTATTGATTCCGTTCAGAAAAGAGAAGAGTAATTATAAAATAAGGTTGCCCAAAAGAAGTTTCTTCTTGATTCTATTTTGTTTAAGTTTTTCCTGGCTTTTAGTTTACATAGAATTTCGCATGAGACGTTACTCGTACATCCCCGTCTCAGAGGGTGTAACGCGGTGCGACTTAGATCTTCTCATAGTTTGATGTCAAGGACCGGAAGGAAGTCGTTTTGTTCTCTATGTTACAGTATTCACTAAATCAATAAATCAATGTTTTATTTCGTTAATGGCAGCACTCGTTTTTACAACAATAGGTTTATTCCTAGTATAATTGTTTTAATGATGGAAATATTGCAATACCTGTCTTCTCATTGTTGCGCAATTCAATATTTCCCTAAAAAATTGGTTAAACATGAAACCACTAGTGAGAGATTCGCGGAAAGGTAATAGCGAAAATGTTTTTTTCATGTGTAAACCCACAGTTAAACGAAACCCTGGATCCTTTGATCAACGCCGTGTATTTTTTATTTGGTTTATTTGGGAAACCGACAGTACCTACATGATTGCTTATTATTATATTAATAATAAGTACATTTATAAATGCATAGACTATCCGCCATTAGGCTGTACATTTTAGAATTTATGAAGTGTATCTATAAATATAAAAATACCAAGTTTTTGACAATATAGCCAACTAGTAATTATGCTTGATTTTGTATAGATCTAAACCCTTGTTAGAACTTTTTATTTTTTATTTGAATGAATGACAGAACGAGCTGAGGGCCCACCTGATGGTAAGTGGTGACCCTCGCCCATGACAACAGTAATACGTGCGACTCAGTATGAGACCCAAATCTTTACTGAGTCGCATTCATCCTGCTGCGTCAATCACCCGAGACGGGGATGATATGTCTCATGCGCATGTGATTTCACCGGCACCCACACCCTTCCACCGGAACACAGCTCTACTGCTTGGCGGCAGATTCCAGATGTGGTGGCAGTACTTCTCCGGATGAACCCGGCACAGGCTCTACTGCTACTTTTGGCTGCTCCTTTAGCACCAACCAGGGGACACGTGAAGGTAATCAAAGGGTTCACACCTACGGACGCGAGCAACTGGACCCCCCAAACTTCTTTTAAATTCCTATAAAGGTACTTTATAAAAAAAAAAACTGGATCGTGTATTTGGGCAGAAATAACTTTGGCTACCAAATCCGGTTTCCTTCCTACGTCATATGAGGAATACTTGTGGAAAATTTTTATTTATAGCCCTATATATCTGACCTGTGCGTTTATTTAAAATTTTCATCCCCTATTTTACCTTAGGGTTTGAATTTTTGGAAAACGCTCAAATACGTAACGTAAAAAAGTTTTATATAAACTTTTATAACCTCCTTGAAAGTTGAAATTTGAAAAATCCTTCTATAGTGGATGCTTCTAGATTTTCTAGCCACAAGGGTTTGGTCTGTGCGTTGATACATCAGTCAATCACTTTTGCCTTTTATATATATAAATTACTAGCTGACCGGGCCACGCGTTGCTGTGGCTAACGTTTTTGTCATACGATATTATAATTTGCAATAAAATAATATTACGATCATAAATTGAGATGTGAGCTATCCTATCTTTCAAGTTGGATCAAACTGCACACGGTGTACAAATTTGATACACAAAATCGGTTATTGTGATTAAACCATGATAGCTAGATATATGTTCTCGCGGACTTTTTTGTAGGTCTTAATGGGATCTACAAACCCGTAGTACATTATTTTGTTCTATTGTCAATAGTTTTTGCAGCGCACGCAAAAATAGGTTTTCGATTTTACACCTTGTGTTACAAAATAGCAATTTACTTACGGATCCCTAATTTTGAAAAAAAAACATAACCTATAGTCTTCCTCGATAAATGGACTACCCAACACTGAAAGAATCATTCAAATCGGACCAGTAGTTCCAGAGATTAGCGCGTTCAAACAAACAAACAATCAAAGAAACAAACTCTGCAGCTTTATACAATAATATTAAGTATAGATTATGTAAATGTAACAAAACAGTTTCCAACAATAGTCAATTTATGAATTGAATTAGGTAAACCCACATCTAAGCAAGACAAGTACATACAAATTCATAATACAATATCATTATCACGCACAGCTGAAAACAGTCATTGTGTCGCTGAAGCCTTAGAACGGTGACAGAATTCCTTGTTGGTTAAGTACCTATGATGAATGTATAGACAAAAGTAACGACATTTATATATATATATTGTGAGATTTGACTCTCATACTGAGTCGCACGCATTATTGTTGTCATGGGCGAGGGGCACCACTTACCATCAGGTGGGCCCTCAGCTCGTTCCGTCACTTATTCACATAAATATATATATATATTTACTAGCGGCGAACTTCGGTGATATCCACGGTTTTTCGGGATCAAAAGTACCAGGATATAGTGTACTGGTGCCAAATTTTATCCAAATCCGTCGAGCCGTTTGAGCGTGAATGAGTACCAACATAGACAAAATACATACATACGTACATTCGCCTTTATAATAGAAGTCTGTTTTAGAATGCCTCAGTAATTTTTACGGTCAAGTAGTTATCTTAAATCCTTTGAATTACTTTGCGTTAGATCAAACATATAAAGTTTATAACTACAAAATGTGTGTATGTATAACCAACAAAAGTTAAGTTAACGTCAATTTATTCCATGTTTATTCATGAAAATATCTTGGAAATATGAATGAATTGCTTCTGAAATATAATAGACTAGCTTTTGCCGATGCGTACTATACATACACACATACAGTATTCTATACAATTTATAGTAGAGGGCTTTTATATCTCTGGGCGATTTTATATATTTTTTATAAATATTTTTTTCACGTATGTCTAATAAAACAACTTTTTTTTTAAACCAGGCCCATGATTATTTTCCAAGTGAAGATGAACGCGATCCTGCTTGGGTTTATCCTATCTAAAAGGAGAACTAGGGATGTTTCGATTGCTCTTTATGGGCAGCAGTAATCACTTAACATAAGGACTGCCAGCTCGGACATTCAACACATAAAAAAGACGACAAAGCTCATTTCTCTACTATATCTTTTTAAATAAAAATACTTTCAAATAATTGATCGTTTACAGGTCGCCTAAGATATACTTTGAAGTACTGCTAAGTAGTATTGCTATAGGTTATGAACAAAGGTTGGCAACCAATCAAGTAATTAGTTTGCTCAGTTTGTCAATAGACTCGCAATATAAGATACATTACATTAAGTAACAACCTTATGTATTTAAAAATACATAAGAATTCTATCAGTTGTCGATAGTACAAGCTATGGATAGTTTGGGATAATTATGATGGCGCTGAGTGAAATGTCTGTGATTTTTAATTTAATTACTAGTTGACCTGGCCACGCGTTGCTGTGGCTAACGTTTTTGTCATACGATATTATAATTTGCAATAAATTAAAATTGCGACTATAATTTGAGATTTAAACTATCCTATCTCTCAAGTTGGATCGAACTGCACATGGTGTGCGAATTTTATTATAATCGGTTAAGTGGTTTAGGAGTCCATTGAGGACAAACATTGTGACACGAGATTTATATATATTAAGATATAATTCGTCCGGAGAAGGACTGCCACCACACCTGGAATCTGCCGCCAAGCAGTATTAACCAGTATTAACAACCAAACTAAACCGATTTTGGCAAAAATAATATGGGATGAATCTGAAAGTATTTTCTTATAATTTTTTTTTTAATAATAATTTTATAATCACTGAGGTAACAAATATGAAAAAAATATAACCGCATTCATAACGCCATCCGAAAATCGATCTTTTTTTCTTTTTTGAATAAGTAAATTTTTGGCGCATGTATATTTTCAGTCCAATATTTTATTATGCGTCAATGATAATATAGCGATTCAGTGTTTTTCCAGCAACACTTTCGTAACAGTCATGTGATTATAAAGATGATCTACAGGTTATCTGTTTTCAGTAAGAAAATATCAGTCTTATCAATTTTACTATCGAATGGCGTTTTGTGTTTGATGGTGTTAAGAGGGTACCGTTTGTCTATTATACCTATATATACTAGCTGCATCCCTTGCCCCATTTTTCCGGGATAAAAGACTGTATCAATCTCTGTGCCAAATTTCATCCAGATCCGTTCAGCCGTTCTGGCGTGATGGAGTAACAAACATCCATCTATCCAAACTTTCGTATTTATATTTAATACTAGTAAGATCTATGAGAAGTTAAGCGGAGGTGTAGTAAATCCTATTATGTATACCTATTTTGCTTTATATGTAACTAAAGTGACGGGAAGAACTGAAGCGCTCACCTGATGTTGACTGGTCATTTCTGCCCATTACAACATCAACATCTTGGACCTTCCTAGACCAAAGTATTGTATGAAAAGACTCAAGTAGCACCCCGTTGCTCCCGTCACCCGAGACGTAGTGACGGAACGAGCTATCGACCAGATGTTAATTGGCCACCACCGCCCATAGACAATAACAATGCGAATCAGGATCTCCGTACTCATATAAAACTGTTATTTTGGAAATACTTAAAAATCATTATTACATACACTTCATACATTAATTTAAATATTTCAAGAATCAAAAGAAAATTCGTTACTGGGAAACCAGAGATTTAAATATGTATGGACAAATGTATATTATGTAAGTAATGTGAGTCGTAATATAGGCAAGTTATTTAAGGGAAGGTATGGCAATTGGGGAGAGAGGGAGAGGGTAAGTGGCTCGTAATGGTTGTGTCATTTGACACACTGCTCGTATTTCGACCCGACCTTTAAACTGAGTTCAAAAGAGACGTGGTTCTTTTTTGTGGAGCGATTTAACGATACATAACAAAATGTATCGTTTAAATGTGCCACAATTTGGTCGGTTGTACTGTCGTAGTAGTCCCATACATACTGTCACATACATTCCTTTTTTCCTACGAATTAATATCACAAAAAATAATAAAATATTACAACCCGCGGACAAAAAGTCAATATGAAACGATGTGATAATCTAATTTAACTCTTTCGGAATAAAAATTGAAAATTTTATTAAAATTGTAATCTGTACACCGCAGTTTAATATTTCTACTACCTATCCCATCCATAGTTTGCATGGAAGAGATCACTTTTAGTGATAATGCCGCCCATCATGAATCTATTAATTGTTGTTTGTTTATGTAACTGCTTGTATTTTATTTCTTGTGTGCAACACATGAAATCCGTCTTAGGAGCAAAGATTCGAAGACATGTGGGTTGGGGTCCAGTGGCAACTCAAAGCCCATTCACTCGCTTTTCGAGAGTAGGCCGGTGTCCCTCCAGTGTGAACATTAGACGCTTATACGGGAGCTGTGTAAACAAAGTTATTCGAAGGTAAGTGTAGTATTAGCTCAATACTTGTCAGGATACAAGACTAGGGTCTTGGGGATCAAACTATAATATATGCACATGTCTGCCTCGGGTGAGGATGTAAATCGTGACTCCTTAATTTGCAGCAAGGGACCTACCTACGAAGCCGTAGGCCCATTTTGTGTCGATATCACTAACTATATCACAGTTTAAACAAAGTTTTGGACAAGTCCAAGTTTACACGTACGATGTGTAACATGTACAAGTACATAATATATCCCAGGAAGGGATATATCATGACAATGACAGAACAAACATCTATGTTTGTCACACAAATGCCTGGGTGGGGAATCAAACCCACGAACTACAATACTACCAACTGAGCTATGAGGCCAGTCGAATCCATAGGCCATAGGCACAATACATTTTACACAATGCATTTTAAACTATGAGCTGATAATATGATGACTCGACGGATGATTAAACAGACAAAAAAAATGCATTTGCTCTATTTTTGGTCTTAAATGTGATACTCATATCGACTTATTTTTGTTAAAATTGCAATTGAGTGTGGCACGATTTTTTTCTATTCCCCAGGGACAACGGAAATGAACCTTCTCTATCGGCGAATATATTTTTACTCTGATCCTTTCGGCAGACCTTAATAATTCAGCCATCTAATTGATATTCCATAGGTCAAAATAAACCCGCCCAGAGGGTAAGCCATTCCGAGCCAATTCCGAATTCCCAGAAGCAAACGATGAGAATTGGAGCACGATCTGTATATTGAAATAATTTAAAATAACGATTTGAGATCAAAGTTCCAATGGGGTATTAACAAACAAAAGTTGCAAAATTTATCGACGATTTCTAGTACATCTTTTTTACATTTGTTACATAAAGTTTACATACGTTCCTTAAACTTTTTCCATTCCTTTTCTTGTTTACTGCCACTTTTCGCCACAACAATACGACTCAGGTCCAAGTCGCATCGTGTTGCACCAGTTACCCTGCACCAGTTACCCTTACCAGTTACCCTTGTGAGCATCTCATTTGGCATCCACAACCTTGTATCGAAACAGCAACGCGAGTGCATCGGTACCATGTATGGTGGCAGTACTTCTTAAGCTTGCAGTACGCTTACGGACTACAACTACGAACGTAGTAACTAAGCGATGGAACTCCAAAAATTAACCTATTCCGTATTCCTTGACCACGAATACGTTGGGAGACGAAATTTTACAGCAAACATATATAAAATTAAATTTATTACAGCTGATATGAACCGGAAGTAAGAATGCAAATAAGTTATTATAGTAAAAAGATACTACATTACTTAAAGATACTCTACATCACCAATAATAAGCACTTTAATATCAAGTACGTACTCCATTTGACAAAAACGCTGTGATCTTTGTACCTTCATTTTATTCGCAACGTAACAAATTCAATTCTAGCCAATTGCGGTTGAAAAGCCTTTTCACTCAGACTTTTACTTCTTGGCAGATAGGCCATAGAAATTCATGGTTGCAAGCAATTTCAAAGTTGCTCGTTGAAATTCTTGTAGGTATAAGAACTGCGTCTTTGTATGGTGGGTTAAATGAGACCTCGATTAAAGGTAACGTAGGGCACTCTAAAGTAACGATAGTTCTAGAGTTTTATTAATAGAATAAATTTCTAAAAAGCTTTCAAATAAAAAAGAATTTTTAAAATCGTTTGACAAATGGCAGAGTATCGAAGTTAAGAGCATAAAAAAATACTACCGAATTGATACTCCTCCAGAAGTTGGTTGTATATAAAACTAGTTTTGCACAACTACTAATCTTGAATTTTACTCGCCATCTTCTTTGTTATACAGTGTTACCAACCCCAAACCCTAAAAACACCAATTACTTGGTGTTGCTATCAATGAATTGTGCATTACCACATTACTATTATAATAATTCATAGTTTTAGGTTCATTTGAGTTAATTTTGTATCAAACTTTGTATTCTATTACCCAAGAAAATATTTCCATCTATCAGCAAAACTCTTGACCTATTTCCCACAGCCTTTCAGACGCGCAAATGTGTATAAAATAAACTTGTTATCTGACGCGTTAAAAACCATTTTATGTTATAGTGTTCATTATCTTGTTTTCCGGTGCTAAATTTCATTAACAAAGCTTATGCAATCAATATTTACCCTATTATCAACACGGTAATGTTTGTTTGTTCTACAAACAACTTCTAGTTTAGAGTTTGAATATTTAACTCACTTTCGTTGTCAGAGCGTTCAATGCGGTTGGTTTATTTATAGACTCAAGAGTAGAGAAGCTTCGTACCTTAAAGTAATCTAGCTAATCTAGTTTTATTGGAAGTGTATCGATAGACTTTCATCTCTTTTTGGCAAGATGATCTGCCAAATGACAGAAAGAGTTAGAATGTCTATTCGATCTCAACTTTGTTTCCGTCGTCCATTGTAAAGCAATAGAATTTAGGCCTAGTTTTTGAGAGCGCAATTCAGACTAGCATCCCGATGGTTCCGTATCACCAATTGAGTGATATTATTGAGATATCCTTCATCAAAAAAAAATATACTGCGAATACTATCTGTTCTATTACTCTGTTATCTAATATTTGATTTGCATTTCATTAACAAATTGTATATTATCGGCCCTTCCGAAACCCGAACTAGATTGAAATTAGGAATATCTGTGGATATTCCTTATTGTTCTACTGTTAAGAGTTGTATAATAAATTAATGGTCTAAAAATAATCAGGCAGAGATAAAATAATATTTGAGTCACGGACCCAAGCATCAAATTCAATTATTTTAAAGCATAATCGTTAACCAACATTAACTTAATTATTCATGTTACCGAGATATTTACCATGATTTGTGAGTTTTGTTGACTCCCGATATTTCGAAGCAGTTACATGCGTCATGGTCCCGGCAACATTAACTTACCGTTTACATTCATAAAATTAACACAGTAATTACATCAGACGCTAATAAAACCCGCTTTGCACATAGACGTGTGATATTTGGATATAATTTATAAATAACGTCGTACTTGCCTTGAATTTAAACATTTTATTTGTTTAAGGCTAAAGTAACGTACGCATACCCTTGCATTCCGGGTATTTTTGCTAATGTTTAATTATTTCAAGATCAAGTACCTGGGCGACAGAACCGAGCAGGAATTTAATTTTATTGTTAAAATTGCGTTTTTTATAGGAAATACAATTATACAGGTAATCTTAAACAGCTAAACGGGCCGCGTGGCTCAGTTGGTAGTAGCTTTGCCTTCTGCACTGTAGGTCGTGAGTTGGATACCCACCCAGGACTAGCATTTGTGTGACGAATATAAATGTTTGGTCTGTGCCCGGATATTAATAAGTATTACAAGCATGTATTTACAAAAAAGTACTTACTATATAAGTATTCTATTGGTTATTTAGTTCCCATATAACCAGCTATGCTTAGTTTGGGGCTAGACGGCGTTGTGTGAAAAGGCTATGAATAATTATTTCATTTATTTATTTTCATATCCTGTCTTAACAAAAAAAAACACATCCAAATCGCGAAATAAATAAAAATATATACAAGAATTTTTCATTTAAAGTGAAAATACTCTAGATAGCAAAGTTAAGTTAGATTAATATTAGTGTGCCTGAAATGGGCCTTTGGATCTCATGTGACATATTATATACGCATAAATATTGCTTGTAAATTTTGACATAACAAACTGATACTTGAGATCTAAAGGTATAAATAAGTTTGAGTTTGATTGTGACCTTTTGGTTTTAAGGCAAGGTTTCTACCAATTTAGCAATGAGATACCTCCTAATTTGAGTTCTTGCCTCTCGTAAAGTATATTTAATTAAAGCCATAAATCGATATCTATTGATGCCATAAATTTAATAAAATATTGATAAGAGTTATTTTTATCAGATCCTCAAATGGATATTGGTCGAAAGTAAACCAATTAATTAATTTATTCGTAGGGTGATCAAAAGAAAAATATTTCTAGTATTCCATATAAGTGTTTGTTTAATAAATGTATCAGCAAGGACAAACGCCTACTCTCGAAAATGTTTCTGAACGGGATTTTTAGCACCGCGGGAGCCAAATCCGGATTAGTAGATTGGATAGAAACTTGGTACATTGAGCATTTTTATCCTGGAAATCAACCCTTAAGGGGGTGAAAAGGGGAATGGACGTTTGTACGGGTAATCAATAATGTCTCAAGTAAGGGATATAAAACTCATCATAATTATACTTTTGGTAAGAAATAAAGAATGTTTCTGCATTTTGACCAATCAACTTAATTCGGGGTGACTGATTTAATTTGTTATTACTTACGTATTGTTACCTAGACTATACGATATTACGTCAAAAACACAGATATATTTTTTTTATGTACCCTTAATATTTAAGTACGGATATTAATGAAAGCTCAGAGTTAAAAAAATAGGCTACTCGAAGTATTAAATCTACGCAAACTAAGAGTGAGTTGCACCAAAGACTACGTTATTTTTTAGGTTAAAATTAACCTTAGCTTTAACTATTGTATAACCGTAACCATAAATCAATCCACCGTTGCACCATGATTTAGAACGTTACAGTTAAAGTTATAAGGGTCACGATAACACGTAACTATAACCTTAACCGCCAGAGTTCGAGGGGTTATTTTTAACGTTATTTGCGACTTCTTTTTAACCATTAAAATTGTGTATATTTGACAGCCGATTAAGCTTTTGTTATCGTTAAATTAACTTGGTGCAACTCACTCAAAGTCAAAACCCACAGAATGAATATCTATGTCAGGTACAAAAATTGAACTGAGTGGACATCGAATCCATGACCTATAGTGCAGAAGGCTACCAACCGAGCTATGAGGTCAGTCTTATTATATAAACAAGCTAAACCCGCGGCTTCGTCTGAGATTGCTATCCAAGCAGGCTAGTCTGCTTGTATTTTTTATTTTTTTCATTTTTATACAGTGCGAATAATAATAAAAAACATTAAGAAACAATGGTGTTTGCCATTGACTCTTGACATACGTGAATGGGTTTTAATCTACCACAGGAGCCCGATCCAGATTGTTAGATATCACGTCTTCAAATCTTTGGTTCCAGGCCATGACGATATTTTCACAATGTATTCCTTCAACGTTTTAAAAAGCTATAATAACGCACATCACTTTTCAAGAGTAATTTTATGAACCCGTGGCTTTTAGATTGCAAGTCAGTGTCTGCACTGCAGCCACCATATTCTCCTCAGAATCGTCACACAACATACAAAATTTTCACGTGCAAAATTACTACCGTCATAAACAATTTTTGTTTAAACTAAATAGTATAAATAGCGCAAGATGGTTATTCTCAGAGGAATATATGATTGACAGCAGTTTGTTTGCGTAGAATGATAAACGGTGGCGTATCGGCGATATTCATCACTGGCCCTTAGGCTGTGCTTGCACGGACAATTTTTCAGCAATTGGGGGGACTACGTCGCCCGCGTAGGTCCGTCCTTTATAATCTTACACGTGTCCCCCGGATTGTGTGAAAGAAGCAACAAAAAGTAGCAGTAGAAGTGTGCTGAGTTCGTCCGGAGAGGTACTGAAACTATACCTGGAATCTGCCGCCAAGCAATAGTGGTCGTAATTACTGTGTTTCAGCAGAAGTGTGTGGTTATCGGTGAAATCACCGGCGCATGACGCGTTACGTCCCCATATCTGGTAATGGGTGCAACAAGATGAATATTACTTATTTTGAGTTGGATTGCTGTTTTCATGGGTACTTACCACCAGGTGAAATTTGAGCTTATAACGTAAAAAAAATGGGTTTACCGCAGTTATAAAATGACACAGATTGTTGCCAGATGTTGAGGAGTATTTATAAAAAAAAGTTGCTGAAATCTTAAAAAAATATATTGAAGCAATGCGTGCGACTTAGCTATTTTATTGGTTCGGTGTGAAAGACCTGAGTCTTATTTCTATTTTCTATTCTGTGGCGCTAGGCGGAGGTAACCACTTGACATTAAGCTGTCAGCTTGTGCCGTCATTCTAAATCTATCTAATCTAATCTAATTTCAAAATATATTGCCCATAAAGTTGAAGCCTCATTATTATTTTATGAGGAAAATTGTAACAACATATCTTGAAGGAGGAGCGAGATTCCTAACCGCAATAGCTACAATTATTGTGTGGTGAGAATTAAGTTCGCGGGTCCTGGGTGTATGTGTCGAGTTTTTGTGTTTGTCCATGCCATCTGCGACACGGAATCTTAGTGCAAAGGTATGAGTGTAAATGTTTATAAAAAATTCAAAATAAAACTTGGTAAAAAAATAATCCCGCTTTTATTATAAAGGCGAAAGTTTGTATGTGAGTGCGTGTGTGTGAATGTTAGGTCCTTCATACTTAAACGGCTTGACGGATTCGTATGAAATTTGGTACCAGAATATGTTATATCCTGGATTCATAGGCTCACTTTTGATCCCGAAATACAGCTGGTAACACCACAGGCGCTGCTAATGTAACATAAATACAAACAAATACATAAATGCATTTTGTGGAACCAAATGGGTCCAAATTTTGCATAAAAATAAAAAAAATAAATAAAAAAAGACACAGACAGGAAGACGTATGCTGTAGTCAAATAAAAAAGTAATTATTTCTGTTGAATTCTTAAAAATAAATACTTGAACACGTCACTTTTTTAAACAAAATATATTATATTATATAATATATTGGAATAAAATAATCGCTTGAGATAACAATTATTCGCCCTGTATTGTATTAGAAGTGCTTCATAGACTCTAGTTCAATTATAAGTGAGGTAAAATTTATAATTAATGGGTACAAAATTGGCATTGTATTAGGTTAATTGATGTCTTCGTAATACCACACGAATACATTAAATAACTACACACGAATAAATCTAATTACTTGGAATAAAGAATCAGTTGCTCGCGTACAATGCTCCCTTATTTTCTGTGAATATATATTAAAATTAATAAAATAAATATATTCAAACATTTATGAAGCATGATGCTGATAAAGCAAGAAAATGTAGCTAACAATTAACGCATCCCTGTACGTAAGTATAGGGTAAATAAAGTCCAAACGATACTTGAAATCTAAAAGAATAAATTAGTTTGAAGTTGAATTTGAATTTGAAAATACGTGAATCTATTATATTAGTCCTGTGTGCTCCCCAAATCAGGTTAACTACCTATTATTATTATTATTATTAAATTCCTATTCGATACTCTGTCGATTTGCGATTCTAATCTGATCCCCTAAGATTCTCTTCATAAGAACAATCAAAATAAAAAGAGCTTTCAAAATATAAATCTTTTATTAACAGCATAAAGTTAGAATTATAATATTATATTATTTTTGTTACTAAAGAAGGTATAGTTTCTTAGGTATGTATTGAACCTCACCTGATTTTAAGTGATTAGTGCCACCTATGTACGCAGATTCACGTCTTTTTGCCCTGATATGTATGACCTCACCCAACCCCAATAGGACAATTCAGCATTTTCTACAAGAAACTTTTTAAAAATAAACTAAATTTCTTTTGCATGTTTGGTACATCGTTTCTGAAAAATGACGGCACTACAGTATTTAAAGTCAAACTCATTTGTTGTTGTTGAGTTTATCATATTCAGACATACAGACGCGGCTAGGGACTTGTGATATAATATGCAATGATTACCAGAGTATGCATTTAGCCACTCAATAACTTGGTGTTTGGTATCTTTTGGCAGAGATGTCCTTCCCTTAAATTAATTAGCAGACACAAAAAAAATCTAAAATAACCTTTTAAAAACGCTAAAAATACTTGTAAAATAAATACTTTTGTATTATAAAGTTCACAACAAAGAAAATAGAACGGCAAGATTTCAAAGAATTTGTTCAGTTTTACTCCACAAAGTAAACAAGAATGAGTTTTATCTTAACGGCTTGCTTCTTGAGACGATCGATAAACCACTTGAGATTACAAATGTTATCGATGGCATGGTTGTGAAAATCTTCAACAATAACTCGTAGATGGTTACAGCCATTTTCCAAAGAAACGTGTAGATAAGCAATTATGAAGCGCTCGCGGCTAAATTCTTTACCGATCATCGAGGTTAAGTACATTTTCATCCAATCTAACTGGCCTCATAGCTCAGTTGGAAGTAGCTCTTGCCTTCTACGCTGTAGATCGTAGGTTAGATTTCTACTTAGGTGAAACATTTCAGGCGAATATATATGTTTGTATTGTACCATACGCAAACATAAATGCATCAACGCCAGTTTTCTCCGATTTAGTGCCTTTGAGAAAGTGATTTATGAACTATCTGACAAACTTTTTTCTCTACCGTAGTAATAGCTTTGGAATGACACATTAATCTTCAAGTTGGGCCATTGAATTTATACGATCTTGGTTATTAAGGTAGGTATAGATACTTTATGTATGTTAAAAGCGATAAGGTACTTGTTGGACAAGTAAACTCCTTAAGCTTGTGTGATCAATACACGTCATTTATTTTAATGTTGCGAGGTTTTATCGCGTCTCTTCCTACCTCTTTTTATTTATGTACTAGCTGCGCCCCGCGGTTTCACCCGCATAGTTCCCGTTCCCGTGGAGAATACGGGGATAAATTGATTTTATTTTTTTCGTTAATTTTCCAATGTTTTAATAGTTATTCTGCTATTCGGGACGGAAACAAATCCAACAAATCAAAAACCATGGCAATCGGTCCAGCCGTTCTCGAGTTATAAGTGTTGTAACAAACACGACTTTCTTTTATATATATAGATTTTATAGAAACCTCAAAAATTGTAGCCTATATGTTATTTTGATGTATAAGCTATATTGTGGTAAAGTTTCATTCAAATCCATTCAGTAGTTTTTACGTGAAAGAGTAACAAACATCCATACATCCATACTTACAAACTTTCGCCTTTATAATAGTAGTAGGATTATAACAAAAGTGACTGCACGAGCTGAAGAGTCACCTGATGTTAAGTGATTACCTCTGCCCATAACCACAGCAATACAACTGTTTCCTCCCCGAACAAAGTACGGGAAGACAGCAATAAGAGTGCACTACTGTTTTATGGCAGATTATCAGGTGTGAAGGCAGTACTGCTCCGGGCAAGTTTTGACAAGTTCCGCTGCTACTTTTTGCCACTATTTTAGCACTACCCTCTATATTTTACGTAACGCTTCGAATATGAAGGAGTATAAGTTTACGTTTCGAAATCCAATATCCGGATCTGTAAATGTCGCATCATATTCTCGATATTTTTCTCTAACCATTTGAGAGGTACCTGCTAGTTTTCAATCTAAAATAAGATATGGATTTGAAACGATGAAATTTTAAAAGCTTATTTTACTCAGGTCACGCTTAAGGGGGGTCCAGTTACTTGCGTCCGTACCTTTTAGTATACCTTCAGTACTCTTTAGTACTAACCCTTAGTAGAGAGAACCATTCAGTACGTACCCCCCATGGTGCTGCCAAAGAGCAACTAAAAGTAGCAGTAGAACTTGTACCAAGTTCGTCCAGAGAAGTAGTAAATCCAAACTTGGTAATCGGCCGCCTAGCAGTGATGTACTCCTACTGCTGTGTTCCAGCGGAACTGACTGTAATTTGACATATCTGTGTGCATGTAATGTGCCTTGGGAGTTCCTGTGACACGTTATATGCTCACGAATATGTGTACATGCATGTGTAAAATTTGACGTGTCCAAATGATACTTGAGATCTAAAGGAATAAATAAGTTTGACTTTTGACTTTTTGAAGGGTGTGGGCTGGTGAAATCACAGTTAATAGTGTTAGGTGAAAAAGGATTTAAAAATTAATGAGTAAGGTAAAATATGACAATACACCCCTATCTACCCAAACAAGTTCCAAAGCGGCTTTTGTATACACAGAAAAATTGTATATGCATTACTTTCCCACTGGTCCATCGCCCCCTGGGTAAAAGCCTGAAAGCCGAGCTTTAACGATTTTTATAACAAAATAATGTCATATTCACAAAGAGTAATATGAGTAAGTGAGCACTCGGAAACATTGTTTTCTTATCTCTTGTCTCAACAAATATTCTTAGATATAAATCGGTGTTTTTTTGGATGTGTATCGTTATGATTGACATTTTACTAATGGATTTGTTTTGGGATACGACCGGCAACAAAGACTTGACAATTTGTTTGGTCCCAAGGCCAATTGCGTTGTTAGTCGGACGTTTTGGTATATAAATATTATTATAATACTAGTATAGTATTATAATATCTGTGCTATTACTGTATATATTGATGTTCAATATCTTATCTCGCTTCCCTGCAATCTGGAGGAGTGATTACGTAAAAAGGGACGGAAGTGTGTAACAGGAAGTTGGAGAAGCGCGCGCTATTTGATTTGACCAATGAGCGCGCACTGTGGTAGAGTTGGGTTTGTACCAACCCATTTTTCGGGAGGTTGGTACGTTATGTGCGTGTGTGACGAGACTTGGGCCTTTTCATACTCTGTTAGAGGAAAACCTGCCTCTTATCAGTGTAGTTTATGGCACTTAAAACTATATGGGCCGTTAGGTGGTCCAGGCACCTACATAACATACAAAATATTAAGGCGCAAACCATATAGAACAGAAGTAAATAGTAACCTTATCGTCGAAAGAAAATAATGCTACTACATACATAATACAAATTCACGTTTACTACTGAAGGGTTAGGCCGGAAATAGTTTTTTTTTTGTTTTTTTATGTGAATGAGTGACGGAACGAGCTGAGGGCCCACCTGATGGTAAGTGGTGACCCTCGCCCATGACAACAGTAATGCGTGCGACTCAGTATGAGATCCAAATCTTTACTGAGTCGCATTCATCCTGCTGCGTCCATCACCCGAGACGGGGATGATACGTCTCCGGACGAACTTGGCACAAGTTCTACTGCTACTTTTGGTTGCTCCTTTAGCACCACCCAGGGGGTACGTGTAGGGAATCAAAGGGTTTACACCTACGCACGCGAGCAACTGGACCCCCCAAAAAATTTCACTTAGTGTTAATAAAACTTTTGGCCACAGAAGGACTTTTAAACAGGACCTCGCGTCTCCTCAGGGTCCCGTACGTACACTAAAATCTAATAAAAACTCGGGAAATTACACTTAATTTACTTTTATCTCCCAAAGGGACTGTATTCATGTTCTAACATCCTCAAACTTCAACTGTTTGAGCTTGACCTTGAATTGGACTACCTAGTGTATTATAAGTATGTATTGGTATAAAACTATACCATTTAAAATACGTTTACACACTGTTATAGAATTCCCTGTGTAGTTTATGTGTTTACAATTATGTGTTTATTATGTGTACATTTTTACACGTCATGTCACGTCATTTTTATGTGTTTTTTGTGTTTGTGCATGCCATCGTAGATGTAAAGATAAATGTAAAAATTACATTAAAAAAACACATTAAAAAATAAATTAAAAAAAAAAACACCAAAGACCCGAGAACGAATTGTGTTCCTTCCACCGGAACTCATCCAGGTGAGGATTGCCGCAACGACTTGGGTCTTCTTATTCAGTACGAGAGTTCCGAAGTCATATCGCAGTTGTCTACGGGCGTCGGTAACCGTTTAACATCAGGCGGTTGTCAGCTCGTAACGTCGCTTTCGTCAGATAAAATAAACGATAAATTATTACTTTCTCTAGAACCATATCGGAGAAATTCCACAGCACACGACAACGCGTTGAGTTGAACAAAACTCTTTATATCTCACTGCTCCTTATCCTGCCTAAAGATTTTCATCACTAGTTCGGTCTACCGACTGCTTTTGTCATCGTTTGGAGTCGGCGCGTGCGCAGCATCAATATTCACCTTGTTAGTCATCGATAGATTCCGTGTGTGATCTCTGTTTGATTTGCTCAAGGTGTTTTATAAATAACTATCAATAAATCGAACAAAACGTTCGCAATTAAAACGGTAATAACTATGATTTGTGATGTGGTACTTAGGTAGTGATTTATTTTGATGATACTTATAGTTCAGAGAGCATAGTAACTAGGGCTTGGTTTAAATTGCCCTACGCGAGAGCATGTTCAATTAATACTTTCTACTTAATTAATCACGGATGAGGAAATTAATTTATTTTCTACTGGTATAATTAACAAACAAACAACGTTAACAAACTCATACCTCTGCACTAGGATTCCCTGTGTCACAGATAGCACAGACAAACACAGAAACACAAGACAAACACCCAGGACCTGAACAAACTTCATGATCACCACAAAAAGTTTGCCCCGGCTGGGAATCGAACCCGGGACACCTCGCTTCCAAGGGTTACTACCAATTAAGCCACGGAGCCGTTTAATTAGTTATGTAAGAATTATCTATAATTATATTGATAATTCTAACTCAATTTCAATTCTGTTTAAGCAGTGCATGGTTACCGATGAAAGATAACATTTTTGTTCACAAAATATCGCTTATAATAAAGAAATCTATTCCAAAAATAAATCTTATTGGTCACTTTATCAGTAATTCACCGGTTATCAGTGGTTTGATTTTCAGACATAATCAGTTGTTGATAAAACCAAGTTTTATTTATGTATCCATGACATTGATTTATATTTTTATACCTAAAAAGATTGAGTTTAATTCCTGAAAATATGCTGCTATCTGATATTACAATATACTCGTATGTTCGGGAATAAAAAAACTGAAATAATAATACATAATTAGTATAATTTGTTTAAAAGTTTTTCAAAACAGGTTTTATAAATTCTTGAAGGGTGATGATAATGATTGCAATTTTAACGAAAATCACTGAGGTTGATTGTTATTATCTTTTTTTTTTGTTTGTTCATAATATTTTTTACGTGTGATATAGTCATAATTTACGAGATACAGAAACATTTATCAAATCGTAAAATTCTTTATTGCAAACATTTTTACAAACTATCATTTGAATTGCAGAAGTTTACATATAAAAGTTAATTTTGGAAGCAAATATTTACAAAAATTGTTTGTTTCAGATCCACGAAATGTGAACGCTCCTGTGGCACCGTGATGTGACGTGTTTTAATTTGCATTCCTTAATTTAACCATTAAATTAGCTCAATTGCAAAATTACCAAGTATTATTATGCTAATTAGAAATGAATAGGTACAATAAGGAATAAGTATTATTACCAAGGCACCAGCTTGTGAGATTATTTTGTAGCTACTAAAACTCGACATAAATGTCAACTTCTAGTGTAGAAAACCAATGAAAACCGCGTTTTATCACAACTTCTATTTTTCTGTATTCGAAATTTGATTTTCATCAAATGTCAAAGTATTTACACAGTGTTACTTTTTAATGGCAATGGATAGTAAAAACATTCAACCAATACGCTAAAATGGAAGTGCTGTAGTGTCAAAATGAATGTGCAATGGTTACTCGTATTGTTGTTAGCGGGCTTTGGTGACTGTCAGAACTGTCGCGGTGAGGAGCCTAGGTACAGGGATTGTGACAAAGTGTGCGATGAACACAACAACTGCAAGATCCGAGCGGCTCTCTTGCTGCCGAAAAACACAACCTATGATGCCTGCTTGTCTACTGTGAGTATTGAACATTTTTGTAATAATAATCTTAGAGTTAGAAATGTGTTGTTTGTCAATAAAACATGACAGGCCAGTGGTTACGTCACACTGACGTCTAAATTCAATTAAAAAAGAGAAAGTTTTTATTGCTTATAAAAGAATCACTAATAAAGAGTTTCTAGTCTGAAAAGGTGCTAAATACGCAATATAAATTTTCATATCTACAATGTGATGGAACATGGGTCTTCCTCAAGGGGAATACATAAGTCAAAGTCAAAGTCAAAGTCAAATTCATTTATTCCTTTAGATCTCAAGTATCATAAATCAGATTACTTTTCTGGACACTGCATATAATATCTGTGGAGTAGGTATACTATACTTACTCCACATATATTATAATACTCTTACTCTTTCCATCACTTATCTTGATTTTCCTACAGAGATCATCAATATAAAATGTCTATAGGACATTGGACAATCTGTAATGTACGCACCCCATGGGTAATTTGTAAATGCTGACTCACCGTACCCTCCTGCCGATCATTAAGGCGTTTTTTATGCGACTAAAGCCTATATACACTTTTACGGCACAAGCAGGCGGTCCAACTGATGTGATGTGGTCCGTCACCCATAAACAAGAAAGGTACGACTTTGCCCTACTAGTATGAGAACATCGCGTTGCACTCGTCACCCTGAGACGGGGTGTTGCATCCGCACCCGCACCCTCCCACTCAAACTTAGTAACGCGAGTGCACCATTGCTTTTGCGGCGGATTACGAGGTATAGAGACAGTAATCCGGACGAACTAGGTACAAGGTTTTTGCTACTTTGGGTTGCTCTTTCCGCCACCCGAGGGAGACAGAGTAGGTAGGTACTCACCTACGCACGCGAGTAACATGATCCCCAAAAAACGGGAAACTTTAGTACCTATATATAAATAATGACAGAATATTCAGTATTCATTGAATTGTAAGAGGATATCGCCCGATTACCATAGACTAAAAAAATTGGGGCGAGCCGTGTCGTAAAATTTATGGTCCCATATCCTTAGAGACATACTTTTCCTCAGCTCGTAAATACTCAGAGACTATGTACAAGCATTCATAGGTACAGATTTCTTGAAAATGAAGGTTCATGGATGTTTAATGCACTATCCCACTGTATAAGCTTGGTTTGGAGCTATATGGCACATTACGGAAATAATTCTTGTAAACTACTTTTTGTACATACCTACATACATAATAATTACTATTCGAGTTACCGAGATATTTACCATGATTTGTGAGTTTGTTGACTCCCGATATTTCGACACAGTTTCATGCGCCATGATCTTTGCGAGGTGGGGTGTGCAAATCATTGGCAGACATATCGTTTGGCATGGCAGGTTTCGTTTTTACTTATAATATCTCAACACACAACACTTACTGTATCGGTACAAGCAAAAGTTTCCGTGTTTGTTATATTAACACGCAGATACAGAATAGTCCCAGATGGAAATCAAATCTACGACCTACGGCTACGGCAGAGGCAGAGTCAGTACCAATTGAGGGTACTATTATGATTTTAGATTTTTCAGACAACCTTTAGAAGGTCAAAAATAGTTCCATGCAAAAATGTAGGTTAGCTTGAATTTCGACTTGATATCCATATTTTCTTGGACTAAATCTATAATACTAATGTAAAAGTTAATTTAAAATTTATAGAAACATCCTTTGTTTCTTCTCTTATCTTAGAAGATCTAGTTTCAACATTGAATATTTAGTTGGCAACATTGCGTAAATCCCTTTATGTGGTTGTTTGGAGAGTGTCATTGAGCTAAGCCCCGATTTCCGAACTAATGGATTTTGGATCAAGCGGGAGTATGCGTGCAGCAGATAATTGTTTGCATGAAAATATTACGTAGCTAGTTTCTTAGTAGTTATCCTCAGCTTGGTTATCAAACAATCTTATGAGAAAAATCAATACAGGAGTATTGTTGACGTTCTCTCAGACAAGATACATAAATAAATAAACGTTTACACACTCATACCTCTGCACTAGGTCCCCTGTGTCGCAGATGGCATGGACAAACACAGAAACACAAGACAAACACCCAAGACCCGAGAACAAACTTCATGCTCACCACACAAAGTATGCCCCGGCTGGGAATCGAACCCGGGACCCCTCGCTTCGAAGGCAGGGCTACTACCAACTAAGCCACGGAGCCGTCGATACATCCTTGGTGACTCCATTGATTACTATAATTTATACTACTAATGATTACTTTATTATTCGTGTTACCGAGATATTTACCATGATTGTTGAGTTTTGTTGACTCCCGATATATCATGGTAAATGTCCCGGTAACACGAATAATAATGTTCATAACCATGACAGTTTTAAAATTTATAATAATTACTTTCTTCTACAATATTTCTACTTATTATACTAATGATTACTATTAATCCACTATTATTTAAGACCCTTGATTATTTTAAGTTGTATGTTCAGTGTATCCTGTGTTTGGAAATAAAATGATCACCACCACTTACAACTAACTAATATAAAACTAAGCTTGTGATACACAATGTTAGTTATTGAAGATATCAAGCCTAGCTTCTGAAACAAAGATTGAAATCATATATAAGGAATAATTTAATAAAGAAAGCGTATTATTCAGTTAATGATCATATACTCGTAAATGATAAAGCTCCAAGGCGTGTGTCGCTCTGCTACACGACAAGCAAAATCTACACTAATATTATAAAGAGGAAAGATTTGTACCTATGTTTGTATGTTTGTAATGAATAGGCTCAAAAAGTACTGGGCCGATTTAAAAAATTCTTTCACCAATAGAATGCTACATTCTTCCAATTTGACATAGGTTACATTTCATTTTGAAAAAAATTAGGGATCCTTGGTAAAATATGAACAATGTAACCGAAGGTGTAGAAAAATGAGTCTTAAAATGTCTTTCGTCGAATGCGCTGCCGAAACTATTAGCGATAGAACAAAATAATGTACAACAATATTGAAGAACATCATAATGTCTACAAAAAACTCCGCGGTAGCATATGTCCAACTATTGTAGTTATGTCACTACCCTGTGCGAAGCCGGGACGGGCTGCTAGTATTTTATAATTGTAATACATCGTAATAAGGAAAATGTTATTTAGATTTAAGTACGTAATTTGTTAAAGGGACCATGCTAGCGGAAAGAAAGTAATCCTTCCATTAGGGATTTTTTGCTTATGCTTCCCCATGGAGGGTCGGATAGGGTTTGAACAAGCGCTAAACTTAGTTTTAAGAACGCATGCTCTCGTAGGTACTTATCACTACATAGTATAAAACAAAGTCGCTTTCTCTGTCCCTCTATCCCTATGTATGATTAAATCTTTAAAATTACGCAACGGATTTTGATGCGGTTTTTTTTAATTGATAGAGTGATTCAAGAGGTAGGTTTATATTATATGTATATACACTAGCAAGTCATCCCGGCTTCGCACGGGTAGTTTCTGATACGACACTGATGCTTACTAACCGTGCGAAGCCAGGGTGGGTCGCTAGTTTATTTATAAAAAAACAATAGACGTTTCCAAGTAATTTTGAAGAATTCAACGGAAATAAAGATTTTTGACTTTGCCTTCATCAATAAAGTGTAAGTACCGTTACATCACACTATTTAGCTTGGGCATATGAACCGA
Source organism: Aplocera efformata (assembly GCA_921293045.1). NCBI lineage: Eukaryota > Metazoa > Arthropoda > Insecta > Lepidoptera > Geometridae > Aplocera > Aplocera efformata. Next base: position 2,341,075 of record OV121057.1, read on the forward strand.
GAGCTTTCGTGTTTTAGAGGGCACGTTAAGATGTCAGTCCAAACTATTCTAGTCGATAAACCATGTCGAAGGACGTATGGCGGTTTGAAAACTCCGACACTAGAGTTAACCTTTACCTCACACGAAACAAAGAACATTGTAGAACTTTAATTTGAAGTCAAACTTTTGGAAGAATTACGGTAAGCCGCTTGATTGGCGTCTCATTTGACCTACTTGCATCGCTCTACTCGGAAATCCATTCGATACCAGAATCCTGCTAGGAACAAGGCAGGTTTACGTGTAATTAATTTTGAGGGGTCCAGTTGCTCGCGTCCGTAGTTGTACCCTTTGAAGCCCCTGGATGATGCAACAAAAAGTAGCAGTAAAAATTCTGCAACGTTCGCTCGGAGAAGTACTGCTTCCACACCTGGTAATCTTCCGCCAAGCAGTGGTGCACTCGCATTGCTGTATCCTGGTGGAAGGGTGTGGATGCCGGTGAAATCAGATGCGCATGAGACGTAACATCCTCGTCTTGGGTGACATGCGAACCTATACCATGGTCAGAAATGTATTTTTTCATTAAACTTGCCCATAAAAATTCCTTCCTTCGTTACAAAAATTTATACGTGAATATTTTTTTATGTCGATCCCATTCATTCGAAATCAATTTATGAGAACTTCGAAAAGCCCTTTCATCTTCGATTTAATTGTATTGTACAAGTCAGAAAACTTGTATGTTGTTCCAATTTTTGCTAAATATTAATAAATTTTGCCCTGAAAAAACAGGATATTGGATTTTTTTTTAAAGAAATTGCTCTTTTAACCCTCGGTATTTACATACACGTACAACTATGCAACTTATTGCTACAACAATGCAACTTGTTTTGTGCTATTCCACTCCTTTGCAGTTCGGTAAACTTAATGTTACTGACATAAAGTTTACCCCAGCTAGGGATTAAATGCGGAGACCCCCTCTTCGTTAGAACAATCCTAGAACACGAAAATTTAAAAATTATAATTACGTACTTATGTCAAAGCGCCTGTACCTAAAACTTTGTTTTTACGAAGAGGATTTCATATTTAAATAAGTATGACTTGTTTACTCTTGGATACCCCAACAAATAAAAATAATAACAAAGTCTGGGTGGTTCAATATTCGTCCGGGATTAAAGTTGCCGGTCTTCGATGCAAATGTAAGTGGAGCGAAATTGGCAATTTGTAGACCGCGCGTTCGTAGCCAATCAATACTTTCGATAATCCAATATTTTGTTTTCTCTGTGGTCATCTCTATCATAACTGCCGTTTGCCAGCTTATAATCTGTGTTTTCAGCTTCGGTTTGGTCTAGGTCGCATTAGGGGTTATGATAGGGATTTAATATGTAAAGGTTTCGATTATAGCCAACTACTATGATAATATCGTATGAATAGTTACTAGTCTGTGGTCGGTGACAGGAGTCTGAGGTCGGTAAGTGAAGAACGGTAAGCCAAAGCTAACTGAAATTAAAAAAAAAACAAAAGCGCGGGAACTCTGTTCACGGCTTAATAACACAATTAATTGTTTGACGCAAATGTTTCGGATATAATAGGTGTGTGAATATGACTCCGCCCCTTTTTGTCAAAATAAAACACATTTGTTCGCTTACAAAATTAAAAAAAAAATTATTGAAAGTATGCTCCATCTGCAGCTACAACCTTCGCCCATCGTTCAGGTAGTTTTCGTATTCCTTGCTGGAAGAAGTCCTGGTCTTTTGAGCTTATCCAGTTGTCAATCCAAATTTTGATACTTTCACATGAAGTAAACTTTTCTCCAGTAAGGTCTGTCTGCATCGTCCGGAATAGGTGGTAATCCGAAGGAGCTATGTCTGGTGAATATGGCGGGTGGGGTAACACTTCCCAGTCCTGTCCCTCTAAATATCTTTTTACGACTTCTGCGGTATGCGGTTTGGCATTGTCATGCTGAAGAACTAATTTGTTATGTCTATTCACCCATTCTGGTCGTTTTTCTTCTATGGCTCGCTTCAAACGCATTAGTTGTCGTCGGTAAACTTCTCCATTAATAGTTTCAGAGGGTTTGAGCAACTCATAATATACAATACCTTTCTGATCCCACCAAATACAGAGCATGACCTTGGCACAGTGAATATTTATTTTTGGCTGTGATGGGCCTGGTTCGCCTGGTTTCACCCAAGCTTTTTTGCGTTTAGGATTTTCGTAGTGTATCCATTTTTCGTCTCCTGTGACTATCCGATGCAAAAATCCTTTTCTTTGCTGTCTTTGAAGCAGCATTTCACAAATGGTTTTCCGACGTTCCATGTCTCTTTCTTTTAAATCATGTGGAACCCAGTCACCGGCTTTTTGAATCATTCCCATCATTTGTAAACGCTTTGCAACAGTTGAACGATCAACATTTAATGCTGCAGCTAATTCTGATTGAGTTTGGCAAGAATCTTCCGCCAATAATGCTTCCAATTCAGCATCTTCAAATTTTTTTGGTGGTTTTCCATGTTCTTTATCCTCAGTACTAAAATCGTTATTTTGAAATCGTCGAAACCATTCCTTGCAAGTTGTATTAGACGGAGCATGCTCACCATAAATCTCCACAAGCAAACGATAAGTTTCCGCTGCAGTTTTCTTCGCAATAAAATAATGTAATAACACTTCCCGCAAATGACGTTTATTTGGAATAAAAACCGACATTTTCGAAAAGGTGAAAACAATTGTTGCTTACACTTCAACCAAATATCATAAAATGCGTTAGATAGCTGACATTCAGTACTATCGAATACAAGTATGGTCATTTATTAGTACACGTAAACAATACTAAAAACGACATCTGTTGAGAAAGGGCGGAGTCATATTCACACACCCAATAAATATACGTTGTTAGCCGTTTATTTATTTACAAATGTATTGAAGAGTGACGGGACGAGCTCTAGGCCCAACTTATGTTAAGTGGTTACCTCCGCCCATAACAACTGCAATACGACTTAGGTACTCCTAGAAGTATGAGAAGACCCAATCTGTACCCCGCTGCGCACGTCACCCGAGACGGGGATGTTACGTCTCATGCGAATGTGATTTCACTCGCACCCACACCCTTCCACCGGACCACAGCAATGCGAGTGCACCGCTGTTTGGCGGCAGATTATCAGGTCTCCGGACGAACTTGGATAAGTTCTACTGGTACTTTTTGTTGCTCCTTTAGCACAATAATCAGTTGAGGTGGTTTTCGGCTAGCAGAGTGTTTAACGAAAAGCGAAAAACATGACAAGTGGTCTACAAAGCAAAAAGTTTGAAGAGCTCTGATTTAGAATTCCGACATGAAAATTTTATTTATGTAATATAACAGTGGGGAAAAATGTGAGCAGTTGGACATTTAAATTTCAGCGTTTCTGTGATAAATCGCTGTCAACCAACAATGAGGGCTTTTCGCGGCCATGTTTCCAACATCGATACTAAATGGTACTGCTTTGTAGATGTCAAAAACAAATTGAATGTCAATGTCAACATTAAATTGAAACATTTTTATTTGAGTCAACTCGTTAACCCTAATGCAGAAGAAACTTGCGAAAGTACATAAGCTAACAAAAACAACCTACAACTTACATGTTTGAATATAATATGGAATTTTTCACGGATTTGAGTTTTTTTGATGTTATCAGTAATTTCTTGTTCTTTTTAAATCGGGTATTAAAAACCCACATCTGAATTCAATTCAAATGCGATTTAACAAAAAGATGCGACCGATAGCAGAAAACGTGATGCTGCATAAATGCAATCATAACGACGTGTTAACAATCGTAAATTCCGCATCACGTTTCATTTTAGACGCTAGAATGAACTTAGTTATTTGGTTCACCTGACGATTACAGCACTTTTCCACTGGGATCGGCGGCGGATTTCCAGTTATGTAGGTCGTACTTCTGCGGACGAACTTGGCACAAGTTAGCTACTTTGTGTTGGTCTTTCGTACCACCCGAGAGACACGTGTAAGGATTCTGTGGGTAATCTCCTACGGACGTGAACAAGATGGACCCTTAAAATCTAATACCTTTGAACGAGCAATTATCACTACATTGTATAAAACAAAGTCGCTTTCTCTGTCCCTATATCCCTATGTATGCTTAAATCTTTAAAACTACGCAACGGATTTTGATGCGGTTTTTTTAATAGATAGAGTGATTCAAGAGGAAGGTTTATATGTATAATACACTTGCAAGTCACCCCGGCTTCGCACGGGTAGTTTCTGATACGACACTGATGCTTTAGTTACCGTGCGAAGCCGGGGCGGGTCGCTAGTTGTATATATATTTCGTGTATCTCGGAAACGGCTCCAATTATTGTATTTAAATGAAATTTTGTGTTTAGATAGGGTTTTGCTATATAATTTTTAGAAAAAAAAACGTTTTTTATAGTAAACTATGTTTAAAATTGAATACAGCGCCATCTCGTCAATTTTTGTGGTACTTGATTGGTAATTTACTGTTACTGATAAAACGGGCGAAGCTCGGTCGCCCAGGTACAATTACTTTATGAAACCTAGATGCGCTCCGCGGTTTTACCCGTGGTTCGCCACCCCACGGGAACACTTCAGTTTTTCGGGATAAAAAGTAGCCTATCTATCCAGTATGAGCTAACTTCACAACTAATGTTATCCAAATCTGTTTAGACGTTTAGGCGTGAAGGAGTGACAAACATAAACATACATACAAAACTTCGCTCTAATTATATTAGTATGATTCACATAAAACTATGTGTTGTGCGAAAAATATCATGTTTACGCAAATCAAATTATTTGAGTTCATTTGAATATCGGCCGTGGCAAAAGTGCTACGCTAAGAATTAAATTTGTTCCCGGGTTTTCATGAATATAGTATCAATGTCATTTGCGACACAGCGACACGCCGTAGAATCTCTTAGAATTCCCAAGTTGCATCCTGTAGAGCCTATCATTCATAAACCAGAATTTTCCATCCTGAAACAATGGGTAGCATTTATATACAATATAATAAATAGTTTCGATGTATAGATTGAGTAAGACGATGCTCACGTTAATTTTCATACATTTTAAAGTTCATCTATATATTAAAAAATCAATTGCTGTTCATTTGTCTCCCTAAAACTCGATAACGGCTGGACCTATTTGTTTTCTATTTTGCTGTGTTTGTCAGGGCAAGGTTTGTATGATAATTTATTTGGAAATGCATGGAAAATGTTGGAAATCGGGAAGAACTGAAAGTAAATTTAGGATTTTTGCCAACATATCGTTTGACGGCCGATTGTCAAATGGTAAATCGAGACAGGAAAATATCTGTCAGGTAGTTTATCAATATTTGACGACTCCGTGGCTTAGTTGGTAGTAGCCCTGCCTTCGAAGCGAGGGGTCCCGGGTTCGATTCCCGGCCGGGGTACACTTGGTGTGGTGAGCATGAATTTTGTTCTCGGGTCTTGTGTTTCTGTGTTGGTCGATGCCACCTGCGATACAGGGAATCGTTGTGCAGAGGTATGAGTGTGTAAACTTTAATATAATATTTAATTAATAATTTTATTACATGTCACAGGTAATGCAGCATTGTATATTTTCCAGGTGGAACCAGTCTTGGAGCTGGCGATGCAAGACAAGGCAGTCCAAGAAGCCTTCCCGCATTGGCTTCAGTTCGAGTGGCTAACATATGACGTGACCGACTGCGACGCGGCCTACGCGGTCATATCCGCTATTGATGCGTACAACGACTGTGCTCACGTCTTCTTCGGACCGGCCTGTGATTTTGCCCTAGGTAAGTAATTTTTTTATGAGTTTCCATTTCTGATAAATCTGGCAGCCTTCCTGATGTGTAGTTGTTCCAGTGCAAGGGTGTGTGTTCCGGTGAAATTACAGGTACATGAGACGTAATGGCCTTCTCGGGTGATGGGTGCAAGTCTGGCATGGGTGATGGTATGCGACTTGGGTGGGGAGACCTCAGTGGTGTTGCTGTTAAAAAACATTGTTTTAGTTAGGTAACAAAGTATAGGTACGTAATAAAGTAATTAAGTTAATTTATATTTATTATTATTGTCTTAGAGAACACAGAAAGGTGGAGCTTACAAATTTTTACAAAAAAGCTCCATCGTATATTGTTTTAAATATTTAAATTGTTTTGTGCAATTATTTTAGAGGAATGTAATTCACAAAAAGGTATTTTAAATTTGCTCTTAATTTTGACATGAACCACTCCCAGAGGGTTGTTAATTTTAATTATTGAAAAGTTTTTGCCGAGTTCTAGACAAATTTGCATACCCAAGAAATAAAGGGTGCAAAATTAAATATATTTACTTTATTTTATTCTCAAATAAATATCTCGAATTTTGAATCTTCATGAAGTATGAAAGGGTTTTACTGAGGTCATAATAATAATGATACATCTGACCTAAAGGGGCTCTGAGTAGGCGGCTGGATCAAGGGTCAGATACAGAAGGCAGAGTACTCTTGGACACAGAATCATATCCTCTATCTACAGCACATGCCACATACTAGCTTGGGGTTCATGATTGTTATTATTCGTGTTACCGAGATATTTACCATGATTTGTGAATTTTGTTGACTCCCGATATTTCGACGCAGTTCCCGATATTGCGTCATGGTGCCGGGCAAACAAAAAAAAAAAAAAAAAAATTTCTTTATTGTTCTTTCTCATGTATGATTGGATAGAATTTGAATAATGTCAAACTTATCATTAAGAAAACGCACAATTATTTTTAAAATTAAGTGATGTTTCCAAGAAGTTGTTTAAGAATTCAATGGGGATATAGATTTTGAAAGACATTTACTTACTCCGCGATCGGTGGTTCTCCTCTCTTTGTTTTAACTGTATCGGTTTTGTATTGTTTATGATACAGTGAAAAAATAAAAAAGTGGATAGTAATGAAACAACTACGACGCAAAAAAAAAATCTTGTTCTTTTGTAGTATAATAAATACTACAGAAGAAGACAGAAAAGTATAAAATGTATGGGATTCACATAATTATAGCGTGGGTGTGGGTATTGTTTTTGTTATTTTAAGTGCGTTTGTACAAATATGTATTTTCAGCCTGGTCTTCCAACCCAATAGTAACACAAATTGAGAAACCATTCTGAATTGAGATAATCAGACACGCGCCTATCATTTTCCACAAGAAGCGTGGTAACGAGCTCTCACATAAAGTCGAGTGCTATTATGGTTCTATTATTGTGGGATCGTGTGGACCTTCCATTACTGGCTCAAATTACTTGGTTCTGGCTGAATTGGATGCTTGTGCTTTGATTTTGGGGAGATGTCTTAGCAATAAACTGACCAGGATATTAAACAAGAATCCTAATATATAAAACATAAAAATTCTACCTATGCCTTATAGGCTTTGAAATCATCCAACCGATGTGTCCCAAACCATGTGTCAATGTGTCATTAGAAAGACAATAATGCGAAGATGGTTTTAGACCACTAAAACAATCTTTTTCTTTCGTGACGATAAAATAAACCTTTATATAAACTTCGCCCAAAAGTTCGCTACGTCAGTGGCCCCTCTGGTAGCTCGCATTAAATCACCCATACTTCAGGAACTTGGGCAGGATCGGCATTCCAGCAAGTGCGGCATTGTCTGCAGATGAGTGCCACATTCGCATTCCATCTCGGTGGTGGTCATACCCCATTTACTTATACACTAAAACAATGCATTAGGCACACAATTTATTTTTTTAGCGTAGTAGCACACGCCGCTATTATTTAATACTAGTTTAGTGGGTGATGAATTTCTAAATCATCCTTCTCGTACATTAACTCGGAAAATGCCTCTTAATATTTTTTATAGGGTAGTAGATATTGTGAGCGATTATACCGCCTATTGTAGTAACTTATCTCTATGTAGGTTCATATACCTAAATTTAAGTTGTTCTACAACAGAACATTTATAATGCTTGGGATCAGCATAATGCTGAGACGGGACTATTAAGGCCACACTACCCACATGTCTATCTATGGTTGTATGTTTATCATCTAGTTTGTTGTATGAGTCATATTAGTATTTTACCGACTCTGTGGCTTAGTTGGTAGTAGCCCTGCCTTCGAAGCGAGGGGTCCTGGGTTCGATTCTCGGCCGGGGCACACTTTGTGTGGTGAGCACGAAGTTTGTTCTCGGGTCTTGGGTGTTTGTATTGTGTTTCTGAGTTTGTCCATGCCATCTGCGACACAGGGAATCCTAGTGCAGAGGTATGAGTGTGTAAACGTTACGTTATACATTTTTTCCTGACTTCGGCAGTCTAACGTTATATAGACAGTTCCTGACAGTTTATGTCTCTCCAGTACAAAATCTGCTTTCTGTTGTCAGCATTTCAATTTGTATGGTATTATAGGATCGCACTAGAATCTCACTAGGATTTTCTGAGTCGAAGGCGACATGGATAGGTCAAAGGGAAAGAAATGACAAAATCAATCTTTTTAGCCTTTGAATTAAAAAAATATTTCTGTGCAACATCAATTTCTATAATATACGTAACAGAAACATACAAGATTACACACTCACCCAAGCAACGAGAGCAAACTTTATGCTCATCACTCAATATTTGTCCGGCCTATTTACATAGGGAGCTACCGAGCAATTAAAAAAAATATTTACCAACGGAATTTTATCCAGCAAAGTGAGCCCCAGGTTCAATTCCCGACTAAGACAACTATATCCATGTCATAATATTTTTTTTTAAAAGTACCCTTATTAAAATTATAAGTCTCTTTAATAAAAATATCTCGTACAGCATTGGCCATTAAATTAATCTTCACGTTTTAACTTAGCAAAATGCGGTGAATTCACCATGAAATTAAATTAAGTTCAAAATTTGTACGTAATTTTCCCTTCAGAGCAGAATCTCTGTTTGCCTGTCGCCAAACCAAGCAAACATGTAGGTTATATTGCGCTACATTAGCCAATCCCAAGAGTAGCAGTATGTAAGCTATAGACATAATATAAACAATAGTTATAAGCTTTAGTATCATTTATTATTATTGTTGTGGTTAATAGGGTTTATGAATTATTATTGAGGATTGAGTATTGAAATAAAAAATAAGCATTTCTTATGTCCAGTCCATCTATATATATAAAAATCAATTGCTGTTCGTTGGTCTCCCTGAAACTCGAAAATGGCTGGACTGATTCTATTTTGTTGTGTTCGTATTAGGCAGGACAAAATTTGTATAACATAATTTCTTTGGAAAATTCACAGAATATGCCAATGATGAGCACACCTTGCAAAAACTTCAGTTTACCTGGGATCATGACGCATGAAACTGCGTCAAAATATCGCGAGTCAACAAAACGCGCAAATCGTTGCAAATGTCTCGGTAACTCGAAAAATAATAACTTAGTAAGCATAACGACATTGTTATCAAATTTATCCTACTATAATATTATAAACGCGAAAGTTTGTATGTATGGATGGATGTTTCTTACACAATCACGCCAGAACGGCTGAACGGACCTGAATGAAATTTGGCACAGAGATAGATTATAGTCTGGAATAGCATATATGCACACATTTTTATCCCGGAAAAATATACGGTTCTCTTACGAAGTCCAACCGCGGGTAACACCGCGGGACATCAAATAATATGTTTGAAAAAACGTGTGAAATTTTATAACAAATAATGATGCTATTGTGTAGGTCGATCGTGTCCGTTAGTTGAATATAGGCACAGAAAGCGTAAGCTACGTTAATCGATTAGGTAAAGCATTGTTCACCGTATATCAACATTATGATCGGAAATGGACTTAATTAGCTAATTAATTAGTTGGCGAACAACATAATACATTGTATTCATTATCTTATTAATGCAAAAGTTTGGATGGATGGATGTTTGTTACGTCAAATCGGCTGAACGGATCTGGATGAAACTTGGCACAGAGATATATAATAATCTGGAGTAGGTTTTTTATCCCGGAAATATGTACGATTTCTGTAGGAAAAGAAACTGCGGGGCACAACTAGAATTGTATAATTTATTAATCATGACATATTAAATTCATTTGTGGGAAATGACACGAGTACTCATAGATACGGAACACAAACATCTCGTATCCTATTAATTGTGACACAGCCTCCCCTATTTCGTTCTTCAAGTCCATCCTAAGGTTGCCTGGAAGAGGTCGCTTATGATAAGGCCGCCCAGAACTTGTTCTTTACTTTCAATGTCCTTTAACTATAAATTTATTGCTCTGATATATACCTTAATTAGGCAATTAATTACGATGGTAAAACATCATATTTTTGGTGAATCGCAAACCTTTGACAAGGAATTTTGGTGAAATATCCATAATATTGACATTAAAATTTGAACAATTTTTTTAAACCCGACTTCAATTATTTTACTTATTTTTCGCCCTTAGGGCTGAAATTTTGCCTCGAACTTTCTATGGGACTTTACTTTACCTTACTTTCTATTTTTTTAGCAATTAATTTTTTGTTATTACAATATTATATTATTATAGAATCGGCCGTACAGTACCAGCCTCTAATGTTGGCAGGGACACCGGCCTACTCTCGATAATTGAGAGTGAATGGGCTCTGATCGATGTTTTCCGTCACCATTTTTGAGAACGTGGTAATAATTTTTCAAGTGAAAAAACTCATTCTTGCACGTGTGGGTTTGAACCAGCGACCTTCAGATTGTAAGTCGGCGTCTGTGTCCCTATGCCACCACCATTTCCATCGGCCATGGCGGCCTATAATTAGCTAAGAAATAGTGTAACAAACATACATAACACACACCTCAACGCAGAACCTCCTTTTATTTTGAAGACAAATAGAGGACAGCAATCAACGCTACAAATTCATTCTTATTCTGGATAATTTAAAAAGTAATTTTGCTTCAGATCACTCAATGTTCACGTCTATATTAGAAAATACATCAATAAAACAATTTTTCAAGCAATCCATTCTTCAAAGGGTCTATAGAATATTTGACAAAGATTCTTACTTTGTAAAGGAAATTGAAGATTTACGGGCGCCAAGGCATCTTTGAACACGAATCTTATTACTAACAGCGGAAATCAAGGTAAATCACAAAGTGGCTTATATTTTCTCCCATTCTCGTGAGTTTAGCCAGGACGAGCACACTCCCCTCTGAAGCCTTGAATACACCTACTCTATTTGTGAGGTGGATTGAATCAGCGAGCGGGAAAATGCAGGCTAGAAATAAGTACCTGGCGATTTTTTTACAGCCTTGTTTTTACAAGAAATACAACTGTACATAAAACCCTTAAACACAAAATTTTAGCCAATCACTAGAGTCGTTTCCGAGGCACAAGAAATAAATAAATATAAGTATACACAAAAATTGCTTGTCTTTAAACTAAAATAATAAGATTGTTTTCCTAAATTGCTAGTGGTTATGCCAAGCAGTTGTCTAGATATCATTATAACTATATACACGTCATTTATATTTGAAAAGGTAACAAATCCGGACTTGGACTTAAGTAGCTCGAAAGTTGATATTGTTCATCCAGCTCATCAAGGACATGACCGTTTCTGCTGCTATTACTACACTAGATTACTTCGTTCTTAGACTTTTGAATTTAATTTTGATGGCCGTGAACATTTTGATTAAGAATTTTGTCCTCTACGCGACGTAAATCACTCACCGCGAACCCGACGAAGCTAGAAAAATGGCTTCTACTTGACAAAGGAAAACTCCGTGAGCCTTATCCCTGGGGAATCCCCTGTCAAGTGTATTGTGTGAGATATCATCCACAATATCAGATTAATTCCGCCATTCCACTTGTTTGTTGAATGTCATTGAGAACATTCGAGGTTTAATTAAATAAATCAATCAATGTCCATGTACTTTACAACATCTAGCCCCAAACATAGCTATAGACTATTTATATAGTACGTTTTTTATTTATTTGACACTTTATTGAACATATTCAAAATATATTACAAAAGGTGGGCTTAACGCTAAAAGCATTTTGTACCAGCCAACCTCACCGGTCGAGATAAACGTTGGCGTGCTAATAATTAAAATATATATATATATTTTTGTAAATACATATATATAAAACAATATTTACCCAGACAGAACAAACATCTATGCTCTTATAAATGATTGTCCTGGGTGGGGATCGAACTCACAGCCTACAGCGCAGAAGGCAAAGCTACTAACTTAGTTCCTAGGTCATTCAAATCAGTGTGCGAAATAGGTCGTCATACAATTCCATTGTACATTACTTTGATCTTTTTCTTAAGCCAGCTTTAGCAATTTAAGTCCCAAAAAGGCTAAACAGTGCTATAAATATTACTAATTTGTAATGTATGAAGACATCAATACAAATCATTGATATTCTCGGCTTTTCGCTACTATAATATGCTTAATTTTTCTGGAAGGTTTAATTGTTTAAACTTTCCGGGAAAAAATCTAAAGCGTCGTGAAACCCGTGTCACAATTCGTTGCATGGTTTAGAAGAAAAAAACAGACGAAAACCGCGACTTTGCTTTACTGTTTATTATACTCGTACTATTTAGAGACAGGAACGATAGGATTTACTTCAGTCCAAAAAGCTTAACATTGTATAACACAGGTAAACCATCAATCATTTGCCTCCGCTGCAAAATTCAAACTTGACTCCAAACTACCCAATACCATTTTTCTTGTTCAACTTCAGCCAAATTTATAAGAAATTAATCATGATGTCCACTGTCAAACGCAGGCCGAATTTCCAACCAGGAATTAACTTGAGTTGGGGCTGATAAATTTCCATGAAATCTTCTGGGTTTGCAAAACGATTAATTTACGTTTGTGGTTACAAATAGTTGTTATCAACCGACTTCGGAACCGACATTAACAATTCGAATGTTTTAAAAAAAAAAAAAAAGGATTTTATTATTTGTTACTATGTTATACTCGTATTTATTACTGTTATACTCTCCGTCATTTATGAACCGATTTAAAAAAATATTTTTTTATTTGAAATGATATGATTTTCGATTGATCCCATAAAACAATATTAAAATCGATTAAATAGTTTAGTTATTAAATTAATATAACTGGAAAAAATATATCATCTAAGTAAACGAGAATGCGTATTTTGCTTTCCTGTGACTTTTTTCTTCGCCCAGTGTATACCGATTTGGATGTTTCCTTTGTAAAAGTATTAAGATCGGCTTTTTTATATTTTTAAATCAGTCTCTTGTTTCCGTTTAGAAATTCTTTCTGCCCGTGCGAAACATCTATTGACGCGCTTTGTCAGTAAAACCGACTCTTAAGACGACGTCACGCCACTTTTACGCCTAGTCAGAGTTCTTTCATTTGAGATGATTGGCATAGTCCTTTACCTAATCTGAATCTATTTACATTTTCTTGTTTTGTGTACATTCGTAAACGTAAGATTGTAAATGAAATGAACCTCGTAAAAATCTCTAAATTGATTAATATTTTTGCGATCACTCGCTCACACCGTGTATGATGAACATTTGCGGCAAGGTATTCATATTCATGAAATCACCAAATAGATTGTCAAGAGTTGACGCGTTGCTTTGTAGTAGCTATTTTTGCAACGTTTGTTTAGTCTGTATGACGATCTGTTTGGTGTAAAATTATTTAACATCACATATTCACCTTGGAACTTTGGGGCGTTCATATTGCAGTCTAGTAAGTTCTTCAGATGTTTAAAATCTAAATTAACAATTTAAATAAAAAAATAAGTGTTCCTAATAACGCGTGTTGACACGCGGTATCGCTAAGTTCAGAGAGAAAATCTCTAGATATCCTATTAGTTTAGGTAGTCTAGCTTTGACATCTGAATATTACAAAATTTAAGGTCCAAAAAAAAGAAAAAGAATTATAAAAAATGAGTGCGCTTGGCCTTGGTTGTAGTATTAACTTTGTATTGTGTTAACATTAAGAAAATTTTAACTTTTAAAAGTTAACGTTAAGAGAAATATTTTGTACCTATAGGTAAAACAAATAATAACATAACATATTTACAGTCACAAAGATTAATATGATTTGTCCACTATCTAATGACCAATCAAGTTCTGATTCGCTATTGCTGTCGTCTCGAAAATTATCTCTGCAAATCTATCAAAGCAAGTTAGCTGAAATCCGTGCGCCCATTATCATTTTATCAATCTGTCATCAATCAATTTATCATCATATCTAATCCTAATCAGTCAAGATGTATCAGTGATTTTAACCCCAAAATTATCTTGAATCTGGGGTAGATTAATCCTGGGTTAATGTACGGTACGAAAATTACGGTATTTTTTTATACTATTGAACTGGCAGGATGAGCTGAAACTGAATGAGCTGAAAAAAACATAATGGTAAGTCGTTACTAAATCTCTCGTTGTCGTTGCATCTCGTTGCACCCGTCACCCGAATTGGGGATGTAACGTATCATGTACCTGTGATTTTACCGGCGTCCACATCCTTCCACCGGAACACGAGTGCATCACTGCTTGGCGGCAGATTGCCAGGCAGTACTTCTCCGGACGAACTGGGCACAAGCTCTACTGCTATTATTAGTTGCTTCTTTAGTGACACCCAGGGGGTACGTGGGATACTCACACGTGTAGGATATTGTTCTCACCTACGGACGGGAGCAACTGAACCCCCCATATCCATTCCATCTGTTTCTACTGCATTTACGCAGGCCTACTCACGACAAACGAAAGCACCATTTTATCTTACGTTCCTTGCAAATTCCCTTGCAAAACTTTGCAAAGTTTTAAAGCGAAAAAGCAAAGTTTTTCCTTCTTAAAGCGAAAAACTTATTGATGTCTGAGTTTGACAGATTGCTTGGTGGCAAGCTTAGTTGGTAGTAGACCTGCCTTCGAAGTGAGGGGTCCCGATACGTGGCCGGGGCGTACTTTGTGTGGTGAGCGTGAAGTTTGTACTCGGGTCTTGGATGTTTCTGTGTTTGCCATGCATTGATAATCCTAGTGCAATGAGTGAGTAAGCGCATTATATAAATAAAAATAATAAATTAAACCAATATACAGAACAAATATTTTAGTGTCCTGAGTCGGAATTGAATCCAGCTGAGCTAAGAGGCCTGTCAAATATTTCAACATTACTAACGTTTGAAAGAACTTTTTTCAATTATATATTTTTTCCACGTTCAACATTTTAGTATAAATAAAAGATACTTCAACACAGCACGAATTACAAATTAATTTGTCAGTTCAATGAATTTTAAAATAAACTGTTTACTCCAAAGTATTATAATATGCCCCAAACAACAAAGCTTTTGATAACAACTTCGAAAGCCATTTTATCCGCTTTAAGCTAAGAGAAACCAACAAAGTTATCCTAGTTTTTGACTTTGGCTTACTGTTTGTGAAATCTGGTTGTCTCGTGGTCCGATCATCAACTTTCAATCTAAGGGTAACGATTTTATAATTTAAGTACGGAATGCTGAAAATGCAGCTTGTACCTATTGCATTTTTAACCGACTTCTAGAGGAGGTTATATCTTTGGCTGTTTTGTTTTGTAATGTTTTGCCTTAGTAGTCTGGGAATGAATTTGCTCCACTCTTGTCACTGGACCGACTTCGCAAATACACATGTACATACATACATACACATGTAATACTGTCACCGGGGGGAAGCTTCTCCCCCTAGGGTTAGTTAAGGTTGAACAGACATAATCTTAACAAATCTATATATGTAAATCAATTGCTGTTCGCTAGTTTTGCTAAAACTGAAAATTACTGTAGTCATTTTAATTTCAGCCAAATTTCTACAGATTTCTACTTTGTTTTATTCAAACGGTGCATTTTTATCTAACTGTAAGCTGCATACATAGGTATGCACGGATGTAGAAACTATCCTCTTATTATTTATTCTTTTGTATGAGCTTTATTGATTTCAAATAAACTCTATTTATAAATATTTATAAACTTAAATTATTATTTTTGATCGAGAAAAATCTTACGCGAACCGCCGAAGTTTAACTAAGTCTTTATTAATTATCTCTGTAAGTGAATTTTAAATACTTTGGAGATTTATCAATTCTTAGACCGAAAAGTGTCGGGACTAGCAGAGGGCCCACCTGATGTTAAGTTGTTACTGTCCCCCATAAAAAAAATATACGACTAAGGATTTTGTGTTATGAAAACATATAATAAAAAGGTAAATACAGCAAATTATATGTTTTCTTACATATAATTTGCGTTAATAAAATTAAACTCTCTGTACCCCAGAGCTATACCCATAAGAATATATTTATGGGGTCATAGCTACCTTAATAATCTAGTATTATTAAACTACGAGATAATCTTTTTCGTCCATAAACCGCTCGCGTACATAAATAGTTATTACTATAAGTTAATATCAGTAAATATTACTCGTATATGATCCTTATTGAGGATATTCTGTATGAGTATTTATTGAGATATTTATTACATGTGTCTGTGGTAGTTAGTAAACCTACCCTTCGTAGTTAGGGGTCGCGAGTTCAGTTATGTGGGCAAACTTAATAACGTAAACGATATTTTTTTTACCTGATTGCTCCAGATATAGCTTTATATTTTTCGAGAGTATAATGCCATAATAATCGGGCGACAAAAATCGGCCATTCAATAAATAACTTTTTATCAAAACCTATAGAGTTTGGTAAAAAACCCTGTATTTTGAATACAGGTTTACAAAAATATATAAAATTTATACAAAATAAGTATAATAATATCTACAACAAAGGTCATTTCTAAATATATATTAACTATTTATATTATTACGAGGTCAGCTATGTACAGACTTTATATCCGTATGGATTTTTTTAGCGCGGTACACTTTTTCTAATATCGAAGTATCCTATTTTACTCCTTATAACATCAGCTATTTGCCAGTGAAAATCCCGTCCAATCTAATGTTATATTAAGCTATAAGTTTGTTTAAAGTTTTCTTCAAGTTAGAACATACGTGGCAGGTTTATCTTTTAAGCTGTAACATGCTTACTTATAACTATCCTGCTCACTCCCCTCTGAAAGATTTCCTCATATTGTGTAATCTCTCTCTGCATATTCATTGGAATTTTCCTTACGACGCGGGTGACCCACATTAGGTGATATCCGATAATATGTCTTGCAGACTACATTATGTTTTTAGGATAAACTTCGGAAATGTTTTGGGGGCTGTCAAGTTAGTCAACTTGTTTGGGTATCGTGAAAACTTTTCCACACCTTTATACGAAACTTGAAGCAGTTTTAAACTTTGGTATAGGATAACTAATTACTTATTCAGAGAATGCGAACTGAATTAATGTTTAATTTGGAAGTTAATAGAAGAGAAAACTTATAAAATGTTGGAATTATTTACGCCAACTCGGCAACCACTTAATTAATAATATTTCAGAGTAACATCTCTGTCTCAGTAAACTTGGGTGTTTTGATTATATCATTGAAATTTAATATTTAATTTGAAAGTTAATACTAAAGGAAAAACTTATTAAATGTTGACAAAACAACTATTCACTGCACAAACCTCACTACTTTATGAGTGTTTGTAGAGAATGAACAGAGAATGTTGTTTTATATGAAAACAAAAAAAAAATAGCAATCATATTGGAAATAAATCATAATTTCCAATATGATGCTAACCGTACTGAATCTGAAAATTAATTAACGGGTTTAACCACTAATTGATACGAAATACTCTCATGCACATACTCTCCCATCCTCAAAACGTTATGCACACCTTCTCGCCAACGCACACACACACATACAAACAAACAGACATAATTAATGCGAGAGGGAAAGAGCGTGAAAGAATGAGACGAAGGCGCAGGAAAATAAAAAATTGATAATTTTGTAACGAATGTCTTAGCTACAAATAACTTAGTAGCGAATACGATCACAAAAAAATCACTCAAGATCTGGGAACAAACATCACTTTTATGAAACCGGAAGTATAGAACCCGGGAATTTGAGGCAGAGTTGCCAACTTAGCAACTTAGCAATTTCATTACAAAGTAAGTTACACTTAAAAGACCGTAACCGTAAGTTTATTGAGAGACATAAATGACGAAGCTTTTAAATTCCAATTCTGGGAAGGATTTCTCGGAAAGATTTTGTAAGGCCCATTTTATTTTAGACCCATATTTGAAACGCGAGTTCGTACATATCAATTCTCGTAAATATGGATTTTAGGGCTTCAAAGTAAAGGAATTTACTACTCCCTTATTCTAAAAAGGGTACATTTTTAAGGTTTCCAGATCAAAGGGTAAAAGGGAACTAAGCCTTAAATTAATACAAAAAATATAAAATGAAAATTGTGGTCTAGAATCCTCGCTGCGCTTGTCAAAGTGACCGAAGAGACGATTTTCCACCTATAATGACTGAATATATATCTTAGGTCTGGCCCTACCTAAGCACGGATAGAAGCAAGTCGCAAGGTCTTGTAATTTCACTGTTGCCCACATCTACTGGGATATTACATGTTACAGCGAAATTTTTCTCATGCGTTATTAAAAAATAAGCCTTTTTGTATCGTTTAAATGAAGAAATTAATTGAAATTACTTTAAAATTACACATTTTTATTACACAAATACGTACATAATATCACAACTATCTCGAAAGGGTAGGCAGAGACCAGCATTTTCCTAGCATTTTTCCAAAACGTGACCTCTTTGATCCAAAAACGTACGCCCAGATTGACCCTTTCCAACTTTCCTATTTACACTCCCCTTGTACATCTGTTTAGTCTGTCTACTTTCGTTCATCCTCTCTACATGGCCGTACCATCTGAGCCTACTTTTCTCAATTCTCAGCACAACGTCGTGTTCCACTTTAAGGCTCTCTAATATTACAGTTTTTCATTTTTAAAAATAAACCACATATAGGTAGTACGCCAAGCTCTCATTTCTGCATTTATTCTACTTTGATCCTTCTTCTGCCATACCCATCTTTCGCTTCCATACGTTAATGTCAGCACAATCACTTCTTTATGTACCGCCATTCGTGCCTTTTTGGACACTTTGCTGACGAAGCTGATTGACGCGTTCGATTTGACGAAACCGTAAAACTCGTCGAACGGGTCAAACACTCAGCATATTTTTATTTCAGTCTGGCGCCGATAAAATCCATCATTAAGTAACTTAATAGAGACAACACTCAAATTTAGTTCCTAAATAATTTATGTGCATATAAATAACCCTTTATATATATTCAAGTATGTGAATATACTAACACGTGATTTATGTAATAACGCCTAAAAATCCCCAAATCCCTAAAAAGTAAGTCGAAGGGATCAGTGTTATCCTTGTGAAGATTTACGACCTGCCAAACGAGGAGATGAAACATCGGATATTGCTCATCCCGGCAAAATTAAATATGCGGGAAAACAAGTAGAATTTTGGCACAATTTCTAGCGTTTTAGTGGTGCCATCTATCAACCAACAAACGCGACTAATATGAGTGTAGGCACTAGATTTGCCCCGCGGTTAAAAAGTCAACATGAGACGAAGGGAAAAATATTTGTTAGAAGTTTTTTCCCTCCGTCGCCTATTTTTCGCAAGTCACATAAAATATTGCTTAATTTTCCGGAATAAAAAGTGGCTTGAATTAATCCAGGCAGCTTAATAACACATTTCATCCAAACCTGTTCTGCCGTTAAGGCCAAACTTTTATAATATTAATATAATTAATTCTGTTTATCTGTGAAATCAGAGCGACTAATGTTCTCACTGCAGAGACCGGCCTACTCTCAAAACGCGACAGTAAATGATGAAGTATACACATACTTTATACATTTTTTTATATTACTGAAGTAACAGGATGAGCTAAAGGCCCACCTGATGGTAAGTTGTTACCTCCGCCCATAAAAACAGAAATTCGACCTAGGTACCCAAGTAGCATGTAACGTCTCATGCACCTGATTTCACCGGCGCCCACACCCTTCCGCCGGAACACAGCAATACTTGTGTATCACTGCTTCGCGGCAGATTACCAGGTGTGGAGGTAGTACTTCTCCGGACAAATTTAGCACAAGTTCTACTGCTACTTTAAGTTGCTCCTATGGCACCACCCAGAGGGTACGTGCAAGGATACTAGAGGGTTCTCACCTACGGACGCGAGAAACTGGACCTCCCAAAACACAAAACTTATACACGATAATTACTAGGTCAATGCTTGTGAGTGACAATTTGTGTCATCTGTTCTATTGGTTGTAAAAAAGTTGTATCCTTCTAACGAAGGGAAGTCACGTTTTCGCGTAAAAATTAAATGAGTAATAAAGACTGCTTCTGTCCTTGTTCCACATCGCAATCATTTATTTTCTCGCTCGCACGTATCAAGTGCATCAATCACACTTATTTTAAAAGCGAACGTATGTTACGCGTGTGTGTATCATTTGTTAATCCTTCTGGCTCTAACTGCTCAACGGATTTGGATGAAATTTGGTACCGGGATAGATTATATTCTGAATTAACAGATAGGTGACCTAAGTCGCATCCCTGTAATTTCACCGGCACCCACACTCAGAACATAGCAGCACGAGTGCACCACTGCTTGACGTTGGATTACCAAGTGTGATATATACTACGATTACGCACCTGACACAGGTTCTACAATTTTATGAAACCTATTTCATGACTTTATATACGCCTTATTCCACTTTCATTTTGGTATAAAATTGTGTTAATATTCGAACAATATTTTGTTATTTGCGAGAACGAAATAACGATAACAAAAATAAGATGATTAAATGATGATGATTAATGAACGGGAAGAAAATTAAATAACAATATAAAATTATTTTATTTTAAGAGGAAAAGACAATTGAATAAAAACATGGCTGGAAACATTCACAAAACATTTTCAAGAGGTCCCGCCTCAACACGGTCTCAAGTTCGAAAACAAACAGTGTTTTTACATGTAGGCACTGTTTATTCGAATCAGACATAATTTTGTGATGTTATTACCAAATTGAATGTGAAATAAACCTAGAGGTAACCGTGGGTTATTCAGAAGTAGTGAAATTCTATTATAAAATTTCATATACCGGACTCCAACTAGAGTAAATAGCTGTAGAGAGTATTAACTATAAAGTAAATACTCTAATAGCTGTAGCTCTGTAATAGCTGTAGAGTAAATAGCTAATTTTCGTTTCAGCACCTCAAACAATATGTCTGTCTGTGAACATTCAATTTACTCAAACGATTTTATTTATGTAAGAAATATCAATTTGAATGTTTTTTATCAATATTCTATACATTTATATAAAAATCACATATTGTTCGTTGGTAATTGAAAACGACCGGACTGTTTTTTTTTTTCGAATTTTCCTTTTTGTGTAATATTCGCGATTGTATTGAAAGAAAAATTTAAAAATTTTCTCAGCGTTTCGTTCGAATGGGTGGTATTTTGACGAAATCCTATTACCACCTATTACTACCTATTACGGCTCCGTACCAAACGAACGGCTCAGTACTATCCGGTTGCTGGTGGTATCTTCACTCTATCTTCTGTTAACGTAATGTTTGAGAGCGAACGAGCTCCTATTGCCAGCAAAAAAATTTACTGAAGCGTTGATTGAAAGTTTTAATCAATGTCATTAAACCATAGAGATTAGAGAGCGTGGTGGCCCAGGGGCATAGACGCTGACTTTCAATCTGAAGGTCGCTGGTTCAAACCCACACGTGCACCAATGAGTTTTTTCACATGAAAAATTTAGTGCGCAATACCACGTTCTCGAAGCGGAGACGGAAAACATCGTGAGGAAACCGGCATGTCTTAGAACCATAAATTCGAAGACGTGATATTGCCAATCCGGATTGGGCTCCCGTGGTAGATCAACGCCCATTAACTCTCAATTATCGAGAACATTAGAGGCTGGTATGGAGACCATAGAGCGGTGGAAAGGCCCGATTGACTAGCTAACTTTATTTACCATGTTAGGTTGATAATAATTTTGTAACCTAATTTTCTATATTGACCAATAGTATTTTGCGCATTTGAATGAATGAATGAATGAATGAATGAATGAATGAATGAATACTCTTTATTGTACACCTCAATAGAAACATGCATAACACAATTAAAATTAACAAAACAATCACAAAAAAGAAAGAGGTTACAATGGGCGGCCTTATCGCTAATAGCAACCTATTCCAGGCAACCTTTGGTGTAATCCATCCAAGGTTCTGCCTGAAAACCAGAGCGGATATCAGAACGGACTTTCCGTTTATATCTATTCCGTGATTCGCTTATCAAATATATTTTTTGATATGTTTCCCTGCTTAGGTTAATGGCCAGTGCCAGATTCCTATACAAATTTGAACACAGTCATACCTCTGCACTAGGATTCCCTGTGTCGCAGATGGCCTGGACAAACACAAGACAAAAACCCAAGACCCGAGAACTTACTTCATGCTCACCACACAAAGTGTGCCCCGGCCGGGAATCGAACCCGGGACCCCTCGCTTCGAAAGCAGGGCTACTACCAAGTAAGCCACGGAGCCACGGAGCCGGAAACTTCTCGGAACCCAACACTTGGTGCAAAAAGCATCCACATTTAAATTTGTTTCGTTTGAGGGACATTATAAGCCTGCAATTAGCAGTTCCTATGGGAACAACGGCTGACCTCAATATCGCTTTCAAAAGTTTGCTTTGTAAAGTGAAGCTTTGTTTTATGTCTTTGTATGTACCGGCAGTCGATATCGATCGTTAAAAGGTACCAAAAAACATTCGGAAAGAAAGACACGGGAGTGATTTGATAATTGTTCCATTTTACCTCTTCAGCTAAACCTTAAAATGAAAAAAAATTATAGACCAATCTATTAGATCATATTTTCTATATACTATATACTTTAATAGATATATACGAAATACGATTCCTTTGATTGAGGATCGAACCTGACTACAGGGATTGCAAAATATACGTGAATACAATACAAGAATATAGTAGTATTCCAGAATATGGATTCCGAGCAATAATAATCTAGACTTTCAGTTCGGTGGTGTCTGGTTCAAATTCAAATGGAATCTAAAATTGTTTTTGTTCTAAAAAATTATGTGCGGAATTTATAAGGTTTGCAAGACAACGAAAAAAAAATTATTGTAGATATATCGGCATGTTTCAAAATCAAATATTCCAAAACACGTAACATCCTATCCTAGCAATCGGAATTGGCCTTACAGATCACATTTACTCTGTTGCCGACTGTAGTCCTAACGACTGTAGTCGTACTTAACATCAACATAACATAACTCGTATTCATTTGTCATATAAACTGACATTAGACTGCATAGATGCTGTATTTAGAATTGAGGTCCTGTGACACGCTATATGCTCATGAATATGTGTACATGCATGTGTAAAATTAGACGTGTCCAAACAATACTTGAGATCTAAAGGAATAAATGAATTTGAGTTTGGGTTTGAGTTTGAGTTTGATGGTTGAATTTCAAATTGAGTTTGAATATTATTCACTTATTGACTTTCTGTTTATATCTATTCCGTGATTCGCTTATCAAATATATTTTTTGATATGTTTCCCTGCTTAGGTTAATGGCCAGTGCCAGATTCCTATACAAACTATAATTTTTACACACTCATACCTCTGCACTAGGATTCCCTGTGTCGCAGATGGCATGTACAAACACAAGACAAACACCCAAGACCCGAGAAAAAACTCCATGCTCACCACACAAAGTGTGCCCCGGCCGGGAATCGAACCCGGGACCCCTCGCTTTGAAGGCAGGGCTACTACCAACTAAGCCACGGAGCCGTCAAAAATTTTGTCTTACAAATTCGATTACACAAAGTGACCTACCTAAGCATACTTTGACCCAGTTTCGTGATAATGTCCCAGTATTTTTCACCATTACAGTATAGTCCTGCTTCTCCATAAACTCAATACGTGCTTGTACGAACAGTATAGTAACCCTGATATAATTAAGACCACTGTTCACAAGATATCTACGCGAAAAGTCAGAAATTATACGTCTCACGTGAAATTATTACGGTAGACGTATAATTGCATATATTATAAGTTAGGGGTCTAATTGCTCACGTCCATAGGTCCCTTTGAACTCCTACACGTACCCCCTGGGTAGTGCTAAATTTTTTCATGTGAAAAAATTCATTGGTGCACGTGTGGGTTTGAACCAGCAACCTTCAGATTGAATGTCAGCGTATATGCCCCTGGGCCACCACGCTCTCAACAAAAGAAGATTCAAACATAATTACCTGCCTACACTAATTACATAATACTGTGTTATAATATTAGAATATATACATTTGGGATTCACTGTATGTTTTAGATTAGCAAAAACAAAAAAAAAATTGCCATTAAATGAAAATGTAACAATTTACAATAGAATATGAATCCATAGGCTCCCGGACTAGTAATACTGTGTTTCAGGAGCCAGTATGATCTTAATATATCATTCTGTAGATGCATCGGCCCGCTAAGAACATTGCGCACGAGTGAGCTACGAGAATGATAAGGACAATATTATGATACTTCCAAGTTGTAATGATCGTTGTATGCATCACGTAAGTCGCTCTCGTTGCTGTTTCCACAAACATTTCAATTTGGTCGCGTTGTACTGTAGCATTTTGTTTTGCATCGCCTATTATGTAGCTAAATATGTAATTTATCGACCTTACGAATGTGAGTATTTACACAAACTTTTGAACGTTTTCGAGTACGTTATTTAGAGATAAAGATTAGAATTTGTGAATAGATATATATATAAATAAAAAAAATATATTTGGTAGTTTAGTAAACCATTTGTGAAGCTAATGAGATCGCAACTTTAAATATGACCATTATAAGAATAGCAGAATTCGGGTGGTTCTTTGCCAAAAAGGCTACTGTTGTTATACGCCTTACCTATGAGATTATGTGGGGTACTGAAATCCGTCATCAAAACATATGGTTACGATAACCACTTAGATCACGTGATGTGGCAAATCTCTGATATTTTCTGAGTGCTTTCGAATCTCAGCACTCAGGGGCTGGGAGAATCATTAGGAAGCGACATAAGAGCAGAAATATATAGAAATACTCAACGATTTTAACAAATAGGTAGGTGCGTTTCATTTTAATTGGACCAGATGCACTGCAGATCGACACTTACCAACCAGTGATGCACTCGTATTGGTGTGATCCGGTGGAAGGGTGTGGGTGCCCGTCTCGGCTGTCGGGCGGAAAGGGATGCGAGTTGGGTACGAGGACGTAGGTCGTATTGCTGTTTTTACCATCAGTATTCAGTGATCCCTCTAGTCGTAGAGACTTGGATATTACGTCTCATGCTCCTGTGATTTCACGGACACCCACACCCTTCCACCGGATCACACTAGAGTTTAGTCTATTTAAGTTAGTGGATATCAAAATAAAATTTTAAACTATGTATTTTGACCTACTTTTACTTAGACGTGACAATAAAATAGCTTTTAAAGTTTCTAAAACAGCAAGTGTTAGATCATTTTAGTTTTAGTTCGGATATGTCAAGCGCACAACAGAAATGGCGCTAATAGCTTTCCCTGATGTGTTTATATTCCAATAATTACCTGTTCTAATTATCGAACCAATTTACATTGTAATTAAGGACATTGATGGATTTATCCGGCGTTTTACGAGCGCAGTTTTATATAGATTACACAATGTGATTTATATCTTCCCACACTTAAGCATGGGAGGATATAGTTATTATACTATTTGTAGTATCAAATACCTTATATCTGGATCGGTTGATATATGACTGAGTTCTGTGATGAAAAAAACAACCAAATTGATAGCCACCTCCTTTGGAAAAGAACAAGTTTTAACTTGTCCATATTTTCGCAGCGTCAGTGGCAAGGATCACCAAGTTCCTGGGCAGCAGTGGCATGCCTGTGGTCACGACTGGTGGCTTCACATTTGACTTCGTGAGGCCCAAGATGACTTGCAAGGATGAATTCTACATGTTGGTGCGAGCTGGTCCCCTAGGCTTTGAGGATCTGGCGCACTTCATCATTGATCTGATGCGACAGTAAGTATAAAAGATTTTGGTAATTTGTTCGATGTGAAATTTATTCCTAAGTTACAATATTAACTCACGAATAAGTTTCACGTCCACAAAGGAGGTGAGGTGTTCGCAGTGGAATGGATTTTATGTATTTTTTTAATACTGCCAAGTTCGTCCACAAAGTACTGCCACGTTACAAGCTAATAAGTGTGCAGCGCGATGCGACTCTGATCTTCATCTGGTTCGATACCTGAGTCGTATTTCTGTTGATTATAAGCAGTGTTAACCATTTAACACAAGGTCCATCAAGGCTAGGTTGATAGGTTCGGTAAGTATAGAACTGTTAACAGATTCGGTAACTATAGAAAATTATAAATAAAACAGAGGACTGCCGACAGAAGTAAAAACTCAAAACAATGAAATCCATGTACACAGGCCGGTACGGTACGCGTCGCTAGTCTGGCGCAAGTACCATACATCATGAGCATGTCGAGGTAGTCGGTGACGCGAACCCATAAGTTTACCCCCACCGAAAATCGCTCAACGCGGCTAAAAAAGTTTCAATTCAATAATGAATCTGTGAAGTGGCTTTATCCAGACTCCATCACAGTAGTCCAGATCCGGTTCAATCTGTGTTGGCAGTTGTTTATTATCTTTTGGTTCTCGAGGACATTATTGGCATCACGAAGTTTTCCTTCCCCGTTTTGTGATCGTGGTATCCGCATAATACGCTTGGATTTGAACTATTAGCTTCAGGATTTAAAGTTATTTTAAACATTCGTTCGAAGGTTGGGTTTAGTTCTCGTACTTAAACTTTCAAAGTATTAAAACTAATTCACGAATGGAACTACATGTTTGATTAGTTTAAATGGTTTTGGGAAATTCCGTTCGCGATTCTGAGTCCATTTTGTGCCGTTTTAACTATAAACTGTTTTGTCATTGTGTGAATATTTTGTTTTGGGCTTTGAATTAATGCTTGGGTGGCTGGTAACTTGTAAGTCAATTAGGTTTGAGGTAGTTAATTCTAATTAATCATATCAGTATTTCATGATAAGTGTAATTTGTGTGCGTACATTAATTAATGTAATTTTCTAATGATGTATGATTGACTGATTCCAAAAGCGAATAAGTAAACCAACTTCAATATATTCATCTCATATTTTTCACGCTTAGAGATTAGAGAACACCTCGGATCTCAAATATAAAAAACACCACCCAAATTGGTGTACAATTGACGAAGAAATAACATACAAAAAACTGAGAACTCCCTCATTTTTTAAAGTCTGTTAATAAATGGCAAATACCACTGACACACTAACATTCATGGATATACGATAATTATCTCAAGGACTACTGTAGACCGATCACGATGATCCCTTTTGTATTTGATAGCCAATGTCAAAGTCAAAGTTAATACTTAATTTCCATTGAATTAAAAAAAAACACTCATACTTATGGATATATAAATTATTTCCTATTTCACTTGGTCACGCCGTAACTTGAGAACGACTTAACCGTTACCGTTCATCTTTTTTTATGTTTTCTAATAATATGTAGAATGATCTTACGGAAAAAAAAATAGAAAAAAGCACAGAAAATTCCCGGAAAACCACGGGTAACACCGCGGGGTGCACCCAGTTTACCTATATCATGCTTTCATATTATTTCACTTAAAAGCGCTTGTTCAAACCCTATCCGACTCTCCATGGAGACGAACAAGCAAAAAACCTGTAAGGATTACTTCGACTTTCCCCATTCCCACTCTGACGGCAAGTAAACAAACTGAAAGTAAAACACGCCTAACCTCGATTAGCCACAGCAGTATTATTACTGCACACACACACACACATACACGCCCGCACACACACACTCATCATTCTTAACAAGTTTAGTAGAAGGACTGGCTCAGATGGGCTGGTCTGATTAAAAGCGTTTTGCCCTATTTCCTGGAACCTACCGAACGGAATCTTTCGACAAGTCACGTTTTCCCGGGGCCTCCAATTTCCCGTTAATAAATAAGTTTTTTACGCCATCACCATCAATAAGGCACAGTTTAAATTGGCTGGTCCAGGTTTGAGGAGTGACTATTTTGTAGCGTACAGTTTAGTAGCAGTAGAATTTGTGCAAAGTTTTGTGAATTACTGCCTCCAAACCTGGTATTCTACTGTTAAGCAATGGTGTACTCGCATTGCTGTGTTCCGGCGGATGTATGTGGTGCCGGTAAAATCACATGCGCATGAGACATATCGTCCCTGTCTCGGGTGATGGACGCAGCAGGATGAGTGCTACCAACTACTACCAACTAAGCTACGAAGCCTTGATATTCTAGGTCCTGGGGATCTTATTGGATATTGGACCAAAACGTCGCTAGGTTTTGCGACGGCTATATTTTCTTGGATTACGAATTACTCTTTATTTGAAGCCCTCCAACTGATCCTGTAACTAAATTCCGCAAGGCTTTGAGTTATTCTATTAAAATTACTCAGCTCCACAAAACGTAACAAGTTTTGGTACTTTACTAACCGTAGCGTAACACTAGTAATTTAATATAAAACTAGTATTTTAGTTTGAGAATTCGCGCTGTCATTGAATTGGTGTCCATACAAATAAATAATATTGAACCGTCTATCTGTTATATTAAAATATCAGCTCTTTACAAAATGTACTTGAAAATATATACGGTACTTGTAACATGAAAACAATTTTTAAGATTTTGGTCTGGCTGTCGTTTTGTTCCAGCTAATCACCGAAACGGCCGGACCGTTTTGGTCCTTTCACTGACAGATTGCTGATGTTATAAGGAGTAATATAGACTTTTGTTATTTTAGGAAAAATAAAAGAATTAGGCGGACGAAGTCGGGGGGAACAGCTATCTAGTATTATAATTTGATAATTCCCGCTCTCTTTGAATTGGTATTAACCATATAGAATTTGAAGTATCTTTTGAACTTCAGGCGTCTTAATCTATAGGCGCTTAATTGTAATTGGTTTCAAAAGACAAGCACTTTCTACAATAGAATAACGTTAATTGAACGAACGAGCGCGTACAACGCCCGATAAACGCCGAAAAGATCCCATAAAATAAAATATTTGTGTTTAAAAATCTAATACAAATATAAATAACTAGCTATTGAAGTCGGTCCAGCCATTTCAGAGATAAGCCTTAACAAACATACTGACAGAGAGACGGACAATCATTTTAAAATTGTATTTTTGTTATATGTACCATATATACTTTCAAATTAATTTATTACAAACAGACACTTTAATTTAATTTATTTGTACAGATTAAAACACGTAAAGTACAGCGTCTCTGTACTGTACGTGTTTTATCTCTCTTCTAAACAAATATTCAAAAGATATCACGTAACATCTCATTCTTAGTATGATAAAAAACAAGCCTAATTTTGTCATACCAAGGTGGATTTGCGCTAAAAGCTCCGTATATACCCCAATTGACTTGCCCTAAATATCCTAAATCCTTATTGCTAGATAATCTAATCTCTCAAGAGGCTCCGCTTACAAGTTTAGCGAACGAAGTAAGCAGAAAGTAAATATGCTGATATCAGTTCCTTCGGGGCTTTAGAAACTTGTACTTGATCAGAGCCTATTAGGAAGCTATTTGCTCTCAAAATCTTAGTTAAATAATATCGACCGAAGCAATTAACATAGTCGTTTGTAAAAATCAATCTATCCCCGCAGCTATCGTCGCAATGTACTATGCGACAATATTAATCGTGCGCACTGAAGACATACTACTTTTTCCACTTGGAAAAACAAAGATGGTTGATTTTAGGAATTTAATAATTTGCGGGGGCATTTATAATTTTAACCTTCAATGGAATAAAATAAAAAATGTAGATGCGAAAATGTTAATTGCTACGTTTGATATTATTTCCAGTTATTTTTATATTTGGCCCACGTGATTTTAACTAATTTGGTTAAATATTTCGAAGTCAATTGATAATAACAAATCTAATTGATCCTTAAAACGGATATTATACATACGATTTAATTAACGAACTAGTCAACAAATACACAATAATTAGGAAAAATAAAAGATTTGTAAAAATAAATTTTACACCTTTCAGGTATAATTAGAAAAGTTTCATCAAAACATGTTTTTAGATCCGAAATTCTTAACATAATCCGAGAGAGAAACAAAATATGTAACTCTTGCAATTGAACCCAGGACTTACGCTTTGCAGGTATGGTTATAACCAATTACGCTACGAAGTCGTCAGACATTGAGTAGTCGTAGCAGATGATGGTGCTACAAAAACTATTTCGTAGTTTATTGCTACGCTACGAGCTACGCCGTAATATCTATTTAGTAACTAGTATGCCAAAATACCCGTATATTTAATAATAATAAATATTTAATTGCAGATAGAATCCATAATATATATATATATTTGAAATAAAATATATATATTGTGTGAAAATATATTGAAAGTTTTATTAAAAAACTTTGTATAATTAGGTGAATTTCGATGTAATGCCACTAAAAAAAAAACTGTTTTTTCGATTATTTATCAAACCTTGAGCTATATTATCAATTCATAGGTGACATTTTAAATTATATCAAAAATACTAGATGCGCCCCGTGGTGTTACCCGCGGTTTTTAAGTCTAATTTAAATAAAATTTTGATCCAATTTTTGTCCCCATTCTAAACTTATTTCATGAAATTGTAATTATTCTAAAACATAAAGTTATGTTTACGCATCGTACTACGCAATTCGTCTCAGTTAAGGCGAGTTTTATTTGAATTCTTCCTTAACTTCTTTAATTTGTCTGTTCTGAAGCACGTGTTTTGATTATATAATGAGATGTTTACTTGTTGATATTCTGTGAAAGTACAGTGAGTAAGAAAGTCAAATAAACTTGAGACATAATCTTCACAAATAAATAATCTTAATTGTCTGCCTTAACAAATTGATTTGTTATTTATTGGTGAGCATAAAAATGGTTACGCGTGACTGGAATACTTGCCAATTTTTCGGTCAGGGAACAACCGACGTTAAGATTAACTACATAGCTTTACTGGTTGATAAACCATGTTAGAGGCTTTCCAGTGGCTTGAAAACTCCAATATCAGAGTTGGCCACTTGCTCACCCGAACGAAATAGAAGAATTGAACAAATAGTGCTATGCAACGTAGAACTACTGCCGGCATTCTTGTACGCTTCGATCGGAGGACATTTTATATTAATTAAGGTTTATTGTAATACCAATAAAATAAAAAAAATAGTTTGCTTTAACTTGCTTGAGTTTGCTTCATGAGAAAAATACCAAGCTTCCGAACCAAAGATTCATATTCAACAATGAAATCATAAGTTCATAAGATATCATTTAATACAGAAAGCTTATTACTCAGTTAATGGTTAAAGTATCTGGGCGACTGAGTTTCGCTCGCTTTATTGTTTTTTATTTTGTAAAAATGCATTTTTACAAGAATTAAAATTATACATGTAAACTTAAACAGCAAAACTGTATCTAAACATAAAACTTCATCCAAATCGTTAGCCGTTTCCGAGATACGTGAAATAAATGTACAAGAATTTCTCGTTTAACGCAATAAGATAAATAGTAAAACTGCATAGTGTGAAGAAGCTCTGCTCCACGGCAAGCAAGACCTTCGTGCTCTAACATCGACATCAACGTCACTCAACATCAGGTGAGATTGACGTCAAGTGATGGTCAATCGCCATTAAAAAAAAAAAACAAAACATTTTGTAACTTCTATTTACACACTAATAGCGTCTAATAAAGAAAATGTAATTTAGATGTAAGTACTCTCATTATAAAAGGGATCATACTTGCGAAAGAATGTAATTATTCTATCAGGGGTGTGTGTTCTCCCCAGGGTCGGATAGGGTTCTAACAAACGCTAACCTCAGTACTAGCAGTAGTAATAGTAATACTGTTGTGATGGGCGGGGGTCACCACTTACCATCAGGTGGGCCCTTAGTACGTTCCGTCCGTTAAAAAAAAAAGAAACCTTGACCTGGTGGGAACATATTTATAAAAAAAATATGTTTCCAAGTAATTGTTAAGATTTTTACGGAAATATTGAATTTTGACTATTAATAAATTTCCAATTCAGCTACAAAACCAGGGACCTTGTTGTATGAACGTAGTGAGATCCTAACTAATATTATAAATGCGAAAGTGACTTTGTTTGTTACGTTCACGCATAAACTACTAAACCGATTTTAAAAATTCTTTCACCAATGGAAAGCTGCATTATCAGCGAATAACATAGGCTGTATTTTATCCCCGTATTCCCGCGGGAACGGGGACTGCGCGGGTCAAACAGTACCTAATAAATAAGGACAAATAATCTGTAAAATTTTTTGATCATACAAATAGTTTTATCTGGAGTACTACTCATGTACATAAATAGAGGCAATCGAAATGGATCAGAAGGCTTTTACGGTTATCAAAATTATCGTTGTTTGTTCTAGAATTATCGTGATATCTATTTTGGGATATATAGTTGCGTGGTTATGAAGCTTTTGTAATGCAAAGCCTTCATTAAATAAAGTGCAGCGTTTGGTACCTTTGTTATTGCAAGCGTCATATCAAGCTAATGTATCTTTTTGACATCAGAGCTAAACATTTTTAAGAATAAGTACCTGAGCGAGGGTCTTTTTGGTTAGGGTAAAACGATTTTTGTAAAAAATTTGATTCTACTAAAAATAAAATTACACAAGTAAACTTATACAGCAAAACCCAATCTACACAAAAATCATTTGAGCCGTTTGCGAAATACGGGAAATAAGTAACAAATATGCAAGAAATTCTCGTTTCAATTAATTTGTTATGGATCATTTAACTGGCTTCAAAAAATATTACTCTAGTTGATTAATTTGTGATGAGAATTAAAATTAAACTTGTCCTCTTGTATTTTTTAATAGTAGAGAAAATTTCTAGTTCTTATCAAGTGACTAATTTAATTAAACGAATAAAGCGACTCCATTTTTCTTATATATTATATTAAATCTTATTTTGATTACGCTCTCGTTAAAATTTCGGAGCCACACCCTATCAAATAAAAGTCATCCAAATCGGTTTAAACTTGGCGAAATACCCTTTAGGAACATACAAAGAAACAGTAGATGTAACCATTTTTTAAATTCTAATTTATTAAACCTAAATATGGTAATTCTATTTAGGTCCTTATTTTATTCTATGCTTTAATTTTATTGTGAATGTCCTTGAACAGTTTTGTACCACGAGTGGCTTCGCTAACACGTGTTTATTTCCACGCCATCTAGCTACAACTGGAAGCAACTACTACTCATCAACGAACCTGAGGCCCAAATCCACGTCGCCGGAAAATCCACATGTCTTCTCATGATGAAATCATTCGCAAATTTCCTGAAAAAAGAAGAAATTATGTACACTCCCTGGGATACTACTTCGGATGCTGGCTTGAATATAACTGAAAACCTGAAGTTTTACCTCGGCACGAAATATACAAGTAAGTCATGTTTTATATAGCGCCATCTGTGTTTAGTTCTAAGAAATGCTTAGCGAATTACTCAACCGTACAACTACAGAACCTTAAACAGGGTCGCGTTTAATCTACACGCCGTAAGATGGCGGGCGTGAAGTTTGTCTACTCGACGATAGATGTCGTTGTTTTATTCAACAGATTCGGCTGGAACCGTGGTATAATTATATACGACACCCCAGCTTACGAATCGTCAGTCGGTGCAACGGGGGGATACCTTCTCGCGGCAACCATTCACAACTACATGATTAGCTCTGGGATAGATATTTTCGGGTGGGAGCTGATCCCCCAGCAAGGCTACGAAGAGATGCTACGACAGGTCGTAGGAAACACCTTTGCTAGTGAGTCGTGTGGCTTTGAAGTTTTGCTTGATATTTACATACATGAGTTATAGGCCACTTTTAATATACAGTTACGGCCATTATAAAGCACGGCAGAGTTGAATGCACGAGTGATTCGTTCTTACTTTGAATTTAAGTGAAATTTGACTTGTTAGGTACGACAATGCGCAGTCTTTAGTTTATTAGTTTCCGTAAAGACAGTTTATGACTAGTCATAATACTCCAGTTCGCAAAACGTTAGCTCGATGTTCATACCTTCAATACCTCGGACATCGGTCTCTACCTCGATAGTACGTTTCGTCGATGGGTTGATACCTCGAAAGATCATTTGGTAAAAACCTCGAAGTGTTTCTACCAAAGACCCATCGAGGTAAAAACCCTTTGACGTACCTATTTCATTGGAAGCGTTGTGAAAACTTGAGAGACGATTCGCATAAGTAAAGCACTAGTGTTTTGTATTTGCAAGTTTGATAATTCACGCCATCGTACATCGCCACATAGAATCAGAGCTCATCCACACATTATTGACAAGCGGATGTCTTGCTTGATCTTTCCCGCCATACCTACACTTGGAAGTGGAATAAGTCAAATGTGGAATAAGTTTCATCCTGAGGTTTTTTCGTAGAGAAACAACATGGGCCACTTGAAAAGATATGTAGATCATGAGGTTTCTTCAGGGTAAGCAACGCATCTACAACATCGGTGTTGCAAATATCTATAAGCGACGGTAACCGATCGTTTGCTTAACTTTAACATTAAGAATATAAAATATCTTCACCTAATACTGGATTTTTAAATAGAAGCGGAAACTCTTTAATTAAAAGGCACTTTTAAATAGAATAGTAAATATTATATTCAAAAGTGCCTTTTAATTAAAGAGTAATTTAAGTAAAGAGTAAATTGTATCACAATCAAAAGTCTTTGCAAGGCCTTTGAAAGGCTCATTTTTAAACATGGCAGCAAAATTCTAAATAGGTTTCTTGCTAAAGACAAAGGCCTTTTTGCTGCGACTTAAAAACTCATCCGTTTTCCTCGAAACACGTCCAAACAGTTATCGTAAATACACGGCAGTAATTTGCACATAAACTGAGGAAAATGGTCGCTTAATCTCCCTGGACGCTGTTACATTAAGTGACCAGTTTCCTATAAAGTTGGGCATAAGCTTATCTTATTGTCAGCTGCTTTATTGCTGATGTTAGGATCTTTGTCTTCTTATTTCCTGCTTTGACTTGTATGGTATTATCGCCTGGGGGCCTATTTTACGCCCAACGTGACAAGTTTTATTGAATAATTAATAGAGATGAAACGGATAAACGACGATAAACGACTATCTACCGGATTTAGTAAAACAATCTACAGGGTTTTAGCCGTGTAGGTAATTTGTCAAAAGTTTTGTCCTATCTGTCGGATGTTGTATTAAAAGTATGTCATCTTCATCATCATAATATCAGCTGATGTCCACTGTTGGACATAGGCCTCCCCCATAGCTTTCCAAATCAAGCGGTCTTGACCCATCTCCGTCCACCGTCTACCCGCGATTTTATTGATGTCATCGGTTTATTGGGAGGTCCTACGCTGCGTCTGCCGGTAAGTGGTCGCCATTCGAGAACCTTCATTCCCCAGCAGTTGTCGTAATGTTTAATTAATGTTAGGAATGTTTTGTTTGGAGGGCAGCAGTAAGTGAAATTGAGTTACTCGAAAACGGTGGCGGTTACCGCTCGCCACATCACATCTACCCACGTTATTGTTACTCATATAGTGAATAGTCGCATATATAGGTTCGGCCTTGCTACTGGGAAAAGGCGTGAATATATTTATGGACAAGATTGGGCTGGATAAACAAAAGGAAATGCTATTGATACCTACTATACCGTACTATTCAATAAATTTAGAGGGTTTGGGGCAAAGACGCAAAACTGTGCGAGCATTTTCCCCCAATTTAGATAAAACCTTATGATGTTTTTTTTGTGACTTATTTGACGAAACGAGCAGACAGCCTACCTGATGTTAAGTGGTTAGCACCGCCCAAAAACAACAGAAATACAACAATAATAATCTTCTTTCGTACCCAAAGGCTAAAGACCTATTACTTAACCACAAAATCGATGTAAAAGATTTTTATGTATAAGGGCTCATCATAGACCATTACAATATAAATACGACAGGGACCTCCCTGGTTAAGAATGCGTAGGTAGACCTAAATCACGCCGTATTGCGCTCGTAACTCTAAGACGTGAAAATGGAATGTCTTATAGGCCCGGAATTTCACCGGCACCCACACCTTTCATACCGGATTCCCGTGGTGACGCTACGTATTCGCATAACGGAACGCTGTTTCAGTTTCACAGCCCATTTGGTAGCCCTCGGCTGCGAAGTTAAGGATTTGGTTGCTGGAATGGGCATAAGAAAAAGAATGCAGTTTTTTTTTTCAAGAATTTAAGTACATGATCAGATTTTAAATATCAGTTTTAAAGCGATCCTATACCTACATTCTGCCTCATTGTGAAGGTGTGCAAACGTTATAAAGAGTCGAAATCACCAATCGAGAGCACCACTGCTCGGCGGCAGATTACCAGGTAAATAACTTAAAAATGGTGTAGTGTGATCTTTTTTGAAACATATTGATGAACGGTGAAGAAATAGGCAAGTGATTCAAATCTTTTATAAGCCAGTAAATGCCAGAATCAAAATGAGAATTCACCTATTTTTGAAAAACTGTTCCGTTCTTATGTTACGACGGCTCCGTGGCTTAGTTGGTAGTAGCCCAGCCTTCAAAGCGAGGGGTCCCGGGTTCGATTCCCGGCCGGGGCACACTTTGTGTGGTGAGCATGAAGTTTGTTCTCGGGTCTTGGGTGTTTGTCTTGTGTTTCTGTGTTCGTCCATGCCATCTGCGACACAGGGAATCCTAGTGCACAGGTATGAGTGTGTTAACGTTGTTTTTTTGTTTTGTTCTCTACTCTATTATAGAAGTTCCATTAACTAAACCCCAGGCTTGAGGTTGTTTACAAACTATATCAATGTTTGAGACGGGATGAGGGGAAACCCAGATTCTCACAATTGGCGACACGGAACTTTCTCGCACTAAGTCGTGCGAACGCTCTTTGTAACTTGGAGGCTGTTACAAAAGCAATTACTCCGATAAGGGTGCAGTGTTCTTTACGAGGATGGGTCCGTTGCTACGTGACTAAACATTTGATTCATTCTTCAATGGATACCAGACATATTCGATACCTTTTGTGTAGTGGTGGACATTAGTCGGGCCGAATGTTTGCCGAATTTTGTTAAAATAATTCTTATTTTCGATTTTTTTTAGTTAATTATAAAAAATATTATTAATATTCTGTAAGATAAAGCGAGGAAGACAGAACGGGATGACGTGACATCTTGCAATGATGTGGATCGGTTTCAGAGACTACAGATATTAAACCGACATGCTTATTAACCCAAAGTTAAAATACTTTGTTTCAGTTTATTTTCTTTAAATTACTTGGATTGGACACATCACTCTTTTAAACTAAATATGTACCTACAAAGTTTTACGTTGATTTAAATAAGTTTAATGCTTATTACACAGTCACAGACTTTACAAACTCATGCAAAATATGATTTTTATGACCGTTTACGTAACTCGTTTACGAGTTTACAAATTTTGATTAAATGCCAAAACTTAGCCGATTATTTGATGTATGTTTTAACTATTCGGCAATTTTTCGGGACTTACTGTCGCAGCTGTACTGGGATTAGGGAATTGGAGTGTCGAATTCGATTCGCTGACGTTTTATAATATATTACTATGGAGTGAGTAATGTGAAATTTGTGCTAATCCAACAATGAAATACATTTTCTTCAAAATAAGACATTATTTACTGCTCGCAACCGAAATAAAAGACTAACAGCCAAACCCTATAATCTACTTACAGATAACTGGGTTTGAATTACCATAGCAACATTGTTATTTGCCAAATAGGTCCATATTTTCTTTTACCTGGCTTTCGAAGGCTGCCTTAAAAGTAAAGTCTTGTGATTATGCCTTCGACGAGACCATATTACCCCCTTATCAGATCATTTTAACGTTTAACGTTTTAGGATTATCTGTATCAAAGATGGCATGGATAAACACAGAAACACACCCAACACCCAAGACCCTAGAAAAAACTTTATGCTGGAAAGCTTCATCTAAGAACAGACGTAACCTTAACAATAAGAAATAGAAATAAAGAAATAAAAAAACACCTAAAACATTATAACTAACTGTAAAACTCGACGGCTCCGTGGCTTAGTTGGTAGTAGCCCTGCCTTCGAAGCGAGGGGTCCCGGGTTCGATTCCCGGCCGGGGCATACTTTGTGTGGTGAGCATAAAGTTTGTTCTCGGGTCTTGGGTGTTTGTCTTGTGTTTCTGTGTTTGTCCATGCCATCTGCGACACAGGGAATCCTAGTGCAGAGGTATGAGTGTGTAAACGTTTATTATTATTATGTTAATTTGACATATCTGTCTGCATGTAATGTGTAAGGAGCTCCTGTGACACTTGTGTGTGTAAAATTTGACGTGTCCTGTCCATATAATACTTGAGATCTAAAGGAATAAATGAGTTTGAGTTTTTGCTCACCACAAAAAGCGGACGAACTTGACACAAGTTCTACTATTTCTTTGAGTCAGTCTTATTATTCGTGTAGGGACTCTTAGGGTATTCACCTAAAGACGCGAGCTACATAGTACCCCAATAAAACATCAGTAACACATCAGCGTGTTCTTGTCCGCATTCGATTTTAAAGAAAGAAAATACATTTATTTGACTGCACACAATACAGAATTTACCATACAAAAATTATTTAATAAACTAGTACATAAGAGACCAGATGGTACGTACACATTTCGTACATCGTGCAGACAAACAGGTCCTAGTCTCAGCACGTTGCAGCATTGAACCCGTCGTTGTCTGAAGACGCTGGTATTCTGACCGGGCCTTGCATTCATTACACGGACAGAGAAACAGATATAAAAGAAAACATAAAAAAATAATATAAAACAAAAGGAGATACAATAAAAAATTAAACTAGCAAAGTTGAAAGTGTGACAAGCTACATTAATCCTGGAAAAATCAGGGGATTTGCGACGTTGAAAAAGGTACTTACGGGAAGAACAATGGACTGATAATGAACGTAATTTAGTTTGGAGTAATGCCAAATGTGGGGAAGCTCGCGTTAATGGACTGATGAAATCTGACAATCGATGATTCGTTTTATCGTTTTCATCCTCATGATCCTTTGTTTTTCCTCTTTATGTGGTGAGCATGAAGTTTCTTTTCCGGTATTGGACGTTTGTCTTGTATTTCTGTGTTTGTCTATGCCATCTGCGACACAGGGAATCCTAGTACAGAGATACTCCTACAAAAATTTAAACAAAAAATTTAACATCTTATCGTTTAGCTAAGGAAAACACTGATAGATCCTTCCGAAGCACGCGTTTGGTTCAAATTCCCTTCAACTAATGGGTGGGTAGAGACTTTTACTTAGGTGATCTTTAAGGAACGGGCAAGCTACAAGAGACAAAGGACTGCATTTACTGGAATTATTTACTTAGCTAAGTTAATAGCGGGCGGCGTTTTTACAGTGGTACAAATAAATTTTAAAACTATCATGGTTTTGAACATTATTATTCGTGTTACCGAGATAACACGCCCGGGACCATGACGCATGAAACTGCGTTGAAATATCGAGAGTCAACAAAACTCACAAATCATGGTAAATATCTCGGTAACACGAATAATAGTGATACAAACAATAGTGGTGGTTTTACATTTTTGTAAAATGAT
Organism: Aplocera efformata; assembly: GCA_921293045.1. Classification (NCBI taxonomy): domain Eukaryota; kingdom Metazoa; phylum Arthropoda; class Insecta; order Lepidoptera; family Geometridae; genus Aplocera; species Aplocera efformata. The sequence continues at coordinate 2,380,684 of OV121057.1, forward strand.
TACAGAAACACGAAAAACTAAGACTCGGTAACGAACTTTACACTTGCTCACAAAGTTTGCCCGGACCAGGAATCGAACCCGGGATTCCTCGCTTCGAAGTACTACAACTACAACTAAGCTGAGAACCACATTATCAAATAAATGTTATTACACAATAGATTAATTTATGAAGGATAATACTTTGACAATTAATTAATGGAATGGGTTAACTAATTTTAATATTTTTTATTGCCTTTATTAATTATTATTATTCTGTTTTTTAATTATTATTATTATTATTATATAATCTCTTATTTATATTCCTTTTTTGTGTTATTATGTTATTAATATTAAATATAATTGACTCATTTTGTAATCAAAATATTGTACGCCCTTTGGGTAGAAATACATTGCAACTTATGAAAAAAAAAAATTACTAAATCCTTTGTAAATGTGTTTTGACAATAAATGAACTTTGACTTTGACTTTAGAGTCTTCAGTTTTATCTGCCTGTAAGCATCTATATTGCAGCAGAAGATTTTTCAAATAACTTCTTTCGAATTCGCAGCGCCCTCTCAACCAACTCGCTGTCTCAATAAAAAACTTTTTCATTCAAGCGCCTCAAGCTTTTTCATTTCCGGTCATAGTGAACGATTATTCTCTTTACCAAACTTTGCTGATCTGCAGAAAAGTTTCATTTGAACAAAGTCTAACAAGAGCTTTATATGGTTCGCTTATTTTTATATATTTATAACTAGATGTTCCCACGACATCGTCCGAAACAAGTCTGAATTACGATGCGTGAATATCCACTTGGTATATTATTTGTACGGCAACGGGGGAACCTGATTTTATTTGAACAACTTCATAAATGATCGTTAAAAAAACATCGTTGGCAAGGCCTATTATAGAATGCACGTCTTGCTTCTGCATTACGAAAGCGCACTGTTATATTGTGGAATGGATATATTGCTTTTAGGCTATTAATGGGATGACCATCTATCGTTTTGAGCCTTTATGATCATTATATATTATTTAAGGTTACCATAACCATAGTGATGGAACTATCTGAAGGCCCACCTGATGTTAAGTGGTTATCAATGACTTAGCAAAGTACTTGACGTAAGAATTGGCATCAGTATTTAGATGTGTGACTGTAAGTGCTTCCGTGCTTTGGAGGTCATGTAAAGATGTCGTTCTCGGCTATACTGTTTTATAAACCAAGACGGAGGCCTTCGGGCGGCTCGAAGACTCCAACACAGTAGATTCTGGTAGACTATCATGACCATCATGATATTCATATTTTATCCCTACTTTGCAACCCTCTGCAGTCGATTAATATAAAATTGGCAGCGCCTGACAGAATTTTCTATGCAATTAGACGAGGCACGGTAAAATGTATTGCTACTATAAAAAATAATTAAAAAGATTGCGTGGATTTTGAACTTGCAAACTTAGGTTTCCTTGTTCGTACTACATAATTAGATTCTTTTTTTTTGAATATCTGATTGTATACAAAAAAATAATTGTAAAATTTAAGGGAAACTATGATTTTGAAGAAAAACTGAAACTGCGTTATTCTATGGGTTTTTTATTTTTTGTCCTTTGCTTCGTCATTTGACAGATGATTGTCAAACCTTGAATGGAGAAACGAAAACATCTAGTATTTGATAAATCGTCTGCTAGTACTAGTTAAATCAAGGTTTTCAGACGATTCAGCAGTAAGAATGGAGCCAAACATTTAGATAAAATTAATTAGAGAATTCCCTTTAGAGATCTCAATGCCTCAAGATACTAAACTTTTATGCAAACAAATAACTGCTATGGTGGGTGTAAGGGCCAATACTCACCATATACCTGTGATTAAGTACATTAAATTCTGTTCACTTATCATTCCTAATCCTAATATATAAAACACAAAAATTGTTTCTACCTATATCCGTTATAGACTTTGAAACCATCTAATCGATGTGCCCTAAACCGGTTTCATTAAAGAGGTAATGCGCAGATACTTTTAGACCGCTAAAACAATGAATTACGCACAAAATATTTTTTGCGTAGTACACGCTGGATATCCGCTAGTTTACAATACATTTGCATTATACTTTGAGATTTAATTTTGTCTAAAAAAGATTGATTTAATCAAACATAGTTTAATGCCAGTGCCTACATAAAATATACCTCAATTCTACAAACGATAACTATTATACATTATTACGATATTACATGTTCTTATTTTTAAGGTATACGCTTGTTCAAACCCTATCCTACTCTTTATTGTGTTTCCCTCGATTTTTAACGATATAATATAAGGTTTTGTAAAGCACGTACCATTTTTTTCTCGTGGACAAGACCTTCAGTTGTCTCGTTGTGCAGAGACAAAGATCTGCTTAATGGTATTCTACCTAGACGCTGAATGCGAATCAGAATTTGTCAATGAATGCTACAGTGGTTCGGTGAATCAATACACTTTCCCCAGTCCCCAATCTTTTGACGGGCCCAATCCTCTTACAGCTTTAGCCATTTTCCTTTGCTTACAAACATTATATGCAGAGTCGTGAGTCCTTTTGTCATACTAGCTATTACTATTAATAATTTAGTAGGTAGATACTTACCTGTACAATTTCTGAGTATGTTTAGCAGTACAAAAGATATCATTACAATTTTTTTTCTGTTTTTCTTTTTGACTTGTAATGTAGTACTCAGCTTTATAAGCTAAATCCTTCACATTCATAAGTTGAAGTCAAGATCTGGTTAACAGTTCTGAAAAGTTAATCTGATCTGAAAAGTTTATTTTAGGCGATTGATTAACTTACGAAGTTCAGGGTGCCTTTTTCCTCAACTATATGATTGTTGTATATGAATAATGTTGCGGAGCTCCTGCTGTGAAGTGTTTGCCGCCGCCCATACCAGCAGCAATACGACTCAAGTCCTCGCCTACCGAAGTATGAGAAGACCTGAGTCTCCGCCCTGAGTCTGCACCCGTTAAACTGAGACGGACATGTTGCGTCTCATATGTCTATAATTCCTTTAGATCTCAAGTATCGTTTGGACACGACAAATTTTACACACACAAGTAAAAATTTCCGTGATCATGTAACGTGTCACACCCACGCGTTTCCACCGAAACACAGTAATATGAATGCGGTACAGGTTGGTGGTGGATTACCAGGTGTGGTAACGGTTCGCGCGGAGAACTCTTTCTCACCATTAAGAAGTATCGGGGAACTCTGAGGGTTACCTACGGAAGCGAGCTACTTGATCCCCAAATAGTATCCCGTAGCGGGGTTATTGTCCATTAAATCTAATAATTACGTAAGTCTTGGGAGTATAAAACAAAACCAAAAAAGGTCAGCCGAGATATACAGACTAGTCATTTCTCTTTTCACAATCCCTGGGTACGATGGAGGGGCAAGGTTCTTAATTTTCCGGTAATTAATTTCGAACAAAGTGCGACCTCATCTTGGGCTCACAAACGTTTGCATGAAATTAAGCGGGATACGACACAAAGCCAAAAACAAAATGACTTCAGACCTCCATCAAACAAGAATTGTGTTTAATAAACAGCTAATTAAGTAACTTCTGGCGGAAATTTAATTTGGATTTGGATAAGTCTAGTTCTTAATCAGGCCATTTTGTTATAAGAGTGATTTGCTTAATTTTATTTTAAATTAAACAAAAATCTGATATACATATTTGTCGGTATAAAACAGAAAAAAAAGCTAATTTAAAGGGAAACAGGCGTGATGTATGTATGGAATGGAAATACAAAATAAATAGGCACGTTATACTTTCCGCTTTATCAGAAGAAAGAACAAAGAAAAAAAGACACATTGCGTATACCTCTCATTTATTTATTACTAGCTTTTGCCCGCGACTTCGTTCGCGTGGACTTCAGGTTCGTCCCGTCTAGTCTAGTAATAAGTAAGAAATACGGTAACTAAGCAATGTAAGCGCAAAAAATGTGTTTTTTTACGACCTCACATTAGAAACCTCAAAAATTGTAGCCTATATGTTATTCTGATGTATAAGCTATATTGTGGTAAAGTTTCATTCAAATCCATTCAGTAGTTTTTACGTGAAAGAGTAACAAACATCCATACATCCATACATCCATACATCCATACATCCATACATCCATACATCCATACATCCATACATCCATACTTTCGCCCTTATAATAGTAGTAGGATTCATTAGTTATTTGCGACCAATTTAGTTCGTTTTTCACGAATAGCTACGACCTGTCTAACTGATAACCGACGAAAAAAAGGAGGTGGTTCTCAATTCAGCTGTATATTTTCTTATAACGCGAGAATTTCGTCAGTTGTGTTGTGGATCTGAATGGTTCTTTTTAATTTATTAGGGTGAACCTTTATGGTCCCACAGAAAGTTCATGAAGGAGATTTCATGAATTCCACCTCCAAAGGTGAATGAAAGCATTGATACCAGTTTTTTCGTTTTTTAATTATATAATATTACAAATATTTTGATATTGATTCTAAGCTATAAATATTTTTATTTTGATATTTGAAACTGATAAAAACAGGTAGATGTTTAATTAATTAAATCTCTAATACTTGAATTTAGTTATAACTTAGTTACCCGCGACTTCGAACGCGTGGATTTTTTTTTGCGCGGAACCCTAATTATTTTTTTAAAAATATATGCACCCCAAATTACTTCTTATAACATCGGCTAACTGTCAGTGAAAATCCCGTCCAAATTGGTCCAGCCGTTTCGGAGATGAAGGAATCAATAAAGTATACATAAAAGTGTTGATGTTTTTCTTGATGCTGAACCGATGGGCGTTGCCCTGTCTTGAATTAAGATTTGACAACTGTCAAGTGACATTTGGGCACAAAGTAGTAACAAAATTGAAACTTCAATCTAAAAAAAAAAAATATTTATCTTTAAAAACCCTATTTTAGACTATTACGTACACCAAAAATAAAATAAAGTAATGTATAAAATACTAGCGACCCGCCCCGGCTTCGCACGGTTAGTAAAGCATCAGTGTCGTATGAGAAACTACCCGCGCGAAGCCGGGGTGACCTTCTAGTGTATTATCCATATAAACCTTCCTCTTGAAACAATCTATCTATTAAAAAAACCGCATCAAAATCCGTTGCGTAGTTTTAAAGATTTAAGCATACACAGGGATATAGGGACAGAGAAAGCGACTTTGTTTTATACTATGTAGTGATATTCAAGTCGGTCCAACCATTCTCGAGTAATACGTTCTCGAAGAGCATTTTTTTTATTAAATTTATTTTCATATATCATAAGGAGTGTTAATTTTTTTATATAGTAGCGCTGTTGAATTTGGTCAGTGGATACTTTCAGAACCATAATACTACAGTACATCTAAATAACCTAGGTAATTAATTAAATTTCATAGCCACTTTGAGTGTTAATGACTAATTAAGCCGTAATTTAGTTCCTGCAAGCTCAGGTAATACCGGTGATCAAGTTTCTACCGTATTATACCTGTCCCTCTGCCATTTTTTATTAGCACAAATATATTGTGTCTGCCTCTGGCATAACATTGTAACAATGTATGAGTTTATAATATATTTTTATAATATTGTATCTTTTTAGTATAACTAAATGTCCCTTAGTGTACCTATGGTACTAAAAATAAATGAGTATAAGTATTGTAGGGAATAGCCCTACTCTTTAAAAACTTGAATGATAAGGCTTTAAATCTACCACGGGGCTCAATCCGCATATTGTTTTATTTTTCATTTATGGCGGTACGCGCTGACTGCCCACTTACTGCAAAGTGGTAACGACCACTTAAAGTCGACCACTCCGACGACGGAGAAGTACTGGCTGCATACCTGGGAATCTGCCGCCAAGCAGTGAAGCACTCCTGTTGAAATCACGGATTCATGAGACGTAACATCCCTGTCTCGCGTGACGGTTGCAACGGGTTGCGACTTGGGTCGGAGAACCATGGTCGTATTGCTATTGTCGACAGATACGAGCTAAAGGTGGACCTTCAACTGTTCCCGTCAACAACAAAGAAGTATAAAAAATACCTTTGAATTGATGTAGTCATCCACAATATAACTTTTTTTGTGGGGTACCTGTCCGGACGAACTTGGCACAAGTTCTACTGCTACTTGTTGTTGCTCCTTTAGCACCATCCAGGGTGTACGTGTAGGGAATCAAGGGGAAGCAACTGGACCCCCCATAACTTTTTCAATCAAGTTATTAGAGTGCGATTGAATTCAAGCATCATAGAGTTTCATTATTATATAATATATTTATCATTCCTACTATATGTATTACATTTAGCTTGGCTAACAACTCAGTTTTGTAGATCTTGGGATCGATTCCCACCTAGGACAAACATTTGTGCCACTAACATAGATGGTAATATAGATAACAACATAGACGTGTATTATACTAACGTATTCATATTTACAAAAAATCATCTCTATAAATAATGTACATTAGTAATCTGGTTTCCATAGTACAAACTGTGCTTAGTTTGGGGCTAGTTGGCGCTATGTGAAATATCCATGAATATTTATAATACAACATAGGTTTTGGGAATTATTTCGTGGAATAATTTGAATAAATCAACCCATTGGCAACTAAAATATGCCAAATTTCATGTGTCTACGTTACATAACTATTTTACAGACATACACGGGCGTGATCTTGTAATGGTTACGTTAACTTTATGAGGTACGGAGCCATTCAATGTGTTAACGGTAAAACTGCAAGAAAATGTAGTGAATAAGTAAATATCAATCCATAAAATGTAAGAAGTTCAGTACAACCGACTGATAATATTTCAAGGACATTTTCTTGTTTTCACACTCAGTGGACACTATACTTAAAATCAAAATCTCATCATTCATACCGATCCTAATTATGAGCCTTCAATAATGATATTAAGGCCACATTTTGTGTTATTTTTAGCCAATAATGTGTTCAAAACCGGTCGAAAAGGTTAAGAACAAATCTTGAAGAAAATTCGTTCGTCCTCACATTCGTTGCGAAAGATCGCGAAGTCAGTCTGGGTTTTGCTACGCGAGAGGGCGCACGTGTGTCGGGCCTCTTTACGCGGGAAAGTCACTACGCGAGTGAAGTTGCTTTTACAGTTTCAGTGCTCATTTATCAGTGATAAAAGTGAAAAAAATTGTGCATTTGGATTCCAATACATCGTCAATGGAGTGCGTTTTCATTTGAATTATCTCATGAATTTTCACGCGGTGATCGTTCAGTTAGAGCTGCAGGTTTTTCAGCTGTTCAAATATCGATGCAAATTACGAAACAAGAATTTAAATGATAACATTAATTACTCTAATCTATTAGAAGTATCAAATTATTTACACTTTACAGACACTAAGGTCTCGAATGAAACGTCTGCAAACGAAAATGCAAATTCTAATTATGATTTTAATAACTATCATTAATTATTTAAATTAAGTTTTGTAACATAGTTTTAACCATGCCTCAACTTAAGCTGTTGCTATGTAGTATTTTCGCCTTTGTATACCAAATAATTGCCTGAAGTTTTTACGATATTTTGTACGAAATTTAGCTTCGTGCCTATGAGATAAGAAATCAAAATAATAAAAAAAATTCGATTAAAAACATCAAAGCAAGGAGTCTTCATTTAATCCAATTCAATTTTATTTAGTTCAGACAACAGTAAACTATATAAAAATACCGGCCAAGTGCGAGTCGGACTCGTGCACAAAGGGTTCCGTACCATTATCTATAATAGAAACGGCAATAAAATCATGTCTGTTGTATGGGAGTCCAACTTAAATATTAATTAAATAATATAACTCAATATTCTATGAATATTTCAAGCTTGCACCAAGCAAAAAGAACAAAAAATAAAAATCACATTTTTGTAAGAGAGCCCCCTTAAATATTTACTTTATTCTGTTTTTTTAGTATTTGTTGACATAGCGACAACCGAAATAAATCATCTGTGAAAATTTTAATTCTCTAACTATCACGGTTCATATACAGCCTGGTGACTGAGGGACAGATAGACAGACAGGGGGACAGCGGAGTCTTAGTAAAACGGTCCCGTTTTACCCTTTAGGTATGGATGTAATTAGTACATGAATTAAGTTAAAGTGTCTATATTTGATTTAATTACGTTGTACATACAAAATTAAAATACTACTAAATATATACCTATTGCACACTGGTCAAGACAGAACGTTGTAAATAGTCTTGTCTAGTTAATAATTTCAAGATAGGCACTCTTAATTAAATAATTATTTTTTTGTCGGTTATCTAAACCCAGGTAAACCTATAAGGTAATATATATCTATAACTTACTGAGTAAAAAAATATATGAAACAATACGTGCATACTCTACAGATGTTTACAAATTACAACGCAACTGAATTATACTTTCAAAGATCGATTAATTGAATTAATAATTATCTAATTTACCAGTTATTTTAAAGCTATTTCATGATTTTTTAATGGTTTTATTTTACACATATAGTATTGACTTGTTTTTTTTTTTTACAGATATCTTATTATGTACAGTTGTGATGATCTTATAATACAGCTGTGTCACATAGTGTAATCACATTAAAAATATTTTACTAATGAAACACAGTATGTGTAATTTGAAAATTTAATTTCGGTCCACTTTTAGGTTTAAAAATACACAATATATTCAATTTCAAAATTATACCATGCATATTTGCACTGTTCGTTATTGAGTGAGTGTATTTTCTAATTACCACAGCTTGGTTTCCCTTGAACTATATAAAATAGTTTTAGAACTTTATTTATTGAAACAGGGACCTAAAAATTGTATATAAAAATTTTTAATCAATAATTTTGAAACTGGAGACTATAATATAAAGGAAACATCATGTTCCTGCCCTTATCCTACTCCGTGTCTTAGTAGCCCTTCCTTCGAAGTGAGGGTTCGATTCCCAGCCGGGGCACACTTTGTGAGCATGAAGTTTGTTCCCGGGTCCTGGGTATTTGTCCATACCATCTGCAAAACAGGGAATCCTAAACAGGGAGGTATGATTGTGTAAACGTTTATTTATTTAGTTAAAATGAAACTGTTACTGTATTTTTTTAAATCTTAGCTTATATTCTAATTTTAATAGTCATTTTAAAAGTAGACTGAATAATGGCTATGAATCATTTAATTAGTCAGTTTTCACAAATAGAAGGTTTAGATTTTTTCCAATGTCATTTGGTTTGGTTAAGATATTGATATTTGCGGAACCTAGACTGTTTGAAGCTCCTAAAAACAGGAACGTTACTTAATAAATTTATAACTAATATGGGTGAAAATTAATTATATAAATTTGCTCGCGTCTTGTTTACCCCAAGTACCCCAAGTAGCGATAAAAGTGGTGCCAAGTGCGTCCATAAGTACTGTCACTACACCTGGTAATCTTGAGTAAAGATATATGAAATAAGAATTATTAAAGGCACTTGAAGCGCGTTTTTGTGTCCATTGTACAGTGGACCCCCGATAATCCGGCCCCTGTCTAATCCGGCGCCCCCTGTAATCCGACATGACTTAGAATTACATGCATGTTTGACAATCTTTGCTAATACATATAGATCACGCAGGTTTGAACAGGTCACAACTCGTACGCGCCACCGCTATTGTGCTCGACGCGTATGCATTGTTTTACTTAGTTTAAATTTGACTACTAGTGATAGTAGAATATTTCAAAGCTTCATAATTTGATATAGTATTCACTACATGATTTTGATTAATAATTCTTGATTATTTTGGTAGATATGTATGTGCATTTATGCTTAATTTTATAATAAAACGTAAGCTCTCAATTGTTATTTAATTTACTAAATTCGACGTACATAAATTAAGCCTGATTTGTACTTCAAAGTACAAACATATGTACGTACAATATAATATATAGATTCTTGTCATTAGATATGTAATTTGTCGGATTACTCTTTCGTAAAAAAATCCGGACTATAGGGGTCTTAGGCAGTGCTCTATAATCCGACAAATTCGATAGTCCGACACTGCCCTGCATAATGTTTGCCGGATTACCGGGGGTCCACTGTATTTGTATTTGTATTTGTACTCTGGTTCCCATAGTACAAGCTATGCTTATTTTGGGGCTAGATGGGGCTGTGTGAAATATCTATGAATATATAAACGCCAAAATTATCCCTATCGATTAGTTGTTTCAACAATTGTAAGTGTTTTTTTTTAAGAAGAAGAAGAAAGTGTTTTTTCTTCTTTGAAATATTTGAATTTATTTTTCCTTGGTATCAGAATTAAACGTATTAAGGTATTTATAATTGGTTATCAAGCGTAAAATTTCGAGACTTGATATTTATTTCTCAAACGAATTCAATTTTGTATGCTAATCTTATAATTAGTATACAAAATTTAATTCGTTTGACTCTATTTTGTATGCAATTTTGTATGCAATTCAATTTTGTATGCTACTAAAGTAAGTGTGTTCTTATGATAAGCATAAAATTCAATTTTGTATGCTAATCACAAGAGTAGCATACAAAATTGAATTAGTTTGACACATGCTTATAAATATATTTTTTTATATTTATACAGGTAGGTCTCGCTACGATTACCGAAGTTTTCGCCATCCCACATTTTTATAATTCATTTCAATTAAGAAACTTTATTTAAATGTATTCGAATTCCTAACCTCATCCGGAAGATAGTAGAAGAAAAAAAAAATATAGTATTATAGCTACAACGAGTATAAAATACCTTTTTTGATTGAATAACAGCTCAGTTGTTTCCATTCCCACCCAGGATTAACGTTTGTATGTTGTTTGTTCAGTTTTTGGCTGTTAATGTGTATGCTGACGAACAAATCCGGACTTGTTCTAAAATTGTTTTCTTACAAAAACCAAAATAATCAAAAGTAAATCTAGAAAGTTGGTTTAATGTCCATTCAGCTATCGAAGATGGCCGTTTTTTATTGAAAACACAGTTATTAACAATGTTTTTACAGCCTTTATAATCGATGTTGATTAATAGTGAGCAAACAAAAAAAAGTGAGAGTGGACGAGTCAGGATTTGTTTGCCATCTCCCCCTACATATTCTATCAGTAATGTGGTTCCAATAGTACAAGCTTAATTTAAGCTAGAGAGTGCTATCTATGAATATTTATTTTAACTTTAAAGTTTGGTTTGTTTAAACTATGTTTGATCTTAGTATACATTTGGGAACGTAAAATATCACTTTTAATTAACTGCAATATTTTTATTTAACTGCGAAGCCGTTGTATATTTACTTTAGTTATTTCTTATCCCACTCAAAAAGGTAGTGTAAATATTAGTTGGAAACAAAAACTTTACAAATTACTTTTTTGAATCATTCTTTAGTTGCATTTTTTACAAAGATGGGTTCGTTGATTGAATGTCCTTCAATGATATGAAAAGATCAAGGGTATTGTGTATTACTCGGTGATTATTTAGGAATTGTAAACGGACAGACTGTAGATGTCAGTTTTGTATATTTAACTAATTTAGCGGGAAGAGCTGGCAGCCCATCTGATGTTAAGTGGTTACTATAAATAACAGCAAAAAGACTCTGATCTCTACCCAAGTATCAAGACCCTAGGCTAATCACGTAGCGCCCTTCGCTCTGAAATGTATGTAATGCGATAGGCGATGTAATGTTTCATGTGCCTGTAATTTCACCGTCACCACGCATCCACCGAAATACTTGATCCTTTGCAAGCAATTCTGAGGGTACTAATTTAAGGACGCGAGAAACTGACCCCCATGAAACTTATCTTTGGGTTCAAAAGATCCTTGGGTGAGTTTTTATAGGCACGATGAACCTGTATGCCACCAAAACAGGAATGTATGGCGCAAGGGGCGTCCGGCCATATACCCTTTCAATTTCATCTCGAACAGAATATTAATGACAGCGGCGTTTTAACGGAACTTATTTTATATTAAATTACAAACACTTTGTTACGATGTCAACTGCAGAAGTTATATAACTGTCACTGTTTACAACTTCTGCTCCTTAATAATTTCGTTTTAAATATTTTTAATAATGATACAAGATTTTTTTTTTAAGTAATTATATTAGCCTACCTGATATTAGGCGGTTGATCCGCACATACAATACAACAACAGCCATACGGCTCATATCGGCCCGACTAAATTATGAGAACACTGAGACTGGTATGTAACTGGCATGTAACAAAGCGGTTGAGTTGTAAGCATTAATATAATTTTTTATTTAATTATTTATTGCACAAAAAAAACCTTAATTAATATACAAAAGGATAACTTGAAGCTAAAAGCTTTTTCTACCAGTTACCCTTTTATGAGAAATAGTGGCTGTCGTGCTAAAATAACTATATTCATATAATACTAAAACTATTTCAAATTTGAACTGTTGTAATATTAGATACATATATAATACTTATGTATACACTTATCACACTTACATAAAAGTTTATAATATGTGTGTATATTTTTTACTCCTTCACGCTCAAACGGCTCAACGGATTTGGATGAAATTTAGTACCAGGATTCACACATAGGCTACTTTTGAGGCAAACCGCGGGTACCATCGCGAGGCACAGCTACTACGCTTATAATGATTAATCTTGAGCGTTATAGTACTATACCGGTGATTAAAACTAAATAAGTAATTCTTAGTGACGAAGCTTCACTAGAGTCAAGTAACCATCCATGACCGTTTAGTGGCATTTGAACTGAGCGCTTCCGTGCTTCCGAGATTGCGTAAGATGCGTCGGACCCGGCTTTAGTAATAATAAGCCATGTAGGAAGCATTTGGGCGGCTTAATTACTCCGCTACTAGAGTGGGCCACTTACCCACACGATAGAAAAAGAAGAAGAACGACATATGGCTAATGGGCATTGGCGCGGGAGAGAGAGAGAGAGAAAATAGTGTCGTATGTGCATTCAACGGTTATCTCGTTACTGATGACGATATTGAGATACGTAATACTTGATTCAGTTTAATTGCATCGAATTAATTACATCCGTGGCGAATTGCTAATTGATTGTATTATTTATATCCTATAGGCATGAATAATCTATAAATACACCATAGCATACCGTAGTAAAAAGTAATTAGTAGCGAATTGATTACATTAGACATACAGAAACGAGATAGTTAAAGGAATATTTAATAGCAAAGTAAGTGTTTCATGGCTTTTTATCTTTGTTCCTTCCAAGGTTCAGCATTTTTTTGTAATATTGTATGGTTAATGCTGGTAGTAAAGGTTATAATAAATATTACTTGATAGCGTCTGCAGAGTTACCCCAAAATAGTATGCAATAAAATAACAGCGCGCATAAGTAGCTTAAGTAACTTAATATATTATAATATCACAATTGGTTGAAAGTTTTGCAGACAGTTTAGGCACATGCTTGAGATTGTAATTTGTATAATAATATTATTTAACCATATCTCAAATTTAATTTAATTTTAATCAATAGAAATTAAATGCAGTTCATTTTTCGGGTCTCGTACTAAAAGGAACTCTATTTATGCGAATGCACTTCTATTGTAAAAAGAACAATACTAAAGCAGACAATATTACAACAATGTTAACACACTCATACCCCTGCACTAGGATTTCCTGGCTTAGATGGCATGGACCAACACAGAAACACAAGACAAACACCCAAGACCCGAGAACAAACTTCATGCTCACCACACAAAGCGTGCCCGGCCGGGAATCGAACCCGGGACCCCTCGCTTCGAAGGCAGGGCTACTACCAACTAAGCCACGGAGCCGTCGTATTGTACTTATAATTGTGTAACATTGTTCCGAAATACGTACGTCTTTACGCTGTATAATTTCAACCAATATACATTTAAGCTTTGCAATACTTGATAATTCCGAATTTTCACGAACAATCTATTTTGTATTCATTCCGCGTTAGCTGTGTATTATAATACACACATATTTGAATTTCCAAAGAGCCGAGCAAATCTATATTGAAGTTCTACTCCATTTAAACACGAATATTATTGGAATCGTCGTGTGAGGAATACTTACTTTGACTACTTAGTGTAGTTCGCTGGACTATTTCCAGCGAACTACACTAAACAATCACGGTAGGAATTCCTTCTTGTATTCTAGACAGAGACGATTAGCGTCTTTTAGTGGCATCGGTTATTTGTCATATAACAATAATCGTTAGACCATGTCAGTGGCTCGCGGGTGGCAGAACTGCTGTCACGACACAAATGCTTGTAGATTAAGTAAGTTGTTAATCTTCAAATTTTAAAAATATCATGGTTATGAACATTATTATTCGTGTTACCGAGATATTTACCATGATTTGTGAGTTTTGTTGACTCCCGATATTTCGATGCAGTTTCATTCAGTTTGCCCGGGATCATGGTCATGAAGTTGCAAAAAGTTGTGAAATGCGGAAAAAAAAATATTATGAAATAAATAATTATGAAAATGAATAAATATGTTCTCACAAAATAAAACACATGAAAAAAGCAATGGGTTTGGGGGGGTCGCGAAATATTTCTTCATACTAATTGGGTCGTGTCATGAAAAAGGTTGAAAAACACGTATAATTGACTATATAATTAACGTTGTACCTCATTTTTCCTAGAAGGCCTTTTTTATTTTTAATGCAAATTATTTTAACAATTGAATGAGCCACTAGAATTTAAAACAATACCGTTTATTTGTTCGTTCCATACAGTTATAAAGCTGTGTTCATGTTCAGGTCATGGTCAAGGATATCATTTGTCTACAAGATTGTTGGTACGGTCAGCACAAAACAATCTCTCGATTATTAACAACCTCAACTGACTGTAATTTGACATATCTGTGTGCATGTAATGTGCCTGGGGAGTTCCTGTGACACGTTATATCACGAATATGTGTACATGCATGTGTAAAATTTGACGTGTCCAAATGATACTTGAGATCTAAAGGAATAAATGTGTTTGACTTTGACTTTGACTTTAATGAGAAAATTTATTGATGAACTCTTGCGTTACTTTGCGGAAGTGGATGTTAGGATGATCTGTAAAGAGGTAATATTTAGCAAAACTCTACTATATTAATTTACTTTACCATAATGCTCGCATGCTGATAAGTATGAAGATAGCGTCATCTCTTTTCAATCGATTTCCAAAGGAGGTTTAATTCGTTTTTTTTTCTATGTTTGTTACCATATAATTCGGCTCAATAGTTTCGTTTGTAAATCAAAATAACAGGAAAAAAATTAGCATCCAAGTGAACAAAATTGCGTATTAATGTTTCATTTTTATTGAATGACAAGAAATATGGGATGAAGAATTGAAGTCAGTTTTTTTTCGATTGTTTTTACATCAGTCAATTAACATGTGTTTCGTAAATCAATGAATTGTTAATTAGAACTGTTTAAAATTTCTGAAAACTATCAGCTGCGATTAATTTTTATTGATTTTTATGTTTTTTTTTTATTATAAAATGTAATTCAAATTTAAATAATACAATTCAATATTCTACACGATTCTTTAATGAATGAAATCACCAAGGTTGAACTAGAAATTGAGTGCTGACCGTACCTAGTGAAAGTAAATCCTTTTAAACAGAAAATTTCGCGTTTATTGGCAAATTCCTCGTCTTCTTTAGGTTTCATGAGGATAATTCAAATACTTTTCGTAACAAAAGATCGACATTGCCTTACTGGAGCAAACCGATAATTTTAATGAGTTTATCCGCAAAGATCTATTTATATGTTAGACCATATTATTTGGCTTGTAGATTATACGCATATATGCCTAAACATACGGACCTAGGCAAATAAGTTCGTGTTTAAGTTACCTAAAGGGTTTATACGTTACGCAACTCTGGTCTTCTCATATTTCGGTAGGCGAGGCCTGAAATTGTATTGTTGTTTTATAACCCGCAGTAACCACTTAACATCGGGTGGACTGTCAGCTCGTATTGTCACTTTAATAAAATATAAAAAATAGGTTTACCTGTATATAAATGGAAATATTCATGGACATTCCACACAGCGCCATCTAGCTCCTAACTAATAACTTGTATTGTAGGAACCAGATAGAATACTGACATGGTACTTTTTTAATAATAGGTAGTTATTAACACCCAGACACAGAATGTTTGTCACACAATATTTTGTCCTGGATGGGAATCAAACCGCGAAAAGGGGTGCTTAAGAACTGCCATCACCTCTGGTAATTCGACGCGCGGTGGTGCATTCACATTGCTGTATCCTAGTAAAATTGATGAATTTCAGAGATTCAGATACACATACTTTCGTACATGACCTGAGCCGTTATTATGTTGTTTTTGGGCGGTGGTCACCACTGAACCGGTGGGCCCATGTTTAAGCCAACACATGGCTGGCAACATTGCATGTTTACGTTTTCATACTCTGTAGTATTTCCTCGTTTTGCAATAGTTCAGCATTTGCACATCCTCTATTGTGCTTGACGGCGCATTGTGACGTTTTAACTACTCGACCTAATTATTAATAATTTGTTGGACTTTATCAGTGTGCTTGCACTTGATATTATCTATTTATACAGTAAGTGAATTTGTTGTTTCATAGAGTATTTTTAAGTAAATTATGTAAAATTATGATATACAAGTAAATTTATTCAAAAATGAAAACCTTACATTGTTTAGTCTTAATAGAATTGTAAATACTAAAGTTTTAAGCAGCAACAATTAAAAAGTATGTCCTAATTTGTCTAAGAGGCATCTTCCGTAAAGTTAGAGGCATCTTCCGTAGAGTTAGAGTTAAGCAAAAAATCTTTATTTCCGTTAGATTTTTCTTCTCTAGTTTAGTTCTTTAAAAACCCCTTAAAACTTTATTTAAAAACTACAGAAAGACAAAAAATAGCCGTCAATCTTTTAGCAACCGTCTTTAGTCGTGAAGGTATATATGGTATAGTATAGGTAATAGTATAGTATTATTATATCTGTTGTAAATATATCCGTTGTTTGTATAAAATAAAATTGGTTTAAAATGTCGCTGATAATAAATGAACGTGTAAATTAATCTATTAATAATATTAATCTTGCACTTCTTAACAAAAATATGTCTACAAAAACATTACATATTATATATATTATTTAGTTCACATATTTATACATCACAAGTAAAAATTATTACGCAAACTTGATATGCAAGCAGCATACTTTGGCCGTATTAAACGTGTTTATTTTTACAGGTTAATACTCACTTTATATTCTTAAAGAGTAAGAATACCTAAACGATAATACAGAAGGTTCAACATTACTTGCTAAATGATGATAATACGTTACATAAGTGTGATATATAGCACGTTTAATCTAGTAGACATTATGTAACTACGTATGTATCTGACTGGCGTATCAGTACAATACGTCTAAAATCTAATATTTATGAGCTATTTTACAAATTTATTATACCTGCTAAATCGGCAACGTTTTCAAGAGCCAGTTTACTAAATTAATTACTTGAGGATTATGTTTGTGTTAAAATTAAGCTTTTTTTGACAAGAAGTATTTCTTCCTGTCTATGACATTTAATTAAATAAACATTTTTTACTAGCAAGGAGTAATCATTAATAATAAGTGATATAATTGACATGTTTACTAACGAATTGTGGTTTTATACTTTACAATGTAATAAAAAATTGTTACATTATCATACATACGCACTATATGAGCGAGCACCATATAAAAACAACAAACATCTATGTTCACCACACAAGTTTTTGTACTGGGTGGGAATCGAACCTACAGTGCAGAAACAACTGAGCTGTATTTTTTTACGACGGGAATATACTTGCGCATCTCTCCCCCTGACCGGGAAGCACAGCGGGAGGGGGGTATGTCGGACTCTCCGGTAATTCCTAAAAACCCATTGAAATTCTATCATTTACCTCAGTGCTAATGCGTCGTTAAACAACTCGTTCAGACGATCAGGTCGACGCCGCATTAGCACTCGACAAAGTCACGGGGTCTCTTTCAAATCCAACCATGACTCGTGTCCAGAGCTGTGAGGCCAGTCAAAGTTGTTAATAGCAAGTTGTAGCATTCAAGTCGATTTGAACAAAGCACAGCGTACGTACACTATGGGAATTAATGGGAAGTGTGCTACTTCGAATCGGATGCTAATCAGAACTGAGCTTTTGAATTGTCTGAAACAATACAATATACAAGCTCTTGCAACGCAGCTAATGTGGTTATTTTAAAATTCCATACACTTTAGTTGAATGGATTCCGACTCCACTTCTAACGACGGAAAAAAAACATTAACGTTTAATATTGGCTACTTCCCGTTTGGTACCTTTCCCATTTTGGGGACCCGCTTATTATATCTAGCAAAAAGTTTCGTTTGGAGACTTCATATTTTTCATACATTTATTCTCATTTGGGGATTTGTCCAAATATTAATACTTGTTGTACAGTACAGTAAGCTTCAAAAAGTAACACATGAATGTTTTATCCATATCTACACTACCCATTGCCCAATATAATGCAATATCTATAATGATAAAAATATAATAATAATAATTAATAAGCCGTATAGAGTGCAAGAAGTTTTGCAATATCTGATTGAAAGTCCTTTAAATGCGTTATTAAATATCTTTAGCGAGGATTGAACCCGGGACCCTTGCTTCGCTATACGCGACAACACCGCAAGCCTGATACAAAATACAAAATTGGACATAATTAAATGTGAAAGCATTTATTAAATCCATAGAACCAGAAGAAGAACACTTATTATCTGGCTAATTAAGATAAAAAAATAATTTTCGGAACAATTGACAAAAACATTTAAGTATTGTGAAAAAATAAAAGCAAAATTTTAACTAATCTCTTATTATTTGGTTTTTGTTTTTTTTTTTCAAGAGAATTTTTGCCCCACTATTTCGTTAATGCTACTTAAGAAAAACATTGCCATTTCATTATATTTTGAAATTGGCAATTTTTCGAACGGCCTCTCAGTGTAAAAATGCGCTTTTTAGATTATAGCCCTTTGATTCAATTATCATTAAAATATTTGGACTTCTTATCAATAACAGTAATTAGGGTTCAATGCCTCGAAGTCATTGATCTCATGAGCCACATCAAAGGAATGTGCGGAGAAATTTTATTCACACAGAACGTGGTTCATCTGTTCTATGACGTGATATAGAAATATGGACGAAACGTGCTGCCATCTAGAGTTGCAGCTCAGACACTCACTTTTTTCTGATCTGCAATGTTCATTGTTAGCCGCAGATGTATGATAGAAAAGTTATACTTAATATTTTTGCGAAGCACACATTTCATTTCTTATATTATAATAGTAATCAGCATCCATGCGAAACTGGGGCGGGTCGTAATACATAAAAACTTGATAGAAATTCCTTGAGTAAAAGCAACTATAGATTTTATTGCTTCGCATTAACGAAATAGGATCAAGCATAATGGATTTCTTAGTACTATTATATATTTTGTGGAGAGGAAAAACGTCTTCATTATCTCATAGAGAAAGTTGTCCAATAGGAAGCGTCTATTATCTCATAAAGATAGTACTATCGTCCAATAGCAAGAAGTAACTGCATTGAAAGTCGATTCTACTAGCGCTAAACCCCTCTCCGATAAGAGTGAATTCGGCGAAACTTATGACGTTTTTGATAAATAGTTTTTGTCCTTTAGTTCTTTATTTAGATTAGAGGTGAACTGTAAGGTGCTGTCACCTGCAGAAATCACCCATATCACACGTTTACGTTGGCACATCGCGAAATAAATACAAAAGTACAAATACATAGATGTTTGTTTCTTTCAATTTATGTACGAAACAGAATTATCGTCAAGTCGAACCCAGATAAATGTTGAAATGTTGCTATTAAATTAGTTTTATGCTGATAATTGCTAGATTTTGGAAACTAGAAGTTATAAGAAAGTAACGTAACAAAATTAAAATAAAAATGATGAAAAACTGTCTATGTAATCGTTGTTTTCGCTGTAAGCAAATCCTAAGTATTGAATTGAAATACAATTTAAAAAGAGCTGTAGTTTGCTTAATATGCCTTGAGTTGAGCTTATGCTAGGTACCTACATAATATGACTGGAAAATATAGATACCTACATCTGCCCATTTTATTGCAAATAAGGTCTCCTATTACCTTTCTAGGTTCAGAGGCAAATTTGCTTAGTTAGATATTTCTACCATTATTTCTTTAATATTACAAGTGTTGTGTTCGATAAAATAAACGAAACATATTATTCAGCTCCATAATGGTTGTCATAAAACGCAGACGTAGATAATTTGACACATTTAAGACATTGAAAATGGCGTACATTGTGCTATTGTAAGATAAATTTATTAAAGACAATTATTTCAAGCATCAATCCGTTGTACGCCAGCGAAGATATGTTAATTCTGCTGATTTTAAAATGTGATTCTATAGTATAATATGAACTTGGTCGAATCTACCCCAGAGCACGTCGTATAGCACAAAACGTGACTCCGGTAATGAAAGTCTTACCCCTTATCCCGGTAATGAACGTTTCAGTAAGGGCCGAGCCACAGGCATGAGTTTTCTTTGGAGCCACGCTTGTGAATAAAAGCGTAGATCGAATGCTGTGTGGCTTGCTGACTGGCATGCGGGATGCATGAAGTCTTTGTTGACTTTGTGACTCACTACTGATGTGAATAGTCAAAGCAACTGACGTTTCTATAATAAACTTCTGGTAAGTGCTACCAATCTGCCGAGGCGGAGATTTAAATCATATATTAAAAATATATAACA
This sequence comes from Aplocera efformata, assembly GCA_921293045.1. NCBI lineage: Eukaryota > Metazoa > Arthropoda > Insecta > Lepidoptera > Geometridae > Aplocera > Aplocera efformata. The sequence goes on from OV121057.1 coordinate 2,401,401, forward strand.
TAAAATATTTACGTACTACACTGTTAATGATTATGTTAATGATATAACGCCATGGCCTGTTGTTGATCTGCTCCGCAACACGCAAAATAACTTGTAATATCGTTTTAATATTGATTAATAAGATGTATACGTAGACATAAGGACCATTTTATTGTTTGTGATTAGTATCATGGTCGCGAAAAGAAAGTAATCCTTCCATTAGAGGTGTCTTGCTTGTTTTTCCCCATGGAGGGTTGCATAGGGTTTGAACAAGTACTAAACTTAGAAATAAGAACGCTTGATCTTGTAGGTACATATTTATTTAAAAAAAGTAATGTCTCCAAGTGTTTTTTTTTAAGAATTAAACGGAAATAAATTATTTTGACTATAACTTTGAAAATATCTAAGTCATTGAGCGGGCCACAAGTGTCAGTAGAAATTACAATAGCAACACCATGAGTGTATACATAACGTAACATAACATTTTCTTTTATATAGTTGTAAAATAATGAATTGTTTCGCTAGGGGATTTCCGCTTATTACAGTCAGTAAACATATTAAATATTTCCAAGCAAAGCTGTATCTATGTGGGTGCGACCTAAATGGCCGCCTGCATTCGGCACGGATGAAATGAAGAGCTGAGATTCTTTCAGTTGGATAATTGGATCATCGCAATTGTAGGGAATGATTCTTTGGATACGGTAAGGGGGTACATTCGTTTTCGTTTGAAATTCTCAGCTCACTTTCCAACTAACTCGAGTGGAATAGGTGTCACTTATGATGATATTATAAATTTGATCGTTTCTTACAATAATATATTAAAAAAAGGTTAGAACATATACCGTAGGAAATTTTCTCTAGTTAAATGTACAACATAACTATTTTCATCGTAAAATGAGTCGGAAATATATTGTTATGTATTGTCATTAAACGGTTTTTGGGCGCCATTTTTTCAATATGGCGGCGCGAGCGGCAAAGATACAAGGTGACAAAGTGAAAATTCGGAAAAAGCCCGGCGAAATCTATAAAGTCACAAATTTTTTAACTCCCGTAAGACTTTCCAGCTAACCCCCTTTTTAAGCACCAACTGTATTAAGATATACTAGATCTGACCACTTACAATAAAAGAATTAAAAAAAAAACATTATGGAATTTGAAAATTGAAATTCGGAACATGTTTCTTTTTAATTTGCGAGGCTGGCATTCGTTTTTTTATTGTGGCGTTTACTAAATTTATTCGAAAATAAACAAATATATAAAATCAGCATCATAGATTTTCATACCGGACACAATTACACTATAATATCCATCTACTAGAAATTACGTCATGCTTACTCGGCCGGAAACCGAACGTAAGATCCCTCGCTTCAAAGGCAGGGTTCCTACTAACTATACCTACGGGTGGTACGCAGCCGTCAATACCCCTTTAAATATACATACGAGTATGTATAGTAGATGCTTACATGTATGAATAATATGTTACGTAATTTTTGGTCACATGTATACAATATTATACACACGCACACTCACAGTTCGGAAAGTTGTTACAAATTTTGACTTCTTTCGTGTGAGTCGCCAACTATGGTGTCGGAGTTTTCGAGCCGCTCGAAGGCCTCCGTCATGGTTTAACGACCAGTATAGCCAGTATATTGTGCAGTTGACAGGCGTATGATCTTATGATACCAGGAGGAAATTATTGCTTACATCATTTTTCGATAAGTTAAATAAATTGAATTATATACATTTTTTTATGTAATTCAATTTATTCGCGCGTAATAAGATTGAGGCTTTTCTCTGACGGTTAAAATTCAAATTCAAATCATTTATTCGCGAAACATAGGTTACAATGACAGTTTAGGATATAATTCAAGGCACAGTCATGTTTCTGCCTAACAGCATGCAAATTCAATAAGTTAATTGATAATTAAAAATAAAGACGGCTCCGTGGCTTAGTTGGTAGTAGCCCTGCCTTCGGAGCGAGGGGTCCCGGGTTCGATTCCCGGCCGGGGCACACTTTGTGTGGTGAGCATGAAGTTTGTTCTCGGGTCTTCGGTGTTTGTCTTGTGTTTCTGTGTTTGTCCATGCCATCTGCGACACAGGGAATCCTAGTGCAGAGGTATGAGTGTGTAAACGTTTATTATTTTATTAAAGATATGACAACATTAGCAAAAAAAATTCACGAAAATAATTAAGAAGAACTTTTCCCCCATTTTTCACCCAATGGGTTACATTGTCGTGGGAACTTAAACGTGGCAATTAATTGGTGAGCTCACCGCCTTCCAGGAGTTTTCCACGATTTACAGTTTCCCCCAGTAAAATAAAACGTTCCAGGAAAATTCCAGACAGTCTGGTGCAGTGTTTAATATATCAAACTCAAAATTTATATTCCTTTAATACATCTCAAGCATCGTTAAACGTCAAATTTTACACACACAAGTAAACATATTCGTGAGCATAAAACATGTTACAAAATCTCCTTAAGCATACAGATATCTCAAATTGCCTGGAATGCATGAGAAATTTCTTTCTGCGCGTTTCTATACAAATACTTTATGCATTAATAAGCACCCAAACTATACACATACAAAAACGCAAAGCTAAGTGTTGCCATTACCGTACCAGCCTCTAATGTTCCCACTGCTGGGACACCGGCCTACTCTCGATAATTGAGAGTGAATGAGCTCTGATCTACCACGGGAGCCCAATCCGGATTGGTGGATGTCACATGTCATCGAATTTTTGGTTCTAAGACATGCCGGTTTCCTCACGATGTTTTCCGTCACCGTTTTGAGAACGTGGTATTGCGCACATACATTTTTTTCAAGTGAAAAAACTCATTGGTGCACGTGTGGATTTGAACCAGCAACCTTCAGATTGAAAGCCGGCGACTATGCTCCTGGGCCACCACGCTCTAGTGTTGCCATTATTCGGCATCAATTTAATTGTCCCGTCAAAAACCCTTCTAGGATAAGGAGATAAGAACGTAAGCTGGCAGGTGAGGTGTTGAGCCTATCTGAGTCTTCTCATTGACGTGTTTTGAGTTGTCTGAGCTGGATAAAGTCTACGCACTCGCTTGTAAAGACTTTTAGACATACATCTCTGTAGCTTCGTTGGCAGTAGCCCTGCCTTCGAAGCTAGCTGCCTGGAATCAAACCCGGGACGTTTGATTCCCGGCAGGGACAGACTTTGTATGATGAGTGCAAACTTTTCTCTCGGATAGTCGCTCTTCTGTTTCTGCATGCCACCTGTGACACGGAAAAATAGTGCAGGGTTATAAGTGTGTAAAACGTTTCAAAAAGTTCTTTCTAGCTTCCTCAATCTGTCTGTGTCCAGGGGTACAGACGCCGACTTTCAATCAAAAGGTCGCTGGTTCAAACCCAACCATGTTGTATTTCTTAAGGAGAACATTATAAGTAGGATAAACAAAAGAAATGTCATTTAATTGCTGATGATCATTCTATGTAACGAAAGATGGAATGGATCCATCTGGATGTCTACCTAGTGTTACTTGGTTACCTACACCCATAAAAACAGTAATACGGGTTAGCCATCGATCTAAATATGAAAAGATCCAAGTCGCATCCTGTTGCGTCCGTCACCCGAGACGTATGTAACATATTAAGAGCCTGTGATTTAACTGCAATATATAAAAGCATAAAAACATCATGTATTATTTACATTTACATAATTTTTCATATTTTATAATATAATATGTCAACATTAATTTATTACAAAACGTATTTATTGTCACTTTTATTATAGCTGGACATAACTATGCAATATTAAACTCTAATTTATTGAATTTAAATGATACTTTAATTACTTGTGATGGACTGCATGGTAGATATAACAAAGTTGTTGTTTTAACTGACTTCAAAAAGAAGGAGGTTATTACAATAATTCGGATCTTTATATATTTTTTTATGTATGTTTATGTATGTTTCACTGATTTCTCCGCCATTTATCAGCCGATTTGGAAAATTCTTTTTTTATTTGGTAGTATATGCTTTCCGTAGATTTTTTACCAAAACCAGTCCAAAAATGTTGTCTTTAAATCAAAATAACTGGAAAAAATATGTCGTCTATGTAAACGAAACTGCGTATTCTGCTACTTTGAAGGTTGCTCATTGCTAATCTAATGAAGTCGGTTTTTTTAAATTTTATATTTTTCTGCTTATATTTACTTAAATATATATATTCATGGATATTTCACAAAGCATCATCTAGCCCAAAACTAAGCATAGCTTGTAATATGGGAACAAGATTACATATAGAATATTGCAGTTCAATAGAAATAAATAAATTTAATAAAAATAAATGAAAAAATATGTCATTCAAGCAAACGAAATTGTGTGTTTTGTTGTGAAATTTTTTTTTCATTTATTTCATTTATGTCATTGGGATATTGCAATAATTTATTTATATAAACTGTAAATAATAAATAAACCATTTGCAAACGATAAGCTACAACTTGAACAAAAGGATGCGTTGCTCCACAGATACGACTGACTACACAAATGGTTGTCTTGAATCGAACCCACGACCTTTAGCGCAGAAGGCAGAGCTTGAGGCTAGTCAATCATAACACAATATTATTATGGAAATTTGGCCATAAATGACACAAACCACTCAGACAATATTTTAGTGAAGACGAACCTGTAGGCTATAAAAAAAACTAATGTTGTCTAGATAAAATAATATCTTTTTTTATGCAATATGTGTCCGAATTTTATAGCACTCTTGTATGATGACATGATAATTTACTTATTTATACAAATAAATAAAATTGAAGAATCTGTTTGTATTGTCAAAATAGCAGCTTTTTACTAAATGCGTTTGAAAGTATATACCTATAACAAAAAAAAGATGATTTCCCAACGAGTCACACCCATTAAATAGTGTGATTCGATGGGAAGAAAATTCCCAACCAGTAACAGTGTAACTCGATAAGAGTTGAAAAACCCAAACGACTCGTTTAACGTGGCTGGTTGGAATTTCTTCAAAAACGTGAAACCTATGAGACTTGTAGAAAAAACGTTACTTTGTACCAAATTCATATATATTTTTAACTTTGACTTTGAAATGTTATTCACTTGTCCCAATATATCCATTATGTGTCAGACGGCAAAAAATATATCACATATTTTTTGTGACAATTTAAACTTAAAACTGAAGATGACTTTTGACATGTTGAGTCAGTTGCTAATTTCGAATTTTGAGAGCGGTGCACATGGAAACTCGTTTGGACGCGCTAACTAACCCAAAACTAAGTCTAGCTTATACTATGGGAACCAAATTATTGAAATTATTGAACAAGTATTTTCTCGTCGGCATCGTCTCATGTTGGCTTGTAACTGTGGGTATGATTATACCCACAGTTACAAGCCAACATGATGCCTGCCTTCGATTGAAGGCGGTACAGATGGAATAAATGTACAAAAATATTACCAGCCGGATAGCTTAACCAAAGCCCATGGGATTTCCGTGGGCAGTGTGCACCGCAACTAAACGATCGATTAAGAGTCTCCGTCAGTTAACATGACATTTAAAGTGTGAAAACATTTGTCAAACTGCCCCGGTTAGTTGGACACCTGTCTAAATTACCAATTATTATTCGGTGCACAATGGTGTAACTGTCGTGTTTGTAGCGGCCGTATTATCAAAATAATTAATCACGCGGCTAGCGGGTTTAAACAAGTAGCGTCAACTCTTTCGTCTCTTCAGTTATATGATAAAGGTACTGAAATGGCGAGGGGAAGAGAAAGCCCCTTTCACGCGTAGGAACCTGTTTGGACAAGTCACCGTAATCAGATGTTGTTTTTAAGCTCCAAATTATATCAAGACGCCTGATTCATGCTGCCTGGTGTAGTGGATTTATTACGATCTTTTGTTAGCTTCCTAGCTAAGTTTGTAAATAGTATTTTATTATTATTATTATTGTTGTATTTTATTTATTTAATGAACTCATTATTTACAATTTTTGCTACAAAATAAATAATATAAAATACAATAAAATAATTGAAGATTGTAAAAAATATTTAGGGTTAGAACAAGCGCTAAACTTAATTTTAAGAACGCATGATGTCGTAGGCAATTAGTTATTTTTAGAAAAAAAAAAAAAAATATGTAAAAGTCTTGAAAATTTTGGGTTGCAACCTCTCCTCAGCCTTTGACCTGGCTACGAAGAGGTTGCAGCCAACTTAAAAACTCGATTAACGTAGGAATCTTGCGGCTAGATCTCTGACTAGCGGTATGATTACCACGTGAACAAAAACCAACTCAGCTAAATATAGGATACAATGTTAACTATACCAATGGAATTTTACCGAATTGCGTCTGAGCAACAGGAAGTTAGTTAAAATGATTGAGTTAGTTAAACATACTGATTGACATAGATAAACCAATGTTTAACTCTTTTATTATATTTTATTATAAATAATGTGGCATTTTGGGCATTTGGGCATTTATGGCATTTGGGCATTTATGGCATTTTGGGGACGCTACCTTGTGACGGCTTAGTTATATATTAAGAAAGAGTTTTTTTTTAATGATATTTTGTTGTTACTCTTTGATTATATAAAAATATCAACTATCATGAAAGTGTGATTAGACTAGATTTCAATTACTGATTGACAGGGATACATTTTTTTTAACTAGCAACCCATTTATTTTTGTGTTGGTCCCATAAAAAATACCATCAAAATTTGCATCTGTTTCTGTAATTGTCATGGGGAAAGTTGAAATTTGTCAGATTGGACAAACTCTGAAAGAAAACAGTCAAATTGTTCGAGTCTAGTTCGAGCCATTCTAAGTGTTTTTTTACGTCAGCTGTAGGTAAATATATCTCTGATCGGCCTGTACATATGAAATAGTATATTGCAATTACGCCATAACTGTAATGAGTTTTACGTCATCATAAAATTGAGATGTGTCAAGAAGACAACGCGTAGTTAATTAAAAGATAACTAAATTATTAATTATAAATATGATAATTACCTGACCATAGGTATAATGATAATTTATGTGTGTGACGCCAAAATAACATAACATAACATATAATGAAAATTCATTGTTGTTTACCTCAAAAGAAACATAATCAAAATTAAAATGGTACATAACAAAAATACGTATACAATATCCCCAAAAACATAGCCATATTGATAATATATAATTTATTGATTATTGATTTGCGCAGCACCTAAAAGAAGTATTCAGTACAATAAGAAAATTCATAATACAATAATTAATTAAAAAAGAACAAAAAATAAAAATATAATTTACAATTGCAATTTATCAGCAGGTATTTGTTAATAATACAAAGAAAATACAATGGGCGGCCTTATCGCTATTAGCGATTTCAGACAAGAAGGATAAAAATGTGAAAAATTTTTAAAGACATCATTCAAAATTCGAAATATACTACTTAGTTAATTAATTAGTTAATTATAATACAATACTTAGTTTAATAAGCTTTCCATATAATAATACATACATATAATAAACACTTTTTTATGTATAAAAAGTGGATGTAGTAAAAAGTAGAGATATAATTATTAAAGAAATAAATATATTTTTTAATAGATAAAGTCTAATAAGATCACGCATTCGTACTACTCTTCAGTTTGGCTATTGTTCAGAATCATAACACAAATTATGTTTATACTAATCCGAATTTACATTGGTGCGTACACGATACTAAACATCACAGCTTTAAGAGTTATTTCTCTCAGTTATTTTGTGGACTTTTTGATTCCATTTCGCAGCATAAATACACAATAATCGTACTCTCATCTCAATACCTTGGGAATACTGTGTTTTTGGTGAGAGAGTTGATACTCAACGTAAAACTAGACCTTATAATAAATACGACTAAGCTGAAATTCCATTCTAAAGTGCGATAACAAAGTAGTTTATCTATAATATTTACCACGTTCTTTCATCGTGTGAGACGATGTGGAAAAGATGAGCTTGTAACCTTTGTCTGGGTTGAAGCCGTAATAGTTTATTTTGGTATTAAATTCATGCATGAAGTTTAAATTGAGAATTTTATTTCACTTTTGAGCGATTTTTTTTACACTGGTTGGCGTTAAAAACATACCAATGCGCTAAGGACATATTGAGGACGACGAAAACGTGGTCACATAATTTTTTCAAGTGAAAATACTGTGTGGTTTTGAACCGGGGCCTTTAAATTGAAAGTCGGCGTCTGTGCCCCTGGGCCACCACGCGCTCCCAACAATAACAGTACATACTTTTAACTCTTAAAGCAAATGAACAAATTTGTAATGATATGATTATTTTTCTCCGTATTCCTTATCCCTCGCCAAAATATGCATCGAAGATACTTATAATTTCCATTTCTCGTGCGAAGTCGGGGCGGGTCACTAGTGTAATAATAAAATAAAGTGAATGGCCATATTTTTTCTCCAAATCCCTTTACCTCGCTAAAATAGGCGAGTGTGAATGAGATTACGCCGTCATGCCACTGGGGTAATATTGTAAGACATTTTGTGGAACCTGATGTCGTCTTTGAAGGACTTTTCGAAATTAGTTTTGTCGTGTATCTGTTCAGACTTTATCTTGTTTGTTTAATGCATATTGAAATAGGCTAACGAGATATCTCACGCAAGTATTTTTGTATTTTAGTTTTAATTTTCGTACATTTTTTTCTATTTTTATTTTTCAATTTTTAGCTTGCTCTCGTATGATACATGCGGATTCTCCGCACACATTTTTTAGCCTTTTATTAGGAGCCTTTAATTGGCACACATTATATACAATGTATTATAATTATATTTTTTGTTAATCCTATATCTATTGTGTTGTTGGCGTTGCCTTAATAAATAAATAAATATAATTATTTTCGTGCGAGAAATCTCGTAATTAATTGTAGGCTCACGACTCATTTGATAGTAGCTCTGCTTTTGCACTGTAGTTCATTATCCTACTCAGGAATAAAATTAGTTGAAATTGGCTTTTTGTTCGGTTTTTGCTCGATATTACAGATAATGGTACGGAACCCTTCGTGCGCAAGTCCGATAGGCACTTGGCCAGTTTTGATTGTATGCTTGTCAGCATTATTGCATACAAACTGTGTCATATTTCATTTGAAACTAAACACTCCAGCAAGTTTAGCATTATTGCAACTTTCAGTCCTACATCAAGTAGTGGTTGCTTGTAATACAACACGCTTATAAACGCTTAGGCAGCATTTTATCAAGCTACTTGTTATTACCTACTGAGATTGTAGACTTATGTCTCAGGGAGTGCCTATTAAGGGTACTTTTAACCTTACGCTCAGTCAGCAGCTCTGCCTTTTGTGCTGTAGTGTCGTGGGTTCAATACGCAAGCATTTGTTTGACGAACATAACTGATTGTTCTGTGTCTGGTTGTTAATATGAGTTATTTGTATGTATTTAAAAAAAAATTGTTTTATATATATTGTTTTTTTTTTAATGTGAAATAGTGACGGTACGAGCTGAGGACTCACCTGGTGGTAAGTAGCGACCTCCGCCCATAACAACAGTAATGTTACACAGTATAAGATTTGAATCTTACACTGACTTTGTATTCATCCTGCTGCGTTCATCACCCGAGACGGGGATGATACGTATCATGCACATATGATTTCACCGGCACCCACACCCTTCCACTGGAACACAGCAATGCGAATGGACCGCTGCTTGGCGGCAGATTACCAGTGGAGGCAGTACATATCCGCGCGAACTTTGCACAAGTTCTACTGCTACTTTCCGTTGCTACTTTAGCACCACTCAGGGAGTACGTCTAAGGATTTATCGGGTACTACGGATGCGAGAAACGAGACCCCCTGTCCCCTATCTGTCTAGACAGATGTTTTTGTTAGGTACATATAGAATGAATCGGCAAGTTTTGCTATAATTAACATAGACCGGTCTTTTGAGGTCAGAACTCAAGCTAAAAATAAAAGAGTCTGTGCATATTTAACGGCGTGAAAACCGCCAATCACTTGGCGCATAAGCAATAATTACACAAGCAGTAGTTGCGTTAATGTTTCAAATTATTCGTGGTATATTTTTAGCGTGGCACGTTTTACATAACCATTGTATGAATAAATTTGTCCCGTATGCATAAATACCGTCGGAGATTGAATTTCTGTTTGTTCAAAGTAGGGTTAAACGTTTGAACAAACAATTCAGTTTTACCAAATGAACGGTTTGTTTGCATTTTGTGATACGATTTTTATGAACGCGCCGTGGAGACGGTTATATTTCGAGCCAAAATTATTTGAATGTTTTGTATCTGTTTTTATTGGAGAGAGATGGGTGAGCAGCTGTTTCACTTGATGTGATGTATGAGATTCTCAATTTGAACGTATGTTATTTCTTTTGCATGTAAAAAAATAGTTGCACTCCGGGAGTGCCTATAGAAGTGAAATTAAAAGTAGACTACGCAACGCGCGAGTGAGACCTCTAGTATTGCAAACGTCCATAGGCCGTATGCTTGTTTGCCACCTATACGGTATATAAAAAAAAAGATACTTACATACACAGTTTTCGGTAACGAGAACAGTAACAGTGCCGCAAGTTTAATGGTATTTTCCCATTTAAAAAACTGCCCTACTTGCCTATAGAAGTTTTCACTTCAAAAATGAACTATTTTGTATTTTTATAACTGAATCTGATTGACTTAGCCGGCATGTACGCAATTATTACCGAAGTAATCATTCAAATCCAATCGAATCAAAAGCCCGTTCAAGCTAAATAATTGTATCTGAATACATTTAACGTATCGGTAGATAAAATTCATCTCCTAAATATTTTTCTGCGGCTCCATGCTTTTTTATTCCACTCACTAAAAACTGTTTGGTTGTCAATCGGGCTTTTATTTTTTATCTGTGCTGTTGAAATTCAGTTCACTTTCATTTGTCTAATTTAAAAGCAGTAGTATAATAATTTATTATATGTTATGCAATATTTGTAGAGTGTTTATTGAGATTAGTTTAAAATAGCTTTGTGACCACTAAATTGTTATCTTATTTTAGAATAATCTTTATTTTGCCATATATATCTACAATATTTTGAATGTGTTTTGGTATCTGCAAAACAGGCCATTCAGCGCTGGTTTTCTATGACACCATAGTAGCATTCCATTCCTGTTTGAAATGTTATACTGACAGACGTTTTGCTTTAAGTTTCTGCAGGCTTTTACAATATGATATTAGGGGACGATGTTGCTCGCGTCCGTAGGGTAAGGGAGGGTATTTCCTCTGAGTCCCCTGCTGTGTCCCCCGGGTCAAAAGGAGCTACCCAAAAAAAGCAGCTGAACTCGTGTCGTTTTTCTAATTTTGAATAAATATTCTTAAAGATAACTAGCGCAAATAGCCGACGACTGTTGGACAGCAGACGTTCATTATACGGCGAGGCTGAAAATCAGCGAGGCTGGACCGTTGACCTTTTTACCACCAATAATTATCTACTTAAAATACTCACAGATCTTACTGTCGAGAAATTAATATTTGATATCGTAAATTCTTCGCATTTAATTTTTTGTTTTTTGTAAGCCATAGTGTAGTTTTTATTCTCCTTGGGGAAAAGGGGCTTGATTCGAGCTTTTATGTTTACAAATGTACGTGGCATGCTGGTGCCTGCAAAATTACTAGCACGAGACATTTTCCATATTGAACCTCAGCGTAGACTCAGTGGCGGAATAATCTGGCAGTGTAGAGTACAATTACTTTACTTAATTCTAACGCAATCACCAAATTCTTTACGCAAATCGATAGATTATTGCACAATAAAAACTTATCGAAATAAAACATACAAAAGCGGTTGACCTATTAAATAATTACATAATACGAAAAAAGTATATTTATATTGTATATATTATTTTATATAATATTTTAATGAAAGTGTGTCTGTATGTGTGTTTGTTTGCTAAACGGCTGGACGATTTTAGATGAAGTTTGTTATAAAGGTAGTCCATACTCTGTATTGATACATTGATAAATTGAAGTATTTTTTTGTAACTTAGGGAGCTGGTTGAGGCGTGGCGAGTAACAAATATACATACGCACAAACTTTCGCATAATATTATTATGATACCATTAGGAGAAGCTATAAACGTACAGAGTATTAAAAAAACATAATTGTTTCTATTAATTGATTAACTTTTGAACCAATCCGACTAATTCAAAATGTAAACGAGCAGGAAAGTATCAAACTGGTTCTAATCGTGATGGTAAAACGATATATATACATATTTTATTTTACTTTATGGTTGGTTTTATTACTTATTATTCCCTACTATTCGATGCACGTGGGTTCCCTAAGGCTTGTGCTGAAAATCAGCGCTGGGTATCCCATTTACCCATTCTTTTTTTTTTTTTGCGGTGGAGAAATACATTACGTATCCCCGCCTCGCCGGGGGGCGTGACGGGGTATGTCGGGCTCAGCTAATGTTGTTTGCTAATGCCTCTACCGACTAAAACTCCACCGTTGCTCAAGCATCCCATTTACCCAGCACATGCTGAGCACAAGCCTTTCTCGCAATCGCTGTATACGGCAGCGTTCCGCCAAGGCATGGTTTCTTTTTATTTAATTTTTTTTTCTTCTTTTTTATGTGTTTTTTTTATTATTCCTTAAATTTTTATCTATTGTGATTTATTATACTATTGTGTTTGCGAGAATAAACTGTTTTTCTTACTTTCTTTCTAATCGTCTCTCTCATTGATGCCCCAAAAAGTTACACGACTTTGTGGAGGATATAAATAACCAAGGTCTTCTGAACATAAAATAGAGCTTAGTCAAAGAATCATAATTCTAGTACGAAGTTTTATGTGTCTTCGAGCACTTCAGAATAATATACTACTTTCTAAGCTAACTAATGCGGACAATTTCGTGCGGACTTGGACAAAAATACGATGTAAAAAATGCGTTATATTATCATGTAGAATTTCTGATATCTATGTGACTCACTTAAAGCTTACTTTATCACGTGTCTACACTCTACAGCGTGAGTGTAAATGCTTGATCAATATCGCGATCGGATCTGGGCGAGGATGGCCCAGTCTGTATTAATGTCAACTTACAATCAATAAGTTTGTTATTATTATCTTTTATTTATATTATACTACCTGACCCGTGCGTTGCTGTGGCTAACGTTTTTTTAATTGTAACTGTCAAATATTGTAATAGACAAATAATTTGCAATAAAATAATATTGCGATCATAAATTGAGATGTGAGCTATCCTATCTTTCAAGGATCAAACTGCACACGGTGTACAAATTTGATTAAAATCGGTTAAGTAGTTTAGGAGTCCATCGCCGACAAACATCGTGACACGTAATTTATGTATATAAAGATTTTTGTTTGATTTGTTATTAATATAAATATAATTAATCAATACATTGCAACTATGATTATTATAATAAAACCTTTGTTTTTAGGCAATGAATGAAATTTGACATTGACTTTTTGATAATCTACTCGTGGGTTAAAACCATAGTGAGGCAAGGCTGGCTCTACCATATTTGGAAATCTGCTTCATAGCTAACATAAGGTTGGGGCAGTCACATTAGAGACAGTTCTAGATATCGCGCCGGAGGGGTAGCTCTCTTTTTAAAATTCCTGTTTTGCACCGACCCAAATAGAGGTCAACTCCAAGGCAAGGGCACCACTTAGGTACGCCGTAAGTGTCTTAAGTATCACCGTTTTTGTTAGTTTTAAAGCCGGTCGAGAGTTAAAAGTCCACGTAAAGGCAATCTGCGGCAAAAACATTAAGTCGAGTTAAAAACAATGCTCCCAAAAGCAAGCCTGTTCATAGTAAAGAAAAATAAACACCGATCCACGAACACGCTCCATATTTATTGGGGCTTACCCTAATCAATATCCCGATATAAATGATCCGCGATCAATATTCGAGTGTCACATTGGTACGGAATTTCAAATGATCGCGATATTTATTGACGTGTAGGGTGTGCCTTAGGATGGAAATAAGTTGATTGTTGTGAAGCTATAAACTATTCTATAAATATTTAAGGCTTTAGAATTTCATGACTAAGCATTGTTTGTTTATAAACTAGCGACCCGCCCCGCCTTCGCACGGCTGTATGGTGTATGTGACGTAGGTCCTAATAAAATTCCATAGTACATGACTATTGAGAGCGTGGTGGCCCAGGGGAACAGACGCCGAATTTCAATCTGAAGGTCGCTGGTTCAAACCCACACGTGCACCAATGAGTTTTTTTACTTGAAAAATTTATGTGCGCAATACCACGTTCTCGAAACGGTGTCGGAAAACATCGTGAGGAAACCGGCATGTCCTAGAACCAAAAATTCGACGACATGTGACATCTACCAATCCGGATTGGGCTCCCGTGGTAGATCAGAGCCCATTCACTCTTAATTATCGCGAGTAGGCCGGTGTCCCTGCAGTGGGAACATTAGAGGCTGGTACGGAGTACATGACTATCTCGTAAGGTTTAGCCAGCATTAGCAATGTAAGCGACTAAAAATATGTTTTTACGACATCATTACGACGGCTCCGTGGCTTAGTTAGTAGTCCTTCGAAGCGAGGCGTCCTGGGTTCGATTCCCGGCCAGGGCACACTTTGTGTGGTGAGCATGTAGTTTTTTCTCGGGTCTTCGATGTTTGTCTTGTGTTTCTGTATTCTTCCATGCCATCTGCGACACAGGGAATCCTATAGCATAAGTATGAGTGTGTTAACGTTGTTGTTGTAAAAGTATTGGAGCCGGTCTTTTCGACGTCAATTAGAAATTAAAAATGTGTTGTTATATTGTTATAAAAATTATATATCGCTAATTAAGTACAATGCTTTATTATATGAAATCCTAGAACTACACAAAATAACAAAAAATGCTTAATTAATACGATTATAATAACTTACTTCGTAATTACCATCAATTAAATTATTTCTGTAAACATTTATTTTTTTCATTGAAGTTCTCCGCTTTACTACAATATACAATTTATATAAACCTTTCGGAACCTTCTAGGGTTCACTAGCCAAATCAAATTTAAGTCAATTTACAATTTATTTTTAAAGTCAATAAAAATAAATCCGAAATATATTCAATGGCCTTTCAAAACAGGCAAGCATTGTTCTTGATAATAACATTAAATAACTAGCTGCCGTTATTGGCTATCCTACCTCTTTCAACCGATAAAGAGTGGCCTATTTCAGACTACAATCTATCTCTGTGCCAAATTACATCCAGATCCGTTCAGCCGTTTTGGCGCGATTAAGTCACAAACATCCATTGAAACTTTCACATTTATAATCGAAACATCACCAAAATCGTACAAAATGAAAAAACCAATGCCAAATTCTATTTTTAAAACATAATACAGTTCTATTTAAAGACATTAGATTTCCACGTGACATCTGCTAAACAATAGTATACTTACATACAAGGCTATTCGGCATTACTCCGTAATATACGGATACAGGTACCGAATTACGATTTGGGTTCTTAAAACACAGCGGTAAGTTATAAAATGCTCTAACAGTTCTTATTTTTTTTTTTACGTAATTTAACGGCCTGTGTTTATAAATATAAAACCAAAACCTGTTGTTATGGTGAGCAATCGACATGATTGGATTCAGCAAGATGTTTTGAATACAGAATTTTTAGGGTTCCTTACTGAGGTGAAGGGAATCGACTCTTTTTTTGTGATGCCACTGGGGACAAGAAGGCTGGCTCGTTCCTTGCCCAAAGATTATCTTTGGCCGTCCAACGCGGGAATGCAGCCAGTGTTCTTGACATTCTACCCCACGATAAAAAAAATCTATTGTAATTTTTACATTTTTGTTCTTTATAAGTAGCCTGTTTGTTCTTTATTAAGTACCTATTATGATTTTTTTTAAATTTTTTCTTTAGATACAGATTTACTAATTACTCAGTTAATGATTATATAAATGATAAAGCTCCGTGGTGTGATGTCGTTATACTCCACGACTAGCAAAAAATTTACATCGTAATAAGGAAAATGTTATTTAGATTTAAGTACTTACTTTGTTAAAGGGATCATGCTCGCGAAAAGAAAGTAATCCTTTCATTAGGGGTATCTTGCTTATTCTTCCCATGGAAGGTCGGATAGGGTTTGAACAAGCGCTAAACTTAGTTTTAAGAACGCATGCTCTCGTGGCTACATAATTATTAAAAAAAGAAATTGAAGTTTCCAAGTTATTTTTAAGAATTCAACAGAAATAAAGATTTTTGACTTTGACTTAGACTTTATCGCTCTTTAAATGAAAGAGACATATAATGAAAATTACTTTGACCGTGACTTTGGAATTAGTTGTCTAGCCACGTCAAAACAATTCTTAGGAATACTAATACTCAGTTTGTTATATGAAATAGCTTTGAGTCTTGTAGGTTTTATAAAACAAGCTATACAAATATTCATGGATATTTCACATAATAATAATAATATAATAATAATAATTATTATTATTTATTTGAACAAGCAATTAAGTACATGGCATCAATTTAATAATAATACAGTAACAATTTGAGTTCTTATAATAGGTGTGTGAATATGACTCCGCCCCTTTTTGTCAAAATAAAACACATTTGTTCGCTTACAAAATTAAAAAAAAAATTATTGAAAGTATGCTCCATCTACAGCTACAACCTTCGCCCATCGTTCAGGTAGTTTTCGTATTCCTTGCTGGAAGAAGTCCTGGTCTTTTGAGCTTATCCAGTTGTCAATCCAAATTTTGATACTTTCACATGAAGTAAACTTTTCTCCAGTAAGGTCTGTCTGCATCGTCCGGAATAGGTGGTAATCCGAAGGAGCTATGTCTGGTGAATATGGCGGGTGGGGTAACACTTCCCAGTCCTGTCCCTCTAAATATCTTTTTACGACTTCTGCGGTATGCGGTTTGGCATTGTCATGCTGAAGAACTAATTTGTTATGTCTATTCACCCATTCTGGTCGTTTTTCTTCTATGGCTCGCTTCAAACGCATTAGTTGTCGTCGGTAAACTTCTCCATTAATAGTTTCAGAGGGTTTGAGCAACTCATAATATACAATACCTTTCTGATCCCACCAAATACAGAGCATGACCTTGGCACAGTGAATATTTATTTTTGGCTGTGATGGGCCTGGTTCGCCTGGTTTCACCCAAGCTTTTTTGCGTTTAGGATTTTCGTAGTGTATCCATTTTTCGTCTCCTGTGACTATCCGATGCAAAAATCCTTTTCTTTGCTGTCTTTGAAGCAGCATTTCACAAATGGTTTTCCGACGTTCCATGTCTCTTTCTTTTAAATCATGTGGAACCCAGTCACCGGCTTTTTGAATCATTCCCATCATTTGTAAACGCTTTGCAACAGTTGAACGATCAACATTTAATGCTGCAGCTAATTCTGATTGAGTTTGGCAAGAATCTTCCGCCAATAATGCTTCCAATTCAGCATCTTCAAATTTTTTTGGTGGTTTTCCATGTTCTTTATCCTCAGTACTAAAATCGTTATTTTGAAATCGTCGAAACCATTCCTTGCAAGTTGTATTAGACGGAGCATGCTCACCATAAATCTCCACAAGCAAACGATAAGTTTCCGCTGCAGTTTTCTTCGCAATAAAATAATGTAATAACACTTCCCGCAAATGACGTTTATTTGGAATAAAAACCGACATTTTCGAAAAGGTGAAAACAATTGTTGCTTACACTTCAACCAAATATCATAAAATGCGTTAGATAGCTGACATTCAGTACTATCGAATACAAGTATGGTCATTTATTAGTACACGTAAACAATACTAAAAACGACATCTGTTGAGAAAGGGCGGAGTCATATTCACACACCCAATACATTACATAGTTATTTTATAATAATATGTACGAACAATATTGATGCAAAGATCACTATCCCCCACCCTAGGTTAAAACCTGTGTTGTGGGTAGATAGCCTCTCTCGTCTCGTCATCTAGCCTTTATTTATTTATTTATATCTATTACTGATACAATATTATATAGAATTTATTTTACTTATTATCTACCTAAAACGAAAAAAATGATTTATTCAAACGATACTTGAGATCTAAAGGAATAAATGGGTTTGAGTT
Source organism: Aplocera efformata (assembly GCA_921293045.1). Classification (NCBI taxonomy): domain Eukaryota; kingdom Metazoa; phylum Arthropoda; class Insecta; order Lepidoptera; family Geometridae; genus Aplocera; species Aplocera efformata. Next base: position 2,419,453 of record OV121057.1, read on the forward strand.
TGAGTTTACTTCTTTCCAAAGGTTAGGTTAGGTTTAGATTTAAGCAACAATGAGTTCTATACCGTACCAGCCTCTATTGTTCCCACTGCAGGGGCACCGGCCTACTCTCGATAATTGAGAGTGAATGGGCTTTGATCAACTACGGGGGCCCAATCCGGATTGGTAGATGGCACATGTCTTCGAATTTATGGCTTTAAGACATGCCGGTTTCCTCACGATGTTTTCCGTCACCGTTTCTAGAACGTGGTATTGCGCACATCAATTTTTCAAATGAAAAAACTCATTTGTGCACGTGTGGGGTTGAACCAGCGACCTTCAGATTGAAAGTCGACGTCTATGCCTCTGGGCCACCACGCTCTCAATAAGTTCTATGAATAAATTATGTGCGTCGTTCTCAACACGGTGAAGGAACGTCTTGAGGAAACCAGCATATCCTAGAATTGAAATTTTGAAGGTCGTCCGGATTGGGCTCCCGTGGTAGATCAAAGTTCATTCACTCTCAGTTTTTGCAAGGTGTCCTTGCAATTGGAACATAAAATGCTGATACGAAAAATTTTAAAGTGCATAAGTTTTTCGTATCGAAAACATTTCAGCTAGTGAATTACTTTTCAACTGATGGAAAATAGTGTCTACTTACCTACTTAAATTGGATCTGATATTTGACAGAAAGCTATCCTAAATACACTGAAGTAAAAAGCAAGAGATATTTTAGTTATTTTTTATACCTTTCTGCACTTATATTAGAAAAGCTTAACATAAACTTATCTTAGTGTATTTGTATGAAAAATTGCCAGTCAAATACTTCTAAAATCTTTGACTTTCGTGCAGATGAGATCCCAGATCAAACATCATAAAGGCGCAACTTCATTGCTACGCATGTGATGCACAAAATCGTGGCGCATTCGATTTAAGATCATACGGGCAAGTTTGTGAAAAACGTATGCATTTCATTCGATTGTAGTTTCACCATAGCTAGCTAGAGTTTATTATTCAAATAAAATACAAATTCCTTTTTTATATTGAATCTTAAAAATAGCGGACGTTCCACCTGATGATTCGTGGTGACGCTCAAAAACAACATCAATATAACTCAGGTCTATCCTTATCGAAGACTAAATTTGTATCACGTCGCACCCATGACGGGTGTGAGACGGGGATGTAGTGACTCATGCGGCTGTAATTTCACTGGCACCCAGACCCTTCCATTCGACAACAGCGAGAGTGAATCTCTGCTTGGCGATGGATTACCAGGTGTGGTGACCGTACTTGGCATAACTTGGCATTGGTTCAACTTTGTTCGACGGAAAATAGCTGTTATTGTTAAAACAATTGGACGGGATTTCATTAAAATACAAGAATCATCAAGAACCAACCAGATATTAAAAACTATCAATTAAAAACCGCATTAATATTAACCCTTAAGCTTAAGACCTTCCAAGCCACAGACGGGATGTCACGCACATAAATTTGTATGTTAAGTAAATGAATTGCCAAACCTAATTGAAGACATAAAGCCAAAGTCAAAGATTTTTATTTCCATTAATTCTTAAATCATCTTTATTAAATAAATATGTACTTACACGGTCACGCGTTCTTATTACCAAGTTCCAAACTCAAACTCATGTATTCCTTTAGATCTCAAGTATTTGAGTTCACTCAAGATCACGTTAAATTTTCACGCACAAGTAAACATATTCGTGAACATGTAACGGGTCACAGGTTTTAGTGTTCAAACCCTACTTATTAATAATAAGAATTGAATTGAATTGACTTGCGTATATCATCGTTTGTAGCGTTGCCGAGCGCACCAGTGGGTTCCAACCTTAATTAAAATCAAATCAGATAAGTAAATCAAGTTTGCTTTCGGATAGGCTATAGCGCTTTGATGCTTCAATAAGGCTTTTCATGAAATAATTTGATGAAGGATTCTCGACTTTATTGATGTTTCCTTAGGGTTGAAGGTTAATAAAACTTTATTTTTTTAACCAGGCGGTGAAAGCATTTGAACAGATGGTTCGATTCTCTTTATCTGTATCTATATCGGGAAATAATTTGCATATTCTGAGTGTATTTGTTATATCCGCCGGTATTTTTTAAGGTCATGCGATGATATATGATATATGAAGTGAAATTTCTTTAGGCGCGTTGGGTATTTTTTGAGATGGGAAAAAACCATTGAACTCGCGTCGCTGTTACCATTACCGACACCTCTGTATAAGTATCTGTTGTGTAGTCTTCTTTTGTCTTCACTTCTGTCGGCAGCGGAGTGCTACTAATGTTTGTAAATACATAGGTGCTTGAAAAAATATTTATATTAAAGTTGTCCCGGACGGAATGAAAACTTAAAATATATAGTTATTTTTTAGTTTTAGTCACACTTTTTAATATATTAAGTATAAAAATTTACACGTCTTCACACATATGTAAGACAAAAAGGTACAGAAATCTCAAAACATTTCTGGTATTTCGTGAGTTTTAATAAACATATTATTGCGCACGCTGTAGGCACATTGTGATAATAATGGACTCGGGAATATTGAATTTTCCTAACGTAGTCCTTAAATAAACATCAGGTTTTGAGATTCAACACTTCTTGCATCGGAATCAGATGCTAGCCTCTATACACAATGTATGATGTAAATGTCACAGTCCATGAAAAGCAGTACTACTGATAGTCACGCTTGAGTAATCGGTATATGGTTTGATGTAAAAACTTAGGCACTTACAGTTATAATACAATATAAATATGTTGCAACATATTTTACAATGTTTAATGATAATCCGTGGCTTAGTTGGTAGTACCCTTCGAAGCAAGGGGTCCCGGGTTCGATTCCCGGCCGGGGAAGAGCATGAAGTTTGTTCTCGGGTCTTGGGTGTTTGTCTTTCGTTTCTGTGTTTGTCCATACCATCAGTGACATAGGGAATCCTAGTGCAAAGGTATGAGTGTGTTAACGTTGTTTTTTTTAACGATACTTACGAATGTAAATAATAAATCATTTTGGGGGATCCATTAGCTCGCGTAGCCGAATACCGTAAGAGTCTCTACACGTGACCCCCGGGTGGTGCGTAAGGAACAAACCAAAGTAACAGCAGAACTAGTGCTATGTTCATCCGGAAAAATACAGCCTCAACACCTGGTAATCTGTCGACAAGTGGAGGTGCAATCGCGTTTCAGTGTTTCAGTGTTTCAGTGGAAGAGTGGTGACGGTAAAATTACAGACACTTGATGAGTAACATCCCATCTCAGAGAGACGGGCGCAACGCCATCCCCATAAATTAAATTATAAGAAGACCCTACGACTTGGGTCGTCTCATACTTTAGTAGATGACCTGAGTCTTATTTTGTTGTGAGTCTTAAGATCAGGTGGACCGTTTGTAATAAAGACTATTATGACTATTATTATCATTTATCCGTGCGAAGCCGGGGCAGGTCGCTAGTTATATTATACAATAGTATTTGTGTAGAATAACACATGTCACACTTCAAGATCATTCAACCAAAATTGTGTATGCATTCTAATGAGGACAGGGTTACATTCGTGTACATCACACGTGTCTCTGTTCTATTTCAGCGGCTGCGTTCGGAAGTACCTCGTAATGTATGTGACTTTTACTCGTAGACAAAGCATACTGTAGCAGTACTACTATGTAGTAATATTACAATACTAGCTGCGCCCCGCGGTTTCACCCGCATAGTTCCCGTTCCCGTGGAGAATACGGGGATAAATTGATTTTATTTTTTTCGTTAATTCTCCAATGTTTTAATAGTTATTCTGCTATTCGGGACGGAAACAAATCCAACAAATCAAAAACCATGGCAATCGGTCCAGCCGTTCTCGAGTTATAAGTGTTGTAACAAACACGACTTTCTTTTATATATTGTATATAGATTTTATAGAAACCTCAAAAATTGTAGCCTATATGTTATTCTGATGGATAAGCTATATTGTGGTAAAGTTTCATTCAAATCCATTCAGTAGTTTTTACGTGAAAGAGTAACAAACATCCATACATCCATACATCCATACTTACAAACTTTCGCCTTTATAATAGTAGTAGGATTTACCTAAAATCTTCTTGTAGATATGAACGTTGAACGTTTACACACTCATACCTCTGCACTAGGATTCCCTGTGTCGCAGATGGCATGGACAAACACAGAAACACAAGACAAACACCCAAGACCTGAGAAAAAACTTCATGCTCACCACACAAAGTGTGCCCCGGCCGGGAATCGAACCCGGGACCCCTCGCTTCGAAGGCAGGGCTACTACCAACTAAGCCACGGAGCCGTTTTACACATCTGTGAAATTTTATCTGACATTATTTTTTATGTATCTGATTGTATTGAACGACATAAAATTGTATACCTGTAATTTGGTAAAACAAGCGGACATATTAATATTAACTGGTAATCAGAAAAACCTATTTGTATTTGTATTAAAAAGTCAATGCGTGACGATGGGAAAAAACTGAAATATATGGGGTTTTTCCGAGTCGCTAGAAAATATTAAACTTTTTCGGGATAAAAATTAGCTTATATCAGGGTACCTTCGTAACAATCCAAATCCATACAGCCGTTGACGCGTGAATTAAGCAACATACAAACAGACAAACCTTCGCATTTATAATATTAGTATTATTACACAAGAGATGGATGATTCTGGACTTCTCTAATTCTAGGAAAATGACATCATAATTCTGGGAAGATGACGTTTACACACTCATGTACTAGGATTCAGTATCCCGCCGATGACACGAAAAAACACAGAAACAAGAAAATTACCCAAGACCCATGAATAAACTTCATGCTTCGAAGGCAGGGCTACTTGCAATTAAGTAACGGAACCGTAACAACTTGTATAAAAGAAATTTTTTGCTATTAGTATAAGTACTAACAATTTTTGTCAGTTGTCGTTCTGACGATCGCTAGTTCAAAGCCAATCTTGCAATGATTATTATTAATATGTATGGAATACTTCGTTCTTAAAACAACATCAGAAAACATCGTGAGAAAATCCAATCCGCATTAGGTTCCCATGTTTAACTCTTACTTGCCGAGCGTAGAATGGTCTTCATGTATTGACAACATAAGAGGCTCAAAGTCAAAATAAAAACAAACAAAAAAAAAACTTGGAAACGTCACCAATATGTCAGTACTAGCTGCGCCCCGCGGAGTTACTCGCGGTTGTACTTCCTACGGAACCGTACATTTTTCCGGGATAAAAAGTAGCCTGTGTGCTATTCCAGACTATAATCTATCTCTGTGCCAAATTTCATCCAGGTCCGTTCAGCCGTTCTGGCGTGATTGAGTAACAAACATCCATCCATACTTGCAAACTTTCGCGTTTATGATATTAAGTAGGATAATTCGTATATAGTATTATTATATTATATTATATATATATAATAGTATTATTGATATTGTATATAGTATTATTATAGTATTATTATATTATGTTTACAAAACTGAAAAATGCATACAAATAGTATAAGTACACCTTTTACTAGTTTTTTTTTTTTTTAAAAACAACGTTCACACACTCATACCTCTGCACTAGGATTCCCTGTGTCGCAGATGGCATGGACAAACACAGAAACACAAGACAAACACCCAAGACCCGAGAACAAACTTCATGCTCACCACACAAAGTGTGCCCCGGCCGGGAATCGAACCCGGGACCCCTCGCTTCGAAGGCAGGGCTACTACTAACTAAGCCACGGAGCCGTCAGATTACAGAGCTCGAAGCTGCGTACTTGAACATTATCATCTGATCATCTAATCTGTCAACAAAAACATCATAAACGTAACAAACATTATACTTCTAAAAATATCTTACACTATGACTCGAGCGAGTTAAACGACCTTCGACGGAAAATATCCAAAGGAAACACGCCTTTAGCGATTGGGTTGAGTTGAGTTGCAATTTCACAGCTTACTCAATATCAGAAATGGAATATTATAAATTGCCTATTTCATAACTTGTAGGCTGGAAAAATACTTGCCAAAATCTTGCGCGTAAGCTTAACTTGTTGTTTTTAGGTTCAATTTAAAATTAGATGGTAAGGCAGAAAATTCTTAAATGCATACAATATTATTAGATATACAATACACAGGTGAATTATAAGATTTATAGGAGAAGTATTAGCCATTGAAAAAGCAATGCCAAATGATCTCATCACTTGTCAAGTCTAAGTTCCCAGGATGTTGTATAAGGTGAAATGCGGTCCATTGATGCCTTGGTATCTTGGAGAAAAAGGGTTAATCTTTGTATGTATAATATTTTGTTTTGACTTTTTCCACTCACAACGGTTCTACGCGTGATAGATCATGGAAAAAATATATTCAGCAAAAAAGGATGTCTTTTTTACTTATGTATTGTTTTATTATATGAAATTTTTGATGATATTTATTTTGAAATACAATTTTTAAAATTTTACGCACATATTTATAAAGGTAGGTCAAAAATTGCTTGTTTGCACCTTAAAATTATTGTTTTTTAGATTTTTTTGGATTTTATTTTGCTTAGGTGGGATACATTGAAACATATCTCTATTTTTGATTCCTTCCTTCTCGCCCCACGCACCAATTAAAGGCTCTATTTAATTTGTTCACTTAAACCACTTATATCAAAAGTCATATATTCTTAATAGCCACTCTAATAGCTATTATTATACCTATAAATCAAATTTTTGTTAAAACAGCATCCAACCTTGGTGAACAGGTAATCATAGAGATTATTAGCTTAACTATTTATAGAAATATCAAATCACTAGTCTCAAGGCTATGTATTGCAGCTTATCTTTGTAATTTATGTAGATACTAGCTGCATCCCGCGGTTACCCTCGGTTAAAAAGTCAACATACATGAAAATACCGACAGAAGTTGTATTTTATTCCAAAACACAAAGAAAAACTTCACTTTTGGATGAGCCTATGTATTAATCCAGGGTACCTTTGTAACAAATTTCATTCAAATCCGTTCAGCCGTTGACAAACATACAAACAAACACACTTTGATAAAAGTATGATAAAAATCAATTGCCGTTGACAAGGTTTATATGGAAATAGCGACCCGCCCCTTCTTTGCATGAGTGCTCGGCTTTTCTCCACTATAATAAGCAATACTACATATAAACCTTCCTCTTGAATTATTCTATCTATTGCTGAAAACTGCATTAAAATACGTTGCGTAGTTTAAAAGATCTAAGCGTTTTGTTTTGTCCATGATTTCACTTCGCTACCGGAAAACTAGCGGTGGTTGTCACATGCTGAGTTATATACCGTTTCGCGACAAATCAGTTACTGGTCTATTTCTTATATTTATATTTTTTGTTTTAGGTGAGTGATAATTTGTGGCGAATAAATAATATCTTCTTTTTTTCTTTCTTTTGTTTACAAACAGCGAGAGCGACTTTGTTTTATATAATGTAAGTTCGGAAATTATGGAAAAAATTAAAGTGCATCAAACTGATTGTAAATTGTGAAATATCTATCGGGTCAGCTCTTATGGCAATCAAATTATTTTAAGAGCCACTAAGAAAAATCTATATAGGACATAGATTTAGTATAAGGCTAGAATGTTAGAACTTGGACGCAAAGTGATGCAGTTTTGTATGAGTCTATGGCGACTTAGACAGGCAACTCTATTGTGAAATGTTAATAAGAGAGTTTTAAGGCTTAGGTATTTTCTTTTTGTAATATATTACGAAAAAGGCGTTGAACTAGCAACATAATTATTACGCTTGTGTGCGTGGCAGCAATGTGATACGCACACATTTTGTATTGTTTTGGCTTCACCATTGTGTGGAATTTCGTTTGATATTTTTCTTCTTGTATATTAATTCCGCAGTTACGACCATTAATCAATATTAATTTATTCATAATATCACAAAGATGGCTTTGCAAAACGAAACTTTTTTTTACGATGAATGTCACACAATTTGAAATCAAAAGTGTTTTTATTTGTCAACATTTATGTATGTCTGTATGTATGTCATTTATGTATAACTATCAGATGTACATAAATGTTGACAAGTAAAATCATTTTTGATTTGAAGGGATTCACTTATATCTCGGTGTACTTCTTGCTATGGTCATTATATACCATGAGAATCCAAGACGGGGATATAACGTCTCATGCGCGTCATTTCACCGGCACCCACACCCTCCCGGAACCAAGGCGTATTACCAGGTGCGTTGGCAAGTTCTGCTGCTACTTAAATATCTTGTCTAATAAATACTTGATGTTACAGAATTTAATTGGTGTTCGTAACTAATTAATTAGTTCGAACATGTCTATAAAGTTTACAACTTCGTTAAATAAGGTGGGCGTGCTCACTTAAATAGTAGATGGGCAATGATTTGATCCAATAAAACTACCTAGACCTAAATTAACTTTGTGTAACAGCATGAAATTGGTTCTTGGGTCTTAGTTTATGTGTGTTTATGTCACCTGCGTTATAAATATTGTAGTGTAGGGGTATTAAAAATGTAAGCGTTAATTAGCAAAACGGCTTTGTAGCTTAATTAGCATAAGCCGTGTCTTAGAGACGAGGGTTCTCGGGTTTGATTCCCGGCTGGAGTATTTTTGTGTATGAAGCATGAAATTTGTACTCGGGTCATGGGTTTCCGTCTTGGGTTTCTGTATGTATCCATGCCAGCAGTGACACATAGAAACTTAGTACAGAGCTATGAGCGTATTAGCGTTAAAATTCACAAAAAAAAAAATTGGGTTAAAAAAACTCCAAAAAAATTAATACATTTATTACTTTGGGTTCTCCCACTGATATTGAGTTTAAAATCCTGATGAAAGTTATTAATAAAACATCTGTGTGGCCAACTTAATATCAAGCTTATTTTTGATATCACCCATCTCATTGTTATAAAGATAAGTGCTTAATTTCTCCTAATAATATTGGGTCATAACCTATGAAATATCCGTTTATTAAACCACTTAGCATTGTAAATGGTTTTATTTGGTATTCTAAATTCAAATACATGGCATATTATTCCTTTTTCGAAATCAGTTATCTAAAAAGTTAAAATTTTTGGGTGGTCAACTTCATTAATATAAAGCTTATTTTTAGAAATCACACATCTCTTACTGATATAAAGATAAGGTGAGCTTAATTTCTCCTAATAATATCGGGTCATTACTTATGAAATATCCGTTTATTAAACCACTTAGCATTGTAAATGGTTTTATTTGGTATTCTAAATTCAAATACATGGCATATTATTCCTTTTTCGAAATCAGTTATCTATAAAGTTAAAATATTTGGGTGGTCAACTTCATAAATATAAAGCTTATTTTTAGAAATCACACATCTTTTACTTATATAAAGATAAGGTGTGCTTAATTTCTCTTAATAATATTGGGTCATTATCTATGAAATATCCGTTTATTTGACCACTTAGAATTATAAATGGATTTATTTGGTATTCTAAATTCAAATACATGGCATGTTATTCCTTTTTCTAAATCAGTTATCTAAAAAGTTAAAATATTTGTGTGGTAAACTACATTAATATCAAGCTTATTTTTAGAAATCACACATCTTTTACTGATATAAAGATAAGCTAAGCTTAATTTCTCTTAATAATATCGGGTCATTACCTATGAAATATTCGTTTTTTTGACCACTTAGAATTATAAATGGTTTTATTTGAAATTCTAAATTCAAATAAATGGCATGTTATTCCTTTTTCGAAATCAGTTATCTATAAAGTTAAAATATTTGTGTGGTCAACTACATTAATATACAGCTTATTTTTAGAAATCACACATCTCTTACTGATATAAAGATAAGGTGTGTTTCATTTCTCCTAATACCTAATATTGGGTCATTACCTACTAAATATCCGTTTTTTTGACCACTTAGAATTATAAATGGTTTTATTTGGAATTCTAAATTCAAATAAATGGCATGTTATTCCTTTTTCGAAATCAGTTATCTATTTTTTTATTGCCATATTTTTAACCGTCTTCGTAATAAATAGTGAAGTTCTTAATTCAATTGTAGGTTTTATCTTACACGATTTCTTTGCCAATTGTTGGCCAATGGCGATAATTCTTTTTTTAATTTGATAGAGAGCATCACCATGCTCTCTATCAAATTAAAATAGTTCGCTGGTTCAAACCCATTTTGATTTAACAACTAATTAATGATAAAAAAACTAGGGGAAAATAATTTTCAAAATCGGTCTATAAATTACAGAAAACTGGGGTCACAAAAAATATAACTGTATTGATACCTCCTTCGAAAGTCCGTTGAAAACATACTCACGCGGTATTCATTACCGCGTAAGTATGAGTGATATGTCATTTATATTGTATGCCGATAGAAAGGTTTCATTTCTACGTCGAACACGACGTAATTTTCAACAATCACACTAAATTTCATAAAATACAGTGGATACAGATATCGCGATATCTCAAAAAAATATACCCCAAAAAAAAATGTTTTCAATAATTATATGTCTTTTGTAAAATGTATGTAACAATTTACAATTCGAAGTCAAACTAAAGCTATTTTAGTAAGTGAACAGTTAAACGAAACAGAAAAATCATAAGCTAACACCTAATCGTTTTTGATTAAACTCCTTATCTTTATAGCAGTAAGAAATGTCAGTTTTCTAAAAATAAATTCGATATTGATGTGGTTGACCCGCGAACGGTTTTATAAATAACGTTTATCAAGATTTTATCAAGATCTTATCTCCAATCTAACAATAATTTCTTGAAAGCATGAAAGTCTAATCTAGCAATAATGTCTTGAGAGCATGAGACTCCAATCTAGCAATAATTTTCTTTTAAAACTGGTATATTTTACATAGTTGCATAGCAGCATTGTTTAGAGGTATCTGACTATCCATTAAAAGGTCGCTGGTTCAAAGCCAGACGTGCAACAGATTTTCAATTGAAAAGCATTTAAGCGATGCATGCGTATAGATGATCGATATCTCTGAGAACAAAAAAGTTCGAGCACTTGTGACATCTTCCAATCCAGATAAGGATTCCGTAGTAAATTGAAACCCATTCTTTCTCGCTTGTTGAGAGTAGTTGAGAGTAATAGAGGATGAAAATTTACAATATTATTATAAATAATGCTAAATAATATTATATTATCGAGATCACTCTTAATTATCGAGAGTAGGCCGGTGTCCCTGCAGTGGGAACATTAGAGGCTGCCACGGCACGGTAATATTATAAATGCAAAAGTTAGTTTATTTGTTTGTATCTTAAGCTTTCGATTTTAAAAATTCTTTCACCAATGGGTAGCTACATTATCAACGAATAACATAGGCTTTTATTTGTATTCCCACGGGAACGGGAACTACGCGGGTGAAACCGTAGGGTTCAACTCGAAAACATATGAATATCCATTGAAAGTGAAACTTCAATGGATATGTACTATGACAAAAAAAATCACTGATAGAATACTTATATCTACATTTACTACTATTTTGTACATACACACATATAATACACTAGCTGTGTTCCGCGGTTTCACCCGCGTTTTTCTCGTTTTCGTGGAAACAGCACACGCAAAAATAGGTTTTCGATTTTACACCTTGTGTTACAAAATAGCAATTTTATTACGGATCCCTAATTTTGTAAAAAAACAAACATAGCCTTCCTCGATAAATGGACTACCCAACACTGAAAGAATCATTCAAATCGGACCAGTAGTTCCAGAGATTAGCGCGTTCAAACAAACAAACACTGCAGCTTTATAATATTATATAAGTATAGATATTCACACCTGGGTAAGAATGGAACACACGACAAACGGCGCAGAAGGCAGAGATACTACCAAACGAGGCCAGCCATATCTATTTTGCTGAAGATTTATTGGTCTCATAGCAGCTGTCACGTTTTTGCCAAAACCTACTTGAGATGAGATACAAAGGCACGTGTCAAATAAAAATTCAGGTCGGGTACATTTCTACCACTACAAATCTGATTTCAATAAGATACGACTGTGAATTGTGGTGGGAAATAGGGGAACCTAACCATCGAATTGACGTAGCGGAAAAAATATCTGTACATATAAATGGAATTGAAGTGTTATTGTAATGTCAAAATAACAGCTGTTTATTTAATGCATTTGAAAATATACGGTAGATTTGAAAATAACGGCTGGACAGATTTTGAAGGACTTTCACTGTTACTTTTAAACAGGTTACTTTTTTTTTTTTTAATGCGAATTGGTGATGGAACTTGCTGAGGGCCCACCTGGTGGTAAGTGGCGCCCATGACAACAGACAACAGTAGGTAATGCGACTCAGTATCAGATTTGGATCATACACTGAGTCGCATTCATCCTGCTGCGTCCATTACCCGAGACGGGGATGACATACGAGTAAGTATCATTGGTCTTTTATAATCTAAGACCTGACCTCACAGCTCAGTTACATGTAGCTGTACCTTCTGCGTAGGTCATGTGTTTGATTCCCAATCAGGACAAGCATTTGTGTGAGAAATATAAAATTTCTGAATGAGGTACTAATATGTTCTTTTCTGTACCCCTAATAAGGTATTTACAAAATTTCATGATGATCGATTGAGTAGTCAAGGCATAAAAGCGTTACAAAGAAACAAAGTGTTGTTATGGGCGGAGGTAAGCACTTATCACCAGGTACCAGCACGTCCCGTTGATTCTTCACATAAAAACAAAGAATCTCACATTTGCATATATAATATAATACAATAGTAATTAGTATTCATATTTTATATGGATTTGTTTGAATTGTATGTGGTGTTAAATATTTTTCTTCTATAATATTTATATTTCTTGGGGAATTTTCCCAAGAATGTAACAAAACATCAAAACCGGTTGATACCTAAAGATATCGGGTTAAACATAACAAAAACACATCCCAATTAGAACCTCATTTTTTATGAAGGTTAATTAACTGTCTTCATGAAGAGGTTGAACATTACTATATAAGATACGCTTATCACTCGCATGCTTGCGATATGCGCGAAATGCAAACTGCATATAGCGCTGGTTATCAGAAATACTACAGGTTACTGTGTCATGTGATACTTATTTAATAATTTGGTATAAATCGTTTATTATTATTATGTTAGTTATATATAATAACGCTAATAATTATTGTTTATTATATTATTGACGGCTCGGTGGCTTAGTTGGTAGTAGTTCTGCCCTCGAAGCGACGGGTCCCGGGTTCGATTCCCGACCGGGGCATATTTGCGAGACATGCCATCTGCGACACAAGGAATCCTAGTGCATATATATGAGTGTGTTAAAGTTTAAAGTTAAAGTTTATATATAGGTATATTATAATAAGTTAAAAACAAAAAGGTTCTCCTTCTATAGGGTGTGTGAATATGACTCCGCCCCTTTTTGTCAAAATAAAACACATTTGTTCGCTTACAAAATTAAAAAAAAAATTATTGAAAGTATGCTCCATCTGCAGCTACAACCTTCGCCCATCGTTCAGGTAGTTTTCGTATTCCTTGCTGGAAGAAGTCCTGGTCTTTTGAGCTTATCCAGTTGTCAATCCAAATTTTGATACTTTCACATGAAGTAAACTTTTCTCCAGTAAGGTCTGTCTGCATCGTCCGGAATAGGTGGTAATCCGAAGGAGCTATGTCTGGTGAATATGGCGGGTGGGGTAACACTTCCCAGTCCTGTCCCTCTAAATATCTTTTTACGACTTCTGCGGTATGCGGTTTGGCATTGTCATGCTGAAGAACTAATTTGTTATGTCTATTCACCCATTCTGGTCGTTTTTCTTCTATGGCTCGCTTCAAACGCATTAGTTGTCGTCGGTAAACTTCTCCATTAATAGTTTCAGAGGGTTTGAGCAACTCATAATATACAATACCTTTCTGATCCCACCAAATACAGAGCATGACCTTGGCACAGTGAATATTTATTTTTGGCTGTGATGGGCCTGGTTCGCCTGGTTTCACCCAAGCTTTTTTGCGTTTAGGATTTTCGTAGTGTATCCATTTTTCGTCTCCTGTGACTATCCGATGCAAAAATCCTTTTCTTTGCTGTCTTTGAAGCAGCATTTCACAAATGGTTTTCCGACGTTCCATGTCTCTTTCTTTTAAATCATGTGGAACCCAGTAACCGGCTTTTTGAATCATTCCCATCATTTGTAAACGCTTTGCAACAGTTGAACGATCAACATTTAATGCTGCAGCTAATTCTGATTGAGTTTGGCAAGAATCTTCCGCCAATAATGCTTCCAATTCAGCATCTTCAAATTTTTTTGGTGGTTTTCCATGTTCTTTATCCTCAGTACTAAAATCGTTATTTTGAAATCGTCGAAACCATTCCTTGCAAGTTGTATTAGACGGAGCATGCTCACCATAAATCTCCACAAGCAAACGATAAGTTTCCGCTGCAGTTTTCTTCGCAATAAAATAATGTAATAACACTTCCCGCAAATGACGTTTATTTGGAATAAAAACCGACATTTTCGAAAAGGTGAAAACAATTGTTGCTTACACTTCAACCAAATATCATAAAATGCGTTAGATAGCTGACATTCAGTACTATCGAATACAAGTATGGTCATTTATTAGTACACGTAAACAATACTAAAAACGACATCTGTTGAGAAAGGGCGGAGTCATATTCACACACCCAATAAATCACGCAAATGACTTTGATGCGTTTTTCACTATTATTTATATAATTTTTCAAGGAACATTTATAGAGTAGATAGAAGCTAATATTTTTGTAATAGCCATATTTTTATAATGATGTCGTAAAAATATAATTTTTGGCCGTTTACATTGCTAATGCTGGCTTGACCTTACGAGATAAATCAAAATGATGTACTACGAAATTGAATTACGCCTACATCAGACAGGTGTCGACCTGTGTGACGTAGGTCGTAATACAAAGTATTTATATATATGGTCCAAATCTTCGGATTGTAATATTGGAAGTATTTTCCGGAATTTTATTATATAGACGTACTATTGTTCAAAGATTTTGCCGCCAAACAGTAGTGGTTGCATTACTGTGTTCCGGTGGAAGGGTGTGGCTGCCGGTAAAATCACACGGGCATGAGACGTATCATCCCCGTCTCGGGTGATGGATGCAGCAGGGTGTATGCGACTCAGTAAAGATTTGGATCTCATACTGAGTCACGCGCATTACTGTTGTCATGGGCGAGGGTCACCGCTTACCATCAGGTGGGCCCCCAGCTCGTTCCGTCACTAATTCACATAAAAAAAAGATACGTTGACCTTCTGCAATCTAAATCTAGGAATGCTTAATTAGACCCAGTTTCATAACTGCATAATGACTTTGTAATAGATGTTTATGATAATATATTACGTTATCGTGTGACATGTAGATGTTTACTCACCGTCTCAGGGTGACGGACGCACGTCGATGTCTAGGTCTCTCCCAAGGTGGTGTTACGAACTGAATTATATCATTTGTACTTGCATAATCTTCGGCCCAATTTTATTGATTATTTGACATATTGATTGACGCGTGCATGAAACGGAATGGCTCTTCGAAAGGACTTTCAACCAACTTCTAAAGGAGGTTTTTTATGTTTGTTTTTTTTTTATGTGAATGAATGACGGAACGGGCTGAGGGCCCACCTGATGGTAAGTGGTGACCCTCGCCCATGAAAACAGTATTGCGACTCAGTATGAGATCCAAATCTTTACTCAGTCGGATTCAACCTGCTGCGTCCATCACCCGAGACGGGGATGATACGTCTCATGCGCATGTGATTTCACCGGCAACCACACCCTATCACCGTAACACAGTAATGCAACCACTACTGCTTGGCAGCAGATTCCAGATGTGGTGGCAGTTCCTCTCCGGACGAACTTAGCGCAGGTTCTACTGCTACTCTTGGTTGCTCCTTTTTCCTCTTCGCAGCCAGGTAATGCTGGCATGGAACTAGGCTTTGAAGCCTAAAAACACGGAAACGCCAGAAAAACACGGCGAAATAATGATGGTAGGCGTCGTTGTACCTTAAATTAATGCAAGTCATATTTGCATTCAAAGTTAAAATAATTAATTCCATTGAATTCGTAAAAAGATACTTGCAAACGTTTTTTACTTACTTTAAATATAATTTATGTACCTACAAAATCCCGCGTTCTTATTACTAAGTTTGGCGCTTCTTAGATCCGTACAAGTCTCCATGAGGAAGAACAAGCGAAAAACATCAAATGGAGGGACTGCTTTCTTTTCGTTGCATTATTTAACCTGACTCCTTGAAGATGCAGAGTGGATCTCATCTATCTGTACATTCAAATCTGAATATTGCAACATCTATCTATACTTATAATAAAACTGTAACGGATCCAATTCTGTACATTGAAGATATTTTGAAATTTTTTTTTCACTATGATCGTTACTGAAGCCAAAACTGTATTATTTTTCATTCGTGTCTGTCTGTCTGTATCTTGGCCGCGCATCACGCCGAAACTATTGGACGGATTCAAATGAAACTTGGCACGATTCGAGGTCATACTCAAAATAAGGACATATCCAAAATAAAATCTTCTCTCATTGTCAGCCATGTCAAAATGTCGAAAGCTTCCAACTTACTATCGTCTAGTATCCCGAACCTATACGAACATACCCCGTAAATAGCGAAAGCGCTCAATTCAAATACTAAGCACCCCCATTCAAATACTGATCATACAGTGAGTTGCTTAACTTGATCTACAGAGAATATGTAAGCAAGCTAATACAAATTCGAGATTCGAAAAGGGTTTTTCGACACAATGGAAAGGTTCCTAGCTACCAACTTCCTTGCGTTAGCAAGCGCGTAAAGGGTATTTGATTCTTCCTATATGTAAATAAGGTATCCTTTAAGATTGTAATTTAGGCGTTTTTGTGTATTTTCTTGAGAAGCGAATATCAAAGGAGTTTTGGGCAAGCTCCGTCGGGCGTATAACTATATGACGTAAATATTTATACTTGTCCTGTATTATGCTCTTTAAATAAAACAGATTACATGATTTTCATGTTTTTAGGGTTCCTTAAATCCGATGAAATAACGGAAGGCCTATAACCTTAAAGTCTGACCTGGGTGAAAGAAAGAAGCACTTTCTTTCACCCAGGTCAGAACAGAACTTGCCAGATTTAGTCGTATAAGTACTGCCTCCACGCCTGTTAATTACCAACCATACCACGGGTAACACCGCGGGGTGCAGTTAGTACTGAATAAACCGAGTTCAATACTTTCATCCCTTACTTTCGCCCTTAGGGATAACATTTTGCCATGAAATTTCCTTGAGCCTAGGAGGAACATTCTTTAAAAAATACATCCTTAATGGTCTAAACTTGGCGATGACATCGCGTAACAATAATAAAAAACTAATTGATAACCTCCTTTTTTTAATTGGTTAAAAAATTACCACTCAAATGACAGTTATAAAATTCTCTGTCGGCTACCAAACCACTAAGCTGCAAACTCGTAAAAGAATAATTTTATTATATTAATAAAAATACTTTTTTATGCTTTCGCTGATTTTTAATGCGTAAAATTTACCGACCTGCTGATTAAGAACATTATATATATGTAATATTCTCTTAAAAGACAATTTAGATTAAGGCTTGAATCGTAAATTTCAAATAATATGTATGTTTGAAATTGCATCGAAATAAATGTTTTATCTATCTATCTATGTACTTCTTCACGCTCAAACGGCTCAACGGATTTAGATGAAATTTCGCACCAAGATAGCTTATATACGGGATTAATAAATCGTTAAGTTTTAATCCCGGTAAACCGCGAGGAACGCCGCGGGGCGTTGCTAGTTTTAATAAATACGTTAAAATAAACATGATTTCTCGCCGCGTAACATCAGAATGATTAATGACGATATGAGGTAAAAATTACATTAATATCATCCATGTTACTCACGTCCGTAGGTGAGTACCCTTAGAGTCCCTACACGTGTCCCCCGGGTGGTGCTAAAGAAGTAGTTACCACTACATATCCGGGCGAACTTAGAATAATTTCTATTGTGTCAAGTATGTCCGGAAATACTGCTACCACACTTGGTAGTCATGCCACTACAGTCGGGCTACTGTGTTCCAATAGATGGGTGTGGGTGCCAGTGAAATTATAAACGTATGAGACGTTCGAAGATGTTGTGTCTCACGGACCTGTTATTACACCGATATCCACACGCTTCCACCGGAACACAGCAATGCGAGTGCACTACTTGGCAGCGGGTTACGTGATAATTGTGGCTGAATATCTCCTGACAAATTTTGCAGAAAGTCAACTGCTGTTTTGGGTTGCTCTTTTTGCACCACGTAGGAACATCTCCCCTAATGACCGTTTACCAAAGACTGCTAAATGACGTTTCATCACCGTTTGAAGCAGAAATGACGCCATTCCAGTGTCAGTTTATCGTTTGAAGGATAGATATTATCAATGCTGATTACGTGCCTTTGTTAGGTTGACACATAGTTGACGCGATAAAACAATGTAATGCCGATCCGTTAACGACACTTACCAAGTTGACGGCGACACTTATCGAGTTGACAGCGATAATGCAACGCCTTACCGATCTGTTGCTGACACTTACCGAGTTGACGGTGATAATGCAACGCCTTGCCGATCTGTTGCCGACACTTACCGAGTTGACGGTGATAATGCAACGCCGTGCCGATCTGTTGCCGACACTTACCGAGTTGACGGTGATAATGCAACGCCTTGGCGATCTGTTGCCGACACTTACAGAGTTGATGGCGATAATGCAACGCCGTGCCGATCTGTTGCCGACATCTATCAAGTTGACGGCGATAATGCAACGCGGTGCGGATCTGTTCCCGAGCTGAAAAGTATGCATCAGCCTTTAACTTTGTACCGATTCCCGGGCAGCGCGCCAATGTCATTCAACCCGTTCTAAAATAAATACACTTGAAAATGGTGGAATGTTTCAAACGTAAATACTGTAAGTAACAATAGAAAACAATTATCGTATTATAGAACAAGGTAGGTTATTTTTATATATAAATTAATATTCGCCGATATTATATACAGCGCCATCTAGACCCAAATTCTAAGATACAAGATACTATGAGGCAAGATACTATGAGGATAGATGAGGATACAAAACTTATAAAGTTTTTTCGTATATAAATACATGTAATATGTATTATTGACGGCTCCGTGGTTTAGTTTTTTTTTTAAACGTTTGCATGCTCATACCTCTCCACTAGGATTCCCTGTGTCGCAGATGGCATGGACAAACACAGAAACACAAGACAAACACCCAAGACCCGAGAACAAACTTCATGTTCACCACACAAAATGTGCCCCGGCCGGGAATCGAACCCGGGACCCTTCGTTTCGAAGACAGGGCTACTAGTAACTAAGCCACGGAGCCGTCAATTGCCGATGAAATATTCGTTAATCGTGCACTCGTATTTTATATAAATTAAGTTTATTTCACGAATTCTTGCTCAGGCGTACTGTGAAACAATTCCAATCAGACCATTTTCTACAAACGTCTCGTTACATTGTTTTAATGGCACAACTTAAATCTACGGTGATAATTATTTCTTAAGATCGCGTACGAAATGAGATCTTTTAGAATTCAAATAAATTTAGATTCCAAACCTATTCGATCTTTTTGAAAACTAACATATAAAAAAAAGCAAAAAAGGTATAGAAATATAAACAAATGCGCCCCGCGGTGTTACTCGCAATTTTCCGGGATCAAAATTGGCCTATGTGTAAATTCAGGATATAAGTTATCCTGGTACCAAATTTCATCCAAATCCTTTGAGCTGTTTGAGCGTGAACGAGTAAAAAACAAATTAAACGAGATACAAATTTTCGCCTTTGTAGTAATATGTGATAACTCAATATAATATTTTTTTTGATTGATTTATTGACCATGAAAGAAAAAATCAAAATAAAAAAAATATGTTTGTCAGATGGCATTTAGCCATCTAAAATTAATATAAGGAAAGCCAATAGAATTTGTCTTCGCTAAAAAAATAATTGATTAACTAAAGAAATATTTTTCTTGATTTTGTGTGTATCAATGACGTTTTTTTTTTTTTTCTTATGTGATTCAGTGACGGAACGAGCTGAGGGCCCACCTGATGGTAAGTGGTGACCCTCGCCCATGACAACAGTAATGCGTGCGACTCAGTATGAGATCCAAATCTTTACTGAGTCACATTCATCCTGCTGCGTCCGTCACCCGAGACGGGGGTGATACGTCTCATGCGCATGTGATTTCACCGGCAGCCACACCCTTCCACCGGAACACAGTAATGCAAACACTACTGCTTGGCGGCAGATTCCAGATGTGGTGGCAGTACCTCTCCGGAAGAATTTGGCACAAGTTCTACTGCTACTTTTGGTTGCTCCTTTAGCACCACCCAGGGGGCACGTGTAGGGAATCAAAGGGTACAGACCGACGCGAGCAACTGGACCCCCCCCACTGGACGTGTCTATATAAGATAATGAATGCACACTATAGTAATATTCAGAAACAAATGCCTACACACACATTACCATGCTGCCCCAGCACTCACTCAACTCAGCTCAGTGGCAGTAAAAGGTCAACCTACTTTTGAACGGCTCGAGAGTTGTATAACTAAGATGATCTGTAAAGAACAGCTAAGCAAGCTTCCTCACGATATATCGGTTGACCATGAATTCCGTTACAATATACAAATAAAATTTAAAACACAAAATTCTTATCATGTTATGCAACAAAACAAGTTTTTTAATCTAACAACTTTTATTTTACTGGAGATAAATGCCAAGTTATTTTTAACTCGTAGCACTAGCTAACCTTCACAAAAGGAGTTAATTATAATGATACCTGAGTAAATCATTTAATGCATGCGAAGGTCCCATACATTTATAATATTTTTCTAAAACACGTCAAATTAAAACTTCAAAAAATATCGCTTATATGAAACATAATTAATATAATAAATCAAAACCGTTAAAAAATTGAAGTATATTGTTAATTTTGCTATGTTTCCAATTTGAAATCGTAATAACAAAGTCATCAGTCATATTTTGGCGGTTGGATAAAAAAATGTTTGGCGGGCTTAGTCTTAAAATTATGAATGAGTAGGAAGTGGAAAATTACACACAATACAACAAGCCAGTTTTTTTTTTATTTTTTATTATTTATTATTTATTGTAATACGTACGGTATGTATTATATTTGTAAATACATACGTATTTACAACAAGTATTTACTATAAAAGTATTCTCATTAGATATTTGCGGTCGGTTGAGGAAATCGTTTTTAATATTTGACACTGATTTATGACATAGAATCTGACAAATTTTCGTCAATAGCCAGTTAACTTGATTCTTTACTGCGCAAAATTTCGACCGCCTAATACTCGTATTAAGTGGTGGTGATGCCGCTCTGCTCCACGACAAGCAAAATATTTTGTAATATCTGTTTACATCATAATAAGGAAAATGTTATTTAGATTTAAGTACTTAAAATTAAGCCTTGCCATCTTACCATGATGCCATGGTCACGAAAAGAAAGAAATCCTTCCATTAGGGGCTTCTTGCTTAGACTTTCCTGGAGGGTCAAATTGGGTTTGAACAAGCGCTAAACATAGTTATAAGAACGCATGCTTCCGTAGGTACTTATTTATTTAAGAAAAAAAAAATTACGTTTCCAAGTTGTTGAACACTTAGTTCAACGGAAATAATGAGATTTGACTTTGACATTGACAAAAAATTTTTAATTTTCAAAACAAAAATTAAGTAAACAATCAATGTACCCACGGTATTTTGTTTACAGCGCAAAAATGTCGTCAATCAATCAGGAACTAACACAAAATGACATCCAGTGTTCTATTAATAGAGCAGTTAATTAACCTTAGTGAAATTATTTAAATTAAATTACATTTTATTCAGGCCTTTTTTTCCGTGTTGAAATGAACTTGCATACCGCCCTGCCACGGGGAGACAGAGCGATTATGTGGGACTAGACCCACTAAAACCCCACGGTGTCCTCCTCTGCCGCTTAGTGGCGGGAACACGGGAACGTAGCACACACATCCGCGAACCCGCCGCGGCTGTCCGTCTCCGGACCCCTCGTTGGCATCGGGTGCCACACCTCTGTTTGCGACACGCCAGGACACATGGCGTATCGCAACCACCACGGACATTTTATTCAGGCCTACTGATCTAAGACGAACTAATAAACATACTATAATGGCAATACTTTTAATACAATTCTTGAACGGTCAAATTAAAATTCTTTTCTGAACTCTTCGAAGATTAATTACCTTTTTTATGATGGCACGTGCAAGTTGTAATATGTTTTGGTTTGATAGTTGATTAACGTTAGGTACATTAATTTTTTGCAATAAGCCAAGCTAATTTAGAAGACATAACTATTCAAATGTGTACATTGAATCAGGTATCATAACTTATTTAATTATGAAAGTCTTATAAGTGACCAAAGTCACACTTATATTATAAAACCGAAAGTTTATATGCGTGTACATTACTCATTTATAAAGCTCAAAGGATTTCGTTCCAGGATAGCTTATATCTTAAATTAACACCGGTTTTTCTTGCTACCGAAACACCGCGGGTAACAACGCGGATCGCAGCTAGTATACAATATTGTTATGTAATTTGAAATTATTATAAAAAATACAATACTATTTAATTGTTTCCAGTTTACAAAAAAATATCTTTAATTAGGTAACTAATAGAATTACCTACCTTTTACCGTTTTAATACTAATCGTAACTTCTGAATAAAAGATTCTAAGAATCTTATCTAGGATTTCTATTATGAACTTGATTATGAAACTAGGATAAGGATTAATATCGAGATACAAGTGACATCATCTTTGATTTTTTTTAATATGTTTTTTTTTTTGTATTGTATAATTATGAATTATTGACATTATTGACTTGTAACAAAATGTTATGAATAAAATAATCTGAATCTGAATCTATAATTACATCCGTTTTTTCATTGACTTATTTGTGCAAAAAGCTGTTATTGCAATTGTTTTATTTTATTTTACAAAATCGGAAAACTAACAGCTTATGTACATAAATTAGACACAAGAGCCTTGAAAAGTTTTCGCATATAGAATTGTGACATAAAACAATGTCCATTGAGAAAATTATGAATAGGTAATATAATATAATAGGAAAAAAAAATTATAGTTGTGAGTAAACATCATAAACGAGTTTGTAAGTATTAAATAAATAAATATAATAATAATAAATAAACATTTACACACTCATACCTCTGCACTAGGATTCCCTGTGTCGCAGATGGCATGGACAAACACAGAAACACAAGACAAACACCCAAGACCCGAGAACAATGCTCACCACACAAAGTATGTCCCGGCCGGTAATCGAACCCGGGACCCCTCGCTTCGAAGGCAGGGCTACTACCAACTAGCCACGGAGCCGTCATACATAAATTATATAATATAATAGTTATACATATAAAAAAACTATAATGATAATAATAACTTTATTCACTTATTATAGTGCATAATTTTCATCAGCATACACATTAATTTACTAAGACAAAAATTTATAGGTTACATAATTAAGGCATCTTCTATTTTATCTATTATATATTATAATGTATATGTATTGATTACAATTATGTAAAACTGACTAGATTATATGTATCCCCGTATTTTTGTAGGTAATGATGAGTGCTATAGACTAATAGTAGTTTATCTACCTTATTACCTACTTATTATTTAAATGCTTATTAGTAGGTAAATGATATCTTCATTGTTAATGTATCATCAAATTTCGCAGCGAACGCTATATTATAATTACCTTTTAATGATTTCTTTGATACTTTGTTTCACATTATTACAATATTCGTAGGAATCTCAGTCTTTTGAAATTAAAGTTTTACTTGTGATGCTTGATGAAAGCTACATTAACTTTCTATACGTGAAATAATTTCTAAAATCGGTTTAATAGTTTTTGAGCTTATCCATTACAAAAAAACATAGAAAAATCGAATCTTTTCTGTATATATTATTATTTAGTTTAGATTAAATTATACAAATCTTCAGTGTACTTTATACTATGTTATCATAAAATATATTAATTATCATTAATTTAATTGACAATCAAACTATTTGATTGACAATATAATTAGATCATAATGACGACCGATAATGCCATGCATGGCCGAGTATTGTTTCAAAATAATATGAATAAGATAATTAATTATTGATTCGAGAAACAGAACATTATTAATTTATTAGTAATTACTTTAACAACTAATAACTTTATATTACAAATTGTACTAACTGTTCCCCGCTTTTTTAAAAGTGGTTATTTTGTCATTACAAACAGACACTTCAATTTTATTTATTTGTATAGATATTGATTAAGATTTAATGTGTTTATTAACTACAGTTTTATTTGTTTTAATATGCATTTACCTGATACTAGGTAATATTCGGTTATGCTTTATTTAGTATCTGATAATTGATTCGATTTCATTGTTTTGTATATTTTTCATTTCATTGACTCAGTATAATATTTGGATCTTACACTGTGTCGCATTCATCCTGCTGCGTCCATCACCCAAGACGGGGAACACACGTCTCATGCGCATGTGGTTACACTGGCACCCACACCCTTCCACCGTAGCACAGTAATGCGAGCACTACAGCTTGGCGACAGATTCCAGGTGTGGTAGCATTACCTCTCCGGACAAACTTGACACAAGTTCTACTTCTATTCTTGAGATCTGAAGGTTATTCCTTACGATCTAAACGAGTTCAAGTTTTGAGTCGGCGTAGTTACATACACATAAAAAGTATTTGTTATGGTAAGACGGACCTTGCCCCACATGGAGATCATGAAGTACATCCGGTGTGGAAACGTGCCTTCATCGTTATGGGTCGAAACGTGACTGGCATGCGACTGTGGGATGAGTGTCATTAGGGTCGATTTGCTCTATCCCCCAATTTTATAGCAATTTCTTTTTATATTTTCGGCCATCAGACGTATATTTTAAAAATGTTTCATTTATGCTTTGTTTGTAAATTGAGTTTTTTTTAATGTGAATTAGCGACGGAACTAATGACCCACCTGGTGGTAAATGACATGACAACAGTAATGCGACTCGGTATAAGATTTGGATATTATACTGAGTTGTATTAATCCTGCTGCGTCCATGACCCGAGATGGGGATGATACGTTTTATGCGACACAGGGATTTTTTTTTGTGTCATTTAAATTTCGAGACGTGCTGACAGCAGACCTGATATTAAATTGTTATTAAACCTATGGACAACAGAGATACGACTCCGGTCCTCTCGTACTCGTAAAAAACTATAACAAATAACAGTCAACAAACAATTAAAAAATTGTTTGACACTAATTGACTAACAAAGTTGAAGTTTCCTTGTTTCAATTTGCTTTAATTAACTATTAGATACTCTATGCAAAAACACTTTCAAGGGTATTCCGATAATTGAAATAAAATCACAATGCATTAAGGAAAACTATGCTACTGCATTGTTAGGAGTTTCAACTCATATTCCCAACAATAGGAACGGAATAGAATAACGTAATTAAAATGTTCGTTTGCATATTTTTAACCCCGACGCAAAAGAGGTTTGTTATAAATTTGAGCGCAATGTGTCTTGTCTGTGTTTGTCTGCGGCACCGTAGCTCTTAAACGGTCACCCGTTTAAGAGCTTTTGGGTGCGGTTTTTTTATTTAAAAGCAGGTTTTTCGCTGTGGTTCTGAGACATGTTTTATCAAAATCTTTTCAGACCTTTTCCAGGTAATCAGCTCATTACCATTACACCGAGTCGGAGATTTTAAAAATGAATTAACGAGCTGAAGGCCGCCTGATGAAAAGTGGCAGGCAAAGTACTACCAACTGAGATACGAAGCCAGTAAAACCCGCCATAATAAACTTTCTTTAGACGTTTTAGGCCGCTATGACAGAATATATAGGCTCTTTAACAGACAGACATTGTAGGTATAGTATTAGGGTTCCATTTACCCTTGGGTACTGAACCCTTAAACGTTTCCCTGTTTGAAGATAATTTACAACTCTACGTTTACGGAAATAACTACGATATGCAAAGACAGTTTCATCAATAATTCAAGAAACATTGCCAGTAAACAGTAACACAATAAACAGTAAATTACTTTGTTTGAATTCATGCCCTGACCCTAATTTGCGTCTAATTTTGCAAAAGAATTGTGTACGGAATTTGAAACAGTCATTGTTATTGTTGAGTGACAGAAAAAGTAAACGGCACTTATTGTTAGCAAACTGATATTTCTGGTACTTTTTTCAATATATTTCAGATCTCTTATCAGGTCGCTCAATCGCAACTATTAGTCTAGTCGATCGTAGGAAGGCAAAAAATATAAATATGTAGAAAAGACTGCGCAACGTAATAATCAACTGCTGCATGCATCATCTTGTATCATTTTTCAATCGCCGTTACCTCACGTTATTTATCCTCTCTACGCAGTATCTATACTGTAACGGATCCAATGTAGTACATTGAAGATATTTTGAAAAATTTGGGGGGCACTCTATGGTCTATATTGAAGCCAAAACTGTAATTTTTTCATTCATGTCTGATGTCTGTCTGTCTGTATCTTGGCCGCGCATGACGCCGACACTACTGGACGGATTCAAATGAAACTTGGCACGATTTGAGGTCATACTCTGAGGTAGGATATACTAAATATTTGTGTAATGAACTATGCTGTTTCATTTAATAATTCAAAAAGTATTTAATTGGTAAATCGCACAGGGTTTCGTCAGTAAACAGATCTTGGATCTAATCAAGTCGACGAAACCACGTAAATAGATAACTACGTGGTAACTTTGACTAAATATTATCAGTTGAGCCACCTAGCCCCAAACTAAGTAAAGCTATGGGAACCATATTACTGATAAAACACTTGAATAGTACTTTTATTATTACAGCACCCAGACTTAGAACAAACATCAAATTGACCTCACGATTTGCACGAAAGGCAGCGCACTAAAAACTAAGTCGTGAGGGAATTTGAAATTAAAAATTATTTTCTTCTTTCGTATGAGTGGCCAACTCTGTTGTCAGATTTTTCAAACCACCCGAAGATCTATCGGCTAAAATACTGAGCTGAGTGTTAATTGCTTAACCTGATAATAATTTCTAAAGATGATACATGATTTTTATAGAAGAGCTAAGCAATGCTCGCCATGAACGCTTCAACAAATTGAAATGAAATTGATATATTCTACACATTTAATAACAGAGAATATCGTACGATATAATCGTCGACTTTGTGGGCCGTATCGTAACGATATCGTTGATGGAAATATAATATAAAAGAAATATAGGTATAGCGCTTGTTCATATAATCTTGTACCTTTTTCTATATTACCTTTACCGGTATAAGGTTTTGAAATATAATGGTAAAACTTGGCGCGCCGTCCCGTAAAAAACGTCCGTTTTGAGTAATAAGTGCAATAAAAACTTATTAACAAGTGATTTTTTTTTTTTTTTTTTTTTTTTTTTTTTTATGTGAATAAGTGACTGAACGAGCTGAGGGCCCACCTGATGGTAAGTGGTGATCCTCGCCCATGACAACAGTAATGCGTGCGACTCAGTATGATATCCAAATCTTTACTGAGTCGCATTCATCCTGCTGCGTCCATCACTCGAGACGTGGATGATATGTCTCATGCGCATGTGATTTCACCGGCAACCACACCCTTCCACCGGAACACAGTAATGCAACCACTACTGCTTGGCGGCAGATTCCAGATGTGGTGGCAGTACCCCTCCGGATGAACTTGGCACAACATTGACTGACTGTAACATTGTAAGTGGCAATATACTTTATAAAAATATAATATAATTGTCAAAGTATATAATCAAATATGACAAAAAAGTCAAAAGGATAATTGAGACCTCATAAAAAATATTATATATAAAAACCATAAATGGTGTGGCGTGTTGGTGTTTTACTATGTTGACTAGTAAATTTTTTTTTATCAAATTCTTGAATCGTGTTCTAGAACCAACTCGAAAATGGCTCGACCGAGATGGCTAATTTTTATTTATTATAAAAACATGTAATGCTTATATCAATATGTTTGTTTACAACAAAATTTAAGAAAATAGTCTGAAATTAAAACTGAAAGTACATTTTTCAATGCAATTTTTGATACTACGTCGTTTGACTACTACTTTGGTACTAATATTTATTATGTAATACTTAGTATCAGTTATAAAGAGTGATAAATTCTTAAAGCTATAAAATTGCTAAAGTATCAAATGTATAAATAGGTTTGTAATAATAACTTTTACGATTAGGGAGACTCCCACAATGAACGTACGTCTTAGTTTTTGATTTATATGATAATATATTTAGATATATTTTTTTGTGATTAAAATTTCAATGCCACTGTTTGAGTTACATGATAAGAGTAGATTAATTAAGTATATTCTTATATTTTTAATTTTATCGTGCATAAACATAATGGAAAAAATCAACATATTTCGTAAACATATTACTTTGATTTAGCTTTAATTTTTTTCATATAGCGAGGAGTGTTGTATTAAAACTGATATTTTTAATCCAATATTAAAGACTTTCGCTTTCTTTGAATACTACTGAATACATATAACCTACATCATAACGTTTTTAAACTACGTGTTCTTTTAGTTCAATTTTAGACTTGATAATAGTCTAAAGTGGTGGTGTCAGAAAACTATTATGAGTTATAAATAAATATACTGAATTAACTATGAAAAATACCTAAATGAATTGAGTAACTTGAAATACTTCAATTATTAATACGTTAAAATGATTGGATTTTATAGCCGAGTTAGAAAAGGTGAAGTTTGTTACAAATTTCGTCGCCAATTGAGAACCGATTTCTAACGAGATAAATATTATTTTTGGCAAAAGTACCACAGAGGAATAATTATTGTGTTAAGAAATTTCACCAGTCAAGTTATACAATTTTTAATATGGAATTTTAACAATAACATAAAAAATTATAAGTTTTGTGAATAAGTTGTGATTGAACCTGAGTTCAGTGATTTCGATGATTCATGAACATTAATATATTCACAAATTCAAATTAAAACATTACAAACATCAAATTAAGAGTTTTATCGGTATTTAAATCTGCGCTTGTTACAAAGAGTTGTTTTTAAAAGTAATTTTCATTTAGTAAAACCACTTTTAAAAACATGCGTACCTCTTAAATGTCTATCCTGTGGTACAATTCTTTTTATTTTTGTTATTCATTATTACAGAAAAATATAAAGTTACTACAAAAATTATTATATATCTATATCTGAGGCAATAACTCAAACCACTAATGCCCAATTCCTATATTGAAATAATGTAATGTACGTACGGGCGTACGTAGATAATATAATAGCAACATTGACATCTGTCAAAAAGTATTATCATTTTTATGGAGGACTTCTGTAAGTATGATATAAGAACTCGGCATTCATCGACGTGGTTGCTAACTATTATAATAGCAGGTTACGAGAGCAAGATATTTATTTAATCTATGGATAAATACTGTTCTTAAAACAATGATCGTGTCTTATGCACAGCTGTACCAACAACCTTCACAATATGCATGTTTACTTGAATACAGAATGTGACTATTTTTATGAATAAAGTCGTTGTTTATAATAACAAGTTACTATGCATTCGCTTTAGTTGCCACTGACATTGAATTAGTTACGTCAGTTCGGACTTTGAACTTTCCGAAATCATACTCTAAATCTTTTCTAAATTGTTTTAATGGTTGTGTAGTTTATTAACGTAGGCTAGTCATTTGCTACAGTTGTATACTTTTATTTGGCAATTTTGAAAAAGGTTCTGAATCATTATCGTTAAGGGAATTACCCTACTTAACTGTTTATTTTTCTTCCGAACAGTGGGATATGTTTAGAACGCCATATTTAACAGTCATTATTTACGCGCGATCCAAACATTATTATTTTTTAATTTCAAAGACGAGAAGATAAAATGTTTTTCAACTTTACCACATACAAACACAAACATAGCACATGCTTAAGTTAATTGATGTAAAACCAAAACAGATCTAACACGAACGATCATCGCTTACGACATTCCATGAATCCGTAATAACTCGATCAATTCCGTTGACAGACGACGTGAGGCGCATAAAGTAATCTAAAAATGACATAAATATAAAATAAGATGGTGGAGATCGTTCATACGATTCTCCCTTCAAACACGAAGACCAGGCATAAGGTAGGACCATATGTGAACAGAGCCAACCTCCGCAAGAGACGCATAGACAATGAATATGACCCACGCAGTGGACGACGAATACTTGTGGACGCTACTGAAACATTCGAGATTAAAAAGCCAAAAAGATTTGCCGTGCCAATGCTACTCTCATTCCTCATATTTTATGTATGTGTTATTAATGTGATAATTAAGTGTGATGTTAGTGTTAGTGATTTAAATAAATATAACAGTGAAATTGTTAGAGAAAAGACTAGGTATTGGCACGGACATAGACATGATGTCGATCACAGCAAGAATCTGAGAAAAGGCAGAGTCTCTGCTAAAAGGCAAGCGGATAGTGATGAGAAAATTCCTGAAGCTGCAGAACTGAATAAATACTACGATTACTTTAAAAACAAAGATGTAATACCAAACATAACTGAAAATCCTCAACTTTACGATATGGATAACTATGTGTATGACAATAATAAAGCTATAGGGTACCCACACGATTTGGCAGCAAACCCTTATTACGTCAAGAATATAAACTTCAATTTACGAATGGAAAGGCATCGATTTGGTGACAAGATTGTAAAGCTGGGTGTTCTACTTCCTGCTGATCCAGGCCACATATTTTCACTGGCGAAAGTTCTACCTATCTTAGAGATGGCAGTACCTGCTGTTACTAGACCCAATGGACCGTTGCCAGGATGGACAATCCTGGTGGACTATAGGGATACAAGATGCTCATCTGTCGAAGGGCCACTTGCAGCGTTCGAATTTTACGTCAATGGATCTGCTGGTAAGTGAAAAAGTTTGAATTTACTCATTGTTTGCATTTTTAATTAGTGATCTTGCAATAACTTCTTGTCAATAATGATTGAGATGCTCTTTAAACACCCAATTTATTTGATGATTATTTCTTAATCAAAAAATGTAAGGATCTAGACTCAAATTTAAAAAAAAAACGAGTATCAAGATACGTAAATCATAAGTATCACTTTGAAATTTACTGAGACACTTTTGTCATGTCATTGGGAGATTAACATCGTTCCAATTTAATTCTCATGAAATATTGATAAACAACAAAATCTCTTAGAAATTCCATTCGGATTTCTGGTAACTGAGATACGGTGTACGAATATACATTAAAATAACTGTTTAAACTCACGGAATTGTTGGGAAATTATTATAGCTATAAAATTCATTGTAACCTTGGTGAATAAAGCCATGAACCATAAATATTTAAAGCAAAAAAATCACATAATAACTCAAATTATGATCTATTCAAAGATTAGCCTTACGTATGTCAGGAACTAAGTTAAGATAATATTTCAGATGCGTTCATCGGACCAGGATGTGAATATGTGATAGCACCTGTGGCAAGATATGCAGGTGCATGGAGTATTCCAGTCTTAACTGCTGGGGCCCAAGCTGAAGCATTTGGATTTAAGAATCCTAGCTACAACACCCTGATCAGAATGATGGGGAGTTACACACAAGCCGGAGTTGCTATAAGGAAAATTTTTGAGGTAATTCACTCGTATCGCATCTGTGTTTATATTCTTTGATTTGTGTCGTTTTGTTTTGTTGTAAATGTCATGCTTTGAAGGTTGTTGTTTGTGAATGTTGTAGGTAGTTGTTGATTTGCGTTTTTCTTCAATTTACTTTAAGATTTATACATATTTTGTTTGATTAAGTACAACTTTATTTCAAACTTAGACGACGAACTAATGAGTAAACAATGTTCTCTACTTGATTTTAGTATGTAGAAGTATTATACTAAGTACAAGTTAGTAACGAGACATCACAAAATTAAACAGCACAAAGATTTTTTTTTTCAATCACATAATTAATAACGTATATTATACACAACGCCATCTAGTATGAGAACTAGACAACTAATAAAATACTTATACTTTTTCCTAAATTCATACAAGTTATTATATTATAATATACCCAGACATAGAACAAACATCTATGTTCGTCATACAAATGCTTGTCAATGTGGGAATCGAACCCGTGGACTACAACGTAGAAGCAGAGCTACAACCAACAGAACTTTGGGGCCAGTCGCAAACAATAAAAAAACCATAAAATGAAATATATTTTAATGTTCAGTTAACTTCTCAAAGAGGTAAGACAAAACATTAATACGAAATCATCAATGTAGAAAATTAAAAACTTTGATTTTATGACAGCAACCAAATCGAATGGAAGCAAAAAATAATAGGGTAATCTAGCTGCTTGAGAATCCAGAAGTATGTTTTTTTTTGGATGATACTAGTGGTACCTACAATGAATAGTAAAGTACGGTAATAAGACAATGTTAGCCGTAATTGTTCAAAAAATTTTGGAAGTATTACAGCAGGTACAAAACGTGACAGACTAACTTTGACCTTATATATCTTATAATTATCTTTCAAATTAAAATAACATAAAACATAAAAAACGTTTACACACTCTCATACCCGTGAACTAGGATTCCTCGTGTACAAACTTCATGTTTGGTAAACATGATGTTTGTCCGTGTGTCCGGGAATCGATCCCGGGACTCCTCGCTTCGAAAGCAGGGCTACTACCAACTAAGCCGCGAAGCAATACAATTAACCTTGAAAAGTTCTTCTTAATAAGATCTGTGATTAATACAACTGTCCTAAACTTCTAACACATTAGATTCCCGAAGACATATTTCCATACACTGCCTTCCAACTTGTAATTTAAGAACACTGACCAAAAGCAGGAACCGAAACTGAAGTGGAAATACTTAATGATAGAATTGACACGTGTTTTGCCTCTTCACGAGGCCACAGATATTATAATACTATACTAGACGAGACCATCGCAGGAGCGTTGATTCCAGGTGTTGCCGTGTCGATGGCTGCAGTTTAGGAGTGAGTCACGAAGGTCTACGTTATTGCTTTAGTTAAAATTAACTTTAGCTGTAACTGTAATCATAAAAATTACGATCCACCGTTCCACCATGACGTAAAACGTTACAATTAAAGTTAAAATGTTGACGACTCCGTGGCGTAGTTGGTAGTAACCCTGCCTCCGAAGCGAGGGGTCCCGGGTTCGATTCCCGGTCGGGGCATACATTGTGTGGTGAGCATAAAGTTTGTTCTCGGGTCTTGGGCGTTTATCTTGTGTTTCTGTGTTTGTCCATGCCATCTGCGACACACGGAATCCTAGTGCAGAGGTATGAGTGTGTAAACGTTTGTTTGTTTAAGTGATTACACCTACCGAAATTGAGCGGTTAATAACGTTATTAGTGACTTTATTTAAAACATTGCTAAAATGTTGCAACCATTCGCTTTTAACCGAAGATTTGACAGCCTGTTAAGCTTTAGTTATCCTGGTAGTACAATAACTTGTAACTTGGTGTAGACGTCTTCAAGGCAACAGCTCGAGTAGATTAATTTACACGAGAATGCCTCAAGGAGAGGCAAACACGTATCGATTATATTGTTAAGTATTTTTAATACAACTAGATTGCTGCTACTGGACTTATTTAACTTTTAAATTTCCATATCAAATGAGCCATCTTATAAAGTTTATTCGAAGTTGTGAGAGTTGATGTTTCCATTATGTTTAATGTTGCTTGATTGATGCTTTCGTAAATATTGTGATTATTGTTTGGTTTTTATTTTAGTTATTAAATGGTTTAATGGTTAGTCTTAATTATTTTATGGTTTTAGTTCTTCTCGTAAGTTAATTTTAAGTTTGTTGTGTGATAATAAAATTTTGCTTTCTTTTCATATTGTTTTTGTATTTACATACTTATTTCTATTTTGATTGCAAAGGGGTATTTTTGTGTGACCTACTTTTGACAAGTGATACGATTTTGTATTTAAATTAATACAAGGTTAATAATTCATACAAAAAAAAATTATGGATATTTTTACGCGTATTACTATATATATGTTATAAATGTCAAAAAAGTCTATCGGTAAAGATTTTAACCCAAAACCAGGGTTGCAAAATAATTAAATATTTAATTTAATACAGAGAATTGAGTCATTTTTAAAATCAGGTCGACAAAAAGTCACCCCTAATTTATAAAAATAGTCACAAATTATGAAGGATAATCTGTGACTATGATTTTATAAATTAGTCATTCCTCTTTATTAGTTAACTAATTAGTTCTTACGTTACCGAAATTCAATTATATCTTTAAACTAGTGATAGTCAATAGTTTTTGTTTAGCAAGATAAATATAGTGAGTTTCTCATCTAAACAATGTTCTCTTGTTTCAGGAGTTCAACTGGCGAAGGTTCGGGATGCTGTATCACAACAATGATCTATCGACCGGGAAAGGAAACAGCCCGTGTTTTATGACTCTGAGTGCTATTTTCACTGTGCTAAAGAGGAAAACCGTAGAAGGATCTAATATAATCACGGTTCCATTCGATGAAACAAACACAACTTCTGCTCGATTTAAAGAAATGCTCCACAAACTATCTTTGAACACTAGAAGTAAGTATACAATAAATGATTTGAACAAAGAATTGTGATTCATTTTGATGGATTTTGGCTGTGACGGTTTTGATGACACTGCGAAATATTTCTAAGAATAAAGTAAGTAGCATATGAATTTTGATTGTAAAATTTATAGACACTCTAACCATTTGCAACATTACATGCAAAATATTATATTTATATGAATAAAAATAATAAAATATTTATTTGTGCCACACCATAAAAATTAAAACGTAATATCAGTATATAATTCGGATATGCTGAGATTAAATATCGGCGGCCACTCAGTATTTGCTGCAGAAGCATGGCTGCTGTAGCACTGGTTTTCAGTGGTGCCGTAGTGTTATATCTTTATCTTAGTTATATCTTTTATTCATTTGGTTATATCCATCTGGTGGGAACGAAATTAATTTTACTAAATATAACCATCTAAAACATGAAATGACTGTAATTTGAAACATCTGTGTGCTTGTCATGTTCGTAATGAGCTATTATTACATGTTATATGCGTACGAATATGTTTACTCGTGAGTGTCAATTTTCACGTGTCCAAACAACTTGATATCTAGAGGAATAAATAATTTTTGTTTATGTAAATTGCGCCCCGTGGTTTAGTTTAGTGTTAATCCAGGATATAAGCTATCCTGATACCAAATTTCATCCAAATCCGTTAAACCGTTTGAGCGTGAAGAAGTAACAAACATACTCGTAGATACACACAGATACACAATACATACAAAATTTCGTTTTTAAATTATAAGCGTGATTTGGACATGCCAGAAAGGTATTATGTGATTTACTCTCGCCAAACGTAGCCTATCCAGTCCCACGCTACACTAACTAAATTAAGGATCGACATAAAGTGGTTTAGAAATTTCGCTTACAGTAAAATATTATAACTTTACATTTTAAATACAACGATTTCCTTACATTTTATAAGAATACATTTTTCGAAGTGGTTTAAGATTATCGTTGCGTTCTACAAATTTCAGGGGTAAATAAGAAACAACTTGTTTATGTACGTCTAAGGTTATATTTTATTATCCGGGGCATCCGCGACAACTATAACAATGGGTAAATATCAAAAATAAATGTTAATATTCTTTTTTGTAAAATCTTGTATTCTAAATTTTTGAAGTAACAGTAGATTACCAATCAAGTACCACTAAAATTGACGAGATGGCGCTATACTAAATTTTCAGTATAGCACATTAAAAAAAAAAACTTTTTTTTTTAATATGCGTAACACAGGTAAATCTTTACAGCAAACCCCTATCTAAATATAAATTTTTATCCAAATCGTTATAGCAGTTTCCGACATACGTGAAATAAATAAATATACAAGAATTGCGTGTTTATAGTAATAAGATTCAATGAATTGTGAATTGTATAAAGCTAGTTCTTATTTATTTATTTTGTCGATTTATACGTGTAGGTATAAAAGTTATCCTAGGTTGTATAATTATTATGGCGCATTGATACTGTTACTGTAAGGCTGTGTTATTATAGTTTAAAATAAATAAAATATGTATGTGTAATGTAAGTATGTATACTAGCTACGCCCTGCGGTATACATTTACGGATAAAAATGCTATCCTGCGGGACAAGGGCGGCCTTAGATATTGCGAGGCTCCGGGCGATAGATCTTTGAGAGGCTCTTGGCGTATGAGGAGTTTAGGTGAGTTGGAAGTGCTCCTGGTAATCAGTCAGCATCCTCCTAAAGACAGCTGCAGTACATCAAAACAAAAAACGGGTTGTTCTGCGAGGGTGCGAGGCCCTATAAAAGCGAGGCCCCGGGCGGTTGCCCTGCTTGCCACCCCCTAGGGCCGCCACTGCTGCGGGATATAAAGTAGGCTATGTGCTATTCCAAACTATAATCTACATCTGTGCCAAATTTCATACAGATCCGTTCCGCCGTTCTGGCGAAATTTCATCTAAACTTTCGCATTTGTAATAGTATTATAGTACATAGTCTTAGATAATGTATCAAAGGAAAAAAACGTAATGTCTATTTCTGAAAGTGTGATCGCTAAAAAGTCCTCTTTATCCAGCTGCATCACTTTGTATAATGATGCGTATAACAAGTGGGTACATCGATAATTCGAAACCGTATAGTGATAGCTGACTCATGCATAGCCACAAAGAAGATGTGAGACATATTTGAATTTTAAATCTTTTGTAGACAGAGCAATCTTCCACGGTATGAGAGGAACGCGCGATGAATAGACGTCGATAAAATATTTCAAGATCTTACGTTCAGGTTTATTCGCTCATAGTTTCACGCCTATATCACAGAAGGGGTTGAGGGGCCTAGTTGCTTGCGTCCGTAGGTGAGTACCCTATACGTACCCCCAGGTGGTGCCAATGGAGCGACTAAAAGTAGCAGTAGAAATTGTGCCAAGTTCGTCCGGAGAAGTACTGCCACCACAACTGGTAACGGAGAAGTACCGTAGGTGCTGGTGAAATCACAGGCGTATGAGACGTAACACCCCAGACTCGGGTGACGGGCGCAACGGCGTACGACTTGGGTCTTCACATACTTCAGTCAGGAAGAATCTAAGTCGTATTGTATATTGAAATTGCATTAGTTTGCGCGTTATCAAATATTTGCTAAACACGCAAACTAATGCAATTTTTCCATTGTTTGACCGTGATCCATCAGAATTCCTACAACGAAAATTCAGGGTAGCGTTCAGTCAGAGTAAACATTGGCAGTAAAATAGTTTTAGAATGCCAATAATATTTACAAACTAATTTATGACGTGATTCAGTAAACCGAGTGAATTATTAATAGAACGGTGAAGACCTATTGTTTCTATTTATGACTCCAATTGTTGTCTAAAATTTGCATACATTCTAACAAAACTATGTATATTAGTGTTTTATTTACGAATTGCGTTTTGTTTGTCGATTGCATTTCAAGCTGTTTGCGCGTGATGTTTAATCAAATATTCTGAAATGTAATCGATGTAAACGAAATTACATGTTTTGCTTTCCTGTGACTTTCTTCTTCGCTCATTGTATACCGACTCGAATGTCTCTTTTTTTAAAGGGTAGAATAATGGATTGAAGTCGGTACTGTTCCATTTTTTAAATTATTCTCTTGTTTGAGAGTCAGTTCCAACTCTGTTCACCTGCCCAAAGGCCTACAATATAGTTTTTCGATTAGTAAATATACCGAAATCTTAACGTGTCCTCAGTTCAAATGCCACTAAACGACAACAGAGTTTTTAAACTAAGATGATCTATAAACAACATCTAAGTTTCGCCATAAGCGCTTACTAGCATGTCGTAAGTGGCGAAAACGATAGCACGCAAGATTGATCTATTTACATGTAAGTCATTATTTATCTGATATGTAACAATTCAAATCCAATATAGTCATTTCGATGTTTAAGTATAGTGATTTATCATTCGTGGAAATGGTAACATTGTGGCGCTTTAAACAATAGACAAATTATAAAATATTACGCGGTAAGCACAACGGATTTTAAAAGTTCAGATTTACCCAGTAGAATTTTAAGGCTTTATTACGAGTTTTAAGTGGGTGGTGGGCGGCACTTGATAGCTGTCTGGGTGTAATGATATTCTACCTCAACAGAGCGTATGATGAATATTATTGAAGCTGAAGATTTGGGTCATTTACTCGCGGAGTTGGAGACATTTTGCTTATTAATTTGTTTATCCGGAGGTTAAACGACATTGGTGGGTGGTTGGGAATTTCCGAACCAATTAATTGTTGTGGTCGGGTATAAGTCAGTATGTATTATATTATACTACACATAACAAGTGAGTTATATATTTCCATCCCCAATTTTTTGTCTTTGGGAGTGAAACAATATCATACAACTTTTGTGGAACCACCTTAAAAGTGTACCTTTAATTAAATCATCCATATACGACGGTCCATATCCATAAGCGACGGTTCCGTGGCTTAGTTAGTAGTATCCCTGCTTTCGAAGCGAGTGCATTCTCCGTTACCTACTGGCTTTATTATTATTATTAAGCAAATTATTTGTTGCAGTTGTGGTTGTATGCGCCAACCCAAACACGGTTCGAGAGATCATGCTGGCAGCTGATGATTTGAACATGGTGTCTTCAGGAGAATACGTGTTCTTCAATATTGAACTGTTTTCCAAGTGAGTAAATGCACTGTTCCTTTATTCTTGACCCTGTTGCGTATTCCACGTATATAGATTAAAAATCTTAGGTAGTAGGTTAGTAACGTTGAGCTTTTTTTTTATTTTTTCGCCGACTGTGGCATATTTTACCACAAGTAGAATACACCACAATCGGCCAAAAAGTCGGGCAAAAGATAGCATTTTGTAGCATTTTATATAATATGAAGCCGCGAGCAAAAGCTAGTTCGTCATAGATAGACGCTTACCGTATTTTTTGACATGTTATATTATATTATATTATCATTTCATTACAAAAAAGACTTAAATGTTTGTGTTGTATCAGTCTCCATAGTACAAGCTTTTTTTGTTTGGGGCTAGATCGCGCTGTTTGAAATGTATATCAATATTTATATCATTATTTTTGAACAGCTTGGCATCAGCTTCCTCGAAGGAACCCTGGAACCTTGAGGGTGATACAGAAGAACGGAACGAGAAAGCACGGCGTGCCTACAGCGCACTCCTGACAGTCACCAGCCCAGCTCCGGAGAAGAAGGAATACTTGGATTTCTCTGATAGAGTGAGTATATATTCTTCATCACTACGAAAAAGTTCAGATTTTATACGAAATAGTTTTTTTTTATGTGTGACTAAAATAATTGGATGAGCAGACGGCCCACTTCATGTTAATTGGTTACCACCGCCCATAAACAACAAAAATATGACTCGGATCTGCCCCTACTAAAGTGTGAGTAGAGAAGACTCATCGTATTGCGGCCTCTCACTCTGAGACGGGGATGATACGCCTCAAGCGCCTGTGATAGTGTTAATAAACCTGTGTAGTTCAAATAGTTGTGGTGTTTCCATAGCACTTCTGTCTTTTGCGACAGAGCAATTTTTTTTTTCTCCTTGATTATTTTCATATGGGATCCATCCTCCATAAGTGGTAAGTATGCTCAATATTTCTATTTGAGGCCCCCAACTTGAGCCATTTTTTCGAATAAATACTGCCAGTTAACTTGCTGATCTGCCGCAAAGCATTGGTGTATGCGTTGCTGTGTTTTATGCAAAACCGTGGGTGCCAGAAAAACTATAGGCGCACATGACATCTTAGAATGATGGACACATGGAACATTTTAGAATGATGGGATAGTAATACGGATCTGCGTAATATTACTGTAGGTTATGGGCGGTCGCAACCACTTGAGATTCCGCCAAATTTTAAGTGGTCACCACTCCCAATAAAGTCAGCTCGTTCCGCACACAAAGGATACACAAAGTCTGAATATAGCAATCTCAAAAAATACCCATTTAAGCAATTACGCAGAACTCATATTTATTCATTCTTCACAGGTAAAAGATCTAGCATCTACAAAGTATAACTACACTTTCGGCAAAGGGGAGGTGGTGTCGACCTTTGTAGCAGCCTTCTACGATGCAGTTCTGCTTTATGCTTTGGCCCTGAACAGGACATTGCAAGATGCAGAAGATCCCCGGGGGCAGCTGAACGGAGCTGCTATCATCAGTAACATGAAGAATAGAAGTTTTCAAGGTGAGGATGGACTCTATTTGATACCATGATATAGGATGACCGTATGTATGCAGATATTAAAGTTGATTACGATTGTCTCTTGAAGATTTTGTTAAAATATTCGTTGCATGTTTTGTGAGGCTATCATTGATGTTGGAATGCACGTTCGTCACATGCTTGTCCTGAGTGGAAATCGAACCCATGACAAAGCGCAAAAGCAGAGCTACAACCAAGACAGAGCTACGCTGTAAGGCCTATATACATATTGAGATTGCTGGCCAGGAACAAGGAAAACAATCGTGATGTGGAATGGTTCCATAATATAATTTGCTATTTTGCCTTAGGACAAGCATACTGAATCATAAACCGCATCGGGACTTACCATCAGTTATCGAAGACAAATGCTAACCTATCTTTGATACAAAAATGGTACCAAAAATGGCAAAATATAAAACTTAAATTGAACCCGGCTTTTATGTTTAGATTTTGGGTTGAGGTTATGTATCTCAAAATAATAAGCTTGTTATCACACCGTGTATATATTTTTGCTATACTGCAAAGCGTCTGACGCTGCAAAAGTCTTAGAAAGTTTTGTAGCAAAGATAAAGAAATATGAGGAAAATTGGTTAAATTTATAGGTAGGTCAAATCAAACTGTAAGTAAAGTTACAAAGGAAGGAAAAGGAAACGGATGTTCAAATACTCTCTACGATGTAACAGTTCTATTCTCAGTATTTTCGAATATTATCAAAAAAATATAATGGTAAGATATTTGGAAAGTTTGACGTATCTAAGTTTTTGTTCTTTTGAGAATCTTTCCATTTCGATTACTAATACTAAAAAAATAGTGAGTTGTTGAAGATAAACTAATTTCAAATTAAATGAAAGATATCTTACCGTAAAAATATGAAGGACTTTTCTTCCTTAAAAATATTATGGCTAAATCCTATATTTAGCCGAGATTTATAATTTCAGCTCGTAAGTATGTCTGTCTATTCATTAGTTCCTACATATTGTAATTGTATAATAAGCGTCCCCTGGCTGTAGGCTAAGAATATTTGAAAATAGTTCAAAATGGCGGTTTAGGGTCGCAAGTATGTAAATCAAATATTACAAAATATGGATATCATCAGATTGAGCTTGAAATATACAATACATTCTAAAATAGTTTTTTTGATGTAAACTTAGAAATTTTTAATACCTGCAATTACGTATCAATAAATTCTAAAAAAAGATAATAGAATATAAAATGAAACACAAATCCTGGTTACGTAAAAACCCTGTTCACGGCTTTTGTGAGAAGAGAAAACTGAGTTTTCTGAGGCTTCTTCGTTTAATAAGTTTGAATCCGACCACCTACTCAATTTTCATCGCAATCTTGTTAACAGCTTTTACGTAGTCGGGTTTTATTTTTTTTATTTTACTCGGTGCATCCCGCGGTGTTACTCGCGGTTTGCCATCCTTGAGCATATGTGTTAATCCAAAATCTAAGCCTATCCTGGTACCAAACTTCATCAATCTATCGAGATATAGATACTTTTGCCGTTATAATATTAGTGTGATAATTTCCACCTCACACTAAACAATACATCTTTTCTTCTCTCTCTGTTGTTCTGAGAATTGTCACCGTTCGACGGAAATCGAATTGAATACCGTTCGAGATTAAGTAAGAATAAAGCCCCAGCTGCCGATACTCCAAGCAATGGAGCAAATACTCCAAGGGTAGCCTTGGGACCAATTAGACGCGTGCAAAACAAAGTTTTTAGCGTTAGCGTTGTTAGCGTTGCTTTTTAAACAAATCTAAAATGTTCAAGGGCCTTTTCTAAGCTTAGATATCTGACATTTAATGTGAAACAGGCACAGTTGAGTTGAGTTATTGCTAGGCACAGGCAAAACAATAATTCAGTATCGCCGTTTTGACATGTGGGCAAAATGTTTGCATCCGACACTCTAATTATGAATGTCATGAACAGAGATCCAAATATAATATATGTGTTGCAATAATAACAGTGAACCTTTCAAATTATATACACTATTTTTCTTAACTGATGAGGGCTTTTTAACGCTTCATAGTAAGAATTTAGGTGAGAATTTCATTGCTGCGTGTATTACATCTCAATTTAAAGTGGACGGTATAACCAACCAACTTTGTAATTGTTTCAGGTATTACTGGTGAAGTGGTGATCAACGACAATGGCGATAGAGTGGCATCCTATTCCCTTCTCGATATGAATCCCGACACCAGTAAATTTGAGGTAAGTCAATCCATATGAACCAAATATTTTAATCTGTTAATAATAAGTCGTCGTCGATGGTAGCCCAAATGACAGCATTGTCAATCTGGATGGCAATGCTTAACTTGCTTGCCTCTGGCCAAAATAAAACCCAACATTTTGGTCCCAAGTGGACTCTAAGGCGCTCTGCTAAGCCCTTAAATATTGTGTGTTCTTCTTGTTTAAGCTAGGGTTAAAGGCTTAAGGTTTATACTTTAAACGGTTCAAATATACATCCTCCATCGAGCGATTAATATTTGCCTGGATTCAAACCTCATTCTAGTTGTTCAATTCAGTCGTTCATTAATTTTGTTGCTATGTTATTAATATAGCTTTGATTATCAAATTGATGATTATAAAACTTTAATAATTGCCTTTCTACTTTTTTCAACAGTAATCGAAAAACTTATATTAACAAAGCTATAACTTAGTTTTTTCTATAAACGTCACAGAATATTACGTATTCTGTGACGTTTATAGATAACGAAATCCCACGGCATTTGACGAGTTCGGGGCGTGGACAAAAAACTAAGTTATCGCTTTGTTAATATAAGTTTTTCGATTACTGTTTTTCATTGTCTACGCTATCTATAATTGTCAATTTATGCCATAAATTACTTTTTGCTTCTACACATAATAAAATATGCCTTAGATTCTAAACTAGATCGTAAGCTAAACTTTAAAAGTTTCAACAATCAATCACTCAGAAAGACATACAAGGTATTTTTATAATGTTTTTTCGTGATACTGTTCGGTTTGAACCAAACCCACGACCTTACAAACCAGAAGGCAGACCTACCACCAACCGAGCTACAAAGCCAGTGTAACTTTTTAAATAAAATAAAACTTTATACTTTGCGGCTTCATCCGCACGGCGATGCAACTTACACGTTTTATAACCTGTGGGTTTAGCAGTTTCCTTATTATGCAATGTAAAATACCAAGAATATGAGGTAACTCGTATATTACAATACGAGTGTGTGAATATACAAAACCGTAATTTTTAACCACAATAGGATGTAAACAATGCAAATAAAGATAAATGCATTGTGAGGTTATATTTAGTTGTAGAGCCAACCCGAATTTCAATCCGAAAATCGTTAGTTCAAATCCAAGCGCGCCATTGAGTTCTGCAAATTGTAAATAAAACGTTTGAAAAAACTAAAAACATGCTTTTACGACGCCCTAAAAATTTTGAAATTTATTAGTAGCCACTGAATAGTTCCACTATGCACCTCACAGTTCCATCACCAGACCTTCGTTGCCAAGCCCAATTTATTGGACTCGCCAAAAAAAATCATATGACCCCAAACTCAGGGGGTTTACTAGTAGCCACTG
Organism: Aplocera efformata; assembly: GCA_921293045.1. Taxonomy (NCBI): domain Eukaryota; kingdom Metazoa; phylum Arthropoda; class Insecta; order Lepidoptera; family Geometridae; genus Aplocera; species Aplocera efformata. Next base: position 2,463,436 of record OV121057.1, read on the forward strand.
AATAGTTCAACTGTCCACCTCCTGGCTCCATCATCAGATCAGATCCAATATACCAATAGTTCTATCATGAAAACTACTTACATACAAAGTTTAATTTCGATCCAAAAATTTGAAGTAGGTTATAATTCGCTTCTATTATAAGATACTTTGTTAGTTACAAGTGAATCTAATAAAAGGTTGACTTGTTAGGTTTGTTCTCAAAACCGGGGAAAAACTTTGGTGTGGTGAGCATGAAGTTTGTGGTCGGGTATTGGGTGTCTTGTGTTTGTCCATGGCACCAGCGACACAGGGAATCACACAGGGTACGAGTGTTTACGCGTCTTTCTTTTTTATTTATTCCATCCTGGAGAAAAATAAATCATTCTATAATACTGTGACAGCTAGCACAAAACTTTTACCAACAATTCTGGGGGATGGATGGTACGAAAACAAAACTCCAATTTCCACCCTTTTATTATTTTCCCTTTGATTAATTCCATCATCATTTTCCTACACGCCATGTGATGTTTTCCTCCGAGTTTCTTAATTGTTCAGTTTGCTAACACAAAATGGATTCTCTCTTGTTCCAGTGGCATTGTATGGGTTTCATGTCATTAGTAACTTGCCTCTTATCCGTTTCCTACAGAATAACAACAAACAAACATCTATCCATTCATCCAAATTTTCGCATTTATAATACTAACATGTGATAATCCACTTATAAGAAGTGACTGATTCAATTTGTCAAGCCAAGATAAAGTCAAAGCGAAAAAAAAAACCTTTAAATCCAATTTTTTTTTTAAGTCGATTTAGAATTTAAATAAGATATTGAGGGAATAATATTTAATAGCTGATACCTTATAATAATATCATGTAGTGCTTTGGACCTTGCAAATTCCGCTTTAATGTTTAATATCTATTTATTTTTATTAATTATTACAATCTATCAGATACCCGGCGTGAGCTATTACGCTAATAAAAGAAATACATTTTGTACCCTAATGCATTGTTTAAGTGGTATTCATCTTCGCATTATTGTCTTTCTTATAAAACCGTTTTGGGGCACATCGGTTGGATGGCTTCAAAGTCTACAACATACATAGGTACAAGCAATTTTTATGTTTTATATATTAAGATAAAGCAGATTTACGACAGGTGGACTTAATATTAAAAGCATTTTCCAACAGCCGCTAAAATAGGAACTAAAATATAATATAATAAAAAAAGAATCATGGCTAATACACAATACACAATACTATAAGATCCTTTAAATTATCTTATTACTATGCGTTTAATATAAAATGCAATGTTGAATTTCAACTCGTTGAATAGTTAAAGTTATATCTATATTTTATTCCGACTCGTCTGTTTTATTTCCAACGATTTAGAGTTTGTTTTTCCATGGTCTACTATGTCACTCTGAGTTTATCAATAGGAAAACCGTCGACATATCTAAACGACTCTCGGAAATAGGAGGTTCCTCCACTAAATCGTCTGTGATAAGTTTTTACGTGTTATTTTTATGCTCTCTATGTTTTTGTTTTGACAGTGTAATGTGTAATATCAAAACTTTTACTTGAACTTACTTTATGGAAATAAATTTCATTTTATTTCATTGAATTTTGTGGACGACTCCGTGAGTTAGTTGGTAGTAGCTCTGCTTTCGGAGCGAGGGGTCCCGGATTCGATTCCTGGCCGAGCACACTTTGTGTGGTGTGCATGAAGCTTATTCTCGGGTCATGGGTGTTTGCCTTGTGATTCTGTGTTTGTCCATGGCATCTGTGACACAGGGAATCCTGGTGCAGAAGTATAAAAAACATTTTTTTTGGGATTTGAGATCGTCTTAGGATGAGATCACACAAAACATGATAGCTTTGCTTGTTGAGGAGCGTTCCTTATACAATGAAGTTGTGTTCAACTACGGGGTCCCTGTTGGGAGAGTCCGGCATACCTGTGCTCTCCAAGCAAGGGAGCGTAGTCTTATTCCACAAAAAAAAAAAAAAAAAAAAAACAAATTGGTAGTTCTAAACTTCTTAACGCCATATCCAACTCTTTAGACAGTCATTAAGCCATAATATGCACGTAGCACGAGGCAGTCACAGAATAAGACAGAGTACATTACATTTACGAGACACAAAGCTAACGAATGAAAAAAATGGCCATTAAAAAAAAACTGTTCTTATGATGTATTACGTTTCGGCAAAAGTCATGGAACAAATTGTTATTCTTGACGACCCTGAGTCACCTTGAAATTGAAGTATTGTATAAGTATCTTGAATTGAAGTAACGCATAACCTGCGTTACTTCAATTCAATTCAAATTCATTTATTCATTTAGGTACATTTCTAATACATAAAATTGTATACTGTACACTTATGAACGTCAGACATTTTATATTCGGTAATTCATTAAAAAAAAAACAATTTACCTCTCGAGGTAAATGTCAATGAAAAAATAAAGTGAAAATGTCAATAAGTAGAATAACAATAAAAAAATCAATAACTACCTGTCTATATTAGTAAGAAATGTAAAATTGTGCTTGATGAATAATACTATCTTTTTTATTGGAAATGTAAAATAGTATAGAATAAAAAAATCAATAAAAAAATCCGACTGCGAGACAGATTCCACATTATATATTAAAATAAATATAAATTTTATATATTTTTGTAAGTTATATAGAAAACCCTGTATTTTGATACCACACTCGAGAGGTTTCGAGGAAAAATATTTTTAATATGGCGCCAAAAATCGGCAATTTTAATTTTTATAATTTTGACATAGCACGTGTCACACTCACAATTAAGACGAAATAACCTATCAAAAATCCATCAAGGCGTTTAATCTACAGAACGTGCCAAAGAATTAAACATACATACACTCGAAAAACATTCCTCCTTCTGGCGCAGTCAGGTAATAACAGTAGTGTAGTTAAATTAAGAACACTGTAAAAAAGAGCGACGTCTTTGCATTAGCGAAAAAAAACTCTTATTATAAAGATATCTAGTAATAAAAAGAAGTGGGCAGTCAACTTGATTTATCTTGGCTTTATTATTTTGGATTTTGAGTTCCCAAACTTATTCACATTTGTTATCACCTTCCGGAGTTTGAAAACTAAACTTTCTCGATGTCTGCAGCTTAAGGTGCGATTTTAGATGCCATAGAAACCCAATTTACGAAACCTTGCTCCAGAGCAAATTTCATATCGGCTGTATTTAATAGCGGTAAAAGCTATAGCCAGAGGAATAGTCGATAACATAGGCAATTGTCCCTGCATTGAAGACGCTTTCATTCATGAAAATTTCCCTTTTTGGGTGTACGACAGTTTTTCCAAAAATAAGGAATTTTCGTGACCAAGACACATCTCACAGGACTTATAGTTTGTTTTCTATCCTACTAATATTATAAACGCGAATGTTTGGATGTATGGATGGATGTTTGTTACTCAATCACGTCAGAACGGCTGAACGAACCTGGATAAAATTTAGCACAGAGATAGATTATAGTCTGGAATAGCATATAGTCTACTTTTTATCCCGGAAAAATGTACGATTCCCTTAGGAAATCCAACCGCGAGTAACACTTCGCGGTGCTGCTAGTATAAAATAAATCAAGAAAGTTTAAATTGTAACTTATTTATTGTATACAAAGCTTAATAAGCCAGCCAATGATGACTCAATAGCTCACTAAGTGTTCCGAACCATTTTTATCAAACTAATTAATAAGTTTGAGTTTGAGAACATGCCTAACCAATGACAGCAAATATCAAATGATTTTTAGATGTGACGAGGTATTTTTTTGTACAAGTTTCTCCAGCTGATATCGGCTGAAATAATTCTTGCGACTCGACACTGGCAAATCGTGGATAACTTCACCACGGAGGCCATAAATAAAAGAAGATTTTTAGATGGTTAACTATCAAACTCAAATCCAAAAACTTTATTGCGTTTATTTCTACTAAACTTCAAAAATTCCTACACAAGTACTAAATAGGTAGGAACGTATTTTTTTTATAATACTTACCGCAAGTTTGATATCCAACTTTTTGGGACATAAAACAACTGTTTTGTTTCTCAAAACCAAACCTTAATTTTATAAATTTAAAGCACATGCTATTGAAAAAGTTTGTAACTTCACCTGAACAATGGAAGACACTTTTCGCGAGAAAGTTGAGCTTGAATTATAGCGGTTGTTTTATTGCGAACTGTTTCCACGTGTTTAATGTAAGATTCGAGACACTTTATTTCAAGTGCCTTAGGGGATACAATTGCCCCACCGGAGGATGGCGTGGTTCTTGTTCCGGGCACGCCATATGGAGGATGCTAGGAATAACTAACCAGTAATGATGGAATCCCTTAAGGACCAACGCCGCTGGGACCGCGAAAGAGTAAAAACACCGTTCCCGTAGCATAAGGGCACCGAACAGGAAAACCAGGGTGGTTTAAGTCTTATCACGCCCGATATAAACGCCCGCCCCCGTACGCAGCGGTATACGTAGGATGTTTTCCATCCTGAAAAAAATACAACAAAGGGGGATACATTTCTACACTGAAATAGAACTGTGTAGACCTAGGTAGGTAGGCAAAGATTTCAGTTTACCGGGATCATGAGAGTTTAAAAATTTATATCAAGTTAAAGGTAGTACGGAAAATATCACTTCTTAGAGATGAAACCGCCCATTTTACGTGTATAAGTAGTAATTCATATTTTTGTTTTTGTTATTGTACAATAGTATTTTAATTCATTCGGTCAATGATTCATTCATTCATAAACTTCATGATCATAGACAAAAGGTTTACAATCGCCCGTCAACATTTTCTTAGCCACCTCATTATTTGGAATACGCCGATCGCAACCAATAAAGGGGCTTTTGAGTATAAAAACATTTTGCGATTGTTTCTAGATCTTATTTTAACCCTTCAATACACCGTCGTCGATCATCGAGAAGACAGACGCTTCCGAATACATAACCCTCACTCATTTTGTTGGCAGTTACTAAATTACCGAGCATTAAGGTCATATTTCACGCTATAAAACATATTAATGAGTCTGTTTGGTTGTGCAATATTTTTTTTATCTGTTTTTTTTTATGTACAATAAGTTGTTGACCGCAGATGACCTTGACAACTTTACATAATTATGATATTATACAAAAATCTTATATAGGTCCCAACGGAAGACCAGCGCTGGGTTGCCATCTTGTAGCCCAGCTATTTGCTGAGCTGGGCGTCTATTTGTGGTTCGGGGCACAATTGGACGTATATTTTCTTTTGTTTATTTCATTCTTATTCAGTACAAGTGTATTTTTATAAATAAATGCTTTTTTTAATCGTGTTCCAGGGACGTTATCAATTCGATTGATATATATAATATATCAACAATCGATTTATTTTACCTGGATACTCAGTCTGTTATCAGCCGATATGGAAAATTCTTTTTTATTTGAAAAGATATTCTTCAGATTGGTCCCAGATAGAAATGTTATCAAAATCGCTTCAATAATTTGGTAGTTAAATCAAAATCACTGGATAAAATATGTTATCCAAGTACACGTATTTTGCTTGATTTTGTGGGATGAAAGTAATGAAGTCGATTTTTACGGTTTTTTTATCAGCATTTTGTTACTTTACTTAACTTATCTTGTACGAGAAATACTGCTAGATAAAACTTGCACGGACGAACTCTGCACACGAAGGACCGTTTTATTGTTTCTTACACAGCGCTTTTACAAACTTGTACAAACGTCACAATTTCACATTAATCTTTCAAACCAAAAGGAACGTTTGTTACAATGGAATGAGTAATCCTTTGGGGTAACAACTGAGTTTCATGATTTTGGGTCTTAAAAGCTAGTTTCGTCAATATTTTCCTTTCCTTTTTTGAGATTCCTGTAAATGTAATAGCGTGTGATTGTAAATTTTTTGTGATCACCAATCACAGAAATTGCTATTGATCAATTATTAACTATAATGTAGTTACAATAACTTATCTCTTTTAGACAACCTTTGAATGCATAATTACTCTTCATCTGCGGTCCCACAGCGTACGAGATGTAGCTCAAACAAACTCAAACTCATTTTCAATAATATTACACAATTCCTTTAGATCTCAAGTATCGTTTGCCCAATTAACTTCCACCATCCAGTGGTGGCCGCCAATGGAAGAAATAATGGCACACCGCAATACCGGCACTCTTCTCCCGCCGCTGTCAGATCAGCTACGGTGTTATGTAGAATGTTATTAAAAGTGATTAATAGGTATGCTTTTTCCTAAAAACCATACTGAAAAATGACCTCATCGAATTACTCTGAGCTCTTTAGCTGAGTCAACAAGCTCTTATATCTCCTTTCTCTATACCTATAGAGAAAGTGGAGATAATTACTATACCACAGAATATGTTCCTATTGACCTACTAAAAAAAAACACATTTGACGCTTCAAATAGCGCCCTATAGCCCCAAATTAGGCTGGAATATTCAAATAGTAGTTTTTTTGTAAGTACATACTATTTTAAAACCCAGACACAGAACAATCTTCTATATTACACAATGTTTGTTCTGGGAATCAAACCCACGACCTAACGCTTCTGCGTTAGACCAACCAACTGAAAGAGGCTTGTCATTACGATTGAGTGGTTTTGCCCTCTCCTACCCATAAAAGCAACAATATCAATTTCCTGTTATGGCAAGGTTCATTTTTACTTATTTTGCAATAGTTGTATACTATTTTTACTAAGTTTTATACGAAAAGTCAAATTGATATTGCTCTCACTTATTTCTTCTACCAATAAAACAGTGTCAAGACTCGCAAAATAACTCTAACAAAATGAGAAAAGTATACGCCTACGTCGATTCTACGCGACCCTTGTGTACACGCTACTATAAGCATCGGTGATAGACGATTTGAACCCTCCACGTTAATCCTGTTTCAATCTGTTCATTCTCAGAGATTCAATAATTTATATTTTATGCCGTGACCCCGTTAATGTTCGCTCAATCTAATATATAAAAATGAATGTTTGTTTGTTCGTATTTTATGCCGTACCGTTCATCCGATTGGGATGAAACATTGAATGTTATAGATACAATTATTAGCATTTAATTTGTCCCAAAATTGTTTTTTTTTTTTTAGCGCCAGCACCGCACCGGTTACAAATATGTAGAACTAGTAATAAATAAATAAATTTTCATGGGTATTTCAAACAATGCTACCTGGCCTCATACTAAAAATAGCTTGTAGTATGTAAAACAGTTAACTGCTTCAATTAAAAACAGTACTTTATTTTTGTTAATACGGTATTCATTTACATAAATAATACATGACAATTTACGATAATTTCTAGTTCCCGATAACGAAGCCGATCCCGTAAACGAAGCCGCAAAAGTAAATAAATTTAAAAAAGACAGTCACCCATTTGGCTAATGACTGGGCGGAAAGTTGCTATGAAACATCTAGACAAATTCACCTACAGCCTTTTGATTCAATCAAAATCGAACCCGTGATCTACAGCACGGGAGGCTGAGCTATTTTCAACTGAACTGTAATAATCAAGGCTTGGGTAGTTTTGTAAAGCATTGTAACAATTTTAAAAAGACTCCAGTCTCCAAAACGCACGTTATCGATGCTAAAAGTAGCGCGTGCCCCTAGTCCCGCTGACAAATCCCGCTGTATCATTTCAACTAGGAAAAAGTATCACGACGCGAAAGTTACGGTTTTATTTTTTATCTGTCTTATTCTCCTTGGAACTCACTATCGGAAAAGTGTAAGAATCAAGAACAGAGAGACTTCAAAATAGGATGAATCTCAAAAAACTTACAGCCAAATGGCTGTAAGTTTTTTGAGATGAAATAATTTCGATAAAAACTATAAATGTAATTGTATTATAATTATATAGGTATTAATATTTAAATATAATGCATCTTAAAAAGAAAGAAAAGAAGAAACAAACAATTTTTTGTACGTTTGGTTGGATTGGAATGATTGTTAGAATGACTTTTTTTATTAATTCCATCCAAATTAATAAAAAAAATCTTAAAATAAAATATATAAGTATCGAAGTTGGTTTTTTTAGATTTTTTTTATCAGTTTATTATTATGAAGGATTTGTAGCATTATAATTATATGTGCTTCGGACAGTCATTAAGCTTGCGAAATGTACATACACGTAAATTTACATGTACGTAAATGTTCATGTAATTATATGTATATGTATGTAAAATGTACATTTCGTTGTATAATAATGTAGTAAGATTCTATATTAACATTTCCAAATTCATTCATTACCCGTAATTATTTAAGAATTTTGCATTTAACTGTTTTCGTTTGCAATACCGTTACAGGGTCAGTTTAGTTCATGTAATTTATGAAATACTGTGGGCAAGAAATATTTTTTTTGCGACGGCCATGTTGGTTACTGCTCTTACACTGAGTTGCATTCATCCTGCTGCGTCGAGACGGGGATGATACGTTTCATGCGCATGTGATTTCACCGGCACCCACACCCTTATTTCTCGCCCTTAGAGAGCGAGAAATAAGGGATGAGAAAAATTCAAAGGGATAAAAAATGGACGAAAATAATTATAAGAAACAACAAGCAAGCAATTTCGTTTACTTGGATTACATATTTTTTCTAGTTATTTTGATTTTACTACAAAACTATTGAACCGATTTTATTAAAATTTCTATTGGACCAATCTGAGAGCATCCAAAAAAAGATAAGCTGAATTGAAATTGCAAGTCAGTTGAAACAAAAGATTTTCTCGTATGTCTTTTGGACGTATGTTTTTTTAAACAAGTATTTGAAAATTTTGAGGATTAACTCTAAAATCGACGGTTTCTTGAATAACAAAGAGCCATAAATAAATAATTATAAATATTCATGAACTGTTCACACAGTATCATCTAAGCATATATAAATAGTTTTTACCAACTAAATAGGTAAGTGATAGAATAATTTATAGTTTTTTTTGTAGATAAAAATTAACACCCATACAACGTTTGTAGCCTACAACTACGTTAGTTGTAGGCTACAAACAACTAACGTAGTTGTAGGCTACAAACGCGCTGTATGTTTTGGGTTCGAATTCCAAATCGAGCCCAAAACCGATATCGTAACTAACGAAGCTACGAGGCCATTCCCACTTATAATAATTAGTAAGGAAGCTACCCTAAAGATGAAGGTAGACGTCAATAACCCTGTATAAGTATATCTGTTTTTTTTTAATGTGAAAATGTAACGGAAGGAGCTGAGGGCCCACCTGGTGATAAGTGGCGATCCCCGCCTATGACAACAATAATGCGACTCAGTAAAAGATTTGGGTCTTACACTGAGTCGCATTCATCCTGCTACGTCCATCACCCGAGACGGGGATGATACGTCTCATCATGTGATTTCACCGGCACCCACACCCTTCCACCGAAACACAATAATGTTTATGAACATATCAAGTACCTGAATACAAATAGTTTCTATGACGAGCAAAATCGTTATTACTAAAGTTCTTGCCAATAATTGTCACCCCCACCTTTGACGCTCAACCCAGTTCAGAGCAAGGCCATTCAAATCCATGTCACAGTCCAGAGAAGGCAAATAGTTTACCAATCTATTCTATTCATCCAAAATAGATTCGTACGTATTTCGTCTATTCAATGGTTAAGCTCGATGACCATTGTGGATTCAATGACCAGTTTTGTATGAATGAGTTTTCTGTCAGTGTGTATGGAGAGAGGATTAGTCGCAGATACGGAGAAATATAGCTGTTACATAAGTGACAGATTTCTTTCAACTGAATTAATTATGTTCCTGACAAAACCCAAAAATACAAAACAGCTGAAATTATCTCAATACTAAAAATAATGTTATTTAGATAACGTAACCCACAGCTGAAGTATTTATTTATTTACTAGCGTGCCCCGGTTTTACGGGATCAAAAACAGCCTATGTGTTAATCCAGTACATCATCCGTCCAAATTTCATCCAAATCCGTTCAGCCGTTGAGGCGTGAAGGAGTAACAAACACACACACAGGGAGACAGATACATACAAACTTTCGCCTTTATAATATTAGTGTGATCTCAATTCTTACATACTTATTGTGTTTATACCCTTATACGGTATCTTGTCGGTTTCTTTATCTATCATGTGATTATTTTGAAGTAACCAAGTGTTATTTAGTGTACCAAATTCTTAAATTAAATGAAAAAGGCTTTGATGCCTCACCCTCAGGGGTAAAATGTTTCCACGAACACCTCGGAGGAGAAAATGCTTGTAATTGATATTTCTGTTGTTTTGGGCATACTTCTATACCGAAAGTCATCGTTTTTTATCCATAGTGTGATGAGTTATCCGCTTAAAATATTTTGTGCTGATTACCTCGATCTCAAAATGATGGAAGAAATTAGCTTGTTCCAAAACCAAAAATTCTGAGACATGTGACATTAACCAGTCTGAATTAGGCTCACGTGGTAGATTAAAACCCATACACTCATTTGTCGAGAGTACCTAAGCCGGTATCGATATTATCTTATTTTACTTTAATGGCAAATCAACAGAGTGCTGTTGAAAGAAACATTTTTATACAAAACTGGTGTCTAATATCAGGTCCCCTGATATAAAAGTTTAAGGACTGTACAAACATTGAAAACATTGATTTAAAATCGGTTCAGTGGTTTAGGCGTGAGAGCGTAATAAAAAAACAAAGTTACTTTCGCATTTATAATCTTAGGACTGTTTATCAGGTAAAACTGCCAAATACTCAAACCAGCATATATGGAAATTCATATTCATAATCATTTATTTGCCGTAGGAACACTTAGAAACTCTTGGTTTTATCCTATAAGTACACAATTAATTAGCGGCAGTACATTTGCCTTGTCAATGGTTTCAATATCAATCAAGAAGTAAATGCGGAAGCATTGTTGTCTTGTTCCAATACTGTTTGACTAACGATATATAGTAGTGTTGCCATCTCGTTGAAGACAGGGTAGCTTAGCCTTCCACGAGACTGGAGACATAACGCCAGAACAATCAATTACCTACGTGTATCCTGTCCGAGCAAAATCCCATAGGATTTATGACTCAAAGTTTTGGACGCAGATGAAAATAGCTACCGGAATATATTGTATATTTTTGTCACAGTAACCTTTAGTTTGTTTTGAACGTTATACGAATAATATTATTGTAATAAATACGCCCATTTTTACGTAAGGTTACGAAAGCTTTGATGTGAAGTGGATACTGCCGTCCATAAACAACAGATAAACGGCCGAATTATTATTAGTATTAGAGGACCGAGTTGGATTGTCTTGAACCCGTATCTCTGAGTGGAGAAAATAAGAGAGTATGTATATGCGCTTATAATTTCACCGGAACACGGTAATGCGAATGCACGTGCACTGTTTGACATTTAGTTTGCCAGTAGTGATTCTCCTTACAAAACATATACAAATTTTACTGCTATTAAAATTATTATAAAAATAATATATCACTGTTTTTTTAGTAACAATATCCGCCAAGTTATTAATAATGTTATCTATTACAAATATAAATATGAAATAATTATCTTACAAAAATTTTCTTACATAAAAAATCTAAATGGTTGAATATAAACATACTAAATTGCTCACGTATATCAATTATCAAGGTAAGCTTATTAAATAGTCTTATTATATAGTCGAAAAAGGAGGTTCAGTTAATGCTAATGATTTTATTTTCTAAGTAGTATAATAACCAATTCACTAATTAAGCTACCCAAGGGAAAGAACACAAATAATTAAAGTTCAGAACTCGGATTTTCGCTTTAAAATTTAACTGATTCTTACTTGTCCACAGGTGGTAGCAACGTACGTGGCAGCGAACTCCTCACTTCAGTTCATAGAGAACAGACCCATACACTGGGCTGGAGGCAGGACATCACCTCCGCCCGATACGCCAGAGTGTGGATTCGACGGCTCCCTATGTCCAGATAACTGTAAGTTCTACAACTACTATTTCAATTTACCTTACCGTACCAGCCTCTAATGTTCCCACTGCAGGGCCCGGCCTACTCTCGATAATTGAGAGGAGGCTTTTGTCTACCACGGGAGCCCAATCCGGATTGGTAGATGACATATATCTTCGAATTTTTAGTTCTATATTCTAACAGTCATTAATAGGTATGTGTAATAGGTATTAATAGGAATGTGTAAATAAAATATAAGAAATATTATAAATTATAAATATATTTGTAAAATAGCAAGCTTATCACAAGGGGGATTTGAAATGCGCTTCCCATTTCCCCCATTTACCTAACTGCTAAAAAACTGATCCAAACTAATCCAAAACTGCTTATGCACGTAATATCTGTTGATCTTGGACAAATGTCATTGAATAATCTAATAGTTAGTAAGCGCATGTTATCGACTCCGTTTACGAGTTGGCCGCTGCGGAACTAATTTCGCCAGAAGGTGTGTAGATACATAGATTCAACGCTGAAGTGCGGGTGTAAAACGCAATAGGATATGCCTCACATACTCTCCTGCCCACTATTTCTACCACCTGTACTCTCTATATACTGTTCTAAGCACATCGATACGAGAAAAATCGTATATTATTTGACTCTTACTTTAACCAAGCACGCATTTTTTCCTTAACCAGGGAGAGGAGTGTTTCAAAGAGAAATGGTGTCTGGTAGTTCTCCACTGGATTATAGTTCTGCGACTCTCGTCAATCACTCCGGGAGAATCGTGGCCGGTTTAGTTTTCACATACATAATTGGTTATCCTATGGCATAACAATAGCACCCAAAGTTAGCAAGTTATATAGCGTACGTATAATATTTGTAGATGGCATTCTCAATCAATCGATGGGGAAAATTTAAATAACGCCATCAAAAAGTCATTTTTCGTCGATTCGATGTTTTTCTGATTATTTCCATTACTGAATACCTACCTAATCTGATCAAGCTTCAAATATTTTTGGCTGTACGATTAGTTTTATCACAATAAATTCCTAAACCGTTTTGAGAACAAGTGAAACTCATTGGTCTTAATTTGAACCAGCGACCATCGGATTAGTCTGTATCACTGGGCCACCACGCTCTCGACCTTTTATCTCGAAGTTTAATTAAAAGACGCTAAGTGCCAGAGGTGTGGAGTGTAAACAGCACTTCCCTTAAGAGCTTCTGATAAAGGAAAACACTTTTTGCGACACGCGGATGTTTTACATGAGAATCGCACTTTTTATATAAGACATTTTAAGATAGCTTTCAGGAATTGAATACTCAAATGTTTTAATGAAAATGACTATGAGTAAAATTTAGTAATCTCATAATTTTTGTCCGTATCATAAGTTTTTTTAACTAACAGTAAATTAGTTAGGTTTGAAAAGGTGCCGTATCACAAATTAATTTTTCCAATATTCTTCGCACGGACCACCGTACTGTCTAGAATCTGTTTAAATAATCTAAATTTGAATCTGTTTAATGAATCTGGTTGATAGTGATAGTTACCATACAAACTATCCATTTACCATCTTTTGTGTGTTTCTAGGTACAATAAAGAATGTTTTTTTAATTTTGTATTTTCTATTTGCTGGGCTAGTTATGTCATCCGTTTCGTAATCCGTAACGTATCAATTTGTAGCATAATTTATCTGTATTTTTTATGGTATCAACAGAACCATTCATATGAAGATCCGTCTAATGTTATTAAACCTTATACTAACTTTATTTTTGGCCGAAAATAATCGTATTTGTTTTTGTATGATGGCTCTTCGATAGACTCAAGTAATTTTCGGTTCGACACACTGGCAAAAATGGCACATGATAAATTCCGTAACACAATAACGAATTCACCGAATTACGTCAGATTCATAGTAAAACAAATATTCTGTGAAATCAATTACGGTTCACGTGATAAAGCGTTTCAAATGTATGTTAAACAGCTATTCAATTATTAGATCACTGTCAAGATAGATTACCTAAGCAACATTGTTGTTTAAAAATTGTAGCACATTTCACAAATAAACAATGTTGATATAGTTCACTCATCATCTGTCAGATAAATATTGAAACTCGCTGTAAGTAATAGAACTTCCTTCGACCTTTACTTACGAAATGGTAGAGCATTATTGAACAAAATCCGAATTCGAATATAGCCTTCACAAGCATCAGATTTTTCTGATGGCATCTTGAGTACATCGATCTGAGCACTTAGGACCATTTAACTGGTTTTATGGCTCGTTTATAGGTCGTAAACGGATACGCCATGGCAATCACTTAACTACCAAAACCGGTTAGGTATGATTTAATAATAGTTTGCTACTTGCGATAATTAAAATGTTTGAAACTTACAAAAACAGGAATAAATTTCATATTTGGCCGAACATAGGTAACAAATTTGCTATTGTATTTGATGTGAATCGTTGGCAGTTGAACGGAGTCATATGCCGTGAAGGCATTGCCGTGATGCTTATGCCGCCATGTATCAAATGTGCCGAGGGTCTCGTGAACGTCAACTTTCTTTGGGATAGGCCACGTAGTTGTCTTCTTACTAAAAACTGTAAATGTTGGTAGTGTAAAAAGAAAAATTCTACGGTTCTCACACTGAAACGCCGGGCCGAAAAAGACTCAATTGTAAAAAAATGCACAATATTCGATACAACAAACTTATTAACTTATTTTGACTGACCTCACAGCTCACACAGGTTGTGGCTTGGGTCCCATTAAGGACAAAATCTTTTGTGACGAACATAGATATTTGTTCTAAATCTGGGTGTTAACATATATTATGTATGAAATTACAATCAAAAAAATCCATAGTCAAGCATATCAATTAAAGACAAATATTTTACTTACCATTTAAAAATATTAGTTAAAATGTCCATGACTATATTTCTCCATTTAATTTAGCTGCAAAGTCAATTTATAAAGTTACAAGAACTCATCAAAAGAAAATATAAATTTATACCGGTATTGGTAGAACTGCTGGAGTATTTGTACTTTATAAAGTTATCAATAAAACAGATCAAAGAGAATATACGTTTATACCTGTCTCTCCGGCAGTTCGGCAAAGCGAGATATCTTTTCTGTTTGTTTACCGTTGAATCAATAACATCAAAGTTGGAAATGAACTAAGTAAAAGTTCCATGAATTCTTATCGTAAACGATTTCTATTACAAGTTTGATGGCAACATTTTTTTGTAACAGGAGAAAAATTACGAACTTATATCAATTTATGTGGGTCTACCGTGTGTTTCAGCTATTCATAACCGATTAAGAAAAAAACATCAGAGTCGATTTAGAGGTGTATTAAGATCCTCTATCTTTTTGGCGGTTGAAATATATACCTATATTCGATGAGAGCTTAGGTTTTTGGTATCATGCGTATAAATTATATATATTTAAAATATCGTAACTTGAGATTTTAGTGATTGAAATCGTCGCGCAGAAACTATTCGAAAGAAAACATGCTAGTCTTCTTTTAAATTACAAGAAGATGCTCGTCGTCGAAGCGAAGTCGAGACAAAAATTGTAGCAAAATTGTAGTTTCATTTTTATGCAATAAATGTGACGGATCGAGCTGACGATCCTGATTTTAAGTGGTGACCACCGCTGATAGACAACCGAAATATGATGAGACCTGAATTGACTGTACTGTTTCCATCGTAATGCACGTGGGTGCACCACTGCTTGGCCGCGGAATACAAGATATACCAGATCCTCTTTATAAAGATGAATATGAAATGATATATATGAACCTACGAGATCTTGCTGCATTGAGGGATTGATATAATTGAGGCACTATGGTAATTAACTTTAATTATGACTTAACCACTTAAAATAAGGTGGGCCTTAAGCTAAACCTGACAAAACACTTAAAAAAATTCGTTGGTTGTGGAACTTTATGGTTTATAATTATATCATATAACTTATGATAATATATTCCCGCGCCTTGTGACGTATATCAGGAGCTCCTAGTAACATTATGCTCACATATAATATCATTCAGTCATATTACAGCCTGTTTTCTGTTTACCTAAACACATTTGGTAATAGTCTAAGATCTGGTTGCAAGAATACTACGTTCATCTAGTTTTTAATCGAAATTTGTATTTTTTTTTTTAATATATATTATTAGAATTGGGGGTACATTTCTTATCATAAAGTGGCCGCTAGTATTATTTATTACAATTATATTAAATGATTATTCCGAACAAACGTCGTTCACTGGCTTTTCAAATAAGTTATAATCCAATTCACAGCAAGTGAAAAATGTATAAATGTAACAAAATGACATCTGGTTGGGTTGTGAAGAGACTTCGTGTTGTTTTGCACCCAAACTTTTCAAGGTCTTTATTGCTGTGAAGTAATATATTTATTCGAAAAACATGACAAATTTATTCTGAATAAAAAAATAATAATATTGTAAAAAAAATACTAGCGACCAGTGTTTGATAGGCACCTCGGCCAAATTATATTCCCCCGTTCATAATATATCAAAAATAATATTGATTAAAAACTCACTGAACGTAGTAATCTCGCAGTCAGATTTCGTACTATAAGGTTACTCCTGTATTTTCTATAATGTAATATATTTTTCTTTGTTGCAGCTTTACCGGTTTACGCGATACTGAGTATTATACTTAGTTCCGTTGTTGTCGTGCTCGCTGTGCTATCGGTTTTCATATACAGGTATGTATCAGAATCCGTACCAGTCTCTAATGGTCCCACTGCAGGGACGCTGGCCAACTCTCGATAATGTCCAAAGCTTAGATTATTTATTGTAACTATTATATTGCATCTAATATATTAGAAATACAAAATTATGAGCCTAATAAAATTATATACGAAAAACCGTTACGAAATCAATTAACAAGTTCAATTTACCAACAACAATGTTACATTCAATATTGTTTCTGATACAACATTATTAATCTAATAAAATTATTTACGGAAAGGTTACAGAATTGATTAACAAGCTAAATTTAATAACAAGTATGTTATATATTTCAGATACAAAATTATGAACCTAATAAAGTTATATACGGGATAGTTACGAAAGCTATTAACAAGCTAAATTTAACAACAAGCATGTTACGCACAATATGTTACAGATACAAAATTCTGAACCAAATAAAATGATATACGGAATGGTTACGGAAGCAGCAAACAAAAGCTTGTAATAAAAGAATTAGTGAGATGATAAATTCACTAACACAAAAGGCATTATCAGAAACCGATTCCGTATAATAATTGTTTTCTACCCCAATAACTATTACGCTCCGATTTATGTCGTGGGATAGATGTGGAACGAAATAGGATTATCGCCAAGATCTTCGTCTTTATGTGAGCAAACTCGATAGAAATTATGTTGTTGGGAATCGAACGGAATCCGAAAATTGTGTTTTGGCAATTTACGTTTTTTTGACCCTTACGCTCTGGTTTTCCTAAAACGATGCCGTCATTTCGATGTCAATCTCGGAGAGATTTCTGTTGGTTTAAAGATGAACTCAATAATTCTCGACATGATGGTCGGTTAGGGTTTAAATAAATCAATCAATTAATAATAAATCAATTAAATAAAGGTTGATAAAATTATTTATATCTTGTGCGTAATCGACTGCTTTAAAAATCGAATATACACTTCAATACTTTGATTTATTTATTTGAAGACCTCAATACAAGGGTGGAATTTCTCATGAAGTACGTTTTTTTAAGTTTAAAAAAATATTTTGAGTAGTTACTGTCGAACGTCAGAATGGTAAATCTTTTTAAATTTTTCATTAATTAATTTATTGTTCTTGAAATTTTAAAACAAATATTCATGAAATTTGTGATAGGTATCAATGTCTTAATAAAAATAATTTGTATCAATTCCTTTGTAATATATTATATTTATATTAATTTATCTTAAGCGTTTAGCAGAGTTCCGTAAATAGTCCACCTGGGATCAAAATGCATGTCATTTTGGCCAGAGGTTAAGCATTGCCACCCGTCGTGGCAACGCTGACAATATTTAGGGCACGCCGCCATCAAGAGACGGCTTAGTTATATAAATAGATACACCGTTATTCAAGTATTTATTAAAACTTGTTATATCAATGTGAATATATTATATATCTTTTGTGTATCTTATATCACTTATCTTAAATACTTATATCTTAATATGTATAATGTAAACTTTGGACCAGCTTCCGAAATTAATGGATTATTTTTTATATTTGAAATACTTTGCGTAATTTCCCAGGGAGAGTTATCAGACACCGTAAGACACAAACAAATGGCGCCGTTATTTTTAATAACGCTAAGAGGTTTACCACAAATCAAAATACAAATCAGAATCAGAATTTTATTTGCATGTTTATATATAGGTACTGTATTGTTAGAGTCACTACGGCACCGGAGAGATGTAGGATCTCTAAGTGTACTCTATCGTTTGTATAATGGGGAGTGTTCTGAGGAACTGTTTAGTCTGGTGCCCGCAGCTGACTTCCACCATCGCACCACACGCCGCAAAACCAGATTCCATCCGCACCACCTGGATGGCTGGTTTTCCACAACCACCCGCTTTTCGCGATCTTTTCTTCCGCGTACGAGAAGTTGTGGAATGAGCTTCCCTATGCGGTTTTCCCCCATCGGCTCCTTTAAACGGCGGGTTAATCTTTTATTGAAAGGCCGGCAGCGCATTAGCATTGCCTCTGGTGTTGCAGATGTCCATGGGCGACGGTGACCGCTTTCCATCAGGAGGCCCGTCTGCTCGTCTGCCCCCCTATTCCATAAAAAAAAAAATTTTTTTGTTTTGCACAATTATCTTTAATAAATAGTGTAATAATTAGATTTAATAATTATGTTTACAATATATTCAGGGTACTTTTACTTACAATGTCATGTCATACTATTGCAAACAAAACTCATAAAAAATATAAATTAAAAAAAATGTGCCTATATCCAAGCGCTGTTCCACGTTTTAAAGTAAGTGCTTTCCAAATTATGAAAAAAATACCTATTAAAACCATTTCATGCGATGACGTCATCAGTACTGGCTAAGTGTGGATTTAGCATTGTTAATACGCATATTTGAATATTTTTAAGGCGAAAGATGCCTTAACATGTTTTCTTTAAGTAGTTGTTGTTCAA
Source organism: Aplocera efformata (assembly GCA_921293045.1). NCBI lineage: Eukaryota > Metazoa > Arthropoda > Insecta > Lepidoptera > Geometridae > Aplocera > Aplocera efformata. Next base: position 2,482,529 of record OV121057.1, read on the forward strand.
TTAATGACAGGCAATTTTTTGCAAGAATACAGGGTGTTAGATTAACCGATGAGAATTAAGATTTTAAGATCTGATTAATTAAAGTCCTTATATAAATAAAATAATAATTTACGTAAGTATGTTTATATCTAATCAAAGATTTAATTAATATAATTATACAAACCACTTTGTTATTATAATGAATACTACAGTTGTTCTTGTTATTATAAAAGTTGTAGTTTTATTTGTTATGTGTTTTTGTTGCTTTTGATTACGTAATTATAATTTTGAAATTTTTTGGTTTGATTAAAAAACAAAAAAAGACAATGATTAAAAAACAGATATTTTCTGTTAAAGATTAAATTATAGAATTTGTCCTTTTTCATTGTTCAAAGCATACTGTTTGACGATCTGCCCGGTCATGCTTGGGCAAATCAATTCTGTATTAAAGGGTGACCAAAATACAATTTCATTTGATTTAAATGAAGCTTAGGTAATAACTGGTCTACAAAGAAATTTAAAGACGCTTAAACAAAGAAAAAAACTCTAACAGAGCGCAAACGTGGTTTAAAAAAAAACATATTTCTATCCACTTCTAGAATGTAACGCCCTGTATACCTAATAACAGTAGAAATATTAGATCACGCATTTTATTGCATAGACCCCTGAAGAGAACTGGTTAAATAGACTTAGAGTAGTTTTAAGAATAAACCATTTTTTTATATCTATAGTTGAAACAAGTCATTGCCCCAAAGACCTCCTGCTGTTCCGGGAATTACCATATTTTTTAAATCAGTTATCAAATTAACTACGTAATTTATGGTGTGTTCAGTACATTATAATTATGTTTATTGCTGTATCTGTTCGCATTCCTAATTTCATGTCGTTAGTAAATAAAAATATATTTAGAAATATATTATATTAAAATATATTAGAATTTATTTAGAATAATCTAAAAATATATTTAGAATTTACAAGTGTCAAGTTAGTACAAAAAAGACTGACGTAGTCTAGGATGACGAAACGCAAGTTTAAACAGTTAATGTACAAACAAGCTGAAATATAAGCGAACGTTACGTTGTCTGAGTCAAAGTCAAAGCATATTTATTGCTGAATACCTATCAGCAATAAATATGTATTATCAGCAATAAATATGTAATATATATACCTACACTTTAAGAAGAAAAAGTTACAAAATATAAAATAAAAATAAAATATAAAATTGGGTGGGTAATATTGAAAATAAATTTAAATACATTAATTAAATTACAATTTAATAATACCAGATATAAGTAATTATATAAAAGTAATTTGGTACAAAAAGCGAAGAAAAAAAAATCTAATAATAAAATGTGTTAGAACAGAAAGAAAAGCTTCTTTTTAGGGCTTAAACCTCAGCTATAAGAATGGGGGACCATGCTCACGTCCGTAGGTGAGACCCACAGAGCCCCTACGTCCCCTTTGTGGTGCTAAAGCAACCCAAAGTAGCAGAACTTGTGCCAAGTTTGTCCAGAGAAGAACTGCCAACAAACCTGGTAATCCGCGAAGTAGTAGTGGCACTTGTATTGCTGTATTCCGGGGGAACAGTGTGGGTGCTGGTGAAATTACAAGCGTATGAGACGTTAAATATCTGTCTCAACGTGATGGGCGCATCGCGATGCGAATTAGGTTTTCTCATACTTCAGTACGAGAGGAGCGGAGTCGTATCGCTGTTGTCTATAAGCTTGTCTTGTAATTTTGTCACAATAGAAGTTGTAGTTATACTTATGCCTTATTCGTGGAAAAGCAATGCGGGTTCTTTTTGCCAACAGACATTACAAATTGGAAGCGGAGATAGCAATGATGACCTGGCGAGTCAGCTGGACTGATGTGCTCCAGGCGGGAGGTAGGCTGAGGGGAAGTATTCACTCGTTGACCAGAAGGTACAGCACAGGGGTAAGTTTGATGGGCTTGCCCCCTTTTAGGTTGTTCTACAGGACGGTTGAATTAGCTCCGCCAGAGAAAGTGTAGGATTCGAACCCGGGGACCCTCACTTCGAAGGCAGTGCTACTATCGTAACTGTCAGTTTTAATCTTGCAGGTAGTCTTATTTGTTGTTACATCTATTGCAACCTTAATAAACATCTGTTGTGAAAAATGTTGATTAATCTCTTTCAAGAACAGTTAATAATAATTTTTCACACAACATTACCGACATACGGCGATTACCGTAATACGGGGCAGGAAATCTTCCAATACGCAAACATTTTCTCAAATTACATTCGTGCGGACAAGTGCTTATAATACGCGAATATCTTGGGATCCTATTTTTCTTACGTTTATTGTTGTACTTTTCGCCAAAAGGGTATTTTTACACGGAATAGGCATTTTGACTGAAATAAATGGAGGAGATTGTTCGAGTGAAATTTGATGAATGATCCGTTCTTTCCAATTATATCATTACATAAATGTTTAGTTACTTTTATACATTCGTGTATATTGGTAGTATATACACAAATATCAACTTTTAAGACCCTTTACTAATTGCATGGTTATTCGGTTTGGAAAGTGTTCCGACCGCATTATTTTAATCGAATTTACGTATATCGATCCAGTGTTATATCGCCATCTTGTCTGATATTTAAGACACGGTGCTTTTTAGGATTAGTTACTACTTAAAATAAGCCAAGGTTGCGTTAAATAAAAGCTAAAAAATCTAAATGCCTGTTATTGTCAAAAAAATGAAACTTCTCATAAGAACTAATAATCTTTATTGTGAGGAATAATGGAACGCAACCATTTTAGTTCCTTTAAATATGCGTAGGTGGCGTTGTGTCATCTGGCACTTCCTGTCTATAAAATTCTCTCTATGGTGTTACCAAAAAGGAACGCACAGGAATAAACTTATATTTATAAATACCTGCTATTATTTACCACAACGGGGTGCGACTTGGGTCTTCTCATAATGCTGTAGGAGGTCATTTTGTGTTGTTTATGGGTTGTTGTAGCGACTTAAGATCAGCTATCATCATGAGCTATTATTAAATAAATTAGTCAGTCCACATTTTTTTCAAATGAGAACCCTTGTAGAACGGACTTTGTAAGGTTCTCTTACCTTCGGGGTACGAGACACAAAGAAGGCTTTTACGTGGTAGTGTGGGATAATTCTATGGACTTCTCTATTGTTTTGTTATTCAATTATGTTAATATCCTCACATCCGCCATCTTACATTATTTCCAAATCATTTAACCCTATTTTCGGGGAAGTATAAATTTCTCTGAATTTCTGTCGTGGGATTCCAGAATACCCGTTTCGGGAAATCCTTTGATTTTTTTTAAGAAAATATAATTCCGTATTTTACTAGACTATTGGTTCGCCCCGAATGAATAGCGAACTATATAATATTGAAATCACAGGTGTATGAGACGTAACACCCATTATAACACACCATTCACCACACACACACCCAACACACCATTATATAAATATGACCCGAGACGGGTCATATTTATATATATTTCTTTTATGTTACACAAGTGATGAGACAAGCTGAAGGCTGAAGCTATTAAGCCCTAATATTATTTAATACCCTTATATTTTTTCTTTCTTAAATTACAGTTGCCTAAATTACTCCTTATAACATCAGCTATCTGCCAATGAAAGTCAAAATCGGTCCGTATCGTTTGATAGATGTACCGTATATACTTTCAAATACATTTAGTAATAAGCTGTTATTATGACATTAAAAACCGATTTTTAAACAATTTTATTTACAATATTTGCATAGATAATAAAATATAATGATGATATGAATACATAACATACCAAAACATACCATCAAAATTCCGATATTTGAACAATACGGAAATTTAATAAGTCTCGACAGATGTTTGAGATATGTGTGAGAAGGAAAAACAAAAGGGAAAGTGATAATCTAAACCCAATTCCCGTTGATCTTAGATTACTGTTTTGCAAAGTTATTACGATATCCTTTATCCGACGAAGTACGATTCGAATATTGTTCATTCAAGTCAAGAGTTGTAAAACAATTTGTTTCAATCGTCATTTTGTTAAAATACAATGGAAATATTCTTAAGGTATTGTAAATACTTGAGGGCTTTGAAACACTGTTAATGAACAATAGAAATTCAACAATACTGAGTTGGCAAGTGCGAGTTTACCTCGCAAATTAGTTGTTTCGTTCGTAGGTATTTATTTATTTTAAACAAGCGACCCACCCCGGTTTTGCCCTGTTGTACAGTGTGTGACTTAGGTCGTAATTCAATTCTGTAGTACATCATTACTGTATGTATGTATAATAGTACATTGTAAAGATTAACCAGCATTAGTAGTGTGTGCGCCCAAAAATAATGTTTTTACGACAACATTACTAATAACTGAAATCGCGTTTCCCTACTATAAAATATGCAGGTATGATATAAAAAAACATCTCTTATTGATAGCAAAAATTTAATCAAAATCCATTGCGAGAGTTAGAAGAAGATAGCGGAGAAATAAACAAATGAAAACAGCGACTACTCTACATGAATTCAACGTATTACATTTTTGACCTTGACTTTGAATTGGCTCTGGGACAAGAAATCTTTTCGCGTCCCTGTAATATGTGACTTTATAATTTGTGCATCATAGCAGTCCAATGATAACATTCTAGTATCTTCCAGACGACATTCTCGGACGAAGCTACCTCCTTGGCTGGCGATCGCCAAGTATACACTCCATGCGGTTTCTACAAAGGCTGTCGCGTCGCAATCAAGAGAGTGGACAAGCAAAGAATAGACCTGACCAGGCCACTGCTTCTGGAGCTGAAGAAATTGAAGGACCTAGAACACGATCATCTAGCAAGGTACTCGATTTGAGAATGTATATTTTATTTCTGAAGGTTCTTTTTTAGCTTGTCGCATGGCAGAAAAGTCAACTGCCGGGGCTACGGAAGAGTTCGAAAGCGTTCCCGCGGTCTCTGGCAACTAAAGCGTCGTGATGGAACACTGTTGGGTTTTTAGCCGGTAGGAGTCCGGCATAACTCTCTCGCTGCCCCCGCAACGAGAGAGTATCCATGAGGATTTCCAAACATCAAAAAAAAAAAAAAAAAGAACGGCAGATAAGTCAAGGACTTTTAGCTTTAGGAAGTTGACGAGTAGCCAATGTATCTGACTACGCTGATATTCACCAAGTTGATACCACCCAGAACACACGCAAAGGGACTCAGAGGGTACTCAACTATGAACGCGAGCAACATGATCCCCCAAAATGTCCATGAATATTTGTTTATTAATTTATTATATTGATTTTCTTTTTATTTATGTGAATAAGTGACGGAACGAGCTGAGGGCCCACCAGGTAAGTGGCGATCCCCGCCCTTGACAACAGTAATGCGACTCATTACATAATAGTAATACAAACATGTTATATTCATACATTTCTTCAGGTTCTATGGGGCGTGCGTAGATCCACCACACTGCTGCTTGCTGACAGAGTACTGCCCGAAAGGTTCCCTGCAAGATATCCTGGAGAATGAGTCGATTAAGCTTGACTGGATGTTCAAAGTCAGTTTGATGCATGATATAGTTCGGGTAAGTTCTGATCAAAATAAAATTTTCTTTATCCAACAGACATAAAAACGTTTTTATTAAAATAATCTTAGTAGTTATTGAATCCAGGCATGACTTTGTAGAAGTAGATATATAAATAAACTCATTATTGCATAGACAAGATGATATGATATGACGAAAAAGAGGGGTGTAAGTTTGTAGCGTCTATCTGTGAATATGTGTATATGTATGTCTGTCTGTGGCATCGTAGCTCCCAAAAGAATCGAGTGATTTTACTGCGGTTTTTTCTGTTTGAAAGCTGATGTGGTCTAGATGGTTTTTCGCTATAATAAATGAGGCATTTTATGTTCATCACCTTACCCTAAGTTGGTGGCTTTTACATTTTCGACCCGTCACTTAAATTACATAAAAAAAATTAAACAACAATAGAGTACTGATCGAACTTCCGTGGTATTCACTCTCAATTATCTAGAGTAGGCCAGTGTCCCTGCAGTGGGAACAATAGTCTGGTATGGTGGAGACACCGATAGAGCAACCACACAAAAAGGGGTTCCACATAACATCATAAACAGTATGCCAAATTTCGTCCTAATGCGCGAAAAAACCAGCTCAGGGTTATGTAAATCAAGGGTTCATGTAATTTGCTACCCGCTTTTGCTGGCCCATGACAAAATAATATAGCGGGGTAAAGGTTTTTCTACTTTACATTTTTTTAGCATTCCTTTACCAAAGGCAAACGGTGTTTCGTAGCTCTCCACGTTTGTCTCAGAGTCCTATCTTAAAAGGCGCTGTATCTTTTGAAAGCTAAAGAGCATTGAAAAGATTCAACGCACTTACCTGTAACATATTATCGCATGCTGAGAACTATTCGACTCGAGTTCGAATTCGATTCGAAGATTTGTTCGATTGTTTCGATTCGAAGAGATTCGCAAACGGAATACAAAATTTCTCTGAAGGCTGAAGAATAAGAAATTATCTACCATCATAGCTTTACGTAAATTATCAAATTCACAGTTCTCAGTTACTACCTAAATCTGTAAAGATTGTAACTGTAGAGAAATTAATATTGTAAGATTTTAATAACTACCAATTACAAAGTGTCAATTGGAGTACTTACAAATGAGTAAGTATTCTAATTGAAACGTGTTTCGTTCTCTTGTTCTCCACGACATCTGAACGTGCTATACGAAACACGGAAACGCTCTTTATGAAAATCACTGTTAAGTGACATTTAAACTGAGCATTTTTAACTGTCGGGTCAAATTAAATTACAATAGTTAATTTATAATAGTTATTAGTTAATTGTTAAATTACTACCAATTACCGATGTTACAAGTAATTACTAAAAATTACCGTGTACATACACACGGTAATTTTTAGTAATTACTAGACAGGACATTAAACTGAGCATTTCCGTGTTTCGGAGAGCACGCCAAGATCTCGATCCCGGCTATACTAGTTGTTAAGCCATATCAGAGGCGAAGGCCGCCGACATGGTTCTACTGCTACTTTTTGTTGCTCCATTAGCACCACCTAGGTACGTGTAGGGTTTCAAAGGGTACTCACATACGGACGTGAGCAACTTCAAAGGGTACTCACATACGGACGTCAATCATAGTACTTACTCATTTGTTAGAAGTTTAGTTTAGTGTACAAAATGTTACCCTTTTCAGGTCATTTCATTTGTTTTTTTTTTTCACAGGGTATGCATTATTTACACGGCACAGATATCAGATCTCATGGTAACCTCAAATCTAGCAACTGTGTCGTGGACTCTCGCTTTGTCCTGAAGATCACTGACTTCGGCATCCACGCACTCAGGACTTCGGAAAAGGACTCCAGGGCACATAGCTACTGGACACGTGAGTGATCTTTTAAGACCATTTAATTTATAGCAATAAGACCGCCTTTATAGCAACCTGGTGACAGGCCTACAGACAGATGGACAGAGAGACGGACGGACAGTCTTAGTAATAGGATCCCGTTTTTACCTTTGGGTACGAAACCCTAAAAAATATTGAGTGAGAGTAATCATAACCTTTCTTGAACTTCTTGATGAAACATTCAGAGATTATTGAAGCTTTGACATAATATTTATGTAAAGTTTTAATTAAAAAATAAAAATAAATGTAATTTTCTGATATACAAATATATGCACGACAATATATTAGAACAACCTGATTCCTTTTGAACACCCAAGACCCTAGAACAAACTCCATGCCCATCGCGGGCACATCATAAAGTTTGCCCCCTCAGCCAATGAATCGAGATATTTACTATGAATTGTAAGTTTTGTTGAACCCCGATATTTCGGGGCAGTTTTATGCACCATGATCAACCCTCCCTCACTTTGTAGGCAAGATTACTACCAACTAGGGTCAACCCACGGAGCCGTCAATCCTATAAATTATGTTGTCGAAACTCCTTCCGCCTTCGAACCAACTTTTAATGTGGTTTCAACTTCGAAATTGAGTTTATAATTTTGTTATGATAATCGTAGCGACTACGATTTGCAAGAAAAAGACTGACAGGTTAAAAGAAAAGCAAACCTAGAATTGATCTTTTATAGCTAGTTTCTTTAATCAAGTCATCAGTGGTAGTGCTTCTAGAGATCATTACAGATCATCTAAGTCGAAATAATATCTTTCTACAGTACTTGGATGATTAAACATTTAGTGTAATTTGAACTGATTACTTCCGTGCTTGAGAGCGTGGTAGCCCAGGGGGAACATATACCCCTAGGCAGATGCAGACTTTCAATCTGAAGTCGCTGCAAAACCCACTCGTGTTCCAATGAGGTTTTCACTTGAAAATTTATGTGCAATACCACGCTCTCGATACGGTGAAGGAAAACATAGTGAGGAAACCTGCATGTCTTAAACTCCGAAAATTTGAAGACATGTGAAGAATATTTTGAGGATGACTTTTAACCAAAATTATTTATTTTTATTGACCATTTGACACAGGCAATGTCGCATTAAAAACGAGATACTGCGCGACTCTGTTAAAATAAAATTAGTAGATAGTATTTTTGAAAATCTTCTACCGCATCCTGCAATATTCTTCAGCCGTGGACCAAAATAAGTTTGAATAATAAAAAGCACTTTGTGTGTTTTTGCTTTGGCATAAACAAAAATAAAAAGTTTATAATGTGTTTTTGTTGAATTCTTGAGCGGTAGTCATTGTTTATTCGCTCTCGCTCGTAGATTTATACCGTATTTATTTGGAAATCGTAAAATAAACACCATTTAGAGAACTGTTTTTCATCTTACATTTATCACTTTGGTAGATACCAGATTTTACGATGGGAATGGGGTGATAAAACTTTTCTTTTTTTTTGGAAACAAATTCTACAAATACTTGTATTGTGCCTGTTTTATGGCGCGTTGACTTATTCTCATAAAAGATTACATTTTGATGAGTTTTTGTACACGAAGTTTCGTCGAGCGAAGGTCTAAAAGAGAATTATTAATAGAAGAGTGCTTTTTCTTTTATATATGATTCCTTTTCTTATATTAGTGTAAGGACAAAGCCAAAAGCTTCGCTTGGTGTCACATTTGGAGAGTATAGCATTGCTTAACATAGTTTTATACCTTTTACTAAAATGAAACAAGCCTAAGTTACTTCTTAGCATGAGCTATCTGCCAATGTCAAAATCAGTCCAGCCGTTTTTGAGGTTAGCCGGAACAAACAGACAAAATAATTAAAAATTGTTTTTTATTTTAGGGCCGTATTTGTCCGTAAGTGTTTTATATACTTTCAAATACAATTCATATAAAGCTGTTATTTATTTGTGTAGATCACGCCGTCTATATGTGTGCGTATGTCTATTACTCCTTCACGTTCAAACGGCTTGATGCTTTTGGGTAAAATTTGGTACCAGGTTAGCTTATATCCTTGATTAATACATAGGCTACTTATATTCCTAAAATGTGAAGTATTTAAGTTGGATAGCCAAACAAAGTCAAAGACAAAAATACTTTATTTCCATTGAAATCTTTAAAAATAACGTGGAAACGTCACTTTTTTAAATTATTTAATTATACCTACAAGATCATGCGTTCTTATTAATAACTTTAGCACTTGTTCAACCGCAAGTTGAATAATAATTTGTTTTCTTTCCCGTAGGACAACTTTGGACATCGCCAGAATTGCTCCGAATGGCGGAACCCCCAGCTGATGGGACTCAGAAGGGAGACGTGTACTCCTTCGGGATCATCATGCACGAGATCGTGAATAGACAGGGCGCGTTCTGGCTAGGACCTGGGATTGAGATGCCGCCTAAAGGTAAGTGTTAAACGCAAGCGGCCAGAGGATTTTGTTTTAAAAAAACATGTGACATAGCTAAAGCGGTTTTGTGTCTGTCATCGAGGGTTTTATACCATTAATTTCTGGAGACTGTTGAGACAAAGTGACGAGATGTTTTGATAGACAAACTTATTACTTAGTAATAGGGTTTGCTTTAATCATTAAACCAGGTGACATCAATAAATATTATGATAGCTCTCAGAATTTTTTATTATAGTCAAGCTATATTTGATAGCAATGATTTAAATAAAATAATGGCACCATTATGAAACTAAATCAGATTAATAATATACAAAAATATCCGATAAGAGTAGAACTTCCAATTAGCTCCTCATCAAACCAATCCGTTTTTTACGAAGCATAATAAATCTCAAAAATTGCTGCAAATGGAAAAAATATTTCAAAATTGCAAAAGGAAATCACTATTCCGTGAAAAATTGATTCAAATCTATCGCAGTTTCACTTTGTCGACGTTAAATTAATAGGGGCTCGAAGGACTCCAATTTCTCAGGACCGAGTGGCATTTTCTGCTTTTAGCAACTCTCAAGAGCCTTTGATAAAAATTCTCTTTAATATAATGCAATTCAATTTTAAAATAAAGCACTGTGACTTGAGTATTGTTTGATTTTTTTTTTTATAAATTTTACGTAGTTCGCAGACAATTTTTTTGTATTCTCTTTGTATAGAATTTGGAAAATGTAGCATTAAGTCTTTTTATCGACTGCCAAGGAATGTTATGTTTTTCGCGCGTATCTTACATGTCATAAATAACTTCCGCTTAACTTCTAATAAATGATGATAAAATTCAAAAAAGTATCAAAAGTTTATTTCCTTGTTACAAATTTTTACTCTTACAAATTTCTTCTTAATTAGCAAAAATTAACAGAAAATTTTGCAACTTATGGAAAGGAAATGAAATTATTAATTAAAAAATATATTCAATCTAACATTTGTTAAAGTTCATTAGCAAAGTTAATTGCTATAAATTTTTGATAGCAAATACGTACTAATTTGAACTCCCGTGATAGGAAAACCTGTGTAGCAGGTAGCAATTTGTGCGGTAAACATAAAGTTTTTGTTCTCGAATCTTGAGTGTATGTGTTGTGTTTGAGTCCATACACGTGTGACCCGGGAATTCTAGTGCAAGGTTGTAAGTGTACAAGCGTTCATATCTATTCATATTTATTCTATATTTATGTTTACTCATATTTCTGTGGCAGATATAATCGAGACAGTAATCGCAAGTGGTCTCCGGCCCAACACTACGTACCAACGCTCGACCGTAGAAGTGGACGATGCGACCGAGCTGATGCGGCGCTGTTGGGCAGAGGACCCGGCAGAACGCCCTGACTTCGCCCACCTGAAGGGCGCGATCAGACGCCTCAACAAGTAATGTGTAAATTATTTTCTGGTTGTGGTATTCTATTATTTAATTCTTTATTGCACACGATACATTTACTTGTACAAAAGGAGGGCTTAATGCTAAAACATTTTCTGCCAATCAACATTACAGATAGGACTAATACATTTCGCTTGCTAACATAACCCAAACTTATAATAAATAAAAACTATATTAGTAACAAATTAAAAAAGGAACCCTTTAATGACCTACACATGAAATTATTAATTATTGAGAACCTGTGGTGCACTAACAAATATCCTTAAGCGGTTTTAAGTAATACTCCAGATTAATTAATGCTCAAACTCATTTATTCCTTTAGATCGCAAGTATCCTTTGGGCTCATCAAATTTTACACACACAAATAAACATATACACGAGTTTATAATAGCAACAAGTACTAACAGATATGATCGACAGATGTAAACTTAACAAATATCAGCTAAAACATGAAATCTGATTGTATTTTAACATTATCTGTGTGCATGTAATGTGTCTAATAAGCGTATGCGCATGAATATGTTTACTTGTTCATAAGTTGTTGCTGAATGTTTACTTAATCTATTGTTTTCTATTGGCTTAAAAATTGCGGTTACCGTACCACCGTACCGTACTAATGTTCCCACTACAGGGACATCGGCCTACTTTCGATAAATAAGAGTGAATGGGCTCTGATCTACCACAGGAGCCCAATCCAGATTGGTATATGTATCATGCTGTCGAATTTTTGGTTCTAAGACATGCCGGTTTCCTCACGATGTTTCCGTCACCGTTCGAGAACGTGGTATTTCGCACGTTAAAAAACTCATTAGTGCACGTGTGGGTTTGAACCAGCGACCTTCAGATTGAAAGTCGGCGTCTGTGCCCTTAGGTAAGAAATTGTGGTAAAACATACAAATAATTGAGGAGGTCCTAGGATTTTGTCTGTTTGTAATACGTTGATGCTACGATGACCGCTTTCCACGTCACGGGAAGCAAGCGGCAGGCAACTCAATAAATGCTAATTTTAATCTGGAAAATTTCTACACTCTACGAATATCTATGAGAACATTTGTCTTAGAAAGCAAAACAAAATACCCTTTTAGATGTTTGTCACGTAGTATAATGATGTATTATATATTATATCATACTTACAAATTCTTTCATCCAATAAATCCATGGCATATAATGACTATTTTTATTTCAAAAATATATATTTATTCATGTGCATTCCATACAACACCATCTAACCTCAAACTAAGCATAGATTGTAATATGGGAACCAATTATCTGATAGAATACTAAGGTATTATATTTATTTTTTTATCGGTAATGAAATTTTATTAAATATAATATTAAGTACTTTTTTGCAAATACTTTTTATATATTACGTATTAACACCCAGACACAGATTTAACGTCAATGCTTTTCCAAAGTGGGAATCAAACCTCCGACAGCGTAGAAACCAGAGCTGCAACCAAATGAGCTTTGAGGCCTAAGCTGTAATTTGAAGATCTTTTTTGATTAGAAGAAGGCATTTGCTTGGTTAGGTAAAAATTATTTATTTCGGAGCAGCTGCAAAAAAACCTTTAAATAATATCTTCGCTATATCATTTTCATATAAATTTCTACTAGATTCAAGTTTATAAATTTTCCTTTGACACAAAAAATGGTATGTGAAACGTGCCCTGGGGTCTTTATTATACCGAATAAAGAGATTCCTCCCTCGTAAATTTGCTTCATGTTAATATAGCGGGATTCAAATTTATGTCTAATGTTCCTTTTGTGTAAATTTGGAGGCACATTTCGTGGTAATTTGGTAAACTTTGTGACTCGGAAAGATCAATTAGTTTGAAGTGTACCTAACCTGTAAACTTTAGAGGGCAATGTGTAGGCGAGATCGAAAAGCAATATAATTTCAATTAATTCTATCGCATAATTATGGTTACTCAAAGTTACTCGTTAAAGTTTATAAAACACTCTAACATAATTTAAGGGTCATCATGCGTGGCTGGTATTACCTCTAGTATTACATACTTGGAAGGAAATTGCCTATTTTGGTATTTTAATTTTATCGAGGCACATTTTTAGCAAAATTAATGTTAATGAGTTTTTAGAATGTACGAATTGTATCAAAATGATTAATGAACTGAACTGCAGCATATTTTGAAGCGTATTTTTTCCAAATTCTGATACGGACTGGAAAAGCTAGAATTTTTATACCACTTTAAATTAAATTTATTTGTTAGGATACCTTTGGTAAGTTTCTTTATTTGGGTACTGAAACCTACCCATATGAAAAGTATAGACTTGGGTTTCAATATAAAAAAGTTTCTATCCGTTAGTACCAAGACTACCATGGCAAGGCATTTGTGTTGAGAAGTTACAATATAATAATTTTACCAAAATGTAAAAACCTCCGACTAGGGGTGATGGAATGTGCTGATAAACATCTGAACAGATCTTTGTAAATTATAGCTAAAAACTATTTCGACCAGAGATAGCTATTATAATAAACAGAAAACAACCGCGTGAAATTCACAGACATAGACACTGATACACAGATACACACTACCAACTTATAACACTCTTTATTTTTGTCGAGGGTTAAAAATTTAATAAACCGACTTTTTATCGATATTTTTACCCCTTATTTCTTGCCATTAAAGGTAAAACTTTTACCAGGAAATTTTTAGGGGACTATATAAAGGGTTGATAATAATAGTCTTACCAAAAAAAAGAATATAAATATACTAAATACTGCTCAGACATATAAAAACGTACTGCCAAATTGACAAACTATTGTGAAGTCTATAGAAGTTTTGTAGGAACAAACTAGAATATGTTCTTGCTCTGATAAAATTATTCAAGGGTTTCCACCGACAGAATGCGGTCGCACGTATAAGTTTAATAAGTTATGTAATACTTACGCGAGTTACGTCACTTGCACATGTCCTCACAGCAGGCGTTCTGATCGCTTCAGTCAAGAATATAATGCAAAAACGGGCTTTGTGAACACGGAAGGCTTTTTTATGAGACATAACGAACTGACGGCCATCTTTATGTTAAACTAGCTGCGCCCCGCGGTTTTACCAGCGGTTAACCATCCCACAGGAATACTTCACTTTTTCAGGATAAAAGTACTCGTAGCTTATGTGTCTGATGGCTACATAGCAATAGCAATAGCAATACGACTGTCCTATCGTACCTAAGTATCATTTTTGCACCAATAATTTAGTAAACTCAAACTCATTTATTCCTTTAGGAATGCACCAATGTACGTTCGTAGTACAAAGTTTCAGCTTTGAGCTTGCTCGTGACACCGCTTTTATCTCAAAACTGTCAGTAAAGGCATTGAAATCCAAAATTTACGATGTACATTTACATTTACGAATCATAACTTCAAAATTTATAAAATACAAAGGACTCCAATTAGCTATCTAAAGATCGATCAAAAAATTTTAGTTTGATTGGTCTCACAGGTCAGTCGGTAGTAACTCTGCCTTTAGCAATGTTGGTCGTTGGTTCAATCCCCACCCAGGAAAAGCATTTGTGAGAAAAACATTTTAAAATGTATTATACAAGTATTGTACCAGTAATTTGATACTCATACCATACAAGTTATGTTAGTTTGGCGCTGTGTAAAATATACATGAATATTCAATGTTTTTTTATTATTATCTGCACAGGCTGATAGCTCAACTGAGTCATCCTTCACAATCCCTCCTGCCTATAACAAATTTAACAACTTTGTAACAATGAATTTTAGAATAATTATCTTGATTTAAGGCTGCCGTTAATTGATTGTTACTAGACTAAGTGTCAATTGTTTTATGCAATACAATAGAGACTAAACTATTAACAAATCATCCATTAATAGGTCCCACAGATAATGTATGCAATGTGTGGAACAATATGTGGTTACAAATAAGATTTTCTTCCACAGAGCTCAAGAAACTAGCAATATATTAGATAATCTGCTTTCCCGTATGGAACAATATGCGAATAATTTGGAGTATCTAGTTAGCGAACGCACTCAAGATTACTTGGAAGAGAAGAAGAAATGCGAGGAACTGCTGTACCAGCTTTTACCAAAGTGAGTATATATGAGTAAGAATGGAATAAGTACAGAGATGTCGTATGACAGAGGGGAATACACGATGAAAATAAATGTTAAGTCGTTCTTTACCACCATTAAAATGTTAACTATTTGTAAGGTTACCTGCAAATTTCTTTATATTCTAGTTACTAAATCCTAAAACTGAGTATAGACTTGGGTTCCAATAATAGCTAAGTTTTACTTAGTGTAGGTTAAGGTCAGGGAGATTATATCAGACTGTGTATAGCCATATTTGTATGTGAACAAATTTCAAATAAAATACGACGTAATCGAAATATCGAAAGTCATCAAAACTCAAAAATCATGATAAATATCACGGTAACTCAAAAAATAGTGTTCATAACTATGACAAACTTCTGTTCTGACTCGTTTTTTTATATGAATGGGTTATTTATTAATCTGACAGTTAGTTCTTATGATAAATGTCAAATCTTGATTTACTGTCTCATCGCACCATAAGTTAAAAATAACAATATATTATTCAATGCACGCTGAAATTCTTCTATTCGTGCACCGAGACTATAATAGAATAGGCATATCTTTCACGTGTACTTATAAATATTAAAACCTTTTGTTACGCTGAAAACATTTCTTCGTTGTTAAAATTTTCGACGCATTTTTGGAGGAACCGTTCTGTCGACTTGTGTATTTGAATGAAATATTTCTAGCTACGGCAAATTGTGAGGGCTTTTAACATTATTGTGATCTTTTTTCCTGACTTGGGCGGATTTTATTGCTGTAAGCGGAATTAAATCAGTCCTTAATTGCGTTTGGCAACGTTGTGTTTCTTCAGATACAATCCGGATAAAAAAAACGCACTTTAAAAAAGTCTGAGTAATGTAAATTTTGATCTGTATTTTGACAGTGGCGAGTTCATTTGTGTTTGTAACGTGCCCCGCGCCTTTAATTTTACTGGCGTCCAGACCCTTCCATCGAACAGCAACGTAGTGTGCCGCTGCTTGGCGGCAGATAACCAGGTGGTACTTCTTCTGATAGACACACAAGTGTTCTTCGCTACCCGGGGTATTAGTTCAGCTACACCAAGGACTCATGAGGAACATGGTGACAAAAATCATTTGTAACCATTTGTAACGCCTACAGGTCATCAATGCTGGAAAAATCTATCAGAAATGTATTTTAAAATCTGTTATGCTGGAAACTTCAGTAACTCACAAATATCAAAGATTTTGAAATATCGGTTTCTTGTTGCTTATAAATGCATCTATTTCAGGTCGGTAGCTTCTCAGCTGATTAACGGCCAGTCAGTAGTGGCAGAGACGTTCGAACAAGTTACTATTTACTTCTCCGATATAGTTGGCTTCACCGCTCTCTCTGCGACCTCCACACCGATGCAAGTTGTCGACCTATTGAATGATTTGTATACTTGTTTTGAT
This sequence comes from Aplocera efformata, assembly GCA_921293045.1. Classification (NCBI taxonomy): domain Eukaryota; kingdom Metazoa; phylum Arthropoda; class Insecta; order Lepidoptera; family Geometridae; genus Aplocera; species Aplocera efformata. The sequence goes on from OV121057.1 coordinate 2,499,257, forward strand.
AGCATCGTCGAAAACTACGATGTTTACAAGGTAAGTGTGTATTTTATGAAAATGGGGGTTTTAAAGAATATTTTTTTCGAAATACTTTTTGAAGCAGGCAATAAGATAGTTTAATCAAATGTTTAATGCAACAGGTGGAAACGATTGGGGATGCTTACATGGTGGTGTCAGGTCTGCCAGAACGGAACGGTACAAGACACGCTTGCGAAATATCTCGAATGGCGCTTGCTCTGCTAGACGCCGTAAGAAGGTTCAAGATCAGACATCGGCCCCATGATCAGCTGAAACTAAGGATTGGATTGCATTCTGGTATCTTAACTTCTTTTTAATAGTTTTATCCCGCTTACTTCGAAAATAAACGAAAGAATGTGTGCTACAAATTCGCCTTTGACAAGTTGCTCTGCTAGAGCAATCTAGTCACGTTGTAAGTAAGGCTATGAATATTTTGATCAATGTGCCTTTCAGTGTATATAGCTTAGAAAAAAGAACATAAACTGAACAACAAAACCGTGCAAATTCTCTCTTTTCTATATCATTTCGCCATTGTTATACATTTCTTGCGTTTAGTAGCGTCATAAAATCAAAACTTTGTAATGAAATACTCTGCGTCTTTTACTGTCGGTAACTCTGCACACTTTATAGATGCTGCAAAACACGTAACAGTTGCACGAGATTTTAGAATTATAAATTACTAGCTGCGCCCCGCGGTTGGACTTCCTACGGGAATCGCACATCTTTTCGGAATAAAAAGTAGCCTATGTGCTATTCCAGACTATAATCTATCTCTGTGCCAATATTCATCCAGGTCCGTTTAGCCGTTCTGGCGTGATTGAGTAACAAACATCCATTCATATATCCAAACATTCGCGTTTATAATATAAGTAGTATAAGTTTTGCCCCGCAATGTTACCCGTGGTTGGCCATACTACGGGAATACTTCAATTTTTCGGGATCAAAATTAGCCTATGCGGTGATCTAGGGTATAAGCTACCTTCGTAAGAAACTGCTCAGCCGTTGACGCGTGAAGGAGTAACAAACATACATACAGACAAACTCTCGCATTTATAATGATTTTTCTTATAGTTGGTTAATTTTGTTTAAGTATGAAATTGATGACTTTAAACCAATTCGACTGATAAAACAATTTTATTTTGAAATTCACTAAGTTCATTTTGTTTGAAATTAGAGGTAACAAAACTACCTGACCCACCTGATGTTAATTGGTACCCCCGCTGATAAACAACAAGAATACAACCAATGTCTACCCCAACTGAATTATGAGAAGACCCATGTAAATAGTATTGCAATGCGCCCCTTACTCTGAGAGAATGTGCCTGTAATTACAACAATCCAAAACATAGCCTTTAATAGTTGAAATATAAACAATAACCCGGACCTTTTGTACCATACGGCACTTAAGTAAGTGTACTTAAGTGTGTGAAATGACGGTGAGTTGCGTTTGTCGATTGACTGCTGATCGCGAACTGAATATAATTCAATATTTGCTCAAGTTGATGATTAGCGTAAAGTGCAAATGATACATTATTATAATTAGGGCAATGTACGTGCTCGTACAGTAAGCATTATTCCGTTATCTTTGAACATCGAATTCCGGCATTCTAACATAACTTCAAATTCATTTATTCTTTTAGATCTCAAATATCGCTTGGACACGTTAAATTTTACACACACATACAAACATATTCGTGAGCTTATAACGTGCCACAGCAACGTAATTTGAATTAAGCTGACAATTAATTGTAACATTTGTATTTGAATTCGTGATGTTAAGCTTTTGTAAATATTTAGTTTGAGCTTATTGAATTTACCTCCGTTCATTCGACAATGAAGAGCACAACATTTTTTTTAATTAGCCACCGTCCTGGTATTGAAACATTTCCCGTACAATTTATTTATACAAACAAATGTTACAGATTCTAAAATGAAATGTGGTCTCGTATTGTTTTTTTAGGGAATGAGAAGCTTAGTACGTTAATTAAAATTATGGAATGTGATTGTTAAAATTTGGTCCTTACCTCCGACCATAAAAAAAAAAATACGACTTAGGTCTTTCCTGAAGACTCAAGTTGCATCCCGTTGCGCCCGTTACCCAAGGCGAGGATGTTACGTTCACCTGTAATTTCACCGGCGCCCAAAACCTTTCCACCGGAACACAGCAATATCATATATTGTACGTAATCAGCCGCTAAACGATGTGGAGGCAGTACTTCTCCAGACAAACTTGGCAGCTCTACTGCTACTTTTGGGTACTTCTTGGCACCATCTATGTGTGTAATGTATTGTACAATTCTTTCTTATTAAATTACTTGGTGTATGTAAAACGGTGAAAAGCAAAGTTAAAATAAAAGATAAAGGTGATGCTTTAGAGCCGTAACTTGTAACTACGAATTAAGACTTTAATTATTCTGGGCCATCGCACCTTAATATTATGTGACTTAAACGTAGATAACCTACCTAAAGGTAAACTAACTGAAGACCGTATTTAGTCGTGATAAGTTTTGGGTTTGTTTTGGGTTTGGGTTTGTTGACCAAGAAGTTTGTAAAGATAATTGTCCAAGTTTAGCCATAATTGCTGTTAATTATAGCTCTCTTAATTTTACATGTTACAAATTTGGTTCTATTCTTAATAAATGGTTTATGTATCAGCCTTATGTTCCCACTGAAAGTCTTAGCCAATGGAAAAACAATTGCGTCGATGAGCTCACCACTTGTCACGTCTACATCTCCAAGATAATCAAAAGTGGCCAATTGAAATTCTTCCCTACCGTTCAGAGGAAAAGACATAATTTTTGTACTTATGAAAGGAAACTATGTAGTAGTTAATTTATAAACTTCTTCCATAGGTCCATGTGTGGCTGGAGTAGTGGGACTCAAGATGCCTAGATACTGCCTCTTCGGTGACACAGTCAACACGGCGTCTCGAATGGAGTCCAATGGAGAAGCTCTGAAGATCCACGTATCACCAGACACGAAGGCTCTTCTTGACTTGTACGGCACCTTTCTGCTGGACTGCAGAGGAGAAGTTGCAATGAAGGTATTTATTATACATGCGTATATTTATACTCTGGAATTTCTGTACGAGTCATTCCATCTTCAGGGCCAAGGCAACGTCTTAATTGACCATCAGACTAAAGACAAACACAGTGTTAAAAAAAAGTATCGCATAGACTAACCGCTTGTGAATGAGAGAGAAGTGAGAAAAAATGTATTTGATTATTATAATTATTTTATTCATTGTTACAGGGTAAAGGCATTCTAGTCACATACTGGTTATTAGGAGAGAAGGTAGATCCAAACGCACCGAGACATCCTCTAATTAAAACGCAGACACAGTCAACAGAAAGTGGGTCGTTATCACACCTCACTCCATTCCGGCAGCGGTTAGACCACACATCAAGATCCTCTAGTCGTAGAGGTTCCGGAATATTTGCACCCAAAATTCCAGACATCAGCAAATTAGAAAAAGACGCTCAGCCATTACTGCAGAATCTAAGCGTGCAAAGGCAGCAGTCCGACCCCACAGAACCATTCACAAATGGCATAACCGACAACGGTGAAGAACTCGACAAACTCAGCGTCACCAATTCCATATCACTGAACGTCAACTCACTGAATCACAACTCACTGAATCAGTGCGGCCAACCTCGAGTCAAACTGAAAGATTCAAATCCAGTCACGAACCATAAAACGAATAAAATAGGTAATAATAATTGGATCGCAAAGTTGCCTACAGCCAGTTCATTTGATAACGGCACAAAGAAAGGGAGTGAGAGATTAAAAGATTATAGCTCTGTGCCCTTGTTGTCTAAAACTGATACGCCAAATGATTCAATTGTGTAAGAGCTTTCACTATTAGTAAATTGAAGAGAGATGTGTAAAATTCGAATTTTGCATTTGTACTTAAGTGTTCGTTATCTTTTTATAGATGATTTGGTTATTATTTATATAATTTTGACTGGAATAATAATTCGCATAGTTTTAGGTAATGACAGTCAAAGTTTTAGATTCTAGATATCGTCTGTACGTGGTTGAAAAAATAGGATATGTGTGTGTTAGTCTAATAGTTTCATAGGTTTCCAACAGCTCAAAATCTTTCCTTGATGTATTTTTCTGTGTAACGCTTTGTACCCGCACTTTTGTACGTGATAATTAGTAAACACGAAAAGAATGCTATATTCCTAGTAAGTATTGAATTCAAAAAATCATAGTAACAAAATTTTTGTTTTTGTCACTAGGATGATCCTAGTGCCAAAAAATAATATTTTTTTTATACAAAAACTTTGTCCTTATTCTTTTGAAGTTTCGAAGCCTATCAGAAGTCCCGAAATATTAGATATAATCGAAAAAAAAATGCATTTTCCGTTTACAAAGTAGTTGCAAGCATATTTCAAAGTTAATGGTTAATGAGTGTCATTTTATTAGGAACATATTGTAGGTAAACCAGATAACTGAGTTATGTCCCGAGGGCGTGATAAAGAAATAGCAGAGAAAAGATGATGGCGAGGGACGAAGTTAATATGTACACCGCTTCAGTCTATAGTAGAGACTGCAAAATAATAAAATGAAAATTCAAATAAGTGGTAAGCACAGGAAGAGACGTAACAGAAAGCGAGCACCCTGAAAAGGTTTTAAAGCACCGTCCTACAGGAAAGGACAAAGACGTAAGATATCAATAATTGCTCTCTCTCTTGTTCTTTTGTTTGGATCCAGCTGTTTAATTTTGATGTCTAACAAAGAACGTGAGTCTTGTATATCGCTTGGCTTGCCAATGGAGACATCCGCACCATCTCAGCTTTCCTTTATATACCCAGAAGTGGTTCCTCATCCTGTTTTAGGCAGATATCTTTGATGTCTATATCATCGGAACATCTAGCAAGTTTTCTGCCATTAAATAATCTACTAACAGATTACTGAAGATTGGTTACCCCTACGAAGCCCCTACCTACCTACCCCTACGTTGGTCTAAAACCCTACGAAGCGGTACTTTGATTTATTTGAATTATCTATCTTGTCGTAATGTAAGTTGATTATAGGATTTGGCTGTAAGTTTACTCCAACTGCCGTCTATGCGTCATTCAAATGTTATTCCCAGCGGTATTTTTGCATGATCATGATCCGGACGAAGAAACGATTTGACTGCGCAAAGATGTTCATAAATTTAATCTATGGGTAGCATTTTCGCTTACTTAGGGTGACCCTTAAGTATTACGTCTCTTTTTATGCAAATTACTACTTAAGTGTGTTAAAGCATGAACATGATCATGTTGTAAATTACTCTCACAATGTACTTAATAATTATTGCGTCTAGAGATGAGACTAGGTAGATGTAAATATGTGTTAAATCTGTTTTATTTATTGTAAATATTATTTTAAACGTAATCTTGTTGTGATCTTAGCAGGTATAAATATAAATGTAAACAAAGTTAGACTTAATGTTACGTCAAAATAAATGTTTATTAAACTTTATTAGGTAATAAAAAGAGTGAGAATTATATATTGTTTTATTTTGCCTGTTTGTATGTTTGTTCGGCTGTCGATGTTTTTTTTGTTTTAGGAGTTTGCACTTAAAAATTGTCCCATAGAAATTTATTGGAAACATTTGAGAAAAGCGGGAAAAATGGGGGATGAATGTATTGAAGTAGGTTTATTTGATTTTCATTTCATTTACTTTTCTATTACAATTACGCTTCTTAATTATAATACATTTGCATCGCAGACGGGTGGTATGGTATGCGCTCTTTAATTTTAAAAGACCAGTGTTATACGTTTGATGCCCAGTTTTTTTGTTTCTCTGTCTGTCTGTCTGCGGGTATGAATGTGATAAATATTTTAATATTGTATATAATATATATAAATATAGCAGTCTGATTTTCGAAATACGGTACATTAGTGTATTCCATATATATATTGGCCACATTTGATAAAAAACAGTTAATATAAAATTTTTAATTTTATGTTAAAATTTAAAATTAAAATAATATTAACTAGATTTTGCAATAACACCTTGTTTATGTAAAATAGCTTGTTTACCCTTATAGTTGGAAGGTTCATTAAGTATAACAAACACCTTATCAATAGAATCATAATTCAGTTTGTGACTTATCTGTGGATCTGAATATTAAACTTAATTTGACGAGTGATTTAGTTTAGTTGGAAGTTGGAATATGATGGATTAATTTCGTTGGTAATTTATCCTGGGTAAGTTATATAAATTTAGTTATTTATAATACTTAATTCATAAATATTCACGGATATTTCACACATCGCCATTTAGCCCCAAACTAAGCAGAATTTGTACTATGGGAACTTGCATAATACTCAAATAGTACTTCTTTCTAAATACATATTGACCTCCAGACACAGAGTAAACATTTATGTTCGTTACAAAAACACTTGTCCTGAGTGAGAATCGAACCTACAAATTATATAGCACAGAGCTACTACCAACTGAGCTATGAAGGCAGTCATAATAAACTTAACACACTCATATCCTTAAGATTCCCTGTGTCGCAGATGGCATGGACAAATACAGAAACACAATACAATTAAGACCCCGTGGCTTCGAAGGCAGGGTAGCTACTGCTTGCCGCTGGGGCCGCAGGAGAGTAAAACACCGTTCCCGTAGCCCCAGCAAAAAGGTGCCGAGTAGGAACACCAGGGTGGTTTAAGTCGGATTACGCGAGACATAACCGCCCCGACCTCCCCCGGACGGAGCAGTATACGTAGGTATTTCCACCCTGGAAAAAAAAAACGAAATTGCTTACTAAAATCATGAAATAACAATAATGTATAACAATAACGGTCCTTCGTCCGTGTTCTGATCGCGTAGTCTTGGAGAGACTAGGCGATCAGAGCACGAGCGAGGTAAAGATAAAGATAGTTTATTTGAGCATCTTAAAAAACATATTATTATATATGATTAGGTACACACACATGCTTACGCTAACAGTAATGTATAGTATGTATCTAATGATATTTTTTAATTATTAATTTCAATTTTCTCATTAATTCTCAATTATTGAGAGTAGCCTGGTGTCGCTGCAGTGGGAACATTAGCGGCTGGTGAAATGCAACCATAATCATACAGAAAATACTCGCAAAGATCCTCAAATTACAAAAAGGTTATACTGATAATGTTACATACATTACAGTATAACCTTTTGAGAGACTACGTAACATACACAAAACTAATTAACCGCATGTTTGAGCCCAAGTTCCATTCAAGTCGTTGATTAAACTTAGTGGCTCTTTAAATCCCAGGTTAATTTAGTGGTTGCCACAAGGAATGTATGCTCCCAAGTTAATATTAGTCAGGGAAGTTGAGAACTAATAAACTAATAGTGGTTATAGGTAGCCCATTTAGACGAGTCTGCCTGCAATGAGACAAGGAGTTGGGAGTAGCGTGATTAGCGCGAGAAGTTTTTTCATTTCGCTCCGTCACGTCAAAAAGACGAAGGCAATGTCAAAATACTTTATTTCCATTGAATTCTTAAAAAAAGTCACATGTCTTCTAATTTTTGGTTGAAAACATGCCGGTTTCCTCGCGATGTTTTCCGTCACCGTTTTGAGAACGTGATATTGCGCACATATATTTTTCTAGTGAAAAACTCATCGGTGCACGTGTGGGTTTTAATCAGCGACCTTCAGATTGTAAGTCGCCGTCTGTACCCCTGGGCCACCACGAGAGGGTATAAATTTCTTTATATTACGTTGTTGGCCATCTGCGGCCTATTTAGCTTTTGTTTTTTAGTAAAAACTCTTTTGGTTTTTAGTTTTCCCGGGCTTTACTTTATCCGGGCTTTCATTTTTAGAAGCTTTTATTTAACATGCAATGTATGTATGTTTATCCGTATGAAATCTAGTAACTGAATTTTAAATCAGTTATTTAACCGATTGAGCTGAAATTTGGTATACAGAGTGTATATTTTGGATGGCAATGCTTGCTTAGCTATGGACGTCATTCTAATTTTAATGATGCCATCCAAGATGGCGGACTGGTTATTTTTTCTTTACTACCACAGTATGGGTAGCAAATGAAAGGGTTTGCTGAGGAGATCACGAAAAAAGCTTGTTATTAAAAACTTTTTTTACCATTAAATGCCATTATTTTTTTATCCGGGCTTAATCGTCGCACAAAAAACATGCTACATCGTCAATGCCATCAGATTGCAGTGAAACGCTCGGCTATCTTTGTACAAAAAGCCCGCCTTCTACATTGTATCAAATAAATATTATTCGGCATAACAGCCCGACCAGATCGTGGTTACGTAGGCATGACGTGATTTGCCTGGTTTGTTTCACCTAATTTCCCAGAGGTATGTTCGGATATTAAAAACTTGACGCTCGATGTGATTGCGTACGTCGGCGGAAACGAAAATACATCAAAACTAAGTTATTTATGACATTCTGGCCCGAAACTCGTTTTCCTGTCTTAATTTACAATTTGACACTCAGCTGTCAACGTAATTTGTTAAGACGTGATAGCAACATGGCCGGTGAAAGATTTTTTTTTCCAAATTTACCAATTTTCCCGGCGATTCAAAGTTTTCCAATATTTATTTCCCTGATTACTGTTGTCATGGGCGAGGGTCACCACTTACCATCAGGTGGGCCCTAAGCTCGTACCGTCAAGCACTAACATCATCATCATCATCATCATTTCAGCCGACAGACGTCCACTGTTGGACATGGGCCTCCCCCATAGCTTTCCAGGTTAGACGGTCCTGAGCCACCTCCATCCACCGTCTACCCGCGACCTTGGTGATGTCATCGGTCCATCGGTTGGGAGGCCGTCCTACACTGCGTCTGCCGGTTCGTGGTGGAACTAACATAAAAAAAATTGAAATTTTGTTTTAATCTGTTGAGAGCCATGCGCACTCACCAAAAGGCCATCTACGACCAACAAAGAAACCCACATTCAAAGAAAAAAAAGTTGCCTACTCACATATAATAATGTACAAAGTATATCTATCTCTTTGTTCCTTTTGGAGTATGTATTTAGTTTTGTTTTCACCGGTCGGTATTCACAGTTTAAATCTACGTTGCGGCCTGAGCGACAATTGAACAAAGGCTCAACGTCGGACGTCGGTTTCGTACCTATTGTTTGCGATGATTAAAAGCGTAAAAATGTTAATGCTAGATTAGCAAGTTTATATATTATTTTGGTTTAGGGGTGTTTTAAACCGGAGCGGGAGCATAAAGCATATATGCTAAACATTTTTGAGAGGCTGAATTTTTTATAGTGCGGAAGAGCGCATGCAAGGCGCGGAAAGTGCTTTTTCTTGCCATCTTCGTGTCTATAAGACGCAGTTATCACAAAAATAAAGTGCTTGCGACCGATTACTGTACCCCATAAAGTTTATAATTGAGCTCGTATTTTATTCTCATGTAGGTATATAACAGAACGAGCTCAAGGCCCAGGAAGATAAGGTCTGTCCAAAGAACTGCATTCTGACCTAGTATATGAAGACCGAAGTCGCACCTTGTTGCACCCGTCACCCAATCAATTGCTGGTTCAAACACGTGCACTAATGATTTTTTCACTTGAAAAATGTACGTGCGCAATACCACGTTCTGGAAACGGTGAAGGAAATCGTGAGGAAACCGGAAAATGCAGGGACACCGGCCTGCTCTCGAAAATTGTGAGTGAGGCTTTTGTCTACCACGGGAGCCCAATCCGGATAGGTAGATGCCACATATCTTCGAATTTTTGGTTCTATATTATAACTGTCATTAATAGGTATGTGTAAATAAAATATAAGAAATATTATAACTGTTACCGAACAACGATTTCGAATGAAAGTGTGACATCTTGGGAAAAGTCGCAAGAACTTTTGCAATCAGGGTCGGCGCCATTATCGCGTCCTCGAAACTGCGAAGGAAAAAATTGCGAGGTACGTAATTGACTTGTTCAGGAATAAGGCTTTTGTATATTTCCGACAAAACTCTTATGGTCAAACTTTGGTTAGGTCTCTCTTAGGTTCTGCTGTTCCAAATAAACGAAACTACGTGTTTTGCTTTCGGTATACAAGAGAAGAAAAATTACTTCTCTTTTTTTCTTCTCCCGTTGTATGTCGATTTGGATGTGTCTACATGACTTTATGTGATGAGCGTAAAGTTAGTTCTCGGGTCGTCTTGTATTTCTGTGTTTTTTCCATGCCACCTACGACAGGAAATCCTAATGCAGAGTGAACGAATTTTTTTTTAAGTTTTTCTATATGGCAGTTCTAAATGTGGATCAGATACCGAAAGAACATATGCTCGCGTAACATAAAACCGAAAAAATCACATTTCGTTTCACTTTGAAAATACCGGCGAGAATATATTCGAAAAAAGAACGAAAAACCACTACCATCATCCCGGCCTGAATATTTAAAACCGCGTGGGCCTTCAAAGTTCAGTCTCAGAGGTATCGCTTTCTATATCAAACTACGCGCCAATATTATTTTTAACTGACAAAAAAAAGGAGATTTCAGTTGCTGAAGTGACAGCGAGTTAGGTATTGCCGGAGAACCAATAACCACTGCGGTGAAAAGTTTTCAAACGTAGCGTGGAGCGTCCCCCGGCCAGGTGGAGCGACGAGTTATAGAAGGTTATCAGAGAGTGGATCCGAAGAGTGTAAGACCAGGCTCAATGGCGGTTACTGGATAGGTTCAAAGTGGATTGATGTAGATGATGATGTTAGTTCCAACCTTGGACCTAAACTTTTTGAAATGAAAGGAAATTTATAAAAACTGAAACCAGAAGGTTATGGTCCATTTTAGTAATTAAATAATTTTATTGTACAAGCCAAAAATATTTTAGATGCCGGACGAGTCAAACAATATTTGAGATCTAAAGGAATACAAGAGTTTGAGTTTGCGAACACAAAAAGTCTATATTGTTAATATATTTTATGATGTTTCTCCGAATCAAAAACTCAATTTTTTTGAAACACTAAATCATCAGACTTCGCATTTGATTAAATTTCAGGGTTTTATACTAATAAACCGAAATAAAAAAAAATGTCCAAAATAATATATAATGCAGAAAACTCGATGAAAAAATTAATTACACCCTTGTTGAGAAAACCTTGAATAGCTTTTTACACGCGAGCGAAGCCGCGGGCAAAGGCTAGGTAAGCTCTTGCCCGCAGCTTCGGTCGCGTTAATGCATTTCAACCAATTTATTGAAGTGAAGTCTTGCTTGTTGGGCATATTTTGAGATGGGAATAAACCATTGAACTTGAGACACTTTTACCGTTACTTCTGTATATCTGTAGTGCTGTTCTGTCGACCCTCCCAGAGAGCCACTGTTTTTTTTTTTTCAAAATTAATAATAATAATATAAAGAAGATCGGACGTCGGTACACAAATAAAACAATTGAAATTATCTGCCTCCCCATACCTGGTAGTACATGGGCAATAGTATTAAAGTAGTACTTTATTAAAGTTGTTTAAGGTAACATTTCCTATACTTAATTTAATACTTTGGCAAAAAGTAAGCGCAGGATTCTTCTAGAATAAACTCTCTCTTCTTCAACCTAATATCACCGACTGAGTAAAGGTATCTTCCATTTCACACCATGTCTTACGTTCTTGAGCTCACTGCTTCCAGTTTATCCCACTATCTTGACCACATCATGGATACACCGTGTTCGTTGCCTACTAAAATGATCTAATAATTAAGAACCGTTGGTAAGACAAATTACTCTTTCAAAATAACTCATATACCGATACTGAGATAGGTCACAAATATATTTCTTTTATATCATTGTAACTTCCCTGCTAAAGAAATCGTAGCTTTTGTGTACAAAAAGATTGATGGAGTTTCTCTTTGGTAACAAAGAGACGAACAAACAACCCTTTCAGTCGCGGTATTGGTAAAGGAACTACAGATACTAATCTATCTTAATCTCAACAAATCAATTAATTGTAGTTATTTGTAATAGTTTATTCTACGCAAAACGTAAAAGGCCCCGTCTTGGGGTAATAGTAATATATTGATGAAAATCAAACTCCAGAACAAATCATCATTTATAGCTAAAAATCATCACGATCACATTAGCTTTCTAACAGAAAAAATGGCATCCAAATCGATCCATTCGTTTGGGAGAGAGCGTGGTGGCCCAGGGGCATAGACGCCGACTTTCAATCTGAAGGTCACTGGTTCAAACCCACACGTGTACCAATGAGTTTGTTCACCTAAAAAAATGATTGCGCAATACCACGTTCTCGAAATGGTGGCGGGAAAGATCTTGAGGAAACCGGCATGTCTTTGAACCAAAAATTCGACGAAATGTGACATCCAACAATCCGCATTGAGGCTCTCGTGGTAGATGAGAGCTATTTCACTCTCAACTATCGAGAGTAAGCTGGTGTCTCTGCATTGGAAACATAATATAATATCTACAGAAGGGACACTCCAGTGATTTGAAAGCTTTTTTAACCGACTGTACTGACAGTCTACTGAATGTTTTATAAATATATTTTTTTGTATGTTTGTTACCCAATTTCTCTTCGCCAATTATAGAAATGAAATCTGCCGCACTGATGCGCTTGTATTACTGTGTTCCAGTGGAAGGGTGTAGGTACCGGTGAAATCACAGATACATGAGACGTAACATCTTCGTCTCGGGTGATATACGCAACGGGGTCGTTTTTCTCATACTTCGGGAAAGCCTAAGTCCTATTGCTGTTGGAATGGGCGTGGGTAATCACTTAACATTACGTAGGCTTTCAACTCGTTCCGTCACTTAAATAAAAAAAGCATCAATTTAAAAGTTCCAACCCAGCTTTGTCGTTGTGAATTGAATAATAAAAATCCTTTTAAAAAGTTTTCAGAGCTAAACTCTCTGGAAAACGCCTTTTTCGTTTAAATGGCTAAAAACATGTTTCATGAAGCAGTGTTAATTAAAATGCCGAGTTATTTGAAAACGAGTTCCAATTAAACGGTAAGGGAGAAAAATGTCTTTAATACCAGAAAATTATCATAAGCCACGAAAATCCCTCAGTTTAAATACGAAATTAATAATACATTCTAAACGCAACCGGCAATTTTCTAAGTAACAGCCAGTTTTACGAGCCACTGGCAAAATTGCCATTGGAAACAACGATTAATTTTAATGCTCGGATAAATCGAAACGAAAGAATAGGATTGTAATGTGCTAAATTAAAAATGTTGAAATATTCAGCGTGAAAATTGTCATCTATATTCAAATTCGTGATAAAATTGGTACTTTTTTCCCAGGAAGGGTGGAACCACAGGCAATTTTCACCACAAGTAGCTGTTATATTATAAATGATAAAAAGTATAGCTGTAGCAAAAGGCCTGTTTAGATAGAGGCAGCTTATCGCAGGTTTCGTGGCGAGAAATTGTACGCTACTATCGTAAATATGTAGGTGCTCCTATTATACCAAGTGTTCTAAAATGCTATTCGCACGTAGCAACCTATTTTTAATCCCCGACGAATAATAAGGGTGTTATAAGTTTTTAGTGAGTATCTATTTATCTGTGTGTCTGTCTGTAGCTCCCAGACGAATTGGATCAATTTTAATGCGGTTTTTCTGCTTGAAAGCTGGCGTGATCGAAATGTTTATTAATTATAATTTTTAAAGATCATCAGCTCATTACCATTACACCAAGTTGGGGGTTTTATATTTTCGTAAAATGAACTTCTTATATAAATACTACAACTATTTTTTACGAGCAGACTGTTCACCTGTACGACGCCCTATAATCAGCTCGGTATTCAAGACAACATTTTACGTTTTACATAGACGAGTAACTCCCTCCGTGTAAGTGGGCTTTAATCTACGTAGAAGGCGTAAGATGCAGCTACGACTTGAGACTTGCGTGAGGTGTTTTTTAGAACGTGGATATGAAGAGACCAGCCTTAATGCTGCATACAGAGAGAAGCTTTTGTTCGAAATAGTTTCTTGATTGAAATATTGATGTACAAACCATTTTACAAGAATTCGTTTTCAAAGAAAAACATCGCAACAATCAATTCCTTTTTCAAGATAAACATCGTAACTAAATCGTGTTTATGAACATAAAGTTCATATGACATTGCAAATCATAATTAGGCTTCGTTAGATCTTAGCCTATTTATTTTCTCTTGAAGCCAGACTGGTGCTTTGGGAACATCAGAAATGTATACACATTATAAAAAAAAATATTTTGTTGCCCAAAATCATTACTCAAGAAATATTTTTTTTTAATTTTTCTTAACTATTAAACAAAGATTAGGAAGTATTCTTAGTAGTTTACTAGTAATCAAATGTTTTTTGATATTTTACCAGTTGGAAAGTGTTCCTGATCTAAATATATGATCATGATTTTGTATGTTGTTCCATTAAAATAATTGTAACGATAGTCAAGGATGATAAAATGTTTGAGAATTTATCATAAAACTGAAGAAAGTATGGCAGCGGATACAAAAAAGGCAATATAACGTGAAGGCGAGCAACCCATATAAATTACAGAGACACTACACTCACGCCACTGAAGGTTCTATCTGGCTTCAGCCAAGCCATACTCGCTCATAATACAATAGCCTAAAGGATATGCTAACTGAACATTTGACAATCTCAGAGGTCAAAAGATCCCGTAAAAATTAATTATATTTCATGACAAATTGTGTCAACGATGCCAAATAAGATTATGAATAAAATAAGGCGTAGAGAATGTAATTCTGAGTTATTTGTGTTAATTTCTAGCTTTATTAAAAGTACCTGGGGGTCGCTCAGGTACTGTTAATAAAGCTGTCTACGTCTACGAGCTACGTCCGAATTTCCTTGTTAAATGTTTTTTTTGATAAAAACTGCAAAATTAAAAAAAAAATGAATTGGTAAATTAATTAATTTGAAATAAATAAATAAATTTTCCAATTAATTTAAAATTAATTAATTAGGTAAATGAATTAATAGCAAAACCCAATCTAAACACTTAATTTCATCCAGATCGTTAGCAAATTCCTCGTATGAGGTGATACGATAACAAAGTACCTAGAACTAGATTTTTATCCAAACTTCAATTAGCAACAATCCCATTCTAGTAAAACTTTATCTGAAAATTCCTTTATCCGTGAACCTCGAAATTTGAATTTGAATTTCAAAGTTCAATTGCTAAACTTTTCAGGATTGGATAACTATTTATTTGGTATCACGAACTGAACTTTAATCTCGTATAAACCTGAAAATGGATTCAGGACACGTGTATTCTAACTAGTATTATAAATGCGAAAGTAAGTTTGTTTGTTTGTTACGCTTTCACGCCTAAACCATTAAATCTATTATGATGGTGATATTATGGTGATAAAGGAGCAACCAAAAGTAGCAGTAAAACTTGTGCCAAGTTCGTCTGAATCTTGAATCTGCCGCCAAGCAGTAGTTCTCGCATTACCGTTTTCCGGTGGAAGGGTGTGGCTGCCGGTGAAATTACATGCGCATGACACGTATAATCCCCATCTCGGGTGATGGACGTAGCAAGATGAATGCGACTCAGTATAAGTCCAAATCTTATAGTAAGTCGCATTACTGTTGTCGGGCGGGGGTCGCCACTTACCACCAGGTGGGCCCTCAGCTCGTTCCGTCCCTTATTCAATTAAAAAAATATTAAAAAGTGTAGTCTGCTTTTGTTTTCACTTCTGTCGGTTCGCCCAAAGTGGCACTGTTTTTTTTATAGATTTTTCGTTGACCACAACTTTATGCACTGGAAAAGCGGTCTATACTTAGTACTTAGTTTAATTCTATACTTACCAATGTTCTAAGTTGTAAACCATTTTGTTCTGTATGTAAACCATTTTGTAATATTAGCGATTGCTAGTTAATAAAATAAGTCGCATCGGTCGCGACCCTTCGAAGTTCACCCTAAATACGTAGTACTGATAGATATTCTGTGCCTTAAAATGAGATCGCCGTTCCTCATAATAATAATCCTCTAGAAGAATGAGTATGAAGTCAAGTACGGGCCCAATCAAGAGAAAAAAGGATTTATTGATTGGAAAATTTCGTACAATTTACAAAGACGCTGACTGAGTACCTCAGAAGATCAGCTCAAAATCAAATTTTTGCATACATACACAAAATTTCAGTTGTTTACACGAACACGCCAAAATGGGTGCGATTTCATTATGGTGCACATTATAATGGGAATGTAGATAAGTGAACTCATTGAGACACAATTAACTCAGCTCTTGTTAATTAATTAATTAACAAGAGCTAATTAACAAATAACTGAACGAGCGAACGAATTTCTGTGATCCTACATGGAAAAATTGTAGGCACACACAGCACCATCTAGCCCGAAACTTAGCATTCCCAGCATGTACTATGAGAACTGGATAACTAGAACACTATATTTTTGTAATTTGTACCTACATGTAGTACATGTGTGTGTAAACAAAGAAAAAACGTGTTAGTCGTAAAAATGCTTGTCCTGGGTGGGAAGTGACCCCATGTCCCTCAGCGCAGAAGGCGGAGCCACTGGTCTGTGAGGTCAGTCACTATGTAATGCACTACTGCTTGCCAGCTGATTACCAGGTGTGATGGCAGTTCCTATCAGAATGAACTTGGAACAAGTTCTAATGCTTCTTTAATTTGCTAAAAGAACGAATACCAAAATCTTTCAGCTGTTTTTAATTGCATCTTTCACCCCAATGACAAGAAAATTGAATTGCCTTTTAATCAACTTTCCTCATTTTCTACATCAAAGTGCTTCAGAAATTGACATCAGAATTTTAAGACGAACCTTATCGTAATTTAACTTTCAAATACTTTCTATAGAAGCTGGATTGTAATTAGCTATTGAAAGATAAAAGCGGCGGTGAAGTTCACTCATCACATGAACTAGGATTCGCTGTATTGCAGCTTGCATGTACACGCAACCACTCTACCACCGTACCACCGTACCAGCCCTTAATGTTCCCACTGCAGGGACATCGCCCTACTATCGATAATTGAGAGTGATCTATTAATCACTCTAGATAAACAGCAAAATCATCATCACACAAAATGTTAATGGCCGAGAATCGAACTTGGGACCCCTTACTTTGACTACCAATAAAATCACGGAGCCGTTTAAAAGAAATAGAGCAAAACACCATAAACAGACAGACACACAAACAGTTGTAAGCTTGACACAGTCGGCGATCTTACAACACTCCGCTATTTAGGCGATACACAAGATTAAAAAAAAAAAAACCAAGTCGATCAAATTCAAATTCTTATTCCAATTTCACTACATTTATTAGAATTAGCTGAATATATAAAACTCTGTGCATTCCCATATCCAAACATTGCAGTGGTCGAAAACTATTTTCTTAGCAAATATTTCAGTCTCTAAAGTGCAAAAAGCAGTTGTGGATCCAAACATGATAATCTAATCATCTTTCTTGCTCAGCAGAGTGTAGTAGCTGTAAGATCCTTTTAGTATCTGAAAAGTGAAAGGAATCGTTACTATTTTGCCATTTTACAGTTTTTCTATGCAACTGAAGTCACATAGCCTAGCTGTCAGGCCATCTGTTATAACGTCATCTTCTATACAAAATAATGTTGAAGTGTCTGTTTGTAATGTCAAAATATTATTTTGACATATTCATTTTCTTTTGCATTTTTTCTGTCTGTTTTTTCGGGCTAATCTCCGAAACGGCTGGACTGCATTAGCTGGTACTTTTACTGGCTGATAGCTGATATAAGGAGTAACTAAGACTACTTTTAGTTTAGAAAAAGAAAAATTAATTAGATATCCGACCAAGAGTTAAAAAAAAAAAAATGTTAATTATATTTAATTTAGTTTTCTCTAATAGTGTCTTTACTCTATAAAGCTCTATGAGACCCTACATTATGAGCTATATAGTTTTATACTCGGTTTATGAGGTTGTTTACACACTGTAGTCAGTATTCTACTATTTATTGTTACTTTTATACCCGTATATAAAGTTTGTAGAGCTCTTTTCATCGCCCGAAGATACAGTAAATATACATTCTGATGATTGTTCTTATAAATGGGTTTAATAACGATTAGATTGCGCATAGAGATTTAAAGCCACAAGTATTTGATACTGGACGTTTACCTTATTATACACTATCGTAATATGCCATGTGCTGCTTAAATCACTGGCTAAAAGTGTGAAAAAAGTGTTTTTAGGGTTTTTATGATATAAACCCTTCGTTATCGAAGTACATGTATCAACTTACGGCAACAAAAGTGGCTACGTTCAGAGCGGTGAAGGGGCCAGCACGGAATAAGATGTTTTTCCGAAGTTGACCTCCAAGGAGTAGGACGCTTCGACGTATGCGCGCATTTTGGGACCACCACGCGCTTCGGTACACGCCATTTTCGACTGTATCGCTCTGTAATTATCATTTTTTAATTTTTATCCATCGCCAAATTCAAAGTCAAACTCACTTATTCCTTTAGATCTCAAGTAGCATTTGGACACGTCAAATTTTACACGTGGTGGTGCACTCGCATTGCTCCTGAGAAATTACAGGCACAGACGCTACATCCCCATCCCATGCGCAACGCCACAACCACAATACAACTCAGTACAAGTTAAGCGATAACCACTTAGGAGTGCCGCCGGCTCGTTTCGTCAATATAGAAAATTTAAGGCCACATCCTAAAATAGGCCATTTTTTAACAATACTTGGTTTTATTTATGCTGTTAAATATTGCGTTCTCACAAGAAACTCAATTAAAAAGTGAACTTAAACAGCGAAACCCTGTCTAAACACAAAATTTCATCCAAATCGTTAAAACCGTTTCCGAGACACGCGAAATAAATATACAAGGATTGCGTGTTTATAATATACCTATAAGATAAGATTTAAGGTCTCTTTGTCAATCGTTTTACATTTTTTGTAATGATTACATATTATATCGACAACTAAGACCATTCACAAAAACATCCTAAACCCGAGATCAAACTTCATGTTCGTCATACAAATGTCTAGTTCTGGATGGGAATCGAACAAAAGGTCTTCAAAGTAGAACGTAGAGTTACTACCAACTAAGATGTATGCCAGTTACTTATAGAAAAATGAAAATACTAACCATGTATAGTACTTCGTTGCAATGCCAGCAATACAGGAACAGTTGAGCAATAAGTGCCAGCAAGTACTCAGCTATCCAAACCCGCTGCATAGTGGTCGTGCCTTCCTGAAATTCCACAAATACATTAGTTACTAAAACTCAACGGCTAAACTTGACGGCTCTTTGGCTTAGTTGGTATTAGCCCTGCCTTCGAAGCGAGGGGTCCCGGGTTCGATTCCCGGCCGCGGCTCACTGTTTGTGGTGAGCATGAAGTTTGTTTTCGGGTCTGGGGGGTTTGTCTGGTTTATGCGTTTGTCCATGCCATCTGCGACACAGGGAATGCTAGTGCAGAGGTATGAGTGTAGCGTGTGTAAAAAAAAATCACGCAATTTTCTAATCGCAGCTCCATCTGCCGCACATACAAAAAAGTAGCAGTAGATAACCTAAGCATAAGCCGAATTACAAAGGCTGATAATAATAGAATTAATAATCTCATTGTTCGGTCTTTTATGTTTTCGGAATACCTATATTAAATTATAGCGTGTTTGTGATCTACAGATTTAACTTTGGGAGTTTGTAATTAATTCGTTTGATAGGATTTAACTTCATTATTTGTCCTCTCGAAACTAATAACTTGTACAATTTAATCAATTGTGTAATATTAATTTAACAAAAGCTTAGTAAGGTCACAAAGTAAATGAATACAGTGGTATAACAACCATTTTTAAATTTAGAACCACTTGTTGATGGCGGTTAAAAATTAGTTTTACAGTAGTTGTAGTAGTAATGTATAGATAATAATACATTTACACTTTTTTTAATCTATTTTTGAATTCGTTCATATATCCTACTAGCAGCCCGTCCCGGCTTCGCACGGGGTAGTGACATAACTACAATAGTTGGACATATGCTACCGCGGAGTTTTTTGGTAGACATTATGATGTTCTTCAATATTGTTGTACATTATTTTGTTCTATCGCTAATAGTTTCGGCAGCGCATTCGACGAAAGACATTTTAAGACCCATTTTTCTACACCTTCGGTTACATTGTTCAAATTTTACCAAGGATTCCTAATTTTTTTCAAAATGAAATGTAGCCTATGTCAAATTGGAAGAATGTAGCATTCTATTGGTGAAAGAATTTTTTAAATCGGCCCAGTACTTTTTGAGCCTATTCATTACAAACATACAAACATAGGTACAAATCTTTCCTCTTTATAATATTAGTGTAGATTAAGAAAAATCTATACAAAAACAGCTTTTTATTGAATTAATTTAAAAGTATGTATACGGTATACGGTATTATATATTAAAAAAAAAATTGTATGCCTGTCTTTCTGTCTGTTTGTTCCGGCTAATTGCCGCCTAAACTTAAACGGCTGAACCGATTTTGATGAAACCTTCAGAGGCAGATAGCTGCAGTTATGAGCTGAAGTTTTTCATTGTTGTGTACAGTCTGTGTGAATAAATGTCTTCTTTCTTTCTTTCCTTCCTGAAATGCCCTCCCAAGAATTTTTCTTCTTATACCAATAAGGGAAAAGGTTTCGCCAATGTTGCATACGCAATTTTTAATGTCATTGGTAGTAACTTCGTAAACAAATAGTTAAATGCTTATGCACCTGCGCATCAGATCCACCTGATTAGGATTTAGGATTACGTATTCTGAACAAGTTGTGTGGACATGTACAATCTATGTATTATTATTCATCAAACACACTAAAACGGAAACACCATTTGTGGCTGTGAATAGACTCATTTGTGATAACGTATTATGGACTGAATTAATCGTGAATTTGCTTAATTGTATTCGAACTTACATTATTCATAACATATACTTGAATAAAAGGGCATAAATAATTAATAATTGAAAAAAAAAAACCCGACTGCTTGAAAAATTCCAAATTACTTTTAAACATATAAATTATGTATTGTATATATTGGTAAGTCATATACAAAATCTGCATTATTATAAACCAAACGATAGAAAAAACAAGTTTATTACGTAATAAGTTAAAATTAATTGTTATAATTTTGATATAACCAGTGTCAATCTCACAATTAAGACGAATGTAATCGCATCTCTCAATCTTAATTCAAGTTATTTAGGCTACAGACATGCAAAATTACACTCATAAAACATTTTCTAAAAATTTGCTACTAAGCTAAAAAAGAAATATAATTTGTGCCTAATGAATTGTTTTAGTGATCTAAAACCATCTTGGCGTTATTGCTTTTCTCATTAAATCGGTTGGTTACAAAGTCTATAACGAACATAGGTAGAAACAATTTATGGGTTTTATATTATTCGAATTATTATTATAGTACGCTAATGTAGCCTTCAATAAAAGTTGTTCGCAGTAGGTCAAAGGAAGTAGGTTCTTATGTACGCACTCACAGTGATGATCAGATAGATTTTTATATTTACTCATCAATCAATCATACCTTCGATAAACTCACCTGAGTAATTTGTATTGCGCTTGCGCAGATCATCAGGGAGCATATTATGACGTAGAGGAACATGACAGGCGACAAAAGTGAGTTGAGAGTTTTAGCATATCTGAAACAAAATACTCAAATAGTGAAAGATAATAAAAAATACATAAAATACTTTTTCAGTAGCCCATTTTTTTAACCTCCGTTGAAAAAGCGGGATGTTGTAAGTTTGTAATTCGTATCTGTGTATTAGTGTATCTGTGTATCCATGTGTCTGTCTCTGGCACGGTAGCTCCCAAACAAATTGGTTGACGACGAAACGAACGACGTTATTTTGATGCGCTCTTTTCTCTTGTATTGCGTATTTGTATATCTGTGTTTAAGTGTATCAGTGTATAAACATATCTGCGTATCTATGTATCCAAACAAATGGACCAATATTGATGCGTTTTTTTCTTTTTGAAAGCTGATGTAGTCGAGATGGTTCTTACCTGTAATTTATTAAGATAATGTTCAGGAAACGGGGATTTTTGCATTTCCGGTAAATTAACTTGTTTCATTCCTATTTCAATTAGCCAGTTATCTTATCACTTTAAACGAGTAATAGTATATTTATTTCGTGTATCCCAGAAACGGCTCTAACGATTTGAACGTAATCTTCTGTTTAGATAGGGGTTTTGCTGTTTAATTTTACTTGTATCATTGTATTTTTTATAAGAACGCAATTTTTAACAATAAATCCTATTGCATGGAAATATGGAGCGGAGCTCGGTCGCGCTTGTTCTTAAAATGCGTATAAATAAAATGGGTACTTACTTCACCAAATAAACATGATGAAAATGACACTCCCTTATCCTCGTCACTGCTTGATCATAGCTGATTTCCTCATCGAAGAGCCGAGAGCTATTTATAGACAGGAGCTTAAGCTGTGCAGTGAAAAATGACATCATGACCACGGCGTTAGAGTCGAAAGTCGCAACAACTCCACCTCCGTAAACGCATATTGCTGAATGCTCCATAACTGACAACCAATAACCGAATCCCCTGGTGCGATCGAAAGGTGTCCACGAGCTAAGAATTTCTGGATACGGCGCTGATCCGTTCCTGATGAGATCCCGATATTCCTTCGATGCTAGAAACCCTAAAACAGGGGCCACACATACTGTCACGACCGTTGCTGTTACCAGGCACCAATAGAGATAGGTAACTCTTCGAGAATATATCGTGTACTCTTTGATCAATTTGTTCGTAATATCATCGTTCTTCGACTTTTGCTGCTTCTCCAGATTGGAAATGTAATCGACCACCTCCTTCCACTGTTGATGCCAGCAGATGAAAGTTATTGCCTTCACCACACAGACAGAGCTGAGCATGGTAACCGATAGGTTCCTTAAAGCCAGCTCAAGGTTGGACCTGATTAGCCATAGCTCTATGTATTGACTAATGACAAAAAGAGTTCCAAAGATGTGAATTGTATTGGTGCTGAACCCTGATTGTTTCGGTCTCCATACCCTCCATTTTTGGAGGCCTAATAATGTAGGTCCAAGCAGAGGGTGCTTCGGGTCTTCCAAACTTGCAATAAAGTTGTTCATTGTGAACTGTAGCAAACTTTGATTTCTTATGGACTGTGTTCGTTAGTTAGAATCATTTTACTTCTGACAGTACTCAAGTTGTATCATCCATTATGGATTTCCCGCGGCTTTACTCTCAATTTCATTTAACAAATAGTTTGTAGTGATAAAAAACTTTTGGTCCTCGTTTTTAGACTGCATACGAGATGTCTCACATGGCTTAAGAGATTAATAATCATTGCCTTGTTTATTTAACTATGCTGTACCCTGTCTGCATGAATTGTCTTTGTACCTAGCTTAAGCCTTTTTTGGCACCCCATTCTCGGTTAGTAAATGAGAAGCCCTCTAATTCTGATCAGACTCCTGTTTTAATTATCTTATTACTTCTATACAAAATTTTGACTCATACTGACTACTGTGATTTTCGGGGTGGATATAATATTCACATATTAAATCTTAATTGTTTTTATTTTACTTTGTACCAAGCATAGAAGCTTAATTCGTTTCATGACTCTTGCTTCTGTACACAACTTTGCTACGTACCTCAACGGATAAAGGTTGGTCGACTGATCAGTCGTCCGTCAAGCTAATTGTGTGGGCTCTCACCATTTGGTTATCTGCGAGATAATCTCCCTATGAATTATGTCCTTCAGTGTAAAGTTTGTGCACCACGCGTTCCGTTGCATGCACCAGGTTGAATTGGTTGGTTATTCATACTGCGAGTGTTCGAGTCCTTGATGGAGCTAAGAGTTAATTTGCACTTGACTTGCTGAACTTACGTTAGGATTTCTGGTTTAACTTGTGCAGAAAAGCGGAATGCTTTTCAGAAAAGATTGGCATTTTTGGCTGGGAGTAAAAGATTGGCTAACTATTGGTAGAATATAAGAATTTAGGTTACTTTGCGAAAGTATTTGGCTTACATAATTAGACCCTATCACTATTTCAATATTTTTGTTGGTGTTATTTCTATTCCTTTTACCTTTAGGAAAAATTGTATAAAACTTTCGGTACACGGAAATAACGGAACATTCGTCTACATACAGACGTAATTAATTATATTAGCAGTTGATGTACATACTACCAAGTGACTTTGCATGGAAAAATCTCAAACCTCATGACAAACAAACAGTTTTAAATCATTTTCCAATATGTACCAATCCAATTATTTGATTATATGATAGCACAGCAGGTGCTATTAGGGGCGGACAGACTGTCAAATTAATGAGGTGATTTCGATTTAAAATAACCCTTTCTCGGTGTTTATTTTAACTAAGTACATACTAATAGACTGTCAATTTTGTTTTGATAAACCGTCAATCCAAGTTGTATATTTTTCTACGAATTCAAGAAAATATTGTTGTGATTAAATTGCTAGCATTTGTCATTTCTCAAGTCTACATTCTTATATTATAATCAACAAAGTGAAAAGAAGCTTGTTATGGTTATATGATGAACATGCAAGTAATGACAATTCTCACTATTCGTGTTACCGAGATATTTACCATGATTTGTGAGTTTTGTTGACTCCCGATATTTCGACGCAGTTACATGCGTCATGGTCCCGGGCAAACTGGTCTCGGTAACACGAATAATAATGTTCATAAACACAATAGTTTTAAAAAAAATCTCACTATATTTCGTATTTCGTAGTGAGAAAAGCCGCAAATGTTAAAGGAAATTTGAAAAAAAAAAAACAAAATAATCTTTGCCAATATTTTAATAATAGATTTATGTCTATTAGATTAAGGTGGATCAGTACCAGTTGACATGAGTATGACACTGATGTCAACTTTAAATAAACAAGAAAAAATTAAAAGATAATCGTGTATATTTAACTGATTGCATCAGGATGCTTATGTTTTTTGAGTTCATGTCTGTATTTTTCTTTAGATATCTTTCTATTTTTCTTAATATTTAGTCCAAAACATTCAGGCTTCTAAATATAAAAAAGATAAATAAAACAATTATGTCCGTACAATTTTAGATTTAATTAATTGTTTCAATCAAATTTACGAACAAGTGATGATAAAGTATGATTAATAAGGTATTTGGAAATGTCGTTTTAACATAATAATAAAAGCCGACTTAAGTCTAAATTTTTTAATATTTATGTTTTCTTCTACATCATTAAATTGTCCTCTTTATTCTTGCATTTGAGAAAATAATGTGAAGAAGCTGTACGATGCTTTTATTATCTGTAAAAAATATTTTATAAATTTTTATATTTCGGTCATTCTATGTTATGAAAGTTGGATAAAGAACGTAATGAATCCTTTAACTATATTCTGTTAAATATTTTTGAATAAGTGGCTACAGGAAAACTGGTCTACTCTTGAAAAGTGAGTGTGAATGGGTTTCAATCAATCACGTGAGTCCAATCTGGATTAGTACCATGTGTTCGACTTATAACGGTTTCCATCACCGTTTTGTAAATGAGATATGGCTTATATAATTTCCAAAATTCCAAGATACGTAACCCTAAAACTCACATCAATAAAAGTTGGCACAGACAGCGTAGTGTACGGCCCGGCTTCCAAAATGAGGGTTCTGTCGAGTTTCCCAGCGAGCAACAGGATCTGTTTCCGCAGCTTCGCATCGCCTCTCCACCATTCACTTTCGTAAACTCCTCTCGCCACTTCTCGAGTCTATAATTTATCATCATTATTGCAGGCTAATCAAAAATCGTGACTGACGGTTTATATGCAAACGATACTGCTTGGCTGGATCTGCTAGCTAGCAGATCCAGCCAAGCAGTATCGTTTGCGTACGAGCTCGTAGGCGGCTCTTAATAAACGAATGATTTGCTAACCCTACATCATCTTTTTTTTACCTGATGGTAAGTGGTGACTCTCGCCCATGACAACAAGTATGATCCAAATCTTTTTACTGAGTCGCATTCATCCTGCTGCGTCCATCACTCATATATCTCATGCGCATGTGATTTCACCGATAGCCACACCCTTCCACCGGAACACAAAAATGCAACCACTGCTTGGCATCAGATTCCAGATGTGGTGGCAGTACCTCTCCGACCGAACTTGGCACAAGCTCTACCGCTACTTTTGGTTGCTCCTTTAGCACCTCCCAGGGGGTACGTGTAGGGAATCAAAGGGTACACACCTACGGACGCGAGCAACTGGACCCCACCTAAGCTCGTTTATTCCATTACATCTCAACTATCGTTTGGACACGTCAAATTTTACACACACAAGTGAACATATTCGTGAGCATTTAATGTGTCACAGGAGCTTTTTAGCTACATTACATGCACACAGATATGTGAAATTAGAGTCAGTTTTCATGTCTTACCTAATCTCATTTGTTATGTCACGTTCCAGCAGCTGCTCCCAAATGGAACTTTTCAGCTACGAGAATAAATTCCTCCAAATTTCCTCATACCAACGCCTAAATGATGATGATGATAATAATCATTTAGGAAAATAATATTTCCAACCAAAACTGCTACACATAAATTTGTGCTACTTATTTCATATCCTATATAGATCTTACCTTTAACTCTAGAATTTTATAGTAATAGTATTATAATGGCCTCACGTATCAATTATTCATTGCCTTCTGCGCCGTAGATCGTGGCTTCGATTACCACCCACAAAAACCAGTTGTGTGACGAGATGTTATATCAATGTTTATTCTATGTTTGGGGCTAGATGGCGCTGTGTGAAATATCCAAGATTTTTTATTCGTTTAAGTTATTTAAGGTTTTCCTTGAGTTGGTTCCGTTATTAGTTACGGCGCTAATTACGGAAAATCATTCCGTAATTAGTGCCGTCTGTATTACACGTAGCTTGTTGCCTCAGAATGTGTTTTTATGTTAGATCACTACATAGTATAAAACAAAGTCGTTTTCTCTGTCCCTATATCCCTATGTATGCTTAAATCTATTACTAAACTACGCAACGGATTTTGATGCGGTTTTTTTTAATACATAGAGTGATTCAAGAGGAAGGTTTATATGTATAATACACTAGCAAGTCACCCCGGCTTCGCACGGGTAGTTTCTGATACGACTTTACTGATGCTTTACTAACCGTGCGAAGCCGGGGCGGGTCGCTAGTATCCAACAAAATAAAATAGTTGTTGTAAAGTCGGAGGTTCTACTACTTCTTTCGCGTGAGTGGCCACTGGTTTCAGAGTTTTCAAGTCACCCAAAAGCCTTCAACATGGCTTTACGATTAGTTTAGGCCAGACCTTAATTCCGGACCTTAATCCCGGTATTTTAACATACCCTCTGTACATGGAAGCGTGGTACACAACTTATACACTGAGATATACTAACCTGAATTGTACACGCCCATTTATCACGTCATATTATCTTATCTGGTTTTTACCACATTTTTTTCATTAAAAAGTACACGAAAATATGATTCCCTCAAAACAGTGAAATAAAACTTGTTAATACATAATTGCAAAGCTGCAAAAGCCCTTTAGTTCTGGAAACTAATTGAAATGAGTTGCAGACGAGTCTGGTTCCGTGTTTCGCTTTGTTAATGATTTGTGACCTCGGCAGCATAGTGGTTCGAAAACCCAACGAGTTATCCAAAGTTGCATTTTATAAATAACACGACAGATGGAATTTTATTATGGAATTTTTATACTGATTTATTATTTATTTTAATAACTGGCGTCACAGCCTAACTGGTAGCTTCTACGTAATCGTGGGTTCGATTCTGTGACAATTGGATCAACAATCGGGAGTCAACAAAACTCACAAATCATGGTAAATATCTCGGTAACATGAATAATAATGTTAAAAACCATGATAGTTTTAAAATTTATAGATGATTGTTCTGTAATAGTCCGGGTATTATTTTTTTTTTTGTAAGCATTATTTAGAATATAATACTATCGGACCTAGACATAGTTTACGTAGAATATTTACTACTTACATAATAAAATAGTGTATGTATATAATAACAATATACGGATATCGTTCCCAAAGTACAAGCTATGCGTATTTTGGGGCTATATGGCGCTGTGTTAAGTGTCTATAAATATTTATATATTTATTATTAATCTAAAAAAATTATTGCCAAGCTACCAAAAACGCTAACATGTGCAAAAACCGGGTGGGGTTTTGTTGTTTTTAATAAGTAAGATAAGATATTTTTTTTATATCGACCAACTAGTTTTATTCATACTAAGGAATATTACCTACTGTCACTAAGATGCCTTTACGTAAACGGGATTGTGTCTAGGTATTATTTTGATATTTTCTTATTGTAAAGATTAGATGGAGGAAGAGCGAAAGAGGCAGATATAAGATCTATGTTGCTGCTTACCTCAACTGCGATGTCATTGCTGTGCCAGCAGTAGATGAACAGCTGGGATACCAACGCCGCTGTATACTGCAGTATCCACATCTTCTGCGACAGTGTTGCCTCTTTCTGGAAATTCATAAGTAAAACTATAAGGTATTAAACTATTAAAAAGATAGGAAAACCAAAAAATTCTATCCCCATTTAATGCTGGTAGTGACGCGTCTTCCACCGTCTGCTGCACCCCATTTGTTGGCTCTCCCTGAAAATCAATAAGCACCTTACTAAAACTTTAGGGTCGTATGATTATTGGAAAGTAAGATATTCCAAAGATTAGTCCCCTTTTTATGCTGGTTCAGGAGCGGTGGAGACCCCGAGATGGAAGCGCGTGGCGTGTTCCCATGCGCTTCTCAAAAGCAGCGTATTACAACCCAAAGACGGGGTATGCTATTGCAGACCAGCACCGCCAGAGGCCACGGAAGAATGTTCGTGCCCGCAGCCTCTAGCAATTCGATGTGAGAAGGAACACCAAGGGGTTTAGTCGGTTCGAGTCCGACATAACCCTTCCGCAATCCCGAGTGTGGAAGGCGTATGCGTGGGCATTACCCTTGTAAAAAAAAGGAGATGTGGAGACATTGGAAGACGTGTCTAAAAAATATAAAATTACTTATAAAATTAAAAATTATAATATTGAAAACGTCCTGGGATGTTTTATAACATTACAAAAAAATTGTGACAATATCACGTGGGTTAATGACAACTTTTTCCAACTCTTTTCCATATTCACCTATATTTTTTGAGTCGGAGTCAAATCTTTATTTCCTTAGAATTCATAAAAAAATACTTGTATCCTGTTCTTATTACTATGTTTGGCGTTCAAATATTGACTTCTTATTCATAGGAAATAGACTATTGGAAATATATAGGGACTGTAACATTTGGTTTACTTAGAGACATTTTTTTCAATCCATTATAAATAAAACCAAAGCTACATTTTTCAAAATCTCCGTAGTAAAAGTAATATAAGTCATATAATTGCACATTCCAAAGATTCTGTTGAATGATTTCAAAAGCTTACATCTATAACTGCATAAATAGTTAAAACGCAATTAGTTATTCCCAACGGATTAATTATACTAACAACATATTATCCAATCATTACATCCATTTTACATCATAATCCCGTAATCCCCATTGTAATTTACAACGCTTGTCTATCTTTTTGGTTGAAGAAATAAAAAGCAATTAGTGCGTAATGGTTTGAATCCCACGTTTGCAAGTCTGAGTAGTAGGTATTTGGCCGATAAATTTTATGATACATATAACTATATTCACATTATTAGTCAGTATAAATAAAGAGTATATTTAGACAAGTCAAACTTTATTCAGCATCGTTTTTTTTAGGATCTCGTTGAAATTTGTGCCCTTTAAAATCAAATAGAAAGGAGCTGGTAATAAACCGCCCCCGGCTACCATCTGGAATTAATTTGTTCGTAAAAATGGTGGACGGAATTAATATCTGCCGAGTTTTGCAAGAAGCGATTTTGGTAAATGCTTTGTATTTATTTAGCCCATTTGGGAATTCAAACGAGGCTTTTACGGTTTCTTTAGTTTTTAAGCGTTTATTATTCTCATCGCCCGTCTGAAAATATAATTTCAATAAATGCGTAATACGAGTAATGACTTATGGTGCCGAAACTTAACGCCTAAACTTTGAATTATTGTTCAAGCAATTCAAAGTTTAGGCCAATATAAGCCATGGTCATCGAAGCGTTCAAAGCTATGGGCTATATACAACGGGCAGAGGAAAAACTCACAGTAAAGCAAAACATGCAATTTAGTTTATTTGGAAGACATGTTTTTTCTAGATATTTTGATTTAACACCCATGCTATTGAACCGATTTTGATTAAAAAATATGAGACCAATTTGAAAGCATTTACTTGCAAATTATTTATTACAAACCAAAAACAAACCAAAAACAAACAATCTGCCTAATTGATAACCTCCTTTTTTCAGGTTGGCTATAAATATTTCCAGTTTGTTTTTGAAGACAATTTACAAAGTTTCGGGGCAAAAGTTTTCAGACTTTTCCGCTTAGTGGTGACACAAAAGCTTGCCAAATTTCGGTATCGTATAGTTATTGGAAATACCTTAGAGATTGCCGATTTTGGCTATTTCAGTAATAGTTGCTGAGAAGTTCTTGGAACATAATATGAAAACGTTGTATTCTGTTCATGTGATAGGCACAATGCGATGTATTGTACTTGAGTTTGAGTCTTTTCTTACGTCGACTTTACGTACGTATTGCTATAGTTTATGGCCGCACCCCCCAAAAAATGTTTACATGTTGATGAAAAACATATTAGGTACTTACTGAAGTATACTGGACCACACTGCCGCAAATGGTGATGGAACACACAAGCACATAGAAAAACATTGTCGGTGATAACAGTGCATTGAACATCTGGTGATGTCTGAAATATATATTTT
Organism: Aplocera efformata; assembly: GCA_921293045.1. Classification (NCBI taxonomy): domain Eukaryota; kingdom Metazoa; phylum Arthropoda; class Insecta; order Lepidoptera; family Geometridae; genus Aplocera; species Aplocera efformata. The sequence goes on from OV121057.1 coordinate 2,530,067, forward strand.
TTGAATTATACATTTATTTGTCATTGGTATTTACAAAAAAGTACTCTTTCATCGAAACGGAACGAGCTTGTGGCCCATCTGGTGGTAAATGGTTAAACCACCGCCAAGGTTCACAAAATTAATTTGCAATCGGTATTTTCAATAACTTTGTCAGTCTCTTCACAATAAAATATTCAACAATAACTTACTTTACTATAACGTTGTGATGCCAGTGACATTTCTTCACCCTGTTCATAACATCTGACGTTTCATCCTCAAAAATCCTCCTACATTTCTCCCTCAAAATGATCGTTTGTCCCTTCAGATAAGACATTATAGCCACAGCGTTCATATCAAAAACACTTACGACGCCCGATCCTTGACATCCCATAAACATATGAAATAAAACTCCCCACAAATAGCCCGGCATCTTCTTGTTATCAAATGGGAACCATGAGAATAAAATTTGGGGCAGTGGCTCTTTCCCGCTCTGCAAATCTTCTCGATATGTCTGCGTCAAACACTTCAGAAACGGAGACACGATCAATAGAATATTTGTTAAGAAAACCAACGCCCAGAAAAGATACGTTACAACTCTCGAATAGAGAGTGTATTCCTTCATCAGTCGCAATGTTGTCTGGTCTTTTTCTTGCATTTGTTTGAGTTCAATTCTCGATATCTCATGACACAGTTCCCGCCATTTCTTTTGGTTCAGCATGAACGAAAAAGTTTTCATCGCGCATATCACGCTAAGAACTGTTAAGGACATATTGTTCAGAACAAGATTGAAATCTTTTCTGATGCTGTATAAATCAATGAATTCTGTGATGACGAACAAAAAAGTTGTTACGTGTAATGTATTGAATAAGACTGTGCGCAATTTTGTTCCCGTTTGCCAAAGCCCGAAGAAATAAAGACCTTTTATCAAAGGTCCCATTAAAGGGTGTTGGGGGTCTTCTAATTTTTTTGTGTACGCGAGAAGTTTTTTCAGTGCCATATTTTCTTATATCAACCAACAACCAGTGTAGCAGTGAGTAGAATACAAAAGAATTTAGTATTTATAGCGGCTTTGCGTAGAGTTGAGATAAATAAAGAAAGATGTAGGTATTATTACTGTAGTTGTTTGGTAGCCTCAAAAATTTTACAGAATAATCATTGAATAATCATTGCCGAAATTGGTTATTCCTGTTTACTACCTGAGCATCTCGACTCAAGGGTAAATAAATATCTTCTAGACCTTCCTGCTCCATCATCGACCTTATCATCACTCAACATCAGGTGATATAGAGGTCACTAAAGTCTACAGCTAATTATTACTTTTTATTTTAAGCCTACCAAAATTTATATGCGGAAAACTCTGCTAATACCAAAAATAATATGACTTAGAAACTCTTTATCGCGCCGTAATTTAAACTTGAATACATCTCAAATAGAAGTATGCAGTTTTCACCATATACTAAGATTGAAAAGTGTTATAGTAACTTTTATAGGTAACCAATTAACATCAGGTGGTCTGCCAGTTTCATCATTCCTATGGTATATAAAAATAAGATTGGATAAGAAGAAAATGTAGTCATAATGTGGGCCTTATTGCATAAAGAAACCTCTTCCAGGCAACCCACTTGGCTATCTATTTATAAAAAGTGGAAAATCTTTTGATGTACAAATGATTAGTTAAGACACAGGTGATCTTAATGCTTCCAAGTATTCCAGTATTTAGAATAATATTTTCGAAAATAATTTTGTAATAAATAAATTAACATAAAACCTTATCAAGATACCGGGCGGTACAACTCTAGCTATGATTGCTAGCTCCTAAACCATTTCAATTAGCAAATAGGGGCTTATTGGAGCAATTGCAATGTATTTTATCGTCGAAGGTTTAGATTAAATTGATTCCAAATACCCCTTTTAGCAGTGAAAGCATTTATTCCACAAAATTATTTTCTTCCATTGATTGTTTATAATAACATACAGAGCCCAGTTCTACCCGCGGTAAAAAATTCAACATGAGACGATCGGAAAATACTGGCAGAAGGTGTTTTTTGCAAATTACTAAAACAATTTATTGGCTTTTTCGGAATAAGTAGCCTATGTATTAGTGTAATTTGACTCCGTAGCTTAGTAAGTAGTAGCGCTGCCATTGAAGCGAAGGGTCCCGGGTTCGATTTTCGGCCGGGGCATTTCGATTTCAGACCGGAGTATGATCAGGTTAGATCACTACCGAGCAAAGCCTCTCCGAAAAAAAATCTCCCGCAGTCATCAATCACATGCGCATGAGACGTAAAATGTCTCGGGTGACGGGCACTTGTTATGGGTGGAGGTAACCACTTAATATCAGGTGAGCCTTCAGCTAGTCCTGCCACTTTTGTTACATAAATAAAAACATTGCTCTCATGGTGAAGGGGCCTTACGCTACGTTTGTTTGCTCGCATTCTTCCTTCAAGATATTGTATCCCCCCAGCGCTTATCGGCTCTTCGGCATATTATATGACCAGCCCACTACCACTTCAGCTTATAATTCTATGGCCAATGACAAACTTTGGTGCTATCAGCTACCGGTATCAGATTTTATTTGAATACTTTAGAGAGACTCTCGTAGCCTCTCGATAGATGATCTTGAACTTGTGCCAAGTTCAAGATCATCAGAGAGGTCAGTAAAATCAGATACCGTTAATCGATATACAGCACCAGAGGTTGCCATTGACCTTAGGATTATGAAGTTGAATTGACAGGGTTGGTCCCATAATATGCAGAAGAACCGATAAGCTTTGGGGGAGAATTCTTGAATGGACAATTCGAACAAACACGCTGCGCGAGGCACCCCCCAGCCTGGTCACCCGATGACTTGCGAAAGATGCTGGCGATGCAGTTGACTCGACGAAACTGCCTCCACACCTGGTAATCTGCCGCCAAGCAGTGATGTACTTGTATCGCTTAGTTCCGAAGGGTGTAGGAGCTGGTGAAATCACAGATGCATGAGACGTAACACCCCCGTGTTGATGACGGGCACAACGGGACGTGAGTTGGATCTTTTGATAATTCGGTCGGGAACATCTAAGTCGTATTGGTTGAGGTATCCACTTAACATCGGATGCCTTCAGCTCGCCCCGTCACTATAATAGTATAAAAAGATCCAAAAGCTGATTTAGATCAGATTGATATTCAAATTTTTTAAATTACATTTTTGTCAAATGAACCAGCCATTTGCTTCAGGCTATGACAGAGTCAATTTAGAGGCTTTTTAGAATATAAATAGGCATCGCATTGACAATTTCTTAGAGGCATCTTATCTTATCTGTCGTCAGCGTTTTTTTATGTTGAAACGACTACTCGTAAAATTGAAAAGTTTTTTTCTGAAACTCCAGTTTGGCTGGCATACATCTGTGTTTTATTAACGTTAGTAAAATCGAAGTCATGTCAAAGTAGCAAATCTTAATTTCCTTTGAGTTCTTGAAAAATCTTTTGGTAACAACAGTATGCACACGGTTTTATTGATAAATTTTGTGGTAAAACCCTATCCGACCCTCCATGGCGGAATAGGCAAGAAATTCCTAATGGAGGGATTCCTTTCCATTTGTGGTCATGAAGCATTTTACTTAAATTTATAATATATTTTCCAACTGTCATCCAGCATAAATTGTTTTTCTGTCATCCAGTATAAATTGAAATAATTATATGTCATTTGTATGGTGTCATCATATCTACTTATATGGGGATGACTGCAGTGCAGTTAAGTGAGAAAAATATGCGTTTTTAAAAAAAAAAAATAACCTGTGACCCTGTTCTACATTTGCTATGAGGTAAAAATAGTTAATAATTATAACAACTTATTACATGCCAAGTTTTTTTTAAATATCCATATTCTTCTTCTTCTTATCGTGTCAATGTTTCTTACAAACTAAATAATGTCGCTATAAAATTTTGCCACCTCAACAGCTCTATTGGTGGCTTATATCCATATTAAGATTAATATCCATATTAAGATTCATCTGATAAGGTCTAAAATAATATGTCACATACCTGATATGAAAATATAACCACTCAAGGGTCCATGGTCACATTAATTTGGAATCAAATTCTTACATCAAAAATTTGATTCCAAATCAATGTGAGATTTAAAAGCTAAAATAAAAACAGATTGTCTGTAAAAAACTATGTTGGCAAATATAAGACTTCTTGTTTCGCCTTTGTTTAATCTTAATCACTGTATTTAATTTTAATCCAATATCAATTTACCTTTAGATTGGCACATCCTGGAATGGAAATGTCAAATGCAATGATTAGCAATTGTCGTGAACGCGACACAGTCTACGGGCGCTGTAGGTTGTAATATTTTATAGCGTTATAGGATAGGGGAACCAAACCATTCTCACAGAAGTGCCCGCGTTGATCCCAGTCCAGCAAGTACGGTTTAATTGTTTTATAAAATCACGTTAATGATTTCATTCATTTAAATTTCAACGGGCAAGAAAGTCGTAAGCAACATGAACACTAAAATTATTTATCTCAATTCTAGTGTTTTTATTCAATATGTCAAACAACACTTGAGATCTAAAGGAATAAATGAGAGTGAGTTTGAGTTTAGTATTTACTGCCTCAAGCAAAGTCAGCCTAAAGTAATTCCTCACACAAAACGAACTAATAAATAAATATTGATGTTTCTCAACTTTATTGCGATGCCCGTTTATCCGAAAATCGTAAAAGCAGTTATGTAGGTAATGAATTAGATCCTAGTCACATCACATCGCGGTAATAAAATGTGAAATAAGAAATATTTCTCATTATGGACAGTGATCCTTTTTACATATTGAATTGTAATCGCATACGGAAATAAAATAAATATTCATGAATTTCTACTTTTTGTTTATACATACATAACATAATAACACCCAGACAGATTCATATTTGTCACAAAAATGCTTGTTCTAGGTCGGAGATGAACCCACGACCTCCAGCGCAAAAGGCAGAGGCAGGCTGCTGCCAACTGAGCTGTGATGCCAGTTGAATGGTATAGAATAGTAATGGTATCAAAATGTTATACTAAAAGATTGTTTTATGTGCAGAATGGTAGGTAGATAACAAGGTTAAAAAGAAATAATATAATTAAAAAACTGTTTTCAGCCATTTTTCTAACATATATCTATCCAAAAAAAATATGTGAAAACGTAAGTTTAAATTAATCCGTGACTGGACCAAAAAGAGAAAACAGCATCGTTATCGTTAAAATTTTCTGACTGACACCGCATTTGATTCGTAAAGGGTACAAATTATTATCGCGGCAAATGTAAATTTTTTTCAAAGGATTCTCTGAAACGGTTACAAAATGGCGCGGTATAACATGACAGTTTGTCAAAAGCTCTGACGTAAATCTTACGTCACATTTATCGCATTTATTGTCGACTGAAGTTCATTGCATCACTGGATCGATTGTAAACTGGTGTCTCATCATCATTTTCCTGCCCTTATCACACACTAAGTGGTCGGCACAACATGTATTTTTTCCATTTCCCCTGTCAGACGTCATCTCAGTACTCACTCCTTTCTTACGCATATCATCTTTCACACAATCCGTTAATTATTTATTTGGCCTATCTTGTCTTATCATTCCGCATTCATATTTAAAACTCGTTTTGCAATATAAAATTCATCCCTCCGCATAATATCACGCTAACCTATTATTCCTTCACCGCTCCGTTACTGGAGCTACTTTCATACTCCCTCTTATATACTTTTTTTGTCTCTCCTTGTCACTCCATACATCCATCTTAGCATACGCATCTCCACGGCATGCATTCTTCTTTCATCCATCCTTCAAGCAGGTGTCTAAAAGTCAGTAAATGATAAATTTCACTTAATTAAGATTATAAACTCTTGTGTAAGCCTTTCAAAGTCTGAAAAAAGGGAAATGCTTTGAAGTTACGCTTCTTTTATATTTTTCTGACATCGCGAAAAATGGGCATGTGATGACAGACCTCTTAATTAGGCTAACACAATCCACAGCTTTTAAAAAGCAGCTGACTCAAATGCCAATTTACTTGCTTACCTACGATATCATTTACAAAAGGGCATTATTATTAGACTCATCTTTATTTCAAATGCTTACGTCACTTTATTTACCACTTTTCTTTTTAACCCATCTCACTCTTTTAGTATTAATATGATTTTTTTCTTTATAAAAAATAAATAATAATAATATTATTTCATGTCAAACTTGTATCACTCACAAAAAATGTGCCCAGTTGTGTTGCAATGGTGTCACAACTAATTGAGGAAGCACATTGATCTAAATATTTGTAAATATTTTTTTTGTAATACTGTTTATCTTTAGTTGGTGATATAATAAAAAAATAGTTTTATCTGACCTGAAAAGTACTTTATTTTTATCTTCCCTCCTTTTTCTCGTGTGCATGCACTAACTTTGTCATATTTAGTATTAAGTATCAATTAAACATACTGAGACTTTATTAAAAACGATCAATTATACTACCATCGAAATGGATAGTAGGCAATCATATCTGATCGTCTTATTCCTTTTTGTGTGTTTGAATGTCAACACATACATACATTCTCATACTTATTGACAATACAAAGTATTCATCACCATTTTTTAATCAAAACGTAAGATGTAAGCTGATAGACTAAAAAAAACAATTGAAAATCAAAACTCACAAATCATGATAAATATCTCGGTAACACGAATAATAATAGACTAAAACAGTCTAATAATGTCTAGTGACTGACCTTATAATATACGAGTATATAGTAAATAAACTGACCCAGCTGTTTGAACCTGTCAACCACATAGCCGAAATCCTTTGATGGAAAGGGGATGCAAGCTTGGCATACATAAAGATTCATCAAGACTGTACGGTGGACTCATCCAGTTAATATGCTTAGAAAGAGATATTTTTTTTACTTGAAGTTTGGCAGCATTATCAGGAAGTTTGTTATGAAAGCGTAGATATGCAATGTCCTTTGATATAACTTTATGCAACCTGAAATTTGGATATTTAATTCATTGTATAAATTATATCAATGAATTACTAACCTGACTAATTTTGACTGGCCTCATAGCTCTGTTGGTAGTAGCTCTGCCTTCTGCGCTGTAGGTCCTGGCTTCGATTCCCACCCAGAATAAGCATTTGTCTGCAAACATAAATGTTTGTTCTGTGTCTGTGTGTTAATATGTATTTTTTTTTTATTTTTTTTTATTGTGTAATATATATATTATAATGTTTTTACATTTCTGTATTTTTTTTTTGCACCATAAAATCCTAGACGGGTTTGTCTTGGTGCTCACATTCGCCTTATTACATAGAACATAAATATGCCAATTTACATCGAGAAAAAAGAAAAAGTATATGAATTAAATTATACAAAAAAAAAAAAGATACAAAAGATGGTTAAAAACTTAGACTCTGAGAATATGATCTCTGGAATGTGTGTTACATGTATGTATTTCAAAAAAAAAAGTAATTTAAGTATTCTATAAGTTATATAGTTCCCATATTACAAGCTGTGTGGCGCTGTGTGAAATATGTCAATGAATATACAATATATTTTATTTATTTTCTAATGTTATGTATAAGTATTTTATTGCATAAAAGATGCTTCCCAACTAACCCTTCTCCGAAGAATGTCAAACATAATTCATCTCAACATTTCCTAACATCGAACATCGCCAATAGAAGGCTGCCACTTAACTTCAATATAAAATTTCGCAAATGTGATAAACCTATTTCACCTCCACCGTATTTTCAACTCTACCCCATTAGCATACAGTTCGGGACGATTGGACCGGTAACAAGGGTTAAGCGTAGCAGTTAGGGTTGGCCTTGGGACTAGTGGTGCTTCAGTTTCCGTCGTCAGCTCACAAAGCCTGGAACACTGGAACTGAATAGCGAATCATGGATAGGGTAACCTAAAAACTGAAAAACAATCGGAATTTCATAATTCGGATTGTAAATTACATGAAAATTAAGACTTATAACGACGTCCAATTAGCATAATGACTCTTTCTCCTTTTACCCGACTGCGCTAGAAGGAGTGTTACGTGTTAAGAGTGTATGTATATATGCGTGAATAAGGTATGTATATTTGTTTGGCACGCTCTGTAGCCTAAACGGATTGATGGATTTTAGCTTGAGATGTGTCGTTATATTCGTCTTAATTGTGAGAGTGACACTGGCTACTAATAGTCAGGAAATTGTTTTTATTTTTTAATAATTACTTGTTGTATTAATGTCTAAGTCTACCTTCTTAAACTTATATGTTTCTTCTATGTCTGGGTTTTAATATGTACATTTTGAATGTGTGCATTTAAAAAAAAACAGTCTGTAATCCGGTACCCATAAAACAAGCTATGCTTAGTCTGCAGCTACTAAATAACGTTGTGTGAAGACCGTTTATAGTCCATTAATTCCATTAACCCCCAGAAATAGAACAAACATCTGTGTTTGCCACACAAGTGTCTATCCTAGACGGGAATCGAATGCACGATCTACAATGCAGAATACAAAACTGTGCCTATTGCAGGGATATAGGCTTGTTTTCGAAAAGAAAGAGTAAATGAGCTTTAGTCTTAAAAGTATTGTAAGCATCTCTTATATGGATAGGTAGATATTACATAACTTAAGTTTTTTGGTCACGGTGGTACATCTCCAAGATACAATAAATGAGAGATACCATGCCACCTGTATTTAAACGTCTATTATTCTAGGAAAAACAAGGGCTTTTAATGAGCTCATCCGTTTGTTTTCTCGAAAAATGTTAGAAGTTAAACAACGGTTTTCGTACGTAGGTTGAAAAAAGCATTTTTATGAGCACCTTATTCAGTCTGAAACGCTTTCATGAGTATTTTGCTTTTAGTTCTTTGTTTTCATTCGCGCAAACGTTTCCGAAAATCTTTCTAGGTATTTGAATTTTTAAAATACTTCACATAACACATCCATACAAAAGATATCATACATATCCATACATTATAGACTAAAATGTATTTTGATGTTACTTCTACTTATACATAATTTATAAAGACTGTAATAATACATAAGCATTCTCAGTCTTCTTTCTATTGTAATAACTACGCTTAGTTTGTTTAGCAATAATAATTATTAACAATATAGATTATTGTTGTTTGAAATATCCATATTGTTTTGTTTATTTCTCTCTTACAGTAGGTACACATATTTGCGAAGGACGTGATAATACGATGGTAATTAACTATCATTTTACCATTTTAACCAGACTTCATTGTTTTTTTAAATTCATATTATATGTTTTTTCATAATTCCTTTTCCAGTCTATAAATAAAAAATTGACATAATCAAGCGTTCGTAATTGTCCCTATAGTTGAAATAAATTTGTATAACGGGGTATAGGTCAATACATATACCCCCCATTTTTGCACATTATGCCTATAGAATAGAATAGAATAATTTTTATTTCAGACATTCAAATAAATCCATAAATTTGTTAGTAAAACTTTTCCTTATACTATGTTAGTATGCCTCACTGAAATATGCATGATGTGCTAAAATGTATAATCCTGAATATTTCAAAATGTGGTAACCCTAATCTTGTTTCATAGCTCATAGTTCTTACAGGCTATTGTGTACCGGCTGATGAAAATCTTTTGTGGACTGCGGTGGAGTTGATCATTTGGGTTTCGTTAAGCCTGGATCGTATTGAGAAATATGAGATTATGGCCAACCTATTTAGTATTTTTTCCTCCACTATCATCAAATAATAATTTTAATGAGAAGTAATATATATATATAAAATAATACTTAAACCGATAACGGTTTAATATTATTTTAGATTTTATAATACAATACAATACACTAGCTGCGCTCCGTGATGCTACACACGGTTTTCCGCGTTCAAACGTAACTTGTGTTAACTTTTTTTTATGTGAAATGGTGACATAACAACAGTTATACGACTATAAGTTGCGTCCATCACTCGAGACGGGGATGATACGTCTCATGCGCTTGTGATTTCACCGGCACCGGAACACAGCAATGCGAGCACCACTGCTTGGCGGCAGATGTGTGGTGGCAGTACCTCTCCGGACGAACTTGGCACAAGTTTCTAGACACAGAACAAATATCTATGCTCGTCTCACAAATGTTTGTCTTGGGTGGGAATCGAACCTGCGTCCTCCGCAGAAGGCAGAGCTTCGACCAACTGAGCCGTGAGATCACTCAAGATGATCCGAACAGGGGTAATATACTTAATTATTACGTATTACGTAACAGATACTGTGCTGGTTACGTAACGTGATGTAGGCAGGATTGTGAAACGAGAACACTTTTAGGAATTAACGTAATACGATCGTCTATGCGGAGATAAAAGCTTATCTCATAATTGGGTCTACAAAATTGCTAACTAAAAAGTATGTGCGCTCAAACGAGTACGTAATTCCTAAACAAAGGGCTTCGACTGGTACCCAGACTCTTCATGAGATTATTGTTATCAGGCGAATCCCACTCAAAGAGCATAAATACAATTCATTTTTTGTTCATTATAATAAAAAATTATCAAATTTATTGTGTTTAAATGTAAGTTAGCACTTTATAATAGTTCAGTATTGCTTTGTTCTGATAGTTAATGACTCAATTTATTTGCGTAATGTCTTTTTTGTGATGTCACCGCCGTGAATATTGCGGTTCGGTTATATCTTATCATCATGGATGGCACTGTACCACTTAAATTAAGTAAAAAAAAATGTGAAATGTATAATAAATTTTTTTTTACTTAATTTAAGTTGTAGGACGAGCTGGTGTCCTACCTGATGCTAAGTAATTACCTCCGCCCATAACAACAGCAATGGAACGTTCTCCCTGACCGAAGTATGAGAAGACCCAAATCGCACCCCGCTGCGCCCGTCACCCGAGACGGGGATATTACGTCTAATGTGCCTGTAATTTCACCGGCACCCACACCCTACCACTGGAACGCAGCAATGCGAGCATTACTGCTTGGCGGAACATTACCAGGTGTGAAAACAGTACTTCTCCGGGTGAACTTTGCACAAGTACCACTGCTACTTTTTGTTGGTCCTTAGCACCACCCACCACAGCTTGTTAAGTCAACAAACAGACAAGCGCTTTTAGCAACGCCTTGTAATGAGTAATAAAAGAAACAAAACACAAACAATAAATGTTTTATGGCCAGTGGTAAAAGTCGACCCAGTTCTGTTATTGAGATGATCAAATCGCGTTTCGTTGACACATGTGAATGAAGTAAATTTCAGGTATTACGAGGAATTTCTCCGTGGGGTGCTGGTACAAGAATAAACAAATTTGTAGTTTAAAAAAAATATTAGAATTAGTCCCTTATAGCATCACTTTGTTGTCCGTCTATTTGTCAAGGCCCTGTTTCTCAGAAACGTGAAGTTAATTAACACCAGATCTCTAGGAGCGGGGAAAAAATCAAACGCAATAAATTTTTTGACTCTCAAGGGTCAAAATCAAAATCTATAGGGCACTATCCGCTGACCTAGAACCATGAAATTTGGCAAGAAGAAATGTCATGTAAGAAATGATAAAGAGATAATTACAAAAAAAAAAACATGAAAATACGTACATATTACCGAACGTACAGGTTTGTGCGAAACCCTCTGTGCGCGAGTCCGAATCACACTTAACCGGTTTTTAAATGAGTATGGCTCACCATAATATGTTAATTGCTGCTCATAAAAAGGATATAATACCCGGGTTTCCCTTTGCGGTCGTCACTTTTAGATGGAAATAATTATACCCCTGTGATTTCACCGGCACCCACACCCTTACACCGGAGCACAGCCATGATGTGCGTTAAACTCTAAATGCTCCTTAACAATAAACAATCCACCAATAAAAAAAAAAAATAAACAGCAAAACGACCCTAACCCTCTCCTACTGAAGCGGGAAAAGACCCAAGTCAAACCACGTTGTGACTTCCGCTCTGAGTGATTCAACATCTCATGCAACTGTAATTTCACCAGCACCCACACCCTTCCACCAGAACAAAGGAATGAATGTCCATCAATGCCAGGCCATAGATTACCAGAAGTTTCACAGCTACTTTCTCACCACATACGTGTAGGGGCACTCTGAGAGTACTTATCTAAGGACGACAGAAACATGGGACCTTGCAATAGTTATGAAACAGGAGGATATTAAGAGTGCTCACGCCTGCTCCTAAGATTTGTGCCGACTTACCAGTTCCCTTCGATTCCTGCATATAAATTACCACATTACAATCGAGACGACAGGTAAGAAAACAACTTTTACAACTCTGCCCGAATGACTTGTATAAAAACCGTAGTTTATGATCACATCTACCAACTCCTCCCGACTTTGGTTTCTACAGGAATGCTTTTAACTCTAGTAGGTTAAAAGCATTTCTTCAGAGTCCCTACACGTACTCCCTGGGTGGTGCTAAAGGAGGAACAAAAAGTAGCAGTAGAACTTGTGCAAAGTTCGTTCGGAGATGTAATGCCTCCACATCTGGTAATCTGCCGCCAAGCATTTTTGCACTCGCATTGCTATGTTCCGCTGGAAAGGTGTGGGTGTCGGTGAAATCATATGCGCATGAGACGTAATATCTCCGTATCTAATGACGGCGCAACGGGTTGCAACTTGGGTCTACTCATGGTTCGGTCGGGGAGGACCTAAATCGTATTGCTCTTGTTAAGGGCGGAGGTAACCACTTAACATCAGCTGGGCTTTCAGCTCGTCCCGTAACATTTGTTACCTAAAAAACTTTGTGTCAAACATGTTTAGTTTTTGTCTGGGTGTTGTATTATGTATATTTTTGATAAGACAAGAGGTGGGCCAAAGTAAAGATGGATGGATTGTGTGAAAGATGATATGCGTAAGAAAGGAGTACTGAGATGACGTCTGATAGAGGGAAATGGAAGAAAAATACATGTTGCGCCGACCCCACTTAGTGTGGGATAAGGGCAGGGATGAGATGATGTATACAAAAACTTTATAAGCATTTTACCTGTCATCTAGTTCTTTGCTTAGTTTGGGGCTTAGATTGTGCTGTTTTTCATTTATTTATTAATAAAATGTAATCTCAATAAGATGCGAAATGTCCTCACAAAATCCTCTGTAAAATTACCAGGGTATTAAATAATTTGAATATGTAAAATGCTCAACAAACAAACACGACTTACCAACTTCTTATGTCAGAAGTTGTTATAATATTGGTGTTTGTACGCCTTTCGCTGATGGGGACGTTTGCTAGCGTTTGATTATTTATTTGATATCACAGTTTTATAGCCTTATTTTTATTTCGTCACATTTACACTTGGTTTATAGATATGAGCGCTATTTTCCTTCGAGCTTTCTGTTATTCTAAATCGATGAAAGTAGTTACATAGAGAAGTTTTATTTTTCTTTTTCTGTGATGAAATTGTCAGAACGAATGGCCCACCTAATGTTACGTGGATTATACAGAACCTCTAACAAAATAAATATGACTCAAGTACTAGAAACTTCTTCCTTCGGCCCCTACCAGGTCTTCTAGTCTCCAGGTCTCTTCAGGTCTCTCCAGGTGGTGTCACATAACGGACATGAGAGTAACTGTGGCATAACTTGCATGGGAGCCCTGCATTCGCATTGCACTTGAAATTATCGCAGTGGCCTACTAGGATTCAAAAAGTCCCGTTTCACTTCATCATTAAACTTAAACTGAACTCAAAATCAAACTCATTTATTCCTTTAGATCTCAAGTATCGTTTGGACACGTCAAATATTACACACACAAGTAAACATATTCATGAGCATATAACGTGTCACAGGAGCTCCTTAGCCACGTTACATGCACACAGATATGTCAATTACAGTCAGTTTTATATTTAAGCTAATCTTCTTTCTTAAGTTTACGTCTGTTCCAACCCTAACCGACCAACCCGAGGAGGAGAGATGTCAATGTACTTATAGCGAGTAATTAAATGGTATGATTTTTATTCTAATGAAGTGATGATAACTTTTGTAACTTTCTTCGCCCATTGCAGACCGATTTGGATATTGTTTTCAAATAGCAGGGGCCGAGAAATAAGGAATAAAAATAATTTAAAATCGGTTTTTTTTTTTTTGTTTAACAAAAAGACTCTCTTATACTTAATTCCCTCTTGTCATATTCTCCATGCAAACTATTGTTTTGGGTAACTTTTTCCAAAATTGGATTAACCAAAAGAAAATATTCGTTCATTACAAGACTAGTTAAAATATTCAGAAAATAAAACCTTGACCTTGCTGAATGCGGGCTCCAACCGCTCATAAACTGCAAAATAATCAGCAGTAACATCCTGTGGATTCTCGGCCATATTATCAGCAGTTAGATAGCATGCCAGTTGGGGCTCAGTGTTCAATTAAATCAGAGCTTGGTTGAATTATCGTTGGCTATGCTGGTGGTTTTATTAGCAACCGTCGCGCTTGCGAGTGCAGGTAATTTGAAAGGTAAGATTATTTACATATTATCTAATACTAGCTGCTCTTTGCGGAAAAAACTAACAAAACATGGTTTTTTGCAAGTCCCTAAAACGTTACTTCAATTGGTCGGAATAAAAAGTAACATATGTATTGTGTTCATCCAGAGTATGAGCTACAGCACTACATAGTATAAAATAAAGTCGCTTTCTCTGTCCCTATATCCCTATGTATGCTTATTTAAAACTACGCAACGGATTTTGATGCGGTTTTTTTTAATAGATAGAGTGATTCAAGAGGAAGGTTTATATGTGTAACACACTAGCAAGTTACCCCGGCTTCGTACGGGTAGTTTCTGATATGACACTGATGCTTTACTAACCGTGCGAAGCCGGGAAGGGTCGCTAGTTCATAATAAATTTCATCCAAATCCGTTCGGCTGTTGATGCGTAAAAGAGTAACAATAATACACATAGACACACTTTCGCATTTATAATATTAGTAGGATAGAAGTTTTAGATATAAGTTTTAGAAAGTATGAGTAGATTCAAGTTTCTTAGATGAGGATGAGACTTGTCCCTGAGGGTATCTGAACGTCATCATTATCAACTACAGACGCGAGGTTCTATATCGCTGTATCATGCTACTAGACCCAGGCGATTTTGTTTTGCTAAAACCCAGGCAATACATTAAAGTAACTCTTCTAATGACAATATCGCTAATATATCCTATATTTTTTTTATTACTTTACTGTAAACTGATTATATTAAGAAAAATTCTAGATAGCAAATATTTATTTGTTAAAATCACCTGTTTCGTCTATACATTTCAGCTCAATTGCATGACCCAGCATGGCATGACGCGGTAGCAAAGGAGGGCGTAGGTAGCGGTAGAACCAAACGCTTAGTCCAACAGGTAAGCTTAATAAAAGGAGTCTTCATCATCTGTGGAAATGACTCCATATTGTTTTTCTTATGCAGTAAGTGACGAATCAAGCTGGCTGACCACCTGATGGTAAGTGGTTACCACCATCCATTAACAACAGAACTTCCTCACTTCCCCCTATAACGCCTCAAGTGTCTGTAATTTCAGCGGCATCGACACCGCCCGTCAAAGTTCGTCTGCTTGGCGGCAGATTACACCTGGTAATCTGCCACCAAGCAGTGGTATATTCGCATTGCTGTGTTCCGGTGGAAGGGTGTGGGTGCCGGTCAAATCACATGCGCATGAGACGTAACATCCCCGTTTCGGGTTACAGGCGCAACGGGGTGGTCTTGGCTTTTCTCATACTTGATGAAGTTGTATTGCAGTTGTTATGGGCGGAGGTAAAAACTAAACATCAGGTGGACCTTCGGCTCGTTCCGACACTTTAATGATATAAAGAAAAAATTGCTTATTAGCGCTGACCGCCAGCGTGAGAAGAAAACCAGCCTCAGATATAGCAAGAAACCGATTACGATGTGATGTCTTCCAGGCAACCAACTCAGACGAGCCATGTCAGCTGCCGAACGGCGAACCAGGAGTATGTCGCCCGGTGCAGTACTGCATGCAGGAAGATTTCAAGAACAACTTCATCAAGTTTGCTGACTACCTCTGCATCCTCGATAGCTCGTAAGGACTCTAGATATATATATTATTGGAGGGGAGGGGGGGGGGTACCACACGAGAAGACATAATAACCAATATTTTGATATTTGACGGCTCCGTGGCTTAGTTGGTAGTAGCCCTGCCTTTGAAGCGAGGGGTCCCGGGTTCGATTCCCGGCCGGAGCACACTTTGTGTGGTGAGCATGAAGTTTGTTCTCGGGTCTTGGGTGTTTTTCTTGTGTTTCTGTGCTTGTCCATGCCATCTGCGACACAGGGAATCCTAATGCAGAGGTATGAGTGTGTAAACGTTTATTTATTTTAATATAATATCTTCAAAAATTCTTTGGCCATAGATCAGCCATTTTGATTTTTATAATTTTGATAGAGCCAGTGTCACTTTCACAATTAAGACAAATCTAACGACACCTCTCAAGCTCCATCCATCCATCCATCCATCAAGCTGTTTAAGCTAAGAGAACGCCAAAGAAATAATCCCGCTCCCGCGCCGTCTCTGGCGCCGCCGCGTACCACGTCGCAGATATTACGTTCCTAGTTTCAGTGTTTCTTTGTTAACATTTTTATATGTATGTTTGTCTATAAGGTATTTATTCTATGGGCTGACGTTTTTAGTATTTATGCAAAAAAAATTAATTGCCTGAAATAACGATTATTATTATTATTATAAATATACACCCAAAAAACGTAACCAGCGCAGTGGGGTAAAACCAAGGTCAATTTGCGGTCTAAGTTCATTCCCATTTATCAGCCGTTCCTTGCCATTAAATCTAAAGTCATGTAAAAGTTTCTGAATGTCATCAAGTTCACCGATTCCCCTCCATCCTCGACTTTGGCTCAGAGTTCAACAAGAGTTTTGCAATTTTTCCATATCTGACAGGTATTTGAGTAAACATCACCTGATATTATGAGACTTTATTGCGGATGGTGCTGCGTAATATCTGTATGGGAAACTATCTATTTGACTCTAGGATTATTGATTCCACCACACGCGTTTGCTTCCAATCAATCATCGTATATATTGTGCTCTTCGTTCGTTCGAACAAACAGATGTTTGTTCAGACCGGTATCATTTCATCAATATAACTTTTGCAGATAAGAGGTAGCACAGATGTTTTATCATTAACACATAAGTCATAAGTATTTATTGGTAAAGAACGTTTACAGGTCAATTTATACATACTGTATACAAAAAAAATAAAAATTTGGTTAATAGTTCATAAAATCAAAAATAAATGTCAATAAACAATGTAAAGTAAAAAAACAAATAAAAAATAATATAATAAATCAATTTCAATTGTCAAACAAATATAAGTAAATCAGGTAATAGTTAAATTATTAAAACTTTTTCAATATAAATTCGCCAAAACTATAAAATGTCTGCTCGATTAGCCACCTTTTTACCCTCATTTTAAATGCGGGCAAACTCTCCGCGAGGAGCTTGTTGTACACAGTCGTCACCATTATATGATGTCACCATTATACACGGAACCTAGAGAAAATGATGAGATACTATTAAGATTCAAATAGTGAGCTATTGAGGACCTGGGACATAGATAATCGGCATAAAAGACATCGGCGATAGAACTACGGCCCTCTCGTACCTCGCGATGCGGGGTACCAAATTACTCGCTTCCGCAGGTGAGTACCCTCAGAATCCCTACACGTGTCCCCTGGGTGGTGCGTTGGTGTGTTCTGGTATGGGTGCTGGTGATATTACACGCGCATGGGACGTTACATCTAAGTATCAAAGTTACGTGCGCATCACGTCAATAAAAAAATTAATTTGAACAATTGCAGATTCGATTTATCCAGAGTATAGATAATATAAAAAAGTAATTGATTTAATCAGATCTTATAAAATATTGCAGAAACTCTAGAAAAATTGGTGCCTGTTGCCCTCTTAAATCCGATGAATTTGGTTTGGCTGGAGAGTTGCCCGCAACGGCATCCAAGGATGAAGATGTTTTGAAGATCAACAGAGCTGAGAACAGGGGTAATAATTAGTCGCCACTCAGACACAATATTTATTGTAATAAATTAATATACCATCCCTCTAAACAGTCCGAAATATACATAGTTTATTATCATTTTCTAGTGGCAGCCCATAACATACAAGGAATTTGAGGGTATGCTCCATGAGTATGTTAAGAATATATAAGCATTGGTATATTATGTTTGTAGGGTGCGGGTTAAGCACCCGTTCACACGCTAGGGTCACGGGATCCAGACCTGCAAACCCTCGCGAATGGCCGTGGATGGCATCCATCACCCCCACTGGCTTCGAGCAGTACTGTGGGGGAGTCCTCATCACGGACAGACATGTTCTTACTGCTGCACATTGTGTTCGAAGGTAAGTTCCTTAGCATCATAATCACACCTATAACACTTATATTATAAAGGCGAAACTTTGTATGTATGTGTGTAACTTATAGGCTACTTTTGATTTTGGTAAACCACACGTAACGCCAATGGAAAGCTACATTATCAGCAAGTAACATAAGGTATATTTTATCCCCGTATTCCCACGGGAACGGGAACTAGACGGGTGAAACCGCGGGGCGCAGCTATTTTATAACAATAGTACTATTATCACATTTCGAATCCTTCTTCCAGGTGGCAAGCCGACGAGCTCGAAGTAAGACTAGGAGAGTATGACTTCAAGCGCAACAACGATTCCCGCTCTTACAACTTCCAAGTGGTCGAGAAGCGACAACACGAGGATTTCCAGCTGTCCAGCTACAAGAATGACATCGCCATACTAAAGCTCAACCGACCAGCTGTGTTCAATACCTACGTGTGGCCGATCTGTCTCCCGCCCCTTGGATTGGACGTTGTGAACGAGACTACTGTTATTATTGGTAAGGCATTTTTATGGAACAAATGTGATGGGACGAGCTGACGCAATAGAATACAGGTTTTCCTCGAATATAATGGAATAAGCTATGCTTATTTTGAAGCTATCGACGCTGTGTAAAATTTTCATGAATATTCTATTGTATTATTCTCTAATGCAACGTTATCAAAAACTGGTCTACAAATCATCCCAGTTAAACACACCCTCACAACCCCATGTAGACAGATAAAATATTTGTTTCTGTCATGTATGGCTAAAGAGATATTAATTACTGTCTTTGTATTGGAGGTCATCAAATATCCTTCATCAAATCTCGTCCGATTGTGGCGCAAAGCAACTTGTGTGCCCTTAATTTAAGCGGACCACTTTCATGAATCTGATAACATACTGCTTTATGGTGTAATTAATTCACCTTACCCGTCATACTGTTCAACTAGAACAGCAATGCGAGAGCTTCAACTGCGAGTACCCCGCAGTAACTGCATTCCCGAACATGTATTCTACATGCCAAGTTCGTCCGGGAATGTACTTCTACAAATCCATACTCTGACGTGGTTGGGTAAAATTAATATTCTTCTCTCTTCCATAGGCTGGGGAACTCAGTGGTACGGCGGTCCACACAGCAACGTATTAATGGAAGTATCAGTTCCAATATGGGACCTTCAGCAGTGCAGGAGCTCTTTCACCGATGCCATCTTCGATGAGAACATCTGTGCTGGAGATTACTCTGGTGGGAAAGATGCATGCCAGGTCAGTTTCATAAATCCCATGTTACTCAACTACATACATCGAAGTCATTATTATATTTGTCCGTAAATGTGTACTGCTCAATTTTACTGATTATGACCCACAAAAAGTACCTAAATTATTTTTAATTATCGAGAATTATGACCCGACACATGTCTATATTGATTCAAAGTCAGTTATCAAGCAACGTGGTGCCAAAAGTCATAGCCAGATGCATTTTCTGTTTTATCCTTATTTTTGACTTGGCCAGGAGATTTCCAAAAATAATCTTATATACAACGATATCGAGTTTTTAGTAACTCTTACGTTTCACTATTATTTAAACAGGGAGACAGCGGCGGTCCACTGATGTACCAGATGTCAAGCGGTAGATGGGCCACTATTGGCGTCGTGTCTTGGGGTCTCCGCTGCGGCGAACCAAACCATCCTGGAGTGTACACTCGAGTTGATGCGTTCCTGCCTTGGATTGTGGAAAATTCGCGGTTTTAACTCATGAACAAATGATCACTTGAATATACTTAGGTATACCAGAATACATTAGTTTTTACTGCATATAAATGCAGGCAGCACATCGGCATTGGTATTGCAAAGGTTCTTGAGCGGTGGTAACCAGCCAGCTCGTTGTAGTATCTTTTTGTGCAAATTTTATTAGATATAAATTTAGATACAGGCGCCACCGAGTCATTAGGTCAATACTTATATTATTATTAAAGCACATCTGACGAAATGCCGGTAAACAGGAATTGTTCTCAAAACTATTGTATTCCGCTTTAAAGTTTATAAATAAATCACAATCATACTATTTTGAATATTTTTTTTTTAACTCGCCTGTGCTTCATTATGAAATTACAACGATCCAGGTGAGGATGAAATCAATTTTTGCAGCGTGTGGTGCGGTGGTGGAAGTAAGCTGCGGGCATCAGACTAGTTATTCAGATTGAGTGTTCTGAATAGCTGTTAAGTCTGGTGGTGTTGATGGTAATATAATTTGCTCCAGATAAAGACAATTTGTTAGTCCTCGAAGCGTTCCATTTTATCCAATGGCTTTTCTTCGAATAAATCAAACCTCAAACCCGACAAAGGTTAGGTATTCTAATCACGACACCAATTTGCATCGGCATTTTCACTAATGTTATATATCCGAATGTGAGTTTGTTGGTTACGCTTTCAAACTTGAACTTTTCAACCGATCAGCATACAAGACTTTAACAAAAAATACTGAAAAATACAAAAATACTGAAAAATACTGCTGAAAGCCCATCTGCTAACAAGAGCAATACGACTTAGGTCCTCCTCGACCGAAGTATGAGAAGTCAAGTCGTACCCCGTCACCTGAGACGGGGTAGTTACGTCTCATGAGCATGTGATTTCACCAGCACCCACGCCTTACTGTGTGTTTTACTGGAACAGAGCAATGCGAGTGCACCACTGCTTTGGGGCATATAAAAGTTATGGAGGCAGTACTTCTCCGGGTAAACTTTGCACATGTTTTACTGCTACTTTTTGTTGCTCCTTTAGCTCCACCCAGGGCATATGTGTAGGGATTCAAAGGGTACTCACCTACGGATGCGAGCAACTGGACCCCCCAATAACAATAAATCAGGAATCTGGTAGGTAAAGGTACCCTACCTTTCGTCCAGAAATAAATTGAAAGACATGAGTAAAAAATAAATAAATAGGCGCGTGAGTAAAAAAAAAATAGAATAAGAAAAAACTTCGCTCTTTTCATACTTCGGTATTCGGTAAGGGGAGACTGAATTCGTGTTTCTGTTGATAATGGTGGCAGTAACCACTTAACTTCAGATGGGCTGTCAGCTTGTCCCATCGTTGTTATCGCATAAAAAAGGGTGCGAAGCCGCTTCCAAAGGCTTTATTGGCCAAATAAAGACTGGCAAGATGAATCTTTACCAATTTTTAGCGCGTCTGAACAATTACAAATATCCAAGACCCGTATACAACAAATACAAACATCCGTACCAGCCTCTGATGTTCCCACTGCAGGGACACCGGCCTACTCTCGATAATTGAGAGTGAATGGGCTCTGATCTACCACGGGAGCCCAATCCGGATTGGTAGATGTCACATGTCATCGAATTTTTGGTTCTCAGACATGCCGGTTTCCTCAGGATGTTTTTCCATCACCGTATTGAGAACGTGGTATTGCGCATATAAATTTTTTCAAGTGAAAAAAATTCATTGGTGCACGTGTGGTTTGAACCAGCAACCTTCAGATTGAAAGTCGGCGTCTATGCTCCTGAGCTACCACGCTCTCAATACAAATATCCAAGATCGTAATTATTTTACACGCAAAGGTTACCCCGGGGATCGAGCTCATGCTTACAGGCAGTTGGTAGATCTCAACATATGGTTTTAATCTGCTATCGATATCGAAAGGATGATGGATAGTTCACACAGCGCTATATAGACCGAAGCTAAGCGAAGTAATGGTACAACCATGGGAAACGAATTAATTATACATTACTTTTTAGAATATACATATTTTAAAATATAACCCTGGATGAGAACCGAACCCACGACCTACAACGCAGAGAGCAGAGCCCTACCAACTGAGCTGTTAGGTCTTACCCGAGTTCGATTCCCAGCCGGGCCAAATTTGGTGTAACTTCAATTTTGTCCTCGGGTCTTGGGTGTTTGTGTTGTGTGATTGTGTGTGACAAAGGGAATTCTAACATAGGTGTGTGTTTGTAATCGGTCTTGAATTATCTTCTTACTGAAAACGTTTGCTAATTTAACATGGCTTTAGTAATGTACTTGAAAGCAGGTTAATGAATGCTTCTGGCGATATTGGATTAGGAAATAAATGAGATAAATTAATTATATTAGGATAAATTAATTATATTGTACCTACACCAGCTGTCCCCTGCGACTTTGTCTGCGATTTTAACAATTTTGCCAGTGTAAATCCTGTCAAAATCGGCAGACTAATATACAAAAAGATTTTTTTTTTTTGTTATGAGTACCTACTGTATGTACTTTCTAATGCATTTAGAAAAAGCTTGACAATACAAGCAGAAACTTATTTTGGTCGTGGGTTTGATTCACGCTCCAGAGTGGAGTGCGCCCAGCCTGGTAAAACAAAACGGAATTCGTCCTCGAAAGTACTGCCACCAAACACATTTCCCAAAACAATATTGGGACAAAATGTTATTGTCTAAATACAAATAAACCAATGAACTGCAAATGATAAATTGGTTCCCTTAATAGAGGCAAGAAGTTGAGATATCGTTGTGGTAATCAGAGCGAATAATGTTTCATTAATATTCATGAACCTCCCACTAATGTTCCCAATATAAAGACACGGGCTTACGGCAAGCAAGAATAAACAAGCTTTAAACTACAAAAATAAATATTTGCCTGTACTAAGAAAACTAGAAAACTAATGCTAATAAACGAATACTTTTTTGTAAGTCCATACTGAAAGTGTAATTTTTGTACTACTTACACGCAAACAGAACAAACATCAATGTTCTTATATAAATTCTGGTGAGACAAGTTGCGATACATGTTGCCAGACAAGTTGCGTAACATGTTGCGAGACAAGTTGCGAGACATGTTGCGAAATATGTTGCGAGACCAGTTGCTGTCGTTTCCGAGATATTGCCATTTGTCATCAGCTTTTGACAGCACCCGAAGATATAAGCTTTAAAGTAATAAATGCCCAGTTATGATAATTTTAAATTTACATCAACCGCTCGACGTTTTCATCCGATGACAAATCTGTTACCTGATTAAACTTACAATTCTACGGATGTTTCTTTCTTTGGCACTGAAATTTAGTAAACTATGACATTTCATGAAACAACCATTTAATTTTATATTATCGGAATGCTAAATTTAGACATCTGCATTCACATACATGGAACAGCCACGCCGAATTAAATAAATAATAAGTAACGTTAACACACTCATACCTCTGCACTAGGATTCCCTGTGTCGCAGATGGCATGGACAAACACAGAAACACAAGACAAACACCCAAGACCCGAGAACAAACTTCATGCTCACCACACAAAGTGTGCCCCGGCCGGGAATCGAACCCAAGACCCCTTGCATCTAAGCCACGGAGCCGTCAAAAAAAAATTGAAAGATTAAACAACAAAACAACAACAATCGGTTTATATCTACATAATCATGCAAGATTTGTTGTTTGATTTATATATTTGCATAATACAATATTAAAGCATAATTTGTAGATACTAGATATTTTAGTGATAACAAAGTATTATATGTATTAGATATTGCAGTGATAACAAAATACATCCTAAAAATATAACCTCCTAAAAACTTTTGTACTTGTCTTATGACACTGGGACTATTTTACTTATTAAGGTTATTTATATTAATAAAAATTACGGTTACACACCCATACCCCTGCACAGGGATTTCCTGCGTCACAGGAGCCTTGGACAAATACAAGACAAGCACCCAAGACCCGAGAATAAACAGTGACACAAGACAACACAAAGCGTGATCGGGGACCCTAGTTTCAAGCTAAGTACAGCTATCTATGCTACATCATACACAGGGTGTATAGGACTTGGAACATTAATTGCTTCAAAGCTATTACCGTGGGCCAATCATAGCGCCATCCATTTCCGCTACAACGATCGCCTGACGCAATTAAATATCGAAGGCATGTGCAACTCTACTGAATCAGTTCACTGTTTTGAATCAATGTGTTCTAAGAGTAGGTAAGTAGGTGAACCCTCAGAGTCCCCACACATGTCCCCCGGGTACGAAAGGAGCAACCTAAAGCAGCAATAAAACTTCTGTTTAGTTCGTTTGGAGAAGTCCTGCCACCAGACCTGGTAATCAAGATGTTTCGGTGGAAGAGTGTGGGTGCCGGTGAAATTACAGGCATTTGAGGCGTAACATCCCTGTCTTAGAGATTTCAGATGGGCTGTCAGTTCAGTCATGATATGCATGATAGTCTTTATAGGCTGTAAAATTACAGGTCAAATAAATAGGTATAGGTATAAACGTACATGTGGACAATTCACTATAAAATTCAACAATGGCTTATAAAAAGTTTCGTAACTTATAGTTTAGTATGGTTAGATAAAATTACCCAACACGAGAAATGATCATTTTGGAAAAATGTTATTTTCAAAAGCATTCTCGTTAGTTACCGTTTAGCTATCTTCGAACAACTGACCTAGAAACAGATCCATAAGATTCGTTTCATGTTCGCTGTTGCAGATAAACTCGCTAAAATGGTTTTCCCACCACTAGTCTCGATGCATTGCCAAGTCTTCGGTTTGCGGCTTTGACGGCAATCTGTTGACGACTTGCGATCGTTTCTAAGTTATAAGGATTCGTGTGAAATAACCTCGATTTATGACATGAGTCTGAAATAAATAAATTGAATTGAATTATGATTTCTCACTGACTTACTTCTATTTTTATCAGACTTAGCAATGAATTAACTGAAGGGTAACCGTAGTGGGTACTGTAGTAGGTCCATAATTCTCGCGTCCGTTGGTAAGTACCCTTTGAATACTTACAAATGTCCCCCGGGTGGTGCGAAAAGAGCAATAGCGAGCAAGTAGCAAGATAAATACTGCCTCCACACCTGGCAATCTGCCGCCAAGCAGTGGTGCACTTGCATTGCTATGTTCCGATGGTATTTTTGGAGGATGGCTTATGTCCTTTTATGTGCCCCTGATAAAATGTATGCAAAATTTGATGATTATCGGTTGAGTTGTTTTTGCGTGAAAATGTAACAAACAATCAACAAGTAACTAATTTAAAAATAAAAAAAACGACTTCGCTACTCTCAAAGTAGCAAATTACGCAATTTCGTTTACTTTTCCAGTTATTTTGATTTAACAACCAAACTATTGAACCGATTTTGATAAAAATTTTATCCAATCTACCAATCTAAAAACAATTCCTATCAAATAAAAAAGTTTTCTAAATCGGTTGATTAATGGTGGAGAAATCGGTGAAAATACATAAAAAATATAAACATCCGAATTGATAACCCCTTCTTTTTGAAGTTGGTAAAAAACACTCACATTTTAATTTAATATATAATATTAGTTAGGATTTGTGTTAGGCATTAATGTAATATATCTAACTCATTATCTTCAATTTATTGGGTGTGTGAATATGACTCCGCCCTTTCTCAACAGATGTCGTTTTTAGTATTGTTTACGTGTACTAATAAATGACCATACTTGTATTCGATAGTACTGAATGTCAGCTATCTAACGCATTTTATGATATTTGGTTGAAGTGTAAGCAACAATTGTTTTCACCTTTTCGAAAATGTCGGTTTTTATTCCAAATAAACGTCATTTGCGGGAAGTGTTATTACATTATTTTATTGCGAAGAAAACTGCAGCGGAAACTTATCGTTTGCTTGTGGAGATTTATGGTGAGCATGCTCCGTCTAATACAACTTGCAAGGAATGGTTTCGACGATTTCAAAATAACGATTTTAGTACTGAGGATAAAGAACATGGAAAACCACCAAAAAAATTTGAAGATGCTGAATTGGAAGCATTATTGGCGGAAGAATCTTGCCAAACTCAATCAGAATTAGCTGCAGCATTAAATGTTGATCGTTCAACTGTTGCAAAGCGTTTACAAATGATGGGAATGATTCAAAAAGCCGGTGACTGGGTTCCACATGATTTAAAAGAAAGAGACATGGAACGTCGGAAAACCATTTGTGAAATGCTGCTTCAAAGACAGCAAAGAAAAGGATTTTCGCATCGGATAGTCACAGGAGACGAAAAATGGATACACTACGAAAATCCTAAACGCAAAAAAGCTTGGGTGAAACCAGGCGAACCAGGCCCATCACAGCCAAAAATAAATATTCACTGTGCCAAGGTCATGCTCTGTATTTGGTGGGATCAGAAAGGTATTGTATATTATGAGTTGCTCAAACCCTCTGAAACTATTAATGGAGAAGTTTACCGACGACAACTAATGCGTTTGAAGCGAGCCATAGAAGAAAAACGACCAGAATGGGTGAATAGACATAACAAATTAGTTCTTCAGCATGACAATGCCAAACCGCATACCGCAGAAGTCGTAAAAAGATATTTAGAGGGACAGGACTGGGAAGTGTTACCCCACCCGCCATATTCACCAGACATAGCTCCTTCGGATTACCACCTATTCCGGACGATGCAGACAGACCTTACTGGAGAAAAGTTTACTTCATGTGAAAGTATCAAAATTTGGATTGACAACTGGATAAGCTCAAAAGACCAGGACTTCTTCCAGCAAGGAATACGAAAACTACCTGAACGATGGGCGAAGGTTGTAGCTGCAGATGGAGCATACTTTCAATATTTTTTTTTTTTAATTTTGTAAGCGAACAAATGTGTTTTATTTTGACAAAAAGGGGCGGAGTCATATTCACACACCCAATATAAACATTGATAACAGTAAA
Organism: Aplocera efformata; assembly: GCA_921293045.1. Lineage (NCBI taxonomy): Eukaryota > Metazoa > Arthropoda > Insecta > Lepidoptera > Geometridae > Aplocera > Aplocera efformata. The sequence continues at coordinate 2,557,106 of OV121057.1, forward strand.
AGCAATAAATATATAACTATGGATATTTCACACAGCGCCAAACTAAGCATAACTTGTAGTATGGGAAATGGATAACTGTAACAATACTTATACAGTACATTTTTTTGTAAATACTTATAAACAACCCACAGAATAAACTATATTCGTCATACAAATCTTGTCCTAGGTGAGAATCAAACCCACAACCAGCTAGTGAGCTGTAAAGCCAGTCTAATATCCGAAAGTAAAGGCTAATCGCCTATAATACAACAAAAAGGTCCAAATTTAAGGTAGGAATTTGGAATAAAATTTACCTCCAAAACGGGACAAAGGTAGGAAGCACGTTTAACATGGGAATTTGAAAAACCAGCTCACCGATCGAATGCTAAACATGACCACGGATGCCAGTTTTGCTACTGGACACGAAAATCTGAACCAAGCTATTTTTGAAGGGCTTTTGGTTAAAGGCTGGCGCTTTTCTAGCTCAATTAATGAGTATTTCTATAGGAACAGATATTATCAGCCCCTTGTTTCGATAATTAAATATGATACAATTAAAACAGAGATAGAGCAAAAATTTTCGTACCACAAATACAGTGCAAAAGACAGACTAAGAGAGCTGTGTATCTATGAAAATTATAATAAAACGAAAATTTGTTTGTTTTTGAAAATCAAATTCTTTACACTTTTTATCAAAGATATGCTAGGTCGGTTTCGTTCGAAGCATTGCTCGATGCCATGCTTGCTGAATAAAGTAGATATAATAATGCATGTAGTGTGGTTGTTTGGTAACATACCGCTGATGCGCTAAGCTCCCCGGTATCTGACAGCTTAGCAAAGCTTAGCAAAGCAAAGCTCCAAATGCTTAGCAAAGCTTCAGACTGCGTGGCCCCGTCTGTATCGTCGTAAAAATTGCTATTGGCGACCTCAATACCAGATTGTTAGAATTCGTCATTTTTGACTTCGTCAATTCGTCAATTGTTATTTTTGCGTCCAACGCTTTATACTCAAAGAAAGGCCGCCCGATTAAGGTAAGTGAACCGGTTATAATATTATTGAAAAAAGGTTTCCAAGCATCAGTTACGTCTATTACTACCTATAAAAATGTATTTTATGATAGGGAGGTTAATTCAACGGTTATTTCAAATTATCTTCCACTCAATATTCTCTGCTGGTGGTTTTCACTCAAAACATATCAACCGCAGATAATATTGAAAATAACCTGTCAAGCCGAAAGGCTTTGTTATTTTCAATAACAACATTATATTGTAGGTTATTTTTCAGCCAAAACTTCTTCAATTCGAGTTATTCCAGTCTGATCTTACAATCGGTTTGCCAATGATGGATCTTTTAGACTTCAATAAAAGTTATTATGCTCGTTCGATAAAATGTTGAAATTAACGACTTCATTATCAGTCATATAACGAATGAATGGTCTGATTAGACTATACGTTGTTGGCCGCAGATGGCCTAGAAAACCTGACACGGGCTATTAGTGAGGGCAGAAGGCTCTCAACCGACGTAAAGCTAATATTATTAAAGCAGCAATCCAAGGGCACCATTTAAGTACAATCCTCAGCTTGTCAGCTTTGTGATCAGCTAAAGATATTATTTGTTCTCACTGGGGTAATCGGTACAAAGTAGTAGGTACAAATAAAAGAGCATAGTTTGTTCGTAATATCTTCCAACAACACGTTCGCCTCGTAACTAAATTCAGGAAAGTGCTGTGAACTGTGATATACGCTGATAAATAATCCGGACAGCGACGAGGACTAAGCAGCTGCTACTCGGTAAGTGGATTGAATATTTGGTTTCTGAGCGTAACCTAAGCGTAACACTTTACAAACTGTATTAGTTTTCTAAATTGAATAGACGGATGGACGATTAAGATCACAAGGTGATTGACATGACGTTAAAATTAACCGATAAGAGACATTTTTATTATTTTTACTGAACTCTACCGTGTTGGCCATTGATGGCCTTAACAACTTTACTCGGCCTTTAGGTGAGAGCGGAAGGCTCTCAACTGAGTTTTGACTAAAAAACTATAAAAAAGTAAATAAACTAAATATTTTCTTTTGTACTTCTCGTTACCGACTCTTAAATATAATAATAAAAAGCTAACTTGTATTTGCTACATTTAATGTTATAGCAGATTTCAACCAATGAAAATGTTAATCCAAATTTTAAAGATACAGATACAAGATATATAAAGATACAATAGAAATAACAGTTAGATGCTATAGATAGATTGTTGGATTAACGTTCCCACTCATAATTTAAGTACATATTATAGTTTTACCTACCTTTTCAAAAAGGTTGTGATTTTATGTCTATAAAGCTTTTGCGGTGAACCCAGGACGATTTAATAAGTAAATATTTGATGATATAAATCTATTTATATCTTTGTAGAAGCAAGATTTGAAATAATACTAGTTGGTTATATAAAACGTTATGAAGGCACTTTCCTGAATAAGTCAAAGTCTGATGTCGGGATCAAAAGTGGCGCCGCTTTAAATCGTGCATAAACAAAGATCGCTCGCTAACTACGAGTATACCAATATAATAACCTTGTGTAAAATCTCATAGTCACTTTTAAATATATATCAAATTTAAAACCTTTTGACATCCTCTGGCGTATGTTGTATCACCACACCATATTTTTATAGTGCAAGGTAACTGCTAAAATCAGATTTGATTTGAAAATAAGTTCCACATTTCGCCACTAGATCGCAGCATACGTAAAGTAAGAACGCGCTTACGTTGCGTTTTGGGACTGAGTCAATAATAATTGCTCCCTTTTGGTATTGATATACTATCAATTTTGGAATTTATTCAGTAACAAAGAAGCATATATATATTTCGAGATACAGTCTGCTTGCTTGCAAGCAATTATATTAATATAGTATCCTGTGGTTTATTGCCTCCCTGTAACATTACGCCATTTGTAAAGTTGCTCAAAGTTGGCCGAGGATGACAGTAATGTCTGAGAGCCCAGATAGATTGTCATCCTCGGTCAAGTCAGAAAAAAAAATGATAAGGGCGAGTATAACAAAACCTTGACGTTCTCCTGTAATCGCTTATCGCTTGCTTAACAACAAACAAAGCTTTGAACTTATATTTTTGTATTAAATGTAATATTTTCTTTTTTCAGTGTAACTTGTAAGTGTGGAACTTGATGCAAATAACTGTATTCGGCGGCGTTGATACTTGCGACACAGTATTTTACTCCTGCAGGTATCACCGTTATTCATAATATTTTGTGTTTCATTGTTATTTTGTTCCAAATAAACTTATTTATATTACCTAAATTTGTTGTGGGTATCATGTCTTCATCAGCACCTGTGGTTTTAATTCAAGTTTTCATCACAGAACGGGCTTGTGAGAAGAATGTCAGTTATTTAGGGACGTCATTTATTTTCACCCTTTTGACATATGTTAAAGCTATTAAAGTAATTAATTTCGTCACACATACAAAATATGGCAAAACATATAATTAATTTTGTAAATATTACACGATACGACTTGGTGTTTCTCAATGTAAACGAAGGCATCAAATTCCGTTATTTAAAAATAAAATCCCAGACTGGACTCTAAATTAAATGCCTTAGTATTAGCTAAAATTTACATGGATGTAAGAAAGAACAAGAAGCAAGGGCGTACGTTTGCGCAATCAATGCCGATGAATTAAAAACATACTATCTGCGCCTCGCGGTTTGAACTGGGGTGACGTGTACTATTAAAATTCCCCTCCAATAACGCTTCGTGAGTTGAAAGAAGCACCGATAGAAGGATCCTCAGCATCGGCTCAGAAATCTAATGGAAAGCATTCCGGACCTTTGTATATCCAGCGTTATATATACACAACGGTAGCAATACAATTTATTAAAAAGTGTGACATAAAATGTGTTATTCAAAATCTAGTAAAATATGGTAATTTTTACCAAAACCAACTTTTATTCAAAATATACTTCATAACCTTAAACTTTTCTGAATTTAATTGAAGCACTATAAAATTATTTGTAATAGAGCCTTTATTATATAATTTTATCTAAAGCCAATTCCAATATTTTGGAAGTTATTAAGGTTTTTGTTACCGACCCGCTTTCTATGCAGCCCAGGGTATATTTTTGTCTTTACTGTAAGGTTGTTTATCTGATCAGCGTGGTCAGTTTATGATTGCTTGATGCTTGAGTATAGCGTATTTACCTAGATATTTAATAGCATGAATGTTACTTACCGCCTTGTTTTTATTGTGTCCAGACCTAGGGACCATGAAAATCTTTTTCTCACAAAAACAAAAAATAACAAATCATGATTCTGTGGTTACCCTTATCACAGCTGAACTGCGTAATTAAAAAGGAAAAGCCACTTGGGAGTGCTGAGAGAAATTCTATTTATATAGAGACTTTAATAATATTTGAACGTTGCGATGCTACACTGCTCGGTTAGATTATTTCAGTTATTTTGTTATAATAAATGAAATATTAAATATTTATGGACATTTCACAATCAAAACCTTTTTTTTTGCCATGGAGAAATGTCTTTGGATACCGCTCTGCCACGGGGAAACAGAGCGGTTATATGGGACTAGGTGTCACTAGCCCTCAGCTGCGGTGCCTCCCATTCGACACCGCAACCCGCCTCAGTTGCGGTGCCCCCCATTAGGCACCGCCACCTACAATGCCGCTCCTAGTCGGCTTAGAGGCAAAGCCTAAAGAAGCGGCCCCTCCCGGGTTCCTCTTAGCCGTGGGTGACCAGGCAACGGTTACTAAGCAATGCACACCAAAACCCTGCTTAAATGCTTAGTTTTTAGCCCCAAACTAAGCATTGCATGTACTGTGGAAGATAATTGATAGAAAACACGTACATGAAATACATATTACCACAGAACAAACATTATGTTCGTCACACAATCGCATGTTGTGAGTGTAAATCGAACCAGGTCAGTTAATGACTTATGGTATTATGCTGTGGGGAAAAGCAGCTGTGTATTTTTTATGAAATTACTTGAAGGCAAGATAAAAAAAATTAAAGAAATCAATACTAATAAAGACGCGGGCTTCCGTCGTTATACCACTTATTCATTATATCTACCTTTTCTAAAGCTCACTATACCAGAAATAAAATACAAAATTAATCCTGTAATTTGGAAAATAATTTAAATCGAAATCGAGTTTAATTACGCCAGTGATTTTAATTAGAGTGCGGCTCTTAATTAGAGCAGAATTAAGTGTTAAAATGACGAGGTTCCAATGTTTCAAACTAGCGGGGTTTGTAATATTATAGTGATACCGAATTTTATACCAAATATTATGTTTAAATTATGAGATAAATTTGAGAGAAAAGTTCTTGCATGCTCAATTAAATGTATAAATTAAAACAATTTATTCATTTTTCGATTGTTTATATGAGTATTATTCAGAGTTTTGAAAAGTTTATAACTGTTAAAATCATAAGGTAATAGTTTCATTTTATTTTTTAAATTACGTGAAGACAATTCACGTGAATGATAACAAACATAACAAGGCTTTAGCTTGACGATTTTTCAGTATTCTACATAGTCTTTACAAAAAATAAGGTTGAAGTGTCTGTTTGTAATGTGTTACGTGACATTAGATCGACAATCTGTAGTCCATTTATTTTACTGTCACTTTCAACTCAGTGATTTGACACTGACAAGAACTACGAGTTGCATGATTGATGATTGAAGTACTTCACTCCGTTCACTCCTGTCGGCCATCTTGACGAGAGACTTGAGAACGAGCCGCCGTCGTGGAAAGACGTAAGTTTGTGATTGTAATTATAATTAATATTAATAAACCAACATAATTTGAGTACGAATCGTTTAATTTATCGCCAAATGTGAGGGTCGCTTTACATCTCAGAAGTGGGATAGGATCCGCATTTTTAGCATGATTCTATCCCGCCCACTCGTTATCGATCAATTTGATCACTTATTGTGATTTTTGCTGGAAAATCGGATGCGGAGCCGGATGCACTCTCCGCTGCTGCCGAGCGCTGGAAGGCGTTCGCCAACGCAACGTGCTCCTGCGAGTTCGCCGCAGCGACACGCGCTCTCCGCCGCTGTCGAGCGCTGGAAGGCGTTCGCCAACGCAACGTGCTCTTGCGCGTTCGCCGCAGCGACACGCGCTCTCCGCCGCTGTCGAGCGCTGGAAGGCGTTCGCCAACGCAACGTGCTCCTGCGCGTTCGCCGCAGCGACACGCGCTCTCCGCCGCTGTCGAGCGCTGGAAGGCGTTCACCATCGCCACGTGCTCCTGCGCGTTCGCCGCAGCGACACGCACGCTCTCCGTCGCTGCCGAGCGTCTGGAGGCGTTCACCGACGCCACGTGCTCCTGCGCGTCCGCCGCAGCGACACGCACGCTCTCCGCCGCTGCCGAGCGTCGGGAGGCGTTCACCGACGCCACGTGCTGCTGCGCGGTCGCCGCAGCGACACGCACGCTCTCCGCCGCTGCCGAGCGTCGGGAGGCGTTCACCGACGCCACGTGCTCCTGCGCGGTCGCCGCAGCGACACGCACGCTCTCCGCCGCTGCCGAGCGTCGGGAGGCGTTCACCGACGCCACGTGCTGCTGCGCGGTCGCCGCAGCGACACGCACGCTCTCCGCCGCTGCCGAGCGTCGGGAGGCGTTCACCGACGCCACGTGCTCCTGCGCGGTCGCCGCAGCGACACGCACGCTCTCCGCCGCTGCCGAGCGTCGGGAGGCGTTCACCGACGCCACGTGCTGCTGCGCGTTCGCCGCAGCGACACGCACGCTCTCCGCCGCTGCCGAGCGTCGGGAGGCGTTCACCGACGCCACGTGCTGCTGCGCGGTCGCCGCAGCGACACGCACGCTCTCCGCCGCTGCCGAGCGTCGGGAGGCGTTCACCAACGCCACGTGCTGCTGCGCGGTCGCCGCAGCGACACGCACGCTCTCCGCCGCTGCCGAGCGTCGGGAGGCGTTCACCGACGCCACGTGCTGCTGCGCGGTCGCCGCAGCGACACGCACGCTCTCCGCCGATGCCGAGCGTCGGGAGGCGTTCACCGACACTGGAGCCTGAGCTGGAGTGCGCTATGAGCGTACCAGCAGTGCGACATACGGTAACGGATCGCATTGTAGATGCCATCCGATCCATCAATACAGCGGTAAGGCCAAACCAACATTTTTATATTTCGTGTTTTGACCCTAGTTGCATGATATTGACGATTGGTGTGTCGAGGTAGTTAGGGCCAAGTCTTTTAATAATTGGAATGATCATGAGTGTCTCTCGCGTATCGGGAATTGCCTAAAAGGCGACGCTCGAATATGGTTAGGTGAGTGAGTTACTAACGACCAGTCGTGGAGTAGTTTTAAATGTAAGTTTAAACTGTTATGCCCTCGAACACCCGATGTCACGAATATTTTATTTGAGGTTATGAGTAGGAACTCTGATAGCTTCGTAACCTACGCAGATTATGCTCGTCGTTCACTTCTTTGGTTTCGTTTAGTGCAGGGACTGAGTGAGGAGCTAATATCTGCAATCGTCATTCGCGGCATAACTGACCCACATATTCGAGCATCCGCCACGAATGCGAAACTTTTGCCCAATGATTTAGTTCGATTTTTTCAATTTACGTAAAGCCCAACACTTCTCATACTCAAGCTACTTCTAATAGTAAGAGTAAACCGGAAGTTACTAAGGCTAGCGATAGGAGGTGTAAATTTGAGGGGTCTAAGTGCTTTTCATGTGGTCTACCGGGACATAAGCAGGCTTGCTGCAGAGGGGCCGGGGCTGATGTAGCGGAAAGTTCGGGCACTGTTGAGGCGAACCCTAAATCAGCTTTGGTATATAAATCCTGACCATGTTTGTTCTGAAAAAAAAACCAGGCCATACAGTAGACCTATGATTTGCGGGGCAAAGGTCTGAGTCGCGCAATGGAGATGCGGGAAAACATGACCACCCTACACAGATCGATGTTTTCTTCTAAAGTTTTTGTGGTTTTAAATAAAGTTGAAATATCTGGTTCTGAAAATACACAGTTATGGTGATAAAATAGTACTGCACGAGTAGAATAGAATATATATTTTCGCATTTCATAGCGTCGCCTAACCGATGAATTCCGATTAATATGGAAATAAGTGAAGATAAAAATACACCTGTTGTTTGAAGTTAGCATCTCTGATGATGAAGAAAAAGGTGTAAAATTATAATTTTCGCAACAAATCCTTAGGATGGAAACTGATTAAGAGACGAATAACATTTCTTTTCCACTATTAAAAATTTTCGATCTACCCACATTCAAATTTTTCTTTTCTTCTTTTCTGTTGATTTCCGTTCTCTTGTACTGTAATAAATGATACGCACGAGTTTCAGAAAATGAGCGACCACACTGTGGTGGAACGTCGCTAAGCCGAAGCCGTGACCGACGAGGCAGCTCGCGACGCAGCCGCAGCCGTACTCGTCGCGATGATGTAACACCGCGAAGTCGAAGCCAGGTGCAAAGTCGCCAGCGAAGTCACCAGCAGAGTCGCCATCGAAGCCACCAGCGAAGCCGCCAGCGGAGCGACCAGCGGAGCCGCCAGCGAAGCCGCCAGCGGAGCAACCAGCGGAGCCGCCAGCGGAGCGACCAGCGGAGCCGCCATAGAAACCAGCAGGACCTCCAGCGTGAACGACAGACTGCTTACTGTGGGCATGCCGGGCACAATGATTGTGTCGCCCAAAGGAGACCAGTGGGCAGTCTGGGGATGCGTCTGAATACTCGGTGTGGGCATGATGGGCATTATGAAATGCTGGCCGAGATAAACACCGGGTATGAAGTGATTTTCTTATTGTGGGCATGCTGGGCACAAGGATAGTGCCGCCCAAGGAGAAGCAATAAGAAAAGAACTTCAGAAGCATCGCAGTTGTGCGAAGTGACAGTGAAGGAAGTAGCTCTCACATCGCACAACTATAGTTAATCAGTGAGGGTGCTCTCGGGTCGGGCATGATTGGCGTATGAACTCGCCGCCCAGGATTGATCCGAGGCATCGCAGTTGTGCGGAGTGACAGTGAAGGAAGTAGCTCTCACGTCGTACAACTATAATTAAACAGTGAGGGTGCCTAGGGCCGGGCGTGATTGGCGTATGAACTCGCCGCCCATGAGTGGCTCAAAGCACCGCAGTCAGCGATATGATTGTGAAGAAAGTAACATTCATAAAGCGCGACTATAGCTTAACAGTGAGGGTGATCTTGAGTTGCAACATTGTATTAATGTCTTTTTTTTGTATATTACAGTGAGCCAATTATAAATAAATGCCAAATTGTTCAATAGATGTGTATATCAGACGGAAATGTTAACGATACGATGAGATAATTAATTAAAGGGTTTAATGAAATTGTTAAAATATAATAATGTATAAAAACTGAACGAAGGGACTCGTTCCAATAGGATGGCCGACTGTTACGTGACATTAGATCGACAATCTGTAGTCCATTTATTTTACTGTCACTTTCAACTCAGTGATTTGACACTGACAAGAACTACGAGTTGCATGATTGATGATTGAAGTACTTCACTCCGTTCACTCCTGTCGGCCATCTTGACGAGAGACTTGAGAACGAGCCGCCGTCGTGGAAAGACGTAAGTTTGTGATTGTAATTATAATTAATATTAATAAACCAACATAATTTGAGTACGAATCGTTTAATTTATCGCCAAATGTGAGGGTCGCTTTACAAATGTTAAAATTACAGCTTTTTATCTAAATGCATATGTATATAGGAAATACGGTCCATTTAACAAAAAAATAATTGTCTATTTGTCTGTCTCCTCTACTCTCCAAAACGGCTGGTTCGATTTTAACGGGACTCTCACTGGCAAATAGCTGATGTTTTAAGGAGTAACATACGCTACTTTTATGTTAGAAAAATTTAAAGTTCAGCGAAACAAACATTGTTCAGTTTCTCCGGAAACAGCTTGTTCGTACATAAGTGTTTTAATATTATAAAATTTGTTTATCAATTTTGTGTCCACTCACTCGCGCTGTACCATATCCAGCGTAGGGTATCGGGTATCAGGGTTATCAAAGTTACAGCATAGAATTAGACAAGATTCTTGGTTTGATAAACGACAGCGTCTTAATGCGGGAAGCTTGTCCCCTCGGGGCTAGTAAACACAAAATTTCAACGTGAAACTCTACCAGCGGAAGTATGCCGGCACCTTTTCATTATTATAATAGGGCGCGAGTAACATAATTAATCCAACAAACTGCCACCGGATAGGAAAATTACTCATTATGATCGGGGAATAAAGGATAGATTTTAATTATGGATTTTGAATTTTAAACAAGCATTTTAATCTCAGCAACAGCATGATGAGAATAAAAGTTTTTCATTACTATTAAGCTTCACAGCTTAATTGGTAATAGCCCAACTTTCAAACTTGATACCTAGGACAAACTGTGTGGCAAACATAGATCTTTATTCTGTCTGGGTGTTAATACGTATGTATGTATTTACAGAACTAGTAAACAATCATTATTCAGGCAATAAATAACATAGATCTATCCTTCATCAAACCTCCTAAACCATTCATAAAATATTTGTTGGGGAAATAGAATACCATAAGCTAAGAACTGATTCTGAATTAAATATTATAAATAAACGTTTACACACTCATACCTCTGCACTAGGATTCCCTGTGTCGCAGATGGCGTGGACAAACACAGAAACATAAAACAAACACCCAAGACCCGAGAACTTCATGCTCACCACACTAAGTATGCCCCGGCCGAGATCGAACCCGGGACCCCTCGCTTCGAAGGCAGGGCTACTACCAACTAAGCCACGGATCCGTCAATAAATTTTAAAATACGTAGATAAATTGAAAAAGTTTTGTTAAGAATAAAGAAAATCTTTAAAGAACAAGCCATTTTACACCAGTCTCCTACATATTAGAAAACTGTTTTTTTCTGAAAAATCAACAAAATGTTGCCTTAACAAGAAATTCATTATATAAGATTTCGAAACTTAACAAGTGATGAAACAGGCCCTGATTGTAATTGCTTTTGTATATTCATTCTGGAGTGAAAATTAAATAGATCAATCCAATCAATTCTTGTTTGTCTATTAATTCACAGTTGTTTGACTATCTAAGACCCAACGAACTTATTTCAACTGGTAGTTACTACAAAATATTTCTTACTCCCGTACCAGCCGCTAATGTTCCCACTGCAGGGACACCGGCCTACTCTCGATAATTGAGAGTGAATGGGCTCTGACCACGGGAGCCCAATTCGGATTGGTAGATGTCACATGTCATCGAATTTTTGGTTCTAAGACATGCCGGTTTCCTCACGATGTTTTCCGTCACCGTTTTGAGAACGTGGTATTGCGCACATTAACGGCTGGACCGATTTTGACGAGATAACTGATAATAAAAATAGAAGCCTTATTTGAAGGATACTTTTATTTTAGAAAAAGAAATATATGTTATGTTTCCGCGCAAAAAAGATATTAATTTCCAGAGATACCGGCCTACTCTCGGTAAGTTAGAGTACAACGCTTTCTAACATTAAAATGTGGTCACGTAGTTCCATCTAGCGCCGAGTAGCAGAACACATTTGAAGTTGAGTCAACAGCCAGTTGAGCACATTTCATTGTTTATTATAGCGCGATCTATTTTTAACTTGTGAACTATATCCTGAAGATATTTTCTAGCTAGTTCAAGTAAATAACAACAGATGGCGTTAAATTTCAAGTAACATCTAGTGTTGTTCCGAATAAATTACGAAGACGGCGCATATAGATAACAAAAATTATGCATTTTATTGTAAGTGTGGTATGAAATTGGTACATAAAATATCTTTAGATCTCAGAAAACGTTCAAAACATTTTTACTGAGAGAGTGAAAGAGGGGGTTTAATATACTGCGGGGATAATATTTATGATGATAAAAATAAAACTTAATGCAGTTCATTCCGTACCGGCCTTTAACTAAATTAACGGAACATAATGTTAAGAGGTTACCGCCGTCCATAAACAACCGCAAAACGACTCAGATCTTACCCTACCGAATTATAAGAAAACCCAAGTCGCATCGCGTTGCGCCCATCACCTTCAAACGAGAATGCGACGTCTCACATCAACACAAAAATCGAATAAACGTCTTCAATGTTTTATTCCACCCCTTTACGCTGTAAAATATTTCCTTGAAAATTCAATGGGAACTTGAATTCACTTGAACCCATTAAAATAAAAGAATTTTTAAAACTATCATGGTTATGAACATTATTATTCGTGTTACCGAGATATTTACCATGATTTGTGAGTTACCGATATGTTTGCCAATGATTTGCACACTCCACTTCGCAAAGACTTTAGTTTGCCCGGGACCATGACGCATGTAACTGCGTCGAAATATCGGTAGTCAACAAAACTCACAAATCATGGTAAATATCTCGGTAACACGAATAATAAAATAAAAGAAATCATTCAAAGCGATCTCGTCAGAGAATCTAGGTCGTATTGATGTTGCTTTGGGCGTAGTTAACCACCTAGGTGCTTCAGCTCACCCCGAAACATTAGTCGATAAAAAAAATGGATTTCGGTATATTTTCAGTATCAACTCGCCAAAATGCCTGGCCTTACAAGCCTCCAATGTTCCCACTGCAGGGACACTGGCCTACTCTTGATAATTGAGAGTGGGCAGTGATCTACCACGGGAGCCCAATCCAGATTGGTAGATGTCACATATCGTCGAATTTTTGTTTCTAAGACATGCATCCTCACGATGTTTTCCGTCACCGGTTTGAGAACGTGGTATTGCGCACATAAATTTTTTCAATTGAAAAAACTCATTGGTGCACGTGTGAGTTTGAACCAGCAACCTTCAGATTGAAAGCCTGCGTCTATGCCTCACCACGCTCTCAAAATGCCTGAGTAGAGAATAAATTACCGATAACGTAAATTTCCAGCGGATTTTCAACAATAACTTTGAAAGTATTACCAACTTTGTGCTACTGACCGCCGGACGCGGTTCCGGCGAAACGTAATAAATTTCACTGTTAATCTGATATACTTGCATCGGTACGAAATGAACGCCCAATATGATGAAAAATGGCCATTGTGAGTTGACCCCAACCCACTTAAAATGTCTTTCGTTGCATTAAATTGCCGGATTCAGTTTCTACTTGACTGCGCCTGAAAGGGTATGTTTTTGGGGGGTCAGTTGTGTATGTTACTCCTTCATGCTCAAACAGCTCAACCGATTTTAATGAAAAGTACCAGGATAGCTTATATCCTGGTTAACAACATAGGCTACTATTGATCCCGGAAAACCGCTAGGCGCAGCTAGAATAAAGTAATAATTATTTCGTAGAAACAACACGAATGTGAAACCCTTCATTTGAAACGATCAATTTCCTTGTCAAATGTGTGTACACACCTTGACACATTGTACTGCTAACGATCGTACAATATTTAACTGAAACCACATAGTTCAACGGACATTATGTTGATAAATTTATTCCTTATGCCAGGTAGACGCAGATGTGCGAAATATATTGATATGATTGTAATCCTAATGGATTTAGGTTGCTTGCTTCACCACAGATTGTGAGGTAGCTAAGCAGAGAGTAGAGTTTTCTTTCGCAGGCATATTTCATTTAAAAAAATTATATTAGCAAGCAAAGTACATTAGCAAAAAGTACAAGCAGGTATATATATAAAAAAAGTGAAATATCCAAGCATTTTAAATATTTATTTACTTTGACTGTCAGTTTTCAAGACAAAGCTAGCATGAATGTTCTTTACTGATAACTATGAAGGGTAATCAACTCTCCGCAGTGTCAATATATGGATGGACCTTTTAATGGTATTTAAACTGAGAATTTCCGTGCTTCGGGTACGTTAAAATGTCGGCCTCGCTTAACCTTTGATGTGGTACAGATGTACAAACATATTGTATATACAACTTAAACTTTTTTTAACGATACCACGGCCTAACCATGGAATTCCGCTGATGAAGCATCACACCACCAGTACCAAAACTGCAGTATTGCATTATAGCATATAGAATTATTTGTTAATTGCGTCAGTCTTGCATGTCCTTTTGTAATAATCAATTGTATTACCAATAATTAATTTTCATTTAGAATAAAATAAATTGTTTTTTTTTTTTAAACGCTTTCCTCGATCGCCGATACTTAAGTCGATACCAGCCTTTTTTAAATTCGTTCGTCGAATTAGTGATTTTTTCATACGGAACATATGAATGAGTTAAAACTAGATTATGAAATGATTAATTTTCATCCAAGTAAAGTGGTATCGGGGTGTGGGTTTCACGTCTCCTGAGGGAGATGTCCTAGGATGATAACGCTTGATGATGCTAAGTACGTCATCTACTCACCTCTGCATCGTGCTTCATATAATTACTACTCACCATGACTTGCATTACTCGTTTTTTCAATGAGTATGAAAATTACATGGATTTAAGTTTGAGGCGAACCCGAATATACGTTAGTCTAATAATCATAACTAGTAAGTATATTATACTTGCAACTATATTGTTGTCAACCCTAAGTTAATTGCAAAATGTTACTCTCTTTATATTTTTCAGTTATAGTAAAAGACATATTTCGTGCCGGACATAGCGTATATATTGATCAAAGTCAAAATATAAATCTTTTTTGCCATTGAACTCAAAAAAATACAGTAAATGTCATATTTTTAACCAACTTAAAGAAAACGGCGGGTTTCTCAATTCTGTTTCATTGTTTGTTTTTTTATGCGATTGTTTTGCTCATTATGGACAAATTTGGATATTTTTCTGTTTGTTAATTTCCATGAGTCGCCTCAAAGGTACACCCACCTTTTTTTTTTTTTTTTTTTTTTTCGTGGGGAAATGCACTCGCATACCGCCCTGCCACGGGGAGACAGAGCGGTTATGTGGGACTAGACCCACTAAAACCCCACGATGTCCTCCTCTGCCGCTTAGTGGCGGGAACACGGGAACGTTAAAACACACATCCGCGAACCCGCCGCGGCTGTCCGTTTCCGGACCCCCCTGTGTTGGCATCGGGTGCCACTCCTCTGTTTGCGACACGCCAGGACATATGGCGTGTCGCAACCACCTCGGGGACCAGGTCAGCGAAAGGGCGTCAGACGACCCCGTGTTTAGACGCCCTAGGTCCCCATGCGACGGGTCAGATATGTGGCCCCGTCGCCTGCCACTACGGCCGCAGAGGATAGGGAGAGCGGCGCCTCGCAATACCGACACTCCTCTTCCCCTGCGGCCCCACCGCGTCCGCCATCGAACGGTGGCGACCCCGTCGTGGCCGCGGTAGGTAGGGAGAGCGGCGCACCGTTATACCGGCACTCCTCTCCCACCGCGGCCCCTATCCCTCAGCTGCGATGCCTCCCATTCGACATCGCAGCCCGCCTCAGTTGCGGTGCCCCCCATAAGGCACCGCCACCTACAATGCCGCTCCTAGACGGCTTGGAGGCAAAGCCTAAAGGAGCGGCCCTCCCGGGTTCCTCTTAGCTTCACCGTGGGTGACCAGGCCACGGTTACTAAGCCCCCCCGCCCCGACAAGGCGGGAACCCACGGGGGGGAAAGGTACACCCACCTACTAACTTCATATAAACAATTACCTAAGGCCATAAAATATGTGATGAAAGTATTGAAGACGATTTATTAGATTTTGAAATCAGTCAATTTATTAAATATGTACCTACAAGATCACGATTTCTTATTACTAAGCTCAAGTTTGCTCAAGTTATGGATAATATTTGTATTTGTTCTGTTACACACTCATACCACTGCACTAGGTTTCTCTGTACGCTGATGGCATAGACAAACATAGAAACAAGACAAAAACTCAACCGAGAACAAACTTTACGCTCACCTCACAAAGTGTTTCCCGGACATCGAACCCGGGACCCTCGCTTTGTAGACTACCAACTCCAAGGAGCCGCCAAAGTCGTAGCAGTAAAACTTGTGCCAAGTTCGTCCGGAGAGTTACTGCCACCACATCTGGAATCTGCCGCCAAGCAGTAGTGGTTGCATTACTGTGTTCTGGTGGAACAGTGTGGCTGCCGGTGAAATCACATGCGCATCAATCATCCCCGTCTCGAGTGATGGACGCAGCAGGATGAATGCGACTCAGTAAAGATTTGAATCTCATACTGAGTCGCGCGCATTACTGTTGTCATGGGCGAGGGTCACCACTTACCATCAGGTGGGCCCTCAGCTCGATCCGTCACTTATTCACATAAAAAAAAAGATCAGTATGCACTATAGACAACATTTTTGAATCAAACGGCGTACCGCATCCAAACAAGTTTACTCCGAACGGTAGTTAACTACTAAGTACCTACCGGTCAGTCAAGATAGAAATGACTCTTATTGGTCAGAGCATTCGTGCCGTGCGTGCAGTGACGACGTCTCAGCGAGTTATCGGTATGTTCATAGCTTATATTCTACCAAAATACTTATTCGTATTGGACTAGACATTCTATACACACTAATATGCATTATAAGTATAATATGTATTTACACAATAAACAGTACTAATTTTATTCTATCATCTAGTTCCCATTACAAGATACGCTTAGTTTGGGGCCAGATGGCGCTGTGTGAAATATGTCTATGTGTATTTATTACTAGCTGCGCCCCGCGGTGTTAGTTTTCCGGGATCAAAATTAGCCTGTAGTAACCCATAGGTTAATTTTGATCCAGGTTAAGCTATCCTAGTGCCAAATTTCATCTAAATCCGTTGAGTCGTTTGAGCGTGAAGGTGGTATAAGCATACACAGACATACATACATTTACCACCCAGGGGGTACGTATAGGGGTTCATAGGGTATAACGTAAGCCTTAGTTAGCCTAAGGAAGCGAGCAACAAGTCAAATTATAACAAATTAAAATCATAAAATGTTAAAGTTTTTATAAAAACTTCAACATTTTGCCATGCTTAAATTTTCTAACACAAGTGGACAGTTTAGTTCTTTAGAGCCTATTTCAGCTACTAGGGACTCTTAACTGGGCATCATCAAGCCATACAAATAAAACACGCAGACCCATCACGTGGTATCAATTATTGATATTGTAAACAATGTGATAAGAATATTGATTAGTGTAACTCGACTATTATCAATTATAATTACTAGTTTATACTATTTATAGTTCAGTGAATTGATCCTGAATTATTAATGGATTCATGCGTAGCCTACTTTGTGGAATTCTAAATGGTAGCAGTAGTTCCGTTTTCTGTAGGTCGTGCGTTCGATTCCCACCCAGGACAAGCATTTGTGTGACGAACATAGTTAGTTCTGTGTGTGGGTGTTAATATGTATAGCATTTTAGAAAAAAAAATGTATACCTAAGTATTCTATCAATTATCAAGTTCCCATAATACAGGCTATGCTTAGTTTGGAGCTGTGTGAAATGTGCATGAATATTTATTTATTATATACTTAAAAAAGACATTTACTACACCTCCTGACTAATGTTACAAATGTGAATGCAAGTTTGTTACGCATTCGTGCCTTAAGTAAATAAGTGACCATCATGAATTCTGCATATGAACCATAATTAAATTGGTTAAAGCGAGTGAAGCCGCGGACAATTGCTTTCTTTATATCCAAGCACGGAACTCTCAGTGTGTGAGTTCAATTTGCATAATAGTTGTGTTAAAGTCATATAGAGGTCAATGCTGCGCGCGCGCATCCTTCAATCTCTAGCACACAATTGACCAATCAGATATAAATACGAGAGCGTGGTCGCCCACGGGCATAGACGCCGACTTTCATTCTGAAGTTTGCTGGTTCAAACCCACATGTGCACCAATGAGTTTTTTCACTTGAAACATTTATGTGCGCAATAACACGTTCTCGAAACGGTGACGGAAAACACTGGCATGCCGTAGAACCATAAATTCTATGTGACATCTACCAATCCGGATTGGGCTCCCGTGGTAGATCAAAGTCTATTCACTCTCAACCATCGAGAGTAGGCCGGTGTCCCTGCAGTGGGAACATTAGAGGCTGGTACGTTACGTACGTTGCGTGGATACTGTCACTTAAATTATAATTTACAATTTGTTTTTATATTTGACTTTTTATTTGATAATTATATCATAAATTATAATGTTATATGTTCACTTTGGATCAAGTGTCTGCAATAAAGACGTATTATTATTATAGATAAGAAAAACAATGACATTAGTAATTTCCATTCATCTGCAAACATATCAATGAGGATCCGGTACAAATATAATAGCAAGCAATATAATCAGCTTGTTCAAATATGATAAGCTGTACATACAGCTACATTATACGTAGGATACATATCCTACGTATAATCTATACTTGATGTCACGGTCGCAGAATTGGCGTCCGTTTACGATGATTACAGTAATTAAATTCATGAGATAAGGAGTTGTGGTTGCGTAGTGACACAAACTACATTCAATCTAAAGGTAGTGCATGGTGCACTGCCTTTGGGAGTTTAGTTGTTAAGTAGGTGATTTCGTTCCTGAGTTGGCTTTTAACCTGTTTTGGTATCGGGCAAGAAAGTTTCTTTTAGTTATTAAGCTTTTCGGTCATTTTTATGTAACTTTATTTTTTGGTTTTTGGACCTCTTAAATTTCAATTAAATTTCAATATTAAGATAGATAAGACAAGATTTTGGAGGGTCCAGTTGCTCGCGTATACATCCCTACATGTACCCTCTGAGTGGTGATAAAGGAGAAACAAATAGTATTATATAATAGCAGTAGAACTTGTGCCTAGTTCGTCCGGAAAGGTACTGCCACTACACCTGGAATCTGGACACGTGTAGCGATTCCAAGGGTATTCTTCTACGGATGCGAGCAACTTGTAACCATCAAAATAATCTCTAATTTTGTTGCAGTTTCAGTTGTTTGGAGTAACTAGCTCAACATGGTGCTGACTCTGTATAAACTTGACGCAAGTCCTCCTGCCCGCGCTGTTATGATGACCATCGAGGCTCTGAAGATACCTGATGTGGAGTATGTTGACGTCAATCTGCTAGAAGGAGCGCACATGAAAGAAGAGTTCTTGAAGGTGAGATATGAAAAGAATTGAACTAACTAACAAGTGACTGATAGAAAAAACCGACCACAATACTTTCTTCTCTTGTTTCTTGCCCATAACGAATCAATATACAACGGGAGAAGTTATAAGTCACAGGACTTGGATGATATATTTTTCCAGTTATTTAGATTTAACAACCAAACTAATTAACCGATGTTGATAGAATTTCTATGGATGGTTCCATAGATTTTTTTTTAATAAAATTAGAATAGAAATTAGAAATATGAAAGCATTACCTTTTCAAATAAAAAAAAAAAATATCTAAATGAGTTGATAAATGGAACCGAGGTAACAAACACCAAAACAAAAAATAAAATAAAAACACAACATTAATTGGATTGTTTTCTTAAACCCTTCTGGAAGTCGGTTGACAACTAGTCACGAATTAAATTTTCTTCTTTTCTCACAAATATTTGCAGGTTAAAAAAGGATAAATCAAATAAATGCACGAACATCATCACATGGTTTTTATTTTGTTTCAGCTAAATCCTCAACATACCGTACCGATGATAACTGATGACGACTTCGTAATTTGGGACAGGTAAGAACTGGCAGTGTGGTGGCCCAAGGGTATAGACGCCAGCTTTCGCATACCAGTGTTTCGATTGAAAGACTGCATTGCCACTCTCAAATGGTGAGAAAGCCAGCATGTTTTAGGACAAAGAATTCGAAGACACGTGTCATTATGATTGCGCTCCCGTGGTCGATCAAAGCCCATTCACTGTTACTCGACATTCACTGTTTCTAACCATATCTTTACTAACAGCTTCCAGATATATAATAATAATAATATTTAATAATAATATTTATTTCACAAAAACTTTACATTTACAAAGATTTATCGCTTGGGTTTTACTCCGCAGTCAGTACTCCGTTTTTATATACTTTTACTACAATGTTTTTATACTGTTTATTTTATATTATAAATAATGTATTATTTTGCAGTGAAAAATGTATATAAAATGAGAATGAAAATAAATAATGTGAAAAATAATAACATTTAATAATAATAATAAAATTTCACAACAAACGTCACATTTAAAAAGATTTATCAGATCTTGCACTTGGCACAGGCGGATGGGATAACATAGGTACCCAAACTAGGGAAAACCTGTATGATGGCATGCCTATGCCCTCCGCCGGAAAAATACCTACTAAGTGCTACAATATTATTTGAAAGTTGTATATTTTTTTCAGATAGTTCATACAGGCTTTTGTATGAAATATATTTGCATGCAAACGTATTATCCCTTGTAGTCGAAGGGTTAATTTTTACACTTAAGGGGTTATGTTTTTCGGTATGATTATCACATAAACTTAGACCTGATAAATAGGGAGTTCATCGACGCTATTTTTTTAATAGGAATTACTGCTCTAATACTTTCCATTATACAGTGCTTATTATAAATCATTCTATAATATATTCGATATCATTATCAACTAGTTTAAAAATTATATAACCATTATAATACCGCAATTTATTTCATTTGCATCGAAACAAATGCAAAAGTTCTCATAATATCAATTGCTCCATTAGCAAATTAACTCATCAACTAACTCATTGATAAAATTATATTCACGACAACACACTTAACTTCATAATTGTTTCCTTGCTGAGTATTTCTTATCGATATTTTTCCGTAAATAGAAGGGCGAGACAATAAGTGGTCGTGGCAAGTGAATGATACAGACGCAGTACGCAATACGCAGACGTTTAATTACCACTTGGTCTTTAATTCTAAATAAGCTCCGTTAAGTGCTATGCACATTGCAAAACTCCTCTAGTTTTTCGATCCTTTCCAAAAATACGTTTTTTTTTAATGTGTTTTCAAAATGATTTCATGATTTTAACCACATCTTTTCCTGACGAGTCATTTCATTAGGTTGGCAAACAAAAAATTGTCGCTGAGTGCTAAGTCCGATAAATATGATGGTAATATGATTTGTATCTCAAATCGTTTAATTTTGCCATATCAACTACACACGTGCGAACGTTTTTTGCCATAGCAACTCAATGATATTGTATTAAATATCTATGATATTGTATTATATAATATATTGATAATATGATATTGAATCGTGAAATTACTAGTCTAATAAGTTAACATAATATTCGCTATTGATCGTTTTAATCTCTCTGAGATAATTGAATAATGCCACCTTGATCCCAAGAAAACAGTCGCAATTTTATTAGTTGACAGACTACTTTGCCCTTTTGCACCCCCCGGGGGACACATGTAGGTATTAAGGGTACTCACCTTCGGACCCGACCAACGTGGACAAGTATTATTATAAACTTGTTTTGTCTTGTACTGTGTTGTATGTACAGTTTGTTAGTAAATGCCTTCTATTATGTTATAAACATGTATTTTGTACGAATGTAGGCCACATAATTTGATCAAAACACGCATTATAACAAAATCTTCAAACCATTTAGTAACCTGTGGAGCTGTAAAATATCGTATGGTCTACAATGGTATTCGCGTTATTTTCCATCACAAAATGACTAAGCTCATTCTAGTATTTAAATCTACCTACAGATCCCAGGTAGAACTGAAAATAAAACAAATACGGTTTGGTTTGCAGACAGAGTGTTTTTGGCTTCACTTTCTTGTTGTTTTCCTCAGAGAAACTTTGAATTATAAAGTAATTTGAGTGCTACTACGCTAAAACAACAAATACATTTTGTGCCTAATTCACAATGCATTTAGTAGCCTAAAACCATCTTCGCATCAGTGCCTTTCTAAAGAAACCGTTTTGGAATTGGTTGAATTGTTTCAAAGTCTATAACGGACATAGCTAAAAACAATTTTTGTGTTTTATATAGGATATTTTACATCCTACAAAATAACAATAATTGTAATCCGTGTCATAAAATCCTCAGTGTGCAAAGCCAAATCGCGCATAGTCGGTTTATTGCATCTTAGTTATAGCTCATGTTTTTACAGCCACGCTATTTCCTCTTATTTGGTCGCCAAGTACGGCGAAGATGACTCTCTCTACCCGTCTGATCCCCAGAAGAGAGCCAGGGTCGACCAGAGACTTCATTTTGACAGTGGTATTTTATTCCCAGCATTGCGGGGTACAGTGGTAAGTTGGTATCATATATAGAGAGCTCTTTTATATATTTGTCTATACACATACAATATAATACTTCAAATTATCTTACTCAAGAATTTATAAAGGTGTGTTGTGAGTACTCACGTTTGTATTCGAGCTGCTAAATCACATAATAAAATCATGCTAAAAAACATTTTACAACAAAGTAAAGCTTAAAATCAGAACCACTCAGAGAGCAATGGAAAGAAGTGTTCTGAAAATTAGAAAAAGACATAAAGTAAGGAGCGACTTAATAAGGAAGAAAACTAAATTTAACGATGCACTTGCCCACGCTCTAAAACTAAAATGGAAATGGGCAGGTCATATTTCACGCACGAAAGACAAAAGATGGACTATTCAAACTACTAAATGGAAGGGACCAATAGGTAAAAGGAATACTGGAAGACCATTTAAACGGTGGGCTGATGATATTGTAAAAATAGCTGGGAAGGATTGGATGCAAACAGCTAAAGATCGAGAAGTTTGGAAGAAGATGGAGGAGGCCTTTACCCAAGAAGGGGTCCAAATCTCACCAATTAGTTACTAGATACTAGATAGACTAGGAAACACACTATGTACCACTAACAAGATACTGAGAAAAAAATGTATCTATAGGATTTGGAAATAAAGAGGCTTATTATTATTATTATTAAAAACCTTTTGGATCCAAACATACAACGCGACATAATTAAATGTTTATGGTCACCTCAGCATTGAGCGTGCCTTGCGTTATACACACGAGTTCAATTATCTTAAGTGCCTGTAAAGAAGCTTACATTTTCTTTACTAGTCATCTAAGTTAAACCACTTTCAACACAATCAATATTCAAAACTAATTATGCGTAATTTGGTATTATAAACTCAAATTTATTTATTCCTTTTGATCTCGGGTATCGTTTGAATTTCACACAGAAATGTCAAATTACAGTCACTATCATGTTTTAACTAGTCATATTTGCCAAGATTATGAGCTCCAACCCTACTCAGGAATAGTGTGGGTGTGAATCGCAGTAACAGGACATTGTATTTATTTACTCTCCTAACTACTGACTACGCAAATGACTCCTCTTCAAAGGATTCAACTTAAAGTTCAAATCAAGGATGCTTGGAAAGAAGAACTTGAGATACAAGGGAATAAATGAGTTTGAGTTTGAAGGTAGGGAGGCCTTTGTCCGGCTGAAGGACCTGTTAGGACCTGTTAGGACCTGAATTGGGCACTTACTAACTCTATCAAGGTTGCCTTATTCTATGCTAAGCACATATAAGACCAAGCATCAACGCGAAAAGAAAAAGTATTCGGACTATTCAGCACTATTATAACCGAGGGGTCACTTCTTTGAGTTTCTGACAGTACGTTAAGATTCCAGCCTCAGCTTTACTAGTCGATAAGACATGTCAGAAGTCTTCGGGAAGTTTAAAGCTCTGACACCAGAGTAGGCCACTCACACGATAGAAGAAGTAGAATATAAAACCAGAAGAAGAATATAAAACCAGAATGATTGATAGTATGTTACGTAAAAGTATGCTGCAATAGTAGAATTATACGTCACGTGTTGAGATTAATCGGGTGCCCTCCTTTTTCAGGAACCCGTATTTTTCGGGGGGGAGAAAGAAATTCGCCAAGAGAACGTAGCCAAGATACAGAAAGCTTACGATTTCACTGAGAAGTTCCTCGCCTCGGGCGATAATTGGATGGCTGGTGATGACGTCACGCTGGCTGACATCTGCTGTGTTGCCAGCATCAGCACTCTGGATACAATACTGCCAATTAATAACAGCGTGTAAGTATTCTTCAACTCTTATACCCAACCTAAAAAAATTCTTTAACATAAAGGTTCAAAAAACTCAAGAATTTACTCAAGTGTATCCGAGAAACCGTAGCTAAAGGAAACTTTCTTGCGCCATAGCAAAACAGTTAGGTTAAAAGAAAACTCAGGAGCTAAATCTCATAAATTGTACATGTCTTTTCCAGGTACCCATACATAGCAGCCTGGTTGGAGAGTTGCTCCAAGCTGGAGTACTATAAAAAAGCGAACGAGCCTGGCTTGGAACAGTTTAAAGCTCTCGCTAAATCTAAGCTGGGATAAAAAACCAACTTGCTTTGCACGATTTAGGTCATATTGAGATTGATCTGTTATTGCACTGCGTCGAACACACGTGCAACATATACAAATATGTGCGCACATCACGTATTCGAGTAGATTTTAAAACACACATATGCACATAGATACATGACGAAACGACGATACAACGTGTATGCTTAATTTTGCTCCCTAGATTTTATTTATGAATGAAACTCAGCCCGGAAAATAAGCAAGGCTTGCAAAAAATAAAAAAAAATACAAACAACATCTAACGATTAATATTTTCATTCGAAAATCGGTATTCATTTCACGTATATGATTGTGCTATAAACTGCTACTCGTTTTCGTCAGTAGGTAAATTCTTACTTTTAATTAGTTCTACATGCAAAACTAAACTCTCTCGCAAGGAACATTGCAATAATACTACAAAATTCAACTCAATACTCTATTATTCAATCACTCTTTTATATCTGTTTCTACAGTTTTGTAACCTCAAGAGGTCTTTCGTAGTTTAATTGTACTTGTAATTTTCAGCACCGCAAAATAAATAATTTCACAACGAATTAGTGTTATGTATTTCCTCCCAATTTCATCATAAATTAAACAAGAAATTACGTTTTCAGGTTCTTGTTAGCGTTCGATCATTTAATAGGTAAATTTGATAGGGACGTTTCATTTTCTCCTATAATTAGAATTTTCTTAATTTCCTTAGAGACGAATTGCGAAAACACGAACTTTTAACCGATACTGACATAATGGTATATTAATTAAACGAGCAATTCTATTTATATATTTATTTCACGTATCTCGGATACGGCTTTAATGATTTGGATGAAATTTTGCGTTTAGATAGGTTTTTGCTGTTTAAGGTTATATACATATTGTATGCTGAAAATTTAATACAGCGCCATCTCGTCAATATTGATAATAGTATAATATAACTTAAAATAATTATAATTTCCGATGAAACACGATTTGCAATTAAAAACCGTAGCTCGCTTTCCCAGGTACTTTATGTGAAAGAAAGAACGTGGAATAAATTCGTGTGGGTTCATTTTTGAAAGCTCAGTTGAAGCCTGGCCAGAAAACAGTTTTTATGTGTTGCCGCATTTCGTCATACGCTTAATTCGCAACGCATAATTACTGTTCCAAATTATTGGAATAATTATGTAAACACTAGGATTCCCAATGACACGGACTAGGATAATTCTGGAAATTAATTAATGCAGTAGAGGCATAAAGATGTAAGCATTTCCTTCAATAGTTTTTAAGAAAGTCTTCATGTATCCTTGCGATTGAAAGCTTCGATCTGCGCCACTGCGCAGGCTTTGAAAAACCTTAGTTTCTGGTTTTTCAATTTATCTCGCAACTCCTACGCGAGGGGAACTTTAACTTTCAAAGTTATACCCACTACATTATACAAAGAAAACTCGATAACGCGAACTTCTCTTAATAAATACACGGTAAGTCAGACGAAGTACGAACTTAGAGCCAAAGTTTGAATTGATAATACGTATAAATTCACTGGAAACTATTTACGATGTCTTAATTTCTTAAAAATGCGGTCTTTTTGGTCATTGGTTAAAGTCCTGTCTGATAGTCATTATCATCGGTCCCCTCATTTCCTACAGGTACGTGGTGCTAAAGGAGCAAAAAAAAGTAGCAGTAGAACTTGTGCCAAGTTCATCCGGAGAGGTACTGCCACCACACCTGAAATCTGCTGGCAAGTCATGTCATGTCATGTCATGTCTAAAAGCTGATAACAAAATTAATATAAATGTTAACGATAACATACGCATACCCCTATACTAAGGATTCCCTGTGTTGCAGATGCCATTAACAAATACAGAAACACAAGAAAAACACCCAAAACAAACTTCATACTCGGTACACAAAATGTGTCTAAGCCATGGAGCCGTCAATTATCTATTGAATCTTAAATTCATCGACTCAGCTTTCATTGGTTACAAATTCTTAACAGACTTCTTGTACTAAGTTCAGACGGAGATATGCAAAATGGCGTGAATATGGTCAACAATAGAAGTGCCCTACAAAGAGACTTTTGCATTGGGGATTAAATTTTTTTATGTAACAAACGTGACGGGACTATCTGAAGGCCCACCTGCTGTTAAATAATAACCTCCGCAAATAACAATACCAATACAATTGTCCCTCCCAAACCGAAGTATGAAAAGACCCAAGTCGCACCCGTTGTCGGAGGTAGAGTAAAGATCATAGGGTATCTTTCAGCCCGAAATAAATTATAGTTTACAAATATGCATTACTGAGAGGAAAGCTGCGAGAAAATTCTAGTATCTTATCTACAAAAACTGTCATTATTGACAATGAAACGCTTAAAAATAATCAAGCGATAAAAATTACATTTTTAAGTGATAATGGCTTTGTTAGCAGTGGCGTCAGCTTCTTTATCTGATGAAGCTCCTTGGAGAGCCCACAGATTCTTGAATGTGCAGAGGTCGACCATCGGAGGAGTTTAGTTCGGGTAAAAGTCCCATATAACTCAGTTGTTCCCCTACTGCAACTAATGTATCTGTAGCAGATTCCCTTTGGTCAACAAAAAAAGGTTGGGCTTTCGTTGTAAGGAAACATTGAGTGGAAACCACCGTAAGGGCAAATGCTTGGCTGGCTACCGTCAGATCTATATTTTACCGCGAAGCTCCTAAATATGTAATCCAAACGCCGTACAGTTCCTTATTCTGTCATTGTATTTCGCCACTCTCTTATAATTGAAATGTGACAGAAGTTCTGTCAGAACAAAAAATGGATAAAAGAATTTCGCATCTATGAAAGCGCAACTTTATAACTCTATGATTTAGACAATAATGGACGACCATCCACCCGTTACTCGCAAGAAAATTAATTAATTTTTTTCTGCTACAATTCAACTTTTCTTTCATGGTTAAGTTTAATTTTAACTGAGAAAGACAATTTAAGCGATCAATTCTCCGCGCTCATTGCTGTGCATTTTTCTCTTTCCATTTTAAATTGAGGCGGTTTTGTGCTATTAGTTGGAAATCATTGTACAATAATGATACTGAATTGTGATGTATTAATAAGTGTTTCATTTTGTAATATTATTTAGAAAAGACGATATAGAGATAAAGATATTTATTGTATATCATTATTATTGTTAACACAACCTATCAAACCGTGTTATATTTGAGGTCAATTATACACTCCGATTCATATAACATCGAATCCATTTTCGACACAACCACAATCCCACCGAACGCGTAAGCTGTCGATAAACTCGAAATACACGTAAGCAACAGCTCAACATGGAACTTGCATCTGACATGCCTCCCCCCTTTGTAGATTAACCTTGGTGCAAGTTACAAGCATCGAGATCTTCCTTTTTATTCTTGCAGATAATTGTTAGTGTGTGTGTTTAATGTCCAGTTGCTCGCGTCTGTATGTGTGTACCCTTTGATTCTCTACACGTACCCCCAAAAGGATCAACCAAAAGTAGTAGTAGAACTTGTGCCAGGTTCTTCGCACGCACGCACGCTAAACTTGGAACAAGTGCAACTATTCTTGCGAAATATATTATAATTGTTTATATTTATAACCCTATTATTTTTATTCTTCCCTTTTTTATCTTCTCTCTCTTATAAAATGTTTCAATAATGACTAAAACTGGGCGGTATCTCCTAAAACAAGCATTATTTGCTTAAAAGGAGACTCCAACCCCAGTATGTTTAATTTATAAATAACTGAAATGAACTATTTTATTGTGCTCCCCTAATGGGGGGGAGGAAAGCGTAAAGCCTTTTGCCATCATTAAAAACGCGCCAAAGCAACCACTTAATATCAGGTGGGCCTTTAGCTTGTCCCGTTACTTTAAGAACATAAGAATAAAAATTATATTGAAGTGATTACATAATATTTTCTGGACCGCATATGTCTCGAACCACAGACCATACCCAAAGCTCCAACTAATCTGAAATAATGAAGCTGATTGCAGCATCTTGCTGATTAAAGGTGGGATTAGTCGCTTCAACAGGTACCTATCTTGCAGCGCGACAGCTTGATTTAGCTTCATCGCGTTTAGTATATTAGCTGTTTATGCTGGATATTTTAGATCGTTTTGAAGGATTTTTAAGAGAGAATCATGTCTGAGGCTTTCTGGCGGCTTCACCATAGTTGGCCACTTACTCACACGAAAAGAAGAATAAGAGAGATTGGTGATTGCCATTACCTAGTGGATTCCATGATATAAATAATGTATGTGATGACAGAGACCTACCTACCTGATATTCATTATTATTAACAGTTATTCTGATTTACCTATTGAACCGGTTACAATGAAACTTTTAAGCGACTTATTTAAAAGGTTATTATTGCAATTAAAAAACAACATTTTTTTTTATATATTACGGAGTTTTGAGGTACAACCGAATTGATAACCATTATTATTCGTGATACCGAGATATTTACCATGATTTGTTTTGTTGACTCCCGATATTTCGACAAAATTTGATGCGTCATGGTCCCGGGCAAACCGAAGTCTTTGCAAGGTGTGCAAATCATTGGCAGACATATCGGTCTACCCTCTTGCGCACTCGTTTTTTACGTTCGACAAACATACGAATAATAAATGAACATTATTGACCAACCCACCAACCATGATAATTAAAAAAATTATATCGTATTAATAACCTCCTCCTTTGGAAGTCGGTTGATAATTGGGTAACAATTTAAACAGGGATTTATTCGTGCATGCCAACCCTAATTGCGATGGAGATCAGTGCAACTTCGTGGTGCAGTCAGGAACAATATCTCAACCTTGGAGTTGAAATTAAATAGAATTAATATACCGATACATTCTTGATTAATTTATTTTCTTATTACTTCTCTTCTCTTTTCATTCAAGACCTGTTTACTTCCAACGATTCCCTGTGTCGCAGATGACATGGATAAACACAGAAACACAAGACAAACGCCCAAGATCCGACAACAAACTTCGCCTCCGTTCGTAAGCGAGGTGTCAAGTAAGCCACGGAGCCCCGAATTGTTAGTTTTACTTCTCTTGCTTCCTTGTAAAGTAAGGATGGAAGTATATATTGTGACAGAAAATAAATATATATTTTATTATTTGTTTGTTTTCGATGTCGTCTTCGGTATACAATTTTAAGACTATTGGATACATGAGAACTTAAGATGTGTAATTAAAATTATAATTATAAAAGGAAATTACTTTTCTCTCAAACAGCTGACAATCTAAGAGCATTAACTTTTATAGTCACCACTCAAACTTTCTTGTTTCTTGCCGAGATACTCGCAAATGACCTACTTACAACTTAATTAAAACAGCATTTAAGAAGTATAACCAACCGCCAATATTAATTCCATTCTATTTTAAGTATCTTCTTTGACCACTGCGCGTTCGTACTTGGCTAATTTCTCCCTTCTGTTTATCCGTGCTACCGACAATCGCCAGATATAATAACAACTTTGCTACAAGACAATAAAGTCCAAAGTTGTTTGAAATGACTTTTTGAACCACTACGCCATTTTGTATTCAAATCGTAAATGTTTGCAATGAGGATGTAACTCGATGGAATATGTATGATGGACCACTGGAGCTAAAATTAAGTAATCCAATCTGGTGAGTGGTATGTAGGTCAGATATATACGCAGTCCCTATATTCCTATATACATGACAACATTTATCTGTAAAAAAGTTCCAAAATTCAAATAATTTTTTGACACATAATCGTTCACCCGTTTACAAATGCAAAACAGCATCTTAACGCGCTAATCCTTACCTTTCTATTAATAGATTTTGTTTTACTATAAGTTACCCATAATTTTCGTGAATTATTCGTTTTATTTGTTTTTTTTTTATATATATATATTCATGTTATACTTTTTTATGATTATACTTTGCTACTTGTTAATTTCATGCATTTCATTAGTCTTTATCTTTAATATTTGTGTTTTTGAATTCATCGCTATATTTTACGCTTTGATTTTATCTAAGAGAATATTTATGTCTATAGGTTAATAAATCCTACTAACATTATAAACGCGGAAGTTTGTAAGTATGGATGGATGTTTGTTACTCAATCACGCCAGAACAGCTGAACGGACCTGGATGAAATTTGGCACAGAGATAGATTATAGTCTGGAATAGCACATATGCTATGCATATGCTTTTTATCCCGGAAAAATGTACGGTTCCCGTAGGAAGTCCAACCGCGGGTAACACCGCGGGACACAGCTAGTGATTTATATTTGTACAATAATAAAATAATAACAATTGGGCATAAAGTAAGAAATTGAGTACATTTTAAATTCGTTTAACAATGTTTCGCTCATAAAATAATTTGATAATCTAGCATTCACCACAGACATTTTCCTTCATTTCATTAGTGAAAATTGCCAAATCCGGTCTTTTCGTTATAACGGCTAACGCTCCGCTAATGAGACGCATTCAACTCTAGTGCATACTGGACCACTTTGACGGCGAATTATTTTTCGTCACCAGTGAAAGGTTTCAATTATTTGGCCTCAATCTAAAGAAAATATATATACAACCTTAATCATTTTTAGTGAACATCTGGTAACACGGTAGGAACGGTGGGGAGACTTGTCACGTGGCAGAGCGCGGTCGCGATGCGGGCATTCTTTTTGTGACATCGAAAGTGTAAGGACGTATTCTTAAGATTACCGGGCAGTGTCCACATAAAGATTGGAAGAAATATATTATTCATTGGTTAAACAGTTCTTGTGTTTGATTCCTGACGTTGGTTCGTACAGCAAGACTGAGATAGCTTACATCTCAGAAGTGGGATAAACAAAAATTGTAAGTACACCCCCACAATTTATTTTATTGTGCAAAACTAAGTCACATCATTTGATTACCTAGTACCGAAGGGTTTAAATTTAGTTTAAAGCTGAACTCCGCAGCTATTGCGATTTAAGTACATGATAAACGTCTGCCGTTTTAAGTTCTTTACACGTGTTCGAACACGTGTTGCAGGTACCTTTATTTTTTTATATATATATATTCTGATTGCATAATTGAATGTTAATAGATTCGCGCTTCATTATACATTCGTTCACATTTTATTTAACACTATATAAAAAAAAAAAAAAAAAAAAAAAAATAATAATAAAAAAAAAAATGCTTGTTGACGTTGCTTTAGGCGAGGGGGGGGTTTTATAAAGGGGCTTAAAATTTCGTTATTTTGGATGTAAACCTTATCGTTTCGAAGATATTTTGAATTTTCGATCCACCCTCAAAATATTCATTTCCACATTATGCTGAAGTTATTCCTAATGCAAGCAATTTTATGATACGAGTTTCAGACGATGGAGACTGGAGACAATATAGGACGGAGTGTGGAAACTCCTCGACGTAACCGTTCGCGCTCCAGGCGCAGTCTCACTCGCGGGCATGGTCGCGACAGCACTCGACGGAGTCGCAGCCACAGCCGCAGCCACAGTCGCCGACTACTGGAGCGTGAGGTGGCGCTGAGGCGGGAGCAGGGGCGAGTTCATCAGATGGAGCTCGACCTACAACGGGAACGTGACGCCGGGCAACGCTGTCAACGGAGCGAGCGTCGTGGGTCACGCCACGGGTCGAAGCGGGACAGTCGCAGCCGCAGCCGCAGCCGCAGCCGCAGCCGCCTGCCCAGAGCTCGCATGGACAACGAGAGACAATCCGACGGACATCACACGAAAAGGTCACATAGCCCTTCTTTTTCCGCTAAAGATGTTACTCAAATTATCCAATCCATTAAGGACATCCTTCCATCACAGCCAGGCCCGAGCACACAGTTTTCTAACAGAGATAGTAAAAATATAATCCCAGAGTTTAATCCTTCCGAGAAAAACCAACGTATGGATATTTGGCTAAAAAAGGTAAACGAGTGTGCAAAGGTGTATGGCTGGGACGAAAGGACAGTAGTTCATTTTGCTATGCAGAAATTGTCCGGGCTATCCAAAACCTGGTATGAAAGCCAGAACTCAATATTGTATACTTGGGGGGAGTGGCAAGTTAAATTATTAAGTGCTTTTCCGTGTGAGCAAAACTACGGTCAGATGCTTGAGGACATGTTAAGGCGTAAAAGTAGAATTAACGAACCTATCCAAAACTATTTTTACGAAAAGCTAGCACTTCTAAATCAGTGCGAAATTTCGGGTAGGCGCGCCGTTGATTGTATTATCCATGGCATTAGTGACAGGACCACAAGATCTAGCGCCTTAGCGCTGCGGTGTGACGAGCCTGACGAACTATTGAAGTTCTTGATGAGCAATAATAAGGAACTTTACCTACCGCAGCCGTTTTCTAGAGACAGGAACGTAAATACGGGTGACGATAAATCAAACAATAGGGCTAATATTAGAGTTAATCCTAACTTATTCTGTTACAATTGCAAGGAGAAAGGCCATCCGTTTTCTAGATGCTCTAAGCCTATAGTAAAATGCAGCTACTGTAACAGAATAGGACATAAATCCGAACTATGTCAAACTAAACTGAACACAGGATCGGCGAAAGCAGACACAGTGGCAAAAACTATGCGCATATCTAGTACGATGCAATGTAGCAAGTTCATAAAAGAAGTAAGCGTAGAAGGTGTGCCACTCGAAGCCTTCATTGATCTTGGTAGTGAAGTTACTTTAATCACACAGACTAGCCTTGCGAGTCTCGGACTGACTCACGACCATAAGCCATCTACTATGCAGGGCTTCGGTAACAACCTTGTATGCTCGGTAGGCTCGGCAAAATTAAACCTATCAATAGATGGCGTACATGCTATAGTTTCATGTCGCGTGGTAGAAGATCGTTTCTTGGAGAAGTCCTTGCTCATTGGACAAAGTTACACGGAACAACCTCACATAGTTATTTACAAGGACGTTAACAAGCTTCAAATTATACATGTCAACACCGAAACACCTAATTATGTAGATGATGAAGATGATGATCATCGAGAGAGAGTTAGGATACTAGCATACTGTAAGCTTTATGGAACTGCTAGTGTTAAAGCCGTGACCGAGACTCCTTTCACAGGCAGCGTGGTAGTCGACACAAAGGTAGTAGGAAAACCAGGCAAACAATACGTTATTTGCGGTGGGGTTTACGAGGTAAGAAACGGTTCACTACTCGTTACAATAGAACCATGCGCGGTACCATGCTGTCTCCAGGAAAATTCGGTGTTCTCGCGGGCAGAAAGGGTGGAATCGGTTTACAGACTTGTGAGTACGGACGATTCCGTAGTTACAGTTACACAGACCGAATCCTTACCCACTAGAAAATTCGACGAAAATCTAGTAGAGATAGGTGAGACGGTCTCTAGTGAGGCTAAAACGAGACTCCTAAACATATTACGGCGCCACGAACAGTGTTTTGCTCATAGTTTGACAGACCTTGGTTGTACAGACGTTACGAAAATGAACATAGAATTGAGTAGCCAACGTCCCGTAGTTTACAGACCGTACCGCCTCTCTTACCATGAACGAGAGAAGGTTAGAGAAATGGTCGACGAGATGCTAGCAGCGGGTATTATCCGAGAGTCGACGTCCAATTATGCTAGCCCGATAATACTTGTGCAGAAAAAGAATGGTGGCGTACGACTTTGCGTGGATTATAGGTTACTTAATTCGATCACCGTAAAGGAAAGATATCCCATCCCCATAATAGAGGACGAAATAGCGAGATTGTCTGGTCAAGCATGGTTCATCACACTTGACCTAATGTCAGGGTACTACCAAGTACCGATTGCGGAGGAAAGTAAGCATTTGACTGCTTTCGTCACGCCGGACGGTCAGTATGAGTACAACCGCATGCCGTTCGGCCTGGCAAACGCTCCAGCTGTTTTCCAAAGGATGATGAACCATGTCTTGGGACAAGCTCGGTTTAATAAAGCCACGGTTTACCTAGATGACCTGCTGATTTTTGGTAAGTCTCCTTCCGAATGTATGGATCGACTGGAAGACGTCCTCAAATTATTAGAAAATGCACAACTCAAGCTGAACCTGTCAAAGTGTAGTTTCTTGCAGAATAAAATTGACTACCTAGGTTATGAAATCAGCTCGGTAGGTATGCGACCAGGGACAGCAAAGATTCAGAGCGTCATAGACTTTCCTTTACCGCAAAATGTGCACAACGTACGCCAATTTTTGGGACTCGTGAGTTACTTCCGCAAGTTTATTAAGTCTTTTGCTCAATTAGCTCATCCACTCACTAAATTACTAAAAAAGAACGCTATATGGGAGTGGACGACTGAACAGGAAGACTCATTCAGATCCCTTAAATCGAAGTTGGTAGAAAGGCCAGTCTTGGCTCTATACGATCCTTCGGCCGAGACTGAGCTCCACACGGATGCCAGCAGAATAGGTATCGGAGGGATATTGCTTCAACGACCAGCTGGGAGTCAAGGTTCTTTCCATCCTGTGGCTTATTACAGCCGTCAGACAACCCCCGAAGAGAGAAACTTTCACTCATATGAATTAGAGACGCTGGCAGTTATATGCTCTCTAAAAAAATTCCGGGTATATCTCCTAGGAAAAACTTTCAGGGTTGTCAGTGACTGCAGTGCGTTGCGCTCCACATTTGAAAAGCGTGACCTTATACCTAGGATCGCTCGCTGGTGGATCGCGTTACAGGAGTTCGACTGCTGTATCGAATATAGGGCAGGGGCTAAAATGGGTCATGTTGATGCCCTTTCTAGGAATCCTACACACGAAGCGGACACTTCGGATCCCGTGAGATATCCGCCGGTATTAATTATATCCGACGACGACTGGCTGCTTACCCTACAACTCGGAGACTCTGAGTTATGCAGAGTACGAGATATTGTCAGCAGCAATTTAGATAGCAAGGGATTGGAATACATCAGAGATAATTACGTAGTAAAGAACAATAGACTATTTAGGTGTATTGGGGGTGATAAAGAATGCCTTAGATGGGTAGTTCCAAAGGGCGCAAGGTGGCAGCTGTGTAAAATGAATCACGATGACATTGGGCACGTCGGTTTCGAGAAAACCTTAGACCGTATTAAGAAAACCTACTGGTTTGCAAAAATGTCGCGATTTATAAAAAAATATGTTAGTGCCTGTATCGATTGCGCTTATGCCAAGAAGACGACAAATGGTCGAGAAGGGTTACTGTACCCTATAGAAAAATCCGCGATCCCTTTTCATACATTGCACATCGACCACCTTGGGCCCTTTGTCAAATCTAAAAAGGGATTTACACATATATTAACTGTGGTAGACTCGTTTACCAAGTTCTTGTTTATTAAACCTGTTCGTAACACTAACACTCAAAACGTGATAAGGGTGTTACAAGACATTTTCGACATTTTCCGAGCCCCTGACAGGCTAGTGAGTGATCGTGGTTCTTGCTTCACTGCGCACGCGTTCAGAAGGTTCTGCCTCGACCGAGGTATAAAGCACATATTAAACGCAGTAGCATGTCCAAGATCTAACGGTCAGGTAGAGCGTTATAATAGGACTATTCTCGACTCTTTAACAGCTCAAAACATAAGGGACAACGAGAAAGAATGGGATAATAAGTTAGGAAAGATACAATGGGGGTTGAATAACACCGTGCAGAAAACCATAGGTAAGACACCAGCCGAGGTCATGTTTGGCACTACAATGAGTAGTGAAGTCAAGCCAAACCTAAACACGGTTATTGAAGATATCCGTGAGAGTTCTGACTTGTCATGCCTTCGCGCTGAGGTTAAACAAAAAATTGATGAAGCCCAAGCTAAGCAAAAAGAGTATTACGACCGGGGTAGGCATCCTGCACGTGTCTACAAGAAGGGTGATTTGGTTAAAATAACGAAAGTGGCGTTTCAAAATAAAGGCCAGAGCACGAAACTAATGCCATCTTACGAAGGCCCCTTCAGGGTTATAAAAGTGTTAGGGAATGACCGTTACAAAATCGCTCCAATCGCTGGGTTCGAGGGAATGAGAAACAAACGCAAAACTACGGTTGCTGCTGACAGGATGCAACCGTGGATTCATGTGGCATCGTTAAGCTTAGATGATACGGATAATGAAGATAGTACTATCGAATAAACTAAATTATCATGATTCAGTATAGCTGGAGATGATTTCAATTCAATAATATAAACATGTACGTTTTGTGTTGTTCGGGTCTTGACCCGATACCACATGGAACGGCTCTATCGTAAAGATTCAGCACTAAATGTTGACATGTCCTCAGGTATCCTCATAGATGTATAATATAATTGTAATATACTTGATTATTGTTCTAGTTGAAAGGGTATAAAGACAAATTATGATTACATAGATTACAATTATTACTATATAACATTTATTTATCAATACTGTTTAGTCACAATGGAATAACAAGAGTTAATTGATATCATGGATTAAAGATATAAGCAAGTTGTTTTCGGTTATAAGGTTACAAGGCTATTCTAAGTTATTTGGTTTCAAGGTTACAAGGATACTGTAAGTTATTTGGTTACAAGGTTACAAGGTTATAAGGTTACAAGGTTACAAGGATAGATATAATATATAAGATGTTATCTGGTTACAAGGATAGATATAAGTTGTTGGGTACAAAGATTAAAATATGAGTCGTTATTAATTGTCAAAGGCTAATTGTTATTAGATATGAATTGTTATTTGGTTAAAATGTTGTACTACAATAGTAACTTGTTAAAACATCAAAAATAAATTGATTATAGATGTTGCAATAATATACTTTACATTATTAAATTATACGTAGTAATATGAATTAATTTTCTCTATTTGCTAATAATAAATTTTTATATTTCATTTACAAGAAAAATTGTTATTGTTGTGATCATTAGTTTTGTTATAGTAGAATAACCATAAAATACCTCGTTCTGCCAAGTGAAAGGTTTTATCGGGTTCCACCTGGTGCATGTATGAGGTCATACATGTCATCAGGATGGTCGAGTGAAAGGTTTCAATTATTTGGCCTCAATCTAAAGAAAATATATATACAACCTTAATCATTTTTAGTGAACATCTGGTAACACGGTAGGAACGGTGGGGAGACTTGTCACGTGGCAGAGCGCGGTCGCGATGCGGGCATTCTTTTTGTGACATCGAAAGTGTAAGGACGTATTCTTAAGATTACCGGGCAGTGTCCACATAAAGATTGGAAGAAATATATTATTCATTGGTTAAACAGTTCTTGTGTTTGATTCCTGACGTTGGTTCGTACAGCAAGACTGAGATAGCTTACACCTGTAGCTTCGTACATATTACGCTTCTGTACATTTTTCTTAATTTTGAGGAAGTTTAGAAACTTTAGAAAATTTTATTGGTCTCACAGATAGGTTAGCTCTGCCTTCTGCGCTGTAGGCCGCCCTGATAAAACAATAATACGGCTCAGGTCTATCCATACTAAGGCTGAAAAGACCCAATTTGCATCGTGTTGCACCTATCACCCTGAGATGGGGATGGCACCACTCAGGGGACACGTGTAGGGACTCCGAGGGTATTCACCTACGGACGCGAGCAACATGGTCCCCCAAAGACACGATATGATAATTATAAAGTGGCGGTAACAAGCTAATAAACATAAAAAAATATGGTATCTGTTATTCCATTATATCTAGTTCCAGGTATCTATTGTATGTACCTACTGGAGATCTAAAGTAATAAATAAAAAAAACTAAGTATATTATGTATTCTATCAGTTATCTATTTCCCACAGTACAAGCTATGCTTAGCTTGAGGCTAAGTGACTGTGTGAAATCTCCATGAATATATTTATTATATAATTTATTTTGTGACACAAAATAATACAAATCTGACATTTTAAACCGACTCCGCTTTCACAATTAGTTGAAGTCTAAACTCCAAAAAATTAATATATTTTTTCGCAAATCCACATTTTTCGTAGTCTGAACGCTCCTAGCCTATATGCTAGGTACGTACGCTAATGGTATAATGCAAATTTTGGCGCAAAACAAATTGGATGGGGAATTGAAATAGAAGCCACGGCTGAAAAGCCCGAAAACGCTTTAATTTGGCTCAAAACTTTTTGAATTTCAATGCTGTTTCTTTAGATTTTGCGGCCTTCTTTTGTTGAAGGCTAAATTGATCGCTTTCAAAGTCACCCGGTTCTGGCTGTTTGTATGGTAATGCTATAGAATACATAAATAATTAGTGCTGGGTAATGGTTTGTGGGTTTATTTTGAATAATTGTTTTACGATACCGTCTTCAGAAAACTTTTTATTTTGGCCCAGGTGTAGCGAAAATGTTTGTTATCATACTTTTTCTTTTATTTGATAGACGAGACGGGACGAGCTGAAGGCTGTAAAGTACCTCCGCTTATAATACCAGCAATACGAATCAGGTTCTCCCTGACTGAAGTATGAGAAGAGTGGCACCCCATGGCGCCTGTCATCCGAGACAGGGATGTTACGTCTCATGCTCATGCGCTTGGCAGCAGATCACAAGGTGTGGAGGCAGTACTTTGCACAAGTTATTTATAATAATTAATATAAGGATAAATGCGAAAGCAGAGTTTCCATGTTATTACCCTGTAACGCCTTAATTACTCAACCGATTATTATAAAATGTTGCAAACACGTCGTTAGAGAGGATTACAGCAAAAGACAAAGAGTACCTTTCATCCAGAAATAAATTGGTTGACAAAATCCTCATTACCGCAAACGAAGCCCAGACAAAGGTGAAGTAATCTATAATAATTTCCAAATGGAGTAGTCTTTTGTTACTGTCTTTTGTTGTCTGAAGGTCGCTGGTTCAAACCCACACGTGCACCAATGAGTTTTTTCACTCGAAAAATGTTTGTACATACAAACTTTCGCCATTATAATATAAGTGTGATACAAAATATTTTTAATTTTATAGAACACTTTTTTGGTATGGCACTTGTTGAAAACACGGGTAAAAAAACTGTTATGAAAAAGTTTTGGTCGAGTTGACCAGTAAACATTTGTATTGACCATCTCATCCGGATAAGTGGGTGGGTTGACCAACGACACTTTGTTCCCTTTTATTTATTTACGCAACGAGTCATAATAGCTTATAATTGCGAAAGTACATTCCGTTGTTGATGATCGCGGCCCTGTTCCATCTCACTAAGTTACTGCAACTGGCACCAGAATGTGTATGAAGTGAGCATCAAGTTACTACATACAGCAGAGAGCGTTCAGTCACTATACACGAGTGAAAGTTAAGTCGTGCATAGAATGTTTTACCTTTGCGAGTTTGTTTCACTGCGGATTGAGTGACACAAGCTTCTTTGTCATTTAGACTCTCGCTGTACAAAGTGTAGCTATCTAGGTGATCTTATAAATGTGTGGGAATCGAAACAAATGTTGGAATATAATACATACGAATACAATAGTAAAGTTCTAAGTGGAACAAGATGCATGAATGAGTTTGTGGAACGCTGTAGCTGTGGATGAAGTGGCTACTTTGTTCTATGTGATAGTTCCGACTGCATTTTGTGTGACTATTTCCATTTGTTTCTTGGAAATAAAATCGGATACAATAAATCGGATAGTACTAGGTTTTTTGTTTACTTACGGTATCAAACTTAGTACCATGTTTTTTTATAAAACTGAAATAAACCATGCTGACGGCCCACCTAGGTAGTTGCGAGGTGGTTGCGACACGCGTCTCCAAAAGAGGACTGACACCCGATGCCAACAAAGAGGGGTCCGGAAACGGACAGCCGCGGTGGGTTCGCGTAACTCTGTCCAAACGTTCCCGTGATCCCGCCACTAAGTGGAAGAGGAGGACACCGTGGAGTTTAAGTGGGTCTTGTCCCAGCTGTCTCCCCGTGCGTTATACGAGTAATTTATACATGAAAAAAAAAATGGGTCTCGTGGATTTATCTTTGGTACCATAGATGATTTAAAATTTAGCGTTAGTCTATGTTTTGTAATGCTGATTTTGTTTGATACATAGATCTTAGTTTAGTATTAAAGTAAGTCTACGTTTTGTAATCAGACCGATAGGTTTTGTTTAAGTGTAATATTTCCACTACAGGAAAATAAGATTACTTTCAATAAGAAAGCCTAAAAAAGTGTGTGAGCTGGAATTTTCAGGATTGAAAATATTGGACATACCATGTAAGTATTTTCAAGACTCGAGAACAAACTTTGTAATCATCACACTAACACTCCCCGGCTAGAATTCGAACCTAAGACCCCTTGTTTCGAGTGCAGCTTTACTACCAATTGTTACGGAACCATCAAACTATACAACACTACCATGTCCAATTCGAAACTCAATTAGAATCAGCGCTGTAATTAGTACAGGGTTTGAACCTGCGAGCTTTAAGTCACAGTCCAAACGGAATTATCCAGTTAACGCGCATATATTAAAAATAAATATAATTTCGAGTTTAAACCGATTTTTTTATCTTGTGTAAACTGTTGATGATGATATTGACAATTAATTAAGCATCGTTATTATGCTCGATTTTACTAGCTGCGCCCTGCGGTGTTACCCGCTGTTTCCTTCATCAAAAGCCTATGTTCCAGAATATAAGCTATTTTGGTACCGAATTTCATCCAAAACCGTTGAGCCGTTTGAGCGTGAAGGAGTAACAAACATACACATATCCAGACACACATACATACAAACATTTGCCTGTATAATATTTGCATGATGATGAACTAATGAACTATAATTAATCATGATTAATACGCTTAATTAAATTATTTACCTTGTAGATTCATGACTTCGTAGCTAAGTGGTAAACCTGCCATCGAATTAAAGCGTTTGTATCAAAGCTTTTTTTTATGTAACGTAAGTGACGGAACGAGCTGTCGATCTAATGTTAAGTCGTTACCGCCGCCCATAGACAACAATAACACGACTTAAGTCATGGCGTAAGTATGAGAGGAACCATGTCGCATCGCGTTACGCCCGTCATTCGGGGATGTAACGTCTCATGCGCCTCTGATTATAAGCGAAGAGATATTTTTGATTTGGAACACAAAAAACAATAAAAAAGCATCAGTTTTTTTTTTTTCATTTGATTCCTGGGAATTTTAGCCAGACATTTACCATGACCCCCCACCATAAATGTAAAACTATTCGGTATCAAATAAATAAAAAATCATTCAAATTAGTTTACAGTTGACAAAAATTTAATGAGAACAACATCAGTATATAATGTCTATCAGTATATATAAAGAGCGTGGTGGCCCAGGGGCATAGACCCCGACTTTCAATCTGAAGGTTGTTGGTTCAAACCCACACGTGCACCAATGAGTTTTTTTCACTTGAAAAAAATTATGTGCGCAATACCACGTTCTCAAAACGTGACGGAAAACATCATGAGGAAACCGGCATGTCTTAGAACCAAAAATTCGATGACATATGACATCTACCAATCCAGATTGGGCTCCCGTGGTAGATCAGAGCCCATTCACTCTCAATTATCGAGAGTAGGCCGGTGTCCCTGCAGTGGGAACATTAGAGGCTGGTACGGGATATATTATCTGGTTGTAGTGTTCAAGCTGATATTTAATGAGCTGTGTGGGCTTACCCCCCAAGTAAACATCACGGGTAATTGAACAGTGATGTGCTTCATGTTTATTTTGTTTTCAGCTATTAAAGATGGATGGACATTTTTGCTTACGTTGTAATTTATATGCAAAAATATTTATGTTACTTGATGATCAATTACCTGACCTTTTCGTACACCCTCACCAAAAAATGTGTAAGAATAAATCTTGGTACTGAACAATATTGTATTATGCACAAAATTACTAATTTAGATTAGATATAACTCATGTACATAAACGTTGTGCGTGCAGTATCATGGTTACTTTCAAATGCATTAAGTCCCCGTACCAGCCTCTAATGTTGCTACTGTTGGGACACCGGCCTACTCTCGATAATTGAGAGCGAATGGGCTCTGATCTACCACGATCAATCCGGTTTGGTAGATGTCACATGTCTTCGAATTTTTGGTTCTCTGACATGCCGGTTTCCTCACGATGTTTTCCGTCACCGTTTCGAGAACGTGGTATTGCGCACATAAATTTTTAAAGCGAAAAATTCATTAGTGCACATGTGGATTTGAACCAGCAACCTTCAGTCGTCGTCTGTGCCCTTGGGCCACTACGCTCTATGAATTAAGTAACGAGCTGTTATTTTGACATTATAAACGGTCAATATTTATTTGTATAGACAAGTATTTAAGATATTGGGAGTCACCCAAGTTTGCAAATAGTAAAAGCGAACAAGCTGATCTCTCGTTCACTACGCGAGCTTGGCAGGCTAGTAAATATCACGGGTAATGACACAACCATGGGTAGTGTTTGTTTTTGCTCTTAGTGTAGATGAACATAACTTTGTTATGAATAAGTTGTAAGGTAAATAATTACATAATATATGATACGAGTTTCATGGTTGACTGCCTGAAGCGTTTAAGTAAAATTATTATAAATAGTAGAAGGACTCGTGATTTCCTTCTACTATTTTGTAATATCCCCCAAATTACTTGTCACAATTCCTACTATTACTATACTGTACGTATTGTGTTGCCCCCATCACGTTAACACGGGGATGTAAGTCTCATGCG
This sequence comes from Aplocera efformata, assembly GCA_921293045.1. Lineage (NCBI taxonomy): Eukaryota > Metazoa > Arthropoda > Insecta > Lepidoptera > Geometridae > Aplocera > Aplocera efformata. The sequence continues at coordinate 2,599,900 of OV121057.1, forward strand.
CTTGTAATTTCTCCAGTACCCACAACATTCCACCGGAACACAGCGACTTGAATGCACCACTGCCTAGCGGTGGATTACCACGAGTGGTGGCAATACTTCTCCGAACCAACTTGGTACAAGTTCTACTGCTACTTTGGGTTGGTCCTTTCGCACCATCTGGGGGAGTTTGAGGGTACCTACGGACGCGAGCAACTGGACCAATAATAATTCCCCTGAATTACTGTCATTTCAATCCGGTCTATAAGGTTTATTTTCCCATATTTTGGTCGGAACCGTTCACCATTAAGCCTACGGATTACTAGGGCCATTGTTATGCCAGTGTCGCGTTTGGAGATCCGATAATGAGGGGCCGTTAATCCCATCAAAGCCAAATTGACATTGGTAAGTACTGATTTGGAACAATTTGGGCCTGTTTGCGCGCTATTTGTCCCCAAAATTGTATTTAGTAAGACAGCGTGGTGGCCAAGAGGCACGGACGCTGACTTTTAATCTGAAGGTCGCTGGTTCAAACCCACACACCAATGAGTTTTTTCACTTGAAAAATTTATGTGCGCAATACCACGTTCTCGAAACGGTGACGGAAAATATCGTGAGGAAACCAGCATGTCTTAGAACCAAAAATTCGACGACGTAGCATCAACCAATCCGGATTGGGCTCCCGTGGCAGATCAGAGCCCATTCACTCTCAATTATCGAGAGTAGGCTGGTGTCCTTGCAGTGGGAACATTAGAGAGGCTGGTACGGCTGGTACCGTAAGTTATTATTGGGATTACTTTTTTATAACAAGTCATAAACTTATTAATCAGAACGATGTTTTGATTACTAAGTTTAGCACTTGTTCAAACCCTATCGGACCCTCCATGGGGGAAGCAAGAAACCCCTAATGGAAGGATTACTTTCTTTTCGCGAGCACGATCCCGTTTACAAATAATAATGTTCCTTATGTCTGCGTACTTATACCTTGTTAATGAATATTGAATGGATATTACAATTTATTTTGCATGTCGTGGAGCAGAGCGATAACAGGTTATGGCGTTTTATTATTAATTTAATTTAATTTATTATTATTATTTATTTATTTATTTATCATTGACACCTTCTTAACCAAATTATTTTTTATACATGATTTATACCTCCAGATTGGAAGTTTGGATGGTAGGGTATACTATGGCCACTACCGCCACTAAGCGGTAGAGGAGGACACCGTGGAGTTTTAGTGAGCAGTCCCACACCCACATAACCGCTCTGTTTCCCCGTGGCAGGGCGGTAGGCAAAGACATTTCTCCACGAAAAAAAAAAAAAAAAAAAAAAAAAAAAAAGGTTATACTATGGCGAGAACTGAAATATTTTATTTCGATTTTTTTTTATCGTTCAATTATGTTCATTTGCTTTTCATTCATATCTGCGGTCGTTGTTACGAGCGTAATTGCTCGCATTTGTCCAATTTTGACCTTAATGGTTACATGAAATAATGGATATTATCGCTTCATAGCTGGAAGAAATTTATGATCGAAATAATTATTTAACGCGACACTGAACAATTTGAACGTTAAATAAGAACGCCTGATTTTGTAGGTACATTATTTATAATAATAATATATTTTATATATTTATAGTACTTTGAACTCGTGAATATTTTATAAATATCATTGGCATACCTAAACTAGGAATTTTAACCAGCTTCAACCAAATTTCCTCTTCTTTCGTATATTAAGAAAGGAAGAAAGAAAGAAAATACATTTTTTGGACTACATCATCGTACCAGCCTCTAATGTTCCCACTGCAGGATCACCGGCCTACTCCCGATAATTGAGAGTGAATGGGCTTTGATCTGCCACGGGAGCCCAATCCGGATTGGTAGATGTCACATGTCTTCAAATTTTTGGTTCTAAGACATGCCGGTTTCCTCACGATGTTTTCCGTCACCGTTTCCAGAACGTGGTATTGCGCACATAAATTTTTCAAATGAAAAAACTCACGTTGCACGTGTGGGTTTGAACCAGCGTCCTTCAGATTGAAAGTCGGCATCTGTGCCCCTTGGCCACTGGGATCTCCATACATGCAATGCAAGTTAAATAAAAGCTTGTAAAAATATGATCAAATTGATAAGTTTCTCTGGTAGTCGGTTGAGTCCCGATTCATTCAAAGTATGAAATCCTGTTATGATTTATTTGCCGCTTTCTGAACTGCAAACAGTCATTATACACGTACCTGTGTAAATATTTGATTTCCTTTGATGAGCTCGCAATAATTCCGTCCCCCGAGTCACTGATCGTAACTATTTGTTTTTCCCTTCTCGATGACTAAAATGCTATAAATTAAATTAGGAAGTTCAGTTTTTTCTTCACCCGTTGTATACCAATATGGATGTTTCTATTTAAGGCCGATACATAAGCGATAACAGTATTGAAGTCGGTTTTTTTTAAATGATTGAATCATTTGTTAAAAAAAATTGATTGCGGCCGATATGTATTTTAGGAATGCGTGTTCCTCCGTATATTATTCGTATCGATCAGGTAATAAATAACTGGATGACAGCGAACATACATATAAATAAAACAACGGACGCGAAAACCTGGACCCCCAAAATTATTATTAAGAGAGGTAATTTTTACCGGTATAGTATTTTGAACTCATGAATATGTAATAAATAAACGACTTTGCAATGCGCCAGATTGCGAGAAGTTTAATTGCAAAGAAACGCTATACAAGGTTATATAATATCTGGATGCAGAAAAGGTATATACTGTAAGTTTATATTGTCAATTTATATCACGAATTATGTTATAGGCATATTATGTTATATAGAAGGTTATAGGCATAGTATCTACAATGCTATGCCTATAACCTTTATTAGTTGACCAAGTTTCATCACAATCTGGTGAATGGTACGTCAGCGCATAAAATACGAACAAACAAACATTAATTTTGATATATTAGATAACGCGTGCTGTTTCCGGAACAAACTGTTAATCCCATAACTGTATCGAATGGCACGAAACGAAATGCGTTTACTACCGCTGCTGTACGTGCCAACCGCATTTTATACCGCTGCGACCGCAGTTTTTGCCGGAAACGCAATTGCGGTTCAGTGTCATGCGCTAATGCTGGTTTAAATTACAGAGTTGTGTCAAAACGATCATTAATTACATACACCAGGCGAACTGAAAGGTAGAAAAAGTCTAAACATTTTTAATCTTGTAACTAAAATATGTAGTTAAGTAGTAGTAGAACTTGTGCCAAGTTCGTCCGGAGAGGTACTGCCACCAGACCTGGAATCTGCCGCCAAGCAGTACTGCTCGCATTACTGTGTACCGGTGGAAGGGTGTAGGTGCTGGTGAAATCACATGCGCATGAGACATATTATCCCCGTCTCGGGTGGTCGACGCAGCAGGATGAATGCGACTCAGTGTGAGATCCAAATCATAAACTGAGTCGCATTACTGTTGTCATAGGCGTTGGTCGCCATTTACCACCAGGTGGACCCTCAGCTCGTTTCGTCACTAATTCACATAAAAAAAATTTAGTTGTTGTGTGAATCAAAAGAGATTACGAAGTACTCCCAAAAGACTAGTTGTAAGTCGTTCTATTACTGATTGCTCATTAGTATTCTTGGTGGGGGCAACGAAGGCCTCCAATAACAGCCAGCATTGGAGTGTTTAGTTTCTTATAGCTAACCATGTCCAGTCCAGCTTATTACCATGTTTGATAGTACTGTGATTAGCCCATACCGTACCAGCTTCTAATGTTCCCACTGCAGGGACACCGGCCTACTCCCGATAATTAAGAGTGAATGGGCTCTGATCTACCACGGGAGCCCAATCCGGATTGGTAGATGTCACATGTCGTCGAATTTTTGGTTCTAAGACTTGCCGGTTTCCTGACGATGTTTTCCGTCACCGTTTCAAAAAACTCATTGGTGCACGTTTGGATTTGAACCAGCAACCTTCAGATTGAAAGTCGGTGTCTATGCCCCTGGGCTACCACGATTAGCCCATATTTCATACAAATCATAAAATAAATATTCAAGCATAGATATTTACTCTCGCTAATGGACTACTTGTAATATCCTTTTCATATTGTAAATACCTACTTTTAAGACATTTTATAAAGCGCATACACACATCATCGAACCCTAGGTATCGCCCTGGGATTCATCCTTACACGTGCAGCTGTGGAATGTGTTACCGCCAGAAGTTTTCCCCGATACGACATGGGTAGGTTTAAGAAAAATGTTAAAAAATATCTGCCGGGAAGGCAACGCACCGGCAACGCCACTGGTGCTGCAGATGTCAATAGGCGTCCAATTACCATCAGGTGGGCCGCAAGCGTCTTTGCATATAGATTAAAAAAAAATATTAAACAGACATATATATTCTTCACAAATATATGTGTCTTTAATATATGTTATTGTAATATATGTTTCGTATCGAACTAATGACGTACAGCATAGAAACGCAAACTCAAACTCATTTATTCTGTTATATCTCAATCATCGTTTGGGCACTTAAAATATAACACCCACACACACAAGTAAACATATATGACGTGTCATAACACATTACATCCTTACAGATAATATGCCAAATAACAGTTAGCATTCATGTTTTAGCAAATTTTCTAAATAAAATAAAATAAACGTTTACACGCTTATACCAGGATTCCCTGCGTTGCAGATGACACAAACATAAGATAAACACCCAATAACAATCTTCATGCTTACCACATAATATATACCCCAGCCGGGAGTCGAACCCGGGACCCCTCGCTTTGAAGGTAGGGTTATTATCAACTTAACAATGGAGTCGTCTTATTTTCCAAATTTAGGTACGTCTCTTTCTGCCTTCTACCAGCTGTGAAAAAGTATAATATTTTGTAATATAACTTGCCTAAACATTTCCTCTGATGTTGTAATAAGTAGCAAAATATACGTCTGACATAAAAACAAATTTATCTAATAAAAAATATATTCACATATATAAAAACACAGCAAAACGTTTTCAGCACTAACCCAAGCAAATTGAATACTTTGCATTTACATTTATCATAAAACAAGCCAACGGACTCATATTCTTTAAGAAAAGGATTTTAACTCTAAAAATGTAGCACTAGCGTTACTTTAGTACAAAACTGAACACAAAATGTGTTATTTCTCACTAAGAGCAAGGAGTCAGGCTTCAGTGCTGGCACATAAATTACGCGCTCAAAGGGATGTAACACATTATGTTAGGGTGCTTGTACACGATGTACACAATATCGGAGTTTAGGCCGCATGCTGACTGCAGTTTTTTTTTAAACATTAACTTATCAAGGGTTTTTATGCTAATTTCGTTACGAGCAGGCCGCCAACCTGATATTAAGAGGATACCGCCGTCCCTTTTTTGAACTTAGCTTTAATTCCTTACTCATTATTGGTAAGTTAAAAGTGAGAAGACCCAGAGACTCAGAGACTAGAATGTTAATCCTCAAGTGCCTGTGATTTGTATGATATCAACCAAATAGAAATAGAAAATTAGTTAGTAGGTCTTATGTGATGTGATATAATAATTTAAAGTGTTTTAGCAAGCTATTGATGCGCCATAGATTAGCTATCGTCAAAAATGCAAGCAAATGATGAAGTTGTTGAAGTATTCAATTTATAAACAGAGTTGCCAGCTTGTCAAGTCATCATGTGACATGCGTCTTGTACAAGCACCATTCACCCGTTGTGACGAGACGGTTTTGCTGAGCGTAGCACCGCTACGAGGGTTGGATCTACGTGCGTAGACAAGCTACGCGATTATACGGGGAGAAACAGTGCGATCACAATATTGGCTTGTATAGCTATAAAAAATGTTTTCCTTTTCATACTAATACTTCTCAAAACAAATAAAACCTAAACCTACTTTTTTATAGATTTCTTTTTCATAGATAACATTTAAAGTTAAACTTTGAACAAAATAATCCTTGCCCGGCTATTTTTACCTACGCTACGTAAAGGAGAGTAAAAATCTTGTTTTTGTGTTCATACCACCTGTGACAAAGGGAATCTTAATGAGTATGTAATAGTGAGTATTAAAAAGTTACCCAATTGTCCCCGCACATACTGATGAAGAATACATTGCATTTGATTATTGAGTGGAATATATATCTAATAATAATTAATATAAATATATTTCGTATATATAATTATATATATGCAAAATGATTTTGGATTCTGACGTGTTTTTATGCGCAGGCATACAGCCCACCTAATTTTTAGTGGTTGCAGTTGACCTGAAACAACAATAAAACGACTACGGTCGTCCCCTATCCATGTATGAGAAGACCCAATTCGCATAGTCTTGTGCTCGTCATTGAGCTATTATTTCACCGGCACCCACACCCACACCCTTCCACCTGAATATAGCAATGCGAGTGCACCACTGCTTAGCGGTAGATTACCAGGTGTGGTGCAGTAGTCTGCTTACCGTTCCCTCACGCAAAGTTCGAAATATCATGAAGTTTTGTGTACAAGAGAACAAAATATCTTAAGTCAAATTATTATCAAATAATCTAAGTCAACCATCAGCTGAATATACCTCAAATATTATGTTGACATAAGAGTTATAATATTATTTAAGTGTTAGCCGATGCAAAATATAAATAAGCTTTAGCAAATACATTATTCCCGTGCCAAGGGTGCTTTTGAGCAGGTAGGTAAATTGAAACTTCAAGGGATCAGAATCCCAATGTTTAAACACTTTTTAAACTCACGATAGGTCAGCGTAAGGGTAAGCGAAACGAGTAATTTGAGTGCTAGTTGCACCTTAACCAAAGAAAAATACAAAATAAAAAGAGGCTACGCGCGAAACTACTAACTAGAAAGTAGACGGACATTTTTTCGGCGATCCTTCAAAGCGAAAATCGTATTAGTGTCACGTTGTGTTGTGAAGATCTTTTCGTCCATTTCATTTCTATTCAGTGAAAGAAATAGTTTCCCTTTTGATGGTATTACGAGTGAATGGAATGACAGATGGCCTGTCTTAGTTGTCAAGTATCTTTACTCAAATTTTCTGAAATAGTGACTATTCCAGCGCGGCTTGACTCATACACACAATATCATATACACAATTTGACCTCGCAGCTCAAATTGAAACCGTCGTTTTAATGGTTTTTTTTTTTTTTTGTTTTTCTAGTCTGATAGAAATGATCTTTAATTTTCACTTTATGAGACTCCATATCGTAATCCACATTTCAAGGTGATGCCCGGTACATCGATAATGCATGAAATGAAATTAATACATACATTTCCCCTTTATTATTAACTGATTTTTAAAAAAGGAGGACTATTTCAATTCATCCATATTATTTTTAGCCCATTAGCGTTACCCACGGTTTTCCGGGATCAAAAGCAGCCAATGTGTGAATGGATTAACACATCGGCTACTTTTGATCTCGGAAATTTAGATTAAATTTCCATTAAATTAAAATATAAGCTGGTACCAAATTTCATTCAAATCCGTTGAACCGTTTGAGCGTGAAGAAGTAAGTACTCGTAAATACAATCTTTTGACTTTATAATATTTTTATAAAGTGATTTTTTTTTGCCATTTCTGAACCTATTAAGATGACTGTTTAGTTAGATGGAGATTACTTCCGCAAAAATCAATAAATAAGTTATAAAAGTTTTAAGTATCCGAATCAATCATTTATATTGGTTTCAATAAGTTGGATTAGCGATTTATCCTATTTACAATATAAATCAGTCAACTAAATTGGTTTCAATTCGTTTAGTATTTGTCCGAGCTATTAATTAATCAGTTTAATTAGAAAATTGGGTCAACAATTTTTTTTCTTCATAAAATATGATTTTAAGCTATCAATAGGGAATGCTGAATCACTTGTCACTATTACATATTATTTGATTTATGTAGTCTAAATGACACAATATGTAGTTTGAAGGACTTTCAAGTGTGCTTTGTAAAAAAAAAAAAAAAAACTGGAAATTATACAGAGCACCAACTAACCGCAAAGAGATAGTGGCGGTAAAATAGGAAAAACAAAGAACTTTTAACAATAGGACATTTCTCATATTTCTATACACCTTTTATCCAAAAATCTTGTGCTTACATTCAAAAAGATTTTGGGCCAAAATGCGCTGATATTTCTTTTAATATGAAAATAAACTTCACGAAAGCCTTAGAATTTTTTACCCCTTTGAACAATTCCTTGCAAAAAATGTATTGTTTCGTCTGTGGTAGGTAATTAGTTACACTCAAAGGAATGTCTGTTCCAGACTTGGAGACAACTGCTATTTTCAGCTTGTTTACTTTTTTGTGGAAAAATAATGGTGTTCTGCTGGAGCTTCTACTTTCTATGTCCTGGTGACAGAGTTTTCAAGCCACCTAAAGGTTGGGAGACCTTATAAAATTTATTTTTTGTAAGTCAACAATTATTTATCCGGATACAATTTGATTATTATTACAGGGAGATATATTTTCTCATACTTGACAAGGCTTATGTACAGCTACTACAAAAACTGTTATTTTAACGAAACTAAGTGTCCATTGTGTCCTAAATTGAACAAATGAATGATGATGAAGACTTAACTACCACTATAGCTGCGACCTACATCTTAAGTTGCCCCGAAGCATGAAAACGCTCAGTTTAAACGACAATCAATGGTCACCCATCCGAATACTGACCAGGTGGAGTGTGGCATAACTTGACTGATTTTTATTGAATATCTAAGCAAAATTTGCTATGAGCGCTTATATATAAAAAAAATAATTTCCGTGCGTTAGCCTCGCAAAAACAAGAAAATGGCTATAGACTGGTAGCCATAATCATTAATGCCAACACCGAAAAACATTAACCTAGTTTTCAAACAACTTGCCGTTCTATCACAATACGTAACAAAATCTTTCAATACAAAACCGTCAATGTATTCTTGCGCTCCTTTAGGATGCGTTGTCCAAGAGGGTAGGTCCCTTCAGTATAGCTTTGGCCTCGGACCTGAGCAGACGCGTCTAGGTTGAGGCGATTTTTCGCATCGAACTTTCAGCATATACCACGCGAGTTTTTCTTACAATTCGAAAGTGGAAATTCATTTAAAAAGGTGATTGGTGTTTTTATATTTGATGTTTTTGAGTGATGACTGAATTACAGTTTTTTATTTTGCGCTGTGGGAACACCGAAGAGGAGTATCCAGAATTAGGTAAATATTTCAAGGGTTTATGAAGGAATTAAACTTGTAAGGATAATTAAAATTTAATGAATGACCCCAGGCTACTGTTGTGTTTTAATTACAGCGGCTGATTAAAAGATAATGATGGTGTTTGGTGTTAAATATCGCACTGAGTTAGACTAGTTGGTTTTTCGTTTTTCATCAATTTGCTATTTTGGGTGCATTGTGACAGCACCGAAGTTATCGGCGTCACAGAAAAAAACACATGTAGATAGATAATTCTTTGATGTGTAAGAAAAATAAGTACCTAAATAGGTGAACTTAATGCTATTTAGTATTTTCTTCCAGCTAACCTTTGTGTATTATGGAGCGGGTAACACACAACTTGTAAGGGCCGATTAAAAATTTAATAATTCAGTACGATAATTTATGCATGAAAATCATACAATAATATACGGAAAAAAACAAATTTGAGTGTCTTATTCGTCTAAAAAAAATCGAGTAAACAATTATGTACCTAATACATTTATTACTTGTCTGTTACAACAACAGTTTAAGCAAAGCAGTGTTATTTTTCAATATTCGTCGTTTGATTCTTTTAGTCAATGCTTAGTAAAAATCGTTTAGTTTAAACTTAAGTTAATTACTTGATTGGTGAAAGAGATGCTAGTATGACACTTGATATTTTATTACTATATACATTGACACTTATTTAGTAAACTTTGCAAAGCCTCTCTATGTAAAAGGAGCGTGAAAAGTTCACTTTCACATAGAGAGGCTTTGCAAAGTTTACTAAATACGTATAAATGTATATAATAATCTACCTACCTCTCTATGTGAAAGGAGCGTGAAACATTAATTTTACATAGAGAATTAAGTCTATTTTTGCTACAATTCTGAGTTATGACTGAGCCAGTCATGACTCATGCTTTTTCTTTTGAACGCACGTATATTTTTTATACAAAATTAAATGGAAAATCTGCTTCTTGGTCTTGGTTAAGTAACTAACTGTGGCGTCGAAATTTTGCCTAACTGCCCGAAGGCCTTCGACTCGATTTATCGACTAATAGCCGGGACTGACATTTCAACATGCCGTCAAAAGCAGGGAAGTGCTCTGTTTAAATGCTCCAAAACGGTTACCCATCCAAATTCTGACCGGACCAAGAGTTTTTTACTTAGCTGATATCTAAAGAAGAGCTAAGCAAGCTTCGCCACAAGCGTAAATGAAAATTTAAAGCATATACCTATTTACCTATAGTTTTAAGTATCGAACAAGTTTGAGTTTCAATAGTGTTATAATAAACCCATAGACAAATTGATAGCAAAATAAATATCGTAAAACTTGCAGTACTAAAAATGCAGTATTTTTATAGCATGTTAAATTTTCCAATCACGATTGGTAAACCAGTGTGATATCTAGGTCACAGTTTTGTATTTCCAACCCTTTCATTCCAGTTCCTAGAAACGATGCCTTTCAGATATAATTGATTTATAAAAAAATAGAAAAAAAACTTTTCCCCTTATTTCTCAACCTTAGGAGGAAAAACCTAGATTGGTCCACAACGGGTGAAGAAAAAAGTAAATAATTCGTTCGTAATTTCGTTGGATGGCATATTTTTTCCAGGTATTTTAATTTGAAAACCAATTTAATTAAACGTTTTTAAAATTTCTGTGGAACTAATCAGAAAGCTTTCAACTATAAAAAATATTTTCCAAATCGGTTGATAGTACATGGTTGAAAACGACCATTAAAAAAAATACCTAATTAATATAATAATATATTGATAACCTCCTCTTTTGAAAGTCAGTTGAAAAGAGGCTTTTGTATCTTGAATAAATATGGTAATAATGGTGATGAAATGAGCTGATAAGTTAAACCATTTGATATACCAACAATACAGACCCTCCCCTACTTGACTTGGGGGGACATCGCAGTACGTCACACCACCCCACGAGAGCGTGGTGGCCCGGGGTAACAGACGCTGGCTTTCAATTCCGAAGGGAGCTGGATCAAACCCAAACGATGACGTGCACCAAAGTAATTTTCACCTTCCGTAAAAAGTCGTCATATCAGATCATGAATTTGATGTAATCTTCATAGACAGGTATCAGATTATAGGGGAAATATTCGATATATTTTACTGACTTTGCAAAGGAAGGTTCTTAATTCTTTTCATCTATTGGCGCGCCTTGTCAGTAAAACGGGAAGCGGATATGCCGTTATGCTTTGCAGTTGCTGGGTGTTTCATGACGTCCAACTTTTTTTTGTATGACGTTCGATTTTTTCGTCAATTGTGAATCTATTTGTTTTATCTCACTAACTGTAATTGAAGCAAAATCATTACATACTCTGAGGAAGAACTTATTTAATTAGTGTTGTATGTAATTATCAGTGAAAAGTTATGTATAATCAGTTGTCATGTTAATAATGTGCCAACAACGCGCAAAAATTACGCACATCGGTACAGATATCTTACCATTTTCACAATTTTTTTTTCTGTAAAACAAATTCACCTTGTTAACTATATTCAATATATTAATTGAGATTCGAGGAATACGTTCAGTTCAGCTAAATAAAATTGGGTCATTTGAATAATTGGTTATTGGGACGTACAATTTGAAATAGGTATTAAAATGCAAAGAGTAGTAGGGAGTTAAGTTTGTCTATTACATTCTTCAATTAGTGGAATCTTTCTTGAGGTTTGGTTTGAATTCTAAAGGTATATTGCTACGTGATATAAATGCCAAAGATCTCTCGTTTAAAGAAACGTAAAGATAGGATGGAGACGTGGCGGCATTACAAACGTGCACAGAACTTTCAATCTAAAAGTCACTGGTTCCACTCCAGAATCGTAGCATAGAATTATATATAAAAATATATTATATATGACGTATTCAAAACGTTAAACAAGAACATCGTTAGGAAGCCGGCATGGTCTAGAACCAGTTCTTTTTTTTATTTATAAAAAAAAAAGAAATAACAATAATAGCTAAACGTAATAGCCATAGTAGGTTTGCGTTCGTTCCTTACAGATCATCTAAGTAAATCACTTCCGCCCTGTCAGTTGGTGACCGTTAAGTGGAGACCGTTAACTGAGCACTTTCTTGCTTCGGAGGACACGATAAGGTACGAGGTTGGTACTAGTCAATAAGCCAAGTAGGAGATCTTTGGGTGGCTTGTAAACTTCGATACTAGAGTTGACCGCATACAAAAAAAAACTTTCAGGTGTAGGCAACCAACAACTCAAAAACCAACTCAAAACAGACGGTTAAAATTTTTTACCGGCAACTTCAAAACATTAAACAACTGACGTTGGTTCCAAGAACAACAATACACCTAATAGCAAAGTTCAGTTTGTCCTACTTATGAATTTTTAATGTTAAGGGCGACCAACGCTGTCCTCCACATATTTAACGAGCTGTACGGTATGCTTACTCGTAAAATCACCAAACTACAGATAAACTAAGTTCGCTATATAACATGCCACGAATACGCATTTTTTTCTCAATAATTTTATCATGATGTGATACATCTTTTTTGTAGTAATACCAACTCGTCTAACGTGACGGCAAATAGCATGTGCAGGGAGCACACGCTATTTGCCGTCACATATGCAGTCATTTTTAATATCTACCGGGAATCCCGTGACGGCAAACTTTTTTTCAAACAAAGATTTTGTACGTTTTTTACACAAATAAAAACTAAGCCAATATTTGTCTTACTGTGTATGTTTTAAACACAAAGCGTAGCTTTCAAATAGTTAAAATAGAATAGATGATATAAAAATTGAATATACATTTTTATATAAGTTCATACCTTTCCCTTGAAAGGTTAAGCAGAGCAAGCAATATTGGGCTACTTTTCATTGTGTGTGTTAAATATTGATAAAAAAGACGTGAAAAACTCTGAGCTTTTCGATGCTATTTTCACACGAACAACTTTTTGCGTGGTTCCCTAAATCATATTTTATAAAAGTAGCCCAAGTTACTCCTTAATATCAGCATCTGTCAGTGGAAGTCCCATTAAAATCCTCCTCTGGAACTCTGTTGAAAACCCGAGACGGGGGTAACCTCTTAAGGTAATGTTAACCATAGCCCCAAAACCACCATGACATACCAGCTTAACACTAAAAATCACGTAGAATCATGTGGAAGTGGGCCTTTCGTGGCTACTAAGCGATTCAGTCGTTACATTCGAACTTGTAAAGTCTCGGAATGTTTAAGTAGCCAGCACGTATTTGATAGTAGCTCAGACTTCGGGAGCGAGACACTTTGGCACTTGTTTTCTAGAATTTTCTACTGTAATATCACATTTTGGTAATAGAGTAGAGATTTATACAAGTTTTGAAACTGTTATGAACATTATTTTTCGAGTTACCGAGATATTTATAATACCATGATTTGTGAGTTTGACTCCCGATATTTCGACGCAGTTTCATGCGTGAATCAAGTCTTTGCGTGATGGGGTGTGCACATCATTGGCATACATATTGGTCTACCCTCTTGCGTACTCACACAGATCATGGGAAAAACTCGGTACTTGAAAAATAATACAGATTTATAACAATTCGTTTTTTTTTTATTTACTACAATAATACGATCTAGGTCCTCCTAGGTCTTAGAACTTTTTATTGAACTCTTTATTTTAAAGAGTTTTCTATCACTCTGTGGCTAGAAACATCATACAGGCATGATCTCGACAAATATTTTACTTAAAAAATACATAGACACTTTCTTAATATATAATGAAGCCGTCACTTGATGCGCTTACGTACTTGTGCCAAGTTCGTCCGGAGAGGTACTGCCACCACACTTGGAATCTGCCGCCAAGCAGTCGTGCTCGCATTACTGTGTTCCAGTGGAAGGGTGTGGGTGCCGGTGAAATCACATGCGCATGACATGTATCATCCCCGTCTCGGGTGGTAAATGTGACTCAGTGTAAGATCCAAATATTATACTGAGTCGCATTGCTGTTGCCATGGGCGGGGATCGCCCGCAAATGTCTTTGAATAACTTTTAAAAAGTTTTTTCAAAGACAAATATGTGTAAACCTTATTCTTTTGATTCTTTCCTTTGGAGTGGTCTAACTTCCCTGGTCTACTTATCTGCCACACCTGGCATAGCTATTTTCCTGTTTTCACAATAATCAGATAACTTCACCCATTCAAAATAGAACAATAGACACGAACAAAAGATAGTCGAAAAATTCCATTCAACCCTTTTCTTGCCACTAATTGGATTTTTGACACTAATTAAAAAGGATGGCATTTCTATTGTTCCATTGTCATATCGCAAAATATGAGATACACATTACTGGTAGGTTGTTACTGGAAAAATATACTATTGTACAATACATGTGAATTATACGTGTTATTATTATATTATTATTTTCAGTTTTATGGTTTATTAACTTATATAAGAAATATGTATTTAATTTAATATTATTTCAGATGTAAGTGAACAACTTATTTTATGAGAACAGAGCTCTTTTTTAAAGGCATATTGCCCTACCCTTACGTACCCCCTATAGTATGAAAGGAGCAACTAAAAGCAGAAGTTGGGCTTAAGGCAAGTTCTCCTGGATAAATACTGCCTCCACACCTGATAATTTACAAGTAGTAGTGCATTGGTACTGCTGTATTGATGGAAGGGTATGGTTGCCGTTGAAATGACAAGCCCATGACACATTACCCTCGCCTCGGGTAATGGGCGCTACGTAGTTGTCTCGGGTCTTGTCCTACTTGGTTCGAAAGGATCTTAGTCATATTGCTGTTTTATAGGCGGAGGTAACTACTTAACGACAGGTAAGCTTTTAGCTCGTCACGTCACTATAGTAGTATAAAAAAATATCCGGAGTCTACAAAACCGTCCAAAACGTTACTTAAGCTATATTCATCAATTGATACAACACTTTAATTTAAGTAATTTTTTACTATAGTATAAACGCTGTAACAATCGATAAATTAAAAGATTATTGAACGTTTATTTTATCTCCGACATACCACGTCCCGATAGAAAGCCAAAAGGAAAAATCAAACAATCGGAAAATCTATTTCACTTTACGCTCAGACTTAAAATCTCACCCCAAACGTCTTTGTTACTGTTACTGCAGAAATATAGCGTGGAAACAATTCAATCGGACGACAGCCGCGGAAATTCAATCCTGTTTCGAAGAATATACTCCTGGGTCATTTTTATCCCGTTCACATTTCCCGGGTCATTTTTATCCGCGTCGCATTCAAAGTGTTAAATTGTTTTGCAGCTTCGCTGTTTGTTTGGAAGTCGTTAGTTCATTCTCGCGCGGAGTTATGTTTTATAGATACTATTATGAAAATAATATGTTCTGCTGAACTCAAGAAGCATAATTTTGAAGGCTAGTTATCTTGTTTCATAATAAGCGTACTATCAACCTGGCTACAGAACCGTAAGCAACCGTAAAGTGGTTGTCTGTAAACATGAAACAATGAAGAACATAAAATGTACTGCGTTAAAATGTAGTAAAGTAAACCGACACGTTTTGTTTACAAAGAGGAAAGGTTTTTTTCTGAATTATAAAAAAAATAAAAATCCTTACGGGTTTCGTTCAGTAAGAGTTAACTAGTCTATTACTATAATTGCTGTGACAGATTAATTACCAGACGCCGAGTTGATTCCATGTTTTCTTCCAGTTCTGGGAAGGAACTAAAAATAGAAAATGTTTTTATTTTCACAGCATTCTCCGTTCACAGCCATTACTAGGCTTTTACGCTAAATTCTAATGTCATTTGTTTGAAGTAGATTTAGAATTGCACTTGAAATGATGAAGCGTTTTCAGTAATGAAAATGTTAAAAGTAGTTTAGCTGCTAATGTTAAAAGTAGTACCTATTAATTTGGCCTTTTTACGTAATGAAGTCCGGACGCGCTATAGGCTAATCTAATGGTAAGTGGTAACCTTCGCTCATAACAACAATGGTCGTAGTGTGTTTGTGGTGTTCTAAAGTTATTTTCAATACGTCTTTGGTCTTTGCTTAATGGGCTCTGAGAAATCTTGATACACTGTCTACATAGAAGTGCCATCTGGTACCAATTTTGGATACATGACCGCCAAAAATTAATAACGCTAATTAAGTAATAACGATTATATTTAATATAGGTGTAAATGACATATAAATTTATTTGACATGCCATCATACTTTATAATATGTATTGTTGAAATTATAATATATCATTTATTTCTTGTCAATGCCACTATACAGCAGCTATTGTTTAATTATATTTTATTTTTAATGTAACATTTTCTTTGAATTATTTTAAGTATTTCTTTGACGCTACTATGCTTGTCTATTGTAATTGTAAGATAGTTCCGACCTACATAATTATTGTAACAATATAATGTAATTGTAAATTTGACATAACCAAGTGTTCACATTTGACATAACCAAGTGTTCACAAATGATCCTACGGTGAAAATAAATGAGTATGAGTATGAGTAAAAGCGCTCATTGCACTTATCCGGTTTTTTATAATACTGTCCCTATTTATTTCATTCACTGGTCGTATTTTACTTCAATTCAAAGTGTCAAAGCGTCCATTGTCTGTAATGTGTTTTCTTCAATGGACGTTAGTTTCAAACTAGATTTGTAGTCCAACTTTGTCGATACAAATGGCTGTGTCGAAGCTCTCACCTTGTTTGGTATTTCGGAAAGTATACTCACTACCCGATTTTAAACTCTATGTGCCAGTTACAGGGTTTGGTTTTTGTGTCTCGTTTCAATATTAGATTAGCTATAGGTGTTACAAATGCAAATAATGACCAAACACAATAACACACATTAAAACTCTCTGTATTATACTGATTCAATTTATAACGCTTGCCTTTTTGAATCTAGGGGTCTGTGAATAATGCGGTAATTATAATTATTATAGTAGCAATGTTATCAGTTAATTATATTTTAGCTCTCATAAGGTACAATTCACAAAAAAATAACATGACATGGAATTTAAATGTTTTTTTTTTTGAATTCTTACTTGTCTTGGAAGACCCTAGAATTAATAACGCTTTTTTTTATTTAAATAAATATTTACCGACTACCATATCCGACCTTTTATGGAAACAAATCAAGAAACCCCTAAAGGAATTACTTAAGTCTCGCATGCATGATTCTATTCACAAAAAATATATTGAATTATTACGTATACATCGTGTTTGTCAATATTTAAATGTCCTTAATGCAGTTTTGAATATGATATAGACAAATGGGAAGAACACCACAGTTCTGATAGCACAAACCAAAAATAAAAATAAAATGATGCTTCTAAGTTATTCATAACACAAGTATTCCTCTACCAAATAAAATGTCACCGAACATGGCATAGAGATCTATTAATTCAGCGCACGTACCTACACTATACAAATTCCGAAAAGTAAGTTCGTCTGTGCAGAATTACATTTTGTCTAAGTCAATTCTGACGGGACTATCGTTGAATCTTAAGCAGACCTCAGGCTTTGATTATTATAAGGATGCTGTTTATTTACGCTTCAAACTTTCTCATACAGGGTTACTGGTAATCTTCACTCAACTTTTTAACGGCAGTTGCTTTGCATAATTATTTGTTTTACTGTTAATAACATTTCTATGAAAAATAAAGATTTGAATTGGCATTTTTTGACATTACTCATACTATTTTATTACAACTGACTATTTACGTAGAGTTATAATTGACATTTTGCTGTCTGTACTTAGCTATTAATAAATTAATAACAATGTCATAAATTGTTATTTACAAAATTAAATTTAATGTGACATACATGTCACTTTAAAATAATTTTAATGTGACATGTATGTCAGTGTTTTTTTACTCATTTAACATTTTGACATTCATAATTGTCCCATATATATCTGCTGGATGAAAAGAAACGGATGAAATCATCATCTGTCACAGGTCTATGACATAACTTATAGGATTAGCAAGCTGAAGTGTTATTAGACTGCTAAAACTGAACTGAACTGATGAACGATCTTTTGAGCGGAGACCGCGTATAGGTAAACGTAGGGTAGGGCGCCCCCATCCAAAAGTGGATGCAAAAATGCTAAAAGCTAAAGACTGGGCTTAAAGGCGCTTACTGTGAAGGCCCTATGTCCAGCTGTGGGCTGGTAAAATATTTTATTTGCGCGTTACGCCATGAATATGACC
Source organism: Aplocera efformata (assembly GCA_921293045.1). NCBI lineage: Eukaryota > Metazoa > Arthropoda > Insecta > Lepidoptera > Geometridae > Aplocera > Aplocera efformata. Next base: position 2,618,223 of record OV121057.1, read on the forward strand.
ATTTATAGTTTCAGTGTAGTATCAGAACTGTGTTATAAAAGCAAAAATCTTGTTTACGTAAAAGCTGGTTATTAAGAACTAACAGGTCATTTGCAACAACTAAGCACTCTCTCGAGAATTCGAGCGAGCAACTAACGACGGCAAGAAACCTTATTAGCTGTAGTCAGCTGGAAAATCTAGTTAAAACCTTTAAAACAATGGAGAAATTGCTTTGTGACTTACTGTGCTACACCACACGTATTTCTACAGTTGCCTTGGGAGACGTTGCTGGCGTCCGTAGAAGAATTGTTAGTTTCTATGTTTTATTAGAGTAAAATTGCAATCAATTCAATAACTGTTTATTGTTACACAAACTGGTATTCTAAAATAAATTATAAAAACAATCAGCGTGGCATGGCGGGGCATAGAGAATAGAGAAAAACAAACATAGACAAGAGAACAGCGCATCTAGTGGCGAATTAACTTATCATCAAATTAGCGGCAAATATGAAGAGCGTGGTGGCCCAGGGGCATAGACGCCGACTTTCAATCTGAAGGTTGCTGGTTTACCCACAAGTGCACCAATGAGTTTTTTCACTTGAAAATTTATGTGCGCAATACCACGTTCTCAAAACGGTGACGGAAAACATCGTGAGGAAACCGGCATATCTTAGAACGACGACATGTGACATCTACCAATCCGGATTGGGCTCCCGTGGTAGATCAGACCCAATTCAATTATCGACTCAACTCAAACTCTCAATTATCGACAGTAGGCCGATGTCCCTGCAGTTGAAACATTAGAGGCTGGTACGGTATGAAATTATATTCCTAACAAGAATACCGTCAGAGTGCCTACAAGTATCACCTGGGTTGTGTGAAAGTAGAGTAGTAAGAGGACTTGTACAAAATTTGTCCGGAGTAGTACTGTCACCTGCCAAACAGTTGTGCATTCGCGTTTCTATGTTCCGGGGGAAGAGAGAAGAAATTACAAGCGCATGAGACGCTACATTCCCGTCTCGTGTGACGGACGCAACATGATACAACTTGGGTATTCTTATACTTACGTCGGCGAGGACCTAAGGTGGTATTGTCTATGGGCGGGGTGGTGAGAGCTCGTTCTATCACTGTCATTGTATCAAAAGAGGCCATCATTAAAATGAGGCAGAATTCTAAATTAAGATTTTAATAAGCTTCATTATCTTTAAGGCGATTAGCAAAATAAACATTTGATGAACTTGAATTAAGTTTTGGTTATGTTAATAAATTAAGAACGAAAAGGTCTGTTAACAAAATTACGTACTTACCTAATCTTTTATATTTAATAATGCATTATTGACAATGACCCTTCAACGTTATTTTTTATTGGACCTTTGCTTGACTTCAAGCTCACGTGATGTTGAGTGATGATAAGATCGATGATGGACCACGAAGGTCTGTATGATACCCATTTACCCTGGACTTGATGGTAATTTTCAGGAAAAACAGATGCCGGGCAACGTGCTCCATTCCTTAGCTGTTCGCATTATAGTGATAGTGATTAGCTGTCGTTCTGACATAAACACTTATCCTTAATTAAGCTACTGAACCCAAAAAATAAATAAAACCGGGCCGTTTTTTCGCAATGTCAAAAGTGATAAGAAAAGTACGCTTTCAATTTAAGTGCGCATTTGAAAATATGGCGAGAAAATTGCCGGGATCATTTCTATTTTATTGCGAAGACGAATAGGCTCATTGGAATGCAAAATACGCAATTTTGACGATTTTTTATGAGAACATTCTTTCGGCTGTTACAGGCTTCTTAATTTTATTACTTCCGGTTCACCTACTATTGACAAGCGTGAGTGAATTTATTATAGGATTATTATTTATGGAATTGTTTTATTATGGCCTTATTATTATGAAAATATATTTTGTGCTAGCACATGTCCTCATATTTTTCGGCACTGCATGGAACGAATAATTGTTATATGCCTTTTTTACGACGTAAATGGCAGCACTCCTTTAGCATAATTGAAAGTATTCTCCTATTTTTGCAGTCAGACAAAAATGTAATGAAAAATTAAAAAAAAAAAAATGTTTACAAACTAATAAAAATAATAAAGTACATGCAGTAACTTGTACTTTACATAAATGATGAGTATGAAATAGATTACACATACATTGGGAACCTCTTTCGTTTTTGAATTCGGAATAAGGTTAAATGAGACAATAAATAAAAAGTTTTTATTGTGGTATTTGGGTTGAGGCCGTTTCCCTTTTCGTATTATTAAGGCTACATAGGTGAGGTGAGGGCGTGTTTACTATCACATCACCACGCAACATGTTAACATGATTTGTATTTGAATATGAAATAGCTCGTAGCTTTATTTATATCAATCAATAATTACTGATTAACAAATACAATAAATGAATACATTGTTAAAAATAATCTTAAGTTACATATAAGTTATGTACATATAAGTTTGATATCATATAAACGTACTGAACAAATAATAATTACAAGCAATTGGCAAGACGAAGCTGTGTGAAATATCCATGAATAATTGTTTAATAATAGACATTATTTTAATTGTATATAGTCAATGAAACAAAATGTATAGTAATTAGCTAAATTAACTAGTAAATAAACGTAAATAAATAAACGTTTACACACTCATACCTCTGCACTAGGATTCCCTGTGTCGCAGATGGCATGGACAAACACAGAAACACAACACAAACACCCAAGACCCGAGAACAAACTTCATGCTCACCACACAAAGTATGCCCCGGCCGGGAATCGAACCCGGGACCCCTCGCTTCGAAGGCAAGGCTACTACCAACTTAGCCACGGAGCCGTCCAAAATAAAATTCAATTACAATAAATTACTGCAACAAAATCTACCATTTACTACTCAGCAACATATTATAAAATGGAGGCCCCATTTCCAGTTTATACTCGTATATAGAGATCAGTGCAATTTGGGGGTGCTTACATCCGTAGGTAGGTGCAATACGAGCAACTCAAAGTAGCTGTAGAACTTGTGTGAAGTTCAGAAAATACTGTAGTATACACGTGAAAAGGCGAAACACGTGGACATTCCTGTTGAGTATTTATTTATTTAGTAAAAGCTTAGAGCAAGTGTTATAAGCTGTTTTGCGGAGTCCTCGTGCTTGCTTTCGTAGGTGTGAACCATAGCAGATTATGATCAAAAACATGCTACGGGAAGTTGGCAGATCATTTTTTCGATCGGCTTTTTTCAAGGTAAAAACGCCAGAACTGTTTCTAAAAAGTGTCAGGAATAGTAGAACTCAGCTGCATGAAAAGAACTCCAACTTATTTTTGATCTGCTGGACAGTGAGCTGCTAAGTTCACTCACATTTAAACACATCCTTACTCTATATATATCCCACGATCGTCTAGAGAAGTACTGCCTCCACACCTGGTAATCTACCGCCAAGCAGGACGGGCGCAACGGGATGCAAGTTAGGTGGAGGACCTGGGTCGTATTGCTGTTGTAATGGGCCACTGGCCACATGGCCACCATCAGATTCAGTCTTTATTTCTCCGTTCTATTTCTAATATAGGCTGTTAAATCGTAATTGGTTGGAATTTCCACAGAACTCTATTATTATGGCGAATTAACAAATAAATAAAAAAAACAGCTACACGCGATCCCGCTCGCCGACGGTTCCATGGAAACAATTTTAAAATTATATATTTATTATTTGGAAATCAACCATAGAAAAGTGACTGATTTAAAAATCAAAATAAAGACTTTAATACTTTCATTTCTTATTTCTCACTCGTATCCCTTAGGGGTTACATCCTATAATTTTAAAAAGAACCCGTCCGCACTTTGTATAGATATACAACGGGCGAAGAAAAAAGTCGCAGGAAAGCAAAAATACGCAATTTCGTTTACTTGGATGACATATTTTTTTCTAGGAATTTTGATTCAATAACCAAACCATGGAACTGATTATGATAAAGTTTCAAACAACAAAAAACAAAAAAAAAATCCAAATCGGTTGATAAATGTCGAAGTACTGAGTTATCGAACATAAAAATTGCTTGCCTAGAAGTTCTTACAGATAATTTGAGTTAAGCAACTCTTCGAACGTCAAAATAATAATATCGTATACAACAGCATACGCTATGATTATTTATTTCATCTTTGACAGTACGTTAACAAGGTAGGGGTAATTTTCATGTCTATCAGGTTAATTACAGGGAAAAACGCGCGGCGTTTTCCAAGAATGGTCTATCTTGATTAGGGTGGGGTACTAAGAATTACCGTGTACTAATTGGAAAAAAAATCGGTTATTAATTGATATATTTTTACTTGCTTTTTATAAGACAATGAATGAGTGATATTTTTGACAGCTCCGTGGCTTAGTAGCTACCCTTTGAAAAGAGTTCAGAGGTTGATTCCCGGCCGGAGCTAACTTTGTGTGATGAGTGTATATATTGTTCTCGGGTCCTGGGTGTTTCTCTTGTTACTGTTTATCCTGCATCACGGAGAATTCTAATGAAGGGATGTGAGTGAATAAACATTGGAGATTCAGTTAACAATGTATTTAACAAAAGGACTTTAAAGGCACCTTATATATAATATATGTATATATATATTATAAGCCACCTTATAATATAAATACCTGAGCGACCAAGCTTCGCTCATCCTTTTTTTGTTGTTTATTGGTAATTATATTTATTAAATTTACGAATAATATATTGACGATTAAAAAAATAAGGCGGCGAAATATCAAAAAAATTATAACATCACCCCCCCACGACAGTGACAGTGACAGTCGACTGGAGAGGATTACAAGAATTAAAACAAAATCGACGGCTCCGTGGCTTAGTTGGTAGTAGCCCTGCCTTCGAAGCGAGGGGTCCCGGGTTCGATTCCCGGCCGGGGCATACTTTGTGTGGTGAGCATGAAGTTTGTTCTCGGGTCTTGGGTGTTTGTCTTGTGTTTCTGTGTTTATCCATGCCATCTGCGACACAGGGAATCCTAGTGCAGAGGTATGAGTGTGTAAACGTTTTTTTTTTTTTTTAATCTCAACAACACGCAATATTAATGACGTTTATTATCTAAAATTGACGCTTCCTCAGCCTCCTTTTGAAATGGATCCAGATCCAAAATCACCTTGAGATCATATTATCAACCGTCATACCCGGGCGGCACGAGACGCCAACATTTCCCGAACAAAAGTAATTGAACCAGTATTACAAATTTCGTTCCTTATTAGTTACAAAGTCAACATAAGACGAGTTTCGGGTGTGGATCTGCACCAAGTAATTTGCATGTTTCTTTTTATTTGACAGGATGTTTGTATGATTACGTTGATAATAAACGTCATTAATATTGCGTGTTGTTGCCAATATTAATTACGTTTCATGTATGATGATGTATGATTTGGTATCGTATAATTTTCATGTAATTAATTTCAGTTTTAAGGGCTTTAATATAATACAATTTTAAATCAGCCCCATCTCATTTTCTTTTTTATCATTTAGTACTAATTTAAGGATTAATTATCTGTATTCTGCGTACATTAAACTATAAACCTAATTTAGCTAATAAGTAGTTACCTAAGTTGCTGACGTCACAATAAACAGAGCCATTACGCCTCCGAACACAATTATCACACCCTGTAGATATACAAAGTATTAAATAACATAGTTATTGCTTATGACAGAATTCTCACAATATCACGCATTATTATGAGTAATTCTCACAGTCACCGAACAAAACAACAATTCCCATTAATTTACTTTAACTCCGACAAGACGATGTAACAATAAGATTAATGAAGTTTACCTTGGAACAATCTGTTTGGCAACAAAGGCTGAGCCACGCAGACAGGAGGTTCGCTTTTTACTTTGAACTACAATGCTGTATGTTCTGGCGAACCAAACGAATTAATAACACATTATTTTTATACTAGCTGTTACTCCGTATTATCCGCGATTGCCTATCTTCGGGAATACTAAACTTTTTAGGCATAAAGCCATGTATTAATCCAGGATATATACTGCCAGACTGCCAGACATACTGTCCGTTCTACTCACTAAAACCCGCGGGTTGCTGTCGACTGCTAAAGACTCTAGAGGCTAGTTGAATATGAATAAATACTTATTTGTGACGCGCCATACAAAGAGGTGGTGGCAGCAATTCTTCATAAAGAAGACTATAAAATATTGAAACAACTATAAAATATATCCGAAAATATGGTGCCACTGGAAACCAGCGCTGAATTAACGATACCGCTGATGCTGCACACGTAGCCTTTTTTGCGGTTACCAACATTCAAAAATATTAATTCTATCAGTTCTATATGTAAATCAAAATAAATATTTTTCCATTTTTATTTCTATTTCAAAATACTGACCTAGAACTCATTGTACCTTTGTAAAACTATAATATATTGTATTTATTAAATAGTAAGCACATTTGTTTCATGCATGTGTGTAAATAAAAGAAAACGGACTGATAAAACGAACAAAATTTTATAGCGTAATCTGTACCTGTACCTGCGTACCTGTGGAGCTTAGCCTTTAGCTTAGAAATGTGATGTATGTTACATTAAAATTGAATGCACGTTCATTTTTTTTTTCTAAAATAATTCAAATTAAGAGAATGTATTGAAATTAATGTAGCCATATATCTACATCACAGATATTATAATACTATACTCTACATTATTTTGAGCGAAACTGCAGGCGAAGGTAGTTTGTTATACATAAAAATAAAAACTGCAAATAGTTGTAGAAAGCTCAGTAAACATGTGAACATTTTAAAGTCAAACTCATTTATTCCTTTAGATCTCAAGTATCATTTGGACACGTCAAATTTTACACATGCATGTACACATATTCGTGAGCATATAACGTGTCACAGGATTTGATTTGATCCTACTGTTAAAATTATTATAATAGTTAATCAATTCATATTATAGCATCAATACATATCTAAATTCTAAGATAAATAACACTAGGTCCTTAATTGACATTTCTATATGAATATGAAATATTACTGGGTGATAAATATTTGTGACAATTTATATTATTCTTTTAGATTTGATACTTAAATCCACTAAGTAATTTCGAGTTTGACTGTAATTGGATAATATGCAATAGACAAAAAAAAAACAACGAATTTTGTACAAGTTTCAAAATAAACAATTTGTATTTTAAGCCCGCACACAAATTAGACTCGCAGATCAACTACGAGATCGTCCAAAGATGCGCTTCTATGAGTGCGTGCGTTATTTTTACACGATGTAAGCAATTGACTCTCTGTTCCTATATTCTTATAGCTTTCATGTTGCCATTATGAGGAAACAATGCAAAACCCTCTGTCAAGAACTGTATTTTGAATTTAATTGGGTTGTAGAGTGAAATGTAATGGATAATTTATGCTGGTTGTTTCGTGTCGTGAATGAAATCTACATAACTATATATTTTTATGTAGTTAAGTAAAGCGCTAAAGTAAGCATAGCTTAGGGCTATGGGAATTATTATAGAAAACAACGTTAACACACTCACCTCTGCACTATGATTTCCTGTGTCGCAGATGGCATGAACAAACACAGAAACACAAGAGAACAAACTTTAAGTTATAAATTAAACCCTAGCTTTCAAGGCAAGGCTACTATTACCTACGCTACGGAGCTGTCAAATTTATCTAGGTATATAATAATTATAATATATAATATCCTTTTATATACATAAAAATATTTGAAAATGTAACTTTTTAAAATAAATATATATATTATTATTAACCATTCGATTTTGCCCGGGACCATGACGCATGTAACTGCGTCGAAATATCGGGAGTCAACAAAACTCACAAATCATGGTAACACGAATAATAATGTTCATAACCATGATAGTTTTCAAATTTATAAATATATATATTTTAGTTCTAACGCGTTCTTCCTTAAACCGTATAAAGTTACTTATAATTTGTATAATATTTACATAAAACTCCCAAGGCCTTTTGTTGATTATTAAAGATTCGATATCTCCGATATATAAAATCTTTCCGTCACAAGTTTTAAAAACTTCGAAAGCAAATATCGACAAAAACCAACATTTCCGTGTCGGAAAAACCCGAAAACGAAGTGTCATGTAAAATGGAGTCCCACGAGATTCGCGTTCCATTTCTGATAAAATAAAGTTAAAAGGGTTTCCACCACAGGGACTCTTCGAAAATACAAACTTTTTCAATGTTATCTATAAACATTACTTGGTTCGCGGCTCGTGCTCGGGAGCAGTCGTTGTAAGTTATGATTTGTCTGAAGCGTTTGTATTGTATACTGGTGTGCCTTCGGGACCCAAACTGGGTCCTTTATTATTTAAGATTTTAATAAGAAAATATGAAATCTTTAGTAGGTATAAGTCTAGCAAATTTTATCTTGGAGAATTTTCAATTTAAAATACTGTTTTTGTTTGAAACTATATTTTGTATTGGACTGAAATTTTCAGAGAAACTCAAAGACCAATAAAGATAAAGAAAAAAAGAAGACATTTATTCACACAGACTGTACACAACAATGAAAAACACATTAAGACACAAAGGGAAAATAATAAAAACAAAAATATAAAAGAAATAAATATTATGTATATTTATTAATAATTCCTTTTAAATATCTTTATTTCCAATGAATTATTGATAAATAATTTATATCTATACCACGAGTTCACGTTTAATTACTAAATTCTAATCCTATTCCACCAATGTGTCAAAGGCGGATATCCTAAAAAAACTACAATCGATGGTACAGAAACCTTGGAATATCTTACCCATATATTTGTAAGCTTCTCTCCTGGCATCCAAGCTTGTATTATTCCCTTCTTGAACAATCGTATAACGCCTTAATTGCCTAAAATATTCGCGGAAAATATCACACTAAAATTTATTTCTATTACTCTTGAAAGAACTTAATGAAAGGGTTCATAAATATTACGTAATGGCTTTGTTACACAGTGCCGGGGTATGGCGTTGCGGTTAAATATTTTAATTTATTTCAACACTTTGGTATAGTTACAATTTTAGTGGTTGGTATCACTGGTGCAATCAGCGCCAATTTATATAAAAATGTATTATTGTATTTTTGATAAATTTGTACCGAGAACATAATAGGCGCAAGAGACAATACATCCCCATCACGGGTGACGGGTGAAATGGGATGAACCTTGAGTCTTATGATAGTCTTAGGAGGACCTAAGTCGAATTACTGATATTATGAGCGGAAGTAACCATTTATTATCAGGTGAGCCTTCAGTTCAGCCCGTCACTTATCTCAAATCATATCATCATACCGCCTCAGTTTGGTTTATTCTATTTAAAAATGATTGATAGTATGTAAAGAAGGTCATTATAATGACACGAGCTTTGTTGTCCTAGTTTTAATTGGACTACGAGAGTGAAGACACGGGCTGTTACATTATATTCACGAAACTTTTTTAATAAGAAAACTTGTATTCACCTCTCGTATAGTTTTATTCTATAACTAGCTACCCGCCTTGGTTTCGCATCCGTACCAGCCTCTTATGTTCCCACTGCAGGGACACCAGCCTACTCTCCATAATTGAGAGTGAATGGGCTCTGATCTACCACGGGAGCCCAATCCGGGTTGGTAGATGTCACATGCCGTCTAATTTTTGGTTCTAAGACATGCCGGTTTCCTCACGATGTTTTCTGTCACCGTTTTGAGTATGTGGTATTGCGCACATGATTTTTTTCAAGTGAAATTCTCATTGGTGCACGTGTGGGTTTGAACCAGCAACCTTCAGATTGAAAGTCGGCGTCTATGCCCCTGGGCCACCACGCTCTCCACCACGGTTTCGTATGGGTAATTACGCAGAAAATGAGAAATGAGCTTAAGGAATTAATAAGTATCTTTTCTTTAATCAAAAACATGGCTGTTAATTACGAACGCAACTAAAAAACAGAAAATTGAATCGTTCTTATGATGATGAATTAGATGATTTCATACTGTATTTTGCAGCATTTTTTATATAGAAGACATTATGCGTAACCGTATTGTGTGACAAAACCTTTAGAACACCAAAAATGAAAATTCTGTTTCGCGTTTATGAAATTAAATTCTGGCGATAAAAGATGTTTACGAGATTGCAACACAGAAGCGATAACAAAAATATTTTACGATTATATTGTCTGAAAGACTTGACTCGAAAACGATAAGGAAATAAATGAAATGAAAAATATAGCGGACACAATGTTCCAGTGGTTAACCCCAAAATCCTTTGTTGGAATTGGAATCTTACAAAGAGAGAAAATACAATTATTTGACAACGCGGGCATCGTATGTTTGTTTTAATTTAATTTTTTCACTTTTTAGTAAGGAAAGAGTCGTATTTTTGTTATTTATGGGTGGTGGTAATCACTTATCAGCTGGCCGTCAGATCATTCAATCACTGCTATAGTATAAAAAAGCAAAAGCGTTAAAAAGATTTATATTGATAATAAACTCTTTATTCAAGCGCGTTTAACCATTATTGAAGTTTATGTTTAAGTTATTGTAGTCAAAAATAACTTTACTGTACATAAAAACAATCAAAAGTGAATACAAAACATACCAGCCTAATGAAAACATACATTACGAACATGCGTTGCTTTTGGGTCGCGAAAAACGAAACATTTTTGGAAACACCGAAACATTAGTCTAATCACTTCTGGGATTGCCGCACCTAGCGTGACGTGACAAAGCGATGGTAATGAAACATTCAATTAGACGAGTGAAAAAAACAGGTCCAAGTAAAAAGCTGGGTAAATTACACCTGGACTAAGTTTGAGGGGTCCAGTTGGTCGCGCCCGTACGTGAGAATGGTTTGCACCCCTACACAATTTGCTCGCGAAAAGAAAATAATCCTTCCATTAGGGGTTTCTTGCTTGTTCTTCCCCATGGAGGGTCGGATGGGGTTTGAACAAGTGCAAAAGTAATAAGAACGTATGATCTTGTAGGTACATATTTATTAAAAAAAAAGCGACGTATCCAAGTTATTTTTAAAGAATTCAATGGAAATAAAGTATTTTGACTTTGACTTTTGACTACACTTACCTCCTGCGTGGTGCGAATGGAGCAACAAGAGGTAGCAGAAGAACTTGTGCAAAGTTCGCGCAATGAAATACTGCCTATAAACTTGGTAATTTGCCGCCAAAAAGGTGTCAGTGGCGGTGAAATCACATGAGTAATTAATGAGTAGACGTAAAATATCTAGTGAGTGCTAAAGGAGCAACAAAAAGCAGCAGTAGAACTTATGCCAAGTTTGTCTGAAGCTCTTCTTCATTCCTGATAATCTGCCGCCAAGCAGTAGTCCACCGGAATACAACAATGCGAGTGGCATAGGAATAAACAATGGACAACATTTTTAATCCCTAGTTATTTGTATATTGACTGTTTCTGAATATTAATATATATATACTTAATATATTTAAGCTGAAAAGTTTGTTTGAACGCGCTAATCTCTGGAACTACAAGTTGGATTTAAAAAAATCTTGTTGTATATTTATAATAGCCACATCCATGAGGAAGACTATAGGCTATCTAGCATAACGCATAATGTGTTAGTTAGGTACAACTAGTATTATATGTATGTATTTACAAAAAGGTACTGTATAAGTATTCTATCAATTATCTAGTTAAAGTCTATGGGAACTTCCCATAATCTTACTGCAGAAATTTGATGTCAAAGATGAACAAAGTGTCAGAATGTTTTGCAACTTAGGTCATAAAGCAGGACCTTAAAGAACTTGCTTGTATCTAGGCCATCACCATTGACAAGGTAATAAAGCACTAAGTACCAATTTAAATTTCAAACACGTAGTTCAAAACTAGAGCTAGTTGAATTTTGTTGAAACTGTTTTTGTTGAAGAAGTGTTCTCGTGAATTTCTAATGCATTCGATCCCTACATCTAATCGACACAGCTAATGCATTAACCGTACGGAATAAAAATGTATGAGGATATATGTATGTTTATATGTATTGTATGTATTTACACAAAAGTACTAGATATGTATTCTAACAGTTATTTTGTTCTCATTGTACAAACTAGGCTTAGTTTGGGGCTAGATGGCGCTTTGTGAAATGTCTATTAATATTTCGTATGTTTGTTTGCCACTTAGGTATAAAATATTAAAAAAAATGAGAAAAATTGCGGCATCGTTTGTAAGGCTTACACCAGCTATTCTTACTCGACTGTTACAGAAGTGCAAAACGTGAATTAATGTCCCAATTTTCTTTTTAAAGGTACGTAATTGCAATAATTCGCTCGGGATTCGTTTGAATTAATGACATGGTGGTTCTTTTGTGTTTAGTAATTATGATGCTCGGCGTTTTGTTACTTTTTTCGCTTAAACGATGGTCTCATTTGGAAAATTCGTTTAAAATTAGGTTATGGTTGCCTTACCACAATAGGTGTGTTTTGCTCTATGAATGGCCTCTCAGCTCAGTTGGTAGTAGCTCTGCCTTCTGTACCATAGATCATGGATTCGATTCCCACGTAGGACGAGCATTTGTTTGTGTGACAAAAATCTAAAAAAAAATTTAATTAGTTTTTATATATGTGTGTATGAAATAATTTTACCTATAGTTATATAGGTAAAATTATTTCATAGGACACCCGGCTGTCAGGGTAAATTCAACATTATTTTAATTTCTGGCCCTATATCTTGAATACGTGATCAATTATTTTCAAAAACCACCAAGATAATGTGCCAGCAATAGTTATGCAACCTTTCAAGAAGATTGGATAAACGCTATGGGAGTCTTGTTTGAACAAACCTATAATACATACATAAATATATAATGCTGACTCTGTTATTTGAATAAGGGAGATTCGCTCCCTCGTTCATATTGCTTAGCTTTGCACTAAAACGCAAATTTTATTAAATAAATATTATTCCAAAGACGCATTCCTTGATATGCTGATAAAAATATCAAAAAATAAAAACATTTAAGTATTTGACCCATTAGCTTATTGAAGTATAATGTAGCACTCGTAGAAAACTATGAAATTTGAGTATCTAATTCAGAATTCTATCCGACACATTTCATATGCGAGATGAATTTTAATGTGAGGCTAGTGAGGAAACTGTTGAAAACTTGAAGTCAAAGCCATTACTATTCTTTATGCTTTGCCATAAGTATGAAGTCTGATCACTTCGAGAACTCATCTGTTATTCAGAATCTTGGTGGTTTGAAAGAAAACGTGATATGAGATTTTAGAGTCATCATTTTTATATATTTATAAATATTTTATGCAATTTTTAATATTATCCCGCGTATGTTCAATTATGGAAACAGCCCGTAGTAGCTTTCTACTGGTAAAATCTACTACTAGTAGTAAAGTCAAAGTCAAAGTCAAACTCATTTATTCCTTTAGATCTCAAGTATCATTTGGTAGTAGATAGTAGGAGCGCTGTTGATTGTGGTTTTAAATCCCACCCAGGGCAAACATTTGGGCAACAAATATCTTTGTTTTATTGTCTGTTAAAATGTACTGTATACGTATTGGGGTAGTAACCTGGTTGCCATAGTACCTAAATCAATGTTTACTTTAGGGCTAGATGGCGTCGCGTGAAACGTGCTTGATTTTATATGTTTAAACAATTATTACGAGTGAAGAATCTTTTGTTTGTGTTTATTAGAAGTTAAGAGGGGGTGTCTCAAAATATTATGTTAATTAGATCATATTTACGTGACCTTTTGCAAAGTAACGCATGAATTCATATTTGTACAATATTTTGTCGAGTTTCTGAGGCCATTCTACTCGTTTGCTATTTTAGCGTTTATCCTTTGCATTTATTCTAACAGTATCTCAAATGCCCACTGTAGAAACATGTCTACTCTCAACGAGAGAAATATATATAAATATATATATATATATATATTTGTTGTGTATACATATCTGTGGACATTTGTGTTGTAAAAAGTGACATTCAAATGACAATCGATAATTATAACCACGTGGGTACAAAATAAGATGGCGGGAAAATCTAGCTGATTATGCAGTCTGTAATAGCCAAGTAAGTTCATAACAGTGGCGACGAGGAAAATTCGTAAAAAAACCAGTGAAAAGTGAGTGAAATAAGTGTGTGAACAATGGCTGATATCAGATTCGAAACTTTCGACGTAAAAAATGGTGATTGGGAATCATATGTGGAAAGATTTGGGTATTTTTTAGTAGCACATGGAGTGAATGAATTTGGTAGACAAAAAGCAGTGTTTTTTGCGTCTTGTGGTAGTGATCTATATAACTTGATAAAATCATTGATTTTTCCAAAAACTGTGAAGGAAGTTTCATTAGTTGACATCGAAAACCTATTGAATAATCATTTTAGTCCACGGCCAAATGAAATTGTAGAATCATTTCGATTTCACACTAGAAAGCAGGGTAAAAATGAGTCTATGCAAGACTATATTGCAGACCTCAGGAGGATGTGTAGATTTTGCAACTTTTTGGATCTAGAAAGAACACTGAGGGATAGGCTGGTGTGTGGAGTGAATGATGTTAAACTACAAGAAAGTTTACTGAAGAAACAAAATCTTACATATACAATGGCAGTTGAAATATCATTACAAGCAGAAAAATGTGAGCATGATCTTAAATTATTCAAAACACCAATCAGTGAAGGAGGGTCATTGAGTTTCAGCCATACTAGTACAAGCAGGGATAGTGAGATGGAACCCATGGAGGTAAATGCAGTTGGAGAAGAGAAGAAAAGAAAACTATACTGCTACAGATGTGGAGGAAGTCACATGTTCCACAAATGTAAGTTTAGTTCTGCTAAATGTAACGCATGCAACAAAATAGGCCACATAGCAAAAATGTGCAGAAAAAATAATACTCACGGAACTGGTGATATTAAAGAGATTCAGGAAAGTGAAAGGGAATTTATGAATGGTTTGTACTGTATAGGAAGTACACACCGTGAACCGGCAATTTGCATAGAAATTCAGCTGAATAGGAAATTAGTTAAGTTTGAAGTGGATTCTGGTTGCACTTACACTATAATATCATTAGAGCAAGCAAAAAAGATTTGGCCTGATGGAAGGCGCTTACAACAATGCAACCTCAATTTACATACCTGGATTGATGATAAGGTTCAGGTGTATGGCAGGACCGAAGTTTTCATAGATTATAAAAACTTTAAAGGTAACCTGCAAGTACTAATTGGACAGGGGCGAGGAAATCTCCTTGGACGGAACTGGTTCAAGCCTCTTGGTATTACAGTTGAAGGTATTGAAAAAATTAATTCCTTATCATATGTAAACAATGAATCTCTGGAAGAAATTATGAAAAATATTGAAGACATATTTGAAGGACTTGGTGAATACAAAGGACCGGAAGTAGAGATTAATTGTAAAAAAGATGTGCAGCCAAAATTTATGAGAAGCAGACCTGTACCATTTGCGATAAAAGATAGAGTGTGTGAAGAAATAGATAGGTTGGTTAGTGTTGGAGTACTAGAGCCAGTAGCTTATTCTAATTGGGCCACTCCAATAGTCCCAGTTGTAAAGAAGGATGGAAGTATAAGGTTATGTGGAGATTACCGATTGACGGTGAATTGGGCAACAGAAACAGATACATATCCGCAGCCAACCATTAATGAGTCACTATCTGAAGTAGCAGGGGGGGTGATATTTACGAAGCTCGATTTAAAAGAGGCGTACACTCAGTTAAAGGTCTCTGACACGACAGGAATGCTCTTAACAATTAATACACCCAAGGGTCTTTATAAAATGAAACGTTTGCCATATGGTTTAAAGGCATGTCCGGGAATTTTTCAACGGGTGATGTCTACAACGTTGGCTGGCATAAAAGGGGTTACAGTGCTATTGGATGATATTTTAATAAGTGGTGATGAAAAACAACATTACCAGAGGTTGAAGAAGGTCATGTCGTGCCTTAGAGATGTTGGGCTAAAACTAAAAAGGAAGAAATGTGAAATTGGTACTAATAAGGTAGAGTTCCTGGGATATGTAGTAGATAAAACTGGCATCCACCCCAGTGATGATAAAGTAAAGTTAATAGCCAAAGCAAAAAGCCCAACAAATGTAAAAGAACTTCAAGCCTTTCTAGGACTGCTGAATTTTTATGAAAGGTTTATAACGAACAAAGCCACATTATTGGAACCATTGCACAGGCTTTTAGATAAAGAGGCTGAATGGAAATGGGGCAAGATTGAAGAAGATACTTTCAAGACAGCTAAATCTATACTGTCTAGTGACAACACCCTTATACATTTTGATAATAATAGAAAGGTGACTTTGACTTGTGATGCTTCAGAATATGGAGTTGGTGCTGTGTTATCACATATAATGGATGATGGGTCAGAGAAGCCCATAGCTATGGGATCTAGAACACTAACGAAATCAGAACGGAACTATGCACAGATAGATAAAGAAGCCGCAGCTATTATGTTTGGTTTAGATAAATTTAATCAGTATGTATATGGAAGACATGTGGTTATATATACTGATCATAAACCATTGCTGGGAATATTTAGCCCCAATAAAGCTATACCCAAAGTCTTGTCGCCGAGAATGATGCGATGGGCCTTGAAATTAAATTCTCATGATTATGAATTAAAATATAAATCTGGTATAACTATTGGTAATGCAGACGCATTAAGTAGATGGCCGATTGAAGCTGAAAACTGGCGGCCCAATACGGAGGAAATTGAAGATGTGCTATTGCTATCAGAGACTCCAAGTGCAATTCAATATTCAGTCAAAGATATAGCCGAACAAACAAGGCGGGATGAAGTTTTATCCAAGATTAAGTTCTGGATTCTCCAGGGATGGCCAGATAAAGTAGATGACGCTAATCTAAAGATTTATTGGCTGAAAAGAAAAGAGCTGTCCATGAGCAATGACTGTATATTATGGGGAACACGAGTAGTTATACCACCCCCAATGCGGAAGTATATGCTCCAGGCACTACATGAAACACATGATGGAATAGTAATTTCCAAATCAATAGCACGAAGTTATTTTTGGTGGCCAGGATTAGATCATGAGATTGAAGCGTTAGTAGCGAATTGTGATGAGTGTCAGGCAAATAGGAACATGCCGACAACGACCGCACATTCTTGGATCACGCCGTCCAACCCATGGCAACGACTACACGTTGACTTCGCCGGACCGGTTGACAGAAGGATATATCTCATTGTGGTGGACCCATATTCAAAGTGGCCAGAAGTCAAAATTGTGAAATCCACTTCTAGTGACTGTGCTATTAAAGCCTTAAGAGAAATTTTTGCTGAGCAAGGAATACCAGAAGTCCTGGTATCAGATAACGGTACTGCGTTTACATCAGAAGAGTTTAAAAAGTTTATGATATGCAATGGCATTAGACATATACTTACTCCACCATATAGCCCATCGTCCAATGGCCAAGCTGAGAGATTTGTACAAACAGTAAAAAATAAATTACGTAGTTTGGCTGGGTCTGATATGGATATCAAACTGCCACGTCTATTGTTTGGATTAAGAATCGCTCCAAGCACAGTCACTAGGAAGTCTCCTGCGGAAATGCTAAATAAACGTCGATTTAGAACACGATTTGATCTAATACACCCGCTCTCGACCAAACCAGTCGCCGAGAGGCAAATCGAAGCCAACAGAGAGGTACCAGTCAGAGCATTTAGGCTGAAAGACAAGGTTTGGCTACGCAACTATTCAAGAGGGGAGAAGTGGGTTAAAGGAGAGATATTTAGATTAAAAGGACCAGTGCGTTTCTTAGTCAAGATTGAAGATGGACCCATTGTAACTAGACACATAAATCAACTACGACGACGTGACTCTGATGAAGTTCCAAGACGTACTAGTGATGATGAATTAGGTCCAAGTAATGGCGTGCGGGATATTCTCGGGATTCCAAGCAGAGCAATAGTAACATGCGAAGGAGACATGTTACAGAACAACTTGTAAATAAAAAACCAAATCAAAATAAACAATTGTGCATGTAAATAGTTGAAAATTGTTAATTAGGATAATAATTATAATATAGTGATCATGGGGTATAACGAACATTCATAATATATAAAAAGTGACTTGTGGGGAAGGTATGTTGTGTATACATATCTGTGGACATTTGTGTTGTAAAAAGTGACATTCAAATGACAATCGATAATTATAACCACGTGGGTACAAAATAAGATGGCGGGAAAATCTAGCTGATTATGCAGTCTGTAATAGCCAAGTAAGTTCATAACAATATTTATGTGAACTTGTGATGGAACGAATTACGTTTTTTTGTCTATTCTAAGATGTAACGATTTCGAATTCTGTAATGTTGCACTTTTAAAAAAAAATTGGCTTTGCGAGATTCGCTTCGTTGTATAATACAATATATTTATGTTTGTGATGTGATATAATATTGACTCGCTAACTTCAGCTATTGGCTTAGATAAGTGACGCTTACACCTATTCTACAGATTATGCAACAAGCTAAGTTGCAAAGTTGGTTTCCGCACATCGGAACTCCAAGTTTCAAGTTATATTAGATGTGAAGTATGGGGTTTCTTGTTTGTTCATGAGTTCAATTTTGTTCCGGAAAATAATTGATGCATTAAAATAAAATACGGTACGCTCCAATCATTACCGTAACAAAAACTGAACTTAAGACAAGTGCACACATACACAGCTACATCTCTTCTGTCACGTTGTTTGAATCAAAGATAAAACGGAAAGAAATATATGCATATTGTTGTTTGACGTTTAGCTTTTGTACTTGCCGTGCCTCACAAACTCAAATATGTATGTGACTAAAAGTAAATTGGGTGTTTGTCCGCACCTAATATATGCAATCAACGTATGAGGAGCGAATCACCAATCTTCCCGTTTTGAATACATCGATGCTTAAATTTAATCATACGCTTGGTTTATTCATTCATTGATCAAAGCTTTATTTTAACTTACCAATTACTGTTTCCCTGTTACTTTCATATGGTACAAATAATTTTTGAAATTATGAAATATCATGGAAAAATGGGTTCTTTTTTAGTATACCTTAAAAAGTAATACGAATTTGTTGATATTTCCTCATTACAGAAATTATTGTGAGATATCATTAATTATTGTATTATAATATAACCTAACTATACATACCAGTGATAAGTTCAACACAAATTAGACCACTTTTTACCAAATGGTAAAAAAAATGGTAAAAGTAGTAGTTTTCAGAAAAAAAAAAAACAAATAAATACTTAATATATATTCATGAACATTATATTATAATACAATAATAATAATACACAGTGCTGTTTAGCCACAAACTTAGTACTAATACTACTTAACTTAATACTAAAAGAACTATATAATTAATAAAATTCTATCTATATATATATTTTTACATAATATATAAAACATAAAAAAAAATTATAGACAATGAAACCGTCCAACCTAAACGATTTGTACTCGAACCGGTTTCAGTGGTTTTAGACCACTAAAACAATGCATTAGGCACAAAATGTATTTATTTTTTAGTAGCACACGACATGTATCCGCAAACATCTATGTTCGCCACACAAAAAAATCAAACCTAAGACCTACAGCGCAGAATGCAGAGCCACAACCAACTAAGCTGCAAGGCCAGGCGAACAATACATTGATCCATACAACAGAATCAAATATTGTCTATGTTTAGATTGGAAAGGGAAACCAGTAAACACTTCATATGCTTGAAATTTCCAGCATCCCAGTCATCGCAAACTTTGGTTGTAATCAAAACTTCGCCCGATCAAATATTGTTGTAGCAAAGTTTTCTATCGAGAGCATTGTTATCACCGACAGATTACGTGAACACGGGTATAATTTGGTTATTATATACTATTCCCGTATAGACGTTTTTTTTTTTTATTTTACTTAGTGACTGAACGAGCTGAGGGCCCACCTGATGGTAAGTGGTGACCCTCGCCCATGACAACAGTAATGCGTGCGATTCAGTAGGAGATCCAAATCTTTACTGAGTCGCATTCATCCTGCTGCGTCCATCACCCGAGACGGGGATGATACGTCTCATGCGCATGTGATTTCACCGGCAGCCACACCCTTCCACCGGAACTCAGCAATGCAACCACTACTGCTTGGCGGCAGATTCCAGATGTGGTGGCAGTACCTCTCCGGACGAACTTAGCACAAGTTCTACTGCTACTTTTGGTTGCTCCTTTAGCACCACCCAGGGGGTACGTGTAGGGAATCAAAGGGTACACACCTACGGACGCGAGCAATTGGACCCTCCGTCTCGGATGATGGACGCAGTAGGATGAGTGCGACTTAGTGTAAGTCTTGTATTGAGTCGCATTACTGTTGTCATGGGCGGGGGTCGCCACTTACCCTCAGCTGGTCCCGTCACATTTTAAGATGAAAAAAAAATCCTTGGGTTCCTTGGGGTCTTTCAAGAGGCGGGTTAATCATCATCTGAAGGGTCGGCAGCATCTGCATTGCAAATTTTACACATACATGTACACATATTCGTGAGTATATAACGTGTTACAGGAACTCCTCAGGCACATTACATGCACACAGATATGTCAAATTACAGTCAGTTTTCATGTTTAATAGTCTTATTTATTAAGTTAAAAATAAGTAACAAATTATGGCACAGAATGTAACGTAATCAAATTAAATTATGTCATGTATGTTTCTGTTAAATCCTCTAAATGGATAATGTTATAAAAGGGCTCCAAAACACACTACATAAACAAACAAACAATGATTTAATCAACATTTATTACCAAATTAAAGGTAAAAACAAAACAAAACTCCCATTAACTTAATTTATTATCGACTAATGGGAGAAATTTCCTAAACTCCATTAGATACAGGTGTATCGATAAAAGTTAAATGAAACAATATTTGAGAGTTCGGGATGATCTTAACGTTATCCCATTACAGAAGTTTTGTCACAATTTATATTAACACACACGAAATTGTATTATATAGAAAAACTTTGATAAACAGGTATAAATTTTAAAACTATCATGGTTATGAACATTATTATTCGTGTTACCGAGATATTTACCACGATTTGTGAGTTTGGTTGACTCCCGATATTTCGACGCAGTTTCTTGCGTCATGGTCCCGGGCAAACCGAAGTATTTGCGAGGTAGGGTATGCAAATCATTGGCAGACATATCGGTCTACCCTCATTTTTTTAGACGGTTTGCGTACTCATTTTTTTAAAGACTTCAGTTTGCCCTAGACCATGACGCATGAAACTGCGTCAAAATATCGAGAGTCAACCAATCTCACAATTCATGGTAAATAACTCGGTAACACGAATAATAATGTTCGATAAACAGGTTATGCATTTACACTAAGCTACATAATTTCCCGTAAGCCTCAGAATAAACTTTGTTTTGAAATGAGTTTCACTTCTTTAATTGTATAAAATTTTACGTGTATTATGAAAATTGTTATAACGTGTGTGTGTGTATGTTAAATTTTTCTAAAACCAAGAATACAGTGATGTTAATAAGAAAGAAATCGTAAATTTGGGTTAAATAATAATGTACTGAAATAAAACCGTAGACTTAAGGCTCGTTGGGGTTACCGGTTTGGTCAAGTCAATCCATGAGCAAAACAAGATTACGATTATAGGTCTGTGTCGACCTTAATATATCTAAAGATAAAAAGGTTGGGACGCATTATTCGTGGATAATAATATTAAAATGAAAATAATTCGTGAACGAAACATGAACAATGTGTACTAAGTCTTGTGACTAAGTAAGGTGACTTCAATACTGTCATCCCTCATCACTCTTTTAAAAAGCCGACGAAAGAGGGTGTTATAAGTTTGTTTAAGCCATTTTGGAAATTAGCCGGAACAAACACCGACAAGGGGATAGACAAAAAGTTAATAAAAATGGTTTTTTTTTATTACAAGTACCGTATATGCTTTCAAATGCGTTTAGTAAACAGCTGTTATTTTTGTAATGTCAGAATATCAGCTGTTATTTTGACATTAATATAATTTGATTTATTTCTATAGATTGCATTCCCTTCGTAGTTCGTAGTTATTTTATTTGTAATAATTATTACAGTAAAGTTTACAATGTAAATCATTATATTAGTACTATATAAGTAGTATTAAAAAGTGACCAACATAGCCTATAGGATTAGCAAGCTGAAGTGGCAGTGGGCTGGTCATATATGCCGAAGAACTGAAAACCGCTGGGTAGACGAGTTCTTGAGTGGAGAGTGCGTGTAGGCAAACGTAGCGTAGGGCGCCCCCCGGCCAGGTGGAGCGACGACTTGAGGAAGGTGGCTGGCAGAAACTGGATGCAAAGAGCCGCAGACCGGGCTCAATGCCGCTTACTCGGAGAGGCCTATGTCCAGCAGTGGACTGATGTAGACTGATGGTTATGATGTAGTATTATATTACATTTATGTTCAACGATGCTAGCTAATCTACCTCAACTTTGCACTACAACCAATTTGCCGTTTAAATGCACCTGCATTTCAACTTCTCAGTTTCGAATCGGTAAAGCTCTTGAGATTCGAGAAATGACGCTAGCTCCATATTTTGCGAGAAACTTGCGAGTTATCAACTTGGGAATAGAAAATCACGTTTAGTTCTTGTTAGTTTTGGTTGGTAATCATGTCTTTAGTTATTAAGTCAATGTGTTACAGGGGGAAGGAACATTTCATCATTCAAGCAAGTTTTCGTTCAATTTTCAGAATAGGTTATCAATTTGACTGTTTTTTTTTTATGTTTGTTATTTCAATTAATTCTCCATCATTTATCAATCGCTTCGGCAAAATATTTTTTTATTTGAAAGAATATGCTTTCGGATTAATCTAATAGAAATTGTATTAAAATCGGTTTAATAGTTTGGTAGTCTACTGAAGTAATTAAAAATAATATGTCAGTCAAGTAAATTGAAATATGAAATTGCATGTTTTGCTTTCCTGTTTTGTTTGCATTTTTTCTTCGCCCGTTGTATACCGATTTGGATGTTTCTTTTTTGAAATAGTAGGGTGTACCCACTAAGGGCAAGAAATTAGAGATGAAAGAATTGAGATCGGTTTTCATCCATATCAAGATCATCTGTCTGTGTCTTTTTAGTCTATTTCTCTCTCCTTCTCTTTTGACGCAGGTTTATTCCCATATGGGAAAAACCTTTTAGTGATGTTTGTTCTGCGTCTGGGTGTTAATATGTATGACATGCATGTATTTTCAAGAAATTAGTACTACATTATAATTCGTCGATTAGTAGGTAATTACAAGCCATGCATATTCAATGGCCAGATATGGCGCTGTATACATGAATATTAATTAGTTTAATAATAAAAAAAATATGGCTCTTTAGTCAACGAAGGCCACTCAATAAGGGAGTCTTAATTCAACTGTATGTTAATTATATTTATTTCCGTATGTGTTTTACTCGATATTTTCATAAATATTTATCCGATTCGACTGGCCTCACAGCTCAGTTGGTTGTAGCTCTGCCTTCTACGCTGTAGGTCGTAGGTTATATTCCCACTCAGGAAAAGCATTTGTGTGATGAACATATTTGTTTGTTCTGTGTGATTACGAATGTAATTACGAAATAAATTTGTATGGTTAGATAGGAAAAAAACACCAAAATGCTGGGTTTTATTTTACCATGCAGCGTGGTAATGCTGTCAGCATTTTGGGCAAGCTACCATCAAGCGCCGGTTCAGTTATATATTAAAAAAAGTGTTTATTTTTAATAATTTAAGTACGTTTAGACGTAGATAGATAGATAACACTTTATTGCACGCCAAAAAGATAACAATAGCTTAAAACTAGAAATCTTAATTAATAAAAAGGTGACGTAAATACTTGTTAATAAAAAAAACGTATTCGAGATGGAAATTTCACGCCTGAAGGCGAAAAGGAGGGGATAAAAATTTGTAGTCAGTTTATTTGATTGTTGACACGTTATTCATTTGTTGCAGAGTGCCTGCTCGGCGGGTAGGATGCGGCGACATGCACCGTTTTGTGCTGCTGATGGCGTTGATAACGCCAACCATCGCGCCACAGACCACCCTCACAGGTAACCGTATCTGCCTCTAATGTTCCCAGGAACACCGGCCTACCATCGATAATTGAGAGTGAATAGGATGTCCCATGTCTTCGAAATTTCCGTTCTGTGACATTTATTACTGCATACCCAATACTCGAAAAGGTATTTAAAGGGATTGACGCCGCTTTTGTACAAGCTATCGCCAGACCAACGTCATACTTATTCTTAAAAAAAGATATATGTAGTCTGTAAAATTCCTACCCTCGGGACACAGGCTTCTAACAAACGCGTGGGTGTATGGAATTTTATAAAACGCGAAACCTCATTCCACTCATGTTCTCAAATCCAATGCTTTGACATTAAAAAAACATTCCTCTGTACAACTGAAATACTAAAAACAGACACAGTTTTTGTACTTCTGCAGGTACTTCATTTCCGAAGTTTTGATCCCGGAAAACCGATAACCGATTCTGGATAATTTTGAAAAGTATTTTGTGAACGTGGTAAATTGCGCTCACACGTTACGCAAGCATAAAACTTCTTAGTTTCAAGCTTGGCTGTCGATTCAAAATCTTGCTGAAGCCCACTTGATGTTAAGTGGTTACTTTAGCCCAAAACAACAGTAATACCTTCCCCACCTAAGTATCAGAACAACCAAGGCGCATCGTGTCACTAATGGGGATGTATTGTCTCATGCGCCGGTAATTTCATTAGCATCCACACCTTCACACCAGAATACAGCAATGCGGATTGCGGCACTTCTTGGCAGTAAATTGCCAGGTGCGATATCAGTTTTTTTCTGGCCAAACCTGGCACAAGTTCTAATGCTACTTTAGGTTGCTCTTTAAGCAGCTAGGATGTACGTGTGGCCTTTGGAGAGCCCAGAGACCCTCGAATGCGCAGAGGTCGGCCACCGGAGGGGTTTAGTTAGGGTAAAAGTCCCACATAACTCGGTTGTCCCCCCCAGGGCAACCGGTGTATCTGTTGCAGATTCCCCTTCGTCAACAAAAAAAAAAAAAAAAAAGGATGTACGTGTGGAGTCTTAAAGGCGCGAGTAAAATAGACTCCCCCAAACCCACGACGTTGCTTTCACGACAACGTAAGCTACGAAAATACAAGAACTGTGAAATATTTTTGCCACGAGAAAATTAATTTTTTGAAAATCATGAATTATTTATTTCAGAACGATGAAACGAAGCTTTATTATCCTCATAAAGTTACGCCAAACTCAAATTCATTAGCTTCTTTCTTGAAAAAAGAATTTTATTTGTATTTATAATAAAATTCTTTTGCTATGCCGCGGCCCTAATTAATTATCCAATTTTCTGTTAACTGTGTGAGTTTGCTGGGGTGTGACAGTTTCTAGTGGGTGTGGTTTTGATGCCTATCATTATGTCATTTTGGAATAATTCGAAGACATTTTGAAAAGTGGTACTTGTAACGGCATTTCAACGTTGTTGTCCTGGCTTTCGGTTTATTATTCAGCCGAGTTATTCGTGGGGAAACAAGCACTGTGGCTTAGTCGGTAGCAGCCTTGCCTTCGAAGCGAGGGGTCCTGGGTTCGATTCCTAACCGGTAAACAATTCGTGTGGTGAGCATGAAGTTTATTTACGGGCTTCAGGTGTTTGTCTTTTGTTTTTGCGTTAGTCCATGCTATTTACGACACCGGGAATCCTAGTGCAGGAGTACGAGTATGAAAAGGTACAAAAAAAAATAGGCTGTAAAATTAAGCAGCGATTACGGCCAAATCAAAAGAAAGTACAGGTTGATGTTTGTCCCCAGCACCAGACCCTGACTCCTCGACTATGGGACCTCCGACTGTCTTCAGGCGAGTGACACCGAAGCCGAGGAAGCCACACCGGCCAGCGAAGGGAGAGTCACCAATGCTCAACTACATCTTCGATTCTTACGCAACGAGCAATAAACATTTTCATGACATGTAAGTTTTTTAATCTGTATCACGACGGCGCAATAAATCTTATTATTACACATTATTGAGTTTCTACGGGAATTTAAGGAGAAAACTTAGAAAAAGGCGTAAAATTACGAACTTTTGTTAAAAAAAATTGCCTAAAAATAACCTATTAAATAAATTGTCTGGTATAACTAACAATTTTTGAGTTTGTCGAGCAGTTAAATGTACCCGTGAAGCGAAATTTTATGTGCATCTAACGGTGTACGACACACAAAATCTGACCGCATTTACAAAATAAACAGTATAAAAACATTGTAGTAAAAAATATATATAAAGGGCGGACCACCGACCGCGGAGTAAAACTTAAGCGATTTATTATTATTGTTATTTCGAGACCTGTAAATATGTACCTATAATAAAATACAAGCAGTCCCGGCTAATGAAACTGCGTCGAAATATCGGGAGTCAACAAAACTCACCCATGGTAACTCGAATAATAACGTTCAAAACAATGTTAAGTTTAAAAAAAATATACCGGCTAATCTATTCGATGTCGGAGACCTCCATGTGGTTTGAAAACTCCATCAGAGTTGGACACATACACCAAAAAGGAAAAGCTGGTTCTAATATTGCATGTCTCTTTCTCTTCTTTTATCGTGGTCGTACTTTGGTGTCGAAGGCCTCAGACATAGCTTATCGAATAGTAAAAAAGAGGATTACCCTCTAGAGAGCGGAACCACTCAGTTCAAATGACCGGGCAGAGATTTGCTTAACTTAGATGATCGGTAATGAATCCTAAATTCAGGAGCATAAAATGATTAAGCGCATGATTAAGTTTTCATGAGAGAGATAAGTACGTCTGGGAGTTTATGGGCCACTAAGAATTTAATACACCTATAGAAGTATAGGCTTGTGCGATTCGAACTTTTGTTTCGTTCTATACCACCGATAATGTTTTTATTATTTTTTGGGAGAACTAACAAAATATTTATTAATTTAATAAGGGAAATCAGAATTTTGGTACAAAACAATATATTTTATTTATTTGTAGTGTTAATGGACATCATTTTATAAAAAAATATAAATAAATTTTAAAACTATCATGGTTATGAACATTATTATTCGTGTTACCGAGATATTTACCATGATTTGATCCCGGGCAAACCGGGACCATGACGCATGTAACTGCGTCGAAATATCGGGAGTCAACAAAACTCACAAATCATGGTAAATATCTCGGTAACACGAATAATAAAATATAAATAATTATAATTTATAAGAATATAATACATTTTCGTTATGTGGTCATTTAACATTTATATGCTTCGAATGTTTCGCTCGGAGATTCACGTGATCTCATTTAAATGTACATTTTATAGGTGCCTTTAAAGTTAGGTTAGGCATACTAATAATAAACGTTAGACATTGCTCTATTTTGGATACTTAACTCTAAAAGCCGGGTAGATAACAAGGCGAAATAATCACAGCGCCTAAATACGTACACTTGATTGAGATCCTGTCTCCCCACAAATCATAATAAATGAGGTTTTATGACAATGAGTTTATTTCTTAATTAAAGGTATATAAATATACACATATTAATGTATATATTTATTTACAAAAAAAATATATTAGTTTTCTATCAGTTATCTAGTTCCTATAGTACAAGCTATGCTAAGTTTAGGGCTAGACGGCACTGTGCGATATGTCCATGGATAATTATTATGTATATGATGATTGTTTAAGTAATTAAGACAACAAACAAACATTTGCATTTATAATATTATTTAGGATAATGAAGAAGAATTCTGGCAAAAAATGAAATCATTCTTATTTCACTTGAATGGAATGATAACCGTTCAAAAGCTTAAGTGCTTTTCTTTTATAGACTCGAGACTTACGACTCCTCGTTTTTGTTTTTTACTACCTGATTCACGGCAAAGAAGATTTCACTTTTGTGATGTTACTGTATTTTAGAGAATTATATTTTTTATATTGAATAAAAATGTTGGTAAAGCTTTACAAGATAAGAAGAAATTACTAATGAGAGTTCCAATACTTTAGGTTCTGTACTCAAATGTACCTTTGTATTTATTCAATTAATTGTAAATCAACTACAATTAATTGAATAATTGCACCGATATAATTGTGTTTTGTTCCCGACATATGTTTTCCTGTTGGATTCACAATTTGACAATCAGCTGTCAAACGCCATAAAATACACTTTCAGTTTTTCCCCAATAAGCGACAATATAAATTTTCCAAAAAAAAAAATCTTATGTAACATTGTCCTACATACTCAAAAAAATGAAATCAGCCCATTCGATCGAACCATTTTCGTTTTTTTTTTGAGACCACCGCACGGCTTTTTATTTTATACACTATAGATATTATTAGGGCAAAAAGTGCATTACTTTATTAGCCGGTATCCATAAGCTAGATAAATTAGAGACGGAGCGTACAATGTAACATTAACCATTAATTCAAAAATGCATTCCGATTGATAATTGAAACGATAATCACATTTAGAGATTTATTATCGTACAACAGGTAATCAGTGCAACAGTTCAAACACAATATGTTCATATTCGCCAACCCGATTCGCCAAACCGTGCGTTTTCGTCAGCGCGACGCAGCACTAGTAAACAAATTTAATAAACTAAAATATTCAAACACGTAACGCTGTACGAAATCGGCGAGCTAAAAAGACAAGCACGTATGCATCATGGAAACTGATAGAGATATTTCCACTCTCTGTCAGCCGTCTGCAGTCAATAGAATCCTGGATCAACTTGATTAACCGTTCGTTCGATTTGATCTGAGACCGTCCGTAGTCTCAACTTACCCACCTTCCATTCCTTACCCACCTTCCAGCGCTGGTCAACCTCTGACTGAGTGATACGAACGTAAATGCAAAAAAGTCAATAAAACCAAAAACAAAATGTTGATAAAGACTCAAATCTACTGAAAAGAGCAAATGAGGAACACAGAAACTAATTTAGGGAAATACTGCGATATCTCATTTGCCGGTCTAATGAAAATCCTTTTCAGTTGGTGGCCTTCGCTTCACGGCCGTGTAACAATTTAATTTAGAGACCGAGGAATTTCTATTCGGAAGAATATATTTGTTCAATTCAAGAAATAATTTTTGTATGGAAAGAATATGTATTAAAGAGTGAGCGGAGTAACACCATTTTGAAGCTGCAATTGCTTGCCAGAAATGACTTGAGATGGCTCTAATTTTGACAGGCGGGTGTTTTGCATAGGTGCGAACAAGACAAGGCGTTTGAGTAAGCACATAGACATCGGCGCATATATTTTAGCCTTTCTTTTCGCGATCATGATACTGTTCATAAACTATATAATGTTCCTTATGCCAACCTATACTTCTTGTTATTCAATATTGAAATGTTTGAGATTACAACTTATTATTGCGTATTAATACATTTTAATACAGATACCAGGTCCAATATTTATTAGCCGTAAATTGCTTTTGGATGAAATTTGTAAGCGTAAATTCCAGGCATTCCCAGAATAATTATACCTATCACGTAAGCCATCAGGCCAGCTTACGGCTCAAAAAAACTATTCAAAAACATTTACAATCGCATTTTGGTGTAACATCAAGCACATTCTAAACCCGGTCACGTTTCTACTGAGCTACAGTTTGAATAAAATGCTTCGTTGGGGTCGTTGCTTCTTTTTGTGAAAAATACATGGGTTTTCCTTAACATATGGTAAGGATATTCCTTTTGTACAATAAATTAGACTCGGAATAATAATCATACCTCTCTTTTTACCCATTGCATCCCTTTGAAATAAAGGATCGGTTATTAATGCTCGACTTGTAAGTTTTTCGTATTGTGTATTGAATAAACAAGTGACTGGTTTGAAAATGGAATAATCTGACTTCAAGACTTTTATTTCTTAATTTTTCAGGGGTGAAATTTACCAATGAAATTTCTACGGTACTACCTCAGAAGGAATTATTTTGATAGGAAGTATCCTAGTTGGATTATTTTGATAGGAAGTATTCTAGTATGATAGGATACTTCCTATCAAAATAATCCAAATCAATTCCTTCTGAGGTAGTACCGTAGAAATTTCATTGGTAAATGTAACCCCTGAAAAATTAAGAAATGAAAGTCTTGAAATCAGTCTAAAATAAGCAACGAAACCTCGCAACAAACATCCAAAAAGACACATGAATTGTAAACTTCTACCTCATTTTTAAATCTGTTCAAAATAGTTTGTTTTCATTTCGAATACATTGATTCCAATCGAATACACTTGGAACATCGTACATATTGTTTCAAGTGTATTCGATTGGAATAGAAGATTCAATGAAATGTACATAAAAGAAGATTACACAAAAATTTCGTTGAAACTGTAAGATAATCAGAAATGTTAGAGCAAATGCAATGTCAAGAATGTAATAAGAGTTTTACTATTGTATAATATATATTCCGTACCCGACTCTAATGTTCCCTCTGCAGGGACATCGGACTACTCTCGATAATTTAGAGTGAATGGGCTCTGATCTACCACGGCAGCCCAATCCCGATTGGTAGATGTCACATATCGTCGAATTTTTGGTTCTAAGACATGCCGGTTTCCTCACGATGTTTTCCGTCACCGTTTCGAGAAGGTGGTATTGCGCACATACATTTTTTATGTGAAAAAACTCATTGGTGCCCTTTTTGGTTTGAACCAGCAACCTTCAGACTGAAAGTCGGCGTCTGTACCCCTGGGCCAAAAAAATCTTTATTCATTTCTTCTTTATGTCTTAGAATCTCTGTTTTGCAGTTTCTAAAAACCTATATCTTCTGAGTCCCTTTCTCTAAGACAATATTAATGTATGTTACTTAACTTACTATTACACTTTATCATGCTAATATTATAAGTGCTTAAGTTTGTATGTATGTTTGTTATGAAAGTAGCTCATACTCTGGATTAACTTCCTATCCCAAAAATGTTTGTCCCATCGTCTTATGTTGGATTTTTAACCGCATAACACACTTAAGTAATACACAAAGAATTTTTTATGTCCAACAAAGTTCCGACGAAAATTATGGCTCCCACTTAGAAACAAAACAAATTCAAAACTGCTTGATACTGACCCAAATCCTTGGAAAACTAGAAATGAGAACAGTTTATGTAACTCGTGCCAACATGCTGGAAAGCTGAATGCCAAGTTAATTTACTTTGAAAACAAAGATATTTGTATAATGAAATTCTAATTTTCCACAGAACTAATAAAAAACAACTTGAAATAAAGTTTCAGTTAAGAAATGAGTTTTTCAAAATGTTATTCTAGAAATGTTATGAGCATACGGACGAGACATAATTATATCATTTTGCATACCTTAAATTGCAGTAGGAAAGGTGTGGCCGACAAGTAAACTAAATGTTTGTATATCTAAATATGAAAATCAGTTGTTTTTGTAACTTAAACTCATTTTTTTTTTTAAACGTTTACACATTCATACCTCTGCACTAGGATTCCCTGTGTCGCAGATGGCATGGACAAACATAGAAACAAAGGACAAACACCCAAGACCCGAGAACAAACTTCATGCTCACCACACACAGTGTGCCCCGGCCGGGAATCGAACCCGGGACCCCTCGCTTCGAAGGCAGGGCTACTACCAACTAAGCCACGGAGCCGTCAATTTCTTTAGATCTTAAGTAAATAAACAAAATAAATAAATAGAAATATTTATGGACATTTCAAACAATGGTATCTAGCCCCAAACAAAGCATATCTTGTTATATGGGGACTAGATAACTCATAAAATACTATGGTACATTTTTTTATAAATACATACAATATATTACGTATACCCAGACTCGGAACAAACATTTATGTTTGTCACACAAATGCTTTTTGAGTGGAAATCAAACCCACGACCTACAGCGTAGAAAACAGAGCTACCACTGAGCTAAGAGGCCAGTTAAGTATAACGATACTATGAGTTTGGTGAGTTATACTAAGTTTTGGGGCTAGATGTCTATAGGCGACGGTAGCCACTTACCATCAGGTGGGCCGTTAGCTTGTGTGCCTCATCATTCACATAAAAAAAAAAAAAAAAAAAAGATGGCGGCGTTCGAAAATTCCGAGAAAATCTATTAATAAATGTGGATTTTCAATGCAATGGTGGATTTTCAAAGCGACCTTTGCATTGATAACCGTCTTTTCCCGGGACTACGCTCTACAAGTCATAAAAAAGAATTAAATTAAGACTTAAACAACATTTCTGTCTGATGAAATTCAGATTTTTCACAACAAAACAAAGTGGAAACAACATGAAAAATTGTGTCAGCATTTGTGTCTGTCCTTCGAGACCTCGTGTACTGATTAAACAGTTGTAAGGATAGCTCGAATGAAAATTATATAATTCTATGAAGTTGAGCAACTTCCGGTTTCAGTAAAGTTTATCCAGCATCCTCTGAGGACTGGTATGTTTTTGTTTGTACTTCTATGCACTGTTTTTGGCCCGTAACCAAAGCGTAAAGAAAATCCTATTAACAACAAACATTTTTCATTTACAACTGATAGATAAGAGTAGATTAACATCGCAACATTGTTTTTGGGCTCAAAATAAATGTATGGAACGATTTTACAGATCGCCTACATCCGTATCTCTGTCCTATATTTAAAGGACTTTGAGGTTTAAGCTACAGTGAGCTAAAATTTTCACAGGGTTCAGTGTAACTGATTGTATTTTAAACTAATAACCCACCCCGGCTTCGCACGGATAGCGGAACATTATGCCTACATTTGTTATTTCTGTCGCAGTGTCGTATCAGCCGTTGCTTCGAGTTATGGGTTAGATTAAAATGTAACTGATGTTCACACAATTTTCGTGCAAAATTGCATACAAAATTACTTGTAAAAATGTAACTCCTGATTAAAATCGTTTGCCGTAGTTTTTATCTATTATAGATAAAATGATATTTAGAAAACGATAGGTAATTTGATTTAATACGAAATCGTAAATAATTACACAAAAAACACATTTAAAGATTTGGTAAAACATTTTCTAGCAATATTTTTTCGTTATGTTAGAGTTTATTTCAAAAGATAGACATGTAGCGGCACGGAATAAGCTGAGGGCCTACATGGTGGTAAGTGGCGACCCCCGCCCATGGCAACAGTAATGTGACTCAGTATAAGATTTGGATCTTACCGGGTAATCTGCCGCCAAACAGTACTGGACTCCTATTTTATGTGTTCCGATAATACAAGTAGACAAAATTGCGATGACAAATTGCAATTTTGTCATACGAGTTGACAAAATTTCGTATTTTGCTTTTCTGGGACTTTTTTCTTCACCCGTACTATACCAATCTGGGAGTATTTTTTTTTAAATGTTATGTTGTCTGAAGGTATAGGAGACTCTCTCTCTAGGAGACTCTAATTCTCTTGTTCATTATTGGATTGTTTTGAAGACGGGAATGTTACGTCTCATGCAAATGTGACTTCACCGGCGCCCACACCTTTCCGCGGAAATACAGTGATACGAGTGGATCACTGCTTGACGGTAGTTTGCAGTACTTCTTGGTACAAACTTGGCACAAGTTCTACTGCTACTTTTAGTACAGGCACCAGGGGTTATTGTAGGAATAGAGAGTTCTCATCTAGGAATGCGAGCAAATGGATCCCTCAAAAATTAAGCGCTGTTCAGGCTCTATGGCGTCCATTATTGCTCTGAGAGCATTATATATTTCGTGCTAAGTGTTCAAGAGCCAGTGCCACATTTAACTTGTCAAGGTTCTTGCATAATCTGGTTAATTAAATTTGTCTGCGCTAACTACAAATTAAGATTATCTTTATGAGACGTTCTCCCATTGCAGTAACGAGGATGAAAATAGGGTAAATTTGTATGGAGTTCAGGTACCGTGGATGTCAAATGATGATAATGGTAATCATAATAAGGAGGGTATGACATAAAATTGCTCATTATATTCGTGAAGAGGTACTCTTTGTAATAAAGCTTAACAAATTAGTGTGACGAACATAAATGTCTGTTCTGGGTCTGGTTAATATATGTATTATGTATTTATATATTTATAGTATTTCCGTTCATATTATGGTATGGGAGCCAAAAAAAATTATTTTGTCCGCGTAAGTAATTTTTTTTCTGGAAAAAAATCATACTTTATTACTACTTACAAAAAAAATATATTAATGGACATTTCATGCCATGCCATCTAGCAAAAACTAAATATAGCTTGTACTATGGGAAACAGAAACCTAATAGCATACTTATGTACTACTTTTTTTTAATAATTATATAGGTACATATATTATATATATATAAAAAAACTCTATTGATCACCAAGAAATATATAAATAGTAGTCGATTAAAGAAATCTGCTTTATCTAGTATAATAGACGGTTTTATCGCTGGAAGCAATTTCTTCCAGACGACTTTTAGAGGGAGTTTAAATATGTGTTGCTTTAAAGGACGGCGTCTTCCACACACAGAGGAAAATAAAAAAGGAATAACCTATTTACATATCAAAATTAATCGCCGTTTGTTAGCCTAGCGAAAACCCGAAAATGGCTTGATCGATTTGGCTCATATCAATTTTGTTGTTTTTCATATGATTTGTATAAAAAAAAATATTCAATGGGAAACATCGAATTTTGGGGAAAAACTGCAAGTAACATTTGTAAAGGATTTTTGCCCCTGCCGTTTGATAAGCGATTGCAGAATTGTGAGTCCAGATAAGAAATTATCTGTCGTAGCTATTATAATATATTTTTATTCAATCACCTTAATACTTAATTAAATCCGAATACACTATATCTATGAAATCTCTATAGAATGAAAGCCTGAAACCTCATATACACCCCAAATCCCAGTGGAAATCTGAACCCACTGAAGTGAAGACCCAAACATTGCGGTCCCCAAATGGATGCAGGTAGCTGAGAACATGCTTAATGCATACTAATGGTTATAGCGAATCGAAGCTTTGTGTGGCTTCTGTCTCGTTATCCTTAAAAGCGAAAGATTTAAAAATCGAATATACAATACATGGCTTAGCCTGCTAAGCTGTTCTTTACAGATCATCTAAGAGGCAACTCTCAGTCCGGTTAAAAGTTGGATGGGTGACCGTTTAATGGTATTTGAACAGCGCTTCCGTGCTTCGGTGGGCACGTTTAGATGGCGGTCACTAAGCTGTGTCGGACTTTCTTGGGCGTCTTGACAATACGAATAATGTTAACGTTCCCATTATTCACCTTTAGGGTGGAATTTTTCAATGATATTTCTATGGGACCAATTTAAAGTATACTTACCATAAAACACTCAATATAAAGAAAAGCGGAAAAAAAATATACGCGCAGACTTGAACACCTCCTTATTATCATCGGTTAATAAGGATTATTATTATCGTTATACGTGATATTTGAATTTGCAGCTTTATTTATCAATTATATAATTATCTAAAGGTTATCTTAATATATATAAATCTCGTGTCACAATATTTGTCCTCAATGGACTCCTAAACCACTTAACCGATTATAATAAAATTCGCACACCATGTGCAGTTCGATCCAACTTGAGAGATAGGATAGTTTAAATCTCAAATTATAGTCGCAATTTTAATTTATTGCTAATTATTTGTCTGTTATTATTTGACAGTCACAATTACAAAAACGTTAGCCGCAGCAACGCGTGGCCGAGTCAGCTAGTATAATTATATATTATCTATCTACCTACTAGAAGCCCATTCTAGGTGCAATATTTAGTTTTATTTTATTTTTTTCCATTTGGATTTGAATTATCATCTTAAAAAGGTGTTTAAGACATATTAAATTATAACACGTTTTGACAATAAAATTGTGTTATTGTATTTTTTATCTTCGGGCCTTGACAAGGTAAATAGTGACCCATAGCTCCGGGTTTGTGATGAGCATAAAGTTTGATTCCAAGTTTTGGGTGTGGCGTTATTGTGTGTAAAACAGGTAATCTTACTAAAAGGGTTACTGTAATAACCTTTGTTTGTATTACTCCGCTGAAACCAGTTAACTTAATGTTGTTTAGAGTAACGTAATTATTAATTATATAAACATCTACAACATTAGCGACAATGATTATTAATTGAATATCTAATTATTGATAGGTTCACAAAGGATTGATTTAATAATTTGATACAGTAAACACTTACAAGTAGGTAAATAAAAAAATAATAAATAAACGTTTACACACTCATACCTCTGCACTAGGATTCCCTGTGTCGCAGATGGCATGGACAAACACAGAAACATAAGACAAACACCCAAGACCCGAGAACAAACTTCATGTTCACCACACAAAGTGTGCCCCGGCTGGGAATCGAACCCAGGACCCCTCGCTTCGAAGGCAGGGCTACTACCAATTAAGCCACGGAGCCCCGGAGCTAATGAACTATAACGAGTATTGTGGCATAACACTGGATTCTGTACACTTTGTATAATTTTACTTAGCTGCATCTTTATATCAGGCCACTCAGAAAATTTTGCTAAAAAGAGTGTTTTATGTATGGAACAATGGCCGCTAATAATATTATATTATAAAAAAAAAACTGGCCAAGTGTGAGTCGGACTCGTGCACGAAGGGTTCCGCACCATTATCAATAATATCGAGCAAAAACGAACAAAAATAATAATCACCCTTTGTATAAGAGCAACAGATATACATCATCTGTGAAAATTTCAACTCTCTATCACTGTTCATGAGATACAGGCTGGTGACAGACGAACAGACAGACAGACGAACAGCGGAGTCTTAGTAATAGGGCCCCTTTTTACCCTTTGGGTACGGAATCTTAAAAATGACCACGCGCGATGATATTTTACGATTTCAAATTTTGGATAAAAATGGAAGAATCTTTTTATACAAGATTAATAGATATTGTGGGTGCGATTCTAACCCAGGACAAGCATTTTGTGTGACGAAAATTTATCTTTGTATGAAAATTTCAATTTATATTATATCTAAAATAAATTTTGCTCTGTGTCTGGGTGTTAATCTGGGTGTTATTGTAGGTGTTATATCTTTCTCCTGTGTCTGGGTGTTAATAATATTTTTTGTATCTATTATTTAGTTCTCACAGTACAAGGTATGCTAGTTTGAGATTTGATGTCGCGTGTGAAAATGTCCATGAATATTTATTTATTTATTCCTTGTTTCAGGTTTCGACCACCAGCTTTTGAGGGAGACCTAACTTCAGAATATACGATCATAGACGCAGATACAGGATCAACTGTGCTGTTTGACTGCAAAGTGACTGCCTTGAGAGATAAAACGGTAAAAAAATTTAACACTTTGGCTGCGGGCCGCACTCGCGTTCGGCCGCGAGAAACGCAACGTGTGTGTTTTCCGCAGTCAAAGTTATGGATCAAGGTTATGGATATTATTTTTAGAGTTATCGAGTTATTATACAAAAAGTCACAGTAGAACTTGTGCAAAAATCGATCGGAGAATTACTGCCTCGGCATCTGAATATCTGCCGCCAAGCAGTGGTGCGCCTGCATTGCCGTGTTCTGGTGGATGATTGTGGGTGCCGGTGAAATAATATGCGCATGAAATAACATCCCCGTCGGATCCCAAGTCGCACCAGTTTTCTCATAGTTCGTTCGGGGAGGACCTAAGTCGTATTGCTCTTGTTATATGCGGAGGTAACCAATTAACATCAGATGGGTTTTCAGATCGTTCCGTCAGTTCCACTACATAAAAAAAAATTACCATGGTTTGTGACGCGCTCGGACGTAAAACAAGTAGATATTAAAAATTAAAAAAAAACGACTTAAATGTTTCCATCTCTTATTTCTCGACCTTAGGGGGTACCTTTTCATGTGAGGCTGGTGTCGGAGTTTACAAACTACCCCAAGGTCTCTGACATGGTTTATCGACTATATATCCCGGACCTAAATCTTAACGTGGTAGCGCTCACCCATCCAAATCACGGTCATCCATCCAAAATCTGACCGGGCTGAAAGTTGCTTAACTTAGATTTTCTGTAAGAACAGCTAAGCAAGATCAAGCCCTACGAGTAATCGCCAATAAGCCCGACTTTCGACTCTGTGGTTTGCGATTGTTACAAACTTTACTAATATATCAACTTTAGGCGAAACCCCTATATTCCGTGTTTTGTGTTCTTTGGATTTGAGATGGATTATTAGGAATTGCTTAGTTCCACTTTCAAGTGAGTGCTTGTATTTTTTACTCGCTTTTTCATAAGATACTCGTATATCCGAATATCAGGTTGACGACGTAATAATATGCAAATTGGGTCTTCTCAAGGGTTTAAGGTAAGAACATAAAAAAGATATAAACATACAGGTAGTCGTGTCCGCAGCTGGTAGCAACCCTGCCTCCGAAACGAGGGGTCTCGGGTTCGATTCCCAGCAAACGTGTGGAATAACTAAAGTTCTCGAGTCTTTGGTGTCTTGTGTTCCTGAATTTGTCGATGCTACTGCACAGGGAATCCTATAGCGAGTGTATTGGTGTGTAAACATTGTTTATTAATATACCTATATTTATAGAATACGAACATCTAACTAAATCATCTTACGTATGTCATATAATCTCATTTATCGTACGAACAAAACAAAAATAAAAAT
Source organism: Aplocera efformata (assembly GCA_921293045.1). Classification (NCBI taxonomy): domain Eukaryota; kingdom Metazoa; phylum Arthropoda; class Insecta; order Lepidoptera; family Geometridae; genus Aplocera; species Aplocera efformata. The sequence goes on from OV121057.1 coordinate 2,656,754, forward strand.
TAGATAAAGACCCTTATATTTTTCTTCGATATCTCTAAATTAATTTCCCGCGCATTTCCCACGCAGACCTGATTTAATTGACCCACATTATCGCAACATGCTACTCCAATCCATTCAGTTTATCTCCAACTAGATAGCAACTACAATACAATAGCCATAGCAATAGCAATACAATTATTGCAGGTGTCCTGGCTGCGTGTGTCCGAAGACGACAACTTGGAACTGCTTACAGTGGATCTAGACACACATACTGCAGACGCCAGGTAAGCTTAAGTAGATTCTATACGTTTCACTGTAATTGTTTCGTAGAGAACAACATATTCAAATCTCCACTGTTCCACGTCGTTGATTTGAAAAGCAACACAACTTTGAGGTAGGGTTAGAAACCTTTTTCTTTTCCTTTTCGTACATGGGTAGGAGAGCGTGGTGGCCCAGAGGTATAGTCGCCGACTTTCAATCTGAAGGTTGCTGGTTTAAATCCACACGTGCACAATTGAGATTTTTCACTTGAAAATATGTATGTGTGTAATACTACGTTCTCAAAACGGTGACGGAAAACATCGTGAGGAAACCGGCATGTCTTAGAACCAAAAACTCGACGACATGTGACATCTACCAATCCGGCTTGGGCTCCCGTGGTCCCATGGATTTTTGGGTTTATACTTCGAGGAATCTTAAAGAAATCTATTTCAGTGCATGAACAAGTTAATACAAATATACAGAACCAACATCTATATTCGTAACTTTAATTGAACCCACGACCTATAATGCAGAAGGCAGAGATCCTACCAACTGATCTGTGAGGCCAATCTTTTTACCTAAGAATTTATCTCGACTAATCGCATGCTCCTAAAATTTTTACCTCATTCTGCAGGAAGAAATTGGTCATTATATAATTGTAGTAGAAGATTACATAAGTATGTTATCGGAAACCACATTCAATACACCCGCGACAACATAAAAAACAACTTTATTGCACCAAGTTTAATTACTGGCACACACATACGTCTAAACACTAACCTAAGATAGTTGGTTCCGTTAGGAAGTTTTCTTTTCTTTTTAAGAACGAGGAACATTGTGTTGGTACAATACACTAGTGAACCTAGTCAGCGTACAGCTTTAGAATTACTTTGAAAGCAGGTTGTTACGTGCCAAGAATCGGGGAGGGAATTGTTTGACATGTGCTCTTCCTGCCGTAGATACGTCTTGTTAAGTAAATTGTTTTGGAGTATATATAGTGGAAGATAGCCAAATGTTGTGAGAGTTCAAGACGGATTATCCCAGTCTACTATTGTGTATCATTTACACAATAGTAGAGTGAAGTTATGACAGCTATCATGGAAGCTCATTCTAGATTGTTACATGCCACGTGTCATCGGTAATTAGCTCGTAACCGTAGGAAGAAGAAAACATCATGATAGAACCATCGCTATGTTTGCCCTTTCCATTTTTATATATGGTATAGAATACATTCATTTTTAGGAGAGAAAATTTCTTCGAGCATGTCTGGATTTAAAATAAAAGGAAATGAAGTAATATTTAATATAAGGTTTGCTAATCTTATTTACCAAAGTTAGCTGCTATATTTTTTTTCGATTGAAAGTCTGTGTCTATGCCATTTTATAAATAATGTTTGCTTGTATTTATCTAATATTATTATAAATGAAAATGTTTGTATGTATGTATATTCTTTACTCCTTCACGCCGCAACGGCAGAACGGATTTGGATGAAATTTATTTGTTATAAAGGTAGCTAATAACCTAGATTAATTTATACCGAAAAAGTGTTTTTTTGTGACTTAAATCACAACTTCTGTCAGTTTTTTTCCGATGTCTCATGTTGACTTTTTAGCTGCGAGTGACACCGCAGGGCGTTGCTAGTGATACATAAAACTGTAAATATTAATATACCATTTTAATTGAAATTGCAATAATTGTTTTTAATGGATAATTATTGCAGTTAGTAGTAGTAGTAAGTTGAATTTTAACTGTAACTTCGAAAATAAGCTACGGATTTTTATTATTAGGTACAGAATGGATCTAGCTGGTGAGAATTGGAAGCTGGCGTTATCAGACGCCAGGGTTCAAGATTCCGGAGTATACTGCTGCCATGTTTCAACACATCCGCCGATGCTGAGGCGGTTCAAACTCACTGTCCATCGTAAGTTAGCGTTTTTTATTTCATTAATTGAATTCGTGAATTCGTCGGTGTGGTTTTTTTTTGTATAGCCCCAATTCTTTTTGTTTTTCTTAAATAAAAGTAGCTCACGATATTATGCCATGTCACAGGGCCTACCACTGCAGGGGTAAATAATGTTTATTGGTATTTAAAAATTGATAATAAACATTATTTATTAACTAATCAAATTAACCGACTTTATTTTTTTCTGTCCCTTTCACGCTAATACTAGCGAAACGATTAAACTGAACTTATCAGCTTAAGTTAATGATAACCTAAAAATACGCATAGTATACATCCTAATAAAATACGGCTAAATTCTCTGGCACAAGCTAGAAAGACCTAATTGATATCTGTCAGGTTACAACGCTGCGCATTTTCCACTACTTAACTAATGTCGACTATGCTAGCTTTAAAATAAAGGCCTATATTAATCAACTCAAACATTTTACGATGGTTGCTCGAACATACGTAAGGATAATATATTTTTGACAGTATTTCATCTCCAACTAATTCGATAATGCAATAAAAAATTACAGCGCTTCGATGCTTCAGAATGAAAACGGAAAAAAAACTCCAAACTTACCACCATAAATTAAAAATACCAGCAGCGACCCACAAAATATCCCGAAAAATCGCCTTAACCAATAATAAAAAAAGTTGAAACTCGCGAACGTGAGATGGCAACATAATCAGCTCGTTACAATATCAAAACGAAACCTAAAGTCCTTCTCCACAGCAAAATTGTGTAACTTTTGTTGTTGCAAATAACCGTTCAGTTTTATAGGAGTTTTGAAGTCGTTGAGTAGGAATGTTTTGTATTGCCCAAGGGTCGGGGAGTCCTTCCTGAACCGATGTTGAAGGTTCTAGTTAAAATTCAAACTGAAATGCGCATCATCAACAAAGTTTCCTAATTTTTCATTCAGGGCAAAAATTTGGTAGAACTTATCAATAGTAGGCAGTGATAATGAAAAATTACAATGTATGATTCGTACAAATGTTAAATGTATGATTCAACTGTACAATGTTAACAGTTGTACGAGTCATACATTGACATTTATTAAAATGAGTAATTCTAATTCCAAATCGATTTTTGTTCAGATTGGTGATTATTACGATACAAATTTATTTGAATGCTTATGATAGGTATTTACTCTGTCACAGATCATGAATGTTATAGTGAAATTTAACGTTAAAATTCGTGCAAAAAATAAAATGATGGGCGGCAGTAATCACTTTACATCAGTGGGCTGTCGGCTCATCCCATCACCTAATTAACACTAAATAAAACGAAAATCATTAGTACAAAATACCACCCTACACAATTTTTCGCCATAAAAGGCAATGGTTTGATGACTATGCGTTTTATTTAAATAGGGGCATTGGTTCAAAAACTGATCACAAAAATTTTACACGGACGCTAATTTTACTCAAAACCCCCAAAACCTCATACTTCCAGTCAGTTCGTTGATGCAATCCATCCGTTGCCATCCGTTGCCAATTGCAGCAACGAACTATTTGGATTTATATCGGCTTCATGACCTATCAAATATTTTTCAATCCTTAATGACGGATATACGCGTGAATCAGTTACACCGAAATTCGTGCAAGCAGTATGCTGAAAACCAGCACTGCCTAGATCTTTTGCAGATTTACACAGTGCTGGGCTTACCTCTATTGTCAATTACATCTAAATATAACGTAAATAGGAAATTTTAAGCTTAAAAAAAATATGAATCAATGTCATTGGCAAATTTACTTTATTCATATTCTTATTCTGAAATTTAGTGCAGTTTTTAAATTGTGTCATCCCTTTTTGCCAGCACCAGCCATAAAAATGAACAAAGAAGCATTCCTCGAAACGGGGGAGACGTTATCCCTCAAATGTGCGGTCCACAACCTACACCCTGGGGAAGATGAGCCGGTTCTGCACTGGTACCGGGGAAACACCAATACGTCACTAGACGAAGTAAGGGGCGGCGTGCTGATCGAAACGGATCATCTGACTTTGACAAGTCATTTACAGGTGAGGATAATAATAAACTACCTACAAATTCTCTTGAAATCTTGGGAATGCTTCAATTTTAGTATGATTTCTGTGGTGATTTCCGTACCAGCCTCTAATGTTCCCACTGCAGGGACACCGGCCTACTCTCAATAATTAGGAGTGAATGGACTCTAATCTACCACGGGAGCCAGATCCGGATTGGTAGATGTCACATGTCGTAAAATTTTTGGTGGTCGAATATTTGGACATGCAGGTTTCCTCACGATGTTTTCCATCACCGTTTCGGTGCACCTTTGGGTTTGAAACAGCTACCTTCAGATTGAAAGTCGGCGTCTGTGCCCCTGGGCCACCACGCTGTGGTGATTTATATTATTTTAATTTTTAATCAAACTGTATAAAATCTCACTCGTATAGTTGTTTGTTATAACAAAGGATAGCATAATCCACTTCTCTAAAGTCATTAAGAATGTAGCCTAGTAAGATTAGAATGTATTGGATATTAATAGACAATGTATATGATTTTTTTTTATGAACTGGCTTTCCAGCTCAGTTGGTAGTAGCTCTGCCTTTTGCGTTCGTAGGTTCAATTCCCACTCAGTACAAGCATTTGTGTCACAAACATAAATATTTGTTCCGTGTATGGCTGTCGACTTGACAAAAATAATACTGTAGGTATAAGTATTCTATATCTTTTTATATTGTAGGTATGAGTCAGTAATCTATTTTCCTTAATATAAATTATGATTAGTTGGGGGCTTGATAGCGCTGTGTGTAATATTCATGAATATTTTATAAATTGTTTAAATAAAAAAATAACATTTAAAATTAAGGCGAAATTCTTGAATAGAAATAAAGTTATTTGTTAATGTAATAAGACATTTCTATTCTATAGTGTGCTAAGATTCTTATCACTTTTTTGGGTAGCTAACATATTTTACTGAGAAAATGTTCAAATAATGAAGCAGACAAGCTTTTGTATACCAGTCTAGAACATTATCTAAGTCTTCGATGGTTTTGTTCAGGGTCAAAGGCTTTCCGAAACTTCGGTCTAAAGCAATCTAAAATAGTAAGCTAAAGAACCGTTTTTTATAGAGATCGCTAAATTGTAGCCAACTAAATAGGATTATAAAAGTTATTAAAAATCTCATTATTATATTTTTATCATGGCGAAGAATTTTTATTTCTTCATTCAGAATTCATCTACTGAGAGGAAATTACGTAGGTGCTATTGCGTGATTTCTATTGAATATTGAATAAGTGACATCTATCAATCCCGTTTGGGCTCCCGTGGTTCAAAGCTCATTCACTATCAATTACCGAGAGTAGGCCGGAGTCGTGGAAACATGGTAAGGAAAATAAAAGATTGAGAATCTCCTAATTCTGGGTGGGGGTGACTTGGCCCGCACTGTCGTCCTGCATAGGGGTGTTTTGTGTATTGTCCCCCATTGTTAATTATTCTCTACGCCAGCCATCCCAACTCCTTCTTTGACCTCCTTTTTGGACATTCCCAGAAATATCCCAGAAAATAATATCGAACTCCGCAGGCGATTGATCTATCACAATTTAGTTCACATCCCTGCCCTTAATGGGTATCCAGAATTTCTGACTCATCAAACAAACTGACCCAAAACTTTTACCTGACGAAGCGTACCTAACTTCTAGACCCGTTTTAACTTATTCAGGCCATTTTATGGTGGCAATAAATTTTCTAAATGAGACAATATATGGCTTTACAAATTTTTGGGACAATTTAAAACATACGTGACTAAAGTTACGGAATAAGCAGAAAGCCTATATACGAGTAGCTGAGATTTTGCTGATACGCCGCGGTTATGAAACATGTCACAAGTTTTTTAGGGTTCCGTACCCAAAATGTAAAACGGGACCCTAATACTAAGACTCTGCTGTCCAGCTGTCTGTCTGCCTGTCCGTCTGTGTCTAGGCTGTATCTCATGAACCGTGATAGTTAGAGAGTTGAAATTTTCACAGATCATGTATTTCTGTTGCGGCTATAAATACTTAAGCGGGCTCTCATACAAAAACGTGATTTATATTTTTTGTTCGCTTTTGCTCGTTATGCTCGTTAGAATTGTAGGGAACCCTTCGCGCGAGTCCGACTCGCACTTGGCCCGTTTTTTTTTCCATTACTGTATCTAAGCATCTACTCAGTATATTTAACAAACATACAGTTTATCCTATTATTCTCATGTGGACTCGTTTTAGCGAATTATGCGGTCACGTATTTACGAAACAAAGTTATGAAGCATAAAAAAAATATAAATTTGGAGCACGTTTTAAATTAAATGTACAAAAACGCTTATACTTTCCACTCAAGGCTGTCAAAGTATCCAATTCACCTCAAACTGCTAATAAAGTTATGTAACGAGATTTTTTTAATGTAATTCATTGTCGAGCCGCCGGCAGTTCTTTCGTTTATGTTCTGTAGATGGAGACATTTATACTGAGATAGGACTAAATTAGGAGTTTTAAGGTGCGACGTCACTGCGGAGAATTGGAACAAGTTCTTGGCATTTAGTATGCGCATTTGATATTTAATAAATATAAATAAATAAATAAACGTTTACACACTCATACCTATGCACTAGGATTCCCTGTGTCGCAGATGGCATGGACAAACACAGAAACACAAGACAAACACCCAAGGCCCGAGAACAAAGTTTGCCCCGGCCGTGAATTGAACCCGGGACCCCTCGCTTCGAAGGCAGGGCAACTACCAACTAAGCCACGGAGCCGTCTAACTAAATGTTTAAATATCAAATGCGTAGGGTGTGGGCGGCGGTGAAATTACAGGCACTCGAGGCGTAACATCCCCGTCTCAGAGTGACGGGCGCAACACGATGCGACTTAGATACTTTCATAATTTAATAATAAGCTCGTCTGCCCACTATCACATAAAAAAAAAAAAAAAAAATTTAGTAGGGAAAGACCTGAATAGTAATTTTCTTCTATTTAAGTGGTGACAACCATTTAACAGCAAGTAGGGCGTCTGCCCGACCCGTCACATTAGTTAAGAAAAAATATATTATATCAAAAATTACTGACGAAAATCCCAAATATCGCAGATAATTCAAACTAAAGGGAACGATAAAAATGTCTTAGCAAAAAATGCATATATTATTAATTTAAACAAAGTCATGACTATAATTAAATAATACTCATTTAAAAATAATATTTTGTCAATAAAAAGGTTTTATTTGAACGTTCGTTATTCTTTTTTTTATTCATCAAATTTGATACACCTAATTTATTTTACATATTTCATTAATTCAACTTAATATTAACAATGCAAGACATTGCGATTAATTGGCTCATTCCATGAGATTCATGTTTGTTTTAATTGTTTGAAAGTAATAATATTTCTTATGGATGTATAAAATTAATTACCTTGTTTAACGAACACAGTTATACTTACCATTTAAATGCAATCTGAAGTCACCAACGCAGTTTTAACGCATACTATTATTACAAAATTAGAAAGTTTCTATGTTACTCTTTCAAGCCTCAACAGCTGAACGGATTTGAATGAAAATTGTTATGAAAGTGAAGGAATTTTTTTTGTGATTAATTTTATCTCGTCATCTCCTGTTGACTTTATAAAAGCGGGTAACACCGCAGCGCAGGTAGTTTGAAATAGAACAAGTATTTGAATAGAACATATATATATTGGTATCCTGCCATCGAGTTCGATTCCCGGCCGGGGCACACTTTGTGTGGCATGAAGATTGGTCTTGGGTGTTTGTCCAAGCCATCTGCGACATAGGGAATCCTAGTGCAGAGGTATGAGTGTGTTATCGTTGATGTTTTTGTTGTTATATATACTGCCCAGTACTGTTTTCAGTTTTGGCCAGTTTTCCGCTGTCTCTCCCACCGCACCCAAACACCTAAGGCTTGTAATTCCACCGCCAGGACCAAATTGCCATAATATAGGTATATAAGTAGTTATACGTAAGTGGTTACTTAAATGTATCTCTCTACTCACACTAAAAGCAACATATAAAATGCGATTCTCTAGAAAGGAGATAGGTAGGCACTTATGCGACTTTACGCGGTAAACAAAATAGGTTTTATAATTTAGTGTAATTTTTTAAATTTTTCAACAATAAGTTCAGGGTTTTATCAAAAAAATATATTATACTATTGACGAGATGACCTGACGCCTAGTTTAAATGGTTAGCTCCGCCCATAACAACAATAATACGATCAGGTCCGTTACCGGAATATGAGAAGTCCCATGCCATTGGGCCCATCACGTCCGTAACATCTCATACGCCTGTGATTCCACCGGCACCCTTACCCGTCTACCAAAACACAGCAATGCGAGTCCGCCAGTGGTTTGCGGCGATTATAAGGGATGGCAGTACTTCTCTGGACGAACTTGACACCAATTCTACAGCTACTTTCGGTTCCTACTTTCGCACCACCCAGGGGACAGGTGTAGACTCTGCGGTTATTCACCTACGGACAATTAGCTTTAAATTTTAAACTTTATTGTTATCAGGTCGCCAGACTGAAAATGGAGGATGCAGGGAATTACACTTGTGCTTTAGAAGCACCAATGTACATGCGAGCCGTGGCTAGAGTTCACGTATTACAAGGTAAGTGCTGCTTAACGTGTAGTTTCTAGAACATTCCATTATTGTTGAAAGCTTTTTGTTCACCGAAATGGTGCCTGTCTAAGGCCTAGCTTAGTACTTCCTAGGTTATACTACCTGTTATATTAGTGTAGTTATAAGTTAATTTAGTTGTGAGTACAATGTGTATTTTATTTTAGTTTGTGTTTTCAACCGACTTCTTAAGGAGGAGGCTATCAATTTGGTTGTAATTTTTATTATTTTTTATGTTTGTTTTCTCAGAACTTTGTCATTTGTCAAACGATACGATAATAATTTTTTATTTGACGTGCTTTCAGATTTTTCAATAGATATTTCATCAAAATTGGTCAAAAAAATGTCATCCACGTTAACAAAATTGCCTTTTTTGCTTTACTGTGATTTTTTTCTTCGCCCATTGATTTTTCATGTGGATGCTTTTTTTTTTTAATGGTGTACACCCTAAGAACGACAAAAGTATTAAAGACGGTTTTTTCGATTTATTAACTTCACTTGTATCAACCTATATTCTCTGTGCCAAATTTTATCCACATCCGATCACCCGTCCTGGCGTGACCTGGTAACTTCCATCCATACTTTTGTTTGCTTCTTTAGCACCACCCAGGGGGTACGTGTAGGGTATCAATACACACCTAGCAACGCAGCAAATGGTTTCTCATCATGGTTTCTCTATAGGTTCAAGCCTCGCTGAACTACAGAGCGGTGTGAAGACCACCTCAAGCTACGTGAGTCTACTGCTGACGTCACTGTTGCTGGCTATCGGCAGCTGGTTCGAGGATGTGAGGTGACCTATTTAGACCCTGGACGTTAAATTCTGGATCTAGTGAGAATTATTTAAAAAAGGATTTCTATGATTTAGTCACAACTAAAGCAACTTTTGACCCGGATAAGTTGGATGGGTGATTTAGTGGCATTGGAATTGAGCAATGCTTCGGAGGGCACGTTAAGATGTCGGCACCGGGTATACTGGTCGTTGTACTTCGGGCGGCTTGAAAATTCCGATACCAGAGTTGGCCACACGAAAGAAGAACAATAAAGAAGAAATATAAGAAAGTATTTGTCTATAAACTATACAAAACTATTTTTTTACACTACGGAATATAAATCAAAATATATACAAATTGAATTTCGTCAAATGTCTGTTGTACACGGCAAAATATTCGTTAAAAAATAGTTCTTAGTGAAAAGTGGTTATCTCTGAAGTAGGAGTTTTAAGTCAGCCAAAAGCCTCTGACATTGCTAATCGACTAATATAGCCTAAAACTACTTCTAAACGTAACAACTTAAAAGTCCTTACTTTTAAGCTGTTACGTTTAGAAGTAGTACCCAAGGGGGTAACCTGAGTTTTTAAGATTAAATTATAATGAAAAAAAGATTCACGTCCAAACATATACCAATAAAAAATTTGATACCAGACTTACAGACAGAAAAATTGAGAGGGAAGTAGAGTGAAGAAGAGAATTCGTTAATTTATGAAAGAAACGGCAAGTTGAAAGTCAAATATTGGTCACTTTTAGTATGTTTTAAACTGTCTTCAGAGTATCTCACTAAGTTTTCTTGCAGTAAATCATGGAAATTTCACACAGAGCAATGTATCTTCTTCTTTATCAATAATCTCGTTAAATTTGTCGATTGTTAATTAAAAGTGATTACAAAAGACTAGTTTTATATTTATTTGAATCCCAAAAATTCTGCTTGGAATCTTGAATTTTGGTATGGAGACAACAAAGGTTTTAATGTAAGGTTATTTACGAAGTGTATCCGTAAATGAGCCTACTTTAAATAATTCTCGCTAATCCAGCCTTGAAAATAATGGATAAAGATCCTTAATGCAGCCCAAATACCGTCCAAGGATCTTTTAGGACCACTAGTGAGATTGTACATAATTTGTACAGAAAATGTATCATAAGAAAATACATAATCATGATGTCTTCGAATACATATTTTAAGCAAACATATCTCTTCATTACACTGTTCCAGCACTGTATTTATTTTATAATATATCTATCATCAAGTTTTCATATTTTACATTCTACATAGTGAAAAAATTCCTTGTATTTCGACGCAGTTTCATGCGTCATAATCCCGGGTACAGTGAAGTAGGTAAGCTGTGCATTCGTACCTCGCAGATTTCAATTTCCCCGGGATCATGACGCATGAAACTGCATTGAAATATCGGGAATCAACAAAACTCACTAGTGTTAAATATCTCGTTACTAGCATAAAACTGTTGATACGCACTTCGAAAAAGCATTTAATTGTGTAACGCCATAGTTGTTATTTCATAGATTGTGCCAATTATTAGTTTAAATTTATGTAATACTCAAAACTCATGATAAAGAAAACTTCAATTGTATTATATTACATAAAAAACTGTCAACACCATGAACTTGTAAAAACTCTAGCGGTCACAAATAAAAATAAGGATCTCTTACACCAAATAATAAACCACGAATATTTATAATCAGAACTACTTGTAGAATGATAACAGATGAAGATGAAGAGCGTAACTGTAAAAGTTTAAACATTGCTTACATTACTGGATGTAGAAATAACAAGAAAAATATTCTCCTTGAGCATTTTTCATAAAGATTGGTCCATATGCTACTCACCTATTTACATCGCCATACGTCAAGTGAATTAACAATATGAACTCTTATCTCCACGCCACCAAAGTTAATAATGATTTGACACTGATTATTGTAGTATCCCATCCTTCAAACTGAACTCGGTAGTGTTTCTACTGTATAAAATTTACTGTAACTTGCACTCACTTGTAAATAAATTGTATTAGACACTTTACTTAATACTAACTATGCACTTGTAACCTTAATAATAACTAACAAATATTATTTTGCAAAATAACTATTGTGCGTAGTTCCTTGATATAAGTACTGATTTCCAATACAGATGAATATAAACATTGAGAAGTAATTAAAAATCTAGAATAATATGAAAAACGCGACTCATAATGCATATTTTATTTGTTATTATCACAATCAACATAGTTAAATTGGATAACAATATGGACACAAACCTTTCAATTTAATTTCGTTGATTTAGTATATCTATATTTAGTATTTTCGTGTACCAAACATATCTAATGTACTTTAGTATAATGAATATCATAAATTATAACATATCTGTTAATTTTATTTATAATTATTATAAATATTGTCTTCACCATGTGTTGACATAAAACATATCGGTGCTTTTGTTGACTATATTATGTAAGGCTACACTTTGGAATTAAATACTTCAGTAATATCTAAAATCAATTTGTCTAACCTGTTTATCAAAAGTAAAGACTCGTTTCGATTTAAGTTTAAATAATTTATACATAAAATATTTTTTTTGTAATACACACTACTATTCAATTTTGAAAACTGTAATATACGAGGTACGTAACTTTAAAATGTTAAGTTAACGTTAAGTAATTACACTGCAGCCTTATATGGCTCAGAATGAAGATATCATTTTCACAGTGCGGCCTTACAAAATGTAAATAAATTCAATAATATTTTAAATTGAATATTTAACATTATGTGAATTATTGTGATAATGGTAAAATTTTCTAATAAAATTGTTCGGAAATATTTCACGCTTTGTTATTCTACCCTTTTTAATAACGTTCAAAATGATTTCGTGTTAATCCACCCGGATTTTTGTGCCTCGATGAAATTTTATGAAGTAAACATTTCAAAGGCTTTGGCCCTTACTTCTTTGTTTTCTAAAAGTTTGGTAAAACTTTTATGATGAAAATATTTTATTTACGGCGTTTTCATATCTAAATAGGTTTAGGTCATTAGAGTCATGTAACAAATATCAGCTGTTAAACCCCAGACGATGCTGTTGTAATATAATGTAAATCAAATTTTCGAACGTATATTCCAGTCAAAGAGGCAATGAAAAAACATAAAACATTTATTTTCCATTGATATATTTAACATTTGAAGAAGACAGTCCAATTTTTAATTAAACACAATAAAACTCATGCTCGCCTTTAGATCCTAACTGTCGTTTGGGTACTTCAAATTAACACGCACAGTAAACATGATAATGCGCATATTGCGCCAGAGTTATTTAAACGCCAACTTTAAGTCCGAAGGAAGAAAAGAAAAAGCAACATATTGAAAAAAAAAAAAAAAAAAAAAAAAAAAATTCGTTATATCACATTCTTATATGGGTAAAACGAAACATTTAGATTGATTTTGATAGCTTCCCTTCCTTCGAAGCTAAGGGTTCCTGGTTTGATTTCCGGCCGGAGCAGATTTTGTTTGATGAGCATAAAGTTTGCTCTTAGGTCTTGGGTGTTAATCTTGTATTTGTGAGTTTACCCATGCTGCATCCACCTGTGACAAAGGGGATCCTAGTATAGGGATAGGGTCCTGCAAACGTTATTGATATTTCGTTATTTACCAATCTGGATTGGGATCCACTAGCCTAAAAATTAGGAGCTAATATAATGCTGAAAATTCCAAACCCAAATCAATCTGAAGAAGGAAAGATGGGAAAGATAATATTCTACGAGACTAATATCAGATTGTAGTTTTACTGCTAAAAGAGAATAGAGATTTCTTTGGAACAGTTGTAGAAGCTATGCATAATTCATCGCCTGGCTGTTGCGATAGACGCATTTCGAGGGAAATGGCATTTAAACGAATGCTGAATTTTTGCTGAAAACCGAATTTAACATTTAATCCGCCTTAATAAGGAAGAAACACCAAGGACGATGAAATTCCGGGATCATCAAAAATATATTTTGTAGGTTTGCTGCGAGCAAAAATATGCTACTGGGAATCTAAAATTAGAAGCAGTTAGCGACTTACGAAAATTATTTTGATGTATATTAACATTTAACGGAAGGGTTGAAAGTCACGTAAGTATATCAAAATACAATATATCACATACAAAGACAGTGGGGGTACAGTTGCTCGCATCCGAAGATGAGTAAGCCTTTGCTGGGTGGTGATAAAAGGGCAACAAAAAGAAGCAGTAAAACTTTTCCAAAGTTCGACCAGAGCAGTACTGCAACCACACCTGATTATCTGCCGCCAAGCAATGATGCACTCACTCTACTGTGTACCGGTTAATGGGTATCGGTGCAGGTCAAAACAAATACGCATCATACATATAAAAATATAACGTTTAAACACATACCCCTGCAGGAAATCTCCTGTGTTGGAGGGGGCATGGATAAACCCAGAAACGTAAGACAAACATCCAAGTCCCGATACCAAACTTTACGTTACAAAAAGTATGCCCCGGCCGAGAATCGAACCCAAGACCCCTCGCTTTGAAAAGTTAGTTACCTTATGGTTAGTACCTACTAAGCCACGGAGCACTCATTCTGCTGCGTCCATCACCGATCGAGACGGGGATGATACGTCTCATGCGCATGTGATTACACTGGCAACTACACCTTACCACCGGAACACAGTAATGAGACCACTACTGCTTGGCGGCAGATTCCATGTGGCAGTACCTCTTCGGACGAACTTGGCACAAGTCCCCCAAACTAAGCATAGCTCGTGCAATGAGCTGATAACTGATATAATATAGTAATTTTATTGTAAATACATACGTAAGATACTTATAAACACCCAGACACGGAACAAACATTCATGTTTATCACACCAATGCAATGTCCTGAGTGGAAATCGAACTAATGACCTACAGCGCAGAAGGCATGGCTATGAGGTCAGTCAAATAAATTTGGCTTATTTTTCTATGGTTCTTCATTAAAGAAGCTTGCAAACTTGATTAATTACTTTAAAAGTGGCTGTAAATATCCGAAAAGAGGCAGCAAATGTGTTTTTAGGCTCTTTGGCATCGTTCCAAGGAGTCAATTGAGTACTTAATTTATGTAAAAGAACACCGCAATATTATTTTCATTAACATACTGATGCATCATTGCATTTTTCGTTAAAACTCTTTAGTATCTTTTTTTATGTTTTATGTGAATAAGTGACGCAACGAGCTGAGGGCGACCCCCGCTCATGACAACAGTATTGCGACTCAGTATAAGATATGGATCTTACACTGAGTTGCACTCATTCTGCTGCGTCAATCACCCGAGACGGATGCTGCGTCCGATGCGCATGTGATTTCATCGGCTCCCACCCCTTATTATATATACTTATATTAACAGCCAAACAGGCTTACCACCCACCTGATGGTTAGTGGTCACCGTCGCTTATTAATATCTGCAAGACCAGCGTTGCCGGTGCGTTGCCTGTCTTGCAGGTATTTTCTTAACATTTTTCTTAAACCTACCCATGTCGTAGCGTTCCGGGAAACTTCCGGCGGAAGCGCATTCCACAGCCTGCACGTGTGGGGGAGAAAAGATCTCGTAAAACGAATTGCGTGCGATACCCAAGGCTCGATGATGTGTGGATGCGCTTTATTGCGGTTCCAGAAAAACCGATTCTAAACTTTTAACATTCAAAGAAGTCATTATTTTAGGTGTCCTGTTGCATGCGTCCGTAGCGGAGTTCCATTAAAAAAAGTAGCAAGACTGCTGTGCCAAGGAGTATTACCTCCACATCTGAGTATCCGTTGCCAAGCAGTAGTGCATTGCCATTGCTCTGTTCGTTGAAGAGTTTGGGTGCCGATGAAATCACATGCGCATGACACGTATCTGGGTTACGCCGCAACGCAGTACAATTTAGATCTTCCCATACTTTGGTCGGGGACGACCTAAGTCATATTCATGTTTTTATGGTCGAAGGTAACAACTTAATAGCCTTCAGTACGATCCGGCACTGTTGTTCATAAACAAATCAGTCTCCATCGTTCCACGGCTGGCAACCGATAAACCCTGTTTTTGCAAAATAAAATTATAAAATTGTTCTACGCCGAAACTAAGTAAAAAAATTACATCTCGGTCGCTAAGGCACTCATAAAATATTGAAGAGAAACCATTTCCGTGAATCTAAGCTAACTTTTTATTGGCAAAACATATTCATAACCAACTTCGTAGGAAAATTCCGAAGTACTCATAAAATACAATGAAACCTTATTAATTCTTACCTCATTCCGTATCCCAAGCAATAGATTGAGTTGTTGATAAATTATGCCGAAAAGATTGGAATAATAGAAGTAATATCAAAATATTTTCCCTTTTCCGCTAGAGATATCTGATACCGCGTATATCTCTAGTGGAAAGGTAGCATAAGTTTAATGTTGCTCGGCGTTTATTAATTTCCATCAAAGCAAAGTGGCGAATAGGACGCGCTAGATGACGTACGAAACATAAAAAATACTACGCTTTAAATATTATTATATATATATAAAGAATATATTATTTAAAACGTAGCTCGTGGCTAAATTTTCTTTGACGTTCTTTACAGATTATTTGAGTTAAGCAACTCCTGAGTAGTAGTTGGATGGGTCCCCCCCGTGGGTTCCCGCCTTGTCGGGGCGGGGGGGCTTAGTAACCGTGGCCTGGTCCTCCACGGCGAAGCTAAGAGGAATCCGGGAGGGCCGCTCCTTTAGGCTTTGCCTCTAAGCCGAATAGGAGCGGCACAGTAGGTGGCGGTGCCTTATGGGGGGCACCGCAACTGAGGCGGGTTGCGGTGCTGTATGGGCAGCTCCGCAGCTGAAGGTTAGGGGCCGCGGCGGGAGAGGAGTGCCGGTATTACGGTGTGCCGCTCTCCCTACCTTCCGCGGCCACGGCGGGGTCGCCACCGCCGGATGGCGGACGCGGTGGGGCCGCAGGAGAAGAGGAGTGTCGGTATTGCGAGGCGCCGCTCTCCCTATCCTCTGCGGCCGTAGTGGCAGGCGACGGGGCCACAGATCTGACCCGTCGCAGGGGGACTTAGGGCGTCTAGACACGGGATCGTCTGACGCCCTTTCGCTGACCTGGTCCCCGAGGAGGTTGCGACATGCCACGTGTCCTGGCGTGTCGCAAACAGAGGAGAGGCACTAGATGCCAAAGGAGATGGGTCCGGAAACGGACAGCCGCGGCGGGTTCGCGGATGTGTGTGATAACGTTCCCGTGTTCCTGCCACTAAGCGGCAGAGGAGGACACCGTGGGGTTTTAGTGGGTCTAGTCCCACATAACCGCTCTGTCTCCCCGTGGCAGGGCGGTATGCGAGTGCATTTCCCCACGGAAAAAAAAAAAAAAAAAAAAAAAAAAGTAGTTGGATGAGTGACTCGACTGGCCTCAAACCTCTGTAGGTTGTAGCTCTGCCTTCTGCGTCTAGGTCGTGAGTTCGATCCCCACTCAGGACAAGCATTTACGTGAACAATATTGATGATTGTTCCTTTAAAAAATCTAGCTATATAGTTCCCATAGTACGAGATATCCTTAATTTGGCGCTAGAGGGCGCTGTTTATAGTCCATTAAATCAAACAAATGTTTTTAATTTTTGAAAAAAAAAGCAGAAAAACATAGAAAAACCTTAGTAATTAAATGTAAAAATATCTAAGTAACTTTTGTAAATTACTTTATACTAGATATCAACTGAGGTGTGTTTTTTTTTTATTTTGTCGATACCTATCTGCACCGCTTAACCGCGGTAATTTTTTAACCGCAGGTTGTTAAAATCATCGTCAACTATTGAAATAACATTCACTTTTTCGGGAAGAAAAGTTTGTCATGGGCGGTCGCCCATAACAACAGTATACAACAGTATGACAACTGTATAAGACAGTCAACAGTCGTTCCATCACTTAATCAAATACCAAATGCAAATTATAGATTATCAAAATAGATAAAATATTTAATACAATAGGAAAAAAACGTCAGGAATATGGAAAAAAACAGGTGATTTTGTTTTATCTTATAAAACTTGATCAAGATAAGATTGAAAATTACGTAAGGCATTAATTTACCTTAGTTATTTACCTTGGATACAGCTTAGAGTAATAATATAATAGAGTTTTCTACAAACACAAACTAGCTGAAATTTAAGTATGAACAAACAAATTTTGAGATGAAAATAGCTTTAAAACTTGACAGATATTATCGCACACGAATTCTTTGGTACTCATTTTTGACGAAACTTTTATCACCTGTAAACACTATTATAAAAAAAATCGTCCAATTATTATAGACGCATAGAATAAGCGGAAAATGAGAGTAAGAATACTATTTATTTTACTCACACAAGTAGTCATATAATAATATTAATAATGAGGGCCCAACATTTTCAATTTAAAATAATTGTTCCAACTTTCTTGATAGATGGCTCTGTTTTGTCGTCAGTTGACACAAAGTTGGTCATAAAGCTAAAGTCACGATACCAAAAATTTTTGATTAGAGATTTGATGAGATTTTATGGCTAGAGGCAACCACTTAACATCAGGTGGACCTTCAGCTTATTGCATCACAAAAAGGGGCATCAAAAATTATATGCGTATATCATATACATTTGAGATACTAATAAAATAACAAATTGATCATCAAAATCGGTTTACAATTGCCAAAGATATATTTAAAAATAAAAAATATCGGTTAAAGTCGATACAAAATCCAAAAAACATTTAAAAATCGGTTGAATCGGTTGAACCTATGATTATTATTAATTTTGTAGGTAACCCTTACTACTCTTTGGGTTGCGGGTAGTCGAAAACTTGATATCGTTTATCGTAGAATTAGACTGTCATGAGTTGGCGGTTTCGAAGAAATGTCACTTTTCTGGTAACCGTTCGGAATGCTAAATGCGAACCATGACTGAGCATGGCTTGTAATAAAAATCTTTTAAAAGCTATCAAAGTTTAAAGGGAAATGAGACATGCAGAAAATTTCTTTAGGAACAGTTTTATGTCCAATTTCCTTACTTACTATAAATATACAATTGTTTTATTCTAGTGCAAAATTCATTGGAGTGTGTTGTTTCTCACTCAACCCTTCAACTTAATCCTCATCAATCATCAATCAGTTTTTGGCGTAGCTAACTTAGCTAACAGAACATAATATGTGTTACGCAACTTGGATGGGTGAGTTGTCATGCTGTTGTCATGGGCGAGGGACTTACCAGCGGGTGTCCTTTTAGCTCGTTCCGTCACTGGACATGGAGAGTATTGTGCCGTTTGTCGTTTCCAAGTTGGTTTTACTGCCAAGGTACGCTAACAGACGTTTCAGATCAAAGATTAATTGGAAACTCTTGGGTTAAAAGAGCAAGAAAAGTAGCAGTAGTACTAGTGCAAAATTCACCAGGAGAAATAACGTTCCCACACTTGGTAATTTTTCGCCCAGCAGTGTTGCACTCGCATTGGAGTATTTCGGTGGAAGGGTTCTTTAATCGTATTCTATCAACATTTTGAAAACATAATGCTTAGCATATTGCAGATAAAATTTTGATTTGAAAAATGAACATGTTTCAATGTTGTAAAACCTACAGGGAACCTCAATTCCAGTACAGAATTCGTACTTTTAGGATAATTGTGACGTCATCGACATATTGTAGGTCACGTAATTTCTATTTCGTCTGCGATGTATTGTCGTGGAGTTACCGTTTTATAGATGTGGTAAGTGTAAAAACATTATTTATAATCATCATCAGTTTACATCAGTCTACGGGCAATTAATGATGATATGATGATGATTTTTATCTTATTTAATTTTAACAGAAAAAACAAACGGCCCGCGTTTTTACCGACTCCAAAAAAGGAGGAGGTTTTATGTTCCGCTGTATTTATATATTTGTTTATAAGTTCACCGATTACTCCGCCATTTATCAACGTATTTGGATTTTTTTTTGTAACGTATATGCTTTCAAATTGGTCTCATAGAATTTTTATTAAAATCGGTTTAATAGTTTGGTTGTTAAATCATAATACAATAACTGAAAAAAATATTTCCTCAAAGCAAACGAAATTGCTAGTTAGAAAATAATGAATATGGTTCTTTTTTGGATTTTTAAATTAGTAACTTGTTACTATAAAATTGACCATGATTGAAGCATGAGAAAACTCAAGTTTTATCGCGTTGCTCCCGACAACCGAGAGGGGGATATAACGACCCACCACCTTCCACTACTGCATGGCGTCAGTTTATCAAGTTTGGAGGCTCTCCACACCTGGTAAACTGCTCCGGACGAAGGTCTGCAACTGATTGGTCTCATAGCTCAATTGGTAGTAGCTCTGCTATCTGCGCTGTAGCGAATCCACGGATTCGCTTCCCACCACCACATGCATTCGTGTGACGATCATAAATGTCTCTTCTGTTTCTGGGTGTTAATATGTATTTTACGTATGTATTTACAAATAAAAATACTATGTAAGTGTTCTATCAGTTATCTAGTTTCCATATTACAAGCTATGCATGACGCGGTGTGAAATGTCCATGAATATTACCCACGTTTGGATGCGAGCAACATTTTCAGCAACGAGTTTTCTTTAATTTTCCACAAAACTTACTAACTTACTTACTAACCTTTATTCTAATTCAGGTTATGAAATGAAAACTCTAGCTCACATAATTTACTGTATCGCTTGGATCTTATAAATAATTTTACCAGAATAACTAAAAATATAACATTTGGATTCTTATAAATAACTCCTATCGATCGTTTTGTTTATCACCCGACACATATAACGCGAGTTTATTTGATTTCTAAATATTTGACCGAATTTTGAAGATGAAAGAGAATTGATTAAATATGTCTTTTTCATTTGGACGGCTTGTTGAGAGGTACAAGATATCTGATTCCCAAAATGTGTGATTCCCATCCGGGAGGAAATCTCTTTTCCGATAATTAATTTTCCCGGTATCCTGCCGGTAATAATTGTAACAGAATTTATTCTCAAGTACGTATGCCTTATCCTGAGTTTCAGTATTCGCGTGCGTAATAAGATGGCAGATGTCTCATGAATAATCAATTGTGATATGGTATCTACGCGTTGCGGATTCTGCGCTTTATTGAGGTTTTTTTGACGACAGATGAAGAGTGAATTTAGGAAGCTTTGAGATAAACCAGATATTTTTTCTTAGTGCCGTCCAAACACTAGGCTTGTAATCTATTATTAAGCATTTATAATATTAGTATTATTGAAAAAGACATATTTTGGATTGGCATGGTACGTGAGATAGGGAACTTAAATATCGTGAAACGTTTTTCAGAAACCATTTAAAGCGACGATATCATTTCAAAAGAGCGTAACATTATGAAAATGTGTAATCATTTTGGAGTGCTCTACGCTTTTTGGTGAGTTTTTCCATTTTCTACTCATTTTAATGACATCCAGGAAAGGGTAGGAACCTTGGCTGGCAGCTATGTTGCTTAATTAAAAGTAAGTTTGCCTTTGAATCAAGGAATTTTTAGGTCGATATCCATCCTTTATTTTGGAAAAAGATAACGGAATTATTGAAGTTAGTATGGGATTTCTGAGTTATTCTAGTTCATTCTAGTACTATTCCAAAATTAAACCAGTTTGTTTTTTCTCTATGACTTCAGTTTTTAATTCTTTGTTGTACGCAATAGAAACATATTACTGCAAACATGAAATGGATATGTCTGTATATGTACACATGCAAGCTTAATTCTTAAGAATTTTCTTCCAGCAAAGTTGGGGTGATGGAAATGATTAGGCACCTGAGTTGTAACGTACCACCACCCATATACAGCAATACAACTCAGACCCTCCCCAAACAAATAACGTAAAGTTGCTAAGTTAGTTACAAGATTTCTCCACAACACGGATAAAACTCAACACAGTATCCAACATCCAACTACTATCGATTGACACACAGCCTAATCATTATCTCAATTACAATAAAGGTGATTATTGCTCAGCCGAAATGCCTTCAAATCCCGAGTTTTCCTTTCCTAAAATCTTTATCGTTATAGTGCCTCGTTTCAATTGCCTGAATGAACCACTGTTACAAATCTGTATAATTTTATGATATAAGCAAAGACACATAGGTAGAAGCTTTGCTAGATGCTGCGCTTGCTGAGTAGCTCAGTCTTCTAACTCAATTATACCTCTAGAAAAAAAAACAACGTTAACACACTCATAGTGCAGAGGACTAGGATTCCCTGTGTCGCAAATGGCATGGACAAACAAAGAAACACAACACAAACACCCAACCCGAGAACAAAATTCTTGCTCACCACACAAAGTGTACCCCGGCCGGGAATCGAACCCGGGACCCCTCGCTTCGAAGGCAAGGCTACTACCAACTAAGCCACGGAGCTGTCTGATCTCGTTAGATCTCAAGTATCGTTTGGACACGTCAAATTTACACACACAAGTAAACTAATTCGTGAGCATATAACGTGTCGCATGATCTCCTTAGATACACTATACACACCCAGATAAATGGTAGTATTTTTTTTTAATTATTATAGAACTGTTTCGTGTCTGTTTCTGGCATACCATTGTAAGTGTATGAATTCATAATAATTTTTTTTGACATAACCAAGTGTTCAAACTGTACCTATGGTTAAAATAAATGAGTAATTGAGTAACTGAGATAATAATATGTCAAATTAGCTCATACTATGGAGTGTGATTTTCTGATGATGATGCTAAGACTCGCTGCGTGAGTGACTGGTCATGCAGAGCGGCACCACGTGATTTGGCCATTGTTATGGTAAAACTATGCATCGGTACGCTTAATTTATGTAAGCCTATGTTAATTGCTTGTAGATACCCTCAGAGTCACAAAACGCAACCTATAGTAGCAGTAAAACCTATGCCAAGTTCGTCAGGAAATTACTATCACATCTGGTAATCCACCGCCAAGCAGTAGCACCGTATTATTGCAACCACATTTTATTATCTGCTGGCAAGTGGTGATGCACGGTTGCTTTGTTCCGGTAGGAGGGTGTGGGTGCCGGTGAAATTACAGGTGTTACATCCTCGTCTTAGAGTGAAAAAGCAAGGAACTGAGTAGTATTGTTATTGTTTACGGGTGGTAGTATCTATCGACGTTAGGTTATAAGTTCGCTTAGTTACATTAAGTTTTAAGAAAACGCAGAATCTTTAAACCTAAGTTAGGCAAAGCTCGTCCTATGTAGCCTACGCCTAAAGAATATATAAAGGCACATTCACATCTAGTCGAGTTATTTTCACTTACGAGTACTGTTTTGCGGCCGTTTCGTAAGAGGGCCCGGTTACCTCATAATTTATTACGCCGGGATAAGTGTTTTGGGCACTTTTGCTATTCTCAAATAAATAGGGTAGTTAAGTAAACAATCTTATAAAGGGAATGTTGGTTAACTTGCAGCCTTTTTGTGGAATAGGGCGTTTGTAGATCAGTGAGTAATTTTGACATTGATGTTTTGAAAATAGACGCTTTTTTGTACTCTTTTTTGTTCAGCTTCTAATTGTTGGGATATTGGCATGGACAAACACAGAGGCAAATGATAAACACACAACCCGAGAAAAACCTTTACACTCATCAGATAATATTTGACCCGGTCGGTAATTGAACCCAGGATCACTCGCTTTGAAGGCAGGGCTTCTACCTACTAAGCTACAGAATAAATATTAAACTAATTTTTAAGAACCTATGATATCGCAGGTACATATTTATTTAAAAAAAACGACATTTTCAAGTACTTTTTAAAATTAAACGGAAGTAAAGATTGTTGACTTTGACTTTGCGTATTAGAATAGAGTAAAATAGAATAGAAAATACATTAATTCAGCATCAAAACTAAAAAGGAACAAAAAAAAATACACCATAGTAAATAAGCAGTTTTGACCAAAATATGCGCGTTGTGCCGTATATACGATCAACAAAACAAAAAAACAAGTTTAAATTTTTTTGTCACTCTGTCTGTTTGTTTCCGGTAATCTCCGAAATATTAGCTGGATCAATTTTGAAGGGACTGTCAGTAGCAGATAGCTGTTATGAGAATTAACTTATATTTTAGAAAAAGAAATTGAAAAAGAATTGGTTTCCGCTCATAAAAATGGTTAAATTCCACGCGGGGAACAGCTCGTGTGAAATAAGGATGGAATGTCTCATGTTCCTGTAATTTCACTGTCACTCCTGGAACTGAACAGTCTTGCGTAAATTCTAGTCTATACAATGGGGGGTCAGATAGGCTTTGAAACAAGTCTGCGTGGTCTCTATACGTACATAATTACGAAGTTAAAAAAATGATTTTAAGAATTCATCATTGTTTACTTTGATGGCACTTTAGTGGCACTTTTTGTGGCATACATTTATGCCACAAATATATTTTACTACTGTAATAGAAAAGTGGGACCTATCGCATAATGTTTATTTCACGTAAAGCAAGTTTTACGGCGGCTTTTATTTTTCGTTTCTTGCCCAAACTTACTTACTTTCAATTAGATTACAGTCTGTGATCTCAACTGATCAAAGGAAGAACTTAGTTAATTTCCCAGAATTTTTAATTTCTACTCATCAACTAGAAACCCGTCTGTTTGATAAATGAAACTTGTTTTAATCAAGACTTGGCGACAACTTTTAGATGGGGTATGCAGATGTGGTGGTTTCTAGAAGCGCTTGTCCAAAGGTAAGATTACAATTGCAAAGCAATGAATAATGCATTCAAAATAATGAAAATAATGTATACCCCTACCGAAGCTCGAGAAGACTCAAGTCCCGAGACCGTTACCCGAGACGAGGATGTTACATCTCATGCGCATGTGATTTCACCGGTATCCACACCCTTCCACCGGAATACATCAATGCGAGTGCATCACTGTTTGGCGGCAGATTACCAGATAAGGAGACTGTACTTCTCCGGATGAACTTTGCACAAGTTCTACTGCTACTTTTTGTTGCTCCTTTAGCACCACCTAGGGGTAAGTGTTGTGACCCTCAAAATATCAGTAACTCAAAACAAACAAAGGTTAGGAAATTCATTCACTAAGCTCGTTGGTTTGTCCGTCTGACTTTAAATGAGCCATATCTTGTATACTGAAGTATAAAATATAAAATAACTCTACTCAAAACCATACCATAAATAATCCGATTAAAATACTTTTAGAAATTTTCAGACCTTTCCAGAATGATTGTCTTTAGCTCAACGACCACTTCCTTGCAACGAAGAACTTTGTTCTCTGAAGTTAAGAGGAATTTTAAGAGGTTGTCGTTGGTACTGGAGCATACAAGCACGTGCTTAGTGCAAGAGGTGTCTAGTAGGTATTTGCTATTTTCAAGTACCTAGTACCTAGTGTTTATTTTTATTTAACGCTAGAATGGGCGCACTGCGACATGTCTTGATTATCGATTACAAAAAAGGCTTAGCAGTGTTAAATTAGCTCAAAAATTTAAATAAGAACTTCTTTGAAGGGAAAACATTTCTTTCCTTTTTTATGTGAGTTATTAGGCACATAAGCTAACGGCACACCTGATGGTAAGTGGCTACCATCGCTTATAGACGCTTGCAAGATTCGAAGCGTTGCCAAGGTGGTGCTTATCAGCTACTCTTCTTAAATTTATTAATGTTTAACCCAATTGAAAAACACCTCCAACGGAAGCTCATTTTACAGTTATAATTAATTTATGACATTGCCTTAAGCCGTATTTTATATTTTTGCTGCAGGATTAGACTGTAGCAAGTGATATGATTTTTATATTCCGCCATTGGTTATTGTTTTTATAATTGTATTCTAAATATAATATTACTAGTAAATATACTACCGACTTAAAAAGTCTTTGCAGCTAATTTGGCAAACTTTGTGTGATGAGCACACACTTTGTTCTACGGTCTTGTGTGTTTTAGTGTGTAGATGTTACATGAAATGAAGGCAGCCTTCTAGCTTTTTTTTTAATTTAATTTGCCATGTTGGTAAACAGAGCATGTATAAGATCCAATTTAATATTTAATTTCGCATACGACTGGCCACAGATTCAACAGTTATGTTAGTTTATTTTACAAGCTTGAGTGAACCGGCTGACAGCATAGTAACTATTTAGTATTCTATGCCTCTAGTGGTCGTAGGAGTATCCCAATGGAACGTTCACTAAAGTAGCACTAACAATGCAGGTATATTGTAGAAAACGAGTTTATGTTACGAAAATGTAAAAACCCTTGACTTTGGGTTATTGTAATTTTAGTGATGAACATAAACTTCTGAACAGATCTTTATAAATCCTTAAATATAAATCTACGTATTTTTTTTCTACGTATGTCCATTAAATACGATCGATGTGCCCCAAATCGCTTTTTAGAAAGGCAATAATGCGAAAATGGGGAAAAATCTTAGACGATCTTTAAAGCTCTTAATTTAAGAACCTAGATCTTATTTGACTTTGATAGAATAGCAAAGATATAATAGCTTCGCCATGAGCGCTATTTTGATAAATGTGGACTTATTCGATAGTTATTTTTTACTTGTATACAGGGTCCTTTTCATGTAACAAATGTGACGGAACGACCTGTCCTGGCAGTAACACCTAATCACAGGTAACGGACCTGTTGTTAAGTGGTTACCTCTGCCCATAACAGCAGCAATATGACTTCTAATAAGATCTTCCCCGACCGAAGTATGAGAAGATCCAATTCGCACCCAATTGGCGCAATGGGATGCGTCCCCGAAACGGGAATGTTACTTCTTATGCGCATGTCATTACACCGCCACCCACACCCTTCCATTGGAACACAGAAATGCGAGCACACCACTACTTGGCGGCAGATTACCAGGTGTGGAGGTAGTACTTTGCACAAGTTCTACTGCTACTTTTTGTTGCTCCATGATATCTGAAAGTATTCACCTACAGACGCGAGCAACTGAGTCCTCAAATATGTACAACAACGAACTAAAAACAGGCAGACATGTATCTCCAAGAACCTATAGAAATTTCATTGAAAAAATCCACCTGTAAAGTCGAAAAATATTCGATAATAGAATTTAAACCAGTTTATCTTTAATTATTCATTAGCTTTGTTTTATTTTTGGACTTCCTCTTAATATTAAGAATACTTTTTTTAAAACTACTACAATTACAACCAATCCTACAATAACTATTGCTAAGAGATCTAAATACATCTTCTGGTACCAGGGCACTATAAGTGCTGGGGAGCGAAGATGCGGCGCCCCACGGGTTTTGATGACGTGCTCTGTCCAATGAACGACCTCGTCGCCAGGATTTACAGGGCGGTCGTGATAGATCATGGACAGCTCTTTCACTCTTTCACGGTATCTGAAAGAGAGAAGAAATTAGAACTGGAAAGATTTCACATTTATCTTTTAAACACTTGCGGCTCTTGGCACATATTTCATTTTCTTCATTAGTAACTAGTTTAGGGTTGCTAGTTATTATTATATATTACCATCAACCCTGTTCCAAGTGATGGGTCGAGCTGAAGGCCCACCTTATGTTAAGTGTTTACCTCTGCCCATAACAACAGCAATGCGACTTAGGCCCTCCCCGATCATAGTGTGAGAAGATCGAGTTGCACCCCTCTGCGCCCGTCACCCGAGACGGGGATGTTATGTATCTGCCGCATGTGATTTCACCAGAACTCAAACCTTTCCACGGGAACACTGTAATGCATCTGCTTGACGGCATCAGGTGTGGAGGCAGTACTTACACGGGCAAAGATTGCATAAGTTCTACTGCTTTTTTGTTGCTCCTTTAGCACCACCCTTAAGTGTAGGGTTTCAAAGGGTACCCAACTACGGACGCGACCAACTGGTACACTTTTCATCAAAGTGAATTCTTTGGAAGCGTCGCTTTATTTAAATAAATATATACCTACAAGAACATGCTGGAAAAATCCATACAAATATTAAGATTATTGCGCGGAAACCATCATCAATTAAATAATAACGGTAAAACAGCACGATAATAATTATGCTGATGAAAATAACGATAAAATAATATTAAAATCACGCAGGAGAACGTGATTTTGATATGATTTCTTATCTATAACTTTATCGCACAATTGTGTCATATGATAAATGTGAATGAATGGTTTGTTTTTACCTATTGATTATCCTCATTAGATTTATTAGATTCCGTTGACGGCTCCGTGGCTTAGTTGGTAGTAGCCCTGCCTTCGAAGCGAGGGGTCCTGGGTTCGATTCCCGGCCGGGGCACACTTTGTGTGGTGAGCATAAAGTTTGTTCTCGGGTCTTGGGTGTTTGTCTTGTGTTTCTGTTTGTGCATGCCATTTGCGACGCAGGGAATCCTAGTGCAGAAGTATGAGTCTGTAAATGTTTGTTTGTTTGTTTGTTTGTTTGTTGTTCGTTAGGGTACTACTTACTTAGGATTTCCAAGGACATCTTCAATAGCTTTCTTCAGCTTGACATCAGCATCATATCCTATGTCAACATGAACCGCGAAGCCCTTGGTCGTGGCCCGTTTGATATTGATGAACTGGTCCGCCATGAGGGGAATGCCTATGATTGGCATACCGAAGTGGACACTCTCGGTGGTCGAGAGCAAACCTCCGTGGGTGATGAACAGAATCGTATTTGGGTGTGCTGATGAAAAAATGAATACCAGTTATTTTATAGTGAAAATAAGCAACTTTCGGCCTTGTCAGAAGTTGAGCGCTACCGTGCTTCGGAGGTAAAGTTAAGATGTCGGTCCCGGCTTCATATTGATAGTCAGCGTTTGTACCCTCAGCCCACCGTGCTCTCCAACTCACAGTAATACAAAATAACGATAATTCTTACCTAAAATGCTTTGCTGAGGAGCCCATTTTAAAGTATGCACGTTTTGGGTAAATTAGGCATGTTTTCTTCAAACTTCCAAATAACAGTCTGCTTCAATTCACCGAAAATTTTCAAAAAACCTTTTTTGAGTTCATCTGGTAGGGTTTTAGCCTCCATTAACGTTCCTAAGCTGAAGTAAATGACTCCTTGAGGGGAATCGTCCATTATTTTCTGTAGATTCTAGAATTAAAATGCAATTTAGGTAGAATACAGATAAGATTATATTCCAATCAACTTTTCTGTTGCAATTAGCGTATTAAAAAGATAAAACTGAGTACTTCATCGTTTAACCCACAATTTTTCTACCCAATAATATTTGTACCCGTTCAACCCAAAACATATGCTCTATTGTACCAAATCCAAAAATCTAAGCAACAGTGTATTCTAAACAGTACAGACACAGTAATATTTTTAAACAATATTGATTGTGACCCTTAGTGATTCTACACAAGTCTCCCCGGTAGTGAAAGTGAGCAACGCAAAGTAGCAGTAGAACTTATGCCAAATTTTACTTCTGCCGGAGTAGTGCACCACACCTGGTAATCTGCCAACAAGCAGTGGTGCACTCACGGTAATGTGTTTCAGTGGAAGGGTGGTGCCGGAGATTTCACTTGAGGCGTAACATCCCCGTCTCAGAGTAACAGGCATCAGGTGGGCTTAATGAGCTTTGAAAGCTCGTTACATCACTTCCGTGACATAAAAGAAAAAGACCAAAAGCTTTTACTCTGTATTTTACTTACCTGTGGTAAAGGCGGCACTGTCCTATCAATGTGATATCCACCAATAGGAATGTAATTTTGCGGTAATCTAATTGGCAAGCCAGTTGACACGTGAGAGTTTCCGAACATCAGAGAAGCGTTGAACCTGACTTCATCCAATGAAGGGAGTTTTCGTCCTCTGATAGCAAGTGCTGGACCGAATGCCTCCTCCCATGCTTGGTTCTCTTTTCCAAGCATACTCCTAAAAAAAGTCATTTTAAAAATACTTTAATTTTTTTTGCTACCACTACTATGTTACTGCTTTTATGTGAACTGTAGTGCAATGTCACCAGAAGTGACATTTTGACAGTCTTGGTTTTCCAGCTGCTTACATCAGTAGAGATTTCATTTTGTTTTACCTACATACGATCCTAGCTTTAAAAAAAATACAAATAACGAAATCTAGTGACAAACGCAAAAACTCCTCGTTTTTTGAAATCTGTACAATTGTGACAGATAGATATATATTGTAGATATACTCTATATTGCACACCGGAAAAAATAAACAATTACAAGCAAGGTACATAAACAGACAACCTTTGGATGAATAGTATTGACATATTAGACGGCGGTGTACACAAGAATATAAAATAATATTTCTTTTTAAGATCATGGTAATATTTCTCACCCTATGATAGTCTGAGTGAACTGAGGTATGCAGTTACCTATAAGGCTTTAAAGGTCTTTTAAAGATCACCAAGGGATTAGCCAATTTACCACCCGATCGTAAACTGCAATAGTTTCTTTACGAGATGTTTGTTTTTGTTTCCAAGTAGCAATTACCGTGGTTAGGTTATGGTACCCTTGGCAATTCACTATTTGTTTACTTGTACTGTTTTTTTCTTTATTTCGCTACTTTGTAACAGTTGTATACAGTTGGGAAAACATTTGTGCATAATGATCTAAAAGGGGGTAATAGTACACGCCAAATCTAAACAAATAAATAAAATTGAAGTGTTTGTTTGTAATGTTACAATAACAGCATCTTGCTTAATGCATTTGAAAGAAAGTAAAGTATCCAAAACAAAAAAAAAATATTGTCTTTGTCTGTTTGTTCCGGCTTATTTCCGAAAAGGCTAGACCAATTTTGACGGGACTTTTTTTTAGCGGTTAGCGGATGTTAAAAGATACTGTAGCTTTAGAAAAAGAAAAAATTCAATTAGAGTTCCACGCAATAAAAAGATAACTTCCACATACACCCAAAACCCGAGAAAAAACTTCTTGCTCACCACACAAAGTGTGCCCGGCCGGGAATCGAACCCGGGACCCCTCGCTTCGAAGGCAGGACTACTACCAACTAAGCCACGGAGTCAGGAGCTGCGATGCCACAGATAGGCACAGATACACACTACATCTTATTTCTCGTTGGTGGTTAAAAAGGTCCTTACCATCTCACTTTGTAAATAAACATCAGAGACCATAATTCTTTAACTCTCTCTGTAAAACTCAATGGCAGCTTGGTTGGAGACAGGATATTTGGTACGTAAGCTGGATTAGGCACATCATCAATTAATCTCAACACCATTGCGTGAGGGTCCAAAGATGATAACCAGATATAAGGGCAATTGAATACTGCCGCAAGCCTGTGAATGATAATTGTTAATTTAAAAATCAATAAACTAATTAATACATTATTATATTACACATCCTTTTAAACTACGTATTTTAATACCGTTTTCAGAAATAGATAGAGTGATTCAAGAGGAAGGTTTATATGTAGTAGGTATGCATATTATAGTAGAGAAAATCCGAGCTCCCGTTCGAAACCGGGGCGGGTCACTAGTATGATTATGTATTAGAAAATATATATTCATTCTACAAAAATACTATTAATTTATAGTTTTGTCAACTTTCGACGCATCAACGCAATTTCATTTGAGCTTTCGTCGTGAAACATTACTAACAATAGAAATAAATACCAACACCATCAAATGGTATTCTTCATAAATATATTTACCCCGCATATAAGTCACTATACAGCCACTCCGGAATAACAACATCAAAGCTTTCGTTGGGGTCCATAAAAAGTTTCTGTACATTTTCATCCATTAACGATAGAACGGATATGTCATGAGATAACTCGTAATATACATCAAAACTGTTCATGTTACCACTGTTCACCACTCTTTTGATGTCCAAAAACTTCGACACTGAAATAATACCGAAAACTAAGCAATTTTCTATACAAATAAAAGATACATTTGTAGTGGTTGCATTACTGTGTGCCAGTGGCTGTGGCTGCCGGTGAAATCACATGCGCATAAGACGTATCATCCCCGTCTCGGGTGATGGATCTCATACTGAGTCGCACGCATTGCTGTTGTCATGGGCGAGGGTACCACTTACCATCAGGTGGGCCCTCAGCTAGTACCGACACTCAATCACATAAAAAAAAATTGCACAATTTCTATATGCATAGAAAAAAAAAGCTTTTTATAATATGCAAATAAAATCTTCAATATAGTAATCAAATTCTCGAAACGGTGATGGAAAACATGGTGAGGAAACCGGCATGAACCAAAAATTCGATGACAAGTGACATCTACCAATCCGGATTGAGCTCCCGTGGTAGATCAGAGCCCATTAACTTTCAATTATCGAGAGTAGGCCGGTGTTCCTGCAGTGGGAATATTAGAGGCTGGTATAACCTCGACAACCACTGCTTTTCAACAAACAAAATTCAATCGGTGAGGACCTAAGTCGTATTGCTGTTGTTATGGGCCGAGGTAACGACTTAACATCAGATGGATCTGAAGCTAATACCGTCACTGTACATACAAAGTGTATTTAGAAAAAAAGGAAAAAAAGGTGGATATTGATGTTATTATTCATTCATTACTTGTGCAGTTCTGATTATTATAATCATAATCAATATTAGTCATTTACTAAAAATCTTTTATGATCTTGATATGGATAATAATAACGATGATAAAAAATTAATTAATTTCATAGTTGATATGTCGTTGATTTAATCGTATGATTAATGTTTGCTCCAACTCTTAGATACATTGACCTTTCGGCATCAAACTCTTATCAAAACGGTTCCCGTGGTATGGACACTGGTATCTCGTTGATAAGTGAGTTAATAGAACTGCATCTCTCATAGTAGCATTTTTGACATCATGACACTTTTAAGGGTTCCGTACCCAAAAGGTAAAACGGGACTCTATTACTAAGCTGTCTGTCTGTCTAACCGTGATATAGAGTTGAAATTTTCACAGATGATGTATGTTTGTTGCCGCTATAACAACGAATACTAAAAATGCAAGCGCTTTGCTGTTTTTATTATATTATGGTACGGAATCCTTCGTGCGGGAGTCCGACTCGCACTTGGCGGTTCTTTATACTATTGAAGGAGCTAAAAGTCCACCTGATGATAAGTGGTTATCTCTAGTCATAACAACAACAATATTTTGATTTTCGTCTTTAATTTCTGTTGAGTTTTTAAAAACCTCTCGACCAATTTCGATTCGACCTGAGAAACAAAATAAAAAAATTCCAAATTGGTTCAGGCGTCTTCGAGTATGCTCTGCACTGTGGCGTTCAGGGTACGCGGAGTCGGGGAGGGGCTCTTTACACCCTTCCCCGGGAACGGGCCTCCTGGCAACGTGCGAGAGGGTCACTGGTGAAGTTCCTTTTGGAGAGCCCAGAGACCCTCGAATCCGCAGAGGTCGGCCATCGGAGGGGTTTAGTTAGGGTAAAAGTCCACCATTATAAATGGAGGTTAGTAATGTTTTATTTACATTAGATAAAATGGTCAAAAGGAATATTCATTTTATTTGGCAATGAAATGTTTCGATTAATACTTACAAAAGGGATGTTTTCCAAAGATAGACGACACATCTATTTGCCGAAGATTTGGTGAAGAATTTTTAAATGGAGTTGGAGTCACAAAGGTCACCTAAAATACAAATAATTTAAAAACAATTTGAAACCTTCAGTCAAAAAATTTTAAAAAATGCTCGACCGGTTTCAGCTGATTTCTATGTCGATATAATTTTATTGTCAGGGAAAGGTTGTAAATTTTTTATTAACAATTCACAATTAAACACGGAAAATTTAAAAAAAAACCCAACGTGCAATTTTCTATGGGCTTATTGCCACTAACTCGTTTGATAATATACGTTTTGTTATTGTAGTTTGTCTGAAAAACGAATTACTTATTTTACTCTAAAAGTGTAAGTTAAGTTAACGATATGAAAAAAGAATTTGCCGTCACGGGATGCCCGGCAAGAAACATGACGGTAAAAATGTTCTGCATCAAGAAAAACCTAACAAATATTTATTAATAGATTGTTTTACTTACATTATGACCCGCATCAACAAGATTTTTCACTAAACCATAACCTAAAATTGCATGACTTTTTCCTGGGTTTGGGAAGAACACGAGTATTTTATAGCTATGTACAATATTTATTAATAATATTGTTAGAAAAATCATACATTTTGATGTATGCATCATATCTTAACTGACTTCCAGTGTGATTAAAAACCTAATGCTGTTTGAAGCGTTCGAAAACAAATATTTTATGAATAAAAGTTGATCGATTATATATTCAAATTACTATGCCCATCAAATCCAAACAATTTTATATCTTAGTTCATTTGCCTTAAGCTTCGAATGATAAATTTATTCATGTTCAGATTAATCGATATGAAATGAATTGGATGCATAGATAAATTGCGATAGTTTTATCAATGAACTTTATTTAATGTCTAAAAGATAATGCGTCTGCGTAGCCATCTTATCAAGGATTATAATAATATATCATTTTAGACATAAATATATCTATAATGTAATCGGACACTGTCAAAATATGCAGTAGTGTTACAATATTTTTTATATAATAATCAGATAAAAAATATAGCTTTTTGGATTATATCAAAGAACGGGTGAACCGATTATATCAATAGGTACAGTAGCTATTTAAGACTACTACTAGATGGTTTAAGATTTTATTTCGCATTTGAACTAAGCTTGTCTGTGCTGCGGAGAGCACGTTAAGGTATTGATATCAGCTACTAATCAATAAACCATGTCGGAATCTTGCGGCATAAAAGTGCGATACCAGATTGATAGACACATTTAGGGGCTCTGAGGGGCCTGAGGACGGGAACATCATTTGCCCCCAAAATCTCTAGGTTAAGTCGAATATCTGCAACGTCATTGACTTTGGGCTGTTTCCGAATTTCCTAAGTTCTGCTTATATTGCGTAGTAATACTAGGAGATGGTTACATTCCTATCTGAGCTACTTTATAGCTTCTATGTTTACTAATTACTGTCCTATTTTAAACCAGATATAACTGGTTTAGCAAATACGACTCTTTTGTAATCTGTGAGCATTTTCGATATTGGAATTTGTAACGCAGCAACATAATAAGCATTATGTAATGCAGCATGCTTATCTCTTGATAAGATAAGCAGCATTTAAGCCTATTGCAGGGTTTTGGCCTGCCGAAACCAAACCAATTAGCTACAACTGACCAAAATATTTGTTAATTTGACTTTTACCTAAAAACTAGAGTTTGCAACAATAGTTTTAGAATTCACACGGATCGTTTCCGTTCCGTTTGAAGTACAAATAACCATCATGTTATATGCTCTCTCCATCCATAACGTTGCTTCTATTTGAAACAAAAAAAAACCGTTGACGTTATAATATGACATTATACTTTTTTTGTGTTTAATTATTATGTTCATATTTAGAATTTGGGTGATTTGGTATTAATGTAAGCCTTAATGTCTATTTTTATAAATAAACTAGCTGCACCCCGCGGTATCACCCGCATAGTTCCCGTTATCGTCGAAATACGGGGATACATTTATTTAATTTTTTCGTTAGTTTTCCAATGTTTTTAATAGTTATTCTGCTATTCGGGACGGAGACTAATGCAATACACCAAAAACCATGAAAATCGGTCCGTTACCTACAGTTTAGAAGACAGACTACCAACTGAGCGGTGAGTCCACTCGTCTATGTAAACCACTTAAACAAATGTAGCAAAACTGTCTCAAGTAAGTCAACCGACTGAATATGAATGAGATTGTGCGAAGTTGTTAGCCCACACTTGACCGTTCCTGAATATTGTATGAGGTTCAATGTTTAAACTTCGACCAGGGCCTGATTTAAAGATGGTCCGTGTATGCACCAACTTTTACGTTAACGTGACATGGTTTATAAGAATGGTTCAGTGTGGAGCATTAGAATCGCTTCTATTGGCTCAGGTATTGCGATGAAACGGGGTCAAACCTCATTGGTTTTTACCCGTTCGCAAGACGACATTGCGTGGAAGCAACTTAACCTGGTTTTTTATATAATTTGCTACAAAGTGAGGC
Source organism: Aplocera efformata (assembly GCA_921293045.1). Taxonomy (NCBI): domain Eukaryota; kingdom Metazoa; phylum Arthropoda; class Insecta; order Lepidoptera; family Geometridae; genus Aplocera; species Aplocera efformata. The sequence goes on from OV121057.1 coordinate 2,692,267, forward strand.
TACCGGCAAATAGTCCCAAATTCATAATATCATTATCACTAATTCCCTAAAACCTTTTTTTTATATTTATATCCCCGTGTAAACAGTATGCCATATAGTAAAGTACTCGTATAGCGCTAAAAATATAAGACCACAGATAATAATATGCTATAAATTGCATTGACAATCATACTGAAGATGAACTTCATAATGGCGTAATACACAGGTATATAATCCTTACATAATATAAAACAAAGTCGGTCTCGCTGTTTGTACGCTTAGATCTTTTAAACTCCGTGACCGTGATTGGACAAATTCTAAAAATAAGTTTAAAGCCTTAAAAGCTTGAAAAAAGTGTATAAAATAGATGCGGATCATTTAATTATAAATATGATATTATAATTACGTATACATTTACAAAGATGTTATTAGTAACAAGATTTAAAGGAAGGAAACGCTCTTTGACTATTACACTGAATACGTTATAGGAAGGATCGACTCGTATAATGTGTTGTACAGTACAGACAAATGTATTGATATTATTATTATCCTTGTATAAGTGAGTCAATATAAAAACTTTTTTCAGAAACCTCGGCTGGTAGTTCCGTTTCTTACAATATGTGTTCCAATCCAGTTTTTCTTTGCCAAATGACCCGCCGCCGATGAAATCGGTCTAACCGATTCCAACCGGTTCTAACCGACATTGACCGATACAAGGACTTTTACGATTTTCTCGTGAGACATTTTCTCTTTAGATCAATCTCTAACAAACGAAAAACTATCCGAAATCTTTGTGGTTGTGTGCTGCTTAAAATCTGAAGGTTTCATTTCAATCTTGACTTTGCGAACACCGATGAATATTATCTGAATACTTGAGAAAATATTATCATACTAATATTATAAATGCGACAGTTTGTATGTTTGTTACCCCTCCCCTGAACAGCTAAGTTAATAGCTTAGTTTAAGTAGTGTAAGTACTATGTACAGATATATTACTATATTTATATTAGAAAAGTCACGACGTTTAATCACAGATACATCTCACACCCATCTTATCCTCATTTGGACAACCAATCTGATTATTAATTTAATCAAAACAACAAATAAACAATAAACAAAAAAAAAATCTTCCAGACAAGCTCTGCCTTCTGCGCTGTTAGTCGAGGGTTCAATTCCCACCCAGTACAAGCTTTTGTGTGACCCAGTACAAGCTTTGCTGTCTGGGTGTTAATAAGTATATATTTACACAAGAAAAGTACTAATATAAGTATTCTATTCGTGATCTAGTTCCTATAAGAGTATTTGAAGCTATGCTTAAATCACGGCAAAATAAAATATCCATGAATATTTATATACATAAAAAAGTGTCGTTTTAATTTAATATTATAATTTAAGTAATAAGCATCTGTTCCATTCCAGAAGCACTTGGGACAAGTTCTATTGCAATCATTTGCGTTGTTTGTGAATTATAAAGATGTTGCTATTACGTTTCTCAGTGGTTGCATGAGCCCTAGGTTTCTCTAAAGCAATTACCTGTTTGCTAATTTAGTTGGGAGTTCGTGTGAACGTACGATGGAGTTGCAAAATGGTTATTGTCGTGCCGTGCCGCTCCTATTCGGCTTAGAGGCAAAGCCTAAAGGAGCGGCCCTCCCGGGTTCCTCTTAGCTTCACCGTGGGGGACCAGGCCACGGTTACTAAGCCCCCCCGCCCCGACAAGGCGGGAACCCACGGGGGGGATTCCATCAGTAACCTGGTTAGCGATGGAATACTTACATAGTAGTTTTTTTGTAAATATATACAGGCAGTCCTCGTACTTACGGTATGTACGGTTCTCGAAACACGCGACGTAAGTCGAAACCACGTAAGTCGAGACATATTTTTTCGTATGTTTACATGTAAAACTCAAGGGACACACGGACTCGAAATATAAAAAAACTGCATTTATAACAAAGGATATACATACCTTATTATACTTTATTATTGAAACGACGTAAGTCAAGCCTGTACTTATAATATTCGTATATTTGTCCACATCACAAATATTTGTCCTGGCTGGAAATCGAACTCACGATTTACAGTGTACAAAGCTTAATTTTCTTCGAGTTCAGTTTTGTTTGAAAGAGTGTATTTTTAGATGAAGACTTATAGTGTCAAACAAACGCAATATTAATGACGTAATTAAATCTTATTTAAAGAGTGTCTACTTTTATTTCTTTTATAATTTGTCACTATCAACTTTATGTTCCAGGCGACGAGGTTCATATTTACCCACGACAAAAAAGAGGGGTATTATAAGTTTGTAGTGTGTATGTGTGTCTGTGAGTCTATGCCATCATAACTTCTGAACGGATGAACCGATATTGACGCGGTTTTTTTGTTTGAAAAATGACTTCATCGAAATAGTCTCTAGGTATAATTTATAAAGATATTTTCGAGTCTTTGAAAATCACAGCTTATTACCACTCACCAAGGTTTTCACATTTTGTGGATAATGAACTTGCAGAGGTCAAATTTCCGGAACAAAAGTGATTGACCTAGTAACAAATAGTTGATTAGTAGTGGTGTTTATGTGTATGTTATTAATATAGCATGCCATTTGGAAACCATTATCCACGAACACAGATTCAATAATTTCATAAATTCACAGTGTATGTGGTTACAGATGTAACAAAATTGCGAAACTAATAATACGTATAGAAACAAATTAATGACTGAATTTTTTATTTTATTAATTTCAAATCGTATAAGCTGACTACAATAATTTAATTCTCTTTTTCTCCATCAGGAATAAATTTTGGAATAACAGTATACTAGTGTATATAGTATAATTGAATAGAATAAAGAATCATCCGAATCGGTTTACAATTAACAAATGTAAATCCAATGTATTATGATTATGATAACAATGTTGTTTGTTACTCAATCACGCCAGAACCGCTGAACAGACCTAGATGAAATTTGGCATAGAGATAGATTATAGTCTGGAATAGCACATAGACTACTTTTTATCATGGAAAACTGTACGATTTTCGTAGAAAGTTCAACCACGCGTAACAACGCAGGGCGCAGCTAGTAATGAATAAAACTTTAACAAAACGGCAATTTCATAGGTAAAGACTCAATTCAGTAATAAATAATGTGTGGGTATATTTATTGCTTTGATAATAAAACGTTGCAAACGGACGCGAAGATCCATCATTGTAGACCGCAGTAATATTAACATGATGTTTTAAATTAATGTTTGAATTCTTTGCTGTTCATTATAAAAACTCTCATTAGAAAGAAGTTTGCAACTTGGCTTATGGCCTGATATTTGCCATCAACATCACGCCTAAGTTTTCACTACAAAAAAACATAGAGTACAGAAAACCACACAACAAAACAATAATATTTAGTAACAATACAAAACATTTTTAATTTAAGTAATATTAAAGTTGAACATTTTCTTCTTAAATTAAAGTCTTCTATGTTGAAAATGAGATATTTGCGATATAAATGAGCAATAGTAACAGATGGTCAGTATTTTATTCGAAGCTAACAAAGCAGTCTAATTGAAGATACACTTTTGCCCAATTATCTAAACAAAAAATAAAGCCAACCACCCGATTAATTGGAGTAGTACAGTCGCGAACACAAACTCCGCCGCGGTCGCAACTTGTGTTGCCATGTCACAGAATACATTTTTAGTACCAGGTACAGAAGGTCCGTGAAAAGATTTTTTTTAATTCTCAAAAGTGATAAGACTAGCTGAAGGATTGAAGGTTAAATGATTACCTCCATTCATAACAAGTGCAATACGACTAAAGTTCTCTCCAACCGCAGTATGAGATGACCCAATTCGCACCCCGTTGCGTCCATTACTAGAGGGAAGTGCCTCATGCGCATGTGATTTTACCTGCACCCACACCCTTCCACCGCACAGATTACAAGGTGTGGAGGCAGTACATCTCCAGGCGAACTTTTTTCAAGTTTCACTGCTACTTTTTGTTGCTCCTTTAGCACCACAAGGTTATCAAATTAAGGTTAGCCGCATAAATGTGGCACAGAGTAGGTTTCTATTTGAAATTTCGAGCCGAGTGCACCCTGTTTGCCATAATGAACGTAACCACAACCCAGTGCTACGGTACTTGCTTCACCCTGTACGTTTGAGGTCACCATGCTGTGAAGATATATGGGACAATTTGCTATTTTTGGTGCTTGGGAATACTTTTTCAAAATTGTGCTGATAGCTTTGCCGAGCAATTTAGTTATGTATGCTGGAGTGGGACGGCTCCGTGGCTTAGTTGGTAGTAGCCCTGCCTTCGGAGCGAGGGGTCCCGGGTTCGATTCCCGGCCGGGGCACATTTAGTGTGGTGAAGTTGAAGTTTGTTCTAGGGTCGAAGGTGTTTGTCTTGTGTTTCTGTGTTTGTCCATGCCATCTGTGACACAGGGAATCCTAGTGCAGAGGTATAAGTGTGTTATCGTTGTTGTTGTTTCCTATATATTGTTGCCTATAGTATAGTATGTCTTTAAACCCACAGGGCGTTGGTTGAAATTCAAGAATACACATTTTTTCATCTTATATGTGAATACCACGTCGTAAGGAAAATGTCGTAAGGAAAAAATCTCATTGATCCAAAAAACGAACACGTTTGTGACATCTACTTATCCGAATAACGCGCTGTGGTAGATTTAAAAACCATTCACTCTCGCTTGTCAAGAATAGACTTTTGTTGCAGTTTTCTGCTTCTCTCGTGTGAATGGCCTCCGAAATCGCTTAACGGCTAGTATAGTGATACTAGGGACTGAATTCCTAATGTGCCCTCTGAAGCACTGAAGCGCTAGTTCAAATACCACTAAATAGTCACCCATCCAACTTGTGACCGTGCCGAAAGTTGCTTACTACGCCACGAACGCAAAATTTGTCGCAGTGAGAAAAATAGACGTATTATTATTCTTAAAAATTTGACTTGTTTGTCTGGTCTGGATTCACTTAGTTGGTAGTAGCTTTGCCTTCAGCGCTGCAAGCTGAGGATTAAATTTTTTTAATGATTCGAAGTATTTTTTCATTCATAAAAGAAATCATAGTCACCTCTAGTGGTAAGTTTATGTGCATCCTTAGCGGGATTACTTTAAAATGCAAATTAGTCTTGGCTTCCTTTGCAGGAGCGCATGTACGGATTACCAAAGCAACTTTATATATGTCAAAAATGTACATACTCTTTGTAAATGTTTTGAAAATTTCCCGGAAAATCTTCAAGATTTCACGTTTGTATCAAATTTTCAAACTAATTTTCGTATTTTTATCGTTCTAGATAGTGCCATCCACGAAGACGCAACAGACTCTTCTTGCTTACAATTGCATCGAAAAACTACAATACAAGTACAAGTGTGGAATATTTATCTATTCGTGGATGACACTATCTATATATGTTAACGATAGCCATGTCTTTATTGTCCTGTTAAAGTAGCAACATACAGTTACAGTAGAACCTGCAATGTTTCTGCCAAAACACTTAATCTGCTGCCAAGCAGAGTAGCACGCGCATTGCAACTGTTCCGGTGACACATCTCCGTCTCGGATGACGGGTGCATAAGGATGCAAAGAATGCGATTTCGGTCTTATGATACGGGTCGGGGAGGACCTAAGTCATTGCTTTGATATGAGCTGAAGGAACTTACGATCTTCAGCGCGTTCCTTCAAAATCATCACATAAAAATGTATTTAGTACGTGAAAATAAATTTCGTGACGTGAACAAAAGTTAGCTCAAAATAAAAGACAACTACAAAATGGGAGCTCCAAAAGGCTTTCAGTTTCGGTACCAAAGACTCCAGTGGAGCCTTGTAATTGGTTACGTCATGTCTGTCTGTCAAAGTAGCTTTTAGCTCGCCAGTAGAAAAACGTAATGAATTTATACGCTTTCGTCCAACTAGGAGCAGACAAGGATTTTAATCTGTGTCGCGATCAAGAAATGAAATTTCGTGTGGTTGGTACGCTGCCTTCTATGTTGATGGCTTAGTTGTAGCCCTGCCTTCGAAGCGAAGGGTTTCGGGTTCAATACCCGGCCGGGACACAGAGTGTGTTGAGCATGAAGTTTGTGCTCGGGTATCGGGTGTATACAATGCAAACACCCGAGATGGCAGTCTTGTCATCTGAGACAGGAGTTCCTAGTGCAGGGGTATGAGTGTGTAAACATTTATTTTGAAATATCTTAGGGAACTGTTACAATAAATTCTCAGTATCAATTTAAAATAATAAGATTCGCCTCGCAAGTACTTGCATAACCGTGGGAACTGGAATGACAGAGAATTGCTGGCAGTTGGGGCAATTCCTGTCACATATTTAAACATCTTTTCTATTTCGTTTCTATTTCTTAGTTTTTCAACCCTCAATATATTTCAGTTAATTCATAATTTCTTTTTTAAAAAACAAACATGACACCCACCCCGGAACAGAACCCTTTTATGTCATTGTGTTTCAAGGTCAGCCCTCTGTTTATATTTACATTGTGTCGTCGACACAAAATATTCACAATAGTACCAATTACTTTCTATTCAGTAAAGCCACAATAGACATGAAGTACTGATTGTATGGTGGTGAGCTCGGTCGATATAATTCATTACAACCCGTTGCTAAGTAAAATCTAATGTGGAATATTGCTGTCACTGACGCATATTTTATGTTAATGTGATTTCATGAGCGTATGTTAACAGCAATATTTTTTTTATGTTACTATAGTAACGGGCTAAGACCTACCTGATTTTAAGTGGTTACTTTCGTCTATAAGCGATACGACTTAGGTCTCCGACCGAAGTATGAGACCAAGTCGCACCGTACATGTGATTTCACCGGCCTCCTATCCGACCACTATCCGATCCTCCACGGGAAAAACAAGCAAGAAACCTCTAATGGAAGGATCATTTTCTTTTTTTGGCGAACATGATCCTGTTCAAACAATAATAATATTCTTTATGTCTATGTTCTTATTTATACATCTTGTTAATGAATATTGAATGGATATTACAATTTATTTTGCATGTCTTGGAGCGACAACAGGCTATGGCGTTTTATCATTAATATAATCATTGACAGTGTATTACGCCTTTATTTACTACTTCTATAACTTTGCCATAGTTATTTACACCGCCGACCAATCTAGCTTACAATAAAATTCCTCTCCATCCAAAGGTTGTCTGGAAGAGATCGCTTCTTAGCGATAAGGCCGCTCATTGTACATTAACTTTCTTTAAGTAAGTTTACTCTGTATATTTGTTCACAATCATAAGTTTGGTGTATAATAAAGTATTTTTGTATTGTATTGTATTGTACGCCTTCTTAACTAAAATATTTTTTGTATAAGATTTATATCTCCGGGTCAGAAGGTTGGCAGTACTTTCCGGGATTTTATTATATTATATTATAGAAACGTACACAATTGCCCATAAAAGATCCGTTGACCTGTCAGCTTGTCCTATGAACCATTATCCAATACTATTGATTTACTATTAAAGCGAATCTGTGCTCTCAACTTTGCTAGACTCATAAAGGCTATTCACAGCGTGTTACAGTTGAGGCAGTTGTTTCAAACTTCACCCATGACTAGCCAAATCAAACTTCGTGAAGTCAGCGCTGCTGGGTTTCACACCAATTTGCGTTGAAGTATCGTTTTAAGTCAGATAAGTCACTCCATAATTTTATTGTGGTTATTTTTTATACAATTGAAGTGATAGGACGATTTGAAGGCCCTGATGTTGAATGGTTACCTCCATAGCAGCTTCCCGAGCGATGTATGAGATGACCTAAGAAGCCCGTTTAAAAAGTTCAAAAAAAAGTTAAGACTAGCTAGTTATTGTCGTCAAAGCAACAAAAGCAGGAACTTTTTTTGATTGAGGATATTATAATACTTAGCACGCAATGTAGCTGTTTCAAACTTTTATATTTTATACTTGTTTTTTTAAAAACGGATCTACGTAGATTTCTATATAATAATTTATTTCTGGATAAAAAGTACCCAAGTCCGTTTTTTTACCTCTAAAAATGTGTATGTAAATTTTCATAATGATCGTTTTAATAGTTAAGGCTTGAAAGCGTAACATACAAACACATCTATACTTAGAATAAAACTGTAACAGATCCAATTCTGTACATTGAAGATATTTTGTAATTTTTTTCTGGGGGCGCTCTATAATCTATAATATACTGAAGCCAAAACTGTAATTTTTTTAAAGCACAAACTATTACATATCCGTCAAAAACTTCACGGATATACAGAGTGAACTAGCTACGTTTTCCTTTGATATTTCTGTGGTTTGAACGCAAACTTGTATTTCGTAGACGATCAGTCAATCTACGAGATGCGTTCCGCTCTGTTTCCCATTTCATGCAAAGTTTACCAGGAATTTTCATCGTTTAAGGGAGCGAAAGTTTGCATAAACCAAGCTTTTTGGTTAATTCAGTTTGGGCTCCTTGGAACCCCTCTATAAGCAATTGTTAGAAGATTAATTAGATTCAGCTGACGAAATGGGTTTTGTAATTAAAGCGTGATCTTGTGTCTGGGTGGAATTTAAAAAATATTCGTTGCGTATCATTTAAATACCTTAGCAACCGAGCTTCCATATTTGTTCAATAAAAAACTTTTTTTTATAAAAAAAAATGCATTTTTACACGAAATCCACGTAAACTTTTTAGGGTTTTCAATGTTGGTAACCCTACACCTGTGGGGTTTATGGTGTTTAGGTGGATACAAAGAAGTGATAGTCCAATTCCATTTATATCTGACTCCATATTTATTCACATTAACAGGTTATTCACATTAACAGTTACTGGCCACTCTGTTAGACTGATTTTGCTTGTGGTCTTTGATAGACTCTGTTAGACTGGTCATTCTAATTAGATTAATTAGTAATTAATCTAATTAGAATGACCTTTAGACTAATTAATTTATATTTCATTTAAAAATACGAGCACCAGAAACTTTTATATAAGAAACAAATAGAAGAATTTTAAACAAAAATAAAATTATTGACATAATAATAATTAAACCGAACACTATCATTTTAAATAATAAAAAAAAACCTATGAAGCATGCTACCATAGTATGTTATGATACAATTTGGTCAGTCGCCAGCTTTGTGGGCCGTGAAACTCAAACAAAGCATTAGTACTATTCGTATTCCTTTATATATCAAGCATCGTTTAGACACATCAAAATGTACGCGAACAAGTAAACATATTCATGCACATAGTCCCACAAGAGTTTTATGGCAGCTTTTTTTTTAAGATGTTTTTTGCTCCATCCTTTTCGGTCACTTTTCAGACACACAAAAAGCTTTTTCATATAAAATACAATAACCTTTTACTATTGTACAAAATTCTAAGATGGATTTCCACAGTCTCAATCCTTTCGAGTAGGTATTGTTACGCGCTCGGTTTCTGGATATTCAGTAAATCCATCCATCGCTGATACTTTACTCGCTCGCTTCATATAATCAATTTCGTATATCAAGTTAAACTTTAAATTAGAACTTTTCGACTTTTGTGGCTTCCAGAACATTCGCAATTACAGTTCTTAGTACTGAAAGATCTTTATTACGTAAACAAGCAATAACAAAACACCTAAAACATAGCAGCAGTAGAACTTGTGCCAAGTAAGTAAGTCATCCAGAAATGTACTGCTACTACATCTGGTTAGCAAGCAGTGGCACACTCGCGTTGCTTTGTTCTACTGTAAGTGTGTGGAAACCGGTGAAATTTCAGGCATATGCGACATTAAATCTCCGTCTTAGAGTGATGGGCGCAATGCAATGCGACTCGGGTCTCCCCATACTTCGGTAGTAGAGGAACTGAGTCGTATTGCTGTTGCCTATAGGCGGCGGCTACCACTTAATTAAGTCGGCTGCCTTTACGGAACTTTAGCCATTGCTAACTAAAAAAAGGGATCGAAAGATAAAAGGAATGTTGGAAGACCATTTAAACGGTGGGCTGATGATATCGTAAAAATAGCTGGGATTGGATTCAGACAGCTAAAGATCGCGAATTTTGGGGGAAAAAGGAGAGGACCTTCACTCAAGAAGGGGTGAAAATATGTGAAAATTCCTACGCCTCAATTTAAACATGTCGTAACTTGTTAAGACTAGTCTCAAATTCTATGGAGAGTATAATTGCTTTACTTTCTTTAAATAATTCTCTCTTTGTTTATTGATTATAAAAAACGTATTGCGTCGTTAATAAACAAAGAGAGAATGATTTAAAGAAAGTAAAGCAATTGTACTCTTCATAGAATTAGAGACTAGTCTTAACAAGTTACGACAAGTTTAAATTGGGGCGTAGGAATTTTCACTTATAAAAACCGACATTACCTATGAGGCATCTTATACTTTTAAGGAAATATGTAAACTATGTACCACTTACACAAGATAGCTAAGAAACTGTAATTACTGAGTTTAGAAAGAGGCTGTATTATTAAATAAAAAAATAAACAAACGTTCAATACTTCTTGCATTTCTTATAGTAAAATTACTCAAGCAAAGTGAAATCCCAATTCATCACTTCGCAATTGAGACATCAGCTTGTGATTCTGGATCAACGTGGTTCCACAAAGATGCCGTTTACAAAAAGGAATTACCCGCATCCCTGGAATCCTTAGAATTTCAATATGACTCCTCCATTTACATGCGAATAAAGGGGCGCTTTTACACCGCTATGTTACAGATATGAACTTTGGCGATAATACATCCTACTAATATTATTAACGCGAATGTTTCAAAGTCGAAGTCAAAGTCAAACTCATTTATTCCTTTAGATCTCAAGTATCATTTGGACACGTCAAATTTTACACATGCATGGACACATATTCGTGAGCATATAACGTGTATGTATGGATAGATGTATGGATGGATGTTTGTTACTCAATCACGCTAGAATGGCTGAACGGACCTGGACGAAATTTGGCACAGAGATATTAGATTATATTCTGGAATAGGATATAGATTACTTTTTATCCCGGAAAAATGTACAATTCTCGTAGGAAGTATATAAAAATGAATCCTTATTTCCCTTGGTCACGGAATCACGCGTGAACGGCTGTGAATTTTGCTAATTATTTTTTGTTGTTTGTTACTGTCAGAAGAAGGTTTGTATGAAAGAAAATATGTAGAAAGTTGCTCATAAAATTCCTGGAAAACCGCGGGTAAGACCGCGGGGAGCAGCTAGTTAATTTTAACTATAAACATTTGAGCTAACAAAGAATAAAAAATAATAAATAAACGTTTACACACTCATGCCTTTGTATTAAGATTCCCTGTGTCACAGATGAGAAAATACAGACAAACACAGAAACACAAGACAAACACCCGAGACCCGAGAACAAAGTTCACCACACAAAGGGAGGGGTCCCCGATTCGATTCCCGACCGGGGCATACTATGTGATATATATTACGGGTCGAGTTGAAGGCCCGCCTGATTTTAAGTGATTACCTTCGTCTATGACAACAACAATACGACTCAGGCCTTCCCTGACCGAACCATGGGAATACCCAGGTCACAGCACGTTGCGACGGGATGGGAATGTGTCGTGAGCATGAAAGTTGTTCTCGGGTCTTTTCTGCCTAGTCTTACTCTGTTTGTCCAAGCCAAGTGACACATAGAATCCTAGTACAGCGGTATGATTGTGCAAGCGTTTTAAAGGATATACATTCTTATATATTTATTTATCAAAGACCACAAGCAAAATTACTAGCAATTAAATATTAAAATTATTTCAAATCTAAGGTTATAAAGAAACACAATTTCGATTATAGACCATATATAACATGCGCCTAGATATTTATACGTACAATAACAATTCCTAATTTTAAGACTTTATACCCATTAATTCTTGCAAGGAACAAGATTGATAATGAAATAAAATTAAAATTATATCCAACAAGAGTAAGCAGAAGTTTCGTCTGGTGCAGAAATGACCGTCTCAAAAAGTCGTAATTTCTAATGTATTCGTTACACATCGGTGTGACATGCTCAGATCTGGAGTAACAAGAAATCCCAAAAGACTGGCTGGTTATATGCAATCCGTTCCGACATATATTTCAGGTTTTTATTTTGAGAAACTAAATGTTTCTTTGTATAAAGAATACAAATGAAAAGAGCAATATGAACAAACAATAGATTAAGCTGAAGTGTATACGGCTCCGTGGCTTAGATGGTAGTAGCCCTGCCTTCGAAGCGAGGGGTCCCGGGTTCGATTCCCGGCCGGGGCATACTTTGTGTGGTAGGCATGTTTTTTCTAGGGTATTGGGTGTTTGTCTTGACACCCAAGACCCAATACATCAAGACCCAAGACACCCAAGACACCCAATATCCAAGACCCGAGAACAAACTTGACAACCAAGACAAACATCCAAGACCCGAGAACAAACCTCATGCTCACCACACACAAAGTGTGCCCTAGCCGGGAATCGGACCCGGGACCTCTCGCTTCGAAGGCAGGGCTACTACCAACTAAGCCACGGAGCCGTCTTATTTCATTCAGTTTATAAACGAAACCCAGTCTACGGTGAAAAACCACAATATGAAATGAATCAATCGAACTTATGACGATGAAAATAAAAAAAGTTAATAACAACGGCACCGAACGATGAATAAATTGCAGCAAGAAGTTTCTAAAAGGTAATCGAATAAATAATAATGAATACTTAAAAAAATATTCATTGACATTTCACAGCTAAAGCTAAAAGCTATGCATAGCTCGTATGGGAGTCAGATTACTGATAAAATATTAATATAGTTCTATTTTTTGTAAATATACAAATTTAATTGACATAGATACACATAATAAACGTCTATGTTTGTCTCACTAATGTTTGTCCAGGGTCGGAATCAAACCTATAAAAACTGAGCTATGAGGCCGAAAACAGACTTGAATACTTTCGAAGTAGCAAAATACGCAATGTCGTTCACTTACATGACACATTTTTTTCCAGTTATTTTGATTTAACAACCAACCAAGCTATTGAACCGATTTTGATAAAAAATCTATGGCCTTCATCTTCATCTATTATATCTATCCTTAAAATAAAAAAAATCACAATCGGTGAAAATACATAAAAGAAATATATATACAGTAACGTTTTTACACATATCCGCGAACCCGCTGCGGCTGTCCGTATCCGGACCCCTCTCAATTTGGCATCGAGTGCCACGCCTTAGTTAGCGACACGCCAGAACACAGCGTGTCGCAACCACCTCGGGGACCTGGCCAGCGAAAGGGCGTTAGATGACCCCGTATCTAGACGCCCTAGATACCCAGGAACATAGCATGTTGTTGTTCCCTCCTGTTTTTGAAGTCGTTTAAAAATAATAGGTTATAAAACAAACAAATAATCACAACAGAATTAATTTTCCATCTATATTCAAGGTCACTGTGGTACGTTTCGGTCTAAGTTTACAGTGAGCTGGAGAAAGGAGATTGAAAATGGACGTTATGAACCTTATATAGAGTTTTATGTAAATAAACCTCTTTGCAAGCGTGCTTTGTGGAAAAATAAAACTAGGCGCTTTTTATCTCAAATTTCATCTCCTTGGGTCATATACAACTGGCTAGCTCAGTTGGTGGTAGCTCTGGCTTCTTCGCTGTCGGTCGCGGGTTCAATTCCAACTCAGGACAACCATTTATGTGGCGAACATAGATTTTTGTTCATTCTGGGTGTTATATGCACTTACAAAATAAAGTATAAGTAAGTATTCCATCAGTAATCTGATACCCATAGTAAGCTATGCTTATTATTCACTTACGGACGCGAGCAACTGTACCACCGAAGTGCTTCCATAGATATAGTTTCAGTAACGAATTTTTGTTTATAATTTATTTTTAATAAATAAGTAAATGGAAGTATTGAAGTCTATTTATGTGATATTTAAATTTGTAAATTATATGTATAGTTTTATTAAGGACTTCTTTCTTAAATTCTGGTATTAGATTTAGATGACGTGATTTTTTTATTTTATTTTTTTCACTTAAAGTTATGTAAGAAGAGTAAATTGTAATCTTGAATTGTAATTTTGATGTTCGGTAATAAACTCACTTAATTACAAAAACAGTGAGATAATTCGATAATACTATAATATCCTTAATTATATAATATTATAAATGACTTACGACTTTGTTTGTTTGTAACGCTTTCACGCCTTAACAACTGAACGGATTTAAAAAATTCTATTCTCAACGGATAACTACATTATCAGCGAGTAACATAGATTATATTGTATCTCCATATTTCCACTGGAACTAAGAAGGTTAAACCGCAGGGCGCAGCTAGTAAAACATAAAAACGAAAAATTATTAAGAAAATTATTTCGTATCTTCAAAAGGAATCGAAATGTACATATTTCAAACATGCAAAAGATCATTTCCGCAACAAAGTTGTATTAAATTACCCGAAATTAAATAGTTATAACGTTAAACGTGAAATACTGCTAAGAACGACGATGTGATTAATCTTAAGGCGCAGTAAGCACTTAATCTCCATGAAAAGTAGATCATGCCTTAATATGGAGAACTGGGTGCAGGCTGCAGTGTTTTATGTTTCTGAATTAATATCGCAAATGTATTTGACGGTTCTGTAGCTTAGTTGGTGGCCTTTGAAATTGGTAAGGGTTCGAATCCCGGCCAGGCAGATGATTCAGATGAACGTGAAGTTTGTTCTCCAGTTTGTGTTTTTGTTTTTATCTATGCCATCTAGGACACAGAGAATCCTAATTTAGGGGGCATTAGGATTTATCTATGCGCAGAGTGTGCGAATATTTAAGGATTATAACGATTTGTAGCAGCGAAGATTTTAGCAATATATTTTTATTATTCTGCCGCCAAGCAGCACTGCCTTTGCATTACTGTGTTCTGTTTGTCTGTGAAATCAAAATATATTTATATTAAATTAATTGACTCGCAAAAACTCGCTAATTACTCAATCAATTAGAATAGTTTTTTTTTTGTTTGCCTCATTAATTAGTGGTTTAAAAGAAATGAAAATTAGTAACAAACCCAGAAGAACAACGCCGCCCCACCTGATGTTAAGTGGTTACCATAACTGCAATAGGACTTCCCGACCAAGTATGAGAAGTCCCAAGTTGCACCCTTCACTCTTCGATTCCTTTTATTGCAAGAGACACGGACAAACAACATAAACATCCAAGACTCAACAATAAACTCATGCTCATCACCCATAGGTTGCCCCGGCTCGGAATTGAACCCACGACCCCGGCATCAACTCAGCTGCGATATCGACACATAAAACCATCGTCATTGTGTACCTAAATCCTACTAATATTATAAACGCCAATGTTTGTTAGTATGGATGGATGTTTGTTACTCAATCACGCCAGAACGGCCGAACGGACCTGGATGAAATTTGGCACAGAGATAGATTATAGTCTGAAATAGCACAAAGGCTACTTTTTATCCCTGAAAAATGTATGATTCCTGTAGGAATTCCAACTGCGGGTAACACCGCGGGGCGCAGCTAGTGATATATACAAAGTGAACGACAATCAGTCTGTAATGAATACATTCCCTTCTTTGTACATAACGAGCAGCGTTAATATACCCTCAAGGAGGAATTCTTGGCTTTGTGGGCTAGGGTTGTCAAAAGTTTAATCCAGGTATTGTATATTTTGTTGAAAGATTAGGGGTTAAATTCAATTTAAGCCAACTAAGAAAGCTTTATGTGACAGCGAGAACATAAAAAAAGTAAAACCTGTGATACCTACCTATCTACACACCTACCTGTGATAAACAATAAAGAAATATGAATATGAAAACTTCGTCTAGTATATTATTTTTTATGTAATTAACGATAATGATAAATAGAGAAAAAAAAATTTTACATGCTTGATAGGGCTGAAAATTGGTGCCCATTATAAGTTTATTAATTGATATTAAACTTTATTCAATAGCGTAGATCTCAAAACGACAATAATGAACTGATTGAAATTCCAATAAACCCACTTTAATACTTTCATTCATTATTTTACGCACATAGCCGTAAAATATGTTCATTAAAAAATATGAGGCTAACTCAGAACAACACCCTATCAAGCGAAAAAAATTTTATTATTAAAATCTGTTCTCATACGTCAAAAAATCATGTAAAAATAAAAGCAGATGTGGTCATGACGGGATACGAGAGCGGCATAGTTAAAGGTCATTTATTTATAAGTAGGCATCCGTGGCTTATTAAACTATTAACTCTCACTTTTCGAGAGCAGGAAATGTTATAAGCGAATTTGGATACGTACAGAACCGTGCTTATAAAAAATAAGTGTGTTGGTGACAACCCTGTTGTATTTGTGAATGTGTTGAGGGTTTGCCTTCATTGAATATTTTAGAAGATAAGGATGTCTCGAAAATATATTTGAGCTGAAATGTGATGATTGATCAGTGAAGCTGACGTGCTAAATCTTTTGAATAATCAACGAGGGGTATTCTATAGAGGAAATAAACAAACAACAAAAATTGCTAACTCATACCTGCAATGCGATTCTGTGTCACAGTGTTGCGTGATAATTAACATGAACGGTTTCATGTGTAATATTAGAAAAAGGTGTTAAATCAATTTCAGACTTCATATTTATTAACGAGAAGGGTATACAACATCGCCTATCGGTGGGAAAGAGACGACTGTCTTCAACAGTTACTGTGGTGGTAAGTGGTTACACCCGCCCACAACAGCAATACGACTTATCACCCCAACTGAAGTATGAGAAGATCCAAGTCGCACCCCGTTGCGCGTTTCATGCGCATGAGATTTCACCGGCACCCACACTCCGGAACACAGCTATGCGAATCCACCGCTGCTTGGCGGCAGATTACCAGGTGTGGAGGCAGTACTTCCGGGCGAACTTTGCACAGATTCTAATGCTTTTTTTGTTGCTCCTTTAGCATCATCCCCTGGGGGTACGTGTGGGACGAGCGTCGAGACCCCCTAAACAATTCAGCAAAACAACTATTCCGTATTCTGGAGCGTGCCGTTACAAACACATAGATCTAACAGTCAAGGCCAACTAACCCGGAGCGGAATTATTTACGTTTCGGGTCATGGGTGATAGTGATATGTTTTGTGTCCGTATGAACTGAAACACAAGAAATCTTAATACTGGGGGGAAATCATTACTCGGTTAACCGGCTCACCACCCACTATTTTTAGGTTCCGTACCCAAAGGCTAAAGGGTTAGGTTTTACTTTGAGATACTTACCTATAGATGCGAACAATATGGACTCTTAATGAGTTTTGAGTTTTTCATAACACACTGCTAATCCGCATTGAGCTCGTAACTCTTTAATGATGATTTACTCTTCATCATCATTAAAGATGCAAGATGCGTTGTTCGTATCCGTAGGTGAGTACCCTATGAATCCCTACACGTACTAAAGGTTGGTGCTAAAGGAGCAAGAAGGTTGGTACTGGTACTGTGCTCCAGTGGAAGGGTGTGGGTGCCGGTTAAATCACATCCGCATGAGACGTGAGATCCCCGTCTCCTAGTAGTATTCCTGTTGTTATGGGCGGAGGTACCTACTTACCACCAGGTAGGCCTTCAACTCGTTCCGTTACATCATCTCATAAAAAAGGTAGGAGCATCTGTGGCTGATACGTATATAATATAATAGGTATTTTTATGGGTCAGTACGCGTTGACCCTGAACCAATGATTTGAAATGTTCACTGATCCTCGTTTGGCCTTATCGGTAACTTCCGAAGATATTTCTGTGGGAAATGGAGTGAAAAGCTCAAGTCAAAGTATATATTTATTTCTGAATATATGTATATGCTCTGAAGGTTCAATTCAGAAAGGTGTTCCTATTTATATTTAAGAGGATTTCACACAGCGCCATTTTGCTCCAAACTAAGCCTAGCTTGTACTATGGGAACTAGATAACTGATAGAACTCGTATAATTGTACTATTTTTAAACCATACTTAAATTATAAACGCAAAATTTTGTCTGCTCGTCCGGTCAATTTTGTTTAATAAGAAACAGATCAGTCTGGCTTTGACCGGGTAGATCCGATATTCTATGCCTATCCTACACAAGTTTGATATTTTTCTAAAAGCATTTCTTGAAATTAATATAAATTGTGTATGCGCCTATTATTTCGCGACACAGCGTTATCGAATAAACTTTTAATACTCTGTAACAATTTAATCTTTTTGCAAACATTCTCCCATATGCATTCGTGTTTTATTATTCGATCTTGTATCCGTTTGCGGAATTTTAAACCCAATTCGTACACAAATAATAGTGATTTTCCATTGCATTGGTTGGCATTTGTAATTTAAACTAACAAATGGATCGGAAACGCCCCACGGCAGGAAGGAAGCTTGATATAACATTCAACTTGAAAATGGTTGCAGTATTATAATAGGTAGGTACAGAGCGGTAGTCGCGTACATGTATATACGCGCGAAAGCGGTGCACATACACACAAACACACACAAAGACGCGCGTGTAGAACTCGGACAGGATAGAAATAGAATCTCGGATCTACCTGATTCAAACCAGGACAAAGTCATAGCTCGTTTGGTTGTAGCTGTGGTTCTGTGCTGTAGGACGTGAGTTTGATTTCCGCCTAGAACAATAATTTGTGAAACAGACGAATGTATTTACAAAAAATAACTACTTTTGAGTATATATCAGTAATCTAATTTCGATGGTACCAGCTTTTTTTAATTTGGTACTGATGACGTTCCATTTTCAAGACCAACGTTATTGGCTACGTTCGTCTTGAAAATGGAACTAGTTAAATCATAAACACCGACTGTAATTAGACACATTTGCGCATGTAATGTGCCTAAGGAGCTGCTGTAACACGTTATATGACCAGGAATGACATGTCCCAACGAAACGTGAGGTGAGATCTATGGGAATAACTAAAACTAAAACTAGTTTAAATACGCAATTCGTTTTAATGAGCCGTTTGATCGTTAAAACAAAGTCATACAAAGTTTCAGCTGGAGTGATAATTAATAAGATGATGTGACTTCGGACTACTCAACCTACTTGTTTCAAGTAATCAGTATATTTTTTTTTCGGTATTTCCCAACCATTCCTACTTCCAAAGGAGGTTATCAATTCAACGATACTTTTTAATGTTTATCACATCAGAACTCTTTCATTTATCAAACGTTTAATATGTTTTTATTTGAAAGGTACTTTCATTGTTGCCATAGAAATTTCTTCAAAATCGGTTCAAAAGTTTAGCATTAAAATCAAAATAACTAAAAATCCTTTATTTGAAAGGATATACTTTGAGATAAAGAATTTGGAAATTTCATTAAATCGGCTGATATTTTGTTTTTAAAACAAAATAACTGGAAAAAATGTTATCCAAGGAAACGAAATTGCGTATTTTAATATTCTTCTGACTTGTGCGATAAAATAGTAGAGTGTATGGCGGCTTTTTAATCAGTCAATTATAACCCGTGTTTAAATTTTATAGATAAAAATAAATCTGGGAATTGGTCTATGTCGGCTCAAATGTGGTCGAGTTATAGTTGAGTAGAAAGTATGCTACGAAAGCTTATTTCCGACACAATATCTACTAAACTCTACCAAACTCAATCTCATTTATTCCTACAGAAATTAAAGCTTAGTAAGAAACATTTTTACTTAAAAATATCTATGCCACAATGTTTTTGATTACGGCATGAATATTTTCTCTTCATCGCACGTTCATAAATATTGATTTTTTCAATTTGTTTTCTTTTGTCTTTTTAAATATAGGATGATAGTGTATTACTCATCCACCAGTACGTTTGCATTATTTTATATTAACCTCAAAACCCATATGAAATTGTAGGTTCAAATTCAAAAATGGGAAAATTGAATCAGATATAAGTTTGCAATTTCATATTTATGCTAAGTATGAAATCGCTGCAACCAAATGTCGCAATATTTGCTTATTGAAAAGTTCCGGGAAACTGGAAAATCTTTGTGAATTTTTTAACAAACTACTTATTGAAAAATATTTGTGTATTTGTTTGTTGGTACAGTCGGCTCTGCCTTTTGCTCTGTATGTTACGGGTTCGATTCCCACGAACTTAGGTCCTCCCTGATCGAAGTATCAGAAGACCCAAGTCGCACCCCGTTGTACCTGTCACCCAAGACGGGGATGATACGTCTCATGGGCATGTGATTTCACCAGTATCTACACCCTTCCACCGTAACACAGCAATTCGAGTGCACAACTGCTTGGCGGCACATTACCAGGTGTGGAGGCAGTACTTCTCAGGGCAAAGTTTTCACAAATTCTACTATTACTTTTTGTTGCTGCTTTAGCACCACCCAGGGGTACGTGCAGAGATTCAAAGGCTACTAACCTACGCACGTAAGCAACTGGACCCCAAAAGAAAAATCGCTGTTTTTGTGCAATCATGTGAAACCAGGGTCACACTTATGTGTGTGTGTGTGTGTGTGTGTGTGTGTGTTTCGCTCAAACGGTACAACGGATTTGGATGAAATCTGGAACCAGGATAGCTTATAACTTGGATTAACACATAGACTAATTTTGATCCCGGATAACTGCGAGAGCTAGTAATTATATAAATAGACTAATTGCAAACCGTATTTCTGCTAATGAATTACCTTGTTTAGTTGAAATAAAACAAAACGAGAATTCTCCTCCAACCCGTTGGAGTTTTATTCCAGTTATTTGTATCAAAACCCGCGATTCACTTTTACAGTACTTTTTACGAATCGTTGAATTTCGTTCAACGATTTCGCGTAGATTTTTTGTTCGGAAAATTCTATCGGAAAATAAATTTGGACTATTTCGTTGATTTCAAGGATCTACTTTGTTATTATCTAAGCTTTGGACTTACTACTTGAATTGTTTATTTTTTTCGGGTTAAAAAGTAGCCTATGTGCTATTCCAGACTACTGTGCCAAATTTCATCTAGGTCTATTCAGCAGTTCTGGCGTGATTGAGTAACAAACATCCATCCATATATCCAAAAATTCGCGTTTATAATATTAGTAGGATGGTTGTCATGAAAGGGATTTATTAAAGAATTTTTTAAATAGATAATTCATCAATGTCACTTACAAATTACAAAGAGATAAGTCAGACGAAATAAATTATGTAATTAATCATCTCACAATTGAGTAACACATGTGATTTAGGGGCTTACATACAAAATGTGAATACAATTAAGTACAATAATAAAAACACTTTACGTTTTGGGGGGACCAGATTGCTCGCGTCCGTAGCAGGGCACTAAGAATCCCTACACGTGGGATACGTGCGAAAGTGGTGCGAAAGGACCAACTGAAAGCAAACAGTTGAACTTTTCGTCCGGAAATGTACTGACGTTACACCTGCATCTGTCGCCAAGGAGTAGTGCTCCCATAACTGAGTTCCGGTGGAAGGGTGTGGGTTGTGATACTATTTGCGCCCGCCTACGATGCGCGCTAATTTAGTTTGACAGCAGTTTGTTAATTGTAAATCAACAATTGACTATGTCCGTGACGTCAGCAAATTTTTTTAAAAATTATCTGTCTACCTGGAAACTTCGAGTACAGAACCTATAATACAAGATTAAATACAATTATCTGAAACTAGCTGATACCCAACGTGTAAAACTACACTAAAAATATAACTACATTTTGCCTAATGCATTGCTTTAATGATCTATAACCATCTCCGCATTTTCTGATGAAACCGCTTTGGAGCACATCGATTGGATGGTTTCAAAGTCTATAACGGACAGAACGGCAGTCTATATAGAAACAATTTTTGTTTTTTATATATTATCTGAAATAAGTTAAAAGCATTCTTTCTGAAACAAGCACAAAACTAACGCCACAGAGATGCTTTTGCTCGAAACCACTCGGTATTTATGGCAAAACTACACAACTATGTCCAACTTTGGCAAATGTTTTATTTATCGAAACCATAACGGTGTGGTTTGCAGAGTTTGTAGGAGCTTGTTCTTGTGAAATATACTACGTATTCCCTATGTCGCAGATGGCATGGATAAACAGAGACACATAACAAACACCCATGATCTTAGAACAAATTTTACGCTTATCACACAAAGTATGCCTAGGCCGGGAATCGAACTTGGATAGTTCCTTCTTTTCTTGTATCAGGAATGGGGGGAGAACCAAGTTATGTAGGACTTTTACCTAAACTAAACCCCTTCGGACGCCCTCTGCACATTCGAAGATCTATGGGTTCTACAAAAGGAACTTCACTAAAGACCCTCTGGCATATTGCCGTGAGGCTTGTTCCTGGGGAAAGGTATACAGCCCCCCCCCTCTCTCCTCCGACCTCACGCCACAGTGCAGGGCAGACTTCCCCGGGCCCGATAAGCAGACTGGGTTACACTATCGTGAAATGATAAACAATACAACTATACAGCTTAATGCTGCCATTGTTTTTTCTACGAATTACTCGGCTAACACTTTCCATTCAATTAAAATTCCTAAAATATAATAAAAATATTCTATAGAATAGATATAGTAAATTTGCGCAGCTGTGATCCGGTGGAAGGGTGTAGTGCTGGTGAAATCACAGGCGCATTAGATATTACATCCCCGTTTTACTTAATTTACCAATTTGTCTTCTTGCTCACAAAATTTCATAAGCATACACGCTTCTCTTGAAAATATTTCTCTCAAAAATTTTTCATATTCCAACAACTTTTTTCAAACAGGTGACATAAACAGTCCTCACGAAATATCACGTATTAATTCTTTCATTTTCAGAAAACATTCTGTTTCGGTGAAACTTCGTTAATTAAAATGCGACTCGTGCACGTTATGTAATTAAAATAATTTGACGTTTCCAAACACGTACACTATTCGCTTTTAATTGCTGATGTACGTATCTTTTTTGCCTAAAAATTTATGAAGTTATCTGTGTTTTTACACTAACATCTGAATAGTATAAAACAAAAGTTCAGGTGAACTTTGCACAAGTTCTACTGCTATTTATTATCGCTCCTTTAGCACCAGGGGATACGTGTAGGAATTTAAAGCATACTCACCTACGGACGCGACCAACTAGAACCAAAACTTAGTAGCAAAACCGTTTGGGAGTCAAACTCAAACTCAAACTCATTTATTCCTTTAGATCTCAAGTATTGTTTGGACACGTCAAATTTTACACACACAAGTAAACATATTCATGATCATATAACGTGTCACAGGAGCTCCTTAGGCACGTTACATGCACACAAAAAGTTCAAAGTTGTTCAAGGTCAAAGTTGTTTGTGTCCGTAGGTACTCTCAGAGTCCCTGCACGTGTCTTCCGAAGAGTGCTAAAAGAGCAATCCAAAGCAGCAGTACAACTTGTGCCAAATTTGTCTACACTAGAATTACTGTGTTCCAATGAAAGGGTATGAGTAACGGTGAGATTACAGGCACTTAAGGACAGAATTGAGTCGTATTATTGTTGTTTTTGGATGGTAGTAACCACTTAAAAACAGTAGTGTTATTTTTTCACATCTTCACTTTCATCGCATAAGAAAGAAGCTACTTACTTACTTAAGCGCTTAGCCCTGCCTTCGAAGCAAGGGGTCCCGACTTCGATTCCCAACCGGGATACAATTAGTGTAGTGAGCATTAAGTTTGTTTTCGTGTCTTGTATTTCTGTTTGTCCATGACATCTAACACAGGGAATCCTAGTGCAGCGTATGAGTTAATGTTTATTAATTACGTGTATTAATTTAAGCTCCAAAGTTTGAAGGTAAAGTTAAAACAGAATCAAAGTCATCGAAGTGAGATAAAAATAAGTTTATAAACAAGTTTATGGTTCAGAAATAGAAACCAACAATAGAGTTAGAACGAGGAACCAAAACAAAGCTCACATGAAATGCAGTTATTTGATATCTGGATTGAAAATAGCTTTGTATGTTACCTACGAGATCTTGTTTGTAAGACAATACCTAGCCTCACTTTGAGGAAGAACGTGTAGTTTATCTACCAACCTGTTTTGATTTTTATGACAACAAGATTTCTGAAAGCTTCGTGGTATTGTAAGCTTTTTTGTTTACGAAGGGGAAGCTGCAGCAGATTCACCGGTTGCCCTGGGAGGACAACAGAGTTATGTGAGGTTTTAACCCGTTTTAAACCCCTCCGGTGGCTGACCTCTCCGCTTTTGAGAATCTCAATTGGCCCTTCAATGATATGATCGACACGTCTGTGTCGATCATATCATTGTGAAGAAGTGGTGGGTGAAATTTCTAGAAAAGTAATGCTTGCGAGCGTGGTGGCCCAGGGGCACAGACGCCACTTTCAATCTGAAGGTCGCTGGTTCAAACCCACACGTGCACCAATGAGTATTTTCACTTGAAAAATTCATGTGCGCAATACCACGTTCTCAAAACAGTGACGGAAAACATCGTGAGGAAACCGGCATGTCTTAGAAACTAAAATTCGACGACATGTGACATCTACCAATCCGGATTGGGCTCCCGTGGTAGATCAGAGCCCATTCACTCTCAGTTATCGAGAGTAGGCCGGTGTCCCTGCAGTAGGAACATTAGAGGCTGGTACGGAATGCTTATCTTTGGATACAGAACACATAATATAAATGTCCGATTAACATTCTTTGTGATTATATTATAGCTAGGCACCGCTTTTCATTCATGATTCATGAAAATGTAAATGAAAGAATGTTTACCACAAATATTTTCATAGCGATATTTCATTAAAAATGCAGGATATTCTAGGTAATATGGTGTAGATTTAAATATGCATTTCTGCATGTTGATGAAGCTCTTTCCCGTTTGTTTGCATCCGAGAATGATGATAAAAGAGTGCGTTGGTATACATCTAACGAATATGAAAACTGACTGCAATTTGACTTCTATATGCATAATAATGTGCCTAAGACGCTAATATCCCCTTATATTAAACCCCGACGTAAAAGAAGGATTTTATAAGTTTGCAGTATTTATCTGTGTATGTATGTGTATCTTTGTATATGTGTGTGACATCGCAGCTTCCGAGCGGTTCATTCAACTATGATGCGGTTTCTTCTGTTTGAAAACTGATGAAATTGAGATGGTTTTTATCTATAATTTATGAAGATTTGTTCAAGAATTTAAAAATCATAATTCATAACCGTTTAACCAGTAGGAGGGTTTTTATACATTTTCGTAAAATGAACTTGTTACTTCACTGCATTTCGCAGACGGAATCTATTGTATTTACAAAAGTTTTGTAGGTCACGTTGGGGGTCCATCAGAGCTTGTCAGGAATGCACTTCATAGGAAATTACTGCGTGTTCAAAATACTTGATCAGCTAGGTTTACATTAGTTAACAAACGTAGGCACTGACAATGATGCAATGTAAACTTATAACAGTGTTTCAACTTCTAAAGTGCTTGTGGCGAAGCTTGGCTAGAATGTTCTATACAGGTCATCTGACTTAAGCTATCCGCCGGGTTAGAACTCAGATGAGTGATCGTTCGGCGGGCACATTAAGATGTCGGTACCGGCTCTACGATCGATTAGCCACGTCGGCTTATAGGCGGATTATAGGTGTAATTAAGAACTTATTTTTTTAAGTGGGTTATAACGAGTAAAATTACGGATTATCTTGATTTTAGTAAAGACTAGTTTGTAAAGAGTTATCTATTTTGAAAACTGAGTAATTATTGACAGTGCAGTTGATACCTTACTTACTAACTTACTTAGCAATAAATCATTTTGGTTGTTTCATTTATCACCATTAATTTAAAGAGGTGTATAAATTTATTTTACACTATGATGTTGCCAACAAGATCAACTAAAGTGTATGAAACAGATGAACAAAAGTTTAAATAACTTACTCCAA
The DNA here is from genome assembly GCA_921293045.1 of Aplocera efformata. Lineage (NCBI taxonomy): Eukaryota > Metazoa > Arthropoda > Insecta > Lepidoptera > Geometridae > Aplocera > Aplocera efformata. The sequence continues at coordinate 2,718,057 of OV121057.1, forward strand.
AATGTTTATAGTAAACAGTGAATATAACTATTCCACTTTATATTAAACTCTCAAGCACTTGACAGATGTTGAATTCTGCACAAATGCCCCAACATTTATATTGTACTAAATATAGGATAGGGAGGTACAACTAATTGTCGGCTTGACATTGACATATTGTGCTACTGCATAACACACAACATGTTGGGTCACGTGCGATTCAAATTAAGCTTGTAATTGTGGGCAGTTCATTATGATCATTTGCGAAATATACAGTACCGTGAAACATTCAGTAATTTTAGGAAAATCAGTGTTTGTATTTAGTGAACATTATTTAGGTGACTTCAAATGTTGATGATATACAACATTGATTGCTGCAGGCATACTATTATGAGTCTGATTTAAATTTAGATTTTAGTTTGTTTATATTTTACCTATGAAAGTATAATATCTTTTTATTTAAATGGTAAATTTCAAGTCTTATATGACTTTTGACTTGGAACTTTAAATAAAATCATAATCGTTATCATCATTTGACCTTTGCATCTACTACAGATGATAAATCTAAACTAAATAATTACGCCAACTAAGTGCTGAGTAAAGAATTTTTGGCTGAAAGCTAAATTGAGAACATCCTAATTTGAATTTGTTAAATATAATAACAAATATATATACATAAAAAAACAAACAGTTTTTAATGAAGACTGTTAAAAATAATGGTTCACATTATTATTTTCTATAAAATGGTATAACGGCGGTGCGCAAAGAGACGACGAAGTATGATTTTTCATTTGTTTTGCCATTTCTCTTCCGTCTTTCATTGCAGGGCAAATATATCTCGCCTCCATTAGAATTTTAATTTGGTTTGTTCTAGAGAAGTACTTGTGATTCTAGATTATTAAAATATTTCTAAATCGATGGTATCGAGTGTAACAAGATCTTGACGAGTTGATTTTGTCTCGATTCATTTGATCCACAAAGATGGTATAATAACTATCGGTAAAAATCCTCTCTCATCTCCAACACCATACTATAATAGACAATACTCTGATAAATATATGAAACTTGTACCAACAGACTTCGCACTTAGATATTTATCTTAAACAATAATTTGAATTGAGATGTTGTTGCTGGCCCAACCATTGGACCAATTCGAAAGACCATAACTGGGTTATAACAACATTATACAAGAACACTTGGAATACAAACGGAAACGGAACATCTGTCATAATGAATTCAAACTCAATATTTCCAATCAAACCCATATTCTTATCCGAATACCCTCATTTATATACAGTCGGAACATCCTCGCAGCAATTATTCGAACAAAATAGTTTTTCTCCCCAAAATAAGAGATTCTGCACACGGACTTACCTCCAAATGGGTAACTTATTTATGGCATATTCGCAACAGCGGTTTCTTTTGACGTGCGCGGGATTTAGAAAATAATTCATGTATTATTGTGACTTGGATTTTTTGAATCTGCAAACAATGCCCACACTTAAGTTCATACAGCATATATAGATATGGACAAAAGACACAGAATATTAATTTAAAAAATATATCTATATGTATATATTCTAAACAAATAAGTAAAATTTAAGTGTATGTTTGTAATGTCAAAATAACAGCTTTTTCCTAAATGCATTTGTAACATAACAAAAAACTTGCTTGTCTGTCTGTTCCGGCTAATTATCGACACGGCTGCACCAATTTTGACGGGACTTTCAACAGATAGCTGATTTTATGGACAATCTTAGGATATTTCATTTTGGAAAAAGAAAATAGAATTAGCATTCCACGCGGACGAAATCGCGAGGAACAGCTAGCAAAGAAACAAAACTTTATCAGTTCTATTTAAAAAAACAGTCTTTGTTATTTTTGTAATGTTTAGTAAAAAATCTTTTATCCCCAAAAATAAATTTTCCTCTTCGATTACAATATCCGAATTGCCTTTTGGTCGTTTCTAAAGATTTTTTTACAATAAATTTCGGCTTAAGATCCCGCCCTTTGTTAAACTTTGTATGACTTTGCTTATTTCACGGGCTTTTGAAGAAAAGATTTTTAGGCTTTGCGTACACGTTGCGGATTTTATAATATTAATATATCATTTATAATATTATATTATATAATACTATCCGTGGCTTAGTTGATAGTAGCCCTGCTTTCTAAGCGAGGGGTCCCGGGTTCGATTCCCGGCCGGGGCACACTTAGTGTGGTGAGCATGAAGTTTGTTCTCTGGTCTTGGGTGTTTTTCTAGTGTTTCTGTGTTTGTCCATACCATCTGCGACACAGGGAATCCTAGTGCAGAGGTATGAGTGCGCCAACGTTGTTTTTTTTTATAACACCCAATCACATAACAAGCATTTATGTTCTTCACACAAATTGTCCTGGGTGGGAATCGAACCGACGTTTCCAAGTTATTTTAAGTATTCAACGGAAACTGACTTGTGGTAAATCTAATTAGGTACTCTTTACTTCCAAAATAAAGCAAAATCATATAAATTTTTGGCGTACTCACTTAAATCACTCATCTCTCTAATCATGTCATCAAATTATTTAAAAGAAAGTTTTTTTACTTATTTTTATTCGGTATTTCGAACTTTGTTCATAAATATTTGAACAAGGAAAAAATTAAGAGCAGTGAAGCGCTTCCTTCTCCCTCGCACGAAATTTCACAAAAATTACATCCTAACAAGGTTTTGAAATTTTGTTACGTTTACATTAATAAGTTTGTTTAAACTTTACTATTTATGATGCCCTGTGTTACAACTGGCATGGACACTGACACGATACAATACCTATAAGAATTCAATACAATAAATCGGCTTGAATTATCAAAGTCGATTATTATCAAAGATTCTCTACTTTTTTTCATGAAACGAATACAAATAAATAAATATTCATGCAAACTTTACACAGCAGCATCAAGCCCTGGACAAACCAAAGCTTACTATAAAAACTAAATAACCAATATAATACATATAGCATTATCTCTCTCTGGTCGATCCTTCATGACTGAAGATCGCGATCACCATGTATAGTCAGTGTATTCGTGAGTCGTCTCCATCGGTTTCTGTCTGTGGCCATCCGGACTACTGTCTCAAACTTAGTAGAGTGGCCCTCTTTAAGCTGGTCTGACCACCGCATTGGAGATCTTCCCCGGGACCGCTTGCCTTCGACGTTTGCATTATAGTAAACACGAATAACTCGTAATATACAAGCAACTATGTTCGTAACACGAATGCTTATCCTGGATGGGAATCGAACTCGCGACCTACAATGCAGACGGCACACCTACATCCAACTGAGCTGAGCCGCCAGTCAAATATCTTGAAACGACATCCTATAAATTTTATTCCCTAAAAGGTGTGTACCCTTTGATTCCCTACACGTACCCCCTGGTGGTGCTAAAGGAGCAACCAAAAGTAGCAGTAGAACTTATGCCAAGTTCGTCCGGAGAGGTACTGCCACCACATCTGGAATCTACCGCCAAGCAGTAGTGGTTGCATTACTGTGTTCCGGTGGAAGGGTGTGGCTGCCGGTGAAATCACATGCGCATGAGACGTATCATCCCCGTCTCGGGTGATGGACGCAGCAGGATGAATGCGACTCAGTAAAGATTAGGATCTCATACTGAGTCGTACGCATTACTGTTGTCATGGGCGAGGGTCACCACTTACCATCAGGTGGGCCCTCAGCTCGTTCCATCACACATTCACATAAAAAAAAAAAAAAAAAAAAGTCTAATTTCGAAGCAGTATTTATTTCTCAAATCTATCCGCGAAATAATAATAAAATAATCGCAACGTCTGTAGCGGGTATATCGTTTGTTTTTTGAGTTAATTCAGAAATTCATGTTGTTGTTTCATCTATAATTGTTTTGTTAGCACCCTGTATAACGCTACGCGCGTTATACAGGGTGATTTACTTTACTCGGTTTACTTTACTGAGTAATATCGGAAATTGGAAATGAGAACCTCTTCATCGAAATTGTAGGTTATATTGATTTTAATGATGACCACGAATATATATTTTTCTAGGGTATATTTTCTTATCTTATTTTTCTTCTTCTACTTTTTGTCCGATATGGCTTGAATAGCCAGGACCAACATCTTAACGGGCTCTCCAAAACACGTTCAAATCCAAATGTCAAAATTTCACTAAATGATCACTCATCAATTATTGCCTTAGGAAATGTCTACTGTCTCCTGTAAAATTTCCAACAAGCTTAGACAATAAACTCGTATATCAATTTCAATAAGACCTAGAAGAAAGGCAATTTCTAATTTTCCTGTTATACGCTGGCAATGTTGCAAGCAAAAGTATGTTTTCTCCAGTCGATAAATTCTCACGGCTGTTTTCCAAATAGGATATAACAGGATGAGAGATTCTGACGTCATTGTTACGACAGGTCCCGTCTTGTTATGTGGCGTGACAGCGTTGTTTCAAAGTTGGTTGCAAACTTTATTTTTATTTTTGGAGCTGGCAACTTTTACTGTTTAATTTATCAAGTATGACGGCTCAGATGTTTTTGGTAGTAATTGTGTCTCTGAAACGAGACCTGCGTTCGATCCCTGGCCGAAGACAAAGAGAGAAATTTTGAATATATTTTACATGGGATTTGATGTGCGCTGAATATTAATAGTTGGAAAGAGTTTTTTTTATATGATAAGTAAAATTAGTTATTTATGAGAGTATCGTGTTTTTTTTTGACAGGCCTCACTGCTTAGTTGGTGTTATCTCTGTCATTTGAGATGAAGGCCGTGGCCAAAAAATACAATTTTTTTTTTGATGGCCGTTAATAATAATAAATATATGTTTACAAAAACTATTATATAAGTTCTTTTGCAGTTCTCTGGTTCAGTGTTGGGTAGTCCAAGTGATTTTTAGATTGACATGTTAGCGTTGTGTGAAGTTTCCTTGAATGTTTATTGCTATAAAGCGCAGAACATTTTTTTATAATACGTATAGACACGTCGCAAATCGGACGAGGTGTGTACAAAACCCACTACTGAGTGGATGCCTTCAAACGGAAGACGTCATCGTGGCCGGCCGCGACGTAGATGGTGAGACAACCTTACCGTACCTACCGTAATAAACATGTAATAGAATGGCCAACAATAGCGCAAGATCGAGGGAAATGGAAAAAAGGAAAGATTCCTTTGCCCTACAGAGGGAAAACAGGCCAGAAAAAAAATTCTAGTGAAGAATTTTATTTTAATCACACTCGACAGTAAATAACGATTTGGTTGCAGTATACTTGGATTAAATAACATAAGAGAGTGGTAGTAGAATATGTTCTGACCCGCACTCTCTTTGGTTCCACCGGACATGTTAGAACACGAATAATTTCGCGGCTTTGTTCGGTGGATGATGACAAACCGCAGGGAAACCAAAGCTTCAATTAGCACCATTCAGAGGTATTGTACAACCATTAATATAAACTAGATTATTCGTGACTTTTCTAAGTTCATCTGCTTAAGTTAGGAGTTTATGAAGCAAGTAATTTTTAATGTGACTTAACTGACGGGAGTAGCTGGCAGCCCACCTACTGTTATATGGTTACTGCCGCCCGTAGATCAGCAATACGACTCCGGTCCTCTCGTACTGAAATATGAGAAAACCCAAGTCGTATCGCGTTGCGCCTTCACGTTGCGATGGGGATGTCTCATGCGCCTGTAATTCCAAATACAAGGATAGTAATAATAAAAATATTTTATTGCAGACACATGATCCATAGTGAAATTTAAATTTATAATACAAAAGTCAAATATAACGTCTTTTTCTTCTTCCTGCCATACTAAGTAAGGTCGGCACAACATGTATTTTTCTTCCATTTTGGCCGATATCCTGGCTGTTTCATTGTGAAAGTGTTATTAATAGTAGCGTCCTTGGAGACAGAAAACTCATTAACTATTCGTGCATTATGAATAACGTGTATTAACTAACTTCTAACACATTTAGGCAAAATATTCACCGCTTGTGTACCAATTATGTTTTGCCTAATATTGCGAGACTTAGTTTTAGTTGGCATTAAACCACCTGTCACTTGGAAAATGGCAATAAGTTACTTATTAACCGACTTTAAAAACAAAGCCGTTAAAAGACTCAATTCCGTATATTTTGTTCTATATTTCGATTTTAAATCAATACATTCTTACGATATCTTTCTTTTCATATGGTGTGCTAAAAACTCAATTTCGAGTTTGGGATAAAACTCAAATACTAAAACTGAAATGAAATCCCAGGAGTGACGTTTAATATAAAATTTTTCAAAGATCTAAACTTATAAGTACCCCCGAGAGTCGAATTCTTAACGTTTGTAAAATTGATAGAACCATACAATAGTCAAATTCAAGTTGTATTTTAGAAACTTTCAAAACGGCCTGCTCCTTTACAGCTGCAATAGTTTGCATTACTATTACTAAGCCTACATAATCTGTCTATCTCCTCTACATTTAAAAGGTTTGCAAATTTAAGGCTCTATTGCTTAGTTGGTGTCCACTATAACTTATGTTCGAAACGCATTTTTTTGTCCTGGGTGGGAATCAAATCCGCGATGTAGCGTAGAAGGCAAAGCTACTACCAACAGAACTGATACAATTATACGGGTATGGGTATACGGTAATTACAATTGTAATTAAAACATGTTGAAACTTTCTAGTGATTGATTACTGTAACCTTTTCTAAATTATGTAACAGCAGAGCTTTGGATGGGAGATGTTCACGAAAAATTCCAAATGACTTTGCTTAATTATTAAGTCGATTATTACATGTTTTGAAGTTTTTACTGGACCCACAGCACTGTTGGTAGTAACTCGCCTTCGGTGTTCTAGGTCGTAGGTTCACACAAGCCAAATATTTGTGTGAGGAACATAAATGTTGGTTCTGTCTTAGGCATGTTGGCACTGTATGTAACGTCCAACTATATATTTATTCCACTATGAATTAAAAAAAATCAAGTCTAAATCATAAATCATTATTTCAATTGGATCCTTCAAACAATTCTTAGAAATGTCCGTTTTTATAAATTTTAAAGCTACCATGTGTATGACCATATTTTTTTGAGTTGCTGAGATATTTACCATGAGTTGTGAGTTTTGTTGACTCCCGATATTTTGACGCAAGAGGGTAGACTTTAGTGTACCCGGGACCATGGCGCATGCATCTGCAAAACTTTCTAATCGTGCTAAATATTTCGGTAATTCGAGAAATAATGTATTATAATACTAACACGAAAAGGAAATAATATATAATAAAATTAGAAAACAATTTAAAAATAATAATGTGCATTTATTATATTTCCAGCGCTTTATTTTCAGAAAAAAAATGTATTTTGTTATACGTATTTTCAACACACCCGCTTTGCAAAAATTATTGTATCAGAATGACGACCGAGTTAACGCCATTTTGTCTCTAGGTCTGGCAAAAATAATGAGTTTTCTGAAACAATCGAATAGACGACGAATGGAAGGAAATGGTCAACGAATGCTCAGTACTGAACATAAAACTATACTTTGACTTAAAACACGTCTTATGTTATCAAAAACTAGCTGTACCCGACATGCGCTGCAATGCCACGTAATAAAATTAATATATGATTTTTTTTGAGTCAGAGCACCCTAGTTATTTAATGGTAAATTTTCGTTTGTATTTTAATAAATGGATACACCAAATGCTCTTAGTAAAATCCGTTAAAGTCAAAGTCAAAGTCAAAGTATACTTTATTGCTTCTTGTCCATCCAAGGTTGTCTGTAAAAGATCGCTCTAAAGCGATAAGGCCACCCATTATTGCATATTAAAGTGTAATTTTAATTTTTATTATATAATTTCTGTTATTTAGTTTATGTGAGCAACAAAATGTTATCTATCTATCTATATATATATTATTATAGTGACGAAATTTTTTTTTCTTAATATATATTTTTGAATGCAATGGAAGTTAGTGTAGCTTAGGTATTATTTTCATTTCGACTGGGGGGTCCAGTTGCCCTCAGCTCGTTCCGTCCCTAAATCACAAAAAAAAAATGGTTTTTGCGGTAATTCATGTTCGTTCGCTACATCTGAACGCAATGGAACAGTCCAAGATTTTCTTTGCAAACACGCTTCACCCTGTATAAATTAATTTGCAACAATTTATTATTTATGTAACCGTTACATTTCTAAATTAGTTTGGACGATTTTACTGTTAAAGCTGTTTGTATTTAATTTTCAGCGCATCGTGGTATTGGTAATAGTTAAAGTGGTTGAAACAGGAAAATAACCAAATTGAAAGAAAGAAAGAAATATTTTATTCTCGAAAACTGTATACAATATTATACATAAAAATTTAAATAATAATGAAAAAAAACTGAAGATAAAAAAAAAAAACCGGAACAGCCAGTATCCTGGATTTACATGTAGGCTAATTTTGATCCCGGAAAACCAAGAGTAACACTGCGGGACGCAGCTAATGAATATTTAAGTTTAAAATTGTTTGCTCGCGAACCCTGAACCCATAGCTTTGAAGGTTTCTACTAACAAGCTACGCAGCCATCCAGTGGCGAAAGAATTTTGTTTGGTGTTTTTAATTTAACGACACTCATATTTTTATTCGATATTTCGTCATGTTTTTTTTTCTGTTTTACCAGGCGGCTGGCAATATTTCACAGGATGCAAAAGTTTTTTTAACGTTTTCTCAAACTGAGGCTATAAAACAAGGTATACATATTTTTGCTTTTTATGCCATAAAAATTACGAAATGATCTGATCGACTCTGTACCGAAGTATGAAAAAACTTAAGTCATATACAATACTAGTAGTAACTATGGTTTATTTGATAATCAAATAAAGGTATTGTTTCAAGCAATAGGCTTGAAGTTGTATCGCTTAGGTATGAACACACAATTTCATTACAAAATAAACGAAGAACAAGTTCTAACTTTTTACTAACAGTAAAGTTTCTTGTATTATACACATTAAACTTCCAGAAAAAAATATCTAAATGACAGTGAAAACCATTATCAAAATAGCGTGGTTTAGAAGAAATTGGCGGTGAAACAGACTTTGCGTTATAATTTAGAGATTGTTGGCTGAAAATACAAAGCACCTCGTTGCGCTATCATGCCAACGCAGACAAGAACCTGCATCCGTCGCCTCGGGCTGTTTCATCTGTTATCTGTGCATACTCTTTGTTTTACTTAAGGCTGCTGGTCATCACATAGAACATGGTAGGCCACTAGCTTTTAATTCCCATTATGTTGTGACTGAAATTGTAGGTTCGCTTTGTATGATGTGGCTTTTGAAGTTGGTTAGTCAAAATTAAAGTAAATTTTTTTTACATACGTTTATTCTTGAAAACTAAATTAGAAAGCATTTTTTTTCTCTAAATATGTAAATGCTCTCTAAATTATTTATCACAATATTTGTTTGTGCTCCGTATATAAACAACATGAGATAGAGTTCCCTAAATACAATTCATATATCCATCTGCTTTCAGCCATGGAAAGAAGCTGGTTAAATTTTTGTTTTTTATTTATCTATAAAAAAAAATATATTATAAAAAACAATGAAATTGTGTCAGAAAAAATCCACGCAGACGAAGTCGCGGATAACAGCTAGAAATAAATAAATCTTTAAAAAGAATTCGAAGTCGTTTTGCTTTTGTTTTTGGGCGGCACTAGCTACTTTACATCAAGTAGGCTGTCACCTAGAGTTACAAATAAGGAATCGAATCTAAAATCCCACTTGGCTTGCTTATTATTTTTTTCATTTCCAATACAGTCTTGTATATAAGATATCAAATTGGATATGGAAAAATATTTTGTTTCCAATCGTGTATGAATAAGAAAAGGATCCGGTACAGTATAACTTTATTCCTTGTTCTACAATTTGAACAAAATCGCTAGATACAATCTTGCATGAGCCGAGACCGGAGCGTATTTGCATCGGAGATGTAACATTTCGGAGTAATTCCATGGGGAATAAAATGCTGCGGTGAACTATATTATATTTATACGCATATACATTCAATGTAATCATATCGGACTAAGCCAACACGTGGTTTGAGCCATCGGGTTAAATTATATGGTGCTGATTTTGGACCAACGACTTCTATATTGAAAATGAGCTGATATAACGCGTTAATCACAAGTTGGGGGACCAAGTTGCTTGTAGGAGAATACCCTTAGAATCCCTACACGTGTCCCCTGGGTGGTAAAGGAGCAACCTAAAGTAGCAGTAGAACTTGTGCAGTAGAACGTCCGGAGTGGTGCTGCCACCACACCTGGAATTTGTCGCCAAGCAGTGGTCCTTGTAATACTATGTTTTAGTGGAAGGGTGTGGGTGCCGGTGAAATCACGGGCGCATGAGACGTGCCATTTCCGTCTCGCTCAATGACCTATAAAACTGGGAAAAGTTCAAATGCCAATAAACGGTCACCGATCCACCTAATGGCTGGGCAGAGAGTTGCTAAGATGCTCTGTAAGTAAATGCGAGCTTCATATTCAATTTAAAGCATGCTAAGTGGAATATGTAGTATTGTAGCTTATTTACCTAACAATCCTAGATAATCACATTGAAGGCTGAATTTCCAGATGTGCAAGACAGTTAGGCCGTAAGCCTGGTAAAAGCTACGCTACAAAACGATATGTTTTTTTCCCCCGAAGCAATGAAGTGTATAAGAATATAGAATTTCCCCGAAAAGTGATAAAAAATGTGGAACAGGCATAATCTTAGTGAACATAGCGTATACAAATAAAAAAAATTTAAGTATCTGTTTGTAATGTCAAAATAACAGTTTTAACTAAATGGTTTTGGAAGTATGTAAGGTACATAAAACCAATAAAAATTGTATGTCTGTCTGTCTGTTTGTTCCAGCTAATTCTATAAACGGCTGCACTGATTTTGACAGGACTTTCACTGGCTGATAGTTGATGTTTATGGAGTAACTTAAACTACATTTATAATACAAAAAAAAAGCAATTACCGTTCCGTACAGAAAAAAAATGTACCTCTAAATGTGAAATAAAGCAATTTTTACGCTCAACTTAGCTCATTTTTGACATTTCAAACATTTTGCTTAGCCCTAAACTAAGCGTAGCTTGTACTATGGGATCCAGATTACAGAAAAAATACTGTGTTCTAATTATTTTTTTAAATAAATAATTTCATAATACACATTTATATTCATAATCATGAATGTATATTCGTCACAAAAATATTTTTGCGGGATAGAAATTGAACCCAAGACTTACAGCGCAAAATGCACAAAGAAAGAAAGAAAGAAACATTTACACACTCATACCTCTGCACTAGGATTCCCTGTGTCGCAGATGGCATGGACAAACACAGAAACACAAGACATACACCCAAGACCCGAGAACAAACTTTATGCTCACCACACAAAGTGTGCCCCAGCCGGGAATCGAACCCAGGACCTCTCGCTTCGAAGGCAGGGCTACTACCAACTAAGCCACGGAGCCGTCAGAACTACTTTTACTTTGAGATGTGACACCAGTTCAACCCATCTCAGGTAGAAAGGCAGTCTTAGAATGAGCGCTTAGCTCTTGGCGTAGTTTGCTTAGCTGTTCTTTACAGATTAAGCAAGTTAAGCAACTTTCGGACAGGTCAGAAGTTGGATGGGTGACCATTTAGTTGCATTTGAATTGAAGTGGGACGTTAAGATGTCGGTCCCGGAGAGGGCTCTGACATGGCTGAACAACTAGTTTAGTCTATGTTAAAGGCCTTCGATCAGTTTGAAAACTCCGACACCAGTGTTGCCACTGACTACACGAAAGAAGAAGACGAAGTATGAGTGAAGCTTATTTTCGTGGACTTACAGTGTTGCCAGATCAACGGAAAAGGTATTCATTCTTACATTGTTTCAGTATTTTGCATTTTCCACGTCCAATATGCTAACTCTTGCATAATTTATGACGTATACTGGCAATGTTTATCCATATTTAGCATGTAACAATGTAAATTTTATTTTATTCCGCATAGATTTTAGATTTTACTGCTATTCTGACATGAGAGCTATTATTGCTTGGATACGTACCACCCTTTTGATGTTCTCACTATAGGGACACCGGATTTATAGCTGAATACATCTCAACAAGTGAGAGTGAATGGGCTATAAAACCACGGGAGAGAGATACATTCATTTGTTTTTTTTAACATGCCATGTAAACCTTCAGTTCAAAAACATGTAGGAAGTAATGCCAGTATTAATATATCCAGGAGGTTGACAAATACTGGAACAGATGAAAAAAATAAAGATATACACAACACAAAATGAGACGCATATACTAGCGCGAAAGAGATAACAACAATTGACTCTATTTTACATAATCTTTGACATACTGTACGCACTGTTGTGTCTGAAAGCAGCAGCTAGTCACGTATCTTCTAGTTTTTAGTAATATCATTGTATGGTATGGTATTATTTCAAAGCAGAATTGAATGTTTCTTGCAATGGCGTTTTGTGTGACCATGTTTACTATGCCACTTGCGACACAGGTAATTGTAGTGCAAAGATTACGCGTAAGATGTAAGTGGTAATTTGCTTGTTCTCAGAGGAATGCAACCTTTAGATGAGAAGACGAAATGGGGGCATTACCACGTTCTTATCTAGAGGAGCGAGAGATAAAAAATCCCAAATGAAAAATACAAATACCCCACCTCACTCTACATTATTCACCCAGTAAACGCCTTACATACGTATCTCTTTATCCAATTACGGTCGAGGGTAGGGTGGGGTAGGGGAGACTGGGAAATATCTGAACTTGAATTCGAGAAAAACTGTGTTCATCTATTCTTTGTTTGAATAGGATTAACTTGTGGAATTGAGCCGGGGTTTTGGCCGATGAATAAGAAATGAATGTCTCGATATTTAGATTCTTTACATTTGGGAATAGATCTGATACTTACGATCGAGAATATAAAAGCCTATTTCCTAAACCAACAGAGATATAATTATTGAATAACTTTTGCCCGCAACTAGCGATAACGCTAGTATAATAAAGGTTTTGTATTTATTTTCTGGTAAAGTGAAGCGCAGATTTGCGGAATGACAATGGCGGAAAGTGGATTCCGAGCCAAAGATTGGGCTAAATTGGGCTAAATGGCTAAATGATACTGGAAGAGGACTGTGCGATCTAAGATAGATGTTGATGTCAAAATCTACTTTGTATTTCTATAGACTATCTTCCGAACGAAAAAATTAAAACCTAATGTATAGTGCTTAATGTGTTCATACATTTATTGATTTATTACTGGCGTATCTGTTAATCTGCAGTCTTCAATAAAGCTTTCCATCTGATTGCTCGTAAAATGCGATTACGGTCTGTTCCTTTTCCCTTCCAACAAATTAATTTAAGCAGGCCGGCTAATGTCGCCAACACGAAACAAAAACAAAAATATTATTTTTATTTTGTTGTAATAAAATTACTCAAAAACCTTACAGCCCTCTGAAATCTATAGAACCACTATATAGCTAGTGGTTCTAATAGATATCCGTTCCGTTTGTCAAAGTCAAAGTCAAAATACTTTATTTCCGTGGAACTCTTAAAATACTTGGAATTGTCAATTTTTAAAAGTATATAATGCGTCAAGATTCATTTTCAAGGTCAAACAAGGTCATGCGTTCTTATGACAACAAGGTCATGGTCATAGTTTAGCGTTTTTTCAAACCCTATGCGATCCTCCATGAAGCAGAAAGAGCAAGAAATAGCAAAAAAAAAATTGTCTGTCTCCATCTTATTGCCGCCATTTTGGCACTGCAAGCTTTGTATGTATAGTATGTATGAGTGTCCAACACTATGTAGCGGTGATAACTTGTAGTATCTGAAAAGTACCTGAAAATGACAATATGTGCCAAGAACAAGTGTACCTGAGTGGCTGTGTTTCAGTGTGGATGCCGATGAAATAATGGGTGCATGAGAAAATCCGCAAATCTCTATTCACCCCAAAATTCTTCATGCTGAAAACCCGTGGAATTTTAAAATGCCAGCAAGCTTCAGTAAGCGCTTGGCACGGTCAATTATCCTAAACGAAGCAAATAGCTTCCACCCGCCCACTCTCAAGATACTAAATTAAAATTTAAGTTTTAATGAATAGCTAACATCTTTAGGCGTTCGTTAGTTTCGTGGTTTTAATTACACATTCATTATAGAATAAAGCACTGAGTTTTTTTTAATATAATTGTATGTCTGGAGTTTCTTCAGGCTTTACTGGCCTCAAGGCTCAGTTGGTAGTAAAGCGCTGCCTTCTGCACTATAGGTTGTGAGTTCAGATCCCATTCAGAACAAGCATTTGTGTAACGAACATAGAGGTTTGTTCTGCGTCTGGGTATTATTTATTTTATAAAAATAAAGCTATATAAGTATTCTATCAGTTATCTAGTCCCCATAGTACAAGCTATGCTAATTTAGGGCTAGATGGCGCTGTGTAATGTCCATGAATAAGTATTTATTTTTAAAGTATAAGTCAGGTATTTTTTGTGTGTGCACACACACACACGCACACATACAAACATTCACTTTTTTAATATTAGACACTGAAAAAGCATTTATATTTGTCTCTTAAATATATATATTGGGTCATAATTGGAGCCACGGTCTTTAGGATAGAAGGTAGAGGCTATTACCAACTGAACAGTAAGGCTAGTTACGTAGAATAGGTTTAAACCTTGATTAACGACAGCTACAATTAAAGATATGCTACCGCTTTAATAACGAGCAGGGCAAACTGGAGTCATTTAATAAAACGAGCATCCTCTGAAGGTCTGATCAATGCTATTTCACGTTAATGTCGAAAGTGTTTCACGAGGATTCTACCTGGACCGAAAATTACCTTTCGACCTTTTTGGTGTTGGTAAATTGCTTTAGTAAATTTGGTTACGTCTATCTTTTTTTATTACGCGGTTAGTAAATAAACCTACCTATAATACTTTTTTTTAATCTATAATTGTGGAAGGATATAAGACACGAGGTAGGTGAAAGAAAAGATGAATGGATTGTGTGAGAGATGATATGCGTAAGAAAGGAGTGAGTACTGAGATGACGTCTGACAGAGGGAAATGGAAGAAAAATACATGTTGTGCCAACCCCACTTACTGTGGGATAAGGGCAGGAAGATGATGATGATGATGATCGGTAAGGTCTGGCGTACCTTGGCTTCGTAGCTAGGAGGTGAATAACTACGCCCTTACTAACAGTAATAAAACTAAGGCCCACCTACAGCTAAGTATTAGACCCAAGTCACATCCTGTTGTGTCTGTTACTCAAGACGGGAATGCTCTTTTACACCTGTGTTTTCACCCACAGCAATATGAGTGCGCTATCTGGTGTCCAAACATACCAGGGCGAATTTGGCAAAAGTTCTATATTAACTTCAGGCTCCTTTAGGGCCACACGGGGGTACAATAGGAACTAACTAATATATAATAGCCGGGACAGACATCTTAACATGCCCTCCGAAGCATGGAAGTGCCCAGTTCAAATGCCACTAAATGGTCACCGATCTAAATTCTGACCGAGCCGCAAGTCGCTTAACTTAGGTGATCTGTTAGCAGCTAAGCAAGCTACGCCACGAGCGCTTCACTTCACTAAGTAACCACTTAGCAGGTGCGCTGTTAGCTCGTCCCGTCAGATTAATATTTATTCTCAATATATACTTTTATTTGTACTGACAAGGAATAGGTAGTCCACTCATTATTTTTGTACAAATTCCGTTACACCCGCAGGTTGTATAACACAGGTAATAATTATAACGTTTACACACTCATACCTCTGCACTAGGATTCTGTGTGTCGCAGATGGCATTGACAAACACAGAAACACAAGACAAAAACCCAAGACCCGAGAACAAACTTTTCTTTTCTTCACAACTTCAATCGAACCCGGGACCCCTCGCTTCGAAGGAAGGGTTACTACCAACTAAGCCACGGAGTCGTCAATATACATAATATATCACACACACATCATACAGACGAATAAAACATTCAAGTTCCAAGAATAGAGCTTGTTATGTTCATTGTTCAACGGTATTCCCAAACCGCGATTGAACCCAAGACACGCTTCGGAGATAATGACTACCAACTTTAACTTGAATCTTAATGAGGAAAGGTCGAACAGACAGTTAATATATTCAATTAACAAATCAGATTATTATAGTAACATTGTTACAAAAAATCGTTTTGTTTTTGACATTAAAAATGTTGTTTGAGTATTTGTTCTACTTACATGTTAATTATTTAGTCTTAATTAGGGCTTTTAATACGGTTGAAGAAATTATATTCTCCTAAGAATTACAAATTCACTTAAAATGAGGACTTATAAACTAATATTTCCTACATAAATTCTAACTACAGTCAGAAATAATTTCAAGCTAGACCTAGTGTATTACGAACGCGCATCAATTGTAAGTTTGATTCCCACCCAGGACAACCATTTGTGTGCGAACAGAAATGTGTGTTCTGTGTGTGGGTGTTAATATGTATGTATTGTACGCTTCACGCGCTCCTTTCTACCACGTACCTGCAAGATGTGGAATGAGCTTCCGTTGGAGGTTTTTCCAATGGGGTTCAATATGAACACATTTAAAAAGAGTGTGAAGAGACTTTTAGCTGATAGGCACCGCGTTGGCAACACCTCAAGTGTTACTAGCGTCTATAGGCGACGGTAGCCACTTACCATCAGGTGGGCCGTTAGCTTGTGTGCCTCATCATTCACATAAAAAAAAAAAAAAAAAAAAAAATTTACAAAAAAAGTGCTATATGTATTCTATCAGTTCCTATATTATGCTTAGTTTGGATCTAGATGGCGCTATGTGAAATATTTCAATAAATATTTAATTATTTACATAAAAATATTACATAAATAATAAAAAGAAAAACTCGATTCTTGAACATGTGAATACGTAGGAGATGGCGTGTCTCTAAAATCCAGGTTCTAACGGGAATTTTCCAAAAAATATAATAAACAAACCTTGTCCTAACTACAATGAACAAATGAAATAGAAATAAGCAAAATCGGTCCAGTCGCTTTCGAGTTTTAGCGAGACAAATGAGCAGCAATTGATTTTTATTTAAACATGCTATTTGTACTGGAAGAACCTTCTTAGCAGAAGACAATTTTGTATTCAACCGAGCTTCTAAGTTCACTAATTTTCTAAGTTGTAATAACTTTGTAAATCTTTTATAGGACCAAGTTTTTATAGATTTTTTGAACTGTCTCTCGATTATAACGAGCAAAAAAATTTTGGTGTTTCTATAAATCAATTTATTGCAATGGAAACTTAATAAATACAAAAGAAATAATAAAAAAGTGAAGTCTTTGAGAAATTTTACGCGAAAAACGTATTCGTTAAACCTTCACCAACATTGTTTAGGAAGGCAAAAGAAAATCTTCGTCAATTTGAGAAGTTTAAAATGATGAAAAATATCATAAAAGAATATTGTAAACGGGCAATTGTTAATAATAAATTTTAGTAGCAGTAGAACCAAGTTCGTCCGGAGAAGTACTACCTCCACATCTGGTAATCTGCTGCCAACCAGAGGTGCACTCGCATTGCTGTGTTTCGGTGGAAGCGTGTGGGTGCTGGTGAAATCCCATGCGCATGAGACGTAACATCCCCGTTTCGGGTGACCCCCGACCGAAGTACGAGAAGACCCAAGTCGCACCCCGCCGCGCCCGTCACCCAAGACGGGGATATTACGTCTCATATGCCTGTAATGTGTGCATGTTTTTGCTTCACTGGGAATAGACTACAGGTTCCGAAAATCAAATTGTACTTTTATTATTTCACTAGCTGCTGATCCGCGGTTTCACCAGCGTATTTCCCGTTCCTGTGGGGATACGGAAATAAAAAATGGCCTATGTTACTCCCTGATAATTTAGCTTTCCATTGGTAAAATAATTGTTAAAATCGGTTTAGTGGTTTAGGCGTGTTCCACACAAATAAAAAATCAAACAAACAAATAAACTAACTTTCGCATTTTTAATATTATTTTGAAAGAACATGCATTATAATTTCAATCAGCTAATACTATTATTTACTTTATTTGTAGATCAAACAGTTCAGACAAATGAAGAAAGCTTTGAAGTAAGGTTCTTTAGGCATCCAAAAACTTTAACAACTCAACTTTATCAGTCAAATAACGTCTGAGTAGTTGTCCATATTATTCGACCATCTTTGTATGTCAACTTAAATCGCCGGTTTACAAAAAACTCGACCAAAAAGAGAGTGAACCGTAATAAATTACAATCATTGTGGAACAAATTGAACAATTTCGGACAATTTGAACTTGAACCTTCTAAAGGCTTCCCAATTTGTTCATTTAGTACATTTCCCTCTTGAGCAGAGTTTCTGGAGTGACCAGTAATGAGCAAAAGGTTTCTTTTAAGCATTTTAGTGCGTATTGGCGCAACGTTGTATACAATTTTATTTTTTATGCTTTTATATAGCTACTTATGAATCAATATATTATGTTTTATGTATGTATCAAAAACATAACTATATAAGTATTCCATCAATTATCTAATCATAATCATAATCATTCATTTATTCACTATAGGACACAATGGACACTTAGCTTCGTTAATACAACAGTTTTTGTAGCAGCTGTACATAAGCCTTGTCAAAATGAGAAAATATCTCTTCATGTAAAAATAATCAAATTGTATCTATATAAGAAAGACTTACAATAAAATAATCTAGTTTCCATAGTACCTTCAAAATATGCTTAGTTTAGAGCTAAATGATGCTGTGTGACGTGTCCATGAATACTCATACTCATACTCATTTATTTTCACCGTAGGATCATATAGCGAATACTTGGTTATGTCAAATTTAAAATTTCATTACAATGTTACAGAATCTTAATACTAATAGTTGGATCTTATAAACTAAATTAAAATAGACAAGCATAGTTGCGTCATATAAATACTTAAAATAATAGAAATAAAATGTTACATTAACAATAAAATATAATTAAACAATGGCTGCTGTATAGTGGCATTGTCAAGAATTAAATAATACATTAAAATTTCAACAATACATAAAGTATGATGGCATGTCAAATACTTATCTATATGCACCCAGACACAGAAAAAAAACATCTATGTTCTTCGCACAAATACTTTTCATGAGTGGGAATCGAACCCACAACCTACAGCGAAAAAAGCAGAGCTATTACCAACTGAGCTGTGACGTCATTCAATAGACGTACATACTCATCACCAGTATTTGTATATCAATTCGTATTTTTATTAAAATATGTATAATTTTTGTAATTACAGTCAATTAATGAAACAGCCTACACATCCAATAATCTGAAGACAAGCAGTTAAGAACATTGTTGTGTTCCAGTGGAAGGGTGTGGGCGCCGGTGTAATCCCAGGCACCTGAGGCGTTAGATCCCCGTCTCGGGTGACGGGCATAAAGGGATTCGACTTGGATTTTCTTATACTTTGGTTGGGGAGCACTTAAGTCGTATTGCTGTTAGAATAGGCAACGGTAATCATTTAACAAATAGAGGCATACACTATTTTAAAAAAACAGTGAAACATAATTTTGCATTCGATAGAACTTGAGGGTATTTGAAAAATAATTATATAAAGTAAAAACTATAAATTCACAAACAGTTACGTGTTCAAAAATATTCCGTACCAGCCTCTAATATTCCCATTGCAGAGACACCGACCTCCTCCCGTTAATTGAAGTTTAAATCTACCACGGGAGCCCAATCCGGTTTGGTAGATGTCACATGTCTTCGAATTTTTGGTTTTAAGACATGCCGGTTTCCTCACAATGTTTTTCTTTCACTGAGAACGTGGTATTGCGCACATAAATTTTTAAAGTAAAATTCACGTGTGGGTTTGAACCAGCGATCTTCAGATTGAAAGACGGCGTCCGCGTAAACTGGCCATCATACTCTCGTGATGGCCCAGTTTATATACGATATAATAAACAAAAATCTAATACCATTAAAGTAGACTTAATAGATTTGGTTTAATAGTTAGCTTGTAATTCTTATCTTCTTATTTTCCGAAGCGAAGTGAACTGGATTAGCTACATATCGAAAGCATAATCAGATTGCCGCTATAATAAACAAGATTACTCGAATGGGTTAAGTGTATGGATGTACTAGATAATTATTTATCCGGTTATGTGTTCACGCTACCGGCTTTTTTGTGTTTCTACCCGACTGTGTCAGCAGTCTTACGCTTACATTTCACAGTATGGCGTCATTAAAAAATATTCTGTTCTATTCTATTCAATTGCTGCAAGTTTTATTATATTCACAGAATAGCAAATTTAAATTTAGAATATTATCTTATCAATCCGTCAAAATAATATATGTATTGTATACCTACACAGATACTCGAATCTTAATAATATAATTTGCTACACCAGACTATTTATAAGATTCTCTCCATCCAAAGGTTGTCTGGAAGAGATCGCTATGAGCGATAAGACCGCCCATTGTAACCTCCATTTTGTTTTTAGTTTTTATAATCTGCATTTATATTGTTTATTTTTGCTTTGAGGTGTACAATAAAGTGTATCTATGTATACTTACTCCTAAATATTGATATCATTTTCCAAATACTGTGCTACTCCTTTTAGAGGAGGAGTAGGAGTAGAGTTTAACATGATGCTTGGTCACGTCAATGGCAATATAATTGGAAATTCAATTTCAATTTTCCGGCTTTACTCAGTTGCCGGACGATGCCAGACAGATGATAGATACATCTCTAGTAAGAATGCAAAGCTAATTTGCTTCTGAAATTGAAAATACTTGTTTACTGCGTTAATTAGTGGAAAGGGAAAATATTTATAATTTAAACAGAAAACAATTTGGAATGTAATTCTTGGTACTTCAGGTGGAGTAAAGTTTCTATATTGGAAATCGGATACTGAATTTCCAATAAGTATATTTATTAGAGAGGAAATATACTTATTTAATTTGTCTTTATTTTCGTTTAACGAATTTTTAAACATTTGAATTCTCATACCCTGTTGTATCGTAGATGGCATAGACAAACACAAGACAATACCCAAGACCCGAAAAAAAACTTCATGCTCACCACACAACCTTTGGCCTAAAATCGAACCTGAGACCCATTGCTTCGAGGGTAGGGGTATTATATAAACTATGCCATGGACCCGCATTGCTTAGTAGTTGTAGGTAGAGTAAATATGATGATATACATCTACTTCTATACATATAATAATAGAAGAGTATACTAGAAAAAAAAGCTGCGAAAAAGGAGAGAGGATTTTTGTTGGATTTCTTTTAGTTACATTCATTTTTTTTATGAAAACAAATAGCGGACGAGCGAAGCCTGAGTCAAAGTCGAAATACTTTACTTCCGCTGAATTTTAAAAATATTATTGCATCCGACACTTTTTAATTAAAAAAAATAATAATAAACGTTTACACACTCATACCTCTGCACTAGGATTCCCTGTGTCGCAGATGGCATGGACAAACACAGAAACACAAGACAAACACCCAAGACCCGAGAACAAACTTCATGCTCACCAAACAAAGTGTGCCCCGGCCGGGAATCGAACCCTGGACCCCTCGCTTCGAAGGCAGGGCTACTACCAACTAAGCCACGGAGTCGTCCATAATTAATATGTACCTACAAGATCATGCGCTCTTATTACTATGTTTAACTAAATTAACTAGCTTAAGTGCTTGTGCAGGACGTATATACTTAATATATGTACGACTTAATATAGGACGAGGTAATCTTCAATTATAATTTGAAATAATTAGTCGCTAGTTTGGGGTTCATGTTGCCCGCATCCTAGGGTGAATACCCTTAGTCCCTACACGTGTCCCCAGGGTGCAAAAATGGCAACCCAAAGCCGGATTAGCACTTGTGCCAAGTTTATTTGGAGAAGTACTGCCATCACACCTGGTAATCCGCCGCCAAGCAGTGGTGCACTCGCTATATTCCAGTGAAAGGGTGTGGGTGCCGGTGAATAAGATAAAAATAAGTAAATATTAATTTGTTGTCACACTTTAAAAATTAAAACCAAAATATCAGAAAATATAATTGAGAAATGTTGATATGAGCACAAATTGGTCACCACCCACTATTTGGTACAGAAGCATGGCTGCTGTAGCACTGGTTTTCAGTGGTGCCGTATTGTGTGACAATAACTGCGTTATGCGCTATATGTTTATATAAAATTATTCGAAGAATATGATAAAAATTAAATATATCATAATTGAAATTTGAGGAATATTAAATAGGCGTAGGAATTTTCACATAATATGATTTACTTATGAGACACCCATATAACTTGAAAGAGTAACAAACACACACACAGACACACATATACAAACTTTCGCCTTTATATTTTATATTATATTTGTGTGATATTAATACAAATTCTGTGACAATTTCAGCCGGTTATCTAATTTTTTCAACAGCGGCAACTCTTTGAAAGTATTTAAAACAAACAGACAGACATAGTCGTGCCTAGAGTCTTTTAGCTTTTGGGAGCGAAACCACATAAGAACTTTTTAGGATCTCTTTTGTAGAATTAAAAAACAAAAACAACGTTAACAGAACTCCCTGTGTCGCAGATGGCATGGACAAACACAGAAACACAAGACAAACACCCAACACCTGAGAACAAACTTCATGCTCACCACACAAAGTGTGCCCGGCCGGGAATCAAACCCGGTACCCCTTCCTTCGAAGGCAGGGCTACTACCAACTAAGCCACGGAGCCGTCAAATTGGAACGTACATTACCATCTTAATTTTTTTTTAATGTAGTCCCATTCTATTATATGAATGTTATTTAATTACGCACAAATTTAAAAAAATTACTATGTGGCATGTTGATAATTTAGTTTCGCAATTTTAATAACAAGAAAACATTATTATTGATTAATATAACAGTAATTGAAAATTATGGTTTGCGTTTTATTATCACGTTCTTTATTGCTGTATATATCTTAGTTAAGGTAACCGAGATTTTTAATTACCAAAAAAATCGGAGCTTTAGTTTCAAGCAGTGATTCCCTCGCGTCGGGTGTGGGTGCAGGTGTAACAGACACATTTGTTTCATATATTTTTTTATTTGACTAAAGTGACGGGATGAGCTCAAGGCCCGCCTGAAGTTAATTGGTTACCTCCGCCCATAACAACAGCAATATGACTTAGGTCGTCCGCGGCTAAAGTATAAGATCTAAGTCGAACCCCGTTGCACCCGTCACCCAAAACGGGAATGTTACGCCTCATGTGCAATGTGATTGAATGAGCGCTTCGGTGATTCGGAAGGCATGTTAATACGTCCGTTCCTATACTAGTCGTTTCTTAAGGCATGTCGGAAGCCTTCGGTCGTTTAGAAACTCCGACAACAAAGCCACTAACACGAAAAGTACAAATTGTATTTTCACGTAATTTCGTGACCTCGATGCACTGATGACCCTGAACCAATATCTCACCAAAAAGGTTCTCCCTCACCTCGTTGAACCTATAAAAATCCAATACGTCACCCGTTACAATTTATGGGGATTGAACCTAGATATTTCGGCGAACAAGTGCTACTAAATCACTGGTAAAGGCCATTGGCAAGTAACTATTGCTCTGGTACATTATCGTAATGAAATGTATGTTATGTGCAAGTTTATAAGAAGCATCAAAGACAGTTTGATTTTACACAATTTTTTATTAAAATCTAATAACCTTGACCTGTTTGCTGACAATCTTATTAAAATAAAAGCCTGTTTCATCTGTGATAAAAGTGTGATTGTATAAGACCAAAACATTTTTTTTTTTATTTTTTTTTTTATTATTATTACTTACTTTTTTTTTCATATATTTTTTTTTTTTTTGTTTTAACGTGCTTAATTATTTTTCTGCAATTTTTATTATTTTTATTTTATAATTGCATGTTAAATTTTAATCTCTTGCTTTTATTTGTAATTTGGATATTTTTGGATTTTTGCAATGTATATTATTTATTATATTTAAATTATTTTTGATATGTTACTCGCTCACTTATTTATAATAATTCAATGTGGTCTTCGCCTGTAATTGTAGTAACACTCAGCTAGTTTTTAAGTATAATATTGTTTTAATTGAATGTATTGGTATGAATAAATAAATAAATTAATTAATTTATATTTATATTATAAACTAGCTGCGCCCCACGATGTTATCCGCGATTTTTCTGTATCAGAAGCCTATGTGTTAATCCAGGATTTAAGCTATACTTATACCAAATACTGGTACTGGTTTCAATACTGAAAGAGTCTACAGCGGATCGCTGTGACCTCGCTATACAGGCTTTCTAGACTTAGTGTGGGGAACAGAGATTACCTGTGGTACAATTCTTGTTTAGTAATCACAGTGCAACAGTAGAGACCAATACCTTTTTTTATTATTAATAAATTACAAGTGTTTTTTTTTCATCTAAATCCATTTCAGCGTTAAGGAGTTACAAACACACACACATAAAAAATTTCGCCTTTTATAATATATCTGTTATGATAACACATATATAAAGGTAAGTTAGTAGATATGAGTGGTATCTATTAAAACAGATCCAAATACTAGGTATTTTACGAGACAAGGCGGCACTCAATTTTGTCTATACGAAGTCTAACTTCGAGTATTCGTACTCCCACACACGTAAGCATTACTGCACACAGCCACTCACACAACCAAGCACCATGAGAGCGTGACGCAATAATTCACGTATTGCTTCATCTCGCTCTCATGCCACGCATCGTACATTCGTAAGTTGACAGTCCTAAGCATGTAAAAGAATGAAGGGAAGATATCTTCCTCACATAACAAATTCGTGTAATCTTTATTATGCTCTCTATATCACGCGTGAAAAATTAAGAAAGATGCGCGGAACATTAGAAAATTTTCAAAAAACTTATCGATCATATTAACTTTTCTAATATAACTTTCATAGTGCTTTTGTTAATATAAACTTTATAGCGTTTGACATAACTCAGCGATTGACAGAATGCGCGCTGCAACTGTCTAACACAGATGCATCGGTCGAAATTATTAAGACACGACGTCAGTTAGTAATATACTCAGTAAACAATTCTACTGATTAAATGTTAAAATAATTGTTAATTAATGATCTCATGTATCGAGTCACGGTGTGAATTTAAGGAATTTTTAATTAAGGTGTGAAATTGAACGCGAACCATGGTCGATGTAATCGAGGCGAGGTGGAACAAACTGGTATCTGGATTAAATATTCTCAACCGACATCCAGAGAAGAGCAAGAGGTTATCAATTCGGTCGTGTTTTTTTTTATATGTTTGTTCATTACTCCGACATTCCTCATCTGGCTTCAAAAATATTCTTTTATTTGAAAGGAAAGCTCACACAAGTAAACGAAAATGCGCAATTTGTTTTCTGTGACTTTTTCTCGGCTCGTAGCAAGTCGATTTGGATGTATATTATTTTTTAAAGGAACTCTAAAGACAATAGGGATGAAAGTATTGAAACCGGTTTTTTTTAATTCTTTTTATTCCGTCACTTGTGTTTCCAGGTGCACCTTATACTCCGCTCTTAGGTAATCAAAACAAAAGCATTGAATTTCTATTCATCATATCAAAATAGTATAGGCCGACAATGATGAATAGCTCATATTGTATTATGTATAGGATGATGATGATGGTTACCTGAATTCACGGCTGGTCAAGGGTTTCTTCTTGAAACTACTTACCCTAATAGTCGACTTCTTGACTTCATCCATCAAGCAATAATTTTTCGAGGCGATTCAGTGCCGCGTGTTTTCGTCATCGCGATGCAGCAATTGAAATGCATTTACGCGCCATCTAGATGGGCACAGGTTTAAACTAAAAATTTAATTTAAACATTTCCGTGATCATATTTTAATTAACTATACTTATAAGCCTGTATAAATTCACATCTAATTTCTGTTACGGTAGCACACTTAAATACAAACATTATATATTAAAGAACAGTGTACAGTAAAAAAATAGCACGAGGTAGAATATAATCGGAAAAACAAAAGAACAGAAAACAAAATAAAATAATTAAAAATTACTATTCACGATAGGTCAAGCAAGAATTTGCACCTCGCCGCAAACATCCACACTACATATTATG
The DNA here is from genome assembly GCA_921293045.1 of Aplocera efformata. Classification (NCBI taxonomy): domain Eukaryota; kingdom Metazoa; phylum Arthropoda; class Insecta; order Lepidoptera; family Geometridae; genus Aplocera; species Aplocera efformata. The sequence continues at coordinate 2,744,155 of OV121057.1, forward strand.
TGGATTCTTTTAGTCTTTGGGCCCTGACGCCAATAACGCCAATCATAAACAACAAACATACTCAGGTCTTCAAGTATTTCGTAAGAATGCTACGGTTTGGTAAAAGCGTCAACGAAAAGCTATAATGCGGTACTCTGTAGAAACGACGCTAAGTCCAAAAATTAAACAATTTAAATACAGCACCGAGTATTGTGCCAAAGCCCACACTACACTGGTGCAGTATCTTGGTAGCCAGCTCACGTGGTTCACTATATTTTGTAAAACGCTTTCAATTGCGGGCCTTGCTTAGTCTGTACCTCTCGGATGAAACCAAATGTTAACCTAAAATAATTTTTAACTCATTCTCAATAGAATTCAATTTAACTCGCGATTATTAAACATAGCCGAGAAAGTAATGTGATGTTTTGCCAAGCGGATATGAACAGTCCTGCGTAGACTATAACATCAATAACCGATTGAAACTGTTTCACAGAATAATTTTAGGGTCAGATAAGAGAAGTTTGCTTTCGGAGATAATATTATGTTATCTGTGCCCTCGTTAGCTGTTTGATTTGGCAAAAACAAACATGTATTTTCTATTTCAGCAGTCTATACAGCATTTTCTTGATTCAAGGTTTTGGCATCAAATAACCTTTAATTTTGAAGAGACCCAAGTTAGTTTTTGTCATTAATTTTGTCATTGTTGATGTCAGGCATTATAGTCTGTTTCAAATCAACCCAAAGAAATTAGATCATTGCTCCCCCGGTATTATGTAAGCGCCGAAAAAAAAGCGATAGTATCGCTTTCCATTCATTTATGTATCGCTTCCCTGTCGTGGTACAAGGTGGGAAGCGAGACAGAGGCAAACCTGTTACGACTTGTAGCGAGCTACCGGACGGACAGTGAAACAAATTTAGATGAAAATCATAAAACTGCTTAAATCAATATCAATTGTACTTATTATTTTTAAAATATTGTACTTAATAATTAACTTTGTTTCTTCAGCGCGCTAACGGGCGCACCGAATTAGTTGTTTGCGTGTGGTATAGTAATTCGGTACGCAGGAACGCCGTCATGGCAGATTATCATCTTTGAGTCTTTCAAAATTGTATGGTTTTACATTTAGCAAATTTTTTCATTTAGTATTTATAATTTTAATGAGTGTCCAAATAAGTAAAAGAAACCCTATAAAAAAAAGGTTGGTGGTCACTGCAGTCCGCTCAAAGCTGTACGAACTTCTCTAGGATTTGAACCAGACTTTGTCTGCCCATGAAGAAAAAAAAAGTCTTCTTCTACTGCAAAAAAAAACGCAATATAAGCAATATACCTAATTTATAGTCATTATAAGCAATAAATTGTACCTAAATTATAGTCATTATAAGCAATATACCTAAATTATAGTCATTATTTTTATAATTATTATCACATTACTGTTTAATTTACACCTTTTATCAGACTATGTATTTATTAAATAAGATTAATTCCATCCAAAGGCAAGGTAGACATAGACATAGACATAGACATTTATTTATTTACTAAAATAGCACACATTATCATAACATTTTATTGTACAAAAAATAAAAGAACAGAGTTTAACAAAAAAATATCACAAAAGTTCAAATATTATAATATAAAAAAAAACAACATAATATAAAACAGAAACAGTAGAAAAAAAATAAAAATAAATAAATAGATAAATGATGTGTGCTACAGCAGCAAATGGGCTTCGGCTCAGCATTGTGCCCACTGCTTTGACAGTGGACGCTGTTATTCTGCCGAGGTAATGGAAGCAAGCAATCATAGAGATCGCCATGAGAGATATGACCGCCAATTATGTTTACCTCCATTATCGTTTTAGTTTAATCTAGTTCGTTAGTTGTGTATTTTCTGTTTCATTTCACCTGTAAGAAAAGAAAAATTTGTTCTCGGGTCTTGGGTGTTTGTGTTGTGTTTCTGTGTTTGTCCATGCCATCTGCGACACAGGGAATCCTAGTGCAGAGGTATGAGTGTTTAAACGTTTTACGTTTTCTAATAACATTTATTTTGATGGTTTTATGCAGCACAAAACACCAACCCCTTAGAATAAGAGTTTTACGTATTTTAATATATGAAGTGAAATCTTTGTCAAACTTAGTAAAATAATATTATCCCTAAAGATACGGAGTTCAAATAACCATATTTTATTAAAATATTTTGAATTAGATATTATGTACATACTTTTAGTTGAAAGTGTTAATCTACAGTAACTTTGCATTTTGAAACTTGGAATGCGATCTTTCAGAATGCAAATCACGATTTAGAAGTTTTGGGGTGAGTCTGTTTAATATCGTTAATTCATAATCTTGTTCAAGTTGTTTAATTAGTTTTAAGTTATGAAGAAAATGTAGCCATTTCATTATAATATAGAATAGTATGGAAATCAAAAAGTTGAGTATTACACTAAGTATATAAAACAAGTTTGTTAGAATATTCAACATTTTTTGTTATTATAGAATACAAGTTCATTTTACGAAAATGTTAAATCCTAGACTTGGTTTAATAGTAACTAGCGACGCGACCCGGCTTCGCACGGTTAGTAAAGCATCAGTGTCGTATCAGAAACTACCCGTGCGAAGCCGGGGTGACTTGCTAGTGTATTATACATATAAACCATCCTCTTGAATTGCTGTATCTATTAAAAAAAACCATATCAAATTCCGTTTCGTAGTTTCAAAGATTTAATCATACATAGGGATACAGGGACAGAGAAAGCGACTTTGTTTTATACTATGTAGTGATGATGAGCTGCAGATTTTCAAACGCCTAAACAGATCTTCATAAATTAGCTAAGAACCATCTCGATCATGTAAGCTTTAAAACAAAAATAACCGCATTAAAATAGGTTCATCTACAGACAGACACACAGATACACACTACAAACTTGTGACTCCATTGCTCCGTGGCTTAGTTGGCAGTAGCCCTACCTTCGAAGCGAGGGATCCCGGGTTCGATTCCCGGCCGGGGCACACGTTGTGTGAGCATGAAGTTTGCTCTCGGGTCTTGGGTGTTTGTCTCATGTTTCTGTGTTTGTCCACGCACTTGCTCCTTTTGCACCAACCAGGTGGTACGTGTAGAGACTAAAGGGTACCTACGTGAGCAACTGGACCCCCTATTACATAGGCAAGGTAATATGAACCAAAAAAGCAACAATGTAACGAAAGTTTCATATTTCATACAAGAAATACATAACTCGTATTAACACTTTTCACTGATTTATTTCATTAATTTCACCATTCGCAGTGCTTTTAAATTCTCGCTCAAAAGTCATAATTTCATTGTGAACCGACACCACATTGGCGTATATTGTCCGATTGCATTTAACAGGCAATCACATAACGTAATGCCACCACAGATTGCCGTCTTACTAATTGGCCTATTAGTGAATTGTGCCAAATTGGCCAAAGCGTGGGTAAAGTTGTCACGCGGCCAACTTGCAAGTTTTTGTATGACGGCAAAGTGTTTGTTTTCCATTAACCGTTTTGTAAAAATGTTTTTAATGTATTGTCTTTGAAAAGAAAACGGTAGGTGAAAATCTACTACCGTCTACTATATATAAATAGCCAGATCTCCTAAAAATTGGCGTTTTGGGCCTTAACCCAAGTTCAGTTAAAACAGATATGAACAGATAATATATAATACTAATATAATATAATATAATACAGAATATAAGCTATTTGGTACCAAATTTCATCTAAATCTCTTGAGCCGTTATAGGGTGGAGAAGTAACAAACATACACACAAATACATACAAACTTTTGCCTTTTTAAAATTAGTATGATTAAATTAGTGTGATCTATATATAATATATTAATTTACCATAGTTTAGGTATCATTAGGTTCTAAACATAAATAAAGCTACAATATATTAGTAATCTTCTCATGAACCCCAGGTACAATTTCTCCTCCCAGAGATAGATATCTTGCAGTTATCTTGGAATTGCTTGATCGAGTCGCTTCAATGGCACAAAATTAGGCCAATATCCTTTACCGTTAGTTCGTCTCCCGCTAAAGAGAAATAGATAGAAATTTGCTCGTTGGCGTGGCTATTGTTAACTCCTGGTCCAATGCAATAAGGGGTTTTATTAGTATTTTGTTTATAATCCTAAAGTGATGGGACATCTGATCGCCCATCTAGTGGTAAGTGGTTGCTTCCGCCCAAAACATCAGCAATACGACTCAGAACTTACTGTTCCGCCCATCACTCGAAACGAGAATGTTACGACTCTTGCGCTTGTAATTTCATCGGCGCCCACACCACCGGAACAAAGCAATACTTACATCACTGTTTGGCATATAAAAAAAAAAAAAACATTTTATATTTTATAAACTTCATTGAAATCTGTTCAGCTGTTTAGGCGTGAAGGCAAACGTAGACAAAGACGTTTGCTCGAGTATTAGCATGATTTCATAAAATATACAGTCGATGGTATGGAACGCTCTGAAATACGATCGCAATTCCCTGGTTTTAATTTCAGCAGTTTTAATAAAGCCTCAGCTATCCGCCCAAGCAACGCACTTTCCCCGATATTCTACCTACAGCATTTACGTAACTGAACCGTAGGTAGATTAAAGTGTCACCGGCGTGAACTACATCACCAGATTAACTTTTAATGTTGTTAATGTGATAGCTCGTTCAAGTTGGATTGATGAGGGTACTACGTTTCAGTAAGTTGATAATGTGTACCGATTTTTTGGAGATATTTATTTTAATTCCTAAACATTCTTACCTCTTTTATCACCTCTCTCTAGCCTCAGAGGTTTGCTGGAAGAGAACTATTTTTAGGGTTAAGCTCGCCTTTGTACATACTTTTTGTTATTAGTTTATGTTTCCTTTTATTTATTTTTTTCATATGTGTGTGTGTACAATAAAGAATTATGAATTACGTACGAAGTAAGGGAAAGAACATCCGCAAAAACTTAATTAAAAGATTATTTGTCCAGTCTATTTGGTTGCAGATTGTTTTGACAACAATATGCGAATTTATTATAATTGCATTTAAGGTTAAAACTTCGACATGAACGAATAATAAATAAATATTCGAGGACATTATACACAGCGCCATCTAGCCCCAAACTAAGCATAGCTACGTACTACGGGAACTAAATGTCTGATAGAATACTTATATAGATTTTATTATAAATACAAACACATAATAAAACCTTAACATAGAACAAACATCTATGTTTGTCACTCAAATTCTTGACCCTCAGTGCAGAAGGCACTAGGGAAGGGAAAAGAATATGACTACCATTTGAGATGACAATAAAGTTCGAATAGAAGCCCCTTACACACTTACACGCATGCGCTAAGGTTCCTTGTATCATAGGAGTTATAGAGACATAATCACACTATTAAAAGACCCAAGATCTGAGAACAAACCCCAGGCACGTGAAAATAGAACGCGAGATATAGAACCAATGACCCCATTCTAAGAAATCCGCGTTACTTCCAACTTGCCTACGGAGCCATCAACTTAGTTACTTATATAATTTAGTTTAGGTACATGGTTTTTCTTTTATTATTACAAACGTGTACCTAAATTTATTCACATAGCAAGCTCTCATTTCAAAATGTCGAAATAAAAATCCGTAGTATAAAATACTGAACCGAAACGGTAACAATACTATTTTTTTTAAATAACGTGAACAATTAGCAATGAAAAACAAAAGGGAATCTGTTGGTTTTCCAATATTAGGTTACTAAACACAGCTGGTTTATTCTAGAAGGAACAATGAATGGTGTAAATTTTAAAAATAATATATATTTTAGCTACGAACTCAGCTACATCCGTAGCGCTATGCGTAGCTCTGTCCGTAGTACATCTAAGACGTCTACGCCCATCATCGTAATTAAAATAATTGCGCATTCATTCTAAACGTAACAAAAATGATTTTGCGTAGAAGTTCATAAAATTCACTTTTTCGTTTCATACACTAAACGAAAATAATATTTATTTGTGTTATTTAATTTGTTTCAATAACTTAAAAATACACTCACTAATACGATAAGATTCACTGTAGTTTGTTAAACTATAATTAACAAAGTTAAAAGGATATTAAATATCTTAAATACTTTATTAGGTCCAAAGCTTGGAGGGTTCATGTTGCTCGCGTTCGTAGATCCCTTTTACTCCCTACATTTACTTCCTGGGTGGTCCTAAAGTAGCTGCAAAACTTGTGCCACTACACCAGTTAATCCAAGCAGTGATGCACGCTGATGATGATGTGATGTGTAGCTACCGGTCAAATCACAACTAACGCTTGCGATTTCACAAACATAACATTCCCGTCTCTCATCGAAGTATGAGAGACGCGAGGGAGGACCTAAGTTGTATTCTTGTTAAGCGTGAAGGTTACCACTTAAAATCAAGTGGACACTAAATTGTTCCGTCTCTTTCATTAAAAAATAATATATATCATAATTATAGTAATAATCATAACAATGTATGATACGCGGTGAAACTACATTTTTAAAATTAAATGTAACTGTTAATATAACTGTTAATAGACGGCTCCGTGACTTAGTTGGTAGTAGCCCTGCCTTCGAAGCGAGGAGTCCCGGGTTCGATTCCCGGCCGGGGCACACTTTTTGTGGTGAGCATGAAGTTTGTTCTCGGGTCTTGGGTGTTTGTCTTGTGTTTCTGTGTTTGTCCATGCCATCTGCGACACAGGAAATCCTAGTGCAGAGGTATGAGTGTGTGAACGTTGTTTTGTTTAATATATATGGTACGAGCCGTTTGTCTGTTTACTGTGACGTTGATCACGGTCGGCTACCTCTGGCCAATTACACCGACACCGGACTTCGCATCCGTAACTGGACATCGGATAATCTGCCGGTTAAACCCGATCATCCGGCATGCGGTGATGAATTTGGAATTACTTACAGTAATTGTTGGTTTGGATAGCACATCCTAAGTATAGCATAGTTTATCGCTTATTTTTTAAAGAGGAATATGTTTTGTAGTTTGTTAGACTGCTACATGACTTAGTTTGTAGTAGCCCTGCCTTCGAAGCGGGGGATTCCGGATTCGAATCCCAGCCGGGGTAGGTACACTTTGTGTGATTTTTTTGAAAGATTTTTCTCGGGTCTTGAGTTTCGTAAGAGTGGTAAGTGGCGACTACCACCAGTAATGCGAGCACTACTGCTTGGCGGCAGATTCCAGATCTGGTGACAGTAGCTCTCCGGATGAACTTGGCAAAGTACTACTGCTACTTTTCGTGTAGGTTAATCAAAGGCTATACAGCTACGAACGAGAGCAACTGAACCCCCTTTGGACTTTACCATCAGGTGGGCCATCTCATCCTGTCACTTCAGTAGTATATAACCGTCATTTTATCATGGCCAAGTATATAAATGTCAAAGTCTATGTGGAACCGCCAAACGCCTTACTTGACGTTTCCAAATCGATGTCTACGGGTAGCGCCGCCATTTTGTTATCAAACTTCACTCCTATGTCATTGTGCAGATTCTAGCGCCATCTACAATGCTATATAAGACAGTGCAACATTGTTTTAAGGCATTCTTCCAAAGTAACCACGTGGTTTCCTTAATAACTCTCTTTACAAGTATATAAGAAAACAGTCATGTTCCAATTTATGTTCACACCACACTGGATAAAAATCTTGTTTTATTTAATTCTTAGTATCGGAACTGGCTATTTCGAGAATATTCACTAAAACAAGTTGGAACTTGAGTGAACCCAATTAAAATTGCAGTGAAAAATTCACAAAAATATAGTGGTGGTGTGTCATGTTAGATCTCCCTTTGGGCGTCCGATAGCCGCTTTTATTTTTACCGACCAAACCAATGACCAAATAGCAGAAGCGAATCTTATTAACAAACTTACCTAAACCGGGGATCATAGTAAACTGGCTTGTTATTAACCCTTAAATGCATGACAACGTAATTTTGATCGAAAAAATATGTTTTACAGGAAAGGTTTTAGATACCGGGAAAAATAAAAAAAAATCGCCATAAGATTTAAAATGTATTAACAGAAAAACCTTATGTAACATTTTTGTAACACTAGTGCAAAGTACCAAATATGGCATACCATTTTGATTTTGAAAAAAAAAAGATATGGTAAATCAAAAATTTTATTCTCATTAAAGTTTGTCTGACATGAGATGTTTTTCTTTATTGCTAAGTTAGCTACGAAAGAATACATAAATTTTGAACTTTTAAACTACATGACTGATTTAAAATTCGAAAAAGAAACCCAACTCCAACTCTTATTTCTCGCCCTCAGGAGAAACACACTTTTTTCCAATTTTACAAAAGAAATATAAAAAAAGTCGCAGGAATGCAAACTTGGATGACTTTTTTTCTAGTTATTTTGATTTAACTACCATACCATTGAGTCGATTTTAATCATTTCTATAGGACAAATCTGAAAGCATATTCTTTCAAATAAAAGATAATTTGGTAAATGACTTTTTTATGTGAACGGATATGCCGAATTAATAACATCCTCTGGAAAATCTCTCTCTGCTGAAAAGAGAATCGCTTCCTGAACAAAATTTTCTTATATCGCCTAAAACCATTTCTAGACATGCCCAACAGTCGGAAATTCGCTTTCGATAACGAAAAAAGCCTGTGACAGGCGCGCCACTGCTGAAAATTACAAGGTTGTGATTGTCGTGGCAAACGCTGGTTAAATATTTATGGCATAACTTTTATTAAGTTTATAATATCACAGAACTAGATGATAACCCTAAAAAATTTGAGAAGACTCCAGTTTTATCAGTTGCAGACAATTGCGGACTCTGGGGCGGGGTACGGAGTATCTGTAATTTCACCGGCACCTACACCATTTCATTAGAACACAGTAAGTCAGGCACTGCTTGGCGGCGGACGAACGATTTTAGCATCAGTTCTTCAGCTACTTTGGGTTTCCCCTTTTACATCATCCCGAAGATGCGTTTAAAGAAACTGAAGGTAACGGTGGAAAAATCCCCTAAGCTATTGGAGTGCTTTGAACAAAAAAACCGACTATTACACAAAAAAAATCTAACTCTAGTTATCAGTATATCTTAAGAGCTGCTAGCGATCTAAATCAAATCAACGAAAAATGAAATTCAAAATCAAAATTGTTTTACATGCCTCCTTTTGAACGCGACAGATTCCAGATTTTCCGGTTCAGATTTTCAGGGGTCCGGTTGCTCGCGTACGTAGATGAATATCCGCAGAATCCTTGTACGTATTCGCCGGAGAAGTACTGCCTCCTCACCTGGTAATCTGCCGCCAAGCAGTGGTGCACTCGCATTGTTGTGTTCCGGTTGAAGGACATAAAACATGTGACGGCCGCAACGGAGTGCGACTTGTGTCTTCTCATACTTCGATCGGAGACCTAAGTCGTATTGCAGTTTTTATGGGCGGAAATAACCACTTAACTTCAGGTGAGCCTTCAGCCCGTCCCGTCGCTTAAATTAGATAAAAACGAAAATATTTTCGCTGTTCGCACTATCATAAAGAAAATTCTCGTTGGACATCGAAAAATGTCCGCTGTGGAAAACAAGCGCTCGGGGTTGTGATTTACAAGGCTTTGATTGTTGTCGAAAGCTCGGATAAATATTTATGTTTCGATACCCGTCGCATGGAGTGTAATAACGGGGGCGATATTTTAACTACTAGTACCTTTGCGAATGATTAAACTGCCTTACTTAAATTATAAAAGCGAAAGTGAGTTTATTTGTTTGTTACGCTTTCACGCCTAAACCATTATCTTTATGAAAGTTACATTATCTGCAAAAAATATAGACTATATTTTACCCCCGTATTCCTACGGGAACCCGAACTACGCGTGTGAAACCGCAGGGCGGCAGCTAGTAATAATAGCTAGTAATGCGAAAGTGAACTTAATGATACATGTTATTCTTGAAAACTAGAACCTGGGCCTCTTCAAGTCAGGAGTAAATAGGAGTAAATGATGCAAAACAAAGGTCTAGAACCTTCGGGTTGCATCATTGACCTCATCATCAGTCAACATCAAGTGAGTTAGAGGTCAAGCAAAGGTCTATCATAAAAAAAGAGTAAAAAACTTTCCCGTCACTGATCGCCCAGCAGATGTGAAACATGACGGCATACTGCGTTTCTTCATTGGCCGACCCGGCACCGGCACGACACCGGCACCGATAGTACTCGACGACAGACGCCACATTCCTAATTTGACCGACGTCGACGCTCCGACCTAACAAGGCTTTTGTAAGTCCAGTTAAAAGCCTGACGTTGACGAGATGGCAGTATCTTACAATCGCGCCACTCGCACCCATATGGAAGCTTTACAGCATAAATGTAACGACACCAGTGGAGATACTAGCTGCTGACATGTCGTCGCCGACGCCAACAGGTCGATACCGGAGAATTATGCGTCTACTGATGTCGGTGCCGACGCCGTGCCGGGGTCGTGACGGCTGATGAAAAATCTTCTAAAAGAGCATCATGTCGTTTGTCGTCACGTCATTTGAGTCGGTTTTACTGCCTAGGGCACGCCTTGGAAAAGTACTATATAAGTGATCTATCTTTTGTTTGATTTAAATAAATATTGAGATTGGAGCTAGATGGTGCGGATTGAAATGTCAATGAATTTATGATTATTATGAACTTGTTCCCCGCTACTTCATCCGCGCTGATTTTTTATTTAATGAAGCGGAACCCTGATTTTTTTTTTATCTTAAATAAATGTAGCCTTACTTACTCCTTATAACATTAGCTATCTGCCAGTGAAAGTCCTGTCAAAATCCGTCCAGACGTATTGGAGATTAGCCGGAACAAACAGACAGACAGATGAATAGACACACAAATTTTTTTTTTTTTTGTTATATCTACGCGTACCTTCTTAACTTTCAAAAGCATTTAGTAAAAAGGTGTTATGATATTACAAATAGACACTTCAATTTTATTTATTTAATTATGAACATAATTCCCAAGTTTTATAGACAGAACATTAATGTGTTTTTTATTTTATTTCGATCTACATATTCTATCAGTTATCTAGTTTCCTCTAGGAAAAGTTACGCTTATTTTGGCGCTAGATGGCGTTGCGTGAAATATCTTTGTTTTATTTTATTTTGGTATACGAGTAGAACCCCAAAAACGAACAATCAAATTACTTCAAAGGATTTGAAAACAAACGAAATGTCTGTTAAATTCAAAATTCAAGGCTATAATTTACCCTTCTCATAAATACAATTAATTTTATCTGAAACTAAACTTCATTAAGTAAAAGATCAAAGGCATCATTTATTCATGAAGCTATAAACAGCTACTTATAAAGTTTCTAACTTACAATGTATTAGAAGTAATAGAACTGTATTTTTTCGAGTGCTTTTAGTCATTAATCTTTTTTCTGTCACAGTGTTGGTAAGAAATGAGATTAACATAATGTACACGCAATTTAATTCTTGGGTTTCGTGCTTGGATTTTATAAAATGGACTGTGGAACTTTCTAGATTAAAAATATGAGAGATGCTCTTTAAATCATTGATATACAGTGCCATGTAATATTTAACAGAAAAAAATCACACAGCGCCATCTAGCCCCAAACTAAGCTTAGCCTGACTATGGGAACTATATTAGATTACGCTTAAAATTCACTTATCATACTATATTGCTAAACGCGAAAGTTTGTATGTATGTGTGTATGTTTGTTACTTCTTCCCGCTCAATCGGCTCAGATTTGGATGGAATTTCGTACGAAGATAGCTTACATTATGAGTTTTCTGGGAAAATTGCAAGTAACACTGTGGCCGTAGCTAGTAATTATTTGTACTAACACCCACAAATGAATAAACATGAAAATGTGTAACACAAATGTTTGTCTTGAGTAGGAATCGAACCCATTCTACAGCTTATACTACAGCTTATAACATTTTACATGAAATGTGTTGATACAGAGAGCGTGGTGGCCCAGGGGCGCAGACGCCAACTTTCAATCATCAGTTTCAAGTGCACCACTGCTTGGCGGCAGATTGCCAGGTGTGTTGGTTACTTCTCTGGAGGAACCTGGCACAAGTTCTACTGCTTTTGGGTACTTTTCGCACCACCCGGGGGACACAGAGACTGAAGGGGTATTTATCTACGGACGCGAACAATAGAAATGGTTGAAATTAACGTTATATTAATCCAATTTAATCGTTCTTCATTTTTTTTATTTCTTGCATCAAGTTATTAGTAAAATGGCTTTTTGTGTACATCAAAATTAAACGTTAGTTTGAATGGAATAGAAACTTTGTTAGTAAAAGCCCTCGTAGCTTCTAGAAGATGTTTCAATGGTCCAAAAAACTGGCCATTGAAACTGGCCCAGCTTCTGACAACTCAGCTCAAACCGATCTATAACATGCACAGCTTTTATATAGAAATTCGATCAAGACAATAGATGTTGAAAACTTGTTCAGAGTTTGATAAATGGGTGTTTAAGTTTTGTCACTGAATTTACTAACGATCGCCAATATTATTATGCTTAATAACCTTAGTTGGTAGTGCCTTCAAAGCGCCCCTCGCTTTGAAGGAAGGAAAAAATACTGATCCTTAGCTTAGTGGTAGTAGCCCTGCCTTCGAAGCGACGGGTCCCGCGTTCGATTCACCGGCCGGAGCACACTTTGTGTGGTGAACATGAAGTTTGTTTTCGGGTCTTGGGTGTTTCTTGTGTTTGTCCATGCCATCTAAGTCACAGGAAATCCTAGTGCAGAGGTATGAGTGTGTTAACGTTGTTTGTTTGTTGTTTGTTTCTGCATTACTTATCTTTATATTGTAAAAAAATATTTTTAACTTCGCCTTCCGATGTTTATACCTACCGCCAGACAGTAACTTGAAATAACGTGCAGCCAACGATTCCCGAAAACATACCAAATTCTTTATTGCCTCCATAAACAGGTACATTAAGGGAAAATGCTCTTTATCTCGTTCCCCTAGGAGTCGTTTTTCACTCGTCGCTTCCGCCCGCGGCAATGGATGCGGATTAGGGTCTACATTATCTTACTAACATCCTTACCAAACGAAAGAGAGCGAATATATTGACTGATGGTGGTTTTTTATAGCACTCAAATGACGGGACGAGCAGACAGAACACGAAATGTTAAATGAATACTGACGCTTATAAACAGCACACAATATGTCCTCTCCTACCGAGCAATTACAAGACAGGGATGTAATGTATTACACCAGCACCCACACCGTTCCACTGGAACCCAGGAATTAATGCATCACTGCTTAGCACCCGCTGCTAAGTTAATCAACTGTGGTGGTAGTATTTCTTCAGTCGAACTTGGCATAAGTTCCACTGCTATTTTAGGATGCTCTTTTCGCACCACCTGGGGGACAAGAGATAAGTCTAAGGTTACTCACCTACGGACGTGAAGAACATGAACCCCCGTATTATACTGCTGATAGAGTTAGTTTCAATTGATTGATACAAGCTAGTAATTTTTTATTTTTGTTTGTGACTTTTTTAAGGTACGAAATTATCCGTCACAGAAACTACAAATTATGTTAAAATGTATTTGTGAGCTGGCTTTACCTAGTCACAAATACGTTTATATCGAAGTCATGAGACATCTACCAATCCAGATAACAATGTGGTACATAAAGTCTAAAATAGATATTTAATGGCCGTATGTAAATTGATTTTTATGCTTTAAATCGTCACCCCTAAAACCAATCGAACGGTAGTCTATTGCTGAACAATAAATCGTTTGACAAACCTAGACGCTTAAGCAGTTAAATATTGGATATTGTCAGGTGAATGAGAATATTATTTATCGCCTATAAAGGAACATTGGAAAAATAATATGTCATACGAATGGCTATGGTATATCTATAATGGTTGGTGCCGTCTTTATTTGGGTGCCGCTACTAAACGTAAATGGGATATTATAGGTGAACATTTTTCGAGGTGGTCATATTCTACACAGTAAGCCAGCTTTTGGGGGCTGGTATGAACCTTCGACTCATATGTATCTTTAACACTCTCTATACCTCTGTGTTCGCACTTGTGTCCTAGCTGTCAGTACAGCTCTGCACTTGTGTCCTTGCTGTCAGGTAGAAAAACACTTAATTGTACCTAAAAGAAAACAAAAAATATATAGAAGAAAAGCTTAACCAATCTAAAATATTTTTTTTGTTACAAAGTGGCAGGACTAGTTGAAGGCCCATCTGATATTAAGTGATCATCTAAGTTACAACTTAGATCATTCCCGACCGAGAAGAACCAAGTCGCACCCCGTTGCACCCGTCACCCGAGACTATTATTATTATTACTTATATAATTATCTATATATATATATAAAAGAAAGTCGTGTTAGTTACTTCACTTATAACTCAAGAACGGCTGAACCGATTTAGCTGAAAATTGGCAGGGAGGTAGTTTAGAGCCAGGAGAAGGACATAGGATACTTTTTATCCCGTTCGACATCATTCCCGTGTGACTTGACATGTAACGTCAGTCACTATAAAACGTGGTATAACAAAAAAGAATCAGACTTGGAATAACAAAATTGACGTATAATGACAGCTATGTAATGACGTATGGATGACTATTTGATATTTGTAAGAAATCTATATATATAAAAGAAAGTCGTGTTTGTTACAACACTTATAACTCGAGAACGGCTGGACCGATTGCCATGGTTTTTGATTTGTTGGATTTGTTTCCGTCCCGAATAGCAGAATAACTATTAAAAAACATTGGAAAATTAACGAAAAAATAAAATCAATTTATCCCCGTATTCTCCACGGGAACGGGAATTATGCGGGTGAAACCGCGGGGCGCAGCTAGTTACTTATATTACAAAGGCGGAAGTTTGTATGCATGTGTGTGTGTGTGTATTTGTTCCCCCTTCACGCTCAAACGGCTCAACGGATATGGATGAAATTTTAGTACCAGAACAGCTTATATCCTGGTCTAGCATATATGTCATTTTTATCCTGAAAAACCACGGATAATACCGCAGGACGCAGCTAGTAAACTTTAATAATTCTTTCAAAGTTATCTGTTCTAAAAGTACAAGCTATGCTAGCTGTGTGAAATAGAATATTACTTTGTACACCATAACATCAAAAGAAATCATAGAAAAATAAATACAACAGATAGGTCGCATAATGGGCGGCCTTATCGCTAAAAGCGATCTCTTCCAGGAATATCCATGACCATTATTTATTTAATACTAATAAACATTAGGGCTAAGGTACATATAATCTTATCTGAACTTAGTTATGGTTTATATAATGGTCTGCCTTCATAAAGCCCTTCCCATCAGTCTGGAAATCACGTGATCAACACTAAAATACCGTCATTATAAGGATATAGTCTGTGGTCGCCGCGATTGTCCCTTTGAACAGCTTAGTGTTAGACAGCTATACTTGTAGCAGTGAATTATCACACTTATATTATAAAGGCAAAAGTTGTTATGTATGTGTGTCTATGTGTCTGTGTGTGTATGTGTTTGGCTCAGTGTTTTTTTTTAGTCATAAGACTACCTAATTACTATTATTATAATTTATATTAACTAAGAATTAAACAATAAATAAGACTTTAAAATGTATAAAAGGGATACTACTGTTATACATTTTTGTAAATCATGTCCTAGTTTTTACAATACAGGGTATGTGAAGACAGATTAAAGCCATGACATTTAATAATAGCCACGTCACATTTTTTTTTGACGTGGCAATATATTCGTAGTTTTCGGCACATTGTCTGTAATTGTTTTTAATTTCTTATAATTGTAGTTTCAATGCTCAACACATTGATTGACTAGCCCCTCATTGATTAGCAACTTTATTTATACAAAATATCAATATTTGGCATTCGATCTCATTGGTAACCTCACAAACTTTTAAAAAATTCATGTTCCAAATTCAAACTCTGTTTTAAAAGGACTGTTTTAAGACTAATGTTGAGAAATGGGAAACGAAACGTATATATTCGAACGAATGGGATGCAAATAATATGCCTGGAACTGGAGCGTAATTCAGTTGCACTGGCCACTTAATGAACCAGCTGACCGTTCTAATCCGTCTCTTTGTCATATAAATTATGTCTCAAACCACTAAGGCTTGTGATATATTATTACCATTATGAAACAGAGGTTCGTTTAAATTGTTTCTATAGTAATTTTAGTAAACCAAATTTATAATAATCTTAGATAGAATAAGATAGACTAGCAATTGAATTGAAACTTAATATCAAGCACCTTTTTTCAGAATCTTTAGATAGTGAGAAACTTCGTTGCTTTAGTCTATGTTTCTACGCTAATTTCTTCTAAACTACGCAACGGATTTTGATACGGTTTTCGCTTTCATTCAGAGATGTTTTCCGAAAGGTTTACAAGTATATATGCAATATTATAGTAGAAAAATCCGAGATATTCAATGATTTGTAATGAAGTGGTAAAAACATATATGTTTGGGTGCTTATGATAGCTAAGACATGCCGGTTTCCTCACGATGTTTTCCGTCACTAGTATTTTCAATAAATACACGAAAGTAGCAATCGATGGAAATCACGCAAACGATTTTGTTACTAAATGGATCAATAAAAAAAAATCTATGATCGACATAAGAAAATAAACATTGGTATAGAAATGTGTTGTCACCTCTGTTCAACGGTTATCAACGTCGCAGCATCACGACTTATCTTAAAAGTCTACTCTCGTTGACATTTCGAAAATGTTTGAACAAATCAACATTGCGTGTCAACAATTGAATCTTATGACAATAATAGAGTTTCGATCTGAAGAGTCGCTGGAGACAGGTGAGGGAAAGAGATAGATCACTCAACGATTGAATCGTACTAATATTATGGAGGCAAAATTTCATCTAAGTTTGTTACTCACGCTTAACAGATTTTGATGAAATTTGGTACCAGGAATCTATCCTGGCCTAGCTGTGCCCCGCGATTTCGTACGCGTGGAATTTAACAAGTTTTTTACGCGAATTATATTGCTTTTTCTAAAATAACTTAGGTTAAGTTACGTTAAGTTAAGTGAATATTGCGTCGAAATCGTTCCAGCCGTTTCGGAGATCAGCCAACATGATAAAGCAGACAATAATTTCAAAAAGTGTTTTTTTTTGTGTGTACCTAATCTACATTCAATTTTTAAGTATTAAGTAAGCATTTAGTAAAAATCTGTTAGCTGCTTCGTAGAGGGTGAAAGTTACGAGTGGCCCGCCTCATCGCCTATAAACGCTTACTAAGTTTATGAACACTAATACAAACTCTAATGTTTATGGCCAAAGCACCAGGCGATAACATTTTAGCTACCTTCTACTATCACTTATACAAGCATTGCTTTTTTTATGTGCCCACCTGAAGTTAAGTGTTTTCTGCGGCTCAAAAACACCAGTGATATGACCCAATACCACTGGTCCAGTCTTCCCCTACCGAAGTATGAGAATAACCAAGTCATATCGCGTTCCTGTCACTTTGCGACGGAGGTGTCTCGTGAGCCTATATATTTTTTTTAAGTGAATTAGTGACGGAACGAGCTGAGTGCCAAGTTGTGGTAAGTGGCGCCCCCTCCCATGACAACAGTAATGCGACTCAGTATAAGATTTGAAGATCTGAGGATCTTTGGATCGCATTTGATTTCACCGCCACACCCTTCCACCGGAACACAGGCTGTTTCACTCGAGACTGAACTAGCTGCAAATTGTACAATATAATGGCAAAATGTAGATCGGGAGGCCATCGAAACTCAATTTCCATAACAGACCAACGATAACGACCAAGATCCGATATCGAAGTCGGAGAGATAAAGTTTCACACATTTTAGGTATCGTGAAATTTGAATACGCCCATTGATACTCAAAAAAGGTGGATGTTATCTAATGGGCGCCCATTCACAGACACGTCCGTTTTAGGGACATTTTTATTCGAACCATAAATGCCAACATCTAGATGCTATTAATACCTAAAGTGGAAAGGTTAGTACTCAATACTCAATAGTTTATTGTGTTCCACAATGAAAAAAACAGGTGTTACAATAATAGGTACAGGTCATTATGGACCCTGTTGGGAACTACGATAATATAAAATATGAATTAGAGAGGACGATATTATTACAAATGTATATGGTAGGTTTTGACATTCAATAAGACATTGTTTAACGAACAATAAAAATAAATATCAGTCGATTTCAGAACCTATTATTGAAGAAGGATAAAAAGCACCTTGATTCAATTTGTTTTTTATATTTCACCAAATACCGAATGAAAACGCTACCGCAACCTCATTTCCGTTAGTTAACCATTAATTCCGTTAAATCCAAGATCCATTTGCCAACCTCATCCCGTCATCGGCTGATTAGATTTGCGGCAGACCGCGTTTGCGAACTACTTGTCACAAAATTGACTGCAAATCACGAAGGGTCACACAGCCGTTAAGTGTAGGCTAGTTCCCGTAACTACAAGTAAGAGCACTGGTTTAATTACGGATGCATGCGACGTAACACATCGTCTCAAAGTGATAGGTGCAACGCGATGCAACTCTTCTCGTGCTTCGTTAGGGAAGGTACATGTAAAATATAATTTCAAATTATTTTGAAGACAAAAAGCTTGGGAAAAATGTAAGGTATACGAGGGGTTTCTTGTCTTTTTCTTCCCCTCGGGTTGGTTAGGGAACAGACGTAACAACAAATAAGATTAGCTGAAACATAAAAACTGACTGTAATTTAACATATATGTGTGCATGTAATGTGCATAAGGAGTTCCTGTGACACTCAAATAAATACACTCAACACTCAACTGTGACACTCAACTCAAACAGCTATATGCTCACGAATATATTTGTTTATGTTTGAGTGAGTTTGAGATTGACTGGATTCGTATTACTGTTGTTGGTTGGGGGCAGTAACCACTCAGTAACATAAGGTAGCTCATCCGTCAGTTTCTCACATCAGTTTAGACACTAATAAATAGGTATAGAGATGGATATGACCCTCTAAAATATATCAAGTGTGAGTCGAATTTCCGAGCGACCCGAGATCCTCCACGGGATTACCAATCAAACTAATATTATAATGTATGTGTGTATGTCCAATTTATATAAATATTATAAAAAATTTCTTGTTAAATTTACGCTCGCTGCATGACATATTTTTATTTTTATTTTACAACCATTTTTTTCATCGCTTTTGTTTCATTTCCAAGCTTAGTGTATTAGATGTATGTATTGTTTGTTTGTCACCATTAAATAGTACATTTACTGAGCCTGCATGCTACCCATTTTTTAGTGTACCCTATTGTTTATATCTGTGATGTCACCTGTCCATAAACTATTGGGTGTGTGAATATGACTCCGCCCTTTCTCAACAGATGTCGTTTTTAGTATTGTTTACGTGTACTAATAAATGACCATACTTGTATTCGATAGTACTGAATGTCAGCTATCTAACGCATTTTATGATATTTGGTTGAAGTGTAAGCAACAATTGTTTTCACCTTTTCGAAAATGTCGGTTTTTATTCCAAATAAACGTCATTTGCGGGAAGTGTTATTACATTATTTTATTGCGAAGAAAACTGCAGCGGAAATTTATCGTTTGCTTGTGGAGATTTATGGTGAGCATGCTCCGTCTAATACAACTTGCAAGGAATGGTTTCGACGATTTCAAAATAACGATTTTAGTACTGAGGATAAAGAACATGGAAAACCACCAAAAAAATTTGAAGATGCTGAATTGGAAGCATTATTGGCGGAAGATTCTTGCCAAACTCAATCAGAATTAGCTGCAGCATTAAATGTTGATCGTTCAACTGTTGCAAAGCGTTTACAAATGATGGGAATGATTCAAAAAGCCGGTGACTGGGTTCCACATGATTTAAAAGAAAGAGACATGGAACGTCGGAAAACCATTTGTGAAATGCTGCTTCAAAGACAGCAAAGAAAAGGATTTTTGCATCGGATAGTCACAGGAGACGAAAAATGGATACACTACGAAAATCCTAAACGCAAAAAAGCTTGGGTGAAACCAGGCGAACCAGGCCCATCACAGCCAAAAATAAATATTCACTGTGCCAAGGTCATGCTCTGTATTTGGTGGGATCAGAAAGGTATTGTATATTATGAGTTGCTCAAACCCTCTGAAACTATTAATGGAGAAGTTTACCGACGACAACTAATGCGTTTGAAGCGAGCCATAGAAGAAAAACGACCAGAATGGGTGAATAGACATAACAAATTAGTTCTTCAGCATGACAATGCCAAACCGCATACCGCAGAAGTCGTAAAAAGATATTTAGAGGGACAGGACTGGGAAGTGTTACCCCACCCGCCATATTCACCAGACATAGCTCCTTCGGATTACCACCTATTCCGGACGATGCAGACAGACCTTACTGGAGAAAAGTTTACTTCATGTGAAAGTATCAAAATTTGGATTGACAACTGGATAAGCTCAAAAGACCAGGACTTCTTCCAGCAAGGAATACGAAAACTACCTGAACGATGGGCGAAGGTTGTAGCTGCAGATGGAGCATACTTTCAATAATTTTTTTTTTAATTTTGTAAGCGAACAAATGTGTTTTATTTTGACAAAAAGGGGCGGAGTCATATTCACACACCTATTATTTACTGCGTTTCACCTGTCTGCCAAAATAATTCTATAATGGCACTGTTTGGCACTTGTTTTTATGTCTTAAAATTGTAATTTTTTATTTTATATTTTATATTATAATGTTTTTTTGTTAATGTTGAGCTGTGTTGTGTTATTGACGCATATTTGTTTGTTTTTTTATTATTTTTTTATTTATCTAATTGCCCGTGATGTCAACCACCTCCAGGCCCTAACAGAATACCAGCGTTGCACTGCCCGTCAGTGCAACACATGCTGAGTTAGGTGCCTTTTGACTCCGGGAATTAGGTCTAATAATATATTTCGTGTATTATTATATATTTTTTGTCTTTCTTTTTTATTTACATTCTCTGTTTTCACTTGATATTTATTGTTTGTTGTTTATTATTTGTACCTACTTTTTGTGTTGTCAATAAAGTCTTTTTCTTTCTTTCTTCTTCTTTCTATGTTTGTTACTCCTTCACGGCTCAACGGATTTGGATGAAATTTAGAACAAGAATAAAACAGGGTTTTTTTGGGGCGGAACCCTATTTTTACTATAATAAATATAATCTATGTTACTCCTATATCAGTTATCTGCCAGAGAAAGTCTCTTCAAAGTCGGACCAGCTGTTTCGGAGATTATCCGGATTAAACAGATAGACAAAAATTCAAAAATAGTTTTTGTTCCGTACATACATACTTTCAAATGCTGTTTGTTTCAAGCTTTCATTTTGATATTAAAAACAGGCGCTTCAATTTTATTTATTTGTATGTATAGATTCGCGACCCTCTGTATCAATCAGTCTTGAGGATTCAGATGTAATCCGGTGTCGGTTTCCTAAGGACGGTTCCGAGTAGGCGTAAATGGGCAGACACTTTGGCGCTACCATTCTTGATTTGGGAAAATCTGTGTTCGGAAATTCGGGACATGTTTTTTAGAGAGAAACATTGGATAAGGACTATACTTTCCTATTTCGTTCTATTGATTTAAGTCCGTCTAAAGGTTGCCTGTAAGAGATTGCTTTTAGCAATGGCTTCACTGCTGAGTTGGTAGTAGCTCTGCCTTCTGCGCTGTAGGTCGTGATTTCGACCTCGCCCTGCAGTCTGGCAAAGCTGAAGAGTTTGTTTGATCGCGCTTATCTCAAGAACTACTGGTTGGAATTGAAAAAATATTTTTGTATTGGATAGTCCATGTATAGTCCTTCCACCGGAACACAGTAATGCAACCACTATTTGTTTTTGCGATGTCATCTATACCAATTTAATAAAGCTGAAGAGTTTGTTTGTTTGAACGCGCTAATCAAACTACCAGACGGATTAGAAAATTATATTGAGTTCTACAAAGAAGTATGAAATTGGGTTTATTTAAAACCTATAAATGGGTCAAAATAGCAGAGTACATACAAATTCTTAGAAGATAACATTTCACCGTCATTAATACGCGTTATTAATAAGTCGTTTATTAAACTTATTGAAGCACATGGTACCAAAGCTTGTCCAAATTACTCAAGTGACGATCAAACAAAAAGCTAATTTATTTGGTACACATATGCTACATATTTGAACTCGTGACCAAAATATAGAATTAATCAAAATAGACTCGGCAACCGAGCAAGGTTTTGGAATTATTATATATATTTTTATTAATTAGTGTCAATTAGTCTGGGGATGTCGGCCATAGAAATGAGAGGACCGTTTTGGTCGCCTAATTATATTTAACATCAAAATGCTTTGAAATATTACAAAAAAAACCTGAGATTTGGCGCTTTAATTTCAAATAAGTAGGCTTTTAATAGTCAATAGCGTCGAAATAATTTGAAGCCTCTAAAAGGCGGGTTTCGGCTACAAACAAAACGAGTGGTATTTATTTCGGATGCCTTGAATTTCCTTTGGTGGTTAATGAAGTTGTTCTAGAGGTAAGTCATATATATGTCAAATTATCGTCAGTTTTAGTTTTTAACAAAATTCTCATTACGACAGTTTGGGTTTTACCTGACGACGCCAGAAGGAGTGTTATGTTTTTCGAGTGTATCTATGTATGTATATTTGTTTGACACACTCTACAGAGCCCAAAAGGATTGATGGATTAGCTTGAGAGGTGTTGTTAGATTCTTCTTAATTGTGAGATTGGCACTACAATATCAAAATATAAAAATAAAATGTCCGATTTTTATTTCTGATTTCCTATCGGGTGTGTTATCAAAATATAGGGTTTCATAAATGGCTTTCAAAAATATATGAAACTTATATGTTTAAATGTAACTTGGAATTTACACGCGGTCTGTTTTCTTTGTTTACTGTTTTCAATTATTTCTTGTTTATTTGTATGTTTGCGACGCGGTTTCCGGGGATTAATGATCGATTTAAATGATTACTGTTTATTTTATAAGCCGAGGTGATCCTATAGAACGCTACCTTAAGGCGTAAAATTCGGAATGCAAGTATTGTAGTGTTTTTTTTTTTAGATTTTTAAAAGAGGTAATATTTATTTGTTTCAATAATGTTCTAGTTAGTTCCAGCCAATTTACTTTCGCAGATATAAATTGCCTGAAAATATATTTTGCCTGTGCTAAAGATGAACTTATCACAAAACATATCACAGATCTATAGGTTTTCCAGGATTTATTGAATATGCGGGGTATTTTCGTAAAAAGTTCGGCGTTTACAATAGGTCCTGATTCGCTCAAGGGTTAAAGTACTATTGCGTATTCTATGTCAAGGGTTTTGAATCTCAGAAAACTCTATCTAACGACGCGAATAATAATATTTTCGAAGACATTTTTGTGAAAGGGTAAAAAAAAATAATTTTGTTTTTTTTTGTCAGTTATTTGTGATATTGTCATTGAAAATTATTTACTATATGAAAGCGATTATAAGTAACTGATATATACTTAGCCAGTAAAAGTCCAGTCAAAATGGGTTCAACCAGTTTAAAACTTTTTTTTTTGCTATTATTAGTACGATCTATAATTTCAAATGCCTTTAGTATTTTATTTCTGAAGACTCCGAGGCTTAGTTGGTAATAGCCCTGCTTCCGGAGCGAGTCCCGGTTCGATTCCCGGCCGTGACAAACTTTTTGTGGTGACCATGAATTTTGTTCTCGGGTCTTGTGTTTGTCTTGTGTTTCTGTGTTTCTCCATGCCATCTGC
Organism: Aplocera efformata; assembly: GCA_921293045.1. Lineage (NCBI taxonomy): Eukaryota > Metazoa > Arthropoda > Insecta > Lepidoptera > Geometridae > Aplocera > Aplocera efformata. Next base: position 2,767,876 of record OV121057.1, read on the forward strand.
GACACAGGGAATCCTAGTGCAGAGATATCAGTGTGTAAACGTTTATCTATTGTTTATTATTATTTACTTGTATATACAAGATTAGTCCCAAGTTTTATATACAGAACTTTTAATTTGGACATTGGATTACAAAATACTAAGTCCTATATTCCTTTCCCGCAGTTAGATAAGTAATCAGTAAGGATTAGAGTACTTGGTGACAACTCGCTTAAGTTCACAAGAGCTCGTTAGGGATCGCTTTAGATAATCGTAGCGATTACGAAACGATTGGCGGGCCCTTTGTCGGCGATTTAGTAAATAAAAATGACAGAGTAACTCTGCGGGTATACAAAAATAAAGGTTTTTCAGCCACTATTATTAATTTTATGTAGTACATAATTTGTTTTTGGGGTGGTCCATGTTTTTCCCTTCCATAGGTGAGACTCTACACGTAACTCTGGTTGCAAAAAGAGCAAGCCAAAGAGGCAATAGAACTTGTGCCAAGTTCGTACGGAGAAGTACTCCGGTGGAAGGGTGTGGTTGCCGGTGAAATTACAGGGACAGATTGACAGGCGCAACGTGATGCGACCAGGGTCTTCGCGTGCTTCGGTGAGGGAAGACTGTAGTCGTTTTCTGTGTCGTAAAACATCTGTGTTCGTCACACATTACTTTGACAGACGGCAATAAATTGAGCTATGAGAACAGTCAAATGTTTGTAGTAAGAAATACTAAAATACGAGATGTAGTTAGGTTCTTCGAAGAAGTACATTACAGCAGTTCTTAAAACAAGATGACCGTATTGCATGCTACCAGATCGTCAGGATGAGTGGATGAGATATAGAATAGTGGGTTTTATGCTGCGAAAGTTTACGATCAATCATGCGATGCACTTTCATTTCTACAGCGAAATGCATATTGTTTACTAAAATCATTTATATATGGATGGTGTGTTGCGGCGTAACTATTTATGATATAATGTACCTTGTCACTGTAGCGGGTCCGGGTAACCATAATATAGTCCAGGTATAAATATATATATGTTGTAAATGTGTAAATAAATATGAACAAAATAATGTCCATATATAATTAAGTGCCCACTTATATATTATATATATTTTTAGAACTGGAAACCCTCGTCATCATTCCCAGAGCAACTAACTAAACTATCATCACATTCTGATTAATTAATTCATAAAGGTTTTGAATTTTGGTATAATTATAAGACCAAAATCAATCAACAAAAAATTAGGTATTCATCCCCTCCAGATCTGAAGACAAATTTCTACTTTTTACTTTAGCGGTATAGCGTTCTCAATATATCAAAGTCGGTTTCCAATTGAAGATATCGTACAACAAGAACGAACACAAAGAAATGCATAAAACTGAGTTGCGAACCTCATCCTTTCTGAAATTGGTTAAAAATGTATGCCAGTTTCATTGTTTTCCTTCTCCGTAAACCCGTAGAGATTCCTAACCATTTTATAAGACAATTTCCTTTCCTTATACCGAACATTGCTTTTAAGGAACTACCTTCGAGCCCGACATATCAATTTGGTCCCGCGCGTATCAAGACCTGTATGGGACCACAGCGGCGACTGAATAATTTATGCGGCGCCGCCCCTTAAGTAAGTACTAACTTGGATTTGTGGTCAGTTATAGGGATGGGCTCGTGGTTTTGTATAGGTGGTAGCTAAAGTAAAGTATGAATAACGCCGCAACATCGAATCGGTTCTTACCAGCATCTAGTGTTCCCACAGCAGGGACCCTGGACTCTCGATAATTGAGAGTAAATGGGCTTTGATCTACCACCTGGAAGTAGTGCTCGCATTACTGTGTTCCGGTGAAATCACATGCGCATGAGACGTATCATCCCCGTCTTGGGTGATGGACGCAGCGAGACGAATGCGACTCAGTGTAAGATCCAAATCTTATACTGAGTCGTATTACTGTTTTCATGGCTAGGGGTCACCACTTACCACCAGGTGGCCCCACCACGCTCTCATGGTTAAGAGAGTTCAAAATCTAAGTGAAATTTTGTTGTCAGTCACAACAAAACCATTTCATTTAGGGTCGATTCGAGTCTGCTATTCGAGTGTTGTGGGGTCAATATAGACCACTTTGGGTATCAAAGTCAACGACAACATGTTAGGGCTCCATGTCAGCGAAACGATCCATTAACTAGAATGGTTCGTCATTAATATTAAGTAGATGGCATGGACAAGCACAGAAACACAAGACAAACACCCAGGACCCGAGAACAAACTTCATGCTCACCACACAAAGTGTGTCCCGGCCGGGAATCAAACCCGGATCCCCTCGCTTCGAAGGCAGAGCTACTACCAACTAAGCCACGGAATCGGCCCCCCCAGGGCAACCGATGTATCTGTTGCAGATTCCACTTCGTCAACAAAAAAAAATAAAAAAAAAGCCACGGAACCACGGAGCCGGATATTGATTGTTATAATATTCATCATCACTCTTTATTCGCCCACTGCTGGACATAGGCCTTACCAAGTAAGCGCCACTGAGCCCGATCTTCGGCTTCTCATCCACTTCCATAATAGATTCCAAGTTATAATATTCAACTCGATATATTAGTTCCAAAGCTGAGACATTTCATTAAAGTTTCATTGTTAAGACCATCCTCCATTTCAATAATGTTAATAATGTGAGCGACTGTAGTGTTCAGAGTGCCTCACTTAATTAGTATTAAGTTTATTTATAACATTTATTATATAAAGTTAGATACTAGTTAAGTAGCTGCTCGTATGTTATACTTAGATGTGCGTACTTATGTTTATGTCGCAATCATATTCAGAACTATGCAATTTTTGTTACTTATCCCTTTTTTTTAGTGGTTGTGAAATAAACTGAAACAAAAATGAAACAATATCATATTCGATATCAAGTAGCGGCGACGCGGTCGAACGTACAAAACGGGTGCGCAAGAGGGTAGACCGATATGCCTGCCAATGATTTGCACACTCCACTTCGCAAAGACTTCAGTTTGCCCGGGACCATGACGCATGTAACTGCGTCGAAATATCGGGAGTCAACAAAACTCACAAATCATGGTAAATATCTCGGTAACACGAATAATAATCAACGAAAGTAGCTCTCATATATGTTGGTAATTGATTTCCATGAATACAGATAATAGTTTTCCTGCCTGTAACAAACGTACAAACGCCTGTATTAATCTAGATAAATTTGTAAAATAAAAATATTAGCTAAAGGGGTCTACCTAAAACCCATAAACATAGCAAGTGGTCGTAAACATAGCAAGTGGTCGAGACAAAAAGTTTGGAGACCTGTGGTTTAGATTGTGTGCGGATTTATACAATAAATTTACTAGAACCTGTTCGATCCGATAAGGATATCCCAATCACAGTACCCTTTCAATATTGTTAATATTGACAGCCTTGTAGCTTACTTTGTATCCCTGACTTCGATGATAGGTTTCGGGTTCGATTTCGAGTTTTTTAGCCTTGAGTTTATACTCCATCGCTTCCATTATCCATTATACGTCTCATCGGCCGAAGATTTGGATGAAATTTGTAATGAAGGTAACCCATACCCTGGATTAACACATAGGCTACTTTCATCAAGAAAACAGGAAGAAGTTTTTTTGTGACTTTCGAAAAACACAATTTCTGATAGTTTTTACCTATTGTGTTGACTTTTTAACTGTGTTTACCTCCACGGCACGTAGCTAATCAATCATAAATGAAAAATTTTTGAACCGTTTCGTATAAAATGATTGATTACTATCAATACTTTTACGTGATCCGGATACAATGATCGAATCGATCACAACACAGAACTAGTTTGCTGCTGTACCGGTCTGTACCAGTTTACACCGGAAAATAAACTGAGATTAGTCGTAAAATATTGTGCATTTACTGCAACTCTCAATGCCATAAACTTTTTATTTCGTGTAAGTGAATAACTCTGTTTTGTAGTTTTCAAGCCACCCGATGGCGTCAAACACAGCTTATCGATTGTAGCTGGGACCCACATCTTAGCGGACCCTCCGAAGCACGAAAGCGCTGTTTAAATGTCACTAAATGGTCACCCATCCAAGTACTGACCGCGAGGAAAGATATATTTATATATCATCAAAGCTAAGCAAGCTTTGATGATATATAAAGAACATCTAGGCAAGCTTTTCCATAAGCGCTTCCTCGCTTGGGTATCCAGTTACTCACGTCCGTAGACCCTACACATGTCACTCTATATATTGCTGAAAACTACGTTAAAATACGTTGCGTAGTTTAAAAGCGGGAGTGACTTAAATTTATACTATGTAAGGATATAATTACCGTTAAAATAGTTTTTAATTACGTGAATATAATTTTACTAAATTTCATCGAGGTGATATAGTGCCATCTAGTATGAAATTAGGAACTAATCTATAAATTATGTAACGAACTAAACGAAAATCAATCGAATATGATCAAAATTCCGTAGGAATCTCACATTTTTGCTGGATAAAAAGTACGCTATGTCCTTTTCTGTTTTCCTGACAACGTGTATGCGAAATTTCATGATGATCGGTTCAGTAGTTGAGGAGGAAAGCGAAATAAACAAATAAACAAACAAACAAAAAAACAAACTTGATTTCGCGTTTATAATATTAATTAGGTATTAATAAGGTACAGGTACTGTCGGATAGAACCGATAGTTATTATCGGTTCTATCCGACAGTACCTGAAATTACAGACACATGAGTCGTTTTATCCCCGTCTCAGAATGGCAGGTAAAATTGAAATGTGATTTGGGTCTTTTTAACCGATTTCAAACAAGTGACTGGTTTAGAAATCGAATAATTCAACTTCGTCCTTCATCCCCTTTATTACCCTTAGGGATGGATGTTTCCATGAAATTTCTATGGGAACAAAAAGACAGCCAATAGAAAATCAGTTATTATTCGATGTTTTGTGAAAATTTCAGCCCGCTACGACTGAAAATCTGATGAAAAACGTGGGGTTTTTTATCTATCGGTTTCTTATCTGTAAAAATAACTCATTAATCTCCAATTTTAACCGACACATCTCAGCAAAAGTTTTGAAGCTATCTCACGTACCAAACTCGACAGGAAGTCACCAACTTATTCCAACTAACGGAAACAATATGCATGTACAGACAGAGCCTTTATGAAGTTTTAATTAGATTGTCTTAAGTTGAGCTTCAAAGTTATCATTTCATCAGGTGAGAGCTGTACCACTTGGGCATGAGTGTTTAGGGGCACTGTTCACTAGGCACTTGTCACTTGGATGTTTCCAATTAAAAGGCTGGTTCTGGATTGTTTATTCAATGTATTACACAGTTTATATAGGAAATAATTAGACAAAGAACACAAGATAATGTAAAAAGAAAACATCACTAATCGCGAGTTAAATCTCGTATCGTAGTAGCTCAATGGTACAGATGCTGATATTGCGGAATATGTGTAAGATTTTTTGACAGTTCAAATTACTATAGTACTCTTATAACCTTGAAAACAATATGTAATATCGATCAAATTCATCACCACGATCACACAACACAATACTTTGATACGAATTTACTAAAAAAATATCGATATATAATATTTATGAAACGAAACAACGAACCTCAAGCGGTCTAAATCTGCGTAATATTTTTATTACAGTTAAAATTACTAAGGAAATTTCATACCCTTAAAAAAAGACAATATGTTATATCGATCAAATTCATAACCACCATCAAACAACACAATACTCATAAACGATCTTACTAAAAAAATATCGATTTATTTGTGAAACCAAACAGAGAATCAGCGATGACCGGATAAAAAAAAAATGTATTAATTAGCCACCTTAATACATAAACACATAATTACACTATAATATAGGTCTTCTTCCGGTTGCGCCATTGAAACGTAAACACATACTGTAGTTGTGCTCTCGAATTAACTTGTATAAATGTACCAACACCATCGCCAACAGTATTAAAACTACGAAAACTTCTCATAACCAACGGACTGTGATCATTCAAACAATAAACTCAGTGATTAAAGTGTTTCTTCCATAATAAATACATCGCGAAAATACAATACTTGGTATTTGAGGTTATCTCTATTTAATCAAAGGACGTGACGTGAGTGCATAGTGCCAACATCAGAACTGTCGACTGTGGTTGCTGTCAGTGTCAACTGTCATAGTATCGAGGACTTACTCTGTCAGCGTCAACTGTCAACGTTACGCTCATAATGGATAATTTTCAAGAACTATTCGAAATGATTAAAGTGGAAATGCAGCACCAAACAAGCGAAATTCTGGCACAGATGGAGGAAAAACTAACCCCTGTTACGCGTGAAATTGAAGAATTAAAGTCAGAAAACCAAAAATTAAAAGGAAAAGTAACGAGCTTAGAGAAAAGTAAGAGGTCAAATAACCTAATTATATTTGGCATTAAAGAAAAAGAACAATCACCGTTAGACCTATTGGAGTTAGCAGTTGAAGAGATCAAAGGTGACTTGAAAATGACTCTCGATACCAGGGACGTAAATTCTATCTATCGTTTAGGACAAAAAGACACGACCAATAAACGAGATAGACCCATTCTGATATCATTCGTGTGTGGGTGGAAGAAAACCGAGATACTGAAAAATAAAAGTAAACTCAAAAATATCTATGTTTCTGAAGATTACCCAAAAGAAGTCTTAGACAAGAGGAAGGAACTTAAAGTGAAAATGATAGAAGAAAGGAAAAAAGGGAAATTTGCCATCATAAATTATGACAAATTGATAGTAAGAGATGGAATTCCAAGCATGGAAAATCGAAAACGGGTCTGTACTTTATTGTCACCAGAAAATTCATCTCAACAGCCGCGCAAGCAATATGCTACAACAAATAATAACAGAATTAATGCATTTGAATTTATGAGAATAAGAAGCAACTCCCTCACATCAACATCTGGGCTCAACAAATAGGATAAGGACATCAGCCACCGGAAGACAACTAAAAACAAGCAAGAACTAATATTCCCTAAACACACAACACTCCCCAAGCCGACTGGTCCTCGTGGGGAATTAGACCAATACCCTCCACCTCATATAAGCAAAACTAGGAAGCAAAAGACAGAATGTATATCACTATGCACATATAACGTAAGGTCTCTATTATCAACTGAAAGATATCTTGAACTTATTTATGCTCTGGAAAACATCAAATTTGATATTATTGGACTAGCTGAAGTGCGCAGGTTGGGTTGCAATATTGAAGAGTTTCAAGACTTCATCTTATGTTACATCGGAGAAACAAAAGGGCTACATGGAGTTGGTTTTCTTATAAGGAAAACTCTCAAAGGAAACATAATTAACTTTACTGGTATCTCAGAAAGAGTAGCACTTCTTAAGCTAAAATTTGAAGAAGTATGTATATCAATAATTCAGGCATATGCACCAACTGAGAGCTCAAGTGAAAATACTCTTATGGAATTTTACAATGATATCAAAAAGGCACATACATTAGCTGACGACACAGTGCTGGTAATAGGCGACTTCAATGCAAGAATAGGACAGCCAAAAATTGAAGAAAATCTTACCATGGGCAAATATGGATATGGTAAGCGTAACAAAAGAGGTGAATACTTGATAGATTATGCTTTAGAATACAAGTTAAAAATTATGAACACATGTTATAAAAGAAGGAAAGAACGAAAATGGACCTGGATCTCCCCAGATCATAAAACAAAGAACGAAATAGATTTTATTATGACGAACAGCCCTCAGATCATAAGTAATGTAGAAGTCCTAAGCAATGTAAAATTCCCATCTGACCACAGAATGGTAAGAGCTACATGCTCAATCACAAAAACAAAGAAGAGTAGAAAGAACTTCAGATCATTACCTAAAAACTTATGTACAGAAAGTGAAATAAAGACATACCTTGAACACCTAAGATACAAGTTAGAAAGCATACAAGAGGCTGAAAATGTCCAAAACCATTATGATACTATAGAAAAAAGCATAACAGAATCCCTACATAATACAAATACTGAGAAGAAAAAACGAAAAATTATTAGCCAAGAAACAGAAAACCTTATCACAAGACGTACAGAACTTATGAGAATAAAACATAAAGATAAACAAACAAGACAGGAATTAAGCAGATTGTTTAAAAAAACAAGTAAATCAATTAAAAGCGACTACAACAAACACAGACAAAATGTAATAACAAAAAACTTAAGAAACTTCAGAAGTACAAAACGAGCATTTAAGGAACTAAACTTACACAAAACATGGATACAAAAATTAGAAAATATAACAACATCAAAATCAACTCAAACCAGACAAGATATATTACAAATAGCGACAAACTATTACAAAGAACTTTATAGGAGCAGAAAACAAGATGAAGAGCAAATATTGAATAATCAAAACCATAATGAAACGGAAGACAACTTAGACATTATACAGGAAGATGAAATTTTAAACCTTGTAAAACAACTAAAATCTCAAAAAAGTCCAGGACCAGATGGGATTAGCAACGAAATTCTTAAAGTGGGGATACCTATACTCCTAAAGCCCTTAACTTGTCTCTTCAATTTGGTTTTGAAATCTGAAACTGTACCAAAACAATGGTGTACATCCGATATCATACTTTTATATAAAAAAGGTAATCCTCAAGATGTTGGTAACTACCGCCCTATAAGTCTACTGGGAAGTATATACAAACTTTTCGCTTCAGTTCTTCTAAAACGTATTTCACGACAAATTGAGGATGCACAATCGATAGAACAAGCAGGATTTCGCTCAGGATTCAGCACCATTGACCACATACACACTGTAGAACAAGTGATAGCCAAATACAAAGAATTTAACATGCCATTATACTTAGCTTTCATAGATTACAGCAAAGCTTTCGATAGCATAAGTCATAACTCAATTTGGATCGCTCTTAAATTATGTAAAGTGAGTCAAAAATATATAAATATACTAAAATACATATACGCCAATTGTACAAGCAAAGTAAAACTAGAAACTACAGGAGATGAGCTTAAAATAAAAAGAGGAGTAAGACAGGGGGACCCCCTGTCACCTAAACTATTTATTGCAGTACTAGAGAACATATTCAAAAATCTCCATTGGCACCACAAAGGAATAAAAATTAATGGTCAGCAACTGAGTCACCTTAGATTTGCCGACGACATTGTTTTACTCTCTGAAAAACCATGCGAACTGCAGAAAATGATATGCTCTTTAGACAAAGAAAGTAATAATGTCGGGCTGGAAATGAATTCTAATAAAACTAAAATAATGACAAATAGCGACGAAGTCCCAATATATGTTAAAGAAAACATCATAGAATATACAGATAGTTATATATACTTAGGAAAGAAGCTATCCTTCAACAATCTAAGCAATGAAGATGAAATCGAAAGAAGAATAAACATAACGTGGAAAAAATATTGGTCATTAAAAGAAATATTAAAAGGTGATTATAATATGAACATGAAAAAAGTGGTTATTGATACTTGCATTCTACCTTGTCTACTTTATGGCTGTCAAACATGGATCTACACAAACAAAGTAAAGCTTAAAATCAGAACCACTCAGAGAGCAATGGAAAGAAGTGTTCTGAAAATTAGAAAAAGACATAAAGTAAGGAGCGACTTAATAAGGCAGAAAACTAAATTTAACGATGCACTTGCCCACGCTCTAAAACTAAAATGGAAATGGGCAGGTCATATTTCACGCACGAAAGACAAAAGATGGACTATTCAAACTACTAAATGGAAGGGACCAATAGGTAAAAGGAATACTGGAAGACCATTTAAACGGTGGGCTGATGATATTGTAAAAATAGCTGGGAAGGATTGGATGCAAACAGCTAAAGATCGGGAAGTTTGGAAGAAGATGGAGGAGGCCTTTACCCAAGAAGGGGTCCAAATCTCACCAATTAGTTACTAGATAATAATAGGATTAAGGAAACACACTATGTACCACTAACAAGATACTAAGAAAAAATGTAACCATAGGATTTGGAAATAAAGAGGCTTATTATTATTATTATTATTATTATTATAGGTACGAGAAAGTACCTGCGGCCTTGAATATCAATTCCTTATAAGCCAGCTTATAAGATTGCTTGTGTTCCAACAGACACCTTTAACCAAAGTGCTTTTAGTCGGTCCGATAATAATCGGTCAATTGCGAAATCCTTGTGATATATGAGGTCATGCTCAAAACTCTCAAAACGCTAAAATTTTGTTTATTGTAGGAATCGATTCCACTCATACTTATTTATTTCACCCTTAGGGACAATAAGGGACACTTTATGTCAAATTTACACTAGTTTTGTAAGAATGCTAATTAAAAATAAAAAACAAAAAAAACAATTAAAACAAATAACGGCAAGCTGCTTACTGGGGAATTACCGACTCTTGCTGGCCGCTGTAAGAATAAAGCAAGAATCGAGAGACGGTAACAAAAATTGCTCGAGTATATGTGAGTCAGCATAAAATCACACACTTCAACTAAGTTCGACAATAGTACAAAAATCAGGGGCCAATTTCAACTTGCCCGTAGGCCTCTTGGACGGTAGGTATATGTGAGTCGTCCTGTCAACATAAAACACCACATTATTTACTGACTAAATCAACGTCACTACAAAAATCGGCGGCCGTTTGTTCACGCCGTCGGCTCGAAAATAGCAAATTTATATGCGACTTGTCGCGTCAGATTTAACCGCAAACAATTAACTGACTAGAGTCGGCGTCAGTACAAAAGTCAATGGCCGATTTCTCTCGCTCGTCCACAAAAGCATTCAAGGACAGTTGCAATCATGGCTCCAATAAGACGTAGATGCGAGCGCTGGGACAGATACGTGTGCATCGCAGAGTGGAGAGGATTACTGACAATTATTTGTTTCAATCAGCTCGGACGGCTTAATCAATCGTACCGGATCCAAATGGAAGCTGTTAATTTTTACTGCTGAATAAATACTGAATTCACATTTATGTCCGTGTTTGTTGCATTTACAGACAACGTAAAGCCGATATCACGCATACAGCGTGCTACTCTTGGTGAGTCGAGAGCCATCCGCCATTCAAAAAATTATAATGTAATCTTAAGATATCCTGGAAACAAATTACTAAAAATATAATCATTTAAATACACTTCTGTTCACACTTAGAGCGTGTGACCAAGGGGCACAGACGCCGACTTTCAATCTGAAGGTCGCTGGTTCAAACCCACACGTGCACCAATGAGTTTCGTCATTTGAAAAATTTATGTGCGCAATACCACGTTCTCGAAACGGTGACGGAAAACATCGTGAGGAAACCGGCATGTCTTAGAACCAAAAATTAGACGACGTGTGACATCTACCAATCCGGATTGGGCTCCCGTGGTAGATCAGAGCCCATTCGCTCTCAATTATCGAGAGTAGGCCGGTGTCCCTGTAGTGGAAACAATAGAGGCTGGTACGGGGAAATACACTTAGCCGGTGTAATACACAGCATAGCAGCTCATTTGCCTTATTGTTTTATTATATTTTATTTAGCTGATTTAATATCACTGCGACCTTACTTAGTCCATTATGATCGTCACCAAGGATTGCTAGAGATCATCAAACCCTGCAGCTGCTATGAACTGCAGAATTTGTTTTGGGGTGAGCTCTCTTATTTCAACCGGGCTAAGTAGATGTTCCCCTAGATGCAAACTACGTTTGTACATTAGGTTTACGCTATTCATCTGTAACTTAATCTCGTCATAAAAAGGAGACCCATTAGGTAAGTGCACATTTGAGCATAACAGATGAGTAACTGTCGTCACCACGATAACAGCACAGATAATATAATACTCATATTCAAACTAATTTATGTTTGTTTGTGTTAGTCGTATCAAAGTTGTTATGGTCGTAGGTAAACATTTAACATCAGGTGGGCTACCATCTCGTTCCGTTACTTAAGTAACATAACAAAACATCTAATCTAGCATTGTTGTGACTTGACTTGACTTGAAAGTCAAAATTTACACGCAAAAGTTAACATATACGTGCGCATATAAAGGAGCCTGCTTGGACGCATTACATGCACACAAATATGTAAAATTACACGCACTTTTATGAGTGTGTTTCCAAGATGTTAGTGGCAGTGTAATTTTTTATCACGACAAGCAATTTATTATCTGTTTACACGCACTGATCGTAATAAGGAAAATGTTATTTTAAGTATTTAAATACATTGTTATTTTGTAATATCTGTTTACACACCCTAATCGTAATAAGGAAAATGTTATTTTAAGTATTTAAAATACACTGTAAAAAAATCATGGTCGCGAAAAGAAAGGATAGCAGTAGTGGCTTTCTGCTGGTTTCTGTTCGCATTACTACAAAGAATCACGGCTTATTTTGCAACGTGAATTTCAAAGGTATTAGGAAATAAAAGATATTTAAAAGGAAGTGTTTCTCAATTCAGCGGTTTCCACGAAACAGAGCTGAAATATAAATATTCAATATAAGACTCCACACGTGCTTCCTGCCCACGAGGCATTCTCAGGAGTGTTGACTCGAGGTGAGGCCGCGTCGAAGCCTTAAGTGACGAATACATTATTGGGTATGTCTATTTCTGTTCTGGTTTGTGCCCTAAGATCCTATTTTTAACATTAGATGAAAAAGAGGTTTGTTATAAGTTTGTAGTGTGTATATATGTTAATAATTCTGATGCCGTTTTTAAAGAAAGGATAGCAGTAGTGGCTTTCTGCTGGTTTCTGTTCGCATTACTACAAAGAATCACGGCTTATTTTGCAACGTGAATTTCAAAGGTATTAGGAAATAAAAGATATTTAAAAGGAAGTGTTTCTCAATTCAGCGGTTTCCACGAAACAGAGCTGAAATATAAATATTCAATATAAGACTCCACACGTGCTTCCTGCCCACGAGGCATTCTCAGGAGTGTTGACTCGAGGTGAGGCCGCGTCGAAGCCTTAAGTGACGAATACATTATTGGGTATGTCTATTTCTGTTCTGGTTTGTGCCCTAAGATCCTATTTTTAACATTAGATGAAAAAGAGGTTTGTTATAAGTTTGTAGTGTGTATATATGTTAATAATTCTGATGCCGTTTTTTCTGTTTGAAATCGGACATCACGTCTTCAGATCGAGCGATAAATATAATTAGAATAAGTTGTTCCCTGTCAATCTGAGTTGTGCAGAGAGTTAGAAAGATTTGACAATATTCTGAATATATTTTTTTTTCTTTTTTTTTGTCCAGTGTGTCTACGTACACCGCCACATAACCACACTAAATGATGTGGCAAAGTTTACGGGACGAGCTGAAGCCCCACCTGATCTCCTTCCTCTTCCACCGATAACAACAACAATACGACTTAGGTCCTCCCCGAACGAAGTATAAGAATACCCAAGACACCTCGCAGCATCCGTCACCCGAGACGGGGATATTACGTCTCATGCGCATGTGATTTCACCGGCATCCACACCCTTCCGCAGGAACACAGCAGTGCGAGTGCACCAACTGCTTGGCGGCAAATTACCAAGCAGTACTTCGTCAAGCGAACTTTGAACAGGTTCTACTGCTACTTTTTGTTGCTTTTTTAGCACCACCCAGGGGGTACGTGGAGGGACTCTGAGGGTATTCACCTACGGACGCGAGCAACTGGAACCCTCAAATATCAGCTGGTTTGGCCTGGCTTTTCTCCATTTATATATTCTTCATACCTAACTCAAAACACGTGATTTGGAAATGTTCCGGTAATTCTTCCGAGAAACGATATATAAATTAACTTTTCATACGTTTCACTCAGATTTTCATGTGTGAGGTAAAATAAAATTGCATTTACACCTTACATATTTTATTAATATATGTGAGAACATTTCTTAATGTGAAATTCGAAAAAATATATTGTAGAATTTGTCACTAAATTGGCATGTATAATGGTGCTCTCTCACTGGGGGCGTTCACCTGTAATGTAACGTTAAAGATTCTATTTCGAGCATTACGTTACAATACTGAATCTATAACTGATGAGGATTTGCTTGTAATTTAACAATTCAGATTCGATTTTATTAAAGTGAAAACTTCTTTAGGCGCGTTGGGCATTTTTGAGATGGGAAAAAACCATTAATCTCGTGACACTATTAACCGTCATTGTTATCGACATCGTATCTGTAGTGTAGTCTACTTTTGTTTTTACTTCTATTGCCACTCCCGGAGTACCACTGTTTTTTATTTAAGTTAACGCATTGATATTACAACTTGTATCAAAATATTACAGACATTGCGCAATGTGATGCTCGGTTCGCCTCACTCAATGATGAATGCTCGACTCTGTAACGTTTCATTACAGGCGATTGCTCCAGGTGAGGTAGCACCTTTAGAACCAAAAATTCATTTCAACATTTACTATTGTTATAACCAATCTAGATTGGGCTAGCTTGTCGAGAGTAGACTTATGTACCAGCAGTGGGAACATTAGAGGAAATATGTGCATTTTTTGTTTGGGGCTTCAACCCCTTATTTTCCAAACTGAGTAATTACCAAAGTTTATGGTTACGTTGGATTCCTAAAAAGTACTGTTACTAAAAAGTACTGGCGTAGTACCTACACTCAGCGAAAAATAAAGACAGTATTTCAACGAACCTTATCCAGCTTCATTTAGTCGGAACAAAGGATGTTAATGTAAGTTGCAGCTAAAAAGCACCTGCATTCACAGTTTAGGAGTACGTAGCAGTAGGGAATATTATAATTACTGCTCTAATTAAAAAAATGAAAATTTTGTACAATATGAAATTACCAAAAATTTACAAATCACTGATAATCCAAAAAAATATATTAAATAAACTGAAATCTGTGCAAGTTTGAGGTTGCTTCTGTTCTAGTTTAGCTTACATTTATCATGGTAGGGAATAAAAAATGAGATGATATTAAAAAAAAATACAGGTCAAGCTACCCACCATGATTGTGCAACGTAATACAATTGTTTGGTTAGGTTAAAAACTGACACTATATTTTTCTATTCAATTTTTGCCACTTCGTTGTTTGACAGATGATCGTCGAATTGTGAACCAAAACAGGAAAACATCTGTCGAGTCAGCTAACAAGAAATAAAACTATATTCTGAGCTTAAACATTAAAACTTACTGTAATATGTATATATGTGAGCATGTAATGTGCCTAAAGAGTTTCTGTAATATGTTACACGCTTTCGAAAATTTTTACTACTTTTGCGTGTAAATTTTGACGTGTCCAAACGATACATAACATCTAACAATTAATAAATAATTTTGAGTTTGGGTGTAAGTATAATTATTACTCTAAAAATGTTGCTTTTGTGCTGTGATTGTATTGTAGGTATGTTAAAAGTACGTTTTTTACTACGAACGTTATGATGGTGTTGTGCTTCTGTTTCAATGCATACTGTGCTGAACTATAAATCTTGTCAACATTTTCCACTCAAGACTGTGTTTGGAATACGAAGCCAGCTCTTGTATGGGGAATAAGTCTGAAATCTCATGCGATATTAAAATCTATGTTTTTTTAGTAGATTTTTCTATTCCGTACCATCCGTACCAGCATCTAATATTCCCACTGCAGGGACACCGGCCTACTCTTGATAATTGAGAGTGAGTGGGCTTTTGATCTACCACGGGAGCCCAATCCGAATTGGTAGATGTCACATGTCGTCGAATTTTTGGTTCTAAGAAATGCCGGTTTCCTCACGATGTTTTCCGTCACCGTTTCGAGAACGTGGTTTTGTGCACATAAATTTTTCAAGTGAAAAAACTCATTGGTGTACTTGTGGGTTTGAACCAGCGACCTTCAGATTGAAAGTCGGCGTCTATGCCCCTGGGCCACCACGCTCACAGATTTTTCTATTAAGCGCCAATAAAGACATGCTCAGTTTTTACCCAACTTACCATATCTCTTGGAAATTTTACAAAAATATTGTCTTAGACAAAACCTATCCTGAATATTAAAAAAAAAACAACGAAATATCAATCAACTGAATCGGTCAAGACATTTTCGAGTTTTTGCGAGAATAACGAACGGCATCTCATTAACATAAACTAACACGAACCTAGTAATTTTGGCTCTGAATAATTAATTTTTAATTAGCCTACAGGTGCTAAGTCAAAGTCAAAGTCAAAGTCAAATTCATTTATTCCTTTAGATCTCAAGTATATCATTTGGACACGTCAAATTTTACACATGCATGTACACATATTCGTGAGCATATAACGTGTCACAGGAACTCCCAGGCACATTACATGCACACAGATATGTCAAATTACAGTCAGTTTTCATGTTTAAGCTTATCTTATTTGTTAAGTTTACGTCTGTTCCAACCCTAACCGACCAACCCGAGGGGAAGAAACAGACAAGAAACCCCTCGGAGACAGTACTACATATTCGCGAATATGGTCCTGCGTCTAGAGTGGAGCAAATTCATTCCCAAGCCTTTTTGTCATCTATACAATAATAATAAAATATCTCCTGGGCGGACATAGCAAAAGAACAATACATTACTAGCTCTAAAATTAGTAATGTGATATGAGTGAACAGAATGTTATGGACATCATAATATGTCGCTTTTCGATTGTTTTTGGCATAACAAACACCGTACATGTCTCGAATTATTCCAACAATTTATGAAGTTTCGCCCTCTAACACTGCAGCCATTATATTTTTCATAGCTCATAAACTATTACCATATTCCTTACAGAAATTGCTCAGCGTAATATCTCAAGCTACGAGCTGTGCATAAGTATAGGTAGAACTGAATCTTAATTTTATTCAAATAAACATACACGCCAAATAACTACGGAATTATTAGGTCATTATTTCTTAGGATAGTAAGGGATTAATTACTTAGCTATATCACTTAAATTAATTAATTAATTGAAAAGAATATATCATGCTAATATCATAAATGCTATAGTTTGTATATCCATGCCTCAACGGCAGAGCGGATTTGGATGAAATTATTATATTTATTCCCACGGGAATACATACATCGGAACAAACATATATGTTCGTCACAAAAACCGCTGTCCTAGATGGGAATCAAACCCACGACTGAGAAGGCAGAGCTCGCCTGACAGCTCAGTTGGTAGCAGTTCTGAACAACACATTTTCGGGATAAAAAATAGCCTGTGTTAATCCAGGGTTTGCCAGTCACAAGAAAGAATTAGAATATTAGACATTTCGCTTCTATGACTGAATAATCTCATCTGCGGTGAGCTTAGACAACTCCACGGTTGAGCAATAATTTATCTACCAAGATTTTTATTCAATTATTCAGACATTTTGCATTCTGTTGACTGTAAGTTAATATTTCATAGTTTGTGACAGTTTACTGGAAACTGAATTGCAGGATAAAGGAAAATTTCTGGCACAGATGGTGCATGTAATCTGTTTTGTAAACGATCGTGATGCTTGAAAGAAGAATAGCTTTGCTAATAGCTTGGAAAGATGAGACTTTAATTTTTTTCCTTTTATGCGACTTAAATGAAGAGTTAACGAGCTATTGATATGATGATAGTACTATTAACAATAGCAATTCGACTTGGGTCTCTTACCTGAGTAGTACCAACACCTATACAATATCACTGAAACATACTAATATTTTAAATTATTTATATAACAAGTGACTAGGTTTCATTTATTACTAGCTACGCCCCGCGGTGTCACCTCGCTTTTCTAAGGTATAAGCTATCCTGGTACCAAATTTCATCTAAATCTGTTGAGCCTTTTGAGCATAAAGGAATATCAAACATACACAAAGACACACATACATACAAACTTTCCCCTTTATATATAAGTGTGATTATGTCAATCAGTATTTTATTTAATTATTGACCGAAGGAAGCGAGGTCGCAGAGTCTATTTCAAATACAATACTTTGCCTAATTGCAGCGGCTGTATAAGGGGTATTGTCATTAAATCTTAGTCTAAAAATTATGTAAATTGAGTTGTATTTATACCTTTATCAACAAAATAATATACGTATGTTATTATAAGGATTTGGTCTTAATTAGCTAGGAGTTAAAACAAAAGTTTAGCTTGTATTATAAATTTTCCAGCTGCTGTAGAGGGGCATTGTCGTAAATAAAACTATTCGTTGTGTACTATAAAAAACGAGGCTTTAACCACTAAGGCAATACTAGCTATAAAAATGCTATATCCGGAAGGCTGGAAATAACGACCGGCCAGAACCAATATCAGGGGTGTTATGGCAAGTTCCAGGCACTTTACATTCGAGCGCAGGTCAGATACTTTACATTGGCGGCGGTCCAACGAGACGTGGTAGGCTCCTGGCAGTTTTGTCCAGATTAATTGTTCCTACTTTTGCCAAATGTACTTTAAGGCTAAGATTTACGATGTGAATTTCACTGGTTCGCGAAATATTTTATGTGACTTGGCTTGTCAGGTAATGGTTTCTTATTGCGAGCACGAGCGAGGTATGTAATGATATTTTTTTAATTATTAATTTCAATTTTATTTTATTTATTTTGATTCTATTATAATTAATTTAATTAATGAATATGGACATTGTAAATCCCCCATGTATTAATGTCTGAATTAAATGATTATTATTATTATTATTATTCTACTTTTTTATATGAATAAGTGACGAGCTGAGGTGGTAAATGGCGACCCCCGCTCATGACAACTATATAAGTGAAAGTTTGCTAGAAAATAGTTATGAAGATCTGAGGACTGAGGCCGTAGATTGTACCGGAGTCCATGATCATGACGGACTTTCGAGAAAATATAATAATTAAATTAATAAAATATTGCATCAAATAACCCAATGTTTTCGCATTGTCCAAAAATTTATAATGGTTTGTTAGTCTGTTCTAAGGGCTTGTAAGTGCTATTGACAGAGAAAACATTGTTCTCAACAAAATATCTTCGTAATAAAATTTAATTAAAACTTTTGTTTCTCCTTGGGTTGAGTTATGTGACGAAATTATGTTTGAGAACAATAATTTTGACAGGTAACTTATAGAAATATAAGAGAATTAATGGTTAATTGTACTTTAAGGATGACACGTCCCCAAAGGTCCACAGGGGTCCTGTGGGGTGCAGTAGGAGTAACTCAAAGTTGCAGTAGAACTACCAAATTTGCCCGGAGTTGTACTGTCACATGTTGCAATCCTTCGCAGTGTTGCACTCGCATTGGAAAGGGTGTGGGTGCCGGTGAAAATACAAGAGTATGAGAGAATACATTCTTGTCTCGCGCAACGCAACGCATTGCAACTTGGGTCATTATCATTTTGCTGTTTTTAGGGCGGCAGTTACCATTTAACATAAGTTAGGCTAACAAAAACTAGGTATCCTTTTGTATGGGCTATGAACGTGTAAGCGTAACTTTGATTTTGTTTGTTTTTATCTTCGTTCATCATATATCGAAAAAGCTTTGAAAATACGAAATAATATACTTAGTTTTACCTACCTGTGCTATCTAAAGTTTAGTAAACAAGTTCAGTAGTGCGATAAACTTCGTATGTATTACCCGGCGGGTTCAAACTGAAGGCGTTGTGAACTTACTGTAACTGAAATTAAGTTAGGGCCGAGGTATTTGATAAGGTTAACGACTTCGCTAGCGTCAGTGTACGTAGTTTTGACGCCTCCATACCTGTTTTGGTTGGCAAGAAATTGGCCATTATATTTATTCGCAAAATGTTTTGTTCCTCATTAAATGCTAGCAAAATAAGTCTTCCATTAGACTTTGACAACGGGCGGTAATGAGTTTGAATTTGGAACATGATTATTCCAATCAGTCGTGAAGCGATAAAAGAGGTTGAACGCCAAATATTGTAAATTGTTGGAAGAATAAAGATACTCTCCCTTGAGAGCAAAGTGATGAAACTGTCAGAATTAAAAAATAAATGAAAAGGGTGGCAAGTGGATGGTTTACTCTACTTAATCCCTCGTCATCCAATCACACGTCAATCGCTCATATTGGTCATCAAAAATTTGTTTTTCGAAAATTCGTCAATTGTCAATAGGCTTTACTTATTCAAAGTTTACTGAGGCAGTTTTTCAATATGTTTACATTATTTATACAATTTTAATTGTGTATGTTGTGATTATAAATATTTGGCGCCATAAAAAATAAGCTGAGACATAATAATGCGATCTTACATGACAGATATCGTAGACTCTCTTTTGTTTGGTGGCAGATTACCACGTGTGGAAGTTGGAAGAAAACAGAATAAAATAAATATTTAATTGGTTTCTCATACAAAATCATGATCTTTATTTTTGTTTATATAGATCATGATTTTTATTTTTGTTTATATAGATAATAATAACCCTTCGTGCGTGAGTCTGACTCGCACTTTGCCGATTTTTTTGTCTTTGTCTCCTGCAGATATTAACCTGCTTCTGCTAGTTCCTCCAAAAGTTGAAAATCCTTGTTCACACCACAGAGCCACTACTTACCGCAGTACTTGTAAAATAAAAACTGTTTCAAATATAAATTTGTTAAGCATCTTCATATGCGGTTTATGCCAGATAATTCCGGATATTTCTAGAATATTTCGGGTAATTCCGACTAAGCACCCGGAATATGTCGGATTTTCACAGCTCTGAATCACTGCGAGCGCATAGCATACATTTCGTGTCGTAGATGGCAAATTCCCTCCATCAAAAAGAAACAAAAAAAGAAACCTAATATGGAATCCCTCAATTGCTTAAATTGTCTGTATGTCTTGTAAAAGATTGTATTATTTTACCGTATTTGTGTTGTTTTTGCGGAATATTTGTCAAATAATATAACATCCAATCGATGGTAATTTTACTATAATTATTATTAAATTATATATTATGAAAATTTGCTATTTTTAACAGAATTAAAATTACCTTGTGCTAAATTAGCCAAAAAAAAATTATATGGATGATTTTTTATATAGATATTTGATAGGGTTTATCTCCATAAAAAACTCATAGAATTTTTTTATCCTTAGTTAAATCATTAAATTATTAAGTTTTCAATTTTATTTTAACACACAAGTTATAAGCTGTCCTTGCCAAAATTTAAAAGCCTTATTGATTAACACTGATTAGTGACAAAGCGTCGTCAATTTTTTGAAATATTTTATTTTGTTTCACAAGACTTGGTGCCACTTGCGTTCATTCAGGACTCTCAAGGAAGCCACATAAATCCAGTTGCATCATATCTCATATGCGAGCCATCTTTGAAACGGCAACTGAAATTATTACCTCATACTTTTATGAAATTCCTAATAAACTTTTCTAATATCGTGCACGGGTTCATAGTCGCATACCCGCAATGTCCAACTTAAGGTAGCGTTTTAAGAGATGCGTCGTTGTAAATCGCGATAAAAAGTCGCGCAATTAAGACCGGGACGAAGGCAAAAGAAAAAATAAAAAATAATTTATTTGAAACACAATTATGAGATATTTCTTTTTATTTTTTGTTATTCATTAACTAATTTATTGACGGCTCCATAAATTAGAAGGTTATAGTCCTGCTCGAAGCGAGTCTCGAGTTCGACTCCCGACCGGAGCAGAGTTTTGGCGATGAGCGTAATGTTTGCTCTCGGGTTTTTGTTTGTCTTGTGTTTTCGTGTTTACTATGCCACTAAAGTAACCCGGAGCTCCCCGCTTTGTTTATCACATATATGCTTGTCCTGAGTAGGAATCGAAGCCACGACCTGCAACACCGAAGGCAGAAATACTACCAACTGAGCAGAGAGGTCAGTCAGTGACAGTAGTTTTATAGTACTAAACGTAGCGTGTTTTCTCGGGGATTCCCCTATCCAATTTCTACGTTCAGTTTTACTGTTAAATGATCAAAAGGATTCCAAAAATATCGCTATAAAATATAGGTAAGAGCAATCTTACTTATTCAGGGTACGGTTCACGTTTCCAATATCTATGGGAAATGCCTGACTAACCCTCGCTGACCCTATATGACATAATCGACTTGCATTACGTGCCATGAATTGTAATAACTATGCTCACTTTGTAATATTTAGTAGGTAAGTCACATTTTATTTACGTACATCGGTATATCTGAGTCCCAACCAACCAATTTCACAGGCCCGATTCCTTGTTTTACGATATGTGATATTAATGTCTGAATTTTACTATTGACTGGTTGAAAAATAATGTTGGGAGTGTAAAACCGTCAAACAAAAACGATAATAGCATTTTTTTATTATTATTTTGTAGCCAAACTTTTGACCACTACCTCACCTTCCTACTAACTATCGGGAATGAAATTGCAGTTAAAAACTCTTTAGAAGAAAGAAACTCTTTTGTTGAAAACTCTAGGATTACAATGATACAGAAAGACAGGCTGGTAAGGTGTTTCATTCCTTGGTCGTACTTATTGTGAAGGTTGATGCAAAACGTTTGGTACAAAGCAGCGGGATATCAACCAAGTAAGGAAAAACTTTCCACTTCGAATGGTATGATGAAAGGTATGATTCATTTTCGTTATTTCGTGAAAATGAAATAATTAGATGTACAATCATTATTGCCCATCAGCAATCAAAACGTATAATGCGTGCTGATTGGTTGAGATTCGCGCCACAATACACAAGATACGCTCTGATTGGTCTTATGTTCATTAATTTACAGTATTCACGTCTTTCAAATAAGGAAGATGTTCTTATGAGTATATATGTATGTATGTAACATCATCAGGTTTTTTACAAGTCATGTAAGAATGTCAAACATACATTCAAATGGGTTTCCCCTATCGCAACACATACGCCTTCCTTAGAGGAAAAGTCGTAAATTTAAAAATACGTCCTTTACAAAATGTGGGTAGCAATAAAAATAAGATGCTAGCTCACAGGTTTAATGAAAAATAATGCTCCCAGAGGTCCCTAGTGCACCCTGGAGGATATTAAGGTTGGTGGTGGAATGTACACTTGTCCCGGAGAAATGTCGCTTTTTATGCGAAATATGAGAACCGTAGATTTTCATCTGGTAATGCAGGAGAATCTGTAATTGTCATATGGATGCTGCTTTTCAACATTTTTAAGAGTTTCGAGGCATTTATTGTTCACATAAATTTATGTTGCTTGAATTTATGATCTTAAATTTTTTTTCTGTGTTCCGGTTTGGATTGCAAAAAGGAAGGTATACAAGTTTCCAGCTCATTATCTCTCATTCCCCTCTAATTTATTAATTAACTTTCACTAAATTAAAAGTTAATTACCATTACTAATTCTATACTATTAGGAGTTTTGTGCCGGTGAATATATAGGCATATGAAAGTTCCATCCAGTGACTGCACCATGATGTATGGTAGAGAATAACACTCATAATTTCGTTTCGTTAACGAAGTACTGCTGATATATATGAGTATGTTATCTGATAAGAAATTGTTGGTAAAAATCAATCAACAATTTTTTTTTTATTTATAAGTATGTACATTAATCAATTCCAAAATCGTTACATCATAGAACAGACATAAAATAATAATAAATAAATATATATAATAATATACGAAAATAAGCAAACAGCTAAATCACAACAGTATAACAAGAGGAAAAAATAAATAAAAACTTATTGTATTATAAAAATGCACTTAAAAAGATAGATAACACAACTTTCTATTTATAATCTAACTGCATAATGCATAATGCACTTAATGCCGGCCACTTGTCTGTAATAACATCAAGTTTTAATAAATCCATCCCACCACTAACACATGAAAAAAATTATCAGCCCACACGCTAGACACAGTTAGATTCGGCACTTCCAAATTTATTACGTTCAGTAACTCGCGTCCGTAGTTATGTACCCTTTAATTCCCTACACGTACTCCCTGAGTGCTAAAGGAGCAACCAAAAGTAGCAGTAGAACTTGTGCCAAGTTCGTCCGGAGAGGTACTGCCACCACACCCGGAATCTGCCGCCAAGCAGTAGTGCTAGCATTGCCGTGTTTCGGTAGAAGGGTGTGGGTGCCGGTGAAATAAGATGCGCGTCAGATGTATCATCCCCGTTTCGGGTGATGGACGCAGCAGGATGAATGCGACTCAGTGTAAGATCCAAATCTTATACTGAGTCACATTACTTTTGTCATGGGCGGGGGTCGCCACTTACCACCAGGTGGGCCCTCAACTCGTTCCATAACTGATTCAAATAAAAAGAAAGAATATGTTGTTGAGAAACTGTTGGTATTTGGAGAAAAATAACTCAATTATCAAGCGGACCAATCTACCATTTTAAGCTCACACGAAAAAAATATCGGCCTACATGCAAAACACAGTTACATTTTGCAAGAGATATCTATTATAGTTACAGTAAGAGTGGTTGACAAACGACCCGGAATAAACGCAGTAAAAATATGGGAATTACCCGGGATTTGGACCGGCAAAGTAAACGAGTGGACTAGCTAGTAATTTTCCGCAATTTGTCTTCTCTACTCAACATTCAGTGGTAGACTACATGATGTAGAGTAAATCTTGGATTTAGCTTGAGTACAGAAAAACGGTGAAATATTTCTCAGTTACAATTTTGTCATGTTATAATTGATGAATAACCGGCCTCACAGCTCAATTGGTCTCTCTGCCTTCTGCGCAGGTCATGGGTTCATTTCCCACCCAAAGCAAGAATTGTGTGACGAACATTGATGTTTGTTCTGTGTCTGGGTCAACATGTATTATAGATATGTATTTACAAAATAAGTACTAAATGAGTATTGCATCAGTAATCTAGTTCCCAAAGTACAAGCTTTGCTTAGTTTGGGACTAGATGACTCTATGTGTGATATGTCCAACAATAGGTATATATTTATGTATAATTTTCTCATCATGTTGATTAATAACTACTTTACCAATAGTACTTCAAAAAACAATCAGCCTTATTAAACAAAAAACATATCTTAGTTTGTCCACTGAAAATAAATAATTAACTTTATACATCATAATCTAAAAAAAAAGTTGTTAGAAGTCATTATCTTAATTAGTTTCGTAGTTATTCTAATTCTAAATATATACGGTGTTCAATCACTAATTACGCAGAACAATTCCAAAACAGCAGTGTCCTTTCCGCAAATAGAAGCAAAACTTCTGCAAATTTCAGCGGGAGCTTCACGACAGAATTTGCCTTTTATTACACGCGAAAGTTGGGGAAATACCGGATGACAGACGACCCGGAATAAACGCGGTAAAAATATGCGAAGTACGGCCGATTTGGACCCGAGATAAGAGTGGACTAGCTGGTATTCCGAGGCAATTTGTCTTCTCCATTAACTGTCGGGTTTTTGTCGTGCATAGACTCGTAGCTATTAAGATTTATAGTGCTTATGTTGAATATGGTTATATAATGACTTATGACTTATGAAAATGTTAATATTCATGCTCAGACTTATTTATTCAGTCATAGGCACACTTAGAAATACTTAAAAAAAATGAAAAAATGTTCATTGCAACTTAAACTACTAAAAGTAATACAAAAAGAATAATATCATTGTACAAGACTAAGTGGAGAGGTTTGCAATAAAAAAAAAAAACAATGTTTCCCACACTAGGCTAAGCCTGTATCGTGGGAACCAATTTACGATTTTTTTTTTCTTTGCACGCAATCATTAAAATTAATTATTGAATTTGAATTCTAAAATGTTGGGCTAATTATATTTTGTGAATTAATAGATGCATGAGATGTGACATTTTGCCTTCATTTCTTCAGTTCTTTCCATCAGTTATGTAACATAAAAAATTGCTGTTACGTCAGCTTACGATATCGTGAGTTAAAAAAGGAATAAAATTATTTTTGATTGAGTTTCCGGTAAAATTAATCGTAAGGGAAATCTTTTGCAATGGTTTTTGCGTGGCGCTAATTTTCACTACAATTTATATTCCCATACCAAAAAGGTTTAATACTTTAAAAAATGGGGAGATTTTTGATTCGGATGTATATTATTGTATGTATATTATTTACAAATTTGTGACTCGATTAAAATGATCCTGTCCTTATACGGTGTACCTCTGAGGTAGTCCCGTAGAAATTTCATAGGAATAAGAGCATTGAAGTCCATTTATTCAAAATACAAAGTCTTTTTTTTTTAATGTGAATGAGTGACGGAACGAGCTGAGAGCCCACCTGATGGTAAGTGGTGACTCTCGCCCATGACAACAGTAATGCGCGCGACTCAGTATGAGATCCAAATATTTACTGAGTCGCATTCATCCTGCTGCGTCCATCACCCGAGACGGGGATGATACGTTTCATGCGCATGTGATTTCACCGGCAGCCACACCCTTCCAACGGAACATAGTAATGCAACCACCACTGCTTGACTCCAGATGTGGTGACAGTTCCTCTCCGGACGAACTTGGCACAAGTTCTACTGCTACTTTTGGTTGCTTCTTTAGCACCACTCAGGGGGTACGTGTAGGGAATCAAAGGGTACACACCTACGGAAGCGAGCAACTGGACCCCCCAAAAGAGAACGGTTAAATAGAATGACATTAAGACTAAATAGTAACGTACCTTTGAGGAATGAACTGCAGTAATGTTTGTTCTCTTTATTGTCCCATATCCCAGCCCGGGACTACTTGCTTTGTCAGGGTAAGTGGACCCTTTGTAGCATAGCGGGGTCGTCTCGGGCTGGGACTAAATATTAGTGTAATTAATTTGAAGACTATGTAAAGTATGTTTCTTATTAGTTAGAAGTTAGCAGATGTGTACTAAATGTCTTACTATAACTTTTCAACCGTTTATTTATGTTTGTTACCTCAGAACTGTCATTTATCAACCAATGTGGAAAAATATTTTGAATTTGAATTTTTTATTTGTATGTATATATTTTCAGATTGGTCGCATAGTAAATTAATTACAAAATAATTAATTATAAATGCTTTTAAATCAAAATAACAGGAAAAAACATGTCATCAAGTAAACTGAATTGCGTATTTTGCTTTCCTGTTATTTTTGTTGTTGTTGATACTAATAAGCCCTCAGGTTAAAAATTAAAGATGAAAGAATGACTGTCGGCTTTTGTTGATTTTTTTATGTCAATTATTTCACATCATCTTAACATGCAATTTGGCAAAGTAACGCCTGAACCATTTCACCACGAACTATTATATTTTACCACCAAAAATGTGTGTAAGATAATTAATATCTTACACAAGATTTAATTAAGCTACATCAAAATTTTAATAGAAAACCTACGCTTAATTTGTACCAACGGAAACCATTTAGACCCAGACATGGTACCACGGTAATTATATCAAAGGATCACGAACCAGCTTGGACCCAAGAATCAATTAGATTACATTCATGTTTATTATAATGTGAGCATTTCACACATTGCCATCAGGCCCCAAACTAATAGCTTTTACTAAAGGAACTGGATACCTGATAGAAAACTTGTATAGTATTTTTTTTTAAATACACTAGCTTGTTGTGTGAATCACTGTGTAGTGAATCGTGGAATTAGACTTTTTTTTTTGCGCTGTACACTAATTCTGTTTTTTTTCTACAATAAAAGTAGCCTTATAACATCAGCATCTCGGAACTGTAAATTTCGTCAAGTCCGGCCGTTTCGGAGGTTAGCCGGAATAAACAAACGGACAGACCGATGAAATTTTAAAAATTGTTTTTTGTTGTACCATATACTTTCAAATGCATCAAATAGAAAGCTATTATTATGACATTACAAACAGTCACTTCAATTTTATTTATTTGTATAGATAATTATATATCATATTAAAATCATGTTTGTTCTGTATCTGGGACACGGAACAGACATCCTAAATTCATCAATTGGGCCCTGGGTGGGAATGAAACCCACGACCTACACCGCAGAAGGCAGAGAATCTGAGCTGTGAGGTCAATTACATTCAATTTAGGTTCAATTACGTAAATAGTTTTCTTGTAAGTATAGAAATAGTAACCCGAATAATAACAAACCATCAAAGGATGGTATCTCCTAACTGGGTTCGGTAATTAACCTCAAACTTATTAATTACGGAAAACACAATGAAGGTCGGTTAGTTAGCGTTACTGCGGTCCTCAAGTTTGATTATAACGTGTCCTTGTTTGGGCTCTCTATAAAGGTACTGCGTGAATAAAATTATTGAATAAATAACACCCTGTACCTGACCGAGGTTTGTAAATAAATAAATATATCCATAGACATTAAATACCACGAAATCTAGCCCCAAACAAAAATACATTATTAATGTTTGACAAATGCTTGTCATTTGTATGACAAACATTACCTTTTTTTTACATAGGGAAATACGTTTACGTGTCATCCCTCCCGGGGGGGGGGGGGGGGGGTCAAGCTGAGTGCCACTACCGACTAAAACCCAATGAACCCCTCTCTCTTGACTACGACGATATGCAGACATCCGCGGATGACAAACATTACCTAATGTCTGTTTTCTTCGTTAATTCGTCGCGAATTCGATTCTCACCTTCTAAATACTAATAGTAATAAATATTCATGCGAAACTACTCGTACGTTCCATTTCATGCAAATCTACATTTTCCAAATAACTTTGATTAAGAATCCTTGGCGTTATAATAAAACTTTTGTAACTTCTTCTTCTTGATATCAGATACTCATCAGATATGATTCCCACACGGTGTGTGGAACTGTATTATTTTTTGGACGGCTTAGTTAATTAAGTTGTAAGTAAGCCTAAGTATATATGTTGGAATTAATTAAGGATTCAGCGATTCATGGGTCGGATCAGGTCAATTTTTTCAGTCAAATTAGTTGCATTAAAAACCTACATTACTTCCGTTTCACATAACGTCATTTAACCTACGGAAATAACGTCATTAACATATTTAAGATTTCAAAATATAAAGCCTTATAATTTCACATGATTTTAATGCAAGAATAAATACATAATCTGTATTGCTTTGAACTTTCTATAAATTGGTAAGTAAGTACATATTCCGAGAATAAATATGAATTACAGAAAACGTTCCAGGAAAGGTTTTTTGATAAGAAAACGCAAACGATTACTGTAAAGTCAGAATTACTTTTCTATCATAGAATAATATTTTTGTTACATAACTTTGTCCCGAATTTTATCGAGCTATAAAAAATAAAAATCTTTTTTGTCTTACTTAAAATATTGTATATATTTTACTAGCTGACTTGAACTTATTTAAAATTTGACAGTCACATAAAAAATTACATCCCATAGAGATTATCTGTAAAATTTTCCAATTGTTTTTCCCTTAAATATAATTCGGTTTTAACAGATATGAAAAAAAAAATGCTACCTTAAGTCACGTTTACTATCGCAAAATACATATTTTAACTTAACAATAAATAATAAAATAATTTTAACAATTTGAACGCATTCTTCCCAGAATATGGCTAGGTGGATAATCATGAAGTTGTTTAAAAAATAAAAATACAGTTGATTTGAAAACCATACCTTTTAGTCCGTATCAATTAACCGATTTAAAAACGAATAGATATTAATACATCAATACAACATTAATACATGAACCGCATTTTTCACTCCTAGATGATATTTTTCCTTGATTTTACTTTTACGCTATAAATAAAATAACCCGCCTAATCGGTTGACAGTTGGCGAATATTGCATTACTTAAAACATCATACAGCCGAGTTGAGAGCCACCCCTTTTATTTGAAGTCTGTAAAAATTGGTTTACTTCGTCACTGCCCGTAGCGAAACAAACAAAAGATGTCAAGAGAAAAAATAAACGCTCAAATTGTTTGTGGAGCGAGGGGACTCCCCGTTCATAGCAGAGCAGGAATCGGATGACATCCTCGTCTGTCAACCACTTTGCTCAACAAAAACTTGGTGCGACTTGAGTTTTCTCACACTTCGGTCCGGGTGGACTCAAATCGTATTACTGTTGTTATGGGCGGAGGTAACCACTTAACATTAAGTGGGCCTTCAGCTCGTTCAACTTCCCTTCAAATGTTGACCTGGCGGAGTTGCTTAAAGATGATCTGTTAATAACATCAAACCAAGATTCGCTGTAAGCGCTTATATGGCCAATAGCCAAGTATGAGAACACCTCAGTATTTCTAAGCATCGACCACAGCCTTAAAGCTTACCTAAACAGACAATATTCATGACGATGCTTACTAAATAATTTATCGCATTTTGATCCGCTCCGCATTTGGAATCAAACGGAGTATGAAGCCGTGAGTTATGTGAGACCGGTCTGGGTAAAAGACGGGATGATAACCCTGTTTCTATGCATAATTTCACCTGGATTCCTTTTTTTGACTGGATTATGCGCTATTGGCCGATGATGGCCTTGACAACTTTACGCGGGCTATTGATGAGAGCGGATGGCCCTCAACCGGGGCCTGGATTTCCCAAGAATGATCCCAAATATTCCAAAGATTATTTTAGTTTCAGTAATTTTTTTTAGCCCTGACAAAGTGTGTGCAAAATTTTATTATAATCGGTGAGTGGTAATTTTTTTATCATGGGTTCTGTATTTTGATTAGCCAACATTTTTTTCTTATAAATTCACGCAAATAAACAGTGAAATTTTAATAAAGGCTGATATTGAAATGTATCTAAAACCATGAATGACAATGTAACAGCAGATATACAACTAAGTAGTACTATGAAGGTTAATATAGACAAAACTTTGTAAGCAATGTAGGTCAGAACATATAGCTGTCAGTTCTATGTTATTGGTTACGATACATTCCGCCTACAAGTATAACAAGCTCTAAATCTAACTACCAGTACATCACGTTCGCACAACTGTCCCCGGTTCAAGTCACGCACACATACGCCCGTGACAGAGACAGATGACGTTGTAAAGTGAGTAACGGACACTACTGTGTGTCAGCAGCTTTTAACATGCATGTTAAGCGAGGAGCTGGAGGTATGCTACTGTTATTATGTTTACTTTGGGATGGACAAATAAACTAATACGATTTTTGGTATAAGTGAGTCTCTCTACTTTTGGATGACAATCTCAAGCTCAGAAAGCTTGATATTTAATGGGTATATATTGACTGGATCAATTAGACACAAACTGTTATATGACTAAAATACTGATAATAGTTTTGAGAAATTTTTTTTTGTAAAAATCATCAGAATACCTCTCATAATTTGACTCAAAAAAATCAATACATATAAATTGATGCGCTCATTCACCTCCAATATTTTAGATATGCTTGGAGTTTTTTTTAATTATAATGATGTAATTTTTTATATTTGTTTGTTTTTAATATTAAATCAAACCTAACCAATACTCGAAAAGCGAAATCTTATTTTTCAGCCTTTAAAAGGCTGTTAAACTGATGAAAGTTTGTTTGACTGATTAAAAGATTTTAATCAGCCTGTAGGCTACTTTCGTACACACGATCATATATTACCACATAATCACGTCATAGCCGCCACCCATCCACCTATAAGTCTCTTGTTTATTCAGATTTAAGTTTAGTTTAAGTTCGAAAAATGATAGTAATGATCGTATTTGAAACATTCGATGAATAACTAACAGAGACTTTAGTAGAATTCAAGAACTTTTCATAATTTAATAAATACAGTTTATTAATAAAGTTACTGGCGTTACTATTCTGCACTTTTTATTTGACAGAAACTGAATAGCATACATTTTAATCAGATTTTTCAAATAACTCTCTTAATTACTTTTTTATGATAAAATAGTTTGTATTAAGAATAAGAATAAGAATAAAGAATAAATTTATTCACTTATAAAAGTTAGTTACTAACATAGGTCATTTTTTAAGATTATTGCCCTTAGGGGGATATTGTAGTAAACCTTGTATTAACTATGACAATAGGTAGGCCGAAATATGTTAAATTCCGTAAGTAACATTTTTAGAGTACCATCAAAAAACCATGCTAGGAATAAACCTGTGTTATGGTATCTGACGCTTCCCCTTGAATGATAACAAAGAATATAGAAAGAAACTGAAACTGAAGTAGACAATAAGAACATTTCGTACTTAACCGTGATTATCTATGAATCAACCCCCAGTTTATTAAACACATCGGTTGCGTTACTAATCTCTGGATTTACTCTACCCTAACCCTCCTTAGCATATAAATATTCGAGACCGCAAAAGGGACTGGATTCCGCCCGTATCACTGTGGTATTTGATAGTGAATTTCCTCAGTCAATTTAGTTGGGGACGAGCTTTGGTCGTCTTAGCCCTGATAACACTTTTCTTACTGGCTTTTAACACAGTTCAGTTGGTAGGTAGGTTTGCTATCTGTAGGTCATCTCATAGGGTTTAATTCCCACCTAAAACAATCATTTTTGTGACGAACATAGATGTTTTTTCTGTGCGTGGGTTTCAAAAAACAAACTATTTATATATTGTGTAAGTAATCTGGTTCGCAGTACCTAGAAGCTGAGTTTGGGAATAGATGGCGCTGTGGAATGTCCAAGAAAATGTATTTATTATTTATTTTTGAGCTAGTCTTATTTAAGTTTACGTCTGTTCCAAGTTGAATTACATAAATCTGGGCTTACTAAGAACTTAGCTACGGAGCAACAAGTTGTGTGAGAAATTGTATTGGGTGTGTGAATATGACTCCGCCCTTTCTCAACAGATGTCGTTTTTAGTATTGTTTACGTGTACTAATAAATGACCA
This sequence comes from Aplocera efformata, assembly GCA_921293045.1. NCBI lineage: Eukaryota > Metazoa > Arthropoda > Insecta > Lepidoptera > Geometridae > Aplocera > Aplocera efformata. Next base: position 2,800,431 of record OV121057.1, read on the forward strand.
TACTTGTATTCGATAGTACTGAATGTCAGCTATCTAACGCATTTTATGATATTTGGTTGAAGTGTAAGCAACAATTGTTTTCACCTTTTCGAAAATGTCGGTTTTTATTCCAAATAAACGTCATTTGCGGGAAGTGTTATTACATTATTTTATTGCGAAGAAAACTGCAGCGGAAACTTATCGTTTGCTTGTGGAGATTTATGGTGAGCATGCTCCGTCTAATACAACTTGCAAGGAATGGTTTCGACGATTTCAAAATAACGATTTTAGTACTGAGGATAAAGAACATGGAAAACCACCAAAAAAATTTGAAGATGCTGAATTGGAAGCATTATTGGCGGAAGATTCTTGCCAAACTCAATCAGAATTAGCTGCAGCATTAAATGTTGATCGTTCAACTGTTGCAAAGCGTTTACAAATGATGGGAATGATTCAAAAAGCCGGTTACTGGGTTCCACATGATTTAAAAGAAAGAGACATGGAACGTCGGAAAACCATTTGTGAAATGCTGCTTCAAAGACAGCAAAGAAAAGGATTTTTGCATCGGATAGTCACAGGAGACGAAAAATGGATACACTACGAAAATCCTAAACGCAAAAAAGCTTGGGTGAAACCAGGCGAACCAGGCCCATCACAGCCAAAAATAAATATTCACTGTGCCAAGGTCATGCTCTGTATTTGGTGGGATCAGAAAGGTATTGTATATTATGAGTTGCTCAAACCCTCTGAAACTATTAATGGAGAAGTTTACCGACGACAACTAATGCGTTTGAAGCGAGCCATAGAAGAAAAACGACCAGAATGGGTGAATAGACATAACAAATTAGTTCTTCAGCATGACAATGCCAAACCGCATACCGCAGAAGTCGTAAAAAGATATTTAGAGGGACAGGACTGGGAAGTGTTACCCCACCCGCCATATTCACCAGACATAGCTCCTTCGGATTACCACCTATTCCGGACGATGCAGACAGACCTTACTGGAGAAAAGTTTACTTCATGTGAAAGTATCAAAATTTGGATTGACAACTGGATAAGCTCAAAAGACCAGGACTTCTTCCAGCAAGGAATACGAAAACTACCTGAACGATGGGCGAAGGTTGTAGCTGCAGATGGAGCATACTTTCAATAATTTTTTTTTTAATTTTGTAAGCGAACAAATGTGTTTTATTTTGACAAAAAGGGGCGGAGTCATATTCACACACCTATTATCATAACTGATATCACTGCAAGAAGTTTCAAGAAGTTTTATTTTGACGCCAAGGATGAAATGAAATGAAATGTATTTATTGTTAGTGGAACTATATTAAAGAGATCTTAATAAAGCAAGCTTCTACCAATGTGGCATACAAATATAACATGCAAAAGAAAGTAATTTGGGAAATGTAGATTTCCATGATATGGCACGTAGCTTGGCCTCTGTATCTTGACCGTAGGTTTCGTAAAATTTATGTGTTCGGAATATTTCCAATAAATTTCCCCTTGCATGATCTACTTTAACATCCCAAACCAATTTCAATCACGCTTTCAGCTGTATTCATATGATATACCTATATTTTTGCAAGGAAAATATTTTCAATAGCACTACCCTGATTACTAAGGGATACAAAATGATATGAACCAACATAAGAAGATCAAAGGTACAGAACTTGTACCTTTCCCAAACATATTCGCTTTGTAGCAGATTAAAGCATTCATCTAGATGTTCCAAATAAATTGAGAAATATAACCTCCAACTTTTACGCAATGGCATTGGTATGAGCCCACAGAAAGATTACACTAGCTGTACCTACGTGAAATATATAGGTACTAAACATAGAGTATCCATTATTTATGAAACCTAGGCTTTTACTATTATATTATATTAGAAAAGGAAAAAATAAGTATGGTTCCGCGTAAATAATTGCTAAATTCTATGCGAACGCGCGGGAAGCCTCTAGTTATAATATAAAAATAAAAAAACCGGTCAAGTGCGAGTCGGACTCTCGCACGAAGGGTTCCGTATCATAATCTATAATATAACGGCAAAATATCATGTCTGTTGTATGGGAGCCCAACTTAATCACGACGATAGCGAAACGCAACGATAGCTCGAGCTAAAGTATAAGAGGCGCCATCCAATTTCTTTATATGAAACTATATCCTAAAAATCACGTTTTTGTATTTTAACGGTAGTGGTGCTATCACAACAAATATTCGACGGCTCCGTGGCGTAGTTGGTAGTAGCTCTGCCTCCGAAGCGAGGGGTTCCGAGTTCGATTCCCGGCCGGGGCACACTTTGTGTGGTGAACATGAAGTTTGTTCTCGGGTCCTGGGTGTTTGTCTTGTGTTTCTGTATTTGTCCATTCCATCTGCGACACAGAGAATCCTAGTGCAGAGGTATGAGTGTGTAAACTTTTATTTATTTTATTTAAGGAATCCATAGTCATTAACGTAGTACGCCGGTTTTTACTATTTTAATCTAAAAAGAAAATTAAAGTCGAAATAATTTTCATGAAAATCCAAATAACACAAACAAATCTAGCTAAACAGAGTAATCTATAAGCAAAGCTAGCTTAGAACCAAAATTATTCAATGCATAACCAAACACGGTCAAATTGTGACGAAATTCAAACACGAATTTCCCAATTTAGTTTGTATCATTTCTTCCGAATATAATACTATGAGCCAACTGTACCGTAAAATTCTCAGCAGTAATGAAACTCAGTATAGTGGGATACGAAATCTGCATATCAAAGTTAAGAATACATACATACAAAGTAATATAATTTGGATCTTGTCATGTTTGTATGTAACCTGAGTCGTATTGCTGTTGCATAAAGCCAATTAAGATTAGATGTGTACCTAACCACTTAACCCATCGTCTTCTAGCAAAGAGTGAATAAATTCTTCTTGGCAACCGTGCCACATCGATCGTCGGCTGCATCATCATTTTGCACCAGGAGAGATGGCAGCCAAGAAGATTTGTGTAAACACAGATCTTTCTTCTGTAATGTATTTACAAATTAAATAAAACTATTAAGTAATCTATCAGTAATTTGGTTCCCATAGTACAAGCCATACTTAGTTTGGGGCTAGATGATTTATTACCTTACAATTTACCATTCCTAACCCTTTACCATTACCTTACCATTTACCTTACTACCCTTATGAGATTGTTGTGTTACTATGTTCAGATCCCTTGCAGCTTAAAAACTTAACATGAGAGATGAATAATGATTAATGATAGTGCGCAGATTCTGTTTAAAATACCTAGTAAGTAAGTTTATTTTAATTTTTATATACATTAAAGGTGAAGTCCACATGCGAAATGGAGATAAAAATGACACTAACTGTGCATTAATTGAGTGACATTGTAAACAAATTTGTCTTTTTAATCGTTTCATAATATTAATACTCATTTCTTTATGTATTATATTGTGCCCAAACATAGCACCTCGTTTCCTATTTGCCATCGCTACTGATAAACATGTTCAAAGAAAAATAAGATTAAAAATCTTGACTTTTGTACAGCAAGAACTATATTTATTGGAAACTGGTATGTAAGATTGGGATCCCATTTTCGAATTGTATAATAAGTATAGAAAATATGTTTTGATATGATTAAATTTCAAATGTATTTTAGCGACATAGGTTTCACTAACCTACCTATGGAACCACCTCGGGAATAAAGCCAATTTTAAAATATAATTTTCCTAATCGGTCCACAATTGGCGTAAAAATCGCTTAATAAACATATAATAAAGAAAGGTTAATCACGAACCTTCTTTTTACCCGACTGCACCAGAGGAAGGTTATGTTTTTCGAGGTTTTGTATGTATATTTCTTGGAACGCTCTGTAGCCTAAAGGGCTTGATGGATTTGAGCTTAAGGGTTGTCGTTTTAATTGTAAGAGTGACACTGATTACATCAAAATTATAAAAATTAAAATGGCTGATATTGGCGCCATTTTTTTAAAATTCCATACGAGTATCTCAAATAAAAAAAATATATTATCAAATTACAGGGTTTCATAAATTGCTTACAAAAATATTTACAACTTACATGTTTAAATGTAATTTTTATGTGTTATTGTAAATGTCAATATCTTTTGTTAATTGAAGACAGTTAATTGTCCTCAACCACTTATCAGGCACACTCTTGTTTGAATACAGTTTGAAACTATATTGTTCGTTTTTATTATAAAGATTGAAATAAAGATAATATAACGATATTTTTAAACTAATACAATTTAATGCGAACGGTTTCACTAATCCATGGCAATTACGCTGCAGTCACACTGGACACTAAAACTCATTGCTGTTGAACCTAAAGCTATTTGGCAAACGACAGCAATCCCGCCAAAAATTGCGGCCTATTACTGGCACTAATCCTCCATGGCGGCAAAACTGGAAGTGACTCGGTACGTTGAAAAAGAATAAAAATATAAAGAAAACGGTTTCTAATAGTGTTTTTTTCTCAGTTTTAATAATAATAAAGCTGCTTTGACTATTTAATAATCAGATTACCATGATATTTTGTAGTTCTAACCTTGCTGCTGCTGGAAATTAGAGAATGAAAGATATTTCGATATCGAAAGATATTTCGGCCTTGCAGCCGAGACTTGCGATAAAAAAGTCTATAAAGACCATACTCCTTAGACCTCACCTGAACACTCTATACAAAAATGGATATTGTGACTTGTACCATGCAAACAATTTTCGCACTTACTCGAAGACAAAGTCTTCAAACCAATATTAAACAACTTATACAACTCGCTTTCCCGAAACTACCATAGTTCTGAATTCTACAGGCGTGCCGCTCAAATTGGTTTCAGGTAAATTGCTGTTATTACATTTGGAGCAGTTACAGAACCGAAATCTTGTTTCATCTAAAACTCCAGTCTTAGATTGGACCTTGTTTAATTCAGTTATAGCTAGTTTAACTGCCCTAGAATTGGGTAACAATTGAAACTTATAACTAACTAGACGCTCGAAGTTGGATACCGATTTTGTTCGTAGATGTATATAGGACGGAGTCGTTATATTTGTCTTTGTTAGTTTGTACTGTTTTTTTGTCAATCTTTTGCATATTTAGTTAGCTAAAATGTAGTACGATTCCAGGCTATAATCTATCTCTGCGCGGAATTTCATCCAGGTCCGTTTAGCCGTTTGAGTTTGAAGGAGTAACAAACATACACCAATACACACACACATAATATTAAATAGATATACATAGAAATTTCACACAGCGTCATCTAGCCCCAAACTAAGCATAGCATGTACTATAGGGACCAGATAATTGATAAAATAATGAATGTTTATTATTTTTTAAAACGAAAATTTATTATGGTCGCATCAATGCTTAGCCTGAGTGTGAATCTAACCTACGAGCGCAGAGGGCAGAGCTACTACCAACTGAGCTATGAGGTCAGTCATATAATAGCTCAATACTAAGTACTATTATAAGTAAGTTAAAACACAACCAATGAAAATTGATCTCAACATTTGGTTCTAGAAATCGGCTACAGAAAACAATGCTGTCATTCAATAGTCATATCCAGTAATTGTGCGTCTAAGTTCCAAATAGCGATAATTATTGTGTTTCAAGAGGCACGCGCTGCATAGTCGTTTCGGTGGCAAATAAATCATCTGCTAGTGGTAGCGTATTCGCGAGTGCCCCAATATATCTCAAGGGTAGATAAAACCAATTTCATTTCATTTAGTTTAGTTAAAGTTTGTTAGTTTTATGTTATGACATACTCGAAATTGAGTCTAGACCGTATGCTTAAATTATTAATTTTCTCTTGTAATATAAATGTTATTATACAATATTTTCAAAAGGGAAATCAAAGCTCTTTAAAAAAGTTGCTGTTTTTATGGGTAATAAAGCGAAAACCAAATATTTTTTTTAATTTAATTTTTGTCCACAGACAACTAAAGATTTAGTAGTAACTGCGTTGGTACGCTAAAACCTGTCACTTAGCGTGTAGCATAGCTCTAAACATTAAACACAGCTGCTACCTATGTGTCTGTGCTATGTGCTACCCTAAGTTTAAATCAATAAGCAAACCAATTTATCAATTAATCAGTCTTTAACAAAAAAGCGCCACAGGTCTCAATTTTTCGTTACAGTAACTATAATCAGGGCGGTTAGAAATTTCATTCTTTTATCTGTGGCCAATTTGTAAGATTCAAAGCAAATTGAACGAAACCAGATTGCCCTTTAAAATTAAATTTATGATAGCCTTGAACTCGCAAATGAGATGTTCGAAATTTAAATCCCAACACGCGATCTCAAGTCTACATTGCAAATTGAATATTTCAATTAGCGATAACTCAAGTCTAAGTCAGCTCTTAAATTAAGTAATTTCAAGAGCCCGTTTCAAATAATCTAAATAAATATGAGCACTTTCGTGAAAAAATATACCCGCTCGAGAGTCGTCAACCGAATACATAATTCACTAAGGTTCGACAGAGACAGCATGTTATCCTTTTCTTCTTTTGTGATTAAGTGGCCAACTCTAATATCGGAGCTAACCACCCGAAGGCCTCCGATAGATTTTACGTTAACAATTTAGATCAAGCGTGCTACATCTTTAGCCGCATCGTTACAGATGAGGTATGAGGTCGAAAACGAATGCTTGGCCATTTTTAACCGACTGCAAAAAAGGCGAAGGCTCTATATTCCACTCTATATAATATATTTTTTAAATGATCATCCAAGTAAACGAAATTGCTTATTTTGCTACTTCGAAAGTATTGAAGTCGATTTTTTTAAATCAGTTACTTGTTGATTATTGTATTTCTGGGAAGCCTGACAGATAAGAAAAATGGCGGCATAAGATTAATGAAGGTGCTCTGCTAGATAGAAGTTTTAAAATTATACTTGATGATAGACAGTGGCATTCTCACTCAAGGAGACCTTTTTAGATATACATTAATTCTTCACAATAAGTAACACATTTCGATTCAATAATAACTGGTTTGTTTAATATGTTTCTCAATTTTTATGTGCTCAATATTAATTTGTAATGAGATATTAATTAACACATATTGCAAAATATTTAGCTTGTCGTGGAGTAGAGCGACGTCACATTATGGAGTATTATCATTAAAAAAATTAAATGACATAAATGCAGGCAATATTTTCCCGGGCGAACTTTGCACAAGCTCTGCTAGTTTTTGTTATTCTTTTATCACATAGGGTACGTGTAGGGACTCTAAGAGGTCCGAGCGTGAATAACAAACAGCTGGAGCCTCCGAAATTTTGGATTTATGAAAATAGGATCGAAGTAGGTCTCTATCGAAGCACCAGTTCATCTTAAAATTCATATCGGGTGCTTGTCGGCCTTGACCTGTCATGACACAATGCGATTAAGGAATGAAATGTCTACTATGTGAAAGCAATCCAATATATTTTAGTGGTATTTCTATATATTTTTAGCCATATTGGCAAGATATATCAGGTATTAGTCAACGGTAAGGTATGCCAGCGTTGGCATATTATAATAAACTAGCAGCCCGTCCCGGCTTCGCACGGGGTAGTGACATAACTATTGGGTGTGTGAATATGACTCCGCCCTTTCTCAACAGATGTCGTTTTTAGTATTGTTTACGTGTACTAATAAATGACCATACTTGTATTCGATAGTACTGAATGTCAGCTATCTAACGCATTTTATGATATTTGGTTGAAGTGTAAGCAACAATTGTTTTCACCTTTTCGAAAATGTCGGTTTTTATTCCAAATAAACGTCATTTGCGGGAAGTGTTATTACATTATTTTATTGCGAAGAAAACTGCAGCGGAAACTTATCGTTTGCTTGTGGAGATTTATGGTGAGCATGCTCCGTCTAATACAACTTGCAAGGAATGGTTTCGACGATTTCAAAATAACGATTTTAGTACTGAGGATAAAGAACATGGAAAACCACCAAAAAAATTTGAAGATGCTGAATTGGAAGCATTATTGGCGGAAGATTCTTGCCAAACTCAATCAGAATTAGCTGCAGCATTAAATGTTGATCGTTCAACTGTTGCAAAGCGTTTACAAATGATGGGAATGATTCAAAAAGCCGGTGACTGGGTTCCACATGATTTAAAAGAAAGAGACATGGAACGTCGGAAAACCATTTGTGAAATGCTGCTTCAAAGACAGCAAAGAAAAGGATTTTTGCATCGGATAGTCACAGGAGACGAAAAATGGATACACTACGAAAATCCTAAACGCAAAAAAGCTTGGGTGAAACCAGGCGAACCAGGCCCATCACAGCCAAAAATAAATATTCACTGTGCCAAGGTCATGCTCTGTATTTGGTGGGATCAGAAAGGTATTGTATATTATGAGTTGCTCAAACCCTCTGAAACTATTAATGGAGAAGTTTACCGACGACAACTAATGCGTTTGAAGCGAGCCATAGAAGAAAAACGACCAGAATGGGTGAATAGACATAACAAATTAGTTCTTCAGCATGACAATGCCAAACCGCATACCGCAGAAGTCGTAAAAAGATATTTAGAGGGACAGGACTGGGAAGTGTTACCCCACCCGCCATATTCACCAGACATAGCTCCTTCGGATTACCACCTATTCCGGACGATGCAGACAGACCTTACTGGAGAAAAGTTTACTTCATGTGAAAGTATCAAAATTTGGATTGACAACTGGATAAGCTCAAAAGACCAGGACTTCTTCCAGCAAGGAATACGAAAACTACCTGAACGATGGGCGAAGGTTGTAGCTGCAGATGGAGCATACTTTCAATAATTTTTTTTTTAATTTTGTAAGCGAACAAATGTGTTTTATTTTGACAAAAAGGGGCGGAGTCATATTCACACACCTATTACAATAGTTGGACATATGCTACCGCGGAGTTTTTTGTAGACATTATGATGTTCTTCAATATTGTTGTAAATTATTTTGTTCTATCGCTAATAGTTTCGGCAGCGCATTCGACGAAAGACATTTTAAGACTCATTTTTCTACACCTTCGGTTACATTGTTCAAATTTTACCAAGGATCCCTAATTTTTTTCAAAATGAAATGTAGCCTATGTCAAATTGGAAGAATGTAGCATTCTATTGGTGAAAGAATTTTTTAAATCAGCCCAGTACTTTTTGAGCCTATTCATTACAAACATACAAACATAGGTACAAATCTTCCCTCTTTATAATATTAGTGTAGATTCATGGACAATTCACGACAGCTAGCCCCAAACTTAGCATAGCTTGTATAACTGATAGAATACTTACGGGTATATTGTTTTTTATTTCTTGTAAAATAAAAAACCTCCAAACCAAACCACGAAAGCAGTAGCAATACATCATCAGCCAAAATGCCAATTAGTGTTATGCGCGTTGTGGTTAAAACAACCACACCACAGACTATAACAATTTAATTATAAAATGCATATTAATATATTGTAAATTATGTATCCTGCATTTCAATTTTTCTTACCCAAAGTATAATGCAGCCATTACAGAGTTCTGTTGCATTAAAACTACAATTTATGCGAAACCCAACGTCGAAAGTTGCGCTTATTCCTCGAGTATTAAACTAGAAAACACCAGTTTGCAATTCGCTCGTAAAAAACTTGCCTTCTTGACTATGTTGCTAATGAAAAACTCTTATCTTTTCAAAGTGGTCCATTATGAAATGCAATTTAGTAGAACCAATCATGTTAATGCGGAAGTTTGTCGGTATGTATTTATGTTCCTCCTTCACATGGCTAAACGGATTTAGATGAAATTTGTTATAAAGATAGCTCATATCTTGAATAAATACATAAGCTACTTTTTATATCGAAAAATTAAGTATTTTTAGTGACAAAAATACATCTTTCAATGTTTTCCCATCGTTTCATGTTGATTTTTAACCGCTGGTAACACCGCGGGAGCGCAACTAGTATGTATAATGATATACCTTATGCAAAAATGCTATTATTGCAATTTACCGCCAAGCAGCGGGTTATTTTAGTTCTAGTATTCGAAATATGTTTTGCATTCAATCACCAAATAATCATAAAATATAAGCTGTAATAAATTCATTGTGCATCCACTTGCAGTCATATATTTGATTACATTTCAAATAATTACCTTACGTAGTTTGTCTATGATATTTTTAATAATAAACAATAATAATAAACTTTAGCTAAAAAATATTATAATATTAAAAAAATATTTATAAATCACAAGTAAATATTCAAGGAAGCTTCATGCTGGAATTGTAAAATTCAATTATTGAATAACTTAAATTCTTCTGTCACGCTTAAAATGGAACATCAGAACATAAATAATAAACAACCAAGCCCCAACTTTTCCTGTTAATCGGTTCCGTGGCGCCTTACAGAACTTCCAAGGTATTTACATTCGTTTAAGTAGCTGGAATTTTAGACTGGCTTCAAAACTTTAAGAATTCATGACTCTCGAAAAGTATTGAACAACCTACACAATAAAACTAAATTTAGCTTTACAAATGTTGGAAATGTTTATAGACGAAGTGCTTTGCGAACCATCTAAAACATAAATAATAAATATATTTTGTATTGATAAATATACATTAAATTTATATATTGATATAATAATAAAATTTATTTATCTTTATTTATGTTTATATAAAATTAATTTGTTAATATATATTTTTTTTATATTCTTGTTAATATAAAATTAGTTTAAATATTTAAAACATTGATATTGCATGTCAACAAATTTGATTTAATTTGGGAAGATTTTAAGCTGTAATTGCCTATAGTTGTGCTAATGAATTTTGCGCGCAAATTAGCGGTTTAATTCCTTTGTTTGGCAGTGCAAACTATGCAACGCGCCAACGATATACGGTGGCACGTTATCTCCGCGCGAAACGTCCTGTGTTTTTTTATACACACAGGGCGTTTCGTATAAATAAGGGCTTTTCAAAATAAACATTTGAGATAAATAGCGGATTAGAAATAGATTAAAAATGTTTCGTACTCGGCACAATTATCATTATAAACCGATTCTGGGTCATTAATGGTCCAAGCAATTAATCATATTTCTCCAATCATTGACTGAATGACTGAATGACTTTGAATAGTCATTTACATTTACTTATAAAGTATTTATATATATATAATACTTTATATAAATACACTATATACTTTAAGTATTTATAATTATAATATTTATATAATTATAAATACTTATAATATTTTATAATATGATTACTTTACTTGTAAAGTAATCATATAAATTTATATATTACTATCTCGCGCCACAAAAAACAACAATAACAATTTACAGAAATCAATCGAATAATCCACGTTGAAATATTCTACGTGGTCGCTTTGACACAAGAATTTACCAGCAAATATTAACGTCCATACATTTAGATTGGAATTAAGAAATACGATAACATTTCACAATTAAACTTCCCATTTTTGCCACCAGCAGACCGTTAAGTCCGAACTTTATCTTTCCAGTTCGCCGATAAAGAATAATTTAAAATGGATGCACTAACTAACCCTGGGATTACACATACTGTCATATCTCCCAATGGACCGGACGAGGCGAATGTACTGTTACAGTGAGATTTAACCACGGCTGGCTCACTTATATAAAAAATCTTTTTTATTTTTTTTATTTTTATGATTTTTTTATGATTACACACTCATACTCCTGCACTAGAATTGTATGTTCCGATGTATGACCCGGGAAACCTCACTTCGAAGGCAGCTACGAAGCTACGAACCCGTCTAAATAAAATCTAGAAGAATAGTTTTAGCGTGGTGTGGCAACTCGGTACCTTATGAAAAAATCTTTCACGGCAAGTTGTTTCATAAGTTACCAGTTGTCAAGTAAGTTTGCAAGTAATTTTAATGCGTAAAGATTTTTTATAAGCATTGAAATAAGTTGAACAATAGCCATAGTTGCCTGAAATATGTACGTGTAAACTTTTACGTGTCCTAACGATACTTGAGATCTAAAGGAATGAATAAATTATTATTTATATTAAGTTTATATTATAGGTGTGTGAATATGACTCCGCCCCTTTTTGTCAAAATAAAACACATTTGTTCGCTTACAAAATTAAAAAAAAAATTATTGAAAGTATGCTCCATCTGCAGCTACAACCTTCGCCCATCGTTCAGGTAGTTTTCGTATTCCTTGCTGGAAGAAGTCCTGGTCTTTTGAGCTTATCCAGTTGTCAATCCAAATTTTGATACTTTCACATGAAGTAAACTTTTCTCCAGTAAGGTCTGTCTGCATCGTCCGGAATAGGTGGTAATCCGAAGGAGCTATGTCTGGTGAATATGGCGGGTGGGGTAACACTTCCCAGTCCTGTCCCTCTAAATATCTTTTTACGACTTCTGCGGTATGCGGTTTGGCATTGTCATGCTGAAGAACTAATTTGTTATGTCTATTCACCCATTCTGGTCGTTTTTCTTCTATGGCTCGCTTCAAACGCATTAGTTGTCGTCGGTAAACTTCTCCATTAATAGTTTCAGAGGGTTTGAGCAACTCATAATATACAATACCTTTCTGATCCCACCAAATACAGAGCATGACCTTGGCACAGTGAATATTTATTTTTGGCTGTGATGGGCCTGGTTCGCCTGGTTTCACCCAAGCTTTTTTGCGTTTAGGATTTTCGTAGTGTATCCATTTTTCGTCTCCTGTGACTATCCGATGCAAAAATCCTTTTCTTTGCTGTCTTTGAAGCAGCATTTCACAAATGGTTTTCCGACGTTCCATGTCTCTTTCTTTTAAATCATGTGGAACCCAGTCACCGGCTTTTTGAATCATTCCCATCATTTGTAAACGCTTTGCAACAGTTGAACGATCAACATTTAATGCTGCAGCTAATTCTGATTGAGTTTGGCAAGAATCTTCCGCCAATAATGCTTCCAATTCAGCATCTTCAAATTTTTTTGGTGGTTTTCCATGTTCTTTATCCTCAGTACTAAAATCGTTATTTTGAAATCGTCGAAACCATTCCTTGCAAGTTGTATTAGACGGAGCATGCTCACCATAAATCTCCACAAGCAAACGATAAGTTTCCGCTGCAGTTTTCTTCGCAATAAAATAATGTAATAACACTTCCCGCAAATGACGTTTATTTGGAATAAAAACCGACATTTTCGAAAAGGTGAAAACAATTGTTGCTTACACTTCAACCAAATATCATAAAATGCGTTAGATAGCTGACATTCAGTACTATCGAATACAAGTATGGTCATTTATTAGTACACGTAAACAATACTAAAAACGACATCTGTTGAGAAAGGGCGGAGTCATATTCACACACCCATATATATTTAGTTTAAGTTCCCTTCAGCTCATGTTTGTACTAGCTGCTAAACTTTCTTAAGCTGCATGTACTGGACCCAAGCCAGCACCTACACAGCGAAGATATGAGCTGACTTTTCGAGTGGCTAATCCAAGCTTATAGAGGCCGAATAGAAATCTATTTAACCGTTGTTGCTCACAAAATGAGTTTTTTTTAAATATTCAATTGAAAATTCTAGCGCCGAAATTTTTCGGATGAAAATTTCACGCTGAAATTGCAGTAGAGATCAATTTTCAAGCTTTTATTTTATGGGGTCAAAGTTTTGTAGTTTTGTAGCTATATGAAATTTGAACGCGTTGTTTTTGTAATATTTTGAAGTTTGTTTCATGAATTCGATATCACACTGCTACCAAATTCAGATTACCATGGAATAACAAAACTTAGCCATATATATTTAATAAAACTTCGTTAATTTCTCACAATTATTCCCGTACCCCGTACCAGCCTCTAATGTTCTCACTGCAAGGACACCGACCTACTCTCGATAATTGAGAGTGAATGGGCTTTGATCTACCACGGGAGCCCAATCCGGTGTGGGTTTGAACCCGCGACCTTTTGATTGAAAGTCGTTGTCTATGCCCCTGGGCCACCACGCTCCCTTATTATGGTAATAATATTTATTGTGAAGTGTACACAGTTAAACATTAAAACATAATTATCTCATATCGTATTTTGTATAAGCTCAGTGATTTTATTTCTACAAATTAGTATTCGAGTTATGTATTCACATAGCATTCGATTTTTACGCAGTTTTTGTTGTACTTCCAAGCGTACATTCAAAAAAAATCAAAAATAGTCAAAAAATCAATCTTAAATACAATATAATATAATAGTAGGTAACCTAAGTTAAATGCTTATTAGAGAATATCCGATCACTGAATTTAATGTTTTTTTTTTTAAGAAAAAAAAAATATATGTCATTAAATTCATTTAATTGCGATAGGTTCGCGGAACGATGATAATGGAATGAGCTAAAAGAGCAACTAAAACAGCAACAAAAGTTATTCGCCATGACAAATACTGATAATCTTGTAATACACCTTGTATTGCTGTGTTCTGGTGAAAGGGTGTGCGCCAGCAACATCACACGATCATGAGACATAACATCTCATTCTTGGGTGACGAGTGCTACGGGATGTAACATGGACTTCCCATACTTCGGTCGGCGACGACCTAAGTCGTTTTGCTATTGTTATAGAGAGGTACTTCACATCAGGATTACCTGCTCGTCCAGACATTTAAGTAGTATAAAACATATAACTTCTTGGTGCTCAGTCAACCAAATATCTTTTACTCGTATAAAAATCAATTGCCGTTCATTAGTCTCGCAAAAACTCGAATATGACTCGACCGAATTGGCTGATTTCTTTTTCTTTGTGATCATAATTGTCCTTACAAGATTTATTTGGAAAATTTACGGGATATTTGAAAATTGGGAAAAATTTTATTAAGCATTTTTATATTGGGATTTTTCCACTACGTCGTTTGTATTTTGAATGAAGACAGGAGAACATTTTTAGGATCAGCTTGTATGAAATATATTTTTTATCTGTTCTACTAATTCAAAGGTTTGAAAATCGAATTGATACTTCTGAATATGAAATATTATCTCAAGCCTCGTAACAGTTCCCTTGAATTCCGCCTCATATATTTTATGATGATCAAAGTGAATTACATGATCGATTGATCAGCTCCGTGTAATGAATTATGTAAGGCATCAGAGAGATGGTGCGTATCCTTTGATGGAGACTGAGAGGATACGATCGGCAATTAATTGGTAGGTATTACTCTGTCGAGGTTTAGGTAAAAGCCACACAGTCAAGATTTAGCTTGACAAGATTTAACTGAAAGTTTAAAATGAAATAAAGAAGTATCACATGTATAAAATATGTAAAAAGAACTCTTAATCCTGCACTAGGATTCCCTGTGTCACTGATGGTATGGACAAACACATACAAGACAAACACCCATAATCCGAAAACAAATTTCATGCTCACTATGCAAAGTGTGTCATGATCAGAAATTGAACCCGGGACGTCTCACTTACGGAGCTACCGCCAGCTAAGCTAAAAAGCCGTTCAGTTTGTTTATATTGAATTACATCTGAAATTATTGAAAGGCGAAAACTAATCAATCAGTCACGTTTCAAAGTAAAATATTTAATGAAATTAAAAATACTTTTTACTACAGATAAATTACCGCAGATTAACAAAAATCTAGTATATTTTAAATGAGACAACACCACCGTTTGATTGTAGTATTTTGGCATTAAATGCCGCGAACGGACATGAAAGCTTCCACATTTTTTTACTTGTTTATAAGAGTATTTTGGGTTTTTGGAAGACCAAAAAGTGATGGATGACCGTGAGGTCACCCATCCAAATACTGACCGGGCGAAGAGTTCCTTAACTGAGATGATCTGTAAAGAAAAATATCTTAATAGCAATTCGTCATACATCACCGGTTCTTTTATAATATTGATGATCATCATCATGACTGTTATCGTAAGTATACACGGATCATTAATCATTAACGAAATCTCTTGCTTCCGGAATCGTTATCTTTATCTTACGGTAAAGGATATCCTGTAAGATCCTCATAAGGGTAACCATATTCTTGCGTAAGGTTCTTGCTTCCAATAAGGGGTCTCACAGTCTAACTTTATGGTAAGTGAGAATATTTTGGGGTATACTCATTGACCTACCCTCGGTGATAATATTATAATCACTAACAAGTAACTGATCTAGACTGATTTACTGACAGTATACAACGGGTGAAGAAAAAAGCCACATGAAAGCAATATATGCGATTTCGTTTACTTTGATGACAAATTTTATTCTATAATAGTTATTTTGATTTAAATAAAAAAAAAATATGGGATTTTTCTGAAAACATATTAAATCAAACTTTTTTTTTAAATTGTTTTGTAAAACATGTACAACTGAGGTAAAAAATACAGCCGAATTGAAAACCTTGAAAACGTCGATTGAAAATAATCTAAAATTTCGTTCCCTGCAAGAAAATTATTTATCAATGTGCTAGACGCAATATTTTAAATTGTTCATTTTTTGCTCCGCGGCAAATTACCAGGTGTGGTGCTACTACTCTGGACTACGGACGTACTTGTCAATTCAAGTGTAGCTATTTTGGGTTGCTCCTTTTGCACCATACGTATAGGGGTTCTGAGGGAACTCGCCTACAGGAAAATGGAACCTCGCGAGGAGAGCCGCGTGGCCGTAATCTAGTTTGAATATCACGATTCGTTGGCATTTAAAAGCGGCTCTCTGTTCCATTTTCGATAGCCAAAAACTTTAAAATTTATAACTGCGTCGGATTTAGTTTTAAACCACTGCAGTTTTTTTAATAAATTTCAACTATTCTTAGGTAGTATTTTATGAGCGCAATATCACGTTCTCGAAACGGTGACGGAAAACATCGTGAGGAAACCGGTATGTCTTACAACCAAAAAATCGATGACATATGACATCTACCAATTCGGATTGGGCTCCCGTGGTAAATCAGAGCTCTTCCACTCTCAATTATCAGGAGTAGGCCGGTATCACTGCAGTGAGAACATTAGAAGCTGTGACGGTTGGTTTTTAACCTATGCTATATATCATAGGTATGATCGTTTAAGCGTTTGTTTGTTTGTTTGTTACTGTATTCCCCTAACCTCCTCCAATAAGGCAAATATGGTCGATAAACCCGCTCAAACTAAACCAAACTTTATTATTAATTCAAACTCGCCCATAGAAATGCCACCCACACTCCTACCGCACTACCCACGCTTTTTCACTTCTTTATTTCAACGCTCCAAAACCCTGGTTTATATTAGGATTTACCTTGAAGGATTTTTTTGAAGTGAAAACTTCAAAAGGCGCGTTAGGTATTTTCTGAGATGGGAAAAAAACATTGAACTTGCGACACTGTTACTGTTCCCGTTACCTTTTTATTTATTATGTATTATGTATTTTTATATATTATGTAAGTATGCCCGTGGTGTCACTCGTCCAAGGTGACGAAAGGTGAAGGTGGTCTGTCTGAAAACCAGCGCAGATTCAAGAGCAGACGGAATAAATTCATGTCGTTCTGGGATTAGGATTGTAAACCCCCCCGTGTATCAATGTCTGAAATAAATGGTTATTATTATTAAGATGAGGCAACAACTTTTTTAAATCACATGGCAGTATTTTATTCAGTTTTATAATAAATGTTCCTACTGTTTTTATGTTAAGTTATTTGTTAAGTATGTCAAATAAATATTTTTTTCTTTTTTTCTTTAACTACAATAATAATGATATATTACAACTTTAACGATATTTTCGTAATTTATGTTTTTAGCACTAAATACTTATTTTGCAAAGATTAGAAATGGCCACATTTAGAAACTTTAGTCTTTCTCCTAATAATATAATATAATAAATGTTCCTACTGTTTTTATGTTAAGTTATTGTATTTCTTAAGTATGTCAAATAAATATTTTTTTCTTTTTTTCTTTAACTAATAATGATATATTACAACTTTAACGATATTTTCGTAATTTATGTTTTTAGCACTAAATACTTATTTTGCAAAGATTAGAAATGGCCACATTTAGAAACTTTAGTCTTTCTCCTAAACTTTAAATTTCAAAAATATTTTACTATTATTTTCAAACAAATACTTGACGGTTTTCAACTTTATATCAATCCGGATTTCTAAACTCTCATATTTCGTATTCAACACCGAGGTTTGACAGGACTTATCAACAGAGCACAGTGAGGCTAAACCACGGTATAATACTATAGTTTAGCGCAGCTGCAATTTTAAAGCTTATGACGAAACGAAATTATTGTCGCCGGAACTCTCAGCTGTGAATTAATATTTCAGTGTAGAGAAACGTTAAAAAGTAACTGATTAAAAAAAAATTAACAAACTTACTTCAATACTTCAATTCAATACTACCCTCAATTTTTCGCACATAGGGGTAAAATTATCCCATGATTAACGTTTACACACACCCCTGCACTAGGATTTCCCTTGCGCATATAGCATGAAAAAACCATAAGATAAACACCCAAGACCCGAGAAAAAAATTCATGCTCACCCGGACACACTTAGCACCAGTTCTAATGCTACTTATGAAAGCTCTTCTTGAACCGAGGGCATTTTTATTTTAATAAATAAATAAAATAAACCTCTATGGTGGCATGGAAAAACACAAGACAAACACCCAAGACTCGAGGACAAACTTCATGCTCACCACAAAGTGTGTGCCGTTGACGGCCGGGAATTGAACACGGGATCCCTCGTTTCGAAGGCAGGGCTACTACCAACTAAGCCACGGAGCCGTCTAAAGTGTAGAGACTCAAAGGGTACTTACTTACGGGAGCAAACAACATGGACCCCTCTTGGATCCAAAGTTTCTAAGAGCATAATGAGCGAATTTAGTTATGAGGAAAGTATTTGGCTTTGATCATCTCGAAGAGGTCTTCAGAACCTGTATATGAAGTCCATTGTCGTAGGGTGATATAGAAAGGGAAGCGAAGCGATATAGCGCGATGTGAATAACATAATGTGTGGCTGTGGTGATAAATTGGGCACAATATCACCGAGTATAAAATGGCAAAATTTTTTGTAAAATTAAATAGTCTGAAAGTTTTTTCTGATTCCTCTTTTTGATAAAGTTTATCTTCGAGGTGGTCCCATTTGTATCTTAAAATTTACCTCTTTGAGTGGAATATGGGAGATGATATTTGCTTTTTCTTTTTTAACGCAAAATCTCATATTTCCTGTTTCATAGGCGGCATGGACAACACAAGACCCAACCATACACTTCATGCTAACCGCACAAAGTGTGAACCGAATAGATCAATGGAAAGAGGATTCAAACCCGGGACTTCTTGCTTCGCAGGCTTAGACTAATCTATAAAGCGTCAGTTGGTTCGATTTTTAAATCAGTTTAATATTATATATAATAATAATAATGTTTTTATTGCATTTCCCAAAAGTGCATCATCTTAACTATAATAAAATCTCCTTTTAAGTGTAAAATATACTTGTCATAGAAGATTTCGCTCTTGCTTAGGACTATGTAACAATTTTCTGTATGGGTAATAAATAAAAACATTTAAAAACATACTAGTTACCTATTTGTCTAACATACTAGTTCAATACTCAATACGCAATAGTTTATTGTATTCCACAATGTAAAAACAGATGTTATGATATTAGGTAAAGATCATCATGGACCCTGTTGGGCACAACAATAATATAAAATAGTAATATATAATAGTTACTATAGTCTGCCTTATAATTTGAGTGTGTACCAGTGTGTGTGAATTGAGAAGGTGTATATATATATTAATAACGAAGTAAATTGTTTTATAAATTTTGTAAATACCTAAGTATTCATAATAAGTAAGTTTAGAACTGACACACATAAATACAAAACACGCGTTTACATCTCAAGGCTAAAATATAATGTTTATAATCTTATCACACAAACGATTAGTTTTATATTGTTGTAGTTATGTATATATAATATAATATATTAGCTATTCCCGCGACCACATTAGCGTGGAATTTAATTTAACAATTCCATGCAATTTCTTTCTTTCTTTCTTTTATATATTTTCAAATGCATTTATTAAAAAGCTGTCATTTTGAATTTTCAGACACTTCAATTTGATTTATTTGTATAGACTATACCCAGAATTCCTTTCTTTAAAGGCAATGTCAAATGTTGGTCTGTAGCGCAATAATCGTTCCAGTTGCGGCGAATTTTAGTTTACAATTTTTTTTTTAAATATCATATAAAAGTTTTTTACAAACCATAGTATATTTTATTCAACATTATCCTCATATTATTTTAGGGGGATCGCTACTAAAATTTCCCGCTGGCCCCTTCGGAGACCAACAAGAAGTTTACTTCCCGTTGGTCCCCTAGGAAACGAAGCGCGGGGACGAGCGGGAACAACCCGAATTTACATCTATCTAAAAAATAATCTTGGTAACGTATACTGATTATATAATATCTACACATTAATATTTCACCTAGGACAGCGGGCATCGCTCTCATCTATACAGGCGACAAATCAAAGAGTTTTATTTGACTCCCGCTGCTTTTTATCCAGTTTTCTGCTCAATTACTCGATTTCGGCGGCCTAAAATGTCTTTTTGTGATTTATTCGGAACATAAATACATTTTTATGGTTAGCTTTAATGGAGTTATAATCCCGAATTAGGCCTAACTAAGATAGACGGCCAGGTTCGTTTGACGAATGGACACAAAATTTACCTAATATACATATAATGAAAATTAATGGACAGTCTAGAATTTATGATTTTATAATATTATTTTATTGGCAGAATTCTGAGTATCGCGGCTTGAATTGTATATTACAAGTAACCCAAATCGACTTCGCGCGTAGCAGACAATTATATGCCTACATTTTTTTATATCGTAGTTGCAATAAAAGTATACGTACAATAATTTTAATCTAAAAATCACACACGTGCAACTAAACCAAAGCGATAAAATCGAACGTAAAAAACGAATGCGGATGAGGGTAGACCGATATGTACCGATATGTCTGCCAATGATTTGCACGCCCCGCAGACTTCAGTTTATCCGGGACCATGACTCATGAAACTGCGTCGAAATATTGGGAGTCAAACTCACAAATCATGGTAAATGTCTCGGTAACTTGAAAAATAATGTTCAAAGCCACGATAATTTTAAAATTTATTTGAGCTTGTTACACGTATGAATTTGCGCATGCGCCCGAAATGCGCCGGTTTGCGAAAGGCATGTGTGTTACGTAGTGTAATTTATTCGCGCGGCTCCTGCGCCGAATGGGAATTAAGAGTACGCCATGCCAGCGCTTCAAGACAAATTTCGGGCTTCCCTTCCCGCTAGCCGTCGCACACCCAAATCCTCTTTTGTTATTTTATTAGTCATTTTTTTATCGAAGCTTTTTTCACTAATCGTTTTTTAACCAAAACATGTTTTAGATAACAAAAATGTTGGAATTAAATTATTTTTTTTTCAGATTTTTAGCATAAGTAGATATTTTAATTCTATTTAATTCTATTTAATTCTTTAGAGTCAATTTATGCCTACTTGAAAACTGAACTGTACGCAAAATCTGTTTAGTGGCATTTGAACAGAGGGCATGTTATGATGTCGGTTCCTGCTATACTAGGCGATAAGCCATGTCCGAGACCTTGAGGTGGCTTGAAAACTCTTACACAGTTGGTAATTTACACAAATATAAGTCTAATTTGGTATAGGGTATGTTAGGTATAGTACCCACTACTAAGTCATACGTACTAACAAGTGACAATAAAAAAAACATTAACTATCCAATTATCATAGTAACGGCCAAGTACGTGATTCATATATTTTTTTAGTAGCAGCGAGATAAAAATAAATTCTCATAAAAAGTTGCCATATTTTTTTATACTACTTAAGTGACGGGACGAACTAAAGGTCCATCTCATATTAAATGCTTATCTCCGCGCATAACAACATTAAATAAATAAATATTCACTGCCATTATACACAGCGCCATCTAGCCCCAAACTATGAGAACTAGATAACTGATAGAATACATAATGTAAAGTACTTTTTTTGTAAATATATGCAGATACATATTAATACCCAGACACAGAACAAACATCCATGTTCGTCAAACAAATGGTTGTCCTGAGGGCGAATCGAATTCAAGACCTACAGCGCAGAAGGCAGCGCTACAACCAACTGAGTTGTGAGCTCAGTGACATTAATACGACTCGGGTCCATGGGTAGACCCCAGTCGCATCTCGCTGCGTCTCTCACCCGAGACGGGAATGTAACGTCTCATGCGCCTCTGATTTCACCAGCACCCACACTCTTCCACCTTAAGACAGCAATACGAGTGCACTACTGCTTGGTGACAGATTAACAGGTGTGGATGCAGTATTACTCCGGACGAACTTGGCTCAGATTCTACTTCTTCTTTTGTTGCTATAGCACCACCTAGAGGGTACGTGTACAGAGGGACTCAAGGGGTACTCACCAACAGACATGAGCATCAGAACCTCCCAAATAGATTATTGTGTGTGAATATGACTCCGCCCTTTCTCAACAGATGTCGTTTTTAGTATTGTTTACGTGTACTAATAAATGACCATACTTGTATTCGATAGTACTGAATGTCAGCTATCTAACGCATTTTATGATATTTGGTTGAAGTGTAAGCAACAATTGTTTTCACCTTTTCGAAAATGTCGGTTTTTATTCCAAATAAACGTCATTTGCGGGAAGTGTTATTACATTATTTTATTGCGAAGAAAACTGCAGCGGAAACTTATCGTTTGCTTGTGGAGATTTATGGTGAGCATGCTCCGTCTAATACAACTTGCAAGGAATGGTTTCGACGATTTCAAAATAACGATTTTAGTACTGAGGATAAAGAACATGGAAAACCACCAAAAAAATTTGAAGATGCTGAATTGGAAGCATTATTGGCGGAAGATTCTTGCCAAACTCAATCAGAATTAGCTGCAGCATTAAATGTTGATCGTTCAACTGTTGCAAAGCGTTTACAAATGATGAGAATGATTCAAAAAGCCGGTTACTGGGTTCCACATGATTTAAAAGAAAGAGACATGGAACGTCGGAAAACCATTTGTGAAATGCTGCTTCAAAGACAGCAAAGAAAAGGATTTTTGCATCGGATAGTCACAGGAGACGAAAAATGGATACACTACGAAAATCCTAAACGCAAAAAAGCTTGGGTGAAACCAGGCGAACCAGGCCCATCACAGCCAAAAATAAATATTCACTGTGCCAAGGTCATGCTCTGTATTTGGTGGGATCAGAAAGGTATTGTATATTATGAGTTGCTCAAACCCTCTGAAACTATTAATGGAGAAGTTTACCGACGACAACTAATGCGTTTGAAGCGAGCCATAGAAGAAAAACGACCAGAATGGGTGAATAGACATAACAAATTAGTTCTTCAGCATGACAATGCCAAACCGCATACCGCAGAAGTCGTAAAAAGATATTTAGAGGGACAGGACTGGGAAGTGTTACCCCACCCGCCATATTCACCAGACATAGCTCCTTCGGATTACCACCTATTCCGGACGATGCAGACAGACCTTACTGGAGAAAAGTTTACTTCATGTGAAAGTATCAAAATTTGGATTGACAACTGGATAAGCTCAAAAGACCAGGACTTCTTCCAGCAAGGAATACGAAAACTACCTGAACGATGGGCGAAGGTTGTAGCTGCAGATGGAGCATACTTTCAATAATTTTTTTTTTTAATTTTGTAAGCGAACAAATGTGTTTTATTTTGACAAAAAGGGGCGGAGTCATATTCACACACCCAATATAAAGTCAAAGTCAAACTCATTTGTTCCTTTAGATCTCAAGTATCATTTAGACAGGTCAATTTAAAAAAAAAAATAATGAACTATCATTATATATTTTGTTTAAACGAAGAATAAATATTTATTTTAAACGGCTTTGTGCAGAACGCACGCATTATGCGCATTATACGCAGGCGTATAATTATTATAGTTATAATATTTTTTTTTTGGGTTTTCTAACAATTTTTATTTAACTACTAACAATTCTATGGATCTCGTATCTGAAATAAATGATTTTTATTATGCGTGTCTTGCAAGAGTGGCAGTTGCAATTAGTACATGTGTGAAGTGCATTTGCGGCGCATTTGCCAAATCTCTACACATTCTACGATCGCATCGTCACTTACCACCAGTTGTGAACGGTAATGCTTCGCTGCATATCATAAAAACATTATGAAAGAGACTAAACTAATCTCTCTGTTTTTTTTTTTTCATCCTGCTTTATATTTATTATCACACAATACTTTAAATACAATGTAATCTACAGATAGTGTTATCGGATAGCTCATAATTCTAGTATTACTGTAGAGTTTGACGCTAATATGCATATAATTTGATATTACATTTGTATTTTATTTTAAATATGTTGCGGTTGCTGGTGTTTGTGGGTGCATTGATATTTGTGGCTGCTCAAGAAAGATTCTCCTTGAATATTTTGCATTATAATGACTTTCATGCAAGGTGAGGCATTTTACTTTTTCTTGTTAATGGCCGGTTTCTTTAGCTGAATTGATATTTTGCTGAAGGGTTCGCCCGGTGGTACTGAAACTAACAGCCAGCTGTCCTTTTTTTGCTATATTTATACGAAATAGTACTGAAATCTATTAATTAGTATCGGATGAGCAACAAAAAGTTATTAGTTTTGCGTTTATAACAATTTTGTTACTTTATTTGCCATACCATTTAGAAAAGAGAGAAATAAATTACTGTAAAATAATGATTACCGTATCAAACTCATAGTCTGACGCTGTGTTTTCAAACTTCTGTTCACAAAAAAACTGGAAAAAATCTATGAAATAAGCTTGTTAATAATTTAGTTCATTTCCTGTTCAGGTGGTTTGCTCGAAATTTTATCAAACCACGCAGCAATCAGGTTATGACAACCTGATTGATTCGTAATATAAAACTGTAAATATGGCAATAATCTTTATGACATTTATGGCCGGGCCACACTGAGGTATTGACATTTATAATGACACATAAAATAAAACAATAAATTCAATTTAATATCTATATATATAAAAGAAAGTCGTGTTAGTTACTTCACTTATAACTCAAGAACGGCTGAACCGATTTAGCTGAAAATTGGCAGGGAGGTAGTTTAGAGCCAGGAGAAGGACATAGGATACTTTTTATCCCGTTCGACATCATTCCCGTGTGACTTGACATGTAACGTCAGTCACTATAAAACGTGGTATAACAAAAAAGAATCAGACTTGGAATAACAAAATTGACGTATAATGACAGCTATGTAATGACGTATGGATGACTATTTGATATTTGTAAGAGAACATATATCTAGCTATCATGGTTTAATCACAATAACCGATTTTATGTTCTAAATAATTGTTAAATCGTCTGAAGAAAAAAACGCGGGTGAAACCGCGGGGCACAGCTAGTATTGTATAATGATATTTCTGGCCTTGCCACGCCAATATATTGCCATTTGTAATGACACAAACCCTTGCATGTATGCAAATAAATTCAGTAAAAAATATAAATGGCATAAAAAATATTTATGGCATTGCCACGCTTAGGTGTTGCCAATTATAATGACAAAAATTAAAAATTCAGTCTCAAAGCAATAATCTAAAAAGCAATAATAAAGCAATACATAGCGTATATAAAAAAGTAAGATTTGTGGACTTAACACGCTAAATTATTGCGACTTATTATATAATATAATGACATAAACTCAGTTGCTGAGGCTGTCATAACATGCTCATGTCATGCTCGCACCTGATTTCATGGTAAATCATTTACATAAATTGTTTTGCCATATTTTTTATGTAGAAAAATTGATGTTATGTGTTACCTACGCCCAAAACAACAGCAATACGACTTAGGTAAACGAATTCGACATAAGTATTGCTCCGGATCTAGGCATTAATTTTAATTTTCTCATCAGTTATATGACTTTTAATGAGTATGGTTTTCCCAAATAGCGTTTTTAGACGATAGTTTTAACCATAATTTTCGGATGTAAATTTTGAATAGTTTTAAGAAATTAAATAATAAAACATTGTCAAAATATTGCCAAAATAAGACAACGGTCATCTGCTTTAATGAAAATTAAGACCCTATTGAATAATATTTTTAACGTATAATGTAACGAAAAATCCGTTTTTCAGATTCGTAGAAACAAGCCCGCTGGGGGGGATTTGCAACCCAACCGCAGCACCCTGTATAGGAGGATTCGCTCGGCTTGCCACAGTGGTCAGGGAGAGATTAGCGGCAGAACCTCAATCGCTGCTTCTCAATGGGGGAGACAGTTTCCAGGGTACCATCTGGTACAACATCCTACGATGGAATGTCACACAGGACTTCATGAACATGATCCCTCATGATGCTCATGTAATTTTATAATAATATTACTAAAATATTCCCATAGGTTGATTCCCATAGGTTGTACTATGGGAATCAGATTAATGTCTATCATTAATCTGGAATTATTTACTGGAATTATTTTATGGACATTTTACACAGCGCTATCTAGCCCAAGACTAAGCATAGCTTGTAATTTAAGAATCATATTACTGTAAATGTAATTATATGTGTGTATATGTAGTGTGTGCTAGGTAAACCAGATAGCCCACATTTTTTTTTAACTTACTCTACAATCTGAAACCACCCAAGTCCAAACTAAGCATAGCTTGAATATGAACCATATCTCTTATACAATACAATACGTACGTATATTATATATGTTCCCCGCGACTTCGCTCGCGTGGAATTTTTCATTGTTTATGCGGAACCCTAGTTCTATTCTATTTATAAAATAAAAGAATCCTCTGTTACTTTTTATAACAGCTGTCAGTAAAAGTCCCGTCAAAATCTATCCGGCCGTTTTGAAAATTAGCTAAAACGAACAAACACATTTTTTTAAGTTGGTTTTATTTGTTATTTGTACCATATAAACGTTCAAAAATGCATGTAGTAAAAAGGTATTATTTACACATTATAACACACACTAGATTTTTATTAATTGTTTTTATCTTTTAATTTTTCTAATGAAATATATTATTTATTAAGATCAATTTTATATTGGCAGGTTCTTGGTAACCATGAATTCGACAACGGAATTGAAGGTGTGGTTCCGTACTTAAAGCATTTGGAGGCACCGGTGGTTACAGCCAATATTATCGATGATGAGGAACCCACAATCCAAGGGCTGTACAAACCTAGCATCACTGTGGAAAAGCAAGGAAGAAAGATTGGGATCATTGGCGTCATCATTGCTGAGACAGACGTGAGTATCATTTGACGACTCCATGGCTTAGTTGGTAGTAGCCTTCGAAGCGAGGGGTCCCGGGTTCGATTCCCGGCCGGGGCATACTTTGTGTGGTGAGCATAAAGTTTGTTCTCGGGTCTTGGGTGTTTGTCTTGTGTTTCTGTGTTTGTCCATGCCATTTGTGACACAGGGAATCCTAGTGCAGAGGTATGAGTGTGTAAACGTTGCTTATTATTGCTGGAGAAAGTTAATCAAACTCATTTGCTCCTTTGGATCATAAAGTATCGTTTGAATACGTCAAATTTTACACACACAAGTAAACATGTCCAAGAGCATATAACGTGTCTCAGGACGCAAATAGGCAACTTACGTACACACATATGTCAAATTACAGTCATTTTTTATGTTGCATCTAGTCTTATATGTTAAGATTACGTTTGTTTCGACCCTCAACGAGTAATCCGAGGAAGAAATATCATAAATCTAGAAATATAAACGCTTACACACTCACTAGGATTTCCTATCACAGGTGGTTTGGAACACATAGAAACAACACAAATACCTCCAAGAAAAAATAACTGTCTTCGGAATGTCCAGGTCTTCGACTGGTATCTGGTTAAAAGCTTTTACCAGGTCAATTTTTGTGTATATTTTTGAACCAGTTGGATGGGATATCGATCAGGAATCGTACGCACGTTGAGGGCTCTTTAGTCTCCACATGGTCGCCAGGAGTCAGAAGTCTTGCGAACCAGGTGAAGAAGAGAAGACCAGCAGCTTTCAGAACGTCAGGCTGTTCCATTACATAATCTCTTCGAATTCTTTCTTAGCAATCTGAAGTCGGTCTTGTGCCAGGCGACGAGCACGAGATGCTACATAATTATAGCTGTAACAATAACTACAACCATAAAATTTATGATTCGCCATTGCACCATGATGTAAAATGTTACAGTTAAAAGCATGACTAGTGATAAGATGTAACCATAACCTTAACCGCCTGAAATTGAGTCGTTAATGTTAATGTTATTTATGACGTCATTTTAACTATTGCTAAAATGGTGCAACTTTCAATTCGCATAACTGGAGATTTGACAGCCATAGTAATTGATAGATACTTGGTGATGGCCCAAGGGTATAGACGCCGACTTTCAATCTGAAGGTAGCTGGTTCAAACCCGCACGTGAGTGGCACAAACGCACAAACCAATGAGTTTTTTTCACTGAAAAATTCATGTGCGCAATACCACGTTAACGAAACGGTGCCGGAAAACATCGTGCAGAAACCGGCATGTCTTAGAACCATAAATTCGAAGACATGTGACATCTACCAATCCGGATTGGGCTCCCGTGGTAAATCAAAACCCATTCATTCTCAATTATCAAGAGTAGGCTGGTGTCCCTGCAGTGGGAACATTAGAAGCTGGTAAGGTGCAACTCACCTCTTAAAGTCAGTGGAGGAGAAATATCAGTGGTGACAGCAATTCTCAAACGAACGAAAAACTTCGACGAAGCTGGCACAGATCATACTGCTGCTTAGAAGATAAAACAAGTTGTTAACTTTTTAACAGACGCTAGCATCAACTGGACGTCTAAAGTTCTTAGATGAAGTTGAAACAGTTAAAGCCGAAGCTGAAAAGTTGAATGCCGAAGGTGTTAATATCATAATAGTTTTGTCGCATTGTGGATTGGATATTGACAGGTGAGTTTACAACCTATTACTATATATGCAAAGGTCAAAAGCAACGCGACATTTGGATTAAGAAATAAGTAAATGTTTATGGACATTTCACACATCTAGCTCCATACTAAGCGTTGCTTGTACTATAACAACTAGATAACTGATAGAATACTTATAAAGTACTTTTTTTATAAATCCTAACTAATATTATAAATGCGAAAGTGACTTTGTTTGTTTGTTGCTTTGAAGCCTAAACCGCTGAACCGATTTTAAAAATTCTTTCACCAATGGAAAGCTACATTATCAGCAAGTAACATAAGCTATATTTTATCCCCGTTTTCTTACGGGAACGGGAACTACGCGGGTTACACCGCGGGGCGCAGCTAGTGCATACATATTAGCACCAAGATACAGAACAAACATCTATTTTCGCCCTACAGGTGTTTGTTCTGGGTGGGAATCGAATTCACGACTTTAAAGACAGAAGGTAGAGATTGATTTAGCTGATCTGTGAGGCCAGTCAATGAGGATTGGGAACTGGCTTTCAACTGAGGATACCTTTGAGAGCTTGGTGGCAGATTTTCAAAATGAGTGTGGTAGCTGGGCTATGAACTCATGGGTTTCCTTTGTCAAAGCTCAAATTTTTAGACAAGGCGAATACTTGTCTAAATGTTTGAGCTTTTGGAATCCATGAATTGCAGATCTTTGTTTATGATTTGTTGTTCACATTCCGTGAAAAACGTGACTAAAGGCTATTAAAGTTCTTTTTAAAGCTATATAATTTAGCGTTTAAATTAGATCGTAATTAACGTTTTGAAGATAGCTTAATTGTTTCCGTTGAATTTCGCAAAATCCAATTCCACTACATAATTTTAGTAAAAATTAAACACGCAATGGCAAGTAAAGTCAAAAAAGTTTTTTTGACTTTACTTGCCATTGTTTTTGTTTTGTGTGCGAACTGACAGCCCACCTGATTTTAAGTGGTTATACATAAATTACATAGTCAGTCCAAGTTGACATCGCGCAACGTCTGGTTATTGTTGGTAATTTTTGTGGTTACCATGGGGAACCTGCTTCAGTACAATGGTTACCCTGGCGGGGA
The DNA here is from genome assembly GCA_921293045.1 of Aplocera efformata. Taxonomy (NCBI): domain Eukaryota; kingdom Metazoa; phylum Arthropoda; class Insecta; order Lepidoptera; family Geometridae; genus Aplocera; species Aplocera efformata. Next base: position 2,830,367 of record OV121057.1, read on the forward strand.
AAGATATTCAAGGATCTCCAGACTCTCCACGAGGAACTTCACCAGAGAACCTCTTATATGTTACTTTGAGGCCTGTTTGAGAGCATACCAGGTTCAGCAAAGCACACTTCTAAGCTAGGCGGTGGGTTGTTAGGTGCGGTGGCAGTCCTTGTAACGAAGTTGGTATGTTTATGGGTTTCAGAGAAATAGCTCTTCATGGAGGACCATATATAGACATCATCGTTGGCGGCCACAGCCACACACTGCTGTACAACGACGAGGTGCCAGTACATTCCGCTTTTGAGGCTCGAGGGCCCTATCCAGTCGTTGTGGAACAAGCAGACAGAAAGGTAACTGTGATTCAAATACACTTGTCAACTGACTTTCAGAGAAGTGTATCAAATTGGCTGTATTTTATAACCGTTTTGGAAAATTCTTTTTTATTTGAAAGGATTTGCTTTCAGATTGGTCGGTCCCATAGAAATTGGATTAAAATCGGTTCAATTGTTTGGTAGTTAAATCAAAATAACTAGAAAAAAATTGCCACCCAATTAAACGAAATTGCATGTTTTGCAATTTCGTTTAATTGGGTGACATATTTTTCATACTAGCTGCGCCCCGCGGTTTCACCCGCATAGTTCCCGTTCCCGTGGAGAATACGGGGATAAATTGATTTTAATTTTTTCGTTAATTTTCCAATGTTTTAATAGTTATTCTGCTATTCGGGACGGAAACAAATCCAACAAATCAAAAACCATGGCAATCGGTCCAGCCGTTCTCGAGTTATAAGTGTTGTAACAAACACGACTTCTTTTATATATATAGATTTTATAGAAACCTCAAAAATTGTAGCCTATATGTTATTCTGATGTATAAGCAATATTGTGGTAAAGTTTCATTCAAATCCATGCAGTAGTTTTTACGTGAAAGAGTAACAAACATCCATACATCCATACTTACAAACTTTCGCCTTTATAATAGTAGTAGGATATATTTCTGTGCTTTTTTAATGCGTCCGTTGTATACTGATTTGGATGTCTTTTTCTCTTGTTAGGCTGTACCCGCTAATAGAAATAAGGAATGGAGGTATTGAAATCGGTTATTGTTTCGTTTTTTAAATCTGCCACTTGTTATTAGATATTAACTAATCTAATTGTCTGTCATTCCAGGTGCTGATTGTACAAGCTGCTGCGCACACTCAGTACCTTGGTGAAATCAAACTCTTGTTTGATGAAGTTGGTAATCTTCTGGATTGGGAAGGAGATCCACATTACATAGGAAATGAAGTTGTCCAAGGTTATAATAATCGAATAAATAATAACTTTACGTCTAATGTGTACGATTTCACTGGCACCCACACTCTTCCATCGGAACACAGCGAAGTAATCTTATTCGAAAATAAGAATATACAGACATATAAGTTAATATAATACTACCAAATACCAAAAAAACTTCTTCATTGCTTTACAAATATGTCTAAAATGCTTTTAAGCCAATAGCTATCTGCCTACTTTCGATTAGAGGCTTCATTGCGGGGCTGTCGGATCAAGGTTGCTAAAATGACCTCTATACCATGGTGATAAGAGTCCTATCCCGACTGGTCTAGTTCCGGTGTTCCAACGGTTTTTTGGCACGTCAATCTAATGCTCGCTGCCTTCGGCATACGGGCTCAATCTAGATTGAAAGATTTATTGGCATGAGTTTGATATATCTTTTTATTAGTGATTCAAGTACCGAAATTTAACTAACTTAATATTAAGTGGTTCACATGCCTGTAGCTATATTAGAAGTATATAGCCGGGGTTCGATCTCTGTTTGCAAGTTGAGTATGCAGTTTATAGCGATGTCCGAGTATTTAAGCGTTGTTATTAATTATTTATACAAATCTTAACTATTTCAGCTTCTGATATTTTAGCCAAAATAGATGAGTACATGCCCTTGATTGAAGAATTGGCTTCCGAGGAAATTGGGACGTCAATGGTACACCTTGCGTCAAACTGCGCATGCAGCGAGTGTAACCTGGGGAACTTTTTGTGCGATGCGTTTATGCACTCTGTACGTATTTATTTTCCTTCAATATTAACTTTGATTTCAAGATAACTCAATCCCACATTAATTTACTTAAAAACTGGTTGAGTACGACTATGACTCCACACAAAGAATTACTACTGATAGTATTTTTTTAGGTCTTTGTTAGGATATTCTTCATAATTATTTGAGAATCAGATATCATATCTCCATCATAATGAGACTGGTCTTATAATATTAAATTCATTTTATTTCATCATTCCTGGATATATTCATCTCCCGTTTCAAAATCAAAGTATTGAATTAATCAATTTTTTTATTAGTGTTTCGTTTCGTATTTCAGGTAGTGGATTGGGCAGAAGGCGACAGTTGGAACTACGCTCATTTCTGTGTTATAAACCAGGGGGGGATAAGAACTGACATCGAACCAGGATGTAAGGACTTTTCATATTGATAAGAGTAGAACCAAAAGTGTTTTTATGCATAACATGTGATGGAACGAGCTGATCACCGTTACCCATAGGTCCTCCCCGACGTAATATGGAAAGACCCAAGTCGCATCACGTTGCGTCCTTCACTCAAAACGAGGATATAATGTTTCATGCGCCTGTAATTTCACTGGCAACCACACCCTACCACCAGAACACAGCAATGCTTGACTATTTTTACTGCAACTTTGGGTTGCTCCTTTGGCACCACCCGGGTGTAAGGATTTTGTTCACCACGTTTAGGAATTTTGAGGGTACCTACGAACGCGAGAAACGTCTTCTTTCTCTGCTACAGGGAAACATAAACCATGCGCTGGTCAGCGGTTGGTTTATGGTTTAAGTCAAATATCTTTTAAATTTTTGATTGTAAAACTAGACTGTGTCCTCACGATATTTTAATTCACCGTTTTGAGATCGCGGTTTTGGGCACATAAATATTTCAGCCAAAAAAATAATCGGTCAGCCTTTGAACCAGCAACCTTCGAATTGAAAACTGGCTGCATTTCGAATAAAACATCGAATTTTCAAAGGTTAAAGAACAAAAGTGGTATACTATTTACAGAAGCCAAGAAGAAGTCCCTGTATAGTTTGGAGAACCAATATCTAATATTGAAGATTTTAAAGGCTTTTGTCCAACCAGATGACAGGCAGACAGATATTGTTTAGGACGCGGGTAGACAATAGTCTTTCTTCAAAGGGATCTGAGGGATAGCTACGTTTCTACTGCCACCTTCTAGCTGATATTAATAAAATATATCTGTAACAGAAAAGGGTCAATATAACAGGTTTTTAATATGCATTTTTAAGTATCTACGGCACAAAAATCAATATTTTTGTATTTTTTGTCTGTCGGTCTGTTTGTTCCGGCTGGACCGATTTTGACGGGACTTTCACTGGCATACACACACAGTTATAAGAAGTAACATAGGTGACTTATATTTAAGAAAAAGAAAAGGGTAAGGGTACCAGTGAATTACCAGGATCTGGTACCAGTGAATTACTGGCACTTAAATCACATCCGTGTCTCAGAGTCACGGATGGATTGCGATGGGACTTCGGTCTTCCCATACTTCAGTAGGGAAGACCCGAGTCGTATTTCTGTTGTTTATCGGCGTTGGTAACCAATTAACATCAGGTGAGCTCGTACCGCAACTTAATCACATATAAAATCAGACAAAAACCCGCTGGAATGTACTTCGAGTTGTTTATAATTACTTTGTTTTCTTTTTCAGTGATAACCTATGAATCTACCATCTTGGCCATTCCATTTGAGAATAACGTGGAAGTGTTTGATCTACGAGGTGATCATATTATGGAGTTGCTTGAGTATTCAGTTGCCAATGTCCCCTACTTAGGGGCAAGGATGCTTCAAGTTTCAGGTACCTTTAAATAAGTCTGTTGACATTTTGGAGACTTCAAAAAAACGAGATTTTTTCATCGACTGTAGGTAGATAGCACTAAATAAAGACAACAATAGTTTAAAAAAAGAAATCTTAACTAATAAAAAGGCGACACTTGGGGCGGTCTTATCACTATAAAGTGATCTCTTACATACAACCTTTCGATGGACAAGAATTATTTATTAGAAATGACACGGGGCATTGATGCATTCATATAAAGCCATACTAAAATTTAAATAACTCACTTACTTATAAAAAATCTAAAATATAATGATTTTTTTTACGATTTCTTCTACAATTGAAAACCGATTTACATTATTCTATTGTATTTTAATTTGTGTGACCTCTAAATTAGATCCATCGAAATTTCATAAAACGTAAATGAATTATAGGGAAGAAGGTATAGAAGTTAATTTATTATGTCCATAACTTTTTAATTAGTCAATTAATAGACTTCAAATAGGGTTTTGTGGCTATTTTTTTTTTACGGGATATCAATGGCCGATTTCAATGACTCTTTTTTTATACGATTGTGTGTACTTTAATCTGAGGGACGCTGGTTCAAATCCACAAAAACACCAATGAGATTTTCACTTGAAAAATTGATGTGCGTATCATAACGATGAGGAAAATATCGCGTGGAAACAGGCATGGCCCAGAAGCAAAATTCGAAGACATGTAACATCTACCAATCCAGGTTGGGCTCCCGTGGCAAATCAAAGCCCATTCACTCCCACTTATCGAGAGTTTACAGGTTTCTCTGCAATGGGAACATTAGAGACTGATACGAATAATGTTGAAAATGACAGCTAAAATTTAATTTAGCTATTAATGTAATTTTGTTGGCAACACTATGACCAAAAATGTAGCTCAATAAAAAACATGAAATTCCTTGTCATTCGAACACTACACTTCCTGAAAAATCAATCATTGATTCACCCAACCCAATTTTTCAGTAACAATCCAATATCTTAACAATTCAGCCATGCGTGTACCATAAAGGCATTCATTCATCAAAGAGACAATTTTAATCCAGGCTTGCGCGTTGTATTCGACGGCTCTCTCCCCGTAAACTCCAGGGTTGTCAACGTGACAGTACGATGCATCGAATGCGACGTCCCTAGATACGAGCCGTTGCGCCTCGACAAGTATTACAAAGTAATCACGCTATCGTTCATGGGCGAGGGAGGCGACGGATATACTGTGAGTGGGAACCCTATTTACCGATTCGTTTTATCGCTTCATTTTGTGCTGAATGTTTATGGATTCTATTTTTAAATGTTATCATTCTTGTTTCGTATGTGTGACCAACCGGTGGCGGAATTTCCAAGCAACCTGAAGGCGTCCGATATGGCTTATCGGCTAAAATAGTTCAAATGCCAATAAATGGTCACCCATCCAAAATCTGATTGGGCGGAGAGTTGCTTCACTAAATTGGTATTGTAAGGAACATGTAAAGATGCTTCAGAGTGGGCGCTTAAATCTTCACCTTCTCGTATCATTGGATTTGATATAATATTTGAAACGTATATTTCATTGGATACGGAAGCATTTGTAATGCCTTGTAGTTACTGAGTCATAGATGGCATAGACAAACACCGTCCACTGATATGGAATGATTATAACAACTTTGTAAAAATTTCAAAATTGATCAAAAACTTTCGCTATATGTACTCAATTATTTCATATTAATTTTAAAGTATATATGTCTACCAAATACAATATTAAACAGCTTACGGTTCAAACAAGCCTTGACAATGCCCGTATCGTACTTAAATACCGTTTTTTTTACTCGCCATAAACTACCATACGTAAATAACGAATAATTTAAAAAACAGTTGACAGAGTATATATTGTTTATCGGTATATTTTTTTGTTACTACAAATAACAATGTTGTTGATTAGCCTCATAGCCCAGTTGGTATTACTTCTTGTGCGCTCGTGAGTTCAATCCCTACGTGGAAACGCTTCTACGTTTGTGTGTTGTACGTTTAGGGAATCCAGTTGCTTGCGTCCGTAAGCGTGTGCCCTTTGATTCCCTACATGTACCCCCTGAATGTTAAAAGAGCAACCAAAAGTAGCAGTAGAACTTGTGCCAAGTTAATCTGGAATCTGCTTCTAAGCAATAGTGCTCGCATTACTGTGTTCCGGTGGAAGGGTGTGGGTGCCGGTGAAATTACATCCGCGTGAAACGTATCATCCCCGTCTCGGGTGATGGACGCAGCAGGATGAGTGCAACTCAGTTTAAGATCCAAATCTTATACTGAGTCGCATTTTTGGTGTCTTTGGTTGGGGTCGCCACTTACTACCAAGGGGGCCCGAAGATCGTTCCATCACTTATTCACATAATAAATACATGTATGGCTGTCAATATGTGTTATAAAGGAATATGTATTAACAAAAAAATGCAATACATAATTATATAAGTACTCTGTCAGTCATCTGGTTCCCATAGCAATGCTTAGTTGTAGTTCGATGCTAAAGAAATGTTTAATTTGAAGTTGAATTCAGTTATTATATCTTACCCGAATTCACACGTACAAAATAATAAACAAATGACGTCCAAACACGAATCTTTTACGACAAATTGTTGCGAAAGATGTAGGGAAAATGAAAGAGCCAATATTATCCGATTGGTTGGAATAGGAAGTGAAAGGAAATCCTGTGATATGTTACAAGTATGTACACACGAATAAGTATATATATTATACTTGTAACTTACTTTACTTACTTTCGACGTATTCAAACGAAACCTGAATTCAAATTCGAATTAATGAAATAACGTTGATTTTTTCCAGTTTCCAATAAGGTTAAAATAACAAGATCAAATTAACCCACCCAATATTGAACAAAAGAAAAATTAACTAAAATTACTTTCTCTTTTCGGAAATTATACAACGAGCGTAAACTTTTTAAAAGCTGCCCAAATTTTGGCATTCACCCAACTCCATTTTATTGGAAGGTCAATATCGGAGTATTATGGATACAATATTATGCTAATATGTGCTCGTAGGTGCTGATATTACTTTATTAAGAGCACGAAGGTAGTTTTGACAACAGTTTAGTAGGTCGACAATGTGCTGGGGATAAAAGCACTTTTTCTGCTATGCTATTTATATAGGCGTGTTAGGTCGATGTTCAGGAGCAATTTTGTAATAAACGCTAAACGCTTACACACTCATAGCTATACTAGGTTTCTTGGATCGCACGTGGCATAGACATATACAAAAACAAAACAAACACATGGGTTGTCTTGTTTTTGCATATGTATATGTATATGATGACCATGAAGTTTGGTCTCAGATCATGGGATCTGAGAACAAACTTCATGGTCATCACACAAAGTGAGCTCCAGCCGGGAATCCAACCCGGGACCTTTCGCTTCGAAGGCAGGGCTACTACCAACTAAGCTATAAAGCTGTCGACCACCAAAATTTAAGATGACGTTCCTAAAAATTTTTTAAGATGAAATTTCTTCAAATGAAAGTTGAGCTTTCAAATGATAAATGACGCAATTCTGAGGAAACGAACATTAAAAATACAACCGAATTATCTGTCAGGAGAAGCCGGTCAATTCGTTGTCGGTTGTGGTGAATTTGATTGTCGGTTATTGTCAATTCAGTTGCTCGTTTGATGTTTAATTTGCATTTTAACAAACAATATCCTTAATTCCTTCAACAAGAATCTCTACCACAAAATCTTAAAAAAATACATCGTCGCATCAAAGAATGAGTGCCCATAAAAGAATTCTCCATCTACCAAAACCCTTCACAAATTGGTTCTCCTGTATCAGACGTCGAATTGTCGCATCGTGTCGAATTTCCTTGATATGCCTGTAATCCGTAATTTCAGGGATCCGGACAGTTTTTGACGGGGCAAAGCCTTTAGGCGAGAGGGTTCTGAACGTCACAGTGCGGTGTATAGAGTGTAAAGTCCCGAGATATGAACCGTTGGAATTGGACAAATACTATAAGGTTATAACGACAGATTTTATAGGGAGCGGCGGTGGGGACTACTCAGTAAGTTCATAACAACTTTGAATTTTTCGAATCATTTTCATGGATATTACACAGCGTTGTCTGACCGCAAACTAAGCAGAGCTTTAACTATGGGAACCAAATAACTGATAAATTTCTTATACTACTGTATTTTGTAAATATATGATTACATATTAACGTCCAGACACAGAACAAACATTTATGTTCGTCACACAAATGCTTGTCTTGTGTGGGAATTGAACCCGCGACCTATAGCGCGGAAGGCAGATCTACTACTACTGCCAGACAATTGTTTTATTGAAGTCGGCTTATTCTATTTTTATATAAGTCTCTTATTTACCAAATGGATATGGGTACGTGGTATTGTTTATATTTTATATGTATGTTAGTCTGTAAGGTATTTATTCTATGGGCTGACGTTTTTAGTATTTATGCAAAAAATGTTAATTGCCTGAAATAAAGATTATTATTATTATTATTATTATTTTTAAAACATCCGATAGAAGATAATATATACTGACAAATTCGAGATGGAATTGTCAATAATTTGTCAGTAAAGATTTGGATCTCATACTGAGTCACGCGCATTACTGTTGTCATGGGCGAGGGTCACCACTTACCATCAGGTGGGCCCTTGTTACGTTACGCATACACACAAAAAAAAAAATTGCCATAAATAAAATTAGTACCAGTTTTGACCTCAATTTGATAATTAACCGTTATATCACATTATTCACCAATGCTTATTAAATATATTACTTTATTAATACATTACTATTTGAATTAAAACTAAGCAAGTATACTAAGCTTATAAAATAATGAAGCAAATTATAGTAAAACCTTCTTCAAAATCCGTCAATTTAAGACACGAGAGAGGCAAAATTTAAAAAAATATTATTAAAGTCGTACTGGGACAGATAGGTACACAATTTAAGTATTAAAAATGCATAAGATTATTCTTATATTTGAATGGTTACAAAATTATTAGTCTATATTACCGGTTACATTGCGAAGTTTTTGAACAATTTTAATATAAGTTCGTATAATTTATGTTAGGATTGAGTTTCAAATTTAGTTTTTTAATATCTTTTTAAAATTACAAATTCACTGATCTGAGTTTGGTAGCCCAAGGTTACAAACGCCGATATTGAAGCGAAAGTTTGGTGGATCAAATCCACGTAGCAGTAAGCTTGAAAAAAATTTGTGAATAATCAAAACTCAAAACTAAGAAAACATCATGATTCATCAAATTCGATGAAACGTGAAACAAAGAAGGAAGTTAAAAAACGTAAAGCGTGATATATAAATATCCATATATATATAATATATATATAAGATCTTAATCTTATACCGAGTCGCATTACTGTTGTCGTAGGCGGGGGTCGCCACTTACCACCACGTGGGCCCTTCAGCTCGTTCGTTCACTTAATAACATAAAAAAACGAAACCCTAAATAATACAAAATTTTAAAAAGTAACCCACTATATATTTTTAACCCCCCACTACTGGGTGGTAGAGAGCTGTGTCTGGCTATGTTTGATGTCCGTCAAAAAAGGGCTGGATGTTTTTAAATTGTTGTTAAAACTTAACTTGTGTTGTAGATGCTGTCTGAAAATCGAAGGAATGTTGAAGTTGTTGGAATAGACTACGATATCGTTATGAATTACATTCGACAGCATTCTCCGGTCTTCGCCGAGGTGGATGGCAGGATTCAGATCTCCAATCCTTGCATGGCGTGAAGACAACTGGATGTTTGAAAAATAAAACCGGAAAAATATTTAAATGATTCGAGTAAATAAATGTACAACTTTAAATTTTAAAAAATAAATTTAGACAAACTCTTTTATTTCAGATTGTTTCATCCATATAGGGTTTTTAAATACATGGTTATATATTATCAATGTGATAGTTTGCAGGTATATGTGTTTCTTACTCCTTTACACGACAACAAATATTACCCAAATCCGTTCACCTCAACGGCGGAACGGATTTGGGTAAAATTGTAAGGTAGCTGGCCTGAATTAACACATAGGCTATTTGCATACTTTTTTTGAAAATACATATTTAAGATTCAATATTCAAAATTCGAGATTTCTATTTCTTAAGGTTTATTTTGAAGTGACTATGTTCAAATAAGTTTTTGACCATAGCCAATGTCGAAGATTTTGTTTCGGTTTCAGCTAAAAATATATACGGAACATTATTGATCCTATGTAAAAATGAAAGAACTACGAACGAATTAATTGGTGCCATAAATTATTCAGTAAATGATCAGTAGACGTGATCTGTGAAAAAGTTGTAAAATCATTATCGTCTGTTGAACTCTTCTGGGAAAGTTTATAACGAGGATAAAGACGTCGGTAAACTTGAAAAGAAAGATTGTTCCTGGTCTGGCCTATTGGGTAAAAATCAATTTTTTGTCGGATCAGAGAGTTATAAGAGAACTAAAAATTGCGTTACGTCTGCGCGTTTGCAATAACATGAAACGACTGTAACGATAAAGATTAAATTTTGTGTTTAGATGGGGTTTCTCTGTTAAATTTTACCCTTATGATTGTATTTTTTGTAAAAAGGCTATTTTGAATACACAAAAATCCACAGTTACTACTAAACAGACAAACTTAACCTGCTCAATAAGAATAACACAAACAAATCACAAAATAAGGCAGTAATTTTAAGATTATATTAATGTAACGAGTGAGTATAATGTTGAAAAATTGCGCAAACACAAGTTTGTCTCTTCTCACTAGTCAAGAGTGAACAGGAGTACCAAAACGTTACAGGAAAAATGGGTTAGAAATCTTTGAGTGAGTCCAAACCATACGCGACTTTTTATTTCCATGACAGAAATAGTGTAAACCTTTGCTTTCAATTCGAGGGTGATTTTATTCAGGCTCCAAAGCGTTTCCGACCACGACACTGCATTAATGCTTTTGGTTTCAAAATGTGCGGTTTAGCGGTGCTTTAATTAAGGTGCATGAGCGCTAAATGAGCCTAAATTCCTGGATAGGTGGAAAATGTGTTTAGATGTTTTTAATAGCATTTAAATGAATATGGAGATGCCTAAAAAATATCGTCTGTCTAGCACAGACATTAAAAAAAATGTTTTAAATATTTTACAAACCAACTTCTTCCTTGTTCTTGTTCTTAAATAAATACTTGTTCTTTTAGGGTAGAATTTAACATTATGTAAGGTATCCTGAAAAACCCTTCCTGAAAAAAAGAGTCTTGATAGACAGGCCAATATTACGAACAATGAAATTATTCTAAATGTGTTTCTTTTTCCTCCTAAGGAACGGAATCCTGGAAAAGAAACGTAAATAGTAAATGATACAAAAAAATATTTTTTAACTCGGTTGTAAAATGGGACAAGCTAATTGCTAGACCAAAGGCTATCATTTATTTCTACGTCAGCCAACGAGACATGTCCAAAATAAGATACCTTCACCAACAAAATTGGACACGTCAGTTACAAAAAGGACATGAAAAGGGCAAAAATTAAAGCCCTATTTTTAATTTGCAGTTTGGTTTTAATTTGGCAGTTGGTCTGGAAAACGTTTAAAAAAATACCATTAACGTGTCACCGACACATACCCTTACCTAGGGCATTCACTGTGGCGCACAGATAGCATTACAAAATAGAAGCACATGACAAAAACCCAAGCCTGAGAACAAACTTAATGATCATCATATTCACTGGCCTCACAGCAAATGGATTTGCCTTCTGCGCTGTTTTAATGATTATATTTACTTCCGCTACTTATCAACAACTACGCATAACTATGTATATATATACTATGAGAGCCAGATTATTAATAGAGTATTTATTTATTTAAATACATATTAACACCCAGTCACAGAACACACACCTATGTTCGTCACACAAGTGTTAGTTCTGTGTGAGAATCGAACCAAAACTACAGCGCAGAAGAACTGTGCTTCGCAGATAATAGCTCTGCTTCTGCGCTGTACTGTACCTTAGTACTAAACCAGTACTATAACGGAATAACATCAGATGGATTTTCATATAAGTCACTTAAGTCGACATAAGTCACTTAAAACTTCAGTCTGTGTTAAATTTTCATAAATGCGCAGCTTTCCAATACCATCTCTGAATCGGAAGAATTATAATCACGGCTATTGGAAATCAAAAATCATAATGCTTTTAGCTCAAATAAATGAATTGGTAGGGAATACGAATTCGTTTACTTACTCCATATAATGTTATTAAGTACATTTTGCTTTAAGTGCCCCAGCGGCCAACAAGATCACAAACTATAGGTAGGTGAATCTGTATACTGTTCGGCATATAAATTTCAAACAGTAAAGACACTCCTAGCTTAAATATTTTCATGATAATTATTTTTATTAATAAAAAATATTATGACACGAAATAAAGAAAAGATATCACAGAAAATTTAATTAGGTAAGGAACTTTACCCTTTTTTACTTGTTTATATTTGCGTACACATTGCACTGCTTCCGCAACAAAGCCTAGGAAACTTGAGTTTGCCCTAACACAAATAAACTTATACTATACAAGAAATAAAGAAAAGTTACCATAGCAAATTTAATTAGGTAAGTACCTTTTTTTTTGTCATGTTTATATTTAATACAAATTGTCCTGTTTCCGCAACAAAGGCCAGGAAACTTGAGTTTGCGTAAATAAGATAGGTAATAAGATGCTAAAAAATATAAATATTAGTGCAATACGCCTAATCATCGGTCTTTAATTCGCAAGAGCAAACTCTCAGTCAAAGACCACGCGATGCTGCCAAGAACATTGGTAAAAAAAACTTGATATACGAGTGTTCTTACTGTCCAATAAATATATCATCCTCATTTTGGTCCCAATTTCGCTTTGACGAGAATGGCGCGTTGGTAATCTACAATTACGCACTAATGGTTATTGCTTCAGCATATATTTGTTTGTTTTCCTAAAGTACAGTCCTAAACATACATAATTAAAATTTAAATGTTGGTACAACCTTTTTGGTACGATTTAGGGGGTCGGAGATAAACATGTGCCCTCAATTCATGCAAATTCCAAGTGTGGATTAAAACAAGAGTAACCTGTATGCCTTTCTTATATAACTGAAGGAGCAAAGAAGTATATGGAAAAACCGGCCAAGTGTGAGTCTGACTCACGCACGAAGGGTTATGTACCAATATCTATAAAATAAAAATCACGTTTTTGTATGACTCTCTAACTATCACGGTTCATGAGATATAGCCTGGGGACAGACGGTTAGAGAGAGAGACGAACAGCGGAGTCTTAGTAATAGGATCCCTAGGTAGGTTAGGGTTAGGTAGACCCTAAAAATGAGCTGGCAGTTCATTTGATGATATGTTACCTGATGATAATATGTTATCTGATGATAGATCTTTACCTATAACCGCAATAATAAAAAAACTTAAATGAAAATATTAATTCCATGAATAAAAATATAACAAGATGTCACTAACATTTTGCTATAACATTTGAAGAATGCAAATTGATAATTTATTTGGTAAAAGATAATAATTTTCATACAATCATAATTTAATACCTAATTAAATAAACGAACATATATAGAAAATAAAGAAATCGTCAAGTTGAACATTCACATAATATTTATTTACATTATACAATATATACACATAATTATATATACATTAATATGGAATAGAATCGATCAACAATCATTTTAAATAAAAATGGGACTATTCATTACGTCTTTTGCTTTCAGATTTAAATACACGTAAATTACAAAGAACTACGACCTAAGATCTCTTAGCTAGAAATTATTAATTAAGAAGAAATGTAAGCCAATTTATTCTTGGGGATAAAATGGTAGTTCATTACGGATTGAATGAATGAATACTCTTTATTGTACACCTCGATAGAAACATACATAACACAAATAAAATTAACAAAACAGTCACAAATAAAAAAAAGAGGTTACAATGGGCGGCCTTATCGCTAATAGCGATCTCTTCCAGGCAACCTTTGGATGGAAAGAAATGAAAAATGTGAAAATCTGGTAGGAGGTGGTTATGAAATTTAAATAATAATTAAGCACTTACAAAATAAAAGCCGAGGAACTAAAAATAAACATAACAGAAATAGGAAAAATCTTATAGTAAGTAATATTTTTCTAAAATCACTTATTTAAATATTGTCTGCTTCCAAAGAAAAAAGCTTAAAAAAAGTCACTCACTTAAAAAATCTCTTTTTTTTTTCACATAAACCTCAATCGTGGTCAGTTTACAAGCCATCCAAAGATCTCTGGCATGACTAATAGACAAGTATAGCAGAAACTGGCATCTTCATCGTAGTGACATTATTGTATTATACAATTCCATCCCTAATTCAGGTATTATCCCGCGGGAAAAAAATGCCTCATATTTCACTGTCATTGAGATTCATGTTTCAATCTTTATTTTGTACCATTTTATTTACGAAAATGTCGCCGCTGACGAGTATTTACATTTCATACATTTTGTGATGAGATGAGGCGAACCCCTTGCGGAATAAATTGATAACTCTTAGTAAATAAATATCTCTTGTTTACAGCATTTTGACGTAGATCTATGCTGATCAGAAATTATAATGCTTCTTGGCCAAACACTGCTTTTTTCTTTCTTTTTTTTTATGTGACTGAATAACGGAACAAGCTGAGGGCCCACCTGATAGTAAGTGGTGACCCTCGCCCATGACAACATTTCATTAGGGGTTTCTTGCTTGTTATTCCCCATGGAGGGTCGGATAGGGTTTGTACAAGTGCTAATGTATTAAGAACGCATAAGGTATATATTGATTTAAAAAAGGTTACGTTTTTTAAAATTTAACAGAAATAAAGTGTTTTGACTTTGACTTTAAATAAATATAAATAAAACTATCCATCTAAATATAGGTAATTTTGATATTTTTACTCAATCACTTGTACTAAACGCAGTTTAATTGATAACGCTTCACAGTAAGTGTAATATAGCTAATATTTCATCGAACTAATAACTATTCTAAACATTTTTGGATGTAAGTTTATTTAGTAAACCCCAAAAGCGCTTATATAAATGAGGCCAGAGGGCAAAACAAATGTGCCCAAAGGTTCAGGAAAATTTGCGTTACATTAAGTTACAAAACGTACCCTAATACCTTTCAGCCCGCCCTACTAACTTTAGATTTCAATTTAGTCCTAATGTAAATAGCGCCAGGCTATCGACACTTTGTTTAATTTAAACGTAATTTTAAATTTAAAGCGTTATTAGAAACTTTACAGGCAAACCCAATAATCTTAATTTTCCTTGAACTTAATCCTTTAGAAGCGTATTATTAAATAAATATGTACGTAAAGATCAAGCTCTTAGTGCCTTAAGATTTGTCCTTAGCAATAAGATCTTAGGTATATTAATACCATATCCGACCTTCTACGGGGCAGAACAAGAAAAACCCCTGAATTATACCCCGTTGCGCCCGTCCCTCGAGACGGGGATGTATTGTCGATAGCGTATAATCATTGTCTACTAGACCTGTCAAAGTCAAAGTCAAATTCATTTATTCCTTTAGATCTCAAGTATCATTTGGACACGTCAAATTTTACACATGCATGTACACATATTCGTGAGCATATAACGTGTCACAGGAACTCCCAGGCACATTACATGCACACAGATATGTCAAATTACAGTCAGTTTTCATGTTTAAGCTTATCTTATTTGTTAAGTTTACGTCTGTTCCAACCCTAACCGACCAACCCGAGGGGAAGAAACAGACAAGAAACCCCTCGGAGACAGTATTACATATTCGCGAATATGGTCCTGCGTCTAGAGTGGAGCAAATTCATTCCCAAGCCTTTTTGTCATCTAGGTAATCTGATATTTTATAGTAAGCTTTTGCGACAAGTTTACGTTTGATGACAAATTACTGTTCCAATTAAACCGACTGCATTGTAACTCAGTGATCGCAATAAGCCCCAATTGCACATTAGTGTGGCATCACTAATTCCAATCATAAACATACTCGCTCGATGAGCCCTCAATCTCACTCAGCTTCACACTTCAATTTATCAGGCTTTACTGTGAAAGTTAGGGTTACATGTTAAATATCGTTATTTTTTATTATTACAAATAAATATATAAATATTTATGGACATTTCATCTAGCCCCAAACTAAACATAGCTTGTGATATTTGAACTAATAACTGATAGAATACTTTTTTTTTTTTACCTGCATCACAGAAGGCAGAGTTACTACCAACTGAGCTATGAGGCCGGTCAGTTAATCCTCTTCATTTGTTCTAAACTCTTATCATCTACTGCAAATTATTTTCACTCCAAATTTAACACTATTTGTAAAATTAATATAAAAACATTGTAATAAAAATACGTAAAGCGGAGAACCACCGACCGCGGTGTAAGACTCAAGCGGTCGGTGCCTAGGGCTACAGAGAGGGAGACTTCCTGGCAATGCGTACCGTGTCCAGGAGTACCGTCTTCTGAGTCTGGTCTTTGATCCAGCTGCCTAGCGAGAGCTTTTTAATAATAAACTTGACTTAAGCATCTTTTTATTATTATTATTATTTAGAAATATGTCAAACTTATTGTCTAAATACACTCAAATGGTCAAATGGTCATGAACGTAGATATTTGTTTTGTTTTTAAAGCGTTATATATAATATAATTTAGCGATAGAAAGTTCAAGATACCATTAGTAGTAATTCTTTGAAGAAACACCTACACATTGAACGTTAAATACACAGATAACTGGTTCTCTACTAAAAGTTGACTTTGCTCGTTAGGTACTTAGCACTACTTTTGTAGTAGAACTCGAAAAATAAATGTAAAAATGGCATAGTTAACTCCAGCCTCGTAACTTAGTAAGTCGTTGCCCTATCGAAGTTAGTGAGCTCAAAGTTTGTTTTTAGGTCTTAGGTGTTTGTGTTCTGCTATTGTGTACTACATGCGATTTATCGGGCTTAAACGCTATGGTTTTCGATTGCATTGTACTGATTTTATCACAATATGATTAAAGCGAAAGTTTATATGTGTGTGTATCTGTCACCGCTTGACGCTCAAATGGCTCAAACAGATTTAAATGCAATTTGGTAACGGGATACGTGTATCCTGAATTAATACACAGGCTTCTTTTGATTCCTAGACAATGCAGTGGTTTTTTAGGATAGCTATTGACATTATCTTGACCAATTTAATTTTAATTTAAATTTCATTTTAATCTCAAAATGTATTTAAATTTTGTTATTCTTATTTTTATTTGATTGTAATTATTTATTGACGCGCCTTATGTGACATCCATTGTCATTTGGCTAAATAAATGAAATAAGAAATAAGCTAACCGCGGGTAACACCGCGGGATGCAGCTAGTTTTACTATATTCTTTAGATTTTTACCCATAATAAGACATAATTATTCTCGTACCCAGCTTTCATTTAAAGAGATACAGATTTAAAAGGAGGAAAGATAGAAATTCATTATTGGCTTAGAGAAATGGTACCCAAATGTGCAGAATGTGCAGAATACTATTATTATATTGGGTGTGTGAATATGACTCCGCCCTTTCTCAACAGATGTCGTTTTTAGTATTGTTTACGTGTACTAATAAATGACCATACTTGTATTCGATAGTACTGAATGTCAGCTATCTAACGCATTTTATGATATTTGGTTGAAGTGTAAGCAACAATTGTTTTCACCTTTTCGAAAATGTCGGTTTTTATTCCAAATAAACGTCATTTGCGGGAAGTGTTATTACATTATTTTATTGCGAAGAAAACTGCAGCGGAAACTTATCGTTTGCTTGTGGAGATTTATGGTGAGCATGCTCCGTCTAATACAACTTGCAAGGAATGGTTTCGACGATTTCAAAATAACGATTTTAGTACTGAGGATAAAGAACATGGAAAACCACCAAAAAAATTTGAAGATGCTGAATTGGAAGCATTATTGGCGGAAGATTCTTGCCAAACTCAATCAGAATTAGCTGCAGCATTAAATGTTGATCGTTCAACTGTTGCAAAGCGTTTACAAATGATGGGAATGATTCAAAAAGCCGGTTACTGGGTTCCACATGATTTAAAAGAAAGAGACATGGAACGTCGGAAAACCATTTGTGAAATGCTGCTTCAAAGACAGCAAAGAAAAGGATTTTTGCATCGGATAGTCACAGGAGACGAAAAATGGATACACTACGAAAATCCTAAACGCAAAAAAGCTTGGGTGAAACCAGGCGAACCAGGCCCATCACAGCCAAAAATAAATATTCACTGTGCCAAGGTCATGCTCTGTATTTGGTGGGATCAGAAAGGTATTGTATATTATGAGTTGCTCAAACCCTCTGAAACTATTAATGGAGAAGTTTACCGACGACAACTAATGCGTTTGAAGCGAGCCATAGAAGAAAAACGACCAGAATGGGTGAATAGACATAACAAATTAGTTCTTCAGCATGACAATGCCAAACCGCATACCGCAGAAGTCGTAAAAAGATATTTAGAGGGACAGGACTGGGAAGTGTTACCCCACCCGCCATATTCACCAGACATAGCTCCTTCGGATTACCACCTATTCCGGACGATGCAGACAGACCTTACTGGAGAAAAGTTTACTTCATGTGAAAGTATCAAAATTTGGATTGACAACTGGATAAGCTCAAAAGACCAGGACTTCTTCCAGCAAGGAATACGAAAACTACCTGAACGATGGGCGAAGGTTGTAGCTGCAGATGGAGCATACTTTCAATAATTTTTTTTTTAATTTTGTAAGCGAACAAATGTGTTTTATTTTGACAAAAAGGGGCGGAGTCATATTCACACACCTATTATAAAGTAACAAACTTCTATGCATTTTTTTATGAAAGTTCTACAAGGTGCCTAAAATAAAGCTGAAAAGAATATTTGAATTTGAGCACACTTTTTGAATAACAATCTATAATTAAAAGACTTTGTATTCCAGCAAGTAATTCTTAATTAGTAATTCAATTATCGGATTATGTGACAAAAATGTTCCAATTAGGATGATCAGGATTAATCTTATTAGCTCTGAAACTATAGTCCGTATTCTTGCCGCCACTATATACGAGTTCTAAACAAACAGAACGGCGTAGTGGCTCTACGGATAGAGAGGCCAAATTTGTAGATCCTCTACGCCGTAGACGATCTACGTCAATTGCGAATTCTACAAAGCCGTGTTTCTTCTTGGCATCGCTTCTATATTTTACGAAGACCCTTAGTACGGCCGGTACGTGACAACGAAATTAGCTCCATTGCAAACTTTTCCAGTTTGTTTCGGCTGACCCCAATGTCGATGTAGGTAAAGGTAAGCCCTCGCTAAATAGCAACAACAGAGGAAAATTTCGGATACAACTTGACAAAGTTATCTGTGAAGATATCTATTTGAACATTTTTGTCACCATAGACCGATAGGCATAAACATATACGAGTAGATAGAGGGATAAAAACTTTGTTTCATACCAAAACAATTAAAATAACATAGGTAGATACACAAGTGATCTCTTCCATGCAAACTATTTATAAGTGTATATAAATTAATAATGAATATGCAATATATTATTATGTGTTACACTGCCCACCAGTCTATATTGATTTAGATTAATTAATTGTACCTACTTTTTGAGCCGTTAATAAACTTTTTCTTTCTTCCAATATGGAAGACAATAACTTCTTTTACTATGTTTAAACCTGGATTATGAATCGAGATTAATCAGAATGGGACGACAAAAAAACAAGCAGAGTGAAAAACAAGTCTACTCCCATTTTTTCCTCCACGCATCTGAGTCTATAGCTACAATCGACCACTGACTCCAGATCATTGTGCACCTTTTCTGGGTCTGCCGCGTTGTCAAATACCATTGTCCCATACCCACTAGGTTACGAGTTTTGTCTAGCATATGCATCTCAGTCACATGGCCCACCCAAACCCAGTTTTTTAGGTACAGTAAGTTTGGTCAGACTGTACTTAAGAGGCTGGCCTTGGTCGTAACTGTGGTAAACTTGTAACGAGTTTTATGGCAACAAGAGCCTGTATCTAACTTAATTCAGATGTGATACGCTTCCTTTTTATTAACGATTTAGATTTTTTGAGGGTTCAATGTATAATGTTTAATGCTTATTTAAAGTCTAAGTCATTTGCTATAGAAGTGAGTTTTAAATAGGAAACCACATAGCTATTTCTTAAAATAACAATATTGTCGTAAAGTATAAAAAATTCCACAGTTCCAGAGCCAAAATAACTTGCTACCAACCCGGTCTATTTAAGACTATTCCTTTTCTAAGAACTGATCTCTATAATATTACCACTGGATAGAGGCCTATCATTTTGACTTAATTTTTTTTTAATGGGCATGGTTTTGAGGCTGTGTACCATAAGTTAACAGATATGACTACCCAATGCACAAAACCCAGTCATTATCAATATACGTTACCAGAGACACTCGCATGTCAAATTGTGGCGCTTTTTTTAATGCTACTGAAGTTACGTTATATAAATATCCAGCTGATGGTTACCTCCGCCCATAAAAACCGCATAACAACCTAGTTCCTCCATCCCAAGTAGCGTCGTTAAGTGTCATGCACCTGTGATTTCACTGGCGCCCACAACTTTCCACCAGAACACAGCAATACGTGTGCATCAATTCACCAATTTTACAGCTACTTTTAGTCACTCCTTTGACACAACCCAGATGGTACTTGTAAGAATACCAGAGAATACACAATTATTAAAAAAAAAGTGACGTTTCAAAGTATTTTTTTAAGTTTTCAATGGAAATTTAATATGTTGATTTTGACTTTGACTTTAGTTCCTACCTACGGACACGAGCTTGGGACCCATAAAATAAAATAGGCACATGATTTATCTGTCATTTTTGTGGTGACAGCCTGTTCTTTTATATATGTCAGTGGTTCCTAGGTCACAGACGTCGAACGCTACCGAAAATAGTTTTGTCGTTCCGGAAACTGAATTGTATACATGAAAAGTCACCTTTTTGGGTGTGATGTTTTTCATCGTGAGCAATCTGGCGCCAGCTATTTTTTATACACGTTTTTGTGCTGTAAATGTAGCGTTTCACTAACACTGGCACGTTAAGCTAATACATGTTAACTTATTACTTTAAATGACATTCTTATATATATTTACTTACGATTTGGATTACATTTTGTGTTTACAATAGGGTGTTGCTGTATAAGTTTACTTGTATTACATGTAAATCAATTTTTAAAAAAATAACCATTTTATTTTTACCAGACCAAAATTTAAATTTAATTTAATTTAATTTAATTTTAATTAATTAAAATTTATTATAATTTAATTTAATTTTAATTAATTAAAATTTACACTTAACCATAGACACTGCTTAACCATAGTAAAAGATTACAAACACCGCTTGCAAATGTCGTTGAGATTACAAACATGGGTGGCAAAAATTTTAAGCGAATAATTATTGCGTTATTTTTATATCGGCTTCTATCAAGTCAACTGCTGTAGTTACTATAAATTGTTCTGCGAATAAATCTTTAGCTAATTATTAGTACAATTTATAGTTACCATTGTAATTAATGTCAGGAGAAAAGATGCGATTAGTGTAGATGCCTTAAATCGCCATTTATAGTTATCTTTATAATAATAAAATACTCGTATGTACTATCTGATGACCAGTGAACCATGCAGTTGTAATGTTCCGTACATTTTCTACCATAGTGTTGTAGTAAAAGAACTATTTATCGATATTTTCTAAACAAATAAATTTTCTACAGTAAATAGATGCTTTAATCCAATATGTGTGTCAAGATTTATTGATAACATGCTGGGGTTTTTTTTGCGGTATTTAATGTTAAAGTGATATATCTACTTCTATAATAATAAATGATTTTCTCAAACCGTCTTAAAACATGTAATTAAAACAAGATCGAAGAGCCTAAGCTAAAACTGTAATTAATATAGTCAAGTATAGAATTGACACGTGTTTCGCATCTTCACGCTGCATCTTCAGGAGTGTTGACTCGAGATGTTGTTCAACGATGTTCAAACGATGTTGCCACGTCATTTTATTTTATTTAATAATTATTCATTCCATCTTTTTTGGGTAATTTTATTATAATCTTGCAACACTAATTTTGTTATAAATAGCTACGAATCTAGATTTTTTTTTTATGCTATGTTTGTTTCTTTGATTTATTTTAATCTGTGTGCACTATTAAATAAAAATAAAATTTAACACTCGAATTTTTATTCCGAATGGAACGCACTAAACATCGAGTGTACGTTCTAAGATCTAGATTCGTAACCATTTATAACAAAATTAGTGTTGCAAGATTATAATAAATAATAAATAAGAATATAATAAAATTACTTAAAAAAGGTGGAATTAATAATTATACAATTATAATTAATTTATAATTAACCTAAGCATCGAGTGTGCTCGCAAAAGGTTTATCCCATCACTTGGGAGTACAAACGCAATGGTCGGACACGTAAGGCCGTTACGACCGGGTCGTCTACGTGTCATGTTCTACAAAGACGTACGTGACGGGTTTTTTCGTGGGAGGTACCTTAATGTTACCTTTCAGAATTGGCGTTTCGATTTTCTAATCTATCTAAAAAAATATTGTCTTTCATTTTCTCAGGTGAATTGTGAGAGTTTACAAGTATAATATTAAGTTTTTAATTCGTGATAACTATCAAATTTACTCTACTGAAGCGCTAATGGCTAAGCTTTTTTTTTCTATATATAATAGAAATCTAAGTTAAGCAACTCTCCGCACCTTGGACGGGTGACCGTTTTATTGGCATTCAAACTGAGCGCTTCTGTGCTTCGAAAGTTACGATACGATGTTGGTCCCAGCTATAATAGCCATGTTTAGATTCCTTTGGGCGCTTTGAAAAACTTCAACACATGTTGACTGCATCATATAATACAATTTATACATATTCAAAGAAATTTCTTTAAAATATCGCTTTTCCATTCGACTTAGAAATGGAAAAGAGATATTTTAAAGAATTTTATTAATTGTGTATTGATACTTAAACTTTAAAAACCGTCCAAAATTTAAGTTTATAAAAAATTTAATTTATTTACAACACATCTCTATTAAAACTATTACTTACGAAAACTGTGTTTTTATCAAAAACTACATTAACGCGCGCTAAGCAACAAAAAGATAGTAAAAGAGATAAACGACACTGACTCCAGTTGGTTGGTACATTTTAAATAATCAAAGTAACAGAAGGAATCGCAAGGAAGGCTTTGTATCAAACCGATTGGGAACCGGAACTCGATTGAAGAAGTTACGACCCACGGCAAATGTATTCTTTTCTTCACGATAAGTTACTTCCCTCGATGTTTGAAACTTGAATACAAAGGTGTATTTACTTCGAAGCTTTTCTCGGTTATTGATCTTTTTCATTCTTATGTAAGAGGAGCTATTCTATTAAAAGAATTATTTGAAAAAGTCTGTCAATTCAGAATGGGTCGCCCTTTAGCTCCGTTGGTAGTATTTCTTCCTTCTTTCAACGAGAATCGTTGTGGATTTCACAAGCATTTGTTTGACGAAGCATTGTTTTGTGTCTGTTACTAATTACTAGTACTATATATAAACCATCCTCTTGAATCACTCTTTAAATTGATGAACATTGCATCAAAATACGTTGCGTAGTTTAAATCATTTAAGGGGACAACGAGAGCGACTTTGTTTTATACTATTATGGATTAACACCAAGACACAGAACAAAGATCTAATGTTTGTCATACATAGTTTGACCTGGATGAGAATCCAAGCAATTATATACGCGCAGAAGGCAAAGCTACTAACTGAGCTATGAAGCCAGTCCATATTCGTCAATCCTAAAGCATATATTATATGACTCAACTAACTCACTTTCCTAAGCTTTTATTCATTTGGACGGCACGGCGTGACGAGCGCGGGAATAACTCAACTGGGTCTACCCAGTGACACTCTGATTTATATCGGGCCGAGAAAACTTTGTTTCCGGCTAGCACTAAGAAGGTTTAGACAGGATTGGTTTAAAAAAAACATATCTTTTATGGATCATTATTGACAGGACTCATATGTCAGAGATAGTTCTGCCTTTTACGCTGTAGGTGGGTTCGGTGTTCACCCAGATATGTATAGGATTAGTCCACAGCTGTTGGTCGTAGCTCTGCCTTCTACGCCGTGGGTTGATTCCCAGGACAAACATTTGTGTGATGAAGATGTTCGTTGTGTCTGGGTGTAAAAAAAAATAACTATATAAGTATTGTTTCACTAATCTAGTTTCCATAGCACAAGCTATGGTTATGGTTAGATGGCGCTGTGTTAAATATCGATAAAAAGAAATGTATGTGTTTGGAAAAATCTCTTTTTTGTAAACGCCGTTTCCGGATAGTAAACCTTCTGCCATCCGGACACTACGTCACATAGATATACAATATCATACGCGTTACGAATAAAAATATTCTTTTTTCTCTCGAGTTGGTAGGTTTGGGTCGGAACAGACGTAAACTTAACAAATAAGGCTAGCTAAAACTCAAATTTTTACACAAAAATAAATATTTTTAGTTGTGTGTGTAAAATTTGACGTGTACAAATGATACTTGAGATCTAAAGGAATAAATGAGTTTGAGTTTTAAATTATATAACTGATTATTATTGACTGAATCTCACACAGCTTTCCCTAATGTGCTGTAGATCTTGGATACGATTTTCACCCAGGATAACATGTACGTGTTAGCAAAAGCTATATAAATGTAAGTATATTTCATTTATAGTGCAAGCTATGCTTAGCCTGGGGCGAGATAGCGCTGTGTGAACGTCACTATATTCATTTATATTATTAATTATCTTAGAGCTTTGTATCCCTATGATAAGAGCACTGTCTGGCAATCAGAAGGTCACTTTTTTAATCTGTAGTGCCATTAGCTTGTTACGATACATAAAAAAAGGTTCACGAAATCCCTTACCCTTCAAAGCAAGGATTATATATTGTAACTACTTGACTTTGCAATCCGAACTTCATCTTGTCTCAAGTGTAGTCACAAAATTTTAGATTTTATGTCACAGAATATATTAAGATCAGACGCGGAGTGGTAATTCATGTTCTTGAAAAATGATTTCTATTAGCTTTCACCCAGTTTGATGCTCCACACCTAAAACTAATTTTTTCGCTAACTCTTGAGTGAATAAAATGAAAGAAAACTTTTTAAATGATGTAATTTTTTTTCACCTAATATTCATTCTTTCTCTGATTGTTTCTGCGAATTACATGATATATATTTTTCTATTGTACATGTCTTAAATACTTTCTTAAAGATCGGAAAGACGAAACATGTATTATATTCATACGTGACAATTAACTTAGATCTTAGTGAAAGGAGAAAAAGTTAGCATCCAACATAATTGAGATATAACTTTGATAATAATTACTGTAACTATCTACTGTGAAAGACTCAGAGTAATATAAATCATCGCCTTATACATTGCGATAATGCGACTTTCTCATGCAGTATGCGAATCGCGCGATGTACTTACGTTGCTTTCGCCTAAGCCATTTGAAGGCGATTTCGTGCGAGAAAAAATCACGCGGATTTGTGATAATGCGCGGATTAGTGTAATGCTAATCGCATCAAATAAATACAACGCTAACAATGTAATTTTTAAGACGTATGCTATGGAACTTCTCACCTTTATAACTCTATGGTGCGTATACATACATGATTGGAAAATGTATGAGGAAGGGAAACCTGATGAATTTATTATATGAATTCGTTTATTCACGTCTTCTTTTCCCGCATTCTGTCGCCAGCGCGCCCTTACGAAACTTTCTGGGACTAAATAAATACATTTTATGGTAAACATTTTACGCACTCCGCTGGCACAATCTTAAGATACTTAAAAATAAATATATGTTCATATATAACTTTTATGCCTCAGGCAGATAGATAGATGACACTTTATTAATACATGTAGTACTTTTTTTGCAAATACATACTTATAATGCATATTAACACCCAGACACAGAACAAACATTTATGTTTGCACACGCATCCTTTTCTATGGTGGGAATTGAACCTTCGACCTACAATACAGAAGGCAGAACTACAACCAACTGAGCTATGACGCCAGTCAGTCAAAATATCAAAGTTGTTTCCATTTTTCATAAGACATGAGATCCTAAGTCTCGTTATATAGACACAGTAATTTCATCGGCTTCCAAAAATACCTTTTGATCGTCGTATTGCTGTTGAATCAACCTTATATAAGTAGGGTTGTATTCAATCACACACCGGAATGAGAAAGCATAAAAATGCGAAAGGGTTTTTCCTGAAGAAGTTTTACCCTAACCTACTTTTATTATTTTCAAAATAATATTGAAGTCATAGACTATATTATGTCGTTTTGCAAAGCTTATTCATAATTTATATTAAAACATGATTTTTTTATGTTTGTATATGTTATTTTTGAAGCATATGATTTACAAGTTCATTAAACTATTGTTAATGAAAACCGTCCCATTTTTTTATGAAATAGTGATACGCATAAAGAAGTAGTTGGTTTCGTGTAGTTAATTAATGCAAAAAAAAACTGCAATTGTTCACAAAATCAAACAACCGGAATTTGTTGACAAAATCAACATTAACGCGAGTAAAGCCGCGTTTTTAAACTAATATATGTGTATATAGCAATACAAAATATAATACTTTTAATAATCATCTTAAAATGGATTTACATTGTTTCCGGAGACACTTGCATGTCAAATTATATCGCTTCAGATTGACCCACAATATATCTATCAATCGTATAGTATCGTCTGTTCCATATGAAGGTTAGTGGGTCAAACCTTGTTGAACCTTTTTTTTTATTTTTTCTTTTATAAAGACCTGGATTTAAATATAGATAAATCCAGGTCCAGATAAAAACATAGTCCCTCATCGCCGTAGTCTAGTTAAAAAACAGCTTTGGTCGACTAACCCTAATGAGGAAAATTCGACCGCAGTTTGGAGAAGTGAGTTTCTGAGGAGAAATAAAGTAGTCTGCGCCGAACATAGAGCTTTATAATACTTTTAAACCTAAGCTTCAGCCCAGATTTAAGCTAAGTCGCCCTTGCCTTTGCCGTCCATGGGCTGATCAACGCCTGGAGTCCAAAAACCTAGCCAAATGTTGACAGCTAAGATTTTTATGAGACCGTAACCTCAGAATTAGAACCTCAGATTTAGAAACATGACAAGCAAATAAAAACCAGCGGAGGTTTTTTATGTTTGTTCCTCAGTTCTATTTTACTTATCAATTGATTCCCGGCCAATTCACGTAGTCGTGAGCCTGAAATTTGCTCTCGGCTCTTGGGTGTTCCTGTGATTGTCCAAGCCATCTGTGACAGGGAATCCTGGCGCAAGGGTATGAGAGTGTAAACGTTTATTCTTAAACGTAGGTATAATATTATAATAATAGTAAAATTAATAATTAATATTAATCATAATAATAAATAATCAAACCAGACTAAGCATAGCTTGTAACATGTGAACAAGATTACTGATATAATACTTCTATTAGTTCTTTATTTGTTGTAAATACACAATTATAATAGTTATTAACACCCAGACACAGAACAAACATCTATATTCGTCACAAATATCTGTCCTGGATGGGACTCGAACCCAACCATTGAGATGTGAGACAATGATTAACCGTTACCCGGTTTGGAGTTTTTTTTTATGTGAATGTGTGACGAAACGAGCTGAGGGCCCACCTGATGGTAAGTGGTGACCCTCGCCCATGACAACAGTAATGCGCGTGACTCAGTATGAGATCCAAATCTTTACTGAGTACTTACTTTACTTTACTATAATAGGTCCAGTAGATTATTGCTCTTAGTTTTTCAGTGCCTCAGGTGCGTCACTTTGTAATAGCAATTTGTGCGACCATCTAACCTTTTTCAATAAAAAAAGGTTCTATAAAAGGATCATTACCGATCTAACCGTTCTACCGTAACTAGAAAAAGTGTTATAATGGTTGAGAAACTTTTGTCTGTGAGTTTTGGAAATCAAAATCAATTATTTCTCTAAAGGTTTACCTGGTTGGTTGGTTTAGTTTTTGGGGAAAAAGAAATATATTTGTATGTTTTATAATAATCGACAGGAAGAAAGAAAAACTGAGACAAGGTTTTTAGTATAAAACGATAGTGAAATACTAAGGGGTGTTTAAAAAAACATTCTAAAAATTAAAGGCATGAACATTTTACACAGCCCTTTTTATCCAACTGCCAAGAAAAGGTTATGTTTTTCACTCATATCTTGTATGTATGTTTACAAGTAAATTTCTTTATTACTTCGTATCTTTAAATCGCCTGTTAAAGTATCGTTAAATTCGTCCCAAAAACCAAAATATCTAAGTAACATAGATATATAAAAAAATGGCTAGTAATTTTTTTTTTTGCCAAAACTTGTAGGTTATAAAAATTAATGAAATTAAAGAATATTACAAAAATATATAGGAACCTGGTGTTACCAGTGGTTTTCCGGAAGTTTCCTGCGCAAAATTTCATATTTTTTTTCTTTCATTAGAACCTTTTCATGAGAACAACAAACACAACAAAGAACAATTGAAAAATTGGTCCAGCCGTTCACGTGTGATGCCGTGGCCAAGGAAAAGAGGGATTCATTTATATATATATGGATAAAAGGACACAATTTTCGTTCATAAGACTGAGCCGGGATACTAAAAAGTAATAAAAAAATCCGACTGCAAAGAAGTGAATTTTACCGTTTGCTTATTATATACTGAAAGAAAATTAATGCCTCCGCCTGCTACCGAACTTGATGCGGTATTTAACTTAGGTTTTCAGCTCTTATTATAGTCTGTTAAACCGAAGTAGGGTTTACTATGTTTTTAATTTATTTTAATTATGTTTTCTTTTCTCAATCTTGTTTCGGTATTTGTAGTATTCATAAGTTCTTTTCATAAGTTGAATTTTTTGCAGTCGAGTTTTTGATTTTTCTTAATTATAAATGCTTGCACACTCATACCCTTGCACTAGGATTCCCTGCATCAGAAATGGAATGAACAAACAGAAACACAAAACAGAGACCCAAAACGAGAACAAGATATGCTATATATTGTACCACACAAGGTATGCTCCAGCCGGGAAATGAACACGGGACCCCTTTTTTTTTTTGGGGGGGGACCAGGCCACGGTTACTAAGCCCCCCCACCCCGACAAGGCGGGAACCCACAGGGGGGAACCCGGGACCCCTCACTTCAAAGGCCCAACCAAGCTCAGCTTATACTATGGTACCTAAAATTACTGATATAATAAGTCCAAAGTTTTTTTTTAAATTTACGTTTGTATAAGTATTTATTTATATAAGCTGTTTATTTAACTTTTTTTTGGCACGGCACAGTTTTTTTTCTTGTTCTAAAAAAAATGCCAGTCTAAAAGACTCGTTAAAATTGATTCAGGCCTTTCGGAGATTAGCTGGAACAATACATTTTTTTTTAAATTAGTAAGTGTAGTATATACATACTTTCTAATGCATTTAGTAAAAAGCTGTTATTTAGGTATTACAAGCAAACTTCAGTTTTATTTATTTGTATAGAATATATAATATTTTGTCTGCGGTACAATCCTATTCATGTCAAATATGCGGTCTGAATTGAAAAGCAAAGCAAAATATCATTTCAATCGAGAATGGCTCGCAGCTGAATGAACATGTGCCGCTCACGAACTGAATCCCATGCGGAAATTCCCGTATGACTGCTAGGTTATGTAAATTGTGAAGCAAAAGGTTTAAAACCACACGTTTTCAATTAAAATCTAGTTATCGAACATGTCATAACATGTTTGTTAGATGGCAGCCGATTTGTTTGTTTGTAAGTTCGCTAATTAAGTTGGAGCTCTCAGCGAAAACACTGCGAACAATGAACGATTCGCAATCCAATTTCCTTGTTAGTAGGATGTATTTTTTATTAGCTGTGACCTGATTTTAAGTAGTCACAGCCGCTCATAGACAACAATAACACGACTAAGGTAAGATTCGCTTGTGATTTCACCGGTACCCATACCCTTCCACCGGAACACAGCAATGCAAGAGCACCGCTGCCTTCGCATTGCTGTGCTCAAGATTATTGACAAATCAAAAATGTTTTCGTAAAGATAATCATGTGAGTTTATTCAATATTTTTTTTACAAACAGCTGAACGGATTTGAATGAAATTTGTTACGAAGATAGCTTATACCCTGCATAAGTTACTTTTTATTCCAAAAAAGTAAAAAGTAGCCTATATGTTAATCCGTTTTGGCGTGAAGGAATAACAAACATACACACACCCATATATACAAACTTTCGCCTTTAAAATATTAGTGTAAGGAAAGACTGCAATTATACGTATTTTATTCTTGTTAGGTACATATGAATCAATAGGTTAATAAAAAAATATATCTCCAGCATCGTTTATTTTTGTTAGTCTGATATGAAATTCCTTAAAATCCCATCAATTTTCAGAAGCTGAATTAAACCTGAGACCGCCATATAAGAATCTCCCAGCATCTTATTATCTTACTTTTAGCGAAGAGGGCGCATAATCTATAAAAAAGTGTAAATTCATGGCAATGGTAGCCATTTCCTTGAAGATTTTTAAAAGTTTCCGTAAAAAGACTCATTTATACAAAAGAAACTGAAATGTGAAGAAAAATTACCAAAGCTTTTCTTTTGGAACCTAGTGGGTATTGTCAAAATGATGAATCAAGAATCTTTATTGTATCCATTCATAGACAAGTTTGCTATGAGCTTATTTAAATATATATTTTATGCTGTTCACTGGAACTTGAGAACAGCTAGACAGATTAGACTAAATGTGCAGCGAGTCAAGCATAAAACCGTACAAGTGGTGCCCTTGGTTGCTATAATATTATTAGTTTTAAGCCAAGATATTAGTTTAAGCATAGATGTTTGTTCTGTATCTGGGTGTTCAATTCAATTCAGTTCTATTCAAATATATTTATTACATTTAGATACACTTGTACACTTGAAAAAGTCAATAATAAACGAAATACAATAATTAATGCAGCACTATAAAATAAAATCAAAACAATAGTACAATACTTTGTAAAATATACAGTCAAATTTTAAAGTCAGCAAATGCTTAGTCAAGTGAATTATTTTAATATGTTTTTACAAAATAATTACTATATAAGTGTTTTATCGGTCGTCTAGCCCCATAGTTAAACTATGCGTAGTTTGGGGCTAGAAACGCGTTGTGTGTAGTGTATATGTGTAGTTAAGTACTACTAGGTTTACCTTGAAAATATCCGAATAACATTTGCAAACAGTAAAAAGAGTTATAAAAAGGGAAACAGACGCACCGCCAAGTACAAATCCGGCAAAAGAAGATATCCAAGAGTAATGTTTTACTTTTTTTCCCTCGACGTAAAAGGCTCAAGTTGGAAACTGTTTTGCATAAAGGCGGGAATATGCAATGCATTTTTATGTGAAGGTAAATAGGCGCTTGGCGGCTGCGAGATGAAAGATTTGTGTGAGGAATTGAAAAGAAATCTGAGATGTTTTAATCGTTGCATAAACTATTTTATTTAAAGTTTTATCTAAGATTTTCTTATAACTTCGCTTGTCTGTTTTGTAAAGCCACTGTAGATGACTAGGATTTACATTTATTAACTTTGGTAAGAACTATTTGTATATAGGTATTGAATAAACTATTTATCCAAGTGTACCCTAATGTTCCCTAGGTTTCACCGGCACCCACACTTACACCGGAACACAAAAATGCAAGCACTTTTCCTTGGCGGCAGCTTCCAGGTGTGGTGGCAGTACCACTCCGGACGAACGTGGCACAACTCTACTGCTACCTTTAGCACGAGCAACTGGCCTCACCATTTTCTTTATTCATACTCCTACACTAGGATTCTCCGTGTCGCAGGTGGCATGGACAAACACGGAAACACAAGATAACTCAAGGGCCGAGAACAAACTTTACGCTCATCACACAAAGTTGTCGAACCTTGTAATAAGCCGTTTAATAACAAACAATCATTTATTGAATAAGCTTACAATCCATTAAATAGCCTTGTTCTCTATACATTAAATTTATCCAACAGTGTTACAATAATTATATTACATGAATAACACAATATCTATTTATGAAAGCAATTTACTTAAAAGGTAAACGACTTCTGTGCGTTCATATTGAATCTTATTACGTCGGAACAAAGGCTAAACTAGTTTTTAAATATCCTCGGTATTGTATGCTTGTTGACACTGATTTATTACGTACGAAATCAATCAAATATCACGACATTTATCACCTCAAGGTAATACGAATAAGGTCACTTTAAGCACCTTGGGAAAAAAATCTGCTAAGCTTTTTGTGTCATCAATCTTAAGATGACTGGATCGTAAAACGTTGGAAATGAGAAAGCCATTTTAGGTTATTTTTTGTCTGATTGAAGTGTACTTCAGCAAGTTAGCTTTAAGCAATATGTTTTCGACTTTCATAAGGACATCTTAAAGGTTTTAATTCAATGTGAAAGTAGGTTTACTTACTTATTAAACTTTACTTTGCGCAGTTGTCACAAAACGACTACTTCTTATCTTGTTTTAGCTTTGGGACTTTAGTAGGTAAACCAAAATATTAAAAGTCAATAATCAATAATGAATAAACATTTATGGTCGTCCTAGGTGGGAATCAGAAGGCAGAGCTACTAGCAACTGAGCTATGAGACCAGTAATTTCCCAAATGAACTTTGCGCCATATAATAAATCCAATTGGTCTGTTATTTATTTACATTCATGTTCATATAGCGCCTTCTAGCCCCTTACGTTACTTCTAAGTGACTTTTTCCCTTATCTGTACTCATAAGAAATTTGGGACTTGAAATTTCCATTTCTCCTGTGTACCTAACCTGGTTATTTCATGATAATCACACTATGACTTGGTTAGTTGCTTTTAATTAACTTTATAATGGCTCAACGGTGGTTAGCTGTGGCCCTGCTCATTAACATAGCCCTGATTTATATAGTTTGTTCTATATTTACATAGTTCCGGTCAGTTGACGTAGCAAGAAAGTGCTTCTTAGATTCATAGTTTGTTTTTTCTAATAAAGTATTAACAGAGCAAAACAGGCTGATACATCTTTACATAGTATAAGGCAAAGTCGCTCCCGCTGTTTGTACGCTTAGATCTTTTAAAATACGCAACGTATTTTAATGCAATTTTCAGCAATAGATAGAGTGATTCAAGAAAAAGGTTTATATGTAGTATACATGCATGTTATAGTAGAGGAAAGCCGAGCACCTGTGCGAAGCCGGGGCGGGTCGCTAGTACTTTATAAAAGACTGTTTATGAATCCCTTTTTTGTGACATTAACAGACAGACGTTGTGTGTTTAGAAATAGGGTTTACTTTATCCTTGGGGTCCAGAACCTTAATATACGTAATCTTCTTCTTTCATGTGAATAAGTCATCTCTAATTTCGGAGTTTTGAAGCCACCTGAAGGCCAGGACCGAGATCTTAACGTGCCCTCCGAAATACGGAAACGCTCAGATCAAATGGTACTAAACCGTCATCCATCGAAATACTGAAGCGGAGAGTTGCTTATCTCAAAAATTCGGTATAAAACAAGCCAGCTACGCTATGAGCGCTCCATGACACAATGGAAATGAGAAACAAAACTTTACAGAAAAGAAATGAACAAGCGAAATGGAAAACTATAAATAAAAAAAGGTAAAAGTAAAATGCAGTTGCACTCATTTGAGTTTCATAGCTGCACATAGAAAGTGTTAATTGAAAATACCTCGCACAGATACCTCGATAATCATACGCACTGGTATGAATTGCTGTGGCGTTCCTTCACCAGATAAAACTGCACGTATTGAATTACTCACACTAATATTATAATGGCGAAAGTTTGTACGTATGTGTGCGTGTACATTTGTTACTCTTTCACGTTCAAACGGCCCAACGGATTTGGATGAAATTTGGTACCAGGATAACTTATATCCTGGATTTATACATAGGTTACTTTTCCTCCTGGAAAACCGTGGGTAACACTGCGAGAAGCTAGTAATGAACAATACATGAAACTAGTTTTTACCAAAAATTTGTGAAACTTATTCATAACAAAGTAGATATCTTAAAAAGATTACCTATTTTATTCACAGGATATCGTGCCAGACATTATTCAGCTCTATGTTTATAATACGCTCTGTTTTTTTTTTTGACATTTATTACTAGATTGTATTAGATAAAACTTGGCAAACAAATTAAGCATAACGTAGTTTGGTATTTGAAAACGTTCCCGTATTCCCGCCACTAAGCGGCAGAAGACACCGTGGCGACCACATAACCACTCTGTCTCCCCGTGGAAGGGGAATGGAAAAAAAGAAGTATCGTACAACATACAGATGTATCTTATACAGATGTATATATCTTATC
Source organism: Aplocera efformata (assembly GCA_921293045.1). Lineage (NCBI taxonomy): Eukaryota > Metazoa > Arthropoda > Insecta > Lepidoptera > Geometridae > Aplocera > Aplocera efformata. The sequence continues at coordinate 2,864,713 of OV121057.1, forward strand.
CTATAACTTGAAGATGAAAATCTTTGTTGTTATTTCACAGGATCGTATGCTTCAAATCTAAATACAGCAATACAAAGGCAATATTAGTTACAGAAGAACATTATACAAATAAAAAAAAAACAATATTTTAGTAATAAATTCAAATTGTATTCATATATTTTGTTCATTTATTGCCGTCACTTAGCAAACAAGAAAATATGCTAATATCCATATTTAAGATCGAAAAAGAAAAATAACACATCAGAAACAAAAGTAATACGAGATTTCAATCAACGTAAATATACAATCTGCATATTTATGAACCAGTGCGTACAAGATTTCTCGATTCATTATGAAATTAATTTGTTCTCGCTTCCTTGATAATGAACACGGGCTCATTTGAAATAAATTTACCTTTAAAACAATTTCATTATGTAATACAAGAAATACTGTTGTATTATTTCGAATATAACATAATTTCGTAATGTAACGGAAATCGTTCATAAATCAGATTATAAAGTAAGTAATGGGGTAGTGTACCGGAAATAACTAAATGTTCAAATTAAAAAAAACTGCTGAAAATATGTGATTGTTGACAATGATCGACTGAAGTGAATTAAATCAGCTAAACGGCACAAAACTTTACAAACCCGGTAAAATATATACAATAAATATTCATGGACATTTCACATAGCGCTATTCACCTTTAAACTATGCATATATTGTGGGAATAAGATTACTGATGTCATTTAGTACCTTTTTAAAATACCAAGGCACAGAACAAACATCTATGTTCATCACACAAATGTTTTCCAGGGTGGGAATTGAACCCAAGACCTATGGCGCTAAAAACTGATCTACTACCGTTGAACTGTAAGGCCAGTCAAAACTAATACAGATTTTAATACAGATTGCATAAAAAAACATTTACTATGAAAATAACTTTAGACGGCTCCGTGGCTTAGTTGGTGGTAGCCCTGCCTTCGAAGCGAGGGGTCCCGGGTTCGATTCCCGGCCGGGGCATACTTTGTGTGGTGAGCATGAAGTTTGTTCTCGGGTCTTGGGTGTTTGTCTTGTGTTTCTGTGTTTGTCCATGCCATCTGCGACACAGGGAATCCTAGTGCAGAGGTATGAGTGTGTAAACGTTTTTTTTTTTTTTTTTTTTTTTTAACTCAAATGTCAATTTCGCAGTTCCAAACTTTTTGTTGACATACAAATATTTAAACTCGGTTAAGATCGCCTTTTAACTGTTCAATAAACCAGATTTAAGTGCAGCGGTGTTTATTTAACTAAGTTTGCTAAGTAAAACGACATTAAAACGTTTTATTACAACGGTGACAGAACATAACTAGTTAATAACAGATTTCATTATCTTTTACGGGGTCACATGGCTTGAGATTTAACATGATACAGTATACTGAATTTGACGTAACACTAGTAACTCGTATAAATACACAGTAACACCTGTCAAAAAGGATGTTTTAAATCATCTGTATGGTTTTGTTTCTAGTTTTCTTCGTCAATTGTGGATCGTTTTAGATGAGTATTTTTTAATTAAATAGAGCATACCTCCAAAACAGTCCCATAAAAACGTCAAGAAGAAATTCTACCCTGAAGAACTTCAAATAAGAAAGAAAAGTATCATTTGAAGTAGGTTTATTAGATTTTTAAATCTATTAATTAATTGTTGATCGGCCCTCTTTCAGCCTGGTCTTTAACGACGATAAGGCCGACGATGTAATGTATAAAAAATCTAATATAATTTGTATTATATGGCACTGTTTACCCATCTTACCTCTGTCCTGTTATGATGTTATTTCAACTACCGCGCACTGTATTTCTCATTTACGAATTCTTGTGAGACGCGTCGTTTTGTTACGTTATAAGCCATTAAATAGCTATTACGTCGCGTTAATAACATTGTTTTGTTGCTATGGCCGAACATGAAAAATATTATTGCTTTTTTCATTGGTGAAATTTTTTAACCCGTATTTTGATATATTGTTTCTTGTTTGTTTGATTAAAATACATCTACGAGTAGTTTAAACGCGTGACTGATTTAAAAATACAATATTTTCATCGCTTATTTTTCGCTTTCAGGGGTTTTGTTAAATCGAAATAACCAATTTTTTAAACTGTTATCCATTTTTTCTCGCCCTTAGAGAAGCACCCTACCATTTTAAAAAATACAAATTACATTCGTTCTAATAAAAAATGTCATAAGGAAATCAAAATGCGCAATTTAATTTACTTCGATGACATATTTTCTTCAAATAACTTTAATTCTTAACAAATTATGTATAAACCTATGAGTCATTCATTAAAAAATAATATTTTGATCCACATTCTCAAAACAGTAAAAGAAAAGGATGAAACCGGCACATGTGGCCTTTGGTGATCCGGATCAGATCTCGTGGTAAAAATCCCATAAAAAAGTAGAGTAAAGTTGGAAAAACAGAAGAACAAGGCAAACACCCAAGGCCCGAAAACAAACTTCATTCTCAACGAATCGAACCCGGGACCCCTCGCTTCGAAGGCATTATTTCCAACTAAGCCACGGCGCCATTCTCTCTCACTAAGAGTAAGAACATTAGATCCTGATAAAGATATAAATTCAAACTGCCTGTAGGAATTATAGTGAAACATCCGCAATGGCCTACCTGCAATATTTTCCCTTAGATTTACGACAAGTAGGTACTACCGCACACATTAATCACGACCGCGACAGGGGTTGACAAATTACAATAAAAGGGATTCATAGTTTTATACGGATATCGGGATAAGTCAGACGAAATGGCAGCGATTTGTGTTACAAGCTTTGACTTATGGAAATTTTGAGATGGGTAGTTGTCACGATTGCTGCTGACATGCAATGTTTCAGCAGTTGTCATCTTACTTTTAAGGTTTTCGTTGTGATAGGGGAACTTTTTATTTCAGCTGTAATGTCTGCGAGTTCTATCTTTACCGATACAATAGTTGTGAGCTTACACTTTACACTTTTTGGGTAAAATATAAATTCTACAGTAAGAATACAAAAGACTCGTATGATATTTTGAATGCATACTATGTAATTGTATAAGGCTGTTACTTAACAGGGGGATTTATGAGCCGGGGCAGTAAGGGCAGGGCGGGGCAACTTTAACCGTTATAGTTACAGGAAAACGTTCCTAGGAGACCATCCATAACTTTTTGAGATATTCTGAATTGTATTGTATTGGAAAAAAATTACAGTCAGAGAAAAACATCTGTAATACAAAAAAAAAAAAATAGACCAATCGATTCTGTTTTATGTAATGTTTATGTAATGATCACTTAGTACTAGATATGACAGAAATCATCAAAAACTTTTGTCTGTTTGTTTGTTCCAGTTAATCTTCAAAACGGCTAAACCGATTATAACCAAACTTTCATTGGCAGATAGCTGATGTTATAAAGAGTAACTCAGGATTCTTTTTATTTTGGATATTGTAGAACAAAAAAAAAATAGTAAATAATATTTGTATAACTTATATGCAAAATGTCCGTCAAAGTGGGCATTATTCTATTAGTTAAATAATACCTACAAAGTCTAAAAGGGTCAGTATCTAACCAGGCGTCCTGAAACCTTGAGCCTTTAATTACGTCACGCAGTGCTTAGTAAACCGCCGCAAATCCCTGGTCTCTAGACTGTCTCCTAACAGCTTATTCATTTTAATATCTGATGGTACAACTTACTAGTTATTGGTAAATTTCATCATTAACGATGTCCTTATCTACAATTGAATTACGTACTATATTATACTACTACTAGCTGTGTTCCGCGGTTTCACCCGCGTTTTAGCAATTTTATAACGGAACCCTAATTTTGAAAAAAAAAAACATAGCCTATAGCCTTCCTCGATAAATGGACTACCCAACACTGAAAGAATCATTCAAATCGGACCAGAAGCTTCAGAGATTAGCGCGTTCAAACAAACAAACAAACACTGCAGCTTTATAATATTAGTATAGATTGTAAATTAGTAATGCCCTCTTTGTTTTTCTTTTTATAAAATGAAAGTATCTTAAACTACTCTTTATAACATCAGCTATTTGCCAATGAAAGTCCCGTCAAAATCTGTAGAGCCGTTCGGAAATTAGCCAGAACAAAGACCAAAAAATTTAAAAATATTTTAAACGACCATGACCTACCTAAGGCCAGTCTACTGAATCATCAGAAAATTACGGCTCGACCGATTTGAATATTTGTTCGTAATTGTTGATACAATTTTTGTAGGGAAGGTTTTTATTGAAATAACTTATGAAAAAGCCTCTAGAAAAAGACGGTATTTTTGTAAACAAATATGTAATAATTTGATATAAATATGACGTTATATTTCTGTTTTAATAAGCATAACTAATCCAGTCGCACTTTTTAATTTTCTCCATTAGTATTGTAAATTGCACCTGTGCAAAGACGCACAGGTACACAATAAATATCCACATAACTAAGACTGGACGGATAAAAAAGAGGCGCTTCACAATTGTGCAATGTATCCGAGAACAAGTTCTGTGTGCCACTTGTGACTTGGGACACAGAACACTATCGCCACCTGCAATAAACCTGTGGTCTTTGTAACCGACCAAGATTGGAATAGACCGAGCTCTATCTATCGCATTAGCTTGAGACTTAGATGGTGAATTTATATTGTCAAAACTTACTACTGGTGAGAGATTTTTTTTTTTAATATAAAATCACACGGCTCCTTGGCTACATAGAACTCCCGGCTTCCATTCACGGTTGGAAGACACTGTGTGGTGAGCATGAATTTGTTAGTACACACTTGTATTGCAGGGGCAATACAAGTGTGTAAACATTTATTTACCTACACAAAAATGCAGTAGTAGATAACAGAATAAAAGATTTAAAGCTAAACAACTGTTTTGTTCCTACGAAAATAATAAAATACTCTACTAGCTATCAGCAGACCCAAGTCAGTCAAATTGGACCTAGTATTTTTTTAAGAAAGGGGAAGGAATGTCTTTTGTGGGCCCATAATTTCACCGACACCCTAACCTGATTACCTGGCGCGGTGGCAGTTCTTTTTTGGATGAACTAACTACAGTTTCAACTAATTCCTTGAGTTGATCTCTTCCACCGTTTTTGAGTTGCGTTTGTGTTTTGCTTAAGTTTTAAAATTACCATAATTATTATCGCCTCGTGAGACATGGAGTTCACACTAAAAGAATTTTAGTTTTGGAATCAATGGGATTAGACATTTAGTTTGACCGTTATTTCATTCGTTCGTTCCTTTATTCCAGTAAGTAGGCAATCCCGAAGGAATCTTAAGCATATATAGTGCAGTAATTACTATAGTTATTTTAATTAACACAGTCAAAGTAGAATCAGTAACGATAATTAAATTCCGATGTCAGGTCATCTCATCAATTAATTAGTTTAACTCACCCCCACTACCATAGGAAGCGAAAACGAATTGCATTATATAAAATTCAGTACCTGGCAAATTAAATTCCTTCGTCAAAGAGCACCGCGGTTAATAAATCGTTATTAATATCTAACGGATAAACTTTTAGCGGACGCTGAGTCTTTTGTTTTTAGCAAAGATTGTCAATTGGTTGACGGCACTCGATCTGATAGGACTAAAAGCGCATAATATATGTCACCTTCAATAATATTCGACAGAGACAGTAAGGAAAATAGCATGTACTGGGTCCCTGAATTCTAAGCTGTGTTGTGACAGCTACTAATCTGGATTAGTCCCTGCGATCGTATATATTATAACAGGCTTTATAAAATACGGGAGCATAAAGTAGTACTCATTACTAAAAGTTTTAAATTATAATCCGCTGATGCTGCAATAAATAAAAATTCTATTTATGCAAAGTTTTGAACTTGCATTAAATTCAGGTTAATTATTCCAGTGTTAGTTTATGTACGTACAATAATCTGGTTTGTATAAGATTGGTGGTATAAGATGTGCATAAAGAGAACAAATACACGTCACCTTTAGGCCCTACCACGATTAGTTAAATTTAATTAACTTCATACGTTTATTTGAGAATCCGAGTAAGCCTCTGAAATCCGCTGTGGTGTCCGTTGGCATTGGTCCGCTAGCTCTGCATACAATCAATGGCAAAAAGTTGAGTAATTTAATTGAATACTGTAGCTTGTTGACAGTTGTTTCCAAGTTTCGAACTGCTGTAGTAAGTGTTGCCAAGTATAATTGAACCTTTCAAGTTGTGTTTCCATTAAAATTATAACAACATTGGCTTTAGTGTTTTTTATTGCGAAATGACTTAAATGCAGGTTTCGTTAAATGGTTAATTCATTTAAACTTAATTAATAATTAAATTGAATTGCATACTAATCGTAGTAATAGTTGTATAGAATAAGTTTTAAAACAATCATTGTTATGCATATTATTTCGGTTAACATAGCTCAAAAACCACGGTAAATATTTCGGATATTTACCGTGGTTTTTGAGCTATGTTGACTACGATATTTTCAACTCATCCCAGGTACGCATGAAACTGCGTTGAAATATCGGGTGTCAAGCAATTTGTAATGTTCATAACCAGGATGTTCTTAAAAGATATTTCAATAATAAAGCTTATTTTTTATACTATTAGAATCTATGCCAGTTGTAATTGGAAACAAAGTTTAAAAACAACAAGAAAATAGACTTATTTTATGGCCAACTGGTCAACCAATCACAAACACTCACTTTTATCTCGTCCCAGAAGCAGTGTTGTCATATTTTCAAAATAAATTGTGTCCTTTAGCTCTCCACTGAGTTTAACGCTCTGTGGATTGTCAATTTACTCGTTCCATTACTTGTCATAAAAAATAACAAAAGAAATGTCCCGAAAAAATGTTGCCATCTAAACGGATTGATTGAAAACCACCGCGTCCCACCGACTTGTCTTCCAATCGGGAAGATAATTTATATCCTACAGGGACTACACAGAGAAGAAAATACAATGGAAGTATGACAGACATTTTATTGATATGTGTACATTATTAGAAACTGGTGCTTGAAATTGTGAGGTCAATATGTTTTGAAAAAGTATTTTTTATATCTAGCGAGACAAATATATATCATTGAAAGCGATTCAAACACACAATTTGATTCCGTACCAGCCTCTAATGTTCCCACTACAAGTACACCGGCCTACGCCTATAATTGAGATTGAATGGGCCTTTAATATACCACGGGAGCCCAATCCGGGTTTGTAGATGTCACATGTCTTCATGTTTTGGTTCTAAGATATGCCGGTTTCCTCACGATGTTTTCCGTCACCGTTTCGAGAACATGGTATTGCGCACATACATTTATCAAGTGAAAAAAACTCATTGGTGCACGTATGGGTTTGAACCAGCGACCTTCAGATTGAAAGTCAGTATCTGCGCTCTTGAGCCTATTACGATTTGATTACGATTACGACCACCGAATGTAAAGTTATTACTGCCTCCCATAAACAACAGCAACACGACTCAAGTCCTCCCTACCGAAGTATAAGAAAACGGAAGCCGCACCGCACTTCGCTTGTCACTTTGAGATAGAAGATATATTGCCTCATACTCCTGTAATTTCACTGTCACCCACACATTTCCATCAGAACACAGTACGACCACGCACCCTTTCAAATAGCAGAAATTGAAGAAAACAATGGTGTAAACTCTGTAATATTAAAATTTCATGGATAGACCGAGCTTCATAATAGACCCATACGCAACCTAAACAAATTTCAATAAGTAAAATAAAAATTACGTTCATTGGTTGGCAAAACAAAGACCTACTATAGAAAATTAAAATGCTTTTGATCGGTTTCAACCATAAAAGAAAGGATAATATTTATTCTGTGGTTTACGGACCAACAGATTATTACTAAAGACGACACTTGGAATAGTCTAATAATAGAGTTCACACCTGCAAAAGAAATATCTCTGTTATAATAATTTAAGACTTGAAATCAATGAGCGTAAAAAGATCCTAAAAGTACTCAAATAAATGTTTCGTCGAAAAATGATAACTCCGCATTTTGTGCTCAGTGGTTTAAAAAATCAGAAAATCGAAAGTTCTATTGCGTCAAAGATCCTTGTTAAATGAGCCATGAGCATGAGGCATTATAGGTATTCCATTTGCTTAGCGCATTTACACAGAAAAATGTCGTGAAATATTGCAAAAATGTCTTGAAATTAAACTAATTTTGAGAGACACTGTTTTGCATTGGTGCAAACGAGATTTGAGGTTTGAGAGCGTTTGAGTAAGCGTCTAAAATGCATTGAAATAAAATTATAAAATTTATGTAAATTATAAATTAAACTCTTATTAATTCAATGGCTACTACCCTAAAATTGATCTCAATAAAATTGCAATATTTTCCTCAAAGAAAAGAGCTCGTTTTGTTTAAAATTTTATATATTCTAAACAAACTTTGCCACTCAAAAACTCACAGCTAAGCTATACTAACTTAGAAGGCAAATTCAAAGTTTCTTTGATTAACCTTTTGCTAAAAGGGTTATTTTCACAGGTTTTTATTGTCTACAGCATTATAAATTCAATCCTTTCTTTTTCGTTCCGCAAAACTGCGCTGATTCGTTCAGTTCCTGCCATTATTATTTTGGACTCCGTATCTTAATTGCAACGGGACCTTATTTCTTCATCGTGAATGTAATTCCTAAAGGGGAGATATTTTAATTATTATTATTTTAAGTGACCTGCCCCAGATACGAACAGATGCAATTTACTAATTAAGAAAATAAGAAGTGTGCTTAGCAATTTACTAAGTACTTATGGTTACCGGATGATTTGTTAAAAATCTTCTTTCATAGAAACCTTGAAATTGCAAAAATAGCAGAAAAAATTTGCTAAGTAGTTCGAACCTTCCTCAAGAATGCATTTTTAGTAGCAGTAGAACTTATACCAATTTCGTCGGGAGAGGTACATTACATCCCCGTCTCAGGTGATGAACGCAGCAGGATGAATTCATCTCAGTCTAAGACCAAAGTCTTATTCTGAGTTGCATTGCTGTTGTCATGGGCGGGGGCAATCACTTACTACCAGTAAGTGGGCTTTCGCTCATTTCATCATATTACGATTGCCTCAGTTTTGATTCCACAGAATGATCACGGCCAATGGTTTATTGTCTGTGGTAAAAACAAAAAAAAAATTACCTATATTTATATAAATCCTATTTTATTTTTTATTCTATGCTATGTTTATTACAACGTATTATGTTGATGGTCCATGAAGCTCTCTCGAGAGGATTCAAGTACTGGTTCAAGTAGTAAAACAGGAGTGGTTGTGCTCGTTACAAAGGAATTAAACGTCAAAATAGAGATTTTGTTATTTATGAATCTCGAATAAATTGGCTACGTACTGGGTGTCTATTCTACCAATTCGACGTGTGTTATAAAATTATTTTGAGACTAATATGATTATTTTTTACTGGTCTTACAGCTCAGTTGGTAGTAACTCTGCCTTCAGAGCTGTAGATCGTGGGTGGGATTTCCACTCAGGAAAAGCTTTTGTGTATCGAACATAAGTGTTTGTTCTATATCTAGGTGTAAATATGTATCATACATATGTATATACAAAAAAGTTTTTATAAAAGTTTTGTATCAGTTATCGGTTCCCATAGTACAAGCTATGCTTAAATTGGGGCTAAATGGTGCAGTAGATAATGTCCGTGAATATATAAATCGTTAGTTGGAGCATATCGTCATCCACTGCACAGCCACGAGGAAAGCGAGAGCCAAAACAGGCTTTCATATACTAATAGTTTCTGGGTCTCCATACCAGACGCTGCAATAGTGCTGCCACGATGCACAATACACCTCAGTGCAGGCCTTGCCACCCCCATAAGTCATGTTAACAATATCGCGTTGCGCCCGTCACGCTGAGAAAGAGATTTCACAGGTCGGGGAGGGGCTCTTTACACCCTTCCCCGGGAACGGGCCCCATGGCAAAGTGCGAGAGGGTCATTGGTGAAGTTCCTTTGGAGAGCCCAAAGACCTTCGAATGCGCAGATGTCGGCCACCGGAGGGGTTTAGTTCGGGTCAAAGTCCCACATAACCTGGTTGTCTCCCCCAGGGCAACCGGTGTATCTGTTGCAGATTCACCTTCGTCAACAAAAAAAAGGGATTTTACAGGACTTGAGGCGTAAGCCTCAACTTTAGCTCGCTTGACTTAAAGCCTCAAGCGCATATAATTACACCGGCGTCCACACCCTTCCACCGGAAAACAGCAACCAATTTTTGACGGCTGATTACCTGGTGTGGAGGCAGTACTTCTTCTTGTGGAGGCCGTACGAACTTGGCAAAAGTTCTACTGCTACTTTGGATGGAGAGATACGTGTATGGATGAGAGTATCCACCTACGGTCGCGAACAAGGTTCCCCTATTTCATTAACATACAGGATAGGGCCTGTGAGAATTAAAAACAAAACTTCGGTTAAAATGAGGGAAGTTATAATAAGAAAAGTTGAACTTGCAATCGTAAGTTATACAATACAGGCGAAAGAACAGCTGTTAATACCCCTTTGTTAACAAGGCTCTTTGTGAGGCTTATCTTGGCCTTTCGAGGAATTATCATTGTTAAGATTCCGTTACCAAAGGGTAAAGGCAACCCTATTTGTAAGTTTACAAAGTCTTTGATGGATTGTATCTCTTCACTTATTCGATATAATTTTGTTGCAAAGATTGTTTTACTACGCCCCGCGGTCTTAACCGTGGTTTTCCGGGATAAAAAGTATTATAGCCAATGTGTTAATCCATGATATAAGCTATCCTGGTATCAAATTTCATCTAACTATGTTGAGTTTGATCGTGAAGGATTAAAAACATACATACATTATGTTACAATCATACAATAGAATTGATACTGCGTCTTTTGGTCAAAGGCAGTATTTATGAAAATTTTTGAAGTACTTTGAATTTAACAGTCTCACTTTTGTATGCTTCGCGGCATTGCCCGTACTCCCCAATGGTCAAGAAAAAATAATACTGCTTGCACCCACCCAAATATTTATCTTTTTTATTAGTGAAAAATGTAGCCAACAGACAGCATTTCCCAAGAAAAGTATGGAATAAAAAAACTGTACAAACTGTAAATTCATATTAAACTTTTAGAAAATTATTCTAGTACGCGTGTTATCTATGGATGGTTTTATTTGGATGTAATAAAATTAACACATACAGTTTAAAAAGAATATTTTGGAATGGTGAAGCAAATTTCTATCATACAATACTTCTTTCGAAATGATGAAAACCTTTGCTATTTCCCCTTGTAGATTCTAATATAAACAGAGTAGTAGTTTTAGTCGGAAAACACATATATCCGATGCCAATACCGATGCTTCCAAATTTCATTAATTTACTTCGCACTCTTCACTCGCTTGTTCATTAGAAAGAGAAAAAAAACTTCTTCCTAAAATATGTCAGAATACAAAAGTTGGCAATAATTATATACGTAGCCCCATAACTTTACACCAAGATTTCACTAACAAAGTCAAGTTCGAATGCAATTAGCCGGCCAGGGTAATTACTTTATTGGCGGCAGACATTCTGGTCACGCCCGGGAGACGTGGGAATTACTACATTCCTGACTCTTCCGTACCTACCGATCTCTTAATAAGGGACGCGCTCCTTATTGTGTACTTTTGGAAAAGTTCAACATTCTTGATTCAGTACTTATCTCGTAGGTTGTGTAGTGGTTAGATTGTGTTATGTTGTGTTGGTTATAATAGTAGATAGGTTTTATCGAAAAATATTATATTTAACCGCCTACAAAAAGAGAGGTGTTATGTATGTGTATCGTAGCTCCCAAACGGCTAGCTGGTCGATATGGTTCTTAGGTATCAATATATATGTATAAAAATGAATACCTATTTCCCTTAGTCACGGCATCACGCGTGAACGGCTAAACACTTTTATCCAACAGACCGGGTCGAAGGTTGGTTACAACGCCTTCAGAATGCTGTTGGGGTTGCCGTGACACTGCAGCGCATCACAGATGTTCACACACGCACGCGTCGACGGCTTCCAAGCTATTCGACGAAAAAGAGTGGCGTCGCTGTTTCACAGAGTGCGCGGTAGCTCCAACAGTATTCAAACATGATTGCAGCCCGGAACCATTGTCCCATACAGGAGCAGTGGGTGGGAATCGTTTTAGACAAAATAAAATAAATAATATCTTAATTAATTAATTCTAATTCTAATAATATATTTAATTAAGTAAAATTTTATTCCATAAAACGTTTAATTATGATTTAATTTGATAATTTATTTAGTTTTCCATCCGAATAATAATTTATGTAATATATCAATATGAACATGAGTCTGAAATAAATAAATTGAATTGAACTGAATTAACTTAGGTGATCTGTTACAGTTAAGCAACACCATGAGCTGTTAGGCCAAGACATGATCGTAATGGCCTTGCACAGTAATCATATCTAAACCGACTGGATGTAGATAGTGGAACTTTGACTACGGTTACTTTACCCTATTATGGAAATTAGAATGTACTGGTAACTGCTCAAAGGCTTGGCGGATGTGGGCGCCAATTTGGATGGATTTCACATCTCTATCTTCATAGACACGAAATTCTAACGATTAGGACTTCAATATCTAAAATATAGAGAGATTTCGTCAATGAAGTTGGACGAAGAAGAAAGTTAGCGTAGTTTTTAAAGTTATAAATATATTTCTTATATGTATGTTAGATTAAGGGCCAATGTACTTATTTTTAAGTTCTTTTTACCTGATATAAAGATATATTATTATTATTATTTCTAGATGAAAGATCTCTTTTATGTACCCCTGCCAAGGTATACGCAAAATATCATAATGATCAGTTTAGTGGTTAAGGAGTAAAAGTATAAAAAACAAATTCACATTTGCATTTATAATTTAGTTACAGTTAAAAGATATTTCATTATTCGTAACTATAAGTAATAATGTTTATTTATATATAAATATAGCATTACAAGCAATAATAAATCTAAAACTACAATAAAATCTTAAAAATATACTATAAGAACTAACATATATTATTAAAAGGAGTCCCTTTAGGCAAGGTTCCAAAGATACTGGCAGCGTTCCCCCTTTGAATAGCTAAACTTATTCTTTGTCCGAGGTAACTGCCAGCTCTTCGGTCTCCTGTGATGTTATATATATATAATATAGCATAGTTATAAGTGATATGTCGGTGAATATAAAAAAAGAATACAGTATTTCATTATAGTTTTTTATCTTCAACATCTACCTTCATTCTGTATTCCATGAACCTTTAAGCAGACTTACTAATTTACCAACTTCCTTTGAACCAGAGTTTAAACCATATTTTAACGAAAACCAATTTTCAACAAACAAACGCTTCTTCAGATACTATTTCTCTGACCCGATCCACCTCACTAAATTGATTGGGAGAGACATTCAGACCCCTGGTAAAGGATTCGATTATCATAATGATTTGGTGGTAACATCGATAAGGAGGGGCAGGTTTTATCCAAAAAGGTTATGTAAATCCACTGCTACACTATTTCAGTAATGTCACTACAATGGGTAGGGCAAATGGGAGATGACAGGTATTATTTGAATAAGGAAATTGTGGGTAAAACATTGTTGTATGATATAAGGGATATACGCCTTATTATTCTATTTATGAGTAGAGTTGCCAGCGGGTGGTGGTAATCACTTAACATTAGGTGACAGCCTGCCTAATGTTAAGTGATTACCACTACCAGTAGAGAGTTACGTCATTTTATTGGCATAAAAAGGAAGTGGTTTATGATAAAAAAATATGTTCTTATGAAGATTATTCTTATTTTTAAGAAATAATCCAACGTATAATTGATGGATAGATAAAGCGAAGCCCAGGAGAATTAACGCCTCGTTCCAAGTCTAGGATTCACGTAGAAAAACTCAGTACGGGCGTCATGAGATGAACATAAAAAGTCAATGACTTTCTTGTGATAATTAATGCTAAATTTGCACGATTCCTAAACCTATACATTTCCCTTAATTAATGACCTGTCACGTTTGAATTGGCAGACTAGGCTAAGACATATATTATTGCTACGAAGCTTAATGTTACTCAATGTCCCTGATAATCGATCAGATACCACCTAAAGGACAATAATCAAGATTCTGCTGCTAGGCTTCGAAATGACACAGAAATGACTTTTTTTTTGTGTTTCTGTGTTTTTCCATGCCATCTGCGACACAATCCTAGTGCAGGGTATAAATGAGTTAACGTTTATTCATTACTAATGTTCTCCACAACTTCGTTCGCATGGAATTTTTTTAATTTTTTGCTCGGAACCCTTATACTTTTTCTAAAATAAAAAGTACCCTGTTACTGCTTATAACATCAGCTATCTGCCAGTGAAATTCCCGTCAAAATCGGTCCGCCGCTTCGGAGATTAGAACAATATTAAAATTAAATTAAAAATTGTTTTCAACTTATAAAAACATTTCGTAAAACCTGTTATTTTAACATTATGTACATTTTATTTTCAACTGTACTTTTCCAAGATCGTTCAGTCGCAGTAAATGGGAAAGAAAAGTTGCAACTCGCCCCGCGTTTCGCCACCCGACTACACTTGCATGTCGTATTACCGATGATCACAAAGCACCCCATACAACATACCCCACGTACCATGTCCCAGGTACACAAGATATCAATTAATAACGCATGTAAACGATGTCTCGTTTATAGATATTGCCAATACGAACCGCAATTGTGAACTTGTCCTAAGAGTAATGTTTTAGAGCACAGACTGGCTTTGACATATGACTGGCATTGACATATTATAGGCCAAAATTTGCTTATAATATGTCAATAATTTCTGATTATTCAACACTCAAATATCAAAGCAATACTGCAACAAACTTGGCCTAGATCTGTCTTTGTTAAGAAATCATGAAAATAGCAAATAAAAACAAGTTGTCAAGTTATTTAAACAACTACCCCTGCAAAAACTGTAGCAACATAGTCTAGTAAAGGGAACTCATTTCTTTTTTTAATTATGTCCTTTTTTCTTAAATAAAATAAGTAATATGCTTATAATTTCAGACTTAATAAACACGTATTGTGTTTTTTTCAAAGCTAGATCCTTAAAGAAATACCAAAATAAAATATCCATAATTTGCTTATACTTATACCTTCCAACTCGTTTGATATGAATTTATAAAAGATAACAACCTCGGCCAGCTCATTCCCCGAACCCCTTGCATTGAAGGCGAGATAACTTACCAACTACCAACTAGGCTACAAAAGCATACAGCATAAGCATAAGCAAGAAAACTCATTGGAAATATTACATTCTTACATCTGATTTAAATATTATAGGTTTATATTTTTTTATATTAGCCGCTCGTATGAAAAAGGAATTTGGTCTATTAGAGGTTAATGTTTCGGCAATTTTTTTACTACTCTTAAGTTGCTCAGTAATTTTGATGTGAAACATCTATCGGCGCGCCTTGGCAATAAATGACGTGACGGCAAATATATCTTACGTATTACTACTCTAAGAATGCGCCTATTATTAACCTGTGCCACTGATAAGCTATGCGGTCATGGTAATAATACCCACTTGGGCATTCGCAACATTATGAGCATGCCTTGGTAATTGTTGCAATCTCGTCAATTCCCCAATTACCCGGCCCAGAATTTATGAGATGACTACTGGAATATCCAGTATGGAACGTTTGCGAGCTTGAAAATACACGATTTGAATTTATGGTGGCTTAAAAGTATCATATAATACTTTCAAACTTAAGTGGTTGAATTCAGGCTGTAGGCCAGCTTTTCTCATGAAAAAGAAAAGATTCTTTTTTAAAATGTAAATAAGTGACGGAAAACCTGAGAGCCCACCTGCTGGTAAGTGGTGACCCCCGCCCATGACAACAGTAGCGCGACTCAGTATAAGATTTGAATTTTACAATGCGTTGCATTCATCATGCTACGTCCATCACCCGAAACGGGGCTGATACGTCTCATGCGCGTGTGATTTCATTGGCATCTATACCCTTCCACCGGAACACAGTAATGCGAGCACTACTGCTTGGCGGCAGATTCCAGGTGTGGTGACAGTACCTCTCCGGGCGAACTTGGCACAAGTTCTACTGCTACTTTATTTTGCTCCTTTAGCACCACCCAGAGGGTACGGACGCGAGCAACTGGACCCCCAAAATTGTGGCGTTAGTGAGTTAGAAAGATTTAACGATTCCCTAAAACGAACCGCAAAACGAGCTCAAAACACGTGATTCCGAAAATGTTTGTCATGAATACGACCGACGATATTCGCGTTCAAAACATTTATTTTCTCGCCCTCTTATAAGACAATAAGGTACTCAATCAACGCTTCAATTGATCATGATCTTCGTTCGATCGATCACCCTGTATTATTCCTAACATGTTTCGTATTCATTGCCAGTCTGTAACTAAATTATCAAAGACTCTATTCAGAACAGAAAATGATCATCAGATGAAACCGCATAGACGGGCGATTAATGTCGTTAATTTTTTCACTACACTTGAGTTGCTAAGTAATTTTGATGTGAAACAAATGACAAATTATTTATCCAAGATAGATTTAACATGACAAGGCGATAAATCTTTCACATATGTAAACAAAAATAATATTAAGCATAAAAATAAAAAGAAAGAAAAGTGGCTCTTGGAAACCTTTTTTACAGCATTGGTGATATCTATAAAGTGCCGTTATCATAATTGAAGATAATTAAATTAAAGTTAAAGTCAAAGTCAAAGTCAAACTCATTTATTCCTTTAGATCTCAAGTATCATTTGGACACGTCAAATTTTACACATGCATGTACACATATTCGTGAGCATATAACATGTCACAGGAACTCCCCAGGCACATTACATGCACACAGATATGTCAAATTACAGTGAGTTTTCATGTTAAGGCTTATCTTATTTGTAAAGTTTTTGTCTGTTCCAACCCTAACCGACCAACCCGAGGGGAAGAAACAGACAAGAAACCCCTCGGAGACAGTATTACATATTCGCGAATATGGTCCTGCGTCTAGCGTCTGCGTCTAGAGTCTGCATCTAGTTAAATTTCAATTATACTGTATACTTGATGTAATGTACACTTGACTTGTAAATTTGATTTATTAATAGAAAATTATTGTATTGTATTCAACTTGGCACAAATTTTACAGCCACTTTATTAAATAAATTATTAATTGTCGCCCGTCGGGATAGTCATCCACCCAGTATTTGCTTTCAAGTTACTAAGTAAAGACATGGAATGGTTTAATGAGAGCTCTGCTACTTGGGGAATTAATTTAACTTGAACTGAGTAATAATTGCTTTGTCAACGAACTATTGTAATTTTCTTGTTCAAGTATGTAATCGTATGAATGCACGATGGTAAATGATAGAGCGTGTTCTGTGATCTGTAGAAATTATTTAGAGAATGGGTTGGATGAATTAGGTGCCTAAATATATTACGTACAAACTGAGTGAACTGAAACTAAAATTTAATTGAAGGCTTCGTGACGCAAAGCCTTAGATGCGAGGGGTCCCGGGTTCGATTCCTAGCTGAGAAGCTTAAAGTTTGGGTCTCTCGAAACCCAAATCGTTTCGTTCGTGGTAAAATCGATTTTTTAAATTTAACTTAAGTAACGGAACAAGCTGAAGGCCCACCTGATGTTAAGTGGTTACTTCCGTTTATAACATCAGGAATACGACTTAGGTGTTCTGAAGATCGTCCGTTTGATTCCCACTCAGAACAAGCGTTGTGTGACGAACATAATTATTTGTTGTGTCTGGGTGTCTATATGTATTTACAAAAAAATACTAGATAAATAGTCAAGCTATAATGAGTTTGAGGCTAGATGGTAATGAATGAAATATACAAAAATATTTATTATCGTTTGATTTATTAAAAGTATACATTTTACATGTAAATACAAAAAATATCCATTTCTATTTGTATAAATCTCGTCTCACGACAGCTTATGAAGGTTTAGGCTAAAGCCACATTGACAGGAGCGTACTTGGTGCCACGCTTGGTGAATAGCGCTTTCAACGATGAAATCGGCTCAAGCTTGCAATATGGCGGCAAGCGTCAGTATGGCCACTGCAATAATAAAACTATTATTATATATTTAATGAGATTAATGTATTTGTAATAAATTGTTCAATATCAACAAAAGCGACTTATTATTAGCAACACAGGGAATCCTAGTGCAGAGTTATAAGTGTGTTAATGTTGATTGATGTTGAATGTTTATTAAACGATACGATTTTTGATCCAATTTAATTCTTAGATCGGAATCAATCTAAGAATTAAGAAGTTACTATGTAACTCTACCTTCTGCTTTGTAGGACGTGAGGTCGATTTCCACTCAGGACCAGCATTTGTTAACAAATATAATATATAATTACGTACGCATATACAAATTAAAAAAAAAAACTAAATATCTCTCCATCAGTAAACTAGTTCCCATAGTAAAATCTATGCTTAGTTTGGGGCTAGATGACACTGTGAAATGTTCATAAATATTTTATTTATTTTATTCCGGCAAATAAATTATTATTTGACCGTCTTGTTTGACTAATTTCAAGGGTACAATCGGCTATCATACAACAACATATTGTTAGTATATTAAAACAATACAGTGGTTCGCTAGAGCAACGTAGCGTAACTTGCAGCGTACTTAGTTGTAATCGCCAAGCTAAATAGCATCAGGTATGGATCGGCCTTACAGAATATCTGACGGGAATAAATATTAAATTTTCCATATCTTCGGTTTACATTATTTTTATTGTTCTGAAGCTTTTGGTCGCTGTTCCCGCATGTAAAAGTACTGAAATTACATAAGACATTCTATCGATTGTTTCGATAGGATTTGAGGCGTATGAGACGATCTACCAATGATTTTGATAGGATTAGAGGCGTACAAGACGATCTTAGAGCGTGGCGTGACAATCTGAAGGTCGCTTGATTGCATAGGTGTTTTGGTTGCATAGGTTTTAAGTTGTAAATAATTAGCCTTATTTGTAGTCTTCAATTTTCTTTTATTAAATTGTAATTGCCATTGTTGTATTTAAAAAAACCTTTATTCGTCAGGAGTATTTTTTCTTTTAGCTATGGTGATCAATTAACCACCGAAAAAACATATAAAAACGATTCTTAATGCGAATAGTTAGTTTGCAGGGATTGCGGTCTCCAAAGAAATGGCGGGTACAGCTAGTAAATAATAAGAACAGAAATAAATTATTCAAAAATTAATCTGATAAATTGCGGAAGGCCATGGGAGTTCAAGTCCCATCCATTCAGTATTTTGTTAGTAAAATATACTCCCTCACCATCAGTCTCCAGCAAATAACTTCCCTGTGTCTCGTATTTCCCAGTAGACCACCGCAATCTAGGAGTTGTAACAAATGCGAAATAAACTGCAGTTTCATCTAAGGTATGAACGGTAAGCAAAATTGACCAGTGTAAGTTTGTTTGATTGCATAAATTTTATAGTGAAGCTTACATCTGATAAACGTGTAACCCATCGTAATCCATCACAGAGGTATTGAGTAATAAATCTTTATAGAACTTGTTAATATCGCTTTTAATACAAAGTATCCAAATTTTAAATATAAAAGAAATTTTAACTGTAAAATACGCCAATGTCAATCCTCTAAATCTTGTTTTATATAAAGTATTGAACGCGGCTGTGGCATGTTTTAAGCCGCTTTCTATCTCTCTCTCTCTTTCTCTCACATGCCTGACAAGCCAGCAGACCCAGAGCTACTCCAATTCCATAACGTTTCAATCTTCCACTTCAATAACGAATCATATTACATGAGTAATCTGTTAACAACACACAAGAGTTATAAAAAAACGTTTACGACTCATACCTCTGCCGATGGCACTTACAAACACAGAAACACAAGATAAACACCCAAAAACCGAAAACAAACTTTAACGTCAGCACACAGTGTGCCCGGCCGGAATCCTCGCTGCGGAGGCAGGGCTACTACCAACTAAGCTACGGATCTTATTTACTGGCCTCATAGCTCAATTACAGGGGCGTAGCTACCGCCGTATTTGCCGTATCAATTATACGGGGCCCCCGGGCCACGGGGGCCCCCAAAGTGTGTAAGGAAAAAGAATAAAAACTTTCTAATTTATTTTATTTTACAAATGACAAGAAAAATCTTTACCTCCATATAAGGGCCTCCAAAAAAATTTCTATACGGGGCCCCGACAAGACACGCTACGCCACTGCTCAATTAGTAGTAGCTTTGCCTTCTGCGCTGTAGGCCATAGGTTCAATTCCCACCCAGTACAAGCCCATATTTGTGTAAAAACATAAATGTTTGTTCTTTTTTTATGTTTATAATGAGGCACACAAGCTAACGGCCCACCTGATGGTAAGTGGCTACCGTCGCCTATAGACGCTAGTAACACTTGAGGTGTTGCCAACGCGGTGCCTATCAGCTAAAAATCTCTTCACACTCTTTTTCAAAGTATTCATATTGAACCCCATTGGAAACAGTGGTTCTGTGTCTGGGTGTTAATATGTATTATAAGTATATATTTAAAAAAAGTACTATATATGTATATATAATATGTATTCTATCAGTTACCATATTACAAGCTATGCTTAGTTTGGGGCTAGATGACGCTGTGTGAAATGTCCATGAACATTTATTTGTAGTTGTGCATACACATGTAATGATTACGAATGATAAAACTAAGCGGAAATACTAGACTTTTCCTGCAGAGGCAAGCTATAGCTCTAATTATACCTCTAGGAGACAGCACTTGCGTAACTTCTCAGAAAAAATCGATATTCTGCTCGAGGGCCGGAAAAACAATCTCCTTCAATCTTATACTGATACACCTGTAATAGTATGCACAACGACGTGTTTTTATAACGTGATGGGATGTTCCGATTTATCGTGTTATTTGACGGCTCCGTGGCTTAGTTGGTAGTAGCCCTGCCTTCGAAGCGAGGGGTCCCGGGTTCGATTCCCGGCCGGGGCACACTTTGTGTGGTGAGCATGAAGTTTGTTCTCGGGTCTTGGGTGTTTGTCTTGTGTTTCTGTATTCGTCCATGCCATCTGCGACACAGGGAATCCTAATGCAGAGGTATGAGTGTGTTAACGTTGTTGTTGTTGTTGTTTAAAGGGCTCCTGTACGTTGGGTCATATAGACGGCTCCTTGGCTTAGTGGTAGAAGCCCTGCTTTCGAGACCAGCGGTCCCGGGTTCGATCCCCGTGGCACGCTTTGTGTGGTGAGCATGAAATTTTTGTAAAACGTTTATTATTATTTATATACTGGGCCAATCACTGGGAACTGGTCACGAATATTAAATCCTTTGACCGCTCTTGGAGGTTAAAGATTTGTTTTTATTTAAATCTATATTGATTGAGATTGAGGTCCAGAAAAGGTCACCGCCAATAAAAAAATCTTCTAGAAAACTCCAAGAATATCCAAATAAACATATAAGAGTCTAAATAAATTATTATTTATATCTACTAAATTCGTTATTTGATGGGTAAATAGAAATTCTTATTCCAATTATAATAAACTTGGAAAATTGAGTAAACATTCAATAAAAAAGAAGAATAAAGCCTGCCAAGTGAGATTAGTGTTTGGGCTCAGAGGGTTCCGTGCTATAAATCATACAATAACATATTTTAAATAATATATATTTTTTTTTTAATAAGTGACGGAACGAGCTTAGGGCTTATCTGATGGTAAGTTGTGACCCTTGCTCATGACAACATTAATGCGTGTGACTCAGTATGAGATCCAAATCTTTCCGTACCAGCCTCTAATGTTCCCACTGCAGGGACACCGGCCTACTCTCGATAATTGAGAGTGAATGGCCACGGGAGCCCAATCCGGATTGGTAGATGTCACATGTCGTCGAATTTTTGGTTCTAAGACATGCCGGTTTCCTCACGATGTTTTCCGTCACCGTTTTAAGAACGTGGTATTGCGCACATAAAACTCATTGGTGTGGGTTTGAACCAGCAACCTTCAGATTGAAAGTCGGCGTCTATGCCCCTGGGCCACCACGCTCTCATTTTCCAAATCTTTACTGAGTCGCATTTATCCTGCTGCGTCCATCACTCGAGACGGGGATGATATGTCTCACGCGCATGTGATTTCACCGGCACCCACATCCTTCCACCGGAACACAGTAATACAACCACGACTGCTTGGCGGCAGATTCCAGATGTGGTGGCAGTACCTCTCCGGATGAACTTGGCACAAGTTCGACTGCTACTTTTGGTTGCTCCTTTAACACCGCCCAGGGGGTACGTGTAGGGAATCAAAGGGTACACACCTACGGACGCGAGCAACTGGAGCATAAATCCTATTGATTTTAAATTACATTGATGCTCGTTTCGGTTTGTCTTAACATAAATAGCTGTGGCTGCTTCCTTGCAGGAGTTTATAACGTGTCCGCACGATGAAGTGAGTAAATTTTCCTCATTTTCCATGTAAAATAAATTCTGAAGTAGTTTACGAGATGAGAGGTGGTAAACTGAACTGAACTTGTTCGGACTAGCTCCCGAGTGATTGTAGACAAGGAGCTCGTGGATAGAAACGCTTGTGTAGTCTCATAAATTGATGGATAAATTTTCACAATGTTGATGCACACTGATATTTTTAGTTGTTACCAAAAACATTAAAGACTAGCTGCGCCCCGCGGTGTTGCCTGCGGTTGGACTTCCTACGGGAATCGTACCTTTTTCCGAGATAAAAAGTAGCCTATGTGCTATTCCAGACTGTAATCTATCTCTGTGCCAAATTTCATCCAGGTCCGTTCAGCCGTTCTGGCGTAATTGAGTAACAAACATCCATCCAAACATTCGCGATTATAATATTAGTAGGATGACTATTTATTAACATCGAGAGCCTTGTCATGTTTAGTTCCGGGCCCACTCCCCTATCTAGAATACTTATTTAGATCCAGTGGGGGATACCAGGGAACCTTGGAAAATGACACTTTCATATTTTTCTGGGTGCCCCAGGTAGATCTCATGATCTTCATACAAACTATACTCTTCCATCCATCCACTCCATCTCCACTTCCATCGATACTCCTTCTAACCAAACAATTATGTCAATGAGACAATCAATGGTATTCGAGATTTAAAATACAGGAGAATTATCTAAGAACGAATCCGTACATTGGATTAGTTCTTAGACATTGGAGGAATACAAAAATACTTTATTACACACCAATATGAGCGGGAAAAACCCCTTAGTTCATACAATAGTCTCGGCACACCTGGCGGATATATTTGAAACTAATCCAATCAGCCAAGTACTCAAGAAATAATGCAATTTTCTCTCCGTTGGCTCCCGAGCTATACAGTCGAGGGCAGCTGTCCTAGGCAGCTATTTAATTAGTCCACTGTTGACACTCACTTCCAGACGCATTTCCACGATCCAGTCAAATTGCAGGCTTTCGTGTTTTAGTTCTTTCCATTAACTGAGTTAGTTTCGAGACAAATCGGGGTATCTGTTGTAAGTAAGAAATAGTTTAAGTGTACTATTTGCAGATTCGAATTGTTGTCTTAGCACTGGAGTGGGTTTAGAAGTAAAGAATGGGCTTCGGCGATAAACTTCGAGGTGTTTATTTTTATTTGCGAAACTAACTACTTCACATTTCAACAGGGAAGAGGTTTTGAAATTTAAATGCTTGTTACGGTATCTTCGCTAATATGTGAACCCGTTTTGATGATTATTTAATAGGAAATTACACAAAGGCGAAAATATTAAAGATTGTATTGAAGTTAATTTCAATTTGGACTTAATTGTTTATCAGAACTTGTTAAATATTGGTTATTTATGGTATGATTATATACTTGTTAAATGCACTTGTCAAATAGCTATTTTTTAATCAAACCAGTTTGTTATTATAATACTGATTAACATAATGACATTATTATAGCAAACAAGTGACGTATTTAAAATGAAATAAACTGACTTCACTTATTTTAACTCTCACCCTGGCGTGATGTTTTTATTAAATTTCTATGAATGTACCTCGTAAGCATGAAAAATATATATCATAATCGACTTAAATCGGTGAAGTAATACGTAACGTGACTTTGTTCATATCAATTATTCTACAATGAATTATAATATACAAAAATTATAAGTCCGTTTTTCAGAAATACATTTAATTAAATATTGTTGTCTTAGCACTGGAGAACTGTCTTAGAACTATTAATAACACTTGTAGCGTTATTAATAGTAGTTTAAATTTGGATTTTTATGCATGTTTGTTACCAAAGACTACACTAAGTACAAATACTTGTGTTGTAGGCAAAGCGTGACCTTCCGAGTAATTATAATGTAACCATCTAGTGTTTTAATCTAAATATATATTAAGTAACAGATAGTGATTCAGTTAACAAATAATTATAAAGTAATTTAAGATTTAAATTGTAATTAATTTATATGACATCCCATCGTACCCAAATTCTACTCAGCAGAACGAGAGATGGTATTATATTTATCATCTAGCAAAATAAATAAATACAAAAATATTCAATATCGAGCAATAACGAACAAAAAATATACAGCCTGGTGACAGGTGGACAGCGGAGTCTAGTAAGAGGGTCCCGTTTTACCCTATTACTATGACGGGGTTTGAGTACGGAACCCTAAAAAGAAACATTATAAATTCAATTCAATTAGCAATGAATCTGCTGGCTCTACAGCTTTGATGGAATTCATAAAGGAGCAGTTAGACCGAGATCTGACCGAGGTTTGCAGCAAACACGTCTCACGCAAAGTCTGCAACCGCAAGGGAAACAGAATTGGCAAGCAGCCTGCGGTATCGGCTAGGAACACACTCTACTAATATGTAGACTATTGTAATAAGGAAAATGTTATTTAGATTTAAATACTTACTTTGTTAAAGCGAAAATACCCGCGAAAAGAAAGTAATCCTTCCATTAGGGGTTTCTTGCTTCTTCTTCCCCATGGAAGGTCGGATAGGAAGGAAGGAAAGATGGAAGGTTCGAACAAGCGCTAAACTTAGTTTTAAGAACGCATGTTCTCGTAGGTACGTTATAAAGTAAGCTGAAACAAACAAACAGACAGAAAGACAGACCGACAATTTTTTTTTAAATTGTTTTTATGATGTAATTACCGTATATACTTACCGTACATACTTACAAATGCACTTAATAAAAAACTGTTATTTTGACACTAAATCTGTTAAGCTGTTTGAGCTGTTTGTAAATAAAATTGAAGAGTCTCGGTTTGACACTTCAAATTTATTTATTTGTATAGATTTACAATAACAATACTATGTTGTACCAGTGATCTGGTTTCTATAGAACTGGGCCGTTGGGTGAAATGTCCAAAATATTAAAAAAAAAAAACAACGATATAGCTGAAAATACACAGAGTTGAATTTACTTTTTTCATTGATATTTGCTTTTTGTTAGATTACATAATTTTACAATAGCAGAAATATAACAGGAATTTTACAATAGTAGAGTTGTGCTTGGTAAATAAGCCATATCTACTCTTTTGTTCGAAGTAGTGTAAACAGAACTCAATTAATGAACTCTAATAATAAATGTAGCACTCGAAACGGTGCTAATAAACTTGTAAGATATTCATATGAATAGTTTTTGGTATAAATTAGACTTGCTAATATTGACTGTGTTATTTTTATGTTAGTTTGTGTTAATTTTACGTTCCGAATTACTAAGAATTCTGCGTAGACCGTATACTCACTAGTATACGGTCTACGCAGAATTCTTAGTAATTTATTTAATTTGTTATTTCAGACTATATTACCTTTCTCTTGTTAGTAGAGCTATTTTCTTAAGGTAAAGAAAAGGTTCCGTTGCTAAGGTGATAAGTTTTATTTCCATGATTTTTATTTTTAGTGATACAATGCCACAGCAATTAACTTCAAAATATACTTACGTAGAACTGTGATCGAAATTAAAATATACAGTACCTTAGCCAAGTCGACAAGTTCGTACAAAATTATCAGAAATTTATTGTATTGGATTTAGTGCTTCACCGATTTCTGAGTGTACATTTTCTCTTATGTACTTTAGCTTAATTTGAATCAGCATTCAATCACAGAATACAAAGAAGTTAACTCATACAACTTTTCATCCTAATCAAATCGACAAGAATTCTATTGGGAACAAATTCAGAGCTCATTTCTCTAAATCCTCTCGAACAGTGGCGATTCTTGTACCCTCGGCTTTAGTGCAGCGGAGCGGAGGCTTGTCCTAATTTGAAATGCAGGGTCGTACGATCGAACGATTTAATTTAAACGAGATTGCAAGTTTGCGGAAGAGTCGAATTGTTTCCTCTAAATAGGATGCGGCCAGTAATTCGGGTGCAAATTGCCGGCAAAAGGGAGTTCACGGGAAGTTAATTTTGGGTATAATATGATGTCGGAAACTGACAGGGGTTCGTTTGCATAGCCCTTTCAACTAAGTAAATATTTTCATCAGAAATTTTAACGGTTGGCGCAATTTAGCTGTTGTTTTTTACCCTATTCTTTCATCCATGATTCCAAAATGTCTGCGAGGCTGCTCATTAGAATGATTAGGTATGTAAATTGATAATCATAAGCACGAACCTCGTTTTCAAGTTTAAAGAAGACTTGGCCTATTTGGTAGTAAGCACAAACTAGAGGGATCCGGGGTTTGACCCTGGCCGGAGCAAAAGTTGTCCACCTACGAACCTGGGCATCTGAGGGCAGGGAATTTGTGCGTGTCAATATTTTACAATATTACGCTAGAGCCTCACAAACGCACTATATAATAATATGTAATGAAATCCGTTTGTTTTTCCTTTAATTAACTAATCGCATTTTCCGAAAAATTTACTTCTGTTGTTGAGCTATTTAAAAAACGAATACAATTATTGTCGCAAATAAATACTTTTCTTTTGGGAAGAGAAAGGCCCAAATGCCTTTTTCTTTTGAACTTTGGGTCCATCATACAAAATGGGAGTTCTACAGAAGTATTGTAATTTAAAAACTTGCTAATTGATATGAAAACAAGCCTGAATGTCACAAAAAGAACTCTGGCTCGCCTTTGTTCGTAGAAATAATAAAAACACTTTACTCGTAAAAATTTCTGTATTTTTTTATGTGTCTGTAAATGGTCGCATGAGACGGGATCTATTCTTTATCATTGTGGTAAAGGAGATAGCAAAAATACGTTTTGAAGTTTTTGTTCAATTTTTATTGTATGTGGCCAACTCTGGTGTCGAGATTTCAAATCGATCTTCCTCTGACTTGACTAATTAATACTCATTTATTTTCACCGTAGGCATCGTCATAACACAAATTACAATAGACGAGCATAGTAGGATCAAAGAAATTTTTTAAATAAATTCAATTTAACTTAATTGTCATTATAATTACATAATAATTAAAGCATTTTCAAGATACATTAAAATTTCAAATGTAAATGTCAATGATAGATAGAAACTGAATCGTTGTTAATTATTTTAGCTGCTATGAATTATCGATTATTTTGTTATGTTGTATGGGTTATAAATGGTAACCCATACAACTACTAACCAAGCCGAGATCCAATGCCAGGAGTTTCTGTCCATCCCTGCCTGGCGTCTTTTGTTTTCTTTTCTCCTTCCTCTTACGCTGCCAAGAGGCAATCTGGCCTCTCGGCATGTATGGAAAGAAGTTACACCATCGCAACAAGCGCTTTTTTAATTTTATTTATATTAGTACTATTTATTAGGTATAAACGTGCATAAAAACTACCAACCGAGTATTATATTTGAATGTTGAATTTTCTTCCTACGCTTTAAATTCTCGATAGGTTTTTTTTTAGATAAATCATTAAAAAGTGTCTAACCCACGTCACACGGCCCTTATCTCGGTCTTTTGGAAACTCTTGAAAAGCTCTCGTTAGAGGACGCTTGCGTGCACCGTATACTTAAATTCTAACCAAATCACGTATTTATTTGTGGTTCATAACGTAATCTACAGAACCAATTGGTTGGTTTGGATTTTGAAGAATTATTAAAAATAATTGCTATAAAAAAATATATTAGAGTTCCGTACCCTTTGTAAGTACTCGTATGTATGTAGTATTATTGAAACTGCAGTATATTGACAATGATAATGATATTTTATAGATGTATGTATGTATGTTTGTCCACGCATTTCTCCGAAACTATTAATCGGATTGTTGAGAACGCAACGCGATGCGACTTTAAAATTTTCAGTAGCATAGACTTTAGTCATATTGTTGTTAAAAGTATTTATTTTATTAGTTGGTTAGGCGTCGGTAACCACTTATGGGCCATCAGCCATAACATTAGAGGAATTGCAATAATTACATAATACTGTCATTACAACTTGTTAATTCCTGTTCGTCATTATACCAAAATTTCCATTGATATTTTGCTCTTCATTTCATAGAAATTGTACGCGAACTAATACCTATAGCTCGAACCTGTCTGCTTGTGTTCGTATGTAGTTTGAAGACGATGCTTGTTAGAGAGTTGCACACGTCAGGAGCCTTCGACTGTGAACGAATGCTGGCGTCTCGTGTCGAGGTGGAAACGTACGGGATGAAAATTTATTTCGTGAGCAAAAATATTCACTGCACCTTTTTATTTTTACTATCCACGTGGCACCTGTTAAAACTGCAATATAGCACCGGAATATTGGGAGCCAACACAATTTTATGGAAATATTTTTTGTATGAAACTCGTTGGTGGGAACAAAAGAGTTTCAGCCCACTGCATGGACTCTCCACAAGCAAGAGTAACACAAACAAATATTTCTAAATAATTGATGTTTTAAGTAATTGACGGTTTAAGATTTTAGTACATTTCAAACGTAATGTTACCTGTTATAAAATTAATCATATTCTATTCAGGACCGTTGTTTTGTGTGGTAACAATATTTACGACGAGCAAGATTTGTTTCTCCATACCGGAAGTTGTTGGACTAAAATTTGAATAGTACTGAGAGTTAGAAAGAATTTACGATTGCCTACTATTCTGCATACCTAACTTATAACACGTGATTTTGGAAATGTTCCAGTAATGATCCAACCGACGATATGTCAGTAATTCATGTCATGCTTTGCCTTGAATAATTAAGAATTAAAGTAAGAATTCAAATGAAAGATGAAAGTTGACTACTGCTGTTTTTTTCCTTGGCAATTGTGAACCGATTTTGATAATTTCTTTGGTATGGTTTACCTCGAAGCAACCTTTTTTATTTGAGGTAATGACTGAACGAGCTTGTTATTAGCTCCGCCGAAATAATTAGTTGAAGTGGCACTAAATGCACTTTTAACGCTCATCCATAAGGAAGGGAAGGAATTAAAAGCAGACATTTTTTATAACGATAAGTTTATATGCTGATGGCTACAGTAGGGTTTGGCAGTATCAAGGCCTTCCTAATTACCACTTGAGGGCGTTTCGCTGATAGGCACCGCGTTAGCAAAACCTCAAGTGTTGCAAGCGTCTATAGGCGACGGTAGCCACTTACCACCAGGTGGGCCGTTAGCTTGTGTGCCTAATCATTCACATAAAAAAAAAATCGGATAGTAACCTTCTAACAACAAGAGTATCACGTACCTTGGCTTAGGACAATTCTTTTTTTTTTTATGTGTATGTTTAGGCACACAAGCTAACGGCCCACCTGGTGGTAAGTGGCTACCGTCGCCTATAGATGCTAGCAACACTTGAGGTGTTGCCAACGCGGTGCCTGTCAGCTAAAAATCTCTTCACACTCTTTTCAGCTTTATATCAAACCCCATTGGAAACACCCATTGGAACACATTGCCAAACGGGCCTGAACAACCCTTTTCAGAAGGACTACCAGAAGGTGTAATTCTATCGCCTCGTGTGTATTCAAGTTACCTGCGGTCTGAGCTCGTCATTGATGAGTGAGCACAGAACGGAAGCAAATCCCAATGTTTCGGTACCGTTGCATTCAATGCATTCGAGCTCAAGGATGCAAATGCCACATTCCTTATACATTTCAACTTTCTCTTATATTATGTAGCTGCAGAGTTCTGTCGTTTTATCTTAAAGGTTTTGTGTAGGTATATCGTATTTTATGTTTAGCGAATACTTCCGAATTTAGTTACTAAGCTTAAAATTTATCATAATTTACGGCAATCATTATTTTTGCTATTATATTACTTGTTACACAATTTTTGCTGTACACCACTGGATTATTGAAGTAGCTGTTAATTTTAGCTTATAATATTAAGGTTATTAATACTAATTCAGGTAACTAATTAAGGTGCTACTTATCCATAATAAGTGTGATGAAAAGAATCTCGGCCAATGTTCTGATCGTTTAATTACAAACCAGAATAAAGAGATACCTGGACAATGGCAAAATGTTAAATCCACCTCAAAGTCTAAAAGAATCCAATAAAGATCTCCAGACCGATATTAATCATTCATCACCGTATAAACCAAAACATTAATACCTTTCTATTCACCGCGATATTTTCTACCCACAAAGGCGTGACTACGCCTCCGCTGCATAAATCGACTCTATCTCAGATATTGGAACATGGGATATCAATTTCGAATCTAAAGTAGCATTTTTCGAAGCCTTTCTATCTTTAGACGGCTATATGCAAGAATGCCTGAAAAACGGGGGTTACCACGCAAATTTTCCAGCAAGGACCGTAGGTGAGATTGAGTTCATAATTATCATCTTAATTCGTAACTTTTCTAATTTCGTATCTTAAATTAAAAAGACATACGCCTTTATAATATTAGTGTGATTAAATTAATTTTATTTAATCAAATTTCAATTCTAATTCAAAAGACAATGAACGATAAAAACCGATTAAGTGCACATTTGCAAAGTTCCGTATCTATTTTGTTTGCTTATAACTTAACCCAGCGCCCAACAAATTTAGTTAATTAATCTAATTAGTCTAACATAAACGCATTAATGGTCACTGCACGAGATGCACAGTACTGATTTATTAAAACTTAATTAGTTTGAAATTTGACAAGAGACATCAACCTTCTGACCGTTTTCAGATTGTATAAAACCGACATCTGTCTAATTAATAAAAAAAAGTTTCGTTTAAAGCATGAGTATGAATGTATTCTGCATTAACTCTAATTTTTAATAAGGACTTTTCGTGGTCATTTTTCTTACATCAATACCAGATAGCGCTGCATTATATTAGGAAAATGACAAAAAAGATGAAATGTCAATGTCGACATTCGAATAAAACATTATTATTTAAAAAAATAATATTTAGCCGCAGTGCGTTAAGCAAGCAATGGTTAAAGAATTAACAACACCAGAGAAAAATAAATAATTAAAGAAAAAGAAGAGATTTTTTTTCCATAGAGTACATACGCTCTTTCCAATAATCAAACGTATTTGGCACGTGACTTTGACGTGGTGACGTCACTAACGACAAACAGTCATTTATCGAGCCAGTTGGAACTATTTTTGTCTTTATAAATCGAAAATAAAAAGCCCTCATTGTCACTTATCTTTAAAAACGTACTTTTTTGTGATGAGGTTGTGGAAACCTCCATCCACTCTCAAATAAATGCTATTTACCTGTTCTTAATTCAAGAAAGTATTTTGTAAAGCACTCTTATTCGACTATTGCTACATTCAGAACAGTGTTTAGCGCCTTTAAGGTTTATTAAAAGCGAGCGAAATCGTTTTTCCCGTCCATGATTACCCTTACTATGAGTTTGCTAAACAAGATAGCTCCTATTTTATTTGCTGTACGAATATTCTGCAATTACGAATATGTACCATTTGATGAAGAGTAGAGCGCTGCTGTTGGGCAGGTGTACCATTCTTAACCTACTTAAAAAAAGAAGGTCTTCTTCTTTCATGTGAGTAAGTTGCCAAACTCTCCGACAAGGCTTAACGATTAATAACCGGAACCGACGTCTTATCCTGCCCTCCGAAGCACGGAAGCAAGAAGGTTATCAATTCAATTGTATATTTTTGGCGGTACCTAGTGGTTAGCCAGGTAGGCTTTCAGTTCGTTCCATCACTTACACATAAAAAAGGCATACCATATCTTATCTTGTGTAATGAAACATTGAAAAAAAGTAACGATATAAAAATAAAATTTACGTAGACAATTATTATTCGTGTTATCGAGATATTTATATAACGTTTTGTCCAAGGGGATCGCCAGAATTTTTCTACCTTTAGAGGGGTCGCGTATTCATAGAGATTAAAAAACACTAACGTAGACAATCCGAGAACCTATAGTAATAAGCAAATTGCTGGAAGCGAGGCGTCAGGCGTTCTAAATTGCTTCGAGCTAAATGTACGTACAAAAAGGTGCGGCGCTGTCTTCGAATGCAAATCGAAATGAGCGGACAACTCAATTCCAATTTTCTTTTTAGGTCTTTGGCGCGAGTAAGTAGAATTTAGTACTTTTAGCTAAAACTTGTTGACATAAAATATAATACGTAACCAAAACAGTGTGATTTTATTCAATTCTTTCGTCTTTTGTGTATAAGTGGCTAAGTATGGTGTTGGAGTTTTGAAGCCACCCAAAAGCTACTCATTATAACATCAGCTATTTGCCAATGAAAGTTCCGTTAAAATCGGTAAAGCCATTTAGAAGATTAGCCAGAACAAACAGACAGAAAAAACAATAAATATATTTAGTAAAAAGCTGGTTTCTTAATATTACAAACAGGCACTTCATCTTATTTATTTGTATATCAATATTTATACTACAATATTATTAATAATAAAATAATGTGAATAATATCTATTGTAAATTGTTATTACTACTATCCCCACCTCCAAAATTTTCGTCCTAAACTTCCTTAAAGCCGATGACATGATATGTTTATCATAAACCTTTATACTACAACTCCAATCAGCAGCCTTCAACCAAAAGCCGCAGTTCCCATCAAAAATTGACCTCATTTCCATTGAAAACAACTAGTAAATTGGCCCCTTTTTGCCCGCATGGTTGGGTCCATAAAATTTTATTGCGTTGCAAACTTATGCCAGTGTGCCCGAGTAAATTCCTATTTCCATCAGGTAATGTTGATTCTGTATGGGTTTTCTGAAAATTGCTCTTTTGTTCTCTTGTTTTGCGTATTATTTAGATGGAGATTCGACATTTCGATTGGGGATACATATAATATCCTTCGTCTGGGTGTTAGTGTGAATTTAATCTCAAATAATTATCTACAAATTCATTATTATTTTTGAAATAGCACCAATTCACATGAATGTGTAATTTTTTTTTATCATTACTGATATTTTGTTTGTGAGCAACAAAATGTCATCTACCTATATAATATCTCAAAATATTGGATTGTAATTACAATGTAGGGTGTACCCACATCTTCCCATTTAAAGAAAGAAACATCCAAACCGGTCAATAATGAGCGAAATAAAGTTCAAGAAAGCAAAATGCGCAATTTCGTTACATAATAATGACATATTTTTCCAGTTATTTTGATTTCACAACCAAACTATTTAGTCGGTAAACTGCAGCATATCCTTTGAAAAACAAAAAAATAATTTTCCTAATCGATTGGTAAAGCACAAGCTTCAAAGCGCAAGCTTCAAACATGAAAAAGAAAACTACCAAATTAACAACCTCCCCCGGAAATCGGTTAAAAAGACAGTTCTAATCTAGATATAATGCAGAAACCAACACTCTGACTTAATTTAATTAAGATAAGAGAAGAAAATGGCTTTTGAATTAAAATAATATTAATTGATTATTCAGAAAAAAACGGCATTCACTAAGAACTTGAAAAGTAAAAAACACAAATAACAAACACCTTAGTTGAAATATTTATGTAAAACCATGTAATGGAAAATCATGTAAACCAACTCGAAAAATATTGTCCGAAAATTATTTCCTTGTGAGAATGATTTTAGATACTCGTTGCACGATGGAAAATTATCACAAATATCTTTCTAGTTTAGCCTAAAGTGCCTTCTTCTTTTCCATACTTTTGTTCAGCTTAAATATTACACCTAATACTTTCACCAAAACTAAAATCACTGCGGATATAGCCAGTATAACCACGGCTATAAGATCTAAGTACATCTTTTGGTACCAGGGCACCAGAAGTGCTGGAGACCGCAGATGTAACGCGCCACCAGTTTTGATGACGTGTTCTGTCCAATGCACCAACTCCTGGCCAGGGGTATTGGGTCGGTCGTGATATATGAAGGCCCATTCTTTGGCCTTCTGGGCATATCTGGAATACAGAAAAATATACACCCATAAAGCAAGAGTTTCTCTTTGAGCCAAGAGTGTAACATTGAATGTCCTTTTGAATAAAACTGAATTGATATTTTTTTTTTCTCTCTAAATATTAAGCGCATTATATTTGATATATGTATGAAACGGAAATACCATAATCAAATTGTCAAAAGTGACATAAGATTAACAGTTGTCAAAAAAAATAACCATTTGTAGCGTAAAGTGGTATGATGGTATTCCTAAGTGGATGGTAGGTTATTTACTCTGATATTGTTTAACCGATCTATATTTTTATCATTCAAAGCAGGAGTAGAATATATGGTTAGAAGTATTAAAAATGTATAGGATAATAATAGGGATCTTCGTTGATCAAAATAATTCGAGCAGCATGGTCCCCAACATTGACATAAGCACTCTTACTTAGGATTAGAAAGAATCTCGTCAATCTGTATCTTGAGCTCAGCATCCATAGTGTATGTCAAATCCACCCTCCTTCCAAATCCTTTCTCTATAGCCCTCTGAACATTAGCAAACTGATCTGCGAAGACTGGGATTCCAATGATGGGTTTGCCGTAGTGGATGGTCTCAGTAGTTGATAGAAGACCCCCGTGAGTGATAAAAAGAATGCAGTTTGGATGAGCTGAAAAAATAAGATAATAATTGTTTATCTAACCTAACCTTTTGACACATATAAGACACAGCTGACAGCGCACAAACAGCGCCCCAAGCGTCGCTAAATGGAACTACATTACGATGCGGCCATCCATATCTCGATATGCCCAGTCATATCACGATATGGCTAACTGACTAGTAGGGCAAATCGACAAATAGTTACTCTCATCGTCTTTTCATCATAGATGGCTCCGTGGCTTAGTTGGTAGCCCTGACTTCGATTACCGGCTGGAACATACTTTATGTGGTAAGCATGAGGTTTGTTCTGGGGTCTATCGTGTTTTTTTCGTGTTTCTGTGTTTGTCCATTCCATTTGCGACACAGGGAGACAGATCCTAGTACAGAGGTATGAGTGTGTAGACGTTTAATAAAAGAAAAAAAAAAGGCTCTGCCAACTTTATATTGGAAACATCATGAAATAATCGACCATACCATGATATGCCGGCATATCGTCATCTACCCAGGTAATTTTCGATCGGCCCACGACATAGACATCCCATCCATATCTCCATTGCAACTCTTGTTTTCTGGAGAAATAAATCTACGACTGGTAGAATAAAATCAATAGGTATTACCTAAAATGCTTTGTTGAGGAGCCCAGGTTACAATGTGGACATTCTTCGGAAGATCAGGCAGCACCTCTTCGAATTTCCATAAAACTGTCTGCTTCAAATTGCTGAATATCTTCAAGAAGCCAGCTTTGAGGTTTTCGGGGATGTCTTTACTCTTAAGATTGGATCCCATGCTGAAGTAGATGACACCATGTTTCGAGTTCTCGAAAAGATTCTTTAGATTCTGTTAATTAATAATAAGATTATTATTGCAGTATAAGGTATTTGTAATAATGTTCTGAGTTCGACGCACGATTCTTAATGAATTTTGTCAAACATTTTGTGTGCCCAGTTGCTTGCGTCCGTAGGTCAGTACCCTTCACGCGACCTCTAGGGTGGTGCTTAAGAAGCAACAAAAAGTAGCAGCAGAACTCGCGCAAAGTTCGCCTGAAGAAGTACTGCTTCCACATCTGGTTATGTGCTGACAAGTAGTGGTGCACGTACTGTGTTCCGGTGGAAGGGTGTAGGTGCCGGTGCATCACACTATACTCAGCTTGTGATCTAGACCTCTGCTACTGGAGAGCACGCTAGCTATATCTCTCATGTACCTGAGTACCTGTATGTAAGATGCATGTTAATTGTATAACATTAGGATATCATTTTTAATTCAATAATTACCATTAATAAATTAACCCTAATGTTTTTTTTAATATTTTATGATTACCTATTGTTAGCGTCATAAACAATTAACTTCTGTAACGATTATAATGATTATACACTAATATTTTTGTTCGCTTGTTAATTAAATTTCATTGCATATAAATTTAAATTAAAAACCTTATAATTAAATTTAAATCATTTGAATCAAATTTTGAAAACGTATTTATCATTGAATTTTTACTGATCATCTTTTTCACATATTTTAACTAAGTAGTATGTATATCTTATTAATTTGCCAGCTTGCATGCATTAACAAAAATGTTGCAATTAGCATTTACTTTTGTATATGATATCCTCCTTCATAATGACAATAAATTATTCCTCAAATACACTTGCCAATATGACTTGCATATACCGTGTAATTCTGGTTTTCTAGATGTTTATCAAAACCCAATAGCAATCACAACGGAAATTACAGAGACACAAATAATTATTTCCTGGATATGACAGATTATCCATACAACGTATACTTCTGATTCTAATTGCTTTGATTTAATAAGATATTTTACTAATGTGTATTGTTAAGGTTTGTTACAGACTGTGGTGGACTGCAACTTTTAATGAATTAATTTTATTATCCGCTCAAGAAACTTATTCCCACTTACTATCCCATCGATGAGGTGGTTGGGAATTTAAATTCTCAACAATCCCTATTTAAATGGTAAATGGGGGTTGAAATACTTTTTCTACCGCCTCAAGTCAAGTACAGTTAAGAACTAACTAAAGTATTGGTTCATTAACAACAAGATAATAACTGATGAAATCAGTCTCTGCGATAAGGCGCCCATTGCCCCAGCACCTATTTTTACTTGCTATGCTTTTCTTAACTGTGATTTTCAGTGTTAGCTGTAAAGAGTTCTCCATCTATCTTAACACAAAATACCTTTACAATTAAGATTTTGGAACAAAATCAAAGTTTCTCAAACGAAGAAAAAATATCGTGACGTAGAAAATTCTAAGGTATGTTCTTCTTCTTTTGTATGAATAAGAGGCTAACTCTGGTGTCGAATTTTTCAAGCCACCCGAAGATCTCCGACATGGCTTTGCGACTAGTATAGCCTGGACCGATGCCTTAATTTAACTTAAGGTCTGTGTATCTACCAATTCAACTACGTAGATAAAGCCTGTTTACTGTCACTTTTCAGTCTTCAATCTTTAAAGAACATTAAAGGCCGGTACAGATGGAAATTTCGTACTTACATCAGGCAATGGCCCAGGTTTTGAATCTATATGGTATCCACCTATAGGCTTGTAGCTCTGCGGTAATCGCGGTGCCAAGCCCATAGATACGTGGGAATTACCCAGTATTAGTGAACCATTGTACATAAGGTCTTCATAAGATGGCACAGCCTTGGTTCTCGCCTTCAGAATTGGAACTATGCTGGACTGGTAAACTTCCCTCTCAATTTCCATGAATCGGCTGCGGAAAAGGTTCAAATGAGACAAAGAGAATTATCAATAAATCCTTAATATCTTAATGACCCTCTAGACTTTTTTTTAGGAAGGGAATTACTTTAGCGTATTCCCGCCTGGACATTATATTGTACTAATTGTCAACTAAATTACAAAATATCCAAATTATCATTGCAAATAAATCTAATGATTTGTAAAAGAAATAATAATGATAATATAGCCTAAGTTAATTTGTCTAATAAGTACAGTGTCACGCAAATAAATAATCAAATGGGTTTTGAAAAAAAAAATGCAATCATCAGTACAGAATCCGTTGTGTGCAAGTCATAATCACATTCAACCGGCTTTAATGAATATCAATGTTATATAATTACTAAAATTAACTGTGTGAATCTTGGGTGTGTATGCCTATTAACATTGTATGTAAGAAGATTATGTACTTACAAAATGACGAGCTATTTTGTGAGAGTCATTACTACGTACAAAGAAGCCATTAATCAAAAACTCATTACTTGGCAGGTATGTAAATATAATACGAGTTTTTTAAGAGCAAAGATTCCATTACTACCTATCTTATAAAAATGACGAAAATATTTGCCCTTCAGGGGACCTGTGGTTTTGCAAATATTGGTGTAGATTACCGTACCAGCCTCTAATTTTCCCACTGCATGGACACCGGCCTACTCTCGATAATTGAGAGTGAATGGGCTCTGATCTACCATGGGAGCCCAATCCGGGTTAGTAGATGTCACATGTCGTCGAATGTTTGGTTCTAAGACACGCCGGTTTCCTCACGATGTTTACCGTCACCGTTTCGAGAACGTGGTATGGCGCACATAAATTTTTTTCAAGTGGAAAAATTCACGTGTGGGTTTGAACCAGCAACCTTCAGATTGAAAGTCGACGTCTATGCCCGTGGGCCACCATCCTGGGCCACCACGCTGGTGTAGATTACTTAAACATAATATGAAAAATTTAACAATATTTGATTGAACAAGGAAGGTGTTATCACGCGGTTAAATTTACACGAAAAACCTACAAAATAATGAATGAAACATACTCGGGTTATTAAAAGCATTATAAAAGGGGTAAAAAAAAAAATTTGGAATTTTTAAGTAACGGGTTTGCGCTATTCTGCGGACTTGTGGCGAAACGGGATGACGCGTGAGGATGTAACTGATCTTCCATGTTTATGTATGTATATCTCTATAAATAGATCCATAATCTTTATGTGCACCACGAATCTATTAGTTATGTACATAAATATATCCCGACAACGTGACTTGGTTCACAAAACCGAGTCTGTTTGTTTGGGCCATCATAAGTCAACTACGGACTAAATTTGCTTTGATTAGCCAGACACAACAATCTACTAAGTATCCTGGTACTAGAGATCGACTTACACGAAAATAAGGCCTGAGATGGAAGCGCGTGGCATGTTACCATGCGCTTCTCAAAAGCTGCGTATTACCCAAAGACGGGGTATGCTATTGCAGACCAGCACCGGCAGAGGCCACGGAAGAATGTTCGTGCCCGCAGCCTCTAGCTCTTCGGTGTGAGAAGGAACACCAAGGGGTTTAGTCGGTTCGAGTCCGACATAACCCTTCCGCAATGCTAAGTGTGGAAGGAGATGCGTGGGCATTCCCCTTGTAGAAAAAAAAAAGATCGACTACTATAGTAACATTGTTATCTGTCAGTAAATGTATGAACCTTTTTGATAGATAACAATGTTAGTATGGTAATCTACCTCTAGTCACCTGTTAGGATACTAAAGAGTTTGGCATAAAGCGTTCGATCAAAATTGAATCTGAGAATTTGATGTTACCTACACTCGTAAACTTAATAGCACGTTCACAAAAAAAATTACAATCATAAGTCGTATAACTGGTATTTACAACTAGACATAATGAAGGCACAGGACATACATACCTACCAGTCACAATCTTAGCCCACCTTTTTGCTTCGCCGTAGTCAGGTAAAAATATACTCGCTTTGCCACGCTCCACAAAGTACGCTATTCTTTTAAATAGTCTTGAGGAGTGCATATTAACTCTTTGCAGCAGCTAACAAATATATATTTTTTTATGATGTCCATCAACAACAGCTGGCGTAATATTAATATTATTTTAATTTTAATAGATGTTGACATTGTGTTATTTTTGGCAATACTCATAAACAGCATTTCATTAAACTAATTAAATTTAATTGTTATTTTTAATTATTTATTAATTACTATTTTCTATTCTTGTCTGATTTTAATGGGCCTTGGGAGCTCTTATAAATGAATGTAAATTTGACATAACCAAGTGTCCGTAATTGTCCTTGGTTGAAATAAATGACTATATGTAATAAAATAATTTCTTTCCTTTCTTTTTAGACTCACTTCTTTGTCAGCTGTCCTGTAATCTGTTGCCAGAGTTCCTCCACACGCTGGAAGAAAGAGAAAGGTGGGCTGGCATCTGATAAGATATCGGCATTGTATGCTGGACTCAAAGGCTCGTCTATCAGCCGCGTCACATGCCAATGCGGTTCCAAGCTTGAGAACCAAATGAATGGGCAATCGTATATTGCTGCTATTCTGAAACAACGAAAGAACCAATTAATGGAGCAATGACCTTATCTATTTATTTAGGCAGACTTACATATTAGGAGTAGGAAATTATACGAAATACTTCTTTACTCCTTAATTTCATTACTTACGTAGAATAAACCTCTGAAAACATCCATTCCCCGACGATGGCGTCGAACTTCTGTGTCCTATCCTGCAGTAGTTTCTGCACATTATCATCATTTACGGTGGATTTACTGATACCCACCATCAGCTGATGCAGGAAGTCGTAATCTTTCATGTTCAACTGCTTATCCATTATGGCTTTGATGTTCATTGAGTTTTCTGGAATTATTTATTAACATGAATAAATTCATAATAAAAATATATAATAAAATCACCCAAAAAAGTTGATAAAATCCACGCTGAAAGCGTAGGGCTAGTTAAAAGTCCTTACCATTAAATACTTTAAAATTACTTTCAGCACAAACTTGTGTTAAGTTCTCATGTGGTTTCTTCCAAGGAAACGCCGTAATATACGTGACCTAAAAGAGTAAATAATATATCCAATTGTAATTTAAATTATTAATTTTCAGAAATTTCGCCACCTCTGTTGGCAGTAGCTTGCCTTCTGCACTGTAAGTCGTGAGTTCGATTCCCACTTAGGAGAAACATTTATGCGACGAACATAATATTTGTTCAGCATGTATTATGGTGGGTGGGTGTTAGCATGTATTATATGTATGCAAATACAAAAAAACACAAGCTACGCTTAGATTGGGGCTTGATGGCGCTGCATGAAATGTCAGCGACTGTTTTTAATTTCTTATTTTCAGAAAATTTAGTACTCATAGAGGTCAATGTTCTTCTAATGTCATCAAAAGCTTTTAATCGTTGTGTAGTCGAAAAGAGAGCAGCACTCTTTGGAGATCTTTTATATCTTTGATTAATTCAATTGCCAATCATTCTCATGACAAATGTTAGGATTCGTCATTAAAGGTGATAGAAATTCATAGTAACAAAAGTTATAATGTTTAAGTCGGGCGAAGCCAAAGAAAAGAAGAAAAAAAAATGTTATGAAAGCTTCAACAATTGTCAATCTTCCTCAACTATCACAATGTTCTCTGTATATTCAAATCTTGATCTTATTATTTTAAGTCAATGTTTAATTTCAATTTAATATATGAAGGAAAGTTTGGTTTTTAACATTGAGTTTTGGTAACAGATGTGGACCAGTTGTGATCTACCGCGTTATCTTTTCAGTTCAAGGTCACAGTCAGGTCATTCTGTGATCTTATGATGTCTGAGATACTGATAATGATAATAATAAAAAAATAGAAGATATGACGCAGAAAGAAAGTGATATTATAATATAATGCACGTACGGGTGGTGGTGCAGAGGGGGCATGATGGCATAAGAAAGCATCATGTTATTTACGTCACGGGGTACGTTTTGGTTTTTCCTACCAAGGCGTGCCAATAAATGTTTCACATTAATATATTTTTCGTCATCCAATTTTTCCCAAAAACTTATACCGTGATATGCAATTCTTTTTTATTTGATTTATTAACGGAACGAGCTAAGGGCCCACCTGGTGGTAAGTGGTGACCCCCGCCCATGACAACAGTAATATGACTCAATACATGATTTGGATCTTACACTGAGTTGTATTCATCCGGATGCGTCCATCACCCGAGATGGGGATGATACGTCTCATGCGCATGTGATTTCACCGACACCCACTCCCTTCCACCGGCACACAGTAATGCGAGCACTATTGCTTGGCGGCTGATTCCAGGTGGCAGTACCTCTCCGGACGAATTGGGCACAAGTTCTACTGCTACTTTTGGTTGCTTGCTCCTTAAGATCCACCCAGGAGGCACGTGTAGGGAATCAAAGGGTACACGTCCATGGACGTGGAAACTGAACCAGGAATGGATTACTTTAGCTATCCAACTATCCCAACGGAGAACAAAAGCTCTCAGATGACGCAACTAACCTATCCAAGATTTTTTCATTCTGAATTGGTTTGTTCTGAATTGAATTGCTAGATTGGTTTGTTCCAACTTTACCTCATGACCAGCATGAAGAAGATGTCTGACAAAGCCATCGCCTAAAATACCATGACTTTTCCCTGGTACA
This sequence comes from Aplocera efformata, assembly GCA_921293045.1. NCBI lineage: Eukaryota > Metazoa > Arthropoda > Insecta > Lepidoptera > Geometridae > Aplocera > Aplocera efformata. The sequence continues at coordinate 2,906,959 of OV121057.1, forward strand.
GGGAATATCACTAAGATCTTGAAGGCGTCGCTTGCGCATAGTGATAATAACACTGTCGTGGCAAAAAGTTTGAACATCTGAAACAAGTTAATTTTACAAACATTTAAAAACCACTGATTTTTTGCGATGACCCCAGTGGTACATAAACAGACTGGTTCCTAAAGTCGCTGGTTCATATCCACAGCAATAACGTTAAACGAAAACATCGTGAGAAAACCGGCATGTCCTAGAACAAAAATTCGAAAATATGTCGCCCCTAGCTCAATTAGCAGTAGCTCTGCCTTCTACGGTATAGATCGAAGTTCCGATTCACATAGTTTGACGAACATAAATGTTTGTTTTGTGTAATATGTTCAATATTTGTGGGTGTTAATAATACCATTTACAAAAATAGCACTATCTATTAATAATAAGCATTCTATGAGTTCTCTAATTCCCATAGTACATGGTACGCTTAGTTTGACTAGATGACACTGTGAGAGATATCCATAAATATTTATTAATTTTGTTAAAATATACCTGTGTAGTAATTCTATTCATTCTCACTTGTCGAGGCTAGTTATCCCATAGAAATTCCATGAAGATATGAAATAAAAAAATGTCAAAGCAGTCAATTTAGTTAAGATATAATATCCGTGTACGAATTCAAAAGAGGGCAAAAATAAATAATGGAAAGCACATATTGGTCATTCACATAGCTGTTTATCGCCACTTGGAGATGATAACGTAATTTTACACCAGTGGAGCAATTATAGCAAGTACCATTGATTTAAACAATTTCTATCGATTTCAATGTCAAAATGTTCCTCCAGTATTACATAATCAATTTTCCTCGAGTATTATAAAGTACTTATATTATAAAGGCAAAAGTTTGTGTTTGTGTGTATGTTTGTTCCACCTTCATGCTCAAATGGCTCAGATTTTGATGAAATTTGGTACTAGGCTTATATCCTTGATTAACACATAGGCTACATTTTAGCCCGGAAAACCGCGGGTAGTACCGCAGGGCGCAGTTAGTAGTTCTATATTTTTTATATGCCCACAAATATGTTAAGTTGTGTGTTTAACGTGCCCAAACGATACTCTAATGGAATAAACAAATTGAGTTAACGTTTGATAGCAATTGTATCACTCAACAGTTATGTGATAGTTTCACTCGTTCATTGGGTAAATGATATCTTATCAGCCATTTAATTTCATAAATGTTACAGATATTTTAATGAGAAACTAGCTACGAAATTTGTTTGGTCAAACAAGACAACAGTCACTAAGTGAGAATATAATATTTCAATAAAGGTGATAGAAAATGGTCCTTTTAAAAAATTGTTAGCTGATTTATAAGTATATCTTTTAAATCCTGAATTACGTATTTGCACTTTGTTAAATGACTAAATAAACTATTTGTATTATTACTATGCGGATACCCCAACAAATAATTTATATATTTTTCCCAATTTTTCCGTAATGGATAATAATAATTATATTCTACGGTACAGACCCTCGGTGTGCAAATCAAATTCTGACATAAGACTTGACAAATTATATTTTTTAAGTAGTAAATAGTAGTAAAACATAAAAATCATAAATACATTTATATAGTAAATAGAAATAAGTTAAAAGTATATGCGGATCTAATGAAATTTGCATACAATTATTTTTAATAGATTTGTCCTTGGTAGAATACCACAAAAACCAAGTACAAAAAACCAAGGTAATATAATAACACATAAATGAGACTATGGTTTATTAAAACATTTGTTGCTTTATTTTATTTCCAACTTCTAATACTCGTAAGCCTTTCGTGCATCACATAAAACTTTAAGATACCGGTCCCTGCTATAGTCGATAAGCCATGTCGGAGAGTAAAGCCTGGACCAACATCTTAACGTGACTTCCAAAGCACGAAAATACTAGGTTGTAATGCAACTAAACGGTCACCATCCTACTAATGACAAGCATCTAGGCAAGATGATCTAGATCTAGATTTAAGCTGTTCTAAGTCTAAAGATAAATACCTACTTACCATGTGCAAGAGAATATTAATGATCCAAAAATAACAAACACCATAGAACACATTCAAATCGAAACTATTGTATTGATATCTCAGGTTCAAAGATCGCATACACAACTATTTGTAGTATATTTCTTAACTACGCTTCCCTCTGTATTAATTCACTGATGGTTTGCGGGCAAATGAGAATATTTCGTTCTAAACGGCACACATAATTATGTCAGAGAGTATACAAACGTTATCTAATTATAGTAAGTAGTATGTCATGTTAAAATCGGTACAGTCAGATCCGTAAATAGGACAAACTTTTTTTTCAGGAATTGTTTTTTATAATAAAAATTTTGTAAATGGCATATTTTAAAGTATTTTGTTTCAATTATCTAGTTCAACAGTACAAGCTAAATAGATGGCACAAGATAATAATAAATATTATTTTTATTTTTGGTTTGACAGTATCTGGAGTAAATCCTTCTCATTTCTAATACTTCTTGTCCATCCAAAGGTTGTCTGTAAGAAATCGCTTTATAGCGATAAGACCGCCCATTGTGTGAAATTTTTATTAGTTAAGATTTCTATTTTTTTAGCTAGTGTTATCTTTATTTGGTGTGCAATAAACTGTCATCTATCTGTCTATTTATCTATCTGGTCCTGACATAGTAATTGTATCAACAAGTAGATAATAATCTAGTCTGGAATAAATCAAGTAGACATCACGTAGACGTCACGGAAAATCTTATATTTACTTCGGAAATACTCGTATCGAGTGCAGTGGCCAAGTATTACGGACGCTGACTTTCAATTCGAAGGTTTCTTTTCATGTAAACAAATTTATAGGGCCATCTGATTGCAGCTCATGTAAAACGGTTACCGCCAGCTATAAACAACAAAAAAACGCTCCGGTTATCTCCTACCTAACTAAACGCAAGTCGCGTTGCGCCCGTCACTCAGAGACGGGGATGTAGCGTATTATGACTTTATTTTTACCGGCACCCACACCCTTACAGCGGAACACAGCAATGCGAGTGCACTACATAGCATCGGATTAACAGGTGTGGTATAAGATTCTCGGATGTATGTAAAAATGTTCCCGTGTTCCCGCCACTAAGCGGCAGAGGAGGACACCGTGGGGTTTTAGTGGGTCTAGTCCCACATAACCGCTCTGTCTCCCCGTGGCAGGGAGGTACGCGAGTGCATTAACCCACGAAAAAAAAAAAAGGGTGTGGTGGGAGAAGGTACTTCTCCAAATTAACTTCATATGGTTTTTCTGCTACTTTCGGTTGCTACTTTCGCAACGCCCGGGCGATAAAATGTAGGGATTTTGAGCGTGCCCACCTATGGACCAGATGTGATCCCCCTAAAATGAAACCCAAAACAAAAGCTTATTTATTCCTTTAGTTTCGAAGTATCATTTGGCCACGTCAAATTTTAACACACCAGTTAACACATTAGTAATTATATGCACACAGATATGTGGGAGTTGGTATGTGGAAATTGGCAAGAGAACAAGACAAGAATCGCCTGAAAAAAAAAATTGAGCAATACCACGCGCTGCTTAGATTGGCGATGGTGGTTTAAACCTGAATAAACTACAATAGTTTATTGTAGTATCTTAACTAATATTATGTGAAAGTGAGTTTGTTATTTACCCTTTCATGTCAAACTCGATTGTGGTGAATTTTGATATAGAGATAAATGGGACCCAGGGGAAGGTTACCCTTCCGAATTATTCCAGTGGCTAGTATGTAAATAAAAAATTGATCGGTCACGACACATTGCTTCAAAATTATCATATTAAATTTTGCATGGGAATATCTCAAATGAGTATTTTAATAAGATCTTGCGCAAAACAGTTATTGTACGCGTTTTAAATGAAGATAGGCCGCATAAACCCGGGAAAACTATTATTTGAATAGGAAAAGATAATATCAAGTTAAACTGCGCTTAGCTGGATTCTATTAAAAGTTACGGTAATGTTTATTAAAGTAACTGTTTTATTTCAGTTCCTCTGATCTCAGTTGGTTGTTGCTCTTCCTTTTGTAGTTCGTGGGATCACCCATTACAAACATTTGTCACGAACATAAATGTTTGTTCTGTGTCTGGGTGTTCATATGAATTATATATATTTACAAAGAGATAACAATAAAAGTATTCTTTGTTGTTATGTGTGCTCTATATATTTTTTACATTTTAATCGCATCTTTGAGTAGAAAAACAATAGTAAAACAATTATTGTTATATTTACACCAACTAAAAGATTTTTTTATTGTTTTTAAAAATAATCTCCGTTCAATGATTTCCTAGAAGAGAGAACGCGAATAACTGGACCACCCATAATAGAAGCAATGTTCCCATATTACATTACAAGCATTCCCATATTAGAAGTAATGCTTAGTTTAGGGTGAGATGGTGCTGTATGAAATATCCATGAATATTTATTAACTCGCCGACTTTCAATCTGAAGGTCGCGGGTTCAAACCCACACGTGCACCAATAAGATTTTTCACTTGAACAATTTATGTGCGCAATACCACGTTCTCGAAACGGTGACGGAAAACATCGTGAGGAAACCGGCATGTCTTAGAACCAAAAATTCGACGACATGTGACATCTACCGATCCGGATTGGGCTCCCGTGGTAGATCAGAGCCCATTCACTCTCAATTATCGAGAGTAGGCCGGTGTCCCTGCAGTGGGAACATTAGAGGCTGGTACGGTACGAATTTATTACCTCATATAGGAACGTTGCAATAAAATCAAACTAATAAAATGAGTCAGCGTGCATCAAACTACTTCGTCATGCAAAGGCTATCATCAGTCTCGACACTTGGTATCAGTTTTGATATCAGATCAAGGTTAACGCAAGTTTTTTGTAAATGTTAGCGTATTTATTTCCGCAACGCAACTTCATTCGCGACTGCCATTAAAAACTAAGTATAATACAAAACAGGTCTAGAAAACAATGGTTTTTGCTTTGTGTTGTATTTTAATGGTAAATTTATCACAGCTCATAGAAAAATTACTCCTAACAAATAAAGCTTAATTTTTATTACTTAAGTAAAACCATTTAATATACCTTCAACTAATTCAACGCAAACAATAGTAACTACAGCTTACTAAAAGAAAATATATATTTTTTTTTAAGTATTGTAAATAATATAACTCAATATTCTGTGAATATTTGAATTTTGATAACGGCAACAGATATCTCTAACTCATTATTTGTTAATGTGAATGCCAAACAACATTGATCCAAATAACAAATGATGTGGTGATTCCAAATAATAAAGCACATGAGTATAAATTAACTTAAAAATATATATAAAAATTTTTGGCACAGGGCTACTAAAATAAAATTGTATAGTTGATAATCCATTACCTCATGGAAGCAAAAGGAAGACCTACTATTTTTTTTTTATTTAAATAGAATTCTTTCTTGAAAGGTGCTACTAAAAACTAAGCCACGGAGCTGTCACCTCAAAATTCACATTCTATAGCTTCTCTTTAATATTTTGTTTTCTCCCTCATCGCCTTACATTACAGGCATCGTGCAGAGGTATGAGTTTTTAAATGATAAAGACGCTAATAGATAGTGACTTGTGGCTATCAGAATTTATCAACATAACAAAATCGAATCAAATATAAAAAACAGCGACTGAAAAATACCTGGTCATTCTCTAGCCGCCATAACTTCAGTTCGCGGAAGTTTATTTTGGTTACTTATGTATTTATTCATTTATCAGTGATTTAGTGACTATTCAACGTAGGTAAATCTATATCTGTTTGTAATGTCAAAATAGCTTATTATTTACATGGATTTAAAAGTATATTCGGTACAATAAAAAATACATTTTATTAAATTGTTTTGTCTGGCTGTTTGATCCGGCATTAGGCATTGTATCCGGTTGTTATCTTGATTTTGGATTTGTGGATTTCTTTTCTGGTTACTATTATTTATTTTGTGCTGAGAGCTTATTTTATTTATATTTTGCCACAAGTGGCTAGTGACTGGGCTGCTAAACACTTGTGCTGGTACAGTCTCCTGCTCCTATAGCAAAAATAAACGTTTGCATCTGGATCCCCATGCATAATTATTTATCTTTTTACAAATGAAATGTTTTATGAGCCCCGGGCCTCTAATATTATAATCTTGCAACGAGTGATACATAATTCATAACATAAATATGTAATTCTTTCAGAAAAAATGACTAAAACCGTCTGGGTGCTGGTCTGTCTGCTAGCGGCGTCACACGTCTGTGATGCTTACAGGATCCTGGTGATCTTCCCTCTTCCCGGCAAGAGTCACAGCATTCTGGGCGATGGAGTCGTTAGACATCTGGTGAACGCGGGACATGAGGCAAATAATAATATAACAAAACTAATAAATAATTAGAAAATACGATTCCGCCAAATGCGACTCATGTGCCGAATCCACTAGTAATGATTAAGTTTTGATGTAATCCGTAACATAACAGTTATGGTATTTGGAGCATGATTTGATGTATCAGGAATGGATCGCTTGATCCAGCAGGACTCCGAAACAAATACTATATAGGGTTTCGTATTACAAAAAACTATATTAAAGACACCGGCATCTTGAGGATACCGGCATGTCCTACAAAAATTTGAAGACATATTATTATAATGTCTATCAATCCGAATTGGGCTCCCATAATAGATCAAAGCCTTACACTCTTACTCTCTCACTGTGTATAATGTGTGTATAATTTGTATAATCAGTGACTTGATATTTCGTGAGCATTATAATTGTAAGATCTACTACTTATAGATATATAGATACATACAGGAAAAAAATTTTTTTAGGTCTCGTATGTCACCCCTTTTCCGAAGGAAAAACATCACCCAAATTTAAGACAGATCGACCTCAGTGCCAATAGCGATGTTATTCCAGGTAAATTTTACACCCCCCCGTGGGTTCCCGCCTTGTCGGGGCGGGGGGGCTTAGTAACCGTGGCCTGGTCACCCACGGTGAAGCTAAGAGGAACCCGGGAGGGCCGCTCCTTTAGGCTTTGCCTCCAAGCCGTCTAGGAGCGGCATTGTAGGTGGCGGTGCCTTATGGGGGGCACCGCAACTGAGGCGGGCTGCGATGTCGAATGGGAGGCATCGCAGCTGAGGGATAGGGGCCGCGGTGGGAGAGGAGTGCCGGTATAACGGTGCGCCGCTCTCCCTACCTACCGCGGCCACGACGGGGTCGCCACCGTTCGATGGCGGACGCGGTGGGGCCGCAGGGGAAGAGGAGTGTCGGTATTGCGAGGCGCCGCTCTCCCTATCCTCTGCGGCCGTAGTGGCAGGCGACGGGGCCACATATCTGACCCGTCGCATGGGGACCTAGGGCGTCTAGACACGGGGTCGTCTGACGCCCTTTCGCTGACCTGGTCCCCGAGGTGGTTGCGACACGCCATATGTCCTGGCGTGTCGCAAACAGAGGAGTGGCACCCGATGCCAACGCAGGGGGGTCCGGAAACGGACAGCCGCGGCGGGTTCGCGGATGTGTGTTATAACGTTCCCGTGTTCCCGCCACTAAGCGGCAGAGGAGGACATCGTGGGGTTTTAGTGGGTCTAGTCCCACATAACCGCTCTGTCTCCCCGTGGCAGGGCGGTATGCGAGTGCATTTCCCCACGGAAAAAAAAAAAAAAAAAAAGGTAAATTTTACAGATTTTTTTACAGACTGAAAAGATTATGCAGTAATTATTTATATTCGATTATCACAGACTCTGCGTATACTACACTAGTCGATAAGCCACTGCGGAGTCCTTCAGGTGGCTTGAAGACTCCGACACTATAAGTTCATATTCATAAGTTGACCACTTACTGACACGGAAAAAAGTAAGAAATTTTACCACAGGTACCACTCTATTTATTACAAGTAATTATCCGTAGCACGTCTCATTCTTTCATTCATCTTTTATATTCTTATGAAATTATGTTATCGGCTTTTATTTTTTAATTATGTTAAACCTTTTCATTATAAAAGAATCACCAATATAAATAAATTCATGATCGGCAAAAATATCGCGTAAAAACAAAAGAAAAAATCCGGTTGTACTGATGTTAGGAAGTCAGTGAGATACTAATACAAAGAAGTACGCTCTATTCAAGAGCTGTATATAATATGTATAGAACGTATAGCTCAATTTTAGTGCACTGATGGGTCTAATGCCAGAAAAAATGTGGTATCACGCACTCAAAGCGACGAAGGAAACATCGCGAGAAAGCCGACATGTCCTAGGAACCGAAAATTCGAAGACATGATGGAGCGAGCAACTATTATAATTAACTAAACAAACGTTTCTGCAGCGCATTTGTTGAACATCTCCAATATCATAAGCGGTAATCTAGCAATGGACAACATATATTTTATGACTGACGCCGCTATCCAAAGCATGGCACGTGAAAACTTCAAGAAACTAATGGAAAACCCGAATGAACACTTTGATCTGATAATTGCCGAATTTATGTTCAGTGAAATATATGCTGGGTAAGTTTGAAGCACACTGGATTACATTATCATCATCAGTATCTTAATTCACTGATGAACTTGTCCCTCTACCATTAAGCATGCAGACAATTGAATGCGATCAAAGGTGTAGTACTTCGATTATTCGAGGTTTCGAATTGTCCGTATTTTTACTCTCTAGAAACGAACTTCTAGCTTAGCTTTACGGATAGCTTTGCGACACGTCTGTGCATTCTGGTAATGAGTGAAATCTTGGTGTTTGACAATGCCGCGGCCGTGGCGGCTGCAGCGCCAAGGAATATGGGTATAGCATAGTTACTACACTGGTTATTTGGGACCCGCGCAAGCCACTGATAAAATTGATTTGAGGTTTAGTTTTACAATATTTATTTGTAGATGCAACGTTACAAGAAGTATATACCGCTATTCCTATTTAAAAATTTGTTCTATTTTGTTAATTTCAGATTAGCGCCAATCTTCAACGCGCCTTTTATCTGGTTCTCTACAATAGAACCTAATGGGTTGACTCTCAGCCTAGTGGACGAGTATCTGAACCCTTCATACAACACATTTTCTTCTGCCGCTACACCCCCATTTACATTTACAGAGAGAATTTACGAACTGGGCTTTATTTCCTTATTATCATTTGTAAACGCATTGTAAGTATTTCTTTTTATTATTTAATAATGCTTAAACTGTGATAAGATTGATTGATTGTAATAACTTAGAGTCCCTCTATGGCATGGACCCATACAATCACACAACACATATATAGAAGAACCGAGAAGAAAAACTCATACTAATCACACAAATATTTACTCCGAATGAGGATTAATCTCTCTCTCGTTATAGCGGATGAGTTGGTTAGTAATTGAAGGCCTGCCTCTGGAGTGAGGAATCTTGGAATCAATATACATAGTATTAGTCTGCAGATGATATTAATGTTTTAAGTATAAAAACATTGTTTTCAGTGTACTACACTACCATCAAATCCGAGAATACCAACGCTTCCTGGTCCCCTTTATAGAGCAGAAAGGTAGAGTTGCACCATCCTTCGACGAAGTGAAGTTCAACGCATCGCTCATACTCGGAAACTCTCACGTCTCGATGGGACAGGCCACGCGACTTCCACAGAACTACAAAGCTATCGGTGGATTCCATATTGAGGATAACATCAAGCCTTTGCCTGCGGTACGTTCATGTACATATTGTAGATACATTATCGGGTATATAGGTATCTTTCATATAAGTACTGATTCATAATAAGATAATGCTATCGTACCTAATTACTACATTCACAAAATTGTGAATGAAAACATGCAACATTAAACCGGCATGTCCTAGAACCAAAAAATGTATTGTTCATAGTTATTTAAGTCGAAGATAATATGAGACATCCTACACATCCGGATTGGGCACCTGTGCTAGATATAGGCCCAGCCAATCTCACTTGTCGCCAGTAGGCTAGTGTCTTTACAGTTGTAGCATTAGAGGCTGATACGGATACATAACATAATTTGTAATTCAATGGAATAATTGCTTACTTAAAATGAATGAGTGCTCTATCTTAAGTATTGAGACTGACTCTAAGTTCCTCAGACCACCTTTATGCAATATCACATGATGTATGACACTCTATCAGTGCATTCAGATGCTGTCGTGAGCAGAATAGGTATCGCTAGCGTACTGCGAAGCGTGCATGTCATAGTGAATAGTGGAATGTTTCCATGTGTAACCTTGAACGGTTTTCCGACTTATATAATCTACAAGCCTGACTCAAGTTCTGGTGGTTGAAAATTCTACGAAGAATACGACGGTGAGCAAAAACTTTTTCGTAAATTTAAAAATAATAAAAGTTCAGTTTTTTAAAACTTAAAAAAACTTTACATACTAGAGGGCACTGGATGTACTTCACATGTAATATACATCGGTTAAAGGAAAGTACTTTGAAGTTTCATGGAGTTATATTCCTTAAATAAGGTCATACTTTTACAGGATCTACAGAAGCTCATGGATGAATCCAAAAATGGCGTCATCTACTTCAGCTTAGGTTCAAACATGAAGAGTAAAGACTTGCCCAATGAAATTAAAAAAGATCTGCTACAAATGTTCGGAAGTCTCAAGCAGACTGTCTTCTGGAAATTTGAAGAAGCAACGTCAAATCTACCAAAAAATGTTCACATTCTTGAGTGGGCTCCGCAGCAGAGCATCTTGTGTGAGTATTCTCTTAGAACAGTCTGTTTAACCTCTTCATCGATTTTTAACTTAGTTGTCTCAGAAAATATGATGATATCACGCAACAAAGATAATTTACCAAGCTTCTTTAGTCAAATGTTTATTCTGCAGCTCACCCAAACTGTTTACTGTTCATCACTCATGGAGGTCAACTATCCACTACTGAGTCTATCTACACTGGAGTGCCCATCATTGGAATTCCGATCTTCGCGGATCAGTTCACCAATGTAAAGCGGGCCGAGTCTAAGGGCTTTGCGAAAACGGTCGACCTGTCCTACACAATGGCGGGTGAGCTGAAGACGGCCATCGAGGAAATGATCTCAGACCCTAAGTAAGGAAAGGTTATAGTCATTTTGAAAAGAGATCCTAAATTTTTATTCGTCCAAAGTATCATTATCGTATCTGGAATTGCGCAATTATTTTTTAGTATGTATCGAAAACATTGGTCAAAGCTGAAACAGCTCGAGAGGTTTCTTAAAGTTTGGTTTCTGGCACGTTAGATATTAGAGTCGCCAATATTGTACAACATGCAGCATCTTAAGAGTTCATAGTAGCTGCAATTGGCTTTAAGGAGGAGGAGGATCTTTATCAATAAATTAACTTTATAATTTTTGCTATGAATCAGTTATTGTAAAAAGACAATTAGGGAAAAAGTCTCGATAAAAAATGAAATATAGTCGATTTTAATAAAAAAATGGTAAGATGATTTTTGGTTTATTATGTAGGTAATAACCATTTTTATGTTTCCGTAATGTATTTTTTATATGATTGTGTAGATTTATTTCAAAATTACAAGATCTTTGTGATTTTTGTTTTTCAACGTAAGCTTATATAGCATTTCTGAATTCTTTGTCCTACTCACGCACCCACCGGTATCCATTGCATGCTATCTTTATCAACGACTTCAAGGAAGCACGAAATATGCCTTGAAGCACTGGTATGTTATAAACTAATTGTTATTTTCTTTAGCGTCCATCAGATAATGGATAGTCAACATAACTACCTCCTCCATTTTACAAAAACATTCAGTTTGCCTCATAATTTCGTTATCCTCAGGTATCGCCAGAAAGTGAAGGAACTATCCTTTATCTACCACGACAGGCCGGTGAAGCCAGGAGCAGAGCTGGTCCACTGGGCGGAGCATGTCATAAAGACCCGGGGCGCGCCGCATCTACGCTCCCCCGCACTCCTGGTGCCCTGGTACCAGAAGTACTACCTCGACCTGGTAGTCCTACTTCTGATCGCTGGGCACGTCCTAAAAAGAATATTTAAATTTGTTAAGTCATTAGTTATGAGCAATAAAGCTGATGCTGTTAAACAGAAAAAAAGAAATTAGATTTAAAATGTGTATGTTGTTTGTATTCTTGTGTATTTGTAATGATGATTGTATCAATTTATTCTTTAACTATACTAATTGCAATACCCTCAACTCATTTGCACAATATATTTATTTACAAATACCTCTTAGCCTGGCTACTCTTACTCGTAGTTGGTAGTAGCTCTGCCTTTTGCGCTGCATATGTTTCATAACTGCCGAGCGTCCAACTTTTGTTTTTTGGTATAATGTAACTATCATAATTTGGGGTACTGATTGGGACATATATTGTTTGATTTTAGCTGCTTTGATTGTGGCGTGGTAGATTTCCTAGTTTCCAAGTCACAATGACAAGTTATCAGAATTATAGCGCGTGCCATGCAGTAGCTAGTAGATTTTTTTTTGTAAGTATATAAGTGATGGGACTAGCTGAAGCTGTCTTATATCTGCGCCCATAACACGACTTAGGTCTTCCTGACCGAAGATCCCGTTGCGCCCATCACCCGAGACGGGGATGTTACATCTCTTGGACCTGTAATTTCACTAGCATCCAGACTCTTCCACCGGAACACAGCAATACATCACTATTTGGCGGTAGATTACCAAGTGTGGAGGTAGTAATTTTCCGGACGAAATTTGCACTAGTTCTCCTGCTACTTTTAGTTACTTATTTGGCACCACCCAGAGGGTACGTGTCCCGTTCGTAGGTTGAATCCCTTTGCAACTGCACCCCCCAAAACGTATATGTAATACTGCCTGCGAAGGGTTTCTTGTCTGCTTCTTCCCCTCGGGGTGGTCGGTTAGGGTTGAAATAGAGTAAACTTAACAAATAACACTAAACATGAAAATTAACCGATCATTAATATTACTGTGTGCATGAAATGTGTCTAAGGAGCTCCTGTGACACGTTATATATTATTAAAGAAGAAAACGTGTCAGCAGTTAAAAATTTGATCGAAGAGAATAGGAAATTTCATATAAAAAAATCCAGCACATGTTGAACATTGTATCAGGAAGCGTTCTCTTAAGAGATTGAAAAATTCGAAAAAAATATTTTGAAAATTGGTTCAGACGCATATAAATTTGCATCAATAGTGATGTTGAGTGCTGTGACAAGACTTGATAGAAAAAAATTGCTGTGTATAAACTACTTACAGAGTGTACGTAAAGGCAAAAAAAAATACTCGCAAAAAGCTGAGTCACTCATATTGTACGATAGTATCAATTTTATCTATTGCTTTCATACATTACTTTATTATTATATATATTATATATATACATAAGCCGCAAGTCAACATGAATACACAAAGTAATAACTACAAAAACTAATATGCTATTTGCTTCAAAAAGAGCTCTTTATTTATAAATTTCATTAAAATGGGGGACCATGATGATCGCATCCGTAGATGTCCCATGTCTTTGAATTTTAGGTTCCAGGGCATGCCGTTTTCCTCTCGATGGTTTTCTTCAGCGTTTTGAGAACCTGGTGCTGTGTCATAATTATTCTAGTGAACAATGCACTTAAAGATTCGAACCAGCGACAGATTGAAAAACGACGTCTATACTCTTGAGTTACCTTGCGCTCTTAACACCAGAACACCACTTCTTGGCGGCAGATTACCAGGTGAGGAGGCAATAGTTCTGCGAAAGAACTTGGCAATTTCTACTGCAACTTTTTATTGCTTCTTGACATCAATCAGTTCAGATATTTAAGCTATTGGCGCCTGACTTTTTCTTTGGAGCAATACCCAACTGTAGTTGCCTGCAGTACATAGATCAATTACTTATCAATTTTATGGTTTTCTCCTAGCACCAGTTAACATCTATCATTATCTACAATCACATATATATTCATATATGTTCATTCAAGGAAAAGTGTGTGTTCCTGCGTGTATGTTTGTTACTCCTTCATGCTTAAACGGCTCACCGAATTTTGATGAAAATTAGTACCGGGATGCCGGAAAACCGCGGAACATAGATATAAATGCATTAAGTTACAAAAATTGCTGCAAATCAAAGAATTTTACCTCGCGTTCCTGAGACGTAAACAAAGTCATCGCTGAAGGAAGATAACCTGTCTCTATGTCGCTTGTTAAATCGTCATCATTATCATATTTACACTAGCTACACCCCGCCATACATGCCGTTTGGTATGTTGTCTATTTCGTACCCCTGACAACTTGTATGCAACATTGCAACATTACATGCATTTGTAATGTAAATATTCCTCTGATGCAATTAATATAAAAATAAAAATAATCAATAAGTACTTATAAATGGTTTATATTATATTTACATTGCAATTGACTATCTTACAATGCACTTCAGTTCTTTTTCTTCTTATCGCTTTTTTTCTCGGCTTTTTTACGAAATACCAACGGTTTAACAATATTGTACAGTCTCTTAAGAATGTACGCCGCAAAGAAAAGCAGTATGATTAGGTCGAGGTAGATCTTCTGGTACCAGGGCACCAGGAGTGCGGGGGAGCGTAGATGCGGCGCGCCGCTAGTCTTGATGACATGCTCTACCCAGTGGACCAGCTCTGCTCCTGGCGTAACCGGTCTGTCGTGGTAGATGAAGGAAAGCTCCTTAACTTTCTGGCGGTATCTGAGGATCACAATTAATTAATTATAGCAAAACGGTTGTCGTAAGGCCTTGTACAGATATAGACATATACTTACTTAGGATTTGTGATGACTTCCTGAATGGCCTTCTTCAGCTCGCCAACCATAGTGTATGATAACTTGACCTCTACAGCAAAACCCTTGCTGACGGCTCGTTTCACGTTTGTGAACTGGTCCGCGAAGACTGGAATCCCAATGATGGGTACCCCGGTGTGGATAGCTTCTGTAGTGGAGAGTAGACCTCCGTGTGTGATGAAGACGAGACATTTGGGATGAGCTGAAAAACAAATTGACGATTTGGTTGATATTTTATTGATAAAAGATTATAAAAAACAATGTTTGATAAGTGTGGGTTAACATTTTTCTGTGTGAATATAAATCATTCAGGTAGCCTTGACCATTCAGGTCGTCTGGACGTATAACACACAAGCTACTTTCGACACCGTGTGGCGTGGATCCTGTAAAATTTTTGGATGCGAAAGAAATTCACCTTTACCCTAAATACTTATTAAAGTATACTCACAAAGGATGCTCTGCTGAGGAGCCCACTTCAAGATGTGAACATTTTTGGGTAGATCTGGCATCACCTCTTCGAATTTCCACAAGACAGTCTGCTTCACTGTTCCAAACATCTGCAGCAATTCCTTCTTCAGCTGTTCAGGTAAGTCCTTACTCTTCAAGTTTGAGCCCATGCTGAAGTAGATCACACCATGCTTCGATTCAGCCATGATTTTCTCCAAATCCTGCATTATTTTTATTTGATTAAGAAATATAGCGATCACCCTGCAATAAGCATTATTTCTAATTATATGTCTTCCGCAACATTCTGTTTAAGCCAGCAAGTATAATGTATAAATCAGTATAGCCTGTGGTCTATATATGGTGTCAAAAGCAATCCAGCTATGGTGGTTATACATATTCGTTTATACGGTCGTTTTTATTTTTATCGTTTGAGCAGCCCAGGTTTGGTCACTCATACGAAAATAGAAGAGAACTTTCAAAGTTCCGAAAGCATCCGACATGGCAGATCGGGTATATAATACAGTTAATTTTATACGACTCGTATATCGTAGTCATGTTCAACAAACTGTCAAATACCTGGATCCACAAACGGATCTGTATTAGTGGTTCACACCTAGACGCCTATCATTTTATGCATCGTGAATTTACGCCTTTTTTACCACTGTTAACAGAAACAACTCTCCTAGGAACTAAAACTTTTTTATTGGGTGTGTGAATATGACTCCGCCCTTTCTCAACAGATGTCGTTTTTAGTATTGTTTACGTGTACTAATAAATGACCATACTTGTATTCGATAGTACTGAATGTCAGCTATCTAACGCATTTTATGATATTTGGTTGAAGTGTAAGCAACAATTGTTTTCACCTTTTCGAAAATGTCGGTTTTTATTCCAAATAAACGTCATTTGCGGGAAGTGTTATTACATTATTTTATTGCGAAGAAAACTGCAGCGGAAACTTATCGTTTGCTTGTGGAGATTTATGGTGAGCATGCTCCGTCTAATACAACTTGCAAGGAATGGTTTCGACGATTTCAAAATAACGATTTTAGTACTGAGGATAAAGAACATGGAAAACCACCAAAAAAATTTGAA
Organism: Aplocera efformata; assembly: GCA_921293045.1. Taxonomy (NCBI): domain Eukaryota; kingdom Metazoa; phylum Arthropoda; class Insecta; order Lepidoptera; family Geometridae; genus Aplocera; species Aplocera efformata. The sequence goes on from OV121057.1 coordinate 2,923,236, forward strand.
GATGCTGAATTGGAAGCATTATTGGCGGAAGATTCTTGCCAAACTCAATCAGAATTAGCTGCAGCATTAAATGTTGATCGTTCAACTGTTGCAAAGCGTTTACAAATGATGGGAATGATTCAAAAAGCCGGTGACTGGGTTCCACATGATTTAAAAGAAAGAGACATGGAACGTCGGAAAACCATTTGTGAAATGCTGCTTCAAAGACAGCAAAGAAAAGGATTTTTGCATCGGATAGTCACAGGAGACGAAAAATGGATACACTACGAAAATCCTAAACGCAAAAAAGCTTGGGTGAAACCAGGCGAACCAGGCCCATCACAGCCAAAAATAAATATTCACTGTGCCAAGGTCATGCTCTGTATTTGGTGGGATCAGAAAGGTATTGTATATTATGAGTTGCTCAAACCCTCTGAAACTATTAATGGAGAAGTTTACCGACGACAACTAATGCGTTTGAAGCGAGCCATAGAAGAAAAACGACCAGAATGGGTGAATAGACATAACAAATTAGTTCTTCAGCATGACAATGCCAAACCGCATACCGCAGAAGTCGTAAAAAGATATTTAGAGGGACAGGACTGGGAAGTGTTACCCCACCCGCCATATTCACCAGACATAGCTCCTTCGGATTACCACCTATTCCGGACGATGCAGACAGACCTTACTGGAGAAAAGTTTACTTCATGTGAAAGTATCAAAATTTGGATTGACAACTGGATAAGCTCAAAAGACCAGGACTTCTTCCAGCAAGGAATACGAAAACTACCTGAACGATGGGCGAAGGTTGTAGCTGCAGATGGAGCATACTTTCAATAATTTTTTTTTTAATTTTGTAAGCGAACAAATGTGTTTTATTTTGACAAAAAGGGGCGGAGTCATATTCACACACCTATTAGTTTACATGGTTATCACAGAAAATACAAATATTCATTGGCAATATTCGTATTTTTTATTTTTATTAATGGATCTTTTTCGCTGATGCGAAGATGCCGCTTTGTTTTACAAGGATCTTATAATAAGTACCACACAAATACAGATATTGCTAATAAAATATGTAGTAGCACCTTAAATACAATTTAGCTTTTCTATTGTTAGGGATAATGTTTTCGTACTCTACTATCATTTCTGTTATATGACTAGGTAATGACAAATACATGGTTCATAATCCATTAGAACTTTATACTATGAGTTATTCATTAATTAATTGTTTCCAGAGACAGCTTCATGCTAATGTCATGCTTCAAAGTAAAATATTTGCTATTTTTATGGTTTCAAGATATTTATTTGTATTATGAGTACAGTAATCTGATGGGTTTATATCTGTACTAACAGCTAACCAACTTACTGCTGGTAAATGTTGAGCTTTATCCTCAATGTGATATCCACCAATAGGTTTGTAGCTCTGTGGAATTCTCGTAGACTGTCCCATGGAGACATGAGAATTCCCCAAGACGAGGGATGCGTTGAACTTGGTCTCTCCGAAGGTAGGTGGAATCCTGCCACGCTGTTCCATATAAGGAACAAGGAGGCGCTTGTAATGGCGGTTTTGCAAATAGTCCCCCAAGCTGAAATCATAAGGTTAAACTGCATGTAACAAAAGTAATTTGTAAATAAACCACTAATTAAAGATAATTAGAATTAACGAATGACATTAATTCTTTAAGTAGAACAGGGCAACCGTCGGAGTGGCTACTGGTGGAATAATATAGGTAAATCAACCTATTAGTCATTAACAAGTAAAAATAAGAAGAATACTTTCATCGTCTATTCGCTCTTAGGGGTAAAAATGTTCAATTAGCAAACTTTCTTGTAACATACATACAAGAAGTCGTGCAGCCGAATTAATGGATTCCTTTTTGACATGAATACATCTTTAAATTTGCTTCCAAATTGGAAAGTGATTCAGAAAACTGATGGTAACAAAATTAAGGGTTACAGTGTGATGCTGCAGCTACATTTCTGCATCTATATACAAATTCAATTTTGTATGAAGATGATAGATATAGATACCTCTAAAGGTTCAAAGAATTTCACGTGAATGAGGACTGTGACGCATCGCTTGCTTAGGTTTTTTTATTACTCACGGCAGCCGTGTGTTTTACATGAATACGTCACTTATTCACGTAAAACACACGGCTGTGTCCACGACAGAGCCATACCCCTTTTTTATACTTTTTACTTACCTATGTTGAAGAATGAGTTCTTCGTGACAATTGAACGGAAATGAAAATTCTTCGTGACAATTGAACGGAACCACCTCATAGGCTCAATAAATAAAAATAACCACCAAAATCGGTCCACAATTTGCAAATAAATAGCGTAACACATATAAAAAAATACAGCCGAATTGAAAACCTTCTTTGAAGATGGTTTAAATGGAAATTATATAATAATAAATATATTTTTAATATAAACTTTTATTTAAACTTACGTATCCCTTACAGCTGTTAGTTTGATTGTAAACCAAAGTTCAGACAACCTCTCCATAAAGCTGAAAGGTGGGACTGCGGGAACGTGGTATCCGTTATATGAAGGATTCAGGTACCCATCTATAAGGCTGAGGATCATCCAATGAGGCTCCACTGTCGAGACCCAGATAAAAGGCGCGTCGAAAACCGGTGCTATTCTGAAATGAGCATCAATTAATTCAGAATGTAAACAAATACAAGAATGTTAAAATTAATTATTAAAAAATAAAATCACATTCAAACTGCAATAGGATTCTCTAAGTCACAGGTGACATGGACGATCACAGAAACACGAGACAAAATACCAAGACATGAGAGCAAACTGTAGGCTCGTTATACAAAGACAATGCCCCCACTATGCTACATTACTAAGCTACAGAGGCATCAATATTACACGGTAAGATAAAATGAGATTTTAAATTAGTTTATTAAACAAATCTATCGATCCTATGAGATAGATTTCAATGCTTATTTGCTTACACGAAAAAAGTTTAACTCATGTAACTCATGTTGATTTTGGTGCACCTCCTACCAGATTTTCACATTTTTCACTTCTTTCCATCCAAAGGTTGCCTAGAAGAGATCGCTATTAGCGATAAGGCCGCCCATTGTAACCTCTTCTTTTTGTGACTGTTTTGTTAATTTTATTTGTGTTATGTATGTTTCTATCGAGGTGTACAATAAAGAGTATTCATTCATAAATGCGACGGTTAGTGGTTTGGTAGTTCAACCGATCATCATGAAATTTAGCATAGAAGTTTTCAGGAGTACATAAAGGAACAATGAATACCTTTCATCAAAGCTAGCGAAGCAGCGCAAGAACTAGTTAAATTGTTCTCAACTTACCCAGCATACAGTTCATTAAACATCCACTCAGCGATGACCACATCGAAATGTTCCTTGGGGTTTCCGAAGACTTTCACCACGTTCTCATGTTCCAAGCTTGTGGAAGAGATATGGTTCATAATGAACAAAAACATGGTGTGGTCGTTCATATCGACTTCGCCCTCCATTACAGATTTGATATTCATCAGGTCCGCTGTAATCAATACAGAATTGTTAGAACCCCGTTCGATTCCCACCCAGGATTAACATTTGTGTTGTAACATAGACTTTTGTTTTGTGTCTGGATGTTACTCATGCATAAACAGAAAATAAGTAGGTACTACGTGAGCATTATACCAGTAATCTGGCTCCCATTGTAAAAGCTAGGCTTGGTGTGAACTGGATGGTGCTGGTATTTAATAATAACTTGTTACGCCAAGTACCGGTGACCAGTCAATAATATGAATATACATATATGTAGGTATATATCCTAATAATTATAAACGCGAATGTTTGGATGTATGGTTACTCAATCACGCCAGAACGGCTGAACGGACCCGGATGAAATTTGGCACAGAGATGGTTAATAGTCTGGAATAGCACATAGGCTTTTTATCCCGGAAAAAAAATACGGTTCCCGTAAGAAGTCCAACCGCGGGTAACACCGCGGGGCGCAGCTAGTAATCACCTGGAATGAGATCCATGTTGCTGCTAACGTCAATTTGTGTCAAATTTGGATGAGGATTCTTGCTCGGGAACGGAGTGATGTAAGAAACCTGGAACAGAAAACCGCATACTTAACACTATCTGGTCTGCATGTAATTGAGTCGATCCCATCGAGCCCGGTGAGCCCGCCCCCTTAACGGGCCAGTTTGGAATTGATTCATCGAGGTAGTGCCGACCCCGACGTTTAACGGGGTCGATGACACAAATCAAGTATCATCTGCCCCTGAGTCTTTTTAACGGGCTGGATGGCACAGATTAAGGCGCATAGACCCGGTGGTGTTTAAAGCGGAGAGAATAGAGTACAAAAAATTCTATTGCTGGTATTGGGTAAGTAATATATATGACGAAAACGACGGGAAAAACAGACCAGTTGGTCGCGTGCGTAGATAAGAACTCTCTAGTATTCTTACACGTAACCCTAGGGGGTGCCAAAGGAGAAACTAAAAGTAGCAGTAGAACCTGTGCCGGATAAGTACTGCCTCCACGCCCTGGTAATCTGCCGTTAAGCAGTGGTGCACTCGTGTTCCGGTGGAAGGGTGTACGCGGAGGTGTACATTTACCTTCCAAAAATAAATTTCTGCGACTTACTCTTTGGTCAGTAGCGTCACAGCTCAGTTGATAGATTTGTCGGTACTTTTCCGTTAGCCGAGCGCAGGTGAAAAATAGCTAACCTAACCTAACCTAACTTAATTTGACACTTTAGCCTGCGCCCGGCTAACGGAAAAGTACCGCTTTGCCGTATACGCTGCAGGTCGTGGAGTCCTTGCCTACTCGGATAAGCTTTTGTTTATTTTTTTGTATGAGGAACTTACATATTTGTTCTGTCTGGGTGTTAATAATGGTTTAAATCTTTTCTACAGAAAAGTGCTAATATAAGTGATTCTGTAAATTATAGTATAGTTAATATAGTTTCATTAGTACAAGCTATGCTTAGTTTGGGGCTAAATGACGCTGTGAATAATGTCTATCAATATTATTATAATATTATTCAAAATCAAAGACATAATATTTTATTTCCATCGAATTATTAAAAATAATACATGGAAACGTCACATTTTTTAAAATAAATATAAGCAAGCAAGATCATGCGTTGTTACTATTAAGTTGAGCTTTTATAACCAAATTTCGTTAAACAAATAAACACTTTCTTAATATATATAACTAAAACATCATTTGATGATACTGTGCCCAAAATGCTGGCAGCATTGCCACGCTGGATGGCAACTCAACCTCTGGCCAAAATAAAAGCCAGCATTTTGGTCTTATAATTTTAATCTAGAATTTCTACAGTTACCTGGTGTCCAGCCTTCAGCAGATGCCTCACAACCCCATCGCCGAGGATACCGTGACTCCTGCCGGGAAGGGGGAATACCACTAAGATCCTGTAGGCATCGACGCACGACGTTGCCACCAGGACAAATAGGCAAATTGCAATGTTCGCCATTCTTTCTGAAATATTTAAAGTTTCGTTCAGTGTCACAATCCACGTCGTATCTTCTTCCCTTATTTTTTTTACCTCTTTGTAATGTATTTCAATATTATTATTGAAGCTGAAATGAATATGCGACAGCTCGATTTGTGGTTCTTGCAATCTGTGAGTTTAACACATAGGCTACTTTTGATCCCGCAAAACCGCAGTTAACACCATGGGTTGCAGCTAGTAAATTATATTTCTATTTATATACCATAAGACACGCGCCTCAGATCAAAATCTCCGTCACTGCACAGCCTTGTAACAAAGTACTTTACGCATTGTTGTAAAGTACTTTGACAACCGTAATATATTGTATATAAAAGGCAACAAAGTATAGGAGTAGGTATAGTATTGTTATCTGTGGCAAAATATAATCGAAGTTAGTATGTATACGTTCTAAATTTCAAAGCCAAACGATAATCACGATTGACAGTGGCTTTGCTAAATGCAGGCTAGATGCAATTCTTAAACACCGTGTAGAAAGTCTATCTATATCGAGTATTGTTATCTGTGTTAAAATAGAATCGAAGTGGCTCTGCTAAATGCGAGGCAGGTGCAATTCCTAATCTGCAACTACTGCAGCAATTCTCATTACTAAATTGTGTACTACATTACTAAATTGAGTATTACGAAATACTCATTACTCGGTTGATACTAAAGTAAAAAAATCGACATCCTTTAATATGTGGCAGCCAAAACAAAACGATACTACAAACAAGTGTAAAGTAATAATTTGCAAAATACAGGTCTAATCAGAGGTGTTTTCCTTATAATAGGGTACATAGTGTAACAAGGGTATAAAAAACAGCTTATAGTTATTAAATTATTACACCAGGAAACCAATTAATTATGTAGAATACGTTGTTCTGATTTCGATGCTTAGGTTAACATTTACATTTAACTCAATTTTATCTTATTGTATAATAAATATTAGATTAAAACTTAATTATTTTCTTGTTATAACATGTTTGTTTTCCCCATTTTACTATATTATATTTTGATTAGCAAATCATCGGTAATCAAATTAGAATCTATACTAATATTATAAAGCTGCAGAGTTTGTTTGTTTGTTTGAACGCGCTAATCTCTGGAACTACTGGTCCGATTTGAATGATTCTTTCAGTGATGGTAGTCCATTTATCGAGGAAGGCTATATAGGCTATGTTTTTTTTTTTCAAAATTAGGGATCCGTAAGTAAATTGCTATTTTGTAACACAAGTGACCACTAGAATTATCGGTGAAAATTACAATACAGGACCACTAGAATTATCGGTGAAAATTATTATGCAACAATTGCTGTGTCTTATATTATTATATTTATATTAATAGCGGGCCGGACAGAAGTTTTCCTGTATTGATTCACGATTGGACAATAAGCTGTCAAACTACACAGTGGCATAAAACTCATAGATCTGGTTGTAAATATTCTTGTAACTTCTAAATAAACTGGCCATATTTTGATACAATTAACCCTAATGCAGACAAAACTTGCGAACGTATTGTACATTTACTCGGACATTGGCAGAATTTGTGTGGCATAAATCACACAAAAGGCCAAAAATAAAATGCACTTTCCGTTTATCCCAAATTCTGACTTTTTCCGTGAACTTCCCAAAATTATAGAATATTTAATTAAATTATAGAAGACTTATTAGCATTACTTATCTGATTCACTTATTTTATCATGCACTTCATTTTGTTATTGTACCAATCAAGGTTAAGGGTAGGTAAATATGATTACGAGTTAACACGAGTCCTAGCTCACGTTCAAGTGGTCTAAGAGTCTAGGCAATCAAACTAGACAAGAGTATCAGGTCAAGACAATAATACTTGAAATACCCACTTTGTATAAACTTTAGTAGGAGACAAACTTGGCACAAGTTCTACTCTTACTAAGTTCCGAAGAGGTACTGCGACCATACCTAGAATCTGCCGCCAAGCAGTAGTGCTCGCATTACTGTGTACCGGTGGAAGGGTGTGGGTGCCGGTGAAATCACATGCGTATTACGGGTGATGGACGCAGCAGGATGAATACGACTCAGTGTAAGATCCAAATGTTATACTGAGTCGCATTACTGTTGTCATGGGAGGGGGTCACCCACTATCCACTTACTCCACTGAGTATCCACTGAGTAAACATATTCGTGCGCATATAACGTGTTACACGAGCTCCTTAGACACAATACAATAAAACAGATATATCAGTTATTTAGTATCCATGTTTTAGCTAATTTTACGCCAACCTTTTAAAATTAAAACCCGTTTGTATACTGAAATCAAGCATAATCCGCATGAAATAAATTTAAGTGGACGACGTTTACTTTTAACAACAATTAATGGTTACCAATTGATTCTCAAGCTTGCTTCATAGTCGGCTTCGTCAGTTCAAACCAATTAGCTTAAACAACAGTGATGAGATCAAGACAAAGTTCTAATATAAGAAAGAGACAACACTATTCGGAACTGTTTCGGAATACTTAGAATAGAATATTCAATTGAATGGAATGGTAGAATAGTTGTCTCGGTAATTATATAAGACTGCTTAAAACAAAAAAGTGGTCAAAGGCCGCGGATAGTTCTCAAGGCCATCTAAGGACCATAAACGTAATGTTTAGTCCAAAAACAAACAAAAAAATAAGTGGTTCAGGCAGAATTTTCGAAGCTCTGACGTCACTCTTTCGCTTGAGGTACATTAAATAAAAACGTTTTTTACTTATTATTTGAATATTCACCTGCGCAAGAAAATTATTATACATTTTAAAATGCGTAGTATGTCTAAAAGGAAAAAAACATTTACACATCGAAACATGAATAGTTAACCAAAATATATACCGTAGCTTTTAAAATTGTATGGTCATAGTAAGAAAATGAAATTCCAATTATTATTTGTCATTCAATAGAATTAGAAACTTCAACTTTCTTGGCTACGTACTAGTAATTATTTACTGTGTCATCATCACAAACCATCAGTTTTTATATAGGTAATGTGTTTGTTTATAACATAGTCAATTCACTTTAAGTCGTGTTTACTTACAATGTATCTTACAACACAACCGTTCAACGCAACCACATCACTCAACTAAACCTTACCTTGGAACATTATCTCGTAATCCAAGTAATGAACACAGCATCAATTGATTTAAAATTAATTGTTAGAAAAAAATCATAACTTGTAATATTCAATGACTATAAGCACAGTATTTTTATGTAGTATTTTGTGTGATTTATTTATTATGGCCACAGAATATTAAGCGATAGGTAATGAATTATTAGTAGGCAGAATGACGTCACATTTAGAGTTCCTTGATCGTGGATACAATCTTATGCGTATCTATATAAATGGACTTATAAGTAAAAAAATGCAACCATCGGAATTTGGCTAAATGTTACCTATAGTAGAAAACTTGCGATACATAATGAGCGAAAGGTTCATTATTATGAAATATTGCGCATATTTTTAATATCATCAGTACCTAGATTGGCACAGCCAATAAATTGTGAAAAAAGCAAGATGCTAATGATGTACTTAAGTATGTCTGGCAAAAGTTGAAGTATTGTCTGGCAGTACCTAAACAATTATAAAATTCATTTCAAATATTGAAACCTACCAATTGTAGGACTTATATTTTTTTATTATACGTTATAATAAATTAGATTGAATTTAAATGTTCCCAAACACAATTCCCAAAACCATACAAGCTTCTAATATATTTTTTTAATGATACATGTAAAAGTAGTCAAAAGGATATTCGGCCCACCGAATTTAACTGGTAACCGCCGCCCATAATCAACAGCTACACGAATCGGCCCTCCCCTAGCAATGTTTTTTTAAATATTTCTTCAAACAATACATACATACAATGTAATATATACTACGGGACCTCCATTGTACGCGCCTATTGCAAGTAATTTATTCCTTGTGGCATCTGAATTGGAATGAAGGTCAAGTCAAGCGACGAGACTGCGACAACATTAGATTAAAATAAAATTATTTGATTAAAAGATGTTAACTGTTTGCATTATAACAGCAAAGGGAAATCAGGAAGCCGGCATGTCTAAGAACCAAACATTTTAAGACATATGTCATCTACCAGTCCTCATTCGGCTCACGTGGTAGATCAAAGCCCAGATCTTGGAGATGAAGACGGTGTCTCTGCAGCGGAATCATTAAAAGCCTACGGACTATTGTCTTAGCCCTGATAAACATACTCTTACCGATACGGTAATAGCAATAAAATTAATTAAACTAAAGCTAGTGATTTGATTTAGCAAATATCAATTCAGACAAACAGTTAACAGTAAACAATGCATTGGCATTAAAGTAATAAAGCAACTTTGCCTCATTAAATTATACAGAATAATGAGTCTTGGACTGAATATTCGTTAGGAGATAGAGAAAGCAACCAGAGTTCTATCAAAAAGAGGAAGATCTTCAACCGAGCGGGTGTTCTGCTCTTGGATTCCAGTTCCACAGATGATGTCGGCTACGATCTGTGTTGTCGAAAAATTTTATAATGCTAGAACGACTCGGACAATGATATTATTGCAGCGCCATCTCTTGTAGATTCTTGTACTAATAGTGTTAGTAAGTTACTGAGTGTTCTATGAGGTTCTCTATATGCGCGGCAGATGGAGATGATTTAAATAATAAATTGGTATAGTAAAATAGTATACCAACTTCAAATATCGTATTTGTTTAAATGACGTGAGGAAGTACACATTTCTCGTAAACAAGAGAACAACGGTTATTGATAAATTTGCAAAGAATAGAAGGCATTTTTCAAAAGAGAATTGGTAGCCTAATTGATAGATACTGTTATTTTTAAAAAATAATTTCTTATATTTTACATAAATGCTCAATTTTTTTTCTTTACTTCGTTCTTTACCTTAAACACTAAAGATTTCACATATTTATATATTTTTTTCAGGACATATATCGATACGGTTAGTAGTATTATGAGATCGAGGTAGATCTTCTGGTACCAGGGAACCAGGAGTGCGGGGGAGCGTAGATGCGGCGCGCCTCCGGTTTTGATGACATGCTCCGCCCAGTGGACCAGCTCTGCTCCTGGCTTCACCGGCCTGTCGTGGTAGGTGAAGGATAGCTCCTTAATTTTCTGGCGGTATCTGTTAAGACCATAATTGAGTAGTTACATAAGTAACTTGTAAAGAAGAAGCAAAACTGAATGCTAAATATTTACAAATATTTCGGCAAACATCGTTAGCTGCGTGTACAAGGACGCAAACTACTATTCTTATCTCAGAGTTATCTTTCTTATCTAAGAATTAGAAAAGTATTTGTGGAACCAAATTTGACATAACACACAACAATAGGAGGGATATAGACAAATTATAAAAGAAAACAAAAACTTACTAATTAAAAATGAAGCCAAGAAAAGGACTGCCATTCGTGCGATAATAATAATAGTACTTTCTATCAGTAACGCATCATTCCTTATTAATCCAACAGCCAAAACATATATTACAACAAGCAAAAAGGCAGAACGATAAAGCGTTTTATTCAGCTAAAATTCACGCCACCTTACAGCTGCTTTATTTCCTTACTTAGGATCTGATATAATTTCATCGATGGCTTTCTTTAGCGCGCCAACCATGCTATAAGACATCATGACCTCAATAGCAAAGCCCTTGTTGACGGCTCTTTTCACGTTGGTGAACTGGTCCGCGAAGACTGGAATCCCAATAATGGGGACCCCGGTGTGGATAGCTTCTGTAGTGGAGAGTAGACCTCCATGGGTGATGAAGGTGAGGCACTTCTTGTGAGCTGCAAGAAATATTCGACAGAAATAATCAACCTATTCTTTGATTACTTGTCGAGTTCTTGCGGTACTGCTAAACACTCACAAAGAATGCTTTGCTGTGGAGCCCACTTCAGGATATGAACATTTTTGGGTAGATTTCGCATCGTTTCTTCGAACTTCCACAAGACAGTCTGATTCAATGTTTCAAACATCTGCAGTAATTCCGTCTTCAGCTGATCCGGCAGGTTCTTACTCTTCAAGTTTGATCCCATACTGAAGTAGATCACACCATGTTGTGATTCATCCATGAGTTTCTTTAGATCCTGGAAACAGTAATATTTATGATTATAAATCATTACCTACCTAACATTCATAACTTTATTTATAAAGAATATTCTTAATCATTCCCATACAACCTACGAGTATATGCCGGCACATCCAGTTTTATAAGTGCATGCTTATCGTGGATGCGTTCAATATAACCGGTTTTGTCCATATTTGACAAAATTCAGCAAACACACACATCGCATTCTCATTCGCCCTATCCATGCATCCTATATTTGCCAGACTACGGCAAAGTCAAAAGGGTTATGGTTTCATGTATATGTAAATGTAAAATGGATATATTATAAAAAAGTATAATAAATAATAAAAGTATAATAAAAGTATAATATAAAAAAGTTTACACACTACACACACACACCCCTAGAATACCCTGTTTCACAGATGGCATATATCTGCGAAACAGGGTATTCTAGGGGACAGACAGACAGAGATACAAGACAAAAACCTGTGACAGTGTGTATGGCTGGGAATCGAACCAGGGAGACCACGCTTCAAAGGTACCAGGCTATGTATGTTCATCTGTTCCGCATAACTTCTATACTACTAATTTAAAATTTGACTAATATCGTTAGAAGCATTTTGGTAGTCCGCTGGTTATATGCTATACATTTTTGAGAATAATCTAACTACCTCAGGCAAAAGTATAGTGTTATCCTCAATATGGTATCCGCCAATAGGTTTGTAGCTCTGCGGAATTCTCGTTGCTTGTCCCATAGAAACGTGCGAGTTTCCCAAGATGAGTGATGCGTTAAACTTCACATCTTGGAAAGAAGGTGGAATTCTGCCGCGTTGTTCGATGTAAGGAACAAGGAGGCGCTTGTACTGGCGGTTTTGCAGGTACTGAATAATGCTGAAATATTGTAAATAAATATTCATGGACATATTTGGCGCCATCTGGCCCTTAACTAAGCATAGCTTGTAATATGGAAACTAGATAAGTGATAGAATACATATAGTACTTTTATTTTGTAATGACTTGTAATACATATTAACACCCAGACACGGAACAAATATTTATGTTCGCACACAAATGGTTGTCTTGGGTCCTACAGCGCAGAAGGCAGAGCTACCACTAATTGAGCCATGAGGTCAGTTATACAACTGAGTTGGATTGAACAAATATATTTTGGAAATTTTCAGTTTAAATGTTTAAAATTAAAAAACGATTTATAACAATCATGGTCGAGCAGTGACGTAATTATATCATTTGAGGCCCTGGCAAATTCATTGGATTTACTTGCTGACTAGCTTTAGCTCTGCACTAGGATTTCCTGTGTCGCAGGTAATATGGACAAACACAGAAACACAAGACAAACCCAAGACCCGAGAAAAAACTTCATGCTGACCACACAAAGTGTGCCCCGGCCGAGAATTAATCCCGGGGCTTCCCTTCGAAGGCAAGGCTACTACCAAATAAGCCACGGAGCCGTCAACACTTTCACTTACGTCTTTCTTAGAACTGTTAACTTGATTGTAAACCACAACTCATAAAGCCTCTCAGAAAAGGTAAAGGGGGGGATTGCGGGCACGTGGTATCCGTCGTATGAAGGATTCAGGTACTCATCAATCAGACTGAGAATCATCCAATGAGGCTCCTTTGAGGAGAACCAGATAAAAGGCGCGTTGAATACTGGTGCTAACCTGAAATAAGCCGTAACAGTGGGTGGTTCAGGATTTCCAATTATAAAGCGTAAGTTATCAATATAACATTATCAAATAAAATATAAATTTATACCATATAAGTTATGATATAATATATATCATATAATATATATCATATAATATATATCATATGATATTATGATAACATTAAAATTTCAGAAGTACCTATTAGTTTTCAACTAACCCTGCATATAACTCATTATACATCCACTCAGCAATCACCAAGTCAAAATGCTCCTTCGGGTTGCTGAAGATTTTCACCACGTTTTCATGTTCCAGGGTTATAGAACTTATGTGGTTCATAAGGAAAAAAACCTGGAGTGGTCATTCATATCTATTTCGCCGTTCATTTCATATCTGAGTTTCATTATATTTCCTGTAACCAAAACGATATTGTTTGTCTCACCAAATGATAGTTTCGTAGCTTAGTTGGTAGTAACTGCCTACAAAGCGAGGGTTCATGGGTTGGATCCTGGTCGAGGCACACATTTGAGAATTTTGTGTTTTTGTGTGTTTGTCTCTTTTTTATTTATTTGAAATCTTACTTTTCTCGCTCACTGGATTTAGTGGTTGAGGGAAATCAATTCAACAAATTTGCTTTTTATTCGTGGTTTTGCCTTTTAAGTAGAAGTTCATTTTTTCCCGCAATGATCGATGCTACCTGCTAGCCTGCCAATGGATTTTGGCAGATATTTTGAGTCAAAACTCACTCGGAATACACACTGTTAGCTTACAAGATCATCAAACCTATAAAAAAACATCACAAAATTACAGGAAAATATCAACCACCCGCCTGAAATATGGTCCATATTGCTGCTGACGTCTATTTGTGTTAACCCTGGATGAGGTTTCTTCTGCGGAAATGGAGTGATGTATGATACCTGAAACAGTAAAAAATGCTTTCTTAAACATGACTTAAAATTATCATCATTTTCATCATTTCATTTTCTATGCATGTATAGTACAAACTTGCCGCAAGTCAACTTTGAACCTCTTAAAGAGCTGAAATTTAACTTATACTTGAATGAAAAATTACAAAAAAAAGAAAGAATATTATGTATAAGAATAATATTATGTCAACCAAACCCTATAATATAGATATATCAAGTATTCAATAGAAATCATTTATATTCTACACAAGATACCTCATGCCCAGCATTTAGCAGATGTCTTACTACTCCATCGCCCAGGATACCATGACTCCTGACGGGATATGGGAACACCACCAGGATCCTGTAGGCCTTAGAGACGCATGACGTCACCAGCAGGGTATATAGCACCCAAACAACCATTTTACTAGAATATAAAAAACTTAATTAAACCATTTTAATAATTTCGAGTTTTATTTTTGAACCGAGCGTTGAATAATTTCATTGTAATTTTCATTATTGGTGTTTCAAACGACAGTTCTGTTTTATTTTTTGTCTTAGCTTTGTACGGTGGTACAGTGTGTGTAATGCAGGTAATACAATTCCGTTGTACAACATTTTGGTCTATGTCGTAAGGTTTAGCCAGCATTGGCAATGTAATCACTCAAAAATATGTTTATTTGGAAATCATTACAATTTTCTTTTAATTATCGGCTTTTTATTTACGATAGTACGCATGTAATTTACATATACGCTTACCGTGAATTATTATCTCAATGATAATTATCTTAATGATAGTGACAACCGAATCAAAATCCGTTGCGTGTTTTAGGAGGAATTTGCAGATAATCAGACAAACGTCGAAAGCGACCTAGTTTTATACTATAGGTAAATTTTTCACACTCCTTCCCTTGCACTAGGATTCCCTGGTGTATGCAAGAGATATAAAATAAAAAGTCCTCCTTTGGAAGTTGGTTGATAAAAAAATCAAATATTTGTCAGATCATATACAATAAATGTTATAATTACGTTAACTTACGTGCAGTACAAGTGCCTCTCTGGCGGTAAAATAAATACACCACGATAAAATTATATTAATCGACAGGAAACCATGGAAACTAAAAAACAACGGGCTTGTTTGTAATAATGATAACAATTCAAGTTTTTAACAAAAGACACCGATTATTCTGGGTACTAAATTACAGAATTAAAATTAATAAATTGTAACTTGTAGGTAGGATAACCGAACAAAAAAGGAGATTATAAATTCGATTGTATTTTTTTTTTGTTCATGTTTGCTACCTCAGAACTGTCTAACAATCGATTCGGTTTTTTTATTTTATTTGAAGGCATATGGCTTCAATTTGGGCCAATAAAAATATTTACAAAATCGGTTAAAGTTTTTGTTTGTTAATCGAAATAACTGGAAATATATGTCATCCAAGTATTGCGTATTTTGCTTTCCTGTTACTTTTTCTTCGCCCGTTGTATTCCGATTCGAATGTTTCTGGACATTCGTGAAAATTTCACACAGCCACCTAGCCCCAGACTAAGCCTAGCAAGTACTATTTGAACCAGATTGAGATATTCGGCTAGTCTTATAGCCGGATAGCCGTCGGCCCAACAACGCCGTTTAGTGCGTAGGTGGTACTGCTAGGTAGATTTTCGTTCATAAGCGAACTTAGAAATTGTTTAATTGACTTTTTGAATTGATTGAAAACAGTTTTTACAAAAATCTATTTTTGTAATAAATTAAGCTAGCAATTTTATATAGCGCCATCTCGTAATTTTTTTGTGGTACTTCATTGATACCTCATAAGTACAATTACGGATAAAACAAGATTTTACTAAAAAAAACGCACGAAGCTCGGTCGCCCAGGAGTTAGTTAAAACTCAAATGTTGCTCACGTCCTAGGTCCCTACAAGTGTCCCCCGGGTAAAGCGAAAGAAGCAACCCAAAGTAACAGTAGAACTTCCACTTGTTCGTCCACATCTGGTAATCCGCCACCAAGCAGTGATGCACTCGCGTTGCTGTGTTGCGGTGAAAGGGTGTGGGCACCAGTGAAAAAACGTAGGCCTCGTCTCAGAGCGATGGGGCAACGCGATGCGACTTGGCTCTTATACTACAGTAGGGCAAGATCTGAGTCATATTTTTGTTGTTTATGGGCAGCGGTAACCACTAAACATAAGGTGGGGGTTTGTAGTCTAAACACACGTTTTGACATAAAATACACCTTACACTAAGCCCTCAAACAATACATATTCATATCAAACACAACTTTACTTATACAGTCATGAAACCGGCAATTTACTGCTACTGATGGGTTGACTCCATAAGTTTGTTCACGAGCAAACTTATGGAGTCAAACCATCAGAAGGCCCTTTAAGAGCTAGAATAAAGGATGAATGAATAAAAGTCTGTTTTTTTTTTCATTATTATGTCAATCACTTCTATTTCTTTGCTTTACAGTATAGACTAACATTATTCAATTCCCTATCTATGGTCTATATTTTACACCGAAACTTAATTAGTTTTCTTCTTTTCGTTCATTTTCTTAAAAAGTAGTGGCTTCGCGTATTTGTATGCTCTTCTTAGGAGATAAGATGCGAGGACTATCAGTATTATCAGGTCGAGGTAGATCTTCTGGTACCAGGGCACCAGGAGCGCAGGGGAGCGGAGATGCGGCGCACCGCGTGTCTTGATGACATGCTCCGCCCAGTGGACCAGTTCTGCTCCTGGCTTCATTGGCCTGTCGTGGTAGATGAAGGATAGCTCCTTCGCTTTCTGGCGATACCTGAGAATAATGAAAAAAAAAACCAGTTATTAAAATAGTATAGTGTAGTTAAATAGTAGTGGGAGGTCCAGCTGCTCGCGTCCGTAGGCGTGTACCCTTTGATTCCCTACCCCTACACTTTGATTACGTACCCCTGGGTGGTGCTAAAGGAGCAACCAAAAGTAGCAGTAGAACTTTGCCAAGTTCGTCCGGAGATGTACTGCCACCACCTGGAATCCAAGCAGTTGCACTCGCATTACTGTGTTCCGGTGGTAGGGTGTGGATGCCGATGAAATTACATGCGCATGAGACGTATCATTCCCGTCTCGGCTGATGGACGCAGCAGGATGAATGCAACTCAGTGTAAGATCCAAATCTTATACTAAGGTATCTCTGAAAACTGCAATTTCATAGGTAAATATTGTTACGTACATTAAATTTAGGCCTTGAAAAGAAAATAAGATACAACTTACTTGGGATCAGTAACAATTTCCTCAATAGCTTTCTTGAGGTTACCAGCCATGGTGTAGGACAGTGGAACCTGCTTCGCATACCCCTTGTTGACGGCTCGCTGCACATTAATGAACTGGTCCGCGAAGACGGGGATCCCGATTATTGGAATACCAGTATGGACAGCCTCTGTGGTGGAGAGTTGACCTCCGTGGGTTATGAAGACCAGGCAATTGGGGTGAGCTAGACAAAGAAAATAATGTTATTGATTTTATAAATCATAAAAATATGTAATTGGAATTGGATTGGATAATTTTCGAACCACTGAGAAAACAGTGATAAAATGAGTAATTTGTACTTAATATCATCACCATCATCAGTCTATTTTAGTCCACTGCTGGACTTTTTTAGCAAGAGCCACTGAGCCTAGTTGATGGCTCTCTTCATTCGCCTTATGTAAGCTTCCTGAAGCAAGTCTTCGCTTCCGTTCTACCTGTCCAAGACGCGTCCTTAACGACTATTTAGACCAAATAGAAAAACGATAATGACATTAAATCTAATAATAAATAATAATCAGTTATATATTTATCAATAAACTCACAAATAATGTTGAGCTGAGGAGCCCACTGCAAAATGCGAACGTTTTCGGGTAAATCTGACATTTTATCTTCGAACTTCCATAAAACAGTCTGCTTCAATGTTCCGAACATCTGCAGTAAGTCTTTCTTAACCTCATCGGGAAAGTCCTTACTCTTAAGGTTTGAACCCATACTGAAGTAGATGACACCATGTTTTGATTCATCCAGGATTCTTTGCAGATCCTGAAAATAGGTGTAATCTTAAGATATTTCTAGAAACGGCATAGAATGGAAGACAGTAGCACTCCTATTCTAGTTGGTAGAGCAGTTCAGTCCTGAAGTTTTTTATGTATTTCATTTGAATCGTCCGCTACTAGACATATAATTATTTCATTGCCCCGGCACAATACCTAATTCCTGATAAAGTATAATACTACAGAAGCCAACCTGGAAGTTAGACTGCGAACTCAAGTTGGTCTCTGTAGAACTAACCTTGCCAAATAGGGTTATGTTGAACACAATGTTCAGTGTGTGTGTGGGCTGCCCATTTGCTCTTCTGCCCGTCGTGTCCAAAAACTTGGACACGGGAGGAGCTCAATAGAGCCATAGATGCTGCCGATTATTGATCTTAAGTAATCTAAAAAGTCTAATTCGTTATTGTCTCGAAAAGTAGAAAGCATATACTAATACTAAATTCATCTATGAGACTAAAGCATACAGCATGATAACGCCAGGCCACGCACATCTTTAGCCTCTCACCAATATTGAACGTAGGGCTCGGAAGTGTTAATACATCCGCCAATATAGCCTTGCCCTAGCACTCATTCTGAGAATATCGATAAAACAGGTAATCTTTGGATTGTGATGGAATTGAAATCGGAGAAATTACAAGGACTCAAGGGGAATTAGGCCGGACTGTTTTTGGGCTGACAGGAGACCAGACAAATCGCCTTGGCCCTCCTAGAAATAAGCAACTCAGAATTTCATTTGCCTTTAATACAACAAACAATTTGAATATCGAATGAAATTATTGGATACTCAGCGTGAAATCTGTTAATCTAAGCTGGAAAGAAAAGCTGTTTAGAGCAAATTGGTAATAGCTTAGAAAGTTGATGTGGTCATTAACTTACCTCTGGCAACGGTTTAGTCTTTTCATCAATATGATATCCTCCAATAGGCTTGTAGTTCTGTGGTAGTCTCGTGGCCTCACCCAAAGAGACGTGAGAGTTTCCGAAGACCACTGACGTGTTGTACAAAACCTCGCTCCAAGAAGGTGCGATCCTGCCACGCTTCTCGATGTATGGCACAATATATTTGTGGTATGAGCGGTATTGAAGGGCAGCGATAATGCTACAATTTTGAGAAGAATTCTTTAATG
This sequence comes from Aplocera efformata, assembly GCA_921293045.1. Taxonomy (NCBI): domain Eukaryota; kingdom Metazoa; phylum Arthropoda; class Insecta; order Lepidoptera; family Geometridae; genus Aplocera; species Aplocera efformata. The sequence goes on from OV121057.1 coordinate 2,942,550, forward strand.
TTCACGCGAATAAAGCAAACATAAATTGAAATGCAACATAACATTAGTGAAATTTCAGGCTTTTTACGTGCTCAATTTCTTATTATATTGTTTCTTAAGTATTGTTTATTTCATTTCGTATAACAGAAAAACTTGTACTAAGATCTTCTGGAGGAAAACGGCCACCATATGGGGTATTATTCTACCGAATGTAGAATTTGTTGCATTGCTGTGTTTTATTGGACAGTGTGAGTGCCAATAAAATCACAGGCATTTGAAGTATTTCATCTTAATCCTCAAGAATGAAAGTTACAGGATAATACAACTAAGTTCTTCCCATATCTAATCAAGCAAGGACCCAGTTGCATTGCACCTGTCATGGGCGAAGACCGTTAAATTCTTTCCATCACTTTTGGCACAAAGCAAATCACATGTTTTCATTTATCATTTTAATAAGGCCCGTCTAAATTCAGATTCCGATTTACACAGAGTTATAAAATACTATTTGAACTTACGTTTCTCTTATTAATGCGATCCTTAGCGTGAAGAACAATTCGTAAAACCTCTCTGAGAAACTGAAAGGCGCAGATGTCGGGACATTGTATGCATTGTATGACGGATTTGTATATTCGTCAATGCGCTCAAGGATCATCCAATGCGGTTCCAGAGTGGAAAGACAAATGAAAGGCGTTTCGAAGATCGTCGCTAAACTGAAAAGAATATTTATGTAACAGTAAATAAAACTTAATCACAAGTAGGATATATATAAAATAAATTCTTATATATAAAACAAAGTCGGGTTTGTTCGAAACTAATAACTCAAGAATGGCAGAACCAATTTTCATGGTTTTTGATTTGTTGTATTTGTCTGTGTTCCGAATTGCAGAATAACTATTAATTTTATCCGCGTATTCCCATGGGAACGGGAACTGGGGGTGAAACCGCGGGGCTCAGCCATTAATATTATAAATGCAAATGTGAGTTTGTTTGTTTACTCGTTTGTTTTATACACTTTTACGCATTAGCTACTCGAACCGATCATCGTGATATTAAATGAATGAATGAACACTTTATTGTACATCAAGAAACGTATACATAGTAGTCGATTCAATTAATCTAGTTAGATCTAGTATAAGATAAGATAATCGCTTATATGAAATATCGATGGATGGAGTTGTAATGTGTTGATTAAAAGGACGGCGGTATACATACACAGTCTAGAGGAAAATAAAAAGAAATATATATTGTTATTAATAGAAATAAATATTATTATTAATAAATCAAATAATTATTACTAATAGAAATAATAAGGCTACACATTATAACTTAAACTTAAAGAACTTTACCGGACGCACAGCAGCTGGCGGGCCATACATTTCGTCCCGTAATCACTACAAACTGCCCTATATTAGTACTTACATTACACCCGTGCGAAGCCGGGGCGGGTCGCTAGTAGTAACAAAAAATTATTATACGTAGTAATTATAGCTTTAGATATGAATAAAATAATGTTATAATTACCACTAAATATTCTGTGATATCAAAAAACAACCCGTATCAGCATAAAGCTGTTCCTAAACGTTAGATTAACATATATCGCTGGTTTTCAGATGGCATTAACCATTTCCAACTCACCCAGCATATACATCAGAGAACATCCACTCAGCTATGACCAGATCGAACTTTTCATTAGGATCCTCTAATAGTTTCACCAGATTCTCCTGTTCCATGACAGTGTTAGCCCAGTAGTTCACCCCAAACAGAAGGAGGGAGTAGCTCATCAAGCTCACTCCTCCATCCAGGATGGACTTGAGATCCATGTTGGAACCGAAACCTAAAATTGATTATTTATATGAACATAATCAATAACTTCGTTAAGGATAACATTATTCTTCTGTGGCTAACTCTGGTGTCAGATTTTTCAAGCCACCCTATGGCCTCTGACATAGCTTGGCTCAGGCTCTTTGTAGGATTCGAACCAACGGCCTGTAGATCGTAGGCTGACCTCACTGCTAGCTGAACAGTCATCGCTACCATAAAGTAAGCGATTCTTCTTGCACGATTTTGAATCTTATATTCTTTGCCTATACTATTATTGGAATGCTTTAGGCTTTTGAGTGTATTTAATAATGTCAGAATTCCGTCGCTGACACGACACAGAAAAGGCCTGGAATATAACTCCAGACTCAGACAGGTATTATGTGCGTTCGACCAGGAATCAAGCTGGCCCGCAGCATTGAAGGCAGGGCCAGTACCTACTAAGCAACGGAACCGTCAAAAAATACAAAACACTCAACGAACTTGGTAAATAGGAAGCTCTAATTACTACGTAATACTACAAAATTATTTTTTACTTGCTGTTATGTTCAAAAGACTGCCGAGGTCTATCTGCCTCAGATTCTGGGGTACGTCCTTCTTGACAAACGGCGTCAAATACGTCACCTGGATCATGAAAAACACTAGTTAAATTAAGCAGTAGGAGATTCACGAAAAATCCTCTACAAAATTTAATTTGAGTATACAGTGGATATCCGTGGTTCACCGAAATCCTGGTCCCAACAGAAGACCAGCGCTGGGTTACTATGTGACTCAGCAAGTTCTGAGTTGAAGGCCATTTTGAGGCACTTATCCTCTTATAACCTTTGTTGAAGAAGGATTTTAATTTAGTTCAGTACTTGCTAATTTGAATTATAAGGTTTTTCATTCATTTTCATTCTTAAATATTCGTGAGTATTCACTTACGGATGCGAGCAAGCTGAATTTCTGAATTGTAGCAGTAGAAATTAAGTCAGATTCAGCAAGAAGCAACCTGGGCCTTTTCAAGTCAAGGGGAAATAGGACCCTGGTGCACCATCATCGACCTCATCATTACTCAACTTCAGGTGACATTTAGGTCAAGAGAAGAGGGCCAATAAGAAAAATATTAGAACAGTCGTACTGCTGTGTTTCGGTGGGAGAGTGTGGATGGCGGTAAAATTGTAATAGATGTATCCACATCTCAAAGTGACGGGGGCAATACGATGCGACTTCGGTCTTAAGATGACTAACCTCATGTCCAGCGTCCACCAGATTATTAACTATTCCACTTCCCAATATGCTGTGACTCCGGCTGGGAAATGGAAAGATCACTAGGATCCTATAGGCGTCGCAAACATACGACGTCGCTAACAACATCAACAGCCCCCACGCGACAGGTTTAGACATGTTTACTGTAAAAAGAAAACATTAGAAGAAAAATCGAAAAATAAAACAACTACGCCGTTATTCCCAATTTTTTTTTAAGTTATTAAGTGTTGGAACGAGCTAATGGTCCGCCTGGTGGTAACTGGTGACCTCCGCCCATAACAACAGTAATGCGACTCAATTTAAGATGATCTTACACTGAGTTGCATCCTGCTGCGTGCATCACCTGAGACGGGGATGATACGTCTACATCGAACTCACATCGAACGCGTCTGTTCGATGCATCTGATGCGTTTTAACTGATTGCAATTCGAAGTATGTTTTTTTTGGCCATTGTGGACTGTAAGGGCGAAAAACATCAATCCTTGTATCGTTTATGTATACAAGGGTTGAAGTTGGTTTATTTGATTATTTAAGTCACTTGTATAATAATAGGGAATAATGGCATGGATATAATTTTTTTTCCTACTTTTATTATATTATTATACTATATGCCTTCATGTGCTCGAATAAGTATATTTACATAAAAATAATCTATACTTTATTAATATTATAAAGCTGCAGAGTTTGTTTGTTTGTTTGCTTGTTTGAACGCGCTAATCTCTGGAACTACTGGTCCGATTTGAATGATTCTTTCAGTGTTGGGTAGTCCATTTATCGAGGAAGGCTATAGGCTATGTTTTTTTTCAAAATTAGGGATCCGTAAGTAAATTGCTATTTTGTAACACAAGGTGTAAAATCGAAAACCTATTTTTGCGTGCGCTGCAAAAACTATTGACAATAGAACAAAATGATGTACTACGGGTTTGTAAATCCCATTAAGACCTACAAAAAAGTCCGCGAGAACATATATCTAGCTATCATGGTTTACAATAACCGATTTTGTGTATCAAATTTGTACACCGTGTGCAGTTTGATCCAACTTGAAAGATAGCTCACATCTCAATCTATGATCGCAATATTATTTTATTGCAAATTATAATATCGTTTGACAAAAACGTTAGCCACAGCAACGCGTGGCCCGGTCAGCTAGTATTATATATAATCGGTAGACAGATAACGAAGAAAGATATAACTATCGTGATTGACAATTGTTTTTCGAGTTATCAAGATATTTACCATGATGAAACAACGTCAATAAATGACAATATCATTCGAAGTTCATTTCGAAGTTACTCAGAAATATTTAAGAGACCAAAATTACGTTACGTAACAATCGTCAAACGTGTTGTCAATACGAGAGGGGTCCGGAAACGGACAGCCGCGGCGGGTTCGCGGATGTGTGTGTAACGTTCCCGTGTTCCCGCCTCTAAGCGGCAGAGGAAGACACCGTGGGGTTTTAGTGGGTCTAGTCCCACATAACCGCTCTGTCTCCCCGTGGCAGAGCGGTATGCGAGTGCATTTGCCCACGAAAAAAAAAATAAAAAAAATGGGACTAACCAGTTTGTCAATGCGTCCAAAATGAAATTAACCAGAATCAAACTCTAACAGGCATACCCAGTAACCAAATTACTGATAATTAATGTATTATATTTAATAATAATGACCCAACTTGAAATAAATTTTTGTAAAGTACATGCCTGTATTGAAAAATAAAATCCTTAAACATAGAATACTCGTACTTCTATTCTTAAAAGACAATCACAATCACTAACTAATCACACTACAGAAAAAAACAGACTAAACATTTCCCTATATTTGAACAATGTCTTATCAATTTTATCCTAATCAACCATGTTATCTAGCACGCCAACTTTTGGCGAGTGGGCAACATAAAAGCCTTCGCCGTGCCAGTTGCCAGTTGCTCGCGTCCGTAGGTGTGTACCCTTTGATTCCCTACACGTACCCCCTGGGTGGTGCTAAAGGAGCAACCAAAAGTAGCAGTAGAACTTGTGCCAAGTTCGTCCGGAGAGGTACTGCCACCACATCTGGAATCTGCCGCCAAGCAGTAGTGGTTGCATTACTATGTTCCGGTGGAAGGGTGTGGCTGCCGGTGAAATCACATGCGCACGAGACGTATCATCTCCGTCTCGGGCGATGGACGCAGCAGAATGAATGCGACTCAGTAAAGATTTGGATCTCATACTGAGTCGCGCGCATTACTGTAGTCATGGGCGAGGGTCGCCACTTACCATCAGGTGGGCCCTAACCTAGTTCCGTCACACATTTAGATAAAAAAAAAAACGAAGTGGATATCCTAAAGTGCCTACGTTGCTCGTTTGATTGCAGTACGTATAATGTAGATGTCCGTAACGTCAGAATGTATCAAATTTCATCATTACGCATATCATTTAATCAGTATGATGGTCTTATCTGAGTCGCCCAATATGGCCGCTGACACAGTATTCTTAATTACATCATTAATATTTTTTAACTATCCTAACTATTTATCATTCCAATTTTACTGTGAATATTTTGAAACATTAATGGTTCTGCTATATTAGATTGGCCTTGATCACTAGGTTATAACCCTTCGAATGAATAGGTCTTTAGGTTCCAAGAATAATGTCTGTCTACCTTGATGAATCTGAGTTAATTAGAATTGATATTTAGTTTACATCGAAATGTAGTTACTAAGCAAATTAGAGTGAAATAACAGTTAAGTAAATCATTATCACTGCTAATAGGACAAGATTTAGATTATGCTAATATTTTGAATTTCAATATGTTTAATGTTGTTTTACTTTAAATAAATGTTTATTTGGAGATTTCAGATTATCCACAGCCTTTAATTCTTACTGGTTGCTACAGGGTGGATTCAAATATGAAGATGCAATTGTTTATTCCAATAAACAAACATACAAACAAACAAATGTTTAAACGTTTACACACTCATACTTCTGCACTAGGATTCCCTGTGTCGCAGATGACATGAACAAACATAGAAACACAAGACAAAGACCCGAGACAAACTTCATGCTCACCACTCATAGTATGCCCCGGCCGGGAGAATCGAACCCGGGACCCCTCTCTTCGAAAGCAGGGCTACTACCACTCTAGCCACTAGCTATAGCCTACTAAATAAATAAATAATAAATATTCTTTTAGTAGCTAGAGTTAGCAACATCGTTAGAATTATTATTGCTCGCTAACCAATTTCGAACCAAATATTTTCATAATGTCATCTCTTGTACGAATTCGTTTATTTGGTTACGTACGTATATTTGGATACAATGTTTAGTCTGTTTTTTTCTGTAGTGTGTTTTTAGTTTGTGTTTTATGATTGTGACGACTGTGAAGGTTCTGTGAGTTTTTTAAGGATATTTCTTTTCCATTGAGGCAGATAAGTTCATTATGTAGATACTCGTACTTTACAAAAGTTGACTTCAAGTTGGGTCATTATTACTAGAATACAATAATAACAGTAGTTTGGTTTTGGTAGCTGGGTATATATACCTGTCTGTGTGTGGTTGTGGTTGTAGTTAATTTCATTTTGGACGCATTGATAAATGGGTTAGTTTAGGATTCGTGATTTTTGTGAGAGGTGGATTATGATGAATTTTATGATTAGTGGATGTCTGTAGAATTGTTATTAGTCTTCAGGGTTATTAGTTCCTAATATTTTTTGAACAGAGTTTGTTCCTATTTTATTTTATTATAACTAAACTTAAATGTGCCAAAAAAAATTGTATTAACATAATTAAAAATTTGTCTGATAAAGCCCAAGATTTATATGAATTGGCAAGAAAATGTGTAGCAAGTAGAAATATGTTAAATTAGCTGTTGCTGTACTTGTTTTGTTAATTAACGATTGGGCGATGTGGTCGCTAAGCGACAAAGCTCTTTTTCCTTGGTCAATAAATAAAAAAAAAAATTTAATACAGTTATTTTGGGTATATCATTAATTATTAGATTTTCGGCATATAAAAATTAAATCTTACCCATGCTAAATGAAAGCTATTGCCATTTTTGTGTAGTTTTTTACCCCAGACTATGGAGTTTATTCAATTAATCTAAGGTCAGACAATTCTTGCAGACCTTAGATGCTAATTATATCTCCGAAGTATCTGTATATGAGTTTTCTCTCCCACTCGCGCGCCGCGCATGCTCACGCGCAACCAAGGCCTATGGGCCTCCCATCCACTCCACTATTGACCGCCGCCGCGTTCGGTTTATACCGCTTTGAATAGCGTATTCGGGAACATTTAAGAATCCCGAGCCTGAGTTTTCACTGCAGGTGTTACGTGCTGGTGGTACGGATGAAAGAGTTGGATAGTGCTTACAGAGAGCTGAATGGTACTTGCATAGAGTGTAGAAGCTGATTTGGTGAGTTTTTGTTCTGTACCTTGTATTGTTTGGGTAGATTTCCTAATCTCGCATAGACGCTTCCCGGCGTACACAGTAGTACTTATATAGCTTTTGCCGGCAGCTTCGCTCGCGTTCATATAAAATGTATCCTATGTCCTTTTCTGCACCCCTGATGATGTATTCTGATTTTATGATGATCGGTTAAGTAGTAACAGCGTGAATTTTTTAAAAAGAAACGTAAATACGTGACTATAATATTAAGTTAGGATTAGTTGGGATTTGTACCTAAAGTTGAAATCTGCTTCAGGCCTTATCTCGCCTGGCGAGAATGAATAGGTTGTGGTTTGCTATTATGATTATACTGGATTTACTTTACTTTAGTACTTCCGATACTATATTATACTAGCTGACCCGGCCACGCGTTCCTGTGGCTAACGTGTTTGTCATATGATATTATAATTTGCAATAAAATAATATTGCGATCATAAATTGAGATGCGAGCTATCCTATCTTTCAAGTTGGATCAAACTGCACACGGTGTACAAATTTGATTAAAATCGGTTAAGTAGTTTAGGAGTCCATCGCGGACAAACATCGTGACACGTAATTTATATATATTAAGATTTTAGAGGTTCCTTGCTTACTCTTCCCCATGGAAGGTCGAACAGGGTTTCTACAAGTGTAAACTTAGTTATATTAACGTATGATTTTGTAGGTATTTAATTATTTTTAACTCGGACATTGACAGAATTTATGTGGATAAAAGCAAAAATGATACTATTTCTGACATTTTAAACACATTTTACATTTGTCAAGAAATAAGTTCGGATGCGATCTAAAGGAATAAATGGGTTTGACTTTGACATACTAATGTTGTCTATAGATTATTAATTTCCTCCCTGGATAATATAGTTAATAGATGTCTGATGAGTGATGATAAGAATTCGGATTATTTTTCTTTTCTATTTCATTGGATATTGTCATTTATTGACGTTGTGTCATCACTCGAAAAACAATTGTCATTCATGATAGTAATATCTTTCTTCGTTATCTGTCTACCGATTATATAATAATATTATATTATATATAATATTATTTTTATATAAATATACTTGTTTGAGCACATGAAGTCATAGAGTTATATAAGTACGAAGAAAAAATTGTATCCATGCCATTATTCCCTATTATTATACAAGTGACTTAAATAATAAAATAAACCGACTTCAACCCTTATATCCATAAGGGATAGGAGGTTTGAAATTAGTTTTCCACAACGGGCAAAAAAAAACATACTTCCGAATTGTTGTAGTCAGTTAAAATTCATCAGATCCATCGACGCGTCTGATGCAGACGCGTCTGATCCCCGTCTCGGATGATGGACGCAACAGGATGAATGCAACTCAGTGTAAAATCATCTTACATCTGGGCCCTCGGCTCGTTCCATCACTTATTAATTAAAAAAAAAATTGGGAATGGCGTAGATGTTTTATTTTTTGATTTTTCGTTTAGTAATGTATTCTTTTTACAGTAAACATGTCTAAACCTGTCGCGTGGGTGCTGTTGATGTTGGTAGCGACGTCGTATGTTTGCGACGCCTATAGGATCCTAGTGATCTTCCCGTTTCCCAGCCAGAGTCACGGCATATTGGGAAGTGGAATAGTTAATCATCTGGTGGACGCTGGACATGAGGTTAGTCATCACAAGATCCAAGTCGCATCGTATTGCGCCCGTCACTTTGAGACGTAGATACATCGTCTCAAATTCATTCTCATCTTGTAAATTTACCAATAAAGAATCTGTATCTGTATCTGTATATGTATCTGGTGGTGCTAAAGGAGCAACCAAAAGTAGCAGTAGAACTTGTGCCAAGTTCGTTCGGCGAGGTACTGCCACCACCCCTGGAATCTCCGCCAAGCAGTAGTGCTCGCATTATGAATGCGACTCAGTGTAAGATCCAAATCTTATACTGAGTCGCATTACTGTTGTCATGGGCGGGAGTCGCCATTTACCACCAGGTGGGCCCTCAGGTCGTTCCGGCACTTTTTCACATAAAAATAAGCTGAAATAGTAATACGATGCTTTATCAGTATTCCCGTTGTAATAACTGTCTACGTTCATGTTCTAGGCAAAGCATGCCTTAACCTAACATCTCAAATGTTCAGGTACCGTACCATAGACTGGTCGCGCCGAATTGATACTCACCTGAAATGAGTGAGCTCACACAATTTGAATCAGTACTCATCTGAACACAGTGACAGCTGGATGTGGCACATTGAAATAACCACACTGATATTCATGAGAAAAGTGTGTCAAGATGCCGTCTTGTGCCTTTCGAAAATGCACTATTCAAGAAACACGAATAAAGCAAATGGCGTAACTTTTCATTCGTATGTACTTCAATTTAATTAATTAACCATAAATATTTTCTTCGTTGTCAAAAATATTCAAATCGTAATACAAATGACTTTTTTTCACGGTACACGAGGTATACCAAGGACGCAGAGATCCACTATCGATGGACGTTAACAAACGATAAGAACATGGTAGCGTCAGCAGACTCGATAGGTCATGTTTTATTAATTGTTGATTTTTAACCTATTTTAAGGATCTATTCTGTATATATAAAAGCGAAAAGACACTCATTCATCCATTCACTTACTAAACACAAAACGTCGAGAACGATTTGATCTCTGAAGTTGAAATTTGGCACGTAGGTATTTTATAGGTAGAAGATTTCGGATAAGAACGAAGAGCAATTAAAAGTATCAGTAGAGCTCATGCTAAGCTCGTATGGAATAGGACGGCACCACACCTGGAATATGCCGTTTTATTCTGAGTAGCATTCAACCTCTTAAATTACTGTTGTTATGGGCGGAGGTAACCACTTACTACCAGGTGGGCCAGTAAGAATAATGGAAGTTGATAAAACTTTACTTAACTTTAAAAATAAATGTTTTTTCTTTCATCCGTGTCCTTTTCTGTATACAAAATTTCAGGATAATCGCTATAGTATTATAGTTGAGGTTATAACAAATAAATAAACTCACATTCACATTGATAATATTGTTTGGATAATTAGGATGAGTACTTTTCAATTTGATGAGTTTGCTGACCGTACGCACGTGCGTACGGAATTAGCATGTGGGCGTCGGCATTTTGTTACCGCACACATTCATAAAATATAATGACGCAGTTTTTCGTTGTCAAGGCAGATCTAAACATCTGAGAATTTTGTTTTCTATGTTTAGTCTATGTTAATGTTTTGTCTTTTTTCACGATTTCGTCAAGTCAAGTCCGGCTGGGATAAACTTTTGCAATTTTGTCATAAAATTTCTCGGGTCTTGGATGTTTGTGTTATGTATCTCTGTTTATTCATGCCACTTCTGGCAAAGGACATTCTATTGTAGACCTTGTAAGATATTCTGCATATATCTACAAAGTATTTATATAAGAATGAAAATGGTTTTTTTTGTACCTAGAGTCAAATACAGAGGCAAAACTTATAATATATTATAAATAACAAAGTACTGAAAGAAATTAAAATCCTTCTTCAACAAAAGTTACGCCTCAGTGAATGATAACTGCCACAATATGGCCTTCAACTCAGCATTTGCTGGGTCACACAGCACCTAGCGCTGATCTTCCGTTGGGATCAGGATTTAGGAACCACGGATATCCACTGTATACTCAAATTAAATGTTGAAGAGGTTTTTCGTGAATCTCCTACTGTTTAATTTAACTAGTGTTTTTATTATCCAGGTGACATATTTGACGCCGTTTGTCAAAAAGGACGTACCCCAGAATCTGAGGCAGATAGACCTCGGCAGTGTTATGGAACAATTATCAAGTAAAAAATAATTTTGTAGTATTACGTAGTAATTAGAGATTCCTATGTACCAAGTTCATTGAGTGTTTTGTCTTTTTTGACGGTTCCGTTGCTTAGTAGGTCCTGGCCCTGCCTTCAATGCTGCGGGCCAGCTTGATTCCTGGTCGAACGCACATAATACCTGTCTGAGTCTGGAGTTATATTCCAGGCCTTTTCTGTGTCGTGTCAGCGACGGAATTCTGACATTATTAAATACACTCAAAAGCCTAAAGCATTCCAATAATAGTATAGGCAAAGAATATAAGATTCAAAATCGTGCAAGAAGAATCGCTTACTTTATGGTAGCGATGACTGCTCAGCTATCAGTGAGGTCAGCCTGCGATCTACAGGCCGTGAGCCAAGCTATGTCAGCGACCTTTGGGTGGCTTGAAAACTCCGATACCAGAGTTAGCCACACACTCATACGAAATAGAAGAATAATGTAATCCTTTACGAAGTTATTGATCATGTTCATCAGTTTTTAAATAATATAATCAATTTAAGGTTTCGGTTCTGGCATGAATCTCAAGTCCATCCTGGATAAAGGAATGAGCATGATGAGCTACTCCTTCTTTCTGCTTGGGATGAACTACTGGGCTAACACTATCATGGAACAGGAGAACCTGGTGAAACTATTGGAGGATCCTAATGAAAAGTTCGATCTGGTCATCGCTGAGTGGATGTTCTCTGATGTATATGCTGGGTGAGTTGGAAATGGTTAATGCCGTCTGAAAACCAGCGATGTATGTTAAACTAAAGTTTAGGAACAGCTTTATACTGAGACGGGTCATTTTTGATAGCACAGAGTATGTAGTGTATGTAATTATACGTATAATGTTTTTTTTGTTATACGCCATTGCTGCTTCTTTTCTTTAAATTTTTTACTATTTTATGCTAGTATCATATTTTTTAATGTTCTTATATTTTATTTTGTGTATATCAAACAAAATATATTCCATTCTATTATAATACAAACAATATTAAAGTTAATTAATATAATATTAAAATATTAGGTACTTTAGGTTTTCTGTCTTTTTTGTATTTTTCAACGAACCATTTAATTATTTTCCCAATTTCACAAACTTGTGATATTACCAAATACCATCCCAAAATAAATAGCTTACTAATATTATAAACGTGAAAGTGCATGAGGATGTATGGATGTTTGTGACTATTTCACGTAAAAACCGTATGGATTTTTATTAAACTTTACAATAATATAGGCGTGCCTCAGGGCTGCGTTTTATCTCCACTTCTTTTCGCTATTTTCATTTATTCCATTTCCCATAACCTTACTTCGTCCTATCACCACTACGTAAACGATTTGCAAATTACCAAGTACCATTAATGATGCTATAGAAAATATGAACAGAAATATAAATCATATAATATTACTCTGTTGCAAGGCTTAACGTCAAAAACCTGAGTATTATAATTGACAATATTTATTCACTACATCAATACTTTTTTCAGTTTAGCGACGATCTTCGACGCGCCTTTAATTTGGCTCTCCACTCTGGAACCGCATTGGATGATCCTTGAGCGCATTGACGAATATACAAATCCGTCATACAACCCATACAACGTGCCTTCAACCGCGCCTTTAAGCTTTTCAGAGAGGTTTTACGAATTGTTTTTCACGCTAAGGATCGCACTCTTAAGAGAAACGTAAGTTCAAATCGTAATTTTTAAACTCTGTGTAAATCTGAATTAAGACGTGGAAATACATATTTGTGAGCTTGCTTCGATTGTGATACAACGATTGTGGTATAAAAACCTTGGTTACGGGTAGAATAGCCTACGCCGTGTTAGACGTAAATAATAAATGAAAACGTGATTTCGTTTGTGCCAAAACTAATGGAGCGAATTTAACGGTTGTCATATACAGGTGCAATGCAACTGGGTCCTTACTTGATTAGATATGGGAAGACCTTAGTTGTATTATCGTGTAACTATTATTCTTGAGGATTAAGATGAAACACCTCAAATGCCTGTGATTTTGTCGGCAATAAAACAGCAATGCGGAGCGCACAAAATCTACCTTTGGTAGAATAATATCACATATGGTGGCCATTTTCCTCCAGAAAAACTTAGTACATTTTTTCTGTTATACGAAATGAAATAATAAATGCTTAAAAAACAATGTAAGAATAAATTAGAGCACGTGGACAGATAACGTCTCATGCGCCTGTAATTTCACCTGCATTCATACCCACCCATAAACACAGCAATGCGACTACACCACTAGCGGGTTAATGAACATTTATATATACCTACAAATTTTTCGTAAGCAGTCAGTTCTAACAACGGAAAAAGGCTTTCAAGAAAAGTTCTGGCTCAAGTTTACATCCCTACCACTATTATCACCTCTCACTAGCCTCAAAAGTTTGCTGGAAGAAAACTCTTATTAGGTTTAAGCTCGCCTTTATACATACTCTTTGTTTATAACTTATTTTTGTTCTATTTTTCGTGTGTACAATAAAAACTACAGAATCTTCTCAAAATTGTAGCATTGTTGCCGCCCTTCAATATCGCTCATACAACAAATACATTGTCCCATACATCGAGAAGCGTGGCAGGATCGCACCTTCTTGGAGAGAGGTTTTGTACAACACGTCACTGGTCTTCGGAAACTCTCACGTCTCTTTGGGTGAGGCCACGAGACTACCACAGAACTACAAGCCTATTGGAGGATATCATATTGATGATAAGACTAAACCGTTGCCAGAGGTAGGTTAATGAGCACATTAACTTTCTAAGCTATTACCAATTTGCTCTAATCAGCTTTTCTTTCCAGCTTAGATTAACAGATTTCACACTGAGTATCCAATAATTTCATTCGATATTCAAATTGTTTGTTGTATTAAAGGGAAATGAAATAGTTGAGTTTAATTTCTCCGATTTCAATTCTATCACAATCCAAAGATTACCTGTTTTATCGATATTCTCAGAATGAGTGCTAGGGCACGGCTATATTGGCGGATGTATTAACACTTCCGAGCCCTACGTTCAATATTGGTGAGTGGCTAGAGATGTGTGTGGCCTGGCGTTATCATGCTGAAAGCTTTAGTCTCATGGATGAATTTAGTATTATAGTATATGCCTTCTACTTTTCGATTCAATAACTAATTAGACTTTCTTAGATTACTTAAGATCAATAATCGGCAGCATCTATGGCTCTATTGAGCTCCTCCCGTGTCCAAGTTTTTGGACACGACGGGCAGAAGAGCAAATGGGCGCCCTACAAATAGGGTACAAATAGGGTATTGTGAAAGGTTAGTTCTTTAACGACCAACTTAAGTACGCAGTCTATTTGACTTCCAGGTTGGCTACTGTAGTACTTTAACAGGAGGCAGGTATTGTGCCGGGGCAATTAAATAAGTATATCTCTAGTAGCGGACCATTCAAGTGAAATACATAAAAAACTTCAGGACTAAACTGCTCTACCAACTAGAATAGGAGTGCCACTGGTTGTCTTCTATTTTATGCCGTTTCTAGAAATATCTTAAGACTACACCTATTTTCAGGATCTGCAAAAACTTATGGATGAATCAAAACATGGTGTCGTCAGTATGGGTTCAAACCTTAAGAGTAAGGACTTTCCTGATGAGGTTAAGAAAGACTTACTGCAGATGTTCGGAACATTGAAGCAGACTGTTTTATGGAAATTCGAAGATAAAATGTCAGATTTACCCGAAAACGTTCGCATTTTGGAGTGGGCTCCTCAGCCAAGCATTCTTTGTGAGTTTATTGATGAATTATTTTATCTAAATAGTCGTTAAGGACGCGTCTTGGACAAGTAGAGTGGAAGGGAAGACTTGCTTAAGATGGCTTATATAAGGCGGTTGAGGAGAGACAAAGACTAGGCTCAGTGGCTCTTGCTAAACAAGTCCACCAGTGGACTAAAAGAGATTGATGATGGCGATGACATTAAGTACAAATATCTTCACATTACTCATTTTATGGCGTCTTCTGAGTGATTCGAAAATTCCAACAACGAGTGTCATTTATACAATCAATAATATTCTTTTCTTTGTCTAGCTCATCCCAATTGCCTGGTCTTCATAACCCACGGAGGTCAACTCTCCACCACAGAGGCTGTCCATACTGGTATTCCAATTATCGGGATCCCCGTCTTCGCGGACCAGTTCACTAATGTGCAGCGAGCCGTCAACAAGGGGTACGCGAAGCAGGTTCCACTGTCCTACACCATGGCTGGTGACATCAAGAAAGCTATTGAAGAAGTTGTTACTGATCCCAAGTAAGTTATTGTATCTTATTTTCTATATAAGGCCTATGAAATTGCAGTTTTCACAGGTAACCAACCACTTACGAGGTGCGTTTTTAAGTTCGCGTGATGGCGGGGTCGGATTGGGGCTAGCAAACTTGTTAAGGGCGTAACATGTTTAATGTCTCATAATTAGTATATATATAAAGTTTTATCACAATTGCATCATTCGTTTTAGAAGTATCGACGACTAAGCAACTTAATCGGGAAGTACTATATATTGAAAATGGAGAAAATCGAATATCTCGCTTTTATAAAGTTTCTTACTGAGCAAGGAAAATCTATTCAAATCATACTGGAAGAGATGTCATCAGTTTACGGGGACTCTTGCCTTGGAGAAAACGATGGTTTACAAGTGACATAGATTTTTTGACCATGTTCCCTTCTTTGAAAATTAGTAGCCTTTATTTTAAAATTTCCTGAACAAAATACTTGACCAGCAACGTACAGTATGTAATTTTGGAGCAATGTGTCCGTATACGTCACTAAAATGGTGGGCAGTGTTTTATAATTACAATAATTAAGGTTAATTCTCTAAAATGAGTTTCTTACTAATTTTCGGGAATCACACGATTCTTATAGGAAATTTTAATAAATATAAAAATATTGCAGAAATAAACCCAAAGAAACAAATTATTTTGACGATAAAAAACAGCTAATTTTAATTTAGAATTCCAAGTTAAATCATAGCTAATTACAGTTCAAAGTGGCCAATCAAACAAAATGATAATTTCATAGTTAAAGAACTAATATTTAACATGTCTCTAAGTAGGGGGTATCAAAGGGTACACGCCTACGGACGCGAGCAACTGGACCCCCCACTACTACACTACACTAAACTACTTTAATAATTGTTTTTATTTATTCCCAGGTATCGCCAGAAAGCGAAGGAGCTATCCTTCATCTACCACGACAGGCCAATGAAGCCAGGAGCAGAACTGGTCCACTGGGCGGAGCATGTCATCAAAACCGGGGGCGCGCCGCATCTACGCTCCCCCGCGCTCCTGGTGCCCTGGTACCAGAAGATCTACCTCGATCTTATAATACTAATTGTCCTCGCATC
Organism: Aplocera efformata; assembly: GCA_921293045.1. NCBI lineage: Eukaryota > Metazoa > Arthropoda > Insecta > Lepidoptera > Geometridae > Aplocera > Aplocera efformata. The sequence goes on from OV121057.1 coordinate 2,959,176, forward strand.
TTATCTCCTAAGAAGAGCATACAAATACGCGAAGCCACTACTTTTTAAGAACGAAAAGAAGAAAACGAATTAAGATTTGGTGTAAAATATAGATAGGATTATTCTATACTGTAAATCAAAGAAATACTAGTGATTAAAAAAAAACGACTTGAGTTCATTCATCCCTTATTTCGCGCTCTTAAGAAGTATACCTAGAAGGTAATGAAAGGTCTTAATTAGCACAATTCAAAAATATATATATATGATTAGCTGTTGCTCCCGGCTTTGCTTGCATGTACACGATAATTGGGAATGGATAATTTGGAATAACATCAGCTGATGTTATAAGGAATAAGTTAGGATACTTTTGCTTGAGAAAAAGACAAAATATTCTAGTCATAAATGTGTATTATTTAATTGACACACAGCTTCACAGCTCAGTTGATGTTACTAAATTTATTCGAATAATTTGTGAGTCATAAGTTCGATTTCAACTTCGGACAAGCATTTATGAGGCGAAAATAGATTTTTGTTCAGTGTCTTGATGTTATAATATGCATGTATTTACAAAAAAAATACTGTTTACGCGTTCTATTAGTTGTCTAGTTTTTATAGTGCAAACTATGCTCAGTTTGGTACTAGATGGCGCTGTATTAATAAAAGTAATTTTTTTTTATTTATATATTAAAATATTTTATTATTCCTACCTAATTGTGTTTCTTTGTTACCGTGGTTCGTTTCTCTCCTTTATTGCCGAAAAGTAATGGTTTTATAATTTTGAATATTCGTATCAGGATGAAAGCAGCGATCAGAAGGAGGACTACCAGGTCGAGATAGTACTTCTGGTACCAGGGCACCAGGAGTGCGGGGGAGCGGAGATGCGGCGCGCCGCGTGTCTTGATGACATGCTCCACCCAGTGGACCAGCTCTGCTCCTGGCTTCACCGGCCTGTCGTGGTAGATGAAGGATAGCACCTTCACTTTCTGGTGATACCTGAGGATAGCGATGTTATAAAGTAAAATTCTGCGGAGATCTCATACTCTATCAGTGTCAACAATGGAAGTATTTTTGTTATTACAAATATTTATAAGCTTAGATGAAAACCACTAATATCTGCCTTTTCAATGCTGTACTGTTGCTGTTTCTGGTTTTGAACAAGATCCTTTAAAGCTCGGAATACTTTAATAATAATTGAATTGGGAAAATTCACGGCCCGTGGTGGTAGCTAATTTGATAGTAGATCTGCCTTCTAAGGTCAATTACCAGCCAGGGCAATGGTGAGCATGATTTATTCTCGGATCTTGTGATTGGCGTGTTGTGCGATTGTGTCATGAATGAATAAACACTTAATTGTACACCAAGAAATACATAGTAGTCGATTAAATAAATATGGTGAGATCTAATACAATGGGCGGTGTATTGCGCTTAAAACGATTTCACATCCATGCCATCATGCCATGCCATATACAAGACAGGAAATCCTAGTGCAAGGGTATGAGTCTAAACGTTTACTTTACTCAGCAGCGTAGTATATTATTTTCTTAGAAGTAAAACTCTATACACTTTTGGCTTGTAGTATATAAAACTCACAAAGGATGCTCGGTTGAGGAGCCCACTTCAAAATATGAACATTTTTAGGTAGATCTGGCAGTATCTCTTCAAACTTCCACAAGACAGTCTGCTTCAGACTTCCAAACACTTGCAGCAGCTCTTTCTTCATTTGGTCGGGAAGGTCTTTACTCTTCAGATTTGAACCCATGCTAAAGTAGATGACGCCGTTCTTCGATTCATCCATGAGCTTTTGTAGATCCTGTAAAGACAATAATAGGAGATACATTTATATCTATAGGACAAACAGACTTGGAAAGTCTAATAGGGCAGGGCTCTTCTTACCCGCGGTTGGCCATAACCGGTTGGCAAGAACCTTAAATTTTTCCAGGATTAAAAGTAGCTTTTTTAGGTACTACACTTTATCTCTGAGCCAAATTACATCCAGATCCATTCATTGAGTTCGCATTGCTAATAGTAGTAAGATTAACAGATAATACAACATTTATCTCTCCGTAGACCGAGACAAATTCTCGGTGATCACGAAGACGAGATCACCTCTATCCGGAGGTATTCTTGCCATCCAGCCAGGATAGAGTCAAAAAGAGAGAGGTACTGCCCCCCCCCCCCCCCCCCCCCCTCCTGGGTCGAAGAATCTCTGTCGGCTCGCTCTGGCCGAGTCTTAGTCCAAACGTCCCGATCAGTAACAGCGAGCCAAGCCGAGGTCCGTACCTAAGTTTTTAAGTCGGTCGAACCATCTGGTCTCACCAAAAGCCCAGGTAAAGTTGTCAAGGCTATTTGCAGTCAACAAAGTATAGTCCATTAAAAAAATAATACAACATAAATAACAAAAAAATAATACGTACTGCAGGCAAAGGCTTGATATTATCCTCAATATGGTATCCACCGACAGGTTTGTAGCTCTGTGGAAGTCTCGTGGCCTGTCCCATCGAGACGTGTGAGTTTCCAAGAACGAGCGATGCGTTAAACTTCACCTCTTCGAAGGAAGGAGGGACTCTACCTCTCTTCTCTATGATGGGGGCGAGAACACGGTTGTACTCCCGACGTTGGTAGTAGTAGAGAATACTAAAATAATATTAAGTCCAGTTCATATATTTCGGTTTAGACAAGTCAAAATTAACTAGTATAGAGGTTAGTATTCGATGAGTCCAGTTGCTTGAGTCCGTAGGTAAGTGCCCATTGAATCCTGACCCCTTGTGTGATATTAAAGAAACAGTAGAACTTGTGCCAAGTTGACCAGAGGAAACATTCCTTTCTCGGGTGACAGGTCTTCTCATACTTCGGTTACTAGTAAAGTATTATAATATCTGTGCTTTGGTCGAGGAGGACCTTAGTTGTATTGCTGTTATTATGGGCGGAGTTAACCACTTAACTTCAGGTGGGCCCACCTGAAGTTAAGTGGTGGTAATTTATCTCCAGTCATCTGTTAGTTGATGTTTGAGTTTGGATGTAAGTAGATAAAAATACTTACTACGTATTTAAAAATGCCATTTTTGCGTTAAACCACATTTCACATAGTCTCTCATAAAATGTCAATGGCGGTGTGGCGGGCACATCGAATGCGTTGTATGACGGGTTCAGATACTCATCTATTAGACTGAGGATCATGCCATGGGGTTCCACTGTAGAGAACCAGATTAGGGGTGCGTTGTAGACCGTTCCTATACTGAAATAAAAACAAGAACGATAAAAATAAATAAAAGGTGGCACTAAACGAACACGTTTGACGTCATCGAATGTCAAATAACATTACTTCGTCCCGAAAAAGTGAAGTGATTTTTTAACTTATATACATCGTCTCATGTTGAATTCTTATCTGCGGATACACCGTTTATTAACAAATAGCAAATTATGTCAATGATCGTAAGCGTAATCAAATGTCATTTGACATTTCACTGATAAAAAATTACTTCACTTTTCGATATGAACTTAGTAAGTAAGTTTGTATGTACTATGGGAACCAGACTATTGATAGTATTATATTATCAATAGGCAATAAGAAACCTCGATACATGTAAGAGTAACTTTTTAAATTAAGGCACCTTTTGTTGACTGATTATTATAAAAAAAGTAGTTTCATACCAATATAAATTTGAAATGATTAAAAGCCGCTTGCATTAGCTAGTATCGTTACAATACAAATATATATGAGACTAAATGTGCAAGTCTGATATACCTATATTTGTGGAATAAATAAAAATTTTAAAATGGAAATAATTAAAAGTTTTAGACAAACAATTTAGTTCTATCCTGTTTCCAAATTACCCAGCGTATATCTCAGAGAACATCCACTCAGCTATCACCAGGTCAAAATGTTCATTCGGGTCTTCCAAGATTTTGATAAAGTTCTCACGTTCCAGGCTTTGTACAGAGATGTAGTTCATCATGGCAAACATGAGCACGTTATTTGAGGAATCCACAGCACCGCTCAGAATATTAGAGATGTTCAGCAAGTCCGCTGTAAAAAAGTTAAGTTTTATCGAGTTATATTTAACCTATAGTGCTATCCTACTGCTGGGCAAACGTCTCCCTTTCTTCCTCCACACATCTCGTTCTATAGCGACAGTTTCTAGCAGAGAAGAAACCTTTATAACTCTGTCCCATCTAAGCAGTCAATAAAAAGTCGCAATAGCTTATTAATTTCATTGTTGTCCCCTCCAGTAATGCTAGCGATGAACGTGAGCAACTTATGGAATTCTAAGAGATCCCCTCCCAATATATATACTCGTATATTAAACCGGCAGAGGAATTTCCTGCTGGACGCCAACTTCTTTGACTTGTAGGGACATCGCAACAGGTTAAGCACAGGTTGTTCTAAAGTATAATTGGGTATTTATTTTCAATAGCAACAATTCCCAAACTATGCCACACTTGCATGAATGTCCATTCTGCTCATACACCTGCAAGACGGACGACCTAATGGCATGCTTAAAGACGCCAAAAAAGTTGCAAGCTACTGATCTAAAATAAGTCGGTGTAGAATAGGATCATGCATGAAAAATTATGCTGATAGAAGGTTGTGGCTCGCATGCATTTCTTGGTACAATATATCTTGTAATTACTGTAAACAAGATACTTTAGGTGGTTGTCGCGGCAGGCGGGGAAATCGTTGCCTGGCAACTGTGAGTTAAGGTCAGCGTATGTTTTTTTTTAGCGCGGTCAGCTAAAAAATAAACACACATAATATGTCACTACAATATCCTCCCCCTCTTTGTGATATTTCGTGATACTTTTCTGAACTCGGAGGGGGTTCCCTCCCTTCGAGGCTTACGTGGTAAATGTACGAGCCCCTACTTACTACTTCAGGTTGCTCCGTTCACACAACCCATAGGTTACTGAGACTAAAGTTCGAGAGGGAGTAGCTTCGACCAAATACATCATACAACATTAAAAACATGAAAAATGGTCAACATTACCTGGAATCACTCCCAAATTGCTACTGAGGTCGATTTGCGTTAGATTTGGATGAGTTTTTTCCTTCAGGAATGGAGTGACATACGATACCTGAAAATTTCAAGAAGACTTTCTAACATACTTCAATTGGAAGTTTCATATAGACCATAACTTATCTACACTAATCTTATAAAGAGGAAAGATTTGTATCTATTTTTGTATCTTTGTAATGAATAGGTTCAAAAAGTACTGGGCCGATTTAAAAATTCTTTCACCAATAGAATGCTACATTCTTCCAATTTGACATAGGCTACATTTCATTCTGAAAAAAATTAGGGATCCTTGGTAAAATTTGAACAATGTAACCGAAGGTGTAGAAAAATGAGTCTTAAAATGTCTTTCGTCGAATGCGCTGCCGAAACTATTAGCGATAGAACAAAATAATGTAGAACAATATTGAAGAACATCATAATGTCTACAAAAAACTCCGCGGTAGCATATGTCCAACTATTGTAGTTATGTCACTAACCCGTGCGAAGCCGGGACGGGCTGCTAGTTTATCATAATATAACATATCTTAATAAAGAGAAGTAAGTAATCATAGAGACTCGATTCGATAGTCAGACGACGATTTTACATGAAAAATATGTCACACACATTTTTGATGCCAAATAATTCTTCTCAGAAACAGGAAATGGAAGTAATTTTCCATGTTTTAGAACAATTACATTATATATTGAGACATCCAATATTTTTTTTACTTTCGACTTTAACAAAAATCCGCAAATCCTTACCGATTTCTAGGTAGTAGTAGGGTCAACAATAAAAGTCATGATAGTTCTTTAACCAACCTCATGTCCCGCGTTCACCAGATGCCTGGTGACTCCATCGCCCAGGATGCTGTGACTCTTGCTGGGAAGGGGGAAGATTACAAGGATTCTATAAGCGTCACAGACGTACGAAGCCGCTAGCAGGGAGACCAGCACCCAAACATATTTTGACATGGCTTCTGAAATAAGAAAATGTTATATGGTTGACTTACTCATTAAAAGCATTACTTACACGTCCGTCTTTTAACTCCGACAAAAATAGGGGTATTATAAGTTTGTGGTTTGTATCTGTTTGTTTTCTTAGATATAATTTATGAAGATTTTTTCAGGCGTTTGGAGATTATCAGCTAATTACCATTGCGCAAAGTCGGAGGGGCACTTGACAAGTTCCATTTTAGAAAATGGAACTTTTCAAGTGGAAATGAAGTACATTAGCTATGTTAGAATCTTTCTGGGTTTTAACAAGAAGTATTACGATATTCCGAATATATATATATATAGTATTTATTCCTATGCTAATTTTATGTGATGAGCTTGAAGTTTTTCTTTGGGTCTTGCATTATTGTGTGTTTGTTCATGCCATGCACCTACGACTCACGAAATGGAGGGTTATGAGTGTGTGTACGTTATATTATTGTAGATAGATATACATACAGCTTAATCAACGCTACAATAATAAATAGGTTTAATTTCATTTCATTATTTAATAAAAATTAGTCACATACGCTTTACAAAAAAACACAACAACATACACAACACGTCAACATTTAATTAATGTCAACATCACATAAAATACGTAGTCAAATTTCAAGTTAAAAAGAATAATAAAATTAAAAAAACATTGAAGTCTAAACAATACATTTAAATGATCCCTGTAATGCGTCAAATAATTTGTTTTAACTCCACAATATTCATCTACAGAGTAACACTATTACAAAAATAATGCCTTGAGCTGAGATTTAAACTTGAACTCAATGTATTATTGTTTTATACGGCAATAGAAGCTGATTAAATAATTTAATGTCTACATATAAAAAAATACGCAGAGTCATTGTGATGATCATGACGCCATTAACAAAGTTTTTACTATGTTCGACAGCGTAGTTATTTTAAATGATAAGTAAGAATTTTATTTACAATGTTGACGAGCAGCAATTATTAATAACTATCTCGGTACAGCTCCGTAGCTGTTGTTATGGGCAGGGTAAAGTTGTACTTACTTCCAAGTGGGTCTTATGCTCGTTCCTTCATTATCTCACATAGAAAAAAAACTGCAAGATATGTAGTTTAAACAAATTAAAAGTAAAATTAGCCTAAAATAAATAATGTAGATGAAGTAGGGTGCCGAAAACACTGGCTGCGTTCCCGCATTGAACGAGCCAGCATCATGTGGGTGAACTTAGCAGATCATTGTCCAGCATATCAAAAATAAATTGGAGTTATTTTCGCATGCAGCTGACTTCTACAGTTCCTGATACTTTTTAGAAACAGTTCTGGTGTTTATACCTTGAAAAAGGCCGATTGAAAAAACGATTTTTATGATGATCTGCTAATTTACTCACATAGGTAGTAGCATCACATAATACTCTTTTTTTCATAAGAGATTTTGTTGTGCATGTATTTTTAATTTTATATCTTTGTTATCCGCCAAACCAATGAAAATTGCAAAAAGTTTGGATTATTACCTTCCCACTTAAAAATAAACACACACTGGAAGCAAATTTGCACTATGAACCTCGGGAGGCCCGTCAACACGACTTGACTCAGTCAATTACAGCTAAGTTATGGAACGCTGTCTTATATATATTCTAGGTATATTCGTCAGATTTTTCTTGCTATGATTGTGTTGACGTGAATCAGTCTTGACAGACGCAAGATCATTAGGTTTGTCCGTACAATCTAGCCAAAGGTATCTGGTCTTATAGCTGAGTTGGTAGTAGCTCTGCCTGGATTTGATTCCCATTCAGGGCAAGCATTTGTTTGGCGTTCATACATGTTTTTTTCTGTCTTGATGTTAATACATATAATAGTAACATAAAAAAAAAGATTTTCATTTGATACCCATACTATGGTAGCGCAGGAAAAAAAAAAGTCCGCCATATTGGATGATCCGCCATATTGGAATTAGAACGACGTCACATAACATGCATTGTCACCAAAAATAAACGTGTATACCAAATTTCAACTAAATCGGTTACAGGTAATTGATAATTTTTTGACTGATATCTCATGTCAAAGAGTCGGTTATCACGTTAGGAGTTTTTTTTAATGAAATTGATTGAAAAGAGTAGTTTAAATTGATAATTTCGTTGACTTCATTGAACGGATTCATGACAGGCCTTATGTTAGTGTATTTACACTGACAGTTCTGTTTTTCATTGCTCGGGAATCGAAACAGGAACCCCCCAGATGGAAGGCAAGGTTTCTACCAATCAGGTTGAGCAGTATAACTCAATATTGCACAAGGTTAACGAAAAATCTGTGTTCAGTATTAAATAATCTTTGTTTCTTTTATCACGCGAACGGCTAAAAGTGCAAGTCATGGCCTTCGTCTGCGTGCCCTGATCATTCCAATCTGGGCTTTAATTCAAGAGATCTGTGAATCAGACACATACTCAGACAAGATTGAGATCGAACGAACGCCGTTTGATCTTATCTATAAAAGCCGGCTAAGTTGGCATCGTATTCGCATGCGGAAGGTTCTATACCAATAATTTAATTTTAAGGTTTCGTAGCTAAATTGCACAAACGGAATCCATTATAGTTGCGTCCTGTCTGTCTGTCCGTAGGCACTGAATTTAGCAGAGGGGAAAATAAATATTTATTTAATTTCATCATCTGTTACATTGTGATTGTGAAAAGTCACAATGTAACATATTCACTGCAGTATCATTGGATATATGTTTAAAAATTATTTTAGGAGACATATTATTATCGTTTCGAATGGTCTGAAATTTACTTCAAAATAATATAAATTTTTGAAGTTGAATGTTTATTTTGTTAAATCTTATATATTTTAGGGTTTTTGGATTATGGACTGTTAACATAACCCAGTAACTAGATATAAGATTCAAGATTTTTTTTATTGAAAGTGTTCTTGAGTTTTTTGTTAACTTAAAAAATGGATTTTTTGTATACGGCTGTATTTTTTATAAGTTTGTTATGCGATTTCCACTTTTGGTGATTGTTTTTTAATTTGAAAGAGTGTACCTCCGAGTTAGTACTATAGAAATTTCATGAAGAATCCCTTCAAATTTTAGAAGGGATGTTATAAGAGTGACGTTTTAGCTATACGGCTACGGAACCCTAATAAGGTGCCTTTTCTAATTTTCTCGTCGCTCTTCCCTAGGTTTTATCTAATGAAATCAAAGAAAGAGATAGGTATTTCTCGCCATTTAAAGATAATACTATCTGATTTATCTATATGACATCATTATTTTGTTGAAGTAACTAAGTGTTTCTGATGCGAAATCTACGTATCATGATATAATTAAAATAGATTTGAATGAAATCAGATAGCGTGGTAAAATACTTTTTCTTCTTCTTTCGTGTTGCCAAACCTGTTGTAGGAGTTTTCAAACCGCCCGGTTTCAAATGCCGGAACCGACATTTTAACGGGTCTCACACTCCCCTCGAGAAAGGGCTCCAAGGTAACGTGCGAGAAGGTCTCTGGTACAGTTCTTTTGGAAACTCCACAGATCCTCGAATGCGCAGAGGCAAAGTCCACCATAACTCGGCTGTCTGCCCCAGGGCATGTGGTAATATATATACGTTATTTTATCCGTATTTTAATCCAGTTTTTAGATAGAGTGATTCAACAGGAAGGTTTATATGCAGTACTAGTAACTCATACCGGCTTCGCACTGGTAGTTTCTGATACAATGCTGATGCTTTACTAACCGTGCGATGCCGGAGTGGGTCGTTTGTTTAGTACAAACTACTTTTATTTAGTAGTTTCACTCGTGTAGTTCCCGTTCCTGTAAGAATATAGGGATAAAACATAGCCTATGTTACTCGCTGATAATGTAGCTTTCCTAAAGTGAAATAATTTTTTAAATCAGTTAAGTGGTTTAGGCGTAACAAACAAACAAAGTCACTTTCGCATTTATAATATTAAAAGTTAGGATATAAAATCCTCCCACAGATAATCTAACCATCCATAACAGATTGACCTTAATTAATGATACCAAAACTGATTGAGTTATCACAAGTGCTTGAATTTGATGACCATTCATTCCCAAATTAAATTTTCGAGTGCCCGCGAGTGCTATAAAAGCATTGACAACTTCCAAATTTATTCATTGAGTATTCATAATAGAAAAAGCTGTATATAATTTCGTCTAAAATGAAGGCGTTTATTGTTCTCTTGAGTGTTATTTGTCTGGTTTACGGAAAAACTTTGGTGGCACACCCCAAGGCTCGGAGTAAGGCTACAAAAATTGAATTTGTGTACAGCGTCTGTTTTGCATAATACATACATTACATCACTCATGTTTAGGGATGGGTAGGCAGAGACTACAGCTTTCCACTTGCTACGATCCTGACTACCTCTTTTACTCCATTCACTCTCATCACATTCTTCATGTATGCTCGTCTGTTACGGGTACTCCTTATCTGGCATTTATCCAATACTTTACCTATTTAAGCGAAACCCCTTGATGGTCAAACTGTTTGATTCAAGCTCGTAGATTTTAGTTTAACTCGAATTATTTTGATCGTTTAGGAGACTGATTTAAGAGGTTAGTCAATCATTCATGACTACGGGACCCTACGAAGAAGCCTATGTACAGCAGCAGACGTCTATCATCCATGAATAATTAGGTGCATTGACTAATTTACATTTTTGTTCCAGTTGCCCAAAGATGCGTAAATATGTGGGATGAAGGATGTATCAACGGCCAAATCAGCGGTTCAGGTAGGAATATTAATGCCCAGACATTACTCCATTAACAGCTCCATAGTTGAGTGGTACCCTGTCAGCAAAGCGATGGGATTCCATTCCCGGCAGCACCAAACATCGTGCGATAGCATAATTCAAAGAACCTTTAGATCTTTGGTTCATAAAAGTCATCTCACAAGTCATAATTACTCTATACCCATCGGTTTGGAGTTTTAGAATAGGTTTTGGCGCGAACTATTGCATGAACACACACGGCCGACGTAAAAGAAGAGGTGCGCGGCTTTAACGAGAAGAACAAGAAAATAAGATGAAACATGAATTCAACTAAATATTGCGATACAATTTTTGTGTTGAATATTATTTTAAATTAGTTTAAAATTATATTCCATTCTCAAGTTGGTTGCCTTGCGTTTTTAATTTAACGGTGAAGTTGTTTTCAGGAGGTGATGACTATTACCTCAACGGGGGTGGCTTCAACCCTGGGAAACGATGCGTCAACATGTGGGATGAGGGTTGCATTAACGGTCAACTTGGTGGAGCCGGTAAATACTATATAATTTTTTATACCTTTGTCTCAAAAATATTGTAATTAACGAGTAGCTATCCAGCTCTTCTATTTCCGTAGGTCCACAGAGCTGAAGAGGTAGGGGGAGTAAACCCCCTTCGGCCCTGTCTACGTCTAGATATAGGGACTGCAAAAGCTAGCTTACGACCCCCTAAATTGGTTTTAATTAACGCACCGCATAACATAATGTATTACACAATAATTTACTTTCAATTTTATGTATGTACCTAATGAAAATTGCTCTTACCATAACTACCAATACCATTAGCATAAAATACTCCTCAACAGACTATAACTGAACACTCCGTTCCTGAAACGATCGCCATTCACGAGACCCGTATCAATATTTATTGTTTTCTCCGCAAGCGAAATTCCAAAAAAATCCCGCTGATGTGGGTTCTCAGGATTTGCAAACCTAGCTTTATGCTTCTTAATTCAATCGTTTATCAATTCTCCATTCACAAGCTATTTACACAGATTAATTAGCTGATACAGACGAGGCGAGTATTGAACAAAACTCCGCTTGTGTTTACTCCGTTTGTATATTGGAATAATACTTACATATAAATTAGCTGCATCGTGAATACGATCTCATTTAACTCCGGATGGAAATCGGAGGGATCTCAAACAATTTAAAATAACATTATTTTTATGTATACATATAGGCGCTCTTTTACTTTAGTATCAGAAGAACCAAGACTTGAGACATGAGAATGGAATCCCTAACTCACTTTTAGTTTCATCGGCACCTACACCCTTCAAACCGAAGCATAGTAATGCGTTTAGTAGGCAAAGGAATACTGCACATGCAGTTGCTTGTACTGTAGTTTTTACTAGGTTCTAAGACAAATTGAAATATATTGCTTACAAACAAACATTATCATGTATTAAGATACCCTGTATCAGATGACAAACACATCTATATTTGTCATCTAATACATGGGTATCTTAACCATCCATAACCCTAAAACAGTTTCTGATCGCAAAAATTTCGTTAATAATTTGGCTAATTATTTTTGTAATATCCGTAAAAGTCCGGTAAAGGAATTTATAATAGAAAAACAAAAATTGAATTTAGAAAGTTCAGAAAATTCAGAGTAATGGATGAACATTTTTACCACTATTTATTTTTGCACGTAATGCCACAAATCAATCACCTTGTTTTAAATATGTAATATAGACATTGAAACAAGATTTCAAATGCTACGACGTAGGTTACCTACGATGTAGCTTTGCTACAATCCGTAGTTATAATTAAAGCTTTAATTCAGCTGCATTGCTTGCTTCATCCCCTTGGGTTGGTCGGTTAGGGGCGGAACAGGCTTAATATTAACAAACAATACTGACTGTAATTTGACACATCTGTTTGAATGCTGGAGTTTCTGTGACACGTTAAATGCGCACGAATATCTTTTCTTGTATATGTAAATGTTGACGTGTTTCAGGTGGTGACGACTACTACTTGAGTGGGGGTGGCTTCAACCCCGGCAAGCGATGCGTCAATATGTGGGACGAAGGGTGTATCAACTCACAACTGGGAGGAGCTGGTAAGTAAATCTTTTCAACAAGTTAAGTCATTTTGTGGAGGATTTAACCAATTTTAATTATGCTATTGTAATGCCGATATTTTGGCCTTGACAACTTTTCTAGCTATACGTGACCGTAAGGCTTTCTTAAAAACTAATAATAAAACAAGGACTCCAAACAACCACTTAGAGTCAGTTTGGGTTTGTCTAAAACAAACAAATCGACTTTTTCAGTATTTTTTTTAATATCACTTACACTCCCTATAAGGTCTCGTGTCGCAAGTGACACACACATTAACACAACACAAACACGCAACACTGAAAACAATGACCTTGATAAAGAACTGATTTTCCTTTGAGACCATTGTGAAAAAACTACGGCTCCGTTAGCACATTCAAAGAACTGATGAGTATACAGACAATATGGAATGACACATGACATATTGGTAGCGCCGCAAGAGTTCACAGTTCCATCACATATAATAGTATTTAGGAACCTACCCGCAAACTAATCCAAACAAACTCATCTCAGGGAGCGATGATTTCTACCTCGGCGGTGGCTTCAACCCAGGGAAGCGGTCCCTTCACGACTACCTAATGAAATTCCAGAACAACCAACGCCACAATATGTGAAGTCTTCAGTTGCATTTGCTAATCAGTTTCGAAGGAAATATGGGACTAAGGCACTTATTTATTTATGTTATTTTTTTGTGATTTTCCTTTTTGTTATTACGAAGTTTACCTAGTCTCATCGCTGTATATAAAAAAGCTGCCAACTTTCGAAATCTTTTAATTGTTCCTTCACTACTAACTATTCGCATTATGAATAAAAACACATAAAAACATATGTCTTACATTATTGTGCCTTACCCAAGATTCCATGATGAGGACTAACCCAAGATTTACCTACATAAAAAGTATCCAGTGTCCTACCTCGTGGTATAAATTAAAATCATGACAAGTGTCATTTGAATTCATTTAGTGGTTTCGGTGAGATGTACGGCTAAGATACAGACAGACAAAAATTAAAAACAATACAGTTTTGGCTTCAGTATAGATTATAGCGCACTCCAAAAAAAATTCAATGTACTTAATCGGGCCTGTTTCAGTTTTATTATAAGTATAGTTAAGCTTATTCTTGATATACACAACGCACTTTATCATTTCCATTGGGAAAATTATCGGTGTGCAGGTTTGCCAGCTCAGATCTCATGTTTCCTTATATCGAATGTCGGTCGTGATCGTTAGGCTATGGCGATATAATATGAAAATATTTTTTAGGCTCGAGATTTACGAGCATGAAATGTCTGCACCGGACTCCCAACAGTGAACACCTGCGTTTGATTGACGATGACGACACGACAAAATTGATAAAGTTTCTATATAACTGCTAAGTTAGTAGTAACTTTGCGTACAAAGCGGCATACTGACGTCTCCGTAGCTTAGTAGGTAGTAACCCTGCCTTCGAAGGGTCCCGGGTTCGATTTCCGGCCAAGGAAGACTGTGATGAGCGTAAAGGAATGCTAAAAGCAAATAACAAAAAAAAATTACGTTAACCTTTCTTTATTACATTTAATAATGTACCTAACACATTAATTATTTTTTTCATATTTAACTGTTACAAAGGCAAACAATTTGTTTTAAAACTGTAATATCTCTCCCTAATTTACACAATTTTATTTAAAGTATGAACTCTTAAATAATCAATTATTAATTCAGAGTATAAAAACTTAATAAAACATTATTTACACAATTTCATCTAAATGCTATTTTGTAATTGGACGTTACTAGGCACATGGCAAATAGGCTCAAAATTGCTCGGCAAGTTTTTTTAGTCTTCTAGTATATAATAAAAATATGATTTTAATGAAATGATAGAATACCTGCCTTCAATATCACATTTATCACATGTTTAGCAATAATTTTTTTAACAGAGAGCATGAAAAATGCATGATTGAAAAAGATTTCAGAAAATATTTGAATGAAAATAAAATATCAAGTTTTGTGCACTATACAAGACTTCATAGCAAAGGACAAATATGTACATAATTTGACAAAGATATAATACAAGAAGTATTTGGTGTGAGTAAGCTAAAGCGATGGGATTTATTTTTTTAGTAACACATTTTCTAATTATTGTATTTCATAGTAGGTCCTCATAGGAACATAAACATGGAAACAATGAACTGTCACCTTGCTTTTCCATGCAAAACTTTTCTCTATGAAATATAGAAAAACATTATTGCAAAAACTTATTATAAAATAATAAAATTATATTATATTATTATGTCTAAGTGAGTGTTGGGCTAAGTTATATGAAATAGACAGTGCAAATATAATTACATTTACTTCTAAATGGGCAACAAAAATGTATGACTGATAATTAAAAGGTATTACAACGGTATCACAATATCTCCAGACTTTAATATAATTTTACCTAATTAGTCTCTTATTACAGTTAATCAATTTTATGTACCTGTTAGTCTTAAAAACATTGACTAAAATATTAGTCATAAATGTATTGCACTAAGTGCATATTTTTTCCTTTTTAACCCTAATTAATTATAATAATAATTTCCAGGCAGTACTAACTGTACATGTATCTGGCAGGAGTATATAAGTACATTCTATGAGCTAAGTAAGACTAAGTAAGGACTTAGGTCTGTTCAGCTTAAGAAAAACATCTATATTAAATGCATGAAATGTAGACAAAAATGTCTGTAAAATTCCTTTTTTTTCTTAAGTTGAACAAATTATTTCCACCTATTAAAAAAATAAATTAGTTGAAATAAAACATAAATATAATCTTCTAATCAGTTGGTTTGTCCGTGCCAATGTTCTTGAGCATACTGAGGCAACTCCATCGGTAGTTTATTGTATGGATTAACACTGGAACTGGGATTCGTCAGTGTTGCTTTCTGAGGCTGTCTAAACTTTGTAGAATATTTATAAAAATCTGACATCTCAAATGGTTTAGTCTCTTCTCTATATGGTATGCATTTACCCTGCTCAATCACAGTAAGATTATTAGGCGAGTCTAGTGAAACTCCACCAGGAGACATCACAGGGCTTTGTGGCACCTGATGAGGGCTATGTGGCACTTGATGAGGACTGTGACGCATTTGATGAGGGCTGTGAGGCACTTGTGGACTGTGTGGAACTTGGTGATTATTGTGTTGCATTTGGTGAGGGCTGTGCGGAACTTGATGAGGGCTGTTTTGCATCTGTTGATGGTTATGGAGCATTTGATTAGGACTCTGCATTGCTGAATGCCTCCCTGATGAAATCATGACCTCATAAGCCTGCGAATGGCCAATGCTCGAAGTGCGCTTTAGGCTTGAACTCTTCTTCAAAAGAGGAGCTTCAGATTTCATTGGAGCATCTAAAGATGTCTCATACCATTGCTTCTCTTTCACTTTCATATCATTCTGTAAGAGTGGGGAGAATTTGTTCATGCTGACAGAATCAAAATTTGAGTAACCAGACCTCATACTTACTGGACTCATTGTGTCCGGATAGCCTCTTCTGTCATCCCTGCTATAATCATCCGTGGATACTTGTAGTTGTAAATGCATAGGATGTCTAATATTGTTCTGTTCTCGTAGGGGCGCAGCTTTTTCTACATGAGGGTGGTCTTGAATATCTGTCTGGGAACGGTGTTGATAAACTGGTAGAGGAGGTCTATAGTTGTCATTCATGGTCTCTAAATGCTGGTTATAGTCACTGTGGGAGGTAAGGTGATATGTCTGAGTCCTTTGCAAGGTATGGCGACGGACGCTGTCTGGTCTCCTTTTAGTTTGAGTTGGCATTTGTTGATGGTGAGGTAACCCACCTAAATGTTGGCTTTGAGCTTTTAAATGGGATGCATACTGGTAGAGTAGTGGCGTATTACGCATACCAGTGGGTGGTTGTTGCGGGCCGACACTTCCATGAGTGTAATTAGTAGTGATGTCGGGGTGGCTGGAGCTGAAGTGGGTCTCACGAAGCCTGGATATGTGTTGTGCCTCTGGGGCATTGTTACTATAATAAATCTTATTCATATACTCACTTGTCAGAGTGTGGTGTCTGGCAAAGGAACCAGAATGTATATCATTCAGAGTATTTTCATTTACAGTCTCATGTCGCCCTGCTAGTGCAGGATATGTGTGCGAGTTGTGCATTGAAAATGTTTCAAGGTTACGATCTTGAGGAGGCGATGGAAAAAAATTTGAGCAACTCGTTTCTGGCCGCCTTATAAATCTAGGGTGGCTTTTACTTGACATACCCGAAATGGATGGTGTAGAGAGTCTATGGGACAGATTTTTACGAAGATTTTGGTCAGAATCATGTAGAGTTCCAGATCGAAAACGCCTGGAGGAGCTATCAGAGCCATCGTGAACATCGTTACCGTCTACGGACCTGTTTTCACTCCTGACACTACCGAGTCTCTCCCTGTGCGGAATTTCGGGACTTAACGGTGCCTCTGGAGGCATAATACCCGTAAATTGTACTTCTTGAACACATAGTTTATAAAGCTCTTCATTTTTAGCAGCGAGCATCAACTCCAATTCCTTTTTTCGAGCTTGCAATTTGACAAGCTTGTCTTGTTTATCAGAATGCAAATCGCTTCCCATTGTGCTAGTCCCCATTGTCAGAACATAAAGTCAAAACACAAAACAAATGAGTCAAAATATCAGACACGAAAATAAATACATAAAATCAACAAAAAAGTGGATTAAACAAAGAAAATTACATTATTTGTATTTGACACATTTCTACACACACGCACACCCGTGCGCACCCATATTGTTTAAAAAAAAAAGCTAGCTATGGCTATGGCTGCATTGCATTCTCTTTATTCGACGCTGGAGTACGAACAGATGGATATCGGATTGGAAGTGACGGACGGATTCACGCTATTAAAAAAAAACTTAGTTGTACAAGCTTCCAATAATTGGCCAATATGGGTAATTTGATATTTATTTGTGATTGTAAAATTATTCAAACGCAGTCTAGACGGTATGGTGGTCAATATTGACCATTTAAGGTTAGGCCCATCCATTAGTTTGGAATTCACTGCCACAGTGTCTACTTTATGTTATTTATTTTGCTTTTTAAACTAAATAGTAAGCACTTTTGGTATCCGTTTCAATAAATATGTAAATAAAGAAGTAAATATTGTTTGGAGGTAAAGTGAAATGTGCCAGATTTACTTTGTTGAAAGTGGTTTAAAATACGCAAACCAACCTTTTGACAACTTTGTGCCGAATTATGTTCTCAATCTAAACTGAGAGGTAATAGGTACATCACAACTGAAAAGTCTGGGCATACATGGTATGCTTTACATACTTGAATTAAATGTTTAAATCTGCTCTAAGCTCACGAAGGACTGTTGTGACAAACAGAACATTTGAATCCATAGGTGGTAAAAAATATTAGTGGGCCTGGTGTTAGCGGAAATGACGACCCGTTATCGATTGTGAAATGAGAAATGCTGCGAAGATGTTTCCATTTGATAAAGGCTTATTGAAGTTGGCAGAACTTCCGACTCCTGTTCTCGATATTACTTATTTTCTAAGCCTCTTTGTGTTTTTGCCACATAAAAAGCAGTGGCAGCTTTCGATATATTAAGAATAGAAGATAATTAGTTACAACCCTTGACTACAATTTACAGTCAATGTCAATTATCCTTTTTCTTCAACATAATGTCAATGTCAATATTGTCTTATCATCATTATCATCAATCGAGTAAGGGAGGGATAGAGATAGGAAGGTCTCGTCTCGTCACGGCCGATTCAAGTGGTCCTCATGTAAATTTTGTCTTAATATTAATGTAAATTACTGCTTCTTACGTATCCCTCCCAGTCCCTTCTTCCGCTCAAAATTAAACAACCATACCTAGCAAAAAATGGCTTCTCGTGTCTATAAATCCATTATCGTCGCAGCCGATAAATTTGTACCTTCGAAACTACGTCCTCTCTGGGAGCATGAAGCTGGTAAGTAAAACGATCAATTTATAATTCAATTACAATATATAGAGACTTTGATAACCTTCAATTGTTATTTTTCAGGCCCAAAAACCATTTTTTTCTGGGCTCCTGCTTTCAAATGGGTAAGTTTAATGCGGACGTGTTTCGTTGCCAAGGTCACTCTATTTATATTCATCACCTCGTTTGAGGCCAACGATAACAACAGTACCATAGATCAATTTAATAGCATACAAGTACTCAGAGAAAATCAACTATATAAATAGTTTATGTACCATTTGATAATGTTGGTGAATAGATAAGTCCAGATAGCCATGCAATAAAACAAATGACAAAATAAATACTTGTCAAAAGACAGGATTCCCTGTGTTGTGAGCATTAGAAAGTATACACCGCCATAGTACCCTGTGCAAATGAATCTGTGCCTAGTTTACCTTGAAAAATACAGCCACCATACCTATTTCTACCACCATTAGAATGTCCTCTCATTATTATTCTGTTATATATAATTGGAACGGAGTGACTGCCACAGATACTTGAATACCATTTTCATGTCTCAGGGTGATGAACCACATTGGATCTACCTTTAACCTATATATTAGCAGAGGGAAAAACTCTTATTGCTGTTATCATAGGCACTATGATTTTACCACCTCAGATGGTTTGCTCCTGTTACATAAATCTGAAAACAAATTGTGCTATATGCACAATTTTTTTTCAGATTTCTCATGTGTCACCCTAGTATATCAGCTGGCTTCGAAACAACTATGGCACTGAGGTTATCAGATAAGATAAAAGATCAAAATGGCATCTCCAACATCTGAAAAGCTAAATAAACTGTCACTTGTGTTGATTCTGTTGGTACTAAACCAAACTAGATTGCATCCATCTCTTTCTGTGCCTATGGAATTAGTTGATAGCTATCTGATTTTTTAACTCAACAAGATTGTTTTTAATTACCATGATTTGAGAGTTTTGTTGACTGCTGATATTTCAAAGCAGTTTCTTATACCAAGGTCTGAAGGTGATGAAACTGTGTCAAAATATTGGGAGTCAACAATCATGGTAAATATCTCATTCATGGGAAAAATATTTTTTAAAGCTTTGACAGACAAAAGTTACATTGCTATCATTTTAGAATTGTCGAAAATGTATTTACTGTAGGTTTATATCAACGGAATCAACATGAATACTTTAAATCACCACACTCTGTTCTAATGGAATTCAGGCCCAATTTTGTCTAAAGATCATCATAACAATATTATGTTACATGTGGGTCCATAACATTTGAATATAATGGTGTCCTGTAAACTAAGTGTATGGCAAATAACTAAAACTCGTAACTTTAAGGCCATAGCAGGAATGCGATATGGAATTGTTGTCACCAAGATTTTTTTGGCAAATCCTTAGTTTATTTTTTACTTTGTAGACGACATCGTCGCTTTCGGCAGCTCAGAATACTTATAATAAAGGCCTATGCAGACAGCCTTTGTCCGTTCACAATGACACCGCTTTTATAAAATCTCATGTTAAAGCTGCAAGGAGTTTGTATTGCGCGGTGGCGCTTTGGCAGACTAAAAGGCCAACGTCTGCGGAGGACATGCGGGGCTCAACCCCCGCATACTCTCAGCATCGGCAATCAGCGATTTAAGGCTTAGAAAAAAGTAAAGATGTCCCTTTGAGCGTTGCTTTTTACGCATTTCCGAAGCTCAGGCATACGCTGTCTTCAGGCAGGCATATCGCACATATGCATAAAGCCGCCTCTCAAATCGCAAGCTGCCTCTATCTCAAAACCAACAAAATTAACTTGTTATTATGGCAGTGATCAAATTGATTTGCTATTTAATTACTAATCTGATTTTTTATTTTTGTTTCGTATAACCGTGATAACAAGCTTCATAGATATCGTGTCCTGCTAGCCAGTAATGTAAGATTGATGTTGCAATGGTACTAAAACCTTCAACCGACTGCGGCAAGCCCATCAAACAGGACCACAGGACAGTGTAGTCCCATCAAACTAAAAAGTAACGTTGTTAAATTTTTCAAAGCTGCGGTATTTGCTCCTCCAGTCAGTTTAACTAAGAAGATTGAGTTAATTTGCCATACATTTGGTTCAAATAATCATGGTGTCCCCATGCTCACACAGATAACACTTTCAGGGCTTGGTGTTGGCTGGTTTGGGTGACTTGAATCGGCCTGTCGAGAACTTATCACTGCCCCAGTCGATATCTCTTGCTGCGACGGGCATCATTTGGTCCCGATACTCCTTAGTAATCATCCCGAAAAACTACAGTCTCTTTGCCGTTAACGTATTTGTAGCAATGACCAGCCTGTACCAAATAAGTAGAGCTATTAAATATGAACAGTCCAAAAAAAAGGATACTAAATGATTTGTTTTAGGTATGTGTCAATGTCTTGTTGACTTCTAGAATCCAACATCTAGTACCTTCAAAATAGTGGGTAGCACTAGATTTAAGTAAATAAATGTAGTTAGTAAATGCAATCTCAGTTGGATATATTTATTTATTTATTTAGCGTTAGTAAACCAATTAATTGGCGATGTTTCATGACTGAAGGTTTATCAACAGTGTTTGCATCATGCATGATTATCAATCATACTTTTACAGTTTCTGCAAGTATTTGAGAAGCGATATCGAAGTCTTGATTTGAAGTGTTCACAACTGTCTGGAGATAAAGCAGTTTACAGTCATGATATCAAAATTATTACTTAGATAAAATTTTATGAGGTGGATTTTATCCGC
Source organism: Aplocera efformata (assembly GCA_921293045.1). NCBI lineage: Eukaryota > Metazoa > Arthropoda > Insecta > Lepidoptera > Geometridae > Aplocera > Aplocera efformata. Next base: position 2,980,666 of record OV121057.1, read on the forward strand.
ATTGTGATAATCAAGGGTATATGATGGTTGTTAAGTTTTTTATGTTATGATTTTAGTGTAAGCATGTCAATAAATTGAATCTTAAAAGATTTATTTTGATTTTAATAGAATTGTAGATATTTCAGTTACCTACGTAATTATTAACTATTTATAGACAAGTAAAGGTTTGAATATTTTTTGCAAATATCGTTGGATTTATTTAAAAAAACCGCCCTCTGATTTAGCCTCTCTAAACCGTTGTCGCTTGCAAATAAAAACACGTACCTTCTTCAAGTACATAGGTAATTAGTAGGTACGTACGAGTATTTTACATGAACCTTTGAAAAAATATGTACAAAAACTTTTTTTTTGTTTCATCCGCTTTCCGTCTCGAATAAGTTTGCCAGTGGCGACTTTCCATGTATAAATGTATTCACTAAAAGTTTAGCGCCATTATGTTATGTCTATTTTTGTAAACCTTTTGATGGAAATATATATTTTGTCTTAATAATTTTATTATTTTTACTGTTATTTACATTAACAAACATACCTACTACTTACTAATTCTGGTGTTGGCAGGATGTGGGTAAAATTGTACCTATTCTCTTATATTTCAATGAATAACACAATTGTAAGTACAATTCAAAAATACTTTAAATCATAAATTAGGTAATAAAATAAAGAATATTATTTTCTGCCTATTATACCTTCGTATATCAGCTACGGGAACATAACAAGCAGAAATACCTACAAGTAAGTATTATTTAGCTATAGAGTGAGACTGCCCATTCCAAGGTCTTCGGGCCACAGAGTGCCCTGTGAGTGCATTTGATGCTGGTGGAGTTAATGGGGAGCAAACGCGACTTTTGTCGTAATTGCCCCGTCAACCGGTAATAAACTGAAAATATAGGCTACATGTAAAAAAATAATTGAATGTTGATAGCATGATTTGGAAGTACCTAAGTACAGTTCATTCACGAATGCATTGCTTGACTATCGTTGCCAGTTCTATTGCCTAGCATGTATTAAGTACATGTGCATTTTGCAATTTATATCCATATACCCGCGCAACCTTTACGATCGTTCTGAATGCTATTCTAATTCTGATATCAAAGTCATAGAAGAACCAGAGCACTGCGCAAGTCATTGGGGAAAGACCTACTACCTCCGTGCTTCGGTTGACTTTGATGTTAATGCATGTTAAAGGTATGGTCATACCTAGATATTACAGACAATACATAGATATTACATGTACCTACTTATTTTGAGCCGTGCATTTACGAAGACTTTCATACTTAACTCAATAAGATTTTGTACGACGCTCGCGCAAGCGAAAGAACCAATGCGTGAAATATTACTATGTTTACGTACGTCAGCTCTTTACGTCAGGATGATACAAGCGAACCACGCTACCTACTTGAAAAGACGTCTAAAACCTTACAGGCTCTCGTTGCCGCTTCCATCGATGACTACAGACGACCACTCGCCAAAGTATCTACCACACAGTCTGCTACCCTCGCGGCGACTGGCTTCATTTGGACAAGATACTGCTTGGTGATAAGGCCCGTTAACTACGCCCTTTCATTGTGCAACTTCGCGCTTGGTATGGCGAATGGAGTGCAGTGCTATAGAGCATACAGCTACCAGAAAGCTCATGGGATTAATGCCTAGTTCGACTACTCTTGCCCAACGATGTATATTTGCTATCATCAACGATTTTGTGACTGATATATGGATTTTTTCTTGTCCAAGCTTAGTTAGGTACATAAATACCTAAATAGGTAAAACTACTTGTTAAAAAATTACTAAATACTTCCATACAAATTAGTGACTCGCGATTACAAAACAGGTACATAGATTCACACCTTTTTCTCTAAAGGGTTAGACCGCGATGGACCAATTTACGACATTACCACGGAGACGTGTCAAATGGTGAGCTTGTCTCAGCGTTCGTTTATTCATGAATACCCCGCTGACTCCTCCAATAAAATATATTATGCTTAATCAATAAATCAAGGACAATAGGTTTGCCGTCGAAATATATTGCGATTAAAGTACCTACGTTACTCTGACCTAAACAAAATCATACGTCGCCTCAACAGAATTGACCAGAAATACGCAAGTTTACCCTTAATAATTTTAATGAATAATATTAATCATTATAGTATGAAGCTTGCCTATAAATGAGTTATTTATTTATATATTACTAAACTTAAAATAAAGCTGTAATATCAGCAGTAATAATAAAACTGTGTCAGTGACAACTAAAATTAAGTATCTAAACTTGTTAAATCTGTAAGCAGTGTACTTAACTGTTTCACCATAAAATTAACTACAACTCTATACTGCACCCGTGCGAAGCCGGGGTGCGTCGCTAGTAATATATAAATGTAAGGTAATTTGCCTTAAATATTCCAGCTAAAGGGATCCAAGTCTGCTCTCGATACGCAAGACTTATGCGTTATTTTAAGTTTAGTCGTAAATTTGTGGTTTCCGAGCCGATCCCACTCGTGCCATCATGATTACTAGTCGAAATAAAATAAAAAATATTGCCATTTAATTCCAAAGATCGTGTCGCAAATCTAAGCAGTAAAGTAATATAAATGTGTAGTTAAAAGCCTAAATATAACTCACTGTTATTTATGTACTTAACTTCTATCTTATTTACTAACCATATTTTATTTCATCACTGGAATAAAACTATCGAATATAATAGAATCTTTATATCGAATTTATATAGGAACTAGAATTGAATTTATTAGATTTAGAAACATTATACCCTGTTTGGCTTTGTAGTTTAGTTATATGCGCGTTATTAAGTTTTCTTTTTTATTAAACTGGTTTGTTTCATTGTTAAACTTGCGTTTTTTTTTGACAATTTTATTTTGACCCGTGCCTAATCCTTTGCTACTAATGGTCGTCCGTAGGTAAAATTATCATAGTAACAATGTTTATTAGTCGAAATGTGTAGGTATGTAAATTGTTAAAGGATGTGATTTGTCTTGTCTATTTCTAGTTTCTTATTTCTTGTTATTTTTTAGGCTATGTAAGCCATAATTTTTGACAAAACAAAGTGTTCTGTAGTGTTCCTAAGGCCGAATAAATGAGTATGAGTAACTTTTTGAAAGATTTATGTCGATATATTCAATAAGATGACCGGCTTAGTTAGTAGTAGCTCTACCTTCTACTTTGTAGGTCATGGGTTTGATTCCCACTCAGGACAAGCATTTGTGTGACGAACTTAAATGTTTGTTAACAAAAAAACCTATATATATGAGTTCTATCATATATCTAGTTCCCATAGTACAAGCTATAATTAGTTCGGGGCTAGGTGGCGTGTGAAATGTCCATGAATATTATATTGTTAAACTATTCACAAGATTCGTACAGCAAGAAAGGGGTAAACGTTTTGTCACTACTGGAAACTTTAAAACTATCATGGTTATGAACATTATTATTCGTGTTACCGAGATATTTACCATTTGTGAGTTTTGTTGCCCGGGACCATGACGCATGTAACTGCGTCGAAATATCGGGAGTCAACAAAACTCACAAATCATGGTAAATATCTCGGTAACACGAATAATAATACTGGAAACTTATTAATCAAATAAAACAAGAGAGTATGCAGCTAAATGGTACTTTAATCCTCAACCATTTTTAAAAGTCTATCCATACTGATCGGAGCAAAATTCCTCCCAGCATCATCAGAGTACATAACAACATTTCTAATCACATAACACTGTTTATCACCGATCTTATAAATTGGTCTTCCTTCTCTACTCTTCCCAGCTATGGGCACAAAGGTGATTCCCTTCTCAACGCATCGCGATTCGAGCAGTTCCGAGAAGGATTTCTGCTGGTTCGCCGATGCTAGAGCCTCGGCTATTCTGGACGTTTCCTTGGACTCGAGGGGGGTGAAGCGAGGGGGGGGCGGTGGTTCCATAGCGTCGATGTCGGTGCTCCGGTTCATCATGTCAAGCGCCTTGCGGAATGCATCGCGAATCGCTGGTTCTTTTAACACTTCTTCGGGGAACATTTTCTGTGAAAATTGTTTTTTTTTTATAGAACTTATATATTTGACTTTAAGGGAGCCATGTTGGGAGATGGGTTCCCCCAGAGCCCCAATACGTGTCCCCGGGTGGTGCGAAAGGAGCAAACACAATTAACCGTAGAACTTTAAACTTTTTTATACACTCTTGTCTCGGGTCTTGGGTGTTTGTCTTGTGTTTCTGTGTTTGTCCATGCCATCTGCGACACGGAATCCTAGTGCAGAGGTATGAGTGTGTAAACGAACAAAAAAATTTGTACCTACAAGATCATGAGTTCTCATTACTAAGTTAACCGCTTGTTCAAACCCTATCCAACCCTCCATGGAAAGAACAAGCATGAAACCCATAATGGAAGGATTACTTTTTTTTTCGCAACAAACCAATTCGTTATTTACAAATCAAAAAAGATTATCGCTTTGACCGTCCAGAAGGTATCTTTAGACTATGTATTGATTACCTTGAACTCTGTGTAGGAGTTGAGGACAGTGGCGTGCGGCGGGTTCGCGTTGAGCCATGCCGCCAGAGCCGCCAGCCAGCGAGGCAGTAGCGCGCGGCTCGCTATGGCGGCCACCGTGGGACCGCCCAGCAAGTCTAGCCACTCGATACACCAAAGCCACGCAGCTAGAATACAATTTATAGTTCATAGTTTATTTATTTACCATAGGTACAAGAAAAACACTTGGTGACGTCATGCATTCTAGTTAGTACTTACAGTAAGACCCAGCTTTGTTAGACAGACCGAAAGAGAAAGAAAAGTTGAATTGTATTTGGTGCAAAATTGCATGCATTATCCCGGGGATAATGAATGTAATTTTGCCAGACTGAGAATAAATACAGATAAATATCAATCTAGACCGATGAAGAATTTGTATTGTCAGAGAATGAATGAATCAACAGGAAAGAATAAACAACAATGTAGTGATGAAATGTAGTTATGATAGTGATGTAGTGATGATAGTGATGTAGTGATGATGATGAAATGTAGTGATGATAGTTATGAGAATAATCTAACTGCTTGACACCAAACAAAACTTGATAGTTCTGTCTGTGATAAATCACATGTGACTATCACAGAGAATGTAAAAGTGAAATAAAACAATTATAATAATATGCCTCAAGCATGGTAGTCAAAGAGTAGTATGGACATTAGTAGGATCACACACTACACCGTCTCAGTCAACACAAGTGACAACGCAAATGTTACTCACTATTCTCCCCGCCGACCAACTGCACGGGCGAGTGGTGGAGACAGTGCTCCAGTTTGGGCACGATGTGGTGATGCAGGAGGGCGGTGAGAGCGCCCCCCCACGCGTCCCGCCACGCCCCCAACACGCCGCGCGCCGACCCGTCGGCCGGGTGCCACGCCGACAGCGCGGTGGCGAGCCGCGAACGGATCAACGGGTACACGCCAGTTGACAATGATGAGCCTGAATATTAAAGTCAAAGTGACGGCACCGTGGCTTAGTTTGTGTTTGTTGTCGGGTCTTGTGTGTTTTTCTTGTGTTTCTGTGTTTGTCCATGCCATCTGCGACATAGGGAATCCTAGTGCAGAGGTACGAGTGTGAGTGTGTTTTAAACGTTTAACGTTTAATATTATGAATAACAGTGATACCTGCAGGAGTTGGGTTACCTGCGAGCTCGTGCCACGGCAGCACCCAGCAGTGCACGGGCTGGGTGTCGTGCGTGGGGTCCCACGTCCTGACAGCCGCCAGGACCCGCGGGACCACGCAGCGGGTGAGCACTTCCCCGCGGACCCAGGGGGGGCACCACTCGCCCCATGCCTTCACGGCGCGCAGCATGGGCTCGGGGACGCGAGGGTTCCACACTCTGTTGAGGATTTAAAATGTTGAACTTAAAGATTACGGAACTCCAACTTTACTATCGATATGAGATCGCAAGTACATAAATATTTTTCGTCAGATTCATGTTAACATCAAAATATATTGCATAGATCGGTCGTAAATGACCTAGTATGCAAATTTTAAAAAATAACAAGTACTGTTTGTCCTTAACACTTACTCTGAAGCTGTAGTGAGTTTCGGTACTAAATGCTGCCAAAGCATGCCGGTGTAGGCCTCCTCTGAGAGCAACTGCCTCCATTTCACGAAGATGGGTAAGGGCTCTTCGGGAGTCTCCAAGGGCTGCCAGGGCGCCAGCAACGCGCTGATAAGTGGACTGACGATGTTGCCAGCTATGGTTCCCAGGCCAAACATCTCGTATTCCATGGGATAGGTCTCCTAAAAGAATGAAAGAATAAGAACTCACTTCTGATGGGTCAAGAGGATTTGCGCACACTGTACACGTAGTTGTTTTTTTTTTATGTATCAGAAGTGACAAGACGAGCTGAAGGCCCACCTGATGTTAAGTAGTTACCTCCACTCATAACATCAGCAATGCAACTTAGGTCCTCCCTGACCGAAGTATGAGAACACCCAAGCCGCACCCTGCTGCGCCCATCACCCGAGACGGGGATAATTTCACCGGCACCCACACCTTCCACCGGAACACAGCAATGTAAGCATTACTGTTTGACGGCAGATTACCAGGTGTGAAGGCAGTACTTCTCCGGACGAACTTTACACAAGTTCTACTGCTACTAAAATTCTAATTTCACTGTGTTGCAGGGTACCTTTAAATCAGCCAGCACTTCATAAGCCGCTTCTAGCGATATGTCAGGTTTGTTCAGAGCTTCCACCCTTTGCAGAATCGCCTGCACTTTGCTTATGATGGCGTCCTGCTCATGTATGTTCATGTTGCACTCTTCTAGGTCCCTCTCTAGGACGACGATCTCGTCTTCAGCGGCTTGGAGTTCGCGGGCGTTTTGGATGATGTCCTAGAATGGAAATGAAATTATTTATTTTAGAGGGTACTTTTTTGTTTAATCACAATATTGCTACATTGATATTTAAAGAATACTGATGGTCATCCTACGGGAATTATCCGTACATATTTCCGGGATAAAAGTAGCCCATGTTCTGCCTAGACTATAAGCTATCTCTGTACCAAATTTCATGCAGATCTGCTTAGCAATTTCTGGCGCGATTGGGTAACATCCATCCACCCATCCAAACATTCGTATTAATTATAGTAGTAAGATATGTAGAACACACATTTACATCAGTTTTTGGAACATATACTACCAAATTAGAATAGCGTAAAGGTCCTTTCTATTAAATACCTCTGTGAAAAAACCAGTCTTCGCATCATGATTTTTTTAATATTTCGAAGAAGATTACAATAATTGGCATATAAATTAAAATTTCAGGAATACTTAAGAAAAGAGACCAATTATTTTGTTATGTGACGTTGTTATGATCTATGAATCTATGAAAAAATAAGCAGATAGAGTAATCAATAACGCTGATTAGCGGTTATCCATCTTTTCTTAAACGATAATTGGCTAACGAGAATTTAAGCAAAAATAAAGAGACAAATTGGGCTGACGATAAGAGGACAATAGTGCTGAAGAAACAAACGAAAATAAAAGATTTCCCTAGTAATAGAATACAACGATTTCAATTCAATAAATTATTTGCTCTGAAGACACAAACCTGTTCGCAGCATTCCACCATAAGTGTCAGATTGTGGGCCAATTCCGGCGCGGAGAAATTCTCGCATTTCCGCCGCGGTTCGTGCTCGAAGCGGGGGGCCGCGGCGCGTAACGCATGATAACCGCTCAGCACTCGCTTCTCTTTGCCCGTCATGTCGATCACGGGCACGCGAGACAACTCACTACTGTAAGGATAGGGACCCACGTTAATAATCTGTCGCTCAGAACCTAGTTTGCGAGTATTACAGCTTGGCAAAAAGTTAAATATTTGTCCCGGAGTACTTTTAGTTCCCGAATATTGATATATAGTTGACTGGCCTCATAGCTCTGTTGGTAATAGCTCTGTCGGCGCTGTAGGTCTTGGGTTCGATTCCCACCCAGGACAAGCATTTGTGTGCGAAATGTTTGTTCTGTGTTTGGGTGTTAATGTGTATTATATGAATGTATTTTAAAAAAAAGTAATTTAAGTATTCTATCAGTTACATAGTTCCCATAATACAAGCTATGCTTAGTTTGGAGCTAGATAGCACTGTGTAATAAGTCAATGAATATTATTTTATTATTATTTATAGATAAGCATAGAAATACGGGCGCCACTTTCTATGATTATGCGTATGCAAAACACCCGCCTGTCAAAATTAGTTCTGTTTAAAAACGTTTTTACCTTTTTGCCAAGCTGTAATTGCGAGTAATTTAGTGCCTAAAATGTTCAAATGCAGGTAGTGAACTTATTTTGACTTAAACAACTTCAAGTCATTGTTTAGTCATCGAACCAGCGAGCGATTATTTGACGACGACAAAATTGATTAACTCAACCAAATTTTGTTCACATGTATTTAGCTACTAAATAACTCGCCAACAGTATAGAGCAAAAGTACTTATTAGATAATGCATCTCAATGATAATTTAATATTACAAAATTAGATCTCAAAATACCAAATAATATGTCCCTAGAATGGCTTGTTATTGTTGGAGGTATATTAACTAAATAGATCTTAAATGCCTTTTTTTTCTCTTAATTTCCTGCAAATAACAATAATGACTCATAGGTGCACAAGCAAAATAGACCTAAGACCTTGCAAATAAAGTTCAATCTAGTCCTAATACCTGGCCATAGAATGCATCGTGGGTTTACCCTCTTGGATGACATCGGCCGCATCCCGGTAGAAGTATCGTCCTTTGTGGGATTTCTTCCAGTTGTAAGACTTTTCGGTGGTCCCCTTCTCCTGTTCCTCTTTCTCTTTGAGACGTTTTTCCTCCTCTCTTTTCGCTTTTTGCTGGAAAAAATGATATAATTATTTAGTATTGAGATAAAATTTCAATCTATTTTACAGCTTACAGCAGAATAAATAAACTTTAAATAAACAAACGTTTACACACTCATACCTCTGCACTAGGATTCCCTGTGTCGCAGATGGCATGGACAAACACAGAAACACAAGAAAAACAACCAAGACCCGAGAACAAACTTCATGCTCACCATACAAAGTGTGCCCCGGCCGGGAATCGAACCCGGGACCCCTTGCGTCGAAGGCAGGGCTACTACCAACTAAGCCACGGAGCCGTCTAAATACCTTCCTTCCGAACTGTGGGTTCCGAATTTGATTCCTATATCTTTGTATAATGAGCATAAAGTTTCATTTGTCTGTAATTGAACCGGCACCTACACCCTCTCACCGAAACCACCAGCAGGTTTTTTGCACCATCCAGGGAGTATGTATAGGGTATGTGGGCACGCGAGCCCCTAGTAATAGAGACTGAGAAAACTCATCAATTTTGTCATATTTCTTAGATTAGATTTACTCACAGCTGCTTTTTCAGGGCCATAAGCACCAATGGCACCCCTTCCTTTCCTGACAGTGGCCTCCACCGGCGCTGAAATACCTTGGAGGTCCTTACCCAGACCTTTGCCAGGTTGGTAACCCATCTGAAAACAAAAATAATACCATTCAAAATAAACTGTTATAAAAATGTTTTTGTTTCAGGCGTTAATGTCTATAGGACACATGCACACAGATATTCCAATCCTAATAAACCAATCTGAAGAGAAGAAGTAAAAAAACCAACAAACTTTTAAAAAACCTCTATGCATCCTGTGCTGCTGTCAGTACAATGGAATAGAGTATAACAACGTAAACAATGTCGACTCAGAAATCCCAAGCATATTATTGTCAGAAATCAAGCACACACTAAGAATGCAGAAAAAATACAAAGCTCCTGGAAACAACAATATTGTCAATGAAGAACTAAAATCCTTTTGTGGGTCATTGCTAAAACCACTCACTTTATTATTTAATACATTCTTACAAAAAAGGATTACACCAAGAGAAGATAGACCCATATATTGACCCATGATATTGGTTTGTCACTGCAATTTTTGCTTGCCTCTCCTATTCAGACAGAACCTGTGAGGTCAGTTGGTAGAAGCTCTGCCTTCTGTGCAGATTCTGGGTTCGATTCCCACCCAGTACAAGCATTTGTGTTTTTTTTTTGGGTACTTTGGGTCTTTTTATAGGCCATATCAGTCCCATAATGTAATAAATCTAATTTATTAAACACCTTTGTGAACCAGTTTAATAAATAAGTTCTAGTACAAAAGTGTCCAAGACTTATTCAAATTTTATATTTTTACCTGTAATAGGAGCTTTGCCCCAATACCCTTGGTATGCTTCTCCCAAGTACCGACATTGCCACCCAAGTGGACCTGCCTCATTCCCTGTCCCTTTCTCCTGATCCCAGCTGTCTCAGATTCAGCCGGCAGACTTGCTTGTTCATCCTCATCAGAACTGTCTGCTGCAAACTTGGGGCGAGATGTGGCCACGTCAGTTGCTTCTAATTCTGAAAATACCGAGGTCACATGGTTCAGTAGTCTGCCGGACTAGCAGCCTCCAACCGATACTTAGTTTGGGGCTTGATCATGCTGTGTAAAATGTCTATGAATTATAAGAAATTATAAAAAGTGTCAATGACAGCCTAATACCTTTCTTCTCTTCCTTCTTCTTGCCGGCCTGCTGAACTCCACCAGCCACAAACCCAATAGGCGCTGAGAAGTCTTTGGGCTTTCGTGTCCTTTGCCTGATGTTGTCTTCATTGTCCTCTTCATCACTGTCTTTCGACCAGATACCTGAAATTAAGTAGGGAAAAATTGCAGTGCAATACCTACTATAAATTAAGTTGATTCCAAGCAATGATATTACCAAATTTCACACATTCTCAATCAATCTGATCATACATAGTAATAATACAATTTTTTTGTGTTCTAAGTATTTTTCACCAATACAGAGGAATATTGTTTGTATTTCTCTATATTTGTTTACAATAAAGTATTTTTATTTATTCATACAATATAATTGCACCTTTTTGTACTTTAACTACTACTATAGTTGTCATCTTATAGACAAGAAATAGTTCTAGTAGCATTAACTTGTTGCTGTAGAAATTTTGGAACATCATATAAAAAATATGAAAATACTTATTCCCCAATCAAACTCAAATTCATCAATTCCTTTAGGTTTGATGTATTGAAGTCTGAAATTTGACTCATTAAGTAACTGATTTAAAAATCTTACAAAAAATTAACTTCAATACTTTCAAAGAAGCAAAATACGCGATTTAATTTACTTAGATGACTTTTTTACCAGTTTATTTTTTTAATTAATTTCCAATACAATTTAATAACCAAATTAAATTAAAATAACTTGAACAGATTTTAATATAAACATCTGAATTGATCACCTCCTTTTGTATTGGGTAACAATGGTATAGATACTATGTGGCTGTTTTTCTTTGCAGTGGTATGTGGTCCATGTTATTGTGTTGTTGTGTTATTGTAACATTAGAGAAAGGCATATATTCCTACAATTGAAATCAATGGTTATATTATTACACATTGTATCAGTAATATTTCCCATAGTACAAGTTAGACTTGATTTGGGGCTTGATGGCACTGTGTATGTCCATGAACTTAGATGTATATAAAAAATATATAATTATATGATGAAATTAAAATTGCTTTTGATTGATTTATGTGTAAAACAAATTTTTTATGGGTAAAACATGCGGAACCCCTGCATTGCAGGCGATTGCAGGGTTATGAAAGAGTACCCTACCGTAAATTTGATGTTCCTTTTTGTTTTTCCCTCTAGGTCTATTGAAATTGAATTCATTGTCCAAATCATGATCGGTGATCTCAAAGCGAATAACTTCATCATCTGACATTATCAGTACGTAACAGTGAAAGACGTATCAAGTAACATCCACCGAAATAGTCCAATAATCAATTTTAAATACGAAATAGAATAATTTTAAGTATGGGTAAGAGATTTATTATTTAGCAAGAAGACCAAACAACACAGATTATAGAATACACAGATTATAGAGATGGATGAAGGAAATTAGGTCGAGTGAGCGTTATCACACAGATAATTGTCAAAACGGTGCGGGTGATCGCGTCTGAACAACGACAACGTTATATGGAAATATTTTCAAACTATGTCAATCGCTTAAGAATTAATTCTTAATTAATCAATAAAGAAGAGAAAAAAAAAATCGCTGTTGGTCAGCTCGCATTGTGACACCGCAAACTATTTGATAAAATGGGGTCGATGTGTATGCTGATTGACGAGCGCGGGCCTGGACGTTTCATTTAACTATAATAATTTACTCCTTATATTTGATGTATCCGTATACAAACGGTCCAGGCTTAGCCTGGAAAAAGTTTGAAAGGAAGTTCCCTTTATAATTAATTTTAGTCGTCAATCGTCTGTATTCTATACCGTTGTATGGGCAAACAAATTATTTTTTGCCCTTATTTCATACTACCTCCAAAAAAATTTTCCAATTCCGGCTGCCATAAATTATCTTTGCTATGTTGACTGTCATAGTTACTTTACTCGGAGATGCCAATACATAGCAAGCAACTTTCTTCCATAATTTTCATACACTCATCTTGTGACGTATCTTGTGCGGTATGGTGGGCGGCATCATACCGCGAGGATTACTCAAGAACATTCGAAATTTTGTTACCTGGACTTACATCTCATATATTATAAATGTAGTATTGGGCAGGCAGATTGGGTTTCAGAAAATAAATCGCATCCAATAACTACGTTACTTGAAAACAATTTATGGGATTTGGATGAAAGTGTAATTTGTGTGAAGGTTTTACTAAAGTTATACGGAAGAAAAGAAAGCCTTCGTCCCGTAATCAGTGCGGGACCGCCGCATTGTCCACCGAAACAATGCATTTGCTGCGCGCCGAGGTTCCCACCACTCAACTCTACGTGTCCCGGGTTCACCACGTCGTGAAGTCAGAGGAGATTGTAGAATACCTGAGGCGGAAGACCCAGCTCACCATGAGGGTTGAGCAGTTGGTATCTCGCCATAATGTGAACTTTAAGTCTTTCATGGTGAGAGTACCGACTGCTCGTCTTGCGACCTTTATGAATGCCGAATTTTGGCCGAAGGGAATTGTGTTCCGACGATTCCACGGGCGCCTTCAGAGTACTGTGGCGCCATTGCGTAACACGGCGCAGACAATTCGTGTAACTTAGTGTCAATTTTTGTGTTTATATTTTTATATGTATGTTAGTCTGTAAGGTATTTATTATATGGGCCTGTTTTTAGTATTTATACAAAAAATGTAAGAAGCCTGAAATAAAGATTTATTATTATTATTATTATAAAGATAATGTATCTTTTTATACAAATAAAGTTCTGACTGTTTAGATAAAGTTCTGACAAGACATTGTTGTTTGCAAGAGTTGCAGCACAGAATAGTGTCTTCTATTTTTGTTTATCACTGTCAATTTGACATCTATGGTGCCAAAATTCAATAGTGTTAGTGTGAGTGTCATTAATCATTATCATGGTAGGCTGTCACCTGTACGCGTTTTACTAGAATTGTGAATTTTTTAATATTCTTGCATTTATTTGAAATAAACAAACGTTTACAAAATAAAAAGAGTGTTTTAAAGTGTATTTCAATCGATTATAAGTTTCATAAAAGTACCACCGTGAAGTGGCGGGTGTCATAATTTGTTCTGCTAATATGCGTATATCATGTAATTGTTGTGGTTTATTTGGTGGGCTCCTGTATCTATTTTAGACTTGTAGATCTACTGTAACGTAAGTACTAGCCTTTTATTGTATCTTTTGTTCTTTTAGTTACATTTTGCCAGAAAGGAACTCTTGAAGATGGTTGTATTCTTACGAAAGCGTAATGTCAAGGTTCATGATCATTCTTCCTTCGTCTGTGATACGTTGAGAGCTCCGTGACTGTGACTGAACATACATCTTTCGTATCAAATTACTGTATGACATATGTGGCATATAATTAATAACACACAATAGTGCATATTTATGAACGAAAAATATCATTGGGAAGTTAACTCTTCCGACTTTCAAAACTTGTAAAACTAGCTTGTTGATGCACTGACTCATGAACAAGCATTTACCAATCATAATTCATACAACTTGCATTTTCAATGTGATAATACTTGGAAGATAATTTTGTAGATATTATCTATGAGATCTAGAACATGTGTTGCAATCATACTGTTTCATACACATTCATTTGATGATTGGCCTCACAGCTCAGTTGTTGTAGCTCTGCCATCTGTGCTTTAGGTTCTGAGTTCAATTCCCAGGACAAGTATTTGTGTAATGAAAATAGATGTTTGTTCTGTATCTGGGTGTAATTATGCATTAAATATGATTTAAAATAAAGTACTATATATGAATATTATTAGTAAACTAGTTCCTAGAGTAGTACTGTGTGCAATGTCCATGAATATTTACTTATTTATTTATTCCTTTGGAATAACTGCAAACTTATTGTTTTTAAATAAATTAGTAGTAATTAATCTTATATAACTTCAAAAATAATAGTAATGTTAATTGTAAAGCACAGATAATTTTTTATAATTTTTGTATTAAAATTTTTGTATATTTGCATACCTGTCTAGGACAGCATTTCTCAAAGTATGAGTTGCGACCCACCAGTGGGTAGTGAGCGAATATTGGGTGGACCCTAAAAATTTTTTCAATCACCAGTAAATAATAAAATTTACTCTAATTTGCAAACTATCTTGTCTGATAAAGCTATGAAAGTGCTTCTTCTGTTCAATACCTCATACATGTGAGGTGGAATTTTCGGCTATGATTAATATTAAAACTAATTACCAAAATAAATTGAACATATCAATCTGCTTGCTATTAAAAGATACTAAAATTTAATTTGATACTAATAGCATAAAATTGAATACATCCTTCTCATCCTTATATTTAAGTATTATAATTTTCGATTGGAACTGAAGGTTTTTTTTGTTTGAACAGACCTTCATTTATATTTTTGCTTATGCTTCCTTTGTCATAAAAGCCAAGAGATTCAGAATTTGGAAAATTTTGTTAGGTGGGTCACAGTCCAGTCTACTTTGGGAACCACTGGTCTAGGATATTCACCCTCATTTTGCTTGTGTTAATGTAGATTTTGTCAATCAATTAACATAATTATAATATATTTTGTATTAAAATCGTTTTAAATTTGCATACTTGTCTTTTACATTAACTTTCATTTCACTCATGTTAACATGGATATTGTCAATTAATTAATTTGTGACTGAAAGGTATTTAGGACAATAAAAGCATTTTCAAGGGACATTTTTCATTATTTTGTTTATCTTAGAAGATATTTACTGTTGCTACAGTGTAATAGAC
Organism: Aplocera efformata; assembly: GCA_921293045.1. Taxonomy (NCBI): domain Eukaryota; kingdom Metazoa; phylum Arthropoda; class Insecta; order Lepidoptera; family Geometridae; genus Aplocera; species Aplocera efformata. The sequence continues at coordinate 2,995,963 of OV121057.1, forward strand.
AATTTTAAAAGGAATTATTCTGTAATACATTGTTTTCATATATATTGGTTTATGTTGCGCACACCAGTAAAGCTTCCTGTTAAATCAACATGTTATTTTTACGAGATCTTCAACAATGATCATTTCAGCAAATATACATAAAACTTTATTTAATGATACATCAAAACCCTCCTCATAAATAAATATGTCAAAAATTTATTCTATAGTTTTGAGTTTATTGCTCCTCCTTTTTCTTAAAGTGTGTTAAAATTTATTCAACTTTCTTTTGAGAATTTTTTACAGTGTAGCATAAGTCAAATGTGAAACCAGTGGCAATGTGTGTAAATGCTGTACAAATTTGCATTTCATAACATTTAATTATCAAAGTCACTAGACATGAATGTTAATGAGTTTTTACTATGTGGAATATTGAGTATATATTTTTCCTGTTTTTGGATTTGATCATTTGAAAAAATGTTTTCCTGGTAAAGACAACATTTAAGCATTTAATATATTCTTGAATGTTTTCTACATATTGTTTTTTTTTGTATGTATGTGTCTTATAAGTAAGGAAGTAGTTAGTGTAAGTAGCAGTAGAACTCGTGAAAAGTTCGCCCGGAGGAGTACTGTCTCCACACCTGGTAATCTGCCGCCAAGCAGTAATGCTTGAATTGCTGTGTATTAAGATGGAGCACGAATATATTGATGTTTTCTAAATTCAAACACCAAAATAGTGTAAAGTATAAATAATTTATTCACTGTTTTCTATGAATAAAATAAGCTTTAGAGAGGGGAAACTCATTCCAACTCCAATTAACATATCATATTGTACAACACCATTGTTTGACAGGTCTATCAGCTATTGTTATTATTTCTATTATCTCACAGTTTTTAAGTTTTTGTGAAAGTGAGTGAGTTTCTAGAATGGCGAACAGGTATTGTTTACTAGCTGCGCCCCGCGGTGTTACCCGCGGTTGGACTTCCTACGGGAATCGTATATTATACAATTACAATTATTTCCTGTACACAGCTCACGCTAGGAGGTAGGCTTCCACTGTTCCTTCGAAATGTTCTGTTTGTAACAATAAATAAATTTTATTTTAGATGACATCAACGTGACACAATGAGCTGGCTGAAGAATACGTCGCTCTCGCTTGCGCGGCAGCTGTCCCGCTCCCTCGACCCGCGGCACGACTACGAGCCGCAAGCGTGCTACAGCTCGTTCTGCAAGCATTGGCAACAGGCCCACGATATTATTGCCAAATCTCACGTAAATGCCATATTATAACAATTATATGTCGGTCGAGGCTATTGGTTTCATGTGTTAATCGATGTAGCAGTAGTGGCGCCATGTAATGGCACACTGGCTCTAAGGTTCCCGTCAGCAGTGCAGATAATGGGGCCGGTACGAGCTTGCAGCTCGCCTGATGTTAGTGTAAGGTGGTCTCCCGACCCTAAACAACATCAACTCTATTCCGCTCCATCCCTACGGAAGTATGAGAAGAACCTACTCGCATCCTGTTGCCCGTCACTCTAAGACGTTTTATAATTAACCTATAATTTAACCGGCACCCGCACCCTGCCTGCGGAACAATTAGCATATCTCCGGCAAAAAGGTTATTAAGTATAAGTTTAATAGGAGCACACAAAACGGATAAATCTCATTTTTTTGTGTAAATAAAATGATAATTTTTATCAGGTTAAAACTTTTCGTTCAATTATATAATATCACAATAGTATATGCCATATTTCGCTTAGTGATATTATAGTAAATATCTTAGGTATTTTTCTTCTTGGTACTTTCAAAAAAATTTCTTTGCACAAACAAAGAATATTTTTTTTTTAAATTGTAAAACCTAACTTTCGAGTTGAATCACTTTGATTAGTTTACCCTTATCAAGTTATCAGCTATAATTGCCTTCTATGAAGATATTTTTGTGACTATTACTGCTTAAAACATTAATCTTACCTGCTTCTAAAAATAAAATTTTACTAAGATATTGCTGTTCACGACGAATTACTCAGTTCGATTATTTTTAATGTCTCATCGTCCACCATTGTTGAAACAACCCTTTGATTCCAGCCGCAGCACCTCCACGACGACGTTCTGGGCGTGGTCAATCACCTGGAACAGCTCACCACACTGCTGACCCTCGAGGCCAGAGCCAGACAGCTCCACTCAGCGATCAGCCCCGCCGAGTGCCTCGAGTATTTGCTCAGCGAGAACTTACTCGATAAGCTGTACGAGTGGGCCGTCTTGACTGGAAAGTGAGTATCTTTCTTTTTATGGTGTGAGTTTGCTTTTGACCTCATCTTGTCTGATGGAGTACGAGTATACAGGTGCGTAGCGATAAAAAAAAAAAAAAAAAGCAACGTTAACACACTCATACCTCTGCACTAGGATTCCCTGTGTAGCAGATGGCATGGACAAACACAGAAACACAAGACAAACACTCAAGACCTAAGTTTCAATCATAGTACTGACTACAGTACTATGATTTAAACTTTGGTTATCTAAATCAAAGCTGTGGCCTACATATTCGAATTTTCATAAACAGTGCAAGCAAGATTTATCGACCTTATCTTTTGTTACTTTGACATCGTTAATGAGTAATGTTATCAAATAAACAGTAATAGCTATTTTAATGTGCCAGTTTCCTGTGAATCAGCTGTGTTTGCTTGATGTAAACTCATTATTATTACATTCGTATAACACAAAATGTGTGTCGAAATAAGCTAAAAAATTTTTGATTTATTTAATCGTCCTCTATTAGTAAATTGTTATTCAGATCATTGCCAAGTCGATTAAGATTTTTGGATAAAATTATCATATTGTTTTCTAGTTTCAACTTAGTATAATAATAAGAACGAATGATCTTGCATCATATTTATTTAAAAAAAAGTGATTTATTCAAGTTTTTAACTATTTATATTTAGTTAAATAAATGTTCTGGTAAAGGGGTAATATTTGGTACTACTCCGGCAAACCTCTAGCTAATGATCTTCATTAATAAATTCTATTTTTTTATTCCTTTTGATCTGAAGTGTCGTTTGGACTCCGTCAAAATTTACATGCACAATATTCGTGCGCATATAAAACATCACAGATTATAAAGAAACATGTACACAAATATTGTGTCAAATTAAATCATTTTCAAGTTTTGGCTAGTTATCTTCATAAGGTTGTTAACAAAACCGTCATGCAAAAACAGGATCATCCGAACTTCAAAGTACAACTATGCAAATGACTTCCGCAAAGTAAATAAAATTTATGGAATATTGGCTTTAGCAATTCATGAACTGCTTGCGGTTGCATTTGCTATCAGTCGATTACTATTCATTTTACTAAAGGAATGTTAGCTTAGTTATTCGTGGGTGTTTGTCTTGTATTACTGTGTTTTGTCCATGCCATCTGCGACACAGGGAATCCTAGTGCAGAGGTACGAGTGTGTTAAAGTAAAAGCTAAAAAATAAACGAAGACTGCGAAAATGCTATTGAAAATAATCTTCGGGTAAACCGCGTGAATTAATGTTTAGTTAGAAATCAACCGCAATTGGTATTTCTAAACAGGCACCAAGCTTAGCAATAAGTCCGCGTAATCTTGTACGTAATATTATAGAAATTTACAAGTATCTTGTAGAAGTCATAGAGGTTTTTGACTATGATTTGACTTAACCAAAATTAACTTCATCTAAACTACAACTTTTTCGAGCAATATGCATTAATTCCCATTCCATCTGAAACACTATAATAATATAGACACAAGTATTAATATAAACAATGACGCACACTATTTTGCCCAGTAGGTGTGAGTAAATATGTACACAATAAATTAATTAAGGTCTTTGTTCTCATTTACCTTATAAGTAGGCACTACTTATTACCCGTGACTTCGTTCGCATTGATCAATGAACGTTTAAAGTAATAAACGTTTACTCACGCATACCCTGTGTCGTAGATGGCACGGATAAACACAGAAACACCACACAAAGCGTGTTCCGGCTGGGCATCTAACCCGAGGCGCTTCGCTTCGAAGGCAGGGCTACTACCAACTAAGTCTTGAACTTCGCCTTCTGCGCAGTAGGCCGAAGAATGTTTGTAGTATTTGAGTGTAAATACGATTGTATTTTCAAAAAAAGTACCTTTATAGGTGTTGCATCAGTAATCTGGTTCATATAGTACAAGTTATGCTTAGTTTGGGCGGTGGAGGTGGCTTAAGACGGTTTGATTTGGACATCTCTAGGGGCCTATGTCCAACAGTGGATGTCTGTCTGTATAATGATGATGATGCTTAGTTTGAGGCTAGATGAGGCTGTGTAAATGACCAGGATTCCTTTGTCATATTTTTTGTATTAAATACTGTTACTCGAATACAATTTCGCTTTAATAAGAAATTAAAAAATCTGAATATATTTTAAAGGAGCTCCCAAAACGTACGACAAGCTATGTGCATTGAACTATAATACTAATATACTGATATGATACAAAAAGGTGTTTTTCTTTTTACCTTTTCTTTTTACCTAAACATATCCAATACCTCACAAACCTAGGTGCACGAAAATGTTTCTTTTTACCCCTCCGCTATGTTTACTTGAGGGACGGGACGAAAATACTAAAGTAAATAGCTCTAAAATAGAATAGAAGTAGTTTGAAAACGTTATAATTTCCTCTACATTTGGCCTTTATAAGCTTTACCCAAGACGTGCCCAGCCGTCAAACTTACAAAATCCTTCATTTTTGGCGATGAGTAAAAAAAACAACATACGAGGGGAGGTCAAAAAGTCCGCGGAATGGCAGGGAAAGGGGGCGCAATTAAATGAATTATTATTTTTCCTTTTCAATATATTCTCCCTTAAGCCTAATACACTTTTCAGATCTATCAAAAAGCTTGCTAATACCTCCGAAAAAAAATGTTTTGTCAAAGCCTTGAAAATAGTCTAAAATTGCCGACTTAACTTCTTCATCGTCAGAAAATTTCTTTTCACGAAGTTCTTTCTAAAATTTTGGAAACTAATAATAATCCGACGAAGATAAATCTGGACTATAACTAGGGTGGTTTAGTATTTTGTAGCCACATTTGTGCAAGGCAGCCATTGCAACATGGCTCTTGTGAACGGGTGCGTTGTCGTGCACACTTCGAGTCCATTTTCCCCGTCTTTTTTCCATGATGGCATCTTTTAATTTTTTCAGTAGAGTGGCATACTATTCTCCTATAATATTCAATCCTTTTTTTTGTAGTCGATTAACAAAATCTCCTTTGAATCCCAAAAAACAGTTGCCATGATCTTTCCGGCCGATTGTGACGCCTTGAATTTCTTAGGGGGTGCTGCACCTTTTTTCAGCCACTGCATAGACTCCTGTTTCAATTCAGGCTCTTAATGATGAACCCAAGTTTTGTTTCCAGTAACAATTCGGTTCAAAATTTCGTCTTTGTTCTCGCTACAGAGATCCAAAAACTCGCGTGAACACTCGACGCGCTGCTGTTTTTGAACCGCTGAGAGCATTCTCGGCACCCATCTTGCGGTGACCTTAGACATGCCAAGATGGTCGTGGAGGATATTCAAAATGGTTGTAGACGATACTCCAACTATTTCTGCAAGTTGTTTGTTCTTTAATCAAGCATCTTCAAGTACAAGTTTTTCGACTTTTTCGATGATGTCTGAGGTGTTGGCCTCGATCGGCCGGCCAGGGCGGTGGTCTTCTTCAATTGACTCCCTGCCTTGCTTGAATAAACCATGCCACTTATAAATCATTGTTTTTCCAGGGCAAGAGTCCCCCTAAACAGATAACATTTCACCCAAAATAATTTGAGGTGTTTTTCCTTGCTTGGTAAGGAACTTTATAACGGCACAATACTCAATTTTATCCATGTTTGTCATTTTTTTCCCGATTGAACTGCTAATGTAGTGATAACTAAAATGTTAATCACTCGATTTGTCTAAAATTTTGTATTTATACCTGTATTGAGTACCTGGAGAGTACCAAGTAAAAAAAATTATCCCTACTCCTTCCCAACCCTTCCATTCCGCGGACTTTTTGACCTCCCCTCGTACAGGCACACTTTCTCAATATTATTAGTGTGAATTGTAATTTTATCGTATCACAGTTTGTGCATTGTATTGTTTTATCAGTCGATCCGCTACCGGTACGTGATTGATAAGGGTTTATTAATTTGCTTGTGAAGTTATAATTGTGTTGGCTATTTGATTGTGAATCTTATTGATGCCAAACAAAAAGTACTGTTTGTCATTGTCAATGAAATCGAACATTTAGTGTCGACAAGGTCGCTTTTAGATTAATCCGATGCCAACAGAATAGACATTATTGGCAAACCTTGAATCGTAAATGGCTCTTTAGGAAATCTATGCATACTGACTGTGTTTGGTAATACTACTTCATTTCCACTTTATCACCGGCTCAATCTTATTGTAGGATTCGAACCCACGACTTATTTTCATAGATGTCATTACCAACTAATCTGTCATCGCTTCATATTTCTTAACCGTTTATTTTTAGGTTATAAATCTGAATTAGGCGTATTTTTTTTTAACTTGCCGTATTTGATTTTAAAAGAATTTAGTAAATAGTTTTTATTTTGACATTACAAAGAGACGCTTAAATTTTATTTATTTGTATAGATAATAAAGATGATATTTTACCTTTGTTCAATGGTAACAGTCTATAATGATTTGGCACTCGAATATGCGCTGCGTTTCAAACCGTTTTCTCGGAATCAGACCATATAAATACTTTACTTTTAAATCAATACTTTTTATTTTGCAGATACGAAAATGCTGTGCGATTGGAGCAGCTTAAACTATACGGGAATCTCGTCAGTCATTATAGCACACAGGTAATTAACAAAAAGAAAAAAAAGGGTCCGCCGGGGTGGGAATCGAACCTACGACCTACAGCGCAGAAGGCAGAGCTATTAACTGAGCTGTGAGGCCAATTATTGCTAACGAAAAATGTTTCACCTAGTTTTAGTCCTGACGAAGCCTCTGTATAGCCGCTTATTTCTTTGTCATTGATATACGACCGCTAAACACTATATTCCCATTGTTTAATTTTATTTTCTTGCCGTTTTCTGTTTAGAAACTGGTTATTTGCTCTTTATACGGTACAGTACGAATAAATACGACTCGGCTATGAATGGACATAATTTCCCCCGACTGTGTCAAAGTCAAGTCAAAAATCTTTCAGTTGAATTCTTAAAGATTACTTGTAAACGTCAATTTCATAAGTCAATACCTACGAGAGCATGCGTTCTTAAAACTAAGTTTAGCGCTTGTTCAAACCCTATCCGACCTTCCATGGGGATGTATATACTATATCATTTTGAATATTTTCTACTGTGATTTCAGGTGATAGCAGCAGAGCCTTTCCTGAGACCCCTGCTTAAACTACTTAGTAGTTTTAGAAATGAGTTGCCACCGCCTAACGTAGAAAGTAAGTACGCATAGCTTAAGAGAAATAGATGGCTCTGGGCGATGATTTGTAGAAATTGTTCCTTTGAATATCATCAGCTCTGAATAATACCCGACTCTCAAAAAATGTATAGGTAAGGTCCTCAATTCGGCTGTTTCTTTTTTGTAATCAACATTTATTTCCTTTGTTCAATTGTGAACTGATTTTGATGATTATTTTTCTATTTGATACGATACTACTTCGGAGGTATGTGATCCCTTTGGGGTAAATTCTGCCAAGAAATATGTAAAGGTGAAATTTACTCTTAAATGCGAAAAAAAGGATACGAATGCATTGAAGTCAGTCTATTCGATTTTCAAATTAGGAACTCTCTGGATGAACTTGGCAAAGGTTCTACTGCTACTTTTCCCCTTTCGCACCACCCGGGGGAAACGTGTATCGAAAATTATTTTTAATTATATTCATTAATGTTGATGTTACGATTAAATTATTTTTGTTTTTCAGGTCAATTAGTAACAGTACTGAATCATATATGTGTGGCCCTCATGCAAAATATGAAGTTCATTGACCTCTTCTTCTTGACGACGCATGCGCGGAACGGATCCCATTCTGAGTAAGAAACTACAATATAAATAAAGCTTCGTGTGGCAACTCTCCCATTGAAAAGACATTACTCTCAATACTTGAATGCCTAAAGAGTATTAGCTGTTTTACTTATAAGAAAGCAATCCTTACTAGTATACTTTATTTTCCTTCGAATGTTTGCTTTAAAACATGTATTATGTATTTGTTTCATTTATTTCAACACTCGGTACGGACTTCATAAATCTTATGATAAATCTAAAACAATCTGATACGATCTTAGTTTATAAAATACCAAAAATATGGCAAGTTTACGAAATGTGCTATAAAATATGCTAATTGTGATATTTTTTTTAAATTATTATATATTTGACTTGCAACCACTGACTTTTGCGAAGTTGACAGTGACTGTTGAAGTGACGTCTAGCACTCACCGAGTCTACTCGATGCATCGAGTTGACAATTCGAGTGTCAACGGACTCGAATCCAATATTTTTTTAGTCGTCTACGAGTTTGATAAATTCACTCGAGTCGAACCACTTTTGCCTATATAATGTGTCCGTTTGGTCAAATCTATGGTTTATGTAGTTTTTATGTATGGTGTATGTACCTCACTGCTTTATTGAAAATGTTGCCTTCTGCTCTGTAGGTCGTAAGTTCGATACCCACCAAGCGTTTGTATGACGAACATAGATTGTTGTTCTGTGTTTGGGTATGAATTTAACATAACAAAAATTACTTCAAGAAATATCCATGTATATTTATTTAATAATTTCCGGATAAATTAATAATTATGTATTTCTGTTCAAGGTTCATAATAGTACGTCTACTTCTAAGCTCCGTCCACCGTGAAGGGTCGTGTGGTTCTGCCGCGCGAGATGCACTATTACTGTGCGCTACCATGTCGCCTAGGAGTAAACAGTTGCAACAATATATGCTTACTGGCAACACCTGTCCTGTGCTGGCTACTGGTGAGTGTTGCTACAACTGTATAAGTTTATTTTTATAGCATTTTCATGTTGTTGCCGCTGAAATAACCCGCTTGTATGTACCCATTGAAAGTACAACGTTAGTCATATTGTGTGATACTATGGTTCATATTTGCAAATTTGGAGTTCCTGAGTACATAGTGTACTATGTAATTTAATAATTATGTATTACATGTCCCGATCAAGGGTGAGTTTTTTTACCTGTGTAAAAATGAAAGTTAAACAATGTTAAATGTGATATAATTGAATAGGCATTTAAAAATCATTTTTAGGTTTCTGTTATCATTTACGATCTATGAAAATTTAAAGTAGATTAGCAAACATTTTCACTTACTATTTTTAAGACTTTTACTAAAGCTGTAATAAAGTTCTTAGTTCGCATAATAAGATTTAAAATCGTTAAAAATAATTAGCAAAATATGGTTATATTTAAAAGTAGCGGATACCAGTAGCGTAGTAGCTAAAAAAGAAATACATTCTGTGCCTTGTGCATTGTTTTAGTGGTCTAAATCCATCTTCGCATTATTGCCTTTCTAATGAAACCGGTTTTGGGGCACATCAATTGGACGGTTTCACGCAGGTAGGAAAAAAAATAGTGTTTGTTATTAGGATTCAAACACTATCTAAGGATTTCTAAGCAGAAGGTTTTTGAATTAAACGTTTACACACTCATACCTCTTCCCCTGTGTCGCAGATGGCATGGACAAACAAGTAATACAAGACAAACACTCAAGACCCACAAAGTGTGCCCCGGCCGGGAATCGAACCCGGGACCCCTCGCTTCGAAGACTACTACCAACTAAGCCACGGAGCCGGATTTTTTGAATTTACTTGCCTTTTTTGTAACTTTAAGGTCTAAGCGGTCTCTATTCGCTGCTACCACGGACCCTCAACGACAAGATCCATTGCTTGACCCCGGATGACGTGAACTACGTCAATAAACTGACGCTCTTCATTGATTCGCTGGAGTTCTGCAATGCCGTGGCTCAGGTAATTGAAGTGGAGAGCGTTTGGCCCAGGGGCACAGACGCAGACTATCAATCTGATGGTGGCTGGTACAAATCCACTCCACCACCAATGAGATTTCCACTTGAAAAAAATATGTGCGCAATACCACGTTCTCGAAACGGTGAAGGAAAATATCGTGAGGAATCCGGCATGTCCTAGAATCAATAATTATACATCTACCAATTCGGATTGGGCTTCTGTGGTAGATCAAAGGCCGTTCAGACTCAACAGAGATGTTACCAACTTAGGTATGGATATGACTGTTTTCCAGATAGTGCGCCACGCAACGCAATAATCCTATAATGGAAATCATTTGCTTATCAGTGAATTTTACTATTAAAAGAAAATGTTCCTTCACAGGTCGCCCACCCATCCATACGGAAGCACCTACTAGACCTGCTTTACCAAGGGTTTCTAGTCCCCGTCATGGGACCAGCGCTATTCCAGGTAAATTTGAAGACTTGGGCGGTTATGGGTTGAGTGAAATTCGTTTGATCTTGTTTGAGACATACGGGGTAAATTATACATACTAATAAAGGAGAATTGAGGGTTTCATATGATCTGAAATTATAGATTGGTATTAATGGCATTAATTAATGGCATCATTAGAAGTTAAGCGGGAATTTTCTCAAATTACCCTTTTCAGATCATCTTAAGATGGCTTTCTGCAAAGTTACGCCTGAATCCATCAGCTATATAATGTTCATTTTAGTACCAATTATATTGGTACTAGACTAAACTAAAACTTAGTTTAGCGTTGTTTGTCGCCTTATAAATAAGGAGCCTATACATTTAGAATTGCTCAAATGTCCTAATGAGTGGTTGGTAGATGTCGGATTCAGTTCCCGTTTCATGTTATCGTTTGCATGAAACCAAGCGAAAGAAAAAATGAGATGATTATCGATATGTTTTGATGCAGACTTTGAATGCAGAAGGAATTCGCTGCACTCCTAAAAACTCTTTAGTATTCTTTCCAAAACTATTTAGTTTGTCTTAGTTAAAATATCTTTAATTCACATAAGTGTATTAAAAATTGTTTTAATTATTTTTAAATAGACTTTATATTACTCACAAGTTTATTATTTTGGGTATTATTCTATTTATTTCTGAAAAGGAATTAAAAGTAGGAGTTTTTTTATATTTCCACTAATCCGTATTTATTTCAGTCTTGGCAGGTGAGACACTAACAAATGGATGTTCAGAAAGTATTAATATATTTTATTATTCGCACTTAACTGCACCCTTCTTTTTATACTTCTTTGTTACTCTTCTACTTCCTTTATTAATATGTTTTTCTTGTGTTTGTTTCTTGTATGTTTTTTTTGTGATGTCCATCATCATTCCGTTTTTCTGCTTACATGTTTTTCCATCTTCCTATTCCAAAATATACAACATTACGGGATTCTGAAAGGCAGATCATCTTGATAGAAGCTTCGAGAAAATTCGAGAAGCTTCTCGGTTGACAAGGAACGAGTTCTGTACAAAAGGCGACATGCCAACCGAAATATTGTTGTTTTGCCTTTTAGTGTCTGGAGTTCAATAACTTGACTCTGGTATGATTCCCTCTTTTATAGTTAAAACTATTCCAGAGTTGACTATTCTATATTTATTATATTGTGCAGTGTTCTACAATCAGTATTGGACTAAGCATTGGCATGGAATTTACTGTGCCTTGCAGTTTGCAGATCCCTGTACTTTTGATTAAGGATTTGAAATAACCGTATGCTATCCTTTCAGTACATTAAGGTTACAATAAAAACAGAGCCAGTCATAAGACCGACAGAAGTGAAAACTCAAAACAATGAAATACATGTACACAGGCCATACCACGTTAGTCTGGCGCAAGCGCAATACGTCATGAGCATGTCGAGGTCATCGGTGACGCGAACCCATAAATTTTCCCCTATCCTCAACGTGGCTAAAGAAGTAGTTGATATTAAACAGCATACGGTTATTTCAATACCACAATCCACGGTTGTCACGTTAAGGCTTCATGCACGCACGGGATTGGACGCAACGGTATGGGATCCACCATAAGCGGTTTAGTGACGGGTAACATTTTTGTTCATGCAATAAAGTTGCGTTACAATTGGCAAAATATCGATTGGCTTACTATACTAATTAACGGCATAATTCATGTGTGTTTTGGTAACAAATTAACTCGTACATGTTCATAAGATTGGTGTTTTCATCGCCTGAAACATTTCATTTAATATATCATTTTATACTAATATTAAAATTTAATGCAATGTGAAAATTTTCATCAGTATAACATCATTGCTCTGAGATGAGCGGAAAGATTTATGTATTACATAATCCTACATTGTGAAATAACTATGAAAACTATGACATAGTTTATTTAATTAATCTCATAACCAACAAATAATACCATCCAATTACAGCCTCGTTGAAATTCAATGTCTTGATGTTATCCATTCAGTGTAAATAACAAATTAAAATCCAATAGAAGTCTCAGCCTTTGAAACTTCGAATTTATAATTAACCTTATCAACGTATCCAACGAGAACAATCATTACGCTATTGAAAATTCAACCTTTGTCAAATACGTCACTCAACCGCGTCAATACGTCACCCAACGAAGCCTACTAAACGTGTCCAACCGTAGACTCGAGCGGCGCCGTTGCAGAGTGGCGTTGCGGAACAAGCGGCGGCGACGGCGTACCTCGAGTTGCTACTCCGGTGTGTGAGCGAGAGGGGACTACTCAGAACTGTTCTGCACTTCCTCTTCGTGTATGAGTACGACGGGATCAAGGTTATTGATGTGTTGCTGAGGCGGCTGGATGGAACTTCGCAGGTCAGTTTGTTATTATAATATGGGTTGGGTTCATGGGCGTACCCGGTGGTGAGGGGGGCAGGGGGAGGCAGCTGCCCCCCTCTGGAAATAAAAATTTAAAATAAAAAATTACTTATATTTATTTAACTACCTATAAAGCAGGATCATTTGCGGCTGTTTGCCTTGTACACTACACTATATATGTGTAATGTTTCATGTTGCTGTGTTTGTGTAGTGTGTTTGAAAAAAAGCCGCGAATGATTCGACCTAAAAAATCTGACTTACCCCCCCCCCCCCCCCCCCCCCCCCTAGGCCAGAAGCTGGGTACGCCCATGGTTGGGTTTATGAGGGTACTATATGACTATCAACATGGACCCCCATTGTTATGGGTAGTGGGTGCCGTTTAGGTGGAACTCAGATTGTTTGGAGGATAAATTTGACTATATTTTCCAGCTTTCCCTAGTAACACTCTCGCTGATGGAGACACTAATCGACCTGAACTCCGAAGATGTGATGTTGGAACTAGTCTACAAGTACTTACTGATGGGGGCGCATCTAAGTCCAGCGTATCGCCACAGGGTCAACGACCCCGAGCTATACCGGAGCGCTGCAGTCGCTTTTCTAGGTAATATCCTACTATCTTACTAGTATTCTAAACGTGAAAGTTTTACCCAATCACGCCAGAACGCTACGGACCTGTATGAAATTTGGCGCAGAGATAGATTATAATGTGGAATAGCACATAGGCTTCTTTTTATCCCGGAAAAATATACGGTTCCCGTAGGAAGTCCAACCGCGGGTAACACCGCGGGGCGCAGCTAGTATCGATATATAAATAAAAATCAATGTTTGTTCATGAGTATGAATGAGAGGTATGAGTGTGTAAAGGTCTAATTTAATAATAATAATTTTAATTTGTTATATTTAGCAGCTGTTTCATAACCATAAATAAAAAAATGTTTCCGCAGAATTATCACCACGATGTTGCTCAAGGCCATTGGAGAAGACTCGCAGATGGGTGGAAGAGCTAGCACTGAGCGGGCAGAAAGTGCTGGAATATAGGAGCCCGGATGAGAGGCGGTTGAATGGCGCTACCGATACCATACCCATGGGGCATCTGGCCCGGGATGCTACGTTTTACTACGGGGTGAGTTGGCCCGGTGGTATGGATTGGCTACCCCTCTGAAAGTGGCTGATTATAATCTACAGGTTACATAAGTGGCTGATTTAAAAAAATCGGAAAATTCCAACTTCTATACTTTCATCCCTTATTTGGTACACCCTTTTTTTTCCGTGGGGAAATGCACTCTCATTCCGCGCTGCCACGGGGAGACAGAGCGGTTATGTGGGACTAGACCCACTAAAACCCCACGATGTCCTCCTCTGCCGCTTAGTGCCGGGAACACGGGAACGTTTATACACACATCCGCGAACCCGCCGCGGCTGTCCCTTTCCGGACCCCCCTGTATTGGCATCGAGTGCCACTCCTCTGTTTGCGACACGCCAGGACATATGGCGTGTCGCAACCACCTCGGGGACCAGGTCTATGTGCTGGTAGATAAAGCTCATTCACGCCTATGAAGAGGAGGCATGTGTCTCCTAAAACAAAATATTTTGTTATAGTTATATTATAAAAAACGTCAAAATTATGGTACTTTTGACAGGCTTGGAAAAGAAAGATTTTTTGTGTTAATTTATACTATTTTTACCTAGCTTTAATCATACTTTATCTTATTTCAGAATCCCAACGAATCACTAATAAGCAATTACCACGCGTATTTATGCGACGCCCGTTTCGAAATTGTTTCCCGCGCGATAGCATGCCTAAACTGGACCTCGAAATACGACCACGTAACGCTAAAGCGCGAAACCAACAACAACAGGGAGACAAGAGATATAGATGCCAACACGAAAGAGCAGGACAGCCTTATATCTATCTGCACCAGCGAATACGACACGTTGAAGACAAGCGACACTTCGGAAAAGGAACAACACAGTCTGACGTCATTGACGGAAACTGTTGAAGCGGAAATCAAGAATGAGAATCAGGATTTTATATCTGTTGGGGACAGTAGCGATTATGAGAGTTTAAATTTTGGGAATGAGGATGATTTCGCGGAAGAAGTGTTTAAGAAGAGGATAGGGAGAGTGGAAGAGGGAGAGGGACACAGGGATTATGAAGAGATTCCTGTAAGGAGTTGGAGGGTTAGTGCCGAAACTATAATCGGTAAGTTGTGAATAACTGTTTTTTTTTTTTATTTCGGAAGTTTTTATAAACATTATAGTCGTAAAAATTGATTTTTTATCATAGTGATGACAACACTGGAATTTAAAAATAGAAATTCCCTGTGTCGCAGGTGGCTGTATAAATGTTGCATCAAGCCACCCATGTTGACATTCTTGTCAAACAAGAAGCATATTCGGCGATTTTTTTAAACGCTTTCACGCTCGTTTTGCACACATGGTATCCTAGTATCCCCTGTGATTCCCTATATCGGAAATGGCATGGATAAACAGAAACACAATGTATGCTGGTAGTCGAACCCGGGATCCCTCGCTCCGGAGGCTACTGAAACTAATACTACCAAAATTAACCGATTTCGAAGTTTATGAAGAATTCACATTTTCTGTTCCAGGACCATTGCTGAGCAGTCTCCTGAAGAAGACAGCTCTACTTCTAGAATCGGAAGTGGTTGTCAACGCGAGAGTTACAAGTATAATAACGAAACTTGCGTCTCTGCCTACCCCTTTGCTGACAACGCTGCTCTTGTGTCCCGACTACGTTATCCAACCGAATGTGCCTTCATTGTTTCAGGTGATTAAAAGTTTATTTTTCTCGTTAACGAGACACATATACTTCCATTATTATTCGTGTTACCGTGATATTTACCATGATTTGTGAGTTTTGTTGCCCGGGACCATGACGCATGTAACTGCGTCGAAATATCTTTAAACATGTCGTAACTTGTTAAGACTAGTCTCTAATTCTATGAAGAGTGCAATTGCTTTACTTTTGTTTTAATCATTCTCTCTTTGTTTATTGACGACGACGACCGCCAAAACTTATGACACACACCTATAAAAGAAAAGCTTTTTCTAACTTCAGAGTACGAACTGTATTCATCTATTAGAAATAAATAGAATTATCCATTATGTATTTAATTATTTCAGATATTGAGCAAATTAAAAGAGGAAATTGACGAGCTGACAGAACAAATAGACAATACCGGCGAATTGGTAGACAAGGCGCGTGTGTTCCTAATGCAACGAGAGCTGACACTTTTGAATGCGCGTGCGCAGGCCACCAACGATAGTAAGATGTTTCACTTGCACACATTTTAGTACTAGTTGTATGACATGAAGCGTTAATACAACCTGGCTAATAAACAGTATTCCTCTAATTCCTTATTTATTTGAGTGGATGATAATTTTTTTTATTTGAATGAGTGACGGAACTAGCTGAGGGCCCACCTGATGGTAAGCGGTGACCCTCGCCCATGACAACAATGATGCGTGCGACTCAGTCTGAGTTCCAAATCTTTACTGAGTCGCATTCATCCTGTTGCGTCCATCACCCGAGACCGGGATGATACGTCACATGCGCATGTGATTTCACCGGCTGCCACACCCTTCCACCGGAACGCAGTAATGCAACCACTACTGTTTGGCGGCAGATTCCAGATGTGGTGGCAGTATTATATTATGAATTATTTCAGGTCAAGCGCAGCGTAACTCGCAAGGTGCGGACGATTCGCCATTTAGACGAGTCGAGAGCAAACGGCGAAGTATATCTTCAAGTTTCTCAAACATGTTCAATAGAAGGATATCTTGTGAGTATTATATTTTTACTATACAGTACTAATACTACCTGTTTTTATGTGAATATGTGACGAAACTAGCTGAGGGCGACCCACCCACGACAACAGTAATGCGACTCAGTATAAGACTTGGAACTTACACTGACTCGCACTAATCCTGCTGCGTCCATTTCCACTTACCACCGGGCCCCCGCTGGTAACTGGCAATGGACGCAGCAGGCACCGGTGGGCCCGTTCCGTCACACAAAAAAAACCTATCTTCGATTTCAAAACTCAACTTCTACGCAATAAAATCTCGGATATGAACAACTATTATTGCCTACGTAGTTAATTAATGAATTAATCCGTATAGCCGTTAAGGTTAGAGAGCGTGGCAAAGAAATAAACATCACACATATAGGATTAGTTTCCTCTGCCTCGCGGGATCTTCGACGTTTTAAAATTAATTTTAGACAGTATTTCAATGTTTTGGCAGTGAAACATTCGAGTTCGTGCCAACTTTATGGAATTATTGTAAATAAAAAATAGTAGAAGTAGGGTATTTCTACTTTCCTAATTAACCCTCTTTGCTTATAAATTAATTATTTTAATTTCAGCTTCCCCATCACAAAACGCCCACAGTCCAAAACCCAACTCGCCCGGCCCTCAGAAAAGGCCCGTGTTTACACAGGACAGCTACTGGAGCCAGTCCATCACTCTCCGCTCGATACTAAACGCAGTTTTACTAGACGAGTGGCTGAAGGAAATCGCAGCGCTAGCCGAAGAACACTCCCTACGCTTATCCGCCAATATGTACGAAGACGACAGTTATATAAAAACTGTGGCGTTATGACTGAAGGACACACGCCTCGGGCGCAAGAATGTGAAGCGTAAAGTGAGATTTTTAATTTGAGAACGTTATACGCCATATCTAAGCGCTGATTGGCCAACTGAACCGCCATTTTGTTTTATCTTGTTTGCGATTGGTTCGGTTTGGGTCAGGATGAAGTTTAAATTATCCTGTTTGTAACAGAAACGGGCTAACATGTATTTACTTTACGAGTTTTTAAGCGTAAAGTAAATAATGTTTACTGTACTTTATAGGCTGTCGTTTATGGGAGGAAATAAGACTCGTGAAATTGCATAAAAAGAAAATGGCCAGAAATGCTATTGACAATAAATTGCTAAATTATTAGGTAAATATAGAATTTCTATATTCATAATTATGCGTGAATATGTTTTTTTGTCAATGTTGTAGACAAATATCTTTATTTGTATTTAAACTTTATCAAAACTCTAGTCTTATTTCTTCAAAGGCTAAATAGAATGGATTGAGCGTTTAATATTGACAACGGCAGAATGTCCTCTAGTATTGACGATGTTGGTGTGATTGGACTAGGAATTACAATTCCGTCCTCCCTGCCTTAGCCTAAACGGGTGTGGTTTGAAAATGATAGCTAAATTATGCTAGCTTAGAACAACATAAAAAAACCTCGTGATAATCATTGAAAAACTAACATTGCTTTAAACTGTTTATGACGTAAGATTCTTAAATCGATGAAATTAAGTGTAATTTACGAAGATGCATATTTGGAAAGGAAATTTATGCCTTTCATTAAAAATACATAAACGGTATAGGATGACTATTAATTGCTGTTAATTAAAAGTAATCGTAATTGTATTTATCTCAAGTCATTAAGATAAATTTAACACGCTTGCTTACATTACGTTTGTATCACATATAAAATATTTAATCACATGAAACATAGTGCCCCTAATCTCTATATATCTAAAAACCATTCAAATACTGCTACCCCATTCATTCAAAAGTGAAATAAGGTAGCAAAGTATACTACTCAAAACAAAATAAGGCCCACTTGAAATATTGAACCGTGCAAGTTTAAGGAAATGCGTAAAAACGCCCATTTCTATTTTTTTTTTAGAAAAGAATAATTTACTGTATTTTTTTTAATGATCCCTAATGTGTTAACTTAATCCTAAAATTAAACTTGAAGTAAATTGTACGTATTTTTTATTATTTTCATTTTATTGGGTGGGCCCTATTTTGTTTTGAGTAGTTTATAAGGAATAAATATTCATGTTCATACAGCGCCATCTAGCCCCAAACTAAGCGTAGCTATAGTACTTTTTTAAATACATATATATTATATATATTAACACCCAGACACAGCACAAACATCCGTCACACAAGTGCTTGTCCCGAGAGGGAATCGAACCCACAACCCACAAAGCAGAAGGCAGACCTACTTCCAACTGAGCTGCCAGACTTAGAAAAACAAAATTACGGGCACTGTGTCGCTTACTTGTTACATTTTAAATTGTAAATTCTAAACGTGTACGATTTTACAACGAAATAAGGAGTTCAAATGCATTAATTTTAATTTAATAGTAATTTTTAATTTTAAGTAAATATTGAGCATCACATTACTTAAACTTAGTTTTAATTAGTGAAAATTGTATTTTTATAAACGCTATTGCCATCAATGGAATATTAGACTGTGATTTATGAGATGTTCAGACAATTTTCTAAATATATATATATAAACTAAAGGGTTTTAAATGATGAAAATAATGATGTTTGGTTAGTATATTTTTCATCTTTATTCATTAATTTAATCCCTATCCTTGTTTCATCACTTTTTGTAATATTTATTATACAATATATGAAGCTTCTTTACTGAAATCATTGGTGATTATTGTAAATAATGATTTTTTAAATATTTCTTTTGACATTGCTTTATTAATGAATTGAATATTTTAATGTTTTTATATAATTTTAATGACTTACACCTTTTGAATGTTTGTTATTTTCGTAAAACGATTAACTTTTGATTTGTTTGATTTTTATTGTATTGATTTATTAACTATCTTCATATACTAATTATTCGTACTAAACTGTTCTTAGTAATAAGTTAAATTGTGGGTTGCCTCCCTCGAAAGTGTCCTATAGCTATCCTATAAATTATATATTTTATTTATGAGTATGTAATTTTATGAATGTCACCATATGGCTCAAGTAACTTTTGGTTAGCGTCCATTTCCGTCCTCACAGGAAATGCAAATGCATATTTTATTTATACCAATAAATTCTATGTAATAGAGAATTCGCTCAAACTTTCTTATTGTAAAATTATTTGAGGAACTTTTGATGGAAATTCAATTCTTACCCCATGTCACGTATCAAAATAACATCATGTGACCGGAGGATTCCACTGTCGAAATTTAAAAAAATCATGCTAAAATTATTATATGTTTTTTGTTAAGTATCGAACCGCGTTTGCATTCTCACACACAATCTATCGAAGCGCAACAAGTTTGACTTTTCAAACAACATATCGCGTTTCACAAAGAAACATCCAACAACTGTTTCGATACAAATATTGTAACATGTTTTCCGACTTAATTGGTTGATACCAAACCTATGGTTTTTATTGGGGTTGCCAGGTAAAAAATTATAGATAGCCACAATGTGCATGTCAATCATGACAAGTCTATACACACGTCAAAAGCATGTTTTTAGTCATAAAAACTGAAAGATATTTTTGGATGTTTCCTGCAGTGTGAACGTTTCGTGATAAGCGAAAACAAATTGTGTGAATAAATTTGATGTACATGTTGAGAAACTAGAAATTATCACATATCGAATGTTTTCGATGGCTACCCACATTATGTTTATATAAACATTATGGCCAAAGTTCTAGCAAGGAACTTTCAATTCTCATACAATACAATAGCATTTTGAATTGAAACGTATATAATATATACAAATTATTAGTTAGTAAAAACAGTTTGTTTGATGTAATTCCATATATTTTTGAGTACATTCGAATTACTTAAATTCTTGGCCAGAAATTCGTTCTATCAATATCTTGCCTAAAAGATACCTGCCAATTAAGATCCAATTAAAATAATTGTGAATTAGCACAATAATAATGAGTTTGTAGATGATTTATACCTACTACTTAAATTCAATTTTAATAAAAATATGTTTTTAGTTATGATGTTTTTATTCACGTTGATTATGTTTATGATGTTACTTAATATGTTACTACTAGTATAGTATTATTATATCTGTGATGTTACTGACGTGACATATTCAGTAACATAAATGACGGAATGAGCTGGCGGCCCACCTGAAGTTAGGTGGTTGCCGCCGCCCATAAACAGCATTAATTCGAGTTAGGTGCTTCTATTACCACGAATGTGGTACTGGTAGCATCTTACTGTTAATAACAACTACTGCAGCATTTTTAACAAAATGTTCGTTAAAATTAACGGACATTAACGGGGCGCAGTTGCACGTGTCCATAGAAGAGAACCCTAAACGTATCCCCTGGATGGTGCCAAAGGAGAAACTAAAAGTGGCAGAAGAACCATGTGCCAAGTTCGTCCGGAGAATTACTGTCTCCACCTTGTAATCTATCGCCAAGCAGTGCTGCACTTGTATTGCTCTGGCGATGGGTGCAACGGGATGTGACTTGGCTCTTCTCATACTTTCTGCCGACTCGAACCCTGCCTTCGAAGCAAGGGTTCGATTCTCGGCCGGGGCAGACACTGATGAGCGCAAAGATGTTCTTGGGTCGTGGTTGTTTGTGTTGACCTGCAACACCGGAAATCTTAGTGCAAGGGTGAGGGTGTCAAAAAAATAAGAAATCTCAGAATACTCTTTTTTTTTGGTCAGAGTGAGTGAGTGAATAGGAATACCGGGGCCGCGTTTCGTTTCTATCGTAGAACAATCTTAGTTCTTTTTTGGCTGTTTGTATCTTGAGTCACACTACCTCTGCCAATGTCAGTGTTAATATAATTTCACAACTTTTTCTGCATCTGTTTGCATTTCGCCTTACAACAATTTTGACTAGTAATTGGGACTACAATCTGAACGCGACCCTAACGTAATATATTATTGTAACATGGCTTATTGTTCTTTACATAAATAGTAATACTAGCTGTATGAGGCATGCATTGCAATACCACGTAAAGATCATTTATAATGTAGATTTTTTGGGACAGAAACCCTCGCGGGCTTTCCCAGCACACCATACTGAAGTATCATCACAATCTGATCAATGGTTTTGGAAAGCATATAAAACAAACATACAAACATTGATTTTTATTTAAATAGATGTGCATGGCAAATCTGTTCTTTGTAAAGTACTCTTTGTTTGTAAAAAAAAACCAGAGAGAATATACACGTATCCAAAAATTTGGTTTTGCTTGAAGCTTAACCTGAAAATTTCGTTAATTTACATAAATAACTAGCTTTTATTAGAAAAGGATGAGAGAAAAACGCTCAAAAAGTCGCGTCAGCGTAGAAATCTCCCCTACCCTTGATTCAAAGAAGGTAAGACGGGAGAAGTCTTACTTGCATTCGGAGTTAGATAGAATAGAATATTTGTCCTCTGTAATATAGAGGTGGTAGGCAGCAGGCATCCGATTTTAACATGACTCCAACAATTACTTAATACCCAATAATAGTTAACATGCACTCTGAAGCATTTCGTATATTATAAGCCGCATTAACAATTCGGATTTGAAATTTAATTCAATTCAAATGAGCAGGGAACTCTGCATCTATTAGGTATTCATTTAGTTCTTTAGAAGATCTCAAATGTGATTGCTATATTGCTCGCTCGACTATAATGGTATCCCGCAAAAACCGTGAAACCTTGTGTCCTTCTAGTTTTCCTAGGTACTGTGTTATATATCGTCAGATTCGTCTTGACCGTTTGGCTACGGACATGAATACTAGTACATATAATTATTCAACTAACATGCACTATTTCATAGGATCAGCATGTACGCATAGATGAATCCCCAACCACATGTTCGAAGAAGTCAACTTCTGAGATGGTTCCACTACTATCTCAGAAGTTGGATCGGCCTACTCCGCTGGATTTCGACGGATTTGTCCCGTGGGTGTGCTTGGAGTGGCAGTTACCAGTCAATGTAGTTGTGACACGAACGATTCAAGGTAATTCACGTCACAATATCTCTCAGCAGTTCCTTTAAAAAGAAAGAAACGGAACGAGTAAGGTCTGCCTGCTTGATTATTGATATATTCTGCGCATGTTTATTTTATGCAACAGAAGTTACGGGACCTCTTTCACCCACATCACTAACAGCACTGACATGAAATGGTTACCCCCGCCAAAGGCTATGCAATTTAGGTCCTCCCGACCGAATTATGAGAAGAACCAAGTCGCAACCCCGTTGCGCCCGTCACCCGAGACGGGGATGTATATCTCATGTGCCTGTGATTTCACCGGCACCCAGACCCCTCCACCGGAACACACCAATGCGAGTGCACCACTGTTCGGGGCAGATTACAAGGTGTGGAGGCAGTTCTTCGGGTAAACTTTGCACAAGTTCTACTTGCTACTTTTTGTTGTTCCTATAGCACGACCCTTTGGTTCGTATAGGGATTGAAAGGGTACCCTACGAACGTGAGCAACTGGACCCCCAAATTATGTTCTTCCTTACTTATGTATTGTAGTATGCAGCTAAATGGTTTTTACCATTCTTATTTGTGGGTTTCGCTTGTGGGTTTGAACCAGCAACCTTTAGATTGAAAGTCGGCGTCTGTACCACCACCACGCTCTCTATCAGTTCTGTTCTCTATCACCTATGTTTACCGTGAAATAAAGACCATGCTAAAAATTCTAATTCTTATTCTGGGTGGGGGTGACAAGGCCTGCACTGACGTCCCGCATCAGGGTGTTTTATGCGTTGTCCCCCATCGTTAACTAAAACCCTACTCCAGCCATCCTTACTCCTTAAAATACCGGACAAGGACTCTGGGTTGTTGGCAGTACTGTTTCAGCGATTGCTGTGGTGTCTTGCTAAAAACATTACGTTTTTTTGTTATGGTTGTTCATATTTACGTAAAAATAATAAAATTCATAACCTTATTAAGAACCCTTTTGGTAATAAAACTTATCTAGTAGGCTCACCTACGTAGGTAGCCTTCTATCTATGATAAATTATTGTCCTATATAAACACGAAAGTTTGTAAGTATGGATGGATGTTTGTTACTCAATCACGCCAGAACGGCTGGACGGTCCTGAATGAAATTAGGCACAGAGATAGATTATAGTCTGGAATAGCACATAGGCTATTCCAGAATTCTCAGGGCTTTTCAACCCGGAAAAATGTGCGGTTCCCGTAGGAAGTCCAACCGCGAGTAACGCCGCGGGGTGCAGCTAGTAATAAATAATCCTTTATTATATTTTGTTAATTCTTTACAGGAGACTTCATAAAACCAGAATTTAAAGGAGGCTCTTCGTCGTGTTCGAAATCGACTAAAAGTCTTAAATTAAAGGAAGAAAAATCTAACTTAACTACCAAAAGCACCGCACCGTCTAAAGTTTCGGGTTCAACCGAATGCGTCGATAGGAGTGGGCCCGTTGTGGCTGTTACGGCGCATTATGACACTAGGGGTGAACTAGTAGAAATATCCATCATAAACTGCAGAGAAATACCCAGGAAACTGATTCAAGCAATCAGTATTTGTATGTCTTTTCATTCGTTTCTGACTAAATTAACAATCCGAAAAGGCGGGGTCAAAGCACTGCTTCTGAATGAAATCAGCAAGCTGCTCCCACATTCAAACCTAACAGACATTTGTCTGGACGATTGTATTGTACCTCAGGGTAATTATGACGTTATTTTGACCTCTTTGCAATTAAAGAGTTTCTCGTTGAACAGATGTAGCATTAACGATACTATGTGTAAAGATATAGCTGCAAAAATAGTTTTTGGTTCATCTCTCTTGGTTCTAGAACTAGGATCTAATTTGATTTGCGATAACGGAGCTAAAGCAATTGGTGAATCTCTAAGAGAAAATCGCAGCTTGCTCCATTTAAATTTGTCAGGGAACATGATAACAGATGATGGAGCATTCGCCATTTTGTTGCATTTCATGGAGTTTCCTTTGACACATAATGAAATTTTTGAAAGTAAAAGAAGAAAAATTCTGTACATACAGAACAAAGAAGCTGTGTACGATAGATTTCACGAAGAAGCTTTAAAACGACAAAGTGAGGAAATTGTAGCTGGCAGCAGTTTAACTAGGTCTATCAAAAGCAAAAAGTTCAAGAAGCCAAATAAGATGTCGTCGGCTATATTAGAAATGAAGTCAGTAGCAGAAATGGCCGAGACCATGACTCTGGATATCGTTGGAATATTTAGTGATCCTTTTGATGATGATAATGTCGTAAAAAGGGAATGTCTGTTTTCAAAAGGAAATTTCGTTCTCTGCTCTTTGAATTTCGCTTATAACAATTTGACTTTCATGTCGGTAAAGTTAATAAACGACGTTTTAATATATCAAGAAAATGTGGTCAAACCTCCAGGTGCCACAGGACTGATTAGGGTAGTTTACAACGGGAATTATGTCCCTGATTTTTGCATGGAATACGAGCGAATTGAAATGAATTTGAAGAAAGTGGTTAAAGAAAATACTTATAACCCTGGCCTTAGTTGTGTCTCTAAGAAACTGAGTTTTTCTATACCCACTTCGAGAAAATAATAGACTAGTATGAAGAATATTAAGAACAACTTCTGATTTTAGTTCTGGAATAGATATTTAAGTTACAACTTTTTATCTTATTACTAAGAGCTTTTAGAAGATATAGGAGACATTTTCTTTAGTTCGGTAAGTTGTTAAAACGTTTTGTTTTATAAAATCAGTACCTATTCACATAATTAGTTAAGTTAAACGAGAAACTGTTGAAGCAAAATATGTTTTTAGTTTTCGTGCATTCGAATAGGTATACCTACTGATTGTCTATTCTATGTGACTTCTTTTAATTCGGCTAAAGTTGGTTCGGCTGGTTTACTCATAAAGAATGTTCAACATACTTACTTTTATTAAAAGGTATTTCTTCTTCTATTTTGTTTACTTATTTATTTCGAAAATGTGTAGCTCAGAGGTGGCTCAGAATAATAGCGTTTATACTCTTTGCTCCACTTGTGATTCCACGTCAAATCAAGATATTTGACAAAATGTTTCACAATTATTTATTGCTATTCATTATTAATTTAGAGCATTTTAATTTTTATACATTCTTTTGAATTTATATTAATATATCTTTTAAAATGGGTGATTTAAAAATAAAGAACACGCAATCAATGAGATCAGTTCGTTCCGTGAAATCTTTGAAATCTTTGAAATCTTTGAAATCTGCTTTTGAATACAACGTGTCTGAGAAACCGTTAGATCTTACCGAATTTATAGCTATGGCCTGTGTGAAGTTCCCTTGTCCATGTCGGTTTATTGTGAGGAAAGACCTTTGGACTGGTAAGAAAAGCATTTTATTTTTCAGTCTCTACCATTGCCAATATTAAGCCATCAATTATCGCGTCCATCATCATATCATGACCGTGAATATCTCTGATTTATTTTTTCATAAAAATTTGAGAGGAGACCGTGATGGCCCACCGGTAAAGACGGTCTTGTTCAGTCCTTAGGTAGCTGACTCAAATGCAGACGTATACCAATGAGATTTTCACTTGAAATACTTATGTGCGCAATACAACGTTCTAAAACGGTGATAAAAAACATCGTGGTTTCCCCACGAGCTTATCTATGAACCAAATATTCGAAGACATGTGACAATTACTAATCCGGATTGATCTTCCGTAGTAGACCAAAGTCCATTTTTTCTCCTAAAGGCCTAAAGTAGAAGGAGTAGGCTTAAAGGCTGATACTATGCTAATTACCATTTCACCTAATGATAAGTAAAGGCCCATTTTTATCACGTTTGGTCTCTTGAAGTGTTCGAGGGAAGGTTTTATTTGTATTCATTAATAAAGTTATTGAATAATTTACACCTGGTTTTGTTTTTAGATGAATGTGCTAAGCTTATTATGCAGGAAAGCGCAGCTAAATACAAACGGATAAGTGTCGTTACACCTTTTGATAAACAGGCGGTTATACCAGACAAGATATCTGAAGACAAGGTTTCGATTACAAGCGAAGATGAAACCGGTATCATTATAACAGCTCTGCATGACACCGCCAACAGACTAGTAGAAATACTATTGAACAAAATTAAAGTACCAAGAATGCTGATGCAAATCCTGGGTTTAATAGTGCCTCATTTTAAACATCTAGTAGAAATCACAATTAAGAAATGCTGCATTACCGCTCACACGATATACGAAATAAAAAAGTTTCTACCATTGACGTCTATCACTGATATCTGCCTTGACGATTCACCAGTTCCCGAAGCAAACTATGTGCTATTATTAGAACAGCGATCGAAACTAATCAGCCTATCGCTATGCAGATGTAACATCGACGATGAAACATGCGAACAAATAGCCATCAAACTACACTTCTCACAACCCGCAGAAGCTACGCTATCAACTTTAAAACTATCGTCTAACCGCATAACGGACTTAGGAGCCAAACATTTAGGAGAGGCTCTCAGAACTAATAGACATTTGCGGTATTTGAACTTAGCCGACAATCAAATTAGCGATGAAGGGGCTAACCACATTTTCCAAGTTCTAATAGATTTTCCTATGACGCATGATGAAATTATGGCGAAGCGTGGGCGTTATATAGAATATCTTAGGACCAGACAGGCTGTTTATTCAAAATATTTTAATCAAAGCGACTCTGCATCACTTGATGATCTCAGTACGATTAGTAAAAAATCTAAAAGAACTACTACTGCAGCTTTGAGATCGAAAGCGAAGAAAGATAAAGCGAAAAATATTGCCGGTGTTGATGATTTTGCACACATAAAAGCTGAAATGATGGCCGATGAAATTGTTGGGCCATTCATAGATCCTTTCATACCTACTTACACAGCACTAGTAGATGGTTACTCTCACTGTACTGGAAACACAGTTTTGTGTTATCTGAATATGTCATATAATAATCTGTCTTTTATGAGTCTGAAAAAACTTCAGTCAGTTTTATTATATCAGAGCGTCAACAAAAAACCTAATCAGATGGGCCTGATAAAAGTTATCGTCGAAGGTAATCGAATACCTGTTACGTGCAGTGAATTGGTTCGCATAAGTGAATTGCTACATAGTAATCTTCTTAATTTTAGTGGGAAATACATGGCTGATAAACGTAAACGTAGAATATCTATGATACCTGAAAAGCGTGTATAAATAAACTGCTTGTACTTTATTCAGCAATGTGTATGTACATTAGTGTGTTATACAAACCTAAAACGTAAGCTATAAATAAGTTTTTCATATATTTATTTGATGATGGAATAACTTAAATACGACCACTAGTTTTGGTAACTCTCTGTTGTATTTCACATCATTACAAACAGTTACCAAACATGTTTTTGATATGCAATTTTTAAGCATTGTGATAAAAACAAACTAAATGCTAAACATTAAATTATAAGTACAGCACCAACTGTATAATTCATCAACGTAATGCTTTTTACCAGTTCTAATCATTATTTTGGCAAATATTCTAGATTACTGATCTAACTACATCTAACTCATTTATCACATCTTATTCCACATTTGCATTTTCTACAGCAAAATACTGGAGGTCGGTTACTTAGCGTTGGAAATTCCCTTCTAATACTGGCATTTTCTTATCGTTACAACTCCTAATTTCTTGGTGGGAGATATTCTCTGGTTGGTTGCTGGGGTCTTCCATTCCCCCTAGGCGGAAAGCTAGGCCCATTCGGTTTCCCTGAAGGATACCCTTGGTTTTGAGTGTCCGGGTAGCTTGATCCTGGGTAGTTCGTAGACGGGCTTTGGTTTCCGGGGTAAGACGATGGACCGGAACTGGTGGGGTATGGAGTTGAAGGTCCAGGGTAGCTAGACGGTCCTTGAGAGCTAGGGTACCCTCCGGAACTTCCGGGGTAGGATGGGACGCTGCTGGTTGGATAAGGGGTGGAGCTGCCAGGGTAATTTGAAGGGCCTGAGCCTGGGTAGTTTGAAGAAGTACCTTGAGGTCCAGCATAGTTTGATGAAGGTCCTTGAAGGCCGGGTACACCAGGGTATCCTTGTCCTTGTGGACCTTGAGTGTAGTCGTTAAAGTTTGATAAGTCATTTTGGGCGGTATATGCATTTGAAGCATCATAAATGGCGGCATTGATTCTGTATAGTTCCGGAGCGGCGCCACAGTCAAACTGATCCCACCAAACGCACACAAAATCTTGCTGAGAGAAAATGGTACCATTTGGGCAGAGAAAATCATATGTTTTGTTGTTCGCACAAACATGGAACACTTGGCAACGAGTTTCTACATCAGCGTAGTATCCGGGGTAAGGTTGAGCGTCGCATCTAAATCCAGTCTGCGGTATTTCGGTTAGAATCGGGTAATCCACATCTGGCGTTCCAGGAATAGCCGAATAGTCGCCTCCATCGTAAGCACCGGTATCATCACCACCAAAACTAGGTCCACCGGGACCAAATCCTGGCTGACTGTCGTAGTTTTGTCCAGTTTGCCCTGGATATCCAGATCCGCCGCCTTGACCGGGGTAGGATGGTCCAGACGGTCCGTTGGGGCCTTGTCCGGGATACGATGGTCCTTGTCCAGGATACGATGGTCCTTGTCCAGGATATCCAGGGGGTCCAGTAGGTCCGGTTTGCCCACTAGGACCTGGGTAGCCCTGGTTGGGTCCGGTAGGGTAGTCCGTCGGTCCCGATGAGAAGCCTGGTGTAGATCCAGGGAAATCGACGCTCGGTTGTCTAGCAGGGTAAGGAGTAGTTGATGGGTATCCAGGCCCTGGGGGTCCAGATGGTCCACCCGGGCCAGATGGGTAGCCACCAGGTTGGTTAGAAGATGGTCCCTGTCCTGGCCCTTGTCCGAACGGCTTGCTCGGTTTGTTGTAATCGTATCCATTTTGGGCAACTGCCAAAGCCAAAAGCACTGGAAAGAAAAGAAAATGCTTGATATGAATTCATAAAGTTTCATACTTAACTTTTACTTCTTAATGCCCCCACTGCGGAGTAAGCAAGTCACTCTCGATAATCAAGAGTTTTTGTAATGATTAATGCCCGTATCCGTATTGTAAATTGTCTTATTTTTTTTTTTTTTTTTAAGTTTATTCACTTATAATATAGTTAGTTACTAACATAGGTCATTTTTTAAGATTATTGCCCTTAGGGGGATATTGTAGTAAACCTTGTATTAACTATGACAATAGGTAGGCCGAAATATGTTAAATTCCGTAAGTAACAAGTAATTAATTTGTCAAAGATGTCTTCTTCTTTATAATTTTCGACATTATTGTTTTTGCTTTTATCTTTTATCTTAGCAAAAACAATATGTACTTATAGAAATAGACGTCAGAAGTTTACAAAAGGTTCTACAATCTGTCAATTCAATAACTATAGTAGTAATGATCGGAGTTGATAAACGTTGGATGAGACAAAATGGAAATGTAAAAACGATGGAAATAAATGTTGGGACGAGCAAACAGCCCACTGATAAGTGGCTACCACTTCCCATAAACTACAAAAATACGAGGCCCTACTAAATCCGTCTACCCCGTTGCACCCGTCATAGAGACGTGTTGCACATCAAATAATTTTGTGCCTGTAATTTCACCAGCATACCCTTCCACGAGAACGCAGCAACGCAAGTAGGACACCATTCTCGGCGGCGGATTACCAGATGTGGAGTGCTTCTGCGGACGTACTTGGTACAAGTGATACACCACGCGGGGGGGATTAGGTTACACGTTTAGGTATTCTGAGGGTATTCAGTTACGGACCCGAGCAACGTGTCCCCCCAGAACCATTATAATTGAATGTCTGAGCTTCAAATTACTTGGCTTGACCAACTTAAATATTGATTTAACTAAGTAAAAAAGATCAAACTTAGACGGCCCGGGTTTGATTCCCGCCTCGAGCAGACCTTGTGTGATGAGCGTTAAGTTAGTTCTCGGGTCTTAGGTGTGTGAATAAATAAATATTCATGGATATTTCACACAGCGCCATCTACCCCCAAACTAAGCATAGCTTATAGTATGGGAACGGGATAACTGATACCTATGGAGTACTTTTTTTTGTAAATACATTCATATAATACCAAACTCAGACACAGAACAAACATTTATGTTCGTCACGCAAAAGCATTGTCCTAGATGGGAATCGAACCTATGACCTACAGCGCAGAAGGCAGACCTAGTGCCAACTGAGCTATGAGGCCAGTATTATGTTTGTCTTGTGTTTCTGTATTCGTCCATGTGTCACCTGCGACGCAGGTAATCCTAGTATGAGGATGAGGATATGACGTATAAACGATTAAAGTACAGCTTACCAATACGTATTCACTAATTGAGTACCTACCTATGAGGTACTATTTCTGCAGAAAATAATATTGAAGCGTTGAAATCGCCACAAACTAACCTAGCCATTCTTGCGAAATCATGCCACCAAATATTTTGTTTTACATACCCAGAACCGATTTCAAAATAACGGATACAATACACAGAAACAACTAAACAAGGCAAATTGAATGAGATCCCACAATAAAACCTATTCAGTGATGCATCTTCCACGATCAGATTGTGCTGTTTAATTTCCTCATTACATTACGAAAGTGTCTCGGCTGTTGGTCCCACGTAGGGTTGTCAGTTTTAGGATCAGAAAAAGCCGGATTATTAGTTTCAATAACCATGTTACAAAGAGAATCATTTTTTTTCCGTCTTTGCATACCGCCCTGCCACGGGGAGACAGAGCGGTTATGTGGGACTAGGTGTCACTACCCACTGAAACTCCACGGTGTCCTCTGCCGCTTAGTGGCGGGAACACGGGAACGTTTTAACACAAATCCGCGATCCCGCCGCAGCCGTCCGTATCCGGATACTCCTTGGGGTGGCAATTGATGCCATCATCCTCCCTCACCACGATCCGCCAGGACACGAGGCGCGACGTAACCACCTCGGGCACCATGCCAGCGGTAGGACGTCAGACTACCCCGTTATACAGAGAATCCTAGTATGATGTTAAGACATTTATTCGTTACCATTGTGTTGGTGCTTTTCACTGCTCATATAAATAAATAAATAAACGTTTACACACTCATACCTCTGTACTAGGATTCCCTGTGTCGCAGATGGCATGGACAAACACAGAAACACAAGACAAACACCCAGGAACCGAGAACAAAGTTCATGCTCACCACACAAAGTGTGCCCCGGCCGGGAATCGAACCCGGAACCCCTCGCTTCGAAGGCAGAGCTACTACCAACTAAGCCACGGAGCCGCCAACATATTCAAAATTCATATTCAAATTCATGCAGGAACATATTCAAAATACACTAAAACAAATTGACAAAAATACTGCAAAGCAATTAAAAAGTTCCAATTGAGATATAGCTGGATACGAATTATTATAGAAAATGCGTAAGTTTGATATCTGCTTATTTTAGTATATTGAAGAAATATGTGTGATGATCGCCTTGATATAATTAACTCCTCACATTTCGTGGTTTCGTCTATAGCGAAATACTTTCTAATAAAACAATTCCCACCCAGTACAAAAAAGTTTGTTCTGTGTCCTATATATTACCACCCAGATACAGAACAAACATCGATATTCTTCGCACATATGCTTGTCCTGGGTGGGAATCGAACTCACAACTTGCATAGCAGAAGGTACAACTACTATTATTGTTATTTATATTATGAATACTATATAAATAATATATCCGAGATCGAGTTCAAATAGTACAAGACTATGCTTACCTACTTTGGGGCTAGATAGCGTTGTGAGAAATTCCCATGAATAGTTATATCATTTTATCAATTATACATTTTATGTACTTCTCTGTACAAATTCATAATTTAATCATGCCATAATTACAGAAGTATTTAGCCGGACAAAGTTCTCCGGCTTTTTTGTTATGTTGTTGTATTTCACAGCATGTCAACTGGTCTCATTGTGCCCGGGGTGTGATGTAGAGCAAACGGTTTGGTCAGCGATCCTTCTCGGCTAATTGAACTACGTAACGACACGTAATAGCGCTATCATCGTGATCTGAATAGAGCCTTTTTAAGTTCTTTTATATCGCGCGTTTGTAGTTTAGCGAGGTAGTGGTTATGTGCGGTTTCAATATTTACGAATTAATGAATTATATAGATGGATAACCAATAGTCAGGTTTTACACAGATTATTTTTTTATGGGGAATATTTAAAGAAGGACGAGGAACATGGACCTTTCCTTGTTGCTCGCGTCCGTCGGTGGTTCTAAAGGTGGTCACTCGTACTACTGTGTCCCGGTGGAAGAGTGTGGGTACCGGTGATATCAAAGGCGCGTAAGATGTCGCATTCCCGTTTCAGGTAACAGTTGTAACGCGAATTTTGTCTTCTCTTACTTGCGTCGAGGAGGACCTGAGTTGTATTATTGTTTTTCTAGGCGGCGTTACCTACTTAACATCAGGTGAGCGTTCAGCTCGTTGCGTCATGTCTAAATTTTTACTAAATGCATTTGAAAGTTTAAATGGTACCAACGAAAAAAACAATTTTTATTATTTTTTTGTGTTGTCTGTCTGTTTTTTTTTTGTGTCTCTCTGTCTGTTTGTTCCGACCAATCCCAGAAACTGCTGGGCCGATTTTGACGAGATTTTCACTGGCAGATAGCTGATGTTTTAAGTAACCTTAATTTACTTTAATTTTAAAAAGAAAAACTTGGTCTACTTAGTAATTACATCAAATATTGTATCATAGTAGCAGGAATAAAAACAGCGGTGGGATGATTGTGACCTTTGATTAATACAATTTCAATGACAAAGTCATTAAAGCCGATATATATTTTTTTCTGTCGTGCAAATTACAATTACCTAAAGTACTTTTTTAAGAGGATGATGAAGATGAAGGAGATCTTCATCTTCTTTAATTAATTCATGACCTTGCTGTCCTACGAATAAAAACCTTAGATCACATTTTGTGATGACTGACCTCTGTCCCCGGTCGCGATGGAGGACAAGATAAATTACCTCCGGTGGTGTCCGAGGCTCACACGCGAACTTAATTTTGGTGAGAACGAGCCGATGTTCCCAGTTTTGCAATAAACTTGTGCAATATACGATTAGGTACTCTTGAATCTGGTTGAACCAAGTTTTATTTGTGAAACATGGAAAGATGGAATTCACAAACCTTTATCAAAACAAAACTGTAAGCTAGGTAAGCCGGCTTGATACATGACCCATGTGCGCTAAGTATAATCCATTTTGAAATGTATTAAGCAGACAATAAACGTACGAGAAATAACGACGTGAATAAAATTAAATAAATCAAAGTAACAGAAAACAAAAGAAATTTAAAACTTTAAAAGTAAACTGATACATAAATAATGAAAAACAATATATAAACTATTCAATAAACGTATGTAGATTTGGATGTTCATGATCTGAGCAACTATTAAAATTATAAAACTGTGTATTTATTGAAAGCGAAGCGAAGGTACTTTCTTAAGGTATCTAAGGATTAAGGTATCTTTCAAAATCTTGCTACTGAATTTTAAACTGAAGCAGTTGAAAAAGCAGAAAAATTAAGGTTTAAGATATAAGAAGAGAAGAGTATCTGAATAGGGGTTAGTAGAGATCGGTAGAAGATCTTATCTCAACGTATCTTCTACCGAAATATATATTAAAAAATATTGTCTCAGTGACCTATCGGCTAAGCTATTAAATGGCTCGGTGAAACCTCATCCAACTCTGTGTCGCCAAGTGCCCAACTCTGGCTTCGGAGTATCCAAGGCGCCCGAAGGCCTCCGACATGGCTTAACGACCAGTATAGCCGGACATCTTAACGTGCCATTTGAAGCACGCAAGACCCAGTTCAGATGCCACTAAATGGTCACCCATTCAAGTTCTGACCGGGTAAAAAATTGATCTGTAAAGAGTCGATAAGGCGCTTCAAACATACTAAAAACGAATCATTTTGAAAAGATGGTCTTACACTCTGACGTACTAGACCAAGAGCATTAAGGTGTTGATGTTGAAACTTTGAAGTCCCTAACAGCCGTCTTGTTGATTGTGATGATTTTCAAGCAAATTGCAGGGTCGTCATTGAAGGACCATTGTCTGCGTTGGAGTGAATCTTTCGAAACGTAAGGCGTGTTGTCGAATAATAGAGATAAAGTGTTGATAATTTGATGGTACAACAAAATAGTGTTTAGGGAAGATGTACCTAGAGTTAGACTATTTCATAAATTATACAAATCTATATAAATGCATGCTAAACTTACCTAAATGAGTAATATGGGAACTAAATAACTGATAGAAAACCTACTTATATAGTACTTTTTTTTTGTAAATACATACTTATAATACATATTAACACCCAGACATAGAATAAATTTATGTTCGCATACAAATGCTTGTCCTGGGTGGGAAAAGAAGCTACGACCTACAGCGCAAAAGGCTACCATCATAGCTATGAATCCGTCAAAACCAGTAATAGCATGTGTTTTTCTAACAATCGCAATTTTCTCGTGCATGCTCCCAAATCGGGAAGTAGGTAAGTATTCCATTTCCAAATCGACCCACCACCGCAAGCTTACTTCTCACCGCGGCGCGGGCGCATCAATCGTGGTTAACCGTCACGATTTGAAAATAGAACAATGAAACAAGGAAGCTTCCTTCCAAATGAAAACTATGCTCGACATTTACGGACATAACCTCTATTTAGATGATGTTAACGTATATATTCCAATACCAAACAGGTTTTATAAAATGCGAAGTTGAATTACATTTCGTTTCAGTTGTGACACTGTATGTTTAGCTAAGGGGTGAAAGATTTTACTGGTAATTTATGATGATAATTTTACTCACTAGGGGCGGGTCGCTAGTCTTAAATATAGCACTTGATCCCGCACGTGCGAGTAAGTTTACTCAGATATTTATGACCAGAAAGGCAACTTTATGCTCATCACATTGCCCTGAC
This sequence comes from Aplocera efformata, assembly GCA_921293045.1. Taxonomy (NCBI): domain Eukaryota; kingdom Metazoa; phylum Arthropoda; class Insecta; order Lepidoptera; family Geometridae; genus Aplocera; species Aplocera efformata. The sequence goes on from OV121057.1 coordinate 3,031,452, forward strand.
TAGATATCAATGTGTTGCTTTGGGCTCCAATGATTCTCAATTTGACGGTTTGTATGGTTCCGTACTACTACTACTACTACTACTAGCGTACTAAAAGCTAAATATATTAATAGGGATGTATCTTTTGAATCGTAATAGATAACCGGTTAAAACTCCGGATAACTGGTATCCTATTAAAAAAAAATATTTTTAAATCTGTCTTGTTTGTTATTGTTGAAATTCAATAGCCTTTCCTCAAGAAAAGAAACCAGTTTATCGCTGTATGTAAGTATTAAATATATATCTTCGTAATTAAGGTACAACTAAGCGAATCTCTCGAAGCTCAAGTATGTTTATCCATAATTAGGGGTAGGTAAGTACACTTGGTTAATGCACTATGTCGAAATACAATTATTTCTATTAGCATGTGCTTCTATTGTTTATGATTTGCTATTTAAATTATTCTAAATCGGTCACGATCCGCACAAAGGAGCTTTAGATGAGTAGAAAATTCTTTAATATATACAATAATATAATAATCTAATATATATATTTAATCTGTGTGTTTTTGTATTTGAATCGTTTTGCTGGTATGTATGATAGGATAATGACGATAATAACCTACATGATTGTGCAATTGTGCATCACATCCAGTCACCAAAAATTACGTTCCAAAGCTGGTTCATAATCCGCTGTTTTGAGTGGTCTATACGTTGTTGTCCGCAGATGGCCCTGATTACTTTACGCGTGCTTTTGGTGAGAGCGGAAGGCCCTCGGCTGGCAACGCAAGGCTCTCGGCCATCAACGGACGGTTCTTGGGCAGCGGAGCCTTCCGCTAAAAAACCCTTTAATAGAAGAATTTGATTGGGCTTATCTTTTTGTTAAGTGATGATATGATGCTAAGTGGTTACTACCGCCTATAAATAAGCCAAAAACGTCTCATACTTGGCTAGGGGAGGACCGGCTCCCTACAATTAACGCGATGCGCCCGTCACTCTACGAGTCAGATGTAACGTTTTATGCCCCTGTAATTTCATTGGCCCTCACACCCTTCCGAACAGCAATGCGAGTGACCCACTGCTTGGCGGTGGGTTACTAGGTGGTGTCAATACTTTTCTAGACGAATTAGGTAAAATCACATTCAATTTTTCGCTAGTATTCGCTATTCGCTAATAACTCGTAAGATTCATTAAACAAGTCGTAGGCCCGTTGGTGATGTCATTCCGCTTTTCACATCAACAGACAGACATACAAGAGCACACATAATTACCTCAGATTGATTGACAAATAGGTTTATGCAATATTTCTAAAGCCCTAAGAATATTTTAAACGCACAAAGGTATACATGATTCGTAATAACAGTGAAATTGTTCGAACTCCGGAAGGCAATTTGTCATTTCAAATAATGAGTGAATAGGGTACCTTTATTATGCACACGCATCGTGGGTCCAATACGTGAGGTATGCGTCTTCCGTATTGATTTGGGGTCGTATAAAAATATAAAACATATTTTTTATATTTCCCCAATACTTGCAAAGCTATACTTTGAAATCATACTGCTTCGTCTTATGTCATATTATTTTAAGTTTAACAGAAACCAAAAACTATTTTAGAATGTTTATTCAAGCCCTCTCCTGTAATAGATACCCCACATGAAAACTTACTGGAGCTGATATGTGTTCTTTGACTGGGTGTTAATATGTATTGTAGTATAAAATAATAGAGTACTTTAGTTATTCCCAAAGTACTCCATTATTTTGTTCTAAAAAGATAAGAATCCCATTGATTCTCCAAATAATAAAATTTTATAAATTTCTTATTAAGAAATATTGCATTTAAGTTGCATCCTACACCTTCGTGGAGCAGTTTGGAAAATAATCCTTAATTCCTTACTAAATGTCGCTGTGTGAAACGTCCATGAATGTCCGTTTTATATATTAAAATAAGTACCTGGGTGTCTGAGCTTCGCCCGGTATCTGTTTTGCTTTTTAGTAAAAAAAAGTACAAGAAATATACAGCAAAACCCTATCTAAATACAAATTTTCATCCAAAGAGTTGAAAAAGTATATGAGACTCGCGAAATAAATAAATAAAAAAAATTATATGTCTAAAAGAATTGCTCGTTTAAAGTAATAATATTATATTTAAATCAGCCTCTTGTTATTCTAGTTTAAGAAGAGAAAGTGCTTATACATCTTGAATCAAATATCTTGAACTATAATTACGAAAAATCACGAAGATGGTAGTTTAATTGTTGTTTATTAATTAAATTGAAAAGGTGATCACGTTTTGACATCATTTAACTCAAATTACATATTCGATTGAAACAAAACGCGAGTGCTCTTTGAATATAAAATTGTAAGGTTATTTGCTATAAAAGATTTTAATAGTAACGGGTAAAAGAGCAATCTAAAATTTACTTTTGGATATTAGAACCAGTGAAAAAATGATCAATAATCACGAGTTTGTTGCCGGTTACCCCATAGAGACAAAGTCAAAGTCTTTATATCCGTTGATTTCTTCAAAAATATTTCGATCTGTTACTTACTGCAAAACGTTGACAAACGCAGCATGTTGTTGGTGCTGCTTGTTCCTTAACTAAATCTGAAACAATTGACAAAAAGTTGTACATAAATGCTTTGATGATTTAAAAATTATTAGGTACTAGCTGCGCGCGTGATATAAACTAGGATGGTACCAAATTTCATCCAAATCCGTGCAGCCGTTTTAGCGTGAAAGAGTAACAAACACACACATTCACACACACACAAATACATACATACAAACCTTCTCCTTTATAATATTAGTGTGTTATCGATGTGTCTAGCATACGGAGTGGGTACGCTGAAATTATATCTAGAAGTTTTTCATGAATCCTAACACTTGCACTTTGTCATTTTGCCATTAAAAATCATAAAAACCCTTACACATACTGACACGATACGTGATAATTCCCGTATTATAGTTATGAAAACCACGTTACCACGAACACAATACATGAATGGCTAATTCTTATTTGGTATTGTCAATAGTCTCATACTCAACGAACAAAAGGTAAGACATTTCAACTGCCTAGGAATATAACTAGGTGTAGGTACCTAATCATTGCTTTTAGTTCACAAAAGATCTATTCAAACTTGCATAGTTTGAATAGATCTTCTGCCTAAGCCTTGTGCATTATACCTACACGTTTACGTTTCGTTATAGGTAAGTAAGATAACCCTTTTGGCTCTGAACTAAATTATATTTACGTTATCTATGGTGTATTTTATTTTCTTCCCCTATATAGACGGAATAGACAATAGACAATAGATGGGAATAGACGGAATCTTAACAAACTGGCTAAAACATGAAAACTGAGCGGAATCTGACATTATATATGTGTGCGATGTTTACTTGTACGTATAAAATTTAACGTTTCCAAACGATACGTGAGATCTAAAGGAGTAAATGAGTTTAAGTTTCATTTTTAGGCGCTGAAAATTGTCATACCCATTAATTAACCAACAAGCAATGTAATGAGTGTGGGCAGCGGATGAGGACGCTGCACATACGCATCCCAAGAGCAACCCGCATGCGATTCTAAATTAGAAATTATGACTTTTATTCGTCACCTATTTCTTAGTCTTTACTCTTCTTCTTTTTGTGTGAGTAAGTGGCCAACTCTGGCGTCCGAGATTTCTAGTCGCCTGAAGGCCTCCAACATGGGTCATCGACTAGTATACCGAGATCTCCATTCCCTCCGAAGCTCGGAAGCGCTCAGTTAAAATGCCACTACAACCTAAATGTAACTAAATGTACTAACTAATCATAATACAATAAGTACTAAGTAATCACGCGTTCTTATTATGTATTATGTTTATTAAATCTCCACTTTACAGAACAGAGAAAGGATTCAAGTGGCTCGGGCAGCGCAGAACGTGGTAATGTTTAAGAAAAATCAATTGCAGAATCGTAAGCATATCACTTTAGAATGGTTGGACCCAATGATATTATATATAATATCTTTGGCTACACCTATTTGGCCATTTTTTGTTGTGTTTGTAATATACAGCACAAGGTTCGTAAAAAATAAAATATTTGGGAAATTCACGTGAAAAGTGAAATACGGGAAACACATTTTTTTATGGGATTTGTTCCGGCTATATAATCTCCGAAACGGCTGGATTAATTTTGACGTGCCTTTCACTGACAGATGGTTGATGTTAGAATAAGGAACCTAGGCAACTATTAATTTAAAAGAGTTAGGGTACCGCACAAAAAAAATTCTATTCCTGTTTGTACATAAGAATATTCAATTTCTTGCAACATTTACGTCATGCGTAATGCTATGAGGTGTTTCAATAATGATCCTATTACTGAGGGACACGGATGGACAAGACGTTTCGTCTCGCGTGACCGAAGTGTCACTGCAGGCGTTTGCAACAGCTTCCTATTAGCACTAAGGGCGGTTGGTTCTCACCAAAGTACAAGTACTCTAAGTGGCTTTTAGATGATGTAAAATGTGACCTTATGGAAATTGGTGGACTCACGGAAATGAATGTAGGATTTTTAATGATTAATTCATAGACCGCTTTTCAAGTTTTCCTGCCATTCGCGTTTGAAATCAAACTAAAGTTTCAGTTTATGACGCAAACTAGCTCGTTTATTAATAATAATAAGAAAATGTTTATTTGTGTTAATTTGTGTCAATTATATACAATTTACAAATGTTTATATGAGCGCAAAGCAATACATTGCTTCAAGCATACCTGCTGTCTGTAGCACTGGTTTTCAGTGGTGCCGTAGTGTGCAACTGCGATTACTTTTTATTTATAGTTTTGCTATGATTTCTGTGTTTCTTTTTTTAGAGATACGAAATTTTGCATCTCCACGTGGTAAAATATGTTGGATCATACTGTATTTTTTTAAAAACACTTAAACCTTATTTTATTCAAAAAGTGATTGATTTGATTAAAATAGTAGGTTCTGGATTATAGTGGTCCTGTAATTATAGGGTGTCACAGTCTATGACAAACCTGATATGAAGATGATAGCTGGTACTTAAAAAAACCCCTAAAATATTGTCTGCTATTACAACACTGAACAAAATAAAAATAAAAATGTACTGTTGCAGCATTATACGCTCAAAAATATATCCAGAGTAATATTTTAGGTGAGGGCGCGGTAAAGCTCGGTCTATTGTGGGCATGCTTTTCTTGTGGGTATATCTTTTAATAACCCATGGCAATTAGTTTAATATTCATATTATATTTTTACGAAGAGAAACATTATTCAATGCAAAATGAACTTAATTTTTTTACATATTTTATCTTTTTATTGCTAAGTTAATTATAACTTTTGGCTTTATTTATTTCAGAAGCCTAATTAATTTAAATTACTAGTAATAAAACTGTCTAAGTGCAATTCTGACTAGCTCACACATGGTTTCGTACCACTGATTGTATTTTTATGTGATAATTCTAAAATAGAACTTTCTAAAGAATTGACAGAAAGACGTTGACGGCTTCGTTCCTTTACTCTTTGGGTGTGGAACCTTCAAACTGTTCATATATATAGCATACATACAACACAGCACTTTATAGTTAAAAATTAATCACTCTGAGAACAGACAATGAAAGTGATTATGGGTGGGTACCATTGTTCTAGTTGGTCAGTCTATTAAATACAGTTATTTGTAGAAACGTTTAGTTTATCTGAATGATATATGGACTATATTTTTACTATCTTACTTTTTGAGAAAGTAGAGGCTTTTATACGTAGATAACAGTGATAGATTTTTAATAGCTTTTAGTTTTTACATCAATCAATAACAGTAGAGTATATTTATAGTGGTCAAAATATTTTAAAAATCTACTAAAGTTTTGCTCCAGTCTACAAGTTTTAATAGATTATAAATACGACCTGTCAAAATTATATTATATTTTTGTCCATACGTATAAACCCCCGCCCGAAGGAAAAAGATTTTATTTAAATGATAATTGGAATTGATGATGATGATGATAAATACATACTGGGATGTTATTATGTTTGATAATGTTCACCGACTGTTATAATAATTATTTTTTTCAAATAGTTTCACGCATTTTTTCCCGAAATTATTCCCAATAGGCCATGTTTCACCTTTTAAGTAACACCATCATGGGAACGTAGACTTTCAAAGTGGTGACCTCTTCTACAGAAACTTTTTTAACATTTCGTTAGGTAACCTAAATAAAACATTTTAAATACATAGTTAAAATACAACATCCAGGATAAAACCACTACGAATAACTATCATTAAGTTTGGGCCATGATCAAATTGTTTTCTGCGACTTTGTAAAATGTCAACCCGCTGCTATCCAACAAAGTTCACAGCCCACTAAACAAATGGGCAGACACGTCAAATTGCAAGCCACTCGGGCGATTGTTAGATTTAATACAAAAAGCACGCATTGTCAAGATAGGTGCGGAAAAACAGTCCTCTTGAGAATGTGAAATATTCTGAGAATAATAGCCATTGAACTCGAATACGATCCTATGACTCATACTTCCAAATATTTATAATTTAATTCAATGTTAGCAGGGCTCATCTGGATAGCTAGTTTATGCAGGCGGGCTTTTTTACGCCCGATTTGAGATGATACATTAAATTCAATGTTTGCTAACTCAGAACGCTTCATGTTACATGTACATGATAAAACATACATCAGCTGTAGTATTTTGTAATTTTATTAATTCCAAAATAATTATAATAAATTAAAAAATATTAACATTTGCTGACATTTTTTGAGATCGAGCCGACATAACTGCACCTATTGAATCCGGCAATCTTACTTTAAAGCCAATACGCAATTCACGCGTTTCCGGGCCTAGTTTGGCCGCCTAGTTTGGTTACCCATTTTTTTTACCTTCACTTAGGTATGTAACAAGTTGTACCTTCACTTAGGTTTACAACTATATGATGCGAATAATAAATATGAAGTTCCTGATAAAGCTTTCAGATGAGTAAAATTTAGCTTAAAGAAATGGATTATAAGTATTTGCAGTTCATACCAAAGGCCGTACGTTGAACAATTGTGTGTTCTATAGCTAGGTTTTTGTTTCCAGTGACAAATTATTGAGAACGCGACATTGTCTGTTGAAGCTTGAAAGGGTTTTTATCATGTAGCTAATTACATTCTGCATGGCTAAGTTTTCGTTACTACGTGAAATAATAGGTAGTTCATAGTTTATAATTGGTAACAACAATGAAAATTGTATTTCTTAGCGGTTCTATCAACCAAAAACTTAAGAAAAACTTTGGTTTAAGTAATCTTCATAAATGATTTTATGACAGCGTTGACGCGAAATATAATTTCATGATCTAAATAATAACAAAATTCAAGCAAAACGTCTACTTATTAAATAAAATATTCTTAAAATGTTTGTTAACTTCCAAAATTAAAATAAATATGACCTTCTTTTTTCTAATTATATAAAAATTAAATTCACACAACTCAAACATATATTTTATACATTACTTTAGGGCGGGCGGAAAAGCTCGTGTACAACCTATAATATATTAATTTTAGCTAAGCCCCGGGCTTCTAATTATTCGTATTATGGCAAATACAGCTCAAATCGAATGCGTTTAACATCCCGTTTATATAACCAGTACATTTTGCCCACTATGACCTAGTGCCGAGACATGGTCGAACACGCATGAGACAGTGTATAGGGTATGGGTCCCACAAGGAGCCATAGAGTTTGCTATGCTCGGCATCAAAGTAATAGATCGAGTTTTGAATACCGAAATTAGAAAATATTGGAGAACGGGTATCAGAGCTCAAGTGAAGTTAGGCTGGTTACTTGGCAATCATAATGACTTGTGTTCCAAGAAGTTAAAGGAATGGTGGTCGAAGGCATGAGAAGGTTCGGCCGCCTGTAGCAAGGGTTGACGATATAATATCTACACAGGACGTAGATGAGGGTAGTACAGAGCAGAGAGCATTGGTACAACAAAATGGATGGGTGGATGTCAATCTTTTCAGAATGTCTGAAGCTCTGTGAGTGTTATGATTTTTGTGTGGATGATTGTATTGTGGGATATTTTTATTTAATTAATGCTGTCTAATTTGTTATTATTATTATTACTTTTTACCTTTTTCTTTAAATTCTTCAATATTTTATAATAGTACTTGTTTTTATTTGATTTTTTTATATTGTATACTCTCTTTAATTTTAATTAATGTAATTGGTGCCAACCGTTTTAATTAAATAAATAAATAAAAAGAAGGCCTATATACCCAGCTGGGGGCAAACTCGAGATGCGTATGATAAAAAAAAAATATTTAGATAAAATATCTGAACAAGTCCATTATTTTCACCATTGACCTACTCTACACATAACAGCGAAATTCCAAATTCACGAATGTTTTTTTTTACTTATTTTTAACTCACCGGGTACGTACGATGCGCTCGCGTCGCGGACTGCAGCGTGATTGGCGCGCGCGAGATTATATGCGCACGCGCATCTAGCCACCTCCGAGCGACGAGGGGTGCTAGGGATTCGCTTACGTTTTGCAAATCTATCTGGGTCAAACTTATCCTTTGCATGAAAGGTAAATTTAAAAAGAGATATGATTGAATTAGACATACTGAGAATACTTAGAATAGAATGTAATAAATGGTCGTTTTATCATTATGAAACGAAATGTTACAAACCATTAGATAGAAAGTATTATATTTGAATGGAATGTAGCTGGCAGTGAAACAAAATCTAAAAAAATAACTTTATAATTAAGTTTTACTTAATAAAAATGTAGAAATGTCCTATTCAGATATTAACTTATATAGTTACGCAACTCTTCACTCTTTCAGTATTTAGATGAGTTTAGTGGTATTTGATTGATTAATGATTGTTACGTTTGACCGGCCTTATAGCTCAGTTGGTAGTAGCTCTGCCTTCTGCGCTTTGGTCGTGGGTTCGATTCTCATACCAGGACAAACATTTATGACAAACATAAATGTTTGTTCTGTGTCTGGGTGTTAATATGTAAACAGCCTGTTGTTTTTACCCGACGGCGCCAGAACGAGGGTAAAAACAGTGGCTGGTTTGAAGATGTTTTTCGAATGTATGTTTGTATGTATGTATATTTCTTTGGCACGCTCTGTAGCCTAAACATCTTAATGAAGTCTAGCTTGAAAGGTATCGTTACAATCATCTTGATTGTGAGAGTGACACTGGCTACATAATTTTTCACGCAGTCGGATTTTTTTTAAATAATTTTTTGTTAGTTTTACTCCTATATCGTAACTCGGAGACAAACTCTGCTGCGCAGTTTTTTATAACATTAGCAATGTCATCGTTTTAAATTATCCATTTCTATTTGAATCAAATCAAAATAAAGATTCGAGACAAATAGAAGATTAGAAATAATTAGTATCAAGATTTGTTAGAGTCCGTTAAGCAAGCAAAGGTAAGAGAAATAACATGAAATTGAAATAATTTAGGAACATCACGAAATTTCAGCGCACATGACGAAACAAAAACGACGTGAGTTTTTTCCAAAGATTGCATACGACAATTCCAACCAAACTTTTAAATATTAAATTAATTAATTAAAAAAAAAAACTATTTTGCTATCGTGTTACACATTGACTTTTACTACCAAATTTGTGTCAACCGATGAGAAAACAGAGTCATCTATCGAGCCAGTTGGAACTATTTTTTCCTTTTTAAATCGAAAAGCCCTCATTCAGTACAAAGTAAATAATGTTCGGAACACGTTAAGGGATTGGCGAGTATGTTCCGGATGTCGAAAACGTCAGAATTATACTTTTTGTTTATCTGACGTTCTGTGCAGTCCAATTTATCTAATATGCATATATTTTAAACAGTTCAACTATTGTAGAACATTAACATATTAGTTATACCTATATTTATTTCATTTTTAATTCTAACAATTACATTAAGAACTTCCTGCATAATGTTATAAAACTGGTACTTAACAATATAATAAAAAAGCATAATTATATTATACAATCAATTATTACGATAAATCAAAGATGCATAAAGTTCAATGACACAATTGTTATAACAATAAAATAATTTATATTGTTAACAGCATGTAAACAGTGTCCAATGTCAAATTAATGGTTCGAAAATACAATATTAGATAGTTATAGGAAAGCCATATTTTATATAAAATGACTTTTTTAAAATCGAATAAACTTCCAGACCTTTCCGCGACTAGTTCGATAGAAGGCCTGTTTTGTGATAGAAATTTACATAGTGCCATAAACAACAAGATACTTTAGAACAGTTCCAACTCGCCTCGTGAAAAAAAAATGCTTGATAAACTAGAATATATCGCTACATTGTTATTCCCTGTGTATAAATCTAGCATAATATTTTGCTATTTCACACAAACGTCAATACCACAAACCCGAGAATAAACTAGCTCATCACACCAACGTTTGTCCGGGCTGGAGATCAGACCTAGGATCCCTCGTGTTGCCTAGTCACAGAATCATAACAAAATGCAATTATGAGTTTACATTGTTGATCCACGGGTCAAACTTTTATCCAATCGAGATCGCATCTCAGCTAAAAATGGTACATTAGTGTTCTGTACGGTGTCATTGGGTTTAAGGGCATAACCCACATGCTACTTTAAGACAAGAAAACGATCAATTCAAATCGGGCACCGATTTCTGTCGTACACCGCTGACTAAAAAAAAAACCTTTTACACCCCTATACTAGGATAACCTTTATCGCAAGTGACTGATTTAAAATTCTAATAAATTGACTTCAATTCTTTCATTTAATTTTTACGCGGGTAGAATACCTTCATGAAAATTCACCATGTAAATGAGTATGAGTTTGAGTTTATGCCCCTGGGCCACCACGCTAGTACAGCATTACGACAGTCGAAAAACAAAATCGCCGATACTAATCACAGTTGCTAAAATAGCTTGTGTGCTTTGGCCTGTATTTATGGCCGTCATTTCGTATTCAGTAGGTGTTCCTCAAAATATTTGGTAACTTTACAGTTGTTGCCCAACAGTCTACAAAACAAGCTTCCAGAGCTTTACAAAAACATTTACAATGTAATGGGTTAACCAAAGAGCTTAACTTGTTTACACAATCTGACCACTACAGGCAAGAGCGTTGAAGGATTTTAACCGACTAAAAAGGGGAAGCTCTTGTTCGCCTGTTGATTTTTTTTGTTACGCGATATCTTCGCCAATCGAGAAACTTTTTAATAATAAATATTTTTTTATTTGATTAGTTTTTTCTTTTAAGTTGTTACCGTAGAAATTTCCACCAAACCCAATTACCAATTACTATTCCGGGACGAGATTAAAAAGAGCAGTTGCCATTGGCCGTACTGATCTTCGATGAGGAAAGGTTTCTATTACTCGAATGATGATGGAACAGTTCCGCATTATATCCCTGATCGGTTAGATCTTACTACTATTATAAAAGAGATAAAAAAGAGCTAAAAAAGTATAAATGGAAAGTTTGGATGTTTGTTGCTCAATCAAGCCACAACGGCTAAACGGATTTGGATGAAATTTGCCAAGAGGTTATAGTCTGGAAAAGCACAAGGGTTACTTTTTATCCCAACAAAACGTACGGTTCCCGTAGGACGCGGGTAAAACCGCGGGGCGCTAGTCTAGGAAATTATCCTGCATCTGAGTGATTGTATACAGCAACGATACGCAATCGAGTGGAATGTCCCGATAATTTGTAGATGCATCGGTGAAATTGCACGGCTGTGCTATTACTGTTGGCAACTGCGAGGAGCTTTAGATTGTTTTATATTCATTTTTCATTCTGTTTGCCAAGCACTTATCAGTAGTCCGTAGTTAGACCAATACTTTTTTTCTATACTGTAATAAATTCATATAAATGAATCTCATTGATCATATATGAATTTATTACTTCATTTTATACTTTCTATTTGTTACCTTAAAGCTACTAGTGGCAGAACCCTTTCAGAGCCAGTTCCTGAGCCTATAGGTTGACTTATGTTAAAACTATATGAATCAACAAATAAATATTTGATTTGATTTACATTCTAGCTTATAAACGTGCTTATAAATCGTTTAACAGATATTAAAAGGTTTCGCAATTTTTCTATTGTTTTTCAATTTGTTTTGCGGTTGCTCGCTTTTGATACTTCTATACTGGTCCCATATTTCTATGGGACCACCTTGGATGTAAAGTAGGAGGTAAAGAGGTATTTGTAGATAAAGATCCATCCTTAAGGGTAAAATTAAATTTAAGGAAAGTATTGAAGTCATTTAAGTTCCATTATCAAATGCTTTAAAAAACTTCCTGATCGATATTCCAATAAAGAAACATTTACGCACCCACACCCCTGGGTTACAGACGGCATGGACCAACACAGATACACAAGACAAACACCCAAGACCCGAAAACGAACTTCTACTACAACCTATTATATAAAATACGACCTACAGTATAAACAATGCGCAGTCATCTATGACATCATTTTGCGCATACTTACGCATCGTTTCATAAGTTGTCAAATTGCTGTATTTCAATCATGAATCTACGATCCAAGTATAGTCAGCACTAAAATAATGATGACCACATCCAGGAGAAGAAACATCGGTGTCGCTAAGGTGATTTTGATACAACGCGAAGCGTTGATTATTGCGATAAAGAGATAATAAATAAATTTATGGATACCACCATCTAGCCTGAAACTAAGCATATTTTGTACTATAGGAACTAGGTTACTGATAGAATATTTATATAGTATATATTTATAAATAGTGGGGTCTATATGCTTGCGTCTGTAGGTGTGTACCTTTTTGATGTACCCCCTGGGTGGTGCTAAAGGAGAAACCAAAAGTAGCAGTAGAACTTGTGCCAGGTTCGTCCGGAGAGGTACTGCCACCACACCTGGAATCTGCCGCCAAGCAGTAGTACTCGCATTGCTGTGTTACCCGCCATCTCACCTGACGGAAAGTGAAGATAGAAGATGTGACGATGGAGCACGCTGTCTAGCAGAAACCTATTCACTGTACGCCTTAAGACTCCCAGGTTGTAATGGTCGGGGAACAACAACGGGGAACAGGATTGCGATTTGCCAATCCTAGTGTAAGAGCTTCTAATGTGTAAATATTTGTTTGCTAACTTTCAACTCCGTATAGGTTTGCGTTTACGGGGCATCATATTTTTGACTTACCTGTACCACAAATATTACAATACTATACTAGTACCTATCTGTACCATGTATGTAGGTCACAGTACAAATGATTTTGCAAGGAGCTGATTCAAATACAATTGTTCATTTAATTAAATAAAGTATATTGTAACATCAATAAAAAATCCTTTCCAAGCAAAGGTTAAATTATTTGGGATTTACTAGTAACATAATAAATTAATAGTTAAAACTTTTACCCCCTAAAAAATTTAAATTAAAAGTAAAAATTTGCGAGCGCGTTGATGTCTTTTTCACGCAGAATATTCCTTGAACAGTGCTCAGCTGTCGTTGGCAGGCGCAAATAGCTTTAGCCTGAGTCTCCATAACTTAGTTCATAGCCCTGCCTGCGAAGTGAGAGGTTCCGGGTTCGATTCCCGGCTGGGCACACTGTGGTGAGCATTAAGTTCTTGGGTTTTGTGTTTCTGTGTTTGTTCATGCCAAATGCCACACGGGCAATCTTAGTGTATGAGAGTGAGTGTGTAAGCGATTAAGAAATTGTTACCAGCTTCGGCCTGAGTAAAGGATTAGTAACAATTAGGTAATTAGTATTATATCACACCTACCTAATTACAACTCCACAATTATACCTATAACCGAAAAAACAAAAAGAGTCATTATTTTTTCTGTTTTAAAGTACCTACTTATCAACAAAATTAGCCTCTAGGTTACTTGATTTTACAATAGAATAAGTTACAAATAATACAGTGCATTCTTTATAATCACGAAAAGTTGTGCTGAACAAACTTAAGCAAACATCATACATAATAAACATTTTATTACAAAAATCTTATGAAACTATTACGCCGTCGTATATTTGTTTACGTTTATGTGATTTATACAAATAAATTAAATTGAAGTGTCTGTTTTTAATGTTAAAATAACAGCTTTTTGCTGAATGCATTTGAAAGTATATACGGTACCAATAAGAAAAACAATTGAATTTTTCTTTATCTGTCTTTATGTCTATTACTTAATCCGGCTAATCTCCGAAACGGCTAAATCGATTTTAATGGCACTTTCACTGGCAGATTGCTGATGTTATAAGGAGTAACTGAAGATACCTTTATTAAAAATAAGAATTAGGGCTCCGCACAAAAAAAATCCTCGTTTTATTTTTATTTACCAAAATTGTACTGAATCCATTTAACATCACCGAGTATTGTAACTAATTAGGTACTGCGGCGTTCTAGACTGCTTTTTGATTGTTTGTAGAGAACCATTTCACCTTCATCTTACGACCTGGTGTATCATCCAGATCTACTAATGAGGCTTTTGATTTAACTGGATCGGGGTCACGTCTCGTTGGGTAACAAGTTTGCAATCAAGATTTTGTCAATCACATCAACGTTAAGTCTTGTATATTTATGTATGTTTTCTGTAAGAAATAATTTGTTTATACACTTTTGAAAGAAAATATTGTATTCAAAACATTAAAGAAATAGGCTATGTAATAAATAATAAATGAATGTTAAACTTCCGGGGAAGTACTGCCACCATATTTGTATTCCTGCAGCCAAGCAAGAATGCATTGTGTTAGAATCACACTAATAAACGCATTCTTCTGTTCTTTTCTTTCTTTTGTTTAGTGACCATCTGCTCCTTCGGTTAAAAATATCTTCTTGCGTAACCTGTCACTCCGATCACCTCGTTCTGAACACTCACGAAGATTACCAGCTACTCCTTAAAATCTCCACACGTTTTGTGACCGCCAAAGCACCACGTAGATTCAAACCTCCCGCAATTTGGGTGTGTGCAATATAAAAATAACAGCTATTATATTAGACACGAGTGTTTATGGCTTAGATTTAGCCACAATTATATGTGCTTAATGATGGGCAGATCCGGGCGCGTTTGAGGGTCAAGTTAGAGTACATATGGCCATTTATGATAGATTTGTGCGTAATTTGTGTGTGGCCTTTTTGGACATTGATGGGAGTAAGAAGATTAGCTTACTACATACAATTATATTAATTCTTTTACTGTCATAGGTAAAGTTGTCTGTTAGTATTGAATTTTTAATGATTAGAAGCAATAAAATCGTGTGTAATACGAAGGTATTTATAACCTTATCTGGCTTGCCATTGCCAAGCACGAAATTGATTAAAATTACTGCTAAACGGTTCCAAAGCCCTTTTCGAATCTTTTAATACAGAAAGTAAAACAAGGCAAGGCCGTCGGAATTGCAATTTGACTGAGACATAATAATAATTATAAAAAAATAATACTGTCCCTTCTTCCTTTCTCATCGTTTGTATCCTAATGGAAGATAGGTGTGTTTTAATTTAGTTTGACAACAGCGCCAGCGTAGTACTGAAATCAATTTTGAAAGGGAAAAACTAGTCAGAAGCAACAGATTGTTTATTCTTTATGTCTTTGCCACAGGATCCTACCAAATCTCGAGGGTTTCAGTAAGATTCTTATATCTGTATTGTACTATTATACTTTAGATGTAAACTGAAGTTCATTTTACTAACTTCAGTGAAAACAATGGAATATTGTAAGCAGATATTTTGATTGACAATCTAAATAACAAAACTCACGTTTTTCTAAAATTCTGTTATATCGGTATGGGTACTAAGCTGTTGCATTCATAATGAAATATTAACTTCTGTAATAGTGGTAAGATGACAGACCGACATGTTTTGTGGAGTGTGCCCGTGAAATTTGTGTGCCCGTGAAAATGCAAACCAAACAATTCATTTTTAGGTTTGTTATGTTACCTGGACGTAATCCCTTCGGGGATAAGACCGCCTATTGTATTTAATTATCCTACTCATTAACATCATGCTGAATTCAAGTAACCTATTTGATTTTTTAATTTATTTTTATATTTGTTTGAATATCCGTCATTCATATCCGACATATCAACGCTGGCAGCATTGCCATTCAGCGTGGCAATGCTGCCAGCGTTTTGGGGACGCTACTATCACGTGAAGGCTTCAAGTGACGGTGAAATTTTGTTTTATGTCTAACTTAATTATGTATTTATATTAATAAATATTCTATTGTGTTAAATTGACTGGTTTTTTTGGTTCAAGAGACATTATTAAAGGTAGCGCAGACCAGACAGGCAGACGATGCCAATTCGATATTTGTAGACCACCCTGTCGCGAACGTGTTGCCACTTCATAAATATCCATAATTCGTTACAAATATAAGGGGCAATAGGTCTGTCCGAGACGTCATTTTGCCGTTAGCTATATGATTTAATCCTGACCTATGAGAGAAAACCGTGACTCATAGAGATGCATAGACACGATTGGTGCCGATAATTGCGGGTTCTGTGCCTAAGCCGTGACAAATATAGATACAATTAAGTTTTTGAAACACAACAAATATACAATTTAGTTTATGCCGGTCGGTAATATCAAGAAAACCCTGTTAAATCCTTATGCCTTGTCTGCGGCCCGGGTGATGCCAGGGTCACCTGCGGTGTATATTCTAACTTTTTCATTTAAAATAGGGTGATGTTGGGATTAGTTTTGTTTCATACATAAATTCAGCTATATCCTCTCTTTTTTTTCTTGAAACTTTAGTCTGACTTTTCAAGAAGGAGTAGTATATGACTAAGATGGCCAGTGGTTCGAACAACCGTCTGAAGATAGATTTCTGCGACAGAAGCTCACATAATCTGCAAAATATTTTGCTGGTCCATAAGTTGCAGTACCAGTGGTACCGTACCGGATCGGGGTAAGAGATAAAAATGAGTGAGCAATGTCTTTTAATCAGAGGTATTTGTATTGAATATTGTTTTAATATCGTCAGTGGTTTCAGTACTACAGGTGACTCTGTACCTCTGTACTTAGTAAATATGAAAATGTTGCCTTCATAACAAGTTACTACGTATTAAGTCACACGTAGCAAAATCAACTGGCATTGGCTATTGATAGCCCGAGATCCAGCTGTGCGATTACTACGTTTATCGAGTTTTTAATCGAAATCTATATATTCTTACTAATTGAGTTTATTTCTTTGTTTGTTACGTTTTCACGCGTAACCAATAAAGCGATTTTAAAAATTCTTTCACCAATGAAAAGCTACGTTATCAGCAAGTAATATAGGCTATACTTTATCTCCGTTATCCCACGGAAACGGGAACTACGTTGGTGAAACCGCGAACCCAATAATGAATAGGGAACATATTTTTGCCTAGGTGCATATCATAAAGTGGCCAGTAATATTTTTAATTAAAGTAATGTTAGTTGAATATTCCGAAATAATATTGTTCACTTCTTTTTCGAATAAATTATAATCCATTTCACAGCAATATAAGTTTGGCCGCAACCTCTCCGTAGCTAAATCTGAGACGGAGTCTAGCCGCTGTATCTCGGGCTATAACTCTATTTCCCAGGATTGCATTAGTTGAAAAACTTGATTCTATTGGCGATATTGGCCTATTGTGCGATTGTTTCCAATATTAAATTGATTATAACTTAATTATTGTGGCGAAATGCACATTTTGCTTATTAATTCTATTTTTAGTAGATATATTTTCAGTCATTTCCGTACCAGCCTCTAATGTTCCCACTGCAGGGACACCGGCCTACTCTCGATAATTGAAAGTGAATGGGCTCTGATCTACCACGGGAGCCCAATCCGGATTGGTAGATGCCGCATGTCTTCGAATTTATGGTTATAGACATGCCGGTTTTCCGTCACCGTTTCGAGTACGTGGTATTGCGCACATAAATTATTCAAGTGAAAAACCTCATTGGTGCACGTGTGGGTTTGAACCAGCAACCTTCAGATTGAAAGTCGGCGTCTATGCCCCTGGGCCACCGCGCTCTCTATTTTTTCTGTCTGTTTCTAAGCAGAAAAGACTAACTCAAAAGATATTCATGCAACGTAATGAGCAGAAAACTGTAATTCTATGCGCCTGTAGACAAACTCGTTTTCAATATGACGAAACATTGTGAACCATAACTGATTATGTCATTACATATTGAAGTTCACCCAGTAAGGTATGTACGTCGGAACTCCCACATTATACTCGCATTAAGAGAAAAACTGATGTAATTTATATTATCAATTACATCCAAAGACGATAGACTATGTAACCTAAGTAAAAAATAGGCGAGAGGTTGTCACTGAGTCGATAGCACTCTACCATTACCATTCCCGTGTCGCACTACCTGAGAACAAGCTTTAAATTCTTCATATAAATAACTTGGAGTCCAATTGCTCACGTCCGTAGGTGAGTACAGGTGAGTTTGAGCTACGTCCGTTCGGAGAAGTATTGCCTGGTCTGGTCTGGTAATCCTTCGCCAAGCAGTGGTGCACTAGCATTGCTGTGTTCCGGTAGAAGGGTGCGTGACGGAAAACGATATGACATTCTCATATGCCGTCATGTTTCATAGCTGCCGTGCCTTTTTTTTTACATGTTGGAAATACCTACGTATACTGCTCATTCCGGGGGAGGACGGGGCGGTTATGTCGGGCGTGATCCGACTAAAACCACCCTGGTGTTCCTGCTCACCGCCTTTATGCTGGGGCTACGGGAACGGGGTTTTTATTCTTTCGCGGCCCCAGCGATAGCTGCCGTGCCTCCCGTAACTAACTTTTTTTTAAATTATGACCAAGCATAAGTTTTAAAGAGCAGTCCGATTTGGATGATTAATTTTGTATTTGTACCTCTGAGATGATATTTATCCTCTAAAGAGATAAAAGTAATAAAGTTGGTATTTTTCGCTTTTGGTATTTGTCATTTGTGTCAGATGACGAACCATAAAGTTTCTTCTATCAGCACATCATTGAGACAAACATAAAAACAGTAAAATACTCGATTAAAATATAAGAGTTATTTTTCTGCGAGACAACCCTAAGTCAGATTTTTTGCGAATCATCCATTATTTGTATTATATCACTCTAGCTGCCTAGATATTCATTGCGATGGACAGGTCAAGCTTATTAATTTGAATATTGCTGAAATTATGGAATCATTGTAAGAATTGAAGTGTGAGTTCCTGTAAATTGTTTTGGACTTTGGCCATTCTATGGGAACCGTACATTAATCCAAGATAAAAAGTAGCCTATGTGCTATTCCATAATACAATCTATCTCTGTGCCAAATTTCATCCGGATCCATTCAACCGTTCTGGCGTGATCGAGTAACAAACATCCATCAGTCAGTCAGTCAGACCTCAGTCGTATTACTATTGTTATGGGCGGAGGTCATCGGTTGAGCTTTCAGCTCGTTCCGTCACTTTTCCACATAAAGAAAAAGAGACTGAACAGCTGGCAGCTACCTCGGACAAAGAATAAGTCTAGCTATTCAAAGGGGGAACGCTGCCAGTATCTTCATAACCTTGCCTAAAGGGATTCCTTTTAATAATATATTTTAGTTCTATATTACCTTTTTATAATAAGATTTTATTTTTAGGTTTGTTACCATTACTATGTTGTTATTATATGCTAATAAACAAAGAAAAATTATATTTTCAAGAGCAATTTACATGCACATAATCTTATTATGTGTCTAACATCTGTATAGTATCGAAGATGGAAAATTAGTTCTAGTGAAAGTCTTTCAAAGACCTAACTATGTTAGTTATATTAAGGTTGGTAATATACTACTCGTAGCGTACGTAAATTATAGGACATTAACCCAGTGATCCATCAATCGTACATAGTTTGTTGTACACTGTTACGTGCAAGTATGAACCAGAGATTAGCAAATAGATTCGTATTTATTTATTCCGTGTTTTACACATGTTCCAGTCCATCACAAACGTAGCGAAAGAGATTTTCAAATCATTGTGTTGATGAATTTAGACAACTTTCCATCGGCATACAATTTTTGATCAACGCCCTAAATAAGCGCAGTTTGTACAATGAGGACTATATAACTGATAAAATACTTATCTATCAGTATTTTTTTTAAAACAACGTTTAATCACTCATACCTCTGCACTAGGAGTTCCTGTGTCGCAGATGGCATGGACAAACACAGAAACACAAGACAAACACCCAAGACCCGAGAACAAACTCCATGCTCACCACACAAAGTGTGCCCCAGCCGGGAATCGAACCCGGGACCCCTCGTTTCGAAGGCAGGGCTACTACCAACTAAGCCACGGAGCCGTCAGTATTAATACATTAATTACTTAATAATTACCGGACGAAATCGCTTTTACCGCCCATTGTGCCACCTATCTGTTTTATTTATAAGATTACTTTTATATGTTATGGTGTACAATAAAGTAATATTCTTTATTGCCGATGAAGATAGTTGTGGACAAATACGTTGTGAACTATGATCGTCACATAAATACTTGTCCTTAGTGGGAATCGAACCAACAGCGCAGATGTCAAGAGCCACTACTAACTGAGCTGTGAGGCCAATCAAACAAAGCACTGATTAGCTGTAGAATAACAGATATGCTAAGATTTACTAGAATTAATTTGGCACAAGTTGGTACTGTTAAGTTGGTACTGGTAAAGGTTGCCCCTTTTGCACCACCCAGGGGATACGTGTAGGGGCGCTATACCGGACGTATCAAATTCTATCATTGATAGTTTTCATTTCAGAGCTGTAAAATGTTCTTTCGTTATAGAACGTTGAAACGCTTGTAACGTAACTTGCTTAACTGGTTACAGATCGTTTCAGTTAAGCGACTCTCAGCTCGGTCATATGTTGGATGTGTGACCGTTTATTGGCTTCGGAGGGCACGTTAAAATGTCGGTACCGGCTATACTAGTCGTTAAGCTATGTTGGAGGCCTTCGTGTGGCTTGAAACCAGAGTTGGTCTCTTACTCACACGAAGAAAGAAGGGCGGTGCAAGATGCGACGTTTTAGAGAGCTTATTAGACAAAATCTTAGCAGAAGCTTGTTTGTTACCTACCACAGTTGGTATTAGAACAAATAGTCGCAATTCTCTAATTATTTGTATCTTAAAAATTCAATTACTATATTTGGAAAGGGTTGTTATTGAATACCAATACGTATGTTACTTAATTATTAGATTATAATGACAAAACACTGAAAATAAAAATATTATACAATATATTTTTCAGGTGCCAACGACTCCGGCAGTTGGGACAAAAACGAATACTTTGTCCTAACCACATCTGGTGCCAGTTTTGGTGGTCATTAGTAATAAACCGTGAGAACGATTTTCTCAGCGAAAGCTAAAGCTCGTTGTTGAATTCATATCCACGGCACACAGATCGCAAGCCAACATCAGAACCATGCATGTATATATGTAAACAAATCAATGTATATGCTTATCTCGTGCATCAATCATAACTTGCAGACAGCTGAATCCACAACTTGACAGGCTAAGCAACATTGGAACTGTGTGAAGACTTTTGACCTGCACGCAATCGGCTAAAAGCATTCCTCATCATTATAGGACCCGTAATTTAGGTGTCTCTTATGTAACGTGATTTCTAATTAAGGTTAGTAATGCTAGCACAGAATGCCCTACTTTTTTCACGCTTTCACACTCATTCCTCTGCACTAGGAATCACTGTGTCGCAGGTGGCATGAACAAATACTCAAGACAAACGCTCAAGACCCGAGAATAAACTTTATACGAAGCAAACAGTGTGCCCGGCCGGGAATAGAATTGAATCCCTCGTCTCGTACTTCACTTTTTCGGGACAAAAAGTAGAAAATAACAAATTTCCTATATCTGTTATGGTTTGAACAAGTGACAAATTGCTAATAATTTATAGATTTACCTTATACATAAGCGATAAATAACTTGCAGAATAAGTATTCACTCTGTTAAATCCCTTTACAGCAAATGTAATAAATGTTATTGAAATAGTGCATGTTTTAGGTCATCCTTAGTCTAAGCGGATGACACAGATTATGAAATCGAAGCGACACGAACTCGTAGCTCTAGCTCGAGTAATAAGCGAGCTTCGATCCCATATCGTCCTTCACTGGGTGTATACTTGTGAAGAAAACTCTTAAACAACAGTACAAACGGTAAAAAAGAACTAAAAGTAAATAGGCTTATTTAATTAGTTATGCTACTTCAGCTATACCGCAAAAATGTTAACACCACGTTTTCAATTACACTAATAAATTAAAGTTTGTTGAGGAGTATAGTATGTTTGTTATGCCTTCGCGCTCAAACGGGTCAACGGATTAGGATGAAATTTGGTACGAGGATAGGTTATATCTTGGATTAACACATAACACACAGGCTACTCTTGATCCCGGAAACCCGCTGGTAACCGGCGGGCGCAGCTAGAAATTAACATTTTAATGTTGTCCTCAGTTTTGTATTAATGTTACTTGTATGTATTTTGTTTTAATTTATAAGGTATGGTACAAATTAATATTTTCTTATTATTTGTCAGACAGTTTTGTTGTTGATTGTACGTGGCGTATAACAAAGTTGTGTCATCTCCCGTACAACTTATGATTAGTGCTACAATTGAGTTGGTCTCGGCATTACAATATTTAGAGATCGTTTCCTTTTGTACTTTTCATAATACTCAATAGTATCTTTAGTATAAATAGTATCTAAATATTATAAAGAGAAAAGGTTTTATGTATAAGATTTTTCTACCGACTTCCAGAAGAGATTATTAAATGTTTGTTGCCTCATTAGAAAAATATATGTCATCATAAGTAATTGCATGTTTTGCTTTCTTATGACTTTTTTCTTTCCCTGTTGTATACCGATTTGGATGTTTCTTTTTAATAATGGTAGGGTGAACTCCGTAATGGCGAGAAATAAGGGATGAAAGAATAGACATCGGTTTTTTTTTATATCCGTCACTTGTATGTTTGTTTGTAATGGGTAAACATAAAAACTAATAAAACCGATTTTAAAATTGTTTCACCTATTGAAAGCCGCGTTATCAGAGAGTAACAAAGGTTGTATATTATTTCAAAAATTCTCATACTTCGGTCGAGAAATATATAAGTCGTATTGCTATTGTTATGGGCGGTGGTAACCACTTAACATCAGGTGGACCTTCGGCTCGTCCTGTCACAATTTTTACTCAAAAAAAATACATGTAACTTAATACTACGTTTATTTGCTATGGGTCAATATTAAAAACACCATATTCTGTAGATAAAAAGTTTAATAATCGAGTCCAATCCAGATTCTCGTTTCTAATAACAATAAAATATACAATTACTCATATGATTATGACTTTAAGTATACATGATTGAAAGTTACTTACAAATTAAACATGTAATAATTAGATTACGAACATTTTAGATTTTGCCTACTTTATATTATAATTAACTAAGGAAGCCAAATTACAACATTGTTTAAACAATCCGATAGTTATGCTACATTGTTAAATATTAGAAACGTAATGTTAATAAAGTTAAATCCTAAGTTATGGTAAGGCATTCTTAAAACTAACATTGTCTGAAGCGTCCAAACTGCGTTCAAATCCGTCATAATATATTTTTCTACCCGACAGTACATAACAAGTGTTATTTCATATCCATTCAGTCAATCCTATCTAAATACACCATTCTAAAAACTCAATTCTTATCACTTTACCCAAGCTCGACTATGTTCTAAAATATTTTAGCACCACTAAAACAAATTAATGATTGGTGGGAAATTTCGAATAAAGACAAAAATCATATATTTGATATTAATTATTTTGTTAAATGTTTAATACGAGAAATGTTTTATCGGTATAGAAACAAAAGATTTAGGTATGCAAAACATACGGAAACGGACAGCCGCGGCGGGTTCGCGGATGTGTGTGCTAACGTTCCCGTGTTCCCGCCACCAAGCGGCAGAGGAGGACACCGTGGGGTTTTAGTGGGTCTAGTCCCACATAACCGCTCTGTCTCCCCGTGGCAGGGCGGTATGCGAGTGCATTTCCCCACGATAAAAAAAAAAAAAAAAAAAAAAAAAAAAAAAAAAAAAAGGTATGCAAAACATAAAAATCTACAATATATTGCTATTTACCCATATTTATAAGAACGATTCGATATTTTGCTACAGAAAATCTTAATTATATGAACATGAGACAAAAAGATTAAAAAGTTCAATGACAATGACTGCTAATGACGATGACAAAATTAAATATTTTTACACTTAACAATAAAATCAAATCAATAGATTTCATATACACTTTTGTATTCTAGAAATGGTCAACCTTGACAGCAACCGTGTTCAAAGTGGTGGTGGTTGGAAGATGTATCTGGTCCCAGTCAGTGCTCAAGTGCGCTTCCGTATCTGTGGCTTTGATAGTCAGGCCTAGGGATGGGACCGCGTTGGCGCAATGAGGCAGCCTCAGCGTAACGGGTCTTAGGAATACTAAACCTTGGGGCCCGCACATCACTAGCGGCGACAGCATCGCTTCACCTGTTGTTAAACATCATGTTAGAACTACTAGATGTGGTTATGGAAAAGCTTTGGTGTCAAATATTAAAGCATTCATAACTGATAATACAAGATCTGTTATAGATAGTTCTAACATTAACGAAATCATTGTACCGTTGTATAAAATTGAATGAGCACCATTAAATAAAATTAGAATGTAAAAAAGTATGGAATTATCTATAAAAAACACAAAAGCTTTTCCTTTTCAAATAAAATCGTGTATATCAGTGCAAAAAGGGGTGAAGTAAAAACTTCCAGGTGATTAAATAGTAGTGGGAAGTACACGAAAGACATAGACTCGAACACACAAACACAAATCGCGACACACGTTAATGCAGTTTGTTAAGCAAGCAAGCCCCACTAAATACAAATACAAACAATGCAAACCAAGCTTAGAGCTATGCAAACAACAATGCACTAGATACCGAAAGTCTGATGAACAGAAATAAATACGAACTCCAAAGAAACTACACATAGATATACAAAGACGTTGCACGTTTATATACAGTGCCCAAAATCAAATTCAAACATACTATCTCATTGTCGAATGAAGGTGGCAAAACTGTTGGCGTCTCCTTTCTTCTACCTCTAAGTACGAGTATATTGTGTTGTAGCAGCTGCGCAAATATAAATGAAAAATGTTTTAAAATGATCAGATTAGATGATGATGTCAAATAATGTACATATTATGTGCAGTGTTAATTTTAAGCAGAATATGCGTGATGTACAATGTGATTTATGATCTGTTCTATTGCTGTTAAATATCTGAAAAACAATAATTTAATTTCAATTATAAAAATAAATCCTTTCTTGTTAAGAATAACTAGCGCACTTGTAACCCATGCAATACAAATCATGCTGTGTAAAACAAAATACAATTGAGTGCTATCTTGATATTGTTTTTCAAAAAACTTGTCACTTTCCATTCCACGTATCCCATAAAAATATTTCCAGATTCCGTTCTCGTCAAACATTAAAGGCCAATTAGTATGTGCAGTCTAGTTCTACATAACGCGTGCTTCGTTATACAAGCATTACCGTTGTCCAAATCGATCGGGGGCCCGCCAACGCGCTGACTCAGCCGCGGATCTGACACCGTAAAGTAGATCTTTTGTTTGATTCCCGGAGCAATGGCCTTTGGAGGAATGATTAGAGATACACCCCATTGCCTATCTTCTAATACGCCTCCTTCACTATCGAATATTCCCCATGTCGTATGTGGACCGTCGGGCTCTACTGTATCCGGTTTATTATCGCTACCAGAAGATTCTGCCGACACTGCTTGCAAAACTGTATTCTGGTTGTTGATTATAGTACTTTCGTTCTGACTGGAAGACATACTTTGTGAATTTTCCTGGCTCGTTTCACTCTTTTCTAATATTTGTTCGCAGAATGTCACAGTTCGATTTGACTTCAAATTTTTGTCTTGCAAATCTTGTGAGGCGTAGGGAGTGCTTTGTGGTTTGCTCTCAAAGTTCATGCTACACTCAGATGCGTAATGAGTCTCCATGGATGTAGTTGACTCGTAAGGAATGGGACAAGAAGTAGCTTTTAACGCGTTAGAAATGTGCTCCGCTTTGCCATGTAATCTTGGCGCAAAGATAGGTTCACCTTTCAATACGTTACATTCTAGGTTCAAAGATTGCTCTTTTTCCGCATCTGTTTTAGAGTCGGTTAATCGAAGTTTAGAGAAATCTATTTCTTGGAATGTTTCAGTTTCTTTGCCAGGTTGTGCCTCTGCCTTTGTCTGATATATCGGTTCCCTTCGAGACAAATGGTTTGCATCACTCAATTCGTAGGGACTGCTTCGAGCACTATTATCTTGTTGTTCTCCACTAGTAGTACTTCCACTTTTTGCTTCAGTAGAGCATACTTCCTTAGTCTCTTGATGTGATTCATATATTACACACTCCTTTAATTCTCTTTTAGAAACGTATAGAGGCTCTCTGATTTTGGCAGAGTCACTTTCATTGATTTCTTTTCTGGTCTGGTAAATCATTTCCTTTTTAGCTTGATTTCTCTGTTTAATTATTTCTAGTTTCTCTTCCAATCGTATGCCGTAACTTGACTCTTTGCTTGCTAAAAAAGCTGCTTTTTGAGAAAGAATCTCTTGTTTTGATACATAAGTGCATTCAGCGGATGCAGGTCGCATGTCATGTCTAGCATCCATCGCATCGTGTCGACTTCCATATTGAGTGTCTGAACAACTAGATTGTACTTCGGAACGAGTAGCGTATGGAGATTCGGTCTGTCCCAGTCTGTTCATCATTTCTGTTCTAGTAGCATATGGAGGCTCACTCATACATTTGCTCATAGGTGACACTCTTCCAGGATAGTTAACTGGCGTTTGCAACCGTCTGTCTGGTCTTATAGCGTAAGGGTTTTCTGTCCACGAAGTACTGGGTGGAGGGTCATAGGTTCTTTTACCATAAATAGGTTCCTTTGATAAAGAACCATCCATTCTCTGTTTCAACATTTCTTCCTTTGTATTGTATGGAGATTCAGAAAATCTTTGCCGTAACATTTCTTCTTTAGTTGCGTATGAACCGTCTGGAGTCATTCTTTGTCGTAAGATATGTTCTTTACTAGAGTATGGTGATTCACTGTACAGTGAATCCGATTTATTCATAATTTCTTGTTTGTTAGTGTAAGGACTTTCAGATATCATTTCTTTTCTGGTAGCGTATGGGTTTTCTCTAACGCATTCCGATCTTGTGGCATATGGATTTTCTTTAACACATTCTGCTCTTGTGGCATACGGGCTCTCTCTGATACTTTCAGATCTGGAGTCATACGGACTTTCTCTTACACACTCTGATCTAGTAGCATACGGGTTTTCTCTAAAACATTCGGCTCTTGTTGCATAAGGAGGGTCCAAAATGGGCATTGGAAGAGTTTGATTGTTTCCATAAGGATTCTCGTAACTTTGATTGGACACTTCAGATCTACTTGCATATGGATTTTCACTCGAAGTATCATAATACGAAGTATAAGTTCTTCGTGGCTTAGGTATAGGGTCATACACTAGCTGATCTTTGCTTTGGTAAACAGGTTCTGGAGGTAGAGGTTGAGTAGGATGAAATGGTTCGTGTTTCGTTTGCTGTTGTCTTTGGTAGATAGGATCTATTTTGGTAATCATGTTAAAGCTGTTTGTCTGTCCGTAGATTCCTCTCCTATTATATTCGATGAGAGAGTTCTGTCTACGCAACAGCGGGGTAACTTTTGGTTCTGTTTCAAAATCGCACATGGAGTTTTGTCTCCTGAGGTTTTTGAATACGGGTTTTGCGTCGTAATCTCTGATTGTGCCTATAGAACCGTCTCTGTCATCGCAGAATGAGGTCTGTCGTTTGAGTATTGGTTTTAGAACAGGCTTTTCACAGGAAGACGAGTTGCTTCGCTGCAACATTTGGTTCCTAATTTGTTGGTTTCGTATGTGCGTGTTCATATCGCTGAGGTCAGATTTCTCTCGCCTCAGCATCGGCGCTTGATGCCTCTGCTGCAAGTCACTCTCACATAGCGACTTCTGCCGAGACACCTTAGAACTTTTCGTTTTCGAACGGAATAAATCGAGTACGGCGTTTTTAATGAACGATGGTTTTTTCGACAATTTCTTTTTAGTTTTTGGTGAGAATGTTTCGTCGCGCTCCACGCTCGAGTTCATGGCATCAGATGAACTGCGGAAACCCACAACCAAACACCCTCTTAGTTGCGCACTCAATGAAATTACAAACGATATTCTCCACTTTCAGATTGTGAAGTATTTATTTTGTTCAATGATTGTGGCAATTTTCAAGAGATGAATTTTGCGATTCTGTGGAAAGCATATTGAAATATGTGCCACAGAGGAAAATAAATCAAAAACTACAATAAAAATCTACTTATTTTGCATATTCAAAGTTATAATATATATAAATACATTGAATGTGCTAACTACTTGCACTAAAATAATAATGTAAAAATTATAGAGGACAGATAAGAAATATACTAACTAATATGTTTCGCTAGAAGATGCTAATGGTTTACAAATTATATAATAAACATAATTCAATATGCTTTCTCGTAACAAGTTGCACTAAAATGCAGACACGCACTGCCAATTGGTCCATACTAAATACTAATGTTATTACAATTCACAGTCTTACGCCCTGATAGGATTATGTTACAAGTATATATACTTTAAACCACATACAAAACCATAGCAATACTGTGGCCCGACAAGACGTTGTTAGTCGTATGTGAAGCGATCGGTGTTTGCATGTTAGAGCAAATTGTACAGGGGCTGAATTAAACAAGATTTTCGAGTGGTGATAGAAATTTCTAGAACATGCATGAAGGTTCTTAGACACAAAAGGGACCTATCGTTGTTTCTAGATTCTGAAGGGACCTACGGGGATGGGGTGGTGTGGCGTGGATGTCTTACCTCAAGTTATGCATGTGTTGCGGCTTCCTATACAGTTCGAACGCTGAGCCGCGTTGCTCTCTGCTACCGGCTAAGTCTGAAATAGGACCATCTTCTTTGATTATTAAATGCTCCGTTTTTTATAGCATCGAAATATAAAATATGTACCAAACATTTTATATTTCGATGCACATATAACACGTTATAATGCTCACGACTATATGTACATGCATGTGTAAAATTTGACGTGTCCAAATGATACTTGAGATCTAATGGAATAAATGAGTTTGACTTTGATTTCATACCAGCCTCTTATGCTCCCATTGCAGGGATACCGGCCTACTCTCGATAATTGAGATTGAATCTTTGATCTACTACGGGAGCCCAATCCGGGTTGGTAGATGTCACATGTCTTCGAATTTATGGTTCTAAGACATGCCGTGTTCCTCACGATGTTTTCCTTCACCGTTCCGAGAACGTGGTATTGCGCACATAAATATTTCAAGTGAAAAAACTCATTGGTGCACCTGTGGGTTTGAACCAGCAACCTTCAGATTGAAAGTTGGCATCTATGCCCCTGGGCCACCACGCTCTCCATAAAACACATACATTTTTTTAATATATTGTATGTATATTAGCTGACCGGGCCACGCGTTGCTGTGGCTAACGTTTTTGTCATATGATATTATAATTTGCAATAAATTAAAATTGCGACTATAATTTGAGATTTAAACTATCCTATCTCTCAAGTTGGATCGAACTGCACATGGTATGCGAATTTTATTATAATCGGTTAAGTGGTTTAGGAGTCCATTGAGGACAAACATTGTGACACGAGATTTATATATATTAAGATATATAAAATATGTATGTGTTTTTAATATAATTTATTCATAATACAAGTTATAAGACCTTCCAATACCCTTCCGAAAATCTAAAACTTATACTGTGAGCGTAACGCGAGTGCTTTTATAGCTTTTGCGGTAGAAATGGTTATGACGCTGACAATAATTGTACAATACAGTTACAACTATAGTTATCTCGAAATAGATGCTTACCTATAAGGTGAGGATTATGTGGTAGATTAATGGCGCGGTGATGTGACGGCGGTCCGGAGTAAGGCGGGGATTGAGGCGGCATCTGCCCACTGTACATGTTGGCCTGGAAATAAATCTTAGATTAAATTTAATTAGTTAATTAATTTTATTATGATAATTATAATAACAATAATTTTAAATCATCACTGTTAGCAAAAATGTTTGTTTGTTTCTGTCATGCAAACCCTCCAATAACTGGCCAACGTAGCCAACTGGCCTAATAGCTCATAATTGGTTGGTAGCAGCGCTGAAGGCAGGTAGTAGGTCTGTCTTCAGCGCTACTACCAACCAATACGGACACCTAGCTCCGAAGATGTTTTTTTTAATTGCTTTTTTTTACATAAAATACAATTATACAGGTAAACTTAAAGAGAAAAACTCTATCTAAATATAAAATTACATCCAAATCGTTAGAGTAATTATCGAGGTACGCGAAAGATAAAAATAAATTTAAATAACAAGAATTGCCCGTTCAAAATTTTATTTTACACCACAGATAAGATATCTGCAAAATAAAGAGTTTTTATCAATCTACAACGAACCTGTTGATAGTTGCTATGTGGGTGCGAGCGGTGCGAGGGCTGCGAGAGTGAGTGCTGGTGAGAGTACTGCGGCACCTGGGGGAACCCCCCGCGTGGAGACTGCATCATGTTTTGTGTTGGCGGTGGAGGCTCCATACTTTGCTAGAAAATTTCACGCGACCGTTCATAAATATGCCAATCAATTGAATTTATTTATTTTAGGGAAATCAACAGCGATTTAGTTACATATTATTGTTATGAACTATTCTAATAGTTTGGCTAATAATAGATTTCCACGGAAAATACAAATGGTTGAATGGTTTTATTGTATTTATTGAATATTTTTACAATGTGCTAAATACTAACACTCAAAAATCCTCTAAATACAATAAATTATCTAAATGTAATAGGTGTGTGAATATGACTCCGCCCCTTTTTGTCAAAATAAAACACATTTGTTCGCTTACAAAATTAAAAAAAAAATTATTGAAAGTATGCTCCATCTGCAGCTACAACCTTCGCCCATCGTTCAGGTAGTTTTCGTATTCCTTGCTGGAAGAAGTCCTGGTCTTTTGAGCTTATCCAGTTGTCAATCCAAATTTTGATACTTTCACATGAAGTAAACTTTTCTCCAGTAAGGTCTGTCTGCATCGTCCGGAATAGGTGGTAATCCGAAGGAGCTATGTCTGGTGAATATGGCGGGTGGGGTAACACTTCCCAGTCCTGTCCCTCTAAATATCTTTTTACGACTTCTGCGGTATGCGGTTTGGCATTGTCATGCTGAAGAACTAATTTGTTATGTCTATTCACCCATTCTGGTCGTTTTTCTTCTATGGCTCGCTTCAAACGCATTAGTTGTCGTCGGTAAACTTCTCCATTAATAGTTTCAGAGGGTTTGAGCAACTCATAATATACAATACCTTTCTGATCCCACCAAATACAGAGCATGACCTTGGCACAGTGAATATTTATTTTTGGCTGTGATGGGCCTGGTTCGCCTGGTTTCACCCAAGCTTTTTTGCGTTTAGGATTTTCGTAGTGTATCCATTTTTCGTCTCCTGTGACTATCCGATGCAAAAATCCTTTTCTTTGCTGTCTTTGAAGCAGCATTTCACAAATGGTTTCCCGACGTTCCATGTCTCTTTCTTTTAAATCATGTGGAACCCAGTCACCGGCTTTTTGAATCATTCCCATCATTTGTAAACGCTTTGCAACAGTTGAACGATCAACATTTAATGCTGCAGCTAATTCTGATTGAGTTTGGCAAGAATCTTCCGCCAATAATGCTTCCAATTCAGCATCTTCAAATTTTTTTGGTGGTTTTCCATGTTCTTTATCCTCAGTACTAAAATCGTTATTTTGAAATCGTCGAAAGCATTCCTTGCAAGTTGTATTAGACGGAGCATGCTCACCATAAATCTCCACAAGCAAACGATAAGTTTCCGCTGCAGTTTTCTTCGCAATAAAATAATGTAATAACACTTCCCGCAAATGACGTTTATTTGGAATAAAAACCGACATTTTCGAAAAGGTGAAAACAATTGTTGCTTACACTTCAACCAAATATCATAAAATGCGTTAGATAGCTGACATTCAGTACTATCGAATACAAGTATGGTCATTTATTAGTACACGTAAACAATACTAAAAACGACATCTGTTGAGAAAGGGCGGAGTCATATTCACACACCCAATAAGAACAACAAACGTTTACACACTTATAAAAACGCCTACAAAAGGATTTCCTGTGTTACATATGGCATAGACATATATAAAAACAAGACAGACACCCAAGACACTCGCGTCTGTAGGTATCCTTTGATTCCCTACACGTATCCTCGGGGTGGTGCTAAAGGAGCTATAAAAATAAGCAGTAGAACTTGTGCAAAGTTCTGCCTTCACACCTGGTAATCTGCCACCAGCAGTGATGCACTCGCATTGCTGTGTTCCGATGGATGGATGTGGGTGCCGGTGAAATTACGTGCGCATTAGACGTAACATCCCTCATTATTTTGGCGTAACAGGTAGCGACTTGGGTCTTTTCATACTTTGGTCGGGGAGGACCTAAGTCATATTACTGTTGTTATGGGTGGAGGTAACCACTTAACATCAGGTGGGCCTTCAGATCGTCCCATCATATTAGTTACATAACAAAATGGCAACGTAATTAGCATTTTTAACAATGAATCAGGGTCTTTTGTTATAGACATGTTTTCACTGTTTCTTCTTTGCTTACCCCGTTTCTTGGATGATGGTTGTCTGGCGGTCGGTAGTGCTTCGGCTTCGGCGGAGGGACAGGCTTGTACGGAGGCACGGGGGCGCCGCCCCGGCCCGTGTAGTCGGCTTGAGACGCTGAGTTGGTTCGGGCACTGGAGATACATTAAAATCATTACGATTAAAATAATATGGAACGACAATGTACGCCAAAAATTTTAACACTTCTTTTTGGTGTTGCAATAATTTTCACCAATGTTAAATAGCAATGTTAAATGTATCACAATGTATGATATTGTTATACTTTTATCATTGCTTTTCTTGGGTTTGGTCCCGATATCCTATTTCTACAGTGCATTGTATGCGAAGACGTGGAGTTTGCGGTTCAAACATATGTACATATCAGTTTCATTCATATTGTGTGCCTTCTTCGAACTAATCGCTAAGTTCAATATCAGGAACCGTCAAAACTCAACAATGATAGTCCATTATTCCCTTAAATCTCAAAATAAATAACATAAATAAATAAATATTCATGGACATTACACACAGCGACATCTAGCCCCAAACTAAGCATAGCTTGTATATGGAAACTAGATAACTGATAGAATACATATAGTACTTTTTTTTTGTAAATACATACTTATAATACATATTAACACCCAGACACAGAACAAACATTTATATTCGGAAACAAAAGCTTGTCCTATCAGGCCATTTTTAAAAGTTATATGTATGGTGAAATGTCCAAGAATATTTATTTATTTTACAGATGTATTTGACTATTTGACATTATGTATTTTAATTCCTTTTTTACCATTTTTATACGGTAATTGATGATTTAAATACTTTTTCTCAATTCTTTATTGAATATCATAAAAAAGTTTTTTTTTATAAATATCTTTGACTTTAACGTATATTAATA
Source organism: Aplocera efformata (assembly GCA_921293045.1). Classification (NCBI taxonomy): domain Eukaryota; kingdom Metazoa; phylum Arthropoda; class Insecta; order Lepidoptera; family Geometridae; genus Aplocera; species Aplocera efformata. Next base: position 3,065,111 of record OV121057.1, read on the forward strand.
CAAATATAAAATAGAAAGGTATTTCAGGCGAGCTAAACCCTGAAAAAGGCTTTCTTTCATACCTGAGACGCTACTATGATTGAAAAGGTATATGATGATCACAAGGAGAAACAAAAATATATTGTTTTTCTATTGAACACACTTTGTCATTTTATTGCCACAAGAACCATTATGAAACCACAATTTATTTAAGGGAAATCTAGTGTAAACATTTACCTGTATTTGGAATGTTCATTGGTGGGTACGCTGGGTAGTGAGGGGCCGCGGGCGTGCATCGGAGCCGCGCTGCCGTTCACATTCGGACGGCCATTTTGCTGTGCCGGACTGCGGTAATTCTCTGCCGATCTGTAAATAAATATATAGTAAAAAACAATTTCAAAAACAAGCTTTTCTTTAAATACTAGCGAACACCCGCGTGTGTAAACGCTAAATTTACAAAAATATATATTTTGTGCCTAATGCATTGTTTTAGTGGTCTAAAACCATCTTCGCATTGTTGCCTTTTTCTGACATAAACCGCATATTTTATTTCAATTTATGTGATTAAAAATAGGTCTAAAGTTAACATAGTGCAAAGTTAAGTTAACTTTAGGTTCAGAGGTCGACACAATTAGGAGCAAAGTAGTGGTATAAGGCTAGTCTTTTAAGTATAAATGTCCCATCGTGATACTAAAACATCCATACTAAACATTTACATCAGTAACTAATCTAGGCTTTGCGTGGCACCACTTTGTGGGGTCCAGTTGCTCGCGTCCGTAGGTAAGTACACCGGTACCCACACCCTTCCAACGGAGCATAGCAATCTATGTCCCGGTGGAAGGGTGTGGGTACCGGTGAAATCACATATGAGACGTAACATCCCCGTCTCGGGTGACAGATGCAACGGGTTTCCGACTTGGGTCTTCTTATACCTCGGTCAGAGAGGACCTAAGTCGTATTGCTTTTGTCTATGGGCGGTGGTAATGACTTAACATCAGGTGAGCCACAAGTTCGTAACGCCACTGCTATCGCATTTAAAATGTGATATAGTGCTAGTCTTTTAAGAATGTATTTCTAAGCCAATTTGATTAAGATTAAGTTACTAAAACATCCATAATAAAAAAAAAAAACAAAAACAAAAAACAACGTTAACACACTCATACCTCTGCACTAGGATTCCCTGTGTCGCAGATGGCATGGACGAACACAGAAACACAAGACAAACACCCAAGACCCGAGAACAAACTTCATGCTCACCGCACAAAGTGTGCCCCGGCCGGGACTCGAACCCGGGACCCCTCGCTTCGAAGGCAGGGCTGCTACCAACTAAGCCACGGAGCAGAACTTAGAACAGTAACTAATGTTGGGCGTTTCGTGTCACCACTATCGCCTACTTACGCTTAAAATCTGGTATCACTACATAGTATAAAACAAAGTCGTTTTCTCTGTCCCTATATCCCTATGTATGCTTAAATCTTTAAAACTACGCAACGGATTTTGATGCGGTTTTTATTAATAGATAGAGTGATTCAAGAGGAAGGTTTATATGGATAATACACTAGCAAGTACCCGGCTTCGCACGGCTAGTTTCTCATACGACACTGATGCGACACTAACCGTGCGAAGCCGGGGCGGGTCGCTAGTAAGTAATATAAAGTAAACCTGTTTTAGTCTGTAGTCCTGAATAAATAAGTGATCGCGGTACCTGTAGTTACTCTCCGGACTTCTGTTGTAATCCAATGAGTTGTGCTCGTGCGAGTTGGAGTTTCTTTGAGGGCTTTGGGCAGACATTGCCGTTGGGTTCGGAGGCGGCGGTGGCTCCATTTTACTGCAAGGACAAATGTATTTTTACATATGTGCATATGTACAAATACATATGTATTTTATTACAAGTATTTTTGTAACCTTGAATTAATTTTTGCAATAAGTTATAAAGCTTTTTCTAGCTAAATTTCTGGACTAGAAAATCCATTTGGTGATTTTCTAGTCCCGAAATATAGATGATCTTACAAATAAATATTGTGTCTGTTTGTAATGTCAAAATAACTGTTGATTGCTCATGAATTTGAAAGTGAATACGGTACTTATAACAGAAATACACTTGCAATTTTTTTGTCTGTTTTTTTTTTCGGGTTCGAAACGGCTGGAATGTTTTTGACCAGACTTTCCTGCAGATGGTTGATGTTATAAGGAGTAACTTAAAGGATGTGTTACCAGGATATAAGCTATCCTGGTACCAAATTTCATCCCGATCCGTACAGCCGTGATTAAGTAACAAATATTACTTGTCAAGTTGTCACTATTGCGCAAGCTGTGATACCCTATTATTACGGGTATACTAAGAATGTAAACAACTTATAATAGTTGAATGTTCAGTGTAACCCTGTGTTGGGTGTCTTATTAATAAAATAAATAAATAAACATCTATCCATCCAAATTTTTGCATTTATAATAAGGTATATTTATAGTTTTTTGGGGGTCCAGTTGCTCGCGTCCGTAGGTGTGTACCCTTTGATTCTGTACACGTACCCCCTGGGTGGTGCTAAAGGAGCAACCAAAAGTAGCAGTAGAACTTGTGCCAAGTTCGTCCGGAGAGGTACTGCCACCACATCTGGAATCTGCCGCCAAGCAGTAGTGGATGCATTACTGCGTTCCGATGGAAGGGTGTGGCTGCCGGTGAAATCACATGCGCATGAGACGTATCATCCCCGTCTCGGGTGATGGACGCAGCAGGATGAATGCGACTCAGTAAAGATTTGGATCTCATACTGAGTCGCATTACTGTTGTCATGGGCGAGGGTCACCACTTACCATCAGGTGGGCCCTCAGCTCGTTCCGTCACGAATTCACATAGTGAGGTGATTTTTCAGATTCCTATTTCAATAACTGTTCGGACTTACATAGAGGGTGGAGCTACTTTGAGGTCGTCGGGCGCGTTCGGAGGCAGACGACATGAGCCCATCGCTGATCCGTTGTTGGAAGCCCCACTGTACTCGTACGATGACGTTCCGTCGTACGAGGTTTGCTGTGGAAATACTTATTTTTAGCCGGTAGGAAACATTTCTGATAGTGTTGACACTAAAACCAAACGTATGGTCAACTTTTAAGTCATTAATTGGTTAACATTCTAACAAGATAAGACACTTACGGTGTTACGTCAGTTGTACGGCTTTACGACGATTGTATGGTCATACAACCGTCGTAAAGCCGAGGTGCTGGTGAGACGACCTGTGTATGATGTTTTCATGAAAACCCTCTTACTAAGCGTTACTTACCGCGTTGGGATGTCGGTGCCTGTCAAGGGAGCCTTGGCTTTGCGACGGTTGTATGACCATGCTCGTCAGACGACCTGTGTATGACTTTTTCATGAAAACTTTCTTACTAAGCGTTACTTACCGCGTTGGGATGTCGGTGCCTGTCAAGGGAACCTTGGCTTTGCGACGGTTGTATGACCATGCTGGTCGGACGACCTGTGTATGTGGCTGTTTCGTCGGATGATTCTTTTGGAGGGCCGAATAGACGCTCCTGTGCACTTGGTCGGTTGTTTGACTGCTGAGAATGTATTATTTATATTATTATTTCAAAATTGATAGTAATAACATTTTTTGGCTACTTTACTTGAGAGAAATAGGGTGAAGTAAATCAATTGGGAATTGATGAAGCTAATTAAAGCTAACAACTAGCCTTTTTAATTATTTCAAAATTTTTATTATAAGTATCCACACCTCTGTGTATTTTGCAATAAAATTTTGTATATTTTAATAATTTAATAATGATAATTATAAAAGCCGTTTGATGAGATCATGTTTCGCTAATATATAATACATTTCTATTATTTTTCCTTTATCATTAATTAGATACATTATTTATCCGGTTTTAAATTCCTGTTTATCCCGCGAAAAGTTTCCCCAATTTTTAACAGCTGGTAATACTGAAGAAAAGTAAACTCTGGACAATGGCGCAAGCATAAGCCAAAAAAAGAAGAAAATTAGATACATTACATTTTGTTATTTTTTAATGATACTTTATTAAAAAATACAACTGCTGAAAACTGGAAGTGAACTTTATGATTATATCATTCTTAATCGGCTCTGTAGCTTATTTTGTATCACCAGCCTCCGAAGCAAATGGTCCCGGGTTCGATTTCGTGATTTTTCTCGGGCTTTAAGTGTCCGTGTATTACAGGTCACACACCTGTAATACAGGGAACCCAAGTGCAGTATATAAATTGCTTGCAAAAACTGCAAAATCACGATACATCGTTGTTAATCAACAATCAGCTTGTACGTTGCAAAGTAAAAAAAAAACTCGTACCAATGCACTAGGATTCCCTGTATCGCAGATGGCATGAACAAACAGAAACACAAGACAAACACCCAAGACCCGAGAACAAACTTCATGCTCACGACATACAGAAATCTAACCTGGGACCCCTCGCTTCGAAGGCAGGGCTACTGCTAAGCCACGGAGCCGTCACAAACGAGTGCTTACCTGAGGATTATGTCTGAGGTTGTGCGGCGGGCGGCCGGGCGGCGGCGCGGGTAATAGGACACCACCCGTCGGCCGAGTAACCGGACCCCCTCTCGGTGGGAGCTCTGGCACTGTTCATACACAAGTAACTGATTACAAATCGACTAACAACTTCAATACTTTCAAAGTTGTTACCGACGCGCTCTTATTTATTAAGAGAATAGCAAGAGAACAGGAACAATTTTTGCTTTACCATAGAGTTTTGTTTCGTCAATATTTTTAAATTTTTAGGGCTCAGCCATTTTGCCGTGCGTACAGCTGGCAGTATATGAAACATCACCATAGCAGTAATTATGTATTATAATTAAATGAATATGTTCAGGTACATTTCATATAGCGCCACCTAGCTCTAAAATAAGCATAGCTTGTACCATGAACCAGATTACTGATCGATTATAATATAATAGTAATATTAATAATCTTATATTAATATACTCCCGCAACAGCGCAGAAAGCTAAAACTGCCACCTGAACTGTGAGACCAATGCATTCCTATTGGGATTGTATTTTTAGAAAACCTTGATTTACCAAACAAGAATCATTAAAATTCCTTCCAAAAAGTGTCAGAGCAATGACTTTGGAAACGGCTGCACCAATTTCCACCAAACATGGCTAAGAACAATCTTTTATAAACCCGCATTAATACAAAAAACCGCATTGAAATCGGACCATACCTGAGATACGTTGCCTCAAGACCACATACGGATATACACAGCTGTCATACTTATAAAACCTCTCTTAAAATCCGCGGAGTTAAAAATTAAAAATAGGGCTTTTTACTACAAATTAAAAAAGACGTAATCAGCGCACTTAGAAACGAGTCCAAAAACACACTAATTAATCACTTATCAAACAACTTAAGAGATGGTATATTGATAAACGTGTTGTCGTCTCGATTTTTCGAACTGCACTAAAACTCGTCGAATAAAATACTCGATACAGTTATAAGTGGCATAAAATGCAAATTTCGGAACCCTTTATTCGGGTGAAGTCTACCTGCACTGGATTGGCAACTTTGGTTCACTTCTTATTTTAATTTTAAGCTGATCAGTATTTAATCTTTTGAAAGACCATTTACCTGTTCCACGATAATGAGATGGCAATTTAGGAACCCGAAATCAATATAAAATCGAATCGGCTTGAAAGAGAAGAGTGTTTTAATTTATAATACTTATTTTGGAAACAAACAGTACATAATTAAATTAATAATGGCACATCTTACTAATGTTATAAACGCGCGAATATTTGAATGTATGGATGGATGTTTGTTACTCAATCACGCCAGAACGGCTGAACGGACCTGGATGAAATTTGGCACAGAGATAGATTATAGTCTGGAATAGCATAGGCTACTTTTGATCCCGGAAAAATGTACGATTCCCGTTGGAAGTCCAACCGCGGGTAACACCGCGGGGAGCAGCTAGTTCTCAATATAACTAGATTGTAACTTACCGGTTCCATACAAGGGTGAGTGGGGCGGCGAATGCGTCATATTGTTGGTATGGTACGGTGGTGCTTCGGTATTCGGCCCCATGTGGTTGCCTTGAGGATTGTGACCATTCATCGGTGCTGCGTTTGTGTTCGCTGAGAAACCGTATTTGCTGTCGCCGTAGCCACCCTGCTGTTAAATAAACTACTTTTTTATGATATTGCAAAGAGGCGTAAGTCAAAGAAACTGTTTTAAACTGCGTTCCTGTTTCATAGGAGGTTGATTGCAGCTTTAATTCTATATTTGAATAACTGCAAAATTGTATATATTATAGTTCTATTATTTGAGTTAATGATTTAAGTATAAATATTATTTGAAATAATGAACCTAGAAATTAAAATAAAACTGAAAGCAGAGGTTACTTTAACTTAGATTAGTAGAGAAGTATCATAATCATAATCATTTAAGTATCATCCTACTAATTATTTTTTTTGTGGATTATCCATACAAAAAACGTAATTCCTTATATTAATAAGATTAAGTCAACCCAACATAATCAATCAAGTTATCCATTAAACTAGAGACTTTTCTTGTTTCCGTGGGCATTTTTGAATCTAGAAATAATCACAGGTATAGGTATGAAAAAAAAAAACAAACCGTGTAAGGAGGCGGTACCGCGTCAGTCATATGATTCATGTCGTCCATATTATCCATATTATCCTGCGTAGTGGCTATCGACGGATCCGACGAGGATTTCACCAGGCGGGGCGCGGGGGGCGGGCTTACTTCCAAATCACTCTCCGGGCTCGAAGCGTAAGACAGTCTATTCTCCGTACTCGATGACATCGAGAATAAGAAGTCATCGGACAACGGCTCTGGCCTCTGTTTTCCATACAGTCCGCCATTTTGTAACATCCGCCATTTTGTCGTCGATTGTAGCGTCCAGGGAGGTGGGTTATGGAATGGGGTGATAAGACAAGACAAATGAATGAATGCACAGAATACGTTACAGAAACTAAAACATATTTAGCGTCTGTGAATGATTAATGGGGGCACACGTGGATGTTAACATTCACTTTTAGATTCCCTTAATTTAATTCATCAAACTGTTATTATATATAAGTAATTTGAATGCTAACGTCCAACCAATATAAATGTTATTATACACTGATACATGGTTGAAAATATACACACGCTTGAGTTAAATAATAAGGTAAAACAAAATTTTGACTTAAATAAAACAAAATACTATTTTAAACTTAATACTCATGCACTAAAGCGGTCAAAGCAATAAAAGCAGCCAATATACATACAATGGTTAATAAGTGAGCAAATAAAATTAATACAAATTGTGCTTATCCTAGCGTGGTAACATCTGGTAACATTGTTTACTCCTAATAATATTCTAAACGTATCCTAAATGCTGTTCAGAAATAGGTTTACTGATTGTCGGCTGAACATCTCTTTCAGCTTCTGATTGCTCAACTTTCTCACTGTTTTCAAGGTCTTGTAATTTAAGGGTAGGCAAAGATAAGTTTCGAATCTTATTCAAAGAACGTTCGGTTACAGTGGGCAGAGTGCGAACTTCGCTGAACCTAACTGGCTCTTGTTTTACACTACATTTGCAATTCGGAATTTTACAAATCGGTCTCATTGGCTTCTGCAGTTCTCTGAGCATTGACTTGGGAAACTCTTTCTGAAGTCTAGCCTTCCATTCGGGCACTTCGTTCGTCCTTCTAATATCGTTATCGTTAACGAAGAACGAAGCCGGTTTGTATTGATCTGACATTGGAACTACTGAAGATGGCCTCTGTATGTTAGGAACTGGCGATTTGCAAGTCGTTTCTAGAACACTATACGGTCTGAACGATTGAGCTTGGACACTTGTCTGAAATACCGGCTGAAATTCTGGATTATTTGGAACAGATTTTTTCATTTTTCGTTGGTAGTAGATTTGTCTTTCATCATATGGATAGCTCGCAAGTGTGTGTCTATTTTTGTTCGGAACCCCGTATATGTTGTTAGGCATGCAAGGAGTGAGTGTTTCAGAGTAGTAATAGGGCACTACATGATTTCTGTTAGCGTCATACAAATGATCGTGGGTTTTAGAGTTCTGTGGGTTAGATACAAGTATGGCTTGCGGTGAGCTCAAAGGCCTGGGAGAATAGTTTTGGATAGGATAGGATATGGGATAGAAGGCTGGGTAAGGGGAAGGGGGTATAGGGAAGTATATATCCGACACCATTTCAACGTGCTATACCAAGACAGAACAGAAACTATGTTAATAAATATGTCCATGTATTTTGAAATATGAATACAAAACTTTTCAGTCGTATTTTTTTTATTTGACACAATTGTATTCAAATTTCTAAGCACAATATTAAACGAAGTACAGATAGAAAAGAGCACATCTAATTTACCAATGCACCAATTTGCCTTTACCAAGCAACCGTCTTGAAGCATGATGCGTTACTGTTGTAAAAGGAACATGTTAACATAGAGTAACAGATTATACCTTCCCATACAATACAAATATATTCCATAACCAATGATTGTATCGCTATAAATCTTACCTTGGTCTCCGAAACCCAGAGCTGTTGCTGCTGGGTTCTTTGTATGAGATCTAGGAGTTTACTGAACCATGTGCTTTGGTTCGCTTCGCTTAGCGTTATCGTGTGGGTAAACACGTGGCCCCATACTCTTTCCATGTGTTGGCATTGTTCTAGTAATTTCTTTGATGATTTGTGGGCAGACCTAAAGAAGAAAGCTTATTTATAACGACGGCAACAATATTATTTAATCGTAACTTCGCAGTTATAATACTGTGAAGTTACCTTTAGAGTTAGAAAATTGCTTGAAGTGGTTTTGCGTTTGACCAATTAATGACCGGGTGGAGAGTTGCTTAACTTAGAGGATTTTAATAAGCTAGTTAAGAAAAGCGCTTATCTACTACTCCCCAGAGTCAATAGATACCTAGCTCAGGATGTGGATAAACTGGTGGGCAGCGCAACGCTGATATTCTAAGGAAATTAATAGAAGATCAACAAAGAAGATTATTTTGGTTTATGTTAACAACTCACTTTGGTAAGCCAGCTCTCAACTGCTTAATGATATGTTTATTATCCGCCTTGAGGAATATCACAATGGGATAGAACTGCGCGTAGTTTAACCGATCGACCGCGTTAGGCGTGATATCCAGTAAAGCATGTTTCCCTCGCTCCATTACAGATCTGATGCTGGATAGCCTTATTATTCCTGCGGATTTTGTCTTGCTATCTTCTAATGTGCTGTCCATTTCTATAGAACATAAAAGATATACATATATTTTACTTTCAACACTGAATTTCATTTGCGGATACTTTCACATGCGATTAACACACACAAACGAACATTTTAAATAAAAACGTGCAGATTTTTTTAAACAAACATGTATTAATATATAAATTATGGAGTTACCAAAAAACTATAAACATCTTTATCTGTTAAAATAAATTAAAATTACCACTATTACTTTTATTATATATAGATGACATTATTTTACAATTTCTAGATAAAAGATCATATACCATTGACTTGTTACTTCTATCAATATGTTCGTATGTAATACCACGTTTACCTAACTTTTAAAGGCTATGGTAGACTAAGGCTATGCAATTGCAAGCCAAGAATAGGGGTAATACTTTAGTCTTACTTGGTGAAGAGAATTTATCCGGATTCTCGTTGAGCAGCCTCTCTCTAGCAATGTCCCCAACAGCTCCTAGCACAATAACCGGCCGAACGAAACCGGGCTGTTTAAGCACCACTCTTTCGTAAGCCGGGAATTTGCTGATACTATCTGAGAGAACCACTTCGTCCCAGTGCTCCTGTTGATACAATATTATGTGTAAGGAGCGTTGCAATTTCATTGACTTTTACCGCTTTGGAAAATATGTTTTCAAGGACAGCCTGTACGGATCACGTACAGGCATTTTGTTTATGCTGCAAGGCTGCAACCTAGTTTTAATATTTACTTATACATTTCTTTATACGTTATTTATATTTACTTAATCAGTTGATCTTACGCTACCTCAGCGGACAACCGCGGATTAGCATTCTAAACATAACTTGGAACTTTTAACTAATAAACTAAATAGAATCGTGATATCCGTGGTTTAAGTCAACTCACCACCTACTACCGACCTCTGGGCCCATACATCTCAATTTGGTCCTTCGAGCCATAAAGTCACTCTCGTTTGTCGAGAGTAAATCGAGATCGAACTGTATACGGTCAGTTTACATGCTTTTCTACTTCTATCTTATAAGTCAAAGGGAGATTTTGTTTTCAAGGATATTTATTGTTTATGTGAAAATAGACTGTTTGAAAATTTTTGTATAATTATATCTCTGCTGTCAAGAGTATTTTTTTCATTATCCTTATTGATTTCATAATTTTTGATAGATATAATTTATATTTACCTTGCCAAGACTCTTACTCCGTCGATGGGTGGACCGTCGCCGCCTGAAGAAGTTGTGCTTTCCATCGTTCCCTGACATTTCTTTCTTAGTCGCGTTGAACTGAGCCGTCGCTAATTCCTCGGCGCGGGCTTTGTTGGGGATTTGACCTTTCTGGACCTCTTGATTATTGCGCCCTGAAATATTAGATGACCGCTCAGGTTTCATTGAATATTGTTTTGCACAAAAATATATGGAACAAATACGCCATATTTAAATGTAACTAAGTGGGCTACGTCGGCTTAAGACCCCTGAAAAAGGGGTGCATATAACATCTTGCCAGCTTGACGAGGGGAAACGGCATCGGGCCTTGAGAAGGGGGTAAAAATATGTATTTCGATGAGGAAGTATTGTAATCCAAGGAAGGGCCCCTCGATACAATGTACAGTGCATTCTGTGTTGGGAGTTCTTATTAAATAAATAAATAAAAAAAACCTCTCCTATATACTCTATGGTCTCTAGATCCTATGGTTTCTCACCTATTCTATAGACCTGCCACGCGCCTACGGTGCCGTTGTGTAAGGTATCTACCACGTGGAACACATCTCCGCAGCGGAACGACATCTCCCCATCCGTCGGCTCGTTGTAGTGGAAGTGCGTCTTTATGTGGAAGGAATCGCCGGCTGGAACAAATATAACATGATAGAATGATTCTGAATATTACTAAAGCACTAAAGGTCTTAGTATACCTAATGGGTAGGTTTTAAGTAGATAAAAATTATCAAATATTATATAATAATATTATCTAATAAATCTGGAATTTGCCGCCAAGCAGTAGTGCTCGCATTACTATTGTCATGTGCGGGGGTCGCCTCTTACCACCAGGTGGACCCTCAGCTCGTTCATTAATCACTAAATCACAGAAGAAATAAAAAGCAACTGTTTCTTGACCAATGTTTTAATATCATTAATACCATCATCATCTGAAACTAATAATTCGTTTGTTTCGATTTATTTAGTAGCCATCTAAAATCTGTGGAGATTTTGTTCCGTGATGGCAAGCCGAATTCCTTATAAACTACTAAAGATATGTTGTAATTTGTCAAGACACTCACGCGTTTGTCCACTGGCCACCGCGTTGTATTCGTCCGGCGAATGTTGCACTATGAGATCGATCCGTTCTTGAAGGCTGAGCAGGTATAGGACTGCCTCCTCCCGGGTCACGCCTTTCATTTCCATTTCGTTTACCTGAAAATAGAGAGTGGAGACATTTTATTACAAGATTAAATTTTGCTACGATTTTAGACGAGATTTAGACGCCAATAAAGATTTGTGACCCTCTTTAGATAAGTAAAAGTAGGTAGCTCTTCATAAGAATAGTACTACTGCAAGGGACAGACAATCTTAATAAATAAGACGTCGCGTTCCGTCTTCAGGAAGCCAAGGTGTGTGCGAGTGTGTGTGTGTGTGTGTGTGTGTGTGTGTGTGTGTGTGTGTGTGTGTGTGTGTGTGTGTGTGTGTGTGTGTGTGTGTGTGTGTGTGTGTGTGTGTGTTAATAAATAACAATGAATCTTATGTTTTTGGATACTGATTAAACCGCATTAACTGACCTTGAGGATCTTATCAGCTGGCTGCAAGCCTTGCAACGCAGCGGGACTGGAAGGTTGTACTCCTGACACGAACACTCCGGAATGGTTCCCACCGCATAACCGTAGACCCACTGAGCCCTCTTTTTGGAAACTGATCAGCCTTGGTTCAGTCCTTAATAAAAAAAAATAATGACAATTTAAACCGGTTGGGAACATATGGAAGGTTGTAAAATAGGTCATCACTGAAAGATGGTTGTGTAAATAACTTACGGCGGTTTTCTCTGATTGACCATTCCTTCTTCCTCGTAGAGCTGTCGCCTACTGCTGTAGTAATCTGAAAATATATTTTTTATACAGATCAACAACATAAGAGTCTTCTTGTGGCGTGAGAGTGGCGCGAGGAGAGAAGAAAAGAGATCGAACAGGTTTAACGTGGATAACAGACAAACGGGCTTTGGCTGTTGGCTACATGACTTTTTGTGACTTACTTTCTAAGTTTACCTTCATTCCAAGGAGGCGGGGGTCTCAATTATAATCTTTAAAGGGTCCTCGCCGGTTCTCCCCTCGACCTCCCCTTACGGACGCCGATACATACAAGTTCTGTCGGCTCCTCAGATACCGTGATGGTACGGGCTCTGACGTTGGGTGTGTGATATGCTGTAGCTGAATTGATATGTTTACCTTCATTCCTCGGTGGCGGGGGTCTTGGCGGTTGTTCCTCAAAGGGTCCTCGCCGGTTCTCCCCCGGACCTCCCCTGACGGGCGCCGCTACGTACAAGTTCTGTCCGCTGCTCGAATACCCTGAAGATACGGGCTCTGAAGTTGGGTAGGTGGCTGCTTGAGGCGTTGTTGCTTCTGCGAATAAATATTAAAACGTTTACATACTCATATCGTTTACAATTTTTTTTAGATGAATATAATATCAATATAGACATTCTAGCTACAATATTGCATTGAGATATTGACACTAAAAATTCAAATTACTTTGATTTTGACAGTGTAATTTCTATTCAAATCTTGAATAGTTTTTATATAAGTATATTTTTAATACTTATTGTTGTTATTACCTGAAACCTAACCTGTCTTTATTGATGGGACTTATCGATGCCATTAAATGTTATTTGGCTAAATAAATGAAATAAGGAAACATCTATCCGAACTTTCTCATTTATAATAGTAATGTGATACTCAGATATGCATCTTCAGGCTTTGATGATCTCCAAAAGTTAAGCTTCCTCATCACAACCGACTACGGTCGTGGCGCCGGTTACAGGCCATTTGTCTTCCTGGAAAGTCATATGTAAAGACTTACCTAAGCTGTTATAATTGTTCTGGTAGTTCCCATTGGTCACCGTTTCTTCCCTAATCAGTTCTCTAGTGACCACTAGATTCAGCCGATCCTTGCAGGACTCCACCAGCTTCCTGGCTTCCTTCAGGGTCATAGCATCAGTGACTGGGGTGTTGTTGATCTTGGTCACCACATCTCCCTCGCAGAGACCCTGACCTCCTTGGTTGAACTGTTCCCGGGCGCGCATCGTTAGCTCTTTCACGTAGATCTTGCATCCTAAGACTAGGCCGAAATCTGGAAACGAGAAAGTTAATCGTTGAATTTTTTTTTTTTTTACTTAGTTTATTAGCATTCTTTTACAAACTTTCGTAAATTTTTTTTTTAAATGTTTCGCCTGTCTCCTTCTCCCACCATTGTCTAGATAGCATAAACAAAGAAAAACGTTTATATATTTTTCTTGTCATTGGCATTTACGTTTTTAAGAACAGACAGCTCGTTCCGTCATTTATTCAAATAAAAAAGCCACACACTATACATAGCCCAGACTTACTAACAAATTGGTTTTGACGTCGTAAAAAACCCAAATGCAACATTTGAATATATGTAACTGACCTTCCTTTTTCCCATTCCTAGTGAGCGATAACTTGATGGTGGTAGGCGCGGTAGGGGGCGGAGCTGGTGCTCGTCTCCTCACCACCAGCGAGACGGTAGCCCCAGAATCCCTCAGCACTTGCACCGCGCGAGCGTACTCTACATTCTCAAGGGGTACTCCGTTCACTGACACTATTCTGTCGTTCACTCTGTAAGGAGAAATCAGGAAAATTTTTGGCATGGTGCAGATAAATTTTCCACGGCTTCAGTTGAATCGCAATCCCACTTTATAAGGCATTTTTACTCGCCTACATCGTTATGTCTAAGAGCTTGGGGAAATTTTCACAGAATATGTGACACTACGGCGGATAATCAATAAAAGATACAATCCTTTTTGAATGCGTTGTACATTAAGTATTGATTTACTTTTATAAGATTCCCAATCTAAACCATAATTAGCGAATTTTCCTCAATATGATAACTCATGATTTAACGCAAAACCTTTTTTTAATTCAAGTGGACGCCAAAAGGACCTGTTATGCTGAAGATAAACATGTGGTTCTTAACTTACTGAAGCTTGTCCTCGGCAGGGCCTCCTCTCAGGACATCGGAGACAGCTATGGAAGGGTCTCCACTGGCGAAATGAGGGTTGTCCCTTCCTCCAGATACGGCGATGCCGAAACCATATCCTTGGACCCGGTTGAGTCGCACTCGGTGTGTCTCCCATCCTTGACTGCGTTCTGCTGTCTGGAAAAACAGAAACATGATTCAAAATGTGGCAATAAGACACAAAAACACCGGTTTCAGGATTTCGTACCTTTTCTACCTATTTTTGTAAAAATTGCACAAGGCCGGTTAATGTTTAATAATTGGTTGGTGGTTTAACTATTTTTCCTTAATTAATATTGTACTTACTTACATAATTAACCATTGGTTAAAGAATCAGTGGTTATTTATGTTAAAATATTTTTTTAAGCAAATGTTTTCGTTTAAACATCAACTAAATAAAATATATCGCAAAAGAAAATATAGTACGTAGTAAACACACGCAAATGATTAGATCATAAGGTGACTGGAAAACACGCCGTGTTTCGACCTTGACCTAAAGGGTGAAGTAGAAACGGTTATAAATAACCAAGTTACCTATTACAAGGTAGGGCCTATTAACAGCATAACAAGCTCACCAGTAAACCTATGTTATGCGTTGTAAATGCAAGGTAATACATAGAACAGTACAAATTTTAAGCAACTATGCTTTCCTTGTTGAAAACCGCATAGAAAACAGTTTATATTGCGTGTATTTGTAATGAATAAACGTGTTTTATATTTTTCAATAATAAAATACCTGTCACAAAATATATAAAATATAAATGTCAGTTCAGGTAGTATTTGACATAATTTTCTTAAACAACAGAATTAACACTCCGCCAGTTGGTAGTCTCTAAATCGATCGCGTTTTACCTAATCAACATAAATAAGTTTTCTCAAGAAACTTTTGCAGTCAGCGTAGACAATAAATAAGAGGGCATGCGGGCAGACTTGGAAAATGCTAAATACGAAGTTCTCACGCGATAAGGAGTGGCTAAATTCCAGATTGAATATCATGGCATAACGCAGCCTTGTTAGAGCTATCTATGTATCGAACCACTCGGGAAACGATGATTAAAAGTAAACATTTATCACTTTCCACCAATATTCAAAATATTTTCATAGCAAATATTGTTACGCTATGAAAATATTTTTGATGAAAATGTTGTTAATATTGTTAAATATTGTAACAGTACGATATCTAAAGGGATTAGGGTGGGAACAGACGTAAACTTAACAAATAGGACTAAATAGGAATAATTTGACAACATGTGTGCATGTAATGTGCCTAAGGAGCTCCTGTCACATTCTTGTGCGTGTAAAATATGACGTGTCCAAATCGATATTTGAGATCTAAAGACATAAAAGCAAAAAAGAAGAAGATGAAGACATCTAAAGGAATAAATGAGTTGGAGTTAAAAGTACGCATTGGGTGCCTAATGTTTCTTTCACTACGCCATAACAGCTTTCTCATGTTTCAAACAAATTGTACAAATCACGCGTCTATGGAATGGAACTCATCTTGTAACCGAAACACACATTTGAATTTGTTTTCCAATGTATTGAAAGTCGACACAACATTAGCATAGGTGCTTGTATGTTAAAACCAGACAATAATTGCGCGTTAAGAATTTTAAACATGCTAAAACAATAGACTATCAGATCAGATACTTTAAAAGCTATTTACAAAGCGTCTTTATCAGTGCCAGAAGGTATTTAAACCGCGTTTTGAATGAAAAGTTATAACGAAATAAAAATACTAATTCGCAACTAAGTATATATCATTAAATCCTTATGTAGGGACATAAATACTTTATTCTTGAAATAAAATATTAAATTTAATACTGAAATTAGATTTGATTTCTAATACAAGCGATGTGGAGAAAAGTATTTGAAACAGTCGGGGTACAATGAAAATAATTGTGTAGAAAGAAGTACCTGCTTAACCAATGCATCATGGAACAAACTATTACACGATAAATGAATTAAGAGCGTCTTAAATAATAATATAATACGAAATAAGGATACAGGAAGAGGTTCTTAGTCGAGATTTAGATGATTTCTGCTCTCCAAAACATTGGTATTCCTTATAAGCGTATAATCCAAATAAGACTAAACAACATTTTGTAACGAATAAAACGAACCGGAGCTTTCAATGTATTTTAATTAGATACTTATAAATTAACACAGGCCCTGAAAGTTACAAGTTTCGATGTCTAAGAACTTTCTACGACCTGGAAGATACAAGTTTCGATACCTTCTCAGAAAATTACAATTAAATGCATTAGTACTTAGTGAGCTTTGAAGGATATTGCGTATCATGATAAAGATCTTTAGAGACTAATGGCACTTGGCGCAAATAAAGTGGGCAAGTTAATGCTTCTGCAGACATTTATGTAGGTTTAAGTATTGCTTACAAAGCAGTGTGCAATAATTTTCTAGAAAATCTGGTCATGTAAAATCACACTTATGTAAATAGAAATCTTAACATCTACAAATTTCCTGTTTCAGCTTTGATGCCATTTTGTGGAGATTTGAAAAAATCATAACTTTTTCATAACTTATACATAACTAACCTTTCATAAACATTCGCCTTTATAAAATTAGTGTGATAATTTCACTCGGCAGGAACATCGATAGTCAAAATCGAATTAAATTATCTTCTAGGAAATAATTGCCGGATTTTAAATTCTATTGTGTAGAGACGAATACTATACCAGACACAATGGTCACAAATAAATTACGTAATAAAAGGTAGAGTACCTGGGTTATTTTGGGGCAAAACGACATTTTGTTTGCTATAAATACAATTATACAGGTAAGTTTAAAAAAAAAACCCTGTCTAAACCCAAAATTTCATCCAAATAAAGCCGTTTCCAAGTTACACGAAATAAATGTACAAGAATTGTTCGTTTAAAGTAATAAGATATACTTATTTTCCCATATTAGTAGTGACATGCATATTATGAATACACAATAGGTGTCAATTGAGCAACATAGGTCGTAGTACCATGGAGGCTACGCCCTGTCAGTGGCGCCTACGCAAATAAACCGGGTTTATGCAACATCTACAGAAATGGTGATGAATATAAAAATATTTAGATATAATTTAAGATTCTGATGTAAGATTACGAAAGGAAGTTGGTGGATACTTGTCAACTAATAAAGATTGAGTACATTTGAATACCAGCGTTCATTATAAGGCGACGTGAGCATTTGCGGTAACATTTTTCATAGAACTACAATGGAATTGCTTTTCTACGCGCCGCCTCGCAACACAAACATTCTGCATCGGCGTTTGACCAGACTTTGCTACCAGAGCACGCGCTTGTCATACCGTGAATAACAGTACCAAAGCTGTACACCTGAGTTCTCCTAATCTACATACCATGTACCTACGTCTGTAACCTACATCACTACATTTACTTATTGGCAGTTTTAATGGTCATTCGGCTAGGAAGTTTAGCAATACCTATGAGGTTCTTGATGTATACCTACTACCTACCGATTGCAGTAGTTTTACCAGACGTTACGCAGAAGCCAATGGACACAATGCATAATGGGCTCATATGTTTGGAGTAGTGTGTCGGATTGGAATAGTTGCAATCTTAGAGAGTTTCTGATTGCTGCATACTGACTATAAAAATGTTTGTTTGCACCAGAACATTTTTTGAATAAATGTAGATGATTTGTCGAAACATATTTTTATTCCAATCAAAAATAATTTTTAGTTTGCATCAATTTTGAAGCTTTGGGCAACACGTGATGGCGTTTGCTTTTATCAGTGCTTTACATAAATTAACAAAATTGGGATATTAAAATAATCAACTGCGCATAAATAATTACGAACCAAATCAAGGCATTAGCTTTCCATAAACGGATAATTTTATAGTAGTATACAATACGATTTTGATGACATCAGGGATATAAGTTCGCGGATGTCCACCTCAAGGCTCACATTAATTTTAGTTTTATAGCCCAAGGCTTGTACTGTCATGAAGATGATTCATAACTATATTAGGCGGCTTTCGCAACAAATACCATGATTATTGTAAACGAGTCTATTAATCCAGGTGCTGTAATAATCCAATATCTGTTGTGATAGTAAATTTAGAGCGGCTTATCTGAACCGAGCATTAATAAACTTACCATTCGGTTGGTTGTTTGCCACCTTAGCAATATAAAATTTCAGCTATCCGATATAATCACGGAATATTAATTAGCAATATGGAGAGTTGATTAGCTAGACTTATTTGTTAAGATTATCAGTTGGGACAGACACACATAATCGCAACAAGTTAGCTGAAAAGTGAAAACTGACTGTAGTTCCTGTGCTTCTGTGACACGTTATAGCGCACGAATATGCGAACTTGTGCGTGTAAATTTTGACCAAATAAAAAAATAATTGACCAAACGATAGGTACAATACAATACAATACAATACAATACAATACAAAAATACTTTATTGTACACCACACTTCATTATGAACAAATATAAATACAACTTACTTGAAGACAAGTTAATGTACAATGGGCGGCCTTATCGCTAAGAAGCGATCTCTTCCAGGCAATTACTTGATTAAAGGTTTGAGTTTGATTACAAGGATATCGCTATAACACTTCCTGAAATTATCGAATACCGTTGAAACTTTTTTACAGTATTATAACATTAATTTCGGATAAGTTCCCACGGTAGATGATAAAACCGCTCCTGACATGAGTATGTCGCTGCAATTAAGACTTTGAATGCAATTTTGGCGTAGCATAATTATTAACCTGTGTGGGTTAAACGGTTAATAAGTGTTAGTAAACATACTTGTTGGTTGTGGGTTGGCTACCATTGCCATTGCTTTACCACGAATAAAAATTAAATATTACTGACGGGACTGCTTGAAGATATACCATAACCCTATATCCGTTCATAACATAACCAAATACATGGTTATTAAGAACGAGCATACACTATCATAACTTCCTTCATAATATTTACATAGGTGGCGAATTCGCGTTGCCGTGTTCGATTTATATATGACATTTGAGCAAGATGAATATTCCATAGCATTCGCAGCCAGGGTGAAAAGGTAAAAAGGTGATGAGGAAGAGTGCCTACCTCAAACGGTTACGTAGTAAAGTTCATGCACTACCCTTGATAGATTAGTAATTTCGACCCAAAAGGTAACTTTATGTTCATTATACATAAAGTTACATCTCTGGTTCATGTTCATGTTTGTGTCTGTATATTGTTACTGCGACACAGGGAATCTTAGTGCAAGGAAATTAGTCAAGGGTGTAATTTTAAACGATTGTTATATTAATATAGTTTATTAAAAATACCTACGTACAGATTTAGCTTGGAGGCACATTTGTTTAAAAACGAGTGTAAAACACTTGGATAATAAATCTTCATGTTTTCATCAATCATTTAAAAACTGACCTGTAGCTTTTCAAATCCAAAATTATCCAGTTTCATAGCGGTATTGTTCATTTAGGTACGCACCGATGTTGTTACATAAATTAAATCACTACACAAACAGTCTTGTCAGTCCGAATTAGATCTTAACTTTTTCATAATTTTGATTTAAACTGGGACTCAGTAAGTTTGCCCATAACTACAAAATACTGTTAAAATACTAGTTATGTTAAAACCATGTACGTGCATATAACTATATCAAGTTATATTTTCCCGCGTAACAATAATTTCAAATAAAGAACACGATATTTTTTTAAATAAACATGGCCAAATAAATTTTCTATGTAGGCGTCCAACGATGACGCCGGCGCGCACCTTATGAGATGGAACATGGAACAACCTTGCATTTAGAACTTTACCACTCTACCAATATCGTTCCAAATAGGTGCCATTCGGAATTTAAATGAGTGGTTTCGTTTTTATAAAGTCCAACTGCAGAGCTATGGAATGAGGTACTGTTATGCAAATTAGAGTTTTGTTTACTTTTAATTGAGCAGTCAGCGGTTGCGGTGGTACTATACCATATTTACGGTTACGAGCGCGCGACGACACATACAGTAAGAAAGTATTGACCAAACACAAACAAGAGCGGAACCACCAGCTGTTTTACTAGGCGTTGAAGAAATACAGTTTGCTTGGTGGGAAATTTAGAAATAGCCCAGAGATTCTTACGGCAACTTTCAATCTAAAGAAGCTTGTTCAAATCCAGACTAGCACCTATGAGTATATGGCTTGAAGAAGTTATGTGCGAAAAACATTTAAAGGATTCCGGCAATTCTCAAACCAGAAATTCTAAGACGTGGTAGATAAAAGCGTATTCAATTGCACTTGTCAAGAGTAGGCAATTGAATCAAAGCAACCAGAGGAAACGTTAGAGGCTGATACAGGTGGTATAATATTGAAAGTCAGAAACCAAAATTACAAACAGTAACTGCGATATTTCTTGATATATTTAGCTAAAGGAAGGTAAACACTTTATATAGGTACTTAAATGAACCGAGATCTGATAATAACCGCGACGTTATTCCATACTGAACACGGGAGGGCCCAAATCGGATGGATATACCAGTTTCCCGCGATGTTTTCCCTGAAATTGAAAATGTGCGTTCTATGTCCTATTATTGAGTGATATTTTTTCTCAAGCATCAACCTTCAGCCTGAACTTGAAACTCGCGATCGTACTAGTTTTCCAACAAGCTCTCATCACACGTTTGTTTCGTTTATGTTTATCTGTGTGCTTAGGATACTCACCGTAAAAGTTTTTGTCAAGGGTGTGAAGATTGAACCGGTATAGCAGGGTAGGTAGGTACACAATGACTCATCATGATCCACGATTCATTGTGTACAGTGTGAACCCACGAGTACATTAATCTTTTGGCAGATAAGTGCCTAAGGCTAGTAAAAACACATCTTGATTGAATCTTGGTAAAAGTATTTAGTTAGGAACATAGACGGCTTCGTATCTAAATAAATTTACCAGAGAAACCGGGTTTCATCCCCGGTCGAATCAAACAGCTGTTAATTCTAGGTTTTTGGATGATTTTGTTAAGTATATTTTGTGATACAGACAGATAAGTGTTGTAAACACTATTCTTAGTGTTTTTTTTATGTCAGGGCATCCAAATAAGTAGGTACATGTTTAGTTTAGTAAGTAGGTACCTACTTGTCATAATCATGAAACCATCAGAATAGCTCTCTGTTGCATATGCGGCTCAGATAACATGGTTTCAAAGTAAACGATAAGCATACCACATCATTATTCACCATGCAACCGAGGAGCAAACTGACTCTTATTCCTAACAAAATGACTTTTACTGACATCGCAATAAAGTCGTTGAATGGCGATTTGCATTTTCACGCGTGGTGTGTTGGCTTTAGTTTCTAGACAATGGATATTCTATTCGTTTCCAAGCCTATCTAACAATCCTGATAGAAATAGCAACCATATGTCTCTTTGGATAAGATTTAATTTTTATGGGCTGGAAGATATTTATCACCTCATTGTGATGGGCAGTGGCTATTGACATGATATTGAAAATACCAAAATAAGTAGATAGGTAGATAGTAAGCATTTGATTTTTTTAGTGGCTTAGTTGGTAGTAGCCCTGCCTTCGAAGCGAGGGGTCCCGGGTTCGATTCCCGGCCGGGGCACACTTTGTGTGGTGAGCATGAAGTTTGTTCTCGGGTCTTGGGTGTTTGCTTTGTGTTTCTGTGTTTGTCCATGCCATCTGCGACACAGGGAATCCTAGTGCAGATGTGTGAGTGTGTTAACGTTGTTTTTTTTTTAATACCTTACATATTTTTTCCCCTTTTGGTCAATTATTATAACTCGATTGTACGCCATTAAAAACAAGTAAATAAGTAACCTTGATTTTAACTAAATGGGATTGTAATGCCTTATCTAAGAGCGATTTCTTCTAGGCAATCTTCCAATGTGAACTTATACAGTTGTGCTACTATATAAGTCCACTTCGGAAGGATAGAAATTAAACTATTAGATAATTGTAATTGTAATATTAACAAGCAAAGTAATGCTTACACACTCATACTATCAAATGCTATCGTCTAAAATTGGTCGACCAACCTATTGCTATACCCTATGTAAGGATTAATATGTGAAACTATCAGTGTAAAAGACACCATGTGAATGCAATAAATAGCTAGGATTCCCTGTGTGGCAGGCAGCATGGACATTGAAAACATAAACACCTAAGGCTCAAGAATATACTTAATCATCACATTGTTTGCTCATCCTAGGGATCAAACCCAGGACACCACAATTTGAAGTCATTGTTGCCAACCAATTAGCTTTAGAGCCAAAATTTTATTTTTAATTATGAGTTACATATTGAATAGAAAAATCAGATGTTAGTGTGTTTAAGATTTTTATTTAAAACAAATTTCTTAATACAATACTAACATTCAAGACCCTATAAGATTCCATGATGTAGGTAGCAAGCACACACTTAATTGTTTTTGTTAGAAGTGCCATTATTTTATGTTTTACACAGATATACAATACAAACATCCATAACTACAAAACAAATATCCATAACTGCATAATAAAACTATTATGCTCATTGCACAAAGGCACTGCACTTGCACTAACTAGGGATTGGAACTGAGGACCCTCCCTTTAAAGGATTAAATTGGGCTAAGCAAAATCATTATCAAATTTGTAAGTGAAATAAAAAGAAATCTAATGGTATTAAATTTAATTGCATCAATTAATCTTCACTACATAGGATAAAACAAAGTCGCTTTCTCTTACCCTATATATGCTTAAATCTTTAAAACTACGCAACAGATTTTGATGTGTTTTTTTTTAATAGATAGAGTGATTCAAGAGGAAGGTTAGTTCGCACAGGTAGTTTCTGATATGACACTGATGCTTCACTAACCATGCGAAGCCGGGGTGGGTTGTAAGTATTCAATAAATATAACCAGGCAATGAAGATAAATTTGTGCCTTTAAAGTCGATTATGTCATCTGCATCCGATTTCATCTTCTCTACAATAGAAGGCTTGTTAAACTTCATTTCATAATAATGTTCTTGTCTTATCCTCCTATGTTTCTCAATAACCTGGTTCCTATAAGTAATATCTAACTCTGGGTCTTGAAGAATGCTCTTCAACTCATAGAGGTTGTCTGGCAACTTCATAGCTTGATCATGGTATTCTACTTGTACATCATTGTTGGGCTTAATTGTTTGTGTTAATTTTTGCTTTTTTGGACAAATATGATCAGAGAGCTCTGAGTCTACAATGATTTGTTTTCCTTCATCATCAAAGACAATTTTCTTATTCATTGTGCACTGGCATTCGGTCTCCTCATTGTCTGAGTTGATAACTCGAGAATTTTTACAAAGTACAGTCTCGCTCAAATTTAATAAATGTCCATACTTCAACTCAATCTTTTTGATCACAGCTTTGCATTTTTTATAAACAGATCTAAGTTCTTCTAGATCTTCTACACTGATTGCGTTAGAGCTGCGCGTAGTATCATAACTCTCCAAATCCAAGTCTCGTTTCTTAGCCTTGCTTCTTGTAGTTCTAACCTGTTCAGCTTGTTGACTTTCTGTCAATTTTCGCAAATTCTTTCGATGTCTAATTGTAGAACCATCGTTAACATTCATTTTATTCCCGTTTTGTACGTGTACGTATGGAATAAGATATGATTTAGTTTCGAAAAGAGGCTTTTTTATCACAGGCACCTCAGATGGTAAGTCGCTCTCGTCGTGAATCACCATGATATCACTCTTCGCACTTCTTCAGTAACAGTTTTTAACAGTTGTTTGTTCATTAGATTTTCTCAACTGCAATAAACTAAGACATAACAAACATATTTCGACGCAACGCAATAGACCACGCTGCGAAATAAACTGACATACACAGGAATGACACTGACAGATACTTAAACTGTAGAATGACGCCCACTCCAAACCAAATATAGCTTATCTATGTTCCAAGCCGATGGTAGTGTTGTACTCTGTATATACAAAAATCGATTATTAAAGAATCGATGATAGACTTGCTGTGCATCGAATCCAAACGATACATGTGACTTGGTAACATTTTACGCGGCCGCGGAAAACTGCTTTCGAAGCAAAGGGCCCGGCTTCGACGCCCGAAGCAGATGTGAGATGAGCTTTAACTTCGTATTGTGTAGTATGGGACACATTATTATTAGTGTAGAATGATAATACTATTTCAAGCCGTCGAGACTTCATACAGTGAGTTAATTATAATGGGAATATAGACATGACAAACTTGTGGGCTCACTTATATAATCTAGTAACCTAATCATTGTTAAAGTGACATATAAATCCAACAAGACGAATAAAATAAAAATGTAGGTTTAAGATTAAATAGTGTACCTAATGTGAAGCCTATATCTCAGGACCGCATTCAATATTCACCTGACTACTCATTGCATTGATTCATTGTCACAAATTTTCCTACCAATCACAACATAAAGATTGTTGACCTATTATTGCTAGGCGACGCTACTGAATCTGCAGTAAGTAGGGTAAGTCGTAGTCAAGTTAAAACAATAAAAAATTATCAAGCAATTTCTTTATTTTTCCTTTTTTTCTTCTTTTTTGGCACATGGACAATTTCATCAACATGTTCTTCAATAATTTCATTGCGCTCAGCATTTTTATTTTTACATTTTTTCTTTTTAGATGGTTCTTCAGTTGGCTCAGTGTTATTTTCCATTTTGTGCTTGATTTTTTTAGATTTTTTCTTTATTATAATTTCTGTTTGTTCTGTTTTGTTCTCAGGACTTGTTTGAATAATTTCAGGGTTGTCAATATCTTCAATAATATTTTCATGATCATTGATAGTTAACATGTCCCTTTGACATTTCTTCTTTTTCTTGCTTTTCTTTACAACAGGTTCATCAGGAGTTTTAGGTGGTTCTGAGGTTTCACATACATTATTTTTTGTTCCATAAAATGAAAATCCTTGAAACGCAACAGTGCTTTGCTCACTAGCTTCTTCACTGTTATTGCCAGTTCCACCAAAGCCTTGGAAACTATAATCTTTTTCCTCATCTTTAATATCACAGTTATTAGTTAAGGACACTTGAGTTTTGGACTTAATAGCAGCTAATTTATTTTTGAAATAATCCTCCATACTACCTTTCTCTGTGAAGACAACTTCAGTGATTTTAACATCATCTTTTAATACCTCAGTAGCCTTTTCCTTACTTTTCAGTGTTTTTTTACCAAATATATTGGCTAAATCTTTGTCACTGTAGCGTGTTAGGTCTTTGCCTCGAGTAAACTTGTGATAGTGAACCCGAGCTTTACTTTTCTTTGATTTAACTTCCAAGGATATACCACTGTGCAACTTTTCTTCTTTAGCATCTCCTGAAAAAAAAATTATATATTTTTTATACACTGAGATCTTAACACATGAAATCTTTTATTTTATTGAATTTTCTAAATAGTAAATTGAATTGAACCAATGGTCAAAGTGCTTCTTTTTTTTAAATACATGCCTAGTTTATCTTTATTGATAAAAAGTAATATTGAGAAAGTACCACTTCTCAGTCCCACATTCGCTCGATATAACATTAAGGGAAAGATGACAGATCAAGCTTGTGGCATGTTTCATTGAGGCTTTGCCTATCCCTTCTAAGAAAAAGGTGGCCAGGTGTAATTTAAGAGTGATATAATCAAACTAAATTATAACAAGGTACTAGTTGTAATTGTATAATAAATTAATAAACATGAAAATATGAACTCACCATTTGATAAATTTGCTAGCAGCGAGTTGAAATCGTCCTCATGTTTAGTCCACTGATCGTTCCGGTCTTCAAAACCCAATCCTCTATCATCGTTCTTGTATTTGGCCACTACATGCTCCACCATTCCATTTTCATTAGCACCAAGGCCTTTACCGGATTTCCATCCCATTTTCTCCAACATTCGCTGACCCCATTTGGTATTGTCATTGCTCCACGCGTTATTCTTTGCACGCAGATTTATTACTTTTTGCTTTCGACGAGGCTCGGCTAGCATAGCCATTATTTTCAAATAAAAATAAATTTCATGTGTTTAACCAATAAATAAAACACGTGCAGAGAACGAACGAAGTACGTCAATAAAACAAAATGGCGGAGTGGACAAGACAGATGCCAAGGCAATTGTCAATGTCAAAATTGCGTTGCAGCCATTTTTGTTGCTTTATATCCGATACCGAGTGAAGTTAGCTGCGAAGCAAGGGGCAGTCATTGTCATTGGTCGCTAGTTTGCTCATATTGGTAGCATTGACACGCTGTTACCAAGATGTTTACTCACATAAAATTGCAATATTTTTAGCTTGTTTTCTATTCGAAAGATGAGGCATTATTTCTGTAACATTTACAAGTAACAAGATTTTGGAGACAAGACATTGCTAAATCGAATTGAAAAATTTTGCGTTTTCCATATTGTATCCTAGCTTCAGACTGCCACAACCACAAGGTTCTTTCAAATTAAAATTTTAGCGTAATACTTTGTTTTACTTTATACATACATAGTATGCACGTAGTTTTAAATATAAAGA
Organism: Aplocera efformata; assembly: GCA_921293045.1. Lineage (NCBI taxonomy): Eukaryota > Metazoa > Arthropoda > Insecta > Lepidoptera > Geometridae > Aplocera > Aplocera efformata. The sequence goes on from OV121057.1 coordinate 3,092,062, forward strand.
AAGAAATAAAAATTTCATATTGATAAAGATTATTTTCATAGAAATATAAGAATAAAAGCCTGTTTCACGCACGCAGTCTTTTAGAAAAGTCTTTGATGAAGTTGTACTTATTTAATTTTATCTATCGAAAATGTTGTTGGATGAGCAAATAATTTGTACCCCTGTGTAATACAATACAAGCCTCACAGGTCAGTTGGCTGGCAGTAACTATGCCTTCTACGCGTATTCTGGTTGTGGGTTTGAATCTCACCCAGGACAAGCATTTTGGTGCGGAACACAGATGTTTGTTCTGTGTCTGGGCACAGATATTATAATACTATACTAGTGGGTGTTATTGTGGAATATTATGTATTGTTTGTAATATTATGTACTAAGTTTGGGCTAGATGGCGCTGTCCAACAATATTTATTTATTTACTGGCTGTTCCCCGCGACTTCGTTCGCGTGGTATTTTTTTTGCGCGAAACCTTATTTCCTTTAACTTTTTATGAAATAAATATTAATAATAGCCTCCTTCTCCTTATAACATCAGCTATCTGCCAGTGAAAGTCCCGTCAAAATCGGTCCAACCATTTCGGAGGTTTCTCGAAACAAAACTACTTTTTTTTATTATAAGTACCGTATATAATGCATTTGGTAAAAAACTGTTTTTTTGACATTACAAACAGACACTTCAATTTTATTTATTTGAATAGATAACTACTAGTTCTAATTTGACTACACCTAAGTTTATTACTTGCTAATGTGTTGATACAAATGATTGAGCATAGCTTCATGGCCGATAAACAATATTCCTCTAATAGTTTTGTCGAAATCTCGTCAATTTCGGAGCACACGATACGGTTGTTACGACACGATTTCTATAGCGCGTGATAACATTACTGATTGTCTGAGAAAAATCTCTTGCTAACCGTAACAATGTACTTTAGACGAAGTCGTGATGGGAACTGATAGCTTAGAAAAGTCATTAATTGACTAAGGTAAGCGATTGATGACCTTGATGGTATGAGTTCCTGTGACACGTTATAGTAAACACACACACACTCATACCTCTGCACTAGGATATCCTGCGTCGAAGATGGCATGGACAAATACAGAAACACAAGACAAACACCAAAGACCCGAGAACAAACTTCATGGTCACCACACAAGTGTGCCCCCGCAGGGAATCGAACCCGGGACCCCTCGCTTCGAAGACAGGGCTACTACCAACTAAGGCACGGAGGCGTCACTACCAACTAAGCCACGTGATTTGAACTTTCGGACTGAATGACCGCATCTATACCACTGGGCCATCACGCTCTTAGTTATAAAAACGTCTATAAATTATTTACGACGTATTTCTCATTTTATAAAATTTAACTCGAATAACTTCCCATCAAATAATTATTTGCCAAATTTGATGACCGTTTTTTAAATATTCATGACTCTATCAAGAGAAAGCCGACGTTTATCAGAAATATTTAATTGAAAATTAAAACTTTCGAGCTGTCTTTATTGTCAAGCACCGATTCTTTAATTCTACTGATGCGCCGTCAATCAGTCAATCAGTCCGTCAATACCCATGTTCAGCAGTGGAGGCGGTTGATTTGATGATGGTAGGAGGAATTATGTCAGTTACTCTTACTCTAAAATAATACCTAAAGCTATAAGCTACTTGGAATGACACAGTTTAGCGTTATTAAATTCGCAGTATTTAATTGAAAAATTACAAAATTATTAATTTTACTCTCATGTAGGTAATTTGAATTCAATATATTTTGAGCAAACAATACGTGCTATCATGATTGACTCAACTGGTTTTTAAAATGTAGATCGTAGATTTGAATTATATTTTTTTAACATACAATGTTTTAGTTTCTTTTTTATGATAGTATGATGAGCTGAAGTCCCACCTGATGTTATGTGGTTACCTCCGCCAATGCTAAATATTAAATTAGATCTTACTCATATTATAGGGATTAATATTCGCATTAAATGTATCTATCTAGCATTCGCTAGTTAACGTTTCGGGTAATAAAACTGGAGACCCATTTTTAACAAACAATTTTTGAACAAAGGCAGGCAGTTATACCCGTGCGTTAATTGCCCTATTACAGCGGAGCTAGAATTATATATATTATAGTTAGTTCGGATTTCTGGTGATCACCATAACGATATCACGCGGTTTCTGCCTTATTTGGTTAAAAGATACTTAAGTAACAAGGATATTTAAAAAAAAAACAAATGCTGAAATTGTATTGGCAAATTGTTATAAGAAAATTTATAGTTATGCTATTTTTTTATATAAAAAATACTTTTTTATACTAATTAAAATGGCCAGAATATTAAAAATTCCCATTTTTCAGATTTTTCTCATTGATTCTGTTATAAAAGTTATACATATACCAAACTTCAACCTTGTAGAGAAGAAGAAATCCTAGGGTTTTTTAATAAAATTGTTGTACCCATTTTCATAACATCGTTTTGTAATGCCAATAGGAAAGTCCTCATATAGGTACAGTATCCCTCGTGCTAATTGGACCAATTACTTTTATATTCCTTTTTGAAAAGTATCAGACATATTTGATAAAAGCCAAGTCATTTTAGATATTTACTTATCTTGACTTAATATGCAGTAATAGCCGCTATAGAGCTACTTGTCAATAGGAATGCCCTCGGCTTTCTTTGATTCGTCATCCTATCGCAGCTCCTTGGCTAAAACTGGATACTTACTAACCTGGCGACTAGTCTGCTGATAAGGGCAAGTTTCACTGTTGCAAGCGGTTAAGGAATGGTTAAAATCGAGTTTTTTCTTAAGAAAACTTTAAACATCTTGATATGAAACTTGGTAATGGTACACATGGTAAACATGGTAAATACATCAGTTACCTTGGAGAAATCGTCGTCGAAGCGAAGGTGCATTGATGAGGCTATTTAGTATAATCTTGTATTGGAGTACGATTATGGTCACGATTTTTTAGATCGTTTGAATAAGTCAACATTATCTGTGTTATGGAGATGCCAGAAATCAGAAAATGTTTATCGTTAAAATCGTGTATAGACGGTTATTTTTATACAATACATTCCAACGTCACAAAAGTTTGCCCATATCGGAACCGTCGAAGTATTCCCATAGGTTGTTAAATGCCTTTTCTGGGCATCTGTCTAGACCAAATTTGTATTTTGAAACTGGAACATAAAAGTATATTCTAGGGTAGATCATTTTTAATCTAACTAGCTGTTAGAAGAATGCAGTGGTATTAAAGCTTGTTAAAAAAGTGGTAACCTTAGTAATAAGAAAAAGCGTGACCTTGAAGGTACATATTTATTTTAAAAAGTGAGTTTATCAAGACTTTGTTACGACTTCAACGGTTTTTTTTTTATTATGTATTTTAATGCTTAGACGAAACGACTGTGATCCTTGTGGCTTAAAATTTATATAAAAAAGAAAAGGGTATCAAGTTTCGCATGAATGTCAATGTTTTATATCAACTTAACTTAAGGCTTAGCTATGAGGGTAGACTGTTCTCGTGTTTCGGTGTTTGTATTGTGTTTTTTGTGCTTGTCCAGGTCACAAGGGATCCTAGTGCAAGGGGTATTAGTGTATAAATGTTATTTTATTGATATATTTATTTCTTAACGTATTTGTTGGCATGTCAAACAAGATCTATCTCTCCACGATCCAAGTAGTTTATCTATGGTCAGTGAAAACGCGCAAATACTTCGTTACCGATGCGTGCAACGTTGCAACAGATTGTAGATGCAGCCTAGTTTTTGATGCTAATATAAAGTAAGATAAGATAAAATATCAGTGTCCATAATTAGAAAAATCTTCAACAAATAAGACTAACTACAACATGAAAACCGAGTGTAATTCGACATATCTGTGTGCATATTTTATAATGTGCGACGAACATATGGCTCACGTGATTTTAAGTAGTTACCACTACCCTAATAAACAGCAAATCAACCAAAAAAAAAGGGGTCTGTCTGTCCAACTTAATTTTTTTTTACAAAAGTTCATTACGTCTTAACAAATGATAAATGCGTCCCGTGCCGAAAAATCGGTTGGCTCAGCACATACTTTTTTGATACTTCCAAATATTTCCAAGACCATACCCAATTTTGGACCTAGAAGGGTACGTAAGGTACCCGTATTCAAAAGTCGAATTAACCGAGTTCTATACTTTCTTCTCTTAATTTTCACCCTGAGGGCGGTTTCAATGAAATATCTTTAAGATCAATTTCAAGTTATACCCTATCCATCAAAAAATTAATCGTCAAAATCGTCCAATTCTGTAAAAAGTTATGCATAGTAATTAAATTATAATACCTATGTCGTATTGTTGTTCTTTATGGGCGGCGGATACCACATTAGGTGGACAGAAAGGTCGTCATGTTAAAGTTATCTACGAGTATATATTATGCGTCGCCTTGAGCGCCTCCTCTTTTTTCGAAGTCGATTAAAATGCGCGAAAACCACTCTAAAAGTTCGCATGTTTGCATCTAAGTTGCGGAAAATTGAATCGTGTTGTTGCTAATTGAATAGCCATTGGATTGGCTTTGCGCTAATTTCTTAGAAAGGAATTGAATTAGCATTGAATTATATGCATCTTAAATAGATAAAAATAGATAAGTAGAGTGATATCGTAAAGGAAGAAACTTCCATTTACTAAATGGAAATTACTTATACATTTTAACGTACTAGAATACCCTGTGTCGCAGGTAACATGGATAGAAACAGATGACAAACAACAAAGACCCGAGATCGAACCTTTACGCATTTCACACATGTCTGCCCCGGCCGGGAATCGAACCCAGAATACCTAGCTTCGAAGGCAGGGCTTCTACGTAACGAGCCGTCAATTAAGATGCAGCTTTGCTAGCCCTAGGCGTTGTTAATACTAAAATTAAGTCGTTTTGCGTACGGGGTTATTTCTAGATTAGACGGGAAGTACCACAGACGACCTATAAAAGCATGTAGCTGAATGGACACAAATAGTGGAGTCCATCTTGAATCATCTCTTTATACGAGATATCAATAGGTATCTTGGAAGCTGAGTCAGAATTAATTTTGTGCAATCGTAAATTTCAAATGGGTGCTGTCAAGTCAATAAACCGGTTAAGTGAGATTTGGACTTGCACATCGAGGATTTCGTACCACCGATTGTATTTGTATTTTTTTGTCAAGTAACTGTTCTAGTAGCACTAGCTACGCCCTGCGGTGGTACTCGCGGTTAAACCGATTTTGATAAAAAAATTATGGGACCGATATGAAAGACCATATAAAAATAAAAAAATTTTTGTTTTAAATAAAAAAAGAATTTTCCAAATTGGTTGATAAATAGCGGAGAAATCGGAGAACAAACATTAAAATTACAGTGGAACAGAACCTCCTCCGTTTTGAAGTCGGTTAAAAAGACATCCTAACTATTATTATAAATGCGAAAGTGAGTTTATTTGTTGGTTTGTTACGCTTTCACGCCTCAACTACTGAACCGATTTTATAAATTCTTTCACCATCATGAATAGCTACATTATCAGCGAGTAACATATATATATTTTATCCCCATATTCCAATGGGAACGGGACCTACGCGGGTGAAACCGCGTACGTAGTACGTTATAAACGGTCCCTTTATCTTTTGGGTATACCTTATTACCCGCAGTAAAGAACTGCAGTGAAGTAAGGAGTTACAGTTCATTCAACGCGCGATAAAAAATACCTACAGTCTCAGTATAGGTTTTTTAGTTTCAATAATATGCAAATACCTACGTAAGGACAAAGGCTCGTCAAGCCAGTAGGAATGGCAAACATTCCACAGAAAAACCTGGGTTGTTGCACCCGTGACTCATGGTTTGAAAAGGTTTAGACGTTTTATTGGTAACGGAGTAGGTTTTGGATACTTAGAACTCGATAATAGGGGGATAAACAAGGCGTCAGAGGAGATTTGATTGGACTCGCGAATTCTTAGAAAGAATTTATTAATGAGTAGTTGCGCACCGCGGTTTTTCCTGATCAAAATAATGTCATCTGAATGAACGATCTTTATCAATATGTATAATAAACTTGATAAAAAATTATACTACCTGATAATACCTGAACGGAGTTTTTTTGCGTAAGACTTAACTCTTAAGGGGCAACTGTAATCGAAATACCTACCACCAAAACATAGCTTAGAACAAGATGGTTCATAAATACATTTTATACCATTCATGCAACAAAAAACCGTTTTGAAACCAGATCAACTTTCAGAGCTATGCTGCGTCAAAGAAATTGACCACAATACCACAGACTGACATTTTTTAGTCTGAGGTTAAAATAATTTGCATCGACATATCGACAGACGGATGTCATGTGGGCAAGAACCTGTTGAAGGTCTTTGTCGTGGGAACCTTATATGACTCACAGTCTAAAGAAAAAGCTAAAATAAAGAAGTAAAAATATATGGTTTATATTATTTTTTAAATAAGGGTAGTATTAAAGATTGATAACGGTGTAGGTCAAACAACAAAGAAAAAAGCTTGTGGCCCAAAGGACCAAACCACTTTACTGTGTCGACAGCTGCGAATTTGCGCGAAACTGGTTTTTAGAAAGATGACGTCACTAACATGTGCCGATGTTAGGGCGATAATTTAAGAGGTAAAATAATCTCGTTCATTAAGAGCCATCAGATTTTACTGCTGGTTATTGTTGTATGTATTTTGCAGACAGGTGTTGTTTATAATCACCTTTGTAACATTTCAGGCCGCGTCGAAATGCACACCTGTGAGTAATTTATATTTGTGTATTCAGGTGACATTATCTCAAGAAAAAACGAGATGCATCTAGTAGAAATGAGCTAGTTTTCACCAACAATTTGATTCCGCTATTGATCAACGAAGGTATTGCCGTATTTGCAACAAGATTTATAAGTTAAATAGAATGGTTTGTACCATTTGACATATTTAATTTTTACTTCTTATAGTTTCACTAGCTGACCCGGCCACGCGTTGCTGTGCCTAACGTTTTTGTAATTGTGACTGTCAATAGACAAATAATTTGCAATAAAATAATATTGCGATCATAAATTGAGATGTGAGCTATCCTATCTTTCAAGTTGGATCAAACTGCACACGGTGTACAAATTTGATTAAAATCGGTCAAGTAGTTTAGGAGTCCATCGCGGACAAACATCGTGACACGTAATTTATATATATTAAAGATAATATATAATATGTAAATTATTATAATATAAATAGTAATTTAATTTGCGTAATAATCGCTGTTTTTTCTTGATATTGTATTTTGACATCCCTCTTTACTCATGAATTTTTTCTACCATTGATCTTTACATATCAATGGTAGAAAAAAATACCTTTGTTTACTTACTCTTGTATAAAGTATAGAGTGGAGGTCTGGGGTAGAGCTTCGTAGAATAATGAATAATAAGTAATAACACACACGTGCGTTCTTATTCTTATGATTGCGTAAAATAATAATAATACCTCATCATGTGGTTTTACGCAGAAAAGTATAGATAAGATCTGAGTAATAATCATCAAGCTCCTAATTAAGTTTTAACAATGGTAGAAAATGTGACGTAACAGTAAGATGACAATAGATAATTAGTAATTAGCGAAGTATTTTAATGTTTTGTAAGTAAGAAAAAAAGAGATTGGTATTATTTCATGCGCATTACATTTATGTATTGTTTATAATTTCGATGGGATAACTTTAACTTAACACTTGTTTCACCTATTTGGACCATTTGGATCTGTAGAATCGCTCACTTAGTAATATTTGGATTAACTGGTTTAATGTTCCTGGGTACTGCTTCGATACTCAAATGGATACTGGTAGAAAATGCTTTTAGCGTTAAGCCCACCTTTTGTTATATATTTTGAATATGTGCAATAAAGTGTCAAATAAATAAATACTTAATTTAAATTAGACGCTGAAATGATATATTTGTTGTAACTGTAAACCTCATACAATACTTATTTCGGAATAATTATATAAATAGTTAGATTACTGTGTATTTTCCTGTCGTTCTTACGCGTATCTCTCTAATCCATTCGCAAACTTTATTGCCTGTAAGAGATCGCTCTTGGTAATAAGGCCGTTCATTATGCCATTACCGAGCTAACTAAATACATATAATCTTTTTATATAGGTAAATAGAAGGTATTTATTTGATAGTCTCGCCGTAAAGCCTACAACTTTGTAAGGTTTCGTGTTGAGATCTGGCGTAAATTAGGTACAGATAAGTACTGGGTGGACCAAGAGTTTCCTATAGGCGAGACATTGAACAATTATTTAGGTATTAGAATCTATAATCGGTAAACATTACATATTTCGTATCTTAAGTTTACGATATGCTCTTAAATTTATACAATAGAGTACTAGTTTGTTAAGCTACTTGATTCAAAACTTGTTTAGATTCAAGTATGTACCTTCATGGCTATTTTTAAGATGTGAGTTACAAAATGTCATCATAAAAGAGTTGTTGCATGCTCTCGCCACGACCTTGCAACATAAGTTCTAATGGGGAATAATCTTAATTGTAACAAAAAATTGATGCGATAAAGTATCATACGAGAAAGTTTGTAAAAGGGGGATAATAACAAGGAATACATATGAATATTTAAATCAGTTATATGGTCACAGAGCATTGCTAGAGCTACAAATAAATAAACTTTTACATGTATCGAAATTACGGAGTCATTGCACTACACTACATCATAGGTAGGCATGCAACGGCAAACGTGTTTTGCCTCATCGATACCAACTGTGAGCGGGCGCTGTACTTACCTGAGAGTCGGTCCGAGCATGGTTCAAATTATTCACCACTAATCCGTTGTCAGATGCTATTGGATCCATCGTTGCACACACATTATCCACACACCCTGAGTTCGTCAGCACATTTCACAACACTATTACTGCAACCGCAAAGTTTGTAAATACCGCATCTAGCACAATAGAACTGCCACCACCTGAACCACGGTAAGGCTTCACTGTGAATCAATAAACCGCAGTAATGACATTAACATCCATCCAGGAACTGTCCTTAAGTTTTGTAAAGCACAACGTCTGCCCGCTCGTAAGGACGCCAGGCGGCGAAAAGTTAACCGTGCGTGATTTCTGGACACTCTCAAAACCGAATGGTCTTAAAGGCTATCAATCTTTGCATACCAGAGTGCGGTGAAACGGAGGTTTCGGTTTTTGTGGGACTTGTCGCGCGAGTGAAAGGGACGACGCTCGACCCAGGTATCCGCCTTGAAGTGAGCGAACAGTATCTACAGGTTTTTCTCTCCCACTACAAGGAGGCACGGCGCGGACTCGAGCCTCAGAGCTTGAAAGTTCAGTTCGAAACCACAACAAGATACAACTAGACGCAACGACCACTTATCTCACACTTAGGTGTGAACTTGTTAAACTTTTCGCGCTGCTTTTCATGCGAATATGGTAGCACCGTGTACTATCGGTCAAACAAACATCGAAACATATACGTTACCACTTCAATAATCTAATTAATCATGCATTGGTGTTTGTTGAACAAACTAAATTATTCCTAATCCGAACCATTGACAGAACGGCACTTTTCCAAACGAGATGTATGATCAAAATTGCCGGGGTGTCGATAAATCGAACCGATCCCAATGCATCTCTGGTGAAGGCCACTAGAGTTAACCTCTACGGGACACTCCTGCGCAGGGACCCACACACACAATGAAGCCTGTATCAATAGCTACACGACCACATTGAAGAGACCCGGCGTATTATACTCACACTATTGTGAACGAGGATTATTCTTACCTGGTCTGTATTCCAATGTAGTTGGCGTTTTTTCTGATGCTATTTCTATAAATGTTGCTGTGCGCTTCATGGGCAGGTGTGGTCATTCGAATATCATTTATTAGTCTTGATTGTTCCCAGAAATCGAAATATACTCAGAATGCTCCAATCATGCACCAATGTAAAGAATCGATGTTCAATACCTTGATGTCTCTACCTCGACGGTACGTTTCGTCGATGGGCCATTACCTCGAAAGATCAGTACCTCGAAGAGTTTCTACCTCGACGGGTCTTTGCCTCCACGGTACACTTCATCGGTCCATGGACATCAGCCACGCTTTGCTAAAAGCAACGGGAATGTGATGCTGACCTGCTGTCGATTCATTATGTTATTTTTGAGGTTTTCACACCCAAACGTGTCTTTCTGTTCTTTATTTAAAGTTGAAAATAAATTTCAGGCTCAGATCCAAATCAACTATTGCGAATATGGGTATATTTAGTTCAAGATTTAAGGTACAGAATACAACGTCAAGCAGTGGACCGTACATGAAACAGTTATTTAAAAAAATATTATTTTACAATAATTAAAAAAATAGGATATCTATATTATCATACTTACATTATAAAGGCGAAAGTTTGTATGTATGTGGGTATGTTTGTTTCTCCTTCACGCTCAAACGGCTCAACGGATTTGGATCAAATTTGGTACTAGGATAGCTTAATCCTGGATGTAACATGTAGGCTATTTGATCCCATAAAACCGCCCGGCACAGCTAGTAATATATATGTTAACAAAAACATCACTAAAACGTATTTTTTTTTATTAAATTAAAATTTCACAGAATTTGGTTTATTACGGCGGATTTACTAAAACATAAATAAAAATGCAGTGGGTTGCAATGTAACCACAATAACCAAATAACACATAACAGGTTATTTACGTAGTGATAACAATAATAACACATATTTGGTCGTACCATCGATATCGTCAAAATACATATAGACTGCACAAAGGTTTAGCACCAGATCACCTCTTTACAAACTTGACTGTTTGACATTGTCTTTCAAAAACTAAAACATCACAATATATCTAAAAATGTAATGAATAAACAAGAATTTTTGTTTATCGTTACAGTATCAGCTTTCATCTCATGCATTGGTACAATCTTGGAGAAGACTAGCCGAAAACGCCGATGGCCATGATGGTAAAATTACCTTTTAACTAACCCGTCTCTTAACCAGAGACCAGTGTTGATTAGTACAATGATAAATCTATGAGGCTTTCCTACCCTACGTTTCTCCACGTTTCTGAATAGAACAAAGTATTCTAATTATGGTGAACTCAAGATAACGGTTTTCAATGCTACATTTTATACTCAATACTCAAATAGTTTATTGTATTCCACAATGTAAAAAAACGGGTTTTATAATAATTGCAATTATGGACCCTGTTGAGCACAACAATTAAAATGAATGAAATATGAATTCTTCTTCTTTCGTTTGAGCAAATGGCCAACACTAGTGTCGGATTTCGGACTAGTATAACCGGGACCGACATCTTGGCCTGCCCTCCGAAGCACGGAAGCGCTCAGCTCCAATGCCACTAAATGGTCACCCATACATCTTCTGACCGGGCCGAAAGTTGCTTAACTTAGGTGATCTGTAAGGAACAGCTAAGGAAGCCACGATACGAGCACTTAAACAAAAATGAAGTCTGTATAGACTTTTATTTTTAATAATAATCAAATCAAATTTATTAGTATATTTAATCCCTACTCTCCAGTGTAATTTTAAGGGGGTCCAGTTACTCGCTTCCGTAGCTGTACCCTTTGATTCCCTACACGTTCCTGGGTGGTGCTAAAGGAGCAACCAAAAGTAGCAGTAGAACATGTGCCAAGTTCGTCCGGGAGAGGTACTGTCACCACACCTGGAATCTGCAGCCAAGAAGTAGTGCTCGCATGTACTGTGTTCCGGTGGAAGGGTGTGGGTGCCGGTAAAATTACATGCGCATGAGACGTATCATCCCCGTCTCGGGTAATGGACGCAGCAAGATGAGTGCAACTCAGTGTAAGATCCAAATCTTATATTGTTATGCATTGTTGTCATGAGCGGGGGTCGCCACTTACCACCAGGTGGGCCCTCAGCTGGTTCCGTCACTAATTCACATAAAAAAAGAGTATTTTCTGCACAACATTTTTATTAAAAACCTTGTGTTACAGGCCCTAAAATACGTCAACCATTCAATAACCACTATGAAAAGCCAAGCTCACTCGCAACCAAGATAAACATTTAATTTAACGTTTTTACACAATCTTTCAACCCGCGACCAACCCAAGACCGACATTCTCCAACTGCCTCAAGATGTTCAACGCCTGCAAACCAGCACGCTTCTGGAAGTTATCCGGGATGAAGCATATCGCAACGATTATAAGGGATAAAAAATATGCGCTCCCTCGTCCTTTTGATTTGCGGGTCCGCTATGACGCTCTTCAATTGGTCGGTTTAATAATGGCTGGTACTTTGGGCGTTGCCTATTCCTTCGGAGCCTTGAGCCCTCCTAAAGACAGGCCGGACATCATCAGACCTAAATGGTCGTGCGAGGTTCCGCCGAAGAAGAAATGTAATAAATCACCTCCACCTTGCCCTCAAGAAGAGGGCCCCAATCCTCCAAAGCCGTGTGACAAATGAATTGTACCAAAGTATAGGGATGAAACTGATTTTGTGGTCTTATTTTATACTAGTTGGTCTGTAGAGTCTTAGAATTATTTGTATAAGGATAAAATTATCCAGAACGTAACTATCTTGTGATAACGGGAATTACTACCGAAAGCCACGTAACGTCAATTAAATCTTTACATTTTTGGAGCCCCATAGATGAGTACCCTCAGAATCCCTATACGTTACACCCGGGTGGTGCCAAAGGAGCAACAAAAAGTAGCAGAACTAGCAAAGGTCATCCGGAGAAATACTGCCACCGCACCTGGTATCCGCTACGCAGCAGTGCACTCGCATTACTGTCCCGGTAGAAAAGTGTGGGTGCCGGTGAAATCACAGGTGCATGAGGCGTTATATCCCCGTCTCAGGTGACGGTCGCAACGCGATGCCACTTGGGATAATTACGTCGGGGAGGACATAAGTCGTGTTATTTGTGTATGGGTGGTGACCACTTAACATCAGGTGGGCCGACAGATTGATCAGCCAATTTCATCGCAGAAAAAAATAGCGCTGGGCCTCATAAACGTATGTTTCATAACGTGTAGCTAATTAATATTTTGTTTATCTTGCCAAAAGTAGTTTTGAAATTCTATCAAAAGATAATAAACAACAACGTTCACACACTCATACCTCTGCACTAGGATTCCCTGTGTCGCAGATGGCATGGACAAACAATAAACACAAGACAAACACCCAAGACCCGAGAACAAACTTCATGCTTGCCACACAAAGTGTACCCCGGCCAGGAATCGAACCCGGGACCCCTCGCTTCGAAGGCAGGGCTACTACCAACTAAGCCACGGAGCCGTCAAATCTCCTAAATAATCTCCTAACACTCATTGAATTAGGTCAAAGCCTTATAGAAATTATATAGGTGTATCATGTTGGTAGGTGTATTATGGGGGTTCAAGACGAAGCAATCTCAAGTACTAGTAGATCTTTTGCCAAATAAAGTAAGTAGGGCAAAACCAAAAATACCGGTTTGAAATAAGGTATATTATATAGTAATATACCGTGCAAGCTATGCTTAGTTTGAGGCTGTGTCATGGCACTGTGTGACATGTCCATGAAAATTTCTAATATTTATTAGCTGACCACGAGCTGACCCGACAGATGATTGCCTGTCTTTCACAATTTGACAACTAACTGTCAAACGACGTAGAGACAAAATCCCGAATTCCGATATTTCCTGCCCATTTTGCAAAAAAATATATATCATACAAACTTTGTCCTGATGATTACGAACACAACGAAATTGGAATAAGCCAAACCGATTGCGCCATTTTCAAGTTTTTACGGGACTAACGCACGGCCATAGGCACAGACATGGAAGTACCTAACTCTATGGTCGTTAATGTTAATTTTGTAACTGTCATTCGACTGTCACTGACGGAAGAAAAAAGTCTGATGTATAGAAAATATGAGAAGTTTGCACAAATTCATATTATTGTAAAAAATATTTTAATTTATTTCAGACGTATTGTTATGGATTTATCAAGGGAAGCAAAGATTCGAAATGGATAAAGTAGAGCAGTTGAAATTCGTTTTACTGGTGATGTCGATGACTTCGTGTGTGGCATATTCGTACGGAATGTTTAAATTGCCCTCATTCTCACTTTTCGGTCAAAAACAAGCAAGGACAAGAAGCGCTGAAGGTCCACGGATTCTCGAGAGTCCAAAAGATCAAAGAAGCGATGGAGACACATTGTCAAAACCAGTCAGAACCCAAACAAAAATAAACAGACAATTGTTAAGGAACAGTGAATGAGCACCCGGCAGTAGGAATTAGGAATACTAAGGTGACTTTGGAAAGGTTTGGACTGATGTTGCGATAAGGGTTTGATTTCCTATAATGTCTCAGTCCAACTGTTTATTTGAATACTGATATAATTTTCATTTGAATAAATTTAAAATTTATATCCGTTGCGTTTTTCTATAGATTTGGTAAATTCAATAATGATTACAGCATTGAGATATTGTGTATGCGATTTAAAAGTAAATAGGTCGTTTTAAAATATGTCAACGAGTCATCTGTAGGTAATTAATACCGGCGCGGCGTTACAGGAATACGCCCACTTTTCGATAAAATATATCAGCTTTTTTCTGATGAAACTCGTGAAACTGATAAGTTATTATCATTTGACATTCTATTTCCCGCTAAATAACTTAATGTCTAAGTAGATATTTTACCTATTTTTCACTATCATAGGATAGTTAAATTCTAAACCTTAGAATGAACTATGGTTTTGTACAATAGTATGTTATGCACACACTTTTTCTTTTGTGTAAGTGGTCAATTTTCTGTTCTTAAGCAATTCGAAGGCCTCCAATATGGCTTGTATAGCTCCAGTATAGCTGCGACCGATCATAACAAGCACGGAAGCGCTCAGTACTAATGCCACCAAAAGGTCACCCATCCAAAATACTGACTGGAAGGAGAGTTGCTTTACTTAGCCTGTAAAGAACATCTAAGCTAGCTTCGTTATGAGTGCTTCTCACTGACTGTTTAGAGCTTAGAGGATATACATAAGAGAAATTACAAGGATGACAGAAACGAGAGCCAAATAAATACGCAAATATGTTTTGACGATATTTTGTAAACAATCACACGCTTAACCACGATATCTCCTGGTGGAATCTTGGAAGTAACAAAGCCAATAATTTCCTCATGCGAGTTACCTACATAAAATTAGTCCGCCACCATTGTAAGGAGGTATATCATGTACAAAGTTTATAGTCTTCTTTCAAAATGATCTTTTCTGTCAACTGCCAAATGAAAGTGCATCAAAATCAAAATCTATTATTATAAAAAAATGGTTCCGCAAAAATATTACAACTAAGTTTTAAGTTATTTTAGAGAAGTAAACTATAACGAAAATGGATTATAGAAAGCTTTTGCTTGATATGACAGTATTCACGGTGTCTTTTTATGCCTCATATACCCTCATGTCCAAGTTTATAGAGAACCAGAGAAAAACGGAGAAGATGACCAACAAAAAATAGAGGTTCTTAAAAAGTTAGTACATAATCGACGATAATACTTTTGGCATACTCATATAAAAGATTATAGCACCATGTTGGTGATAAGTTCGATGGCTTAGTTGCTAGTAGACCTGCCTTCGAAGGGCCCTGGCTCCTAATCCCGGGAGAAAATCGTGTGATGAGCGTGAACTTTGCTCTCGCGTTTTAGGTATTTGTCTTGTGTTTCTGTTTGTTCATGCCATTTGCGACATAGGGAATCCTTCTGCCTATAAGTGCGTTAAAAAGTTATTCATTTAAACAAAAAAAATACTTGAACAGTTCAGGTTAAGTTCTTTCAGGGAATTAAGACTTCGAAGAGCTCCAAGAGACAATTCATTTAGGGACTAACAGCTCACCCTTTTACGCCTTTTCCTCCCAGGGAAAGTGTTCAACGGCTGCGGCGGCGGTATATGGTAGAAGTAAGGCGGCGTGTACATCAAGTCTTCCATCGGAGCTATGGGGGTAGCCCGTGGCACCATGGACCGTACCGTCCCATACAAGCTCCTGTTCCGTCCCTGAGTTCCGTACATATTCATCATAGCACTGACACTACACCGAGTGAGGCGTTATTTTAAATTAAAAAATAAGCCACCGTGATTGCTTTTTTATTCGAGGCCGGCTAACAGATGAATATTTAACTAAATATTCGGATCTTTAGGTCCTCTGGGTGCTATCGGCGCGCGAACCGCCGTGTCACTGATTGAAAAGCGTCCTGAATGTAGAGATTCCATGAACATATTACATACAATTATCATAGTTTATCTGCTTTTTCCAATAGCACGTCGAGCGAGACGTATCGACATTGCTGTGTATATACTTGTTGGAAATGAGGGAAAAACATGCGCGCACGCATACGTTACACCTGAACGAATTTAAAAAGTTCTCATTATGTGTTTTCAAGATATTAAAGTGACAGGTTGCCAACGTTGATTGTAAAGAATGTTAATTTATCATTTATTGATCAATTGCTATCAGGAACACCCCACAATAACATCCATTAAATTTAAGATAGGTGACCACATTTTGGCATGGTCCAGTTGCTCGCGTCCGTAGGTGAGTACCCTTTGAGTCCTTACACATACCCCTGGTTGGTGCTAGCAACAAAAGGTAGCAGTAGAACTTGTACCAAGTTCGTTCGGAGTGGAACTGCCTCCACACTTGGTAATCTGCCGCCAAACAGTACAGAACTCGCATGCTGTGTTCCGGTGGAAGGTTGTGGGCGCCGGTGGAATCACAGGTGCACAATATGTTACATCCCTGTCTCAAGGTGATGGGCGTCTCTTTCCATGAATGAATAAATTAATACTTCATTGTACACCAATAAATACATAGTAGTCGATTAAACAAATCTGCTTACTATTGTACTAGATCGGTCTGAAAGCGATTTCTTCATTTATCCTTCGGTAGAGAAAGACAAGTAATCTTCTTGTTTATGGGAGGCAGAGACCACTTAACATCAGGTGGGTTGTCAGTTCATCCCATCATAGATAGATACATAACACGCCATTGATCACTAATCAAAAAAATTGCTAAACGATAAATTATTAACAATAAGGTAATACAATAGCGGCCTTATCGCTTAAAGCAGTCTCTTTCAACCTTTCCATGCGTTATTGTAGTCACATAAAACTAAACATTTTGGTGGGCCCTCAGTTTGGACCCTGCCCTGATGATCACCAAACGCCTAAACATATCTTCATAAATTATAGCTGAGAACAATGACCTCAGCTTTCAATCAGAAAAAACCACATCAAAATCGGTTCACGCGTTCATAGCTATGATGCCACAGACTCACAGATACACATACGCCCCTCTTTTTCGTCGGGAGTCAAAAAGAGCGTTTAGCCGTATTCGTGTCTTACTCAAGCCTGGGGGTCCAGACTAATAACAGTTTGTACAATAACAACGGGACCCGTCGGAGAAACGGGACCCGTCGGAGAATGAAAGGATTTCGTTTTGCTTTTCATAGTTTTTCCGGATGTGCCCGCAGGGAAATCATGTTTCAGAAATGCGAAGGCTAACGTGACAGTTAATTTCGAAGAAAATATCTGTATGTAATTAAACGTAAATGTTAAGTGTAGTAGGAATACATTTTTGACATGTTCATTAAACATTTAGATTGGTATTCTTATTTTTAACTTTCCATAATATCTTTAGACATATGACTCATATGTCTTAAATAGGATAAAGAGACTCATCTATTTACGGAAAAATTTCGCCATGAAATTTGTATGTGCCCTTGGAAGAATATTTAAATCTTAAATAAAATACTCTTCCAAACCGGCATCCAAGAAGATATGCATAAGATATCGCATAACAAACAGCACAGTGAACCACCTCCTTTTTTTCAAGTCGATTAGAAATTATATTCTATGTGATTGTTTCAAAATGTGGTGCAGAGCCATCTATTAAATAAACATGAAACAAAAAGTTGCCGCACCGAGTAACCGCTACGCAGTGCTACGGATTTCAACGATTGCACGGTGCACTACGAATTATAAACTTTCACCGCTAGATGGCATTGCGATTTGAGATTTATCCATAAATATGTATGGTTTACTAGCTGCTTTTCGCAATTTTGTCCGCGTTTCACACAAAAAAATATTAAAACTAGGAGGAAACTAGGATTCTCGCAAATTGGAATTCAATATTTTTTTTCGTGGAAGTTTATTTCCTTTTCCAACATAAAAGTAGCCTATAAAATTTCACACAGCGTTATCGAAGTATAGCTTGTACTATGGGAATTTGTTAAGTTGTTGTTGGAAAATAGTATCATATCTTCCAAATGTTAATTGGATAGATGGAATATATGATACTCTTTCCGGACATTGTGTTTGACAAGGAAATACTTGTCTTGAGCGGGAGTTCAACCCACGAGTTACAGCGCAGAAGCAGCGCATGAAAAACCTAATTGCGAAGTTTAACAATTTGAAATGATACAATATTTCACTTTCACTAATTTTAATTTATTTTTATGGCATACAAACTTTTATCACGTTTGTTCTTATTTTCACACACATCGAAATTTATCGCGATAGCTATATTGGAAAGGTGATCGATCTTTAAAGATACGAGCGAGGGTGTACCATAGACTGTTTTTAAACGTCGATTAATATCACGCCCAATATGATTTGATCGTAATACACTTTCCATGATCCATGATCGATTCGCGATCCACCCAGGGTCCACCCTACACCAGAAATATGATCTCAGAGATGGATCTCGAATCAATATCCCAATATCGAATCTCTGTGGCTGGTCTCTTGGCCCGACTGGGTCCACTCAGCTCCTGAGTTTCGATCATGTTTGGATTCGTTGAAATTTGTTTTAGATAGATTTTTAGCTTTCTTGCAATGTGTCCAACCAAATGAAGGAAAGAGATAGTCGACCCAAAACCAAACGAGCCACCTGTTTTTTTCGGAATGTCGATAAATATCGCGATATTTATTGACATCTAGGATATGCCATCACAACCGACTCGAAAACTGCAAAATCGTTGATTTGACAAACTCACTGACAGTGTCAAAATGGCCAAAGCCGAGAAATTTAGAGCGAATTTAATGAAATACAAATAATTTTAGATATCCTTCCCAACCAACTTGCAATAGTGTGATTTTCAAAATTATGTCGGTTAGCAGTATAGCAAAAGCCTTATTCGGGGTTATATTTGACAAAGTGCAATGCTCACCACTCTCGGGGAGGGACAATGGTTTTGGAAATAGTTATGTATGGGCAGGATCCTTGGAGTCAGGGTTGCGTATAGCTTCTAACCACAAAAAGCCAATGATGCTGATAATTCACAAGTCCTGGTGCTCAGCCTGCAAAAACCTGAAGCCAAAATTTGCCGGTTCTTTGGAGATACAAAACTTGAGCAAACACTTCGTCATGGTGAACTTGGTTGATGAGGAGGAACCGAACAATGGCGGCTTTGCTCCAGATGGAAATTACATACCACGGTAACTATTTCATCATCCTTACCCGACCATTTTAGTGTGCAACTGTATAATCTTTATATCTCGTTCACTGAAATAAAGCAACCATTCCTATATTTCGAGTTAAAGAAATATTTACCTTGTTAGTTTTGGTGGGTTTGTGAATATTATAAAAGCTATATGTTCATTGTACGAGTTTGTATGTCTCTAGAACCTAGCTCCGGTCTTCAGCTCTCACATTTTAACTCTAGGTTTCTACTGAATTATTATTTTCCCAAATAATTAAGTAACGATGATAATAATAGATGATCTCAAATCGCTATGACAGTCATATCTCTGGGTCATTTTAATTATAGTTCACACTATTTTTGTCATTATATATCAAATTTATACAATTACTAGCTACCGCCCCGCGGTTTTACCAGCATAGTTCCCGTTCCCGGGGAAATACGGGGATAAAATATAGCCTATGTTACTCGCTGATAACGTAGCTTTCCATTCGTGAAAGAACTTTTCATATCGGTTAAGTGGTTGAGGCGTGAAAACGTTACAAACAAACAACTAAACTAACTTTCGCATGTTATAATATTAGTTAGGATATCTTGCTTATGGTTATAATTATGTCAATGATGGCCTGGATTGCCCTTCGAGACTGCCTGCCTATTGTGGCGAAACACCAGTATCGGTGCTGGCGGCAGATTTTCTATGGATAGATATCAGCTAGCCAGGCGGGCAATCGCCTAGACTACTCGCGATGATTTCCTTCACCGAGAATAATGTAGACAACTGCATTACTAAATGTAATTGCGTAACACAGAATTGCAATGGTCAGAAGTTGGATGGGTGACCATTCAGTAGCGTTTGAATCGAGCGCCACTTCTAGGCCTTCGGGCTTGAAAATAGTGACACCAGATTTCAATGTAGAAGAAGAAATGCGTAAAACATTTTCAAAAACGTATTTTTCACGTCTTTTGCAGAATCCTATTTTTGTCCCCAACTGGGCTGGTCGACCACGATGTTATCAACGAAGAGGGAAGCAGTCAGCACAAGTACTTTTACAGCAGACCCGAGCAGATAGCAAAGTCGATGAAGAAGGCCCTGAGGAAGTACAAAGTGGAAGAGTTTGATGTATGAAGATATTACACGTAATATTTTATAAATCGTATTCCCGTGAAAAGTTGGCTTCATTACAAGTTCCGTGTTGTAAGCGGTAAAAGTCGCGATGGTTGAACCTTTTCTGATTATTACCTTATTTATGTTTAGTTGAACGGTATTCTTCGTCATAAACTTGAGCCCTATACACGACCGCAATCAGTTTTTGTTTGTGAAATCGGTGTAAATCATACAATTATATACATACTTAATCATATCTCTGGAGGGCCAAGTTGCACGAGCCTGTAGGATGAAATCTTAGAATCGTATATATATGGTGGTGGTGGCCCCCAGGTGGTGCGAAAGGAACAAACAAAAGTAGCAGTAGAACTTGTGTCAAGTTCGTCCGGAGAAGTACTGCCACCAGGAGTATGTCGCCAAGCAGTTGTGGTCGCGTTACTGTGTTCCGGTGGAAGGGTGTGGGTGCTGGTGAAACAGGCGCATGAGACGTTACATCCCCATCTCGGGTGATGGACGCAGCAAGATAAATACAACCCGGTTTAAGATCTAAGTCTTATTTGGAGTTGGACTGTGGAATCCGCTTAAGACCGATCAGTAACTTACTCATCTTCATGTATGCAAGATCATATAAGACTGGCCCAATATGGCTGTTTTTTTTTTTTGTAATTGTCATGTCAAAGACATACTTAATACTATTTTCATCTATCATTTTCTTCGCGCCGAAGACGGAGAAGGTCGCTAGATTTTCTTTGAAAAAAAAAACAACAACATTATGACACGCGATAGTATAAAATATTGCAACTGACTTATTACGTAAGAAAATAGAGATATATAATTGCTAAGCTAAATTACCAATACCAACACCCGCGAGCTAATCAAAGGGCTCAAGTTCATTAATTGGACCTTACATAAAATTCCCATGAGTGAGTGGAACCTGACCCCTGTTCCAGTATCTGAAAGCTGCCTGATTTGATTAGGTACCGCGTTATCCAATACGTACCTAGAGGTTTTAGCTTAAAAGATGATGTTGCTGTGGCACAGTTGAAAACAGAAAGAATCAAATTATCCAGTTTGAAACTGTGTTAATACACGTAAACTTTCATACTAACACATTCTATCTACACTAATATTATAAAGAGGAAAACTTTGTTTGTATGTTTGTTTGATTGTACTGAATAGGCTCAAAAACTACTGGACCGATTTTAAAAATTCTTTCACCATTCGAAAGCTACATTATCCACGAGTAACATAGGCTATATTTTATTTTGGAAAAAATAGGGTTCCGTAAGATATTTGGGTTTTTCGGACACAAGGTGTAAAAAATCAACCAGAAAAGTTACTTATTTTGCGTACGCTGCCTAAACTATAAAAGATAGAACCATAAAATGTTCTAATTAATTGTAGATCTTATAAATATCTACAAAAAAGTCCGCGACACACTATACCCATCTATGTCGAGTGAGGCACAGCAACCATTTTTATATTTAAAAATCTTGAATTTTTTTTGGACTACATTTAAACGCGTTTATTTTACTCATGCTATTAATCCTTATCAAAATAAATGATTTCATCACTAAGAACAGTTTATGGAGATAATATTTGGTCTTTGAATGATTAAAATTGGACGTTTGGTTTTGAAGTTATGGCGAAATTAAAATATGAGCTATCCGTATCTTTAGATCAACGGTCTACGTGCTCTATTCGGAAAAATGGGCCTCTTGGTAAGTTGCTGCAAGACGCGTCGTTGGTAATATGGGATGAATGCACCATGCAGTCATAGAGCTCATGTGGAGGCCGTGGACCGTACTTTAAAAGACCTCCGAAGCTCTGCTAATGTCATGGGTGGTATCACTTTTGTATTTGCTGGAGATTTCCAACAAACGCTTCCAGTCGTCAACAGAGGTACGCGAGCAGATATTATGAAGGCATGTTTAAAATCGTCTCACCTTTGGACATCTGTTCAACATTTGAATTTGCGCACCAATATGAGAGCTCATCTACATGGAAATACGCATAGCAATTTTCCACAACAGCTGCTGAAACTTGGAGAAGGAATTTTTCCATCTTTAAATTTAGGCACCGATTATGCGGTTACTTTGGATGAGTCTCTAGGCCAAATAGTCCATAATTTAGATAGTCTGATAGATGCTATATATCCTGACATCGAAAACTTACATCAAAATGATTTTCGTTGGCTGTGTTGTAGAGCAATAGTTTCTCCCAGGAATGAAACAGTCAACGAAATAAACAGTTTAATTATGCAGAAAGTACCGGGTGAAGTTAAGTGCTATAAATCCATAGACACCGTCACTAACATCGAGGACGCTATGCACTACCCCCAGGAATTTTTAAATTCTCTGAACCCCGCTGGGCTACCACCTCATGAACTGTCGTTAAAAGTTGGCACGCCGATAATGCTTCTCAGAAATTTAAGCCCCCCCAACATGTGTAATGGCACGAGACTTCTTATAAAGGAGCTAAAAGATAATTTAATAGTAGCGAAGATTATCACCGGCCCTGCAGCTGGTGAATTAGCTCATATACCAAGAATACCCATGATCCCTACTGATTTGCCTATACCCTTCAAAAGGCTCCAATTTCCAGTAAAAATTTCTTTCGCACTAACGATAAACAAATCCCAGGGCCAAACATTCAAATTAGTAGGAATTGATTTACGAAAAGAATGTTTTACGCATGGGCAACTTTACGTTGCCCTATCACGGGTCGGGGCTCCCGACCATCAGTATATTTTGTTACCTGAAAATAATTTAACGTCAAATGTTGTTTATGGAGAAGCTCTACAATAATCGCTTTAGTTATCTATCCTTAAACAACGGGTTGCGCTCCGGGACTGCCGGCAGAAGTGAAAACTTAGTATTAATTACATTTAAATATTTTCATCATTAACAACTTAACATACACAGAAAGACAATCTGTGCAGCCTGCGGATAATGACTGCGTCGTCAATGTTACTGTCGGTGTCTGTGAATTGACCTGGGAATCATTTTGCTGACCGTGTCTTTCCTGGGTAGGCTTTTTGCAGCGGTAACCGACATCCACGCGGGCGGAGCCGCGGGCGACCGCTAGTAATAGATAAGTTCATTTTACAAAAATGTAAACACCCCCTACTTCCTTATTACTTATTATTATTACTTGGGGTAATGGTAATGTACCAATGAACATCAAACGACTGAACAGATCTATATAAAGCTTTCAAACAAATGACCACATCAAAATCGATCCATTCGTTTGTTAGCATGCAGCAGACAGACATGTTTTTCGTCGGAGAAAAAAAAAATTAAAGCATGATATCATGCCCAGTGTGTTTCTGTATCAGAATACCACTACATTTCCTCTCTCCTTACACGAAACCTATGTGACATGTTAAAATATCTAGAACTGCCAATCTGTAAGGATTATCTCATCAAATTCTCGTCCTATCTTTAGTATCCTATAAATTTGTAACAAGATGGCAAATTGAGCGAAAACTTTGTCGGAGTTCGCGTCCATTTGAGCTTTTAAATCAGCGATTTGCCCCAAATGATAAATTACTGAAAATGCTTCCATAAATGAGGGATTGACATCAGGTTTATTGCTTTCAGGATAAATGAGTAGGATCGCTCGTAAATCAAGTCCTGTAATACCCGCCAAGCTTCAACGTATCAATAAATATCTGAAAATATCATGATGTTTTTGATGAATTGTTCCACTTCAAATCGCTATTGAATTGGGATTTGGATCCATACCAATGCCGACACGACGACTGTGTAAAGGGAGAACCTTTTCTAGAATTAAATATTCATGAATTCTTGGTGAAGATGTCTGCAAGGCATTCTTCGAAATTATTTTTTCTCGATAAGCGATTTAGGATTCCATGTTTAACCCCCAAACTAGTATCACTAACGACTAGTAACAAAGCTGGACAGTTTTTCCACAAACAGTGTCTAATATATCCGTATATCGAAAATCCGACCAACACACTCGATAGTTGTTTCCAGTTTTGCCTTCTATTGGACTCTATAAGAATCTGACCGTTGACTGCGGAATTGTAAAATCGAGGTACTATTTACTATGTGGGGTACTCACATCCTCGACGACTGGTTCCACGTACATCTCCAAGGTGTTGTTCAGTGGTGGTAGCTGCATTGGAAGCGGCGAGGCCGCGGCAGACGAGCGCCGGGAGGCGCTGTTGCAGGAGCATTGCGAAATGGAGCGACGGGAACGGGGAGATTCTCTGTGGGCAACAATTCATTGGTGAGATTAACGCTCTGTACAAACGTTTTGTAAAGACAATCCGTAATTATTATTTTATTACTTATAAGGTGCACAATATCACGTTCTAAATGTGATAGAGGAAAACATCGTAAGAAACCTGGCATGTTTTAGAACTTTGATTGAAAGATTGGGTTACCGTAGCAGATCACAGCCCATTCACTGTCGATCGTTATTGGCCGATATCCCTGCAGTAGGAATTTTAAAGGCTCATAATCATCCTCAGGCTTTCATCAATCTTCCTATACACTGCGGAGTTCCAGTTATTTGAACTTAATAATTTGGATTTGAGGGTTGTGATGTGCGTAATTTCTGACCTTGAAATATTTACGGGTCAATTTTTAAAGTAACGAAAAAGAATGAGTGAAATCGGACAACGCGTTGATGAGTTATAACTAAGAACGCATTTTGACTCTCATCATTTCCAAGGGAACCGTGCTGAATACAGACTAAAGAGTACACCCAAAAAAAAACAAAATATCTTTAATTTAAAGAATCCGATCTGTTACTTTATTATAAGTATAGATAGAAACATCTAAGCAGCCTATTTAAAGGAGTCTCGGTAGGAAGAGCGGTAGAGAAAAAGTATGTGCAAATTTTTCGTCTACTGCTAGATGAGAGGCCATACCAATAACCCAGCCTTCCCGTATAGTAAATTAGGCATTACGAGATTCAATTAATGATTTATCACTAAACATTTGTGGTGGCTCACGGTGCGCTCTAAACCTTCAAATCAAGACAAAGATCAAAGAATTGTGATGTGGGTCAGGGTGTTGTGGTTGGTAGTTTCTTATACAGATATATAAATAACTGCAAACAATTACACAGAACATCGAAATCTAAGTCAAGATTATCTTTAGGTTATTAAACTCGGCTGACAAATTGAACACGTCAATTATTACCTTCTGCTTCTCCGACACACGTGTCTCGTCGACGTCCGTTCGCACAAGCACGACCTGCATCGTACCGGCACAAAGTACCCAAGTTGAGGCAGTGGTGCCGGCTCCAGGGAGTCACTGGAGTCACTCCACTCAGGCTGGCTGAATAGCCCCGTATCGAGGACTGATGGCATTGTTCAATAATAAAAAAAAAACACTTCACATTCACGATTTGCTTTCTAAACTATTTTCAGCCAGTGTTCTTTAAACTGCGCTTTTGTTCGTTTTCAGTTCGTTTTGGTTTGCTTTCTTTTCGTTTTCTACTACAAAATTTTATCTAGCTGTATAGCTAGTAGTTCGCACGCAATTTGCAGATAATGTTATTTTTTTCCGGTTACCACATTTTTACGGTCTCGAACATTTAGAAATACATTTTCACCACACAATTATGAAACTCGTCAAGACTGTAGTGTTTCTGTTGACAAAATAACCTAATTTTTAAGGAATTGTGAAGATAATAATGTTCGGGTGCGTCTACCGGCAATTAGAATCGAGTTTTCTTTGATAAGATGATAAGATTACTTTCTAGGTTAGGGATTGGCGTTGGTTTGTTGTTTTGTAGGCTTATTTTTCCATCCAATGCGAATTGCCTCTTATAGCCTCTAGTTAAGTGCCAGATTTATATAAAGATTACTGATAAGTGGTCTATCTGGGCTAATATAAAAATAATTGCTTGATGGCCCACGGGGTACAGACTCTGATTTTCAACCCAAAGGTCGCTGGTGACCATGGTTTTGTGCTTGAAATATTTACACCACGCTCTCAAAGCGGTGAGGGGAAATAGTGTGTGGATATCATGAGAAAACCGGTATATCCTAAGATGAAAAATTCGAAGGCGTATAACATATCCCGATACTGTTTGGGCTTCCGGATAGATCAAAGCCCAGTCATTCTCAACTGTGGAGAGTACGCCGGAGTCCCTACAGTGGGAAGATTATAGGCTGACGCGGTAGTTAAGTACTTAAGTAGTTTATTTGTCAAATAAATTAGATACCCAACTCAGCCTATAGAGGTCTAAAGTATTAAATAAGATTCAGCGAAGAAGAAGGATATCAAGAGAGCAGCAAACAAAACATTCTAGAATAACATTCATAAAATAACCAGCACAAAATTAATAAAAATAAACTTTCCCGCTCCAAGTTATCCCGATACGAATATAATAGGAATCTCTATTGTTTTTGTGCAGTAAAGGAATCCGTAACGGCTTTGTTTCGTTTCGTCAAAGACGATCATATCCCTTGAGTTGGGAACTTGAGTCGAAACGTGAAGGAACGCGCATTCCTAATGTTTTTTGGAGCTTTAGAAAATGAGGGTTGCCAGATATATGTTGCTTTTTATTATTCCATTGTCATTATTTTTTTGTATTAGGAAATTGCCATAGCTGCCGTATCCTCGGCTCTAATCCAATATACCTACATAATTTATAAATACACCTTTTTATTGTGGTTCATATAATACACCTACCATCCCTTCTAATTTTTATGTACGTAGTGCCAATAGCCTCAGAGTAAAATGGCTATGACATACGGACTAGACGATAATAAGAGCGAAACTCTTATGGTTACGTCTTTTTTTTTATGTAACTGAAGTAACGGGATGGGCTGAACGCCCACCTAATTTTAAGTGGTTACCTCCGCCCATAATAACAGCAATGCAATTTAGGTCTTCCCCGTCCGAAGTATGAGAAGATCATTTTCAAAACTACTATTCTGCCTAAGTGTTATTTAGACACAGGTACCGCCGATTGTATTTGGCTACCCGCCATATTACGAAATATTTTTTGAAGAAATCTGCCCGCTACGGTAGTGCTCGCATTACTGTGTTCCGGTGGAAGGGTGTGGGTGCCGGAGAAATCATATGCGCATGAGACATATCATCCCCGTCTTGGGTGATGGACGCAACATAATGAGTGCGACTCGGTGTAAGATCCAAATCTTATACTGAGTCGCATTACTGTCACCACTTACCACTAGGTGGGCCCTCAGCTCGTACCGTCACTAACTCACATAATATATTTTTTTTTAAATTTCATTTGAACAAGTTTTAAAATGATTAACACATTTACGGCTACAGAACCTGGCATCCCTAATCGTGGGTAAATTCTAGACGCATGACTCACAAAAGGGACCGCACCGTAATGTAATTATGATTGTACATCGTTTTTTTGGCTTGTTTTCTACATACCTGTGGGTAGTGTAGCCAAGTATGGTGTGGTTGCGTTTGTCCTATACGCTGAACGATCAATACGTGGGTATCTTGCCATCGAATATATTAGTACAAAGGATGTCTGTAGGAAAATCTCAGGGCAGACTCGTAGTCACACTGTGTTGCTACACCAGTGTGACTACGAGTAATTTCTTTTACGCGTGGTAACACTGTGCGTTGTGATCAAGAGTAATTATTAAAACATAAGACTCGTGGTTACACTGCTAGTGTGGGTATATATCAAGTTGAAACAGTGGACCGGTTGTAGCTCACGTCTAAATTACATTAACTTGTTATCCTTCATTATTATAATGTTTTGACAAATTGGTAAGTTATTTTTTTTACTCCGCAGTTCTGCGGCTCTTAACAAAATCTAGATTAAGATTACGATGACCAAGGTTTCCAAATCATAACATTCTGTTCAGCCTTGTAGGCAGGCGGGTTTGCTAGGGGCCCAATCTTGATGGGGCGAACTTTGCAGACTTATAACATGAGAATGGCACAGACTATATAATTGAGAACGAGCAGTGAGCCTATATATATTGCATTGTTGTACGTTTTTACAAAATATTTTCGTTGCTAGGTAACAAGTAAAAAACGTTGTTCCTAGAAAATATTTCACTATCAAAATTAATATTTACGAGGCTAATTAATTCCCATTGATTTAGCAGGTAAATTAAAATTCATTGAATTTAAATTCTTAGACCATAAATGGTCATTCGAAATGAAATATGATGACAGGAACCTAAAAATGATTTTCAAATACCTATTCTAATACCCCACTTAACATAGTTCCTTGATTTAATTTTTTTTCTTTTTCACAAAATGGCGTCTGGTGGTCGCCATATTAAATTTTGATTGCTCTTTGGTGACAGTGAAAGTGTTTGGTCCTAAGAGCGTCACAATGAAACAAACACATTACATAGCCTGATAAACACATAACCCTTTTGTCACGCTGTCGGGTAACAAACACTATTATTCTACTTAGTTTCACGGAAATTGTATAAGAGATATATGATAAGAACCAGCTTGGACTTCCTACGGGAACCGTACATTTTTCCGGGATAAAAAGTATTCCATCTATCTCTGTGCCAAATTTCATCCAGGTCCGTTCAGCCGTTCTGGCGTGATTGAGTAACAAACATCCATCCATACTTACAAACTTTCGAGTTTATAATATTAGTAGGATATCCTATAGGATCAGTTATTGTATCGTTACATTAAAACTTGTATATAAAAATAAAAACAAATAATTCGCACGTATCGCAAGACATCCATACCCCGTCAATGTCATTTCGTCGCCAGTTCCCTTGTAAAACTTTGCCCGCTCGTTATAAAAAGGTCGACAATTAGTATCTGCTGAGACGATGAATGCACTGACCCATTTCTCAAGCTCATCTACAATTCAATTCGACTTCTATGAATGAGCGGCCGTCAAGTTAAATTGCTTGGAGCTGTTTTCGTCGACGGCTGAATGAACTCTAGAGGGGTCATTTTGGTGGTTCCTTGTTGCTTTTACCAGGGTTTATAGTCAGCAGGAAAACTTTTGTTTACAATGTGTTTCAAAAAAGGGTGTTAATATTGAAAGGTGTTCATACAAATTAGATTTTGAATCATAATGCCTGAAATCAGAATCCAAATCAAAACTTTTTTTACCTACAATCTCTAAATAATATAGTATTTTTTATATTTTTGGGCAGCCCTAATGACAGGTCACTGACCGCGCTCATCATGTTCATCATGCTCACACACGCATGCGGTTAACTTTATCTATCCCCTAGGTTCGATCTGTAATGCTTTTAGGGTTGAACCTCGTCAAGTTTACGTTAAATTTTTACTTGTGATCTAATGGTGAGGATTGGGAGACCTGGTGGGGTGAGTTCTAGATCAATCTAGACATGCGCTGTTTAAGTATAGTATATAAAACAAGGTCATAGAGTCAAGAATCGAATACCACCCTGGTGGGAGGGATTTTATTCTTGACTTGACAGCATCACTATAACACAAAGTCGCTTTCTCTGTCCCTATATCCCTATGTATGCTTAAATCTTTAAAACTACGCAACGGATTTTGATACGGTTTTTTTTTAATAGATAGAGTTGGACTTGGAATATCCAAGTCAAATCACACTTTGCCCGTCACTAAGACTTGAAGATGAAACTCATCAAATTAATCTGTTCTATTAGTTTAGCTGATCGAAACGGCACTTGGTATTTATTGAATACTAGCGACCCGCCCCGGCTTCGCACGGGTAGTTTCTTATACGACACTGATACTTTACTAACCGTACGAAGCCGGGGCGGGTCGCTAGTATTCAATAAATACCAAGTGCCGTTTCGATCAGCTAAACTAATAGAACAGATTAATTTGATGAGTTTCATCTTCAAGTCTTAGTGACGGGCAAAGTGTGATTTGACTTGGATATTCCAAGTCCAAGTTAATAGAAATATGTTATAGCCTAGATTTTGATATCTATTTGGAATGCATGACGTCACCAACGGCTAAACTTACGATATATTTGTTAAGTTAACACGTCTGCCAAGCTCGGCTATTTGTCACACTACATTTGTATGCAAGAGAGATAGTAAGCTTGGACAGTGTGTCGACAACGACCAACGGAACATTTAAAATTGTCTTTTTGTATATGTATATTGCACGCTTTTGTATGTTGGAAAGTATTGTATAAGATTTTGATTAATTACCCGACGTGATATATTTTTTAAAGAGAAAATCGTCGGACTCCTTGTTACTTATATATAAAAATTTTTACTTTTGTATAATCCTTTAAGGAAATAGGAGAGAATCTGTATATATATGTATACTAACGAAATAAAGTATTTTAAATTTAATATTTATATCGTGTGTATCAACAGCAGTAGGCATGGACCAATACAAAAACAAGAAAAAACACCCAAGACCTGAGAACATACTTCATACTCACCACACAATGTGTCACGGCCGGGAATCGAACCCGGGACCCTCGCTTCGGAGGCAGCTACTAACAACTAAGAATTGGAGCCGTCTATTAGTTGCATTGCTGTTTTTAATTGGAGGCAGTAATGACTTTACATTAGGCGGGCCACCAGCTCAATCTGCCACTTAAGTCGCATACAAAAGTCTCATATGGTGGCAACCACGCGTGCGGCCATAAACAAACCAAATTTCCCAGAATCGTAATAAGTATTTATTTTAGCCGTGGGATGCGTAGGCGCAACACAAATTGTATTGTTTGGCTTCACTAGTCTTAAACCAACAGGCTTCTAGCAAAGGTGTAAAAACAAAAGGCTTGTTCTAGCCGGGAATTGAACCTTTGACGCATGGGGTCCCATCCCACCCCAGACTTCAAAAGCTCATAGCTCAGTTTGACTGGCCTCAAAGCTCAGTTGGTAGTAGCTCTGCCTTCTGCGTTGTCGTGGGTACGTTTCCCACCCAGGACAAGTATTTGTGTGACGGACATAAACATTTGTTCTGTGTTTGGGTGTTCTTAAGTATTATATTATGTATGTATTTACAAAAAGAAAGTACTTATATATATATTCTATCAGATATCTAGTTCAAATATTACAAGCTTAGTTTGCTTAGTTTGGGGCTAGATGGCGCTGTGTAATATATGACCATGAATATTTTTTATTACAGATGGTGTCTCATAAGTAATGTCGGTTTTCATATGTGAAAATTCCTACGCCTCAATTAAAACATGTCGTAACTTGTTAAGACTGGTCTAATTCTATGAAGAGTACAATTGCTTTACTTTCTTTTAATCATTCTCTCTCTGTTTATTGACGACGCAGTACGTTTTTATAATAAACTAGCTGACCCGGCCACGCGTTGCAGTGGCTAACGTTTTTGTCATATGATATTATAATTTGCAATAAAATAATATTGCGATCATAAATTGAGATGTGAGCTATCCTATCTTTCAAGTTGGATCAAACTGCACACGGTGTACAAATTTGATTAAAATCGGTTAAGTAGTTTAGGAGTACATCGCGGACAAACATCGTGACACGTAATTTATATATACATATTAAGATAGTATGGAAACGAACAAAGTCGTAACAATACACAAATTTCATATTTACTAGCCACTAAACGAACCTATTCCCTCTCGCTTGCCGAGAGTAGACCTGTGTCCCGTCAGTAGAAATATCATCATGAGGTAATTTCATACCCATTTACAAAATGTATAATATTGTAGTAAAGGTATAATGACCAAATACGTCAGTGGTTGATGTTGTATAAAATTACTCGGACAACGTTATTGAGATAAATATGATTATGCCATTACGTGGATAATCGAACGGACGTCGTGATCGTGATAACGATCTGACATCCGTGAAATAACGGACAATTCGGAGTGCAGTGTAAAGTGATTTTACATATAGCCTCAAAGCTTAGCTGGTAGTAGCTCTGCTTTCGATGATTTTTCTATCTCTACATGTAACATAAAAGCATATATATGTTACATGTAGAGATAGAAAAATCATCGAAAGCATGTAACATATAAGCATATATATGTTACATGTATGTATTTATAAAATATTGGAACTATTATAAGCATTCTATCGGCAATCTGGGTAACAGTACAAGCTATGCTTAATTTGGGGCTAGATGGCGCTGTGTGCGATGAATTAAAAATATATTTATTTATTTATTTTTATTTATAACTGACGAGGAACAGCTCCCCGCGAGCTCGCGAGGAGTCTAAACTCCGTTTATGCCGCAAATTCATTACTCTCCCAAGGGAACCAAAACCTATACGTTGACCTACAACCATGAAATTTGTCAAGAACCAATGTCATACAACACAAGTAATGGAATAAATCCAAAAACCGTAAATTTAAGTTGAATAAAATAAAAGATAATTGTGCGGTCTCGCAATTGGCCTTTTTTGCAGAGGAATTAAATGGAGTAATATTCAGTACTTTAGGTGCAGCCTTCGACTTGGCAACTCCTAGTAAACTGATCAGGGTCTTTATAAATCAGGGACGAAACAGTTGGGTTAAATGATTACCGGAAGGATTACACTACACTACTTCATAGAAGATCAAACAAGACATTACCATTCTCTAAACTGAACCGAGAAATAACAGCAACGTAACTTCCAAAGCTCCTAATGCTGATTGATGAATCGAAGCACTCATTGTGTCCTGAACATTGAATCTCGATGTAGATCGTTGCTTGGCGGAATAGCTTTTACCACTTTGAGATTAGAGGTGGAATTGGCGTGTAATGCCGAAATAGCCTGAGGAGTACGGAGTGAGTCATCGTACATTGACTTGCTTCAGTGGCACACTTCGCTTTGGTAATTTCTTGAGACTGCCTGAACGGTCACGCAGGCCAGTGCAACGTACCTAGAATAAGAAATTGAGCGTGTTCTCGTAATATTCTGTTTGTATTCACAGAACTAACAGTCCTCTTAACAACAACTTCTAACAGTTGTCATTTATAAAGGGTTTGCAAGACTGTCATAGAACATTAAGTAAAGGTCAAAAATGAACATTCATGGGAATAATTAAAATAAATCCAGTTTAACGTGATTCTGGCACATTTTTTGCCTGTACACTTTTTTATGTCATTTGTCTTGCCAAACTACAATACTTTCATTAATACCATTTTTTATATTTTCTACTCTCTTACTTTGGTAAGCTTTTATGAATTGGTATAAATTGACCAAGGTGCAAGCAATGTCGAAGACCTTCGATGGCTTGAAAACGCGGACACAAAAGAATGTCGCTTCTCAAACGGAACAAAATTATTAATATCAAGGTGTTTGGTTTTATAAAACAAAATTAGGTTCTACACGTGTTATTATACTGTTATCGTTCACACTAAAGTATTGTAGACTCAATGATATTATGGGCAGTAAACAGATAGAAAATAACCCGTATATTTTCATTACAAATGGTTTGTAAAGATCAACGCTCCACTTAATTAAGATTACAAAAGCTAAATTAAACTGCATACTTCAGATTCCTAATACTTGTCACGGCAAAAAAACAAGATCCTAAAATAAAATGCCTGATAAATTTCCCGAAAACCATTCCATAGGTACGTTTTGTTCCCGATGACATCAAACATACTGGGAATAGTATTTTTAGTTATTCGCTCGACACAAACGCTTTTAAGAGTTTATCATTTTAAAGTGCAGTAGGCAAATGGCATGAAGAGCGTGGTGGCCCAGGGGCATAGACGCCGACTTTCAATCTGAAGGTTGCTGGTTCAAACCCAAACGTGCACCAATGAGTTTTATCTCTTGAAAAATTTATGTGCGCAATACCACGTTCTCGAAACGGTGAAGGAAAACATCGTGAGGAAACCGGCATGTGTTAGAACCATAAATTCGAAGACATGTGACATCTACCAATCCGGATTGGGCTCCCGTGGTAGATCAAAGCCCATTCACTCTCAATTATCGAGAGTAGGCCGGTATCCCTGCAGTGGGAACATTAGAGGCTGGTACGGATGAGGCAAATGGCAAAAACGGAACCGGTATAATTTTCTTCTGTCCGCTTGTCAGTTCAAAGTCAAAGTCAAGAATCATTATTTTCAGGGTATTCTTAAAAAAAATCTGAGGGCTTGATTTTATTATAGGATCAGTCATCAGTTGAAGAGATTCCGAAGAGCGCAACTTTACAGTATTGGAAAGGTGTAAAAGTGTAAACCTACCCTATAAGATCACGTGATCTCATTGCTTAGGTTTGCTCTTACACATCCTAAGAAACAGACATAATATAAAGAACAGAGATTATAATCTAACCCGCATCGTTATGCGGGTTAGATTATAATCTCTGTTCTGCTGGCATCATTCAAACCCTCCCAATTGATTCAATTCAGTGTCCACTGCTATTGATCATGATGCTAATAACAAATATTTTAAGAAGAGTATTTTCGGTACTGAATTTATTTTGTATGTTCTTCAAATTCAATATACAATATTATTGGGTTAACAGCTAAACCCTATAATTAACTAACAGATGACTGGAGGTAGATTGCCATTGCAACATTGTTATGTCTAAGAGTTCCATTAATTTTTTGACAACAATATTGCTATGACAATCAATCTCCAGTCTATTTCATGATAATAAGGTTTGACTCTAAGAGAGTCATAATAGCAAATATTGATATTACTATTGTAATCTATCAACATAATCAATTGCTGTTCGTTAGTCTCGCTAGAACTCGAAAACGGCTCGACCGATTGGGCTTATTTCTATTTCGTTGTGTGCGTAATAGTCGGGCAAGGTTTGTATAATATGATTTATTTGGAAAATTTACGGGAAAATCGGGATAAATTGAAAGTATTTTTTTCTATAGAATTTTTGCCACATGTTGTTTGACAGTCTATTATAAAATTGTAAATAAAATAAAATTGTATTGTAATATCGTAGTACTTGAGTGACAGAGCTTCGCTCGGTTTTTACGCGTTTTTACAAGTAAACAAAAACTCTATCTAAATTCAAAATTTAAGCGAAATAGTTTGAGCGAAGTCGTGTTCGAGATACGTGAAATAAATATACAAGAACTGCTCGTTTAAGGCAATAAATGTACGGCAACGTTAGAAGCCCGAATATTAAATCTATGTTCCTATTAGGCATAGTACACCGTAAGTATATCGTCAAGTGACAGACGACAGTTCTAGAAATAGATCAGAGCGTGGGCGCAGCCGTCTGGTGAAAATAGGTCTTTCATCGCATCGATCGTCATATAGATCTTTTTAATTTCATTACGTTCTCATGAAACCTTCTGAGGCCCTTTAGGAGGCCTCCATTTGTACTAATATATATACTGTGCTCTTACTAGGAACTATGAAGGAAGCATTCATTTGTTTTCATGTTACCTATCGAAATATCGACACAGCTACTTGAAAACTGATCCGTTTTTAAGTAAATCACCAAATTCAACAAAGCTTGTATGGACTAAATATAAAATTGTATATAGTACTTTCTTTGTAAATACATGAATACAATGCATACAGCCATAAAAAAAACATCTATGTTACAAAAGGTTTTTTTTTTGGTTGGGAATTCGAACCAACACAGAAGGAAGAGCTACTACCAAATGAACTGAGGTCAGTCGGCTAATCTGTACTTAAGTATCATAACACAAAAGAGATAATTATCTTCCTGCGACTGTCTTGTTTCGCTAAACACGAAATAATCATTAGAATACTGTCATTAACTAACCTACAAAAATTTTTGTGGAAAATTATTCATACTGCTGAATTAGACTTTGATGGCATTTGCAGAAATTAGACAAATATCGAGTCATTAAATAATTATTAAAGTTAATTAATTAATTTAATGCCCAATTAACTAATGAAAATGGCAAGAAATAAGAGCCAACTTAACAGATTACATGGTCTAAAATGGCGGTTGTACGCCATCATAAACTATATTATGGACAACAATAACGAAAAGACCAAAGTGGAAATTTAAAAAAAAAATGGCTAAAGTGACGGGATGAGCTTGCAGCCCAACTGGTGTGAAGTTGTTTCAGCCATACCTACCGAAATATGAGAAGAACCAAACTGTATCGCGTTGCGTTCATCTCATGCGCCTGAAATTTCACCAGCACCAGCAACAGAATTGACTTGGCGGGGGATTATAAGCTGTGGTGGTACTGCTCCGGATGAACTTGAAAGTTCTACTGATACTTTGGGTTCCTTTTGCACCACTCGGGGGACACGTGTAGGGACTCTGCGGACACGAGCAACATGGACCCCCAAAATAGCACAGATCGTACAGCGGAAGCCTGGAAGCTTAAGTTAAATCAATCCCTTAAATTAATCGTCGATTTTCGAACAACGGAACAGAATTAATTGATATCACCAGCAAAGGGATTGTTCCCTTCATTGACAGATTTACTGCTGCGCACCCCCTACCCAATGTTCTAACGAATTAATAACTCGTCTCTTGGGAAAGTGTAAAGACTACTCTACACACTCGCTAGCTGAATTGGCTGTATAGGTTTTGTTTTGCAAAACCATGAAGGAGACAAGAGTAAAATAAGTATTGCCTTATTAATGTAAAAAAAGTGCGTCGTGTAGGTTTCTACCATACAATACCAATATTTTACTTACTTCAAGCGGTTAACAAAATCTATTTGTAAAAAATAGGCATTTTTTCTATTTTAAGCAATATTGCCGATAGCAGTAATACACGATAATGCAAAATGCGCTTATCGGTCGACAGACTCTTAACAATTAGCGCGCAATTCAACAATAATTTTGATTAATCCTTATGAACTTTCGTACTTTACTACTATTCATTTTGAATTATCTCATCTTGGAAATTATTTAATTTCATATCACTTGCAAATTTTGTCAGACAAATGACAAGGGACAAATGCCCCTGTTTCTATAAACTAGCGGAGTCTACAATTTTGCCGTACAAATATCTGTCTACTTCCCGTTTGGTACCTTTCCCATTTGGGGACATGCTTATAATACCTAACAGAAAGATTAGTTTAGAGACTTTTTTTATTTTTCATACATTTTTTTCGTTTGACCCCTTTTAGAGAAATCCATTATCGTATACTTTCAATGCGTGTGATTTTCTCCTTTTGGAAAGTCTAGTATTGAGTGTAAACCCGCCATGAGATGCTTACAACGATATTTCAACTTTACGATCGTTTCCGTGTTGTCGTTGACCGGTGACATTTAATTTTGGAGAATGAAAGTGCCTGTCCTTTGGGATTAGTTTGAAAGTGATGGTTTTTTTATGTCAACGCTATTTATACAGATAATCGCGCGTTTAACTGAGCAGTGAGGAGTCTGCTCAGTTAAACGCGCAGTTAGACCTGACAAGTGCATGTAAAAAAAACCGACTTCAATACCTTCCATTTCTTATACACCCTAAAATCTTAAAAGACAATTTAAAAAGAAATCACAGGAAATCAAAATACGCAATTTCGTTTACTTGGTTGACATATTTTTCACAGTTATTTTGATTTAACAACCAAACTGTTCAAACAATTTTGATAAAATTTCTATTGAAAACCAACTGAAAGAATAAAATTTCAAATAAAAAAAATAAAGTTTGTTAAATGACCGAATATAGAGGTCACAAAAATTGAAAAAATAAAAAAATATTGTAAAAAAAAATACAAGCGACTCTAGAAGTCGGTTGAAATAAAGAGAACCGTGGTAAATCCAAATTTGAGATGGAGTCAATGGAAATGGAAGACTGAAAGAGACGCTTCTTTTCACGTATATTAAACACACATATATTATACAATAGACAAAATATTATTACTATGCTCTGCTACTTCATATATTATAGACAAAATACTACAACATCGAATTTTCCTAAAAAAGTTGTACGAGCTAGGGCGTAGCCGTGTCTGTAAAAAAACTTTAGTGTTGTCACGAGAGAAAGATCAAATAATTATTCGATTCATTTTTATCGATGTATGAATTATTAATCGACTGTTAATCGACCGTCTATCTGGGACTATATGATTTTTGTAATCTATGCTATTCGTTTACCAGACCGCGAGGTGGTCATTAGGCAAATTGACATGCGTGTAAACACACCCACTCAGCACATTACTCAACTGTTCTAGTAAACAAGTAAAATGTCGTATGAGCAATAGAGTACTACCTACTGTAATTGCCAATTTATTTGTGTAGTAACTGTCTGTTCCCGCGTAATTTATTGCTGTAAGTATTCAATGTGTAGTATTGGGGAGCATGGTAGACGATGGGAGACTTCAAAAAAATTAAGAAGTGTCTCGATTCGGTTGTATGCTTTACTTGATACACGATATATTCGCTACTTGTAAACAAATTCGGCTGATCCTTTTTTATGGACATAAAAGTATAGAAGTCTATTTTTACACTCACTTATTTGTTATTCTAAGGTTCAGAACTTTAAGCAAGTAAACTAATATGGAGCACATGAGTAATTGCTTAAAAATTTGCCGCATTTTACTGTCTCAAAATTGTGCGTCGTGGGGAATGGTCCCAGTACTACCCAATCGAAAAATGTTGTTTTTTAAATATAGTGTCCTGTGAACTTATATTTTACTTCGTACTTCGTTACTTCGTAGTAACAATACACTTACTAATACTTTATTCGACCGGCTATCGAGAGCGAGACCCCTCGCTTCGATGGCAGGGTCAACATCATTAATATCGATTTTTATTGCACTCCTGTTTTAAGTACATACTTTATGCCAATTAATCTGCCTTTCGAGAATAGGTTGGAGTTCCTGCAAGCTTTAGGAGTTAGGTAATGGCAAAGTTTGATGTACGGCCAACGTATTTATTTTTCTTGCTCCCACTCGTATTTATTTAGTTAAGTCAATAAGTCATGATGGAGTCTGTTTTAATGTTTGTAACTCTTTTACGACAATACTAAGGCCCGATTTGTATTATTTTTTAATATAGACAAAAAATACAACAGGCAACTGCCATAAAAATGTTAAATGACACTTTTAAAGGCGAACGTTTGTATGTGTGTGTGTCTGTAATCTTTATTGGGCACATAAGGCACTTACAGTTGGTATATATTACAGAGTTACTTAATTTTCTACAGAGACATACAACATTACGTAAGTACGTATCCAGGTTTTAATTTTCTAATACCAGTACTTATGACCTTTGTTCCCCACCCTATACAGTAACGCGTACTACACAATACAGGATTCCCTGTATTGTGTAGTACGCGTTAGTCTTATATTCCATCGCGAGATTCTCATGTAATAAATTTTGTTTCACCTAGTATAGTTATTATTTAGTAAATTTTGCAAAAACGTACGAGTAAATGAATAAATTGGCATTACATGTTACCCTCGTTAGTCAGTCATTAGTGTATTCCGGTAGCGAGAGTTTTCAGCTTACGACTCAGCGTTCAGGTCATTGAATTGTTTTTGTTTATAAATACACTTTTATATTGTTTTAGCAGTAACTACACGCGAAAATAAAGCTACCAAACTTTTATGCTCTTCCATTTATTGTCTGCAGTTAATTATAATAGTTACACAAAACATGGATCAAGATTAATGTTTTACTTAACTAACCATTAATTTAACTATAATTGAATCTTAAAATAATTTGTGTATATGTTTCCATGCTGAGTAAAAACGGTGAAAACCAATAATGTTATATCGAAGATCCATATCCAAAACGAAATTTCTGGAGAGTAAATAATTTTATTTCAATAAATGAATGTTAAGTATATTATGTTCTCGAAGGTATCATTTGTACTGCATTTCAATACATAGCAGAAATATTAGCTACCTACTTAGCTCATTAGAATGTTAGAATTGATGATTAAACTTAAATGAAATAGATTCTATATCGGCATAAATTCAATTTTTAATATAACTAATGCCACAGCGTCTGGCAGCATTTGGCTGCGTTCCAAATAGATTTAAATTTTCAATTATTTTTTATTGCAGATACGTTGCAGGGATAAAGT
This sequence comes from Aplocera efformata, assembly GCA_921293045.1. NCBI lineage: Eukaryota > Metazoa > Arthropoda > Insecta > Lepidoptera > Geometridae > Aplocera > Aplocera efformata. Next base: position 3,132,441 of record OV121057.1, read on the forward strand.
TTTAATAATTCACGGTTTAATATTGATCCACTCTCATTACACATTCGATTTCGAGTTCGTAAATTGCTCGTGATGATTAAATAAATCAAATAGATTATTTTGATTCGTTCACTACTTTTATTCGATCACTACAACACTAATATTTCTTTTCTTTTTCGTATTTCGAAAACTTTTGAATTTAGAACGTCGGGCAGCATGACTGCCGCGTCCGCCGCGCCGCGTGGCTGACTGGACCGTTTCGGCCGTCTGCCAAAGAATCTTTGCCTGAAAAGATATTTTTGTGTTGATATGACCATTTAGCAAACTATTCTTTTTATTAACTAGCACGTAAACAACTTTAATGTGTGAATATATTACAAGCAATTTAATTTAAACACTAGCTTAGCTACATCAAATAAAAATTACCGTCTTTTTTTAACATTTCATGTGGCATGTAGCCCTTTGCCACAGATAGCATTCACATATATAACACACGACATAAACACCCAAGACCGGAGAAAAATCTTTATATTCATCAAACAATGGCTGCCGCCTGAAGATCGAACCCGGGACCTCTCGCTTCGAAGTAAAGGATACTAACAACTAAGCTACGTCGTCAAAATGTAATTCCATTCAATAATTTATTCTTCACCCTGGAAATCAAACCCACGCATCCCTTAAACCCACTTAATTCTTACACCTTAAGGGTACTTCAGTTGATCGTACCACTGCTCTAGCAAGATCATCAAGGCGGAGTACTGAATTAATAACAATACTTCTGGCGCAGTTGGGTAAATAGAAGTAGGTACTAAAGTAACTAATATTACCTAAGTAGGTATTCTCTTAAGTCTTACCTAAGAACTTTCTACGCAAATAGTTGTTCGTGTAAACACGCTTACGCGCTAATTTTAGCAAAACTAATTTTAAATTACATAAAACTGATAAAATACCATATGACTTTTAGTTTAGGAAAGTATATTCTGCCTTTTTACGAATACTAAGGCCATGATGACTGGCTTTACAGATCAGCTACATTAGGTAAATGGAGAGCGTGGTGGCCCAGGAGCATAGACGCCAACTTTCAATCTGAAGGTTGCTGGTTCAAACCCACACGTGGACCAATGAGTTTTTTCACTTGAATAAATTTATGTGCGCAATACCACATTCTCAAAACGGTGACGGAAAACATCGTGAGGAAACCGGCATATCTTAGAACCAAAAATTCGACGACATGTGACATCTACCAATCCGGATTGGGCTCCCGTAGTAGATCAGAGCCCATTCACTCTCAATTATCGAAAATAAGCCGGTGTCCCTGCAGCGGGAATATTAGAGGCTGGTACGATAGATAAATAGCTTTGCCGTGTGAAAAGAGCATCTCAAAGCAGTGGTAGAACTTGTGGCAAGTTCATCCGGAGAAGTACTGCCTCCAAACCTGGTAATCCGCCGCCAAGCAGTGGTGCAATCGCGTTGCTGTGGTTAGGTTGAAGGGTGCCGGTAATATTACAGACACATGAGGCGTAACATCCCCGTCTCAGAGTGACAGGCGCAATGTGATGCGACTTGGTCTTCGCATACTTTAGAAGTGGAAGAGTCATATTTGTTGATATTATTATTAATGGGGGCGGTAACCACTTAACATCAAGTGGGCCGTTCGTTTGTCCAGTTATATCAGCCGCGTAATAAAAAAATTAAGTACCTTCTTCTACCTTTTCAAGTGATTGTTAGATAGTACCAAATAGCTTGATAGAGAGAAAAGGCCTTTGCCCTGTAGTGAGAAATATCAAGCTATTTCATTATTAATAATAATAATTCTCCTCCGTACGTCGATATCCTCACTGCTGAGGGTCGTGACCCGTATGAAGGACTTTGGTGTGTACTATTTCTTTCCATCGGGATCGGTTCACTGCTGAGCGAATAGCGTCGGTCATGCTGGAGTCGAGTGCTGAGTGGATTTGGTAGCTTCAACGCATAGGGCTCTGTCCTCGCAGTTGCTTTCCTTCCACTTCGCCATAGTAATAATAATTCTTCTTAATTTACGCAGTAGAACTAGTTTTGCCACTAGAACTGGCAATCCCGCTGCGATCGTGATGCCAATTTCGCGTTATTAGTTCTAAGTCAGTTGATAAGTAGGGCGCTGCTAGGTGCCCTAATTTCCGCCTGGCATTTAGGAAAACGTCAGACAAAGCATTTGCCTCAGTCCATTAATGTTGTTCTAAAGATAATAGTTCCCGTAAAAAGGCTGAAAATACTTTCCTAAAAAAAAGTCATATCATTTATTTATCAGTTTTCTCTGCTATTTATTTAGGCAAAGAGTAAGGCAAATCAAAAAGGTAAATACTTACAGAATTTTTATAAAAAAAAAAACTTTTGAACTGAAAAGAAAGTGTCTATTACATTCGAAAGGATCTTTCGGATCATAAGCCGTAAAGCGGGCTGAAAGTTTCACAAAAGCTTGTATTTAGGTAATAAAAAGTTGACTATTGCATTAGGTTAAACCTGTTAAAATAGTTGTTATGGCAAATAAATAAATATTTTAGCCAACAAGGTAACATAAGTAAATGATCGCTCACACACGCGGTAGTATATTCAATACCACTGTCAGATGTGTTGGCTTAGGAGCCCTTCGCAGAACCCTGCGCCCGCGCCGGAAGTATCACGGTTACGTTAATATCCTGGCTTCAACTACAGTCAGCGCCATAAATGAAGCATTGAGTTGGATTGGGTTGAATTGTGCTATGTATTTACTACCAACTTAAAGGCTTCTGAATTAAATTAAGCACCTAATAGTTAGTATAAAACGCTGAAATTAAAAAAATGCTCTCAGTTTTTTTATATGTTTTTTTAATCCCAGACCAGCTATGGTTGTCACACAAATGTTTATCCTGCTTATCATCGCTGTTATTTCTGTGTTAAGCCTATTTATTTAAAGGTATATAAACATGAACGTGTACGATATATATTTTACTAGCTGACCCGGCCACGCGTTGCTGTGGCTAACTTTTTTGTCATATGATATTATAATATTGCGATCATAAATTGAGATGTGAGCTATCCTATCTTTCAAATTGGATCAAACTGCACACGGTGTACAAATTTGATTAAAATCGGTTAAGTAGTTTAGAAGTCTATCGCGGACAAACATCGTGACACGTAATTTATATATATTAAGATAAAGAGCACAGGAGAGGATTTAAAATAAAAATGTACTTAAGATTAGGACCTAATCTTAGTGCACTATTGTGAATGGTTATTAATAGGTGAATATGATGATGAATTGAGACGATTGGTGACTGCTAGGTGCACATTCATACAGCGGCTCGTTTTACAGGTCCGTTTCATCCTAAATGTTTTTATTCGGTGATGCTGAGACGTATGCGAGTTCGAGTGAATTCATACACACGACTGTATTCCGGACCCAGTAAACACACAACCCGATACGTTATTTTAACTGTACCCTGTATGGCTGTTGGTCCTGTAAATACGGTGTGAACATTATCACTAACAATATAACAATTATATTGTTAGTTATATGTTCACACTATATAATAATAACTGTAACTATTATATAAAAACTATCCTAAATATACGGACTTTATTTAACACTGTCTTTGTTGCTGACAGTACAGTGGTACTGTTACTTATTCCATGGCCAGTTCAAAGCTCTATAGATGTGGAGAGACACTTTGATGTATCCAACTATAAAATAGAGTGGCGATCAGTGTTCCTCAGCTGTTTCAACAGTCGTGGATTTGACCATTATTCGACCAGAGATGTGTTGAATGTGATATGTCTCATATGATCGTCTCTTAGAAGTCTGGGTAGCAGAAGACAACTCGCATTTCGTATGTTGTATAAGGATATAGTTAGAGCGTAAACACCAGTAGGTATGTAATCACGTCTACATTGACAGATCGTCTACAGATTGTCTGAACAAATCACCAGATCTTGTAAGTTACCTCTAGTGTCCTTACATGATGGGCATTCGAGGATGTGGGATATTAACTGGGACTGGTCACCACAAGAACATTGTGTCTCCATATAATATTAATTGGGGGGTCATGTTGCTCGTGTCCGTAGGTGAGTAGTAGAAAAAACCCACCATAAGCCGTCTCTTCTTCTTCTTCTTCTTCCATAATACCATAAGCCGTGACAGGGAGCGAGAAGAAAGTTGACGTTAGCCGAAATTAATAAAAAAAAATCGCTTACTCATGCACACAGAGAATTTTGCACCAAAATTCCCTGTGTGGAAACAAACACAATATCAACCAAGACCCAAGAACAAATTTCATACTCATCACGCAGTGCGGCTCTTGCTACCAACATAGCTATAGACCCGTCTAATAATGTCCATATAAACCGGGTGTTCTAATAAATTTTCTAAGAGGTTTACACAACAACTATCGCATTACAACTTGCACGTGCAACTAGACTCTATAATAGAACAACTATGTACAAGTAGGCACTAATAACAAAAGAGTCAAACCACGGGGAGAATCAATAGACTCAATAGAAAAATTGAGGTCAAGATTTTACAAAAATAATGTTCGTAAACTACTAAAAACATAAGTAGTTACTACTAGTTATTGGCACCCGATAAAATCTATATAAATGAATCACGTTGCTCTGCTATTTTTGTATTTTTGTCAATCAACGTCGCTCCGTCGATAAGCTATGTCAGAGACCTTCGTGTGGCTTGCAACTTCAACACCAGATTTGGCCACTTACTCACACGAAAGAAGTGAGATGACTTATTAAAAAATCGAGTCGAGTTTTTTCTTAAGGCTGATAGTACCTATCTGTCATATTCTCAATTTGCTTATATTACAATTTCTTATTCTGTGGTATGACGGACATTAACATTTTGGTCCTTCGAACCACATCCCTTGCACCGGGGCGAGTGATAAACAAAGAAGTATTCAGACTATGAATAGTATTATAAATGCAGTCTGCGAACCGAGAATCATTAAAAAGAAGCTTCTTATGAAACCCTGCATTGTCCGCCAGTCTATTGTACATCCATGTCATAACACCATGCAAACAATGTCTGTCCGTGGCATAAATTAATTATTGTTCTGACTTGGACTGACCTTTCCAATTTCCGCTGGTTTTTGTTCTTTATTTGATTATGTTGATATACCATGATAGACAATGGTAATACATTTGTTTCGGCCTAAATCACAGTCCACCAAAATTATTTTTGTAATTTGTCAGTCGTGAAAAGAACTTTTCACATAGAAAAATGTTTATAAAATTATTATAAGTTCGTTCCTAAAGTTTCACTTATGCAATCGCGTTACATACGAAAACAAAACATACAGCCGGATTGTGATCCTTCTTTATTTTGCAGTCGGTTAAAAAAGAGCACAGATTATATATTATGTATTACCTGTGTAAATTATGGTTCATAACCATGTTTTCTTTGGCGCTGTCAGGACTGTAACCTGAAACAAAAAACATAGATTTAAAACATGGCTCACAAATGGTTTGCTTGGCACTTAAGCTACGCTGCGTGCTAGCTTACATGTTCTACCAAGCATAATCGACCTAATCTGGATCTGAATCGATCTGGATCTGTTACTAATAGCTTCGAAGCGAGAGGTCCTGGGTTCAATTCCTGGCGAGTGTATCACCTAGTTTTCTATAGAAAAACCCATAGGTGCAAATCTGGATTTTAACCACAACCTTCGAGTTTAATATCGGGTCTGTAACCACGCTCTGTATAAAATAGTAACAGATATTAAATTTGTTTATTGTTCTTCAATAAATCGATATGAAACGTTGAGTGATAGATAGTTAATATCATAAATATAGCCGACCCCATGTTAAAAATGCATTATAGAGATTGATGAATAGCTTCCGTATACCAGTTGTGGCTCTACATCACGCTCGGAATTTCTGAATATAGAATCTGATATTTCAATTTAGATTGTGTAGTTTGTAGAGATCGTTATGACAATACAATATAAACAAGAATGTAGAATTTATAAACGCAACGCGATAAAATTAAACAAAAACATGTAGTACTTTATAGTTTGGCTGGTAGTGATAATCTATATATATAAAAGAAAGTCGTGTTAGTTACTTCACTTATAACTCAAGAACGGCTGAACCGATTTAGCTGAAAATTGGCAGGGAGGTAGTTTAGAGCCAGGAGAAGGACATAGGATACTTTTTATCCCGTTCGACATCATTCCCGTGTGACTTGACATGTAACGTCAGTCACTATAAAACGTGGTATAACAAAAAAGAATCAGACTTGGAATAACAAAATTGACGTATAATGACAGCTATGTAATGACGTATGGATGACTATTTGATATTTGTAAGAAATCAATAATAAAACTATTTCTATTAAATAAATAATTAACATTATTTATTGGATTTGTTTCCGTCCCGAATAGCAGAATAACTATTAAAACATTGGAAAATTAACGAAAAAAAATAAAATCAATTTATCCCCGTATTCTCTACGGGAACGGGAACTATGCGGGTGAAACCGCGGGGCGCAGCTAGTAAATAATAAAATAAATGCTGATTCACTCGTACCCCTGCACTCTGTGTCGCAGATGGCATGTACACAGAAACGCAAGACAAACGTCATGAATGTGTCAAATGATTTTTATAAGATGATAAATTGATGATAATAAATTCTAATGTCCTCACAGCTCGGTTGGTTGTAGCTCTGCCTTCTGCGCTGTAAAAAAAATACAGCCGAATGGGAACATCCGTTTCTACAAGTCGTTTAGAAACGTAGTTGTGTCTGCGTGAACAAACACTTGTAATGTTGATGGTACCGTATAAGGAAGCCCAATAACAGCACGCATAGAACGTAACAGACGCACCTGAAACAGGTCGTCGACCTGAAGTTACTAGCTAACAAGCCACAGAGTAAACAGAGCTGCTTAACAATTATAGGGGTGGCGATATTTTTTTTATTAAATCTTCTTTTAGTTTTTTCAATTTAATTAGTTTCCTTTTTATTTGTAATGGGTATAGCCAGGGCGGCCAGTCACCCCTTTATTAATATTAAGGTAATTTAAACCCTGTAGGTATATAGAAAAATATTAATATATAAATAAAAAAAAGTATCGATCGCGATAGTTTAACGTAACTTCTGATGTATTCAGTATCAGTAGTATTCAGTTCAGTATCTTGTCCATCATATGTAATAGAGGTGAATTTATGTGTTATTTTTTATTTTTTAATGGCCCCTAGTTCTATAAATAGTAGTTATATTTCCCCTAGTTAATTTCTATGAGTGCAAATTAGAAGTACTGTCTATCAATAAAAAAATAATCATCGAAATCCGTGCACAGTTGGCAAAGATATCGCAAAAGTAACAACATAATTTAAATATATTAACAGTACAGTCAAACTGAGAATCTCTTATCTCTTGGTTTGTTAAGATTTTACAGAAACTAAGAGAAAACTCTTGCAGCAACCCTGATACAACCAACAAATAAAACTCCTAATAAGACCTTTACGGCCTGGCTATAAGGACTGTAATGGGATAAAAATTCAAAGTAACAACACAATGCAAACCAAACATTTCTTATTGACTGTTGCGTGATTTCATTTTCCCTCGAACTGTTAACATTAACATCCACATGCTCATAAAAGAACCAACAACTACCTACCTCTTAAACTTACGATCGATTCACAAAGTTTTATGTAATTACAGGGGTCTATGGTATTAAAGGTATCTATTGTATTGAAGGTAATTTCGCGATAAAACTCCGTGAATACAAAAAATTTACTTCCTACTTCCATTACGTGTGTTTTTACCGATTGTTACAACTTTTCTTTGTAACCTTGTCCAATCCGTGAAAGTGTATTAGGTATCGAGATTCGATTCTATTTATGTAATCCTGTTCAGTAAAAAAACCCGGACAAAATTAAAATAAAAAAAACTTTACAGGCGGCGCGATTCGCGTCTGGGATTAAGATTTCATAAGGCCTTTTGATAACACGCGGTACATCATAGTGTGAAATTTAAAACTATCTACTAATTTATTAAAAAAAATGTACTCGACATTTTTTTTTAACGGTGACTTGCTGTGCTTATACCGCACGTATTGGGAAGGCGTGGGATTACGTGTGACTACCCCCATAACTACTTTTAATGGCAGTGCTGGGGAATACACACCAAAACCTCCTTGGTGTTCCTGCACTACGCCTTGGTGCTGGTAGCCCCACCACCAAAGCGTAGTTCAGGATACGGTATCGCTCTTCCGCGGCAGACCTACCTAATACCTAGTCCCTCTATGTAAATATAAGTAGCGCTGTGATGAGTAATATAACTGTTTGTAAATATAACTCAATTTAGCCTGTAATTGCTAAGATCTGAATCTCGTAGTATGCAGTTCGTATATCTAGAAAACGAGACTGAAATTGCGGATGTTTCTTTTTTTCCTTGCTTTATAGACTAAACACTAATTGTGTTCAAAATTTGAACACAATGTGTTTAACTAGTAAGCGAGTATTTCAATGACAATCAGTGACAAAAATAATTTTAAATAATGTATTTTTATTATATTTATGGATATTTCACACAGAGCCATCTGGCCCCAAATTAAAAATAGCCTGTAATATGGGAACTAGATAACTGATAGTATACATATAGTACTTTTGTTTGTAAATGCGTACGTATGATATATTATGCCCTGCTGGTCAATAAAAGTCAGACATCAGCTTCATCCACATTGAGTTCGAAGGGGAGTCGAAAAGGTACTGAATAGCTTTGAGAAAGTAATAGTAAAGGCTGTGCCTTTGTTTTTGCTCGACGTGGCGTGTCACTGCCGTGGCCCGTCAAATTACTGTGATAAAACAGTCTCAAAAACTGTCCAAATGGATATCGTAATTCTACGTAAGAGAACACAGCATACAGTTGGTTCCAGCTACTGAACAACATTTAGTCGCATAAAAAAGCATACAATTCATCCGTAAAGCGAACCAGCGAACCAGAAATTACACGAACAATGCATATTTGATGATCTAATCCCATCCGCCTTCGATCGCATTGCACGTAATTTGAGATAGCAAGATACTAAATCTTCTCTCAAACTAAAAATTAAACCTTTATCTATTCCTTTAGATCTTAGATATTGCTTGGATACCTAAAAAAATACACGCACAAGCAAACATATCAGTGCTATGCAACAAACATAAATAGTTTGTGAAAAGATTCTAATGTAATTATGCGCTCAGAAAGTCGACTCGTGTTTCGCCTGTGATATTGTCTTGTATTTAGTTGCAGCCTTTGACAAAAACTTTCGTGAAGACAACGCCAACGCCTGATCCATCAATTATTCTAGGAGAATGAGTCGAGTACGCAGTGACTTTGTGATGCATAGTAAGTATATTGATTTGCTTACCAGAATATTCTTTTGTCGACAACTTTAGGCGACATTAATTTGATTGTTATGAATTTGTAATATTTAGTTTCAAGTTACTTTCTAAGAAGTTTGGTGTTGTGGTACATTCCTTCTACAAATAAAACTTTAATTTGGGGATCATGCTGGTTGCGTTCGTAGCTACACTCGGAGTTCCTACACTTGTCCCCCGGGTGCTGCGAATGGAGTAACCCCAAGTACCAGTAGAAGTTGTGCCAAGTTTGTTCGTAATAGTCCTGGTATCACCAGATCCACTTCCAAGCAGTGGTGCTGTGTTGCAGTGGAAGGATGTGGGTGCCGGTGAAATTATAGACACTTGAGGCGTAACACCCTCCAGAGCGACGGGCGCAACGGGTCTTCCCATCGCGTTTCCATCGTATTTAATTAAACATAAATATAAAATAGGGTCGCCTGCTCGTTCCGTCATAAAAAAACTAAACAAACACGTAAATATTACAATACTTAATTAGATTTTTATTCTTGTATTGTAATAATTAATTATCTTAATTAGATGCTTTAGTCACGTCGCTCGGGCCTCTGAACCAATTTATGACAGTGGTTCGCTAGCCCCTAGCGGCTAGAGACTAGCGAATCATTTACAGCCAAACCCTATAATCAACTAATGGATGGAACTTTTTGAGAAATAACAATGTTGCTATGGTAATCTATCTCCAGTAATCTGCGAGTAGATTATAGAGTATGGTTGTAAGACAGACGCCTATGTGGTATGGGGTAGCCATATCCCACCCTCGGATAAAAGATAATCACACTAATATTATAAAATGAAAGTTTCTACGTATGAGGGTGTGTGTTTGTTTTGGAGGAAATTTTTTACCAGTATAGCTTATATCCTGGATTAACACATAGGCTACTTTTAATCCCGGAAAACGCAGTCAACACCGCGGAGCTAGTATTTCAACAATTTAACCAACCTACATGTTTGACAATCAAGGTTCACAGCAAGAATTGATGTCAAGACTTCTTACCAACAAACAATTCATAACCATTCCGTTTAGATACTTGTAGATGTACCTGTTTGAATATCGATAGACTAGCTGCGCCCGCAGTGTTACCCGAGGTTAGCAGTCAATATGAGATGATGGTAAAATGTCAAAGTTGTTTATCAAGTCACTTTTCGGGATAAAAAGTAGCCATGGATGCCGTGCCATCAATACCACGCGTGCCATGCCATTGATGGCACGGGACAAAATATTTCGCGCACGCCACCAATCGAAACGGTTTGCATTTTAGTTCAAAGTAACAAAGATTACTACGAAATATTACGAACAAACGCGAGGATACTTGGATATCATATTTTTTTTTTTTTTTTTTACACACTCATACCTCTGCACTAGGATTCCCTGTGTCGCAGATGGCATGGACAAACACAGAAACACAAGACAAACACCCAAGACCCGAGAACAAACTTCATGCTCATCACACAAAGTGTGCCCCAGCCGGGAATCGAACCCGGGACCCCTCGCTTCGAAGGCAGGGCTACTACCAACTAAGCCACGGAGCCGTCGATGCTGTTTAAGTTTTTTCCAGTAATTTGGATTTAACAACCGATTTTGATAAAAATTTATGAAAGGGCATAAGCCCAGGCGCACAGACGCGACTTTGAATATGAGGTTCGCTACTTCATACCCACACGTGAACCAATGAGTGTTTTCACTTGAATAATTTCTGTTGGCAATACCACGTTCTCGAAACGAAACGGTGAAGGAAAACATCGTGAGAAAACCGGCATGTCTTAGAACCAAAAATTTGTAGACATGTGAAATCTACCAATCCAGATTGGACTTCCGTGGGAGCAAAGTGCATTCACTCTCAATTATCGTGAGTAAGCCGGTGTCCCTGCAGTGGGAACTTAGAGGCTGGTACGGTACGGACATACAGAGTCTTACGCATTTGTATGATTGACAACACAAACCACAGGGCTTAGGCGATTGCCATGTATGAGTTGAACTTGGCACCGAACAAGTCAATCAAATCGTGCGTACCTACGCTGTCAAGGTCGATTCCAGTACCATTACCAGTGGTAATAAAAACTAAGCATAGTAAGCATAGATATTATAAGTAGGGTAATGAATATAACATTGTTATAACAAACTTAAAAAGGGAAGCTCAATTCGATTTGCGGATGTTAATCGATTTCCGGTTTCAGGCCGTCTCTTTTCAGGATTCGTACCCAAAGGCTAAAACGGGACCCTATTACCAAGAGTCCGCTGTCTGTCTGTCACCAGCCTGTATCTCATGATAGTCAGAGAGTTGAAATTTTCACAGATGAGTCCGACTCGCACTTGGCCGGTTTTTTTATGTTACACAATTGACTAGCTGAAGGTCCACGTGATGTTAGATGGTTACCTCCGCCCATAGCAACAACACGATTTAGGTCCTTCCCGATCAAAGTATGAAAAAACTCCAGTAGGACATCGTTGCGCCCGTCACCCGGCGATGTTACGTCTCATGCGTATGTGATTATACCGCCACCCTTCTAGGACACCGCAATCAAATCAAAGCGTCGGCTCCGTGGCTTAGTTGGTAGTAGCCCTGCCTTCGAAGCGAGGGGTCCCGTGTTCCCGGCCGGGGCACACTTTGTGTGGTGAGCATGAAGTTTGTTCTCGGGTCTTGGGTGTTTGTCTTGTGTTTCTGTGTTTGTACATGCCATCTGCGACACAGGGAATCCTAGTGCAGAGGTATGAGTGTGTTAACGTTGTTTTGTCTACAATCTTGACTCGAATAGTCAACGCAAAGGTATCTTAAACCTCCTTCTGCTTTTCTCAATAAATTACAAATGAACTCCAAGCGTCACTTTCGTGATGGAGTGATAACTTTTCCAGAGGGCTTTTATGGTTTGATTGACTTTTATAGATTACGCCGTCATGGATAATGGGTCGTAAAAAGGAATTCCAAAAATAGCTACGTTCTGTGTTAAATACCCCTATACTTAATAATCTTACTTATTGTCCCCATGGAGGGTCAGATAGGGTTTGAACATGCGCCAACTTATTTACAAAAAGCTTGTCTTGTGCGACAACAGTAAGTAGTACATCTAGTAACAGGGCGACTGAGAACCGCTCAGATTTTTTAGTGCAAAAATGTTCTTAGCTAATAATTGCTTTTTTACTAGAAATACAATTAGACTGCAATTAAAAAAACCCTATATAAACACAAAATTGCATCAAAATCGTTAGAGCAAACTGGACTCACGATGCTGTTTAGGTTTACCTGTATAATTGTATTTATTTTTTTAAACGATTATACAGACGGACTGACAGACAGCGGAGTCTTAGTTATAGGGTCCCGTTTTACCCTTTGGGTCCGGAACCGTAAAAAACTTGTCAAACTCAACGCCATCTAGTCCTATACTAAGCATTATGTGACTAGATGGTAAAAAAAAAAAAACAATTTACAGGAACAATGTTTCGTTTCCTTGTCATCCAAAATCCATATCCGTCAGTTACCGCATGTATCGGAACACGTAACTTGGTTTATGAAACAATGTCCGTAAAAAAAATGTTTCTCTGTACATACGTGGGTTGATAGGCGTATAAAAGTAATAAATTCCTTACGTGTCGGCTGTCACACCGTAGACGGTAGCCAACAGTAGACATCGACTATTAATGCTATATGATGTTGATTTATATATTCCTCGAAAAGGGGCTATTCTCTCGTTCTTTGAGCTCTCGAACTTAATTTAAAGTTATCGTAGTTTTATAATGTATTTACATTTACATAAATGACTTTGGCCGACTAGCCAATTAGTCGGTTGTAATACATTGGTTGAGGCCGACTAAGCTGCCGATTAGTCAAAAAATAAAGACAATACTGTTATTGTTCAATAACGGAACTAAAGAATTGAAAGAACTCAATTAAAATTTGATCATATCAAAAAGAAAGTCTGAAAAATACAATAAAGCAAGTAGCTGGATAGTCGGCGCTCTTTGTCGAATAGTCGCCGACTACGAAAGTGACCGAAATATCTGCTTTATCGACTAGTCAGAACATCTCTAATAATCTCTAAGTGTAAATAATAGAGGCATTGATAGATTTTTAATAAAACACTTTTTAATGAGCGCTTCCATATTCTATTGGTAGATAAATCTAAGTACATACATATAACATCCATTCAGTAATGTTTACATAAAAGCACAGCAGGTACACCGGCTTACTCTCGACAAGCGAGATTGTATAGGCTTTGGTCTACCAGGGTAGCCTAATCCAAGTTGGTATATGTCACATATCTTCGAATTCTTGGTTCTACGACATGCCGGTTTCCTTTCAATGTTTTGTTTCGGCGAACCGAGAATGCGTTATTGCGAACAAAATGTTTCATGCGAAATGCTTTTTGTGTCCTTCTGGATTTAAATCAGCAACCTTTGGATTAAAAGTCGGCGTCTGCGCCCCACCACGCTCTCACTGACGATTTACGTCTCAATTGATTATTAATTATCTTACGCCCACACAGAAAGCAATTAAGTTCTATTATTGACGACTCCATGGCTTAATTTATAGCCCTGCTACGTCCCGGGTTCGATTCCCGGCCAAATAAAAAAAAAACATATGAGTATAACATGTTTACGCATTTCGCCCGAGAATTGCCCCCGCGTCGTATACAGCCAATGAAAACGTCACCGCTCCCATGAGGGGCTTATAGTTGATTGGTTTCCGTCCACGACTTTGTAATATTGCCACCCGACTTTACTACTCGAATGTACATTGTACAATGCATAGGGCAGTTATTGTCGATACTTAGATAATTAAATAAATATAATAAATAAACGTTTACACACTCATACTTCTGCACTAGGATTCCCTGTATCGCAGATGGCATGGACAAACAAAGAAACACAAGACAAACACCCAAGACCCGAGAATAAACTTCATGCTCACCACATAAAGTGTGCCCCGGCCGGGAATCGAACTCGGGACCCCTCGCTTCGAAGGCAGGGCTACTACCAACTAAGCCACGGAGCCGACGCTTTGATTTGATTGCGGTGTCCTAGAAGGGTGTGGGTGGCGGTATAATCACATACGCATGAGACGTAACATCGCCGGGTGACGGGCGCAACGATGTGCTACTGGGGTTTTTTCATACTTTGATCGGGAAGGACCTAAATCGTATTGTTGTTGCTTTAGGCGGAGGTAACCACCTAATATCACGTGATATACGCAATTTCGTTTACTTGGATGACATATTTTTTCCATTTCTTTTGATTTAACAACCAAGCTTTGATATCTACACTAATATTATAAAGAGGAAAGATTTGTACCTATGTTTGTATGTTTGTAATGAATAGGCTCAAAAAGTACTGGGCCGATTTAAAAAATTCTTTCACCAATAGAATGCTACATTCTTCCAATTTGACATAGGCTACATTTCATTTTGAAAAAAATTAAGGATCCTTGGTAAAATTTGAACAATGTAACCGAAGGTGTAGAAAAATGAGTCTTAAAATGTCTTTCGTCGAATGCGCTGCCGAAAGTATTAGCGAGAGAACAAAATAATGTACAACAATATTGAAGAACATCATAATGTCTACAAAAAACTCCGCGGTAGCATATGTCCAACTATTGTAGTTATGTCACTACAACAACTTTTCCCGTGCGAAGCCGGAGCGGGCCGCTAGTTATTTATATGTGACCTATCTGAAAACATATCCTTGACTTACATCAGGTAAAAAATACCCCTTAGTACCCCGGCCGAAGTATTAGAAGACCCGAGTCGCAACCCGTTGCACCCGCCACCCGAGACGGGGATGTGATATCTCGTGTGATTTTACCGGCACGCCCTTCCACTGGAACACAGCAATGCGTGTGTACCACTGCTTAGCGGCAGATTACCAGGCCTGGAGGCCGTACTTCTCCGAAGGAACTTGTGACAAGTTCTACTGCTACGTTGTTGCTTCTTTAGCACCACCCAGGAGGTCCGTGTACGGATTCAAAGGGTCCATACGCTCGCGTCTTGAGATGAATACTCAGACCCTAAATTATCCACAGCGTCCTAAAGTATCAGTTGAAATTTTGCCAAGTTCGTGCGGGGAAATACGCCACCGCACCACGTAATCTGCCGCCAAGAAGTGGTTAACTCTCATTTCTGTTCTCCAGTTAAAATATTAGGTGGCTGGTGTAATTACAGGCTCATGAGACGTTGAGACCATTGAAACGTTGCCTGAGGCTTTCTGCACGTTATATTATTGAATAAATGAAAAAACTTTATTGTAAACCTCGAAAGAAACATATCTACCTAAAAGTAGTTAATTTAACACACAAAAACGACAGGGGGTCTTCCAGGCAATCTTTGATGGGATATATAAAAATATCTAGGGAATCATATTCTGGGGTAAGTATAAGTTTAATCAATTTAATAATAGCCTATCTATCTCACCATATAATCACTTCCACTAAACCTCTCATCAAGGCAAAATTCAAAGAAGCATTTGTCGACGTTCCCATAGCCTCGATCCCACGGGCCATGAACTTAGTAAATAGGCGAAATGTTACCACAAGAAGTAATCAGATCAGTATTGTGTGGTAATGAAGATGGTACTGATTTACGAGCTGATCGCATGCTAGTCTTGGAATCTTTATAAAAATTTGACTGATTTGAAGAATCGGAACTGACTTCAATATAATATATTAATAAATTATTGCTCCCCTATACAAAAAACCGAGCGTGGTAGCCCAGGGGCATAGTCGCCGACTTTCAATCTGAAGGTCGCGGGTTCAAACCCACAAGTGCACCAAAGTTTTTTTTACTAGAAAAATTTATGTGCGCAATCCCACGTTCAACAGTGAAGGAAAACATCGTGAGGAAACCGGCATGTCTTAGAACCATAAATTCAAAGACATGTGACATCTACCAACCCGGATTGAGCTCCCGTGATAGATCAAAGCCCATTCACTCTTAGTTATCGAGAGTACAAACAGAAAAAAAACTGAATTGATAAACTCCGGAAATTGACTGAAAATATGCGCGTATTTCGAGCCATTCAAAAACATAAACTTGAACACTTGAAATTATAATGAATTCTATGAACACAAAGATATCCACCGCTCAGGCCTTTCAAGATTTCAAAACGCACTTCAAGTAAGAAATTCTTATTCGATTAGTTCAATTAATGTGGCAGTGACCTAATCGTGACAATTAGCATCGTTCAACTAATTTAGAACGGTTCACGTGATTGTAAAGAGCTTGTCACACGAGCAATCAATTAAATCGCGATTATTAATTGACACAAAAAATTGACATTGCCAACTGATTGAACACACTTGAAGACATAAATATAAGAATTTATTTTGCTATAATCACAACTATTTTTTAATAATTACAAATATATCGCCCGTTTTCACGCGCACAATGTGTAGCATTTTTTTGTTTGTAGATAATCAGAGATCAAGAAAATATTGCTATGTCTTGGTTTAAGCCTCAGTACAAAAGAGCTACGAATAACTCCAGACTTGCGTGTCTTATAAAATAAACCTACGTTACCTAGAAAGTTGTAATGTTTATCAACCTAGCCAGGGCATGGCCATTTCCGCTTAGATTTAGAGCTTTTAAAAAATAAAAGTATTTAACCGATTATCCGGTTTTGATCGAAAATAATTCGTGAACAATTAAGAATGAGCTAGAAAACCAATAAAAATTTAAAAAATTTGCAAAGTGTGGACATTTCCGGATATGTTTGCCAACTCCTCAAACGTGAGAATAAGGCGGGGCAACTTTTTGTCATCAATTGAAGCAACTCATTAATAAACTGTGAGATGGGATCGTGAGATCACCGAATTTAGTTTTGTTACGGTAGGTAGTTAGTTGGTCTCATTACACGATACGCCTCGTGTTTTGTGATATCTGTAGACAAATTGTTGAAATGTAGCGTGAAATTACATTAATTGAGAATCTCTGAATCAATAACAATTTGAATGATGATTTTATAGATGAGTTGGTACCCTTCGAAGCGAGTTTGCCCCGACCGGGAAACGAAACCGGGGCCCGCTTCGATTTCCGGCGCAAATTTTGTGTGTAGAATTTAAAGTTTGTTCTCAGGTCTTGGTTTTGTATTGTGTTTCCGTGTTTGTCTATGTCACCTGCAACGTGGGGGTCGTAGTATGTAAATAAAAAAAAATATGTCTGTGGCTTACTAATGGCAAATAATATTTGGCATTTGACTATAGGGCGAAAAAGTATATCTTTAGTTTTAAAGATCAACCAATCAGTAGTAGTAATCACCTGAGTCAGTAGCGATAACTGCCGATAATGAACAGTGTTTGTTTCACAAGTTTGCTCAGAAACCATTCGATAAGAGTTCACACATTACTCATCAAGTTTGCTTGAACGCATTTCAAAGTTTGTTTAGTTTGATTGTGTAATTAGTAAAGACAGAGAGCAGCAGAAAGTAAAAAAAGAAAAATTAAAAATGGTCGGCTAAGAGTTAGCCACTTACACGAGATGAAGAAGAATCATTTACCTAAGATATATGTACTTACATTCAATTAGGCTCAAAAAGGTCTCGAACATGGTAATAGTGAAACCAAACCTCACCGATTTCTGATCACTAAACACGATAGTTTGAAGAATTGAATATATTATACAGAACTTTTACGAGATGTTAACAAATAATTATGGTCAGAAAAAAATGGTACTTAACGATAACAAACCAAATCGATTTCTATATCCCAATATTTTAATCGTTCGTTCCAAATACTGAACACAATATCTCAATCAGCTTTTAACAGCCCATCCCTACCGACATGCACAACGGAGCATTACAGCCAATATAGTTTAATTATTTTTAATTCACGGTCCGGGCATCGAACCTGGTGACCACGTCGCACCTTAACCAATGCGTTTTATGGTGAGCGATGCGCAAAGTATCGCATGATATCGCGACGTGCAGAACGAATCAGTTCTGTGTAAAAACTGGCAAAACGCTTTATGCCAGGGCATTCTAAAGTATGGCTTCGTAGTATTGCATTCTATTAAGGGTCAGCTGCAATGTAAGGTTTCTATGATAATTGTAGTGAAGAGAAATTATCCATGAGTTTTGAGATGGTTCATGAAGGAAAGTTGGCAAATTATTTTATTTATTTTGTAAATATTCTCATTGAAAACGTATCGCATTGGAACTTTACCAATAGAATATTTGTTTCTATTAAAAAAAGCATTGAATTGAATTGGAACGATGATGAACCATTGCCTTGCAAGAGCTTATAAAAATACAATAATTCGTGCTTTCCACCTGATTGTAGGCGTTACCCGTAACTTGACATCATCAAAAAGAATTATACCTAATAACCACCTACGTCCTATAAAATTTTCTGAATTCTCATATAAAAGCATTCCACGGGCGTACCGGGCAAGTTGGACAAAAACCTTCGCCTCACAAAGACGTTCCCATGGTAGGTTCACACGCGCCGTCACACCCCATGAGCAATAAAGCAATGCAATGTAGCCAGTGATCCGGCTAGGTAGGCCCTTGACCTTACCGGAAGGAAGCTCGACATTAGTCAAAATACATCCTTATTGAATTGTATTCTTTTCCTAAAATTTACTAAGCTGTTTGATATTGCTTTTTATTTGACATTAGCTGTCACGACACTTGTTTTCCTGTCTTGTTACACAATTTGACGTTCGGCTGTCAAACGCAAGGTGGCATAAATCCCATAGAAAAAATGTACTTTCAGTGTTTCCCGATTTCCCGTGAATTTTCACGGATTAAAGTTATTACAAGACTATTACGAACACAAAGAAATATAAATCAGCCAAATCGGTCCAGCCGTGTTCGAGTTTTAGCAAGACTTTCGAAAAGCAATTGATATTTATATCTGTTATATAAATATTATATCTTTAGTATTCATAGACGCCAACGCCAAGTAACCCCAAACTATGTAAGGCTAAACTATGGGAACTAGAAAACTAATAGAATTCTTATTAGTACATTTCTTCCAAACACATATTTATTAATCCAGCTGTGAGGCCAGTCAATAGTCAATTGCTTGAATTATTACAATAATATTATTCAGTTGCACTGATTTTTATATTACCTATTGAGTACAACGGGCGTCTACTAATATTTAGAATTTTTAATGATTATACGTAATAGGTATTGAGAAATGCATAGATAACATTCATTAAGCTTGAATGACTCATTATGCTTTGACCTTTGTCTGACTCCAGCGAAGCAAATATGGTCCACATAATTAAGACTTTATTATTATTGTTATATCGCTCTAAATGGTCAAACTGGTTCATACAAAAGTCAAGATATGTCACCTGTTACTTTTTAAAGAATAGTTACCGCAAGAAGTACCTAAGTTATTACTCGCGTTAGTCTTCATTCAGCAAGCAATATTCGTAACCTTTTCCAAAAATAGCTCGACCAAAAAAGGGTGCCCTTTACAAACAACTGCCTAAATAAATCGATGGGAAACATCTGCGGCAATTTGCAACTGCTACACGTGCAGGTGGCTACAAGCTGCTCAAGTATTTGTGGCTACGTATGAGTACATTGGAACCTGAAAACTTCAATAAATAAATGTTCATGGACATTTCATATAACGCCATTTAGCCCCAAACTAAAACCAGATCAATACCTATTGAAGGTATCAGACTGATACAGATATTCTATTTCACGAAGTCCGCTCAGCCTTGGCTATAGTAGTGATGTCCACCGATAGCCATATAACGTAAATTATGAAGCGTAGCAAAAAACAATTCTGTCGATTATAAGAGCAATTTATTATGTAGGTCACAAAAAAACAAGTAATTACATTTAACATAATTTTCATTGTTCATGTTTGAATGATAATCCCAACCGTCGAATTAGCTTTATAAACCAAACCAACCCAGCAATTAGAATAAATCCTGCTTCAGTACCCGCGTGTACCAATTTGATAGAGTGCAGGTACTAAGCTTTTTATTAAATGTCGTAGATTATTCTTTTTGTGCACATGCGTTGTTCCGCACGTGGGTTGAAAGAATATAACTTTCATCAGCTGTAAACCATTGATCGACCTTGACAGCGATATTCCGACATTTTTTTAAATATTTGTACATCTTTGACGAAGCTTATTTCATGACCATCGGTCAAAACTTAACGGTTTTTATTGTTTTACGCCACTTGGCGTCTAATTTTAAGTAATATTTTTCGAAGCGTTTCAAGACAACCGTGAAAGTCACTTTTTCATGCAAATCCAGTTTTAATTTAACGTTGGAATTTCTTTTATTCAATATGAAAAGTATGTATCGTACGCCGGGCGACATCTGTTAAAAAACTATCGATTTCCGTCTTATTTTCTCTCATCTTTCTTTTATTCATATTTTTTGTGGAAGAGGATTCCTTCCTTCCTTAAAACAGTTTCCGAAACTTCAATGCATCCAAAACCTAGCCGTGATTGTTTTCTGCCAAAAGGAGTCCATTCACTCCATTCTTCCGCGACACTCCCCTTGTGATTACTGGCAATCTCAACCTGTTAGGAATTGATCTTACTTCCAACTTGAATTTTGGCTCTCAAATCAAATCTAAAGTGGCTTTTATGGAGCTAGGCGTTTTGGCTAACACCAGGCAGCACTTTTCGCCGAAACAGCTTTTTAGCTTGTAACTAGGGCAACAAGTCCCTTTTTTTAAACACCACTCTTTTGGTTCCGAACTGGATCTGTTACTGCAATGGTGAAGACCATTGCAGTAACAGATTATATTAGTTAACTTGGCACTAAAACATCTTTGTTTCAAGCACATCTCTGTAGCGATTCTCAGAACAAAGATAAGACCGACAAAATATACATACATTTCTCAGAAGCTGAAACGCAAGGCCATTGTCATGACCACCAGTTAATTTCTCATTGTGCAGCTGTTTAGGTATGTTTTCTTTTTTGTTGATGAACATCTTTCATATCTCGAGTCTAATTTTGAATAAGACATAAATATTCATAGACATTTTTCACACAGTGCCATCTAGTCCCGAGTTTCACTCTGGGGACCACCGATTTATTATACTTGTTTTTTTTACCTATAATACATATTAACACAGGCACAGAATGTCTTAATAATCACACGAAACTTCTTTTTTGAGGTGGGTTAAAAACGATCATCCACTATCATCGTTCATCATTATTTCATAAGCGAGATTGCCTGTACGTAGTAATTAGTAATCTAGGTAATTAGGTCTGTGTCAGTTGGTAATAGCTCTGCCTTCGAAGTGAGGGGTCCAGGGTTCGATACCCGGCTGAGGCACAGATTTTGTTCACGGGTCTTGGGTGTTTATCTTGTGTTTCTGTTTGCAAAGAATCAGTGCAAAGGTAAGTGTGTAATATCGTGTTCGTTTCTTCCCCTTGGGTTGGTCGGTCAAGGTTGGAACACACGTAAAGTTCAAATAAGACTAGCTAGAACATGAAAACTGACTGTAATTTGACATATATGTGTGCATGTAATGTGCCTTAGGAGCTCCTTTGACACGTTAAATCTTCACGAACATGTTTACTTGTGTGTGTAAAATGTGACGTATCCAAATGATGCTTGAGATCTAAAGGAATAAATGAGTTTGAGTTTGATATTATATAGGTGTATGTTCTTGTCCTTACATGATATGATTGCATACGTCTTTGCAATATCCCCGACTACGTTTAACATGCTCTTTGCTTATCAACGGAAACGTAAATAATAAAGAATGAACTCGCGCTGCCGAAGCCGTAGCGAATTTTTTTCCCACAGATATTTCGTACTTCCCGCCATAAAAGCTGTAGAACATAAAAAACCTTTCTGATAACATCGTTTGCCGTTATTAGTCGTTAGGTTCTGCCGATCCTCCTTTATTTCTTTATTAAACCGTACAAGTTTGATAAAATTTCTCCCAGTATGTATCCAATGTAAGGTAATTATATCAACTACTATTAAGCGTCTTAAAGAAATGCGACTTTAAAAATAAATTGTAGCTGTCCTACATAACAATTCAGTCTGCTACAATAGAATATTTGCTGGATTTTTTATAAAAATACACTATAAATTAAAGTATTTTTTTTTTATCGCAAGCCTTTTCGCGTCATAAACACGAGATTTGCGGAACACCCAGATAGTGTTTGAAACGAAAATAAGATAGATTAAGTAGAATATGTACCTAATTAAGTTGATTTATAAGCAAAAACTGTGTTCAATTATATAAATGGTTCAATAGAGTGGACGAAAATTTAATTCCCAAATACCCTATCCATATGACTGACTAGGAATAAGTCAAAACAACACAGCTTCAATGCCGTTAAACGCAATTTCACAGGATTTTTCCGTCTACCGTAGATAGGAAAGCTTTTATCGATTCTAGTCTAGTGGCCTAATTTAGTTTTAGAAGTAGGTTAAATAGCCCCGGGTCCAGGTAGCCTGACTATTTGCAGCGCAATTCAGCTTGTGAATAAAGCATTAGTTCAACTAATGCTTTATTCACGAGACGTCGTTTATTTTGAAATCAAATGTACGCCTAGCCGAATCAAGGCTTTATTTTAGATTAAGAGGACAGTTAGAGCACAGATTAATGTTGCTTGTTTTTGATACATCATCATCAGCCGATACATACTACACTACGTTTAGCCAGGTACCCTACTCGCGATCTTCACTCAAGAATTCTTTTTTATACAACTTATGCCAACTGAGGGAACAACTGAGAGGCTTTCAGATCGAGCCGACATTTTTGTAGGTAGTCTATGAAAAAAAAACGATTGCCCAACTACAAAATAATGTAAGTATGTAAGTAAAGTTTTATCAAGTCAGATATATAGAGATGATTCGTTTGTAAGAGCCGTCCCTCGTTAGGTCTTTTCACGTAGTTGTCAATTTAATTCCAATTTTACATTTATCTTCCCCTAGCATTTGATTTCGACAACAATCAAAATGGTCAAATCAAGATTTTGGGCACCCCATGTGACCCGCATTGTGAACTACCGGTGTTATGAAACCTTCAAAAATCACCCGTATTCTCTACAAGTCAGAGTTTAAAGATTTATAGATTACTTTTAAATTGTCTTGTGAATAGTCCCCCTTCTTTTGGCGAAGTGTTCTGCAATTTTTCAATCAAATTCGTATTGTATTTCGTGGGTCTTGATTGCAGATCAAGTACCGAGTGCCGGTAGTTAAGACGGGAAAAGTCCTACTAGACAATGTCGGATAGGACCCCTACTAATCACAGTAAATTTGCCAAGTTGTATCAATTTTTCTTTCTTCTGTGATCTCTCACTTCTAATTTGAGAGAACACATTAGCTTAACTATCCGTGTTTAGTAAGACTGAATGTTTCGTTGTTCCAATAAATATATCTGCAGGAAGCCTGCAGGTTTTAAATAAACATTAAATACATAAATATTCATGGGCATTTATCACAGATGCCATCAGCCCCTAACTAAGAATAGCTACGGTAACCAGATTACTGATAGAATACTTAAAAAGTTCTTTTTTTGTAAATACATACATTAAAACATATTAAGACCCAGATACTGAACCAAGATCTATATTAGTCACACAAATATCCTGTTTGTCCTGGGTGGGACTCGAAACCACGACCTAAACAGAAGACAGGGCTGGGCCATTCAAGTAGTAACTTTGTAGTCTAAAAATAAACTAAGTGCATCATGTTTTGTTTGTTGCAATGCATAAACCATGTAAGTTATATATAAGTTGATTCTAAAGCTTGCTTCGCCGTGCTAGACACGAGGATCTCCATCTTTTGAATATTTTTAAAATAGGTTTAAAGTAAACCAATGAATACTACTTAAAGGTTGCAGATATATAGTAGGTAAGTTAGTAGGTATCTAATATATCTGCCTACTCATAGCATTGAATTATTAAGTACCTAGGTAGTAGTCATAGGTATAAATAATAACCATGTTAGCATAACGTAATTTATTTTTATTACGTATGTACCTACTAATAAATTTTATCTTTAATCTTTATCTATGCATCCTAGAACTTCCTGGGTGACTAGCTGTGTAGGTAAGTAGCAACCAAGTAGGTACCTATTTGCTTTTTACGGACTTTTTTACCTTCACAGTTCACGGTAAATTCAAAATCGAAAGTAGGTTGGTGCATGTACCTACACAATGCAGTTCTCGAATCCGTGATGAAAACATCCAGCAACGACCAAAAACTTCAGTAATTTGACTACTTTACCTACTAACAATGTAGGTAGCATGCAGGTTGTTTAATCAGAGCCCGAAAACTAGGAACCTCGTTCTCTTGTGTTACCGGCTGATGTTTGGAAATAGAAAAAAAAGTCTGGTACGAACTCCCGGCTTACCATTGACAATGAACCTGTGCCTGTCATTCATCAGCTCCTTGGACAATTTCGGGCATTCCTTGCCGAGCACCGCACACAAATCATTGAACTTAGCACTTTGTTTACCAACAATCTCAACAAAATAATTACACTTTTCACTGTCGGCTGCACTTGTTATCTGTTCTAAATCGTTGAAACTAAATATTCCTTTCTTGACAAGCACATCGAGTAAGTTTGTGTCTGATATTTCCCGTAATAATATAGTTCGGTGGCGGAGCAAGCCGGCACAAAACTCTCCTACCGCTCGCGTGGCCATCGTTCAACTGACGAAAGAAAAGGAAAAGGAGCGAGTGGCGAGGCGAGGAGCTACGAGCGAGCGAGCGAGGACGAAGAGCTTAGGAAAAAAAACGAAAATGCGCCATTGAGTTTGAGTCGCTCATTCACGGGACCTAAGGAATAGGTGGTAATGATGGGATCAAATTTTTATCTTTAACGGGCAACCAAATGAAGTAAAGAGATAAAAAGTCGATCTAATCCCAATTTCAAGTCCACACACAGCTACGTCCAGAGTAAGTCACCAGATGTTAGCGAAGTGCGCTGTGCTGCTGTACACCTTTTAAATACATTTTTTGTATTACTAACTGGGTTTTTGGGGTCAGCTGTGTGACAGACAACATGCAAAAGATGTCTTTGTGGTTTGTATTGATATACTAGCTGCACCAAGCAGTTTTTCGGGATATTTCTGCGCATTTTTTCTAATTTTTTTTCGTATGTTTCTTTGACAATGTACTAGAAAATATAAAAAAAGTTAAGTCGTTCTCTAGCTAAGGCGTGACCAAAGGATTAAGCCCGGGTAAAGTTATCATGACTATCTGCTGTCAACAACGAACAGTACAGTTGTAAAAAAAAAATACAGACCAAGAGAAATAGGAATAGGGATTCTCTCCTAGATTTAGAGATAGGTAATTGGTTAAACGTAGTTATCTACATGGTTACATTCACAGCGTTAGGTAGTTTACACAGGTAATAACATCAGTTTCAAATTATAAAATATATGTTTTTGCAGACAAGTAAACCAGTACAGTATGCAGGAGTTGAGATATTGTGAGCAGTTAATAAGTAAAATGGTTGTGTTGTGTTGTAATAATTTTCTTCTTTTTACACCCGTTTGATTATTTTTGGATATTTTTTCTTTAACATAATTTTTTCTTTATTTTGATGTAACATTAGAGAATTATTTGCATATTCTTAATTTGGAAATAATTCTCTAATGTTACACTTTTATAAAAAATAAATATATAACACATATGATAACTACTTACCTTCCTATCTACAAACCGAATTGTTTACACATAATAAACAAATGGTTGGTTTTTCATTATATTTGACAGTGAAAAAAGATCTTAACAACAGCTTCCAATACTAATAACGACCCACAAAAACGGCCAGGCTAAGCTATCCAGCAACTTGCGTGAAAGTTAGGTTGGTGATTTATGAAGGAACCTATTCTTTTACCAGTTTGATTTATCTTAGTTTGTACACAGTCCGAATTTCGGTAGTACTTAATTATTATGTCGAGCGTTTTACACTTATAAACTCGATAACGAACTCGATTTTTAACGAGCTATCGATTTTAGATGGGTTTTAGTAAGTTGTCATTACTGATATTTGTGAGTACATATTCATAAAATAGTTATCTGTGGTATTAACCTGAACTGAAGTTAGCTTGGAATGGCTTGGATTGCTATGCTGCCGAGTTGTTTCCTTGTTTCTTGTTTGTTTGCTAACCTAAACTAAATTGAAACAATTTTTTTCTATTTTGTTTTAATTGTGAAAAGCTAGGACAAAACATAGGTTTTGTGAGATAAATAAAAATTCAGGATTACCTAAAATATGACCCTCAAAAGCAAAAACTCTCTAGGAGGTAAGTAATAATGTTTACCCAATAAAAATGAGAAACTACAATTTGGTAGTTAGCAATATAATATTTCAAAGTTCTACTCAATTATCTGAACCATCTCATCATTTTTATGATTAATACTCACTCAATCCATTCTAGATTGACCTCGAGTTTATGCTTGTTTCAGAGACAGATTCCGGCTCAGAATCCGATAGTAGCTCCAGTGCTAGTCGCAGCAAGAGTCCCAGTCCAGCTCGGTCAGGAAAACAAGGCAGTCGATCTCGGTAAGCCAGTGAAAATATCTTTCTTGCCATGTCCTTCACACTTATTTTGCGAGTGGATTAGTAGCCACACTGCTACAGCATTAGCTCTGGGAAGCATTATTTTGATGGTGATTGCAACTCTTTTATATTGACTAACAAGGTGTATATAGACATAAGGAACATTATTATATTGTTAGTGAACAGGCATATGGTTGTGAAAAGAAAGAAATTGTTTTTAGAAAGTGACATTTCCATGTAATTTGTTTGAGAATTCATCGAATTTAAATTATTTTGACTAGACTTGATGATGGACAATACCTGAGAGCTGTTACTCCCTGCTCTGAAGCCCCACATAGGTGTCCATGACCCAGCTAATGTTGAATAATGTTGCTTGGCCCAAAACTAAATCTGGCAATGCTGGTGTAGATCCTATCTAATACTGTTATGTTATATGTTACACTAGCCACCCGCTCCAGCTTCGCACGGTTAGTAAAGCATCAGTGTCGTATGAGAAACTTCCCGTGCGAAGCCGGGGTGACTTGCTAGTGCATTATACATATAAACCTTCCTCTTGAATCACTCTATCTATTTAATAAAACCGCATCAAAATCGGTTGCATAGTTTTAAAGATTTAAGCATACATAGGGATATAGGGACAGAGAAAGCGACTTTGTTTTATACTATGTAGTGATTATGTGGATCCCATTTAGTTAGGTTAACTGCTGAGTAGTGAATTTGATGGTCAGTGATGTCTATATTACTTGTTTTACTCTGAAGATTGTTTACATATTACTGTAAAAAAATACAAGCATATTTACAGACTATTAAGTATTTACTGAATATCAACTTTAACAACTGCATGTATGTTTTCTCTTAATTGTTATAATTGTTTATGTCACTGTTATTTAAAGTCTTAAATATATATATTACAGGTCAGGTTCCCGGAGTCCTGCTGCAAAATCAGGAAGTGAATCGCCAAAATCAAATCATTCGGCTCACTCTCGTAAATCCTCCAATGCATCCCGAAGCAAATCCAACTCACCGGCTAGATCAAACCGGTCTGGTTCTGCACATAGCCACAAGTCTGGCTCCTCAAGCCCCAAGTCCAATGCTTCAGGCAGCCCTAAACGGGCTTCAAGATCAAGAAGTGGTTCTAGAAGGTCTCACTCTGGATCTGGTAGTGCCAGGTCTAGGTCAGGCAGCGTCAAATCGCGATCAGGCAGCCCCAAGTCAGCTGCTTCAAAATCACGGTCACAGAGTCCGAAATCACGGTCTCAGAGCCCGAAGGTAAAGGCTAAGAGCCGGTCTAGGTCGAAATCGGCCAGCGCAAGTCCTAAAAGCGCGAAATCTAGGTCTCGTTCGAAGTCTGGCAGTGGCAGCCCTAAAAGGAAGTCTAGGTCTCGGTCAAAGTCGGCCAGTGCGAGTCCAAAAAGTCAGAAATTCAGGTCGCGATCGGGCAGTGCCTCCAGTGCTAAGTCAAAGTCGAAGAGTCCAGTGGCTACTAAAGATGACGACAGCAGGTCAAATTCACCGAATCTTATGATCGACGATGACCAGCCTAAGGAAAAATCAAAAAGCCGATCTAGGTAAGTTATTTTTGGAAGGGTTTTTGGTATCTTATTCTAATTCTAGGTGGGGTGGGAGTGACTCGGCCTACACTGCATATTACGCATTTCTTTTTTAAAAAAAAAAAAAAGAGGTGCTGATGGCCCACCTGATGTTATGGGGCAACCTCCGCCAATAACAACAGCAATACGACTTAGGTCCTCCCCGAACGAATTATGAGGATGTGTAGGGAATCTGAGGGTATTCATCTACAAACGCGAGCAACTTATAGGGATTTTTGCGCATTATCCCCCTTTTTTAACTAAAAATAAGGTTTTTAGTATTGTCTATGTCTATGTCACCCCTTCGATAAAATATATGCGTTTTCATTATTGTCTATGTACGTTGGTTTTTCAGATCTGGTTCAAGGCAGAGACAATCTAGGAGTAAGTCGAAATCTAAGAGCCGTTCCAGGTCCAGGTCTAAGAGCTCCAATGAATCAGATGTCGGAAACAGTAAGGTTTCTTTTTAAATAATATGGTTCATGTTAACATTTTATGATATTAATTATTATTATAATCTCTTTCAATGATGGTGGAGGAGCGCCTATCATTTTTAGTCATCTTTATATTATGTATATATTATGTTTGTTTAAGTTTGCGTTTATCCACAGAGGAAAAGAAAAAGCGAGCTGTACTATCGGACTCCGAGAGTGATGGTGGCAAAAGTGCGGCGTCTAAGCGTAAGAAAAGCGCTGAAAGCGGCAGCGGATCAGACACGAGCGGCAAACCTAAGAAAAAGACTAAAAAGATTGTTGACTCTGATGATGAACAGGCGAATACTAATGGAGAGACTGGTAAGCAATGTACATACTATAGAAAATAAAAAAAAAGATTTGTTTGAATTTGGAACATCTTTTTACCTCTTCTAGTGTGATGTCTCAATCCACATCATTCCATCAAGAAGCGTAAAATGGTATCCACTGTGAATGGCTTTTCAATTTAGGTTGTTTATTTATGGAAATGCTCATAATTGTCTGAATTAAGTTTCAATAGAAAACTTAGCATTATTGGAAAAATTGGAAATCCACAGGAAAGTTTTTTGCTACTACGTGCGCAAATGTCATTTGACAGTTGATTATCACGTTGTGGTGAAGTCACCAAGTTTAAGGTCTAAAACTATTGGTAGGGTCAGCACAGTGCCGGATTAACCACGTAGCAAGAGTAGCAATTGCTACGAGCCCTGCGTATCCAAACACGCACACATATATTCTACAATAGGTACAATTAAACACCAACGACATTGCGAATATTTCGTATTGAATTTTTTTAACACTTAAACTTAAGATCCCATATTAGATTAATGGCTTTTCTTTAGAATTTGCTACGGGCCCCGCACTTTCTTAATTTGGTACTGGGTCAGCAAGTTTGAAATAAAAGAGATAGCAAGAGATGTTTCTGTCCCTTTCAGTGACAGCGGACGCTCTATTCGGGGACGCGTCAGACATCAGCACAGATTCTGAAGCGGACAAGCGATCGGATCGCTCCCGCTCACGATCCAGGAGTCGCAGTCGAAGCCGTAGCGCCGCCCGTTCCGACGACGACAGGCGATCAGGAGACGAGGACAAGCAAAATGGACACGTGGTATGCATACCCAACATTTTAGAATACAGAAATAAATTCACACTTGACAATATATTTGCCTCAGATAAGGATCTAGGAGTTGCAGTCAGGTGTGACTCCAGCCCTGTGGGTACGGTAGCATGCCTACAGCTGTAATTGAGGACTATAGGCAGTTATAAATTCGTAAAAAGAAACCCAAAACAAATGCCCATTCGTCCATATCTAATAAGGGAACTTCAACCGGATTGTCGCTTGTCCAATTACTTATGTGAAGAAATTACTTAATAATTTATCTCCAGGCCTCTGACCTTGAAAGTGCTCATATTTAATTTCTTGATTAAACATCATATAACTGTAGACCCAACTGTGGAACATACCTACTTAAGTTTGCCTCCATATCACTCGCTATCTATCTGCTCAATATCTTGTCTGCGAACAGCGTCGATATTTTCCATGATAACCTGCCGAAACTACTACAAATAGCACAGGTAGTTATAGAAACAAAATTTTTCCATTAGTACCTACCGTATTAGACGGCTCCGTGGCTTAATTGGTAGTAGCCCTGCCTTCGAAGCGAGGGGTCCCAGGTTCGATTCCCGGCCGGGGCATACTTTGTGTGGCGAGCATGAAGTTTGTTCTCGGGTCTTGGGTGTTTGTCCATACCATCTGCGACACAGGGAATCCTAGTGCAGAGGTATGAGTGTGTAAACGTTTATTATTATTATTATAACACATACATATATTATCGCCTTAGGGTTGGTTGCCCTGTAATGATGTAATACTGTTGTCTAAATAAATAAATAATTTGTAATTACGACATTTCAGGAGGCACGCGACAAACCTGAAGAGGTAGAAGAACCGGAGATACCAGAAACGCGTATCGACGTGGACATGCCCAAGATATGGACGGAGCTGGGCAAGGAGATACACTTTGTGAAGCTGCCCAACTTCCTCTCAGTGGAGACGAGGCCGTATGACCCCAACACTTATGAAGACGAGATCGATGAGGAGGAAACCCTGGATGAGGAAGGTCGGGCCAGGTATGTTGTCTTCTAAATCAAGGGGGGGGGGGGGGGGGGGGGGGGGGGGTTGGCTAAGCCTGCACTAATAGATGGTGATTTAATTTAATTGACCTGTGATGATGCCGGCCATCTTCCGCATGTCCTCGCGTTTCATTTTCTACAGTGTTTGTCGCTTTTTTGTTAATGCTCGGGAACATGATTTGGAATTGTTTCTCAAATTTGAGCGACGGCTCCTTAGCTTAGTTGGTAGTAGCCCTGCCTTCGAAGCGATGGGTCTTGGGTTCGATTCCTGGCTGGGCATGAAGTTTGTTCTCGGGTCCTGGGTGTTCGTCTGCGCAAAAGGAATCCTAGTGCAGGGGTATAAGTGTGTACGCGTTTATTTATTTGTTTTGTTGGTTAAGGCTGATATCCGAAGTTAAATGTCCAGTTATTTTAAGACATCACAGATATTCTTATTTATCGTTTTCAGACTGAAACTTAAGGTGGAAAACACGATGCGATGGCGGACAGCCTTCGACAAAGACGGTGCTGCCGTCAAAGAATCGAACGCGCGTATTGTAAAATGGTCGGATGGCAGTATGAGTCTGCACCTCGGTTCTGAGATATTCGACGTATATAAACAGCCTTTACACGTGAGTACATGTACGCGTTTTTATATTATCGAAAAGCAGATCTAAGGAATTAGGTAATGGTCTTTCAATCACCAGTCATGTTGCATACATGCATAGATTCACACCTTTTGCTAGGAAGGGTTAGGCAGCGTCTCAATGGGCCCTATTACGCCCGTCACCTGACGGGGATCTTACTTCTCTGCGCATGTGATTTCACCGGCACCCACACCCTTCCACCGAAACACAGCAATGCAAACGCACCGCAGCTTGGCGGCAGATTACCAGGTGTGGAGGCAGTACTACTTCGGGCGAACTTTGCACAAGTTCTACTGCTTTGTGTTGCTCCTATAGTACCATCTAGTACGTGTAGATTCATAGGGGTACGGACGCGAGCAACGGGACCCCCCAATTATTGTTGAATTGAAATATCTTGTATAATATGTATAAGGATAGGTAACATTTAAGGCAATTTTTAGTAGAAGCTACCAGATACTGTCTGTAGGAGCTGATGGAAGATCAGCGCACTACGTATGTACGTGGGCGTGGCGCATCATGCTAAGTCGTATCCTACTTCTTAGCTTACATGACCTACTTTATGGTGTATGTCCTTGTTATAGTTATTATTATCTTTTCTTTCTTTCTTTTATACTATTTTGTTTCCCAGGGCGATCACAACCATCTGTTCGTCCGGCAAGGTACCGGTCTGCAGGGGCAGGCGGTGTTCCGCACGAAGCTATCGTTCAGGCCTCACTCGACCGAGTCGTTCACTCATCGCAAGATGACGCTGTCCCTAGCAGACCGCTCCACCAAGACGTCGGCCATCAAGATCCTGTCGCAAGTCGGCGCTGACCCAGACGCCGACAGGAAGTACCAGCTCAAGGTAACAAATCGAATAAAGTACTCTCAAACATCCATGGAAATATTGTCATTATTTTCAAAAAAAGAACACGAAAAGTCGAAATAACGGACAAAGAAAAAGAAATCCATAGCAGGAGCGTTTTTTGAATTTGGAACATTACAATACTCCAACAATGTAACGGCGTGCTGGAGTTATTAAATACTCTTTAATTGGATGTCTTTTATCATTCTTGGCATACCAAAGTAAGTCTCTTTGCTTAGTACAAATTTGCGTTCACGTAGCTATATAAATGCGTGTGCTATATAGCCATAATCTGAATCTGAATCATTCAAAGCTGGCTTCAGTTAAGAGAAAGAATGTTAGCGTTGATGTTTACTTGTTATACAGAAAGAAGAAATGGAACTTCGGGCAGCGATGCGTTCACGTGCTTCCACCCGCCCCAGCAAGCGTCGGTCCGGGGCCGGCGCGGCCAGGGGAGTGGCCAGAGACGACTCGGATGACGAGGGCGGCGTCTCCCTGGCGGCCATCAAGAACAAATACAAGCAGGGGCAAAAAGGTAACTATCTCGTGGCCAGTGTGACGGTCATTGTCGTCACTTGTCATCCAGAGATATCATTAAACGCAACCCTAGCAACTGAACCTACATTTACAGAAATGTTTTGCTGCTGAGCCACCCACTGCTGAGTATAGGCCTCTTCTGCACACCACTGTTGCCGGTCTTGTAAGGCGAATAATTTCCTACTGCCTTAATAATGTCGCCACCACTGTTGCCGTTCTTGTGCCGTTCTTGGCGAATCCATTCTGTTCCTACTGCCTTAATAATGACGGGCTGGTGGTCGACGCATATCTCTTGGCCACCATTCGGTATTTGCCTTGGTCCATCAGATATTTCCGCCTAGCCAAGTTTCAAGTGTATTTGTTAGTTACTCAAAATTCTTATTTTCTTGTAGCTTCAGCGGGCGCAGCGATTTACTCATCAGAATCGGATACTTCAGACGTGGAAACGCGTCGCGCTCGTCGCTTGGACCGCGCCAAAGCGCTCAAAGACTCGGACTCTGAAGGCAGCGATAAGCAACCCGAGCGGAGCCCGACGCCGAGTAGGAGCGGTAGCGGCAGCGGCAGCGCTAGCGGGAGTGGAAGCGAGTAGAATATATTCATTGTAAGTCCTTGTGCTTCGTTTGGATCCCGCCAAAGGTCTCAAAGTCCCTGTCAGCGATAATATTGTCAGTGATGAATACCCCGAGCAGAACTCCAAGCCAGCGGAAGCGGTAGCGGTAGCGGCAGTGGAAGTGAGAGTATTCAATCTTAAAGTTGGCAGCGCAAGTACTTAGGACCGCGCCATAGCGCTCAAAAATGGAGCGAGTATGAATCTTATCACAAAGCGCGACTTCTTTTGCTCTCACAATGTGAGTATTTCGAATTGACAACAGCTCGAATTGTAAACGTAGCTTTATCAATCATTGTGATGAAACTTGACGAAAAATACAAATGGTCCGCGTTCATTTGTTCGGTATCGGCGCTTTCGGAACTTAAGGCTGTTTGCTTGGTTTTGATTTCAATACAAAACAATAAATTAAGTTATTAATGCTCCGACGCCATGATATGGACGCGTATCCTTATCTTAACCGACGTTTCAGGATACATTCAAACAAATCATTGACTTTATAATTCAATATAATCTAAAATATTACGCGTTTGGCAAGATATTTCGACTAGTTGATAGTCTACTGGTTCTTATAACCTTATATATAACTTAGAATATGTATTTAGATGTGAAATACTATGTTAAGACTGTTGTAAATAAAACTATTATTTGATACAAGACTTTCATTGATAGCACTGAAATAATTTAACTAACTTCTGTTTGTTTTTTTTTTGTGAATCATGCAATAAAATTCAATAGGGAATTTAAATCATTTATTTATTTATTTCGCGTATCTCGGAAACGGCTCTAACGATTTGGATGACATTTTGTAAATATTTAGATACGGTTTTACTGTTTAAGTTTACTGGTATTACTTGTAAAAAGGCAATATTTTACAAAAACTTAGTAAAAAAAGTTAAAGAATTTTAATGGCAATCAAATTTGCCGCCTCTAATATATACCGCGCTAGGCTCCAGCCTACTCAGCCTGCTTGTAAATCCGCCACTGTCCGGAGGATAAGGGTCTTTCAGGCCAGTTGCCGCAGCTGCAAACAATATCGGTAATGGAGCGATAATTCTCCTTATTCACGTCACGTCCATTGTCCTAACATGGTAACTTTGGTCGCCTTACATTTCCACAATCATCCCAGAACTGTTAAGTTCACTTGCCCTATATAAACCACGCTTCCAACGCCTACGATAGTCCAAACTCCTGCGTCTTCTTTCGTCACATTATCCACTACGAATTCACATCGATCCAGGTGCGCACGGTTCCGGTCGAAGAACCTATCGTATGTCGTGTTAGGTGCTGTTAGCTCGCAGCTTTGTAGATTTTGTATGGGGTACGCGAAACTGAGGTCGAATGTGTCGCCTGCTCTCAGCTGAGGCCGTTTTAAAATAATTGGAACGCGTTCTGAAAATAAAAATATATTGAGTTTGATCGGGTTTTAATTATATATCAGTATTGTAGCTACGTTACTGTACTCAGTGTGGTAAAGCAAAGTTGACAAAAATCTTTATTTCCGATGAATTTTTAAATTGAATCGAATTCTTGAATACTGAAAATTGAATTCTTAAATTACTTGGAAAAATCCTAAGTGGCTTGAGGAACGTTCGAAAACCGTTGAACAGTTGAAATACTGTCATAGGAAATCGATCGGCGTTGTCATATAAATAAGTACAATCCTATTTGTAAAAAAAATACTTAGAAGTTCGCGAAGTATTTTAACGATTACAAAAACGATTTTTCGTTTAATTTATATGACAACTACACAATATTATGAATTACTGCACAAGTATGTATTTGCAATTCTAGTTTTTCAAGCTCTGACTGCGCCCGACGACGAAATCAAATACTATCATACTTGCAAGCTGATAGAACGGCTCAACGGATCTGGATAAATTTGGCACAGATATAGATTATAGTTCGGAATAGAACATAGGCTACTTTTTAACCCGAAAAAAGTATGGTTCCCGTAGGATCGCCAACCGCGGATAACACCGCGGGCCGCAGCTGGGTTTCTATATTATAATGCATTTACTGGGACAGTTTCACCACAATCTGCTAGTACGGTCCTGGTATAGGGCACTATTATACCATCTCTTTGTTAAATAAACAATAAGAGACGCCATCGCTTATCTGTTTATTAAGATATCTGGAACGTAAATGCCCTAAATCAACTTACCGACGATTTCAACACTTATGACTTGAAACAACTCCAACCAATTATCATCAATATCCTTAATGTATACACTGAGC
This sequence comes from Aplocera efformata, assembly GCA_921293045.1. Lineage (NCBI taxonomy): Eukaryota > Metazoa > Arthropoda > Insecta > Lepidoptera > Geometridae > Aplocera > Aplocera efformata. Next base: position 3,168,297 of record OV121057.1, read on the forward strand.
ACCCAATTCCCATGATCCTCGTGCAACAGAGGCCCGATCATGAACTCGCCCCCTTTCATATCTTCTACATTTTGCTTCACATCTTTACTTCTGTTTCTATATGGATGGAACACTCTGAAACTACCACTAGGATAGAAGGATTTCTGGTTATATATTGTGCCAATATTTTCATATATGCCGATTTCATTGTTTTCATTGATATCTTGAAGTTTTTCAATTCTTGGGATATCAAGTTTGATGACGTCACCATTCGGCTTGTGCAAATAGCTGGCCGAATCGGTGTCAACCACGGGGGCCGAAATGATTGCGATATCGTTGAGTCCACACGTGATAAGCATCGGTGCAAGTTCTACTTTTGATTTGCCTGAAATAAATACAGATATATGAAGTATTGTATTAAATACAATATAAGAAGCAAGTCCGTGATGTTGATTTCAGCCAAACCAGATGACTGCCAGATTACTAGAGATATATTCACGTAGCAACATTGTTATGATGTAGCGGGCACAACTAGTTAAATAAATTTGGATTATACCCAGCATGTCCCAGTCTATATCCCAGCAGTGGGGCCATTAGAGGCCAGTACGAAGCAAGCAGGTCAAGTAACGCTTATAGTTTCTATAATTACACAATTACCTGTCTGTTTACAAAAGAAACTAAGTATTTTTAAGGGAAATTATTGCCTTCCGGGTATGCCGATGTAACAGGCGCATTTTATAGTTTTCATACAGACAAAAAACTATCCGAGTACACGGTAGAAAACGTCCCGAAATTCTTTCGGCTTTTTGCATGTCAACCTGAACGCTTTGTTACCTATGTGACAAAATTGACATGAGATCCATCCTCATCCATCATCACTTTACATGAGGAGACCGATAAATTGTACGTTTAAGATCTGACCGCACCGTACCGTACCAGCTTATTGTTACACACTACTCTCGACAAGAGAGAGGCTTTAATCTACCACGTGTGCCCAATTGGGTTACTTGTAATTTTTAGTTCCACGACATCACTTTCTTTTTATACCTATAGAGTGACGGGACGAACTTGAGTGGAGGTCTATCTGATTAAGTGGTTACCTCCGTCCATAACAACAACAATACAATTTAGGTCCCCCCGACCGAATATATAGAAAACTCAAGTAGCATCCTGCTGCGCCTGTCAACCGAGAAGGGGATGTGACGTCTCAAGCGCCTGTGTAATCACCGGCACCCACACCCTTTCACCGGAACACAGCAATGCGAATGCGCCACTGGTTGTCGGCATATTGTGTGGTTATGGTACCAGTACTTACTTGTACCAGTACGAACTTGCTATATTGACTGTTTCCAAAGAAAACTGTGATATGTTGTGCAAATAAACATTTACAAATCAAAAGTCATTGGTTGTATAGCCTGGATTTGATCGAACGACCTTCGAATTCAAAGTCGAGGTGCGCATTTTATAACACAATATGACTATAAAACACCTAAAGGCTTATCGTTTCACATTAATGCTATTATCACTTTCACTGGTGCGAGTCTATTCCATCCTCTAACACTTGACGATTAAGTTTGCTTCAAACTGACGAATCTATATGTTTTACCCCAACTGAGGCAGATATTCGCGATGAGACTTGGGTCTTCATACATCTGTAGGACCGTAGTCGTTTTGCCGTTGTTTGGTGGCTCATCAGCACATGAGTCTCACAAATTATAAAAATACAATCCCTTAAACTTTTTGGTGTAGTGTAGTTATAAATTACGTAGGTTGTATAATGTATTTATTCGCTACGGTCCATTTTAGGTACTGTATATTTTTCATACTGTCCTGAATATAAAAATAAATCGTTAACAATAGTAATAAAAAAGGTGTTGATTAGATTAAAGTTGATTCTTGGATTGTAAGTTTTACAAGAATAGTCAAGTCAAAATCATTTATTCCTTTAGATCTCAAGTATAATTTGGACACGTCAAATTTTACACATGCATGTACACATATTCGTGAGCATATAACGTGTCACAGAATAGTGATTATTGTTGAAAATTATGTTAACCTAATTAGTCAAAAAATAGGATTTTACCACGATAAAAAGCCTTCTATGTTATAATGATTGTTTATTGTGATAGGTATAGAAATGATTGATTTGAAGACTTGTATTTATCATTTAAACAGTTGTTTCTTTACAATACTACAATACAATCGATTACATTGCAATCGTGTTACAACAACACGATAGCATACGTCAGTTTTTTAATTAAATATGTACCTGCAAACATGTACTCAATAGGTAGGTGCTTAAAACTCTAGTTCATCTAGACCACTTTTGCTTACAATCAATCTAAAATACGTGATACCGGATGCTTATTCTCACCCTGCTCTCACGTATCAAAATATTTTAAATTTCTTTTAAGTTAGTGTTTTTATCGTAAAATAAAGAAAGTTGAAAATAATTCGAGGAAGCTTTATATTGTAGCTTTAATTAAATTTTAAGTCGGTTTTCGGCCTCATAATGTTAATTAATAATGCTATTGTTACACAATAATTAATTCTTCACAAAAAGCGTACATTGTATGCTAGTTTAACTATGTTATTTGTTATCACTACTCAAAATATGACATAGTAGATACCTATACATATTTTTACATGTTATCGGAAGCGATGGTGATTGTTATAGTAAAACACCATATACATACGTAATATAAAGTTAACCCACTAGAGTTTCCTGTGTCGCAGGTGGTATGGGATTGCATAAATGCACAACACAACTATCCAGGAACCATTCGCGATTAAATATACTCATCACAGATTTTCTTGCCTCGGCCGAGGATCAAATTGAGACGCCTTACTATACCCGCAGTCGTATAAAAAAATATGTTATACAAAAATATCGATTTCTGTATTGTCAATCAAACAGAAAGGAGATACGTACTGATTGGTTGAGGATGGTTTTGTGTCACTGTAACACAGTCCGATAACGCCAGAACGAGAAACGCCACAAACGCGTACATGTCTCCGCAGCCATTCCAAGACTGATAGAACAGACATTACTGATATGTAATGTTCAATTTTTATGTATTTTTCCTTCACAACTTTGAGATAAGGTCGAATATGTTCAGGCCGTTTCAGCAATTCCAAGTGTAATTAATTCGAATAGCATTACGCGTATGTTGGGTTATTGGAACTATTTCGTACCATTGTAGTAATGTAAATGTCATTCTTATGAATTTCGCGGGATCCGTACCCAAAAGCCAAAGGGAACCCTATTACTAAACCTACATGTCTGTCTTAAATTTTCACACAGTATATGTAATCACTAATGGTGGTTATAATCGACGGTACGGAAACCTTAATATAAACTCTTTGTCGGTCTTACAACTTGCCACTGGAATATGTTCACAAATAAAAGACTAATATAATTAAATATAAATATTTTTTTAAATAATAAAAAGCTTAGGCGGCGTATGCAGCGGCAGTGACCCATGAGAGGTATGGAGCAAGGCGCGTGTTGACGGCTGGGTACCAACCCTGGGCGCAACCCTCCGCCTTCGAGAACACGCCAATCACGGAACGGTTGTCAAGAATTGGACTCCCGGAGTCACCCTGAAAGTTTTTACAGATTGTGTTACTGGTTTCCGTTTGAGTGATTACGTAAGCCCAATCTGGAATGTAGGTGTTATTTATTTTATATAGCTCGAAGAAATGCTGGTTTTCTCGTAAAGACATTTCTTGGGTTCTAGCATAGAACAAATTTAGTTCCACTTGGTTTGAGACTTAAACCTCCAGAAAAAGGATTATATAAAGTACCTGTAAACGTCCAGTTTTTAGTTCCAAAAGTCGATAGCAACCGCTTTTTATTTACCGACCATTTCTTTTAGGTAAAAACAAGTCGTATCACAATTCACAATACGCCCTGCGACATGACAATGAAATGTCTTCTGTGCCTGTCATTTACATCGTCACCATAAACTTCTACCGGAAAAGAAATGAAACTGCCTGGTGGCAACAATGGGTAGCTTATAAGGGAAGTCCTGAGGACATAACTTTGGCCAATGTCAAGAGTTTTATTAGATAAGAAATAGCACTTTACCTGACACTGTCCGATGATTCCCACATCCAGCCAACCGGCGCAAACCATATTGTCAGTTACAGTAAAGCCGATTTCATTGTACCGATTCGCGCATGTCTGCTGGTTTACTACGTACACGTCAACCGTTCGCAGATCCGACGATGGAGACTGATCTTGATTCTGGGAATAGTAAGAGACTGAATGGATTTGAAAGTCTTTAAAAATTTTGGAATTACTTGAAACTGCTGAAGAGTGCTGCTCATGCTGGGGCTGCGGAAGAGTGCAGGCTGTTACCGTACCCCGTGAACGGGCGTCCCAGGACAGTGTAGGGTTTTTAGCCGGTAGAAGTCTGGCATAACCCGCCTAATGTCCTCATGGTAGGCGGCTACCGATAAAGGCTTTCCTCATGCAACATAACGTATAAGGTGCTCTGTCGAGTGGGGGAGAAATAACTTCTACAACTGCTAAGTTACGAGTAATTCTCTCCAGCAAATCGAGCTCATGGTCTAAAGTTTGCCATGATCACTAAGAGCGATCTCTCCTCCTTCCTTTTAGAATGAGAATCCAGTTTTTTGGGAAAGAGAATTGACTAACTCGATTAAATTCGGCTGCTAGGCACAAGTTTTTCATTACTTATCTTTGAAAGCTTGAAATCTTAGTTATTGATTGTGATAAAGCGGAAACCGGAACGTAAATAAAACATATCTTAATAAATAAACTCACAGATATTGCCCCCCATCCAATAGCAGTGACCACCTGGTTGGTGGTAAAGCTGTACGCGGCTCCAGCAACCCTCGCCACCTCCACGGATCCCGGTACCAGCGAGATTGCCAGCGTACTTCTTAATACGGCGATGTCATTGACCAGAGTGGTTGTGGAGAAGTCAGGATGGGGGGTGATGCGGTTGATAAAATACACTGTGCCACCGGCGTTGCTATTGGCTGATCCGGCGCGAGCACGCCACCAGTTAACTGGGTCTACTCTGCAAAATTTAGAACAATGAGGTTGATGAGCATATGCTTTCCTCTGTTTTTTTAACGGTTAATTGGCTAAATTTATATATTGTAAGAAGCTGTTTTTGGAACTATTCATTCTATCATCTATATCACAGGGCTCTGATTTCAAGGCGCAAATAATTATTTTTATTGGATAAACCCGTCGGGAAAGATCCAGGTATTCAAACAGTTGTCTGTATCTGATTATTGCAAAAAAAATTATAAACGAAAATCGGTTTTTAGTCACGTCATTGCTTATGCCATGCGATGAAGTTGAAGATACAAGAAATGCGATGCGATGATACAAGAAATTATTGTAAACACAATAAACCCGACTGCGTGAAAAATTCCAAGAAATAAAGATTTTAAAGACAGCTGTCAAAAATCGGCCGTTTTAATTATTATAATTTTGATATACCCACTCTCGCAATTAAGACGCATCTAGCGACATCTCTCAAGCTAAGGTCCATCAAGCCGTTTAGACTACAGAGGGTGCCAAAGAAATATAGATTTATACCTACTATGCATGTATGATGCAGTCGGGTAATAACTAATGTGTATCTCAAATTGATTGAATGCGTTTCAGGCACATGCACGTGCACTCTAGAACTGTCTGCTGCAATTGGAATGACTGCAAAACTAATCAAATGGTTTGCCCCAGAAGTCTGCCTGGTCAACGCATTGTCTTAGTTATTCGTATTTGTATTGGCCCGATTCATTAGAATTTTTTGAATCTGAACAAATTTTGACATTTGGGTGCTTGACATAAGAGTGAGCAAGACGCCATTAATTAACTAGATAATTTTAAGATTATTGTGCCCATTGTGCATTGCTTTTTTTATATAAATTTCGTCTAGTTCGTAATTTTATGTTTTTTTATTTAAGGTGTAATGTGTACCCAGCCGGGACTCGAACCCGGGACCCCTTCGATGTAAAGGAACTACCTAAGCTATGTTATAAACGCTCTTGCTCGCGATGTTTGCCTTCATCGAAAGCGAGCTAATGCAGAATTTGGCAGACTCGTAGGGCCAAGATCGCAAACCGATGACTACTGGGAACTTTACTATTTAGCATCTATCGCTTCGAACCCACACCCTTCCACCGGAACACAGCAGCGAGAACACCACAGCTTGGCGGTAGATTACTAGGTGTAGGCAGTTATACTTCTCCGGATAAGTGTAGGGATTCAAAACAAATATCTCATATATTATTATATTGTATGTAATACTCACTCCTGATTGGTGTAAAAGCATGACGCAGCTGACAGTATAGCTCTGGTAGTCAGGATGGTTCCTCCGCAGGCGTGGCTGTACGAACTGCCCTGCCCATTATTGGTGAGCAGAGACACAGAGAAGGGGAACTCGCTGATCGGCGTAGGCTGACCACCGGCTATTCGTTGTCCTGGAAATTTCTTAGGTTTCTATATTGTACTAACAAATTATTCCACACCTAAGAATGTTATCTTCTAATGCTTTTGGCGTGGGCCACTGCATTATTTTTAACATCAGCAACGCGTAGCAACGGTTTAGATTTCAATCATAACGATATGTTGCAAACATTTAGTGGGTGCGGTATAAATCACTACCTAATTGATTGGGTAAAAGGTAATAAACTGGTCAGTACCTACATAAAAGTAGGTCCGTATCAGCCTCTAATGTTCCTACTGCAGGGACACATGCCTATTCTCGATAATTGAGAGTGAGGCTTTGATTTACCACGGGAGCCCAATCCGGATTGTCATCACGTCCTCAAATTCTTGGTTCTTAAACATGCCGGTGTCCTTAAGATGTTTTCCTTCACCGTTTCAAGAACTGGTATTGCGCACATCATTTTTAGAGTGAAAGACTCATGCACGTATGGGTTTGAACCCGCGACTATCAGATTGAAAGCCGGCGTCTGTGGCCCTGGACCATGCTCTTATGTAAATTAAGTTGGTACTTAAGTATTCCGTACTAAGTACGTAAGTATTACTAGGCACGTACATTTCGTTCTACAGCTGCTATGAAATTAGACTTTATGAGCAATTTCAAGCGAGAAATTGACCTCGCTCGTCTCGTTACATACACACAAAATCAATTTTGTACTATCGCACAGCCTCGTCGTTTAACCCAAATTAAAAAACACATTAGAATACTTACCGTTAACGGAAGCGAGCAATACACCAAGCACAACACTGAGAAACATTTTAATAGGGCTACTTATACACTGTCACACTGTCTCTCTTGGAGGCCTATCTACTCATTATCACTATTCGTAATCTTTTATAATCGACTTATCATAATCCTTTATTAAATATATTATTTGGTAAATTAATCAGATCGATCCAGCATATTTTAAATGGAACTGTTGTATTTACAAAATACTAATTTATATGTCACAATTTCTGATGTGATACGGTTATATAGGATTATTACTAGCGACTCGCCTCGGCTTCGCACGGTTGTACAGTGTGTGTGGCGTAGCTTGTAGGACAATTCCGTATTAATTTTGTAGATAAAAGCCGAAATCTCAATGATTTGTAATGATGTCCTAAAAAATATAGGGCGCTACATTGCTAAACTCCAATCAATGCAAATTATTGAACTTTTCGGCTCATCTCTACTATAATATACATCTTTAATAATAGATGAATGATCCTAACTTACTTCCGTAAAAAATCTCAAAGTGATAAAAGTGAAAACCGTAGCAAAATCCTTTGCGTGGTTTACAGGTTAACGGAGAAACAGACGAACACAGTGATAGAGATTGGCTTACAGGGTTCCTATAGGGAAGTATTGCTACTATAACCATCCATTTTGCCAATCCGTAGTAGAATATTTGCCGATGACACTACAGGCGTATGAGAGTTTGATCTTCATGTATTTTGACGTGCGACTTACAATACCTACATAAGACGACGATTTCAGTTATCTTGCTGGGGCTAAGCACTAACCAAATACAATACTACTTGTAAAATTAAAAGTAAGCAGATGTAGATACCTTATACAATAGGTTGACTACAAAACAGCTGTGCAAATGTGAATATAAAGCCAAATAAATATTTAAAAAAATATATTCTTATCGTCTTATCTATTAACTCGCGAGCAGTTTTAATCGGGAAGGTTTTTTTGTGTAGCAATATTTGTACAATATTTGTACAAAGCCATAAAGAAGATATACAAATATGAAGAAGATAATTCAGAATCTGTCAGACACACCGACATGTATGTTAGGTTCAAAAACTATCAAGCATTCGAAATGGAAAGTAATCAAGTTTAACCGTAGTTCTTAAGTTCTAATTCTTCAATGACCTCACAGCGAAAGAAAATATTTTGCACCCCAAGTTTGCTGGAAGTAAGCAGGATTAAGCTTGCCTGTATTTCTCACCTTTCTATTTTTGTGTTTTATGTTTCTATGCTAGAACAGAAACATAGAAACATAAATAAATAAAGCCTAAAAAGCTGGTATCAAATTTGCCGATGGCAATGAAACATCCGATTTGCGGTAATATGTATTTAGTCTAGCTAAAGACTTAGGATCAAACTTCACCTATCCTTCTCGTACCCGTAGGATAAATCCAGCATTAGCTTTTTAAGAAGGTTTAGGACTAGGTACGTTATCTACAAAACACTTATTGCGATATCAGATGAGCCTGCGCTTTTTATAATAGCAAACCAACTAATGTATCCTTCACATCTGACTGGCCATAGATTAATAATGCTGTGCATATGTGAATCAGTCTTTTGCCCATTACTACCAAAATACGGATTAGATCTTCCCTGACTTTGGTCTTTGGTAGATATAAGAAACAAGATGTAAGTCTGTGCAGATTGGCGTTACTCTGAGAAAATACATGAATATTTATGTATTTTCTCAGAGTAATTAAGGATAAAGTAAGGATGCCAAATAAGCCAAGTAAGAATGTAAATATGGAGAGCTTCCGCTAGTAAATTAAAAGCTTCTTTATTTTTCTATAATAATACAATTTAGAAAAAAAAATGAAATTATTGTAACTTGCGGGTTCAAACCGGGAATTGGGTCCTAGGTGTCAAATAAATCACATTGGAAATGTAACTGCATATATTTTACTATATTATTATTAACATGTGTTATGATTTACTCTGGGCCAGCTTATGGGTAGAAAATAATCTCATCTTGATTTTGCACGAAGTTCCTTCAGTTTTCATTCCGTAGCAAGTTGATATTTGATAACTGATGTCTCTGCCTATCGTTACAGTTTTGTATACATTTATATAGAACAGGCAAATTCATTAACAACCAGTTCCAATATTTAAATAACAGATTTGACTGACTGCCTGGTACATAACAATATTTATCTGTCAAAAAATTCAGTACCTATTCCGGCCATCTGTTTTTTTAATATTGAGACTAGCTGTAGGCCTATATTTAAACATAACGTACAGTCTAGTTCGGATCAGTTCTCAAGTCAGTCTATGTTCACATTGAGTATTAAATCTACGTTTTGGGTATAGGAGAAATTATGCTTTAGACTTGTTGCTGCTGCTGAGGAGTAGGGGGCAGTGGTTCTTTTCTGAAGCTGTTGCGGAAACTCGTCCTGATCGAAGCGGCGCGGGCATAGGTCCATTGGCGGTTCCTCTTAGGTCCCAGCCAGATTCCAAGGAAGATGGCAACGAGGATAGCGCTCAAGAACACGTAGGCGAAGATCATCACTAAAAAAAAGACAAGAAATTATATTAAGCTGTAGTCTGTGTAGTATGTTTTCCCCGCAATGTTTTCCACCACTGGAAGTCAAGCTCATTGTGGAATTCAAACCTAAGAGCCTATATATTGAGCGTCAGATAACTCCGGAGCCAGAAATTTTCTTAGTAACAATCAGTTAACTCTTGAAAATTTTATACATTATGCCCTCCATTGGATTTTTCTAACAATTACCTATTATTATCTGTTTACTTACATCCTCTTTGGTCCCTAATATCCAAAACTATATCTTGGTCTTCCGGTTCAGGGTTTGGTGCATGTCCAATCATGATAGCTTCCATGGTATCCTTGGAGATCTCCTCATCATGTCCGCGGATCTTGGCCACTACGGTCCAGGGGTGCATGTCCAGGATAGACGGGTTTCTGATGGAGAGCTGGCATTCTCCGTTGCCCAGGATACCGGTGAAGGTATACTCTGAAGGGATGCTATCGGTGGTGAAACCTGGGGAGAGAGAAAGACAATTATTTTAAATGGTTCATGGAGGGAACTTGAGAATAGCCGTGTACCAATCGCAACGCTAGGCTTTATCGCTGTGCTACAGAAGTCCCAACGAACAATTGAATTGGTTTGTTTCTTGCTATTGAGTTTATTAACAAAAAAAGCGCTTAGTTCAACAATAATTATAAACCACAAATGTAATTGAGGTTAAAAATAAAACCATTTACTTTCTTTACACATGATTAGAATCAGGGCTCTACAGAAAGAAAATGCACTTTACCAATTTTCACAGCCGTCTCTTTGAGAAACCCAGTCTCCACTCAAAATAAAAAGATAAAATATAAATATATCGCATATAATGGATTCCCAATGTCACCGGTGACATGTGTTAAAAGATACGGAACACAAACACCCAAGTCTAGAGAACAAATTGTATGCTCATCACACGACACATCCATCACCTGGTATCGATCCAGGGACTGATGGCTTCGTCTTAGTCTCCGTCTACGGAGATGACGATGATGATGAGTGGTGATGACATAACTCAAGGTGCCTTACCCAATCCGTCGATCCTCACGAATCTGCAGTATTCGAGCGCACGCGCGTTGTGCACGATACCTTCCACGATCATGTTGGAGCCATGGCTTGTGTAGTGATTCACTTGCATACGCTCTGAAAATAGTATTACTTAGTTATACATAGTTATTCAAACTATAACTAGTAAAATTATAAATGCTCGTGACGGTACTTGCCAGCTGTTCTTTGCAGAGCATATAAGTTAAGCACTTAGCCCGGTCAGTAGTTTGATGAGTGACCGTTTACTGGGATATAAACACCGCTTTAGTGCTTCGGAGGGCACGTTAAGATGTGGGTCCGGCTATACTAGTCGTATAGCCGGACCAAAGTCAAGGGAGCCTTCAGACGGCGCGAAAACTACCAATCACCAATACCATCTACCAATCGTGATAAACGCTAAAAACTTACGCATTTAAACAAATGGCATGGACACAAAATCACATACCACATAAATGTTTATCACACACAAATGTTGCTCCGCTGGAGTTTACTACTAACTGACCTAAAGAGCCATCCAAGTAACAGCTTTGAATCTATAGGCATGTGCTTACCAGAGACGGTAAGTTGGAAGAAGTCTCGCTGTTCCTCGTGGTCACCGACCAATCCTACATGGCAGCTCCAACGGCCGCTGTCGGCTTTCTTCAGATCATGGAAGCGAACTCCACACACGCCGGCGTCAAACCCAGCCCCCACGTACTCCATACTATTGGTAGACATATCTGAAACAGTCATTCAATCAGAAATTTGTATTTAAAGAGCGTAACTTGGCTATGGTCATCCACTGCTGAACAAAGTGAGGCTAAAACAGGCCTACAAAAGGTTCTGACCTATCGCACAGGGTCAGAAGGATCTAGGGTGACTGACAAGGGTCTTGTGACATGCTATCACTAGAATGGTTTCCGATGTAGACGCGCCACTTGTCCTGGCGCGCCGTAACGAAGGTTCTGTATGGTAACAGACGGTCAGAAAAAATGATCTGTGAAATAAAATTCTCTCTAGTATTTGTGATTGTTTAGATTGGATTGCAAAACCAACGACAGATTGTTTTCTAAACATAATGGTTTTCTGTGCCCGTATCGATTCAGAACAAGCTCATAAAATTTGTTGATTTTTATAATTTTTGAGATGTTGAGTAGTTACCGCCGCCTATAAACAACAGTAATGTAACTCAGGCCCTTCCCTACCGATGTATGAGAAGACCCAAGACGCATTGCATATAATATAATATATAATAGGCAAATAAGACTTTGTGTTTTGAGATTGTACCACAACGCTAATGCATTACTTCTCTCGCTTCTTCTATGATTGTGCAGGTAATAAATAGGCAGGCAAAAGTTCAGAAAGAAACCAAGCTTCTGTTGTCTGAAAGCAAGTCATTTTCAAGAAGTAACGTACCAGGATGGACGCTGAAAGTGGTTCCATTGGAAGCCCTGAAGTAGCAGTATCTTATGGAAGCATCCACAGTGCATGAGATGGTCGTTGCCTCTTCCTCCACTGTTGATACCAACGCTCTGGTGGCGGTTAGGATAGGCACTGTAAGTTGTTTGAAAAATACTTGATTAAAATACAAAGAATTCCGCAAAATAATGCCTGAATCCACCAACTACCAAAATAATATTATTTTATATTTTGTTGCTTCGTTACAAATAATAAACAAACATAAATTGCTGATCGTCGGTAACCGCATTATTTGAGACATTTTTTCGTAACTTTGTTTGTAAAATTATAATGGAAGAAAAATTGGAAAAGTGTATAACTTAATACAACGGTAGGATAACTACCAGCACTACGGAGCCGTCAATAAAATACATCTCTATTTCTAGATGACGACTATTTATAATTAATTTAACGACTATTTTGTTATACGAAATTGTGCCCAGCTTAAACAGTGTTTTATTTTGGGTACTAGATTCCAATAATACAGATAAATATAATAGTAAAATTTGTGCTCGGTTACCATAAACACTTTGGAGTTTATGAATAAGATTCGCACATCGAGGTCCTCGTAATAACGGATGGATAGTGTTAGGATTCCTTGGACACGGAACCCGCTAGATGATCTACATTGTACCTTGTTGGACAGAAGCAGCAACAGCAGGATCTTGGAGAGCCCACGGGCAGAGCACGCTCATGAAGCCATAGTGTGTGTCGTCATCAGTCTCGATGGCACACCTCCAAAGACCGAGGTCGGAAACCAGCGGGTTGGTGATCTGGATGCCGCATTCATGAGTCCTTACTTCCGATTGATAACTGGAAATGAGTCAAGATTCCATTATTAAAGGGATTGATAAGATTGCCCGAACGTATTTTTTTTTTAATTTTATTTATATGACACCCAACACAGGATAACACTGAACATTCAAATATTATTTTAAGTTGTTTACAGACTTAGTGTACCCGTGTGTAATAGGGAGAGAATAATATAATAGTAATAATAATTTTGAGAGAATACTTTTTGGTATCCATCGCACACATCTCTACGGATGTTATAGCGAATACCGTTTGACTCTTTACCGCGTTCAAAGTAGCACCTTATTATTACCTAAAGATTCATGTGTTCACGATATCATGTTAAACTTAAATCACATTGGTCTTAATATAGCGGTGACCGCGGCCATCAGCAAGTTACCAGCTAAAATTAGTGAACGAGCTGCGAAAGATATCTTACGTGGTTTCTGTTCCGTGGAAGGTGTAGCGGTCTTCAGAGACGCCGCTGTTGGCGAGGAGGATCTTGCCCTGAGGATCGCGGAACTTGCATGCGCGCACCGTTGCCTCGGTCGGAACGGAGCAAGACACAGTCACGATTGGTTTCTGTTGCACCACGCTAGTACTCACTAACGGCTTACCCTCTGGAGAATTATATAAGAAATAACATTACAATCAGTTCTTAGCGTACATTGACGAGAGAACGGAGACTGCTACGGGAGAGAAATCTTTCCATGTTATAAATACATGACAAGTTAAAAAGTCTAGTTATATGCAAATAATAATGTGTTAAAATGTTAATCTAACGGCAAGTGACTTATGGTTTATCACGTACAGTTGAAATAATCAGCATAAAAAGAAAGATATAGAGATATAAGTCGCCAAGCGTCACTGAGAGTGTGAGATATAATAATTTATAGGGTCAGGTAAAAGTATCTCTAATTATTATGTAGTAGCGCTTATTTTAGGGTAATTCAAAATCACTCTCTCGTCCTCTACTACACCGCTTTCGGTAATGTTTCAGTTGGTCTTTTGAGAAACTAAAATTTTGGAAATCTCAAATAAATCGAGTATAAATTTTCTAATGAAGATTAGACTATACGTATCCTTATTAAAGCGATAACAAATAATGTTACTCGCTAGATAAGATGCCAGTCTTACAAGATAAACAGTGAATTACAATATAGCAAGGAAAATTAATCCGTGATTGATAAACTTACGCACCTGCTTCTTTCACAACTACGAGGAGTTGGGTAGTTTCAGCGACTACTTTGCCTTCAGTGGCGACGCTCATCTTCCAAAGACCATGGTGTTCCAGAGTCACCTTGTCGAGACTGAGAACGCACTTCCCAAAGCCTTCGAATACAATAATCTCTTGCGGATCTTCAAGTCGGCAATATACAGCATTCACAGGTCCGACGTTCAGGCTCACTGATCTGTCGCGAATGACTTCGACAGTCTCCGTGGAAGTTGCAGATATTTCTGACTCGACGTTTGAAATTGCTGAAGGTAGATAGGTACATAATCTTATTTAAACTACTGGATTTATTTGAATAGTTAAGACAATAACAGTTCTATATTTACTTAGATTTATCCATAACCATTGAAATGAAACGGAAACAGACACCATCGAAGCGAAGCGTTAGAGGTTAATGCAAGTAGTGTTAGTGCAAGGTGAAAGTAATCTACGTTAGTATAGTACCTAGCGATTAAATTATTAGTGTAAAAAACCCCTGGGACGATTTACTCGTCAAATAAACATCTTAAATTACCATTCACTGTGACTTTTATTTCTGCTGTGTAAGTAGTTTTATTTCCGTAAATTATTTCCCAGTTTCCGTTATCATACATAGTTACATTTTCAATGATGAATCCGCATGACTCGACATGCAACGGATTGATTACATGAGAAGATGCAGCCTCGTTGGGTCCAACAAGTTTGCAAGTGTCATGCTGGTTAGTGGCATTGCTCAAACGAACGTATAGATCTAGTCCTTCATTAATAGTTACAGCTTGCGGTATAGCTTCCACATATTCTGCAAGTAACGATGCATCATTAATTTGAAAACGAGCGATAAATCCAGAATCACTTTTGGTTATCTCATTATTAACGAAATTTATTGTACGCCATTTAGATCTTATCATTGAACGTGACTAGATACGCGTAGTATAATAAAATTTACCGTTTACTTTGATAATGTAAGGTAATCTTCGTTCGATCGGCTCTGAGAATCTTGTGGCTCGCGCGATCAAGGTCCAGGTTCCGATGGCATCCTCAGACAGCACTTGCACATTTACGCCGCACTCTACATCGGAACCCTCGATAACTTCAACGCCGGGAAGCCTGAACCCTTCCATGATAGTATATTGCAAACCGTCAGGAGTCCTAAGGTGACAGCTTTCGCCCGAAATAAAAAAATCTGAACTAATAATCATTCTGTGCGAGAGGCCAATTTCCGAAAAAACTTCATGTTCAGCCAAATATTCAATTGTTCTATCTTCATCTATGGGGTTTTCTGGATCTAAAATAAGTATTTCCAAACCATGTTACATACTTTCAATGATCTTGATAATATTTACATTGATATTCACGGACTGCTAACCGACCTTCTTGAACGACGTGGAAAGCCTGTCGTAGCTCAATAAACCGTCCGTTATCACTGAACTTCCCTATAAGTTCCCAATCACCAAGTGACTGTTCTGTGGTTGGGCCTATGGCTAGCCGGCAGGCCACGCTATCTCCGATCTCAACGAAAGATGCCCCTTCATAATTCAGATGATTGTTCAAATCGTATGATTCTCCAGAAGGCGGTGTAAACTGACAGCTATCTATTTGCCCCGTGCTGGTCACGTCAACGTTAAGTGTACTTCCTAAGTTGACGGCACGCTGGAATGTATCTAGCGTAGTAACATTGTATGCTTGATCGTAAGGATTTTCTTCATCTATAACGAAAATTGTATTTCAGAATTCACTCTGCAAGTATTACATATGCAAAATCTATACTTTTACATTAAACGTACCGTACAGGAACAGGTTCATAGGTAAATATACTTCGTGCAAGCCCTCAAAGTTCCTGAATCTTCCATACAAAGTCCAGTCTCCTAACAGAGACTTGACGATTGGGCCTATAATTACGCTACAAGAAGACGTATCAGTTGGCACTAGATTCAAGTGAGGGTATTCAGAGTCCTTATCAATAATTAAATCTTCGCCGTAAGGGGTGATTATGTGGCACGAAACTACATTGCCGGTTTCTTTGACTACAGGAGTCAAGGTGCCCCCTAAGTGTACTACGTGGTCGTATTTAGGCTGGACGATGACATCCCATAAAGTTTCTGGGAGATCTGAGCGGTCTACAATCAATATCATTCAAATAATATCCATTTTCATTTCCGCAGTCGCCTTCCGTCGGACGATAAATCAATTCAAGTTTAGAAAACAATTGCATTAATAGCAAAGCAAATACCAGATTATAAAGCCTGTTTACAAACAGAGAATACTAGTTTCTATTGACATTTTGATTGGAAACTTACTCCAAGTGATCCTTACGAGTTGGCATCTTTGTTGTTTAGCATCGTTCTCAATGCGCATACCACACAGAACCCATTCTCCAAGAAGCGTTTCATCCATAGGACCTATATTAATCCTGCAGGATACGAACTCACTGCTATTATATACAGTTACACCAGTGATATCAAGCTCTGAAGTCTTAACTGCCGACCCCCCTGGCTTGCGCAAATAGCAATCCTCTTGATACGTTGTTTTGCTTAAAGATACATCGACGATTTGTCCGACTCTGGTAGGAAAATCGATGAGATTTAGCCATATCCCGTCGTCGTATTCTTCTAATTCTGAAATGACTATCACATGAAGTATTGTAGTAAATCTTATAACTGACTTTAATCGTTCAACCTCAAATCCCAATCATCGATCTTTTAACGATACCTGATTTAGTACAATAACTCCCTCTAACTAGATTTCACCGAAACGTAAAAATTTTAACGACATGATTCTTGTTCTGAAATTAACAAAGTTTAATATTTTTATGTAAGTTATTATACTTCTGCGAAAATACATTAACGTTGCTAATTAAACTACAATAGTAAGTTCCTTGGTGTAAATGAAACACCAGAACCGATGCTCATGATGAAGACGCATGGTAATTGAGCTGGATGCTTATTGCAAAAGCACTATGTCTCATAATATGGGTGAGACCTTAAAAAACCTACAATAGATACTCATAAACAATTACATTTTAATTAATGTGGTGGAACGCGCATTTGGCCCACCTAAGGTCAGCAGCAATATTACAGACTGGAATATCCGAGGTATCCCTGAGTCAAGAAACGTCCGATGTACCAGTAATTTCACCGTTATTTTGTATGCCAGCGCCCTTACCCTTCAAATTGAAATACAGCAATGCGTGTGCAATATTGCTTGGAGACTGAAATGGGTATGGTAATGTTTTCGAAATAGCTATGACTATTTGATGTCGACGAATTATTTGATGATAAAAATCATGTACCGCAACTACCACAGCAACTGACACCTTTGTGAGTCATTTTATACAGCCCACATACCTCCAGTGACGGTAATATCAAACTTATCCGAAGACCCTTCTCCATCAGCGTTTTTAAAAGCAACCTCCCAGATTCCGCTGTCAGACTCAACCAGATTCTTCACAGTAACCATGCAGCTAGGCATGGATTCGCTAATTGGCTGGAGTTCATATCTGCCGTTCGGTGATTGGTTGGGCAAGAAGTCGAGGACTTCTCCTTGTGGTGTGGTCAAGTGACAAGACGCGACTTTGTTGGGAAAGGCGACCACATTGAGGGTGTATTCATCGCCTGCGTTGAGAGACACCTCGCGCTGAGCGTTGCTACCGCCTGAAAAGATTCACCACTTTATTAGTACGATGAATTAATTATTATATTATATATTGTTAGTTATAGTGTTTCAAATACACTGGAGTTGATTATGTTAGCATAACTTTCAACAAAAAGTTTTTTGTTTTGCGACTACATGGAAGAGCTAAAGGGTGAACCTTAACCTCTTATAGCTAATAGTGCTACCAAGAGGTTACCTCCGCCCATAACAACAGCAATATGACTTAGATCCTTCGTAACCAAGAAGTATGTATGAGAAGTTTCTGCGTCCCGTTTGGCTGTTGGGCCCGAGACGGGGCTGTATCATCTCAAGTGCCTGTAATTTCACCGGCACTCACACACTTCAACTGGAACACAACGCGAAGGTACGATAGCTTTGAGTCCACCACACCTGGTGGTTGGTGGTAATACTCCGGACGAACTTGGCAAGTCCTACTGTTACTTCAACTACGGTCGAACAACAAAATTCCCCAAAAAAGAAAAAGATTGATTTATTGATGAAATTAAAATTAAACGAGTTGGATGTCGCTTGGGTAGTTTGCTTAACACATCACTAATCTATAAACTATATGAAACAGATGCCAAAAACGAACTTCTGAAGGAATTTACACAGGACTGAAAAATAATGCGCATTAATCCTTTAGGTGGTGCTTTCCTCCCAACATTATCACCAATGAATTTAACTCCTTATGAACTGAACGGCTCAAAACTAAACCACGGCCAAAATTAGGCCTAATCAGTCCACACATTTCACAATAATCACCTGCAAGCAGGACGGAAAACACAACCGCGATCCAAAACATCGTAAAGCTTGACACTCACTGACGACGATCACAGTTCGTATCGTGTATTTAAAGGTATCTCGATATTCAATCACCCTTATCATATCACTGCTTGGTCCAAGATATCAGAGCTAGTTCACTTATTGCAGGCCAGTCAAACGCACATAAGGGATCTGGGAGAGTGCATGTGTATTTCTTACAAACAAACTGTAGAACCTACAACTATCAAATCATTTATGTATCATCAATAGATTTCAAAGAGCATTAAATCAAAATTTGAATTAAAAAAGTCATTGTTTGACTTTTAAAGGCAAATTTTTAATATCGTCTCTTGATTAAGTCCTATGTTACTCGCTGATATGTATATATTATATATAGCTTCCTATAAGTGGAAGATTTTTTTAAATCGGTTAAATAGTTTTAAGTTAATCTAGTACAAGCCGGTGTCCTAAGAACCTCGGTAATCCAAAAGATTTGATTGTTAGTTCTAGCTTAGATCAATAGTTATAAAGATGTCAATAGTTATAAACCTAATTTCAATGAAAAAAATACACCCCGCTGATCTGAATTTATAGAGAATCAGGGTGCCTAAACAGTGTTAGGTACGTAGAATCGATTCAAGGTTTCAACTAATCCCAGATGGTCTGCTGTTAATGGTGGTTTTATGTAATCGTGCCCTATTTAGCTACCTTATCTATCTTAATATTGTTAATCTTTATTAATATATTCTCAATTAATTATTGTCTCTATTATCTAAAAGTTTAACGACAAGATAATTAAGTGATGAAATAGGCCTACATTTTATTGTAATCTTACTAATATTATAAAGTCGAAAGTTTGCATGTATGTTTGTTCCACCTTCACGTTCAAACGGCTCAACGGATTTGGATGAAATTTTGTACCAGGATAGCTTATATCCTGGATTAACACATAGGCTAATTTTTATCCTGATAAAGTGCGGGTAACACCGCGGGGCGCAGCTAGTATGCAATAACACATAATAATAAAGGCAGGGAGATGATGTATTTTATAGGTGACTTTCATGACTTGGTTTACTGAAAACCCACCTGAAAAGTGGTTACAGCCGCTAATAAACAACTCAAAAACGACTGTAGTCTTCCTAGACCTAAGACATCGCATTATGCCCTTCACTCTGAAGATATAACGTCTCATGTGCCTATAATTTCCCAGGCACCCACACTCATCCACCGGAACACATTACAGCAAGAGCGATGGGTTCCCAGAATTCTACTGTTCTATTTAGAGTTTTAAGCCTATTACACTACAAAGAGACCAGTGTGATAATAGGGAAATTAGATAAGTACATAGTAATACAATATCTACACAATACACAATATTAGGCAGTCATGAGCAGTTTGGTTGAGCAAACATATAATACTAGGTGATGGATCAAGATACTGACATGGACTTAGAATGGAATTTTTGGGGGTCCATTTGCTCGTGTCCCGAGGACCCATCCTCTATAATAAATCTCTAAAAAAGTTCTTAAAACGATTTTATTGAGAGAATATTCAAATATACCAAACTAACGAGAAATATTGGTATTTAGTAAAACTGTAATTAAACATCGGCAAAGAACTGAACACATTAGAAGCCTTTTAAATTCAGAGCGTAAGCTAATTACCTTTGTAGGCAGTGTTGTTAAACCCGCCAGCTCAGACCTCCCGGCAACCTCCGAGAATACGACTGTAACCACACGTTTGGATAGGGAATATTTAGGGACCGACTAGCGTCCCTTGGTCAACCCCCATAATTGCAGAGAGGACATATTTTTGTGCAGTACTACCACTATTTGTCCTCCACTTATCGCATATATCTTGCGATAGCGTAACCACACACTGGCCTCACCGCTCTGTTGGTAGTAGACTTGCGTTCCGCGTTGTAGGTAGCGGGTTCAATTTCCACTCAGGAAAAGAATTTGTGCGACGAACATGATGTTTCTTCTTTTTCTGGGTGCTAATACGACTATGAACGTATTTACAAGAAAAAATACTTTACAAGTATTCTATCAGTTATCTAGTTCCCATAGTACAAGCTATGCTTAGCTTGGGGCTAGATGGCGTCGATTAAAATCATGAATATTATTATTCTTATTACTGTTAGTGTATTGGTGCATATGATCGGAATCGGAACTGTGGAATAGCGTATTTTTTTCTTTGTATTTATTTTAATAATAGCCGATTTCCCGACCGGATTTGCCGATCCCGTGACCTCTGTTCCGTAGAAATCATTAGGTTCAAAGTACACAGGATACACGTTGAATTCACAATCTAATATTATCTGGCTTAATATAGCTGGTATGGTAATAATTTTTGTTTGTCTTTTTATATAACTGATAAATCAATTTACCCAAATACATGTTTTAATTTAAATTAAATATTAAAACAATTTGCATATCGTTAACTCGGTGAATGTATGTGATACATCTTGTCTATTTTCAAGACCTCTGACGCCATATTTGTAGCAAATAAATAAATGTCAACGTATTTGAAAGAAATTCTAACATTCCTAAAGTAAATTGTATCTCTACTCACCCCTTTTGTAAAGTTATACTTTCACATCCCCAAAAAAAGCTTGCTCATAAGACAAAATAACATTATAAGTTTCCCGCTTCGGACCTATGATTATGTTCTTCTCTATCACTCTGTTACTTTTCTGACCCCACAAAAGGCGACGTAACAGTTATAGGTTAAAACGCACAACAGCTAACCCACGGATCTAGTCCATATCTCAACATGAATCATTATTCTAACTAAATCTAAATTAATGCATTAGTAGCTATTCATTTAAACCTTATTTCACCTTATGACTTTAATACCAGATTGAAATAAAGCAGAAAAATGGAGCAGCGATGTAAAAAGAAATTTTCCTCGACATTTCTCTCTAAACATGGTGCTCCATCACACATGATTGGTTAATCAGAGTGCGTGTGCGCGCTTAGCTCATCCGAGTGGAAATGAGCAGTAGGCCATGTGGCTCTTTAGCCATCCCCTGTCAACCTTCGGACTTTCCATATGAATAATTACTTATCAGGGTCCAATTATAGAGAATTTGGTAGAGCGAAATAAAATGAATTGAAAACAATGGATCTTGGATTATTAACGAATGATTTATGGAAATGAAGCGAACGCTGTCTGAAGGACCGAAAAGTAAAACAGTGTGCAAATAAGTGTTGGAATGTTAAGGTAGGTGTGAAAAGATGTGTGTGTAAAAAAAACGTGTACCATATGCAAAGAGAAGAGAACTCTATAATCAAGCTTACAACGCTTGTTTCTTTGTCTGTCCAACCTTATAAAGGGCTAGTCGAATCTTTTTTATTTATGCGTATCATTTCATTGCTTATTTCCTTTAAGGCGGATTTTCATAGTACCTGCATAGACATTATAAAAATACACAGGAAAGATCAATTTAAGGACCTATAGCTTATCTTAACCCATTAACAAATGGAGCCTGTTATTATTTATTATTTTTGGATAACAGCTAGAAGTACGTCAATTTGTAAAAAAGAATCATTCACTTAGTTCGATAAAGAATATATTCCGTGTGAGTTAACTGTTTTATGCCACGGTGTAGCCAAATTTACTTATTGTTATCTGCTTCCATACAAACTTCGCTATAACCTTCACGGGTCAGAGATGTGCACATTCCAAATCTTCCCAAAGGCTTAGAGAATAAAATGTTGATGATTTTACATTCTCGACACCCGATTCGTAATATTAACTTAGATACACATGAAGGAACAAGATAACGAGGTCATTATCAACTTTACGACAATCCTATACAAACGTGGCAAACTAGTTGGAAACCAAGCGATGTCCTTTCGCCTTTTCTCTCAAAAGAAATGCCTAACGACCGTGGCATACACACACAATGTGCATGTGGAACATTCACCCTCACACCACACAAAATGAACTTTAAATCTCGCTGTTAAACTCCAATATCATTCAACGGTATGCTGTGAAGATGTAACGTTTAGTAGTCAAGTCAACAACCCTGCAAGTAGAACCACAAGTCGTGATCAGTTACTGCCCGACCCGCTTGCAGGGAGGACGTTTCATCTCGTTTCACATAATCTTATTTATATAAACAATACATTCTAGACTGTGCAAAGTGATAACTGTGCATTTGAAACAGTGTGTGTTTATACTTATCCAGGATTTTGTTATATACGTGAGTAGTTATTGATTTACATCTTCGCCACACGCGGTTAACGAATCGAAATGTGTCCACTTTTATAACTATTGCAGTTTGGCGAGTTAATTGAAATGGTTTGATGAGAAAGCAGCGCACATTATTCCGTTAGTTTAATATTTTAAAATAGTCTGCATTTTTGTTCTTAGGTCTCTACCGGACATTGCACTGTAGGAAACGAACATACGAGAGTAATATACCTGCATAATATTTATATAATCCAAAAAAAAACACCTCTATCTTAAAAATATTCTTAACTACTTTGCATGTATTTTAATGTTAATTCAATAGGTTAATATATCTTATCTCTTAATTAGTTACAGTTATGAGAAGTTTTATATCTTCTACTACCTTCTCCTAAGAGTTATACCTACTTACCTTTATTGTTTGTGATCTGAGTGCATCATAGGTATGTCATCTATCATTCCTGGCCTGTTCACCTATAACTAATAATATAATAGTATTCAGCATAATGTAATGAGAATGCTATAAATATTGTAGCGTATCATATTATTTAGTTTACCTACTGTGGTTTCCTGAATGCCACCACAATACTCATTGTATTGTACGAGTATCGCGAATCAAAAGTCACCATACTACGAACTCCAACACCATACTTTGTTTTTAACGACAACGAATCTTGTGTGAATTCGTTAAGATGGTGGCTGCTAGAAGATTATGCAAGTTTAATTTACACCTGGGACCATCGAAATTAGGGGCACAACTAACATTAAGTAAGCAGATAACAAATTAACTGAAATTACTCATTTAAATATGCAATCTCGGCAATTGTCCTTGGCGTCATAAACAGTGGAGTCTTATTTGAAATTCAAGTAACATCAGAGATCCTTTTATTGGTTTTTGTTTTGGTGTGGTCTTATGATTATAAACATACATTAATAAAGAGTTATCGTACAAGAAACAAAAGTTCTCGGTAATTTGGAACGATGTTTAGAAACTGCTCGAGGTTGAACATCCGTCGTATATTTTAATAGAACAAGTGACTGGTTTAAAAGAAACCAACTTCTATACTTTCATTACTCAGGGTAAAAAGAAACCTTCAAATTGGTATACAACGGGTAAAGAAAAAAGTCACAGGGAAGCAAAATATACAATTTCGTTTATTTAGATGACATTTTTTCCAGTTATTTTGATTGAACAATTGAGATTGTATGCGACTAATTTGAAGGCATATAATTAAAAATAAAAAACAATTTATTGTACAAAATCGGTTCTTAGGTATCTGAGGTAGCAGACATAACTAAACTAACACTTTGCCCATAATATTTGCAGAAGTTAGATGAAGCCTTATAAAACTAATTCGTTCGAGAAAATAATTGGTATACTATAAACAAACAGAGCATCTTTCCTTACACTGTCTCTAACTAGCACGTTAGGTATAGGTTTTTTATAACTGTATAATAATGTATATTTACTATTCGTTTCGTTTATTATAAGAAACTTTTAAATGTCTGTTAAAACATGCTTACCCTAAATAAGTTAGGGTAAGCATGTTTTGGTATCTAAACAAATGATTGTTCAAGATGCACAAAAATAAAATTCTTTATTTGGCTTTGAAATGTATTGATGTTAGAATGAATAGATTTCAAAGCGAACCATGCACCTGCTGGAACTGAATGACTCAGCCAACGGTTCACACAATATTATTCAGTTAAAAATTAGCACATGTCTCGCATGTCAGTGGTAAGTAACGGCAATAGACAGTGCAATTTTAAAGTATGTATCTATGTTATCTCCCGAAATGGCCATCTTTAGCCCAAACTCAATGAATATTCAACAATTATTGCCAATTTCGATTGTAAGTGGAGCAGACATAATTTTAAAATATTGATAGAATCTTGATTACGACTACGATGTAATCTCTATCAGATCTGTCAAATATATGTAGGCAAGCGTCCCAAAACTTAACAAAATGGCGCAAAATGTACCAACAAAAGACACGTGTTCAATATCTTCACTACATAGTATAAAACAAAGTCGTTTTCTCTGTCCCTATATCCCTATGTATGCTTAAATCTTGAAAACTACGCAACGGATTTCGATGCAGTTTTTTTTAATAGATAGAGTGATTCAAGAGGAAGGTTTATATGTATAATACACTAGCAAGTCACCCCGGCTTCGCACGGGTAGTTTATCATACGACACTTATGCTTTACTAACGCTAGGAATCGCTAGTAATTTATAAAAACTGAAGTTAGGTACTTAACCTAACTACTAATTTTAATGCTTGCCAATGCAATGTATTGCTGCCACAATAACTGACTCGTTATTCCAGAAATGTTTTCAGTTATATTTGCCTCAACATAATTATCAAGCTCTCAGTCATCAGTTTTATTCTGACTTTATTAGTTCTCGGAAACTCGTTTCCTTTGTAGCCACTTATTCCAGTCAAGTTTGATCACCATAATAGTAAATTCGCCGTCTTTGCCGTTCTAATTTTATATATTATTTGTTTAACACTGCTGTGCTTTGTTTCCTCTGTGTCGTTCAGTACGGATGGATCACCATGATGGTCATGATGATCACGGATGGGTCACCATTTTAGACATTTAGTATTGACAGCTTTCAAAGAAAACCCATTTAAACATACAACGTAATCAACAAACATCCACAAACGGAAGAACATGGTATTTTTGTCGGTTTTATACACTTTGTTCACGACAACAAGTTCGTCGGCCAGTAGATACCTACTGTTTTTGATACTGTGACCAAGTACCAGAACACACATTATGACTCATAAGAAGAAGCCTGTAGAATTACTTGCGAAATCTAAAACGAGGAATGAATACGTTGTTTTGTAAAAGTTTGGTGACAAACATAATACTTTTTCTTTTTTATTTATCTTAGTTATTTTTAATCAAATTCTTCCATTTGCTATTTTCTCCAGACAAGTCAATATGCACTAATGTAGTTAATCTTTCTGTAGTGGACATAGGTTAAAGCGAATCGGGATCATTTCATCTTTATGAGATATTGCGTCCTAGCAATGTTAGCCACCAAAAAATTTTCTTAGGGCGTCATAAATGCTGAATTTTGTAGTAAATAGAAATCATAAGGATTAAGTTTATAAGTTTAGATATATGGTTAATAGAATAGTTAATATCCCATTGGTCAGGGATCAAAATCCCATGCATACGGTAATCCAACCTGCTCCTATAGAGATCATTTTATTCATTCGGATATACCTCACATGAAACAAGATACGGTAAATGCAAATATTTCGAAGTCCACAAAATAACAAAAGATACCGATCTTCCGAAGACAATAATATTCTAGCCAAAGCCAGAGCTCTAGATAAAATAGTTATTAAAAAACAAGCCGAGTAACTGCATCGAAATGTCGAGTCAGTTACAGTATTTAACATACACTTACGAACATCATGTCTACTATAAAGTAGATAAGGTTTATTTTCGTCTAATTATTCATTACGTCAAAGAATCTGTTCAACAATGGTCTGGTGATAGGCCGTCACACGTTTACTCATTGTGCTTGTGTTTTATACGCTATTGTTAGTCATTGGTAATGCAGATACCTCGTATTATAGAATGTCAATTTTAAATCTTTAAACTTGAGGAAATAATATCTTACGAATGTCTGTGGTTAACGTCGGGTTGATATTGAAACCTTGTGGTCTCACACCTCGTGTCAATGATTGGTTAGAATGATTACTTAGTATATCATACTCTGTGTTCATATTTTGCTATCTGTACTTTACATTTTGTTAGGCATGTAATGTGTTAGGAGTTCCTGTGACACGTTATATATATATATACTCACGAATATTATTTACTTGTATGTGTAAAATTTGACGTGTCCAAATGATACTTAAGATCTAAAGGGATAAATGAGTAGAGTTTATGTTAGTAATATACATAATGTTAAATTCCAATAAGTGACTTGCTTGTCGTCTGTTTAAAATTAGATGAATGTCTATTGCCAGACTCCACTATGTAATATGGTATGAGATGGTGTATGAAAATAACTGTATACTTACCTACAACTTTAATACAACTATATACACTCGTATAAGAAAATCGTGTTAGATAAGGCCGCAGAAGCTGAAATATCACGTTTGACCCAGACGCCAATGAATTGGTGCGAGGTCCATAACAATGTCCTATCGAGGACAACAGAAACATTTGCTGTGAGCGAGGTCATTTAAAATTATAAATACTGCATTCAGATGCACGTGATTAGCTAATAAAACTGGCTGATTTCCCCACAAATCATGTAAATGAAGAGATTTTAGCCCAGTTGCTAAATTGATACCTTGGCCGCATCCTCGATAAATATAAGCAAAATGTCAAGTGTAGACATTCCGAATAGAAAATAAACTATTTACAACAAAAGCAGCGCGGTCAAAGATTTATACTATTGTACATAAAATATTAATGTTCGAAAATAAATAATTCATTCAGAACGAAATGCAATAAAATTTAATCGTAGTGTATTTCCTTTACAACGGCTGTATATTATTATTTATTTCTTGAACCACTTTCTATTTCTTGAACCAAGTAAAATTTATATGTGAACCGTGCATGCTGACCACAAGAAGGACCAGCATCAAGTTTGCTTGTTATAAACACCATGACGTGGTTGGCAAAAAATGTGATATATACTTTAGTTAGCAGTAATATTTGCAACCGGTTTTAGATTTGAACGGCTCTGTACTAAAACTGTACCGTACCTACACACATAAGGTAGATGTATACATGCTACTTTTTACCTACTACTACTGCCTACAATTTTGTATTCTGACAGATACGTGTAAACTATATTCTAGGTATTTGCTAGAGTATCTGGCGAATTTGTAATTCAAATTCGAATTATTATAGCTTGACAATGTAGGATCATATACATATATGCCGGAATCATTGAAACAAATTGCTACCTTTACATTTAGCAAAGCAAGTTGTAACGTATGGAGTACAACCAGTTGGATAGGAACCAATAAAGGATCTAAAGCATGCAATTGCAAGCACGAAATATCAGTTTACTCAGTTGTAAATTGTAAATCGTACACCATAAATAATTTAAATAAAAAATATGTATAAAGGGCGGGCTCTACCCTAAAATGTGCATAGATATGAAGAAAATAAGTAAGACGGCATAATACTCGTATATTAAATTAAGTACATTAATCATTTCTGTAGAAAAGCGTTGTCAATGTCAATTTGGAGTCAAAAATCTTTATTTCCGTATAATTCTTAGAAATTTGTCATCTTTTTCTTTCGTGTAAGTAAGTGGCCATCATCTTATCTCATTAATTTAAACATCAGTTGGGAAAGCGAAAAATGCAACAAAATTTATTTTTTATGTAACCTATTACCATTTAAATAAAGAAACATCCAAATCGATGTACAACGTGCGAAGAAAAAAGTCATAGAAAATCAAAATACGCAATTTTGTCTATTCGGATGACATATTTTTCCTTGTAATTTTGATTTATCAACCAAATTATTGAATCGAGTTTGATAACTTTTGTTTGGGCCCAAACTGAATGCATCCTTTCAAATAAAAAGAATTTTCCAAATCGGTTTATGAATGACCGAGATTTGAGGTAAACATAAATCGGTTGAAAACAAGATGTACATCCAATTCACACCTACTAATAATTGACCAGTATTATCACACGTACGTACTTTCTGCTATTTATCCACTAGTTATTTCGGTCAGGTATTAATACCTCTGTTACCACACAATGTTGGCTCACCATTGCGGCAAAGATAGGTCGCGTCCAACGTCCAATCTACTACCAATTTGGACTATTCTAGTTTTAGTTCAACTATTAAATATTATATTTTATTATTTTATAGGGTTACGTACTAGTACTAGTGACTCTAGCCTCCCTTTAAGGCCTGTCACCTTTTGAATTGTTATAGTAGGTTGAAATATTCACGAAATGTTTAAATAGCCGATATTTTTTTAAATAATAAATATAAAATTGATAAAATTGATCTCATACTTGGGACCTAAGTCGTATTGTTGTTGTGGCGGAGGTAATCATTGTATTGTGTTGTTTACAAAGATTTATATTATACAACAACTTTTTTTAACTACTCTATAAATTCTTCCAGACATTCCTACATTCATTGTTACTTTTATTGGTAGTTTATAGGATTATTGTTATACGAGATAGTACTAGAGCCCAACACGATAAAATTGACGCTAATAAGGATATGAGTGTCGTGTGAACGAGTCGAAAGTTCTACATATACCTACTTAAAAGACCTCTCTATAATGTAGTTGAACCAGCAAGCGTAGCGAACAAAGTTATGTGTTGAGTTATTACTGCTTTGGGGGACCATGTTGCTTGCGTCCGTGGGTGACCTCCAGAGTTCCTACATGTATCCCTTGAGTGATGCGAAGGGAGCATCCCAAAGTAGCAGTAGAACTTGTGCGAAATTCGTTCGGAGTAGGAATACCTCCATACATGGTAATCCACTGTCAAGTATACTCGCATTGCTGTGTTCCGGCGGCAGGGTGAGGTACCGGTGGATACAGGAATACAGGAACTTGAGGCGTATCATCTAGACGGGCGCAATGCGACTTGGGTCTTCACATACTTTAATAGAGAAGGCTTGACTTGTATTTTTGTTTTATGGGCGATGGTATCCACTTACATCAGGTGGGCCGCCTCCTCGTCCCGTCACATTGAGCGCATAAGAAAAAACTGGGTATATCAATTATAAGGTTGACAAATTGATCATTGTGACAAGTGTGAGGAACAGCTTATAAATCTTCTGACAAAAAACTAGCAGCATCTTTTAGTACATTGGTTAAGTCCCGTTAAGGTCGATCCACTCCTTAGTTTTTTAAGCATTGTTTGATGTACCAAGCGATAGAGATTTAATATCTACTATTTATTAAATTCTTATATAATAGGTGTGTGAATATGACTCCGCCCCTTTTTGTCAAAATAAAACACATTTGTTCGCTTACAAAATTAAAAAAAAAATTATTGAAAGTATGCTCCATCTGCAGCTACAACCTTCGCCCATCGTTCAGGTAGTTTTCGTATTCCTTGCTGGAAGAAGTCCTGGTCTTTTGAGCTTATCCAGTTGTCAATCCAAATTTTGATACTTTCACATGAAGTAAACTTTTCTCCAGTAAGGTCTGTCTGCATCGTCCGGAATAGGTGGTAATCCGAAGGAGCTATGTCTGGTGAATATGGCGGGTGGGGTAACACTTCCCAGTCCTGTCCCTCTAAATATCTTTTTACGACTTCTGCGGTATGCGGTTTGGCATTGTCATGCTGAAGAACTAATTTGTTATGTCTATTCACCCATTCTGGTCGTTTTTCTTCTATGGCTCGCTTCAAACGCATTAGTTGTCGTCGGTAAACTTCTCCATTAATAGTTTCAGAGGGTTTGAGCAACTCATAATATACAATACCTTTCTGATCCCACCAAATACAGAGCATGACCTTGGCACAGTGAATATTTATTTTTGGCTGTGATGGGCCTGGTTCGCCTGGTTTCACCCAAGCTTTTTTGCGTTTAGGATTTTCGTAGTGTATCCATTTTTCGTCTCCTGTGACTATCCGATGCAAAAATCCTTTTCTTTGCTGTCTTTGAAGCAGCATTTCACAAATGGTTTTCCGACGTTCCATGTCTCTTTCTTTTAAATCATGTGGAACCCAGTCACCGGCTTTTTGAATCATTCCCATCATTTGTAAACGCTTTGCAACAGTTGAACGATCAACATTTAATGCTGCAGCTAATTCTGATTGAGTTTGGCAAGAATCTTCCGCCAATAATGCTTCCAATTCAGCATCTTCAAATTTTTTTGGTGGTTTTCCATGTTCTTTATCCTCAGTACTAAAATCGTTATTTTGAAATCGTCGAAACCATTCCTTGCAAGTTGTATTAGACGGAGCATGCTCACCATAAATCTCCACAAGCAAACGATAAGTTTCCGCTGCAGTTTTCTTCGCAATAAAATAATGTAATAACACTTCCCGCAAATGACGTTTATTTGGAATAAAAACCGACATTTTCGAAAAGGTGAAAACAATTGTTGCTTACACTTCAACCAAATATCATAAAATGCGTTAGATAGCTGACATTCAGTACTATCGAATACAAGTATGGTCATTTATTAGTACACGTAAACAATACTAAAAACGACATCTGTTGAGAAAGGGCGGAGTCATATTCACACACCCAATAGATTCCATTAATTTCACTAACGTCAAAGTAGAAGGTAATCCGTAAGTTTAGTCGGATTAAAAACTACAAAGTATTGTTACTGAAATACCATTATAAATTGAATCCGGATTTATTTAAAAAAAAGAGTAAATTATTTTAAAATTTACTTATTCACAATACGTAATATAATATAATAATGTGTACATACAACATTAAATTTTCTCTCAATTTTGTCTGGAAACCTGGATGTCTGAAGATTTGGAACAAAAAGTTTCATTACACTTGTTTCTTACCTTTTGACCTGTGAGTGCATTCACGATTTAAAAACACCTGACACAGAACAAATATTACAAGTAATACTGAGTACGCAATTAGTCTGTAACTTGGCTGACCCCATGCGCCAAATGTGTGCGGTGAAGGAATGCGATCAAAGGGAGATGGGTGCCCGAAATAGCGGCGCCGTAACTATGGCAACCGCTCCCGCCCGCGGTGTCGGGATAGATTACTTTGCAGATGAATTGAGAACTTTTTTACTCATGAAGATTTCGTTGATCGATAGTATTTTGAGATAACCCAACTTTTTAGAAATTGTTTATTGGAGTTTTCTCGGAATATCATCTAAATTTCTGCTTTGTGGAGTTGTCACAGAACCTTCCGTCGTATACGACGGAGTTCAAAGTAATTAAATATTATATGCATATTTCGATATTTATTTTTGCGTATGATTGTTTTATTAATTGTTGTGGACAGTATGTTTGAATAAATGTATTCTTCTTTGTTTGCTCAAATACCAAATATTTATTGTCTGACTGTTTTCTTGACGAACTAGGTATGTATGAAAGACAACAAACTCGAAAAGTTCGATCATGTTTTTTATTTAAGCTATTGATATTTAACACATCAATTTAAGAATTCAACGAGGAAAGAATTATTTTGTCTTTCTTTTATGTTAGCCCAACGTACTTACTTTACTTCTTTGGTTGTCATGAATGCATTTTAGAAATATGTACATAACAAAACAGGAAGTTATACACAATTAAAATGTTTACCTGACTCGGTTTGATACGTCTGCGTTATCAGTTTAATTAGTGTATAGTGTTATATATATACACTATGAGTTATAATGTAATGAGAATATGTGTAGTGGCAGCGTGTTTGAAATTAATTAACTTTATACAAGGAAAAATATTGTCAACACACTCATACCATACAGACAAGTTTTGGAAGTAATTTCTGCTTCTTCATGCAGTCAGTCGCTGGCTTGAGACTAACTGAACGAGTTAGTGCTCGGGAGGTGCATCTCCGTGAAGATATTCTTAGTATTATAATAATATTAAGAAATTACTTGCGTACTACGACTAATTTAATATATAAATCTATGCTCTAACCTACAATATTTTGATACAAACATTCAAAAGTAGCATAGCAAGCAGATTTCATGCTCCTCTCACAAAAGTATTGTTTTATTTGGTTGTAAATATAGAAAATGTTACATACATACATTTACATAACCACTCATACAATCCTGTTGCGGATAGTATGAATGGTTATGTAAATTGTGTATAACAACACTTGGATCATAGATTGAGTCGTATTCATCCTGCTGCGTCCATCACCCGAGACGGGATGTAGTCTCATGCGCCTGTGATTTTATAATAACAGTATACGTAAAAGTAGGCATTTATATATTGTTTGGAGTAAAACGTGGTAGTAAGTACCGATCTCTAGTATCTCGTTCGTAATTAACAATAAAGTACCGTGGGATATTTAGTAGATAACGCTACGTTATACCATAATCTGATGAATGGAGCAAAAGTGTGTGAAAACGGCCCACTCACAAAAGCCAATTTATCATGTCTGTAGTATACTAATTATTATTCTTCTGTGATGTTTGGTAGTTGGAGAAAATGCTAGGAGTGGGTATTGTTTAGGAAATATGTGCCAATATAGAAACAATATAATTATTACAAAATCATAAAATAAGTTACGAGAAAAGGAACGATGTTTATGGTAATTTATTTTTGTTTTTCGTTCTCGTTGTTTAGTCGAAAAAAAGTTTAGATTGTAATAAAATATTATAAATTAAGAGATCAAGATTTAGATTACAAAAGTCAACGGACCTTTCATGAACGATTGCGTACGTTTCTTTAATAAACTCCCGGAAAGTGCTACCAAGTTTTCAAACCGGAGATTAAACACAAAAATATTTTGTTATATATAAAGCGCTACACTGCTAATGATTATTATTAATGATAAAACACTATGGCCTGTTGTCACTCCACGACACGCAAAATAACTTGTAATTATGTGGATGAAAGGCAAATTCTGTGCAATTTAAACGATCCGCGCTCGAGTACGATCCGCTAATCACCAATTTTCCTGTTGTTACATTGATACAAAAAGTTAGATTCTATTTCAATATTGACAAACAAGATGTACTAGACGTAGATATAAGAATGCAAAGGTTTAATTATATTGTATATATATATAATATAATTAAACTGTCAATATATATAACTGTCAATGTACATAAATAAGTAAAAAGTTACTTGAAAAAAAAATGAATCCATATAGGGTTTACCTTCGAGGTAGTCCCATAGAAATTTCACGGAAACAGTTCACCCTCAAGGTCTAAAAATATAAGATGAAAGAATTGAAGTTAGTTTATTCTATTTTTAAATGTCACTTAGAAATGTTACTTATTAGACAGCCCCAACTCTCTGGAATAACTGTCAGGCAATTGTCAGGGTATCAGTATTGTAAAATATTATTTAATAAATTGATGTTCCATTGTTCAAATATTTTGTGATGACATTTACGGCTGTCAAACAGCCGTTTTCCTGTCTACTCGGGGTCAACAACCATTTATACTCGTAGAATTAGCATAAACTTCGTGATTACAAAGAAGTCAATATAAATTATTATAAATTAGTAAAGGCTTTTTAGAATCATACTCATCAAATTTTACGTATTGTAGATGTCAGTTCCGGTTTCACTAGTAGTTATGCCATGTTCCCCCCCCGTGGGTTCCCGCCTTGTCGGGGCGGGGGGGCTTAGTAACCGTGGCCTGGTCACCCACGGTGAAGCTAAGAGGAACCCGGGAGGGCCGCTCCTTTAGGCTTTGCCTCCAAGCCGACTAGGAGCGGCATTGTAGGTGGCGGTGCCTTATGGGGGGCACCGCAACTGAGGCGGGCTGCGGTGTCGAATGGGAGGCATCGCAGCTGAGGGATAGGGGCCGCGGTGGGAGAGGAGTGCCGGTATAACGGTGCGCCGCTCTCCCTACCTTCCGCGGCCACGACGGGGTCGCCACCGTTCGATGGCGGACGCGGTGGGGCCGCAGGGGAAGAGGAGTGTCGGTATTGCGAGGCGCCGCTCTCCCTATCCTCTGCGGCCGTAGTGGCAGGCGACGGGGCCACATATCTGACCCGTCGCATGGGGACCTAGGGGGTCTAGACACGGGGTCGTCTGACGCCCTTTCGCTGACCTGGTCCCCGAGGTGGTTGCGACACGCCATATGTCCTGGCGTGTCGCAAATAGAGGAGTGGCACCCGATGCCAATACAGGGGGGTCCGGAAACGGACAGCCGCGGCGGGTTCGCGGATGTGTGTTTTAACGTTCCCGTGTTCCCGCCACTAAGCGGCAGAGGAGGACATCGTGGGGTTTTAGTGGGTCTAGTCCCACATAACCGCTCTGTCTCCCCGTGGCAGGGCGGTATGCGAGTGCATTTCCCCACGTAAAAAAAAAAAAAAAAAAAA
Source organism: Aplocera efformata (assembly GCA_921293045.1). Taxonomy (NCBI): domain Eukaryota; kingdom Metazoa; phylum Arthropoda; class Insecta; order Lepidoptera; family Geometridae; genus Aplocera; species Aplocera efformata. The sequence continues at coordinate 3,203,086 of OV121057.1, forward strand.
AAAAAAAAAAAAAAAAAAAGTAGTTATGCCATGTTGGCCTTCTGGCTTGAAAACTCCGAACCCAGAGTAAGCTCTTGCACGATTGAAGAAGACGTGAATACATGAATAATATATCTACTCCACTGCTCAGTTGGTAGTAGTTCTGCATTCTGCGCTGTAAGTCACGGGTTCGTTTCTACCCCAGAAGAAGCATTTGTGAGATGAACATAGAAGTTTGTTTTTTTGTTCTTTATATTAGCTGGTTCGATCTCTAATTTCTATTTTCAGCAAGTACCCGCATATTCAAATAATCAATACTGATTAACTTAATGCCGCTTGCTACATCCCTATTGATTTTGTTTCTAGATACAGCTACACGTGTTTATTTGTTTGCTCATTTAAATATTTAAAAACTCGTTGAATATTTGATTATTAAACTAGATAGTGATTTTCCGTTGAAAGCGAATAAACATCACATAGATCAACTGGATCTGCCAGTTGATCTATGTGATATGTGCGTGACTCTATAGTAATTATTTCATCATTAATAACAAATCTATGTAGCTAAATAAATAAATAAAAATAATATTCACGGATATTTCACATTGCTATCTAGCCCCAAGCTTAGCCTTTACTCTGGGAACTCAAGTAGGTACTGATAGAATACTTACATGTACTTATTCTTTGTAAATACATACATCATCCTGACACAGAACAAACATTCGTAATCGTCAAATGATTGTCAATAAAACACAAAAGCGCAAGAAGGCAGAACTGGGCTGTGAGACCAGTTAAGTCAGACATCTAAGAATACCACGAGTAAAAAAAAATATTACCCTGTCTCCATAACGTATTTTATGATCCTCAAAAGCTACAGCTTCCTTCCACTGTCCCGACCCGTTCTTAAACGTTTCTCTAACGGTCCACGTCTGCCGTTTGCATACGATAACGCAAACCGGCTCTCAAAGTCTAGATGATAATGATTTCGATGCTAGTAACACCTACTCAGAGATTAGGATATACGATAAACACAGGCGAAGCGAGAAACTGAGCGTCCATAGTAGAAAAGACTTCATGTTAAATTCATTAATTAGGTTTCAACTTAAATTGTTGTCTCAACTATAGCGTGTGAGGAAATTGCTGAGCGGTTTTGAAATTACTACAACTAGAAAAGAACCATATGCCAAAATATGGTTATTTTCTTGAACCTTGCCTGCAATTTGTGGCTGTAATTACTTTGTTACTGGGTAACGTAGTGGGTCAATGTGAAATTTATTAAATGTCAAGGTTTTTTCCACGGTTGTATTTTCCACAGCCAAACGAGGTACATTATAGTTTGAGTTTTGGGTTTGTCTGTCTATCTGTGGGTATGTGGTCATCTCCTTTGCGTCTTATAGCGCCAAAAGGAATGGTTTGATTTCTAAGCGAGCGTATGAAATATGATTCTGATGTTTGTTGAAAACCGGTTCCAGGTTCAGCTCTAAATTCGTTTTGAAGGGATAGTGATGATTGTATCAATTTAAAATCTTAGTCTTACCATACAATTAAAATTTAAGCCATGTTTTGAAAGGTTAACAGTTATCTCTCGCCCTCTTGTCGCTCATCTCATGCTGTGACCGAGGAATAATGTACTCAACAACCTTGATGTTTCTTATCGCTTGCTTCAACTCGGAATATCTTTTGGAGTTGGAGAAAGTAATCCCTTTTCTCGCCTATCTCATCTTTGTCATGCGGAGTCAAAGGAAGAGAGGGGAAGAGTTTAATCAAACCATTGTGTATCGTCCTAATGAACGGTCCTTGACAAAGATTTTGTAAAGATCCAATGTAAAATGTGTAGTCATCAGTAATTACCTATTGAGTAAAATAAAATAGATTAAGTAAGATATCTTCTACAACTTTGGTTGTTTAATTAATATCCGGGATCTAATTATAGGTCTTATTTCTTTATATTGAAAAAAGAAGATGCAGTTAAACGAACTAACTGTTGAAATGAAAACAATACTTAATAGTAATTACAGAAGTATAATAAACTCAACAATCACAAAATTATTGCGTATGACTTATTGTTTCATCGGAAATAATCGATTTAAAAGTTATGGAAATTAACTCTACCAAATACAGCTGCAAGTCAATGGATCTTTTATGGGAAATTGCATACGGTTTTATAACAAGTTTCCTGAGAATGCTACCAAGGCCCCAAACTAAAGATTTCAATCATAATAATTTGTTAAAGAAAGCGCTAATGATTATATAAATGATAAAACCCCACGGTGTGAAGTCTATCTGTGCCACGACATGCAAAATATTTTGTAATATCTGTTCACACACACTATTAGTAATAAAAAAAAAAAATTAGATTTAAGTACTAATGGTGACCTCTCATGGGGTCAACAAAGGTTTGAACAACCGCTAAAGTTAAAGAACGCGTGATCTCATAGGTATAAATTTATATTTATTTAAAAAAATCTCGTTGTTCTATTAATTTTTAAGAATTCAACGATAATTATAGGTGTATTAAACTTCCATTGATATATTTAAGTCTTCAATACTGGTATATTGCTCGCGTTCTGTAGATAGGATTTATTTATGCTGACAGCGACAGGACGTTTTGGCTCGTTAGATCCAGACTGGTTTGATATATAACATGTGACAAATGAAGTCGCCAGTAAGAAAATAATGAGCAACATGTTTTTAAACGGTGAAAAACAAGAGCCGTACAGATTTAAAAATCCATAAAACCGACTTCTATACTTTAAGGGTAAAATTTCTTCCATTACAAAATTATGGTACAAACGTAGTACCAACACTATAAAAAAAAAGATTGTCCACATCGGTCAGTAATTGACGAAGATATTCACATCCGTAGCTCCGTAACCGTATTAGTTCATAACTTGAAAACAACTGAACCAATTTTGATGAATATTGCACTTTTCTCTAAGTTAAAGTAAATGTAAGCCAACAAAAAAAAATGGTCACAATCCGATTAAATCGTTTGGAGCAATGCGTGGACAAACACACACACATACAAACATTATGTATACATATATTTGTTCAGCATATGTGATTATATTGTAGTTCCAATAATATTTGCTTATTTATGGTGTTACGTGTGGAATTGATAATCTCGTTTTTTTGAAGTCGGTTAATTAAGTCACCGTAAGCATTTATACATACCGTAATCCTATTTTTTAGCAAGATTATTTATGATTATGGGGACATACCTACGTATGGTGGTGGTATCACGCTGGACAAGTTGCAAAATTGGTGTCTTTCGAAAAGACAATACGCTTATAAGGCTAATGTTTATGCAACATTTTTATGGATTAAGTTTCCTAAGTCCAATGCTAATCTCTTGATCTAGATTCCTAATAGTTCCGCGTTGCTTTATAAAATATTTTTTACCTTTTATATTTTGTACGAAATATAATTTGTGGTAAACCAAATGGTTATAAGAATATTTTGGACCGTTTTTCGGTTCGGATACGGTTAACCGTAGAACATCAACTAATACAACGCAACTAACCTATTCATTGTATGAAAAAGATGGAATTCACGATAAAGTCACACTATATCATTGAGAGTACGGTGGCCAAGTGGTATAACCCAGCTTTTCTGAGGAGAATGTTAAGGTAAAGGTTTTCTCTCCAAAACATTTATGTAGGCATGGATATGGCATACCCTAGCAACAATAATTTAAATGTTCATACATGTTCGGAAAATTCAAACTGTGCCTCGCATGGTAGTTTTTTAGAAGGATTTTTCTGTATGAAAATATATTTTTGCTTATTAGAAAAACAATAAGATAAGGCTCGGATATAAGGTTCTAAGATAAGATTTCAATTTTGTCAATACAAAGTTGTTTAGGGGTATGTCTTTACTAAACTAGCTGTCTTCCGAGCTGTAGGTTCGATTAATACTAAGGACAAACCTTTATGTATGTACATACATACTTTTTTAAATATATAGTTTAAAAAAAAGTTACTATTTAAGTATTTAGCCAGCAATCTGGTTCCCCTTATATACGCTTAGTTAGAGAGCGCTGTGTAATGTCTATAAATATTTATTAATTTATGCGGTTATATGTTTGACTTCTGCGAAAACAAATTTATTTCCCAAAATCAATTTCATTGGCCAATTTGTGTCGCAGACCTATCGTCATGGTGACCTTAGACGATTAGTTTTGTTTTTAATCGATTATGGAATTCGTTTCGACCACTTATCTCGATTTCGAAAGGGTTGCGCAGTTCATTGTTGCTAAAAAGTAGACTGAGGTAAAACTGTTGCGTTTTTGGCATCCTTGTAGCAGTGAAACTAATAAAAAAATATTGTTGCATTACCGAATCAATAAAGACTGATTACCATGATTGCTACTATTATAGATATTATCTATAAATAAAGCTATATAATTAGTATTATTTTTTATTTGCTGCAGACCTTCGATTAACCTCAATCTCAGTTGATATTGAGTGATGAATGATGACGTCAATGATGGAGCATGAAGGTCTAGAATACCCCTATTTACTATTGACTTGATAAGGCCAAGAATGTAGTTTTCAGGAATAACAGATGCCGTCAATTTTTTTAATTCCTTAGCTGCATTATAAAGGCAGATTACAAGCGTTTCTTTCGAAAGGGTCGTATTTTGACGAGGTAAAAATGGTACTAAGCCGTTCGTCTGCTTGTCCTGAAGTGAAAGGGGGCTGTTGGAATTAGGTCGTGCAGTTCCTGAGCACATTATCGGAAGTGGACTAAAGCCTTTTTATTTGCCTCATTATATCGTGCATTTATATAAAGTGTATTAAATTTTTTGCGAGTTATATTTGAGTTATTTAATTATTGTATTTTCGAAAGGGACCCTAGAACCAGCTTATACCAAGTATAATTTTCCTACAGTTTTCTACTTGCTGCTTACATACAAATCTTCACAGCAATTATTAACAACATAATAATTGCTGAGAAAAATTGTTTTTGGAGATACAATACGAAAATGATTTTATGATATTTTTGTCAATAAGTTTTAGTTTGTCTTACTTAAGTCATACTTTTATCGGGTGTTAAAATTTTGACATTATCGAGAGATAAACCACTCTGTCATCGAATAAAAAGCCTTCTAAATCTTTGAATGTCCTTATCAAGATAAAAAGTAATAACAAACCGTACCCATTGTGTGAATATAACTATTATAATTTAATCTGTGATAGGTTACGTCTTGCGTTTGAATAAGCCGTTTGAACGAGCTTCGACGTATAAACGATATAGTATGTGTATTTTTATTTCTGTACTTGTCTCCCACTGTGCCGCACCACAGACCAAATAATAGTTCTAAAAGATATTTCATAATCAACGACCAAACGACCAAAAAAAAAAAAACATTTTAAGATTTGAATATTTTTACATAATTTAACAACTTTTACTAGACAGTATGTATGGCGATACAAAAGGATGACAGTTTTATCAAATATATTTATTTTAAGTAAATATTGTGGTTTCATATTTTTTATTCATTATTGTACACAGATAACATGTCCTTTTCTATTTTGTACGAATTAGAACAGATCTCAGAACAGAAGAGAATTTGAAGTCGATCTATAAATACACTTTACAATGTATACTATAAAATATTACGAATAGGACCAACTGCAAGTCAAAAACAAATCACTTATTTTTCGACTTTCAAAGAAATGTTGCACCATACGTGAGTGTTGACGACATACAATACAATATGATGGTACCAACTGTCAAGCTGGTCTCACGGTGAAAACCAAATATTCCTTCATTTTTGACGTCTTGTATTGTCTCTGCTTTTATTGCTGCATTAATCATGATTTGCGAATGGGCAGGGCTAGTTTTGGAACAAAACAAAGGCTGTAGATCACTTTCCCTGTCAGTGAGTGCAGAAGGTATTCCAGCCGCGGCCAGTGATCCATTCAACACTTTCACCGTTGTCTCGGCGGGTCAATAAAGCCCTTTTCATTGCCGCCTTAGATTGCCATGGATAGCAAAAACTGACCGATGATATACAACCACGCAGAATGATAATTTTGCCCAGTTGTCATTAAACATACATTACTTCTTCCACCTTATAAGTGGAGAATTCTTCACGCATTGGCAGCTGTGGAGACATGGAATACTAGAAATTGATGCTAATAAATGGAATATAATTCAAGTAAATGATGCTACAAATTTGAAGCGAGTAGTCTTTGTTTGTAGTAAGAAGTAATATGCGGGGCTAAAGAACCGATTTATTATTTCTGTTCCTTAATAAATATAACATTTTGCAACGATTCATTACAATTATAATCTGACTAATATTTATAATCTTACTGGCCTTACACCCAGGACAAGCATTTATGTGACGAACATAGATAACCTAGAACATAGGTATGTTCTGTCTGTATATGTATTATATGTATTTATAAAAAAGGCCTATAGAAGTATTCTGTCAGATATCTAGTTCCCATATTACAAGCCATGCTTTTTTTTGAGGCTAGATGGCGCTGTGTGTAATTGCCATGAATACAATTTCACACACCGTGTACAGTGTATACTTTAATTTAAATAATTATGTTATATTCTATTTATTATTACTGATGACAGTGTACTTAAATGAACCCAACCGCAACCAATAATTCCTTAATCACAAATATTTATTCATTACTAGAAATGGATCATTACTTAATAAGTCGCCAAACATGCAATTAGTATTCACATTATCGAGAAATGGTAAATAGAAAGATTAAGGATACTCAGAACTCGTTGCTAAGCGATGTTTTCTTTTTGTTCCAGATGTTATCGGAAGAATCATGCTATCGCTATCAGTGAGGAGATCAACTCTCAAGTGTGACGTTATTTAAAATTGATATATCGAGAGCAAACCTTATAAAGTACGTTCCATTTTGTCAGTGCGTTGCGAGTTCGGATCGAGAATCGGACGCATTCAATCAAAGCTCTACCCATCACTAGAGCTTACAAATTCAAACTTTGGTTCCTGAACTAACCGTTTGCGGAAACGGTTCGAAGTTTGACATTCAAGTGCAGTTGTTTCGTGGACTTGTAAATCAAAATGGCGAGCACTGGTGGTGAAATCTGGCTGCAATGGTTCGCGTGCTGCTACCAACCGGCTGCGCAGGCGCAGCGCACCAGGCGGAGAATAGACCGGTCTATGATCGGCGCCCCTACGAACTTCCAGCACACAGGACACATAGGTAAGAGAAGTTTTAATATTTATGTAATCATTTTGAAAATCTTTTGATTATTTGGGTTACTCTTACGAGTAATTGAATATTAGAATGAATGCTAAAAGAGTTATTACGCCGTTAGCCGTTGGAAACATTTTGAAAACCGTACCTACTTAGTTCTTTTTTGGAAATAACTGTTTTTCAAAATAGTCTAAAAACTAATTTTAAATGGTTTGTAACGTAAATAAACGTATTTTATTTAAGCTCTTGGTTTATGTGTTTTTTTTAAATGTAAGGTTACGTATTCCATCGAAAAATTTAAAATAAAAATAAGCTGAAGTATCACTAAAATATGTCACGAGTATTCCTTCAACTCGTTCCGTCACTTACATATAAAAAAACTGCTCAAGATCTGAGAAAAGGCTAGGCAGTAATGGCTACTGCTTTCCTATCTAAACTCCGAATTATCTCCAACCTCCAGCCCTCATCACTATCAGCAGTATGAAGGCAGTAATCGTATCGATATTATCATCGGTATCACGTAACCTTCTCGAGAGCCAAGGTGAACGACCCACTCAAAGCGATCGGTTTTATCGATAAATGTCAGTTTCACTTGCACTAAGCCCTAGAATTGTCAGAGCTTTTCGCTTATATCAAGAACATGGACTTTATATTTGATAGTCACCGTCAAAAACCATACAACTCGCGATTACTTTTTCATCAGCATATTATATTAGTCTACTGCTGAACATAAGTATCTAGGAAACGCCACATAACCCCGGTCTCCGTCTCTCTGCATCCACTTTCTGTCTTCTTGCCCGATACCTTCCGCAAGCCTTTTCGCTCAACGCAACCGTGTAGGTATATCCTCCATTCATGAAAGAAAACCGGTGGTTTTCTTCAAGTTTATGATTCATATGTAAGGGCTGTATCGAGTGAGGGTGACTTTACGCGTTTTTTGGGGGTTGCTTAAACACATAAACGTGCTCATAAAAATGTTCCCAAGCCAACCGCGAAATATAACAAACATCCACGAGCTTTTGTATACAAAGTTATAAAGGGAAACGAAATAATAAAAGGAAGGGCCAGGAAACATTGTGGGTATATTTCTATCTTTCACTTTCAGCTTATCCTAAACTTGTATTTGACCTAATTACGAGTTTAATCTGAAATCCATTACTATTGCCTTTGCTAAGAGGATTATGTCTTCTACTTCTATAGCAAAAACTCAGAACTGAATGTTTTTATTCCTTAAGATCTCAAGTGTTACTTGGACAAGTCCAAATTTACACACAAATCGCGTTATATTTTAAAGTGATTGAAAAGAGTTCGATTCTCAAATGATAAAAATGTTTCATGCTCTACAGTTCATTATACTTGTACGACGCCCACGAAACGAATTCTACGGTGCGGTCAAGACTAGTATGGGTACATGGCACAAAAATACATTATTGAAGATAAATAAGGGTACCTTGCAAAATCACTTGCGCTACATTAACGCACTGTATCTAAATCGTAATCATGTCGTCCGGCAGAATTGAAGACGCGCCCTCGTAGCGGAAGTCAATACTCCCAATCAATATTAATGAACTTAGCTGATTAGTGCGTGCTCATTGCTACTTAGTCACCAATAAAAGGTAAAATAATGTCAAGTATCTACAATGTGGCCATCAATGTCGAACAATGACTGTGTAGGGCTGCCGCTCTGACGAATTGGATCATGTCTTATTTGGTAAACGGAAGTGAATTGCGGTTATACAAACAGATTGCGGTTAGAAAAACGGACATTATAAATATCTACCTATTATTATTCCAGTAATCTAGTTTAGGGACGGTAAGTATTTTTACAGCTCATAAACTATAGAAACATGCAGGGCTTCAAGGCGGCCTACTCAAAATAAATATTTATCTTTTAAATACTGGTAAATTGTTAAATATTCTGTGCAGAAATAGGTAACTATTTCTGCCGTCAAGCATTACAATCTGTTTGTATCTTGGTTGATATATTCTTGTCAGTATTATGGGAGTAATGCTCTAACCTGCATAGATACATGTATATATGTACCGTGAAATATAAACATATGCCCTGACTTTACATTTTAAATCAATCTTATTATTCACTATTCGAAGGTCGCGTCGATGATACGCGTTGAATGGCAAGGTAACCCAATTCGCAATCAGAGATTAGATTTAAGTTTTAAAACTATAGTTGTTATGAAAATATTGTGTGATTATAGAACTGCGGCGATCCTACGCAATTAGTTGATTTTTTCGGGATAAAAAGGCTATTGTGTTAATCCAGGATATGAGCTACGTTCAAAACAAATTTCGTCCAAGTCCGTTAAGGCGCGAAGGAGTAACGAACATACATACCGACATACTTTTGTATTTTTTCGATTTCGACTCGATGATATGAGATGTTCCTCAAGTGTCAGGTACGGATGCAGTGAGATTCGTGTGCTTAAATATATTTATATTCTATTGTTTTGTAGAAGAACAACTAAGTGGTATTGATGTTGTTATGGTCTGGGAATAAATGTTTAATGCCTGGATGCTTCTATTGCTTGGTCCATTAGCCAAGTACAAGCAAATTATTTTACAAAGAAAATGTAAGGCTTTAAAAATAAGTAGTACTGATGACAGAATTACTATCGTCACCAAATACATCCAGTATTAGTTGTTGCTAAAAATCATCGAATTTTTTGGCGCTTGAACGGTTTCGTTGCTTAGTTGGTAGTAGCCTTGCCTTCAAAGCGATTGGTCCCGGGTTCGTTTCCCGGCCGGTGCACACTTTTTGTGAGTGTTTGTTCTCGGGTTTGGAGTGTTTGTCCCTGCCCTCTGTGACATACAGAATCCTAGAAATCTTAGGGGAATGAGTGTGTAAACGTTTATATGCGATATACTCGTACATATGGCATTTGCCAACCCTAATTAAAACTTTAGTCGAAGTACAATGATCTATAAGCGAAGTGATATTATTTAATCTGTGCAATAGATCCACTTGATCGATAATCAGGACGCTCGCGACGGCACGTACTGATTGGAAATGCGATTTAATCCTCGTTTAATAGATTAATACTATCTATAGTTTATTGACATGCGTTATTTAAAAGTTCCTGTTTCTATAATAACTTTCAGAAGTAACGTGTTTATTTTAATTTAATTTTAGGCTTATGAAGATTAAAAAATAACTGAAAATGTTAAACAGTTTGATGATGATCATTCACAGAAAGGACAGAGACCTGTATTTCACCACCCACAGCGTGGAATCTTAACTGCATTATATTCACTAGTAATTTTGGCGATATCCATATCATTTAATTGTATGTACATGTAAGATCTTGTCATGAAAGCGGACTTCCCAAAATATTGTACCCACATTTCGTGGACCGTGGACATTTCGTTCGTGATATTACTGTTTTGATGCCAATAGTTGCGAAATCTGACTTCCTCTCCATTAGGTTTCGTAAAAAAAAAACGCTTACATACCTCTGCACCTCATACCTCTGCACTAGGATTCCCTGTGTCACAAATGGCATAGACAAACACAGAAACACAATACAAACAACAAACTTCATGCTCACCACACAAAGTGTGCCTCGGCCGGGAATCGAACCCGGGACCCCTCGCTTCGAAGGCAGGGCTACTACCAACTAAGCCACTGAGCCGTCAAAATTATCCTTAAACTTTAGACTGAAGTCAAAACCGAGTATATGACGGAACAATCAGCCCACTTGATAAGAAGCAGTAGTCTTTCACCATACCAATGACTCCAAAATGAATTCTTCCTTACTTATATAAGGAAAGACCCGATACATTGCATTGCGCCCGTCGCTCTGAATCTTGAAGGCGGAAACCAGAACAAAGCAAAGGTGTTTATTAAGTGGCATAAATGGATATGATGGAAGTATTTCCCCGAAAGAGAACCACACACCACCCACGTAGTTCTTTTGCTGCAACTTCATTATACAGACGAAGTATACAATAATCAATTTTAATACTTTAATTTACTTAAGTATTTATTAATTGGTAAGGACTACGCAGGATACACTGTACATACAAATTAAAATAGGCAAAGGTATTAGGTAATAATCAATTTCAATTGATCTTTATTTCATAAAAATGTTACGTACGTACAATTATTTACACATAATTACAATTAATTTACACTGGGTAAATTGAATCCTAGAATTAAACAACATATTGATATAAAAACGTTTTCAAGCTATAAAATGCTTGTGAAAACTTACAAAATACTTTTATACAAACGATAAGTAATATTACGAATAATTAATTATATTTGATAATGCAATTAATATACGTATGTGAGCTTTACTACTAACTTACATTTAAAAGGAAAGTTCTCAAGGGAATGTTTATATCACTGGGACATTACATTAGGTAATAGTGATCCCGCAATTACAAGGCGTCACAGCATGACAAAAGAGACAATTTAATAACATGCGAGATAAACAACACATTTGGACAAACATTTATTTATTTATTAATGTTACCCAATCGATATATACATATTAATCAAAATATAACTAAAAACAAATTTTCTTTTTGGACGGTATGCTATATCAATAGAGGGAATGGAAACAAGATCTTTAGTTAGAGTAACTTTTGCTTAATTAAACTTTAGTACAAATAATCTTGGACAAAGCTTTATGGACAACCCTATTCTACTTCCATCCGGTTTAAGCCATCCGCCGCCAAATTGGGAGCGTCGTGTCCTGAGAATAAGAATGAGTTACATTAGCGTAACCCTTACGTAACGCAACATAAACCTTATTTCGTATTATATAAGACTCACAACTAAATTGTGTCCACGTAGACTTTTGAAATGATCTAAAGCAGTCGTGGCAAAGACAGGTTTTGAGAATTCTAGTAGGATTCTTTGCAGGCGGTTGAGTAAACTCGAGGCCTCGTTTGCTAAACTCGTGTGTCATGTCTACGTAGACGACATACATGCTTTAACATAAATTAAATTTCTTTCTGTGGCCACTATATGGAGCGAGTATTACTCTCTATTAGCGAGATAGGATAGGTCAACAGGCGGAGAAGTATTCATGAGATGCGATGAGTTCACCACTTGTCACGTTCCCAAAAATGGTGTGGAGGCGAAGGCGAACTTGGCACAAGTTCTACTGCTACTTTTATAGATAAAAATGTTTCTATGGCAAAGAGAAAAGGCGTGGATATCTTTGTCTATTTATAAACGCGATTTACTATACTCGTTGCACCGTAGAACATGTACCCATTAGCCATAGTTACTGACACAGACAATGCTCTATCATAGACCATAGTTCTTCCTATTTATTACAACTCCATGTTAAGCAGACAAGGTTTGACGTATCGAACATTGAATAACAATGTATCGTCCGCATAATTTATGCGCATCACAATGTTATTGGTCTGTTCAATCCCTCTATAGTCTAGACTTTAGATCTAGTTTATAATACGAAACGATTTAAACGTATTCACTGAAAGTCACGAACCAGACTATTGTTTTCCGTTAAACCTGTATACCTAAACAATAGAAAATTTATAGACTTACACAGTTCTATCTATCCCCAAATTAAACATAGCTTGTTAACAAGATACTCACCTACCTACTACTTTTTTGTAACTAATTTTGTAACTTAAAATACATGGAAACACCTGGTATGTCAATTCAACATAAATATGTAAAAAAAAGGATCTAATATGCCGAATTTCACACAGTAAAATATACTCAAAAATATACTTTGACAAAAAGGTCTAAATAAATAAATGTTCATGGACATTTTGGCAGCGTCAACTAGCCCCATTCTAAGTATAGCTTGTACTATGGGAACTAGATAACTAATAGAAAACTTGTATAGCTTTTTTTGTAAATACAAACATCTATGTTTGTCACACAAATGTTTGTCCTGAGTGGGAATTGAACTCACGACCTGTAGCGCAGGAAGCAGAGCTAACCATCTGAGCTGAAACATCAACCATTGATCTCACCCTCACGACTATGCTTGGCCCGAGCTTGTTGAGAAATAACCATCAAACAGTGCATCAGTCTAGCAACTAGTAAGTAGCTAACTCATCACCTTCTTCTTTCATGTGTGTGAGTAAGTGGCCAACTCTGGCATCAGTTTTCAAGCCGCCCGAAGGACTCCGGCATGGCTTATCGACTAGTATAGCCGGCATCGACATCGTACTGTGCCTTCCGAAGTAAGGAAGCGCTCAGTTCAAGCGGTCACCCATCCAAATTCTGACCGATGTTGGGTCGTAAGAAAGAGAGAGTGAAGTATAGCTACTTTGGGGCATCTCACTCGCCCGTGGAATGCCTAAAAGAGCGTTTCCAGTCTGTGCATGTATTTTTGTACTTCTCGCCTGAAGTCACGGATCTAAGGTAGCGGATGGATGCGTCACTCCATAACGTACTTTTAACCGACTTAAAAAAGGTTTTCAATTCGACACGTATGAATGTTATATTATTGGTACTGCAATACATGATAATCTGTTACGGCTTCCAATCAGATATACAAAATGTTATAGATATATGTATGTTTGTCCACGCATTTCTCAATTGACATTCAAGTTGTTTTCGACATCCTACTTTGTAGTAGACAAAGCAGCGCCATCTGGTATTGATGTTGGAAACATGGCCGCGACAAGCCTTCATTGTTCGTTAACAATTAATTACTTAACACATGAGTGAAAGAGGATGTTATAAAATATATTATCGGTAGATATAATCGGTAAGCGTCGTTACATTGACGTAATTTTACCGATATGTAAATTAATCTGTATCATTCTGTTACAGTAGAATAGGCCTTAATTATTGTTCTTGATTGGCCTTACAGGTCGGTTGATAGTGCTCTGCCTTCTGTGCTCTATGCCTAGGTGTAAGTACAATTCTGACCCAGCACAGACATTAATATGACGAACGTAGATATTAATAATTATATATATAAAAATATATATTATCTCTGCAATTTTTATATAATAATAGTTTAGTTTTTTACTCTTGGTGCTTATTTATACTATGATTTTTTATAATCTGGTTGTGAAAATTTTACAACTCTACTTTTTTCTGTCTGATTTCTTCTTCTTTTGAATTTTTGGCTTCTGACTGTCTGATTTCAAGTTTTATTCCCCGTGTTATGACATTGAAAGTGTCTCCTTGCTGTCGTTTGGACACGAAGACCATCCGGCATGCGTCATCGTGCTGTCTCGCGATTTCACGATAGCTTCGACCACAGAATATAAAAGAGTACTTTGCTTCGACGCCGACGTGCAGTTGTGTTGTCAAGGGTGGCCGGACACATTACTCGGTAATCTTACCGGGGTTCTTAATTGTGTTTTAAACAAGGAGGGGGAATCACTGACAAAATCATGTATCAAGGTTTAGCACAACTCAAGTGCAGCAGATTGAATAACTATCTATGATAGAAATAACTATCTATGAATTGAATAACTATCTATGATAGATGATATCATGAAAGAAGAGTTGTGATGGTTTTAGATGCGTTTATGCGTTATGATTATGACATTATTTGCATTCTTTTACTTGCATTGAATTACGAAGTTATACAAATCCTTTTTTCTTTACATAATATTTTTTATATATATGCTTTAAATTTTGCTTTATTTAAATAATTTTCAAGACCGGAACAACCTGCGTTCGTTATGTCAACAGGTTCAGGTTTTTTGGCTCAAAACCAGCGCTTAGTGAGGATCACCCAGCACATGCTGAGGCAAACCCCTTTTCGGCACAAGGCGCATATTTTGGTGGCATCAAAAATATAGGTTCTGTTGTTTAGTATTACCTACCTTTTATGTATTTTTTGTTCCTTTTTTATGTGTCTCAGTGCTCAATAAATGTATTTTCTATACTATTCTATCTGGTACCACCAGGGCGTTCGTTATAGAGTTTCACTCATCTAAGTGAAGCAACTCTCGCCCGGTCAGTAATTGGATGGACCACCGCTTAGTGCTATTTAACCTAGACGGCTCCGTATCTCTGTAAGTAGTAGCCCTGTCTTCGAAATGAAGAGTCCGGGGTTTATTCCCGGCCGGGACACACTGTGTGTGGTGAGCAAGCAGGTGGTTGTCGTATGTTATGTGTTTATCCATGCCATCTGCGGCACAGGGAATCGTAGTGCGTAATCTTTATCTTTTAATTATTCGCTTCTTTTCTGTTGATGCAAGTTAAGCTCTCTGGCCATCTTGGTGGCACTCCGGGCTATGCTAGTTAATAAGCTTTATCGGAGGCCTTGAAGTGGCTAGAAAACTTCAGACACTAGAGTTGGCCACTCATACGAAGGCTATATTCCCTTGACGGATAGGGTTATAACCAGCTCGAAACTTATATAGTACTTTTTTGTAATCATAATTTCGTTGGTACATTTTATTGTCTTAAAAAGTGACGTTTCATCAAGATATTTTTACACTTAGATTAAGTTAGATTAAGTATTAAATTATTGACTTTGACTATCTGCTGGTAATCGTGTAACTTGTTTACTTTGTCCCATCTAGTTATTCGAGCATGGCTTCGATTCTAAAATAGAGTAGAGTTCGCCGGCCACGGAGGAAGGCCTCACGCGTGACTCATCTTACTGTGCGTACGCGGGACGATACTGTCTACATTGTGTTGTACCACAAACAATATAATATAAAACTATTATCATCATTGATTGATCAAACAAACGAATACACTAGAATGTCTTATGTATTGGTCACGCGTTCTTATTAGGTACTAATATTAGCTTTTTAACTAAACTTCTATAGGGTTTGCCCTATCCGACCCTCCGAAGTGGAAGATATTTTAATATTTGACTGAAGGCCCACCTGCTGATAAGTGGCTACCTCCGCCTATAACTCCCACGCCCTAATACGACTTAGGCTCTCCCCGACGTAAGTATGGGAAGACCCGAGTCACATCGCGCGCCCGTCACCCGAGATTGGGATGAATGTACGACTCTTATGCCTGTGGTTTCACCGGCACACACACTCTTCCGCTGGAACGTAGTCATAGAGTACACTACTTCTTGGCGGCAGGGCAGGTTACAAGGTGTACTGGCAGTACTCCAAGTTCTGCTGCTCCTTTATCTCCTCAACTCAAAGGGTATTCGCCTACGGACGCGAGCAACATGGATATCCTTGCTGTCAAACTTTTCATTACGCGCCAAAAATATATTTATTATCAGTTGTTGGTGTGAAGTGTTTAGTTAGTACCAAATCCAGGAGATAAGATTGGGCGTGTGACGTCACATCAAACCTATCTCGCGTTTCTAAAATAAATACCTACCTCCATACCTACCTCCAACTTTTCTGCTCACACACAATTTGCAAAAATGTTTACAATATTACGAGCGCGTTGAAATGTTTTTAAATATCATCTTTTGATTTATAGCGTACTGTGGCACTTCCATGTTTGCTAATGACACTGACCAATGTTTTAGAAATTAATCTAGGTGTTGATAATTATGTTAGTACTTACAAAGATCTAAGTATCTATCAATAATGGACAAAATGAGTCGTTTTTCTAAATAATCCGAGCTGAATCTTCTAAATAAATACAATTATTTCTATTTAATGTATTTACTAGCGACCGGGTTAGTCCCCGAGGGCCCGAGGATTCCGCAGGGACCCCCTACAGGATCGGGTCATGGGTGATTCACAAATTTGACTACCTAGTGTTATATTATTGCAATTTTAGCAAGGAACTCATATATTTTGAATTTAACTCTTTATTTAAGCTTAAGGTGAAAGAAGTTTTATGATCGATTATTTAATTTTTGAGTTTATCTTATTAATATTCCTGCATGCAACAAGTTTGTATATAAATCTTGGTTATTTTTTTCACAAACATTTCACGTAGCCCCAAGCTTGTATTATGGGAACCAGATAACCGCTGATAGAATACTTTTCATTTGTAAATATGCAGAACAAACACATACGTCTTGGGTGGGAACCACAATGCAACAGGCAGAGCTAAGTCGTGGGTTTGGTTCCCAACCAGGACAAACATTGTGTGACGAACAAAGATGTTTCTTCCGCGTTGGTTGTTAGTCTATATATCTACATCTATAACATATGTAATCTATATATATAAAAGAAAGTCGTGTTAGTTACTTCACTTATAACTCAAGAACGGCTGAACCGATTTAGCTGAAAATTGGCAGGGAGGTAGTTTAGAGCCAGGAGAAGGACATAGGATACTTTTTATCCCGTTCGACATCATTCCCGTGTGACTTGACATGTAACGTCAGTCACTATAAAACGTGGTATAACAAAAAAGAATCAGACTTGGAATAACAAAATTGACGTATAATGATTAAAAACATTGGAAAATTAACGAAAAAATAAAATCAATTTATCCCCGTATTCTCCACGGGAACGGGAACTATGCGGGTGAAACCGCGGGGCGCAGCTAGTATGTTATAAATGTAGATTTGTTACCTAAGTAGTTCCCTATTCTTAGGTTGGGGCTAAAAGGTGCTGTGTAAAAATTTCTATAAATATTTATTCATTTATTTTATTTATGTTATAACAATTTCACAATTTAACTATTTCCAAAACGTAAGTTATGATTACTATAAGGTAATTTATGCATTTTAGACGAATTATCCAACATAATATTGTATAATAACGTTAAAATTACGTATATAGCCTATAATACGAGTACATTCATCACTGCCTCTCGATCCGACGATAATGAAAGATAAAAAAGATTTAATTCGTAACATGCATTGTTCTGTCAGAAGTGAAAACGCAGCTCTAAGTTATGATGACAGCATTCTCATCGAAATTAATAAATGCAGATACAGCTTAGGTCGATTGGAGACTATCTGACTCTCTAAATCTGTGTTAAACGGCAATTAATTTTTATATTATGTAGATTATATAAATACCAATTTATATAATCTACATAATATAAAAATTAATTGGCGTGCGTTAGTTTCGCAATCGCTCGAAAACAGTTCAACCAAATTCGTTAATATCTATATCGTTGAGTTCGTAATTGTTAGGACCGTTTAATACTAAAAGAAATTTTTTGGAAAATTCACGGGTACTATGACATTTATAAGTTATAAGATTATAACATGTAAGATTTTTAGTGACTACATTTTAATTACATCGTGTTTTATGACTGGGCCTTCGTGCATAACGTTTTAATAATTACTTGTATTAGGGCAAGTGGAACGTGAGGGTACGACGCAGTCGATTGGAACAACATCCAAGGAAAGAAAGGTGTGGGAACTAAGCTACTTACTTAGTCCAATGGGGTTCAACATGTATAAATTTAAAAAGAGTGGGAAGAGGTTTTTAGCTGATAGGCACCACGTTGGCAACACCTCATGTTGCAAGCGTCTATAGGCGACGGTAGCCACTTACCATCGGGTGGGCCGTAAGCTTGTGTACCTCATCATTCTCATAAAAACAAAAAATACAAGAATCTTATCTGTTGAGAAAACAGATTACATTATACAGTGGACCCCCGATAATCCGGCCCCTGTCTAATCCGGCGCCCCCTGTAATCCGACATGACTTAGAATTACATGTATGTTTGACAATCTTTGCTAATACATATAGATCACGCAGGTTTGAACAGGTCACAACTCGTACGCGCCACCGCTATTGTGCTCGACGCGTATGCATTGTTTTACTTAGTTTAAATTTGACTACTAGTGATAGTAGAATATTTCAAAGCTTCATAATTTGATATAGTATTCACTACATGATTTTGATTAATAATTCTTGATTATTTTGGTAGATATGTATGTGCATTTATGCTTAATTTTATAATAAAACGTAAGCTCTCAATTGTTATTTAATTTACTAAATTCGACGTACATAAATTAAGTCTGATTTGTACTTCAAAGTACATACATATGTACGTATAATATATAGATTCTTGTCATTAGATATGTAATTTGTCGGATTACAAGGTACTCTTTCGTAAAAAAATCCGGACTATAGGGGTCTTAGGCAGTGCTCTATAATCCGACAAATTCGATAGTCCGACACTGCCCTGCATAATGTTTGCCGGATTACCGGGGGTCCACTGTATATGCAATGATAGCCATATTAGTACAATAATAAATAAATATTCATTGACATATTTCACACAGCGCCATCTAGCCCCAAACTAAGCATAGCCTGTAATATGGGAACAAGATAACTGATAGAATACATATAGTAATTTTTTTTGTAAATGCATGCCTAGTAACACCCACTCACAGAATAAACGTTTCTGTTCGCACACAAATGGTCGGGAATTGAACCCAGTACCTACACCGCAGAAGGCAGAGCTACCAACTGAGCTATGAGGCCAGTCATTGAAACTACTGTGTCGCGCATATCAACGCTCGCCTGTAGAACTAAATTATATCCCCTAGTTACATTAGTAAATTTAATTCATAATTGTAATAAGTAGGTACATGTTTGTGAATCCGATACGCATCCCGCCACACCACAGCCAGACCGCGGCCACATGCGGTGGAACCGAACACAATACCTACAAATAAATTACTTTAATGACGCCATCTTAATTATTATAACGGTTTATGATTGTTTAATGATATTAAAACCCTCAAACGTTTCGTAATATAACGCTTCATTATTATCTCAGTAGTCATGTACTTCTTTTCATTTATCAAAATACGTTTGACGGCTTAATTTAAGTGCTAATACGCTTAGTGTAAGTGTTTAAGTGCACTTAGGCATCAGCTCAAAGTAGCTTAGTCAGCGATGGAGCGATATAATCCGATCCGCCCCGGCTTTGCCGTAAAATAAGGTTAAAGGAAATTAAAAAAAAAAGCTCCCCGATTAATTTGATAATCGGGAAAAGCGAAAGTGATTTTTGTATGGGATTTTGTTACTACGTGCGCAAATGTTATTTGACAGCTGATTATCAAATTGTGAGCCAAGACCTCGCCAAGACGTTATCGTGTCCGGTAGTATAAATATCAGTACCTGGGCGACCGAGCTTCGCTCGTTTTATCTGAAATTATAAATTTTTCAAGTAACAGTAGATTACCTATCAAGTACAAAAAAGATTGACTTGATTTACTATAAAAAATGTAATTTTTGTAAAAATATGTTTTTTACAAGAAATACAATTAATCAAGTAAACTTACATAGCTAAACACAAAATTTCATCTAAATCGTTGGAGCCGTTTCCGAAATACAGAATTGCTAGTTTAAAGATATTAGATAGATAACCATGAAATCAGTTGTACTTTTTAGCAATTAAATTAATTGTTACTTAAACTTTATTATTTAAACTACAAACAGACGCTGATAATTGACTGCAATAGTTAGTCGTGACGAACCGTTTCATAGCCTTATGCATAGACAACACGTATTCACTTCCGTACAGACTTCCTTGATACTGCTGTATTCCGGTATAAATAAAATAAAAGAAACATCAATTATCAATTAGACATAAAAACATATTTTTTATCGTAATATTATACATGGCATCAACTGGTCATTTTCACTAACCTGGTAAACCATTTCTTCAACACTAGGTAGATAGTGTGCGTTTACTGTATGTAAACATGCAGATTTGAAGCAGGCAATGGTTTATTTTATTTCTAAAATAACTGTTTCCTATAACTTCGTCCACGTGGAATTTATCATTTTTTTTAGGCGAAACTATTTATAATTTTTACTACTAACTATTATATAATAACAAAACCAATTTTTTTTACATAATATTTATGTAATACCTAATATAATATATAGCTATTCGGTTCGATTCCTACCCAGGCTTTGTGTGATAAACATTGATATGTTTTCTGTGTCTGGGTATTAATACGTATTGTATTTACAACAAAAAGTACTGTTTAACTATTTTATCAGTTATCTAGTTCGCATAGTACAAGCTATGCTTATTTTGGGGCTAGATGCGCTGTGTGAAATGTCCATGAATATCGATTTATATATTTACGGCCCAACTTACGCATTTTGTTGAAGAATTTTGCACTCAACTATTTACCTTGAACAGGCCTTGAACTGCGAGTCACAAAATTCGCAAGGCGATTTAAACCTCTTAAAAAGATATCTGTAAGCATTGACATTGTATTGAGTAGCGATCATTAGTCACCTTGTATTTTTTTAGTTAAATATGTTTTACAAGTCCAGTCAACTCATCATGAACATGAACATGAGGTCAAGTTACCACGCATGAATTGATATAAAAATAATATAATTGATTAATTTAAAATGATTGAAATTTCGATGGGACTATGGGATATACTAAACTAACAGATGGGAATAGTTGTCTTGTCATCTGTTATCTTATATGAAGAAAAACAAACCTTCTATACAAACAATGTTGCTATGGAAATCATAAGTTTTGTAAAACAAACTTCACGAAGAAAAATTGCAAATTATACACGGCGTTGCATACGGACATGAAATAGATAGAACAAGTAATTACACAATTAATATAGTTTATCCACTCAAGCGTCCGGTCCGCGCGGCGAATTATGTCTGTAACGTGCCGCATCTAGTATCAAATAGCAGTATTAATAACAGCTGAATTTGCGTCTGTTGACGCGTGAATAGGATCGATTACCGCGCGAGTTTTTCGACCCAATCGAAGCCTAGATGCTAAAGCAATTGTATAATAATTTTTTTACTCAATCGAGGCTTGGACGCTTGAGTGGTTATATACTAATTCACAAACGAATTAGAAATAAAAACGGTATAAACGAAATATAACCAACAACAAAAAAAACGATGTGTTCCCAGGAACACAGGCTACATTCCCGCGCTGAACGCCCAAATATAGCCTGTAGGCGAAGAATGGCCAGCCTTCTTGTATCTGTCAAACTATTATTACGAAGTAACATAATTTAATCTGTGCTATTATGCCATTACTATAACCGTGATTAACTGTAAATTATGCGTTCTCGTTATCATAAATCAGCTTTTCGTGACCTTTCAAACTAATTAGAGATTGTGTCAGATATTCTCTCTATTATCCGACACGCAATTTTTTATTGTTGTTATTTATTATTTTGCCAGACATTACGAGTTTCTGTGGTCATCTGTGACGTAATGCGACCAATATTCTATATTAATGATATATCCTCATGGTTCCGCTATAATTACGTAGTTAGGGACATCTGTACTGTGATAGGACTTAGAATCTGGCCCCTAAGCATGCACACGACTTAAAATAAATAAAATTACAGCTCTATCTGAAAGTAACGGAAAAGTTGAGTAGAGGGTAAGCTAGCGTGGACAATGTTATGTGGAGGATGAGTGCAATTTTACCAAAAGAGTTTTACATAAAACATGGATGTGGATGAGAATAAGATGGATATGAAACAGAGGGAATTGGAAGAAAAATACATGTTGGATAAGGGCAGGGAGATGACGAAAAAAAAACTATATAAAATAATGAAGAACCTTGAATTAAATTGAATTTAATGAAGCATGCAAAAAATGGCTTACATTACCATTTAATTTTCAAACGTCACAAACTAAATTATCTTTGAATATAATCCCATTCGTATAAGTTCTATATTGTCAAAAAAATGTCACAAAACTCCATTGAATTAAAATTGTTATAAGTACCTAAGCTACGTAGGGTTGTTCATACCGAATGGTATTCTCGTATAACGCTATTACAATGTTTATTAATATTTAACGATTTCCTTATTCACCTACTAATGCTTCTGTTATTGTATTTCATTTCTAACGCGTGATTCAAATGAGAACAACACAAGTAAAACTTTTGATATTGTCATCATATATTATTATTATACTAATGCACAATGGTGCTGATTTTCTTAATTGATGACTAAACCAAAATTAAACTGCATCCATCTTGTTCTATTTCTTTAGGAATAAAATGATCATGGTCGATTTTCGTTTAGTTTGCTGTCAACAGAATCGACCTATGTAATTATTTCTGTGATTTCTTCCAAAAAGCTTTTATTGACTGTTGAAATCAGGTTAAGCAGGTTAAAGCAGCAGCAAACATACATAAAAAATATATAAACATCCGAATTGAAAAGCTCCTCCTTTTTGAAGTCGGTTAAAAATACAATGAATCAATAAACAATAAAAAGAAGAAAAAATACTACTGGTCAAATATCATTCGAACCCAGTAAGAAGATCAGGTGTTCTACCAACATTGAAGACAAAAAAGGGGGATCTTGTATCCTAAAGATGTATTACTTTTTCGGAATCCAAAA
Organism: Aplocera efformata; assembly: GCA_921293045.1. Taxonomy (NCBI): domain Eukaryota; kingdom Metazoa; phylum Arthropoda; class Insecta; order Lepidoptera; family Geometridae; genus Aplocera; species Aplocera efformata. The sequence goes on from OV121057.1 coordinate 3,226,445, forward strand.
AAATAAATATTTTTTTAATTTGACTTCGTCACTTTTTTTTGGGTAACGTTCTGAGTTCACCCCTACATTCCACGCCAACATTGGTTCAAGAGGTCACAAACAGCTAGCTGACTTAATTTCAAAGAATTCCCGAATGGGAAATAAAATATTTGTTTCCTACCCTCATAATCCTACCCCCTAAATATACACACACATCACTTCCTTTCCCTCTCCTCGAAGGGATAGCTAGAACATTAACGGGCCAATTTTCCTCTCATGGGTGACACTTTCGTGGGAACGTAGACCTGACAAGCTGTGAGCTCATGGCCGCAATTTTCTTTTTCCCGCGAATAATTTCGTTAACGCTGCGTAAAATAATTTCTTAATCTGACAGCCAGGGCAGGCTTTTTACCAAGGAACGCAGGAACGTCATGAAACTAACGTCTTTCTTGTCTCAATTCCAGGGTCCACGGACGTTGACGTCCCAGCATCCCTGCTGCACTCCATGCAGAATCAGATGCAGAGCAAGGGAGGCTATGAGATGGCGTATGGAGTTAAGGTAAATATAACAATTTCCTTTTCCCTAAGTTTAAAACCGATGTCTCTATTTCGATCTTCCTAAAAGTCACGGATCACGAAATCTGTTTGCGTAAACTAAAATTTTTGAAGTCTAGGAAAATCATTTTCAATTTTAATTAAACAAAATTAAAATAGTCGAGTTATTGCCAATATCATAATGTCATTTAAAAATAACTACTGTAGTATAAGAATAATGAATGTAGAAAAAAAAGGATAATTTTTTTAAATATACTGATTATAAGCCTTTAAACAGCTTTGTAAATTATAACTGCTCCATCGGCGGTAAGAAACTGATAATAAAGGAAAATGCTGACAGGTGTCATTGGATCTTAAATATACCCCTACAGAACCATAACAAAAAGGAGCAGACGGTCCTTTGCGTAACTCAAACTAGTTTTCTTTTATAGATGTCAAATATCGTTTGGACACGTCAAAGAATGTCCGCTCAAGTAAACATATTCGTACGAATGTATTACACACAAACAATTATGAAAAAAAAATTATGATTTCAAAGTTTACCTTGTGTTAATATTATGCCCGTTCCGACCCTAGCCGACCAACCCCTAATTTCACCTTATCTGAAACACTTTACTATAGTAAAAAGTAGCTCATGAAAAATTATGGTAAATTTAACTTTCATATCGTAAGTAGTAACAACTAATGACCGGTTCCGCCCCTGGGTGCGGCGCCAAATTACGTAGACCAAACCACCCCTCACTATAAAAGTTATATTGTAATTAATGCGAAACTTACCTAGATGGTCTTTACAGATTATCTTCTTCTAATATATAAAACACAAAAATTGTTTCTACCTATGTACGTTATCGACTTCGAAACCATCCAACCGATGTGCCCCAAACCGGTTTCATTGAAAAGGCAATCAAATTTTAGGCCATATAAAACAATGCATGTATTCCTTTTTTTAGCGTTGTAGCACACGCAGAGTAGACACTAGGATTCCCTGTGTCGCAGATGGCATGGCAAACACAGAAACACAAGACAAACTCCCTAGACCCGAGAACAAATTTCATACTCACCACACAAAGTGTGCATCGGCTGGGAATCGAACCCGGGACCCCTCGCTTCGAAGGCATGGCTACTGCCAATGCCAACTAAGCCACGGAGCCGTCTGTAATTAAAAAGTCTTACAGTGTATTTTTTCTGTTTTCAGGTCTATTGAAGCAACGTGTGCGAACGTTTGTGAAATACGAGTGAAATATTATTATTGTGTGTTGTTGAAAAAGCATAATTCACAGTGCTGACAGAGTACTAGCGGGGTAAACACATTTTAAGTAGAATTATTGGAATATCTCTCTGTACTGTACAACGGTAACTCTGGTTATTTCGGTGGTAAATTTATATTTCTAGCGTGCACTGGACTCGGAGCGTTGGAATCACGCGCCAAAACGTCTTACTGACAGCTATGTTATATCTAAGTGGCTGTTCCAAAATTAAAATCCAATTTTTTTTATTCCAATATAGGTAAATGTATTTTATTATAACTACAATTTTAACTTCCGTCCATTAACGGTGTTTATCCATTTACAAAGCAAAAAATCTAGTTTGAATGTTTTTGTTCCTCCTAGCGTTCAGAACTGTGAAATATGCTTACCTGATCTAAAACTTTATTTATTATAACAAATCTAGTTATATTTATTGTTAAGGTCTCTGTTTTTTGTAAATACTTTTCCTTAAGTTTTATAAAGAAAATCATTAAATTAAATAAAGTTACCTATGTTATTTCTTTAAGAAAATTGTGTTGTGCTTATCATATTTTTTGCTTCCTATTGGTTTAAGGCTGCTGCAGAGTGCAGATCGTAAATAGCGCAATAACTTTCGTCGATCGTTCACCTTCGCCGTCTTACACACTCGAAATGAATGTGGTCTGCAGTAGCCCTAACTAAAAATAACTATATATAGTGTCATAATTAGATTTATGTTGAACAACTCTTGTAGACGAATCAATGTCAATTTTATCAGGTACCTACAGGTATAATCATTATTGTTAAAATTTATTTTCACGAGAAATTTTGTACAAGGTTTAGAGTAATAAATGATAATTTTCACATATTAAAGTAATAAATAGCTTTCACCATACTTATTGGTAACGTATCTACTCTGAGGTTTATATATTTTCTTGTGTTGCCATCACGGTACCTAATTCTGTGACAAACAAAAAAATAATAGTTGTCAAACAATAGTTTTTATATGCTCCTATTATTGACCTAGAGAAAACCAATGGAAGAGCGCTAACCAGACAGTAGTTGACCAATCCTAACTTATTCTCAATGCCGTCAAACCGTCCCTTTCTCCATATTTTAAAATATATAATTATATACATAATAGAATTGCAAACTCTTAATTTATTTGTGCGTTGGGTGATGTCAACATATAATTTTATTGATCAAAATGATGTCAATATTCTGCAACAAAATTGCAAACTTTCATATTAGCGCAATGTTTTGCAATATCAATTCGTAGGCAGAGATATGATATATTAAAACAAAACAAACAAGAAATCTTTGCTTACTTTTAATTATTATACTCATTTTCGTAGAATCAAACTGATTTGCAAATGGCCAAGCTACGGCTTTTGATTTTTTTGGTATCATGAAGGTGGGATCTATATATCTATATACCTCATTCGAAAGCAATTGTGAATTTATACATAGAACTGAAGTACATATATTCCAACCCCAATTTGCCTGCACTATAAATTGCAAAGTGATGTATCTTAGCATAAGTAAATTATAATTGGGATGAGGTTCACTTTTAACTCCTTCAAGTAAGCAATTTAATTAATTGTGGCGTATAATTAACATTCAGTTAATTTATTCAATCATAAGTGATTTTTAGCAATGAGAAAAGGTGGTTTATTTTTAAATATACTTGTAATAATCTATGTGTCAGGGATCCTTTTATAAGATTTGTTAAAAAATTCTTATCGATTTTTTCATTCTGGCGTCAATGCGCTGTGTTTTAATAGTCAATTTTTCTCATTTAGTATAATATATACTAAGTTTTTAAGTCAATTTAGTACCTAGCTAGGTATAATTGTAAGTATGGCTTTGCTTTGTTTATGTGCTTTTATATTTTAAGCTTTTAAGTCTTCGTGCCCAAGCTCTTGGACAACGAAAGGACTTTGAAGTTTAACCGGAGACTGAAATATGTATAATTCTTGTTGGTAACCTAACAGAGTGTATCTAAGTAACTATCATCAAAGATCGAGGATAGTTTTCAGTATAAAATTTGGCATTAGCGAAGAAAACGAATGAAACCAAAATGTCTGATATAAGATAATAAGTTACAAATGAACATTATGAAACAATAAACAGGAATATCCGCGCGGCTAGCTGGCAAATTCAGTTTGTTGGAATTGAGATCAGATTGGCTTTGTATCTCTTTCTGGCAAAATGTTCACTAACTGAAGGAAAGAGACAAGAAGTCGATACGATCCCAATATCGAAGCCTCAGCTCCGGTACCCATTATTTTCACTGTGCTCACGATTACAGGACCTAATCATTAACAACTCGCAATAGTCTAATGATAAGACTTGACGCATTATGATACTAGATAGCTGAATTAAATGACGCATTATGATACTGGAAAACCAGACAGATTTTAAATAGGTGACATGACATATCCCTGTTATTTTAGATATTGATAATTTCACGCATCTGTTATTATGCAAATATTGCGGAGCTTCTTTCACTGCGTCATAAATATGAATATAGACAAAATTCATCGCATACCAGAGATGCGTTCCAACGAACGGGTCCAAATATATAGTTTTCTGAGTACTAGAGGTGCTGAACTGAACATTAATTTCAGAAATAGGTAGACCAAGAAAATTAACATGTTCTAAACTCCAAGTTAGATAATAATACGTTCGTCATAATGCTACGAGTCTTGCCATGTTCCCAATTTTAAACCATTGTTGCTTGTTAAGTGTGGTCCTGATACAAGGTCTTTGTTGTGTGTCCTACTACAAACTTTAGTCATTTTTTAAATAAAATGGCAAAGTTCTTAAAATTAGAAGTACTTTTAGTGTAATATATTTGTAATGTAATGACCATCGATTGTATGTGGTTTTGTTCTTATGATAAAACAGGTACATAATAGTTTTTTTCTTGTTTTATTCATACCTCAGACTTTCCAGTTCTATTTTTATTGAAATTTATTTATTTATTTAAAAATTACGGTACGAGTTGAAGGCCCGCCTGATGTTAAGTGGATACAGCAACCGATTGCCGAAAAAAAAATACAAGCGAATCGATAACCTCTTCCGGAAGTCTGTTAAAAGAGCTGGGTGATAAGCAAATCTATAAAACTATTTAAAAAAAACAACTAGTCAAACTAAGTATGCCTACTTGTTTGCCAAAATATCACAGATACTGTGAAATTATCATCCCTTATTTTTTTTAGTTGTTGTCTGCAGTTGGCCTTGAGATCCGGGCTTGCCTGGGATGGCTCTCGATTTTCGACTAGAGGAAAATGAGGTTTTAATGTAGCAGCCACCAAACCAAAAATTCTCATCGCGTTAATCAATGGTTCAATGGTAGGTAGAATTACCTGGTTGGTATTAAACCCTAAAAAAATATGCAAATAACACTACTACTAAATTTGGATGTGTAAGTAGAATAGAATATCACAAAATTAGTAGTTACGTCTATTTATTTTAAAATTGACGCGCTCTGTGTACGCAATCATACAAACAACCAGTAAGATGTAAAAACATAATAGGAAATAAATACACAATAACAATCTAACACATATATAAAAAACAACTGACTATGGTGATTCAATTTCCGCGTCTAGGCCATAAAGATATAATAGAGAGTTTTAACTAACAATAAAACTTACCTATTATTTTTCCAACGATATCCGGAATCCATCTTGAGTTAAGCACCTATCTTTTAGCGTTTTTGTCCTAGCTACTTCCTCCCTTCTACTTCCGGCGCCACTGTCATCCTGTTTTGTGGCGGGTCTCGTGGTGGCGACCGGGTTGGCGTACAGCTTTTATTTCATTATACTCACGATGTACCAGGTAGGCATTACCTGGATTCCGGATATCGTTGGAAAAATAATAGGTAAGTTTTATTGTTAGTTAAAACTCTCTATTATTTGTTCCGATACGATATCCGGAATCCATCTTGAGTGATGTGTTTGTTATCTCCTGGTAGCCAAAATTCAATAATGATGATGCTATAATGTGTTAGATTATGTAAATATAATATATCTTTAAGTTGAAAATAAATTTATTAAATGAATAATCACAAATATACAATTTAATTGATTACCTTGCTGTTAACGCACTGGTTCAAAGAATCTTGATAATGATAATGAACAGGAAAGGACATCCGAATCATTTTTTACCTCCTTCTGGTAATATGTCCTAAATGTATGCTCTTGTCTCCAATTTCCCGTTTTGAGAATTTGATCAATAGGAAACTTTTCCAACCAGTTGAGCGATGCTACGGCAGAGCGTACTGAGCCTGGTGAAGCTTCGACACCCGCTTCCTTCAACACAGACTTTACCCAGCCTCCGATCACGGTTCTGGATGCTGGCTTAAGATCGCCTCTAGCAGTTATAAAAAGTTCCGAAAGTGCTCCTGTACTTCTACGAACGAGTGAGATCTTAATTAACTGACGTATCCAATAAACACAATCGATGTTTTTGTGCTGATGCTTCTTCAGTCTCCATCCAGATTGCCTGTAGTTACTGTTGTCGGTCTTTGATCCGAAGCTAGGCCAAAGTAAAATTGCATTACCTTCATCTATGCAGTTTTCAGCATCGACCCTCAGCAGCGTGAGGTCATGGACTCGTCGCCCTGAAGCTAATAGGAGTAGTATAGAACAGCGTCTAGATACTTGGTACAAATTGTTCTCATCTGGTGTATTGTTTTGCAAATATTGCAAAACATTTCTTGCATTCCAAATAGGGGGCTTGATCCTCTTGTCCTTAGCAACTGAAATAGCTCTAAGAATATGTTTGATAAAAAAGTTAGACGATAGGTCATAATTATTACCTGTCAAGTTTGTAAAGGTGGCGATTACAGATTTGTGGACTAGTATCGTTCGATAAGCCAGGCCTTCAGTGTTATGTAGATACGCTAAGTATCGAGCAACCTGCTCTGGAATTGGACTCGTGTTCGAAACGTTATTAGATACGCACCATGTTTTCCATTTGGTCCAGGCAGAGCAGTAAGTATTTAAGGTGGATTTGCGCCAACTAGACATTAATAGAGATTTTTCTTCTGCCGACCAATTTTGTACTTCATCTGTCCACCCAAAATCAGCCATGCTTCCAAATGAATATCCCGAATTGCCGGAGGGTGTAACCCGGTTCTTGTGTCTATCAGAACTCGTGGAAGGTCCGGGATTTTGTAAGGATCCCGAATCGCCCGAGTTTGAAGATCCGCTCGCCAAAATACCTTGTTCCACTTGGGAGCTATCAAGATGTACCGACCTCTCGAGGTGTTCAGCTGAGATAGTACCTGGGGTATTAAGTTCGGTGGTGGAAACAGCCACGCTAGTTCGTAATCCCATTGGTGAAGAAACGCGTTGTAGAATAAGGCTTCCTGGTCCTGTACATCTAGTGACGCATATCGCGTTGTCACATGCGCTGTCTGCGACGCGAACAGATCTACTTCCGGCTTGCCCCACATTCTGAATATGATTTCCGTTGCTGCTGGCATCAGGTGCCACTCCGGACAGAGCTTGCCCCGTGATAAAGCATCTACTTCGCAATTGAATCGACCTGGGAAGTATTGTGCCGTGAGAGATATGTTCAATTGGTCCATTACCTCTAACAGTTTGCGTGTCAGATCCAAAAGCTTCTTGGACTTGGTCCCACCTTCCTTGTTGATATACGCAACGACAGTGCGATTGTCCGTCTGTAATAGGATGTGAGCATTGTGCAACTGCCTGCTCTCGTGTTGAATAGCTGCATAGACTGCAAACAGTTCTTTGAGGTTCACATGCCAGGATTGTTGTTGTCGTGTCCACTGACCTGATACCATCGAGTCTCCCAGCTGGGCTCCCCAGCCGAAGTCCGAAGCATCTGTTGTGAGAAGATGTGAGATCGAGTCTGTGTGAATCGGTAGTGATCCCTGGGCTGCTTCGGACCACCATCTCATCTCGGCAAGTACAGGATCCGGTATTGCTACTTGCTGATAAGGATGTTCTTTGGGTAGGTCTCGACTGTGATATTGAAGTGTTCGACAGTGCAACCTCCCTCTGCGTATTACGAACGAGGCGAAGTTGAGTCTCCCCAGGAGGGACTGGGCCTGCCTGAGGGACCAACGACCGCTGGACATCTGACTGAGAAGTGCCCTGCGTAGCGTTAGGCACTTCTGTTCCGATAGAGACTTTGTATTGACTTTGGTGTCCCATGTAACGCCCAAAAATTCTAGGCGTTGAGTCGGAACCAGAACAGATTTGTCCATATTGATAGTCCATCCGAGTTGTGTCATTAGGTTTACCATGAATGTGATATGTTTGCGTAAAAGATGGCAAGACTGGTTCACCAGTAAGTAGTCGTCCAAGTATACTACGCACCTTATGTTGTGGCTCCTTAAGTATTCGGCTATCCAGTTCGTCAGAGAGGAGAACGTTCGTGGTGCTGACGACAGACCGAACGGGAGACAGCACATCTGGAGGAGTTGGCCGTCGTAGCTGAGCCTCAGGAACCTCCGGTGCTCCTTGGCTATAGGTAGATGGAAATACGCCTGGCTTAGGTCTACCTTCACCATCCAGTCTTCGCTCTGTAAAAAACTCGGTATCCGAAAGTGACTGAAAAGCTGAAACCCTTTTAATTTGACAAAATCGTTTAATCGTTTCAAATTGAATATAGGGCGAAAGGAGCCATCCGTTTTCGGAACTAGAAAAAACTTCGATAGGTAACTGGGACTGATGTTTGCCTTTTCTAGTACTCCTGTGTTGAGCATATTGTTTATTTGTTGAGTCATATGATAAGTTTTCTTTGTTTCGAATTGATTTATTAGAGTCTGATTTGGATATACTAGGGGCGGCTTCATGACGAATGGAATACGTACTCCTCTCAAGAGTTTGCATATGTGTTCGGGAGCACCCAGATTTTTCCATACATCTATATATTGCCTTAGACAACCGCCCCGAAATGAATTCGAGTCATGCGCGAGTATTTCTATGTGGTGAGTATGATCTTGATTTCTTACCTTTTGTATCCAGGCGTTGCTTGTTCTTGGCGTTGGCATTTGCATTGAACGACTTATTATTTCCTGAAGACTTCGGGTGTCCTTTGAAATTGCCCTTGTTAGTATTTCGTCGAAAAAAATTGTTATTCCCCTGCTTACTAGTAGATGGCTTCGGTTTATCATAAACATGCCTCTGGCTAGTGGATGCAGGAGCTGTAGATTGGTGTGTCATCGGCTGAAAAGAAGAGTCCAGTTTTTGGGCCCCCCCAATTTTTTGTAAGTACGCTGCAAGCATGTCGCTATCAAATAAGTCTCCTACACTAGGTGGAATTTTTTGTAGGGCTCCATGATGATATTCCTCGGAAATTTGTTTTAGCAATGATTCTCTGCGCATGCTTATACAATCAGCCCGTCTGCCACAAGATATCTGCAGTATATCCTCGCTTACTTTTGTATAGTTTGAATCTTTACCAAAGCATTGTTCGATTCTCTCAAAAAGAGTTTTGGGTGAAAGCGTTGTGCTACTGTCGTTAGACCAATCTACTATACTCTGCAAGGTTGTACGCAATTCATCTTTCTGTATGAGAATAGCATTTGATAATGCCGCATATGTTCTCTCCAGTAAGTATATTCTATAATCATTTGAGCTACGCGAACAAAATCGCCTCAATTCATCATTCACGTTTAGTTCTACAAAACCGGGGGTAGATAAATATTTTTTCTGCGCTTCGGAAAAACGAATTGCATACCAATCATTGCATTGAAATCTTTGTAGTTGACAAAGCTTTTCTAAACGCTTAATATCGGATTTAGGAAACGGTGGATCCTTTAAAGTAGTCGACAACTCTGATAGTTGAAGTTGCTGCGAATCTTCTACGCTTGGCGGTGGACGTAATCCTAAATCATCTGCTACACATGCATTAGGTTTACTGGCAGATTCGGCCTGAGGGGCTGAGGGGCCTGCTTCGTCTTGGGGCTCGCAATATTTTTGAGAAATCAAATCCGTCAAGAAGGCTACTTGTTGGGATAAGAATTCAAATTGCAAATGACTTACTTGCTTCGATCGTTTCGATTTCCTCCTCTTTGTACAAGTTTCCTCCTCCGACGAAGCACTCCTCGAACTAGGAGAACGAATTCTCTTCCGTGATCCGTGCGAAGTATCACTTTCACTTTGTTCTACGTTATCACAATTTTTATTTTCGTCCTCCATTATGAAGGGAGGAATATACCAAAATTATTATTATATTTGCACTGTTTAGTGGTTGAAATTATATTTGAATAATACTTGCTAAGACGTCTGAACGCTAAGAAAGACGACGCTATAATGAAATAAAAGCTGTACGCCAACCCGGTCGCCACCACGAGACCCGCCACAAAACAGGATGACAGTGGCGCCGGAAGTAGAAGGGAGGAAGTAGCTAGGACAAAAACGCTAAAAGATAGGTGCTTAACTCAAGATGGATTCCGGATATCGTATCGGAACAAATAATAAGTATCTGAATTAAAAATGGAAAAAACTGACTTCAACAGTTTCAAAGTAGCAAAATACGCAGTTTTGTTTACTGGGATGACATATTTTTTCGAGTTATTTTGATTTAACAACTATTTAAGAATTTTTACCAAAATACTTGGTAAAAATTCTATGGGACCGATCTGAAATCATATCCTTTCGAATAAATTCGTCTAAAATACCCGCAGTCGAGAGACCTGGAATACTATCTATAGTTGTGTATGTTCGTGGCATTTTCGTTACGAGGATAAAATATACCACAAAAGCGGGAAGACGTTTTTCTGAAAAAGTCAGCAGTATTTAGCAGTCAGCGCTTTCGACCTTTTCATCGCGAGAAAACCACACCAGAAAAGTGTTCAACTGTGTTTATTTAGAGGACAAATTATTATTTCAGCGCTGTAGCTTAACAAAATGGAGCATGACCTTTGCATATGCTAGCTGCTCTATACGTAGTAATTACATCTCACTGCACACAACAATGTTTATGGAAATAAGGACACTGAGTAGGTATTGAGTTTCTTCAGCGCCGTATATTTAGTTAGTATCGAATTAAGCCATAATTAATAGAATAATCATCAAACACTTTTAGAGCGACCAATAAGGGATGAAAGACTTAAATAAAATTTTACAAAACATCCTCTGGAAGGCGTTTGGTTAAAAAAAAAACATGTCAAGCGCCTAATAGCGGAATCGACTGATATAAAGTCAAATTAGCCATTAAATTTAGAGTAAATGAAAATTTATTGAAACCTACCAAAAATGACACGTGCTTGTACTTTCTAGTTCAAAGCTTTCCCATGAAACTTATTAAGAATGCCCTTGAGTTAAGACTAGTTACTTCTGAAAGGACATGCGTTGCGACGCTGAAGTAAAATTTATACATTATTGTATACATATTGTATACATATTTCTCAAATTTGCAGTTCGATTCAAAGCAGAGAAATTTAGCCATACCTACATACATGAGTGCATGTAGAATTTCACCCGGTGTCTATTTCTTTTATAAACCTAGGTATCCAAATAATATCACGAATTTTATAGACATCATTGCCAGACGCGTGGCGGCTGTATTGCTTTAGACGACCGACCGCGCGTTTAAACTGCGCCGCGTGAAGCGAGCTCCCTTCTCTATAGCCGCGCGATTTAGTTCGAGATCTTTTATTTCTGTAGTAAGTGGACTCTGGTTACACTGTCGTCTTTCCATGCGCCGGGTAACGATCGAAAAGCGTAGTAAAGCAACGTTCGCTCTGTGTTGTGGTCGTGATAAGAAATTCCCAGAGGACATTTTCAAGGACCTACAGACGAAGCACTTATCAATGTTTGTTTGTAGATAAATACAATCTAAGTAAGAAAGCAAGTTTACGGAAGATATAACGCAAGTATATTATTTATAATGTATTTAATAATTGGTATTATTTTTCTTATAATCGGTAAATACTTTTACAAATTCACATGCGGAATTTGTAAGTGTAAAGATAAAATGACCAACAAAGTTGTCGTCATAACCGGCTCCAATACAGGAATCGGTTTCGAAACCGCAGAGGAGCTGGCGAGGCGAGGAGCGAAGATTATACTCGCATGCAGAGACCCGAAGAAAGGGTCTGCAGCCCGAGATAAAATTATAAAAGTCACAGGAAACCAGAACATAGTGTTCAAGCCTTTAGACTTGGCGTCTTTTAAGTCGGTGCGGGCTTTCGCCTACGATATTTTGAAATCCGAGTCGCGTTTAGACGTTTTGATCAACAACGCCGGTACAGGGAATTTTGGAAACATTTTAACAGAAGACAACCTGCCTTGTGAACCTCAAGTCAACCACTTCTCCCCGTTCCTGCTAACAACGACGCTGTTGCCGCTTTTGAAATCGTCTGCCCCAAGTCGAATCATCAACGTGTCATCGATAATGCACAAAGTTGGAAAAGTAGATGTAGAAAAATTTCACAAACAGGCAGACTCGATTTGGGACTGCTTCAGAGTTTACTCCGATACGAAGGTAGCCAATATTCTATTTACGTTGAAACTGAGCCAGATATTGGCCGGAACCGGGGTCACTGTCAATTGCTTACATCCAGGGGCAGTAAATACCGAAATATTTCGAGAAATCTACTTCATTGTAAGATTTCTGGTAAGGATCTTCTTTAGGACGGCGAAGGAAGGCGCTCAAACTTCTATCCATTTAGCGGTTTGCGAAGAATTAAAGAATACGACGGGAAAGTATTTCTGTGACTGCCGCGAGGAAACGCCATGGGCGCACGCGCGGGACCAAGAAATCGCAGACAAGTTGTGGGAATTATCAGAAAAAGTAGTCTCTTCTAAAAATATTGACTAGTTTAAAATAAGTGAAAAGATTTAAAAAAATTATGCCAACACGAATAAGTAGGGACGGTCCCAGCACGATGTTAAGTTAATGTTAAGTGGTATTTGAAAAATGTGCACCCTATACATAGTTATGTACCATTGCTTTAGGTTTACTTTCGATCCGAAATGCGCGTGCTGTCAATGATAATTTGAAATGTATCTAATAAATATAATGAAATACATTTAATTAAATAGAATTTCTTGTGATTTATTGTGATTCCTAGTTCCTACAACAATGGTCCATTTGTATTCAAAGTATATCAAAAAGTATCTAATGAACACATTCTCTCAAAATTATTTTCTAGTTTTCCTAGAAAACAAATTTATTACTGAAGGTACATTTTAGTTTTAAATAACTATGTAAAATAAAATGTACCAACTTAAACTAAGTAGCACTATATAACATTGTCTGTTTCAGTAAACGTAGACTAATGTTACGCGTGCATATGATCGGGTCCGTACGGATGGTTGAGTTGCCGACGTCCGGTTTGGATTTATTGATCAAAATCTTGTCGTCCGTAGATCTCCTGGGTGGTGCAAAAGAAACAATCAAAAGTAGCAGTAAACTTGTGTTAAGTTCTTCCGAAATGGGTACTACCACTACAACTATTCTGCGCCCGATGTGAAATTATTTGATAGTGAGTTTGATTAAATATTTTTTTAAATGATTGTTTGAAGATGACATTAATATTATAAAACAATACTAGAGGAAACTTTGCTATAATATTTTTTGTGTTCAACGTTCAGAGTTGGTGGAAATATAATTTTATGTAAAATGTCACATTAAGCAGCATTTGTAATACTGTGTTCTGATGGAAGAGTGTGGGTGCCGGTAAAAGTGCAGGCGCATGAGATGTTCCCCGTCTCACGAGTAACGGGCGCAACGTGATGCGTTATTTAGGTACAATTGAGTAGGGAAAGTACGGAGTCGTTTTGCTATCTAGCTCGCATGGTATGCGTGGCACTTAACATCAGGTTAAACTCTTCTTCTTTTTAATGTTTGGCTTCTGAGGCTTTTCTCAGGTTAACTTATAAACAGTGATACAGTTGTTAAATAATATAGAGTTTTCGGATGCTCCGATTCCATCATATGCACGCTGTCCTTTACGAAACAAGTTTAAAATAGCCCGTTCACATTTTATTTTCGTTTTTTTTTTGTCTTTTATCTGACGGAGAGGTAGATTCTCATTGATGTTCTTTTTTATGTTCATTATCTTTTTTGCGTTTTGCACGTAGAAGTGATACGCGGTGTTCTAAATATTACGTGAACCAAAACTAGATTTACAGTTAAACAGAGCTAAATTTAAAATAACTTACTTAGTGTTACGCTGAGACTTGTGTTTGTGAAATGATAAACTTATATAAGGTTTGAAATACGTCTGTGTTTAACTAACTTTAATTAAGTTGACATTAAAACTGATAATAACTAGAAATTAAACGGATTTAGTTAATCTCTAGTATCCAGTATCCGCCTATACTATACTATCTGGGCAGATTACGGGCCCCAAACAGGTTTCAATAGAAAGGCAAGAATACGAAGATGGTTTTAGACCACTAAAACAATGCATTAGGCACAAAATGTTTTTCTTTTGCGTCCCACGCCTGGTATCCGTTAGTGTAGAATATAATCACCGACAAAACAGAGGCATTCGCCTACCTACTGGAACGAAAAATACAATTCGGGTTCCCGTACGATGGTGTGATGACGGATTTATGTATCAGACCTGTATGCAAAATGTCAAAGGTAAAGATAATTAAGATTTTTATGCATAGAAAAGAACCTTTTGTATATTTCGCGTCGTCTTACTAATGAGGTTATTGGTTATTCTCATTAGTCTTAACTAATAACGATATGCCCACATTAAAAATACTTTGAGTAATTGGTATGCTAACAATAGGTACAGGCGGTTTAAAAATGCATAAATGTATTTATTTAATCAATTTATTTCGATAACAAACCACGTTACAAAATAAAAATTTAAAAAGAAAAACTATAATATCAATTAGAGTAATTTGGAGACAATTGAAAAAATGTTCACGTATTTTCACGCTTACAATTAACAACGAATTTAAAAGTATGGTGTGGAAAAAATATTTGTACAGCTTGTGATTTCACCGTTTCCTATGCCTGTGCTCGGAGCGGGCCGCGTTAGGCTTCGAAGGTTTTCCCTTATACCTCGGTACATCTGGAAATAAACAGTATTATTGCGGAATTTTTCGTATGTGGTAGAACTTGGCAGTAGAACTTGTGCCAAGTTCGTCCGGAGAGGTACAGCTACTTGGAATCTGCCGACACGCAGTAGTGCTCGCATTACTGTGTTCCAGTGGAAGAGTGTGGGTGCGGGCGAAATCACAGGCGCATGAGACGCTACATCATCTTATTCAGAGTGGGATTGTTAAAGTCGTGGCGTAACCACTCACTTAAATTTGTTCTATTAACTATTTAAAATCAATTTGTATATATACATTATTATTGTTTTTTATTTGTCAATATTTGTATTGTTAATAACTAAATACTTTTCATTCAAGCACGTTGTACACGCCTGTAAGTGACAAGTACTTTGAAGAAACCATTATTCATTTAAGTTTATTGAATTACGTCGACGAAATAAATAAATAAAAATCTTGGGCTGGAATTGTTTTGTGATTTTGGGGAGGGGTTTCTCGGCTTCTCGGCTCACTACAGTAGCCGAGAAACGTGGTGAAACTTGTCCAGATGTTCTAACATACACTTAAGGCAATACAACACCCCAAGAGGTCATCCGTCTCGCTTACGCTACACTGGCGCAGCGAGAGCGAGTGAATTCGAAAACTTCATGAGTACAGATTATGCAGTTTTTCTCATTTTAGGCAGATATATAAAAGCGAGTATCAAGAACTTTAAACGAGCAATATTATAATACCTTGTATAAGAGTAGAACCTATATGAGTATAATCTAGACTAGAAGATTAACCGTCGTCAAAGTTTAGATAAAGATGATAAGATGCGAATATATTCTTGTTTATCTGTGTACCGTTTTTATGGGTTTTATTATAATAAATAAATATTCATGGATATTTCACACATCACCATCTAGCCTCAGATCTAGCCATCTAGCCTGAGGCGCATGAGACCTGCTGTTTCTTTTTTTTTATGTTAGTAAGTGACGGAGTCAGTGCCGGGTGATGGACGCAGCAGGACAAGACTCAGTCTAAGACCCAAGTCTTGCTCCGACTTGTATTGCTGTTGTCATGGGCGGGGTAATCGTAACCACGACCTACAGAGCTGAAGTCAGAGCTACCACCACCACCACATGAGACAAAAATGAAAAACGTGGTCGCACCTTTGTCGCGCTCGTGCCTGCGCCGGGAGTCGGGGCGGCCGTCGCGGCTGCCGCGCGACTCGGGCGAGGAGCGGCGCCGGGGGGACGCGTGCTCCCCGTGCCACCACCACGCCGGGGGAGCGGACGCGCGCCCGCGCAGGACCGTGCCGGGGCTCGGGTACCCAGCCGCGGGGGGTGGACACATCTGACAATATGTACTTATATCTTACATCACCGCTTGGCAGCAGATTTAAAGTCAAAGTCAAAAATCATTATTTCCTTTCAAAAGTATGTAAGTATAATATGATGTTCCACTAATTGTGAGGTCTCACCTGTGGATAGTTGGGCGGCATTCGATACTGCGGTGCTGGAGGCGGACCCTCGCCTTCTGCGCAGACCAGCGGAGGCGCCGGCAGCCGCGTCGGGCTCTCGGATGTAGATAACTAAAACAATGTCAATATAAGTCAATTTACTTTTTCTATCTATGAATGCGAATCCTATCCTTGGGGGGGTCCAGTTGCTCGCGTCCGTGTGTACCCTTTGATTCCCCACAAGTACCCCCTGGGCGGTGCTAAAGGAGCAATCAAAAGTAGCAATATAACTTGTACCAAGTTCGTCCGGAGAGGTGCTGCCACCACACCTGGAATCTGCCGCCAAGCAGTCGTGCTCGCAATGCGGTGGAAGGGTGTGGGTGCCGGTGAAATTACATGCGCATGAGACGTATTATCCCCGTCTCGGGCGATGGACGCAGCAAGATGAATTCAAGTCAGAATCCAAATCTTATACTGAGTCGCATTACTGTTGTCATGGGCGGGGATCGCCACTTACCACCAGGTGGGCCAGCATGTTCCATCACTTAAGAAAAAAAATATATATATTGTACCTTTTGTTTAAGAGTTTTGAAGTCATTGCTCATGTCTCTGTAACGCTGCAGGCACTCCTGCCACATGCTAGCCATCTCGGCCATCTCGGAACGCTGTTTGTTGATTTCTTCCTGAAAATGCATTTCGTGAGCTTTTACCATTCATACCAATACGTAACTCAGTAGTATTATACCGTACGTAACCTAGTAAGTGTATACACTATGTTCCGTGGAGGAATAGTTGCTCAAAACGCAAATTTAACGCTGTTGTACCATAAGCCTTGCATCAGTGTCGCCCACATCCCGCGCTACCGTCTCATATCTCCGCATGCACTCGCGCCAGAGCCGCAATTGCGCAGCCGCCGATTCCCGTACACTCTCCGCAGACTCCTGGAAATAATACGGAGACACAGATAGAGCTTAGCTAAAAGAGCTATCAAGTATTCAACATCAGCCGACAACAACCTACGACAAGACAGGACTGTAGTAATCCCCCTCCAAAATCGATTTTCGGTTCTGGTCTGCAACAGATTTCTTGCACAAACATTTCATAATATTTCAATTTGTACTGAATGATACAACTATCTACAATGCTTAGCGGTCAGTCTTTATTAAAGTACCAAACCTACAAGTTTTGCTCATATGTCCCTGGCACTATCAAGAAAGCTTTTTTCAGAGCTTTTTTCGCAAGCACTGTATACGGCAGCATTCCGCCAAGGCATGACTTTTTGTGTTATTTTATTATTATTTTAATTTTTTTGCAGAACAACAAATCACAATACATAAACATTTTATTCTCGCAAACTGCAAGTTAGCGAGAATAAAATTTTTCTTTCTACTCTTTCTAAGACACAGCACAGCACAAAGGCCAACAAGTTTGATAAAAAAAAATATGTATACTAGCAGTTAAAATAATGGTAAATATTTTACATTCATAGCTTTGTCCTTCACTTGTGTTTGTGAGACTCCTTTGAAACAGCGCATCAGCTCTTTCCATAACTTCATCATCTTGTCCATAGCCTCTCGTTGCTCCGTTATTTCTTGCTGTAAGATGTTACCAAAATCTCACAATACGCAACCGTGTAAAAACAGTATTGCTACGCGCTTACAGGTTTCATTTCATCAATTAATGAAATGTACCCTGTAAGTAGAGAAAGTAATCACATTTGCATGTAACTGCGTCGAAATATCGGGAGTCAAGAAAACTCACAAATCATGGTAAATATCTCGGTAACACGAATAATAATGTTACTTATACTATATTACTATTAGTTTATGAGTCTAGTATATAATACTAATGTAAATGATACAATAAATAAATAAATAAATAAAGATGAACATATCACCTTCACAACCCTCAGATAGTTGCTTTTCCCGCTGACTGTACTAGTTTCACCATCTGCTACGCTCAACCCAGAATCCCTTTCTCGTTCCGAATATCTATCCCTCTCTCTAAAATCATCTTCTCTCGATACCACCGAGTTACGGTCACATCTCTCTATATTCCGCCGAGATCGTTCTTTAACGAGATGCCTCTCCGCAGGCTTGTCATAATACTTGTCGTTATAGCGTTTATCCTTTATATCGCTTCGAGCCGTTCGTCTGCACCTTTCATCCTCGTAATTCTCCCTTTGAACATCAAAGCTTCTACTAGTTTTTTTTTCGCAAAATGTTTGTCTATCCTCTTCATATCTGTTGTAATCACGGTAATCTGGGGGACGATCTCGGTAGTTGACGAAAGTTCTTGTAGGAACAGAGTGTGTTGGGTAGTCATGGTATCTTTCATCTCCGTGTGTTCTTTCCCTACAATTGATATCCATTTTACTGGCATATTTTGGTGTCCCTTTCTCGTAACAACAACAGTCTTGTCTTATGTTTTCGTGGCTTCGTTGCTTGTGGCAATTCTCTTGGCGAATCTCCATCCTGGATGGAGGTCTTTCGTGGGATCTGTCGTGGCTTTTCTGCCTTACTGGATGTCGCTCGTTGCTGTAAATATCGCGACGTGATGACACTTCGCATTGCAAAGATTTGTGGCTTTGAGTGCGGGCCTGAAACCATTAGCCACATTTTATTGCAAAAAACATGTCAGTGGCGACACAGAATCTGTGAAGTGTAAATTTTTATAAGAGCAGAGGCAAAAATACCACTCTCTTATTCCTGCTGAAACGAAAATCTTTGTGTACCAACGCGAGCCTATTGTTATCATAATAATAAATAAAACGATATTGGTTGACTGAGATACCGAATTAAAATAAAGAAAGTAAATGTTCATACTTACGACAGGATTATTGCTATATTGATTTGATTTCTCGTTCATCTGTGCACAAAGCTTTGCAAATGTTTCTAGCAAAACTGTCTGATCAATAGGAGAGGATGGTATCTCTTCTTTGACATGCCTGTGGGTAAATAAAGATAAATAAACATTCTAAGCATAGCTTGTAATTTGGAAAGTACTTTATATACCAATTTTTCTTCATTTGATTGAACAGCTTGCTAGAAAGAGGTAAGAACTCGATCTGAATCTGGTAAGCCAGGGGGGCAACAAACCAAATCAGAACATTTTATTTAACTGTAAGGACATTAAAATATGTGACTTTTCCTCTAAGAAATTGAACTTATTATATTCAACCATGAAATACGGCCCCAGCTGGATCAATCCATGCACCAAGTCTCACAGTAGCAAGGCACCTACACCGTCTAGCTCTTGACTGAACTATATCCATACGAAAGAGGGTTTGACGAGGATTTGAGAAAGCGCTCACTTTTCCCGTTCCCTACAATGACCATCATGATGTCTCCTGTGCCTGTGTCGGTGTTCGCGATTCTCAGAAGCATCTCGGTCGCGGCTGTTACGCCGTTCTTCGTGTCTTCGGCTGTGGCTGTGTCGATGTCTACAAATAAAACATATCATTTTACAAGCAAGTTATTAGTTATTTATATTATGAAGTATCTATGAAATCATTTTAAAATTAAATTATTAATTTACATTTGCTAATTAGTTATGCCAACTAAACAGATGTGTGTGCAGACGTATATTTACTTTGTTTCAAGTTTCAAAAAAGTAAACTAAATACTTTTCTGTGTCATAATAATGAATAATAAGACAAGTATGTAATCTACCTACTGTTTGATATTTTTGCTACACATATTTTCAATTGTTTCTTACATTAAATATATGAATTTACTATCTGCACCCGCGGTGTTAACCGCAGTTACTCTTTCGGGCTAAAAAGTGACCTAGGTGTTAATCCTTAGATTAATGAGCTACCTTCATAACAAATTTTATCTAAATCCGTTCAGCCATTGAGACGTCACAGAGTAACAAAGATACATACAAACTTTCGCATTTTTAATATTAGTATGATTTAAAAACTTACTTCTTTTTATCCCTCCTGATGGCATCTTCAAGAAATGCATAGATAAAAGAGTCTTGATCTCGCGGTATAGTTTCAATACCTCCGTCTCCTTCCTAAAAACCGTATTGTACGAAAAAAAGGAAAACTAAAATACTTTCTTTCATGTATAAATTACCTACTACGCTAGATACTGTTATAACTATTTAAGAGAGCGCACAATTTCAGCTAACCATTTAAAACTCTTAAATAAAGTGAAAGACTCCGTTGAAATTATGTCTAGATATTTCATTGAATATGGCAGGATTATAAATATTATCGAAGTTACATATTTATAATGTAAGATCTTGTAGGACATCGAATATTTAAATGGGAAAAACTAATACCTGCGTTGGGGTAATCGATCGAGGAGTAGAGGCCATTCCTTTCAATGCCAGTGATATGCCTTCTTGCCTGCAAAGATTTAGATCAATATACGAATAAAATAATGGCTCTGATGCTCATTAATGTCACTAAACACTGTTGCAATCTCTTAATTAAATTGATGTATAGTATTTCTTTTACTCGTTGTCGGATTGGTGTAATTCCGGGAAAATAATGAACTTGAGTCCCCTTGTCTCATTTTCACCTTCTCATGATAGAGTAATTGAAGCTCCATCCATGACTTTTCGGGGAAATAGGTATGAATCAGTATCTCTAGGTAGCATCTTATCTCATCTTATTATCCCCGATATATCTATTGTATGTCCATCACAGCATAGATACTTGGGTTATAGATACCGACCATAAATTTGGCTTATTAGAATCTTTAATGTAATGCATTTAAAGCTAAAGAAGTATTAGAGAGAAAATATTAGTAGGCATACGTGGGGCGCCGGTGGTGACGAGGAGATCTAGATTGCCGGTGCTCTCCATGTGGCGTTCTTGATATCGATGGACTACTTCCTCTTTCCCTGAATACATTAATTTAGTTTCATGCTCAATAAACAATAAGTATACTACTATAAGTATATAGTGGACTGCGTATATATTAGTTTCAAGAACTCTTCTATTCGAATAAAGTGAAGGCGAAACCGCATTGTGAATTAAGAGCGTCTGCACAGTAAGACAGCCGTCCAAGATACGCTAACATATCAGAAGTTCAAGCCGGCTGTTCCCATTTATTCCCATCCCCTATGTTCCCACAGGGAAAGGGAACGCATGGGAAAAAATACCAAGCGTTCCTTGTAACGGTCTATCCAGAACACCGCGAGCTTAACATTGAATGAGTACGGTGAATATCTCATCACTTAGCAAACGTAGTAGATTAAAAATAGTGTATTATAAATAAGGAAAACATGACATCATGCGAGGTGCTTTAGACCGTAAAATCTATTATATCTTGAAATTAACATTATTTTACCTACATTTTCACAATAAGGCTTAACTAAAAAACGAATGCAGGTGAATATTTTATTAGAACCAAGTGCAACGCAATTTGTGATTCGAAATAATAATAAGCGCTGTGTTCTTAGGGTTTGGAACCAAAGGGCAAAGATAAACTTATCAGTATACCTGCAACATGTGTCTGTCTATTCAATAATCGTTTAAACCTAATCAACACGCACTCAAACGAATTTATTCCTTTAAATCTCAAGTACGTTTGGACACGTCAAATTTTATTCAAAACTAGCTGCGACCCGCAGTTTTCCGAGAATTTTCTGCGCAATGTTTTTATTGTTTTTCTATCAAAAGACCTACACAACAAAAAATAATTAGCAAAATTGGTCCAGCCGTTCACGCGTGTTGTCGTGACTAAGAGAAATAGGGATAAATTTATATCTATATTATTTCTTTACCGCATCCATACTCATATTAAGTGTCAGCGTAAAAATCCAAATGGCGAAGATATCGGATCACAAAAACAGTCTATTAGAGAACCTCTTTCTTTTTTGAGTCTGCTTACACTTTTTTAGTAGTTTAGCTTTCTCTTGTTTGTAACGCAATATCTTCGCAAACTGTGAAGAGACTATTTTTAATAAATATCTAAATGGAGTGATATTGTAGTTCATTTTCTCTATTATTAAATCATTCACCGAAAGATGGACAACTTTCGGTAAATTTAGCTGCAGAGCTAAATCACAAATCACACGTAACGTAAACTGGACTAATAAAAAGACTTAACTTGTATGTCAGCTAATGTTAATTTGGATTAAATCCACGGTCTATCTTGCCAACTAAGGGGGCGGGGGAAGGGGGTCGAGACAAATCTCATATCTCGCCAGGGGAGGTCAGAAAATCGTCAAAAGCGCCTCACGTAATTAATAGACGCCCCCTAACTGGCTATACCGTGGAATAATAGCCCTCTTTTAGCAGACGGAACTACACCCACGGAGCCGTGGAGAGGTTAAAGGTATAATTGGAAATGAAGAATTACCTGTTAGCATCACCATCTGGTATTCCATTACCAGCTTGAGCAGTAGGTAGTTTTTGAAGACTTCCCTTGCCCGATATTCGAACCGTGTTTATTTGGCAGCCCTAGATAAGATAGGCATAGTAAAATACACGAGGATAGCAAATAAGTCAAGGAACGAATCAATTTCCAAATTCCCGCCAGTACTTACGCTGTTGGATTCATCAGTGTCCACAGAATTAGTTTCGTCAAGCTCTTTTTTTCCAGTAAGTTTCCTTTTAGATCCGTCGAAGACTTTGAACAATTTTTTACTATCGCTCGCCTGACAC
Source organism: Aplocera efformata (assembly GCA_921293045.1). Taxonomy (NCBI): domain Eukaryota; kingdom Metazoa; phylum Arthropoda; class Insecta; order Lepidoptera; family Geometridae; genus Aplocera; species Aplocera efformata. The sequence goes on from OV121057.1 coordinate 3,249,284, forward strand.
TCCATTTAATAACTCTAAATGAATCACTCAACATCTAATCAAGGTATTGCTAACATACATTTTGGTCCCGAACATTACTAGTAATGTATTATTGTGAAAAAATATTATTTCAATCTTATAAAAAGATAAATTTATCAATTTTATTTACCAAACAGTTGTAGACATTTTATGAAAGATGGATGTCGGTAGAACGAAGTTGAAAATAGAATGTCCGTTGACAGAAGAATATTTATGGGTTTGCTCTTCCCACCACTGAGGTTTTTTAACTATATACCTAAAAGATTTTAACCTAACTCGCATTTAACTATCGTTCGGCGCAAGCGAATTCTCAATACTTAACAAGAACATAGCGATTGCGATGCGTTTCATCTCTCGTAATTACGTCCCTTTTTTTTTTTTTTTTTTTTTGCGTGGAGAAATGTCTTAGCATACCGCCCTGCCACGGGGGAACAGAGCGGTTATGTGGGACTACCCACTAAAACTCCACGGTGTCCTCCTCTGCCGCTTAGTGGCGGGAACACGGGAACGTTGTAACACACATCCGCGATCCCGCCGCAGCTGTCCGTTTCCGGACCCTCCATGGGATGGCAATGTATGCCATTCTCCCTCGCCACGACACGCCAGGACACGAGGCGCGTCGCAACCACCTCGGGGACCATGCCAGCGATAGGACGTCAGACTACCCCGTGTCAGACGCCCTAGGTCCCCATGCGACGGGTCAGGTCTGTGGTCCCGTCGCCTACCACTACGGCCGCAGAGGATAGGGAGAGCGGCGCCTCGCAATACCGACACTCCTCTTCCCCTGCGGCCCCACCGCGTCCGCCATCCAGCGGTGGCGACCCCGCCGTGGCCGCGGAAGGTAGGGAGAACGGCACACCGTAATACCGGCACTCCTCTCCCGCCGCGGCCCCTAACCTTCAGCTGCGGAGCTGCCCATACAGCACCGCAGCCCGCCTCAGTTGCGGTGCCCCCCATAAGGCACCGCCACCTACTGTGCCGCTCCTATTCGGCTTAGAGGCAAAGCCTAAAGGAGCGGCCCTCCCGGGTTCCTCTTAGCTTCACCGTGGGGGACCAGGCCACGGTTACTAAGCCCCCCCGCCCCGACAAGGCGGGAACCCACGGGGGGGTCGTAATTACGTCCCTATGCCAACCTAAGCGATCCCTTCCATTCCTGTTACTGGTGTTACTATCAAACTTCCTCTTATACTCATTCCTTACCATCCATTCGTGTTATTCCACACATCTATCTCAACAATTCTAACATCCGCCACACTCTTCTTCAAGACTTCAATTATTTTTGATTTCCTGTAAGAATATTCAGATAAATATAGCGTCCAAATAATAAGGCCTCGTAACTCCTCACTTAGTCGGTATTTCAAATGGTTTTTATATCTTGTGCAATTTTGAAAAACTGAATTCGTGCACTATATTAAAACATGCGTAATTTAAACACAACAATTGAAACAAGAAACCTAGACGTTTAGACTACGTGATTAGATAAATAAGTTTTTTTTTAATTGTACCAGGGTTCTATTCGAGATCATTAAGTTTGTTTGAAATGTTATCTTTTACATAGTTAGTTTTGATATTAAATAGCTAGAAGATTAGATTAAATTAAAAATAAATCAATTATTATTATTAGGTAATTCATACTGTTTTGTAATACATGTTAGCTAATTAAACGATTATGATTACCCCTTACCTAAATACAGTGGACCCCCGGTAATCCGGCAAACATTATGCAGGGCAGTGTCGGACTATCGAATTTGTCGGATTATAGAGCACTGCCTAAGACCCCTATAGTCCGGATTTTTTTACGAAAGAGTACCTTGTAATCCGACAAATTACATATCTAATGACAAGAATCTATATATTATACGTACATATGTATGTACTTTGAAGTACAAATCAGACTTAATTTATGTACGTCGAATTTAGTAAATTAAATAACAATTGAGAGCTTACGTTTTATTATAAAATTAAGCATAAATGCACATACATATCTACCAAAATAATCAAGAATTATTAATCAAAATCATGTAGTGAATACTATATCAAATTATGAAGCTTTGAAATATTCTACTATCACTAGTAGTCAAATTTAAACTAAGTAAAACAATGCATACGCGTCGAGCACAATAGCGGTGGCGCGTACGAGTTGTGACCTGTTCAAACCTGCGTGATCTATATGTATTAGCAAAGATTGTCAAACATACATGTAATTCTAAGTCATGTCGGATTACAGGGGGCGCCGGATTAGACAGGGGCCGGATTATCGGGGGTCCACTGTAATGCAAATAATTTTTTTCTCGCTTACCTTCTCAAATACTTATAATTTTTACTCATTAGTGAAGTAATGTGTGAATTCGACCTCCGATTACTCAACTTTCATTACAATCTTCATAGCATTTGCGTAGCCTGGTTAGTTTGACACATTTTCTAAATTTGGTTCATAAATCTGGATGAAATACCATTTTTCAGACACCAGTAAAGTCTGAAAAAACCACTCAAAACCACGAGCCTTGCAGACTATAACAAGTTTGTCCTGTACGAATCGTCGGTTAGTTGTCAAGAATGAGCCTAACTATATCTCTGAGCTGCAGGAGATACCTTGTCCAGAAGAAGCGAAAACCTCAAAACCGCGAGTCGCTACGCGCGTACAAATTGCCATGAAGCCCTATCAGGCGTCGTCACTTCCGACACCTTGTACCACTTGGGCACGTTTGATCGCGCAGTCGCGCTATTATGGCGAGGCCTGGGTCTATTTATGCCTTCCACAGAATAATAGTATCAGACAGTATCGACGTGAGTGAGCATAGCCACAATTAAAACTGTATAACTTAGTTTATTGACGTTTCAGGCGGTCGAACGATGCATGCAACTAAGCTTTTTGCATGGAATCATTTTAAGCGCCCCTAGCCATTGTCTGAAACACAACGTCCGTTGCTTGCACTTCAACGGGCAAGCACAATGCACGACTCATGATTAATACACACACTGCTCTAGTTTATCTTGATCTATATAATAATCTTTGATAGCAGAATAATTTGTTTACTGTTGTAAAATGCGATTTGAATAGTAGATAACTAAGGACCCAATGTGCAAGGTTTTACTACCGAAACTTAAGTTTACAGCCTTTTGCTACCGGAGGCCATTCCCGTACAATACAATGAGGGACAGTGCAAGAAGCTTGTTATCCCCCCCACAAATTAAGACTCGCATACTAGGTCGCCTTAGGCTTACCAATGCTGGAATGAAAACTAGCGACCCGCCCCGGCTTTGCACGGTTAGTAGAGCATCAGTGTCGTATCAAAAACTACCCGTACGAAGCTGGGTTGCTAGTACTGTATATACCTTCCTCTTGAATCACTATCTATTGCTAAAAACTGCATTAAACTACGTTGCTTACAAAATCAAAGCGTACAAACAACGGGAGCGACTTTGTTTTATACTTGAAAGGATATCTGGCGCACACAAACCAATGTTGGCGCGGTGCCGCAACCAACCATGTAACTTGGGCTTTACCAATAACCTTAAACAGATGGCTAAACTGTAGACGATATTGGAATCAAAATTGGGATTAGATTGACTTCTTATCTGTTTTCTTAATTTGGGTGGACATGTCTGAAAAGGATAAAAAGTTGTTTTCGTCCCAATTCCAACAAAACCCTCCTGACCCTCCTGGTCTTTGTAACCAGGACAGGAAAGTCTAGGACTCTAGCTACTTAATTTGAAAAATAAAACTTAACGAGGTGTGGATAATAATCTAAAATGCCAATCGATAAAAAAAATAAAGATCAGATTCAATTTCAATATATTATAGATTATTGTAATAATTCACATTAAACTTAATTTAAAACTTATATCCCACATAAGCTCCTCACACTCTCAACTACGGTCCTCTTATAGATACTCGCTAAAGGTACTCGGTATAAAATCTCCATCATAAAACCAATAAACAGATTCAAGTCCCATTTTTATTATAAAAATCAAAATTACGAGATAGTATAATACAATCATCTTTTCGTCAATCGAACAATAGACATCGACCACGGCCCGTCGCCGTCCTCGGAGCGCAACATCGTGGACATAAATAACAGAATGCGTCCGGCCCGCCACCGCGGCGTTACACTATATATACAGGCGCGGCGGCCCGGGGCCGGCCGGTTCCGTCCGGTCGGTCATTCACAACACAACACGGCACCGTGTCACTTCACTCTAGTTCGAGGGCGTGCGGCGTGTCCGCGCTCTGCGTGCAGTGGTACAGAACGTCCGCGAGCTCGTGCGCCACCTTCTGGTCGAGGATCTGGCTCATGACGAGCGAGAGCAGCCGCCGCTCGTGCCGCCGGATCAGCGGCCGGTTCTCGGGCCGCTCGGCCAGCCGCGTCAGGGTGTTGGCGGCGCGTCGCAGCATGTCCAGCGACGTGCCCATCGCGTCGGGGTTGTCGCGCAGCGCCGCCACGCCGTGCTGGTTGGCCACGCCGAGCGCCGCGTGCTCCGCGCGCTCGATGAACGCGACCAACGCGCACACGGCGGGCGCGTGCGCGCACACTTCCCGCGCGGCGCCCGCGCCCGCGCCCGCCAGGTAATGTAGCAAGTTGACGGCGAACTCGCGCACTACGGGCCGCTCCGGGCGGCACAAGTCGCGCGCGAGGCCGGCGCACAACGCGGCGAGGCGTGCACGCGGCGGTGTCGCTACCACTAAATCCACATTCGCGTCGGTCACGCACAGTTTACAAAGCGCTTCGAGCGCTAGCCGCCGCGGGGATAGAGGAGACGACGCGGCGCAGGCGGGCGGCGCGTCGCCGGCGACCGCGGCCGGGCACACCGCCCAGTGCAGTAATCCATCTAACAACGGCCGCGCCGTCGCTTCCGGTTGATGTTGTAACTCTAATCCTCCAGCCACATTCGCGACCGAAACTAGCGCATCTTCACGTAGCGCCGCTAACGTGTCCCACCACCATTCTGATGCACCGCGTAAACTCGAACAGCACGCGTCCGCGTCGTAATCATCTCTCGCCGCGCGTTCGTATGCACGTGCTCGATCTGCGCGCGGCGCGTGCTCATGATGTAGTAGTAACAGTTTGCCGGCCAGCGCGAGGAAAGCACCCGACCGACTGAATTCGGCCTCATTCCCCGGCACGAACGTAAGCCCTCTGAGGATGTTGGATAACGCTATACAGCGCCGCGCGAGCTCTTCCCGCGTCTCGTCTACTAAATTGAGGCTGGGCTCGTCTCTCGTATAGCACTCGTCCTCGTAGTCCTCTAGTCGGCGGCGACGCAATACCCCAGCTGGGTCGCGAATCTGCAGCCGCGGTGCGCGCCGCTCCGGTTCCAACTCCATGGGCTCCGACTCGAGATTATCGGCGTCGGAGGGAGGACGGCAGGGTGGAGATGAGGGAGGAACGGAGGCGGCACGCTCCGCGGGCGGTGGCGAGGGCGCAACCGCGTCCGTGGCTGCGGCGGGGGCGGGTGCGGGCGTCACGGAGGCGGGCGGCTCCGGCTCTCTGCTGCCGGGTAGCACGCGGCAAAAAGGTAGGCGGGGCGGTCGCGTCCGCAGACACGTGATGGCGTGTGTGAGCGACGGCGCGTCGCCGGCGAACTGCCAGGGCTCGAGCGCCGCCTCGTCAGCGTCGTCGGGCTCCGGTTGTAAGTGCGGCGGCGGTTCCTCTTCTGTTTTCGTAGTGACGGGATGCCGACGCCGCGACTGCATGGTGTAATTCTCACCGGAGAGGAGACGCGTAGACCGCGCGTGTTCGGGGAGGAGGGGTGAGGGCGCGGGCCTGGCGACGTTGGCGGGGGGGTTGGACGGTGGGGGTGATACGCAAGGTGCATACCACGGCCCTTCGTCGGTAGCTGGCGCGTCAAAAACGTCCGCCAGCGCGCGTTGGAAGTGCTCCAGTAATAAATCTAGGAGACCGGGCATATGCTGCAGCCCGAAGTAACCTGCAAAAAAAATTACATAAATCAAGTACTATCCGGTGGATGTGGATGCTGTAACACACCCCAAACACTAACTGTAGCTTATTTTGCCTATGAAATTCAGCATTAGCAATGAAAGACAATTCTGACAAAATAGTTTTTGTTTCTTACTATTAATGAATCAATATAAACAGAGAACATCGTAAGGGAATTGGCATATTTTAGAAACAAATCAGTTGCAATTGTTACAGTTGTCATCGATGTAACTGTGAAACAAAGTTCGGCCAGGCTTGATCTTTTTAGCGATCTGTCATTACACATTTTGTAGGTATAGTAACATACCTATACAGTTGTCGTCGAAGAGAAGAATGTTGAGTATATCGAGCGCCCAACAGGTCTCGGCCAGTAGGCCAGACTTGAGCGCCATGACGATCCGCCACGCGTCGACGGGCGCGACATCTTGCCGCGTGAGGCGGCGTCGCTTCTCGCCGGCGGGGACGGCGCCCTCTATGCACTCCGCGGGGAATGTGAGTTCACGTTTTAACGCGCCGGGACCGGCGACGCCACTTCCCACCTGAAAATAATACGCATATATTTTAAAACATATTCTTAAGACGTTCTGAAAGAGGCGAAACACGGCTCCAATACTATTGTTAAGTTGCTTTGTAAGTAAATGATGTAAGAAATAAATGAAAAATTAACATATATTTTTTATGAATATAATTTCTATCTTAAAATGCCATGTTGATGCAAATTAAAGTATAATGATAAATGTATAGCAAAATTCATTTGTAATTGAATAATGTAATTTGCAAGACTGGTGAATTGTCCGGTGTATCGTTTATGAAGCGTACCTGTGGTTGGTACTGGTGGTGCGGCCAGGGCTGCGGCTGGGGCTGCGCGGGCGGGCGCCACGGCGCGTTGGGCTGCGGAGGCTGCGCGCGCGGGAAGCCGCCGCCCCAGCCCTGCGGGAAGCGCGCGCCGCCCGCGCCCGCGCCCGCACTCGCCGCACTGCTCGCGTATCCATCGCCCTTCGCGAAATCGGGGTGCCGCCGCGGCGCGCCCGCCACAGCGCCCGCGCCGCCCGGCGGTACGCCTCCGCCGGTGGGTTTGCCGCCGTACTGCGGAATCGACACATATGCTCCAGCTACGTTTCGTCGGTCCTCGCGTCCACTCCGATACTCGGATAGGCCCTTTTTCACCACGGTATGTAAGTTTCTGATATCTATTAAAAATTTGTCTTCTCTTTCTGTTTATTAGAATAAGATAAGCTATCAGGAACTTAACAGACAGCAGTGAAACAGGCCCCGAACCTTCTTAGAAGTCCAAAGACGTTTAACTACCATTATCAATTTGTCCTTAATATTATCGAAAATAATTGTCATTGTCATGAATAAAAATATTCTCTCTCATTTCAAATAAAAGTTAGAAGATATGGACATTGACAATTTTGCATTTGAATGTCTATGGATCTTTTTATTTGATACAGTCAACTTTGATCAAAAACCAACTGAAAGGTAAACTTACGTTGTAAAAATCTGTGTAAAGTCGTATTACAACTTATTTAAAATTACGGTGAGCAATAACAATGACATTTTATGTTATTTAAAAAATCAAAATCAAAATATATATTTTTACACACAAAAACTGAGATATAAACAAACAAACCTTCTATTATTTGTTCACGTCACAAAAACCCAGCAAGATTCAAAAGTCGACTGTATTTCTGACGAAGGAATACTAGAGTATCTGAAGTGAAACGTGGTATCGACGTGGCTGCACTATCATACAATTATCTTAGATATTTAACTATTTGTCGAGATATAAGCAAAACAAAAATATTACTAATTATAAAAACGTATAGAGAATGCAGGCACATCGATTCACTACGAGGGTCGGCATCAAGAAGCGATACAGATGTATTTGTTACACTGGCCGTGCACCCAACATGTTTACGATTATGATATTATCCAACGAAAATCGGTCTAATGAATCGCAGTGTCGAATTCAATTATTGCATTTACGTGAACGTTTGAGACACATTGGACCGAATCGTGTCGCAATATAAACAAAGCGACGATATCGTTATCCTTATAGCTAAGCTTACGATGAACTGTGAGGAGTTTAAATGCATGCACATGATTTAGTGACCAACATTTTATCATAAAGCCACCACCACACACTCTTAACCTTCACTTCCATGGTTTGATTAAATTTGTTAAATTTTGAAGAGGTGTCTGACGTATCAGTTTTGTAGTCTACCGTCCGTCCAATCCAGACGAGACGATGGTGATTTTAAAGCCAATTAATCACACCGCAAGCCAAAAATTTTGTTAACAAAATAGAAGAAACAAATTAACAGTGATAGCTTGTAATTCCGTCAAGCGAGTGATTATTATTCCAAATAAAAATTAAATGAAGCCAAAACCACGTATGATATGCCCTCGGATCGATGATCGGCGTTACAGTATTCCTCTTTATTAGCGAATGCCAATACAGAAGAAACTTGTCGGTTAAATCGTATCTGAATGTCAATATCAGTACTATATACTTTACTGGAGCTGAAGGTGCTTGTACGGTTTTTGCAAACTATATTTGTAAACTATTATGATTTTATAACAGAATAAGTGGATGGCTCGCCTGAAGTCAAGCGGAACCAATTCTACTAGCAATTCTACTTAGGTCTTCCTCAGGTCCCATTTTATCTAAGTCCCGTCTAAGTGCTTAGATAAAATGGGAAGACCGTCGCATAGCATTTCGCCGCCGATCAAGACGATGTGACACGAATTTATTGCGACACAAATAGGTTCTTCTGGGGTCTCTTGAATCCCTGGGAATAGCGAGAGCCTTTGCCGATGGTGCATCGCAACAGAGATCCTTCTACTATTGTACATAGCTACAAAATGAATCATGATTAGTATGAAATCTCGATATCTATACACGTGTTATGTATGTATGTAAATTCGAGATACGATTCAAGCGTCCGTCGATAATCGAGCAGCGCGGGCTGTGGCACAGCACCGAGAGTCTGTGCCGAGCCGGGGCCGGGGCCGGGGCGGGGGCGGGGGGTGTGTAATGAGACCGATCGCCAATCGATGGGAAGCGGTGTTGAGTGCGTGGTACAAACGGGGCGTCCGTACGTAGGGTCTGGGTGTCGGCGGCAGCGGCGCCACCAGCTGACGGGCGAGCTGCGAGCTCATTAGGTTACCGACACTCGACGACTGTCCCGACATCTACACACCAAGATATACCGTCACGCTATTGGTACTCATTTCAATGGATGTTCAATGCCCGGTTGGTGAGCTTTGGATCACTGCGACCATGTAACTTTACAAGAGCAAACGCGCACTGGAGCAACCACGTACTCGTCCACGTTGTGGCCCATACACACTCATGCCCCTGCATTAAGATTTCCCGTGTCGCGGGTAAGATAGACAAACACAGAAATACCAATATATAAGACCCCAAAGCAAACTATATGCTCATCACATAAAGTATGCCCTTGCCGGGGATCGAACCCGGAATCCGTAGCTTCGAAAGCCAAGTTTTAACCAAAGTACAGAAAGTAAATTGGTCAAGGTCGCAGTGTGGCTAGTTAAAATCAGGTATGAATCAGCTAACATAGAGTATTCAAAATAGGTTTTGTTAGATTTATTATTATTGAAAATCGTTTGACCACAACGAGAACGAAGAAACACCAACAAAGTCGATGCTATGGCCGGCGCGGCGTCGTAAAGATAATGCATCGGGTCACAGTGATACAAACTTCATCAACAGGCGTCATTTATTATACTAGATGAAATTATATTGAATACTTATTTTAAGGTGGCGTTATTCTGTTATTTTATGCAGGACATACCTACCATTTTGGTCTACCAAACTAAGCACATACATTCACAACGAAAATGTGGAACTTTATTTTCATTACATTCCCGACTAGAAAGCATGTTAGATATTTTGATAGTCTTTTTCTAAAAGCACGTATTACTTAATTCAATATAGTTCACCGGAATGAGCTACATTCAATTATTCCGGTGCCATATGAAGCAATAGATTCGAATACATACACACTCCTTGCATTCCAGGCATGCATTGCATTCTACGGGCTCTTACTGCACTCAGATTTTAACATCAAAATACCTAAGTTTTAAAACGTAAATATTGGCTCATTTTTGGCTTTTATATTATTTTTAAGTTTTTCAACAATTGGAGCAGTATCTTAAAACAGCCAAACGCTATAAATCAACAACAGATTACTGGACAAATATGGGCATAGAAACATTGTTATTTGTCAAATAATATATTAACCATTTTGACAGAAAGCAATGTTGCTCTGGAAATCAATTTACAGTGAGTTGTTAGTTGATTAAAGATTTTGGCTGTAAATAGTGTTGCTACCATATATCTATTGAATGAAAACATTCTCACCAATAAAACACCACTAAAACATGTTCATATACTACCAATCACAAGTGATTCCATAGCAAAGTGCAACTGAAGAAATCCTTTGAGTTCCACTTTTTCCATATAACGGGTTGGGGTACAGTAATACTGCTACAATGTCAATTCTGTTTTTCATTGAGATACATTGGTATTTCCTGTCTTCTTACGACACATTGGTGAATATCGGATCTGCGACAGTCTAAGCCCAGGAAGGCAGATGCTTTCATGAGCTTATGGTCTTCCCGGCAGTAACATATAATTTGACACTCTTAACATTCATTGACCATACAGGGGCCTGACTTCTGCGACTGCCACCTCGATGGGCGGTTCAAACTAGGACCTCTTTCCGTATGTTCCTAAATCCGTATTAATAGTAGCGGTCACAAAATAAGGATTTTACAAGCGTCTAATATTCAATAGGTACTAATACGAAGCTTACGTTAGCGGAAATAACGTAGGCTTGTGTCACCCATGTGGAATGCTTACCAGGGCCGCGTTCAGCAGCGTTACCCGACAATCGTCGGATGGCAATCCCTGACTTGTGATTGGGTCTCCCTATTCAATATACCAATCACAACGCAAACATCGCGACAATACCGAACGCGACCTTAGCATAGGGCATTATACAATAGTACCATGCGCACGCACACAACGACACGCACGTTCGACAATACCGTGTACACTGAATTAATAAAAGACTAAAAGCCTATATATGAATGGGCGTCCCTAGTTTGCAAGGACACTTCATTGAGTCTAAAGCTCAATGTTGTTGATCTGGTAACAGAATTCGTACGCTTGTGTGCGTGGCGGCCACATGGGGCTCACGCACACATTGGTGATGTTTTGGCTTCAATTCTATTTCATTAAACGGTATTCAGTCTGACATTCTCCGTCTTAGTCCTAATAAATGATGTGTGGTAGTGTATGTGTGTACCTCGATGGGCGGCTGGTGAGGCTGCGGCTGCTGCGGCGGATGCTGGGGCGGGTGCGGCGGGTGCGGAGGGTGCGGAGGGTGCTGCGCGTGCGGCGCGTGCTGCGCGTGCGGGTGCGGCGGCCGGTAGTACTCGGGGTACTGCTGCGCGGGCGGCGGCGTGCCGCCCGGCGCGCCCGCGCGGTACCCGCCGCCGTAGCCGCCGTACTGGTACTGATCGTTACCGCCGCGGTAACCCCTGCACCACACGAACACATATAGCATCAATTCACATTGCCGACAAAACAGAGAGGAAGCGTTCATTTCGATTTAGTAACGGAATCATTACGAAACTTAAGTCTTATTGCTATTAGAACAAAACATACTTCTCACCCGGATAAGTTGGTAACTAATTTAATTAGGAAAAAGTTTTGCTGATGGAAAGTGCTACGTAATATTAGGTGTTCTAATATTATAACTAGGCTGCACTTTCCACCAGTAAAATAAACCACTTATCATCATAGCCGTTGAGATCACCATTTGTCAAACCTACATCTCCAAAATAGTGTAACTCACAAGGTGAAAACTGACTCTTGACGCTGTGCCTAAATCTTGCATGGAAAAGTGTGACTGTATGTTGTACCATGTAACATCAATTAACAACTTATATATGAAACTTCTCATGGGCCCGTAATTTCAGCGGTACTAATAACAATGCACTCTTTGGTATGCAGTTTCAATGCTTCGTTCAAGTTTATTTAATTATTCTGGAATATACTGGATATCAAACATACCTGTCACCATCGGGTCCATACTGTGGGTAAACAGGCCTATTTGCTTGATAGGGAGATCCATACTCATATCCATAACCTTGCTGGTAACCTGAAACACAACAACCGACCCATACAGTTTCACTCATTACAAAGTTCTTGTAAGCTGCTACTTTTCATACTTATACAAATATTTCTAAGCACTATAAATTAATATATTAGGGAAAACTACAAATAAAGAAAGCAAACCATATAACAGCAACCATTTGTGAGTTTGAGGTGATAGGATAATTAAAAATATAATATGAATAAATTAAAAACAACCCCAAAAAGAATTTATTTACATAATAAAAATACATTGCGTTTTGCTCATACTAATTAATGAGATGGAGTAATAGGTGGATAAACTAATGATGAGACATAACGGTGTCGATTCTGTTGGCATAAAAGTACAGATTAAATGTAGTATAAGTCTTTTGACACCTCTATAATTATTGCTGTCTCCTTTACACTGCATGAAAAGAAAACGAGAGAGATGTCATTTATTTTAGTTATAGTCTGGTTCGACATCAACCGAATCGGCACAATTGTCTAATACTGGATTTTCATAAATTGTTAGTATGCTTTACTCAGTAGTCAAGACTAACTGGCTGAAGAAAGGTAGTATTTTTTTCAATTTTTTTTTTATACTACAATCTGCGTGATATATAAAAATCTAATAAAAATGCTTGAGCGTATATAAATACATATAGCATATATTATTGGGTATTTACTATGAAACTGCCGCATAGCATATAGCATATATTATTGGGTATTTACTTTGAAAACTTCGAAATGGTACTGAGGATTAGCAAACCGCCTTCATTTAGCCACCCCAGGCGCATCAATTATACATTTTAAAAACATAAATATTATAAGCTCAAGCAGCATAACATTCATCCGATGCCATGATACAACGGCTACACAACACAAGATAACTTTTGACTGAATGATCGTGTGTACAGTTCGCCAATCATAACTTGGATGATAGTGGTCCATACCATGCCTGAATCGTAGAAAGAGACAACAACATTCAGGGCTGCCAAGTTATGACTGCTAACCGTTGACAGATATCAGCGATCGTGTGTAGCAGCCTTTAGAATATTGTCAGTCCACACACAAAACAAGTATTAGAGCGTGCGTGCATTATGTTCGATCAGAATTTCGCAGATGATGGATATCGTACTATAAGTAGAGAAATATACTTTGGATACTTTGGATTTGTATGTTAACCCAATCTATTTAATCTTTTTTAACGATAATGCAAGTGTAAAATTGCAACACTAAAAGCTTGTACATAAAAAATAGGGGATAAAAGTTTTATTTTTTGTTTATATGATCGCAAATTCAGATTGAACATAATTCATTCCGCTGTGAGGGTGCATTAACGTGCAAAGTTAGGGTGTACCTGGGGGTCTCCGCGGCCCCGGGGGCTCGTCGAACGGGTTTGAGGCGGCGAGGTTGTCGCCGCCCGGCCCTCCGCCTACAAACCACACGAGGTTATACCACCCGATAGTTACCAACCATACGGGAACGTTACCGATTTCTTACTGCTTATGATCTTATTGAAACGGATGTTTAAGGACTCAGTGCGTATGATAGGAATCTGCGTGTACGGAATGTCACGCTTTTTTATTTATTTATATTGATTTCAATACAAAATAAAAATTCCATACCCTCCGATTTCGTAAACGCGTACCCTTTAGCGGCCGATCTGTAGCGTATGTTTATACAGTCTTTTAACGTCCCTGATGTAGCGGCCAATAAATTACGGTAAGCCTATTAGAATAGGTTTAGGCTTTTCACGAGACCTTTTGCTAAAGACTAGCCGCTTGTTGAAACTATTTTCCACAAAGGTCAACACGAATTTGAGATTGGCACCACTATTCATTATTATCCTTGGTAGCGAAATGTGCCAGTCGCCATTCAAATGAACATGATACTTTGATACTTAGCGACGTCTCAACCTCGAAACCCGCCTAGAACACTAATCGCAAGGAACTATCGGAACGTATGAAGGGCTTCAATCAGGTCTTGATTAATGATTGGTATCTTGTAACATTCCAGTAATACTAATAACATGTTATCTATGACTCAGCTCCCGAGTTGGACTAGAGGTAATACTCTTGAAAAATAAGTGAACTTAATAATGAAAGGGTCATTGCCTTATAATAATCCATAAGTTGACAGCTGACCGGTAAGCACCAGTTTATAGCAACACATTTTTGCCATGTCAGAGTGATTATGCAATAAGCAAACATTTTTGTGACACAGCAGTTTATAATTCGATTACTGATGTTCAGCATTATTCGATTCAGATATGCTTCATAATCGTGCATAAGACTGTAGTAGATGAAACTATCGGAACAATAAGACTATAGTGCGGTAAAAATCGGTAGTTTTCCCAGTGATAAATGTTAGAAAGAATTAATGACAAGCTTCATTATGAAGTGATTTGTTAGCGTGATTGTACCATTCGGCGAGAGTTGTTAGGTACGTGATTAACTTGGTGAATAACTGCAGAACTAAGAAAACAAAGCACCGACGGTGTGCAGTAGTGACTGTGACCTTCGCATCGTCGGTTATTACTGAGCTTATGTACAGCGGTATTTACTGCGACCAGTCATTTCCCTATTCAGCTTCACTGTACAATGGAAAAACTTTTATGTGCACATTTGTGGCTAGTACGGAAAAAAAATAATCAAATAAATATAAAAGTGTATGAAACATTCCTTTCTAAAAAAAAGTATTCAAATAGAACAAACAAAATTTCAAACAATGTTTTTATTATAAAGGAGCCATGCTACGCAAATTTTTCCTTGTAGGATAAGATATTATTTATTCTAAATTTATCAGAAAATCTAAATAAATGAACGATGAAACAGGTGGTTCAATCAATTTGAACCATCTTGTCCATCATGTTTTTTATTAATTCACTCTTTCCGCAAACATAAATGGCATTATTATATATAAAAGAGTCGTTAGAACACATTAAGGTAGTCTTAAAATATTATATGTACTTCTAGAGCATTAATTTTGTTCGTAGACGCTCAGTTGCAATTGCCGCTTTTTATTAAAATTATTATTTAATCGTAATACATAAAATTAACTTGTCCGTCAAAAATGCGGCTAGATACACAATGCTATAGTATATAGCACACACGCAGACATTAGCAGCGACGATCGGCATTATCTTGATTACGGGCCACTAGTTGCCCAGGCAATCATGTTTTACAGCGTACAATCAAACGGGCTTTACAACGAGAAAGTATGGTTCTTCGATGTGCCGAACGCGCTACTGAATCGTAGAACCATATTCTAGTTTATTTAAATCACCGAAAGATGGCGGGCGCAGGCTCATTGTTAAATTAATCCTCGTCATAAAGGTGTGATTGTGCTTGGAAAGTTGGTACAAGATAGTGGTTAAATAGTGGTAGTGGAAGTTCTCGTCATAAAGGTGGTACAAAATGAGTACGTGGCCAGTGGCTGTGGTTACCTTGCGAGTGGTTGGGTTGCGGCGGGTAGCCGGCATACTGCGCCGGGTAGCCGTCCATGGCGGCGCCTCCGGGTGGGGCGCCGCCCCCCGGGAACGCTTCCTGCGAATTCGATGAGCCTGCAACAATCACGCATGTTACATTATCACACGTATTCGTATGATATGAACACGACGCCCAACACCGGCAGCGCATTAGGAGAAACGGGAGCGTAATGCGACCCCGTTTATCTGCTGCTACGTGGGTTTGTTTTAGTTCTCGGGATTTTGTCTTGGCGTCGTTTATTGCATTAGAACATAATATTGTTGTTAAGCCGGTTCGAATTAATTTAAACTTTTGACCTACATAAGATACAATTTTCATACTATAAAAAATATCTGTACATTTCTGTTTCCCCATACTTCTTCCCCCTGATACTTCTTTGCTTTTTTATTCCTTCGATTATGCTTTCAATCTATTACATCAAATTGTCTAAATCAGACAAAAATAAAAATATAAAATGTTATTGTAAAATCAGACTAGGCTAATTAAAATAGTTTAGGTGTCTAAGTAATAGAGGCTGGGATTGAATAATAAATATAAATAATCATGAATTTGCAAAATAATATTTTGCAAATTAGTTGCTTAAAAAATATTCCCCTCATTCTCACTCGCATTAAATCACTTCAATCCACTCGATATAAACCAATTTATAAGTCAATCCAAGCTATTTGATATCGACTTTTTATCTCTTTTTGGCAAACTGTGAAAGGGGTGTAAATATCCAACCGATCCTGATTTAGATTCTAATGCCGTCCGGAGTCACTAGATCAAAGATAAGATACATAGTAGTCTTCTGGTATATTTTTGTTGTCGAGTACTATACTATGTACTCCCCCTTCCATAACTATAAGATGACAGGAGGCGGTCGTTGTGTATACAAATTAAAGATGCTAATACCACAATGCGCCAGACTTTATACATATAGATTCCAAAAAAGTATATTAGGCAAAACATAGATATTGGGCACGTAAAACACATGTCAATATATATCAGTTTCGGGTTAAATATAGACTAAAATATAATATATTAAGTAACTGATTCTACCATTAGTTGGCATAGTTATAGCAAAAACCTATTGATGAGTTAGAGTAGCTTCAAATATTATCAACTTAAGTTAAAACACAATGGAGGTTTAGAAGAGAAAATAATAGTTACCTGCACTGGAATTATTGTTCGATTTCCCACTCTTCTTCTTGGTGGAGGCCTCGACCTGGTTGATGATGGGCTGCGGGTCGATGCCGCCGCGGTCAAAATGGCACTCGTACGCGAGCAGATTCTTCGTGTAGTGTTTCCGTAACGTGTACGCAGCCGACGACGAAGCGCCGATGCCTAGCAGACCCGCGATATCCTTCCACGTTTTGTTCTTCGTCACCTGAAAGCGGGCGCACAACTCGTAAACTAACAATTTATAGACGGCGCACGATTGCGAATGCAAATGATTACTACCATGCCGGTTTCGCGGCGCACACGACCGACGACGACGAAGTGTTGCGCCGATATAGCGTCGATACATCGGTGTGGCGACCGCATTGAGCGTTCAATGATAAAAATTTATTAACTATCGTTAAAGGCGAGCCGGGTTTATTGCGCCCGCGCACATAAAGCGATGTGTGCACTAACATAAATCCTAGGTGAAGTCTATTAGTTTCAGTTGCATGGCGCGCTCGCTCTTCGCTGGCACCGCTAAAGTGATACTCGAGAATACAAATGTTTACAAATGCTTACGTTGGGAACTGTAAAATCGCATTGAATTGCGCGCGCTCATACCGTCCTCCGTGCATCTATTTAATGCTTGACTTTTAGTGCCGCAAGCATAATGGAATTCAATATCTTGTGCGGAAGGTTTTATTTTATCTACAGGGCAAGAACTAACGTATTTCAGTGAAAATAAATGGTGGATTAGATTCAGTGGTCACAAGTGGAAACGCTACAAAGTTCTGTGCTATTTAAGTGCGTCGTTTAGTAACTAACCGTGCTCGGTAACACTACGAACGAAACCTTGACATATTTCTGATAAAACTTGGGTTGGAATTACTTGTATTGTTATACGTTCAACGTGGTGCGTCGAGAAATGTAGGTACTATTTAAGCGGCGTAACATTTTTGCTTTGAAACAGAGATTTATAGGTAATATAATGTTTCATATTACGTTCATACATTTAAGCGCCTGATAATGTTGCGGATTTCTAGTCCTATTATAACCACATGTACGTGAGATACGGTAGCTGGCATGCAAATGAAAGCCTCATCAAGTGTATTTAAACTGAACCCATTGTAAGAAACCGGCAGAATAATAGGCGTACTCATAACATTCGGGCTTGTAGCTAATTGCTTAATTACATTGCGGTTTATAGCTTTTGAGAAAAGAATCAGTTCAAATTATTCAAGCTGTGTTGTTTACAACACTTAAAGCTAAGGTGTACTTTAAACAAAGTAAAAATAGTTCACAACATTGTTGTTCATAGACAAGCAATCAGAGTGCCCTTTTATATATAAAAAAACCCAGAACAGACAATACCAACTGGCTTCATAGCTCAGTTAGTAGTAGCTCTGCCATCTGCGCTGTAGGTCGTGGGTTCGATTCACACCCAGGACAAGCATTTGTGTGACGAATATAAATGTTGTCTGGGTCTGGTTCTAATGAAATATGTATTATAAGTACGTATTTACACAAAAAAAGTAATATAATATATTATTTATAAAATGAAAATTTATTTGTTGGAGGAGCCGGGATTGTCTTTGGTCAAAACAAACGTTTTTTTTTATGTGAATTTAGTAACGAAGTGAGCTGAGGGCCCATCTGGTGGTGTGGCGACCACCGCCCATGACAACAGTAATGCGACTCAGTATAAGATTTGGATCTTACACTGAGTTGCATTCATCCTGCTCGTCCATCGGGATGATACGTCTCATGCGCATGTGATTTCACCGGCACCCTCACCCTTCCACCGGAACACAGTAAAGGGAGCACTACTACTTGGCCGCAGATTCCAGATTCCAGGTGTGGTACTTAACTGGCACAAGAGGAAACCTAGGAGAGCCAGGTACTATTGCATTGGCATTGCTGTGTTTCGGCGTTAAGATATGCGGGTGCCGACGAAACTACAGACTGAGACATTCGTCAAGCGTAATACGAATACGATGCGACTTTAGTCTGCTAGTAGACTTTAAGTCTTCCCATAAGAGAATACCCCCAGCTGTATTACCGTTGTCAGACACACACAGGTACTGTTTATGTAAGTGGGCTATATGGTCATTACATCACTTAGTCACTTAAAAAATCCTGTACATTTGTATGATGATGCAGGATAATTTGGATTCTTGGATCTCTGCCTCCTGCGCTGTAGTTTGTGGGTTCGATTCCCACGCAGGCCAAACATTCGTTTGACGAGCATATTTCGTTGTTATGTGTTAATAAATATGTGATTCTAAAAACTATAACGAATTTTAGTATATAATATTGTATAAACTATGTTTAGCTTGGGGCAAGACAACATTGTGTGAAATGTCGACATAAAAATAAAAAAAAGCTTCTTCTTTTCGTGTGCCAACTCTAGTGTCGGAATTTCCAAGCCGCCCGAAAGCCCAAAAACATCGCTTAACGACTAGTAGAGCCGGGATTGTACTTAACGTGAAGAAGCGCTCAGTTCAAATACCACTAAATGATCATCAATCCAACTTTTAATCGGGCCGAAAGTGGCTTAACTTAGATGACTTAATAACAACTAACCAAACTAAGCAAAGAAAGCATACTGGAAAAAAAAATCTGCCTGGTACTCACGAGTATAACGAAAAGGTATATGATGTATGGCTCACCTCAACGAACCCCCCTCGGTCCCGCACGAGCAGGTACAGCCGGTAGAGGTCGAGCGGCTGCTTGGAGATGGTGGGGCACGCGGCGATGGGGGTGCGCCGCTCCTCCATGAACGCCAGCAGCCGCTCCACCCAGCCGCGCCGCTCCGGCGCGTCGTCCATCTCGTACAGCTTGCCCAGCGAGTCCGACTTCTGGCGCATACACGCAACATCATACACTGTGCTTGCCACCTCCTCATGGCGGGTGGGACGAGACAGTTCCCGGTTGGTAGGGGACCGACGCGACTTGTGTATATTTTCTCGCTTTAACCACTGACGCAAGTCTAAACTGAATTTGTTTTTATTGACACCTTTTTCGCCTTATTGCAATACCAATAAATATTGTTGAGAAATTTATGTGATATAATTTTATCTCCCAAAATCCCAAACGCAAAAATGAGATAAGATTGTATAATAAACAGTTATTGGAATTGTTAATTTTTAATCATATTATTATGATTAATAAATAATGCTAGACTTGTGCTAGTCTAAAAAACGAGAAAATAAGAGACCTCTAAGTGACGATAACATTTACCGTACGTTATCGTACTGCTTCACTTTTAAAATACACTAATTGAAAAGTCTTATTGTTGTCAAAGGACTTGGAAACTGTCTCGTTACACCGTAAATCAAACAATTCAGAGAAATAAACCATAACGCATCTAGATCTGGGAAAAAAATAGTACCTGTAGCAATAGTGAGCAAAAATATTTACAACAACTGTATTTTTTTCTTAATTATTAGCAAATATTGCAATGTATGAAACAAAGACAGACATGGTTGTGAAAAATTTGAATTTGAAAGAAATTGATGCACAGCAAAGAATTAAAATCTGTGTAAAACTATTTGAAAATAATATGTATCGACGGCTCTGACGGCTGAATCGACGTTTCTTTCGTGCAAAATGCAACATTACGGCCAGCCATAGAGCAAATTTAAATATTAATAATAATTTTTGTTAAATATATTTGACTAGTTTCATAACATAGAATGCGTTATTATTATTTCTGTCTGAAGTAAACTAAGCGAATATCCCATTGTCACACTATGCTAGTCTTGAGTGGTTGTAGTTTATAACAAGAGCGATTTGGTGGTAAACGGATGAAGCTACGTGGTAGATTGATGAGAAAATGTGCATTACCGGGACTGACGAAGACTCTCCCCGTCGTTTCCTTTGGTTATCCGCCTAGAATCAGAATTTCGAGTAATGTATTGCAAAATGTACTCGTATGTACACCTTTGCTACGACATGCTTACGTCAGCCCCGACTTCTAAAAAACTCCTTATTTATTTCAATTATAATATTTACAGAGAAACTTAACTAAAAGATGGCGATGATGAATGAGCCAAAGGTGTCATGCCGATATAAAATAAATTGAATAATTAGGACAAACATAAATAGTCTATACAACATTTAAAAGGTAAATAAGAGAAAGACAGAAATAAGGAGTTTTCATTGCACTACATTTACAATAGCTAAATTATGATACTGTAGTTTATCAAACGAACATTTCATTTTTATCGTGCAATTTATGCACAGTGCAGGCGTTCATTCCATTCATGCTCCATTTATATTTCGAGCAAAATAGCAATTTAACGGTACATACGACAAGGCAGATAAAAAATTCAGATACTAATTTGGCGCGACAGTAAACTCAATGCATGAAATAAGGCTTATTCTCTAGGTTTTCTAGGTTGCTACCTAAAGTATATAAATTACGCTTGGATATCAATTACCGTCCAATCCATTGATTGGATTCGTTCCTTTCCGAAGCAGTAGTCCATCACCGAATAGAAAAAGTGTAGCGGAAAGCGGAAACAATCTGAAGCTAGACATATTCTTTTTGGAACGGTGAATAGTGTCTGAGCCGAAAATTTCGTTTAAACGCGAGAAATCATTAGATGCAAATGCATTTCATAATGCACAGAAGATTACTACCATGCAGCTTGCAATATTGGTTATGAGAAATATTAATAATTCGAGCACTACACATGCTTATGATCTTTAACTTGATATAAACCTTTGATCTGTAGGACTCCGGCTGTATGTGACTGTTAAAGACCTGAAAATACATGATAAAATGCAATGCTTCCCTTCTTTTATCAACTGTGATGAAAGGTGAACTAATGAGAAAACTGGGTGACCATGGAATTTGGTGTGGATTGGGAAGATACTAATTTTGTGATATTTGCCACACACGCTGAAAACCGTATACTTACAAATATTTAAATCAAGTTACCAGCAAAATATTTCATACAAAATTACCGATGCTTATATTAACATACTGTTAGTTGGCAAGTCACAGCATTAACTAAGTTTTATTTACAAAATGTACAAATTTCAGTGTATAAAATTTGGCAACAATGTTCCGGGGACAGCAAAAGCCGATAACTAAACGACTCGGACGCTTGGGAATAACTAAATGAGCATGCTAATTGGTTGTTACCTACAAGACCGTTTGGCGGGTCAGACGCGCCCGTCCCAAGTGGTCGCCTGACCATGAGTATACACGACTTGTAACACCAATGCTATATGTAATTAGATCCGAGTTTCTGACATCAACACTTGACAATGAGGTATTTTCCAAACTTCTAAAAACGTTGATTCGATTTACAGTTTTGTCTAATTCAACGTGGCTTATAATAATGTCACCCCAATAGTACTAACACAACAATATTAAATCTCCATTTATAGCTACTAAATCTATTTTCATTCCAACTATTAAAGCATAATCTTTTATTAAAGATGTTGCCATCTTCCAAGGTATATTCCCTACCGAACCATTCCATCTATTATCACGGAATCAACAGGAGGAATCATGCAGGCGCTATATATTGCAAATATCTTGTCAAAATCATTATTATGCGAGAATCATCATTACCGTTTATGTCAGCGTATCGCAAAGATGAACGGTTCATGTAAATTCATAGTAAAACTAAGTCTTTTTTGTCCCCAAATAAAGTGACGTCAATACTTCCTCCGCTACCTAAACTATTTTAATCTCAAAATCATTATCTGGCTACATCATGAAGTGGCATTTATGTATTTTAAAGTTTTGTGTAAAACATTTATTGTTACACGAAATAAACAAAATTATTAACGAAACATCGCAAATTACTACGTAAATTCCCCATCCCCAGATAGCTGGAGTTTGATCTTGATTCGGACTTGAGTTTTGTGAGAAATGGAACAACTAGTCAGCGTGACCAAGAGGAATGAGTACAGTGACCTCAGGGTAATCCCCACTCACAGGACTAGAGGGCGGGCGCGGCCAGGGCGACGGCGAGGTCTCGTAGTCGTCGTGCAGGGAGGAGTGCGACGCGCCGCCCGGCGACGGCGAGGGGGCTGCGCTACCGTACTCCTTGCGCGAGCCCTTGCCGGAGCCCGACGGACACGTGTCGTCGCCAGACGCTGTCCAACAGATAAAGTATTCATTAACAATCTTACGCAAATTTCTATGTTCAAATTGTGACTGCACGTAAGAAGTTTAGCAAGTTTAAAGCTACAATGCTACTACAGAGATTCAGAGCTGATGGTCCTGGAAAAGGTCCATCGATTTCCAAGACAACTAAAAACCTTCTTCAATACAGCTTTGGAACAAAACAATTGCTTGAAATTAGACCATTCTTAATGTTGTCAAACTTAGAACAGCCTCTTAGTCGGAGAAAGATACGTTGGAGATTAAATGCTAACACACTCATACCCCAGCACTGTGTCAAAGGTGGCATTGAACGACATCCAAACAATATTTATATCCGAGAACAAACTTCATGCTCATCACACAAATGTTTGCCACGGCCGGAAATCGAACCCGGGACTAACAATGATCAAAATATACATATTAATAGCAAACATAAATTAGTAGCTGCGCTAGTTAGCACCTGTGTTTGAGCTACTTAAAATGCTAAAACATTCTAAGTAGCTCAAACACAGGTTTTATATTACTTGTTTTATTATTAACTGTTTGTGCACCTGTGTTAAGGGCGTTAGTCCGGAGAACTGCCACCATACCAATTTCTCCCGCTAAACAGTAGTGCAATTGCATTGATGTGGTCTGGTTTGAAAGGCGTGGATTTCAGTGAAATAATAATCTCGCTACATCCATCTTCATACTCATAATGTACTACGGGAGTTCAATCCGGATTAGGAGATATAGGATATAAAAAATAAAAAAACAGTTTTTGGTCTCAGAGGACATTCCGGTTCTCCTTCATATCGACACGATAATGAGAACTGTGTCTGTGTGTGCGAGCGCCAGTTTTTGCTCGTCGTATGGATCGGCTCTATATCAATACTGTGTCAGTTTTATTGTCATTAAAGTCTCGGAACGAGGTAACGCCATTCCTGATGTGAAGATGTTACCGCCATATTAGCAATAAGACTCAGGTATTCTACCGAATAATGGAGAAGACGTATCGCGTTGCGGCCATCACTTTCAGGATGGGAATGAACGGTTCAGCCGATGATTGAAAGACATGTTGATGCTACCAGATCAAAGCCTAATCACTGTTACTTACGGATCGTAGGCAGTGGGAACATTAGGGGCTGATGCGGTACCTGCGGAGGCGTTGCTGAGCGTGCTCTGCTGGCTGCCCTCATCGAGCGGCGCGCCGTCGGGGCCGGTGGTGACGAGCGCGGTGGCGGGCGCGGCAGGCCCGTTGTCGTGTGCCTCGCCCGGCGCCGTTGGCGGCGGCATCGCGCCTTCGGGGCCCGCGCCGCCCGGCGCGCCCGGCGGGCCCATGTGGCGGCCCTGCAGCTGGAATACAACAAGCGATATTCAATTACAAGGGGTTCGTGGAGGTGATCTCCGTATGGCGTTACAATTGCATGGCGCGGCGCACCCTGCTCACAGCTAGATTGGTGTACGAACAATGACTCAATCTACCTTTGATATGATATGAACAGAAAAGACTAATCGGATTATTTTACTAAATGGTACTTATATACGAATACTCGATATTTATCACAGTTGCCGGTGGTAGTATGAATAGAAGGCGTATGTGTATAGGTAAAGCCAATGTTCTCACCGGCTTCATAGGTGGCTGTGGATAGTGCTGCGGAGGATGTGGCGGCGGCGGCGGCCGGTACCCTCCATAAGGATAGGGATGGTGATTCCTCGGATAGACGTAGGGCTGCGGCGGGTAGTGCGGCGACTTGTAAGCCGGGTGATGTCCGTAGGGCTGGCCCACCATCGCGCCGGGCGGCGGGCCGGCGCCGGGCGCGGGGCCAGGCGGCGGCTGCCCGCCCGGCGCGACCCCTCGCGGCGCGCCGCTGCCGTCCGGCAACGACGACGACGTTCGCGGCGGCATCGTTACGTTCTGCGTGCCTGCAATCAATCGAAAAACAATCGTTAAATACGTTAAGAGAGTTACTATTATAAGTTCAAGCACAGCCGATAAGTTGTTTCATATTTCAGACAAGAGATAATAATAACAACAAACCCTGTTATCTAACTACGAACTGGTTAAACTGACACCTGCATAACATTGTAAACGGGCGTGTCTAATCGCAGTTTCATAGTGACACGGGCGAAACATTAATTATTCAAAGCTATGTTTAGTGTTAGATGTATCAATTAAATTACGTACGAGAGTGCAAGCGAGCGGCGGCAAGCGGCAAACATTAGAGAGAGTAATCGATCGCGAAGGCTCGGGGCTGGGGCTCGTGGCTCGCGGCTCGCGCGGGACGCAGGCACACGTCATTTGAATAATACAGCTAACGAGGGCTCGCCGGACTGAGCCTAGCCAGTCTAGCTCTATCAATCGAGGGCAGAGAGACGCATCCGATCACTTTCGTTTTCCATAGGCACGTGAGCAGCATGCGCCGCACCGCTAGCCTGCGAATTCTCGCTGCACTTTATTACATCCGTATATGTGCATACGACATGCACGCAACGCATTGACCGAGGCCGAGATACGAGCGGCAGTGATTTGCGACGACGAAAGTGGTATTGCAGCTTTTATGTAGGTCGATTTGGACTCGGTTATGCTAGTATTACGTGAAAACGATCTCCACCCAACTGTTACGGTCGATGTTGATTCCGCAAACTTAGCAATCTGACAAGTATTAGTAAAAGATTCGCTTGTCCAGAGAACCCTTCGGAGAGTGCGGGTGTGTATGAATGAGAGTGGTCGTGCGCAAGGTCCGTCAGTGTAATCTCATCAGTTGGCTATTATCGGACCATTATATAGTGACGGCGATCAGACAGCTAACAGACGGCTAGGCGCCGGTGAATCATAGATAACGATGTGGAACCGACATGCGCCCACCTATTTATCTATTTGTTTACGGCGACCTTTAATGAGTAGCGACGCGGTAATAGGGTCGTCCGTCCCGACCCATCCCACAGACGTGCCGATGGCTGTCTTTCTTAAAAATGCATGCCGCCAAATTTTGATAGACATAAAAAGGCTGTGTTATGATATGACTTTATGAGTGCTTTTTCCACTGCCAATCAATGACGTATTTGATTTTGCGCTGCCTCGCAATTTACATTATCATTTACTCCATACTTATACCCATTTTCTAGTTCACGAATGTCTAACATTTGCCTACAGACAAATGAATAGATTATCTGTTATTGGAATCTTGCTACCAGCATTCATTCATTGATATCAGCAAATAATGGATTTCTGTGAGCAAGCCCGGAACTATTTCACCTTTCTGGTACCTAGGTCTTGTATCGTCGTACTTCATTATTTTCTAGTTCATTTTTATTGTAGTCCGCCGATGAGAATCATCGAGAATAGTTCTTAAGTGTCCAATAATTTATATTTATAAGTGTTAAATAATTTTGTATTTAAGTAACAAATTTTCAGATCAGAATAGATTTAATCGTTACAATAGTTCATTTTAAGTTTAAGTATAGCAGGGCCTTTTTTTGAGGGGCTTTTAATTTTAAGCTTCTTTCCATAATATGGGTTATATTTTGAGCAGAAGTCTGAAATTTTAAATTACAATTTTTTGTAATAAGCAGGAATTAATGAGCACACGATGTTTAAACAAATTTTGACTTTTTGCAACTTTTTTGTATTGAAGTCAGTTTATTCGATTTTTAATCGACAACGACAACAACGACAACGTTATCACACTCATACCTCTGCACTAGGATTCCCTGTGTCGCAGATGGCATGGACGAACACAGAAACACAGGACAAACACCCAAGACCCGAGAACAAACTTCGTGCTCACCACACAAAGTGTGCCCCGGCCGGGAATCGAACCCGGGACCCCTCGCTTCGAAGGCAGGGCTACTACCAACTAAGCCACGGAGCCGTCATTCAATCATTCAATTATTATGTCATAAAATTAAAGGGACGATCTGACAGCCTTGAAGTTAAGTGGCAGTTTAGTAAAATTGTTGTATCTTAATTTCGGAATAAAGTTATAAAATAGTATGATTTATTTTATTATAATGATTATGATATTGGTTTTATTTTTTTATTCCTATATTTATTATTATATAATATTTTCACCCAGACATGAAATAAACACTTTTTATTTTCGTCACATAAATGTTTGTCGTGGGTGGGAATCGAATACACGGTCTATAGCGGAAAAGACAGAGCAACCACCTTCTGAGTTGTGAGGCCAGTCAAGAGTCTCTAATATGGCAAAAAAGAACTCCAGTAACTCTCCGCCTTAACCTCGACTAGAACACAAAATGACTTCAATTTTAGTTCTATTCAATAGAAACAGGATAATACAATACAAGTGGATTGAAGAATCATTTAGTTCGACTACGGCTAGAGTTATAGTAGTCTAAATAGCAAAGTTGATATGTTTTCGTATTCTCGTTGTTCTTGGTAGAGAACCAGGCGAGTCGATTCAAGGGCAGGCCCGTCGCCGCTCGGCCGCGGCCGCTCCGCACGCGTAACGCAAGAGCCGAGTCGAGGTCTTTACTTTCCCAGGCGATATCAAAGCCAAGACAAGTATAACCTTTTAAAAAAAAACATATATGTTGTCTGTTCTGTCACAAGCTTACTATGGTCAAATGTTTAATGAGTACGTTATAAAATTCTGAATAATATGTGCAAAATCCGTCTAATATGTCATGAATGACCGATCTGTATGGAAGCACATACATCGCACAGCAAAACTAAAACGCCGACAATATATTTTTTTTATTCCAATAAGAGAGTATTAGTTTCTCCCAAATAAGGCATGTTCTTCCATATATTAAATTATATTAACACAATTCAAATTCTTTTTTAATTTATTTTGTTTTGTAATCAGACGCATGTTATGTATCGGATGCAGATTATTATAACATTAAAAGAAAATAATGGTATGCAAATATTGCGAATTGATATGAGTTTCGGTTCCGAAGTGGCACATTAGTGTCAAGTATCGGGCATGTGGTGTTGGCAAGACGGCCTCAGAATTGCGTGCAATGTGGGTCCAACCGCGTACGCTCACGCGGCCGAAGTCGATTGAGGCTAGTGTAGTTACCTCGACACATTCCACGAATCCGATCACTACACGCCCACGCGCACAAACCAGACCGATACCGCAAACTACCAACTCGATTGCCGCCAATAATCCAAATGAGATAGACCTTGCAACTTGAGAGTGATTCGGCTACCAACAGAGATATTTCCAGTTCAAGTTATTAAGATCGACAGCTTTCAGAAGTGAAGTCAAGTTTATCTTGAAAACAAGCTGCTCCCCGCGACTTCATCCGCCTAGAATTGAACTTTTTTTTGCGCGTAACCATAATTAGTTTTCTAAAATAAATGTAGCCTAAGCTACTTCTTATAACATCAGATATCTGCCAGTCAAAGTGCTGTCAAAACCGGTCCAATTGTTGCGGAGATTAACCGGAACAAACGGAAAAACAAACATACAGAAGAAAATGTTTTTTTGTTATTAGTTCTGTTTTCATATGCATGTAGTAAAAAGCTGTTATTTTGACATAACAAACAGACACTTCAATTTTATTTATTAATATAGATATAGATGAATCATTAATTGTGAGAAGAGTGATTATACGAAAATTATTGGTTCATTAATTTAAAATCCAACTTCTGGAGCACAACACAATCGATCAAAGAATTGAATAAAGAAGTGATAAAATGGTTTCACTGATTCATTATTCAAAAAACACATTTTGCAAGATAAGGCCTGGCAGATTTTAATACACGCAAAAGATATATTTTAGTCGAAAGGTAATGCGAATAGGACAAATATTATCCCCAAGTCGAGAAGCGACGTTTATAAACAGAACAGAAACAATAACGTTAACAAGAGCGGCCTAGTTGAGACAAACGGTGGCGTCACGACGTCGCCGTATTTGCCGAACCATTTATGTTGATCACCACCAACGTTGCTGTCGCTAGCTCTGCTCCAACAACCGCACCGCACAAACCAAATACGTACGAGTTCGTATAGTGTTGAATTAACTAAATAAATATCGGTTAATTCATTTACGTCCTATACTCACGGTGTACCAGAAAGTGTCACAGTGAAGTATGTTGAAATAGGAATTACAGGTAGTTTAAGGACACCCATTAGGAATCTCTCTGGTTTCGAAAATGTTCAACTATGTCAGTGTATTCAAGTTTAATTTTATTGTGTAACATAATAACATTATAGGTAGGACTGAGTGCTTTCAAAAATGTAAAGATGACTTGGTAAAACGTAATAAACCAAGCAAAGATTTCATGTAATCAAAAATATATGTATATCTTTACTTATAGGTAATCAAATCGATCGTAAGAAAAGATTCGCATAAATTGACGAATATTACAAACGCCATGGCAAGTGTCAAGAGAAATCACATGCTATAAACACAGTTAAGAGAAACAAAACATATCATAGACTAATCCCCGTTATTATTTCAAAGTGAATGGTGCAAGAATGGGGTGGCAGATACATTTCCGTTTACAGTCGAGGTTACTTATAGAGTTGTTGTGGGGGGTAGATTTGTAGGTACTTGCGTTTGTTGAATGTGTATAGTAAAACCGGGATGTCTGAGCAAGGTTGGGGAAAGAATGTCCGCACCATTAGCCGAGGGGGCAGACGAGAACGGGGTGAATGGGCTGTCGAACCCTCCGACGACCTTGACTTCAAGAGATTTATCACTTTTCCGGGGTAATCTGAATACAATTAGGCGATGGGCAGCGGGAGGGACCTCGGATACGCAACAGGTATAGGTTGTTTTTAAATCACGTCTTATTATCAAAGCAAGTGCAATCCATTTCAAATGACAAGAGAGTAAAACGAAACTAGGATCTGTGTAGAAGGTGGCATGGAAGAACACAATTCAACTAAGGCCACTACCACTATGGAGTACGGAGATATCCAAACAAACCAGAAATTTGATGTTATCACAGATTTATCTGAGTCAATCGGAAAAGTAATCGGATAGGATACGCCTGCCGCAGCAACATGTGAGTGTAGCACTGATGTGCTCCAATGTGCTCTTTGCACACTAACCGACGCATATCCCGCTGCAGAAAATGCAATAAACGTAGCAAGATTTTGGAGAGCAACTTATTCTAACCATAAATTATACAGAGATGAAAAAAAAGAATCTTACAATAAACTCTTCGTAGACACAGACCGGTACGAAGTTGAAAAACCTTTAGGAGCTTCGTGAATATGAGATACTAGCTGTGCTCCGCGGTTTCACCCGCGGTTTTCTAGTTTTTTTTTTCTTCAGATGATTTAATAATTATTTTGAACACAAAATTGGTTATTGTGATTAAACCATGATAGCTAGATATATGTTCTTGCGGACTTTTTTGTAGGTCTTAATGGGATCTACAAACCCGTAGTACATCATTTTGTTCTATTGTCAATAGTTTTTGCAGCGCACGCAAAAATAGGTTTTCGATTTTACACCTTGTGTTACAAAATAGCAATTTACTTACGGATCCCTAAATTTGAAAAAAAAAAAAGAAACATTGCCTATAGCCTTCCTCGATAAATGGACTACCCAACACTGAAAGAATCATTCAAATCGGACCAGTAGTTCCGGGGATTAGCGCGTTCAAACAAACAAACAAACTCTGCAGCTTTATAATATTAGTATAGATTACAAGTAAAGTAAATGAAAAGTATGACGTTAAAGAATAGTTTATCTAAATAATTAAGAAACCTACGTGAAAATTCAAAAGATGAGTAATCTGTGGAACGTGAGAAATGCGTCTTGTTTCCTGTCTAAGTTATTTCCTCTTCTATGTTCTCGCAATAGGCAAATTTAGGCAAAGAATAACACATCTGTTATTCTTCTTAAATTTCATTCTTCGTCAAATTCTTTAGAACAATTTGTTTTCGGCGTCTAAACTTACGAGTCATAATAAAAATACAAAAAATCATTAGTGATCATTTTCTTAATAAGTTTTCTATCAGGTATCTAGTTCCCGTAGTACAAGCTATTGTTAGTTTGAAGCTTGAAGGCGCTGTTTAAAAATGTTCATGAAAAATTATTTTATTTTCTTATATCCTTTCGAGAACCATAAATTAAAACTCAAGTAGAATACCTATTCCTGTATATTTGCAGAAAAATTTTACTTACAGAAACCGTATATCTATCTAAAAGGAAATCGAATACCGAGAACTCGCCCTTGTCGGAGAAATAAATAATACAAACGACCTCACCTCAGCCATCCTTGAACAACAAAAAATATTCAAAACAAACCACGGAGAATGTTTTACGTGAAATCGATCAAAACAAACATCGAGCCAAGATGGAGCAAAAAAGCGCTGTTACTTCCTGTTTTTTCTTTTGAATTGACCTATTAGTGTCTTGGTTAAGCAGTGATAAGGGCAACAAAACCTTTGACTTCCACATGCAAGTAAAAATTAATGCTCGCGTCCGGATTTTAAGACAACGCTTATGTGTGTATATTGCCTTATGTGTACCTATATGCTGGCAAATGAAATAGACAATGTATAAATCTCTGCGGTAACAATAATTGACATTTGTAAAATGATTTCAAACAAACCAATAGCAGAATATTTGAACGTGAACTCCTATATTCGAATAATGAGGTCATTGGCCTTGTCAAGGACGAACAGTCATGCGGATTCCGTACAAACAAAGTAAAAAAGTTTACATTAAGAATTCGGAATGGAAATTAAGTACATCAGGCAGCTTGAAGTAGCAGAGGGAAACATTTAATGAAATCTATATTTACATATCCTGCTTAAAATATATGCCTTCCGGTTACTTCACAATATTTTTTTTATCTTCAGATATTTGGACCAACTTAAATCACTTATGATTTTCGAAACATGTTATGATGAGTTTTGTAATATATTTACTGATGTTTCCAATTGTAGTCAAAAGATAGAGGCCTATAATGAAAATGTATAACCAGTATGGACTTTTTTTAACGTTTAGCCACTCGGCCCCTGCTCTAGGTTTCCCTATGTCGCAGCTAGTATGGTCAGTTACGGATCTTTTCGTCGGAGTTTTACGTGTCAATTAGAACACCGAATATTAATATCCTGGAAACCTCGTAATTCAAAAAACTCCACCTTCGCCCGCAGTAAGAAATTCTATATAATTTAGTTTACAGGAAATACGGTAAGAAATTTAGTTTACGTATACAAGAGACGAAATCCTTAAATCTTAAATCTAAAAAGTATCGTCTTTCTATCGTCATTTTCTAATATACTGATATACCTACAAAATCGCGCGAAATTATTGCGAACTTCGGGACCCCTCTCCTCCAAAGCATGGTGACTACCAACTATTTTACGAATCCGTCAAGAATTTCCTTTTTAACTGAAACCATAGCAGAAGGCTACATAACCAAAGCAAACTCATATATTGTTATATTCTATATTGTGATCGACGCCCTCGTTATAAATATAGGTTTCAAATGTCACGAAGAAACAGAGGCAGCATTCGAGCTTCAAGAGCGAGTCTTATCTTACTTGATGGCATTCCATTGCTCGTTCTCCGATACGCACGACGGACGACTGCGAAACGCTTTTAGCGCCCGTATACTGTACTACCATTGCACCATTTTATGAAAAACGACTGTACAGCTGGGCGTGTAAGGTCGAAAATACAACAAACAGGAGATCTTGCATACTTTGCGCAAAAGAAACCTTATTGGTCGAAAATTAAAGTCGTTTTCGAAAGTCGCGCACTATGCGGGCATCAAACAATACGCAATTCACCTTCGAACGCGTCGGGTTGCGGTATTGCGGCTTCATTGTGTTAAAATAACGATGGAATGGAACTCGTATTGGAAACGAGCACAATGCGGT
Organism: Aplocera efformata; assembly: GCA_921293045.1. Taxonomy (NCBI): domain Eukaryota; kingdom Metazoa; phylum Arthropoda; class Insecta; order Lepidoptera; family Geometridae; genus Aplocera; species Aplocera efformata. Next base: position 3,281,983 of record OV121057.1, read on the forward strand.
CGATATTAACAATTTTATTTATATTTACTTATCGATAAGAAAAATCATTATCAATTTACTATGTGTAAAAATCCTCACAATGAAGAATTTTACATAAATGTTAAAATCGGATTTTTTTTACGGACCCTACTTTATTTTTATTGAATTAATATTGGAATTAAAAGTAAAGTTGTACACAGTAACAAACATCAAAACATCTTCAAAAAAAGTATTCAGAGCTAAACATGAGTAAGAAATGTAATTCCTACAACAGATTTGATAAAAGAAAACTATGAAATTAGACTTCGTATCTTCAAAAGGAAGAAAAGGTTGCCTCAAAGAAATTGACACAGACAGGCAAACAGATATACAAATCAAGCCGTCAAACTAGAATATCCCACTTTTTAGTCGTCAATTCGATTAAAGATTCTCAGCATTATCAATGATACTCGTAATTATCAGGAAAGATACATTTCGATATATAATTTCGTTATTAATGATTCAAAGGTAATTCAAGCGAACACAATTCAATGTTAGTTCAATGGAGGATTTGCCCACCATACGAATTAACATTTCATAATTTGATAATTTGACTATTTCACACTTCGAAATCATTTTACCAGCCCGGTATCGAAAATTTTTGATCGCATTTAGCCAACTTTAGAATTTGCAATTAAAAACTTTCCAAGTGTATTTCTGTTACAAAATGAACCAAAGTAAATAGAAAATGAGTCATTCGTTTTACCATCTCAAGACCGAGTAGTATTTTTCCTCAGTCACTGTCTATAATTTTCTAATGTGAGACTTCACGTAGCTTGATGTTTGTCGAGTCGAGAAGTCCGACAAGCCGATGCGTTGACGTCATAGTCATGTAAACCTTTACCGAAGTGCTCGTTCACAGCAAGCGGCTGACGGCCTTATTGTACAATGCTGGCTTAGAAAGCGCAGTCTATATTTGTATAGGAACGTAAGCGGTATTGGACCGGGTTATATGTTCATACGACCGTCGTATAGGAGGCATGGAGCGAGGGTGTATTGCGGTCATATAACCGGTATTCGAGTGGTGTGGTGCGGCGCAGTCGCCGCTCAGCCGGCCCGCAGTCCGATGGCGATGTTTTGAGAAAGCCACGTTCGACAATCGTTCACTATGCTAACAAAACAAGATTGCTTTTGAAGTTGATCATTCGTTACAGACGATTGCTAGAAATCGAATATTAGCTTTACTTCAACTAAGCACAAATTGGATTTTTAAAACGGTGCATTTCTTAGAATTATATCAATATAAAAGTTTAAAACTTTGAGTGGAAATTAAAAAAAGTTTAAAAGAGTATGTAAACACTTACAATACAATGAAAACAAAGTCTCTAATACCCTGCGCGTGCCTATTCAAACCGTCACAGTTGAAAAGTATATAAAGTAAAGATGCGACAGTCTCGGTCGGTGGGTGAACCCGTCAAGGTCACTCCGAGGGAAGCCCAGCAAGGGTGTTATGTTATGTAATTCCTTTACATTTGGATTGAGACGTCATCTGTCTCTGCTAAAACTTGCCGGGAGACTGATAGCCATGTTCTTATGTAGTTTGTTCGAATATATTTACTTTGTTCTGGGATTTGAGTTGAGCGGGGTTTTGGGAATGACAATGATGTTTGTTTTTGATGGCTAGAGGCGTTGATTGAGTATAGGGTTTTCAAGTTGAGTTCCGACGTTTTTGAATTTATTACATTATGTTAAAAGTTGTTAGCAGCTTTTGCAATCATTATCTTGCAATCATGTCTTTCTTATTTTCGTATGAAGTAGAATATATTTCTATAACTATCGGCTCTGCAGTCTTACCTCAGCTTTTGGGGTTATTTGAGTTGCAACATCGGTGAGTTGTTTCGGATATGTCAGCAATGTGTCACTTGACAATAACTTTTATTGCTACCACAATTGGCTCGTGAGAAGATTGCTGCAATTTCTTGATTAAAAGGATAGGGCAATGACACTGAAGTCCGACAATAGGTAGTAGATGTTATGTAGTTTGTGAGGCGCCGCGTGTCGGGTGGTCAGGCACATAAGAGAGGTTCGTTGGGCCTCAGGGGTGGAAAGTCCTGTTTTGCGTGCTCGTTCCGACCAAAGGTGGGGGGGTAAGTTTTTCACGAGGCCCTATATACCGCGACCACCCCGACTCGTACATAAGGTAGGGGGAGGACTGGGGTGGTTCGCGCCCGCAAAAGGGGCAAAATACGGCGTACTCTGGGCGCCCGCTCTATGTGGGTCAATGTCGGGAAAGCCCGTGTCTACCGGTGACGGAGTATGCACAACGAATCTGATCAACACACGGCCGTGACAAAACAAAAGGCACGACAAACATTTCCACACAAGAATAACCGCATCTACGGCCAGCGAGACATGGTTCAAAATCTTCCGAGTCAGGGGCGCATCTGCGCATAAATGGGCCACGCTAATAAATTTATGTTCTGTAGGAACGTCGTAAATTGCAGCCGACGACATGTGAGTCGATTCATCAGAGTGGGAAACACTGGCAACTAATGAAAGCCGCTTGCACTGGTACAAATGACACTTGGAATTCTTTCTCTGGATAATGTACTCACCGACAGCCGGTGACATGGATCGCGATCCGCTGGAGCCGGTGGGGCTAGGCGTGGGTCTCAGGTGTGGTGTGGTGGCGCGACCTGCGCTCCCGCTGCCGCCTGAGTCATTGCTGTTTTGACCTGTCAGATCCTGAAACAAGGTAAACGCTATGTTAATTTCATAGAGATAGCTGTAATTGTGAAAGCTCTGTGTTATCGGATGTTGTAACACTGCTGCACTCAAAAGTGAGAAAGAATTTGAGATCAAATGGAAGTGACTGACGTTTTTCATTTGACGGCTGGATCTGTAGCTCACTAAGGTAGTAAACCCTGCTTTTAAAGAGGAGACAAGCTTTCCCGGCCGGAGACAACTTTGTGTGGTGACGATAAAGTTTTTCTAGGGTCTCGGGAGTTTGCGTTTCTGTCTTGAAATCCAAATCCTTTTCTAATGCAGTGGTATGAGTATCTAAGCATTTGTTTCTTTGTTTTCTTCAATAACTTAATGCCGATTGAATAGAGCAATTCAGAACAATACAAATAAGGACTATAATAACTATCGAGGAATCAAGCTCCTAGTATGAAAGTTGGAGAGAAAGTGACAGTGGGATCTGTGATAGAAGAGACGGGTTATTAAGAACCAATTTGGGTTTATGCCAGGTAGAGAGACAACAGATGTCATATTCACCAGCTAGATGAAGTGAAAATTATACAAGAACCCACACATCGCTATTAGTGCGATGTAATGGAAAGCCAATAAAATATGCACATCACCAGATAAGTCTGAATTATATCACAGATATTTTTGGATGTAGCACCAGTACATTCCCCAAACCAAGTGAAAAGACGTTTCACAATCCCAAAATTCACTTGGGATGGCAACTGGCCGTTTTATTGGTGGCACATGCGACCAGACCGCACGATCAGAAAGGCAGAGGTTGTCATTCGTGCAAAATTTTTGAGTTGTATTTAAAACTCTCTACTTCGTATATATTTGAAACGATGGAAGCTGAATAATTAGAGGTACAGTTGAGAGATCTATTTTGTTTTAAAATGCAATGGAACTAGAACCTCAGGCCCAATCAATTTACATCAACACATTATGTAACTATATAAGTGTGTTATATTTCTCATATAGGACACATATTGATGGTAGTAGCCCTGCCTTCGAAGCGAGGGGTCCCGAGTTCGATTCCCGGCCGGGGCACACTTTGTGTGGTGAGCATAAAGTTTGTTCTCGGGTCTTGGGTGTTTGTCTTGTGTTTCTGTGTTTGTCCATGCCATCTGCGACACAGGGAATCCTAGTGCAGAGGTGTGTGTTAAAGTTAAAAAAAAAAAAAACTGGTCATAATAACGTTGGATTTAAGCACAATTCAGTAGTTACGCTGACAAAATACTGTGACCTCATACATAGCTCTGTCACTCAGGACAAGCATTCGTGTAACGAACAAAAATAATTTTCTGTCTGCGTCCTGCGTGTATGTATTTACTATATAAGTATTCCATCAGTTATCTAGGTCCCCGTAGAACAAGCTATGTTAAATTTGGGGCTAGATGGCGTTGTGTGAAATGTCCATGAATATTTATTTATTTGTATCATTTCTTAAAGTACTGTTGATCTAGTCTGATGGTGTATTTACATGAGGTAGTTACAGGAAATCAATACAATTAATTTGGTTAAGAATATTTAATGTTCTAGGTGTTTTATAATTAGTGTGAAAGATAGATAACATAGTATTTTGTGTACGATACCTGTGATGTAATAGGTAGTACAGATATCTAAAGGGTAGGATATGAAATTGTGTTGTTTATGAATCAAGTACAAATTAATCTTAGAATGAGTGGTAAGGAATACATCAGAATGAAGGTTTTAAAAGTATATCAATATCATATTCTACAAAAATTGCCACTAGGCAAAATACATTACATACAATGTATACATAATTCGCGTATTGCCTATCTCTTACTCAGTTTTAGAGTTTCCATCCGCTCCACGGAAACGACTATGTTTACGAAGTGGTGAATTTATGTCCGATTTCACCGACAGACCTATGTCTCAAATCGGGCGTACATTTGCAACTTTAAAAGTCAGCTTCGATTTGTAAGGAAAGCAACACTACACAGATTAGATTCAAGAAACCAATGAGTCTCCAGTGACAGTCATAGCCTAAACTTACATCTAGTGCGTGTGTGTGCACAAGTTTCAAGTGGATTCTCATTTCACCTTCGCTCTTCTTACCAAAACTCTTTGGAACTGTAATGCAATGTGAAGCATAACCAATCGGTAGGCGGAATATACAGTTGTTGACTGATTATTAGGAACGACAATAGTAGACGGCTATGTGCCATCTACTTTTACGGTATAAATTTACATTTTATGACATTTTGAATACCATAAATTTATTGAATTTTTTATAGGCTTTTAATTTTGTATACTTAATTACAAATTATTACAACCTAAATAATTATTAAATTGAATATAATACAGAATAAGAATTTCAATGAGACTGGGCTTTGGACCGATAATCAAGAACGCAAAAAAGGAGTAAGTATATTAAATATTTTAATGAACTTACATTCTATCTGTATCATTTTATTGTCATAAACATTTCATAACCTTACTTCTTCCTTTTAATAAATAGTTCACAGATCCTGTTAATTATGATTTTTCTGTCCGAATATCCGTTTTAATTACAAAATAAAAAGTTTTAAAACAAATGTACATAATTGGTAGAGGGAGCTGAGAAGATCAAACGTTAATAATCAGAACTGAAGGCATACGAATACGTAAGCTTCTATGATATAATTTGCATATCAAATAAGGCAGATCAATCTACCTTGACACTGCAGCAGCCGCTGCATTAAGTACTATAGAACAATGGAAGTCAAAAGTCAATAGAGCACGGCCACTTGGGCCAAGTACTGCAATAGAATTATTAAAACAAAACGAGAAGAATCCTAAGTTTCATACTAACAGTATGGAAATGTAAATACTACAAATTTTCATGGCCATGAAGTATAACCAATAAATTAACTACCATAAACTTGAATGACCATTTAGTTATTGAGCGCAATGTAGTCGTGCAAAAGGTACTACTAACATAAGACAAAATACTAAAAGAATTGAAGAGATACAATCAAAATGATAACTCAGGTATATACGTACCGTTTCGCTGTCAATATTCACTGATCGTAAATCAAACGGAGATGTTTCGATTACGACAAAATACTGTTACCGCGATTAGATAGAGTCGCCGAGAGCAAACTGTCAAACGCACGCGTAATGTAGAGCTTTTCAAAGTTAAAATCGAGTCGGATAATAGAGAACGTCGACAATGCGCTGCGTTTACAATGTTCGTTCGAACGGGCTCGTGGAGGCGACCGGGCGACTCACGACCCCCCGCTGTCGAGGTTAGCTTGCCTGCGAGAGGCTCCGGCGTCGATCAGACGAGTCCGGTTGGCGGGCGCGGCGCGGTGCGGCCAGGGGCGAGGGGGGACCGCGATAACTGCGGCGATGTTTTTGCCGTGCTCCAGCTCGCTCGCTCGGCGCACCAGGCGCGTTCTTCATTTCGAACAGAGTCCATTATCTCTAACTCCGTCTCTCTCGCACCCGTTGCCCGCTTCGTCGCGCCTCGCCGCACCGGCCGCTGTTTTATTGCCAGCCGACGATTTTAACGTGCGCTCGCAACGTCCGCCGGAGCACAAAAGTTTTTATGGAAATTTCATTCCAAATGCGCCTCGCTGCCCGCTTGCTCGCTCGGGAACGTCAATATAAAAGCACGATAACGAACGGACGAGTCAATTAATTAATATTGTTGTTGTTGTTGTAGTTGAGGCTGTCGAAAATCATACCGGTCAGATACCTACTAGATTGTCCTTCACTATTGTTGATGGTACTGAAATATTAACACAACATTAATATTTCAGTAGACAGACAGTATTCACAACATATAAATGGTAATGAAAGTTTACTAAAACAAAAGGTAGACAGTACTAATATCTAGACTAAATATGCAATAAGAATTCGGACATTATTTCGCCAACTGAGACATACGCAGAGGCATCGCGTTGTACAAACGGGTTGTTGGTTGTATTTCAGGAAGGGATCCATGTTTACTCGACCTACAGATTATCTTCAGTTTTAATGTTGTGGTACCGCGCAACTAGTAGATAATCTTATACACGAGTAATATTATCTTATACACAAGTAAGCAGCCAAGATTTCTTAAGTATTTGTCGGTTTCGCATTCGTCTTCGGGTCTCTATTAATTTAATTTTTAGTCTTTAATAGAAGTAAATAGTTCTTTTTATGTTATGAGGTCGGAACTTTACCGACTGCTGATAGCTAGGGTCTTCTTGGGGCTTTAGAAATGTATTTAACCTTTTTTTTAATGACTATGTTATAGTTATATTTTGTAGACTTTTGCTCAATGCTGCTAAATTAAATAATTCATTCACAACTCCCTAAGACCATTAACTTAATACCTAAGAGTTTATATTTAAAACGGCTATATTTCCTTTAGTACGTTTAAAACCATCAACTAAAGCATAAAACTGTACACCTAAAACTTTACAAAGAAGGATACCAATCGTGAGACGATTAACCGTGTAATAGATAAAGTGAAAAAGTTAAATAATAGATTGATTAATCAAATTAACCAGGAAACAATGAAGTAGTGTGCACTTCAGATGCAAATATTGGACAGAATCTTTTAAATAAACGTAGTCATTCTAAGGATAGGAACTTACCACATGGGTAATATACCTAGTGTTGTCATAAGTTCTGTCACAAACACTTCATAAAATTAATTGTACGGCGTTGTGTGTTTGTTTAATATATATGAAAACGAATGTATATAACTTTTTTTGTTATTAATGGGAGGGTAAGTGAAGTACCCTTCCTGATTGAATACTCACTCAGTTTTACGAACTTGCTGTTGAACTGGCGCTGAATCTTGTAGTGGAATCTGAATCTCCACTATTTTTTATGTTAATACAATACTAATATTCACACCTTTTTAACAGAAAAATTACCTCGGACCTGAATAGTTCAGCTTGGAGTCTCCATCCAGGCTTAACCATAAACAAGTGTTAAAGCCGACGCTGGATCCTCGGAATACGCCTGTTCGTTGTCGGCATACCCTTATTATCTTGTTTGATGTAACATTTATAACGTTAAAAATCACATTAAAGTGGAGGTTTGTAGAGCAGGAACTTATCACTTCGAATGACTCTGCATCAAAATTATATTATTGTAACCTAAAATTTATTTAGATACTGTACTGTACTACTACGACCTATATCAATAAACAGAACACCAAAAAAGATACCACTTAATTACAAAACTATTTCGTTTTATCAATTCATTGTTTGTTTGATGATTTTCAATTAGTGTTGCAATTTGTGCTTAGTTGAAGATTAATAAAGACTAGTCCAACATTCGCATAACTACTACCAACAGCAATGGAATGAAATGAACACGTTCAGAGTGATATTAATTATTAATATACTCCAAGCCATGATTACGGAATGTTGCCAGTGGAAAATTAAAAGTCTACAATATTTTAATTCTTGTTATTTTTAAATCGGATTTTGACTACATCTATGTTTTAATATATAAAATAAATGTGTTTTAATTATTAAGAATGGGTCTTCAATTTATTTATTTTTAACCTATTTTTTGCCGAGGGGCCTATTAAAAAGTGGCCGGCAGTATTTTTATTTAAAATAATATTAGTTGATTCTTCCGAAAAAAATCCGTTACATCTGTTTTTTTTTAATTCAAATAAATTATTATTATGTTGTTGTGCAAATATAAAATACTTGTAAAGTTTGGGTGGTTGCATGCTGCACCTAACAAATATCCTACATGTGGCCTGAGATTTAACGTCAACATCATTAATGGTATTCATGCCGACCTAATGATAAAATGTTCACTACGAACAACAAAACACTCTTAACAGCTGTTAATTATAGATTAGATAACAACCTATCGTATCAGTGTTCCTATCGTAGCGGCTCGGCAGTCGGCACGGATCAACGAGATCGGTTGAAATTGACCGAGTGCACTTGGCCCAAATCCCGACGCAAATAAACACAAAATCTCGCTTGTCCGTGTGCGTCTACGGAGCACAATGGCTATGTGGAGGCTGCCAGCGACGACGCATAAATAGAGGCTATCCCATTGAAACCGCACGTTCGTTACCATATCGTACTCAAACTGCATACGTACAGTACATAACGTTCAATAGGAACGGCAAGGACGAGGATATGCACTGTAAAAGCGTACAGGAAAGGTTCACACTGCCTCGAATACATTATAGTTTTTAAAGGAATGTGTTGTCCTCGCAAATAGCAAAAAAATACCGATAATTAATGAGAATAAAGAGTTATTTGGTGAATTAACTTGAGAAATAATTTCAATGTTAATGAATGAACCGTTGAAAATATAATTTAAGGTCACCCAATTCTATTAGAGTCAGAAATCAAGTGAACCATTCCACAATAACTTCAACTGATAAAACATATAGTGTTAAAAAGTAGTGTCTCGTTATCTAACCGATTGATGCACATAATGCAGTAGAATATCGTGACGACTTTCATTATTGAATAGTAGATGATTAAACTTGTGGGTTGTAGCCTAGGTCAGTGGCACGAGGGTAATGCTTTGTAATTTTGCCGTTTGTTCGCTAAATATAGAACGTTAATAGGCAAGCATTCATACTTCATAATAAGTAGCGTAGACCGATATCCAGACTGAGTGATGAATTTTTACAAATATTTTTACAAATGTTTAGTACATATTTCTTCCCAAATAGGGGGAAATATTTGGAAGAACAACTGAGTATACTTGTTTAAACAAAGTTACCAGTGTTATGCGAATATAGTTTTAGTGACAGTACACGCTAAGCATTGGAATGTATTCCCTGTTACTTGGTATAAATCATAGCAAGGTCTATGCTATGGACCTGTTTAAACAAAACTGCTATTGCATATGAAACAAGCCGAGATTAATCGGCGTAAATGCGTTCCAAGATCATTCAAGAGTTCGTCGACCGGCGTGCGAAAATGTTGTCGTAAATAAATAATTCACAAGGCTAGTGTTCTCGGTTGGGCACACGTGGTGCCGGGCACGTGTAGTAGGAGGTACGTAAACATTTACATTACATAACCGGCTCGTCATCGACGACCGTGCGTTATTGGGAGCGAAGTGCGGTTCCGTTTGCACCGTGACATCACATAACAATCTTGTGCATAATCCAGATGCTGCCTGAATATGCCTCTTCTCTGAGTTACTCCAGCTTATATCTATAAATATTGAACTGAGTACCCTGTACCGATACCTTTAATCTAGCTAATCATGATTAAGTTACAATATTCATGGTCAAAAATTCAGCAATAGTGTTGAAGACAATAGGAAAATTATAACATCATGCTACCATTGTCCGGGGGAGGGGGGGAACCCAATTTTCATCAAATAGTTTATCATAATCTAGCAGTGGATAAATAACAAAGGGATATACAAGCCAAAATGTACGCATTCATTTGCTGTGTGAGATTTATCAGTAATTTTACTTAATATTTATTAAACATACTGTTTATCATATGTATTAAAAATAAGATTAAAGTCACTATTTATCAATGAAAGCAAACTAAACTCCCAGAAATTTGATTAGCCAGAGGGAGACGTGATGTGAAGGACGAGCAAATGAAAAGTAAACATGGAGGGTGCCCGGGGCATACTGCTTGAGATAAGACTGGGTTAAATTATACAACTAGTTCTTCGACAAATTCGTACATGTACCTACATCGTACAAGTGAAAGGGAACAAAGGTCGGTAACCCTCACCCACCCTTACTGCCTCATACTAATTTAGCAGATCTTTTTTTAGATTCATGACGATTTACTTGTTTTTATTATAACATTGAGTTACGCGATCCCTTGATATTTTTTTTATATTCAATTGAAAATAAGTGAAGAATACTAAAACTTTATGAACACATCCCACAAAACTTTAGAAATTCTGATCTAAAATTGAAATATCTGCTAATCAAGCTAAAAACATCGTAAATCGTTGTGATACTAATGATGACAAATTTTGAAGGATGACGAACGGGGAATCTGGGGCAAGTGAGAAAAAGTTTGTTATCTAGAGGTCGCGCCGGGTGTCTCTGTGTGGGTGGGTGAGTGTATTTGTGTAAAATAGACGGTTCCGCAACGAAGGCAAGTGGTACACACTTTATTGAATGTCTTTATAGGCCACCTGTTACTCGGGTCGGTGTCGACGAAACAGCTGATCGAGCTCGAGCGAATTATTATTATTGTTGTCGGATGTCGGCTCTGGCTTATTTATTTGTGACGAAGGGGGTCGAGGGGGTAGGGTGGTAGCCCCGCCGAAGCTCAACTTTCCCCGACAACTTCTCACTATTGTTAGATTTGTAAGTGTTGACTGACGTACAGCGACGAATTAATTAAGATCACGAAACGCAATCGAGACGACTGTGCTCTCGTCTCGATTGCGTTTCGTTAAGTTTCGGTGAAGTTCCATTCATTTTTGTTTGTGGAACGAAATACTACACGATACAAAACAAATGATGCAAACGTATAACAAGGTTAAAACGACCTGAATTCGAAAGTCTTAAATGCTCCAGACCTTTCAAAGATCTAGCCATCTTTCAATATAACTCAGATTCATTTCCACGGAACCAGCCTGAATGAAGGACTGAACTTGTCCGGAGAAGTACTGCCTCCACACCTGGTAATCAGCTGCCAAGCAGTGGTGCACTCGCATTGCTGTGTTCCAGTGGAAGGGTATGGGTGCCTAAATAAGCTCGTTATACTCGATTACACATATATATCGAATGCCAAAGCAGTATCAATCGTTTTGAACAATCGAGTAAAAGAAGGCCCCAGAATCATAAAATAGCTTAGTTTGAGCGCATCAAAATCGTAAGGTTAGTCAGTCAGCATACATATATGGACGTCCCAAACGACTTAAAAAGGCCGAAGGAAAGTTTCCATTCCAAGTAAATCTTTTATGTGACATAGTTTACATTGAAGACAGGTGGCCTTAGGCACCCCTAAGGATAATTTGAATATTTGATGAGTGGCTTCAACTAAGTAGTCACACGCCTCGTTATCCTGACCTACAGAAGTTTGTGACTAGCAAATAAATTATTTACATCCACTCACTTAAGCAGTTTGAGAAATCACACAATTGATAGAACTTGTACCCGATCAAAATATGCGATGACGTCATTCGGTGGAGTGTTGTTTCAGATTTCATCTTAAATTTGGAAATGCGTAAAGGTTACTTTTCTCTTCTCAAATCTAAACTACTTCAAATATAAACTCGGGTTTTTCTAGATATGCCTCGACCGAGATTGAATAAAATTCAAACTTAGTATAGATGTTGCCAAAACTTTCATTAACATTACCAATTTAAGCCGAATTTAACAATCATAGACAACAATTCCAGCAGAATGTTGAAGTTTGTTATCGTTTTGCAGATACAGTTTCATAATATTGTAACTGAGTATTTTCAAATGATATCAATCATATCAATGAATTGATATGACGATGCAAAAAGCCACGAGGGAACAATGTGAATGTCCAATTAAACGGAGCTCGAACACGTCATCGAAAGGTGTTTCCCAAAGAACGCACACACACATGGACGATCAGCTGACTGCTCCGATTTTAACCCACACCACTGAGCCGACTGTTAGAGAACATAAATAATGACGGCCCACCTACCTAGCTATACGTAACACACATCGTATAATTTGTATGAACAACCGACGGAAGAGGAATGCGCGATACGCCGCCGTTTTCTCCACCATAATAGTTTTTACGACGCAACGAATTAAATTGACGATTGATCCGTATCGTCGCCGGCAGTTAGGGCATTATGCAGTTCAACATTGTACGGCGTGAGAACTTATAAGAATTCAAGTAGGTACATCTATGCAATTATATATAGTCGTTGATATTTTTTTTTTATTATTGTTATTAGCTATTAATATACATTAAAGGCTTAAGAATCTTAGGAAACGAGGGTGAATCCACAAAACAATACACTAAGAAAAAGAAACAACTAAATTTAGTTAGAACGGCAAGTATGTAATTACCTTTGTAAAATAAATAGTATTTATCTAACTATGTCAGTATTATACGTATCTTTCATTCATACGTTGAAGGCATTTCTAGAGCAACTCGTGAACTCATGAATGAACGAAATGAGGTAATGAAAAGAGCTTTAACCACCGCAATGTTACTTTGATCATTTGAAGCATCATCATGAAGTACATTCATGATCAAGTGACATCATGATTGAACTCGCTTGACGGTAAGCGACATAGTCTGCACACAGAAAAATTAAAAAATAGTCTTGATTATCCTATTAACACTGTGCGTCAAAAAGTTCCATATATTTTGACAACATTTTTAGTTTGGTAATCAATCGATCTCCAGAACCAGCTAGTTGAACATACTCGTAGAAACGGGCTGGGACGTAAGTGGGTTAGTTTTTCCATTCGGAACGTAGTAATAATGCTTAACTGCAGCAATAGGTACGCCATATCCTTTTACCATTTCAATTCTAAATGGCTCTGCCTCTAGGTGTCGAAAAGAGCAATGTAAGATTCGAGAGTCTAGTCAAATACAATATTTTTTCAATCAATTTAAAAATCAAATGTGTGAATATGACATAAAAATCAATAGTTATTCGATATTGCAAGAGATACATAAATCACCTAACTGAGAAAACAAACGTAGAAAATTATATACATTCCTTGTAATACCCACACTGACTGAAAATATGAATTTTGCACAAAACACCAACGTTATGCGCATCAACTTGCTTATATTCTTCACGTCTGTCGTCCAGATAGCTGCTAAGAAAATACCGTCGAACATGTATGAAGTGTGTATTTTCCTGATTTTTAATATTTGGATTGCTTCGATTTTTTTTTAATATAAGTTATCATATATCTGTATTTAGCAAACTACAAATATACAATATTATTGGATTGTTTGTCTGGAAGAAATCGCTCTCATGGATAAGACCGCCCGTTGTCCCAAATTTAGAATATTATTTTTTAATAAGCTACCATCTAAAAATTCTGTTGGTGTACAATAAAGTATTTATTCATTCATTCAATATTAGTACCGAGGTAAAAAAGCAATTTCAAAAGTTATCTTAAAATATGTGACTTAAAAATATGTTGTGTAGTGCCTATGTCCATCAGTGGACTAAGATAAGCTGATAATGATGATGGTGATGATTATACCATTATACATATTATAAATCTAAACGGATGTCTACTTGTATGGATTATAATTTTTTACACCACTAAACTGATTTAGCTGAAAGTTTAATAAAAGTACTTCGGTACCACGGAACGAAGCTGTATTTAATTTTTTAGATTACTTAATGGAAAATAAGGCGATATGTCCAAAAAAACAGACTTAATACATTTTTCGCCTAAAGTAAAAAAGCTGTAGCAGCCAGTGGAATAATAATAAAATTGAAACCAAAGTGTGGTCCAATATTATCGGTAGTGTAAGTTTGGAATAGCCAGTAACCACACAATTATTTTAATTAAATAATTTGTTGTTACTTTGATATATCTTACGATAGTGGTTCATTTTGAAGCAAACATAGCAGCAGAGCAGCAGCGGTTGGTGGTCATATGATAATAAAAACAAACATCTAGCTGCTCCGCCACAAAATAGAATCAAGTATTGAGCCAAACGCACACAGCTACCCGAAGGCGGTCGGATGTCACGCAAACACTGACAACTCGCTCGTCGGCACACCCACACACACATCTGCAAAAGATAAGCATCGTCCCATTTTACATTGAGTCATGCGGTCGTCGCGATACTTACTGTATTTGCAGGCAGCCTAATGATGACAGTCGTCTTGAAACTTTTTCGTAGAGGCGCCGCCGAAATACAAATTAGGGCGAGTTTCGAACGGGCAATCCTCTCTCTCACGCACACACTCACTCACACGGCGATGTCAGTTAAGTAGATTTCCAATGGAAAAATTCGTAAAGGTAAGAAAATGAGGGTAAATCACCGGTACCGGTAACAAGGGAATAAACCAAGGGAGGTGACTGATTCGATAGAAACAGCCAGAGAGCAAGGAACACGCGAGAAATATTCGATTGCGCTAGTAGTGTGCGCGTTTCAGTTGGCGCACGGCGACTGGCGCAGGCAAGGAGTGTGGTGCGGCGAAGCGGGCGGGCGAGCGATTTCACCGGGCTGATATTGCGACGGCAAGCCGCTCGCTCCAACCGACACTCCAACCTAAATGTATAGCTAGCTAGAACCGAGCGAGGGCACGCCAGCGAGCGGGGGGTCGCTTCGAGCTGCACGCATTATACAAACTATCCACCTCGACCAGATATTTCGATGGCAGAGCTTTACTTACTTGCATGAAACATAATCAACGTATTAAATATTAACGTAATAACTTTTTCAAAATTAATAAATGATTACTTTGAGTGTGTGAGCTTAGATGATACACTTGCAAAGCTTGACTGAATTCAGAAATAAAATTCATATTGATAAAGACACTCAAACAAATATCATAAGACTGATGATTCTAGTAAGTGGCATGCTACAATTCAAAATCTCTCAGTATCTTTGTGTATCTCTCTTTGGTCGATCCTTCATGACTGAAGATCGCGATCACCATGTACAGTCAATGTATTTGTGAGTCGTCTCCATCGGTTTCTGTCAACTGACAACAACAAAGCCAAGCAAAAGCATTTCAAAATGTAGCTCTACTTACACACCGCCATCTCATATGTGTGAATAATGAACGTAGTAATGTAATCAGGTAATATTGATCGAACACCGAACCAATAGCAATAATAATACTCATCAATATAGTAAGTAACACTCATTACCGTCGCATCGCAAACAGCGATGGCCTATCAGGAATACAGGTCAACGCATATGCGCAGTGTGCCCGTTTGATCATCATTCAATAACATAGCTATAACTTTTTGGGGAATTGATAACGAGACAGTCAGAAAATGATAAAGAAAAAATATATCAAAAATTATTTGCTATTGCTAAGAAATAGGCAGGGAGTCAGCTTCGTTCTAATATTAACTCAGATAATTATAAGACTTAGTGCCTTTTACGCAGAGTAATTTTAGAAATACCAGCAGTTCTCAATATAATGTCAAATTATCCAGAGTATCACTTAACAATTTTCACGTAACGGTCGTATTAAAATTAGCAATTAGAACCAAATTCATAATGAAGGTAAGTAAGCAATTGTGCCATAGCTAATTAAATGGTTTATTAAGATTCCTCAAAATATCTTTGTGCATTATTTACGTAGCTTGTAAACATAGCACAAAGAAATATTCCATAAACGTAACTCATTCCCTCGAGTCAAGCCGAGACTCAAGCAAATATGCAGAGGGTGAGCCGGCACCACGCTGTTGAATTTATCGTTAATTTCGATACAGGAACCTGTTCTGTGAAGTGGCGAGCAAGAGTAAATTCCAAGCTACGAAGGCAGTTTGCTCCGCAAAATAAAAGAAATATGTTTTAGTGGGTTAGCGAGCTTGTTTACGATCGGATTCCACGAGACCGATTATGCCGCCATTAGTTACATAAGCCGCCTGGACCGCAGCGTAATTAGACAATTTGTCTTACTGCTGATAATGACATAGACCTAGTCTAATCCTGTATGTTTTAAAATAACAACACAGTAAAGCGCTGGCAGAACTTGAAGAGGGTTGTTATTGTTTCAACTGATTACAAATAATACAATACACAGTGTTAGTTTTATTTGTATAAAAATTAAAAGGATGCGGGATTACTATGAAGGATGGCATAAAGAGAGCTTGTATGAAACAAGTGGCGCCATCTGTGGGATACAGCGTGTAGCTCTGACCGGATGCCCAACCAGTTTCGTGACACCGAACACCTGCGAGCAGTACACAGCGCTGCCACCTTTCTGCTAACTTTGTATCAAGAAATAATGCTTGATAAATTGAAAAGTAAAATTATAGCTGAAAGCGGAATTCTACGCTGTTTAACGATGAATTAAGATGTAAATTAAAGAAAAGTAGGTTTTATATCACAACAAAACAATGATCAAAATGATGTAGAATACTTTATTGTGTCTTATAGGACAGAAAGAACAAAAGAAAATTATACTTCAATAGATTTGTAACACAATGTAAGGGGTACCACCAAACTGGTGTTGTATTGTCAGATGCTGTGTGCATGTTCGCGGATCCTTTGTGTCCTTATTTGGAGAAACAATACGCGGTAGTTATGTAACCTAAAGACGCGTCAAGTCAATGGCATATCGACCCTGCCTCTGTTCTCGTCACTGACCCACATTACTCACTCGTTCCGCGCAATAACAATAACGGTAATTTATTACATAATTTGCACCTCGACAGTAGGTAATTACGGTAACACTTTCTTGTTAATTGGAAAGATTTTATAAATGGTCGATATTAATTATGTCCAGTTCCAATATCAAACAGGACTTTCGTAAGACCATGGAAACCTTCTGTATGTCAAAACGTCCACACTATTTTTGATAAATAAACAATGTAGTAACCATTTGTAGACGTACATTATTAGGTCTATATACATATATTAACTGGGAATTAGTTAGTGTGATTTAAATGACGGCAGGAGCAGATGGTTAAGCGGTATCCATTATTACTACTTAAGAGGATTGCCTTACGCCAGTCTTCCTTGTCCAGGCAAGAGAAATTAAGATGAAAAGGGGCAAGCTCCTGCGATTCGGATTTCAGTACGTTTTTTCTGATTCTCGTCATTTTCCCTGCTTCACAATTAGAAAATATGAACCATACCCGGTTATAAATATCTCATTACAGAAAATATCGTAAATATTTTCCGCTTTAAAAAAGAAGACTTTTTTTCCATCTTCATGATCCCTTTTATGCAAATACTAGCTGCGCCCCGCGGTTTCACCCGCATAGTTCCCGTTCCCGTGGAGAATACGGGGATAAATTGATTTTATTTTTTCGTTAATTTTCCAATGTTTTTAATAGTTATTCTGCTATTCGGGACGGAAACAAATCCAACAAATCAAAAACCATGGCAATCGGTCCAGCCGTTCTCGAGTTATAAGTGTTGTAACAAACACGACTTTCTTTTATATATATAGATTAATAATTTTAACATACTACATGACACCACTAACATTCCACTGTGTTTGTAAGTTAAATCAGTTAAAAGCTTGAGTCCTCGAAGACGCCATAGTTAGCAGGTCTCGGAGATATAAGTGAAAGCATATAACGTTAGCCCTTGCCCTAAGTCTGTCTCAGTCTAAGAAATGTGTCAGGTACATTAGGTTAGGTAGGCTAGCTGTTGTTGTTGTTGATGAAAATAATTATACCGTTTCGCCTGTGGCACCTACAACTGTGTTGATGTAACACGGAAGGAAGCAAGGAATGTTTTAAATAGCGTGCAAGATGGGTAAATACGTAACGGTTATTATTTATAGAGTCGACACGTGTCGAAATTCTGAATGAACTTTTCTTTTCGTGACGAGAGAAGTGGGCGTGTGTGCGTGTCCCGGTGTCGATGTAGGCCACTGCCAAGGTCGAATGTTTAATATAAAGTCTGGCGCCGGGACATTAAAATGGTTGTGCCCTCCCCGGACCCCCTTTATCCCGAGCCGGCGGTCGCAATCGTTGCACTCGTTATTTATTATCTGGAGGCATCCCCCGCTCACGACCGCCTCGAGTCTCCGACAAATACATTCACGGTATACAGCGGTTGCTCGTGACGGTCGGCCACTATGAGAGGCACCCACATCTCAAATGTAAACCGGCGACGACATCGGTTTATCGCTATCCTGACCTATTGCAATGAGTGACGTCACTAGCTACCAGTACCACATATCTATAGTGGTTGGTTAAACATGATTTGACGGTGTGATAGCAAATCACTCTACGTCATTTAAGTCACAAATTTCATTCTGTAATCATTATTGTAATTTATTAATACTCATACACGTTATAGTAGTACTACGTTATCATTCATTACACATTAATGACTAGTGTATTTCTAATAATTTCTGCATTTATTGATCGTTGCACGTAATAAAATATTATACATATACATACATATACATGTAAGTAGTAAATGTAGATAATGTACATAATGAACAAAACAAAGAAAATGTTTGAAAATAGCATCACGAAGCGTGAGCACAATATTAGGAACGAAATTCGAACGTCATACCTGCTCTACCTACCGATTGTTAATGAGTGAAAACAAAAACCAACATCCATGTATTAACCAACAATCCATAATTATTAAACCGTCTGGTAACTGCCGGGGATACCCCTTTGGAAGGAAGCCAACAGGAAGAAGCCATCTTTAAATAAATTCAGAATAATAATGTGTTGAGGCAACGTAGATTCGAGGTCGATTCAGAATCTGTCTTTATCATGGTCGTTACTTGCAGAAGTTGTGGCTCCTTTATACGAAATAAATAAGTACCGTTTATACAGAATGTACCAAGAAATTGTGCCAAGAACAAAGTTAAAGGGCCCTCAGGAATACAAATGAAATCACTCTCAAGTTCTGCTATTTACTGTAATAATGAAAAATGAATGCTTATAGCTATGTTTTATCACGTAACTCCTTATTCAAGAGTAGTATCTATTTTACCACAGAAACTCGCAAATAACTAAGGGTGTGTTTCGGGTATCTAAAGATGCGTGTACGGCTCTGTGCTTGAGTATTTGTTATTTACGGAACAAGGGCGAATCGCATTGTAAATACTTTAAACGGCAATCACACGGGTTAAGACACAAGAACTGGTGGAAACGAAACTCCGGAGAATGTGCGCGTGTGTTCAGCATGGCCTGAGGCTAGCTATGCATGAGTCGTTTAGAGTTTGGTCACGAATCGGCAAGAGACAGACGTGCCCGCCCATTGCAATCAGATGACATCATCCCTCGCCTTACACTCCAATTCAGTGTACGAGCTCTTGATGCAACACTGTTGCCTTGCATTCAATCAGCTTCCATACATAGTATAAACTTACGACTGACCTATGGTTGGAAAAATAGAATGAGGCATCAAAGTCATCACTTGATCTAATAGTGAAGAGTTTACCCAGAATTCAAGAACAATCTCAATTTTAGTGTGACAGGTCGCAAAACGTCACAAGGCATTCAGTGATTGATGGCTGTGGTGACATTCGTTGCGTCATAGACAGAGGGTCGCGGGGTCAATGTCGTCACGATTACAATAAGCCACGGTGGGTACTAGGAAGGATGTACGTAATAATAATTCCATCCCAGCTGATGTTTGTTTACTTTTTGTTTTGAGTTGTGCTCGGATTTTATTCTATTTATAACCCCGGACTTAATACGAGAGGTAAGTTAGTTCGACGTCTGTGATTGTCTGTCTGTCTAGTCTTGTGGCAATTTCTTTTTAAACTTATCTTCAAAAGTCGAATTTATCAGCGGTTTTATTAAACCTGATATTGAAGATTACATTGAAGATGGTTCATAGGCATTTTTGGTGGAAATCAGTGTGGGCTTCTATCTGTGGCGGCAGCAGATATTCTTTATATAGGACGCTGAAAATCAGTGTGGCTGAGTCCTCAACTATTTAACCACAACATAAACCCAAAATATTGACCTAATCAAACCGTTGTATACTGAATTTATATTTATATTTACAAAATAATCCGTCTTTTTTAATTTAGGTTCCAAGAACTTTTCTATTAAAACATTTTAATAGAAAATCAGCTATTAAAATGTTATATTATTTAAATTTTGCAACAAATAAATCATTTTTGTTATTCAATTACTTGGTTGTATTCACAAATCGCTTCGTTGTCATGTAACTTGCGATTGTGTATCAAGCGGAAACTTCCTTCACTTGGTTTTTCTTCAGCAAATTAAGTTTTAGTTTGTTGTTAGGCTGTTTCTATGTTATAAACAAACTTGAGACAAAACATTGATTAAAACTTTGACCAGATAAAAGAAAAGCATAGGACGCTAAATTATGCTTAAATGTAATTTTGGCTTATAAACCCACTGAGTCAGGAGCAACTGACTAACTGACTTTAGCTAAACTTCAAAGAGACTCTCCTCCTACTTCAAAGTGAATATTGTTAATTCAAAAGGTTTTCTAAGACTCAATTGCTGGGTCTATCAAACCTGGTTCTTTCCTTTAGGCTTGGCAAAACTTTGAAGTACAAGGCGCTACGGTTGCTACTTCAGCACTTTCAACAAACTTTAAGACATTTTTTTATTCGAAATATAGTTGCACAGGTTATATTATTCTGTACTGCTTTCTTTCGGTTTTGCTTAAAAAGCCGTATACCTAGTTGAAGAATACTGGTCTCTTTAATCAGTGCTATTCAAATTAATTTTTACTCCAAATCCAAGACATTTCGAAACAATGCAGATTATAATGAAATGGTGCTTACTAAATATCTTTGTTTAAAAACATATTTGACCAAGACTAGCTGTTACAAGAAAGCGTATAATTTATGAACACATCATAATTTGAGACATATCAAAAAAATTAACTCGATGGGATCCCATTATTGTCATTGTTGATTTCCAGTGCCTAATTCAGTGCCATCATCATACCAGCTCAATGTTACTTTATTATTGTTATGAGCATAAATATATACACGTAAGTTCTAAATTTCAACTTCACTGAAATACTGTCGTGGTTTAAAGTTTGCTGGTAAGATTTGTCTTATACAACATGATTATATATATTATACTAAAATTATGAATCCCCTAGTTTTATGAGGTGAACCACATATTATTGAAAATATTAGTTTAGTATTTCTAAACTGAAATTTGACATACTAAAGTTATTGTTCGAAACAGTCATCAATATCCCCTTATCAAAACATTCTGAGATGATGACTAAGAAACGGCTACCCCACAGGTTAGAAACACCTTTCAAACACAGGAAACCGCATTAAAGTCGGGTCCTATTGACAAACTATTCATAGCAAACTCGTTTTTTTGCCAGGGTTAAAAATATTCAAGACTTAAATCAAAGATTAACATCCTCCGAGTTGGTAACTTCATTAAACAGAACCGACATGTTTGTGCGAGTTGTGTGGATGTACTAGCGCCGAGACGGGCACAAGTCCATAATATCGTTGAGTTAGTGAAAATTCACAAACATCCGAGAGGGGTGCTCTCAGGTTATGTTACGACCACCCGGAACGGTGGTAGTCCGGCCCGGTTCCCCGGTCAGAGCCATAAAGCGGCACGGCTTTTACGGCAAACATCTACAACATGGATGTATGTACACTTTCTAGCAAACATAATAACGACCCGGTAAAGATCTACGATTTCATGCGAAGGAGTGCATTTATAGGTGATTCTATGGGTATTTATTGTAATCTCTGAATAGTATAAACAAAGTAGCTGTTTTCGTCTGTCTGTTTCTCCGCTACCTTTTTCTGAACCACGCAACGGATTTTAATACGATTTTCACTGTAATTTATATATTTTATTCGGAAAGTTTAGTATATAATACATATTGTACATATTGAAGTAAAGAAAAGCCGAGAATTTCAATGGTTTATAAATAAGGATGTCATATTTTTGGGCTCTTACATAGCTAATGCTGGCTAAACCTTAAGAGATAGATCAAAATAATGTACTATGGAATTTTATTACGACCTTCGTCACACACACTGTACAACCGTGCGAAACCGGGGCCGGTGGCTAGTATTATTGTTTTATACACAATGATTGAATAAACATAGACTGCCACATGTGTAGTGGGAGAAACTATTTTGTTTAAAACCTATTGTGCCAGTAGCGTTATTTTCACTGACGTTATTTAAGTACAATTTGAAGCCTTGGTAAATTGTAAAATATTACATGAATTTAAGCACAGAAAGAAATAAACAAATATGAGCTCCGGTTTATATGTTTGTATAAAAGTTATTGAACTCCGTATTTCATGTTAGTGTTTTTTCTTAAAATTTACTTTCAACAGAATTTTCATTATGTCAAAACTAACGAAATATATTTTTACTACGTTTAATTTTGGTTTGTTGCTTTGGATCAAATAAATGTATTTGCTGCTTCGTATATATTATTTTAAACTCATAGATAACTGCTAGGAACAGCCGATTGTAAGGTTACAAAACTACCCCTCTTGGGGTTAACGAGTTCCGAATGAACCTATAAAATATTGTATATATTAAGGGAGATCGCCAGAGCTATATTAACCGTTGTCAACGATATCATACATTTGAAAGTACACACAGACGTTGAAGACTTGGTATGAGATTCCCCATCCTTTGGGTTCGTAACCACAAAAATTAGTCCAGAAATTACTAAATACGAAACCATATCACAACAATTATAATTAGCAAGAAGCAAATTAATGACAAAGTCATGCAAGACAAAATCAATATAGGTAATACAAGTAATTATGCAGATGATTAATAATTTAGGTACGGTCGCCGCGATAGTGTTTGACAGATTACCTACGAAATGGAATACCAGCAAAATTGAAATACAAAATTTAAATTAACATGGAAAGGCTTTATCTGTTCTGTGAGTCGTATAAATTATTAAAATGCAACAAAACGAATGGGCGACCACATTTTGTTCGCGAGCGGGCTCGCTCTCGTGGCGCATTATCGAAATCGGACCGCAATAATTACATTCGATCCGAATGCGGCCACTCCATCCATCTGTCCAAACTGCTAAATAAAATATACGGTGCGTTCGCGATAAATTTTATCAATTAAAATGTATATTATTCGTTCGAATGAAAATAGCGAACATTCAATTAATTATGAAACTCAATAACATGTTTCAATCAGTTTTTTAATCAAATAAAACGGTAAATTTTGCAATCGTAAATAGGTAGAGGTTACCGTGCAATTCGAATAACAGATTCCAATGAATCAGTTGCGATATCTACGGAAAAGATAGGTGAATAGGCAAGGCAGATAGCCACGGTTGATGAGCTGTTCATTCAAAGGAGAACAAAAACAATCTAGTCGTGAATTTTGGCGCTCGGGTTGCGCCGGATTATGTAGCACCCTCGGGTTATTCAATTAAAAACGAAACGTCCCTCCTCGTTCACGACTCCTAACTATTTGAAATTTTTGTCTGTACAGTTCCTGGTCCTGATCCGTGAGTGATTTTTTTAATCATGACTTAGGTATTGCTTCTAAGGTAACCTGTATGTCAATGTAATATAATAAACCCTGGCCTTTGCCTTTGCTTGCCATTAAAAAAACACTAACTAGACTTTTAAATGGTAGTCATCATATAAGTTTAAAATACGCGACTATACTTATATTTTTATTTAAATACAAAGCTAGCATTCGACGGATTCCATTATGAAATTTTATTCATTTGCAGTGTCCGCTTTCCTAGTGAAATTTCGTCTGAAAATGTTCAGTGCAAAATGTATTTGCTTTGTTTTTACATGCAAACGCACGTCGCCCGTCGGCTGATTACGCTCCGAGCGGTGTTGCCGTCATTCATTTGCGTCTACTGTACACCGCCCCACTCAATCTCGTTTATTATGAACGTGCAACCCTGGCTCGCGCTTTTTACATGTGAATATTTCGCTTCGTGCATTACTTTTACACATTGTTGGTAGTCTTCTACGAGCGCGTGATAATGCACATGAGACCGTCCTATTCCAACTGTTGTTAATTGAGTTTTTGTTCCAGCGTTGGTAGATTTCATATGTACTGCTTTAGATATTACAATATAAAAACACCATTAGCGGTCACTATTAGTGTTTGCAACTTTTCTGCATCTATTTCTATGGTCTAATCCTAATATTATAAATGCAAACATGAGTTTGTTTGTTACGCTTTAACTACTTTACTAATCATCTAAAAATACATATTAAATACACAATGTCAGGGGTACAGAAAAGGACCGAAAGCGAAGCCGCGAGCAAAAGCTAGTTTTACATAATTAATTAAAGTGTCATTCGGAAAGCATATATTTTTAGACGGCTGCAGTTCTCTAGAGACTCGTCACCGGACAGCCTGGCAACGGAAAATTGCATAAATAACTTAAATTATAACCCTATACGTTACTGGCGTACGCTCGTCTCGATGCCTATGACATACTTTATGAATATCAACTTAGTGGTGTTGCAAACGGTCAAAATGAAAATAGAATGCTATTTTTATATTTCATTCTGAGTTCTTTCAAATGAGATAGTATATTTAAGTGTTTTCAAAATATCCGAACATTCAAACCGGTCGTAATATTTGTAATCTCTGAATAGCTTTCATGACCGATTAAGATGACTGAATTTTCTGATAATCAATGCACTATAGTTTTTATTTCCGATGCTTTTAGATATTTTTTTATTTTTTTTTTAGAACAAACTTCATCATCACTATTTATATAAAATATATAATTAGCGTAATTTCCTTTCGATTTATCTGTTATTTCTATTAAGAATAAGAAAGAACAGATACATCGCGGACCCATCAATACATACACGTTAATTCCTAAACAATAATAACAGCTGACAGGCAAATAGAAAAGAATTTAATAAATTAAAAGTAGCATTTTAAAATTTGCATTTGTAAAGCTCTAACAGAGGAAGGAATCAGGGTGGCATGGAGAGCCGGACTCCACGTCGTCGCTACAATTGACACGAACATTGGGTGTGGGGCTCCCCTCGAAATTTGTCCTAGTCGGTACATTCATTACAAAAAGCGTCACATCGCGAAACGGGCCCTGGTTTAATAATTCCACTCATTTGGTTTCCCCCGGGCGGGCCGGCGGCGAGACAATGCGAGCCCGCCTAACGGTATCAATCAACATCAAACAGCCCCGACTATAGGGTAGTTCATATCCGTCGCGTTTCATTACAGATAATACAATATGATGAATAATAGCCCTCGATATTTCGTTGTCATACCTACAGATATTAAATTGATAAAAAACATCTCCGAGAATTAATTAATAAAATAGTTGGCGTTGTTTTGTTTGATTTGATTTTTAATATTTTGAACTATTCATTCATGGATTCTACGTGGCAGGTGGAAAATACACACAACCCAACTCATGAACTGGAAACAAATATTATGTTTGTCAGACATTCGTAATGTCTGACGTTTTGTGACTTTCAGTTATGGGAACCATTCTAAATGTATTAATATTTAGAATGATTCTTTTGAGAAAAGCACTATATATGTCTCGGCGGAAATGGTAATTGCCTATCTCGTATTAGTGAAGTACAAATTTCGAAATCGTCATCTATTTGTTTCATAGATGGCACCTAGATATTCAAGAGAATTTAAGTTTCGAAAGTCCGTAGGTTTATACCCTTTGAAAAAGACCAGGTTATACTATAGAAAGACAAAATGCCAACACAATAAATGCACGTATCATAAAACATTATAGGTTGAATATGAACATGATTAAGAGTTCCAAGGATAAATATAAATAAATTGAATCACATTGTGTGCTCAATACAAATAGAACATCGGCTAACAGAACCGGCGGCGGCGCTTCAATTTCCTCTGTAGTTTATGACATTGCATAGGAAATTGCTTATATGTTTCGTATTGAAGGAATTCAACTTAACTGTCGCGTTGTTCACCTCAAAATTTAGCAAACAAGCATATTCACGTGGTCGGTTCGCCGCTGCTGAATATGGAGTGCGAGTCCACAAATAGCGGGCGAGGCCCACTCGCAGCCACATGTGCCCACTGACGAAGATGTCACGTTTATGATAATGCTTGTCCATAATTTTCATACCCGTTACGTTTCGGTTACAGAAAATGCACATGTGTCCAGCATGGTCTAATCTATAGACTGAGTATCTAAATCGACATCGAGTATCACCAATATTGAACGTCAAATGACGCAATTCATCTTTTTATAACTTTAACTCATCAATGATGTAATAACAACTTCAGCATAGTCATCGTCTGAACCTTATCCTATCTGGCAGTGTCGTAAAGTCATTAGGAAGAGTTGTAATTAGGTAGGTAATTCCGCTCGAGATGAGGAAAATATCAAGTTTGAAATCACCCCCAGATTAAGAGGGTAATTCGGCTGAAAATGTGAGATTATTTTATCATCATCATGTTATAAAAATAAAGGAATATGCCCGTGGAGATACACGGGTTCATTACGTGAGGAAACGAGCTCGACTGTACTCTGTGCTTACATGAATAGCTTCGTACATTATTCAGCCATTAGTGAACAACACTTCAGTAATGTCGAACCGGTCTTTGACATTTCTGTTCACAGTCGGCGATCCCTTAATCGATTCTCTCATATATTTAGTTTTCAATTTAATAAGTTATAAAAATAACAACGTAAACGTCACGTCTTAAGTAAACACATGAATGCTTAGCAAACTATAATAGTTTATGACACTATCATTAAAACCTTACGTATATATTAAACATAATACTGGTAGAGTATTGTGTAAACGCGATTCGCCTCAGTTGGTTGGGTTAGATGGATGGCAATTATCACATCTAGCTAATAGCCGTCACTCATAATTGTATTCCCATAGCAATATATAGAAACTTTTTGAAATTATGAAAACAAAAAAAAAATCATTTCCTGTTACAATAAAATAAAAAATGTGTTTTAGAAGTATGGATTTTCAATGTTTGATTGGCCTCATAGTTCAGCCGGTAGCAGATCTGCCTTCTACGCTGAAGGTCGTTGGTTCGATTCCCACTCAAAAAAGAACTGACTATATATGTATTTTATCAGTTACCTAGTTCCCATATTACAAGCTATGTTTAGTTTGAGGCCAGATGGAGCTGTGTGAAATTTTTTAATTACACCAAATGCCACAATACTAGAAATATAGCCAGACACGACAATGTATCAGCAAAATTAGAAGTACTGACCGTTTAGATTACATCCCAATAATATCACATATTGACTATATCCTAACGTGCCAATAAAAACTCGCTATCTAAAACAATGTATGAATCTGTAGAATGCTCACAAACCAAATCGATGCGAAAGTCACAACTGACAGTTTAGATCCACTCGGAAAAACTATTAGACTAACTTCCCGCGGATAACAAAAGAAGCATGAGACAATCTGAATCGATGGCCCACGAGATAAAGCTCAATTTCAATGATATTATAAGTCACAGTTTTAGCATTCAAGTGGAAAAGCCCCAGGTTATAGTTTACGAGACGACGAAAATATTTAGGAAATGATAGTTAACTTGCAGCCATATAAGTCTTGGTAATCTCTTCAAGTAATAGGTGTGTGAATATGACTCCGCCCCTTTTTGTCAAAATAAAACACATTTGTTCGCTTACAAAATTAAAAAAAAAATTATTGAAAGTATGCTCCATCTGCAGCTACAACCTTCGCCCATCGTTCAGGTAGTTTTCGTATTCCTTGCTGGAAGAAGTCCTGGTCTTTTGAGCTTATCCAGTTGTCAATCCAAATTTTGATACTTTCACATGAAGTAAACTTTTCTCCAGTAAGGTCTGTCTGCATCGTCCGGAATAGGTGGTAATCCGAAGGAGCTATGTCTGGTGAATATGGCGGGTGGGGTAACACTTCCCAGTCCTGTCCCTCTAAATATCTTTTTACGACTTCTGCGGTATGCGGTTTGGCATTGTCATGCTGAAGAACTAATTTGTTATGTCTATTCACCCATTCTGGTCGTTTTTCTTCTATGGCTCGCTTCAAACGCATTAGTTGTCGTCGGTAAACTTCTTCATTAATAGTTTCAGAGGGTTTGAGCAACTCATAATATACAATACCTTTCTGATCCCACCAAATACAGAGCATGACCTTGGCACAGTGAATATTTATTTTTGGCTGTGATGGGCCTGGTTCGCCTGGTTTCACCCAAGCTTTTTTGCGTTTAGGATTTTCGTAGTGTATCCATTTTTCGTCTCCTGTGACTATCCGATGCAAAAATCCTTTTCTTTGCTGTCTTTGAAGCAGCATTTCACAAATGGTTTTCCGACGTTCCATGTCTCTTTCTTTTAAATCATGTGGAACCCAGTCACCGGCTTTTTGAATCATTCCCATCATTTGTAAACGCTTTGCAACAGTTGAACGATCAACATTTAATGCTGCAGCTAATTCTGATTGAGTTTGGCAAGAATCTTCCGCCAATAATGCTTCCAATTCAGCATCTTCAAATTTTTTTGGTGGTTTTCCATGTTCTTTATCCTCAGTACTAAAATCGTTATTTTGAAATCGTCGAAACCATTCCTTGCAAGTTGTATTAGACGGAGCATGCTCACCATAAATCTCCACAAGCAAACGATAAGTTTCCGCTGCAGTTTTCTTCGCAATAAAATAATGTAATAACACTTCCCGCAAATGACGTTTATTTGGAATAAAAACCGACATTTTCGAAAAGGTGAAAACAATTGTTGCTTACACTTCAACCAAATATCATAAAATGCGTTAGATAGCCGACATTCAGTACTATCGAATACAAGTATGGTCATTTATTAGTACACGTAAACAATACTAAAAACGACATCTGTTGAGAAAGGGCGGAGTCATATTCACACACCCAATAAACTGATTTGGAATTGATCTTATTTGACACTAACGCTTTATAACGACAACGTCACATTCACATTTCGTCATATATGACTACTAGCTGTGTTCCGCGGTTTCACCCGCGTTTTTCTCGTTTCCGTGGAAACAGCGCACGCAAAAAAAGGTTTTCGATTTTACACCTTGTGTTACAAAATAGCAATTTTATTACGGATCCCTAATTTTGAAAAAATAACATAGCCTATAGTCTTCCTCGATAAATGGACTACCCAACACTGAAAGAATCATTCAAATCGGACCAGTAGTTCCAGAGATTAGCGCGTTCAAACAAACAAACAAACACTGCAGCTTTATAATATTAGTATAGATAATTAAACCAGAACATACATCAAGCGAAGTTTACAAGTTTGCAAATTAAATATAGCTTCATTGGAATCTATTCAGAATTTCCACTTTATGTATCGTAGAGTACAATGTTCATCTAAATGTAGTAAAAGGCGGATGACAAGCCAGTATCGGAGTAGGTAGGCGGCTGATAGCTTTTTAATACTCGACGTGTTGCTCGCTTGAGTCATCGAGGCGCCCGTCATCTCTGATTGATTGTACGGGTAGAGTAGCGATGCCAACTCTAAACCATTTGTGTTGAAATAACTTGGTACTTAATCAAAACTTTATAGCTCACAATGAGAACGAAAGTTCAATGGATGTTCAATATTAGCCGGCAAAATATAAATAGAAACTATTAGCTAAGGAATGTTCCCTATGAGTTCCTCTATGAAGCGCGATACAAAAACATTGTAGGAATGTCTACGCGCTAAACACGTAAGTAAACAATATAAATATAATGGTAAATTACTTACCGAGTCAGGATCGTGGGCGTTGGGTGTGGACGGCTGTGACGGCCTAGGTGGCGGAGGGTAACCCTGGCAACAAAAGTTTCTATAAGAACCAGCGGTGATGAAATGGTACTATAATAAACATCAACAAAGCAAAATTATAGACAATACACCAACGCAGGTAAGCGTAGTAATTACTATTACAAACTAGGCAGTCGTTAATCACCTAATCGGTAGTGTTACTCTTGGAAAACAAATAATGCTGGAATTAGCACTTGGGGACCACTATTGCAACAAGTTAAAATGTTATACATATTGCGAAACAAATAATCTATTTCGGCCATGTTTTACCGTTGAGAAGATGCTCATAGAATTAATATTAGTTATAACATAGATAGTCTCATTAAAGACTAGAATATAGGGAACTCCATGCCGGAAAATTAAGAAGAAGCCGGCTTCAAGAATTAAATCCCAATTTCAAATTACGAGCAGCAATAGTGACAAAAAGTTTACAAGCTTATTCAAAGTTAGTTTCGCTTCTGCGAGCTAAAGGCCACATTTTCCTACCGAAAACGCCGACGTCGCACAAAAAGAGTAAAGCAAAGAAGAATTCGCAGAACAGTTGAAAAGGATATGAAGCGGCAAATTGTTATGAGTGAAATATTACAATTTCAGTTTCCGGTAAGCATTGGGCCGGAAGATTTTATTCCTGTTTTTCATTGTGTATTGATATTCAAAGCAGATTCCTTGATTTATTGTGATATGGTAAGTGAACCTGTTTACTAACACAGTGTTGTATGTGTATTGTTCGTTCGGGAAAATACTGCCGTAGTGCACTCTATCTGAATCTGTGACTTTACATGCAGATGAGACCTCTAAATCTTCTTTTCTACATACATTTACATGATGTGACTTGGATCTTTCCATATTTAAGAGAGGACTCAAAAATTAATGAATTTCCTTTAAATACTCGCATTTATGCACAAACAAAGTAATAGTGGATTTTCTTCGTGAATAGTGAGTATTTCTATGGAACCACGTCGGAAGTACACCATATCAAATAAAAAAAAACAATCACCAATATTGGTTCACAACTGGTAAAGAAATTACGTAGGTAACAAACATAAAATAATTGCCGAGGACCACCTTTTTTAAGTGTGTTAAAAACATATCTAATTCAACCGTATACCTATATAATATAATAATTATGATTCGAGAAGGAAAACAACTCCGACATCAGCCCATCCGGCTCACAAACATTTGGGAAGGATGCTATAACGGTTGAGCTGAAACTTCGGGCTCATAATATATTTGTCTGCGCCGCGCCAGTCACTGCGCTATAGCTAAAAGGAACTCGACTGCTACAAAGTGTTCTCTCCGCGAATTCTGGACTCTATTTATAAACGGACCTCTCAGCGTCCCGGACAGACTCCCTCACTATTTTATAGCCCCTGAATGTCGCATATTAATAATGTTATCTCATAACAAATGAGAGTTCGCGGAAAAATCATGGGGATTGTTTACTAGAAACGAAACGAATAATAAAATAGTAATCTTTGTAATTTTAGTATAATAAATGCACTATTTGTCACCAAATCAACAAATCAACTGATAACTACAAATAAACTGGGTCGTATAAACGAAGCCTTTGAACGAAATAAGACCTTTAAGAGCATAGAGTCGGAAAGGTCCAGAGGGATCAAAAGCGAAATACCATCGACCTTTGCTAACTCATACCGTGCCATTCGTTTCTGTAAACTACCAGATCAGCGTACTCAACGAGAACAGAACGCGCGTTAGAGGGGCTTACCTCTAACTTTTCAAACTATTCATTATTAATTCCTGAACGGTGTGATTTTTTTTATATCATACTTTTCTTAAACAAATAATCTTAATGATAATTTCAACGTTCTCTACATATGCTTTGTGGTTGTTTTACACATCGCTTTTCGAATCTTCCTTTCCAATCTGATTATATCAACCCATTATAATATTTCTATTTAACGATCATTTCTTTTAATCACTCATTAAATTCCAGAAGACATAATATTACATAATACGTCATCG
The DNA here is from genome assembly GCA_921293045.1 of Aplocera efformata. NCBI lineage: Eukaryota > Metazoa > Arthropoda > Insecta > Lepidoptera > Geometridae > Aplocera > Aplocera efformata. The sequence continues at coordinate 3,313,967 of OV121057.1, forward strand.
TCATCATATCCAACCAAGCAGGGAGTCGACCGACGGGCACAAAAGACAAGACAAATGTCAGTTTGTGTTCTCTTAACAATTGGATTGCATTATTTTGCGGAGATTGCAAAAGGGGGGCGAGCGGCATAATTTATCCAACTCGGCAATTCCCGACAGCCCTGCCACCGTGACTCCGCCGCAGGAGAATGTACGCCCCACAGTCAGCGCTTTAGAGGTTTCCAGTGGAGAGTGGAGCTGCCACACTTAAGTTCGCGGAGAATCCGGGGTATTTCGCAGTTTGTTATTATGAGAACCGAGCGCTGCCGGATAACTTGCTCTTTATGCAATGCACCGGAATAAAATAAACTAGGAACATCTGTACACGAAACGATTTCTCGGTTAATAATTTTCGAAATGTTGCATATTGATCGATAGCGTGTTCATTTTTTTAAATAAAATTACCCACAATTTAATCTGTACGATGTGTATAATAAACTGAAAAAAGAACTAACGTTAGAAAACCTATGTCTCAATAAGAATTATGGCATAACCTGACAGAATAATAAAAATCATAAACAAAGAAACAACAAAAATATCACAAAGTGAATTCAATTTACGAGATCACAATACAATAACAATATGCATCAACTTAATGTCATCTAGAGTACCAAAGGAGACTCTCCTCGGGGCACACTTCAGAAAAGCCGAGCAATTAATCGCACGGCCTTTGACAAATATATTTCCTTGACAATAAAATATACAGAGTTTTTACTGGCAAAGGCGAACGGGCTAGAGAACGGGTAGAGCTGTCTCGTGCAACCGGCGCGCCTACCGTGGGGGAATATTAAACGGGCCGGTGCCGGTATCCGCCAACCGTGCCATTATATCATCTCGCCTTACCTCGAACCAGACTACTGGATCCAATATCCAGAACTCCCTCGTCCATATCATATTGCACGTTCCGGTTCGATAGCTACTAATTGATTGATATTGCCTATTAGCGCAGGTTTTAATAATGTGTTATTAAGGTAAAGCGTTCATTAAAAACGCGTAATATATCGTATATCTCTGTTGTATTTTATGCTGGTTTTATACCGAAAGTCCAGTAAAATATAATTAGTGATTCCTCATTACGGCGCGGCTGGCTGGCGCGGCGTGGCCCCTCTGGACGTTCGTGCGTCTGCTGGCTTATGGTTATTAATAACGGCGGGCGGCCGCTCCGCCCCGGCCCCTGCAGCCCCCACGCTCGCTGCCGCTGCCGCTGCCTGCCGCCGCGCGCCTCGCGCCGCCGCCGGCCGCGCGTCTGACATTTTAATTCCGGAGCCGCGGCTATAACTCCGCTGTATGCATACCTCACCTATCGATACTTTTTATCGACATTTCCCAACACTTCAGTGTTACAAAATAAATTTTACTTACTGAAATACCCACCATAATAAATTTCCAATCCAGTCTATGTTTTCTTTACTGGAGTTTATTTTGTAAGCATGATTTATTTTTATACACTTGATCATCTAACAAAACGTTACCTCGATCATATTTTTATATATTGATCCGGAATTTAGTTTGGTTAATGTCCCTACAACAATAATTACAATTAAAACATATAATAATAACTGATGAGAATAAATGGCGATCACATGAATAATCCTTCAATGATGCATGATTCATTTATAATTAAGAAACATCAATAACTTAACGGATTAGAATAAATGGCGTTCACGTGAATAATCCTTCAATAATGCATGATTGATATAATACAGGAAAATAAACTTGCTAGTTATTTTGCCACTAATACAAAGGCCGACTCGACAGGATGTTAAATGAAAATTGACAAGCAACGGCCAGTGGCACACGATATAACGAAAATATCGTGAGGATCTGCGTACATCACTAGCAGCGACAACGAATGCTACAATGGCGGTCGGGCGAGCGCAGGTCGAGCGCAACATGGCTGCCTGGTAGGCGGTTCGTGCGACAGGGACAGCGCTAGCGCGTCGGATCGCTGTTTCCCAGTCGCACCCACACGGAACGCTCGCATCGATCTCCACTCTCTGTGTTCAGCCCCCAGCACCAGAAAGGCGGAACTAACAAAATTACAAAGCGCTTTCGAGCCGCTAATCATAAAATAAGATACGACGTTTCATTTCGACCGTACGACTCTCGAGCGATCACGAAGCTGGAATGGCCCTTGACTCTCAAAATTCTCTACTGACATCGTTGAACATTAACTGAACGTGGGTAGCACGCCGTTAGTTTCGTAAAGCCTCAAATCACGTTTAGATTTATGTCGACTCGTCGTTGTTTATTTCTTTTCAAGATATACGAACGAACTTTAATTATTACTTCGGCAACAGGAAACAAACACTAAGCTGGATGAAGTTTATTGGAAAAGGATTAAGATTGAAATTTTAATTACAGACATTCTAAACTTTGATTAGAAACAAGAATTCCTTTTAGAGCAGGCCGAGCGTTGAGGAGCGGAATGAGGCTAAAGGCACAAAGCTGTACATCTGAGCGAAGTCGGTGCTCCGAGAGGCGAGGGACCGTCGCCGCCGCGCCGAGCGGGTTTACGTTAGCATAAATTGTAGCTCCCCCGGCTGAGTTTAGTCCGAGAGCTGTGTATAAAATCGACGGAGAACGCCCGTTCCCTGAGGCCGAGGCCTCGGGAAGTTCTGCTTCGTCGATTACTTGATAATATCTGTCTGACGTGACGTTTAATTTTTGCATCATAAACTCCATTTGATGATTACGTAGTTTTTTTACACGTGTACGCAACGTATGCATGTCTTATGTTCATTCGTGATTGTTCTGTGCCTCATTTATTGTACGTCGCATGTACTTGATAGGAGTAATAAAAATTTGAAATTTTATTTGTGTTGAGACATGAGCGTGGTAACAATAAAGTAGAATTATTCTTATGTTGTTTTGAGGAAGCTTCTAAAACAATGATGTGATGGATGCCACAGCTGATTTATAAATGTCCAGTATCGGCATGCAAATAAGCAAGCATGTAATATGCATTTCCATGATATCGCGAGGCAGTCGCTAGGCCCGCCACGTGCGAGCAATACAATTGCAGAACATAGAAATATGTAAATTGCGGTGGGAGCGAAGCGTGCCAAAAGCGAGTTGCTCACGTTTCTAGATAGATTCCGCATGTAGCACGGTGAACTTCATGTACAAATGATCGAGTACGACAATGAAAACATCCACGCTGTGACATCACGTAAAATATAGACGAGTTACTGATGTTGGAAGAAATAATTTTGTTTAAAACTGAACCTAAAGAAACTCTAAAGCCGTAATTACCCGTTCGCCTACGTTCACTCACTTCAACAACATTTGAAAAGATGCTAAGTATCCCCAGTTTATATATAAAATTATTTTAACGGTAAAGAAAAACAACTTGGACTATTACAATAATACTAAAAAAGAAGAGGGGAAGAGTATAGAAACAAGAAAACAAACATAACGAAAGTAAAAGTTGTCCATTATGAGGGAAATGATATGACCATAGACGGTTTATTGAAATAGCTATGGTAGGAGAGGTAATTTTTAAAAACTGCTAACAACGAGGGGCACCGTTCATTCGGCAGCAGTTTAATGTGTGGCGATAACAGTAAAGTTCATAGCCAAAGTTCCATCCGCCGAGTATCGTGGATTACTATAGGTACTTTCCATATAGAGTGGGTTCAATTTCGTTAAAGCTATACAGATTCATATCTACGCTCGTGCTGACGCGAGCTGTTTGCGTATAAGTACGCGAGAGTATAATTCGACTGAAACACATTTTATTAACACAGAAAACGCTTGTATAGTGCTTCAGCGCATACATGATACAGCTTATGTCATATATTCTGTTCTCTTACACGTTTTTAAACAAACTGAACCAAATAAAATCGTGTTACCGCATTTCGAATCTTAAGTAACCGTTTCTCTTGCTTTGGTGGAAGCAATCTCACAACGTGAACGTAAGTTGATCGCGAGCTCGTGAGATGAATCGATTGGGAAGAAACTGATTTAAAAATCGAATAAACAGGACTTTACTATCATATCGAACAACTTACTATCATTTTGCCATAAAACTTCTATGAGACCACCTCTAAGGTACAATTGGCGAAGACATAGCGAACCAAACATAAAAAAGCCAGCTAAATTGTTCCTCCTCCTCTATTGAAGTCTGTTGAAAATGTCCGTGGCTTGAAAACGCTACATTCTGAGTCCCTATTCTACGCCCAATGTGAGACAATTCATACACATAAGCCAACTTAGAACGTTTCATGTATTATAACATTAAGGAACTAAATTATAAGAGCTTCCTTTAGTAATTTATTACTTTCTTGTAATCTTTTTTTTTTCTCGTTTGGTGGTGAATGCGGTCAAACGTAAAAACGAGTGCGCAACAGCGTAAACCAATATGTCTGCCAATGATCACACCCTACCTTGCAGACTCTAGTTTTCCCGGGATTATGACAAATGAAACAGCGTCGAAATATCGGGAGTCAACCACACTAAAACATCATGGTTAATATCTCGGTAACTAAATAATAATAAAATAATAATATTAGAATTAAATTGATATTATTGTAACATGCGAGATCGGACCGAGAATAGGGTCCCTGCGATAAACGAAATGCAAACATGACGCACTCCCGCACCCATTTAAAGTTATTAACAATATCACTTTGGTTACTGTAAAGTTGGGTATCCAGATTGGATACTTATATTTTATCGTTACTTTTAGGAAGACGTTTAGTTAATGAAGGTTCGTCATAAACTTTTAGGACAGTTAACATGAATTTCAATTTGTGTTGAAACGAAGCGTGGAAACTATGTCAGTTCAGTTTCCTGGTCAGTTTACACGGTTGGTGTTTGTACTTCCGCACCAAACGATAAGAACAAATACAAAACTAAGGCTATGAATTTCGAACGTAATTTTGTTCTGCAATTTTACGTCAATACCAACATTTTTAAGATACAAAAAACTGAATATAGTAGGTAACACAAATTTTGTGTTCTTCGAGTTTTACTGTTATAATTTATGTTGTCAGTCATTGAAAATACACTCATTTGATTATGGAAAATATGATTTTAATCATCCTACATTTTAACTCCCTATTTACTGAAACTACGTACGAAATACCTAGGCACTCTTAATATCAGAGGGATAATTATATTATTTGAATTTGGTACAAAGTAACGTTATTTTCTACAAGAGACTCATAGATTTAACGTTTTTGAAGCGTTTCCAACCAGCCACATTAAACGAGTTACAGTGCGACTCGTTTGGGTTTCTCAATTCTTATCGAGTCACACTGTTACTGGTTGCAACTCTTTTTTGCAAATAATTCCCCAACGAGTCACACCCATTACATAGTGTGACTCGATGAGGTGTTACTGGTTGGGAAAAAACTTTACGCCTTTATTACTCTTGCCCCGGCCGAGAATCGAACTCGCGCTTCGAAGGCAGGATAGTTACAACTATCACTTACTTAAATTTAAAACTTAGGGTCCTATTTTAATATTTGATCTCTCTATTTACTTGAAGATCGTAGCCATTTAGGCACATAATTGAGTATTTGTTATACAGCGAGACAATGCCGCCAGTGACTTGGGCACACTTCCACCTGGCAGTGAAGTACATCAGTTGAGCTATCTAAAGACCGTTTGATCGATCTTTAGATAGCTCATTTGGTTATTTTGTTAATATATGCAAATGTTTCTTTGTAGTTTTAGTAAATGAAGCACTTTTATTTATCAAATCATTTAACTTTCGTAACGATTTTCACACCTCCAAGTTGGATACAAATCTTAATATTTTATAACATAATAAACCTACTACCACTTAAACAAACCTTTAAAAAATATCATACATTATTTCGTTAATTGAATATCTCCATAATAAAATATTTACCCCACTTATAACTTTATCAATGACACCGCAGCTGATACGCAAAGTGGTGACTAAGTAAAAACTTGTTTCGCAGCTTGCTCGGCCGGCCGGACGTTTCCGGGTCCAATCATTCTTTTTTCGCAGTATGGCTGTATGTGGAACGTATTCACATCAGACGGCCCTTATATAGACTATTCTGGTTTTCATGCACAAGCATGAGATCTTTTCTCTTTTTTATATACTCTGCCCAAAATTTCAGCGCGATTCAAGTAGAGATAGAAAATATTTAAAAGTTAATTAAGAACAAAGCATAGAAGAATTTTGGAGCTACAATAACTAGAAGGATCAAAAATGAATATAACCCACAATTTCTTGAAACATTAAACCACTGATAGACCATCTACCAGAAGGGAGGAAAGAAGGAAAAATATCGTAATACGTTACTTAATTATTTGTGATCTGCCAAATACACACGTAAAATAGAAAAGCGACACAATCCGTGAACAATCAAATAATACGTACGTTGGAAGTGACCTGTCGAAACCAAAAGATGTCAACACTATTTTATATATAGTAAGACCAAAAAGCAAATACCAGGCAGCTAAGAATACTAAGATAAACAAAACTAAACCTCCAAATGGACAATACTTAATGGCTGGCCACATAATATAATACCCTAACATTAGATAAAAAGTAGAAATCAGAATAGTAGACTGCCACGATTCAAAAGAAATATTTATCAAACTAAAGACAGGAAAAAGCTCTAGCCCAAATTGAACGAATGATATGATGCCAGAAGATAACCAACCGGCATAGCTAGCTAGTTCCCAAACTGTAGTTGTGATCATAAAAAGGAATAAAATGGGACAAACATCTCTAGATTTCCTTTATTGACTTGAAAGAAACTCTACAATTTGGAATTTTTAACAAAACAATATCAAGAAAAATCTTAGGATATCCCGATGGTATTAGAGAATATAAATGGAGATAAAATTAAAAGACAAAATCAATGCGTAAACACTATACGAAAAGATACAAAAGCTAAAGACGAGCCAGTTTTACCTTAAATTGAAATGGGCAGGTCATTTGCACGGAACAGATACTAGCAGATAAACACTGATTGTGACAACTAGATCCCAATAATAAAAACGTCAGATATCCAAAATATGAGGACACTATCAAACTTGTAACAATTAATAAAATATCAAAGATGTTTATAGTTTGTTTGTTGTGACGATAATATCAGGGTCAATGGGTCAATTTATTTTTATATTCTGTTTACTTTATTTAAGTTTGACATTCAATAACTCAACATGTAGTCTTTCTATTTATAATGATTAGAGAGTATCGATGTTCAGTTTTTTTTACTATATTCTACATCCGATTTAGTATTTGAGCTGTTCAGATTCAAGGAATTCATAGTCAATAAAGCTTAAACCAATTAAATTAGTTAAATGAATTAATTAAACTAAAATAAATTTGAAAGACACCGGGAAAATTGTCAAAAAAAAATATTTCAATTTAAGGTAAGGTAATTAACATTAACATTTACAGATTGTGCCATTTATCAGAAACACGGAGGAAATATCTTTCTAGTAGTGTTGTTGTTAGCGATTGTTGTTATTAGGGTATAATATTTTTACTTCCAAAAAAAAAAGTTCCACTTATTGACACACTTATCAACACCAATCTAGTGACAATAATAAAAAGGTTTATCAGAATTCCCCATCATTAATCCGGTTATAACACGAAGCAGGCGCGAACCAATGAGGTTTATGTACATTTGTTTCTTTTGCAATTAGAGTTGTTACATTTGAACAAAAAAAGTGTAATTTGTGATATAAATATATCTTAAATTTTTGTAACAAATAATGCATTACATTCGGGTCGAGTCCTCCCGTCCTAAAATTAAAGATGGCCAAGTCGCAAAGCATTGCATAAGCTGGTGCTGTGGAACTGAAATATGTTTTACCGAATTTGCCTTGCAACAAAGGCAGAATACCATCTTCACAAGACCCTGTTGGTAGTGAACTAACCTGATGCTGCGGCGGTTGCGCTCCGTGGGGTATGTGTGGCGGGTGCTGCGAGTCTTGCGTAGGGGACATGCCCCCGGGTGCGTTCGGCACCGCGCCGGGGCTAGGTGCACCGGGGGGCTGGTTGGGAGGCTGAGGAGATCCCCCCCGTTCATATCCCTGGATAGAAAGAAGAAAAAATCAGTGTTAGAGCGATAGAGTATAGAGACTGTAATTTTAGGAATGCTACACTTATACTAGATGTTTTCGGGTCTCTGTTCTCTGTCTACGAATAAGTCAAAGTCAAAAATTTATAAATAACTACCCCTGCACTACGATTCTGTGTAATAACCAATACAGAGTATTATGTAAACCCAGTGCCACGACCGGGAATGAAATCCGGTACCCCTCAGATTCAACGAAGCCTTACTAAAAACTAAGCTACGGAGAAGTCATTTATAAATGAAAATACTTAAGTCTTTTAAAGAATAATTACGAACGCACTCTTAAAGGGCAGAACAGACAAAATACCCTTTTGGGTTTACTTTATTTTCACGGGCATGATTCTGTGCAGATTTTAGTGTAGGGATGTGCATTAATTTACTTTTAGTTTAGATCAAAGACAAGAATTAATGACCGATAGAGCCGATGGCTGAGTAAACTAATCCCAGACTGATTAGTTGACTCGAAAAGAACAAGAATGAAATCGTAGTACAGAAACACCATTCTCGGCGCAAACAATTGGACCGCTAGCAAAGCTCACATAAGTACCAATAGTGTGTCGGTACAAAACAATCAGGCACGTGCAGGCAGGTCGGCGGCCACGAACGGCCTTGACCGTGCATCCATTATGCACACCCGTTTACTTTGCAAACGAGTGCACCGCAACGCATCTACGCCTACAACCGGCCTATGTAAATATCTCTATGTGCCTACCTACACCTACCGCGGCCGAAACGAAACGGCTCCGCGCTGAACCGGGGGTTGTGACGGTCGTTACATTTTTCGTTCACGTATTTTTAAGGAGGTTTTCTTATTTACTGTTTAACATGGATTTTATAAAACGTAATATTAACAACTTACAAAAGCTTTTTTAGGTTAAAGGTATTTTTATCGTCCTGAAAAGTTAGAAATATTCTGTTTTAAAACTAAAAGTAGAAAATAGCTCTAATTGGGTATCACCGTAACGGTACCCTTATGGACATTGAGCTCCTCCAAGTTACTCCATTTTTGAAGGTGTTGCGCCTTGTGGTGTGTCTAACTTTGGTTGTGCGTGACCTTCGGGATCCAAAAATGCATATAAAACATAACATTTGGAATAAAGGCACAACCCTAATTGTATTACTCTCCTGTAAGGAAGTCTTCGGAACCAATAAATCAAAGCTTAATTTATACCCCAATAAGGGATACAAATTAAAAGCAATTTTGGGGAACGTCAACAAACCGTGGCCACAGAATAAATAATAGCAGTAGTAAAAGGTAGCCAAAATAGCTCCTTTGCGTTTCTAAGGAAACCAAAAGACTACCGGTTTCGTCTTGATTATAGTTCTATTGTAGACTTAGCACCAGACAATCGTGCAATGCTTTCGCTAGGCGGCCAGTTTCCACGTCACGATTCAAGGCTCCAGCTAGATGAGGGATACCTGATATCGAATAATCCGGGTCAAGAGAAGTCATTCACTTTTAATGTTTTCCCCATGTTAGCAGACGATAATTGAATAACGTGACGTCAATAGTTCACGGCCTCCCCATTACGTAGCATTGTTCTTGATAAATTTGTTATAACGCAAGTGTGCAGGTGTTGCATGTGTGGGTGTGAAAATCACAGTAAGATTTTGCTATTATATAATAAAGCAAAACCCTCAGTACTGTCATAATATATATAGTTACGCTGGTTATTACGCGTTGAATGTTAACTAATGGGACTTATTTATGAATACTAAGCGTACGTCGCGAGTTTGTGTCTGTAAGCGGGCATTGAAATTTGATTCCGACCAGCTACGTCCTAATCAGCTTATAGCGGCCCCGTCGGGGTAACGGTAGCCGGACAAAGGGTCGCCATCTATTCAAGCTTTCGCTGCTGAGTGCGTCTGTAATGAGATATGTAGCGCCTCATTTGCCGGCAAGCCGAAACCTGTCCAATACTCGCCTGATACGCTACGGACTATAATGGCGTTGACATTAGCGTAACAGGCTCAGAGGGGTGTGATAATTGTATTCATTAATGGGCAATACGACCCTCAATAAATGAAACTGACTGAGAAAGATATATAAACAACTTTTTGTTTTGATAGCGCTTAAGTTAATTTTAATAAACATTTACTTGGAACAATTTCAAATATCTGTGTCAGCGTCCAGAAAAACTTTGAAGGTGGCGAGGGAGGTTAGGGTGGTAGCCTATGCCCAAACAAAATACAAAGAATTCCGGTAACTTTCACTGAATAATAATTTCGTGGTAAAAGTTTGTAGAGTTGAGAGTAACCGGAAATCGAGACTAATGCCTAGCAGCTGAGTCGAACTGAGTTTTAGTCGAACATCCGCGCCAGTCGCCAACCAATCCATCAAAGGAGGGTGCCTGAAACGGGTGTGGGGTACCACCCCCTCGTACCCACATAAATATTGCGGGTAGGTGAGTACAAACCCTTTGACCGAGTTCTGTTTACTTTCGTTTTCGCTCAGCTGACGGGGCCGCGGCTGCCACCCCGCTTGAGTATCCACTCCACTATTATTATGATAATTAGAGAGCCATCAACGAGACATTAATAATGCAAAATCTAATAACGACAACATTTACCACCCAAGCCGATTGACACGGCCGTATGTCGAACACCGCACATTCAGTTCGATATTGAGAGGAGATTTGCGTGAGGAATGGTCACGTGCTGGCTGTTTCTAATCAGCGACCAGCCGGGCGGCATTCACGGCTCGCCGGTCATCTCTCGAACGTCGTACTAGGGGGGTTAGAGGGTAGCGATTACGTCGATGACTTTTGGAAATATTTCACAACCCTAAGTGGAACAGGGGTGTCTCAGGCGAGAGCACTCGACTCAAGGTTGCAACGAGTGCGGACGCGGTAGACAGAGTGTAGACGTGCATTATTAGGTGGGTGCCTGAACACCCTTGGGAGCCATGTCGGGGGCGGTGGGGAGCGCGTACGTCATCACCTGAGGCGCGTCCTTGAAAACGTCGTCGCATTCATTGCACCCGGATAAGGCCCGTATCCTCGAGCTCGCAATACATGAGTATTCAAGATACCCGTCTACCTTTGTGCCTCCTTTATCTAACCGCAACGCGTCACACCCCCGCCACTTTCCTTGAGAGATGCTTGAGCAACATATCGGAGCAGCTTGCACATTATAAAAATCAGAAAAGGTGGCTCAGTTGGTAGTTATACTGCCTTAACAGTGAAGGGATCCGGGTTCGATCTTCAGCCTAACAATTGAATTTTGATTGTTAAAAGTCAACATGAGGCGATGAAAGAGCTGACAAGGTATTATTATCCAGGGTATTAGCTACCTTCATAATATATTTCATCCAGATCAGTTCAGCCGTTGAAGCGTGAAGCAGTAACAAACATACATACAGAGAAACTTTCGCATGAAAAACATTCTTTAGAAACCCTATTTAATGATCAGTGCATATGTGTGTGTGGGCACCTATAAACGTGCACTGAACTTTATTCTCTCATACCCTATGTTGATTATTTAAGGTCTCATACCAGAGTAAACGGAGCTCTTTTTCTAAGTCTACGTACGACTTGCGGCTTTTGCCAGAAATTTTATTGAATATGAGTTACCATATGTAATGAAACCATTAAAATGTATCCTAGCTGTTCTCCGTGACTTAGTCAGCGTGGAATTTAAATTTTTTTGCGCGGAATTCTTCCTACTTTCTCTAAACTAAAATTTTCCTAAGCTCCTGCTATTTGCTAGTGAAAGTCCCGTCAAAATAGTTCCAGCCATTTCGGAGATTAGCCGGAGATTATAAGTACCGTATAGGCTTTCAAATGAATCTAGTAAAAAGCTGTTATTTTGACATAACAAACAGACACTTCAATTTTATTTGTAAGCGGATTTTACTGTATAAGCCATTTAACTACAGGACCCTAAAATGTTTACCTAGCGCAGTTTTAAGTGGATTTTGATGAGACTTAAACCGTCCAAACGGTCAACGCGTAACTCACATTTAATTACAAGTACTTGTATTCAAAAATTGTACAAGAAATAAAAACTAGTTTAAACGAGTATAAAAGAAATAAGCAATAACTCATGATTGGGACTACAAAATAGACAACTAAATCTAAACGCGCCATCCTACTACTATTATAAAGGCGAAAGTTTGTAAGTATGGATGTATGGATGTATGGATGTTTGTTACTCTTTCACGTAAAAACTACTGAATGGATTTGAATGAAACTTTACCACAATATAGCTTATACATCAGAATAACATATAGGCTACAATTTTTGAGGTTTCTAATGTGAGGTCGTAAAAAAACACATTTTTTGCGCTTACATTGCAAACGCTGACTGAATCCTACAAGATAGATCAAAACAATGTACTACAGTATTGTACAACTTAAAAAGGTCTCCAAAAAAGTCCGTGATGGTATATGTTTATCTCTCTTATTACTAGACTAGACGGGACGAACCTGAAGTCCACGCGAACGAAGTCGCGGGCAAAAGCTAGTATTTAATAAGCCACCATGGTCACTGTACGTTATTAAGTCAAAAGTATAGGCTTTTGAGATTGCTATGTAGGTACATAATTGAAAATTGTAAGATTGAGAGATAACACACTGAATAATAAAAAAAATTGTAAAAGTCGACTGGCCTCTTGGCTTATTTGGTAGTTCTGCCTTCTCTATATAACAGGTTGTGGGCTCGATTCCCACTCAGGACAATGTTACGTCTGCCGCGATGTTACCCGCGGTTGTCTATCCCACGGGAAGCATACATTTATTTGGGATAAAAAGTAGTCCATGTGCTATTCCACACTATAATCTATCTCTGTGCTAAATTTCCATTCATCCAGATCCGTTTAGCCGTTCTGGCGTGATAGAGTAACACACATCCATCCAAACTTTTGCATTTATAATATAGTAGTAAGATTTTCAAAAAGAGGGCTACTTATCATCAGTTATCTAGTTCCCATAGTACAACCTATGCTTAGATTGGGGCTAGATGGCACTGTGTGTAATGTGCATGAGTATTTATTTATGTTTATAAGTTCACAACAATATGACCGACTAACGTTACCTAGTATAAAATCGCAATTATATGGAAGCAACAGTTATATTGTGGCAATTAGGGTCCATAAATAAGTTACCCAATAGAAGCTTAAGGGTAATCAGTTAAACAGGAAACTTAAATATAATATTAATACTTTAATGATACAAAACAGTTTTACAGATTATATGCAAAGAAAATAGAGCAGGGATTACACTTTTTTAATCATACTAATATTATTAATGCAATAATAGTTTGTCTGTATTATATTCGTTACTCCTTCACGCCTCAACGGCTGAACTACGCTTAGTTTAGGGCTAGATGGCGTTTGTGTGAAATATCCATGAATATTTATTATTTATTTATTAATAAAAGATCTGAATAAAAAATATTAAAACACGTTTTTTTTTTCTCTAATCACAACTTACTTACATACCACAACTACGCTTTAAAATGTTTAGTATTTTGTATAATTCCAGATGATTGAAGTTTGAACGGACAACTAGACCTACACTGTAACTATGTATTTCACGCGAGTGAAACCGCACGGCACACAGAGGTAGAAATAAAAAGATTCTCCGGGATGATAACAAAAAAATCGATAATGATTAATGCGACAAAATTTTTTTTTTAAAACTAGTTATTAGGAGTACAAATAAGTTTCCGCCGTTTTTAACACAAATTACTTAAATATTTATTGTAGAAGAACGGTAATATAAATTTAATCAAAATATTGCCCATCACTTGCAACCACTTTTTCCCATCTCTCAGGCAGCATTCGAATCCCACGTCTGAAGAACTCCTTGTCTTTTGAGGTTATCCACGAATCAACCCAATTTTTGGTATCCTCATAAGATGTGAACCGCTGCGCCGTCAGAGCATGTGCTACGGACCGGAACAGGTGATAATCGGACGGTGCAATGTCTGGTGAATACGGCGGGTGGGGTAACACTTCCCAATCAAGTGTTTCCAAGTACTTTTTCACGGGAGCCGCAACATGTGGACGAGCATTGTCATGCAGAAGAATAATATTTTCGTGTCTAGAATAGTATTGAGGGCGTTTTTCCTTCAGAGCTCGGCTCAATCTCATCAATTGTGTTCGATAGAGGGCTCCAGTAATTGTTTCGCTCGGATTAAGCAACTCATAATACACTACACCTAGCTGATCCCACCAAATACACAGCATATCGTAAATTTTTGACCTTCCACTGCGATCTTTGTCTTCTACGTCGAAATCACCGTTTTTAAACTTTTGAAACCACTCTCGACACGTTCTCTCACTCAAAGCAACCTCACCATATGCTTCTACGAGCAATCGATGCGCCTCAGCAGCAGATTTCTTTAAATTAAAGAAGTAAACTAATATTTCCCGCAAATGACGCTTACTTGGCTCAAATTTTGACATTTTCAACTTATAAAAATTATATTTTACCAATATAAAATCAATGATATTAATAGGTTATGTTGTTCTTGAATGTCCAAACTATTTTTTAAGCCGGTTATCATCTGCGAAAGCTAACCGAAACTCCGTGCCGCGCCATCTACAATAAAACGGCGGAAACTTATTTGTACTCCTAATAATTTTCCACTTCAATGTTTACAATCATTCAGAACACCAGAAAAGGCTGAGAAATGCTACGAGCGCCATATATAAACAAGAATTAACTAACTAGAAAGGATTTATCTGTTCTGACCCAACCATGGAGGGCGGATAGGTGCTGAATAGCTTGATATGTTCCATGATTGACGATATAGCGCGAGGCATCTATGCTTAAGCACGGAACGTTCACCATCAAAATTGGCCAAGCCGTTTTCGAATTTTAGCGAAACAAACAGTAATGATTTATATACGAAGTGTAGACGCTTCGTTGGAAACTTGCAGATTTTTTTAATAATGGATGGATGGATGATAAAATCTTCGTGTGTGCAACGGAAAATTTGGAGCAGAATTTTTTAAATTATTTTTTAGATAAGAATATACAGTTTCATTTGAGTTAAGCTGAATCGTAGGGAGATTAAGCGTTGATGTCCTTGATTGATAACTTGATAAGCATAAATGGTAAAGTGTGTGGTACCTCGGCACCGCACCGCCTTCATTGTATAGATTCTAGAAGGGATTATTAATAAAAAACACCAGTAGAGAGAACAAAAAGCAAAGATCTATGACAAAAAATTATTTAATAATAATTTACTACGGTAAATATCAGTTCGATGGGTTCATGTCCTTCACGTCCTTTGAATCTCTAAACGATTACCCTCTGGGTAGTGCGAGGAAGCAACAAAGTAGTAGAATCTGTGCCAAGTTTGTCCGGAGAAATACTGCCACCAGACTTGGTAATCTGCCCCCAAGCAGTGGTGCACTAGCATTACTATTCCAGTAGAAGACGTTACACCCCCGTCTCGGGTAACAAGTCGAGTCGAGTGTTAATAGTAACGTTTAGTTACTTCTGTCACAGAAAAAACTAGTAACTCAACAAAATTATCTTGAACTCAGTCTATATTATGTTGAAAAAAATTACCAAAGGTCTCAAAACAGCGTCATTCGCCGTGGAATTATTTCTTAACACCGATTTCTACACGAGTTCGCTCCAAGAGCCCTGCTTCAAACGTACCTCGAGCTCCGTTGCACAACGAGCTTACGTCAGCGAGCGCGGAGCGGCTTACGTCATTCGAGCGTATCTGTGTAGACCTCAAGCCAAGATAGAACTTATAGCCCCGGTATTTAGAGTCGCGTTCCATGAATGTAGGCTTTGGAATGATAGAACGTTTATGTTCACGTGAGTGGATGAGGCTCCGACGCGCCCGCCGCCGCCGGCTCAACGATTCTGGGAAACGTTCGAGTCTCTCTCTAGTTTCGGACTTAAAATGAATCGAATAACACGACACGACAACGACGAAGCTAAAAGATATTCTGAGAAAGGTTTCGTTTCATAAATAACTTGTTCTTCTGTGTGTCACTTATATAATAATAACTTATGTACTTTGATATTCTGGTAGGACAATTTTTATATGAAAATACAAGGACGTTGTTTCACTTGAAAGATAAGATAATTTGTTAAAAGTAATTTGATTGCAATCTGAATCTTTCATAATAGCTACCTAAGTAGATAGCAAACTACATCACGCATCGTTACAAGGGACATCGACCCCAAATCTACATAACCACACTATCTTGATCATCAATCAGAATTAATCTGCGGTTGCAAATACCATGCCAAACCTAGATCTAACTTTGTAGGTATTATGACTAATGCATGAATTTGTATCACATCCCTTATCTCGCAAACAATATAATAATTATAGTCAGTAGTATTCTTAATCTTATTTTCGTGTAAGTGGTCACTTTGGTGTCGGAGTTTACGTTACGGAAACGACGTGTCGACGTCAAAAGTAATAATTTTTTGTGATGTGCACATGTTTTATTTATTAAAGAATTAGAAAATTTGTAATGGTATAAAGCCAGTTAAATTTTTGGCGAGTTACATTCTTGAGTAAAATATACAATATTTTTTTTATGACGTCTGATACATCTGCAAAACTGGGTGTCAATAAAATTGTAAATGCTTATTTCTGTTTTGGTCATAATTTTGAGCCTGATCGAAGTCTAAATATTGAGTATAGATTTACTGTGGACGGCTCCTTTATATTGTGATTGTGTGGTGTGACAATGACAATAACATAAAAGTATCGTGTGTATGCAATTTTACTGTCGGGCTACTGTATTCCAAGGAAAACAGTTAAAGTATTAACTGCTGAAGCCGTGCGTGGATATTGCGCTCGGTTCAACTCCTGTTAGAGGACAGTAAAGCGGTCAAGTACTGTTCAGATTGTTCCAGAACCAAACGGAAACCGATAGTTCCGTACCACCAATTTTTACCACCATGTTAATTTTCTGTATAGATAATTCGTTAGAATATAAGCTACAGCAACACTTCTAAGAAAGTTTCAACCACCTAACGATTGCGGTTCAAAATATTTTCTACTCAATCTGTGATCTCGCATCTCAGTTGGTAGTAGCTCTGCTTTCTGCGCTCTAGGTCATGGGTTCGATTCCTAAGCAGGACATGTATTTATAAGACGAACATAGATGTTCTGTGTTTATGTTTGTATTTACAAAAAAGTATTATCAATAATCACTACCGGTGATTTAAATTGTCAATACACACATACGTGTCTGTGCCAGATAAAGGCATTTTTTTTAAACGTAACACACTCATACATCTGCACTAGAATTCGCAGATGGCATGGACAAACACAGAAACACAAGACAAACACCCAAGACCCGAGAACAAACTTCATGCTCACCATACAAAGAGTGCCCCGGCCGGGAATCCAACCCGGGACCCCTCGCCTCGAAGGCAGGGCTATTACCAACTAAGCCACGGAGCCGTCATAATATGTATTGTTTCAATAATCGAGATCCCATAGTAATTAAGCATAGATTAGGTTTAGTTTATAGCTAAAGTGCTGTGTGACGTCCGTGATTATAATTTTATTTTTAAATTTCAGGACTTATTCCGCTTGGATACGAGGTCCTAATAAAATACACGTACAATGCAAGTGTGGAAAAAGGTAAAGATAAATATAGACACAAACGACTACCAGTACACAACAAAATAAAAACGATTCCACATCCAAACCCCTGCACTAAAATTGCCATAAAAGCTGCCAGCTAACAGCGACCGGCGAACGGGGCCGGCGACGGCCACATCGTACTGACGTCTCTTCGGGCGGAACATTACTGTGTGCATGGTCTTCTTGATGTTAAGTGGTTACCTCCGCCCATAACAACAGCAAGACGATTTAGGTCCTCTCCGATCGAAATATGAGAAGATCCAAGTCCCCCGTTGTGCCCTTTACCCGAGACGGAGAAGTTACGTCTCATTCGCATAAGATTTCACCAGCTCAAACACTTTTCCACCGGAACACAACAATGCGAATCTTACGTGCACAATTTCTACTGCTACTTTTTGTTGCTCGCCCACACCCAGTCGACCGCCTTGCCACAATCATGTTGTTTGCAGGCAGCATGGGCATACTCAATCCCATCCAAAATCCCGAAATCAAACTACATTCTTATCACGTGTGGCCGGGAATCCAACCAAAAGCTCCTTGCTTTAAAGGAAGGGTCAATGCCAACCTAGCCACGGAGCTGTCGACAAAACCAGACTAAGGTAGTAAGAAGTTGGTCACTGTTTCTCAAATTCAGAAGACCTTCTATAAAAGCACATTGGTTAATTAAAGTTCATAAGTATATGGTAGAGAACTGCTGGTGGAAGGACAGCAGAAAAGCCTACGTACCTGGTGTGGGGAAAACGGTGGTCGACTGTTGGGTCCGCCAGGCCCCGGCGGTGGCGGATACCTCTGAGGGTAAGAGCCCGGGGGGCCGTATCCGCCGGGTGGCTGCTGAGGACCGCCCGGAGCTCCTCCACCGTAGGGAGGTCCACCGTAGCCCCGAGGCGGCTGTTAAGAAGTAAAAACACAGGTGAGTATTTACTATAACAAACATCAATAAAAAGAAGTATACTTTTAAAATTTTAGTTTTAAGCTCGCGGACCTACCCGCCCTTCCTTTGTCCAGGTCAAAAATACCATCAAAATTTTAGATCTTTCCCCAAGGAATGACTTCATAAATGATGAAGTAATTAAACTTTTCCTGCATCATATCTACACTAATATTAAAGCCGGTTGTAGGAGGATATAATAGCGCTTTACAGCTACATTATCGGCATGCGCTGACCAAATGTTAATACGATAAAACGATAATATACAAAAATACTCTGAATCACTAATATTATTATGGCGAAAGTTTGTATGTGTATGTATGTTTGTTACTCCGTCACGCCTAAACGGCTGGACGGATTTGGATGATTGGTATGAAATAACTCACACTGTGGACTCCAAAACATATAAAAGACGAAAAGTCAATGAACGAATAAAAAAATAATGTCAAATCATATGTGTTGGACAAAATTGCCTAGTTAGCTTTATAATAATTATTCATTGGATTTGTTAAATAAATATGTGTATGTATGTGTGTATATGTTTATGTATATCAAAACAGATTTAAAAAAAACACTTAAAATCATAAATATACTAGCATGTTCTTAGCCTGGCCCTGTGGCGTGATTTAGTTTTAGTTACTGTGTTTTAGTTTTATGTTTAATACGCTCACTGCTTGCACTTGTTATTTATGTAATTAAGTTTCTCTTGTAAGTGAAATGTTTATTTGCTCAAGAGAAATAAAGATTCTTTAAACCGATGTTTGTTACTCTATTGCATCAAAACATTTGCACCGAGATGGATGTTAGCGACCTGGCATAATATTGTTAATTGGTCAGTAAAATTTAATATGAATCTAATGGGACTAGAAAGTAAATTATATTTAACTCTCTAATTTATTGCGATGATGTTCCTACTTACCGAAATTAACAAACTTTTTGACTTATAGAGTCAATTCGCCTAAATTTAAAATATGTTACTCACGTCTCTAAAAATCTGATTTAACTGATATATTATCGGCATAGTGTTTGTGCAAGCAAATTTAAGAATTAGAGCAAATGTCTTTATTTATAAATAATACACCCATCATTATGTAATTTAAAGTTAATTTAATAAAAAATCTTTCAGTTATACTCTATAGTTCACTAGCGAGCACTACGCTAAAAAAAAAGAAATACATTTTATGCCTAATGCATGGTTTCAAGGTTTATAACGGACATAGGACAAATAATACTTAGCAACATCACTTTCTTTAAACAAATGTGTACGTACCTACGAGATTCCTTCTTACTAAAGTTTAGCTCTTGTTTAAACCCTATCAGACCCTCCATGGAGAAGAACAAGGAAAAAACCCATACTGGAAGGATTAATTTCCTTTCGCGAGCATGATCCTCAGATATTTATTTTAAAAAAGTCACTTTCCATGTAATTTTTTAAGAACGGAATTAAAGTATTTTGACTTTGACTAGATTAATTAAGTAGCTACAATGTAAGTACTTAAATTAAAGATATATAGCTAAGATACCTATGGAAAGAATCAAACAAGACATCATTAACCAGGTACAACTATAATATAGCATTGAATAAGTATCACTATATGTCGTACACACTTCAAGATGAATAGAATCAAATGAGCGGGCACAGACAAGGAAACAGGCAGAGACAAGGGGCGCAATTGCCCCTCTGAGACGATAGAATGTAACCAAATCAATTTCAAAATTATTCAATGGCATGATATTATGCTTGGATGTTTGTTACTCTCACGCCTAAACAGCTCAGCAGACATTTCAACCATTAGAAAATCAATATGATCGTATATCCCGACTCTAACGAACTTTGGAATACGTTGAGTTTGTTAGTTAATTTTCTTCCAAATAAACGTCAATGTTCCTACTGATACAGCTTACTCGAGTGAGTCCGGGCATGTGGTCTTCGGTGGTCTGATGATGTCTTAGAATTTTAGGTTCTAGGGCCTGTCAGTTTCTTCACGATGTTTTGGTTTTCAAGCGAATAAGTCATTGATGCACGTCTTGATTTGAAACAGCGACCTTCGGATTGAAAGCTGGTCAGTCAGTACCTCTGGGCCACTTCGCTCTAATTTATTTTCTAATCTCAAACAATTGCGCCCCGAGCGGAATCCTACATCCGCGCCCGGGGCACGTATTATGTGATTCAGATGTAGGTCATTATGTTTGGTGGATTATGAGGTCGTTGAACTCGAAGACGGGATGCAAACACGGGAATTATGATGTATCCAAAAATTACTGCAATTTACAAATTTGCGTACATAATACGGTCTAAGGTTTCAATGATATGAATACAAAGAAAATTATCTTTTATTAGCTGCGCCCCGCGGTGTTACCCGCAGTTGGCCTTCCTACGGTAACCGTAAATTTTTCCGGGATAAAAATTAGCCTATGTGATCATCCAGACTATAATTTATCTCTGTATCAACCAGGTCCGTTCAGCCGTTCTGGCGTGATTGAGTAACAAACATCCATCCATACTTTCGCGTTTATAATAATAGTAGGATATGCGTTTTTTCTGCTAAGTAATTTACCTTACTTACAACAGGAATTTCCTAGCTACAAATTAAAGTAAAGTTTAAATAATAACATAGTACAATAAGACTATCTTTGGAAAAATATGGAATGGCCGGGTGTAATCATTTATTTTTATTTAAACCACAACAAAACAGCTGATCCAATAGATAACGCTCTATTTTATTTAATAATCAAAACACTAAAAACAGCAATTTTCAAGCAGGCAGATACTGTGTCTAAATAATTTACGTTCGAAATAATTCGTTGTGCTAACAAAGTCCCCCGCTTCAGTTTTCAGCTTTCATTTTGTTCTATGATGGAAATTCAATTATTCGTACGAGCCCCGCTCTGACAGCAAACGAGCGGCGGGGAAGGCTATTACACTTTGATCAATGTTTTACGTCCCTCAACTACAGCTTCATCCTGAAGTATTCTCGATGTAGTTTGACTTAGAGGTATGATACTCGTGTTCGCCAATTAGAGTTACATTTTTACGAACATCGGGGTGTTTTATGGCGGATTCAATGATTTATGGGGGCGGTGTTGCGGGGTGCGGTTAGCGAGGGGGGAGCGGAGAGGGTTGCGCAGGGTGCAGGCGGCGGGGGCGGCAGCGCGCCATTGGCCAACTCGGCATCGATCGCGCGACGAGCTCCGAGAGGCCCGCCCGCGTCAGCCAGCCTCCACCTACGTTAATAAGTAATCATCCGACCCTGCGATACCTCAGCGAGTTTTCCGGACCGAGAGCTGGATCCGCCGAGACGGTCCTCGTATCTTCAGGCGAACAGAACAAAGCACCGCGCCGCATACGATGGCATTCCTTTGATTTATTGTGTTATTGCCAAGGAATTTTGTTACATTTTAAATAAATAAAATTGTAACCAAAATGTTTTATTTAAAGTTAGTAGGTACTAATGCGAGATTTTAACCATGAATTTATATTTCATAAATTTATAATTTATGGTTAGAGTTCAAGATGCAACGAGGCAATTTATCGTATACTTAGAGTACACTAAGCTGAGAAGCTTTCTCTAAAAGAATGAGCCAACTTTATAATTTCTACAGCGTTCCGTTAGAGGTTCTATTTCTCATCTACAATTCTCCTTATTTTGGTTTCTGATGTGCGGATATTCTTGTAATATATTTTCGCTGAAATCTGAATGAATCAAACATTGGCCAAATACTTTATCTGGAACGAAAGGTCAAATTTGTACAGTGTTCCGTTAGAGGTTTTATTTCTGATCTACAATTCTCATTATTTTGGTTTCTGATGTCCGAATATTCTTGTAATCTATTTTCGTTGAAAACGTACATGAATGAATCAAATGGTTATCCAAATACTTTATCTGGAACTAAAGTTCAAATTTCTGGTGTTCAGTCAGTAGTTCTGTTTCTAACCATTCTCCATATTTTGATTTCTGATATACTTGTAAATATATCAGAAATCAAAATATAATAATAATAAATATAACTTGTAACTTACTATCGCTGAAAACGTTAATGTCAAAGATACATAAATAAATCAAATGGTTAATTCATCGGTTTTAGTTTCTCAGAAAAGAGCATGTTATTCTCATGCAGGGTCAAGGAATGGATGTCATCAAATGGAACAGTGCAAGTGTGCAGTGCCGTTAGGAATGCGACCGGATTCCAATCCGGCTCGTCGACACGACTGCATTCACCCACTTGCATTGCTATTATGTCATTCATTACCAACGGCCTAAACATTAACCTCGTTTTATTGTATACCTATATATGTATATATAATATTTTTATTCATTAGTGCATATTCAATGAATGCTTCATAAAATTACACATTTATGTGTAGTATGTTTACAACCATAGTTAGACTATTGGACTGATAGATATGCATAGTGCACTTATTATGTAGGAAGGAATAAATTGAAATAAAATAAGTCAACATTACGTCGTCTTGTTTTTCGCCTAAGTGACCATCTTGGTCACTTA
Organism: Aplocera efformata; assembly: GCA_921293045.1. Lineage (NCBI taxonomy): Eukaryota > Metazoa > Arthropoda > Insecta > Lepidoptera > Geometridae > Aplocera > Aplocera efformata. The sequence goes on from OV121057.1 coordinate 3,337,090, forward strand.
AATGAGAGAATAAATAATATGATCAAATTTTTTGGTCAAATGCGTTATTTTATATATTGTGTATTTTGTACAGTAGCTTTTGTTAGATAATATGATGATTCTCTGGTTTAGCAAAGATGATTCAATAAACGTTAATTGATGTACGACAATAAAACAAGCCGTAGGTATATGAACTCATTTGTAAACAATAAACAAACCTAGAAACACATGTAAATAATAGATGTGTACAAAAAGTAACGATATTAATTACGTTATGATAAATAGCATCAAGGCCTGTACCTACTGTATGTAATGTAAACATTGGCATTCTTACAAACAACAGTGGCAGTCGGTGTGCGCCGACGGATACGAGCAAACATTACATAACTTTGATTGTGTTTGTAAAAAGTTGGGGATTCCCTCCACTACAAACAAACGCATCTTACATCGACACGCCACAAATGTGTGAGTGTAACCTTGCCTTCCTTTACATATTAAACGCCGCCGTCGGGCTATCCCTTTGCGTATCTTTACAAAAAAGTCGAACCATAACTACCTACCTATATTGTGTAACCAGAGAGAGAGAATGAATGAGATTGACTGTTATTGCTATTATTATCCCGTTCGTCTCATCGAGCTCCTGTGAAAAACGATAAAAGGTCCGGTGACCGGTTTTACTTTTTATGTACAGAGTATCAACAATGGCACGTAAAACGTATTCATTGAATCATCTGTTTCGATTCGACTTCCGAGACGCCACGTGCCACGAATAACTGTACTCTACAGAACGACTTTGAGCATCAATGGGCTTTGTGTTCTTATTATTATTACACCGTTGAGTAAATACATGCAATTATGTTGTGTAATACGGGTACATATTTTAACGCGAGTGAAAGGAAGGACACATAAATGTCAATGTTAGTTGCTTTATACTGCAAGCATGTATAATATTAAATAGAGCTCTACTTTAGATATAAGGCTGACGGTACTTTTAAAAGTATTACCTATAAATTGTAACTTGAATCAAATTACAAAACACACTGGAACTGGTTACACTTAGATGCGATAGTACTGGCCTAGATAATGATTAGCCAGGTGAGCTTACCAGTATGCTCTATACTATAACATGGCTCACACCTACCTCCTCCAGTCATATTCAGCTGAGTTGGTATTAGTACAAGTTAAAGAGTTCAATTCGAACGCGTCCCCTACGCAATGTCTTGCGTCACAGACTAGTTAAAGATAAATACACAAATGCTTTGATTATAAGACTGTATAAATAGAAAGAGCATTACGTTGTGTTATGCGGTCGGTTACGGCAAGTTATTTCGGTCTTTGCCGTCACGAGCCCCCGTGAATGTCAAGCTCGCGGTGTCGCTAACTAGGTGGTGCGGTGAGGCAACAGGTGGCTTGCACAGCGATCTCTTGGCTGACATCGACTAAATGCAACCCTAAATAATTAGTGCATAGAACATAGCTTTCCGCTTTGAAGCGCTATATTATATACCACAGGGATTCAGTCAACATCAACGTCAATTCAAAAAGTCTTCTTCAAATTAATTTTATGATGTCAAGCAATGATTGGTTTCTACAGCATACGGATGGTAAGTATTACACTCCTCCGCACGTTACAGGACGACCATACCAAAACGTCGATATTCTCCAATAAAAAGATCTTACAATTTTGAAAAATTAAAACTTAATCCTAAAGAATGTCATTGAATGAAACCCACCATACACGTTTACGAATGGAAAGCTTAAAAGCTTGAAGTGTCGTCTGTAAAAGTAACACAAACCAGTCACAACTTCATGATAGTAGGCTGGGGACCTACTAAACGCAAGGGGATAGTAACAAAGGTCACTAGAGCCACAACACAAGAGTAACATTGACCTAATAAAGCGACCCCTTCCTCACCCACAGGTTTAATTTACAAATCCTTCTAGGTATACCAGCTATACATTATATAGCTATGCACATAGAATGGATTTTGTTTCAGTAGTCTGTCTGGGAATAGTACTTATGACGCTGGCTATTCCTCATTCTGAAATCTTTATTAACCAACTACCACAATTGAAGGCTGTATCAGTCTCCAATTTTGGCTGATATAGCCTTCAATTGTGGCAGTTTCACACAGGGACACAAGCCTACATTTGACAAGCGAGTGATATAATCTACGGATTGGTGAAATCCCTGTATTAGCCTATATAATAATCTCACTACAGGGACACCGTGCTACAAGGGTAGCACGGTGTCAGAGTGAATGGGCTATGAACTATCACGGTAGCCCGTAAAAATAATTGGTTTTAAGGAGCCCAATACGGATTCTTATAATTCTTTGGTTTTGCGAACGCGGTATTGAGCACATCAAATTTTTCAAATAAAAAGCTCATTGGTGACCCTTGCGATCAGAACCTTGGAAGTCGGCGTCTGCGGAACTCTGGGCCACCACGCTCTCGTGTCATCTACTGTCTACCACTGTGACTATACGTTGTTCGAAATCACATTTTCTCAAATACACAAGAACATGGCAATGTTTCGTTGTCGATTTATAGTAAAGTTGATCTTTCTACATAACGACTGATAAGGCTATTAGATCCTTTACATGCATTATAAACATAAAAAACGTATGAAATATTGGGTGTGTGAATATGACTCCGCCCTTTCTCAACAGATGTCGTTTTTAGTATTGTTTACGTGTACTAATAAATGACCATACTTGTATTCGATAGTACTGAATGTCAGCTATCTAACGCATTTTATGATATTTGGTTGAAGTGTAAGCAACAATTGTTTTCACCTTTTCGAAAATGTCGGTTTTTATTCCAAATAAACGTCATTTGCGGGAAGTGTTATTACATTATTTTATTGCGAAGAAAACTGCAGCGGAAACTTATCGTTTGCTTGTGGAGATTTATGGTGAGCATGCTCCGTCTAATACAACTTGCAAGGAATGGTTTCGACGATTTCAAAACAACGATTTTAGTACTGAGGATAAAGAACATGGAAAACCACCAAAAAAATTTGAAGATGCTGAATTGGAAGCATTATTGGCGGAAGATTCTTGCCAAACTCAATCAGAATTAGCTGCAGCATTAAATGTTGATCGTTCAACTGTTGCAAAGCGTTTACAAATGATGGGAATGATTCAAAAAGCCGGTGACTGGGTTCCACATGATTTAAAAGAAAGAGACATGGAACGTCGGAAAACCATTTGTGAAATGCTGCTTCAAAGACAGCAAAGAAAAGGATTTTTGCATCGGATAGTCACAGGAGACGAAAAATGGATACACTACGAAAATCCTAAACGCAAAAAAGCTTGGGTGAAACCAGGCGAACCAGGCCCATCACAGCCAAAAATAAATATTCACTGTGCCAAGGTCATGCTCTGTATTTGGTGGGATCAGAAAGGTATTGTATATTATGAGTTGCTCAAACCCTCTGAAACTATTAATGGAGAAGTTTACCGACGACAACTAATGCGTTTGAAGCGAGCCATAGAAGAAAAACGACCAGAATGGGTGAATAGACATAACAAATTAGTTCTTCAGCATGACAATGCCAAACCGCATACCGCAGAAGTCGTAAAAAGATATTTAGAGGGACAGGACTGGGAAGTGTTACCCCACCCGCCATATTCACCAGACATAGCTCCTTCGGATTACCACCTATTCCGGACGATGCAGACAGACCTTACTGGAGAAAAGTTTACTTCATGTGAAAGTATCAAAATTTGGATTGACAACTGGATAAGCTCAAAAGACCAGGACTTCTTCCAGCAAGGAATACGAAAACTACCTGAACGATGGGCGAAGGTTGTAGCTGCAGATGGAGCTGCTTTCAATAATTTTTTTTTAAATTTTGTAAGCGAACAAATGTGTTTTATTTTGACAAAAAGGGGCGGAGTCATATTCACACACCTATTAAAATAAGTATATTTACATTCATTTAAATACTTATAATATTTCTTGAGATAAAAGCAAAGTTACGCTAATGTTATTTGCATCTTTGTAAATATTGATCGTATCGTATTGTACGTTAGTTAACTGTGTCAAGACGGTTTGTTTGTCTGCATCTATAAAACTCCGTAGATTTTTCGATGGATGGTATCTTCATTCATTCAGTTCGCAACAGAAATAAGACATTTTTAGTAACTTTTAGGGGTCCACACCTTGAAAAAAATCTAACATGTTTCAGTACGGTTTTAAAATTTGTAGCAATATGTAGATTTACTGGCTTTTAAAATAATAAACATCCGAATTGATAACCTCCTCCTTTTTGAAGTCTGTTGAAAACATTGACAAAGTGTATACATACATACATAAATAAAATGAATCCTACTAATTTTATAAACGCGAAAGATTGTAAGTATGGATGGATGTCTGTTACTCAATCACGCCATTACGGCTGAACGGACCTAGATGAAATTTGGCACAGAGATAGATTATAGTCTGGAATAGCACATAGGCTACATTTTATCCCAGAATAATGTACGGTTCCCGTAAGAAGTCCAACCGCGGGTAACACCGCGGGGCGCAGCTCTTGAACGAATTTTCTTAAGCAGATAACTGAGAAGAAGGTGCTGAGAAATAAGCTTAGGAAATCAAATCACACAGCCTATTTACTATGTTTAGCTCCTTTAACTAGAAAACACAGATTAAGTATTTTAGTTATCTTCGTAACTGTAAAGGTGTTTTCAAATTAGTCATAATAGACATACGTACTGATGCCTAAGGTAGTTGTCTCATGAAATTCTTTGTTTTACTTTTGGCTTAGTTCCGTAGTTCAAGTTCGAATATGAAATCTTCCATATTTTGTGACAGAAAACCAGCTGATGCTGCACAATATGCTGAATCTTAAACTTTTCCGTTACAAGGTTTGAGTTATATTCCTTCCATATTGTAAAATGAATTCAATAGAAGACATAATTCATATTTTTCCATTTCACATTTATTTTAATAAAATAAATTGACGACCTATAGCATAATAAATAAATAACGTTTACATATTGCTTGCACTAGGATTCCGAGTCGCAGGTGGCATGAACAAACACGGAAACACGAGGCAACCACCCAAGAGACCCGAGAACAAAATTTACTCTCATCACACTAAGTTTGCCCCGGCCGGGAATCGAACCCGTATGAAACTTCACTCTATTATGTCGGGGCCCTAGTCTTGATGGACCCGAATCAACATATTATGAAGTATACTTATTTACTCCAAATGCAGAAATATACCTTTTTGTAGGGTTAGTGCCAACTAGACACGTTCGCAGCTGGGCAGGAATTAGACAACCAAATAGTTATTACAGTGCTCACAAGTGGTGTAGTCCAGTCTGATCTCGTAATTGGATCCACTGCCAAGTATTTATAATTATTTAATTCAAAATCCTATCAATTGCCCAGTAAGTTTTGCGAATCCGATCTCATCCCCCAACATTTGCATGTATGTAATGAAATCTTTATGTAACAATTATAATCACATCGTTACATGTTATTAAAACTAAGTCCCAGCCGTTGTCTGAACGCGGTAAAATCAAAAACTACCGAAAATAATTTCATACGCTTTTCAACAATGAACGAGGAAGGTTTAGTTGTATAATTAATTTTATTTCCATTATAATATCCAACATTTACTAAGGTTTTGTTATTTGGCTATAATGTGATAATATTTGTTGAAGTTGGTAAAAAATGCCGACTGGGAGCTTTACTGGCGTGCGCCAACCAACAGTTATATAAAAACAGAAAAAAGTAATTATACCTCTTAAAATTTTTATTAAAAAGTAAATACATCTATTATATTATACTGTAACGCATAAATTAATTCAGCGAAAATCAATCATTCAAACTTATATCACGATACACACAACTAGACAAAAGCCAAGATACGCGACTCATATTGTAGACTGCTATTGTGTGCTAAAATAATGTATTTGTTTTAGTTTCCCTGAAGAAAGTATTCTAATAACAGTTACTACACATGATATCAATGAAATAATGCTACCTTCGAATATAGTATTCAAACGGCTTCCAAAGAAGGTTATCAATTCGGTTGTATTTTTGTTTGTTACCTCTAAACTCCCGTCATTTATCAACCGATTTCAGAAATGTTTCTTGTTAAAGGATTACATATATCCTTTAAAATTGGTCACACAGAAAAACATCAAAATTGGTTCAATAGTTTCGTCGTGAAATCAAAATGATTGGAAAGAATGACATCGAAGTAAATAAAAATGCGTACATATTTTACTTTCCAGGGACTTCTTTCTTCGCCCGTTGTAGATTTGGATGTATACGAGAAATACGGATCAAAACGGATGAAAGTATTGAAGTTGATTCATATGGCGACATGTCTGACTACAAGCTATTGTGTTTGGTAACATTGCAAGACTGAAATGTGTATGCATAAACGAAAATACGGTTATACGGCCAAAAGAAGTTTTTGGTTATAATTTTCACAAGGTATAATAATATAAATAAGATTGATTAGGTTTAGGGAAACTTAATAAATTAAAGACCACAGATATTTTAATATATATTACTTATGGCGAGTCAGAGCGATTGCACAGCCGAATCCACTAGACCAGAGTTACTCTATCAGCAAATAGGTAAAGAAATATGTTTAGAGATTCACAGGACATCTACAGACATAAGCTGCGAGGACCCCACAAAAGTATAATAGGAGCTATAGGCAATCAACACTGTTTTTTATTTAATTGAGATGACTGTATTGTTTTTCCATAGGGCCCTTTAAAAGTTGTCGTGCGAGACCATCCCGTCGTTTTTACGTAGTATAAATATAAGCATAGTCTTAACTGAGACATCAAACTCACATTTGTACCCAACAACCTTAATAATGTATAGGTATGTGTATAAGTGGAAGTCAATTACCTTTCCGACTGAGCTCAGAGTAAGTCCTTGGCAATGGCCTCTTTTATACAGATATGCTTACACATATTTTATCGACGTTAGCATTACGTCACATTGTTTGCATCACCGATGTTGGCGTGTATTGCGATGAAGTTTTAAGTGGGTTCCTTATACTTCTCAATAACAGCTGTTTTGTTTTATTGAAGTCACATAATCTATTCACCAGCAGGAAATCTGAATATCAATGAGTAGCAAGAAATTATGAAGGCACTAGCATTGCATACGAAATCAACATGGAATCGCAAATACTCATGGTTCAGGGTTGTAACAAATGCAAGGGACCGTGTACTTGCTATGGTTGCCAAAGACAACAACATAACAGTATGTAAAAAAATAAATTCATGCTACTTTTTTTAATAAGATGCACAAGCATTATTAGGACATGACTATTAGGTCATACTACAGTCAATTATATTTAATTACAAAAAACAATACTATTTTATTGTATAATATATAATATTATACATTCACTATTATGTTAGGACGATGAAGTTTCTCCTAAGAATTGATATTATCGCTAATGAGAATATCAAATTCAGCCCGTGAATAACAACCTAATACGATCGCTTATATTTGATTCTGAAGTTGAAGTCATTGAATAACATTATTACTAATTTACAACTCAATGCACGTTATCAACCAGCCGGCCGGTAGAAATGATAAAGCTTGACCTACAAACTTCCCTTTATTAATCCAACGTTTTGATTTCAACAGTGGACCTGCCTCGACGAAGGGAGTCGGCAATTACGTGACGTCACCACGGTTTAACGACCCCATTACAACATTTAACATTATTCTGTATGAATGAATGCAGACCGCGTGACGAGTGACGTTTTTGTTTGCCCATATTTGCAATGTAAGGCGCATGAGGTTTGCATAAGTCAATGTTATCAATGCATGTTTTAGTTACGTGTTAATATTAACGGTATCACTGTACAATTGACACTTGCTAATAGAGAATGGCTGACAACCAGGTACTTCTAAAATAAGTCAATTCAATGGATATTGAGCTTTATCACATTGACTAAAGATTCAACATGGCTTTCGTGACATCCCACTTCACATTGAAAGTATGTAAGCATGAAAATTGAGACTTACTTGTGCTTCGCGTTTCACATTGTGTACCTTAGTTTGAGTCTACAACGGCTGCTTTCTGTGTTCTGCGTTCTGCGTTCTTCAACCAATACGTAGGTTGAATATTCAGATGTGATATTTATAGAAGATATATCAACAAATAAAAAAATACTCTTAGTACCCTTTAGAACGTTTAATATAATATGTTGTATCTCTTGCGTTGCGTAATAACAATATGTAAAGGTACTATGGGTAGAAAAGTAAGCAAAGTCTAAATATTTCATGTTTCTAGAATAAGGTCTTTAGAGAGAGTTGTCTATTTATGTCTAAACAATCCAACCATTCCAAGTTCAAAACAAATATATCCAAAAGGAAGTAAACATAATAATTGCAAGTGAAATTTTAAAAGATGAAGCAGTTTAGCGGTGATTGACCTGATGCGTTAGACGATCGACGTCGGACCCATTATCCAAGCATAGCGCAATGACACGATTATCGGTCGGCGGCGAGTCCGAGGCGGTTCGCATTGATTTTACGAAATCCACATCACGGATTGAGAATGAACGGCCTCCGTCGGCCCATTCATCTCGTTTTCATGTACACAGCGCCACTATTGCGATACGAAAGTGAGAGCGAAATTTGCTCAGAGACTGCAACTACGCACCGCTCAACCACGTAATGCCCTAAATACGGAGAGGGGATAGATATTTGAATTGAACTGGAAACTGGGTAATTGGCACTGCGATCCACTTTTGCGTAAAGTAACGTGGCGCGATCTACAGTAGTGTGCGTTGTGTTGTAAATAAACAACATCGAATTGTCATTATCAGTGTACAAAGAACTAATTTGTTTGGTAGTTCGTACGTCACTCCATTATGCTAATGTATATCCGAAAGCTGTTAATTCTGGAAGACTGCATTCATATACAATACGGCGACCTACCATTTTGTCAAAGTATTTAAGTAAATATTGGTTACACAGATGTAATTGTAAAGTGATATGTAGATCTTTTAACAAATGCTCTTAGAGTTTACAAGAAATGTTCACATTTAACCCTAGAAACAGTCAGATTCCTCATTTCAATCCAAGTGTATCAATAACATCTTAGCATGAACCAAGTACCTATGCAAGCTCGGCAGAGAAGAAAGTTCACAGTATAAAGTGGATACCGGCAATACCCCCAGTTGCAAGACAATCGAGTAGGTAGGTAGGTAGGTAGGCAAACACACACATCGACATCACACACAGCTAAATCTAAATATAGCGGGCGCCGATATCAGCGGCTCGCCCTTGAACCAGTCGCACGGAAACATTTTATTATTATTACCGAGCTGTCGGCGAGCTCGAGTATGTCGGGTCGTCGACCCCGTAACCACGTGTCTCCTTATCGACAACTATCTAACACGATTGTGGGTAAACAAAATGCCGAGATAAATGACTAATTCCACAATACTAGCCCATTTAAGCCATTCATAAATAATCAGTGGAACGTCATAGCGATTCCGATTACAATGCTAGCCAGCGACACGGCTGTTATGAATGTTCAAGTAGGAGACCGACTCGCCAGTCTAATCAAACCGACCGCTCGTCCTGCATAACGCAAAACACTGACACAAACGGACGGCTCCGTAGGTTAGTTGTATTAGCCCTGCCTTCGAATCGGCGCACACTGTGTGGTGAGATTGAAGTTTATTCTCGGGTATTGGGTGTTTGTTCATGCCATCTGCGACACACGGAATCCTATTTGCAGGGATATGAATGTGTAAGCGTTTATTTTTTCTTTATCAATCTGGAAATCAGGCTATAAATACCTTAACAGTCTGATTTACGACGCTACACTTGCCCATCCAGAATGAATCTTCAATATTAAATCAGTTTTTTTTAAACACAATTAAAATCAATACTGTCATGTATGTAGACTCTGATGTCTGGAATGGCTATTGAATTCAATAATGCAACAATATTTACGTTTTTATTATACGTCGAAATGACATATAATATTCATTACTAGCTGTACCCGCGACTTCATTGGCAATTACCATTATTGCAGACTAACTATTTGCATTAAGTTTATGTACTCGATGGATACATTCTATACTTCCAGTTATTTTGACGTCCATACTGTGTATAATGATGATCATTTGGCAATTTCAGACTTTAGATTTGGATTAGCCTGACTTTTAGAATAGGTTACTTTGCTAATGCTAGCTAAACCTTGATAGATAGATCAAAACGATGAACTACGGAATTGTATTAGGACATACGTCACACACACTGCACAACCGTGCGAAGCCGGGGCGAGGCGCTAGTGTTGAAGTTGCTAGGCAACCACTGACAGCAGATGGTAGACGACGCGGTCAACTGCAGTCAACAGTACATCCTAACTAATATTATAAATACCTAAAGGTAGTTTATTTGTTTGTTAATTCTTTCACCAATGGAAAGCTAGTCATAAATAACCAACTTTTAAAACATCAAAAGATTTCAAATATATGATGTTAAAATCATTCGAAAATCCGCAGTACAAATAACTTGTACAATGTGTTTTCTATTACACATATTTTTTGTTATGGTTGTCATGGTTACCCGGCAAATCGCGGTCTCCAAATCATTAAGGCGTCGAGAATACCAATGGAACTTAACGGTCTATCAAAAATATATAGCCTACAGCTAAGTTAAATGTTAAAATGGAAGTTGAGTATTCGCGGGTAAGGTTATCGACTTATATTTTGTTGTAAACCCTTATAAAGGTTATTTTAAAAAGAATAGCCGATTTTTGGTAACCTAAAATTTATCTAGAAAACTTTCATAAGTAACCATAAGTTAAAGAGCAAAATTTAAATGAACTTATAATTATTATCACTCTATATTGTTAAAGTAATTATCACTACATAGTATAAAACAAAGTCGCTTTCTCTGTCCCTATATCCCTATGTATGCTTAAATCTTTAAAACTACGCAACGGATTTTGATGCGGTTTTTTTTAATAGATAGAGTATTTCAAGAAGAAGGTTTATATGTATAATACACTAGCATGTCACCCCGGCTTTGCACGGATAGTTTCTGATACGACACTGATGCTTTACTAACCGTGCGAAGCCGGGGCGGGTCGCTAGTACTTTATAACTTATAAACCTTTGCATTTCGAATAGCTTGGTTAAATCAAAATAACTGAAGTTGCGTATTTTGCTATCCCGTGACTTTTTTCTTCGCCCGTTGAAAACCGTTTAGATGTTTCTTTTTTAAAATAGTAGGGTGTAAATAAGGTCCCTAAGGGCGAGAAACAAGGGATGAAAGTATTGAGTCTGTGAGATTTTTAAACCAGTCACTTGTTTGTTTGTTTGTTTACATTTACTTCACATTGGCTAAAGGTATATTCATTTTAGCTTGAGTCATTAAGTATAAAATCTGTTTCATAACTTTTAATCAGTCTAGTTTTCGATAATAGCCAACTTACTCGATTATTTTTCTGTTATTGGCAGATAGGTATTTCGATATTTTTGAAATGAAATTGTCCTTTTTGTTTGCCTGTGTGACAAAAATTGGCTGTAAAGATTATCACGTGATCTTATAAATCGGTGACCAATTTTAATCGGTCATCTTCGTTACTCAATACTAAATTCATTTCATTATGTTAATTGCAGTTGTATCAATATTATTAAACTTAATGAGTTCATTATGTTGGGCACAACAATAGAGATAAGAGGGGACTCCGTCTCTATTAGTTACAGTGTATCTCTTTATGAAATTAGAGCAAATATGATATATTTAGGCGCTCGTTTCACCGGCGCGAGAAGTAACTTTTGATGGACCAAAGATAGTTTATAGATAAATTTTGGGACGCAAGCACAGTAGCGTACCTCTATTACTGTATTCCGCTGTGAGGGTGTGCGTGCCTGGGAAATTACAAGCGCATGAATTGTTACATCCACATCTTAGACTTGGATCTCCATATACTTCGATAGAGAAGCACCTGAGTCGTATCGCTGTTCTTAATGAGCCGCGGAAACAATTTAACATTAGGTGGGCCGACAGCTCGTCACGTCAATTTATTTACAAAAACAAGTGATATTAAATTGCATTAATCTTAACAAATGTTAAGCTTAAGTAGGCCTCTAATTGGTTAAAATAGAAGATTATTCGAGGAACTAAAAGTAGTAAATGCATAAGTCATTTGCAAATTTTGCAATATTAATTTTTAAAGACAGACATGCATTTAAAAATTGTTTACGTTGAAAATCACACGCCACTCTATTTCATGAGTTGTATTCATTACATTTTATGATCATAATAGTAATAGTGGGCGTACCGCAAATGTTGACCCATCATACTACGGCACCACTGAAAATAAATATCTACCAAATACTGAGTGGTCGATTTGTGTTCACATCAATAATTAAAATTTTTATATTTCACATTTTTTTCTGGTGTGACACAAATGAGAATTTTTGAGATTTCCGAAAATATGGCTGGTTTCATATGGTTTCATAGAGAGAAAAATAATGAATGAGCAAAGTAGCATCTCAAATTTGGAGTTTACTACCCGAAGCCGCTCAGAGGCGCAAGGCTTCACCGCCTGTCTGATTATACCATTGGCGTGACCTTTATTTTGAACTAAAGCGACAAAAGTAAACTCATCGGTTAGTTGATGGACAGCTCTCAGCAATCAACCCCCCTTTTTTTCCTCATACATTCCAACGTGCTAATAATATCAAAGCAAAATCAGACAGATTGCGCTACACTTGATTTGACACGCGTATATGTAAGTCTGAAACGACCAAATTGAAAATGATACATTTAACAAGCATTTAACGCTCTCTCTGAATGTTAAGAGACAAGGTAATAGCCAATATAATGAAAGTAAATTTACCATAACCTGATAAATATTCATAGATCGCCTACATAATTGCCGTAAACATTCGATGAATCATAAAAAGCCGTGTCGGACATGCGGACGGAAGTAAATCCATATCGTGGGAAGTGGGACATTGTTATGTAACCGGTATTTGTTCGCCGGCCAGCCTACGGATACATCCTTACAAATGCGAACGACCTTGAATGTGAACTCGAAAGTGTAAACAGGCACGTGGTCGATGCATTGTTTTATGACCGCGAGTTGAGTAGGTACCACAAACAAGTCGTGAGATTCAAAGGATTTAAGCGCAACTCAGAACTTATTACGAAGAGGAAATTGAGACCAAAGTTTGAATAACGTAATAGTAAGTTTGTAGAGATTTAACTTATGTAGCTTTTCTTGATCTTAAAGTAAACTAAAATCAAACTTATCCGTCTCCATCTCGTTATGTTTCATATGAAGTAAAGGCGTCGTATCAATCATGCTAAAGTTCATATTTATTTTTAAATAGTTTAAGCCCTATAAAACAATAGCTGTGTGACAATAAAGTATCATCCAATATTAGTTCCACTTTAAACGACTCAAGGAAACTACAACCACACAATAAACAAAACATTGACGATGCCTCTCATGCTCGAAAAAACGAGATCAAAATTAAATTAACTCCAAACCCTGACATGTTTCACAGATAGGTTCCGAAAACGAAAGATTTAGACTACACGTGTCTCATGAGGTCCATTAAGGTCCGATCATCCATCAGGTGATTCCATAGATTAGGGCTTGCAATTACCGGATGTTTCGATTAGCGGTACATACATATACTTGGTTTTATAATATTTTAACGGTAAACAGGTTCTGTTGAAATGGAACCGTTATTTGTAAATTAACTTCGCGAGTCGTACCAAAATTATTTAACAGCTTTTCATCAGTAATGGCGCTTTTTAAACATAACATACAAAATTATTGAAAGATTGAAAAACGAAAAAACCGACTTCAATACTTTTATCCCCATATTTCTCGCCCTTGGGGGTTTATAGGATGCATTTAAAAAAATAAATCGAAATTTGTTGGATGACAATTGTTTTCTTCTTCAAAAGTAACGGCCCACCTTAAATTAAGTGGTTACCTCCGCCCATAAGATTACGCAATACGACTTAGGTCCTCCCCGACCGCAGTGACCGCAGCGAGAAGACCCAAAACGCACTCCGTTCTTTGTGTGATCTATTGTTGCACACACACGTAATTTTAACTTTTAGATTAAACCCCTCTCTAGCTCAGGTTTTATATTTACCGGCTGTCACAAACAAACATATCATCCCACACTATAATGCTAATAATAGCACCGAGTTGTGTTTAGAGCAAAATTAACATTATTAAGATTTATCACATAAACGGTAAATCGCCGGTTTGATTTTCGGTTACCGGTAATATTCCGGTTACCAATGCAGGTGAATTTCTGGTAATTTGGTAAACCGACATTGCTCGCCCTAATGACAACCAACACACCCGAGCCACGACAGTCATAATGTATATGTACCGTGCACACTCCCCGTGCTAGTAAAACGTTTGCGATGCCTAGCGCCGAGCAAACCTTTACCCCGTTTCGGAACTAGGACTGCGAGACGCACAAATCTCCGACTGAAAGCACACTGGAAGCGAGTAATATTTGCCTACACATCAAACTTTCACTATCGTCGTGGGCTTTCGTTTTTATATCTGCTAGCTAACTGAGCGGAGAGTCGGCTTTGTTTTCCCCACGTTGTTTTATTTTTCCTCTTTCAGATCAGACTGACGGCTGACACGTCGTTGTGACGGAACCGTAGCTAGCTTGCTTTCAGTGCCCTCGTAAATAAAATAGACAGCACAGTGTTATTTATAGTAAGCTTCCTTATGGCTTTTGTGTGAAGAAAATATTCATACCGATTTATGTTCATACCTATAAAATATCCGCAATCACGAGACGAAAACAAATAATGCTATTTATGAGGGAGATGTTCTTCGCTAACCACAATAAGGAAACACGGATAGAGCCAGCTGAAGATCTTCACTAGACAATGCATATACAAAGACCTGTAAAATTCATAGACGGTGACATGCCATAAAGTAGCAAGAAGTTCAAGCATAACTGAAACGTTGAATCGGACGGCGGAAAAACGTATAATATCGTTAATAAAAGAGTCTCAGTATCTATCTATACTTAAAATAAAACTCCGATACTGTACATTGAAGATCTTTTTCTGCATTTTTTATTTTATTTTTATCTGTCTGCCTGTCTATAACTTGGCGGCGCAACGCGCCGAAACTACTGATTGAATTCAAATGAAACTTGAAATGATTAGAGTACTTGAATACTACGAGATAGGACATAGGATACTTAGTATTCCGAAATTCAGCACGGTTCGCAAAGGAGAGGGGATGAAAAACTAAATGTGTTCTTAAGTGTAATTCATTAACGCGTTGTCCGATTTTATTTATTCTTTTAGTTAGAGAGGACGTACTTTAAAGATTATCCCGTTATTATTTCAAGCTCATCGGTTGTGTAGTTCAGAAATTACAGCCATCACAATCATCAGTATTATGCCAAAATATTGAACCTCGAAACGGACGACTCATCTCAATCTGGCGCGTGTACTTTAATAGATAGGTCTATTGTCAAAGTCAGACCACTCTAAACGAGTCAGTCGGCTATTGTCAAATCTCAATAAAAAAAAATATTTGATTTCGGATACTATGTTATTATCAGAACTAATTACTTTATTATTGTTCTTCAAAAGCACCCCTTACTCACCCAAGGGAATCTTGGTTAAATCCTCATTAGGGTATCTTGGTTAAGTCCTCATAAGTAAATCTTGAGTTAGTCTTCATTAGGGAATCTAGGGTAAGTCCTTATTAGGGACCTTGAGTTAGTCCTCATTAGGGAATCTAGGGTAAGTCCTTATTAGGGACCTTGAGTTAGTCCTCATTAGGGAATCTAGGGTAAGTCCTCATTAGTAAATCTTGGGTTAGTCGTCATTAGGGAATCTTGGGTAAGTCCTCATTAGTAAATCTTGGGTTAGTCCTCATTAGTAAATCCTGGGTTAGTAGTCATTAGGAAATCTTGGGTAAGTCCTCATTAGTAAATCTTGGGTTAGTCCTCATTAGGAAATCTTGGGTAATTCTTCATTAGGAAATCTTGGTCTTTTTATTCTTCATGCGAATAGTTAAGACTGCAGGGATGGCAATTACGAACAAAGTCGCGGGCACAGCTAGGCATTCATATACTTCAATGCTTTGGGCTCCCTGGTCAGTAACCGTGGATTTCCACCGCCGAAACAACTACAAAACAAGTTTAAATCTCGGTTTTCTGTGAAGGTATCGAGCCGCGTTTGCATTGTCACACTAGTGAAGCGTAACATGTTTAACATTTCAATAACCATATCAAGTTCCACAACAAGAAATATCCAATAACTATTTCGATACAAATACCGAAACTCATTCGACACTTGTTTTCCAACCTAATCGGATAACACGAAATATGTAGTATACGGTTTTTACATAGGTTACGATGCATGACATGTTATCGGCATGTGGTGAAAACATCACAGTGCGAACAGTCATTTTTTTGATCTAGACAAATTTAAAAAGTAGATGTTTAAGTCGAAGCGAACGCAACCAAAAGTCAAACATAATTATGTCAAACATTTTACTATTTTTCCTGCAGTGCGAAGGCATTATCAACAAAACAAACTGTGAAAATATTCAATGGATAAGCCGTAAAACAAACAAGCTTTTTGGTGGAACCCTGCGGTAAGCCCGCAGTATCAATCACTCAAATTTGTTGAGAGTGGTTTGTAGGCCAATGTATAAGGCAGCGACTTTCAACGAACTGAAATTTAAACAGCAGCGTATACTTAGCAGATCAGGCAGAGTAATATTCAGACCGAGCAAATCAGCGTTCTCATTAGTGTTTTAATGCTTCATGAACATACTAGAACATATTTCATTGCTCTCTGAAGATATCTAGGATTGAACAAAGATGATACATTCAGGACACGAAGCACTGGACAATATAGCCACTAGAACAGATAACATTGCCTACTTGCAAAGTTTTGAAGCTAGATATTAACATAGAGATGACTGATTAAAAAATATAAAAACCGGCTTAGGTTGTAAACCTACCATTTTAAAATTAAACATCTAAATCAGTCTGCAACAGGCAAAGAAAAAAGGTAGAGGAAAGCAAAAAACGTAATTTCGTTTGCTTGGATGCCATATTTTTTCCAGTTATTTTGGACTATTGAACCGATTTCGATGCACTTTCTATGGGATCAATCTGAAATTATATCCTTTTATAAAGGAATTTCATATGTATAAAGGAATTAGCTGATAAATGACGCAGTTCAGAGGTTAAAATATTTACAAATGTATCTTCTCCTTTGGAAGAAGGTTGAAAGTGTGATTTTGGTTCTCGTAATTTTTTTTTTTAATGTAAAATTCGGCTCTTATTGTATATTAGTATAGATTCAATACATCCAACCGATAAACATATCGACATACACTTAATAATAAACCGTATTCTTTGATTTTACCAAAACATATGCAAATCTAAAATTTCTGGTTTCTATGTCAACAAAAACTCGTGCCTAATTGTCTTCAAAGTTTTGCTTAGAAATTTGTATGAAAACATTTTTTAATTATAGAGCTTAGTAATTTTAGGGTTGATTCGAAGAAACTATAATGAATACTAGAGTATAACTTTAATTTATACTAAAGCACATTCTATTCCTCCATCTCGAATAAAGTAAGTAAGGTGAATGAATGAACCCTGCAAATAATGTTGTCAGTGTATAATAATAACTTTAAGTAATTTCAACTTGCATCTAGAGATAGTTATTATAGTATGGGTTATACTATCTGTGACATGGGAAAGTCCCGAGTTTGATTCTCGGTCTGGGAAAACTTTGACGGTAGGGTTGTGGTATTTTTCGTAAGTTATTATATCAAAATGAGAGAGGTTATATTTAAAGCGTTGTCCCAATTAGGTCTCGCCTGTTCTTTCTTTTATCCATCACTGACGTCTAGGTATTACTTCCTCGCTAATAACATCATTAACTAATTCTTATCGCCAACTCCAAATTGACATTTCTAATGTCAATTTAGAGTTGGCCGAAATTACTAAATATTCTTTAGAAGAATAATATTATAATTATTATAAGAATATTCAGTAATGTCTGATACTATACGAGAGTATAGTACACTGAGATCCTCTGCTTCTATTACAGCCTGGAAGATAGAATTGCATCTCTCAATAGGTCACCGTAAGCTGGAAGTAACTGATGCGTAAAAAAGTTGAAGAAGGTATAATGAGATACTGTGTGCATGTAAAGTTTAATGTGGCCAAACAATATTTGATATCCAATCTAGCTACGAGGATAAGTAAATTTGAGTCCGAGTTCATCTAGAATATGCTTGCCAAACTACATTATTTAGGGTTGGAATACATACATAACATCTCTTTTTTAGGGAGGAGTAGGCAGGGCGATCCTGACTGGGCTTAATAATAGAAGTTTTGGAAAAAAATAGCATACTTAACTTTGTATTGAATTCCCTAGTCACAGTACATAATTATTGCACCATAAATTGCATTTAAGAGCCATATAATTTGTGGGTAAACTTTTACCGAGTTGAGCAAAATTGCTACTCTGCAGTTTTCTACAGTAGTAACTGTATTTATATTACTTACTAGATGGCCCAACAGACATTGTCATATCTTGATCGACAATTTGACAATCAGCTGTGAAAGGAAATTTGTGCACCTAGTTTTTTCTTAAATTTTTGTGGAATCTTTTCCAAGATTTTTCTACATAGAAACCTATGCTGGACGTAAAAGATATTGAAAAAAAAAAAAAAAAAAATTTGCCAATTTGATCCAGCCTCTTGAGTTTTGTGTCAGTTTTTATAGAATCGAAAATACTGGTGTGCAATTTGTACTTGCACTTGAGGCTACTCATACTACCAATTGTAAAGTTTTTGATACCTAAAAACTTAACAACACATTTTCTGTGATAATGTCAAATGAGTATCTATTAAGATTCAAAAGATATAGATTTTATACAATGTGACAGCAAGGAATATTAATCTATACTGTTCTTTCAGGAATGTAACAATATCTAATTCAAAATAATATATATATATATATATATATAAAACTAACTCTATAAAACAATTTGTTGCAATGTCAACTATAAACAGTAATTAGCTATTGATTACTGTTTATAGTATTGATTGACTAAAAATTCTAAATTTGAATTTAATAAGGGAAAATATCTTGTCATCTTGAGTGATTGATTGATCATGAGTGAGACATGTTGCTATTAAAAAGAATAAAGTTATGACAAGTAATTTTGGCAGTTTTCCCTCAATGTACCAACAAATTAGGAAGAAAATGAAACAAAAAAAATCTATGGGTCAGAGCACCAGAGAGTCAGAGCACTTCTCAGCCAAGCTCTCTCAATTTGAGCCGAGTGGCTAACTCGATCTATTCATTTCATGCTTTAGTCTCTTCAGCTGTTGCCAGTATAGATCTGAATCAACGGTTTGGCCCAGTAGTATATATATATATTGCATACTAGCTGTGCCCTGCAGTTTTCTGGGAATTTTCTGCGCTACTTTCTTAATTTTTTCTTTCTGAAGAACTATCTCCTGACAATAACATAAAAAGAAATTAGCAAAATTTGTCTAGCCGTTCATGCGTGGTGCCATGACCAAGGAAATTAGGGATTCATTTATATATATATATATATATAGATTAATCAGGGTTTCATAACCATGGCCACACTTGGACCACATGTTCTTACCCAACATTAAAAATGGTTCAGTATCATTACATTTTATTAGAAAATCACAGGTGATTGAGTACATAGTCCATTGGGTTACTTTCAGTGAGCATGTTTCGCAACCATATAACAAGAACTCTGTAGACCTTTACTGAATTATAAGAATAAATCAAAATTGTTTTGTGGCAGTGTTTAGCATGGTTGTAACACGGCATCAACATTATCAGTGGCAGGGAGAACATAGCAAACTGAATGTTAAAATATCCTGACTGAAAACGCTTAGACCAACTTTTATAATAGTCATA
This sequence comes from Aplocera efformata, assembly GCA_921293045.1. NCBI lineage: Eukaryota > Metazoa > Arthropoda > Insecta > Lepidoptera > Geometridae > Aplocera > Aplocera efformata. Next base: position 3,357,045 of record OV121057.1, read on the forward strand.
TGGACTACATTACGACCATAAATGATACAATTATTTTCATGGCTTTTGTTCCTTTTTTACAAACAAAGATATTAAACTTTTTCAATAGATTTACTCATTTTACTACAGAAAAATCATTAAAAAATAGCATCCAAACAAGGAATAAATGAGTTTCTCCCTAACTTATAATATTTGACTGACCTCAGTTAGGCAGCTACTAGCTCTACCTTTTGCCCTGTATTATATGAATTTGGTTTCTCAGTCAGGACAAATTGTTGTGTGACACACATAGATGTGTGTTCTATGTAGAGATAAATATGTATGTGTATACATATATGTATACATAAAAAAAATACTTTATAAGTATTCTATTAGTAATCTGGTTCCCATTGAACAATCTATGCAAGGTCTGTATGGCGTTTTTAAAATATCCATGAATATTCTATTTATTAATGGCCTTTAAAATCAGGCATTGTGATGAATATAGTGATAATGCAGTATAAACAAATCCTTTTGTTTTGGGACTTTTTTTAAATGCAATAAAACGACCCTAAGAAGCCAATAAGTAACTCATTTTAATTCATAGGCGAGTTATAGAAAATAATATTTAATACATGATCCATGAGTGCAAAATTTACGAACCACACACCATTATTATTATACATATTTAAATGATTTTTGGCAGTATATATTATAAATATTCAGTATAATAATGAAAGCATTTAGCAAGTAACTTTGGTTAAAGTCGAAGATAAGTCTCTAATATATAAGATAAGAATAGAATTATGTATTAGAAAAGAACTTACCGTTGAATTTCTATATGGACTTCCTTGTGGATTGTAAGGCGGCATGGGCCTTGGGGGTGGCCAGCCTGGCCCTGGTCCATAGCCAGCTGGCGGTTGCTCATAACTATTGGGATATCGATGCGGCGGCGCGCCACTCGACTGTAGTAACGAATTTAGGGTGGGCGTAGGTCCCGGCGCCTGGGTAGCCTGCCCGGGAAAGAACCGAGGCTGGGGCCCCGGCGGCCGCGGTTTACCGGGAAAGCCTGGCCTTGGCGCGTAGTACGGATCTGCTCCTTCTGGGTATCGGTACTGGCCGTATTGGTCCGGCGGCGGCCTTTCTCCGCCTCGATCGTGGCCGGGCGGCTCGCCGTCACGCGGCGCTCCCGGATCGGCCGACATCGGCGACTTGCTCTTTGTGTTCAAGACGCCATCCGGCGGAACGCGGCCGATAGACTTGTCGGTGCCGTTTTGCAACAAAGCGTTCCGAGATTCACTATGCTGTTCGGGTAGATTTTGCTCTACATTAGCTTCGCTACGCTGAGACTCTGCCTGCGTCGCAGCCATGTTCGGCTGACAACGGCCGTCTCTGCTTGTTCGCTACGGCGATCGACCGGCTCGTTTACGTTACATCGAAATCGGGCGTCGGATAGCAAAATTGCGACGCGGACACATCCATCACTATTCAACGATAACTAGACACAAATAGTAAACGCAAAACGGACGATATATCGTTCACCGAAGCACACACATCGATCACATATCTACTCCATTGGCGTAAACGAGGTTAGGGAAAAGGTTACATAGCTAGCGAACGCTTTTGTCATGTTTATATGATTTTTCATATCACTATCACTTTTCAACACTTAATATTTATCCACTAAGATAAAAACACATTCTCTATGTAGAAATCCAGCAAGATGCTCAGCAACAGAACACTGAAATCACGAATCTTCCAAAATGATTGGCGTCCGCCATTACGGACTTGAAATTCTGCAGCGCTTGAAAACGACGCTTCCACCTATGTTCACTTCGGTAACAAAAAATATGTTTCATGCCATTTTATTACATAGTTTCAATATTGTTGTATTCGTCCATGTTATTTTCGTAGCAAATTGAGTTTTATATTTGTTACAACACATTTTCAGTCTTATTTTATAGAAATAATCCGTTCTTGTTTACATTTTTGTAAACCATTGCGACCACGTAGTTACTACAGTACAAGCAACATGACAAAATAAAATTTCCGCTGGCGCCAAGACGCCTGTGGCTAACTTCATTGTGATTGTTTAGCCGTTCATTAAATGATAACCCTTCTTGTAACACTGGTATGAAGTTTAAATTAAATAATAAAATTTTAACAATAACTACGTCAATAATAAAACACCTATTCGATATTATGAATAGATAATTAACAGAGCCACGTTTCCTGTGTTTCTTGCCAACATAACAAAGTTTGACAGTCAATGACAAGTAGTTTTTTTTCTTGCATAAGCTCTTACCTTATTTGCGTTCGGTCATATTATGCTTCATCTCACTTCTCCTTGCCATTCTGAGCTTTAAGCAGTTCAAAAATTGACAATTACTTGGTGTAGAACAGAATAAAAAAAAAAAAACACCACGAACCAACAAAATTAAAACATATTGAACCTAAATTTATTAACTATTCTCATACTGAAAAACAATTTTACAATAGTTTTGATTAAGCAGAAACAAATATATAAGAAATTGTTTATAATCAATGTACATTCACGGAGAAGTTGTATGTCAATCAACATTTCGTTCAATAAATAGTGAAGCTAAATCACCCAACGCGTCAGGGTTCCATTCAATTAAATTGCCAGTATTGCCACCACGCCCAGAAGCATACGAATTATGTTGCCAGTTCAACAACATTTCAGCACTAAGTAACGTAATTTATTAGACGCCATTAGACTCAAAGGCATGACCTTGAACTTGCATACTAAAATCGCATGAAAAACCAAATCGTCAATGAATACAGGGCTTCATCGCTTTGCGTGCAAGTACTTACATAACATATTTAATAATTAAAATGCGTGAGTGAGTTCGTTTCGCTTTCACGCCTAAACCGCTGACTTGATTATTATGATAGGACACTGGAAACGGTTATATTATAGTAAGCTACTTTTTGTCGCTAAAAACTTTAATAAGGGCCATTCCCTTTAGATGGTGAGAGGATATGTAAACTTTGTATGAAACAACCAGAATTGGTTGACAAAATCAACATTAACGCGAGCAAAGCTGCGGGTAAAAGCTTGTCTTTTCTATATTTAATCCCGTTAGTAGCACGCATTTTTCACATTAGTAACCGTAACCGTAACCGAAAACTGGCGTCAAACTTGGAAAACTACACTGGCAGCTGTCAATTTTGTCATAATGGACATTTATAATACGTCATTCCTTTTCACGCAGATAAATAATAGGGACTAAAGTTTTTTAAGAATACAATTAATTAATTTAAAGTTACACGGATTAGCACATATTATATTTAATAGATACATAGCTCAGTTGGTAGTAGGTGTGCCTTCTGTCCTATAGGTCGTGGGATCAATTTTCACTCAGAACAAGCATTTGAGTGATTAAATATTTGCTGTGTCATATTTATTTAGAGAAAAGTACTGTATCTATGAGGTTAACTAGTTCACGTCGTACAAGCTAGTTTGGAGTTAGATGTAAAATGTGCATGTATATTTTTATTTTGTAGAAAGAATTCATGTAATTAATTTTTTTGTATGCCCTTGTTTTGGAATATTTAAATGTTAGGATGGATGGATTGTATGAAAGATCACGAGTAAGAAAGCAGTGAGTACCGAGATGATTTTCGATATTTTGTTTGAATGTTGTAGATGCATTGAACTTTTTTAGAAACCATCTGTTACCTACATTTATATGCCATGCATCAGGATATATTTTTTGGTATGTAAAATGACACCTCATTTTGTTTTTTTATCTATTTAATGCGGTTCGTAGTGTACAAAACCCTTCTCCAATTTACATGTATTGTACATATATAATGCCAAGTCTCCAATTAAAGGGCTTCGCTTTTGCTATGTGGATACGGAACCATTTCTTTCCATTCTTTGTACAGGAATGGTTCTATAACCATTCCTGTACAAAGAAATGGTGTGTGACATAAAAAATACTAGGTACCCTAACTGTGATATAAAAAAATACTAGGTACCCTAAGGTTTAAAAATGATTTATTTCATGTCTTGTTACAATTTATTTGTTAATTTGAATGCAAAAATATCTTCATTCTTACATTACGGTATTACAATTTAAAATGTTATGTAATCTTTGTAACAAAATTAGCTAAACTATATTTCAATCAATAAAAATTCGGAATATGTTTCTGTTATTCATATTTTTAAATATTATTACAAATTAGTTTATAAATAAGGTCTCATTGTCTTAAACTTGAATTGACGAAGCATTAATAAGCTTTTTTTTATAAAGATTTCAGTTATCATATACCACATAAAATCGTGATAATTACACTTTAATTGAGCGAAAACAATTATTAATATAAATAAATGCCAAATACTGAAACTTAATGGGAAGAAACACAATATTAATAAAAATAACTATAAAATTACATCTAAATTTGTTATGGCATAAAATTACAAAAAAAAAAAAATTACTACAAATCTCAATAATAAACTAATTTAAGTACAAGAATCACCATATAAAACATGATTTGATAATTAGACGACAGATCTGGATGACTGAAGGCACGAAATATAATGAAAACAGAGTTTTAAAGCCAGTGTTTATTATTGTTTTAGTTACGAGATTTTTACCATGATTTGCGAGTTTTATTGCTTCGATATTTCGACGCAGTTTAATGCGCATGGTTCCGGGTATAAAAACGCGTCGAATATCGGGAGTCGACAAAACTTACAAATCTTAGTAAATATCTCGTTGAATCGAACAATAATATTCATAACCATGATAATTTAAAAAATAGGGTATTGTTTGACATAAAATATGTGTTTTGAAGGCACAATTAAATTTACCAATTCCGTGCCCAGTTGCGATTATATACAGACTTTCAAATTATTGTGCTCAAAACATTCAACAGCAAGCCTATGTACATCCAAATAGGAATGTTCATCGTAACACTCGGATATGCCACTATTTAATTTTATACTCTTCTGTAATACTGCTGCAGTCCAATCATTAACATTATAAGGCCATTAGTTGTGTCATACACATTTGAGATCCCGTATCACGAGTCTGAGGGTGCTACTGTGAAACCGCCAGAGCCGTCTGATGGACCCGATGCACACCGCATCTCATCTACAATCAAGAGGATCCGAACTCGGACATCCACGAGATGTACTTCTGAATGTCTCCCTTTGAGACGGACTTGTTGGTCTTGGCGATGGCCTCCACGAAGTCCTGCTTGGTGACTGGCAAGTCGAGCTCCTCTTTGGCCAGCTGTTTGATCTGCTCTGGCTTGAGGCCGGTTATCTTGCGGCGCATAGACATCATTGACGCGTCTCTGTAAAATGTTCAACAATTACAGTAAAACTAATAAATGATTTTAAACTGTTTGTCGACTTCCCATTAAATTTAACTTTTTTTACGCGGCACTAAAGTAGCCTAAGCTACTCCTTATGACATCAGGTATCTGCCAGTAAAAGTCCCGTCAAAATGGGTTCAGCCGTTTCGGAGATTAGCCGGACAAACAAACAGAGACAAACATTTTTTAAATAGCTTTTGGTAAAAAGCAAACATATATACACACATTAGAAGTGTTTTGGTGAAACATTTCTAACTTTACTAGCTACTAGTATACTAGCTTTTACCCACGGCTTCGCTCGCGTTAATGTTGAATTCTAGTGCAGCCAGTGCTGGGGTAAAATATTGTAAGTCGCACCCCGTTGCGCCCGTCAACCAAGACAAGGATGTGCACATGATTTCACCGGAACCCGCACTCTTCTACCGAAACAGCAATGCGAGTGCACCACTGCTTGGCGGCAGAATACCAGGTGTGGAGGCAGTACTTCTCCGGGTGAACTTTACACGCATGACGCATGAAACTGCGTCGAAATATTTATCATGATTTATGAGTAACTTTGCACAAGTTCCACTGCTCCATCTACCTGCAAACATTAGTGATATCCGCGCCTGAATATCCGTCCAGCTTCTTGGCGATCGCGCGCAGATCAACGTCAGCGTCAATGGTGACCTCCTTCAGGTTTATATGGAGCAAGGCCTCGCGGCCCTCCTGCGTGGGCAGCGGAATGTATATGCGCTTTTCGAGCCGCCTGCGCAGGGCCTCGTCGATGTCCCACGGGAAATTTGTCGCCGCCAGCACCATTACTATCTGGAGAACACAAAGAAATACTCGTTTGGAGTGCTTTGGAACCACTGGGCCCGATCTGATCGGAACAAAATATTATGCAACTTTAATTTCGAAGGTCACAGTTTAAAATACAGTCATTAAACAACGAATTTTTCACTTGAAAATGTATAGTTATAATAATATGTTTTTATTTCGGGCATACCAACAACCCACACACATCAAATTTATTAATAATTGATTTCAATGTTCCTTTGTTTTGTTGTATTTTTCTATTGTGTATAGAATAGGTACTTAACAATTTTTATTTGTAGTTCTCGCTCCGAGAGCCAACATCTGTAAACGGGGCACACACATTCTCGGCCATATATAGTAGAATGTCATTTTAGAAGCTTCTACGTTATGTTTGCAATACTATGTTGTCAGGAGGAACATGGAAGTTAAAGAGAACTTTCATGTGTATAGCCATGTGTACAGTTCATATTGACAGGATAAACTGGAAGGGTTCCATTTTTGCATTTTGGTGGTTTAGTTCAAAGTTAAAATAATTTCTCCCCAGTGATCTTCAGATTGTAAATCGGAGTCTGTGGAACAGACGTAAACTTAACAAATAAGATAAGCTTAAACATGAAAACTGACTGTAATTTGACATATCTGTGTGCATGTTATGTGCCTGGGGAGTTCCTGTGACACGTTATATGCTCACGAATATGTGTACATGCATGTGTAAAATTTGACGTGTCCAAATGATACTTGAGACCTAAAGGAATAAATGAGTTTGACTTTGACTTTGACCTTGTGCTCATGGGCCACCACGCTTTTTCTATACGGTAGTATTATTTACTACTCTCTCTCTCTCTTCTCTCTCTCTTTCTCTCTCTACTTTACCTTCTGCGGTTCGTCGGTCACCGAGCCCAAGCCGTCCATCTGTACAAGCAGTTCCGACTTGACACGTCGCGAGGCTTCGTGCTCGCTGTCCGAGCCTCGCCGCGAGCACAGCGAGTCTATCTCGTCTATGAATATCGTGCTCGGCGCGTAGAATCGAGCCTGGAAAGAAATAACAACAGTTTTTTTTGGGAGGTCCAGTTGTTCGCGTCCGTAGGTGTGTACCCTTTGATTCCCTACACGTATCCCCTGGGTGGTGCTAAAGGAGCAACCAAAAGTAGCAGTAGAACTTGTGCCAAGTGGAGAGGTACCGCCACCACACCTGGAATCTGCCGCCAAATAATAGTGCATTACTGTTTTCCGGTGGAAGGGTGTGGCTGCCGGTGAAATCACATGCGTATCATCCCCATCTTTGGTGATGGACGCACCAGGATGAATGCGACTCAGTAAAGATTTGGATCTCATACTGAGTCGCATGCGTTACTGTTGTCATGGGCGAGGGTCACCACTAACAATAAGGTAGGCCCTCAGCTCGTTCCATCACTCATTCGCATAAAAAAAAAAACCTATATACCATTTCGAACAGCAGCCGGACGAGTTTCTCCGACTCGCCGCGATACTTGGAGGTGAGGGTTGACGAGGACACGTTGAAGAATGTGGTGCCGCACTCGGTGGCCACGGCCTTGGCTAGCATCGTCTTGCCGGTGCCGGGGGGACCCACCATCAGGACCCCTTTCCACGGCCTTCGGATGCCCTGAAATTCCGTAAGTCACTCATTTAGTTAAGTATTGCAGGTAAGTATTATTTGCAGTCTGCGCCTGCACCACCGCGAATTGTCACTTGTTCTGACTGGACCGAGAGTTGCTTCATGATCTATAATGAACACTGCCGGTGTTTAAAACCTATTGCGCGATTATTATCTGTCAATATCGTGATTGACAGGTAAATTCTAATATCAACAAATAAACAATTCAGATAAACAAATTCTATAATTAGTTGTTAATACATTTAGTAGCATATATTAGTATGAAGTTGTATTAATATTGTAATTGTATGTTTTTTCTTCACCGACCATCCCTTATCATTCTTGTATATTCCACTCCATCCAAAAGTTGTCTGGAAGAGATTGCTTTAAGCAATAAGGCCGCCCATTGTATTTCACATGTCTTGGCTAATTACATCGTATGTTTTTATGTAATTATGGTGTACAATAAAGAGTTTTCTATATATCTATTTAAGCAAGTTTCGCAAGGAGCGCTTCAATACTGACCTTGAAGAAATCTGGCATCCACATGGGCAAGACCACGGCTTCTTCCAATAACCGCTTGGCTTCAACGAGGTCCGCTATATCGTCCCATCGGATGTTGGGGTTCTTTTGTACTATGTCACGTTCTGTAAAGAAATACAGAAATTATTATCACCTGCGCCTACCCTTTACAGCGCACTAGCTGCGCGCAGCGGTGTTGCCCTCAGTTATTAATTTACAAAAGCCAGGCCAGCTGAAGGCCCATCTGATGTTAAGTGGTTACCTCCGCTCTTATATGACAGCATGGCGGCTCGTGTTTCAGGTCACGTGATATACAGATAAAAAATTAAGACTTCATTTTAATATAATACAACAATGTATTGTACTTGTATTAATGTAATTACAATGTAATCAAAATATTTAAGTATATTTCGACATAAATTTTAATTTTTATCAAGTTTCATAATTTATTTTTCACTACCGAATACTACCCTATATAATACCCTATTTATCATTCATTTATTGTTATAGTCGATATCTGTTACTAATTTTCCGATATATATTGTATAGTTTCTGTCTATTATATTATTTGCTTGTATAGTTGCTATCGGCAAATAATGGTTTGCTGGTATTGTCTGTATATTAGAGCAGTGTTTTTCAATCTCTATGAATACGCGACCCCTTTACAGGTAGAAAAATTCTGGCGACCCTTTTGGACCATAGACAAACAAAGTTAGTAAAAGAAGAAAACTGAATGTTTATGATTTTCTTCCATTATGTAAAGACCTACACTCTGCAAGAAGCTGCGAGGACGCAAAAATATCCGGAGCTGGCTGAAATTATGTTTTTATTGTAGTGTTTTTGCTTTTTTCCTTTTGCCAGCGACCCCCCAAGTAAGATTTCGCGACCCCGCTAAGGGTCGCGACCCACAGATTGAAAAACACTGTATTAGAGAATAGTCAGTGTACAGTTGTCGGTAGCGCTCGGCGAATCGACACGTTTCTCATCGGCTACACTTTCTGTATGTTCCATTCTTTGTCTTTGCTACCTGATCTATTCTGTGTTGGTATTGTCAGTATATCAGAGAATAGCGAGTGTACTTACCAAGCATATCGACTAGATCACCGTCGCTGGCGCTCGGCGGCTCGAACCGTTTCTCATCATCCTTGTGTTTTTCATCATCTGTGTCGCCGTTGTTATTATCTTTATCTTGCTTATCTGTTCCTTTACTGTTGTCTTTGCTTATGTCTTTTGTTTTTGCTGAAATATTTAATGGTTTTTTACACAATTTGGTTCAATTGATTTTGATTTCAACTTTATCTATGTGTATATTGACTTTGACTATATGTAGCCTATTCCTACCAGGTGCTTGTTTCATAATAATATGAATTTGTTAATTATTATGAAATAGGCTCAGATCATCAACTGTCTATGTTGATAATTTTAACCAAAGCGGCTTCGAAGTGTTGTGGTGAAATAGAAGATACATCTATTCAAACATAACTTCGTATTTATAATAGTGGTATTGCGGTATCATTAGTTTATTAGATTATCTTTTATCTCGCCTAGCGACTTATGCATGAGATTGCTGAATAAGTCACATAAAAGATACATCGTCTTAGTAAGCGGTAGAAAAGATGAATCATGTTAAAAATATCATGAGTCATATCTAGATATCAATAGTAAATAGACTACTCAAAATATATATGGAAACTGTTGTTCTGTATTAGGCACGGATGACCTTAGAAAAGGCCACAATCACAAACAACACGTGTGTTTGTACAACTTCAAAAAATTTACGCTGTTTCAGACACAAGAGGCAGTGACACCTCATATTTTTAATATAATAAATAATAAATACATTCTTTAAATTTTACAAGTGGTAAAATTGGAAAGTGCATATAGATAAAATAAAAACCACTCGATTTTTTTTTTTCAGCACGATTTACGATTATTATTGGCGACAAAAGTTACTTTTTAAGTGTAAAGAATCATCGAAATCTCTTCACAAAAAGTATTCAGAGCCCTGGGCTCCACCGATTGCATACAAATGTGTGACGCGCTTCTTAGAGTTAAATAAATAAGAATACACACCACTGTGAGCCTTATTCCCTGCTAATTTGGGGTTCTTAAGGTCTGATGCTTTTCTATTGGAAGTTGTAGCGTTCCTTGGTCCTGGTGCTGATTTCTTGTTGTCCGCTGTGCGAGCGTTGCGAGGGTTATTTCTGGCTGATTTCAGTGGTGGTGGAGCTCTGGAAGACCATTGCACGATTAGTAACTGCTCTCAAAAAGGAATTTCTTCCCTGATCTCCCCATGGAGAATTGATACAATTTGAACAGGCGCCAAGCATAGCCATAAGACGCGTAACCTTGTAAGCACAAATTTACTTTAAAATAATAGTGTTACCCAGAATTCAAACATTATATTTTTCTCCATTTTAACCGCTTTTAAGAGTTTTCACGTGAGGCTATTTTTTCCTGTGTATTTATAATCTCCAGGCTATTAGAATCGTAGAAGACACAAATTATTCGGTATTTAAAAAAAATAGTGTCGATTGTGTTAGCGTGGAACTAAATTAAAATCTATTTACAGCTCGAAAATGATTAGCAGGGAGTAAGGGACGGATACCATTAAATTTAGTTGAACTACTATTTACCAAAAGAATACAAGTACTAACTAGTGTAACAATGGAAATGTAAGAGCAACGAAAGAAAAAACATTTTAAGCGCATAATCGAAATAAAAATTCAAAATAAAGTTTCTAGTAAAAACGACTATACCACCACCAGTGCCAAAAGGAAACAAAGTGACCATTGAACCTGACTGACTTGTGGTCCACGCTCGTGGGGGGAGGCCACGCGTTGGGGTCGCGGTCTGGGGGCGGGGGCCATATGTCGGGGTCGATCTCGTGCGGCAACGGACCCCACATCTGGTCCCGGGTGGGTAGGTCTTCGTAATCTGCAAAGAATGAAGAGCTTCTTAAGTAGGATAAGAAGGTCAAGGATTTATCTTGAATACTTATTCTTTATTTTATATAATCGCAAAGTTGTTTACTGCTAGCTACTTAAAATACAAAACGAAAATTTAAAGGTTAGAGCTTTATTATTATACTAGTAGTTCTGTACATAGTTGAGCATGACTAACTTCACAGTTCAGTTGGTAGCAGCTCTGCCTTCTGCGATGGTGGTCGTAGGTTCGATTTGACTCAAGATAAACATTTACATTCCGAACATATTTATGTTGTGTCTAGGTGTTAATAGTCAAATCTAAAGAAAATATTTTTACTTTTCATTTAATTCTTTAAAATAAGTTCGTGGAACGTGACATTGAAAAATATATATGTACCTACGAGGATCACGCTTCCTTATTACTAAGTTTAGCGTTTGTTGAAATCCTCCATGGGGAAAACAAGCAAAAAAAGGGTTTCTTGTCATTTAATGGGAAGTTATGAAAAAAAAAAACTTTGCTTCGACGTATATCTGGTTCCCATTGTACAAGCTACGTACAGTTACTCATTCCTCCAAGACAAAAAGCAAATCAACAGCCTCCCGAGAAACTTGAATAGTAAGTTGGCAATTTAATTAACTGTAAACATACTCATGTATGACACACTGCCCACTGTCCAGTGTGCATCAATTAATCGTCCATTGGAAAGCCACGCCCCACCGCGCGAGCTTATGTCCCTTAATGAACTGAAAGTAGCCAGGCAACTTTCTGCCACATTCGTTCTTATACATCTTGATGTGATGTTTTAAGTACCACGCGTTTAATGGCCGATGAATTTCATTATAAGTTGTAAATGGTTGAATAACAATAATTGAATACATTGATACTTTGATTCATAACCCGGAATACAGGTGCCCAAGACAACAGCAATTAGACTGAGTTGTATCATCCTGTTGCGTCCATCATCCGAGACGGGGATGTAGTGTATCATACGCCGGCGATCCCATACGTTTAATACGAAGATTTGCATGTAAATGATATGAATGATAATATGCAGACACAAAATATTTAAGAAAATTTATAAGTGTATAAATCAACTGTAGGTAGTATAGAGATTTATCGAATCAGAAAGTATTCAACACTATAAAATTACGTGAACAATAAAATAGCAAAATAATTAACTTTATTGAGATTTAACAAGACAATAAACATAAGTGATTAGTGGACAAAACCGTTAGCTACGCACAATTACACGTTTTGTAATAATGTTATTGTACTTTGTGCGTCGCGCGTGTCTCGTCCTCGATATAGGTAGATACACCACAGAATATATCATATTATACCACCATACGTATCAATTATAACATACTTATCAATGTACGTATCAATTATAACATATAGGTACTTAAAAAATCGAGGTTCTCAATTCTGTACAAATGTATGTTTTTTGCAGTTTTATTATGCAATTTCTCTGCCCATCGTAAACAGATTATGATTATTCTATATTAAAACCCTATCTTAATACAAAATTTCATCCTAATCTTTAGAGCCGTTTCCGAGATACGCGAAATAAATTAATAATACATACAAGAATTCACATACGCGAAATATATACAAGAATTACTCATTTAAAGTGTGTAGATCATAGAATAAACGACCACGTAATTGTTTCCACAATCTGACATCAAGAGTGGAATATTCGGGTCCCGTCTAAATAATCTTTACTGTACAATGCACTTTCTGGATAGCGAAAGTAGGGAGCCCTTGGGAGGCCCGAACACTGCTGTGTTAGGTAGGGACGCCTACGTTCACTTTCGCTTTGAACAGCATAAAATATACATATAACTCGGATAGATAATATGACTGGCCTCCCAGCTCAGTTGGTAGTTGCTCTGCCTTCTGCGCTGTAAGTCTTGGGTTCGATTCCCACCCAGGACTATCATTTGTGTGCGAATATAAGTGTTTGTTCTGTGTCTGGGTGTTAATACGTATTATAAGTATGTATTTACAAAGAAAAGTACTATTTGTATTCTATCAGTTATCTAGTTCTTATATTACAAGCTATGCTTAGTTTGGGGCTAGATGGCGCTGTGTGAAATATGTCCATGAATATATAACTTGCATTTCGTAATTTAGACTCTCTTACCAGACTTCACACACTGTCCTACTGTCACTGTCACAACAGACTCCAGAAGTGTCAGACGTTGCAGGCAGAATTCGTGGTAAATAAGAGACTCCATTGAATAAGAAATGGTATGAGGTTCTCCGAGTCAGTCAATGTACGCAGGATACAAGCTACGTAAAAATGCAAACCAATAAAACACTTTCTAAATTTCTACTGATCCGATTGTTTGGGATTGGGGCAATTAGTATCTATATAAAATACAGAAAACTAATTTAATTTCATAAGTACACTAATTACACACATACTTTTATTTTAATAGGTACGCGAGTTTGTGAACAGGAGAAAACACTTGTGAAAATATAACTACTGGTCTGAATTGTTTGGTGATTAAAACTTTATAGTTTAATAACAAAACACGATGGTCTAATATCATTTTATTAGGATAATAAAGAGTTTTCCATAAACATTTCTTAATTTATAGATATTTTCCATTATGGTGTGTTAATCTTAGAAGATAAATACAATAGCATAACGGATCTTTTCAACTCTTAACAGTTTACGCAGCGCCTCAACTAAAACTCTCAGTGGGCATGACTTCTTCCGAAAACTTCAACAATCATCGTTATTTTTCAGCCAATTTATACAAAACCGTAACCGTAAACCGTATTCCGTTCCGTTAATTCCGTTCGGTAGTTTTTGATTTTATCGTGTTCAAACAGCCAGACAGACGTTGCGGTGGGATTTTATTTTATAATATGTATTGATTTGAAACTGAGCTAAAGTTCGTGCGCGTCGCATTTCTCTAATAGATCCACAATAAACTGATGGTAAGCGCAACTTTTCTTTACAGCAAAATATCTTTTGCTTATCACTCGATTGCTCCAAAACGCTATAACAATTAGATTTTTTACAGTTATGGTGAACGAAACGATTGACCGACATATTGGAACAAATTGTGAGATTGCTTCACTTTCGGCTGAATCTTGGCAATTGCCTCAACTCCATAGTGCGTTATTGTTTATTTTTGTCATTATAACTCAGTTTCTGAAAGCTGCTCAAATCATCAACTCACTAAAAAGCCGTCAGAACGATGATTGGTCGGTAGTTGAATTTCTCGAGAATTGGCTGTCTCGAAATTAAGCCGTCATCGTGGCTACGGGATTGGTGAGTTTGAAGGAACGGATCTTATTATATTTTGAGTAGACAACATAAGTAATTTAACAGTAAGTTAACGTCTTACCGTTAAATTACTTATGCTGTTGGAGAGCGTGGTGGCCTAGGGGCGCAGACGTAGACTTTCAATCTGAAGGTCGCTGGATCACGTGTGTGCAGCAATGAGTTTATCACATGAAAAATTAATGTGCGCAATACCACGTTCTCGATACGGTGAAGGTAAACTTTGTGAGGAAAATGGGATGTCTTAGAACCAAAAATTCGAAGAGATGTGACATCTCCTAATCCGGATTGAAAAGTACAGAAAAAGTATTAGGAGTACAAATAAGTTTCCGCCGTTTTATTGTAGATGGCGCGGCACGGAGTTTCGGTTAGCTTTCGCAGATGATAACCGGCTTAAAAAATAGTTTGGACATTCAAGAACAACATAACCTATTAATATCATTGATTTTATATTGGTAAAATATAATTTTTATAAGTTGAAAATGTCAAAATTTGAGCCAAGTAAGCGTCATTTGCGGGAAATATTAGTTTACTTCTTTAATTTAAAGAAATCTGCTGCTGAGGCGCATCGATTGCTCGTAGAAGCATATGGTGAGGTTGCTTTGAGTGAGAGAACGTGTCGAGAATGGTTTCAAAAGTTTAAAAATGGTGATTTCGACGTAGAAGACAAAGATCGCAGTGGAAGGCCAAAAATTTACGAGGATGCAGAATTGGAGGAATTATTGGAGGAAGATTCATCTCAAACACAAAAAGAACTTGCTCTAACATTAGAAGTCACTCAGCAAGCAGTCTCACATCGTTTAAAATCATTAGGAATGATTCATAAACAAGGAAATTGGGTTCCGTACGAATTAAAGCCGAGAGATATTGAACGCCGATTATGCTTAAGTGAAATGCTGCTAGCTAGACATAAAAAAAGGGTTTCTTACATCGTATCATAACTGGTGATGAGAAGTGGATACATTATGACAATCCAAAAAGAAGAAAATCATGGGGATTACCTGGCCACGCGTCAACATCAACAGCAAAACCGAATATTCACGGAAAAAAACTTATGCTGTGTATTTGGTGGGATCAGCTAGGTGTAGTGTATTATGAGTTGCTTAATCCGAGCGAAACAATTACTGGAGCCCTCTATCGAACACAATTGATGAGATTGAGCCGAGCTCTGAAGGAAAAACGCCCTCAATACTATTCTAGACACGAAAAAATGATTCTTCTGCATGACAATGCTCGTCCACATGTTGCGGCTCCCGTGAAAAAGTACTTGGAAACACTTGATTGGGAAGTGTTACCCCACCCGCCGTATTCACCAGACATTGCACCGTCCGATTATCACCTGTTCCGGTCCGTAGCACATGCTCTGACGGCGCAGCGGTTCACATCTTATGAGGATACTAAAAATTGGGTTGATTCGTGGATAACCTCAAAAGACAAGAAGTTCTTCAGACGTGGGATTCGAATGCTGCCTGAGAGATGGGAAAAAGTGGTTGCAAGTGATGGGCAATATTTTGAATAAATTTATATTACCGTTCTTCTACAATAAATATTTAATTTGTGTTAAAAACGGCGGAAACTTATTTGTACTCCTAATAAAATCGATTTTTAGAAATAAGGCTAAAGTTTAAGCGACAATAATCATCAAATTCCGTTTGAAAACCGTGTTAGTCCAATTTCTAAGAGTTCATTTGGAACGCTGCTGCCTCAAAGCCATAGACGACAAGACCAATGACATACAGACCACCAAACACACATTACCCCTTTTCAGATATTACAATAAAAATACAAAACGGGATATCAATATGCCCGTCACCCTACACTATGAAATAATGTTCATCTCCCAAGCTTGTCCACTGATCTCATCTCTAGGTGCAATAATGAACCCGATGGCTATTACTCGGCACAGGAAAACACTATCTGAGATAATGATCAGAAAGTTCTGTATCATTAAAGATGATTCACGACACAGCTTTCGTGTCAAACTTTGAAACTATACTTCTTGTTGCGAGTCAATAGTTTATCATAAATTTTATACGGACCTACTGGAGTTGTTATAAATGGAGTTTGTTAGTACTTGACGGCTACATAGCTTAGTTGATAGTAGCCTTGCCTTTGAAGGGAGGGGTATTGGGTTCCCGGCTAGGGAACACTTTTTGTGGTGGGCATGATGGATGTACTCGGGTCTTGCTTGATAATGTTTGTTTCCATGCCACCTGCGACGCAGGGTATATTAGTGCAGCGGTATGGGTGTGTAAGCGTTTATTTTTGTCTCCATACAACTGGAAGACCTTTGTGCAGTTTGTACAGAACGTAACTATGTACTTCCAACCAGTTTGCTTCAATTAACGACACGAAACCATATAAACCGGAATTTAAGACTATAATTCAATTTAATAAGCATTCTACGAAACCCCTTTCGCATGCATGAGTCAACTTTCCCTCTCGGCTCGCCCAAGGGTTTTCGCGTTGAATCATGACCTAAAAGTGAATTGAAACGTTTTCGTAAAGCGTGTAACGTTTATCTATATCTAAAATTGATAATAAATCGATAGTCCGGTGTTTAATGGCATTTTGACGTCAATGTACGCGTGATTACTTTTTCTACGTTCTCGGTCATGGTTCATGTTGTAGACTCAGTTAATCAATATTCATAAACTATCGCACCTATGCGTAACAGTGGTAGAGAAGTACAAAAACATCTGACGGAGGAGGTTAGCAATTCAAGTGTATTTATATTTCATATTTTTTAGCTCAGAACTCCGTCATTCAACCGATTTTGAAAATTCTTTTTTATTTGAAACTATATACTTTCAGATTGGTCGATATTTTTTATCAAAATCGGTTCAATAGATTGCTTGTTAAGTTTAAATTACTGAAAAAAAATGTCATCCAAGTAAACGCAGTTGCGTATTTCCTGTTACTTTTTACTTCGCCCGTTGTATACCGAATCGGATGTTTCTTTTTAAAATGGTATAGTGTGTCGGGTACACACTATACCACTATACCATTTTATACCATTTCTAAGGGCGAGAAGTAAGTTGAAAGGATTGAAGCTAGATTTTTAGACTTTTTTTAAACAGTTACTTGTAATATACAATACTTGAACATTTGACACAGCGCCATCTAGCTCCAAACTAAGTATATCTTGTAGTATGGGGACTAGATAACTGATTCAATACTTATATAATGCTTTTTCATAAATACATACATATACTACATATTAAACACTCAGATACGGCACAAGCATCTATGTTCATCACACAATTGCTTGCCCCGAGAGGGAATCGAATCCACGACCTACAGTGCAGAAGGCCGAGCTACCTACCACCAACCGAACTGAGGGGCCAGTGGAAGTGTATGACAGTATAACATAGTCCATTACTAAAAATACGACAAGAAATATTTTTCAAAGGCTAATGACATGCAATGAATTGCGCTGCACTTGATATGAACTTCGTCATGTAGATATGTATGTGTGATAAGATTGCATTGGTACAATATATTCATTCATGATGAAATTTACTAAAAACAGATTTCAATAGAAATATACTGGGTGTATATTTTACAGGAAGAACAAACTATAAAATAATGCAAAGCTACTGCCAAAGAAGTATTAGATAACTTTTTCTTACTTGTGGTTTTATTTTTTAAATAATCTTGTATCAGGAAATACCTGATAATACTGCGTCGGTTGCGTCTGCGTCTGCGCAACGCAAACCAATATACCTACTATAATATGTTTTTTTTTCTGTGCTGTCTAGACAAAGACAAAGATATATAAAGATATTAGATTAAGATCTGCTTAATATGGTCAACTCGAGATCGCCATTATTTCCTGTCTATTTATCGAATTAAGCAGATTGACAAGCGATCTAAAACTCACTAAAGAGTAAGATGCTGATCGCGTGCAGTCAGAATATTTAATGCAAGTAGCCAAATACTAACCCAATTTAGCTACTTAAGCTTCAATGTGGGTATGAGGCGCTCACACAAGACATGTCACAATTGCTGTGCACGTTTTCCCCAACAACTTGCACACGAGAGGAGTTCTACAGGGTACCCGATAAAGCCGTCGACTTGGCCACTTACTGATCTAAGAAAATATAATCAAGCAGTCATTGAAACTCAAAGACGGTCATTCCATAATTTCAAGAAGATCGACTATTGTCATTCAAGACTGTCCGGCTGTATAGAACAACGTAACACAAACAAATCGTCAACCTAAACCGATGCTACGTTATTGCTGTACCTTCCACCTATTGTGTGACAATGACATAATGGACACCGGCACCTTTATCGGTCGGTTAGCGAAGGTCGGTCCATGCCATGCCAGGGTGCGATGACGTTGCCTCGACTTATACAGTTGACCAGTGATCGCCGTGAACTTTTGAGATTTCCTCGGAACGAGTCTCATTTGTCATGGCAATGTTTCGCTTTTGTAACTTTCATATTTTTGGTACTGAAGGTAAAAATGTAAGGTTACACAGAATTTTAAGTCTCAGTTTTATTAAACAAGAAAGATGGGACCTAAGCATAATATTGACGGCTAACCGCTAAGTTCAGTATGTCCTCCTGGGTAATCAATGCAAGTCTTTGAGATAAAGAGTGCTGTCTGTCGATTTTCCTTGCACGCTGCCCGTGCCCACTGACAGTTCTGCTAAGCCAGTGAGAGTTGGTAGCAGCTTCATTGTAGTTTTACTTATCAAAGGCATTTCATTGCTGCCTCGCCTCTTGGTAAGTGACTTGGTACTTGTACCATGCTTGGTTTAGACAAGGTAAGAGTAGGATATGTTCTGACATGTTCTGATATGACCCGCACTCTCTCTGTAGTTAATCCCAACATCACGTCGGAATACAACAAATTGTTTGGCGGTATGGTTTTGTTCGATGAGTGAAAAGACGAAGCCTACTAAAGCTTCTCCATAGCAATCCAGGAGGACAAGTAAAAAGATTCAAAGGGTAGTGACCTCTTACAGACTCTTAAGCAGCATATTCTACAAAAGTCATATGATTTGCAATCTCGTATCAGTGTGACGAACGCAACGCATGGTATTTCAAGACATACTCATATGTGGTATTGTTTTTGTATCTTAATCAGCAGGCATTCGATTGCAGAATGCTGTTTATTAAACAACGTGAGAAGTTACAATCGTGTCAATTGAGTATTTCGCCTTTTTATGACCTGACTATTCGTCACGCTAGAATTCATCTATACTTAAACATACCAACAAAGACATGCATATCAAATCAAAGATTGGATTGATTCTTAGAATATCTATTACCTACGCCACTAGTGCATAATGATGATTCAGCTCAAATGTTTCTATAGTATCGCCAAGTAATTACGTAATTGATAGGATTTGGAAAAAAGGGTACCGGTGAAGTTAATACTTAAAATTTATGAGATAGTCCCATACGGGTACGAAAAGCAGCGCGAGTGGGGCCTACCAACTCCTAAACCTTATTTTTGTAATGTATCCCGAAATCTTATTTTTAATATGGGTAGAAGATAACAACTATTTTAAGATGGGACTACATAAACTCCATAAAAATTTTGAGCAAAGAATGTGAGTCTAAATGATTTATTTATCATAACGATTTAGTAAGGCATAAGTGAAGTGTGTTATCAGTATTCGAAGGAAAAAACTACTCTATTTTAGGGCCGGTCGGTTTGTACAGCATTCATCCTTTTAAGCTCCACAGATAACACAGAAAACTATAGCGTAAAATCATGTAAACAAAGTTATCTTTTGTAATAAATTATCACCTTTATGACGTAACGGTTATATTGATATTAGGCGCACGTACTAATTTGAAAAAAACATACATATACAATAGTTTCCTCACTTGATTCCGCTAAAATGACGACTGCCTAAATATACACTTCTACAGTAATATTATAAAGAGGAAAGATTTGTATCCATGTTTGTATGTTTGTAATGAATAGGCTCAAAAAGTACTGGGCCGATTTAAAAAATTCTTTCACCAATAGAATGCTACATTCTTCCAGTTTGACATAGGCTACATTCCATTTTGAAAAAAATTAGGGATCCTTGGTAAAATTTGAACAATGTAACCGAAAGTGTAGAAAAATGAGTCTTAAAATGTCTTTCGTCGAATGCGCTGCCGAAACTATTAGCGATAGAACAAAATAATGTACAACAATATTGAAGAACATCATAATGTCTACAAAAAACTCCGCGGTAGCATATGTCCAACTATTGTAGTTATGTCACTACAACAACTTTTTCATTTTAAACATTAATGAAAATGCTAACCAAATTCAAACCATGCTATTTATGTGTTTATATTAATCCTTATCCAAATAAATTATTTTATGGTCAAGACCATTTAACTACCTTTAAATAGTTTTTAAATTATTTAAATTGGACTTTCCATTCAAAAGATATTACGAATTAAAAAAATTCAAACAGTAAACAAAACCGCCATAGCGCCGTGGCCGTTGTTTGCGATGCAGTCTGAAAAGCGCGCCGGGCATCGCGGCGGGCGGGGTGGAGGGGGCACATATATAATTAATAAATAATAATTTTTTAATAAATAAAAATATTTGTGAAAAAAAGTGTTTTATATCCAAATTTCCAAATATAAATAATTGTCCCCGTGCGAAGCCGGGACGGGCTGCTAGTGTATTATATAATAACTGTTATAATAAATGATTTCGTGCCATAAGGAAGGACTTTAGTCCCATAAAAACAAAGGTATATCGAACTAAAGAGACGATCGAGCCGATAGTCCACCTGATATTAAATGGTAACGCCACCCATTAAACCTAAGTCAGGTCTTCCTCTACCAAAGTATGAGATGAGATGGTGGATTACTAGGTACAAACGCGATCGTCATTTATCAACGGGTTGCCATTGTAAAAGTAATTATTAGATCTAGATGACCCGGTGAACTTCGTACCCTTAAAATTTCGAAGTGGCAATTCCCACTCTTCTCCTTAATTCCCACACAAAGTTACCAAATTCGACTTCTTCGATTAATCGACTGTTCCTTTGGGTTTTTCCTAAATCAAAAGGTATTGAAGCGAACAAAACAAAAAAATATATTGAAATACCTACCATTTTCGAGTTTTTTGCTAGACTAACGCTCGGCGATTGATTTTTATACATAAAGATAACTAATCTTTTAACCGTCAAATATATACATTTTTTCAATTGCTTCCTTAGTTTGCTACAATCGATATACTTTTGTTGCTATGTGTCTTACTGTCGTAATAGTTTTTGTATTTATGAGACGGTTGTATGAGTTACATGTTTATATTTAAGATTTTTGGGGGTCTAGTTGCTCACATATTTAGTGAGTGCCCCCTGGGTGGTGCTAATGGAGCAAGAAAAAGTATCAGTAGAATACTACCTCCAGAATCCTATTGAACACAGTATTGTGGTTTATTCACAATACTGTGTTCCGGTGGAAAGGTGTAGGTGCCGGTGAAATCACAGGCTCATGAGACGCTATATCCTCGTCTCGGGTATCGATGACGACGCACCGGGGTGCGACTTGGGTCTTCTCAAACTTCGATCAGGGACGACCTGAGTCGTTTGCTGTTGTTCTGGGCTGAGGTGATCACTTAACATCAGGTGGGTTTCAAGCTCGTCCCGTCACTTATATCACACTAGTTTTCGCAGCGCACGAAAAATAATTACTTATACATTTTGGTTTACATTTTTGTAATTTATGTAGGAATCGCAACGTTTTTTAAACTGTTTTACTTACTGCCGGCCAAAGGAGTGATGACCTTCTCCCCGTCGTGCTGGAACACCTTCAGTGAGGACATCGTCGCTTTCAGTTGTTCATATTCACGTGCCATCTGTTTTTGTACCTGACAAAAACGAAAACAAAGGTTAGGTCCCCATTGACATTTCTTCGCCTTTAACCCTACCACACTAAAATTCAGCATGCGTACAGATTTTGTATCACAGCTGAAGGAAAAAGTCAGAACAGAATCTATTCATATTTTTGGCTAACATCTAGGGGTGTTCAGTTTAGGCGAAACAAAAAACACCTAAATTAAAAAATTGTCTGTACAACGTATCCTAAAAGTGTCATTTTTACGATATGATATGTGATTTCAAAGCATTTTTTTGTATTGAATCTTGTATTGTATTCATTTTTGGTTAAAATAAGTTTACTTATTTTCCTTTTCGTGACAATAAAACGCCCATGGTCGTTAGCTTTGAAAGGAATTTAATAAGTGTTTCTCATTAAAACTTAATTATTAATTCAAAATTACTTGAGGATGTACCAACAATACTAGGATACAATTATTGCTATCAATATTAAACATCTTTAGTAAAATTTCCATGTCATGATTTTCAGATTTCATAATTAAGTGCCGCTCGTAGGTAGTAATTATGAGAATTTATCCAATCAAAAGAGCGCAGCACTCGAATAAGTAACATCCTCTCGTCTGATCTCGAGAGCTTAGCTTAGTCAAATGTATCTGTTGCAATTACAATAATTAATTCCAAAGATAATGTCCCGATGTTAGATAACAAAAGCAATTTAAGAGCAATTTAATTGTGATTTTCCATGAACACATAGTGTTCCTGATAGTATAATAAGAGAGACACGCAGCCATGGTACATACATGAGTGATTTATCTTGGATGTGGGCACAAAAGTGAAATTTCGATCTCTCACCACGATTATCACACAATGTTCACAAACCACAATGGAGCACAGTAAAAATGTTAAGCACTTCCCACACAAAATCGCAAAACCGTTGAGTAATATCCTAAGAAGGTTTCACGCGACATAACGTGTTTGTTTTCACCTAATTCAGCCAACGAACGCCTTGACCGAGTTAGACGAGAAATCACTAATCTTCACGTAGACCGTTACGCGAACAATTAGCGACTACCCACAAATTAGGTCACCTTTTGTTTATGACACATATAAAGCCGTCTGGCGATTTGAACAAGAGCGGCTGCGGTTTGTATACTTTTGAGAGACGACAAGAGGTAACTGTGTTGTCGACCGTACGAAATTGGACACCCCGCGCGACCATTCAACCGCTACACTGCAGGGAAGTTCGTCGACCTCAGTACCGAACACTTCAGCCTGTACAAATCAAAAGGCACACGCATCAAATGACAATAAAACGTACATGACGATATTAACTCTACAATAGAACGAATGCTTGGCTTCAATCCAGCCACTGAATTAGACTAGGTGACCTAAACCGACGAAAGCCTCGCACTTTCAGGCACATGCCGTGATTCAAACCACACATAGTCGTTTAATTTCTATGGTTTAGTGGCACGAGTTGGCGACGCGGGCGGAGACGTCCGTAACACATTTTATGGCGGCAATCGAGCAGAGAGTTTATGCTTTTGATGACACCTCGTTGAATGGAGAAAGGTTTATGACAGGGACATATGAATGTCGCTGAAAATGAGCTACTCCTCCAATTTTAATTAGCACGCAGGGTTACCTACACCTGGAAGTTTGTTGGCAAAACCACATTATTGGGTGGATTTCCAGATCTTATTTGTTGCTTGTTGATTTTATAAAGTACGAAAAATAAAAAGTGCTCTTTATTTGCCTATTCCAAATTCTAGGTTTCCGACACGAGCTCACTTGCGACAAACCAAACAAAACTTAATAAATGCAGACAGGACCGACGAGTTCGTTTACCTTTGAACTAAATGGAACCCCAACAACGTAACAACATAAAATACAAAATCTGTTGTTTCTTGCTCGATGCGTGAAGTTCTCCTTCGGTCGGCGTATTTAACCGACTCAATTTAGAAAATCGAGCGTAATTGTAATTTTGCACGTTACGTGACGATATGCAAAGCGTGAAGCAGCAAGAAAGGTAATGGCACATCAGACGCCACGCCATGCCATGCCAGTAAGAGTGTAACGTTTTAATAACCACTCACTGTAATCTAATGATAATCGCGATCGATCGTTCCAATCAGTTGGCCCGGAATTTTATAAAAACCAATCCAATGAAGCAACTGGCACACGCTGAAAACTGGAACTAGACCATGAAAGGGTGCAGTGAAAGTAGAACCACTTTAATACCAGTAATACTAAAGTGATATACTCGTAATAGTACTCTCTGATGTAGGATATAAGGCCAGGACAAAAAAGAAAAATAGTACTCTCTGATCTTGCCACATCGGTTTACCGATTAAAGAATGACGATGTGATGAGGCTTTAGATGTTGGTTGGACAGTTAAGAAACAGTAGTTGGGCTGAGTCTATGTTGTACGGAAACAAAAGTGCCTGTTGAGACGCAATAGCCAATCTACCACCAGCTTGAGAAGGATGTATATATATCTACCGCCTATAATATCCAATTTTACAGTATTCATTATTAGTTATTTCGCCACAATTGAATTGATTGATGTTATATACATTAAAAGTTGATAATGAGGATGGTGAGTTTTTTCAGAGTAATTCCGATAGAATGGAGTCAGACACAGACATGCAAAATAAACAAACTTGCTATACAAACATTGATTCACTTGTCCGCAAAACACTTGTGTCATGTCCTTGTTAAAAATACTTTTCGAGGCGAAGCCTGACAAAGTCTCTTTGTTGATCACCTTGCCTGACGTAATTTATAATCTGGGTACAATAGCCTATAGTCAATTTGTTACGGATATAAGGAAGTTTGTTCCGTGTTCATATGGTTTCACAAACTTTATTGGAATTGTATTACAATACAACTAAAAAGTTGTTTTTAGATACGATAAGATATTATATCCCACGGCTGTGCAAAAAAGAGGAGAACTCTCCGATGTTCCGTCGATTTTCTTCCAGTTGGATTCAATATGCTTCTTAAGTTGTCGTGAAAACCTTGCATTTGTCTACTGGTGGATATAGATATACAGTTTTCATGTTGTCGTAGACCCACTGAGCCCGATTTTAAGCTTTCTGCCAACCACGTTCCGCAAGTCATAGCTCAAAAGAGCCGAGAGCTGTTTGGTATGTACTAACTATTCCCTTCGGATATCGATTCTTCGGGATATGCGACCAGTGTCCACACGAATCTGCTTAGGAATGCAATGAACTATGGCGATTACTTTGGTTCTGCGTCAGATAATCCGTACCAGCCTGTAATGTTCCCACTGCAGGGACACCGGCCTACTCTCGATAATTGAGAGTGAATAATATCCTCGGATAATATCTTTACGGAATTGATCCTATAGAATTAAGTTAAAGTAATACGGAACTTGTTTTTTTTTGCCACTTTACCGCCTATATGCGTATTATAAATTAATAAATTATAAAAGCTGTTTCTTAACATTTAATCAGTATTTTACGCAATTAGCAACTTCACATGATATTTCACTTTGAGCTTGGCTGGTACATTTGATTTGTTTTAATGATATTTCCTTGTTGTTTATTAGATTGATTAAAACATAAAATTCATTATTACAATGAAATAATTGTCATAATTTGTTAAAAAAGAAATATGTAACAGTAAAAATTTATGGGAAACCTCAACCTATGTAATGTCTTTGGGATCTACATGAGTATCAGAATTATTGAAAAAAAAAAAAAAAAATGCAACTAAAGCTTATGAATTAACTTATTTTTAATTTTCATTTTAAGTAATTGTTACTCCATTTTATTTCATTTGTTCTGTAACTTGTATTTTATTTATTTGGCAGTAAATATTAATTTGAAGCAAAAAGTTTACTACTGCTATTATCTCTATAATGAAAACTAGGTTATCAAGTTCAATGACCACATAGTGACATAGTGGATCTTTGATAAAAATAGTGAGTAAATAGTTGCACAGAAGTTCATTACTGAAGTATGTTACTTGATACAATTTAGTTGTTTTTCTGTAAATTGTTAAATTGAAATCATATGTCTCTTGAATAATTTTGACAAAATTTTATTGGTTTAAAGTTGGTAGCGCTTTATTCCGTGCTGTAAGGTTGTAGGTTCAAATCCTATCCAGGGCAATAATTTGTGTGATAAACATAGATATTTGTTCTGTGTCTGGGTATTAATTTGTAAGTATTTACAAAATATACTGATTATTCTATCGCAGTAATGTGGGTTCTATAGCACAAACTATGCTTATTTGGGGCTTGATGGTGCTCTATGAAATAGTGTTCATGAGATGTTGTCTATGAGTGTACAAATTTTTGTAGTATTGGCCATAGACCTATAAAATTATATTCCTGTTTTTGTCAAGTCTAGAAGGTATCAACTACTATCAAAACCTACTAAAAAATAAGTGTAAATATTATGTAAATGGGCAATTTATGAACAAAACATATAAAAAGTCATGATCACTATGTATATACCTACTGCCAAATCAATCTCTAGAACCTATTTTAGAAGACATATTAGTCATATTTCTTGAATCTGGTTCAAGATATCAACTAGGTACTTTTCTTTCTGTCAGAAAAATACCGATTATCCGGACATTAAACATTGGTTTAAGAACATTTCAAGACATAAACCAATTACACATGCAATGTGTCCTAAGGCTTAAAGTAGATTAGGATTTTTTGTAAAATTACACTGCTCCTTACAGTTATACTTAAGCTTGTATGGCACTCAATATAAACTCTGTGGAACTTAATAAAACCAAAGTAATATATTATTTTAAAAGCACCATCTGTTTTAGACCACTTACAAAACAAAAAGAATGTGTTTATATTATTCATATAAAAATGACTTAAGTTTTTAAATTATATTGATACTCTATCTATAATTTAGTCTAACAAGCATGGTCTCAAAAAGTACAAAAAGGTAATATAAATATATCAGTAATCCGGTTCTCTTAGAGCAAGCTACAGCTTCGAGCTAGATGGCACTGCATGGAATGTCCATAAATATTTTATTATGGTTTCCAACAGAAACCCAGAAAATGAGTCATTTGAAAATTGAAAGTATATTATTATTTATATGTACCATCTATTCTCGTCTGTACTGTAACTGTAGGTAATAATTGAATGTACAGGTTGTTTAACATGTGCCTCACTCTTAAAAACATGTTACATATGTATGTGAATTGGATGTAATGCAGGTACTTTTATTTAAAATGTTCAAGCATGGAATCTTAATATTACAAATTTAGAAGTAAAAAACCTCACTGATATATTAATTGTAATAAGAATATTTTTATAAATGTACTAATCAAATATAATCTGACAATGACTTGTCAGATTACTTTATACTATGAGTATGTGCACCTAATTTATTATTATGTAATAATTTGTTGTTTCAATAATGATGACAACCATATATTTATTCTATTCTACTTTGCTGTATAAAAATACACCACACAAACAAACTAACATATATAGTTCAGCATCCACTTTACATATAAGTTAATAAAAACTGTTTATAGACATAGATAGGTTTATGCCTTTATCTCCAAAGGTGTAAGCAGAGCGAGCCTTATAAGGTCTTATTTCACCTTATGGGTTACACTGTAGTGGGAATGTAGATGTGGTAAATGGTGAGCTTATCACTAGAATTGTATTCTCACAAACAACTCAGCTGACACCTTCTGGCAAATGAATCCTAATCCAACTGTCAGAATCTTATACCAACAAGTCCAACATGACTTTTACCATAGAATTGATTCATTCACTCCAGTGGAATTTTGATTAAGTTCCTTAACTTAATCAAAATTCTACCCCAGTACAAGAATTGGAAACATATAAATAAGGACATAAACAAACCCGCTTGGATATACCAACACACTGGGTGGCCTTCCGCCTTCCTTCGGTTCGATGCTAATTACTACGTCTCAAAAGGAAATGTTCTATTCAAGGTGAACAACTTGATGATCTGAACAGTTCAAATGAGATTCAATATTTTTACTATGATACTCACCAATTGCCACTTGGACTTGCGCGTCGGATCAGCGATGGTAATTAGAAGCCTGTGGATCATCTGAACGGTGCCTTCGTAGTAAACTATCGCCGCTTCGTAGTTCCCCATGAGTGCCATCTCCCTCGCCAGTTTCGTGTTCTCGCAAATTTCCCCAACAGAAACTGCCATTATTGTCATTCCCGCTGCGTACATGTAACTTATCCACGCTGAAAATTTTGATTCTTCTTGCAGACCCCTTCGAAGATTAGTATCGCGTGTGACATCCAATGATCCGAAAGTACCTTACACTTCGCATTTTCATTAGCAAACCTCTAAGGCATTCATGGTGATGGAGCCGTTATCACTTTAACTTTTGTTTGTATGTTTTTTGTTACAGTTTTTAATGCATGGTTAAGTGAAACTCAATAAAATTAAGACCATATTTATCTGACAAAACAAACTACAATTTTGATCGACAATCCACAATCACATTCGCTGAACAACTGACAGACAAACTGCCAACATTAGCTAACTGTCAATATAATCGACCAATCCCAAGTAAGAAATCAATATTCTTGTGTTGGTGTTCCTGATAAAATGTCATTGTCATTTGCTTTTTTTTTATTTTTGAACACGTTGATATAGAGTTATATTCTTCTTAGCATACACGTGTCTATTAAAACTACTACTAGTGACGAGCATGACTGAAATATATATGCATTTGTTTTCGACTGATGCTTTTGTTGGATCCTAAAATGCGTTAAGTAATTTCTTCGCAACTCGCGACAAGAGCTTCGGCCGTAGGAGAAAGCAGATTTTTTTACAAATCGTTCGGGTAGCGCTTAATTTGAGCCTTTCTCCCACATGTGATTGAACTGCATTACCAAAGTAGTAGTGGATTTAGGAACTCACTCGCAATTTCTAAGACTTCCAGAAATAGTGAATTTAGCAATAATCATCTCGGTCATACTGGCCCGTGTTCAGTCGTAACACTCGACGATTGTGGGTTGATTATCCCAGCGTTATTATTAATGGGGCCTACCGATCTTATAGCAAGAATTGCCACCCGATAGTTGTTGGCGATACAACTAAAAACAAACACTACCTAGAAAAGTTCGGGAAAGCGTGGAAAACCTTTTTAAAAACTATTTATTTCTGTTTTGAAATATTGTATATAATAGTAAAAATTAGGTTTACGTTATACAAGAGTGGCGACATAATTACGACTGCCCGAGGGCTCTCTACATTTTATTCATGCGACCAGTCTAGACGCAACGTCGACAGATCTGCACCTGCATCCATGCGTGGGCGCTCATTCTCAGTAAACAGTTAAATGCTTACGAGGCAGCGAATATACTGTGGCCGGTCGACGTTGGGGACATAACTCCTCCCTCCGTAAGCTCGAGGTTATCCGAAGGGTGAGGATTATCTCGAGCTTTACGCATGTTACATAATTTCTTAATCCTATGTTTAAACGCTAACAATAAAAGACAAATTACTATGATAAGACATAGCGCCAAGTTTCCTAAACTAACATTTTTTATAATTAAGAGCACTATAATCGGTTTCACTATCACTATTAACTTCACTTTCACTTTTCTGCATCAAGTAGTTCAGGAACTGAATGTCGCCAAGATCGATTCCGTTGACATCGACGGGTTTTCTCTGCATATCCGACGGGCTGAACAATATTTTAGGCAAATTGATAATCGGAAACTTTTCTTTTACTTGAATTTGATGTCTCCTGATACGTATTTCCTTTATCTTGACTTGACAATCGTCATAGTTAATAGATACGTTCCACTAATAGTTTCGTGAGTCAAATCGTTTTCACAGGATTTGGTAAGTAGAGTCTCAGATTTTGCATAGATTATCCAATGGTTAGGTTGTATAAGGGTAGCCTTTACATCATCAATGATAATTGGCACCGGATGACAGCTCGAGATATTTGTGGAAAACTTCATGAGTTCAGTAATGCACTCATCCTCGGTTAGCGGGGCGACGTCTTTCTCGAAGCACAGGAATCGAGTTTCGTCGATTTCACGGCATGACTGGGAGAGCGGTTTCACTTTCAACCCTTTCACAAGGACGTAAGGGTATTTTGGAAGGATTAGGTTGGTAAGGCCGGTGACTCTAATATAGATAGGTAAAGGAATCAATTTAAAATAGTTAAAAGCTTCGTTCGTGATCAATGGGATATGCATAATTATTTTTATCTGATTTTGTTTTATGTACGCTCTTATTTCTATACATTGCTCAATTCTTACAATATTATCAATGCTTACAGGATATACTAATGTATCTGATTTTTCGATTTCCGTTAAAATTGAAAATAGCTCATCTGCGTTTATAATTGATTGATGTAGCAACTTTAGTTTCACGAAAGCAATAGCCGTTTCAATCTCATTCAATCTTATGTAGAGCACTTGAAAGTTATGAATAAAGATGTTATAAATGTGTATGATTTTATTACTTGTTTGGGATAAGTTGGAATTATTCAAGTTACGATTTATGTCTTGAATACTATCCTCTATTTGAATGAAATTGCTATTAGTAGAGTTAGCTAATTTTGTGAACGTACTCAACATTTCGGCGACAATGGTCATTTTCTTAGCGGAAGCGTCTTGTTTTGTCTTTAACTCATGAATTAACCTTTCGTACATTACAGCGTCGTCATTGTCAAGATTACCTGTGATCATTTTAACCATTGAACCAAGGGGATTTATGAAGCCTCGCTTAGACCTTACCGATGGAATCAACTGCTTATATTTTTCTATAGTTATATTCATATTATAATCAGTTTGTGTCTCTACTTCAATAAAATCGAACGATTTGGTATCAATAGAGTTTTGAATTTGCCTTTTTAATCTTACATAACTATCTATTATATATTTAATTCTAGCTCACTATAGATAAGCCTTAAATCTAAAATCTTAATAACAGTCCACGTATCATGGCTGATGACTGCTTGACCTTCCTTTACAGGTAACAGTCCTGGATGCGATGACAAAACTGAATGTACGTTTCACCTTGTTTGAGATTTAAAGTCTCAAGTTCAATGGCTATGCACTCCTCCGATCGCGGGTCACCGAAATGCTGTTTCAAAATTTCTTTCAATTGCTCATAAGATGTAATGTTCGGGTGGTCACTAAGTAGAGTCGCAGCTCTACCAGTAAGTCTACTTGAAATGGCATGGAATAAATACAAGTTCTGATCGGCATTTCCTGGGATGAAACTCCCCCTCACTACATATTCACACTTAGAAAGAAACAAATTCAAGAGTTTTTCATCCCCATCATATTTAGGGATTAAACCCAGGGTTTCCGTCGGAATTGCTTTAAATTCCATTTTTAATATAATAATAACTTCCTCTTATTCTATGCTGGTTCACCGATTTATGTGTAGACCAGTTTGCCTATATAAGTGCAACTACTTCTACTTATTACTACACAAATTAATCACGAGAATCACGGATTCGCCTATTTTAGTGCAAATCAAAATCAGATAAACGTAATTAATAAGCTCGACGATTTTAGTTCGAGAGGGATGTGGAAAAGACACAGGTATATGAAAAACAGGATGTGAAAAGGTTTACTCACAAAATGCTCGATCCCATGTCCTCCGTGAGCCGCATTAGTCGCCACGTTCACACGCGTTCACCGTACTCTATTTATTTGGTTCGTTACTTTCCGCGTCCGCGTAAAGTCGGTTTTCGTACGAAACACTACTTTCTCGCGAGACCGATTTTGGGGTTTCCACAAGTGCAGGTTTCGGGAAAATCGCGGAAAATCCTACCGGCTGCGCCAGAAAAGTTCGGGAAAGCGTGGAAAACCTTTTTAAAAACTATTTATTTCTGTTTTGAAATATATAATAGTAAAAATTAGGTTTACGTTATACAAAAGTGGCGACTTAATTACGACTGCCCGAGGGCTCTCTACATTTTATTCATGCGACGAGTCTAGACGCAACGTCGACAGATCTGCACCTGCATCCATGCGTGGGCGCTCATTCTCAGTAAACAGTTAAATGCTTACGAAGCAGCGAATATACTGTGGCCGGTCGACGTTGGGGACATAACTACCTTGGAGAAAAAGCCCTTGACAACCAACTTCAGAGTATCAAAATACAGATGCTACACTGATGTTAGCTGCAAAGGATTGAAATATATTGTTATTTCCATTTTCAGCTTTTGATTTGGAAGACAATGTTTCACCGTTAATAAAAATAATAAAACAAATTCTAACAGTAAACATTTTATTATACATACTTACCTCTAACGTATCATTAGCTACATTTAAAAATAATATGAAACATAGATACAAATATCCAGTAACCCTAATATTTGTTTGTTAGAGATATATATATATATATATATATATTTAAAACATCTAGTTAACAAAACAGCGGAGGGCAAAATTATAAATAATCCCCTTGTGTCGCTTGTTTGTATTAGAATTTTTTTGATTAGTTTAAATATAAATCTCATTCAAATAATCTCTGATTTTTTTTAGTTTAGTAATATTTTTTTTGATAATAAGGCTTCTTTGCTTAAAACGTCTATTGCTTGTGTTTTTGTGATTCATTATGGTACTATTACTTAAACGTGTCCTTCCCGTAACTATACAAATTAGAAAAAGACACTAACAATTCGATCGAACGAGAGTAAATTAATTTAACGTTATATCGTCTACAATTCTACGAATAACCGGCCTTCGGTTATTCTTCGGTCTTCTTCCTTATTCGGGAATAGTAACTACAGGTTCGCGTCTTAGGTCTTCCCAACTGAGGGTTTATGAGAAGACCCAAGTCGCACCCCGTAGCGCCCTTCACCCGAGACGGGGATGTTACGTCTCATGCGCATGTGATCTAACCGGCATCCACACCCTTCCAGAGTTATTTGAACAGCGGCAGTTTATTTGAACTCAAAATAAAAACACAACTATAAGATTTAAAAAGTTTGATTATGAATAAACGAGAAAGTTATACTTAGACGCCTACTACGCCCACGGCTGATAGAACAAAATACAGGCGACATCCAATTTGGACTGCACAGCATTCATTCATTTTTATACAGTTCATACAAAACTAACAAATACTTGCATGACAAAACGACTTTTCATATACTCGAGGTTAAGATGGTTAACAAATGGAAAAGATTTTTTTTTTTTTACTGTGGTATAAAATGAAGTTACATTAAACCAACCTCAATAACCCCACTTTCTGTATTTTTGAAACAATCCAGTCTGTCCAAATTGGTGGTATTTTAGCCAAGGACTTTGGAATGACCTATTTAAAAAAAAAAGAGTCGTTGGGTGACTATTAAATTAAAATCAAACTAAATTAAAATGTGCAGCTAAACATTCTCTGTTATCGTTACGCCATGCTTTTGTATTATGTTTGAGGCAACAAATTATGATATATTGAACATAAAATAAAATTTTGTCATTGTTGCATTTATGACTATGAGTAGGTACCATAAAATAAGAGTAACAAAGAACAATTAATTTATAAAATAACAAAATATACAAGCCACCTTATAACACCCAATTTTGGTTTGAGAATATAAATCCTAGCACCTTTATTTACATACAAGACTTAAAACTAAATATGAAAACGTAGACTAGGTATGCAATAATCGTTGTCGTGAAAAATATATGGCATTTCCAACTGAAACATTAGCTTAATATTAATGCAGTAAGATTCAATGTTATTTTGAATAACTGAGTATAAACATATTATAAATGAATCATTCATGCGTAACAAACGGGATTAACTTCTATGCCGCCACGTTATCGTTACGTTATTGTATAGACCACGCTCTTGTCTTATCGATCAATCATGGAGCGATATTATAATTCGTTCACGTTCATTCGCACACTTAAGGTGGCATGCCACTTGTCGATTTTCTAAGTCAAATCCTTTAACAAGAGTTTCCGGACCAATAAATTTGACGAGTGAATGGCAAACTAAATCCTCTCAAATCATAATAATTCTTGTATTTTATATTTGAAGATAATATTATACTCGGGTTCGATTTACTTTGGTACAGGACAAATTCAGGGTTTACATAACATGAGTTGAAGCACAAGCTGTCTAATTTGAAATTCAGTTCTGTGTGGAATATCTTTTACAAATAACATATTTCTTCAGATATTCTTTGGACTGAGCACCCTAATTTCAGTTATCCGTCGATATATTGTATATAGATTCCAGTTTATAATACATCATGTACAACTTACAAAGCATTGTTTATCACATGTATTATGGTCCGAAGTTAAGATTACACTGAAAGCTACATTGAGGCTTATAAAATTTAAGAAAGTTACGTTGATCCAGATTCGAGCGTCTTATAGCCAAAAGGTATGTACCATTTTGATAGATAACAATGTTGCTATGACAATCGATCCCTATTAATCTGTTAGTAGATTATAGGGTTTGGCTTATTGGGTTAAAAAGATGCCGTATTTAAAAATACATGGAAACGAGTTTTGATTAATCGATATGGTTCTCATAGCTTATGTTGTACCAGATTAGTTGACCAACTCTGGCAGAATGTTTCATGAAAAAAACATGGTAATCGACCGCTCGTGTTATCTAAGTTAAGCAACTTTCGGCCCGGTCAGAAGTTGGATGGGTCACAATGGCAACTGAACTCGGCACTTCCGTGCTCCCGAGTGCACATTAAGTCGGTCCCGGCTATACGAGTCTACCTTGTCGGAGACTTTGGGGCGGTTTGAAAACTCCGAAACCAGTGTTGGCCACTTACACGAAATTTTTTTTTTTATCTCACAATAATGTCGGATCGGATCGTAGTAATGTTGTGGATAGGCCCGTAATACGGGCACAAAACGAACTCGTGTACGTACATTGGAATCTTGTATTATAACTGTCACGCATTAAGACTGGACCAACGCAAATCAATAATTTCGCTATAAACACTGTAAGCTAAACATCAAGGCTCCTACGACTAATTACGCTGTAAACGGACACATTTCGACAGATCAACATTCTAAGTTTTCTAAACCAACCCATGGGCGTACAATGTTTTGACTTTGTCCAAGAACGGTCGTGTGTACGTTATGGTACCACAGCAAGCATCAGGCTTTATCTTTGAATGGTAAGTGTACTTTATTGTACGCCATAGATAAAATATTATACGTAGCGCTTTCACCAAAGAGATCCACACTCGTATCTAGAGAAATGGCCGTAGTTTTAGGCAACGGTTTTGCGTATGAAAAAATATTGTTTAAAAATAAACAATAATTTTTATACGCAAATTATAATATTTAACTTGTATTTATTTAATGTGGTTTTACGCCGGAAACACATCAATCCCCAAGGTTTAATGCTGGGATTCAATTTCACAAATGTCGATTCCGTTTTCAAACTAGAATAATATTGATTTTGACAGTTATCGCTATTTCATTTACTCTGTATGGAACAGAACGAGAAGGATGTCGTTTAATTTTATACATTGAGTGACATCACCAGAATTGGCAACAATATCGCCAATCTAATTTTTTTAGCTGTCAAAATGAGTCCGCGCGTAGCGTAATTCAAGTTATACCATACGGTTATATATACCAACGAGGAAATTATTTATTAGCTGTCAACTTTGCCAATACGTGATCTGATCGCTTATAAACAGTCGTTTGCAATGACGATGTTATGTAGGTGATTATAGTATGGTCTAAAAACTTGATCTGTTAAATTTGTCTCAAATATCCTCTATGGTAAAGTCAGTAAAGATATATTACAAATACCCAGTATGCACATTGTACATACAATAATATACTATCAACTTGAGCTTCATAAACTTTTTTCAAAGCTGCGTAATAAGACTATTTTGGACGAATTTATTTTGTTGTACCTATTTGAAAATTATTTTTATACATTTCTTTAACAGTTACAAGCTATACCCAAGTCGCATATGTATACTATGAGATAATAATATTAACTAGACAATTAATTTTTCTATGCAGAATGCACTTCTTTCCTCAACCCTGAAGATTCCACAAGAACACATTTATGAAAGTACCAAGTCAATTTCTGCAGAATATGTGTTCCTTTTTTGCACGCGGGGCAAAATAACAAATGTTTTGCATTCCTTGCGTGGAACATTTGCCAATGAACTAATTAATCTTAGAATTGAAAGCGTGGACCAAGGCTATTAACATCCGGATCGCGTCTGCTATTCCTTAAAATTACTACAAACTGATTGTTTATTGAAGCATTTCACAATATTAAAACAAGAGTCAACATTTAGGTCTATGTTCTATTGTTTCACTTTCCCCGCGTGGTACACTTTCCCGAGAACAAAGCGATGCTCAAAACTTTTATTTTTGACGGACGTTCTATCGAGGTTTTACACATTATCACCGCATCACTCATTATGCGCTAAGCTTTAAGTAATCTTGGGGCATGTGTGAACTTGTTTCACTTTCTCAGCATGATACATTTGCCCCGGACTGTGCATAGAAAAGCATAGCGGCACAATTGTCTGTGTGGAAGTCCCCTGCCCCTTATAAAAGGAGGGTCGTAAAAAAGCTTAAATCTCGAACAAATATATTCCTTACAGACCTACCAAGGATCACCACCACTCAATTAGCACTCAATTCTAAGTGTTCTTTCTGTACGGGGGGCAATATGTGGACTTGTTTCGCTTTCCCCGCGTGATACACTTGCCCCGGACTGAATGGCTCCAGGCGTGGATGGGCCGAGATATCTTTTTTCGGATCTGAAATATATTGTATGAGTATGTTATTTTTAATGTTTCTTAACATAAAGAACGAGATTTAGTGAGATACACCTGATATTAAGTGATTATCGCCTCCCGTAAACAACAGTAATACGGACTCAGGTCTTATCCTAACGAACCGCGTCGGTCGATCGAAACGGATATGTAACGTCTCATGCGTGTGTAATTTCACCAGGCAGTGGCAGTACTTTAATTTTGACGATGAAGATTAAAAGAAGTAGGAAGAGGCAGAGGCCTTAACAAAGTTAAAATCAAAAATTTAAAGCCAATCTTTGAATTCTCAAAAATTAATTGGAAACGTCAATTTGTAAGATCCAGTAAGAGACCTCTAATGGATTACTTTTTTTTTCTCTCTTATTTCACAACTAGCTGTTACCCGCGGTTGGAATTCTTACGGGAACTGTAAATTCCGGGATAAATAGTAGCCTATGTGCTAATCCAGACTATAATCTATCTCTGTGCCAAATTGCATCCAGGTCCGTTCAGCCGTTCTGGCGTGATTGAGTAACAAACATCCATCCATACTTAGAATCTTTCGCGTTTATAATATAAGTAGAATTACAATAGGGTAATCATCACATACTCAGGCAGTGTATTTAAGCGATAATGTTAAGGCTCAATCTTCATTAAGGCGAATGCTAAGTCTATCTATTTCGATCCGTACTTTACACCGACATTGATGGTACGTGATAATTCCCGTATGACAATAATACACCTTACCTTTGGTATTAGCAGCTATGTATTTCGACAGTCGTACAGTGGGTAAAGGCAGGTACCCCGCAACTAATGGCATAACATCCAAAGTTACGGTCTGAGGAGCTATATTGGTCGGTTCCTGTGTGATAACGCCCGCTGTTCTGCCTAGCACTGCCCACATCGTCTGATCGGCTAGAACTTCGTACATCAGTGATGTGTACTCCGTTTCGTTAACCTGAAACATAGTCATGAGACAATGTATATTCTTGTTGTGACGATATACATAATACGTGAAGTTTTTTTTATGTAACAAATGTGACGGAACGAGCTGAAGACCCACCTGATGTTGAGTGGTCACCTCCGCGTAACTACAGCATTACGACTTAAGTCCTCCCCGACCGAAGAAGACCCAAGTCGTACCTCGTTGCGTCCGTCGGAGACGGAGATGTTACGTCTCATACGCCTGTGATTTTTCGGTGAAATTTCTATAGGATTATAATACATCGGAGGTAAAAAGAATCCAAACCATTGGACCCCTCCCATGGCAAATAGGATTTCTAACGAGACTACGCAGTTGTAACTTCAATCAAGTCCCTTACCCTTTGCACACTCAAATGCAGGCAGCAAACTTGGTTGGCCCGACAAAAGTCAGAGCCCTTACTGGGTTCCAACTTGGTTCTGATCACAAACAGCGTGGTGTAGTCCTGTATGTCGAAAGGGCACGTGAACGATCGCGGTACGTCAGTCTCCGTATGGTACTTGACCGAGAACGTGGCTTTGGCCGGGCCGGCCTTCGCCAGGGGATCCTTGAGCAGTTCCCACATGAACGAAGCTGTTGTTCCGTCTGAGGCAACCGTCTGGAAAAATCAATAAACTTCTATACAACACAATATGATATCTTCATAATGAATTTACACAAAGTTAGCTTCTGACCGCATGGTCACAGAATTAATAGTAGTAGCAGGTTTAGATATGTAAGTCCGCGAGAAACTGTTTATAAGTACCGATTAGCAAATCGGAGCAATAAAGGAGCGGTTACGATTAAAATATAAAAGTCTATTACTGACTACCCATTAGATCCATGACATCACATAAGAATACATACCGTAATAGTATTCAATGTTTCTACTGCAACTCCACTGACCTACTATTGTTAAGCGAGACATGGACCACTTGAACTTATGTTTGAGGAAAAAAGGTTTGCACAATCAAGCGATATATCATTGTTACTCACCAAATGTTCGGCATTCTTCGGGTTCAAATCAGATACAGTATTATTCCCATCGCATTCCAACTTGGCGTTGGTAAGTTCGAACTGAATGTGATGCGCGACTGTGGACTTCAGCGTGACGTGGACGAATTTCCTCGTATTCGACGTGAGGAGTCGCCATGATGCCACCATTGGCGGGGTGAAGTGGAGCGGTACCTCTTTGAGGCCTTCCCACCATGGGGAGCTAAGCCACACCTAATACAGACAACGAATAGTCAAATACAGTTCCGTAACAAGACTTGTCTTAAATATCTACGGAAACCGGCTGATCCATCCATCATCCTGATAACCACATGATTGTTTAAGTTATATTAAGCTTGCACTTCTATAAAGTCTGAGAGTCTACGATAGTCGTCGATTTATCGCTGCATCTCCGCGTTGTTTGACCGAAATTGGATTGTTCAATATTACATCCTGACATGTGACAATTGGGGACTTATCATGGCTATTATTTTCCGACAAATAACTCTGTTAACATAGTCCTCCAGTAAACTCTATCATTACATAATGATCCGACAGCCAAGACAAAACTTTTACCAACAAGTCCGCGAAACTGAGACGCAATGTGAATGTGGCATCCTTCGTAGACAATGACACACTGCAATACCAGCCCTGCCCAGATTCTTTCACCGTGATCACTCAAGGTGGTTAATGCAAACTATCAGTAGTGCAATTAAAGTAGCAAACTTTCGGTTAGAACCTATATGACATGGTTTATAATAAACTTTATTCAATCGACACAAAAGACGAGAGATGTATAACAGGAATAACACTCACAGTATGTTCGACAGTTTTCTCCTTCCTATTCTGTAGGGACGCGACCAGCATCAGTTGTATCCGGGCGGTGTGGAAGGCGTCACAAGCGGGCACGGCCGCGGTAAGCTCACGCGTCATGACGCCGTCGCCAATAAGGCACATCGTCAGACCAGGGGATGTTTTTAGATGGATTGTTGCATTCTGAGAACATTCAATCATCGAATTAATGGGTAAGACCAAGGTTGTTTCCAGACCAATTGTTAGACGAACCTAAGAGAACACTAATTTTATTTTATTTATTATATATAGGCTATTTTGCTTTTATTTAGGGTTGTAGTGATACTTCACTGGAAATTTAAATTAAGAAGCGATTAAGAGTTTGTGTAGTGTGTATGAAAAAAAGCCGCGGACGGTCCAACCTAAAAAATGGTATGATGATTTTTTATTGATGAAGATGGGTACGTCCATGGGTGCAGTCTTGCATAAACTGTTAAGAGCAATCAGCCAGACTGGCTGTGTTTACCCAAACAATTCTATAGACACAAAAAGCTGTAAACAAGTATATACAATTAAACTCACCTCTTCAATTCTCAGACTTCCACTAGTCACCACTAACTCCATAGCCTGTTCCAAGCCAGCCACAAGGTCTTTCTTCGGTTCCACCTTATTGAGGTACACAGTGACCCCTTGAGTCACCACTTCGAACCCCACTTTCGTAGTAGCTAACGCATTGGACAAGAACTCCAATTTTCCTTCGATCAGCAGAGATACTTGACTGAGTTTGTATGAGCCACATTTGGTCGCTGTAAAATAAAAATACAAGTGATTGAATTAAAAATCTAAAAAAAACCGACTTCAATACTTTCATCCCTTATTTCTTGCCCTTAGCAAAACACGCAATTTCATGTACTTGGATGACAAATGTTTTCCAGTTATTTTGATTTAACAACCAAACTATAGAACCGATTTTGATAAAATTTCTATGGAAAGTTAGAAAACATTAATAAGTTAAAAATAAATCTTTTGTATGACTATTTTGAAATATCAATAAAATGTATTTATCGGTTTATATATTTATATATAAAAAATCCATGTTATAGAGGTTTGGATGTGGAAGGATATAAGACAAGAGGTAGGCCAAAGAAAAGATGGATGGATTGTGTTAAAGATGATATGCGTAAGAAAGGAGTGAGTACTGAGATGACGTCTGACAGAGGGAAATGGAAGAAAAATACACGTTGCGCCGACCCCATTTAGTGTGGGATAAGGGCAGGAAGACGATGATGATAGTTATATATAAAAAAATATATTCTTATTCTTAAAAAATGTCTCTACATACCTACGAACTCCAATTCAATATCATTAACTCCAGGTTTCAAAACTATGTTTTGCTTCTCAAAACATTGGGTGTAGTCGCCGCGGACCGTAGCCGAGGGCTTCCTATATTTACTACTATCTGACCTCTTGAGCGATACTTTGGGGTTTTGGCTCTCAACCGTCGCCTTTTGCAACGTCTTGTCCTCTTTGTAGTGCAGCTGAGAGGTGATTTGGATGGGACTAAGCAGCGGGTTCTTGGGCTTTAAGTCATCCAGTCTTATGCTGTGAAGGTAAATTTAATATAATTTTACGTATCTTTAAACGTACACGCTTTACTCAGTAAAGATTTGGATCTCATTCTGAGTCGCACGCATTACTGTTGTCATGGGCGAGGGTCACCACTTACCATCAGGTGGGCCCTCAGCTAGTTCCGTCACTCATACAAATAAAAAAGAAAAAAAAAGAACACGCTCATTAATATTAGATTTACAACATTGCATGATTTAAAGCAGCGGTTTTCTAACTTTTTTTCTCATAGACCACCTTCAATATTTTGCTGGTTTTGGTGCAGCTACATTTCTACCATATTCCCAAAACTCGACAAAAAAATGTGAACATTAGATCTAACTATTGAAATTTGCGTTGTAGCCGAGTTACGTTTTTGTAATTGTAAACCCCCATTTTTTGTCACGTGTGAAAGGAAGGAATCCTGCCTTTGAAAAAAGTGTTACCAACATATAATGATTTAAAAAAAATTGTGGTTTAAGGCTTTGTTTATGTGGCCGTAGGTTCAGATCGGCTATGGGATCGGGAATAGGAATCGGACACAGGGCTTCAATCACTTACCTAGATATCATGCTAGTGGTTTCCTCTGCAGTATCAATAGCACCTTTCCGAGGCGATCCAGTCTGAGTGCCTATACTACCTACACTTAAATCAGTCTTGTAATTCTTAACTGGCGTCCGTTTCTCACACTTTTCCACACTCTCTATGCTAATCGCAACTTTAGTACACACTACATCCTTGGGGAAGTAACTTTCGATCGTCAAACGACAATGGACTTTGTTGTCGGTGATGTAGATCCCACGTTCTGACGGCAGTAAGCTGGCCGATACGATCTTGAAGCACTCGTTGAGCTCCGATAGAACGGATTCAGGTTTTGAAGCGAGATCGACCTTGATGGATTTCATCATTTCCTCAAAATAGAAGTTTCTGACTAGTATTTCTAATTCCGCCGTGCTTGATATTGTTGCAGAGAGCTTTGTATATCTGAAACAAATTATGATAAAGATTAACTCTCACTACGATTAGAACGAATATCATTTATGATATCAAGTATCTACAGTTAAATATTGTTTGGATGTAAAATCAGCTATTATTGTATTCATAAAACGTTATCGTTGCCATTTGAGTTTCCTAACAAGTCGAAGTCAAACATATTAAGTTTCCGTTGAATTCTTAAAAAAATTAAATGTATATGGACCTACAAGATCAAGCGTTCTTATTACTACAATAAATTTAGCACTTCTTCATACCCTATCCTACCTTTCACGGCCCAGAAAACCCTATATAGGTTTCATTTGAATTTGAAAGCTTCTTCTTTAATCGAAATAGCGCAAAGTTAAAGTAGCTCACTTGTCTGTGAGTCTAGATCAAGCTATCTTTGTTCCTCGTATAGGGCATCAGTTCAAAACTACGTTGCTACTGTTTCAATACACTGCCATAATTACCTATCAACGTCGTTCATCTTCTTCGCAGCTGCGACGAGCTCAAGTCTTGTCTGTGCGGCTAGATCGCGCCATCCTTGTTCCTCGTAAGAACGTAAGGCGTCAGTCAAGAAGACCACAGCTTTGCCCGTTTCACCTAGTTCAGAGTAGAAGGCGGCGAGATCTCGACCTATTAGTCGGGCAAATCTGTGAACAAGAAAATATACATGTGTATTACAAAAATTCTTTATAGATTATTTATGTGAGGGAACCGGTATGTATTGGTTTAATATTAAGGATGTATGCTGAGAGGTCTTTTTGCTACTGAAGCACACATCACCCCACTTTATTTATTACGATTTTAAGTTAAGCTTTTTTTTTCTATTTATTTCTATGAATATAAGTCTGAATGTAATAATAATACAAAAGTTATATTTATATTTATAGTTCGTTTCTCAGTCTCCATATTACGATTATAAGGCCACCTG
The DNA here is from genome assembly GCA_921293045.1 of Aplocera efformata. NCBI lineage: Eukaryota > Metazoa > Arthropoda > Insecta > Lepidoptera > Geometridae > Aplocera > Aplocera efformata. The sequence continues at coordinate 3,400,324 of OV121057.1, forward strand.
TAGACGGTCAGTTGACTTCAGTTGTTGTGTTCATCTCCCATCCCTAAAGACAGCATCAATCATCATCATAGATGGACCTGTAGTGAAGAATAATGACCGCCAATGTCGGTTGGGTTCATGGTAGCAGATGACAATTTGAATGTACCATGGTGACAGCATTTCCTGGAAGATTGTACATACCTTAACCGTCCAATATGCTTATAGGTTCCCATAGCCAGTTCAGCCAACTCCAAATAATACTGCTGGAAGCTGGTTTTGCTGCACAGAGCTTCCTTCAGCCGGTCCGTAGGCGTCGGTTGCTGATTGTTGGCCTCGTCTCCCATTCCTGAAGACAGCATCACGACTAGGTGGAGCTGTTCGGATGTAGGGTCCGGCGAGCCAGGGAGCAGGCCACAAAGTTTGCCTAGTTCGTGTAGCTGTAAATAAATATTCGAGTTAATTCAGGCATCGACTGCATAGCCACAGGCCTTCAAAAGCTGAGCTTAAAAAAGAAGGAGTCCTTTTTTTGAAGGCAGTTAAAAAGAGGGCGAATAATCGTTCGCAGGTCCATAGTTCCAACCAGCCTGCCGTTTCTGTAACTTTCCTACAAATTCATTTTAACGCCATCTATCGACTTTCAACGATACTATGTAAACAACTTACTTTATCTTTGGCGTTGTGCAAGAGCGGCGCCTGCGCAGCCGTGCACATTTCTAATGCATTATTAGAGGCTGCTAATCGTTCGCACGCCCGCAACGTTTCCGCGCAGGCTAGCTGCGCCCAACACGCTGCCGCGCCCTCTACCGCTGGCGCGCCGAGTAGAGATAATTCTACTAAAGTGTTGTGGACGGTAGATAAGCAACGGGATGCTATCTGGAATTAAATAAATTACATGAAAAATATTGTGGTTTTATCACGCGAATTCCATTATGCTATCAAAACCAATATTGTTGACGTTTACCGCAAAGCAGCCGAGCTCAAATAATAGAATTGGGCCGGAAACGTTTGCTGCATGTCGGACAACGCATGTTTCACAAACTGCACCGGACCTGGAGGAGAGGAAACCTGCACCACCATAGGCAATGCTAATACGTCTCTAGGTTTTCATATCAACCCGCCTCTCGACGGTCCCCTTAACGATACCCTGGGGGAAAACCGCAGATATCCACACATTGAATCCGCACGCCGAAGGAAAGATCAGCAGAAAAGTGGTGAAAGAAGAATAAAGTCTTGTTTTTTGTACTATTTTGAGTACTGATCCACCTTTGATCCAAAATAGTACTATTTGAATAACGTATATTTTCTCGTTCTAAACAGTTTTGTCAGTATTTACAGCTCAGTTGCGTAGTCAGTTCGCGCCTCGGGTATGTTGAGGCGCGAACTGACCTTTGACGCCATCTGACGTAAGAAGACAGCCTTACTGACACGCACAATGCGCACGAGCAGTGACAGAATCCTAAGCACTATTTCCTACAAACTGGATTGCCTTTTGATGTGGAAGATGACCAAGAGAAATAAATTTGTTTGAGTCATTAAATACTAGCGTGTTTAAAGCCGTTTAATAATCCCATGGACATGGTGTCTGAATAAAGTAATGAAGTTATATTAGCAAACTACCTACTTGTTTTTCCGACATTACGAAGATGGTTAATTTTTTAAAGAAACATTATCAGCTGAATAATCATAATCCTAGAAGCGTAATTGACCGAACAGCAAAACATGGAATATTAAAACAGAAGCCAATTACTGCAACCGCGCGATACGGTAACTAGCTACAGATGGGCGATCAAGGGGAAAATATTAGATTGCAATGTCTACATCGGATCGTATATCTTTTATTGTTATGATATCACGTTTGTGTGATTTATAGCCACGAAACAAAATAACTTTGAAGAAGGAGAAAGCTATGATTAGTTTTATCTGCTTATTTGGCAGTGAGTACTCGGGTCTTGGGTGTTGCTGTTTCGTGCGTCTGCGCCTTGCAGTATAAGTCTTTCGTTGTGTAGCGGACTTAGATCTCCCGGCTTTTGACTCTTTGGATGTGTCTAATTACTTCTTAAATCTAATTATCGACATTATTATAATCGTATACCCTGAACCGACAGTGCACGTGAACTTCAATCAGTTTGTAATTCAACAAGTATGAATGAGGTTCCCTTGATAATTCTGTGATTTCTTCTCTACCTACACCAACAAAGCAAAGAATGGCGTGTGTAATAGAATTTATCCCGATAAATAGAAATGCAGACTCAGCCGCGGAAAAGCTAATTTCGACTGAATTGTTTGTGAAGAGCGTAATAATTAATGTTGATTGCTGTAATTGCAACATAATGCAAGCGAAATATTTGGACGATGAGTATTCACAGGAATGTTAACATGAACAACATGTTTTAGACTTTTTATTCCACGTAAATATAGTACCAGTTTCACAGATAATGGTTTTGGCAAAGTTGTAGGAAGTTGATGCCAATTTTCATCACAAGTATTCCATTGTTACCTACTGTCCGATTTGCAAAAATAACGCTATGAGCTTCTTTTTAACCGAAAAAGGAGGAGGTCCTCAGTTCAATTACTTTTTCCGCGATGTCTTCGCCATTAGAATGATTTTTATTTTTTTAGTCTTACAGACTCGGTAAAGATTTGGATCTCATACTGAGTCGCACGCATTATTGTTGTCATGGGCGAGGGTCACCACTTACCATCAGGTGGGCCCTTCAGCTCGTTCCGTCACTTATTCACATTAAAAAAAAAGACTTTTTATGGGAAAATCGAAATTGAATCCTTTTAATAGGTATAAACAACGGAATAGGATTAACATACCTATCGTACCAATTCAATCGTAATCAATAAGCACATGCGAGTGTAGATATTAATTCCGTAGGCGAATGGGTATCCGGTGCCGCGCAGTAATCATGGTTTGTGCGCAAAGACATGGCGGTCAGTAATGATAGGTTGACATTAGCATAGCAAACAGGGACTAAGAGCGTAGCTAGCCTATGGGCCGGGGGCAAGAACAATCCAAACTTTTTTTTGGAGGGTCTAGTTGCTCGCGTCTTTAGGTGAGAACCCCCTGTTTCCCCTGTATCCTCTATTATCCCCTGGGCGGTAATAAAAGAGCAACTAACAGTAGGATTTGAACTTGTGCAAAGTTTGTCCGCCAAGCAGTAATGCACTCGTATCCGGTAGAAGGATTATGTGTCATGAGATTTTGCATCCTAATCTCGGGTGACGGGTCAACGGGACGGGACTTGGGTCGGACGACATAAGTTCTATTGCTGTTCTCAAGTATAAAATAAACTTTCTAGTAAACCAGTCAAGTGCGATATAGGATCGCACATAGAGTGTTCCGTATTCAAATTGAAGACCTTTAAGTTTCATCCTTTTTTTTCTTTTTTGTGGCTTCGAATGGTAGTTTCATCCTGTCTATATCCGTATGCACAGCACAGCCATTTTACTTGGAGAGTAAAATGGCTGTGCTGTGCCAATGCACTACATTCTAAGATCTAAGAAAATTGGAAGGCACCTACGTATTTAAAGAACAAAAATGTCTGAGAGAGGGGCAGCTGCCCCTACCTGTCCGCCCCCCTCCTTGGCGACGCCCATTGGGACTATTACGATTGCATCGAACTATACTCAGAGTAGGCCGGTAAATTACGGGTTCGCGAAACCTGTTCTTGTCCTACTGATGTGTAGTTTTTATGCAGTTAGGGCCAATTAGAAACTATAAGACAGTTAAACGGGTGAATAGGGTTATGAGAAAGTACATTTATTCTACTCCTGATTTCAAAAACAGCATTTGGCATTATAAACAATAAATAATCATCAACATTTATATGTATTCTATCAGTGATATAGTTCCCATAGCACAAGCTTTCCTTAGTTTGGGGCTAGATGGTACTGTGTGAAATATTCATACTATTTATTTTATAAATCTTACCTTGGAAACCTACAGGCAGGATAAATATAATTCAACAAAATGAAGCCATAAAGATAGGCAAAATTGCTAATTGAGGAAAATAATCCACCCAACAAGTAGGCAAACTTGCAAATAATTATAATATTTACTAAGTTTGTTATACAGTCTTGGAATTAAGTATAGTCTTTTGTTGTTTGATTACTTTTTAAACACAAAAACTGTTCTAAATAGTTCATAGTCAATTATCAAGTCATAAATTAAAAAATAGTCACTCTTTATCTTCTGGGAACAGGTTGCAGTAAATAATGAACATATAACTTACCTCCCAAGGTTTAAATGTAAGTAATAACATGGCACTTTGACGTTGGAACAGGTAGCTCCTGAAATCCAACAGGGAAGCTTTCTTCTTCACAATAAGTTCTCTCAAATGCTGCGGAACTTTTGCAGTTAGCCTGACAGCTTGCCATGATGTCACTGGCTGCCGGAACGTGTCTAGCCATTTCGGACTTTCAGTCAGATTGGAATTTAGCACAAATTGGGAAAACAGAGCATCTAACTCATCATATTGGACTAGAGCTTCATCGTACAAACCTAGCATTTCTAATACAAATGCTAGTTGTTCCTGAAAATAAATAATGAGTATAAAAATTACAACTATTTTCCGATTCCCTAAATGTTCTCACAGATATTGTGAAATAGACACCTATTTAGAACATTAAAAAGATATGTTTAAATGACTTAATTTTATATAAATCATTGTGAAACTGTTAATATGTCAGAATTTGCGCTTTAAGCATATTTGTAGTCTATTATTACACTTGAAGCTTTTGTTGAGAAACCAAAAGATTAGAAGCCACTTCTTACCTAAGTATTATTTTAATTAAAACCTTAATATTAATAAATTGTGATATTAGTCATTGGATAAATTATTACTCCAAACAATACCAATAACTTTTACTCACTTGTAAAAGAAAATATTTACAAAAATCCCAATCGGGATCATTACGCTTTTCCCTCTGCTCCCTCACATACTCTTCAAACTTAATAAGAGCCTTGTTATACGCCACTAAAATAAAATGTCTGATCTTTGCCACCAGTGACCTCCATGACTCGGCACTCCTTGCTTCCGACTTAATTGGATTGATCACAGATATAAATCTGTCTTCTGTCTGTTTGAGGCCAAAGTCCCCTTTGATCTTATCTAGAACAGTAGTCCTAGGCAGCAGTTTGTTGGTTTTCCGGACATCATAAGTCTCTACTAGAACTATCATCCAGTCCGTGATACCCGATACTTCTAACTGTTTCAGCCATAGTTCTACTTCTTCTCTCAATGTTGTCTTGTAATATTCTATATCCTGCAATATAATCATATTAATGTATGTCATAATTTTTCAGATGAATAATTACAATAGAACATTGCTATATCTCTGTTATAACAAGTTCAATGATAAGAAGTAAAATATTTTTTGGTATTTATTGCCACATTACTCCACAGTTTTAAGAAATGATTACTTTAAATATAAAAAAATTATAAACAATGAGTACATACCACACAATCAGTCCAATAAATATGAAGAATAGGGCGCTTCAACAAATTAAAATCAGGGTGTACTATTCTGTCCTTATTATATTTGAGAAAAGAGGCTTCCAAATAAACTGATTTAGTAGCTCGGCCATATGAACGTCTCCATTCACACGAGTCCTGCGGTATAGCTGCCACGAGAGGCGCCTCCAGCGTACAGAACAAATTCCAATCTCCCGCGCCTACACATAGGAAATTAAATAATTATTTTTTAACACAAAACATAAGTCTCTAACAAATTGGGGATAACTCACATGTTACTATTGGTTTGTTGCTCATCCCTTCACGATTAGCAGGAGTACTATCGACACCCTTCATTTTTTAATTGCGGCACATCATCAGCAATTGGTATTGCGGGCATGACACAAATTGGAATCCATCCACTTTGCAATAACAAACGGAATCCACCCACTTTTCACCTAAAAATAAATGGTAGTTTCCTGCTCATTCTAGAGTAGAACTAGTTGAGATACCTATTAAGCTTTTAAATTTTGCTTTTGTAAATATTGTTGAAACATGTAGTAAAATAATTTCAAGAAAATTACAGCAAGACTTGACGTTACTACCAGCCAGCTGTCATCAGTCACCCAACTCGACAGACTGCAGTGTTGCAAGTTGCAAGGGAGAATTAGAAAACACATGGTAATTATTTATAAGCAGGGACATATTGAGATTTGCTTCAGAAGCCAAGAATATTACAAAGAAAATGACAGCTATTCTCAGTCTATCAGTCAGGTGTCTAGTAAAGCGAATATAATATTTCGAAAAATGTTATGGCCTAAAACTTGGTCAAGTGGGATTAATACTTAAGACAATAGAAAGAGTAAGATGTCCGTATCGCTGCTGCTGCGAGAGCTGACTAAGGAAACTTTATGAATACATAGAATTTACGGTTTATATTTTGATTTTATGAACAAACTATGAGGAATGCCAAAAACAATCAACTTAGTATTTATCTATACTACTTAGTATCTATCTATACTATTTTTAAAATATAACTGGCATTAAAATGATCACATCTTAACTAAATGTCATACAGAATAGAAGAAAATTATCAACCTCATACGGTTCGAGCCGGCGGTGGCTCGAAATATGTCTTGTGCAGTCCACTTTGGGCAAGTAAATATTTAAACGTCACAATTAACAGCGACCGAGTTAACGTACGAAACCACGAAAGCGTTCCACTTTCACTAAAAGCCTGCGTGAAGTTGTCAGAGCTCACCGTAGATGTATAGTTGAAAAATAAACCGATAATATTTCTATTCGATAATACTGCAACATCACTATAGGGTTCGACGTCCGTTCAAGTCTATGAAAGACAATCAAGTATTCTATTCTTTTTTGTCTATGAGCCGCCAAAATGTCGCTCGCTTTCTGTTTTGGTTGGTGTATCGTTTAGAGTGAAATAATTTCTCTGATTCTGCTGGCTATCATATGATACTAAATGCATCTGTGTTATTCTTTGAACATAAGGTTATTTATATCCTAAATTTTAAGTAAGTTCCACTTCATTGTTACGCTCAGGTCTGCAATTGCTAGTGAATAATTTCTTTTATTTTCCAATTCAATGGAATTTCGTATTACTCGGCCAAATATGTAATATTTTTCGATTCACATAGTATTTCGCAATCCACAAATAATAGTTTACCATTTAATTTATTCTTAAACTTACTGCTTTAACAAAAATCATGATTTAGGCGAAAATATATTTGGTTCATTGTTAGTGATATTTAACCTGCTGTGTAACTAAATATAATTATATATTTTAAATGTTTAATCATAGTCTTGATTACTCCAGATCCAAACACTAATAGGGCAAATTGAGTGTTGATATTTATTTAGACATAATATGCAAAACCAAAACACTTGTAGACAACATGCTAATTATAAAAAAATATTTCTGATTGTAGATTTCATTCTAACAAAGTGATACCAAAACTCAAAAAAATTATCTTTTAGTCATGAACACAACAGCGCCTACGTCTGCAGATGCATGTCTCAGCATTGTGCACTCTTTGATGTGCCATCGTCAAGGCGGTGAGAGTGAAGGCTTTTCTAAACGTGCCATAGAGTCTCTTGTGAAGAAACTTAAGGAGAAACGTGATGAGCTGGACTCATTGATCACAGCTATTACTACTAATGGAGCACATCCAAGCAAATGTGTTACAATACAGAGGACTTTGGATGGCAGATTACAGGTGAGAAGTTTAAAACGAAGTTTAGCCTTTAAAACAGCAATAATATTAATTAATATAAAATGATTTTTTTAATTTTGTAACATTAAATTGTGAATAATGCTGTAGGCCAATTTATTAATACTGTGATTTATGTCTCTAATTCTTTGTGTTTGTTCTTCAATTATAATTAAAATAATAAGGCTTAAACATACCAAGCTGTTATGCAAATAATGACCACTTAAAAAGCTTGGAATCCACTGGATTCACAGGTACCTAATATAGTTATGTAAGACATCAGTCTCGGATTGACCCTTCCTATTTTGAATTTACAATCAATCCTGTATTTTAAGATATGATCACGATATTGTATTTTTATTACTTTTGTTTTTATATGAAATGACAGTATCTTCTTATTTCTATTTCTTCTTTCGTGTGAGCAAGTGGCCAACACTGGTTTTGGGGTTTCCAAGCCACCCAAAGGCTTCCTACATGGCTTAACAACTAGTATAGTTGGGACCAAAATCTTAATGCCCTCCTAAGCACAGAAGCCCTCAGATCAAATGGCACTAAATAGCCACCAATCCAACTTACGGCCGGCCTGAAAGTTGCTCAATTTAGATTATGTATAAAGAACAGTTTAGCAAGCTAGGCCACAAGCTTCAATGTAATTACAGTTAATGGATTCACTTGAATATATCATTGCAGGTTGCCGGCCGCAAAGGATTTCCGCACGTGATATACGCGCGCATCTGGCGTTGGCCAGACCTCCACAAAAACGAGCTGAAACACGTCAAATTCTGTCAGTTCGCGTTCGATTTGAAATGCGACTCTGTGTGCGTTAATCCTTATCACTATGAAAGGGTTGTCTCACCAGGTATAGGTTGGTATTCTTTTGAAACGAATGTGAGGTTTATGATTTATTCTGGGGCAGTAATGACACTTTTATTCAGTTGGTAAATAGTATACCTGTACCGATCCCTTTTTCATACGGCTGGCCTTATGTGAAACGGTCACCATAGCCTATAAATATCAGCATAACCTGTTGAACTGCTGATATGTTGCCTACCCTGAAGAGTTCTTTTTTATTTCTCTTGAAGCTGTTGTATTCTCTCAGAAACACCTCTGTTGTACATATTATATGAGAATCCTTCCTTAATATATTTTTGGATCTTTTCTATCCCTTTGTATATATTAGGATCTCCATCAAAGATGGCTCTGAGGCAACCAAACATTGCTACAACCTATGATTTATCATTAATATCAAAAGTCATGCTAAAATTTATTATAACTTTTATTATCAGCTACATTGACTCAACTATATTAGTAATAAAATTGTTAATTGCATCATCATTGATAATAAAACTAAGTATCTAAGAATTCTAACCATTCTTTTTTCTGTTTATTTCTATCATATAAATCCAACTATTTATTGTGGTTATACACAGATACATGAAATTTCAGATCTCTCAGGCCTAACTCTCCAATCTGGGCCAAGCAGGCTAGTAAAAGATGAGTACACAGTGGGAATTGGTAGCAATGGCATGGATATGGACACCGGAGAGCTGGTTACCATACAGCATCATGCCACAAGCCCGAGGCACCACCACTCGACCATACAACACCATCATCAGCAGTTCCCCAATAGCAATATCATCATAAACCAGGGTCAGAGTAAGTGGCTTGATTTGGTGGTAGATTTTGGTTTTTGGTTGTTTGTGAATGGATAATTGGTCATATCAAGTTTTGTTAAGAAGTGACATTTCAAATCCAATAAAATTCCCGCTAAATTCTTTAAAACATGTGCCAACGAAAACACGCGTTCTTATAACTAAGTTAAACGCTTGTTAATACTCCATCCGACCCTCCATGGGGAGGGAACAAGCAAGAAACCCCTAATGGAAGGATTACTTTCTTTTTGCAAGCATTATTTTGAACGATCGCTTTTAAAGTTGTATTTTTTATGAAGAAGCGGAAGAATTTCCAATACATTACAAAGAATTCTTGGGATAGATAAATGTTGAAATGATTACTTGCCAACATTTATCCATTGACAAACAAGTGAAGCTGTGTTAGTTTATTTTTATTTAGCATTGCTAATTTGATTTTATTTTGCCCTTTTTCGTCATTAGCGCCCGATGGCGTTCCGTTGTTTTCGCCGACGCACGGGCCGCGCACACCCATCCGACCAGGCCCTCAGCCACAGATGACTCAAATGGGACACACGCCCGGCCCTCCACAGATGATGCCATCAAGCCACGGCCAAATGGGACCTGGTCCACAAATGCCTGGTCCAATGGGACAGGGAAATCCGCATATGAGTCCCGGACCACCTCAGATGGGACCATCCACGCCTCAGATGGGCCCCGGAACGCCTCAAATGGGTCCCGGTACGCCTCAGATGGGTCCGGGAACGCCTCAAATGGGTCCTGGAACGCCTCAAATGGGTCCCGGGACGCCGCAAATGGGACCTGGCACGCCTCAGATGAGTACGTCTCAGATGGCGGGCGGTCAGCAAATGTCGGGTGCTCAGATGCGGTCCGGTACGCCTCAGATGGGACCAGGTACGCCGCAGATGGGACCCGGAACGCCTCAGATCAGGGCTAACGTGCCTCAAATGCCGTCGCCTCGGATGGCGTCGGCGCCCGCCCAGATGTCCCCGGCCACTCCTCAGATGCCCTCGATTAGCCAAGGGATGCCGATGCCCAACCAAATGATGGCCCAGCAAAGATTGATAGCTCCTAAAGTGGAGCCCCCGGACACGATGGACGCTCGGGCGATGTGGCTGCCTAAACGAATGAACCATTGTAAGCTTTTCTTGTTTTTTTTTTTGCACTTATTATTTTTATAACACGTATTTTCACGCGACACTTTTTGTGTGTTTGGAGTGTTTGTCTGTAGTTAGGAACAAATTTGTTAGTCATAATTCATTTGGTAAACATATTGTTGTTTACCAAATGACTTATGCCTAAGTGCTAATTTTGAACGATTGCTGCACCATCTTGAATGAACCTTATCCTAACCTTTTTTATGTGACTTAAATGATGAGACGAGCAGTGTTAAGTGATGTTAAGTGGTATCTGCTGCCCATAAACGTTGCGCCTGTCACTCTAAGACGGAGACGCCTCCAGTGGTGTCTTTAATTTCACCGGCACTGGCACCCTTCCACCGGAACATAGCAATGCGATTGCATCACTGTTTGGTGGCGGATTACCCGGTGTGGAGGCAGTACTTCTCCGGACGAACTTGGCGCAAGTTCTACTGTTATTTTGGTTTGCTCCCATCTCACCACCAGGTGAACACGTATAGGGATTTTGAGGGTATTCACTAGACGAAAAACCATTCTACAATAAATCATTCGCATTGTGTCAGTCATTTATTAATCTCCTATTTCTTATTTTGGTCTGATACACCGCATTGTTTTCGGCGAGAGACCAGACTTGGCGAGTAGTGGAACTGTATGTACAGCACCAACCCTTGAAAAGTACTGCTACCATACCAATCCTACAGCCAGATTCTTATTGCTGTGTTTCGATTTGAAGAGTGAGTGCCGGTGAAACTACAGGCTTATGATTCACAAGATATATTTCATCTTCTTATCTCGAGTCACGGGTGACATGATGCGACTAAAGTCTTGTCATACAGGCGAAGAGGTAAGTCGTATTGATATGCGTTCAAAATCAGAACTTGCTGGTCACAAGATCACGAAAAAGGTGTAGACCCAGCATGAGCACTACCAATGATCTTAAAGTATCAAAATGCCTTAGCTAGTTTTAGAATGACTACCGAAAGTATCAAAACGCCACAGCGGCACTGTTGCAGCGTCTCCACAGCAGACACTGCAACAGTGCTGCCAACAACTCAGAGTCCTTCTCCGGTACCTTAAGGAGTTGGGCGGGGTAGGGTGAGTTATTGGGGGACACCACACCCCTATGCGGGACGGCAGTGTAGACCTTGTCAGCCCCATCAAGAACAAGTATCTAAACGACTTTGTTAGTATTAAAACTAAGTTAGTATTGAAATGATTTAGCATCAAAATCACTGTTTTAGCTGCAATGCCGGTGACCATGTCTCCCGGGGCCACAACCCCGTTGCTAGAGAACTCCAACTCTTCCTTCTTTGGAGGGGAGCAAACTGTAGCTGAGACTCAACTTACGCAGACATTACCAGGTATGTCTTAGCGGGTGCAACGCGACGCGCGAATCACTGGACACCGTACCAGCCCCTAATGCGCCCACTGCAGGGACACCGGCCTACTCTCGATAATTGAGAGTGAATGGGCTCTGATCTACCACGGGAGTCCAATCCAGATTGGTAGATGTCACATGTCATCGAATTTTTGTTTCAAACACATGCCGGATGTTTTCCGTCATCGTTTTGAGAACGTGGTATTGCGCACATAAATTTTTTCAAGTGAAAAAACTCATTGGTGCACGTTTGGGTTTGAACCAGCAACGTTCAGATTGAAAGGCGGCGTCTATGCCCCTGGGCCACCACGCAATCACTTGACAATAATAAGGCAAATAATAACTTTTTTCATTTTAGCCGTCTCCCCTGGACCTGGTTCCGGCTCACAGCAGAATGGCTACACGAACGCGGCCAGTCCACCAGCACCGCAGCCGAGCCCTCGCCTCCAACAGCAACAGCAACAGCAACAAGGTATATCTCATTAGAAGATTTAGTTAAAAAAATTGAAAAATTATTTTTGGACGTGTCAAAATTTACATGCTATTAGGAGTACAAATAAGATTCCGCCGTTTTATTGTAGATGGCGCGGCACGGAGTTTCGGTTAGCTTTCGCAGATGATAACCGGCTTAAAAAATAGTTTGGACATTCAAGAACAACATAACCTATTAATATCATTGATTTTATATTGGTAAAATATAATTTTTATAAGTTGAAAATGTCAAAATTTGAGCCAAGTAAGCGTCATTTGCGGGAAATATTAGTTTACTTCTTTAATTTAAAGAAATCTGCTGCTGAGGCGCATCGATTGCTCGTAGAAGCATATGGTGAGGTTGCTTTGAGTGAGAGAACGTGTCGAGAGTGGTTTCAAAAGTTTAAAAATGGTGATTTCGACGTAGAAGACAAAGATCGCAGTGGAAGGCCAAAAATTTACGAGGATGCAGAATTGGAGGAATTATTGGAGGAAGATTCATCTCAAACACAAAAAGAACTTGCTCTATCATTAGAAGTCACTCAGCAAGCAGTCTCACATCGTTTAAAATCATTAGGAATGATTCATAAACAAGGAAATTGGGTTCCGTACGAATTAAAGCCGAGAGATATTGAACGCCGATTATGCTTAAGTGAAATGCTGCTAGCTAGACATAAAAAAAGGGTTTTTTACATCGTATCATAACTGGTGATGAGAAGTGGATACATTATGACAATCCAAAAAGAAGAAAATCATGGGGATTACCTGGCCACGCGTCAACATCAACAGCAAAACCGAATATTCACGGAAAAAAACTTATGCTGTGTATTTGGTGGGATCAGCTAGGTGTAGTGTATTATGAGTTGCTTAATCCAAGCGAAACAATTACTGGAGCCCTCTATCGAACACAATTGATGAGATTGAGCCGAGCTCTGAAGGAAAAACGCCCTCAATACTATTCTAGACACGAAAAAATGATTCTTCTGCATGACAATGCTCGTCCACATGTTGCGGCTCCCGTGAAAAAGTACTTGGAAACACTTGATTGGGAAGTGTTACCCCACCCGCCGTATTCACCAGACATTGCACCGTCCGATTATCACCTGTTCCGGTCCGTAGCACATGCTCTGACGGCGCAGCGGTTCACATCTTATGAGGATACCAAAAATTGGGTTGATTCGTGGATAACCTCAAAAGACAAGGAGTTCTTCAGACGTGGGATTCGAATGCTGCCTGAGAGATGGGAAAAAGTGGTTGCAAGTGATGGGCAATATTTTGAATAAATTTATATTACCGTTCTTCTATAATAAATATTTAATTTGTGTTAAAAAACGGCGGAAACTTATTTGTACTCCTAATAAATGCATTTAAATTATTTTTTAAATATTAATTACTTGCTTAATTATTATTTACAAAAAGTAATAATTAAGTATTCTTTTATTTATCTAGTTCTCATATCACAAGCTATGCTTACTTTGGGGCTAGATAGCGCGGTGTGAAATGGCCATGAAAATTTATATGGAGCATATCAAATACTAACCTATCCAAACTAGTAATAAACTAGATTTTATAGTAAAATGATTGCTTCCAGGCACATGGACTGGAAGTAATACACTCACGTACACTCAGAGCCTAGCGCCGCCGCCGGCTGCGCCGCCCGTGCCGTTAGATGCGCCTGCGCATCATCACCACTATTGTAAGTATCTTTTACAACTTAACTGGTTGTGACTGTGGAAGACCAATCCAGACCATGCCTCATTTACTCTCGTGTGTTTCTTGTGCCATAATACCTGCACGGGGGAAGATCTCAATATGGAAAGAAAGAAAAGAAAGAAACATTTATTTGACACACATGGAAAAGTAGAAAAGGACAGACTTACAAATAATATGGGTCTGGGGTGTTTGTCTTGTGTTTCTGTGTTTGTCCATGCCATCTGCGACACAGGGAATCCTAGTGCAGTGGTATGAGTGTGTAAACGTTTATTTATTATATCGCTACCAATAATGCTATTTTAGTAAATTGGTAGTCAAATTTTATAAAAACATATAGGGTGTGTGAATATGACTCCGCCCCTTTTTGTCAAAATAAAACACATTTGTTCGCTTACAAAATTAAAAAAAAAAAAATTATTGAAAGTATGCTCCATCTGCAGCTACAACCTTCGCCCATCGTTCAGGTAGTTTTCGTATTCCTTGCTGGAAGAAGTCCTGGTCTTTTGAGCTTATCCAGTTGTCAATCCAAATTTTGATACTTTCACATGAAGTAAACTTTTCTCCAGTAAGGTCTGTCTGCATCGTCCGGAATAGGTGGTAATCCGAAGGAGCTATGTCTGGTGAATATGGCGGGTGGGGTAACACTTCCCAGTCCTGTCCCTCTAAATATCTTTTTACGACTTCTGCGGTATGCGGTTTGGCATTGTCATGCTGAAGAACTAATTTGTTATGTCTATTCACCCATTCTGGTCGTTTTTCTTCTATGGCTCGCTTCAAACGCATTAGTTGTCGTCGGTAAACTTCTCCATTAATAGTTTCAGAGGGTTTGAGCAACTCATAATATACAATACCTTTCTGATCCCACCAAATACAGAGCATGACCTTGGCACAGTGAATATTTATTTTTGGCTGTGATGGGCCTGGTTCGCCTGGTTTCACCCAAGCTTTTTTGCGTTTAGGATTTTCGTAGTGTATCCATTTTTCGTCTCCTGTGACTATCCGATGCAAAAATCCTTTTCTTTGCTGTCTTTGAAGCAGCATTTCACAAATGGTTTTCCGACGTTCCATGTCTCTTTCTTTTAAATCATGTGGAACCCAGTCACCGGCTTTTTGAATCATTCCCATCATTTGTAAACGCTTTGCAACAGTTGAACGATCAACATTTAATGCTGCAGCTAATTCTGATTGAGTTTGGCAAGAATCTTCCGCCAATAATGCTTCCAATTCAGCATCTTCAAATTTTTTTGGTGGTTTTCCATGTTCTTTATCCTCAGTACTAAAATCGTTATTTTGAAATCGTCGAAACCATTCCTTGCAAGTTGTATTAGACGGAGCATGCTCACCATAAATCTCCACAAGCAAACGATAAGTTTCCGCTGCAGTTTTCTTCGCAATAAAATAATGTAATAACACTTCCCGCAAATGACGTTTATTTGGAATAAAAACCGACATTTTCGAAAAGGTGAAAACAATTGTTGCTTACACTTCAACCAAATATCATAAAATGCGTTAGATAGCTGACATTCAGTACTATCGAATACAAGTATGGTCATTTATTAGTACACGTAAACAATACTAAAAACGACATCTGTTGAGAAAGGGCGGAGTCATATTCACACACCCATACTTTAGGACTGAAATGCTGACACTAAAGAAGAAGTATATTTTACTACTGTCAGAAATGCGTTTGTCTATAACGTCATCTCTGGGGTGAGTACATTAATTTCGATCGAATCGATTTCAATGACAAATGTTGTCATATACACAACATAATTTTTTAATTTGGTTTTACATTTTCTTCTTTTAGATAACGGAAACCCGGGTGGTCTTCTGTCTAGTCAGCCGGCCCCAGAGTACTGGTGCTCGGTCGCGTATTTCGAGTTGGACACACAAGTGGGGGAGACCTTCAAAGTGCCGTCGAGCAGACCCAATGTTACGGTGAGTAGCTTGAACGATCTGTTTTTTTTTTTAAAAAGGAAAAGTATTTCGCCCTTCGAAATATTTTGTGTTAGTTCTTCAAAAGGGGCGTTTTAAATCATTTAAAGGGTCGGCAACGCGCGAGTGATGATACCTCGGGTATTGCAAACGTCCATAGGCTACGGTAACCGTTTACCATCAGGTGCGCCGTATGCTTGTGGCAGTGGCTTAAAAAAAATAGTTATTCTAATCCTATTATTACAAAGTTATCATCATGTACAGAATGTCCCAGAAATCAACGTCAAGTCGGAAACGGGCAATAGGACCAGTCGTGACGGTTATTAGAAAAACATTAAAAATAATCTTGGTCATGTAATAAGCATTCAAAAATAAATATTCATGGCCATTTCACGCATTTATTTTCAGGTTGATGGATACGTAGATCCTTCTGGTGGCAACCGATTCTGTTTGGGGGCACTAAGCAATGTTCATCGAACGGAGCAAAGTGAACGGGCTAGGTGAGTTACATTGTTACTATAGTCTATAGTATATACCATAGACTCGTCTTCGGATGACATAATATTTAATTTCGTAACAACAAACTCAAAGTCACTAAAACTCAAACTCATTTATTCCTTTTGATCTCAAGTATCATTTCTTGCAATGCTCGATGTATGATAATTTATACTAAAATAGCAAATTAAATGTAAATAATCATGTATTTCAGACTGCATATCGGCAAAGGAGTGCAATTAGATCTTCGAGGCGAGGGTGACGTTTGGCTGCGCTGCTTATCGGACCACTCGGTGTTCGTGCAATCCTATTACTTGGACAGAGAGGCGGGCAGAGCTCCGGGAGACGCTGTTCACAAGATATACCCCTCTGCTTGTATAAAGGTATGGAATCTGTTATTATTATCTGCTTGAGTTTCCACGCCGCCCGAAGGCCTCTGATATGGCTACGACTAATATCCGAGACGGACATATTAACGTGCCCTCCGAAGCAGGGAAGAGCTCCGTTCAAATTCCACAAAAGTCATCCATCCAACTTCTGACTGGACCAATTTAGTATTTTGTAAGAAGCTTAACTTAACCCGTGTTTTATTTTTCAGGTGTTCGACTTAAGACAGTGCCATAGACAGATGCAGACGCAAGCGGCGACCGCGCAGGCGGCGGCGGCGGCGCAGGCGGCCGCAGTCGCGGGACACATACAGCCGCAACACCCCACCATGAACAAATGTATGTCCGTCTATATTCGTTTTTTATATGACGACGAGAGCGGCCTATTTCTTTCGAGTAGCATAAGCTGCCCCTTATATCATCAGCTATCTGCCAGTAACGTCAAAATTCGGAGATAGCCGGAACAAACAGACAGACAGACAGACAGACAAAAGCTTTAAAAAAAAAATTTTGTTATTAGTACCGTATATAGTTACAAATTCATTTAGAAAAAAGCTGTTATTTTTGACATTACGAACAGATACTTCAATTTTATTTATTTGTATATCTAAGCTTCGGTTACGCTAAGCGGCTATTTAAATCCCCAATTAGGGTTCTGTTCACACTGGCCTTAGTTTTAAAGTAGTGTCATGTTGTTTGCAATAATATATTAATGCATAGGTCTGACAGCAGCGGCGGGCATCGGGGTCGACGACCTCCGGCGGCTGTGCATCGTGCGGCTATCGTTCGTCAAGGGATGGGGTCCCGATTACCCCCGCACGTCCATCAAGGAGACCCCCTGTTGGCTAGAAGTGCATCTACACAGGTATGTCAATGACAATTTCACAATTTGATTATCGGCTGTCAAACGATATAGCGGCAAAATTAGCATAGAAGAATGTACTTTTTCTCGATTTCCGACTAAATTCCGATATCCCGTGAATTTTTCAAAGATAATATTATATAAAAACGTTGTCCTGACTATTAAGGACACAACAAAATAGAAACCAACCATATACATCCAGCCATTTTCAACTTTTAGCGAGACTAACGAACAGCAATTGATTTTTATATATAAAGAGATGTGTATTATTCCAGAGCACTACAACTGTTGGATGAGGTACTCCACACGATGCCGATCGACGGGCCGCGGGCCAACATTGAGTAGGAGTTGATAGGCTTCTTTTGAGGCCTTTGCGACGCGAGCGTGCTCTTGTTTGTTCCTCGACACACGCCTGCACGAGACACGCTGACAGTGACAGTGACATGTGACGTCTGAAACGTTCAGATTGACAGGACTGGGGGAATACAGGTGGAAGTTGTTGACTGTCGTGCCACAGAATATCTTGTTTTTCATTTAATAACTAACAGTTCCTATATTCAACTAATGGACGTCCGTAGATGCATAATCATAGCAAAATTTTTATCTGTCGAAACCATCATACATATTTTCACAGAATAAACAATGTTGTAGGTATAACCTACGGATGTCTGTTAGTTGATGATTATAACAAGGTATTAGGGTCTTAGGCACTTAATGTCTCAGGATACAAATCATGCAAAGGTTTCAAGGTCAGACCAATGCCATGTCAGGTCTGGCTGGGTTGGTTACCTTTTTTCTCTTAACATTTTCTTCAATACCATAGCTAGTATGTCAAGTATTGTATCAGTTAGACAGAAAAATATTGTTCTGTAAAAGTCAACAACTTTTAACGTTATTCACATGGAGATACAGTGTAGTGCCGGGAGTGTCGCGGACGCATTAACGATGGACGCATTACGCGCGGAAAGTGATATTGTATGAAGTGATTGTGATGGTTATTTTATTTTGCGATGTTGGCTTTTGGAGGGTTTGAAAATATTACTCAAGTGTTTAACAAGAATAGAACAGGCGTAACTAAGCAAAAGTTTCTTGAAACCATACTAATTTAGGCAGGCGGGTGTTTCCCCATGGGTGCGAGCGAGACAGTTTAAGAGAGGGCGTCGACAATGCGTAAAAAGAGGCTGCTATTTATTCTTGCTCTTTTTTTCTATGCATTTTTAAATGACACCCAAAAACGCAATTATATTTAACATATATATTTATACAAGTATATTAGAGCCCCAGTTAATATTATACATAAATCTAGGATGAGCTCATTTAGTCTTGGTTGTCAAGAGTGGGCATATTGCATGCAATGGAAAGAGGCTGGTGTGGATTGACACATACATACATAAACCTCGACCCAGATTCCATCTGCTACTATAATAATTCTTGCACTGATTGCTTTCTTTCAGTTAAAGGTATTTTTTCTACATTGAGTAATATTTCCATTCCTTCTAATATAGAAAAGTAAAAGTTAAGCCATATAAATAGCATTTATAGTATACATAGTTGTAACAGATTTCATTATAATTTCGGCTTATTGTCTTCCAAATTTCACTTTCTAAAAGGAACTTTATTTTCAAAATTCGGCTTTAGAGTCTTCCAAATTGAGTTTATATTCCTATGTTATTGGTTGGTTATGTTAGATTTATGGATTGGCGAAATGGAACAAACATAGTACATTTGAAAAGCACGCGTTTTATATAAAAAGGTGAACTATTTTATGTCTTGTATTTATTTAGTTAAGCCTGGTTTTCGTCGGGAGACTGTGGGGTAGAGTTTATTTGAGTTTACATAGAAGTTTACAAGATCCTTATATAGGTATGAAAACCTATTATTTTTGTAATTAGCATTCGTATACTGAAAACTTAACATTTATATGCTAAAATTAAATTCATTAATAAGTTTACAGAACGTTTGGCTCCGGTATCATAATCATCAAATTGGCTAATTAGGCCATTTGTTCGTCTCATCTCGATGTTTTTCCAGGCTTATTCATAAGTTATCACAGTATTTACGGAACAAACTAAAGAGTACGTGAAAGGATCTCAATAAAATACACACAAATCGTAACTATTCTAGTATAAGTATTTTATTTATAATCGACAAACTTTGCAGTAACTAAGTATCCGCAAATAGCAGTTTGTCGAATCATAGCGAATTTTATGACAGCTAAACCAAAATAAGGCATTTTTATATAGATATATAAATTAAATATTTCAAGACATAATTTTGGTTCAACTTGAAAGAAGCCAAATGGATAAGCTTTTTAGTTTTAAGACTTTCAGTTGTACTAGAATATAACAAAAAAAGTTAATTTATGTTTAGTATGTAGAATCTTGTACAGAGCTACGGATGTGTTTGTATGTGTGGCTGGGTATATTCGTGAGAAATGTAGTTTACGTCTAGATTTACATATGTATACAAAAACTTCCAGAAATCTCGTAAATTTGAACTGGATTATGTTAAACGATCTACGCATATTGGTCTGAAAGACTGTTATTTTCAGAAATTGTTGAAATTCATAAGAATATCGAAAAAGCTATAATTTCATACATTTTAGTAAGTAAGAGGGGGTAAGTCACACATACAGACATTCGGCTGTCGATGTTGAGTGGTGCGGAGAGTAAGGCTGTATTATTGTTAGCTTGATGTGCCTGATTAGCGAAATTGCACGAACCCATCTACCTACAACCCTATCAAATAATTCCTTATATTTTTCCTTTTGTTTTTTATAATATTCTTGCGATATTTCGTCACACCGCCAGCGAACCCTAAACTAAGCATAGCTTGTACTGTGGGATCCAGATGACTGAAAAAACACTTTTCACTAGACTATGTTCGCAGCAGATGACCTTGAACACTTTATGCGGGCTTTTAAATTATAGAATACTTGTACCATACGTTCACATAAATAGTACTTAAGGATTATAAATTAATCTTTAATACATCAATTTGGTAATAACTGGAAATGGCTCTAAAATGTGTAACCTTGCTTATCTTATATTTTTCACTATTATAGTTGCTGGCTCAACCTTCTGAAACTGAAAAAGTGGCGAAGCCGCAAATGTCTTTGTTATTCTTCTAGTATAGTGGGAACTAGTACAGTAATTAATTATTGCACAGCGGGGGCCAGTTAAAACTGTCTCATTTATATTGTCAGTACAGGATTACCCACAGTTTGTGTATTGAAGGTTAACAAATTAAGACCTGAGACAGTAATGGACTGGCTGAGGCAGGATTTAATTACCAATCGGGGATAAAGCACAAAACATCCCATTTCAAAATTAGAAAAGAGAAAGCACCCATCTCAGGTTGACAGATAAATCTCTGCCTTATCGACTACAATAGCTAAGTTGGACCGTCCCTATCGAGGGGTCCTTGGGTCGATCCCGGGCTGATGCAAACTTTTGTGATGTCATTCAAGTTTGTGTGAATGCTCATAACAAGAAAGAATTAATCTCAGGTTTTGGCTGTTTGTTTTGTGTATACTACCCATTGGCTACATATTCAGTATAACTCCAACTGATAGTGTTAAAATAAAAGGTTCATGCAATTTCACTAAGTTGGATGATCTGTGATGTGCTAACAAAGCAAGTAATGTATAAGGCGTGAGTGCTCATTCATCGTAAGGCTACTTCTCATTATACACCAACGGTGTTGTAGATTTTAAATAGTTTTAAGGATGAAAATGACATATTTTGTGTACGAAAGTAGTGTTTTGTAAGGTGTTAATGAGATTTTTTTGTCGTCTTAAGTATTCGCTTTAATATATTTTACTTGCAGATTTAATCCTGTGTTATTTTGTATGGTTTCTGTTAGTAATTGCGTTTTTTTATTGTAGTTTTTAAGAATTTTAACACTTTATGTTAAAGCTTTTTTTTGATGACAAAACTTTGTTTATATATATAATTTGAGGAATATAACTTACAGTTCAATGGTAGGATATTTGGATTTATGTACATTTCGGTTTCAGTAAACACATTTCGTAATTAAAATAATATGTTATTATTTCATTTCTAAATACATTTTAGCCAAGTATCCTACACATTTTGTTTTCGTATTTGAACGGTGGATCATCACAATATAATAATGTTTTTTTATATGATTTTGTTATTGCTTTATGACGATTAAGTTTATGCATTGGAATTTTAAAATTAACACAGTTGTTACCATTGAATTTCTAAAGAAACGAAATAATTATGAGAGTTGTGTAAATAGTACAATTTATTCAGAGTATTTTCCGTCAAACTGACGTTCAATTTCAAAATGTTATAATACGATTCGGTACCTTCAAATTAGCTTTCAGCAAAACTTATCAAAAATACCTCTTTAAAGTGATCAAAAGGAATTTAAAGGGTTTTTAGATGAATAAGTGGTAATTTTTAAATGAGTGTTGAAGTTTTGAAAGTGCTACAAATTCTACATGCCACAGTTACGTTAACAGATTATCGAAAACCGTTGTTAAATGTATACCGAAGTAATCCAAAGTTGACGAAATTATGCAATTATTCGCAATATATTGATGTTAAAGTAAAAGTAACCATGTGAAAAGTATTGTTCAAAGAAACCATATAGACGTACAAAATTCAACTATGTACTATTGTTGCAAGATGAACCATATGAAATATAATGTTCAAAGTTGAACCATGTGCTAAATACTGAATTTTATTCAGTCAATCAACTATTGTTCAAAGTTGAACCAAATAACATATAATATTGTTCAATGTTGAACAGTAAGATAAGTACATACAATGTTCATAATTGAATAATTATCAAAGTTCTATTTTCAAACGTTATTTAAAATACTGTTCTAAATTTGAACTGATTTTGCGGAACATTGTGTACATGTACTTCTTGTCTTGTTCTGAACAAGGTTTTATTTTCGATCTTTGACAATTAGGTCCTATATCCCTTCAACAAATGATACGTATTTCTCTGAATTTAAATGTAAACCAAAGTTAACAATTAATTTGACACTGTTAATTATATAGTTGTGTTAAAACTTGTCTAAGATATATATAATATGAATCACAACACAAAAGTATTCGATTACACGTACAATTATTCGCTTTAAGATGTTATTAAATATTATAAAATACTTAATTACAAACATACCTGAAACTGATAAACATCGCAAATTAAATATACTTATTAATTAAAAATACGTATGACAATGTATAATAGTAGAACACGCTCACAAAAATACATGCTAAGTAACATCGCTGGAAAGACAGAGGCAGAAACACTAAATAAAAAAAATACATCTTAGGCAACTGACAGTAATAATTTTAACGAAGCTGCTTCTCATTACTTTGCACACGTAAAAACTATGCTAAATAAGTTTTGAACTGTATTTTAGAAACAGGATTTCCAATATTAACAACTGAACATTTAAAAATGGGTGTTTTTTTCTTCCGGTGATGTTTGCGTGACTTTTCTTACAATTTATATGCACTGCACTACACGGCTTTATATTTTAGTGTATTTTGTAATAAGCTGGTTATAAATATTAAATTAAATGAAAATCAAAATTGTATTTAGGTGTGTCGGTTATTATTCAGTGAATACACAGTCATCTCATCACGCATCTGGCAACTTGGGTCTAAGAGCAGGGTCTGCTGAAGGCCCAAGTTGCCAGACCTGGTGGTAGTTGTTTCTATGAAAGAATACTGCACCGTTCGACGGATCCGCGCGTAATTCCGCACACAACCGCGCAGCGTTACCCGCAGCGTCACCCGCCTGACGGAGCGGACGCTTTAGTGCGTTTGCCCGTTGCGGCGGGCATGTACGTAGAACTATGTCAACATGGACATACACGGAACGTTTTGTATTAGCAATAGTTTTAGCGGATACCCTGACGTTTTTATTTCTGTCAATTTCAATATTTGTATTTGTACTCCTTTTGGAACATGCGGGCAGAAACAACATATAATCCGAAACGAAAGTTTTGCTACACGTGTTGAATATAATTTGATTTATATTGTTGTAAATTAATATAGCAGTTAAAATCTGTCTGTTACTTATAATATGAACAACAAAGTTGATGGGATGTAGAACGTAGTAAACATAGCTGTAAGAGTATAATTAAGAGTAAAACTATGAAACAAATGAATATAAAGGTTATTCCTCTAGATTTTGTATTAATTGAACTCACCCTGAAGTAAATTTATTTGCAGTAGTGGCCTCTCACGATCAATCTTTATCTATCTCACTAGTATAGTATTATATTATATCTGTGGTTTAGCTACCTCTATACATTATAAGACATTATGAAAAAGACGCTGAGAATATTTTTTCGGTAAAACGTAAATATAAATGCAGACGGAGAACATTATAAATAGTGTCTAAAGTTAGACATCGTTTTGTAGTAGCACGGATAAGTCTTGATCACTCTCCCAATGTAGACTTAAAAGAACTCCAAACCGAAATTTCACCTATTCCAAAAGACGAAGGAGGTTCAGTTCTTTTGATACCTGAGAACTCCGTTATAATGACTGATTTAGATTTTTTTTTCATTTGTAGGTATATAATAACTTTCGGATTGGTTTCATAGAATTTTTATTAAAATCGGTCTCATAGTTTGGTTTTTAATAACTTAAAAAATATGTCATCCATCCAAACTAAATTGCGTATTTTGCTTTCGTGAGAATTTTTCTTCGCCCATTGTAGACCAATTATGATGTTTCTTTTTTAAAATGGTTACCTAAGGGCGAGAAATAGAGATGAAAGCACTGAAGACTGTTATTTAGTTTTTTATCAGCCCATTTCACTTCACCAGTTTGTGGTTAACTGAGAAAAACTTTTATTATTTTGTCTTTTGCTGAACTCAAGATCTTGGCATAGTGTTGGAGTTTATGAGTAATAATAATTGTGTAGAAATAGAAGCACCTCGTCACTTACACCAGCGCTAAATATTGGTCATTCACTATAAATACATCGCACTCAGTGCGGCACCATTCCAATATCACACAATATGTTTAGAGCTACGCATTTCCACATGATTTGACAAATGGCTATCCTTGCAAATCGAGCCTCTAACACCTTAGTTCCCAAAGTGGTCCAGGTGGACCCTAACACCTTTGCTCCCAAAGTTCCCCATGGACCCCCAGGTCTACGGGCGATTCGAAGGGGTTCTACGTCGGCGTGATAAAAAAATGGCGGTCTACAATTCGTAACTCAGCCGCAACGCAAATTTCCATAGTTAGATCTAATGTTCACATTTTTTGTCGAGTTTTGGGAATATGGTAGAAATGTAGCTGCAGGATCTACCGGAACCAGCTACATTTTGTAAGTGGAATCCTAGTACAGGAGATGACTATGTAAAAGTTTATTTATTGTTCAAACAAAATTTAATACACTAAATTAAAAAATAATACAACAGTAATGACGTTCATTCTAGCTTTTTAAAAACATCAAGAAAATAAACATAGCTTAGGAAACAAATTAAAACTACCCTTAGGCATAGTAAGAACTTTTCATCTGAAGAAACAGCTGTACAGCAAGTTAAATAAACATTATCATTAAATCAACTAGTATAAATATAGCCTTAATAAAATATATACTTTCATAGACTAGTGTAATGAAAATCCAGAACTTAACAACCTTGATATTTATGATACACTAGCTGCGCCCCGCAGTGTTACCCGCGGTTTTCTGGAATCAAAAGTAGCCTATGTGTTAATCCAGGACATAAGCTATTCTGTTACCAAATTTCATCCAAATCCGTTGGGCCGTTTGAGCCTGAAGGAGGAAGAAACATAAACACAAACATACATACAAACTTTCGCCTTTATAATATAAAGAGTGATTTAGGTTAAATGTCTGTATGTCATTGTAAGCGCACTGCTTAGTTTTTATGTGACATAAAGTTCTTTAAACCTACATATTCTATATCTATATGTTATGTTATAGGTTATGTTATATATATAAATTTACACAGGTAATTCATTAAGAAGCCTCAAAATCTCGATAGCTAGACGAGTAGAAGACTTCATTTTCCTTAGAAATTGTGGATGAAAGACTAAAGTCAACATTTGCCATTTTTCTCCCACTGCGTTAAATATTTAAAGTGTCTGTCTGCAGATTGGCGAGCGGTGTTGGAATATTCCGAAAATATATATTTTTAGCCGAGGTCGGGCCTGTTTACATCTTACTTTACGAGTTATTTCATACGATCACTTTTTCTAATTCGATTTTGAGGTTTTCCGAACTTTTCACTGGCCTCATACCTCAGTGGTAGTCGCTGTGCCTTCTGCGCTGTAGGTCGTGAGTTCGATTACCACCCAGGACAAGCAGTCGTGTCACGAACATAAATGTTTGTTCTGTCTGGGTGTTAATATGTATTATAAGTATTCTATCAGTTCCCATATTATAAACTATGCTTAGTTTGGGGCTAGATGGCGCTGTGTGAAATGTTCATGAATATAATTTATTATTTTATTTTCAAACTTAGAACAATCGATTTTGTTGCGTTTCGGTTTGATGCAAACAAAAAAAACCAAGTTGTTCTTTCATTCTACCCTTGGTAGAAAGTAGAAATTGGTTGCTTGCAAATGGTGCAATCAGGGGGGCCGTTTGCTTGTTTGCTTAAGTTATATATAAAAAAAAAATAAGCCACAAGACCAGGTAGTACTACTACTTTCGTGTCTCTAGCGGTCTGTCTTAGAATGCCATCTATCTACACTGTACATATCTTTGGTCCAGGTAAAAATAACAATCATCACTGGCCCTGAATTTTGGTGCAGTCTAGTCATCTAACCGATTCAAATCTTAACTAAATGAGACAGAGTCCAAATTCGTAAAGTTTTCGCTGCCAGGTGTGATTCATAGGTAGGTGAGCTGCGACTTGCTAAATGATCTGCTTGGTATATTTGACCAATTTGAATTATAAGTTGAACCTTTTTGTTTCAAACCTTTGTGTAGTTGCGCATCGGGTCTGAATTTGAGACACGCTAGATTGGATAAAGTTCCCAAATTATTCTGCTAGGGTCCATAGACGCGCAATTCAGTAATGCGATTTTTACTAGGAGTTGCATCGCGAACTCTGCATCTCGTTGATTCAGTGGTATCATCGACATTTTATAGATTTAAATTCAGAACGTAAACTAGCATTCGATATTGTCACAGATTAAAATATTATTATTATTACACTCTTAAAATAAGAATTCTGATAGTGTCAGCGTGACGCACAGCCGTGTTCTGTAGCATTTTGTTCAAAACTGCGTGTCCATAGCTTAGGTACTGCAACTCACAAGTTTTGTTTTATCCTCTAATAATAACGGATAATCAGTTTTTTCTATGTAAAATATTTAAATCGCAAAATTTAGCTTAGAATAAAGTAAAATTTTGCGATTACAGTTCCATTCTACTAAAAAGGTTTGAATTTTTTTGCGTGGTGGGAAAACGATGAAATCAATTTTTAGGTTTTAGTGACGGCTGCAACATGGGTCTATTTTATCGTTCTGTTTATCGACGTCGTCATGTTTACACCACGATACGAGCTTTTATATTCACGCGTCGCACGTAAAAATGTCTGGTGAAAC
Source organism: Aplocera efformata (assembly GCA_921293045.1). Classification (NCBI taxonomy): domain Eukaryota; kingdom Metazoa; phylum Arthropoda; class Insecta; order Lepidoptera; family Geometridae; genus Aplocera; species Aplocera efformata. The sequence goes on from OV121057.1 coordinate 3,427,611, forward strand.
AAACAAAAATCACGAGTATCGTAATATGCACCATAACTGTCTAAATTATTATTATTATTATTGTTAACATTCAAATATCTCCCGCAGCGGGAGTCAAACCTGCAACCTTTTACCGGTCAGAGGTACTTGCAGCTGGTTTTATTTATCTAATTACCAAAATGTGTAAGTAATATTGTACACAATTAACTAAATAGGCATAATTTTAGTTTATTGGGTACAATTAACTGATGACTTTGTTATTATGAGGTGAGGGAACAAAAACAGATTCTGTAATCGATTACACACCACTATCGTTACAGTCACATCCCTATTCCCCTCGCAGATTCCCGCGGCCGCCATACTGCCCGGGCGCCCGGCAGCACCGAACGAACGAAACGCAAGCGCGACCGTGTGTGAACGCAACCTTATTTATTCCTTTTTCAAAATCAAAACGGTTCCAATTTTGAATGGAGTGATCGGATTTTGTTGGTGTGAATTTTTATGAGGTGAGTGCGCCGGTGGATATCTTTTGTTTATTTTTGTTGCAGTTTTTCTTTTGTTCATTTTTATATGTGGCTTTCCTAGATAGATACTAGGACCTATCTAATGGTATTCCGTACAAGGTTATTTTATGCTAAACTTTTCATATATTTTGTTCAGTCACATTCAGCCAACAATGTTACCAATATAATTGTTAAAATATAATTGTTAAAATATAATTTTTTAAGACTTTTATGTAGTTTAGTTTTTGCAAATATCATTCCACAAAAGCAATACCTATTATTAAAATTAAAGAAACGGGCTCTTTGCCGAAACTAGATGAAATAAAAGCCATCAAAATTAATATAGACGATGAAAATGGCAAAACAGTTATGAAACTTAGGTAAACTCGCTCTTATTTATGAAACTTGATTATTGGTAGGTAGATAAATATTTTGCCATATATTTGCGGAGACCAAATGAAGCGTATCTATCAATTATGCTCAAATATTTCTTAAACATTAAAAATGAAGAGAAAATCTTGGGTTAAGATTATTTCTCAATGCACAGACCTGAAAATATTGCTGGAACAGCTACTGTATTTGCCGAATCATAGGCCCAATTTCTCAGATCATAAAACCGAATTTATTTCCTAGATCTTAAAATAAAGTGAAACCTTGCGTCTATAAACATTGAACCTAAATGTAACCATCCGTTGACCTCGCTGTTCTAGCGTGAGTCACTATCAAAATGAGACTATTGCGAGAATGAGCTAGCCTGAAATCCAATAAAAGTCTGCATATCTTGTTAATTTTGACATTTTACACATCGCCTTCTAGTCCAAATTAAGCATATGTCCAATTAACTAAATGCCATATAAACAAATAAATAAAAGTAAAGTGCCTGTTTGTAATGTCATAATAACAGCTTTTTACTTAAAAGTATATGCGGAACATATAAAAAAAAGAACCTTTTAAAATTTTTGTGTGTGTCTTTCTGACTGTCTATGCGTCTGTTTGTTCCGGCTAATCTCCGAAATTTCTGAGCCGATAGCTGATGTTATATGGATTAACTTAGGCTACTTTTATTTAACAAAAAGAAAAATGATTAAGGATGCCTTAAAAAAAATATTAAATGACTAGCAGCCCGTCCCGGCTTCGCACGGGGTAGACATAACGCACGGGGTAGACGGGGCTTGGATATAAAACACTTTTTTTCATGTAGTAACATAACTACAATAGTTGGACATATGCTACCGCGGAGTTTTTTGTAGACATTATGATGTTCTTCAATATTGTTGTACATTATTTTGTTCTATCGCTAATAGTTTCGGCAGCGCATTTGACGAAAGACATTTTAAGACTCATTTTTCTACACCTTCGGTTACATTGTTCAAATTTTACCAAGGAGCCCTAATTTTTTTCAAAATGAAATGTAGCCTATGTCAAATTGGAAGAATGTAGCATTCTATTAATGAAAGAATTTTTTAAATCGGCCCAGTACTTTTTGAGCCTATTCATTACAAACATACAAACATGGGTACAAATCTTTCCTCTTTATAATATTATTAGTGTAGATGTAGATAGAGCTAGCTGTTCCCTGGGACTTCAGTTGATAATTTTTGTTTTCGATAATTATTTACTAGGTACTTGGTAGGTAAAGAAAATAAAGCAAAATGGTAAAAATGTAAATATATCAAAGCGTGGATTCTAATGTCAAACTGTTCGGCTCAGAATCCCCAAAGGAGTGGTTCCATTATTGAGCGGTTTGAGCGTGAAGGAGTAACAAACATACATACACACACACACACACACACTTTTGCCTTTATAATATTAGTGTAATTGATGTAGGCAACAGTAAGTTCTAAATAAATAATACAAAAAACATTTAATTCTGTGAATAAGTTTTACCTCTAATAATCAGAAGCGGAGTTCAAAATGGAAACTTTGCATAATTGCCTACTTTAAATGATTATTGTAATATATTTATTTATATACCGAAGTTTAAATACTTCGTTGAAATTATTATTTGGATGAAATTTTGTGGTAAGATAGGGTTTTGCAGTTTATCTGTATAATTGAATTTCATGTAAAAACGTATATTTTTACAAATAAACCTTTTTTATCTTAAATTATGCTGAAAATTTTATACTGCGCCATCTCGCCAATTTTTGTGGTACTTGATGAGTAATCTACTGTTGCTTCAAAAATTAAACACGATTTAAAAAAAAACCGAGTGAACCACGTCACCCAGATACTTGCTATAAAGGAGCAATTCTTGTATACATATTTATTTATTAATTTCGCGTCTCGCCAACGGCGCTAACGATTTGGATGAAATTTTGTTTAGATAAGGTTTTGCTGTGGGAGTTTACCTCTATAATTGTTTTCTTGTAAAACACAAAAAAACAGAGTCTAAAAACTCGGTGGCCCAGGTACTAATAGTAATAATGTACCAAACTTGAAATTCATTTATTTATATATTGGATCACCAACGAAAGATACAGTCTTACAAAATATATTTACAAATGTTTTGGTCAATGTGCTCCCTCAATTACAGGTGACCACAGCATCCACTTATTAAGATACAACTGTATACCGAGTCGAAAAGAAATCCCACATATTGAAAATTAATTTCTATCAAGCATTACGCATATTACACGGTACGTAAGCTGTGAGTAACGACTGACTCAAAGCTCCGATTTAGAAGCGCAGACGCATGCATGCACAATAAACATGTCACGCTGATGCTCTTTTGATGATTTAGCACTTCATGCCATAGTATAATAGAAATATCCAAGTGTAGAAGGTATATTAGCGCCAGATAATAAAAGATCTAGAAGCACCTATTGTAACTGCTTATGGGAAAGCAAAGCAATACAAAGAAATGTAGATTATTCTACATTTCTTTGCTTTGCTTTCATAATAAATATTATGAATGCTTGTCATAATTCATAATATTTATTCAAACTCAAGTTTCACGGGGAAACTCTTAGTTACATATGTTTATGTACTTTATAAGAAAATTTTAACAATTCCTGTGAATACTAATGTATTAAATTAATTATTTTTGCAGCAGTAAAGCTGCCCCCTGGAAATTTACATTAAGAAGCGATTAAAATGCATGCATGGTCAAATTTACTTATATTTATTTAACTTCTTATAAAGCAGGATCATTTGCGGCTGCTTGCCCTACACACTACACTACATATACCTAATGTTTCATGTAGGTGTGTTGTAGTGTGTATGCCAAAAATGCCGCGGACGATCTGACCTAAAAAATCTGATTTGCCCCCCCCCTTGGCCAGAAGCTGGGTACGCCCAAGGAGTATTTAATAAGAATAACTAATATACTTAGCACTTCAAAAGTAACAAATAATAAAAACGAATGTTGAATACATTTTCAAAAAAAAATGTTCTGGGATAGCCGGGTAGATTCTATTATACACCTGAGCAATAGAACTGATGAAATTTTTATTATTTTCGTCAGACAAAGGTTTTTCGAGAAAATATAAAAATTGCATAATATTATAGTATTTTAAATTTGTACAAGCGAAAAACCAGTGGCTTAATTCGCGTGGACTGTGTGAAATGGCAATTAATGTATACTATAATATATTATTATTCTACGAACCAGCTTTTATTCAGTTAACTTTCAACAATATCAACAAGTTTAATATTTTCTAGCATGTATTTTCTTTCTATTTTCTAGAACGGTTTTCAGGATACAGTGAAATGTTATTTTAAAATCAAATTTAACTTCTAAACTCCAATATTAACACACCCATAGACATATTATAATATTAAGTTTTAAAACTCTGTAAAAATCTTTATTACGAGCGGTTTAGGCTAGTGTTGTATATATATTATATGTCAGTAAATCGTTCAGATAGTAAATTCGGAATTTGATTCTTATTTATTTATATATTAAAGGATTGATGATATTATGTTGTCTATCGCACTTATAATACTACTATTTAAACAGGCTAGGTGGTTCAAGAGATTTCGTATTTTGAAGGTAGTCTGTGCATAGGGATAGGGTTTTCTTAACATGGAACTCACTAAATAAAAAGAAAATACTATAAGGAAAAGCGTCTGTGCAAAATTCTAAGTGTTTAGGTCTCGTAATTTTGTTTTTGTGCCAAAGCACTTGACCGATACACACTTGGCTGGTTTTGATTATTTGTTGTTTTATTTTATAGCTTGTTTCATGTATCTAGGTACCTTAATTTTAATTTTTATGTGTTTACTATGTCTGGCAACACCAACCATTCATCAGCCAGCTCTGAAATTCATTAAACTTGTTATTGGTCTTTTTGTCTGGTATCCCTACTACAGGAACAATTAAGCTGGTAGTAAATATGTTCAGTGAAATTATTTTCGTGGTTCAGTCATTCCAATTTCGGTTTCTAGTCCACAGACAGCGTTTAGCCTTGATCCAAGACAGGAAATGTCTTGGCACAGGTGTTTGGTAATGAATCTTAAAACAGCGGTAAACACTTATTTTCGGCGTGGGATTGTACCTTTTTTTTTTTTTTTTTTTTTTCCGTGGAGAAATGTCTTAGCATACCGCCCTGCCACGGGGAGACAGAGCGGTTATGTGGGACTACCCACTAAAACTCCACGGTGTCCTCCTCTGCCGCTTAGTGGCGGGAACACGGGAACGTTTATACACACATCCGCGATCCCGCCGCAGCTGCCCGTTTCCGGACCCTCCTTGGGATGGCAATGCCACCATCCTCCCTCGCCACGACACGCCAGGACACGAGGCGCGTCGCAACCACCTCGGGGACCATGCCAGCGATAGGACGTCAGACTACCCCGTGTCAGACGCCCTAGGTCCCCATGCGACGGGTCAGATATGTGGCCCCGTCGCCTGCCACTACGGCCGCAGAGGATAGGGAGAGTGGCGCCTCTCAATACCAACACTCCTCTTCCCCTGCGGCCCCACCGCGTCCGCCATCAAATACTTCTTTTATTGACATAAGCATATCATCCTTTTCTTTAAATCGATTTTTGTCTAACTATTTCTATATACATTATATGCTTATCGATCTCATTATTTGTGAAAATGGTAATTATCTCGGCCGACGTAATTCTATCTTCACCTGCGCAAGCGCCCCAGTTCCACGCTAACAATAGCAACTGCCGTGTCGTTCCAGGCACCTGGTTTATTAAAACATTAATGGAGTATATTTTATTGGCTATGGATATAATGAGGTGAATGCACCAGAAGCAATTTTCTAGCCCCAAACTAACTAACTAACTTGTAATATGAGAACTAGATAAGTGATAGAACACTTATATTTTATTTCGTTCGTAACACCCAGACACACAAGAAATGTCTTGTCTTATGAAATATTGAAATAAAATTAGTGAAATTTACCGGTTCCTGATATAATGCATGTTCGCCCTTTCACAAAAAAGTCGTCCCATCATCCCATCAGGATTTTTTTTTAATTTTAATTTTAATTTTTTTAAAACTCTCTAATGTGTAGATGTCGCTCTGTTTTATATTGGAACCGTTAACAAAACAAAATAAAGAGTTGAGAAAACTTTGATTAAAAAAATCCAGAAAAAACCACGTAGTATTTGTTATCATTATTAATTTGCGTATTCAACTGGAACGCTTATCAAACTGATGTTATCTATCGAAGTATTGATTTTTGTAACAAGCTAAATAAAGCTAACTTGGTTCTAATGAATATCTGCGTCATTTACGTAATTACTAGTTTTGTGCGTAGTATGGTGGTTCATAGGTATATGCGCCTTCTTTCAGAAGGTCGCTGGTTCCAACCAAGATGTGCAATGATGGGGCTTTCACTTGAAAAATATATATGCGTTATCCTCATAGATACGATGTACTAATAGATACAATTTACCTGAATATTCTCCTCAGCAACCAGCAGAAGTACATATTACAATCACTTTGGCTTTTGACGTAGCTAAGGGCCGAGGGTTTATTTCGCGGCAGGGGCACCTTTGAGTGATGACTTGATGAGCATGAAGTTTGTTCTCGGGTTTCGGGGGTAAGGCAATCAGTCTTGTATTTCTGTCTTTGTCCATGCCACATGCAAAACAGGGTATGAGTGCAGTGGGTGAGTAGTGCAGGGGTATGAGTGCGTAAGCGTTTTTTTTTGTTTATATACTCTTTCTAGTAGAGCGGACTGTTTTCCGCCACTAGACCTAGTAGGTCCTTTTTGCGTGTTCATATTATACTCTCTAGATATTCGGTTTAAGAATTTTTATTGTGAAAAGGTATTCAAAATTCACTTACAAGAGAAAATATATATATACTCAGTTAGTTAAAATTCGCGGGTATGCGTAGCAAATAACTTTTTTCTTGACATCAATTCCCTTGCCAACATTTTGAATTCTCCACTATCTGAATCACCGATTTGTAATCTTGCAGAATGCAGCTCCAATTTATACAATGTACGGGCACATGCAGATTTATTACAAACAGGAACGGAAAGGAACAATTTGCTATGTTTAGACTGGCTCCTAGCCACTGGTATTTATAAAGTACACAATAAAATCAAGGTGCCAAAATTCTATGACGATTTCTGGCATGCCATGCCTGGAACATAAATTTTGACGATATTTTTGTGACTTCATATGTTTATAAAGCATATGTTTTTGGGATATATAGTCTAGCTCTGCTTAGCTAGCCAAATTTCATCCAGATCTGTTCAACCGTTCTGGCGTGATTGAGTAACAAACATCCATCCATCCATCCAAATATTTGCATTTATAATAGTACTACCTGGTACCCCACGGTTTCACCCGCGTAGTTCCCGTTCCCATGGTAATACTGGGATAAAATATAGCCTATGTTACTCGCTGATAATGTAGCTTTCCTTAGCCGGTGAAAAAGTTTTTAAATCGGCCAGCGGTTTAGATGAGAAAGCGTAACAAACAAACTCACTTTCACATTTATAATAATAGTTATAATAGGATTAGGATATTAAGACTGCACAAACACAGCAACCCAACAGAAACACTCAAGACCCGAACAAACTGCACTCACTTCTTTTTTGCGAGTCACTAAAAATATTATTTGTTAATCCAGGGTACGAGCTAAATCCATAACAATTCATCCAATCTGTCCATCCAAACTTTTGCATTTATAATATAAAGTATGATTTCACAAACCCAAACATCCTTCGCATATTGTCATGAATTCAGCTTTGCGTCCGCAAGGGCGAGTGATGTAACTCACCCAAAAATACATTTCCAACGGATTCCCATAACCCAGTGTTTACTTTTAACACGATCTCATTTTTCCAGGCGCATTTGGGGCAACAACGGCCACTTTTGATGCAATTTTAACGAAGTAATAAAAACAATATGGCGCAAAACGGGTAAGTAAATATGCCCTAATATATAAAGGGTTCTTAATTCAGCTGTAAGTTTTTTGAATAGTATGATTGTTACGTGATTTATTCAACAATTGCGGACCGATATTAATGATTCTTTTTTAATTTAATAGTATGGACGACGCATAGAAAATTCATGATGAAATTTAAAAAAAAAAAAGATCGAAAAATAAGTGGTAAATGTATTAAAATCAGTTTAATTGATTTTAACTCAGACAAGTAGATTCATGAGGTAAAATAAAAACAAATACTGAATTATTAGCAGACACTAACAAACGATCACTATCTCGTTCTAATTGATATGTCAATAGAAAATTATTACTAAACGAAGAGGAAGAAGTAGAGTTTTGTATAGTCCTAAAGAGACATGTACAAAGTATACTACTTTGTGAACATATCTCGAGGAAACCCAACTTGCTTAGTAGAAGTAGAAATTGAATTGGAGATGATCACTTAATATTACCGTCCCCTATCATATAAGAAGTTATAAAACGATACATCTGTCCCACATCAATCCGCAAATATCAATACGAATTAATCTTTCATGTTCGAAATAATATTGAAGCCCAACAGAATAGTTCAGAATAGTCTTAGTTTACGCATTCATAAAGTAAGGTTTGTCTACGAATAGATAGATTACTTGTATAGTATTGTAATATCTGTGGATAGGTACTACTAAATATAACCAGGCACAAAATACTGTTTTGGCAAAAGCCTGACTTTTACGTCCATTGCAACACTCTTACAGGCAGTGCCGGATTATGCTAGCGCGGGGCTCGTAGCAAATTCTATCGAAGGGCCCTTGAGATCAAGGATCATACATATGTTTTTATCCCTATGGTTTCATAAGTATAAATTGCTAAAAAAAACTATTACATCTTTATTGGTATTTAATTGTACTCCTGTACAAAAGTAAATTGTTTGAATATAGTTTATGCTCGTATCGCCAAAGCCAACAAAATACCAGCGTCGGGTATTTTGCTGGGTGATAAATGCTGATCTGGAGCCATTTTTGATGCGACAAATTTATTTTTTTATCTTGGACTAATATCCAAGATGGGTGAATATGAATTTAGGAAAACATGTTTGTAATTATTTGGTTTATTACCAGTGTTTCAATGGTAGTAATAAAAAAAATCTGTCACCTTTGTCCTCTGTTTTGTAGTGTCAAAATAATCTGTTCTTTTCCATATAACCAATCTGCGGAGAGAAAATGCTCTCAGTTTCAAACAGAATAGGTCAACAATGCGCGGACATGAAGAGTGCGCAATAGATGTCGCCGGGTAAAAATAACGCTCAAATTGGCTGCTTTCCAGATACGGCGCGCCATCAACTGGACACATCGGCAGGATTCCCAACTTTGGCAGAACTCAGGTCAATGTGAGTAGTTTCTGTCCTATTTCTCGGCTGCTAGAGCTTCTTTAGAGGGTGGTTACCACGTAATAGTGGCGCTGATTGTCGAATGTCGACAGGTTCAAAACCTGGCACCAATCAGTTTTCACTTGAACAATGTATGTGCATAACGCAAATGCATTTATTAAGCGAAAACTCACATTATAGGACTGTCATGTCCAAGAACCAAAGCAATCGATCTTCTTAACGGATATATTTTGAAAACATAAATAGAAGTTTAGTTTTTTAAGTACCTGCTTAAAATGTATTGTTTGTATGAAATATTAATGCTCAAAAGAGAGAGCCGACGAAGCCGTTCCGCCGTTTAAAATTGCTTATTTGTTTCTTCTCTTGATTTCAGCCCATGGGGAGCGTGGAGCCACCAGCATGCATTCAAAATGCAATGATGACAAAGGACAAGAAACCATTCACATACACTCCAGGCGGCTTGGATTTATCACAAATTCGCACACCCAGCATGGCTAGAAGGATGGCACAACAGAAGGCACACGAGGGGCAGGATCAAAGCTATCAACAACCTCAGATGAATAACGGGGGCTACCGGCCTCAAGGTGGAATGGGAGGACCTCCACCACCACCTCCTATGAATATGCCCGCCCCTCCACCGCCACCACCCCCTATTGTCATACAAGTCCCTGACTCAAAATCCCCAAAACCTGTTGCACTTGGCGAACGACCAGAAATAGTAATTCCTGAAAATCCTATTGGAATGCTCCGGAAAACCAACAGCCCATATCATTGGGAGGCTGAAAAAGAACAGCAGCAGCGTGTTGGTCCTAAATACCAAGAGAAAGTTCCAAGTCCATTGACAGTAAAAATGCCCCCATCTTCCTTCTCGCAGCAGCAGCCTCAAACTTATATACCACAGAGTAATAGTTTCCAAAGGCACCCCGAGAGCCCAATTCATAGGCCAGAAGCTCAATATAGTAATAAAAAATCTGCTTCGCCTCTTACTAACGGCTCGCCACCAACAAGGGAAATGCTAGTGAGACAGGACTCTCAGTTCAACAAGAGCCCTCAGCCATTTTCGGGTCAATCGCCCATTAGCAATAGTTCACCATTTTCTCCTTCACCAAACAACAACTGGAGGCAACCAGAAAAGAGAGATTCGCCAATTATCACCAGTCCTCAGTCACCAGCGCAGTCTAATCGTGGCCCATTTTCACCGAGCTCACCACAACAATATTCACCAAACTATCAAAACCAAAGTCCATCTGCCAATTCTGGTCCTAGCTTCCACACTTTGCCGAGAGTGGCTCAGAGAACTCCTGATGTTCCGCAGAACAACAACATTTATAACAATACAAACCAGGTGAAACAACAAAGTCCGCCTGATGTAGCACCATGGAGAACACAAACTTTGAACAGATACCCCAAAGACTTTGAAAACCAGCAAACGAACAACAACGCTCCGTATACTCCACAATGGAAATCGAACGAACATTCAAATAATAACGAAAATGTCTACATTCCGCCTTGGCAAGTGAAACAAGAGAACAAGAGCCAGCAGCAATACCAGCCAACGTGGGGGTCACAGGACGCAAACAACAACAAAGTTCAGGAGAACCAAAACGCACCATGGCGTGCGCAAAACAACGAAAGAGCTCCGTCATCTCCACCCCAGTATCAAACACAAGACCAACCCAGATACCAATCGACGATGTCTATTCCTGTGACTCCACGAAAACAGAACAATCAACCAGAAAACAACGCTCCTAAAAAAGAAGCCGTGTATGTCAATCAAGAGCCAGTTTACTACTGTCCTGAAAGTCCAAAATCCATACCTCCATGGGTGAGGACCCAGAAGGAGAAAACTAAGACTCCACCTCCGGAATGGGTTCAAAGACCCTTAGCTGAAAGAAAAAGCGCACCCAGAGATTTAATCACTCCCACGAGGGAAACAGAACCTGAATGGGTTAAGAAAAGCAACGAATTGCAGAGGGGAGCTCGGGAAGTGGCCAGTCCTCCAATACACCAGCAGCCACAGCCGACCTGGTCAACGCGGCCTTCGGAGAATCGCAAGAGTTTGCCAAGAGATGGACCCAGTACACCTCCATCCAGGGTTATACCTATTCAGATGGAAGTCTCCAGTACTGAGACGAGGAACCACAGGCAAGGAGATCATCCACAACCACAGTTAAGAATCACTATAGGCATGAATCCGCCTCCAGACGCTCGCGCGCCTTTCTCTCCCCCCACTCAACGTATTATGAGGGTCTTATCACCTCAGCTGGTGAGGATGGATGAAGGCCCACAGCACGATCTGCCGACCTTGAACAGGACCTTCCCGAGTCAAGACAATCAGCCCAAGACGAGAATAATCCCTATTCAGATTGAAGGTGGAAATGGCGGGGCGAATAAAAGGTAAGGTTAAATTGCGTGATTACCAACATAACATTGTTCTCCATAACTTGAAACATCCGTAGCCCAATATGATGATGTTACATTTAACTTGCCATTTTCTATATAGTCGTTGGTATAAGTTATGTTATGGCGATCGGAATATTAAGTGTTGGGTGGGAAAAAAGCGGCAATAACCTCACCGTTTGTCACGACTACGTTTCCACATTATTGATATTCACAAAATGAAAAGTAGCGCATCTGCCGAGCCCTCTTTGGGCTACATGATACTTCTTTTTCCATATTTTATGTACATTATGCAACTTGTACGTTTCATATCGAAACAATTAATATACATTTATCTCTGAAGTATGATTAGCCTTCCAGTATTCATTGTGCTTAAATTTATTTTGTGTATGTAAGGATGCCATTCCCTTATGTGCATTTATCCTGTAGCTCTGTTTATCCTGTCTGATATATACCGTATATCGTTTATATATCGAAAGCTCTGATATGAAGTAACGTAACGTTTACACACTCATACCCCTGCACAAGGATTCCCTGCGCAAGTAGCATGGATCAACACAGAAACACGAGACAAACTTTACGCTCATCGCACAAAGCGTGACCCGGCTGGGAATCGAACTCGGAAACCTTCGTTTCGATGGGAGGCATTACTAGCTATGGAGCCGCAGATGAAGGGACGTGACAAACGTTACTAAAACACATTATGTCCTCGTTTCAGCTTCGGTGGACGGTACTAGCAGCGTTTGCCCTGCTCCAAAGTAAACATCATTTTTACAGCACCGCTTTTGAATCACGCGTTTGCTTTTACTCAGCGCTTCGCTCTAATTCTGTTTATTTCACTAATCGAATCATTTGACGCTGTTTATTAATTGTTATAATTGTACCGCGTCACCTCTTTAACTTTTTTTATCCGAAACAGCGTTTAGTTAATATCTGTTCAGACAGAAATTTATACTCTGTACAGATTTAGAAAGTCGATTGAAATATTTTGACGTTCGTATTGATCTGACTTGTAAATATACACGTCAGTATTTATTCAGCTTCAGTCGTCAAACGGTACCTGTAACTTTTTAAAATTTTTATTACTTGCAACAAATTAGAGTGGGCCTTACATATTAATGTTAAAGTTATTTTATCAGTTTTAATTAATCTAATTCCCGCAAATAGCAATCTATTATCAGTTACTACTAATTACAAACATTATTGTTCTTGTTGTCTAAAAGATATAACCAAATTTGAAAAAACAATTACAGTACCAAAAATGTATAAGGCAACAAGGATATGGGAACTGTTGGTTGGGTGAATATTGCCATCATCATGTTTATCGGTACGGGACAGAATCCTAAAAAACCAGTTTATTTTTTATTTTTTACCTATTTGTATTTCACTCGTGTACAGCTCATATAACCATTATAATTTTAATAAACTACAAATACATTTAATATAAGATTATTGTGTTTTTTAATTTACGTATTTTTACTAATACTAAAATTTCACTGATGTCTTTCTTATTGGCTTTATCATCCACTATTTAATATTAATAAACAATTCTTCTACGTTAAAGTATAAATAATACCTAACGATTAGATTGTGTAGCTTAAAATGTTGTATATTTAATTGCCTCTGTTTTTTATTCTAAGGTTACGTACGTACGTACGTATATACAGTACGTGAATATATTCAATAACCAATAACCAATTAGCGTTTGGTTGGCAGCTAGAGAATATTTCCGACCTTATCTAAATTTACCCTAACAGAAAGACCATTTGAAATATACTAAAAACGTTTAAATGAGTCCTTCCTTCGTGAAAAAGAGGGGATAACGATAGATACTATTGGGGGTTAATGTAAGGTCGCACGTTTGTAGGTAGTTGGTGGAAACCCCGAACCCCCGTCAAGCCAGAACATGGCTTAAGCTGTCTGGTTTACCTACAGATACGGGTGGGTGACACAATCTTTTTTCCGCATTTTTTTTGTTAATATTTCTACATCAGCCAGCCATTTCGAAGCAGTTTTTAGTTGTCGCCAAGCAACGCTTTAGTAATTGAATTTTTAAAACAATTTCAGTGTTTATTACCATAATTTTACTCAAGAGGGACCACCGCGGCAGTCTAAGGCCTTCAAAGTGCTGCAGATCATAACTGGGACCCTGGACACAGATGACATCCAGATAATGGAGAATCGACATGGTTTTACTGATCTTTAGCATAAACAGTTCAAAAAGATCGATTCGTTGCTTGTAGTCTTGTATAGTTATCTATCTAGTTAATGTGAGCGATTTCTCATAGTTCTGAATTTTATCATAATATTTTAATTATTATATCACGTCAAACTTATTGCGAATCTTATATCTAATAGCCAAAAGTAACAAAATTAGGCTTTCTAGAATGTTGCATATTTATCATTATAATCGCTACTAATTATATCAAAGTTAGTATAAAACGATTTGTCTTATTTTTGTGAAACATGTATAACAATTTTAGATTAGGTAAAATTGGAAATCATTTTAATATTAAATTATGTTATATAATTAAATTAATTTATCAATGTATATAAATTATAAATTAAAATTACTGTGGTCTACCTACACGTCACTAATAATGCTCATAAAAACAGCTAGCTTACCAAAGAATTTAGTTGTAAATATAAATTGTTCGTTATTGATTATATTCTATAATCTGTATTATTTTAATATGTAGTATTTATTGTATTATTTAGGCTAAATCAAGCTTTTTTGTGATGTGTTGAGCTTCCATGTTATTTTTAACAATGTTTGATACCCCGATACGTTTATAACAATATTGTATTTTTTATTTTGACATTATAGATTCCTTTTAGTAATGTTTGTCTGCGTTTACTGATATGTTTTGTATTTATCATATTTTTCTTTTATAAATTTATGTGTATTATTTATTTTAATATAATTATTTATTAATCTATTGTATGTTATGTCTCTATCATTATGTTTTCTGATAAATTGATAATATTGCATACCAAAACTAACCAATAATTATAACTGTCATCCCTACCTAATCCATTCACGATTTCCAAAAATATCGAATTTATTAACATTTCTAAAATTATTTTGTTGACTAACTCTGAGAGTATTTGAGGGAAACTAATATATCATATTTTTTTACTTATTAATATTTTTGATATAAAATACTGTACTTCAAGATGGTAAAGTATATGTTAATTCTTTTAGGAACAGCTTAATTTAATTATTTCGAGATAAACCTTAAATACTCTCTGGCAAATTAGCAACTCTAAAAGCAGACAAGGGGTGTGACAATCTAGTCAGTGTGATCTTTTCTTAGTATTTTATATATAAATACTAAATAGTTTTTAATTTATTTTATAATTTAATATGTTCTAATTTATTATAACTATAATATTAATATGTTGCGCTATTATCAAAATTAGATTTATAAGGCATTATTTTTTTTAATAAAAAATTAAAGCCCCCCTTTTCTTTTATTTAAACCTGATTAAATAACCCCCATAGACAGACAAACTTTATCATTGTCTCATGCTATTGTGAAATCACATGAGACGTAACATAGGGGATGATCTTGAGTAACGGGCGCTACAGGTATCTTCTCACACTTCGGTCGGGGAGGGCCTAATTCGTATTACTGTTGTTATGTGCGGATGTAGCCACTTAACATCGGGCCTTTAGCTCGTCACTCAGTCACTGTAACATAAAAAGATTTGAATAGAAATTTGCTAAGGATCCTTGTGAAATGTTTGTAATCATTTCATATACATCGAAGTGGTTTTTACGTATTGCGGCAGATGCCGCTGCTACATGATATTTGTGTGGCATGTTGCTTATAATTAAATAATCTAATTATTATACTGTATTTCACTTTGGATGACACACTTGTAACGTGTATTTCGGTTAGTATGTGAATACTAGCGGATTCCCGGCGTGTTCTACTACGCTAAAAAAGAAATACATTTTGTGCTTAATGCATTGCGTGGTTAAAACCAGCATTACTTTGCCTTTTTAATGAAACCGGTTTGAGGCACATCGGTTGGATGGTTTCACTACAACGGACATAGGTAGAAACGTTATTTGTGTTTTATAAATTAGGATGTAAAGAAAAAATCATATCGGCTATTGTCGATTACAAGGTGCGTTCTATAATACTGTGGCGGCTCCATCTGCCGCACATATAGAGAACCTCGAAGAACACAGGGTAACTGCCTAACATAATTAGTACAAGAACTCTACAACAGATGGCGTAGCAATTCTATTAATCCTACATCGCGCAAGTGATGCGTTCGGGCAGCTTGTCAAGGCCATCGGCGGTCAACAAAATCCCAGAGCACAACAGAGTAATTTTATTAAATCAGTTCAATAGTTTTGTAGTTAAATCTAAATATCTAGAAATAATATGCCAAGTGACTGAAATTGCAATTTGCTTTCCTGTGCTTTTTTATCCGCCCGTTGTATACTGATTTGGATGTTTGTTTTTTTAAATAGTAAGATGTATCCCGTAAGTGCTTAAAATACGGGATGAAAGAATTTTAAGTTGAACTTTTCGATTTTTAAATCACTCCCTTGTTTTGGAATAAATATTGTATGGCCAATATCGAAATGATACAAAGTGAATCAAATCCAAATAGTTTTATTCACATCTCATCCGACACAAGCTTCTATTTTTTCATACCAGTTAATCTGTAACTAAAATTAATCCCCGCATCGTCCATGGCCTCACAAATACTCGTAATGACGTGTCATAAACAAATAATGGACTATAATTACACCACCTTGACACAATAACTGCTTTGTGGAGCTTAATTGAATTTTCTTCGGCGTTTAATATGTGGGGTGCAAACAATCCGATTGAAAGGAAAAAATATTTATTTTACTTTCACTGCATAGATAGATATGCATACACGAGAACTAGTACTACTCAGTAGAAACTATCTACTAGAGCAGTAGAGTTTCTTTTGAAACTAGGCCATTAAAGACATACTATACTTTTTATATTTTTAATTAATGAAACACAACGAAAGTTAGTTGATTGGAGCGCAAAAACTAATATTTTTTTGAAGATGTGAAGCAAGTAAATATCACCCCTTTTTTTACTTTAGTGGGTGAATTTCTTCATGATACTTCTATCACCTCAGAGATAATCACTTACAAATAAAAAAACAACCTAATTGTTCCTTAATTGGCGAAAAAATTGCGTAGTAAACATACAAAACCTCCTTTTTTGAAGGCGGGTAATAATTATTCGATACGTTCAAAAGTCAACAGCCAAAAAATATCGATCAGATTAAATACTTGTACTTAAATATTTTACGTAGTGTAGAATTTGCGTTCTTAATTTGTTGAACCACTTACCCAGATCAAAAATATACATATGAAGCTGTTTTCTCAATAAAAAACTTAAATTTATTAACTGACTGAAGTCGCGGCTTTACGAAACATTTTATTTTATCATAGAAAGTGCTAAAATATATGAGAAAATATCAGTTCATCTTGTTTGTTTGTTGTCCAAGGTACGTGGGCGTAGATAAATTATTTTAAGTGGTCACCCAAAGAACTGAAGTTATCGTCACTATTTTTGATATGTGTCGCAAAGAAGGTTGATATTTCTTAATAAAAATGTGAAAATCACGAATACGAAGGTCGAGATGTTTATGTATGGAAATTTTCAGCGTTATATAAAACTGTTTATTCACAATAACAACACAGAAACACTTACATGAGCCATTTGCTATCAAGTGACTTTGAATCGAATGAAGGTAAATCACAGCGGACACAAAAATACTAACTTTGTAACATTCTCAAACCGTGTGTCCAGAGCCGTCTACTCCGTGGCTTAGCCCTGACTTGGAAGTGAGAGGTCCCGGGTTCGATTTCCGCCCAGGGCACACTTTGTGTGGTGAGCATGAAGTTTGTTCTCGGGTCTTGGGTGTTTGGCTTGTGTTTCTGTATTTGTCCATGCCATCTGTAACACAGGGAATCCTAGTCCAGAGGTATGAGTATGTAAATGTTTAAAGACACGTTAACTATTTTAGAATAACAGCCAGTATTGATTTCGATAATGTTGAAGGTCTTAATTGTTGTGCATTTTTTTTATGTGAATGCGTGACGGAACGGTCTGAAGGACCACCTGATGGTAAGTGACGACCCTCGCCCATGACAACGGTAATGCGCGCGACTCAGAATGAGATCCAAATCTTTACTGAGTCGCATTCATCCTGCTGCGTCCATCACCCGAGACAGGGATGATACGTCTCAGGCGCATGTGATTTCACCGGCAGCCACACCCTTCCACCGGAACACAGCAATGCAACCGCTACTGCTTGGCGGCAGATTCCAGATGTGGTGGCAGTACCTCTCCGGACGAATTTGGCACAAGTTCTACTGCTACTTTTGGTTGCTCCTTTAGCACCACCCAGGGGAAACGTGTAGGGAATCAAAGGGTACACACCTACGGACGCGAGCAACTGACAACGTTGTTTGGGGCTCACGGGCTCCTGGTCTATACCCTTTCTTTGATAAAAAACAATAGAACTAATCTACTTCCACAGGTCGGCGTAGCCCGTTCGCTTTATACATTGTACTTATTCAAAGGGAGTACCTCTGAAGTTTTTGGTTCGGGATTATTTTTAACGAGAATTCCAATCCTATCAACGCGAATGGATTAATATCCCGATTCACAAGTATCGTTTTTCACATAAAATATAAATGGCAGGGTCGGTCTGAGGATCATCAGCCTACATAGTCCACTGTAGGATATAAGCTCTTTCAGTAGCGCCACTGAGCCTGGTCTGCGGTTCTTTGCATCCTTATTTTAACTAATCATATTATAAATGCGTAAGTTTGGATATATGGATGTTTAATCGATCATGCCAGGTGAGGTAGATTATAGTCTTGAAAAATGTATTATAGGATGGCCAAACGAGGGTAACAGCGCAGGGTGCAGTATTGTAAATGCGAATGTGAGTATGTTTGTTTGTTTTGCATACACGTTTTCTGGGGTATAGAAAAGGACATAGGGTACCTTACATTCAGAAATAAAACATTGACGCGAGCTGAGCCGCGGGCAAAAGCTATGTTATAATAACTTCCAGCTACTAATAAAATTACATATTTTTAAAAAAAGAAAGAAGAAAAGTTTTTCTCAAAAGAGGGAAGAAAAGTTCTCAAAAAAGAAAAAAAACGAAGAAACCCAACCTCAACCAAGTGCCAGTCTACTCTTGCCAGGGATTGCTAGCTTATCTATTCGGTTGTTTTTTTTTCGCTAATTAATAAATAGTGTGATATTTTCGCTAGTCAATAAATAAATAAATATTCATGGACATTTCACACTGTGCCATGTAGCCCCAAACTAAGCATAGCTTGTAATATGGGAACTAGATAACTTATAGAATACTTATATATTACTTTTTTTGTAAATACATAATAACCCCCAGGCACAGAACAACACAAATGCTTGTCCTGGGTGGGAATCGAACCCATGACCTACAACGCAGAAGGCAGAGCTACTACCAACTAAGCTATGGGGCCAGTCATTGTAAACTGAATCGAACAATTTTTTAATTTAAGTTTTTTAGTTTATCCTCGATGCTTACCATACAGAAATTTTATGTATGAAATTCGCCGAAATGTACGAATAATCGAGGTTAAATAGAATAGATTATTTAATTTAGAATGAATTATTTATTGTGAGACATTAATTATGATAAAAAATATATTATTCAAAGGTAATGTAAACAAACTAGTAAGTATGTATCAGTTTCAATAGCAAAAGAAAAAGAAGCGTTAGCGCGTTGTAACGACGCTATAACGGCTAAACGCGCGCTAGGTTCACGTTCAATACCCGACGAAGTTTCGCAGCTTAAAGTTTTATTTTTGCCAAATTACTTTACTGTAATCTGATTATATTACGATCCGATAGGTAGATAGATAGATAGTTACACTTTATTGTACACCTTAAAGCAAAAATAAACAATATAAATACAGATTATAAAAATTAAAAACAAAATGGAGGTTACAATGGGCGGTCTTATCGCTCATAGCGATCTCTTCTAGACAACCTTTGGATGGAGAGATACATCTTATAAATAGTCTGGTGTAGCAAATAATGTTATTAGGATACGGGTAGATATATTATATGGCTATATTATAAGGCTAATGAGTAATTTTTATCTAACTTAATTTGCTATCTAGAATATTTACAAGTGTGTCCATTGGCACTTTTCTCACGGTCTCTATTTAAGGGGAAGACAATTTGTTCATGTGTTCTTTGTTTGTTTGTAATTACAACTATTGTAACAGTTTAAAGTAAGTCTCTAAACATTTTGTCACTTGAGTTGGTTACCCAACATAAAAACAGTTTCATTGCCAATTTAGGATTGAAACAGTTTGTTTCCATCCTAAATCCATTCCCGCCTCAACAAACGCAATAGAATCCAGCGCTGGATATAATTGAGCCTATTGTAGCGCGAGCCAATCGGATCAGGTTGATTGTCCTGCAGTCAATATCAAATGAAGTATAACGCAATAACACGCATTAAACTCATATACGCACTTTGAACCCCTAAGCTTTCATTTTATTCTAATCAAGGGGACCATTTTGCTCGCGTTTGTGGTAAATACCCTCAAGAGTCACCTGGGTGTGAAATGAGAAACAAAAAGTAGCATTAGAACTTGGGCCAAGTTGTTCCCGAGTACTGCTAACCAGGTAATCCGCCGCCAAACAGTACTGCACTCGCATTGCTGTGCTTCGCTGGAAGGGCGTGGGTGCTGGTGAAATTACAGGTACTTAAGGCGTAAAATCCCCGTCCCAGAGAGACGGGCGCAACGCGATGCTTTGGTAGGGGTTAGTGTACTATGGGAACCAGATTACTGATATAATACTTTTATAGTTAATTTTTTGTAAATTCATGCATATATACCATATTAAAACAGTCATATAATAAAAAATTATATTATTAACGCATCTGTTTGTCCTGGGTGGGAATCGAACCCCCGATCTGAAGCGTAAAAGACGGAGCTACCAACAACTGAACTGTATGACCAGTGTTTCGTTACCATATATTTGTATAGATTATATGGGATCTAAAATCACTATTGTCGCCATAAAGCTCAGTTTTTACGAGTACATGAAAACAATACACATGGAGGAATGTTATTTTTGGAGTTCCGTGAAACAATACAACTAGACCTTCTGTTTTATATGAGAATTCAAGGCGATTGCAAAGTAAATAACATTATCTTTAGAGTGAAATCTGCGTAAAAGTATTCTGTCTTTGAGTAATCAAGCTTATTATTATCATTGGAACAAATTGGCTCAGTTGTAAGTGAACAGATTCTCACGAATTTGAAACGACTCAGTCCACAGAACTGAAAATCGTTTCTGTTCTGTGGCGCAGTCAGAAATAAAAATATTGGCATTCATATATATCTTTATCAATTGAATGACATGGAAAAATAAGTAAAGAATTTGAAAAATTGGGTTGCTGTTACGCAGTTGGCAACAACTCATCATATGACTCAATTTGACGAGGATGCAATGTTCAAAGATATTATGCTACTTTAGATTTCCGCCCATCCGTGGTGGATCGGTAACACACCTACGATCGCAAGTAAAATTAACCTAGCTATTCAATCAAAATTCCATTTAATTTCCAAGGTAAGCTTCGCTTCCTTTCGCTCTTCCGAATTAGAGCATGTGATTACTTCGCAAATCGAAGGATTATACGACAATACCAATAGACCTTCGCCGCTTATACGGACCCGCCGTGTTAATTAACAATTTGACGAGCGACTGGGCCGTAGGATTATGGGGCAATTCTCACCCGTCCCCTAGACATGCAGTCGATAAAGTGAGACGATAACAGCGAGCTGCAAAACTGAAGTTGTTATGGTCGATCTGGCAGAGCGGGAAATGAGAATAATGAACCACAGAGCTTACATTGCACATTCTGAATCTGGTACCAGATAATATTGACTTATTCAGTGTTTTTTTTTTGAAGTCCGTTGATTAGTCAGGTTTGTCTGCACCGATCCCGGCATCAGATTGAATTTGCCACGGATCGCGGCGAGTTGTATCCTGCTATCTGATCACGATATCGGTGGCTACAAGTAAAAAAGTAAATTATTTTTCGAACCTGATCACGGTGTACAGAGACCAGAAAAAACTTACACGTACCACCTGGGTGCTAAAGGAGCAAGAAAAGGTGGCGTAGAATTAAAGCTAAGTTAGTACTGCCTCCACACCTGGTTATCTGTCATTATTATTCGTGTTACCGAGATATTTACCATGATTTGTGAGTTTTGTTGACCCGACAGCCCGAACTCATCGTAGCACACAAAAACTTATTAAGGAATGCCAACAAGCTATAGGTGAAGACATAACCAAATATTTGTTACGACCAAAAATTATTCAGCCCCCCAAATTATACGGCCTGCCGAAGGTTCACAAACCGAATGTTCCGCTGAGACCCATTGTGAGTCAAATTGATTCACCAACCTATGAGCTAGCGAAGCATGTTGCAGGAGTGTTCCAACCGACAGTCGGGCAGACATCGTCCTTTGTGAAAGATTCACGACATTTCATACAGCTACTAAAAAACATTCAATTGGACGACAGTGAGGTGATGGTCAGTTTTGACGTAGAATCTCTATTTACAAATGTCCCCATAGTAGACTGCATGAATGTGATCCAGATGAAAACACAGGACTCCGGCATCCCTACAGAGTACGTCACGCTTCTGCATCATATTCTCACGACAAACTACTTTTTGTACAAGGGAAATTACTTCCTTCAAATCAATGGGGTAGCTATGGGAAGTCCAGTGGCTCCGGTAGTTGCCAACATTTGGATGGAGTATTTCGAGAGAATTGCCATCTCGTCCAGCCCGTCTACAATAAAGTTATGGAAGAGATATGTAGACGACGTGTTTTGCGTTTTGGAAGGCAATGAAAGGGAGATAAAAGTGGTTTTGGCACACCTCAACACCGTGCATCCTAAGATGAGTTTCACATATGAGATGGAAAGGGAACGATCTCTAGCATTTCTGGACGTATTAACTAGTGTCCGTGGAGATGGAAGCTTAAGCCACACTGTATATAGAAAGCCTACACATACAGATCGTTATCTTCGGGCTGATTCTCACCACTATCCGAGACACCTTCAATCGGTAGTAACGTCTCTCACTAATCGTGCACTTGATCTATGCGATGGGGATCACCTAGAGAGTGAGCTGAATCACGTACGCCACGTCCTTTGGAGAAATGGGTATAGGGTAAAATCAATACCTCCCAGAAAAAGACCCAAACACTACAGGTGCGATGTACAGCGAAAACCGGCCTTTCTTCCATACATCAAAGGAGTGACGGATAAGATATCCAAAGTCCTTGAGAAGGCTTCGATCAAAACCATATTTTCTCCTTGGAAGAAAATTGCACAATATTTACGATCACCAAAAGACTCCTTTCCGTTTGAAAAACCCGGCGTGTATAAGATAGACTGCAGCTGTGGAAGTTCGTATATTGGGCAAACAAAGCGTACTATAGCTTGCCGGGTAAAAGAACATATACGAGCTGTTAAAAACATCGACACTAACAAGTCCGCCATAGCAGAACATCTTCTGGAGTCGGGTTCAAATCACTGGATCGAGCTACATAACCCGAAGGTAATCTCAACAGAACGTCACTATATACCTAGACTGGTCCAGGAAGCGATTGAGATTACCAAACATAAAAACTTTAATCGGGAAGATGGTTTTAAACTTTCTAGTATTTGGAATCCGGTGGTCAGTTTGTTCAAAAACCAAAGAAACACGGAACCTGTGGCTCGTCCCGATACAGTGAGTGTTGTGTGTCGCGATCGAATTAAAAGTGAAAACGAAACCGGTGGTAGCGGCGACGTGGTCGAACGTACAAAACGAGTGCGCAAGAGGGTAGACCGATATGTCTGCCAGTGATTTTGCACACTCCACTTCGCAAAGACTTCAGTTTGCCCGGGACCATGACGCATGTAACTGCGTCGAAATATCGGGAGTCAACAAAACTCACAAATCATGGTAAATATCTCGGTAACACGAATAATAATGTTCATAACCATGATGGTTATCTGTCGCCAATTGGTCGCCAAACAGTAGTTAGCTAGCATTGCTGTATTCTGATGCCGGTGAAATCACAGGTGCATGCAACGACGGGCGCAACGAGATGCGATACTTCGGTCGGAGAGCACCCAAGTCGTATTAATAGGCGAAGGTAACCACTTAACATAAGGTGAGTCTTCAGCTCGTCCCGTAGCTTTTTTAGTATAAATAAATGTTCCATAGTTCTCTGTGCTATTATAAAAGCTAATATATTATAAGAATGACGATACTTTTATATTAGGAAAAAACTAATGAAACGTACAATTTGACTAGTCTTACAGTACAGTTGGATGGGTGACCATTTAGTGGCATTTGCCAGTGCAAATACATAAGCACCCAGTGGTGCTTATGTATTTTAAAGGGCATGTTAAGATGTCAGTCCGGACAGTGTTTGTGCATTATTTTGTCCATGCCACCTGCGATGTAGGAAGTCCTAGTTATGTGTGTGTGGGCGTTTATTTATATGAAATGTTTTTTAAAGCGATGATTGTGACGGAACATGGCTACGGCACACCTGATGTTAAGTGGTCACCGCCTCCCATAGTCAGTAACACGACTTAGACGTAATTATGAGAAGACCCCCCCCATCGCGTGTCACTCATCACCCGAGACGGGGATATGACGTCGCATGCACCTGTGATTGTGCGCCGACACCCACACCCTTCCACTGGAACACAGCAATGATGCACTTGGCACCACTGCTCGGTGGCGAATCACTAGGTGCGGTGGCAGTACTTCTGCGGATGAACTTGGCATGTTCTACCACTACTTTGAGTTTCTCTTTTTTGGGTTCTGCACCACCCAGGGGCACGTATTGGGATTCTGAGGGTACTCACCTACGGACGCGAGCAACATGGGTATATAATATATATGGATATTTATTTAATTTTTTGCACGCAAAAGGTAAACAGAGTTTACATCGTCTGTCTGTTTCATCTCTTTAATAGACGTATCTTTTGTACCATAAGTTGTATATTCGTATATTTTCTTTCCTGTGACATATTTTCTCCACCCTAAGAAGACCGATTTTTTTAAATTAAAGGGTGCACGTTCTTAAGAAATAATGGGTGAAAATATTGGCTGTTTCGATTTTTTTAATCGGCCAATTGGTTTGCGTTTTTGTCAGTAAACCTTCTGTATTTTTATTCTGTGCCAATAGAATTACCTGTGTTGATGGACAAACATAAAAGCAACGTGTTGGTCAGCAAACCGTGGTGGGGGATTAATTAACGGTTAAAGGCATGGTTTACGATGATTGCTCTCGCCTGTATTCAGCCATTCTTGGTCCAAGAAAGTAATTATATGAATAGCTTTGGAGCTGTATACCTAAGGCGCTTCTGGGATCAAGTAGACAAAAGTCTTTAAAACTTTTGATTTGTTATAAAAAACTTTATTTTTAATCTGCCGCCACGCAGTGGGCCTTTGCTCGTCCCGATGTTTTTGTTATAGCCCGGGAGCCTGCTGCCATTTTGAGTGGATTATTTAAAGAAAGCTAAGAATTTTTATTTGCCCAGCCTTCGAAGCGAAGGGACCCGGGTTCAATACCCGGCCGGGGCACACTTTTTGTGGTGAAGTTGAAGTTGAAGCATGAAGTTTGTTCTCGGGTCTTGGGTGTTTGTGTTGCGTTTCTGTGTTTGTCCATGCCATCTGCCACAGGGAATCAGAGGTATGAGTGTGTAAACGTTTATGATTGTTTACGTTTATTGTTAATTTAGTACCTACTGCTATTGTCAGCTTGCGCTTCTGCAGTAGGTGTATCAACACATATGATGAAACTTCATATGTGGTCAGTTCGTGAACTAACAGTTATTTGAATAAGTTACATTAAAAAAGAATTCTGTTGAGCTATTCGCGGTGAGAAAAAGCTGATGCGGGTATATGCCACGCGCCAGCGCATGACGATACGCCGTACCTTTCAATCATCAGCTGAGGACTCTTCCACTGCGAAAAGCGCAGTGGGCTATTTTTATAAGTAACTGTTAGTTCACGAAGTTTCATCTTTCTTAGTATTACATTTCTCAACGCATGTTTTACGCGTGTTTTGGCGGGGAGCTGACCCACCCTCAGGTCAGCTGACTATTTTCCTCGTTTATTTATGTCATAACAAATTAAGTAACAATTTTTTAGCTTTTTTCATACGTGGGTGGATGTCGCGGACACACTCACGGCAAATGCGCAAGCTGACGGTAACTTCGTTTAATAGCAGTACTAAATGAACTTATACTATAAAAACTTACTTTTCTTACTTTTGGTCTTAAAAATGGTGGCTCCCCCGGAGACGAAAACAAAGAACAAAAAAAATTATATTCGCTAATTTAATTCTATATTAATTATAAAAAATTTGATTTTGTCGCATTCTACATCGAAGGGGGAGGTAATCAAATGCAGGACGAATATCCTACCTTCGCAAGAAGTAAGACGAAAGGTTAAAAAATAATATTTAAAAATAAAACTCATTGTATATAATAAATACAGTCAACATTATTTTGTATTTTGTTTTTTCATTAAGTTATAAGGCATACAAACAAGCTTAATTGAAAAGAACCAACAAAAGTTTTGTGTTCCATTATAAATGATGTCTTGTAACTATAATTCGAAAGTGAATTTACAGCTACGATAATACAGTTCATAAAAAGGTATACTTTATCACGCTCCATAATGTAATGAAAAGGCTGCATCAGCCTCATATGATTCGATGTGAAATTAAAGTTAATTAACCTTTTAACCCAGGATAATTATGCTCATACACTGCAATAATTTGCTCATTTTGATGGTATTTACGTGTTTAATAACTTATAGGCACGATATCACTCAATTTAAATATTAAATACCGGACAATGTAAACGCTTTCCTTGTCTGTTATTTTCTATGACATGTAAATTTGGTTATTTTTATTAATTACTTTAGCCTAAATAGTTGCCATGGCATATATAG
Source organism: Aplocera efformata (assembly GCA_921293045.1). Lineage (NCBI taxonomy): Eukaryota > Metazoa > Arthropoda > Insecta > Lepidoptera > Geometridae > Aplocera > Aplocera efformata. The sequence continues at coordinate 3,454,297 of OV121057.1, forward strand.
GATCTTTGCATTTACAGATGTAATAAAGACAAATAGAATAGAATCGAATTTATTTATTGTTTGCATTAGTGCATCAATATATAACAATTTGGCGCAATAAACTTCATAGACTCGTCACTAAATTTTTACAATTGGTACTAAAAAGTTAAGTAGAGAAACTAGACAAAGAAGAAGTATGTGAAATAAAATTCGTCTCAGTGATGAAACCAAAACATAGCTAGTGCAATGTGCAATGTTTTGGTGCTCACTAACCGCACACAAGCGTACGAATTATAAATAAATCAATATTCATGTACATTCCACACAGCGCCATGTAAGTTACTTTTTATCTGGAAGAAGTGTAGTCAGTTTGATAAAATTTTAACCGCGGGGCGCATTTAGTAATATAACTTAAGACATTAATGAATTTCTAAACAACATTAATTGAACTGCGATTCGAGCTCATACAAGGGTTTCATGTCCCATATAGTATAATAAATTATTTCTTAGGACATCTGCTATAATACAACATAATGCTAAAATGTCGATAATATTTTCTCTTATCTTAAGACTAATAAAATACTGAGACTATTTAATATAATATAATTGTGTAGTACGATTATCTAAGATACCCTTTAGGTGCCAGCAAATACATTAGATTGTGTGGGAGGAATGATCATTATAATGTTTCGGCTTGACGGGACATCTTGAAGTATAATTGTTTAGAATGATTATTAAAACATTGTATTGGCTTTGATTGGGTGTATATACAACAATTTGGGGGGGGGGGGGGGGGGGGGGGGTATTTACTGTTGTTCCATATAGTCTAAGATTACTGCGAGTTTACTACGTTCTACGAGTTTTCAATTGAAATCTATTTTTTATGTACAATTATGAATGGGTAATTCTTGCCCATTTGGCCACAACCCAAATTATTCAAGTCCTTTACATAAAATATATTGTCGAGAGAGTGATTAATTTTTTTTTAAATCGGTTTTACGTGTCTTTTTTGGAATAGACAAGTAATATTATTCTAATTAAAAATACAAAAAGAGTAAGTATCAAAAAGTGGCCCTACACATTTTGATAGGCACCCCGGGAAAAACGTTTAACAACATTCATTATTATATATAAAAACTAGATTTAGATTAAAAACTCGATGAACGATCTTAGTTTAGTAGTTTAGGCGTGAAAGCGTAATAAACAAACTAATAAACTCACTTTCGTATTTATAATATTATGTATTAAGTTAAGATGCATATACACACACACACATACTATAGTATAATATTATATATATATATGCATCGAATATATATCATAATGTGCCAAAATAAAGGTTAAAACAAGTTTATAGCCGACTATCTCTCATTTCGAGGTAAAACCCCAAATATTCCTGGACGTGATTCTGATTGAACGAGCTATATCCGCATCGAAAGTCTACGTCCGTATCACTAAGCCACCAAAATCTATTAAGATACGTTTAAGGTGAATGTTAGAAATAAAATTTTTAAAATTATCAAGGTTATGAACATTATTATTCGTGTTACCGAGATATTTACCACTTCGCAAAGACTTCAGTTTGCCCGGGACCATGACGCATGTAACTGCGTCGAAATATTGGGGGTCAACAAAACTCACAAATCATGGTAAATATCTCGGTAACACGAATAAGAATGTTAGAAAGTTAATATTGTTAGAGGATATATTTAAGTCTTCTTTGGGGGAAAGCGGAAGAACTTATGGTGATTAGCCAGATTCAGGAAGAGTTTGGGAAAGTAGGCGATGGGTCAGCCAGAGACGTATTCAGTTTTATGGTCTATCTCAGGAAATGGCATACCTTACTGCATTTACCTACTTGAGTATCGGAACTTATTACTAAGTCCACGCTGTAAGGTTTTGACGTGTAGTACGATATCTGAATATTCGAAGAAATTTTCGAAATTTTTGGGTCAAAAAATGTTAATTCGGTTTATAGAACGATATAAAATGGTTAATTTTTAGGGCTATCCTACCGAATAACAAGACGTAATCGTACCCGTCATATTAAAAAATCATATAAAATTCACAAATATTTATTAGTACTCTATTCAGATTGAAGGGTGTGCGTTTCACTGTAATTACGATATTACGAAACTTATTATCTTCATTATTTTTATCTTAATTCGTCTTTGAAATTTCCAATGTCTGAGGATTTTTCACTGATTGACATCAAACAGAAAAATCTAAATCAATCCACAATTGACGATATAACGCGTATACACAAAGAAACCTTACATTAGAATTGAGAACCTATCCTTTGTGTCGGTTAAAATATAATCCGTCTGAAGCTCATTTTGTAAATAATGATTATTTTGACATCACAAACAGACACTTAAATTTAACATAACACGTTTTCTGAAGCCGTTATCCCACTTTAAATCCTAAGTCCGCCCTACATCAGTTGCGCAAGAGTCTCGAAATACCAGCGTTGCGTCGGAACCGACCTTGGCTACGACATTGATAGATATCCATTCGTACGTAAACTTTGAGTATGACAAATCACGCGACTTTTAAACCTATCCAGTGGTGATAGAGTTGATAAATGAAGATCAAACGTGCCCGTTGATGGAGAATTAGCTATTGGAGGATGATCTGAGTGAATGAATAAAAAGTAGTCTTGTTAAAATCTACACTAAAATTATGAGTGGCAGAGTTTATTTGTGTATATTTCGATGTATCCAAAGTCAGATTCTAAACTCTTTCAATAATAGAACGTTAATTCATCCACGAGTATAGTATTCCAGTTTTGATCATACATTTCATGTATCTGTAGGTGTTATTAGATTAATAGAAATTAGCATTGAGGCAAACGATAACGGATTGGAATAACTGGTTCAAGTTAAGTTTCTGGTCAAGTAGTAAATATCGAATAAAAATATTTCAACTTCTCCAGCGCCTATTAAAAACGAAATGTTCCAATTAAATTTCTATGTGACCGAATCCAATAAAACCAGAATCATAAAAATCTAACCTTTTATTTAAAATATGGTATGCGTAATAAATAAGTAAAAAAGCCGCTATTGGGAAACCGCAAATAAAATATAATTTCTGTTTGACTTTCAATGTTAAAAATAATTCGAATGGATGCGGTATAAACATTATATACAATAAAATAAATGTCGGATATAAAAACTAATATTTTCAAGGTCCCGATTCTAATAATAAAAAATAATGAAATATCGGTTTCTTGTTGAATTTTCAATCATAACTAAAACTTAACAATTCATACAGCGCCATCTTGTTTCAAACTAAGCATAGCTTGTATTAGGATTAAGAAAACTAGATTACTGATAGAACTATTATAACATAGTATTTTCTTTCTAACATTTTAGTAGCAGTAGAACTTGTGCCAAGTTCGCCCGGAGAGGTACTGCCACCACACCTGGAATCCACCGCCTAGCAGTGGTGGTTGCATTGCTGTGTTCCGGTGGAAGGGCATGAGACATATCATCCCCGTCTCGAGTGATGGACGCCGCAGGATGAATGCGACTCAGTAAAGATTTGGATCTCATACTGAGTCGCACCCATTATTGTTGTTATGGGCGAGGGTCACCACTTACCATCAGGTGGGCCCTCGGATCGTTCCGTCACTTATTCACATAAAAAAAAAAAAAAAAGAAAAAAAAAATATATATATATTAACACCCAGACAACAAATGTTTGTCGTATGTGCGAATCAAACCCACGACGTACGACAAAGAAGGCAGAGATGCTACCAACAGAGCTATGAGGCCAGTGTAAAAATATACGCGTTGATTTGAGAACTTTCTCCTTTCTTCATTGGTTAAAAAACCCGTTTTGAAACGAACGATCCTTTTTGGCATAAAAATTTACCCTCACACCCAGCCATCAAACTATGTCCAAAGTGAAAGCAGAATTATCTGTCTCAGTTCGGAAACCATCCATAATAACAAAACGAAACAGATATCGCACTAAAACTGAAATATTCGAACGTATGTGAATTTTACAAACTCTGTAGTTTTATCAACACCGAAATCGCCCCGTATGTGGAAGGATCTATAAACTATGAATGCACCAAGTTTACAGAATTTTCAAATAATTTGGCACACAATGTAAAACAAAAGTGTTGTGGGTGATATATTTATGTGAAACTACAGTGGCGAGTTATATTATGACTGTGTCCTATATCAGCGGGTTCGGTTTGTTTTAGAGTTCCGTACTCAAAAGAAAAAGATATAAATCTATTTATATAAAAATAGTGTAGATGAATCCCTATTTCCTTTGGTCACGGCATCACGCGTAAACGGCGGGACCAATATTGCTAATTCTTTTTTTGTAGTGTTTCTCAGGAGAAGATGATGAACAAAAAATAGTCCAGAAAATAAGCAGGGGTGCATTCACATTGCTGTGTTCCGGTGGAAGGGTTGGGTGCCGGTGAAATCCGGTGAACCTGCACATGAGACGTAAGATTACCGTCTCGGGTGACGGAAACAACGGGGTGAGACTTGAGTTTTCTTGTTTCGGTCAGGGAGGACCTAAGTCGCATTCCTGTTGTTATGGGCAGAGGTAAGCACTCACCACCAGGTGGACCTTCAGCTCGTAGCGTCACTTCATCACTAAAAAAAATCCAAACCAATTCTTCAAGCAAAACAATGCACCGAGTGAATTTCCCGAACACGAGTAAGTAAAATCACCCGCAAAGTATTTCCTCTGTTAAACAAAATTCAATTTACACCTGACAAGCAAAGTTGAGTGCGCCCCGATTGGTAACACTATACTTTAATGTTAGCTCGTGTTCGTAGCCCGTAGCGAGACGTAGAGACCCGTAGACCCGGCTACGAAAAGTTGTAGCTACACTGTAGCACGGTGTATTTTGTCATGTTTTGTTTTAACACAAAAATAAACGTGTTGTGATACTGGAAACGTATAGCAAATTTGTACGTTTTGATACAACCCGTGTTAGAGATAAATAGTGACTATCAAATATTGAAATTATCATGCTTACATTATAAATTATATGTATTATGTGCATAAAATGTTAATGACGAAAACGCCTAAACAAATGTATATCTCACCAATATTAAAAATGCGAATGTTTGGATGGATGGATGGATGTTTCTTAGTCAATCATGCCGTAACGGCTTAACAGATCTGGATGAAATTTGGAAAATATACAAATTACTAGTCGGGATAAAAAATAAGTCTTTTTGTATCCCGAAAAAATGAACGGTTCCCGTAACATGGCCGACCGTGGGTAACACCGCGTAAAGCTTAAATCTATCTCGATCACGTCAGCTTTCAAACAGAAAAAAACACTTCAAAATCGGTCCATTCGTTCTGGAGCTACGATGCCACGGGCAGATACACAAATACAAATTTCGGCGGGGGGCTTAAAACAGCAAATGGCCCATAGAAGATTAATATCTGAACGTGTAATAAAACATAAATAAAATAATATTTAAAACTGACCAGTACACAAAAACGCGAGAACATTACAAGCCTATTTACTCCCCATTGTATAGAGTAGGTCTCTGTCTCTGCGGAAAAACTAGACTTTTGAACAGTAAGGAGTTTAGCTTTTGACGTTACTGTATGAAATATAGTAATTTTCATTTAACTTGTACTTATCATAGCCATATTATAAAGACAAAAGTATGTATGTGTGTCTGTGTATATGTTTGTCGCGCTCAAACGGTCCAACGGATTTGGATTACATTTACCAGGATATCTTATGTCCTGCATTAACACATAGGCTACTTAGGTAGGTAAAACAGCGAGGCACAGATAGTTGAAATATAAATTGGTATTTGAGGTCACGTAGGTTTTACATAAAAATAGTTTGATATATCTTCTGTATTTAAATCCAGTTTGTCGCATTTACACGGGAATATATTTAGAATATCATAATTGTGAGTAGCGCGTCTCGATAGAAATCTGACATGACTGTGTCGCGTAAAAAAGCGATAAATTCATCAGTTTAACTGTTCGGTGCGACGGTTTGGTAACGGCCCGGATAATGTACAATGACGGCTCGAAAGTACGATATCCGTACGGATATCAAGAGCCACTGTACCGGGTAATATGGAACGGGTCAACTTTTAGAATACCGTTTAGAGTTCTGTAGGTCAATTAGTTAAATTTGTGGACTTAAATCCTGAAAAGATTTTTAGATAATATGCAGAGCAATATATAGATTATAATATAAAAAAATATGAATATTTCATACAACGCCATCTAGGACCAAACTTACTATAGCTTGTACTATGGGAACGAGATTACTGATATAATACTTATAGTTTTTGTGTACATCAAATCATATTAAACCTATTTTCCATAGCTTAGCCCCGAGCTTAGTTGGTAGTAGCCTTGCCTTCGAAGCGAGGCGTCCTGGGTGCGATTCCCGGCCGGGACTCTGTGTGCTGAGAATGAAGTTTGTTCTCGGGTCTTGGGTTGTCTTCATGCCATCTGCGCAGAGGGAATCCTAGTGCAGGGGTATGAGTGTATAAACGTTTTTTTTATTTATAAGTAATGTCTTGCTTTTTATATAACATGCAGAGTAATAAAATTCATGGACATTTCACACAGCGCCATCTAATCCCAAACTCGCTGTAGCAGTTAGTTCCCATTATATATTGGGAACTAGATCATAAACTAAATAAATTCTTATAATACATGGGAATGAATTACGTGATTTAATACATTATTATGTTATGCTACGAATAGCGAGTTTCAAAATAAAAGTGTAATGTATTTATTCACTCTAGCGTCCCTAGCTCAGCAATGTGACATTGTTACCTAGTACATAAATACTTGCAATTTTGGCGTCTACTGCTAGGCATTCTGTCAGCTAGTAATCTGTAGTATAAACACCTAGCTAACTATTGCCAATATTCGCTAATTTCTCACGTGTTCATTAGAATTCAAGGTCAAAAACAAAACATTGTTGCTAGACCCGTAGTCATTAAATAGAGCTAAAAACTATTAACTATTGTTTTTTACAGATGATTGGACGGGTGGTTAAAACATAGCAGACTTTTTCGCAAGGGTCGCAGTTTTGATTCACGCTCCCGTGGATTACAGTGGATAATTCACAGGTGCTGGGAATTCACAAGTGCAGTGAGTTATATAGTTTTGCATTAAACAAAATGTAAGATATTATATATTCAAAATGTAATTTTATATTTACCATACAAGATTTTATTTTTTATAATTTCTTCCATAAAATTTTTTACAGACGGGATTTGAACCGGAATTTTCCAGAACGCCACACGTGATGTCCACTGCATGGTGGTGCAATTCGCAGCATTTGGCCAAGGGGGGCGTGTTGCATGATTATTTTGAATGAAATTATTATACTAATTTTATAATGCTTGGCTGAATCTGCTAGCTCGTAGGCGGGATCCTTAGACATGAACGGTCCACTAACCCTACACCATCAATGGGGACAATTTTCACGTGACGTTAATGTAGTCGTGGCTACCTCTCCCGAATACCTATTCGGGGCGGTAGAGCCACGACTACATTTTCTTGTGGCCTAGAAAAAGTGCCTACAAAATTCGCCTAACGTAGCTTAAATCATTTTTGATAGATGTAAATGTCAAATGGTGATGAATGTTATGTATGTGAAAGTTTGTTCGTATGTATGTAAGTTACTTCATCATGGCTAAATGGCTGAATGGATTTCGATGAAATTTGTTATGAAGGTAGCTCATACCCTGGATTATATAATATTCTAATTTTTATCCCTAAAAAGTATTTTGCTAGTAGTGTAAATCTATTATATTTTTTAGAATTTGAACCTGCGAATTGAAAGTCCAAATCCCAATCCAACAAGGCTATCACAAAATAGTGCCTAGAAATCCTGTCACAATAGTGATTCGCAAAAGACATAGAATTCAAAGAATTTTCAGATATCGCGGCTTTGGTGAGTCTCGCCCTTCATTTGATTTTGTTGCAAAGTGAGAACCAAAATGAAATGCAATGTGCATTTATTTCGAAACCAACGTCACATGATAGATATCGAACAAGTGTTAGAAGAATTTCAGAACACTGACCGCATTATGGGCCTAGGTCGCAGTATTTTGGATGAAATTCAATTATTGTTAATGTTTTTCAGATACCAGTGTGACGCTGGAGTTGCCCAAATTTTTCGAAATACTGGAAGCATTCGTTGGCATTAGTGCGTCGGCCGTCGCGAGAACTTGTCGCCCTCAGTGGGTTTTCGCTCAAACAATAAAATTATAAGCGTTTAAAAATAGCTGTGGAGCGGTAAACGGGTTCAGTCCGTTCGGGAGAACCGGGCTGGAGGTCTGGAGGCGGCTGGTGCGCGCGCGCAACTGAACACGCAGGTACGATACACCTGTCTCACCTAACAATGTCATTATCACTATAATAATACAATAACAGCTTCATTCATAGACGAAACCTGTGGTACCACGCACTGCAGACTCGCGGAGTGTAGTCGTAGATGAGTAAAATGAAAATCTTGAGAGTGGAAGTGAACATCTTGGAAAGTAATTACACCGGCGAAGTATGTTAATGACCGAGGTAACGGCGCACGCAGTGAAGTACTTTGCATAGAAATTAATAATTTTCTAACTTTGTAACTGAAAACGAGCCGTTTTGATTGAAAATTAACGTTTTTGATGCTTGCCGCGGACGAAATTGTTTTGTCGGGAATTTTCGGTGAATTTTGTGTTTAGAGTATTCGTGTTCAGTATATTTAGAGCGTGGTAAATTAAACATTACGAATTTCACTCGGTTATTTTGAGTATAAAATAATGTAGACGACGAATAATTAAAAATAGTTTCAATAACAGTTTGCTCCATTTGCTGTTTTAACTTATCACAATCATTAATTTGTGAGTTTACGTAATAAGACTTTAAAATAAGTGTTTTGACTGAATTAATTAGTTGTTTTTGAATTATAAATACAAATTGCCTTCTTGTCTACTGAAATTGGTTTGTATAATGTGAAAATTTTGTAAAGGTTACTAAATACTTTACGTGGTAATTAGCATTGCGCCATCCAAATTAAGTTGTTTAGTTTTATTCTAATGTTTTTATAGGGATGGACAAAAGATACACGAATCGCGACAAGAAAATGCGTAAATATGCAACACATTTACACCCACTGTTTTACTGAAAGTATTTGCAGGTACCACTGTGGATTCCATGCTCTTCTTTCGCGACAAAAGGTGATATTGAAAACGATACTTTGCGAGCTACTGCAGTATTGGTTAAGATATATTTAATGACACTAGATTAAACCATACTTTAAGTCCTCACAAATAACAGAAAACCTCATTAAAACGAATTTCTCAACTCGAAACTCGAGCGATATAGAAAAACCTCCGATATTTTTATTTGAATGCGTGGGCGTAGACATTTTGTAACTACGAACATTTTGCAATATCTAATCTATTTGCAGACTACATAAATCTGTTTCAATGATGAACTTGCTTTGAAAATGTTTATGAATTGGTATTTCATAAATCGATGCCTAAACTGACCGATAAATAACCGAAAAATATATGAGCACTTGAGAAAGCAATTAGTATATATGATTATTTTTGGGAACTACTTAGTCAGATAGAGGCTGCGACGAGATCGATAGATATCCTTTATTGTACACTAGCTGCGCCCCGCGATCTTACCCGCAGTTTTTCGGGATCAAAAGTATCCTATGTATTAATCCAGGCTATAAGGCATCTTGGCAGACGTTGACGGGGCGTGAATGGAACTCAACGTGTTGTATAAGAAAACACAGCAATTCGCTGCCCGTGAGAGTAGCGCGACTTTAGACCGCCATCGACGGTACCACGACAATTACTGTTACGACAAGTTTAGAAATAACTGCTTCAAGTTTGTGTGATGAACTTAGATGTTTGTTTTGTGTCCAGGTGTTAATATATATTATATGTATACATTTACAAAAAATAAACTAAGTATTATCTATCAGTTATGTAGTCCCATACTACAATTTATGCTTAGTTTGGAGCTAGATTGCACTGTGTGAAATTGCACTGTGTGGTTCATGAATATTTATTTTTATTGGTCATTTTGCGTTAAGGCCCTAGTTAGTGTAAATCCCGCTAAGAAGTAATTCGCAGTACGCAACCACGCCTCGCCCCGTCCACAAAACATTATTCCAAAATAATTTGGACTAATTTTTGTGTTTTCTTTTTATTATTATTATATTTAATATTAATTTAATATTATATTTAATTTTTTGCCTAATATTTTTTCTTTTGTTTATAATTTATAGTCCAAAAAAAATGTCGTTTCATTCTTTCTTTCTTCTTTCAAATGCAATATTCTTTATTTTGCAAATATCCGAACAAAGAATCTTAATGTTTTTTTTACAATTTCTACTAGTGATCTCCTGCTTTCCAATGAAGAGTCGGATAGGGTTGAATAAGCGCTAAACTTATATGAACGCGTGATCTTGTAGGTGTTATATTTATTTATTTAAAAAGCGTCGATTACTAGTATTTTTTTAAATAAAAGGGATATAAAGATTTTTGACTTTGACTTGTTTGGTGGTCTTGACAACTTACAAATTAAACATCCAAGACTGGGGGACAAACTATGCTTGTTGCATGTTGACGATCTCGATTGGCAGTAAGGGATATTAACTTATCTATCGACTCTTTATTTTTTATGTAGAAAACAAGTCAATTGTTTAAAACTTTTCAGTCGTTTTCATTCACTCGTTTTTGAAATAACTAATTTACCAAAGACCCATTCTAAAAATCCGTCCGTATCCATATCAGCCTCTAATATTACCACTGTAGGGACACCGGCCTACTCTCGATAATTGAGAGTGAATGTGCTTTGAGATGAACGGGAGTCCAATAAAGACTGGTAGATGTCACATGTCATCGAATTTTTGGTTCTAAGTTTTCTCATGATGTTTTCCTTCACCGTTTGGAGAACGTGTTATTGCGCACATACATTTTTCAAGTAGAAAACTAATTGATGTACGTGTGGGTTTGGGTTGAAAGTCAGACCTGTGCCCCTGGGCCACCACGCTCTCCAAAATCACCAATTTAAAATTCAAATTGACACTGAGATTTTCTGTTTTGTTGTCTTCAAATATAATCTTCTCCCAGAACGTAGTGTTTAAAGATCATAAACATTTGTCCAGGGAATCAAACCAACAACTTATATATCATTTGCCGTCAAGGTCGACAATAAAAATATTCTACATAGCAAGTTCAATCCTATTTCTAGATCATACACACGTAAAGCTGTATGTACACTTCATACGTATAGTTAGGTATCAGTACTCAGTGCCAAGACAATACGCGGGTTAACAAAAAGTAGGCTACAGCATTAACGATCATAATTGCGAGCTATTTTTGTGATTTGTGATGTGATGTGATCATCGCTGCTAATTTATGTTTTCAAGGAGATCTTAGATCTAGTTCTGATAAAGAATGCCTCATCTGTGGCGTTATGGCATTGTTAAAATAACCATGACAGTAATCGTTCGGTTATTTTTTTTCTTGTAAGGACTAACTACTGTTTATATGCTAAGTTTATAACGTTAGTTTTCGGTCCAATTACAAGTTTACGAATGTCAATGTTACTAATACCCACTAGAGTAGTCCATAGAGGTATCGTCATGGTTGGTGTAAAAAAGGAACTTAAAAAAACTGTAATCCGTCGTCTAGTAGTGTTAAACTCACTTTGCTGTGAAAGGATGTGAGTACCTGTGAAATATGTTCATGAGTAGTAAGAACGCCGTCTCAGAGTGACGTGGTACTACGCGTTGCAACTTGAGTCTATGGTAAGGGGGTATGGATAGAAGATGATTCGAGTCGTATCGCTATTTCATTCATCAGATATTTCATTCACATTCATTCTAATGAGAAATTGTTTTCGCATATGCGTTAAATTTATAGCAAATGGTTCATTGCATTAATTGTTTAGTCTAAGCGAATCAGTATCGCGAGTTTTTGTGTTTGTTTTAAGAGAAACGATGTTTGTATTAAACACCCGGCCAACAGTTAGCGCAATTTATACAAATCGTATAATTTATTGTTTTCATAACAATCGCCGAAGCAATTAATTTAACCATAGATTCGCGGGTCGGAAACACATGTTTGTGGTAATATTAAAGTGAAATGGTAAAAAAATATGTGTATAATCAGCTTTACTTAACAATTTAATTTCTGATATTTCCAATATTTTCGAAATAATGCTGGATAAAGGCGGTTTAATAGTTTGAGAACCATGCTTCATAGTTGCGTAAATAATTAAAGAAATTATATTTATTTCATTGTAGTTTGCAGTTGAATTTACTAGTTCCAGAGGTCTTGCGACTTGAAACTCGTACTTAAAGTTTGAAGTTAATTAAATGTCGCTTTAAATAATTAAATTTGGACTGATATGTTGATGATTAAATAATACTATTAACACATATAATCTCGAAGTTAAGTAAACATACCAGTGTAGTATAAAACTCCACTGTTTCCAGGACTAAAATTGTTGCTTCAAAGAAATTTAAATTCCAACAGATTCTTACAGAAATTAAAATGGGCGAAAATAATAAAGTTTCTTAAAATTATGTTCTCATGTTCAAGTACTTCTTCTTTGTATTGTAATAAAATGAAATGTAGTAAATAGCAACATCAAAGGCCTCTCAGAGTCGAGTTATTTTTACAAATCCTTGAGGAACTAAGATTGGATATTCTTTTTTCTTTAGTTAAGCTTTTTATGTTTTCACGGTGGTATTTTTAATCAAGGCATTGAAGCGCTTGAGCTATTCGCTTTTGTGCATTTGCTTTGTATTTCAGCGAACGTATACAGTAAAAGCTAATATATCAAACGCATTTTGGTAATTTTGGCAGATACATAAACTATATAATACTATATATTAAACATAAATAATAGAAGGGGGGAGCCAAGTAATACTATAACTTACTTCGTAGCTGATCGCTCCACTGAACATCTTGTTTTTCTTTCGTGTGAGTATGTGGCCGAACCTGTTGTCGGAGTCTTCAAGCCATCCGAAGGCCCCCAACAAGACTTATCGACTAATTTATCCCAGATAAATTTGTCGATAAATCATGTCATTGACATCTTAACGTGCCTTCCAAAACAAGGAAGCGAATACATCTCCACTGATGGCAGAAAAAGGTGAATTTTGTTGGTTAAAATTCTCACGTGCATCAATGAGATTTATTTTGCTTGATTCGGTAATGGTAAATCAGTTGCCTCCTGCAATGTTTGCATATACTGGCATAAAGTGATGTTTTGATAGAATACGTATAAAGTATGGGGGTTTTCAGGTCTTATATTACTAGCGCAAAATTGTTTTTGCTCGGCCGTTTGTACACAACTGTACTTTCGTATACACAGCTGAAAAAGCGCAAAACTGTGCTTTAGCGAATCGTAGATACGTGCTCAATGATGTATGGTATATTGCTACGATATGCTTTACGATTTTGCGCAATTTTGAAGTTAAACGACGTAGGGTACCTAAGAACTGGTATGTTGTTTTAATGGTTGATAAAATATAACTAAACGCGATAATGGTTTAGTTTAATAAAATTTCCGAACCATAGCCAATGTTCGAAACAAAGGAAATTAGTCACCCATTTTTTTAATCTACGTTTTTTTGTGCGACATACTGACTACGGTACTTAATGTAAAATAATGATACTCATCACAAGACATTCTTAGTGCTACTAACTACGATTCTTGATAATAATTTACGTACAATATTTACTATTATAAAGTCTAAAATATAACATTACAGATTTCTCTAATGCGTTATACTAGAAATACACAATAACGATCAATTAAAACACAAAGGAACATACATTAGTACAATAGGTACATATAATATTAGCATAAATCTACGACACAAAAATAAAAACAACATGTTACAGAATATCATTTTCAACAAGATAAGAAAAATTTAAAACATAAAAATTATTACAATTACAATAATCATACGCATCACGAGACATTCGTGGTGGGAAATACTGACTACGGTACTTGATGTACAATAATGATACGCATCACGGGACGTCACGTTTATAAGATGAAGGGAACCCCATGTCACTACGTACGAGGATTCTCAAACGTGCTGAATGAAGAATAGCCAGGTAGGTGGCATCGCGCCAAGTGACGTAGGCGCAGGTGGGAATGCCAAGAGTTAATGAACTTTGCAAATTTAGACATACCTGTGACATTTGTATGGTATTCGAGAGTGGACACGTGGCTTGTTAACCATGTACAGAATTAATAATTGATAGATTTAAAATAGAATAAATCGACTCCAATTCTATCATCACTATACTGTTAGGACGTTAAGAAATTTCTATATTTATATGCCTCAAAGGTACACCCTATCAAATGAAACAACATCTCTCACACAGTTATTATATATATAATAACTTAGATTATAATGTAATACTAGTTGCGCCTCGCGCTGATACCTGCGGTTTTCTGGGATCAAAAGTAGCCTATGTGTTAATCCAGGATATAAGCTATCCTAGTATGAAATTTCATCCAAATCCATTGAGCCGTTTCAACGTGTAGGAGTAACTAACATACACACAGAGACACACAAACTTTCGCCTTTATAATGTTAGTGTGAAGACTGCCTGCTTCTGTTAACAGCAATGCAAGACTTTTTAATAAATGAGCCAGTGAATTGTGCAGAAATAACAACAGAAAAATATATACACAACTTCCTCGATTTCTATTCCAATGTCCATAAAATATTTCCGGCGATAATAGTCGATTATACCAGTTTAATGCTATCATAATCGCGCAAGGAGCTATTTGTAAACACTTTTAGTACGATTTTACAACTGCACGGTACGGTTATTCTGGCTTGTGTAATGTAATAAAAGTCTGCTGTTTGTGCAGATTCAGTGGGTGTTCCTGAATGTTTGCCGTTAAAAGTAAATATTGAAGAAATTGAATATTCAAAGCCATGATACCATGCAGACGGGTTGCGACGAGATATTACGTGCGGGTTCAAAATAGGTGATAAACATTCAGGTAGTTTAGGGAAACAATACCATCTTACAAATAAAGAGACACTGAAAACTAAATAGTAATTTTAATTATCTACCACGTTGTGCCTTACAGTTGTAACAGAATAAAGGGAGTCTAAAACACCAAATAAACCTTTGCTTTTGCTAAATTTGGTAGGTAATAAGAACGCATGATCTTATAGTTTCCAAATATTATATTAAAATTTCAACAAAATAAAGTATTTTGAGGTTGAATAACTTTTTTGTAGATTTTGTAACAACGGACATCCAGGTAATCTTATAGGATCTTTTCTGACACGTATAAGAGAAACATATGTAAGAGAACTGGTGTTTTTTAACTTTCAATTAAAGGGGCTTTATTTATCTACCACGGCAGAACAGGAAGACGATCTTTGTTACAATATTAACTTATTAAAACAGGTTATTGTAACAGTATTCTGACTTTGCCTCTTTCCGACCCAGCAAGAATACTATGCAAGCTCGCTATACAAAGATTATCTTAAGGTTATTGTTTACTTAACCAAGGCGGCATCTCGCATAAGCGACAAAGCCCATTTTTCTAGATAAAAAAAGAATCGCTCATTCATTGAAACACCACAGGTAATAAAACAAGCACGGAAAAGTAATTTTGACAATATGTGCACGAATTTGTTTACATCTGTGTTTATAGCCACTAAACCACTATTTTGATACTCCTAGTTACGAGTATGTTTCATTATCCACATTTTTACGTTTCATGGTGTCCATAAAAAAATCTTAAATTGTACTATTTGATTATTTATTTTATAAGACAGGGGAATTTTAAACCTATGAAAATTTAAAAAAAACTTTCTGTTTTTGGGTAGCGGGTAGCCATTTTTTTCCTGAATAGGTTGGCTTATCTAAACGATACTCGTATAATATATCTTCTATAAGTAAAAATCAATGTTTGTATGTTTGTTCTCTATGCGTTCCTAAACCATTGATCAGATTGTAATGTTACTTTATTAGGGTGTTCTGGAGACACCCGCGAGGGTTGCTATATATAAATTATTTTATTACGTGACATTGGAACACATGCCGTGTACAGCTAGTCACAAATAAAAATAAAAAACTTTAACAGTTATCTCCATTGTTATAAAAATGTAGCAGCAAAACTTTAAATCTGGTTAATGTTTACACCCTTACTTTGAAATGACCGTCGGGCATGAGAAAATGTGTTAGGGACACACAGATTAAGACGTAAATTATTGTCGGATTGCGTTGCGTCCATTTGTTTATGCATTTGACATAAATGGTTCTTAAAATAAATGTTGGCAACGAAATTTTCAGCTCATAATTATGTTATAATAAAACTATGTTTAATGTTTTAAATATAACTTTATAACAGAAAGGCGAATACGTACAAACATATTTCGCTTTACTAACGTTTTTTACCGAATTCGAAAAGCGCAAGAAGTTATTTTCTATTGAATGTTTTTTCTTACGAGATATCCTCGTTAATTGTAAACCAAGTTGGATAAATATTTTTTTAATTGATACTAGCTCCACCCTGCGGTGTTACCCGTGGAATCGAAAGGAGTCTATGTATGAGGGTATAAACTATTCTAGTACCAATTTAATTGAAATTAGTTGAACCGTTTGAAGCTGTTGTGAAGGAATAACAAACACACACACACCCACACACACATACAAAGTTTCCCCTTTATAATATTAGTGTGATGGTAGTACCTTTGAGGTAGCCCTATAGAAATTGAATAACAAAATATCTCTAAGGGCTTGTTAAGGGATGAAGTCAATTAATCAGTCACTTCAGTTCCAAATATATTGTGACAGATGTAGAGCGAATGATTCTAGGTCTATGTATACAACTAACCTACAGTTATATTATATTATGTATTGTCTCTTCTTGTCTTGAACCTTGAACAAATCTAATATTAGAAATATAACAAACAAACAATTTATATTTTTAACGTCGTTATGTAAGCTCTAACGTTATATTTGTCGTCAAAGGTAATTTCTTTTCACAAATTTTATTTCTTCTTTTTAGCTCTGCGTTCTTTGGTCGTGGGTTCAATTTCCACTTGGGACAAGCATTTGCGTGACGAACGTATATGTTTTTTCTGTATGTATGTACAGAAAAACTTCTATCAGTTATAGGTTTCATAGTTTTTTTTTTAAAGAGAAGCGCGTTCTGCTTTTGTGATTTTTTTATAACATCGGGCATTCAATTGGTCCTATAGAAATTTCATTCATAATAATAATTATAAATCTTTATTTCAGGCTACATAGGCCTATAGAATAGACCTTACAGACTAATATACATAAAAAAATAAAACACAAAATAAAAAATTTATGACTCGATTTGTCTGCGCCGTGTAACGCAAGAATTTTTACAAATAAGGGAAAGTATTGAAGTCGTTTCATACAATTTTATATCAGTGTCTTGTCATTTGATTTTGTGATCAAAGCGTCGGACGCATTTATCGACACTGAAACGATTTGTAATTACAATTTTGTCATTAATGCCCTCAATGCGAGGTACAGTATTGAGCTATTCGAACTATCTGCTATGGCAAAAGGCCAATTTAGATCTAAAATAGCAATAACGTTATAACTTTCGTGTATTGCATTGGTTCATTGTCTAATACCAGCTGTCCCGTCTGCCCGTATGGAAAATTATTGTGGTGCTATTTTTTTCCTTTTTTTATTATCACGCTATAGTTTCAGTTACCTGTGTATTCTTTGTTTCATAAAATATGCGTGTACGTTTGTGTTAATTTAATTAATCTACGGTAAGTTTGATGAGTGGGGTGTGGTAATTTTCTTAACTTCAGTGTAATTAAGATGTGAATG
This sequence comes from Aplocera efformata, assembly GCA_921293045.1. Classification (NCBI taxonomy): domain Eukaryota; kingdom Metazoa; phylum Arthropoda; class Insecta; order Lepidoptera; family Geometridae; genus Aplocera; species Aplocera efformata. The sequence goes on from OV121057.1 coordinate 3,472,134, forward strand.
TTATTTTGTGCGGGTGGTTTCGGTATGATAATTCTGCATTAGGAACAAGCAGTTTCTTCCTAATTCACATAACAGTTAATGCGTGAAAGAATTACGTGCAAATAAATTACTTTTTTTTTATCTAATATATAAAAATGAATGTTTCTTTGTTCGTATTTTATGCACTGCCGTATCGTTCATCTGATTACGATCTGATCTGAAACTTGGTCATTATTCCTAGCACTTGCGCGAATCATTTTTGCTTTAGACGGCAGCAGCTCTGGGTTCCAGCTGATATGCTATAAAATTCATAACCATACAAGCGTGGTGTATGAAATATTCGTTTCTTTTGTATGAAATAGTCAGGAAACACATCAAATAATCGCTTTTCTGAAAAACACACAATTTATTCATAGCAAATATTTTTTCGTAAGTTTATTTAGAAGGATGCTTATTTATGTTTCACTTTATTTTGTATCTCATCTACTTTAAAATACCTTGTAGCCTCATTTCAGTCCAAACAACTGACAACCAACGGAAAACACGAAAAGTTTGTATTAAGATTTAGAAGGAAAGTTTACGAAGGATATTTCGTTTTAAATAATATTTCGTGTCAGCCTTGAGGAATTATAATAACAGAAATATTTTCGCCGTTTCAGTGTTTTTGTAATTCTATTTTGAATGTTTGTTGAAGTAGTTGTTTCTTCGAATACTAAAACATCTAGGGAATTGAGGAGGACTACTATATATATACTACAGCAATTCGTTCCGTAGCTTAGTTGGTCCCGGGTTTGATTCCTGTTCGGGGCAATTTTTGTGATGAGCGTTGAGTTTGCTTACGGGTCTATTGTGTTTGTTTTGTGTTTCTGTGTTCATCTGCCGCCTGCGATACAAGGAAACCTAGTGCAGAAATATCAGTGTTTAAACGATATCTATTTAATTATTTTGTTATGTATTTTAATTAACATAATATTTAACAAGCGTTTCTGTCTATTTGTGTATACTTCTATATTGGGAGGCTCTATAAATTTTTTCCATACCAATTACTTGTGACACCAATTTTCATTTCATTATTAAATTGATAAGGATTCTTATGATAAAATATTTTCCCCATCTTTTGCATTTTTGATACGTGTTTACATAGCAGTAACAGGAGATTTACATAAAGTACCAAATAGTCGCGCATCACGCAAGAAAAACAAAGCGAATTGTATTTTGCATAATTATTTTCTTAGTAGTTAGCTGTCGGAGTTTCTTTACAGGAATTATGTAAGACGCCAAGGCCACGTATCTACATCATCAATGGAATGATTTCATAACTTTTGATTACATATTTCAATTGCTATGAATTTTCATATCAAATGATTTGATTTGCCTTGAAAAATTTTATGTAACATTTAGGTAATCGGCCCTATGCTGTTTTGCCTTTTAAGTCGAGAAAAGTTGAACTACATAACGTCGGTACAAACCTAGCGTGACTTAACAGTAATTTTCATTCAGCTCCTATTTTAGCTATATAGAACTAACAGAATACTGAAATAAATAAAGGTTTCAGTTATCAGTAATCTAGTTCACATAAAACAAGTTATGGTTAGTTTGGGAGAAGATGGCGCTGTGTGACATTATTATTTGTTCATTGTTCTGCGTGTTATCTAAATAGGTAGAATTCATTTATGAATAAATAATAAACGTTTGCACACTCATACTCCTACTAGGATTCTCCGTGTCGCAGATGGCATAGATAAACAGAGACACAATACGAACACCCCGACACGAAAACAAACTTCATGGTCAACATACAAAGTGTTGCCCGGCCGGGAATCGAACCACCTCGCTTCGAAGGCAGCACTACTTCTAACTAAATCACGGAACCGTCGGATATATTACGTATCAATGTTTTAATTGATCAAAAAAATGTTTCGAACTTTTTGACAGACAGTGTTGCTACAGTAATTTATCCCCAGTCGTATATTAGTTCAATATTGAAACTGGCTGATAGCCAAGTCAAATTTATATATGATATAGTTTGGAGACATCAATTATGATCACGCATATATTTGACACCTATTCAAACTATCCGATTCTCCAGTCGACCGCGGTCAGAAGAAATCCGTTTACAAAATATGAGGACCAGATTTTGACTTATGTTGTAGTCGGCCAAGTCAATTTTGTTAGTGTACTTCAAAATGTCACGTTATATGTTTACATACACGAAAAATGTGTAAATTTTTATGTGAATAAACGATCATAAACATCAACACTGGATCTAAAGGAATAAATAATTATGTGTTAAAACGATATATTCCTGGAATTGTATTAGAGATCTGTATCTACATACACAGATATAAATAACTGATGCTTCATTGAAACAATTCATTATGTTTGTACCATCTAGGTAATTTCATGAAAAATTCCCACCCCTTAAGAGCGATAAGCAAATGATTGTATTGAACTGGTGCCCCTGAAAACCAGCGCTGAATTAGCGACACCGCTGACGCAGCACACGTTGAGCCTTTTTAGTAGTTACCACAAATGTTTGTAGTAATTCAACCATTTTTATTTTACCTGTTCTATGTAATAAATCAGTCAATTAATTCAATACCTTACCAATTTGCTCCAAGCCGATGTTCGCCTTCTCACAGTCCCGTTTATGCACACTTACCGTTCAGAATGTATATCATAGTCATAACGCGAGAGGTTATGCTTAACCGCACACCAACTCTCAGAAAAGCTAAGCTATTCGCCTTCATTCGGTTGGTCTAGACACAGAATTATGCACGAACTATCGCCTAAGGAAGCCTCTATGAACCTATTGCGGAACAGAATTTGCCTTTCAACCGAGATTTTCCGCAAGACACGGCGTTATTTCATGCGAGTTACTGTCTTGCCGCGCCACAAACAAGCCACAGGCACTTGTACACGAGCTATGTTGTGTTATGTAGCTACGGAGAGTAGCTGAAAGTACTGATAATTTACATACTAATTATTGACTGCATTCTGCACTGAAGGTCGTGGGTTCGATACATACCTGGTACAAGAATTTGAGTGACGAGTATGTTTTGGGTCCACGTGCTTAGATGTATTTACATGTATGTACTAATATAAAAAATACTATATATTCTATGCGTTATCTGATTTCATTTCATTTATTTATTTATCTTTCGACATTACTAATGCAAGTCAAATATTATAGTAGTACAGTAAGTACAAATGCAATTAAATGAAAAAAAGACGAGAAGACTAAGTGTACTATATTTCAAATTGAACGAGAGTTGCCGTTATATTGTAAAATTATGTAAATATTTACATAGTATAATATTGGGTGTGTGAATATGACTCCGCCCTTTCTCAACAGATGTCGTTTTTAGTATTGTTTACGTGTACTAATAAATGACCATACTTGTATTCGATAGTACTGAATGTCAGCTATCTAACGCATTTTATGATATTTGGTTGAAGTGTAAGCAACAATTGTTTTCACCTTTTCGAAAATGTCGGTTTTTATTCCAAATAAACGTCATTTGCGGGAAGTGTTATTACATTATTTTATTGCGAAGAAAACTGCAGCGGAAACTTATCGTTTGCTTGTGGAGATTTATGGTGAGCATGCTCCGTCTAATACAACTTGCAAGGAATGGTTTCGACGATTTCAAAATAACGATTTTAGTACTGAGGATAAAGAACATGGAAAACCACCAAAAAAATTTGAAGATGCTGAATTGGAAGCATTATTGGCGGAAGATTCTTGCCAAACTCAATCAGAATTAGCTGCAGCATTAAATGTTGATCGTTCAACTGTTGCAAAGCGTTTACAAATGATGGGAATGATTCAAAAAGCCGGTTACTGGGTTCCACATGATTTAAAAGAAAGAGACATGGAACGTCGGAAAACCATTTGTGAAATGCTGCTTCAAAGACAGCAAAGAAAAGGATTTTTGCATCGGATAGTCACAGGAGACGAAAAATGGATACACTACGAAAATCCTAAACGCAAAAAAGCTTGGGTGAAACCAGGCGAACCAGGCCCATCACAGCCAAAAATAAATATTCACTGTGCCAAGGTCATGCTCTGTATTTGGTGGGATCAGAAAGGTATTGTATATTATGAGTTGCTCAAACCCTCTGAAACTATTAATGGAGAAGTTTACCGACGACAACTAATGCGTTTGAAGCGAGCCATAGAAGAAAAACGACCAGAATGGGTGAATAGACATAACAAATTAGTTCTTCAGCATGACAATGCCAAACCGCATACCGCAGAAGTCGTAAAAAGATATTTAGAGGGACAGGACTGGGAAGTGTTACCCCACCCGCCATATTCACCAGACATAGCTCCTTCGGATTACCACCTATTCCGGACGATGCAGACAGACCTTACTGGAGAAAAGTTTACTTCATGTGAAAGTATCAAAATTTGGATTGACAACTGGATAAGCTCAAAAGACCAGGACTTCTTCCAGCAAGGAATACGAAAACTACCTGAACGATGGGCGAAGGTTGTAGCTGCAGATGGAGCATACTTTCTATAATTTTTTTTTTTAATTTTGTAAGCGAACAAATGTTTTATTTTGACAAAAAGGGGCGGAGTCATATTCACACACCCAATACATACTACATAGATTCCCATAGTACAAGCTATGTAAATTTTGGGGTTAGATAGTGCTTTGAGAAATGACAATAAATATAAAGTACCAGTCCTTACTACCGTCTCAAAAAAACCACAAAATGCATGCTTTGCAACTTCTTAGACTTGTAAATATTTTTATTATATCATATAGTATTATTATAAATTTTCTTTAGGTATAGCTATTAGGTTGTACCTCGAAATCGATAGAAATAAAATTACAAGTCAATGCTCTGCTTTGTTTGTTCTCAATACAAACAATTCCACTAGTTTATTATTAGTAGATTCATACTGGAGAGTGAGACTAGACATATATTGAAATAAATAAGACTTTGCGGCATGTCGCAGTCGTATATAAACCCAAAAGGGTACGTGTTTTCATGCAACCATCTTACCATTATTTTGCAGCTACTATTTTATCTTTAAAAGCAAAAACCTTATTGTGCTGGACCAGCGTCTTCCATAGTAAAAACTTGCTGCACTTTCTCATCTGTTTCTCCACTTGTCCTCGCTTCAAATATTTTTCAAGGGTTCTTCAAACGTGCGGTACTTTATATCTGTGTTCATTTTACATGAATCCTCTTTTGACTTAATCAGCCAAAAACGTCAATATTACAAAAGTAGTGTAAATTTTCATGGCTAGAATAGTTCTTATATTTTGAAGTAATTTATGCACCGGGATAATAGTTTATCAAGTTAAAAAAACTTATTACAATAAAATATTGCCTATTTTTATAACTACAACATTATATATAAATAATAAATATACTTTGAGACAGGATTCCTTGCCTAAAGGTTATCGGAAAGAACATCTTCAATAGATAGGTTGATATACTCATTTATGTTAACTACAAAATTATTTTTACTTTAAAACATTACAAGAAAGTAGAAATTACTGATGGCACAGTGGACAGCCTTTACATAAAAAGTAATCTTTTCAAGCAACCTGATTGGAATTGAATTAAAGCTTGAAAGAGGAATCAGTGTTACCATAAGTTACTAACAATTATTTCTGTTTTTTGTATATTGTTACCCGATTTCTTCGCCACTTGTGAGCTGATTTTGATATTTTTGTTCTTTTTTTATTAGTTTCATTAGAGAATTCCACCTAGAGTCGTCAAGTAAATAAGTCGGTTTATTCGACTTAATAAACTAGTCTATTATTCTGTGTGGACATATTTTAATTATTTTAATAAAGCACTAAAGAAATAAAAAAAAAAAACAATAACAATAATAAAACAAAAAAACAAGCTGTACACTGTTCATTTTTGATTACGATAATCAAAAATGAACAGTGTACAGCTATCATTGACCCCGTCTTGACGTTTAGGTATTTCAAATATCAGTGCTTATAAAAATACATTTAGATTTCTGTCGATCACAAATCATGATCATAGCATTAGGCACATCTCCAACAAGAGGCCGATAACCTGTTTTAGATCATAACACTAAATGGATATCATCGGATTGCCATAGTTGATATTCATGATCTTCAAAAACAGAAACCAATGAGAAAACAATACATTTAATGTATAAATAATTAAAATAATGGTAAAAAAATCTTTTTAAAAACAAGCTTTTTGAATAACTTCGGAAAACCAGAAAAAATGCTCCGCCATCTCGGAGGTCCCGTCATCTTGGATATACATATTGGAATTAGAATGACGTCACATAGCTAAGCATGCATTGTCTTCCAAAATTGTATCTCTGCCTTCTGCGCTGTAGGTTCGATTCCTGCGCAGGTCAAGCATTTATGTTCGTCACAGAAATGCTTGTGAGTAGGAATCGAACGCACGACCTACAACGCAGAAGGCAGAGCTACTACCAACTGAACTGTGATACATATTTCTAGAATGTTGTAGAATAATCTTGATATGTAAATAAAGAATTAACATTTTTGTAAAACAATGAGTGTGAGGAAATCTTACACCTGAGTATAAGTTTAAGAACACTTTAAAATAGATCGGTGGTACCTACCTCTTTGTACCCTTCTCATAGTATAGCCTAACTATTTGCTTTTAATGGTAAACGGCCTGCGTTCTGGAATGTTGCCTAATGCGTTCGGTAAGCGAGTTCTGCTATCGACACGTCTCAAGATTAACAGAATGCATTTTAATAGTGATCGACGTATCGAATTGTTATTCGCAAATGGTTCACTGAACTTATGGGTCTTTAAATCAATATTGGAGATTGATTTAGTATTGATGTTTATAAGAATAATAAAATATAGTTACCAAATGGAAATTTATACAAGAGATATTATGAATACATATATCTATACTGTATGTATAGATACAGATACAGATATAGATGTATAGATATAGATACAGAAAAACAACACTTCAGGCTCATTACACATAGGTATACCCCGGCTGGGAATCGAATCCGCGACTTCTAAGGCAGTGTTGCTACTAATTAAGCTACGAAGCTATCTACAATTATTCATTGAAATTCCTCAGTATACTTTTAATTGAAATTAATCCCAAATTACGTAATTGATGACTGAGTAAGTATAATTTTTTTTTTGCAATAGCAGTGATGAAACGAGCTGGAAGCCCATCTGATGTTCAATGGTTACTGCCGCCCATAAACATCAGCAATACGACTCAGGTATACCCTATTGAAGTATAATAAGACCTAAGTCGCATTGCGTTGCACCCATCACTCTGAGGCGGGGAGTTAACGCTTCATGTGTAATTTCACCGGCACCCACACCCGCCCACCAGATCGATTACCAGATGTGTTAACAGTACTTCTTCGGTTGAGCTAAAAGGTTGCTCATTTTGGGGATTCTGAGGTATCCATCAACATGGTATCCCCAAATGAGCTAAGATGCTATAAGTAGGATCTTAGATATTTTTATTTCTGTGCCGCCTGTGACACAGTACAGGGAAATTTCTTGAAAAACTAAGAGTTTATAATACTAGTTTAATATAAGTTTCAATACTAAACATTATAACTAAAGTATTATAATGTTTAGTATTGAAACTTATATTCGCCCTACGAGATTGTATCCTACTTAGTAATATTATAAATGCGAAAGTTTATTTACTCCTTCACGCTCCAACGGCTGAACGGATTTGAATAAAAATTGTTATGAAGGTATTCCATACCCTGGATTAACTCATAAGCTACTTTTTATCCCGGAATGGAGGATGATTTTTATTTATGACTTGCAAAAAAACACAATTTCTGACAGTTTTTAGGATTTCGTACCCAAAGGGACTAAGACTCCGTACGTGTGTCCGTCTGTCACCAGGCTGTCAAATGAACCGTGATAGTTAGAGATTAAAAATTTTCACAGATAATGTTTTTCTGTTGCCACTATAACAAAAAATACTAAAAAACAGAATAAAATAAACATTTGAGGGTGCTCTCATACAAAAAGGTGATTTTATTATTTGTTTTATAGAAAATGGTACGGAACTCTTCGTGCGCGAGTCCGACTCGCACTTGGCCGGTTTTTTTTCCAATCGTCTCACGTCGACTTTTTAACCGTAGTTAAAACAGGGCACAGCTAGTTGTTTATAAATAAACCCAAACTCAAAATACAATTACAAAATAGTTCACATGTATATTGAGCTCTTCCTGCCAACTGCGTAGAAATACAATGTTGGACCGTTCAACACTGTTAACAAGCAAAATTATTGCAACTATTTCACTTTAGCCTAATAAATCTCGCAAAATGGACCATCTGAAGACGGTCGGTTCTAAGCTTCAGCAGAGTGATGATTGAAACAACTATTCTCGTAATATATTTACAGCTCAGGTGGTTGTTGCTATGCCTTTTATGCGCTATGGGTTCGATTCCCAGGTTCGAAAGAAATATAAATATTCTTGGACATTTCATTCCAAATTTACATATAATACATATAATACATATTGAACACCCAGACACAGAACAAGCATCTACATTCATCGCAGTGGCATCTGAGTGACAATTGAACTTACGACCTACAGCGCAGAAGGCAGAGCAACAACCAACTCGCTTCGAAGGCAGGGCTACTATCAACTAAGCCACGGAGCCGTCATATGTATTGCCATAGCTATACAGTCTTTTATATTTGGTTTTAAAATAAAATGACAATGGGTGTCGTTTTTACGAAACAAAAGTTTGTTGACTGAAGCTTAAAATACCCAAAAATGCCGATGAGTATAATAAAACCGCGTTAAAGAAATTATAAAAATCGTTAGACAGGAATAAAATTCGAGATTGTCTCTAATGATCTTAATAGGGGATTAAGAAAATTAAGACGCGAAAATGGCTTATAATTTCGTAACACCGACATAACTCTAGGGAAAATCTTTTAAATACCGTATAATGTTAGAAATTTAAAGGGTTTGTGAACGCAATTTGGTAATTCATGGTAGATTCCCACCGCTTGTTCAAAGACGACTTTAAACGCTGATCTATTTTTGACCAGTTTTTGCCCGCGGCTTCGCTCACTTTAATGTAGATTTTGACTTCCTCGTTATGGCTTTTTGTGTCTTTAGCCACACAAATTCTGCCAGTGTCCGTTTTGTTACCTGATTTAATCTAAGTGAGAATGAATTTTAATCCATCACAGAAATCCAATCTGATTCCTAGATGTCACATTTATTCACATGTTCGTTTGAAACTTTAATGTTCCATGGTTTGAAAACGTGCCAGGTTCTTCTCAATGTTTTCCTTCACTGTTTTGAGAACATAGAACGTTTGAAAAATTCATTGGTGCAATACTAGATAAAAAACAGCCATTTCTTTTAGAAGAGTTGTCGCGTTCAGAATATTCGTCTGCAAATATAATGTAGTTTTCTTATTGTCAAAAAATTATAAGGAATCGCGAAATTTCAGAGAACACAAATAAAACCATCAGAGTAAATAATAAATAAACGTTAACACACTCACACCTCTACACTAGGATTCCCTGTGTCATAGATGGCATGGACAAACACCGAAACATCCAAGACAGGGCAGACAGGGCTACTATCAACTAACCTACGGAGTCGTCTCTTGCCCAATCAACTTGTTCTGCCCCAAATGAAATCCAAAAAGTCGTTAAATGTATTCTACATTTTAAACCTTGTTAGCTGAACTTAGCTGGTGAATTGCTTAAATTACGTTTGTATTCATTACAGAATGGCTACTACAACGGAGTCGGCGAAGACTGAAGTAAAAGTAAGTACGATAAATTCATTTGAAACTCCCATTTCCTAGTTAACTTCAATAGTTTAACTTGAAAAAGCTTTCGTATTAACACGAACCAATTAAATTCTCTCCTCTGTGATTGTGTTATACGTACCTACAGCAAACTTTAAACAAGGTATTTATGTACTTATATTAATACTATATAATAAGAGCTCTAAGAAAGCAGTGGTTGTCGGTTCTTCAAGCTATATGGGCAGGTCATATAGGTCAAGGAACTGACACCTGCAGGGACATAAAGATTTTTGAATGGTAACCGCGAACCGGCGGACGAAGCTTAGGAATACCCCTCATCCAATGGACCGATGTTCTTGTAAAATATTTTTATATTTCATCATCAAAGTCTCACAATTTTAGGGGGTTGATCGCGTCTGTAGGTGAGAACCCTCTTCTATCTGGGTGGTGTCAAACAAGCAAATGGAAGTAGCAGTAGAACTTGTGCCAAGTTCGTCCGGTACTGCCTCCACACCGCAGTCTGCCGCCAAGCTGTGATGCCCTCATATTGCTGTGTTCCGCTGGAAGGGTGTGGGTGCCGGTGAAATTTCAGAGTGACGGGAGTGACTCGGTTCTTCGCATACTTTAGTAGGGGAAGACCTGAGTCGTATGTTTGTTGTTTATGGGCGACGTTAACCACTTAAGATCAGGTGGGCAATCTGCTAGTTCAGGAAAGTAAAAAAATTGGCGACAGAGGTAAGCAGGTCCATATGTCGACTCGCTTCACTGTTGGCTACACAATCGTGGCAACATAGACTGAGGATGTTTGAAATTCAGCGCCGCCATTATTTTCCAAGAATAACCCACCTACGTCCAAGAAAAATGCTTATTATTATATCCATGTTATTATTAGATGACTCCGTGGCTTAGTTGGAAGCTATCCTGCCTTCGAAGCCAGGTATCTCGGGTTCGATTCCCGGCCGGGGTAGGCTTTGTGTGATAACCGTGTAATTTGTTCTCGGGTCTAGTGTTTGTCTTGTGTTTCTGTATCTGCGACACAGGGAATCGTAGTGCAGTGGTATGAAAGTGTAAATGTTTTTTTTTATTCCGCTTTGTTAGCAATTAAGTGGCTAACTCTGGTGTCGTAGATTTTAAGAATAAGAATAAGAATAAGTATATTTTATTGTTACACTGTGTATATAAAGATCTTATAAGTATTATTTATGGAAATGGCTTATCGACTAGTAAAGCTGGAACCGACATCTTAATGTACCATCCGAAGCATAAAAGCGCTCAGTTAAAATACGTAAAAAACGGTCACCCATCCAGCTTCTGACTGGGCCGAGAGTTGCTTAACTTAGATGATCTATAAAGAACGTCTAAGCAAGCTTCGACAAGAGCGCTTCCAAGTAATCAAAAGCAGACAAATGTATGTTCGTATAGACTATAGACAAACAATAATTGCACCAAATAAAAATAAAAATATAAAAATTCACGACACTTTTTGACAAAAACACATCGGTCGAGTAAAAGTTGGTGTCTCTACAAAAATAATATCTCCTGAAATCTGGCACGCTCCGCGACCTTGACATAAAGTAGGGGCAACCACAATTGTGACGTGGTTGGCGTGAATATATAAATTTGACTCCGAAATTTTACTCCGAAATGTAGAAACCTATCCAACGTTTGGCAAGCAAGCAGTATATCGTTAGTTTGATAGGTTTTGATAATGTTCATAAGATAGCAGGCATTTATTTATCATCATGTTTTGGGTAATTTAATTATGTCATAATCAAGGATTATTAAACAGTACCTGGGCGATAAAGCATCGCTCTTTTATTTCTTCTTTTTGTTGTTTTTAAGACCAACATTAATTTACAATCACTACAATTATACAGGTAATAAAATAAATAAATGAATATATAAGAACTGCTCTTTTAAAGTAATAAGATTATCCATAATGACATCGGCTATTTTGCCCAAGTGATTTCATTACTTTTTATCTAATGGTCGCATAGAGACAATGTTTATCGTAGTTGTCTGTAGCTGTTTTTGGAAATAATTTAAAATTAAATCTTCATTTAGGATAAATGACACGTCATGAACAAAAATAATATTTAAAATATCTGTATTTATTAAATAAATATATAAAAATCCGAGGTTGAAGAAGATTGTAATCCAATTATATATTTTTGAAACGTAAACACATCACCAAAGTACTGATTCTGGTGGCGATTTTCAAGGCTAGCACATTAGTTATAATTAAACAACTTATGTAGTTCTCTATGTAGAAAGCTGCATAGGTTGCTGTAGAAAATGCATGTAAAAATTGTGTGTACAATATTAAACTATAGATCAATAATGGGATTTGAGATGCGTAATATGTAAAAGTTTCAGTTTTAACGTCTTCAGGAACCTCTATTAGCATTTCGAAGTAGTTTTATTTATTCCAGAGTACTCCGAAGTAAAACTGGTTCCCTCCCTCTGAATCCCTGTTCCACACATTACTCTTCATTAAGTTGTATGGCTCTCTGTAGAATGCAACTTAACGGTATGCCAGTTAAAGTTTATTGTGCCCCAAATAACAAATGTTTGTAGGCTTTGCTGTTATTTTAGTGTAAATGCAAATTTCTGTGGCATTATTTTGGTAACTTCAATGTACCTGATAGTAAGTGAAAATGACTAGACTTATTGTATGTTACTAGTAATGTCTTATTTTGTTCAATAATTATATTTGGTAAATCTGTATAAAAAACTATGTGTCTACGTAAATATATTTTATTAACATAATGGTGCTCTTTACGCTGTTTATAAACGTTAAAGATGAAAGAAATATGCTCGCCAGATCACCTACGCATTTTATGAAATTTATAAAGCCTACGTATTACGATAAATAACTTTTTTGTGGCGCCAAATATGCATCGCTTGACGTCATGTTGACGTCACAAGTTTTTCCCGATAAAATAAATGCATACTCGAATCCACATAAGAATCTCCACAGAACTAATAGGTCGGAAGACAATAAATATTTGCTTCGACAAGAAACTAGCGCACCAACCAAGGTACTTCTCAAACGGAACGGACGCGATGCCATTTTGGTGTGCAGCCAAGATTAGTGGGCGAGTTATTAGGGAAATCCATAAATTACGGACATAGCTGCATAAAATAAACAATTTGATATATTAATAAGCTATGTCTGAAAACGAGTGAAAACGCTTTGGTAGAAGAAAAATGGTGAAGGCCACTTTGAAGTAAAACGTTATTTGATTTGATTGGGAACTAAACTTCGTACTAGGGGTGTCACGGTTAAGCAAGTTTCGTTTAACGTATTTACCATGAAAAATCCATGTGCTAATTTGTAATAAGAAACGCTAAATGTTTGACTGATGTTCTTAGGTACCGTTAAGACCGAATAAAACTCACGCTTTAGCTGTACTGACAACCATAATTTAAATGTTGCAAGATGGAAAACGAATATAACGTAACGAGGCATGTGGCCACGTGCGTCGCATTCCACACACAGCTTCGGCCATGCACCTGTCGTTTGACGCACCTCATGCATCCCATTTGGCGCCAACTCGGGTTCCATATCGCATGAAAACGGATGAATGAAGATTGCGTTTGATAAATAATAATCGCGAAACTGTCGGAAGCGTTCGGTGTCTTGATTTGTAAAGACAAATCACGGACGAGCTCGCTATTGGGGTCGGTACCAAAATACATGTCGGGTGGCGACCGGCGGCAGTAGGCGGCAGGCGGCGCACGCGCCGACCGCGCGCAACTCTCCCAGACTAAAATCTACCGGCTCATTTACTACCGCGCTATATTTAACCGCTGTGACCAGATTCATATCTGCATGTTACCTCAAAAATACGTGATCCGTCTCGTATGATGCAAAACCGAAGTGCGTTCTCTCCAGTGTCGGATATAAATGTGTTGACTGGATAAACAAACGCGACCGAAACCCGCCGCGCAGGAAGTAAATATAATATTTCGCGACGAACATCAGACCTCGTGAGTATCTCCCTATCTATTTTCTACCGGTGTTGTCAGATTGCCAAAAGTTCCGTCGCTTTTAAGCTTTCAAATGCGAATCATATTTTTCATAAATCGAACGGTATCGTAACGTGAGGGAAATTTATTTCAGCGATATGAATCCGCCGTCAGCGATCCAAGGCGCCATGAGCCGGGACCGCAAACCGTTCACGTACACGCCTGGTGGATTAGATCTCTCGGAGATCAAGTCCGAGCGGATGGCGAAGCGGCTAATGAGAAATGCCATGAATGAGGGAGTTCCACAACTGCCGCCGCAGCAGGTTCAATCCCCGCCGACGGCAGCCGTTGCCGTTCCCAATTTCAATTGTCTTCCGGTTCAAGTTTTCCCAGCGTTCAATTTACCGGCGAACCCCAAATCATTATTGAGGACGAGAAGTAATCCAGTTTCTCGCGAGGCACCCCTACAGAGACAGCCCCCACCGCCACCGTCGCAATTTGTAAACAATACGGGAGAGACTGGCGTGGGAAAATATAACACATTCAATAAAAATACGCCCCCGTACCCACAGATAAACAATAACAGACCTATATCTATGTACGAGTATGGAACGCCGGGAAATGTTCAGCCATATATGAATTATGGAAACGATAGCAATGATGCAACATTTCCAGAAATCAGCTATGATGCTCAATATTTTCAAACTCCCAAGATAAATAATTACGTAGAAAGTACCGTACCATCAAATATAGCAAAAACTGAAAGTATGGATGATAAGAAAGGAAACAATTATACCAGTGCTCTATTTGAGGAATCAAATTTTCCTACTGCAGTTGCATCAGAGAGCAAAGATTCTATAATTGACATAAAGCCTGTGACAGCTACTACAGCACCTGAAGTTAGTGCAATGCCCAATCAAGAAGACTTGGGCTACAATAACGAACAGGTCCAATTAAAATTACTGTACACTTATTATATATATATCTATTTATCTGTTTCAATTATTTGTTATACGTATCTGCTTTACAATGTCACAGACTTATAAGGAAATTACTATCACACTAAAACATTTTGTTGATTGTGAGTTAACCTCAGTTTTATTTTATATCTACTAACACTTAATAGTTATCTTTCTGTAGTTTGTTATTAACACATAAATGATAAGCTAATACAATATCAACCAAATAATTGTAAGACATTGATTTATCTAATTAAGTTTATTTTTATTTCCAGAAAGAAGTCAAAATAGTAAAGAAAGAAGTAAAAAAGGAGACAAATAGTGAAGAACATAATGGAGATCAAAATGGCGATACTCAAGCTGAAATGACTATAAAATTACCAACGAGCAAATCAGCCGCCAAAACAGAGACTAAGGTGGAGATTACGAAAAAGACTTTACCAGATGGCTCTGTAGAAGAAATAAAAAAAACGATCACCAAAACCACTATCGATGGTAAAACAGAAATAAAAACAAAGACAGAAACTACAATTATACCTAAAGACGATGATTACGAGGAGGAGGAAGAGGAAGTAGAAGAAGAAGAAGAAGAGTCTAGTCAAGTTGATAAAGAAGTGACTGAGGAAGGGAAACAAATTGAAGAAAAAACTTCATTTAATAAATCAGAACAAAACGTTTCAGAGATACTTGAGAATGGACAAAGTAATATAAAAAAGACTGAAGAAAGATCTGAAACAACTACGACTTCAACAAAGAAAGTGGTGATAGTACAAGATGGTAAAAAAGAAGAGCAAGAAGAGGATGAAGAGGAAATAGAAGAAGAAGAAATAGAAGAATCTGAGCCAGTTACAGTTGTTATAAAAACACCTTCGCAATCCTCAACTCCTCAAAAAGAGGTCAAAGAAGTAGAGGAAACAGAAGTTGAAGATGACGAAGAGGATAGCAAAGAAGAAAATATAAAAAAAGAAGAAAAACAAGAATTAGAAAATGTCCCTCAGAAAGATGAACCTGAAGAAGAAGAAATAACAAAAACAAGTATCAATAAATCTGAATCAAAACCAGATGAAGAAGAAAATGTAGAAGAAGAGGAAGAATATGAGGAAGCTGAAGAAGTTGAAGAAAACAAGGTAGAAGTAAAAGGAGAAAGTGAATCCCTTCCTGTCAAAGTAATTGAAACTGTTAAACAAGAAATTCGCGAAGAAGAAAATGAGGCCAAAAAAGAAGAAATTTCTGAAAATCCTGTTGATGATGACAAATCCAAGTCAGTAGAGTCAATTGGTGAAGAATCAAAATCTACAGCAGCTGAAATAGAAATACCAATTCAAATAGAATCAGGTGAAAAACATGAAGCAGTTGCAGAAAAAACAGGAGAAATCAAACAAGAAGGATCCGAACGATCGCATACGCCATACACTGAAAAACTGGGAACTCCAGAACCTAAACTGCCACTGAGAGAACCCTCAGTGCCTCTAGAGAAGGTTGAAGATGTTGAAATTAAGCCATTATCTGCAGGTAACTTTGTAAAAAAATCTCTTACAGAAACAACCGAAATTATTACCGGTACTGGCGAGAAACCAACAGGATTACTGACCGAGTATAATAGGACTGAAAATATTGTCACTGTTAATCGTACTACAAAAACATTGGATTACGAAAACTCTACCCCGCAAACGATTCCAACTCTTACTTACTTCACCCCTCACATCGAAAAGTTTCCGCCGGTATCGCCTGGTAGACCTTACCAGCCAGTTTACCCATCAGAACCGACGTCCGAAAGAAGACATAGTTTGCTTCTAGAGAGACTGAGCGTAGAACGCCAAATACCTACGAACGAAATTTACCAAAATACCCATCAGTACAATCAGCCGGCAGAGCAACAAAACCAATGGTCCCAAGAACCCCGAGTGGAAATTCTTACCATTGAAAATGTGAAGCCTAGCACCATCACTAACCAGCAGTGGTATCAGCAAACAAAGAAAGAAGATGTTACTTATAATAACGTGGCTCCCGTTGCTCCACCAGTAGCTCCAACTTGGACACAGCCAAAACCTCAAACTCAACAAGTATATCATCCTCCTCCACAGCCTACGTATCACGCTCAACCTCCTGCTTACCAGCCACCACAGCCACATCCTGTGTACCAATCTCAATCTCAATACCAACCTCAAGCGCAACCACAATACCAATCTTACACAGAAAATCTGCAACAAAATTCATCTACTCAACAGAACACTTTTTCAACTTACACACCAAAACCAACCAACTGGGCTTCAAACACAAGCAACTTAGACACACTATCTAATACACAAAATCAGTATAATTACAAAGACTCAACAAACTCATACCAAACACAACAACGCTCTTCATCATACGTGCCTCCACCATGGGAACAAGACTCTACTTACGTCGTAGATAATTCCCAGAACTACTATCAACCACCCCCACAGAATACCCTCACTCCAGATCATAATCAATCTTGGAAGCCTACGCCGCAAGCTAGCAAATTCACAAAAACAAGTCATACTGCTTACATACCACCTAAGCCAAACCAGTCATTTGTGAAACACGTCACGATTGCGGAACCACCCAAACAACCAGGTCGTAAAACTTATTATAGCGAGTACGAAAGACGTTATATTTCTGTGCCCGAATCAACTTACATCCCAGGCGAAACTAAGCTACCGCCCCAGATTCAAACCCAACCCGATCCCTCTCCTGCTTACTACTATGATAACAATGAACCGGCTGAAACCGTTGAACACGAATGGAGGAAGGAATTGAGAGAGTTTACGGAGAAAGCTCAGACACAAACTTACCCGGAAAATGTTAAGCCTCCGTGGGAAATGGAAACTAAGACCACACAAAACTACAGCTACAAAGACACACAGAACCAGTATGCAAAGACACAAGAAACTACTTACACAGCAACTCCTACCTGGAGCCAAACGTTGCGGCCGCAATCTTGGCGTGAACGAAGTTTCGAGTCAGAGTTTGTGTCTCAAGAATGGCCCAAAACCAACACCTTGGGGCGTGGTCGTCCACTAAGTTCATACGGAAAGGAACCGGTGCCGGAAAGGACGCGAGGAGTATCTGTGGATAGATACAACCCGAACAATTATCAGTCGCCCGTCACGGCGGAACATCCCCCGGTGCAGACGTTTACGCACAACCCCCCTGCTCCACATGCGACTGGTTATCATAACCCAAATGTGCCTGCTTACCACGCCCGTGCTTCAGCTGAACCTAGGTAAGTTACGTCATTTTGAACCAGATTTTTCACAGTGGGTAGACCAGTTGCTTCCGTCTGTAAGTGAATACCCTCAGATTCCCTATATGAACTTCCTGGGAGGTACTGAAAAGCTACAAAAAGTAGCAGTAGAACATGTGCAAAGTTCCCCGGAGTAGTACTGCTTCCACACCTGGTAATCTGCCGCCAAACTGTTGTTTTGAAAATAAGTGAAATAACTCACAAAAGATTTAGCTTAATAACTATGATATTACTATAAAGTACTAGAAAAATTAAAAAGTCAAAGTCAAAAATGTTAATTTCATTTGAATTCTTGAATAATCTCTCGCTAACGTGAATTTTGTACATAAATAAATAAATATTCATGGACATATTTAACACAGCGCCATCTGGTCCCAAACTAAGCATAGCTTGTAATATGGGAACAAGATAACTGATAGAATACATATAGTACTTTATTTGTAAATACATACTTATAATACATATTAGCACCCAGGCACAGAACAAACATTTATGTTCGTCACGCAAATGTTTGTCCTGGGTGGTAATAAAACCCATGACCTACAGCGCAGAAGGCAGAGCTATTACCAACTGAGCTATGAGGCCAGTACATAAATATGTACGTACAATATAAGTATTATTAATTCTAATTATTTGCTTATTTCATGTTGAAAGCTTACTACCATTTTGTGGAAGCTTGCAATACAACTTCCCATAAAAGATCCATTTACTTTTTCCAATCAGAACTTGGGAATTTCAGTTTATTTTAACTTCTAGAGTACAAACGTATTGCTCTTTTTGTAACACAAATACAGCTATCCAGATATATATCCAAGCTGCTATTCAGAACACCGAACATATTACTATGAAAATTAACTAAGATAAACTAACCGTTTAGCTGCCTATTTTACGTACCGCAAATGCAGCGGAGCTAAGCCCCGAAGCGAGAGCTTCTATATGTTTTCCCCACTGCAGCTTTGCATTTTTATTCAAATCCAGGAAGGCATTTCTTTTTTTTAAAGTATGAGTATGATAATGATACATATTTTGCTGAGAATCAATCTCAAAGTTATGATAGGCCTTTCACATTTTTGTTTAATAAAAAAGGGAGAATTTGTGAATTGCATATATATAAAACAAAACTAAACTTCAGACATGAAGGTGTGAAGTTTAAAAAATAACTAGCCAAAATTGTTATGTTTCAGAGAGCAACCAGTTTACCAGCAACCGAGAGCATGCAGGGAAGCCAGAGCCAGTCCGTTCCAGTCGAGGTCCTTCAAATATCTTCAATGGATCACCGGGACCGAAGATTGAATTAAGTTAAATGTAGACTAGGATCATGTTTAGAACATTGTATAATATAAAATCTTAAAAGTATCATGGTTATGAACATTATTGTTCGTGTTACCGAGATATTTACCATGATTTGTGAGTTTTGTTGACTCACGATATTTCGTTTGCCCGGGATCATGACGCATGTAACTGCGTCGAAATATCGGGAGTCAACATAACACGATTAATATTGTATAAAATCCTTGTTTCCATTTTTATGCTGTACAATCTGTACATACACAATTTTACTGGTACAATTTTAATTGCACTACAAATAGAGGCGATGCCACCAAATCACATTTTTTAAAATGAAAATTATTTTATACAATGTTTTTAAGCGTTATACGGATGTACGTAAATTTGGTGTTGCAAAAGTCTATTCGCTGGAAAATCCCTAAATTCTATTCAATTGAATTAATGGAGATTTTTTAAATGTGAATGTAATTCGAATTCTGTAGGTAGCTCTAAGTTAATAAACTTAATGTACAGTTGATTTATGCGGTCCTTTCTATACGTAGTATTTGTTTGTTGGTTTATATTGAAACTCATTTAGTTAACAATAACAGTAGACAGAAGTAAACTAATAATGAGCAGACGAGCAACATTTCATCTGTTCAGTTTCATTGATTTAACATAAAGAAAATGTCCCAGCATAGCGTATACACACAAGTACATAACTAAGGTTATTCTACTTGATCACGATAAAAGTAAGCAATTAATTTACTAAGATATGAATTTTGTTTTATAATTATGATGTCGTTATCACCAATCGGCTGTTAAATGCATTTTCGATAGAGACTGACTCGGAATTGTGGCTCGTTTGCCTTAGATTACATTTATTAATTATTACATTTATGTTTCATAATTATTAATAATTTAATTGATGTTCGTAAATACTCATGTGGGATGTGATAATTTGTAATTTACAAACTTATTTATATTAATAATGCTAACCTAGGTAGTCTAGTCAAATATTTTTGCCGGTTTATATTTGGTATAAAATATCTTTTGTAATTTTTTGCATTTTTGCCTTTTAATACTAATTTAAAATGTATGATCAATTATTTTATATAAAAAATATCGATCAATTTAATAAAATGTCATCTAAAAAAGTTTGTAAATAATTGTAGCATGTGTACGTATGATACTTTGCATCCTTTTTAGAAAGGAATGATTTAAGTTCATTAGCGGTGTACACAATAATTAAAATTCATAAATACAAGTTTACTAAAGTTCCTTTTTATGTTTATTAAAATGATGTAATTTATAAATAAGCCAAGCGTCTTATAACATTAATTATATTTCTTTTATATTTTGTGGAGTCATTGTTGAGTTTTATATTATAAAATAAAAATGAGAAATATCAATATAGAACCATTTATTTTATCACGTGTATATTGAAACAAGTTACGGATTCCCGGCCGGGAATCGAACCCGGAACCCCTCGCTTTGAAGGCAGGGCTACTACCAACTAAGCCTTTATTAGTGTGTTAATATCACGCTGCCGCTTGCACCTAATTAACAATTAGTATTAATATAAATGTTCATACTTTTTTATTTACAAAACATTAAGAAACTACTCCCAAAATAGGAATACTCGTACAAAACGACCTAAATTCTGAAGATTTATCCGCTAGAACCACACCGGTAGCTATTATTAGACTTGGCTAATTCTAAGTAATGCCACAGTAAGAGCTAGTATAATTTTAAATCCTAGTTGAATACACAGTCACGTAGAAAACTAAATAAGGATATACGTCCACTTTCCCCCTCTCTACTCTGTTCCCGTAAAATTTTTCTCTTTACAACCATAGTACAAGAAAAAGCTCTTCCGGTACATAGAAATACTTTAATCTAACACTACGTCGTGCTTTTTACACTTTAAAGGCATTCGTCCACTTAACTTTGCTATTATTGATTGAAAAGGGGGTATGGAAAGAGTAAAGGAAATTGCATTTGACAAGCCTCGAAGCTCAGCTTGACGGCTCCGTGGCTTAGTTGGTGGTAGCCCTGCCTTCGAAGCGAGGGGTCCCGGGTTCGATTCCCGGCTGGGGCATACTTTGTGTGGTGAGCATGAAGTTTGTTCTCGGGTCTTGGGTGTTTGTCTTGTGTTTCTGTGTTTGTCCATGCCATCTGCGACACAGGGAATCCTAGTGCAGAGGTATGAGTGTGTAAACGTTTTTTTTTAAACGTTTTCAGCTGGTAGTAGCTTTGCTTTCTGAATTGTATCGTTCGATTCCTACCCAGGTCAAGCATTTGTGTGACGAACATAGATGTTATTTCTGTGTCTGAGTGTGTATATTACAAAAAAAGAGTACTATATAAGTATACTATCAGTTATTTTGTTCCCATAGTATATAGTACTCCCATAGTAGTAGTAGTCCCATGGTACCTGTACTTTCTTTTAAACTAAGAACCGAGATATCGCTGTCCTCTGGCAAATATTTTATTCTAAACTGCGTATCTATGTATATATATTATATAGATAAGTGGTTGGTTAAAATATAAGTCAAAACAAGAATGGATTTAAATAGGATGGCGTCGTATTGAGCTTCTTCTTCTAAAGCTAAATAATAAATTAATAAATATTCATAGATATCTCACATCAAGCATAGCTATGGGAACTAGATAACTGATAGAATAGTTAAACACAACTTTTTTTGTCAATACATACATACAATACCACTATCTATAGCGCAGAGGGCACAGCTACTACCACCTGAGCTATGAAACCTTTATGTCAACCAACTAGGTATTGACATAAAACGAAGAAATTATGAGTTGAATTAAATTAATTTCATCACTCTACTATTAATGTTAAATCTTGATGCTTTGTTAATAAACATGTTAATTATTTTTAACAAATGACAGATGTAAATGTTCCCAGGGTCTGCGGTGAACGGATACCTTTAGCGTGAGAATATACACTGGTTTATATTCGTATGCAGATGCATTACTATAGGAGTTCTCTGAGGGAAGTGCTCAATACTGTTGCAAAAGGTCCTAGATGGAAATAAAACCCAGGACAGGGTTGCCAGGTTTGGTCAGGGAAAGAGAATTTTATTTACAAGTTTATTTACATACTTAATGATCGATTCGGGTATATTTTAAGGTTTCATATGTAAATGATAGGGGAAGCTCTTAAGGCGATGCTTTGAAATTGTATACTACGATAGCAGTAAATACGAAGAGGAATTTCGATTATGCTTGTTTATTTTTTGACGGCTCCGTGGCTTAGTTGGTAGTAGCCCTGCCTTCGAAGCGAGGGGTCCCGGGTTCGATTCCCGGCCGGGGCACACTTTGTGTGGTGAGCATGAAGTTTGTTCACGGGTCTTGTCTTGTGTTTCTGTGTTTGTCTAGTGCAGAGGTATGAGTGTGTTAACGTATTTGTTCGTATTGTATTTGTATTTGTATTTACATAAATTCTTAGTCAGTATTCCAAATTTTCGTCACAGTTCTATTCTTTACCAGCGAGAGTGATCTAGTATGTAAAGTATTACGTTTGATAATCCTATTTTTTGGCAAAGGCGACATGGTGAATCTTTTTTAACCATTGGCGATCTTTCGCCTCAATGAGAATTAGTTTTTGCCAGCGTCTTCGCTCGTATAATTTGTAAGGTACCCTTTGATAACGTGTATGCAAAATTTAGTGAATTAAATATAAACAAACTCTCACATTATTAGTTAGAATAGCATTGAAATAAATTCAGTACTAAAATTAATATTAAGAAAAAAATATATATGCGTCGACTTGAGAAGGAAATTTAGTAAACTGTTAATTAATTATTAGGTCGTATGGTCGTAAGTCAGGTGTTAAAATAAATGAAATTGATGCTATGTATAGGTAGGCTCATTAATGTACACTGATAGCTAAGGCCAGTCCTATCAATGTACACTGGTAGCTAAGGCCAGGCTGTGTGCATTAATAGGACTATACAGAACCTCAAAGCCATCAAGCAATATGTTTCAGTCATTAATTGTGTAACGAACGTGACGGCCGCTCAATGTTGGCTTGGCGCCAACAATGTTGTTCATTTCAATACTCATTGCAACTTATCTACAATATGAGCAGGCAAATTGCCTGTTTTGAAACTTTTTGTCCATTTTCTAACTAAATATATAGATTGTAACCGAAAGCATGGCAAATGGGTTTGGCAATCATTCCATTAGTCGATCTAGTAGGAACATACCAATAAAAAAAATAAAAAATTCAAATCATTTTTAAGCATTCAACGGAAATAAAGAGTCTTGATTCCACTTTGACAGATAGGGTGTCCGCGCCAATAAGCTACTACCTATATTCAACGCTTCTGTAATGTTACTCTACTATTTGCGACCGCAGGCCAGAGAGCATCACATTACCCCAATCGCGTACACGTGTTATTTGATGCTACATTCTCGGCCAAGCTGCCAAGATAACATACCATAATACCTACTTACAATATAAAAGCATAAAATCCATAGGAACGGCACTGTAGCTTGGTTAGCGAGCGACTGCGTCCTGGCCTCGATTCCCGGCCTCATTAGAATCTTGCTCGTTTTCGCGTCTTGGATGTTTGTGTGGTATGATTGTATGTCCAATCCTCCTGTGGCATTTATTTTACAATTTTTTTATTATTAAATTACATCACATTAAATATGTGGAAAATTCAACATGTTTGTGTGACATAAATTTTATCATACAAAGCTTGTCCTTTTTTTTTGGACGGGTTATGCCGGATTCTTACCGGCTAAAAACCCCACGGTCCCTTCTAGACGCCCATTGCTGGGGCTACGGGAACGGCTTGCACTCTTCCGCGATACAAACCTTGTCCTGACTTTATAAACACAACGAAATAGAAATCAGCGAACTTGGTCCAGCCGTTTTCGAGTTATAGCAAGACTAACAAATACCAATTGTTTTTTTTCAACAAACATGTACCTTTAAGATCACACGTTCTGTAACCAAGCTTGGTGGTAATTAAACCACCAAACCCTCAACAACTCTCAACGGGGTTTATGCATTATGATGCATGTAGTCCAAAGCAATATACAGACATTTGGCACAGGCCCGGCTTATGACACGACACGCAAGTGGGATGACAGTTTTGATATTTCAACTCTCTGTGGGATCCCAGCACTTTGGGATTCACTTCACCCAGTCGCTATGCAACGCGGACTTTTAAATTGAATATGGTTTTGATGTATGAGGTGGGTACCAAGAAAGAGCAATCCTTTTCAACCTATATTTCAAGCTAAAGCGATAGCTTTTTAAGGATTCTTTAAGCCTTCGAATGCTAAACATTTCTGAGAGAATAAATATTCAAAACAAGTAAATATTCATTGGAATTTCACGCAGTGCCTCAAACTAATCATTGTACTACATAACACTCAAATGAATAATTTATTACAGAGCCTAGGTTAACTTAACTGGCAAAATTCTTGCTAACGATTAGAGAGTACAGTTAATGCAGTAGATAAAAACTTATAGGCACAGTACAACACACTAAAAAGTACTATAATGTGTTTTTTTTTTCGAATACTGTAACAGTTTTTTTGGTATGATCAAAAGTACTGACATTATTCAAATTGGTTCTTCTTACACTTTTAATTCTACCAGTCTGAAAATATTTGAAAACAAATATGTTTTCGGTAATCTTGTGACAAAGTCTGATTTATTTTAGTATATTCAATTTGCCTTATCCATTGGGCATAACGTAAACAAAAAAATATATATTATGTGATAGAGTATATTTTAATTACTACAGCATTCGAGGGGTCCCGGGATCGATTGTTTCTCTCTATCCCTAATATACTTGAAACCAACCGATGTGCCCCAAACCGGTTTCATTAGAAAGAAAATACGAAGATGGTTTTAAGCCACTAAAACAATGCATTAGGTATAAAATGTATTTCTTTTTTAGCGTAGTAGCACACGTCGGAAATCCGCTAGTGCAAAAATTTAAATAAAAGAAAACGTACTACCCAATTCAAAGCATCTTCCTTTCTTTGATGACGGTTAAAATAATTACTACAAAAAATACTATAAAAGTAAGTAGAATTACACTTTAGGAAAGTTGCTTTACAGAGTTCTAAATTCCATACGACAAGGATATTGGGTTGTTATGGAACATTCTAGTTGTTTCACACTGTAGGGCAGACAATTTGCCGAAGGCATCCCCCCGGTTGTTCGTTATCTGCCTCCAAGGGCGGGCTATTATCTTTGACGAGAAAAGAATACCCGAAACGGTACTAATTTATACGCTGAACGTACGCACCTGGGGGACATGTAGATTGATACTATGTGATAAATACGTGAACCGAGTGAGAATTCCTTTAGTAGTATTGTTTGTACACTGATACAAGAACATCGCAGATTATGGTCCAGGGGATAACAAGTGACGGGACGATCTGAAGGCCCACCTGATATTAAGTGATAACCATTAACAACAGCGATACGACTTAGCTTAAAGTATGATGAAGCCCGTCACCCGAGACGGGGATGTTATGTCTCATTCGCATATGTTTTCCTCGGCACCCACACCCGGAACACGGAAATGCCAGTGCACCACTGCTTGGCGGCGGATGTTGGTGTTTGGTGTTAATATAATATGTATTATACAAATATTTTTACAAAAAAGAATTCAACAAAAATGTAGTATTACAAAAAGTATTTACAAAAAAGAAAGTAAGTATTATCAAAAATCTACACCCGTTCTGATGTCTGTGGTCTAACAAAACGGCATTTATTTCAGGGTTGCAAGACAGTCTGACAAACGATTCTTTTCCGAATAGTTAAATTAATCGAACTGGCTAGAATATACGAGCTAAACCACCTTCACTTTAGACATTTTGAAACATAACGTACCCTTCCAATACACGAAATACGCAGCCCATACGATACAAATCGTCAGACATTACTTCTTGTTGCTCCAGTTTAAGAACTGCTCTGGACTTTGAGCCAATTTGTCTGTTTAAAAAATGTAGCCCTTATTTTACAATGGTTAAAAAGAAATGGTTAGATATATTTCATCATACTATATATACCACACTAATAATAAAAGGCGAAGGGTGTGTGTATGTTTGTTACTACTTAATATATGCATGACCGCATAGAGGCGCATCAACGGACCGTCTGGGATAGTTCGAATCGAATGTTCGACAGAGTTTGATAGAAATCCTTGAAGTGCGCGGTCAGCCTTTTATAAAAAAACTATTTCTGTACACAATTTTTTTTTATTGATTTTGATTAGAATTATCGAATACGACCAATTTCAATCCTCAACTTTGACCTCACAGCTCAGTATACATTTTAAAACTATCATGGTTATGAACATTATTATTCGTGTTACCGAGATATTTACCATGATTTGTGAGTTTTGTGGACTCCCGATATTTCGACGAAGTTACATGCGTCTGGTCCCGGGCAAACTGAAGTCTTTGCGAAGAAGACTTCGCAGACTTCAATTTGCACAAATCATGATAAATATCTGGGTAACACGAATAATAATACTCGCAGCTCAGTTAGTAATCTAGTTTTATATTACAAGCTATAAAGTACAAGCACGGATATTTGAATATATTTATTATTCACATTCACAACTCAATTATACTATACCGACGCAAACCAACTAAATTGACTGATGACTGATTGGTTGACTGAACCCAAACATCGTAAACTACTCGTAACTAAATATTTTCTACTACAAGCGTATTTTAACTGACTTCAAAAAGGAGGCTATCAATTCAACCGGTATGTATGTAATATTATCAAAGCTGCAATATTAACATATGATAATCTATTAGGGCTTCCAAACAGATATACATAGTTGAATAGATGTATTTGAGTATGTTTGTCCTCGCACTTCTCCCAAACTATTATTCGGATTGTGACCATTCCTTTTTAACTAACTTTTTAAGGCATGAAAGACTGTATTGTAATTGTGATAATTTCAAATTGAAAATTTAATCCATCAGGACGATTTTCCAAAAACTCTTTCTTGACAAGTACAGACACGACCACAACAGTCAAATGGCGATTCCCATCATACATCCTTTTTTTAAGTAAACTTTTGTAACCACAGACACATTTTTTTTTTTTAAATTTTCTTCGTCTTCGTATTTAATGTTACAAAGCCGTATTCAAACATTCTGAAAAGGATAAAGTGTATCTAAACTTTCGAGGTTATTGCTGTAACAATAGCAGATATTTAGAAAGCGGATAAGTCGTAACCCAAATCCTTCCTCTAAAGTTTTTAAAACTAAAAAGATCCTGTAGCTTTTGTAGGTTTATGCGTTTTTGAGGACTGTTTTTGTTTTAACGCCATTATTAGAACATGGAAAAGTTTCATGCTTATGCTCCTAGTATGAGAGTTGTTTTTTATAGTTTAGTTTAGCATATCTAAGCACTATAAAGTGCAAAAGTAAATTTTTCTCGCCCTCTCATGCGGCGCCATTTGGTGTAGATCAATGTTAATGTGATGTAACTACGTATTTTAACAATTAATCTGTATCTATTATAATAATAAATAAACGTTTACACACTCATACCTCTGCACTAGGATTCCCTGTGTCGCAGATGGCATGGACAAACACAGAAAAACACGACAAACACCCAAGACCAGAGAAAAAACTCAACCACGTTCTCAAAACGGTGACGGAAAACATCGTGAGGAAACCGGCATGTCTTAGAACAAAAATTCGACGACATGTGACATCTACTAATCTGGATTGGGCTCCCGTGGTAGATCATAGCCCATTCACTCTCAATTATCAAGAGGAGGTGTCCCTGCAGGAACATTAGAGGCTGACACGGATACGGAAGTATTGGTAACTCAACATACAAAATAGTTGTCCCAAGCCTAAACTATCCAAACAATAATAAGTAAGTAGTTAGAAATTTTATATAAAAAATGTACCTCTCGTAAACTTGCTAAAGTTGGAATAATGAAATATTAAATTAACGTGATATATTGTTTAATAAGTTATGACAACTTCGCATTATATCATTTCTCGGAAACTCAAATCTTTATAATTTTCTTAAATATTCTTCAGTATTTCTTTGAAGTTGTTTAATATTTTTTATGAGTTGGTCCTTTTTTCATGATTTTTTGTTGAAATAGATTGTTTTGAAATTAATATATGTAATATTACAATAATATATTATTTTTCTGTTGATAAATATATTAATATTATATTATTCTTAATTAAATTCATATATTAAACTACTAAACTATAATACTTCAAAACTTTCTATAAAAAATATTAAACTATTTCAAAGGAATACTAAATACTTAATACTATTATAATATTACATAAATTCATTTCGCAACAATCTATTTCAACTTATTTGCTAAAAACCTAAAGTTATAAAATAAAAAGTAGAATTAAATGAATTCAAAAAGGTAATAAAGGAAATGAATTAGGACCACTGCGTCCTAGAGTTACGTACTTACATGAAAGTGGAAATGTGAGTACAGTCGTGCACAAAATGGCATAGGTAAATTTATTTATTTATTTTTATTTGAGAAATATACATTACAAGTTAACACATAAAGAATAAATCACAATACAATTAAATTTCCACTACTTAATTAAATGAAATTTACAAAAGTGTCATGACACTTTATGTTAAGCCTGGTTACTGTCACAAAGTAATAAAAAAAAAAACAAAGGGATACCCAAGCAAACAAATCTCGGGCGCTGAGTAGTTTTAGTATATGGATGACATATTTTTCTAGTTATTTTGATCTAATAACCAAACTGTTGAATAGACTGATGAAAATTCTATGGGACCAATATGCTGAAAGTTTTTGAATCGTTTTTGGAAGTCAGTTGCAAATTATATATCCAGAATCAGTCATCATGAACCTCCGATTATATCTATGACTGTACTTACATGGCCGTCTGTACCTCGCGTACCCACACCCCGCACACTAATTCGCAAAAATTCCTTTCCGACACTCGGACGCAAAAATAGTTAACTAAATTAAACTGCACAAGCGCGGGTGGAATTGTGACGAGGTTCTAATGAAGCGTCCAGTCTTAGTGAGAATTTCCACGAAAAATATGAAGAATACAACGATTTTATACGAGAAATTGAAACGCTTATCTAAAAATTCGGATACCAGCAATCACTTTTTGAATACACACTCATACCTCTGCATCATCCCCTGTTTCACAGATGGCTTGGACAAACAGAGAAACACAACACAAACCGACCCGAGAACAAACTTCATGTTCATCACACAAATTGTGCCGGGAAACCCGGGACCCCTCGCTTCGAAGGCAGGGCTACTAGCCACGGAGCCGTCGATACACACTACGAACTCATAACACTCATTGTCGTCGTTAAAAAAACACTAGCTTACGTAGCTACGTTAGCTTGGCTCGCTGTGGCCTGGGCTAGCTGTCTGACGTCTAATGAAATCTGGAATTTCACTAAAGCTATTATTTTTCCAACAAAACTAAAACCCGTTTTTAATAAAGTGTCGAGAGCAACTGACTACGCTACTTAAATACCGTCCTTCGCGTTCATTATTTTTCCAGCTTGCTGTGTAAAACTGTGTCTGTGACAAGATTGGGGAAAGAAGACACATATAAAAAATATGTTGGTGTATAAATATAAAATATAAAAAAAATAGTACCACCAAAATATTTTTTATAGTAGAGAGTGTGGCCCAGGGCACAGACGCTTTCAATCAGAAGGTCGCTGGTTCAATAACAAAAAAAAAAAAAAAGAACGTTAACTCACTCATACCTCTGCACTAGGATTCCCTGTGTCGCAAATGGCATGGACGAACACAGAAACACAAGACAAACACCCAAGACCCGAGAACAAACTTCATGCTCACCACACGAAGTGTGCACCGGCCGGGAATCGAACCCAGGACCCCTCGCTTCGAAGGCAGGGCTACTACCAACTAAGCCACGGAGCCGTCTACACACTACACATGTGCACCAATGCGCTTTACACTTGAAAAATTTATGTGCGCTATACCACGTTCTCCAAACGGTGAAGGAATACATCGTGAGGAAACCGGCATGTCTTAGAACCAAAAAAATTCGAAGACATGGCTTGGTTTTCTCCGGCTTGGGAAAACTTTTTGTGATGAGTACCTACGAAGTATGTTCTCGGATCCTAAGTGTGCGTACATGCCACCTGCGACACATGGAATCTTAGTGCTAAGGTATGTGTATTAGCGTTTATATACCCTGTCCCTATAGTATAGTCTGAAGTGCCAAATGGTAAAATGAATATTCATTTTTCGAATTGTACTCCGTTTTTAACAACTACTACTGAACCATAAAACGCATGAAATCGAGAATGAATGATTTCTGGCAAGTGGGAGTCGGACTCGAATATTTGGGATTACGGGGGACTAAAAAAATGTTATAAAGACAATATTTTCAAAAAAGAATTAAAAAATGGATTGTATTGTCTTATCATATTGGAATTTAAACAAAACATTTTAAGATTTTCCATTAGCAGTGTCATAAAGGCGATACATATTCCAATATTCAGCGTACGGCCACAGGAATTATAACTCTAGAGCTTCTTAAATTCGGTGATACCAGTAAGATTGATTTAAACAAAAAAAAAAAATACATAAATGAATTAAAAGAATCAAATAATTTATCAAATTGTAATTAACAGAGGAATTAAAATTCTGTTAAATTTAATTCGTCTATAAAAAACAAATGGGTTCATACTTACCCGTATTGTGGCTAAATTAACCACATAACTTAGCGTGCAACCACTATGTCAGTTTTTATTTTAGTGCAATTAGCAAATATTCGATGATATTCATTTTTACCTTTGATAGTGTAAAAACTTCTGAAATATTCTGTGAAAAAGCGCGATGGTTTGCTAACTGGGAACGTCGCAATAGCCAAAACATTATTTTTCCTTTCGATATTGGAACCCTAAAGCTAGTGATTGAAAACTTTAAAAATACCGGCAATAGAAAAAAAAATGTCGACAGCATCATCACCGTCGCGCTAGCCAAAAATATGGATGCATTTTACCGTGAATTTGAATTTCGAATACGCTTTATTGGTTGTCACTTTGATGTGTCACTTCCTGTTGATTGCTGGTCGTTCGGAATTCGAAAGTTCTGCTCAAACAGATTCGATGATTTCAAATTTTTCAAATGCATTTTTGCTTCTTTGCTTTGTGTATTTTTCAGTTTGCAAAAAATTCTTATGATGTGAGAAGTCACATGAAAGATTAGAATTTCAATTTAAATTTCAAAAAGTAGTTACCCAATCTTTCCTACGGTAAAAACTTCATTAAAACTACCAACTCTATGTTAAATGAGACAGGTATAGTTACCTAACCAAATAATTTCGTCAAAAATTACGTTGTTGTCAGAAACCAAAACGGAACGGAAACGGATTACCAAAATATCAGGGTATTTTTGTCAGATCAGAGTCAGATCGTCATGATGGAGAAATATAGAAAAGCGACCACGTGACAAATGCAAATAAAATATATAGCTTTTTAATTTTTATTTCTGCGATTGGTTTGTTTTTCCTTCATATGTGTAAGCACACTTTCAAACTTATATTATAAAGGCGAAAGTTTGTTTGTCTGTGTGTGTATGATTGTTACTCTTTCACGCTCAAACGGCTCAACGGATTTGGATGATTTTGGTCTCAGGGTAGTTTATACCATGGATTAACACGTAGGCTATTTTTGATCCCGGAAAACCACGGGTCGGCAATTTTGTCAGAAACTATATATTTTTTTTATATGGATTCAATTTATCTCACGTTTCGCAATATAATCCTGCACAAACAATGTGTCACAAGAGCTCCTTAGGTACATTACATGCACACAGATATATTAGGTTAAATTGTTTTTTTTTTACATACTCATACCTCTGCACTAGGATTCCCTGTGTCGCAGATGGCATGGACAAACACAAAAACACAAGGCAAACACCCAAGATCCGAGAACAAACTTCATGCTCACCACACAAAGTATGCCCCGGCCGGGAATTGAACCCGGGACTCCTCGCTTCGAAGGACCCAACTAAGCCACGGAGTCACCAACAGTCATTACAGTCAGTCTCCATGTTTTATCACTACATACAATAGTATAAAACAAAGTCGCTTTCTCTGTCCCTATATCCCTATGTATGCTTAAATCTTTAAAACTACGCAACGGATTTTGATGCGGATTTTTTTAATAGAGAGAGTGATTCAAGAGGAAGGTTTATATGTATAATACACTAGCAAGTCACCCCGGCTTCACACGGGTAGTTTTTGATACGACACTGATGCTTTAGAAACCGTGCGAAGCCGGAGCGGGTCGCTAGTCTAGTATAATTTATTTAAATCTAATATAATTATGTCTGTTCTAACCCTAGCCAACCCTAGACAATAGTTTATTCTCTATTATTCTCACACCTCGGTTATCTCTGTAAATGTAATTGTGTTCATAAAACAGTTGAATAAGTGTATATAAATAAAAGTTGTCCCCAAATAACTAATGATATATTACAATAATAACAGCAATAGGAATTCCTTTATTACAGTCAATTGGATCTTGTTAGAAGTTAGCAAACTACACCTGCGATCTAGAAAGTATTTTGGCGCGTATGAAGCAATATGAGAGTACTTTGAACAACAAAAATCGAGTGACAGCTACAAAAGTTGCGCAATAAAATTATTCGAATACGAAATCGATTGTTGCTCAATAAGCCGAGCGATCACAACAAGTAATTCGAAGTTTTAGTTGGCTCAGCAACTTGATCAAATCATCACGGTCATTTGTGAGAACTTTTGATTAGATGTGTAACTGGGTGTAATCAGGGCAGTCTGTTGGGGCGCTTTGATAGATCCTTTTTTTAAGTGGCCAACTCTGGGGTCGGATTTTCCAAGCCCGAAGGCCTCCGACATCGCTTAGCGACTGATATAGCCGGGAGCGACATCTTGACACGCTCATTTCAAATGCCAATAAATGGTCACTCATCCAAGTTTTGACCGGGGCGAAAGTTGCTTAACTTAGATTTACAGACTGTAAAGAACAGCTAAGCATCTACGCTACAAACGATTTATGTGTCTGAGCTGACGGGGCGAGCCGTCGGCCCACCTGATGTTAAGTGGTTAGCGCCACCCATATATACAAAACACGTCTCAGTTCTTCCCCTACTAAAGTTTGAGACGACCCAAGTTGCATTATATTGCGTCCGTCACTCTGAGGCAATTCATAATTTTTTCTCCGTAGGGTTTTTCACTTGTGGGAAAGTACAATAGTATGCTCATCGCCATTCTTCTTCTTCTTTCGCGTAATTTAGTGGCTAACTCTAGTGTCGGAGTTCTCAAGCCAACAAGTCTCCGATATGGTTTATCTAGTATAACCATTATTATTTTCCAAAGAATAATGTGGCCATTTTTTTTCTATAATATGTCCATTTTTTTCTTTATAGTCCGACAGTATGGCTATATAGGCACTCTATGATCGATACTGAAGCCAAAACTGTAATTTTTTTCATTATGTCTGTCTGTTTGTCTGTATCTTGGCCGCGCATCACTACTGGAAACTACTGGACGGATTCAAATGAAACTTGGCATGGGTCGAGGTCATACTCCGAGGTGGGACATAGGATACTTTTTATCCTGAATTTCAGCACGGTTCCCTTGGGAGAGGGGATGAAAGGTATTAAAGGTAGGTAAGCTAGTAGATAATAAAAGTGAGAAAGGAACAGGCACGGTTTTTTTTTTTTTATGTGAATGATTTGGCACACAAGCTAACGGCCCACCTGATGGTAAGTGGCTACCGTCGCCTATAGACGCTAGTAACACTTGAGGTGTTGCCAACGCGGTGCCTATCAGCTAAAAATCTCTTCACACTCTTTTTAAATTTTTGCCCTGAATACGACCCCTACATAATCAGCGATGGTCGATTGGTTTTTACTTACCTTTGGGACGTAATTAAGCTTTCCAAGTAGGTAATAGTTGTTAGTAGAGTTACGTATCATTAAATGTTTACCATTCAGTTGTTATTCCAAGAGCGTGGTGGCCCAGGGGCACAGACGCCGATTTTCAATCTGAAGGTCGCTGGTTCAAACCCACACGTGCACCAATGAGTTTTTTCACTTGAAAAATTCATGTGCGCAATACCACGTTCTCAAAACGGTGGCGGAAAACATCGTGAGGAAACCGGCATGTCTTAGAACCAAAAATTCGATGACATGTGATATCTACCAATCCGGATTGGGCTCCCGTGGTAGATCAGAGCCCATTCACTCTCAATTATCGAGAGAAGGCCGGTGTCCCTGCAGTGGGAACATTAGAGGCTGGTACGGTTATTCCAATGGTACCTGGCATCTCTTGCTATTTGTCGATTGGATTCTATGTTATAAATACCACAGAGATGTTTTCTGTGTACTTATGATAACGTATGGTGTTTCATAGATGTTTTTATGTAACCATCTGATGTTAAGCGGTTACCACAGTCCATAAACAACAACAAAATTACTCATGTCGTCGACCGAATTATGGTTAAGATACAATGGCATCGTATTGCGCCCGCCTGAGACGGGGATGTTACGTTTCTTGTGCCTGTAATTTCACCGGATGTCATAATATCACTGGTATAACCAAGCCATCTCGTAGATAAAACAGCCAACAGAATTACACTCGTAAACATCGAGATTTATCAATTTTAATTTCGCCCAGCTCAAAACCGATTGGGAATTTAGAAAATAATATTCGACAGAATGGAATTATTCCCCTCGAAATAAATCAAAGAAGGTAATAACAATGTCAGCCAGGGGGCGCCAACATGTATGATTCATCAATAATTCAATACGCCCTCAAACTCCTATTTATTAAGTACTGAAAAGGGAAACGGATGGTTTTTTATCGTCAAGCGTAGCAGATTTATAAGTGACTTCAAAATATGTATATTATAATATTAATTATTAATACAGCGTTTTTTTTTTGTAAAAAAAGCGCTGAATTAATTGTTAATTTAGTGTGCGTTATCTTCGCTAATTCTAAGCTGATATGTATGGTTTTTTTAATTAATTAACAGGGTATACTAGCGGATACCCGGCGTTTGCTACTACGCTAAAAAGAAATGCATTATGTGCCTAATGCATTGTTTTAGTGGTCCATCTTTACATTATTGCCTTTCTAATGAAACCTGTTTGGGACTTTGGATCACTTAAAGGCCCCAATAGTACCACCACCGCAATTAGGCGATATGTTGTTTCTGGGCGGTATTATACTGAGATTGGACGCCCTTGGATGACATACAAGATGTGTTATAGAATTAGCCCTTAAATATAACAAAATAACTAGAGATGTTTCAGCTAGTCGGTAAAGCCTAATATCCGGCATAGTCGGCGATATACAAAGTAAGAAGCCGGATAGTCGGCAAAGAGCGCCGACTATTCGGTTTCTTACTTTGTATGTATGTCTCAATAAAAATCTTATTCAACATGATTAAATTTTATTTGCGCTCTTGCATTTTAATGAACAATAAGTCTTTACTTTTTTACGGAGACACCGCTCTGACCAGTGTTAAAGTAAATATAAAAAAAAAAAACGAATTATACAAAACACTAGCGACCCGCCCCGGCTTCGCACGGTTAGTAAAGCATCAGTGTCGTATGAGACACTACCCGTGCGAAGCCGGGGCGACTTGCTAGTGTATTATACACATAAACCTTCCTCTTGAATAATTCTATCTATTAAAAAAACCGCATCAAAGTCCGTTGCGTAGTTTTAAAGATTTAAGCATACATAGGGATATAGTGATGTTCCGACATGTCCGGTTGCGGTTGCGTGCGAATCAGCTGGAATTGTGCGTCCTGAGTGACGGCGTACCACGTATGGCGGATTGCGGGGCAGATTTACACGTTGATACCTGTCCGTGCACGCGGAAAAGTTGATGCGTGAGCGCGTGTTTAGTTAACTAATGTTGATATCAAAACTCAAATGTAACTAAACCCATTGCGTAGAATGGGCCGTGACATGTGCGCGCCCGCTCGCACTCCGGACATGTTCAAACATGTCCAGCATTTGTTTAATGCGCTGTTCACTCAGGACAGTTCAAAACTGCCGAATACCAGCGAAACCGCGATCGGCCTCTATACAACCGACTAATCGGCTAGTAGCCCAGTCATAGTCGGCACATCTCTAAAAATAACAGGTAAATATTGACTTCGGTTCCCTCAGGATATCTGGTTATTAGAGATATCGCACATCGACGCCAAATGGAAGTTATTTGGAGCATTCGTGATTGACACAGGGTAAAGAAATGACGAGACTGAGAATAAAGCGGAGCGGTGACCCCTTAAATTGGCAGTAATCTTGCCTTAACTAAACCTATATATTCAGTACGTGAATACGATAAAGCTTAATAATAAATAAATATTCATAGAAATTTCACACAGCGACATCTAAGCAAACTCAGCATAGCTTGTAATACGAGAAAATATATCTGATAGAATACTTACTTATGTAAGACTTATTTTTGTATTTTTTTTATGTGATCAAATTGACGGAATAAACTTTCGGCCCACCTGATGTTAAGTGGTCACCGCCGCCTGTAGACAACAATAATATAACTTAGGTCCTCCCCGACGTAAGTATGAAAAGATCTTAGTCACATCGCGTTGCGCCCGTCACACGAGACAGGGATATGCGCCTGTGATTTCACCGGCACTCGCACTCTTCCACCGGAAAACAGCAATGCGAGTGCACCGCTGCTTGGCGGCGGATTACTAGGTGCGGTGGCAGTACTTCTTCGAACGAACTTGACAAGTTCTATGTTACTTTGGATTGCTCCTTTAGTACCACCCGGTGGGTCACGTGTAGGGTTTCTGAGGGTTCTCATATATTTACCAGAAATAATATTTATGTTCGCCACAAAAATGCTTGTCCTGAAAAAAATTTAGAGTTTCAGATAGCGATCATACGCTGCATATGGATTTCTGGTAGACAACAATTTTCTCACACTGTGGTTAGGCGGATGTCGTGATGGTTTCATGAAAACTTCCCCTTCCTAGCAATGTTCCAGGGTCTTCATTGAATGCTTTTCGATGGAAGTTTTATTGAAGATGGCCGATAGGACCGGCTCGGCGATGCTGTAAAATCTTTACGACAAATAAAACTACGACAGAGTTAGGGTTAAGTGTGATTAGGGTGGGTTTGAATAAACGCGCTATTCGATCGACACCTCAGTTAAGAGTTTATGATGGAGAAATACAAAATATAAGAGAGCGCTTTTTTTTTTTTTTTGTTGTTTTTTTTGAAATGTGAATCATAATCACACTTGGTCCCCGAGGTGGTTGCGACCCGCCTCATGTCTTCATCATCAGCCTATACATGTCCACTGCTGGACATAGGCCTCTCTTAGTAAGCGGCACTGAGCCCGATCTTCGGCCTCATGTCTTAGCGCGTCGTAACGAAAGAGCGTGAGGGTCCGGAAACGGACAGCTGCAGCGGGATCGCAGATGTGTGGGAAAACGTTCCCGTGTTCCCCCCACTAAGCGTAATGACACCTAGTCCCACATAATCACTCCGGACACCGAGGTCGCCCGGGAAGCCTGCGCCTGCATCAGCGAGCTGCTCGCTTTCCTGGAGGACATCGGGTGGCTGGAGTGACCTCCACCTCTCACGCAAAAAGGGCCCACTTGGGACCTAGTTGCGGAAAGAGGGGACCCTCTACAAGCAAGTCCACATAATCACTTTGAATCTGTCGTCGGAATGATGAGATCCCTAACGGAGGGTGTGCTTCTTGTTCCGGGCACGCCACATATAGGTAATGGCGTATAGTTAATGGGAGAAAGTTAAGATAAACTAGCCTGTTATGATGGTGGCCAGACGGCTTCCTGGCCTCGAAGCGAGAGGGTTCGATTCCCGCCTGGGTTAACTTTGTGATGAGCTAAACATTTTTCTCGGGTTTTCGGTGTTTCTCTTGTTTTTCTGTGTTAGGATACGAAATCCTGAACCCCTGCATTTCGATTTCGAATACATTATGAGTGTGTAAAAGTTATTTATTATTCTTTGTTCATTCTTTTAAGTGCGTTGTTCATACGTCAGTTGAATCTATCTGAATTGAATCTATCTTGAAGGCTATCGTCAATTTTACTTCTCCGATGTGTATGTACATTTTGTAATTCTACGGAAGTTGTAACCCGTTAGTGTATCGAGTCTTTAACCCTTAAATCGTTGTCATAAACTTGTACGGAGTCAGCGTTGTTTTTGTGCTAGTTCGTAAACTGTACAACATTTTATTACCCTGTTGTGACAGTACCTCGATTGACAGTGTTTGTAATTACAGAAGAAATTGGATACAGGATAAGGATCTTCATAAACTGGGCTCGAGGGGGACTGTGAGGAATAGGTAAGCCAAACAACTTGTTACGAGACACAAAAGGCGAGCCATGTCCGCGCGCATTCAAATGATAAGTGACACTGTTGCAGAAACTAATTTAAAGGATTCGCGCCCCCCCACCCCGCGCGGATGTGCCTGAAATACTGGCTATATCAAAACTGTAAAAAAAAAATATAATACAATATTATGTTTTCTTTTTTTTCGTCTAAACCTTATGATTGGGATTTCAAAATACAGGGTGTTATACAATAAATAGCTTACAAAAATATATGTAACTTATATGTTTAAATACAATTTGGAATTTTTCACGCAGGCGAGATTTTTTTTTCATTAATTTCTTGTTGTTAACATGTTTGTTCTCATAACTGTATATACAAGTATAAGTCTATGCTACGAGTAGCTCTCATTCTAGTGACGTTGAAGTGGAAAGTTCAAATTGCTTTCCTGTTAACTCTGAACAGACACAGGTAATTGTAAAAGAGAACAAAAAGCTGTGACGATGACAAATGCGAGTAACCCCGTGGCAAAATGACTAAACTTGAAAACACAAAGCTAAAATAATTTACGACGGATGTGCAAACTGTAAGATTGAAAGCAGTAAAGACACTACAAGCGTTTATTGCAAGCCCTAATTAGCTACTACTACTACCACAGATATAATAATATTATACTAGCTGCGCCTTGAGGTGGTTGGTACCCACGGTTTTTAAGAAGATGATGGTGAAAAATTGGCTTCGGTATAAAAAGTATTCTATCTATTAATCCAGTTACCTTCACAACAAATTTCATTCAAATTCGTTCAGCCGTTGAGGGGTAAAGGAGTAACAAACATACGTACAGACAAACTTATGCATTTATGATTTTAGTATAATAACTTAAGTACAAGTTAAAATTATGATGTTTGAGTTGAAATGTTATCAATCTGAGCGGTGTAATTTTTAATTATTTTATCTTTTAACCTTTATTACAAACTTAATCGCAACTTGTGTATCTTATGCATCTATGTATCTATGAACAGTTAAAATTGTAAAAAAAAATCTACAGACTACTAAACTAGTTTAACTTACGAGGAAACGGAGGAGTTATTAACTGTAATATATAATGTTTTATAGTACTAATCTTATTATTCCATGTTAAATAAGTTAGCCTTAAATAGAATTAAATTGATTTATCATTTAGGTTTACATATTATTAGTTTATTAATTTAAATATAAGGCTAAATTAGGAATAAATGTTCAACATTTATTCCTTATTTAGCCTCATTTCGCATGAGACACAGGATTTTCTAGGCAAAGTGTAACTGTTACATTTAATTAGATATTAATTTACAATGTTAATCCTTTTTTTTTTATGTGACTAAGCGACGGAACGAGCTGAGGGCCTACCTGGTGGTAAGTGGCGACCCTCGCCCATGACAACAGTAATACGACTCAGTATAATATTTGGATCTTACACTGAGTCGCACTCATCCTGTTGCGTTCATCACCCGAGACGGGGATGATACGTCTCATGCGCATGTGATTTCACCGGCACCCACACCCTTCAACCGGAACACAGTAATGCGAGCACTACTGCTTGGCGGCAGATTCCAGCTGCACTAAGTAAATAAAAAATATGTTTTTTTCGTTTGTTCTTACTGCGTAACACTTACATTGTGGAGTAGGTAAGCTCGCAATGTACCCATGTCCCGTAAATCTCTATACTAAGTTAATGTTGTTTGGACTTTACGTCAATGTTGATTACGTTTTTTTACCCGACGCCTTGTGGGTTAATGGGTAATGGGTAACTGGTGTTATTTCATGATTTACGTGACGGTGAGCCAATTTGGAATTTTTGTATGTTGCTATTTTACAAGGTACTTTTCAGATACAAATTAATTCGGGCGTGTTTTTTTGGAATCCATCTTGATTTTTTGACGATAGGTACATGAAGACTCGACGTAACTTTCTAATATATATTTTCATATTTATCTAGGTATATTATTTATTTATGGTTATAGGAAAAATATATTTATTATGTACTTGACGTATTGTTTATTTAGTTTAGAGAAATTTCCCAAGTTATTCACACCGCCGACCAATCTTCCTTACACTAAAAATCATCTCCATCCAAAGGTTGCCTGGAAGAGATCGCTTCTTAGCGATAAGGCCGCCCATTTTACATTAACTTTGATAATGTAAGTCCACTCTGTATTTTATTTTGTTCATAATATTAAGTTTGGTGTACAATAAAGTATTTTTGTATTGTACTCGTATAATTACGAATCCATAGTACGAATCTTTCACTTCAACATGAATTTGATGAAATTGATGGTTAAGAATTTGATGTGTCATGGTTTGATAGACTAGCATCAAAACTCAGTATTGAGTTGTATGGTCTGGTTTTGGTTCCCACCAAGGACAAACATTTGAGTGACAGTTTTCTGTTTCAGGTTATATCAATTACATGTATGTAGACGGCTCCGTGGCTTAGTTGGTAGTAGCCCTGCCTTCGAAGCGAGGGGTCCCGGGTTCGATTCCCGGCCGGGACACACTTTGTGTGGTGAGCATGAAGTTTGTTCTCGGGTCTTGGGTGTTTGTCTTGAGTTTCTGTGTATGTCCATGCCATCTGCGACACAGAGAATCCTAGTGCAGAGGTATGAGTGTGTTAACGTTGTTGTTGTTTGTTATGTACCAAAAAAATTATGCTATCAGTAATTTAGATCCTATGTGCTTAGTTTGGGTATAGCGCTGTGTGGAATGTCCATGAATATTTTATTCAGGTACTCGTATATTAATCTCTTACATAATATCTACCTCTGCTATAAAATATTAATATTTTCAAAGCGCTATTGAAATTTTTATGACTGTTATAAAATTCATGTTTGTTTGTTAGAAGTTTATCGTAATATTATTGTTTACACAATTCGTTCGCAAAAACAGAGATCCAACATTATGATATTATTAAAAACTGATATTTTATCTCAGATTTTTCAGTTAATTCCTCTATTTTAATTTCTTACTTATTAATTTGGGTGATTGTTATACCGACTGATGCTTAGATAAAGATGATACGATTATAAGATACTAGCGACCCGGCCCGGCTTCGCACGGTTAGCAAACCATCAGTGTCGTATCAGAAACTACCCGTGCGAAGCCAGGGTGAGTTGCTAGTGTATTATACATATAAACCTTCCTCTTGAATCACTCTATCTATTAATAAAAACCGCATCAAAATCCGTTGCGTAGTTTTAAAGATTTAAGCATACATAGGGATATAGGGACAGAGAAAGCGACTTTGTTTTATACTATGTAGTGATAGGATGATAAGATATTGATTCTTAATTTACATAATACATGGTTTTCTTTCTTTTTTTGTCGTATTATCATAATACATGTTATTAACAACATTAATTGTAATTTTCTAGACATAAATAACTTAATTTATTTGATAATTTTTATTATTATATCTAACAAGCAATCCTTTACAGCAGCTATTTGACATATAGCTTAATTCCTTATGATTTAATTATTTTAAAGTGTAATACACTAATTGCATTGTGTTCAACTCAGTCTTGTCTGTTCTAAGCTCTTAGAGTTTGAATCGCAAATCTACTATTTTGTAACTTAATTTTTGCCTGTAAAATTGACGTAGTTAAGTGTTCTCTAGCATTCCTATAGAGTAAATAAAATACTAAGTAATTAAATGTATATTTTAGAGGCTAAATTGCACTATGAATAAAAAAAATAATAATAACAAACTATGAAGTCTATGAATAGACATTTCCGACAGTACCATCGAGCCTAAACTGTTGACGGCGCCGTGGCTTAGTAGGTAGTAGTCCTGCTTTCGAAGCGAGATGTCCCGGGTCCGATTCCCGGCCGGGCAGACTTTGGGTGATGAGCGAACGTTTGTTTTCGGGTCTTGTGTGTTTGTCCATGCCACTTGCAACACAGGAATCCTAGTGCAGGAGTATGAGTATGTAAACGTATTATAATTAAGATACTGATTTTGACATATTTCGTTTTTGACAAGTACTTGTAATAACATAATATTGTTTGTAGTGAAAAACATTGAAACCCCACTTGACAATGACCTTAAACAATACATAATAATATCAGAGGTACGCAGTGCCGTACAAAAGGTCTTTCATATTCTTTTGATGAGATCTCCGCGCACCTTCTGCCAGCCTCCCCGAACGTCACAGTAGGGTTGCCAACAGATCTCCATCTCCAACCGAATAAAAATGTAAGTATTACCATATCGTCTGTCCATTTCTATATAGATAGAGGATCTATAAATTGTTCAGTAAACAATCAAACTGGGTAATTAACAACAGTCGGAAAAAATAATAATAAACAGACTTCAATACTTTTTTCCCTTATTTGAGGGCCATAGGGTTTTTTTTTTTCAAGTTTATGTGGGTCCATTTTGGTGTTTTGTACATAAATATAATCTATCAAATGAAATAAAATTGGTTAAGAATTTGATTACAAGATATACGATGATAAGATATTGATACTTCATTTACATAATACATGGTTTT
Organism: Aplocera efformata; assembly: GCA_921293045.1. Classification (NCBI taxonomy): domain Eukaryota; kingdom Metazoa; phylum Arthropoda; class Insecta; order Lepidoptera; family Geometridae; genus Aplocera; species Aplocera efformata. The sequence goes on from OV121057.1 coordinate 3,515,248, forward strand.
ATTTTTTTTTTGTACCATCATATGACATGGTTAATAACAAGACATAAACAACATATTTTATTTGATAATTTTTATTATAATATCTTATTTAATATACAATAATTCGCAGATTTATCGCGTAACATGTGTCGGGTTCCATTTTGACTGCACAGAGTATAAAATAATATTACAATATATAGGTCGTTACGATAGGCATATATTGCTTGCGTCTCCCGGATGGTGCAAAGTAGCAGTAGAACTTGTGCAAAGTTCGACCGAAGAAATATTACCTCCACACCTGGTAATGCGCCGCCAAGCAGTGTGTTTCGCTGGAAGGGTGTGATTGCCGGTGTAATTACAGTTACTTGAAGCGTAACATTCCCGTCTCAGAGTGACAAGTGCAATGAAATGCGACTTGGGTCTTTTCGAACTATAGGAGGGTAAAATAATAGAAAAATGATAGAAACTTTTGAAATTTTAAAATGCCAATAGCTTATTTGACAGGCCTGTTATCTTCCTTATATATGAATATTTTTCTATTCAATAAATTATTCATAATTTTGTATAATGTACCAAGGTGAAACTTATCAATAGATCAACCAATCGTTTGAAAACGTCAAAATCACATCATACTATTGTAGAACACAAATAAAAATATTACGTGTCACAAATTACACATTAAACACAGCCGTCAAATTACCGTCAGTTTTCATGGTTTAGCTACTTTTATGTGTGTTTTATGTCCTAGGCAACAAATGCGTGCCACCCCTAGGGTACCCGAATATATTTTGTATTGTTTGCTCCGTATCGGTTTTTCCATAACTGAAAATGGATAGGCAGGTAGTGTGATATTTTACGGGAAAGAACTTACGATAAATTATTTTTGTTAGCGTTGTGAGGGTCAAATGGAGAGACATTTTTTTTTCCGTCGTGTATTTTGGTAAGTTTGTATACGTACAGTTAAGAGTGCGTAATACCAGCGCTATAAGATAGATTTCTCGCTTCCCATAAATTCATTGACAGAATCAGCATCCAATTTTGTTCCAACGTTGAAAACAGAAATCAGTCATTTTGTTATTTTCAATATAACTACATAATTATTTAATAATAGATTATGTAAACATATTAATAGTTATTACAGTTCAAATAATTTTTATTATGTTGTGTCCTACAAAAAAATAAAAAATATTTTGAAATTCCGCGGGGTTCCCGAGATACAGACCATTTTTTCATATTAATTTTTATGGAGAATTCTTTTCTATTCTTTTTTTTTACAATTACAAAATAATGCCTTAAATGTTTAAGTTCTTTTATTTATAACCATTAGATTTATAACGCAAGTAAATACTTTAGTACCTATATAATTTTTTACAGCCGATTTCAGCTACTGTGTTCTCTTAAAGATCCTATTGCTTGGACCCAGGCCTATTGACTCTCAATAAGCGAGAGTGAATAAGCTTTAACGCTACCACGGAATCCAAATTCGTATTGATAGATGTCACATGCCTTCGTATTTCTAGTTTTACGGCATATTGGTTTCCTAACGATGTACTCTTCACTATTCTGAGAACGAGTATTGCGTACAAATTGTGTTATTTTTCAACCTAAATACTTATTTATATTTACCTATTCCTTATAATGATTCGCGTTATTAATTTAAAAACTATCAAGTTTGAAAACCTTATTTAAAATAACTGAGATATTAATCATGATTTGCGTTTAGTTACCTCTCGATATATCGAGGCAGTTTCATGGGTCATGGACCCGGGGAAATATAGGGAGGCAACAAAACTCACACAAATTATGGTATATATGTCGCTAACTCGATAAATAATTATTTACGAGTATGGAAGCATATGCTTGCTATACTTACGGCTGGCGCCATGACTCAAACATGGTCACACACCCCGCGCATCATCACTGCGTAATCTCCTGACTGATGTAATAATTTTAATTCAATTATTCAATCATCATGGGATCATCAGTTACAAAAATAAAAAGGCATAAAGAACCCCTTGGTGTGCAGCTAGTTGTATAGTTGTAGGTGGGCAGCTACCTAAATATGCGGGTTTCCAGGATAAAAAATAGCCCATGTGTTAATCCAGGATTTAAGCTGTCCTGTGTCCAAATTTCATTTAAATCCGTTGAGCTGTTTGATGTCAAAAATCAAGTATTCAAAAATTAAGTAGTCCGCTCTACTGAATGTATACTCTTGCACAATCCTTGAATCCTTGTTAGTCCTAACTATTCAGTATTAAGTATTTTATTGCATCCAGTTTTATGCAGTATTAATACATCAATTCATTATTACGATTGTTTGCGGATGGACTATTTCGTCGTAAGAATTTGGACTTTTCATTGTATTTCTGTAATAATTTATACTTAACCGTTTTAATTGTAGTAGAATCAAACATTTGTGTTCAAATTATGAATCTTGCAACCAAAACATCCATATATCCAACAACGTGTTCTATCATCCCCATCCACCTTCTCCAGTTGTCGGGCCCGTCAGCCACATAGTTTCAGGCGAAATTCACTTAGTAAATTTTCATGATACTGTTTGCTTAGGTTCCTTTGTTTAAAACGGGGTTCGACAATACGTAACTGATATGCTGGTTTCTGAGGCCCATAATGATTACGCGTTGGACCGTTTGCGGTCCCTATGCCTACAGATTGGGGTTGTATGTGTTACAAACAGTCTGATAATACCGTTACTGCCTTCACAAATATTGGGGGTCTATGTTGCTCACGTCTGATGCTAAAGGAGCGCCCTGAACTAGCAGTAGGACTTGTCCTACGTTCGTTCGGAAAAGAACTGCCTCCACACCATTGGTGTGTTCCGGTGGATAGTGTGGGTGCTGGAAACAGGCGCATGAGATATCTAGGATGACGGGCGCAACACGATTCAATTATTTTTTTCATACTTTGGTTGGGGACCTCATTATGTTATTATGGGTTGAGGTAGCCACTTGACATCAGGCTGGTCTTCAAGGCATTTTGTGACTTATACAACATAAAAAAATAATCTGTTACACAATATCGCCACTGGCCAATTACACTAATATGTGGTATGTATATGTGTGTGTATGATTGTTACACTTGCAAGCTCAAACGGCTCAACGGATTTGGATGAAATTTGGTACCAGGATAGCTATGTCCTGGATTAATACATAAACTCCTTTTGTTGCCGGAAAAGGGGTAACACCGCGGGGCGTAGCTAGTAGAATATAGTCATTGTTATACAAACAATTCCGCTTAAACAGCTCATTTCATAAATTCAATTTCAGTACTACAAAAAACAACTCTCATATATTTTATTCCATTATCAATGAGAAAATACGCGAGGCGCCTAATTCGTGTAACATATGGAGAGCCTGTTACCTTCCAAACGGGATTATATTTGGAAACCGTAAAAATTCAAAACGTTGTGACTCATCCCTTGAATTATCTATAGCATTTTGTAATAAAGTAAATATTAGACAAGCTCAATAAATATCGCGATGGCTCTCTCCCCCAGGGCAATGTGGAAATATGTTTTCTAAATTGCAACAATAAAATGCTTGCGACAACGCGGCGCACGATTAAAAAGTTACGTAAAGTGATTAACATTTTTAGCATCAAGCTTTTGTCACATGAAACACATTTTTGTGAACTGCCGGCCTTTTCAAGGTATTGGAGACTCACAGCTGTTGGCAGTAACTGTGCCTTGTGGTCGTGGGTTCAATTCTTACTCACGACAAGCAATTGTGTGTCGAACATAGATGTTTATTGTTTGTCTGGGTGACATTTTTTTTTTTTTTTTTTTATGTGAATGAGTGACGGAACGAGCTGAGGGCCCACCTGATGGTAAGTGGTGACCCTCGCCCATGACAACAGTAATGCGTGCGACTCAGTATGAGATCCAAATCTTTACTGGGTCGCATTCATCCTGCTGCGTCCATCACCCGAGACGGGGATGATACGTCTCATGCGCATGTGATTTCACCGGCACCCACACTCTTCCACCGGAACACAGTAATGCAAACACTACTGCTTGGCGGCAGATTCCAGATGTGGTGGCAGTACCTCTCCGGACGAACTTGGCACAAGTTCTACTGCTACTTTTGGTTGCTCCTTTAGCACCACCCAGGGGGTACGTGTAGGGAATCAAAGGGTACACACCTACGGACGCGAGCAACTGGACCCCCCAAAACTGGACATGTATAACAAAAAAAGTTAAAGTACTATTTATGCGTTTTATCGTTTTTTATATAGGTAGCATAATCAAGATAAGTTTGTTGCTGTGTGAAATGAACATGTGATTTTTTTTTAAGTCTTTTATGTTTTGGTATATTCATGCGCCATTTTGAGCGCATGAATGTACTCAATGTAATCAATCTTCATTTCAGTTTTTAAGGTCGTAAATTTACTGCAAACTACACAATAATTGCAGGAACACAGAACATATGAATCTTCTCAGACGATATTGTCCACTATACGTTACCCCATTTGCTCGCGATGCTATTGGTTACGCGATAAACGTCGTTTCCTCAGATCAGTGGATGAATTACATCCGGGGATTTATTTTCATGTAATTTACTCATCCTTTTCTTATTTTATTTCGGATAAAAGTCGAAAAGCAAACGTATGAGGAAATTGACGCAAAGGTCGTGATGTTTACATTTAAACCTTTATTGTTTATCTTCATATTTATAAATAACCTTAAAATTAATAGATGCATGTTTGCATCAAAAATGCTTGAGATTGATTGCTGATATTTTTCTGTTGTTTTGTTATGTTCTCTTTATTTAACACCTTAAAGACGTTTTGGACTTTCATACTAAGGATTCCCTGTGTCGCAGATAGCATAGGATACATGAAAAACATCAAAGACCCAAGACCCCTCGTTTCGAAAGCAGGGCTACTACCGATCAAGCCAGAAGGCCGTCAATTTGTCAATAAAACATAATTATTATTTTAAATTACTCTCATTTATCATTTTCTGCATTGATAAAATACACTGAAGGGGCGTGTCACAAGTATTTTTTGGTTTGTGAGTGAATTGGTATTTTATTTTAAACCTGTGTGAGTAGAACACTGATCTATATTAATAGTACATTGGATACGTGTCTGTCTATTTAGTGTTGGTGCCTAATTGATTTCCGCCATTATTTTTAGTACCTGGCCAATCGAGTTTCCTCGGTTATTTGTATAACAACAAGTTATTTAAAAAAAATTAGGTATACATAAACAGGAAAATCATTTAAATGTTTAGAGCCTTATGCGAGAAACGCGAAATAAATGTATATACAAAAATTGCTAATTTAATGTTAAAAGAATACCTTAAGTTGGTTGATATCTTACGAAACTTGCAAAATGTTTCACTGAACATCAGCTTTGAACGGAGTAGCTGTTGTTTAGCAAGTGTTATATAAGTAATACCTGTGGGATTCCCCCGGGCTGTCCGTATAAGGGTCATGACGTCACGGACATGGGTTCAGCGATTCGAGGCTATTTATCATGTCGTCTGCAAGGTATTTATGTCTCGGTGTTTTATGATTTGTGCCTTTACATTTTATGGTAAATTGTAGTGTTTTTGTGATAAATGTGACTTGCCTCTGCTGGTCATAGGTCTGCCTTCCGAGCTGAAGTGAGTGGGTTCTATTCTACTCAGGATTTTTATTCCACACACACAGAACAAATCTTATTGTGTTTTCTATGTCCGGGTATTAATTTGAATTTATATAGAATAGAATAAAAAAAAACTTTGTAAGAATTTTATCCGTAATCTGGTTGCCGTAGATCAATAGACATAGATAAGTTTGGCTTAGTTTTGGGCTAGATGGCGCTGTGAAATATCGTTAAATTTTTATTAATTTTATTCTTAAAGTTGTCTTTTCTTGGTTTGAATGTGGCCGGGATAACTCTCTTCCTTTTTTAATACGAGAGAGAATGTGAAGCGTCGTCAGATACGCGAGGACTGGCTGGCTGCTAAAACTAGGATGAGCAAAACAAAATCTAGAATCCTTTATCCATCCTCAACGCTCGCGCAACTTAAAAAAAACTGAAGCGGATGAGTACATGCTTATTTATTCATCCATAAGCAGGCATTAAAATTAGTGTTTTTAATTTTAATTTTGATAAATGATGTAGCATATAGGGTAGCCATATGTGTGACCTAGAAACAATGCAATACGACTTTGGTCTTCTCATACTTCTTCTCATGTATGAAAGAACTTGCCACCCTATATAATACGCCAATAACGTATTTTATAGGCATGGTGGTAATTACTAAACATGAGCCCGCGAGTTCTGTGCACTATTTCGTAATATCTACTCGTACCTATTTCATATATCTTTTCATTTTAAAATATACAATAATAACTTTACCATTTTAAATCAAACCTTCCTGTGAAATTTTAATAAAACCATAATTCATGGTTCCATTCACAATTTTAATTAAATACCTTTTACACGAATATTTGTGTCAGATGATTCCATGAATAATTAAGGTGAACGAATATTACAAATGATTCAATAGCTTGTAACTGCCAAAACCACCCTTGGCGCACCAATCTGACAAAGGCATTGTCAACGTATCAATTATATACAATAGTAACCACGTATTTATGTATTATATATTGAAACTGCAATATATATTTACATGATAACCTTTTAGGGCTTCCAAACAAATATATTCAAAACGATACTTGAGATCCAAAGGAATAAATGAGTTTGACCAGTTGCTCGCGTCCGTAGGTGTGTAAACTTTGATTCCCTACACGTACCCCCTGGGTGGTGCTAAAGGAGCAACCAAAAGTAGCAGTAGAACTTGTGCCAAGTTCGTCCGAAGAGGTACTGTCACCACATCTGGAATCTGCCGCCAAGCAGTAGTGGTTGCATTACTGTGTTCCGGTGGAAGGGTGTGGCTGCCGGTGAAATCACATGCGCATGAGACGTATCATACCCGTCTCGGGTGATGGACGCAGCAGGATGAATGCGACTCAGTAAAGATTTGGATCTCATACTGAGTCGCGCGCATTACTGTTGTCATGGGCTAGGGTCACCACTTACCATCAGGTAGGCCCTCAGCTCATTCCGTCACTCAATCACATAAAAAAAAAAAATGTATAAAATTTTACCGATGTATTTTTGAATGTTTGTCGCGCATTTCTCCGAAACTATTTATCGGCTTGTGACCATTCTCTTTCATTGGCTTATATTTACTTCAATTTAGGGAATGTTACAAGTTTCATCAAAATCGGTTCAGTACTTTTAAAGAAATGCACTAATACGTTTTTGTGTAACTGCCTGGCATATTGATACGAGCTACGGATGTGGATATCTTCGCCAATTACTGATCGATTTGGATAATCTTTTTTTTTGATATGGTTGTATCTCGGCGCTTGTACCATAATTTTTTTATGGAATAAATTTGACCCTTATGGGTGAAAAGTAAGGAATGGAAGTATTAAAGTCGGTATTATAGATTTTTAAATCAATCTCTTGTTTTACCAGTTGGTTTTTTAACCTGGTAACTGGTAACCAATCAATTTCCGAGTGATTTTTGGATGAGATTAGACTTGGCTATTGATTTAAAATGTAGTAGATAAAAATAAATAATAAATATGATATTAATACTCTGACCATGAGTCAGATACGCGTTGTTCATTAGATATTGAAAAATTAACTGCCTTTCAAAAACCGGAAGTTCACACCAGAACTTCTGTTCTTCACCCATCCATCCAAGCCATTCTTTAGCTACCTTCTTTGTGCCTACATCAGGTTAGGAGGTAGTGTGGCTATGCAAACCGCGACTTTCAGTTTGAAAGCTCACTTAATAGTAATTATTATTCGAGTTACTGATATATTTTCATGATTTTTATGACTTGATAGTCAGATCATAACCGTGACTAAGTAAGAAGGGCGTAGTCTCATACGCTGGATTCACCAGATTGCTGTTCGATAGTCTCACTTGAATTCGAAAACGGCTAGGCCGATTTGACTGATTTCTATTTCGTCTTAATAGCCAGGAAAAATTATAATATAATTTTTTTAGAAAATTCACGGGAAAAGTCGGAAATCGGGAAAAATGTAACGAACATTTGCCTATAGTATTTTTATATATCATCATCTTCCTGCCCTTATCCCACACTAAGTGTGTATTTTTCTTCCATTTTCCTCTGTCAGACGTCATCTTAGTACTCACTCCTTTCTTACGCAAATCATCTTTCACACAATCCCTCCATCTTTTCTTTGGCCTACCTCTTGTGTTATATCCTTCCACATCCATATTTAAGACTAAGGTATTTTTATATATCATCACACTATTTTACTTGAGAGCTATTGTAAGACAGGAGATCAGAATTATAGTTGTACTCGGAATACATGGGTTTTATTATACGCTATTTTAACAGCGCCATCCTCAAGGGGCACCGAGGTGCCACAGAAATGGAATCATCTGCAAATGTGGATGCTTTCACCGCTCCACGCCTTACAGGGTTTTGCCTTCACGTTCAGTACGCTCCAGTGTTTTTATCTACCAAGAGGTTTGAGTTGCGTACCTTAAAAAGTACCAACGGACGGAAATGAGTGATGACAGCGTAAGGTTCCATTTTCGGGACCTTTTCCGTTTATTTTGGGCTGGTGTTTTCCTTAACAAGAAAATGCTCCTTTTTCATTCAAATTTTGCCTCATGGAAGAATTCGACGGAATGATCGTAAATTCTGTATATAAATAACTTGCCTGAATACATTTTCATTTTAATTTGACACCCTTGGCACTGATAAAGTACCCTCTGAAACTCTGATAGCTTCATCATTGACTTCAATGATGAATTTAAACTATCCAACGGCTCCTTAGCTTAGTTGGTAGCCTTTGAAGTTAGGGGTCCCGGAATCGATTCCCGGCCGGAACACACTTTGTGTGAAAAAACGTAATGCTTACACGTTAAAAATATATATTAGTGTTTCAGAGAAACTCATCGATACTATCGATTACTACCTATTATAACAATAAATTTTGTTTGTATTCGTAATCTCATTATAACGGTAAAAGGAAGAAGAAAACGAAAGGCAGCCTGCCTTTCCTTTCCTCTGCATATTTCACCAATAATAGATCGCGGAGGTATATAAGTCTCCTAAATCCGTTTTCGATTTTATCAGCACCCAAACGAATGACTCAGTATGAACGTATACAGAAACACTTAGAGTAATAAAATAACACATCTATAAAACAAATATATATAGAATATAGACTCTCAAGAGCGGACTATGGAATAAAGGTTGATCAAACAAATTGGTTCGTCGTTAATCGTGAGATCGTATGACACCGTGGTATCCGTTTCATAGACTATTAAAACTGCTTTGATATTTTATATTATAATACGGTCCCATAGAGCAAATAGTTTAAATGTGATCGTAATAAAGACTAAAATCTTTACAGTTTTATTGTTTTATTGTTATACATCATTCGCAGCCTGAATTCACCTACTGCTAGCTACTTAGTTTGTAGCATATCCGGTACGATCACGATGCATTATTAGCGTATCATTGTATGAAGAAATTGCTTACTTACTTTTAAAACGCCCAGTTATTCTAACTAGCTCTATCTTATTATTACTCTGAGTTCGAGGGTAATACAAGAACCTTTTATTTACAAATATTTTAATGCGAAACATCTAGAGAGACATCCTCGAATGTATTCGTGAATCGAATTGAGATGTGTAGCAATCAGCTTTTGTAAATAAGGTAAGTCAACATTTTCATGACTTTTACCTATAGGTCTTATCAAATTTGTTGAGGTAGGTAAATCTTTTTTCGTGTCTGTTTGTTCCGGGTTAATCTCTGAAAAGAATAGACCGATTTTATTGGGACTTTTATAGACATCTGTCTATATTATTACATGTTTTATGCATATTACAACATAAGGTTAACACATACTATCAAAGCGCATATCGATGGAAAAAAATATCGTACAGCTTATTTCTAAGTGTGAAGACACTGCAATTAAACATAGCCAATAATATGTGGATGTTGTGGATTTCTAACACAACACTAGGACTCACTGTGCGGGATTTGGCAAGTCTTCGAGTAACTTTGATTCGATTTTCGAGGCGATACGCAGGACCCTATTCAGGAAACTAAAATTAACTTTAGAGATTGGCTACCGTTTTCTAAAGCCAAAGTTTCTTAATAGTTTTTTTGAGGATTAAAAGGTAAATCAATGAAATAGTATATACGCTATTGTAAGCTCTGTAGTTTAGTTGATAGTTAATCGAAGCGAGGAGTCCCGGGTTCGACTCCAGGCTGATACTCATTTTATGTGGTATAAAGATAATATAAAGTTTATTCTCGGATCTTGGTTACGAGTATAAACTTTAGGGGGTACGAGTGTGTAAAAAAACATTTGTCTATTATGTAGATTATTTTGGTTGGAGGAGAAAGTCTTTTTGTATGAAGTAGTAGTTTATTCTCTTTAGTTATAAAGTTTGTACTTGCCTACTAATGAAACCAATAAAATGGTGGAATTAAAAAGAAAATTCAAAAATACTGTTACATTTATTGTACAAAATCAGGACAAAATTCAAAGATTCATTCCATATTTGTTATTTTTTTAAATCGCCTACGTTTAAAGACTTGTTTACCTTTGTAAGATTTTATTTTTACCAAGTCTTACATTTATATTGTAAGAAGAATGTTGTGGACTTCTTGATTCATCCTGATTATAACCCTGGTATGGTTGATACATACAAAATATTGCAAATTCAATCGGGGACGGAAAAGTGAGCCATCCTGTCTAGAATCTATTGAAATACTTGTATGGTTAGATTTAGAAGAACAGAAGTCTAGAGTACGTGTATAATGTCTTACGATGCTAATATATCGTCTTTTCACTGTCTGGATATTATTAGCTATGTTTATTTATTTAGGTAGGTCCATTAAGAAAATTAACATGAATACGTACTTAGAAGCTAATTAACGACATAAGATTACATGTCATTTTACTCAAGGATGATCACAGCTATACATTTATGTTTCTAATAATAACACCGGCCTACTCTCGATAATTGAGAGTGAATGGGCTTTGATCAACCCCGGGTGCCCAATCCGGATAGATGTCACATGTATACAAATTATTAGTTCTAAGACATGCCAGTTTCCGTTTCTAGAATATAGTATTGTGTACATACATTTTTCAAGTGAAAACCTCATTGCTGCACTTAAGAGTTTGAACCAGCGACCTTCAGATTGAAAGTCTTCGTCTGTGTCCTTAGGTCACCACGCTATATCCGTACAAGGCTTAAAATCAAAAACGCAAGTTTTTAGTCATCATAATTTTAATTATTTTATGATTAATGCGAAAATCAATATTTATTTTGATTACATGTAATATTTAATCGGAACTTTTATTAATTAACATAAAATAGCGATTACCAAAGAAAAAATAACAAAAAATATTGTTTGTGACTGGTCTCACAACTCAGTTGTAAGTAGCTTTGTATTCTTCTGCGTGACGAACATAGCTTTTTTTTTCTGCGATCTGGTGGCATGGACTCAAGAACAAACTTCATACTCCTTGACGACTTACTTCATACTACACTTCATACTTTTGACGGCTCCTTGGCTTAGTTGGTAGTAACCCTGCCTTCGAAGCGAGGGGTCCCGGGTTCGATTCCCGGCCGGGGCATACTTTGTGTGGTGAGCATGAAGTTTGTTCTCGGGTCTTGGGTGTTTGTCTTGTGTTTCTGTGTTTGTCCATGCCATCTGCGACACAGGGAATCCTAGTGCAGAGGTATGAGTGTGTAAACGTTTATTATTTTATTATTTATTACTCATCACAATGTGACCATTTGGCCCGGTTGCAGACCGAACCCGGTATCCCTCTTTTCGAAATTAGTTTACTACCAACTTAGCACCGATGGCGTCACAAAATATCTAGTTCACAATATTCATAGAGTTCTCTGCAAGAAGCCTTACACGAAAGTGAACAGTAATTTCCGCGTATACCGCCATACTCATCTTAAACACGCCTTAATAGTGCATACAGGTACAGTCTCTGAGTTGGACATCTGGTTCACTCCATAACCATTGTTTTGTTTTTGTAGTGTAGTTTCAACATCAGCTTATATCGGTCCACTGCTGGACATCTCCCAGTAAACAATATTGAGCTCGTTCTTTCGCATCCACTTTCTGCCAGCCACCTTCCGCAAGTCTTTGCTCCACCTGACTGGGAGGCGCCCTACGCTACAATTGCCTACATGTCTCCACTCGTGAACTTTTCTTCCCCAGTGGTTATCTGTTCTACGGTATTTGTGACCAGCCCACTGCCATTTCAACTTGTATGCATGGGCTTTATCAGTTACTTAAGTCCTGTGTAGTTTTGTTCTAGAATTTTATCCATCAGTGACTTAGAGCATGGCCCGCTCCATAGCTCGCCATAGCATAATTGGTGAGCTAGTCGTAGGTCAACACTGATTGTAATCTTTTGGTTTCTGGCATTGTGGTATAGATGAGGAAAAATTTCATTTAGATTTCACGAGCGCATTTGAGCCCAGCTTGTTTCTACCTAACTTGGGTTTAAAGACATTTATTCTCATAAAAACTTAAATAAACTTCAATCATAAATTTGCATCACTAAACACAATTTTGTGTCAACAATTTGTGTCATAACTTTTAGGTACTTCTCAAAAACTCCTTCGAACGTCATGTTTACAGAAGGTATATGTCATTTAATTTAAAAATTATAGCTTCAATTTGCGAATTAGATACTTCTCACAAAACCATAAAACAAAGAACAGAACAGAACAGCTTCAATTTGAGGTAACACGGTATTGTTTGACACAGCCATTTGAATCGATCTGTGACCTAGGCAAAGTTCTGAACGCCTGCGAGCTTCGCATTAAACTTAGGCGTGTTATGTTACCAATAACTAAACTAGGAAGACAACTCATCAATCTACATGTCGCGTCTGAGTTACGGCAACAATGTGATGGGTAAAGTAATCCCTGCATGTGACAAACAAACACGAAGCTTTTAGGTATTTTTAAGGGACTATCTTCTTATTCTTCTATCTTATAAACGAGCTTATCTTCTTCTTTCCTGTGTGTGCCAGGTGGCCGTATCTGGTGTCGACGTTTCCAAGCTGTCCGAAGGCCTCCGACTGTCGCTTATCTATCTTTAATCTTTCGAATGTCACTTGACATTTTATGATACCTTTCTGTTACGAGTTTCCATATCATCTTATGTCCGTGTTCAAAACGATTTATCATTTTTTTTTATCATACTACATAACATGTCGCAATAACTCCATACATCAACTTCATTGTACTTACTACTACTACTGTACTATTGTAATATTTGACTTGTCTAAGTGCATTGTTAATGTCGAAAGAAAAATAAATAAATGAAATGAAACATCGGACCGCTGATTCTGATGTTAAAGATCCAAGATTCAATATTTTTACCAAGTGTACATTTTGGTATTGATATAATATAATGATGGAATTTATTATATTCACATTTAGACTTATCGCAATATTCTGTAGAGATCAATAAAAAATTTATGGAGCTCAGGTAATAATTATATTTAGGTACATTATTACTAATTAAAATAGACCAAGCAAATGTAAACAAAAACAAAGATCCCAAACTTTTACGTTGTGTAATTTCCAAAAACGTAGATTTGGTCCAGTTTAAATATTGTGAAATGGACTTGAAAATTTCTATGAGTGAAAGTCAAGAGATTATCGATGGATTTCCTTCCCCTCAATTCAATGCCAAAGAGTTAATTTAAACTTAGCCAAGTCGAAGATAATCCCAGAGATAGCACAACCCGATAGATAACAACTTAACAAAATCAAAAGATTTCGGAACTGCTCAACTTTGTAATTGGATATTTTATACAGAACTTTATGAGCCAGTAGCCAATTACCAATATTGCTGGCCTTAGAATATATTATTATTAGTATTAATAAACACTTAAAAAAACATTTACACTCTCATACCTTTGCATTTTTTATAGATACCGTTTATACCTTCAAATGCATTAGGTAAAAAGCTGTTATTTTGATATTACAGAGTTAAATTTTATTTATTTATAACGTTTTCACACTCATACCTCTGCACTAGGATTCCCTGTGTCGCAGTTGCCATGGACGAACATAGAAATACAAGACAGGCACTCAAGATCTGAGAACAAACTTTACGCTCATCACTCAAAGTATACTCCGGTTGGAATTGAATCCGGAGCCTTCGTTTTGAAAGCGGGGCTCTTACCTATGCATCAAAATTAATATTGAAATTTATAATAATATCCCTGATTGATTAAATTTTTTTTATAAATTGAATTATGTCATTGGTCAATAATTATATCCGATGCGATTAAAAAAAAAATTTTTTTTCTTTCTCTCTTTGATTTCACGAGGTTAACTTATCGGTACATAAATATATATAAATACAAATAAATAAAAATGATGTGTCTGTTTCTAATGTCAAAATAACATCTTCTTTACTAAATGCGTTTGTCAGTATGTATATACAATATTTATCACAAAAAATCTGTCTCTTTAGACAGAAAGACAAACATTTTTTTTTGTTGTTATTGTAGCCTTTATCCTGAAGGCTTAAATAGATCCTCAAAGGGCTACCTTTCACCTCGTGGGTTACCCTACAAATAAATATTAATGGACATTCCACACCCCAAGTAAGCATAGTTTGTACAATAGGGCGAGATTCCGGTTAGAATTAGACTTGCAACGTTATTAATCCGTATTTGGCCTATTTGCCTACTTATTTTCGGCCGAATACCGAATACTTAAGTATATTTTTCTGTGGTGAGATAATTGGTAAAATTAAAGAAAATATTGATTTATTTTTTAATAAAACATTTCTCTTATAATCATTGAATAGTCATAGGTACATAATCAAATTCAGTATTACAAAATATAAAAGCTGTTTCCGAGATACGCGAATACGTAAATGGATGTATATATTTTTGATGTGAAGTGGTTACCTCCGCCCATAACATTAGCAATACGATTTAGGTCCTCCCCGACCGAAGTATGGAAAGACCCAAGTCGCACAGTCACTCGAGGCGTCTTATGCGCATGTGATTTCACCGGAACCCACACCCTTCCACCGGTTAGTTGACGACACTGATGCTTTACTAACCTTCCGGTTAGTAAAACATTGAGCATCATATGAGAAACTACCCGTGTTTATGTAGTGATACATAGACGTAGCACGTACAGCTAACCAAACACCCATGAGACCGCAATTAAGTGAGACCAATCAGACATACCTCACTCCAGTAGGTATTTAGGCCTTGAAGATAATATTAATATAAACACTCGAGATGGTATATTACAGACCGAATACGAAAATAATTTTCCAATTTGGTTGATAAATGATGGCGGACTGACGTAACAAACATAACAAAAAAATATAGATTTAACTGATTTGACGGCTCAGTGGCTTAGTTGGTAGTAGCCCTGCCTTCCAAGCGAGGGGTCCTGGGTTCGATTCCCGGCCGGGGCACACTTTGTGTGTTGTGGTTTTGTGTTTCTGTGTTTGTCCATGCCATCCGCAACACAGGAAATCCTAGTGCAGAGGTATGAGTGTGTACGTTGTTTCTTTAACGTTGATAACCTCCCCGTAAGTCGGTTTAAATGAAATCAAAGACATACGAAATATGTTAAATAGGTGCAGTTGAAAAGTTAAAATAGTAGGACATTTTCACAACTCATTACCGCGGACAGTACTACGCGTCACCCCAAACGAGTGACACCGCGCGGTGACCATTAGTACAAGTTCTGGCGGAAAGTTTCGCGACTGCTGTAGTATTTGGCGTATCTTTAAGATAAATAATCTTATATAATATTTCCTTATAAGCTATGTAAATAAAAACATATTTGTTAAAACCGTAATCTATCTCTATACAAATAAATAATTTTATAATTTGAAGTGCTGTTTATAATGTCAAGATAACAGCTTTTTACCAAATGCATTTGAAAGTATACAGGGTACTTATAAAAAATTTAAATCTATAGCCTATATCTATTCACGTGGTATCTTCACGTCAGAATTAAATAGGTTTTTGGTGGATACCTATATAATTGGTGGCATTCCAACTGAGCATTTCCGTTCTACAATGATATGTAACAGCTTATCATAATATGTTAAACACAAAAAAAAAAATCTACTTATGTCCATTATAGACTTTGAAACCATCCGAGCGTTATGCCGGTTTTATTAGAAAGGCAATAATGCGAAGTTGGTTTTAGACCACTATAACAATGCATGAGGCACAAATGTAGCTATATCTTTTTTAAGCGTAGTGCGTAGTTATTCTATAATAGGCCCGGAGACAATCCTAAATAATATGAACATAATTGTCACCTTTTCGTGACTTACTATCTACTATCCAACGAGTATTCTCACCAAACTTTGCGACCCTAAAGTTAACAATTCCTATATTCCGCCCCGGTGGGATCATTAAAGCCTTATTCTTGTTTTACTGAACAAATTAGCCCCTGGGACGGAATTTTAATATACTCTATTGTGTTTATTACCTAGTATTTTATTGGTGTAATTTTGTTTTCGAGAGGTGATAAATGAAGGTCAACTTGTTTATGGAGTTTTCAAATAGTACTGCTTATAATTATGTAAGTAAATGTTAGGTGCCCAGAGGGAGAATACGAGGTAGGACATGTTCTACTGTTATTTTTAAAGAGAAACATCCCAGTCGGTGCATAACGTTCGAAGAAAAACAGCGTACGAAAGCAAAATGCGCAATTTCGTTTACTTGGATTAAATACTTCGAGTTATTATGTTCTTGTAGGCGATATAAAAGAAACTGCGTCTTTTGGTAACGGCAGGAGATTTTAGAGGTTTTAGAGGAGGTTTTAGATTCCATACCGACGGAAGCGCTCGCGCGCACAGCTGTTCAGTTTAAACACGGAGCTACGAATGCAACTGAGCGCACTTTAGGATTGATATGGAATCCCGCTGATGATTCGTTTTCCTTTCAGATATCGTTAAGTAGGATACCTAATGATATTCTTGACGGTTCTTCGCCTCCTACAAAGGCCAAAATGCTTAGCATAATAATGTCTGTTTATGATATACACGGATTTTTATCACCATTTATAATAAAAAGTAAAATCATTTTTCAAGATGTACATCGGTCTAATATCGAATGGAAATGCCGCATCCAATCTAGTGAGCACACTAAGTGGTTGAAGTGGCTCGATGAATTGAAGTTAATAGAAACTTTGCGCATACCAAGGTGGTACAACAATGCTGATAGGTGGACTCAGTGTTATCCCGCTTATAATATGCCAAGTACATGTGATATAGTATGTAAACAATTGCACGTATTTTGCGACAGTTCACTTAAATCTTTCGCCGCAGTGACTTATTGGCGTTTTATTCGAGCCGACGGGTATGTTGCAGTATGTTTCGTAGGTAGTAAAAGCAGAGTGTTGCGAGAGGGAGATTATGTTATTATTGTTGAGCCAAATTTAAATCGTGGTTGTTGGCGCCACGGAGTTGTGAGCGCGACCCATGCAGGTGATGATGGCCGCGTCCGAGTAGTCGATGTGCGGACCCGTACCGGTATTGTACGCCGTCCCGTGACGCGTGTCGCACTACTCACACCAACGGAATGTTAGTGCTGATCTGACCTATGTTTTGTTTTGTATTTTATTCTTCTGTCTGCTCAGGTCAGCACTAAGGGGGCGGATTGTAGGCGACACACGTCCTTGAATTATTTTGTATATTTGTATGTAATATTATTTAACTACTTTTATCGAGTAATGTTTATTGATACTTTTCATTTTCATTTTGCTACTTGTGCCGCCATCTGTTGGCAACTTTATTTAATAATAAATAAGAAGAGTATTGAGGGTGGATGCGAACAGAGATTCATTTTATGTTGAACGTAGGGTAGTGGAAGAACGAATGTCGCGTAGCGAACGAACGTGAGTGTGTGGCACGGTACATCGAAGATACTAGTTTCAAATCTCCTATCGCACCCTTCAATACTCTCCTGCCGTTACCAAAAGACGCAGTTTCTTTTATATCGCCTACAGTGGTTCTGAAATACAAAACAAAACATAGGTCAGATCAGCACTAACATTCCGTTGGTGTGAGTAGTGCGACACGCGTCACGGGACGGCGTACAATACCGGTACGGGTCCGCACATCGACTACTCGGACGCGGCCATCATCACCTGCATGGGTCGCGCTCACAACTCCGTGGCGCCAACAACCACGATTTAAATTTGGCTCAACAATAATAACATAATCTCCCTCTCGCAACACTCTGCTTTTACTACCTACGAAACATACTGCAACATACCCGTCGGCTCGAATAAAACGCCAATAAGTCACTGCGGCGAAAGATTTAAGTGAACTGTCGCAAAATACGTGCAATTGTTTACATACTATATCACATGTACTTGGCATATTATAAGCGGGATAACACTGAGTCCACCTATCAGCATTGTTGTACCACCTTGGTATGCGCAAAGTTTCTATTAACTTCAATTCATCGAGCCACTTCAACCACTTAGTGTGCTCACTAGATTGGATGCGGCATTTCCATTCGATATTAGACCGATGTACATCTTGAAAAATGATTTTACTTTTTATTATAAATGGTGATAAAAATCCGTGTATATCATAAACAGACATTATTATGCTAAGCATTTTGGCCTTTGTAGGAGGCGAAGAACCGTCAAGAATATCATTAGGTATCCTACTTAACGATATCTGAAAGGAAAACGAATCATCAGCGGGATTCCATATCAATCCTAAAGTGCGCTCAGTTGCATTCGTAGCTCCGTGTTTAAACTGAACAGCTGTGCGCGCGAGCGCTTCCGTCGGTATGGAATCTAAAACCTTTTTACTATTACTCGACCATCCTCTTATCACAAATCCACCCTTCCTGTGAATTGACGTAATATCACTAACTAATTTAATTGCATTATTTTCATCGCACGTTGAGTACAGACAGTCATCCATATAGTGATGATTTATGATTACATCCACGGCCTCGGGATTTATATCCTCATATTTTAGGGCATTCTTATTTTTAATATATTGCGCAATAAATGGCGAGCATGTAGCACCAAATATTAAACTTTACATGACACAAATTTTAACTGGGCTTTCTGAAGATTCCTGCCACAAGAACCTAAGTACATGCTGATCTTCAGGACGAATTTTGATCCGTAAAAACATGTCACGTATGTCACCTAATATTACATACCTATTTTCGCGAAATCTAAGCATGATTCCGAATAAAGAATTATACAAGTCAGGTCCCGTCATCAAATAATCATTTAAACAGACACCGTTCACTGTAGCGGCGGCGTCGAACACCAACCGTAGCTTGTCAGGTTTATTAGGGTTTTGTACACCAAAATGTGGTAGGTACCACACATGATCAGCTGAGATATTGCTATCATTTAGTTCTCGGGCGTAACCATTTTCTAACAATTTACTTATCTCTTTTTTATACCTACTAGCGTAGTTATAGCTTTTATGGAATTTATGCAACAATAACTGCTGACGAGAGTAGGCATTATTATATGACTCAGGCATGATAAAATTATCTTTTTTAAACGGTAAACCTACTTCCCATTGGTCACCTATCTGACGTGCTGTATTATCTAAGATATTCACAGCGCGAATATGATCTTTATTCTCACGACATACGGGTGAAATTCCTATTAGATCAAAGTTGAAAGATTGTTTTATCAGGTCATTAAGTTCGCTAATTTCATGCACATCGTTATCTTGGGAGCGAGAGTGAGCGAGATGGAGTACATTATGTTCACTTACCCTGGAGGAGTGAGAGCGCCCCATCGCTCGGTGGTAGCCATGGATGGTCCATCCCAAGAGACATCGTGATGCGTACAGCGAGTTCCTGTCACCATGTACAACTTCTAGCGGAGCTATTAGGAAATAATTATCCTCACCGATTAGTAGCCGCGGCTTTACTCGATCTTTACAAATCAAATGTTTAATATGAGACAAATGCGTACTATTTACGTTATTTAAAACAGATAAATTCTGAGAACACAATTTCAACTGAGCACATTTACGTAACTTACAGTCATAACTTTTATTGTCCTGTCCCGTTATTTTTACTTTTACACTAGGTACTTCCGATTGATACACTTCTAAACCGAACGCATCTGTGAACTTCATAGCACTAGAACTTTCACAATGTAGTCCGAGGCTGTCTGCCAATTCAGAGTCGATCACCGACACTTCAGCGCCATCGTCCAGGAGTGCATGCGTATTCACAACACCTTTAGGTCCACGTAATTGAACCGCGATCACTTTCAACAGCGCGAATTCTTCCGTAGCCGTCGTGGTCGTGCTCGCGATGTCATTATCCCGAGCGATGTGCGATATTGACGCATCAGGTGCAGGTACAACGGGTCCCGGGTGCGGGGTCAAATTGTCAGCTGATTGTGACATCATCTCGGGTCTCGTCCAGTGTAGCAGGCGGTGATGTGCCATGCCACAGTTATCGACGTCACACACAGGAGCGGGGCACGACTTATTATTGTGTCGCGCAGAGAGGCAACAATAACACAATTTGTGTATTTTTACATATCTCCATTTATCTCGGTGCATCGCACGATTGTAGGCAAATTCCGTCCATCTTCCGATTAAAGTACTCGGCAATTTAGATATTACCGCTGCAGCGAGTTCGGGACATCGTAGGTAGTCATACTGGTCTAGGGCGCGTATTGTTGCCACGCAATTGTTGACTTTAACGGAGAAATTGATCAATTCTTGTTGATAATAAGTAGGTAACGATGGTAGCTTCCTCAATTGCATCGTTATGTTGCTAATAATAATATCAGCTCTGCCAAATCTTAGTTCCAGTGCTTCCATGACCACTGACGGAGGAGTGTTACCGATCAGCAAGTCAGTTACCGCTTCTTTAGCCTCACCTCGTAGTGATTTGCGGAGTCTCCACAGGTTCTCGGAATCACTGAACTTACATACTCGTGACGAATCCTCGTATGCACTCTTAAAGTGTAGCCACTCAATGCAGTCACCACTAAAAATTGGTAGTTCTCGTGGCGTGGCGAGGCGGCTCAGCAGTCTATCCTCATGATGTGATGCAGACTGGGTCATCAGATCCTTCAACGTGTGAGCTAGTTGCTGAATGCTGTTGTCGTGCTGAACGGGTGAGGCACAGTTCGTGTCCAGCCACTTTTCTACATGATCGTACTCATTGGCGCTCGGTATGGACGATCGGGAAGAACATTTGCTGCCAGTAGATTCTTTGGGAGGACTATCATCAGTGTCCACGTGGTTACTGACCTCGGCGTCGACCTTGGCAAGGTCGGCTTGTAGCTTCTTGTCAATTAGTTCCATTTGAATTTTCGCTTTAGCTTCCGCGGCTTCCAATTCGAGTTGTTTACGACGTGCAATCGATGACGAAGTAGATTTCTTTGTACGAACGGTTGTTTTTGATGCGCACGTGGAATGTTGCGCAGTGCCACGCGGCGACATTTTGCACGGCACAGGGGTCGATACGTATCCTTCACCTCGCGGCGATGTAGGGCAATCGGGGCCACGAGGAAGAATAAATTTCTTGATCTCCTTCATAGGTGCACGCTCCAACTTATTGGCTTCCATGAGTTCAATCCGTTGACGGCGTGTGAGAACTTTCGATGGCGTCGTTACCGACATGAAGTGACGCAGTTCGTTCACTGTTCACTAATTTACGATTTGGTTTGAAAGGACCAGAACCACTGTAGGCGATATAAAAGAAACTGCGTCTATTTGTAACGGCAGGAGAGTATTGAAGGGTGCGATAGGAGATTTGAAACTATTATCTTCGATTTACCGTGCCACACACTCACGTTCGTTCGCTACGCGACATTCGTTCTTCCACTACCCTACGTTCAACATAAAATGAATCTCTGTTCGCATCCACCCTCAATACTCTTCTTATTTATTATTAAATAAAGTTGCCAACAGATGGCGGCACAAGTAGCAAAATGAAAATGAAAAGTATCAATAAACATTACTCGATAAAAGTAGTTAAATAATATTACATACAAATATACAAAATAATTCAAGGACGTGTGTCGCCTACAGTTCTAATAACCAAACTATTGAATCTATTTCAATAAAGTTTAAATGGGTCCAAAAGCATATTCTTTCAAATAAAATATAAAAAAATCCATCGTTGATGTATGGCAGATTTATGAGGTAAAAACATTCAACCGAATTAAGTAAGTTGAAAAATTATGAGAAGCGGATACTTTTTTTTGTAACCGTATTTTTAACTTTCAAAAAGGCAATTTTTAGCGTACCAAAAACATTCATCTCGCTACAAAATTGTTTACGTTCCTATTTGCATTGAAAAAGTTTTATCTCTCCCTAAAATATACAACCTAATGAAACGTCGGGCAATATTATTTGAAGATCGACGTAGAAGGGGTACACGAAGGCTGCAGTCCGGCAACAAATAGTTGCCGTGTGACGACAGATATCTTACCGTAGTCAGCAGTCAGTTTTTTTTCTTTCTATTGGGCCGACGATCTCGCGTTCCACCAGGAAAGGGGCCATGGACACCTGCAATGTCAGGAATTAAAATATATTTTCAATTTTCATAGCGATTGGCATGACATTGAAATTATCATGACATGAAAACATTCGTGTCTTCTATTTCTTCGGTAGAACAGGATATCAGTCGTGATGCTGTTATTTATGGGAGGTAGTAACCACCCAACGTCAGATGGGCCGTCTGTTTGTAGTGTCACTAATTCTCACTTATCGGAAGACCAGCGTTGTTATAACTAGCACATGTTGAGATAGATATCATTTCACGACAAATCAGTTACTCATCTATTTCTTATATATTTATAATTTGTTTTATATTATTATTTTTGTTTAAATTTATAATAATTTTCTGTCTTCTTTCTTTCATTTTTTAATTCAAGATACTTTTGGAGGCTATTAAGACAATCTCGTGCATACTTTGAAACATTAGTATTTTCACCAAAATAATAAAGTTACGGGTACACAAATTTTCCAGGTCGCATATTTTGTTGCTGGTTTGCGTTTCACACCGAGAATCGACATCAGGTGAACGAAAGGACCCGCGCATAAATATTTTATGGCGATTGAATGAACTCAGTCAAAAAGGAAAAATAACAATATAAGGGGTCAGGCCTCTGAATATTATACCAAATACAATATTTGAGGAAGCGTATAGCGTACATACGTACATGCTCTTCTTTTCTTTCTCTTGTTGACATATTAGAATAAAATTTTAAAACTGCCATGGTTATGTCAACTTTATACCTCTTCCAATGGTTCCAACTGTCATTGTCATTGGTTATGTCATGGTAATGATCATGACAATGACAGTTGGAACCATTGCAAGAGGTATAAAGTTAAAGAGCATTAACTCTTATCATAAATTATTCATTTTTAGTAGTTTATGTATATTTAAATATGTATGTTCTGCTGCTTCTTTAGCAACACCCAAGGGATACGTGTATGGACTCAAAGGGTACTCACCTAAGAATGCGAGCAACTGGACCATTTCAATCGATACCTACTCGCTCGATCTACATTTGCTTTAATTTTTTCGCCGATAAAATACTTTTCTCCTCACGTGCCAAAGTGGAAAGACATTAAGAAAACATGCTTTCAAAAATATTTAATGTTTTTGTTCGGGCACATTATCAAGTACTTACATTACATTACAAGAATAAGTGCGTTTTAGGTATTTTGCTATCGAAAATGGTTGAAACCACTCAACTTTTAGCAAAAACCTATTAAGATGCCTCTCTTTGAATCGTAAATCAAGTAAGAAACGTCAACGGGCTCTCATAATCTTATTACTTTAAACGAGTAATGTTTGTATATTTATTTATTTATTTCGCGTATCTCGGAAACGGCTTTAACGATTTGTATGATAAATTTTATTTAAATAGGGCTGTTTAAGTTTACCTGTATAATTATACAAAACATTTCTGTTTAAATTTACCTGTATAACTATACAGGTAAACTTAAACAGGAATGTATCGTGTAAAAAAGAAATTTTTACAAAATAAAAATAAAAATTCCCAAAAAAAGCCGTGGTATTGCTTTTCAAAAATCACTCCATTAGTATCGTTCTCTGAAAACTTTTTCGTCTTGAATATAGTGATGAGTGGAGCATACAGCCCACCAGATGATAAGTGGTTACCACCGCCAATAAACAAAAATATAACTGGAATCCTTCACCAAAGCATGAAAAGATCCAAGTCGCGTTGCGCCCGACACTCTGAGACTATTATATAATACTATTTTTGGGATCAGCTTAGTTAAACCCAAAAGTTTATTCCCAAAATTGTTTAAGTTCTCGTATACCTAAAGGATGGATTTAACAAGTTCGTCGAAACGGAGCAAAGTGCGGACTTCGCAGCATTAATTACACAGTGACCTGTTCGTTAGTCTGTCTAGAACCACCCCGGGACACCCAAAGGTGGAATTGGATTGTGGACGGAACTCAGACTAATACGGTCTGAGATCGGATCCTAGTAATCTAGAGAGATAATTTGTAGAAGCATAGAGACTGTTGGTAGTTGTAACATTACATTTCTAGATCTCTCAATGATTGAATCTCAGTTTTGAGGCAGTAAAATAGCTCTGCTGGTCGTGAGCACAGTTTAAGATAGTAACGGGACAAGCTAAAGGACCTCCAGGTTTTAAGGTTTTAAGTGGCTGCTCCCGTCCATAACAACAATAATACGTGCTGATGCAAGTATGGGGATACGCAAAATTTTAAATATTTAATTTTTTATATTATATCGTTTATATTGTACTTTCAAATGCATTAGGTAAAAAGCTGTTATTTTGATATTACAGAGATAAATTTTATTTATTTATAACGTTTTCACACTCATACCTCTGCACTAGGATTCCCTGTATCACAGATGGCATGGACAAACATAGAAACACAAGACCCAAGACCCCAGAACAAACTTCATGCTCACCACACAAAGTGTGCCCCGGGCGAGAAATGAGCCCGGGACCCCTCGCTTCTAAGACAGGGCTACTACCACTAAGCCAAGGAGCCGCCAAATTATTTATATAGATGATTTTTTTTAGTGCGAACGTTTTTGTTTCTTTTGCAAAAAAGATTTTACCATACTTTTGGGGCTTCTGTCATCTCCAGCCCCTAGATAATAGTGCAAATAAACCGTTATTTGTTGATTCACACACCCCTAATCTTACTTAGCCTGGACCACGTTTTATGGAAAACCTTTAAGAGTTACCTGAATCGACAATATTTGTATAGGTCCGTAGTATGGACAAACAGAAAAAGTGGCCTATAGAAAATATTCAAATACATCCGAATATTGCCTAGGCATTAATGCTGGAGAATGTAAAAAGGGTAGCTTTACCTTATAGATTAAGAGCTGGAAAACTATTTACATGTATGATATGGAGTTGGTGAGTGAGAGTGAGTGAGTGAGGAACCTCACAACTCACAGCTCAGTAGTAGCTTTGCCTTCTGCGATGTAGGTCGTTTTCGATTCCCACCTGGAACAAACATTTGTGTGAACATAGATATTTAATCTATAATCTCCTACACTTTTAGTGGTGATCATGAAGTTCGTTCTCGGATCTTAGGTGGTAGTTTTGTGTTTCTGTGTTTGTCTGTATATAAAAATATATAATTTTATTCTATTCTATTAAAAGGTGGGTTTCTCACTCGCTTTCGCTCTTCCTGTCACTATAATAAAATTAAAAAATAGAATGAAAAAATGAATGTAAATGAAAAACCCTGTATGTCGACCACTTTATTGATAAGATTCTACTCACAGCTCCTACCCTTACCTGTCTAAGATGTTTGCGGGTAGTTTTGTTTAGTAAATAGGTTGAGGTGGGTACCGTCCCTTAGGCAGGTAATGATGTGGAAGTAATGCCTACACATTTAGCCGCCTTTATGTATTTATGTATTCTAAATGCTGGCGACATTACGTTTGGAGATCTTTTTGGAAGTTTCTCCGTGGTTTATACTGGATAAAGTGAAGGGTAGTTGTTTTTTCATATTTTATTTTATTTGAACAATATCTAGAATATAATGCCTGTTGGTTTATTTGTCCTTTTTCTTTCAGTCTGAGGGGATGATTTGTAAGATTCAAACGATAATAGCAAGCTTGTTGATTTTTTCACAGAATGGATATCCTAAATAATAAAAAACCAGCGAAGTGTAAGTCGGACTTGCGCACGAAGGGTTATATATAATATTGAGCAAAATCGAACAAAAAATAAAAATCATGTTTTTGTGAGAGCCCCCTTAAATATATATTTTATTCTGTTTTTTAGTATTTGTTGTTATAGCGGCAACAGAAATACATCATCTGTGAAAATTTAAGCTCTCAATTGACACACAGACAGACGGACAGGGGAGTCTTAGTAATAGGGTCCCGTTTTAGCCTTTGGGTACGGAGCCCTAAAGAAACAGAAATATTGTTACCGCTTAACAGATAGATTATAGTCAAGATTTAGCATACAAGTACATATTTATTTAATCGACTACTATGATGAGGGATATACTAGGATATATTTCTTTGTATACAATAAAGTGTTCATTCATTGATAAGCTACTTTTTATCCCAGAAAAAAAATTACGGTTGAGATTTGACAATATCTGACTTTGGAGTGGTCTATACAGCAAGCCTATACAATAAAATACACACCCCAGCTTAAGATGAGCCGTACGTTCAAAGAATCCTGTATAATCTGGAGTTCAAGTTATTTGGACTTGATATAGACTGCAAAAAACATTCTAAATATCAAAATCTGCAATGCACAGAATTGGTTCTGTTACAGTTTCATTATAGGTAAGGGTCTATTCCCAGTTGCCACCACCTTTGCCATCAGTGGTGGCAAAGCTGGCGGCAAGAAGTTTTTAATTAGTAGTGATTTGTAAAAGTATCATGCGCAGACATCCCTTCCTGTGCCATTCAGCACTGTCACATCTCGAGACTCATAACCAAAACTAAAATCATCATCATTATCAGCCTATTTCAGTCCATTGCTGGACATAGGCCTCTCCGAGTAAGCGCCATTGAGCCCGGTGTTCGGGCTAAAACTAAAATATCGAAAGCATATTAAAGATATTGACTATACGCGCAGTAACTGGAAATATCTTTAGCATACCAAACATGCTGAAACAACCAGCTATCTTTCAGGTATTATTTATGATCACCGTGCCTGGTTTAACGAGGGCTTCGCTACAGTTTTTCAATTACTCGGGGCTTGGTTTATGGCTATTCTTGCTTTATGACGCCGTAATATGGCAAGATTGCATAGGGTTTACTATGCATCTTATAATAATCGTAGCATCCTCTAATCTTCCTACAGGACACCGGCATAATCAAATAAGTGTGAGTGGATTTGATCTTCCACTGGGTCCAATGTGTAATAGTAGATATCATATTAGTGTTTTTTTTTAATTATCTTTACATAAAGAGCTTTTTTGCTATTGCGAAAATGTCACAATGTTTTGTAGTGTTTTTAATATTGTAAATACTAAACTATTATATATTTTCAATAAAATAGATGATATTATCTATTTTTAAAGGCATGTTTTACGCAATCTAATATCGAAATATTACAGAAATATTGCAGATACAATTATGTTCTGTTCTGTTACTATTTAGATGATTTTTCAAGCGAAAAACTCAATTTCAAAGTCGAAGTCAACATTTTTTTTCCGTTGAATTCTTGTTTTTTTTTTTTTTTATAATTATGTATTAATACAATCTCGCGTACTTATTACTAAGCTTCTGAAAGATTTGGATGATTTATATTTATTTGATTACATTTTTATTCATGTACCGAAGTACGGGATTATATAATAGGGCAATTAATTCAATACATTTAGCTTGTCATCAACCAGAAGGAAGCAGAAAAGGTTTTATTTGCCTATTCAGCTATCCTATTCGCCAACTCTTAAAAATATTACCAATTCTATTACTCATAACTTCCTTAGTCCTCAACCTCACAGTAAAACCCGGCATAAAGGTAACCGTCCTCCAAAATGGACGACTGTCGTAAAACGCGTGACAATAACATTGGTGGCAGGTGAATCATTTTCGAAGAAAACTATAATAATATTTTAAGTTATGAATAAGAATAAGAATATATTTTATTGTTAAACTGTGTATACAAAGATCTTATAAGTAGTTTATGAAACAACAGTATGTCCTCTCGGACGTACAATATATATAAAGAGACTCCAAACAAAAAAATAATGAGCTAACTTATGTTAACTGCAAAGTATTCATTAACACTATAATGAAATTTACTAACTAGCCATTTTTTCAGTCTATATTTAAATATGGTTCCCTTCAACTGCTTAAAGATTTATAAGATTTTACTTATAAGATTATAAATTTTAATGGCAGTTACATACATACTTTTGTAAAATTTTGCATTATTGATCTGTGGTATATACATATATTATATTTATATGTGAAATGAATAAATTTGGAATGCTGGGTTAAGGTTGTTCTGACACAAGAGAAAAAACTAAGATTTCGATTTTAGAATTATATATAGCATAGAAGGGTAGAAAATAAAAAAATATTTATTCAGCACCGAGGCACTAAAAAGAACAAAATATACATATTTTCATATTAATTCTAAACGTATTACTAGATTACGCTACTGTAGCGTCATTTAAGTATAATTATACTTGTGGAATTCTCACTTCGAACTATATTAGTAGTTCTAAATGTTTGACCTAATACGCTAAAACTAAGAGACACTTAGCAGTTACGTAGCTAATGTTTTAATGTAATACCAGGGAAAGGAAACAAGGGCCCTTTTTATTTCGATTCGGTGAAGTCTTGCAGTAAATGTAAAAGAAATTTTGGAACAGAAGGAGAAATATATTTCTGTAAAAATAACATCAGTGCTTGTCGCTGAACTGGTGGAAAAGAGTTCTCTTTTCCATCAGATCCGTATCTGCCTTTTATAAATCCTGTGCAGCGCCGCTACGCGGCAAATGCTTGAACTATGTATTTGAAATTAATGATTCACTTTAGAATAGATTATCTTTATTAGATTTAGTTCAACCGATTTGAGATAGATGGCGCGGTTAAACATATATTGTACCACATGGAAAATATTGCGGGCTAAACCTGTAACTAATATTAGCACAGTGAGCGTAACTTTTAATCATTACCACGCCAGGTTAGTGTTGTTTTTAATTACAAACTGAATATTTTAAAGCTACAACGTAAACGCCAGCTCACGTAAAATTTACTAAGGTTAATCTCTGTTTAAATCTTAGAATGCACTAAAAACAACAGAAGAACTGCCACAATATTAAAATCTTAATTTTTTTAACGCATACTGCGTTAGATTTTCATTCCCTTCCTCTCATTCCATTGCTCTGGGATTCCCTGTATCACAGGTAGTATGGGTAAAATCAGAAACACAAAGACACGAGAACAAACTTCATGCTCATCATGTGTATTAAGAGCATTGGGTATCAAAGTGTGCTCCGGTCCGGAATTGAAACCGGGACCCAGACTACTGAGGCCAGTCAATTATTGTATAAGCTACGCGAAATTTGGGTCTATAACTAATATAATAGTTATGTTGAAACGTAGATGTTTGTTCAATGTCGAATCAAATTAGGGATCATTCCTTCCGTCAGTATCATAAAAAAGTTGTCGAATTGATTTGTTCAATAGTTCTGCTACGAATTCCTTATGAAACTATTTGCAGCTAGCTCAAATCGAACCCCACGATTCACAATGGATCTGCAAAGTCTGAAACTTTGTAAACATTGGAATAGTTCGGAGTTATGAAACGGAGTCGCACAATTTTGATACGGCTTACTTCTGAGTCAAACTTTCTGCTTCTTATTTATTTGGGAAGAGAGTTTAGGCAAATGGGATGTTAAAATAAAATGTTACGAGCTGAGGCATGATTCTATTGCAAAGCACGGGTTCTTTTTATTTTGATGAATGTGATAGCTTAACTGTTAAGTTTTTACTGCCGCCCATAAACAACAGCAACCCGACTCTGGATCTCGACTACCGAAGTATGACCCAAGTCTCTTCGCGTTGCGTTTACTCTGAGACGAGTTATTCATCCGATTCTTTTCTTTCTATAATAACACAACCTTACAGTAAACACCAATGTGC
This sequence comes from Aplocera efformata, assembly GCA_921293045.1. Classification (NCBI taxonomy): domain Eukaryota; kingdom Metazoa; phylum Arthropoda; class Insecta; order Lepidoptera; family Geometridae; genus Aplocera; species Aplocera efformata. The sequence goes on from OV121057.1 coordinate 3,545,411, forward strand.
CATGATATACAACTTACTAGTTGTAACTAGGGTAACTTTTATACATGTATAGATAACTTTTTTTAATGTAAATAAGTGACGGCACGAGCTGAGGGCCCACCTGATGGTATGTGGTGACCCTCGCCCATGACAGTAACAATAATAATAATAAATAAAATAAAACTAACTTTATATTATACAATTCACAATTTACCGAATGTGCTTGAAATGGCCGCTTTATCACTCTTAATTAATTTTTAAATGATTAAATGACATTAGTTAGTAACAGATTATTTGCCTTGTATAAATATTGATAATAACTTTAAACGTAGATAATATTTACACACAATATTGATGGTAGAGTATAAAAGGGACTACATAAATATGTAACACCTTCTGAAACTACCTGTATTCACGCAAATAAATAATTTCTGATTCTTCTTACAGTACTTAGACATTCTCTGCACGCTACAGTCAGCAAACATATCAAACTCTGGGGCTGATGGCACGTACCAGAATTAAATATAGCAATACGAATGCAGCACTGCTCAGCGGCAGATGACCTTCGAAGACATGAGACCATACTAATCCGGTTCGAACTCTTTCATATCTACAATAATGGTAAATCTAATCCTATTTACTCTCGCAAGTTGAGAGTACACACCACTGGGACCTTGTGTTCACCCACTGGGACCATTAGAGGCACGTTGTGGTTGCCAAGAAAATATCAGCTAAAATTCTACCTGATTCTTACAATTTGTGACTGTTCGCAACATTGTTGGTTTACGAGTCAACATTACCATATTATGTGGTCCATTAAGTATTTTAACATCATGTCACTGGCAACGCTTTATAAACTTTGAGGGCCACCGCTAAAGAAGTTAAAACCTAAGTTGTTACTCGACAAAGTTGGAATTTTATAGCTTGAAGCTGGTAATAAATTTGATTATTGTACCGTGTGGTGCTTTTCATCTCTTGTAGAAATAAATTTATTTTCTGTTAACCACAAGCCTATTTTCGAAAAACGAGAATGAATTTGCATTAATCTACCAAGGGAGCCAAATTAGTGTCACGTATTTTTTCGATGCGTAATACAATTTGGCTGGTCAGTATTCTCGTGAGTCGAAAATAATTTCCGATTTAACGTTTTCAACGTTAAATCGTTGGTCACCAAGGGTAACCTTAGTCGTATTGCTGTTGTTTAGAGCGGAAGTAAGTATTTAAGAGCAGATGGGCTTCCAGCCAGATGCCACCCTGTGTCTATAGTAAAGTATTTTTGACTATTTTCCACTTTAGTAAGTTATAGCTAGACATTTCCAAGCACAGATTATGTAATGATGATAAAACGGCTCAATTAACCTTCCTATATAAATTCATGTTGATCTAAAGAAGCGTAAAGTCCGTAATTTACAGCTCGTCTGTTTATTAGCAGTTGGTTTTATTTATGATTTTTCACTTTAATTACAGTAATTAAAACAATAACTTGACGGTGATGTTTTGATAAAACTTTTTTATGTGGCTCATTTGACGGGTCGTGCTGACAGCCTACCGGATGTTAAGTCGTTACTGCTACTCATAAACAACAGCACCGACTGTGGACCTCCCCCAAATTAACCAAAACGCATTGCTTTGAAGCTGTAAAGACCATCAGTGGAAAAAAACTTTTTAAACAGTCTTTTTGAGGTTATATATAATACATATTTTTTTCATGTTTGTTAATTCAGTACCTACTCCGTTATTTATCAACTGGTTTGAAAATTATTTTATTATTTACATGTTTTTTAAGGCTCTGGTTAACCAATGTGATTCGGATTCGCACATTTTGTAGGTTTATACAATATTTATTTCTACGCGCCTTTTTCAAACTTTTGTTGCATCCAATGAAAATATAAATATATCTTTATAGTTAATATAATGAGTAGGCCTTAAAATTCAGTAAGTACATAAATCCATCCTAATTCTATTTAGAGTAGGACTCAAAATTCAGTAAATAAATCCATAGACAATCTCCAAAGCTAATATCCCCAATTATTCCTCCCAATGGAGGCTAAAATGAGAGGACACACACCGGAGTAAAACTTAAATTATGCATACTACCCACACACACATGATTTCACTAGCTGTTGCTTGCGACTTTCATATGGTGTTAAATTATGGTGCCATAACGATTCCCTGTTGGTATTACCTTCTTAGGTAATACACAGTATGGTGAAAGGTCACTTTTTCAATAACACTATTAAAACTTCATTCAAAGCCGAGTGTTTTCGTCATCGCGATGCAGCAACAACGAAATTCTCTAATAATTTAAACTTATTCCTTATTTTTTTTTAAATTTAATATCACGTTACAAAACGTTATGCATAAATTCACGAGTCTTTTACTAAGGAGTTCTAACAACTAAAATCAACCTTAAACATATGGAGTGACCTTTTTTCTGTGGAGAAATGCAGATATCTTAGCTGATATAATATAATAGTAGTTAGTATTTTTGTAAATTAAACGTTTTATATTATACATATTAACACCTAGACACAGGAAAAACATCTATATTTGTCACAAAAACGCTTGTCCTGAGTGGGAATCAAACCCACGACCTACAGCAGAAAAGGCAGACTTTGAAAAGAAAAAAGATTTTAATGTCATCCTTGTAATATTCCAGGTACCACCACCCGTGATTGATCGCGTGGTAGCCCAGGTGGTGGACATCAATGAAATTATAATACCATCGAACTGGCGGCCATCTTTCCCAAGAATCAAGTCATGTAGACTCTACGTGCATAGATGGAGTGAATAGTGGCAGTACTTTTCAAAGGTTGTCATCGAAATGGGTATACACAAGCCCCAAACTTAAACGCGGATCAATTTAACGCGACTAATTTTAGCGATATAGTAGGTGTATATTTATTAATAAAAAAGTGACAGGTTCATCTATGTTATTAAGAATTCAAAGGTAATAAAATGGCAGCATTTCCATAGATAAACCTTGATATATAATTCAATACATCGAATTATTTTGAACAAACAAACAACCCGTGGTTGTTATTTTCACTGTGTGACGCGGAAAATGTGACATTTGACACACATAGGTAACGAAATTATCAATCCAAATTGTACGAGAGATTGCCATAATTTATGTATGCGCGTAATTTGAGTCTTCGTCGAATTGGTAATAAGTTCTCTTGATCTACTAATGTACCTGTTATTTGGATATTAATTGATAAAGGAAGTGAAGAGAGAGCTGGCATAAATAAGCTATTTTATTAATTGCCACCTAATTGATGCTTACTTCGACGTCTATATGAAAAAAGGGTTTTCATATAGACGTCGAAGTAAGCATCAATCTATAGTTTAAGTACAATCATTTTACATTTACAGTGTAGTTATGTGTTTTAGGGTTACGACCTTGAAACCTAAAGATAACCCTTATAGGTACTACATATACTGTCTGGCTTTAAATGTTTCTCAGCCTATAACTTTCTTAAATATTAGTTTAATTGCAGGGAATATATTTAAAATGATGAAATATACTGACGGCATGATGTGTCAAAGTCAATATATCTAAGACTTTAATCTACAATACATTGACTGGTTTCACAGCTCAGTTGGCAGTAGCTCTGTCTTGTGGGGTGTAGGTTCAATTCCCACCCAGGACAAGAATTTGAGTGACGAACTTATTAAAGTATAAAAAAATTCTTGAAAACGTCACCGTTTTTTAAATATATATATACCTACAAGATCATACGTTCTTATTACTAAGTTTAGCATTTTATATGTATTATACCAGTAATATAGTTCCCATAGTACAAGCTATGCATATTTCAGGGGCTGGGTGGCGCTGTGAAATATCCAAGATCAACATCGTCCACATCTCAAAAAGTATTGAAGCTAAAACAAAAACTACAGAATCAATAACTGAATGAAACTCCGTCTTTCTACTAATTAGTCCACATCAAACTACAGCATGCTACGAGTCGAGTTAAAATAAGAAAACCAATCAGGAAACTGTAGTGAGACGCGAAACGCGCGCTGTTAATCCGAACCCCAGTGTAAAACTAGAAAAGTTCCGCAAGCGTGTTCAAACGGGACCAAAGTTTTAGAACAAATACCATTGGAAAGTAAAATTATTTGGGTTTGATTGCATTTCGGGAAATCGAGATAATGGGGCGATCGTTTCAGCCTATTCCGACTTTGGGAGTTGAACACAGTTTTGAATTATAAATTTTGATATGTAACATGACTTTGATAAGTATGAAGCGTTCGTGGCGAAGCTTGCTTATCTAAGTTAAGCAACTTTCGGTTCGGTCAGAAGTTGGATGGCTGAGCGTTTAGTGAAATTTAAATAATAAAATAATAGCGCTTCCGTGCTTGCGCTATCACGTTCAGATGTCGATCCCGGCTATACTAATCGATAAGCTATGTCGGGTGGCTTTAAAACTCCGACACTAGGGTTGGTCACTTACTCACAGGAAAGAGGAAGAAGAATAAGTTGCTCCTCGGGCGTGGACCGATTACGTTAGGTTAATTTGCCTTTCCAAAGCTTTTGACGGTGGTTACAAAGAAAAAATACCGTAACGTTTACACACTCATGCCCCTGCACTAGAACTCCCTGTGTCGCAAGTAACATGGACATACACAAAAACACAAGACAAATACCCAAGACCCGAAAACAAACTTTACGCTCATCACAGAAAATCTGCCCCGGCCTGGAATTGAATCTTGGATCCCTCGTTAGGAATATATATTGTATTGCACCCTGCTGCCGGCGCCAATAGAGTCTACCTCTCTCACCAAAAGCCTACGTAAAGTAAAGTATATTCAAGTAAAAAATGCCTATTGTTGCAATTGGACTGTAGTTTGCTTTGTTATATTTTTAAAACCAAACCTCGCAGTAAAATATTTAACGATTCACTTTCATAATCCCCAATAAATTTATAGCCGAGGAATTTAATTATTCATCAACGGAAAACACAATGAATTGTGTGCCGGTGACCGCGCCCGGAACAAATGCTATAACAGCTGGGGCCAGATCAACCAAGCATGGCCAGAGCACGATTTACCTCGGCTGGTATAGACGTAGTATTCATTGAATAGTAGAAATTCATTGCAACATCTGGAAAGAAAGAAAAAGAAGACATTTATTCACACAGACTGTACACAACAATGAAAAACACATTAAGACAGTAAAAGGGAAAAAATAACAACTAAAAAATAAATAAAAGAAACAAATAATGTATGGATATAATGTGTAGACTTTTCACAACCTGTGAGGATCCTAGGTCCTAGGGTCCAAGGGTAGGGTGAAAAGTCTTGAGCTCAGCACGTGCTGCAACAAGTTACAGCGCTAATTTTCAGCTCAAGGCTATGGTGAGGAACAGAAACAAGAGTACATCTTCCACATAACTTCTAATTTAAATTCCCGTAAATATATCTCCGTGCATAGATTTCCTACATGTAATGTTAGCACAGGCAATTATACTGTAAAATGTAACACCTGAACCCATCAACTATTAAAAAATTTTTAGATAGTTATTTGTGGATACGAGACTGACTGAAATTCATAAAACGATAATTTTTGATAATTAAAATAATATATAGGTAGTATTTATATTGTAAAAAATACATTGTAGCAAGCGATATAGATCAAAAGTTAGTTGTTGCGAACTTTGCGATTGGTTTTCCTAATAACATTAGTAGTTGTATAAAATATGAAATACAATATGAATGCAAATTTATATTCATACTCAAACTCATTTATTTCTTTAGATCTCAAATATCGTTTGAACACGTAAAATTTTACACATATTCGTGAGCATATAACGTGTTACAGGAGCTCCTTAGGCGCGTTACATGCGCATAGATACGTCAAATTACAGTCGGTTTTTATGTTTAAGCTAATCATATTTGTTAAGTTTACGTCTGTTCCAACCCTAACCAACACACAACCCGTAAGCTCCATGCATACAGAATAAAACAGAATAGAAAATATTATATTTGGTACATACAAAAACAATATACAAACAATATTAAATATACCTAATTGCTAAGTTAAAAGAAACAAATACACCGAAAAAGGGGGAAATTTGATTTTTTGCAAATATCTCAATAAATAATTGAGATTATAGAAATCTATTATAAAAAAAGGATACAAATAGAGAAAATTTTGTTATATATAACAAATATAAATTAGGGAAAACTTAGGCTGCCTTCTTTAACCTTTTCCTGCAGTGGGTTACAGGCAGGTACTGTCTGCCTTTAATCTTAAATCACAGAGAAAGTAGGCCGTATTTCATTTACCTTAGCGGGGGTAATTGTAGCTTAAGGCGATACCCCCACCAAGTTACATGCCTTTTACGATACTCGCTAGCGCATCGAGATTTTGTGATTTTCTCGGAACTATGGAGATTATCAAAGATTTTAATGTTTTTTGTTAAGAATTAAAAACGTTAAATATAAAACGTCGAATTTGAAGCTAAAAGGTCCTTGTAAATGGTAAGATTTTAGTTATTTCACACATTTTATATTTGACAAGGACAAAGCTACAGTTTTGTTACTCTGCTTGTTAAATACAGGAAGTGGCTGAATATCACCTCACGGTTCAGTTGTTAGTAGTTTTGCCTTATGCCCCGCAGGTCGTGAGTTCGATCCCATCCAGGGCAAACAATTTTGTGACGAACATAGATGTTGCTCTGGGTGTCGTGAGTTACTCTCTCGCTGCCCTTACGATTTCCCAACATAAAAAAAGGAGGTTGTCGTGAGTTAAATGTACGTATTTTCATATAAAAATACTGTATCAGTAATTTACTTCCCATGATACAATACATTAGTATATAAATATATATATATACGGACATTATACGCAGCGCCATTAGTGTGAAATGTCTATGATTTTTTTTATTTATCTCTCAGCCTCTCACCTTAATATACGTCCAAACCGTCGGTTACAAAGTACACAACAAGCATAAATTTAAAGAGTAACGCGGGCCTAAGATTTTAATTTAACTTCTACCATTCTTCTTAATTTGTTATTCAAGTTTTTAAAGTTGGCTATCGAGTTCGGACGCCTTGTTAACTCTGATGTATTGTGATGTTTATAAACTGGCTCCTTTATAATGAGCTGCATAAATTGAGACAGATTTTTATGAGTAACGCGGAAACTTTTAAGTTTTAATCTGAGCCTCTAACGATGTTTTTGGTAGGTTGCGAAAATATATGGCACGGACGGTTCAAGTCAAACCAAAGTAGAAATTTTAATTTCCATTCAATGATAAAAAATGGTACGCTAATTAAAAAAAATATGTCTACATCGCGCATTCTTACATGTATTACTATACTACAATACTACGCTAGCTATAAATTTTAAATTTTAAATTTTGCACACTCCACTTTGCAAACTTCAGTTTGCCCGGGACCATGACGCATGTAACTGCGTCGAAATATCGGGAGTCAACAAAACTCACAAATCGTGGTAAATATCTCGGTAACACGTATAATAATACTATGCTAATACTATAATACTATCACTAAAAAGGTAAATATGTAATTTTGGGTGAGTTGTTTTCGTTCGTAGCTGGTCGTGGTAGGTCCTTCAGAGTCCCTACCCGTCTCCCCAAGCGGTGCAAAAGGAGCAACCCAAACGCTTTTGAAAGTATATAATGATATCTTAAACAATAAAATGGTTTTTATTATATTTTATGAAATGGACCTGAAGGTACGGACCTACCACGACCACGGACGAAGGCGACTCACACAAAAACAAAGATCAACATATATCAACCGTTATTTTATTTGAAAGATTTCGATTTCAGATCGGAAATAAAATAAAAAGAAATAGAAATTAAAATAAAAAAAGAAATTTCATTAACATAAAAATTTAAATTTTATTAAAACTATTTCAGTAGTTAAATTAAAATAACTAGAAAAAATATGTCATCCAAGTAAACACATTGAATATTTTGCTTTCCACTTTCAGACTTTTTTTCCAGTTAAAGGTCTAAGGGCAAGAAATAGAGGATAAAAGAATAGAACTTAACTATTTTCCATTTTTAAAACAGTCACTTGTTCATTTGTTTCTCAAAACGCTTGGATAAATAATTATGCCTGTCCCACGTCATCCTCATCACACTTACGAGTATTTACATAATTAATGGCAGGTTAGTCGTATTAATTAAATATCAGCGCACAAAGTAAATTGGTTAATCCAAATTGTAATCATTTATTATAGCAGGTACAAAAGCTGTTTAGTATAAGTACTCTCATTTGGGTATCGTACCCAAATTATAAGAGGAACCCAACCAACGCTGACAAGGTGGTTGGGTTCTCTGCCTGTCCTTACATAAAATGGCTGGAAAATAACATAATAACATTAACAAAAAAAATAACATTAAAATAACTCTCTTTAAGGCGTACTGTACTTCTTTCTATACGTGCAGCCTGTGGGCCAAATATACACAAAAATCCTATAATGCCCTACGTGTCCAATACAACAACGGTCTCAGGATGTTGTTGGCACTTCCGCGCTTTTGTAGTGCATCAGGGATGTTCGCTGACGCGCGTACTGATGACTTTTTTGCAATCATACGGAAAAGAATCGCATCCCTGATGAGCCGCTTGCGTGGGACCGCCAACAGTTTTCTGACCATTGTTGCCAGTAACATGGTTTCTGTGTACATGCGGCACTGGATGGCAGTCATTCAGCCAAAAACCTGCCTAGTGGCACAGTAACAGGCGTCTCATTATTATTATTATTATTGTTATTATTTAAATTATTTTTGTGTTTACTAACAATATTTATTGTGTACTACTAACAATTCTATGGATTTTGTATCTGAAATAAATGATTTATTATTATTATTATTATTATAACACATAAGTGAAACTTTAGCCGTAGCATGCCTAGATATTAAATTATCACAGAATATGAGTTATTAAGGCAGATATCAAAACATATAATACAAATACAATTCGTGGTACGGGACCCCCAGTGCACGAATCTGATTCACACTTAGCTGTTTTGTTTTGTGTTGGCGCCGCTCTTTTGTTTCTCAATAGATTAACGGCAGATCTCTACTGCTTAGAAGACAGGTAATAAACTTAACACATAGGTAGGTATGTATGACAGCCAGACCCTATAATCTACTAACAGATTACGAGAGAATGATTATCATAGTAATATTGTTATCTGTCATCTTATACATAAAGTTCCATACGTTTTTGATAGATAACTATGTGGCTATGGTAATCTACCTCCAGTGATCTGTTAGTAGAGTATATGTGTAATTGTAAGTTTGTTACCTGTCTAATTATATCTTTTCCACGATTTTCACGATGGTGAAATCGTGGAAAAGATAAAGATAGTATGGAAAGGAAGAATGAAAATGGAAATAATCCTACTACTATTATAAAGGCGAAAGTTTGTAAGTATGGATGTATGGATGTTTGTTACTCTTTCACGTAAAAACTACTGAATGGATTTGAATGAAACTTTACCACAATATAGCTTATACATCAGAATAACATATAGGCTACAATTTTTGAGGTTTCTAGTAAATGTATATATATAAAAGAAGTCGTGTTTGTTACAACACTTATAACTCGAGAACGGCTGGACCGATTGCCATGGTTTTTGATTTGTTGGATTTGTTTCCGTCCCGAATAGCAGAATAACTATTAAAACATTGGAAAATTAACGAAAAAAATAAAATCAATTTATCCCCGTATTCTCCACGGGAACGGGAACTATGCGGGTGAAACCGCAGGGCGCAGCTAGTATTTATATATTATATGTGAATACAATATTAATCCTTAAATATTATTGTTCTGTCTTAAACTTTGGAAGATTTCTTGCTAAGTTGATATGTATACTTGCAAAACCAAGAGCCAAGGAAGTGGATTTCGGTTCTGCGTTTTACTGATTTTCTCAAATGGACTCTGCTACAGTTCTAAAGTTCGCCGTTATAAAGGATGTTCTAAATAAGTATTAGTGCCGGAGCTCATCCTAGCTCATTAACAGGCTTTACTATATAAACACCCTGTAGAGAGACCCATTCTTGAAACAAATAGTGCTCGGGAGGGCATTGCACACTCACGGTGTTGTTCATAGTAGTAAGACATAGCGCATACTTGAAAGGCGCAGTAATTAATAAAAACCGGTCAAGTGCAAGTCTGACTCGCGCACCGAGGGGTCCGCACAAGCTTGTTTTTTTTGATGTAACTAGAAATTTGCGGTTTTTGGATTTTGAAGATTCTTTTACTTCAGTTACATGATATTGCTCTAGGCCAACGAGACTTCCCGTTGATCTAGAACCATAAAATTGGGCCCTGTAGGAATTGATTCACTTGCGAGAATCAATATTATATGTGACATAAACGGGGAGTATCTTTTGATTGCGTTGACTTAGAAGTTAGATTTTTTCACTGTTACTAGAGATTACAGACTTTAGTATTTGATATTGATACTTCCACGTGTTCCTAAGAAAAAAAGTCTTGACAGATAGGATCTCTTCGTCGGACAGCCGGAGAATTGATCCTATAAGGGTACTGTTTCTTACTTTTAAAGTACGTACTCGTAACTCTAAATAAGACGCGTTAGATATGCGATATTTTTTTTTCATTTACAATGTTTTTATCAGGTGATATGGGGGTAGAATTTTCATTTATCATCTGTCATGTCTGTCTTGATGATGATTATCAGACCAATTATATGTTATCAAAAGCGCTGTAGATTCCGTACCAGCCTCTAATGTTCCCACTGCAGGGACACCGGCCCACTCTCGATAATTGAGAGTGAATGGTCTCTGATCTACCACGGGAGCCCAATCCGGATTGGTAGATGTCACATGTCATCGAATTTTTGGTTCTAACACATGCCGGTTTCCTCACGATGTTTTCCTTCACCGTTTCGAGAACGTGGTATTGCGCACATAATTTTTTTCTAGTGAAAATACTCATTGGTGCACGAGTGGGTTTGAACCAACAACTTTCAGATTGAAAGTCGGCGTCTATGCCCCTGGGCCACCACGCTATCACTTGCTATTGTGTCCTACCCTAGGGCAGTGCAAGCACGCCAGTTAGCACTCTGTACGAGTTTCGTCTGACGACTTCCTTCACACTCTTGCATATTTGAATTGCCCGACTCCAAATAGACATCGCATACGAATTGACAATTGAATTTTACATACTTTCGTTGCGTTGTGAACTTTGAAGATGGCATGATATTATAAGGGACGATGATTGCATTGAATAGCGCTAGGGAGTTTGCGTTGCCCTTCGTAGCCGAGTCATAGTAGCAGTAGAACTTGTGCCAAGTTCGTCCGGAGAGGTACCTGGAATCTGCCGCCAAGCAGTAGTGCTCGAATTACTGTGTTCGGTGGAAAGGTGCCGGTGAAATCATATGCGCATGAGACGTATCATCCCCGTCTCGGGCGATGGACGCAGCAGGATGAATGCGACTCAGTGTAAGATCAAATTCTTATACTGAGTCGTATTACTGTTGTCATGAGCGGGGGTCCCCACTTACCACCAGCACCTTCAGCTCGTTCCATCACTAACTTACATTAAAAAAAAATCAGCTTTACCCTAGTTAAACGTTTAATAATTATTGTTTTTAGCTTATATCAAATTGCAATATTTCTTAGTGCTGACCATATAACTTTTATGAAGGCTCTATGGTTAAGCGATATTTTTTACACCCAATCATTGCTGACGTAGTTTATTACATATATATTAGATTATCTACCTCATTAGATTTTGTAAGTTTATAAGATTTTTTCCATTACTTTCTCAATTAATTCACGTATAATATAAAAAATTTAATTCTATGGAGTAAATAAATAATATTTGCACGAACATGGATTCTCAATGCTGGAATATTTTTTGCTGAGAAACATGTTAACATAAGATGTCGTAACGTAACGTAACGTAACGTAACGTAACGTAACGTAACGTAACGTAACGTAACGTAAACGTAATGTAACGTCAACCCATCACTAAACTTACATGAAAAATATATTATGTAATTATCTCACACACAGAACAAAAAGTAGTACCATGCCTAATGCAAGCTTTAGATATAGCGAGGACTGACAAACAAACGTACTAACAACGTACTACAAACAAACGTGGCACCATTCAGCAGAAAATTGAAAACGCGGAGTCAGCAATCTACTTGCGAATAATCAAGTTTACCACAGATAAAAACAATCGGAAACTTTAAAAGATAAAATTGTGAACATAATTCGTTTCCCAAGCAGTTAAGATAGAATGGAATCGTAGCTGCAATAGCCTATGTTTATTTAGCTACGTAACTTATACTTCAAACTCAAACTAAAACTTATTTATTCCTTTATCACCAAGTGACGGCTGGACACGTCAAAAGCACACTAATATTACAAAGGCGAAAGTATGTGTTTGTATTTTGGTTTGGTTCTCGCTCAAATGGCTCAATGGGTTTGGATTAAATTTTGATACAAAAATATTAAAAAATGATTATTTTGTCTTAAATTAAATTTAAAAATATAAAATATGAATCCAAAGGCTCCCGAACTAGTAAGACTGTGTTTCAGGAGCCAAAGATATATCCTAAGCTTATATCTTATGTCCTAAGAGCGTGTCCAGATGAAGCGCACCAAGCGCGAGGGTAGTCGCGCATTTCAAGACGCGTTTCTCGCACGATGTTTAATGGGAGGGATCCAGTGACAGTTGTATTTATAAGCATGGAGCCAGGTAAGGCGGTTGTGTAGCCTGCATACCGTCGATGGAAATCTGATGAAGATGTCACTCCATGTCAAATTTATGTGGTACAGGATACTTCTGCTGAAGAAAAACTACCCACTCGCGACCGACTAGCGCGCATCACTGAACGCAGCAATGGTGCCCGAGCATCTCAACACGCGCGGCGAACGCACGTAAGCCGAGCGAGTCGAGGGTCCGGCACGTTGCAAGCATTTTACGCGCGAGTGAGGACATTGCAGCAGCATCTGGACGGGATGTATACAACTCTAGTATCTGGGAAACGAGCGAGTGCACTTGCGCATAAAACTTATCTGGGAAACGCTCTAAATTAACACATAGACTACTTTTCATCCCGGAAAACTGCGGATAACATTTGGTTGCTCCTTTAGCACCACCCAGGAGGTACGTGTAGGGAATCAAACGGTACACACCTACGGACGCGAGCAACTGGACCCCCCTGGTTAATGTATCATTTTTGTAGACAGGTTTACAAGGTTGTTCTTTTAAATTTCCCATCTCTGTGGTCCAGCTGTTCTATTAGCTGCTATAATTCACAGGAAAACTCATTTTGGAGTCCTTTGATCATTTTTAACAAATAGAAGGGAGGAGTCTCAAAGGAACTGGATCCGTATCACCTTGTGTGTACATTGCATTCAATGCAAGATAAAATTAAGTTTGCGGTCTTTGTGCCAGCGTTTAAATGAATAGTTCTAAACCGCGTCTCCTTGTGGGATTATATTTAAAAGACTTGTGTTCGTTGTTCTGAGTATTTAACGATTTCACACTCATATCTCTGCAGGAGAATTCCCTGTGTCGCAGGTGACAAACAAACACGGAAATACAAGACAAACATCCAAGACCCGGGAAAAAACTTAACACTATCACACAAAGTCTGCCACGGCCGGGAATCGAACGTCCCGGGTTCGATTCCCGGCCGTGGCAGAACTTCAAAGGCAGGGCTACTACCAACTAAGCTATGGAGCAGTTGTTTCGGACGGCACGTTAATATGTCGGTTTCGACTTTACTACTCAATAAGCCATGTTTAAGTCTTCGTGCGGCTGAAAACCCCAACACCAGGGTTGGATCATTTACAAGAGAAGAATAAGGCTTAAGTAGTTCATACATCCAGAACAAGATAATTCAATTCACCTGCTCCACTAATATCCTTTGTATTCGAATAAACTTATGAGATATGTTAACTTTACAGAAAGGATGCTCCAGTACATTGAGAAACAAAGTTTAAAGAAAGCGTTCGTGAACTTTATGCGAAACATCCGAGGCAAAATCAAAGAGATGAAAACTACCATAGTCCCTTCTAGAGACAGACTGACACTACCTAGAGAGGTTTTACTATAAATGGGAGCCGAATTTTTGTGTCACAATTGGTAATAAATCACATTTATTTATATACGCGAAAGTGTGTTTGCATGTGTGAGTCTCTCTGTGAGTGTGTGTGGCTCGACGCATTTGGATGAAATTTGGCACCAGGATAGCTTAGACCCTGGATTAATATGTAGGCTACATTTGGTCCCGAAAAACCGCGGAAACAACGCGGGGCTCAGCTTGTTTTTTTTTATAATTGTAATTGCAATGAGGTTAATTAAACAAATTAGGTACCGGAACTTCTTAAGTTAAAAAAAATATTATAATATTTTTAGTAATCCCTGTTTGTACCTCAATTAGTATTTCATCTAATTGAGAAACGGAATAGTTATTATGACTTTAATAATATACAGGAGGAATTAAACATTCTCACATTTCAGCAATAATTAAACAATCCCACGTAGATTTTGCGCTTAACCGAATCTTGAATGGTAGATGAAGTATTTCTTAGAATTTTCGAACCCCTGCATTACATATTTATCTATCACCTACAGAATCCAGTATGCCTATCAAAATGTCACAACTTCCTTTTCACCTCTAGAAGAGCGTTATCGTGCGAAGTTTTCTATATCTGTTGGTATTCTACAATTAAACCAGGAACTTATTCCATGTTCGCAAATTATACAGTTTAATCTTACTTCTGTACTATAAAGAAATTAATGAATAAAATGCAAGGGGTTTAAAATTATTTTTATTTTTATTTATGTAACCGACGGGACGAGCTAGAGCCCATTTGATTTGACCTCTGCCCATAACAACTGCAATACGACTTAGGTCCTCCCCGACCGAAGCGTGAGCAGACTCAAGTCGCAGCCAGTTGCCCCCGTCACCCGAGACGGGTAATTTTTATAATAATAATAATAAACATACCCCTGCACTAGGATTCCCTGTATCGCAGATGGCATGGACAAACACAGAAACACAAGACAAACACCCAAGAACAGAGAACAAACTTCATGCTCACCACACAAAGTGTGCCCCGGCCAGGAATCAAACCCGGGCGTCTCGCTTCGAAGGCTACTACCAACTAAGCCACGGAGTCGTCTTTATTCCAAAAAAGTGAAGTATTTATTTAGTGACTTGCAAAAAACACAACTTCTGTCAGTTGTTTCCCATAGTCTCATGTTGACTTTTTATTCGCGGGTAACACCACGGGGCTCTGCTAGTAGCTCCATTAATAATATTGCGTGGATTGAAAACAGCTGTCGACCCTTGTAATGTTGTCACACAAAATGTCTGTTTGCGGACAACTCCGATCTCTTTACACCACTTACCGTATTTTATCAATGGGCTCTCGTAAATAAAACTGAAAAATAAATTTTCATGAACGTTTCACACAACGCTACCTAGCCCCAAACTAAGCATAGCTATTACTATGGGAACTAGATAACTGATAAAATATATAAATTGCTCAAAAAAATATACAGATACATTAAATCGCGCACATTTTCACGGAAGGGTTGAGCAGAGCCTTAATGTGGTTTCCAAGACCCGAGAATAAACTTCATGCTCACCGCACAAAGTGTATCCCGGCCGGGAATTCTGTGACTTAGTTGGTAGTAACCCTGCCTTCGAAGCGAGGGTTCCCGGGTTCGATTCCCGGTCGGGGCATACTTTGTGTGGTGAGCATAAAGTTTGTTTCCGGGTCTTGGGTGTTTGTCTTGTGTTTCTGTGTTTGTCCATGCCATCTGCGACACAGGGAATCCTAGTGCAGAGGTATGAGTGTGTAAACGTTTGTTTGTTGTTTGTTAATTGAACCCGGGACCCCTCGCTTCGAAGGCAGGGCTACTACCAACTAAGCCGTAAAGAAGAGCTGAAGCTGAAAAGTTCTTAACAATCGGAAGTGGTTCACTTTCCCGCGAACACAAATTTCAAACATAAAGCATCTTCACGAAATGCACGCCGATTGCTCGCTCCAAGTTTCCAATTTTACAGTTTCTGAAACAGTTCTGTTTTTTCGCCGGATATTCGGAAAACCGCGGCACCGTTCCGCACAAACTAAATTGCTTTATTGTTCGAAAGTCAGACACTGTGAAAATAACAGTTGGCGGTCTGGGGACCAAGTTATAGAGGTGCACACACGGCTGAACACGATTTAGAATGTTATGTTACATATAATGTTATGTTACATGTATCTAATATTATGTTACGTTTTAACAGTGTACAGATTGCTCTAGAATTCACCCCGGTAGGTTTCCCAACCCTCAGCATGTTAGATCATAAGTTATCGCAACTTTAACATAAACTTGACGAGATTATCAGGTGAGATACAGCCTTGATGCAATGCGGAATGATTAGCGCGGTCAGTGGCTGCACATTAGGGCTGTCCAAAAGATAACAATTAATTATTTTGTTTACATCCGTACCAGCCTGTAATGTCCTCACTGCAGGGACACCGGCCTACCCTCGTTAATTACTCATGCTCATACTCATTTATTCGGCCTTAGGAACACTACGGAACACTTGTTTTTGTCAAAATTGAGAGTGAATGGGCTTTAATCTACCACGGGAGCCCAATATATGTTATATGTTTGTTGTGCGTCTCTGTGTATGTGTATGTGGCATCGTAACTCCTAAACGAATGGACCGATATTGATGATTTTTTTTTCTGTTTGTAAGCTAACATGATTGAGATGGTTTTTAGCTATAATTTATAAAGATTTGTTCAGGCATTTGATGTTCAGTTCATCACCCAAATCGGGGGTATTAAATGTTTTCCATTTATACCCACCGTGTGTCAGTTTATTCACAGAAGCAGTTAGCTGCCCGTTACCAAACTGATAGTGATCGTCCAAAAGTATCGGATTCAATTTCTAAAGTAAACTTAATTGAATAATTACACCTATCCATTGAATAATGTCAGTTTAAATATTCATTGATATTATGATTGATTTATTTTACTGTTTTATTTGTCTGTTTTGTATTATTATTGTGAAATCATTTTGAATTTTCCTATTAATATTATAATGGAGTAGATAAAGCTATTTTTAAACTATTATTAATAAACAAAATATATTTTTTTTACATTACGAGATTTTGTAAAAAAAATTTACTGGTGGGCGTAATTTAACGTACGATAGCAATAAGCTACTATCGCCAATTATGTTACAAAAAAATAGTATTGTAAGTACTCGTAGGTACCGTGACAGTACTTCCTGATGAACTCTAGATAATACAGTACCAAACCGTTCTTCTACTTTCAACTCGCAAACTTGCAGTCTTCATGTCTTGTGACCTCCCGATAACCATGTTTGTGCCCATAAAACGATGACTCTGGATAAAGAAATAGCCAACCGTTTACCATTACTGAGATTTCTATAGCCCACTCATTATCTACAGCATTCGCTAAAAGGTTTCAGGCACAATGAACCCATTTTGTGGGGTTTATGGCTGTAATAG
Organism: Aplocera efformata; assembly: GCA_921293045.1. Classification (NCBI taxonomy): domain Eukaryota; kingdom Metazoa; phylum Arthropoda; class Insecta; order Lepidoptera; family Geometridae; genus Aplocera; species Aplocera efformata. The sequence continues at coordinate 3,562,902 of OV121057.1, forward strand.
TGGTATTATCCACTTGATATGAGCCTAGGAGCGGAAAGTATTAGGGCGTTTCAAGCCTCGATCACTATTGGTGCGTCGGCCTAAGAGATCTTTAGAAGGAGTTATATATGGCTATGGTTATCGCTTGGCCGAATTCATGGTATAATCACGCTCAACGCTAGCTTTATTTAAGTTGCTACATCAAATATTCTTCAAATCATTAATACTGGAATAATTTGCGTTTCGCTGCCTTTAATCCTGTTCTAATAAATATAATTTTCCCGGGAAATACGATAGCTGAAATGAAATGGATTCTGCTTTAATTACTCTAAGATTATATGAGATGTTTGTAACGTAATTTTCTGTTGAGACGAGAATCGCATCAGAAAAAATACGCACATTTTTTTTGAACATTACACAATGAGGAATTAAGAAAAGATAAGTGACTGATTTAAAAATAGAATAAACAGACTTCAATATTTTCATCTCTCATTTTTTTAGAAGTAGAATTTCATGAAATTTCAGGCGGAGGCACAAACCGCATTATCAAATTAGAAAATAATATCCATTATCACTATTTGTGCGTCGCGTAACTGAAAACAAAACTATTCCAAAATCGCGTAACTGAGTATACAGCAGAATTAAGCAGATATAGCAGTAAAATGCTAGAATGTCATCACAAAAATCTACAAGGTTCACACATAATTTTACATGTATATAATGTCTGGTTCACAACTGACAAAATATTCACTTATTACTAAATGAGAGCGCGGTCAAATACTTATCTAGGTATATTTGGTAAGAAATAACCAAAAAAGATCTACTCAGTTTCGCTACCCATTTAATTTTTGGTTCACAACTGCCAAAATATTTACCTTCAAGTTATTTAAACTCGGAACACGTTCCAGTTCATAGTTCCATAAATTGTGCTTATTTTGAGTAGCTCCAGCTAAATGGATTCGCTTCCGATATGTGGATTTGAATATCACGCGGAAACATTGAATAACAAACAATTTTAATGGAATCACTGTAAGGTTTGTTTTATTATACAGTCGATGAATTGCAGTAAGTTATACTATAACTAGTTCATATTAGGTGTGTGAATATGACTCCGCCCCTTTTTGTCAAAATAAAACACATTTGTTCGCTTACAAAATTAAAAAAAAAAATTATTGAAAGTATGCTCCATCTGCAGCTACAACCTTCGCCCATCGTTCAGGTAGTTTTCGTATTCCTTGCTGGAAGAAGTCCTGGTCTTTTGAGCTTATCCAGTTGTCAATCCAAATTTTGATACTTTCACATGAAGTAAACTTTTCTCCAGTAAGGTCTGTCTGCATCGTCCGGAATAGGTGGTAATCCGAAGGAGCTATGTCTGGTGAATATGGCGGGTGGGGTAACACTTCCCAGTCCTGTCCCTCTAAATATATTTTTACGACTTCTGCGGTATGCGGTTTGGCATTGTCATGCTGAAGAACTAATTTGTTATGTCTATTCACCCATTCTGGTCGTTTTTCTTCTATGGCTCGCTTCAAACGCATTAGTTGTCGTCGGTAAACTTCTCCATTAATAGTTTCAGAGGGTTTGAGCAACTCATAATATACAATACCTTTCTGATCCCACCAAATACAGAGCATGACCTTGGCACAGTGAATATTTATTTTTGGCTGTGATGGGCCTGGTTCACCTGGTTTCACCCAAGCTTTTTTGCGTTTAGGATTTTCGTAGTGTATCCATTTTTCGTCTCCTGTGACTATCCGATGCAAAAATCCTTTTCTTTGCTGTCTTTGAAGCAGCATTTCACAAATGGTTTTCCGACGTTCCATGTCTCTTTCTTTTAAATCATGTGGAACCCAGTAACCGGCTTTTTGAATCATTCCCATCATTTGTAAACGCTTTGCAACAGTTGAACGATCAACATTTAATGCTGCAGTTAATTCTGATTGAGTTTGGCAAGAATCTTCCGCCAATAATGCTTCCAATTCAGCATCTTCAAATTTTTTTGGTGGTTTTCCATGTTCTTTATCCTCAGTACTAAAATCGTTATTTTGAAATCGTCGAAACCATTCCTTGCAAGTTGTATTAGACGGAGCATGCTCACCATAAATCTCCACAAGCAAACGATAAGTTTCCGCTGCAGTTTTCTTCGCAATAAAATAATGTAATAACACTTCCCGCAAATGACGTTTATTTGGAATAAAAACCGACATTTTCGAAAAGGTGAAAACAATTGTTGCTTACACTTCAACCAAATATCATAAAATGCGTTAGATAGCTGACATTCAGTACTATCGAATACAAGTATGGTCATTTATTAGTACACGTAAACAATACTAAAAACGACATCTGTTGAGAAAGGGCGGAGTCATATTCACACACCCAATACTATTATACTGAAAGCGTGGTGGCCCAGGGGCACAGACGCCGACTTTCAATCTGAAGGTCGCTGGTTCAAACCAACAAGTGCACTAATGATTTTTTTCACTTGAAAAATTTATGTGCCCAATACCACGTTCTCGAAACGGTGACGGAAAACATCGTGAGGAAACCGGCATATCTTAGAACCAAAAATTCGACGAATTGTGACATCTACCAATCCGGATTGGGCTCCCGTGTTAGATCAGAGCCCATTCACTCTCAATTATCGAGAGTAGGCCGGTGTTCCTGCAGTGGGAACATTAGAGGCTGGTACGGTACTGTTATACTGCGAAAACTAGACGAAAACTGTGATTTTGCTTAATACTATTAGAGATTCAAATTTAAGAAATAAATTCAAGTCAGACAATCGGTATGCTTCTAGAATTCACAAATGTTCATTAAAAAGGGTTTTGATAGCGATTAGATGACATTCCGTTGAGTCGACATACCACACTGTCTAGACCAAATTAAAGACTGGAATTGAGCCTATTGGTTTAATTAAAATTCTGCAAAGGATTAGGTATTTGCATAATTGTCTTTGTCTACTAGCCACTATTTATATATCCAACCAATATCACGTATTAAATGAACTTTAGAGGTTAATATCACATCGTGAGCGATTATTGGCTTGTCTCATAGCACAGTTTGTAGTAACTCTAATCTCGCTATAATTCGTTGGTTTGATTCCCAACCAGAACAAATATTAATGTTTGCTCTTTTTCTTTGTATTGAAATATGTTATTTATATGTATTTTTTTTCTTATTTAACAGTAAGTTTTCAATAAAACGTTTTTCGAAATCGGTTAATTAATAAAGGAGTTATAAAAAAAATAAAAAAATACAACCAAATTGAAAGTCCTTTAGAAGTTCATTGAAAGCAAAAAAAAAACAGTATTTTTAGCTCGTCTTAATTAAACTCAATAATAATGAACTTGCCGCCCAGATCAGTTGGTACTACAAATTCTTTTTATTTTCAAACAAACCGTATAAATCATCGACATCTCTGTTACAAAGAGAATCCTACGGTAAACATTCCACGTATACCAATTCAACTTAATTCTAAATACTAAAGTTATCTCAATCATAACCGGATCAATTTCAAGAGGTATCGTCTGACACAGGAGTTCTACAGTTGTAATGGAATCGAGACGTGAGAGAATTGTGAAATAGGCTATCGACAAGCGTGGATTGTAGATGTACAAAGCCTTTTAAATGTAGGACAGACAAACAGACGTAGGCGTAATAGGGTTCCTATTACCCTTTGTGTACGCGAGTTGTACGATTTCTAAGTCTCTTTGAAATAATAGCCAATACGGCTTACTGTCTGCTTCTTCTTTCCAGTATTTACTCGAAAGAAGAATCAGAACTTCTAAGTCTAACTCGTGTAATTCTACAGAACTCACGTTTACACATTGGCTGTGATTTGCTTCACCATTGAGTGAAATTTTGTTCAAAATTCTCCTTCATTTATATTACCATGATTATAAATACCAACATATTGAGACTACTGTGTTTTTAGCTTGTATTAAGCTAAATGAACTGGGCTTTAGAAAATTCCTTGACACTGCATACACAGTTCCAATCCTTACGAAATCTGTTTACACAAATGAATCACGAACTCGTAAATAAGTCCCAACACGCATTATCATTCTACCCGCAAACAAACATATTGTATTCTTTACCATCCTTACCCTCCTTACCCTTCTTTCCTTGTTTAAAGCTGTGCGTCCATTAGATCATCATCGGAGCATCATCGTTTATGCATTTTCAGATTAATTACAGTGAATTTGACGTGACTTGTCTGGCATAGAAGAATTCCCATCTTAGACGTAAGAAAAGTCTTGTAAATATATATGTTGATCTATATCACCAGACAACTCGGCGTGTACTATTACGCTAAAAAATTAAGTAAATTTTGTGCCTAATGCATCTTCGCATTATTGCCTTTCATTGAAACCGGTTTGGGTACATCGGTTGGATGGTTTCAAGCCTATATCGGATATACAAGACTTAGTTTGGCACTGTGTGAAAAGATCATGCATGATTATTAATATAAGTAAAATACCCATCCATAACCTGCTCTACTCCATATATTAATCATTACAAGTAAACAAATCTTTGTCCACCGATGTTTGTCAAGTGGACGTACAGCACTACCCAACAAGGAGTCCGCAATTAGTCTTAATTAAAGGAACAAAAACCCCATAGTATTTGTTATGCAAACGTAAAATCCCCCATACGTCTTCATTGCAGAGTCACGTAGTAACCCGGGCTAATGTAATGCTACTGGGTACAAGGTTTGGATTCTGGTATCATCTTGGTGAATAATATTTTTATTTTAGACTAGTTGTCTCCTTCTAATTCGCCCGCGTGGAATAAAACAATTGATGGCGCGGAACCCTATTTTTTTATATATATGTAGCCTAAGTTACTAACTAAGAGCCAGTGAAAGTTTCGTCTAAATCGGCCCAACCGTTTTGAAGATTAGCAGGAACAAACAGACAGACAGATTTTTTTATGTTCGACACCGTATATTTTTCTTATTTTAAAGATTACATATTGATCCCATATTTTTTTATCAAAATCGGTTTTGTAGTTTGATTTTTAAATCAAAATAACTAAAAAATTATGCCATCCAATACAATTTCGTATTTTTCTTTCCTGTGACTTTTTTTTTCCCGTTGTATACCGATTTGGATCTTTCTCTTTTAAAATGGTAGGGACAACAAGAAATAAGGGATGGTAGTATAGAAGTCGTTTTTTTTTTAGATTATTTATTTCAGTCACTTGTTTGCTATAAGTACCGTATATACTTTAAAATGCATTTAGTAATAAGAAAGAAAGAAAAATATTTTATTGACAACACAAAAAGTAGGTACAAATAATAAACAACATAACTATAAATAACAAGTAAACAGAGAAAAAATAAATAAAAAAAGTAAAAATATATAATAATACAGTAAATATTTCAGTAGACCTACTTTCCGGAGTAAATAGGCGCCTAATAATAATAAGGTGTTATTTTGACATTACAAACAACCTCTTAAATTATATTTATTTGTATGGGTTGTCCAGGATATAGGATACTTTTGACCCCGGAAAACCACGGGTTACACCGCGGCGCATAACATAATCGTAACATAATCTTCCGCAAAGTAACGACTTTCATCAATTGTTTAATCTATGCTAAATATTTTTCTTATAAACACTGGACTAGCTGAAAATCCACATGAAAATATTTCACATAAATTTATCTCTTGATATTTCGAAGAAGCTTAACGTGTACCTCATTTGCTATCATTGCAATGGAAACGGAATTCACAGAAACTTATCCAACAATCCCGTTTCAAGAAGACGCATAGTATCTGTAAACAGTGTTTCAATTACAACAATTGCCAAAAAAATCATCTTGTCCCAGCTGATATTTGATGTTACCGAAGAAGCACCAGATCATCTTTGACCACTCATCACATATCATTAATATATTGTATTGTTATAATAGCAGGCGAATGCTAAAATATCTTAACAAACCTTTTTTGAATTATGCAAACACACAAATTACATATCACATTTTACAAATACGGCAAATTGTGCAAAAATTTTATTTAGTTTATGACGCGCAAATATGTTTTAACGTGAAATAAAATCTGACTCTATTTTGATCTCATCGTAGAAGCGTAAACATGATTTATACAACATAATATTCAATTTATAACAAGAAATTGTCAGTTACTAACATTCGTGTTGATCGGTTAGGGGTATTACCAGCTAAAATATATATATAATACACTGACTATAATTTGATATACCTCGGTGCGAATAATGTGCCTCAGGAGACGATACTTGCGATTTAAAGGAATATATTATTATGAGTTCTAATTTGATGTTATCCTTTTTCAGGTTCATTGACAATGTTTTTTCCCAGTTTGAGTATTGATTGCCATAGAAACCGCATTTGGTCAAGTCAGCGCATTGCGTTTCTGTGTTAGCATATACTATGTCCGTATAGAGTTTAAAACCGTTGGGTCACGTATGTAGAAAATCGTATTTGTCCCGCAAACACGTCTCGCTCCCAATAAACTGTTAACTTCGATACGGGAGTGTGAGCCACGTATTTGTGGCGAGAAAAGTTATATAGTTCCGCCATTATTATTTTATTTTTATAAACTTATTGAATCACGACACGGAAATGGAAAAGTGAGTTCTTTGTTTCAATGTTTGTTTGTAAAGCTTGAAAGCATGTACATGTTAACAAATAAAAATATTTGAATGGAGATGTAATGAGATTTTTTTAGTGTATTTATATTATTTTTGTATCATATTGGGATGATTTTTTTAACGGGACAAGCAGTTGACCTGATCTTAAATAGGAACCACCGCCGAGTTTAATATATTTTACAAATATCCCTTCTTTACCGTAATTTATAAAACAATCATAAAAATGACTATAACTAAAGTTATTAACGTTATGAGTTAACGTTATTTTATGAGTGTGTTTACGTTGTTGTTGTTAAATTATAATTAAAATCAGATATTTGTCTTGAGGATAGATATTATAATAAAATTACACCCAATTATTTCTGCTATTGTTACTTATATAATCTCTAGCTGTGTCTGCGGCTTCACCCGCGTGGAATTTAGACAAAATGCAGCAAAATATGTATGCATTATCTTCTTGCCAACTTCTCCATACAAACTTTCTCCCCCTTTTACACCCCCTTCAAGTTTTATTTCAGACGATGTTCTTTTCCAAGGTCCCCTCTATTTTTGTACCAAAATTCATCGAAATTCAGCGGTTGAGGTGTAAAACAGACGCATTTTTAATACTCTGTTCCCCACACTAGGTCTAGACAGCAGAAAAAATGTTTTGTATTGGTATCGTGCCAGTGATTTCTCTGTATCTACTATGTGACTTTACACATCTACTTTACAAACTTTAACAATTACAAAATATAAAATTGTCTAACTTAAAAATAATATTATACTAATAAAACAACCAAACCAAAGTAACTAGAAATATCGAATGATGAAAATAATAGAAAATCAAAAAAGGAAGAACCATAACATATAGAAAAAATAAACAAAACCACCATTAAATAATCCACTCAATAGCCGGTGTGAAACGAGGTTTGGTGAAGTAGACTTGTTTAAACTGGTTTCTTTGCCCGCCAGACGCGCATGTAAAATTACAATCAGTATTCAGTAATCACTTAGATTGCGCCCGTTCTAACCAGTAGTTTGTCGACTCTGAGTCCCCAATAATTCTGACGCAGCAATCTATTTTAACATCCTCATAAAATGTAAGCATCATGGAAAAAAAATGGCGGAAAATGTCTTCTCAGCCAACGTCTTAACGAACTAAATCTAAACTGGCGACGGTCAAGGAACGCTAAAGTGTATAAAAACTTAGTTTTCAGCCGTGATTTGAACTTAGTTTTCAGCTTGTGATTTTGGATTAAGTTTTTATTAAAATTGTCAACCGAGGATTTTCAACTGAGAATAATGGCTATCGTTTGAGGGTACGTTGATACAGCGTGATGTTTTCAACTTGGATGAAATGAGACAGTAACAATAACAACACTCTTTTAAATGAGTTGTGAATGTTTTGAGCTTCATTCTTTGAGCTGTTTGTCATCATGCCTCAAACATTCAGATAAAAACTATTGTCGAGGATAAATTGTAAAAGTACTCTAACTAGATTAAATGTAGTATCATAACGTAAACTTTTTACTCTAATAGTATCGTTTAAGATAATTTAGTTGACTTCGCAGCTTGGTAGATATTTAAAGATGGTATATACATTATTCGAAAAGGCGAAAGTTTGTGTGTATGTATGTGTTGGTGTGTGTGTGTATGTCTCTCTCTGTGTGTGTGTGTGTGTTTACTCTTTCACGCTCAAACGGTTCAAACTCACGGCAAACCAACCTCAAATCGATTGGACAAAATAATAGTAATAATTTATTTCAAGGTCATATACGTACCACATATATACGTACACACTATAAGAAAAAAAATACTAGTGACAAAAAGAAGCAAAAAGTTTATTTTTCTTACTACTACTAGTAATTTGTTTTGTTACTGAATAGTACTATATGCCCTTTTTATATTGGGTTATATTTGTAAATATGATACGACTTTCATGGTATATCCAATCTTCTCTCGTTTGTTCGTTGATAAACAGTCCCTGCAGTGTGAGCTTAAAATTTTGGTACAGAAACGACCAAAGGATTTTTTTTAACATAAAGTTCACATTTCACACAGCGCCATCTGGCCCCAAACTATGTATAGTTCAGATTAGATTACTAACAGAATACTTATATAGCATTTTTTTTTAAATATATTCATATAATATATTAACACGAGAAACAGAACAAATATCTAGGTTCGTCACACAAATGTTTGTCGTGGGTGGAAATCGAACCCAAGAATGAAAGGCAGAGTTTCTAAAATCTGAGAAACCACCAACCATCTTAAATAATTAGAGTTAGGTATATTCTACCAAAATAATTCCTGTTTATTTTGCTGAAATGTTCTAATTCACGGGTCCCAATAGGAAATATCGGTTGAGTTAGAATTTGCTGCCGCATCATCCAGCACTGTGGTTGAATTAGTCACCCCGCTTGGATATGCGATATTCATGGCAACACAAAACTGACTCGTATCGGAGACCCAAGATAAAGCGGACAGCGGAGCGGAGAGAAGAGTAGTTTCTCATAGAACGTTCGGTAGTGTACCACCCCTTTTTTTCCGTGGGGAAATGTACTCGCATACCGCCCTGCCACGGGGAGACAGAGCGGTTATGTGGGACTAGACCCACTAAAACCCCACGATGTCCTCCTCTGCCGCTTAGTGGCGGGAACACGGGATCCGCATGAATTCACCAGGACCAATAGAAAATATCGGTATGAGTCCTTTTTAATCCGAACTGCAAGGGAGTGGAATTCGTTGCCTGTAAGTCTTTTTCTCGAGCGGTACAATTTGGGAATCTTATAGACCAGCGTGTCACATCTTCGACCGCATCATCACTTAACATCAACACTTAACATCAACACTTAACACTTAATCAAACGCTATTATTAGGGATAAAAAAAATTTTGTTCTCCACTAAAATCTTTTCAAGAGACTTTTGTGGGGGAAGAGGTTGTTTTTTCGAGTATTTGATGATAAAAACCGAGAGTATGAGACAATTGCAATAACATTATTTTCAAACGACTTTTCTTAACCGTTTCGGAAAGTTCATTTTTTTTTTATTTGAAAGAATATGCCTTCAGATCGGCCCCATATTTTTTTATCGAAACCGGTCAATAACATGGTAAAGAAATCAAAATAGTTGGAAAAAAAAATGCTATAAACGAAGTTTAATTTTGCTTCCTGTCACTTTTTTCTTCGCCCGTAGCATACCGATTTGGATGTTTCTTTTCTGGGTATAAATCTATAAAAATCGATATTTTTATGTTTTAAATCAGTTTTTTGTATACTAAATAGTTATTTAATCCTATCGCTACAACTTCTTACTTGCAGAAAGCCTTGTGTGACAGTAATTTGAGTGTCAAACGAGATAACATGTGCACATACGTCGGTTTGATTGCGCTCGTCAAATAGACTGGCCAGTTTAATATTAAGATGGTATTTTATTACTCTTGGTGTCACTAAAAAAACCTTCCGAAATTCGAGGCTTTTATAATATATATATTCTTCGATATATTCTTCGTGTAAAATACACAGCGCCGTCTACCACCAAACTAGGTATAGCTTATACTATGGATACTAAATAACTACAACGCAATCAAATTTACTATTACAGTAAGGAAATAAAAAAAAAGACAAAATAAAAGTATAAATAACTAATCTCCCTCTCTTGTATGATTGAATGTAATGCTTTCGAAGCCAGGGGGTTCGGGTTCGATTCCCGGCCGGGACACACTTTGTGTGGTGAACATGAAGATTTCTCTCGAATCTTGGGTGTCTTGTATTTGTCCATGCCATTTACGAGTCAGGGAATTCTAGTGCAGGGGTATCGTTTATTTATTTAATATTAATCATTAAAATGAGTGAGTAAATGTATGAGTGTGTATGTAGGATGTACTTGTATAGTTTAAGTGCAACTGTGGGTGTTCATGAAAGTGTTCAAAATAAAAGGTATACATTATCTATATGCCACAGCAGCCACTATCTTTAACCATGTAAAAAATGTCTTCTTAAATTCGTTATTGCTATTTTGTTTAAATATATATACATTAGCTATACATTATATTCACTCAACAGATTCTCGCAACCACACACAATTAAGCACCCGTCCTCGTTATAGGTACGCCAGTATTCTACTAACCTGTTTGTGCCGATTAATTTCGTGGATAGTATGACCGAGTCACTGGACCATAAATGGTTGCACACAGGTTGTCAAAGGACCATTCGATGGCCCGGTCACAGTGGATGCTAATGGAACATCTTGAAGTGGTTCCGGTCGAGTTACTTAGAGGCGCAGATGCGTTTGCTTGAAATATTCCATCTAGAATTACGCTTAGTTCCAGTTAGTTCCATACGCTACGTATCTACATTTTTGGTGGCAAAAATACTAACACAAGGGAGATTTTTGATCTTATCCATCCAAAGGTGGCCTGGAAGAGATCGCTTTTAGCGATAAGACCGCCCATTGTGCCACCTATCTGTTTTATTTATTTTTGTATAATGACTTTTGATGTTATGGTGTACAATAAAGTAATATTATATTCTATTCTTTATTGAGCTGTCATTTTTATATTGATGCTAAAATTATAAATCTATCACTTTTCAACTGATTCCCGAAGGATGTTATCAATTAGGTAGTATTTTATTTTTATGTTCCTCACCTCAGAAGTAAGAGACTCATCAACCGATTTGAAAAATTCATTTTGTATTGATGAATTGAATAAATGAATTAATTTGTCGCTAATATCTATGTTTATAATTTAAATTCTATCTATAGTCATCATAACTTATTATTGTACTTACAACACATATCCTCAAAAATAATAATTGCAAAGAAAAAAATAAAGAAACAAAAGCAATAAAACATCTCTTACTACATTTTTAACATTGTCTTCATTAGTAAATTGCACCCGTGCGAAACCGAGATTGCAAGATACTATTAAAGAGAAAATTATCCGTTAAAAAATTCGTATTACTAAACATTTTTAAAATCTTACGGAACCCAAAAATGTTGTCTGAGGTCGAACAAATATTTACAAAACGTTGTTAAAAGTAACAAAAACGCAATTCATTGGAGCATCAAACATTTTCCGCGAACGAAGTAACAATGATTTTAACAAGTAGGAAGGGAATCAGGTGAGCAGAAATTAACGAAGGCGAAAACAAAGGCGCTCATTTTCGAATATCTCAGGTTTAGTCTCCAATTAAAAGTTGGGCCTTTTGTTTAACAGACCAACTGAGGCGATAAGTCGATAGCTGCCCACTCCTTTGTTGTGATCTAGGCGTCGGTGAACATTAAGCGGACACTCGCCTTGTAATTATTGTAGTACACTTAACAAATAAGACTAGCTATTAAAATTTTAAAACTATCATGGTTATGAACATTATTATTAGTGTTACTGAGATATTTACCATGATTTGTGATTTTGCCCGGGACCATGACGCATGTAACTGCGTCGAAATATCGGGAGTCAACAAAACTCATAAATCATGGTAAATATCTCGGTAACACGAATAATAAGACTAGCTATAATATGAAAACTGACTGTAATTTGACATATCTATGTGCATGTTATACGTCTACACATTATATGCTCACGAATAAGTTTATTTGTGTAAGTAAAATTTGACGTGTCCAAATGATACTTGAGATCAAAAGGAATAAATGAGTTTGTGTTTGAGGTTCCGATTCATTTTTAAACTAAAACTGGAACACAGCGATGCGAGTGCAACACTGCTTGGCGTAACCCATACTTATTAGTGTGACTCACTTGCTCAGTTAGTACTCTGTCATTTGCGCTGTGGGTCGTGAGTTCAATTCCAAGTCGCAACAAACATAAAAGTTTTGTGTCTGGGTGTCACATGACTATGTTATATGACTGTATTCCATACAACAATTATGCTTAGTTTGGTCCTAGACGCCGTATGCGATGTCTTTGAATATTTATTTATTAAAATGTATTCCCACTCTTCCATAAAAAAAACCGTCTATATTGTACACTGACTCTACGTCATCAATATCTAACCGTTAGCGTTAACCAGTTATTAAATTATGGATGCATTGTTTATAAGCTAAATCAAAAGTTTGTTCCTAGTAGCTTAATAATATAAATTTGTCACTAGCTCATATAAAGCAAATGTATATTTATCTATGACCTCAAATGTTGTTAAAGGCCTAATGGGGTAACACATTTTATTTTCACGTCATACCACGGCATCTTATTAAAACGCATACCAGCGGCCCAGCCCAGCGGCCCAGCCCAGCGGCCAAGAGCGGATCGTTTCACTTATAGCCGCTAAGTATGCATATAATATAAACGATATTATAATAGCTATCTTAACGCCCGACATTCTTCCTTGAAATTTATTTTTGTTTACAAAGGCAAACAGATTTTGTCACTTTATCATCTTTTTTATTATATTGTTGAAAATCTAAAGCATCGTTTAACTCAAATATAAACAAAATGTTTGATACCGATACAGTCTATGAAGAACAGATGGTTCTGTGAATGTGAATCTTTTGAAGGATTGTTCTTTTATGCAACAGAAGATTGAAGAAATATACGTACACTTATCTGTTTGGCGAGCGGTTTCAGAAAGCATTAACCAGATAAAGAATATTGTTACAATATTCTTTATCTGGTTAAAAAATCACTTAAAAGATAAAGATACTTAAATTTTTTTTTTTTTATCTTTTAAGTGATAGTAGTGAAATCAGAAACACCGATAATTTAATTTAATTAAAGAACGAAAATGTCATGTCTCATCAATTTTCGGATTATTGGAAGCACGATTTAGGTGAATGTCATGTTTTATTATTGCTATATATATTTTTATATAGGTTAAATAATCTACGATTAAATGATTAACGTCTGTTTATATCGAAAATAATCTACAATAGTTCAATCATAATAAAAAAAAATCGGAGGTAATTTACTATTCACCTACTCAATATTACTGTAAATTTGATCCATCGCTTTTGAATTCTAGCTTTAAATAGAATGTCTTTCTAGCGATATCTCTGATAAAGATTTATTGTATATAGGATTGTCCTCTATATTTCAGTCCTGAGTCATATTTAGTCTGGAATTGTATTTGAAACCGTTCACGTGAATAAATTGACATGTGAATGAGTTAAATGTGACTTTTATGTGGATTTCTTTACAATCGAAATTGTATTAAAATTATATTACGTTTCGCTAGTGAAATATTTCATACAGAAACTTAATATAAGCGATATTTCAATATTTATCTGCGAAATATAACTACAATACTTTTCGATAATAAAATATTTTTTCATAATATAATTAAATATTGAATAATTTCTTTTTACCTCCGTCGCCCTTTTGGAGATTAGCCCGAACAAACAGTAAAGGTTCTCGAATGGCGACCACAAATGGGCAGACGCATCGTTGGATTACCCCCCCACCCGATAGGCCGAAGACCTCATCAAGGTCGTTGGCAGACGGTGGATGGAGGTGGCTCAAGATCGCTTGCTTTGGAAATCTATGAAGGAGGCTTATGTCCTACAGTGGACGATGTTGATATGATGATGATGATGAACTTAAAATAGCTGCAAAATGTGCAATCGGAATTTCCTAAAACTTGTTCAAAGAACTATAAACAACGATCGGTTTTTTACGTCTCCTGCAGTGTAGAGCAATTAATGTTTCCGGCGAAACACTAAAAACTCAACAGTACCTACTGCAGGTTACAGGGAATGTTCGAAACGTTCTTTCGAGTTCGAATCTGAAGCATGCGGTTGTTTTGGAGAATTTCCGGGGATGTGCTGCCATGCCAGTTTTGTTATCAAACCGAAGCGCATTCGAATTGCTGTGTTTTTGATTAAAGGGTCCAGTGATACCCATGGAGTTTATTATAAAGAAAATCGAATTTGTACCTTCTAGATCACGATTTGCAATTTCTAGATTTAGCGATTATTCTAGATTAACCCCTAATGGAATAAGTATACATGCATGGGTACCGCTTGATCACATACCGCGACGGCCACCAACTTGCCCCATCACGATGTCAAAATTAAATTTATGTTGAAAATAATATCCTTATGACAGGCGTGTGTGACGCTTTAAGGAGAAATCCTACATAAATGTGCGTGTTCATTTCAGCTATGATTTGCATAAATTTCGTTATTATGTGTATCTTTGACTTCGTTTCCACGCCTTTCGAAACAAAACTGTACATTAATTTTGAATACTTTTTAGAAAATATTGTACAATAACGTATTTCCAGAGCATTGTTCAAAACTTCGATGTAGACATTTGATATTCGCACAATGAACACATTTCACCGGAGCAATATCCCGGAGATACAAACAGGGAATAAATCATTTGCTGAATTTAATATACGCATTCTGAATTCTGATGCATCAAGATTAATGTACAGCGCTGCGTATTGAAATGAATTATCTTTGGTACTTTTACAATATATAAGATGGAATTAATTGTTTTTGTCTCGTTTAAGTCCGAGTCATGATGCTTGCGTCCGTAGGTGAAACCCTGAGACCCCACCCTGTGGTGCGAAAGAAACCGTAAGTAGCCGTAGAACTTGGGCCAAGTTCGTCCGGAGACTCGGAAAGGTACTACCACCACACCTGGAATCTGCCGCCAAGCAGTAATGATTACTACAGCACTTCTGTGTTCCGGTGGACGGGTGTGGGTGCCGGTGAAATCACATGCGCATGAGACGTATCATCCCTGCCTCGGGTGATGGACGCAGCAGGATGAATTATTTTAAGATCGAAATCTTATACTGAGTTGCATTACGGTTGTCATAAGCGGGGGTCGCCACTTGCCACCAGGTGGCCAGCTCGTTCTGTCACTATTTCACATAAAAAAAACTACGAATTAATTCGAAAGCACTTTAAAACAATATAAGAATTAACTTTTGAATTTGAATAAAGAACGTCCATCGCATTAACAATGCAAAGCACAGATACCGCTAGAGTCTCAATGAAGACTAATTGCCGGGATCACTGGCGATATTTCAAGTGTTGAGAATTTAAATAAAACCTTTTTCGAGTTTCTTTTGATGGTTAGATTGCGGGACGGATTAATTTTATTTTCCAGACCTCAATGGGCTTTATTACGGTTTTAAAAAGCTTAATAATTGTGAATTGACTTCTTTTGAATGAAATGATTTTTGTTATAGTTCATTTAGGTGGTCTTGAGAAACTATTTCAGATCTTTTTTTTAAATAAACACTCTTTATTTAAATAATGTCTTTATAATGTAAGAAAAAAAAGTGCATAGCTCAGTTGTTAAGTAATTAAACATTTTTGTGTAGAACATAGATGTTTGTTCCGTGTCTGGGTGTTAAAAAATAAGCATTTAGAACAAAATAGTCTGGTAATACTAATGAAATAAAATCTAGTAGTATGAGAGTACTTGGTACTATGAGAATAGTAACCCAGTTCACATGGTCAAGGCTAGACGGCGCTGTGTGAAATGACGATGAATATTAATCATAAGTCTAAATTAACAAAATCATGATCACAGCATGATTCTGCGCACGTAATTGTTCTAATAGTAAAGTATAACATTATCTTCAACTATTTTTAAAATAAGTAAAAAAAACGTATTTTAAATGCAAAGCTTAACGAGTTATAATTCATGTCGCTACTCCATGAAAATGTTATTCAATGTTAAACCGAGGGTTCATGATGGTTTCATATCCAAGTCACCATCTCCAAGTCATCTCCGGCCAGCGCACAGATGCTTATCATAAGCATGAAGACATGTCTTGGGTGCTTCTGTTGTATCTTAAGGCAAACAGAGTGGAAATTTGAGTTTGCCTCAAATCGTGATACCACTTAACAAACTACGACCGTAGCAACGCTACGATTTGTAGAATTTCGTAGGCGTCACAACTAGAGTTGCTACAACATAAAGAAGCCTACGCTTCCTTATTCATACCCTGCAGGGGTTATATATCAATTCAACGTTGTATGGAACTCTTAGGAGATTCGCTGTAACAACAGATATTATGTGAAAAATGTATTAAAAAATCCTTGCCTACCATACTCTCGGTAGCCCGAGGGTACATATCATACGCTGAATTTAATTCCAAGAGTTGCTAGTTCAAATCCAGACATGAACTAATGAGTTTCTTTTTTCTTGAATAAATTATGAGTGCGTTCTCAGAGCGGTGAAAGAAAACATCATGAGGAAACCGTCATGTCCTAGAACCAAAGCTATGGGACATTTGTTGTGAGAAGGCCGTTGTCCCAGCAGAGGGAACATTGGAGGTAAAGTGTACCCCGGCCGGGAATCAAACCTGGGACCCCTTGCTTCGAAGGCAGAGCTACTTACAGTTAGTAGCTAAGTACTTTAACGTTTGAATCATTTCCTATAGCGCTTAAGAAAGGAAACAAAATTATTCTGCAGTCTAAAAAAAAATTTTATCCATTTACCCTATATTTTGAAGGTACCTCTGATGCCGTCTACAAACACATTTCTGAAGAAAGGGTAGCGTACACAATGTGCAGTGTTAGGGTATTATTGTGCCCTTCCATTAGAAAGGGAGGAATACCCACCGTTCCCACAATGGGTCATAGAAGACCCACGTAATGGACTATGCACATAAATTGCCCTGGTTTGGCGGATTTCTATGATCTTAGCTATAGTATTTTTTTATAAGTAATAAAAAGAACCATTTCCCCACATAATGCTAAACAGTTCCTATAAAATAACAACAGCCATAGAACTAATATAACTAGATGTCTAGTGATCACGCAAAGTGATATAGCTCCGTATAAGTCTATAATGACTTAGTTGAATGGACGACTCTAGCGAGAACGGACACGCTCAAGCTTAATTTATTATAATATTTAATTTTGATTGCATTTGTTATAGTGTGTTCCACATATATCCAGTGTTCTTTAGTTCAAAATACCAAAATATTAAAATACCTACTTATGGTGCTGTCTCCACTTTTATTACACTATATTTTAATCTAAATGAAGAGAATAAGGAACATAAGCGCCTGGTTATTTTCAAATCGTAGTCCAAATGCTTGGTTAGTTTCAAATATTATTGGACTGCAACAATAGTTAGTACGCTTGTGTGCGTGGCGGTGAAACATAGAACTCACGCGCATTGGTCATGTGACCAATTGACTTCACAATTCAGCGTATTTCTTTTTTCGAAATATTAGTTCTATGACAGCAGCATAGCATTTGTCTTCCCATACTAATTTGATGACTTTAGTCACACATTGCGCCAGTACTTATAGACTGGAAAATGGTACGTATCTTGTACTCTCCTCTGAGTACACCATGGACAAATTACTATTATGAAATTATTATCACTACATAGTATAAAACAAAGTCGCTTTCTCTGTCCCTATATCCCTATGTATGCTTAAATCTTTAAAACTACGCAACGGATTTTGATGCGGTTTTTTTTTAATAAATAGAGTGATTTAAGAGGAAGGTTTATATGTATAATACACTAGCAAGCCACCCCGGCTTCGCACGGGTTCTGATACGACACTGATGCTTTACCAACCGTGCGAAGCCGGGGCGGGTCGCTAGTTCTTAAATATAACTGCATCGTAAGCTTGGTAGCAATCTCAGGAAGCTATCATATTTTTCCCATTAGCTTTTGCTTTCCTTCAGTATTATAAATCATTCCATAATCAGGCAGTCAGGAAATTACAAACAAGTCTGAGCGAACCAACAAAATTACCAATGAGTGTGAATTAAATTGAGCATGACTCCGAATAACGAGCCGTAACGTAGCCTTTATGGTCAGAATAGTTTGCCATTCAGAACTAGCGAGAGTTCTTCGTACGTGCGAGTTTTTGCATGAGTGCGTTATATTCACGCGTTATAGTTATATATATATATATATAGCTGCTTTAGTGGCATTTGAACTGAGCGCTTCCATGCTTCGAAGGGTACGTTAAGAAGTCCCACATAGTCCAGTGAGTGACTTGAAAACTCCAACACCAGAGCCACTAGCACGAAAAAAAGAAGATGAAGAAGCAGCTGGCTATTTGCATCTATTTTATTTGTGTTTATGGTGACTGGTGTGCTGTCATGGGTATAGAACAATGGCAGCCACCATTAGACTAACTTCTTACTGAGCTGAATGGCGTCAATCAATTGGAACCAAAACAAATTGATCAGATGTTTAAAATCATTAAGTCTTATAGTTTAAGAATGTATAAAGTCAGTATTCATAGTTCAAGATGCTCAACTTCGCCACTGAATAAATAATTTCGTTAAAAGCCCTAAAACTAGTTAAACTGCGGAACTGTGTCGTTTTCCACTAAAGGTTAGGTGGTAGTAGTTCTGCTAAGTTGTTTATGTATGCTAGCGAATACGAGCTGAATTATACAGACAAATTAATATCCAAAGAAATATTTAACTTTCCTACTGCAAAGACAGGGCTTCACTTTATAGGACACAAGACAGGTAGATGACAACCATTTACTATAGACACAAAGACAATTATTTCCTTACATCACAATTCATGTAATCTACACCGTACCAGACTCTGTCACTACGAATGGGTTTTAATCTACCATGAGAGCCGAATCCGAATGTAACATTATTATACGTAAATAGTAAAAAAACCTATTTAATAAGCTAAATAACATCACTATAGACAAAATTATCCGTCAAAATGTTTGACAGGTCATATCTGGACATGATTCTTTCATTTATTTGTGTAGATAACTCGTTTTTGACTCGTATTGGTGAATACTTTGCTCGCTAGCATTTCTGAACTTTTAATGCCACTCACGCGTCCCCGTTATCCATGAAAGCTATTCCTATCAACGACTTCGTGGGAAGCACGAAGTGTCTTGAAGCGCTAGTATGGCGTACTCTTAAGTATTGAAGGCATTGAAAAACTCAATCTTCATCCTAGGTCAGGTGCGGTGACGTGGTCGGCCGCCGCCCGTTGGGATAAGCTGAAGGCCATTTATAAGCACCGCTTGATGTCTGATAAAATCTTGACAGGTTCACGATTTCGCAGTACGAATTTTGTATTTGACCCAACGCAAGTGTGACGCAAAAATTGGCTAAACGTTGCCATTTTAACAGACTTCAATTGACAACAAGGGGGTTGTCAATTGTTGTGAATGCGTGTTTGCCAATTTTTTTAACGGAATTCAAGATAGAGTCAAAATAATTTATTTCCGAGGAATTCTTAAAATATACTTGAAAATAAATATTTACCTAACCTGACTTAAACGTGAGAAATTTACCAAGACTACTGTGTATGTATTTTTTGTATATTAGTTTCGCGACTATTTCGACAATTATTGTGGACTAGTTTGGATGTATTTTTTTCCTTCTTTTCTTTAAGTTGGGCCCATAGAAATTTAATGCAAAAATTCAACCTTAAATGTGAAATATATTATTTTGCTCATAATGTCATAATCAAAGGAATAGAATTAATTATTATCTCATACTTGACCGAATAAAAGATGTTATTTGGTATCGAACGCATAAACTTTTATTAGAATACCTTACCCTAGTTCCATGGCGCTTTGGTTCAGGATTAGCCTATAACTGTTCACTCTAAATCCGACAGACTGGCCGTACCACACGTTCCCCCTAACGGTTAACAACTTTCACGATATTATTTGAACATTTTAAGCCTTATTCCATTGCCATACACGCTAAATTGTAAAGTCCGTTTATCAACACTGCAATATGATTGGTGCATGCTTTCGTAGACTCAAGTTGTAGCGTACGAAGTGCTACAAGTCAGAGCAGTGCTACCGTCGTAGCAGTGCTACGATTTTTATGAAATATAATGAGAACTTTAGTCATACTACTTTTGTCCCGGTCGATCTCAAAAGTATCGAGTAAATATTATGATAAATATTATGAATTGAACGTTATTGATACAGATCTGGGACTGACGTGCTCTACGAAGAACAGTAGCGCTCAAAATAGGTGCTTGCTACGAACGTTGCTGCTCCAATTGGTTGCTAATTTTCCGCCTAATTTGCAGGAAAGGTGTGGTCACTGGAGTAATTATAGGTGGATTAGACGGATTGCCTTGTCTTTTAGACGAATGTGATATGTTATGATAGTAAACACGATGCAAATTGAGCCTTATCATACTTCGGTCATGGATAACCTGAGTCGTTTTTCTGTTTACAAGCAGCGGTTACCAATTAAAATCAGGTGGGCAGTCAGCATCATTAAAAATAACGGTTAGTTGTAAATTCGATTCGATTACGATTTCCGATATACTTGTACTTTATACTGTTTTTAACGATTTGCTTTTACTGAGAGCAGTGAAAATACTAGTGTATTTAATTTATTTCAAAATATTAAAATAATAATTGTACCCAGACACATAAACACGTTATAGCAGAAACACATGCCTTCGTGTATGAATTACATTTAATGTTCGTGTATATAACTTGCTCCTGGAGTAGTATTTTATTTATGAACAAAATAATAATTAAGTACAGAGAAACTCTTTCAAATAATATCATTAAAGTTATTAATAATGTTAGTACTTGTGTTTTTTTTACAATAATGTACTAAGGTACAAATGACAATGTACTTAAATTACCACAAAATTACCACAGGTGTAATGACTGTTTGTTTCCGAACAGACTCAAGGGAAATTCAAGAGATAATATAAATGAATTCAAGAAATAGTATATTCTAATTTTGTTAAACGTGCATTCATCTTACAAATATTTTAGTATTCATTGGAGATATGACTAGGTATGTTCTGTTACCCTGGAGGGTAAGCCGGTTCTACAACACAAGTTAATAACTTAGTGTAAATCCTGTTATATTATTCTTCTGTAAACAAGCCTTTTCAAAATGTGTATACTCTATTTCGAGATAGATATATGTGTATACTCGATAGATAGATATATTTTTTATTGCACACCAGAAAGTAAAAACAATTACAAAAAAATTACATAAATAGACAACAATTTGGTAGATGCACAATGGGCGGCATTATCACTAAAAGTAAAACAATAGGATTTTGGTTCTCAACTGCGGATGCAAGCAAGATGGACGTCCCTAACGAAAACCTATATTTTGTGTGTGTTTTGGCACTCAGGGCGCCAGCAACATGGTCCCTCATAAATTTTGGCCAAAGTGAACTTTATTTTATTACAAGTGCACATACTCGCTCAAGCCATAATTTTTACACAAACAGAACTAGCAGAGCGCGAAACTTAAAGTAGAAACATTTGCCAGGTGTCCCTTGGGTGGGCAGGTTTTAGTGCATATTGCACTTAGTGAAACCTAATGCTCAGACCGGGAAATTGCTATTTATTTAATAAGAAACAAAGAATACGAATAATCGGGTTAACTAAGTTAAATAAAATATTTATAAATTTACAATTATTCGCATAACGACGAACATTGGTACACAATCGTTATTTAAAAATCTCGAAAATGGCTATACCAATTTGGCTGATTTCTATTTCATTAAATTTTTTGACTAAATTGATCCCATAAATACTGCTGCTCGCGTCTGTAGGTGAATATCCTATGAATCCCTATACGCGCTCCCTGGGTGGTGCTAAAGGAGCAACGAAAAGTAGCAGTAGGACTTGTGCAAACTTCGCCTGGAGGGCCTGCCTCCACACCTGGTAATCTGCCGTCAAGCAACGGTGCATTCGCATTGCTGTGTTCCGGTGGGAGAGTGTGGGTGCTGGTGAAATCACATGTACGTGGGACGTAAGATTCCTTTCTCAGCTAATTCCGTCACTTCTTCGCAAAATAACTATTTTTCTTGTATAAATTTGATTCCTAGACGAAAAATAGGGGATAAATGTGTTGTTATTTTTTTAATCAAATAATAAATACGACTAATTAGAAGTATCTTTAGAAACAAAAATGTTTTAATAATTTCTTACCGTTGCTAGCAATTGTCGTGCCTCTGATTAATTTCTTTGATTCTTGTAAATTATTCAAAGTCGTTTAGTATACAGTCCGCAGTTTGTTTTCTTTTTAATTTGACTTTTTAATTAGCGAAGAGCCTTTTCTTCCATACTTTAATCTTCTTAACATATAAAAAGTTGGAAAGATTTCTCGAAGGGTTTCAATATAATACATAATATATTATTTCGTAGTATTTTTGTATTCTGAATTATTAGTTTAGTTTTTTAATTCATTTGAGCTTTGAGCTAGTTGGCTATGTTTGGGCACCGTAGTTCAAAACCATTACGACACACTGTTTAAATTATACTACTAAGTATTATAAATTCGAAGTAGCCGAAACATAGCCATCGCTGAAAGCTTGTTCTTAAGTCTTGGGTGTTTATCTTGTGTTTGCGTTTCGATGCTGCATTACAGCGAATTAAAAAATAAAAAATCTAATCAACATTCGTTTCAAATTCAAATAAACAAAAATACATCATAATCTTAGCAATTACAACAACAAATAGAATGTAAAATTAGCCTACAGCAAAAAAGCTGATCGTGGTGCCGCCAAGAATATTGACTGCATTCCTGCGTTGAACGACCAAAGATAATCTTTGGACAAGGAATGAACCAGCCTTCTTATTCCTAGGCATCATATAATAAATTTGTTTTTTTTTTTTTTTTTTGATGAAAGAAATATTTATTTTTAATTCTTATAGAAGTAACTCGAATACAAGGACAAGTTATTTAAGTAAGAGAAATACGAAAAAAGTAAAAACAAAATAACTTATTGCATTAGTTTATTCAAGGACCTCATGGACGCACAATAGATGAGGAGCTGGGGCAAATTAAAATTCAGTAAAGCTGTATTTAGTTTCATCGTCTCGACAAAACAATTATGTTTCTCATTCAAATGAGCTTAAGCCACTTTCTGAATTATAATTGTTTAGAGGCAGCCTATTCATTAGGGAAGTTTTAAAATATTTCACTAAGAGTTCATGAAGTACCTAATCGTTACAAGAAATGATTTATTTAATGTTTGCGACAGACTTCCGCTGCAAGAATCTGAGTGATGACCAAGACAGAGCGAGGAAGACGTAACCTCTCTCAGTTTTTCTACACGATGTTTGAAGGTCGATTAATAATCTTAAGATAGTTTTAGATTACCTAGTGAGGCACATTTCTAAGCTAGGTTGTCCTAGTCTCAGACTTTCTAGACATCATGATATATGTGATTTTTGTTAAATTTCCCAAAATTAAGTATTTATTCGTTCATAAAGTTCAAACAGACAACTTTTGGTATCTCAAAATTTAGTTTTTATCTTAGCTTATTATGTATTCAATCGACAACCACCAGTACAACCAAATACCGACCAAATTTTCATGTATAAAAACTAGCTGTGTTCCGCGGTTTCACCCGCGTTTTTCTCGTTTCCGTGGAAACAGCGCACGCAAAAATAGGTTTTCGATTTTACACCTTTTGTTACAAAATAGCAATTTTATTACGGATCGCTACTTTTGAAAAAACATAGCTTATAGCCTTCCTCAATAAATGGACTACCCAACACTGAAAGAATCATTCAAATCGGACCAGTAGTTCCAGAGATTACCGCGTTCAAACAAACAAACACTGCAGCTTTATAATATTAGTATTAGTATAGATATATACCTTCTCAAAATTTTCCTAATCCAACGAAAATGTTAAAGTTACTCTGTTTTAAGCCTACTTCATTAAGCATTTTTCGGGTTTAGGGTGCAATACAATGACGCTTATTGCTTCCTTATGAAAAGCCACGATTCTATAGCGCTTCGTGCATGTTTGCTGAGGGTCGGAGATTTCTTCTCCATAATTAGGTCACGTATTGCCTTTTGGGTTCCATTGGGGTTGGGTTCCGAAAATGACATTCTACCTTGTATGGCGGAAAATCTGTGTACAGGCTTTCGGTACAACCGAGTAAGAACCACTAATACTATAATAATATTTTTGTCTTTTTCTCTATGTGAAACTATATTTTACTCTTCCACTATAGGTCTTGAGTTTGATTCCCTTCTAGAATTACCGAGACATCCCCGTCTCGGGTGACAGGCAATGGGTGACTTGGTTCTGCTCATACATCGGTCAGAGAAGACTTAACTAGTATAACTGTTGTTATGGCCGGATGTAACCACTTATCATCAGGTGGGCTTTCAGCTCGACCCGTCACTTTAGCAGTATCCAAAAACCATTTGTGTGACGAACATAAATGTTTGTTCTAAGTCTGAATGTCAATATCATTATCAATATTAGATATTATATCTGTATTTAGAAAAAAGTATCTACTCGTAAGTATTCAGTATCAGTAAATGTGACCCCCATACTACAAGCTATGTTTAAGTTAGAGCTGGATGTCGCTGTAAAATGTCTATAAATATTAGTTAATAATTATTTTATCATCTTAGCATTTTGACTTACGGGTTTTAGGAGATTGTTAGAAGAAGTAGATTTCTTTTGAACCACTGATTGCTTCGACAACTTTACCCGGGTTTGTGGCGAGAGCGGAAGGCTTTCGAAGCGAAAGGTTTTTTAATTGAGCAAGATGTATACATTTTATATTGTAGCTGAAGTATCTGCGTACGGAATCAACCGTGTGTACAATATAACTGTCACAAAAACATAATAACATTGAGTGCGCCAAGACACTCGTGCGCGACTGTAACAAGTGTGGTATAGTGATCGAGCTGTAGCGGGAAGATACTTTTATTTGTATCTTCAACGTGATGTGAGATTTATATTACCGTTGAACTACATGTTCTACATAACATTTTACATAAGAAATACGCTCAAACTCATTTATTCAAGTAGATCTCAAGTATCATTTGGACACATCAAATTTTACATAGATAACTCAAATTACACTAATTTTTATAACACACCCACGCACACACACACACACACACACACACACACACACACACACACACACACACACACACACACACACACACACACGCACAAACAAATATACACACACACATTTCTATATGGTTTATTGATTTTAATATGTGTGTTGTTTTGTGTTGTCTGTTGATTACATATTTGTTACATTGTTTAACCACTTATGTTTAAATTTGTTTAATGTTTAAAATTTAGCTAACCATAATTGGAACTACCAAACACATGTAACGGGGGTGGCCGTTGATGTCTCGTTTATCATCGTTTTTCAAAAAATTTTGTAATCCATTGTTATTCTGTTCCACAATAAACGATATTTGATATTTCATAATGTTTTTGTTTTTGTTCCAAATTTATTTATCTTGTTTCTTAATGTTAATTTACTTTAATAAATTTTAGTAAGTATAATTACTTAAATACATTATACGGGAGAAGCCACTGGTTTTACTAGTTCGGGAGCCTATGGATTCATATTTTATATTTTTACATTTAATTTAAGCCAAAACAGACATTTATATGTTTTATTTTTGTATAATTCCCACTAACTATCTGTCTCCAACATCGCTGACTTTAGCACCACACCCTAAACTAATTTAGCAAAGAAACTTAGGACGTCAACGCCAAATGGCCAGGTGTTTTTGTATTTATTAAGAGCACTATTAAATAATGATGTTACTATGTTGTCTCATATCATAAATATATATTATCCTACTTCTTCTTTTCGTGTGATTAAGTGGCCAACTCTGGTGTTGGAGTTTTTCTAGCCACCCGAAAGCCTCTGACATAGCTTAACGACTAGTATTGCCGGGAACGATATCTTAACGTGCCCTCCTAAGCACGGAAGCGGTCAGTGCAAACACTGGGTTCATCTTTTGACCGGAACGAGAGAGCTAAACAAACAGAAGCAATGACGTGACGAGACGATAAGAAGGCCCATCTGATGTTAAGTGGTTACCTCCGCCCACAACACAGCGTCGAGTATCAGTTATTGGCGGCAGAATACCAGGTGTGGAGGCTGTACATCCTAATAAAAAGAGAATTATCGGTCAATAAAGATATCGAGTAATATGCTTTCAGATTGGTCCCAAAGAAATTATATTAAAATCGGTTGAATAGTTTGGTTTTAAAAATAAAAAAAATTTAAAAAATATGTCATTTAAGTAAACGATAGGTATTTTCCTATTTTGTGAGTTTTTCTTCGCTCCTTGTAGACCGATTTAACTAAGTCTCTTTTTTAAAATGGTACCCCCTAAGAGCGAAAAATAGGGACACAAAGTATTGAAGTTGTTTTTAAGAACTTAGCACTTATTTCATTTATTGTATTAAAAACCATACCAAGCGAAATTCCAGCGGATAATTCAAATATGTTTGGTATTCCACCACTATTATTCCAAACCACTGAATTTTAAAGTTCATACCGGTTAAATCCAATTAATATTCAATGTCGATTCATATTCAATTGTTAAACAAATAGATCAAAGCCACTAGCGGAAGTCAGAAACATCCATTGTCATTCACGCGGTGTCAGTTGGAGACTGCTTCCGCCGGATGTGGCGTGTCACTTCCGGTGTTTGCAAGAGCTTTGTGGGGTAAGATGAGGATTTGCGAGATTGAATCGGCATGACTGATGGACGTTTTGAATTTCGACGCAAATTTATCAACGCTAGTGATAGTTTGTAAAAGCATCAGATATGCAGATTAATAGTGCTTAATACACTATTAATAAAAAAATACTGTTTACCGATAGAAATAAGCTGTCACTTGTTGGGAAATTATGCATGACTAGCGTCTCGCCCCGGCTTCGCATAGTTCCAATTAACTAAAAAGAAGAAGAAAAAAATAAGCGTTTTTCTTGTCCTGACATTTAAACATACAACAGCTTAAGACCCGTTTTCAAGTGTGACCTTTCAATACATTTGTATGGATCAGAAAATATATTTAGCTAAGATTCAGACGGGACAGCAAAAGTCCTATAAATCCTAAAATCTTGGGGAAAATCATCATATTTTTTTGTATTTGTCTCAAGGCATGGAACGAGCTGGCATTAAGACCCGACATTAAGTATTACCACTGCCTCTAACAATTAGAAATACGACAAAGGCTGTACCTAAGTCGCATCGTTCTCTACCCGTTAATCTGAAATGGTACTTCCAATACTATTTGGAATAATAATAAATATTAATGGGAGCACTGCGTTTTTCTTTGAATTGCACAAAACATTATGAAATTAAAGTCATAATAAATAACTATATTTACACTATTTGCGCCCCGCGGTGTTACCCGCACATCCTACGGGTGTTTCCTACGGGAATCGTACATATTTTCGGGATAAATTGCCTATGTGCGATTCCAGACTATAGTCTATCTCTGTGCCATATTTCATCCAGGTCTGCCGTTCTGGCGTGATTGAGTAACAAACATCCATCCATACATCCAAAAATTCACGTTTATAATAATAGTAGGATGCATATTTTTCTATATTCTTTCATAGATTCTATTTACGATGAAAAATAATGACACATTCTCGCAAAAATCTTTTTCTTTGTGATCAATCTCAATAAAATCCACGTGTCTCTCGCGTGACAACGAAATCTTTCAGGCAGTATCGTGCATTAGGTTATTTTTACAAAACTGAAAAGGTTTTCATGTTCAAGTTAAGTAAATAAATATTAAATAACATCTCACACAGCGACATATAGCCTCAATCTAAGCATAGCTTGTATTATAGGAACTAGATAACTGATAGAAACCGGTATAATTTTTTTTTCTAATAACTTGTAATTAATTCATATTAACAGCCAGGCACAAAACAAACATATTCGTCAAACAAATGCTTGTCGTGAATGGGAATCTAACCCACGACCTACAGTGTAAAAGGCAGACACTGAATATAAGCGATAATAATTGACATTTAAACGTAAATTCATTCTCAAAGTTATTTATTTCTTTATATCTCAATTAGAAAATAATTTATTCGTATTTGCCAACTTGTATGTTTGTTACTCTTTAACTCCGCAACGGCTAAACTGATTTGTATGAAATTTGTTAAGAAGGTGAACCCTGAAAAAATCCAGAAAAAGGAATTCATCTTATTCCCATCGTCTCATTTTATCCGCAAGTAACACCGCGGGCGCAGCTATAGGTAATATAAAGCATAAGTTCATTTTAAAATTTTTAAACCTTCATCTGGGTGTATGGTAACGCCTGAAACGCCTGAACGGATCTTCATAAATTGTAGCCAAGATCCATCTTGATGACGTCAGCTTTGAAACAGAAAATTCCCGCATCGAAATCGGTTCATAATGCCCCAGACAGATACACACTATAACCTCTTTTTCGTCGTGGGTTAAAAATATAAGGAACCTTACTTCCTAAAGTATCATATATATAAGCTCCTGCAGACTACACGCTTGTGTTCCGTTTCGAAAACATTGCATACTATTAACATATTTCCACACCTCACTCGCTTACAAGAGAACTTTGAGAATTAATTTCCAAACGACAAGACCATTTTCCACGTAAATCTTCTGTGATAAACTGTTTACAAAATTCTAAGGGAATTTCTGAATATCTATATTCACTACCAAGATTTTAATTGAAATTGATGTTATATTTCATAACTGAATTTGTAATGTACTATTATTTTTTTATATTAGCGCTCGTCTACTTCTAATACTCTACACTAGGATCCCCTGTGTCGCAGGTGGCATGGAAACATATTGTACAAACAAGACAAACACTCAACGGTCATTTAAAAGTAGGACAAGAAAGGTGGACACTAAAAACGTTATGGACTATTTAAAGGAAAATATCACACAATTAAGTATAATTTTATATTCCTACTTCCCAAGATCGATGACCACGAAGAAACATTCATTATAATTATATTAGTGAATTGATTATACCTCTATAAATGATTATGACAGCAGTAATCTTAAGTGTCAATTAATTATAACGATTCATAACTACAGAGCTGCCTATAATCATTTGCCAGGTGGCTTCACGTATAAATTATTAAGAGCAAGTCGGAAAGTGGTACGATCGATACTGATGTTTCTGACAGGGAGAATTTAATGAAGACAGCGTTATAAGTAACGGGTAAATATATAATACCTACCCACTCTACTGTCTAACATGTACTTATGAAAGTCTGTTTTATGTACAATTTCATTTGTTATATTGTAAACTAATTTTATCGATGTGTAAGTAATTCTGTTACGTTTTCGCGCTTAAACCGCATTTTGCCGATAGCGCCTATATTTTTTTTTTTATTTGAATTTGTGACGGAACGAGCTGAGGGCTCACCTGGTGGTAAGTGGCGACCCCCGCCCATGACAACAGTAATGCGACTCATTAAAATATTGGGATCTTATACTGAGTCGTATTCATCCTGCTGCGTCCATCACCCGAGACAGGGATGATACGTCATGCGCATGTGATTTCACCGGCACCCACACATTTCCACCGGAACACAGTAATGCAAGCACTACTGCTTGGCGGCAGATTCCAGGTGTGGTGGCAATAGAATTTATTGTAGAATTTTGGTATAAAAATAGATGGGGCGTTGGAAAAAAACAATGGCTTTATTATGTAGTGAAAATAAAACTTGTAGGGGTGAAATTGAGCATAACGTATTCACTGATAATAGATTATCTTTAATTAAAAAGATAAACCGGATCACAAAGCACAGTGATTGTAGTTGCAAGCTCTGCAAGAAACGCATTAACTTGACGTAGAAATTTAATTTGAAAAACAGAATAATTGCAATGTAGGAATCATCATCCCAATAGATACAGGTTACCCTAATTTCAAACATTTGTTAATTGCAAACATTTTGGCTTCTATGTATTTGTTTCGTGGCAAATACAAACAATCCTTTTTTAAATAATGTTTCATATTTTGCTAAACATTCTAAAAATATGTAAAAACGTTTAGCAAAATATTTAAACAAGAAAAGAATAAAATATCTTCAAGACACAGATTTTTACAAAATTATGAAATAAAAACGTCTTGGTTCTTTCTTTGAGGACATATTTGGCAAAACAGTAAATTACACGCCCAAAGAACATGAGATATGCCTAATAGAGGCTTGATGGTAATTTTACGATTCCGTACCACTAGAGTAGAAACCCACAACGTCTACCCATAAATTTGAAAGGCCTTTTGTATTACAAAATATAATAAAAAAATATATAAAATTCCTTTAAAATATACCTAAGAGACTATAAATTATTATGCTCTGTATTGTAGTATTGATATCAACCCTTAAATTTAATTAGGAATGGCATTTGAGACATTGTTGTATGGAAACCCGACCCATAACATCATGTACGTTCAGTGTTCCAGTCACGAATGGGATTGCCACAAGACTAAATTAAGTTACCCTAAATTACTATTAAAACAGTTTGACAGTAATGCCAATAACGGTAAAGTTAAGGAATAAGAGATTAGCATTGAATGAGTATGTAATTATGATTAGGAGAGAAGAATTGCATGTAATTAGGAGACATAACATGGTGTATATGGATGGATCTCATCCTAGGCACGGGTAGGCTACAGAAAAAGTTTCGTTGATTGTGTCAAAGGTCACATAAGTTAAAATCTGCCTCATTGCGATTGTGATCCGTTTACTGATGGTTCTGTATCATCAATTGTATCTCGTAATATAGTTTTGTGTGCTAAGCTACATAAGCGGATATTTCAGAAAATTTTAATAACTAGAAAGTGCTTTTTCTACAATATAATATTTTTGTTGCTACACGAGAAAATGTCATTTGACAGGTAATTGTAAAATTTTAACAATGTTTATTTGTTTTATAGATAAAATCATGATATCAAACGGTGATTAGCATATATATATTATATGTAATCAAAATTAGGCAAATTTTATAATATATAATAGCAACACTGCTTTAATGAACTACGTGAACTTTATTGCTATTTTAATAGCAACAGAATAGAATTATATGGTCAGGACACTAAACAACATTGTAGTATGGAAATGTTATACATATTAATGAATTACCCCCTTTGGAAGTCGGTTAAAAAGCTTCCGATTCCTCAATTTTTTTATTACAATCTTGTTTACACTTATTGCTTAGTTTAGAATACTATATTTTATTTGTATCTTTTTGCTACAATACAATTCATGAATTTAATTGGTCTTCCGTGGCTTAGTTGTTAGTTGGTGGTTGGATCCTTACCGGGCAGACTGTGCGCCATAAACGTAAAGTTTGTTCTCAGGCCTTGAGTGTTAGTCTTGTGTTTTCGAGTTTGTCCAGGGGGTCCAGTTGCTCGCGTCCGTAGGTGTGTACCCTATGATTCCCTACACGTACCCCCTGGGTGGTGCTAAAGGAGCAACCAAAAGTAGCAGTAGAACTTGTGCCAAGTTCGTCCGTAGAGAATCACATCTGGAATCTGCCGCCAAGCAGCAGTGGTTGCATTACTGTGTTCCGGTGGAAGGGTGTGGCTGCCGGTGAAATCACGTGCGCATGAGACGTATCATCCCCGTCTCGGGTGATGGACGCAGCAGGATGAATGCGACTCAGTAAAGATTTAGATCTCATACTGAGTCGCACGCATTACTGTTGTCATGGGCGAGGGTACCACTTACCATCAGGTGGGCCCTCAGCTCGTTTCGTCACTCAATCATATAAAAAAAAAATGCCAACTGCGACACCGATAATAGTACACGGGTATATACTGTATTTTATTTTATTTATATAAAAATAGCCTAGCGTAGAGATGATAAGGTATTAAAAATAAAAAAAAGTTGTAAAAGTGTTTTTCTTGAACTAAAATCTTAAGATCAGAGTTTACAATGTAAAGCTTTGATAATAAAAATACGGTGTACAAACAAGATTATATTCTGTAAGAGTTAGGACCCACAGGAAACTTGCAATACTTTGTTGTAACTCGGAAATGTCTGTCCATATTGTGATAAACATACAGTTCGGTAGACAAGTCTAATATTAGTAGTAGTAAAAGTTTGTTATTAGTAAAATTTATAGCCTTATTAAGCACCCATAAATTGACGACTCCGTGGCTTAGTTGGAAGTTACTTTACCTTCGAAATCCTGGCTTCGATTCCCAGACGGGGTAAACTTTGTGTGATCTGTGTAAAATTTGTTCTTGGGTCCAGGGTGTTACTCTTGTGTTTCTTGTCCATGCCACCTACGATATAGGGAATCCAAGTGCAGGGTGTCAGTGTGTAAATGTGATTCACACCTTTCTAGGCAGAGCCTTCATTTAACCTTGTCGGCTATCGTGGGAACGTAAACGTGACAAGTGCTTAGCTCATGGCTGCCATTTCTTTCCCACGAACAATTCAGCTAACACCTACCGGCACCTAATCTTAAGTAAAACTCATATAAATTCAAATATCTGTGAGTTGTTTTATTAGTATAAGATTTATTTGGTATGATTATTGCCTTAAAATTGATTCCTATGAATATAATATATACTGAATTTTTTTTTTTTTGCAAATCTTAATATATTTAAAAAACGGTGGTCCTTGATTCAGATGTATGATTTTTTTTTATCAACGGATATATAAGAATCTGATATGGAATTTGTATAAGGTCAACACTTTTCTCACTCACTGTACATCTTTGAACACTACTTGGCACTCATGCGTTATGCGTTTTGCAGCACTTTACCGTATATTTCATACAAGCCAAGTGTTGTGTGTGAAAAATGTTACCAAACAAAATGCAGGTGGTATTTCTATTTTTCTAGTCATCATACTAATATAAAATGCGATAGTTTGTCGGTATGTTACTCCACGCCTCAACGGCAATACGAAAATCACGAAATAGCGAAGTCAGTTTGTTCCCATCCTCTCATGTTGAGTTTATAACCGCGGGTTAACCGCTTAGTTGATAGTTAGTATAGTAGTTTATTTCTTAATTAACAGTTACAGGTCAAAATATACTAATTATAAATTAAACTGAATATTGTATACAATATTCAGTAAATATATATATATATATATATATATATATATAAAATAATAACACACACGATTGTTTTTTTTTAAACTAAAAAACTACAAGAACAATAATTAAAATAAACAAGGTTTATACAATGGTTTATACAACAGTTTGTGTATAACATATGTAAGTAATTGAAAATACAGACGCTTGAATGGTGTTACATAAGAATAAGAATATATTTTATTGTTGTTTTAGAAACAACAATTCGTCCCCTGTGACGTTTCTTATTACGTCCAAGCAATTCTTGTATAAAATAAATACATATATATATATATATATATATATATATATATATATATATTTATTTCGCGTATTGGATGAAATTTTGTGAGATAGCGGTGTGCTGTTTTTGTTTTTTGTAAGTTTACCTGTACAATTGTATTTTGTAAATACGCAATTTCTTACAAAGAAACATTTTACCGAGCCGCAAACCGAGCAAAGCCCAACTCTTTCTCTCTCTCTTTATAATCTATTTTAATGCAAGATTCTCTCTCTCTCTTTAGATCTCTTTAAGTTTATTTAAAGTTTATAATATCTGAAGTTTATGATCTCTTTTAATATTTAACACATAAAAAGAGATCATAAACAGAGAGAGAGAAGAGAGATAAATTATTAACTTTGAATTTGAATTAAAATTGAATAAATTTGAATATGTAGGAGAACATCTATGATTCTAGAATAGCCGTCAAATAGTCTAAAACTATTGTAATAACACCTAAGGTTACTCACCAAAACGGTAACATTAAACCAGCCCGCAATAATGCATCAACCGATTTGAATATGAACGCTGATGTTCAGAACGCCACCTGGTGGGTGGAAGTCATTAATCATTGGACGTTGTCCTGTCAGTGGGACAATTAGTGAGATTTAGGCCGTTGAATTGCGTTACAAGGGAACAGATTGCAGGCGTAAAGTTATGTTGCTGAAAACATTAGACGGGGGTCCAGTTGCTCGCGCCCGTAGGTATGTGCCTATTCCCTACACGTATCCTTTAGGTATTGCTAAAGGAGCAACCAAAAGTAGCAGTAAATATTGTGCAAAGTTCTTCTGGAGAGGTACTGCTACCACATGGAATCTGCCGCCAAGCACTAGTGCTCGCATTACTGTGTTCCAGTGGAACGGTGGGTGCCGGTTCAAATCTTATACTGAGTCGCATTTCTATTGTCATGGGCGGGGGTCGGAAGTGAACATGGTGGTAAGTGGCGACACCACCTTGCCTTGGGAACGATAATTGAGAATAGATATACATCTTGCTAAATTTATTAAAGATTGTACTGAAGTTAATTAAATTAAACATATAGATATATTATGGTGCAATTATAAAAAATATAATCAGTAGTACGGAATATAATGCAGTGGAAACCAACACGCAATATTTATAGTGCGTGAGCCCAGTACATAAGATTACAATTTTATGAATACAAAGAAGAATTTAGAGGTACTAGCATTTATTAGTGGAATGTTTCGGATTATTAAGATGGAGTCTTCTGATCGTTCTACCATTAATAACATATAACATTGTTTTTAAGTTTGGCGCCAATTATTTTTAAATTCTGGTGCCACCTGTTCTGGTAAGAATATTTATTTCTTCTAACGTGTTTTATGTGCAATTCCTGGGAGTTGTTGCTTATTCCGTGTCCTCATAGGAATCAGCAATAAGCATAGTAATAGAACACAAGAGAAAAATATCTATCACAAATTGTTCCGAGTTGGCTTCGTAACTTAGTTGGTGCCTGCCTGCCTGAGCACAAAGTTTCTTCTCGGGACGTTTATCTTGGGTTGCTGTGTTTGTCCGTGCTACCTGCGACACAGGTAATATACACACGACACAGGAATAATAGTGTAGAGGTGTGATTAAGTAAGCGATTGGGGATTCTACGCTGCTCAAGTGAACTGGGTGGAGCTAAGGGTATATATATTTAAAAATATAGATAGTATTCTATCAGTTACCTGATTTCCATGTTTTGCTATGAGAGCTTATGTTTATTGTCAAATAAAGAATTGAATTTAATTGAATTAGTTAAGGGCTAGATTGCGTGAATATTTATATATTAATAGAAAAGTAAAATTTATACCAATGGTAATAAAAACAATAGAAAAAAAATACTTAAACGATAATTTTAATCAAATGAATTTAAACAATAATAAACTTAAGGCACTTTCGCACAAATACCAATACGCAAAGTTGCCTTCATGACAACTTTGCGTATTAATTAAACACGTCATTAACGGCAATTACCTATAGCCACAGATCTCTCCTAATGTTAGGATGCGAGAGTAATTACTAGTTAGCTAAGAAATTTTCTTGCGAGCAATTTGAAATCATAAGTGCATCGGTTGAGACTGGCGGTTATTTGACAGTGGATGGGCAAAATGATGTGCTTTTATGCTGAGATTTATTTTCAATCTCCGCTATTGCTTTTGACTTAACCTAAGTAAATTTAAGAAGAAATTAATTAATTTGTTCCACAAAAGTAGTACACAGATTAAAAATAATTAAATAATTTATAAATCGATTAGGCTAACTTCAATAACTTATTTTAAGTGCTTCACTGAGGAATAGAATTTCTTAATGACTTTTCTATGGGACCAAGGTAATATATGGGAGTTAAATAGGATTAAACTCATTAATTTATTGTAGCTACGATAAATCAAAGCCAATATTTATGTTTAATAATAGGTGTGTGAATATGACTCCGCCCCTTTTTGTCAAAATAAAACACATTTGTTCGCTTACAAAATTAAAAAAAAAATTATTGAAAGTATGCTCCATCTGCAGCTACAACCTTCGCCCATCGTTCAGGTAGTTTTCGTATTCCTTGCTGGAAGAAGTCCTGGTCTTTTGAGCTTATCCAGTTGTCAATCCAAATTTTGATACTTTCACATGAAGTAAACTTTTCTCCAGTAAGGTCTGTCTGCATCGTCCGGAATAGGTGGTAATCCGAAGGAGCTATGTCTGGTGAATATGGCGGGTGGGGTAACACTTCCCAGTCCTGTCCCTCTAAATATCTTTTTACGACTTCTGCGGTATGCGGTTTGGCATTGTCATGCTGAAGAACTAATTTGTTATGTCTATTCACCCATTCTGGTCGTTTTTCTTCTATGGCTCGCTTCAAACGCATTAGTTGTCGTCGGTAAACTTCTCCATTAATAGTTTCAGAGGGTTTGAGCAACTCATAATATACAATACCTTTCTGATCCCACCAAATACAGAGCATGACCTTGGCACAGTGAATATTTATTTTTGGCTGTGATGGGCCTGGTTCGCCTGGTTTCACCCAAGCTTTTTTGCGTTTAGGATTTTCGTAGTGTATCCATTTTTCGTCTCCTGTGACTATCCGATGCAAAAATCCTTTTCTTTGCTGTCTTTGAAGCAGCATTTCACAAATGGTTTTCCGACGTTCCATGTCTCTTTCTTTTAAATCATGTGGAACCCAGTAACCGGCTTTTTGAATCATTCCCATCATTTGTAAACGCTTTGCAACAGTTGAACGATCAACATTTAATGCTGCAGCTAATTCTGATTGAGTTTGGCAAGAATCTTCCGCCAATAATGCTTCCAATTCAGCATCTTCAAATTTTTTTGGTGGTTTTCCATGTTCTTTATCCTCAGTACTAAAATCGTTATTTTGAAATCGTCGAAACCATTCCTTGCAAGTTGTATTAGACGGAGCATGCTCACCATAAATCTCCACAAGCAAACGATAAGTTTCCGCTGCAGTTTTCTTCGCAATAAAATAATGTAATAACACTTCCCGCAAATGACGTTTATTTGTAATAAAAACCGACATTTTCGAAAAGGTGAAAACAATTGTTGCTTACACTTCAACCAAATATCATAAAATGCGTTAGATAGCTGACATTCAGTACTATCGAATACAAGTATGGTCATTTATTAGTACACGTAAACAATACTAAAAACGACATCTGTTGAGAAAGGGCGGAGTCATATTCACACACCCAATATTTCAGGTATATCTGCTTTATGGTGCGGATTCCTGAAAATCTGCGCATTTGACTAAGTCACAAGTTACGTAATCAGTTAACCCAACAACCATAACTCCATGTAAAATATTATTACAGTGATAAATTGGCCGGTACTTAGTTTGAGTTGATTACTAATCACAGTTATTGAGGTCCTCTCAAACACATTAATCAGAGCTCTCAATAGAGTAAGGGTATGGTCGCAGTGCAAGCGTTTTGAACTGATTATAACATTGTCTTTGTATTGTACTAGTGGCACTCTTGCAACTTATAAAGAACTGCTATGCTTCTAGTGTTATATAAATTATATTATATATTTCTTTATATTAACATGACAAAAAAAATCTGCCTCTGTTTTTACAGTGTCTATAGGCGATGACTATCGCTTACCATCAAGGGTAGGGCCCTTGTTTTAGCGTACATATAAAATAAAATAAAAAATACAGTTTTTTTTAGGAACTGATAGTATTGCCGTGCATACACGGTAGTAAGACTTCTAGTAATTATTAACTCTATCTTTTTTTTATGTATTAATGTAAAGTCATAAAAAATAAAACATTTATTTTATCTAGGATATGTATATTATTTACGTGGATTCAATTTTAGCTATTAGATGGTTTATTATTAAAATACTAAACGCTATTTTTTTATACGTTATGCAGCTATTCAATAAATCTACTGTTTATTTATTTAATAAGACACTATTACTACTAGTTGATAAGCCACGCAGGAATTCATGAAAGTGTCACTTTTTTGTAATAAAATGTACCTACAACATTACGCGTTCTTAGTCATAAGATTAACAAAAAACGTCTCGGGTGATGGACGCAGGATAAATGCGACTCAGTGTAAGACTCAAATCTTATACTGAGTCGCATTACTGTTGTTATGGGCGGGGGTCGCCACTTACCATCAGGTGGGCCCTCAGATCGTTCCCTCACATTTTCACATAAAAAAAACTATATAATGTAGTACTGTGCCGTATTAATTGAGTAGGTTAAATAACATACATTTATGTATACATATAATCCACCAATTAAAATCGCCCAAGTCGATGACATAGCCACAAAGTAGGTAAGCATAAATTTCATACCATAAATTGACAGGATAATACCTATTACATAATGCACTAGCAGTCATGAATCAATGTTTCAGAGTAAGTTATGGATTAATTTTATGCAGTCATATATTAAATAGGTGAACATTAGTCCACTGCTCGTCATGGTTTCTTTCAAAAATATCCGTAACAGCCTCTAATGTTCCCACTGCAGGGACACCGGCCTACTCTCGATAATTGAGAGTGAATGGGCTCTGATCTACCACGGGAGCCCAATCAGGATTGGTAGATGTCACATGTCGTCGAATTTTTGGTTCTAAGACATGCCGGTTTCCTCACGATGTTTTCCGTCACCGTTTTGATAACGTGGTATTGCGCACATAATTTTTTCAAGTGAAAAAACTCATCAGTGCACGTGTGGGTTTGAACCAGCAACCTTCACATTGAAAGTCAGCGCCTATGCCCCTGCCCTACGCCTATCACCTGTCAGTAGAAAATAATAATCCTAATATATAAAACACAAAAATTGTTTCTACCTATGTCCGTGATAGACTTTAAAACCATCCAAACCGGTTTCTTTAAAAAGGCAATAAGGCGAAGAGGGTAGACCACTACAACAATGCATTAGGCATAAAATGTATTTCTCTTTATTTGCGTAGCACACGCCGGGTCCAAAATAAACAACGGATCAGCTGTCAAGCGTACACAGTTACCTGCATCCCAAAACACCTTCAAAAATCAAAGAAGCGCAATAAATTAGAGACTTGTTGGATCAATGCGGAGCCTGAATGAATGGCGGATTACACGAAACTACAGGGAACTAATGCACGATCCTTCCTTCTCTTAGGGGATTATTTTTGTAGAACCTTTTATCTCAGAAAAAATTGTGCCAGAATTATTGCCTCCATACCTGGTAATCCGCTGACAAGCAGTGGTGCACTCACGTTGCTCTGCTGTGAAATTACAGGCACTTGAGACGTATCAACACGGTCTGAGAGATGGGCGTAATGCGCTTGTGTAAATTATCCATGAATATAAATTTATTATGCAATAGTTGTTGATCATTTGTAAACATGTAAAATTGAAAACATTTAAACTGCGATTTAAATCCGCCAAATGAAATATCATGAATGCTCGATGCTCACATATATGAGTAGCAATTATGTGGTTAGAAATTATTGCAAAAGAGGGTTAGAGGGTTTTTTTTTTCGATTTGGCTTCGTTGTTGTCAACACGTGTCTTGTCAGTGATGTTTGTCGTCATCGCGTGTACTTCTGCATTGCGTCAGCTAGTAATGGAAGCCTTAAATCGTTTTACAAAGACTCGAAAACATGCTCACCACACAGTGTGTTCCGGCTGGGATTCAAACCCGGTTAACTTCGCTTCGGGAATTATATAGCCGATTTAAAAAAAATATGTTGTTCTACAGCTTTCTCTTTTTTTATTGTTACGCGATGTCTTAGCGACATGTGAACCGGTATGAATGTCATTTTTTTTTATTTGTAAGTATGTAGCCGGAATTAGCCCACAGAAATTCGTGGAGCAATTCCACCCCTAAAAACGAAAAATAAGTTATTAATATATTGAAGCATTTTTTCGATTTTAAGTTATTCGTTATATACCTACGGTTAGATACACACAGATATATCTTAGTATATTACAAGGTCAACCTTGAAATAAGTCACTACGAAAAATTTTGAAACGATTTGTTTTACAATATTGTTTCGCAATATTACTTAAATTTAATCGCTTTTGCATAAGTCATAATATAAGATAGCGAATTCGTTATCTATTCCCACCATACGTGCTATATCAATTTCAATTAGTAATTATATTTAATTGCCTTAGAAAGTTAAAAAACTCTTGGTAAGATCATACAGTCTTTTTTATGTAACGTGACGGGACTATTTGAAAGCCCACTATTGATGTTAAGTGGTAAACTCCGCTCATAACAACAGCAATGCGACTTAGGTCCTTCCCGAACGAAGTACAATATGAGAAGACCCAAGTCGTACCCCGTTGTACCCGTTACCCGTGCCGAGGATGTCACGTATCATGCGCATGTGATTTCGCCGGCATCCACACCCTTCCACCGGAACACAGCAATGCGAGTGCAACACTGCAGATTACCAGGTGTGGAGACAGTACTTCTCCTTGCGAACTTTGCACAAATTGTGACAGTCTCAGACTCACGGGAGCAACGCGGTGCTACTTTGTCTTCTCGTACTTAAGAGGAACATCTGTGTCGCATTTTTGTTATTTATGGGCGGCGACAACCACTTAACATCAACAACAACAACAACAACAACGTTAACACACTCATACCTCTGCACTAGGATTCCCTGTGTCGCAGATGGCATGGATGAACACAGAAACACAAGACCCGAGAACAAACTTCATGCTCACCACACAAAATGTGCCGCGGCCGGGAATCGAACCCGGAACCTCGCTTCGAAGGCAGGGCTACTACCAACTAAGCCACGGAGCCGTCAAGGTGTATAAAGTCGAATAAAAAAAACTTTCATGCTCACCACACAAAGTATGCACCAGCCGGCAATCGAACCGAGGCTGGCTCGCTTCGAAAGCTGCCAACCTGTCAATGTAATAATACGTCATGGCCCATACGAAACGTGCCTTCAACAGTCAATAAAATCCTTTTTAGCTATGTGCTGAACTGAATTCCCTTTATAGGCATAATCCTCATTAAATAATAACATGTCGCTTCTTTGCACGCCATAGGCTGTCCATTTTGCCCCGCATAAAATATTCAACAGACTAGGTACATAAATAATGCATCGAGAATGCACACCTGGCCGATATCGATTCCCGTAATGATATCAATGCGATTAGTTCTCATTCGATTTTTTTTTTTGATCGAACGAACGAACTCTTTGTACGTTCATACGTTCATACGGGGACGAGCATACGGCCCTTCTGACGTTAAGTGATAACCGCCACCTATAAACTACAAAAATGTGACTCAGGTCTTCCCCGGCTAAAGTGTGAGAAGACCCAAGTCACTCTAAGACGTGGATACGCCTCAAGTGCCTATAATTTCACCGGCACCCACACTCTTCCACAGCAACGCGCCACCACTGCTTGGCGGCTTGCCCGGTGCGGAGGCAGTACTTCTCTGGATTAACTTGGCACAAGTTCTACTTTTACTTTGGGTTGCACCTTTTGCACCACTCAGAGGAGAAATTTAGGGACTTCAGAATCCCTAAATTTCTCCTCTGTTATATTATGTCTTCAATACTATTGTATCGACAAAACTAAAACACTAGCGGTTGCACGCTTGTACTTAAGCGATTAGGGAGAAGTAGATTGCTTAATGTCTTGGCCCATCGACTTAAAAGCACATGGAAAAGTCTAGAACAATAAAATCGGTTATGCCGGACAAAGATGATATATTATTTACGTACACCTGGTGGTCATGGTGGTGAATGGTGACCCAGATAGGTATGTCAGTAAAAATGCATGTCGCATGGACTCGGTAATTACGACCTATTTGTGGAAAAACTCTTTGGTTTTATAGAAACTGCGCCCCGCGGTTACTTTACGGGATAACGGGATAAAAAGGAGACTTAGTGTTAATCCAGGGTATAAAGCTACCTTCATAACATTTTCGTCTAAATCCAATCAGCCGTTGAAGCGTGAAATAACAAACATACATTCGTTTGTACATAGTACGAGATTCGCCCTGCGGTTTTACCCGCGGTTCAAAAGTCGGGATAAAAAGTAACCTATGTTTTCTGTATTAATCCAAGGTATGAATACCTTTATAACAAATTTCATCCAAATCCAGCCGTGTGGAGTGAAGGAGTAACAAACATACAAACCGACAAACTTAATTTATAATATTAATATATTAGTATCAATATACAGATTTTTATTAGACTTACTTTATGTGAAGAGCGTATTCACCTGTGGAATTCTGTTTGTATTTATAATGTGGCTACCCTCCTAATATAGGAAGACCCAAAAATATTATTCAATAAATAAATAAAAATTACAAAAACGGACAAATTTCACCCAACATCCCCAAACTAAGCATAGCTTGTACTATGGGAACCAAATTACTGATATAATACATAACAAAAATAATTTTGTTTAATAAGCATGACCAATTCACATAAATAGTACTATTATATTTAAGTATTATATCAATTATCTAGTTCCCATAGTACGTTATGCTTAGTTTGGGGCTTGATTGTATTATGTGAAATGTCCAAGAATATTATTTCTTGCTACCTTCCTAATAGGTACCTTAATCGTTTCAAACACACCATAACAGAAACAGTCACGTGTATAATAAAACACCACTCATTGAATTATTAGATGCGTACATTTCAAATATCCACTAACAGATGGCGTTACTATACATTGATTACGACACTAACTATTTGTGTTGTTCCAAGCACACTACCCGTTTTAGCATAGAAACTAAAATACAAACCATACACTAACCAGAAATTTATAGCGAATTAGAAATAGCTGGCAATTTCCTTATACATGCGCTGTGAGAGTATACCTACATACACGCGGGACTTTCCAAGAACACTCACACAAGCATAGTTTACTATCAAACTGATATCACCCACACTTACAAAATGATCAGGTTACATGGGTATCCACAGACACAAGTTTAGACCCGCAATATTTAATAAGCTTAGCGATAAGCGGGATGGAACTTAACCATATCTTTGTCAATGTTTTAAGAGGTTTTGGTATTTAATCTGGCATCGTGATACGTTGATCCATATAAGCCTCTAATGCTCCCTCCCACTGCAGGGACACCGGCCTACTCTCGATAATTGAGAGTGAATGGGCTTCGATCTACCACGGGAGCCCAATCCAGATTGGCAGATGTTATGTTATGTTTTATACTCTGTGCACTTAACAAAATCACTTTAAGTAAAGAATAATTAATAATTAATCACTGAAGTACTCGAAATTTTTCTTATAAAGGGGTACAAAAATTTTACCAATGAGTTATTGAATAAAACTATCATTCCAACCATAAACCGTGCCGCCCAACGCTTCGCTCATACAATACGTCCCTCACTTATTGAACTCACACATAGACAAATCAATTCATTGAATACAACCAACATTTCACACACGCAAACCCTGCGCGTGCACTTGAATCATTGCAGTGTGGACTCTTTAGAACGCTGGCAAGTTCGAATTTAATATTTTAAATCATATTCCGTTGGCGTTGTAATTTGTTTTATCCGTTTAACAGTAAAGAGGTACTATGCGTATTTTGTTATTACTATCTTAATTAATTCAGTGTTTGCCATTGAATCGGTCGAATTCTCTTGGTCGATGATTGCAAGTGTTATAGATTCAAGGTTAAATATTATAATAGTGTTTTTTTTGTGCCCAGTGTGAAATAAAATCTCTGTTTCATAGTGACCATGGTACTGAGAGGGGAAAATTTATGCGGGTTCAAGTTGAGGACGATTTGTATGATCATCGGATACTTTCATCTGGTGAGTTTTTAATTAAAATTGTTACTTGATATTATATATAAATGATTAATGATGCAATGTTATAATGTATTACGGTAATATTTTGAATATCCCAATTGTAACATTATTATTCGTGTTACCGAGATATTTACCATGATTTGTGAGTTTTGTTGACTCCCGATATTTCGACGCAGTTACATGCGTCATGGTCTCGGGCAAAAACACGAATAATAATGTTCATAACCATGATAGTTATAAAATTTATATCCCAATTGTA
The DNA here is from genome assembly GCA_921293045.1 of Aplocera efformata. Taxonomy (NCBI): domain Eukaryota; kingdom Metazoa; phylum Arthropoda; class Insecta; order Lepidoptera; family Geometridae; genus Aplocera; species Aplocera efformata. Next base: position 3,607,082 of record OV121057.1, read on the forward strand.
CTACTTTTACATTATATCCTCTTTACTAAATGGTAAATGTCAGCATCTGTTAACTGGAGGATCACTGGTTCAAACTCGAATCAGCGAATCAATGTGTTTGTTTCCTTCTAAAATAAACGATTTAAGGAGGTACTTTGGCGTCTGGTATGTTTTGATAACTCTTGGGATTCTCATTTTTTTTTCGATAATCAGTTTAACAAACTCATAATACAATGCTTGAAACTTTTAAAGGGCGTACAGTCCCTTCCCTATGGAGGGTCGGATAGGGTTTGAATTATCGCCAAACTTAGTAATAAGAAGGCGTAATATTGTAGGTACATATTTATAAAAAAAAAATGACTTAACCGATGTGGTTTTTAAATGGCTTACAAAAATATACACAACTTATATGTTTAAATGTAATTTGGAATGTTCATGCAGGTAGGTTTTTTTTGAATAATTTCTTACGAATTAATTTATGGCATTGTGTTAAATTAGTTAATTAAACTCTCGGTGAATCTCATTATGCCAGTTTTATTATCATGACGTATGTATGTAGGTGCAGTATACATAAGTACCTCCAGAACTGCAGGGTTGAAGTCGTCGAAACAATGGCAGATAACGATTTTTTTAGATTGCATTTTAATCGCATTTTACTTGCAAACCATTTTACATCAACAGCCATATACGAGTCTTTTTCATACATTTTTGATGAACAACTCAAGCCGAAATATGAAGGTAGATTATAATACACCCGTCTTTTTCTTCGCGAGTTAAAAATAAAATATCTGAGCTTAGCGAAGTGTATGTCGGTTTGCGTAAAACATGAAGTATGTTTTTGCCGAAATAACTACAGAATATTATAAAAAAACACTTATACTCTTGGTATAGGTTTCAATAAGTCTAACGCCCTTTCGCTGGCTAGGTCCCCTAGATGGTTGCGACGCGCCATGTGATCTGGCGTGTCACAAACATAGGAGTGGAAAATCGCGAGGGGAAACGGACAGCCGCGGCGGATTCGCGGAAGTATGTGTAAACGTTCCCGTGTTCCCGCCACTAAGCGGCAGAGGACACCGTGGGGTTTTAGTGGGTCAAGTTGGCATGCGAGTGCACAAACGAAAAAAAATAAAGTTTTCAGCCTTCAGGCTTTAATATACATTAAGTTGACAGCTGAAGAGCATTATACTACTTTCTCCCCGCGACTTCGTTTGCGTGGAAATAAACTCTCTTTTTCTGAAATCAAAGTAGCCTTAGTTACTTCTTATAACATCAGGTATCTACCAGTGAAAGTCCCGTCAAAATCGGTCCAGCCATTTCGGAGATTAGCCGGAACAAACAGACAGATATATATATTTTTTATATATATATAAATAAAGGCTTTCAAAGGCATACAGTAAAAAGCTGTTATTTTAACATTTCAATTTTATTTATTTGTATAGATGAAGCTTACGCTGAAAAGTACTTTGATAAAAGGTACTTGAGATTAAAATAAAAATTATAGGCACATCTTGTTTACGAGATATTTAATATTTTCTCACGTGTTTTCAAAACCTGCGTTGTATGGCAAGGTTATACGTGACAAAACGTTGAACTTATTTGTGAATCACGAGTGTGGGACGGCTCTTAACTGACTTTAGAAAAGGAGGAGGGTCTCAAAACGACTGTTTGTTGTTTTGTTCCTTTATTTATTCGCTAGTTGAAATTAATGGGCCCATTAAAATGGTATTATATCTCCAGATTGGTCCATACAATTTCATGAAGAAATTTCACGCCTAGTTAGTGAAATTAGGAATGCAAGTATAGAAGTCGTTTTCTTTTTAATTTTTAGGACAGTCACTTGTTTCTCATAATCACTTTTATTAGCCTCTAATGTTTCCACTGCAGGGACACCAACTTATATTATAATATTATTGTATAAATTATATTTTAAACAATTATAGATGCATACATAAATTTACTCACGAGGTCTCTTTTCACATTCTAATTCTAACTCTGGGTAGGGGTGACTAGGCCTGCACTGACGCATAGGGGTGTATTGTGCATTGTCCCCGATGCTAAATATACCCTACCCCAGTCATCCCAATTCCTTCATGTACCGTTGGGTTGATATTTTCACTTTCTGAGTTACACTACTATGGATGAAAGCGGCAAGTTGTACGCTCGTCGCTGCTCTTGTAACCACAAATAGCTCAACATTTCGTCCAGTAAAATAAAAAAATCCACGACATAACTATTACCAACAAAATTACCAACATAGCCTTGCCTCTTTACAATTTACAAACAGCAGTATATTTGCTTTTGCTGATGACACAGTAATTGTCTTTCATGGTAACACGTGGAACGAGATCTCACGATTCACACCATCTGGTCTTTTGCCAATTAAAATAGCTACAATACATCCTGCTAACATTTAACACGGGTAAATAAACTGCCGATTGAGGAAAACCCTTGCAACTGCCCGACTCTTGATAAAGTTGACGCAATAAAATACTTTACTTAATTGGTACAGTACGGTTGAAATAGGCCTAACAAACAAATAAAACTACCCAAACAAAACATTTACTTTAAAAAAAACTTACTGGTTTTCCTATCTTGTAATGTCTAAAGAACTGGTTATTTGCGGACGAATATGTTTACTTAGATGTGTAAATTTTGGCGTGCCCAAACGAAACATTAGATCTAAATCCTTTGTATTTAAAGGTGGCTAAGGTAAGGTAAGGCAGGCAGATATTAACTAAGGTAACTAAGGCAGAGATAATATCTCTACAACACTTACCGTTGTACAATAGTAGAGATAATATCTGCCTTACCGTTATATATTTACGCCATTAAATATATAACGGTAAGGCAACTTTACATAATAAATGTAAAGTGCATGTTACAAATATTTCTGATAAAATCAATAACAACTAATCATAAACGTTAGTTTAGTATTATACCTATCGATATCATTCTAATATTATAAATGTGAAATTTTATCGGCAGATATTTGGTACTGACTCACGCCTGGCTGAACGACTTTGGATAAACTTGTTATGACAATTAGCCTATGTTAGCCTATGTCTTATGTGTAAAGTGGCTTATGTGTTAATCCAAGGTAAGAGCTACCTTGGATTAACACATAAGCCACTTTTTATCCCGACAAACTGAAGTAATTATTTCGTGACTTGCAATAATCATTTCTGACTCTTCTTCAGTTTTCCCCCCGTCTTGACTTTTTGTTTCTGATGTGTTTCGCTGAACAAATAAATCGTCATTCTACATCATTAAATTGCATTTCTCATTATGTGTAATTTATGTAATCCTAAGCTTTTTTTTTATTTAGGCGTTTTATTGCGCCTACCATATTTTATTATATTTAGCGAGTTACCTTATTATTTTCCCCAACAAATCCCTGGCGACCGGAATTGTTTCGTGACAGCGTTGCAGCAAGTGTTACAAATCGTAAATACATTGTAATGATTAAATATGTTACCTCCTAGAATGGAATTGGGCCAAACATGTTTGCCGCATGTCGAACTTTGGGCCAAAGTGGTTATTTTGGAACAAAGTTTGTTGTTGGTGGTTCCACAACAAACTTTGTTTAAGGAATGTTTTATTCTTAAATTGTAATGACACTTCTTATGTTTTTTTATATTGAAGTCCTTTCCCTCTTGTACACGAGAAATAAATTAATATTAATTTGTTTCATCATGGATACCACAGTACTACATAATTCTTTATATTGTTAAAAAGAATTTTTGCTAAATTATACCTAATTATTTTCCTTAACTTATATTTACTGACTCAGATGTTAGAGTTTTGCAGTCCTGTTAAAGTTTAAGTTAAAGACTGTTTGCAATTTCACTCTCAAAAACCACAACGCCGATATTGGTTGTCTTTTTAAAATTTACTTTTACTCTGTTATTTCCAAGACTTGTGCATTAGTTATCAAATTAATTGAATAAAATGATATTAAATCGAGTATTACTCGGATAATTGTCCATATTTGTGCACCGCTGTTACCTAAATAAACTTAAAAAAAAAACCACTAACAACACAAACCGTGCGATACAATGTATTATGTTATGAGTCACTCAATGTTTAATGAGTATCGTTTTTACGACACGATGAATCATAAAGAAACGTGTAGATTCAGAAACTTACGTTAAAATTTGTCTAAGTTGCCATCGATTTTGAATTTACTTATATTTATCTGTGGTCTATAACAATAAATATAACCTAACTATAATAGATTTTTTTTGCATTTTGCTGCTTAACTATCGAATGTTTAAACGAGGACACCGAATTTGCGTGAGACGTATAAGGGAGACATTAATTGTAAACTAACGACCCGACCCGGCTTCACATGGTTATACATACAGTGTGTGTGTGACGTACAGCACCTAACTATTGCTCTTTCTACGATACAGAAGGAGACCGACGCCGCTAAAGTCCAGCTTTAGTTTGGTGTGTGACACCAACAGAATTGGCACCAAAAAGCCGATACGATAAGCCAATAAATATTAGGGTTTAACATAACGCAAGTAACTTAACCTACCTACTTGACCGGTTTGAAAATTGAGTAAACAGACTTCAATGTCTGATTTTTCGCTTTAAGAGGTGAAATTTCTGCCTATGAGACCACAACGCAGAACATATCAAATAAAAATATAGTCATCCCGCTTCATAAGTGGCGAAGAAATTGTGTAACAAACATACATAAATCCGAATTGAAAACCTCATCTTATTTTTGAAATCGGTTAATAAATATATGATAAGGGGCTCATGGAATGCATGTTAACGCTGTTAACATGCATTCCAAAAGCCAAGCGGTGTCGCCTCTATTATACTCTATATTCTTCTAATCCATTAAATTTCTGAGTATTGTTTGTTTGTTTTCCAGGTATCGAGTGTCGTGGACATTTGCTGCCATTTGCTGACCGTGGGCTATGTCACCAACGGCTTCCAATGCGACGTAGACAGTGAGAGTGTGAGTATGTTTATTAATGACATTACTGTACATGTGTGTGTTGACATGAAGAGTGAAATTACAGACAAATGTTTTCATATCATCATCATACGATGTTTTGCTTCTGAGAACATTCATAGGTATTTTTATGGTGGCTGTAAATTATCGCACATGCGCCATCGATTCGATCGCATTGGATCACTTTCTTGAAATTGATAGATGAATAGAAAAATGCACAAGAAAATCAAGTACATAGGCAACCTTAGAATAAAATGATATTTAGAATTTTATTGTAGGTAGTGCTTACATAAAAAAAATAGATAAGTGTTTTAGAAACAGATTGAAAGGTGTTGGAATTGAAATTGAGATCGGATAGATTTTAAATTTCATATCTCCATTTCATCTTCATAGTCAATTGCAAAACAACAAAATTAAATCAGAGCTATCATTGACCTTTACCTAATGAGAAAACTTAAGTAGATAGTTAGACTAGAATACCTCATTATACTAATTAAGATATCATAATTTGTACTGACTAGTGCATGGCATTAAATGAGCCAGTTATCAATATTTTTTATATATTTCCTTGTGTTTATATCCGAAAGAGAATATGTATTACTCGTAGTAACGGGATGTGCGCAATGGTTCTAGGGGTATTTCCCTAAGAACGCGAGCAACATCAATATATTGTAATTATCTTAAAAACTCCGTACCAGCCTCTGATGTTCCTACTGCAGGGACACCGGCCTACTCTCGATAATTGAGAGTGAATGGGCTCTGATCTACCACGGGAGCCCAATCCGGATTGGTAGATGTCACATGTCGTCGAATTTTTGGTTCTAAGACATGCCGGTTTCCTCACGATGTTTTCCGTCACCGTTTTGAGAACGTGGTATTGCGCACATAAATTTTTCCAAGTGAAAAAACTCATTGGTGCACGTGTGGGTTTGAACCAGCAACCTTCAGATTGAAAGTCGGCGTCTATGCCCCTGGGCCACCACGCTCTAAAAAACTATGTAGGTCTTATTAGAATAAATTATTATCTATGAATCGTAATAAAACATTTAACTAAAGTAAATCACTTAAATCAAAATATTGAGATCAATTGACCGAGGTCATGATCAAAATAGTCGCCTACAGAATGTTAGATGTTCACTATTATGTACGTATACGTTTAGTCCGAACAAACAAATTACTAATAAATAAAAATATATTTTTACGATGTTTTGTAAGTTTAATTGACTCCCGATATTTCGATGCCGTTTCATGCGTCATACCATCTTGCGCACTTGTGGCAGTTTGGCAATTTGTTTTGTATATGCAGAAATGATGGAATGATCTCAAGGTTCACCAGGTTAGTGATCACCTCCGCCCATAACAACAGCAGTACAACTTAGGTCTTCCCCGACCGAAGCATGGGAAGACCCAATGTTGTTGACAAATAATGTTGACAAATAATGTTCAAAGGGCCTAAGTTTTAAAAGTTATATCTTAACCGATCGATCTAGAGGACTGACGTGACAAATTAAGTCTATAGCACCTGGGTGACGGTTTTTTTTAATGATATTTTATTTGAAATTATAAATTTTTGAAGTAACAGTGTTTTACCAATCAAATACCACCAACATTGACGAGAACTATCTCGTCAATGTTATTAAATTTTTAACATAGTTTATTACAAAAATATGTGTTTTTACAAGAAATACAATTATACAGATATACGTAAACAGAAAAACCGTAACTAAATACAAAATTTCATTCAAATCGTTACAGCAGTTTCCGAGATACGCGAAATAAATAAATAAGTATAAATACAAAAATTGCTCGTTTAAAGTAATAAGGCTAGTTCCCACAAAGAATAAAAAGTCGTGCTATTCATTACAAAAGCAATACCTAATTGTTTGAGGACATTGATTAACAAGATTGCTGATTGTTGTTTTGGCCTTGAGGACTCGTTAGTAAGCCTCGCATATTCGCAACTCTTGTAGTTTAGCTTCTGCCCGCAGCTTTGCCCTCTTGGTATCGGTTAAAAAGTAGCCTGTGTGTTTTCCTCATTAATTTCATTCTTCCAGTTCATTATTCTACCTTTATTTAATTAAAATCTTAGTTTTCTCAACAGAATCAACATCATCAAGTACTGCATAATATCTATCCATGTATATTCTAAAAGTATCTTAATCAGATACTAAAGTATCTATATTAGATACTATGGATACAGGTTGACCTGTACCGGCATACTATCGGCAAGCGAGAATGAATGGGTTTTAAACTTACCACGGGAGTACCGTCTGGATTGGTACTGTTACATGTCTTTAACAGTTCGATTCTAGTGAATGACGGCTTTTCTTCTCTGCCTTATTCATTATTACGTCTAGATCTCAACGTGCGACTTTAAGGTGGAAATTTGGAGTCTGTACTATTAGACCATCATGCTTGTTATCTTGTATACTGACCAAAACCTTCAATTTCAGCTCAAAACCATATCAAACCTGCACTTCCTGGAGCCAATCCTCTTGAGTGTCAACCTCGGAACTCATGGCTTCTACCCGTTCCCCCACATCATCAGGAACCAGTACAACACATACGTGGAGTATATGGCCATTACTTCCACTCCGAGATGCTATCCTGGCGTTCTGCACGTCTACATCGTTGATGTACTGAACTTCGTCATCAATATGATCTGGCTTAAGTTCGTCGTGGGCTACGTGAAGGGTATTCATAAGGTCTGTAAAACCAGCCAGTCTTCATGTGTTCTTAATTATTCGTGATGGAAAAATTTCAACCTCCAGTTCAATGATACAGTTCAATGATACAGTTCAAAGATACAGCTTTTAAATATTGTCTAGTCTCTAATTCTATAAAGAGTACAATTGCTTTACGTTTTTATAATAAATAATATGAACTACGAATAGTGCCAAGTAAATATAATGTCGAATAATACGATTTATCTCATTTCATACTATTTATTATAACTGCGTCGTCAATAAACAAAGAGCGAATGATTAAAAGAAAGTAAAGCAATTGTACTATTGATAGAATTAGAGACTAATCTTAACAAGTTACGACATGTTTAAATTGAGGCGTAGGAATTTTCACTTATGAAAACCGACATTACTTACGAGACACCCCTGTTTTGATATTTCAGGGAGAACATGAACCGATAAGGATGTTCGCCAGTCTCTCCATTGTGAAACTAGTGATGCAGATCATGTACTTGGGATACTATCCGCTGTCTTTTGAAGGAGTTCTTGACTTCCAGACCTACTGGCTGCTCAAGATTGTAGATATTGGTAAGTAACATTATTAGGGTTTTTTTTAATTTACCTGGCTTTTGGAAACAGTTCCTCAGACAAACAGAAGAACTCACTAATAAGGCGATCAAATCAAACAGTGTAATTTATTAAGTTGTAAAGTATCTAACATTTTATCCTGTCATTAATGACATTAAACATTTACAACATTTTTTAAACATTGACATTAAATACAATATTAATGCTACGTTGGTACTGAATACAAAAATTCCCGGAAGAGATTGCTCTATGCACTAAGGCCACCCATTGTATTTCACATTTTTTGTTTTTATGTACATGTGTACATTAAAACAAAATTATTGTGTATTGTGGTAAATAATAAAGAATTTTCTATCAACACACTATACTTATATTTTAGCATGTTACCATACTCTTTGCCTTATTTTTATATTTCAATATTGAATCTAGTAATTCCGCAACATTAGATACGCAACATTTGAAAACTTTTTCAGACGGGTTGATTCAAACTTGTCGCTTCGTTTCTAAAGAATGTTATGAGACACTACGAAGAACTTACTAATAGTAATATAACATGGTCGCTTGAACTTAAATATTTATTTTAATTCCAGTGATCGCCTTCTACATTCTAATGGTGATCAAGAAATACGCAAACTTGTTGAAAGCTGAGAAATTAGCCCCGAAGGTTGTGGATAAACCACCACCTTACTTCGAATGCTTGATCGGCGTCAACCAAGCAGTATCAAAGGAGGCAGCTGGGACAAAGGACGCTGTCATCAACGTGGATGAAGTGAAGAAAGAACCAGAACTTCCCAAAGAAACTCAGTAATATTTAGCAAAACAAATATTTATAGAGTAGTAGCCATTCATTGGAATTGATCTTATTTTAACAAACGAGCTATTTTTATGATCGATCTGATTGTAACCTTGATTAGAAATCTCAATAGGCGAATTTTTGTGTTTATTGACATAACATTTTTAAATGTTTATAATTACACAACATTATAAAATATTTTTCAAATATTAATATGCATTTTTTTTCTTCCTCCTTAAATGATTTGAAAATGGGTACTTTAACGTAGTAGTATATCTACTATTAAATGTCTCTTATATAATAAAAAATTTATACTGTCAAGCAATTCTTGTATGTATTTATTTCACGTATCTCGGAAACGGCTCTTATGATTTGGCTGTAATTTTGTTTCGATAGACTTTTGCTCTTTAGTTTACCAGTATTTCAGGTAAAAAGTAAAAAAAAAAATTTTACAAAAAAAAAAAGTGTTTACTGATATAAATCCGCCCAGGTACTCTAATATTAATGCGAAAGTGAGTTTGTTTGTTTGTTTCACCGATTTGTTCAAAATTGTTTCACCGATTGAAAGCTACATTATTTGCAAGTAACATAGCTATATTTTATCCCCGTATTCCCGCGGGAACGGTAACTACGCGGGTGAAACCGCGGCGGCAGCTAGTATAATATAAAAAACAAACAATTTTTTTTTAACAAGTTATTTGCATTTTTTTTTAAATATCTTTCGACTACTCTTTACTAAAGCCCCTTAAACGGAAGATAGAAAAGTAGACGCAGGTATGATACTTTTTATATAAAAAGTAACTAATTTTAAATGTACATCAAAACTAACCCTTTGCTTACCTAATAATCTTCAATATTGTGTCTATGTCATCAAAACTCAAAGGCTTATAGCAGTTATCATAATAAAATGGTACCGTGTGTGTTTAGAAATTCTCTGTATGCCGCATTATTCAGTTTAGTTGAGTTAGCAGATTGCAAGCTCTCGCAATCTCTTGGAATTGCACCAATTTCGCAGGTAAGCTGTATCACTGTAGAACTATCAGCAATTGGACGTGACGTTTTCATAAAAATCCGAGCGCGTTTTGGACTCGGACCCCGAGGGTTTCGTCTGACCTATTGTATATATTCATCCTTCAAAAAAAGGAGATAGATAGATAGACTACACTTTATTGTACACCTCTCAAAGAAACTGAAAACACATAGAAGGAAAGCTTAAACAGACTAAAACAAAAATTGAGGTAACAATGGGTGGCCTTATCTCTTCCAGGCAACCTTTTGAGATTATAATTAACTTTTTTTATGTTTGTTACGCGATCCCCTCGTCAATTGTGGACCGATTTGCGGTTTGGTTGATTTTTTGTAGTACCATTAAATTTATATGAAGGAATTCCACCTTTATTATTTATTATTATTTGTTAAGATACCCGCCATAGCAATAATATTCTGTAAGTATTTCAGCGTACTACTAGCTTATGATTCAAAATAATACTCAATAAAGATAGGACAGACAATCAGATACAAACATATATAGTAGGATTGGTAATAGGGTAACTTTTGTTACTGAACCGTAAAAAGTATTTTATCGGTTACACCTCTGTCAAAAATTTCCGCCCACTTTATTGTGTAATAACTTTTAGAGCCTTACAGATGGTACCAAACTAAAGGTAAAGAATAATGAATAACTTAAGATATGTTGGTACTTTCAACTGCCAACTTAGTACTTCACGGATCGTGTAACAAAACGTGGAGTGAAAACACTCCAGTGTTTTGTTTTGAACCGTATGTGGCTAGCAGTAAATCAAATACGAAAGTTTTTTTTTTTTAAATTTTGTTTTTTTTTAATCATGCACAATGCCTGATATTACTGCTATCACTTAAAGAGACCAATCTTTTATGTATTAGTCGTGAGAAACGAGGAACATAAACAAACATCCAATACATAAATAGCTCAAGGTTATAACTGTAGTGAGAATAAAATTAGACTGGGTATTATTAAGTTGTGCTGGTTTTAATCACATAGGAATATGGCTTTGGATAAATCTTTCCAGTTTATTAGTTGAAATGGCCTTTACTTTAGTGATTGCAATGATAACTAAATATAAAAGTAATGATCTACCGGAGTCGTGGGTTATATCTGCTGATATATGTCCTGGCCGGATTACTGATGGAATGATACTGGAAGGTGTCAGCTGAGTTGTTCGTGGAAAAATAATGAAGCGATGTGGTCTTCCCACATACGTGCTCGTATAGCGTAAACCACAATATATGTGGCCTTTTTGAAGGATATACCAACCCATTTGGGGATCAAAGCGTGAATCGAGTATGTAAAAGTGATAACTAATTTGGTTTTTGACACCGTCGGCACCTGGGCAGCTGACTTGATATTCTTCAATCGAAGCGAATTCCTGGCCGGTGCAAATGTTGGTGGGATGAGCAGGGAGTTGGTTTTCATTAATTAATTATGCTGTCACGTGTTCACGTTTTGTGTACCAGTCATTCAAGCAAATAAGGTTAAACCTGCATGTAATTTGCACAAGCTATTATAAGTTAATCAAGGAGAAATTAAAACATTCGCAACAATTTCGTAAAATTGCCAATCTTCAGGCCACATAGTGGATAAAATCTTTGCATATTAGCATATTCACTTGGTATTATTGTACAATATAGTCTGGATCGCCTCCAAGTGGCACCGTGAAGCAAGGAGCTTATAATGTGCCTTTATTAATTCTAATACGGTTACGGGGAAATTCCAGTTCAATCCCTATAAAGTATATTAATATTATGAATTTAAAATGATACAGATGATGGAATCAAATTTCAGAAACATTTTTTGAAGATATTTCGCTGAAACTAAAATATATTTTCTAATTCTCTAATAGACACAAACATGAAAACTGAAATATACATTAATATTTAAAATGGTATCGTATACAGGCCAATAAAAAATGTCATTATTGTAAACATAATATAATGATATGTTAATATAAATAACAATCAAATGGAATCAAGTAATGTTAAATATATATAAGCATTAATTTAGCTGCTGTATAGAGGCATTTTCTAAATAATCATGCGTCAAATGTCAACAACCATTGTAATTAAAATAAAATTAATACTTATTTAGCTGTTGAGTATCAATTATCATAACAGTCTTTGTAAATCAGAAAAAGTGCTTTGGCTGATGTCGAAGATTTTGTGTTAGGTATAGCCAAGATAGCGCGGCAGTAGGCCCTCAGAGTCCCCCAGAGTCCCTCAGAGTCCCCCAAAGTCCCTCAGAGTCCCTTATGGTCCCTTATGGTATGGGCTACCTTCAAAACAAATTTGATACAAATCCGTTCAGTCTTTGAGGCATGAAAGAGTAACCAATATACACATAAACCAACTTTTGCATACAAACAAGCTTTTGCATCACACGTATATTATATATGTTTGTGTATTGTATTGTATGTGTATTTTTACACCTTCACGCTCAAACGGCTCAACGGATTTGAATAAACTTTGGTACCAGAATAGCTTATATCCTCGATTAATACAGACTATCTTTGATCCTAGAAAAACGCGGGTAACACCGCGGGGCGGAGCTAGTTTATAACATAAGCATGATATGCTTTGAAGCCATCCCAATATTGCACGATTCCTGATAAATTAACAAACTTAAGTGAAACTGTGGGTAATGCCAATATTTATTATTCAAGACGGCACGTAAAGTATGAAACTCCGTCTCGTTAGCTTGCCTGTCAATATCGAAAATCGCTTGAAAGCCTCTTAATAGTTTCCATGCAGGCTTACTGTAATATATTGTAGAACACTATTAACTACTCTTAAGGGAAGCGTCTTTAGACGATCTCTCATGAAAGTCCTGTATCGCAGTCTCCAATACAGCTTTTGGGGGATAGACCGTTCGAAGAGCCAAGAGAAAAGGTCCATTAACCAATGTATTTGATACTTATGTTTTTAATTGACTTCAAAAGAATAGGACGAGGTCTTATCATCATCATCATCATCATTAAAATTGTGCATCTATATTCAGATGCATGATTTTTTATAAACCGATTTGGAATTTTTTTGAATGCTTTCAGTCTGGTCCCATAATTTTTTTTATCAAAATCGGTTTAATAGTTTGGTTGTTGAATCACAGCAAGTGGAAAAAATATTTCTACGAAATTTTGCTTTACGGTAACTTTTTTCTTCGCCCGTTTTGGATGTTTCGTTTTCAAATGGTAAATGGTGTAAGGGCGAGACATAAGGGATGAAATTATTGAAGTTTGTTTTTATCAATTTCAATATCGCAAGTGGCCTGAAGAAAGAAACACAAGACAAACATCCAAGGGCCAAGAACAAACTTCATGCTCACAGTGTGACATGATAATCGAACCCAGGACGAACTAAACTAAAGTAGAATAAGGCTCATGAACTCTTGGCTGGAGACTTGTCTGTTTAGATTTCGGAACTTTGATTATACAGACTTAAGATTGTTCTCATTGTACCGACATTTTCAATAATACCAGCGTCGTCTAAAGTAAGTACTCGAAATGCGTATAATCTTCAAAATTAGCAATATTTCACGCGTTATTATACAAGGAAATTAAACTAAAAGCCGTTACAAGTTACAGTTTGCTTCGATATCGTTATCTTTTAATGTTATATTCGAGAATATTCCAAAATTCTGTACAAAGGGTTAGTTTTGAAGCTTCTAGTATCGACTGCAGGAACAGAGGCGAACTCTCGATATGTGAGAGTGAATCATACTTATATTGTAGTAATAATAAATATTCATGGACATTTCACACAGTATTACAAGTTATGCTTAGTTTAGGGCTAGATTACGCTCTTTTTTATGTGAATAAGTGACGGAACGAGCTGAGGGCCCACCTGGTGATATATGGCGACCCCCGTCCATGACAACAGTAATGCGACTCAGTATAAGATTTGGATCTTACACTGAGTCCTGCTGCGACATAATCTTGAAAAAAATGGAATGTAATCTCTATTTGTAATGTCAAAATAACAACTTTTTACTAAATACCATCAAAACATTTTTTTTTCCGTATATTCGTTTGTTCCGGCTTGTCTGCAAAACGGCTGGACCGATTTTGACGAGACTTCCACTGACAGATAGCTGATTTTATAAGGAGTAACGTAAGCTACATTTATTTTAGAAAAACAAATAGAATACACGAAATTTGACGAAAATTTGATCGATTTAATATCAAGTACTATTTTAGTAAACCAGCGATAAATTATGAAAGCACGATGACACGAAGCCAACATTTATATCTTATTCCTTAATTTGTAACATGGAGAAATTCACGGAATTATTTTACTTAAACCCCTGTTTGTATTCACCGAGGACACGGATTTATATGTGTGTGTACCATTTAATTAACACGCATAATTGATCAAACAATTTGTATCACAACAAAGCGGCAAATGGTTTCCTTCCTATACTTTGTTACGTCATAAGTGTAATGACAGAGTAAAATTACCAAAACAAAGCAATAACAAAGGTTCACAAGCGATCAGCGATTTAGTCAGTCAGCTTTAGAAAAAGTTTTAAAAAAGTATACGCCACACACTTATAAAATACGAAAAGAAAAAAAAAATCACGCTCATAATTCCCTTCAAGCACCCAACAGACGAGAACAAACTTTAAGTTCATCACACAGTCTGAAAGAAAACCCGGAATAAAACCCGGGACAAAGCTACGGAGCCATCTATTTGGTTTATTACATATGCCGCATAATTATTATCATTCGGATGAAATCCATATTTTATGCAACGTCAAATAAAGGCTCTTTTTTTACAGGTAAAAATAAAACACATGAAAATAATATTAATGTATTGACAGTATTAACTATATTGGCTTTATTTAATAGATATTTTTATGCTTTTAGTGTCCAAATGAAACATCACATTGGGTTTTGCATATTCAAACAATAGACCCTATATGATGTTTGATACCCAATATGCAAGACAATTTAGTACATTAGCCCATATTATCCGTGGTTTTCTGGGATTAAAAGTAGCCTATGTGATAATCCAAAATATAAGCTACTTTGGTACCAAAATTCATCCCAATCCGTCGAGGTGCTTGACCGTGGAGGAGGTACAAATATAGAGTGTATACATATTAACACCCAGACACAAAACAAACATCTAAGTTCGTAAAAAATGTTTGTTATAGGTGAGAATCGACGCCACGACTTAGTGCAAAAAGCAAAGCTATCCAGAACTGAGGCAGTCGACTCAGAGTTGAGACAGTCGACTAGCCGAGCTACCATCAAAACAAACTTCTTTGCTTTGATAAATAACAGCTTCGAATTCCCTCTCGGACTTATCAAAACACGGTGTCACAAGAAACCGTACTCTCATAACCTCCGGGTTAATAAATGATTCGTCGCTCTTAGGGGATGAGAATTTCAGTTATTTCACTTAAAATACTTTCCAACTTTGCTGACGGGTAACAAGTCGTGCTGCTAGATTGAATCCGCTATGACGGAGCTTTGCTAGGAGAAATAAGAATTGAAAATAAACGAAAGACAGTTGGCGGTTTGTGATTTGTGACATCGAAGTGTCACAAGGCGACGCGTCCTACGAATTTCTTTTTGGGTTATCCTGTTGCAACTTAGAAATCTCTAGTATGACACACAGGTGGGTGGGTGAACTCACTCTCTGGATGAACTCACTCACCACTCCCTGGGTGGTTCGAAAAGAGAAATTAAACGTAGCAGTAGAACTTGTGCTAAGTTCGTCTGGAGAAATACTGCCTCTACACCTGGTTATCCTGCCGCCAATTCCGGTGTTGGACTTTAGAATCCACCCAAAGGCCCTCGACATGGTTGATTGAATAGAATTACCGGGACATCTTAACGTTCTTTGCGAAGCCCGGGAGCGCTCAGTTGAAATGTCTTTAAGTTTACCCATCAAAGTACTGGCCGGGCGGAAAGTTGCTTAACTTAAATAATCTAAAAAAACATCTAAGCAAGTATCGCCATGGGCAATTATATGGGCATACAAAAACTACACTTAAAATTAAATGCTAGTGTAGGAAAATAATTATACTGAATGTATTTTGCACGGATTTTAAAAAAGGTATTTTGCTGCTTTTATCCGATAACCCGTATAAAAAAACTATTTAGTTTCCTAATACCTAAACTTGGTAAAGAAAAATCCTTAAGAGTCATAAAAGTAGTTCAGAAGCGTAAACACTGACTTTAGATTCTTGAAAATAATTTTCTCTCTAAATGAATAAAACCACGACAGGGGTCGCGTTTCAGAGAAGTTTAATTAATGGGGGAGAGAATGAAATTCTTTCGTAGTAAAAGTGAACTAAGATAATAGTTTGTGAGGCTGCGACTCGGATGTCCGGGCGGGTTAGGGTGGCTTGGTCGCTGCGGTGCAAAGGACACCCTTTCATTTAATACAACCCTCTTACCAGAATGTTTCCAATGCTGAGCTCTTACATATATAATTTCTTCATTGGGATCTTATATCTCATTATTAGGTGTAATATTAATATTAATTATTATTTGAGAATCTATAATTAATCATCGAATAATTTTATTCACTTTAAAACCTACCAACCTACTCTCCTACAAACCTACTCTAGATAAGGAGAGTGAATTAACCACGAAAGTGAAATCTAGATTGGTAAAGGTCGAATTTTTGGTTCTTGATTATAGTTTTCTCGATGTTTTCAGAACTTGGCACAACGTATCAGCCTCTAATGTTCCTAATGCAGTGACACCGGCCTACTTTCGATTTTTAAGAGTGAATGGGCTTTGATCTACCATGGGAGCCAGAAGACATGTATCATCTACCAAAGATGATACATGTCTTCGAATATTTGGTTGTAAGACATGCCGGTTTCCTCACGATGGCCTTCACAGCTCGTCCCGTATTTTAAAACTGACATTACTTTAAATCTTTGACATTACTACATCTTATACAATTTTTGTGACAGAATAAGAAAATGAAATATTGCAAAAAAAAATCTCAATCTTCAATGAGATCTAAAACCCTAAATAAAAAAATTCTGAGTTATTTATGTCATTCAAAGATACGATCAGTACTCGTGAAATCAGCCTAATTCAGATGTATTGGCATCCCCTGAAAGGTATTGAAAAAATTATATTCAATTTTCATAACAAAAGAATTCGGGACGACAATTCTTTTCTCAACTGTTTCTGACTAGTTTAAGCCCGTGACTTCGGCGATATAGAAGACACAAAAATACATTTACTTAAAATTAGATCTGTGGTCTTATTATACTACTCTCACTATACTTACTTATAAGTCATATTTTAAGTTAAAAAAGGGAGTATTTGAATTTATTTTAGATTTTCGGTACGGTATAACTTTGACTGTTTTGTTAATATCCAATGTTTGTAAACCGTAAAGGTAAAAACTAAACATAAACTGACATTATTGTAATTTTTTATTACCACCATACCATGTTCTTCCTAGTTTTACGAACAATAAAAATCTCTATCTATCTATCTCTCTTTATCAGTTTTTTAATCCAACAAAAGTAACGTGGCGTTCGCAAGCCCCTCCGATGTTAAGTGATTACCTCCGAACATAACAAGTATGAAAGGCCCAAGTCGCATCTCAGGGCAGATTTCGCCCTGAGAAGTACTGCCTCCAAATTTGGTTATCTGCCGCTAAGTAGTGATGCACTCGCATTGCTGTTTCGATGGAAAGGTGTGAGTGCCTGTGTAATCCCATGCGCATGTGACAGGATATGACTTGGTGGATGACCTGACTCGTATTTGCTGTTTTTATGGGCGGAGGTAACGACTTAAAGTCACTTGAGTCTTCCTAGCGTTCCAAAATTTTGTTAAGATTAAAATGCTAGCTATAAATTATAAAGATCAGTAAAGCTTGAAGATCAGCTTATTAAAATTATATTGATCTGGATGTTGGTTTTTTCTTAAAATGAATTTGTTTTTATAGTTAGAATAGATAGTACTTATTAATCAAACAGCTTGTGCCCCGAAAGATGGCTTTTTTTAGTTCCATGATATCCAATACCGTAATGATAATACTTGACTATGAAATCCAGATAGGCACATTTTTCCTTTTCGAGTTTTATTCACGGAAATTCCGGTTTCCTGACATTTTCCTCGTCTATTCTCCTCCATGGCACCATACTTATGTCGGTTGTTATACTGCCTGTGAATTCTACCAGGTTCTATCTCTAGCAAGGACAAATGTGTGATGAGCAAGCCAGTGCAGGGGCAAGAGTGTGTAATAGTTTTTTTTATAATACAAGTTATTGATTGTAAAGGGATCAAACGAGCTTCTTCTTCTTTTCTTGTAAGTGGCTAACTCTGGTGTTGGACATGGCTTATCGACTAGAATAGCCAGGACCGACAACTTAACGTGCCCTCCGAAGCACGAAAGCACGGAATCAAACGAACTGACGGCTGACTGAGCTGAATGGTTACCGCTATTAACAATACAACTCATGTTCGCTCCTACCAAAATATGAGTAAACCCAAATTACATTGTGTTGCAGAGTTACTTAATCATTTGATCTACCTTCAAATTAATCCTTACCGTTGACCCAATTACAATATGTTAACAGACGATAGCAAAAAAAGGCTCTTGTAAAAATCCAGACAGCTCCAAAGAGCTTATACCAAAAAGTTGCGCTTCATCAAAACGGTGAAAGAAATAGCTTGAAGAAACCAAAAACTCAAATGTGACAATGCGGATTGAGCTCTTGTGGCAGGTTAAATCCTATTCAGTATCACACGTCGAGAGTATGCCTGACTACAGAGATATCATTAAATAGTACAATGACCCATACCGTAATTGGCACGTCCATCGTGCTCCCTCATTATGTAGAACGAACAAACAGACAGCACACGTGTGCTAAGTAAATATTCACATATATTATTCAAATGCGATCTAGATGCTCGCAATTGTTGCAGGTGTGATCTTCAGGTCGAGTTTGGCCTCGTCATATTTTGGGATAAATTATACTAAGCCACATACTACAGAGAATGGCAGTCGATTTTCAACCGACTTACAAAGGAGGTGACTATCAATTTGGTTGTATTTTTATATAAATACAATAAAAGTTTGTTTTTTAGGGCTGAAAGGTACATTTCACATAGCACCATCTAGCTCCTTAGCATAGCTTGTACCATAAAACTGGATAAGTGATAAAATACTTGTATAGCATTTTTTTTGATTCACTCATTTTATCAAACTTCTATATTCCTCACACAAATGTATGTCCTGAGTTCTAATTTATATTCATGTATTTTTCGTCAGTTTTGACGTTTTAGTAACACCAATATACAACAAAATTTGACACCGCGTCTGACTAGAAGTGAAGTAATAATATTTATAAGGATTTAATAATATAAGGAATGATATACCTACATTGAAAAGGGTAGCTAAGTCAGAAATAAATTTCATTTGTCAGGTCTACTACCCCACATGAATAAAGTTTTTTTTAAGACTGTTCGAAAGTAAATTCTTATTTTACAGAGCAACCAGCAACCATTTGGAAAAAAATACCATTCTTCATCTAAACAGCAATCCACGTATCTTTGAACTATAAAGCAATTTTTATCGACATGAAACACTTAAATTGGTAACTACCATTAATTTTATCATTCACTTTAAATCATAAGGGTCGAACGAAGTACCAAATGCGCGTTTCCAACACTATTCCTAACGACCCATACATTCACATCTTGTAAAATGGTTTCAATAAATTTTATTGGTTTCACAGTATCACCGCAGAACAGGGGGCTGCCACAGTGTAATGCAGACAGACAAACAGACAAAATATATGCACAATAAGCTAAGTATTTAAACCACATAAAACATAGTAGTACGTCATTCAAATTAATTCATTTTCATGTGCCAAAATAAGCATAGCCATAAGCGTATAAAGATACAATACTTACCTATTTGTTTTTTTTTTTTTTTAATACAAACGTAGTATACCTACATAGTTATTCGCAGAGCTTAAATAAAAAAATAAAACAATTTGTATGATTAACAAAAATATCAGGGGTTTCGTCCTCTTTTTTATTTTTGTTATTTGAGAAGCCGGCGAAAAAAGCCGGACTTGGGTAGGTACTTTTGTTCTTCTGATACTCAATGCGACATCTAATTAATTTGTAGGTACCTAACATTTTAAGAGCGTGGTGGCCCAGGGTCATAGACGCCGACTTTCAATCTGAAGGTTGCTGGTTCAAACCCACACGTGCACCAATGCGTTTTTTCACTTGACAAAATTTATGTGCGCAATACCACGTTCTCAAAACTGTGACGGAAAACATCGTGAGGAAACCGGCATTAAAACCAAAAATTCGACAACATATGACATCTTCCAATCCGAATTGGGCTCCCGTGGTAGATCAGAGCCCATTCACGCTCAATTATCGAGAGTAGGCCGGTGTCCCTACAGTTGAACATCAGAGGCTGGTACGGTACCTAACATTTGTTGAATCTTCTGATACACAATGCGACATCTAATAAATAGGTACCAATGAATTATTAACCCAACATTTTAGTGGACTAAGGTTCTATTACCAATAAATCGTACTGCAAGTTAGTTAACTGTGTATCCACATAGTATGAAATATTAAGACTACTCGATTATGTTACAGTAGATATCTTTATTACTTTGTAATGACGTTGGACGAATTTAGTGCTATTGTAAAATAAATTGTAGAAAGTCAGCGAATTTGAAACTGAAAAGTTAAATTGAGATCATTATCTATAACGACGTAGACAGTGATAAAATAAAAAGAGAGCGCTTAAGATTAAGGACATTTCATTACAAAAAATATTTTAGCCATCCTTACAGACGGCCAAGGGTGCAAGGGGCGCACTTTGCTTTTTTTATGTAACAAAAGTGACGTGACGAGTGGCTCACCTGATGTTAAGTGGTAACCCCCGCTCATAACAATACGACTTAGGTCCTACCCAACCGAAGTGAAAGATCCAAGACCCAAGTCGCACACCATTGCGCCCGTCATAAAAACAGCTTTTTACCAAATACATTTGCACGTATACATAACAAAAACTATTTTTTTTTTCTGTCTGCCATTCTGATTGTTCCGGCTAATCTCCCAAACGTCTGGACAGATTTTAACGAATAGCTCTACTCCGAGTTAGAACATAACCACGCGTGCTTGTCATCATTAGGTTAAGGCCAAAAGGTGAAATGTGGTCAATTGGAGCTATAACATGTTCGGCAAGCAATAGAAGTGCGAATTTGATAAATGGTAAAAATGTCAAAGGTTCCTTCGACAACATCGCTTTTGGTCAACTTCGATCAGTAATAGTTTTGTTGATCTTAATAAAAGACTAAATGAATTTCGATCACCGGTGGTACAGTCTCCCTTACAAGATAAGGCGTGTTGTATTAACCTACTAATATATTATAAACGCGAAAGTTTGTAAGTATGGATGGATTTTTGTAACTCAATCACGCCAGAACGGCTTAACGGACCTGGATGAAATTTGGCACAGAGATAGATTATAATCTGGAATAGCACTTAAGCTTAGGCGGAAAAATGTACGGTTCCCGTAGGAAGTTCAACCGCGATTAACACCGCGGGGCGCAGCTAGTAGGATATATATTAGGTCTACAAAGCGGCTAGGTTGATTAGTTTCGCCGCTGCGTTGTGGTAACGCCTAAAGGCGACGTACTCCCTTGAATAGTGGTTGTTTGCTATAAAGCTTACGCAAGCCCTGGTATTAGGAAATTACAAACGCTGAAACATCCAAAAGTTTAAAGATTTACAAAGTAGTCAACAATGAAACTTTTGCAATTAAGTTGTACTTTTATTTATCTTCACAAATCGACTTGAACTTATTAAACTTTTGACGCAGTCTATGAATTCTTTTATTCTCAACTAGGTGTGCCCCACGGTGTTACCCGCGGTTGGCCATTTCACGCGAATGATTCACTTTTCCGGGATTCAAAAGTAGCCTATGTTAATCCAAGGTATTAGCTATAAATTTCATTAAAATCCGTTAAGCCGTTTAAGCGTGAAGGAGTAACAAACATACACACACATTAATACAAACTTTATGTTGTATGTATGCTGCGGGGCACAGCTAGTGTCAATAGCTGAGATTTTACCCTTGATTGGCCATCCCACGAGAATGCTTCACTTTTTGGTGATAAAAATCCAGGGTATAGCTTTATAATAAATTTCATCCAAATTCGTTCTGCCGTTGAGGCATGAAGGTGTAACAATAATTCGACGACAAATATTACAATTATTTATTTGTATGAGCATAAAAACTATATACTTCTCGCCTCCTCATTCTCATATTGACTCAACTCATACCTGAGACAATATGCGTACGACATTCGAAGACTGCGTCTAAAAATGTTAGTCAAGTCTCCTCTTGTATGAATATTTTAGGCTACGAACATACGAGGGTAATTCCCACAGAAGGATTTCAAGGTAGAATATCTTTTCTTATAACACAAGGCGCCCAACAAACTTTCAAGTATTTTGTTAAAGTTTGTAATTGTAGGTCCAAACGTCAATCTTATATTATTGCTTTAAATGAGCAATTTTTTGTATATACAATATATGAATTTATTTCGCGTATCTCGGAAACGGCTCTAACGATTTGGCTGAAATTTTGTGTTTAGATAGGGTTGTGCTCTTTCCCCCCCGCGGGTTCCCGCCTTGTCGGGACGGGGGGGCTTAGTAACCGTGGTTGGGCTGCCCACGGTGAAGCCAAGAGGAACCCGGGAGGGGCTGCTCCTTTAGGCTTTGCCTCCAAGCCGACTAGGAGCGGCCACAGTAGGTGGCGGTGCCTTATGGGGGGCACCGCAACTGAGGCGGGCTGCGGTGTCGTATGGGCGGCACCGCAGCTGAGGGTTAGGGGCCGCGGCGGGAGAGGAGTGCCGGTATAGCGGTGCGCCGCTCTCCCTACCTTCCGCGGCCACGGCGGGGTCGCCACCGTTTGATGGCGGACGCGGTGGGGCCGCAGGGGAAGAGGAGTGTTGGTATTGAGAGGCGCCACTCTCCCTATCCTCTGCGGCCGTAGTGGCAGGTGACGGGGCCACAAATCTGACCCGTCACATGGGGACCTAGGGCGTTTAGATACGGGGTCATCTAACGCCCTTTCGCTGGCCCGGTCCCCGAGGTGGTTGCGACACGCTATGTGTTCTGGCGTGTCGCTAACTAAGGCGTGGCACTCGGTGCCAAAATGAGAGGGGTCCGGAGACGGACAGCCGTGGCGGGTTCGCGGATGTGTGTGTTAACGTTCCCGTGTTCCCGCCACTAAGCGGCAGAGGAGGACACCGTGGGGTTTTAGTGGGTCTAGTCCCACATAACCGCTCTGTCTCCCCGTGGCAGGGCGGTATGCGAGTGCATTTCCCCACGAAAAAAAAAAAAAAAAAAAAAGGGTTGTGCTCTTTACCTTTATACTTATATTTCTTGTAAAAACGCATATTTTTGGAAAAAAAAAACGGTTTTTTTATAATAAACTATGCTGAAAATTTAATACAGCGACATCTCGTAATTTTTTATGGTACTTCATTGGTAATCTACTATTTAAGATAAAACACGATTTCCCAAAAGAAAATCGAGCGAAGCTCTGTCGCCCATATATTAATTTTATATGTCATCACGCAAATCTTATTGACGCGTAAATATGACGCATATCAATATGAATTGTGAATTGGAAGCTCACCTAAATCCATAACAACAGCAATACGACTTTGGTCTATCCCCACTCAAGTATGAGAAGACTCAAGTCGCAGTCGCAAGGAGATGTAACATCTCATGCACCTGAGATTTTATAGGCACCTACACCTTGTGTTAAACAAATTTTAAAAAACGATCCCTCTTTTCGCATAATATTAAAGTAACCAAGCCAAATCTCATCATCAATCGAGATTCAATCTCATTTATTCCTTGAAATCTCTAGTATCGTTTGGACACGTCAAATTTATACACCAATTAAACATATTTGTGAGTATATAACGTGTCACATGAACTCCTTAGTCACATTACATGCAAACAACACTAGCTGAAACTGACTGTGATTTATCATATTACAGTCAGTTTCAGCTAATGTTATTAAGTTTATGTCTGTTCCAACCCTACCTGACCAAACCGAGAGGAAGATCCAGACTGTACACTATTATTATAGAACAAACGATATTTTAGATTTAAGAGAATAAATGTGTTTGAGTTTGAATTTGACTTAAAAAGCATTAAAACAGGGGCCTACTTTTACTTAATGTCTTGCTTTTAAATTCACCGGCACTTCAAATCAGAAAAAAAAAACATGGCACTGCGAGTACAATACTACTCGTGAAGGTTTTTGTGGGACGTCTTCTTCAGGAATTTATGAGATATCTCTTCTACAATATCCAAATTCCGTTCCAATTTTCCAGGAGTAAAATAAAACGCACTGGAGTTTTATTTTTATTTTGTATCATATTTGACACTCCATGAAAATGTAGTATCGTACGATGAAGCCAAGTTTTACTGACTGCGTCGCCTGAATTCCAATACGTTGTGGTTATACTGAATGAACTCGTATTTATAGAGTGGTCCTTTTTTGTTGCCATTTTGTATATATTACCTAAAGCTGATGCTACACAGGCAGGACTATTACATGCTGCCACGCGTATAATTTTTTTTTACTATATTTTTTTTAACGCTTACACACTCGTACTACTAGGATTCCCATGTCGCAAATGTCATGGACAAGCACAGAAACATCACACAAAGTGTGTCCCGGGTTCGCTTCCTCAATTCGAAGGCTCCTACTAACTAAACCGCGGCGCTGTATTACAGAAGTGTATTATGTAGACTCGCGTGATTAGTATGGCAACATTAGAAAAAAAAAAATTAGTAAATAAATAATTAAATTAAATTGTACCGCAGCGGCAGTCAGTGTGGCCATTTCAATATTTAAACCATGCATTGGTTCCCAAGAGTTTATCATCTAGTAGGCATCGTTACTCTCAGAACCAGCGTGACCGGTTCTTTTTAGTAAAAGAATTGAGTTTTTTATGAAACCCAATTATATGTGTAGGTAAACCTAAATAACAAAACCCTATCTAAAAAAAAACATTACAACAGTTTTCGCGGTACGCGAAATAAACAAATATACGTACAAGAATTGTTTGTTTAAAGTAATAAGATAACCAACAATTGATATTTGTATACCTATTTATCTAACCGTACGAAAAAAGATGTAATGTTTTATCTCTACACGCACCTTGCCAGAGCAACAAAAAGGTAATTTCAGATCGAAAACCATACTAGACGCGCTCTCAAAACAATCACCACAGTCTATATATCCAAGACAATGGTATTATTAGGTACAAATTAATTAAACCGGCAATATCCGGAACCGCCACCGACATTTCCGACGGTAATAATGGTTGTGCAATTGTTCAAATATACGTCTTAAACTGTGGGGCCACGAAAATATAGTTTTGTCAAGCCTCATATCTTACTACGATTTCATCAGTCAAGTGTTTATGTGACTTGAGTGATGGTACGAGCAGGCGGTCCGCCTGATGTTAAGTCGTCGCCGCCGAAAATAAACAACAAAGGCCAAATCAGGCCTTCCCTTACTAGATCCCCCTCGAGACCGTTTTTGAATCGCCACCCTTTGAATCCCTAGTACCCCCTGGGTGGTGTTAAAGAAGCAACAAAAACAAGCAGTAGAACTAGAGCCAAATTCTTACGGAGAAGTACTGCCACCATACTTGATAATCCGCAAGACCAATGTTCCCCATAAACTTTGTAACGTCCACTGCGTTAGTGGAAGACTGCTGGCTATTATATCTACCTTTCATAGGCTAGAGGTAACCGCGACTGGTGAAGCAAGAGGCATTGTACGCAGAAGGCAGAGTTACTACCAGTTGAACTGAGGGATCAGTCTCAGTGAACTGGGATGCAGAGAAATCCACGTCCTTGTCAACTCCAGCGCGATACAAACAAACAACAAACAACGTTAACACACTCATACCTCTGCACTAGGATTCCCTGTGTCGCAGATGGCATGGACAAACACAGAAACACAAGACATACACCCAAGACCCGAGAACAAACTTCATGCTCACTACACAGTGTGCCCCGGCCGGGAATCGAACCCGGGACCCCTCGCTTCGAAGGCAGGGCTACTACCAACTAAGCCACGGAGCCGTCAAATGTAAAACTTGTATATCTTTATAAATATTCTTCCACGAAAAATTCCTTTTCCAAGATTTCACAGATATCCGCCGTCACAATGGCCCATCCAATGAAAAGAGGCCACCATTGCATCCATTAGCCAACGGACCTCCTAATTTGCATCCAAGATCGACACAATTCACCTGCCCCACCTGACACCCCCTTCATTACTGAAGGAAAAGTCTAAGGAAAATTCTACGTGGAGATATTTTCAAGACATCTGTTGGTAGAATCGTAAAATATTTGTAAGATCTTCGAAATTAAAACTGCAATATACAATGACAAGTTTTCTTGCTCGCATAATGAAAGTAAGAAATAAATAGTCTGGCATCATAGCTCAGCTGGATGTAGCTCTACCTTCAGCGCTGTAGGTCGTGGGTCGATCTTCACCCCGGACAAATATTTGTGTGGCGGACATAGAAGTTTGTTCTGTGTATGGGTGTTCATATGTATGGATTTACAAATAAAAAAGTATATAAGTAATATAGTTCCCATAGTACAAGTTTTGCTTAGTTTGGGGCTAGATAGCGTTGTGTGAAATGTCCATGAGTATATGTGGAAGGGACATATGGACACAGACTTCAGAAATGGTTACGTACTCACACGAAAAGAAGAAGTGGTTACTAGCAGTAAAACAAATTGTGTGCAGAATTGGCTCGGGAAATCACTGCCATTGAATTCTTGTCGTTAATTAGTAGTGCACGCATTGCTGTGTCCTAGTTTACAGAATGTATTTGTCACGTTTCATTCTAGAACTAAACTCAAAGTTCGTCGTGTCGTGTCCAACGTCAAAATTAACACGCAGTTGTGAACGAAGATTTTCATTTGTATGTTTATTATGTAATTCCGCCATTTTGAACCGATTTAGATGTTTTTTTTATTATTTGACAGACATGTGGAATGATCAGTGTTCATTCACTTTAAAAAATCGGGTTGTTTCGTATCCGTCTGTCTCATCCGATTAGATATAATCTCAACTCATCCAACAGCTTTATTTTAAATTCATATTCTTATCTCAACCGAAATGTATTCCATGCTTATTTGATTGCAGAAAGTGATAAAAAAGGTAATAAATAATACGGATAGCACAGATATAATGATTACGAGGCCAGTAGAAGTGATGTCGTTAATATTAGTTACGAATTAAACGAACCCACTATTACGAAAAAACACAATACTTTCAGCATTTTTTATAGGGTATCGTTAGAATCCTTATACTTGTAATAGAAACCTTAAACCCTTAGGGACCCGGGGTATATGCAATCTTCAAGGTCTTAGCGCCTTAAGAGTCCACGTTTGACCAAAATGCTGGGTTTTATTTTGGCAATGACCATCAAGTGACGGCTTAGTTATATCTTAAGAAAGTGATTTATTTTCAACGATATTTTGTTATAATTTAAATTGACACATGAACATTGACAGATTATTAATCCTTAAATGGTTTAAACACAGTCGCTGCTGTTTGAACACTTAGATCTTTTAAACTACGCAACGTATTTTAAAGCAGTTTCAGCAATAGATAGAGTGATTCAAGAGGAAGGTTTATATGTATTACTAACAACTCACCCCGGCTTCGCACGGGCAGTTTTTTATACGACACTGATGCTCTACTAACCGTGCAAAGACGGGGCGGGTCGCTAATTCTATAATAGTTAAATAGATCGCACAATTTATGTTATTCGAATATATCTCTTAATTAGGATTCATTCAACCCAGTATGTAGTTTTGTATTGTTTATGTTATATAAAGAATTTTTAACACAAACAAATCTCTAGAAAGGCTACATAAACAAATTTGAAAAAAAAAAAAATACCCTTTTGGTCGAAAAATACGGAATGAAGGTATTCAAGTCGACTCATTTGATTTTTAAATTAGTTAAGTGTTAAAAATGTGTAAAATAAATAACAAAATCTAAGACTTACCGATGAATTTCGTATCGTCATATATCCTTGTACTTATCAGAAAGTAACAAACAAATTTAGAATTAAATCGTTGTGTTTGGCAAATTTAACACCTTCCTAACCCACAATTTTAGACTCTCCTTAACCGAGTTATAAAGGTTTAACCTGTTGTAAATAATAAAAGGACCTTGTTAGTTTAGGACCCAAATCTAAGCAACACAATAAAGTAATTCAAAACTTGACTGACTCCATACCAATTGAACGCATAGTGCATAGCTTACTCGAGCACAGAAAACAATAGATAATTAATGATTGAACTCGAAGAAAAAACCGTCATAGATAAATTAAAGTAATAACCACTAATAAGCAGTAAAAAAAATTTAAAGTTTTCACAAATATTTTAATTATGCATAAATTATTTTGTCCGTCAAATAATTATATAAAATATATTAAATCTTACAAATGTTACATATTACAGGCTTTTATTTATTTTTTTCTATTAGATAGTAATATTAAAATAAAGTTTGACTGACTGACTGACATTTTACTAGATATAAATTATTTTGACTGACATTTTACTAGATATAAATTATGTCTCTACATGTGTACGTCAATAAAATTTGATTAACTTGAGTAAACTCGAGAAAGCTTGTATCAAGCATTTGTTTCACTTCGTCTAGTTGGTCTGGAAATACCGAAATGAAATCCGAGCCCTACCCGACTTATAGCTAATTTTGCGAATGACTTTTTACGCCATTACACCCGAACACTGGGCTTAGACAATGATTATAGCACTGGAAATCCCTTAATTAAAAGTTTAATCCCGAAGGAACTCCACTGACCAGTCGGTATAATACGGCTACTACATTTAGACCACCCGTGCTTGTGACGTAAACTATGAAGGGTTTAATATTCTGGTAGAAAATAATAGTCTTTTAGTATTATATTGTTGTCTAATATATCAAAGATCTGTTGAAATGGTGGCATGGTGTTATTATGGGGGTTAGATTTTATCTTCCAGACTAGGGTATATGTTATTGCATTCACGTATCGCTATTTCGTAAGCAGTTTGTGTATGTAATTGCTTAAAAAGTTTTATTACATCGCCATAACTGATCGAAATTATTGAAATCCGTGGCTATTGACGGATCACTTAAATATATAGTAGAGGCTAACGCTGCTTAGTATTGGTATACGCGCATTACTGTGTGAAAGTGTGTGGGTGCCGGTGAAATTACAGGCGCATGAAACGTTAAATTCTGTCTCAGTGTGAGGAGCGCAACGTATGGTCACTTGGGTCTTATCATACTTCAGTAGAAGGCCAGGATCATTTTGTTGCTGTTACACAAAAAAACAATACTTATCAATGATCATGGCGATCACAATCATTACTTGTATAAAACTCTGCCTTCTCCAATCGCAATTGCAGTGACAACAACGAACGAGTCAAATTTTCTGACAAGACTTCCTGGTCGACTTGCGTGTGACAGTGAGTGTCCAGAACGAACTTGTCGACCTATAATGTTCCAATGACTCATCAAACTTCTGATGTTCATTTTAATAGAATTTTGCAAAAGTTTCCGTCTAAGCCAATGCTGTCTGTAACTTGCGTTTATGTGTTTCATTCCATCGGACGTTTTATTGAATGTCTGTTTTAATATTCATCCCTTGAAACCAATTTGCGGCGGTTTTGAAATTAAATGCTTTCGGACTTTTTGCGTGATTTGTTGCCACGTTTCGAGTGTCAGGAATGATTGTTGGTTAAGGTAGATCATTTATTTTTATATTTGAAGTTAGACAACATTAGACGTGTAAGGAAATGCCCGACGCTGGTAACGAATTTTTAAAGACGACCGAATCCTTCAGACTTTTACGTATTGTAATTAAAAGTTATGAAAACCTTGAGTGAAACATTGTCACTCTTTTGTGAATTCAGTGTGGTGCACGCCGCATTCATCTTGACCGTTGAATTGATCAGGCTTCGCGATAGAGCAACCTTTCGATGTAATATATTCTTAATAATTTTAACTAACTAGACCTGAATTTAACTGAATTAGGAAGACCTGAAATTCATCGACCCAAAATGTTGTTCGGTTCCCCTAATCCGATTAACGGTCCAGATTGAATATTTGCGGTACAAATAATGAATTAGCTGGACCCAAATAAAACGTTTTCATTTATAAATAATTTAACTTAATTATTTTATTGCTGACCTAAGTCCTATTTGTGTTTATTGCGTAGAGTGTATAAGGGTCGATGGGCAAAAGGTAGATATATGTATGGCAGCGAAAATTCGGATGGTAAGTATTGCAGGATCGAAATAAGTATACCAATTTGCAGAATATAAGACTGCGAACTTGGCAAATTGGATAAGTGCTGTAAGTTTGCGAGGGTTTAATTATGATGTAATTTTTAAAAGAAGAGGGAGTTTTGAAGTGAAATATGTTCACTGTTGTGTATTGTATGAGTGCGGACTCGATCACTGTTCGTCTTTTAGAAAGTCTTGTCTCACAAAACTACGTATGTTACGTATTTCGTATTTCTGGTGTGGTACGATAGGCGCAAACAAAAGTGGGAGAACTTGTGCCAAGTTCGTCCGGAGTGGTACTGCCACAACTCGAATCTGCCAAGCATTACTCGCATTACTGTGTTCCGGTGGAAGGGTGTGGGTGCCGGTGAAGCCGTTTAGGTTATGGTGGGCATTCATCTCGTTGTCATACAAAAATAAAAAATAAAATTACCAAATATGTCTGACATTTCTTCAGATTGGTAGATTTACGATACCAACAACCTAGCTGGATTCCTAGCAATGCGAGGCAATTTTCGCAGCGCATACACAGAAGTAGATTTCAAACAGAGTAAGCTCCAGGTACTGTACTGAAAGATTATTGAAAAAAATATTAAGTTTTTTTACAGTTTTATTAAATATACTGGTTGCTCGCAATCTAAAGACAAAGCAGTGGGATGTGGAAGAGTTATTGTTTTTTTACTGACTCCAAATAAAGGAGTTCTCTAGTTAGCATATTCTTTTTTGTGTATTTCAATTGTGGTCCAATTTTCAAATTATTTACAGGTCCTGCACACGCTCGACACCTTCAGATACGTGAACCTTAGAAGTTTGACTTCTGTCATTCATTTTCTCGTTGCCTTACGTTTTATATTCATACATTCAGTTTCATGTCGGCACCAAATAAAAACTTGAAATACTCGCTTGTTAGATTTCGAATGAGTGTAAAATATTTCTGAAGCGACTGAGAAGGCTATTTCTGATTTTTGTATTATACTTAACCTCATTATATACAATTTTTGTTGACAATTGTTTGAAATAAATAACTGCGAAGTATGATTAATTTTTTATTTATGTAACTAATTGATCTGACGATCCATCTGATGTTAAGGGGCTGCCGCCTCCCACACAGCTCTTCCAAACAGGAGAGTCGTAGCTTGCCGCAAGTCTCAGGATAGTTATACAATATAATACCCCCCTTTTCAGTAGGGAGTAAAAATATGGTGTTTCATGACAGTCAAACAAACTTTCGCATCTAAAGTTCCAATTGCCGAGATACAGGCCTTCTCTGCAAGTGAGAGTAAAAGGCTTTAATCTACCACGACACCCCAATACGGATTGGCACATGTCTTCGAGTTTCTTTGTTTAAGGACATGCCAGTTCCTTATGAGAACTCACTTTTTGCCTTATTCTCCTTTTTCCTCTTATTCCCCATTTCCCCCCCGTTTTTTCCCTTTTTTTCAATTCTTTTCCCTTTTTTTGAGCGAACACGAGATTCAATCTGGATTTGAACTAGGATTCGGATTGATCTTCGGCATCTGTACCACTCTGCCGTATGTACTGTATCTATACCTATACTTATATGCTGCCTCTTATCACAGACTCCACTTCCAATAAAGTGATGTACAATGTGAACTGGAGCAAAAGATTATAACGACAACAATGAGTGACCCTCACTTTTTAACGTAGTTTAGTTTGCGCGCATACGGACGTTTTTTTATATATTTAATTGGGTTGACGTGTCTAACTGACCCCTAACAACAGCCATACAACCTTTAACGACAATACTATGTTTTGTGAATGAAAAGATCTTTGGGGTAGTACAGGGCAAATAAAATTAATTTTAAATATTTGAACTCCACACACATCTCCAGCGTAGACAAGCTCAGCATGGCTACTGATCCAAGGGCTAATGATGGAGTAGATCTTCCAAAGTAGTAGACAGTAGTCTGTTTATCCGCTAACGCCTTCTAAACCACGTAACGGATTTTAGATAACTTTTCACAAAATGTTTATATTATATGTATAATATTGTACATACTTATTAAAGAACAGAAAAAAGCCGATAATTTAATTTATTAGTATTAAATCGTAAAAAAAAAAACATATTTTTGGCCGCTTACAGTGCTTAATGCTGGCTTCACCTTACGAGATAGATCAAAACCATGTGCTACGGAATTGTACTAAGACCTACACCACACACTACACAACTGTGCAAACCCGCAGCTAGTCGCTAGGATTGTATATATTTTTGTTATTAATCGTGAGCGTGAGTAGCTAGTGCGCGCTGATACTTAGATTTCCACAGAGCGCACGCCAACTTGAGCAACGAACAATATTGTTTGATTTATACTCGCCGGAGTTTCTTTCTAGTTATGAATAGTGTTTGTTGCAAGTTCAACTTGATTGTCTACAGCGTAAAAAGTTAAAGCATTTTGATAAATTCATTATTTTCTTTCTATTTTGGTCGAGTTTTGACATCCATCGATAAAACTAAAACACTAGCAGAATGTTGCACACTTCTGTAAGCGATTAGGAAGAAGAGTGGAGTGCATCTTTGTGGACGGCCACTATCTATATTGGGTGTGTCCGATGCTGATATAATGTACGTGCAGCCTAACTCCAAAGGTAAAGATAAAGATAAAGATATTTTATTTGCATAAATATGTGTAGATTAAATTGCATTTTGGTTTGTCACAACACATTTTACCGATTACGGTATGCAAAAATATAAAAAAGAGTCACCCCCAAATCTATGGTTTTAAAACTAAACTAAAGTAAACTAAACTAGGAAAATACAAGTCAGGAATAAATAAAATATATCAAAATTTATAATTTAATTTTTTTCATTTAACCAATCGTAACTACAATTAAACGTTGTATTTACGACTTTTCAGAAGCAATCGCTATAAAATTCTTGAATTCTTAGATTTCCCTGAAATTCTGAGGTGTAGTGGAACGCAATAATAAAGTCACGCAAACACCTCCTTATGCCAATTAAAATGTCGGTAAAAACCGATCAATGCTTTTATTTCTAAGTGTGGATAAACATTAAGCAACTATCAGAGGTTAGAACAGGCGCTAAAATTAGTAATATATAGTTTTTATTTTAAACCAGCATTTGTCCTCGACAATAAATTATTGTTTAAAAATCCGCTACCGCGTTAATTTATTTCTAGATGTAAGTTACTCTATGAACTAGGTTTTATCCAAAATTTCATGGTGGTCCGTTGAGTAGTTAAGGCGTGATAGCGTGATATACAAACAAATATAATTCACACTCGCATTTATAATATTAGAATTATGAAAATAACATTTAAATATTTTTTTGGAATGTTGCTTAATTTTGACTTTGGTATTCAATTTACCATTTAATTTGTTCTATAGTTAGAACCCAATTGGCTGATGATTGATTAGAACTTAGCCAGGGTTATCTACTATCACATGAGCTATCAAGTATCTGAATAAGCTCTCGAACAGTTAAAACTATCGTACTTTTTTACGCAGTGCAGTCTTCTCACGGCCAAGAGGCCTCATGAAAAAGTTAACCAGCTAACTCCAGTAAAAGTTGTCGGCATTTGGCTTAGCCGCCAGTTTAGCCAATGACCTGTGAAAGCGTCTCCCGAGCATCCTCAGAAGACTGCGGCGGGGGTGATCCTCGAACGAATCGTCGACGACATTATATCTCGTGTGAAATACTTTGACCATTTCTATGCATAATGCAAACGAACGATTTTAATCGATCGTTGTTTGATTAGCTTACAGTTGTTTTTCGGGTCTTGGATGTATTTATATATACATTTATTTATGTATTAATAATTAAAATATATAAACTGATGTCCATTTATCTATGGAATGTAATATTTTATGTTAACTTTATTCGGCCTAGATATTATTGTAATACCAGCACAAAAGTGACATCATTTCGCAGTCGAGATTTTTAGGGAATACAGACTTTGGCAATGGGCCAGAAGCTTAGGTATTTCAAAGCCATGATATCTTAAGGTGTTGGAATGAGAATACGTCTTAGTATTTCATTATTAAAGTGGGAGTAGAATCCTGCATTAAGGCTGCATTTCAGTTTGGAATAATGGCATTATTGTTGTATTTTGATACAGGGAATTTCAACGACAGGGTTGATCATTGGCAGAAGATTTTAGGTATAGGTATAGATTCTTCAGGGCCCCCTGATTTTGTGTGATTACTTTTGTCCATATCATAGTAATAGCGTTATCATTACTTTGGGTTGCTCCTTTTGTACTTAACTACGGACTCGAGCAACATGGTCAACCAAAACAAAATTTTTCCGAAGTTTGTTAGCAAATAATTGATTTTTTTAATAGTAAAATGGACCGACTTCAATACTTTTTCCGTTATTTTTGCACTTAGGGCTGAAATTTCTTGCTTCAAACTACTTCAAACTTCACCCTTCAAACAAAAAATAATTATAACTCAGTGCACATTTAGCGACGAAATCGCGTTACAAACAAACGACAAAAACATACAGGCCACTGTAAGTGACCTGTTTATTTTTGTCGATTTTTCCTCCTCTTTTTTAAGTCGGTTGAAACATGTCCTCTGGCCAAGAAAATAACACCCAGATCAGAAAAAAACCAGTTGTTCTAATATAAATTAGCGATTGTGAGTGTGAAACAGAATAAATATCGGATTACATCTGTTCAAAGCAATACCGCGCGCCCTGATGTCCAAAGTTACCTTGTTTAAGTTGTTAATTAATGCTATAATCAAATGTGTTCGTACATAATCATGGAGTTATGAGTTCCCTGGAGAACAAACGGCCAAATGCCAATTTAGAAGCTTATTTATTTATATTAAAATGTCAAACAATCTGCAGTTGGTCCTCGTATAATATATTTGGGAATAGGTGTGCGACTGAAAATTATGTCACATTTCATTTATTTAGCCCAATACCAATGGATGTCATATAAGGCACATCAATAACTACAGTTTAGGTTTCAGGTAACAATGAAAAGAATTAAAATTCTTTTTTTGTTGTGTTTGTAATTGTCAGGAGGTACTGGAAAAAGTTCCGGAGAAAATTCCTTGAAAACCGCGGGTAACCGCGAGACGCAGCTAGTATATATATATATAGTTTTCCAGGAAAGTTCTCCGCAATGTTTTTCCAATTTATTGGGAAGCCGGATTAAAAGGTTAACATCACATAATAGTTCCCATAAGTCGGGATCAATTTAAATTAAATTTCTAAATATACATTTCTCAATTTATTACAATAAAAGTTATCATTAGAAGCCAGTAACTTAGTCGGCTTCCATTATATTAATCTAAATCCTTCTGCAATACTTTGTTCGATGACGTGCACGATAAATCTCACGGTGCCGGGTCAAAGGAGGCCGGGCGTACTCCGCTTTAAAGTTCAGAACCTTACCTACTCATTGAGACCACATTTATGCGTCTTACTATGCTTTTGCTTCTGATATGGTTGCATTTAAAACATTTTATTACGATGTTTCTACTAAACGTTTTGCTATTGTTCGGTCAGTCTCTTTAGTCTTTAGTACGGAACGAGCTGATGGCCCACCTGGTGGTAAGTGGCGACCCTCACCCATGACAACAGTAATGCGACTCAGTGTAAGATCTTAATCTTAAACTGGGTCGCATTCACCCTGCCATCACCCTAGACGTGGATGATACGTCTCATGCGCATGTGATTTCACCGGCACCCACACCGGTTCCCTTCCACCGGAACACAGTAATGCGAGCACTACTGCTTGGCGATAGTGCTCGCATTACTGTGTACTAGGTGTGGTGGCAGTACTTCTCCGGACGAACTTCGCACAAGTTCTACTGCTACCTTTCTTACCTTCTGTCTGTTCCTAGTTTTATTTATTCCGTGGCCAGGTTGAAGTAGCTATCTCAATAAACGTTTGGACATCCGTCAGGCTGAACTTGCGCTAACCCCTCGACATAATCCCTAACGTAGAATGGTATGGAAGATTAAACGTCACGCTATGACTCTCCCCACATTAACATAGTTCAGGTATTAAAAACGTAAGAACAAAGCTAGAGATGTATACATACAGGCTACATTATACTTATAAGAGTTGAACTGCGAACTGCGAGAGTTGAATTATTAATTACTGGACACCCGCCCCGGCTTCGCACGGTTAGTAGAGCATCAGTGTCGTATCAGAAACTACCCGTGCGAAGCCGGGGCGAGTTGCTAGTGTATTATACATATAAACCTTCCTCTTGAATCACTCTATCTATTAAAAAAAATCGCATCGAAATTCGTTGCGTATTTTTAAAGATTTAAGCATACATAGGGATATAGGGACAGAGAAAGCGACTTTGTTTTATACTATGTAGTGATTATCGAAAACGTGGAACATAGATATGGGATTGATTTGTAATTTGACGGCTCCATGGCTTAGTTGGTAGTAGCCCTGCCTTCGAGGGGTTCCGGGTTCGATTCCCGGCTGGGGTGCACTTGTGTGGTGAGCATGAAGTTTGTTCTCGGGTCTTGGGTGTTTGTCTTGTGTTTCTGTGTTTGTCCATGCCATCTGCGACCAGGGAATCCTAGTGCAGAGGTATGAGTGTGTAAACGATTAAAAAAAACTAGTAATAGGCTGATAAATGAGGAAAACTACGGGAAACAGCGGAAAGAAATAAAATACAAGTTTTATAATCAATTACATCACTTTATTCATCAATGCTGAATTGAATATTTTAATTTCTATACAAACAATTTAAAAAGTACCTTACATTCTCTTAAAACTATTAACCATAGTCGAATCTAAAGACGAACATCAGTCGGTTTCTTTAGTACATACAAAATAGTACAAGAGCCAGTACACACGTACTCTCTTTATTAAAATTTAACACTGATATTTTTATCAGAATTCACAATCACGGATTACCTTATAACTAAATACAAAAAACACATAAATACTCGAACAGAACAGTCACAAGTTTGATAACAAATGGGTAATCGTATCAAACGAGGTAAATTCTATTGCATTAAATTATCTTTTCACATAAACTTTATTTTTAAATCAACCCGCGGAGGATTTTGTATTTTCTTTTATTAATTTTCTCATTTTAAAGTAAAGTTTCTTATGGATAAACCTAAAAACATATTTTTATAGGAGTCAGTTTAGGTTCCAGTTCTAGTTCTTCTTTTAGGTCTTAGGTTCTAGAAAGAATAATTAGACTTGCTAAAACATTTTGACAAATTCGTTTTGTGAAGTCACGGCAATAAATCTTGTTTCTGTTAAAAATCTTCTAAAAAGATTAATCCAATAGAATTTACCTTCACGAGTTACGTATTTAAATTACCAATTTTAATATTCTCATCAATTTAAATTATCAATCAAAATAAATGGTAGTAACATTATAAATAAACTAAAAATACAAAAGTACAAAAAATTGTTTTAAATTTCATAACGATGGGGTTATTCTAGTCCGAGAGCTGCACATACTTTCATTTCAATTTTAAATTCACAACAATTATTTTAACAATTTAGTGCCTATGCCTAGTCTCGAAGTTATGAAATGCAGCAAAATTAAATTAAATTGAAAAATATTATAATTCCGATACAATTTTGACGGCTATCTCTCGCACTACTAGGCCGTTATTATAAATATGACCGCGAATATCACATGGGCATTTATTTTAGTTTTAAAACAACTAACCAAAAAAAATCTAGTTACATTTTTACCTATCTATGTTTACGTAGAAAACAAGCGATAAATCACTCTAAATGAAATGAAATGAGACTTTTTCGTGTAAGTTTCGTTTATTTATCAAAGTAAAAATGTTAGACAAAAAACATTCTGCGTCAAAAAGAAAAACGGAAAAAACTTCAGTCGCAATATTAAGTTCGAACGAAGTTCACACACAATCTATTGACTTAGATTTATAATAAAATACAAACCTATCTTATAATACTTATGCATAAAAATCATGGCAGTGTCATTCTGAAGGTGTACATTTTTGGCCGGAACAAAACATTTTTTTTATTTTACTTAAAAAATGTCCACCCACAGAAAACTAAGTACAATAATTGATCCGATAACTTAACAACTAACTTACATACATGTATAATATTTTTACACGAATATTAAGGTTTACTTTCAAAATGGAATGTATCACTTGTATAGTTAAAAAGCGGCTATCTAAGTATTTTAGAGCATATTTTTTATTTGACTTCTGACATTGAATCATTAGGTAAAAATAACAACTGTCTCTTGGCCTATAAGGTTGCATTAAATTCAATAAATATACAAGTTTTATTTCTTGAACTATCAAAACGGTATTCTATCTAAAATACACCGACATTATTCCTATTTATGTAAGTATGATTAGAATTGGAACAATATTCATATTAAGTATGCATAACTATAGCGCTTATAGTAGAAAGAACGCCAACGATTTACACAATACAATATCTTAAAATTCGTTGATATGCATACTGTTAAGACACCTTGTACATTTTCCTAATATTATTCATAAAAAAGTTTTACAATTATTTCTGTACATATTTACATTTACGCTACGAACAGAAAATGTATGTCAACATACGCGGTGTATGTAAAACATAGGTCAAAATTAAAATCTTGTTTGCGATCTAACAATCTATCTAGTTTTGTCTGAAGCGTCTCAAACCCTTAGCTGTCTTCTCAGCATTCTATTCAACAGCTACTTATTTGGTCTTTTCTGTCATATATTGAAAATAACCTTTAACCTAAAGTAACACTGATAGAATAAGGGAATCGAATTTTCTCGTACCACCAACTATTGATAAAAGACATCATTTACTAAAGCCAGAAACATTGCTCGCAAGAATCGGCCGCCGGTATCTTCGAGCAGGCACATGCAAGCAATCTATATCGTTTTAGCGAACGGTTTTATTACTCGTGAAGAAATAGGGAAATCTAGAAGGAAATATGGGAATATGCCTTGCAAGTTTTGCTTTAAACACTGTGGATCCTGAACAGATACGCAGTAGTTAAATGGCTACCCCTCTCATAAAGATAAAAATAAATGGGACAACCGTAATGATATTTTATTGTTATAATGCAATACTTAAGCTTCGATCACACGTACCAAGTAGCGAGACAGTGCGCTCGGCCGAGTGCTAGGTTTGTATAAATAACCACGATAATACACGATTTTACTCCGCCTATTGTCATTTTAATGTCTTGCCAGGTAACTTGTTGCGTGTGACCAAGACTTTAATTTTTTACTAAATTTAAATTAACATTCTAATTTTTTTTTTAATAGAACATCATCAGGTGCTTTTATGGGCTTACTAAAACTTTATTCATAAGAAGTCTTGTCACGCAATTTATTCACAATATTATATTACATAGCTGCATTTTAAGTAAATATTTATTTCCGATTCCGCTTATATTTTAGTAAATATATGAATTTGCGAAATAATACATGAACTAAACGAAAAATGTAATATGGACGTACTTATATTGATTCGTCATTGGGAAATTAAATTGTTTTAACATTTTTTTAGTTAAAACAATTGATTTAAGTGACAAAATAACTTTTGTTTTATTATAATCTAACTTGAAAAGCTGCTTTGATTAGGATAAAAATGGCACATAAATATAATTTAATAAGCAGCAATATCGAAATAGAATTTCTTAAAAGAATCCAAATAATGTCAAGTCGTACATAATTATGTCAGAATGTTTTATTTTAAGATTAATTACGTACAATAATGTCGTTTTGGAATATTATTAATTATAAATAGTATAATAACAGTCAGCATATACTCCTAAATCTTATGTCATTTTGATAAAAAAACAATAGAAACAGTGAATAAGCTGTGTTCTGTTTCATTTCCTATAATACAGTATGTGTCACGATTAAAAATTATACAAAAAGTAATTACCTGTGGCAGAATTAAACAAGGCAATTAATTTTCGCAGGTTCGACTTTATACTGAACAGTCAGATTTCTTCGAACATTTATCAATTAAAAATTAAATACAAAGCAAAAGATTAACACATAGAAGCGATAAGGCATCTCGGTTTTCTACCAAGCACTAGGCACTGGGCAATGGCCCATAAGGTTCAAAATCGTCCGGCACTGAGCGTCCAATACTAGGCGTATGGCCCGTATGCAGTTGCGTTAGGGTTCAATTTGGCTACACGAGCCAGGCGCGCTGCTAGCACCATGACTCTTCGTGTGGTGGTCTGTCGTCGTTGTCTCCGTACATGTCCGCTAGCTTGCGGAACCGCGGTCCAAAGGTGGATAGGTAGTTGAATTTAAGATCACCATCGTCAGTACCTAAAAACAAATGATTGTTATGTTTTATTATGTAATTAATATTTTACATGACGACATTGCATATAACTATGAAATATGCATTTATTTACACATAAAAATAAAAAAAAAAACATCATTTCAGAGGCTACTTATAAAGAACAAATGTAAAAATTACAATAGAAAATTTTGATCGTGGGGAAGGGTGATTGAATTAAAAAATCTGAAAAAAAAAAAAAAAAAAACAACTTTTGTTCCTTATTTATCTCGCTCACCACTTCCATGCCTAGTACTCCTTTATGTAATTCGTATTTCATTATAGGCCTAATAGAATTTGACATTCTCCGTGGCATTATTAATTGGTTGGGTATACTTACAGCTAGCTAACGAAGAGAGAGAGCCGCTTGTATTTCCGTCTCCCTCGTACGCGTAGTGGCGCACGTCGTCGTAAGGATTGATGTCCGGATCCCGGTCTAGGACGGATTTCTTGTCGTCTAGGAACCCTGATAAGTCCGGGGCAGCGCCGACTAATCCTATGAAAATATATTGGGTAAGTTGAAGGATTTAGATGAATGGCATATGGGTGACTAATTGAGCTCGTATATTGTTGTACTGAAATTAACCTTAGAATAATCATTAAGCACGGCTCCGTGGCTTAGTGCACGGTTCCGTGGCTTGGTTGGTAGTAGCTCTGCCTTCGAAGCGAGGGGTTCGATTCCCAGCCAGGCACACTGTGTGGTGGCATGTAGTTTGTTCCCGGGTCTTGGGTGTAAATACACACTTTAAAACTTTTAACCTTTATTTCTCGCCTATATGAGGTGTACCTCATAAAATAAAGGTTAGGGTGTTACCTACTATTTTTAAAAAGAGACACCCAAATCGACGTACAACGGTCAAAGAAACAGTCACAGGATAGCAAAATATGAAATTTCGTTCGTTCGATATATTTTGTCTCGATATCAACCAAACTATTAAACCGAAATTGATAAAATTTCTAATCTGAAAGCATATCTTTTAGAATTTTTTTAAATCGATTGACATATGACGCAGTTCTGAGGTAACAAACATAAAAAAAAAATTGCTTTTATACTTAAAAATACCCTTTTAGAAGTATGTTCAAAATTTGAAGTTGAACCAAGTTGAAAATTGTGTTCTTACCAATGTCATCGCCTCGCTGCAGGAACGCGTCGGTGTCGGGCGGTGCTCCATCATACATCTGCCTCAGGACCTGCAGATCATAACCAGCGTCCCCTTCTCCGCCACCTTCGTCGTCGTATGCGATGATGTTCTCCCGGATATCGTCCATTTCCTTTTCCGGCCACGCGTCCGCTCTCCTTCGGTGGACTACCACCGCTAGTAGTAGTACTGGGGGAAACAATTGTATTTTATAACCCTACTTTTTATCCATGGATAAAAAGTCAATGAAACGAACAGAAATTCTAATTCAAGTCACAAAAAACACTATAATATAAAATAGCATTTATAATATTACTAGCTACTGGGATCAAACGCGTATTAATCTAGGATATAAGCAATCCAGGTACCAAATTTCATCCAAATTCGTTGAGTCGTTTGAGCAAGAAGAAGTAACATACATACAAACATTCACATTAATAATATTGGTGTGATTATCACGGCGAAGTCATGTATATAAATTTTAAAACTATCATGGTTATGAACATTATTATTCGTGTCGATATGTCTGCCAATGATTTGCACACTCCGATTCGCAAAGACTTCAGTTTGCCCGGGACCATGACGCATGTAACTGCGTCGAAATATCGAGAGTCAACAAAACTTACAAATCATGGTAAATATCTCGGTAACACGAATAATGAAGTCATGTATGTTCATCCATACTAACAAACACACTACAAAATTATAACACCCCTATTTTTGTCGGCGGTTAATTATAAGAGTATACTCACTGACTAAAATGGCGATGCAAACTAGTATAGCTACTAGGAAGTTGGTGTCGATTCCAAATGTGACTGCAGTGAACATGCTCCGCTGGCAGCTCGGGTCCGCGTTCTTATGGACCGATGGCTCTCCAAGATTGTACATCTAAATAAACAATAACAAGTTCATTTTACGAAAATGTAAAAACCCCCACTTGGTGTAATTGTAATGAGCTGATGATTTTCTAACGTCTGAACAAATCTTTAATTATAGCTAAGAATCATTTCGATCACATCAGCTTTCAAATAGAAAAAAACCGCATCAAAATTGGTCCATTCGTCTGGGAGCTATGCCACAAACAGACACACAGATACACACTACAAACTTAAAACACTATTTCGTCGGGGGTAAAAAAATATTCATACCAATATAACAAGGGATTGATTTAAAATCGAATAAATCGACTTCATTTATGGAAGTATTCACTTTCATCACTCGTTTTTCAACCTTAGGGGTGACATTTTGTTATAAAAGACCATTTTGGAGGTATACTGCCTACACTACAACATATCAATGAAAGTGCTGTTTGGTGGCAGATGACTAGGTGTAGTGGTAGTTCTCTGGACGAACGTAGCACAAGTTCTACTCCTACTTTTGGTTGCTCCTTTAGCACCACCCTGGGGGTACTTGAAGGAACTCAAAAAGACATTACAAGCGCGGGCAACATGGAGCCCTTAAAAAACTCTGTTATTGGCAGTAAGAGAAGTTAAACTAGTTAGAAAAAGTATAAAAACAACATTAATTTCAACAAACTTTCACGAAAAATAGAAATGGTAATGTAATCCTAAACTAGCGAAATTCCCACCATTGTTATTTCAAACATTAATTCTCATATCACGTGCCATTAAAATTCACGGCATTCCCAAATTCTGGCGAAAACTAATAAAAACTGTCACTCCCTAATTAATCAAGCGAAAAGCATTCTAATTTCGTTTTTGCTATTTCAACCCAACCTTTAATAACGATACTTTTATGAACACTGTTTATTCAATTGAAATCTCTTGTTTCATGAATGGTATAGCTATAGTGTATAGGGTATAGGTGTATATGGCAAACCAAGCAATCTCAAGCATATGCAACGTACTCGAATCACGGAAACACTCATTTCAAATTATAGAGTCAACACAAGTTTTTCAATAGCTTAAGCTTGGGATTCATAGATAATATGCGCAATAATAACGACCCTTATAATATAATTTGTTAATCAACCTTTATTGTATTGTTAAACCTAATCTTATTGGCAAAATAAATTATTTGTATTAAATGCCATTCTATCCATTTAGATGACTCCGTGACTTAGTTGGTAGTTGCCCTGCCTTCGAAGCGAGGAGTC
Organism: Aplocera efformata; assembly: GCA_921293045.1. Taxonomy (NCBI): domain Eukaryota; kingdom Metazoa; phylum Arthropoda; class Insecta; order Lepidoptera; family Geometridae; genus Aplocera; species Aplocera efformata. Next base: position 3,651,037 of record OV121057.1, read on the forward strand.
CCGGGATCGATTCCCGGCCGGGGCGCACTTTTTGTAGTGAGCATGAAGTTTGTCTCGGGTCTTAGGTGTTTTTTTTTTGTCATTAAGCAGTCACCAATCCAACAACTGAATAATGAGTTATCTTAGTTGATTTGTAGAACATTTCATTTCCAGCTGCACCATTACTTATTATAATCATCATTGACTAAAAAAAAAAATTGCGTTTAGTAAAAATATTTGAGTATATATACTTACATAGTCATTGTACGTGAAATTACTAATACATCCGACGAAGTTTTGATTCGTTGGTACGTGCCTCCAGCCGAACGTTCTTGCAATGTTCTGCAGGTCTATGCTTGCCCCGCCGAGTTGCAGTGGCCCATTCACTGTTGGATAAAAGAAATATTAGAAAAAAACACTCAATACGTGGATACCTATATGGTATCTTTATATGATATCCTTTATATGAAAGGCCAGCAGCGCATCAGCATTACCTCTGGTGTTGCAGAGTACTGATGGCAAACTTTGGCCCCGGCTCTTATTCGCCACAACTGCACGTGATACAGAATCTGTATAGATTATAGAACACTACCATTTTAGCGAACAAAAAGTATACCGTAGCCCCTAAGAAAAATTGCTGACGATCTAAGCCAATCCTATTAAAACCTGGGTGTTAATACGTAATAAGTATTCTATTAGCAATCTAGTTCCGATAGTAAGGCTGTGCTTAGTTTGGGGCTAGATGGTGCTGCTTAAAACGTCCATGAATATATATTATTTACACTTATATAATAACCAAGGTCAAAGAAACTAATCCTCACAGTCTACCTTCCAGGGGAGCATGGGTAAGCGCAAAGGTCCTTACCATCACGGGATACGTGTAGATTCTCAAAGCTTTGCAATAAATAAGCACAGCATTATTCTTACCATTTAAAATCTCTCTTGGTCCAGTTGGCGCCGCGAGACTCATGCAAGTAGACAACTTGCAGCGATCCACGAACATCTCTATTGAACTCCTCATCAGAACGATCTCAATGAGATGAGGTTTTCCATCGGCTACTTGGACCACGCTGTTGTTGAGACGGGTGGTGCCGGAGCCGTAGTTCACCAGAAGAACCGGGAATCCTTCAACCAGCTCAAGGGACATGAAGTCTGGAATACAATTAGGGAATAAGTATTGTAATCGTGATTCGGTGCCGCATCTACTCGACGCAATATGAACAACTAGTGCCGGTGGGCCACTCTATTTTGGAAGATATTCAAATGAAAATTTTTGCCAGAACAAAGAGTGCAGTTATATAAAAAAATGCTATCTGCTTCATAGCTAAGTATGGTGCAGGAATGCAGTTCTTTTTTCACCTCAGTTTGTGTCACTTTTAATTAAGTCTATTAATATACCAATAACATAACCTTTTACATAAAAATGCAAAGAAAACATATTATATACTTCGATTCGATAAAGAATAAATAAAGCCGTCCAAACTACGCAATAACATTATTATTTTCGAGCAAAACCGAGCTGCCCCGTTTCATAATGATTTATTATAACCTACATCTATAGCTGACGCGTTACCTATCACGCGATGTTCATAAATCATGAGAGGGCCTGTCTGTCATTACGTGATCATTATACTCATGATTTAAGGGAATGCAGCGGATTGGTTGGCAATATGGACGCTCACGCCATTTTAATGCAATTGAAGATGGACTTAGCCTATAATGTGGGAAGATGGAGAGACACAGGCCTACTCGCGCGAATCAGGAGTGAAACAACTGTATTAGGTTCTTCCATTGCCACGTTGCTTGCGTCCGTAGGTGACTACCTTCAAAATTTCTACAGGTGATAATAGACCTAGTGCCAAGTTCACCACACCTGGCAATCTGTCACCAAGCAGTCATGCACTTTTGTTGCTGTGAGTGTTGGGGAAATCACGGGATGCGACTTGAGTCGGAGGACCTAGGTCGTATTACTGTTATTATGGGTGGAGGTAAACACTTACCATCTGCCGGGGCTTCGGCTAACGTCTCTCAATTTTACAGGAAAATTCAGCGCTTAATTCCTTCCACTTTGAATTAAGTAGCAAGTCGTGTTTAGCTCACGGCTGTTTTAATGCTCTGTGGTGTTGCCACAGTGATTTATTTGCACATTATGTGCGACCACTGTTTCGCCTAAGCCATTTTGAAAGCACCGATGATCGATGAAAAGTTGAAATGCATTGCAGATATACATTTGTGATACCATTCATGAACAAAGCTAATGATTATTCGGAACAGAATGATAGATAGCACCTAAAACATGTCCGTTTGTTTATATATTCTTCATATATGGGATTACTAAGTATATTTATGTTAAAATAAATGATAGATTTTGCCGACGCACAAATACATTTTTTTATTATTAGTATAGAACAAGTAAAAAGTTTATTAGGCAAACAATGAAGGAGCTTTCTTTTTGTGGAAGCATTTTTAATCGGTTCAGGACATTTCAAGAGCTACTAAATTTTGCACGAAAACGGATGCAGCGTTTTGCATTCATCATCGTGGCTGAGATATGAAGATGTCTCATGTGCCTGTAATTTCCCCAGCACACAATTCAAATGGAACACAGCAATACAGTCGCAAGACAAACTCGACTTTGAAATCATCATATTTATTTCTTTACATCTCAAGTATCGTTTAGACATGACAAAATTTCAACGCGTATCATATGAGCTCTTAAGGCATATTAGTTATACTCTTATCAGATCCCATAAACCACTACTTAATTTTTTTTTTGGTATTAATGCGTTACTTTCCTAAGGGCCTGTTAATCACGTTGTTATACATAAACCGCGAAAGTTCAACCCCATTAATATGCAATCAGTCCACTTGCCCATGTCCCTTAATTTCTACAAAAATACACCTTTGCTTAAGACCCATTGTGCTAGGAAGTCATTACTCAGGCCGTAATACTATAACGTCTTCTGTGACGTAACGCCAATCTGGGTGACATGTTCATTGTTAAGAAACCGGATTTGGGAAAACACGCCACTTTATACTTTGTCTCGAAGGGGTAAGGAAGTTAATAGGTTTCTGGACGCATTTGCTTCAATGTTTGACAATAGAAACGATGGTTTGTGGTTTTAATCAGACGCAATATCCGAACGGAGCACTTTGGAAACGTTTGAAATAGGGTGCATGATTGGTGATTGTAAGGTATCTTCAATATTTGTCAGTAATGTGAAATTGGTTTAATTCTCATTCTATGGGAGACGTCGAAAGATTGGTCGCAATTTTAGTTAATCTAAAATATCACTTATTTTGTGTTTAACATCGAATTTATATGGTTCATAGTCGGACTAAGTACTCGGCCTACATGAGTGTCTAAGGTACATTTTCTGTACAAGGACTGTATATAATCTGTAGTGGGCTGAATGTTTCACAGAATAAGTGAAAAAGCGGAATTCTCAAAAATTAAAAAAAAAACACTATCACTTGAAGTCGCGGGTGGTCTAGCCGGTTTTATTTTTCATTTTATATTTCAATTCCGCTATTCCTTGGGGATTTTCCTAAACCAACCCAGTCTTTATGAAAATATAACAAAAAAAATTCAAATTCAAAAAGGCCCATTTTTCGAGTTTTTGCAAGAAGAGTTTTTTGACTGCTTAAATTAAAATTACAACGGAATTTTACTGCTTTGAATACAGATTAAAACGGTATAGTAACACAGTTTTTTTATATTTGTGTAGGTATAGTACTTATTACAAACAAATTTACAAACAAATTTAATTAATTCACACAACTTAAGCCAATTATTAATTTTAGTCAACATCTAACAGCCGTTGAAATAATTCTCTAGCGTCCCCAAAATATTTCAATAAATACCGAAAATTTAATTTCCAAAGTGACACAAATTAAGTATCTTTAGGACTTGGAGAACCACTTGGTAGAATTGGCAATTTGGTAGCTCAATTCTAGTATTTGCTTGGAAGACGAAAACTTTTAGTTTGAATTGGACCTAAAACATTTTGATTTAAAGTTCAAAATACTGCGGTATTGCCTACAGAAAGTTGGATGGCGCGAAATAATTGAATGTGTCGACATCGTTTGTCTGGTTTCTGTAACATTACCTGGATAATTAAGGTTTTTAAGAATTACGTGTTAACTAAAATAATAGTCCATCAATTTTCACATGTTGCCACATCTAAGACGGAAGATAGATAGATGTACTCTTTATTGCACACCAGAAAGAAAAAACAATTACAAACTAATTACATAGACAAATTTGGTACATGCACATGGTATGGGCGGCATTATCACTAAAAGTGATCTCTTCCATGCAACCTTTCACGTAAGCATCACTTGAGAACGATTTGACTGTTTTTTTGTCGTTTTCTATATTGATATGTTGTATTTGGTATCTACCAAAACTGCTTAACTGACTAGCGACTCGTCACGAGCATGTCGAGTTCAGCGGTGACGCGAATCCATAATTGTTCCCCTACCAAAAAACGCTCAACGCGGCTAAAGACTTTTCACTTCAAAATTAAGCTAGTATCTACTTTACAATCATACCTTGAATATCCAAAAGAGGGTTGTGCTTCAGCGGTCCCAAGTAGAAGATCAGGCTGTTCCGGGTGTGTGACGTCACGGTTAGTGTCACGTGACCCTCGTGGCAGGCTGGCGGCGACGCGTACATCGCCCACCCATCCCCGTGGAACCCTATCGAAGTCTGCTCGCAGTGAGGCCCTGAGAGACCCTCAGGACACTCGCATTTGTCTGAGAACGGAGTACCTAAGAAAAGAACAGTTTGAGGATTACAATTATACTTTATTCTTGGACTATTCCCAAAATCATATTATTTTTGTAACAAGAAATTATTGAGAAAACCCGACTGCGAGAAAAAATCCAAATTACATTAAAACATATAAGTTGTATATAAGTACATATATGTTATATATGTAAGCCATTTATAAAACCCTGTATTTTGATACCACACTCGATAGGTTTGAGGTAATTTTTTGAAGACAATAGACCATTTCAATTTATATATTATATTGTATAGCCAGTGCGACTCAGCATAAGATTTGGATAATATACAATAATAATAACTCAGTCTGAGACTTACCTCCATTCAAACAAATAAGCGGTTCATCAACATCGCAGGTACATTCGGACTCCACCCGTGCGCTTACGCCGACAAAGCTGGTCGTATTCGTATACACTGACAATGGGACGTTATTCTTCATGAGCACGTTCCGACAGGAATCTTCGCATTGTTCCTTCTCTATCAGACATTCGTCTATCTTCACCATGTATATCTTCGATTGTAGCTCGTCTTCCAGCTGTGGGAAATTATTACATTATCATGCAGTTCTGACTGTGAGTGACTATGAGTGTGTAAACGACGTAAACGACGTTTACACACTCATACCTCTGCACTAGGATTCCCTGTGTCGCAGATGGCATGACAAACACAGAAACACAAGACAAACACCCAAGACCCGAGAACCAACTTCATGCTCACCACACAAAGTGTGCCCGGCCGGGAATCGAACTAAGCCACGGAGCCGTCTGAGAATAGTCCCAAGGAATGAGGTTTTTGAGACTCCAGAGGAGGATCAGTAGCTTAATAAGTAGTAGCCATGCCTTCGAGGAAACCGGGGATCGATTCCCGGCTGGGGCCGACTTTATGTGAGGATTGTAGTTTTGGGTCTTGGCTGTTTGTCTTGTATCTCTGTGTCTGTCCATGTCACCTGCATGTAGGATTCCCTGTGTCGCAACACACGGAATCCTAGTGCAGGGGTATGAATGTGTAAACGTTACGTTACGTTTCTAAATTTGTTTTCTAGGAAGTGATCACCATAAGGCCGCCTTTTTTGTCTATTGTTTTAAAATGTCTGTTGTAAATTGGGAAGCAATAGTGTTATATATTTGTCTAAGGAGTTACTCTATTAGGGATACTTGAAAAACTTTTAGGCGTTTTTCTTATGAAGATTTTATAATTAAGATATTACCTTTGTGTAAGCAATATTAAAACAAACTTAGCCAATAAAGCAAATTCCATATTCAGTCTGTCTGAAAATTATTAATTAATATAACTCTAGCATAAAATATGTACGGATAACTGTCAAAAGCTAAAACCTTAAGTTTCGGCTTTATCCAAAATCAGAACAAAATCAATAACAACTAACTGTGAATTTGTCCCTAACTAATTCATGAATTCGAAGTTGGAAATGATCGTTGGTTTTCCAATAATTTGCGGTACAAACTTGGATATGGTTGCGGATACCCAGTGTGGTGCGGAGAATAATCGAGACTGACTTTCGTACATTATACAATAACTTTATATTATGGGTAGACTGGCTGCGCCACGCGGTTTTATCCACGGTTGAAAGGTCAACAGATACGATGGGAATAACTGAGAGAAATTTTGTTTTTTTTTTTTTTTCCACTAAAAAATTACTTGACTTTAGGGAGATAAAAATACTGTGTTAATCCTGGGTGAGCTACGTTTACGAGTAAATTTGTCTTTATTCCTTCACGCCGTTGAATATCAATACGAATAATTTGTTTTTATAAAAAAAATCACGTAATAAAAACCACTTTATCACTTGATAAAATGTCATGTGTGGAGGAAAATTTAAGTGTCTGTTTCTGATGTCAAAATAACAGTTTTTTACTAAATGCACTTGAAAGTATGTATGGCATTGAAAATAAAAAAAATATTGTTCAGGTAAAACAGAAAGTTCTACGCGGAAAAGTTCTACTACGTTCTACGTATCTTACCAAGACTTGCCCACTGCTGGATATAGGCAAATAATAACAGTAGATAACTTGATAAATAAAAATCAAGCATTAAATTATTTACTGTTACCTAATTAACACATTAATAAATAACACGATAGAACAGTCTCTCTTTAGTCATTATCCAACAAATTCAGAGTTTTGTTTGAAGAATTTCAAATTTCAAAACTGCAATTTCAATTTCAAGCAATTTCAATCTGTAATTTTTAGGCTTGAACTTGCTTAGATACATTAAATTGAATGTTGCAACTGTATATGAAGGCAGTAGCTATAGAATAGTAATCATAACAAAACACTAGTGTACGCGGCGTAGACAATATTTATTGCCCGTCGAAAAATCATTTTGTTTACATCGGACACTGAGTAAATAGAACCGTTTGTTCTGTTAACAAAGCGAGCGATACCGATGAATATTATGCAACGGACAATAAGTTTGCCCGTATAAAAGTTTATTTTCAGCATTGAAATGCAAGTTTTGTTTGAGGTTGATTGGCACTCTGTAAATCATCAATACGTGAATTTTTTGTAGTGAGTGTATATTTTCATGTCAAAGGAAAAAATGACATTAACAGCAAAGTTAAAATTTTTAAAATGGCAACCCACTAAGCCACATGCGCTCTAACGCATTTGAATTCTTAATTTAAATTCATTCAAAAAACGCGGGCGGGACATTGAGGCCGGCGTTGCGGATTCAAGCTTAGTTATAGCAGAAAGTTTTGGATGAAATTAAAAATATAGAGAATATTGGGTGATTCACCGTCCGTACCAGTTCTAACGATACGAACACTGCAAAATGCAACTCTCGATAAGCAAGAGTGAATGGGCTATAGTTTAACCAGGAAGCCCAACTTTAGGTCCCATTCGAATGTTCTAGAACATGCCGGTTCCTTAGTGATGTTACTATTTAGTTCTTACGCGGTATTACCCATATGTTAAGGCAAAAGTTTCCATGTATTTTTGTGTGTGTGTATGTTTGTTACTCCTTCGCGCTCAAACGGCTCAACGGATTTGGATAAAATTGGTACCAGGATAGCTTATATCCTGGATTAACACATAGGCTAAATTTGATCCCGGATAAATGCAGTGTTCCCTTATGATGGCCAACCGCGGGTAACTCCGCGGGGCGCAGCTATTTTAAAATTAATATTTAAATTACTTTGTTCTGTATCGTGATGACCATGCTGTCCATCTTCTCAGGAGGATAGTACGGGGACCCATGGGCTGAGTACCGGACGTCAAGGAACACGTCTTTCACAGTCAGTTTGCTGAAAACCGTGAATACATCCACGTTGTCCATTGACGTGTTGAAGAGCAGCGCCAGAGTGCGGTGTAGTTTGTCCTTCTTGCTCGTACCCTGTTGGATATAGGTTAGAATGAGACAAGTAAATTATTAGAAATGTAATAAATCTACTACAATACTTTCATTGGTTATTTTTACCTGCAGAAATACACCATATCAAAAATACTCATGTAAATCGGATTACAATTGATGAAGAGATCATAATCAAACATACAAACAATATCATACAGCTGAATTGAGAAGTAAATTTTTTAAAGTGGGTCAAATTACTGGTTTTAATTGACGGAACTGTATGTTTTTTTTTGCCTATTCATAGTCTGCTTTGCTTTTGAGAGAGGAGCTTAGTTGCAAGACTAAATTATATCTTCATCTTTAGCCTATACCAAGAAGCTTTGGTCTTCCACGACATGATACGATCGACTTCTGTAGTCAGATCTGATTTCTGTTGGGGCAGATAATAAAACGTATTATTACGTGAATATTTCAACCAGCTACTTTGAACTCAAAGAATACAAAAAGAAAAGAAAAGAACTTTGATAATAATAATATAAAACCGTAAAAATTAATCGCCAAAACTCAAATTCGTTCCAATCCTCAGCATTTATAGAGATCATACATAAATTCATTTCAAATCCCGACACTGAAATTCCCTTTAACTTTCAACGTGGAACTACGTCATAACTCGCGTCTTCCGTCATTTCCTCTCGCAGAAATTAATCAACCATCGCGACTATCCACAAATGAGATCTCACTCATCCAAGACGAGACCTTGGCACAGAATTAAAATAATGCCAAGTACAGAAGGTAAAGTTCGTGGAGGCATTTTAATAAAAAGATTCTGTGTTCGGTGTAACCGAAAATTCATACTGTCATCAAGAAATTACGTCTCTAGTACGTCGCTCTAAAAGCTATTTTACGCATTCCACATCCAACGAACGCGCGTGTCTGATCATTATCAATTTAATATTTTAAATGAAGAAGTCGTGAATCAAGTATCAGTAATAACCTATCATATCAACTATTATTTCTAGATGAAAGATGCCACAATAAAGTGCATTTTAGCTTGCAGTGCGTTGCCTAGAAGTCATAATTGCATAATGGCGATTTGCCCTATGCGTCTTAGCATCACGACGCGCGAGTATTTCTTTTCAGAATTGCAGTCTTGTGGTATTGTTGAATCCAAGTATCAAGGCCATCTGCGGCCAATAACACTGTTGGCCGCAGATGGCCTTGGCAACTTGTCCCTGGAGTTTTTGGTGAGAGCAGATGGCTCCCGACCGATATAAAAAACTAAATTTTAATATATACATAGTAGCAAACTAAGTGCACCACTTTGGTACGGACCTCGGCTTGACTCGCTGCTACTAATCGAGACAATTGAACTAGAATTGTTTTCCTTTCCGACGCGCTGAATTAATGTACGTAAACCGCATAAATGTGGTCGGTCGGGGTAGGTATATATCTGAACTTATGAGTAGAGTACGCCTCGCCTGACGAGACCTTGGCCTGAATAATGCTGTTAAGTTTCATCACGGGACCATTCAGTGTTTAACGAGTTAGTGCGGGGATAATTGGCCGCAGTATAAAGGGGTAAAGTCTTGGGGGAAAACATAATAGGGAACAGAATATCTGTCGATACGATCTATCATAAAATTTATTAGAAAAATTATCACTTTAGTAAAGGTCGTTTCAAACACAGCGAACCACGTTTTTTGTTCACGGAAACGATTGAGACATTATCGAGTGCGTATCTTCGACACGCACACGTAGTTTCGACTAGTGAGTGTGAATGGGGTTCGATCTACCACGGGATCCAGATTGGTAGATGTCACATGTCATTATTTTGCCATATTTCCTCTCAATACTTTCCTTCACCATTTAGAGAACGTAGCATTGCGCACATAAATTTAAGAAGCAAAATGTTATTGGATCTGATTGGATTCGCCTCTGGATTTGAAGCAGCGGCTTTATGATAGTTGGAGTATAAACCCCTTGACCACAATCTACCTCCCAACCCCCCTGTGAACCGATTGTTCTTTTTTTAATTTGACAGGGTAGTCCCATAGAGATATAATGAAGAAATTCCATCGCTGAGTGCCAAATACGTGATGAAAGTGTTGAAGTAGTTTTATTAGATTTTTTTAACAGTTGGAGTATGAACTTGGCTTACCCCCATTTCAAATTAGAACGTTACTTACATCAGCTTCAGGGACGATGAATTCTTCAGCAGTTACGTTGATAAAGCGAATGGAGCCAGACTTGTCGACCGCTTCTTCGGGAATTTCTTTGATGGTCACGTTGACTGTAGCTTCCACCCAATGGAGGGGTACTACTGGTTCATTTTCTTCTGTCACCTATAGGTATATTTTATTAGAAACAGGAACTTGTCAGAAATTTGTTGTATATTTTATTGCTGTGTATTTATTGTTGTATGTATTGTGTAATATATTTCAGTTATGTATTTATATATAATTAAATTAATACTTTAGTTTATTTATACCTAGAACACGTATTTAATTCTTATTTTCTGTTAGCACGTCCATCTAACTGACTATTTTCGATAGAACCAATTTGGAAGATCTTTTATTTAAAAAAATAATTATGCAAATCATTTCACAATTGACAAAGTATTACATAAAAAACATAAAAAGGACATACTGTCGAAAAAAAACCTTTTTTTTTAACAGCCTTCAAAAAAACGGCAAGAGTCTCAATTCTGCTTATTTTTTTTGTATAAAAATTATGCGATATCTTCACTTTTTTTTTTTTGGATTTGGGTGTTTTTTTTATATGATAGAGAGTAACCTTTAAAATGGTATTAAATAAATTTCATAGGAATATCCCCACCTGAAAAACTATAAAAAGAGGATGGACCTATTGAAGATAGCTTATTCAATATTGAAATGTCTTTCTAGTGCAAACTAAATAGTGTCCAGACTTGCGTGTTTTATGTATTAGAACACCAAAGGTCTAGCGTAAAATTGTATCAGTAGAAATATGAGCGCAGTAAAATGTCACGGCTTTGTAACGACATGCCATAGAGATACGTATCTCTAAACTAAGGACTATTTCACACGAGGCGTTTTACAATCGCACTGTGAAATATTCGCGGCAAAATGATAAACCCACTTCGTCATTATCGACTTATACGCAAGTATTTTTGCCCATCGTAAACATTGTTGAAAATAGCATAGCTTTGTTCAAGTGGAAGGGTTGGGTGCTGGTGAAATTACAGGCTCTCCTGAACTTGACTGCCCGTTACATCCCCCCAAAGACGCAAAGCGATGCTTATTGGGTCTTCTCATACTTCGGTAGCGGAGCCCTGAGTAGTTCTGCTGTTGTTTACGGGCGGCAGTTTTTACATTCCATCAGGTTAATATATAAAAAACTTTCTAGACTTGTTTATCAAAGAAATCAGACATTTACTATGCATATGACTCAAGAATATGAGAGAGAATATATTATTCATAGTTTATATATTGTAGAAAACGCGTCGTGTAGCCGGCCCTTATTTCTAACTGAAATTGGTTTAAAACTATCGCACGTAAATCCAAAGGATTAGAGACGTATACAAATAAAGCGTGATAGCGTTTGTAAATAAGGACAGTTTGCAACGAACTTTCGAACATTGTTTTGGTGATAAAGTGGAATTACGCATAACCACTCAAGCGTCCGGCCCGCGCAGCGACTATGTCTGCAACGTCCCGCTCCGCCGGCATCGTTTTTTTAATAACCGCGCGCGACCTTTTTTCACATAAACATTTACTACTGGACAACTACTGTACCTTCATTAGAATAAAAAATACCTACGGCAAGCTAAAAGAATCGAGAATTAGTTTAGTTCAAAGTAAATTACTCATATCAATCTGAAAGTATAAAAATAAAGCTTAAAAGTTGGTGATGTGAATAAAACTTTAAAATTTTTACTTTTACGTGTGGTTTACGTGAAAATTATAATAGTTTTATTAACTATTATATTATTTTGTAATAGTTTAGTATTTTCTCTTTAAAACGATACCAATATTTCAATATTGAATACGACGCTTTCTATCAAAATAAAAATTTGTAATCCAGGTCCTCCTCAAAAAAATATGAGCGGAAAAAATCAAAAAAATATTACAAAATGGCCGCCCATAATGCGCATTTACACGTTCTTTTTTTTTTCAGTGAAACACAAATGAATGTATTCTGCTTTAATACTATTATTATAGATACTAAATAATATATTGTACTTTATAATTTAATACTAAATAATAATAAAAAACGAACTAAAATATACAAAAAAATATATATTTACAAATTTAAATTTTACACTCCTGTACTAGGATTCCCTGTGTCCTGTGTTACAGGTGGCATGAACAAACAGAAACACAAGACAAACACACTAGACCTAAGAGAAAATTTCATGTTCACCACACAAACAGTGCCATGATTCTATTAAAGTCAAAGATATTCTCATTGAATTCTTAAATTAATTACACTATTGTTATCAACTCTCAGCAGTTGCAGTCTTCCCTGTAGAACTCATTGGCCCCATCAGTTACTTTCAAATTGGTTCCTCCACCACCACATAGCCAGTCAAGATCTCCGCAGTGAAGGTCAAAATACTTTATTTCCATTGAATTCATAGTCAGTCGCATCTGAAACAAATAATAAGGCATAAGTTGTCAATCTTATTTTCTTAGTTTCTAGGGACTAATAGATTGTTCTATTAACTACTTACTAATAGAAGAGATCATGTAGGGCTTGGACTGGCTAGTGCTGGGCTGGTGAGGGGCTGGGTCTAAGGCAGTTGCTGGCTCCACCTCCACGAAGATCTGATGAATCCTCCTCCATGAAATCTGTAAAAAATAGAGAACTTGTGTATTAAAATACATCATACTTATTAACACTTAGTCATATCTAATGCCACCACACAAAGTATGCCCGGGCTGGGAATCGAACCCGGGACCCCTCACTTCGAAGGCAGGGCTACTACCAACTAAGCCAGAGAGCCTATAAAATGTTATATGTTATTATAATTGTTTTTTCTTTCTGGTGTGCAATAAAGTGTCTATCTATCTATCTCAAAACAATATTTTGAATGTATAATATTATATATTGTTGCAATACATATTTAATGTAGATGAAGCTGGCAAGCAGTAGTGCTTGCATTACTGTGTCCCAGTGAAGTCACATGCACATGAGATGTATCGCCCCTGTCTCGGGTGATGGACACAGCAGGATGAATGTGACTCAGTGTATGATCCAAATCTTATACCGAGTCGCAGCCAGTTAATACAATATACAAAATTAGTCTAAAAATTAGCCAGTTAGTAGAAAAATACAAAGTGTACTTACGGTTGTGTATTCATTATTTCCATTTGGTCACTGCAATATTAATGATGATGTTAGTACACATATTATATTAACCATAGATATAGTAAAAATAGCACAAAGTATTGCCAAAATCAATTTGTTTCAAACATAATCCAATTTTGATTGTTGATTTATTATAATTTATATTGAAAAACAAAACATATTCAATACATACCAATAGGTATATATACCAATAACTTCATATTGTCAAGTTTACATGCCACTAAGTTATTTATTGTAAAATGATACCCAGGTCCGTAATCCACCAATACATCACCACAAAACATGAACTGATCGCAAAACACAAAACGTGTAAATGTAGCATTAGACGTTTTCGATGGTATCTTGATCAAAAACCTGACTGCTAGTTGCAAGTTCAAGTTGCATATTACGATTTCCAGACACATCTCAACATATTTATTATTAAAATGTATATTAACGTGATACCAGTGAAGCATTATCTTATATTATGCCTTTGTTTTACATTATCAAGACCTTTTATATTATATATAACAACTCAAAGTCATCAAACGATGTTGGCGTCATGACACCATATCTTCTCAACTAGATTTAACATCATAAACGTTTTGGAATAGTCGTAATTTTACATATTTCGTAAAGAGATAATCCCCACAATCAATTTGATATATAATACTATTAGAAATAACTAGTAAAAACAGAAAACTTACCTCATGTTCGCAAGAGCTCCGTCCACAAAATTTATGGAATTCGAAATGGCCATTTAGAAATTTGATTATTTTTTTCTGAGTTTATTCTCGTTCTTTCCACAGATATAGGAATTGTAACAGATAACACATTTCATTGACTACCATCTAGTATCGAATAGCAGTATTAATAACAGCTGAATTTGCGTCTGTTGAAGCGTGAATAGGTCGATGACCGCGCGCGTTTTTCGGCCTCGATCGATACGTGGACTCCACAGCCATACCAAGTTTTTGTCAAATCGACACTTGGACGCCCAAGTGGATAAGTTTACGCCAAACAAAACAATACGAGAAAATTTCGGGCAGTCGTAACTGCAATAACTACTAATCAAATATTTGCTGGACGAAAACTCTTGTAAGGTTAAACTCGTCTAAATACTTTTAGTATACAACATAAATCATGTGTACAATTAAGAATTACAGTTAAGTGGTTACTGCCACCCATAAACAACAGCAATACAACTACGGTCCTTCCTTAAGTATGAGAAGACCCAAGTCGCCAAATATTTTTTTTAAATTTCAACTCTCTTTTTTGTTAGTCAGGTTTTAATTTTAAATTAATTACGTGTCTTTTGTATTCGTGTTTGTTACGTATGTAAACTAATTACTAACCAACCAGCAAACCAACGACCTTCGAATTGAAAGGCAGCGAATATAATATAGCGAATAGCGTTTAAAAACATAATTTTATATTCTATTCTATTCTATGCACACCAACATGCCCCTTCTATTTTTCTCTTAGTCTGGTCCATCCAAAGGTTGCCTGGAAGAGATCGCTTTTATCGATAAGGCCGCCCATTGTATTACCTTATTTTGAATATATTTACTTACGTTGAATCTCAGCAGATAAGTTCCATTGGGTGTGCCCTCCTTCATAGTAATCATGCCGGTGTTGCTATGCACATCGAAGTACGGACTCCTCTGCTCGTAGGAAGGTAGCCACATGAACCGCTTGTCGGGCAGATCCCAGTCATCGGGATCGTCAACGAACACTCTGCCGATTTCCGTGTCCGGTGCTTCACCCTGCAGATAAAAAGGTAGCAACTTAAAATCAAACTCATTTCTTCCTTTAGATCTCGTATCGTTTGGACAAGTCAAATTTTACACACACAAGTAAACATCTTAGGCACATTATATATACACAGATAATTTATATTAATATATAGTCATTTTTAATATTTTAGCTTGTCTTTTTTGTTTTTAGTTAGTGACGGAACTAGCTGAGGACCGACCTGGTGGTAAGTGGTGGTGGTAAGACAACCTTTGGATGGGTGTGGGTGCCGGTGAAATCACATGCGCATGAGACGTATCATCCCTGTCTCGGGTGATGGACGCAGCAGGAAGAAAGCGACTCAGCGTAAGACCCAAATCTTACATTGAGTCGCATTACTGTTGTCATGGGCGGGGGTCGCCGCTTACCACCAGGTAGGCCCTCATCTCGTTCCGTCACATTTTAAAATAAAAAAAATAACATCTTTAATTAACCGTCGAAACATAATCAGATTACTTCTCAAAACCATTTTTTTGGTTCCAATTAGATACGAGTGTTTATCATTCCGCGCACTGAAAACGTCAAAGGCTTTATTTAGAAGTTACCCTACTTTACTGAACCCATTGTTCATTTATTTTAACGATGGCTTACCCAGGATTGCGACCGCGTTGCGGCTCGGCGTTAGGATAATTGATTTGTCGCAAACAAACTTAACCAAAAGAAATTGAGTGAGATTTCAGCTTTCAAAACATTGATTTACACGATATTCTGCACTAGGATTTACAGTGTATTAACGCCCATGCCACACAGATAATTCTAGTAGACAAAAAATGTACAAGCGTTAAAAATATTTCGTAAGCAGTGATCTCAAACTTAGTTGTATTTCATTTCATTTATTTTCAACAATTTGGCTATAATGGATCACTCTGTTTTGCCAAAAGCATAAAGTTAAGTGTTAAATACTTATAAAAACACACAAGATACCGTGAATAAGGCTATATATACATTAAGTATGGGCTGGTAATCAAAACAACTTATTAAGAGATAATTTCAGCTGTAAACAGCTTCACAAAGAAGGAACATAATTAAAACAGTCAACGACCAGAGTAATACAGATGTCAAACAAGTTTCAGCTGTAAAATGGCTTTGTCACCTAATAAAATCATGAATAAAAATAAATGTCAATCCTTGCAAAATACAATCACTACGAGAACATACAACAAACAATATTTGTCACAATTTTCATTGTATACGAGAAATCAATTAACCTGTTTATTATTATAAATTATAGGCCAACTTTTTATCGATATATCTTAAGTTATGATGCTGTCGAAGATTTAAGACGCTTGTCCAGTCTATATACATATTCACTCTTTTCTTGAAAATTGCCAAATTGTACTGCTAAGGAAAAAATAGTTCACCACTTGATGTTAAGTCCAACAATACGACCACCACTGAAGCATGGGAAGACCCATGTCGCATTGGGTTGCGCCCGTCACTCCGATAAGGGGAGGTAACGTGAGACGTGCGTGAAATTCCAGCGGCACCCACACCTTTTCACTGGAATACAGCAACGCGAGTGCACTGCTTGGTTGCGGATTACCAGGTGTGGTGGCAGTACTAAGGACAAACTTGAAACAAGTTCTATTACTACTTTGGAATTTTTTCGATAACACCTGGTAAATAGAAAAGATTCCGGCTCCGTGGCTTAGTTGGTAGTAGCCCTGCCTTCGAAGCGAGGGGTCCCGGGTTCGATTCCCGGCCGGGGCACACTTTGTGGTGAGCTTGAAGTTGGTGTTATCGGGTCTTGGGTGTATGTCTTGTGTTTCTGTGTTTGTCCATGCCATCTGCGACACAGGGAATCCTAGTGCAGATGTATGAGTGTGTTAACGTTGTTTTAATTTTTGTTTTTTATAAATACCATTGTTTAAATCGATTTCTGCAAAAGTTCCACACCGTCCTAGTCTTTGTAGGTCTGTTCGAAACTTTAGATCGTGCGGTGGCATCGGAATAATTGATTTGTCAGTAACAGATCTCATCTCCGTGGCAGATTTGATAGATTAACGTTCCCAAAGACCGCATAATTAAGCCACCGTTGAGTTTTCAATGTTTCACTGTGCAGTTTAAACTCACGTTATTCCTAATTCTATGGCATTGTTCGTGGCATAGCTAGGTAAGCTAGTAATAATAGACTGAGGTGGTAGGGTTTTCGATTCTGACAGAATAAATGTTTTTTTACTGGTTGAGTGAGCGTTATTCCACGATTTATCTTTATACGTGAATCTTTCATATAATAATCTGATATATAATATTCATAGACAAACGTATGCAGTCGAAGTTATATTGGCGTTAATTTATAGTTAGGTTTGATTTCAGGCAAGAGTGAATAGGTATCTATCGCGGAAGATCCAGACCAGAGAATATATCCAATCCAGATTGTTAAAAAGAAAGAAAAAAAAAACCTATCTATTCAAATGGTTTGAATTAATTTGTTGATCTGACGCGACCGGATTAGTCTAGGTCCAGCCGCGCTCATACTTAACCCAAAACAATTATAAACTCCTTAAATATCTCTCGTAATTCGACATAATTGATTGTTGATGTCCTTTAAACCTTTAATTACTGTACAAGAAACGAGGCCCTTCGCTCTTCCATATGTAACGGGTAATTATTTTATTAATTTGATAATTAAGTGTCCGATCCGAATTAATAACCGTAATAGTTTATCAATAAATACTGTTGGTAATGAAAGCTTTTATTGAGAAAGTTTTTGAGGTTGTATGGTGAGGCCCGGGCATTGTTTTGAAAAGTATTTTAATCGAACATTGTTGAGTGGTTTGTTTTGGATAGCTTGTGTAATCTCTAATCACCATTGTTGTAGGAATTTAGTAATTCTAATTGAAACAAATTATTTTACAAAAAATAAAAATTAATCGCTTACACACTCATACCCACATTTCATCGGCACCCATATCCTTCCACTGAAACACAGCAAGTGCACCACTGCCTATAGGCGGATTACCAGTACTAGTCGTATTACATATCACCTAAGTTAAGCAACTTTCCGTACGGTCTGTACTTGGACGGGTGACCATTTAATGGAATTTAATCTGTTCAAATTACTAAATGGTCAATGGCGCGTCCCGGGTACACCAGTCGATGAGCCATGTTGGAGGCCTTCGGGCGGTTTAATAAACTCTGACACCAGAGTCAGCCACTTACACGTAAGGAGAAGAACTGGGCGCTTGGGTGCTTACTGGAGTAATGCACTATTGTACACTAAACACCAAAGCGCCTTTGACCTTACATTTCCTGTATTACCACTGAACATAATTATCTAGACAATAGCAACTTAATTATATGATAGCCGTCTCTTGCTGAACGAATCATTGTAAAATCAAAGAGTAAATGTGCCAATTTGCGCAGTCTCGCATTACGAAATTAGACCGCGCAGTGTATTAGTTGGGTGTAACTAATTGCTGAACGGTCCTAAAGCCTCGCACAATTAATTAAGCAAGTTCGCATGCAAGATCGTTTTGCAGGGTTTCTGTATATCTAGGTGCAGAGTTCGTCGTACTTATCAGCCTCTAATGTTCCCACTAGGACAACTGGTCTCGAAAAGTGAGAGTGAATAGACTTCGGTCCACAGCAGCCCAATCCAGATTGGTAAAGGCACGGTTTTCTGAAAAGGGACCTAATTATACTTTGCTACTCAACGTTCTAGATCATTCGCTCTTTCAATCACACTATCCCTGTAGAGGTCTTTGAACAGCTTGGAAACGCCAAGTACTTTTCTAACACTAGATTTGGACAAATACGAGGAACAAAGAGAAAGAATGTCAAAAATACGCTACGATTAGCAATATAAACTAATCTTAAGTAAATATTAACACACGCGGAAACAAACGCTTTGAATGAGACTTATCCAAGTCGTAACTTACAAATCACGCCAAGCGAATGGCATGGTAAATAATAAATCGGGAAAGAAGCGCATTCTAAATCACCATTGGGCTTAAGCGCAATTGTTTTCCTACCTATAGCGCTGAAAGCCAATAATGTAGATAGACAATCTGTGGTTTCTAACAAAAATCCACAGTAGCTGAATAGAAATATAATACAATAGGTAACATCCTAATAAATCAACCAATACTAAAAAAAACTATTTTTAAAACTAAAATAAACTATTTACATACCCAAATATAATCTTCAAAAAGGTTGAATCATGCGCGTGCCAATGAAAATGCTATCATTTGGAATGTTATGAATATAACAACGTCATCATTAGCATCCCGCATTATGTAGCATAAAATACAGATATTCATAATTTGTGTAACAGCGTGTGTTTGCAAATAGGCGCTTTGTACAAAGCTATATAGCTGCATATTAATTCACTGTGGTAATAATAAAAACTGCTTTCCCCGCATAATCCAGGTTTACGCACAGTACTAAACCCACTTTCATTAAGCGCCGTACAGAAACGCGAACCCATGCACGCACTGATTTGCCTGACAGGCGGGACTGACAGGCACATATAACTGACGATGATAACGTAAATGTCAAAATCTGGCAATTTGATAGCTGGCAATACACTTTGTTGCCGAAACACTGACACGTGCAGATACTTCACAATCACACTAATATTATAAAGGCGAAAGTTTTTGTATTGTATGTGTGTGTGTGCGTATGTATATGTTTGTGTAAAATTGGGTAGTAGGATAGCCTATATCCTAACAAATAGGATATTTTTTACCCCAAAACAAAAAGTGAAATATTCCTGTCTCGCCAGCCGCGCTAGTAATGCACTAATCACACTTATATGAAATAACTTTGACTCTATGCATTTTTGTTACTCCTTCACGCCTAAAGTATGTGCCTATGTGAAAATCCAGGATCCCGCTACCCTGGTACCAAACATACACACTAACTTACTTAGCGGTCGCCAACCGTCACTTAATAACTGAGTTTATGCCAATTCGATACCGCCTATAAACCTTAATGTTTATAACCATGTTTTATAATAATATGCTCCCATTAAAATGTTAATTTTGAGCTTTGAGCTGTACACAATGGGTAAATGTTATCGATTCAGTCATCCTCAAAACATAACTGAAATCGACAGACAGAATAGAAAACATTTCTAAATAATAAGTTTAGAAATGTTCTATTCTGTGTGTCTGTATATTTTTCAACATTTGAAACAGAACTAGAAAGATGCAGTTTAGCTTAGTATTAGTCAGTAGTATCTATAATTATACAGAAAATAATCGCACTAATATTTTAAAGGCGAAAGTTTGTATGTGTGCATCTGTTTGTTTGTTCACGCTCAAACAACGGCTCAACGGATTCAGATGAAATTTGGTACCAGGAAAGGTTGTGATTATCTCAAGCTATTTTTAATTTTTTTATCATACCTAATTAGTGAAGGTTCAAACATATAATATTATATTAATTTATTTATTTTACATTAAGTGTTTTTTTTTTTTTAACATGTCGGAATTAGGACTCAGTCCGCCTAATGTCAAATGGTTACCGTAACCAATAAAAAAACAGCCCTGCCGAAGTGTGTGAGAAAACCTAAGTCGCATCATTCTCATGAGCCTGTAACTTCACCGGCCTCCGCAATATTTCACCGGAATACAGCAGCGCTTATGCTTCTTACGTACCACCCAGGGGATACGTGTATGAACACCGAGAGTATTCATCTAGTCTATGTTGCTTGCGTCCGTCGGTCTCCTCAGACTCATAAATATATTCACGATGAAAGGCGAAATAAAAACAAAATTCAACACATCCAACATACCATGCAAAGATCAAGTACAGTCACTTGCACATCATCAAATAAAAAAATACAAGACATAAAATAGCAGCTCGTTGGAAAAGTGCTAATAGGGACATAACTTTTGTATTGTATAGAATCGGTAACACAGTATAGATATGCAATTATTCAGAACTGGTAAAATAAATAAATATTCATGGGTATTTCCTACAGCGCCATCTAGCCTCAAACTAAGCATATGGAAACCAGATCACTGATAGAATTGATATAAATCATATTCATAATAGGTGAGTAATATATAATATATAAATCATATATCATATAAGTATATAAATCATATTCATAATAGGTTCATAATATAAATCATATTTTCACTACGATATTGTTTACTATAATATATATTGTATATGCGTACTGGTTAATTTTTTTTTACTTGTATCTTTTTAGTATAACAAATTTATCGATCTTTAATCGCAGGTATTTTACCTGCGATAAAACCAAACCAAACAACTAGGCTTATAACCGAACCGAAAATGTATATTCAAACCATTTTCTTGTATTTTTATTTCATACCCAACTAGCGGATACCCGGCGCGTTACTACGCTAAAATAGAAATACATTGTGTGCCTAATGCATTGTTTTAGTGGTTTAAAACCATCTTTGCATTATTGCCTTTCTAATGAACCGGTTTGGGACGCATCAGTTGGATGGTTTCAAAGCCTATAACGGACAAAGGTAGAAACAATTTTTGTGTTTTATATATTAGATGATGTTTTACTTTTCGAGTAACTTATTTGCAAGACCGCCATTTTGGATAATTTTCAAACATTCATAGCCTTAACCACCGGACAATCAAGACGCTTCTAATGATACCTTATTTGTTAAATTATGATAAGTAGTTAAGAAGTAATGCTGGAACAGATGAATATTCATGGATTTTCATCTGCTGCCGCAAAAACAGGGTTATGATTTCAGCCTCTATGTAGCCTACATACAGGTTTATTTATCGTTTCTGTATTGAGTGTCGGTACTGTTTGCTCATTTAAATCATAAATCTCCCGGCAGTAAACATCTAAAGGGCAATAATTTCGCGTCTACAATGAAAAATCGTAAAATTGCAAACGGTTTTATACTCAGCTATGAAATGTAAAGACTACTTTCATATTCCATGCTCTTTAGCAGTGTTGAATACAAATTTTATAATGAAAACGCGAACAGAGCAGCTCACTATTCGTAGCATAAATGAAAGAAAACACTATAAAACTAGATCATTTTATGGCGTAAAATAACTCATGTTTATATTATTCAGTAGTTTGAATGAGAGGGCATATAAAATTTTAAGTTTTGCTTTGTGAAAAGCTGAAAGATTTTTTAATGTTTGTTTATCGTACAAACATTAAAAATAGGATACAAGAAATAATAAGAAATTTATCCAATTTACGAAATGACTAACGTTAAACATGGCGTTACGTATAGGTACTAAATAAATGCAATCAATAAATATTTAGAAAATATTATTAATGTTTTTATTTTTAAAACGAAACTTGTACCCGCACTGTCGTATGGGAATTGGTCGCAAGGTTCGCAAGGGGGGTCCCGTATGTACTACAATATAATAGGTTATATAATAGCTTGTAAAACATAAGAGATATTTCGGTTAGAATATGGTTTGGTAGATACCAAACCACAGGGTCCTCAAAGATGAGATATATCACTCGAGACGGGGATGTAGTCTCAAGTGCCTGTAATGTTATCGGCACCCACAATGTTCCGCCGGAACACAGCAAAGCAAGTGCGCACTCAGATGGCTATTCTTGAGAACGTTTTAATTTAATTACACGAATGAAGATATAACCACTAAAGATGGCGATAAGATCGAACCAAGCTTTTTTAGTTTGCGTCTTACTTGTGCGTTCTATATTCCAATATTTTTAACTTAATGTAAGTTAAAGTTGACATGTTTGCTTTTGCTTCGGTTTTAAGCTACAAAACAAAGCTGTGGTTATAACATAAAACCTTTCACAAAGTCAAATAAAACGTTTATTTAATGAATCATTAGCCCATTAACTGGGTCACATAATGGATTCGAAACTAAACTCACATCGCTCGTTAATATTTAAAAGCGCCTAACAAAACACCAGCTTGATCCATTTCACTCAAATTATTCAAATTCACTCCATCATAAAACAATAAATTATTCAAATGCAATTAAAACTGAATTACTATATCGCGTCACTACACAATTGATTGTATAATTGGATTTTATCAATAAACACTGTAGGTGGGAAAATTTGCAAATTTTACTTATTAGCATTAGTATTTTGTGATAATCGGTTTACGCGAAAATCAGCGACAAAATGTGGCTAATCGAGGTCTTGTAAATATGTTATTAATAAGATTTTACTTTTGTACTATAATCTCACTGCAGGAACACATTAATTATTGACGTATATTTAATTCTATATATAGAAATTTCACACTGCGCCAGCCAGCTCAAAAGTAATATGGGAAATTGATTGATGATAGTTTGAGAATATATATAGTAGATATTTACATCTAAATCTACAATCTATTAACAATATAAGAGAGAAGTTTGTTTGAGCGCGCTAATCTCTGAACTGTGACGAAACTAGATTTAAAAAATGACTATCATTATTTTAAAAAGTAAGCATATTTTTACTTCTCAGAAGGCTCTTCGGACTTTAGTAAAAGTTTGCTTAATTTTTTTGTCAAAGAAAATAATCGTCTATTACAGTTACTTCAAAACATTAAAAAACTAATGGAATCGGGAAACGGTTTTAAGTTTTGAACAAGAGAATAACGAAAAGTATGAAAAAACATGGTCGATTGCGATTCGGACTCGAACACTCAAGGTTCCGTACCACCGATTATATTTTTTATTGAGACTACTAAGACTACTTTATTGTATTAAATCGGGTTCGATTCATTGAAATGATGCGGAAATCTACTGCTCTGTTCCGTATAATTAAAGTAAATGTCTTAAAAAAGAAATAATGAGAGTAAAAAGATAAAAATATTAATGCCATCCAGTACAAACCAGAAAATGTAAGCGAAAATATAACAAATTATCTTCAAAACATCTACGAAGCCAATTCCAACACATTCATACTCACATAATATCTCCAACTGTACAACTCATTGAAGTACATTTCCGTCTGGTAGCGATGGAAAAACAAATTTCTATATTAATTTTGCACTTAAACTAGCACACACAATAAGCAGTTCCTCCCCACATTAAGGTACCGTATTATAGTATGGCAAGAGCCAGCACCAATTGGTATGTATTCATTCAATTTTATATGGGAAACGAATGTGTCTCTTTACTGTCCCACAGCTAACGTAAGGTTAAATAGTACCTTACCTATAAAACTTGACGTAATTTATAGTTATCAATAGCTTGACTACAATTTTAATGTAAAATTATCCCCGCACCATCGTCGCAATTCGAGACCGATGGGAATTTTTGTGTCATCTACATCCTCCAGAGATACAAGGATAATGCGTAACTGTTCCATTAAGACAGCAAAATTAATAGGTGTTAGAATATTATCCTTTACGATACAAAGGAACCAGAATATACATTTCGTAAACTTGTATTGTCTCTACTGGATAATGTTGAATTTGAAATTGCAATTTACAATCTATAAATATTTCAATTGAAAAAGTGAATGATTTTAAACAGTAGTTCATGTTGGTTTTTCTTCGTCACGAATTTCACTTTTCAGATTCAGGAAATTAAAGCACCCTTACTAACCTGAGCATTTTTTAAACCTTATTTAATTTGAAAGTGGAAACATCCGGCAATCAAAATCAAAAACAAGTTGCTGGCTACAAGTTCAATAATAGTTGATGCTTTCCTAATAAACATCTCAATAATGCTATCTTATTAATTCATAGCAGTTGCTACAGTTGTGAGTAGCGAATGCCTTGTAACATCATGCCATGTAAGTTCATACATAAACTCGTTCCATCACTACAATAATGGGTAAATTTTGTCACAAAATGCTCTACACTGAGAGGAGAAGCATAACTACAGAGAACGACAATTCACAGAATAGGTACAAAAGGTCATAACACCCTAGAACATGCACACAAACTTAAAGTACAAGGAATTTGTTCGTCGGTGCGTATTTCGTGCGCGTTTAACGCGGTGAGTCCTCTGTAACTATTTACTTTGTGCACAAAGATAAGAAAAAACAATAGAAAGTATTATCTGCACTGGATGGCCAACTGACCTGCCAACACAAACAAAACAAACTCCCGTAAAACCGAGGATTTTAAAAAGCCACGAAATCTATTACCGGTAAAGCAAATGATATAAAAAGGATTCTTGGCACAAAGAAAATATGCGATGTGTGTCCCTCAAGGGATCAAGGGATTTTTTACCTTTCCCAAGACTATTATGTACATTTCAACACGTAAGTAATTGGGCCTCAAATAAGAAAAGGGATGTCTGTTTAGTATTTGTCAGGTCTACTTTCTAGGATTTTGATGAAATGAAATATTGTAGATAGGCATCACGCTCAATAAGCTCTCTCGCCTTTATGTTAGGGTTTATTTCTTAGCACAATACATTTTCTTTTCACGACTCCATTGACCTGAAATAAACTTGGTTGATGAAAAGAGATACAATTTCGTACCGGGCCTGATGGGAATGTGACGTAAAAAATGAGGTACATTTTTATGAAATTATGTGGAACTGTTTACGTAAACGATTTCTGTGGAGTCTGTTACTTGCTGATATTCTCTTGTATCCGATGGTATTGTACAATGAAAACTAGACGCAAATAAGATGTTTTCAAAGGTCCCTTAGAATGAAAGTGACCTAAGTCAAAAAATGCAATTTGTGTGAAATCAGCAATAAAGTACAGAAAAAATGTATATAGTTGAATTGCTATATGATTAAAAATACTCAAACTACTAAAATCTGTTTTGTATGAACAACTTTCAATATTGTCACCTAGTTGAAACACCTTGTACGCAGCTGATGGAACTGTTTAATCCAGTCAACCGCTTTTTCCTCGTAGTAATATCTATCAACTCACCTTGTAGTTGTAGACGAATATATCACTGTTCCCCGGTCCCATGGGGTTGTCATTCCGGTCACCGATAACCACGTGGAGCATCGACACGCCAGTCAGTCGCGGGGTCCCGGAATCGGTAATCGCCACTGGTATCCTGTACTCCTTGCGCTGTTCCCGGTCAAAGGAGACCAGAGTTGAGAGAATGTTGCCTGTGGATAGAAACCTCAATTAGTATAATCTTGGTTATAATAGTGGTTAAGGAGAGCCGAAGATCGGGCTCAGTGGTGCTTACTAGGAGAGGCTATGTCCAGCAGTGGACATGTATAGGCTGATGATGATGATGAGTATAATCTCAACGATTTACAAATAGTTGTAAGTTGGTCTCACTATCAATAAAAATTTTGGTTTAAAGGCACGCGAAAGCCTCCGACGTGGCTTATAGACGGCACCGAAATCATAACGTGCCCTTCGAATCACGGAAGTACTCTGATACAACGACTATGACATAACAAATAGATAAGACGAAAATACAATGATCCTGTTTTTGCCAATAGACAATGCATCCCTAATAAGGCAAAAATAAGAATAAGAAAATGTTTATGTATGCCACTATGAAAATTAAAAATTAAAAAACTTCAGATCAGCTTAATATTTAATACAGTAAAAACGTTGGCAACACTATATGGTAACCCAATTGCCCCACTTAAAATAACTTATGTGGAGTCACCCTGATGTGACAGTTGACATTCAAAGTTGACCTTCGAAGAACTTAAGGCCTGTTATTTAACATAGGTCAGAGTGTCAAGTATTAATTGTTGTTTTATTAACAAAGACGTTTGAGTTTTAAGATAATCGATAAGATAAGATAAGATAGAAATAAGCATTATATTCAATACTAGGTGCGCCACGCAGTGTTTCCCACGGTTTTCCGGGATTAAAAGTGGCCTATGTGTTAATTCGGGATATAAGGTATCCTGGTAACAAATTTCATAAAAATCCGTTGAGTAAAAACATATACACACAGCACACACATACAATCAAACTTTCGCCTTTACTCATACGCAGCTTGTACTATGGGAACCAGATTACTGATCCAATAATCCAATACATTTTTATTGTAAATACTTGAGTTTATGTAAGTATATTCACAGCTCTGCTCTTGTTAAGGACTAGATTGAAAGATAACATGCCTTGATTTTTTTATTTCTATTGCTAAAGCTTCTTTATAAAGTTGGTTGAATTGAAATCCGTCTAATATTTTATTTCACTGAATACAACATTGTCAGGATATTTTATTTGTGTACCCAATAGTGAGTGGCCAATTCTTAAAACATAAAACTATTTTACGACAGAGAAACACAGCTCGTTAAAAACTGGTGCAACTGAATCTTTTGAAAAAATATTTTCGATTTTGCGCTCAGTCCTGGCACTAACCGTCCTGCTTTAGCTCGTCTTGAATCGTATATCCTATTCCTCTCTACCACTACCGCCAACAAAAATAGGAGAGTCGATCTTACTTGTTCCGTTTTGTTATGTCATACACCCAATATGTGTTCTTGACAGACTATTGCCTGACCGACTAAAATTGATCACCAACGCAAGTTCTTCGTTTATTTTCAACTGAAAATCTAAATAAGTCGTTTGTTTTATGCATACCCATAACAAAGTTATAAAGTTCGCTTCACTAAAACAGTCTTTAGCTATCCTTAATAGAGCAATTCAAATACAAACTCCATTGAATTCCGAACTTGTTACCAAATTGTTAGCAGAAACTTATTCCGAGTTAGACTTTAAGGAATCTCCATTATCCGGCGCCAAATCTCCTCGAGAATCTGAAGTTCCTAACTTAGGTATTTTATATTGAATGGGAACTGGAACTAAGTAATTTTAGATGCAGAGATACAGGGCATACGGTCACAGTCACAGTTGATCAATTCAGCCGTTACTTTTCGGAAGTTCATGTTAAGATGGTTTAAGTAATATTACAGGTAGAAAACACTAAACTAAGTTATAAGAACGCATGGTCTTTCAGGTACATACTTATTTTAAAAAGTGGCCCTTTGATGTAACTTTTAAGAATTCAACGGAAATAAAGTATTTTGACATTGACCTACGAAGACGGTGCACGGAGCTGTTTAGGCAACATTTATAAGTAGTTTAGGGTAGGTGTACTGAATACTACCTTTATCAGATCATCTTAATCAGTAAGGACGATTTGGTGGTCATTTTAAGAGTAGTTCACAGTATTGACACTTTAAGAGTACAGGAACCCGAAAGATGCTGAGTTATCATTTCCTACTACGTATGAGAAGATCTAACTAGCATCGTGTCTATTACTTTAAGATACGATGATGGCAAAAAACTGTTACTACTAGATCAATGGTTACTTGATTTGTGTAGTCATTTTATGTACGATTATCGTCTATTTCCTACACTATAACCTAGAAATGTTTAAGTGAGTGAAAAGGTTACTTCTCCACAGAGGTTACGGCATTGTCACTTGACATCAAGATTGTCGCCAAATGTCAGAGTACTTGAATTTAAAATCAATTTGTTACCACATTAGACATTACATTGTCCAATAACGTATGCAGTGCGTCTGTTTGAGTTTATGTTGGAAAGGAAAACAAGCCGTATTACTGTTATTATGGACAGATAATATTCCACTTAACATAATTATATTGGCCATCAGCTTGTTCTGTCAAATGACAAAACGTTGTAAAGACTCGAATGGTCTTCAACACTGCCAACAATGACTCAAACCACTAAACCCCTTCAAAAGACTGAGAAGGCAAATTCTACGCGTTTATCGATTCATTTCCGGGTTTCCCCCTACCGGAAATGTTTCCAGTTCCGATCAATTAACGTACTTAACATGCAATACAAGACGCAATAACTTTGTGATGTGTCGGTACAAAGCGAATATATAAGTTAGTTATAAAAGTTGGCCGTTATGGGACTCCCGGCAGATTTCAAACATGACGGCATCAGAGATCGTCATGCTGTCTGCCGTCACGCCATACGAGTCGGTATTACTGCCAAGGCGAGACAATAGATGTTTCATAAAATAAAAACTAATCTGTTAATTTATTTGTAAGGCTGTTTTTCCAAATACTGAGGTAGTTTTTGGGATAACTGCATTATTTTTAACCATAGGGCCTAGGCAAGGAAAAATGGTAGGTGCTTCTAAATTCGGATGTAATTTTTTTAATTGTTATTTATATCTTCCCCAATTGCGAAGCGATTTGATCACATTTCAGTAGACCTTCGAAATAATTGAATCAAAATTTTAAGAAAAATATATATTCCTAACAAATACAGGATTAAAGTCTTCGCCCCCCCGCGGGTTCCCGCCTTGTCGGGGCGGGGGGGCTTAGTAACCGTGGTTGGGCTGCCCACGGTGAAGCCAAGAGGAACCCGGGAGGGGCTGCTCCTTTAGGCTTTGCCTCCAAGCCGACTAGGAGCGGCCACAGTAGGTGGCGGTGCCTTATGGGGGGCACCGCAACTGAGGCGGGCTGCGGTGTCGTATGGGCGGCACCGCAGCTGAGGCTTAGGGGCCGCGGCGGGAGAGGAGTGCCGGTATAGCGGTGCGCCGCTCTCCCTACCTTCCGCGGCCACGGCGGGGTCGCCACCGCTAGATGGCGGACGCGGTGGGGCCGCAGGGGAAGAGGAGTGTTGGTATTGAGAGGCGCCACTCTCCCTATCCTCTGCGGCCGTAGTGGCAGGTGACGGGGCCACAAATCTGACCCGTCACATGGGGACCTAGGGCGTTTAGATACGGGGTCATCTAACGCCCTTTCGCTGGCCAGGTCCCCGAGGTGGTTGCGACACGCTATGTGTTCTGGCGTGTCGCTAACTAAGGCGTGGCACTCGGTGCCAAAATGAGAGGGGTCCGGAGACGGACAGCCGTGGCGGGTTCGCGGATGTGTGTGTTAACGTTCCCGTGTTCCCGCCACTAAGCGGCAGAGGAGGACACCGTGGGGTTTTAGTGGGTCTAGTCCCACATAACCGCTCTGTCTCCCCGTGGCAGGGCGGTATGCGAGTGCATTTCCCCACGAAAAAAAAAAAAAAAAAAAAAGGATTAAAGTCTTCGCAACGCGTCGTGTTATTTTACTCTAGGGCTGTGTTTGTTTATCATCAGATACGTGACAGTGTAAAGTATTAAAATGGCCACAAGTTAATTATTAATTCGCCTTACGTTTACGCGGTTCCGCTAAGGAGTTTGAGTCAGATTTTTGTTTTAATTTCTTTCTAATAAAACTGTGAAGTAGGGGAACAGAATATGCTTAACACTCAAATTCATATAAGCTAGCCTTCACGCAAGTTTTAAGAACGCTCAAAAGAATTCTTGGTTGGTTATCATTAACTAGGTGTTGTGCCTTCGTATGCGTGGAATCAACAATTTATAGCACGGAACCTTTATTATATTTTCTTTTTCTAAAATAAAAGTTTAGTATATTATAACATCAGCTATCTGTCAGTGAAAGTCCCTTCAAAATTGGTCCAGCCGTTTTGGAGATTAGCCGGAACAGAAAATCAGATATATATATATTATATTTCATATTTTTATATTTACCGTGTAGGTATACTTTTAAGTAAAATGCTGTTATTTTGAATTTTGTATAAAGAATGAAAACAATTCCGTTACTCACACTATCATATTGTAAAAATAATATACTACGCACTATTTCAGAAAACTTTTTGTTTACGACGGTCCTTCCAAACTTTGAAATACGGTTTTCTTTAGTGTTAAAGAAACCGATCAGACAATCTGTAAAAATGTTGCAAAGCTTCGTCTAGCCTCCCATGCCGTCATAGCCCATGATGATGCGACAAGGAGTCAGAGTTAGGAGTTCACAGAAATGTTATTTTTTATCAATAGATACCACTCAACGCTCACATTCGCTTCAGTGAGTATTAGGTAATAATTCGCTTCATCGAACCTAGCCAGAGCTGAAGCAAACTATGAAAATGAAACGATTCTATCGGCGGTTTCCACTCACCCATCGCAACGCATCATCGTTGATGTCTAGTGGAAGGACAGCTTTACTTTGTGCTGTGAAGGGCCGGAGTTAGGACGTAACCCAGATACATGATAACTTGAAAGTAAACTGGCTAGAAACTTGATCTTGCACGTGTCTTTTGCGTCCCGGATTGATATAAAAACAGGCCAAGGGCAATACGAACATGTATACTGAGGGTTCCGTACCATTGAGTTAATTTTGTATTTTAGCCTATCGCGGATACCCTAATATCTGTTATAGGCCTGATAGCTCAGTTGGTAGTAGCTCCTAACTTCTACGCTGTAGGTCGTGGGTAGTTCCTACCCAGATTAACCATTTGTCTGACGGAAACATGTGTCTGGGTGTCAATATGTATTGTAAGTATGTATTTACAAAAAAAATACTAAAGTATTGTATCACTGATCTAGTTTCCATATTACAAGCTATGCTTAGTTTAGAGCTACATGGCTAATAAATAATTATTTATTTTCAATAATAATTCATTTTGCCCTAACGCCCCTCATTCTGAGTTCAACCTTGGCCTCTAAATTTGTCATTTGGCTAAAATAAATGGTCACCATTTATTTTCAATAAAAGCTCGCCTTGCCCCCCGTCACGTCAGAAGCTTGGTCACGGGCCGTAATGCCCCTCATTCTGAGTTCGTCTCTGGGCTACCGCAGCTCTAAACTTCCCTCCATTTTATAGGTAGTGGCAGTTTTATAACTTAGCCGGCCGCAGGTGACATTGACTCATGTGAGCGAAGTTTTGAGTCATGCGATAGTTCGAAGCAGAAAGGTCACGTTTGACACGGAACGTGGGCCAGCGCAAATTTTTATCTCAGAATGTTTTGAATACTTATTTTAAACTTAGAATGGTATAGTTCATAATTATGATTACGATTATTCTGATATATATAATACAATAATTGTTTCTACCTATGTCCACGATAAAGTAAAAGTTAAAAATACTTTATTTCCATTGAATTCTTGAAATATTACTTAGAATCGTTACTTTTTTAATTATATATGTATACCTACTAGATCATGCGTTCTTATTACTAACTTTAGCACTTGTTCAAAACCTGTCCGACCCTCCATGGCGAAGAACATGCAAGATTTTGATACCCTCCAAACGATTTACCCCAAACCTTCATTAGAAAGGCAATAAATGTTCATAACCATGATAGTTTTAAAATTTATACAAAAAAATCGTATGATACATAAATAAAAAATTGTACAAAGACCGCATATCGACCTAATTGACATCCTAAATGTTAGATGCCTACAAAATTGAACAGTCGAATTATTCAACGAATGAATGCGCAGTATTTAGAGCAACAAACCCAAGTTTACATCATTTGGATGTTTACTAACGTGTAAATTATTCAGTGGATTTCATTATGTTCGGTAACTACATTCTGTGGTCGTCTCACAGTGTTTGAATCAGCTGGTCAAATTCAATATTGGCCATAGATAAGGGTTGATAAATTGTTTCAATGTTATATGATGGGTCCGTGGTTGTTCGCCTTCGAAGCGAGGGGTCCCGGGTTTGATACCCGGCCGGGACACGCTTTGGTGAGCATGAAGTTTGTTCTCGGGTCTTGAGTTTTTTATGCCATCTGCAGGGAACCCTAGTGCAGGGTATGAGTGTGTAAACTTACTATTATTAATTAATTTCATTTATTGTAACAATTTGGTACACTATGAAATACATTGTAACGTCAATAGCATAACGTAAGTCTTAAATACTCATTTATCTCAGATATATTGGGTGTGTGAATATGACTCCGCCCTTTCTCAACAGATGTCGTTTTTAGTATTGTTTACGTACGTATGTACTAATAAATGACCATACTTGTATTCGATAGTACTGAATGTCAGCTATCTAACGCATTTTATGATATTTGGTTGAAGTGTAAGCAACAATTGTTTTCACCTTTTCGAAAATGTCGGTTTTTATTCCAAATAAACGTCATTTGCGGGAAGTGTTATTACATTATTTTATTGCGAAGAAAACTGCAGCGGAAACTTATCGTTTGCTTGTGGAGATTTATGGTGAGCATGCTCCGTCTAATACAACTTGCAAGGAATGGTTTCGACGATTTCAAAATAACGATTTTAGTACTGAGGATAAAGAACATGGAAAACCACCAAAAAAATTTGAAGATGCTGAATTGGAAGCATTATTGGCGGAAGATTCTTGCCAAACTCAATCAGAATTAGCTGCAGCATTAAATGTTGATCGTTCAACTGTTGCAAAGCGTTTACAAATGATGGGAATGATTCAAAAAGCCGGTTACTGGGTTCCACATGATTTAAAAGAAAGAGACATGGAACGTCGGAAAACCATTTGTGAAATGCTGCTTCAAAGACAGCAAAGAAAAGGATTTTTGCATCGGATAGTCACAGGAGACGAAAAATGGATACACTACGAAAATCCTAAACGCAAAAAAGCTTGGGTGAAACCAGGCGAACCAGGCCCATCACAGCCAAAAATAAATATTCACTGTGCCAAGGTCATGCTCTGTATTTGGTGGGATCAGAAAGGTATTGTATATTATGAGTTGCTCAAACCCTCTGAAACTATTAATGGAGAAGTTTACCGACGACAACTAATGCGTTTGAAGCGAGCCATAGAAGAAAAACGACCAGAATGGGTGAATAGACATAACAAATTAGTTCTTCAGCATGACAATGCCAAACCGCATACCGCAGAAGTCGTAAAAAGATATTTAGAGGGACAGGACTGGGAAGTGTTACCCCACCCGCCATATTCACCAGACATAGCTCCTTCGGATTACCACCTATTCCGGACGATGCAGACAGACCTTACTGGAGAAAAGTTTACTTCATGTGAAAGTATCAAAATTTGGATTGACAACTGGATAAGCTCAAAAGACCAGGACTTCTTCCAGCAAGGAATACGAAAACTACCTGAACGATGGGCGAAGGTTGTAGCTGCAGATGGAGCATACTTTCAATAATTTTTTTTTTAATTTTGTAAGCGAACAAATGTGTTTTATTTTGACAAAAAGGGGCGGAGTCATATTCACACACCTATACAAACAGACAAGATATAAATCTAAGTATAAGGTTATGAAACCAATAACTGTAGAATTAATGAATAAATATTTCAGTAGTATTAGCCCACGTCAGGAATTAAAACACGTGACAGAAAAAAAAAACATTTTATCATTATATCGGTGTGTGGGTAGTATGTTTGTTAATCCTTCACGCTGAAATGGTTCAACGGATTTGCATGAAATTTGGTACCAGGATAGATTATAACCTGTATTAACACAAGCTACTTTTGATCCCGGATAACGGGTAACACCGCGGGGCACAGCTAGTTATTAATGAAATACGTTGTTCTATGAATTGAGCGGACTGTTTTCCCCGAGCTGTCAGTTTGAACCTGCTTTGACTATTGAAGTGTAAACAGATGCTAGGTTTTTGGCTGAAATGAGATGCAACACCGAAGTAAACCACATTTGGACGGAATAGTTAATTGTGCTAACTATTTAATGGAATGTTTGTTTAGGACACAGACCCTATAATAAATAATAATAATACATATTCATATTTCACACAGCGCCATCTAGCCCCAAACTAAGCATAGCTTGTAATACGGGAAGTACATAATTGATAGAATATATATGGTACTTTTTTTGTAAATACAAACATATAATATACATACCGTACCAGCCTCTAATGTTCCCACTGCAGGGACACCGGCCTTCTCTCGATAATTGAGAGTAAATACATATTAATATGTATTATACAGAACAAACATTTCTATTTGCACACAAATTATTGTCCTGGGTGGGAATCGAACCCACGACCGAATCACGATTTAAACATTATAATTAGAGAAAAAATATAAAAAAATCCCATCCCATTTCATAACTAAGTCAAAGATAAAAGTTATAATATTATGTTGACGATTCTAAAAATATGTTCTTTCAGTCCGTTTATTACAAAAAAATTGACGATTCTTGTTCGTCTTTCTTTTTAATAAATAAAATTGGCTACAATAATAACTTACCTTGAATTTGGAACTTGGAGCGGAGGTCAAATGGGGCTGACTCGTTGAGGGCGAAGGTGAAAGGTGGTCCGTTTTCTGGTGAATCGTAGTCCTTAGCAGTCAGGATCACCACCTGACCTGGAGGCTCGTTCTCGTACCATATAACTGGCTGCGTCTGTGGATATATAAAACATGAAAACTGACTGTAAATTGACATATTTGTGTGCATGTTATGTGCCTCCTGTGACACGTTATATGTTTACGTGTGTATGTACAATGTGACGTGTTCAAACGATACTCGAGATTTAAAGGAATAAATGAGTTTGAGTTTGATAATTCTTTATTGAAGAATGTTTAGTTTAGATGGCTGTATTTTAGTAGGTAGTCCTGCCTTCGAAGTGAGGGTTTCCAGGTTCGATACTAGGCCGGGGCAGACTTTGTGTGTAGAGTAAACTTTGTTCTCGGGTTTCTGTGTTTGTCCATGCCACTTGCGACACAGGGAATTCCAGTGCAGTGGTATGAGTGTCTAAACATTATTTTGTTTATAGGTATGTTTAGATTTTTATGTGACTTCATTGATGAGATGCCCTGCCCATAAACCACAGGAAAGGAACTCCGGTTGTACTCTACCGAAGTATGAGAAAATATCGGACGCGCCTGTACTTTCACCGGCACTCATACCCTTCCACTATAATACAGAAGTGCGAGTGCAAAAGTGCTGGCGGTGGATTACCAGGTGTGGTGGTAGTTCTCCGGTGTTTGTATCCCTGAACCAAGATTTCCATCAAGCCATTCAGGCAAAATGCGACTCAGAAACCCTGTAAATCTTATAACCTAGTATTCAAACAAAGGTATTCGACTAACGCAGCCTATTTCCGGATAAAATATTAATATCGAATGGTGGAAAAATAAAAATGTCATTCTGGAAGTAGGCTCCTCTAAAGCGAATTCAATACCGGTTTGCCTTTTCGAATCCACGGACGAAACCTCAATAAAGACACCAAAATATCTGTATTTGTTCCACTTATTTTTCCACTTACACTCATACCACTTTAGGTGAGTAGGCTATGGATACAAGATGCGAGTAACTGTCTGCGAGTTTACTCGGTATATAAGCTCGCTAATCAAAAAAGGCTTGTTAAATTGTGTTTGACATTAAATACATGATGATTGGCCTTATATTTTAGTCTGTAGTAGCTTTGCCTTTGGGTCGTTTGTGGGTTTGATAAGAAATAATAAAACTATTTATGTATTCTTCATAGTACAGTGATCGGTATCAGTAATTTGGATGCCAAGTAGAAGTTTTATTTTAGGGCCAGATGGCGTTATGTGAAATGTCAATTTATGAGTATTATAAGTTGACATAATGGATTTAGTAATAGGCTTAGCCAGCAACAAAATGTTGGAATCAACAATGCTTTTGACCGAAACACGAATAACTAAACGAATAATAACTAGTGGTTACGTGGCCTTCATTTATTTCATCACTCAGTCATTTATTCAGTCAATGCAAAAATCATTTGAATTCTGAAGAAGCAATTTCGAAATGTTCTTTTTTTCATAATTATCAAATTATTTGTTATTTATTTGATAACTAATAGTACTTTTAGTTACTTAGAATTTGATATTGTTTTTCGACCCTTATCAAAATTTCACCAACCTACCACAAATAAGTAAATGCTAAAATACAATTACAAGTTACTTGCTTCGTGTGTTGGAACCTTAAACGGTTAGCTTAGTTGTCAAAGTTTTATACAAATACCACCTTCGGGTGTTCTATTTCTTATTTCGGTTCCCTTTGGACCTTCAAAGCCGCATTGGAAAGGTTGCTTAATTTACATCCCGGGCTTCACGGAGGCTTTTAGGGGTAATGAGGATGTGAGGGTGCTGGACCGCGTAACCTGATGAGGTTATCTTATAGTTAACCCTTATGTTTTATAAATCTTACTACTATTATAAATGCAAACTTCGGGTGGATGGATGTGAAAGTTTGGATGGTTGGATGGATATCTTTGACTCAATCACGCCAGAACGACTGAACGGATCTGGATGAAATTTGGCACAGATATTATAGTCTGAAATAGCATAGAGGCTATTATTTATCCCGGAAAAGTTTAAGCTTCCCGTAGGATGGCGAACCGCGAATAACAACTAGTAGTTACTAGTAGCAGCTAGAGGTCCATACAGTCAAGTCTAATATCTCTACCCGTTTGTGAGTTGCTATTTCAGATTGAAACCGCAATCAAGAGTGTGGTTTGATCTTTCCTCAACCAGAAGCTGTATCTTGCGGCTACAATATATTCTACTTTCAGCATAAAACAACCAATGGGGACTTAATATATAAAACATTTATACACTCATACAACTCCACTAGAATCCCTGTGGTGTCGTAAGCACGATCACTCAATAACACAAGAAAAACACCAAAGATCCAAGAACAAAGTTAATGCTCATCAAAATAATTCGCTGTTTATAAATTTAGTTTAGATCCTTCCGGGGATAACCCTGCACGAAGCTGCAAGAATAGCTATTCAATTCTTGAGAACGTTCAATCTAAGACATACCGGTGGTAATTCTACCGACTCGCTCAGGATTTCAACGTGACCAATTGCCTCATGTATGAATGATCACATGAAAACGGCTCGATCGAGGTTTTTTTTTGTTGTGTATGTAAGATTTACTTTGGAAATTCTACCGCATACCTTGGAAAATTTGATATTATTTTTGTACTTATGTTTACTTGTGCGTGTAAATTTTGACGTGCCCAAACGATACTTCAGATCTAAAATAATAGTTAAGTTGTATTTGTTTCCTGAGTTAAGCAATCGAAAAACTAAAACATAGATTTTCAATGAGTACAATATGTTCGGTAAGATAATAGCACTGTCCCAAACAAATCTTCCATTTTCTCACCCTCGTCAAGTTTTCAATGGCAGACAAACACGTTCATGAAAATAATGGACGTGATTTACATAAAACGTAAAAGGTTTTTTTGATGGCTCGGTAGCTAAGCTGGTAACCCTGGCTTTGTAGCTAGAGGTTCTGGCTTCGATCCCAGCCGGAGCGCACTTTATGTGTTGAGTATTGTTCACGGGTCTTCATGTTTGTGTTGCGTGAGTCCTTACCAGCTGCGACACAGGATATGTGTCCAAAGAAGAGTGACAGTGTGATAGCGTTTATTGTTTTTTTTTATTACACCCTTACATTCCTTTTAACCTATGAGTCAGTATTCATTAGCATTAATTCGTAGACTAAACGTGTGTCCGCAAACAATTTATTGATTAAATTAACACATAATTAATCAAACATGAACATCGAGTACATAGTTTATGATAACAACCACATAATGAATTATGCCATTTTTTTATTGACGGCTTTGTAATAATGTTTTAAACCGACTTGTAATCCTGAGTTGATTGACAAAGATACAAGACGGAATCTCAAGATTTCATGCTAATCAACCATATGCTTGCCGAAACTGGGATTCGTTTCAATGCTTTTAGGTTCGGAACCCCAATAAACTTGTAAACGGTTTCATACTTTGACCAAAAATACGGGTTTACATTAAAACTGATTCCGTAATATTACTAAAAAGTTTGACTTAACAGCTTTAGGAAAGAAGATAAAAATCTATTTCAATTGCGGCCATGAATTTCTGAAACGGGTCGTAAGTAGACTCATAAGTTTAGTCCTCTGCTCGGTACATTTATTCGTTTATTTAAATAGGTACGAGAAAACGAAAACCCTTCGTCCTAATTATTCGTAGCAAAGTTTATCTAGACTTTACAATCTTGTTGACAATAAATAAATATTCATGGACACTTAAGCGCAATTTAGCACCAAACTAGCATAACTTGTACAATTATTCAATTTAGATTAAATAATTTTTCAATTAAGATTAAAGTATTTAAAGAAATGTTTTGAATAATAATGCAATACTTTTCTATAAATACATAACATGTAATTAACACCCAGACACAGAACAAACACCTAACTTCGTCTCACAGGTCTTTGTCTAGGGTGTGAATCGAGCTCACATATTTACGTTTTAGAATAAAGACTAAAGGTTTGAAAAGCAAATAAAAAATTAAAAAAAAAGCTAGTTTTAGTATTTATTTTTAGTTCACAATAAAATTGTGTCATAGAGAAGAAGTGAGAATAAATATAAAATAAAAATAGGGCAATAACGCGAACGATTAACATAATGAGGAATTCAAACCCACAAATTGTCGTTGCTTAAACCGGTTACCCTACCAACTACGCCTCAAAAGTATAATTTTTATTCTGGGAAAATAGACTTGTACATAGATATACAAGCACTAAAATAGGCCGTATCGTTAAGTGGCATAGCACAGACACACATCTGTGTGTCTGTGCTATGCCACTTAACGATACAGTAGCACAGTAAAAAAATCAACACCGGCTGAATAATTTAGCGGCAAAGACTGTACGGCTCGAAACTATATAAAAAATACGATGTCCTTAACTTTATCTTACATCATTTTATAAATAAATTAGAAACCTCTCAAATACGTAAACAAAATATACCTTTTGAACAGTTTTTAAGTAAGGTAATATTTTCCCGCCCCAAAACACGCATAATCTCTGGAAGCCCGCCCAAACGTGCCCGCTTTAGGGATGAAAGTAAGAGGCTTCCAAACATACTCATGTCTGCGGTTTCACTTGTGCACAGCTATTCTAATATACACATCGAAACTAATATTATAAATGCAAAAGTGAGTGTTTTAACTACTCAACTTGTCCTGGGAACAGAAAAGGACATAGGGTCCCTATCATCCAGAAATAATTTAGAAAATCTACACTAATGCGAGCGAAGCCGCGGAGAAAAGCTGTTCTTAAATAAACTAAGTATAGTATTTAGAATGTGATAAGTTTAATTGGAATTATGTGTTCAAACATATCTCAAGGAAATTTTTAGAGAAAGAAGGATGCATATCGGTAGTTGTAAGCAATCAAATGAAATAAGTAGATGATAAATATTCATGGATATTTCACACAACACCGTCTAGCCCTAAACCTATAAGTATAATATCTGTGCCTAAACTAAGCATACGTACAATACTATGCGAACTAGATAACTGATAGAATACGTACAACTTGTTTTTGTTAATCCTTCATATTAAAGAACAAACATAAATGATTGTCGTCGCTACAAAAATGATTGTTTTAGGTGGGAATTGAACCCGCGACCAACAGCCCAAAAGGCAGAGCTTTGACCGAGCTGTAAGGCCAATCAATATGAATAAATCATTTTATCAATATTTAGATAGCTAAAGTGGTTCCTCTATTTTTTTTGAATATACCTATGTACAAACAAACAAATGTATATATTGAAATAATATTCAAACTTACGACGCGATAGACGGGGTACGTATTATCGGTAACGAATAAACGCTGACAAGCCCGGCGAACGTAAATCCGGAAGTGAATGATTCTAGGGCGCTAGATAACATTCTTAATCCCCTTTCCATCCCTCAGAATTATTTAACCGTTATGGGGATGCAGTGAATATTGATGAGATCTGCTTGAATTTGCCCGGATTAGAACTCCGCACTTTGGTTAGGATATCAAACGTACCATCTTTGTTATATAATCTTTGGTCTTCTGTTTACGCTGACGTACTCAATTCCGACACAATATTTGGAGAGAATATAAATTATGCGTTTGTTTTTCAGATGAGTTAATGCGTTCGTTGTCAATTTTTTATGGATGAATTTCATGTCTAGCATGGCGATTCACGAATAGCTCTTGAGAGAGATTTCATTATTTTATAACCTTTCTGTTTTCATGAGAATGGTCTATTTTCTTCAGGCATAAAAATATAAGATGATTTAAGGTTAGTATTTTTTACACGGACTTAGGAAGCTCATACCAACTAAAACCCTTTTCACATCATATTAAGATGGACTTCCGCAAATTAAAGCCATTCATTCAAGTATAAAAATATGAAATTTAAAAAAATGAATTAAACATATGATGAGCACATTAAATAAAATCTTTAAATAGGACATTTGCTTAAACTTCACTAATTTAACGTTTGAAAACATCTTAATGAAAAAAATATATCTAATAAAAATAGCGTAAAATAAAAAGTTCTGTTTGACCTTAAAGACGTTATGCAAAACAGATCTTTGCGGAAAATTACATTTTACAAAGACATTTTGTGAAGCGAACATTTTGCGTCTGAGCCGTAATCTTTGATACCATGAGGAAAAGATTTGAGTATCTATGGTGTGTTCATGTTGCTCGCGTCCGTGGTGCGTGGCGTCCGTAGTTTCCCTGTGGTGGGAAGAGCAACCTAAAGTAGCAGTGGAACTAGTGCTAAGTTCTTGGTGATTCCGAAGGGGGTGGATTCGGTGATATTACAGAGGCGTGAGACATTTCCCGTCCTTGAGTGGTGGATAATCTGCCGCTAAACATTGATGTACGCACGTTGCTGCGTCCCGGTAGAAAGGTATCGGTGCCGGTGAAATTAAAGGCGCATAAGACGTTTTATCCCTGGCCCAGAATGACTGGCTAAACGAAATGCGACTTGAATGTTGACAAACGTAAGACCTTAGTCTTATTGCTGTTGTTTACGAGCGTCACTAAACACTTAAGGCGCTTATATTAAGATCTCACCATCTCATTTGAAACAAGCTGGAAGGAATAAATATAAGCAAACTAAAGCTCAACTTTTTTTACACATGTTCTTATTTCTGTTCAATATCTTGGATTTGGTTCAGCGAAAACACGATTACGTATTATAAATTTCTGTCGACCGTTTTAAGTTCCAAAACAATACGCGAAGTTTTCAAAAACTTGGGCAATTACTAGCAAAATACTTTTAAAGCATTGATGAAAGATATCATGGCATGACCTGATGTTTTTATTTCTTAGTTCCTACATGATATGGGAAAAACAGCAAGATTGCGGATTTATGACTATTTTGTATTCACTGCGTAGTATAAGTGTAAGCGAGACGGGTGATTTGAGGCATGACAGCGCGTTAACATTAAGAGGGCCATTGTCAATAAATCACTTAAGTCACGTAAAAAACAATCGTCTTTCATGAATATTTTTGTTAGCTTTACTCGTATAATAATGCTCCGTGATTTAACTTTATGTACTGAAAGTTGTAACTTTGCAAAAGTTTTCTCTATACACTCATTTCGCATTAGTTTTCGAACCATTCCATCTTATCTATTCTAAGACATGTCTGAACTTGAAAAAGATTCTTGGTAACCCCTGGGGTATCAGAATTTCCACCAATAATCAAGAGCGATTTGGGGCGGCTCACCGTCAGAAGTAAATTTTTTATGCAAATATTCCAGCTATCATTTCTTTTTCGCTTGCCAACCCATTTTTACTGGAATGTTATTGATTTTGAAAAATTTCTGCAATAATCGCCTGTGTGTTCCCGATTCTCTTTTCATTTCAATTTTATCATCATATGTAGTAAAATAATTCGACTTGAAATTTTTAATATTGATCTTAATTTTCTAAGGTTTTGTTGCATGATCATTATTTTTGACAATTAATAAAATGTGAAGCCATATCGACATTTTTTCGACAGCTATCTAACAACGCAGTGGCAAAAATCCCATAAGAATGTTGCTTCAGTTTTCCCCAATTTCCGTCCGTCCGTGAATTTCCCGAAAATTTAATCGAATAATTTTCCGAAAATTTTAATGATTTTATTTTGGAATAAATTAATGAAATGAAATATTTCTTCAAATAAATTTACGTGTAGCGACAGAGGGTTGAAATTTTCACAGATCGTGTATTACTGTAGCGCGTTTCCTAACAAAACCTCTAATATAACGAATTCTCTAGAAGATTGTTTAAACTCATCAACATTCAGTCCGCCATTCTCAAGTCGGATTCATTACGCATACTGCGGAAATTCAGGGTAAGCTCAGCTAGGTCCAACTCTAGCTTCTAGTAACGTAGCGCCAAGGACTGAAGCTCGGACGTCTAGTCTAGATAGCGCTTACATCTCTGATCCAGGGATTTATACGATTCAATTCGTCTTTCAACAACTTCAGCAGTTGGTTCTTGAAATCGTCTATTATGTCGCTAAATTGCTTTTTCTGGAACTATCTCGAATTAATGTATACCGAATGAAAAGAGAATATGTCTTCTAAAGCTTAAGAATTGGCTGATTTAATAAACAGACATTAATTTTTTTTATAAATTATTTAATAAATAACATCCAATTTGCAATCAGTCCACAATTAGCGATAAAATCGCGTAACAAACATAATAATAAAACATACAGGAGAATTGATAATCTCCACCTATTAAAGTCGGTCAAAACATTATGCAAATCAGCGTGGAATTACTAAGTCTGTCTTTTTGTCCTTCTTTTAATGTATGTATGTAGCTGTATTATTTGAACCGCAATCGATAGCCGGATAAAAACATTACGGAATATGCCTTAATATAGTTATGACAAATTATAGAAAAAAAAATATTCTAAATAAATAGTTTTTTTTGTTTTTGCTTAGTTTATTTGTATGCGTCAAAGAAAATATCTTTTGAATTCTATACATTCATATTTTAAGGCAGTATAGAGAAGGATAGAACATATCCTGCAAACGCAGATAACAAGAGTAGCATTTATTCCTTTATTCGGAACAAAGTCGGACTAAAGTCGGTGACCAATTATAATCGATCGTCTACAAATACTGCTTGTTGTTATTCTGTGTACATTTTGTTTGGGCCGGGCTAACATTTTGCGTGTCAATATCAATCATTCATTCGCCAACAAACCTGTGTTCACAAATTTAGTTACAACAGTAGGATACGTTTTGTTGAGGTTTTTAGAAACTTGTTTAAATTGTTGTATTATACAATTAGCGTACCTGTTCCAAATATGCATAAATTCTATTAAATTCCCTAGTGGCGTGAAAACCCAAGAGAAATAAACTGGACGTAATACGGATAATGCAATTTAGAAAACGTTCTATTATGAATTCTCGTTCGAAATCTAAGCGAACGTGAGTAGATCACATTCAACACAATTTTGTCATTTGAAGTACAATATTACATAGCTTCTCTCGTTTATACATAACTCGAATATCTAAAACCCAAGACCCGAGAACAAACTATGCTCACGAAGTAGTCTTCGTTCTGGCGAGGTATTTAGTCTGTGACAGTCAAGCGAGATTTTCAGCTCTCTGCCAGGTCCTGTGAAAATCGCTACAGCACTTTCGGAGACTTTTTTTTAATATTAAGAAAACAATTATTTAAAAAAACTAAGCTAAAAAAGCATTTAGCTGTTATTTTGACATTACAAATAGAAACCCCATTTTTATTTAGTATGTTGTAGGTTGTTGAAAAAATAGTCTATTGTATTATTGTACTATTCTTTAGTTTATTGACAAATTACTTTTATATTTAACTTGTTTTTTTTTTTTTAATGTAATTACTAGCTGTGCCCCGAGGTGTTACTCGCGGTTGGCCATCCTAAACAAACCGATTTATCCAACTCTGTGCGTTCATCTAAATCCGTTCAGACATGCTGGTGTGATTGATTAACAAACATCCATCCAGCCACAATCGCATTTATAATATAATAGTAGTAAGATTATATTGTACCCTTTGAAATTTCAAAGGGCGATGAGACAACTAATGAAATCAATTTTAATTTTGCATTTTATGTAT
The DNA here is from genome assembly GCA_921293045.1 of Aplocera efformata. NCBI lineage: Eukaryota > Metazoa > Arthropoda > Insecta > Lepidoptera > Geometridae > Aplocera > Aplocera efformata. The sequence continues at coordinate 3,695,693 of OV121057.1, forward strand.
TTTCTTTTTATGTGAGTGAATGATGGAACGAGCTGAGAGCCCGCCTGATGGTAAGTGGTGACCCTCGCCCATGTCAACAGTAATGCGTGCGACTCAGTATGAGATCCAAATCTTTACTGAGTCGCATTCATCCTGCTGCGTCCATCACCCGAGAGGGGGATGATACGTCTCATGCGCATGTGATTTCACCGGCAGCCACACCCTTCCACCGGAACACAGTAATGCAATCACTACTGCTTGGCGGCAGGTTGATGTAGCGGATTGTGGCAGCAGTGATGTAGCGGTGATGTAGGAAATCTTTTAAATACGACTTACATTTGTGAGGAAAGGTGCATTGTCGTTGATGTCGGTGAGCTCGAGGATAACTTCGGTGGTGGACCGCAAACTGTCAGAACCCAGCCTTCCTCCGTGGTCGGCTGCCATTATTAGAATCTGCCATCTGGGAATAAATTTCAAGATTGAAGAGCATAACCTCGATCTAAGCTTCAAAAGACCCTAGCCACTGGTGCCTATTTTAATGGTGCTCGGTGACCATCATACAACTTTTGTAAATAGTAGAACGGCATTTTTTCTTAATACACTAACATCTGTCTAGAATATTTTTTTCAATTTCTGGGGGATCGTGTTACTCGCATACCGCTAGACATACTTCCCCTGGGTACTGTTAAAGGAGCAACAAAAAGTGGCAGTAGAACTTGAGCCGATTTCATCCGGTGAAGTACTGCCACCACATCCAACACTAAAATACAGGCGGACGTTACATTATCGTCTCACACTGTACGACTTTAGTCTACTCATGTAAGGGTAACCACTTAAATTGGGAACTGGCGAATATGATATAATTATACTTATGAGGAAATATTAAGATGGTAAAGCCCTAGCACGGAGCATGTTAAGTAGTAGAGAGTGAGAGTGAGAGTGAGCTAGTAGAGAGTGGACGTGAGTGCCACCTACTTCCTATTATCTCTATCCACTCTCTCTCACTTGTTTAGGCTTATAATTAAGTGCATTACCACTTAAGATTATGACAGAAGCCATCTCGTTCTATCTCATATTGTTGTAAAGAGTCAGCAATAGTTTTACAGCTACAGAAGTATAATAGATTTTTGTAAGGGTGATGAAAAAGAATCGACATCATTGTCTACTTTTCGTGTAAGAGTAACTCTGATGTCGGAGTTTTCAAGCTGCCCGAAGGACTCCAACATGGCATACCAATATAACATGGCTACAACATAATGGCTTTTCATCAATAATGGCGGTCAATTGCTCGCAAATCACCTGGCAAATCCAGAAGGCTGGTCGCGATCTAAAGGTTTCGTCAGACGGAGGCAGCCGTCGTTGTCGATCTGCAGGAATGCTTTCTGTTCATGCTTCACGAGGGAGTAGACTATGTTTTGTGGTGCATTCCTGTCCTTGATGTCAGGGTCGTACGCTTCCACCTAAAATCACGATTATATTTATAAGTACAAACAGAAAAAAAAACATTTGTAATCGACTCCAAAAAAGGCTTTTCAATTTGGTTATAGGTATTTTTTGTGTTTTTCTTACGGGATTCTTCGCCAGTTGTGGACTAATTTGGGTGATTTTTAATTTGGTACGATAGTTTCGGAGGTGGTCCCATAGAAATTTTTTTGAACAAATTTCACCCTTAACGGCGTGAAATAAGTAATAAAAATCAGTTTATGCGATTTTTAAATCAATAAATTTTATTACCTTTACGTATGTTGTATGTAAATTTGTCATATTGGATATTGATATGACGATCACAGTATCAATATTTACGTGGACATTTTAATCCAGAAAAGTGAATACATTAGTTGAAGTAGATTTTAGCTTTATTAGATTAAGGTGAGCTATTTATAGCTTGATTAATCAGCTTGGGGTAACCCACAGACTTCTATATTTTACACTAGAAATAGAAGTAATTTATAAATTCTCTTGTCCGCTTAATATGTAATTATGGAGTCAGTAAGCTAATTTCAAATTATTGAAGGCATTACGTTAATCCTAATTATACGTGTGAAATAGAGGCTTTTGAACTTTGATTTTAAGCGGCTTTTAATCTCAAACCATGGCTTCAAACAACATATGAATACTTTTGACCGGTTCGTGAATTATCTTTAAACATGAAGGGATTGTGATGGATTTAAGCGTTACGATGATACAATTTTATTGACTTTAGGTCACGCTCCTGAAGATGCCTCGTGGAGAAGCGAAACACAAGTCGATTCTATTGTTGAGTGTTTGCATAAATATTAGAAGTTCAGCGGAGCAGAGTAGAGCTTTCCTAAATGTTACCCCTTTTCAGATCATACTTAATAATATAAGGAAAGAACGCGGCGACTTCGTCAGCGTGTTCTTTTTTCTGCGCGGAACTCTAGTTCCTTTCTTTTTCTTAAGTAAAGGTATCCTTAGTATAACATCAGCTGTCAGTGAAAGTCCCGTCAGAATCGGTCCAGCCGTTTCGGACATTAGTCGGAATAAGCAGACAGACACAAAACTTTATAAATTAGTTTTTTTTGTTGTAAAAAGCTGTTTTCACATTACAAACTCACAATTAAATTATATTTGTTAAAGTACCTTATATACTTTCAAATGCATTTGGTAAAAAGCTGTTATTTTTTCATTAGAAACAGACACTTAAATTTTATTACTCGACTTTTATTATTGACTTACTTTCACGATACACCCTTCATACAACTTCTCTTCCTCGATAGTCTTCGTATAATTAGCAAGGAACACCGGCGGATTATCGTTCAGATTCTCAATGTTGATGATGACTTTGGCATAGTCTTCGTATATACCATCAAAAGCTCTGACGTCTAAACTGTAGCTGGTGATGTTCTCGTAATCCAGTTCGTTATTGACTCTGATCTCGCCGGTAAAGTTGCGAATGACAAAAGCATCGTACGTGTTGCCGGCAACTATGCTGTATGAAACTACAGAAGCTGTAACAGAGAATAGTAATTTAAGCAGAAGTCGGAAATTAACCGACAGTGAAAAACAATATCTAAGTATTCAATAATAATGAACGGGTGTACACACAGGTCTGTACAAGATTAAGGACTCAATCGATTGTAATATAACGACCCCTTAAAAAACTTGATAGTTGTCTTCTCAACCAGACAAAACGTTTACGGATGAGCAGAACATTTTCAATCGGGCTTATAACGTGAAATATGTGTAGCTGTCTTCTGCAAATCAGGAAATTCTAGTGTACGGGTTTCAGAGAATAATCATTTGTAGCACGCTAGTTGTGTTATTGATCTTACCTGTATCGATATCCAACGCACTAACAACAGTGACAAGCTCATTAATGTTTGCGTTTTCAGCAATCGACTCAGCAACATACGTATCTTGGGTGAAATGAGGCGGGTTGTCATTCTTATCAGCAATTTCTATTAAGAACACTTGTTGACCAGCATTGTGTTTGCCGGGAATAAGCGCAGATTCTGCGTTATCAGTCGCTATAATCTTTATGTTGTAAAAACTCCTTTCTTCTCTGTCAAATAACTTCAATGTGGTAATATTTCCAGTGACTGGGTCAACTGCAAAGGGATCTGACGGGTCGCCAAGTTCATATGATATTTGATTGTTGGCTAAAGTTCCGTCGGCGTCAAAAGCTCGCACTTGCATGACGGGTGTTCCTGGGTTCTCATTTTCAAGAACACTGCCTGATCTAATTTCACTGAAGATTGGTATGTTGTCGTTTACGTCCTCAACTTCTATTTGAATTATAGTTTCTGCAGCGAGTTTGTAATTGTTCTGAAAATTAGAGATATAATGAAAAAAACTAAATAACAACCAACGAATTTAGGGTTGCCAAATGGAAAAAATTGGAACCATTATTGTTTCGACTGTCATGTCACAGCAATTTTAATCTCAAACTGTTAAGTTATATTTACTTTTAAACTATTGGCACTATATGAATGAAAATTGGTATGTAGGTGTGAACCGTTACATAACGTTATAGTGAATTTGTAAAAAAGAAATGCAATTTTAAGGATGGCACGTACGAGTAATACATGTAACTGAGGTATGTAAAATAGCGTATGGATATCATCAGGTAGGACATTCAATTAATTTTTTATTATTAAGTTAATATCTGATTTGTTGGCTTATCTGAAAACCCTTCGAAAGTCATAAAAAATTAGAGGAACAAACATTTTATGTTTTTTCTAATGACCTTTAAACTATGAAGTAAATATAATTCTAATAAAAAATGTAGTAAACCTTGGTGGTAGAGAATCTTTAAGAGTGCAATTACGAATCGAACTTATATACTAACTATTAAATAAATAATACGATCCTTCTGATTACCTGATTGGCAATCGATTACCATTAAGCCTACAAACGCTTTTATTACCAACAGTATAATGCGTTCGTTGCTGACCTTTAAAATAATTAAAAAGTTATACTCCCTACGCCACTCGTGATAAACATGAACAAAATTAAATTCGTGAAAAATGATAAGTTAGAAAGGAAAAATACACCACAATTTTTCTTACCTGTATTCTAACAGTGAGCGTATAATCTGTTATTTTCTCATAATCCAAATGGTTCCCCAGCTTGATATAAGCAGAGTCAGCCTCTGGCTCCAACACAAATGTGTGCCACTTGTTTGTTTGTTCGGTCTGCCCCTGTACTAGTTCAAATTGTAACTTTTTCTCTTCGGGGATGTTTGAGCTGTAAATAAATAATAAGCATGACCCTAATACATCACACATATGGAATTATTTTATTTCCCCCCAGGGAATTCACTTTAATATAATGCAAACTTCAAAAGAAATGGAAACTGGTAGACAATGTTGATCAACTTCCAACAACCAAGTTTCTAAATTTCAAATTCACGTTAAACTCGTGTCTATTAATTCGTACTTACATCGCCCTAACTGTAGCTATAGGTGTGTTGAAATCTGCGTAATTTTCTTTTAATTTTATCGCCTCGTCGGGAACTTCTATGAAAGATGGGCTCTTCTTGTTAGATTCCACAACTTGGATGTCTAAAGTTATGGAACTTTGTTGCGGGGGATCGCCCATATCTTTTACTATCGCGCTTAGTTTGAACTTGTAACCGGGCAATTTCTGCGGAAACAAAGGAGTTTGTAAGTACATTAATAATATTGTTTAGAGTAACTCCAACTAAGAATAGAGTGAATTATAAAACAACAAATGTCTAAAAATATTTTATACTCACATCAATAGTCTTATTCAAAAATATAACCCCGTTGTCAGGATCTATATAAAAATATGCTTGATCCGGCGAGTTTGAGTCCAAACTGTAGTGGACAATGGAGTTGTTTCCATCGTCTATGTCAGTTGCTGATATCCTCATGACTTCTCTCCCACTCGGAAGATCTTGTGGTACTGACTCCGAATATGACTGTGTATGAAAAATCATGTTAGTTTTGGTCATAGACAACAGTTTGTTTAAAAAGAAATTCAAAAGATATCACAGAATTTTTGTTTTCAAACACTTTTCATTGATAAATTCTTATGGTACAGTAGATTCAAATTATTAAGTAGTAGAACCTTAGAGTATAATCATTGCAAAACCTTAGCATACAGACAGTCATTAATCTAAACAATTCTGACATGTTCTACGCGAAGCATGCCCAAAGCTTAGAGAAAGATTTCATTTTGTAAATTATAATAATCGTGCAGTGTGATAAAATGCGCCTAAGGGGGAAAGAGCGGCCTAGCTAAAGAAAACACATCAACTACAAATGTGCAAAAAAAGTGTATCAAACACATGAACACTTAAAATATATTACCAATAACGCCTTGAGTGGCGGCCTATGATCCTAAATCAGACATGCAGGAACATGCAAGTAAAGAAAATATATTTCAAAATTGAAGAATTCGATTGTTACCATTGCTTATACATAATTCAATCGCTATAACAAATAAAACACAATGGTAACAATTTAAATGTAACACAGAAAATATAGTGACATTTTATTGATTTTGTGCGAAACACTTTCTCTCATTGTGATAGTTTCAGTTGTTTTGGACAAACCTTCCATACGTCTCCACGGAAGACCTTGGAAAAACAGGCAAGCGTTAATAATATCTGCGCCACGTTTTGAGGCTAATGAACGAATATTATGTTAGTCATATATGATATGTATACAGACAAAGAAATTGAACAGTTTATCTATTCAGATGATATATTATACAATATTAGTATATAGTAACAGACCGAAAAATAAGACATATAATAAAAAAATCCAAGAAATGGAAAAAAAATAATTCATGCATTGAGTTTTGATATAACAGTATTTAACCAGAATGCCCAAATGACACATTCATTGAACCTAATCATTAAAGATTATTTTTTAGATGTCCTAAGATAGATAGCCTAAGTCTAGCTGAGAATTTAGCTTTTTTAAATGCAACGTACATGTTGCTAACGAAAATTTGATCTTTAAGATTAATACTCACAACTTTGTCGAAGACCGGTTGGTTGTCATTGATGTCCTCTATCAATATTTTAATTGTACACGCGTCATCAAGTTGTGGCTGACCGTTATCACTCGCTCTTACTGTAATATAGGCTTCTTTCTCTCTCGATGGCTCATCATGATCGAATATCTGTATAATATTATCGATGTTACAAATCAAATAGGAGGAAACGTCATCAAATGTAGTCTTACCTACAGAAAATCCTTCATAAATGGATGCTAGCTATGACATTATTATTAGATTTGGACCAACTTTATAATACAGAAAAATCTACAGTATATTTCATTCGATATATTATCAGACGGTGAAATATGGCAAAGATCACTTTCCTAAAACAAATAGTAAATACTCACATCAGCTGTGGTTATCCTGCCTGTTTCAGGGTCGACGTGAAACCTCTCCTTTTCACCTGGTGTGGATACGAATTTATATGTGACTGTTCCTCCCATGTCAGGTGGATCTCTGTCCTCTGCTTTCACCTGTTGGTGATGATGCTTATTAAAATTTGTTTAAAACAAGTGACAACTAAGTATCCTTAATTAGAAACAATCCACAGTTGTTGATTATAAAGTTCAGTTTTACCGATTACCTGATCCAAATGATGAAGTAACTTCAAAATGATAAGAAGCTTAAATATTAAAGGTAAATTAGTAAAGTTTGATGACAATAAACATAAAATTTACTTAAAACTAGTTATCAAAATTATTATAAAAACCATATTGAAACAGAAATCATTTGTCATAATTTTTAATGGAAATATTACTTTATTCTAGGTCAACATCACTGATGTATAACTATGGTAAACAAAATAAAATTTAATTCGTAATTTGTTTAAAAGTTGATTGATTGACTGAAAATTCTTTACTTCACATAAAATATACGTAAAATCTCCAAAATGTACGTAAAATATAAACTTATACTAATATATATGCTTGGAGATGTTTCATTGAAAACTTTGAACAGTAATTTGACTTGATGAGAGGTGACGGAGCGATCATGGATGAAACACCCGTTACCCACCCTTAGCTAATCGGCTACTCAAACGAAACTTGTAAATTAGTAAGGCTTGGAGGGCAAAGTAATACAAACATAATGGTAAAACTTTCAAAAAATAACTAATGCCTCCTAAAAATTATGAAAAAGGCTATAATCATTATACCAAGGCATATTACAATGATTGTTTTAGAACAAACGTTGTTCTATTACTACTAAACTGGGATGTATCAATTATTATTTTGAGTCGAATACTGACTTTTCCATTTTGCAATAGATGATGATTCCTAAATAATTTTAGTGACCCATAATTCTAATTATCGGTGTCGGTTAAAGCTGCCAATCTAAAGTGAGATAACTCTGCCGAAGTCTAGTGGTAAGTAGGAAAAGGATTGTTATGCAGTGGATCCGCTTACATACTCCGCAACGATGAAGTACCAGGATATGGCGAGATGTACACGACGACTATGTAATGATATCGTGTTGCGGTTGCGGTAGGTGGTAGCCAATATTTTTAAACTAACAAGTAATATAATAGTTAAGTGTGCATCAATGTAGATATATTTGTCTGTATCACTCCATGCTAAAATACGAGCTTTGCGAGGGACGGATTTTGCGTTCGAAGACGAAAATCGAGTTAAAGCCATCTACAAAATAATAAAGACTAATATATTATTTAAATTTTATCTTTAATATACAGTATATTGTGTGTAAAACATCAGGGATCTTGTCCTCGGCAATTTTGGTTGCTAGATGAAAGTTTACATAAACAGAGCCAACTTTGGAACATAATTCTAAAAGGAAAAGTTTATCCAATCTTGTTTTTCTCTTACCAGATTCACCATTACATAGTCATGTTTTCCTTATCATAAATTGGATTTACAGCTTTCCTCAAAATTTGACTTCCAAAGTCTTGACTTGAAGTCAACTTTGTCAGCAGTCAGCAGAACCTTGATTGAATAAGGGAGCTGACACTTCTTTTTTCGTGCGGCTATTGAGCCACCCGAAGTCCTCAAACAATACTTATCGACTACTATATGCGATAGCAACAAAAGAACGCTTAGTTCTAATGCCACTAAACGGTCACACACCCCAATACTTACCTATATCAGTAACACACTATAACCTTATCACTTATATACTAACTGAACTGGTATTACACTTACCGTAAAAACATAAGTCCCAACCGGCTGCTCTTCCTTCACAGTTGGCCTGTAGCTTAGGCATTCTGTGAATAGTGGCTTATGATTGTCCTTAACTGCTAACTTCATTGTAGAGGCAGGTACAAACTGAAACCGTATTATAATGTAACATTTTTTTTTACGCGTAACTACACATGTATATTAGAACGAATTATTTCCATTATTATCTAAAAGTTATTTTAACTGTTCTCTTATTTTTGAACCTGGTTATGGTTAAATAGTTCAACATATTCAAATACTTTCATTTCAAAAAGTTATTTATTTAGGAGCAGAGAAAGTTAACCTCAGTTTTAGTAACTTTGCTTCAAATTGAACCACACGTAATAGAAGTAAGTCATAACTAGAAAATGTTTCTAACTAATCTAGCCATGTATGATTGAATACAGCAAACTAAAACGTCTTCATATACTGATGGCTAAACGTGAATTATACGGGATGTCCCAAAAAAGGAAATGTCAACCGGAATCCCCGAAAGTAGCCCCTAGAGGCACAACCAACTGATTACGTTCACTGAACAACAAAAAAAGGTTTATAGTGAATCACTTTCGGATAGATACTAATAGAAAATGGTGAAGAAGAAGTTATAGATACATCGTAGAAAATGCACAATTTAAGTTAAGGCTACCGTTGAGGGTCTTTTAGGGTTCCACATGACACTTCTGATCCAAGGGACACGGTTGTACGCGGTTTGAAATCTTAATAAAGAATCTAAACAAAATATTATCCTAAATTAGTACTGTCTATCCAAATAAAGAACACATTAATCACCGAAACGCAATTACATCGTCGACGAAAAATTCTAATTATGTACGAATCCAATTAGGTAATTTTGACACAAGCTCAACTGATATAAAAAGTACAACATGCAATGTTCAATTTATATCTATAATTTTGCCTAGAATTCTTATTTTGATTTGTTCGAATCAGAATTCATATTGTCTTTGTAAATCTTACGTAAAAATTCAATACATCATTACAGACAATCTTATTAAATTGATTGCGATTGTCGATATACGTACAATTTCTAGCAGGGATACAATTTCATTTTCGATCGTGTGTAATCATCGATATTATTTTTATCTAGAATCCTTCAACTCTTAATTGATTCGCATCTTTTATTACAGAGAAAAATACAAAAAAGGAAACACAGTCTATCAGTAACACTCATACTGACGGAATATACAATAAGCCTAACACCGTAATACTAAGCCTACGTAATTTATGAGGGCTGGTTTTGAAAGGAGAATATTGTCTATTGTCCAATAAATAGCTAGCCTACTTGGAGGTTGAATATGGAAAGAGGTCTTAATACCCAATTTCACCAACAGTACCGTATCTCACCGTATAATAGAATTATTGCAGGACTAAGATGGCAAGTAAGTTAATAGCATTTGACATTATTATCGTAGTGGCTCAGATACGGGACGGCCGATGATATTATCATAGGAAAAGATACATATTTTAAAAACGTCTTAGTATATTGAAATCTTGTTATAGACCTCCAATAGGCAGAGTAAGCCAATTGGAGCTCAGTGGTAAGATTGGAGGTGGATTGGATTAAGTCAATCCGATACCAGTTCTAACAAAACTGTATCCGAGGTCAAAACAAGCCTCGGATAACTAAATATTGTATGAAAGTGAAGATACAAAGTTAACAGTGTGAGAACAGTTAATTGATAATAATCACATCGGAGGGTGGGTCATAAAGTTTGCGGAATTAGGAGTGAATTGGGGAGGGAGATTTGTGTACTGACTTCTTCATCTATGCCTGATGTGATGTTATACATTAAATTCCTCAAAATTTTCACCAATTCAGAAACTTGTACGCTCAAATGACAACACGAGAAATCAGAAAGCTTAAAAGGATTAGTCAAGTTATGTTCTGGTTAAGTCGATCAAGCCATAAAGGTGGCTGGGTAAGTCGAAAGTAATCTAATTATGACTGCTGGGTTCTTGACTCCAAAAGAAGATGAATAAAGCATACGATAATATTATAATACGATATTCATTCTGATGTCGTATAAAAATAACTGAATAAATCCTGCCACAATGGCTTGAACATATACAAAAATTTTAATTTTATTAAATTACGTAAATTAAGCCATTTTCAAGATATCTCTGAAGAAGAATCAGGACGAGACATCTAAAATTTCGTTCCGTCCTGGAATTCTCCATAAATATTCAGTAATCATTGGTTACTTTTACCAAACATTACTGATACATATTATTTTTAAAACAAATCATCCAAAAATCCCAATATTTCATCTGGCTTAAAAAAAATAAGGAATTGGATCGCAAATTGGTACTTTGTTTTTTTTTTTTTGTATGATTGTTACGCGAATTTTTCGCCAATTGTGGACCGGTTTAGACAATTATTTTTTAATTTAATATTTTGTAACTGCAAGGTGTTCTCATAGAAATTTAATGTAGAAATTACACCCCAAACGGCGAAAATAACGGATGAAGGCATAGAAGTCTTAGCATTAATTATTCTTAAACATTTTTCAATATTTATTTATAATGACATGCACACGAATCTCAAAAAGAACTTCCTTACAATTCCGCAAACTTATTGACCTTGTACAATTATAATTTCGATATATACCTTATGTCTTTCCTGGGTGGCGTGTCAGAGAGCATCGGAATTAAGTGACAGATTAGTGAGATGAACAGTTATTACTTACAATTCCAAATGTTGCAAGGAATACATTTCATGCACATAAGTCTAATATATTTAATAAGCGTAAAATAATCGAAATCTATAGGGACAAAGCTGTTGGGGTTGGGTACTGGTGATATGGTACGAGTGATGTTATGGTACATTGCAGGATGCATGGTAACTCACGGGCGGCGCGTGGATGGGCAGATGCCTTGAGTGTCTTAATCGCGTTATGTGGTGTGGTGTGAAGTCTCGGGCTGTGAACAAAGAAATAAATGTTAGTCTTCCTTATTGACTATCTGTGTCTGTTTTAAGGTTTCCGTACTGAAAGGGTAAAATGGGACCCTATTACTAAGATGTCCGCCAGTCTGTCTGTCACCAGGCTGTATCTCATGAACCGTGATAGTAAGAGTTGAAATTTTCACAGATGATGTATTTATGTTGCCATTATAACAAGAAATACTAAAAAACATACAAAAACGTGATTTTTAGAAAATAGTTCCGTATGAAGGAACTAGATGGCGCCACTTGTATTTTATTAGTATAGATAATAGTACGGAACCCTTCGTGCGCGAGTCCAACTCGCATTTGGCCGGTTTTTATTATTATATTTATCTGTCTATATAATTACAATTTGCCACATGTATGACGGATCACTTGAAAACGACTCTGATTGGGCTGAGTTTTGTTTTGTCATGTTCGTTATCCACCGTAACAGTAAAATCTAGTTTATTTGTATTTGCAAACGTCGGGCCGGGACGCTAAACGAATAAAAAATCTCCAAAAATAAAACCAAAGATTATTTACGTTTTAGTATAAAATCGATCTTTTTGGCATTGGGAAGACCCAAGTCGCACCCGGTTGCGCTCGTCACCTGAGACGGGGATGTTACGTCTCATGCGCATGTGATTTCACCGGCACCCACACCCTTAAACCTGAACACAGCAACGCTAGAGCGCCACTGTTTGGCTACGAATCTTAGTTTATATGTGCTTGGTATAAAAGATCTCTTTGAAACTCATAGGATAATAAAAGCATCAAAGTTTACATTACAAATCGTGTATTATGAAGACTCATTGTGTTTCTACGTAAGAAAACCAAATTATCTTACGTAAAGGTGTAATATCTGCTCGTATTACGCGGTTCAAATGAACTCGGATATGCTGTACAGATAAAGATAACAAGTTTAAACGACGCTGTTGCATGTTTGTTGAGGCTTACTGCTTCTAACTTAAGTAAGGGAGAATTTTGCTTAAAATAATCTAATACTCAAACTCATTTATTCCTTTAGATCTCAAGTATCGTTTGGACAAGTAAATTTTTACATACATAAGTAAACAAATTCGTGATTATAACATGTCACAGGAGCTGTTTAGGCACATTATATGCACACAGATATGTTTAATTACAGTCAGTTGTCATGTTTGAGTAGTCTTATTTGTTAACTTTACGTTCGTTCTAAAGGAAGAAAGTTTGCGTTTAGGTCTGTCGATTATTACCAGCATCAAACATTGTACTGAATTAAGTGTAATACTGTAAGCAACCTACAAGTACTCAGACGCGGGTATGCTGAAGGTGCTAACATCTTTGATGCACTCGTAAATAATTTGAGTAACACAGGCCAGAACAAAACGATATTTGAGATATAAAGAAAAAAAAAAAAAAGTTTATTTCAGTCATATATTACCAGCATCAATGCTAAATAAAGTGTCATTCTGTAGGCTAACCTACAAGTACTCAGACGCGGGTATGCTAAAGGTGAGTTACTCAAATTACCAGTACACGTTTGATGTACTGGTAATTTGAGTAAAACAGGCCAGAACAAAACGATACTTGATATCTAAAGGAAAAATAAATTTTACCAGCATCCGCCCTTGTGGAGTGCTAAATAAAGTGTATTCTTCTACGCAAACCTACAAGTACTCAGGTGCTAACAGGTTTGTTGCACTGGTAATTTGGGTAACTCATCCCAGAACAAAACGATACTTGATATCTAAAGGGAAAATAAATTTTACCAGCATCCGCCATTGTGGAGTGCTAAATAAAGTGTATTCATCTACGCAAACGTACAAGTACTCAGGTGCTAACACGTTTGATGCACTGGGAATTTGAGTAACAAAGGCCAGCCGTTTGCTGCCGGAGCGTGCGTCTTATTGTATTATCCCGATCGGCTGTGATGAAGTGTGTTGGTACTGGTGCAGATTATATTCCCAAATAATGGCTTTGTTTAGAACTCTCTCGCAGATCGGAGCACGTCTGACAATGTACTAACGAATTAAATATTAGTTTTTATTGACGTAGCAAATGTTTTACGAGTATCCTTGAGAGTACCAATGTTTGAGCACTCATATACTATTCAAATGTCATTTTGACTTATAAATATTGTTGTTATTTTACCAAATTAAATATTAGATTGGTTCTCTTCTTACTTGTTTTTTGAATTGATATAAAATGGATATAAAAGATAATATTAAGTAATAATGTTTGAGGTATACTTCTTTTTTACCGCAATAAATAAATAAAATTGTACATACTTATACCCCTGCATTAGGACTGAAGTTTTCCACAAAGAAAGTAACAAACTTTACGCTTATCACAAAGTTTGCACTAGCCGGGAAACGAACCCGGGACCGCTCTACGGAAACCGAACTAACATACGCCGTCTAAGCTATGGTTGGAGATGAATCCCAAGCCACCGAGGGCAACCAACCATGGCGCAGAACTTCGCAAAATGCAAAAATAGCAACAGATCTGAAATTTGTTTAATTTGATAATCATATTGTTTATTGGAAGCAAGTCTGTTTTAGTGTTTAAAGAAACCACTAAAAATAATTGCGGTTTGGTCTACCTAGGGATCAAAGTATCTAACAGTTACATCATCCAAATTGATCTAGAATTGGCGAAGAAAGCGTGACAAGCATTAAAAATACAACCCATTTGAGTACGTTAAAATGCTACTTTTCTGGAGCCATCAAACCATCAAATTGTTCTTTACACGCTAAGATCCAAAAATGTAATTCAATTCATTCTTGGTGAAACCTGTAAAACCGCAAAAATTGGCTTTTTGTAATTTCGCCTTTTGTCGTATAAAAATCTCATCTGCCTTTATCATATATCGTAATATGTCATTATTTGTATTTTATCTTGTACTTGATAATATTCCGAACATCCTACGTAAAGGCTTTCATCCCTTTGAGTGAAACCTTGCGTGCTATTTCCCATTTATACGATAATTCCCCGAGACGTTAGGCTGTTGATAGATTCCCTTATAAAGACAATGTTACCTCGAATACGTTTGGATATTAAGCCTGAATCCGTTATCTTACCATATATTATAGTATCGGGATGTTTAGTCGATGAAATTACAGGCGTAACCTCCCCGTCAGGTGTCTTATAGTGACGGAAGCAATGCCATGCTACTTGGGTGTTCTTATAATATATAGTGAGGAGGTCTGAGTATTTTTGTTGTTGACGGTCACTACTCAACATAAGGTGAGCCGCGAGATCTTCCCATAAAAAATGTGTGGATCTTTTTTTTTATATTGTAGTAATGTCCTTTCTATAAAACTCCTAACACCAAAAGTGTACTCCACCAGAAATTATTTAAAACTCGAAAACGTTATTATTAACACAAAGAACTTGAAATATGTTTAAATTCGTAAAAAAAGAATATGAAAACACCAAACCTTTTAATCTACCTTGTCGGTGCTACCATCAGTCTAGCTCAGATTCAGCTTGAAATAAATTGAGTGTTTCGATCGATGTGACTTTTTCCCTATATATATCAACAAGGCTACAACAGAGAAAAGCTTTCACAGAAACTAGTGCATTAAAATCAGCCACAAGCTGTTTGTAATCCTTTCTACGCGCAAATATAAGTGATTGATTGAAAAAAATTTATAATCCAACTTCAACACTTTCATCCCGTTTGTGGCCCTAATGGGACCGAAAAGTTTTCCGTGTAATTTCCTTGGGACCAACTGCTTTTTTTGTTAGATGCTATGTGACTGGTCTATTGCAACAGATTATTCAGATTATTCAAGGATTTTAACAAATAACGTCCATGATTAAGTGACGTGTTATATGCGCAAATATATGTGTGTGTATATTGTGATGAGTTCAAACGATACTTGAAATCTGAAAGAATATCGAGTTTGAGTTTGAAGACAGGGCATGGTGGCAGTAGTTTGCTGGTCGAACGTGGCACGAATTCCACTGCTTAAATAAACTTTAAATAAAATGAAATAGAAAATAATATGAATAGGTCATAGTTATACTGAAACAGTTAAAGGATAAGAGGTACCTAAGTCGGGAAGTACTCAAGTTGTAAGTTAATATTTAACTAGCTGCCGCTACTCGATTGAGCGGAAATTTACACAAAATGTAATATAAATATCAATATCGATAATGGAAGCGGAAAATGATAGGAACTTTTAATTAATAAAAGTAGGTACACATTAATAATGTTTTTGTTATCTTGAACTCGACGAAAAAATATTATTTTAGGCCAATCACGAAGTATTTCTTTGTAATAAGCAGATATTAATATGATTTACTGTATTTTGATACCATACTCGATAGGTTTTGAGCAAAAAATATGTTTGAAGACATAATAGTGCGCCAAAAATTGGCCTTTTTCATTTTTAAGATTTATACTATATAGCCAGTGCCGCTCAAGCTAAAATCTATCAAGCTGTTTAGGTTACAGAGCGTGCCAAACACATAAATACATACACTCGAAACACATAACCCTCCTGGCGCATTTGGGTAAAAACAACACCGCTGCTCCCATAAAACCAAGCAGGGAGCACCCCCACGACTTGAAATATTGCCCCTATATAACCAGCTAGTTATCCAACGATAACGGACAGTTACTATCCTTGCGCTAATAAGGTTCGTGTATCAAATACATTAATTATAGCGCGGCACAATAGCACCCCCGGGGACGAACCACTTGCCTAGCTGTTTCAGGGTTAGCTGTTGCGATTTTAATGTCGGCTGACTAAAATCTTTGTTTCCTTATTCCGCGACGAATATAGCTGTTTGTTCTGTGTCTGGGGGTCAATAAGTATACGATAAGTATACCAACAATAATCTTAGTTTGAGGCTAGACGGCGCTGTGTGAAATGTCTATAAATATTCAGATAGGAAAGAAACTCTTTGAGTTCCGTGCCCAATGGTAAAAGAAAACATCATTACTAATACAATATCTGTGTGTTCATATTTAAAGAGCTTTCTTGTCTCTATCCTCACTCACATGTGATATCCTAAAAAGCAATCAGCGTTTAAATAAATTACGTTCTTTAACGCTAATTATTTTTCACGTCAAACATTTAAACAACAACAACAACGTTAACACACTCATACCTCTGCACTAGGATGCCCTGTGTCGCAGATGGCATGGACAAACACAGAAACACAAGACAAACACCCAAGACCCGAGAACAAACTTGATGCTCACCACACAAAGTGTGCCCCGGCCGGGAATCGAATCCGGGACCCCTCGCTTCGAAGGCAGGGCCAAAGCCACGGAGCCGTTACATTTATATAACAGAAGCTTTCAAACAAAACTGTAGCGTAGATCTCTAATTGCATTACAATTAGACGCAAGCAAGTCAAAGTTGAAAAACTTAAACATTTAACTAAAATAATAACCGCGTACTACAGCGACAGTTCTATTTAATTTTCCACAAAGAGTTGCAATTCTGCGAGTAATGTTTACAACAATAATATACAAATAGATTATTTCCTGTTTCTGTCCTCGAAATAATGTGCGAGATTATAATTTCGAATGGAAATCAGAGGCTGAGATTAACCCACGAAAATAATTAAAAATAATCTTGTTAACACGAATTCTGTCAGGTCATTATGTTGCCAGCATTAATTGAAAAACTTAAACAGTTGACTGTAATATTAACCTCGTAATACAGCGATATTTCTATTTAACTTTCTAGTAAGAGTTGCAGTACCGCGAGTAATGGTTATAAAGAGAATAAATTCAAAGAATTTAAAATAACAGCGAAGAATCTCGAAATAATATTATGTTAGATGATAAACTCGAGTGCGAATCAGAGTTAGAGATCTCCCACGACCACTTCTGTCAAGTCAATGTTGCCAGCATAAATATTTCTCAAAAAGTCAGAGCCCGCTTTCGTTTTTTGCTTACTTCAACTTCGCGAAAAATGGCTCGAACAAAAAATATTCGGAGTTTTAACTAATTATTCTGTGAGAGTAAAACCGTCCTCAAAGGACGGTTTTAATTTCCAAATCTATTCCGTTCTGATGCATCCAAACCAAAAGAGTACTCAACTAATTGTTTTTAAACAAAACTTCAACCAATCCTTTAGATCTCAAGTATCGTTTTGACATGTCAGTCATGGAACAGTGACCATATTCGTGCGCTTAAAACGTGTCAAACTATGTCCAATATAAGAGATAATTACATAGATTGTAGGTTGCAGCGAATACCTAAATCCTTTTCAAAATTGAAAACATCGCGTAACTCAACAGAAAAATCCTCATATACATGCCATACGATAGTCCTCTCGAGGTTTACAGATTGTACCTGAGAATAGGACCCAGGTATTTCAAACTACCCATTCAAAGTCAGGAACACGACTGCATCGCGTGTGTCTGACACCGGAACCTAGGTTTTTTTCTCAGCGATCCTTTGTTGGGCTTCCTTTGGCTAGCTGTGGGGTACTGCCGGCCCCAAGAGGTCGTGGGGGTCGGGGTGGTCCCATTGTGTCGGCCAATTTGAATATTCAAGTGTGGGCACGCTCTGTAAACGATGTCGATGGCCGGGGTTAAGTTTTTTTTTTCTAGTGGCTTAGTGACTTCCAACTGTAGGTCGTAAGCGATTTGCTTTTTAAATGCTTGGTGTTTAAATTTGTAACATAGTAAATGCATACATATATTTACGCCTTATCTCCCAAATGATAAGGCAGCGTCTTAATGTGCCGATTTTCACCTTGTTGGGTACACTAACGCTGCATACGAAATTGGTTGTCTTGAATAATGTATATCACGACTAACTTAAAAATCTTTTTTTTTAAGATCTATTTTGGAGGTGGATTGTCTTTCTTCAAACTTATAAGGTACACTCTAATTAGTAAACAAAGCATTATCAATATCGCAGAGATATAGAGTAACACAAAAAAAAAAAAACATGTACCTGTACAATTAAGAGTTACAATTTTTACTCCTCTTGTTTGAAATCAGATTAAAACTTCCTAACTTAGATTATTTAGCTAGAATCTCAAAAATAAGATAATTAAACCACCTAGAGTTACTTGCATTAATATTGTTAATTTATCAGTGGCGACATTTCCGTTAAAATGTGGGTGATAGGTATATAAACAAATCTTAAAGAATCATTAATCAAATTAAAAGAAATCTCAGACAGAAACAGCCAGAATCACAAAAACGTTACCAAACTCATTTGAATATAAAAGCTAATTGTAATTGTTTCATCCATAGTTATAATGGAAGCCGTGCGTCAAAGAGCTTTCTATAAAGCTTTTAAGATTTCGCAGTTCCTAGGAATAAGTGTTTTGTCAACTGTGTAGCTGTGATGTTAGGTATGAAATATCGGATCTGGATACGGTAACGGATATGAAATTATTTCTCAGTATCCGAGTTTCAGATAGTTTCATTGCGCATATTATTTTTATATAATTGTAAAAGGAAATTATAGCTTAGCTACCGAAATAAAACAATCTATTTAAACAATACAAGGAATGCGCGCGGCTAGTGTTTCGCCTATGTCTGTCCGACAGACTTGGCCGACACACAATCTGTCCTACATAAACCCTGTCAAAACCTATTATAAACTACTACGCTCCCTTTTCGTAATTATTCGAAGCTTTTATACAACATTAAAAAAAATCGCTCACTATACGGTTTACGGTTCAAAATATGCACCCTTTGATAGCTTTGGACTTGATACTAAAATATAGTTAAGTTTGTAGTCTCGTTTGTAAGAATATGGGTGTGGATGATAGATAGACGCCCAAGTAAAATCGTGCGGAGTGTGTTTTGCATTGACTGTCAAAATGCAATATCGATTATGGAGGTCTCAGAAACTCAGTTACTTCGCGATTTTATTTTATCGATAATTTGTCTGTTAGTGTCACATCACTAAACCAAAATGTTTGGGTGGTTTCTTTATGATTATTAGCAGGAGTGAGAACGTTGCTTCCTAGGTTATCGTGGCAGCGATAAGGCCGCCCGACTGACGAGTTATTATGCTAAATTTTATGTACGTAAATTACTGGTGTTCCGCTGGGCAAAGTAAACAG
Organism: Aplocera efformata; assembly: GCA_921293045.1. Classification (NCBI taxonomy): domain Eukaryota; kingdom Metazoa; phylum Arthropoda; class Insecta; order Lepidoptera; family Geometridae; genus Aplocera; species Aplocera efformata. The sequence continues at coordinate 3,715,312 of OV121057.1, forward strand.
AGTGAAAGAATTATTAGGTACAGGGCCTTATTTTATAAGAGTCGTAATTATATACACGTATTTTTTCTTCGTCTTCCATACAATTTAGTAGTTCGAGGGTAGCAAATATCTTCTAACACCAATATCAACCATTATCGATCAACGGTAAAGATGAGATACATTCCCCATACAGATATAGCGAAAGGATTCGCTTGAAGAAACCCCTTTAGGAATAAGACCATCAATTGTAGAACAAGACCGTCTTTTTACTTAATACTACTTACCTAAAACTGTCACTGCAATAATGTCATTATTTATTCAATAAAATTGTACTCAATATGCTAAAAAATCTATATGTATAGTTTATTTTTTATACAGACAGCCAATGGAGAAATTTTCATAATTCATCTGGAAATTCAATGAAGCAAAAATTTATTCAATAAAATTGTATTAAATAAAATTGTAATTAAGTAAAATTCAATAAAATTGTATAAAAATTACTTAGTAATTTGATCTGCTTGTTTTTAATTGCAGATACAATACTTATATAGTATTATGTTTGTAAATACATACATTTCATATATATCAACAAGCAGCCACAGAGCATACGTATGTTCGCCACACAAATGTTTGTCCTGCGTGGGAATCAAACCCACGACTTACAGCACAGAAGGCAGAGGTACCAACTGAGTTGTGAGACCAATCATTAATCTCGTTCTTCATGAGAACTATTATAGTAAAGAGCAATTCAAACATTAAACCAACATGGCGCTGTTACACATTTTGTCATTTCTGTCTCAGAAAATTGACATTAAGCACATATGGTGCGATATATATTTTAATTTCTTAGGTAGCACGTGTTGAATATGCTTTGCTCATACAATATAAACGCTGTGTGGCGTGCTGTAGAAAATCTCGTCGTCAAAAAAATGAGCTTAAACACATTTTTACGAACGAAATTTTCTCCTACCCACCAGTTTGGTACCCACTTTTTATATTGTATTGTATATTGTCTGCTAAGACTGTGTGGTTTCTTTGGTAGCAAACTTCGTATTTCCGAATAAACTGAAATTTCCCGATATTTATTTTACGGTTTTAAGGTTACCTTTTACTAAGTTTCACCTGATATTAAGCGACTATGTAGCGAATATTGCTGCCTAGTGTGAGAAGTGACTCTAAGGCTGCCAGATCACAGCATCAGGTTCTTAATGATTTTTAACATGAAGATGGTACCTTCTTAGCAGCCGGGCATTTGCTCTACCTCGCTATGGAGTCATCACAATTCAAATTTATTCCCATTTCTTCAGTTTCGCGCTCGATCATGGTGTGCTCGATCATAATTATGAATATTTATAAAGTGTATCTGATTAGCCCGTGGTTCCCATCGCCTCGGTTGGATGCCCACCACTGCGCTCGGGTCACGGACACGGCGAAAGTTGGGTGGCTTTTTGTCATGAACTTCAAAGGGTCTCAAGTTTTGGAAATATTCGTAGAATTGTAATATCACAAAAAGAGTTTACTAACGATTCTTGACGTGTATTACAAGTGACTGATTTAAAATTCGATTGAATCATATTTTCATCACTTAATTTTGGCAGTCAAGGGTTATTTTTCCATGAAATTCACCCCTACACCTTATGGAATAAAAAAATAATCATCCAATTCGTGAAACAATTAGAGAAGATATGGCGCCTTATAAAAAACATTCCTACAGCAAAAAATAACCTCCTGCTGTTTATTAAGACAGTTAAAAAGAAAACCCGCATAACAAGGTATAAAAGTTGTGCATTAATCTCAATACCAAGCTGGTATGGTAATTAATAAAGAAAGTACTCATGAACATAAATCTGCATCATCAACGCATATTATTACCAACGACATATGAATATGCCATGCATAATAAAAATTACTCCACTAGGTTCACGGAATGACCGAGACAACTGACACTTTCATAAATATTAAATCCTTTGGGCCATTGTCCATTATGATTCGAGAAATTCCGATACCACGAATTCCGAATCGAAAAAATCGCAGCTACGAAGGAGCACTGTGAATAGGGCTCCACAAGGATTCACTGTCTCACATATGAGTCGTATAGAATCAAATCAAATCATTTCATTTCAAAGGTGGCTAGCTCAGTTAGTAATAGATCTGCCTGCAGCTCGTTGGTACGATTCTTACTCAGGACAAGCATTTGTATGACGAACATATATCGTTCTGGGTCTTAATTTGTATTAAACTCAAACTCAAACTCAAACTCCTTTATTCCTTTAGATCTCAAGTATCATTTGGAATATATCATATTTAAATATATCATTTAAATATATTTATTTACAAAAAAATAAATATTTATTTTTTTGACTTTGTGACTTTATTCATTTTTGATATTTATTTCAAAAAATCACTGCTGTGGCGTCGTCCGACAATGGACAAGGGGACTGCTACCCAATCATCTACGAATAAACGGGCGTTATTAACAGATAAATTATTGCTCCTTCAGAGTATTAACAAATGACCTCGTAAATCACTGACTCGTTTTGTCGTGATTCGACATAGATTTGTTGCTGCTGATTTATCGTTTGTTAGTTTACTCCGCCTCGTTGTTTAGCTGCGAATTTTCCTTGTGTACTTGACAGTGGTACGGATGCTGACTTTCGACCTGATGATTGTTGGTCAAGTCCAAACAAGCACTAATGATTTAATGGGGCACATATCGCAATCGATCTGCAATCTATTCAATGTATGCAACTATAAGACTCAGAAGTGATACCTTAAAACAGATTCAATCAAATTAATAAATGACAAGAGATGGCAACATTTTCTTTACAATAAAAGAACTGTGTTAAGTTTAGTTTAAGCTTTTTACGAAACATAAGTGTAACGGGAACTAGTCAAAGTCAAACATATATTCATAAAGTTAAATATATTCATATCTCACACTTCTATATAAAAGCGAAAGTTTGTTTGTGTGTGTGTCTTTGTTACTCCTCCACGCTCAAATGGCTCAACGGATTGGGATGAAATTTGGTACCAGGATAGCTTATATCCTGGATTAAGAAATTGGCTACTTGATTATTATTATTGTTTTTTGGATTTGAACCCGTGACATTCGTACTAAAAGTCAGCATTCACACCATTGAGCAAGCATTTATAAGACCTTCACAGCGGCAAATATATAAATCTCCCAAAATGGGTGGTTTACGGGTTTATGTATTTATACATAAGGTGTACAATGTCACGGGTGGGAGATTTAATAGGCTTTGAGAAGATCCATTAACAGGCCAGATTAGCTGGCGAGCCCAAACTAGTTTATTGAATTTCACACAGCTTTTGTTTCGCTTGCCGCTTAAAATAAACTACCCTAACAGTAAACTAACAGTTTGTATACCTCTTGAAGTTCTAAATAAACTGTTTTTTTAAGTTAGTGAAAAAAGTGGCCTTGCAAAGTATTTTTTATGTGACTTAGGTGAGGAGCCGAGCTGACAGCTTATGTTAAGTGGTTACTACCGCCCATAAATATCAGAAAGTATGACAGACCAAAGTCAAATCGTGCTGCGCCCGTCACTCTGAGACGGAAGAGTTAGCCGGCACCCACACTTTTCCACCGGAACACAGCAGTGTGAGTGCACAACGAAACACCAGTTGTGGAGGCAGTACTTCTCCTGAGGAAAATAGTACAGGTTTTTCTACTACTATTAAAAATGATATTTTATTTGATCTGTTGATAATAAGCTAATTTGTATTAAAAAAAAACTCAAATTCTTGTTTCGTGTTTTATTTTTAAGTTTTTCTATATGTATGTTTGTTACTCCTTCACGCCTCATCAGCTAAAATGATTTGGATGAAATTTGTTATGAAAGTAGCTCGTACCCTGTATTAACAAAAATGCTACTTTTGAACCCGAAAAAGAGGAAAAATAGTCAGTTTTTTCCCAGCGTTTTATGTTGACTTTTCAATCGCGGGTTAGTTGTTGAATAGATTGAAATGAAATTTAATTATCTGTGTTATGGACATCCGTTTCTACCACACAATGTTGTCAGCCTTTAAATTCGTATTCACGTGTCGTAAATATGCGTGTATATTGTTAGGAATCTTTCACATTTGCCCCTTGTTTTTATGTTCGGCCGTAAAATTCCGAGCACGTCCTACAAAGTCAATCATTGTTTTATTTGACACAGGCATAATCAAAATTATATAGAACCGCAACTCGTAAAAGCTCGTACTTCCAAGATGTACAAACTTTATAACATCAGAATTCAGTTTTATCTCAATAAGTATTAAGATATGCGATGGTTTAATTGAATATAATTATTCATTGTGAAAAATATCGTGCGATGGTACTTCTTATTGCGTTTTCAGGATAGGTAATACCATCTTATTATTCACCGGCTTTATTCTTGTCACATTTGGGGCGGTAGGTATTACTGGGTATGAAGTACAGAAATTGTTTTTGCCTAGTGTGGAGCAACCGAGAATGAATGTAAATAAAAATGCGATATTCTCTGTGTATTAAAGGCAGCACTATAATTTGGCTGTAACTCACATTGCATTGCAATACACCCACAAATATGAAGTTGAAAAGAATAATGTTGAAATTTAAGCTTACTATAAAAATCAAATTACCTAAATGACAAAAAAGCTTCGGAAATAATTTTCTTTTATTCTTAACGCAGGATCAACTTCGCGATGTACTGACTCCAAGGGGTTTCTTGTCTGCTTCTTCCCCTCGGGTTTATCGGTAAGGGTTGGTACAGACGTAACCTTAATAAATATCTGTGTGCATGAAATAAGCCTAAGGAGCTCCTGTGATACGTTATGTGCTCAAATGTGTTTACGAGATCTAAAGAAATATATGAGTTTGTAAATGACAAGATCCCGTCCAAAATAAGTACCGTTTGAAGGTGGAACTTTTTAAAGTACCTACTTTTTCCATTTCTGTAATGAACATAATCCCTTCTATATGCAAGCTATTTGTATGAAAAGGGAGTCTGAAATACAATCTCTATACTTTAAAATGTGTAATCATGTCCGGAATTTTAACAGATTTTAAGGATTATCGGAAATAGGATTATATTAATTGAAATGTAAATATTGGAGTTTGTTCAATATTGCTTCGTGACCCTCAAATAACCTTAAGTTTTAATTAAAATGAGTGTTACTCATCTAAAAATATCGATGAAATTTGATAACAAATTGTTGCTTGAAATATGAATTGTTGATCTACATCATTCTCTGTGACACAAAAAGCTTAGCGGAAACCATATTGGGTAGATTTTAGTCTGATTTGTTTTATTTTTAGGTATGACGCCTTTTGATACTATTTTCATAGTTAACCCTACACCGGTCACCGATTCAATTACTGAACGCGCGGAGAGTTGCTTTACTTATCTGTAAAGCAACGTGCAACCTCTATAATATTGAGCTCATGATATTTCGGGTTTCACTTACCCACATTTGCGTTAATCCATAAAAATACCCGTGCATCCCCAAATCACTTTAAATCGAAAAACTTATTTAGCAAAAAGTGCACACAGTAGATTTTACAATTAAATTAAGTGGTGAACTGGCCAAATGCCCAACTGATACCATTGTGCCAACTCAGACCATCCACATTAACAATAAGCCTAGTTTACAAGTCGACTTGGCTTGCCTGCGCTGTATAAATGAAACATGACGGCTTTTATGAAACCTTTATTAATAAAACTATTAATACTATTGATAAATTTTATCGCTCTGCAAATGGTTTGCATTTGTGAATTGCACTTTTCGTTTTAGCGATGGCGCGGTTTGATTTTATCGTTCATTTAGGGTAGTGCTTTGGTTGAATCAGTAGTCGTTCCCGGAACAGAAGGAAACTTATTAGAATAGCAGTTTGCAGAGACCAATTTTATTTAATGTATATTCTTGTAAATGTGAATCAATGTTCTAGACAAGTGACTGTCTAGTGCAATTTTTACGGGACCACTTCGGACTTGAACCAAATCGGTCCGCAATCATGATAGATGTCACGTAACAAACATACAAAAAACAAATACAGCCGATTTGATTACCTCGTTCTTTTTTGAAGTCGGTTAAAAAGGGGTGAAACCTTGTCATATCAATGGTCGTACGTTACTGTTACCTACAGGGTGGCTGTGGCTCTTTTAAGATTCTGCACACGCCTTTGAGAATAAAAACCTTAAACTATTTAGTAATAAGTAAATATTCATGGAAATTTCAGACTGTGCCTAGACTGTGACATAGCCACAAACTAAACAGCTTTGAGTATGATGTAATATATAATATATATATAGTATTTTTATATGACATACGAATATACACAATAAACATCCATGATCGTCACGCAAATGTATATCCTGGGTGAAAATCAAACCCACGACCAGTTTATGTAACCTGTGATCAGAAAGTAGAGCTACTAACAATTGAGATGGGAAGTCAGTCAATAAGTATTTCCTAATAAGAAATAACAAAGCGTGAAAACCCGATTTCAATTCAATTTCTACTTTAAGACGGTATTAACTTAAATTTCAGTAAACGGTAGTTTCAGCACCACATTCCATCAACTCTTCAACGCCGCTCCATCATTACCGCTTAACAAAACAACCGTACTAAAACAGACTCTGTTTATTTTTGTAACATTTGTTGCTCTAACTAAGTTGAATAAAGGTTGTAAAAACAACTTTAACTTGTTTACAAGGCTTCAGAAGGATCGTTGTGAAGAAAACGGAAGATCGCATTGAAGTTTATAAAGTGAAATTAACGTTGATTTTCCATATTTAATTATTCAATAACATTAAAAGTAGAGTGGTATCGCATTTTAGCAATTAGGCCTACTTAAACAATCTGAACTAGGATTAATTAATCTCTGAATTTTGTCATATGTGTATATGTTAATTGTGCCAAAGCATCTCTCACACGTTATATGCGCATGAATATGATTTGTGTAGTTGCTAAGATTATGTAATTAAACCTCTACATAAGATTTTTATGTCTTTTATGAAAACGTTTGTCATCCAAGTAAACGAAATTGCTTTTCTGTTACTTTTTCTTTGTCCATTGTAGAACTGATTTGAATTTTTTTTAAGAAGAGTACTATTGGCAAATAATGCTTTCATTTTAAAGTCGATTATTTAGATTTTTTATCACTTAATTATTGAAGTGAAAATCTCATTGGTACTCGTGGTTTGAAAGAGATACTTTAATATTAAAAGTCGGGAGACCCTTGGGCTACGCTCAAAGTATTTCATACACGGTACATTTGTTACTCTAAGCACCTTATCTCACAAGCAATAATGCTCGTACATTGTATCAACTTAAACAATAGTTTCGAGCAAGTGCGAAGTACTGTACCTCTCCCGCAATACATAATCGTTTTGTTCACATGAACACATTATTCGCTTTACGCTAGAATAAGTTTCACTTAAGCCGAGAACACCACTGAAACAATGTCGCTAAGTTTGTGTTAATTGCTTTTTGAAAGATTCTAAAAGATTAGGAATTATATATATTTTATCAATTTCTTTATCATAACCGTTGGTGGCTGTGTAAATTGCGTTTGATTAAATATAAAAAGATGATTTTAAAGGGTAATATTTACTACATCTGAAACTTCTAATGAGTAAATAATAATAAAATTCACCACGATGCATCATCAGGAGCGGATGTGGCCTTGTCGAGGACTGCCCTAAAAGTCAAAATATTCATGGACATTTCACACAGCGCCATCCAGCCATTTAATTTGAATTAAACATACCTTGCACTATGAAAACTTCACTTTTATATATATATATATATTTTAATGTAGATATATACATGCATTAGTAGTATTAAATTTATTATTGTATTATAATTATATCACACTGAAAATAATAATAAGAAAAATTCACAAAAAGAAAAAAGAAAACATTTCTATTGTATATTAAATTTAATTTTCAATGCTCATTCAATATAACGCCTATAGAACTCGACTCGAATTAACCATATGTCTATAACAGGTGCGTCTTATAAGCCATATATTCTAATGAGATTGCACCAGATGCAGCACAAGGGTCCGTCGAATCGTAACCGGGGCAGTGTTACATACAGTGAGCCATGTTCGCATGGGAACATTGTCAAGATGCACTAATGCAGCGAGGGATTCGGACTTACTACTTACTTATTATTACGCTCATCAACACAAATCACTACTACAAATAAAGTTTACACACTCACACTAGGATTCCCTGTGTCGCAGGTGGCATGGACAAAAACAAGACAAATACCCAAGCCCGAGAACAAACTTTGTGCGAATCACACAAAGGATGCCCCGGCTGAAAAGAGAACCTGGGTCCCCAAGCTACGGAGCCGTACTCCAGTCAAGAACACCTGTACTAACAAATCAGCTAATAGTAACCCGTACCATTAATCAAAATCAGCGAATACTGTATCAGCAGAGCATTTGTTCTTGAACCAGTTACCTGCTTCGAACCCCGCACTCAACAACTGCTACTCTTTAAACTCTAAACTTTCCTATATAAATATTCCCTTGGGTTCTAAGAGGATATAGGCCACAAATAAACTGATGAGATTGCGTCTGAGGCAAGTATGTATGCATCGAATCGTAATCGTGCAGTGTCTGGTTCTAGCGTTTGTGAAATTGCACAATGCTGCGACTTTGCTTATGTTCTCGATATGTTGAATGGTCTCACAGTTGGTAGTAGCTCTGCCTTCTGCGCTGTAGGCCGTTCGATTCCCACCCTGTGCAAGTATTTGTGTTACATATATAGATTTTTGTTCTGGGTGTTAGTGTTATATCACTTATCTGGTTCCCATAGTATAAGCTTTGCTTAGTCTGAGGTTAGATGACACTGCGTCCAGTGCATGATTTTTTTTTAAGTTTAGTATGTAGAATTTCTGCCCCTAGGGCACTGCGTAAATAGTCCATTTTTTTAAGCCCAGTATACAATCTTTTTTCCCCTATTTCTCGCATTTACGGGTGGGTTTTTCTCTAGATTTCTTCGGATCCATCTCTATCAATTAAAAAAGAATTGTCCAAATAGGTTTACAATTGTTGAAAATATCACGTAAATAACATACAAAAATATTTAAAAAAAAGGAAACAATAATTTTAATGCAAAATCATTGTTACTCGCATGTTAATAATCGCCTTAACGACTAAACTGATTTGGATGAAATGTGTTATTAAGATAGGTCATTAATACCTAAGCTACTTTTTATCCCGAAAAAGTGAAATCAGTATTTTCCCAGCGTCTCAAGATGAATTTTTAACCGCGGGTAACACCGCGGGGCGCTATTATAACTTATAGATTTAAGTACTTACTTTGTAAAAGGGATCATACTCGCGAAAAGAAAGTAATCCTACCATCAGGGGTTTCTTGCTTATTCTTCCCCATGGCGGCGGATAGGGTTTGAACAAGCGCTAAACTTAGTTTTAAGAAGAAATTATAATTGACTTTACAAGTAATTTTTAAGAATTCAACGGATATAAAGGTTTTTGACTTTGATTATGGTATATCAAAATATGAAATGAGAAGCTAACTATTATAGTTCCATTACAACTAGGAACATTACATTGAAATAAACTTATTTACAAAGTGACAATCGAAATTTGCCGAAGCGTGGCATGTAACAAACAAACAATACATATAAGATGTATGTATATATTTGCTAGCCTCAAGAGGATGCAAGTTGAAAGCTTGTGTTAGCAGAATTGCGGATTTGGACCGGTTTTCAAGGAACTGCCATCGTGTTTTTGGTTTGGGTAAATAGTGCAATTTGTTTGTCTGCACATTTTGTATATTAAAGTATTCTAGCAATAAATCATTTCATGTGCAGGTTATTTTTGCTGCACATTTTCGAGAAACACGAAATAGAATACATTCTGCATTCTGTATAGTAAATATTTGTTAACTAAATGAAATTTCCACATACCCAGTAGTAAATTACTTTAGTTATTTCAGTCACGACCAATCAAACCTAGTAAAAGTTCCCTGTGTCAACGGTGGTATGGACCAACACAGAAACACAATACAAATCCAAGCCCAGAGAACAAATTTTACGCTCATCTCAAAAAGTATGCCTAAACTGAGAATCAAGCCCTGTACCTCTCAATTCGAAGCTATCAACTAAGCAACTATGTTTCGCCGCGGCTGATTCTACCTCATAATGAAAGAACATTGTCACCGAATACACTGTTTCATCAAATGTTTTTAAAGATTGTACGGAAAACTGTTTCAGAAACAGTGTTTCGGAAACTGTGCCTGTAACTATGCTTTCTTCTGCTTTCGCGTGAATAAGTGGCTTCCGATATGGCTCATCGACTAGAATAGCCGAACTGACATCTAAACGTGCCCTCAAAAGCACGGAGGCGCTTAGTTCAGCCACAAAACGGTCACCCATCCTACTGGTTGGGAAGGGCTTTAACTAAGATTATCTATAAAGAACATGCTTCGGAATGAGCGCTAATAAGGCATAACTATACGATATGCATTTTCTTTGGAAGTAAGTCAGTCAGCCAGTAGAATGGACTGGACTTAATTTTTGGACCACTTCTTCAGATTATCTCCTCGTTTACCTTTATCCGACGGTTATGCAGAATATGGTAGCTATATCGGACATCGTCTAACGTTTATTGTTCAGCTTGCATATGGCTTAGATTACATGTATCAAACAATGGTCCATTCTGTTCCTGTGTGAGCTACTCCATTGGTGTTCGCAGAGATTAAGCTACAACGAACAGACAGCACAAACATGTGTTATCTGTAGTAATAGGATAGATGAACTCTTTATTGTTAACACCGGAAAAAACAAAAAAAGATAAGTAATAATAATAGGTGGCTAGATATGTATAATGAGGAAATTCAGGACAAAAATACGATTATTATCAAAAAAAATTGGCCATATTGATCGAAACATTCTCAAGTGATGCTCCGTCATACACAAGGCAATAGATTTTTTTTTATATACAAATTTCGTTAGTTTTTCGGATTGTTTGAAGAATAAAAAAAAAAAAAAAGTTGAAAAATTGCCTACATAATTTCCGATACCTAACGCCGCTTTAAACATCTTTGATAGATGCAAAGGCCACATGATGATGATGATTATCAGCCTATACTGTCACACTGCAGGGCAAATGCCTCTCTCATTCTTCCACATATCTGTCGCCCTTTTGTAGCGGACCAATTACGGGTGTAAGGAATTCCAAACGACATCTTTAAACCAAAGCTAACGTCCCTTGCTGTCAGTACACCCTGCTGAACAACAATGGCTCTGGCACTCACCAAGCCGCACTAAATGCGTCGTGGATTATTGCCTAAACCCCTTTTTATAATACAACGTAATGTAATACATAAATAATTGAAAATAATGGACTCCACTTCCCATTGAAAATACTTAGATATAATTTTAAACATTGTGTCGTTAGGAAATTGCAAAAGTTAATAAAATGCACGAGAGAAATGAAATTTCAGAACGGAAGCAGGAAATGGGAGTAATAAGAACACATTAACATTGTGAAGTAGGTATACTCTGAAGATTGGATTAATAAAAATAAAGGGAAATAGATGCAATGCATAATAAGCTCCTAGGGGCGACATTTGTCACGGGAAGACATTCTACCGAAGAAAATAATTAAGTAAAACGTAAGAAGTTAAGATAACAATATTTTGGTCCAACTCGAAAAATATTGTACGAAAACTCGGTCTTCTTTCAAACGTTGAGAAGATGAAATAGTTATAAATCACACGTATGTTTTTGAATGATACAGGCCATATATTCTAGGCCATGTCGATGTTTTCCTTCACCGTCTCGAGAACAAGGTATATATTTTATATAGTTATGTTTAATATATAATTTTTGCAAGAGTATGGGCGTATGGGTAAACCACCTTCACGTGTAGGCGTCTGTATCCTTGGGCCACCACGCTCTCATCTGTATTTCAACATTGTATAAATTGTATAAAATATAAATCAATTGGTTGCCGGCAACTGTTTTATATTCTGTTGCAAGATCGGGTCATTTGAAACAGTACACAAGGTACTAAATTTTGCTTATAAAAAGATCATTGGTCTTGCCATAGCAAAATTAGACACCTCATTAATTTTTTATTGATTTTCCTTGAATGAGTCATTATTAGAACCTGATTATCTATAAAATACCGTCTATTTCAGGCAAAACCGCATTCCACACCGATGCATCATGAGATGACGCATTATACCTGCAACAAAGAATTCAAAGTATTACTTAAGATGCCACGAGTTCGTTGGGTTTATGTTTCAAGATCTTGGTGGGGTATAAGGTCATGTTTCGACCCTAGAGACTATAAGCTGTAAATGCCACAAATGTAAAATACAAATCCATCTCCCTTGCACTGCGTGTATTTTGACATGGAGTAATAAAGACAGATGCTTAAGATGATAAATGGTACCAGCCTCTAATATTCCCACTGCAGGGACACCGGCCTACTCTCGATAATTGAGAGTGAACAGCAGCCCAATCCGGATTGGTAGATGTCGCATGTCGTCGAATATTTGGTTCTAAGACGTGCCGGTTTCCTCACGATGTTTTCCGTCACCGAAAGGGAACATTTGGTTAATTTATAATTTATATGGGACCACCTCGAGAGTATAAGAAACGCATTCAAACAAAAAAGATTTTTCTAAATAGGTCGACAATTGATAAATATTTTGGTGATATACATAAAGAAAAATATATACAGTCGAACATGGAACTTCCCCCTTTATAGCCGATTAAATATTGGGGCATCAAGCCATTTTAATTTTCAGTACCAAGTACTGAAGTGACAGGAAGAGCTGAAACCCACCTGAAGGATAGTGGTTACCTGTGCCCTTAACAACAGCAATACATATAGATATAGATCATCCGACCTAATATAGATAACAATAAATATAGATCATATAGATAACAATAAATATAGATCATCCGACCTAAGTCGCATCCCGTTGCGCCCATCATCCATGAAGAGCATTTTACTTTCAGCACCTGTGATTCCACCGTCCCACACTTCATTAGGAACACTAATTCGGCAGCAATTGTCATGTAAAGGTAAATATTATCATGTGAAATACTCTCGCTAGCTGAGAGTAGGCATGTACGCAAATGTTAAATTCAAATGCGGTTATGGTGCCCAATGGCAGTTCTCGTCGCATCTCGGCCGCCAGATTCCCCCTTACAGGGTTAATTCTCGTATCTTCGAGTTTTTAGCAAGCTTTAAAGAGAATGGTTATTACCCTAAGGAGTTCCAGATGTTCAGTTGAACGTTGGAATGGCGGTAATCCTACTGCCATAAAATTGTTGTCGACCGTTCCATTTCACATAGATAAAGACAAAGTGGTGATAGGAACTTTTGAAGTAAAATAAACATACTTTTGCTCTTTAGACGGAGAATGGTGGATTTTGTTGGGGTTTACGGAAGACAAATAAGTCGATTTATTTTATGTTGTTGATGCAAACTTTTTAGAAGGTATTACCTGTTTGTTCGTATTGAATTTATCATAAAATCAATGAAATTCATTGATGTCTAAACCTGTCTAAGATGCGAGGGGTCCCGGGTTCAAATCGGCGGGGCAAACTGTGCGATGATGAGCAAATTATCTGGTATTCGGTTTTTGTGTTGGTTGAGTGTGTAAGCATTTATTTTTTAAATACAATACAAGTTTATAGATTTCAATGCATTTTATTATCAAATTTACAATTCTATAATTGTGAATATGTAAATTTCATACCTTAAAAATAATGCAATATTTTTGAATAAACTATTTCTTTTTAATCGAACTGTTTTATTTTGCAGTTCAATTTTATTAGGTAAAATAAAACAGTTTCCTTTCGAAACCGAGCAGGGTATGAAAATGTCACTCATAAACAGGGATACTAAGGATTGGCTGTCTAGTTAGCATAAATCCAATTAATCACAGCGATTATGGGAAACTTAGAAGGCTTTGACCATAGAATAATTATCCTATAGAAGTCAAACACTCTTGGCGCTGCCTGAAGCAAGTTTTTGGGCGTCTGACAATCGATTCATTGGAGGTACCTGATTTCCTTTCTATGGACCACCATTGGGTCCATAGAAAGTGAAAACCATCAGGAGAAATGTGGCCTACGGAGATAAAGATGTAAAACTACAGTCTATTACGTCACAGGTCAGTTCGATTCCCCACCAGGACAAAACTTTATGACACGAACATAGAACATGTTTATTCTGTCTGGGTTAACAATTAATATGTACTAGCTGCGCCCCGCGGTTTCACCCGCATAGTTCCCGTTCCCGTGGAGAATACGGGGATAAATTGATTTTATTTTTTTCGTTAATTTTCCAATGTTTTAATAGTTATTCTGCTATTCGGGACGGAAACAAATCCAACAAATCAAAAACCATGGCAATCGGTCCAGCCGTTCTCGAGTTATAAGTGTTGTAACAAACACGACTTTCTTTTATATATATAGATTTTATAGAAACCTCAAAAATTGTAGCCTATATGTTATTCTGATGTATAAGCTATATTGTGGTAAAGTTTCATTCAAATCCATTCAGTAGTTTTTACGTGAAAGAGTAACAAACATCCATACATCCATACTTACAAACTTTCGCCTTTATAATAGTAGTAGGATTTCATTTATTTGTATAAAAAAAAGTTTGGAGCTAAATGGCGCTGTGTCGTGTAAATAAATACGATTCATATACTCGTATTTATGTTATGCATTAATGTACGAATTTTATAATATATAAGCCTTGTAAATCTTGTGTGGTAGATAACAGCAGATGGCAGAACATATTGTATTTTTATCGAGGCACGAAAAAATCGTTTTGAATTTCGCTTCGCTATTAATTATTCAAGGGCTAGGCTTGTAAGATCAATATTGTTCTTGTGGATCAGTCTTCTGATAAAGGATGAAGATGGGGAAATCGAAATTGGTTTATATAGGCCTGTGATCTGACCCTGATGAGAAATATCATCAAGAATTAACTTACAATGTCCCTTTACAGTTTGATTCTGATATAGCAGCGATACTGAAATTTGAGACCCACTGTAAAACCGGAATTAATTGAATTTACTTTTGTCTTGGCGTAAAATTGACAATAAGACAACCTAAAACTGAAAATAGACTACAATTTGACATATATTGTAGTGTGCTTAAAGATCTCACGTTATAAGAGTATGTTGTGCAAATTTAGATTTCAGTCTTAGATATCTTCGCTTTAAATATAAAGTAATCCGATATCGAACCCCAAAGCACCAGGTGGTTACCATTATGCTTAAAAACCTGACCACGGCAGGTGTTCAACTCTATACGATGTGTTTTTAACCTACTTTGAATTTTAATGCGGCGGGATAAGGCTTCGAATTCGTGAACGGTAAAATGAATCTCGAGAATTTGATAGGCCATCGATGGGCAGATGTTTGCAAAAGTAGTTTGGCATCAATATTTTTAAGATTGGGTAGGTAGTATTAAGTTTATTTGTACCAAAGGATATGAATGAAGGTCTTTGATAATATGGTAACAATTTCTTAGGTTGTAGGAAATTGTTTGTTTTCTTTTGTTTTCTTTCGTTTTTGTTCATAATAAACAACGATTTTTACTCTATCCCGTTTTTCTAGTTAACTACTTTTCGAGTTATATCTATCGATTGTTTTATCGATAGGTATAAATCCAAAAGTAGCTGAGTAAAAGTTGGAATATCCAAGTAATATAACATAAATGGCGTGGTGGTCCAGGGGCATAGTCGCCAATTTTCAATCTGAAAGTTGCTGGTTAAAACCCACACATGCAACAATGAGTTTTTTCACTTGTAATAAATTATGTGCGCAATACCACGTTCTCAAAAACGGTGACAGAAAACCTCGTGAGGAAACCGGCATGTCTTAGAACCAAAAATTCGACGACATGTGACATCTACCAATCCGGATTGGGCTCCCGTGGTAGATCATTCACTCTCAATTAGCGAGAGTAAGCCGGTGTCCCTGCAGTGGGAACATTAGAGGCTGGTACGTACGTATAATATAAATTCCAACACCGAAGTTGCTAGTAAGATAAACGAAATATTAAAACTTTAAAAAAGGTAAGTACCTAAAAGGTTAGTAAAACCTATTAGTAATCCTATAAACTCTGTCCTAAAGTTACCAAAAAGTCCGTTCTTATTTAACTTCGATATTTTAAATACATTTTACTTCTCCATGAATCTTTCAGCCACTAAAATGCTACAAATTTGTTTTATACTTTCTTTTTAATTTTATATCACTTTCAAAATAAGGTTTATGATATTATTAAACTCAAATTTCATTACGAACTGCAAACTGCATTACCAAGAGACATCTCGTTTCATTATTATCAATTTAATTCTTATATCGACGTGTTTAGGTCGAATTTGCTACATAGGCTACAAATTTAAGAATTTAAGAATCCAGTGACTCAGCATCATAAGCATCTGGCCTCTTTTTATGGCCATGCATCAAAATCCAGGACAAAGAGACCAAATTTCTGATATGGGCTTTATTTATGCCAAGAGGCTTTGCTTGATCTACCTTTGTTGAACGATGCCTTTATACCTCACGATATTTCCAGACGATTACTATCGTATACAAAATGTCAGTATCAACCATCTCGAGGTTGATGATACTCACACTTTGTAGCTGTAACGCAACTAAATGTAAGGTCACATTTTTTATAATTCTCATTTAAGTGACGGGACCAGCTATTGGCCCAGATGATGTAAGTTACCTCAGCCCACAACAACAGTGATACGACTGCATCCTCCTTGGCCTAAGTATGAGATGACTGTTGCACCCGTCAGCCGAGACGGAGATGTAACCTCATGTGCTTGTGTTTTCACCGGAACCCACAGCATTCCACCGGAACACAGTGCAAGTGTGTTGGTGGAAGATTACCTGGTGTAGTGGCAGTCGTTTTACAGACGAATTTGGCCTTTAAAAAGGGTACCTACGTGTGTGTTAAAGGGTACGAGGAAAATCCTTGTCACGAATGTTTGGATGTATGGATGGATGTTTGTTACTCAATCACGCCTGAACGGCTGAACGGACCTGGATGAAATTTGGCACAGAGATAGATTAGTTTTGAATAGCACATAGGCTAATGGCTAATCGGAAAAATGTACGATTCCCGTACGAAGTCAAACCGCGGGTAACACCGCGGGGCGCAGCTAGTACATTATATAATATAATACAAGTTAACGTTAAATCGGTATGAAAACGTGACCGGGCAATATAATGACACTTGCTTTTAAAATCGTACAAAGAGATGGTCGTATATTCTCAACCCCGATGACAATAATAATACTTAAAATTGGTACGAATGAGGCCAAATGAGTTAAATGGAATTTCACACATTTCAGTCCAATTCTGATGATGTATTCTGTATGGAAATTTCGACAAAATAATCTTTTCATTTGCTCAATGAGTTTAATCGATGAACGAAGTGATTCGTTTTCAATTTTGTTGTTCAAGTACACAATAAGTGAGCAGGGGAGCGTCCTGGCCCAGTGGTATGAACGCCAACGGGTTGGAATAAACGTAAACTTTGGAATATCTGTGTATGTACACATAAATACATAGTTAAAATCGGAAAGTATGTTAACTTAAACACATTGAACATTCTCATTATCTATATAAATAACAAAATGATTGGAACATGGAACAAAACAGTAGTTTAGCTATTTGTAAGTAACCATGACATATCAGGTAGAAATTACCCGTCACGCGCGAAAATGCCTGTTAGCACTGGATAACCCAACATATAATACAATTCCAATTTAGCTCTTATTCACGACCTATAAAGCGCAGAATTGAGGAGTACACATAACAAATTGCATTACTCACACCTGCAGATTAAACTGAACCTTATCGTGAAGGGATTAGATGCAACATCGACTGGTTGATGGTGTGCGAATTGCATGGATTACCGCAGATACGATGAACTGTTGCTTTGATCGTTCAAATGAGCGTACAGATGTTGATCAGTGAACGAAATGATAAACTGCAGTGGAGGTGAAACAGATTGGGGATTAAATAGTGGAAATAATTGGTAAAGCACAAGTCCGGCTCGCTAGCTCAAGTTGAATTCAAGATCGTATTCCAGCAGCCTCAGTATATACATATATGCCAATCCAAGCGTTGGTTGTGTGTTTTTGATATGATCTTGCTATTCTTAATGGGGCAAGGGGACAAGGCCTGCACTGACGTCCCAAATTGTATATCATCCCCCAATTGCTGCCTACCCCATCGTGATTCAAGGGATGACGGCGCCTTAAAAATTTCCATAAATAAAGTAACTCATGATATTTCATTTCATTTCACGTAAGCCAACAAGAAAGTAAGTGAGTCGCCCCACCCCTGATGATAAATTACATCAACCTTTAAAATACAATTGAAAATATTACAGTATCATTTTTTCCTGTCCCTTGTGAAATAAAGTGAGCGACTAAGCAGTGGAAATTCTAATAAAATAGACCTAAATCTGACCTCGAGGCGTTTTCTACGTAACTTACTGGCAAAATATTTGCTTTTTGTTTCGTAATTCTACAAGAGATTATTTGTAAAGAGAAATCTAAATGTCAGGTATTTCATAAGACCAGAATATTATATTTAACTAACGACCCGCTCTGGCTTCGCACGGGTGCAATTTACTAATGTTTATTATAATATTTTGTCTTTCATACAAACCATGTCCTGATAATTACGCATAATAAACAATAAAAACAAACAGCCAAGTTGGTCGAGTCGTTCTCGAGTAAACAAACATACATGCAATCGATTTTTATTTGTATAGATATTATTTATGTAGATAGATATAATAAACGGACCATCAACAACAGGAGATTAAGCAAAACTTGCTTTACATTTAGTTTCAGTTCCATGGTAACCTCTTAACCTAACCTTAAAGTTGGTTGGAAACATTTTGCTATTTGAAAACTTATTGTAAATTTTACAGTTTACATTGCACCATCTAGCCCCAAACTATACATAGCTTGTACTATAGTAACTACATGATTGATAGAATACTTATAATACTGTTTTATTTGTATATACTCGTACATATCAATACCTAGACAAAGAACAAACAAATGGTTGTAACTGTAACTGTAGTGATAATGAGCTTTAATTGCCACTACAGTTGCCGGAGAGTCCGACATACCCCCCCTGTGCTCCCCGAACAGGGGGGGAGGCGCAGTCTTTTTTGAACCCACGACTACGGCGCAGAAAGTGGAGCTACTACTAACTGAGCCGTGGGGCCAGTCACTTATAGTTTTCAACCAACTTCCGTCATTAATTCAGCTGTATTTTTTTACGAACCCTTTTTTTTAATGTCTACATAATATTCGTTTGTCTCTAAGCCCTGGGGCAGTTGTCGAAGTAGGTAATGCATTAATTCTCAGAACCAGTACTAAATAAGATACAAAATATTTTGGTAAGTAAACTTAATTATCAAACACTATTTGCCTAACCTCAAATACTAAGTGTACCGAACCCCAGTAAACACAGGTTACTGACCCCTGATAAGGATTCAATAACCCGTGATAGCAGCTATCAGTTATGCAAATAATATATTGGTACTTTATTATGTCAGTAAAGAGTTATTGGAATGGAAATAGTATTTGGAGTTTTTTAACCCTTAACTTAAAAGAGGGATTTAATAAGTTTGATGGGTCCTATGAAGAAGCAAACATCCATAAACATATATATTTTAATTAAACCTTATTTCAATGCCTGAAAACGTATGAGCTGTATAATGCTTGCTACGGAATTTAAATGATAATTGCTGCTATTGTCTTAGTTATAACACGGTGCTTGTACCACTGAGCCTCTGTCAAAATCACGCCCTCTTTACAAATGTATACACATACATAATTACTATAGTTCCTAATGTGACGGGACGTGTTGATAGCTTTTATCATAACGAATAGTAATACTCAGGTCCTGCGTAAGCATGATTAGACCTAAGTCCATGATAGCAGTACTTCTCTGTATGAACCTGGTATAATAAATAAATATGACGTGTCAAACATGGATCTGCCCATGACAAACAGAAACACAAGACTCCAGACCAAACTTTAGGCATACCACAAAATTTTCCCCAGCCGGGAATCGAGCCAGCGACCCCTTTCTTCGAAGGCAGGCTTTTACTAGCTACTGCTAATAAAGCTACAGACCCATAATAAATTAATATAAATAAAGTTTAATAATAATTTTCATAATGCCGAGGGAAGGCAATTTCAAGTGCATTTATCTTCTAAAAATGCATATAATATTACACGAAGCCCAGAAAGAACCTTGTAATTTCACAGATCAACCACTTATTGAATCTAAGACCCTTTGACTAACTGAACATACTAATTACTATAGTCATTTGTCAGTCAATGTGCTGTATCTATAATGTCATAACGAGCTCCTTGTTCAAAGTATAAGGCTTTGGCTATGGTGGAAGGAATGTGCTTAGGGGTTTTTTTTTTTTTAATCTTTATTAAAGAGCTTAATCAGAATTGATTGTGTCGCTCTGATAAATACAAATAACAATCATAAGCAACAATTACACGGAACATAATTATAATAAAGTAGGTAGAACATAATTATAATAAGGTAGATAGTAACTTAATTAGAGTGATCTGGAGAGAAAACCATATTGTAAAGTTTAATTAAATATTTTATGTCATCTGAATGAGGGTTTGCCAGAATGATATTACAATCAGAACTTTGGATTAAAATATTTTTGCACATATTCGTTCGAAAGGAATCGTTTCGGGCACATTCCATCAAAACATGCATTAAGTCCTCCGGTACACCGCAAAGATCACAGTTCGGTGACGGGACCTTCCTCATGAGATAAGCAAATGTCTTTGATGGAATGTGTCCAGTACGCATTCTCATAATCACTACTGCATCTCTTCTTGGCAATGCATGCTTATCAATCCATGGAGTTCTTAATGGTTGTGGCTGGATCGTTCTATACCATATACCTTTTTCTCTGGATCGCAAGTCGAAATATTCTTTCCATAATTTAGTGCATTGTTTTTTAATAAAACATTCTTGCAATTGCTACTACATTGTGCAAGGTTCGCCCGGAGAAGTAATGTCTCCACGCTTGGTAATCTGCTGCCAAGCACTGGGGTACTCGCATTGCTGTTCCGGTGGAAAGGTGTGAGTGCCGGTGAAATCACAGGCGCATTGGACGTAACATCCCCATCTCGGGTGACGGGTGCAACAGGGTGCGACTTGGACAACAGTGTAATGCCCAAATAATAAAACGCTCACGGGTTCAAGAGCGTCTCAAAAATCTATATGTATTTTTTTTAGTTTGTTACGCGATTTCTACTTCGATCGCGGACCGGTTAGGATATTTATCTAGTTCACCTCCAAGGAATAGAAATTTCATGAATAAATTTCACCCTTAAGGGCGTAAAATAAGTTATGAAGATTTAAAAGTATTGAAGTCGGGACATTCGATTTTAAATCAGTCAATTACTTTATTTCCACGATTTTTCATAATAACGTATACTATAAGTTAATTAAGAATTGTTTGACTTTTAATTAACCTTTCTTTAATGACGCAATTTTTTTTTCAGTTCAGTTTCTTCTTTACGCCCAAAATGTTTTCACAAGCACTTGACAACGGTTGGCAGCTGTCAAATGAATCTCGGTTGGTAGCTGTCAAATGAATCGTCAAAACCGTTGAGCCGTCTCAGTGCTTTCTATAGCACTTAAAATATATTCTGCTTTGAGAGAAGTGTCTTTTATCTCTTTCGCTCAATGACAGCACGAACGAGTTAAAGCTTTTATGACACCTGCCAGCTAGTTCCGTGTTATCCAATGGCCTTCAATTATAACAATTAATGATTCTTAACAACAAAATCATGTATTGTTTTAGAAAACGCATATGTTTTACTAGCGGACAGCTGGCGTGTGCATATAATGCATTGTTTTAGTGGTCTTAAACCATCTTCGCATTATTACCTTTCTAATGAAACTGGTTTGGGGCACATCAATTGGATGGTTTCAAAGTCCATAACGGACATAGGTAGAAACAATTTATGTATATTTTAGGTCATTTTTCTATATATAACTCTCCTCCATGTTACATTGTCAAGAGACTACATTTTATACAAATGTAATTTGTTTTTGTTCCTTAGTTTATAACATAAGGTACGATATTTTGGATGTGTTGCAACAACGGAAAACTTTTGATTTTAATAGACATATTTTTGCTTATCATTTGACTAATAATATTTTTCTTCCGCCTATAATGCCCACGCAAGACATACCCGTAAACTACTATACGTGATCTGGTTTTAATTTATCTTAATGATCCTTGCGCCTTCATACATCACTGTAACATAATAGATACCACAAAGTACAGAAGACCAGTCAACGTGCAAAAAGGGCGTACGCACACAGACACGTACGAAGATCTCGTTACTTCGATGATGGGATCACAACCGTTTTCCAGGAGGTTTTTGTTACGGACATGATTTTTTTGGTTTATACGTAGTTGCCCCAGATGGATTTACAACTTACGGCTTTTGGTTATAGCGGAAGTCTCTCGACCGACTTAAAACTAATATTATAGCAGTAAACCACGGGCACTACTTAGTTACGGACCTCGACTTGGTTTGGTACTATTCGGGTTAATACTCGCCCCGAGTGACCGGCTAAAGGTACCCCGCCGACAGGGTCAAAAAAGCGGAGGTCTAATAATAATAATATACCTAAGTGATGCCCCCAGGTATAGTTATTTATTCGTTTTCAAGTTGAGAGCCTTTTCTCTCGCCAAAAGCCCGCGCAAGGCTGTCAAAGTCATTTGCAGCCAAAAAAAAATATTGACTAGTCGAAAAAATTATTCACACTCTCGTAAGCTTGCCCGAATTGATCTGAGACCGTCTGATGCGACCTCCGCCTCTGGATCTATTTAATTCGGGATAATACTATGTCGGGTTTAGGTAATTTAATGTTTATCCTGTTAGTTGATTATATTTGGGCAACGAAATGGTTCACAGCCTCCCTTTGGCTTCGCGGTCAGTGAAAGACGAGTTATGTGATCTTTCTCACTGAGGCTCTGCTCATAGTTCTCTTCCCCTAAATATCTTATATTCCAGATATAAGTAACAATTCATAATTGGGCGACAAAGAATAATAAATGAAAATCATGGAATACTTCCAAAAATAACAAGCACGCGTTTTAACATCTTCAAGATTACTGAGAGACTTAGTGAAGTTCCATTAGCATTACAATTTAGGTATTTCCATAGTACAGTATTACTTTTGGCTTTGTTGAAATCATTATTCTTTTGTACTATGTACCGAGGAATCGTATCCTTCACAATATTATGTTTGCAATAAATAATAAAATATTATTTCCGGACCAAATAGAAACACGGAAGAATGAAACAATAGTATCATGCAAATGTTTGTTTTTACGCATCAAAAACAAAAGCGTTCGATCTCGTTTAATCGACTTGTATAACAACATAACGTGTTTATCTAACAAAAGGAACGTAACAAGAGAGCGATAACAAGCCAAATTGACTTTAAAATCCATCAACGAGTACATTAAACCGGCAGTATCGTATTGCGGGATGATAAAATTAAACAATAGCGGAGTCAAACGCGCGAGAAGCGGTAATGTGAAAGTGGTTCTTAATTTTCAATTTCGTTGAGATCTCCTCAACGTGATATTACGTTGCCTTTATTAAATTCGCCCGGCATGCGAGCACGCCGGGTGCAATCCGCTATAAAATTAAAATACATACCTACTCCGTGCGACCACACATATGCGGCTTAAGCGGGAAAGGGACAGCGATTTTAGTGGTCAGAGCAAATGAAATTCGCGCGGATAAATACCTGCGCGCAGGGCTAGTGGCTATTAGGCGAAAAATGTACTGTGACGTTCCTAGAGTTTCTATTTCTATGAATGCTTTTAAGAAGTTATCCTTCTGTACCTAGTCACTTATTCTGTGATGCGGGTCCCTACTTATTTTTCACGACAAAATTGAAAACACCTTCGAGAAAGGTAATACGTTTGCACAATATAAGAATGGGTTTATAGGACTTCCAACCAATCGGGTCGCCCTGGGAAGCTCGTAAATCATTTATGACAAATAAAAACACGTCCTTTCAAAACCCAGTAAACGTAAATCATTCAAAGGTCGTGTTGCGAACTCTCATTAAGAGAGAACAGGAGGTAGGAGGTTCTGCAACTACTTGTTTACGTGCAATACACAAAGTGCAAGAAAGAGACAATTGCTGAACTTGTGAGAAAACCAAAATAAAAATGTCCGATATAAAATACTATAAGCAATTGTATACCAAATAAAAAAAACTTAATCTAATGTCAAAATCTCAATAACGTAGGTAATAGCAAAACGACGAGTTGAGACTGTCATTACTAGCACAGGTCATTCTTTTTTTACACACACAGGTACACAATTCTAGTTTAAGTGACAGCACTTTATTTGAGCTCTATAAATTATGAAATAATAATATCTATTTCAAAACATTTCGACTGTATTTGAAATCCTGCGTTTATACACTCCGCGATTCTATTTCTCATTTTTACTCTTTATGAATATTCCCGTATTTATATCACACTTGTTTAATCTTTGTCGAATGCGCTGTTCTTGACTTTCGTTGCTTTTTATCCAGGAAAATTACGACTTCCTGCAACCTTGACCTTGTTCAAATATTTTTCTGGAGAAATTGCGAAGTGAAATGTCGAGAATTTTAATAAGGTCAAATTACATCGAATGTCTCTTATACGAGGAACGTTAATTACATCGGTAATTGTTTTTCGATGTAAAACTTTTGTTAATTGTACTTGCTTAGGTTTTAGTTCGTTAGTAATTGTTTTGCGAACCACACACGACCTTTCTCAAGAAAGGATTTGCAACATGGATTCGAAACTTGAGCTTCGAGTAATTTACATGAGGTTTACAAATTGTTAGGGTGAGAAACATTGTGAATTGTTTGAATTTAAGCTTAACAATTCAAACGACCAAATATTCCGTAGAGTCGTGTTCCTCTTGAATTATAGATTCGAAGACAAAAAGTTTGATTCACTGATGCCTCTTCAGAATTATGCTTTGCGTTTCACGAATTGAATACATAATGAGGATAAAGCCGAAATTTACCAAATAATATTTCAGTATCCTCGAAATTTTAATGCCGGTAACATTTCAAGAGAAAGGGATGAAATTCTTAAAAGGCAATACTTTAAAATATTTGGAATTCCTTAGAAAAGGTATACGTTGGAATGAAGTTTATCATTTCTGGCATTTTTATTACTTATCTTAGTTCCCATAGTATAAGCTATGCATAGTTTGGGGCTGGAAGATGCTGTGTGAAATTTCCATAAATATGTACTTATAATTATTTATTTCTTAACATTCAATTCAAACAGCTAACATTAAATTACAAGAAACAGCTGAAACATTCAAGAGATTTTAAATATTGTATAAAATTTCGAATTTATGAACTTTACAGAACCGAACCGCTTTATACCGAAGCTACCATTAAATATCGTAAGCTATTTACCAATAACCTTCTATACTACAGTTCTGACGACGTATCTCGGCTACTCTGAAATTGGCTGCAAAAGCTTTTGTCTCTTACTATGAATACTAACGTGACCTAGTGTTCGTGTTCGTTATGATGGAAATAAATGAGTATAAGCACGAACTTAAGTTGTTAGTGACCTTGCCTTCGGAGGAAAGTGTTCTCGGGTCTTGGGTGTTTGTTCATGCCACCTTCGACACTGGAAATCCTAGTGCACGGATAGTGAGTAAAAAATAAACATGGAATGAGATGACAATGTATTTCTACCCTTTGTAGCCATCTTCAGACCTAAAATAAATCAACCAAGTGAACTTACCTATCATTATGGCTATCCATTCCCATCTGCGAACAATGGTTGACCGTGACACCTGAACTCACGGTTCACAGCCTCGAATCCAATATTTGTATTTACAATGCTGTACTTGTAAATATTTATCGTCGGCTTCGACTTTCATCGCCCTCAATGTAAACGGCGTTGGTTTGTTGCCCGCTACTGCTGTGGGTTGTACTGTCTCGAGGTACGGGGCAACTCTTTTAAAAATAATAACTTTTTTGCACCAACCATTAT
Source organism: Aplocera efformata (assembly GCA_921293045.1). NCBI lineage: Eukaryota > Metazoa > Arthropoda > Insecta > Lepidoptera > Geometridae > Aplocera > Aplocera efformata. Next base: position 3,741,433 of record OV121057.1, read on the forward strand.
TGAAATAAATGCAATTTTTGGGTAAGGACAAACAATTTCTCGAAATTGTTTTCTTATCTGATTTTATTACGATTGAAAACACGGTTGTCTGTTTTAATAATATTAATGATAATTAGATTATAATCCAGTATTCTAAGAAATGATTTTTAATTGCGATAGCTATCCATTATAAAAAAAAAAATTTAATTCAATTTTTCGTAGCAAAATCTCTGTCAACAAATTGGTTCATTGCGAACCAATTGGCACGTTCAGAAGTTAGTCCCGGCTTTACTAATACTAACCTTTAGCGGTTTAAAAACTCCGACACCAGAATTGGCCTTGCAAGAAAAAAATAATCTGAACTCACCTTTCCTTATTTGTGAAATTCAATCCAGACGAATAATTCTCATCCCTAACCTCATTTCAAGATGAAATAAACAAGTTTAACCATCTCCCATCTGGGATTACTTACACAAAATACTTCCAGAGCTACGAAATACATGTATGAAAGTAGGTAATATCACATAAAGTATCGTTATCAACGTTGGGAACAACAATTTTCGCCAACAAATCCCCAATTCTGAGAGTCACTTAGAAAGGATGTGAAAAACGAGAACGGGATTAAAATGGCGTTTTAGGTCTTCCTTATCTTTATATTTTATATATCCTAGTTTCTCTCAGAATTAAATGTTTATTATAATATTTACAGGAAGATTTTCAAGAAAAATTTAATTTCAGTACCGTCCGTTTTACCGTCTCGTAATATTTTATAATAGTTATAAATATTTTTATTTTATCATTTACTGTTAATATAGATACAGTTATATTTCAGTTGTCGGGAAGAGCTTTTAGATATTTTCATAGGGAACAGCTTCATTCCAAATCTTGTGTCATTGAATTATTAAAATTAACTTTTCTTTGATATAAATCATGATGATCTGAGAAGAGATAATTATTTGCCTCCGCGAAACTTCTAATAAATTAGTAAATAATAAACCATAGAATCACACGTCTTTCGCCTCTCCACGAGGCATCTTCAGGAGCGTTGACGAGAGATGTGACCAACCCACCCCTTCTCAGATCATATAAACATGGACTTCTGCTGCTGGAATTCAAAGCTCACTGAGACACAGTTTATACTAGTTCAGTGGGTGATGAATTTTTAAATTATCCGCCTCATTTACTCGGAATTTTCCCCCTTTACATGTTATACAGGCAGTTTGGTAGAAATCACCGTTAGCCATAAGACCGCCTATTGTAGCAACAAAATTCTTGTTATACAATAAAGAGTTTATATTATTATTTATTATACTGCAAGTAGATACTATTATTATAATATTATCATTTTATTTCAGATTTTTTATTCATATTTTATACATAATGTCAATACAATAGAACACAACAACATTTATTTCAAATAAATTGGCAGATATAAATAAAATAAAATGTCAAAAAGATTGTAAAAGATAAAGATAATAATTCTTTAAAGATAAAAAAAATAAAATATCGCCGGGATCGATCAAAAATATTGATTTTTATAACGAGTACGGGCCAATTAATCAGTGAATTACACTTTCCGTTGTAAGAACTCGCCTTTCGCCAACGTAATAAAGAGTTTCCACTCTTTTTGCTCGACATGTCGCGCTCAGCCACAACAGAAGCTGAATGGTTTTTAGAAGATCTTTTTGTTCAGTGCACCCGCCTGATAAATTGCATACGAGCAGAAAATTAAATATTTTTCGAGGCGGGGACACAGCCCGTTAGCGGTTTAATCTAACGTCCAATATTTCAGTAGTTTATGTTGTAATTTGGTTTCACAGAATGTACATTAAATGAATGTACTCATTCCCCTGCACTAGGAATCTGTGTGTCGCAGATGGCATACACACACACAGATACACAAGACAATTACTTCAGACCTGAGAACACAGATACCAGACCAAACTTCATGCTCACCACACCACACATGACGATCATGACATAAATATGTATTACATGTATGAAATTACAAAAAATGTGCTATATATATGTTAGTATTGTATCAGTAATCTAGTAAAAGCAGTGCTTATTTTGGGGTTACATGGCGCTTTGGGAAATGTATTCATATATTAATTTGATAATGTTCAATTTACTTTATTTACGGGCTATCTGTGAGCTTTTAATTGTTACGGGTGCAATAAAATTCTAAAATAGCAGGCTAACAAACTAATAGAGTAATTTGAAAGAAATATCATGGCTGAGTAGGTGAGTTGGTAGTAACCCTGCTTTCTAAGTGAGGAGTCCCAGGTTTATTCAAGACCGGAGCAAACATTGCGTGAGAATGGTCTTGATGTCTTTGTTAAGGTGTTTCTACGCAATAAGCGATAATTAGTAGGTAGTCTTCTTCCTTCAAGTAAGTGGCTAATACTGGTGTCGGAGTTTTCAAGTAGCCCGAAGGCCTCCATGACTTGAGTTGGCATTAAAGCAGTATTCCACGAGCAGCATCTTCCTGACCACTACAGTCGAAAACAAACTTAATATTTATACCGTGTCAAAACTAGCAAAACAAATCATATCGACAACACATTTAAAAAAAAAAAAAAAAAAAAAAAACGTTTACACACTCATACCTCTGCACTAGGATTCCCTGTGTCGCAGATGGCATGGACAAACACAGAAACACAAGACAAACACCCAAGACCCGAGAACAAACTTCATGCTCACCACACAAAGTATGCCCCGGCCGGGAATCGAACCCGGGACCCCTCGCTTCGAAGGCAGGGCTACCACCAACTAAGCCACGGAGCCGTCAGACAGAAAGTAATTTGTTTAGACTTCCATTAATTAATTACCAAGTTCCAAAAATGTTCTGTTTCCCACCAACACGGGCACTCGCAAATGATTGATGACGTGCGAAGAGGCCTTCTCCACACATCACAATAAGGAACCACGACAGGAATGGAGGAACCACGAAGTCGTCACGGCTCACTCGTGGCCGACTGTGGTGACGGAGTTTTCAAACTGCCCGGCCTCCGATATGGCTTAACGACTTGAACACTCATGAAGTAAGTAATGCTTGATAGACGAAGTTTAAATAGTATTTTTTAATATTGCCGATATTGACTGATTAAAAATGAAATAAACGTACTTCAATATTTTTATCACATTTTACTTATTTAGGGGTGGAATTTGATTTATTGAAATTAAGGTTCACATATTTCTATGGAACCACATTCCAATGTGGTCCATAGGGTTTACCTCCAGGTAAACCCTATCCTACCCTATTTTAATTAGATATTTAAGGTAACTAAATAAAAAAACACAGCCAACTACGAAGAAATCGCTAAACGTATAAAAAATACTACCAAATTTACATGTGTTTTACTGTCATAGTAATTAAATTAAGATCAACCAATTTAGACCAATGATCAAGGACGAGGAGTAAGGGCCAAAATTGATGGTGTTTTTTTAACACCATAAATTTTGGTCCTTCGGCCATGTGAGATAATCCTTTACGTTGGAAAGTTAAAATTGACGTATACAACGTCAACCGCGCGCTGTTGGCAAATGATGCACTTAACTGTATTGGTGTTGAATATGTTGTTTTAACCGTAGTGCGCCCTAATTGATATCGTAGATAATGGATTGCCGGCTAATGCGAAAAAGACACGATTAAAAAGTGCTTTTTAGGCTAAGTTGCCTGGGACATTATGTGCTTGAGTATCTTTATAAATTACAGGGGAAACGTCGACTTCAGTTTAATTATAAATTTTATGGAGTAATGTTACTACTACTATAAATGCAAAAGTTTGGATGGATGGATGTTCACGCCAGAACGGCTGAATGGATCTGGATGAAATTTGATACAGAAATAGATTATAGTCTGGAATAGCACATAGGTCATTTTTATCCCTGTCTGTAACAGAAAACGTAGGACAGAAAACATGGTAGCAATTATGCCGTATCAACCTAAGACTCTGGGCTTTTTTTGATATTGTACCTAATATCCAAAATACAATACAAAAAAATACAAAACTTTATGCTCAACAACGACAAGTAGAATTTCGTTATATTATATAGTAAAATATATGTGTAGTGGCCTATTAACATTTTCATTTAAATACGTGCATAAGTTCACTTTTACCCGAAGGATAGGCAGAGCTTCTAATGGCCACTTCATGAGAACGGAGACGTGACAAATGTCGAGCTTTCTCCACCTTTGTGGCGAATATAACATTAATGTTTAAATAAAAAAAATAGAATAGAAATTGTACGTTTTCAAATATGGACGCGTGTCGCCTTAAATATTGAGTCACAGTATTTTAAGGAATGTTTTATATAGTATTGATTCTACGTATTATTTTCACGTAGTTTTAAATTATAATACCTATACCCCCCACCCAACCAGAGTTGTGATACATTTTAATTTAATTAAACTCGATTCGAATCGGCTCCCTCATAATCTATAAGCCAAAAAACGCATATTCATTTTTATAAATTTTAATGAACACGCAGTAGACGCATTAATTTTCATTTACGGTGACTAATAGCGAGGGATGACGATAAAACGATTAAAGTCATAAATTTAATATTGCAATGTTTCAGAACATTATTATATTCTATCATCATGAATTTTCTTCTTCTTTCGTGTGAGGCTAGCTCTGATATGGCTTGGGCCGCGGAAGAGTAAAACACCGTTCCCGTAGCCCCAGCAGAAAGGTGCCGAGCAGGAACACCAGGGTGGTTTTAGTCGGATCACGCCCGACATAACCGCCCCGTCCTCCCCCGGACGGAGCGGTATACGTAGGTATTTCCACCCTGGAAAAAAAAAAAAAAAAAAAAAAAAAAGCTCTGATATGGCTTAATGAGTAATATACCCCGAAACGATATATTAACGTGCTCTCCGAAACACGGAAGCGCTCACTACAAATGCGTGTCACCGATACCGCTACTGACCGGGCGAAGAGTTGGTTAGATAATCTGTAACAACTTAGCAAGCGTAATTTTTTATGATTAACTTATTATTAATACATACTTTTTTATGTAACAAATATTACGGGACGAGCTGAAGGCCCACCTTATGTTAAGTGGTTTCCGGCCATAACAACAGCGATACTTAGATCCTGCCCGAACGAAGTATGAGAAGAACCAAGCCTCACCCCGTCGCGTCTGTCACCAGGAAAGGGAATATTACGTCTCATGCGCGTGTGATTTCACCGGCACCCACATACCGGAACAGCAATGCGAGTGCACCACTGCTTGGCGGCAGATTCCCAAGTGTGGAGGCAGTACTTCTCCAGGCGTAGTTTGCACAGGTTTTGCTGCTATTTTTCTTTTTTAGCACACCCAAGAGGCACTCAAAGGGATAGTGGGTTACCTAAACAATTCAGTTGATTTCAGTAGAGAAAGTTTTATAAATCCAATTGTGTTTTTTTTGTTTTTTTTTTAAATTGTCAATATTTGAACGTAATGTAAAACTAAAAGCAATGGATCCAGAATAAAAATAGGCCTAACACAACGCTGTCCATTTAGACGTATGGGACACTAAGCCGTAGACACACGAGACACGACATACGGCCATCAATCAAACCGGGACACTTTTACGCTCGTACACTCCCGTGCGTGAGTAGCGGGGTTTATAGACCCGTCTCCGTAGCATCCAGTCTTTGAACATAAATAAGGCTTTACTGTCTCGTATTTGGGTTCAAAATAGCTCAGTATCTTCAGAAATTTCAACAGGGGCCTTTGAGTACGTATTGTGAGAAAATGAGCTATCGCGTGCAGGCGTTTAGACTGAATATGGATTGTATTTCATAAGCAGTAGGAGTGAGGTCTGTGAGGCAGTGTTAATCTGTCTGTGGCATGGATGCGTGATGGATACAGGCTTAGGTAGTGTTTGTAAAAAAACGCAAAGCGAAGATCTGTGTTGCCTAGTGTTTTCATAATAACTTTGTATCACAGCTTGTGAGGGATGGTGATGGAAATAATATGTTATATGATGGAAATAATTTATTATATTATTATTGCAACATATTATTTCCATCACTTCCATCCAGGCTTATCTGTCACAGCAAATTATGGACAAAAAAAATGAAGTGTTATTAATCTACAATGTTTATGGTTATTTACACAGATATATTATTATTTTACACAGTTTTTTTTTCTAAATTAGGTGTCTTAAATGTAATACATATAACAAGAGTAACACGAAGTTATCGAATGCCTTTGTCACTAAACGCACGTGTTCTTTAAAGCCTCTAGGCAATCCATTACCTCTAGGGCTGCCACTACCAATTATAAAATTCATTTAAATAGTCTTGCCTGACTGACTCAATGCTAACTTAGTACTACTAGTTTTAAAGTAGTTTGCAGACTACGACGCTCCTTATACGTCGTAACAGCGAAACAAGATAAAGTTACGTTTGTAATGTTCATCCTGATGGTTTCTAGAGAGCTGATGTACAGGTCTCAACAGGAGAAATTTAATTTTGGAACCCATCGCTTGCATAACATAAGAAATACTTTACATAAAAAAAACATAACATAAGAAATACTTTTATATTTTTAAATCAAAATGTGAAATTAACCTCTTACTGATCATGCATTCAGATGAAATAATTTAGTACAAACAGACGACAAAACAGACTCAGACCTCTGAGCATCAACAATTTAGCATAAAGCAGGAGAACTTATTCGAAATTCCGTAAGCTACCAAACTCCGTAAACTACCAAGTTTGTCGTAAAGGACATCGTTGACCGCTATTAAGATTTTTGCTTGGTGCACAATTTCCCAAAACTGCCAACCCTAATTATGGGTTCCGTAAGTGGTCGCCAATGGCCGATATGGATATGGAGTTTTGATAGACTAGACATGTTGTTATATAAAATGGGTCTTAAGAGCATGGCTTGAGCGACAAAGAGCTATCTCAGTTCACGTGAATCCCTCTTCACGGCTGTTGAGTCATCACATTCTTGGTCGCATGTAGGTGCTGAAGTTTTATATCGTAAATAATTATATCGGTGTGCCGATAATGTCGACGTGTTGAATGTGAGTACTTCTTCGAGAAAACTTTAATGACACAACTTGTACCTTTATCTGGCCACTTCAGTGAAACTCAATGTCACAGCACGTAATTTGAAATAAAGATATATATTTATGTTATTTTTGACAAATAAATGCATGTTAACCATACTTGTGTAGCTACTTGTGAAATTACATTCTGGGCGTTGTAGAACATCGTATATTTAGATTTTTACGCACGATACAGAATCAAGGGAGAGAGACACGTTACACAAGTTAAACATAAAACATGAAAGAGATCAGCATACCAGCGCTATTCCTGTTACATCCAGGAAGAACAAAGTAAGCGAATAAACAGAGTAATGTCGAATATTTTCACCGTGAGTGGACTTGCTCTATACAGTACTAAGTAAAAGCTTATGCAAAAGTGCAGCAGTAGCACTATCGGTATATTTTCTTGTTGGTTCAGAACAAAGTGAACGGTTATTGTTTTACAGAACAACAATTGAAAAGTATGATTTCAATCTCCGTTATTGCTATTCGCAACAATAGGAAATGGAAATAGCTAAAGCAAACAACTCTAATAGTACCTACTACTATTGGTCTCGTTTACGAAGAATTATAAGAAAGAGCTTTTGAAACCACTGTTTTGAACAATATTTTTCGTATCGAATATTTTCTGAACTAAACTCTCAGTCTCGACACACATATACTTGTGAAACCATTTTACAAGTACCTAAATATGATACAAAAATTATCAAACAACTGACTCATTTAAAAGTCGAAAAAAAAACAGTTTAGTCCCTTTTTCTCGCCCTGAAGGAGGTACATACCATTTAAAAAAAGAAACAACCATCAATTTAATCAATTTAAAAAAAATATATATGGTACCAATCCGAAAGCATATCCTTTCTTAGTTACAGAGAATCTAGGTAACAAGAACACAAAAAGACCTATGTTCTTGCGCCTAGCCACAGATTGACTAATGTTACCCTCTATATACCCTTTAAAGTACAGCCACAACTAAGACATTCCTTCGTTGGCCATCTGCATCAAATCTCAACATCGTAAAAATATCTAGTAATAAATATTTTACATCTTAAATTACTTAATCTTCCAATACTTCAACTAGAAAAATTACGAGTAAGATGTGGTAACACAAACATTCAAAAATAACGAAATCGCTTTCGTTTCAACCTTTAAGGCGAATCTTTTACGGTACGGCACTTGAGCCAATCGACTATAGCCTTTACTGCACTCCATATAAAAGTGATATTAAGTTCCATCAGTGTTCAAAGTGAAACTTTTTATTACTCCTTTTACTGCAATATGCCTTGAACATAGAAAAAAATCGTTTCCCGTCAGTACAAACAAAATATAATAGTATTTAACCAAACATAAAAATCGTAAGAATCAAACCTATAGAAGCGAAACTTCTTAACTTACGACCGAGCGTCTTCTAAGTTACAATAAAATGTAAGATTTATTATGATATTATAACTCCACTTTGTTACTTCTATTTCATCTGCTATTATATATTGTGAGCCTTAGAAAAAACTTATCAAATCTGATCAAAAAATGGGGCTGAAAATAACTATGTTAGTTTAGACTTGGCTTATCAAAAATGTTCTTTCCAGAAATTACTGCATGTGGTTTTTATCCTCATACATCATACAAACGATTGTTAGTTTAACTAAAGTTTTAGTAATCGCTTGTAGGTATTTTCGAATTTCTTTCTTTCTAATAAAACTTAAACTGAATTGAGAAACTTTTAAAATTTGTTAAGTCGATTAAATAGCCAATTCATTAGTAGTAAGAATGTCCAAATTGAGCCGAAAAGTACGTCGTATAATAAAGACAATCTTTTTCATAAATCAATGCTTTAAACTTGTAATTGTGCTTTAACGCAAGATGTGTTGATCTGTAATACAAAATACATAAAAAATAATGTTATTATACTATTATAACTCTAAGCACTTAAATGGGCGCAATTCGTTGATGATAAATAATAAATAAAACATTCGCTTCTAAAATTCCTTTGCTTTGGATCAAACACCAAAAACATGAATCTACTGTGGTGCTTGTGCGGTAAATCTTTCTCTATCGGAGGCTATCTCGGTAAAAAAGTTTTGGGCTTCGAATAAAGAAATTGCGACAGTTTACTAAACGATGTAGGATTATTTACTTCCATATATAATTTCTTTATTTTTTGTTCTTATTTGACGGCTCCATAGATAACTGGTGGAAACTCGTTCAATTACCGATACGAAATATATTAGTTTGTTCTCGGGTCTTAGATTTTTGTTGCAATCTACGACTATTATTGTAATCCTACTGATGAGTGGTTTTTTATTTATTATCAGCCAAGCTATTATAAACATGCAGCGGGCGCAATCAAGGCACAAACTCAACGAACTAAAATTAATTTACGAAACTTCTGGAAAGAAAGAATTTTGCCGTGCGTATGTAGATTTCGTCCATGAATACCTAAAATCTCAGTAATATCAGACCCGTTCCGTCTAAAAACGCGATATATCCGTGTATTTCCATAATATTTGTTATGCCAATCGACATCCTCGGGAACCCAGGCATTACCAGACCCGTTATGTAGATTAAGTGCTTTCTGTACGACACGAATATAGAGGTCAGAGTTATATGGAGACTGCGATTCTGGTTAATTGTGTGATAAAAGAAGCGTAACTTGGTGAAGCGTTTACGAATTAGCGCTCCGTATCTATGTTAGTAGTAGCCCTTAGTACCAACTCAGCTATGCCCTTAGTATGTGTTATTACTGAGTTAGCTGCGTTGGTTGTAAACTTAACTTCCTACTTAGTATATACGTTGGCAGTAAAATTTATTACTAAATTAGTTACGTTGTTCCCATTTCTCAGTGAGTTTAGAAACCAATTTAGCTACGGTCTTAAGTTTTTTTGTTAGGTAGCTTTGTAATTATTTGTTATGAATAATTGGTATTTTCTTTATTTCTTAAGTGTTATTACTGTGTTAACTTTTTTATATTTTACAACCAATGTAGCTTAGTTGATAGTAAGTGTTATCTACGGGCATAGTAAGCGTTACTATTTTTTAACAAGTATTGACGACCCAAGCTTTCATCAGAAAGAAACACCATCGAAGATCGAAAACACCAACTAAACCAACTTGGTAAAGGAGTAGTCAAATCATCAGCAATATTATAGATACTGCAATTAATGCAGCCAATATCCAATCAAATGAATGAAATTATATCAATTTCAGTTCAATAAAAGCTCCAATAACATAATTTCACGGTTCGCTCCAACACCGGAGCAATTATATTCATTGGTCCAAAGGAACTTCAGAATTTAATGGACCATATGTTATTGGGGTCTCGACCCCCTGGCTGTACGACTGTTGAGATATGTTGTCACTTATAATATATTCGCCTCTAATCCCACCGGCCTACCATCGACATGTGACAGTGAATCGGCTTGGGGGATAGTTTGCTCGTATCCGTAGATACCCCAGAATGGGGCCAGGTGAAGGGGGCAGCCCCTGCGAAGGGAGCAACCCAAAGTAGCAGTAGAACATGTGCCAAGTTCGTCCGGAGTGGTACTGCCACCAAACCTATTAATCCGCCTCCAAGCAGTTGTGCACTTGCGTCCCTGTGTTCCGGTGGAGGGGTTTGGATGCCGGTGGTTACAGGCAATTGAGGCAGTAGATCCCCGGCTCAGAGGGCCTTGAGCAATGCAACGCGACTTATATATTCTCAAACTTCGGTAGGAGAGTTCGTTCAGATACTTTCATTGCAAAACAAAAACAACGGGGTCCCAATCCGTTACGATTATTTGGTGCTAAAACATGCCGGTTTCCTCAGTATGTCCTCCTTAACTGTTTTAAGATCGTGCGATTTAAGGGAAGACTAATTGGTGGACCTCTAGACCAACGACATATTATATTACATAATAGCAAGCCCACATAATTATATTACATCACTACATAGTATAAAACAAAGTCGCTTTCTCTGTCCCTATATCCCTATGTATCTTTAAAACTACCTAACGGATTTTGATGCGGATTTTTTTAATAGATAGAGTGATTCAAGAGGAAGGTTTATATGTATAATACACTAGCATGTCATCCCGGCTTCGCACGGGTAGTTTCTCATACGATACTGATGCTTTACTAACCGTGCGAAGCCGGGACGGTTCGCTAGTGATATAACATAAAACTTTTTTGTGCCGAAAACAAGATGACAAATGACTACTTTATGCTCATCAGACAAAGTTTGTGCATCCACCAATTTGTTGTCTGTTTATGTAACTGTTTCTGGTGTGCAATAAATATGTATCTATCTAAAGTTTGCTCAGGTCGGGGCCGAACTTGAGAACCCACGCTTCAGGCAGGGTTACTACAAACTTAGTAATAGAGAGACCAGTCAAGGGTTATGTACCCCGCCTTTTTGGTATTTGTCGAAAAATACGTGAATCGTCAGTAAACAATTTTTCACTGTCGGTTCTGGTATTACACATTTATTTTTTTGCCTCATGTGGTATATGAGATAAAAGAAATATGAGATAAAATTGCAATTTAGACGGTAAAAGACTTGCGGTAGGGCATTCAACAAATCTATTGCAAACTATATAATATATTATAATATTATTGGAATTATTGTGAATATGACTCCGCCCTTTCTCAACAGATGTCGTTTTTAGTATTGTTTACGTGTACTAATAAATGACCATACTTGTATTCGATAGTACTGAATGTCAGCTATCTAACGCATTTTATGATATTTGGTTGAAGTGTAAGCAACAATTGTTTTCACCTTTTCGAAAATGTCGGTTTTTATTCCAAATAAACGTCATTTGCGGGAAGTGTTATTACATTATTTTATTGCGAAGAAAACTGCAGCGGAAACTTATCGTTTGCTTGTGGAGATTTATGGTGAGCATGCTCCGTCTAATACAACTTGCAAGGAATGGTTTCGACGATTTCAAAATAACGATTTTAGTACTGAGGATAAAGAACATGGAAAACCACCAAAAAAATTTGAAGATGCTGAATTGGAAGCATTATTGGCGGAAGATTCTTGCCAAACTCAATCAGAATTAGCTGCAGCATTAAATGTTGATCGTTCAACTGTTGCAAAGCGTTTACAAATGATGGGAATGATTCAAAAAGCCGGTGACTGGGTTCCACATGATTTAAAAGAAAGAGACATGGAACGTCGAAAAACCATTTGTGAAATGCTGCTTCAAAGACAGCAAAGAAAAGGATTTTTGCATCGGATAGTCACAGGAGACGAAAAATGGATACACTACGAAAATCCTAAACGCAAAAAAGCTTGGGTGAAACCAGGCGAACCAGGCCCATCACAGCCAAAAATAAATATTCACTGTGCCAAGGTCATGCTCTGTATTTGGTGGGATCAGAAAGGTATTGTATATTATGAGTTGCTCAAACCCTCTGAAACTATTAATGGAGAAGTTTACCGACGACAACTAATGCGTTTGAAGCGAGCCATAGAAGAAAAACGACCAGAATGGGTGAATAGACATAACAAATTAGTTCTTCAGCATGACAATGCCAAACCGCATACCGCAGAAGTCGTAAAAAGATATTTAGAGGGACAGGACTGGGAAGTGTTACCCCACCCGCCATATTCACCAGACATAGCTCCTTCGGATTACCACCTATTCCGGACGATGCAGACAGACCTTACTGGAGAAAAGTTTACTTCATGTGAAAGTATCAAAATTTGGATTGACAACTGGATAAGCTCAAAAGACCAGGACTTCTTCCAGCAAGGAATACGAAAACTACCTGAACGATGGGCGAAGGTTGTAGCTGCAGATGGAGCATACTTTCAATAATTTTTTTTTTAATTTTGTAAGCGAACAAATTTTTATTTTGACAAAAAGGGGCGGAGTCATATTCACACACCCAATATATTAAAATGTTATATCATAATAACAAAATATGAAAATGTTTGGATTTCACGGTAACTGCAGATCATCCAATAAGTAAAACTTTCTATTCACAAAGAAAAATATGACATACGTTAGAAAAGTGAAAAATGGACTCACGGCTCTCAAAAGTCAAACAAAATATTTCTCCGTTCAAAGTTTATGAGTGAGAAAAAATAGTTAGTTCCGAAATTATATTGTTCAGTATATGACTGCTACAATTTTATTTGTCGTCGTAAATTTTATGGTATTTGATATTTCGGATGCAAGAGGATAAAAAATATTTTACGACCAGGTCTCTGGAATCGTTTTCTGGTTGTATTTTACAAATACAAGAAATGGCGATTTAAAGTTCTTAAAAATACAAGATCATTGACACTAAAAGAAGTCTGACCGAAATCATATGATTTTTAGATAAGGATATTTTTACGCATAAACGTCCCGAGTAACACAAATAAGATACGGATGAAACGATCATTGTACTCGTATTAACATAATTTTTTTTAAATGATCTCTTTTACAGATCATAATATATACTAGATTCGCCCCTCAGTGTTACCCGCTGTTTTACGGGATCCAAAGTATCCTAGCTAAGTAGCAAAGGATAGCTTATATCCTGAATTAATTATCAATTAATTAATTGGTAATTATCTTGAATTAATTACCAAATTTCATCAAAATCCGTTGAGCCGTTTGAGTGTGAAGAAGTAACAAACGTACACACATACAAACTTTCGCCTTTATAATATTAGTGTGATAATCCCCTTCCGGGATTAATGCGTAAATCTATGTATGTACAGCTAGGTTCGTAGGTAGTTCATCAAAATAACTTCCTCAAATAACTCTATTTATATTCTCTAAAGCCCAAAAAGTGCTAATGGAAGCGTCTGTAATGTGTGCACAGCTTATCCACCCATCGCATGGATTGCGAGCTGCGGAAAAAGGCACGCGAGGATTAATGCCAGATCAAGCGGGTCTGCGGTTAACATCTGATATAAACGTACCCTCTCGCCCCGTGAAAAATATATCTGAGAGATCTATCGACCTTGGCGACTCAGAGGAGGCTATCGACCGTTTCATTTCCATGGGCAGACAATTTGCCTGGTTGATCTTCTAGGGATGTTTAGGTCAGAGAAAATATTGGCAAGGTCATTTATCGAAACTATATCATATGACAATAGCAGTAACCATACTCCTTGGGGACACGTTGCGTTCATAGATGCATATACATTCAATATTCATGGTCATATCACACAAAGCAAGCACTAGATTATTGATAGAATACATATGAACTCTTTTTTTGTAAATAATTACATATAATATATAATACCCAGGCATAGAACAAACATCTATGTTCGCCACATGTCTGTACTGGGAATCAAACCCACGACCTACATAAAAAATAAATGAAAATAAAAGACTATGCACGAAATGTCCGTAAATTTATTTTATTTAAGTGGCTATGGGGATTTTATAACAAATAGATTATACAATATCACGCGGACCCAAAGTTTGGTACCTAAAAGAACTATCTAATTCAGAAAAGGGCATATCGTTGTGCTCTTTTCAAATGGCAGTATTTCTTTGCGGTCTAGTGGACCACTATTAAATGGCGTTCGTTGTATAGCTTCATTATCGAACGCACATTTTGTGAAATGTTTCCCCATTGTGTCAATAGTATTTGCTTCCGCCAGATGCACTCCCCTTTATTATATTTACACGAACGTATCTACTATTATACAATATTATTTCAGTTCAGCTACTACACTTGCAATAAGATTACGAAATATGAATATATGCTGTTTACTTTTAGGGTAAATTTTACCCCAGTTTGTTTTTTCGAGAGCAAACAATAATATATACGGAGGGTCCCAGGAGAACGGCAAATAAGAACAGATACAAAATTACGAGATTTTCTTACGATGGCTCAGCTATTGTAGGTCTTGAAATTGGACAATTGCCACTGCAATATTTTTGTTTAACTAGCAATATCGCTGAAATATTGGTAAGAAGTGTCAGGCGTGGAAAAAGTGAAACATTAAAAGTTTGGATGGAGGCCAAAGGACATTAGCCAAGTAAGCACATTCTTTCACAAAATTAGTTCACAAGTTCAGTCACATTAAAATGGTTTGTGGTTTCATTCTAGGTTGTGCGGGTAAAAAACCGTGGCTCGTTGAATTTTCAAAATGAATTATAGAAATTAGGATTAAGTAGGATTTTGAAAAGCTGCAGAACAAATAGCGTTGTCTTTTTCAAAAGAATTTCAAAAAACTTTGAGCAAAAGCGCGTGGTATCGTATGTTCGCGTGCTTATTTGAGATAAGGTTCCTCGTATTTTTTAAGAAGTCAAATTGAAATAAAAAAAATACCTTTAAAAAAAATAATTAACCATTAATTTATTAGATTTTTTAATCTGTAATTTTGTATGTACCCCACCAATCAAGAGGTGTTGGTGCCGGTGAAGTTAAAGGCACAAGAGATGACACATCCCCGCCTCAGAGTGGCAGACGCAAGACCTTCTCAACCTTTTCAAGATTTGGGTCTTCTTATGCTAGGATAGAAGATAACTTGTTTTGCTGTTATGGGGCGGCAGTAACCACTTAGCTATAGGTGGGCTATCAGCCCGTCCCGTCACTTTAGTTGCATAAAAAACACTGCTGGGAATGTTCAGAGAATCTTTAACCATTCCATAGTAATTGGCGTCTGATGACACTTGCAATTTAAATTTGATCCTCACCCCAACGAGACACTATAATGAGCCTTTTAATTGAGGCCCGGACACGGGTACCCGTCGCATTTAACTATCAAACGAATCTCGTCTTTAATGAGCTGTGTAATAGCGGTTAATTTGTCGTGAAGCGCAAATTATGTACTTAGCAAAAATAAGAGTCGCTCGAATTAGTTCCGTCTGACTTATTCTAAATTGTTTTGTCACAGAAGTAAAAATTTGGTGGCATCTCGTCTTTCTCAGTTCAAAAAATTACGTAATGGTTTTTTTATCTAATCTGTTTATTAAGGAACGCCAAAGTTTTAACGCAAACATTATGACATAATCTATACAGTGGCACTTTTGCATAGAACTTGAATTAATTAATTTTAAGGCTTTCTTGTTAATTAGTTTTCTCAATTAGGATTTTTTTGTGTTAAGATCTCATTCAACTTTGTACTAATGATTAGTTAGCTATTTATAAATTATTGTACAATCTAATAGAGGAAACTTTGCTGGTATTATTAATGACTAGCTGTGCCCGCGACTTCGTCCGCGTGGACTTAGATCTATCCCAGCCTATAGGATAGAAATATAATGAGATGCTTATTATGTCTGGTCGTTAATATTATATTACAATTATGTTATGATTAAATCTCAAAATACTTTATTCCCGTTGGATTCTTACCATATTACTTAGGTTTTGTTAACTGGGAAGATTAAAGACTTGATTGCATGATGAACTACGTAAGTGAAACTGCAACCATTGCAAATGTATATTTTACAATAATGCTTCTCTTTAAACTATACTATAGAAGTCGTATTTGCAGGATATTTCAGGAACGTGCGCATAAAAAATATTTGAATTGCTAAGGCGGACTGTGCAGAAAGCAACTCAATATAAGGACTACGTCTGATCACTGCGGAACATAGGCTCACCGGAGACTGAATACGTTTAAAACTAAATGGACAGTTGATAGGAATGAGAGGAATTCTCTAAACTCTTAACTTTCAATTTGGTGCCGTAACATATTTTAGGAAGACTTAAATTTATGAAAGAGCAATGGGCACTCCGACATTTAGTTTAATATATTGTGTGATGGGAGTCCAGATGCACTCTAGAAATTTAAACATTCGATGGGATAGTTGGTAGGATCTTATTGTTCCCTCCTGACCGCGGCTATAGGCAGAAACCTTTCGCTGTCAACTATGGTCTCATCCATGATAGACAGCAGGAGATCTTGTTTGGCAGCTCAGTCCTTCTGCAAAGAAGTAATCTCGCAGAAGGAAGCAGCCGAGAGGGTGAGGCAGGAAGAATCTCCTCACCCTGGTTGACGTAGGGGATTAGGTCAGCGTAAGCAGGCGCATGAGCGCCGCCTGCCACCCTAACGGGAACCTCCGGACGGTAGATCCCGGGAATCAGCCGTCCGACGGATGAGGTCCCCACCGGAGGATGGCGTGCTTCGTTTTTCGGGCACGCCACCACAGGGAGTTACACATCGTGTTGGGGTCCCGATACGCGTGGACCAACGCCGCTGGGGCCGCTAAGGTACCCGTAGCCCAAGCGTGAAGGCGTAGTGCAGGAACACCAAGGCGGTTTAGTGTTGGAGGTGAGTCACACATAACCCCACGCCTCCCCATGGTATACGCAAAGTATATACCCATTGACAAAAAAAATCGACTTATTGTTCCACTACTCTGTTAATGGCGTTGAATGGTGTTCAATGCCATTCCCTGGGACACTGCTCAATGTTGTATCAGTGTTGTTAGATCATCATACACATATGAAATAAGTCCTGAAGTGACAAAACAGTGTCAAATACACACGCTATTTCTAGAAATGTTGCAAACTGGGCTTCAAGTTTCAAGTTCCAGATTCCAAGACTTCCAAGTTTTTGGGATTTTAAACATTTTGTTGGCGGTTTTAGTTTCATGTAACTATGTGTATAGCTGTTTTACCCAATTAGGAGACAGAGGGAGCAATTTTATTTCGGTTGCATATGTGGGTCAAGACGGCTTTGGTGAGAAATAAGTCCCCCGTACCATATCTAGTTGCTCGCGACCGCAGGTGTGTATCCTTTGATTCCCTACACGTACCCTCTGGGTGGTGCTAGAGCAGCAACTAAAAAGTAACAGTAGAACTTGTGCCAAGTTCGTCACCACACCACTGGCCACCACACCTGGAATCACACAAGCAGTAGTGCTTGCATTACATTCGCATGAGACGTATCATCCCCGTCTCGGGTGATGATCGCAGCAGGATGAGTGCGACTCAGTCTAAGATCCAAATCTTATACTGAGTCGCATTACTGTTGTCATGGGTGTGGGTCGCCATTTACCACCAGGTGGGCCCTCAGCTCGATACGTAACTAACTCAGAAAAAAAAAAGTTAGCCAGCAAGCATCGATTTATGTTTCGTTATCATTATTGAGCTGCATATTCTTTGACAGACTTCCGCTAATTTATAATGATACTTTTTTCATATATGTGCTGCATCTGAATGTCCAGATAATATCAGCAAAATCGATAACAAATGTCGCAAGGGTTATGTACTTTCGCCCCTGATGATGATGATGATGATGATGTACCCTCAAGAAGAGTTATTTTCGGCCGGATATACGGCCATGGCGTTACTCCAGTGTAATTTAGGTCTTTTTTTATGTTGGAATGGATACTCTCTCGTTGCGGGGGCAGCGAGAGAGTTATGCCGGACTCCTACCGGCTAAAAACCCAACAGTGTTCCATCACGACGCTTTAGTTGCCGAGGACCGCGGGAACGCTTTCGAACTCTTCCGTAGCCCTGCAGAATGTAATGTAGGTCTCCATCAAGTAAATGACTCGTTTGACAGGCAGCTTAACTCGTAATCAAACTTAATCAACCTTTCGCAGTTCAAAGAACGAAGAAAAACTAAACTGCCTTTAAACTAATTGCCTAATTATAGTTAATGACACGTTTAGTCGTAGTTTGGGTTAGTACCCAAACTACGACTAAACGTGTCATCTGCCTTCAAGCGCCTGCTCGTATTCATGCTGCAATACACCGGCCCACTACACCGAGTCAAGCATGAAGGATTCGGCAGGCGCGTGAAACCAAATTAAATTTCGAATAAAACATTGAATAACTTTTGATTTTGCGAGTTGATTTTGATAAAATAAACGGTATTCATTAGTCGAGCCTCAGCTTAATATTTGTTAGTAATTTGATTTTGATAACTATCTATGGTTTTTGCGTAAAGTGCGCACAATCATTTTTGAATAAAACATTGAATAACTTTTTATTTTGTTAATCGATTTTGATAAAATATACCCTATTCACTATTCGAGACTCAGCTTAACATTTGTTAGTACCTAGATTTTGATAACTATCTATGGTTTTTGCGTAAAGTGCGCACAAACATACAGACAAACAGACAAACAGACAAAAATTACAAAAATTGCTTTTTTACGTTTTATTACTTATTCCTAACGTCTCCCAGTTATTATTTTGCAAAAATCTTTAATGTACAGACACGGCAAGTCTACAGTTTTATTATATGTATAGATAAATAATTATGTTTCCCAAATAAATACATTTACTTCCAATTCAGGAAATCACGGATCTATCTTTTTTATTATTACATTAGAAATAAATTGGCACATGTATTACGAAATATGTATTATTTACTTGAAACGATTTGGCGGATTTCTTTGTCGGTATGTTCGTAATTGTCAGGATAAGATATGTATGTAAGAAATTTTATAAAGAATCTACGGGAATAATAGGAAAGTGGAGAAAAATTAAACGTGCCTTTTCTATGGTATTTTTGCAACTTCGTTTTTTGACAAGTAATTGTCAATGTGAAAAAGTCTGGTTAGATTTTTACCTATACCTTTGTAAGCAATAAAATAAAACTAATGAACTAATTCTTATTACTAGGCTTTTATAAAAACGTACTTCCACGATACATAATTTAAAGAGTAGATGGTAATTTTAGTAATAAAACGGATGGCTATAAATACAGGGTCCAATTTTTGGGGTCCGCGGTTTATCCGGCCCATCATTAATCAGGTTGAGAGGTAGACCCCTCATGTCCCTCGTCCCCTTCCATGTCAGGGTGACGTATTACGTAATTTTTATTATGCCTCTCATATGCCGTCAAACCGTTAGATATGCATCACGAAATGCTTTCATTTTTGTTATTTGTAATAAAACATTTGCTTTTGATGGTGATTAGTTACGGATTGGGAATAATTCTCTGCGGAAATATGCTTCCCCCATAACTTCCATAAATAACGGTCTTTAGCTAAATTTCATATGTCCATCTGGTAGGGAGCCATCCTATGCGTCTACCAGCGTGTGTTCACCATTCGAAATATTTTTCTCCGCAGCGGTGGTCGGTTCTACGACCTAAGTAACAATTTCGCTCATTGCGAGAACTATATATAGATGACATAAGGGTGACCAAAATATTTACGAATGAGGTAACTTTATAAGAGCGTCACATATCTTTTCTGTCCGAAATTTCTAGTCCTTCCTTCCAAGTCCTAGTCAACAAAGAATGCACTCAACGAGCGCCCACGAAGTGCTTTTAGATTGGAATTTCAAAACGCATTGGATGGAACAATCTCGGGATCCGACGGACGTGGTTTTAGGAGGCACTTCTCGCGTTTGGCGTTATGGGTGTACGTGATCGCACTTCACTATTGGATTAGCAACACTTTTACGGTGGAAATTTATTCGAATTTAACACGTCAGCTTTCAAATATATGGAAATGGAAGCGATCTCGACAATTTTTATCGTCACTTTCGTCTTTTGTACTCGGCCAGAGCTTGATCAGAAGCGATCAGGATTACGTTTTTACGGATGTTTTTGAGACGCTCTTTATGTAAGATTTTCGTGTAGGAAATCGTCTTAGAGGGATGAATGGATTTCTGATATTTGGGAGATGAATTTGGCTTAACAATGTGCACAAAATAAAAAATAATATGTAAACTAAAACAATGTACCGTTCCAAAATACAATACTTCACTTGTTTTACCATGTCTTTATTTAATGCAGCTAGTGAAATTACGCACTGAACGATAGACGGAATACAAAATTACTTTACAAATGCTCCACCACCTATACAAAATGTCCTAGTTCTATTCACACACCAAGCTGAATGATAATGGTGAGTACAAATGTGATAGCTTGTCGAACATGATGATGATCCCACAAAGGTATACCCGGTGTGGGATTGGACCCTTGACCTCTCGCTTTGCAGGCAAGGTTCCTTTTGCTATCACAGTACTTAACAGGGCCGTCGACTCTACATCACAGACGTGACATTAGGTACCACAGCACAGACGGGACACTCCATAGAACCTTAGCATATAAGCCTACTCCTCCAACAGAGCGTATTTTTACAACTTTGTGCGTGAAGTGTATATGGTTGTCCTTTCATGGCAGAATAATATAACAGTTATATATTCTGGGGTAGCTGGCGGCCTTCACAAAGAGGCACCCAACGTAACAACGACATGCGCTGTGGGGTATCTAAGCTAAGGAGGGGCAGGAAATGGCCTTTCTGTACGAAGTATAGTGCACTATTCTGTGGCCACAGCTTTATTCAATAGTGGCTTGATGTGAAACTGGAGAAAACCAACCGGTTTTCTGTCAGGTTCCAGTCTAGGGCATCTATTACTCATCGGCGCTAGGCTGTGCTTATACGGTATACCCTATTATAGAAAGTCCAGATTCCTACTACCCAATTAGTCCTACCTTTAAGATTGTTCATGGACAAGAACCAGATTTATGATGTAAAACATCGACAGATTGATTGGCTTGGAGAGGTAAGTGACTAATTTCAAAATCGAATAAAACGACTACCATACTTTCATCCAGTATTGTTTTTTAATGTTTGATTCGAATAAAATTGATGTAAATATAATGATCATAATATATGTTCTCAATTGAAAATTCCAACATAAAAAAAATCATACAGACAAATTGAGGAATGGGCTTAAAACTCCTCCTTTTAAAAAATAAGTAAAAGTATGTTAATAACCCACTATCATAATTGCTAAAAAACTATATCTGAATAATCACAATATTTGTCGTGCGATTTTTACAAAAACTGACGAGGAAACGACTATAAGATATCATTTCGTTGTAATCGAATGGGATGGAATATGGAATTTTTTTAGCGCACCAAATTCTTTGATGTGATCATATCAACTTATTTCTATTATAAAAAGACCCGAAAGGGGTTCATATTTAGACTAAATTACCCTTTCAGAAGTTTTAAGTGCGGTTACTTGAAATAAGTGAGCATCCACCGTTTTATACCAGTATGTACTAATTGACAGATTGCAACCCTGCTGTCATGGGCGGAGGTAACCACTTACCATCAAATGGGCCTTCATCTCGTCTCGTTATTCAGTAGCATGGAAAAGAATGACTATATTTAAACACTCTATCTGGTATTTCAGTCCCTGCACATGTAACAGCACAGCTAATCTAAATTACGTTTTCCTACATTCCCCTGCACGAATAAAAACGAAATGTAACTGCCCCGCTGCGAGTCTTCTTACCCTGCGTCTTATAAAATTCTTATTAGCTTTATACGGTTTAGACCCTGATGACGCTGGGGTACAAATTACCCCACCCACAACCCCTCCGTTTCACATAAATAACGCGCCGGCAATTGGCAACTATTTGATTAGGATGGGGCACAAAAGAGGGCCAAAATGCATTTCCGAAATGGGATTTGTTTTCGGTCTGTATGAATCATGTTCGTGTTAAATCCTATTAAAACTTAGGAATTTAATATTTGGCGATGGATTAAATTAAAACGGGTCTCGTTTGGGGCGGCACGTGTTGGGTTGTATTAATTCGATTACTTCATTATACCTGAGAGATTTATTGTGTACCATCACATTGTAAATTATAGAGTTCTTGGTTGCCGAGGCGTACTGACAGCGATGTCTAATCCGGTTGATAGTTTTTTTTATTTACTATTGTGATAAGTCTTTATCTCGACCCACCTGATTTTTTTTATTTACCTATAGAGCTATAGAGCATATTCTATGTATACAAAGAAACAAAAATTTCAGTCATTGAAGTGTCTGTTTGCAATATCAAAATAACAGCTTTAAGTTATATAGCTCATATTATATAAGCTAAGTTGCGCTGCGCAAAAAAAGAATTAAATTCCACGCAGGAAACAGCTATAGTAAATAAAATCAAGTTATAAACAAACAGGTAAAGTTCTCAGATCCTCCACATTTATGAACAAGTATGAGACGACACATCGCGTTACGCCCGTCAGTCTAAAACAGGGAATTCCGGTGCAGGCAACAGTGAGTTTTCAACTTGACAAATGTATGCACATTATATTTACCACGTTTTGGAACTGGAAAGAAAAACATCAGGCACCGCCACATTTGGTTCTAGAAGCAAAAATTCGAAGGTTTTACATGGATTAACTTACTTTCTTGCATACTCGTCTATTTCTACTAAAAGTATACCGAGCTGCTCTACAAACGCTTAAATGGCATTGTAAATTATCGTCGACGCTCCGCTTTGAAAATTTGATATCGCTTTTAGGTTAGGAAAAATCTATATGTATATTTTTTGTCGGATTAAATATCCAAGAACAGCGCTTTTAGAATTGAGCTACCCTCCCCTACAATGTACGCACTTCAATATTTCATGCTATATTTGTAATAGTGCGAATCAAAAAGTAGTCATTAAGTAGCATATGTGCACCACCCCTAAATTATGGGGCGTTTACCTCCAGGGGCAGTTTTGACCCTTGATCTATAGAAAAATAAATGTAATTGCACTCTGCACGCAAACATATTTGAGAAAGAAACAGATGTGACAGGAAAAATAATACAAATGAAATCAAATCAGTGTAGCGTTTTGAAGGACTCTTTCTTACTGCCCCTATAGAGTCCCAAAAATTGGGAAATTTATATGCCAAAACGATCGGGTTTAACCGAAACATATACACTTATTGTTATTTCAAAAAGGCTGAATATCAGGCTAGCAATCCATATAGTAATACCTACGTATTACGAGTTGATTAAATCTTGTTCAAAAGTTTAACAAAATTTAATCAACGGGTAGGATGATTATTGCTATATTATATATATTTTTTGTAATAGTACTTCAAAGATCTTCTCCCAAAACATCTTCGTGTTTGTCCTGATGTCTGGTATGAAAAGAGTGAGTTTCTTCTACTTTCAAAATCATTTTTAAATGCCAAGTAATCACAATAATCATAGTCAATAACTAATCTATATACTATGCGTAGTCAGTAGACTATAAATCACTACCTTACTATTTAGGCACAACAACTTATGAATATTGCAGTTAAAGAAAATGTATAATAATCACTTCTTCCTGCACAATCCGTCAACATACGAGAAACGCCAATAAAACAACAATAGCGGATTGATTTATGCTGTTGCTTTCGCAGGATACGTCAAATCAACTCAAAGGTTAATAAAAGTACTTCCCAAGAAAGGGTGTTATGAGGGACGAACAATCAGCTAAAAGCAATGCCTGATACTTGGCCGACCGATGGACAACGACATGGCATACTAATGCCCCTTACACAAAACAGGCCCAGGACGAACGGAACCGGGAAACCGAAAAGGAATAAGAATAATACAGGCCGGGAGGGAGATTTCTGCCTGTCAATATATGGCGATTCGCTCTAATTTGGGATAGCATGAATTGCTCAGCCAGGTTATTTTATTATATCGAAAATCGACACTTGACGATACTCTAGATATACTCTAGACCCGCCCCAGCTTCGCACAGCTGTACAGTGTGTGTGACGTAGGTCGTAATACTCATACACATACTTATACATTTTTACCATAGGCACACTGAGGAAAACTTGGTTATTTCAAAAAGATATTATAAAAAAAATATTACAATTCAGTAGTACATTATTTTGATCTATGTTTAAGGTTTAGCCAGCATTATCAATGTCAAAATGTGTTTTAGTATATAGCAAAGTCGCTGTTTTCGTATTTCTACAATATTTCTCAATTAACTTCTAAACCACGCAACTAATTTCGATACAGTTTTTAATATCGTTTAGAGATTTTTTCCGAAAATTATATATGTAAAATATAATTCACATTATAGTATTATAGATATATATATAGTAGATAGATGTCATAAAAACACATTTTTGGGAGCTATATTTTATAATATAATATTACCCTAAATATGCGGATTCCGCTAACATGAAATAATATGGGTGTCAACAGTTATGAAATGTTTACGTTATTGTTTCAACAGTTCGAAAACGCGACGGACGGCGTTGTTTACCAAAAGATCACGTGGCATAAACATGCTCTTAAACCATTTGGTTTATACTATATCGTATTTTGATACGACGATATATTGTAGTATACGATAAAGTGGTCACGAAAGATTCTTCTTAATAAAATTCACTTTACGGTTTCGTCTATACGTGCACCTTACAAACTGTGTAAAATATATAATTAATTTGTGAAAGACATTAGCCCTTATATATATGTACTAGCTGCGCCCCGCGGTTTCACCCGCATAGTTCCCGTTCCCGTGGAGAATACGGGGATAAATTGATTTTATTTTTTTCGTTAATTTTCCAATGTTTTAATAGTTAGTCTGCTATTCGGGACGGAAACAAATCCAACAAATCAAAAACCATGGCAATCGGTCCAGCCGTTCTCGAGTTATAAGTGTTGTAACAAACACGACTTTCTTTTATATATATAGATTTTATAGAAACCTCAAAAATTTTAGCCTATATGTTATTCTGATGTATAAGCTATATTGTGGTAAAGTTTCATTCAAATCCATTCAGTAGTTTTTACGTGAAAGAGTAACAAACATCCATACATCCATACATCCATACTTACAAACTTTCGCCTTTATAATAGTAGTAGGATATCATATGTGATTAACTTATACTATTGTAAATTAAAAAAAAACCCGGCAAATGTGAAACATGACGGCGTCATTTGCCGTAACGTCATACGAGTAGGTTTTACTGTCAAGACGAATAACATTTACGTTACAAAATTATGTAAGATTTAAACATTGTTGTTCTCTTTTTTGCTAACAAATTGACGCCCCGCTGCTAAGCCTTAGGCTACCGATTGTACGTACTTAACCAGCTGTGTTCCCCATTGTCTGGGAGGGCGTGAACGCCCCTGGGGTCTCACAATGAGCCGATATCAAATTGGCAACATTCAGACATAATTGCATTTTATTACGTGTATTATGGCCTCGAGCGGTACGCCCGTCGAGATTCGTATTCAATATATACGGATATTATCCTGTAAAAGGCCAAAGGACGTACGGGAGATCCTCAACTGTGATTGGTCCTAAAATTATTGTATATAGGATCTTAATTTAAATTATGATTGGTCTATGATTGACGCTATTATGACGCCATTTTGGCGCTGTTGACCAGCTGTAAACAGATGATTTTTCATGAAAGAGATATTAGAATTCAATTTTATATATGAGCTAGTTGTCAACTAGATTCATCTGTCATAATAGTTCCATGTCAAATTGTGTTGCTTCAAATTGACACGTAATTTACCTGTCATTTGTATGTACCCTATCTGTGGGTAAAACTCAACCCTATCAGATTATATATGTGGAAGTAATCGTAGCCAACCATACCGCATTTACATGTGTGTTGAGTACTTGACAAAGAAGCCAAGTTCAGAATCATCCTCGAAGCATTACCTGCAAAAAAAAAAAAAAAAATATGTATAAGCAAAAAATCTCAAAAAAATACATGTACATTTCACATAGCGCCATCTAGCCCCAATTAAGCACACCTTGTAATATGGAAACTAGATTCCTTAAGTTGTTGTTTTTTTGTAATTTTTGTACGATATAATCGTAACTGATACTTCAAAAACTTTTTGATATAATCCCATTCAAATCGTTCAGGAATGGATTATTGTAAAATATGGACGTTTATACGCAAACTCCAACCTTCGCCGTTTTTATTTTCTTTTTGCATTTTCATCTCGACAGTTTTAGAACGAGGCGTTTTTGTGTAGTTTCTAGATTGAAGCGAATAATGAACGTTTTTATAGCGCAGTTGATTAACATTCTATTTTAGATTAACAAAAAGAACGTCCAATTTTTTCATAAACTTAGCTGGCTGTTCTTTTCGTGGCCATAACTAGACTCGTTCGTTTCAGACGATATATAATGTTTACTACAAATTGGGAAATATTCAGTACTAGCCGCGCTCCGCGGCGTTGCCCGCGATTTTCTGGGGTCAAAAGTAGCCTATGCAATCCAGGATATAAGCTATCCAGGTACCGAATTTTATCTAAATCCGTTGAGCCGTTTGAGCGTGAAGGAGTAACACACACACACACACTATACTTTATAATACTATAATACTGTGATTAGACGGGAGTTCTTTAGAAGCGTAGTAGAAGTAGTATTTGTACCTTGCCTCCTACGCGACGTGTCTTCGATCCCCGGCAAGGGCAAGCAATTGTGGGTTTATTCCCGTGTTGGGCTTATGTAAACGCATTACACTCCAAGTCACATAATATATCAAAAACACCCGGCCCAGTCACTTATTAGCCTATTTACCCTCGCATGTAGTTAGTAGAACCAGAAAGGACAAGTTGTAAAAAAAATTCTGCTCATTACGGGACTCCAGGCGGATGTGAAATATGACGGCATAAGTGAGTGTCATGTCGTTTATCACGTCATACGAGTCGTATATACTGCGAAGCCGCGCAAATCGAAATTTCCAATCAAAAAATCAGAGCCCAAACTAATATAGGATAAAAAACACTATGGCAATACTAAAATAGTACCTTTCTTTGTTATTAAGTACATATAAAATCAAAGTCAAAGTCAAATTCATTTATTCCTTTAGATCTCAAGTATCATTTGGACACGTCAAATTTTACACATGCATGTACACATATTCGTGAGCATATAACGTGTCACAGGAACTCCCAGGCACATTACATGCACACAGATATGTCAAATTACAGTCAGTTTTCATGTTTAAGCTTATCTTATTTGTTAAGTTTACGTCTGTTCCAACCCTAACCGACCAACCCGAGGGGAAGAAACAGAGAAGAAACCCCTCGGAGACCGTATTACAATACATATTCGCGAATATGGTCCTGCGTCTAGAGTGGAGCAAATTCATATAATACACATTAATACCCAGACATAGATCAAACATGTTCCATCACACAAATGTTTGTCCTGGGTAGGAATAGAACCCACGACCTAACAGCTCAGAAGGCAGCTGGGCTGTGAAGCTCGTCATTATTGTACAACAAAATCATATATACTTAACATTTTGTGAAATTGCGTTCCTATTTCCTTATACTTTAACAACAAACTGTTACGATACATAAAATAAGAAGATTAAATACTTTATAATTTTGGTACAAGGAACAGCTCACAACATAAATTCTACTTAAACTTCTTAATATTATGAGTAATGATTAAATTCTCTAAACATGTTTGGAACATTGCCAGAGGCTCAAGTAATTTCCAAAATAGGAAAACAATTAGGTTTTTTTGTAATTAAGAGTCCATAGACACTAGAATCTGTGCCAAGAGTAACAGTTTCGGAGGCCATTATAGCCCTGCTAATTTAAGAAGTTAGAGTAATTTTTCGAAATCACTTAAGTGCTACGGAATTCGCAGTAACTTTTAACAAATTGGCGCAAAGTGCGCCATTAACCTTTGTATTCGTAGTGTCTTAGCGGAGTTTCGGCTTCGGTCACGTAATGTTTTCTTTCGGCCAAATACAATATAATTACAGCAAGTTTTATCATAAACCACTATTTAACCATATTGTCTCTACTACGGCCTACTTGGGTCCTGACCCTGTTTAGAAACTTCCGAATATAACTGGCTTCATTCAGCAGCAACGTAAGTAAATGGGAAAAAACAAAGACATAGGTGACGATTTTCTAGAGGTAAAATGCATATACATATATATATATACTGATCAGCGTTTTTTTTTTTGCCATAAACTGACGTCGACGAGACGAGACCGGGAAGAGATAGGCCAAGGACAAGATGGATTGTGTGAAAGATGATATGGGTAAAAAAAGAACAGGTAAAGGCAGCTACAGGTAACGACAGCTGGTAGAAGAGATAAGAATGGAAGAAGAATATATGTTGTGCCCACCCCACCTAGAGACGGATAAGGGCAGATGATGATAAATCTAATGATGACAAGTTTGAGGTAAAATTAAACCGAAATTCGGCCTCAGTTTCGGCTTAGATTAATCTACTTGTAGAACTCGAAAACGTAAATGAATCAAGCTGTAGCTTAATTGGGTTTAGGTGTAACTGTTTTATTTATTTTTTCCATCTCTAGGAATTAAATGTTTATTTGCGATCTTTACTGAGTTCTGAAAGGGTGATTTCATAATTCATTAAAGCTTTGTATACAGACTGCGGTGAATCACAAAGTCACAAAAGGATCGTCAGAGACAATTTAAGCGGCCGCCACGGAATTTCACCTTTACCTTTGTTTTGTAGGTAAGTAGCATTAGTTAGCTACAGTTTAATATTAAACAAAATACTTTTTGACAAGATACGTAATTAACTATACACTTAATTCTAGGAATTTATCTCTTCCAAAACATGTGAATTATGTAATGTTAACTACGACGGGTCTTAGCAATGTTTTTATTACGTTATTCCAACGTTTCGATTGTGTTTCAATAGTCGCGGTACATGGTTGCGGGCAGACGACAGGACATGGAACAGCCATCAAGAAAGCGCGACAGTAATTATAAACCTTGGTCTAGAGAAATTATACAAGTTATATTATATTATAATATGAAATTATATTAATACATTCATGCCTTCATTCTCGCTCATAGGGGTGAAATTTCAAAAAGGAATCATCTAAGTCGATACACAATGGACGAAGTAAAAAAACAGCCTAATTGAGACCTCACCCCTTTTCTACAGACGGTTAAAAATCAGTGTTCGTTCATAGTACGGCTCAACACAAGAATAAATCACTGGCGCAGCGAGAGCGACCTTATAAAACTAAAAAAAAACTCAAGAAAACAAAAATTCATCTCACAGATTATGCGGTGTTTCTCATTTAATGCAGCAACTATTGAGAATATCAAAAGTTTTATATTTGTACACAAATAAATAATATACATAGACATATACAAACATAGACATAGACAAACATAGATACTGGTTTTGTATCTGAGTGTTAGTATATGTAAGTGTTAATAATGTATTATTATTAGTTATCTTGTTCCCATAGTTCAAGCTATGCTTAGAGCTACATGGTGCTGTATATAATATGCGTGAATATTATACCTATATATATTTACACGATAAAATCTTTGTTGGTGAGCTTACGTTTTATTACATCATCGTCGAATAGTATATTAAGGTCCCGGTAAAGGTCGGCATTTCTTATGTATGCATCAAATGAGAACGTTGTATGACTCGGCAGAATTTCAGTATATACAAACCTGTATACCGTGCTTCCATATTGGCATCAGGACGTGTTTATATTATATATTTAGTTTGTCTCATATAGTGTAATTCAACTTTTTCCCTCGACGTGTGCCTTCCAGCGGAGCTTTTCAAGCGTCATTCCACATGATAGATTGATAATGATAAGTTCCGTGAATCGCGTGATACTATTCATTACCGCAACATCAGCCCAAAAGCTTTCTTAGCGTCCATCCTAAGGTTAAAAGAACCCCAGTAACTAAGACTACACGTCTGTCTGTCCTTTATTTAAAGGGTATTTCCTCCTCGTTTGAGACGACCCAAGTAAAAATCTCATAGAAACTTGGATGCGATAAAAGCGAGCAAGTTTGTCTTTCAACATCCATGTAGTCATTAACGACCAGCTACTTTTTATCACAAAATTCTGTGATCCAAACATATGCCAATTCCCAATCCAATATTCGGAGAATATTTCCGAAACGTTTTCCAAAACAATGGTTCCTCACGTACACTCAATTCATTCAGATTTAACAGAACCACGACTTCTTTCGTTCATGTTTGATGTGGAATCCGATCAGTAAATCTTCCAACCGCAAGGAAAACAAACTGAGGGGAACAATACAAAAGACTCCGTAAAACAAATAAATAAACATAATCAAAAGCCACGTTAATTGGCGGCTCACATGCGACTGATACACGGCACCCTATTTTTGGCTTCTGAAAATCCAGCGAAAATTCGAAAGGAACGATATTGTCAACATTCAGAGTATATTTTGAGTGGTTTCCTCTCAGTTCCAAATGTTAAGGATTCTGAACTCGAAGTATAAACAGTTTACGTATGGAGCAGAATTTGAAAATTCGAATTCTTAATTGATCTAATTGAAACTGACTTAATTGAAGTTGTTTTGATCGCGAATTTAAGGCTACAATTTTAATGCTTGGAAGATTCTGCTTTCGTTCATTCTGCCAAATAGGAACTCCTTAGGAGTGAAATTTCATTATAAAATTTATGAGACCATTTCGGAGGAATAATTATCCAAGTGTAGTAGTGTAGAGGTATGAGTGTGTAAAGGTTTATCCTACTACTATTGGGTGTGTGAATATGACTCCGCCCTTTCTCAACAGATGTCGTTTTTAGTATTGTTTACGTACGTATGTACTAATAAATGACCATACTTGTATTCGATAGTACTGAATGTCAGCTATCTAACGCATTTTATGATATTTGGTTGAAGTGTAAGCAACAATTGTTTTCACCTTTTCGAAAATGTCGGTTTTTATTCCAAATAAACGTCATTTGCGGGAAGTGTTATTACATTATTTTATTGCGAAGAAAACTGCAGCGGAAACTTATCGTTTGCTTGTGGAGATTTATGGTGAGCATGCTCCGTCTAATACAACTTGCAAGGAATGGTTTCGACGATTTCAAAATAACGATTTTAGTACTGAGGATAAAGAACATGGAAAACCACCAAAAAAATTTGAAGATGCTGAATTGGAAGCATTATTGGCGGAAGATTCTTGCCAAACTCAATCAGAATTAGCTGCAGCATTAAATGTTGATCGTTCAACTGTTGCAAAGCGTTTACAAATGATGGGAATGATTCAAAAAGCCGGTTACTGGGTTCCACATAATTTAAAAGAAAGAGACATGGAACGTAGGAAAACCATTTGTGAAATGCTGCTTCATAGACAGCAAAGAAAAGGATTTTTGCATCGGATAGTCACAGGAGACGAAAAATGGATACACTACGAAAATCCTAAACGCAAAAAAGCTTGGGTGAAACCAGGCGAACCAGGCCCATCACAGCCAAAAATAAATATTCACTGTGCCAAGGTCATGCTCTGTATTTGGTGGGATCAGAAAGGTATTGTATATTATGAGTTGCTCAAACCCTCTGAAACTATTAATGGAGAAGTTTACCGACGACAACTAATGCGTTTGAAGCGAGCCATAGAAGAAAAACGACCAGAATGGGTGAATAGACATAACAAATTAGTTCTTCAGCATGACAATGCCAAACCGCATACCGCAGAAGTCGTAAAAAGATATTTAGAGGGACAGGACTGGGAAGTGTTACCCCACCCGCCATATTCACCAGACATAGCTCCTTCGGATTACCACCTATTCCGGACGATGCAGACAGACCTTACTGGAGAAAAGTTTACTTCATGTGAAAGTATCAAAATTTGGATTGACAACTGGATAAGCTCAAAAGACCAGGACTTCTTCCAGCAAGGAATACGAAAACTACCTGAACGATGGGCGAAGGTTGTAGCTGCAGATGGAGCATACTTTCAATAATTTTTTTTTTTTATTTTGTAAGCGAACAAATGTGTTTTATTTTGACAAAAAGGGGCGGAGTCATATTCACACACCCAATATTATAAAGGCGAAAGTTTGTAAGTATGGATGTATGGATGTATGGATGTATGGATGTTTGTTACTCTTTCACGTAAAAACTACTGAATGGATTTGAATGAAACTTTACCACAATATAGCTTATACATCAGAATAACATATAGGCTACAATTTTTGAGGTTTCTATAAAATCTATATATATAAAAGAAAGTCGTGTTAACTCGAGAACGGCTGGACCGATTGCCATGGTTTTTGATTTGTTGGATTTGTTTCCATCCCGAATAGCAGAATAACTATTAAAACATTGGAAAATTAACGAAAAAAATAAAATCAATTTATCCCCGTATTCTCCACGGGAACGGGAACTATGCGGGTGAAACCGCGGGGCGCAGCTAGTTTATTATATTTATTTAAATCGGTTCAGAATTGAATTGAATAAATCACTAAAAAAACATACAGTTGAATTGAGAACCTCCTTCCTTTAAGTCGGTTAAAATTACAAAATCTTTTATGTTTTAAAGGTTGCAGGACTTCTGCAAACGTTTCATTAGGATTCAATGATTCAGGATTCAAACACCCAAGAGCCGAGAACAAATTACATGCACACAAAGTGTGTCCCGGCCAGGAATCGAACCCGGGACCCCCGCTTCGAAGGCAGGGCTACTACCAACTAACCCATGGAGTCATATTAAGCAGATTTCCACTACAGTAGGTATGTCCGCTGAGTGTGAGTACCATGACTGCGGATCAGCTTACCAGCGAACGTTTTGTTTCTGTTCTGCACTGATTGTCGTCGGTCAACGAATAGCATCCGCTCGTTAACGGTAAAGTAGGAGACAATGATACATCTGCAATACGATATGGCGCTAAATTTAGCAGTTATTGCGAAAGCACAAACGGTGGAAGCTGGAGTAATTATGCTGGTTTGAACTTTGCAAATAAGGCCGATGAAATATTCAGTGGCTTTTACAAGATTGTTCACGTGGACAGGGGCAAATCCGTCATGAGCGTTTGGAACAAATATTTTACCGTTTTGCATCCCCAGACCATGCGATTTATATTACGGGAATTATTTTCGATGTCATTGATTTTGACACAGATTTATAAATAGTAGCGGCGGCATCGCGCGGGTCCTATACAAATCTACTCCATCCGGGGATTTTCCAAAAAAAAAAAACATTTTTAATGCAGGCGGCTATGGATATTTACTCAGATATAGTATTTTTCCGAAATAGTGGGTAATGGTAATTTGTAAGGCAAAAAACATACTTGGGCAATATACATCTGAATTGAGCAATATAAGACATATTTTATTTTTACAAACGAAAAAAACCTCTTTCCTGCAATAGGATTCCCTGTGTCGCAGGTGCCATGGATACAAACAATAACAAAATTCTCGAGAATCAACTCATCAATAAGCTCATGACTGAAAGTTTTCCCAGTTAGAGCAGTCAATAACTAATATTACTAACTAGTATTGAATGAATGAATTAAAATACTTTATTTTACACTAATACCGAGAAATACAATGGGCGAACTTATCGTTAAGAAGCGATCTCTTCCAGACAACCTAGACAAACTAGTATTGTCACGCTAAGAAGCCAGTTTTAGTATAGGTGGCCGCATTTTATCGTAAAACTAGCTTCTTAGTCCTCACAGCCATTTAGGTCAATAAAGATCTTTCCAATTTTCTAAGAACGTAGACACTCGACACTTGCTTAAGAATACATGAGTCCTGAATTACTCCCAAAAGAAGGCAGTCCGAACCTTTTACTGCGCTGCAATTTTGTGAATGGAACTGCTTGGTGACCCCCGGGACTTGAGGGGTCTCCCCTACTGATTGTAACAACTTATGGTAACATAACCGGAATGGAAGTGAACCTTGTGTCTTTTCTGTCGTGAGAAGACATTATGAGCTAGTCAGGTTATTTTGATGACATTAAAAATTCTAATGGGATGTTTATAATGAATATGAAACTGATAGAATATTTATATAGTACTTTTTTTGTAAATACATAACGTCTAGAAAAAGCCTCTCTTTTTGTCACACAAATGCTTGTCCTAAGTGGCAATCGAACCCATGAACTACAGACAGACTACAATATTACCAACTGAGCTGAGGGCAGTTGAGGCCAGTCGCTTTATTGAACATACCGACATGTTTTTCCACAAAATATTTGCATAAAACTAATCCGGGCTCAGTAGCAATATCAGCCTGTCATACAACAAAGTTCAGCGAAGCTAGTAAAATGGAAATTTTATCGGCACTGCCCAATTTTTGGGTACAACAAAATGTTGATTGACACCAATTTTCACAGCAGCGGCTGTGAGCAATCATTTTTACGGTTCGCAGTCACGGTCTTCGATGCGAGGGTTAAGAGACATAACACGATTCCGCATTCATATTTCAGGCGGGTTCTTTCTCAAAGTTTTGAACCAGGACATTGAAAAATATTCATATAGTGCCATCTAGCCTCAAACTAAGCGTACTTGTACTATGGGAACCAGACTACTTATAGGACACTTGTACAGTGATTTTGTTTATACATACATAAAATAGATATTTACACTCGGACACAGAACAAACGTCTATGTTCACAACTAACAACTGACCTGAAAGGCCAGATAATATGGTTGTATTTCTCTCCACAGACAAATCTCATCGATTTCGTTGATCACTTATATCGGCCAAGGGGTAAATGATTTAGAATGAATTGCCGGAAAATATTGTCTCCTTTTCTTTCTACCCCGATGAAAGAGGATTTATTGGATGGATGCGTGATTGGAGAACGCGAGAGAGCAACTAACCTAAGATTCCCCAATACAACACATAAATTTCTTTTTTCGTTCTTTTATTTTTATTTCAGTACAGTAACAAACCTAAATTCAAATTCTTGAGACAACTTGTCTTCCATAAACGTGGCAACATCGAAAGGTGAACAATAGCGCAACAATGTATTTTATTTTATACATTGTTTACGACTGAAGGTAATGCAGTAGAACAATGATCGTCTGTCTGTCATTTGGCTACATTGACCAGAAGATCTGCTAAAATTACAAAATGTCTACATTAATCAATAGACAATGCAGTCATATAATTAACTAGCTGTGCCATGCGGTGTTACCCCCGGTTGGCTATCCATAAGCAAGCTTAAATACCAAATGTAGGACCCTCGACCCCAAAATCACAGCCATGAAGAACTTGGAGCAATGTAGGATTGCAGGAGCCCGTAAAATTACCGTTGAAACAACGTCTTTGTGAGACCGCTTTGAACAACTCAGTTAGCCTTTGCATCAAAGAAAATACCGGCTCATTAAAACCTGTTCTATAATCCTTGCGAGTTTGCTGTCGGGCTAAGATTCTCAATGAAACATCGGAATTTGAATTAAATGCATAGCTTTTATATAAATTCCGCAAAGATCCCTATTTTTGACAAACAGACGCTTGCAGAATTTAGACAACTTATGAAGATGATTATCATAAATGTGAAGTTTTTTGACATTCAGACTAGCCTTTCAATAATTTTGCTTAATCTTTCAAGCTAATTACTAAGATAACTACATAAAACATTATGGTGGTGAAAATCAGACCGAAGTATTTGGACCAGCCGAAGGCGCGTTGGGTTGATGACATCGTCAAAGTGGCAGGAAGAACTAGGAAAAGAGTGGGGAAGAACAATTACCTGTGAATCCCTACTATCCTGACAAACTCAAAGGAATGCCTATAACCAACAGTGGGTGACAACAAAGGGGATCAAGATTGTCATCTCTGACACATAATTAGAGATAGACTAATATGTTTATTCAACTCTACAGACTCAAGTTGATAGTGGAATACCTCCGTACCTTAGTAGGTAGTAGAACCCTGCCTGAAGCTAGTGGTCCCGGGTTCGATGCCCAGCCGGAGCAGGCACTTAGTGTAAAGTTTGTTTTCGGGCCTTGTGTTTCTGTGTTTTTATATACCACATGCAACACAGGGAATCCTAATGCAGGGTAAGTGTGTAATATATTATTACTTTAAACGAACCATTCTTGTATATATATTTATTCAATTCACGTATCTAGAAAACGACTTTGGATGTGATTTTGTGCTTAGATTTGGGCAGGTTTTACTTTTTAAGTTTAAATTACCTGTATAAATTTATTTCATATAAGAACGCATTTTTTTACGAAAGATCGTTTTACATAGAAAAACAGAGCGAAACTCGGTCCCCCAGGTACTTAATATTAAATATGAGTATAATAAATGACAACAATATATTTTATTGATTCACTATGAAGTATCCCTTTATGGCTTTCCGTCACAACAACCCGTCAGGACGGACAGTTGTATATTTTGGACGTATTTTAATTTATTCTTGATTCAGGATTCTTGAGCGTAACAGATTTTTTGTCAGTTTTGTCCTGGCTGTCGGATTATTATGAAATAATCTTACTCACCACATGTCAGAATTTACACATTCTACGTTCCCGTGATATAAAATGGTGTAAAATTTACTTGGACTCTGTGTTAATTTAGTATACATTTCAGCTTAACTTCTAATAAATGACATGTCACCTTCCACAATGTAAATGCCTC
The DNA here is from genome assembly GCA_921293045.1 of Aplocera efformata. Taxonomy (NCBI): domain Eukaryota; kingdom Metazoa; phylum Arthropoda; class Insecta; order Lepidoptera; family Geometridae; genus Aplocera; species Aplocera efformata. Next base: position 3,778,478 of record OV121057.1, read on the forward strand.
GTGGAGAAGCGAAACACGTGTCGATTCTATGTTGAGTATTTACTAATTAATTAGAAATTTGGCGTACTATATATTACCCCTTTCAGATCGTCATAATATTCCTTCTTTGAAGTTTGACGAAGACAATATTTTGAAGTTAATAAAAATAGTATTAATATACGAAATGTAGTACAAATTAAGGGATCCAGGTTCGATTCTCGGCCTGCGCAAATCACAAGTGTGAAATCATTATATATTTTAACGTCAACAATCGCTGGCTGGCACAAAATATTTAGAGGGTTCCTTTACATTTGTCTCCACCTTATATTTCTAACCTTGTTATTATAACACATTTATTTAAGTACGGACGACATGGGAACCAAAACTTAATAAGTAACTATCACTTGGGAAAAAAGAACGGGATGTAGATGTAACATAATAACTATAATTATACAAATGATGTGACCATCAGTCTTGTAAAAATCACATCAAGAATTCTATTTGGACAATCCTATTTATTTGTTACTAAAAGGAAGAATACGAAAATGGTAAAAGAATTTAGGTAAAAGCGAATGATGCAAAACGCCTCAAGGGAATAGGAAATTAAAAACGAAATAGCATAACTCAGCGAAACTTCATCATCGCGATTCGGCAGTAACTTAGCCAATTAAGAAAACGGCCGACAAAAATAATTGATACTACAAAATGAGGAGAGGAAAACAAACAAGGTAAGGTCCCTTAATTTTCTCACAAATGCAGTGTGCATGTTTGAAAGACGTTAGGACCCCACTTGAGGCTCAACTAGGGTCGAGAGCCTCGAGAGCTGTCATTATCGAGACCTTCGCAAGAAAAACTAGCTCCGGAATTTTTTCTCCGACAATTTATCCACTGTTCTGTTACGAAATCCCTTTTCCGACCTAAAAAATCAACGTCCTCACGTGCCTTGGGCTTTGTCAAATGCGTCCTTTTTCGTCCTTTTATTTATTAAATATCTGTCTGAATGTGGACCCAGGAGTTACCCAGGAAGTAATAAGGACAGTGATATTAAAAACTTCAAATAACTAGTTTCAACATTCACCTAACAGATTCCTGAAGATGATTATATAATTGTTTATTGAAAGTTATAGTAAAAAAATCTTGATTTTCGTAATTCTCATAAAAACACTTGGATTCGTCATTTGAAAGCCACTTTTGAGACGCTTGTTCGAACCCTGTCTGGGGAAACCAGCAACCCCTGTTTTTGACATTTGTATAGCTTGAGATTGATAATGTTGCTGGGATTTAATTCACCGTTTGATTGAGGTACGAGTATTATTGGATTTCATATCCACACAGCCAAGTTACTAATTAATAATCTTGTTCAGATCAAACATCAAATAGAATTAAATTGTACAATATGTTGTTCGGTTTCATTTCGGAAGATGTAGTAAAAAATGAATTCATCATTTTTTGTTTTCTTACTACAGTGTAATTAGAAATTCTGAGAACGTAAACAATCAATGTCTGTGGTTCAAGTGTGAATAGACGCGTCATCGCGATAAGGACAAAGCTCGCTTTCAAACACCGATAACGTCAGAAGAAAAATAATAACAGAAATTCGCCTTGTTTTTCTGGACAGGCGAGCAAATTTCGTCTGATGAATAGAGTACTGGCGACATAAAAGCCTCATCAATAATGATGATGCTTCTCATCAAGTAAATGGAAGTGTAGGCTGTACTTAAGGAATTAATATTTGGGACTGGAGTGACATATGGATTCCTGGGACGGGTGTCAGTTGTGACACGTGAGGGCTAGTGATAAATTCCGTTTGAATATTTCACTGTATTTTAATTGCATGGGTTTGTAGGTATAACGCGTCAAGTGATAGACAAAAGTGTTGCCGTCTTCTTTTGGCTGCATCCCAATTAGAGAATTGATTTCTATACAGAGCCGTCTACTTAAGTATGGGAAGATCCAAGTCACATCGCGCTGCTCCCTTTATAGAGACATATCCTGTAATTTTAACAATGCTGTCTTCTTACAGTAAAATCTGTAAAAACCTACAGTCGTAGGTGAACTAGGATTCCCTGTCGCTAATGGCTTGGACAAACACTGAAACACAAGACAAACACCAAAGAACCCGACAACAATTGTCATGCTCCCCACACAAAGTGTGTCCCGGCCGGGACCCGGGAGGGACCCCTCGCTTCGAAGGCATGGCTACTACCAACTAAGTCACGGAGCCGTGCTATTACTCTCACATTTATATTAGTGGCATAACTATATATTCAAAAGTTGGCCTAAACTGGAGTCGCAGGAATACTAGGTAGTTGACATAATGTAGAAATCCACATATTTAAACTCGTAAGCCCGGAATTTGAATAAATAAAACACAATGCCACCCCATCATTAAATCGGGTCGGCCCGGCCCATTCAAACTGAAAACATGCAAACGTAAAACTACTTGTGTATTCCATACAACTGCATTCAATATTATAACTATTATCGTAGTATGCAAATAACTTGATTCGAAATGTCGATATAAGTACGGAAAAAATAACAAGTCAATTAAACTACTACAACGGCGAGTTATTGTGGGTTGAACGGGGAAGCAATCGTTTGACGGACTTGCTTTAATAAAATGCGTTCTTTTCATGTTCCAACTCTGGTGTCGGATTTTTAAGCCACCAGAACGCCACCGAGTTAACTTGTCGACAAGTAATGTAGGGACCGATATCATAACGTGTTTTCTGAAGCATGAAAGCGCTCTGTTCAAATGCCACAAAGCGGTCATCCAACTACTGCTAAGAATTGCTTAACACATCTCATAACATTTACAATATGCATGTATGTAATTGAGTGGCTGTTCCGATATACATTCACAGGCCAAAATAGATTTACTCCACTCCCAATTCATTTGAAGTTCAAACTAAGTTCTTAAAACAATGCTTAACGCAATATAACTTTCGTTTTGTCTTGGCTATCGGATTATAAAGTATAGATTCGTGATAAAACATTAGCGTTGAAGAGCTCACCTCTTGTCCGCTTGTCATCAGAACGCTCCGATGATAGTTCAACCCACAAGGGAAACATGGTGAAAGTTGCCAGCCCTTCGGGGCGTGAATCAATCTATATATGTGTTTATATGTTTTTGTTTATATCAACATGAGAAGATGGGAAAAAACTAACATAAGTTGTTTTTTTGCAAGTCACTAAAAATAACATACCTTTTTATGATATAAAGTAGCATACGTGCTGATCTAGGGTATGAGACGTGTAGGAGGAACAAACATATTATACAAGATATATAAAAGCTATCGCATTTAAAATTCTAGTTTGATTCTTACAAGTTATATTTGTGTGATAATATAACGACGTGAACTAAAGACAGAACTCAACAAATTAATTCAGCACCGAAACTCAGCGAAGCGAATATGAACCTTATCAACATTTATGTACAATGTAAGGAAGCAACACTCCAGTTGCTAATGGACAATGAAGACAGATTCGAGCATTTCGTTCGCAAACTTTCGTCCCCCAAAAATTTATTGGCCATGAATTATCAGAGCGTTCCTCCTTTCACGCCAATAGCCGTCTGACGTCTAAGATGATTTATAAGGGAAGCCGAAAATTGATTGGCTGGTCCCTGCTAACCGAAATATGTCCGAGAAACAAAGCGAAAATGAGGCCAGGAACAATGGACGCCACGTAAATATCAATTTGAACTATCAATAACGCTTTATGTATTTCGTAGATTTATTAGAATTCATTAGTCATAGTTTGTGGAAGTTGGTCTATTGTGCCCTCTATCTCAATCGGGATTGTGTTCTGTACAGTGATATACGCTTGTGACATTCCGTAATTGATAGAAGAGACGATATTGAGTTTGCGATTGTAGATAGAGCGGTCCATGAACTTGGGAAGGCGTCGCATAATACTTAGAACTTGTGGCAAGTTGGCAAGTTCAGTATTATTCTGTTGGGAAGAGGGGCTCGCGTTGTCGAAATTACAGGCATATGACATTCCATTCTCATGTCTCAGTGACAGATGCAGCGTGATGCGGCTAGCTTCTTCTAGTACCTAGAGAGAGAAAGAACTACCTCGCGTCCCATCTCTTTAAAATGATAAAAATTCAAAATTCAGACTACTCTGTTAAAAGGTATGACACTCAACTAAAAAATACTTTTTCTTTTTTAACCGTGTGAAGTGCTGATCTGGTGTCGGAGTTTGCGAACCTCCCCCTAAGCCTCCGTCATGGCTATAAAAACACTTTTAAAGAAGGAAAAATTCGGTTATGTTTGTTAAAGGATCTTCAGCACAAAATTCTTTCATCTCAAAAAATTCCTAAAAGCTAAAGAAAATTCAATCCAGGGTGCAGAAAAAAATAGCAGACAATTTGTTTCAGGCGGTTGAATCACTCATGTATTTTTAATTTAATCGAAGAGCAAGCATACTAGTTTACAGATTAAATTAAGGAAATTGTGCCTAGCTGGCAAATGGGAAACAACCAATTTCCTTCACCTAACTTTGCCGATTCCTATTGTCCGCTTGTCATCAGAACGCTCCGATGATAGTTCAACCCACAAGGGAAACATGGTGAAAGTTGCCAGCCCTTCGGGGCGTGAATCAATCTATATATGTGTTTATATGTTTTTGTTTATATCAACATGAGAAGATGGGAAAAAACTAACATAAGTTGTTTTTTTGCAAGTCACTAAAAATAACATACCTTTTTATGATATAAAGTAGCATACGTGCTGATCTAGGGTATGAGACGTGTAGGAGGAACAAACATATTATACAAGATATATAAAAGCTATCGCATTTAAAATTCTAGTTTGATTCTTACAAGTTATATTTGTGTGATAATATAACGACGTGAACTAAAGACAGAACTCAACAAATTAATTCAGCACCGAAACTCAGCGAAGCGAATATGAACCTTATCAACATTTATGTACAATGTAAGGAAGCAACACTCCAGTTGCTAATGGACAATGAAGACAGATTCGAGCATTTCGTTCGCAAACTTTCGTCCCCCAAAAATTTATTGGCCATGAATTATCAGAGCGTTCCTCCTTTGACGCCAATAGCCGTCTGACGTCTAAGATGATTTATAAGGGAAGCCGAAAATTGATTGGCTGGTCCCTGCTAACCGAAATATGTCCGAGAAACAAAGCGAAAATGAGGCCAGGAACAATGGACGCCACGTAAATATCAATTTGAACTATCAATAACGCTTTATGTATTTCGTAGATTTATTAGAATTCATTAGTCATAGTTTGTGGAAGTTGGTCTATTGTGCCCTCTATCTCAATCGGGATTGTGTTCTGTACAGTGATATACGCTTGTGACATTCCGTAATTGATAGAAGAGACGATATTGAGTTTGCGATTGTAGATAGAGCGGTCCATGAACTTGGGAAGGCGTCGCATAATACTTAGAACTTGTGGCAAGTTGGCAAGTTCAGTATTATTCTGTTGGGAAGAGGGGCTCGCGTTGTCGAAATTACAGGCATATGACATTCCATTCTCATGTCTCAGTGACAGATGCAGCGTGATGCGGCTAGCTTCTTCTAGTACCTAGAGAGAGAAAGAACTACCTCGCGTCCCATCTCTTTAAAATGATAAAAATTCAAAATTCAGACTACTCTGTTAAAAGGTATGACACTCAACTAAAAAATACTTTTTCTTTTTTAACCGTGTGAAGTGCTGATCTGGTGTCGGAGTTTGCATACCTCCCCCTAAGCCTCCGTCATGGCTATAAAAACACTTTTAAAGAAGGAAAAATTCGGTTATGTTTGTTAAAGGATCTTCAGCACAAAATTCTTTCATCTCAAAAAATTCCTAAAAGCTAAAGAAAATTCAATCCAGGGTGCAGAAAAAAATAGCAGACAATTTGTTTCAGGCGGTTGAATCACTCATGTATTTTTAATTTAATCGAAGAGCAAGCATACTAGTTTACAGATTAAATTAAGGAAATTGTGCCTAGCTGGCAAATGGGAAACAACCAATTTCCTTCACCTAACTTTGCCGATTCCTATTATACCGAATTGGAAAGGAGTACTGTGAGGGTTTCATCAATAAATATTGGATATTATAAATTGGTTGTCGAACAATATTTGCTTGACAACAGATCACTGTGTCAATGATCACAGAAACAATTTGTTTGCCCGCCCACCTATTTTAATATTATTAATTGCAGTAACGAATATTGCAATTCTTCGTCCGGTAGTAGTTGGATGGGTGATCATTGGGACCATTGCATTTGATTCGCACTCTTCCATGGTTCTAGGGCACGTTAATATGTCATAGTGACATATTACCAGTTGATAATGCATTGACCATTGGACGGCTTAAAAACATTGACACCAAGGTCACTAACCCCAATACGATGAGCATAGAGAAAAAAGCGCTCGTGACGCAGCTTGCTTAGCTTTTCTTTACAGATTATCGAAGTTAAGCAACTTTCATCGCAGTCAGAATTTGGATGGGTGACCATTCGCTCCATGTCAGAGGCCTTCGGGCGGCTTGAAAACTCCGGCACCAGAGTTGACCACTCACACAGAAGAAAAGAAAAGATTTTTAATTATGAAAAAAATTCTCGTTTTCGAAGCAGTGAAGAAAAACATCGTGTGAGGACACCATTTTGTCCTAAAATTTGAAGACGTGACATCTAAAAATCCGGATTGAGTTCCCATGGTAGAGAAAACTCAATTCACTCTCGTTTATCGAGAGTGGGCCCTTGTCGAAGTGGAAAGTGGAAGAAACGGTTGCGGTAAAGATCGTTGAAGTTAGCGTTTTAAAGATTTACAGAGTAATCACGTTTAACGGTTTCCTAGGTTCATATTTCACCAGCACTTAGTACTTAGTTTAAGTCTAGAACTACTAATACCTGTAAACTTCGACAGCTATTGCAAGTCAGAATTTGATAGTATGTCGATTTCGAAGTCAAGCTGTTGAATTTGCAATTAAATTTACATTTCGTTACAGGGGCACTGAGTTAAACCTGTTATAACAGCAGTGTTCAGGCCGCAGATAATATACGCAAAGCTTGCTTTGAAGAATTCTGTATTAAAAAGTAATAGAACCTTATTATAAATGATTTGGGATAATGCAATTCATATTAAAAAAAATATTGCATCATAAATTAATAACGTTTACACACTCATACACTAGGACTTACTGTGTCGCAGTTGGCATGGACAAACACAGAAAGACCCCGAGAGCAAACTTCACGCTCACCACGCAAAGAGTGAGTCGGCCGGGAATCGAACCCTCGGTTAGAAGGTAGAACTACCAACAAAGCTATGGAGTCTAACTGATCTAATAACAACAAATATTATTATTGTACAAAGACATAATTATTAAAATTCAAATATTTCGTACTATGAAATCAACACGAAATATTTGAAAATTTATTAATTATGTTTTATTCCTAAAGATCTCTAGTATCGTTTGGACACGTCATAATTTACACGCACAAGTAAAAAAATTCGTGCCCATATGAAGTGTCAGAGCACTTGTAATATTACATATGTAATATAGGTAGACTGGATAAAAATCATTAATATTTTTAAGTAAGAATAAACTGTCAACTATCAATTGCGCTGTACGTTCCAGTGTTTTAGTGAAATCCCGAAGGCGCGGCTAAAAGCGGCTTTTACATCTCAACATGCACAGAGGTATGTCATATTAGTTCGTTTAATGGTTAAGCTAATCTTATTTGTTAATAATAAGATTGTTCCAACGTTAAACGACCAACCCAAGAGCAAGGAGAGTCGATGTCTCTATTGCTAGTTAGTTGCTAGTATTCGAATTATCAGGCATATTATTTTACATGAATATTTATTTCCATGAGTAGCTAACGAGTATTAGGGCTATCTTCATCTCACCACTTACTCCATCTATGACAGAACTTTGGTCTTCATCCCGAAAATTGCGAAACAGGGTCAAAAGATGACTGAGTTGCTATATTACACTGCAAAACCTTTATCAATATTCAAAGTATCGCTGTCGCGGAAACTTTCTACATATGACATACATATAACTTTACAACTATTTCATACAGATGTAGCGAAGTATTGTGCATTTGTCTCACACTCGTAACTCAGCCGATAAAGACAATACAGATTACGTAACCAGATCGGAATGGACTATAACAGTATAAGTACTCATAACATGATATTGCTATCGGAAACCACTCCCGATACCAAGATAACATCAATGCACTACACGGTTAAAGGCAAAGGGTCGAAAATCGCGTAATTCAATGTAAACTTGATTCAATCACATCAATTTAAAATTCCATCTTTCGAATCTCCATCATCAGAGACGAGGGTCCAAATATGGAACGAGTATATCCTAACAAATTGATGTCCACATTAATTCAATTAGAACCAGACTGTGACATAGTGGCCCCACTGCTTTTCTAAATCGTCGCCGCAGCGTTTACTGTTCCATATAAAGTATTCAATATTCAGATAGGAGTGAAGAGTGAAGATTCATGGTCCTCGTAGGTTGATAAGGGATAGCAATTAAAGGAAGCGTTGAATGACCTCGACGGCTCGGGTTTCTTCGGCTATGTTCGCGAGAGCTCGGCAAGGCCCGTATCTTTGGATCTTGGAGCGCGGGCGCAACCCTTGACTTTTTTCTTTAAGTTGGCAATGGAATGTTGTGTTTTATGCCAGCATAAAGTGAAGGAACTTTTAAAACGACATGTAAATGCTCAATTGACTTTAACGATTTTTTAGATACTTTTTAGATTTAGAGTTTAATAAACACCTACGTCAGACAAATGCCATTATTATCAACGAGTTAATGAACAGACAAATTAACGATAACATACAATAATTAACTTGCAAGTAACGAGTTTCACGGCAGTGGTCACTAGAAAATATTAACCTAAGTGGAAATAAAAATCTTCCTCAAAAAGTGCCAGAGCCCCGTCGAATATGCAACAACAAGCAAACTTGCATGTTTTTTTATTGTGGACCTAGTAACGGGACGACATTTAATGTTAAGTGATAGCCGACACCCATAAACAACAGCAATACATTATGCATGTCCAGTTTTCGCGTTTTCGTGCTTGGCCCTTTTACCTATTAAACTTGTACTTCAGGTATCTTTGTCATAAAACATGGCAATACCACTCACAGAATGAGGTCATATGAAATTGCATCGCGGCGATCCTCAGAGACATACATTGATAGTCTCATGTGTAATTCACCTGACCCGGTCAAGCCAATTAGAACATTGACTGGACTGGAAAGCTTGCAGTTTGTAAATGACAATCATACCATCTTTGTGCACCAATAAACGCCTACGCCGTACGTCTTAGTTGGCCCGACAATAGTCCGCCAAGATAGAACATATTCTTAGATAAGAAGCCACAAAAAGCCTGTTTTACAAAATTCGGAACAAAATGACCGACTCCAGAATTGTCTGCGTTAATGTTAGAGATAAATGCGAGTCATGCGCTTACGTAGACGAGAAGGATAGAGGTAGAAAATCTATCTTACGACGGCGAAAAATCGAAAACAACAGCTCTCAAACTAAAATTTAGTTTTTGTTATTACGTCTTCAATCTAGGAATCACAAAAAAGTGCCACAAATATTTTTTCATGAAACTCAATTTTCCAATTTTCTTCTCAAAATTTCCATACTAGTTCTTTCACAATAACTATGTAGGTCACTGCACTCCAGCCTCAAATATAAAGGCCAAGAAAAAATAATTAACGATGACGTCATCCCGTGAAACACCGAAATGCGGAACTAATTCCATGGAGCGCTTAAGCGCGTTTTTAATTTAACGAGATTAAAAAAAACACTGAGCAATGTCATAGTGTTCTGGTATAACGAGGTCGGCATACAGCTGTCAACGAGTCAATGACCTCATTACTGACGAATGATGAATGTACTCAGACGTTAAAAGACTGCCTATTAGGCGTGTGGCCCATTAAAACCAGGGTATTTTAAGAATAATCTCGCAAGGGATTTATCAGGCATTTTAAAAGGAATGCGGGCTGATAGATTTGTGTGGAGCATTTGGAAAATGTCACTTTTGTTCGTGGTTTAAGCTACGGTAATAGGTCAAACGGAGCTCGCGGGATTTGGTTAACATTATTCAGGAGATCGAACAGGACTCATCAATTATCACGGAGTTCCATTGAACATTAATCTACTTAGAAGTTAAGAAGCGTTGTGGGATTGTATGAAGTGCCATATGAGATTCACCTGCAATATGGGAGTGCAACTGAAGATTGGACAGAAGATCTACACTTAAACAACCAGACAGAACCAGATATTTCTAGACTCGACGCATATAATTAGTTCTCAGGAAATGTTTAAATAAGTAATATTTTAAAATATGATCTATCCTAGTCACGCACCAGAAATAATATTATAACTGCGGCTAGTTCACGATATATCTGAAGCACGAATATTATAAATCACGGTATCTTTGTCCACTTGCATTGAATTTAAATGTACGATAAAGAAGTGCAGCTAATGGTGGTGTAATAAAATAGTTACTGGTACATTTTTCTTATGGGCAACTCATATACTGTAAACGACGAGGCGAAATGCCTAGAAGATGGCGAGACTTGGTACGTCTTCTACTTACTGAGTTGGACTACTGGATAGGTGCTTATCAAGGACCTCATATGTCAAGAGAAAATTATAAATTTCTTCTGGATTATGCTAGGTATATAAAAAATAATAAGAAGAACAATTCACAGTCGGGGGAACCAGTTTAGGAGGGGGGGTAGGTGAGCAACTGGACCCCCCCCAACTCACGACCAATCGCAGAAGGCAGAACTACTTCTAAATGAGTAAGGCCTTTAGAAATTTCCGGGAATTTCCTTAAAAAGTTAATAAACTACACTAATATTAACGTAATAACTTTCTGTTTAGTTCTGCGAACTGTCTATGAAGCTGTTGAACATAATACAAGTGTTGCACTCAACTGAATTCATATTTATTTCTTTCGTAGAACTGAGGGTTGCGAGATCAACTTGACTTGAGATACTTGAGTTACAAATATGGCTCTTGAGCCTTCCAAAGGACACGTTTCGTTCATGGTACTGATTTTTTGGGGTCGTACCGTTCTCGCTCTGGAAGGAGTTGGGAGGCATTTTTATTTTATACTGGCTGATGTCCGATGTTGAATTTTGAATTTTAATTTGAATATATGCTTACATATTAATCACATAAATACGAAAAATAAAGAGGAGGAATCATGTAACCTACACTAACTACTCATGAAACAGTTTCTGAAATTAAATGCCAATAACCAATGAGAATGGTAAGGAATGACAAGTACCATATGATCCTAAAAGAAGACTCAATCCGCCTCAAATTTCACCTGTCACACATACGGAACGTCTTGTTTCCGTACCAGCCTCTAATTTTCCCACTGTAGGGACAGCGGCCTACTCTCGATAATTGAGAGTGAATGGGCTCTGATCTACCACGGGAGCCCAATCTAGATTGGTAGATTTCACATGTCGTCGAATTTTTGGTTCGAAGACATGGCGGTTTCCTCACGATGTTTTCCGTCACCGTTTTGAGAACGTGGTATTGCGCACATAATTTTTTTTTTCAAGTGAAAAAACTCATTGGTGCACGTGTGTTGTCCGTTATCAAATGCAAACGTAAAAAAAAAATCCTTTCGCGGGTGTAGACTGTCAATGATCAGTTCGATTCGAGTGTTTTGGAAGTGTTATTTTCTAACAAACGCCGCCCTCTGTACATTTTTTATTCTGTGTGAATAGAGTGCAGAGAAAATGCAATCTCTAGGGCTAGATCCTCACGTACACAATAAAGTTGTAATGTAAAAGTTGGGACAGAGTTTGTTTGGAACTTATAGAAATTACTTTCGTGTGATATAAAAGCATCACTCGTATTACTTGGTTTAGCTAACATTTCCTGCGAATTGAGCTTTCAACATTTAATAATATTTTGAGAAATTGTGAACGTGAGGCAAAGTGGTATTTACATTCTAATATTCGGTTTTTTTTTATATTTTTTGAAGTGCATCTCTCACTTTAACCCTGGCCCAATTAAGTTACTAGTACTTCCCAGAAAAAAATTAGAGCGGAGCTATGCATGGTGTGATTGAAGCCCGCAATTTTAGCCAACTAGCTGGTTGGGAAGCAATTATAATCCGGCGAAGTTTTAATTTTCTACCACAGCTGCGGTAGCTCAAAAACTAATCAACCCACCCGCACCTCACTTTGTACTGGACCCAATTCACACTCTGTGGTACATGAACGCGAATTAAAGCGATATATTCGTACACAAAAACGAATAACAGATTAGATTGCAGGGCTTCTGATGCAAATTCGCTGACAAAATCACACGCAAGCAATATGGAGAGAAACGTAGAGCGTGTTTGTTTTAAGGATTTCCAGGTAGTAGTTTTTGTAACAGTGGAATCGGGTGAACTCGTTAGGTTTCGGAAAGTCGAGCCATCCTATATTTGCCGTCAAGCTATGTTTTGCATTGCTATTTTTTTTCGCCACGCATAAACAACAAATATATAACTCAGGTCTTACCCTAATAAAGTATGAGAAGACTCAAGTCGCGTCTCGTTGCCTCCGTCACTCGAGACGGTGTTGGTACTTTTTAACCACAGCTAAAATGAAATGTTTGACGAATGTGTTTGTTTTTCTGTTATCTGTCTTGTCCTGTATACTTAAAACTAGCTGTTCCCCGCGACTTCGTCAGCGATGATTTTGTTTTTGTGCGGATCCCTAATTCTTCATCCTAGTTACTCCGTATATAATTAGCTATCTGTCAGTGAAATTCCCTCCAAAATCAGTCGAGCCGTTTCAGAGATTAGCAGAAAAAACAGACAGATAAAAAAAAAAAACAAATTGCTTTTCTGTTATATGTGTTTTCATTCAACGCATTTAGTAAAAATATGTTATTATGACTTTATCAATATCTCCTCCAGTCACCTGTTAGTTTATTATAGAGTTTCACTGTTAATCCCTGAATCCCGATCTAAGTTTCGCGGTCGCTGTTTGGATTACCCGCACGACCAGTTTCAATTTGTTATATTTGATTTTCGTTTATGTTTCTGTATAGTATATACTGTTTATTCTGTGGTAGAGACGTGGATCACTAATAGAGGTGAAGGCTGTGTTTGGAGATTTTGTGTTTCTTGCAATTTGTGTTGTTGTTTGGTTTGTGGGTTTTGTTTGAACGCTTTGTTTGATTCGATAGATGGCAGTGACGTAACGGCAATTTTGTGACAACGGATTTGTTTGGGTCAGATTGTTGTACTTTTTACGATGTGTACATTTTCGCTATATAAAGCTGGTTGGTATTACAATAATAAATGTTTATGTAATTTTACACAGCGCCATCTCAAACTAAGAACGGCTTGCACTATGGGAACCAGACTACTGATATAGTGATTACAGCTAGTTTTTTTTTTTGTAATTATCTAAGTGCAACAAGTTTTGAAACCCACACAGAACAAACATCTATGTTTGTCACACAAATGGTTGTTCCGAGTGCAAATCGAACCTAAGACTAACAGCGAAGAAGGTAGTTTACTGCCTACTGAGCTGTCAGACCAGTTGACATGAGGTCATGTCTCAAAAAATCCAATACGGTTCTGAAAATTATTTTTTTATTGACGGAGTAATAATAATACACACGTATTACTTTATGTGTCTTTGCCGATTCATACGAACATAAATCTCCTCCTCTTTTGAAGTCTGTTACCTTATCTTTTTACTTTAAACGAGCATTTCTTGTATATATATATATTTTGCGTATCTGGGAAGCTCTAAGGCTCTAACGATTTGGAAGAAATTTTGTGTAATTACGGTTTTGCTGTATAAGTTTACCTGTACAATTGTATTTCTTGTGGAAACGCATATAATTATTGGGTGTGTGAATATGACTCCGCCCCTTTTTGTCAAAATAAAACACATTTGTTCGCTTACAAAATTAAAAAAAAAAATATTGAAAGTATGCTCCATCTGCAGCTACAACCTTCGCCCATCGTTCAGGTAGTTTTCGTATTCCTTGCTGGAAGAAGTCCTGGTCTTTTGAGCTTATCCAGTTGTCAATCCAAATTTTGATACTTTCACATGAGGTAAACTTTTCTCCAGTAAGGTCTGTCTGCATCGTCCGGAATAGGTGGTAATCCGAAGGAGCTATGTCTGGTGAATATGGCGGGTGGGGTAACACTTCCCAGTCCTGTCCCTCTAAATATCTTTTTACGACTTCTGCGGTATGCGGTTTGGCATTGTCATGCTGAAGAACTAATTTGTTATGTCTATTCACCCATTCTGGTCGTTTTTCTTCTATGGCTCGCTTCAAACGCATTAGTTGTCGTCGGTAAACTTCTCCATTAATAGTTTCAGAGGGTTTGAGCAACTCATAATATACAATACCTTTCTGATCCCACCAAATACAGAGCATGACCTTGGCACAGTGAATATTTATTTTTGGCTATGATGGGCCTGGTTCGCCTGGTTTCACCCAAGCTTTTTTGCGTTTAGGATTTTCGTAGTGTATCCATTTTTCGTCTCCTGTGACTATCCGATGCAAAAATCCTTTTCTTTGCTGTCTTTGAAGCAGCATTTCACAAATGGTTTTCCGACGTTCCATGTCTCTTTCTTTTAAATCATGTGGAACCCAGTCACCGGCTTTTTGAATCATTCCCATCATTTGTAAACGCTTTGCAACAGTTGAACGATCAACATTTAATGCTGCAGCTAATTCTGATTGAGTTTGGCAAGAATCTTCCGCCAATAATGCTTCCAATTCAGCATCTTCAAATTTTTTTGGTGGTTTTCCATGTTCTTTATCCTCAGTACTAAAATCGTTATTTTGAAATCGTCGAAACCATTCCTTGCAAGTTGTATTAGACGGAGCATGCTCACCATAAATCTCCACAAGCAAACGATAAGTTTCCGCTGCAGTTTTCTTCGCAATAAAATAATGTAATAACACTTCCCGCAAATGACGTTTATTTGGAATAAAAACCGACATTTTCGAAAAGGTGAAAACAATTGTTGCTTACACTTCAACCAAATATCATAAAATGCGTTAGATAGCTGACATTCAGTACTATCGAATACAAGTATGGTCATTTATTAGTACACGTAAACAATACTAAAAACGACATCTGTTGAGAAAGGGCGGAGTCATATTCACACACCCAATACAAAAAAAAAAAAAAAATAATCTCGTAAATTTTTGTGGTACTTTACTGGTAATCTACTGTTTTAAATAAAACACGACTTTTCACCCAGGCACTTAATTGTTAAAGTACAAAGTAGCCTAAGTTGATCCTGTCATATATAGAAATGTTACTGCTGTTATGGGCGAAGGTAACCGCTTAACATCAAATGTGCTTTCAGCTCGTCCTGTTACTTTAGTAGAATAATAATAACAGAAACAGTAAATCTAACGCACTTACATATACATCTATAAAGTCACATCGACTGCTTCGTAAACTGGCATGGCCGACTTACCTGTAAAGAAACAAAAGATATCAGAAATTATTCATGATAACTAGCCAGAACATTGCTCACTAAAACAAGTTACAACATGTTATTACCCAGAGGAATCCAGAGAAATTTGCGTCACACCAACATGTCCCACATAAAAGTTATGTCAGCATTTTTCACGACCCATATACGTGAAACTCCCAGTAGATTTTAGTTCGTTCATTAATCAACGCTCTAACACTAGGATATTGTTAGGTCTACCAACTCCTAGATAGACTTGTATTTGATAGTACGAAGATAAATAGAGAGAGAATAATCAATTAATTATTTTTTCGTTTATTCTTTTAGCTTTTTATTCTTTTAGCCTATGGTGTTGGAGTGTCAAAAGCCTCCGACATGACTTATAACTAGAAAAGCCAAGACCGGCATTTAACGTGCTTTACGAAGCACAGAAACACTCAGTTTATATGAAACGGTCACCTATCCAACTGAGCGAACGAAGAGTTGCTTAATTTTTCACTTTTCCTGATGTTCTTTACGTATGCGTATTTTAATTTAGTCCCAATTGAGCACAGATTTTGTATAATATCCAAACCTACATGGCAACAATTAAGTTTGTTGGTTTAGGTGTATTGAGAATTAGAGAACTTAACTAAATCAAATTATAACTAATAGACATGCATATCGAGCACCAAGGTTGAGTAACCAAGGGCTAGTAGATACGTATTATTCGAATAAAATGCCAAAACACTATAAAATTCAACTAGTCATCAGGGAACATCAAAAAGTTTGAAGTACCCTTCGTCTCGTTATCTCAAAACTGCTTAGGGTTTGTCAAACAAGGGGGACACGAATTTGATTTTAATTGAATGCCATCACAAATGATTCAATGGAGAAAGACGGGACAAGCAATTAAATTAACGGTCAATCTTAACCGTAACTGCCTGTATTGAAAGCAAATTAATCAGATTTGATTCTTGTAATTTAATTGAGGAAAACATCAAAATTAACAAAACATTTATATCACTGTATTTTAATAAATTTACCAATGATTTGATTTTTTTACAGTAAAAAAACTAAATCAATGGTAAAGCTGCTAAAGAGACAATTATTACCAACTAAGGAAAATTTAGTAAAAAAAAATTTTTTTTGTAGTTATTTGCATCAGATATTTTTTTTGTATACACCTAAACCCAATCATATATTTTTTAACTATATTGTAATTATCATATATTGTATATATATTTGAGATAGGATTTCTTTATAGGAATGTCAATCTTTTTTTTATACATCGCGATCTAGACTTTATGATGATTCCGTACCCAAAGGGGAGTAAAATCAGCCTGCAACTCTGAGTTTTGTACTCACATACTTTTTGTAATAAAAGGTATGAACCATTGGCAGGCTGAAGGCTGAAACTTTCACAGAACATGTATATACCATGGCGATATAATATATCCGCAAATTGTCACATTAAAAATTTATTGTGCCGTGCCTTAGTAGTTAAACCGACTCGTATGCCGTGACGGCAAACGCGTTTATGCCCTCATGTACCACATCTGCCAAACGTCTCGTGACGGCCAACTTCTATACTCGTATAGAGATACTATTATTCTTTAAATAAAGAATGTTCTTCATTAGAAGAATAATAATATCTCGCCAATACTTTATCAATTCAATTTATATGCATACCAAGATCTGTATCGAACTTGAGGAAAACATATTACATATTCCATTTTCAAAGCATTTGCTTCCGAGCTGTAACTTAATAAAATATCGGCACTCGACATTCCTAACAAAGTTGTTTCATAAAGAATGCTCCTACGGGACTTGCTTTGTGCACGAACTTAAACGTGCAGACAAGAATATAATAGTTCCTTAGAACTTGTTTATCATTTACATTGAAGAATCAGTAATGACGGAGCTGATCCTTTTATACTACTGAAGTGATGAGACGAGCTGAATGCCACCTGGTAAGGGTTACCTCCGCCCATAACAATACCAATACGACCCAGGTCATTGGCCCCAAGTCGCATTCTGTTGTGCCCACACCCTTCCACCGGAACACAGTAATACGAGTGGATCACTACTTGGCACTGATTACACAAGTTCTACTGCTACTTAGCACGACTCAGGCGGTACGTGTGAAATACTAGAGCGAGCAACTGAACCTCCCAAAAAAAATCTTAAACGTTCTGGAATAAATGTAGCTAAGTTGGTAGTAATTAAGTCCTTCGAAGCGAGGGTTCGGCTCCAGGCCAGGGCAAACTTTTATTGGTGAGCATGAAGTTAGTCATCGGGTCTTTTTGTATTTGTGTTTACTAGTCGAGTACTACGCTACAGAACCGTCAATAACAAAGTAAACAACGCGCGCAGTGTGAACTAAATTAACCTCCTTACTCATATCATCTGTTATTGCAGTGATAAGCACGCGCAATTTCTAGAACATTGTCTAACTAGATTGCAAAATCATTTCCAATAAAAAGTAGGTCGTTTCTAAGAATTTCGTTCTTGAATCAGCGAAAATCCGAGACAAAAAGTACAGCCGATATTCAATCATGCCTACACACAACGTTGGCTTATTCAGAGTACTTCAGTTAATACGTTCACATGAGGGCCGAAATGGCGGGAACATAGAAAAGAGTTTACAGAAGCCCAGATTCAGATAAATGTCTCATAATGGTGTGAGAATCACAAGAGATGACATATATCCTAGCTGAAATTGACTTAAACGCTAAATTAATGACTGCTAATGAAGTTGATAGAACTAGATAAAAGTGGAAATGTTCTTTCATAAAAATTACTGTTTTACTTCATTATTCAATCAATTAACGTAACGTAACGTTTTAAACACTCATACCTCTGCACTAGGATTCCCTGTGTCGCAGATGGCATGGACAAACACAGAAACACAAGACAAACACCCAAGACCCGAGAACAAACTTCATGCTCACCACACAAAGTATGCCCCGGCCGGGAATCGAACCCGGGACCCCTCGCTTCGAAGGCAGGGCTACTACCAACTAAGCCACGGAGTCGTCAAAATTAATGTTAATGTTTATTAACATTTTACAGATCGTCATGTAACCCCAAGCTAAGTTACGTAAATTATTATCTAAATACATAACAACCATTTCTATGCTCGTTACGCAAATGCTTCTCCTGGGTGGGAATCGAACCCACGACCTACCGACGAACCCGGAATCTACTACCAACTGAACTGTGAGGTCAGTCAAAACAGTACCAATTAATTTATAAATTGATTTAAATTAAAATTATTAAATTATTGGTGAGTAAATAAATAATTTGACCAGTACAAACGACTATCATAATTAAATAGTATAAAATAGTACAATAGATTTCAAATAGTATACCGCCCTAACCACCATTCCATTATTTCGCAGCTGGAATAATATTCAGTGTTACTCTCTAGTGTTTCTTCTCTGCTACCATTAGTTAGAACTCTGGATTATATATGAGTGCAACAGCTACAAAATAACTCAAAGCAAAACCAAGTCGCCATAACTGAAACAGTGCACGAAAATTTGTATCCCAAATTCTAACGTCTCATTGACCACAGAGTATAAGCAAATTAATTCAGAAGATCTACTGCACCTCCACTGCGGCATCCCGAATGAAATGAAATTACAAATGATTTACACCAAGACTCCAACCTAGAATGTAAATGCAAAACGTTGGCGCACGAAACCGCGTTTTTGAATTAGAGCAATTTGCTTCACTGCTGAGGATAACCCTGTTAAAGAACGGTTATATTCAAGTTGGGTTTTTTATCTGGGACATTTCATCAAGGATGGGTGCTTTGCAGATGATGGATGCGTACTGAAAGTTGTAATAGAAGTCAGGTGTTGTTAATTGAGATTGAAATGTTTATAAGATAAAGGTGTTGCCAGTTACCCGGTTCCATTAGGTAGGCTCATCACTCAATGCTTTTAATGTTCGTGAAAGCATTTTATCTATCATCAGGTCATCATAAATTATTCATCGCCATTATATTTACTATTTATAACAATAAATAAACGTTTACACACCCATATTCCTGCAATAGGATTCCCTGTATCGCAGATGGCATGGACATACACAGAAACAAGACAAACACTCAAGACCCGAGAACAAACTTGCTCACTACATCAAGCTTATCCCGGTATCGAACCCAGGACCCCTCACTTCGGAGGCAGGGCTATTACAACTAAGCCACGGAGCTGTATCTATAAATTATATTTATGTACAGTATAAGATATTTCTCTTTGGTGTACGTATTTTTTGTATTATATAAGGTCTTTAAAAGTAAAATTCGAAACCCTGCCGTTAGGGGGTTTATGTAGAATGTGTGTTGAAAATATGTCACAAAATGAAATAAACGGATTTTGAAAATAATTTAGAAAGTTTCAAGACACTGAACATAATTCAAACGACTATGAAGATTCGCGTTTAGCATCTTACAAACTTCTTCGCTTGGTTGAAACATATTCGATGAAGTATGCCGAACTATTCGGCGACGCAAAATATCCAGAACTTATACTACTACAGAATAATCCCATTGAAAAAGTTTGTATCTGAGGCGAAGTTTAGGCTAATGAGGCCAGTTAATCTCAAGCAACGCTTGATGGCTTAGCTCCTCACAAGTTTAAAGCCCCTTTAAATAAGGAAAGGTTTAAGATGAGATATTTGTGTATGTTTTGTGCCTTGCCAAGTGAACGAAACCCATGTTTTCGCTACTATTGAAACTATATTTGAAGAACAATCCCAATGTAATTCTAACAACAGCGTTTCATAGCTTGAGTCAACACGATGGACCACTGCAAAACTGCAGTTAGAATCTAATGTTTGGCTGAATGACACTTGTTGAATTTATACTACTGACAAGATTACAATTACAGCAGTCAATATGAATGTATCACAATACAAAATTTGTATAAAATAAAACTCTTCGTATACACACCAATAATAATTACCAGATCGACCAAGATAGCTAAGGTCACAATAACAATGAAAAACGAAAAAGACGTATATACAAAGCGTATTGAAGCGAAATAAGCGAAACTTTTAGGAGGTTGTCAAGGTTTATCCTTAAGCGCAAGATGAGCATCTTGATAAGGTTTCTTTAGGGCGGGTCGAGTGTTGTTAAATTAATACTTTATTATCTTACGCTAACGCAACATCAGAGGATTCTTTCAACAACCGTATAAAGAAGTCATTCAAATAAATAGACTCTCGTGACACTACCATAAATAGCAATTTAGCTTGTAGAACGCTGTTTACCGAGTATCGATAATCGCTTTTTAGCCACTCGCCTTGCACAAGCAGGCTAGTGTGTATCGGATGTGTTTGAGCGAGAACTTCTTTTTCTCTGATCACTCCAGAATCTATCTGTCTCTTTCCCACCGTGTAGTTAGCCGCATAAATGTGGCTGCTCAGAGAAGGTATGTATGAGAACATTGTGGCAGAATGACAACGTCTATCTGTTTTTGTTTGCATGTATGAAACCCACGTTCTACTTATAAGGAATGTTTGTTCACTTTCGTTCATTTGCTAGCTTTTAGTGAGTAGGCGAAGACAGTAACCCTTTATAGCGACCCACACGAAGATTATACACAAAAGGGTAGTAAGATGTGTATGTAAATTAGCTTCGTCTCCCTTCGCTGTCCTAATGTGTGCAATTATAATCATAAACTTATGGAACCTATGTTTGTTTATGACTGTTGTTGTGCTAAAACGAGTTGACACAGACACGATGATTAAAGTGGCCGCTGTCTTCATTCCTAGTTAAAATGCCAGATTTTTGTGTATATTTACTTCAAGTTATGGATCTAATTCATTAGACAAAATTAGGCTTCCGAATGAGAAAAATATGACTTGAAAACTGAATTCAAGAGAATTCAGAATTCTTGAATGTTTCAGATTCCGTTTTTACAAAATGAATGTTCGTAACAAAATTAAATTTCCGTGAAATCGTAATATAAGAACTTTCGCCGTGCCTTTTTTGGACATCTTTTGTGAGTATCAGATTAATAGTTTCGGCTGACCCGTTTAGAAATTGTTGTTATTACTGAACAATAAAAGTATACCTAGTTCTACTCGTACGTTAATAATGCTTCTTTTGAGCTTTAAGAATTTCCAAGTAAGGTATTGTTGAAAATCGCGAGACCGTGTGAGTTTGCTGAGGCTAACCTAACAGATTTATATTTGATCAAAGTCCATCTCTTGCAAACAAAAGCAATATATTCTTTACTGAAGTTGGAAAAACCCAAGTCACATTGATTTGCAACCATCACCCTAAGGCATTGGTTGAATGTCTCATGTACATGTTTCAGCGGTTATTAACGTCAAAAGTCTATTATTGAATTCAATTTCAATATAGATTTAAAACCTTTCAGAGGTGTTTGAAGATAATTAACTGATATCAAAATCTAATAAACCGACTTCAAGACTTTCATTTACTTATTTCGGGGTGGAATTTTTTCGTGAAATTTTTTATGGGACCCTTCATAATCGGTCTATTGTAATCGGTCCATAAATTGGCAAAGAAATCGCGTTTGTCAACATTCAACAAAAAAAAAATATTGCAAACCTCGTTTTTTTAAAAATAGCCAACGATTTGACCTCGCACGAAGTTTCGTACCCTCAAGTATATTCTGTATAAAAGGGGTATTATTGAACACTTCCGCTTAAATTCTAATAAATGAAAACATCTGTCTGTGCAAATTTCAACGGCCTTATTTTACGCTTCAACAGTTTCTCTTCAAAGGTAAAACGTTGTAGACTTAGGTCCTAAATTTAAGGTAGGTACCCTTTACCCCTGTGGGTATAGTATTCGCAATATTTAAAAATAACATATCATTTTTTATCATTCTATCTGTATTGTTTTCCAAGATAAGTTAAAGATAAGTGGGGTTTTTCTACCTACTTCAAGATCAAAAAACTAATAATAGCAACGCAACTGACCACCACATTAGTTGATCATCACTTAGATAAATGACACCTCTACTGTCAAACTCAACTGACAGTATCAATAGTAAATAGGTATAAAATACAGATATACGATGAGGATGCTATGGATGTAAATTTTGAGCATTCTAGTAAGCTCAGTGACGTCATTAAATCTATGAGGGCGGCGTTCTTGCACGATATTTAGGGCTGCCACAGTTAACACAATCTAATTTGCAAATGTTTTACATAAATTTCGTAGCGGCAGTTTACGAGAATTCACCATTTAGTTGTAAATATTCAAGGCGTTTGCGTGACTAAATGAAAGTTGATTGAATGTGATTTAAGTTAAAGTTTCAAGGCGCGTATGTTTAATAATCTGAATACACATGTAATAACAACAAATTAGGAAGAGATCAAATTAAGAGGATTCCATAATTAAGGTATACATCACAAAAATATACATTAGTAAACCAAACGCGTTGAGTCGTATTTCAACCTCTCGCATGTTAAATCTGGAAATACAGACAAGGACACTCAAACACCAATTAAATCACGGAAACAGTAAAGTTTTCTGACTTAATATCACACAGAACGCATGTATACGGATATGCAAGAATATATGAAGAAAACCTCGATGCGTTGACAGCCCTACCTAAGATCAGGCACACATACTAGATGACCTAGTCGATTCGATTATAGAGTTAACGAGCATCGGGTAGGATATAGTACTCTGAATGCTTCATGCTGTGAATGTGAGGATTACCCTTTCATTTTTAAACTGTACAGTATCAGCAATTTTTGTTGTAAAACTATCGGAAATCAAAAGTTAATTCAAAATATTTGAGGTTGTGCATAACACAAAATTCAGCTGATTTTCTTACTCTTCAAGGTCGTCCTCATCGCCAAATATATAGGTCCATACCTTCACAATCATTCACATTCATAAACAATTAGGACAGTAAGCACTTAAACAATTACTTGCAAGAAACAGCTGAGAGTATAATCACTTTCAGCTGTTTCTTGCATTGGTCATTGATCTTAATGTTAAATCGAAAATTACCAACAAAAGTAAGAATTTCAAAGTCACAGAACTAAAGTTGTTTTTTATCTAGTACAGAAGCTTTGTAGTACAGAAGCTAAGGAGGTATGGATTAAATATGAAACTAGCTGAAAACATTCACGATCGGCATCTTGAGGCATGACTCGTCCATTCCTTCAACAAAGACTTAATTAGCTCGTTTTAAAATGATCCACGAAGGTCCTACTTATTATTTAAAGAACAATCCAACCACAACCACCAAACATAAACTGATATTGTCACACCGAAAACTTAATTAATACCTTCTCGAACTTTGGAAAATTTGTAATGACGACGCAAAGTTAGAATTTGATTGAAACCAGTATTCCAGTCATATTAGAATTTCATGGCGTCCGGAACAATCTATATGCAAAATAGGTGTAAACATACAACGACCATACATCCCTACTTAAACGGTTCCGTGAAATGTTTGCCATTTTACAAAATCGTTTATTCAGTTTATTAGTAAAAATACACTGGAAACGTGTTGGTTGTGTAATCAACATTGTTTGATTAACGGAAAAATTGTAACACTTTCCGTTAATTCGTGGAAGTGCTCAACATGGTAGTTACAGTTAATTTTACTCTGAAGCAAACAAAGGCCTATCAATTTTACTAGAACTCTGCTGTCAACACTTTTAAACTGAAACCCAAAACAATCCATACAAAAAATATAACGAATTTCATATCCGCCTCTAATCTACCTACTGCAGGCACACTTCCTACTCTCGATTCGTGAGAGTGAATATGCTTTGAGCTATCACGAAAACCCAATCCGGACAGGTAGATAGATGTGAAAATCGCAATGGTGCATGTGGGTTTGAACCAGCATCCTTCAGATTGAATGTTGTCGTCTGTATCTTTGGGCCTAAACATTAATGCAGATCTATTCGTTAGAGTGTAGTATAACGAATAGAACTTGCATTAAATAATTAAAATAACGTCAAAATGGTAAATAATTTTTGGTATACCATTTACAATAGACAGTTTACCGCCTTCGGGAATCGAACCGGAACTCACTATGGAGGCACAATTATCATCAACTAGTCTATCACAATAGACAGCATGGTCAAATGTGATTACCTTTTTTCTATTGTCACCCATCTAAATGAGGACCGCTCCGAACATGGCTTTACCAGGAATATGTGTTATTCTCTAAAAAATGATACTCGAAAATGTGCGAGATTTATTTTTACCGAACTAAATTTAGTTCGAGTTGACACTTTTATCATTTTCTCTCTATCGCTTTGTGCCGAGCTAAATTAGAAGCAATAATTAATTCAGTTTTTAATTACAATAAAAAACTTCGTCCGCCGCTCGCTGATATTTCACGAGTTATCGCATTTTTAATAAATCAAAATTAAAATTTTTGCTCTTCGGAAATAGAGGCTTTGTGAAAGACCCAATTATTTTTCTGCATGGCCGACTTTTCATCACAGTCAAATGAATTTCTGTTTTTTTCTTAATATCTTAAGTCTTTGCAATATAGAAACACTAGCTGTTTCCCGCGGTGCTACTCGCGGTTGGCCATTCTACGGGAACCGTACATGTTTCTGGGATAAAAAGCCTAGTGCACTCCAGACTAAGATACTTGTGTGCCAAATTTTATCCAGATCAGTTCAGCCGTTTCGGCGTGATTGAGTAACAAAAATTCATTCATCCATTAAAATTTTGATCCCGTCCGTAGGTGAATACTCTTTGGGCCCTTTTGGAACACGTGTCCCCCGGGTGGTGCGAAAGGAGCAACCGAAAGTAGGTGTAGAACTTCTACAAAAATACTGCCAATGCTTCTTGGGTATACTCATACTTCGGTAGCGTATAAGAGCCGTTTTGCTGTTGTTTATAGGCGACAGTAACCACTTAACATCAGGTGGGCTATAAGCTCGTCCCTTTCATCACAAAAAATATGAAAAAATTATTGTTTTTTCTTTCATACAAATACTTCCTCAACAACCCAAAGTCGAACGAATGCTGATTTGATTAACATACCAAATGTCACTTGTTGTCATAAATTAGGGAGACACAATAGAATCGTCATAAATCGGATTTAGGGGTGCTACAACACAATAATGGTTCGTTAAATCACAAATAGAACACACAGCGGCCGATTGGGTGACATATTTTAGTGGCACCCCACAGGGTTGCCTTGAATTTTGATCGCCCCTAATTTTAGCGGCGATTGAGTCGACCGCCCCGAGGAGAGCATAGTGTTCTGAGGTATAGATACACTTTTAATCAGGTTCAAAACTGGAAGTTAAAATTTTCGATTTAAAAATGGATAGCGCAATGCCGCATTCTGAACAAAGGTGAAGAAAAATACTGTGATATCTTCATGACCTTGAAGCAACAATTCGGATATATGACATCTGCCACTCCGAATTTTGCTTCGTGGTAGATCAAAGCCAATTCACCCTCGATTGTAGAGAGTTGTCCGGTGTCCCTGCAGTAGGAAAGTTAGACTAGCAACAAGCCGACATTTATAAATGATATATAAATATTCCTAAACTAAGCATAGCTTGTAAAATGGGAACTAATAGTTAACTGATACAATACTAATAGTATCTACATTTCACATTCGTGAAATAATAATAATAATAATAATAATAATTTATTTAGACCAATAAGTACACCGTAAACACATTTATAATAGATGATTTTTGACATAAACGGCCTGTGTTGCTATGTGATGATGGCGCGCAGGGCCTGCACTAAGTTCTAGACTTGTGTTGCAGGCGAAGCGAATCATTGTAGCATCTGTTTCTAGATGTCAATATGTATATATATTGACATCTAGAAACAGAAATAAACATTTTTGTTTGTCACACAAAAGCTTGTCCCAAGTGGGACTCGAACCTACGACCTACTGAGCTATAAGGCCAGTGGAATAAAGGTAGGAAGATAAGATGGAGATCAAGGAAAAGATGGATGAATTGCGTGAGAAATGATATGGGAAAAAGGGAGTACCTACTGCAGTGACGGCTGTTAGAAGAGAGTGGAAAAAGAAAACATGTTGTGCCGACCCCACCTAGAGTGGGATAAGGGAAGAAAGATGATAATATGTGTGTTGTAAATAATAGATTGATTTAAAAAACAATACTTTCATCCCTTATTTCTCACCCTTAGGGTACATCTGCCCATTTGAATAAAAAAATTAATAAGAGATTGAATCGGTATGGCAATGGGCAAAGAAAAAAGTCACAAGTAATATGCAATTTCGTTTACTTGGATGACATAGTTTTTCCAGTTATTTTTATCAACCGATTTTGATGAAATTTCTGAGGGACCAATCCGAAAATATATTTAAAAAAACCCGAATGATAACCTCCTCCTATGAAGTTGGCTGAAAATGCAAAACAGCTGAGGATACGTTTTGAAACAGGTGTACGAAGGGTTCCTATTATCCAGTTTAGGAGTACGATAAAACATAACGGTAGCAGTAAGTATGTCATGAATCGATCTTTTTATTACAGCCATAACAAAAAATAGTATTTTCTGCATTATGGGATACATCATATTTTGTTGCTGCTATAAATATGAAAGGTTGACGTGTATCGTGATATACATAGCTCTGGGCGGGTTTTACTCGTAAAGGAAAAACTCGTAGGAAGCCACAAGTAGTCGCTTAGATACTGCTTATCGCGGAGCAAACACTTCCAAAGACGTCTATAACCATTAACTAGGGTAACTTGTCTTGCCTAATTTCAATCTTTTCATGGAATGCTTCGCCGCTATCGTAATAGAATCTCGTGAATTGTAGTATTTTTTGATACTCTGCTTATGATATGTGATGTAGGCGAACCAATGGCAACGATTTTATTACTAAGAATCAATAAATTAAAGATATGTGATATTTCAAACAGTGCCATCTTGTCTCAAACTAAGGATAACTCGTGCTATGGGAAGTAGAATACTGATGGAGTGCTTAATTAGTACTTTTTGTAAATGATTTATTATATTACACACATAAAACCAGTCATAGACAAAAATCTATTTTCGTCTCACAGCTGTTTTTCCTCGGTGGGAATCGAACCCACAGACTACAGAGTAGAAAGCAGAGCTACAACCAACATAGCTGTGAGGCCAGCCACTTATACGATAAGACTAATATTGATATACATCTTTCACTCCACTCACTCTCATAATTAATACACTAAATTAATGTTTACAAAACAACTATTTAGTCAGCAATCTTTGTGATTGTTCTATGAGAAAACTGACGGAATGAATAAACAACCGAATAAAACCCAGTATTACATTAAACAGAGTTAAAAATACAGTATATCAATTACTGACAGATGAATGTAGGTAAATGTTTTTACTGAATAGGCCTTGTGAACAAATAAAATAAAGATACGTTTACACGAGTGTGGGCGGAGAATCAACATTGGATGCAAGGTGATGATTCCAAAGTATGAGTCAGTCTTAGCTAACATATACAAACTACATACATTTACCATCGTAGAACCGCTCGTGGCGAGTCTTACGTTCTTTAACAATCATCTAAGGCAACTCATCAGTATTTGGATGTGTGACCGTTTAGTGGCATTGGTACAGAGCGATAATAGAGGATTTAGTTTGGGTAAAATTACAACATAACTCGGTTGTTCCCCCCAGGGCAACCGATGTAACTGTTACAGATTAGCCTCAACAAAAGGGTACAGAAAAGAACATAGGATAACTATAATCCAAAAATAAATTATAGTTTAAAAATCTACATTAACGCGAACAAAGCTGCGGGCAAAAACTAGTTATAGATATTTTTGTTTATATATACATACTTTTGGATGTAATATGAGATAAGATAGCATCGCATCAGATACAGAGCTTATCTGCTGAGATTCCAACGCAGCAAACAAGATGTAATTACAATAGAACCATGGTAGGATCTATTCCATACAGGATCAGCAATCAGTAACTCTGCCTTCTGCGCTGTAGGTCGTGAGTTCGGATCCCACCCGTTTGTGTGACGAACACAAATGTTTGCTCTGTATCTGTGTTTGGTTAATATGTATCAATGTATGTAGATAGATAGATAGATAGATAACACTTTATTGCTCACATAACAAAACAACACATAACAAAATAATATAACACAAGTAATGTGAAACAATGGGCGGTCTTATCGCTTTAAAGCGATCTCTTACAGACAACCTTGGATGGACAAGAAGTAACGGATATTACTAGGGGCATTGGGTGTATCTATAGTAAAGTATGTATTTATAATACAAAAAAGAGTTCCTTCTTTTTTGGAAATACCTTCATACATTGATATGTACCAGTATTATATGAGTGTTCTGGTTTCCACAGCTGTGCTTAGTTTGAAGCTAGAGGGCACTGTCGGGGTTTTCAAGCTACTCCGACAGTACGCCACTTAAACGAAAGAAGAGTTTTAAGTATGTTTGTTAAAATAAGTATGTATAAAACAAAAATATCTTAATAATAAATAAATATTCATGGACGTTTCCACAGTGCCCTCTAGCTCTAGCTTTATTTTAAGCTTCAAACATGGCTTAAAAAAATGTTTGTCGACAAACTGAATAGGTACGGAAAATATAATTAGCAAGTGATTAGTGGAGCCCGCGGTATATAAGCCCTGAAGATCTGGATGAGTGCCAACCCGCCTCACTCAGTCAGTAAACGCCTGCTTTCGGATCCGATTCAATAAGAGTCTAATTGTATAACGATTTATGTCTGAACATTATTTATTTAATAGTTCAGCACAAAAAGAAAATTAATGCTAGAAGGCTTAAGGCTTGAGCAATTTCTGCCAGCTTATTTGGTGGATAATTAATAACGATTGGCATGGCTCAACTGCAAATAACATTAAAGTAAAAATTGATGGACCCGCAGCACCATCTAGCCCCAAATTAAGCATAATTTATAATATGGGAACTAGATAAATGCGACATGGACATATATATATAAATTTTTGGTCAAGGACGGTATTGATGGTATAATAATACTGCAGTACATTTCGCTCGCTTGACGCGCACTTGACCTGACGAGAAAACCTTTCAACCAATAAAACTTACCACCGATATTCGTGTTTGCGAAGCATTTAATAATCCATTGCTGTATATTTTACGGTTCCGAATTCTTTAGAGAGACAATCCAATATTGTGAGAGATATCTTTCAGTGTTGTATAATGTTGACTTTCGGTAAGTGCCCATGTATTCTGTCTCTTGTATTTAATAGCTTTATTCGCTTTAATTTTTAATTCGCTTGTTATAACCTGCCAACAGATAACAGTATGATAAAATTACGTTGCATTTCATAGTCCAGTTGCCCGCGTCCGCAGGTGAGAACCCTTTAGTATCCATACACGTACCCTCTGGCTGCTGCCAAAGAAAAAATTAAAAGTAGCAGCAGAACTTATGTCAAGTTCATCGGGAGAAGTACTGCCCTGGTAATATGCCGCCAAGCAGTGATGCACTCGTATTGCTGTGTTCCGGTGGAAGGATCTGGCCGGTGAAGTCACAGGTCCAAGAGACGTAACATCCTCGTCTCGGGTGATGGTACCTAAGTCGAATCTTTGTTTTTATGGACGGAAGTAACCACTTACCATCAGGTGGGCCTGTCAATAGAGTGGCATAAAAAAATTATTACAGTTTTTTTTGGTAACCGATATAATTCTACAGTAACAATTATTATCATATTGAAGTAGCATAAGGATTAACAACAAACCCCGTACCTTAACTGAAAACAGGCTGTTCTGAGTGGCGCTTCTTGCAATTTCCGTTGATTAGTTCGTCGAGTATTAAAAATTTATTCGTCACTCGGTTACTGCCAGTTTGTAAATATAAAACTAATTCTAAGTTCCGACAGAGGCCTTTCTACATGGAGAAAAGAGTAACATCTATCTGGTTGTCTTCGATTTATACTTACACCACAACAATACGTATCATTAAACAAAAAAGGCATTGCTTCTGTCAATTTGAGACTAAAAAAGAAAAGGTTCTTTCGATTTTTGATTGTTTTCAATTCGGCAGCGTCGTATATACGGTGGCCACCGGAAAACTGGAGCAGTTGCGAACTGTTGAAAACAGTACAAGATTGTCAAAAGCAGAAGCTAACTATGATCGTAAATTCAAATTATACGTGGTCTACTTACCAAGCAACTAGCATGATTAAAGTCGCATTCACACGATGCCAGTTTCTTGCGTCATAAATCGTCGAGCATCGTTAACTCTGAACCTGCCTACAATTACTATGTTATAATGACAGTAATTTTAACGTTATTAGCATCTACTAGGCGCTCAAATGTGAGTGGAGTAATGTTGAATATCAACATACTTCATAGAACTATTAGATGATCCGGTGAACTTCGTGCCACCACATATTCTGAAGTAGCAACTCCCATACTAATTACCAATATCGATTTTTTGGCTACTCTTTAGTTTTTTTTTTCTTTTCTAAAACCTATACTGTATAAAAAATATTCAAACGCAAGAATATATAATTGCAATAACAGATTCGTTAAATAAAAGTTTTTTTTCTCGACCATTCATTTGGGGTCCGCTGAGTGGTTCCCTACACAATATTTTTTTTTTGTGTGATGACGTGACAATTTGATGGCCTCCGTGTGGTGTGGTTGGCTGGACGAATCTGGCTAGAAAACCTCTTCTACTGCTAAACAACCTTTCAAACTTGTAACTTGTAGCGCACCTATTAGCTGATAGAATCCTTTGCATGAGTAAATAAATTAATCATAATGAATGATTAATTTATTTACTCTCGTACTTATCAGTCACGTTGTTTTTTTAATGTACCACAATGATAGAGCACATATTACGGAGAATTAAACAAACTGTACACGTGCTGATAGTGGTTCTTGCACTAAGCACCACTATCAGCACGTCTTCTAATGAGGGGATCCAAAATAAATTAAACCCCCTTGAACTTTGTAGCTTCTTTATTTAATAAAAGTGTTTTTATCTTGTAAAATTCTCAAAACGCAACGATAGCGCGATGCAGCACTGCGTATTATACAGTAATCTGTGTCAATCGTGACACAGATTACGTTATAGTTAGTATGCACTATCGTTGCCCTGGCTTGAACACGTGCCTTCTGATGAATGAATGATTCACGGTAGTTTTTGTAACTATTCTCAATCTCTTTAATATGTGGCCCATAATAATTTCTTTTAATTTGCCAATCACTTAAATAGTAGCAAAATATAAGCAAAAAATTCTCCCATATGTAAAAAAAATCCAACACTGCATTTCCAATTAAACAAGATTACTTAAATATAGTTACTGCCTTTTGCATGACATCAAAGAGATCAAAGGTCTCGTAAATGAGAGTATCGAATAGTATTAATTGATACATATTCGTATAAGAATTAGTAACTAACAGATGCGAAACTACAAGTGCATAGTTTTGGGGAACCATGCTAGTCGGGTTCTTAGTTGAGTACGTTTCCCCCGGGTGGTGCGACTGGATCACCCCAAAGCACTAGAACTTTCTTATTCTTAACTTGTCACGATGGGACGTTAGTTGGATTTTGAATGAGTAGGGAGATAACCACCCAAAGCTGTCTACAATTCACATACAGCTGATTAAGAAACTCCTTTTTTTGAAGTTGCTTAAAACAAGAAGTTACCTCAACATGAGGATAAAATAGATTCGCTTCTGTCCACTCATGATTCTTTCACAGTCGTATCAATAAATAGGTATTGCGCATGTAATTAATTACAAGTTATAATTAGGGCCATTTGCAAATAGAGTTTAATTATATATGTTTAATGGATATACAATTCTCGTTAACATAGTTTGTGTACCATTTTGTCGTTCCGATTCATTACAAAAAATGGTTAGTCCGTCCGTCTGTCCACCAAGGAAGAAACGTAAGTTGGGTATAGTTTTTTGTACCCCGTCGGTTTCTCTCGTGACAGGAAGGGTCCGTCATGCCCATTGCACACAAACTTGGGGGCATTGTATTTAAGTTACTTTTTGGGAATTTCATAGCATCATGGCTGGCATTTTTTTTCTTATTATATGTAACGTATATACTTATAAATCTTAATATATATAAATCTCGTGTCACAATGTTTGTCCTCAATGGACTCCTAAACCACTTAACCGATTATAATAAAATTCGCACACCATGTGCAGTTCGATCCAACTTGAGAGATAGGATAGTTTAAATCTAAAATTATAGTCGCAATTTTAATTTATTGATAATTATAATATCGTATGACAAAAACGTTAGCCATAGCAACGCGTGGCCCGGTCAGCTAGTACATTATAAAATACTTAAGTTAATTCAATTATAACGTCACATTAAATTAAAATATAATTAAACAATAGCTGCTATTTGAGAGGCATTGTCAAGAAATTGATACATTAAAAATTCTAGAATACGTAAGTCTATGTGTGATCGCGACCGCGGAGGTCTCGCACGTTGTATTGTACACAAATGTACATTTGCGCCTAGGCACTAATGTTTGTGGTACTACGTTTCCGCCTGGATCTAAGTTATTTGTATACTCTATCGTGTTTGTGTAATGCGACACAGATCATCAAGGTCAGGTAATATGTATATTATGATTCAATTAGTCGGAGAGGCAATCGAAACTGAATGCGAATTCGTTGCACTCGGTAGCCGAATGCTAATGAGCAGTCACTCAATCAATATCAATTAGTAATTGAATGTTCGGATGCAAGGATTGGCAAACATCCGATAATTCCATTTGTGTGTCTGCGGTCTGATTATTTTAATCTAGAAAGCTAGCTGACGTTAGATCTCGTCTCGGGTGACGGGAGCGACGCGATGCAATTTGGGTCCTCGCGCTTGGGTCGGAAAGAACCTGAGCCATATCGCCGTTGTGGCGGACGGCCATGGGCGGAATAACCTCTTAACATCAGGTGGGCTTTCAGCTCGTAATAAAAAAGCTTTTGTTAAATATTACCAACCAACTCAGGACCTTCAGATGATGCCGGGAATCACAGGCGAAGGTCCAATAAGGGAGATTCTGTCGGGGCGGGACAGTGAATGCTGGTTGGAACCTATCTGATATCATCATGGCAGAGAACTACACCACGCGGGTTTTTGGTGGATAGATCGAACAGTGTATCCGGGAGCCTCACATAGCCCTAAGCTCTCCCGGACCTTAAAGATAAGTAAAAGTACTTTTACGAATAAAATAACACTTTAGAGCGTAGAAGGCCGAGTTACTATTTGTGTGTAATACGATTTAAACTGGTGAGGACGGTCATATATTAGGTCCTCGACTACCTCGGTATAGGACGAGACAAATCGCATCTTGTCACGCTATTCATCCATCCAACTATATATGGTTGGAAGATCTTATACGCCTATCGCTAATATGACTCGAAAATAAATTTGATATGCAGTGTTTATTTCTTCCAACTGCATACCAAAGAGGTCTTAGTATCAATTTATTTTACAGGCAGCTGCAGTTTTATATATCAATACGAAAATACCTGCACAAACCACGGCAGGAAACCACAGCCATTCAATTGCGGCACACATTGGTATCGACAGCTAGTAATGGCATTTTATTAGTCGACTCCAGCCTTAATGGTGAGCTAATGACCCATTTCCACTTCCTTGGCACTTGCAGCATACCTCACGTAACCCCACCTGAATAAGTAGTTCTGGAGAGGACTGCAAATCACACCTTAGTGTGATAGGCCCGGTTGCAAAAACACCCGAAAATGTAGCTTACCAAGATAAACGGGACTGTCCATATTCAAGTTTTGAGAAGGCAGGATAAGTGAATTGTATAGATTTTTAGAGGTAGGTGCCTCCTCTGGGTTCTGTCGTCTTTAGTGCACAGTAGTGTGAACGTGAATAGCCAGAAATTGATCATCGCCAGCAACTATTACTCTGGTTATTGGTATATTGAGTATCTATTAAGGTCCATCAACAAAATGTACATAATGAGGTGCTTTAAGGTAGGACAGCAATATGTAATTTTACTATTAGATCAACGCATGCATACCTAATATTATTAATATTTTTTTAAGCGTATGTAGTAAATATACAAATAAAAGATAGATGGAAATAAATATATATAATTATTTTAAAATATTACATCATTGCGATTAAGTGCGTATTTAAGCACTTGATCGCAATGATGTAATATTTTTATTGATGTACAGTGAACACCGTAAAAATAGTACAATCGTTTCTGTGCGTACTATTCAAGAAATAAATCGCAACTGTAGCACGATATTCTTTGCCTAAGAAGTAGAACATCGAATCCTAATTTAGATCTATTAGTAATCTCATAACACCCTCCAACTTAACCTGTCCCGAAGTCCGAAACTCGCGGATCATGTTCCAATATTACCTCCAACTCCGCAACTATAATCAGGTTACACAGTACATACCATGAATACTAAATCGCGAGCACTAACACTAACCTATGAGTTGTGACAGAATAAGCTGACTAGGTAATATATTCATTGGAATCCTGCAACTTGGCGGACGTGAGATGCGAAAGTTTCCCGCGTAAATAGGTACCATAGAATATATAGGATTTGTAGGCCAGTAACGTAAAACATGCGCACGCACACCAACACGCGCACGACGAGCATCTAGGATCAAGTTTCTCCGGATCCAGTTTTGTTGGAACTGGGATTGGATCGACTGTTTAACTCATCCTGGAAAGAATTCCAACCAAATGAAGGAACGAGAAATAAAAGCCGAGGCAAGTCCAATGTTCATTTTAACTCCAAGAAGAGTTGGCCACGTTATACGAGCCCGTCTTTGTGTGCGTGCGCCTGTTACCAATATGTATGGTTCCGGACCTCTGTATTTATTTACTTTGTGCAGGTGCGGAACCTTTTCGACATTTTATAAGGCTTTCTCGAAGTCAAAGTTGGTGATTAATGATTTCACGGCCGTAATACCTTCGAGCTGAGACGCTAAGCCCTTTGAGACCTGAGAAATTTGGTGTAAAAGCGATTATGGAAAAGGATTAGAAGCTACTGTTGTTGTAATTAATCATTTTCAAGTAATGAAAACTTCGTTTATTTACGAGCCTTTCAATACTTCCTAGTTTTCCTGTGGTACTTTATACTTTGTAAAGTAAAATTTTTGTTTTATCCAAATAATTCTTATACTGAAATAACATTTTTATAAAAACAAACAGGAAAAGTGCGGACCGGGCTTGCAATGTAGACCAAAACTCGTGATGGTAATATTTTGTATACTTTTAGCTATGATTAGTAATTTCGACGCAGTTGCGTGCACAAAAATAAACACCAGAAACTCCAATGTTTGTACTGGTATTATATAGTTCAGTTGTCTATAAATACCCCGACGTTTCCAACCGGTAATACATCATTTACCTGATCGATCTAAAGCGGGTCTAGGTCAACGGAATCATCCAATTTAGCTCGAACGTAGCGGTTTAGTCGGATCTTTTGCGATAATGTTCGTTACTGTTAGTTCTTTAGCAATTTATGAGATCAGACTGCTTGGCAGGTCAACTGGGAAATTAGAGGTCGTAGTTCGATTATTTCAATTAGATATCATGCTGTTGTTATACCATCCAAATAGTTAACTTGAGTTTTAAAGAACCTTGTATGTGAAAGAACAAATACACCTCGAATAATGCATTTAGCATTATTCGTGCAAGCTTCTAATGATCCTACTGCTGGGGCGTGAGCAAGATTGAATGGGCTTTAATCTACAACGGGAGCCAGACCGTGATTGGTATATGTCACGGGTTTTTTTGACGATTTCTTGAAAACGTGGTGCCTATTGCATCACTATATTTTGATACAATAGGCACCACGTTTCTAGACTTAGGAATCAATAGAAAACGCTTTCTTAGAATGTAGCAATACTCATTTTTCAGCAATTTGCGTAGTTTGCAATTGCTTGTGCAACTAATACAGTGGAGCAGACAAGACGTCCACAGGAACTTAGAGCTTTCTATTTCTAGTTGCTCTATTGATGCGCATTTAACTTTGTCAATGCTTTTAGAACAGGGGCCACAGAGGGCCAAAAGCGTGATAGTGGAGTATTCATGTTGTGCAGCAAAAACTTTTTAGTAAGAAACTCTTTTTAAACTCGGTTATAAATAAGTTTTAGCCGATTATTTTAACTATGAATGATTGAATGCTGAATGAATTGCTGGTCTTGGAAGCACCTGGTCATATATCTGTAGGTATACCCCAATTGATGACCTATATGGATGATTATATATTTTTTATAGGATGCCGTTTTAAGATAGTTCAATAGAAATTTTGAAAGTTTTACGAATAGCAAAAATTTGGGCTAAAAATATATAAAGTTGGATTATTCCATTTTTTTAATCAGTCACTTGTTCACAGTACTTTGCAACTATCTAATCTCTAGAAAATTTCTACTTAGTCGCCTGTTTAGTATCGCCGTCATATTTCAAAGCTCGTATTCAGTAGAACTGTACAAATACCTGTAAATCCGGCAAGAAAAATGGATGGAGCACGGGTGAAAAATAACGAGTGCGCGATTTATGGCTAAACCATCCTTTGGAGGAAATGGCTGGGATATCAATCTATCTGTCAATATTTAGAAACGAAACGAGGTAATGAAAATCCACTACGTTTTTACGGCATGCCATTTGGGATGCACTTTGCACCTTCTATAAGCACTATATCCTAGATAACATTTTGATATTCTATAATATATATATATCAAAATGGTAGTTTTGTTAGAGAAATAGCTTTATGAGGGGTTGCGGTAAAACTATCCTGTATCAAAAATGCATTTAAGTTTTATGTCTTTACTTCATATCGTATTAACATCGATATTTCCCACCAATTGATAATATATTTGTATATTTTACAAATGTAGTATATTTGAAATGCTCACAAATAAAAAAAATCCAATTTCCCTCCTTTTCTTTTTGTCGTCTGTAAGAAAGAATTAAATACAATACAATAAATCAAAATACACATACATTGTTGAGCCACGTAATCTGTTTAGGTGGTTGATCTCCAGTCCCGACGGTTTGCGATATTTATACCAGTGAAATACCGCATTTAGGCAGAAATAAATAGGTATGGATAACTATACCGACGACGAGCTCTCCATATCGAACTGTTAATGTATGGAATAATTTAGTATACCTATAATAAAGAGTCGGTTCCATCCAGCCCGGTGGTCCCGCCCCGGTAACGGGCCAGTTGGGAAAAAATTGATTCATCGAGCCCGGTAGTGCCGACCCCGACGTTTAACGGGGTCGATGGCGCAAATCAAGTATCATCTGCCCCGGTGGTTTTTTAACGGCCCGGATGGCACAGATTAAGGCGCATAAACCCGGTGGTGTTTAAAGCGGTGAGAATATAGTATTATTTTATATACAAAAAAATACGACTTATAAATAAAATAGCATAAAAAACGATTATTATGATTATTATGTATTATGTATCGCTTATGATTATGTATTTAATAGTGAACTGTTTACCCACTATCTTTAGTTTTATGTTGTTGACCGCTTGAAAATAAGATCTTGAATTTTAAACAAGACAATCTGTAACCATTAATTACGCCATTGAAAAGCATTTAAACTAATCTGTTAGGCTTGTCACAGACTTGTCTCATAATAAATATTTAAAATTTCATCCAAGTGATTCAACACAATAATTTATCAATTAGGTTGTTATGTTGTTACTTTAATTATTTAACCGCCCGATATCTTTCTGTTCGACAGTATCCGTCAATAACTTCACAAAATAATATCACAAAACTGATAATTTACGACTTTACGACACGCAGAACGATATCAAAGTCTTCTATTTTTTTTTCTGGGCTATTGCTTTCTTATTTCTGAATCAAGAGACAAGAAACAGAAACAGAAACCAGATGCCAGGAGTATTTTTCTAATGCTTGTTATCCATGGAATCATGGAAATCCATAACAGTTTGGAAATTAAAAATCGTGATAGCATTCAACCTCCTTCCTTGGATATTTCATATATTGAACCTCTACGCTTTTCAATTCGCCTGTTTGTAATCCATATATCGCGTACCTGCAAGTTGTGATATATTACATATGACGGCACCTAATTCACTGCTGGAATATTAAATGTGCTCCGCTCTATGCTTCTGATAATATACATGGACGATGTTATTTTGGTGTGTTCAGAATAATTTAACTTGATCTGATAATAGACAGTATGATAGCATGTTAGTATGATCATAGCTGTTTCATGCCGTTATTGTATTCAGCGTGTCAATAAATAAATATTCATTTACTTCTCAGTGTCAACTAGCAGCAAACTAACCATAGCTTGGACCATAGGAACTAAATAACTGATGGGATACATATACAGTATTTTATCATTGTAAATACACTTACACAGAATAACTGTTATAAATACTCTCAATTATCGAGAGTGGGCCGGTGTCCGTACAGTGGGAACATAAGAGGCTGGTACGGGGAACAAAGCCAAAATCATCTTGAAATTCCACAGGATTTTCGAGATCTAGCTAATTCTTTTTTCCAGTCAATTCTTTTTCATTAATCTTTTCCTTATCAAGAGTTCTGTTACTAATAGTATTTTTACAATTATATAGTTACGGAAAAAATGTTACTTTATTTATTTATTGTATAAACATTAGATTTCTAGTAGGTAGATACTTTACTTCTATATTACTTCTTTAGAGCCAATTTCAGCTACTATGAAATCTTATTTAATACGCAATTTCACACTCGCAAGATATATATGCGAGTATATACAGATGTAGCAGTATCAATACTGTTCTGAATTCATGTGTTATTACAAATATTATAATGGTAATATAATATTACGAGACGGGGTACTTACGTTCAACGGAGGAACTACTCGTAAGGCAAAGGGCAAGCCCTTTATACAATGTTACAATACGTACCTGAAACGAAAACAAATATATTAGAAATGCTGACATTTGGATTCGAATTTCATATAACAGTAGAACAGTACCTTTGAAGGTTTCCTGATAAAGCACTCGTATAAAGATTGCTTTCTTTACCTATGATATAAGTTAAGAAATTTTCCGAGTGGTCAGTATTATGATGGGTGACCGTTTCTGACAATTTTATCGAGCGCTTCCGTGTTTAGGAGGGCTCGTTAGTCAAAGTCGGGGGCTTGAATACTTCGACACACGAAAAAATGGTTTCATGATATAGGGGCAAAAAGATGTTGGCGATTCGGGATATAATAATGTAAGTATATATACATAGGTATATATACATACATTATTAAATATATAGATAGGTACATAGGAAAGCAAAAAAAAACCTTTCAAATAAAAAAATAAGAATTTTCTAAATTGGTTGATAAAAAAGGCATATCAAATAATACAACCAAATTTCTAACCTCCTCTGGAAGTCGATTGAAAATATTTTTTGAGAAAATTATTAAACTACATTATTACACTACACCAAGATAGTCCTGATAAAAACCAAGGA
Organism: Aplocera efformata; assembly: GCA_921293045.1. NCBI lineage: Eukaryota > Metazoa > Arthropoda > Insecta > Lepidoptera > Geometridae > Aplocera > Aplocera efformata. The sequence goes on from OV121057.1 coordinate 3,818,350, forward strand.
CAAATTCAGTATCAATGGAATAGATTGTAAATAAAACATCAGTAGGCGAACACTTTCCCGGAGCTTCGGGTGTCAGCAAACAAACGCTCACAAAGCAAAGGAAATATTTAGCAGCTCGGTTGACTGACGAATCGATTCTGCGTTCGATTGCTCGATTGAGTCCATACGATATCTCGATTGGATCGCGAATGCCGCGATGCACTACTCAATATGCGGCGTTGTGTTTGTATTTGGATGCGAGACTGAATTGCAAAAATTGTACGTGATACGTATTCTTTAGGGTTTGTATTCACTTGAGACAGGGTGAGTAAGGCGATAGTTTCTCGTCTATTAGAGGATACTAGACAAACATGACAGCACTTTAATTATATCTTGTTGTATTTATTAGATGACTGGCTGCGTCCCGCGGTTTCACCCGCGTAGTTCCCGTTCCCGTTGGAGTACGGGGATAAAATATAGCCTATGTTACTCGCTGATAATGTAGCTTTTCATTGGGAAAAGATTTTTTAAATCGGTTATGTGGTTTAGGCGTGAAAGCGTAACAAACAAACAAACAAATAAACTCACTATCGCATTTATAATATTAACTTCAGTAATATTAATATTAACTAACTCATAATCAGCAGCTAAACGTCATTTGCGTACCAAAAATTTCATAGAAATAAAAACCATTTGTCAATATTTAAATATATATAAATCAATATATAAATTTAGGTCGGGAAACAAAAATAAAAACAATTTTAAAACAAGGAATAAAAAAAAAACCGGTGCACCCGATTTCAAGTGATGCGCTCGCCAACGAACACCATTTCATTTTTATTTATTGATTCATTAATAAGTACAAGACTTTGTAACCAAAACAAAATAACATAATTACAGCTGTAATTATGTCATTTTGTTTAGGTTTGTCATGTGGGATTCGTATCCACCAAGTTCCGATGTATTCCTGTCTAAATAATCTGTCTTTAAATCCATCAAGAGATAGAGACAGATATTCCTTTGAGTAGTAGGTAGAAAAGTAAAAATCAGCACCATTGTGTAGAGACTAAGTAATTACTGACAGTATCATTCTGGAAGGAAACCTTCCGGGCCTTGTTTTAGAGATTTGTTTAAAAGCTCGGGTCTCTTTAATTTGTTAATGGTTAGCCTTCTCTCGAAAAAATGTTAATTTAGTGGTTTATGAGTCGACCCACAATGTTCGCGACTTGATTTATAGACTGCCACTGCCTGACCCGTCCCCTAACTTGTCCTGAGGAGCACGGTAGCGCTAAGTTCAAAAGATTATCGACCTACCGATCTTTTTTTTAATGAACCTGTCTTTAACCTATATAGAGATCATTGATCGACATATACATTGAGAGAAATGTAACCCGATTCAAATAAATCAGCGATATTTTGCCGCGTTAGTGAACACGAGACTTAACGCTTTATATTCAGTGCTAATCCAGCTACTGTCAGGTTGAGTTTTCAACCTCACGGTTCTTATGAAAGTTATAAGATCTTTTTATATCTCCCGACATTTACTTGGCAACGTCTAGATAATCCTTCGACACTTTGTACAAACTTGTCGATTCTTGGTAAGCTTCTCGAAGCCTGTAATTTATTCCGAACATCTGAGAACTGATAACTAGATTATGTTACTTGATACAGAAACGATTTCTTTTTCTAGTGCTCATTTTCTGTATTACATTTTGCACATGTTACGCGGGCGGTAATACGAAACAGTAGGTATTATTAAGAACATGCGTGAATTACAAAACAGGCGCCGTTTTATTTGAAGCATTTATATGAAAGAACCTTGAATACCATTTGTGTGTGAATGCTTACATACTGATGCCTCACACAAGGACTGTCTATGTTGCCGGTGACATGAACAAACACAGATCGTCAACAAACATACAAAAAACATCCAAGACCCGAAAACCTACTCTGTTTAACACACTGTTTAACGCGATAGCAATAAATACCAAATAACCTACGGGGCTGTCGATTATGAAAGTAGGTATCATGAAATAGTTGAATGAAATACCAGAGCTGCCTAGTTGCTCACACGAAAAAAGAAAGAAGAAGAAAATGAAATAGTTGACCTGTTCTTTATGATTTTGATAAGGATTATATTTTATCTGTGTGTACATTCATGCCAATTGGGTTACACGGATTCCTGTTGTGAGAGTATGAATGAAAGTAAAAAAAAAAACTAAACTTACATAGAAAGAAACATACCACTGATATTCTACTTCTGAAGCAGTCTAAATATTCAACAAAGTCCCAAGATAAAACTGACACCACTCAAAAGTTTTAACTGAACGATTTTACATTTCTTTCACGTAATCATTCCGATAAGGTAAGCGAATCAAATCAAAAGACGACCAACAAGTTATTGTACCAAGTTTGAAGTTGGCAATTGGTATTAGAAGGGCGCTCGATTTTGCGACCCAAACGCTGTGTCGTATGATCTAATTAAACTTGACACAAGCATATTCAATTTACGTAACACTACAACAAGGACGCCTTATCTTCTTCAAGAAAATCAAAGTGCTTTTAACAAAGCCAAGTGCCAACTATACTCCAGTTAAATCTGTAAATAATAACTTTGCTCAAGTTTTATCATTCCCGGAATCAGTGGAGCGTTACCGAAGTGTCCCGAATACGAAATGACTGTAACGTATACATACGTAAAAACTTTCATAGAAGCGAATTCTGGACAATAATCTTAGAAAAATAACTTATTTAGTTAGTTTTCTGAGAGTTTTTAAGGATTCAATGCAGGTAAAAAATTTTTTACTTTGACTTCGAAAATGGCCCACGTACACAAAGACGGCTCGTACTATGATCTGAACGTACGCGCATACATGATAAATTTTTTATCAATACGCATTGATAAAAATTTATTATTTTTTATTAAAAAAATTATTTCATTCGGGACCATCACAAAAACATTTGGTGAATGGAGGAAGACGGCGCCACATTCTTTTGTTTTACACTTTTTCAGTGTAAAACGTTACTAACGTAACGTTTTACACTTTCACTATGAAATTCACGTTTTCACTATGAAATGTCATTTGTTTTTCAGGTTTTTACCTATGAGATTCGCTTCTATGTCGGTAATTCGCATGGTTCAAGAGTGGTTTGAACCAGCAACTTTATCGGATTAGCTAAAAGGGTTTTCTGGTTTCTGTAATTATTTCTAGAACCCTGCTTTGTTTCTTCTCACGACTTCCCAAATGTTTAATTGATTTATAACATTCAGGTCAAAAGATTAACCGATTGATTGCATTAATTTTGCATATCTTTAATTTGTATGACTTAAAATGCAAATCGCAGTGGCGAAGTAGGTCAAGCTGTTTATATGCAAGAGTCGCGGATTTTATTTCCTCTCGAAAAAAATATTACATGATTTGACAAAAAAATCATCAAGGCTGGCTTTGTTATACCAGGGTAAGCAGAGATACCCACGAGGATGTTTTATAAAGGATCAACACAAATCAAGGTTTTAAAGACCTACATTTTGTGATGATCCTGTAAATATAAATGATGTTCAAGTTTTACAATAATCACAAACCCAAACGAAAAACACGAATCTCTGTCTAGGATAGTTTAAAGAATAAAGTCAAAAAGAAAACTGTAAAAGATGTTAAAATGCCGGATGAAATTGTCTTGAAGATTATTTATGGTAAACAAGATACCGTTAAGAACTTAGCAACTAAAAAGTTGCAGCAAAAAATTGTATGAAGTAGTTAAATAGAACCAGGAGGAACTTGTTTTGAACACTTCAGAGGTCCTCTCACGTTGCTCCGGATTGTTTTTAGTATATTGTAACAGTTGAGTGCTTTACATAATTGTGTCCGAGAAATTCTGTATTTGTTGAATCTTGTGGTAATACGACGAAAAATATTAAATAAAAAATAATATTAAATAATAATATTATATAAAAATAATATTATTATATAAAAATATTATTATAAAAATATTAAATAATAATATTATTAAATATAATAATATTAATAATAATAAACGTTTACACAGTACGTTACATCTTACTTTTAATACACTACACTTTACGCACTAGGATGCCCTGTGTCGCAGATGGCATGGAAACACACAGAAACTGCTACTTTATGTTGCTTCTTTCGCATCATCTACGTTCTTAGGAGGTAGGGTACTCACCTACAAACGCGAGAAGCAAGGACCCAATAAGAACTACCCTCAACAAAGACAAAGATGCAGAGTTAAAAACATTTTCTTGTTCTGCTTTACATGCCAATAGGACTCAGCCAGCTGGATAGACTCGGCGATACAGAGTGCCAGCTATTGCCCAAAATGCGTCAGATATTTCCACTGGACGACTATGAAACGTCTTACCATTCAAGTCTTCTCTCAAAATTGCACCAAAAAATTAGATTAAACACATATCCCATAGGTAACTTCCAACAAAAAGTTGGAAATCAATGATTGTAATGAAATTTCGACGAGAAGATTTAGTGGGCTTTCCTTTCCCGGTTGAAATATCATCGGGTCCAGATAGGTCGGAGCTTTGACCGTCGCTTTATCTCCTGGACCCTTATAGAATTTATTTCAATAACGCGATGTATTTATTTGATGTTCTCGAAGTTTTCTTTGTAAACTATAGATGTCTGGTTACTCTCTGAACTAAAAATACTTTCCAACCTGCTATTTCCGTGGGATTCTTGTATTTTCTGTTTTTTATGTGTTCCAAGTGACGGGACTAATAGGTAGTCCTCGTGATGGTAAGTGGTATTTTATACTAAAGACCACAGCTATCGGAATCAAATCAAAATCTTTGATATTGTACGGGGAGCCTCAATTCAAACTGCAGTATAGAAATACGAAATCATCAATTGGTGGATAAGATTGTAATTTTCGATTTTGGACACACTGACAAAATGAATAAATACATATATCCAAAATAAGAGGCTATTTACATAAACTGCATTTTGGTTATTGATCGTTTATGACATGTGCTTATGCTTTTATGAAAATCTAAAACAGATTCAGAGATAGTCTATTGGCAATTGAACCTACCTAATCGCAGACAACAGTAAACACATTTCGATGGTTCCCAAAATTCGTGACTAGACATAAACTCAAAAGGTCTACTAAAATCGACATAAAAATGCTCTCTCTCAAATTACCCCCAAAACCTCCATAGAGAGACACGTAGGCGTTTACGACGTTTGATGTCCTTAAAAAAGCGTTTGTTTTTCCTCTTAAATTAAAGTAATAGAAGCGAAACTTTTAAAACTTTTTTAGTGTATATGAAGCAGCGCGGCCGCCTAGTAATTAATACGATGTTAAAAAAATTACAAGATTAAACTTGACGTTCTTGAACGTTATGTAAAAAGCTTTTTTATAAAATTTAAGGAGGTAAGGCTTTACATTTTTTTTGAATTCTTAAAATATTTCAGACCTTGAAAACTAAGAAAATTTAGACATGGACATTTCATACAGCACCATCCTTAAACTAGATAGCCTTAAACTAGATAACTAACAGAACACTAAGAACTTTTTGTCATTTAACACTCTGACCAAGAAAAAACATCTATGTTCGTCATAAAAATACTTGTCCTTGGCGGGAACTGGACTCACGGCTACAGCACAGAAAGCAGAGCTTCTTACCAACTGAACTATGAGGGCAGTCAATATTTACGAGATCGCTTCTACAGACCTTTTATTCCGTTGATCCAGGCCCGGCTTCGGAAGTACTTATTAGAATTGCTAATAAAGGTCCTTAATCCGGTGGTCGCCGGGACCCTAAGGGACGTTCGTGAAAGTGTATTTGAATCAATAACAACGATTGAGGCAAAAACAAAGGCGGGATTTGCTGGCTGAGTTGACCAGATTAGAATTACAGAACGCTGTTTTTGAATAAAAGTCGCTGCAACGTTCAGCGGTTTGTTCCAACTCGCCTAATACAACCGCAACACGAAATAAAAAAATATGCGATTAAAGTATCGGAATCGGCCCATCTGATGTTAAGTGGTTACCGCCGCACAACAGAAATACGACTATGGTAGCTAACCTAAGTACGAGAAGATCCAAAACGCACTGTGTAGTACCTGGTGATGCTTAAGGAGAAACAAATAATAGCAGTGGAACTTGCGCCTATGTAATTCCTATGTTTGTACATCAGTAGCTGTCGCCCGGGTAGGTATTACCTCGACACCTGGTTATTTGCTGCCAAGCAGTACACTCTATTTTTTTTTAATGGACCCCGGCTTGTACTGGTGCATTATAATCGCATTACTGTGTACCGGTGAAAGGGTGTGGGTGCCGGTAAAAGATCCGTGATACGTAACATCCCCGTCTCGGGTGATGGCCCTTCATCTTGTCCCGTCACTCTTGTTACATGGAACATATAAAGCGTATTTAGGAAATAGACTTAACGATTACGGAAATAATACGCTTTGATATGCGACATGCGTTGACTAATGGTGATAACGTGTTGGTATATTAAAACGCTAATGTGATGACAGGTTACATACATTTGCCTCGGGGAATAAAAGTATTTTACGACCGCAAAACTAGCTCTGCGACCCGCATAGTGCTTAGCGTGTACAGTACATGTCATAAAACCTACCTTATGGCCTTATTCAGATGACTATATCCAATTTTTTTTATGTAGTACCTATAAAAAAACCGGTCAAGACGTAGTCGGACTCGCGCACCGAGGATTCCGTACAAGCTTGTAGGTAAACACGTGTAACTTGTAGACTTTTTTTCACGTATTATTTATTATGTGATTCCTGAGCCCTAAAAAGCAAGAAAGAAATAGTTTATTCTCGCAAACTTTTTTATTATGTGCACTCACGTCACTAGGGTTCCAGTGGAAGGGAGTGTATGAATGTGAAATTAAATGATAATAAACTAGCGGATACTCGGCGTGTGCTGCTGCGCTAAAAAAAGAAATTAATTTTGTGTCTAATGCATTGTTTTAGTGGTCTAAAACAATCTCCGCATTATTGCGTTTCTAATGATACCAGTTTGGCATATTGGTTGGATGGTTTCAAAATCCATAACGGACATAGATGGATACAATTATTGTGTGTTTTTTTTTAAACATATTAGGATGTTCATGGACAAATCGTACAGCACCATCTAACTTCAAACTAAGCAAAGCTTGTACAATGTATGTGGTTCCCCACATAAATAATGTGGGAACCGAACTACCGCGTAGTAGGTAGAGTTCCCAAAGTGCAAAAAAGCAATAATAAAAAATAATAATTCACATTGAGTTTTTATTATTGCAAGTTTCCCTTATCCCAAACTAACAGCAACTTTCGTAGACTGCAAGTGATTTTAACCTTAAACTCACCGCTGACCCATATCAGATAACTTTGACGCATTCACCAAAACCTCAATAGCCTTTATAAAGTTACCGAAGGGCGCCTTATCAGTGAATGGAACACTTCAATGTAATTTATGTTCTAATACTTTTTAGCGGAGTTGGAATAAGTATCTGCATGTTTTTTGTCTCCCTTATCTACCTAATGTCGTTGGAGAGGGACTTTGGTGTTATTTATTGGATTTTTGCTGCTGAACTTTGGGATTCCTTTTTACTAGTTTTGTGTAGTCTTTGTCATTTCACAGGCCAATAAATTATCAGTTACGTGCGTAACGTATGATAACTTAACCGGTCTGTCTGTCAAAAAACTGTGGATATCTTTTGGAACGACTAATTTTTTTACGGCATCCTACAACTTCTATAAAGGCATGGTTCAAGTGCAAGTAGAGAATTTTTGGGATGCATTAAAATTTAAAAGTTGTCTCACTAAGTGAGAGAATGATGAAAATCTTTGAAGGACTTACATTGTTTACCAAAACGACAACATTACATATAAACTTAGCGTTGCTGTAACTGTGTCAAGCGATGTCTTTTGATAAAATATGTGCGCAATCACGTTCTCGAAACGGTGAAGGAAAACATCTTGAGTTCTGACATGTTAGAACCAAATATTCGAAAATATGTGGCATCTACTAATCAGGATTGTTACCCGTGGTATTCAAAACCAATAGGCCGGAGTACCTTCAGTGGGAACACTAGAGGCAGATACGAAAGTTTGTCTGCTTTAGGGTTAATAGGTAGCTGATTAAAATAACCACTAATACAATTAGTGGTACCCGGTCATACTTTTCTAAAATTTAACAAACAAAATTAAGAAATATGTTCTTATATACAGCGCTGGTTTCACAAGAACACTGCGGTGATTTAATTCATAACCATGAGATCCTACTGAAACAGGTTTTAATGACTACAATAAGTTTACAAGGTACAATCGCGCCGCTACCTAAAGCCCAATTTTGTCGCATAGCGCATCCTTAAATTAAAGAGACGTAACAATTGTTCGCGGCAAATTCTCTGGATCGCTTTACATCAAGAACAAAACATTACAGGTGTTTTATTCTTTCAGGGACACTTAATGGGTCCGCTTTTGTACCTTTACTCTATTTACAGAGATTGCTGTTCAAGAATAACTATAATATTAAAATGTGAGATTTATTATGATAGCTCCACTTTGTTACTTCTATTTCATCTGCTATTATATATTGTGAGCCTTAGTAAAAACTTATCAAACCTGATCAAAAAATGGGGCTGAAAATAACTATGTTAGTTTAGACTTGGCTTATCAAAAATGTGGCTTAAAAGGACGATATGAGTCTCAAACTTAGCTCTTTCTGCGGCTTAAAGTCTATACCTTCGAAATATCTATGCCTTTTCAAACTCATAAATGCACGATTACCCAGGATTACGAGTCAAGTGCAATCGAACTTATCTCAAACTTACTCTCCAAGTTTGGAGAAGGGCAATGGAGGCCAAATAGAATTGAATCCTTCGATCTTTTATGTTTTCAATCAGAATATATTACGCGTTTGACCTGCTTCTTACAAATAATAAGGCGAAAGTATTCTGAAATGAGAGGGAATTTGAAATTTCAATGAATGTTCTGTTGTGGTAACTTTAAGCTTTTGCCTTTGAATTTTCAATTTGCTAAAATACTCTCTGTTAAAATTAAAATAAAATATAAATATTTACACACTCAAACCCCTCCTGCACTAGGATTCCTTGTGTCCTTCAGATTAAAATAAACTCGATATATTGTATTTTTGACCAGTATTTTGTTATAAAAGGTGAACAATGTCTTCGTCCTTTTGTTTCTTTTGCGTGTTGTTTTGGTATTCTACGTTTTAATTTCATGGGACAGATGTATCCTATGTAGCGTTCTAGTAGCGTAGATAATTAGTTAAATTTCGTTTAGGAAAGTGAAAAAATATTTTTTATCTAAGATTCAATGGAATTTTAACTGTGCTTATTTTTATAGCATTGATTTGTAAGTGCCCAAGTTTCATCACCACACGAATCTTCTGTAATTAGAAGACATTTTGAAACTAATAAGGTAAGTGCTGCAAGATTAACGATTAAAAATGCAGGGGAAAATATACAATACTTAATGCTGGAATAAAAAAACGACCGAATGAAAATTATTAGGTAAGTTTCTATTAAGGTTTACAAGTTTAATAGGCATGGAATTCTTTTTATTACTTATCTATTAGTCAATTGTACAAACAAAATTCCTTAATACTTTTCATTAAATCTCAGCAAAATATGAGCGAAACCTTGCGTAAATGTCAACGTGGTGTCAGTCACCGATAATATATTTACAATCACACCCATATTGAATGATCCCAGCGGTTTTTGGAAGACTTACGGTAATTGCCTCTTCGAAAATTACGCACTTTCCCGAATAGCGTAGGTATTATCGCGTACGCGTGTTTATGGAGACGAGGTGACGGTAATTGTCGGCAAAGCGGCTGGCAAATTATACCTGGCAAGAAGTATGGGAGTCATAACGTTGGAATTACTATACAAATCGTGGACAACGAAGCGCAATATCTGGATAAGACTGGATTTAGGATAATTCCTTAAAACACACCGAGTAGATGGTGAGATTAGTATGGCACTTATTTTTTTTTTAAATATACCTTTCAAATGCAGCAAATCACAAAACTGTAATATTTTTTTTATTTTATAATCCGTGATCGATATAATTATTCCCATTAATTGTAGAGTCCATTTCAAGGCCCTTATCCCTAGCATCGTTCATTAAAAAAATCACTAAGCAAGTCGTGCCCAGGAATGTACAACTTACTTGTAAATACTTTTTACATGTTGTAACAGATAACATTTCGCGATGTTTAGCGAACCTACCTACTAAATATTCGCCAGACCAGTTAGTTTACAGAAACACGGAAAATACCCAACCACCATCAAAATATTCAAAGGATTTCAGTTTTAAACGTGGCTGAAGTGTTATACGTTGTTCGCGCTGTGCAGGAACAACTTGGAAATGATACAAACTGCGAAATATAAGGACTAAGCAAAAACCTCAGACTCACAGCCGTTTCCAGCAAGCCAAGGTGGAGTAATTCCACCAGTAGCATTTGTTACCCGCACACTACATATTGTATGCGGTTGAATAATAGGCCACAACACACTTGGGGATAAATTTCATTATGCCTTTATGTTTCAGAGCGAGAAATTCTTTTGTGCCCGTTGTTTTACTCAGATTTTTTATTTCATTTAAATTCGAGACGGCGAACCGCGCCTTTGTACGCCAGTTTTATTTTTACGATTCCAAGGCAGTTTCCTTTTACGCACCACTTTTTGGACGTTTGACGGTTTACGCTTTCCTTTTCGGTATTGACAGCCCACCTTATCAGGTTTAAGTTAATTTTGAGTGGGATCCAATATTTAAGGGCAGTTTTTGTCACAAGATATTGCTCTAAGATTCCTTCAAAGGATTGTTTGTTGTCAACGATTTAAGAAATTAATCGTTCGATGGTGTATACTTGCTCGTGACAGGTTATTTGCATTATTACAACAAAATTTTGATTCAATATTTAGAGACTTCTAATCTTTATGTTGCAGCAGCATTAATATACAATTTGAGGATAAAGTCCGACAAAATTCTTTCAACAAATACTTGAAATCGTCACTTTTTATCGAATATCCAAGTAAACAGAATAAAAATATATACAACTATCTAGAAGACAAACAATTGTACAACTTTGCCGAGTACGTAATCACAGAAAAATATGCCACGCTAAAAGCAAGTTTTAGAACCTGAAGCTATTGACCCTATTGTCGAATTTATTTAACGTTATCATATCGTTATTTAACGTTTTCGCCACAGCGCGTAGGTGCTCTTTCTTCGAAACTCATAGTCCTTATCTCATTCAAATGATGACCATGCTCAAACGAAACGCAAAATAGAAATGTAAAGAAGAATATTATAAAGCAAGGTCTACACGAAACTACTGAGGGTCAACACGACATAACAGCCGTAATATAAATCCCACAACAGAGCCTCAACTATCGAAGAACAATACACGTAGAAGACCATAAATTACCCTGTGTTTAGATGAAACGGCACAAATGCTGCAAGTCACGGCGCAACATTACTCATTTGTAATGTTGCCGTGATGCCTCTGTCATGTTACTCACTTGTGCGTAATGGAAAGTTTTGTAGCAAACAATCATTTTGACTGACACGCCTCTATAATAGAGGTACTTATTGGGAAATTACAGACAACAACTCATAAAAAACTAATAGCAATTTTGATAGTTGATATTGTGGCTTCGCTTCGTCGACCTATCTGAAAGATATAACCCAAACTTTTAGTAATATGACATTTAGTCACAAGTCACTGTGTTGATGTAACATGGCAATCATAATAATAAAGCTTAAGTTAGTGGTAAATTAGGTGGCCAAATTAGCAACTACCGAAATAATTTGCTCGTTATTTGGTCGTAGTTTTTGCAAATTATCAGACTGAAGAGACAGTCATTTGTTGGTGTGGTTTATTCATATTAGAAGTCCTGAAATGAGGATAAAAACAACCTTGAAATATTAGACGTAGATAGTGTAGCTGAATGGAATATTGGTCGTGCGTATCCAGCAATAATATGGTGTGTGAATATGACTCCGCCCCTTTTTGTCAAAATAAAACACATTTTGTTCGCTTACAAAATTAAAAAAAAAAATTATTGAAAGTATGCTCCATCTGCAGCTACAACCTTCGCCCATCGTTCAGGTAGTTTTCGTATTCCTTGCTGGAAGAAGTCCTGGTCTTTTGAGCTTATCCAGTTGTCAATCCAAATTTTGATACTTTCACATGAAGTAAACTTTTCTCCAGTAAGGTCTGTCTGCATCGTCCGGAATAGGTGGTAATCCGAAGGAGCTATGTCTGGTGAATATGGCGGGTGGGGTAACACTTCCCAGTCCTGTCCCTCTAAATATCTTTTTACGACTTCTGCGGTATGCGGTTTGGCATTGTCATGCTGAAGAACTAATTTGTTATGTCTATTCACCCATTCTGGTCGTTTTTCTTCTATGGCTCGCTTCAAACGCATTAGTTGTCGTCGGTAAACTTCTCCATTAATAGTTTCAGAGGGTTTGAGCAACTCATAATATACAATACCTTTTTGATCCCACCAAATACAGAGCATGACCTTGGCACAGTGAATATTTATTTTTGGCTGTGATGGGCCTGGTTCGCCTGGTTTCACCCAAGCTTTTTTGCGTTTAGGATTTTCGTAGTGTATCCATTTTTCGTCTCCTGTGACTATCCGATGCAAAAATCCTTTTCTTTGCTGTCCTTGAAGCAGCATTTCACAAATGGTTTTCCGACGTTCCATGTCTCTTTCTTTTAAATCATGTGGAACCCAGTAACCGGCTTTTTGAATCATTCCCATCATTTGTAAACGCTTTGCAACAGTTGAACGATCAACATTTAATGCTGCAGCTAATTCTGATTGAGTTTGGCAAGAATCTTCCGCCAATAATGCTTCCAATTCAGCATCTTCAAATTTTTTTGGTGGTTTTCCATGTTCTTTATCCTCAGTACTAAAATCGTTATTTTGAAATCGTCGAAACCATTCCTTGCAAGTTGTATTAGACGGAGCATGCTCACCATAAATCTCCACAAGCAAACGATAAGTTTCCGCTGCAGTTTTCTTCGCAATAAAATAATGTAATAACACTTCCCGCAAATGACGTTTATTTGGAATAAAAACCGACATTTTCGAAAAGGTGAAAACAATTGTTGCTTACACTTCAACCAAATATCATAAAATGCGTTAGATAGCTGACATTCAGTACTATCGAATACAAGTATGGTCATTTATTAGTACACGTAAACAATACTAAAAACGACATCTGTTGAGAAAGGGCGGAGTCATATTCACACACCCAATACTCTATGCTTATTGCACCTTGATCGATCTTGGTGAGACTTCCAATATAGATCGCGTGTAAAGTGTCTATAAAACTGTCACTTACTCATACTAAGGCTGACAACTTATAACGTATACATGTAACCAGAATACACATATAGTTTTTGAAAGCTAGCGAATGCTCAGAATATTTAAGAGACTACATAACTGCAAGTTGGACTAGACTAGAAGTGACTGCAATTGAATGTAGCGTAAATGGACAACCGTATGTGGATAGGACCATTCTGATAATGGAATTGTGTGGAATAACAACAGTAAGCGACGCGAGGCATCGAACCACTGCAGTAACGGTATGCCACCCAAAGGTGACAAAGCAAATCTCTTACAAAAAGTACCCTGAAAAATATTCACACAAATCATGCTCCGCGTAAAGTAACGCCTGAATAAATCTACCAATACTTGTTCGACAAATGAAAGCGTTTTATTCCTCACTAGGGCTCAATTTTCACATCACATAAGTTAACTGGAACAATCAGAATCTCAGTGGAATCGATTGAAATATTACCTCCACGGTTATTGTTAACTATTCGTTCTAATTTAAACACTGTTATGTCTCGTCACGTGTTTAATTGAAAACAAACATTTGTTTTAACTTTCGTAGCGTAGCTGATTGTGATTAGAAAACATCAAAATTCCGTCACATTGTTTACCGAAAGTCGAAAGAAGATTTTCGTCTGTTTTCTTAAGTTCTTCCTCAATCGAAAGCTTATGTTCGAACTCCCAGGAGTTTGATAATAAAATTATGAGTTGAATTAAACTTTTCCCATCCGTTTACGACTCGTCCAAAAATTTGTGTAACTCGATAAAATGTCCTTTGCTAATTCTAAATTAATTAAGGCTCAAATCGTTCGTTGCGGCAATGTGGAATGTCGAGGAAATAATTGCTTGTCTTGTAGCTTTTCGTCAAAATACGAGGAACTTGTTTAAGATGTCACTGCTGGGATTGACATAATTGGAATACCGCAGAAAAGGAATATTTTGTTCGTTAAATTGGTTCTGAAGCCGGAGATGAATTTTCATTACTAAGTTTCTGAAATTAGCGCACCATGGGACATTCAAATCCTCGAACAATATTCGAAATATATTTTTTTGTGATTCGGACAGCATTACTTCGCTGCATTTTATGTGCAATTCGCAAATTAGAAAAATACAAGAAATGTATGGTCAAATGGAAGATTCACAAATAAAAATAATTTAACAATACCTCTATTAGATTGTGTAGAACTATAAAGACTGCATACTGAAATCGTAAATACATTGTTGTGCAAACTGTATCATTCAGTTGTCACCATTATACAGTCATATGGTTCTGACCGAGTTTTTATCACGAATGGCTCAATCAATACAAAGCGTAAACCGTTTTTGCGAAGTTCCAATGTAATTGCAACCTACTTTATGCTTAATCGAGATGTTTATTTAACAACGGTTCATTTATGGAAATAGCATTACGTACTTAATACAATGTTGCCAGTATATTTGTTTTAAATACTCGAAAAAAGAAATTTATGAGTAGCACTTCCTTAGCTTTTGTTTTGAGATTCGTTTTATTACGGGGTCTGTTCTTTGTTCTATGAATAAACTTTGATGTTAGTTCTTCACTCAATTACCGCGCCATTTTATTTTTAATTAGTAAAGTTATTACTTATTAAGCGTGGCGGCCAAATGGTCCGAATGACGGAATTTCAATTCGAAGGCCGCTGGTTAAAATCTAGAAATGAGTATTCCGCTTGTAATATTTATATGTGCAATATCACATTCTCAAAATTGTGTGGAAACCTGCATGACCGACATGTCCTAGAACTAGAAATATGAAAACGTGATATATATATCCGGATTGGGCTTTCGTGGAAGACTTGGCCTTGGCCTTGAGAGTGGGCCGGTATCCCTGCAGTGGGAACATAAAACACTGGATTACTTATCCAGTAAGAATACTTGTATATTAGTCGACAGAGATGTTATGACGTTGCCTTCTTGTTAGTGATTGTTATGAGATAAAAAAAATAAAAACAAGGTTCTGGGCTCCATTTCTTTTCACCAATATGACTTGTTTTATTGGTTCGAGTTCATAAGCGCCGAGATATTCCTATAAGTAAACTGATAGAAATTTTCCGGGCAAATATGGTTTGTCGTAAACGTCTTGATTATCCAACAGGGGTCTGATCAAGCTCACCTTCAGTGTCTTAATGCCCAATACAGTACAGGTTTAATTAGAGCCAAATTCTCGCTTTTCTCATGTTCCGAGGAGATTCTAATTACAGACACCCTTTTGAAGCGAATGAGATTCGCCAATTCCGACCATTAATACAAAGTGTCTCGACTAAATTAATTTCTAAGGGAACATAATTCCCTATTTCTTAGGGGCGCATAATTCCCCAAAAGTTAATGAACGTTTAATCAAAGGGCTAATCTAGCAAGACTAGTTAAACGCCGTTTAAGTTTATGGCTGGATGCGTTTGAGGTTTATTTGAGACATAGCGCGTAATTTCGAGAAGGTTACTCTACTTGTAATAATAACATAGGGCTGACAATCAATTAAATCAATAATGCAAATATTCTCTGGAGCTCTTTGTTTTGAAACTAGTAATTATGCTCCGATTATCATCAGGTATAATATTTAAGAAAGAAAAGTCCTAAATGATAAATATTCGTACAATGATTCTGAAGCTAAATTGTTCAATCGATGACATTTGCAGTTAATATTTAATGGGACTGTAAAATCCTAAGCGTCCTCACATACTTTCGATTTATAAATTAATTTTTTGTTAGTGGACGATCATCAAACCAGCAACGTTTGCAGTGCTATGGTTGGTTGTGTTATTTATCCATAGGTTTAGGTTTTAGTTGCAATAAGAATGTAAGAAAATTTTGTACAACATCGATCTTAAACCACACAGTACTTTTTTAGAATTTATTAGTCAATATATCCAACCTTTTTTGTGATGTAGAGCTATATGTTTTTATGATTCATATGTAGGGTTGCGTACCCGCTTTCCGCTTCTTCGACGTTATTTATCTCGTAAACCACATATTACGGTTTATGTGACCGTTAGCTAGTAAAAGCTAACTTATGGCTCATAATAAGAGGAGATTTTAATATGAAATTTGTTTACGAAAATAAATATTTTGAATAAAAGAAAAATCTCATTAAATGAGTCCGGCAAACCTTACTGTTAAATAAAAATATTTATATTACGGAAACATAATTTTAATGTTCTCTTTGAGGAAAATGTGCGATCCGTACCTACTTGTTGTTTTATTGTTTTTTGTGTTTATATATTTATATGTGTATATATACATAGATCTTATGCCATGACCAGGACGACGTCAAAAACCAATTTTTTTTTTACTTTTGTCTGTGCCTCTAATAATAATTAATGAAAATACTGAACCAATGTTTACGGTACCTCCCCCGCAATCCTATCCCACCTACCCAAGAAACTTTGCAACATACCTACGTTCCACAATAATAATATTTCATACATTTCAAAAATTAAGTTACTCCCTTGTCTATCAAGCTAGTTAGTACCTCGAACATACAACCCACAATCGCCCACACTTTGAACTTTCTTTGAGAATATTTCTGAAAGTAAAATTATCTCGTTTATTAATATTGTCCTTATTCGTTCAAAGCGGTGAATGCTAAAGGTTAACTTGGGAATTTTATACATAGAACTAGTACCGTATAATTTGTAATAAATAGTAAACGGGCACAATAATATCATTACAGGCTATAGTTGTGAACTCTGATGGTTTGTATTAAACATGCTACGAGTTTCGTCTTAGTACAGCGTCCGAGACCTGCGAAGCTTATTTTTACCCGACTGTGCCACAAGGAGGGTTAGGTTTTTCAAGTGTATGTATGTATGTATGTATATCATCATTGGCTTTATACGTCTTTATCAGACGTATAAAGCCGTTAAGTAAGGTTCGGGAGGCATTTTTTTGATGGCTATTGTTATTATTATAAGCCGATGCGTGATCGCACTGTGCACCCTGGCCATGTGTATTCCGAAGAGGATGTGATAGTAGGGTAAGTAGATACAGCGTGCCTTTTTCTCTCTTATCTGCAAGTGAAGCAGACCAAGCCCGGTGGTGTTGTGCTTTGCCTTC
Source organism: Aplocera efformata (assembly GCA_921293045.1). NCBI lineage: Eukaryota > Metazoa > Arthropoda > Insecta > Lepidoptera > Geometridae > Aplocera > Aplocera efformata. The sequence continues at coordinate 3,835,772 of OV121057.1, forward strand.
TCGCGCAGATCCTCTCCACTGAGTTCTGTCATTAGCAAGTTGTTCCCAATTCTGGTGTTGAACGATATCATGTCTCTTGATGGTATCTTTAAAACGTAGTAATGGCCTCCCCATGGCTGTCTTTGCATTTACTATGTATGTATTATATATTATTTCTTTGGCACGCTCTGTAGCTTGGTGGATTTCTCATGCCCAGTAATTTCACCGGTACCCACACCCTTCCCCCGAACTCAGCAACGCGAGTGCACCACTGCTTGCCTCTGGTATTGCAAGCTCGTCAAATCAAATGCTGATTATCACACAAAAAGGCAGACGTACTCTCTGTGTTTAAACAATCAATCTGTGCAGTATTAATTGAAAGGTATGTCATGTCCCATTAATTCTATTCGGAATTCGGCTCAGTTGTCGCTTCGTGCCGCGAAGGTTCTATGGAACTAGTGCTTTAAAGGGTAGCAAAGCAACATTAGAATTAAATAAGACATCAAGTAGGGGGCGACCGACCGCTCCCTTCCGGCACGATAAGAGGCGTTTATGTATTAATTCCACGCAGATCATTTGAATTTTTACTTGAAGTGCTAAATACGTAAGAGATAGTACAACGAGGAAATTTACAAACAGGCGACTGATTTACAAAAATAAAAAAAACTAAACGACTTCGATGCTCATCCCTTATTGTGCTCGCCATAGGGGGCTAGAACCAACCATTTGAAAAATATTTATTAAAATCGGTATGCAACGGGCGAAGAAAAAGGTAACAGGAAAGCAAAATACGTAGTTGTTTTCTTGAACGGCATATTTTTCCAGTTATTTTGGTTTAACAACGAAACTTATTTATATAAAAAAATTATGGTACCAAAAACATATGTTTCAAAAAAGATTTTTTTTAAATCGGTTGTTAGAAAAAAGTAAATTAAACAAAACAACCAATTTGATAACCTCTATTAGAAGAAAAATAGGGTACATTCATTAGGAGCTGATAGAACGCTTCTCACATAGAAAGGTCGGAAGTATTGTAGTACTTCATCAGGTAAACCATATTTCTTAGCGATCAGGTTCCGTCAACTGTAGGCCTGAGCAGCACCAAACTTTTTGTCCGCCAAAGCTACATCACGCCAAATTCCGCGTAGCTTAACTAAGAGTTTGTATAGACGAGTGTCGTCTTAGCGGACAATAGGTTACCGTTTGCCCTAATAGGATTTATGCCATATTTGTCCCGAGGAAGTTCGGCCCACATAGTGAGGCAACAAGCTGGCCGTTAAGAAATATGGCTTACCTGATGAAGAAACACTTGGGACCTTTCGTACTTAAATTGTAGGAGGCGTATACGTATTCGGTATTCTGTATTTTTTTGTATCACATAGTATTTTGCTAGTTATCACAATAGTTCTTATTGATAATTTACATAAGGATTAGGAACCTACACACACACAGAATGAATACCAAATGCCAAAACAAGGAATATGATTTTTTTTTTATAAAACTAACTTGTACTTTGTCCGCGTGGTGCCGGAATAAACAGCCTATAATTAAGTAGGCACTTTCGTGGACTATTTAAATGTTTCTATGGTAAGTGGTTTGTCAAGAAAATAAAACACATATTTTCTCGTAAGTTGGCTGAATATAATAGTTGTTTCTCTACTTGATACGAGATATCAAAGAATCGACATTCGTTCAAACTAACATATAGCGAAAAACACTACTACTAAAATAAGTCTGACAGTAGTACTCACTTCCCCGTACATACAGTTTATCCTAGCCGCCAAAAGAAATACATCAAATAGAATCAGTGCCATCAAGCGTATCGAAGTGATCTATTTTACACACTCAGCGTCTGTCGGACGAGCAAATAGCCCGACCATAACAACCGAAGCGTTCAAGATATACGGCGCCCAACGTGACGTAAATACTAAACAGTGACCTGGTCCGGTCCGGTTCGTAAGCAAATTGAATTCGTGTACGACACCTACAATGGCAGAACGGAATTCACAGAAAACCATTGTCTTGCAATGCATTTTGTGTATGGGAATAGTGATCTGGATTTAGAAAATAATGAAAATATTCATTGACATTTCACACAGCGCCATCTACCCCAAACTAAGTCTATCTTCATCTACAACAAACTATATCTTGTAACATGGAAACCATATCACTTTAACATCACTATCACTAAACATATTAACAGCCAGACAGAATAAACATCTATGTTCGTCACACACATGCTTTTACTGGGTGGGAATCGAACCTATGACTTATAACGCAGAAGACAGAGTTACTAACAAGTGATATGAGGCCAGATTTCTCTTTTTTAAAGAATAATTTTATTATTATACCTTTATTCTTGAAACACTTCCATTACTAAACTTTAGGAGCAGCCTTCGACAAGCGACATCTCACGTCAACTCTCCTCAAAATGCCTCGTGGAGAGGAGAAACACGTGTCGATTCTATTGTTGAGTTTATTATAAATGGGAACATTTATTAGAACTCCATTTCTAATTAAATATTACCCCCTTTTCAGATTTAGCGTTTAAAAGCGTTTAAAAGCGTTTAAAAGCTACGAGTATATCATCCAACTGTTTTTATGCCTTTCGCTTTCGACACAACTTTCCCGACAGAGGTGTTAATAATCACCTGACCATACACATTTCCGTACGATTAGTATTCATAGTTTTTATTATTACAAGTGTTTCCGGGCGTCTAGACGACATCCAGACATTAAATAATGAAATAATTACCGTCCGGTACACCGTTTATGGACTTGCGTTAGAAAATACATTACAATATGATACATTGCTATACATGACAAGAGGGACAATTCATCTTTAAACAGAACTCGAGAACTATTATTAAAGATTTAAGTATTATTGTAAGTAAACATATTCCAAAATAAATTTATGAATAAAATCGACTGTTTTTCACTAAATTCTTGTTATAATCCATTTCAGTATTTTCATCGATACGAGTATATATTGTACTTATATTCTTATTAACTTACGATTAGCGTATATTTAATGTGCTATGAAAACAATGTTACGAGGTTTTCATTTTAATATAAATTCTCTAGATATTTAATTTTCAGTTTTAAAAGCGGTTGAAAATTCAGTGTAGAAAAATTGTTGAACTTCTGTGGTTTAAACTCGCGGTGGTCACAATGTCAGAACTTTTAACTTGTTTACTTATGTTCGCAACAATTTGACAATACAGTGTTGAGGTTAGTCTTTTTTTAAAGATTCGCTTATTTATACAAAGTGTCAAACGAAGAACAATATTAGTATAAGATGATCTGAAAGGGGGATAATATTCAGTACACCACTGCTAAACTTCTGACACATGAGCATGAGTGTCCGAAAAACACAGATCCGTGTAATTTATGAACACGATCAGAGGGCACGAACTAAAATGACAGTACTTAATGTGTCGCCTCTCCACGAGGCATCGTCAAGATCCTAGAAATATTGCCTTGTCAAAGGCACATTAAAGTAAAAAGAATATAATATATCAAAATTGAGAATCGATTGATTACGTTAAAATGAAGAGGTTATATAATCAAACAAGATAATGCTTGATCTCTAATGTCAAAATAACTTTTCAGTCGACGAACGCTGACGAAATTGTTAGAAACAACGTGGTGTTTTTTTAAAAGTTTACGCAATCATAGTGGAGGGTGCACTAGAATTACCTGTATCGCAGATGGCATAGACAAATACAGAAACACAAGACAAACACTCAACACTTTGTATATCCTGGCCGGGAACCAAACCAAACCCTCGGAGGCAGGGCTACCAAGTTACGGAGCCGTCAAAAGATTGAAGATTGATCAAGTCCCAAAACTTTCAGCACAGACAGGTTAGCCACCTACGTGGATATTTTAACTTTATCCGATAACCCTTCACCTCAAAAGTTTTTGTTAGTGGCAACATTGAGGGCAGCAACGTTTCAGTTGCCAAAAAAGATGAAAGATTGTTACCCAGTGACGTACCAAGATGTCGCTATGCTTCAGAAAAGAGGTATTTATAGGGTTCCGTACCAAAAGGGTAAAAGGACAGACTCCGCTGTCCGTCTGTCTGTTTGTCTGTCCGTCTGTCACCGGGCTGTAATGATAGAGTTGAAATTTTCACAGATGATGTATTTCCGTTGCCACTATAACAACAAATACTAAAAAACAGAATAAAATAAAAATTTAAGGGAGCTTTCATACAAAAACGTGATTTTTATTTTCTGTTCGTTTTTGCTCGATATTATAGATAATGGTACGGAACCCTTCGTGCGCGAATCCGACTCGCACTTGGCCGGTTTTTTTTTTATTCGTTTGAAGGAGCTGATTTTGATTTTTTTCATACTAATAATGTGGCGGAAAGATCTGACGGGCCGCCTTATGATAGACGCATTGCGTTGCACCCGTCACTCTAAGACGGTATTAAACGACTTAAATGCATCACTAGTGGCAGTACTTTTCCATAAGAACTTAGCACAAGTTCTACTGCTACTAAAAGTTTGATAGAAACCCTGCACATGCACATATTTGGAAAAAACTTTTAAACTTCGAGTCTTTTATACATATAAGTCCGAAGCTCATATGAATAGTACAACAATAACACACAAATTTACGTATTCAAGAACTACAATAAATTTCTGGGCATTATAAAATTCTGTACGCGTTATCGTCTATGACCGTGACACCATGCGGGCTCTGTTCCATTGTCCTCCGATTATACAAACAGCAAAGTACTTTTAATAACAATGAGCCGAATATTTTTATTGTTGCCCCGCTATAAAATAAGATACGGTTGTTAGATTTTTACGGTCTGGTAACTTTATCACTACTTCTAGTCTTAGTAAAAATTTGTGGAAAGACAACTTACTCAGGTATTCTTAATTGGAAAATTTAGGTAGCAAATAAGTTCGTACAGTAAACGGCAGTAAGCCTTAGATTGTCCATAAAAATAGCTAAAATGGAAATTTCTTTCTCTGACATTTATTATGAAGTGAAATAGCATTCGAAAAAAATAGAAACCTTCATTTTTAGATATTATGTAAGACCTTACAACAAACTTCAAAAACATTGCCAAGCGACTGTTGCAATATATCTACAGCTGAGTGAGGAAACTTAAAAATAACGCTTGTTTATCATTAACAAATTCGTTTTACAAATAATTACAATAATTACCGTTTACACACTCATACCTCTGCACTAGGATTCCCTGTGTCGCAGATGGCATGGACAAATACAGAAACACAAGACAAACACCCAAGACCTGAGAACAAACTTCATGCTCACCACACTCAGCCGGGAATCGAACCCGGGAACCTTTGCTCAGAAGGCAGGGCTACTACCAACTAAGTCACGGAGTATAACTATTTCACGCGTATCTAAAAGTATACTAAGATGGAATAAAATAATTTAATAATTAAAATTGTAAATATCTTAATAATATTTACACGTTTACTCAGCACGGACGTCAACGACAACCTTTAGATTCTCTTCTCTAACAAATCTGGTGCCAGACACACGGAAATAATTTCGCCATATAATCAAGCAAACCGCCGACATAAGTGGAAACTTTAAAGATCTGCACAAATAAATTGTCCCCGCACGGCTATTTCTATGATAATCGTAAGATTCTCGTACCGTCCGTCAATGGAAACCGGTTACAGCAACCCGTTGAGACTACAAAGGTTGTCGAGCGGGCTGCGGTCGATGACCCCGGCTGACCGACGCCCGCGCACCTCTGTCGCGTCGCCACGTGGAGTTCAGCACGGTGTTTCACGTGGGATTTTTGCTCAGATGTCATAAAATGCAATGAGGTTACTGACTCGTAACGTAACCTTCAACCCTCTGTTATAGCAGCTATATGTTCCTATGTGTAACGACAACAAAACAGCGGGGAACATTATTTGATATAATAAAATGAGCGATTGATTGCAACTGAGTTGATTACCTCCCTTTATTTTGAAGTAGGTTAAAAAGGTAGCAATGGAGAACTTGAACATTTTTTCGACAGTGAGAGCGCTCGAGTTTCGAACAACGACATTTATCAAATAAACTTGTATCACGAATTAGACTTAAATCTCAGGTTCGTACAATGACTATAGTATTTTTGCAATCTTATAAAATGTGGTTGAACCACGTAACTGCCGCTGCCGCAGCACGTATTCTAGGTTTTAGGTTTTGTCGCCGAAAACTATTCACCACAAAGTAAATACCGGGTCTGAGCTTTCACTAAAGAGAAACTGGCAAACGGCCAGCGGTTATCAGCGAAACAGGAATTAAATCTTCAGCTCATTTATTTTGATTATGTCCTTACAAATGCCAGAAGAACGCTTGAGGGGAAACTCGAGGGTTTCTCGACCAAGTGCGTTGGAGGACTTGGTCGAATTGTTCGGAAATCGGGTTGCTGGAGATTATACGTGTTCAGTATAGCGAAATATCCATTTTACCAGGAAAGGGGAGTCGAAGCAAAGGAGCTTCCACCCTTGCAATTCCATACAGAGCTAGTTCGTAGAAATATTACTCTCAAACCCATAACGGCTTCGTAGCCTTGTTGGTAGTACATTTCCTTTGAAGAGTCTCGGGTTCAATCCCCGAAATGTAAAATTTGCTATTTTATAATAGGCAATGTGGGTAATTGGATGGAAGCAATGAAATAATCCGATTTTTATATATAATATTACAAAGAAACTATTTTGTATTCAATAGTGTATAAATATCGATATATTTGATAAAAGATCGAATTATTTCATTGCTTCCATCCAATCTACTCCATCTAATAAATCTGAGAGCATATCAAGAACAAAAAGTTTCCACATCGGTATACAAATGACGGAGTTCTGATACCAAAAAAACCGGATTGATAAACCGGATATAAAACGACAGCTAAAGCTTCAGACTGACATAGTTGTGCTGTAGTTTTGCGTATTTCAAACCAGTCTTGCTCCAATTGAACACAAATTGTTTAATGCAAAGGGCACGCTTCGCGCCATAAAAGTTGTAGCTGCAACTAGCGGCTTTCATTAAGACTGTACCGGCACGTCGGTCGCGTAGGAAATTTTATCAACGGAATTGCTGTGCATCCCAACTTAAACAGCACGTTTCGGGAATCCTCAAGCTAAATATTCTGGTACAACTTGTACTAATTTACACTTCGAGTCTGGCTGTCTTTCTATGCAATCTTTTGGTATTTGGAGGGTTAGCTACTGCTCGACAGCTACTTGTTCTTTGTATTGAGAGTTTACGAGCTAGTAGATCAATAATTCTCACTGTACAGTTGTCAATCCCAACCGGAAAAAGGCTCATATGAATTACGTAAATAGGCGCCTAAGACAACGACTGGACGACTGATGGGCGCAACGCGATGTTGGGTTTTCTCATGTACTCCGGAGTATGAGAAAACCCAAGTCACATCGTAGATCTGGGGGACCTCAAGCGCATCGCGGTTGTTATGGGCGATGGCAACCATTTAACATCAGCTGGTTCATGAATATTTCCCTCACTTGAGTAAAATAAATCGTAAATGGCTTGTTTTACTAGAATTTATTTGCGTGTACTTTTTCACACAAGCGTTCTTTTTTTACAGTGTTATTTTTATTCTAGCGGGGAGCATAAACCATTTCGAAACTGTTTTGTGGCTGTTTCGCAAGCCAAGCTAGCGGCATCCGTGCAGAGACACGACCTCTTAACACGAGAGAATAAATTAATTGGCTTTGATTTACCAAGGGAATCAGAATTGATAGATGTGACATATCTACGATTTTTTGGTTCTAGAACATGCCGGTTTTCTAACGATGATCTCTTTCATTGAGAACTAATGCGCACAATTTTTTTTGCAAGCAAAATACTAATGCACCTCTCGATTTGAACCAGCGGCCTACGGATTAAAAGCCTTCGTCTATACCGAAACAGTATACACCATCACGCTCTCACAGCTGATAGCATGCCAGAAGCTACTGGCATGCTAGCAGCTGTCTACTATAGAGAAGCTGGCACTGTGACAAGAACCACAAAGCTTCACTTCCCATATTCAATTAGGCACTTAAGTTCCAAACAAGTCGCTACCGTTTTATACAATGCCAAGGGTCCAAGGGCTCCAGAAAAAGCTCGTAAATTACGCGACCAACAATATTTTCTACTTAAAAACGTTTAGTGTAAAATCGCCTACAGAAAAAGTTACTCTCGTCACACGTTGCGTGCGATGTAATTAGGGTGGGTTTTCCTTCTTCATATTTCAGAATGTGAAAGCGTTAAAGCAAATATTTTATTAATGGCGTATGTATATAAAACTAGCGGCCGCCTATTTTTAGTCGTTTTATTTGAAACTTTAGACTTTCGTTAGAAACTATTCGCTTCGATTTCAAAAGAAGCCAGCAAACGGAATTGAGCTCTATTATGAGTGGATACGTCTGAATAGAATTTAGGAATGAGACTAGCCTTTAAACAGGTTTCGGTCGTGGTCTGCTGTGCACGCTTGCTATTGTCTATTGAAATCACTTCGAAGGCACCAAGTATTGCGCAGTGCCTTTACGGAGTAAACTCTCAACTAACTTTTTAAATACTTTTGGGATATTATATTGTCTGGAAAGGAGGCGTTAAAAAGCATGTATGATTATTAAAGACGATGGAAAATATTGTAAATCTCAAAAATACTATCTTTACACAATATGCTATCTAAGAGTTCCCGTAAAATGGAGAGAGGGGATCCCGTCTCCATTTTACGGGACGTTTTGTAGCGGGATTCAAACAAAAGACTTAATAGTGTAGTTGTAGACTTTAGGTAACCTTAGCAGCTCCTAAATTGGGACCGAAACGAGATATGTTTGTCGAACGCCTGCTTATATTTTTCAAAGTTTGTTCTTATATAGTGTGGTGCAATATTCTAAAGCGCACTAGAATTCCAGGTATAGAAGGTTACCCACACAGTCACAGAACACACCCACACAGATACAGAAGAATATGTAAGATATATTTCATGCTGGAGAGCCCCATCATATCATAAATAACGTTTTAACATTCACTCATAGTGCAGGGATGCACTAGGATGCCCTGTGTCACGTAGCATGAAAACACAGAACACAAGACAAACAACCCGAAAACAAACTTTACGCTCACCACACAAAGTCTGCCCCGGCCGGGAATCGAACCCGGGTCTCTTCGCCTCGTAGCTACTACAAACTAAGCTTCGAAGCCGTAAAGATAACAGAGTCTTATTTGAATAACAAAACAGAAGGTACGGAAGTATGGTAATAGGCGGTATCGGCGTAAAAATACTACGATTTTTAAATTTATCAGGAATCTAGACAGTTCCTGTTTACAACCTATAATGAGGCTACTCACTTCAGCTCATAACCGTTAGCGAGCTCGCTAAGCATCGCACTTTAAAGTACTTTCCTTGAAGATTAGCCTCGTATTACCTTTTCAAGCATTTTTCAACGTATTTGAAACACCACATAATCTGGTCGGCAAGTGTTATGGAATAATTAAAGAGCGAAATTATTTTCGTTTTGGGTTTCACACACCGCCATCTAGCTAAAGTAAGCATAGCTTGTACTATGCGAATTAGATTAATAATAGAATACTTATATAGTACTTTTTTGTATAATAAATTCAAACCTTTTAGTTAGTCCGGAGTAGTACTGCCTCCACACAAGCAGCAGTGGTGCACCCGTATTGCTGTGTTCCAGTGGAAGGGTGTGGGTGGTGAAATCACAGGTGCATGAGATGTAACATCCCCGTCTCGGGTGACGGACGCAACTGGATGCGACGAGACGGACGCAATTGGGCCGGAGGACATAGGTCGTGTTTCTGTTGTTATGGGCGGAGGTGACTTATAAGCATATACCTTCAGCTCGTCCCTTCATTACAGTAGTGTAAAAAATAAGTTAATTGAAATAAGTTAAAGCACAAAACACGCAGTAAGCTGGGTATGCACTGACGTACCGTTTTCGAGTATCACCTTATCCAGAATTAACTTGTTGGATTAGTTTTAGAATATTGTTCCCATTCTGGCTCGGACATTGTCTGATATGTCCAGAAAGAGAAAGAGAACAACATTCTGCAGCTAACTTCAGGAGCAAGTTATGATTGGCATTGTATACCGTGACATGTTAGCTATGTGCCGGCCACAAACTACAATAGAAGTACAATTACCGTGTTTGCACCAAGTCGCAGCTAAGCATGTCAAGGTTCGATAGTACGTTCTAACCGGCTTACAGTTACGTAACCTGGCAGTTGTAACATAAATGTCAGCTTTATTTGTTTTCTATAGGGAACGGTGATAGTGAAGTAAACTTGATTGAATAAACGGAGTACTTGCTGATAGACATTACGTTAGTACTAGAGCTATAGGAAGCGTCTATAGGAGATGGCTACGTCTATTTTAAAAATTATATGTGTTCGAGTAAGTACTTAATTTTATGTATAACACTTTGAACAAGCGCTACACTTAGGAACAAATCAGCGTGATCTATTATGGTTCAATTTTTAGCCCGGACAGACGTAGGCTACGAGTAGTAATAGGGTGAACGTTAACATTCGGGTACGTGACCGTTAAATAATAATTTCGTGGACATTTTACGAGGCGTAACTTTGCTCCAAACCAAGCATAGCTTATACTACTCGTGTATGTTTTATTATAAACTAGCTGCGTCCCGCGGTTTCACCCGCATAGTTCCCGTTCCCGTGGAGAATACGGGGATAAATTGATTTTATTTTTTCGTTAATTTTTCAATGTTTTTAATAGTTATTCTGCTATTTGGGACGGAAACAAATCCAACAAATCAAAAACCATGGCAATCAGTCCAGCCGTTCTCGAGTTATAAGTGTTGTAACAAACACAACTTTCTTTTATATATATAGATTTATACATAGTTGTGATAAATTCATGTTAACGCCACAGACACATAACAAAATGTTTATCACAAAAATGCTTGTCCTGAGTGGGAATGGAGCCGCCAATCTAATGCGCGGAAGGCAGAGCTATTACCAACTGAGCTGTGAGGGCATTCAAAGATATTTCAGGCATCCGACAATCTGAGAGTTGGCATCGTCCTGGTTCAGTGAGTATGCAATTCAGTGAGACAATAAGTGACCCAATTTGTTCCTTTATATTTTCAGACATTATATTATACAGATGTAGAAGAAATATCCAAACGAAATACACTTTTAAAGAAAATAAAACGGGATCAATCGTTATTTATTAATTATGCTTATATGCGGACTAAAATATGATAATGTAATAAACTAAGTGTTGTTAATTGACTGGCTCAGTTGGATTTCTCTGTCCTCTGGTTTAAGGTTCGATTCCCACCCAGGACAAACATTTGTGTGACGAACATAGACGTTTGTTTTATGTCTGGTGTTAATAATCTATTATCTATTAACATACAAAGTACTTTAACAGTCACTGGCTAATCTGGCTCCCGTGTGAAATGGGAGGTGAATGGCGCTGTGTGAATTGTCCTCGAGCATTTATTTCATCTATTATTGGTAGCTCATTACGATTGAGTAAAAAATTTCAACTCTTCTTACTTCTGTTCCATCATAGTTGCATCCTACGAATAGATCACTATAAAAGAGCAAGTTTATAAATTCAGGATGCACAAGAATGTAGGCTGAGTTCATTACTTTTAATTCAGTCGGCGAGTTTGACTAATTAACCTCTGATTAGCCTTTAGACGGGTGCAGAACTGAATGAGCGGGCGTTGTTACTCGAATCCACTTCAATGAAGAGATGAAAATTGGACTCTACTGTGTATAGGTTTAGCTTAATTTTAGAATGCGAAGTCTTGTTACTTATTTAATGACTTGAAAAGTGCTATACGGACTCGCATACAGGGGGTTCCGTATTTGTTTGGATATCCGACAAATACGGAATCCTTTTAGATTCTGCAGTTTCAGGTCTTCTTGTAGTTTTGGATGTGTTTGGGCTAAGCACCTCTGAGTAATGGAGGTCAAACCACAGGTTAGGGGTCCTACAATACATCTACATATTTTATGTAGATCGTACCCACTAAGCCGTTTTACATAAGGGTAGGGTAAGGTAATAATATTTTATCGCTTTCAAAATGCTACCCTAATCTATGTTTTCAGATATCACGGTTTAATGAATGATGATTTTTATTTTTTCTGTTGATTCTTTGCGTTTTGGAGTCACACATTAAAACACAAAAAAAAGACCCGGGGACAAGCTATCACACTAATGTATGCAGAGGGGAGCAAATTGGACTGCGTTTTGCAACCGAATCAGTAATTCCACCATAATTGATACGACGCTCGATGAAATCATCAAAGAGAAGAAAGAAGAAAAGAAAGAAAATAAATTTATTAATACACTTTTAATTCTTATCCTTTCATGAGATAAAAACATCACATTTCATGAATTAACATAAAACATTACGCCCATAATAATGCTATAGTAAAAAGTATAAAACTGATTTTGCTTCAATAACGTAAATAAATACCTCAGTCCCGGTCGCAGCGAGTTCGAATTCAGGCCGCTACACCCAAGATTTCAGTTAACATTTAAACATACCTGTAACAAAAAAAGATTTCATCAACGCAATCCTCCTCAAGGACGTTTTCCAAAGACGCTCCTTCAGATCTGAATGTTTTCGTATCAATAAAATCTCCCGGAGAATGCCTAATTCGTAATTCGAGTACCGCATGAACGGAAAACGATAAATAAAACAGTTACAAATCCGTTCGTAATCCACATTACGAAAGCTTTGGAGCCGCCACAATCTGACGGGGCACGTCCGGCCAATGGGATTGGCCGTCTGTATATATATTAACTAGCTGCGCCCCGCGGTTGCACATCTAACGGGAAATAAATTTTAAAACAATATTCGAATTTTGTAAATTATTTTCTTTAATATATCACTTAAACTAAAATATGTACACCGCCCTCCTATACAGCGTCACAAATGTTTAATTCCATCCAAAGGTTCATTCCAGCGATAAAACCACCCGTTGTCCCAGATTTAGCATAATTATTTTTATAAGCTACCTTATAAAAAAAATCTGTTGGTGTACAATAAAATATTTATTAATTATTATAATTCATTCATGTTTATAACCATTATTATTCGAGTTACCGAGATATTTACCATGATTTGTGCGTTTTGTTGACCCGATATTTCGACGCAGACGACGACTCACAAATCATGGTAAATATCACGGTAACTAGAATATTAATCTTACGGGTAAAGTATTCCTTTTTCTGGAATACTTTTCATGTTTCCGGGATGAAAAGTAGCCTATGTGCTATTGCAGACTATAATCTATCTCTGTGCCAAATTTCATCCACATCCGTTCTGGCGTGATTGAGGTAACAAACATCCGTCTATCCATCCAAACTTTCTCATTTAGTAGTAAGATTAGTATTTAATGGACATTTCACACAGCGCCGTCTAGCCCCAAACTAGGCATAGCTTTTACTTTGGGAACCTGATACTGATACAATAGTTATACAATATTTATTTTTTTGCAAATAAATACGCATGATCCAAGTAGAAAAATCCTACTAGGCAGTGGGCGTCGTTGCCCGATTACACGCAGACTCATTAACAGTCGACCCTACAAAAGTATGCAAAGAGAAAATACACTAAAATTACCTTTTATATGAGGTACTGCAAACGTTCATTCTTTATCATAAAGATTTTTGTCAGTAATTGCATGGATTGATAGAACATTCGGGTCAAGACGCGCTTACGCAGACGGTAATTGTAGAACATACGCGTTGAGTCGTAAAATCTGACACCGACACCACCGAAGCCATCAGTTTTAAGCCCGACACAATATTTTCCCGAAGCGAAACACCTCTTCAGGTAAAATAAGGATATTTTTTATACGATTAAACTAACGGGACAAGGAAACGGTCCATCTAATGTTACCGCCTCCAATAATCTACAAAAATACGACTCAATACCCAAATTGTTCGTGTTGCGCCCCTTGGGATGTTATGTATACCCAAACCCACACCCTTCTACCAAAACAGCAACGCGAGACAAATGCTTGGCGGCGGATTACCAGGTGCGGAGGCAGTACTTCTCCAGACGAACTTACTCCAAGGTTTAACGAACGTTTTTTATTGGAAACGCCAGTGTTTTAATAGAAATTTGTACCTACAAGATCATGCGTTCTCATTACTAAGTTTAGCACTTGTTCAAACCCTATTCGATCCTCAACAGGAAAGAACAAGATATAAATTTTGCTCCTTTCGCACCAGCTGGAGAACAAGTCTAGGAACTCCGGAACTCACCTACGGAAACGAGCAAGGTGGTCCTCCAATCCAGTGACAGACTCACGTTCAAATACAACCGACCGATATTAGAATCAGATTTATCCGGCCTTTCCGTGTCTTGTGCAACTCGGAGAATACACAAAGCGTATTTCATAGAACGCGGTAATTCAATTAGAGTTTAGTTAGTCGCGCCCCCAATAGCGTTAACCGGATTCCCGGTAAGCCGCGTAACATGAAATAGGGTGTAACTGCATACTTGAGGATATTTTGATATAGGTGTAGTGATTTTAAGCCAAATTATTACACCGGTGAAGTGCTAAAGTTGCTAATAGAACCGGCCACGGAGTAGAATAAAAATTCAAGTAACTTGGCACTAAACGGTCACTCATCCAACTTCTGACCGGGCCGAATGTCGCTAACAAAGATGATGTGTAAGGAACAGCTAAGCAAGCTGCGCCAATAGCACTTCTGCCGTAGTGAACTTAAGTAACTACTGAGCAAAACCATTTATTCTTACTCCTCAAATTATTGCGTAATAAATCACCACAATTATTATAGATTTAGCGAAATGGGGTTTTATATGCAGTCCCTATACAAAACATGCCACACCTTTCTTGACGAAGTTAACTTATTTGTTCCTTACGTTTACTTTGAGGGGTCTTGTTGCTCGCGTCCGTAGGTGATACATCCCATACACCCCCTGGGTACTAAAAGAGCAACAAAAAGTAGGAGCAGAAGTTTCATTGTATTTTCATTGCTGTGTTCCGGTGGAAGGATGTGGGTGCTGGTGAGACATGCGCATGAGACGTAAGATCCGCGTCTCGGATGACTTGGGTGTTCTCATGCTTTGGTAGAAGGGGAACTCGTATTGCTGTTGTTATGGGCGTAGGTAACCACTTACCAAGGTGAGCCTTCAGCTCGTCCCGTCACTTCTTCACATAAAAAAGGTTAATCTACTTTCCGCCCGGTTAATTGTTGGATGGGCGACATAGTATGTCTAGACATAGCACTTACTTTCATTAAATTTTTGTTTGATAACACAGTGTTAGCTAATGTAGGTACATTAGCTAACACTAACACTATAGGCTGGTGTCATTAGTGGTACTTGTTATTCGTTGTCAGAATATTGTTAAAAATAATTATTTTTATTATCTTGATATAAAAATTATTGAATGCGTCACAGCTCAGTTGGTAGCCTTCTGCGCTGTAGGTCATGGCTTCGATTTCCACCCAGGACAAACATCTGTGTGACGTACATATATGTTTGTTTAGCTATTAAACCCCGCAATAAGTCATGAGAGTGGTATGAACATGTTTGGTCAAACTCTCCAAATTGATTAGAAGATTTAAAAATATACATGATTGTTTTGTTAATACAAAATAAAAATATCCTTAAAAGTATTATAATCAGAGAGCGTGGTGGCCACGGGCACAGACGCCGACTTTCAATCTGAAGGTTGCAGGTTCAAACCCAACGGAAAAAATCATTCTCGAAACGGCAACGGAAAAAATCGTGAAGAAACCGGCATGTATTGAACCAAACATTCGTCAAGATGGGATCACCAATCCGGATTGGGCTCCCGTGGTAGATCAGAACCCATTCACTCTCAATTATCGTGAATAGGCCGGTGTCCCTGCAGTGGGAACATACACAGTGGGAATAGCTGGTACAGTATTGTAATCTGGTTTCCATAATAGTTTATCCATGCTTAGTTTGGAACTAGATGGCGCTGTTTTCAAAACAGACGAATAACACACATTAACTCGCGCAACGGGTGAGGTAGGTTGATTCTCAGGAATGCAAAATCGAGTTGGGTAGTGCCCTTATGAATCCGGTAGACATATTTGCCGTCCTCGGGTTCCGCACATGCCACAAAGTTTTGTCTGCGACATAAAATTCAAAGGAATGAAAGAAACCGCGCGATAGTTTTTAAAAGATCTCTATGGTAAATCGTAATACTCAATCGCAAAAAACACCCAAGACCCGTGATTAAAATCAGGCTAATTACACAAAGTTCGCCTCAGTCAGAAATCGAATTTAAGACCCGTCGTTTCGCAGGCAGGATTACCATGAACAAGGATAAGTAACTGTCTCAATATAATGTTTCATATATAATGTTCATACATAAATACTAGGATATGTTTAATGCTCTCAACAGAGACATTTGTATTTTTAGAACCTGTTAACTCAATAAGTAATTTAACCATTATTTTTATATCTGTACCAATTGTTAATGTTCTCGCTTTCGCCTACACTCACTTGTCGAGAGTATGCCTATGTCGTTAGATAGGCCTTGCGGCTCATTTGGTAGTAGGTCTGCCTTCTACGCTGAACGGCGTGGGGTCGATGCTTGTGCACTAATGCTTGTGGTGGGACCACAAGCATTAGTCTGATAAACATAAATGTTGTGTCTGTATATTAATATTATATTGGAACCAACAACAGAGCTGGTGCTGCTTGTGAAGCAGCAGAAAAAGCTAAAGCATACAAATACAGGGGTCTAGGTGCCGAATATGATTTTGTTCCATTCGGTGTCGAGACACTTGGTCCGTGGGGTCCTAACGCTATAAGGCTTTTTTAACTATATATTTTAAGGCTATAAGATTAGTCGACATCACAGGAGACCGAAGAGCTGGCAGCTACCTCGGACAAAGAATAAGTTTAGCTATTCAAAGGGGGAACGCTGCCAGTATCTTCGGAACCTTGCCTAAAGGGACTCCTTTTAATAATATATTTTAGTTCTTATATTATATTTTTAAGATTTTAGTTTTAGGTTTTACAGTTACATTATTGTATTTATTTTATCCTCATGTCGGCGTACCACTAAGCCATGGTCTCATTAAGTACATTTAATAATGTAATATACAAGCAATTCACATAGGACTATTTAATGAGTATCGAATACGATTGATCGGCTCGAAGCAAACTAACGGTACCTCATTTAGATTTCTAGGAATAGTATTTGATTTGCCACGCCTCAAAGAAAGTCTAGCAGTAAGCTTTAGACGGGTTTATAAGTAATTGGTGCGCAAATTGTTGCTATTACATATCACTTTGATGCCATATGAGATCTTGTGGGTCCATTTTCTGTGTGCGAAAGAGCAAGCAAAGTAAGTAGATCTTATGCCAGGTTTGTCCTGAACTACTGCCACCACACCTAGTAATCTGCTGTCAAACAGTGGTGCACTCTCATTGCTGTGTTCCAGTGGAATGACAGACATGAAATGTTACAACCACCATCTCAGAGTGACGGGCGCAACGCGATGCGATTTGAGTCTTCTCATACTTGGGTAGTGTAGGACCAGATTCGTGTTGCTGTTGTTTATGGGCGGCAGTAACCATTGAACATCAGATGGGCTGTCAGTTCGTCCTGCCACTTAAGTCACATAAAAAGGAGGATGTAGGCTTAACACAGATGAGCGATTAAGCCGTAGAGGTTATAGTTAGCAATGAGTGTTCGGATATACCGAAAATAAATCAGGTAAAATTATTTCGAAAAGTTCTGTCAATATCCTAACCTAGAAAGTCAAGTGTGCGCACTGACTTTTGCATAACAATTATCTGTAAGAAACAAAAATATTCGTGAGCGCAGCGAGGGATTTCATAAACGTACAACTAGAGCCGTTGAAGCACTACTTTCACTCAAATACCCACTCATTTTGCACTAGGATTCCCTGTGTCGCAGGTGGCATGTTCCAACACAGAAACACAAGACAAACAAACTACGCAAAGTTTTCACACAAAGTTAGCCCCCGGCCTCGGCTAAGCTATGGAGCCGATAACTATTGATGATGGACATTTGTGGTACTTAAGAACTTATAACTTTTTTATTAAATCAATCTTAGCTTAGCTCTTGACAGCTGACTCACCGGGAGTGTCGGCGCAGTAGAAGGAATAACTCCTGGTAGACAAATAGATATTTCTAAATGGCTGATCAAAATATTCTCTTTCAG
Source organism: Aplocera efformata (assembly GCA_921293045.1). NCBI lineage: Eukaryota > Metazoa > Arthropoda > Insecta > Lepidoptera > Geometridae > Aplocera > Aplocera efformata. Next base: position 3,853,959 of record OV121057.1, read on the forward strand.
GTGAAATGTAAATTATCTACACCGCGCTCCTTATAATTATTAATAAACTGTTGACTTAACCCAAGGGATCAAACGCAGCGTTAATTAGATTAATCTTTTAACAGGCAGCATCAGAAACGCTTTGCAACCGCAAATTTAACGAAAGGTTTTAAATTTTAAATTTCCTGTTGGAAGGCAGTTCCTAACATCAGCTTTCACTTTTCGAGTTACGATCACTTAATAAACTTTGTTAAGTAATATTTTGTAATCGATATTTTGACTCGGGAGTCAAAATATCGATTTATAAGTATAAGTTATAAGTAACATACGTATTTTGTTACCTATGTCTTCAAATAGCAGGAAAAGCTTTTAGGTACGCTTTGAGATGACATTCAATATTAATATCATAGTAAAATGGACATTTAATTCATTATGGATAAATTAATTTTAACATTTTGAATATTCTTGAACGTGAATCTAAATAAGATTTTTCAATCACACTCATTTATATTTAACATTAAGGAACACTTGGTGACTTTGAACCAAAATTAATATACGTGTGTGGATGTCCTAATATACTCGTAAGAAGAGAAAACGAAGTGTTCAAACTCGGTACATGATTAATTTTGTACTGCTTCTTATTATTCTACTATCGGTACGAACGGCGCCAATGATTAATCCAGCCCAGGACACGGCCACGTGACTCAGTGACCACGAGATCGTGACTCACGGTTTCATTGTGACTCAAATGACCAGCGATCTGTCTCTTTCTAATCAAAACCATCTCTACCTACATGTCAGTGTGTCAGAAAGGGATCATTGTAAATTCTTAGATCAAATCTGGTCGTTAAAATAACGTTATAAATAATAGTGCCAGCATCCACCGTAGTCGTTTATTTTCCTTTCAAGATGAATGATCAGTCCATGCGGCTGTTCAGACAGTTTCACTATCAGCTTATCTTCCGATTATGAGATTGCAGTATTTTTAGATTAAAATAAAACGATGCCATCTGCAGAAGTATTTAGTATAATTTATAATTATTTTACGTTCCTTCATCGAAGATATGAAAAAGATATTCAATAACTGGAAAAATCGCACTGCCGGTGGCAATGTAATCGTATCTATTTTATTATTAAGAATGCACAAACGTTTCTATATAAACAAGAATGTACTCTTTTACGTAACTCTTTTACTCTTTCAGTAGCACTGTGTGACATAAAAACTAGACGAAGACTCCACCCATACAATAGTAGCGCAACAACCGTATTTTTTGATACCTAACAAAGTTTGACCCTTACGAGAAGCGACGTTTCCAGCTTCGATCCCGCATCCAACAATTGATCTCCAATGCAAATACCAGTAAGTCAGATATCACTGTGATAGTAATAGTAAGTACATTTCCATACATACTGCTTTACTCGGGATGCTTACCCAAGGGATACGACGATATGAAAGCTGTGGGAACAATGATTTCAACTTGCACAAGTCCGGCAATAGTGGCGTGTTATCGAAAAAACCTATTCAGCGTATGGTGTTACCTGCTGATTAGATAGATATACCTACAATTATAATAGCAACTGGCTCGCTGGCTCGTACCACAGAATACTTCGTGAACTGCTTCGTATGAACATTTAAAAATAACCGGTAACGACGTGACTCTCAATTGCCACTATGGTGTACTATGGCCTTACACACTGGTTCTAATTTCGAACGGTAATGTACATTAGCATCATACCCGGAAATAATCCAAAGGTTCATTCATCCATCTTAAATTTGAAGAATTGTGATTCATGGAAGTTCAGATTGCGCAACATAGGTTCATTATGTTGAGTGGAAAGTCTGTAAAAATCTGAGTCATTGATACAAATACACGTGAAATCAAATCCACCATACCGAAAAAAAAAACGGTAAAAAAAAGGAACGGTGAAGGAAAACATCGTGAGGAAACCGGCATGTCTTAGAACCAAAAAATTGACGACATGTGACATCTACCAATCCGGATTAGGCTCCCGTGGTAGATCAGAGCCCATTCACTCTCAATTATCGAGAGTAGGCCGGTGTCCCTGCAGTGGGAACATTAGAGGCTGGTACGAGATACCGAAAAAAATTGACTTGGGTTTTTTCTAATGTCATCCAATTCTTTCAATATCACGTTCTCTTTAATTCAGAATTCTACATTTTTAATTTTAGTATTGTGTTCTTGTTTACTATTAATTATTTACAATATTTACAAAATATGTATTATATGAAAATATGTAAATATGATTAGGTTCCTCATAGGTCACTCATTTGTATGAAAAACATAGATGTTTGTTCTGTGTGTTTAATGTATGTATCAGTATTCTAGTTCCGATAGCACAAGCTATGCTTAATTTGACGCTAGATGGCGCTGCGCATAATGCCCGTGAATATTTACTTAAAGGGCAAAGAAAGATAAAATCACAGTGTACCATTCTTCATGATTAAGACTCCGGTCATCTTAGGCCGAGTAATACGGCCGGGCCGCATCGTATTTCGTACCCTAATAATGTTGTAATGGCGCTTACGACAATTTTGCGGTTCTGACATATTGCAATATGTTTATCGCTCGCGTTTACGTAGTAGGTTTCCTCTTTGTATCTTGTCGTTCGTGTAGATTTTCATCTTAATTTGATACGTATTTGACAGTATCTTTTTTTAGAAAGAAAGAAATATTTATGCTAACATATATTATAACATTAAACACGTGGAAAAGTAGAAAAGGACAGACTTACAAATAACACGGTACAAACTTAACATAAAATACAGTAGGAATTAATTCGTTGGAATTAATTACTAGGATTTTTTTTTCGACTTTAACACCCTCATACCTCTGAACTAGGATTCCCTGTGTCGCAGATGGCATGGACAAACACAGAAACACAAGACAAACACCCAAGACGCGAGAACAAACTTCATGCTCACCACACAAAGTGTGCCCCGGCCGGGAATCGAACCCGGGACCCCTCGCTTCGAAGGCAAAGCTACTACCAACTAAGCCACGGAGCTTCTATGTGTGTGCGCCGTTTACGATTGTACTCAACTCCTGTGTACCTTCACTTTGTGCTACCTTCATTCACGTCACTAATATTTTTTTATGTGAATGAGTGACGGAACCAGCTTAGGGCCCACCTGATGGTAAGTGGTGACCCTCGCCCATGACAATAGTAATGCGCGCGACTCAGTATGAGATCCAAATCTTTACTGAGTCGCATTCATCCTGCTGCGTCCATCACCCGAGACGGGGATGATATGTCTCATGCGCATGTGATTTCACCGGCAGCCACACCCTTTCACCGGAACACAGTAATGCAACCACTACTGCTTGGCGGCAGATTACAAATGTGGTGGCAGTACCTCTCCGGACGAAGTTGGCACAAGTTCTACTACTACTTTTGGTTGTTCCTTTAGCACCACCCAGGGGGTACGTGTAGGGAATCAAAGAGTACACACCCTTAGGTATTATTATTAGGTATTAAGTATAACCTCAAAGGGTATAATCTCATTGGTATAGCATATGGAATCTCACGTTCCATTCGAATAATCTCAAAGACCTTCAATTCCAATTGACAGGATCATTATAGTTTCCTGGATATCTCCAATCCATGTGCTACACGACCGCTTTGAGATCGAAAACGTTAAAGCTTCAATTACAGACGATGGTATCTATAGAGATAAGATTAGGTTTGTTTGTAAGTTATTGTTGGCACAGTCAAGCACCTAGCATTAAGATTAGGAAACTAATTACATCTTTATCATAATCGACTTTTCGAGGGCATGGTGCAGTGAATTGACTCCCAGCTCTATAGAATCTCATAAGATTATATATCACCAATTACATCAATAGGTATAATATCACATAAAGATATACAAAATTACTGGTACTGCATCGTGAGTAGAACAATCGTGAGTTCTCTTTATGCTTCATACGAATTAAAAGACACAAAATTCAATACGTTGATTTTACGCCGTTGGGCATTCATTTTCATTTCTTGAATTTTCTATGAGACCATACCCTAAAAATTACAGCTGAATTAAGAAACAAATTTATGCGATATTTGCCTTCTTAATTTCTACTACTGTGTCGCTTCCAAACTGCAATATATAGAGAAAATTTTTCAATTTCAACAGCAACAGGTACGTTATTTGAGCGTCAACCGATACGGCACGGATAAGCTGTGATAGGTGATTGTGTTATGAAATAGGATCCTTTATTGATCGCAAGCTTTGAGTAGAGTTGAGCGATTTCTATTTGACTTCAGCGATATATTGAAACATTTTCTCTTTGGAACATTTGATACAGTTATTTTTCTATAGTTATCAAGCCATTACGATTTCCATATTTTGTTTCTTTTACGAATCAGAATTTTGATAAATTTTTGAGCATAGATGATGATGGTATAACTCAAAATAGAGAAAAAACGTGTTTTAAGCCGCGGGACCAGTTAATATTCTATAAAAACCATTTCTATTTGAGATATAGTGGCAAAGTATTGCATTCCCAAATAAAAAGCAAACAAAAATATTCTCGGTGTCAACATTAACTTTCTACAATAGACAAAAGCATATTAAAAGCAAAACAAAAGAATATCTTTATGATATTGTCATTCAACGCTGAGAATATCTCTCTCAAGTAATTTAATATTTCCACCTTTCTCTCGACGTTCACTTTTAAACAAATAATCTTAATCTACAAAGACCGTGACTGATACAGGGTAAAAGAAGAAACTTTCGTTAAAAATTATGTTTTTATTAACATCATTTTTTTATTGTCGAAAATATAACGAAAAATATTCTTTATCACCCCACTCCAAATCCCATGTCTTCATAGGTACGTAGGACATGTACTTCTTCCCCCTTCGGTTACGTATATAACAACCAATCTATAATAATAAAATATATATGCCTCGTACTGTCGGCGCTATATACCGATTTTAGTTGTTACCGAATTTAGTTGTTATACTCGTATATATTATAGAAATGGTTTTTAACCATTTCTATAATATATACGAGTATATAGCAGAACGTCTTAAAAGTGGAACAAGTAATATGCACAAATTTTCTCTACTACTTAGTCAAATTCAAGAATTTGGATGCAAAGTATTACAATTAAGTTCAAGAGTTCCTAAAATCGGTCGAGACAGAAATAAATTTTTGAAGCAAACACCGCACTTATATTTTCAAAATTATGTAAATATCTTGCTCTTTTGGATAATGTCATAAAACGGTGGGCTTTTTTTTTTTTTTTTTTTTTTTTTTCAATAATACCGTGGCCTAAGTTTATTGAAAAAAACTAGTGGCTGTTTTTTGGTTAATGTTATTAAACAGTAATTTTGTGATGGAACAGAAATTGCGGCCAACGTTTGTTGCAGAAATCTGTACTGTAAAATACAAGTTTCAAACAATTGGCCGTGGTAGCCGTTTGGCGATAGTTGCTCCAATGGCGCGTCACTTGGAAACCGCAGGGCTAACTATGTCGGAAATAGATGCTTGGCTTAGCATTTGGAGCCAAAGCCTTGACTTAGACTTAAATCTAGGAGCTACTTAGACATAGTTCAATATAACTAAACAAACCGGTTGCCAGAAGAGATTGGCAGTGCGACAGCAATATTGAATTTCATTGACAATCATTCTTCCAATGTACAAAAATTCAATAATGCAGAATTTTTGGTTATTTTTATTAACCCCCCACCAAAAAGAGGGACATACAGATACACACTAAAAACTTATAACGTTTGTAGTGTGTATCTGTATAGCTGTAGTATCGTTGCTTCCAAACGAATGGACCGATTCAGATGCGGTTTTTTCTGTTTAAAAGCAGACGTGATCGAGATGGGTCTTAGCTATAATTATAGTTACAGTACTTTTTTAAATACATATTATTTACACTCAGCCATAGAACAAACATCTATATTCATCACATATTTTCTGGGTTGAAATCGAGCCCATGACAAACAACGCAGAAGGCAACGCAGCCAACTGACCTATGAGGTAGGCCAGTCATAAGTCCTACATTTATAAAGCGAGACGAAGTGATAATGCAAAATGAATTTCACAGCCGACTTGTAATGTAAGCCAGGAAGCCACGCGTCAGATGCTAAGTGAATTATGGCAGTAGTATTATATGTCAATTGCCACAGCAATATTGCGTAGCGACAACGGCTTTGCTGACGGCTCTTAGCTAAGCCCGAGTTCGATACCTGTCGGGGTAAACTTAATATGATGAACATATAGTTCGTTCTCGGGTCTTGGGTGTTTGAGACAGGCTATTGTTTTCATTTTCATGCCACCGGCGACTGAAGAGATCTTGCGTGCAGGAATATGAGTGTGAAAGCGAAAAAAATATATAACAATAATTGTAGAGGTAAATATTATGTTCCAAGTAATTTAAGTAAACATGCGTGCGAAGCGGTCCTGGTTTCGATTCCCAGCCGTGGAAATCGTTGTGTGACGAGCTTTAAGTCTTGGGTAGCAATGTGTATTACTATTGAACAAATAAGTATAGAAACAACTTGATTCATGATTTCATGATTCTTTTACTTTGTTACATCCGCCTCAGTTGAGTTTCATTTAAATAAAAATCAAACCCATTGCATAAAACAAGCCTAGAGCCGATAAATTCTTTAGCCCAACAATACCGTATTGCAGATGCCTTAACAGAAAACTTGGAACAACCAAACTCTCATTGTTTCCCATTTCTTACAAACAAAGTTCTACCGGCACCGGCAACCCTAATATTAGGTGCCTCGTTGGATTAATTGTATAATTACTCATCCGCGACAGCGTACTGGGGACAGCTATATCAGTATTGTGATTGATAGATTTGTTTTGCTGTAATGGAACGAGCTGCCGAGCTGGCTAGACTGCGGCCTACAGACAACACCAATACGACTCAGATCCTCCCCTACCAAAGCATGAGTAGACCCAAATCGCATTGTTGCGCCCATCACTCTGAAATGGAGATATAACGATTCATGTGCCTGTAATTACACCAGCACACAGCAACGCGAGTGCGCCACTGCTTCGCGGTGGAGTACAACTATGGTGGCAGTATTTCCCCGGACGATCTTGCGAAAGCGGATACGTGTAGGGACTCAAAATATAACATTCTTATACAATATAAGCGCGTCGCTAACAGTGATTTTTCAGCTATGTTGATTGTAACCTTGCTTACCTTTGAAGTTTCGTGGAAAACATTTGTGTTACTCCATTTACGGTTTCTTGGTTGTTTTTCACTTCTTTATGAAGGTTAGGAAATGGTTAAACAACCACCAAACTTAGTAAGAAGATTGCGTCATATTGAATGTTAAATCTTTTAATTTCTAAGTTTGAGTGCATAATGCACGTACAAGAAATTACAGTAATTTTGGTGGAAGAACTCATCCTGAACTTTATAAGGTGAGTTAATAATATGCTTGTATCAAAAACAAAGGAAATAGAAGGAAGTTACAAAGGAAAATAAAGCCTATTCAAAACCTCTTTAAAGAAAAAGTATCCTCAGGAACAAAAATGGCCGACACATGTCCTACACAGTAAAGATTTCTTTTGTAGAAAAGAAACGAACGCTTTATACAGGTTAAACGAGCTACAATACCTTAAGCTGCGTTCGAGGCTTCAATGGAAAAGGAGTAAGGTAGGCTATTATTAAACAAGAGAGTTCGCGAAGGAAACAAACTACATTCTAAACTGCGCCGTGTCATCCTCAAGTATTGTTTAGTATGCCCGCAGTGAGTAAAGTGAAACTTTGCCGCTATTTTCAATTTTGCTTCCATTTTTGCATCGATCCCAGAGATTCTTTTGTTTTAGTTTGGTTCTGCGGAAAGTAGATTAGTATAGTGCTGGTGAAAATAGAATAAGGTGCTGAGAACAACGCTGGGCAAAGTGAAAAAGTACACACCGATGTTTTGGTGATATTCAACTTCTAAACTTATGGTTTTTTAAGCAATGAGCGGACGGTGACCACTTTCTATCAGATGGCCCTGATAGAAAGTAGTCGCCGTTGCTTATGGACATCTTCAACATCAGATGCAAAGTTGATGTAGGACCAGCTACATTAAAATATGTAGCTGGTTTAACGCCCGAAGTTGTTACTTTCGTTAGTATAACATTTGTGCAGGCAGTTGGAATATATAGGATTGATTTACCGGAAGGAGTTGAGTTGTGTGTAGGAAAACAATGGCGATGAGCCTTATAATTGCCATGTCTAAATTCATTATAGCCCAGAAGGTGGATCGTGGCCCCATAAGGATCTGCTTACTTCTTCTTCTTCTTCTTTTTACTGTATAATGACTAATGGATAGCCACTCATAATTCACTCATTAAGGTGAGTACCCTGAGTCCCTACACGTACCCTCTGGGTGGCTAAATGAGCAACAAAAACTAGCAGTAGAGCTTGTGTAAAGTTCGCCCCGAGAAGTACTGCCTCCACAACTTTTAATCTGCCGCCAAGCTGTGGTACTCATACTTCGGTCGGGGAGGACCTAAATCGTATTGTTGTTGCTATGGGCGAAGGTAACTTAACGTAAGTGGGCTATTCCCGTCATTTTAAATACATAAAAAAAACTCCACTTAGAAAACGGAATTAGTCTATCTATCGTCTATAATTCCAATTCTGAGTACCTACAATCCATCGCGTGTTCCCGCAGACTGCTTTCAATATTCAAGGTTACTAGCGCGAAAACGATGTCATGTATAAAAACTATGAAATAAACTCCAAAATTTACACCTTCGCTTGTCGCGTGTCGTTTTTGCATTGATCAGGTCGATACGGTTTGGATAGGTGAATGTTATAGCGTATTCATTTTGCAATTTAACTTAAGCTCTTAAATTGCAAAATGACTACGCTGTAACTGCTGTACAAGACACAAGGTCCAGGGTCAATAGGTGAAGAGAGATAACTAATTTTTGTGACGGAGTTTCAAAGTGATGGGACAATATAATGGCCAATCGGTATAAAGCGGTCTAATCTGCTCATAACGCCGATATGATCCTTAAAGTATGGGAAGACTTGAGACTCATCGCATTTAATCCACAGGTCTAACACTAGCTTTTGGGGGGTCCGTATGTAACTAACCCTTGAAAGCCCTACACGTACCTCCTGGATGGGGCTAAAGAAGCAACAAAAAGTAGCAGTAGAACTTGTAGAAAAGTTTGCCCGGAGAAGTACTGCCACATCTGGTTATCTGCCGCCGAACAGTGGTGCACTCGCAATGCTGTCCTGTGGTAGAAGGGTGTGGGTGCAGGTGAAATCACATGCGCATGAGACGTAACATCCCCGTCCGACGGGTGCAATAGAATTTGGTGTTCATTCTTCGATCGGAGAGGACCTAAGTCGTATTAGTGTTGTTATGGGCGAACCACTTAATATCAGATGGGCCTTCAGCTCGTCCCGTTACTTATGTCACATCAAAATAAAAAAGCTAATTAGACAATTACTAAGTGTACAAGCTGTGTAATTTTACCCACCCGAACCCTCAAGTTCTTAGCATAAAGTAAATAGTCACAGGTGTGTTACAAAGACACGTTCGAGGTTCATCACCTCAGACGGATGTTCGAGCGAGTTGATCCGGAACCGTCTGTTGGTGCGCGTCTTTGTGTGCGTGCGTCGTATACGCTCGCTGTACGCGGCCGGCCTTCTGTATCTATTTACTTTGTGTACTCTTGAGTGGCTTGAATGCTCTCTATTTGTGCTAGTCTTGAGTATAACTGTTGCTAAGCCATTAAAAGTATTGATGCTGAAACATTGACCAGAGCCGATTGCTCTACTTTCAACAACGAAGGCCATGTTTCGTTTGGCTGTTACATTCTCTGCAGAATTTTGGATCAAGTTCCTTTTTTTATGGCAAGAAAGTTACGGGACTATCTGACGGCCCACCTGATATTAAATGGTTATCGCCGCCTCTAAACACCAGCGATACGATTCAGTTCCTTTCTTACAGAAGTTCGTGTTAAGCTCCCACCCACTGGAACACAGCAGCACGAGTGTGCTACTGCTTGGCGGTGGATTACCAAGTGTGGTGGTAGTCCTTCACCGGACGAACCTGGCACTGGTTCTACTGTTACTTTGGGTTACTCCTTTCACACCACCTGGGGGACAAGTGTAAGGACTCTTGGGTTACTCACCTTGGGACAAAATGAGACAACATGGACCCCAAAATTATTTAAAATAAATCCATTCAGTACTTTAATTTCACTCTTAGGGGTGAAAGTTCTCCATGAAATTTCTACCCAAATATGCAGCAGAATTGAGATCGTCCTCCTTTTTTTCAAGACGGTTACAAACCCTTTGCTCTTCCCCTCGAATTCACGTTTAGTACAATATAAACGTAATAATAAAAAGTGAGAGCTTTTAACCTCATCGTAAAGATAATAACTGGGGTAAGTCACAGAACTTTAGAACTTTAATGGGTGCTAGGTTCTGAAGGCCATAGGAATATTTGCTAAGGTATTCTGAGAACACACTTTGCATGATATGTATGTTTTTCTAAAGTTTTGAGACGTGTTGATAGCCCTTATGTGCTTCCTGCCGCCCATAGACTGAAGCGATACGACTCCAGTCCTCTGGTATGACAAAACCCAAGTCGTATCGCGTTACTTCCATCACGTTGAAACGGAGATATTGACTCTTCATGTAATTTCACCAGCACCCACACGTTCCACTGGAACTTCTCTGTACTTCTCTGGACGTATGTCATTGACAATTTTCCTGTCTAGTTGTCGAGTTCATGCTATTTCTAATTACATCGTTGTAGTCGAAGATGAAATATTCCCAACGATTTGTTTTAAAATCTGTCGATGTGCGTGGGCGTAAAGACTACGTTTTCGCAGTCCCTCATCATGCGTATAAGGATTAACTTATTTAATTCTTAAGACTAGTGACTTCATAGCTAATTAATGTCGCTCACCGTTTCAAAGTAGGTGTAGGTCAACATTGCTTATTCATCAACTCCCACGCAGTATTTAAGATCAACGAAGTACTACGGATTAAGTTTAGGATGCTATATTATGGTATGAATTATATATATAGTAATTCGATCCCGTCGTCGACGATGAAATTATTATTTTAAGGCGTATTATCTAAAAGCGGACTGCTGGTCTTAAAATGATGTAGGGCATGCAAATGGTCCCAGTTTAAGAGATAGACTCAATTTTTTCCGAAGACGGTGCCGAAGATAGAGCGATATGGATGGAAAGGAAAAATGACCCCATCACCATGTGGATCGATCACAGCGAGGAAGGAGAGAGATGGGTACCGTGGGGGATATAGAAGGCTATATTATTTTTAAATTACGTTTAAAAAGTAATATAGCCTTCCAAATTAGTGGTGATCAATTTGACTGTACGTTTGTAACGTACAGTCGAATTGAGAATCTCCCCTTTTTTTTAAACTTTGCTGTCCAATTTGCCACAATTGGAGAAAAATTGACTGAGATAATTGCTGGATCCATCATAAAATAAAAATTTACACGTTTTGTCTTGTCTTAGAAATCGGAGAAATTCAAATAAAAATTCTTGAAATTTTTCTGTATACTTTATAATAATAAAATGTTAAGTCAACTGACTCAAATGCACTGCCGTGAAAGCAGTGACCTCGGCGAAATGTGGCCGGCTCTGAAAATCTAACAAAGTTAAATCAACAAGAACTGTAAATTGCATTGCATTTTCAATCTCAACTATTCAAACACGACTGGTTTCGTTTTATTTGCTATTTCCAAGCTTTATGAGTAAGTCTTGAAATGTTCTCACTGCGAAGACATGACATTCTACAAGAACACGGATTGGTAGAAGTTACATGGCTTCGTATTTATGGCTATAGATTACATACCGCTTTCCTCACGAAGTTTTCTTTTGCAAAGGTTGGAACGCTTCCTGCGTAATAACATACTTGTATTTGGGGAAAATTAGAATTCGTGATAAACTGATCAACGGATGAGGAGAAAAGGTCTTAGGTGAACATCTGGTTATTTTGCTACGAATTTTAAAGAAAGACTGAAAAAACGACAAGCTTAGCTTTTTAAGGTAATTATTTATTTAAAAAGATAATCCATTTAGAAGCGGGCTTTCAGGAAACTTGTCCTACATCTAGTCTATAAGAACTAAACCAGTAATATAATAATTAAGTAAGTAAGTATCCGAAATATAATAAATTAAGTAAGAGATACTTTAAATTTATAGTTGATTATTTTCCTTTATATAAATCAGAAAGAGATAGATGCCATTAAGTTAGTCTAAGTCCCAGATAAGCGACATCAAAATTGGTGCTATTTACTCCATTCTTTTCTGTTTTAGCTACAAACTCAGTTATTCAGTCAAGTGTCACGTCAAAGCGAAAAAACTTGTCGTGTCATTTCATTCCTGATGCCTCGACCCATTAAACGAGAGCACCAAGGGATAGATATAAAGATAAACAACTCGATTTATTTCCAAACACATTAAAACTTTTCCCAGCTCCTCGCTTTTTACACAGCTTGACCTTTCGAATTTAGGTTTTATTCTCTCAAGTTGCTTCCTTAATAGTAACTAATGGTAAGTGTACTGTTGGAGTTATTGTGGAGCCGTTCGTTCCGTTTCTGTGTAAGATTTTTGTTATTTCGACTTATTAAGGAATGTTTCTTTCATAAAACGACCATTAAACGTAGTTTCACGCGAGGCACGTAACAGTGGTGGAAAATTAGCCAGTATTCAAAGCACCATATTAAAGGTCGTTATTGGTAGAATATGCAAAATCTTGCGTGTCAAAGCCAATATGAATGGTAAGTTGCGTATAAGTGTACTTATAACTTGCATCTACTTTGAAGTTAGGAAGTTTCGCGTGTTGTTTTAGTCAGCCAAGTTTTCTTTGAGGCCTCAGAGCTCAGTAGCTCTGACTTCTAGGCTGCAGGTCGTGAGTTACATTCCCACACAAGGATTTGTGTGACGATCATAGGTGTTTTTTCTGTATCAGGGTGTTATGTATGTTTATTTTAATTATAGTGTGCAATAAAGTAATATTATATTCTATTTGATATAAGTATTCTATCAGTGAACTTCTATCACATCGTACAAGTTATGTTTAGGATAGGGCCGGGTTTTGGTGTACTGCAATACTGCACTAGCTATTCACATAGTAACGGAAATACTCTCCTGCGAAACTATATATACAATATTTAACCGGCTCGTGTTTGCCTCGTGAAAAGTGTTATACAAATTTCACGGGACAAACTGTGAGCAAATAGCTAGTCCAGCATACCAGTGTCCGCACAATAATTGTACAAAACCATGCCAAGCGCGTCATGATGGCATGCCGGCATTACGGACTAGCATATGCGTACAACTTCACAACAACGCGTGTATTTCATTCAAAAACTGCTGTGGAATTTCCAACTCGACTTTTGGTAATGAAAGAACTGACTTTTATATCCCTGATTTATGCTCTAAGTCTTTGTACAGTCCAATTAAATACAAAACTTGGAAAGCTGTAAATTAGATCGGACAGATAAACAAAGGCTTATTAAGTTCACAGTTGTTTGGGAGCTGAAAATAGGAAGGGCCAAATATATTTCAGTTTTTTTGTTATTTATAGGACTCCACATTTTTAACTTTTTAACATACTTCAAGAAAGGAGAACCTCAATACCGTTGTCTGTTTTCATTATGTATTTGCCAATTGTGGACCGATTCTTATGATTATTTTTTTGAAAGAGTGTGTTTTGAAATTTATGTTGGACTAATAAAAATTTCAGGGAGTAAATTTACTCCGAAAAGCGATAAGTAAGGAAATAAACTATTGAAGTCGATCTATTCGATTTCTTAATCAGTTACTATAGCAGTTCCGTCAACCAATTTGTCAAATTGAATCTTAGGTTGTAGCATTATCCTTTTCGTTCTACCTGGCCTGTCGATTCTCTGTAAGTATCTCCTTTGTGGAAATAGTTACGCGCTCAAATATCCTGTTGCCTTCCGCAGACATGACCTACCCATTGCCATTTCAGCTTGGCACCTTCGTGAACATAAATAATACACTTTAAAACAGAAAGCGATGATCGAAATCTCAAGTTTTTGTTTGTTTGGCGGAACAAAACGTGGAAGAAATTCACATAAAACTAATTAAATTTCAACAAACTTCCGTAAAGGAAACACGAGTGTTCATTCTTGTTCTTGTTTCACCCCATCGAACATTTCCCACATGGCTTTAGTCTCGGCTTTTGTCAGTCATTCTACGCCGATTTCCCAGTCGCTTGGCAGCCTTTTCACAACGCCCTAATTAAGGTAACAGCCAATAAAATCTCGCGTGCCCAAGACCCGTTTCACGCAGGCATTCACGGTCGCATAACTCACGTAGTAAGTGTTATTTATACTGTGTAAAGATGAGAGCAACAAGTCAAGAACAGTTATGTCTAAAGGACTACAGTGTCTGGAACAGATGCTGAATGTCAAGCCCGGTGAGATCAGCGTAGAATTGTTAATGTAAAGTTAGGCACTGAAATATATTACTGCTGTAATGTTTAGCTTATAAATTAATTTTACTTTTGCGGTCAACACAACGTCACTGACAAAATCAGATCATACTAAAAATAGTCTTGATCACCGATAGACACATATAATAAAGGTCTTTAATCTGGTGCAAAATACCACAACACTAATTAGATCCCATTAAAATGGGATTGTTCTCATCGAGGTGTACAAACGATTTAAAATACGTATTTTTAGTTAAAAAAGAAACAATAGTTGAAAATACAATTCCAAATAACACAGCGAATTTCCCACAGTGGATAAGAGCACTTGCACCAAAATCAAGTAGCACAAAAACAATACAATCCAGAATGGCGCAAACGGCATTAATATAAATTTATAAACAGCCAGCACAATTATGTATTCTAGACATGCGAAACAAAACAATGATGCTTCATACTTCGTAGCCATGAAAAAAGGTCCGTCTATTATGCAAACGAGGTTCATAAAAGTTACAATATGGCTGAGTCACAATAGACCGACTCGGATCATTCTTCTGATACAACATTGATACTTTTAATTTCCGTTCATAAATTTCTTAAGAAACTCCCGTTTTGTGATCCTCCCAAACCTGGCTTATAAATTCCCTTTTGTTTAGGAATAATGAGTCATGATTTTTATGAAAAGGTTTACTTTAATTTTACAGCCAAATTCATCGTCCCTCCAAACTCTTCGGGAAACGGGAGGTTCTAAATTTCACACGCCGTTGGAGATAAAGGATTTTATACTATGCCATAATGTTATCTTTGTGTATCTACCTTGACTAATGAAACTTGAAACAAGGGGGTATGTGTAGTCTACTATCAAATTTATCTTCTGGGAATAAGAACTCTTCTTTAAAATTCTCATATTTCATAGAGTCAATTTTTTTGAAACATTTCTTCATCTTACGTTTGCGATGATACAATGAACTCTTCTTTGAAAATTACCTCATATTCTAAATATACTATTATTGTTTAACTCATCTTTCGTCGACCAATCTGTAATGCATATATCCAATATCCATAGCCAATTTGTCTATCAGTTCCCGCCACAACTGCATCAATACTGAAGCAAGGCATCACCCTGTCATCACCGCCCATTAATGGTATTGGAAACACAGGGCCTAATTAAGTCGTCCGTGTTAATTTATTGCTTGTTTTCCACTGCTCGAACAGCTATAATCAAAATAAATCGCTTCCCACTAAGACACGCAAGGGAATACAGCAAATTGGATTGGAAACTAAAGATTCTTTATTCGATAGTGCCTTTCTACGTATTTGGTTTCAAATAATTGTGTTGGGGAGTTGTTATTTCTTTGGGTATTGAAGTTCTAATTTGTTGGGAAGGAAAGAGGATTACGTATCAAATGGGGAATTTGAAACTCGAAGATTTAATTTATTATTTCTTATCTCACTCGTCATCAAGAGCAAACAGTAATTTCGATAAGGCAAATAAAAACAACACACTTTAGAAGCTGATGAAAATATATTTTTGAGTTAACTTGTGAAAAACATCTAGCTACTACAGAGAAGAACAAATGGATGCAATCCGACCAACCAAGCGAAAATTAAGATCATAACCCGATGCTATTACTGAGAACGAGCAAACGGATAGTTAATCTGGCATCTAACTATCAAATATAAGAGCACAACGCCTATCTTACACAAACAAACACCAACATAATATATGTGGAGTGATTCACACAACACTAACGGCGTATTCCTCAGGAAGCAACCGGGCCTGTTTACCGATGCTTATCTTGGGGATAGCAGCAACTTATTACGGAATATATTGTTGCGATATGGGCGCCTCGTAGGGTTGTTTCGGATAGTCGGTCACGAAACAAGTCCGCTTCAGAACCATACGCCACCACAAGGTCTCCATTCTTTTGTAGCTAATATTTGCATGCCTTAATTAAAGCCTTTTAAGGAGAACCCCAACAAATGGTAAACGGAAACGTAATACTATAATAAGTCTATACCGCGTTTCCTTCAAACTCTTATTATTTTTTACAGAATGTGTTAATGTGGCAGTTACAACATAAAAATACTATCGGTGGTACGGAAATCTTGTCTGTGTGAGTCAGAATCGCACTTAGTCGCTTTAAATTAAAGTCGGTTAAGGTATTCCTGCAAGCCGTTCCATAGAAATTTTACGAAGTGTCACTCTTGTCGTATAAATAGAGAATTAAACTGTTAAGTCGGTTTTTTGATCTAAATCAGTCACTATGTTTAATTAACAGGATTTTTATCATGATTTGTAAGTTTGCTGACGCTCGGGTAGACAGATATGTATATTTAGGGGACATGAAACTGCCGAGATATCGAGACTTACTTCCTCATCCTCTATTCTAGTTCCCAGCCGAGCTGATGCATTCTCGTACTCCATTAGTCGGCCACTTTACGTACGAGCAGTATCGATTATAGCCTCAGGGTATTCGTTACTCCATAATAAGTACCTCGATAACATTAGAACGTCTTCCTTCGGAGTGCACGCTGTAATGTGATATACTTCCTAGCTATCAAACTGGTCACGAAAGCCCACAACATCGGCTTTTAGTGGAAACAAAGGAGCAGTATTGGTGTTATAGGAAAATTAATTAGTTTAAATGGATGGATTGTGTGAAAGTAAGGAGTCTGGCCATGGGTTAGATTCCCACTCAGGACAAGCATTTAACGAATATAAATATTTTTTCCGTGTCTGGGTATTAATATGTATTATATGTAAATAATTACACAAAAAAAATAGTACTAATATAAGCATTTTACCAGTTAAATCTAGTTCCCATAATAGTCATAATAATAATAGTCATAATAGTATTTATGAATAGAACATAGAACAAGCAATGCATAGTTTGGGGCTAGACGGCGGTGAGAAATTGCCATGGATATTTATTTATTTAAAACGAGAAATAGCAGGAAAGAACATGCTGTGTCGACCCCACTTATGGGATAAGGATAAGGAGATGATGGTAGTCAGAAAATTAAGTCTCAGCGGACTCTAAACGTTTGTAAAAACAAACTGGACCACTGGCTACGAACAACTTAAACAATGCTTAGAAAGTGATGAAAAAATAAAATTTAAAGAATAATTAATTCCAACACTGCAAGACGTCACATCAGCGAAAGCTGCTCGACCATAACAAATAAATAAAGTTTTTAGTGTCGCTATCGTAAATTTTTGGCATATTTGCTAATTCACGCAATTTTAGTAAAAGTAAAGCGATTCCAAAAGAGGTAGAGTAGCTGACTAGAATAGCTGAAAAGATAAGAATGTTTGCTGTTTAACGCAATCGTTGCGGTTGTTTATAAACTTACAATGGCTAGGCGTAAAATAATAAACCACTAATAAACAGTCGAGGCAAAGTGCGTGCTGCATTTCCTGACGCGAACAACCGAATAGTATTGTTTATTTATTTGCCTTATTAGGTACATAATGAACACTTTATAACGTAACTAACAATTAAAAGAAAAACATAAACTATATAAACAACTTGGTGAAAACTAAGTACATGATTTATATATTTTGAAATAGCTGAGCCCCGCTGGATCAAAAGTAGCGATGTATTTATTCAGGATATGAGCTATCCTATCCTTTCGCCTTTATAAATGTGAATTTGAATGCCAAAAGATACGTGACACGGCAGGATGTGATCCAATGACGTGTTCTACTAACGTACTATTGTTTATTACCTTATTTATCTTCTCCTATTCTATATTACTTTTCTTTCTTTTTTTCTTTCCTATTCTCAGGTCTACAAACTTTTTGTCTCGTGGACCACCGTTTTATATAGATAAATTATATATGTATTTATTGGAACAAAGTTCTGTACAAGTATTTAAAACTGTTTGCATTCATGGAAAGTCAAAATTAAATTACGGACCTGCTTAAAATCGATCTATTTCGATAATCTCAAAAATGACAATGTATTTCTCATTTTCTTTCGCTGACATGGACCCCTTACATTGTTGACCCCTGGGGGCGATATAAACCACTTTTCAGGACCCTACGTATTATAACGGTATTACACAAACAAATTTCAATAGTATTATATACATAATCTCGTTCCCATAGGTTAAGCTTTTGAGCTTGATATAGCGCTTCGTGAAATACCCACACAACATTATATTTTTATTACTTAGCCTGTTACGTTCACGACCGCATTGTCATTTACTAACTACAAAGTGGTTAAATTCGCTTAATTTTAACACACAGTTTAATTGCTTAAATCGCGGTCAGATTCTAAGCTATGTTTGATAAAAATAACTGATTATTTTCACGTACTTATACATATACAGAAAGCTAGAAGACTGTTTTTTTTTTACGCTGTAGTATGGTATTTGCTCCACGAAGCAATGTTGTGATATGATCTATGGCTGGAGGCAAACTTTAAACAAAATGTAGCATAACAAGTGTTAAAACTTTTTAACTTTGCATCTTCTCGCTCTTGTTACTATAAAAGTATATTTTTAAGTTTACAGAGAAACGCAGTAAATATTCTTTGAATACTGTTCGATGAACTCAAGAGGGGTACCAAGAACGACTAAACTGTTTGTAAATTTAATCCAATTGACTGACTATATTGACTGAAGTGAATCTGTGTAATTTAAATCGTGGACATTCCACACAGCGCCTTCTATCCCCAAACTAAGCAAAGCTTTTACTATGAGAAGTTAGTATACGTATAAAGTACTTTTTTATCAATACATATACATATACAGATACAAAAAACAACATCTATGATTATTTATATATTTAATAAGGACTCCCCCAACACATTTAGAGTAACTATTTCTTAATTTATTCTATAGTTCAAATCAGAATACACACAAATACTTGTCCATGTTTGTATTATGCATTTATATATTAAAGTTACCTGAGTTAACAGTAACTTTGCGATTAGTATATAAAATTAGACGCATCCGCATAAGACAAGAGCATCTGAACCCTCCTGGATTTCACTAAGAATCGCTATTCACCACTCTGAGTTACAAGCCAAGCTCAAAAATCACAGTCCACCATGCTTGGCTCGTACGAAATGCGCTAACAGAATAATCTTGATTCTGTGACATTCATTGTGAGAAGCTTCGCTTGGTGACAAGGAAACCAAAGACATGGTATATGAAGCAAATATTGTCATAGATTCAAATAGACTTGGAACGTACGAATCTACGGTGTTAATCAGAAGGTTAATTTATGTGGGTCGACTTAGTTGATAAAGGACAAAAATAGGGTATTTCCCTCAGAACTATTTGTCATACGAAACGGCCCCAAACGTGACGAGCGTGTGTAACGGCGAATTAGTAACGAACGTATCTTGGGAACAATCTAGACGGAAGCACTTTGTCTAGTACCGGGGATAGTGGTGGCCACCATTATTCCCAAAACCCCTAATATCGAAAGTATGCAGCTACATAATGGAAATTTTGGTTTTAGGAACATTTTGAAAGACAGATTATTAACAATATTATTAAGGCGATAGTTTGTACGTATGTGTGTAACTCCTTCACGCCTAACGGCTGAACCAATTTGGGTGAAATTTGTTATGAAGATACCTCACACCCTGGATTAACACATAGGCAAAAGTTAAACATTCCCGTGGGATGGCTAACCGTGGGTAAATCTGCGGAGCGCTACATACCAATCCGGATTGGTAGATGTCACATGTCGAATTGGTCCTAAGACATGCCGGTTTCCTCACGATGTTTTCCGTCACCGTTTTGAAAACGTGGTAACTTGACTTACTTACCCCCAATAATTATTATAACAACGCCTTACCTGTAAACAAAAATAAAAATCATTAGAATAAAAACAAATACAAACTCCAAACAATCGTGACTGCTATGCTAACTTCAAATTCTTGCTATTTAATGGATGTGTGTGTGTGACTCGACAAACAGACCTAAGAAAGATCTCGTACAAACAAAAACATTCAGCCGAGGAAAATTAGCTCATCCCTAGTTGACCACAGATGCTTTGATAGTCACTATAAACGGAAGTGTAGATAATGGAGTATATCTCCAAAATATATACTGCACAATATACCAAAACAACTATTTGTGCATGCCGTATTGGTTGAGCTGTTGGGAGACATTGGGTGCTAGGTTACATTAGGCTATGTCTGGCTATGTCTGAAGTTATATTGTTAATATAGTTTACAGTTTAATTGCATCCTATTTGTTCTGATGGGAATTGGATGCAAAGAGTTGTAATCCATACGTCTATATATATTATTGAAATGAGATGAATGATTTTGTGGGACCATGATGACCGCATCCGTTGGAGAGTAATTTTAGAATTCCTAAACATATACCCTGGGTGGTGCGCAAAGAGCAAAGAAAACTAGCAGTAGAACTTGTGCCAAGCTAACCACACCTGTAATATGCCGTAAAGCAGTAGTGCTCGTATTACTGTGTTCCGGTGGAAGGGTGTGGCCGGTGAAATCACAGGAGCATGAGATGTTACATCCCCGTCCCAGAGACGGGCGCAATGCGGTGAGACTTGGATCTTCTCATACTTCGGGTAGGGGACGACCTGATCATATTTAACGTATAACGTAACGTATGTAAATAAATAAGACGTACGTTATCAAAAATTTGGAAGTTCACATTCCCCGTCCGTTGTACGCTTTGAGTCCCAACACGTATCCCTGAGTGATACTAAAAGAACAACCTAAAGTATGCTACTTAGAACTTTTATTAAGTCCGTCCGGGGTGTACTGCCACCACTATTCTTATATGCCACTATTTTTCTGTTTAGCTGTGGTGCACACGCATAGCTATTCTATTGTAAAGGATTAGTGCGACTTGGGTATTTCTCTAATTAGGTAGGCCTTATGAAATCTAAACTTCAGGTAGGCCTCCGTTTTCGACACTTCTTTTACAAACAGTCGAGAACATTAGCACAATGGTTCATTACCTGTGAATCGTGAAATCAGATCGCTCCCCACTTTCTCTTAGAAAACTTATCGCACTTTCCGGCCAATTAGCGGCACCTTGTTCTTCACTGAGATCATTTCATGACTCATTTGGAAACTACACCATTGGGGCTTTGTGCCGAAAAGGTTGATTGAGTTTACAATAGAAGTTTCGTTGGTAGCATGGACAAGCACGCACGTACAAAAGCAAGACACAAATAGCCAAGACGTCAAGTATTGGCTATATGTGTCCTACTTCTTGACTTGACAGAAGCCAAGAAGCAGGACACAAAGACAGAAGAAGACAGAGAGCAGAAAGCGCAGAGACTAGACTTTGCAAGCCAATATGTACTTTGTAACCTTACTCCAACTTATCTAGGAAGCCATAATAACATCATCTTTATATCCCAATATGACCTTCTACAGTTTTAGTTCCATTCGCCGCGCTATGGTCATCCAGCGTAGGTCCAGGTATCACGTTCACCCTGTCTGGGTTCAGCTGATAGGGACAATTAGCCGCTTTGAATTCCTTCTACCTGGGACCAGGTAATGCATTAGGTTCATCTTGGGTCCAGTTGGCAGAGACAATAAGCCGCTGTAAGTTCATCTTGTCAGGTTCCAGTTAGTAGGGAACATCACAGCAGGCTTTGAGGTTTATGTAACGTAAATATCCTATAATTATCTCGTGATAAAAGCGGTGATGTGGCAATGATTCGTCCCCTGTGGTGGAGTATTTTTTATTGCTACATGTACAGAATTCCCGATCAACATAAAGTCGTTTTGACTATAATTTTGTATAACTTTATTTTTGATCAAAACATCAAAATGGATAAAATCTTTTCACTTGTTGCATGATCAACGTTTATAATATATGCTAACTTGAACACTTACCTATTTTGGGTATCAATTATTTTTATTCAGCATAAATATGTCTAGACAGCTGTTGTGCATTTATCTAAAAATCCATGTCTAGCGGGAAACCTGTAAAGTTTTCCACCGCGAATTTCGTGCCAACTATTTCCCGTCCAAATATTTTTTCGTTTTAAGCCATCGTGTAATAGAGGGTCGTAAATAAAGCTCGTCGACGCCATAACCGGCATTCTCACATATTTCCGCCATTTTCGGATAGCACGTAAAGGCGAGCCTTCGACGCAAAATTGACGATGAAAGTGATATTAATTTCCACAGACCCACCCGCATCGGTTTATTTAATTTTCCTAATTGACAGGGGTACCATTTAGGCCAGAACATTTTTTTTAATTCGCAACTTTACCAGGAGGTTTTCTGTCAAATCGACTCTTTGAAATGGTTTTATTTTCTAAATAAATAGGTATTTATGGACGTTTATGGACGTAGACGTGTCATCTAGATTGTAATGGGACCCAAATTGCTGAAACAACACTTAGTATTATACTTTTTTCATCGCTACAAAGAAAATAGATACAGGGGTCGGCTGCTTGTAACGCGTGAACGGCACACGTAAACAAAGATGCGCAAGTTGTAGGATATGGGATCAACTGTCAGTTGCTTTCTCGAGATCTCTGCTTCTGCTCTCACTAAAAGTCTGCCTAAGTTGTTAAGACCACTGTGCGTTGGTGGCGTGCGGCCACCAATGCACAGTGGTCCAGGAAACAATAAAAGTAATTACCTATTTATTATCTGCTAAACAAATATAAACTCGCTATAGACCACAGAAACAATGTACTCCCAAGGGTCATCAGAAAGTTCATCTCCTTCAGATAATAAATCTTTGCAAATCAATACAGCGATTATACGTTTGTGTTTGGATTATTGCAACTCATCCTTAGCGACAGGATTTCAGAAAAATGAGACATGGTGACTTCGATTCTGCCTTAATAAGGTCATGGTTCACAACCATGATTTTGTTGTGCTGACGGTAGTTCACGCAAAAGGAAAAAGTGTTAACAAACAAAGTATTACCTGTAAAAAATTCTAGGCTGACGCGGTACTTATTGTTTCTGGTACCCGCGACAAACCACGAGTGGAATCCTATTGTAGAATAAGACTATGTTATTGTCTGTGTTTATTGTGCGGTGATAGGTATTATGTATGTATTCGTGACCGGATGAACTGGTCATAATTCAAGATAGGACGGGGACCTTACTTCGCAGAATCGCTAGTATTCCCTCAGGGCAGTTGTCGTGGCTGATAAAACGTCACACTACCAGTCGCATTGCTTCGGCATAACAAGTAAGGAATGCGCAAACGATGAGTTTTTATGCTGAAGATTGTTATTTATACTGTGTTAATGAAGTCATTAAGATTGTATAGGATCTACCTCATTGAGGATTGAGTTCATTTACACGGGGCGCGACAGCCCGCTCGCGTGTAGTAATAACTAGAACTTTGGAATGTCAACTTGTACTATGTTTGAGTTAGGAAATAGGTATGATTTACCCAATTATATTTTTAAAAGGACTTAAATAATTCTCGTACTACGCTATTTATATTGATCCTACTAAGCTATGTTGTGACAATTCGACAAAATTGTATGTTATTTTAGGAAATTATGTAGATTAACAGGTCTGGCTTTTTCCCGCAGCTTCAATTATTTCTTGATAAAAGGTCTCTATGACCTTATCTGTAACCTTGACAACAACTATTTTCATTACCGCATGAGATTATTTTGATGTAAAATTGACCTCAATAGTGGGCACGATGCAACCGTTCTATGTTAACTTTATCGCCAATGCAATTTTTTTTTAGCTGTTATTATAATTCTCAAGCTTTAGTGTTCGACGATCGTTATACAAAACTTTGCTTCGTTACAAGAACAAGTTAACTATACTTATTATGGTTCGTGACTGCCCGTCTACCAAGTTTATGAAGATGAATTGTTTTCTTCGAATGAATGGCACTGCATAATCAATTCCGAGGGAATGACAAGTTAATCTCTAAGCATTTCATTAATAAACAGCAACAAATTAAAACATCCTGGCGATGAAATTGAGGAAAAAAATCCCTTAATCCACATAAAATATAACTTATTCTTCTAGAGGTTGCATGCATGCATGAATATAGTCCTGTCACAATCATTAATATATATGTCCGTGTATTATAAAGAAACTCCATCTATCTCTTGGTCCTTAATATTTGGTAAGCATAACTGAATATCCGAGAGACAAAATCAATGAGGAAAAACCAAAAGCTTCCAATAATATTAGCACAAGAAACATTGCAAACAATAAGCATTCGATCAAAACACAAGTCTCTGTTACCAAATGGTGATATAATGGGTTTTGCGACGTGACACTATGCAAAAAACCTCTCAGCACCATACCTCATGTCGGTGAATATAAATGCGAGTCGGGGTTTTTTTTCTTAGCTGACTTCCTGTCTTCGTTGAAGACACTAAAATATGCAGTATTCTCGTCATAGAATTACTGGTATTTTTTCAGTTTATTTTCTACATCAGTTTTTATTTCAACAAGCTGTATTTAGTCCAGTAAGACTTAATTTTGCGCTTCCCTTGAAAAGGAATTTCCTTGCATCAAACATTTTCAAAATTCAAATTCCAAGCTTAGCAAACTGAAATTCCTCAAACAAATTACTGGTGCTTTCGAATTCTGACAGTGTTCCCAACAGAAGCAAAATAATCTAGGAAGGCACCGCAAATTCTGTCGTGAACAGACTTATCATTAAACGAGGGCCAAAACTGTAACAATTTGAACCCAACCTGACCTCACGCGTTCATCAACTTAGGTATTATTCAGTGAACAAACAAGGCAAGCCACCTCAGAGAAGCTGTGTTCACATGTCAAGCAAAATATTACTACTTACTTGACTTGAACTACAAAATAGCATTTAATTTTCTTTGCCTTGCATCAGCCAGGTGAAGTCTGGCTACAAAAAGAAAAACCTCATAGTATTTTTCTAAATTACGGCGAAGCTATAGTAGGACTACTCCTATACTATAATAGCTTTTCCGATAAATGAGTGTGAATTCGAACTCCAACTACACAATTTTCATTAAAATCTTGTTTGCGGCTTATCTGTAGTTTAGTTTTTAACGCTATATTTTATTATATTCTTAAAAAGTTACTGGTACCGTCGTTTTGTAAGTTTGTGGCATGTTATCCGACCTATTTATGTGGGTCTTGATCTGATACTTATTCGATGAACTAAGATATGCTTTCTTTTTCCGGATTGGTCGGTATGGGCTAGTTCTATGGGCGCATTGTTAGTAAATAATGAACGACCAAAGTAAATTTCAGTCTCAGAATAAATCTGCAGTTACTTAAGAGTAATTTAATATTACTTTATACCTACATCAACAAATAGCCAGCATATTGGGGAACATTTGATGTCTGCGCATAAAATGTTTATTTTGATATTCAAGATAGTAATAGTGACAGGCGACAGCCAATCTAGAAAGTGCACGTTTACTCTCACAAATTTTAGATAATAATAGAATCCATACTATTATATTACACTATGATTAAGACACACGAGCTTACGCCATCATCACAGCCGTTTAGTGCATTCTGATATTGGCACACTCGTCTATACCTTATACACAAAAAGAATAACAATTTTTTTCGACGAATGTTACAGACCGACCTGACGATAAGTGACTGATAAGTGGTTGCCGTCGCCCATGAACAATACAATACGATTCAGGTGCTCCCCAAGTATATGACCGAAAGCCACCCGCCACTGAGCCGGGGACGAAACGTCTCATGCGGCTGTAATTCCACCGGCACATATTATTCTGTGTGGCCGCAGCTCTACCCATACTCAACGACCATGCCAAGACGGTGCGTTACGACGCAATGTACCATAAAAACTGAAGATAAGCTCGCCTTACTTTTATCATCACGTATACACCTTCCCATTGTTTTGGGGAACACGATATTGTCTAATTTGTTATGACTTGGGTCTTACCTGCTAGGGTGTTGGCCCGATTATCGTTGGGCTCAAAGATTATTTTTTCTTCGTGACATTTTCTTCATGAACGAAAGGAATATTCTACAAAGAGTCCTTATTGAGTTATTTAGAAATAAGTTGACTTACTTTGTTTCGAGTTGCACGACTGTAACTGTTTTTTTTTTTTTTTTTTTTTTTCATTCATTTTCCGCATGCAACTTGCAAAGCTATAGACTTAAATACTCAGAAAAGAGTCACTCTACAAAAGTCAACGTCCCAATAATTATTTCAAAATGAATCTCAAGTAAATAAATCAATTGACGCATGTATGAAAGATCACTATTTTAAAATGACCGATTTGACAGTTTTTATGGTTGTGTTGGTAATTATCAGGACAGAAATAAAATACTTTTTTTCAAAGCGCATTTCACATTTTATTCGTTAGTTAATTGCACCCGTGCTGAGCTGCGGCGGGTCGCTAGTTTTCAATAAATACCTCCAGTAGTTCGGCAACATAATATTCAATTAAAACATTGAACAAACTTTCGAAATTTATGGCAGCAAAATTATCGGATCTTAATGGCGATGTATTCAACAAACCGCGAGTAAATGGAAACACTCGGTCATAAGCTAGCCGAAGTAAAGTTGTTTACTACTCGTAAACGTAATCAATAAACGTAAGTTATGTGACAGCCCCACTTTTTAGTGGCGCTTTATATGGAAGCCAAATATGAAGCGTAAAATTTGGGTATATATATAAAAATACGCGTTAGGAAGGCTGTTAAATGAACCCACTGAATGAGCCGATCTATAAACTGAAATTCATGTTAAACAATGTGGCATTCATAATTGTTTTCGAGGCATTATGGGAAATATCCCTAGCCCGCTTTCGAGGTGATAGGTCGCGGAGGCCGGCCGCGGCAGACTTTGTGTGATGAGCGTAAAGTTAGTTCTTGGGTGCTTGTCTTGTGTTTCTGTGTTTGTCCATGCCACGTGCAACACAGGGAACTCTGTATGATTCTTATTCTTACACAGTTCAAGCATTTGTGTGAGGAACATAGATGTTTGTTATTTCTGGGTGTTGATATGTATTAATGTATATTTGACAATAAAAGTACCATATAAGTATTCTATCATATATATTATCTATTTCCCACAGTATATGCTACGCTTAGGTCAGGGCACTGTGTGAACAAACACAGCCATACCATAAAGCTGAGCTCAACATACCCCGCCCCGATCCCCCATCGAGGCGTGGATGCGCAAAAGCATTTCCTCACGTAAAAAAAAAAAAAAAAAAAAAAGGGCACTGTGTGAAATGTAGATTAATATACTATCATCTTATTAACTAGCTGCGCCCCGCGGTGTTACCCGTGGTTTTCCTAGTATAATGATAACATATCATTCACGTCGGTTAATATGAGATCAAAATACAGTTTCAACAGTATTCACACAGTTAAAGGAACGTTATTCATTTAAAATTTCCACCGATATCAAATTGGAACCAAGTTGGTCACGCATAATGCAATCGAATGATATATGGGAAACGAGATTTCATGAGAACATTTCAAAGCTACAAAACTGAGACGATGTTACGGTTGAATTTAGCACAAATCACTACAAAATTGTACATAAAAAATACTTTTATAATACAATAAATAAGGAGAAAGAATGGATTGCAATCTATGAAACTTGTTGGTTAACATAATGTTGTTATCTAGATTATGTATAAAACATAAACATAATATAGATATTCAATATCTTTTATAGTACACAATATATTGTAGTATCATAAGATATGTATCTTGTCTTTTTTTATTTATTTATATGTAACAGGCGCAGGCTTTGATTCTTATAATGCATTGATTATGCGTAGGTAGTGTGATGAATTAACAATACGCTTAATAAATATAATACTTTTATAAATTACCGTATTAGTGTAATATTAATCATCATAAATTAACTAAAAGAATCGAATACACGAATACGATTATTTTCCAAAAACAAGCCGAGTGTTCCGTATCAAATCGAGATGAGAATTTCGGGTCATGTAAGCCGTAACAAGGGACGTGAGATAATTTTCTTACAGGCTCCTCAATAAAATCATTTTCCGGAATCACGGGAGCAAAACAAGGCCAAAATGAAAAGAAAACAGGCAGGTGGAATGAATGGAAATTGGCCGAGCGACTGTAGATTGTCAGTGAGAAAATCCTTGGAGGAACGTGCTCATTCAGATTAGTCATTTGGCTTTTATATCTCTTGTAATTTTCAATCTTGCTTTTTTATCTTCAATATAACTTACTCCCAAGTATTTCGCCATTCTTTCGTTAATAAGATTAGCTATATGAAAGATTGTGTAGGATATTTGACAGGAACGTTCAAGTATTTAATATTATATACTCATTAAGAGATCATTTCATAAAGTTTGGTGATACATAAAATAAATACACTATTTACGATACGATAAAATCTATTGCATATTTTCCCCTGTTAGTAAAATAAATAAAACCAGTTAATATAAAATATATGGAATAAATTATAACGACTACCGCTAGTGTATATTTTTACGATCATACATAACATATAACATGAAAGCTGAAACGAGAAAAATGCCATTTTCACCACATTTGTAGAGAATAGAGCTCAATTGCCACAATAGGCAAAAGAAATTTTAATAAAAATATAGTGACCCGTTTGGCTAGCAACCAATTGCGCGTCGGCTGAGACCAGAAGAAGTGTTTGCGAATTGTAAAACGCTAAGAACTTTAGACTATTAGAATTCCTAAAGACATTGTGGTCCGTTAAGCGCCAAAGTGGTATTTTTTATCTGTGTCAAAATGAGCTGATATCCTTCATCCTTTCGCTCATAAAGAACAGGTCAGATCTTTCCCTACCTAAATTTGAGAAGATCCAAATCGCGTCGCGTTGGACTCGTACTCAAAAACCAATTTCACTGATGCACTACTGTTTCGTAAATTTCTAAGTATATTCTCAGAACTGACCGTTAGAACTTGTCATAAGTTCTACTGCTTTAGGTTGCTCTTCAAACCAAGGGACACGTGTTCTGAGTTCTTGCGGCACCGCTGAAAAAGGTTTCCAAGTATTTTGTAAAGAATTGTATAGAAATAAAGACCTTTGACTTTGACGATAGCAGATCGCAATAACATAGTTGCACGAATATGTGAACTTCCAAGACCAAGACGCTCGACGGTCTGAAGCGGTCCCAGCGAACAATTGTAACTCAGAAGTTTCCCATGAATCAGAACCTAGCACCAATCGACTATAACAGTATTCCAATCAACATCGCCGTGAGTAACACGAAACAAGAAATCAAAACTACACTTCATCGAATGAGGGCATCGTTCCACTTTCCGGCTAAAACTGGTTTCGGATCCAACTCCAGCCGTTTTACCCATACCGATTACTCTTACCATATTTCCGGAGGTAATATTTTGAATAAACAAGCGATTGAACTTTTTCTGGAACAGAAATCTTAATAAGGCTATCTAAAACCTGATAATTTACTGTCATTTGGCATGTCTGTGCATGTAATGTGGCTAAGGAGATCCTGTCACACGATATATATAATGCGAATGTATTGTTTTCACGTAAAGATGAAATTTTTACGTGTCCATACGCTACGATGCCACAGACAGACACAAATATATAACACCCCTCTTTTTCGTCGGGGGTCAAAACATATCCATCGAAAACTTCTTTGATTTGCTTACCATCTTTTTTTATGAAAGTTGAGATAAGTCTCACATCATTTCATATTTTCTAGTTGACTTCTTCATTTATGTTGTAGTTAATAGCAGGTTATCTTGAATCAACCTGACCCTGACTGACGTCTGACATTGGCATTTGTGAAATGACATTTCAACTGGCTAGTTAAGATTTTACATGTCGAATTGGAGGCAACGCTGGTACGTAGTCAGTACGTTCACAATCTTTACCAAAAACACATAATCGCAATAATTCAATGAGTATGCTGATTGTCTATCCATATTTTTTTTTTTTTTTATATAAGTTAGTTATGGAACGAGCTGAGGGCCCACCTGATGGTAAGTGGTGACCCCCGCCCATGACAACAGTAATACGACCCAGTATAAGATTTGGATCTTACACTGAGCCGCATTCATCCTGCTGCGTCCATCACCCGGGGATGATATGTCTCATGCGCATGTGGTTTCACTGGCACCCACACCCTTCCACCGGAACACAGTAATGCGAGCACTACTGCTAGGCGGCAGATTCCAGGTGTGGTGGCAGTACCTCTCCGGACGAACTGGGCACAAGTTCTACTGCTACTTTTGGTTACTCCTTTAGCACCACCCAGGGGGTACGTGTAGGGAATCAAAGGGTACACACCTACGGACGCGAGCAACTGGACCCCCCAAAAATGCGTCATATTTAAATGCGTGGTTGTAAAAAAATCTTATATCTACCCGCTTATCTAGTAAAGTTAAATTCCGGTAAACGAAAGGCATAAACATATGATAAGTAAACCGAGGTTACCGTAGCATGCACCCCGCCACTTCGTTTCACCGCAACACCTCAACTCCGCGATAAATCGAATTTTCACTGGATTTTCACAGTAAAAGTTTGATAGGTTTGAGATTGACATGTTTATCGTCAGCATAGATTGAATAATAAATAAATCCGTACCAATCACATGGCGTGCGATTCGTGTCACCGCACCCGTCAGGTAACAGTTTTGACGGAGCTTAACGTATTCAAATGTCACCCGGACGGTACCAATAAAAAATTTAAGGGTTTATGCTGTTAAAACAGCGAGAATGTTTCATTTCGTGGCTTGGTATTTTTTCAAATGTCTACGCCAGTGTTTGTCAAACTTTTTAATGACACGACCCCTTTAGTATGAAGAGATATTTCGCGACCCCCCTACCCGTTGCTTTTTTTTTCATGTATTTTATTTTGTGACAAATATTCAATATAAAATATTTATTCATTTTCATAATTATTTATTTCATACTAATTATTGTTTTTTTTTACAGCATTTGCTTTCACAAATTTTGCAACTCCCCTATAGAAGCTTGGCGACCCCCCTAAAGAGGCTTTACCTTAGTGAATAAGGTCTACGTCCAGCAGTGGACTAAAGTATGTGGATAAAGAGGTTAAGTATTGAAATAGACTCGAATGTCACATTCGTAATGATAAAATAAGTACTTGTACCGTTAGTGGACCGTTCTTGTGAGTGAACATGAGTCAGGCTCGACCGTATGAGAAACCTCTTTGTGTTGTGTTTGTTTGGATTATGTTTTATTTACTGTGGCATGTGAATAATTGTGGTCACATTATTGTGTTTAATACATTACAATGAATGTTATGTAATCGAAGTTGCTAATGGCGAATGATAGGCACTTCTTATGCACGAGCACGAGCTGAAGACTCAACTGATGGCAACTGGTTACCACTGCCCATAAGAGCAATACGACTTAGGTCCTCCTCGACCGAAGTATAAGACCCAAGTCGCTCCCGAGACGGTGATGTCACGTCTAATGCGCATGTGATTTCACGGGCACTCACACCCTTTCAGCAGAATACAGCAATGCGATTGCACCACTACTTGGCGGCAGATATCAGGTGCGGAGGCAGTACTTCTCCGCAAAGCAGAAAAAGACTAACTGCAGCAAAGCCTTCTAACAACAACTTGAATCCCAATCAATTTTATTCCTTAAGATCATATAATCATATTTGTTCGCATATAACGTGTCACAGAAACATAACAGTTCATTTTCTGTGTTTATCTAGTATCCCGTTCCAACTCTAAGCGATCAACTTTTTGCTAAGTAAAGTATGATTTTTTGTGTATTTTCTTTTAATTATATAAACGTTTACACACTCATACCTCCGCACTAGGATTCCCTGAGTCGCAGATGGCATGGACAAACACATAAACACAAGACAAACACTCAAGACCCGAGAACAAACTTCATGCTCACCACACAAAGTGTGCCCCGGCCGGGAATCGAACCCGGGACCCCTCGCTTCGAAGGCAGGGTTACTACCAACTAAGCCGGAGTCGTTAAAATACTCTTGTTTAACGATTTATTAAAGTAGATTTATGATGACTTAACTGGAATTATATAAATTTTTAAATACAAATGTCTATAATTTTTACTAGTTCGGGAGACTATGGGACGTTTTTGTCACATCTATTATGTAAAGAAATATAATTGTACATATTACTAGCTTTTACCAAATGGCTTTGACCATTCCCCAAAATATTTAGTTTCCTTACACCAGTACCATTACATAATTATACATATACACAGAATTTTCAAAATGAGCAAAAACCTTAGTATTATGAGATTATTATGAGAAAATTCGTCTTTATGAGTTTTTCATTTACAAAATTAATTAACACGTCTTTCATTATTTTGTTCAAGGAATGTGCACATAACAAGTCACGGGTCTACTCGCAACGGTTTTCGAAATATATATAACGTAATTTTTTTTTTGTCTCAGGTAATGGCTTGATTTCCAAAATACTTTTTTTTAATCTTTTCTTTTCTAAGCTTCAAGAAACACATACTCAAAATTTTAAATTGCCAGTTCCAACGACGACGAATTATGCGAATTATCTGTAAGTTCAATTCTCCTATATGTATCCATTATAGAGGTATTGGTAATATATGTATTCATCGCAAAAACATGTGACCCATTTTGCGGTTTTGCTTATTTTTACGAAACACGTAACAGCCCAGCAACTGTAAATGAGCAACCAACTTACCAATAAAGGAACTTAAAATATACCTTCGTAATTCCGCAGTGTTTTAATTTTCTTTAGGTTATCGACCACGCAGTAAATAACGAGATTTAAGGACCGTGCAAACCTCGACAAATCATTGTGACTCAGCCTGACAAAAATATCTTCGGGATTACTGCAGAATAATAAATAGCACTTGTATAGGCTAAGGGCTTTTATTTTTACGATGGAATTTGAAAATACTGACAAAGAGGAGAACCGGGATTATTTCGCTGAGATACCGCTCGGCCGACCCAAAAATGAAACTCGTGCTTATTGTCTAAGAGATTGATGAATTCTCCTTAGAATATTAGCTGGCAGAAAGGAGACGAGATTATTATATCTCATAATCAGCCTTTTTTACCATTTTGTATGTGAATTAAGTGACGGAACGAGATGCGTGTTATCATACTAATATTATTAATGCGAAAGGTTGTTTGTACGTACGTACGTCTTCACGCCTCAACGGATTTGGATGAAATTTGTTATGCTACAATATTTATCCCGAAAAAGTGACGTTGTTATGTTGTGTAGTACTTAGTGATGAAGAGTGGTTACAACCACCCATAAGCAACAGCAATACGAATAAGGCTTCTAAAGAATTAAACGAACAAAGCAGCATCGCGTTGCCCCGTTACTTTGAGATGGGGATCTTTAATCTCATGCGCCTGTAATTTCACCGACACCCACACACATCTGGAACACAAATCCGCGATTGCACTACTGCTTTGCCGTCAGTTGATAGTAGCTCTGCCTTCTGCGCTGTAGATGTGGCTTCGATTCCCGCTCAGGACAAGCATTTTGTGTCTCAATCAATCAATCGTCTAGTTCCCATAGTACAAGCTAAACCCATACAAAACATTTTACCGCGTCAAAAAAGGGAGAAACGATACGAGTGTAAAAGTTTACAGTGTAATGTCATTGTGGTCCATTTCGAGTTTTGATGCATCCTTTGCGTGTCAGACGCCTGTCATTATCAATGGACAAAATTGCTGTCATCCGCTTAACTGTCTGACAACGAGGGAAATCGGTGGGTACATATGGAATGAGCACTTGCTCAATGTCCACTCAATTGTTTTCCTGTTTTTACAAACAATGAATGACATAATAGATTACTATCAATCATCATTAGCTTTTTGGCTACTTTTTCGTGGACCTATGACTATGTGAAAGATGCACAACGTCAATGGGCTTTTGACGAAATTTTCGTTCTATAGGTTACCGTGTTGAGAACACACGTCTAATTCTATTATTTTAGTATTTTCCTATATCATTACTAAAATATTATTGTAATTTTTTAAATACTCTATTTGTAGATTATGAATGGCCTCACGGCGCTGTAGTGGATGTGGCGGCGTGGATTCTACTCTCACCTAGGACAAAAATTTATGTTCCCTACTGTTCTATTTAAAGTAATTATTGTACCAGTAATATGTTCCCATATTGCAAGCCATGCTTATTATAGCTTGGGTCTATATGACGCCGTGTAAAATTTGAAAGAACTGAAAGAACTCTTGACTTAATAATTGTTTAGTCATTACAGCCATTTCAATTCCTAAAACTTATATAAGTAAAATATAAATCGTTTTCTCAGCAGCATAAGTTTAAAATTAATCCACTTCAAGCCAGTTTCCTCCAATCTGACAGATGCGCCAGATTACAAGGTAGACTGGCCAACAAAGGAACTGCAAAAAAAGGAAGAGCCGAGTTTAACAAGCATTAAACGAAGTGTTTTTTCGAGACAGCAGGTGCCTCAGAACGTCCCCATTGGCTGGGGCGAATGTTGTTTATTATTCTGTGGCGGTTTCAAGGGCAGACAACCCCTGAATTTGAGTAAATAATAATACACCGCTTCGATTGTTTCCGAGACTTTATGGTCGAGACATGCGACGATAGTTACGTAAGGAACCAACTTTGACGTATTTACAAATGGTTTTTATAACGAAAGAGCTTCAAAATATACGTACAATGTATGTATGATTAGATTTGTAAAGAAATTACTGAGTTAAGTTTATTTTAAGTCAACTAGCTTAAAGTAGACTGCGATGTCACGTAAGAATGAAAATGTGGTCGGAAAGTAGCACGCTTGGTCTCGATAAAAAGACCCACCATGTTGCTCCCGTACCCTCAGAGTCCTTACAAGAATTCAGAGTTACAACCTCAGTGTTCTTCGGGTGGTACGAAACGAGCAACCCAAAGTAGCAGAAGATCCTTTGTCCGAAGAATTACTGCCACATCTGGTAATCCACCGCCACGCAGCGGCGCAATTGTGCTGCTGTATTCCGTGTGAGTGCCCGCGAAGTAACAGGCGTTTGAGATGTTACATACCCATTTCTAAGAACGGGCGTAACACGATGCGACTTTAAAAACTTTTGTAACACGATGCGCTCATGGTTCTGCTCATACTTCACTCGGGGAGGACCTAAGTCGTAATGCTGTTGTTATGGGCGGAGGTGATCACTTAATATCAGGTGGGCATTTGGCTCATACCGACATGTCTGCCTCTCAGTGGCTCCAATGAACATAATGTCGGTTTGGCAGCATGGCTGTTTCGATGGTGGCAAGCAGCAGACAAAACAACCCAACATAACTCTGCTCCATTAACACCACTCAGCGAGAAACGAGTAGGGGACCAAAGTAATCCCGAAACGAATAGTATTAAGTATTGAAATGTAATAGAATATACAATTTATTGGGTAGAAACCGACGGGCAAAATGCGGGTAAAATGTAAAGTTTGGAAATAAAACTTTTAAGATATGACATTCGGCTATCCCTATTGGTTCCGCTGTAGCGTCTTGCACTTTCGCTGATGAGGTACACTGATATGAATTTCTGTAATTTCAGTGAGCAGCCGTGATAAAAAATACGATATGGCTTCACAAATTGTACGGAACAAATACATATTTTATTACGTAGAATTCTAACTACGTTATATAATAATATAACAGAAAAAAGACTATATGTTTTCATAGGTCAGACGACTCCGTGGCTTAGTTGGTAGTAGCCCTGCCTTCGAAGCGAGGGGTCCCCGGTTCGAATCCCGGCCGGGGCATACTTTGTGTGGTCAGCATGAAGTTTTTTCTCGGGTATTGGGTGTTTGTCTTGTGTTTCTGTGTTTGTCCATGCCATCTGCGACACAGGGAATCATAGTAGTTATTCATGCGACTGATAACTGATTATGAAAACGGAGGCTTTACATTTAAATGCACTCCAATTATTGTACACCGACGAAACTTGAAGCGGCAACCTGGATTTACCGAAGCCATACCGTAGATATAGCGGTAGATTGCGCCACAGGGCAGTCGACGTCACGCGCGAAATTTTGGGATTGCTTATTTTATCGAATCCTATTGAACTGTGCGAACTTTTGGTCGTTGAATGAGAAAGGTTAGAAACTTCTCCCATAGATGACGCACTCGCCGAGATTAGACGATTATAGCAATCGTAGAATTTCGCGTAATACTTCGATTGGTTTGTGGCGCAAATGTAAAATTAACCCTCAGTGTTACACTTAAACATAAATACATATATTCTTCTCATATTTTTTTTAATGTAATTTAAAATGATGGAACAAGCTGATGTCCTGCCTGATGTTAAGTTACGTCGCCCCTAACAACTGTGGTAATATAATAAGGTCCTCTCCGACCTAAGTATGATAAGATCCAAGTAGAATTCGAGACGGGGATGTTACGTCTCAAACGCCATTTCACCGGCATTCACACCCTTCCACCAGAACAGCAATACAAATGCACCACCTTGGCGGCAGATTGCAAGGTGGCAGTATCTCTCCGGACAAACTTTGCACAAGTTCTACTGCTGCTTTGGGTTGTTCCTTTCGCACCACGGGGTCCCTACACGTGGCCTGGGGAACCCCAGATACGGACACGACCAACATGGACCCTCAAAAATTACTATTTTATGACGGCTACATAATACTTCGTATTTTAAATCGGAAAAACATTTAACATATTCGTAGTTACATTGCATTTAGCGAATGGGTAAAGCCAAGGGGTAAAGTCACCCTACGTAACCTTCAATGTGTTCCTTTTAAGGCTTTGCCTGTCTGGAAAGCAATAAACGCGGAAAGTTAGCCGTGCGATACCATTCGATCTCGGACCGTGACTCACCGCGGAACCAGGCAACAAACTTGCGTAACTTTGCCTGTGCCATTACTTTTGTCACAAAGTAAATAGGTACAAAGAGCCAATCGCATACGCTGCTCTCACGTTTTATACGGTGGACCCTCTACATGTATTTACTTTGTGACATACACATACTGACCAATACAAGAGACGCGTAAACTAGTAATGAGAATTTCCACAGAGTTGCAGCTTGTGAGCTAGGGCGTTCGTCCGTGAATCATGGTATGAGGTGATACTTTGATTTACATTTCAGTTTAGAACAGAGTTTAATTAAAGAGTTAGAATTAAATGGAGTACTGCACTCCATTTCATTCATAATTCAGTAGGGGAAAACGTTTACTGATGTTTATAGGCGGCTGTGGACTCTTAACATCAGGTGAGATGTCAGCAAGTGTTGTCACTATGCAAAAAAAATTATGGAAAATATTTGTACCAAAGTTCAATACATACACATCTTACGACTATTATAAACGCGAAAGTTTCTAAGTATGGATGGATGTTTGTTACTCAATCACGCCAGAACGGCTGAACGGACCTAGATAGAATTTGGCACAGAGATAGATTATAGTCTGGAATAGCACATAGGCTACTTTTTATGCCAGAAAAATGTACGGATCCCTTAAGAACTCCAATCGCGGGTAAGACCGTGAGGCGCAACTACACTACACAAATAATATACGTTTAGCACAAAGTGTAATTTTTTGAAGAGGTAATTAAATACGTTGTAGTTAAAAAACAAAACTTTCTAGTTTACTGAATCGATTCGTTCCACAAGTTCTTAATACAAACATGATGTCATAGATATATAAAAAATGTTTGGTTTGTTGGCACCATAATCGTTTATCATTCGAGGCGATAGGAAATCAATACCCAA
Organism: Aplocera efformata; assembly: GCA_921293045.1. Classification (NCBI taxonomy): domain Eukaryota; kingdom Metazoa; phylum Arthropoda; class Insecta; order Lepidoptera; family Geometridae; genus Aplocera; species Aplocera efformata. Next base: position 3,892,020 of record OV121057.1, read on the forward strand.
CACTGATAATTCTACTGTAAGTACGAGTAGTGACATTCAATATTCAATTTCGAATATACCGATCGATTTAGCTTAATAATAAAATTTGTCCTGGATTACTTAGAATTGATTACAAACAACAAACAACAACACACTCATACCTCTGCAATAGGATTCCCCGTGTCGCAGATGGCATGGACAAATACAGAAACACAAGACAAACACCCAAGACCCGAGAACAAAGTTCATGCTCACCACACAAAGTGCGCCCCGGCCGGGAATCGAACCCAGGACCCCTCGCTTCGAATGCAGGGTACTACCAACTAAGCCACGGAGCCGTCAACTGGAAGGTGTTAAGTTGTTCGTGTAAAAACAATGGCTGAGATGATCTCACTTGTCACGTATATGTTTCCACGATAGTGTAACCCGCAAAGTCAAACGTGGCCCCGTTTAATGTGAATTTATGTTTGTGTATTTACCTTGAATGTGTAGTATACTCTCGCTAGCCAAGAGATCGGTCGATGAATTACCTGAAAAAAAAAAATGGGCGTAAGCAAATATAGCAATACAAATAAATATTTTCGAGGCAGCCATAATTAACAGCTTTAAAATCAATTTGTTATTCTATGCATATTTCAAAATATGAAATTAAATTCCCAACGATTAATTACTGCAAATCGAGCACAAAACTATCAATTTATTCTGCGACAACAATACACAGAGCTATATTGTTTGCAGGCAGGGTTGTCAAAAACAGGAAGAGGCGGCGCGGCACAGCGGGCGGTGTCTGCCAACCCTGGAATCCCCACGTAACATGTCACTGTTTCATGAAAACATGTGTCAAGCACCAGTTCAGGGCCCGACACACGATGTCGTGTCATGTCACACGGTCTTTTGGGGATAATTTTTCCTTACTCCCGACCATTTTACACAGTGCATTGGAAAATTGCCTGTGTGCATGATTGTTTTTAGACAATGTGAGAAAAGTGTTTTTCTGTGCTTTTGTCTGGATAAAATCAATATCGATATGCCCACGCGTGAACTAAGTTTTTGTTGTGTTGCGTAACATGGGTACAGCAGCGTTCTCATACATTTTGTACGTACATTTTGGTAGTAAAAAAATAAAGTGTACTGCACTTACTAGGTATACTTCCGCTGATCACGTTTCAAAATAATAAAAGTCAACGACATCCTCGGAAACAAACAAAAATACCTTACGTGGAAAAAATCGCCTTACAAATATTAGTTTCTCAAATGCAATCATTAAGTTTTCCTCAGTTAGTAGACCAAATCAGTTATTTACCCATCTCGATTGAACTTTCTAGTATCTGTAGAACATGTCGAGACGCGTTACATAATAGGAATGATGACCTGCGAAGTGTATTCCCTTATCAACGTCGTATGAAAAGTGCTTCACGGAACGCGTGTCACAAAAAAAAACATAAAAGTTTCGTCGCTCCACATGTTTTCTTAATCGCGCGTATCATTCACACAGATCTAATAAAATATGAGATGCTTTAGTAATGGAGCATTAAATATTTGAGACTGAACGACGCCGATTTAATTATGATAAATGTACTGTGATTAATGTTTAATGGACGCGCTGATGAAGACAGTTAATGGATTAATACCTGCGTGATGGATTACTTTCGGTTTTCATCATAAAGTTACAGTTTTTTTATCTGATTAGAATCGGTAAAAATGGAATGTGGCGACTTACAAAAACAAAATATAATACAACGTTAACACACTCATACCTCTGCACTAGGAGTCCAGATAGCTCTGCAGATGGCATGGACAAACACAGAAACAAAAGACAAACACCCAAGATACGAGAACAAACTTCATGCTCACCGCACAAAGTGTGCCCCGGCCGGGAATCGAACCCGGGGCCCCTCGCTCCGAAGGCAGGGCTACTAAGCCACGGAGCCGTTGAACTATTTCTTCGCTTATCGTGGACCGATTTGGATGACTCTATTTTGATTTGAGTGTACCTCCGAGGTGATACCATAGAAATTGCAAAAAGTAATTCCAAGGTCGTAAAATATGTTTCTTGAAAGTATTGACGTGGGTTTATTCGGTTCTCAGATCAGACAGTTATTTTAAAAAGTTTAACTAGCAGTGGAACAAGTTCACCATTATTATTAGTCTTAACCTTGTAATCTTCATTATAAGTGCTAATGAAGATGGTTTACTGTCTAGCTCTTAAACAGAAATTTTTGTATGCACTTAAACAAAATAGAGAAATTGTCCCATGCACGATTCGCCTCTAGTCACGAATTGCTAACTCGAACCTAACTTCAATGACCAGCAATGCAGACCACTATCTCTGAGAATTGCTGAGTAATGTCCAAACTGTAGTTTCGGTGTCGGGTTATTACGTAGTCCTAAGAGCATACGGGTAAAATAATAAATAAATATTCATCGGCATTTCATGCACCGACGGATAGCGCATAGTCCGCATAACGTGTACTATGGGAACAAAATTACTGATAGAATATTTATATAGTATTTTTTTAGATACATACATATTAGATATTTAAAACCCAGTCACAACAAATCTATGTTCATGACACTCCTGGGTGGGAATAGAACGTACGAACAGCAAACAGAGCAACCAACCTTTTGTATGAAACTATCTGAAAGTACGAGCTAACGGCTCACCTTACAGTAACTGGATACCGCCGTCCATAAACAACAAATCGACTAAGGACCTGCTCGCCGAAATTTGAAGCCAGTAAAGACTTACCAACGATATTTTTGAATCCTTTAATCCTTATGTGATATATCATAGCAGAGAAAGGACACGATACCAAGGACACCAAGTGTTCCGTAGTGTTCCTAAGGCCGAAATACCAAGAACACCAAGTGTTCCGTAGTGTTCCTAAAGCCGAATAAATGAGTATGAGTATGATACTACTTGGCATAAAAAAATCTGATCAACAGTTTATCTTACGCTGGTTTCAATAAACTACTGAAATATTTCGCGTCTCGGTTCCAGCTCGATTCAGAGCAGATATCAAAAGATGAAGTATTTTATATCAATTTGCGCAATCGTGCAAAGTATATTTAAGCAGCTCTTCTACCGTGCCGGTCTTAGCTTTTTAATGGCGCCATTTATGTAGGATGGGGGTAAAATATCCGTATAAAGGAAGACGGACCGAGAATTCTGATGATGATTAGAGTCGTGAGACGAATACTAGGACCCTCGTGATTAAAATTAAGGTTATATTACGTACTATCTTGAAGCAGTACTGTTCTATAACTGGCCTTGCAGCTCAGTTGGTAATAGTTCTGTTACGCTGTAGTTCTTGGGTTCAATTTTCACCAATTTTCACAAGCATTTGTGTGAGGACCGTAGATGGTTTTTTTTGTGTCCGAACGTAACATGTTTTATTGTAATTATGTGTTTACAAAACAAAAAAATCTACTATGTTATAAACAGAATAGTACTATATATATAATACAGTATTCTGTCAGCCATCTAGTTTCAAAGCTATGCTTAATTTGGGGCTGAATGGTATTGTATGAAATGTTCATGAATATTTATTTAACATTTATTAGACGATGCTTTCTGTAGATAAAGTAGGGTAAGTATTTCGTATTTTCGAAGAGTTGATATTATAGACAGATTAGACAGTGAATCTTGTGATTATTACGTACATTGATATCTTCAATACAATTTTAATATATGACTCATGATGATTCAATTCAAAATTCAATGCACAATGGTCATATATACATCAAACTTAATACTTAACGGAATTCAGCATCGAAATCTTGGTCGAGCAAAATGAACATTGATTGACCATTGTGGCAGCAACAATAAGCAATCAAAGACGGGTCTAGTGCTAATAGTGGCAGGTTCAGCGCACTTCATTTTACGCCTCTCGTTACGATGGCTCTTCAAATCGCTCGCCAGCTTTGTCTGACATACACCAGGATCTACCAAAATAATATGAGAAATATATAATAGAACGTAAGCAACAAGATCTATAAGCAAAATATCATCGTACAAATCGCACCTTTAGAATGAAAGTGACCTAATACAAAATTTTAAGTGTAAAACAGGTGCAGTTTTACTTATAGATCGGTCTCTTTTTTCCCCACAGGGATTTAGAATAAGCCTTTTAAGGTTAGTTTATAGCAAAATCTGAATTTACAGAAGTTTTGAATTAGGTCACTTTCATTCTAAAGGTGCGAAATATTTTAAAAATGAAAGTTTGTCGGTATGTTTGTTTGTTACTCGTTTACGCTTCGACGGCTGAACGGATTTGGATGAAATTTGCTATGAAGGTAGCTCATACACATAGGTTCGTTACAAATCGAACACACGAACTACAGCGCAGAAGGCAGTGCTACTATCAGAACATACTCAATTGGTAGCAGTTGAATACGAAATATTCAGTCTACATCATTTAAATTGTAGATTACTTACCACCTAATATTAGGTGTCGTCTCATGCGCATGTGATATGACCGGCACCCACACCCTACCACGGGAACACAACATTCCGAGTGCACCACTGCCTGGCGGCAGATTACCAGATTACCAACTATGCACAAGTGCTACTACAACTTTTTGTTGCCTTGTAATTAATAACAGTGACGCGAAGACTTCGGTCCACAACAGTTATAACCAGCCCATCAATGCATTAGCGAGCAGACAAACTAGTTTCCTTCCATACAGTTGATATCGCCATTGTGAAAGTAAAAAGCAATCGGAAGTCATCGAAAGCTGTTCCATTCAGCGGATCTCACTCCCTACACTCGATTTATATTTTCTGGTTTCTGATTATTTTTCTACGAATAGAAGACAAGTTGTTGGCATTATTTGAGCCTCTCGTCTCAGTTGGTTGGCTCAGTTGGCATTCCGCGCTGTAGTCGTAGGTTAGATTCCCACTCAGGACAAACATTTCACGAAAAAACTCGTGCTTCTGTGTGTGCAATAATATATGCAAAAATATATAAATAAATAAACGTTTACACACTCATACCTCTGCACTAGGATTCCCTGTGTCGCAGATGGCATGGACAAACACAGAAACACGTTACAAACACCCAAGACCCGAGAACAAACTTCATGCTCACCACACAAAGTGTGCCCGGCCGGGAATCGAACCCGGGACCCCTTGCTCCGAAGGCAGGGCTACTGCCAACTAAGCCACAGAGTCATGAGTACTAGCTGCGCCCCGCGGTATTACCCGCAGTTTACCGGGAACAAAAGTAGCCTATGTGTTAATCCAGGCTATCTTGGGTGTAAATTATTTCATCCAAATCCGTTGACCTGTTTGAGCGTGAAGGAGTAAGAAACATACACACACACATACATAAAAATTTTCGCCTTTATAATATACTAGCGACCCGCCCCGGCTTCGCACGGTTAGTAAAGCAAAGAGCGTCGTCTCAAAAACTACCCGTGCGAAGCCGGGGTGACTTGCTAGTGTATACATATAAACCTTCCTCTTGAATCACTCTATCTATTAAAAAAACCGCATCAAAATCCGTTGCGTATTTTTAAAGATTTAAGCATACATAGGGATATAGGGACAGAGAAAGCGACTTTCTTTTATACTATATAGGGAAATGTGACTATATTAGTAATCTGGCTCCAACAGTACAACTTATGCTTAGCTTGGGACTAAATGCTGTGTAAAATGTGCAAATGTTTTACAAACATATACAAATTCACACCATTTCCCTCAAACGATGGGACTTAATGCTACTCTTAACGTTGTGCGTTACTATCGTGGGAACGTAGACGTCACAAGCGGCGAGCTTATCACCACTATTGTTTTCCCATGAATCACTCGAACACTCTTTTCAGTAAAATTAACATTCCTTAAAAAGCCGACGAGCTTGAGAGACTTATTACCAATACCATTATTGGGTTCCGGTGGAAGGGTTTGTGTTCCGAACAGCCGTAGTGTCATAACGGTAGACATACAATACTACATTGTTTATGCGAAATAATAGAATCCTTGGCCTACGGGACTAACCATAAAGCCAAGGATAATAGTAACACAGATTTCTTCAATACCGTTATGACCATCTGGTGTACGGGACGTTTCTCAAAACTCCCATAAATAGATAGAATAGGTTATAAATATGTATTGTTAATAATATACTTTTAAAACCATCAATAAAGCTAACTAGTGGGAACGGTTTTAGAAAGTGGCCTGGCGTCCTGAGAGCTTGTTTAAATAGCGCGAGGTTCCTATAATCGTGGCAGTTCCGTCTATACCGTTGAGTCGAGTCAGTCATAATGACAGTTGTGTCCAAACTGTCGAGTCGGTCATAATAGTAGTTGCGTCTAACCAGTCGAGTCGAGTCAGTCGTAATAGTAGTGCTAAACAGTGATCATTTACAATTCACATATAGGGATTGTACTTGATAATAGTCACAGTCGTCGTAATAGTTGACGGCTATAGTAATAGTGAAGCACTGGCTCTTCAATAGAAAAGGAACCCTCCAGCTCTCAGTGACCTCGTAACCAGGAACCTTCTCAAACCCAACCTTCTGGATCATCAACAACCAAATCCTACGGCGTTTCTCTTCGACGAATAGAATCCCAGCAATAGAAGTGTGCCGCCGAGAATCCTCCAAACCGGGAGTGACACACATACATATATGGCGTGACACGACCATTTCACACCGCCATAGATACAGTCCACTTTTCGGTTCGTGTCACGTGGGTACATAGCCCGCCACATCTCGGCTAGGAGGCGTCGTGCACATTTTATGGTCCTTCGAGCCGGATCTGAGGAGAAACTAGGACCATTTTATGGTCCTTCGATAGCCAGATTTGAAGATAACCTAGGAAGATGGTCGTCACCCGATCAAGAAGTGGGGATGAACCCGCGAGTTCATCTTCGAACGGTAACACCAACGCCGCCGTTACTACCGCGCCGCCTGCGTCCCTCGCAGTCGTGCCGACCCCCGCGGTCGCACCATCTGCACGTTCCGAGACCGCGAGTCCCGTTACGACCGCGCCAAATGCGCCGCTGGCTTACAAAGCCGCATGCTGTGCGCCAGTAGTCACCCGTCCACCCGCGTCGCAGTACACGTCATCCGCCGACATGTCGTTCGGAATTAACACATCGTCGTCCGAGATGACGCTACCGCATTCGTGCTATTTCGTGCCAGCGAGCAACGCCACAGCCGCATCGTCGAGCGGAGGCACGAATTACGTCACAGAAACTCCGAGCCAGGAAATAGAAGAAGCGGGACAGACATCGGAAGAGGCCACCATAGTCACCGGCGGGAGGGAACACAGAGGCCCCGAGAGGACAGCGTCAAGGACCGAATCAGCATCGAGCAAAGTAAAATCGACAGTTTCAGCAAAGGCAAGGTACGATAGAATAGCGAAAGCTCGATTAAAATTATTGAAGATTCGAGAGCAAATAGCGGCCGCAAAGCTGAAAAGATTAGAAGAAGAATCGGACGACGACGCTGAGACGATAGCATCGGGCCCTGAAGAGACAACGAGGATAGCTGACTGGGTTACAAATACGAGAGTGTTGGCCATAGCAAACGAGCCACACGAAGACGCCGTGAGAGACCCGACGCCCTCCGCACTGCCGACGGAGGGCCGGCCGACGCGACTGCCCACTAGGAAGGAGACGGTGCCGCGTCCTACACCCGCTGCGGTTCCTGCACCATTTATAGATAGAGGACAGGAATTGCCAGCAGCGAACGGGGAGCGTGGCCCGAATAGTTATAGTGTATCCGAAGTAATCGGACAAGGACCCCCAGTGAATAGTGTTCATAGAAATAGTGCATACGTGCCCAATAGTGTACATTTAGACGGAGCACGTTTGCATAATAGTAATATAAATAGCTCATACGCGCACAATAGTCATCATAGAGATAGTGCATATGTGCTTAATAGCGTCTACAAGCCACACGAAGACGGCTTAAGAGATCCGACACCCTCCGCACTGCCGACGGAGGGCCGGCCGACGCGAATGTCCACTGGGAAGGAAACGGTGCCGCGTCCTACACCCGCTGCGTTTCCTGCACACTTTATAGATAGAGAACAGGAATTGCCAGCAGCGAACGGGGAGCGTGGCCCGAATAGTTATAATGTATCCGGATTAATCGGACAAGGACCCCCAGTGTATAGTGTTAATAGAAATAGTGCATACGTGCACAATAGTTTTCATAGAGACGGTAAACGTGTGCAAAATAGTTTTCATCGAGACAGTGCGTATGTGTTTAATAAGCCACACGAGGACGGCTTCAGAGACTCTACGCCCTCCGCACTGCCGACGGAGGGCCGGCCTACGCGACTGGCCACTGGGAAGGAGACGGCGCCGCGTCCTACACCCACTGCGTTTCCTGCACCATTTATAGATAGAGGAGAGGAATTGCCAGCAGCGAACGGGGAGCGTGGCCCAAATAGTTATAGTGTATCCGGATTAATCGGACAAGGACCCCCAGTGAATAGTGTTAATATAAATAGTGCGTACGTGCCCAATAGTGCTCAAATAGACGATACACGTATGCAAAATAGTCTTTATGGAGACAGTGTATTCGCGCCCAATAGAATACATATAGACGGTGTGCGCGTGCATAATAGTGCAAATAGAGACAGTGCCAGTGCGTATGTGCTCAATAGCGTCAATAGAGACAGTGCATGCGTACAAAATAGTGTCAACGTCGATAGTACGTCATACGTGATCAATAGTGCGCGTAAGGACATTAGTAGTGCAGCGGTGAACGATCGAGTCCCAGGGCCGCCAGCCCACATTTGGAATAGAGTGGACAACGTTGGATGCAGTACTGAAATAGCAGCTTACCCGAGCGCCGCCTTCACGGGTATCGTGGACGAAGCAAGGTTACCGGAAAACATTGGTTTGCAAGCGCCAAGGTATGTGGACAATAGTAATAGTATAGATGCGCATCAATCAGCGCCATCGTATCCAGTCCACCCTTCACCGGCGGGAGTTGTCGCGACGCAACAATATAGTGAGGTGAATCAGTTGGCTACCGCAATAGTACAGGCGATACGAACCGGACAACAGACGACATCGAAGTATTTCACAGAGCTACCGTATTACAACGGGTCATATCAGGAATGGCTTGCTTTCCGGGCGGCATATGTACAGACCGCTAATATTTATAGTGAGACAGAAAATGTAGCTAGACTCAGAAAATGTCTCAAAGGGAGAGCAAGAGAAGCGGTCGATAGTCTGTTGATTTACAACGTTAGCTCACACGAAATTATGAGAACGTTAGAGATGAGATTCGGTCGCCCAGACGCCATAGCCATGGCCGAACTTGAAAGGTTGAGGTCACTATCGAAACTAACAGATTCACCCAGGGATATATGCACCTTAGCGAGCAAAGTTTCCAACATAGTCGCCACAATTCAAGCATTGCAACGAGTTCATTATCTGTATAATCCGGAGGTAACAAAAACTTTAATAGATAAGCTCACGCCAACAATGAGGTACCGCTGGTACGACTTTGCGACGGAGCAACCAGCGGACGAGCCCGATTTATTAAAGCTCTCTCGATTTTTGGCACGAGAGGCAAATAGGTGCGGCCCTTACGCACCACCTGAGATAGTCCCGTGCGCAGAGACAATAGATAAAGGTAACAATAGATACAATAGAGATAGAAGTTACACTGCGAGCAGGGAAATGAAACAAAAGAAAGCCTGCCTAATATGCAATAAGGAAGCTCATCCAACAACGGAATGCCGTAAGTTCACCAACGAAGATGTCCCAGGAAGATGGGACATAGCTAAAAGAAAGAAATTGTGTTTTAGGTGTCTTCGACCTAAAACAAAGAGTCACACGTGTAAGATGAAACGGTGTGAGAAAGATGGCTGCCAGTTCTTGCACAATAGACTCCTCCATATTAATAGGGAGGCCAGCGAACAAATTAAGGAAGCTGTAGCATCCACATGGACTCCCAAGAACGTCCAGACACTTTTAAAAATAGTTCCGGTTACAGTCTTTGGACCATTGGGAGAGATAGATACGTTCGCATTGCTGGACGACGGATCAACGGTCACATTAATCGACGAGCAAATAGCTAATAGAATAGGAGCCAAGGGAGTCACGGACCCCTTGCTCATAGAAGCAATTGGTAACTCGGAGATCAGACAGAAAATGTCCCAGAGAATACTGCTGACTCTCCGAGGCAAGGAAGAGCATACAATAGAAGCTCGCACGATAGATAAATTGAATCTTTCACCTCAATTTATAAGCAAAGAAGATATAGATAAATGTTGTCACTTACAAGACATAAATGCAGACATATTTCATGGTAAAGCCAAGCCAAAGATTCTTATAGGACAAGACAATTGGCACCTATTGCTGACATGCGGAATGAGAAGAGGTGAGAAAGATCAACCGGTTGCATCACTAACTACGTTAGGATGGGTACTCCACGGGTCGAGAGTAAGAAGCCATGGAAATAGAACTTCACCTCAGAATGTGAAAACCTTCCACATTGGAAGAGACCGACAGGGTCAACAGTTGAACAAATCCATTGTGGTAGGACCACTGCCACAATACGATCCTAACGTAAAGGTGTTACAGAAGCCGACAGAGTACATAGTACAGAAACCGGATGGAGATCACGAAACCTCAATGCTGCATAGATATAGCCGTAAGATAATGCCCAATAGTAATAGAAACGCGGATCGTGGACAAAGGAAGCAAATAAATAGACTCCAATCCGCCGGGCGAAAGATAGAAATCGTAAAAATAAAGTCATGCTACCGACGATCTAAAGCTTCATCACGCCGAGGTCGAGATAAAGAACAACAAGTGCCGCCAGCGCTTTTGGGTCCTGCGCCTGTGATCGGTGACCCAGAGTTTCACCACACATGGAAAAAGACAAGGCGTAGAAGACATCGTGAAGGTCATGGAAATAAACCATCCTTGCAATGTATGACCCAGGGGAGTCATGTTCGCCGTGTACCCGGGAGCCGACGGAATAGTAAGCACCGTCAACGTTCGTACCCGAGGAAGATCCTGCCTCTGGAACCAGAACCGGCTGTTTCTACACCATAGTTTGCAGTGCCCGGAGACACTGCACGGCGGGAGAAATGTTCCGAACAGCCGTAGTGTCATAACGGTAGACATACAATACTACATTGTTTATGCGAAATAATAGAATCCTTGGCCTACGGGACTAACCATAAAGCCAAGGATAATAGTAACACAGATTTCTTCAATACCGTTATGACCATCTGGTGTACGGGACGTTTCTCAAAACTCCCATAAATAGATAGAATAGGTTATAAATATGTATTGTTAATAATATACTTTTAAAACCATCAATAAAGCTAACTAGTGGGAACGGTTTTAGAAAGTGGCCTGGCGTCCTGAGAGCTTGTTTAAATAGCGCGAGGTTCCTATAATCGTGGCAGTTCCGTCTATACCGTTGAGTCGAGTCAGTCATAATGACAGTTGTGTCCAAACTGTCGAGTCGGTCATAATAGTAGTTGCGTCTAACCAGTCGAGTCGAGTCAGTCGTAATAGTAGTGCTAAACAGTGATCATTTACAATTCACATATAGGGATTGTACTTGATAATAGTCACAGTCGTCGTAATAGTTGACGGCTATAGTAATAGTGAAGCACTGGCTCTTCAATAGAAAAGGAACCCTCCAGCTCTCAGTGACCTCGTAACCAGGAACCTTCTCAAACCCAACCTTCTGGATCATCAACAACCAAATCCTACGGCGTTTCTCTTCGACGAATAGAATCCCAGCAATAGAAGTGTGCCGCCGAGAATCCTCCAAACCGGGAGTGACACACATACATATATGGCGTGACACGACCATTTCACACCGCCATAGATACAGTCCACTTTTCGGTTCGTGTCACGTGGGTACATAGCCCGCCACATCTCGGCTAGGAGGCGTCGTGCACAGTTTGGGTGCCGGTGAAATCGCATGCGCATGAGACGTATCATCTCCGCCATGGGTGTTAGTCGCAGCAGGATTAAAATGCGACCCAAATCTTATATTGAGTCGCATTACTGTTGTCATGTTCGGGGGTCGCCACTTACCAGGTGGGCCCTCAGCTCGTTCCGTCACATTTTCACATAAAAAAAAACAAAGCTGTAGTATTTTTTAATGGTTTTAAATCAATTGTAACAAACGCAAAAAGAACAAATGTATGTTCAACGGAGAGACCCGTTCGAATTCTTGGTAAAACTTTAAGCTCGCTGAAATGAACCCCAAAATCAATTAAAATTGTCACCCAGGATTCCAGAAACTGCTTAAGTTTATTTTTAAAGCGAGCAATGGTTCGCTTTGTGGCGAACTATGCCCTTGGGGAACATACAGACTATATTCCTTTAATAGACTGCCATTGTGCCATCACCAGCAACTAATTACGTACTCGTTGATTAAATATGGGATTATGTTTGATACATTTCGGACGACAACCGGACGAACAGTAGTTCCCCAAACGGGAATCAAAGAAATCCATTTGCTTTAAAAACGAGAATAAAATAGGTATTTTAATTGTGTACCCAAATGGGAAAGGTACCAAACGGAAACATTACGCTGGGTTTTCGGTTTACTGACAAGTGCTGAAAGACCTAAGTCGCATCACATTGCACAGTCTACCTGTGACATTAATGTCAAAGTCAAAGTCAAACTCATTTATTCCTTTAGATCTCAAGTATCATTTGGATATCTCATGGTATCTGTAATTTTACTGGCTTCCTTCAAACTGAAGCACGAGATATATGGGTAAGGTCACTTACTAGATAAACTGAGGGTTCCCATCTATTGGGACCACTAGGTATTGGAACCGCGGTCCGAGTCGACGGTTAACATTTTTGAATATGTCGACTGGGACTGCAAACCAAGTCACGTAAATTGTCGACAGATACAGTCGTCGAAAATATTACAACCCAAAAGGCTTGAAAAATCTACCGACGCGGCTCCGTAGAAGTCAAAATAAGTGGTGATATATTAATTTCCAGTCCACAAAAAAAAAATATGTGACAAAAGAAAGTAATCCTGCCATTAGGGGTTTCTTGCATTTACCCCATGGATGGTCGGATAGGGTTGAATAAGTGCTTTACTTAGTTTCAAGAATGCATCTCGTACCGGTCTACGAGATGCGTTCTTATATTTAATTTAGAAAATTTACGATTCCAAGTAATTTTTATGAATTCAACGGAAATAAAGATGTTTTATTTCCGTTGGGTACTAAATAAGTTTTCGGGTGTTGGCTGTCCTTATTTATTATTGATTTTGACTGGTCTCACAACTCAGGTGCCTTCTGCGCTGTAGGTCGTGGGTTTGATCCCCACTCAAGACAAGTATATGAGTGACAAACATATGCTTGTTCTGTGTATGGGTGTTAATATGTAGACTTATAAAAAAGTGCTATTTATGTATCCTATCAGTTATTTATTTTCCATAGTACAAGCTATGCTTAGTTCCGGGCAGGGTGGCGCTTTTATTATTCATTTATTTATTGCCCTGTTGATTGATACAGGGTCTCCTAGTGGGGGTGTTAAAGACTCATTCATGTCTCGCTATTTTCTGAATATATTCTTAGTGGTGTCAAAGCATAGCAATCAACTTCAGGATATTCTTAAATTGCATGTGTGTGGAAGCAGTTTATTGAATTGCGAAACCTTATTATTTTTGTAAAATTAAAATAGCCTATTTTACTCCTTATAACATCAGCTATTTGCCAGTGGGAGTCCTGTTAAAATCAGTCCAACCGTTTCAGAGATTAGCCGGAACAAAAAGAAAGACAGACAAAAATTTAAAAAAAAATTAATAGTTACTCAAATGCATTTAGTAAATAGCTGTTACATTGACGTTACAAACAGACAAATTATAAAATCCAATTACCTGCCACTATATTTAGCAAGGACCATGTTTCTTCCAGTCAATTCGCATAATGAAACCAGCAATGATAGTCCAGCAACAGGAAGGTCCACGAGGCCAGTCGTGCAGCACCCTTGGGAGGTATATCGACATCGTACCTAATAGGGATGTATTGTGTTTACTCGGGCTCAATTACAACTGTCCCAGCAGTACACGGCCAATTTTATGTTTGCGCCATTTTTATTTGCTTCTAAAAATAGCTCTGGTTCGGCTGATATCTGAAAGTTCAGATTTTTCTATAGTAATTTTCGTACAGTGTGAATGTGGTCTGCAATGCATACCGCTTCGAAACCTTGCCAGTTCCGGTGGCTGAAACTCGTCGAGTCTCGCAATCGTCTTGCAAGACGATTTGTGATGGTTTCTTCACTCTGAGTTGATTCCGATGTTCTCTCGATGTCATTTCAGCTAGTAACTTCACTTGTTTCTTCTTCTTTTTTCCTGCATATAATGCTCTATCTTTTTCATATAAAAAGCGACAAAAACGAGCGCAAAAATATATAACATTTTATAAAAATATATAAAATATATTTTTTTATTGGATGCGCACTCGTCGTCTTCGCTCACACTTCCGGAGAAGTAATTTCTCCTGGCGATCTGCCGCCAAGCAGTGGTGCACTCGCATTGCTATTCCGGTGGAAGGGTATGGGTGCCAATTAAATCATATGCGCATGAGGCGTAACATCCCGTCTCGGGTGAGCCTACTGAAGGTCAAGTCGCATCGCGTTGCGCCAAACTTTCGTGGCCCGTCGAGACGGGGATGTAACGCTTTATGCACCTAAAATTATAACGGCCCAAAAACCTGCCGACCGGAACACAGAAATGCCAGTGGACCACTGTCTGGCGATGGATCACCAGGTGAGGTGGCAGTACTACTCCAAACGATCACGGCACGGTACTGGTACTGGCGACACGTGTAGAGATTCTGAGGGTATATTATATAATTATTATTCGTGTTACCGAGATATTTACCATGATTTGTGAGTTTTGTTGACTCCCGATATTTCGACGCAGTTACATGCGTCATGGTCCCGGGCAAACTGAAGTCTTTGCGAAGTGGAGTGTGCAAAATCACTGGCAGACATATCGGTCTACCCTCTTGCGCACTCGTTTTGTACGTTCGACCACGTCACCGCTACCACCGGTTTCGTTTTCACTTTTAATTCGATCGCGACACACAACACTCACTGTATCGGGACGAGCCACAGGTTCCGTCCCTATAGGTTATACCTACGGACGCGAGCAACATCCTACTACTATTATAAAGGCGAAAGTTTGTAAGTATGGATGTATGGATGTATGGATGTATGGATGTATGGATGTTTGTTACTCTTTCACGTAAAAACTACTGAATGGATTTGAATGAAACTTTACCACAATATAGCTTATACATCAGAATAACATATAGGCTACAATTTTTGAGGTTTCTATAAAATCTATATATATAAAAGAAAGTCGTGTTTGTTACAACACTTATAACTCGAGAACGGCTGGACCGATTGCCATGGTTTTTGATTTGTTGGATTTGTTTCCGTCCCAAATAGCATAATAACTATTAAAACATTGGAAAATTAACGAAAAAAATAAAATCAATTTATCCCCGTATTCTCCACGGGAACGGGAACTATGCGGGTGAAACCGCGGGGCGCAGCTAGTAGACCCTATATTTTAGCGCGTGGTAAAGGGCCTGCCTTTATACCCATTTCCTTTGTGGTAGAACCTTGTGATGTAATCAATAGACGTTCAGTCCAAGAGAAACAAACGAATCGAAACTTGAAACCTAGCAACAGACTTTACTGGATTGAAAAATATAATCCCCTTGTTTTCTCTTAGGATTTTTCTCTCTAACGATTCCGAGGCAGTAAAAGCAAATGGGCGATTTGAGGGAATGGAAACACATTACAATATAATTGCGAGAGTTTTCAAGAGCAATAACAATCAATGTTGCAGTTGCAACTTAATACACCCGCTTCGAAGACACATTAAGCTATCCTAAATGCTCTACAGGGGGTAAAATATGGACGTGTAAAAAGGTAATCAGGAGATCGCTTATTTTTTTAACCGACTGCCAAAAATCAGGAGTTTCTCAATTCGGTTGTATGTTATTTGTTTATTTGTGTGTATGTTATAGATGATTCTTTGTCAATTTAATAGGGTATACCTACGAGGTAATATCATAGAAATAGAGAAATGACCTTAATGAAGAAATTCTAATTAATTAAGTGTCAAACTGATAAAGTATGAAATCGGTTTATGTTTTTTTAAGCAGGAAATTAATGAGTTAATAAAAATGTCTTTTTCGTGAATTTGGAATTGTGTTAGACGAATGAAATGAGTTCAAGTCAAATACTTCCATATTGTCAGATTTGAGATATTATCTATGCCTACAACACCCGATGGGCACTAAAAGTCACAGGATGGACCCCATGGGACTGTAAGGGAAAGCAAGGAAGACAACGAAAGAGATGCCATGACATGTTTATGCAAAGATCTGGATCTGATTCGATGAGGAAGGCGAGAAAGACAGACCAATGGAGAAAAGAAGCGACTATTACATAATGATATTTTATAATTGAAGGGAAAAAGTTTGTTAGTAAGGCAATTTTATTTTTAAAGTAAACAATATTTATATTGTAGACTAGCCAAATCCCATGAAGACATCTCGACAAATAAACGCAGACGCTAAAATTTGTTCCCGCTCCACTAGAATTTATTGAGAGGAACGGCAATCGAGGATAGGAAGTCCTAAATAAGGTTAGTTTGTTTTACTCTTGGCTTTGAATGTGCAGTGAGATTTTCGCACCCTGTTCGCGGGTAAATAGGATACCATTGTATAGGATCGACAGATTAGGGGAAATGTAAAGTATACCATACTTTTGCAATTATAAGTTTTTTCAAACGACTTTCAGTTATCAATTCTATTGTATTTTTTTATGTTTGATACCTCGATACTCCGTTTTTTATCAACCGATTTGGAAAATTATATAATTTTTATTTGAAAGGATATGCTTTCAAATTGGTTCAATAAGAATTTTATCAAAATCGGTTCAACAGTTTAGTTGTTAAATCGAAATAACTGGTTATTAATAATAAATCTAATAATCTAAATAACTGCTTATTTTGCTTTCCTGTGCTTGTTTCATCGCCCGTTGTATATCGATTTTGATGTTTCTTTTATTTTTAATGGTTTAAGAAATAAGGGATGAAAGTATTGAAGACGGTTTTCTTTGGATTTTTTTAAATCAGCCACTTATTCGATTATAGACATGGCATTAAACCAGTGTCGGGTATGAGTTTTTTTATATACGACTATAAACCGGCAGCAATCCATAAAGAACAAATAATAATGTATACTCAGACAAAACAAACATTTGTTTGTCATACAAATGTTTGTCCTGATTGGGAATCGAACACACGATCTATAAGCATCGAAGAAAGAGCAGTGACGCAGTCGTGAAGAATGAAATAGTGTACTTAAAAAATGTTAGAAATTATCCCACCAAAGGTTTGTTTGGTAATTCGATCATATTTGTGAGTTGGTATTCTTGAGAGTACTAAGCTAGAACGCACCTAATGGATATCCGGTGTTCTCTTACGTTTATGCTTTTATAACCTACTAGTTGTTCCCCGCAGTGTTGCCCTCGGTTAAAAAAGTTATTATGAGACAATGGGAAAAAAACTGATAGAATTTGTGTAATTCAAAAATTTGCATCACTTTCGGGGTTAAAAGTAGCCTATGTAGTATTCAGGGAATGAGCTACCTTCATCACATATTTAATCAAAATCCGTTGGGTCGTTGAGGCGTGAAGCAGCAACAAACAAACATACAGACGAAAATTGATGGATGATACTATCTACCACTATCGAAACCAGAAGACTTTTTTTTAACTAGACTTCCAAAGAAGGTTATTAATACGGTTGCATTTTTTTTATAATTTGTGTAACCTCAAAACTCCGTCATTTATCAACAGATTTGGAAAATTCTTTTTTTGAAAGCAATTTACTTTCAGCTTGGCCCCATAGAAATTTCGTTAAAATCTGTTCATAGTTTTGTTTTCAAATCAAAATAAACAAGAAAAATATGTCATCCCAGTAAACGCAATTGCGTATTTTGCTTTTCTGTGACTTTTTTCTTCGACCATTGTATAGCGGTTTGGATGTTTCTTTAAAATAGTAGGGTGAAGACCCTAAGGGCGAGAAATAAGTATGAAAGAATTGATGACGGTTTTTTTTGATATTTTAAATCAGTCAATGTGTTCGACAATTATTTACGCTGCAAATTTTTAGGGGAACCCTATTTTTTTTTTTTTTTTTTTTTTCATTTAGTTTTCACTCAATGCGTTACCAAGGCGGATACGCAACCAAGTAATAAAATAAACAACAGTTGGTTTACCCTCAGCGAGACCGGATCATAAATACCGGTTATATTTTCAAAATCACATGACATGTCAAAAACAAGAATCAAATTTCGAACACGAAGCTAATATAAAACTTGTAACCGCCAAATCGGCAATCGCCGATTAAAACCGGCAGAATCTGAAAATCGCCAAAATAGCAAAAGTGGTTCGCGTGACTGGATTCACGTAACTTGGCTGTGTTACACGTACCAGTTTTGTTATCAACCATCGATAACGGGCACCGTCGTTTCGCTTCAGAATAATAAGTCGGTATCGTCGGTTATCACTTGAGAATTCGAATTTGTATTTGAACGGCCGCGCCCGCGCAACGTGTTAATTTACTAGTCAATTAGGGTTGTCACTTGTTATCACTAAATTTTGTTGTATTTTTAACCGCCGAAGCAAAAAGAGGGTTTTATGAGTTTAACTTGTGTATCTGTGGCATCGTAGCTCACCAATTTTCATGCACTTTTTCAGTTTGAGAGTCGACTTGATCGAGATGGTTTATGAAGAACCATTTCGATAGGTTTTTGGTATTTTCTGGCTCCATCAGCGGAGCCCCAAGGTGTTACTTGGCAAAAAGTCAATATGACGATAGGAAAAACTGTCAGAAGTTGTGTTTTATTGCAAGTGATAAAATGTGTGTATGTGTTAATCCAGGGTATGAGCTATCTTCATAATCCAAATCCGTTTAGCCGTTGAAGCTTCACGCCTTCAACAAACATACAATACCGATCAACTTCCACATTTCTTATTTTAATGTAATAGCTACCTATTTACAAAGAAAAAATGTATCAGTAATCTGGTTCCCATAGTACAAGCTTTGGTCAGTTTGGGGCGACATGGCGCTGTGTGAAATGTCCATTAATATTTATTTCCCCACGAATTACCTTGCTTTTACTTAACAGCAAAATAAATCATTCCATAAAGCGATACTTTTATTTCTCGTAGAAATTAAGCGTACTGGTGTTACCAGACCCAAAAAGTATCCGCAGATCATTTAAGCAGTTGTAACAAGTCTCATGGGACAACTCATGGGTCTGAGACTGACTCCGGAAAGACAACTAAGACTCTAATCTATTTTAATAGGATCCGTTATATTAAATTAAATGTTTTCAGATCAATAAGTCTGAACAGAACTTTCGTGAAATTGTGTGGCTTTGAAAAGGCAAAGTGAATTAAAAGGTTTCTATTTTCCTTCAGTGTGGAGCTTTGTTATTTTAACTGATTACTTACTTTTCGTCTTACTTATTGTTTTCGACGCTTTTTAGAAGTATTAAAAGGGCTTTATTGCCTTACACATTCACAATACGCTGCGCTGCTAATAAAGTACCAATGGGTAAAGTAGTCAATGCCATTTGCGGTAAAGACTATAAAAAAATTGCGGTAATGAACACTCTCATCAATTTGACAGGCTTGCTTGAAAATACCTTTGTATTTTCAAAAATCTTTAGTCTAGTAATCTAAAAATTACAATAGGCTTCATCAGAATTTTAACACCGTTCGTATCACAATTTTACCTTTATTGATAATTTTCCGGCAATTTAAAATGTATTGCAGAAATAACTTCATTATTCGCATCGCGAAATCAATTTGCTCAGGCTGCGAAATTTAATTTTATTCTCGCCGCCAACGTGTGGCAGCCCTGCACTGCATACAAACCAAACTGAATGGTCCGGTTCGTTACTATGACGTCATCGCTCAGGCAGCCGTGTCACAGAAGCCATACTTTAGACCCGCCACTGTCGAGTGACTAATCGCTCACTGCGGTCTACATTGCCGGTTGAATTTACGATCAGTTGGTACGGTCAATGGCCAAACAGCAATGGTGTATACCAAGTACGAAGGACACGAGCAAATTTTTTTATTGGTGAATGGCTGAGGTGAGTGCAAGGAGCATAAATTAAGGCTAATGAATGACTTATTGTGCGAGGGACAGGAAATTATTATTGGTAGGCCGGTCGGGTTACGAGGGTGAATGTTACATACTCGAGCACCAGTTCAGTTTCCAGTCAGTGACTTTTAAACTGACTAGGAAGGTTAGAAAAGATAATCTTAAATTGAATAAGTCTAGCTAAAACATGAAAACTGATGGTAATTTGACATATCTGTCTGCCTAAGGAGCTCCTGTGACATTTGTACCCGCTCGACTTGTGTGTGTAAATTTTGATGTGCCAAAACGATGCTTAAGACCTAAAGGAATAATTAACTTCGAGCTTGAGAAGTAGGTACAAAATATTCCACAACAGTTTTTATAATTGTGAAAATTTACGCTCTCCTAATTAATGGGTATTTCATACAGGAGTTTTCGTATTAAAATAGGCGTATTATGAACAAAGCAAAATAATTGTCCGTGTTTTTGTCGACATTATCTGCTAAAACCCTCGTTAGCATACTACACGTGTGTAATGGAATAAATTGTTCATTTCCGACCGCATTCAGTAAGAATCATACTTGCCCGCGGAACGGAGAGGTACTCAGGATGAGCACACGTCAGTACGCGATACGTACAAAAACACGCTCATTTCTCGCATTTTGACTGGCTCTACATTTCAGTTGCTGGCTCTGCCTTCTGCGCTCTAGGTCGTGGATAAGATTCTCATCCAGAACATACATTTGTGGGCCGCGGTTTTTTTTTATAAGTTAATGAGTGACGGAACGAGCTGAGGGCCCACCTGATGGTAAGTGGTGACCCTCGCCCATCCATGTATTATCCATGGTTAAAAAGTCAACATGAGACGGTGGGAAAAAACTGACAGAAGTTGTGGTTTTTTTTTTTCAAACACTAAAACATTAATATGACATGATAACGCAGGATCTGTACACAGGCAACCGCTGATATCCGATAGTCCTGGTGAAAGGTGATCGTGACCACTTGGCGACCACTACGTAACCCATTGTTATTGAGTAACAATAGACTGCATTTACTGAATCAATCAGGTTAACTATTAATTCCTGTATCAGGAACCAAATAGCCTTTTCGCTGAAGTAATCACACCATTTTATAACTAAACAATACTTGAGGTCTAAAGGAATAAATGAATTTGAGTTTGAGTTTGATAGTGCCATCCACGAAGACAAAACTAAAACACTAGCGGAATGTTGCAAACTCGTACTGTTGAAGAGAAGAGAGGGGTGCGTCTTCGTGGATGGCACTATCTAAATTTGCTGGTGATTTGGAAAAATATTATTTCCTGCTATCGACGGGCGCAACATCATGCGACTTGGGTCGTGGATGGTCAGGATTAAAGGCCTCCAACACGGCTTATTGGATAGAATAGCCATCTTAACTTGCCTTTCGAAACATACAAGCGCTCAGTTCAAATGCCACTAAACGATCACTGATGAACTACTCAGAGAGTTGCTTAAACATAAGCGTGGTGACCCAGTGGTACCTAGTGGACCTGATATAATTTTTAGAATTTGTTGAATTGACTAGAGTGCTTTTATAATAGATTTGAAGTGTGGTCTGGATGAATTATAACGTTTTTGTTGCGAAGCAAAAATCACAAAATTGTTTATTTTCTTTATGGATATCCAAACTTTTGTTTGACCAACACTCTAGCAGTGAAATATGACTGTTTTAAACCCCCGACGAAAAAGAGGGGTGTTAAAAAAGGGGGTATAAGTTTCTAGTATGCATCTTGCCTATACGAGAACTTCTTAACCAAGTGACGAATTTTAATAAGGTTTTCAGTATCACTCAGATTTTTTTCCGGAAGGTTTATGAAGTTATAATATGCATTTTATAGTGGAGAAAAGCCGAGAAGTTCAACGTTTTGTAATAATGTCGTAAAAACATAATTAATTGGCGCTTACATTGCTAATGCCGGCTTAACCTTACGAGATAGATTAAACGATGTACTACAGAATTGTTTATAACCTGCGTCACAGACACTATGCGAAGCCGGGGCGAGTCGCTAGTTAATGATAAAAGTTATAGCCTGTTGTCGACCTATTCCACGATACGCAAAATAACTTGTAATATCTAACATTAGAATATTGCCAAACACGATGTAAACGTAGACATAAGGAACATTATTATAATGTTTGAGAACAGGATCATGTTTGTGAAAAGAAAGTAATTCTTCCATTGGGTTTCTTGTTTGTTCTTCCATGGAGGATCGGATAGGGTTTGAACATAGTAACAAAAACGCGTCATCTTGTATGTACATATTTCTAAAAAGCGACGCTTCCAAGTTATTTTATATAAATTCAACGGAAATCTTTGACTTAACTAGGACAAGTAACTGATTTAATAATCTAAAAAAAAATACTTCTATACTTTCATACTTTATTTCTCGCCCTTAGGACCCCCTAAGGGCGAGAACTTCTTCCATTATAAAAAAAAAACATCCCAATGGGTATACAATGGGTGAAGAAAAAAGTATCAGGAAAGTAAAATATACAATTTCGTTTACTTGGATTACATTTTTTTTCTAGATATTTTGAATTAACAACTAAACCTTTTAACGGATTAAGCATATCCTACCAAATAAAAAATAATTTTCACAATCTTCAAACTTTTCGAGGGAGACATAAAAAAAATACAGCCGAATTGAAAAGTCGCAAGTCCGCAAGTCGTTTGATAAGAAGCCGTCAAATTCTCAAACGTCAAATTTCTTCGCAGATCGAGCCTGAGACAGATGAATAATGATATCCTGGGCTTCCTCTCTAAAGACAGAATTTGGCGGTAAGCTTAGCTTTTCAGATTTATCCAAATTCTTCACATATTATATTAATGGAATTCTTCCGTTCATCAATGATGAGATCAAGTCTAGCTTACCATACCACTCTTTTTTAGAATCCAGGCTTCTAAAAAAAACACACTTTATATTAGAACGGATGTATTTCATCACAAGAATTACCTACATAAATTAAACAAGAATGGGAAGTGATAACAAGCGTCATTGTTTTGTTTCTTGGCTAATTAAGTAAGTAGGTAACATAGAAGTTATAACTTTCCTGTTAATTGTATGCGAAAATAAATATCGAAAACACATTAGGGTGAATAAATCGAGTTCAAAGTTACTGAAATAAGTTTATACAACCATTCAAAATCAAACTTTTATGAGATTAATATGAGGTATCTGGATAGGTAGATTCTTAATTACGCTTGCCTTTAGATTTTATATTTTGGTGGGAATGGAAATGTGCTGGAATTTTGAACCCCTCTCATAAATGATATGAGAGGAGTTCAAAATTTTTAAAAGCCAAAATTTCAAAATTTTAGATATTATAGTTTAGTTAGGTAGTTATCAATTACATATGACTGTTTTGATTTCAACCAGTCACTCACTCATCCGACTACTGACCTCCTTATTACAAACTTTGCAATGCTGAGTCAGTTAATGTAATCGTTAGTATACACCAGCAGGTAGCTGCTTTGATAGTAAGTAAATACCAATACCTACCGAATTTATCAGTGAAGCACCTACCTATTTACTAAATAGGTGGGAAGTTGTTATCAGAAATAATCAGAATCCCTTCATATTCATTCACTGCGTTATCAATTATTCATACAGTAAATTCTCAGAAACAGTCAGGTAAGTCCTTTTCGACTCGAAATCACGTCTTAGATTACTGAACATGTCCCCAAAATGTTCCTAGAAGCGAAACAAAAGTCCAGAACAAACAAAGGCTGATTATAATGCTGGGTAAGACCCAAAGGCAGAGAGAAAGAGGTTTTTACCTTTTGTGTACTGCGCTGACGCCACCGCAACCGAACACAACAGCAGCGCGGCAAACATGCCTGTCTCACTCCCGCGCACCTTCATGTTCAAACTTTATTACAATTTCAAACACGTCACTATTGTAAAAACTCGTCACAAACTCCAATAACTCTCTCACGGTGTCTCGAAGCACATACACACACTTTCTCACATAGAAAACGCACCATTTGAAAATATCCGTTTATTTATCCGATAAGGTAGGTTGCCGTTTCACAGTCGTGGGACGCAAGCAGGTAAGACGATAGAGCCTATTATATTACAATGACTTAAAACTACTTATACGAAGCGTTCTAAGTTTACTAAGCACTAAACTTCAGTTCCGACACGGTAATACTCCAGATTTTTATGTTTGGTAACTTCACATATTTTCGTAAAACAATTTCGAAGTTGAGAGGTAGCGGACGAGACGCGAGACACGACCGCCCGGCGCATCGTTCGCCTCAAACTAACGTGAAGTGAGTGAACAATCAACAAGTTGCGGAGAACGCGCGGGCCCGTTGCGCTTCGAGCATGCGCGTTTCGCGGCTATGTTCATGCTCGACCAGCACACATTGTTGACACCCCTCCCCGCGGATGCCGATGCCGCGGCTGCCCGCGCTCCCCCCGCTTGCCTGCGACCTGCGACCGCGGCGGGTGGGTTGCTTGCTGCCGCGCCGGCCGGCAAACTAGGTACCTACCAGTAAAACTGGTTTGTTTTCGCGCAAAAACAAAGACAAACGAGGCTGGAGCCTGTTCTAAGAGCTGAAGGGCTTATTGCACATTGCACTACAACTACAGCTAAGGAAAATTTACTAGACTGGTCTATTAGCTAGGTTACCAGGGGTTTTTTGAAATTGGTGAGAAAACTGCTAGGTTAATATATCGTTAGTTGCAACGGATTGAGCAATTTTTATGTTCAAAACAGATTACTGTTAGAATACATACACAAACATACTTAATTCTTTTTTAATATATGTGTTCTTAGTAACACTCAGCCACGGAATAAACATCTACGTTTATCACACAAATGTTTGTCCTGCGTGGGAATCGAACCCAAAACTTTTAGGCAGAGCTACTACCAACTGTGCTGTAAGGCTAGTTAGCATGTTACTATAATATTAATAGGTCAGGGAGAAATACGTACCTTGCATTGTATGAAGTTATTATGCATTCTCCTTGATTGTTCTATATTACACCATATTATGTAGGTATGATTCATTGGTTTATCCGAATACCTGAATGGTTGTCGCGGCGTATAAGTAATATGTTAAACACTTATTTAGCCATAATCAAACGAAATACAAAGAGCTAGCCAAAGATATTGTATAAAATATCATTGGAGCTAACAAACTTTTCTAAAAAACATTTACCTTATTACAATTTATTCATTTTATTCTTGTGATTATGTGTTATGATTCAATTTTTTTTATGTTTTTTTTTGTAATATAAAATGAAAATGAAATGAAACCTACTTATACATATAATTATATCTTGGAAAAACTTTCAACTCTAAAGTGATTCGTCATCATCTGCTTCATCATTATTAACATGATAAGATATATAAGATTTAGGTAAGATATATATTAATCTTTCGAAACATTTAGTCTGTCCCTTAATAAAAATAGTAAAATATTTAGTAAATAGTAAACGTTTACACACTCAAACATCTGCACTAGGATTACCTGTGTCGCAGATGGCACGGACACACAGAATCACAAGACAAACACCCAAACTTCACGATCACAACTAGGGCATCGAAACTCGGTTCAATTTTGAAAACCCGGGTTTTCGGGTCTAAGAGTAATCAAAACCCGGGTAGACCGGTTTTTTCGAGCATTTCGGTCTTTTTATTGTAATTTTTTAAAATACACTTATTTGCGTTTATATATCGTTTTGCTACAATGAGTACAAAATATTGGGTGTGTGAATATGACTCCGCCCTTTCTCAACAGATGTCGTTTTTAGTATTGTTTACGTGTACTAATAAATGACCATACTTGTATTCGATAGTACTGAATGTCAGCTATCTAACGCATTTTATGATATTTGGTTGAAGTGTAAGCAACAATTGTTTTCACCTTTTCGAAAATGTCGGTTTTTATTCCAAATAAACGTCATTTGCGGGAAGTGTTATTACATTATTTTATTGCGAAGAAAACTGCAGCGGAAACTTATCGTTTGCTTGTGGAGATTTATGGTGAGCATGCTCCGTCTAATACAACTTGCAAGGAATGGTTTCGACGATTTCAAAATAACGATTTTAGTACTGAGGATAAAGAACATGGAAAACCACCAAAAAAATTTGAAGATGCTGAATTGGAAGCATTATTGGCGGAAGATTCTTGCCAAACTCAATCAGAATTAGCTGCAGCATTAAATGTTGATCGTTCAACTGTTGCAAAGCGTTTACAAATGATGGGAATGATTCAAAAAGCCGGTTACTGGGTTCCACATGATTTAAAAGAAAGAGACATGGAACGTCGGAAAACCATTTGTGAAATGCTGCTTCAAAGACAGCAAAGAAAAGGATTTTTGCATCGGATAGTCACAGGAGACGAAAAATGGATACACTACGAAAATCCTAAACGCAAAAAAGCTTGGGTGAAACCAGGCGAACCAGGCCCATCACAGCCAAAAATAAATATTCACTGTGCCAAGGTCATGCTCTGTATTTGGTGGGATCAGAAAGGTATTGTATATTATGAGTTGCTCAAACCCTCTGAAACTATTAATGGAGAAGTTTACCGACGACAACTAATGCGTTTGAAGCGAGCCATAGAAGAAAAACGACCAGAATGGGTGAATAGACATAACAAATTAGTTCTTCAGCATGACAATGCCAAACCGCATACCGCAGAAGTCGTAAAAAGATATTTAGAGGGACAGGACTGGGAAGTGTTACCCCACCCGCCATATTCACCAGACATAGCTCCTTCGGATTACCACCTATTCCGGACGATGCAGACAAACCTTACTGGAGAAAAGTTTACTTCATGTGAAAGTATCAAAATTTGGATTGACAACTGGATAAGCTCAAAAGACCAGGACTTCTTCCAGCAAGGAATACGAAAACTACCTGAACGATGGGCAAAGGTTGTAGCTGCAGATGGAGCATACTTTAAATATTTTTTTTTTTAATTTTGTAAGCGAACAAATGAGTTTTATTTTGACAAAAAGGGGCGGAGTCATATTCACACACCCAATATAAAGGAGGAGAAAGAATTTAAATAAATTAAACCGTACTTTACAAATTACAAAAACAGTTTCAATGTTTAAAAAAGTGATAAAGATTTAATTTTTCTTCAGAATGTCTTAAAACTTATAAGGGCATTCAAAGTTTTGTCACTCAAAGACGAACGCAATCTATTGCAGCCAATTCCAGCCGAAGATAATATACGCTCCGGCTCGACGCTAGTGGGTAATAGTTTTTAAATGTTCAAATACCAGCGATAGTTAAAGCCCTCGCTGTCGCGTACCGCCATTCTCGAAGAGTGCCATTTCTACCCTCACAGTAGTAAGCAAATCGTCTGATGGACAAGCTGATCCAGTTTTAGGAGCAGTGTTATCAGTAGCAACAGCTTGACTTAACTGTCTGTTCAGTTACTCTTCATTTGTCAAAGTGGACAACTGAATGTCAATTTCTCGCAGGTCTTGGTCTGGCGAAAGACCTACGTCCGATTAGTATTTTACCGTTCCTTGCTAAAATTGTGGAAAAGGCTGTATGTATACAACTTACTAATTATTTGGAAGTAAACCAAATGCTGCCAGAAAAACAATCGGGATTTCGCAAGGGCCATAGTACTGCAACAGCCCTCCTTAGCGTAATGGATGATATTCTAGCGGCACAGGATAGTGGAAAGGGCACGATCTTGACATTACTTGACTTTTCACGTGCTTTCGATACCATAAATATTTCACTTCTTCTTTCCAAATTATCTTACTATGGATTTGATATCATAGCGACGAAATGGTTTGCAAGCTATTTGAGTGATCGCTTGCAATTAGTTGAACTTAATAATGTGGATGGTACTAAATCGTTTTCGTCGGTGATGCCCGTAAATCGTGGAGTTCCTCAGGGATCTATTCTAGGACCCACGCTTTTCATTATTTACTCTGCAGATGTTATAAAACAAGTTAAATATAGTACGTATCACTTGTATGCCGACGACCTGCAGTTATACATATCTTTTAATCCTCAAGTAATAGACGTAGCAATTAAAACCATTTACGAAGAGCTGGATCGAATTGTTCATTGGAGTAAAGCACACAGCTTAGCGGCTTCAAAATGCATGTGTGCGTTTTTTTTTCCGATTCCAAAGCGAGCACACATCTCACCATACATAAATCAACATGTTTTACTGAATATGTCATCTCGTAGTGCACTGCACTTTGCAACTTTGCTCTTTGGTATAGTCAAAAATCAAAATCCTATATATTTATTCGAAAAGCTTACTTTTTCAAATCGTGACATTCGTTGTGCCTCCCGTTTAATTGGAACACACCATGGAACGACTGCATTTCGTGGCAGCTTCCGCTACGCTGCTACGAAATGCTGGAACAATCTGCCTCCGCCAATCAAGAACTCGCAAAGTATTTATTAATTTAAAACTGGTCTCAAGAAACTTTTATTGACATCTCAAGTATATCCCAATACAAGCAGTCGTTCTGGGTTTAATTTTAATTTTAGTTTATGTTATTTTTTGTTTTAATATGTGATATTTTTTTTTTATATGTTATATTATATTTTATTTTTCGTTACTTCATAGATTTTAGATATTGTAAAGTGTTTTAATTTATAATGTTTTTTTGTACACGTGTATTTCACTGTCGTCGCACGCTCTCACCACGGTGCCACAAAATATTTACCAGGATTAGTCAAGTACTGTAGTGTTGCAGCTAGAGTTAGTCTTCTTTTTGCGTATCGTTTGCTCAATGCAGTTGCCATTTTGTTATTTAGTGGTGTCTTCAGTTCATCCATTTTCTTCAATGCAAATTTTAGGGAAACATCAGCTGTAAGTAATGTTGCATCGCGTCGAGATAGCGCCTCGACAAAGGTTTTAATAACATCCAATATTTATGGATCTCAACTATATTTCTCTAGTCATCATCAGTAAATGCAATGTCTGTAATTAAATCAATTAAAGCTTGGCAGATATGCTACTCCAGCGCGTTTTCCCATCTAAAAGCAGGGAGTACTCCTGTCCATAATCAGCTTTGACATGTTTTTGAAGGATGTCATCGTTTTTTGTCTTCTTGAAGATTTTTACCACTTTTCGTACTTTTGATAGCAGATCGTTGTATCTAAAAGACTATGAACTGAAAGACTCCACAAACGAGGATTTATTATTAAGTTCAAAACCATCCTTGTCATTGTCTGCAGAATTCGTGTCGTCGTTAAATTCTACAGTTCGCAGTCTTTGAGCCAATACCGGTAAAGGCAAATCTTTATCCTCGTCAAGTTCGGCAGGGCAACGCGCACGTTCTATTTAACTTGCATGGCTTGTTTTATTGGTAGAAACGTAGCAACGAAGCTACTTTTTACGTAATAAATAATAATTTATAAAAGCGTGTTTTATCATTTACTTATTAATGCATTCGAAGTGGCTTAAACTTAATAAATAACAAAAACAAAAATATTTAAAAAAAACCCGAAAAACCCGAGTTTTAAAAATAAAACCCGGGTTTTTTTGGACCGAAAAAACCCGGGAAATCCCGGTTTTTTTCGGTCCGGGTAAACCCGGGCTCGATGCCCTAATCACAACCCAAAGTGTGCCTCAGCCGGGAATTGAACCCGGTACCCCTCGCTTCGAAGGCAGGGCTTCTACCAACTAAGTCACAGAGCCGCCAATGTTCAACCTTTATTTCGACCAGTGAGTTTGGCTGGTAGAAAATGCTTTTAGCATTAAGCTCACCTTTTGTTGTGTATTTGTTCAATAAAGTGTCAAATAAATAAATAAATAATCTTCTCACCGCATGGACACCAACCTTCACTCGAAAAGTGAGAGTAAATAGGCTTCAATTTACCACGGGAGCCCAATCAGGATTGCTATATTCTATATTATATATGCTATATTATAATATAACGTCGTGGAACCACATTACTGATAAAATAATGATTCACATAATTATTGTTCCTGGTTGGGAGTCAAACCCACGACCTTCAGCGCAGAAAGCAGAGCGACTACCAACTGAGCTGTGAGGTCCGACAATAAACAACGATTTTAACCAACTGTTGAATGTACTAGTACAATCTTGATTTAAAAAGAACAAAGTTGAAAAGAATGTCTTTATTATTCTAAATTTTTCGAAATTAGTTATATGAACAGTCAACAAAGCAGTGTTGAATATCCAAGGTTTCGTCTTCGCTTTGTGCACAACTAGATCCCATCGACGACTCAACAATGTCTTCCTGGAATAAGAAAAAATAAACAATTACTCAGAACTCCGTCTAGCAAGAGGTCCTCTTACTAATGCGAATGCTTGAATGGATGGATGTTTGTTTCTCAATCACGCCAGAAAGACTGAACGGATCTGGATGAAATTAGGGACAGAGATAGATTATCCTCCGGAATTGTACAAAGGTTATTTTTATCCCGGAAAAATGTACGGTTCCCGTAGGATGGCCCACCGCGTGTAACACCGCGGAACCCAACTAATTATTAAATAAATAAAAAATATATATATATTATATATATATGAATATTTTAGTAAATCGCTAGCAGTGAAACTAAAAAAGAATTGTTAGGTTTAAGACTCACATTTACATAGTAAAATCTAGTTCTGGACTTCGCTCCTATGCCGCAGCCGCCGACGTCGGGCACGCAGGGGGACCATTCACCCCACTCGCTCAGATAGCATCGAGAATCTAGTTTTTGTCTGGACTCGCTTACTACGGGAAAGGCTTGCGGCTCACTAAAAAATAAACGTATTGAAGCTAAACTAAAACTTGAGTATAGGCAATTTAGTAGTATTCACGGGATTTTGTACATATACTGTAAAGGCTTTACGAAAAAGTGAGCAAGTTTGGATGTAAGTATTATATGAAATTAACAATTATTAAAATCGGATAAAGTAGACATGCAGTAAATATACTTATATGGCCGATTGAACCAACTTCAATAAATAAGAGCAAGTCCTCAATCCGGTACACAGATCACCGATCCTCACAGATCAAAGTGATCTGAGGCTATATGTTTGTAACGATATATTTGCCATTGTGGACCGTTTCTGAATACATATAACTTTTCTTTATTGATAGGCTATACCTCTGAGATCGTACCATAGGAACTTCATGTAAAAAAAAACACAGTTAAGGGCGAAAACGGGATTGCAGTCGGTTTCATTCATTTTTAAATCAGTCACGTCAATTTCGAAAATGACTTTCTATCTAGGTACTATTTACTCACTCAGATGGTTCTTCATCAACGTTTTCTTCTCCATCCCCATTCTCTTCAGTCGTTTCTGTAAAATTACGAAAATGAATTCTGAAATAAACATATATATATTTCCTTCCACGGTTGGATATTGCTTTTAATTTTGAACAGGCGCTTGAAAATTCGCTGCCTTGACTGCTTCTGGTAGATACATACTTTGTTTATTAACTTTCAATATATAGTATTGTCTTAAAAAGGTATATAAATTAGGGGTTAGTTCATATTTAAAAACTAACATACAAAATTTTTTTTTAAATATTTAGGATGTCCCCAGAAAGCCTGGGCACCTAGAAAGGGCACCGTGGGGTTTTTGGTGACACAGCCAATGAAGTCTGGCATTATTTCCTCCTGTGACACTCCTGTGAGCTCCTGTGACACATTATATGCTCACGAGTTCTTATATTTACTTTTGCGTATAAAATTTGACGTGTCCAAACGATACTAGAGATCTAAAGAAATGTTTGAGTTTGAGTTTAATGTTCCAACCCTACTTAATGCGTGATGATGGCAGGAAGATGATGATTAAACTTAGATTATGATAAGCTTACCTAGGTCACCACATTCAGACTCATCCAGAGGGTAGACATCCAACCGCCTTACAGTGAGTACAGCGAACGGGTGCAAATCGTTCAGATTCATCTGGTAGAATGGAGACTCCTTGTTGAATGATCCTACTTCCACACGCTCTATGTTATCTTGCGTTGCGACTGTCTCCGACTGGAAGAAAACTTGCATTCAACGGCACCTGTCATTTTTGCCATTTCTATTAGTCATTTGCGTTCGATTTAAGCATTATTTTTGATTTGTAAAGTTGTTTCATGATTTTTAAGCATTGTAGTTTCCGCAAATAGTCACGTGTCATTATTTTTCCACCTTCATTTTGGTACATTTGTATACAATAGAATGCTAACAGAATATTACTATAATTCTGTTTGGCTGGAAATGACTAATAAAAATTGGTAAACTTTGACTGGAGACAGTTCTAACAAAAACACTTGGTTTGTATGTAACATTTTAGGTACTTATTTTACGTCCTAGGTGAAATATCTTCATGAATTTTTTATAGGAAATTTGAAGGTTAGAAACATCCAAATCGATCAACAATTGTTAAAGAAGGTTGGTTGAAATCGTTTAAAAATTTGAATTTTGTACTTAGGTATAGATAGTTCTCATGAAAAATTTTAGCTATATGGTCATTGAAGTTTCTATATAGGTTATATTTTGTCAGTAGTTTTCGTGGTTTTTGTTGGAAGCTGCATGTGGGACATAAAATCTGCCTCATCCCATATCGAGACATCGATCAATCAAGTCATACTGTCCCACGCGGCTGCGGAAGACTGATGTTCACGAATTCCCTGAGTGCTGGCATATTATCTCGGCAAAACATTGGGATGCGCTTTTTACGTTATTAATAGCAATACTAGCTGCGCCCCGCGATGTTACTCGTGGTTTACCGAGATCAAAAGTAGTCTGTGTGTTAATCTAGGATATTCTGTTACCAAATTTCATCCAAATCCGTTGAGCCGTTTGAGCATGAAGTAGTAACAAACATACACTTACTGACACCCTTACATACAAACGTTCGCCTGTGTAATATAAAGTGTGATAATATTATTATAATAAGACTAGAAACCTAGTACTTGCACGCTAAGTGATGCAGCCACGTATAAGTATGTTTTTACGCTACTTTTGGCTTGTGAGTGTGGCGGCCAGTTAATCACATGACACTCGAATTGGTCATATTGTGGCTTCATGATGAGCGTAATTATGTTTGACATTTACTTTCTTCGTCTATATAAATTCTATGATTGGGAAAATTTATAATGGGTTGCTGTAGCCTATGTTAATACAGCTTAGGTAATTCGAACAGCCACAGCCGGGGTCTTGTCTGATGATCACAAAGTGTGTGATCAGGTTTTGCATGTTTGTGTTGTGTATCTGTGTTTTTATATAACACCTGCGACACAAGAAATCCTAGTGGAATATCTCCCCCTCGTCACTTCTATTCACTCGATTAGTTTTGCCTGTTAACTAAGGTCCTGATGGTTATGGATTCTTACCTCATAAGACGCTCCACCCCTGGTACCAGCATCCCAAGGATACAGCGACACGTTCGACTCCTCCAACCACTGATCATTGACGCACAGCTCAAACTGAGTCATTCCGAGGAACCAATCTGGTGAGGGCCTCATCCCCACTACGACGGAGAACAGGTGGTGTATTCTGTCCACCCTGAACAGAGCGTGGGAGGGCTCGAACATGAACGGATGGTGGCGCCTTTTACCCCGGATCAGCGTTCTTGTGCCGCCGTCTACGCTCATCTGGTGTTAGGGAAACTCTTATTAATAGAAACACCAGTGTGAAATAACAGACAGGCCTCTCGATCGAATCCTGGTCTAAGTTGGTCATAGTAACATGTATGTGAAGCCAAGGGGAAGCCAGAGCCTTTCAGGGCCCATTTCAGCTAACACTGTTACACTGTCGGGGGAACATAGACGTGCCATTGTTCTCCTACGATAAACTTAGTACAACCACTTCGTTTCTAAGTAATCTGGCATAAACGGCGATTCAGACTAATACAAATATACTAGCGCGCTATCTAGTTGGCCACGGACTCAAACTTATCATTTTAACTTAAACAAAATATCTTTTGGGGGGTGCAGTTGTTTGCGTCTGTGGATGAGAACCCTTTAAGTCCCTACAGGTAGCCCGGGGTGGTGCCAAAGGAGCAACTAAAAGTAGCAGTAAAACTAGTGCCAATTTCGTCCGGAGAAGTACTGCCTCCGCATCTGGTAATCTACTACCAAGCAGAGATGCACTTGTATTACTATGATCCGGTGGAAGGGTGTGGGTGCCTTTGAAATCTCAGGTGCAAGAGACGTAACATCACCGTCTCGGGTGACGAATCGGGTGTAAACTATAGATATATATCACAATCCCTTACCTCATCAATAATTTCTCTCTCAAGATCGGTTGTGTTTGCGTCTTCCAGGAGTACCTTCAGGCCTTCCCTGGCTTTCGTACTGGGTTTCCATAGAAGGAAATTGTAGTCGTGAGAAGCACCTAGCATGTGAGTATATCCATTCTCATCAGGCTTGGTTGGGTAGTGACGAGGATGGGCCACACGGGACCATTTACCATTGAATAACACCTGTTATGAAAGTAATATTAACTTGTATGGGGAGTTACTTGTTTGACACTTCAAAATTTACTTGAATTTGATTATTCTAAGGTCTAGCCAATTATTGTGTCATAAATTCGAAGATTTTCTTAATTTTATCTTTAATAAGAACAAATACGATAATCACGAATAGTGTGATTCTCGGCATGTATTTATATATTTGATACACAGTACAAAATAGAAAGGCCATTCAATCTTGCACTCGTATGGATTTCTTAGATTCCTTACTATGAATTTCCACCTCAGCAATCAAGCCCTGAAAGCATCAAAAATGAAATAGCTGGACTCACCTCATACCTTGCCTCACTGCAAAGATTACATTTATCAGTAGCGGGATATGGAGAGCTGTCTTTCGCCGGACGAACTTCTTTGACCAGCGTTATATTCAGGTGTTCCCCCTCGTACCAAACCTCGTCGTTTTCTGCGACCATCGCTCGGATCCTCACTCGTTCTGTCAATTTCGGGGACACCCAGTGAACCTGTACATATCATGTGAAAATCTGAATAAGAAACGGCATCTAGGTTGCCAACAATGAATGTTACAATGATGGTAAAACTACTTGTCTCCACCAGTGCGCCGGTTCCGTCAGTTACCAAATATATTATATATCTTACGCCCACAAATTTTGATTGATGTGATGAATGTGAGGTGTTTGAATGGCTTTTTCTACAGAAATAAAGCCTTATAACAATACCGCATATATGCATTACAAGTAACACTGCATAACACGTTCAAAACTGAAAATTGCACACATAATATCCATCCATGTGTGTTCGTTGATTGCCACCCAGTACAAGCATTTGTGTGCGTACATTAATGTTTGTTCTGTAT
Source organism: Aplocera efformata (assembly GCA_921293045.1). NCBI lineage: Eukaryota > Metazoa > Arthropoda > Insecta > Lepidoptera > Geometridae > Aplocera > Aplocera efformata. The sequence goes on from OV121057.1 coordinate 3,927,430, forward strand.
CTACGTGTTAATATATATTATAAGTATGTATGTAAAAAAAAAACTATATGTATTCTAACAGTTATCTAGTTCCCATATTACAAGCTATGCTTAGCGGGGGGCCAGGTGGCGCTGTGTGAAATATGTCCATGTTTTCCCATCAATATATATTATAAATATTACATTATTGTTCATTGGAAGGATGATGGGCGGTTATTGCTGGACTAAAGCCTATAGGGATTTTAGCGGATAGGATATGGGATCACCATGGTGTTCTTTCCGGACGAATTCTACCTATTGTTGTGGTTAAGAGCCAACAAAAGCTTTTTCAGGGCAACAATTACTACACTTACATCAACTCTTTCTTTCTCCGAGTTGTCAAAGTTTTCAACTGCATTGACGCATCGCTCGCTATGTCTTGACTGAAGGATGTCCAATGTCTTGAGGCTGCCTACTTGCCGCGCTTTTTGACCGGTATTGGGATTTTTATCCATATGAGGGTCCTCAGCTACGATCATGAACCAGCGGAACGTACGGTTCGGGTTAATGGAGGTAAGCGACACTGAAAATCAACACACAAGACCACGTTTATTGTCATAGTAGCTGAGACTCGCGGTGTTACCCGCGGTTGGACTTCCTACGGGAATCGTACATTTTTTCAGGATAAAAGTAGCTTATGTGCTATTCCAGACCATTTATATCTGTGCCAAATTTCATCCAAGTCCGTTCAGCCGCTCTGGCGTGATTGAGTAACAAACCTCGATCCAAACATTCGCGTTTATAATATTAGTAGGATTGTTATAAGTACGTTGATAACCAAGACATGGATCTCTCTGGATTCATCAACAGCTACTTGCTTACAAGGCTTCGTACAATACAACTTAGAAGCATCTACATTACGTTGATTCATAGGAGTCATAGGAAAATGTACCTATTTACTAAGGATAACTGGTGGAAAGTAGATGCGTACAGCCGAACATGAGAGATGTTTAATCGTGGTTGGTAACAGGATGAAGATAGTGAGGCATAGTATTTACAACTGGTAAGTCAAGTTCAGCAGAAGTAGCAGAAGAAATTATATAAAAATTGTTACAAAAAAATTGAAATATAGCCACCGTTCTTATTAAAAACAAAACAGGTGTCTTTGTATTATAATATTTTTAATTAGAACATAAATCAAAGTGGAGAGATTAATGCATTTTCAATTGAACCTGGTGATTTTATCTTAGCAGCAATCATTTTAACCATCCAACAATAACTAATTTCATTACAGATACAACTATATTTACGCCCCTTTTAAAATAGTTTTAGCAATGCATTATGCTTTTTGCTCGTGAAAGGAGGTGTTCTTCGGATTTTGCATGGTGGTACAAAAATAACAATACAACATTACCTTTCTAGGACATCCAAACCATTATAACCATTATAGTCAAGCCAAAATGGGTTTGACTTATATCGCATTCTCTATATAGACAAAAAGTAAATATATAAACAATAAAATTGCCGTTTCGTTTAGTTTTAGTTCAGTTGACACAATGGCCAACTATATTATGCATCTAATAGGTACGTACGGACGTAAGTCTGTTCTGCAGTAAAAATAATTTTCCCATCTTTCTTTTCAGCGTTTTCGATGTCAATTCTGAATGGGTGTTTTTCATCACTGGGAACGGGATCCTTCGCACCGGGTGGCTTCAGGTCACATTTGCTAGGAATCCCATATGAAGTGGAAACCAACGCCAGGACTATGAGGATAAGATACCTGAAAAGGTATTCAATTGATAGACATAGTCTTAAATGTTATGCTGGGATTCACTGGGATACAACTGCTCAATATCTGCATGGTCACCAGGGGTAGAAGGAGCTGCTAGCCCCCTCTAGAGAAAATTTAATTTATTTCGTTTCACTCTGAGTAAAATGTTTGTGACAGACCAGACGCGATGATGAAACTTAAAGAGTTCCGTGTGTGCCATTTGGTTATGGAACCCTCGATGAGTCCATATCGCACATGGCTGATTTAGTCCAAAGTTTGGAATGATGTTGTGGCAACATCCGAGACCCATTGGCTGCTGGCTACTCTTTCCGTCGGCACTAAAGTTTGCCACTAAGACAGATGTTTGCTAGATAAATTATCAGGAACACAAATGGCGGTTGAAATAGTATGACACACGCATCATAAATTGTATAAAACAAAACAACGACCAAACTAAACAAATTCACAACACATAAACACAGATTTTCAACACAATACGTACATTTCAAACAAACTAGTTCACTGTAGTTAAAACTTCTATCCCAAACATCACGTAATAACTTTAACTTATCTGCTGGTTCGCAAGATAGTTGTAAATAAAGGTACGATTTTGGTACAAATTGGTGCGAATTCAATTGTGACTATTCAGTAATCGCGGAGAAACGTGTATCCTCGAAATAGCTCAGTTTTGAACTGATTGGAACTGAGCCAAGATTATAAGATTTGGTGCTAATCTGTGACACGGGGCCTATTTTTATTAATGTGGCAAAGTAACTGGAGTGATTTTTGATATACTGTTCTCATGGGCAGGGGTCACCACTTACCACCAGGTGGGCCCTCAGCTCGTTCCGCCTCCTACTACATAAAAAAAAGAAGATGTAATAAAAAATCCATTCAGACTTGCACCCACTATTATTATTTGTTAGGATATCTGCCACAATAGCACATTCTTGTGGCAGATAACACATTCTCCATAAGTGTCTGAAAATTTTAGCTTGCTACGGCTTATGTTTCGAAAGATACAGCTATTAATCGTAGAACAGACAGCAGTAGGCTTCAAGCCAAATCCTATACACAACTAGCAGATGATTGAAGATAGATTGCCATGCCATGCCAATATTGTTATACAATAATGTAAGGACTACTTTGACAAATAACAATGTTGCGAGGGTAATCTGTTAGTAGATTATATGGTATGACTGACTGTTATTTGTTTGACTAGTAATAAATTTTGACTGTCGATACCTTTGACGAACCCTAACAAGAATTGTATGTTAAGAGATAATCCAGGGAAGTACTATATCTCTCGAAATATTCTACCATCCCCATTTTGATCCCCAAGTAGTGCACTCGCATTGGGTTTGTGAGCTGGTGAAGTTACATGAAACCTTCACTCCTCATATCTCAGAGTGGCAGGTGCCACACAATGCGACTTAAGTGAGGGCGTAAGTCTTATTCCTGTTGTTAAGAGCGGTTATAACCATTTAACATTAGGACAAGCTCGTTCTGTCACGTTCGTTACGTAAAAAAAGTCTGGTAAGGAGTAAGAATAATAATATTCAAAAAGTAATACATCATAATATTAAAATTAATTTTCGTCACCTTTTTCAATACTAACGACACTGTAGTTTAATTTGACCGACAATTATTCACAAAAGTTAAATGGAAATTTTAAAAACAATTATTCCATTCAATTACTACGTTGCCGTTGTAATTTGGTTCACCCTTCCATGTTAATATTTATTGAAATTTCATTAAAAACCGTTCAGCTGAATAATTAAATTCCAGTTTACTTAGTACCTACCGATATACCTAATCTATAAGATGTTGAGTAATTTTTTTATTTCGAAAAAGTTATTTAAAACACATACTAATCTCACTATTATAAATGTGAAAATTTGGATGGATATTTGTTACTCAATCACGTCAGAACGGCAGAATGGATCTGGATGAAATTTGACAAAGTAATTTTAAGATTAGATTATAGTCCGGAATAGCAAACAGTTTACTTTTATCCCGGAAAAATGTGCAGTTCCCGACCGACCGATGAACTACCGCGAAATGAACAAAAATAATTGTTAGCGATTTAAACATTGATAATTCGCACGTACCATATTACTCGCGGCCCTAGAGTAACTCTCAGAATCCCTACAAGTACTCTCCTCCCTACAAGTAAGTTTCTCCGTTAGCAACTAAAGAGTACGTAGTAGCAGAAGTTATGCCAAGTTCGTGAGTACCTAATCTATCATTATAAGTAGTAGATCGGTCTTGCAGTAATGCAATCGCGTCCCTGTTTCGGTGGAAGGGTAAGGATGTAGGTGAAACTAATGAGGTGAGTTCGTGAGTTCACGTTAAATCCCCGTCTCAGGGAAACGAGTGCAACACGATGCGTCTTAAGTCTTCTCATACTTCGGTAGTGAAGCACCTTTGTATTGATGTTGTTTATGGGCGGTGGTAATCACTTATCAGTTAAACCGTCAGCTCGTTCCCTCACTTCATCACAATAAAAACTCTTACACTAACATTAACATTGTTTCTCGATACAGAACGCGAAACATTTCCTACCATCAATATCTCTCTAATTGAAAATTAAGTTTCTTCGGAAACGAAAGCAAATGAACATAGAAAATTATGGAGCCTTTATGTATTTTTGATATTCAGGTAGCAAGATTTTATATTGAATATTAAGAACATCCCTGTAAGTTATTTATATGAAAACTATTTAGGTTTAAAATAAGTCTGATCTAATTTAATGAAGCGCTCATGGCGTAGCTTCCTTAGCTGTTCACAGATCATCTAAGTTAAGCAACTTTCGGTCAGAAGTTGGATGGGTGACCATTTAAATGCCATTTGGACTGTGCGCTTCTGTGCTTCGGAGGGCACATTAAGCTGTCGGTCCCGGCTATACTAGTCGTTAAGACCTTCAGGCGGCTTGAAAACTCCGACACCAGTTTTAACCAGTCACACACATGAAAGAAAAACTGATTCATTAATCGAATCCATCGACTTCAATACTTCCATCACCTATTTGACCTTCCATCACTCGCAAGGATGAAACTTTGCGCGAACAACACAGATCCCCCAAAAGTTACTCGATCTACGCGTATTATGGACAGATTTAGATGTTTTTTTTATATGTTTAAGGTGTTCCTAGAGATATATTTTGGCAAAATGTCAACGCTGAGCGTGAAATATAGGCGAAAACTTTCACCGGCACCCACACTCTTAAGATATAACACAGCTATGCAAGTGCTCTACACTGCCTGACAGCAACAATGGCAGCAGCACTGTCCCGGTACATTGCATTGAAGTACACTGCACATCCAGTTGGATTTAAGTTTTCTAAAAGTTACTGGAGCAGCTGATATGTTTGTAGTATAATTAATGATCGAACAAAATTAAATTGAATTTTTTGCATTGAAATAAAAACTATCTTTGTTTTAGGGTGTTTTCACACTTTATCCGACAGTCCGGCGGCTTAACATCCATCTCAACATAAAGTCATAGGTCTATATTGACTGATCTTGCTAGTAAACTCGTTTTTATTTCATAGCTTATAGCTTGCTTGAAGGTATTCCTTTCGCAAAGTACAAGCTGATACATAAAATTTGAAAATGCTACGAATACTGCTGATCATACTCGTGGCGGCCTAACCCGCCAGTTGTGCAGCCGGGCTGGCGGCTTCACATTGAAGTGTCAATGTGTGGGTAAACCTTAATATTTTATAGCTAATCGGTCCAGTCGGAACGTAAACTAAACTCACACGCTCGTAAACCAGGGCCATATAGTAGTCATTTATGAGTCGTACTGCAGTCGTATCAGCGGTACGAGAAATTACTCATATGGTTATACAACCGTATTCAATACGTTTTAATTTGTGGAATTTATGGAAGCTGGTAAAAACTTTAACCACACACTCTTTTTACGGTTCCGTACCCAAAGGTTATAACGGGATACTATTACTAAGACTCCGCTGTCCGTCTATCTGTCCATCTGTCACCAAGCTGTATCTCATGAACCGTGATAGTTAGAAAGTGGAATTTTCACAGATGATGTATTTCTGTTGCCGCGATAACAACAAATACAAAAAAAAAAAAATAATAAAATAAATATCTAAGGGGGCTCTCGTATAAAAACGTGATTTTTAGGATATAGTTCCATATGAAGAAACTAGATGGCGCTACTTGTATTTTATTATTATAGATAATGGTACGTGTAAGACTTATGTAATATTAACGTCATTTTTCTTAAATAGCATCACTAAATCTGGTAACGAATCTCTGTAATTTGTGTCTGTCGTGCCGAGCATCTGTCACATTGATCGATACAATATTCTTTCTAGTGTTACGTTCAGGTAACACTGGTTGACACTGACAGATGCTCGTCACCAACAGGCACGGGTAATTTTTGGTCTGTGGCCGGATACTTGATTCGGAGCCACGGAACGGATAACATCGTGGAATAGAAAATAAACCCGAGATTATCACGGCAATCCTGGTTTCACTTCTGAGATTTTGGCATTCCCTTACATTTCAGAAGTGGGATAAAGTAAACACTCCCACAATTTTGGCGAATTAACATCTTGCACCGAATTATTTTTTTTTCTATACGTTGGTGGTAGAAAAACATTTTGTGCCACGAAATATGGATCATGTATACAATGACGATAGTCGGAGGAGTTGTTCTCGATACACTCCGGATATGTTGGAGCCAAGACGTAAGCGTCGTCATCGAGATCATGAAGCCAGTAGAAATAGATCGAGAGCGGATCGTTCCAGACGTCGCCGAGTTACAAGCAGTGAGTCTACGGACGGAGATTTGCGTAGAAGTCAATCTAAAACGCGAACTGAAGGGCGACGTCAGCGAAACCTGCGCAGCAGCCAAAGGCGAAAGCACGATCAGCGGCCGAGTCGCAGTTACAGTACGGAGCGGGAGCAGAGGAGCAGCCGCAGGCGTGAGCACGAGCAACGGCCGAGTCGCAGTTGCAGTACGGAGCGGGAGCAGAGGAGCAGCCGCAGGCGTGAGCACGAGCAACGGCCGAGTCGCAGTTGCAGTACGGAGCGGGAGCAGAGGAGCAGCCGCAGGCGTGAGCACGAGCAACGGCCGAGTCGCAGCATGGCGAGGAAGCAGGGGCGCAGCCATCGCGAATCGAGACGGTGGCGCAGGTCAGCGGATAGAGGCAGCACGTACAACGGTAATAGGAGAGGTACACCAATAGTAAGTGAAACTCAGTTATTCCTAAGCGAATTGATAAAATCTTTGTCGAGCGCTAAGCCAGAGGGCAATAAGTTTCCAATGTTGGGCAATGTTATCCCCGAGTTTGACCCCATGGTTAAAGGTCAAACCATCCACATGTGGTTGAATAAAGTGGAAGAATGTGCTAGGTTGTATAAGTGGGGAGACGATCAGATCATACATTATTCCCTACCTAAACTAATGGGCATTGCCCGCACGTGGTATCAGGGTTTACCAACTATGTCATTTTCGTGGCCCGAGTGGAAAAATAAACTGATCGATTCTTTCCCTAGTAGTGACGATTACGCCGAATTACTTACTGAAATGCTATCTAAACGCGCGAAGTATGGCGAGTCTTTAGAATTATATTACTATGAAAAAATAAATTTACTGAATCGTTGCGAAATTTCTGGTAAGCGTGCAGTTGACTGCCTTTTATATGGTATTGACGATCGTGCCTCAAGATTGGGCGCGAAGGCTGCGAAATGCCAGGAACCGGAAGAGGTTCTTAATTATTTTCAATCGATTAAACAACAAAGTCGGGAGGTTGATAGGTCAAAAATGGTTCAAGACAGGAAATACCTCACGTCGCATAACACAACCCCGAATTCCAAGCTATTTAGCGGTAACGACTTAAAATCTACTAAATCACAATCTAGTGCGTCTGCTGTTTGTTTTAACTGTAAAGAAACTGGACATTATAGTTTCAAATGCACAAAAAAGATATTGAGATGCAGCGTTTGTAATAGGATAGGACACTTGGCTAACGACTGTCCGCGATTACCAAATGAGCTAAATAAAAGGACCGAAGCAGAAAAAACAGTTATGCAGGTTGACGTTGAAAACTCTAGTAACGATAAATACATCGTACGATTGAAAGTGAACAACACCGAGTCTAAGGGGTACATAGATTTAGGCAGTCAGTGTACTCTGATAACGCGTAGTGAAGCGTCTAAATTAGGCATTAGTTGGTCAGTAGGCGAATTACCTACTATGAGAGGTTTAGGAAACAACGTAGTTATACCATTAGGGATTGCAAGCGTAGATATCACGATTCATGATATTACAGAGAAGGTCGTTGCGTACATAGTTGAAGACGGTATGATAAAATATCCAGTTCTGGTTGGTCATAGTTACACCGAAAAACCTGGTATAGTAATAACAAAAACCACAGACTCTTTAATCATCACAAGGGAGGGCTCATTAAAACTACAGTTATGGTTAAGGGATGACGTCACAGTTGAACCTAAGCGTATGATGACGATTCCCGTACGTGCTGATGATACATATTCGGGATCTGTGTACGTTAAGGGATCATTAAGAGGCGAGCCCACCAAAGAATTATATCTTTTACCCGGTGAATATGAACTAGAAAATGGTATTGGAGCATTGTTAGTACAAAGTTTTAGTGACAATACATTAACGTTGAACAAAGACACACTGATTACCCGAGTTATCAGTACCGAAAACAGCTTAAGTGTCAGCTTGTTGAACCTTAACGACGCCGATACGAAATCCGATCTGGATTATGGTAATCATTTAAGTGATGATGAAGTTCTTCGACTCGAGACTCTTCTTAAGAAATATGAATGCTGTTTCTCCTCTAGTTTAATGGATCTAGGATATACTAACGTGGTACAAATGGAAATCGAACTGAATGACACTCAGCCGGTAGTTTACCGCCCTTACAGACTTTCGTACCCTGAACGAGAATTAGTGCGAACTATGGTGCAGGAGATGATAGATGCCGATATTGCGTGTGAGTCTAATTCGCCTTATGCTAGTCCCATCCTCCTCGTTAAGAAGAAAACCGGCGAGACGAGGCTCTGCGTTGATTACAGAGCCCTTAATAATAAAACTCGTAAGGAACACTACCCTTTACCACTGATCGACGATCAATTGGATAGGCTATCGGGCAATTCTCTTTTCATTAGTCTTGATTTAGCATCTGGCTATTACCAAATCCCTATAGCAGAATCTTCGCAAGAACTCACTGCATTTGTTACGCCTGATGGACAATATCAATTTAAAAAAATGCCTTTCGGATTAGCAAATGCCCCTTCTGTCTTTCAAAGGGCTATGAACAAAGTTTTTATGAAGTTGAGGTATATAGTTATATATATGGATGACATTTTAATCCCTGCCAGCTCGTTTAGCGAGGGATTGATACGACTAGAAGAAGTTCTTCAACTTTTGTCCGAAGCGGGGCTAACACTCAAGTTGAAGAAGTGTCACTTTTTCAAAAAAGAGTTAGATTTTCTAGGTTTTCAAGTATCGGGAGATGGTGTAAGGCCAGGATCACGCAAAACTGTTGCTATTTCCAACTTCCCTGTGCCCAGAAATGTACACGAGGTGAGGCGTTTTATAGGTCTCGCAAGTTTCTTTCGGCGGTTCGTTAAGGACTTTGCACTTTTGGCATGTCCGTTAACGAATCTATTAAAAGCTAAATTTGAATGGAAATGGACAGAGGAATGTACCGTGGCTTTTAATACTATAAAAGCCAAGCTTTTAGAGCGACCAATATTAGCCTTGTATGATGCTCGATTGGAAACAGAATTGCATACGGATGCATCGAAAATAGGTATTGCAAGTATACTTATGCAACGCGGCATCGACGGTCAGTTGAGACCAGTTGCTTATTATAGTCGGAAAACGTCTGAAGATGAACAAAAGCTTCATTCCTTTGAGCTGGAGACGTTAGCCGTCATTGCCTCGTTAAGTCGTTTTCGTGTATATCTTCTTGGGTTAAAATTTAAAATAGTAACCGATTGCAACGCTCTTAGAACGACTCTGACAAAGCGTGATTTGATCCCTAGAATCGCGCGATGGTGGGTGCAGTTGCAGGAGTATGACTGTATCATTGAATATAGGCCGGGAACACGTATGGCCCATGTTGATGCTCTCAGTCGTGCTCCTGTGACTGAGCTCACTAACGAGACGGATACTCATGTGATCGATGTTTTGCATGCAGAAGTAACAGATTGGATCTCAACTGTTCAGGATAATGATGAAGAGGTAAAGAGAATTAGAGAAATTTTGTTAGATGATCAGACTAAATTCGTTGCCGACGTTCGAAACAATTATCAGATCAAAGGCAAGCATGTGTATCGTAATGTAAATGATGGAATTCGTTGGGTCGTGCCAAGGGGAGTTAGGTGGCAGGTTTTACGAATGAATCATGATGATGTAGGACATTTTGGTTTTGAAAAAACCCTGAGTAGGCTAAAGACATCGTTTTGGTTTCCAAAAATGCGTCGTTTTACAAAAAAATACGTTTCGTCATGCTTACAATGTGCACACCACAAAGCTCCATCGGGTCATAAGGAAGGATTATTACATCCTATACCTAAAGTAGACATGCCCTTTCACACGCTACATGCTGACCATCTCGGCCCGTTTATCCGTTCTAGGAGAGGTAATGTGTATATACTCGTGATAGTTGATGCATTCACAAAATTCGTGAACGTACGTGCTGTAAGAGACACAAAAACGGTGACTGCGATCAAGGTATTTAAGGAATATTTTAGCTATTTTGGTACACCTTCGCGACTTATTACCGATCGGGGTTCATGTTTCACAAGCGCAAGGTTTAAGGAATTTACGGATAAACTGAACGTAAAGCACGTATTGAATGCAGTTGCTACTCCTAGAGCGAACGGACAGGTCGAACGCTATAATCGCACCATATCTGATGCCCTGAGCACTAAGTGTCACGACAAAAATGAAAATACTTGGGACGAATATGTAGGTGACATTCAATTAGGCATCAATACGACAGTAAATAAAAGTACAGGGAAAAGCCCCTCGGAATTGTTATTTGGGTGCAAATTGATGACCACATCGGAAAATATGTTAGCTGATGTGATTTCCGAAACATCCCAGTTAGTGAGCGGAGAAGATTTAATGCGACTGAGATCTAACGCGAAAGACAAGATCGATAGGGGCCAACAACTTGCCAAGGCGAGGTTTGATAAGAAAAGAAAGCAATCTAGATCTTACAGTGTTGGAGACCTTGTCAGAATCGAAAGGACGGTAACAGACAAAGAACATTTAGGTAAATCAAAGAAACTAATACCGAAATTTCATGGTCCATATCGAATTCTAAAGATTTTACCTAATGAACGGTTCGTTATCGAAGACACTCCACTTACTAGGAAAGTAAACAAAAGATATGAAAATGTAGTAGCGATTGACAAGATATATCCGTGGCTTAATTTTAACGATTATTTTAGTGACAGTGGCAACGAAAATGACAAAGAATCTGAAAGCGAAGTAGATTGATTGATTGAAGTAGATTGATAAATTAATGATGTAAAGATTTATGATATATGACCTGATTACCTTTAATATAATATTTAATGTGTGTAGCAATAAAATGTTTTTGTAATGAGCGATCAGTGCAGAAGTGAATAGCATCAAATTCCAATTCGATGTTGCATAGATGATCGTAGATGATTCAAAAGCATATTGATGATTCAATTAACCCTAGATACATTTTATTTAGAACTATATGAATTGATGTTTGATAAATTAAAGCTTGAGATTGAACCAGCATGAGTGATCAGTGCAGATATCGAATAGAACTGCGCCACAGTTTCGCACAGATGATCGTAAATCATGTTGGGGATGTCAGAAGCACAGGTTGCGAGCAGTCAGTGCAGATTGCGAATGGTATCAATATTGGTATCGCACAGATGACTGTAGATCGTAACAGACTGTGCACGATAGATAATAACTAGGTTATAAGATGTAGTTAATTAATTTTGTCAATCAATCAAAGTACACTTTTAATTTTGTCAATCACATTTTAGTTGTTATATTTTTTTTATATATTGATTTTGTATTTTTTTTTTTTGTTGAAGTGTGAGGACACACTTAGATAAGGAAGGCCGAGTTGTAAGACTTATGTAATATTAACGTCATTTTTCTTAAATAGCATCACTAAATCTGGTAACGAATCTCTGTAATTTGTGTCTGTCGTGCCGAGCATCTGTCACATTGATCGATACAATATTCTTTCTAGTGTTACGTTCAGGTAACACTGGTTGACACTGACAGATGCTCGTCACCAACAGGCACGGGTAATTTTTGGTCTGTGGCCGGATACTTGATTCGGAGCCACGGAACGGATAACATCGTGGAATAGAAAATAAACCCGAGATTATCACGGCAATCCTGGTTTCACTTCTGAGATTTTGGCATTCCCTTACATACGGAACCCTTCGTGAGCGAGCCTGACTCGCACTTGGCTGGTTTTGTACCGGTAGCAGAGCATATATGCCTATGCCTACATTTGTTTCTGTCGTAGTGTCGTATCAGCCTGTTGCGTCGCGCTAAAATGTATCCGACGGCGTATTCTTTGTATATTTTATTTTTCCACGACTGGGCGGCGCGCCTATCGCGTCATGCGTGTCGCGCCGGTCGACCGCTTGCTCGTTGATTGACACGCGCAAAATTGCATACTAAAAGACACTTGATCAGAATTGCTTGGAATAAAGAGTTTTAATTTAATTTAATAATGCAGCAAACGATGCTCATTTAATAATGTCGAATTTACTTTTAATAAGGATACGTAATTATTAAAGAGCCGAAAACCCGAGTAAATTACAGTTTATACAGCCGGTCGGATATTTTTAAGTGACGGCTAAGTGGCTTAGTTGGTAGTAGCCCTGCCTTCGAAAAGAGGGGTACCGGGTTTTATTCCCGGCCGGGGCACACTTTGTGTGGTAAGCATGAAGTTTTTTCTCGGGTCCGGGGTATTATTATAGTTTTGTGTTTCTGTTTGTCCATGCCATCTACGACACAGGGAATCCTAATGCAGAGGTATGAATGTGTTAACGTTTAAAAATAAAGAAAGAACTTCTACAACTGTTTTTACAACGGCTTAAGACAAGGTCACGTGACTTCTAAAAAACACACTTTACTCTTTAAGATTTAGATACTAAAATATAATCTTATGTTTTAATATTTTTAATAATTCCAATTAAATTTTATGTATTTATTAACAATTGAAATAATATACTTGCATATGGTACACAACTTGACCTTGATTAAAAAATGTTTTGTATTGTATGCAACTATTTACAATGCGTTGTTTGCAAGTTCGTATGAAATGTTTCAGAATACGGCCAATTTCAGCGCGAATATACAAGTTTAGTGGAATTTCACATTTCGCATAACTAATTTAACGAGGTCAGATGGACACCGATAGGAATTAATTTATAACGCCATTAACAACACCATTAAATTTCGCGGCAAAACACTTAAAAATCATAAGTTAACAGCTAGCTTTATTCCTGTATTTTTAAGGTGTAATAAATAAAGTGATGTTGATTAGAAATGCGAAAATATGTTTTTATGTAGTGCAAATTTCATCCAAATCCGTTTTGCGGTGGACCCATGCCTCCACGGCAAAACGGATTTGGATGAAATTTGTTATACCTTGGATACATTGGTTAATTTATCCAGAAAACAAAAGTATTTTTTTTAGTAACATGAAAATAATACTTCTGTCAGTTTTGTCCCATCGTCTCGTGTTGAACGCGGCTAATACCTAGGAGCGCATCCAGTTAATAAATAAACCTTTGAAAATACAGTATAATACAATAAACATATGTTACAATTGTCTTCTTTTATTTTCGATATAGTAATAAATTCATTACTTTCATATCGCCACTATCTATGGCTATCGCCACTGCAACGCACGCAAACTTTAGAGTTCTTAGCATAATTGAATTAAGTACAATGGTCCATAAATAATGGTTTCATTCGAAGGTGCTCAGGGTGAGCAAACAACGCATAACGCCTTACACTTATGACTGTGTACAACTTCCTATAAAGTAAATCAATGTTGAATTGTTGATTAGCGACTGATATAAAAATTGAGTAATACCCAATAATGAAATAAAATAGAGTTAAAGTCAATACTTTCATTCGCTACTCTTTTTTCATATTTTTCGCCCTCAGGACAAATAAGTGACAAACAACAAACAAAACATTGTTTGTTACAAATTGGTATACAATAGTTAAGAAAAAAATCACAGGAAAGCAAAATATGAAAATTCATTTACTTAGATGACATATCTTTTATTTTTAATATTTCTATGGGACAAATCTGAAAGTAAACCCCGCCAAAGATTTTTTAATCGTTTGACAAACGTTGGTGTACGGAGGTAACAAAGAAAAAAAACACGAATCGATAACCTTCTCCTTTGGAAGGCCGTTGAAAATATATCTCAAAATATATTTTTAAAGGAAGCCAAAACTCCAGAATTTGTGTATTTTGTTCTGTTTCTCTCAGCATTTATCACAGTTCATTAATTAAACATAATTGTGTTAAATTTTAATGGCTTAAACTCTGCTCTTACCGGCGATGGCAAATACCTTATTATACTGAATTTAACAGTGCACATGGCAGTGGACAATTACACAGAATCGAATAAAATTATTACTTTATTACTTGGTATTAATTATTGTATATGCCATTGCCATTGTCGTTAGTTATTAGCGGGCAATCTAGGCATATTATTGACTTCTTCTATTAGTTTAGTTTCCCCGAATAGCCTGTAACCACGATCTTTTCAATTTATTTTTCATAGGCCGGTACTATTTTATATATTTAAAGTTTTAATTGATATAATCAAAATTTCATAATAAAGGCGGATAGTTAGAGATATATTTGTTGTCTTAAATAATCAACGAATATTGCAAATATTTGACAGCAACCAGTCAACGTCAGAGGTGGTTATCAATTTTCTTATTCTTCTGTGTATGTTTAAATACCCCATGGAGGGTCGGATAGGGTACGAAGAAGCGTCAAAATTAGTAACAAAATGCATGATCCGTACCTAATAGATCATGCATTTTGTTTCTAGTTATTTAATTAAAAATGAACATTACTAAAAGATCCTAATAATTTCATTGAAATTAAGTTTTTTTTTACCTTTCATAGATTCTTAGATCCAAAAATGCACCAACCACATGTGCAAAAATAATCTTATTACAAGAGTGCGAGTGTGTAAATGTTTATGTTTATTTGTTATCTAGATTTGACAAATAGCTCATATTTCACCCTGGTTGCTATTTCAAAAGCGATAAAAATACATTACGGTTTGGTGTTACAGTAGGAGAACCTGAGTTTTCCTGTCCCATTTCCTCAAATGTATATTTTCTTGGCATATTTTCCTTCGCATTATAACGACGTGCGATATTAGTAGATTTATTTGAATGAGTTAAGAAAAAAAGAAAGAAATTAAGAAATTATTAACTAGTTAAGTTGTAAGTAATAAGTAATATATCCATAATTATTTAATTTATGGATATTTAACACAGCGCCATCTAGCCCCAAAATAAGCATAGCTTGTAATATGGAAACTAGAAATGTTGCTATGGTAATTGACCTCCAGTCATATGAATAGAATCAAAAGCTAAAAGCGTCTGATTATAGAGCTAAAATAATTTGACAGTAAAAACAGTTGATTCAACCAACATGTCAAAATATTACGGTCGTACTTACACCTTCTCAGCGTTAAAAGTATTATTACCAGTTTCCTACTTACTGTCAATGATACAGAATACTTATCATCAAAAACGCATTACGTAAGAGGTGCAAAGTGCCATCAGAATTGCATTACGACTTGTTATCGTGTCTCTCTGATTTTTCGATTGCAACTATGACGCCATTATTTTTTATAAGTCAACCCTCTGGGTCTACGCAATTTGCTAAAGCGTAGCAATGTAGCAGGTGCATCGTAGCGTCTCTTGAATATAGTTTGAATCACGTCTCCACTTTTTTTCTTGATTCTGCTAATGTTCACAAGAACAGTCTTGTGAACATTAGCAGTTTCTTACAATTGAAGAAATTGAGTCTGTACTCATATTCACTCACAATCATCGAGAGTAGGCCGGTGTCCCTGCAGTGGAAACATTAGAGGCTGGTACGGTACGGTACTGGCAAAATATATAATTCTCTTTCCATGTTGCATTCTTAGTAAGAGACAAAAGTTTCGCAGCTAACTTCAGACTTATAAAATAAAGCGGCCCAACTATACATCAGTAATGTGAAGAAACGTCAACAGCGGATTAAATCCAGTCGAACTAAGGCTCTTCAAGCAGAAGTTTGACGTTCTAACAAAAGCACCATTCAAATAGCTAGTTCCGAATAACTGGCTTATTGTTTCGAACAAGGGGATTATGTCAATATTAACCCCGACAGTGGCTTAACTGAGAGTAAATGCTTAATGGCCCTGATTTCACTTGTAAATGGCACATGCAATTTCTACAACTGGAGCAAAAAGTACAAAATTTGTGCAAGCTGGTACCAGCATGTTAACTCATTGAAATATGAACTCATACTCATATAATGTATATAATCTATAATGCCTTGTGTTGCAATTGGCATGGATAATACATCCAACGACATCTCTGCTACATCCAAGACCCGAGAACCAACTATAAGTTTATCAAGTCAAAGTTTTCCCTTGCCGCAAATCGAGCCCAAACCCCTTACTTTGAAGGTAAGTTATAATAGCATTAAGTCTTACTTTGCAGCTTGACTGATAAGTCAGTCTAGAATTTTTTGGTATAATATTTAAGTTATAAGGATAAAATATTCCGAACTTATGTCCTTATTATAAGTGTACTTTGTAACTATGTCATGACAAATATTCTGAACACATTTGGTTGTAATTTTTTACAGAGACTGATAACATAGAATAAGCATAACCTACTTTTTAGGTATTCGTGTCAAAATTTACCCTCTTAGCCTTACCTCTCTTACCCTCTTTTATATCTTATTACTTTAAATGGGCAATTCTTGTATATTTATTTATTTATTTCGCGTATTACGGAAACGGCTCTAACGATTTGAATGAAATTTTGTGTAGATAGGGTTTTCCTGTTTTTTATAATAAACTGTACTGAAAATTTAATACAGCGCCATCTCGTAAATTTTTGTGATACTTGGTTGGTAATTTACTGTTTCAGATAATACACGATTTTATTAAACAAATATGTTTTTGGCATAGATTATTATATTCATTTTCAGGTAAATTTCTTACAGCGCCATCTAGCCCCAAACTAAGTCTAAATAATAGCTATTTACAAGAATGTAGGTACAAAATTCAATGTACTTGAATTACTATAAAATTTCGTTAAAAAAAACACGTTCTTAGTTTATAACTAAACCTGATCACATGATGTACCGTGGCCAAAATGCTGGTATGCTGCCACGCTGGAAGGCAATGCTTAACCTCTGGCCAAAATAAAACCCAGTATTTTGGTCGCATGTGGACTCTTTAAGGCGCTCTGCTAAGCTCTTGAAGGTTCCATGTGCCCCGGGTCCCAAAGGCACAATATTTGCGCCGTTTAAGCGCTTCCGCTGTTGATGTGACGGATCCGGCTCATACTGATGTACCTGGATGATGCGATGGAGTCATGGTATCAACATAGCATCCCAGACTAGAGGTCCCCAACTTCCAAGGAATCAACGTCATACCGTTAGGTCTTTTTCCATCGTCGCGTATCAACCGACTCGGCTCTAATGTAACTGAAATGGTGGCGTTGGAAAAATCCCGATGAATCATTTCATTGGTGCCGTTATGGTGCTATTCCCGCACCGGCAAATATGAGGTACTTGGCACGGAACACCTAAACGAAGCGAAGTGGGTACACGAAAAGTATTATTGTCTACATTTGTACCTAAGTTTTTTGATGGGAGTGCGTGAATCCGTGAAGAAAAATTAACAAATTTTACATGCACAAGTAAACATGTTTGACTGGCATCATAGCTCAGTTGGTAGTGGCTCTGCCTTCTGCGCTGTAAGTCGTGTGTTCAATTCAGGACAAGCACTTGTATGCCAAAGGTAAATGTTTAATGTGGGTCAGGGTGTATTTACAAAAAAATAGCTATATAAGTATTCTATCAGTAATGTAGTTTCCATTGCACAAGGTATGCTTAGTTTGGATCTAGATGGCGCTGTGTGAAATATCCATAAAGATTTGCTGAATTTTTCCTTTAGAAACAGTTACTAATAGACTTCAGTATTTCCATTGTTTATGGGCTACGGTAACTACTGAACATCAGGTCGGCTATCAGCTCGTTCCTTCACTTTTATAACATAAAAAATCTTTAAATCAAAAAAGTTGGAAAATTGTTCCGAAAAGTCAGTCAGTGAAACCATCATTTTGTCTAAAAATATTTTAACCACGGTAGGTTAAATTTATTACTTCGGTAGGTACATTAATTGGCCATCACGTCCTCAGTAATAGGGCGCAAAGTGTAGGAAACCGTTCCGAGTCCTTAGGCCGATCATGCTCAGTACGTCTCACTTCCGGTGCCACGCTCACACCGGATGTGCGCCGTATCACCCCATATCCTGTAACGGTCCCTTTGCACTACACTCTAAAAATTGCTTCTAAGTTTTACATTAATAATAATAATAACTATTCATGGACATTTCACACAGCGCCATCTAGCCCCAACCTAAGCAAAGCTTGTGAGAAGTACTAGCTTATATGACACAATACTTACACAGTACTTTTTTTTAATACGTACACATAATACATAGTGACATCTAGACCCAGAAAAACATCTATGTTCGTCACACAAATGCTTGTCCTGAATGGGAATCAAACCCGCGACCTGCGGCGCAGAAGGCAGATCTAATATAACTGAGCCAGTCAGTAAACTGAGATATTGTTAACTTGTGGTTTGCCCCTAACTGGTAACTTCCTATATTATTTAACCTTTTTACAGAATTACAATATTTCAATTTTATAATCTTAATCTTGTTAGACGTATTTTTATATAAGCTTAACATCAACATGGCTAGTACAAAAATACATCTCAATTACACCGTGCTTGGTGTTCTGTTGAATACGGTGAGATTTATTGTGATGAGTTTACTACTGAACACTGAAAAAAACTGATGCTCGGTTTTTTCAGTGTAATATGCGTGTATACTACATATAAACCTGCCTCTTGAATCATTCTATCTATTGCTAAACTGCATTAAAATACGTTGCGTAGTATAAAAGATCTATGCGTACAAACAACGGGAACTTGTTTGTTTTATACTATAATATGTAAGGATATTAAAAATTAAATTACTCCCAAAAAAATAGGTAAATATTAGTACGGTACTACAAAGTTATAAATAACATAATCGTTTCACTTCACTTCTGATAAATGATATTTTAATTTTTTTTTATTTGGATAGAACTTGTGTTGTATCATACCCAGTGTACAATCTCGTTGCTTTCTCACAATATAAGGCGAGATAAATCACACGATGTCAACGCCTTACGAGACGGCGAGCACTGCAGGTGGGGATCATCAAATATCTTCAAATATCTATTCATGGAATAAGCGATATGAGAAAAAGATCGCATATGAGACGCCATCTTTTTATCAATCGAATAAAACAAGTAAGAAACCAGAGACTGATTTAACAAGTGACATTTAAAATATCGGAAAACCTGATTTCAACTCTTTCATCACTTATTTCTTTTCCTTGGGTGTACCACACTCTACTATTTTGGAAAATATATCGCAGATGACACAACTTAAACATTCAAGTTTTTATACCAAACTGTATGCTAATTGCCAACCGCTAATTTACGGCTCAGCTACCCTGCCTTCGAAGCGAGACGTCCCGGATTCGATTCCCGGCCGTGGCAAATTTTGTGTGATGGGTGTAAAGTTTGTTCTCGGGTCCTGGTAGTTTGTGTTTTTTCATACCAGTATGAGTATGAGTGTGTAAAAAATATTTTTTTGTCGCTTAAATTGACCCTCCCATTATAGATATTCCAATAATAATATGGTTCGTCACTGAATGGCGTTAAAATGAAAAAAAAATAAATAAAAAAATATGTATCACGCCTGTATCACGCCTGAAGTTTTAAAAATCATAACTTTTAGAGTCAAAAGTTATGATTTTTAAAACTTCGTAACTAAGCTAAAATTGACATTCTTTGTAACAACAAAATGACTTTTAAGTTACGCAATTTTACTTGATTTAAGATACAAAAAGAACGCACTATTAAATTTAGGGTAGAAGGGATATATGTACTCTTAACAAATTAAGGTCAACACACACACAAGAGTCTGGTAAGACAAATAGCCGCAAGTTCGAGATGTATTCACAGTTTGAAGCCGGGGTAATTAATGCTCGTAGCCCTGCCCTTGTCATGGTCACGTCAAAATGTTAAATGTCTTGTAAACATATAGATATTCTGTGAGGAACATTCAGTATTCCATATTTGTTATTTTCGTCTGACATGAATAAATTGAATTGTAATTATTATATTAATGTTAGTTAAACTTAATAATGCCCCTTTACAGCAGCATCAACTATTTATTTACTTAATTCTATATCATAAATTTTGTAATAACTATGCGTGTCTGTTTTGAAAGGTATATGGGTCGGATTTATGTTTATTAGTTTTGATAAGAACTGTTTGTATTTTGATACAAATTAAATTTTTAATAAATGAGTATGAGTACTACTCATTTATTATTTGAGTTTCTATGTACTTCTTTAGAGTCAATTTCAGCTACTATGAATTAAGATTTTTCATGATCCGATACATACTGAGAATTTTACTCTTCGGGCAGTTCACTCTCACCTTTTGAGAGTACCAGTGTCCGGTATAGCTGTATTCGGACATGTGTAACAGTTGACATGTGTGGTTATAATAGAACATGCTCCATTGTCACAAACATGGCGTCAAGTCAGCCGTGTATCTTGCGATATGACATCTGTTGACAATGTAAATCTAAACGCCTATCTGTTCTATTGTCGGGCTAACGGAATACATTATGAATAAATAAATAATAAATAAATCAATATCCATGGACATTCTACACTGCGAATTAAACATCACTTATAATATAGACGGCTCCGTGGCTTAGTTGGTAGTAGCCCTGCCTTCGAAGCGAGGGGTCCCGGGTTCGATTCCCGGCCGGGGCACACTTTGTGTGGTGAGCATGAAGTTTGTTCTCGGGTCTTGGGTGTTTGTCGTGTGTTTCTGTGTTTGTCGATGCCATCTGCGATACAGGGAATCCTAGTGCAGAGGTATGAGTATTTATTTATTTATTTAATATGGGAACTGCATAACTATAGAATACTTATATTGGACCTTTTTGTAAATATACCCAGACACAGACTACTTGTCCTGGGGTGGAATGGAACCCATGAGCTTCAGCGCAGAAGGCAAAGCTTCTAAGAACTGAGTTGTGAGGCCAGTCAATTCATTTATATTCATATTCATATCATTGCCGTAGGAACACTTAGAAACTCTTGGTTTCGTCCTATACACAATTAATTAGTGGCAGTACATAAGCCTTGTCAATTTTACAATGGTATCAATATCAATAAAAAACTAACTAATTAAGAACTTATTTAAATCAGAGTTACTACTACTATACAATATATACCAAAGGTTTAATTCTGTTGGTCTAACATACTAGTAGTAATGTAACGGAAGGAATGAGAAAGATGATACTGAAAAAGTTGTTGAGAAATTGTTAATAGCTCTGTTTTCTGTGTTGTTGGTTGTGGGTTCCATTCCCATCCAAAACAAGTGATAACAATAACTAACAAAATAAAAATCTACGTATGCCTTAACGCCATAACACCCTGGCTTGAAGACAGAAGGCAGAGAAATCGCTGGAAGAACGACTTGAATACTGAAAATCGCGAGTGGAGACCCTTCAACATGGCTTATCGACTAAAACAGCCGGAACCGACATCTTAAAGATCTCTCTGAAGCACGGAAGCGTTCAAAATGGCAGTAAACGATCAAACATCCAAATGCGGACCGGGCAGAGAGTTGCATAACATAAATGATCTGTAAATAAGATCTGAGCAGGCTTTGTCATGAGCGCAATTATTAAAGCACACAAAACAGAACACCTTCAATACAACGATAAAATTAAATTCTAACTAAATTTAATTAGATGGCATTCCAAACTAAATGTTCACAGCATACTTCATTAAATAAGCAAAACCTGTTGCGAGGAAAATCACAATCTATTATTTATCAATACTAGAATGAACTTAAAACTAAAACTAAACTGTTTTAATAAAACAAAGCGCCAAAAGTGTTTAATTACTTTTAGTTTAAATACAAAATCCACTCATTAGAATGATTGGCTAAAATTTGTCTTTTAAACTGATAAATTTTAATCTCTAACATATCAATAATAATTTTTCACTACAAATAAATCATTATGAAAATAAATCATTATCATTATAGTAAACAAGTAGTATTAAAGAAGAAGTTGTGCCAAGTTCGTCAGGAGTAGTAGTGTAGTCACGGTAATCTGCCGATAAACCGTAGTGCACCCGCATTGCTGCTTTTCGGTGGAAAGGGTGTAGGCACCGGTGAAATCGCTGGCGCAAGAAACGTTACATTCCCGTCTCAGAGTGACAAGCGCAACACGATGCGCCTTCATTCATTTAAGGAAGGCAAAAGCCACTTAACAGTACCACAGTAATCACATAAAAAACATACAGTCTCAAGTATTTGTTCACCTATGTATATAAAGAGGCTAGAACCTCATCTCTTAGCAAACGTTACAGATTTCGCAACCAATTGTGCTTAAAGGCTTGAAACAAACAAACATCGTTCGAAAGAACAAAAAGTGTCAATTAAGAACAAATTAGTGCGCCGTGTGACACACTACACTGATTACACCTAGCAGAAGCCCCGGGGCCAGGGACGGACTCAGATGCATTAAATACCGTACCGTACCAGCCTCTAATGTTCCCACTGCAGGGACACCGGCCTATCGATGATTGAGAGTGAATGGGCTCTGATCTACCACGGGAGCCCAATCCGGATTGTTAGATGTCACATTTCATCGAATTTTTGGTTCTAAGACATGCCGGTTTCCTCACGATGTTTTCCGTCACCGTTTTGAGAACGTGGTATTGCGCATATGAATTTTTCAAGTGAAAAAACTCATTGGTGCACGTGTGGGTTTGAACCAGCGACCTTCAGATTGAAAGTCGGCGTCTGTGCCGCTGGGCCACCACGCTCTTGATGCATTAAATAAATATAATATAATATTATATATTCATGGTTATTTCACACAGCGCCATCAAGCCCCAAACTAAACATAGCTTGTACTATAGACACAAGTTTTTTTTTGGTGGCATTAAAAAATAATAATAATTACCTTAGCCTATGGACGTTTGCAATACCAGAGATAATACTCGCGTTTTGCCGACCGAAGGCACAGATAATGTCACGTAAAAATTGTTCCTTTGATGCAGATATCGGAACTACGAGTATCGTGAGCAAACTGAAGTTGAAACTAATATTGACCGATAGTACAAATATCTGGTCCCAGGTAGGAATGGAATTCTGCTCAGTAAATTCCTCAAATCAAACAATTTAGATACGGTTGCGTAGAGAATTCAGTTATATAAACAAACAAACACTTACACATTCATACCCTTGCGCTGGGAGATGTGTAGCATGTGGCATGGACAAACAGAAACACAAGACAAACACCCAAGACCCGAGAACAAACTTCATTCTCACTACACAAAGTGTAATAACACAATAATCCGGCCGGGAACCCGGGCCCCACGCTTCGAAGGCAGGGCTACTACTAACTAAACAACGGAGCCGTCTAAACGCTCCCCATCCAACTGCTGACCGGACGTAGAGTTGCTTAAGAGTTCTAAGTACCTGAAATCGGCTCAAAGAACTAATAGAACTAAAATAGATTGATAACACTTTATCACCAAACAAAAAATAAATAAAAATTGTTAAACAATAAATTATTAACAATAAGGTAATACAATGGGCGGCCTTATCGCTAAAATATCTACTCGTGATAGAAATCTGATGTTTATAAATAAATATACTTTAACGTTTGTGCTTTGATTATGTTTTGGTAAAAACACGAATATCAACTTTGATAGATAGATACAATAGATAGATAAACTCTTTATTGTTACACCAGAAATTGTACAGAGAAACAAATAAAAAAAAAACATAAAATTTGGTTACGTAATAATCCCTAGATACGGCTCTGGGTTCGCTCCCGGTAATTACGAAACAATTACTAAAAGGCAGTGTTGTCTTACACTAATAGAGGCTGAAAAATGCCTGGGTTCCACACAAACTCAAACTCATTTATTCCTGTAGATCTCAAGTATCATTTTGACACGTCCAATTTTACATATACAAGTAAACATATTTGTGAGTATATAACGTGTCTCAGGAACTCCACACATTACATGCATAAAGATAAGTAAAATTACAGTCAGTTATCATGCTTTAGATTATTGTGCTATTATGTTATGTGTTAAGTTTGTACAAAGAAACAAAGATGTATGTAAGAAATGTATTGTATAATGGCAAGAGATTTCATGATGTGAGTTACACTTAAATGTATTAAATAATGATAAAATCAAATTTTCTAATAATCTATTTAAAGTCGATGTAACTCGAAAAATATTATGATAGTTTTAAAATTTATGTTTAAGTACGAACGAAGAAACGAACCTTTTTTTTTTCTTCGATCTATGAATTAGCCACCATCTCAATAATCACACCACCAAACTAGTATAAAAAAGCTGCATGTATGTATAGTGCTGTAGCCAGTTAAATAAAAAAAAATCCTCTAAATGAGTTCACAATTGGCGAACATAAAAAAAATCATACATCCGGACTAAAAATCACCCTTTTTTACATCCGTAAAAATAGACCAAATCCGTTGTTTTATAATTTCGAATACGTTAATAAAACTATCCGTTGTTTTATAATTCCGAGTACGTTGATAGTAATTACTATAAACGTACTTGTACGTAACGTACTCATTATACAGTAACAACCTCAAAAAGAGAACTCAATTTTACACTTACTTTAGCCATCATTATTAAACAGGCAGACACAACTCAAAGTGTCCCTTTATTACAGTGCAACCTAATTTGGAGCGACTCGTGTCGTCGATAATTAGAAGGTCGGAGTGAAACCGCACTGCACTTTGTTAACACATGAGCGACAAACTTTGACGGTTCGACTCGAGGCCCGCCACAATATAGAAGCAAACAGTAATCGTTCCTTTTGTTACTCGGGTTAATTAGGTATATTTATTAGATCTATTTATTAACTAGCTAGTTTTAAATAGCAGTAAAACTTGTCCAAAGTTCGCCCGGGGAAGCAATGCCGCCACACGCCGTCGCTTTTGTTTTATTTATTTTTGTATGTTTACTTTTGATGTTATGGTGTACAATAAAGTAATATTCTAATCTGCTGCCAAGCAGTGGTGCACTCGCATTGCCGTGTTCCGGTGGAAGAGTGTAGGTGAGACGTAACATCCCCGTCTCGGGTGACGGGCGCAACGGGGTGCGACTTGGGCCTCTATTGTTCGGTCGGGGAGGACTTGAGTCGTATTGCAGTTGTTATGGGGTGAGGTAACACTCACATCAGGTAGGCCTTCAACCCGTCGCGTCACTTTATTTACGTAAAAAAAGTAGTTAATTTCATTTCATTTATTTTCAACAATTTGGTACATATAGAACACTGTATCGTCAAAACCTAAAGACAAATCTTACATACAAAGACAAAATCATATAAAACAGACAAGATACCGTGATTCAGTTTGTAAATACAGTAATTAAGCACTACGTAAGTAATTAAAACAACTTACTACAGATCATTTCAGCTGTAGAGAGGCTTCGTCAGAAACAATAAAAACATAATGCCAAAGTAAGAAAGTTACTCGGAAAGGACGATTAGAGAAGGGCGTGTCTCAAAGTGACATTCTGTGTGTTGTATACTGTGTAAGCTACGTACGTCACAGTTACTGATTTTTGAACACGAATTCGAGTTGAGTTGAGTTTATTTGTGGCATAAATTTACGTAGACTCGAAGTTTGTTCGTCAATTTTTAAACAGTACCTATACCTTATTACCTGCGACCGGCTTCTGCATCACACAGGTCCCACAAAAAAATAACATCAAAATTTTAGACACTTCTCTTCGATTTCCGACTTTTCTAGCGGCTGGTACTCAACCGTTTTCAAGTGATGCTCCACAATGTGTTCATTTAAAGAAATCCACTTCGATCTGGTACAATTTGTTGTTTTAATTTATATTTTCAGCATTCAATTTCATTATTATTATTTACGTTGTTAGTTTTTTTTGTTAACTTTAATTATTTACAAAAAGCAATACTCTGCATTTTTCTCACAGGGTAAATTAATCGGCTTACCTATCTTTGGAAAAGGGGTGAATTGATCAATGATAAAAATAAATTTACGCACTCATACCACTGCACTAGGCTTCCCTGTGTAGCAGATGGCATGGACAAACACAGAAACTCAAGGAAAACATATGAGCGATATGTGATTTAGAGTGTAAATTTTTGAATGGTATATCAACAAATTAAGCTGTAATAACATAATTATATCAAAAGATGTATTGATACGTCAAGATGATATATAATTATTGTTTCTCCGTATCACCGCACTAATTACTAAGTTCCAGTTTAATGGACAGAAGTCTAATCTAATGGTGAATAATCAATCAATTTGTCTCATCAAACTGTCTGAATTTCCTACGTGTTGCATATAATGAGGTATATATCCGTACTACTCAGACAAGAGCGAGTGGGCATTTTTTATAGTGTAACTAAAATGACGCGACGGCTTTAAGGTCCACCTGAAGTGGCTACCTCCGCTCATGACAACATGACATTTAGATCCTCCCATGAGACAAAAAAGGCCGCATTCCCCTGAGATAGGGATGTATTACACCGACACTCTCAACCTTCAACAGTAATGCGAGTGCAGAGTGCAGATTACCAGGTAGTGCTTCTCCAGAACTTGGCTGCTGCTGCTTTGGTAGTTTTCTCCTTTGGCACCACCCAGGGAGTACATATGGTGACTCAAATGCTGTGAATACTCCCTCAAAACGCTTTGCTGGCTTTTGGTGCGCTTGCTACTAAGCAAGCGCAAACTTTACGCCAAGTTGCCAAGTCCAGCGGTTAACAACGAATAGGAAAATCACAAATGTATGCGCTAAATAACCACGGGAGTTGTTATCAGTTGGCATTGATAGATGTAACCTAATATTATTTAGTTCTATCTCGGTTGGACCCAAACAGCTTATTAAAACAGAGATATTTGGAAAGTGCTTTATTACCTTACCAGGTTTCAGTCTTAAAAATAAATCTTTTTCTTGGTTGTTTCGCTTCATTATCTTGAGAATGCGGTACATACGTTTTTTTCAAACAATATACTCTTTGTGCATGGATTTACAGCTTTCACATCATTTGTAATGTATAAGTTCCCTAGTGAAACGAAACCCGTTTTCAAGAAAATAGGTGCTTCTGTCATTACTATGAAATCATCAATAACTAAGTTGGGTTGGCATTTATGCAGATTGGATTCCTGTTGTAAATTACTGGTAATTAACTCTGGCTTGTTAAGAGTAGGCCAATTAGGAGGAAATTTTAGGAGTGTTCATGAGGCTGGCGTCCGTAGGTGATTGCCCCTACACGTACCCTCTGGGTGGTACTAAAGGAGCAACCTAAAGTAACAGAACTTTTGTCAAGTTAGTCCGATAAAGTACTGCCTCCACACGTGGGAATCTACCGCCAAGCAGTGGTACACTTGCATTGCTGTGTCCCAGTGGAGAGATGATGTCGGTGAAATTACAAGCGCATGCGACGATACATTGCCTTCACAGAGTGCAAGGCGATTCGACTTGGATCTTCTCATACATCGGTAGGGGAGTATCGGTGTTATTTAAGTGTCGTTTATGAGTGTCAATAACCACTTAACATTAGTCGGGCTGTGAGCTCGTCTAGTCACGTATGTCGTTAAAAAACACCTACCTTATCCAAAGACAATTAAAATAAACTTCATTCATTGTTTTATTTCCAAATTTTTTGAAAAGAAATTGTCAGAAGCATTAGTCACGCCTAATCTCGGAACACGAGAGTGAGCTTGACACTCGAACAATGTTAATTTGGAAGTATTTCAACAAAAGCTACTTCCTCGTCCTTCGATCATAATGTCTTTTCAAATGAAATTATTCTCAAGAACAAAGAAACTTGGTTTTCTATCGAAATTAATTACGTAATGTCGACGCTTTTTCGCTTGCAAACATTATATTTATAGACTTGGCTTTTGAAGGCTTTTAAGGATACTTGAAGCATGAAGTAAAGGTAAGAGTAGTGCTTTTCAAATTCAAATACAAATATTAAAACAAAAAGTACTTGACGTTACCGACGATAACATTAAAAAGGAAAAAAATATAAATTACATAAATAACTACAATAATATGTATAAAAAATCGTTATTACACTGAATATACAACAAAAAATAAAACAAGCTCATTTTACGAAAATGTTAAACCCCCAACTTGGTGTAATGGAAATAAGCTGATACAAACAAACAAACAAATTTATTTATTAACAAAGAGAGAACCCGTGTTACAATAAATAAAAGTAAGTAAAAAAGTAATAAGTATTTATTAATTCATAATTGATGACCTTCAAACCTCTGAACAAATCTTTATCTTACTGTCTTACTGTTATAATTGAATGCGAAAGTTTGTATGTATGGTTGGTTGTTTGTTACTCAATCACACCAGAACCGCTAAACGGACCTGGATGAAATTTGGCACAGAGATAAATTATAGCCTGGAATGGCACATAGGCTTCTTTTTATCTCAAAATATTCAGTTTGAAAGCTTTCAAACAGAATAAATCCGCATCAAAATTGGTACATTCGTTCCGCAGCTACGATGCCACAGACAAACACACACAACACCCTTCTTTTTCGTCGGGGGTTATTAAAATAAATGAAAGATTAATTAAAGGATACCTATTATATAAAAATCTTACATTACGAAAGTTTGGATGGATGTTTGTTACACGATCACACCAGAATGGCTGAAAGGATCTGGATGAAATTTAGCACAGGAATCTTGTCCTGGGTGGGAAACAGCGCTGAGAGGCCACTTAATTGGCACATGCTATTTTAATACTACAAGTTTAATAATACCATAATACCGGCTTATTTTACAAAACCTTCTCGTATGCGATGAACCCCTACAATCCTTCGACCGATTAATTGAATAATGAAAATGTTCCAATAACATCACTTGTAGTGAGGTCAAACGTTGTTAAAAATACTTTAAACATAAGCGAGCACCTCTCTCCTATAATCATAAATATCAAGATAATGTTATTATTAAAATGTCCTTAATAAAACCATATGTATACCATCTAAGATAAATACCTATAAAGTTCAAAAGGAAGTCCAAACAACGGTATACCTTTTCATCTCTCATTACGTTTATAACCCGGTATTTAAATACATAGAAAATTAGATCAAAGAAGCACAGAAACTTGTAATTATTGTTAAAAGAGAAGAAAAAGGTCAAAAAACGGGCTTAATTAAACGTTCCATTGGGTCGTGATCGCAGAGAAACACAAACCAAGCTATAGATTAGTTTACACGTGTAACATTAAATAAAATATGATTGTGATTGGATAAGAGTACGGTGTCGAAGTCAGACTAGTCCAACCGGACAGCACAACCACAACTTTTATATTATTACTCATCTTCTCCTATCATGTACAATTCGCTACTACTCCTGACATTAATCCGTCCTTCCCGACCATATATATGACCATATATGCTATTATTACAATACGGCCTTCAAGCGTAATTTTTTTTTAAATACTTTTTAATGCAGATAATTCTCGAATTAAATGAATGGTTCATACCATCTAACGTACCAGAGTTAGATAATTTCACATCTCTTTATCATGGAAATTAGAAAGTTAACTTCCAAAGGTTCGTTATTAATTAATAGCTCAATTTAAAATACTATCCCGTAACGCCGCTCGAGATGTCGGCCATCAACGCCTTATGAATTTAGTCATTAGTTATCAATTTTAAAGAACAAAATGCTATTGATTAAAAAAACGTATGAAAATAGGCAAATATGTGTGGTCTGTTTCACTTTCGATTGTTCTCACTGCAGTGTTTTTACGTGTAAGTAGCCAACTCAAAAAACAAAGAAAAATATATGTGCGTTATATCACGTTCTAAAACTAAAAATTGGAAGACATAGATTAAAGCCTAATCATCCACTTTACGAGCTCGTGGTGAAACATTTCTGAATGTTAACAGATCATATCAGTTAAGCAACTGTATGCCCAGTCTGTATTTGGATTGGTGACCGTTTAGTGGCATTTGAACTGAATGCTTCCGTTCTTCGAAGAGTTTTTGGTCCGGGGTATGCTAGTCGATAAGCCATGTCCGAACCTTTTGGCTTCGACTGGCCCCATAACTCAACTCCTACAACAGAGTTACCCACATACTCACACAAAGAAAGGTACATTTTGTGTCGACCCCATCTAATAATGGGATAAGGGCTAGAGGACGATTATTACCTTTATTTGGTGTGCAATAAACTGTCATCCATCTTTCTCTAAAATGATAAATCTTGTTACATTCTTCGCTGGAAAAATTCAAGAGATATAAAAAGATTTACTAAACCTGTTTCATACGCAAGCTACCTCGTGTTCTTGAAATCTTATTGAAGTAAAATACAATGGGTCGCAAACAATGGCACCGCGTGTATTGTGTATGCCGACACGGATCCCGCGAAAGTACCTACGACATTTCCCATTATTACCTAACCAAAGTACGTGACGTCATAAACCTATGATTTACTTACTAAAGTTGTAGTTATACCGGTCTACGTCATTATGCTCTCACCAAAACCTGCGTAGTCTTCAAGGCCATGCGGTGAAAAGCGCTATAGGCTATTCGTGAAATATAAACAACTTAAATAACTTATTCAAAATATCGAAAAAACCGGCGTCAATACTTTCATCACTTATTTCTCAAACTCAAACTCAAATTTTACACGTCAATTTTTTCTTGAAAATGGTAAATTTTGTGGCGACAATTTTCGATGTAGTTTGTGTTTTTAAAGCAAAAAAAAACTGTGATGCCCCCCCCCCCCCCCATACCATACCTTACCATTTTAAAAAACAAACATCCAAATTAGTATTCAACGGGCAAAGCAAAATGTTCGGGAAAGCAAAATACGCAATTTCTTTTACTAGGACATATTTTTCCAGCTTTTTTGCTTTAACAACCAAACTATTGAAACCATTTTGATAAAAAAAATGCGAATAATCTAAAAGGATATATTTTCAAATACTCAAAGCATTTAATAAATGACGGAGTTGTAAGGTAACAAACAAAATTCAAACTCATTTTAAAATCGGTTGAGAAATTTGTCTGCAGTGAGATGACTCGAAAGTTTCCGTTGACTACGGCTATCGTACAGCCACGCAGCTACGCTTATCATGTTTTCCAGATTGTTTTTTTTGCAGATTGCATATTTGCGCTTCTAATTGCTTGCTTCCTTACACGATAAATACGATAAAGCACCTATTTGGACATTACGACAGTCTGATCCGATCGTCTAGTTGATAAATGAGTGATAACTCCTGACCAGGAAGCTGGCTATACCAAAATACACTCTATGTTTCTGGACACAGTGCATTAGTTTAGCAGAAAACCAAACAACCTTAAGAGGATAGAGCAAAATATAATGAGAACAGAACAATGACAACAGAATAAAATAGATTTGAACTCAAAATTAGTCACAGAACAGCGATCGAGAACCATACTACACCCTCTTATTTCCATATAAGCGGTTGCACACAGCCCCCAAAATTAAAATGTCTTAAGTCAGATTTTGATTTTTGTTATTTTGGATGAGGAGGATTTATTGGGAGGAGGGCATTTTGAGGAGATGGTTTTAGGGTAAAAAACATAGAAAAACATGATTGCACTATGTGATTCCAACTTTTTTTTCGTTCGCGCGTATCTTATAATGGCTATACTATTCTTGTATTGGAATTGTATCTCATTCCTTACTGCATTTTTGCACACTGTGAGGTGGTGATGTGACGTGGAGTCGTAGACAGCACAGATTTGCATTGTAAATTCGCATCGGAACGTAAAGCGGATGGCGAGTAGAAAATATGCCAGCAAAGACCGATTCTTACCACAGTATTCATAGTTTAATATGAACTCACAGGAGATAAATCAATTCAATCGCGATCATCGGTATAATAAATATTATATATTTATCATGTCAGCGATTCGCACACTGATGGTTCCATGTCATTGGTCAAAAAGTAGCAGTAGAACTTGTGCAAAGTTTTCTTGAAGAAGTACTGCCTCCACGCTTGTTAATCTGCTGAAAAACAGTGGTGCACTCGCACTGCTGTGTTCTGGTGAAAGTCTTTGGGTGCTGGTGAAATGACATGCGTATGAGACGACCTTCTTATACTTCGGTCTGGGAGGACCTACGTCGTGTTGCACTATTGTTATGGGCGGAGGTAGCCACTTAAAATCTGGTGGTCTTGGTTATTTATTGCGAGCCTGCCACCTGACACACAGGGAATCTTAGTGCAAGGGCATGAGTGTGTAAGTTTGTTTGTTTGTGTACAGTATCGCTTAAAATCACCAATATTTTGTATCATGGCAGGGGAGGATTTAGTTACACGAAATTTCCATATTTCCGAGTGAGCAATATTATTCATTGAATAATTTATTTGCATGATAAAACTGGCTTTTATTTTCATAGCCTGTTTAACATATTTATGATTTTTCATTTAATAGTAAAATAGTACGAATCTGACTAGAATTAAAATGGACGAAGAAGAAGAATATAAAAAACAGTTCCGCTCAATTGTGAAGCTTAAACTTTTTATTCCTTTAGATTTCCTTTTTACCCATAAGTATCGTTTGGACACGTCAAAACTTACTCTCATAAGCATACCATACCAAATTAATATCTATATATTGTAGTATACCATATTCGTGCACTTATAACGTGTCACAGGAGCTTCTTCGGCACATAGCACAGATAAGTATAAGTAGAATCACGGTCAGTTTTCGTGTTTTAGTAAGTCTTATATTTCTAGCTTATGTATGTTCCAACCCTGTAATGCTGCTTGGTAACAATCGGTAAATGAGAACAGTACCACTAACTTATCTGTGATACGGTGAAAATAGGAACTACGGTCGTCACATTGAAATGTCATTCGATTGCCAGTGTCTACTACTTTCTAGTGCTTTGTGTATTTTATAGCAATACTAGCTGCGCCCCGCGGTTTCACCCGCATAGTTCCCGTTCCCGTGGAGAATACGGGGATAAATTGATTTTATTTTTTCGTTAATTTTCCAATGTTTTTAATAGTTATTCTGCTATTCGGGACGGAAACAAATCCAACAAATCAAAAACCATGGCAATCGGTCCAGCCGTTCTCGAGTTATAAGTGTTGTAACAAACACGACTTTCTTTTATATATATAGATATAAGATTTCTTAATTTGTAAGAACTATCGAGTCTTTTTTTTAAGCCAAATTCAAAATATTGAATTAAAATAAAACAGATAAAAACACAACTAGAGCTGATGAATATTCTTTCTTGTTTAAAATGAGTGGTGTTGTAAACGGCCATCACTACCACAGATATATCCACCACTGGTATATCCACCAGAGCCTATATTATACCTCCTAGGAACTCAACTTTTAATTTAAAATATCAAGGCGTAAACTAGAACTATGTGCTCAAAATCACGTACTCAAAATAAGAGAAAAAAATATCGGGAGAAAATCGAAATTACCAGACTAGACTTCCATTAGCCCATTCACTCTCGCTTGGCACCTATAGCCCTTAAATGGAACATGAATTAATGGTATGGTGCGAAGCAATATGTAAAGTAATAGGTTTAAACGGTAAACTATATAAACACATCTTTATGTCATGATTGCGTAAGCATATATAACATTTTTGTTCTATTTTAATATGGAAAACATAGACCATGTCAGCCCCTGTTACAAAATTGAGTATATATAACGTATAATATGTAGAAAAAAATGGATGAAAAACATAATTGAACAATTAAAACCGAACTTGTAATTAACTTTAGAAATTCTTTAAAAGTATGGAACAGAAATTGTTTTTATTTTTGTGCACATATTGAGCTGAATGAAGGCTGAGCACGGTACGCCACGCGTTAAATTAGAAAAAAAGGAGCATTGTGTATCGTGCTCGGGCGCTCGCTCCAAATGTTTTTCATAAAAGTCTATTCTGAATGTTTAAACGCGCGTGCATTTCCAAAAGCAATAATTCTGTAGTAAATACCGAGTGGTTTCTAGTATCTGGCTTTCGCTTGTTAACTTATCGATTCCCTACAAGCTTTGGGTTTTGGTTAACCATTTTTAAACCGTTCTGAGAAATGCGGCGGGAAAATAATTACGTTGAGTTACATTTTATTTCGATGCTCATGCGAGCAGGGTACAGGGGTAGAGACACTAACTTTCCTGACATACCTACGCAACAATGAAATCATATTTTTAACCCCTGACAAAAAGAGGTGTTATGCGTTTTATAGGGGACTTTATCGAGATGGTTTTTGGCTATAATTCTTGAAGATTTATAGCCAAAAACCATCATTCTTGATCATCATTTTTGAAGATCATCATTACACCAAGTTGGGGGGTTTTCACACTATCGCAAAATGAACTTGTAAGAACATCTTTATCTTACAAAAGGGTATTTCAATGACTTTCAAAAAAAAAACGTTATCTGATGTGTAGAACACTGCAAAATTAATATTTTTGTTGAACTGACAGTAAAGCGTGAAAGAAAATTTCGAATTGAATTTTCAAAAGTGAACTTTTGGGCGGTTTATTCTGAAACCGGCACGATGGTATTATTAGGGTACTGCACAGGGGATTAATCTTCAGGTGAATTTGTTCACAGTCGACGGCCTGAATTCTAGATTTCACTACCCCTAGTGTGATTCACGAGGTTCACGTGAATTATTAATGCCCTAATAACAGGACGTTTATAAAAAAATTACCAGTATCAATTATACCTGATTTTTATGGAACTTGATTATATGCTGTGAAGAAGTATTTTTAGTTTCCACTACCGGAGTTTTTCATTTAAATGTCGAGTTCTGGATACCATAAAAAAACTCGGATGACGCCTTTTCCTTGAAAAGTAAGGCTGACCCTCAACTCAAGCACTTTACACTTAAACTATACTAGGAACTTAGACTCAACTAGCGTAGAGCTCACCGCCATCATTGTTTTCCCACGAATAACTCAACTAACAATTTACTTCCATAAAACATTCTTTACCAAACCGGCTGCCAGGAAAAAAATTGTACCAACAAGTCTCTTTGGAACGTATTATATTATATGTATTATAAAAGATCAATATTAATATGGAATCTTTGCTGAAATAGTTTACACGCGCTTGACCGAATTTTATTTACACTGAAGCCGGGATGGACCAGTCTGTCCCATTGTTCGGAGAGAGCGGTTATTTTTCGAAACGTGCTTCGGATTTTTAAAGTCAGCTTTAGGAAACCCCATGAAGCAATATTTCGATGATATATTGTTATGCAAATTGGCGTTGTTGTAACGTGTAAAAGAAATATTGTGACAGTGTAACAGGCGAGTTCCTGTTCATTCTGGCCCGATATTTAGGACTTTAGAAATTTTCAAAGACTTGCCGCGAAATTTTTGTATTCCTACAAAAATTTCGCGGATATTTGGACAGGGGCAAGTTTGGACTCCGCGCTACAATAGTGAGATAATTTATCTATTTCCTTAAGAGTCGTTTGCTCGTGATAGTTTTGTGGAGTTTATATACACGTAACTACGGGTTTGTGGACAAGGAGCAACCTATACCATCATACCTAGTAATCCGCCGCGAAGCAGTGGTACACTCGCATTGCTGAGTTCCAGCAGAAAGAAACGGGAATCTTCGATTTAACATCTCTGTCTTATGCATCTCAAGCGTCTCTTCAGTCAAGACTGAAAAGATTTCTTCGGATTTTGGCACAATTCCTACTGTTACATATACTTATTTTCTATAAAGGTTCATGTTAATTTTACCCGCGTTTGCCATTTGAGATATGCAAATATCACGACACCTGTGTGATTCATTACACAAGTAGCCGTGTTTCTAGATTATTTACTGCTTAATTAAATCTTTGTACAATGCTATCAGTTAATAATGATCTTAAAAATTAATTATTTTGGAGAGCCTATTCCTCACAGCTAAAGGTTAAAAACCTTTAGGTTTTAGATGTATATTTATTTACAAAAGGTGAGATTCAAAAATGTTTTTTAGAAATTTAATGAAATAATAATCTTACGTTTGACAGATTGACTTTGACATTAGTGAAGAGACATTGTGACATTAGACAGTGTGACATTAGTGATATTACGATGCCGCAAAAAAACTCACGCTAGTGAAATAAATTAGCTGAAAAATATTGAAAGATTGTCGAAGAGACTTAGTTCTGCAGCATATGCCGTCAAAAAGATCCGCCTGCTCACAGACGTAGATACCGCTAGGCTTGTATATTTCGGCTACTTTCACAGCATTATGTCATATGGCATACTGCTGTGGGGGCATGCTGCAGATATCAACACCATATTTGTGTTGCAGAAGAGGGCTGTTCGCGCAGTTTACAATATGGGTCCCCAAGAATCATTACGGAAAAAATTTAAGGATATAAATATACTAACGGTTACATGTCAGTACATATATGAGAATGTGATGTACACTCGTAAACATATGAGCTCGTTCACAAAGAAAAGTGACAATCATAATGTAAACACTAGGCATAAAAATAAACTCGCTGTGCCCACTACTAGGCTCCATAAGGTTAGCAATTCTTTTAAAGGTCAATGTGTACGCTTTTTTAACAAAATCCCGAGCGAAATTCAATTACTGTCAATAAATAAATTTAAAACTGTCATCAAACGTAAACTTGTCGCAAAAGCTTACTATAAAATATCAGATTACCTTGATGACAAAAAGGCTTGGGAATGAATTTGCTCCACTCTAGACGCAGGACCATATTCGCGAATATGTAGTACTGTCTCCGAGGGGTTTCTTGTCTGTTTCTTCCCCTCGGGTTGGTCGGTTAGGGTTGGAACAGACGTAAACTTAACAAATAAGATAAGCTTAAACATGAAAACTGACTGTAATTTGACATATCTGTGTGCATGTAATGTGCCTGGGAGTTCCTGTGTCACGTTATATGCTCACGAATATGTGTACATGCATGTGTAAAATTTGACGTGTCCAAATGATACTTGAGATCTAAAGGAATAAATGAATTTGACTTTGACTTTGACTTTGAACAATCAAAGCTTAAACAGAAATCCATCTAATTTCATTTTATCTGCTAATAGCCTAACATTTCTAGAATACTCGATGTCAATTGCAGCCAATCACGCTAAGTGCGGAGGTGTTAAAAACACAATACACGTCACGTGACAGACCGTGTCACATGAATATTTTAACCATTACTAACATTTCCAATTTCCTGAAAGGGAAATGATGTTGTTTTTGAGTTATTTGGATTATATCAGTACTATTGTAGTACTATGATAAATAGTTTTTACGGTAAGCAGTCACTGTGACGCATGATTGAAAGTACATTATAGTCTCCTTAAATCGAGAGTATTAAACATGATCCATTATAATGCTACTAATTGACTTCTGAAAGATTATTGCACTAAATTTATATTAGCTTTTGCTCGCAGCTTCGTTCGCGTTAATTACCCCGTGAATTATTTCTGGACGAATGGTACCTCTTAAAGCATGCATGCAAAATGTCAGTTGTTGACAGTTGAGTACTTAAGGCATAAAAGCGCAACAAACAAACAAATTCACATTCACATTTATAATATTAGTTTGGTTTCATGGACATTTCGCCATCTCGCCTTTAGTAAACATTAACTATGAGACCATCATATTTTGTCTTACTATATATTCCCCCTTACCCAGTAGGAAGGATCCTTTGATCTTTAAAATGTATTCACGTCATTGTGTACTATCTACTAGTAAATTCGTAGCAGTCAGGCTGATAGAAACTACGAGATTTGTTGATGCTACGCCAAGTCTACGCCGTAGCATGTGCCTGGCATGTAATGCATTATATTGTGGTGTATAATTTCGGATTGGTTTGCGTGAAACTATACTCTTTAATAGACTTCATACGATGCTGTATACGAATACATTCTCTTATTAGCACTTATTGCAAAAGGACATTAATACGTGTTAATGTTACGTCTAGCAGATACTTAGTTGGGGAAATATCCATAACTAGCTGTGTTCCGCGGTTTCACCCGCGTTTTTCTCGTTTCCGTGGAAACAGCGCACACAAAAATAGGTTTTCGATTTTAAACCTTGTGTTACAAAATAGCAATTTTATTACGGATCCCTAATTTTGAAAAAAAAACCCAACACTGAAAGAATCATTCAAATCGGACCAGTAGTTCCAGAGATTAGCGCGTTCAAACAAACAAACACAGCAGCTTTATAATATTAGTATAGATAGGATTTCTCCTCTAATTCTTTAGGAATATTAAGCCTACAGCACTGCCTTCACGTAATCGACCAACATTCTATTATTAAACTGTATTAAATAAATAAATATTCAAGCACATTTCACACAGCTTCTTCTAGCCCTAAACTAAGCATAACTTTTACTACGGGAATAAGATACCTTATAGAATACTTTTTGTCTAGCACTTTTTTTGTAAATACATACATATAAAACATATTGACACCCAGACACAGAACAAAGATTTATGTCTCACAAGTTATTGTTCTAAGTGGAAATCGAACCCACAACCTACAGCACAGAAGGCAGACCTACCAACTGAGCAATGAGGCCAGTCCAGTCAAGTATAAATTCGAATACAAAACATATAATGGAAGTTTCATACTTTCCGATTAAAATAATATGCACGCTTAGTTTACACTAAACGATGTTCTTCCTACTTTGTCGTTTTTAATATAATGATATTATATGATTATGTATGTATGTTGGTATATATAAATATATATATAAATTTACTAACATTTATCCGTTCGTCCGTTTATTTTAAAAGTTCCATTTCATCCTAAGGTTGCCATATTTGTTTTTAAGTCTTAGCTAAATTTGTCATATTGTATATGTGTTATATACAATAAAGAGTTTATCTATTTATCAATATGTTTCCCTAAGGTCATATTAAGACTTAAAAACAAATATGTCATATTTGTTTTTAAGTCTTACGTGCCTAAATTTGTCACGTATGTGCTCCATATGTTATGTACAATATAGAGTTTATCTATTTATCGATTCGTTTCTATTTCGAAGCCATTTAATCAGCAGCACATAAATAACTTATTTCGCAACGGGGAGTAGGTAAGCCCGTAAGTTTTTGCGGCTTTATATTTTGTTAATAAATTTCATTAAAACTTTCCACCCAGGCTGTGGCCGCTTCTTTGGGTTAATTAAAAACTGATGCACGGCTCGCTCCTATTGTGCATACGTGTTGTATTCGCTTGGGGAAGGAAATTGAATGAGCTAGTTCACTAGTTAGTTTTACAAGAACGATATATTGTTTTCTCACATCTCAGTAGCTCTGCCTTCTGCGCAATAGATCGTAGTTTCAATTCTCACTTAGGACAAGAATTTTGAACATAGATGTTTGATTGTTTGGGTATATTTTAAAAATATATATGAATATTCTATGCGTTATCTATTTCCCATATTACAAGCCATGCTTATTTTGGGGCTAGATGTCGCTGTCTAAAATGTTCATGATATAAAAAAACATTTAAGTGCGATATGAGCACACTTCGGGCCACCAATTCTATTATCCTATTAGCATTCTGCCACAATAACATATACAATGTGTAAATTTCAACCATCTATTATAATTCAGAAGATATAGCCATTTAAAGATGGATATAGATAAACGTTTTACACTTATAAGCATTTTTTTAGTATTATACTTTACTGTAAGCATTGAAAATTTGGGCACAGAACTGTACAAAAAAAAGTAATCTTTTGGTGGTTATAAACAATGGTTATAAACAAATGTTCATGGAAGATTCACGCATTTAGCCCCAATCTAAGCGTAGGTTGTACTACAGAAGCCGAAATATTACAAATATGAACTTTATTATTAATATTACAATACTTTGTTTCTTTGTTTGTTACACTATCATGACTAAGCCGATTTTAAAAATTATTTCACTTATGGAAAGTGACATATTTAAACTACGCGAGTGAAACCGTGGGGCGCATAGTTTTCCTATTTGTTACTCGATTTCTTCACCAAGCACACTAATATATATTATAAAGGTGAAATTTAGTATGTGTTGTTCTCTCACGCTCAAAGGGCTCAATGAATTTGGATGAAATTCGGTACCAGGATAGCTTATAATCCTGAACTCATAGGCTATTTTTGATCCCGGAAAACCGCGGGTAACACCGCGGGGCGCAGCTAGTTATTAATAAATACCCAATGTATACGGCACTTTTATGGTACATTTTTCATAACTTCAATTTCTCTCGCA
This sequence comes from Aplocera efformata, assembly GCA_921293045.1. Lineage (NCBI taxonomy): Eukaryota > Metazoa > Arthropoda > Insecta > Lepidoptera > Geometridae > Aplocera > Aplocera efformata. The sequence continues at coordinate 3,967,855 of OV121057.1, forward strand.
CTGAGCCAGCTGTTCCAAGATATCAGCACAGATTACGCATTATTTTCCACGTAAGATGTGACCCGGACGTGTCAGCGGAACAAGTAAAATTATAAAACAACACACGTCACTAGCGTTGCCACGAACGCTTTCACAACGAGAGGAGATATTAAAGCATAATAGCGTGGCGGGGTGTCGACGGGAAGGGCGGGACTACCCCACGTACAACGTCGTATTATAACGCCGTCCAGCAGTGGCAAAATATAATGCTTAATCTGGGACGACAGAGCGTCTGAAAGCGATTTCTTCCAGACAACCTTTGAATGGACTTAAATATTTGTTTATTCGATTATTAAAACAGATAATTTTTTTTTTTTTGAATAAGCAACTGAACGAGCTGAGGGCCCACCTGATGGTAAGTGGTGACCCTCGCCCATGACAACAGTAATACGTGCGACTCAGTATGAGATCCAAATCTTTACTGAGTCGCATTCATCCTGCTGCATCCATCACGCGAGACGGGGGTGATACGTCTCATGCGCATGTGATTTCACCGGCAGCCACACCTTTCCACCAGAACACAGTAATGCAACCACTACCACTTGGCGGCAGATTCCAGATGTGATGGCAGTACCTCTCCGGACGAACTTGGCACAAGTTCTACTGCTACTAAATATTTAAAAGGGTCAGCTGCGAGGACCCGTAGTAATGTCATGGCGAAATTCCACTACTAAAGGCAAAAAATATGGGATGAAACTATTGAAGTCCATTTATTCGATTTTTAAACCAGTTTTTTGAAGTCCAGATGATGCAGTCTTACTGAACCCATTATAATGCGCGTCGCGCAGTTTATGTCACCGGTTAATTTCGGTTATGATATTGTGAAAATTCATTTGTTGAAAACATTTTGGGGGTCCAGTTGCTCGTGTCTGTACGTGAGTGCCCTCTGAGACCCTACAAGTACCCCGTGGGTGGTTTATAATTATATATTTTCATATGAAGTAAAGATATAAAGTTGTCTAATATTGACACGATCATTTTAAAACATTGTTAATTAACTAATAAGGTAACTAGATATGTGCAAAGTACCTCTGTACTGCCACCACATCTGGAATATGCCGCCAAGCAATAGTGCTTGCATTATTGTGTTCCGGTAGAAGGGTGTGTGTGCCGGTGAAATTACAGGTACATGAGGCGTTACATTCTCGTCTCAGAGTGAGGGGAGTACAGGATCTGAGTCGTATTCTATGGACGCTGTCTATGGGCGGCGTCACAGGCGTTTAACCACTTAAAATCAGGTTGGCCGCCGGTAAGATCCTACACTGCATCCGTGTTAGAAAAAAGTCCAATCTCTCCTGATTCCAGACTACAGGTCTATTAATTATTTGCCCGTTTTTCTGAAGATTACATTTATGCCACGGGAACCCAACACATCATAGGTATACGTGGTATTATTGGTTAAATATCTTAATTATTCGTTATTTTGTTTCATTTATAATTAATGTTAACAATACTCTGGGGTAATATCGTGGTGGCTCAGTGATACAGACGCCAAATTCCAATTTGATGGTTGCAGCTTCAAATCCACATTTGCACCCCTGCTGGGCAATATCACAGGCTGATACGGATACTCTGTGAAGATACGCAGTATTGACATATATTCTGGCACAGCGTCTGGCAACACTGACGGGCTTTGGTTATTAGGAGTCTGAGAAAATATCAATTAGGTACATATGTATATTGAGAATAATGAAATAGTATTCTTAATTTAATTAATCATACCTTGTCTTCTTTTCTTAATCAAGACTATCTCACCGCGGTAAACTAATTGTGCTCCTGTGGTTGTTGTTTGAGAGTAGAATTTCCTTTGCAGTGGAAACAGGCTGGTACTTAAATTCACAACTTGAAAAAAGACCGATTAAAGCCTAATTATAGTAAACGAAACTCACGAAATGGACGTGACCCTTAATATCAAGGAAAAGACGTGAGCGAAATGAGCTCACGAGACGACAAATTAATAAGCAACACAATATATAAATAAAATAAATATTCAAGGACATGTACAATGCTTGATGGCATATTACCAAGCGTAAAGTCAATGTCAAAATACTTTATTTCCGTTAAATTCTTCAAAAAAATACTTGGAAGAGTATTTTTTTTTTATCCTGATCGAACCCACGACCAACAGGCATATTGCCTTGCAAAGCTTACAATTGTCGGTTTTTAATGTATCGGCCATCATGCTTCCGTTATCTGAAGGCATATTGCCGATATATCTTATCTTGTAAACAGCTACTGTCCAGAGTCTACTGCACAGCTGGGATTTCAAACTTGCTGCATCACCGACACCACAATTTAGTAGACGTGCTTTAAGTGAATTCAAACTACAGACAAAATAATTTCTTAACTCGAGCGTGCAAGTGTTATAATTCAACCGAGCGAGAGGTGGACATTGGCCTGTTCAATTCCATGCGACAGAAGCGTGAATTGAACCACTTACCTCTTTGTTTGAAATTATTTTGTATAGTGAGAACTTTTAATTGGCATTCAGTACCTATGTCATTTATTATCTTTATATTAACTGTAAGTTTCCCTAAGAGTGTTAATTTAAATAACGCAACCGAAACTGAGAGTGTGGATATTTGAGAGTGAAACATTCTCTCTCAATTATTGAGAGTAGGCCGGTGTCCCTGCAGTGGGAACATTAGAGGCTGATATGGAACCGAAACTGCACATTGTGAAGACATCATTTTTCACTTTAAACTGTAATTTCAAACAAGTTACAGCACGTAATGGCTCGGTGATGAAGTTATGGTACATAAAGGCGTTCCTGGCCGAATGATGGCCTTTGTATGATGAGCGTAATGTTTAATTTTATTTATGTGTTAGTCCATGACACTTGTGATACAGGGAATCTTAGTGCATGAGTGTAAGAATAAGTATAAATTTATTTACTATACAAAGAAACAAAATATGTATACTTACACTATTTAAAGTTATACAAACAAAAGATAAACAAATGTGTGTAAAAGTTAAAAGATTCATACCCGCATAGACGAGAAAATATACAACTTATGACTTATTCGTTCTTTCACAAATGCTAGTCATTCATCATTAAAGTCCGTTTCCTGCTACGAGAGTTAAATTCGTGTGTCTTTACCACTCAACAACCGCAACCGCACATTGCTCGTATCGCTGACTAACCGTAGGGAATAATAAATTGTTAAACTTTAGTCATTTAAACTAACCTATGCTTATCCCAAAGCAACATACACAAGTCGAATATGTTCTGAGGCAATATTTTTCTATTTCAGTGCCAACATTTTTACTCTTTTGGATTTCCATACGTACCTCTCTTATGCTTACAACATCTGTCTGTCTGTCCTACGTTTAAAGATATCATGAAAGCAGCGACGCGGTAGAACAGTAAAAACGAGTGCGCAAAAGGGTAGACAGATATATCTGCCAAAGATGTGCACACTCCACTTCGCAAAGAATTCCGTTTCATCAAAATCATGACGCATGCAACTGCGTCGAAATATCAGTAGTCATCATGTCACTTTGTACTTCATATATGGTAGTTGCCAGCAAGAAGCTTGCATCATGTAAAATTAATAATTCATTTAGAATTAGAATTAGAATTAGAATTAGAATTCATTCAGAATAAAAAATGTCCGAAAAGACTGAGTATCCAAGAAGCACCGACATAGAATACTGGGAGCGGACCGTAATTGTCATATAACGTGTAATTATACTTAATCATGTCGTTATCATAAACACTTCAATAAATTAATTTGAACGACATATGATTTGTGTAAAATGTATATATGAAAACAAAAGTAGTTTTACGTAATTTAAAGTTGTTTCGTTAAAGGTAAATAAGCTTATTAGGTTGTTAGCTTAATAGCTTAATAGCAGTAGAACTTGTGCCCAGTTCGTCCAGAGAACTGCCACCACACCTGGAATCTGTCACCAAGCAGTCCCCCAACAGCACTGTTTCTTCCCCCGCTGTATATCGGTTTGATTTCTTTGTTTCTTTTAAAAATGATAGGGTGTAAGAGCGAGAAATAAGGGATAAAACTGTTGAAGTCGTATTTTGCATAGTTCGATACTATGAAATTTTGCAATGATCATGCAATTTACCAATTAACAATATTAACAATTGGTGATGTCTTGACTGTCTTATTATGAACTTTAGTTATATTTCGTTTAGTTAGGTATGGAACTGGAAAATGATAAACTACACTTAAATAACAACACGCTTTCGCAAGTGAGCGAGTATCTAAATAGTGTAATTTTGTGAAGTTTATTTGTTGAAGGATACATTACCAGAAATAAGCTATGTATCCTAAAAGTTGCGTTATTGAGAAAGTTTACTCATACGAGAAAACTAAATTACATTTTTCGAGATTGTTACATTGTAATATGATTTCCCTCAAACGAAAAACAAGTTTGACGAAAAGAAAACAAACACCTAAAACAAATCCTAGTTCTTCTGAGATTCCCTTAAAAAGGACTTATCTTTACCGCCGATTTCTTTTACGTCTCTGTACAGTCACCATCGTAGTTCCTTGTGTCTTTCGATTATTAATTTATATTTATTTCTAAGATGTTCAATAAATGAATGAAAAGCTTTAAGAAAAATTAAAAATATTTTTCAATTTTGAAATATTCTCCAGATTGTTGATATCTTATCCAGTTAGAGGAAGACCCAAGTCATACTCATAGACGAGGGTAACTCATGGTGATGGTCATTTACTCACACAAGTGTCACATGAAAAATAAACCGGCTAAGTGCAATTTAGACTCACACATTAAAAGTATTTTTATAATTTATTAGGATATCTGCCATATTGACCCTACAGTGCCAAAACGTATGAACACTCATAGCGAGTAATCCACCAGTCCAAATTCGCTAGCAAGCTATGAAGCTGGTTATGCCCGGGCTCAGTATGAAGTGTCGAATCGGGAACTAAATTATCCGTCACAGTAAAGTGAGCAACAGACAGATACTCAGACAGACATTGCAGGCTTGATAAGTCAATGTCAAAATAATTAATTATGAATTCTCAAAAAATACTTCGAAACGTTCATATAACTACGGCTCCGTGGCTTAGTTGGTGGTAGCCCTGCCTTCGAAGCGAGGGGTCCCGGGTTCGATTCCCGGCCGGGGCATACTTTGTGTGGTGAGCATGAAGTTTGTTCTCGGGTCTTGGGTGTTTGTCTTGTGTTTCTGTGTTTGTCCATGCCATCTGCGACACAGGGAATCCTAGTGCAGAGGTATGAGTGTGTAAACGTGTAAACGTTTTTTTTTAACTAACTTTATCACTTGTTGAAATCCTACCTGACCCTCCACGGGGAAGCACAAGTACGAAATCCCTATGGAAGGATTACTTTCTTTTCGCGACCATGTACGTATATATTTTGTTTGCGAATATTGAAATATTGAATTGATATTAAAAGTTATTTTATTAATATGGTATCCAGTACCTTTAAGAAACGGGCCCTTAATACTTTTGTACACATCTGTTATGTAACTGACTGTACACGCTACGCATCAATCTGAAAAACTTTTCCAATATCAACTTAAATTTTGATTGAACGAGTTTGAGGGACGCATCTTCGTCTCGGATCCTGTGAGACTCCTGTCTGTGGTGAACAGTAACAGCTATGTGATTCAACTATGAGCTGAATTAAACATTTTAGTAGCAATATATTTTTTTTTCCTTAAGAGTTTATAAAAAAACTCTTAAGCTATCTTTAAGCTTTTACTGACACTGCATCGACACCATAAACAGCAGAATTCTTTGTATGACTATTTTTATAACAAATTACACTTGAAAAGTATCAAATTATAATACTTCATTATATTAAAATATTTTTTGAGACTCTTTTTGAGACATTTTTTGAGAGCAATCGAAAATTTACTGGGAAAAGACCTTAATTTTTTTTATTGTAAATACAAGCAGTACAACGAAAGAGACTGGATTACAAATTATATAATACATACAAAATATAAGTAAGCCCTTCTCCCCGATTAACCCAGACAGCACACATCTCACAAAAGTTTGTTCAGGTTCTACAGCGTAGGAAGCTACTCCCAAAAGAGCTGTGAGGCAAGTCAAACCAGGCCATCAATATATAGGTTCACAGTGTCGTCTTTTCCCCCAAAATCTTAAGCAGAGCTATAATTGACCGCTTTTCACCAATCACCAAACTCTCAACGTGAGATCGCAAGCTGGAGGGAAACTATGTACAACGATCACAAAAGTTTTTTTCTCTCATGGATATTTACAAATTTATATTTAACGCTAGCTTTAGCGACAGCCTTACCTAGTCAATACTGGGCTTAGCGCTAGTATTGTAGCCCACCTATTGTAGCAACTTTCTCAGTCTATGTTATACTTACCAAAAGTTAAGTTGTACTACAATAAAGGGCTTTTTATTTATTATTTAACCTGAGTCTCAATGAGCCCTTAAAATTTCAACGTAAGTAACTTTCTAAGCAGCGGGTTCTTTCGCAATATTTTCGCGTATATTTGAACGGCATCTCATAAAACTTGACTTAGACTACTTAGCCACTCGACAGATATTGCCGACGATATTGAATCCTGCTGCAGCGTATTTGAAGACCACTTCAAGTCACACGTATGAAAACGTTGACGAAATGGAACGGAGCATTGCCACTTTATTTTGAGAGTATTAACGGTTCAATAACCATTTCGGTTCGATTGCAACTTGTTTGACAGCTTTAGCAAAGAATGAATAACTTTGCCTTATTTTTATATGTGCTGTAATTTTTTTCATCACCGCCTTCGCATACAAAAAAGTTGACACTCCTTGTTTGAAGTCGATTAAAAATAAAAATAAAATTTTGATCGTTGGTAAGCGTTTTTAACTGTTCGTAATGTTCCAAGTAAGGTTTTTGCTGAAACCCAAATTGGAAAAAGGACTTTCAGTTTTCCCGAATTTTCTATTATACGGGTTAGGAAATTCGTAGAAACTCAAAGTTGGAAAACAAAAATCATCTATGGGGTTTTTTGCACTGCTACATGTGCAAGAGTTCATCCCTCTTTTACAGGGTCGGATAGGGTTTGAACAAGCTAAACTTAGCAATAAGAACGCGTGATCTCGTAGGTAGAAATTTATTTATAATAAAGTGAGGTTATCTAGTAATTTTCAAAGAATTCATTGGAAATAAAGATATTCGATTTTGACAGCTGATTGTCACAGTATCAGTAAGTTGAGAATAAATCTTTTTCTAATTGGAAAGAGAAAAACCACTGTCTTTAGTTAATTAAAAAATAGTATTGTTATCTAGAGCTCCTGTAGTTTTAATCCAGCTGAGTAACAATTTTAGATCGTGTTTCTTATAAGAGGCGGACGTTTTAAAGAAATTTAGATTCTCCTTCGTTGGCGAGCAGAAGTTAATTAAGTTATAAGCTGAGAACGACTGGGGATTTTGCAGAGGGTCCTTGAAGTCCGATAAGTTGTTACTTATCTCGCTTTTTTAATAAATTCGTCGATATAACTAGGTTTTTTAGGGTTATTTAATATATATTATTACTATCATATTTATAATACAACACGTAATGACTTAATTATGAAAAGTGCACGGATGGGTAATGAGATTTACTTGCAATGATCATCAACTATCGTTAGATTTAGTAATTAGTGATTAGCGATATTAACTAACCAATATAATTTAACCAAAGTATTTACTGTTTTCCTTTTTGAATACCGTTTAACAGATTTGAATTAAGGTAAATTTGGTAAGTTTCACAACACTAACTAGTTATTTATTTATGTAAGCGTTTGATATACTTAACATTAGACCCAATTTAAATTTACTTATCCATTGAGCCTGGAAGAGATTAGACATTAGGTAGACATAAGACCCGCATTATCGTATTATTTGAAATGTTTATTTATTATAGTGTATGTGATACAACTTTTCAATAATTAATTTGATTTCGTCGACGGATTAAATATAATTCTCTAATTATCGTCTTCTTCTTTCGGGTAAGTATATAGCAAACACTAGTGTAGAAGTTTTTCATGTCACCCGAAGGCCTCCAACATGGGTTAGTGACTAGCATAGATGAGACCGACATCTTAACGTGCCCTTCGAAGTACGGAAGCGCTCAGTTCAAATGCCACTAAATGGTCACTATCCAACTTCTGTACGGGTCGAAAATTGCTTAACTTAGGTGATCTGTAAAGAACAGCTAAGCAAGCTGTACCACGAGCGTTTCTTATTTTAGAAAGGACCTTTTGCGAAATTCCCCCACCTCTAGTCCTTTCGGAACACTCGTTGTTTTAAAAGAAACCCAGTGGTTAGCCGCATTTTTTTCACTTGCTAGCAGTCACTTGACGATGAATTAAATTAAAAACTACTTTTTCCTATTTTAAAGCGCGCTTTTAATCATTTTCGCGTCGTGTAAACACTGGTTCTTACTCTGTTACCAGCACGCTTCGTTTACATGATTTTTTATCGCTTTACAAGCGCTGAGTGTCGCTTTGTAAAAATGTAAGCTAACCACTTGGTTTTGAGAGAGGCATTTTAATTATATTTCGGTAAGTAGGTATGAGATTTCTACTTTTTCTTCAGATATTTGAGATACAGCAAACCTTTATACAGAATAAGGTTTGATGAAGATGGAACAAGTTTTAATGTTTTATTTGCGGTCCAGTCAATTGTAAACAAGTGCCAATAATATACCACCGCGCGGACATGTAATTTCAGTTTTTCAAGTTAGCTATCAACAATCAACAACATTAACACACTCATATCTCTGCACTAGGATTCCTTGTATCGCAGATGGCATGGAAAAACACAGAAACACAAGAAACCACCAAAGACCCAAGAACAAACTTTATGCCACCACACAAAGTGTGCCCCAGCCGGGAATTGAACCCGGGACCCCTCGCTTCGAAGGCTACTACCAACTTAGCCACGGAGCTATATTTGGAAACAGGCACTTATAACATTATTTACGGCTGACTTTTGGGTTCTGTGCCAGGAACTGTTTTACTAAGTGTACGTCTATCTGTTTGAATATCCTTCATGAAATGTCGAACCACAATAGGTAGCCAGTGTTACTGTATCGTATATCTCAAGAAAACTATATTAAATTATAAAAAATAACGTTATTACCTTATTACTGCATATTTAGGGGGAGCAGAGAAAGTAGAGTCTAGTTTTATAAAATGACGTTAGTCGCAGCACGTCCGCCTAATTGTACAAAGGCAAACATTGACTTTGGGAACAAGCTGAACGAGTTTTTAAATTTCAACCGAAACTGACTGTGGCTACATGTCTGGCGATCGGACAGCGCTAAATTCATGAACCAACAATATTGTTCATATTTTACGAGTATATTGAAACTGTTTACGAAAAGTTTGAGCTACTTGTGAATACACAACTATTCAAATAGAGGATTTGGCTGGCTTTCAGCTCAATTGGTAGCCCTACCTTATGTGATGGTCGATTCCACGCAGGATGAACCAAAAATGTCGCGACCAAAAATGTGTTCTGCGCCATAGTACTAATATTATTCATATATTTATTTATTTTAATTATAACGGATTGACCACTTTTGATTTAAACAGAATTTGACAGAACTTTTGTATTTTTACAAAAAAAAAGAAACGACCGACCGAAAACATTTCGGCAAGGTATCTCACTCTATAACTACGTACTTTTTATAATGAGCCTTGAAAAATAGTACTAAAGATGTAAAAATATTGGTTACAATAAAATTTCATGTATATAGCCACTTTTTACAGTTTCACAAAAACATATACCTACATAATCGCTATGTTTATAGCCTGAATGGCATAGATAACGGACCGGTATGATACCGACTCGGTATCACACTCAACAATTACGTACCTTTGATGTGTGAGCCACGGAGAATGGTATTATGGAAGTGAAAATATTTTGCGACAAATTGTCACGGCAGATGGATGGGCACCACTGCAGGTACAGTACGAGTTGTAAAAGCACGCGCTTGACCTTTGTTGCTAAGGGCATTGTACAATGGACCCGCAGCCCCGCTGCAGTGTCAGCCGAGGGAGCATCGTCAAGTTTCAGTCGGTAGTGGCAATTAGCTCTATTCCATCCGAGCCGAGCCCGACATACCCCGCCTCGATCACCCACCGGCGCGGGGATACAAAAACGTACTTCATGACGTAAAAAAAAAAGAAAAATTGTACAATACAATATATACATAAATACTCTCCATCGTTTCAAGATAACCCCCGTTTGCATGGTATCTCTTACCGGCATGGCTCATGTGTTATTGTATATCATAACATTCGAGTGAATAACTTGTAGGTAAATGGGATTGGGAAACCTATGAACTTATAAGAAGATTTCCTTTTGAAGTATCATACAAATATGCCAACAAACGAAGATTACCGAAAGTGCCATTATTTAACACGATTTCAAAACTCCAAATTTTTCGTATGAAATAATCCACAAGATGATTTAAGTGGCGTCAACCGCTGGATAGGCTCGTGGTCTAGGCAGCTGCGGTTATACGAGTACTAACGCTAAATAAAAGTTCATGTAGTTGTGACAGAATTTGCGACACGTTTGTGTCATACTGCGCATTTTTGAGCTAAACATCTAAGCCAGACCCATTTATGACCCCCACCGGCTTTCCGTCAAGAGTTTTTCCACCACGCTCTCCCAGTTACACTCTTTAATATTGAAAGATTTCATCTCGCGATTCCACGCTTTAAATTGTCTTTATAGGCAGTTTACGACGGTAGGTATTTTGCCGTCAGCCGATCAAAACGTAGTGATGTATTTTTAAATACTGTTTCCCCGGGGACTAATATAGTAACGAGCACTGTAATGCCTGTACACCCATTAGTGCTGCAAACACGGCTTGATTTCGGGTCGCGTTTTAAATTGGCATCTACATAGGTAATGTTATTATCATATTTCATCAGCTTTTTAAGTATTTAAAATTGGATTATATTCGTTCCAGTTTTATTGCGAAATGTAGAGTATAATTTGAGGTTCATTTTATTTTAGAATATACGTTACAACTTTCATTTTTTTTTGTGTAATATTTTTATATTTATGTTACATGGAGGTCTACGTATGAATTCGTAGGCAGTTACGTCATCCCTCATATCTAAGGTACTGCTTGCGTAGGAGTAGGACCGGGATTTAGTAATTATAATAACTCGCATGTGAATTTTATATCTAAAATAATAATACTAAGTTGAAAAGAATCTTAGAACATAGTTTCGGTTTCAACCGTATAACGGGTACATCTATTAAAAACTGACATTTTACTTGTATACCACATTAAAAAGTATAAGTGATTAAAAAAAATATAAGTGATTAAAAATATAACTGATTAAAAAAATATATAATAAGTGATTATAAAAGCCATTTTAAGTACAATGGGCGGCGTTATTGGTTACAGAAATCTCTTCTAGGCATCCTTTGAACCTTTGAAACCTATCCACTGCAGGTCTTAGTGAACCCATTTAGTTTAGATAGATAGATAGAGACTGCAAGTATATAGGGCTCTTATATTAAAAAAAATTGTCCGTCTTAATATAACTATAGCCCATTTTACTAATCATAATCCTATATTTATTACAGATAGGTAATGTAGGTGACATCTTAAGTTAAAAAAAATCACTGTGACATACACATCGAATTTGCAACATACCAAGCGCAATTTTTTTATTTCAATCATAATATCAATAATAAACAAATTATAATATTTAAATATAATATTATATTGTAACTTTATAAAAAATATAATTAGCTACATACAGATATAATAAAAGATGTATTAATCCACTATGCACTTGATATTTTATGTCAATAAGCGAACTAATCATAAACATAATTTCAAGAATCCTAGAAGCCTTATTTACCATTACTATTTGGTTACTATTACTATTTATTTACTAGCCTATAAAGTTAAAACGCAATTTAATGAACGAATTATGAAATGGTACCTTACGCGAACATTCATGTGATGCAAGCATTTTTTCAGCAAAGTTAGCATTGAAAATTTCGTTACCGATACATTACTGAATTGCGAAAAAATGAGGAACGGAAAAGTATCAACTTCTTGCTAACTCGTTTACCGTACCATTACACCTAGTGGCAAAAGAAATAAAACCGCCCAACTGCAATACACTGTAATTGCCGCAAACTGAATAAAATTATAAAAGCAGTAACTTTTCTCTAACAGGAGCCTGGAGCAAACAGGAATTAGGGACTTTTACAAACTTCCGTGATGCATCAGGGAATAAGCATCAGCACAATAGTAAATAAACACAGCGAGCATAAGCAGTGGGCCAGGTTTGTTCAGCCGTTGAGGCGTGAATGAGTAACTAACATATTATATTGTACAATACATATAGACAAACTTTCGTATATATAATATTAGTATGATTCTTTTTTTTCGTGTGTTATTCACAATAGTATAAAAACTAATTCTGAAAACACAGCGAGCATAAGCTGTGGGCCAGATTTGTTCAGCTGCTGAGGCGTACATACAGACAAACTTTCTCATATAAATATAATATTATTCTTTTTCTTTCGTGTGTTGCTCTCACGAAACAAGACGTGTCCATCTCTGGTGTCAAGTTTTAAACCGGCCCGAAGGCATTCGACATGGCTTATTGACTAGTATATAGCGGGGATCGACGTGCCCTCCGAACCATGGCAGCGCTCAGTTCAATTGCCACGAAAGGGTCACACATCCAACTTTTTACTGGACCAAGAGTTGCTTGACTAAAAAGTGTGCGTACCCGGTCACGTCACGGATGCATGTGGCATTCCTTTAAATTGTGAAGCAGATATCGACCCTGTACTTTTTATTCTCAGTTCTCCTCCTTTCATGATATTTCTGGAATCGGACAAGACATCGTGAAAATATGTCGTTAAAGTTATACTCATTTAAAATTGTGATAAACTTGGTTTATTTTTTATAAAACTAACTGTTCGCTGTGTCTTCGCTTGTGTGATTTTTTTTATTTCTAGATCACTTGAAAAATTAATGTGCTTTATACCACGTTCTCGAAACGGCAAAGGAAAACATCGTGAGGAAACCGGCATGTCTTAGAATCAAAAATTCGAAGCCATATGACATCTTCCAATTTTGATTGGGCTCCCGTGGTAGACTCTCAATTATCGAGAGTAGGCCGGTGTCCCTGCAGTGGGAACATTAAAGGCTGGTATGAATGGATGGATGGTATAATGATTCGCTAGTAGCGAACACAAACCGGCAGATATCTACCGCATCCGATAGCGCAATGATGTTAATAAGATCGCGGGTAGAGGATGAAGGCGGTTCAAGACTCTTCATTATGGAAATCTATGGGTTAAGCCTATCTTCAGCAGTGGATGTTGAACGGCTGATATAATAATGAGCTTAAGATATCTATTAGTTGGAGTTTAAAGGCTCCGCGGCTTAATTGTAGCTACCCTGCCTTCAAAGCGAAGGATCCCGGGTTCAATTACCGGAAAGCGAAAACTATTTGTGATGAGCGCAAAGTTTATTATCGGGGCTTAGGTATCACCATGTCATTTGCGGGGAAACCTAATACAGAGGATACGTGAGTAAACGTGAGTAACTGGTGATTCGTGTATTGAAAACACATGTTTATTTATATTATTCAAATCCACACAAACATGCTTCGATCAACAATATCCAATTTATTTATAATTTCCGTGCAAACTTACATAAATACGCGTTAAACACGCAATGAATAATGGGCTTATACGAATTCATTTACGTTATAATTATTATTTAATCAACAAACATTGAAATTAGTATTAGATTGTTTTAGGCAAACTATTGCAAGGGAATTGAGTACTATGTTCAACATTCACCGTTACTAAATTGGTTTATTATCTAACTAGCGTTCCCGCAACTTCGTCCGCATGGAATTTGTCAATTTTATTACGTGTACACTTCTGAATTTTAGTAATAGTAGCCTTATAACAACAGCTATCTGCCAGTGAAACCCCGTTAAAACTGGTCCAGTCGGAGATTAACCGGATCAAGCAGACAGACAGACGAACATTGTTTGTTTGTATTAATTACCTACCGTTTTTACTTTCAAATGCATTTAGTAAAAAGATGTTATTTTGACATTACAAACCGATACTTCAATTTTATTTATATGTATATACAATATTAGAAATAAAAATATATAATATGGGATGACTCAGATCATATGTTATGGGTAGGGTTGCCAGCAAGCAAAAAAAAATATTTTCTTTTATGGGAAACTGTCAAGAATATTACCTAAAAATCCCTTCATTTCTCGCCCACGGAGGGTACTCTCTACCATTTAATAAGATGAGATACCTTGAAATCGGAATACAACGGGAACAAAATCATAGGAAAGAAAATTAATATTATTTACTTGACGTATTGTTTTCACTCTCAATTATCGAGAGTAGGCCGGTGTCCCTGCAGTGGGAACATTAGAGGCTGGTACGGGCGGTATTGTTTATGCACAGTATGAGGCATAAATGAAAATTCCCGTTGCTTTTTACACGTTTATTGATTTTTTATTACCAAGAATATGGAAATGACAACATTGTGGACAAGTTGTGAATGCTAGTGACAATGCATACAAATAAAAGACATATCCTTGTGAGAGACAGATTGACGCCTATGTTTTTCTACGAGCAAAGCCTTGGTCAATAATTTGCTCGCTGAAAAACATTAACACTTCTTTTTCCAGTTATTTTGATTTACTAACTAAACTATTTCATCGATTTTGATAGGATCAATTTGAAAGCATAAACTTTCAAATAAAAACGTAACTTTTAAAAACGGTTCATAAATGACGCAGAACTGAGTTAATAAACATAAAAAAAATACAGCCGAATAGATAACCTCCCCTGGAAGTCGGTTAAAAACTTAAAATGCCGCTTAAAGTGATTAGACTGGTCACTCAGTGTATTATCATTATCTTAATGAAACAAGCAAATATCAAACCACTCGTGTTTACCCTGATTTGTAGTCGTAAAGGCTTGTTCTGTTCAACACAAAAGAAAGATAAGATCGCGTTCGAATGAAAGATATTAAAAAAGGATGGAATGAAAAATCAAAGCCCATTATTCCTGTAAACAATGCAACTTTTCAAACCCCCTCCTTCGCCAACAATGACAGCTCCTTACATAACAACGGTTATCGCTTTAAGGATTCCGTTCATAATACCGAAGAATATATCGATGCAATGAATGTCTTTGACCGAAAACTTCGGCTAGCACTGTGTCTTAACCGAATGCTTAGTCGAAGAAATAGAAGACTTAGTGGTAGACTTAGTCGAATTTTCGGTTTAGGAAATCGAATTAGTCAATATTACGTCCGCGGAGAGTTATCCCGCATTTAAAATGAGGGTAAAAAGATGGCTGGTCGAGCAGACTTTTTATAGTTTTGACGAATTTGTAAGTTGTGAAAGTTGTAATAATTAAATTATTACCATTTTTTTTTATCTATGGTAGATTTGGCTGCAATATAATACAGACTGATGCTATTCCTATACAGTGATGTTTCTCAAGCAAAAGCATTCGGCTTCGGCGATCTCCTTCGGGGATATCACAACTCTAGCAATGCAGGGTGATCTTTTTTGAAAACTGCTGAGTTTCAAAGGATAATAGATGGGGATCTTTTATTTTCTGAGAGCTAGATTTCCTTACGTATTTCAGACTTGAGCTACTGCCGTGCTGAGTGCAATCTGTGCTGCGATGCGCACAATGCATTGTTTTTGCAGAGTTATTTATTGGAAACGTCTGAAGACAAAATATTTTTCGAAGAATAATGTACAAAGGGTCTTCTACAGAAATTATTTTTCTCATGACATGATTGATAAGCCATCTAAGGCATTGATTTAATTAGTTAAATTTCATTTTAGGTTATGATTTAACAGTTTTCGGTAGTATTCTTAATTGATGAAATAAATTAAATGAAAATTATGGGGATCGATAATGGTGGAGATTAAATATGAACTTTTTTAATGTAACAAATGAAGGCCCACCTTATGTTAAGTGGTTGCCTCCATCCATAAAAACAACAATAAGACTTAAATCCTCCCCGAGCGTGGTATGAGAAGACCCAAGTCGTACCCTGTTGCGCCCGTCACCCGAGACGTTAGATGCGTATTTGTTCTAACATTATAACAGGTGTCATAACAATAACGTAGAATCCTTTTTCAATCAACCAAAACAATATCGGAATTTAGTAATATAATCATCTAGTTATTTGGTAATATTTATAGCATAATTTGAATTTCAATACACATAATCAATCATAATTGCATTATTTAGTAATCCAACTATAATACTTTCATTCCTTATTTTTCACATTAAGCGGCGGAAATTCATAACAAACATATATTATAAAAAAAATTGAGGAAATCCTCCATTGCTTTTAAAATTCTTCTTAAAAATGTTTTCAATATAAATTTCAAATTCCTATGCTATGTATACGATACAAGCGAAAACTCACACATTCACCTTCATATAGCTTCGTAAGCTAAGTGGTATCTTAGCGAAGTAGTCTCCAACACTATATTACCAAAATAACTTCAGCGAGCCCAATTTATTGCGTCAAAGTTGATTTATCAATTCATAACTTTTACGATTTCACTAACACTGTTAGGAACACTTTTAAGGCTAATACGCAACTTGTTTTCAGTCTGTTAAACCTGTTTGCCGTCGTCCTTCATCAACTTACCCAATCTGAGCCTGCTTAGGGGGAAGTCCGGAACACCGCGACGGCGCGACGACGAAGCTGAATAAATTTTTTTTTATGCGATTTGATGTGAATTGTTGAACGAGCCTGTGTCCCTGGATTATTCACTCTGGTCCTCCTTTATAGGTAGATCCAAGCCGCATTTTACCGGCACCCACACCGGAACACATCAACGTCAGTGCACCACTGCTTGGTAGATTACCAGGTGAGGTGGCAGTACCTCTCCGGACCTTAGCACAAGTGTGGAGGGCGGAATTTCTTCAAGAAATTGTATGGGACCACCTTGAAGTTAAATCCTATTTAATTAAGAATTCCAATTCCATTTGGCGAAGAAATATCATACAGCCGAATTCATACTCCTTTTTTTGAAGATGGTTAGTTCAGAGCGTGATTACGAACCAAAGCCAAAGTTTACTTCCAGATTTTCATCAAACTGTACTAACAATGGTTAGTACGGTTTGATGAAATGAATCCCGATCATCACGGAATGCCGTGATGATCGGGAAAGTGATCCTTGAACCGTTTCGCGACGATAAATTCGCGAGTATCGAGAACCACCATTAAATCGGCGAATATATCGGCAAACACTAAACTCTATATCGAATAAAAGTTGGCAAAAAGCGGGATAAAACTTTTCCAATACTAATAAAAGTTGAACAACGCGGACAAGCCGTACGATGCGACGTTGTTTACATTAAAAAACCGCTTTTACATTAAGTGTATGTAGTCAATGAATACCAGTTATATCACGTGCGCATTATATTAGATTTACCAAAAGGTCGATAAACTAGCCTTTAAAGTGAAAATCATTATCTAATTGCCCTTTTCCCAATTTACTTGGGGTCGGCGCTGTTTGCTTTTCGCTTCCACACTCCTTTTATCAGCCGCCATCGAATCGTTTAATCCTCAACAGCAAAAACACAAGCAGAAGCAGAAATTGTGCCAAGCATGAGCCGTGAATAAATATTCATGAACATTTCACACAGTGCCATCTAGCCCCCAAGCATTGCTTACTATGGGAACCAGAATACTATTAAGAGTAAGAGTATTCTGTATACAATATTAAGAGTACAAATAAGTTTCCGCCGTTTTATTGTAGATGGCGCGGCACGGAGTTTCGGTTAGCTTTCGCAGATGATAACCGGCTTAAAAAATAGTTTGGACATTCAAGAACAACATAACCTATTAATATCATTGATTTTATATTGGTAAAATATAATTTTTATAAGTTGAAAATGTCAAAATTTGAGCCAAGTAAGCGTCATTTGCGGGAAATATTAGTTTACTTCTTTAATTTAAAGAAATCTGCTGCTGAGGCGCATCGATTGCTCGTAGAAGCATATGGTGAGATTGCTTTGAGTGAGAGAATAACAAAGTACGTATATAAAGTTTTTTCTTTGTTTATTCATTTGTACATAATAGATAACACCCAGACACTGAACAAATATCTATGTTTGCCACACAAATGTTTGTAATGGCTGGGAATCGACGACGAATCGGTGATTGTGTAACCCACGAGGTGAAATGTAGATTAATGAGGCACTGCCTAACCTTCCCGGGGAAAAGGCTTGAATTTATATATCATGTACTTCAACTTCTATCGAAGTGCAGAGTTTTCAAGAAAAGGTATTTTAAGATAAAAATCCGCGATAAAGTTGGAAGGAACAGACAAAAATAGTTTGAGCATTCGAGATGACAATCGACATTTCTTTAAGATGGAATTTTTATAGATTTTCACAGTTGACGATAGAAGGAAATTGTTAAATTATTAAAAAAGCTAAAACTTTTTGCTGTTTACGTGTAACTGGTCATACCTGGTAGGTGAGTTTTCAAGCCGAGAGCCTCTGACATGAGCTATCGACTATAATACACTTTTTTCAATTAATCGATTCTTAATTATGGGACATCAAGTATGAATTGATCACCAAATAAATTATTACAAAACTCATAATGCTAATAAAACTCTATATATTTACATTTATACCCATTATTCGAAATAATACAATGAATTCAGCACTTGTTGTGACCTTCTCAAGGAAAGATACGAACACGGACAAACGTGAAAATGAACGTGACTTATGAAGGCTCTGTCTAACCTTTGGGGGAAAAAGCTTAGATTTGCAAAATTGGCGTATGGAGGCTGTGTCTAACCTTTGGGGGAACAATTTTAGATTTGCAAAATTGGCGTATGGAGGCTCTGTTTAACCTTTGGGTGAAAAATATTAGATTTGTGTATACATGTACCTATCACTAGCTGCGCCTTGCGGTGTTAACCACGGTAAAGAAGTTATGGTTTTGAAGTCACTAAAAAACTACTTCACTTTTTCGAGATAAAAAGTAGCCAATGCATCAGGTATGAGCTAACTTCAGAACAAATTTCATCCAAATATGTTTAACCGTTTAGGCATAACATACAGGCAAACTTTCGCATTTATAATATTAGTATGATATACTGATAATATAATCCTTTTCGTAGCCGCAAGAACGGACTGCCATCTCGATCTCCAGAATTAAATGCAATAAACAAAACAGTAGTCCAGCCTTTACGTAATCATATAAAATTATACGCGACTGCCCCGACTAGATCACATTCGTTCTAATTTGACTATTCCCACGTTACATTTCGGTGCAAGCAGCAGCCGTCGAGAGAACAGTTAGTTGTTATTTATTGCTCAATATTACAGGCCGCCACTTACACCGTAATGTTGCAAATTATGTGCATATGCTAATTCGCAACGACCCGCGAACCTAGCACGCTGTGATGCTAGCGCTCATGCAAGTCGCTTTTAAACATAGTACATCAAAAGTTCAGTTACACAATTCGTTCGCGAATTGTCTTTAATAGGATCTCATTAATAAGCAATACCTAATTACTATTAAAATTGCGAATTTAAAGGTAAGACTAAAGTTTTACGCTCCAACAATCATCTCATTCAAAAAAGCATTCATAGCTGATGACTCTGGAAACAGCTCCATCGATTTTCACAGAACCTAAAATAAAAATAGAAACAGTGAGAGAATAACCATCTTTCCATAGTTTGTTTATTCAATTCCAGAGGTGCAACAATGATTTTCTTACTTGAAAAATGTGTATCAACTATTATTACAACTAACTAATACTACTATTATTTCTTTATGTCTATAATTTATACTATTGCATTATAATATCAAAATTCTTAAATGCGTGCAGGAAAATATTGTGGGGAAACCGACATGTCTTACTACCAATCCGAATGTCCACCCTCCGTGGCATATCCAAGCCCATTCAAAAAGTGGGAGAGGCTAATATTCTTACCATATATACCACTTGTTATAAAAACCCTGCTTTTATATTGAATATTATGAGAGCATTGATGTAAAGAAAGATATTTATTGTAGGTTCGCAAATCCTCATTAACTATATGATAAAAATCCGTTGGCTGTCTGTTAAAAAATTAAGTTAATTTCTGTTAACTCTAAGCACAATGTATTTTGTTAAAAAATAATAAGAAAAGGAATTGACAACACACGTAGACAGATGCAGCTGCCGTTTTATATGGACCTATTTAGTTGAAATACTATAAATTTACGTACATTGTCCCTCGAATACGCTTATTCTGTTCAATTCATGATACTCTTTGTTCGGATAATGGCAAAGTACAGCTTGTGCATTCTGTTACTGTTATGTTTATGACATACACATCCACAGTCGAGGAAATTAGTATTACAATCCGCAAACAGCAGATAATACGGGTTATTATATTTGTTTAGATTTTGTACGTTTTACTTTGGAAAACGTGGGGGGCGTTGCTCGCTTCCGTAGGTGCCCTTAGTGGCACATATCCCCCAGTTGGTGCAAAAGAGTACCCTTACGTAGAAGTAGAATTTATGCAATCTTATGAGATTATCTTACGGCCGGGGAGGACCGTAGTATGAGAAAATCCAAGTTGCACCAATGTCAATGTTAGCTTTATGTTTTTTATTTAAATTCACAATAAATTTCAGTAAAAATACTGTAATTAATGCCTCTAATAACAACCACTAAACATTTTTGCGCTAAGTGATTTCTCTAATGACAGCGTAATGGATATTTCTGAGAAAATATTGATATTGAATTTTCAGAACGCAGTGTTTATAAGAAGACATTTCATAATTATTTAATAATAAAATGTGTTTAAAATAAAATGTGGGAAACAAATAAAATGTGTTGTTTTTTGTACTAATATATTAATAAATAAAAAAGATATTTTCAATATCTAACGTATAATTCTAAGCTGCAGAATTGAACGAAAGTATTTTAGCGCCAAAAATTGTTGTGCCATAAAGTGTTTAAGCATCAGTCTTATCACAAATATAAAACCTCTAGTTAAGGTCAATGAAATATTTGTATTGTATGCAGTGTGTGAATATTTCAACTGGCTGGATACGGGTTTAATGATTTTCATCAGACATACGATTAAAAGGACTGATAAATTTAAAGTGTCCAGTTGCTTGCGATCGTAGGTCCCTTACTCGTACTCTCAGAGTCCCTACACATGTCCCCCGGTGATGCGAAATCTAGCGAAATGTACGAACAAGTTCTAGTCCGTAGAAGTAGGTACTGCCTCCACATTTGCGGTTCGCCGTGGTGCTGTTGCATTGCTGTGTTATGGAGGAAGGGTGTGGGCGCCGGTGAAATTACAGTCACTGGAGACGTAACATCCCCGTCTTACGTTTTGTTGTTTATGGGTGGCAGTAACCACTTAACATCTGGTGGGTGGTCTGCTCTTCAAGTAAGAAAAAAGACAGAAGGTATAAGTTATAATAGTAATAATCCTTCGCTACAGTATTCTAAAACCAGTACCACGAAGCTGTGATCACTTAGTATAAAATAATTACAATATCCACAAAAAGTAGCTAAGAGGTTCTGGAAAAATCTCTTTATTTGGCAAAATATAGCTCAACATTAATAAACTTTATCACGAGAATACCTACTGCAAACATATCAGAGTTCGTTGATAAATTATGTAATATGAGAGCCATTATTAATCTTTACAAGTACAAATATAAAGTCAAAGGTTCATCTTTTGTCCGTCTTATCGAATTTTTCGGAGATTTTTCTATAAATTCCACGACAAAAGCTTTCGCTTGCCCGTCGCTCCCACAAAGAACTCCATCTAACAACAATGCTAATATTCTGAAGTATTTTCATAGCTTATTATAGTGATAAGCGTTTTTGAAACGCTTTGTCGGATCGCTGAAGCATTGAATGATTATTTATTATTATTAACTACCGTTAGGGTCTTGCAGAGTTTTAAAAGCCGCCTCTCTTATCTGCTACTTGATGTTTTGCCCTCGAAAATTGTATGTCATGTTTCGAGTACAAGCAATAAATGCCTACGTTATGTTTACAAAATAATCTTATATGTGCTGTATTTTTTTATTTTCAGTCATTTTATAGACATTATGTGTTTTTCGGCACCGAACTAACACTTTGATTGCTCGTCTGTTCGTTATTCTTTGCAAAATTCTTTGCAATTCTTTGTTTATTCTTTTCAATGCAAAAGAGAATAAGTTAAATTTAAAATGTAGCATTATAACTATAATGCTACATTTTAAATTTAACTCAGTCGTTCAGGTTTTTTTACCTACTTACCAACAATGTATTTCTTTTGCTACATTTCTAAGATTTGGATCTTAGAATTTATTCGACTTAGACGCGTAAACTGTTCACAGAAAATACCAAAATACAACCATAGATGTTTTAAACAATCTGAATGCCCACCTGATGTTAAGTTGGTACCACCACCCATACCAACTTAGTTTATGCCCCACCTGAGTATGAGAAGACCCTAGTCACATACTGTTGCGCCCGTCACCCGAGACGGGCATGTAATGTCTCAAGCGCTAGATATTTCAGATCCGTGCTTTGGATGGCAGGTACAAGATGTCCCGGTTATTAGGCAGGTGGCTTTAAAGCTTCTATACCAGAGATGGTCACGTATCATGAAGTTACATACAACATACTATAATATTTAATCCAAAGTCTATACAGCTGTAAAACTTTAGTAAGTACAATAATGATTGAAAGTTCAAGAGCAAGTGGCTTGGTCTAGTGTCAAGTTAATTATTCAAGTATTTAGTAGACGGCGTAACTTTAAATCTCTGAATAATCCCGTTGAGATTTGGCTTCTGACAAACAAGTTTCAGTTTGCAGCTATTGTTTGTTGGTAAGTAAGCTAAAAGCTGTGCTAGAAGTAGTCTAGTTTACATTCTTTCGATAATGATCCTTTGAATTTCAACCAATATGAAAGTAAAACTAAAATATGCTTAAGCTTTTTATGGATCGGAACACACAAGAATTGTATCCAAACATACAATTCTTAACGTACTCAGCTTTGCGCCCCGCGGTTTTACCCGCGATTGGACTTCCTACGGGAATTGTACATTTTTCCGTAAAAGTAGCCTATGTGCTATTCCAGACTATAATCTATCTCTGTGCCAAATTTCATCCAGGTCCGTTCAGCCGTTCTGGCGTGATTGAGTAACAAACATCCATCCATCCAAACATTCGCGTATATAATATTAATAGGATTGGGTGTTATATTTTTGTTTAAATAAATAAAATATTTTCAAACCGGGACGCTTGTTAGGTATACCCAACACAAACATTGAGTGTATGTTTATATGTTATGTTATAAGATACTTAATTTGTTACTTTTTTGGTTTTGTGGCTGTAAAAATAGCTAGCTCGCAAAAGCCAAACCTGCCAAAAGGGCCAAAAATTCTAATAAACTTGGACTTATCAATTAGCTTGTATTTTAACATTGACTTACCATGTCAAATTACAAGCTACTAAATGATGATTTTCTCCCGCGTGAACTTTAGCTTTCCGATTGACACTATATTTTGACAACCTAAATAACATCACGTGTATGTACAAAGGATAAAGCCTGTTTCGGAATGTGCAATAACATTCAACGCAATAAAGCAGGTTCTTGTTTCCAAAACATAAATCTTCGTGAACAAACACTCGGCTGCGTGACGCGATATGTCACGTGACGTCGCTTGCCAGTCACGACGCATCAGATAGCGTGGCGTGACGCTGTCAATGTCACGACACCGCATGATTAAGTGTGTATATAGCTTTATATTCTGAACTTGATTGAAATGTTATTAAATATGCTTTAGAGGAAGAGAAAAAAAAAAAAAAAAAATATGCTTTTATTTTGCAGAACAATTGTTTTGATAATCACACTAATATTATTTTTCTGATTTTATTTACTTTTTTGTTGTACTACTTATTCTTTAACACTTAGATTTGTATAAGTCCCTCTCGTGGCATTATCATTTTGTGAATATACTGAAACTAATATGTGGATAACATTTAAGCATTTTTGTATCTATATATAATATAATATATTATGTAGGCTTTTGTTTTCCCGAATAAAGAGAATAAAAAATAAAAAGTTTCTTTATATGTGTATGTTTGTTAATCCTTCACGCCCAAACGGCTAAACGGATTTGAAATTTGCTATGAAGGTAGCTCATACCCTGGATTAACACGTAGGCTTTTTATCCAATCGCGGGTAACACCGCGGGGCGCAGCTAGTAGCTTTATATTCTGAACTTGACTGAAATTTCATAGAATATGCTAGCAACTTTGGAGAACAAATTGTTGTGATAACATTTGATAAGTGTAATCAACACTGTTTGAATAACTAAAACTTTCAATTCTACTTTAGTTTCGGTTTAATATTTCAATTTATTCCATAGATATCATATCATTTACACTTGAAAAATAGATGTTATTTCGTTCATTCAATGAAATTAATTATACTATTAAGGAACAATTATATGTTTTTATGATTTAATAATACCACCATTGTTTTCAAAGCTTTCAACATTCGATATTTAATTAGTAGCAATAAATTTAAGGTCTTTGGATCGCTTACTCGCTTTGGTAAGTACCCTCTTCGGTAAGTACACGTGTCCCCCGGGTGATGCAAAAGAAAACCTGAAGGAGGAAACCTAAAGTAGGAATAGATCTTGTACCAAGTTAGCGCAGATAAGTTCTACCACACTATCAGGTAATCCGACTAAGCATTCTCATTGCTATGCTCCGGTGGAAGGGTGTGGGTGCTGGTAAAATTATAGGCACATGAGGCGTTACATCCTCGTCTTAAACAGTCGAGCGCAAAGCGATGTGTTTTGGGACTTTTCATACAATAGTTCGGTGCGGGTGAAACGGAGTTGTTGTTTATGGGTAAACACTTAACATCAGATGGGATGTCAGATCGTAATGTCAATTCAATCGTATAAAAAACTACACTAAACAATTGTCAGTGCAGGTTTTTTCGTTTTCAATCGTTACTTCTTTGTGATGCCACAAAAAGTACTCTCAACTGATGAAACCGCAAATCTTTTATTTTAGTACGTGAGAGAAAAGAAATTTCTGAACCGAGAATTACAAACAAACTGAAAAACAGGAAAAGAGTCGATCACATATTAGCATTGTTCCATGGAGAACTCTAGAATTTACTGTAAAAACCACTCCGCGTGAATTATCATCATTTTCGTCTAAAAAGGTGTAATACCATTGGCCCACTTGCGCGTCAGTCATTAGGGAAAAATCCCTTTTTACTCAAAATTGGGTAATCGACGCTCGACAGGCGGTGTATTATTTTTAATATTGCCTCTTTGGGGAAATGCGGAGGGATGTATAATGTGAGCAAGGCTGGCAACACACTAACGTGCGTTATTTTTGGATGTGCCATTTGACTATTCCTATATCCCTATTAGAGAGTGTGGTGGCCCAAGGGCATAGACGTCGGCTTTCAATCTGAAGTCGCTGGTTCAAACCCATACGTGCACCAATGAGTTTTTTCACTTGAAAATTTTATGTGCGCAAACGTTCTCAAAACGGTGACGGAAAACATCGTGAGGAAACCGGCATGTCTTAGAAGCATAAATTCGAAGACATGTGTAATTTACCAATCCGGATTGGGCTCCCGTGGTAGATCAAAGCCCATTCACTCTCAATTATCGAGAGTAGGCTGGTGTCCCTGCAGTGGGAACATTAGAGGGTGGTACGGATGTCCCTATTAATAATAATCTCAACGAATCTGGATAGATTTGATACCAGGATAGCTTATATCCTGGATTAACACATAGGCTACTTTTGATCCCGGAAAACCGCAGGTTACACAACGGGGTGCAGCTTGTGTATGTCATATAATTAAACTCAGCTAAAGGTGGACATAAATCGATGACCGATATGAATGATATGATGATGATGATGATGATGAATATTAAATATTTGGGTCTCACTATTGACGACAGATTAAGTTGGAAATTGCACATTATCGAAACTCTATCTAAACGGGTACGCAAGCTAATTTATATTTTTAAAAACTTAAGAGATGTCGCTGACCGTAAACTAATAATGGATATTTATAATTCGCTCGTTAAATCCTTACTTACGTATTGTAACGTTACCTGGGGTGGTGCATGCACCACATACATGTTGCAATTAGAACGTGCACAGCGTGCTGTACTTAAAGTAGCGACTTTCAAACCCTACAGATTTCCTACCACGGACCTGTATAATGATTGCAATGTACTGACTGTCCGGTAGTTATACATACTCAATGTCATTCTATCACAACACAGAAATGTGAATATAAAAGCCAATCCCTCAACTGGTAAGCGAAGAAAGGATAAAGTGATCAGTGTTCCAAAGTGCAATACAACATTTGCTCAACGTCAACAATTATTTCTAGGACCAATGCTATACAATCAAGCTAACAAAAATATAAATGATCTCATTGCTTTCCAAAAGGTAGAGTGTAAAAATGTATTGAAGGCCTGGCTTCTAAGCTTAAACTACGATGAAACTGAATGTCTTTTGAAAATAGTAAAGTAGAACTCCACACACTTGCGCACACGCACGTACATGCACACACACACACACACACACACACACACACTCACACACACATACACACACACACTTACACAAACACACACACCCACCCACACACACACACTCACACAATTCGCACACACAATTGGATCCAATTTTATTAATGATGTCAATTTGAGTTTGATTGTGAATATGATTATGAATATTAATATTAGTTTGTACCTCCAAGGAATCACTTAGAATAGATATGGCTACTTATTAACGTACTCTGGAAGGAATACAGGATTTACGACACAAGTCTTTATGACTTAGTGTAGATTCTGTATACAGCTCTGTGTCTAAAACCAAGCCCTTATCTACATACTGTCTCCTATATTTATTAATAATTGTGCTTGATATTTTTTGGAATAAAAATTATTATTATTATTATTATTATTACCGATTGTAATCGGTTTACTGTCCTACAATGGACTTTAGTCCAATCTATATATTATTCACAAGCAGAAGTAAAACGATGGTAAACATACACCGAAGAACCCAATACCGTTTGTGTAGACGCCTCCTTGAATGAAGTCCGTGATTAAGAAATAGTAGCAAGCATATTTCCGTTCTTTGTAGCACGGTACATTAAGATGTGTAGTAGCCATGTCAATGTCTTTTGGGCGTCTTGAACACTCCGACACTAGAGTTAGGCACTTACATGATAAGAAGAAGAAGTAAAACAGACCTCGGACCACTTACTCTTAACTCAGGGCCCTTAATGAGTGAATAAGATTTGAATTCCCAACCACCCAACTGATAAAACAAGTGCGGTGGTTAGGAATAATAATAACATTCCCAATCACTTCACTCATTATTTTAATGAGACCCAAGGACAAATTTATGCTTGCCTTGAAAGCAGGGTTACTAAAAACTAGGCTACAGAACCGTCAACGAAAGCTCGGTGTGTCGTTACGCTACACGCGTAGAGATGTAACGCTCGTTACTTTAATCGTTGAATGCCGACTCGCATGAGCTTATTGTCCTTAATTGGATTATGTGCTTTTAAATGTAAATGTCCTTGATGAAAGCTCGTTGCGTAATCTTTAAAAAAAATGGTTTTATCTTTATTTATAGCCAGATATATTTTTGTCAGTATTTTGGTTGCCAATTTAAGAATTTTGTACATTTCATGTTGCACTTGATATAAATTGCTGACTCAATGAATACATACTCGTATATTAGGTGTAGCTGAAAGTACAAAGACATATCCCTGTCCTATAAGTCCTATAGACTTCTGGTCAGCCGAAATCGTATACCATCGCTATATGGAGGCGCTACCGAATAATATATTTTGATATGTATGTTAATCCCAGAGGTTTTTTTTTTATAGGTCCTATATAATGTGTGTAGTACTGTTGCCTGAAATTGATGGATTATTATATTATAAGTTTAGCAACTGGGTTTATATAATTAAAAATAATGCTCGGATTTCACACCAGCTTTTAATTTAATTACTTATTGTTCAGTGGTTGTTAGCGGTGGAAATCAGTGGAACTGTTTCAAGAGTCATCCACTACAAATTCTTCATATTTCTTCCTTTAAATACTATCTGTAATTGTAGAGTAATACGCATAGAATACACATATACCTTTTGCTTTATGAAATGTGAAAATATTACCAGCATATATATAATATTAGAAAAGTAACCGAAGCAGAGATCTCGGCTCTTAAGTCAAGTTCTTACTTAGTTAGAACAAGGTGCATCAAATCATCCCAGGAGATTATTTGATGCACCTCGGTCACAAAGTCTAGAAAAAAACAATTATCTACAAAGCCTACTTTATTAGCTCTTAACAATTAATTTATTTCCTTGTTCCTTGACCATAACCTAACACGAATAAATATTATTCATCTTATAATTCTTTTTACTGTTGATTAAATGTTCACATATAGTTGTTACTCTCGTTTACATTAATTAATAACTAGAGTTGGAAAGAAAGCAATTTTGAGAATTTAATTTCTTTTTATGTAGGGGCAGACGAGCTTGCGGGACGGGCCACTTGATGGAAAGTGGTCACCGCCGCCCATGGACACTTTGTGTAAAGTAACTTTTTTGAAATGGATTACGTATATTTCTAAGGATAATCCTTATTACAATTAATGTACTTGGTAAAGATAAACAAGCAACTAATATAAATGTTTCGTGGAAACGTTTCCTGTTAGATCTGCAATACATAAATCATAATCGTTATTATCTACTACTGAATATATGCACAAGTTAATTGAAGATATATACAAAGGTTTTTTATAAAAATAACTACACACTCATTTTCCAGTATAAGGATTTACTGTGTCGCAGGAAGCATGGTCTTACAAATCACACTAGCCAATTGAAACAAGCTCATCACAAAAATTTTGCCCTGGTCAAGAACCAAAACTGGGCTTCGGTCAGGATTACTACCAAAAAGGCTATAAAACTATTAGTTTTGACCGACCGACCTAAACGGAAACAGATTACTTATGCAATATTGATAAAGTATTTTTTATATAATAAGTGTTTATAAAAAATGCCATGTTAACACCCAGACACAGAACAAACATCTATGTTCATCACACAAATGCAACGGGAATCGAACCCATAGCTTTCAACGCATAAGGCAAAGCTTTGAGTTTTGAGGCCAGCCGAAATAACAAGATAGTCTAGTCTGACAGAAGGTATTCGATATTAGATTCCCAATGTCGCTGGTCAAACTTAAAAAACCTAAGAAAAATGTTTTAGTGTATCTATTAGATTCCAGGCAAGGCAACACCAACGTAAATAAGAAGTCCTCGAATAGAACATTGCTCGCGCTACGCAATCTTCGTATTCATAAACTGTAACAGAATCTCTCTGATCGTTCATTACTGTCCTCATTCTTGAAGCGAGAGTGAATGCCATGACCTATCTTACTATACTTTCCGACGATAGAAAGAGATAGAGTTTCAATCACGGGAAGTGGTCACGTCTCGCCGCGTCACTCCAGTTGACGGCGCCCTCTACCGACTATCTACTTCACCCAAGCTTGCAAGTAAGATAAATGAATTAAAAAGAGAATTGACATCGAAAATGTATGTTGCTTGGATAAAAACGCTTGTATTTCCTTTTAGTTTCATGAGTTTTCTGTAGCGAACCGTATGGCTAAACTCGGCTAAACCATAGAAAGATGGTAACGACATGCCCTGCTTCTAAGATACCACCCTTAAATTGAAAACCTGCCGGCAAGCACGTTTTAGTAGCACACTTGAGAATCAGTGCCCAATTCAGACTTGTTGACACCATTTACTAATTCGCTTGACATCAGGTGACAAAAACCTATATAATTTTAAAGGTAAACTTTAGCCTCTAAAGTCAGGTGATTTATCACTGCACGGCCTGAACCCAAAATATAGGCTATCATTAAATCATCTGCCCGAGTCGTATGCTTTGAACCTAGTGTTTTATAACCGATTTCAAAATGAAGAGGGTCTCAGTTTCGTAATACGAGTATATAGTTTTTGAAAATTTATTCGAAAAAAGTTGAATAGAAATTGATACACAAACGATGATAATCGGTGATAAATTCACCGTTTTTAAACCAATGTTAATGCTTCTTTTTATTTTTAGGTGTCCGAGACGTATAGAATATTGAAAAAAAATGTACCTGAAATTCAAAAATCAAAACCATTTTCCATAAGATCTCCTTTGTTCCTGTAAAGTTTCCTTTACACACTTAAGTCACAAGTCAACAATTGTTGCACATGTAACATGTAAACATACTGCGCATATAAATACTAAACTAGCCTAACATATCACAGGAGTGCTTTAGATACATGTTACACCGATATTCTCTTATCAAATAACAATTGATTGGCCGTAGTCGAGAAATATGGCTAAATGGGGGTTTTCAGACCCAACTAAGTCAAGGGGGCTGCGGTACCCCCACATAAATCATGTCTCACTTTCAGTCATACCCATTGTGTGTGCGTAAAGCTAATTTGGGCTAAATTTGACGAAATTAGGACTGGAATCCGTTAGGCTGCGAGGACAAAGAAAATATATAGAATCAGCCTAACATAGGATAGGAAGACACATACCTGTAGGATACTGCTCCAAGCACCGCCTTCGAAAGTGTCCATCGAATCACATCCACAACACACGCGGGATTTTGCGGATTATATTCACAGTTAATTTTTGAGCGGTAACGAGCGACGCGTGCGACCTTGAGATCGTCGTTGACGGACTGACGCGCCAGAGGGCGCGTTCATCGTATCGAGATATATGTCTAGGTAAGGATTCGAAAGGAAGGATGTATTCGTCAGCCATAGACAATTATTTATTTCCTATGGAAACGCATATTCAATCAAATCAGCGCAAACATTCTCCCCGGCCTTGAAACTACGTTTCAAAAGCGAAATAATGCAAATCGATTGCTAATATTCTAATCTATGATACAAATTGATACTAAAGTAAATAATAAACTAACCTAATTCCCTAACCTAATCGCGAAACCTAAACTATTATTGATTAGGTAAGGGGCAAAGACGGACAACTGGGCGCAAATATGATCCAGTTGCTGTCCTAACACGTACTATTCGGGTTACTCCGTTTGAACCGGGGAAGACCTCCTCTACAATGCCTAAGGGCCAATGTAATGGAGGTGCGTTCTCAGTGGTTAGAATCACAACAGTTCCGACAGTGATAGGGTTTACTGGAGTGTTCCATTTACGACGCGATTGTAAAGTGTGTAGGTAGTCAGTCCTCCAGCGCTTCCAGAAAGACTGAACTAAGTTTACGAGTAAATCATGCCTCGAAAGAGTATGCAAGTTATCATCGATTTCTCTCGCAGGCAAGTATCTCAATGGCGTTAGGTTCAAAAGGTGCGCTGGAGTCAGAGCGAGGGGCTCCGAAGGATCGCTAGAAAGCGTTCTACAAAGAGGTCTTGTATTCATGACTGATTCAACCTGAGCGAGCACAGTGCTCAGCTCCTCAAACGACAGTATTTGTTCACCTATCACACGATATAGGTGAGTCTTCAGACTCTTAATATTGGCCTCCCAATTGCCTCCAAAATGGCTTGCCGCAGGGACATTGAGAGTCCAATCTATGCGATTTTCAGCTATTATATTTTCAAATTCAGTTTTGTGATGCTTTGACCTCAAAAACTCGTGCAGTTCCGAAAGCACACGTTTAGCGCCAACATAGTTAGTACCATTATCTGAGTAAATTCGACTGACAGGACCGCGACGCGACAGAAATCGTTTAAAGGCTCCCATGAAGCTTGCAGTGCTCAAATCACCAGCAAGTTCTATATGCACGGCGCGAGTAGTTAAACATAGGAAGAGGCATACATATGCTTTAGTCGATCGAATACCTCGACCCCGAGTTATGGTAACTTTGAACGGACCACAGTAGTCCGTACAAGTGTAGACGAATGGCTTTGTGGTTTCCAGGACACGACATGAGCGATGATCAGCCATCTCAGGAAACGAGGGCTTGGGCCGAAGACGAAAGCAGGGAAGGCATTTATGCACTCGATTTCTAATTAAGTTGCGTGCAGAAAGTATCCAGTATTTCTGACGCAATAGCGACATCAACAGGTTAGGGCCTGCATGGCAATTTACTTTATGTTGGTAATCTACCAATAGATCCAAGATCGGGTCTTTCCGCGGGAGTACGATAGGATGCTTGGCATCATAATGTAAATCGGAGTTTGACAAGCGACCACCGACTCGAATAATTTCATCCTTTAGAAAAGGCTTGAGATGTTGAAACGAACGAGAACAAGCTTTTCCAGCTTGTAAGTTAAGTATTTCAGAAGCAAAGTGTAGTCGTTGTAGTTCACGAAGTGTTAGTAACTCGGCGTAATCGAGATCTGATGCCGAAATACGATCTCGAAGCGGTAAGAGCTTGGCAAACCTGCATACATACACCACGCAACGCAACAATTTCGACCAGGACGAACACCGAGTACCTAACGAAATTATAGAAGATTCCGCAAGTGGCGAAGCGACAACCAACGAATGTTTCTTCTCCTCAGGCACCTCAGACACCGTTGCAGGAATAAAGGAAACGACAGGCCACTGCGAGATCTCCGAGCGGGCCCAAGGAGGACCATCGAACCAGAGCGGATGGTTAATTATTTGGACAGGAGTAAGTCTTCGAGACAGGCAATCGGCTGGATTATCTTTGCCGGGGATATGATACAAGTCTCGGGGCGACAAATCAGTTTGTATTTTAGCCACTCTGTTGGCTACAAATGTGTCCCATCGATGGGGTAAATAATGTGCACTACAAAGTGCGACAGTCGAATCAGAAAATGCGAAAATGTTTTGAATAGTTATACGATTTTGACCGTTGTATAAAAGGTCGTTTAGCGAAACTTTGGTACTAGTCTTACAACTTCCATCGAGTACGACGCGTAATTTTGATGTGATCTTCCCTTCGTTTATTACGCCATGATGTGGGATAATGTACGACGGTGGCGGTGAAATGTCTGTGTCTGCGGGCGTTCGCACCGCAGAATCGAGAGAATCGACGACACAACAGTACGAAGCGGGTTGAAAAATACCGGCGCTGACGGGAGCATCACCGATAATCACGTAGCCCAGGACGGTTTCTATAGCGAGTGGGGAACAATGTGAGGGCTGTCCCTGGACCTTGTGCGACAAGAGAAGATGCGGGAAAATCGAAGCTCCGACCAATATATCAATTGGTCCAGCGATGGCGTACGAATCATCTGCCAAAGGCAAATTTTTAAAATGCGATATGTGCGAAAGATCTACTGAAACATTAGGCAAGCGTTCCGTAATTTTATCTACTACCAACGAGTTTATATCGTAACTGATGTTACGATCAAATCGCGAGAAGAATCGAATGTTCACCGATCCTTGGATGTGTTTTGAAGAACCTCCTATTCCTCTAACAACTGGAAAATTGCGGGGTTTATGTACACCCAAGTTTAAGCGTTGGCAACAATCGCTGGTAATAAAGTTGCTTTGCGAAGCGCTATCTAATAATGCACGAACTAAATGTTCCCTACCGTGTGAATCACGTATAACAACGCGGGCCGTGGCCAGCAAAACTGTAGTGGGACCACGAGATAGGAACGAGTCTATGTTATCTGATAACGAGCAGAGCGTGACGTCATCAGAGCAAGTTATGCGCTCGGGCGAGGCGGTCGAGTCCGCAATGACGGGCCGAGCGGGGATAGGCTGCGCGGCGGGGGGGTGTGCGCCCGCGCCGGCAGGCGAAACAAACGAATGCGATTTTGAATCTAATGCATTTCTAAAACACAGCAGCGTATGGTGCTTACAATTACATTTTCGACAGAAAGATATGGATTTACAAGCGGAGACGCGATGTCCCCTACTCAGGCAATTAACACACAAGTTATTTGTTTTTATAAAATCAAAACGTTCCTTCGGTGTGTAGCTATGGAATATGTTGCATTGATATAACTTGTCATGTTGACCATTGCATAATAAACACGCAGAGTGATGAGACCCAGACGTGGCGTTCACATAGGCTTGTGTGGCGGTCGGCCACTTGGGCTTAGCTGTACCTATGTTGCGATCGACGAGTTTATTATTACTCTTGAGTTCCGGTTTTGTTCCGGACGACGAAGTGCGTTGCAATATTTTTATTTGATCTCGTACGAATGACGATAAATCATCGAATGACGGCATTTCACTGGTACGATTGTACGATTCGAATGAACGAGCGGTTTCTGAATCCAACTTCTTGAGAGCGATATGCAGAAATACAAAGTCTGAGAGGTCATTGACCTTCAGGTTTTTCAATGCAGCAACGGACGACACGAATTTATCAAGGAATTGTTCCAAATTATTAGGTGATGCAGATGAAATAGGTTTCAATTCGAATATTTGATCTAAATACGAAGTAGCTACTAATCTTTTATCTTCGTATTTATTTTTCAACAAGTCGAAAATTAATGTGTAATTTTCTGCGCACGGTGTGACACCAGAGCACACCAGCTTAGCCTTACCCACCAACCTACCGATCAGATAATACAATTTCTCAGAATCTGATAACGACGTATTTAAATGCACAGCATCTTGAAAACTAGCATAAAATAGCGGCCAATTTTTTATATCTCCGTTGAATTCGGGGATCTCAATAGGGGGCAAACGAGGGGGTTTGTGTTGGCTAGATGGTTTGACGTCACGGACCTCAGCTTGAAGCGTCTTGGCTGCCCGTTTGACGCGGCAAAGCATGTCTTCAAATGAAGAGAGCGACTGATAATTTATAACCGATTCGGGATCAATCATCAATTCTATAGTGGCAATTTTATCCAGTACATCTTCGAAATCGGTACGTAATGATTCTACGGATTCAAGTTCACAAAGAAATGATTCCCGGGTCGATTTTGTATCCAAATCCTTCACACGACTGCAAATACTTTGCATGCGAGAAAACAATCTATCTCTTTTAGCATACAATAGTTTTAATTTAATGCCCGTGTCTGTGCTTGGTGGCATTTTATTAATAACGTAAACAAACAATTAGCGGCTGAGAACTGAATACCTACTTGGTTGAGTATGTAACTAAGCAGTGACAAGTTTTTAAAGTAACGTTTATTCACTGATTATTTACGACGGCGGATGCAAAGGTATGAACAAAAACAATTAAACGATATTCAATATAGGTAGGTAGTAGGTACAAGTTATTAGGTATATAAGTACTAGTTTTGATTAACGATATTTCAGTAGGCAAGTAGATAAGCAATGAAGTTTAACGACGAGTAAATAAGTAATAAGCGAATTGAAAAGAAAGTATTAAGCTTTCCAATAAACTAATGTAAAATCAACGACCGTAGAAATAAGCGATAAATAAATAATATCGAATTATTTATTTATTATACGAAATAGGTACTTGCGATAGTTGCGAGCGAAAATAAACGACAGTTTTAATGTATTTACTTAATTATTAAGCGGAGCGAACGAAATTTATAAATAATTATGTAAATACTACG
This sequence comes from Aplocera efformata, assembly GCA_921293045.1. Taxonomy (NCBI): domain Eukaryota; kingdom Metazoa; phylum Arthropoda; class Insecta; order Lepidoptera; family Geometridae; genus Aplocera; species Aplocera efformata. The sequence continues at coordinate 4,003,467 of OV121057.1, forward strand.
AAAATGATTGATTATGCGAAACAAAGCGAGATTTGATAACGACAGCGATAAGAAGGTGGAACGAGATTTTATGATCGTATCTATTATTTACCGACTACAGCGGGGCTAACGAAATATTAGTACGGTAAATGATAGACAACTAATTAATTAAAGCAGTTTAAACTGTGAATAAGCGATAGCAAACGAAAAACGACAGAATGGATATGATTTAAAAACGGTTAGCGAAATGAAGGGTAGGCAGGCACGTGGCGCGGCGTGGCCGAATCGGGCCACGGGAGTTATTTAGATACAGTATCTAATTCCTAGGTATTGTCTAGCTGATTGATTCAATATCCGGTTCGAAGGACCATAAAATGTGTGTGCGTAAAGCTAATTTGGGCTAAATTTGACGAAATTAGGACTGGAATCCGTTAGGCTGCGAGGACAAAGAAAATATATAGAATCAGCCTAACATAGGATAGGAAGACACATACCTGTAGGATACTGCTCCAAGCACCGCCTTCGAAAGTGTCCATCGAATCACATCCACAACACACGCGGGATTTTGCGGATTATATTCACAGTTAATTTTTGAGCGGTAACGAGCGACGCGTGCGACCTTGAGATCGTCGTTGACGGACTGACGCGCCAGAGGGCGCGTTCATCGTATCGAGATATATGTCTAGGTAAGGATTCGAAAGGAAGGATGTATTCGTCAGCCATAGACAATTATTTATTTCCTATGGAAACGCATATTCAATCAAATCAGCGCAAACACCCATTGTACCCCTTACCACCTGCACTGGAGCCGACATTCACAACAACCAGAGCCATAAAACATACTAGTCGAAAATAACGGTATCACACGAAAGAAGAAGTCTGTTTTCATTTTTTATAATAGTTAAACATATTTTAAAGTTTATGTTTGTTCCAACCCTTATCCGCCAACCAAAAGGAAGAACTGATTGAAAATATAAATGATGTAAGTATTTTAGTAGGTTTTTATTTCATTCATAATAATCTTTATGAAATGAATTATCTAAATTAATCCTTTGAAGTACAAAATCTAGTTAAAGTGATAATTGGTCTTTATTTCCATATATAAATTGTAATGTTCACGTTCAAAGCTGTTGATGTGCTAATTTAATTACTAGTTGCAGTGCAATTTAGATTGTGTTCTGCATAATTTATACCAGTTTGTCGGAGTCCTTTAAACGCACAATTATAATTGAGTTCGGTAATATACGATTATAGTTGGAAGGTGAGATGATGTTAAGATGAATATTTGTCAGTTATTGTCAATATCATTAAGTACGTGAGCCAAAATCCTAACTTTAATATTATAAATGTGAAAGTGAGTTTGTTTGTTACGATTTCATGCTTAAACCGTTGAATCGATACGGTGAATCTTGATATAGAAATAGATGGAACCCTGGATACGGCTATAGGCTACTGTTTTTCGCTAAAAACTTATAGGGATGGGTAAACTTTATATGAAACAACTGGAATTGGTTGAAATAAAAACCAACATTAATGCGAGCGAAGCCGCGGGTAAAAGTTAGTATACAATATACATAAACAATCAATAGCGATGGATTATTTTATGGTACAGTTAGCTCTTAATTTTATGGTACAGTTAGCTCATTTGAAACGACGATTCGATAAAACTAAGCCTGTTCGAAATAATAATTGCTAGTTTGCGAAAATCAAAAGCAAATATCGGCATAAAAATATTTAAAAGTGAAGTTAAAAAGTATATCAAGGTTTGGCGGCTTCGAATCTTAGTTGATCCCGGGTTCGATTCCCGGCCAGGCAAACTTTGTCTCATGAGCATTAAATTTATAATCGGGTCTTGGGTGTTTGTGCTGTGTTTCTATGTTCCCACCTGCGACACAGTAAATTCTAGAGAGATTCTAAATATGAATGCATAGACGTTTTTTTAATATAATTTTTACTGTAACTTGACGATTTATGGTTTATCTTCTATATGAGTAGATAAAAATAATATCACCGCAAAATAGGTGAATTTATTTGTATTCAATCACTCGCCCTGTTTTAGCGTAAGCGTGTGATTTTAAGAATGACATGACAGTTAGATGACTATTTTACTATGAAAACCAAAGTGATTTGAACCTGGCAGAATTTATGTGGCTAAAGACAGAAAAAGCCATAAAGAAGAAGAAGAATTGATTTTAAATATTATAATATAACCTTATTTTATATAGGAATTATCACGTTCCATTTTATCAATAACAAAACTTCACTGGCTTCTTTTTGGCTTTACCCAAAAGCCTTCATCAGAGTGAACGCAAGCGTCTGCCTAAGTACACTGACTCGAAGGAAACCTAGCAATTCTCGTACAACACTGATTACTTTTTTGTTTAAAACAGTTTCGATTCACTCAAGACGAGAACAAATAATTATTTCCTCACATAGTAGAAACAAAGTCGCTCCCGCTCTTTGTACGCTTAGCTCTTTTAAACTACGCAACGTATTATAATGCAATTTTTCAGCAATAGATAGATTCAAGAGGTTGGTATATATGTAGTACTAGCAACTCACTATCTGTTTCGCACGGGTAGTTCCTGATGCAGAGTAGCATTGATGCTCTACTAACGGGGCGGGTCGCTAGTAATACATATCTTTATATCTATAATAATACTAAATGATAAAAATTTAAATATATACGACTCTAAAACATTACCACACGGCAATGTAACCAAAATGCTTCAACCAGCTCTTTTTTTTGAATTACTATTATTATATAAATGCTTTTAAAACAAAAATTTATTATTTTTCATTTATTTTTCCATATAAAAAGTCAATTACGATTAAAAGCTAAGAAACCACAGAGGTTTGTGATAGCGCTAATTACAGTCTACGTCGAATAAATTTATATGAATATGAATGAGAATTAGTTAGGTTACCTTTTGCAACTTGTTTTGAGCATCAAACCTAACTACGGTATAGAATATTATAAATAAATTTAAAAACAAATTTCACAAAGCGCCTCTATTTATTATCTAGTACTTTTTTATAAATATGTACGAATACTTATATATCATATCAAAAAGTCCATAAAACGATCATGTATTATATGTTCATCATCATCACACAAATACTTGCCCTGGGTGAAAATCGAATCCACGACAGCGGTGGCAGAGCTTACCAACAGAAGTCAAGCCAATCATTTGCCATTCTCTTGAATCGGAACCAGCCTATTTCGGAGTTCCGGTATGAGGTTTTGCTCTAGCATTATCCAATCCAGGCAAAGATATTATTTTGAAATTGCCCGCGCCTGTCAGCTTATATATCATGTTCCAATGAATATTTGTTCACAAGAATTTCTCATCAATATGGTGATAAGATTAGAATGAGTTATGAATTGGTGTGGTGACGTGGCCTGGAAATACCATATAAATAAATATAGAAAGCATATTATGCTTTTGTTTATAAACTAAAAGCTTGTATAATCAATCTCCGATCATTATTCAACTCAGTGTTTCGTCGATTTAATAAGTCTATATTTAAAAGGTTTCAATGAAAGGTAAATTGACCTCTATCTCACTTGGTGATCAGTGACTATGCGATGGAAAATGTATCACGTTTTATACACGTAATGTAGCAGCGTACAGCAGGATAGAGCCTAAACTCTCTCTTTCTCTCTCTTTTTCTCGAAGTGTTCCATAATTTTTATCAGTTTACGTCGTAATGCGAGCACTACTGGTTGCCAGCAGATTCCAGGTGTTGTGGCAGTACCGGACGAACTTGGCACAAGTTCTACTGCTACTTTTGGTTGCTTCTTTAGCACCACCCAGGGGGTACGTTTAGAGCATCAAAGGGTACACACCTACGGACGCGAGCAACTGGAGCAAAATATTTTTAATAAGAACAAATATTTATCTCAGAATACGCGCCATGCTTCCTGGAGTAAATGTCTGAAGCTCTGTGTACTCATACAAATGTACAAATATAACAAAATATGCAAAATAATGCAAACAATTTGCTGTTCTCGTGTTTAGTAAGCTCTAATATAACGCCAGCTCTACGCTTGCTACGAAACGCTACGAAATATTATATATGCTACGAGCTACGCGGCATCTACAAGAATTTGGTATAGCAAAACACAAATTTAAATTTTTATAATTTATATTAATTTTAAACATTGTTTATTTGTATTTTAATATTTAAATTATTTACTTGGATGAACATGCTTTAATTCTATATATTTTTTATTCCTTTCTTTTGCCATCAAGCCATCATATCAAAGCATAGTTTTAGTATACTTTTTTTCAACTGCCCTAATGTATTATCATATGTGAATATATTCCTATTTCAATAAATATAATAATAACGTTTGATAACCTCTTTTGTTTAAGTCAGCCATAGTAAAAACTTGATCGGCCGGATTATTTGGTATAAGTTATAATAAGTAACGGCTGATTATTTTTCTGGTGAAAAGTGTTAGATGAAGTATTTGGAAAAAAATGATGCCGATGAAGTCTAAGTTCTTCTGCCCTTTTCACCTTGGGTTCACCTTTATACCACAAATTTTCACCCAAGGTGAAAATTGGTTCATTGATGCTGTGTTGCATATGTTTATTTTATCAGCCTTTTTACCCGCAGTTGTCGAAAAACTACTCTCCTCTTCAAGCCAACTGGTGAAATGTTTTTTTTAATACTTCCTTAATTATTCTGCCAAATATTAGCCACGTCTAGGTACGCGGGACTAAACTTTGAGAATACCGTCTGAGAACTTTAAGCTCTGTGAACTTGTAGCCACACATTCTCCTATTATCTGTGCACAGATTATAAATTACTTATTTGTGGCCGCTTCCACTTAACATGTTTTACCCCGCCACAGAATATACACAGTACCTCGTCTAAATAATTGTAATAAATATTGTACAGGCTAGAAAATTACTTTAGAGATGAGTTAAGTGAGTTAACATTTATCTGGTTACGAGTGCTAGTTTGAGTTAGTCCTAACCTGTGAGATCATTAAATAACTATTATTTCAATCAGTTTCTTACAATTGTTAACTACTTAACGAGAGGTTTTTTTTTATTTATGTCATATCATGTCAAGCTCTTCTACTGTCAGCAATATTCCACAACAAGCCACCGATAGCCGGCTTTTCGTAATTTTGTAACGGAAAATAAATTGAGCACGTTTCATTTTAGAAGATTAATTCCCCGATAGGGTCACAATAACTGAGCGTAAAATTTATGAGTGCGCTCATATTAATCCATTGATAAAACCAATTTATTTTAAGGCTATCCGTGCGATCGGTGTAAAGATAAAATGTTATTTGAATTAATTAATACTCATTATTATAAATAAACAAAGAAAATATACGTGGAAATTCCTGCAAGAAATATTTATTTTCACCACATGTTTAAAAAACCGCTTCAAGTACAATCACAGGAAATGGACTCAAACCCAATCCACATGATGCGACTCAGCAAAATGCAAAAATCCGATGTCGTGCCAACTGATACACTTTAACCTTAGACACGCGCATAGCAATATATAATGATCTACTCAGTTTTCAGTAATCACTACGTCGTAGTACCTAGATATCCTAACCAATAAACACAAGAGGAAAAAAATACGGTCGTCACAGTATTAAAACAGATAATATAATACTATAATAGATATTATGTTCATGAATATATAAGGTCTTCAAACTGTGCGCTGGCAACATTCTCCGTACAAAAGTTTGTTAAATAAAAGGCTCTTAATATTTTGATATCAAACCACAGCAAGTAAGCGCATTTTCTTTAAGAATTCTTCTTTAACCAACCTATATGCTAAGTGCTTTGTGAGTAGAGGTAATATTATAAAAGCTTTTTGCTCACATCTTAGTCAAAATTCAGCCTAGTGAGTGCACAACGTTGATTCTCTTCAGTATGGAAATATATAACTCATAAGAACGCGTACACACTCAGGATGTTTATTTTTACCATTTTGGTTATGTCAAAAAGATATTATATGATACATAAAATATTATAAATTCTTACATTGTTACAATGTTATATCAGGAACAGACGATATATTCGTGATTAAAAATACTACAATGCAAGATTCTTGAGAATAAAACTGTTATATTCAAAAAAATCCACGACACGACTTTAATCGTAATAAACTTCAATTAGAGAAATAATTACTTTCAAAGATTACAACGCTATGGGAAAGATTGGAAGCTCAGAGAGTTGAAAAGATAATTGCGTGCCGAAACTACCTAGCTGTCGCTAGGTTTTTCCAATGACGTCACTGGGTGCTGCCACCTAAAAATATAATTTGGCAGATCCAGATTGCGTGCGCCTCGAGTGGCGCAAAAAGAGCTACCAAAAGTATAAGTAGTTCCTGCCACGTTCGTTCAGTGGAGTTGTATTATAACCAACGTTTGTATTATAGTGGTAACGGTATTGAAACTACTGAGGTGCATGAGACGAAACATTAGCGTCTCAGAGTGACGGGGGCAACACGATACAATTCTACACAATACACGCAGTAACGCTAACTGCTTCCATCAATATAATTCTGGTAAGCAAATCGCTAATAAGACAACGTCTTTACTCATTATAAAATCAACACAGTTAAAGACAAAACCAACTGAGGTAGAAATAATTGTGGAATCAGGCCCATTAATCTTTTACGAGCAGATGCCACGTGTTCGAGCTCTTAACGTCAGGATCAACATTATATTTTACAGAGATAAATATCCGCGATTAATAAATTACAAGCTGCACATACTCTTATATCCAATCCGGATTGGGCTCCCGTGGTAGATCAGTGCCCATTCCCTCTCAATTATCGAGAGTAGGCTGGTGTCCCTGCCGCGGGAAAATTAGAGGCTGGTACGGTGATAAATACTCTTATATCGCAACTTTATATACAATCCTTTTTTTGTATATACATACATGTCATAGATGTTAACACCCAGACACAGAAAAAACATTTATGTTCATCATATTATACAAATGTTTGTCTTGAATTCTAAAGAATAAAACTCTTATTGTGTTCGTGTTCGCATAAAGTTCGCATGAAAACTTTTCATCAACTATAATAAGTTAGTTCGAAATTTATTCAATGTGTATTCATCGTAATCGTTATATTATATTCTAAAATTTTCCTAAAAGTGTGCACATAAAATGCATTCTAAATATGATTACAGGCAGTTGGTACATTTGGAAGTTATTTTAACCAGACTTTCGAGCTTGCCTTATTTAGATTTGCCAAAGACCATATTTAATTATTTTTTATGTTGTCGGAGAAGTTTAAATTAAGCCCTATACAGCCATTGTCCTGGCTATCGGGCTATTTAAGAGTAATTTACGTAACTGAAGGAAAGTGATAGATTATTCATGGGAAATCAACTCGCCACTTTTAGCGTCTACGTTCCCACGGTGGCATAATTCATCAGCCCGTTGAGGCTGCAGAGTTTACTGCCAGTTAAAAAGTCAACATGAGGCGATAGGAAAAAGCTGATAAAATTTGTGATTTTTGCAACCCAAAAAAGTAGCCTGTTTATTAATCCAATAGCTGAGGCGTGCAGCAAATAACAAACAAACATACAGAAAAACTTTCGCATTTATAATATTAGTATTATTTATACATCATGCAAAATAACAAACTATATACAATATCATATTCAGGTCAGGAATAATCTCTTCTCTTTGTGTCAACACACAGCAATCTCGGTTACACGCTTGCTAATTTATAAGTAAACTCCGTGGTAGGTACGCGTATCCGAACGTGAACTTCAGTATCAATTTACAGTTGCTCTCCTCAGTCTGCAGTCGCGATTGCAGTCACGTCCGCATTATTGCAGTCAGACAACGCTCCTGGAATTCTTCGGACACCTCGCGTCGAGTTCACAGACGTGTGTCTATGTTCTTGGGATCAACTGCTCTGGCGAAACTATTTTCATTCGAAAGGATTGAGAATGCCAGCGTTGGCTTATCCGAATGCAGTTTCGTAATTTCACGTCGGTGTTTCCGAACGCGTGAGAATTTGAATTTGGAATGAAATTAAAATACTACACTACCGTACTGCATAGAAATAATTATAATGAATTGATGAAACCGTCACTATCTTAAAATTAAAACGTAACTGATTTAAAAATTGATAAATGAACCGACTTCAAGACTAGTAGTAAAATACGCAATTTCGTTTACTTGGATGACATAATTTTCCAGTTCTTTTGATTAACAACCAAACTATTAAACCGATTTTGATAAAAAAAACTTTGGAACAAATAAAAAAAACGTTTGCACTCTCATACCTCTGCACTGGGATTTCCTGTGTCGCAGATGGCATGGATAAACACAGAAATACAAGACAAACATCCAAGACCCGAGAACTCCAAACTCCATGCTCACCACACACAGTGAACCCCGGCCGCGACCTCTCACTTCAAAGGCAGAGCTGATACCAACTAAGCCACGGAGCCGGCTAGTCTGACATCTAAATCGGGCTTGGTCTACCGTGGTAGATCAAAGCTCTACTCTTGAAATCACTTTAAAAGTAGAGCGGTGACCATCCAGTGGGAAAATTTATACTTAACATTGGCTGACAGCAGCAACGATTATTGGCTGTCTGTAACTCAATGAAAATAATCATCCGACCTCGAATATCAATATTTGACCCACAAATTATACACCTAACATTTCAGGTAGTAAAAAATAAATTTGACAACAAGACAGTAAGTAAACAACGTAGTTGGGAGCGGTGAGGGTAGAGTTTCACTTGATAATGAGGTTAGAGGGCGCGAACTGTGGACCAGACAGAGTTGGTAACCAACCTATAGTATACTACCGCTACATACTATTACTTATTGCTTGTTTTACAACACTAGCAAATGCTCATGGCTATTATGTTGTGAATGTATGAATATAGCAGCTGTAGAGTTGATGATGACACCTGTGTGGTGATCAGAATGTACCGAGTATGGAACATTGAGTAGTAATAATAAAGCCATAAAAATAAATAAAAGGTCCTGAATATCTCTTTTTTTTTCGATAAGCAAAACCTAGTATTACCATTAAATATGTACCTTCCAGAGAGAGCGTGGTGGCCCAGGGACATAGACGCCGACTTTCAATCTGAAGGTTGCTGGTTCAAACCCAAACGTGCACCAATGAGTTTTGTCACTTGAAAAAATTTGTGTGCGCAATACCACGTTCTCAAAACGGTGACGGAAAACATCGTGAGGAAACCGGCATGTCTTAGAACCAAAAATTCGACGACATGTGACATCTACCAATCCGGATTGGGCTCCCGTGGTAGATCAGAGCCCATTCAATCTCAATTATCGAGAGTAGGCCGGTGTCCCTGCAGTGGGAAGTTCCCACTGCAGGGACACCGGTACATCCGTACCAGCCTCTAATGTTCCCACTGGGAACATTAGAGGCTGGTACGGATGTACCTTCACATAAACGAAATAAAATAGTTTTTGCCTTGTAAATATGTGTAAATGACATATGCGGGGTTGTTACCGTCCCAGTCTACTCTCGACAACCGAGAGTGAATTAATTGGCTTTGATCTGGGGCGGGATCCCAATCCGGATTGGTAAACGTCACGCCTGTATAATGTTTTAGTTCTAGAATTTGCCAGGATATAATGAGAACATGGCGGATTCGAATTTGTAAGTAAAAATCTCATTGGTATGGACATTGTAACCATCGACTTTCGGATTTGAAATCGGTGTCTGAACCACTGCGCTACCAAGCTTTGTTGTTGTATCGCCGAAAAAATCCTTATCTTTATAATCCTTTTCGGAAATGGACTGTATTTAGGAGTCCCTCTACGCAACAGTAAACATGACTGAATCCTGTAGATGACACAGGGTCGTAACATGATTCCCTCTAATCTAGTCCCAAAGGTGCAGCAAACTTTAAAATGAGCCATTTCGAAACAATTTCAAACAGAGATTTCCCAACGGTCGCTCTGCTCAAAATACCTCGTATGATGGAGATTGAAACCAAAGAGTTTATATGCACAGCGTAAAATATACGAGTAGTTAGCAGAGCTTCTGCGCGTAGTCAATATTTAGTTCAGCTCCTCGAAATATTTGCTAAAGTAACATCTTATTTAGACACTATCAAATCTAGAGACCTGAAATTGTAACAATATAATCTAAACTTCATATATTTTTATAAAGAGAAAAGATTTGATTTTTTGTAGGTTTGTTTATAATAGATAAACCAAAAAACTACTTAACCTATTTCTACAATAAAGCTATTTAACGTATAGAAATCTATTGTCAGCGAGTAACATAGACTGTATTTGGTTTTCCAAAAATTGAAGACCCCAACAAAAATATGCAACTATCAATAAATTGCATAACAGTAAATTTTTGGCGTCCATGTACGAATGAATTGATAATGTTTATGTTATTAAGTGTTCAACCAAGCGTAGACAAATCCATGTGACATGGGTACGTATGCAATCAAAAGCATAGTGGATGGGAATTACATGGGTAAGTGGTTCAGTACGGATATATTACGGGTTTTTATATTGAAGTATTAAACGTTGTTGTATTGAATCGTCTTATATTATTCATGGAAATTTTACACAACGCAGTCTAGCTTGTACTATGGGAACCGGGCTATTGACAGAACACTTATATAGTAATATATTTTTGTAAATTCATACATGTTATTTCCTACCCAGATACAGAAAAAACATTTATGATGATCACGCAAATGTTTATACTCAATGGAAATCGAACCACGGTTTATAGCGCAGAAGGCACAGTTACTAATATCAACTAAACTATGAGGAACGTCAATAATTTTTATATACCTTCATTACTATCTTTAAAAGTGATCACAAAATTATCCAGAACGAAGCATCCACTCGTATCACTTTTATTAAAACTAGAACTCTCGTTATAACGAAATAAATAACCCACAATTTATACAGCGACAGATTTGTGGCCAAAAACACTTTTCACACTCAAGATGCTGACTTTAATTACAACAGTAGCTGCCTGTTATTTATAGTTATCCGATAACTACTTACGTACTTTAAACACGGTTGAAACTTGAAATAAAGTGTCTATATTTCTGCAGTGACACTGTAAGTGGATTTTTCTGGGCCATATTTCTGCGAGCTAAACTTCGAATCGAATTTGAGAAAACTAGAAGTTTAGCGACGCGTGTTCACTACTACATCTAGTATGTATTTTATATAAGAAATATATATAACGATGAAAGCCCGCCAATACGAAAATATATATTTGTATCGATCAAGAAGTTCAAAAACCTAGTGCATAAATATTAAATTAATAATATTATTACATTGTAATACCATGATATTGTAATACCATTCGTATTTATAGCAAAGTTACAATAGTAAAAATTACAAACTCCCAACTATTACGCACAGGATATTATGCGTAACTATTACGCACAAGATATTGGCTTAAGCTTTTTAAATTCATTGAAGCTCATGATATCTAAAAGTGAGTTTCCACAACTATATAAATCGTGATAGTATTTATAATAATGCTTAATGAAAGCATATTTTCACACTATTTTTATTGGCGCAGAAATAATATTCCGAATTTACCATAACTAATAAAACGTTTTATTTTTATATGAGGTTATAAAGGCCGTTTATTGTCTGTGAATAACCCTCAATCATTGTAGATTACCGCCGTATTACCGGCGGTATTATCCGCGGTCGCTGTAAACACGCCTTATTGGGATTTATGTTTAAAATATACAACTTGAATCAAATCAGTAATTTTACAATAATTTGAAAACCCCTGTCTTCTTGGCCGTGAGTTATAAACAAAAATCCTACAGTGCCCTGCGTGTCCGATACAACAACGATTTCAGAATGTTTTTTGGCGCTTCCGCGCTTTTGTAGTTTTACGATGTCCATCTTATTCATTAAAAGCCATGTCAAAACCAACATTACATTATTCGAGTCAATTCTGATGAGAAAAAACTGTAAGAAGCACCGCGTGCACTCTCATTCCCAACTGCGATAACACCGATGGATCGTCAGACGTATAGACAGACGCCGGGCGCGGGTACTCGCGCTGAAAGCCTTTGTTGCGTGCCACAAAAACCGACAACAACCGGATTGGTGGCAGATGTATCTGCAGACGTTAAATACCTGCCACAGGTACCTAGACATCTGCTGACGTATCTGTCGAGGTGTAGAGGAAGCTTTAGAGGCTGAAAACTTATTCCTATAATCCTCACGGTTTAACAGGGAGCTAAATTTGGTTTAGTAAACATTTTTGAACTATACCCACTGTCAATTTAATTTTCATTCACCGGTTACGACTTGGCTTCGAGTTTGCACTCCATGTACAAGATACCAGTGTTACCAGACCCGCGAAAACATATACAGTTCCTTAGATATTCAAAAGTTATCCATGACAAGGAGGTCTGGAGAAACTGGTACTCCGGTTTCGGGTTTCTGGTTGTTTGGAACTCTGTCTATGCTTTCGGGGACACAGTATAGCTATATATTTAATGTACAAAAAAGCGGGAAAAATACTTACAGGTAGTTACTATAACAACCAGATAACTTTTGAAGAGATAAGAATTGATTGAAGCAATCGTATCGACTTTATAATTTTGTTTGGCAAGAAGACGAAACAAATCAAGGAAAGATCTGTCGAAAAATACAATTCAGCGGGAAATCAGTAAAATGAATATTGTTGTTATTTATTTGACAAAATTGACAAGACCTGAATACCCACCTGTTGTTAAGTGATTACATCCATTCATAGCAACAGCAATACAATTTAGTTCCTGCCCGAATGTTTGACTTAAATGTAATAAAATTTAAGTACAATATAAACTCCTACCCATAGGATTATAAGCCTGATGTTAAGTGGTCACCTACGCTCATAACAAGCCTGGACACCGGATTAGACCCCTATTCCGGTCTCTTCTGATTTGTTCCAGCCATACAAGTATATAAAAGCAACAATGCATCGACCTTATTAAAATCTGACGAATCTACTGCAGCGCATTTTTCGCTGCCAAAACATTATCAACTTTCTTTACATTCAAATAATGTCAAAAATTAATTACCTTTATACCCGGAACTGGCCAATTACGGAGCCTTAAGCTGCGTTCATTTCCAGTCCCTTGATAGTTATAGTTAACATTAGGTAAACCTGGTAACCCGGGGATTATATCTCGAGGAAACAGAGCATGGCAATGCTATCGTTGCATGGTAATGCTAGTAGCAACATGCGCTAGCTGTAATTGTCGTGGCTTGTGCGCACGCTCTGGAATGGTCGAGATTTTCTTTTTGCATAACTAAGCGAAGCATTTGTACACTTGAAAAGGCAAACGATTGTATTATCATAAACATAAATACTTCTACGTTGTTTTTTGTGCTGTAAAATTACGCAAGCTTACGGCCATGATGTTATGAGTTACTGACACCCATAAACAGCAATACGACTTAGGTCTAAAATATATCCCCGTATCTCTGACACGGGGATATAACATCTCATGCACTAGTAATTTTATCGGCTCCCTTTTCAGCGTCCGTAGGTGAATAATATGGGAGTCCCTAGACGTACCTCCTGGGTGGTCCTAAAGGAGCAACAAAAAGTAGCAGTAGAACTTATGCAAAGTTCGCCCGGAGAAGTACTGCCTCCACACCTGGTAATCTACTGCCAAGCAGTGGTGCACTCGCATTGCTGTTCCGGTGGAAGGGTGTAGGTGCCGGTGTAATCACAAGCGCATGAGACGTAACATCCTTATCTCGGGTGACGGGCGCAACTGGGTGTTGTTTAGGTGTTCTCATATTTCTGTCGGAGAGAACCTAAGTCTAATTGCAGTTGTTATGGGCGGCGGTAACCACTTAACATTAGGTGGGCCTTCAGCTCGTCCCGTACCTTCCGTTACATAAAAAAAAGACGTGCTTGACACAAGTTCTACGGCTACATTGGGTTGTTCCTTTCGTACCAGTCGGGTGATACGTGTCGTGATAATGAGATTACACACCTACCAAACCTAAACGTGATATGTTTAAATATACCTACGCCCATATTTTTTTGAGTCTGTACCAGTAGTAAGCCCTCGGCGTACCCAAAAAATGATGGTAGCAAATATTACTGTGTTTATATTTATATGACGGCGCGTTCGATCATAGAGAATAAACAGCAATGATAACTGTCAATTCAACCTGACAGCGGGATTGAAGGACCATTGCGCAACACAGGGCGCTAGCGAAGATGCAAGGGCCAACGTCCGCCATTACATGAAGAGACGGCAATGGGCATAGATCGCAAACTGATGCTACGTGTTTTGTGGTGTCGTAGAATTGTAACGCATCTGTATTCTCCTCGCCCAATTACCTACGCCCGCCTGGAGCCGAATGTGGATACCAACGATACAGAGGACTCCACTGTTATCCCTTTATATATATTATATAAAAACTAATATAAATATTACTGCGTTCGGCCTATATCGGTATAAAATCTGTGAGAGAGTCAGAAAGCCTCACCTCAGTTGCTAAGCTCTCAATTCACGGATAAGAAACACTCAAAGTAAATTGCACTCGGTATTTACCCGAGAGATATCTCGAAGGAAAACAGAGCATAATGCTGTTGTCAGATGAAAATGCAGCGCAAAACCCTATTCAAGTAGAGTTGAATGTTAGAATCATCTTTAACATTTTATTCTGAACATTTTGTTACAAAAAACGTTCACACTACTTAATTACCACTACTATTACTATTATACGTGTGTACTTCTATAATAATCATCCGAAAGGTCCCAGATTCCAATCTGGAGATATAGATATCGGCTAATTGCTAGCGACGCATTATAGAGTAACCAATAATTAAGTAATTGTAGTCTATAATTTATCATGATAGTTCGTACCCAAAATCCAACAAAAATACAAATAATTGAATGTAGAGCAACGCAGCTCTTTCAGTCCTCACCAACGAAAACATGTAATTAGGTCAGCACCAATGTTTCCGTAAAGAACGTGTGTATTTAAATGTAATTAACTGTTTGGTTCTTGCGTCCATGTTTTCCCCTTTCTTGTGGATTTAAACAATTACCGTTCATTACGATGCACATGGCGCTTTTGTGATGCAAATCCATTGTTTTTGCAAACCGAAACACTATGTTACGATATTTCGTAGGATTCAACCGATTTTATGGAGTTTTTTTAATGTAACTAAGGTAACGTAACGATCTGATAGCCCACCTGGTTAAGTGGTTACCGCCACCAATAAACAGCAGCAAAATGACTCGGACTCACCAGCCGAAATATGATGCAAATTTAAGTGACAAACAGAATGCCTGTTTGTCAATTATATTACTTTTTAAACCACCCTAAAAATAGAGGAAATTCTCACTAAAGCTGTATGTTTTTTTTTGTTTCTTACGTGATCCGTTAGCCAATGTGGACCGATTGAGTGTTTTATTTTGAACTAGCGACCCACCCCGGCTTCGCACGGTTAGTAAAGCATCAGTGTCGTATCAGAAACTTCCCGTACAAAGCCGAGGTGGGTTGCTATAAACTTATACATATATACTTATAATATATATAATATACTTTCCTCTTGAATTACTCGATCTATTGCTGAAAACTGTATTAAAATATGTTGCGTAATTTAAAAGATCTAAGCGTATAAACAACGGGAGCGACTTTGTTTTATACTATGTAAGGATTTGATAAGGTGTACCTCGTGGGGGGTTTATAGAATCGCATGACAAAATTTCACCCTAAGGGCCAAAAATGAATATGTTGTATCGATTTAAGTACTATTTACACATAATTATGTTCGTGTACATATTTCGATGTGTCCAAACGATTGAGATTGAAAGGAATAAAACGTGAGATTTTAGTTTTTCAGTCTATTATTATAGTAAAAAGTAATTCTAACACAAATGCCAGGATGAAAGCAGTTCATTTCGATGAGGAGCGTATACAACAGAAATTCATCTGCATGCAGTTTACAAATGCTACTTCATAAATACATATTTTACGTCCTCGTATGCAACTAAACATCATTTGAAAGTTGTGCAACTTCTGCTTCCAAATGAAAAGCAATTTCATAAGTGGAATGCAACCAGTACAAGTTTTAACTTTATATAAATTCAATATTTTGCCGGAGTCTTGTGCCCTGGAGTACGGACGAAGTCAAACCAAACATCAGTCTTGGTCGACCAAGTCACAGTATAGAGATGACTCTCAGTAACAATACTACTTATATTTTAAAGTTCAAGACTGTTTATATCTCAATTTTTATGGGTCTAAAATGAAGGGAAAGCAAACGAACTCAGGTACCGATGTCTCCGAAGTGAGGAGACCCAAGTCGCATCGCGGTACGCCCGTCACGTTGAGACGGGGATCTTCCGCCTCAAGCGCCTGTAATTTAACCTCATTGGAACACAGCACCGCAAGTGCACCACTGCCTGGCGGCGGATTCCTGTACCAACGATTGCTTTTTTGGGTACCCGTGGCTCACATTCTGTAAAGAGAATTCTAAAAACGTTAATTTTAATGTTCATTAATAATTTGGAAGGTATTTAAATAGGTTATGTAGGCATCGACGATCTTGGAAGTGACACGTTTACTAGTTGAAATATCTTTGCATTAGTATTCCGTTTTAATTTAAACTGTTACATATCCATAAATCCAGGGCACGATGTTAATGGAATAGTGCTTTTAGTACAACACAATAAGATTGATTGGTAAAAAATTGCGTTTTTACAAGACATACATGTAAAGCCAAACAGTAAAACCCTATCTAAACACAAAATTTAATCCAAATCAGAGCCTTTTCGAGATAAGCGAAATAAATATATATACGAGACTGTATAAGATACTATTATCTATCTATTTACTATGTAAGCAACTATTATTTTATATGCACTAAATGCAGTTTCACTGCAACAAACAATTAGTCACATGCACGGGAAGCATTCCGCATCCGGCTAGTGTCAGCTATTACATTATTGCGCATACCGGAATCTTGGTCCCAACTTCACGTCACACCCATAAACTATTACATTGCAATAGAGTTAATAATATCTGAAGACATGGCTTTTAATGCTTCTCAACTATTTGATAAACTTACGTCACACAGAAAAAAATAAAATTTTATTATAAAAGTTATAACAATCCTAAAAATTCTATTTCAAGTAAAAAGCTTTACAACCATTCGATGATGAGAAAAAGGAGAGAATACCCTAAAACCTTTAAAATAGAAATCGTAAAATTTTTCCCAAAAAGTAACATGGAAGAAATCGATAATTTCATCCAAAAACATACGCCAAGGTCTTTAACCAGCTTTCCCATTTACACTATTGCACCTGTTTAGGTGACTCGTGTAGCTTATTGGATTTATATGTTTTATTTTAAGTGTCGTTACTGTTCAAACCAAAGACCTAGTTTCGGATTTTAAAGCAATCGTAAAAATAGTAAACACGATTTCTGGTTGTGAAAAGAGGAGTCTCGGTCGCGCAAACACAGTTGTGGCTGCGTCCCGGGGGAAAGAATATCGTAACTTTGATTTCATTCGTAGAATTTGGCGCGGGCATATAGAAAATATTGCAAATTCTGTTTTGGGAGAATGGTGGCTGTGGCTCCGTCTGCCAGATCTTATATCTGTAATGAGATTCTACACGTCTTTATGTCACACACAAAACTATGGAATTTGTTATTAGTTTCTTAGGTTTGCTCAAATTGGAGGCGGGCGTAAACAATCCTATTACACCAGAAACTATATTTGCTAGATTATGTAAAGATTTAGTTGGTACCACTTTTATAGTTATTTTTTTATGTGAAAATCTATCGAGGCGCCTTAGCAGTAAAACCGACTAGTATGCCGTGACGGCAAACGACATATCTCACATATACCCGTCATCCCGTGACTTATTTTTTTCTGCAATATTGATATTATGTAAATAATAATAGGTTAATAATAAATTTACCGTCCATTATATTATATGCACAATGCCGTCTGGTAATATTTTTGAAATAGAAATATTTTTAATTTAATCTTATATAATGTATATATTATATAATGTTAGTTAAATACCGTTTTAATATAATCACTAAAAGTGTTGGAAATGATAACGAATCGTTTAAATTAATTCACAATACCAAACAAAATCATTATTAAACACTCAATCAACGGGTTTGTATCCACTGAGGCCGGGATCAGATTAAATTAGCCACAGATCACAGTCAACATGAAAATACGCGCAATTTTATACAAGTTTTTGTTATATTATATTTTAAATTGATTGAAAATAGTTGCCATTACCCTCAAAAACTTTTCATAAATATGAAATGTTTATTCAACATTTTTGGAGCAATGTGTAGGTATGTGAAATCACATGCGCATGAGACGTATCATCCCCTTCTCGGGTGATGGACGCAGCAGCATGAACTCAGTAAAGATTTGGATGCGACTCAGTAAAGATTTGGATCTCATACTGAGTCGCACGCATTACTGTTGTCATGGGCGAGGGTCACCACTTACCATCAGGTGGGCCCTCAGCTCGTTCCGTCACTCAATCACATAAAAAAAATAAAATAAAAAAAATGTGGCAACTTGCCTTGTTATATTACTTATTTACAAATTTTCATTTTTTTACATATTTTTATATATGTTCCCAGTATTTTTATTAACTAGAACCACACATACACATTAACGTCTACACACGGTGATAAACGTGTATTTAATGGTAGAACAAATATGACTTGGTGACTTTTTCTGCTATTTTTAACATTTCAGCGAATAAATTTTGCTAATATTTCGTAAGTAAACCGCACATTCACGGACAAACTTCTATTCAATAGCGAACCAAATATTGTTTCAGCTCAAATTTGCAGAAGTTATCTAAGGGGAACTCCGCGGTTAGCCGATACAAACTTGATGTTTACTCCAATGTCCACGTGTATAATGCTTAAGCCACACATAGGGTGCCTTTCTACCCACACATAAGCAAATAAACAAACAACCGCTTACAAAGCGACACACGTAGCAGTAGCAGTATGACGCAACCGGTACAAACATAGTCGCAACGCAAAACCGAGAACAAACTTAATGTTCTTCACGCAAAGTTTATCCGGACCGAGATCGAATCCAAGATCTCTCACTACCAAATCAGGGATATCGTAGTCTTTGATGTGCTAGGCTGTGTAGTGTATGATATCAATCAACCAATACAATCTCTTAATTTTCATAGCTTGGCTTAGCTTAGCTTCAACTAAGCAAGTTTTTTACACACTCTTGTTGTTTGTTTAAAAAAAGACCTGGCTTAGTTGACATGGGTGCCAGAAAAGGCACCTCGAACATAATCCACAGAAGGGGGCTGGGCTATTTGGTTATAACCAAATAATTAAGTTCCTAGTTTTGTATGTGTTGGCTTTACAGGTTAGTTGGTAGTACTACCTTCTAGGGATCGTGGGTTTTATTCCCAGAATGTTTGCGTGACTAACATAGATGTTTGATCTGTGTTTGAGTGTAATAAATTAATTATAATAATTAAATAAATCTTCACGGAAATTATACGCAGCGCCATCTAGCCCCAACCTAAGAACAGCTTGTACTAGGACTACATAACTGATAGAATACTTATACAGTATTGTATTTTGTAAATACATATTTATAATACGTATTAACACACAGACACAGAAAAAAACATCTATTTTCTTCACATAAATGCTTGTCCTGAATGGGAATCGAACCCGTGATCTACACCGCAGAAGGCAAAGCTACAACCAACTGAGCTGTGATGCCATTCAAAATATGTATTAATTTGCACAAAAATACTATATAATAATTTTATCGGTTAGATTTATGTACACATTGATCTGGTTCTCATAGTACAAGCTAAGCATGTTTGGGGTTTAGTGCTTAGGAAGATAGTGCTGTGAGAAATTTCCATGATTATTTATTCAGCATTCGAAGGCTGCGTTCAAATTAAGGTCATTCCCAACCATCCCCGCTGATCGAACCTGCTATGGCATTTTCTTTCTTAAATGGTCACGATTAAATACATTATTCTTTCTAACGGGTCCCATGAGGAAAATAACAATAAGAAGATGTAATTAAAAAGGACCATTCATTTGTAGTCTGTAGTCCTTTTAATTACTGAATTTCGAATTGGAAGCGCTCATGCCAAAGCTTGCTTAGATGTTCCTTACAGATTTTCTAGGCATTTTTCCACCCGGTCAGTATTTGAATAGGAAACCGTTTAGTGGCATTTGTACTGAGCGTTTCCGTCCTTCGAGGGGTACGCAAAGAGATTCGCCCCAGTTATACTAGTCGATAAGCCATGTCAAAAGGGTCAGGCTTGAAAATTCTGTCACCAGAGTTGGTCACTTAGTCAAAGAAGATAATTTATTAAGTCGTATAGAGTTGAAGGTGGTTTGGTAAGTTCGACAAAAATTTGTAGATATTTGATATAGCCGTAACAAACATACAAATAAAAAAAACCGAATTGATACCCACCTTCGGAAAATGTTTAAAAATATATTGTACAAGTTACTTACAATGGCAAATGCATTAAAGTGCGACGCAAGAGGAAGAGAAAAAAGAAATAAAACGTACTTTTTAACAGATAACTACAATTGTTGCTACGGTAATCTACCGAATAGTCACCTTTAACTTGAATAAACTGTTACCTGACTTGAGCTACTTCCCCCGGCACTGTGCCTCATGATAATGCAGTACGGAAGGCTGAATTATGCATGCGCATACCACTTTCATAGTACACTAGGCCCAGTGACGGACAAAAGCGAGTAATTTGTGCCATAGGCCTGGGATTAGTCGTTATTAAACCTGAATATAACATCACAGACTGTGACTGCTCCAGTATACGAGTAGCAGTTAGACATCTTTGTAGCAGTGTTGTAAATAGTTGTTCTAATCTTAATATATATAATAAAACACAAAAATTGTTTTTACCTATGTCCGTTATAGACTTTGAAACCATCCAACCGATGTGCCCCAAACCAGTTTCATCAGAAAAGCAATAATGCGAACACGGTTTTAGACTACTAAAAGAATGCATTAGACTCAAAATGAATTTCTTTTTTTAGCGTAGTAGAACCCGCTGGGTATCTGCTAGTTCGCTACATTCCTAGTGTGTTAACAATATAACTATTATCATATAAACTATTATCATTTTTATTTTATGCTTCGTTATACGAACGATTGAAGCGTGTTGACTGCACCTGACAAAACGCTATCACGCTTCATGTTGGATGCTGGTTAATATAGCGTTAACAAACACGCTATCTGCCTAAAGACTGTTTAGACATATAGTGTCTTAAGATGTAATGTTACATACCTTACAGCTTAAGACACTAGTTAGGGGAGACCAGGTATCAATGTAACACGGGATGAGCGTAACAAATGAATTTTTGAAAGAATTATATTGACTATATTGATGGTTGATTCATCGTTAACACCATTTTGGATCCCAATTCACCTCACGGCTCACGGCTCACGGCTCACGGCGCTGTGCCGTCAGGTTGTGGTCGTAGCAATTCAGTGCGTCGGAAATATATCTAAAGTAATGTGGTTTTGTCAGAATTTTTGGTTCAGGAATTATCTATGGTCAAAATGGCGGTGCGTTGTTTATTGTGTCTGCTATTTCAATTTTTTCCTCAGTCCTTTTCTTCCCTTGAGATTTAAACGATTAGAAATTCTCAACACTACATTAATCTATCTATCGTTAATATACGTTATTGAATAGGGTACAAAGATTAATTTGATATGAACCTACGCAAGCATAGGAAAAATTGCAGTAAAAGAGCACTAGATGTCGCTACATATTGAGTGACAGATCTCTCAGTTGTAAAATTACTCTTTGCTTGAAGTTAATCACTTTCTAACCAACAGCAACTTCATAGGTAAATGAAACGCAATAAGTCTAATTATACTTTTTATTATTCACATGGTCTACTTGTATATTTTATCTATATCCGGTGGTGTATGGGTGTGTCCGGTCGGCTGGTATCCGGCCAGGCATGTGGCCGTGTCATTCACCAATGTGTAATTACGTTTCGTTCGCACTGATGAAGCAGTAAGAATTGGCTTTGTGTCATTGGAAACACGCCGCTGTCAGTTTGACAACCGCTAATCAGTCAGGTCGTTGCTGAACATGTATCGGTGAAATAGAAGTATCAATGATCTTTAGGGCAATGAGGGAATTATTGTTTGGGAATATGCTTGGCGGCAGATTATTAGGTGTGGAGGCAGTACTTCTCTGGACAAAGTTTGCACAAGTTCTACTGGTACTTTTTGTTCAACTTCTACTAGTTAGTTATTAGATTCTGAGGACCTACGAACGGGAGCATCTGGACCCCCCAACTTATTAATAGTTACTTTATTTGAACAACCACACTTGTTCTTTTTAAGCTTTTGTGAATAAATAGCTTCTTTGCGTGAGAAAGTGGCCAGCTTTAGCAACTGGCTCTGGCTCTGGTATAGCCGGGAACGACATGTCATAACGTGCTCTCCGAAGCACAAAGAGCAAAGTTCAAATGCCACTAAAAAGTCTCCAGATACTGAGCGGGTGGAAAATTTAAATGATCTGTAAACAATATCTAAGCAAACTTCGTCATGAGCGTATACTAAATAAAATAATAAAATTTGTATATTATCAAGTTTCTCTCATATTATTGCCATTAAAAATGAAAAAATGAAAAAATGTTTATTGCAACTTAAACTACTAAAAGTAATAAAAAAATAATAATATCATTGTACAAGTCTAAGTAGAGAGTTTTGCCAAAAAAAGATATTTACCAATGATTCCCACACTAGGCTAAGCCTGTATCGTGGGAACCAACTTACGATTACTAGATTAATAATATAAATGCCTCAGTTGACGGAAAACAAAACTATAAAATTAATAATAAAAACTAAAATAACAAAAAATAAAATTAAAAGGAAAAAGAAAACTGAAAACGAATTGAAAAATTGAAAAGAAAAAATAAAAACAAAAAACTACCTACGTGATCTTAACAAACAATCCTTCTGTCTCGTCGTACGATAGACTTAACAACCAACGGCTCCGTGGCTTAGTTGGTAGTAGCTCTGCCTTCGAAGCAAGGGGTCCCGGGTTCGATTCCCGGCCGGGGCACACTTTGTGTGGTGAGCATGAAGTTTGTTCCCTTGGGACCCCTTGCTTCGAAGGCAGAGCTACTGCCTTCGAAGCAAGGGGTCCCGGGTTCGATTCCCGGCCGGGGCACACTTTGTGTGGTGAGCATGAAGTTTGTTCTCGGGTCTTGGGTGTTTGTCTTGTGTTTCTGTGTTTGTCCATGCCATCTGCGACACAGGGAATCCTAGTTCAGAGGTATGAGTGTGTTAACGTTGTTTGTTTAATCACGGACAGCTAATTTTACTTGATAAAAAGAAAATACAATATAATACAAATCCTGTTTATAACGTAATATCAGATCGGTGATCTCAATTTTAGACAACAATAACACATATCATTTCCAGTTAGTAGGAATCTACACAGCAGTTATCGAGATAATTCGATTTACCGCCGTAGTGGGTTCTGCAACACGACGGGGCTAAATTCTAAATTTCCGCGTCCAGTTCTTGTAACTTAACTAGTCCCAAGTTGGTGCCCTCGTGGTCTTGGCGACCACATACTTGCACTTTCTAGGGCTGACACGCAATTTGCGACATTTAAAAAATAATAATATCGTGTATTCATCACGCTACCTTTTAAAATAAATGATTATTTATTATTCATTTCACACAGTGCCATCTAGCCTCAAAATATACGTAGTTTGTGGTATGGGAACTAACTGATATAAAAATTATATATATTTTTTTATTACACACATGTAATAGGTACTTATTAAGACCCAGACACAGAACAGACATTTCATCATTGTCCATATTCGTTTTTGACGACGTAATTGATAATGTAGTACGAGACGAGCTTTTGTTCTAAAACAAAACGTTTATGTGACCTATATAAATAAATTAAAAAAACAAAACAATAACTGAGACATGGACTTGAAATGTGGTTTGGGTATCATCAGAAATTACATGTTCTATTGTACAATCATGTCCCAATTCAGGAATCAATTTGATTTTTGACTATGATTTATGAACTAGTTTGTGGATAAGAGATGTAAGGATAAAGTTATGTAAGTGTTTGCCTCTGGCAATGAAATCCTTTACTTGCAGTTCTTACATACTCTCTCTCAGTCCCAGTGATGAAATACTAACCACTGTAAGTAAGATTTAAGTACCGTACTTAGGTCTAACTTACCTCGGATTGAAACAGCGTAAATAATAATAAAACAGCCAATAAAACACTCAATTCCCATTATGCAGATAAAAACGTCGCCTTGTAAAAGCCAATGGTATTTTGCAAGCCACAATGAAAAATGCTATTGATTATTTTATTTTTGGCAACCCTATTTCTGAACTTGTGACAACCGGAACGTCCCGAGACCGGGATGGAATTAAACATACACGGCACGGCACGCGCAACTACCAGTCCGGAAATTTAACACGTTGAGGGCTCACGTCGGCGAATCATGGCATTGTGCAACTGAGAAATGCAACTGTATAATACGTATTTGTAGAATAAACATATTATTAGGTGGGTCGAGACAACCATCTTAACTAATAATCTTATTGAGACGGCGATACCGCAACATACGCATATATAATAATACTCACACAGGTACATAAATTAGGAATACCTTTTATTCAATTAACCGTAAAATTTCCAACAAAAACAGTGAAAATAACATCAACAGTATAATGACTTTAATTTGTGGTTCATTGAAATGGATAATACATTCTGCTGCTACAAATGTGTCATCCTGTCTCGATGTCTTTTTGCCAATGAGTGAGCAGCTGCTGAAATAGGTAAATATTACATCTACTTGTCAATGTGAAATAAAATACTTTGAATACTATTTTGTATTAGAATTTTTATGATCTAAACTGGTTGTACACCACCGCTAAACTTCTGATAGACGAGTTTGCCAAAAAAGGTTGCGGATACCGTCTTTCTACATGTAATGTAAGAACAGTATCACAGTGCAACAACTATAACTGAAGTGGAATTATTCAACAATGGAATCGACACATGTTTCAAGGTATTTCGAGAGCTTTGACTCGAGAGCTTGCCTTGCTCAATGCTGTACATAAAGTAACACGGTGAAACATAACACCTTTTCAGAACAGATCCTCCTTACATTAATAACGCGTAAATCCATAAAATATCGATAATTATTATAGTGATTTGTTTATTATACAAGTAAACAACAAATACAGATTGAACCAGAATTGGAACGTGCTAAATTCCCTTTTCAAAACATAGACGATGTCTATTTGAAAAGGAAGATCTCAATTGATTATTTATTAGACAATTGTAATAACATTCAGATTTACGGTTGGTGAGGCACTGTTACAAGAATACACCATTATAGAAGTGAATTCTCACCTGTATTGACGGCAAGCGGATAGCGGCTAGCGGATCGATCATTTGCGTCTGTATACTCTGTGCATTTTGGACCATATGATATACGCACAACATACATGCGTAATCAGATGTATCTTAGATTATTTTTTTATGTCCAGCTGGTTGCCACCACCCATAAACAATAACAATACTTAGGTTTTCCCTTACCGAAGGGTGAGAAGACCCAAGACCAACCAGGACTACTTCGCGATAAATTACCAGGAGAAGCAGGATCATTTCTCCGGACACCTTGGCACAGTTCTACTGGTACTTTGGGTGACTTCTATTGCACCACCTAGGATACATGTAAGGACTCTAAGCTACTCAGCTACGGACGTGAGCAACCCCTAGGGGACCTATGCTGACCAACAAAGACTGACAAAGAGTCATAAATGGACTCAATACCCAAAAGTCAATAATTTGTCGTACTACCAAAACCATATCCACTGATGCGGTTTACCTATTTGATGTTTGTATGATAAAATGTTTGTGGTAAAAAATATATGTGGTACAACATTACAAGATATATTTTTACGCTCGGGCTATTTAACGCCTGGTCTCTTCATAATATATTTTGGAAAATATAGTCCGGGGGTTATCGAGTCGATATAATGCATCGAATTTGATTTTTAAACCCACATAATTAAGAGATAAGGTTCCGTAATAAGTCTACAGTCTAAAATATATAATATATATATATATAATATATTTTCATATTATATATCCATAAATGTGTTAATATATTCTAATAAATAATAAGTAAAACAATAGCTAGAACGGAAGCATTGGTATGGCAGTCAACTTGCATGTGGCTGGCTTATTTATCAGATTCACTCCTTTCCCCCAAAAAGGTAAAGCAATGAAATAACAGGCCATTTTTCACCTTTAGGATTTTCCCGTTATGGGAACTTTAATGAATTGTTTTAATTAATGCGTGACTTAAACGAATTCCCTTCTCCATGTTTTAATTTCAGTGAATCTGCCTTCCATTAATCATTTGAATAATTTGGCTATTACAAACGGCAGGTTGCGACTATTATTCATTGTTGGATTAGGAATTAACAATAACAAATGATAGTGTTTGTCGCAAGATATGATATTATTTGGGACCTAGAAGTACGCATATTTCATTTATTCCGACGGTGAAGTCATACAGACGCCCATACATTACAAGACTTCATTAACAGGAATAAAAATCTACTACTACGTGCGTCGGGGGGACCTAAGTCGTATTATTGCTATAATGGGTGGAGATAGCCACTTAACACCAGGTGGCATATAGGTAGTACCGTCACTTTCTTCACATAAAAAATAAGAAAATAAAAGAATTGAATAATAAGAAATTATAGTTACATTACTCAACACCCAACGTCATACAATCCTAATATTATATATTAATATTATAAATGCGAAAGTGTTTATTTCTTTGTTACGCTTTCACGCCTAACCCGCTGAACCGATTTTAAAAATTCTTACCAATGGAAAGCTCCATCATAAGTGAGTAAAATAGGCTAAGTTTTATCCCCGTATTCTCAAGGGAACGGGAACTACGCGGGTTACCGCGGGGTGCAGTACCTTTTTATTTGTCTTTTAAATCTGCGCCATCAAGTTCTCTAGTAGTTTCATTCACTTGGTTTCATTAAATCTGATATATTTGTTGACTCCAACGTATTTTTTTTTTTCTATTTCAATTGTTCGTTGCATTTTTATGTGTTACAAAAACCTTATACACAAAAGAGACTCAAATATAAACCTTGCTTAAGCATTGCAATTAATAAAAAAATAATAAAAAACCACAGTATTATAAATATGTCGAAATGAATGCTAACAACACTTGCGTTGTAGCTGCTTATTTACATACTTTTCAATTCTCATTCTTTAGAAGACCAACATTGTCTAGGCTAACACCGAGTTGTCTAGGATAACTCTTCTAACGTATATTTTTTTTACGTTGACATTTTTAGCATAAAACCTAAATGATAATTTAAATAAATAATAATAATAAAACCTAATAATAAATAATAAAACATAAAACCTAAAAATAAAACCTAAACCTCTTGCTATACGATATGGAATTTCAGTGTTCCAAGTAACCTTTGTTAACCATTGCCCCGGATGTCATTATAGATAGGGAGCGATCTAAATCGCCAATTGCGACCGCGGCCGCGTCGATAGAAATGATTAATGATTGTTTTGTATTATTATCATTATCATTAAGCACGTAAAATGTTCACATTATCTTAATTACAAAAGCGTTGACCGAAGCGATGTAGTACGCGTCATCTTATTGTGCGCTTTTGGTAATTTACTTTTGTAGTGCCCCAAGGTTGGCCTTCATCTGTCTGACAGCGCTTGCTTACATCCGTTTGTTCGTTTAGCACTTCATTGCGAATTGCATGCTGACAATCAGTTGCCATACACAACCGAAAATCTAAATATTTATTTATTAATAATACTTTAAGAAAATTATTTCGTAGGTAACTAAATTCAACCATTCCAAACGTAATTATTCTCAAAAATAAATAAAAATATATTTGTTTGTTAATTCTTCATACCTCAACGGCTTAACATATTTAGCAGTAGTAGTTACTAGCAAAAAAAAAACACAACTTTGTCAGTTTTTCCGATCGTCTCAAGTTGACTTTTTAACTTAGGGAAAACTTCAGGGCGCAGTTTTAGCATATAACATCTACAAAGATACCCACCATAATATATTTGTATGTGCTTAAAGTATGATTTAAGTGCGTGTTGATACGCCACATACTATAAGGTATAATGATATTTCGTAGCACGGCCATCGCTCATTTCCAAATTAAATGGCGTTAACTCAGTGATACGAGGGAGGAATCGAAACATTCGTCAAATGAATGTCGGAAATATCCAACATATCTATGCTAATATATAAAGCTGAGGAGTGTGTATTTTTGTATGTTTGAACGCGCGTGTTTGTTTTTATTGTTTGTCTCTGGAACTACCAGTCGGATTCGAAAAATTTTGTACTTGATAGTCACATTCATGAGGAATACTTTTATAGCATTACTCTAAATTTCTTTAAGTTATATTATCTAGTATTATGTAAATAAATAATTATTTATGGACTATTCACACAGCGCTAACTAGTCGCGAACTAAGCATAGCTTGTACCATAGGAATTGGATTACAAGAATACTAATTTATTAGGTTTTTGTGGTAAATGCATATACCACAATACATATATATAAAACAAAGTTTTTATTTGAGGTGTAGGTAAATTAAAAGGTTAAAGGTTTAAGCTTACAACGTCTGTTTGTCAGTCCTAAGGTTCAAATTTTTTAACATGGGCTTCAAAATGCACAGTACTAAATGTAAACTTTTAATTATGTTGCTATGGTGGATAGCCTAACTAATAAGAAAAAAAACGTGGTATAAAACCTTCATCGTGGGGATTTTTTTTTAAATTTACATCTGCAGAGATCACCGCCTCCATCAACAAATCACGTAACACCATCCCCAATAAATTAATCCCTAATAAACCTTCAGCAAGGCAAACTCGGTCGGCGGCGACAACGCGGTCTAAATGATAACTGTCCGATTCAATAGCGGCAGAAATCATAGGTTAACTGAGAAATGGAAGGTTATGAAGTGACACAAAAATAATAATATTACTAACAATTCCGTAGATTTATCACAGGACAGCATTACACATGTCCGGGCAAAGTCAGACAACTGGCAGCCCTATACTCATGCAGACATTCCCACGGTGATAGGGTTGACACATCAGATAATTTAAACAAACTTTCTCCTTGTACAGGTAACTTTATGTATAAGTAAAAACTAATTTTTGCTCATTATGAGAGTGCTAGAAGAAACTGTTACGCAGGGTTGTAAAGCCTCTTTATGACGTAGTAGTGACCCGCTCTGACTTCGAACGGGTGTTTCACGAGGGTTTCACATTATTGCAATTGTAGCACGGATCCCTATTTTTTTTTAAATAAGTCATTCCTTTTTTTTTATAATAGCTTGCTGATAATTTCCTAAAGGTGAATGAATTTTTAAAATTGGTGCAGTAGTTTTTGAGTTTATCCATTACAAACATACAAAGCAATCTTTAAATTATTAATTAATTAATGAGTGTAGATAGTGTTATTTATTTTTGTCATAATAAGTTAGTCAACAGTTTAAGAGCAGTAGCAGATTTTTCTTGCTTCTCGTAATGCCCAAAGTTTGTTGTAAGATTAATAATTGTTTACTGGCAACCCTGCTATAAGGACGGCACACGGGACATTCCACACCCGTGAGCAATTATCCCGGACAATTGTCCTTTCGTAAACATTTAGGATTCTTTTGTGTCCGCGAGGATGGTTGCAATGGAACCGTTTGTTTTTCTGACGGCAATGCAGCTATTATTGGCAAAGTGTTCATCCAACCGAACGTTCTGTGTTGCAAGCTACAAATTACTCACACCATATTTTCATTATATTTTTATTAATTGCTTGCGCACTTATTTCTGCGTAAGCTTGTTTCTTTGGTGACATATACAACCCAAATATCCAAGATACCAGAAAAATAAAAAAAATAAAAATATTTCGCGTTATTTACAATATGCTAATGACAATATTGGTACTGTGGTGCATTATTATTAATTTTTATTTATTTTACAAAATCTACTGTCTTTAGTGGTTACTACCGGTACAAACATACGATTCAGGTCTTCCCCATTGCGTTGCACCCGGGGATCTACGCTCAAGTGCCAGTAATTTTGGTGCACTGAAACATCTATTATAGCGTTGTCAATATTAGATCAATTACTGGGCAGCTTCGTAGCTAAGCTAAGCTTGGTTGTAGCCACAATACTTCCAGTACCTTAGTCGTATTTTTGATGGTTATGAGCGGCGGGAACCCCTTAATATCAGGTGAGCACCCACTGGAACCGTCACTTTAATGGTATAAAAAAAATCAGATAGCAGGACAAAACCAGTGAGAGTAATCGTAGCTGTTATAAAACACCCAGAAACATCCGATTTCCGCGGCTAACAATAAATAATTTTGTTTTACTGTGGGCGGCGTCAGCCAACATTTATATCGCAAAATAGGCAGAAAACATCACACCCAAATTATTGTGTCCAAAAACTAACAACTGGAGTTTTGCCAGCGAATGTGCGTAATGCCAACCGCTCTTGCCATAGGAACTGCAAAAAATATGTATAAATCTACATATAAATTGGCAGAGATGTGTGAGGGAGCTTCAAATTGAAACTAGATTGGCTGAGGGCAGTGCTGGCGTAAGGAAAAATGCATATGCATAATAAGCTATTGTTTATATACTTAAATATCTTACTTTTACTTACTAGCTGCGCCTTGCGCTGTTACCCTCGGTTGGCAATCCAGGGTACAAACTACCTTCATATCAATTTTCATTCAAACCCGTTCAGTTTAAGCTGAAGCTGAAGCTGAATCAGGCGCGAAGGAATAACAAATACATATAAACTATTACCTTTAAAATATTAGTGAGATTCTATCCGTCATAACGGTCCTTAGTTATGGATCTCCAAAGAAAACTTGGCTCATCCGTTTTGTACCAGCCTCTGATGTCCTGAAAGAAGGGACACGATCCTACTTTCGACAAAGGAAATGACGCTAATCTACCATGAAGCCCGATCCGGATTGGTAGATATAACACTTTTTCGATTTTCTGGTTCTCGGACAAGCCGGTTTTGTCATGATGATTTCCTTCACTGTGTATGCACAATTTTTTTTTTTTTTCAAGCTAATAAGTAATACTATATGCATTTAAATCAACGACAGTAAGACGCATTAAATGTTTAGCAATTTTGTAAAGATAAAAATATAATTAGTTCATTATGAACTCACCCTAAATAATAATTTTGATTAAAATCTGCTACTTTTTTATGGCAATTTTTGTACGATAAACGTAGCTGAAATTGGTAATTCAAATTACAAATAAGTCCGACTTCTACTTATTTTCTATCTTTATTTTCTCTTAGTCAATCCTATATTATGATCTATTTAAAATTAATTAAAAGTTCTCAAACGAACATTTGAATAAAAATAAAAACTCTTTCATAAAATGAGATTTATAAAAAAAATCTTTGCCCACCTTATAATTAGGTAAATAAATTATTCATCACTTGGCTGTGCGAATTTATTTTTCTCTTACTATCCATCAGATGCGTCTATTTCTACCACACTCGAATGATTTAATACATTCGCCGTGGCAATTGGTACAATCTCATTTTATTTTCGTTCAAATGTATTTTCTCCGTCCTGATCCGTTCCTGGCTGGAACAGATGTGCCAATCCATCTACTGGCCGGCGACTTGACTCGGATCGAGATGAGATTTCGTGTGTCCGATTGCATATCACTTAACAGATGGGTTAACCAGTCGTGTCTGGGTTGATTCTGACGCTTTCGTCTTCGTCTTTGTATTGCGATTGCAGTAAGGTAGTGTTGTGTTGTATACCGACTGGCCTAACAGTTCAGCTGGGTATGTCTTCTGTGCTGTTCATGATACGATTCCCACCCCGGGCAAACATTCGTGTGTTTTTCTGTCTCGGTAACACCCAGACAGAAAATGTTTTACATTTGTGTATTTCCAAAATAATAGTACTCTATATAAATCTATGTTTCTATATATAAAACTATGTTTATTAAAATAGTTTCTACCTATGTTTGTTATAGACTTTGAAATTATCCAACTAATGTGCCCCAAACCGGTTTCATTAGAAATTTTGAATGCAATAAATTCGCTTTATTGATGCAAAAATGGTTTTAGGCTGAATTTATTAGGCACAAAATGTATTTTAAGTTCAATAACTCAAAACATCATATTTAGAAATATTCATTATGTTTTTGAAAACAATCTAGTCACATATCACATACGTCACAAAACATGACATCCAAGCTAAGTTAATTAAGATAAAGTTTCACCGATAAAATAATACCTAATTGAAAAGTGTGACCAAGTTTTGCAATTTAATTATGGCCCAAGTACTTTACTCATTATAACTTCACCTGGCGGACTTGTTAGCTCCAAAACATTCTTAATTAATTCTTACAACAAATAATACCCGAGTTTCGATGTTGACACGAAACATTAGAACCAATGGCGCGTGTATTGACTATTGCGTATACTGTGACGCAACACAAACACACAATCAGACTTGTTGGTTTGTTGTTTGTATGTTGACCGTCTTGTGGCCGCGAATGGTAAAATAGGGGCTTTGTGTTCGACTGGACAAGTTGTATTTAAGTTTGAATGATTAACTGTGACCCAGACTGAGTGAAAGGAGCCAATCGGATAACTGGACAAAAACCCTTGTACAAACTCTTGTACCGACTTACTTTGTGATTATTCATTATAGCGTGTGGCAAGTTTCATAAACAATAAACAAAGTAGTTGTTGGCATTTAAATATTCACAGTTTGAGCTATGCCAGTTGGTTTAAAACCGGTAAACCGGTTCTGAATTATTGATGTTTTCTTAACATCAATTATTCATTTTTATCATATTTTTTTTTATAATAAATACATGTGTGGCCATTAAATAAGTCGCATCGTGTTGCAACTATCGCTCTGACACGATCGGGGCTGTTATGTTACGTATCTTGCACCGATAGATCATTTCACCGATGACACATTTCCTCGCGTCACGCAAAAAGGGCCCACTGGCGGCCTAGTTGCGGAAAACAGTCCGCTCTACAAGTATAATTACAATACAAGACACATTTCCTCCAAATCACAGAAATGTGACTGAATAAATTAAAAATATATTCATAGACAGACATATATTTTCATTATGCTAATTCTTTTCCTGAATGGGAATCGAACCCACGACCTGCAGCTCAGAAGGCTACCAACTGAGTTAACTTGACTGACCGACTAATTTGCGAAAACATTATATCCTATCCTACTACTATTATAAAGGCGAAAGTTTGTAAGTATGGATGTATGGATGTTTGTTACTCTACCACGTAAAAACTACTGAATGGATTTGAATGAAACTTTACCACAATATAGCTTATACATCAGAATAACATATAGGCTACAATTTTTGAGGTTTCTATAAAATCTATATATATATTAAAAGAAGTCGTGTTTGTTACAACACTTATAACTCGAGAACGGCTGGACCGATTGCCATGGTTTTTGATTTGTTGGATTTGTTTCCGTCCCGAATAGCAGAAT
The DNA here is from genome assembly GCA_921293045.1 of Aplocera efformata. Taxonomy (NCBI): domain Eukaryota; kingdom Metazoa; phylum Arthropoda; class Insecta; order Lepidoptera; family Geometridae; genus Aplocera; species Aplocera efformata. Next base: position 4,037,100 of record OV121057.1, read on the forward strand.
AACTATTAAAACATTGGAAAATTAACGAAAAAAATAAAATCAATTTATCCCCGTATTCTCCACGGGAACGGGAACTATGCGGGTGAAACCGCGGGGCGCAGCTAGTTTTATTCTATAAGCATGTTACGATCATTTAGCGATTCAATACTTTCAAAATTAATATATCCCAGCGCATTCGAACATTTATAAACCCTTTAAAACATGACGGAGCTTGTCCCGAGCCGTCAACATTTTGAGCAGCCATCTGATTTCCCTGGGGCGATCATGGCTTAGATTGTATAGTTCACTCACAAACAGCTTTTGTCCCATTTTCAAATAAGAGATTATGTTATTTTCTCTTTTCTTTGACATGGTTAAATGCTTTAATTCAGGCCAGATTGTGGATTCTGAAAAAGCGGTTAACCTATATCATAATATTTGAGCGAAATCCTTGTAAAATATGACGGGGCCTGTCGCGCGCCGTCATTTTCAGCATCCATTTGATTTCCCCTGGGCGGCTGGCTTAGGTTTAACGTTTATACACTGAATAACACAGTTGATGTCCCATTTCAAGAGGCCGAATACCGAAAATGTCCTGGTTTCCTGTTTCTTGAGGGTCCAGTTGCTTGTGTCCCTTGGTGAGAACCATTTGAATCCCTTCACCATGGGGCTGCAAAATGAGCAACAAAGAATAGCAGTAGTAGAGTTTGTGCAAAGTTTCTGCAAATTTGTGCAAGCGAATTCCGGTCTCCACATCTGGTTATCTGCCGCCTAGCAGAGGTGCATTCGCATTGTTGTGTTCCGATGGAAGGGTGTAGGTGCCCGTGTTATCCCACTTCTCCAACTTCGGTCGGTGAGGATCTAAGTTGTATTATGTATTCAGTGCCTTAACATCATCACCCACTTAAAGAGGGTCCTATAAGCTGCAGACAGAGCTTCAACTTTAAGTAAAAATGTGTGACTCTGAACTCAAACTTCGAAAAGCAAGAATGCACGTTCTGTATTATACGTTTTTTGCAGCAGCGTCTGTTTCAAAGTGCTGTTGAATCTTTTATTATTCTATTTTCATCTACTTACACGTTGTCATGTTTTTGCGACTGGACTGAGAAAATACATAACAAAGAATTCTGGTCCGTAAATTTTATACTAACCGCATCAACATTTTTTTGTTACTAAACTACCGGTATAGGCTTACTGCACACTTCATATTGTTACCGCTGCACATAAACCACATGGACCAAAGGAGTCATTTCAAAGGAGTCGCTCCTCACCTAGCGAAGTACGAAAAGACTCTAGTGTAATCGCGTAGCGTTAATTATTCAGACATATTTTTATTAGCAACTAGCTGTCCCCCGCGACTTAGTCCGCGTGAAATTTAACATTTTTTTTTGCGTGGAACCCTTTTATTTCTTTAAAATAAAAGATTATTACTGCTTATAACAGCTAACTGCCAGTGAAAGTCCCGTTAAAATCGGTCCACCCGTTTCAGAGATTAGCCGAAACAAACAGAGAGACACAAAAATAAAAATAAAAAATTGTTGTGTCGTTTATTCCTCATTTCAAATAGACTTATTAAAATGCTGTTATTTTGACATTACAAACAGACACTTCAATTTTATTTATTTTAGACAAAGATGATGAGATACTTCTCATCGTCTTTTATCTTTCATCGTCTCAACAAAATTTGGCACTCTTGTAACCATTGATATGGTTTGGTGGCAACACAGTGTCAAAAGAAAAACGCTGTCTGGATCTGATCAACAACAAAAGTAAACATGCGAATAACAAGGAATTCAGATGTTAGCCATGATTTGGCACGTCAGGTCAAAATTCGCACGAACTCAACGAGGTCCTGAGGGCAACATCGGGTTGTGCAAATCTCCGGACACTGTTTGCAAGCTATGAAATATTCAAACAGTTTACTGGGCCAATGGCCGCCGATTAACAGCTAAATTGTCATTCTAGTTTACAGTTCCTAATAGCAGATCGATATTTCAATAATACACTCGTCCGATGCGACGATAAATGGAAAGGTATCTCTCGATTCTTTCGCTTAACAACGTCCTTGTAAAGTGAGAACGCTTTATTCTCACTTTACAATACATAACGAATCTTTTTCATTCTGTATTGTATTCGTGAAGGTATCTATTTTCTACGTTATATTATTTATCTTATTATATAACTACAGCGACTCGCCCTTACTGCGCACGATTCAATTTTTTTTGATACTTTCGCATTTTTTTCATTATTGCAATATACGAGGGATATCAATTTTTTATGTTTTTTTTTGTAAAGTTGGCTGATTATTATAGATGATAAAGCTTTCACAAGATAAACATATAAACATACAAAAAACTAATCTTTTCTATTTTAATAGTACTTTAGATGGGATTAGTCTGCACTTTGCAAGAATCAACATTTCATCTTAAAAATTCATCAATTCATCATTAATCAATTAAATCTTAAAAATCTTAAAAAAAAAAACAATAAACTTATTACAAAATAATTACAGCCAATTTACAGGTCTCCCTCAATTAGATTTATGAGCATAAAACTGAGATATTCCCTACACATAATGCCAAAGTAAAGAAATAACTACTGTTTAACTAAAATAAATGTGGTTCGAATTCAAGTGAACATTATACATCATAGATTCCCAAAATGGTTTATTCATGAACGAATATGTGATGAATGATACAACAATTAAGTATTGTACCTGAAGCTCATGATGAATAAAATAGTTGATCTATTTATCCGCACGCACCGAACCGCGGAATAATATGAAACATTTAGGCCAAACTAACTTTTGCACCCATCTCCACCCGATTAATAACCTGTAAAGTACACTAAAATTACTAAAACATCAGAACTGACTGCAATTTGACGTATCTGTGTGCTTCATGCACATACACATGTGCCTAAATATAATACGTTAGGCCTGATACGTTAAATTCTCACGAAAAATTTGACGTGTCGACGAGCTTGAGTTTAAGATTGATCCATTATTTATATGAATAAATTTAAATGCTAGGGTAAGTGCATGACTTGGGAATTGTAAGACCAATTTGGAATTTTTATTTGTTTGTATTTATTTTAAAAAAAGTACTAACTAAAAAGTAAGGTTTTTTTAAGATCAAAAGTAAACCTATGTGTTAATTTAGGATATAAGCTACCCAAATACCAAATTTCATCCAAATCCGTTTAAGTGTTAGAGCGTGAAGGAGTAACAAACACACACGCATACACAGACGCATACATACAAACTGACGTCTTAATAATATAAGTGTGGTGTTTTAGTTATAAAAATCCTTACACTTTGTTGAAAATGACTGGTCGAGAGCTAACGGCTCTTTAACTCTCAGTAATTCTGACAGACAGACGCGCGTACAGAATTAACAGGCGAACACGTGTGGTCCGCTTTACAATAATAATGCACCAAACGAATAGTGGATTCGATTCGTGTGGTGTATTCCAATCAAAAATTTAAATTGATTACATTTCACATACTGAAACGTTCGGCGGGCTTAATGAATAAAAATTTTTTCGAGACAAGCCCAATCAGGGGCGCTTTTTGGACGATACGTTTTTTTTTTATTTTATCTTTCATTTTAAGCGAGGTGATGCAAACAATTCTTATTTTGAGGATGTATTCCAGTTAAATTATACATTCGTTGCTTTTTATGCATTGAAAATTTTTATGTCATAATAATACGAATTTATACAAAATGAGTTATTAATTAAATAAAGGGAAATAATAACGTATTTCTTTATTCAGACCCATACTCGGATTTTTGAATCGGGACCCGAATGTAAAATGTTATTACAGGAGCGTCATATTTATTAGCAATGCGTTTTTTTGCAAAATTGCAAATGCACTCTCATACCGCCATGCCACGGGAAGACAGAGCGGTTATGTGGGACTAGACCCCACGGTGTCCTCCTCTGCCGCTTAGTGGCGGAAACACGGGAACATTACACACACATCCGCGAACCCGCCGCGGCTGTCCGTTTCCGGACCCATCTCTCCTGGCATCTAGTGCCTCTCCTCCGTTTGCGACACGCCAGGACACGTGGCGTGCCGCAAACGGAGGAGCGTACCCCTGGACCACTTTTTTGCCAGCTTTTTTTGGAAGATAATACAGACTCAAAGAAACCTACGGATCAGACGGGAGCAACAAAAACCTCGAATAAAATTTTGATTTGTTAATAACAAAGCTAGTTGTAAACACATCACTAAGCATAGTAATAATTATTAACGCATGCTCTCGTAATAAATTAGTTTTATTAATACTAGCTGACCCGACATATTTTTTCCTGTCTCGATTCACAATTTGACAATCGGCTCTCAAACGACATGGTGACAAAAGATCCATAGATGTTATTTTTACATCGTTCAAAAGATTTTCCCGATTTCCAATTTTGTCCCGTGAATTTTCCAAAGAAATTATTTTGTACAAACCTTATCCTGCCTTAGGAGCACAATGAAATAGAAATCAGACAAATCGATTCCGCCATTTTCGAGTTTTAGCGAGACTAACAAACAGCAATTGATTTGTATAGATAGGTAAAGCACTTCAGAGTCAAATAAAGCCGATGAACATAAAATCAAGGAATAATCCTCATTCATCCACGACGTTTCTTCGTAAAACTTTTAATTTTATTACCCGATACCGCCGTAGTTAGCCCCTACCTGCTGTTTGGCTCCGGATTATAGGTAATCCGCGGATTACGGCTACGATTTACGGATTGGAAATCGAATCCGATGATAGCTACGGAAGTTTTTGCTTTTTAATTAATTTGGGGTTAGAGTTAAGTGGAATGGAAAATTAGATGATTACTTCGACCGTTGTCTCAAGCACAAACTTAACGAGTATAAATATTATTAATCATAATAAATATCTCGGTAACTCGAGTAATAATGTTCCATAACGATGATAGTTTTAAAAAAGAGTATAAAGATGTTGAGGATTTTTTATGCACAACTATATTTTAAGCCATTGGTCTAGAATGTTCTGAGTTACAAGAAGCTCATCTTAGTTACATAAGCTGGCATCTTACAGTACACTTGAATTTATTTTAATTTTTACCAAATTTCATGCATATATTTATGTAGCCTACAAGATGAAAAATTACCCGTTTAAGCACTGCCTGAACCTTAGGGGATAAGAGAGAGAATTCGTTTATATTTGTACCTTAATCAAGATTTTAATAAGGAACGATATCGAGTCGAAATGCTCCGGGAAATCCCTTCAATACTCCCTTTGCAAAATCGGTGAACGCGTAATTTCAATATGTAAATCGAGACAGTGGCATAAACTATAGGGAAGGATTTGTCCCGCGTCGATCAAGCGGTGTGACTGCGCCGGGGGAAATACGGTAAGTGCTAACTGTTTACCTGTATAGGATGTGGAGCTGCGTTTGCACCACTTTACTAAACCACACAGTATAAGCAAGTAGAGCAGAAGCTGCTGATCGTAGATATGCGGCGATAATCTTATTGAAATTATATATGCCTTTTCACCGTTCCAGTTACGGAGGTTGATGAAACGGCGTCGCAGCTACGTGAGCAAAGGCAAGCCTAGTGAGTTTAGGTACTTTGTAACTGCTTAGTGATTTTCAATGGGGACTGTATTAGTAGTACGCTGTCGACTATCATTTTGTGTTGGAACCTAACCTGACTGCATCACCTTGCGAAAAAAAGGAAAAAAACACTTATAACTCATAATTAAACTGACTCCAGTCTGTACCGGATGTTAAAAGTCGTTTAAACATGAATCTGCCGAAAAAGTCCTGATCAAGAATAGAATATTGAATGATATTGATGTGTATAAAATAACATAGTGTGTGACATTAATCTCCAGTGGTTTTTGAGCTTTTTTCCTTAATATTCATTTTGTCAGAAATAGTCAGAATGGATTTACTCCGTATTCTTCTGCGCATGAATGCCGCAATGTGCGCCATATATAAGAAGCTCAAGCACAATTGGCACATTTTATGTACACAGACATGTTAAATGACCGTCAGTTTTCAGTGTTTGATTACCCATCCGTACCAGCCTCTAATGTTCCCACTGCAGGGACACTGGCCTACTCTCGATAATTGAGAGTGAATGGGATCTGATCTACCACGGGAGCCCAATCCTAATTGGTAGATGTCACATGTCGTCGAATTTTTGGTTCTAAGACATGCCGGTTTCCTCACGATGTTTTCCGTCACCGTTTTGAGAACGTAGTATTGCGCACATAATTTTTTTCAAGTGAAAAAACTCATAGATACTCATGTTCCATTAAAAATATGAATTGTCAAGTCATATTTTATGCGGTTGGATGTAAACAAGGCACCGTGTGATATGAACCCGGGTTGGTGCGAGCCAAGCGAGTCCAACTCACTAATGGTCGATTACCGTTTGACAGGAGATTACTCTCAAAGCGTGAGTACGTTCTGAGATCGCACTAATCCACAATCAATTATTATATCTTGTGCTTAGCCGTATTTACACGGTTCAACCAAAATGTCTCAATTTGGTATCACTTCTGCAACTTTAATTGCAAAAATATATCAAGTGATTCAAATGTATGTTTGAATCACTTGTATGATTTCATTTAGTTGAATCAAACGATATATATATATATATATGTGTGTGTGTGATTTGTAAATTAACCGCTCGAATTTGATTCAATTCGCATAATGAGGATTCCGTAATATTTTTGTATTCATTAATTTATTAGAAAATTCTTCATAACGGATTTCAGTTGCGTTTCAAACTGTATTATATATTTAAAAGCAAAAAGAAAAAACAGATATATGACAGTTCTACAGAGTTAATATAGCTATTTACTACCTAAAATTACTTGGATCCCCTTTACAGTAGAACATGACATAGTGCGATTAAAGGTACCAAGTAAAGTAAAAGAAATACAACAGCCCCTGAGCAAGATAACAATTGGTCCTTCGTACGATGGCGGTCACGTACAAGGAACCGCCGGTTATCCGGGTGTCCAGGAAATATTGCTAAAGATACCGGATGTGGTTTATCGTGGAAGGAAAATCGTTCCTTGATTGAGACAACACAAAAACAAACCGGAAACTTCAACTTTCCCGCCTAAAACTTAACTAGTGAGATCACTCACTGCTTATACTTCAAAAATTGACATTATTTACGGTTTTGATAAGAAAATAACCAGATTGGACTCTGTTGGCGTTAAGATAATCTGAGTGGGTTATATTTCGGACACCATTACTAAACTTCTGATAAAAATGAGTTATCCAAAAACACTATTTGTCAAACGTCTTCCATAGCAGGGCATGAACTGTAGGTAAATGGTTTTATTCAACAATAGAAATGACACGTATCTCGATTCTTCACGAGACGACGATCTTCAGAAATTTTAATAGATAATACTTATTGCTATAAATGGTATAATGATATAATTCTACACGTTCAAGATACCCGATCATTTTTATTCTCACTACGAATTTATGAATAAAAATTAGCATGATTTTTTACCCAAAAGATCCAATAGTTAATTTTCCAACATCAGTTATCATTTCTGCAAGTTCGGCTCACGGAAAATTGATATAATATCACCAACAAAACCTGAACCCCACCGCCTTCTAAAAATTATAGAATCTAACGAATGCCAAGTTTTATCACAGGTCTTCGATCACTGGCCATCTCGGAAGAGAAGGCTGATTTAGCGATATTAACAATTTTACCATTCAAGCGTTGAGTTTCAATTATTTTTTAATAGATAAGTGTCTTTATTGAGATAGATATGTACATTTCATTAATACAAATCCTTTCTTTTTGTAGAAGTGTAAACTATTGTAATACAGTGTTTTAACACTTTACAATGTTTATTCATAACACTGTTAGAAAATAAACTTTGGAAGCTTTTGTAATCATATTTTGATCTTTAAAATTTAGCGTGTCTTTATTTTTCTATTTGTTCTAGTATTTTGTTTTGCGCCTTCAAGAAGATGATTTTATGTATTATCTGTCTATGTCAGATAATTGAGATCTCGCAGAAAAAAATGAAAAAGAAGTGTCATGTCGTAAAATATCGACAATTGTTTAATCAGACATCCTTCGATCCTACGTGCTCGGAGCATACTTATTACTACGTCTACGATTACGTGCTTAATATATTTCACTGGCCTCATAGCTTAGTTGGTTGTAGCTCTGTCTTCTACTCTGTAGATTGTGGGTTCTATATTTTATTTTTTAATGAGATGTAAAACTAAAAAAAAGCTTATTTTTTACAGCAAAAGTAAAAGTAATTCAACGAAAATAATGGTAACTATTATACAACTAGTTTGAAAGAAAATTGAACATTACCTAACAAACGGCTAATTATTCACAACAAAAAACCCTCACTACGCCTATACTGTAACCTAACAAAATCCTAAAAATACAGAAAAAAAACTTATTTACAACACAACAAAAATATTGGACTTAATACTGAGGGTATCTGTAATTTCTAAACTACAAAACTGATGACCATGAAATATTTAAGGGACAATTTTTAAAATAACTTTTATCTAACAAAAAAAGAATAAATGAATTCGCGTTAATGAATTACAACTAAGAACACATTTTGACTTTAATTCCCTCTCCCAAAGGAACCGTATAAAGAGTGCCCTAAAAAATTTCAAGATATTTTCAATGTATAGAATTGGACCTGTTACAGTTTTATTGTATAATATAAGTATATATTTCGTTTTATTCTAGCAAAATCAATAACTGTATTATCACTAAGTTGTGCGCATGAAAAACTAAATGTGGGCACACAATAGTGAAATTAATTCGATAAAATTTATACACTCAAATAATCCAAAGCAAATCTTGATTTAAAATTAAGCTATTTATTTGCGTTGGTTGACAGTAATTAATCGTACAAAGAGGAGAATAAGAAAGCTGGTCAGTAGTATAAAACTATTTTTTTATTGAGTGACTCCAATAAGCAAACTTAGATACACAGGCTACAAATAAAAGCTGTCATAACCAGGGCTGGACTACACGCTCCGGTAAGCGAAATTTAAAACGTGACTAAAAAGCAACTGAAATATGACCGTCCTTTTATGAAATGTCCGGCGACAGAAGAAAAATAGTCGGGCAATTTCACCAATGACGTAAATAAAATACCTACCAATTACGTAAAACGTTCGGCCCACTATTTACAGAGGTTGCGGATTTATTTTGGGCGTTTAATCAGAGGGGCTTATCTTGATTTTGCCATCTATTTTGTGTATTTGTAATAATTTCACCTGTCAGCCGGTCGAACGGGCGTATCGTATGCTGAAAGCACTATCCGGCATGATAAAGTGGGGCCATTGCGTGCCAGCCCTGAAAAATCACACCCCCGGGCGACTCAACGACGAGTATTTTTATCAGAAATTCTATAAGCATTGATATCTAATAATAACTTACTAATAATTACCAACAATAATATTTAAGATTGAGGGTTTATACAAAGATGAATTTAGGTAACAACCCGCCCCTGCTTCGCACGGGTAGCAGAGCATATATGCTTACAATATGATTAGAATGCTGATGTTAATCCTTTATTTCCACAACCGGGCGGTGCGGCGGTCATAGGTACTTTTGATATCTTTTGAACCGTAAGTAGTTGAAATTTTCTGATAATATTGTGTTATTATGGCAGGTATCATTACAAGTAATAAAAAATTTGATGGTAAAAAACCCTCTGTGAGTTCGACTTGCGCTTGACTGGTTTTATTATTAAATAGGTTCTATACTGACTAACTTGTCAATCAGAGATCAGAAATCAGAAAATATTTATTGCACAAACCATATATACCTAAATAGTATTTTAATGACAGCAGTTGGCCCATTTCGGACTTACGTACGTATGGCAGCGCTTATAAATTGTCTACACTCCACCATTAAAGTACCTCAATACCTCAAAAAGACGTATCCAATCAATCAAATCAAATCAAAAATACAGCGACAACATATATTGAGAAAAAGCTCAAAATATGTTGTCGCTATATTTTTCACATAAAAGCAAAATATATATTATATTTGTTGTATAACTGACAAAAAAGCAGAATATGCCTGAATATAGCGAGAAAAACGCATCGGAACAATTAATTTAAAATCAACAGCGTTTAATCTGCAAGTATAACGCAGTTCAAGTGCGGTCGACGGCTCCCGAGGGAAGCTCATCCATCTTCGCTGAATCAGCTCCCATTTGTGATGAGGTAACATTGATAAATAAAATAACGTATACTGAGGACTCGGTGGGCCAGGGATACAGACGTCGACACCCAATCTGAAGGCCGCTGGTTGAAATCCACACCAATGAGATTTTCATATGACATATCGATGTACACAATACCACGTTTTTAAAACGTGTGAAGTAAAACAGATAGCCAGGACATAGGAATTAATTAAGATTTCATTAACATTCTTTAGCCTTTTATTAAGATATTCTGAGCTTCTCTTTGAGATTTCTGAAAGATTAATTGTTAAGAAATACTTGATTCTCAAATATAACGAAGTTTTTCTTTCTACGTTCACTTCTTACGTATATAAATTATGAAGTCTTTTTTAATAGATGAAATGAAATGGAGAACTATTTTAATGAAGAACAATGTACGAACAAAACTCTTACTTTACAGTATGAAGTTGTACAGTTAATACATACGATATACAAAGTTTGCCCCTGCTGGTAATCGAGCCCGGGACTCGCCGACGACCCCGAAACCCTGCGCATTCAGGGTTTCTATCAGCTTACCTACGAGGACGTCACTACATTATATGTTTAAGCAAATCTAGTTAATATCTGTCTGTCTTTGCAAGTTTATATCTCAATACTCCGAGTCCTGAATTTATGGGTTATTCCTGTAAGTCACACGATCTCGCAAAAGTCGTATCGTGAATAGTAGTCCGATACATTTAAGCTCAGTTTGATTTAGTGCTGGCCATAAATAATATCTCTTCATCCGCCATTTTCGACGCAATTCATAATTCAAACTATGGAGACAAGATACAGCGACCTAAAGTAAAATATTTTCTTGATGTTAATAAAGTAATCTTTACTTTTTTAAAAGCAAAAACAGATTAATGATAAAACTAATTTTTTTAATAGATTTTGAACCTCTTTTTTGTCATACTAATATTTAAATGCGAAAGTTTGTCGGTATTTATGTTTGTTACAATAATGAAATAAAATTTAGTCTTTACTGTTACAAGCATTAGGATCCCTATATGGTACATAGTAGAGCTTTTCGAGAAGTTTTTATGGTAGGCGACTTGTAATCATAAATTCAAATACAAATAATTATCTGAATGGTTTCACAATTACAAAAATATCGCATAACAACCACGCAAGAAAACAAGTTAATTTTACGCAAAATGTGAAATCCCCGAATTGGTGAATGGTAATGAATGATAAGATCAACATCTTCAAAGATTTTTATAAATTATACAATAGTAAAGAACCATCCTGATGATCAAACAGAATTAACCATATCAAAATCGGTCCAGGAACTATGATGCCACAGACAGAAAGACTACAAACTTAAAGTACTCCTCTTTTTCTTCGGTGTTAAAAGCTGAATTGTGCAGCCTACTGGTTTTTGAAGGCTTAAAATATCAAGTATCATTTATTTAATTACTGAAGCGGACTTATCAAACTCAATTGAAATTGTCCGGAGAAATACTGCCTCCACACCTGGTGATCCGCGGCCAAGCAGTGGTGCAATCGCGTTGCTGTGTTCCGGTGGAAGGTTGTGGTTACCAGTTTACCGTTTAAATTACAGGTACTTGCGGCGTAACATTCTCGTCTCAGAGTGATGGTAACAGCACGATGCGACTTGGGTTTTCTCATACATTAGTAGACCTGATTCGTATTTTTGTTGTTGGATGGGTGTTGGAAACCACTAAACATCAGGTGGAACGTCACTTCAGTCACATATTATAAAAAAATTTGGTTAGAGTTCCAAGTTCATTGCAAATTGAATATAATTCCAAAATCCCATAATACTTCCGCTCCAGATTGTGTTTCATTTACTTTTTACCTTTACTTCGTGTAATGATTAAATGCCAAAAGTAAAAGTTTGCAGTATAATTTCTAAAGTTAAAGAAACAGGGCTAAGTTTAATCCCAAACGACAACTAAACAGAATAATCATTTTTGGTTTGGGTACAAATTAAATTATAATTTGAAGTTGTTTACAAGAACGTAGAGTTGTGTTAAGTTCACAGAAGAACAGTTTCTCGGGAATTGTGGTAGAAATTCGCTTAAGAGAATGGAGAAAATGGTTTTAATAATTTGGAGAGAGGTTTATTTCACTTTGTTATTTAGTAAATACACCTTTTAACAGTCACGAGTCTCTGCGATATTAGCAGGCTATGCGTTGTGATATAGTACATTTTATTGAAGGAAAGTGTCATAGTTATACGTTGGAGAACAATTATGGTGATGATCTAGTTTTCCGCCTCCGACTAACCTCTAAGAGCAGGCGTGAGTTTATGTTCTTTGTCTCACTTTTCACAAACTGCGTCTGAAAAGGTAGCCGATGGTAGCGCGCACAGAGGCGCCCCCGTGTGCAATCATTACAATCATCTTGTAAAAAGTTTTAGTTAAAAAAAATATTTATTATAGTATTGTGAGCATAATATTATTAATCTAAGCATAATAGGCATGATGAGATTCGATTTACCTAAGTCCAAATCTGGGCCAATTCATCAGTGACCATTGAATTATGATTAATACCCCGGAAATATCCAGACTACGAGTAACGTAGTGTGCTGGCATGCATCCAAAACCCGAATATGCCATAAAGACACAGATGAAATATGCTATGAAGATACAATAATAGTAGCTTAATCATGTCCATGCGTCTGGGAGCAAACGGAGCGGAAATATGATAACTAGTTCATGTCTTGTTATGTTAAATATGTTTTGTGAAACATGTTATTTTTCTTAGCCGTAGCAAATATTTAATAGCAGGCTCAAACTCAAACTTATTTATTTCTTTATATCTCAAGTATCGTTTGAACACGTCAAATTTTACACACACAATTAAATATACTAGTGAGCAATGAGCATACTTTAACGTGTCTCAGGAGCTCCTTGGGCACACATACGAGTATATGTCAAATTACAGTCAGTTTTTAAGCTAGTCTTATTTGTAAGTTTACGTCTATACCAGCCCTAACCGACTAACCCGAGGGGAAAAAACAGACAGTGTTACATATTCTCCAATGTGGTGTTCTGCAATTAAATTAATTCCCAAACCTTTTTTTCATCTAGGCAATCTGATATTTTATAGTAGGCTTTTGAAATAATGTTACGTTTGATAAAAGCTTTCAATTAATTTATTGATGGTAATAGTATTTCGCTCGGGATTTTGTTAAAAAAGCGTACCGTACACCTTTAAAAGAATTGCTACCTATGGCGCCTGGTATTGGGCACAGCGAGTTTATTTTATGCTTATGTACCAAATCCGTCTTCGTTTATCAGGGTGACGAGCGCAATATCGCTTACGTCTTTCCTAATCGTATTAAGACCTTACTGCTGTAGTCACTGACAGAATACCGCTAAACAATATGCTTAGTAATTTTTTATATTTTGTTCTCGAAATGCTCTTGATACAACAGTTTATGTACTGGCCCCATAGCTCAGTTGGTAGCACTTCGGCAAGTCGTGGTTTCGATTGCACCCAGGACAAGCATGTGGGAATTTCTGATTGCAAAAAGTTAAGTTTCTTTTATGGTACATAAAAGAAACTTAACTTTTTATACTCCTCTATAACAAACTGCCTGAGAATGCTATAACCCTTCCATTAAGGGTTTCTTTCTTAGTCTTCCCCATGGAGGACCGGATAGGTTTTGAAATAAAAGGAATTGACGTTTCTATTTTTTTAAAACAAAAGAAATAAAGATCTTTGTCTTTGAAGAAGACAGATGTTTGTTCTGTATCTAGGTGTTCCCTAAAGATTAATTACATTTACTATGCAATCGGTACATTTGCCAGCGTCCCAAGTAATATGTGATCGGAACCTCACCAAGTTGCATATGTACTAAAGCATACCTACAAGCCTAAAGCCATTGAGGTATGGTCCATTTTGTCATCCAGCAATTTGTCGGACATTTCACTATCCTCTGTTTGTTGACCTGATTCCCAAAAAGCCTTACGTGCTTCGATTGTTGATCACAACTCAATCAGTTCGCATATTTTTCAAAACAATTTGATATACGCCATTCGCATTCGAAATTGAGATGAGCATAATAAAGCTGCTCCTATATAGAATAAAACAGAGGTAAGTAATCTGTAACAGGTACAATGTTATAATAGAAGCGTTTAACAATTATCATACCTAAGTATTTTTAGAGATCCTTAGCCACAGAAAAGGAACCCTTATAGTCGTCCTGTCTATTTACAAAAAAAAACTATGCTTAGTTCTAGGATCTAGCTGTGCCCGCGACTTCGTTCGCGATTGCCATCCCTACAAACTAGCTATTCGCATTAAAAATAAAAAACAATTTTGAAATTTATCATCATAGATAGTAGAAATTACTAAATAAAAAATATGTTTTACAACAAAAGTAAGGCCCGCTATGTACCTACAACTTATTCAACACAAAACAACAACTTATTATAAACAACAAAAAATACCTGCTTAAACCTATTGTAATAGAATAGAAGAACAATAATTAAGGAAATAGTTCTGAAAATAACATTATATCCGAATTTGCATTCAAGAAATATTGCGTTTTGGCAATATTTGACTCCTTTAGCCACTCCAAAGGAATTAGATATTACCAAATCTCAATTTATTGTCTGAATTTGACAATAGACATTTGTTAAGTCTATATGATAAAGAACACACGCCAGCTTAATATGAGCCGTAAGGTACATTCCGGGGTTCAAGTTATTTGGACTTTATAACTGACTGAGGATTGTGATGTCTATAATTTCCGAACTACAAAACCGATGACCTTGAAATATTTACGGAACAGTTTTTAAAATACCTCCTATCTAATAAAAAGAAACGAATGAAATCGGACAACGCGTTAATAAATTACAACTAAGAACACATTTTGACTTTCATCCCCTCTCTCAAGGGCTTAATATCGAGATAAAAAGTATCCAGTATGAACTCAAATCATGCCAAGTTTCATTTGAATTCGTTCAGATGTTTCGGCGTGATGCACGGCCAAGACAGACAGACAGACAAAATAAAAAAAATACAGTTTTTTCTTCAGTAGTTATAAAAACAGAGGGCCTTCCAAAAAAAATCGAAATGTACAGAATTGGACTTGTTACAGTTTAATTATAAGTATAGATTATTCTACGGTTACTATCCATTGATGGGAGGATGGATAGGCTACGTCGTACGTATGCACTTTAGTGTGAAAATGACAGTAACTTCGTTTAAACAAGTGATCAATACCTCTACCACTGGATATTGGGGGATAGATGAGGGTTATGTGCAAAACTTATCAAATTTTTGTAAACAATTAATAAATAATATAATTATTTTAGCTTTTTCAGGTGACTCCTCCCAAGCAGCTGGCTAAATACTTTCGACCATCGGTTTTGCTCAATAATAGCTTGTGTTTGAGCACCGGAGGTTTCGTTTGAGGGGATAACAAACGCGAATGAAGTCGAGGGCACAGCCAGTGGTTCCTAAACATAAAAACCTTAAATGAAGCAATCAGTAAAGAAAAAAAAGTTAAGAAGTAATATCTGTGTCTGTGGTAATGGTAACATTAGAACTGTCAGCAACAAAAACATAACCTCCCTTTCGTTCTTTTCGAAACGAAAACATATAGTTGACGTAACATTAAATATAGAAGTATTATCAACTATCAAAATTAATCGGTACAATTCAGTGCACCATAACATATCAAATTTAGTTAGTACTTCTAAAATGGCCTATAATTTGAAGCCTACACGTAGTTTTCGGCCCTTCACACTATATCGTAACTATTCTGAAAAGTCTATTTACCAGCGCGAAGAAGAAGGTGCACCACCACGAACGGTATATGGAAAGCCTTACCCTGAATGGAGAAAACCTTGGATCAAAAGGGAAGGAGAATGGAAAAGTAAACTTTCAGTTTTCGTTCAAAAGAACCCGAGCTCTGATCTCTTGAATGCCATGTCTCAAATACCTGATTTGACTTTTGAAAAGGTGAAACTGTGGTGGAAATCCATGCGTGAGCTTCAGGAAATACAAAACCAAAAATATCTCCCTGAAAGAGTTTCTCATCTTGGCTCAAATTTGGCAGCAATGCATTTTTTCACATTCAGACAAGCAGCTGTAAGGTGAATATTAATTTCTTTTTTTATAAAATAGTTGTAAAACTATTTTATCTTTGTGATATTATGCTAAATAAATAAAATGTATATATAAGTAATATTCAATTTCACTATTGCAGATTGAAAGGTTCCAAAGAATGGATGACAGGCGATGCAATTACAATGAATCTTCCCGATCACTATGAAGATGGCTATTTTGTTGAAGCAGTAGATTGCACTAATTTCCACCATAATGGTATTCGGTATGAAGGCCTTCAAAACCTGTCTGGACTTAACTTCCTCAAATGGCTTTGCTTGAAAAACGGCAAATATATTGATGTATGGTGTCTGGATAGGCTAGCTGGTCAAAATGGAAAATCTTTAGAGTATTTAGATATAAGTGGGTGTAAACTATGTGTTGGTGGGGTGTTCGCTTTAGCTAGAATGACAGCACTGAAATTCTTAGTCATAAGTGATCCTGGAGATAATATTGATGTTCAAGCTGCATTATCTTTGTTGGAACAGGACAAGCCAGATTTATTAATAAAATTAGTGTGACTATTATAATATAATTAAAGATTAGAAAAAAAAAAAACTATGTAATGTTTTTTTGTGAAAAAGCATTTGTATCTTGACATCCTAATTATTTTCTTGAACTACGATGTTGTTATGTTAAAATATTTTATCCTGCACTGATTTATGGGACTAACCTAATGGGTTACTATTTTATGGTTTCTGTGAATATACTGTGCTAGTACCTGCAACCATGTAAATGCATGGTTGAATGAACCGTTTCATTCAATCCCTTGTTAATGTAATGAATGAACAGTAAATGTTGAATCTCACTAATCTGGCACTATTAAAAATCTGGGGGTATCGGATTATATAAAAAAACTAAAAACACATAGTGACATATCTAACAATTAACTAGTTAGTCTTGAAGTAATACTTAATTGAGGTCTGCTTTTTTGAAACATGTTAAAACCTTACTCTCGCATGTTTCGAAGAATTATAATATCTAATGAAAATAGGGAGGCGGGAGCCTAGAGTGCCGGATTATTGGACGTATCGGACGTATATTAGGTGCCGGATTATTGGACGTATCGGACTACTGAAGTGCTGGATAAGTGAGACTACTGTATATTGTTGTTATAGTAAGGATTTAAATAAAATACATAACAGTTTTTGAGGTTTTATTGTTATAACATAAGTTCGTACTAGTTATGATCCAATATGTTTGAACAGCCTGTCCACGATGTTTTCGTTTTGCTTTTGTAAACACACAAAGGAAACTTTTCTACGGCCACTGTTGGTCCTTCATGTTGGTTTAAATTAACTGTTACAAATATGAATAATATTGCAGATACTGGTTTCTTACATTTCTTTGTCTAATTCAATCTAATATACAATACATCAAATTGAACACTTAGATCTAAATAAATCATCTAAACAAGTTATTTACATTCAGGACATTGACTAAATAAATTATACTAATGCCTTATGTAGACAGAATAAATAACGAATATGAAATGCTTCATTTAAAATGTTTTTGAAATAATTGCTAGTAATTCTTATGATATAACATTTTGTTATTTATGCAACAAAGTTCAGTCTAATAAAAACTGCCTATTTCAGTTGGTTATTGACTAACAATACTTAGAACATCTACAACCAAAAAATATATAGTAAAACAACAACTGTCTTACAAGACTTTGAACACTAAGTTTTGAAAGTCAATAAGGCACTAGTAAATATGCAGATTATTTTTGTTTTTTCATATTTGTTATTAAAAATACGAAACACATTCACATGTTAAACTCAACACATACAAAACTAGAAATAATGTAACGAAATACAAACTACGTGATAAAAATGGACAGTAGAACAAATTGAAACATTTAGTACAAACATCACAATCATAAACTATTTGAACGATTACGTTATACTTTAAAATATTGCAACAAAAGTGTATAAGATTCATACAAACAGTATGCTTTCATATAAAAATAAGCTCTAGAAGAATAGCTCCCAGAGGAGTTCCTACGATTGCCAATCATTTAAATTGAAAATAAAGATATATTCTGATCTACATCCCGCCACTAGCCAGACATGGTGTTCATAAAAGATTTTTTTAATGCTGTAATATACAATAATTATAGGCAGTCATTTATACTGGATCCACAAAACTAATAATATGAAAACATACTTTAAATGTGCATTTAATTATTTAAAAACTTCGTGAATGTATCTATGATTATTTAATTCGTAAAATGAATACTCCTTACATAGATAATTTAGGTTCATATTTTTGAACATCATAAAGAAGTACTAACTATAATAATTTAACTATTATATGAATATTATTTTCGATCGAAATTTCAACTCGTGCAACGATAAATTTATCGCATAAAATTATTATTCGGTTATCGAATCGGTATAACTAGAACTGGATGCAGTATTGATGATCAAAAAATAAACTGGGTCGTAACAATACTACAAAAATACAATGTCTCTTCTTCCTTACTTTGAATTAATTACCTATAACAAATAATTATATACTGAATTCAATACGTAATAGGCCAATTCGAAACAAGTCTCAAAATGTCTTAATATTTGTCGTCTATGCTAAGACACGGTACAAAAATATAAACATAATTAATTCAAATTATGGACGTAATTGCTACAGGTTGTATATAAATGTCTAATTGGTAACAACAGTACTATTTATTTATGTATATGAATAATGTGAGTTGCGCCTTCAGTGTTCTGAACAAGAAAATATTGATGTTTTCCTGCTCAGAACACATCTATTGAAGAAGCCGATTTAAAAATTGACTATTACAACAAGTTTTGTACCAAACCCCAGCACATGAACGTGAGTTTTAATATCTTGTATATAATATAGCATCACGGGTTTCGGTACACATTGTCCTACTTTATTATTAAACAGTGCGAAAATATCTCTTATATTTCATATTTTTTTATTTATAAATTCTCTCGCAGTTCCGGACTCCTAAAGCAATTATATAAATACCATTAACGCCGAAGAGATCATTCAAAAATACAATTTTGATATACATAACGTTTGTATTGGCCGAAATTTCACGTAAAAATTACATACTTTTTATTATCTAAATAAAAACTTAATTACTTTGAGAGCCGGGAATCCTTACATTTAAAAAATAAAACTAATATTTACATGAGATTATGTATTTATATTGATTTACCTAGTGTCGCTAACGATTTGAGCTGTTATTTTTGTCAATCAGTTAAAACATTTGTTAGTATCGAAATACAATCGAAGAAGAATTATTTCTCTAAGAATATGAACTATGTTATTTATTTCGTATCTCAAGATTGGTCATTCGAACATGGCATTTAAAATCTTAATTCACCACACCATTGTAAATCGTACAACAATAAAAATAAATAAGTAGATATCGTACATTTAAAAAGAAAAATTATTCATTGGAAGACTAACATCACAACATAAATATAAAACGACACGAAATCAAACGCATTTGCACCATAATTTTGTAAGCCTAACAATCATGTTACGAAAACGCACTCGCGTCTTGTCGATTCAAACGACAATGAAACGACTCTCGAAAGTGTCTGAATAATTGTAGACTATCTGAAGAACAATAGAGTAATAATAAAATTATTAAAACACATCGTATTATGCCTAAAAAAATCTTACTTTCACATTTGAAGCATACACGACATCGAGATACATTTTTCTGGAATATAAATGCCATAAAACTGTTTTTACGCTGCAGTATAATGTCGAATTTTCTCGAAGTTCTTGCAGTTTCGTTTTCATTCAAGCTACCAAGTAAATAATATTACAACCTAAGCCTTGTCATTATAAGAAAAACACTAAAAACTTAACTATTTTCTTAGCAGTATTTAACCTTAAGAAATTTTACATAAAACCCCCGTTTCCATTTTTGAACAAAATAAGATTAATGTAGTTAATCGTTGTATAACCGCAAGTTCCGTATTTTTATAACAAATTAGTATTTCTTTTGACTATTTTGTGTGACTATACAACGATGACAGGCGAGTAACTTCCGAATCCAGTATTGTTGAAACCGGATCTAAATTTTCTATCTCTCTCTGGCCATATCTAAACAAATGAAGGAAACATAAAAAATAGATCCGGTATCAATTTAAATTCAAAAACCAATGTTGTTTTTCAAACATGCATATTCTATTCAAAAATAAAATACAGCCGTTATATTAAACGTGGAAATTCTTTAAAAATAGAATAGTATGATGATTCCAATCGATTCAGTATACGCGAAAACTGAAGTATTGATATTAAAAGCTTATTGGTTGGTACACCTTAATCTTAAAAAACATAATGATCGATCTATGAAACTTGAGATCGTGCCCACAGTAATTGATTTAACTATTCTATCCACAGAATTGAGCGAGGACTGACGTATACTTCATTTGAGGGAGCCTATTCTGCGAACGATGTAACGTTTTATTAAATGTTTTTTAAACGAAATCAAAGTCACGTTCGTCGGTAATAATAAAATACTAGAGGGCGCTTAGTTTATTTTGAACTTATTTAATGTTTAATGTATTTATAGACAAAAACATTAAAATAATAATATATAATATATAATAATATCCATTGTACACAGGTACAATGGATATTGTTATCTGACAATAAAGAATTATAATAATAAACTATTTTCGTGAAACGTTTCGTGTTGGTCAAATTTGAATTTAATGTAAGCAGGCTATTCGTTGAAATGTTTATCAGTGCCATAATTTTAGCTTAAAGCGCTGAAGTTAGATGCGAAATATTGTTATTGTTAGTTTAATATTACTGCTATAGCTTTAACTTAAAAAAAGCAATATTTAGCTTTGCTATATTCAGTTAGAGAATACGACACAAAATTTTACAAGTTGTTGATACGAAATTATTTAAATAATTGCCAAGAGGCTATTTCTGAATGCAGCACGAATCATGGCTGTCCCATTGCAGCGGTCCCTCAATAAGCGTGAAATTAAAGGGATCAAGTTATAATAGGTACAATATTTGTAACTACGAGACTCAACGGAAATCAGAGTGTCATTGTGAAGCAACCTTAATGAGTTCCTAATTATATTTACAAGGCGCAATTGAAGATTTCATGGCAGAGAAAAAATTACGCATCCTCATAATAACCGCGAGTCACATAATTCCTATTTCTATAGTATTAGAAAATCAAATCAATGAATTAGCTATATAAATTATACAATAATAATTAGCGGTGAACAGCTGTCAAGCACGCTGATTCGACGAAATTACGTTTTGACCATTGATTAATGAATTGTTTGAGATGGATTTGTTTTCACTCCGCTCAGACATTTCTTATGGCACACAAGCTCGACTCTGTGAACGGACAAGGTGTAGAAAACTTGGAAACTAAATGTGAGTACTTTAACAATACCATTGGTTAAAATCATGAAATTTCCAAATCACGAATTTTGTTATTATCAGATTTTACAATACACGTTATTTCTAATTATGACTTGAATGATATTTTTCTGGATTTTGTTTTTTTTTTAATATAGCTTAATTTATAAATAACTATTGTGGTATATTTAAGCTATAAATAATTTTTAACATTCAATCCACAATATGTCACATCGCCAATCATAACGAACTTATCGCTACCAATTAGTTTTTTATGTTTTTTGTCATTTTTTAACAATTATTTTGGGATAGTAATAAAATAGTTTATATTAATCATTGTAAATACGTATAGTATTCATACCATTCAACAATTATAAAATGCCTTTTCGTTTATTTACACAAAAGAATATTCTGTTACCACTTTCATCTCCATTCTGGACGCAATAGACCGTAAATTGCGGCAAACATATAAATATATTGCACAGAAAGCAAATAAAATAATGATAAAGCTTTAACGTTATCAAACATTTTTTTAAAACTCGCTTCGTTTATCACGATGTTAAGCGAAAATGAGACCAATAATAGAGCACGAAGATCTAGAAATCATTGAAAAAATAATTGATTTACATATTCAGGGTTATGGCGACTGCTAAAAACCTATCAAACCTTTTATATCCTTCTTTACATGATAAACAAACAACTTTTGTTCGAAATTCAAACATTGATTTGAAATGCAATATGCACTCGTTGATCAGCTGTTTAGAATTTTAGAAGAAAAGCAGCATGAACATCTATAATTTTTTTTTTTATTTCGAAACCTTGTAACATCATGATATCATACACCATATGCAGCTAGTGATCCTTAGATCAGCTATAAAGTTTACGTTCAAGTTTACGCATAATAGCAGAGTGTTTTCACAAACCAATCCGAAACTAAATTAGCCACAATCACAACCAAATTTCGCATAGTATTTCACGCCAATTAAGTGCACGATTGTACAAGTGTTTTTACAATGTAAAGGTCAGGGTTTAACATTTAAAATTTAAGGGACACATTCTGTAACACGGGTATCAATGCAAGAAAATAATATATGAAAATACTCTCATTCTCAAAAATCTAAGTTTGGAGTCAATCAAATATACCGCATAACACTAAACATAACTAAAATTGAACCTAAAACGTACGACATAAGATTTTCGATCGTGTGCAGACTACTTGAGAATTCTCTAAACATCTACACAAATATTTAAGCTATACACATACGTATATGGTTCAATTTCAATGATATGGAGAAACATTTGACTGGCTTCAACGTTTGCGACTTGAGAATCAGACCAATATCCAATTCTGCACGGGCAATTGAGCTTAAAATAGAATTTAGACACAATTAACTTTTGATATGATTGCGAGTAATGTTTTTACCACCGTTCCGTACCACCAATTCGTCGGCCCATGTATAGAAAAAAATGGTGTTTTCCTATGGAGCGTTTTAGACACCATATTTATTTACGTCCGTCTAGGTGCCACTAAATAATGACACCGCAATTCTATGAAACCAGAGCTTAGGGGCTGGCACGGTACGGTACATTATAACCTCGCCTGCGCCTGCGATGATCCGTATTAGATTTTACAGAGTAATAGAACAAAGAATAACAACAAAATTTTCAAAATTATCAAAGCTATTGCCGTACCACAATGGAGATAGTGTAACCGTATCGCTAACTGGCCGTTGATGATGGCTGCAGCGCCGCGGTGACTGCCGGGGAGTTCACATCTGTAAATAATCACAATCATAATTATTCAACAGTTTTTTCATGGCTTTTAATCCGAAAACAAGCTCACCACACATAGTGTACCCCGGCCGGAATAGAAACCGGGACCTGCCGCTTCGAAGGCAGAGTTACTACCAAAGCCACGTATAAGTAATGCCTTTTTGCCATAAACCCGGGGATTCTCATTTTTGTATTAACTAGATTAGAGCTAATTTGTTCCAGTTTGTCAAAAGTAAACCTGTTTTCCTGCCTGTAATATATAAGACAGGCCTCGTAGACGCTTGTAGATGGAACAAGCATAACGCAAAAAAATAAAAACTTTGGAGTTTAGTATATGTTACAAAGTAACTTTTATTTAATCTATATATCAAATAAAATCTACCTTATCTACCTGCTAGATAATTACTTGTGGGTGTGTTGGCTTCGGAGTGTGGAGTAAGGTTTGACTGCGCCATCAACTTTTGCCGGACCTCTCGAATCTTCAACTGTAGAGACATCTTTGTCGGGAATATGTCCATGTGTGTAGCCTGAAACAAGTTGATGATTTTAGTGTTTTGGTAAAATTATGAATAAACAGGGCAACAACCTGTGTAATTGAACCACTATGATATAAATACTTAAGACACTATTTAAGTCCCTGATGGTACTAGTTAACTTACTAATTACTACAGGCATTTCCAAAAATCTGATCATGACCGAAAATAGTTAATCAAAGAGCAGATCTAACATCTTCCAAACATTGTGAAGATGATGCTATGATATTTTACTTTTCCATACACTTACTTTTTGGCTGTTAAGTTAGCGCCATAGGATATGCAGAGTATGATCATGGAGTCAGGTCGCTCTTCCCTCCGTAGCCCAAGACATATTCTTGGTGACACCGAAGACCACATTACTACCACCTATCAGATGTTCCTGCCATCCTGACACGACAAAGTAACACTGCAAATTGGCAATGACAAATTTATACCTGGAAATGCGTGGTGGCCTGCGTGGTGGGGAACATGCCGTGTTCTTGGAACAGCTTGAGCACTAGATGGCGCCTCTGTTCCAACACTCGCCGGTGTCCCGCCTCGCCGCGCGCGGCGCCACTTGCGCTGGTCGCCGATACCGGAGTGCGGGGCGACATGTCTTCTACACTCTCCGTAGCTGGAAGATTTTTACATCGGTTGAATTAATCACGCAATAGCCAACCTTTTAATACAAGTAGTTAATTTTAATTATTTTAATTTAAGTGTTTATATTAAAAAGTTGGCTATGGCCATCAGTTTATAAGACCAAATTCTCCTGTTAGAGCAAGCATGTTGGTCAAGTGTAACGTACCCGGACTGCTTCGAAGGATGCTGGCTCAAATTCAAGCGTGAATCATTCATCAACGACATCAACGTTTCTATAAACCATTTATTACAAGAAGCTGCCATACTTATTACCATAGCACATTCGTGCTCATGCTCGTTGGATACTCTTGAACTAAATTTTATCTAAAACGCCACATATTTAGAGCAAGAACGTACGCCGAGGTACGGTCAACGGTCCTATTCGCACTCCTCCTTGCACATCAGGTACAATCAAATAAGTAAAACTTACCTCTAAACGTCTCGAGATTGAAGTCAGGTCCAAAGAAAGTGTTCCCAACGAGTTTATTGGTAGTCGTCGTGTGGGGAGTGCCGTACGATATCGGCGTCGGAATCCCGTTACCGTTCATCGTCTCGGATTCTAGCGTCGTCACTATCGTGGTTTCTTCGTCTGTAAAGGAAACGCTTTATTAGCTAAAGCGCAAAAATTAAACAATGCTAATAAATCTACGAATCATAAACTTATCCCTCATTGCTGAAATAGATAGGTTGGGGTTCGTTTAACACAATTTTGTAGTTAGATATTAACGCTTTGGTTGTAAAGCTAGCTACGTACAATGTAATCTAGACTCTAGGTTCACGTCTTATATTATATTATTTTCTATGTTTATAAATAATCTTCGAAGAAATTACCATGAAAATAAAAGAAAATGAAAGCATGATTTGAGAGCAAATTAAATAAGTACCTCGTCGACTCATCATACCGCTAGGTACACGCTCCGTATTGAACTCACGATTGTTAGATCATTGACTCGTGGTGAACACTTACCCTTCCCAATAGTGTTGTGTTTCTTCCTCATTCCATAGAGCTGTGGACTCCTCGGCACCACCATGCCACTAGGGCTACACGCTTCCGGCTTGAACCGCGGCAACGTACTGAACTTCTGTTGGAAGTTCACCGTTTCTAACACCCTGTGAAGTAATATTCAGTTTGCTTTATAAATATTCATGGACATATTTCACACAGCGCCATCTAGCCCCAAACTAAGCATAGCTTGTACGGGAACTAGATAACTGGTAGAATACATATTGTACTTTTTTTTTTGTAAATATTTACTTAAAATACATATTAACCCAGACACATTTATGTTCGCACACAACTGCTTGTTCGATGGGAATCGAACACAGCGCAGAAGGTAGAGCTACTAACAACTGAGTTATGAGGCCAGTATATCAGGGGTTAACCCGACTTACCAACTCTCCAGATCCTGTTCCTTTCAAATATTGTATACCGATTTACTTGAACATGGCGAATATGTTTAATTTTAATTTTGCCGCGTAACGTTTTTAAAGTTGATTTCATAATTGGAACTATTGCACATTTTAAAGCAAAACTAGCAAAATCGGTCTAGTCTTGAAGTGACGCGCTTACCAACGAGCAGCATATGATTTTTATTTACACAGATAGATGGGATTAAAGGACTCACTTATCCCTTCCATCTTCATTGCCCTTCTTGAACAAACACTTCTTGTGGCTCGGACTAGGCAGGTCCGCGTGTTTGGGCGACGGCGGCGGCTCTTCCCCCTGGGACACCGGCAGGGGAGTAGCCGGAGCTGGGCCGCTTTCCGACCGCGGGATTTGGTGATCACCGCTACCGTTTGACCCCGTCGATGTTCCTGCGAAATTATGACATTGTAGTACTTACTGATAATAATTTATCAAGCAACACATACGTATGATTACGAAAATTTTCATTGAGAATCGATACATCGGGTTGAATACGGAATAAGTCAGCCATACTGGAATCAGAAGCCGAGAACCAAACGGATCCTGATCTTCCCATAAACCCATACTGTTTTCATTTTTATACAGTATTGTATTTTTTTAATGATTTATAGCCAAGTGTTTGGTCTCCATCTCACGATGGAGCACGCTTGCCTAGGAGAAACCTATTCACTCTTGAAGACTTGTGCTGGTATGGAACACAGACGCATGTTAAAATAAAAATTATGTCATTATTTAAAATGCCAAGCATTTGACCGTTATCTCACCTAGTATAACGTAGTAACCAGCAAACTTGGTCTAGATATATTACGCGGCAGACATTTGGCAACTCGCTCTATCCGCTACACAGCACATCATGCCGTATCGCGACGATATATTTGTTTTTACCTCGACTGAGCCGTTTCTGCAGTGGCGCCCTCCCCAGCTGGGCCGGTGTAGGTGCCAGCGGGAATGGACGTGCTTCCTCCACGGGGGTCTCCCATTGGCTGTCAACAAATGTTTCAATTACATACTATACTACTACTGCTACTAAGCTAATAATTTTAATATGTGTGACATAAATTAAATTCCTTTGCCTTCTTAAACATGGGGCACGTTCATAAATCATGTGTTAAAAGGGTGTCTAATTTTTTGTCAAACGCATTGTGTCTTTATAGGAATGTTATAATTTTGAATAGACAATAGATCTTTCAGTCTAATAATGCACGCAAAAGGAATATTCATTGCTACGCTTTGTGTGCGAGTGTGCGTGCGTGCTTGTGTACGTGCGGTGGTTTTACAGTGAACTTGGATTCGTACGCACGAAGCCGGAAACTCTCGTCGGGCGCGTCATACTGGCGAAGTTGCGTGTATCTTTATACTATTACATGAAGGGGTAAATATTGGAGGGGCGTACAAGACAACAACAAATAACAAAACTTACGGCGTTGATTTAGGCACTGCGTAGTTGTTGCTCTGGGATACGATCACGGATGGGCCAGTTTGCATGTTGCATTGGTTTGGAGTCTTGTTCGGCTCAATTTCTGTAACAAAAATAAATAATAACACTAGGCTCAAAATAATTCAGTGTCTGTTAATTGCACAAAATTTATAATACACTAGCTAATCGAAAGTAGGCCCGTATTCCTGCAGTGGGAGAATTAGAGGCTGATACGGATAGCTTATGTTATCGCGGTTTCGTCCGCATAGACCAAATAATGTTACCAAATATACAGCCCATATTTATGGATTACGCCAAGGGCGCTACTTAGGTACGGGCGTCTGCTTGATTCGCTATTGATCGGAACGTTTGGGACTAATACTCGCCAAATTAAGAAGCCAAGTCCTATGATTTGGTCCGATAATCTACTAATTAAACCGTGTGATTTACTAATTACGTACCCCTAAGCTAATGATTAGTAATTAATCAGCGATAACGTTATTAGCAGTGATATTGTTATCACTATCGACTGCATCAGTGTCAAGCGTCATTGTGACATTCCTGTAAGTAGTTCAAAGGCCTGTTACCTGTAAAAGCGGGTACGTAGAGACGTTGCAACTGCACGTAATGTAGCGGTGTGTCTGGAGGCGGCTCTGCGCCCACACTTGGCTTCAGAAGGAAGTTCCCTGACGCATCCACGGATAATGTCAGCGGACCTGACATACCTGGATCAAGTACTGGTGGTTATTGTCAAGAAATTTCCATTTGAATTCGAAAAATATTACGAGACTGAACGAGTATTTCCCGTCTTGGTAGGCAGTATCGCATGCACACAGACTAGACCATTGAAGCCCTAGTGGCTGCTTAAAGCTAGTTTTAAAGTAGCAGTAGAATTTGTGCCAATTTCGTCCGGAGAGGTACTGTAACACACCAAGAATCTACCGTCTCGGGTGCAATGCAACAGGATAAATACAACTCACTCTAAGATCTAAGTCTTATTCTGATTAAAAAAAATCTGTTTTAAAAGGCGTGGGTAACCTCATACCAACAGGTGAACATTCAGCTCGTTTAGACACTGACTCGCATAAAAAAGTGTTTGAACTACGTTACGGAGCGTAATTCTGTATAGCATACACCTATGTTTGTTTTAGATATGTTAGATATGGAGATATTAGATATGGAGGTGGTAATTTTTTCCATAAACCTTGCTGTTAATAACCAGATCACCGCGAACGCAACTTAGATCGTAGAGGGTATTTAAACTACGCTTCATTTGAAATAAAAAGAATGCTACAGATTTAAAACTCACCGGAAGAGGTATCCCCAGCGCGTTTGACAATAGTGACACTCTTGACGAGTGTGTTAGCATGCGAGGAGGGGGCCTGCGACATTGCTGAGTGCGACATTGAGACGCCGCTAGAGATCACTTGAACGCCGCCAGCTGTCGGCGAGTTGATGATGGAAGCTATGGCGCTGTCTAATGCCGCCTGCGTCGATACACTTGACCCGCCCAGTGATATGCCTTGAACGCTGTTCGTTATGCTTTGCGTGGACGCGATCGAGCAGTGGGGGCTTTGGGCTGGTTTTATCGAGGAGAATGCTGTCCATTGCCGGTGGTCGCCTGCGGGTGAATAGAATGTGGTAAAAAAAATCTGTTAAGAAGTACAGTAGTAAATATGGCATACCGATTAATTTCCTTTGTAATAGTCATGGTCATGATACCATTGTATTCATGACCATGACTATTTCACTCGTTACTATACCATTGCAACATTGTATGCTATGGTAATCTCCAGTCATCTTATAGTTGATTATAGGGTTAAGCTGTTAATTACATTAGCACAAGATAAACAGTTAATTACCTGTATCAGCATGTGTAGATTTGAATGCACCTCCTGTAGGCTGGAATACTTTGGAGCCGCCGGGGCTTGATGCAGTAATTCCACCGAGGAGGTTGTCTGAAGAGCCAGCTCTGTAAAATATAAATAGATTGTCAACTTCTTATGAATTTAAATCGAAGTTATTACATAGAAATACTTTGCAGTTTCCAAATTAATAAAATAGAGAGACGAGACAACAACTTAAGTTAGCTTTTTGGGATTATGTGGAGTATGTATTAAGTGGTTACCACCGCCCATAACAATAGGCAATACGACTCAGGTAATACCCTACCAAATAATAAAAAGACGCTATTACTCTGAGACGGGTGTGTAACGCCTCTTGCGCCTGTAATTTTACCGATATCCACACGTTGCTAACGGAACACAGCGTGAGTGCTAAACAAACTGACACGTAATATATTTAAGTCCTGAGTCCAAATATTATTCACGTATGTAGCCTATTTAAGAGATTCATTTAAAAACAAGTTTTTTTCAGTGAAGAAAGTGGTTTATAACAGACCCCAAGTTTTTAAATTGTAATTATTTAAGAAGTTATGTTGTTAACAAGATCTTGAATATGAAAGATCAAAATGTTTTCTATACCTAGCTTTAATTGGCTTCGGTCGTCTGGTATGGTCGTGATGAGTCAAATAGTCCCTTTGCTCGATGCCTTCAGAGTCTGAGTCCGTCACCTTTTCTCCACATTTCAGATCTATTTCCAAGTTGGGTTGTATCGACGGCAACGGTTCGTCGCACACCGCTTGGTTTATCTGTAATGGCTGAAAGTTTTATAAATATTAATATGTCAAGTCATTAATTTGCCCTCAAAGCTCAGTTGGTAGTAGCTCGGCCTTCATTGTTGGTCGTGGGTTCTGTCCTACTCAGGCATTTGTATGACGAACATAGATGTTTATTCTGTGTCTAGGTGTTAATAAGTTTGTCATTGGTGAGCTCTAAGAAGAGCGTGGTGGCCCAGGGGCATAGAAGAAGACTTTCAAGTTGAAGGTTGCTGGTTCAAACCCACACGTACACCAATGAGTTTCTCACTTGAAAAATTTACGTGCGCAATACCAAGTTCTCGAAATGGTGAAGGAAAACATTGTGAGGAAACCGACATGTCATAGAACGATAAATTCGAAGCCATGTAACATCTACCAATCCGGATTGGGCTCCCGTGGCAGATCAGAGCCCATTCACTCAAAATTATCGAGAGTAGGCCGGTGTCCCTGCAGTGGGAACATTAAAGGCTGATACGGAGCTCTAAGACGGATAATAACTTACCATTTGTTCGTCATCGCTTAGCTGCGGCGACCCGATGTGGTTGTACGAAGACACAGGGATAGGTATATCTGTATTGATCGTCAATGCACCGCTGTTGGGCACCTCGGATGGCGTTCGGGGGCTCTGGAATAGATAAATAGTTAATTGACCGGCCTCACGCTCAGTTGGTAGCTCTACCTACCGAGCCGCAGATCGTGGATCCGAAATGAGTTTGATCTGAGTTCATCATTGTGAAGTGTACCTGCGGCATGGAGCCAGTGGGATCGCGACTGCTCGACGACTTTCTGCGATCCTTGTTGCACCATTTCCATTCAGGGTGCGCTTTGAAGTGGGCTTCTTTCACCTATAATTGAAACAATCATTTATTTTCGAAAATATTGAAATGTGTCTATAGATACATTTTATTCATTTAATGCATAGGTTGCATGTTCTTATTGCCAAGATTGATGTAAGAAACGAAAACTTTTTAGACTTAACAAAAAATCATCTATTCTCATTAAAATGCTTTGTTCAAATATTGTTACAGCCTGTGCTAGACCACTAGTGGAAATATGGATCTAGATTTTATAACTCATATTTTTCTTGAAAAAAGTAGTAACTAACTCCTCGTATGATATCGCACGTGTTCCTGTGGTATATCTCTTGTCGATAGAAGCCACTGGACTGAAGTACTATCTCTCTCGACTTGAGTATCACAACTTTTCCAGTGTATTCTTCCTCCTCTATACTGTTAGGATAGGACAGTACAATGTATACTAAAGATACTAACCTCACTGGCAAGTTCATTGTACTTTTGCTTCTCCTCCGGCTTGAGTGAGTACCACCACTCTCCTAGTATCTTGCTGACGGTCCTGTTGTCTTGGTTCGGGTGCATCTGATGCACGATCTGACGGTGCCTCTTAGAGAATATCATGAACGCGTTCATGGGACGACGGATGCGACTGCGTTCCTTCTGAAAAGATGATTTTAAAAATAAGCACAGCGGGTAAAAAAAACTCATTGTAACAAAATAAGGCTCATAAAAATATAACAGAGACCAGAACAAAGTTTAATTTATTTATTTATACCACAAATTTGATGCTATTTTCGAAATCACGGTTTCTATATCTAAATTACTTATACACAAAAAGTTTCTTTAAATACAGTAGGTGCAAATACGCTAAATTAAATACAAACCCAATGTATTTTTTTTTGTAAGTGAAGGTATTTCTTATTGGCCACCTTATGTTAACGATACATATCTGTGCATAAGGACGTTTATCAAGTCAGGGAGGAAGAAAGTTGTTCATAGAAACAACCCCCTGCAAATGCATTGCTAGACCAAGGTCGAAGCTGATACCACCCACCACTCTAAGACAAGACAAATAGTTGAAGATCACGTCTCACGTGCCTGTAATTTCGCCGATACCCTTTCAAACCGGAACACAACACTGGAATTCCGGCTACACACACAAAAACACTGAAATGCTACAGTTGATTCAACTACACCGTGTTACGGCTACAACCATAACAATATGATATGTACCTTGTCATTGGCACTAGCAGGCGAGTTCAAAGCAGACGCCTGCTGCCGTTTGGAGTCGTCCACTGCGCCGGGCGATTCTTCGCATTCAAACACTTCGTCGTCTTCGTCAGTACACATCGCCGTCACTGGATCTGAAAATTATATTTTATAGAATAGATTCGATTGGGCATCAGGATTCCATTGAAACTTTTTAATTCTTGACTCGGAAGTAATATTTTGTAATGCCTTCTTGGCTGGCCTTTAGTATAAATCTATTTATTGAAGCTTTCTATGTTGACTGACACAGCTCAGTGAGACTAGACGACTCTGCCTGCAAACATTTTGTGTGAGCAACATGGATGTTTGTTTGTTCTGGGTGTTCATATTTAACATGAAGCTCGGATATTCGATATTTGTTGTGTAAGTTATGTAGGCGTTTATTACTTACTCTCACGTCAAAAATTCAGACTTGGGGTTACTAATTTGCATTCGACAACAAACGAAATATTTCACTCACCGCTATTCTCAGTCTTGATATCCTCCGGCTTGATGTGATGCGGAGTATGGGGGGTATGAGGAGTGTGGGGCGTATGTGGGGTGTGGGGGGTGTTCGGAGTGCGGGGGGAGGGGACAGCCGGCGCGGGGGGAGGTGACGCGGTCGTTAATAGTGGTACTAAAGTGTGCCACGGGAACGCGCTTGATGACATGTTGCCTGATACTGGAATGTAATTAATTTCCTTAGTTAGTAACGCCAAATACCTATGACGTGGCTTCCGTGGCTTAGTTGGCAGTAACTCTGCCTTCGAAGCAACGGACCCGGGTTCGATTCCCGGTCGTTGTTCTCCGGACTTGTTGTTACAGATTTACAAAATAGAATTTTACGGGTGACGCTAATTTTGTATCAGATTATTTAAAAAAAAGTATTTCAAGTTCGAAACTTTAAATAAAATACACTTACCGATGATAGCCGTGTGCGAAGTAGGCGGGGGCAGAACTGGCAGTAACTGATTAGGGTGCACTATAACAGCACTATTCACATTATTTACCTGCAACACCACAAAATATCTTGTGACGGAGTGGAATTTTACAGACTTTTTTATTGAATACCAGTAAATGATTTAAAAATCGAATAGACCGTCCTTAATATATTTATCTCCATTTTTACCCTGAGATTTTTATGGGACCACCACCGAAGTACACCAACGGAAGTACACAACTACAAAATAATAATTCAAATACTCACATTGACGTGGTCTCCATTGTCTAAGCTCCTGTGGTCCATTTCTGGTTCATTGTTGTTGATGTGTTGGGCGAGATGGCTGAGTTTCTGTTCTATCTGAAAACACATTTATGAGCTGTAGAGACTGTTCCACGAAAAAAGTCCTATGCATATAAATTAGGATCCTTTCAAAGGATTTTATTTATTAGAACTACTTGACACTTTTTGTTATTAATATTTATATTCTACCTGCCCTATCGTTCCATTTCCAAATCTTTTTGAACCAAATACCTTACAAAATCTAATTTACTTTAAACTTACTTGGAGAGTTTCCGTTGGCTCATTTTTGATGACCACAAACTTTTTTTCACCCGCATTGGGTATCACATAGAACTTCTTTATCAAATCTTTAGCGTCAGCATCAACTACAGACAACAATCTCGCTTGCAACGGCGCCGGTTTCACTATCCTCTTGTCTTCAAGGATCCTGTTCTCCGTCAACTCTGGGGGTCGGTCGATGATATTACGTAGAACATTCCCTTGGGGGACAGAATGATCTTCGTCCTCATAATCTCTTCGGAGAAAGTTATCGTTGTTATTTATAGGGGAGTTGGTCTCTCGCCTATACTCGTGGATTCCATTCCTCAAATGCATGGGCTGACGATACAACTCTTCAATACCGTTGTTCAGTGGAATGTTTCTGTGCATCACGAGATTGTGAGCATAGTCTGTGCTCTGAATCGCGCTTTGTATGCTCGTACTCATGCTCGTTTGTATGGGACTGTTGATGTTTAAGTTGAGGGATATGCTTGAGGGCAGGGTGAGGCTGGGGAGGGAAGAAGGGATCTGAATTGAGTTTTGGATGCCCAGTGATGTTTGGACTCCGATGATGTTTGACTGTGAGTCGTTTATGTTGTTTTGGAGAATGGAAGGTCCGTTTCGAGTGTCCACCTGTAAGATAATTAATATTATTATCATTTAAGGTCTGATAGCTCAGTTGACAGTCACGGCACTGAACTGTGAAACAAACAAGCTCCTATTTGAAATTTTACACCAGAATTACCACTGGATCTTGTCAATTAATAAGTAGCTCAAAGCAAGAATTTAAACTTCTGTGATAGAAGGACGGACTCGGGGTTTTCAGTTATATGATAAGCAAAATACCTGGTAATGATAGTTTGGTGCTGGCGAAACCCTGATGACGCTGGTGGCTACACTGCCAACGGGAGAGCTCGCTCTACCGGGTCTCACTAACTCAGGTCTGTGGAATACAACAGTCTTATGTCTACACTCATACCGCAAATGTTCAAAAGCGCATTCAAAACGTACTTTGTGCATGATGAAAAGATTATGACCTATTCATAAGTAACCTACGTCACAAAACCACTTCCCATACTTTAAAAGTAAGAGCTGTATTTTTATTGATAAAGACAGAGTAGTTATTTAAAAACTTTCAGTGCGAACGTTTAAGTTTCACACGGATTTGCTCACGCACAAGGGATTCGCTCGTGCGTATGTCACTCGCAATTCACGTTTGTGCGTAGATTGAAACGTGAAATTTTACGCGTACATAATAATCTTATTGCGTGGAAACTGCGAGACAATAAAAACCCTAACGCATTTCATAAATAGCGTCTATCCAACCTTGAAAGTTAGTAAGCGTTTTATTTATATATTTTGTAACGGTCGAACAGCTTTCGATGATGAACATCTCGTAGTGTTTGAATGAATAAGTTTTTTTATTATTGGATCTCTTTTTAGGCTGTTCTGGTAGTTCGTTGCCAGATGCCAACTTTGTTTTTAAAAGCGCTCACAGTTGTAATCGAGACCATATGTTTCGGTAACAAGTTCCCAGTTGTGGACCGCGTTATTGACAAGTAAGTAATGTAGATGAATGCTTTTACGTTATATTCTGAGACTACGAGAGACCGACTCGTTGTAAATCGTCTTTCCTTGTAATTATAAATCGTGCATTAAGCAGCTGAAGACATTTTACCCCATTCCCTTGACCAGAAGTTTTGTTTTTTTTAATTGCGCGTACAGCTTGCTTCCTATTTTACCTATAAGCTTTTCGCTGGTTTAATGCTCTGTTTCATAAGAGTACATACCGTATGAGGTGGTGATGATACGAAGGTTGCGAATGCGGCGGCTGTGGCGAAGATATCGGCACGAACACGTTACTCCTCAGGCCGCTGTGTGGGGAATTCCCTCCACCCACCGGGGAAGCCCCCGGGCTGCCAGAGCGCGAACTCCCGAGGGATACTGTGTCAGAAAATTTATTATGTTTAATCTACAAGCCTTCGTTACATTTTGACGGCTACGTAGCTATTGGTAACCCTGCATTAAATTTACGGTTCGATCTCCGAGTGGAGCATGGTGTGAAGAGCATGAAGTCCTTACTCGGGACTTGGATGAATGTGTGCATAATGTAATAACCATTTATTTTGGTTTCCATGTCAAGAATAATTGTTAATAAAAATACTTACAAATTAAAGCAACATCAAAATTAAATTTAATTAAAATATTTTCGTTTCATCCTGAACCGTAAATTACCTTTTACCTTTTAAAATATGAGTATTATCGATACTTATTTGTTTGGCTTCGATAAGGATAAATAGGAGGGACCTTTAATTAACAAGGAAAGTAAACACGATACGAATTTGGTCTTTCCATACCGAGGCAGGGAATAAGTTGAAGTCGATTGTTGTTGTAATGGGCGGAGGATACCAATTATAGGTTTTTTTTATGTGAATCGGGGACGGAATGAGCTGAGGGCCCACCTGGTGATAAGTGGCCACCCCGGCCATGACAGCAGCAATGCGACTTAGTATATGATTTGGATCTCTCTCTCTCTCTCTCGCACGCGGATAAAACAGTTCGATAGCGCTTTTTCTTTCGACTTACTTTACAAATATATTTTTTTAAGACTGACCAAATACTTTAGCGTAATGCTAGAGCCTTCGTCATGAATGTGGCCATCATAATACAAAAAGACTTTTCCGACAAATCCGACTGACTAACTTCTAGAGATTAGCGCGTTCAAACAAACAAACAAACCCTTCAGCATTATTGCATTAGTATAGATAGTATAGATTTCTTACCCAGCATATTAGCAGCCTCAGTTTCATCGGAGTCAAATCTACCAGTCACGCGGTAGTTTGGCGGAGTCGTATCTGATTCACGTGAAGTTTCATCACCTTCCACGCCCGTTCCGCTCGACGATAAAGACTTACTGCTGCTTCTGGAAGAGGCATAAAATGTTGTTCTAACATCTCTGTATCCTTCGTACACTGGTCATATGCATATCCTACCGTAGGCCCACTTTGGAACACTTGTTATTGTTATTACAGGTAGCGGCTGTACATAGGCCTTGACAAATTTTAATATAGATAATTAAAAAAAGTGTAACATTGGGTAACAATAACAAAGAATATAACATATTTAACACCATTCCTTGTCAAGTAAAGTAAAAATATAAATAATTTTTATAAAATTATAAACTTTTTAATTTTGTACTTTTTAATTTTTAGACGGAATTAAGCCAAGCCTGCAAGAAAATCTTGAAGGTATTATCTTATCTTACTACTATTATTAATGCCAAAGTTTAGATGGATGGTTGCTTCAGACGCCAGAACGGCTGAACGGATCTGGATGAAATTTGACACCGATATATACTATGACCTGGAATATCACATATCCCGGAAAAAGTTCCCTTAAGATAGCTAACCAGGGGTAACACCGCGGGACGCAGCTAGAGTTCCTATATAGCTTATCTTATTAGAGGCTGTTTCGGTACCTTTGCTGTGGAGTATGAGCCGACCCTTGAGCCAGCGGTGTGTTCGAAGATCGAGTGACACCTCTCAGAGAAAGGTGTCTCGAACAGAACCCCCTCCTCTGACTTTCCTTAGTACAGCCATCTTTGGAGCACAATCTTCGCCATTGCTTGCCATTGAACTTCTTTCGTATCCCCGTTGGGGTTGATACGACATCACCTTTCTTATACTTGTGCGGGGTTGCCGCTTGAGATCTATAACATAAATTCAAATACAATTCGGCTGATAGCAATTCGGGTAAGCTCTTTATTTATTAACGAAGAGGTTTATTTAGGCAATTGGTTTAATTTTCTACTATATAATATTTTATTGGGTATCTAATTTTTTTCTTTCTTTTTTATACAATACATTATTTTGTCCGTTATAAGATTCATAAAAAGTCATGATTGATCCAACTACAATCGTTGATGTCAGCAGTTTGATTAAGTTTTTTTGGATAATATGGGAAACAAAGAAGCTAGCTGTCCATGGGCGGTACAGATTGAAGTTCAATTTTTTCAAAACACATTACAATAGCAAAAAGTATTACCTGTAAACAAATTAAAACGCTTACCGAGGAGTAGGCGGTTGAGATCTGGGTGTGAGGCAACGTTCCAACAAACTGGAAGTACTGCCACGGCTTTGCAGACTGCTGCGTTTGCTGTTGCTGCAGTCTGCAAGCAAAATTACTCCTATATCGTTTGAAGAAAGACATCATTTGGAAACAAAATGGCTTCCCCAATGAAATCATCGTAGATTGCTGAGTAGCTATCGAAGGTCATCTAAAGAGCTATAAGTATTTTTAACTTACCCATATGAGAGACGTCATTCGGAAACATGATGTCTTCCCTACGGAGGTCATCGTCACTCTCTCCGTAGTCGTCGAAGGCTCGTTTCCTCAGATCATCGATGGAACCGTTGGAGAGTGCCCCGACGGTCACCACACCAGGCCCTGCGCCCGGCATAGGCGACGATGTATAGAAATTATCGCCACCCATCTGAAATAAACAAAAATAAGTTAAATATCGTTCGTATAAAAATCGTTGTTTAATAAAAAAAATGTCTCAAAATCACCCAAAAACTAGTGCAAGGATTTTCCACAAAACATGCCGCTTTGAAGTCAAGGGTTAAAAATAAGATTATCCTGTGGAAGCGGTGTTGGTAGGATACAATCTTCACGTATTTGTAATATTTGTATTGATGCATCAAATTAAATGCAAACAGGGTTATAGCGCTTAATTTATATTAACTTAAAGTCCATTGGCAATAGTACTAGTAATTTCAAACTTGCCAAATCTAACAACATGGTCATTTTTATTTGCATAGCAAAGTAGAGGGTTTGAGATTTTTTGATGTAAATAGGCGCGTAGTGCAAAATATTCAGTATTGATATATTCTTTTGCCTTAACATTTGTTTAATAGTGTGTGTACTTGTGTGACGTCACTACATACCTGCAAAGGCTGATGCAGACGTAACTGGGAGTGAAGAGAAGAGGAATGCGATCCGGCGTCTTCCATTTCGTCTGCCCATGGAGGTTGCAAAAGACGAATGTCAGCTCTCTTCACTTCCAGCTCTAATGCGTCCTTACAGGACTGCACATCGCTGACCTATTAGATAATAATCATTACAAGCCAACATAGTCCGCTACTTCTTACGTGGTGGTCAATTTAACCATGTCTTAACAGTCAATATTTGAAATGTCCGCCATACCAACAGCTTTTCAAAATTGCTTTTCCACAATCACGATTGGATCATTAGATAGGGATATATATGCGTTTATCATATGTATAGATTAGAACAGTCAACAAAAGGCTAAAAGAATACTAAAATAAATTATCACTCCAGCCGGCGATGAGGACTCGCGAAGACTCTAAATTGGCTAGACAACTTTAAACAACTCTGTACTTGTATATAAATGATACTTGACTACGGGAGAAGGAATGCTAATTGAGTATAATTCCATGATTATTATCGCACAGGACGATTTAACCTTTGGCGGGCGTTTTTAAAACAATTTGCAGCAACATTCTTACCCTGACAGTAATCCTCCTGATTGGCAAGTTCAGCACATGTACCACAAATCCTTTCACAAACACATTTTGCACATTTTCCCTGCTGGGATCTGAAGTCCTGACCACGCAAGCCGAACCAATGGGCAGGTGGCTCATCTGCGGGCTCGCGTCACTGATCACGTCATTCTTGTTCATCCCGAACACATCACAATACTCCACAGGTTCATTCTCATAACCGTCCAACTCCACCAGCACTTTGCAGCCTTCCGCTTGCCGTATCACCCCTGGGATATATACACCTCTATGCTTAGCTAATACCCGATGATCTCGCCATTCGGAGAGATCGATATTCGGATACAGAGAGAAAGGTTTGATGTCCTGAGGAGGGGAAGAATGCTGTACGATTGGAGATGGTTGGAGTACAGTCCTTTGGTAGTTTGGAGGATGATATTCAACCGGCGGCGGGATCGTGACCGAGTTATTGTTGGCACAGGTCGTTTGGACCATTTCCTCTAGCACGGAAGGGTCGAACTTCCGTTTCTTGGGCAGGTTTCTGACTGGCGCCTGCGTTGTCTGCTGGGCAGGAGGCTGAGGTGCGTTGCCGCTGCTGGCGTTTCCGGGATTGGTCGGATTGGCCATTGTTATGTTCGGAGAAGGATGCGAAGAAGATTGAGATAGGCTCACTGTGCCAACACTGCTTATCACCGAAGCAGGAATCTAGAATATAAAAGCGGATAATTAATAATCCAACACGCCAATAAACACGTTAAATGTACTATAAATAAATTCTGATTCCATGTATAGAGTTTATTGAGGAAAACGTGGATATGCAGATACCTCAATTTCGCATAAAACGAAACTACAGAGAATGATAAAATAAAATGTGCCCGAATGTGGTAGCCACAAAAAAAATAATACACTGTTTTTTTTTTTTCAATTCCGTAATCACCAAGGCGGTCCCTAAAAAAACTTCAACGCCAAAAATCGGAGATGAGAGTAATGAAGACAGGCTTTTATTGATTTTAATTTAGTCGTGTGATTTCCTCAGTAATGTCAGATGACGTGTCGCGAAGACTTTAAATACTCGTACAAGGCTTTAATAGAGAAAAATAACAGGTCATCATTATCTTTTTTCGTGTGATTAAGTGGCCAACTCTGGTGTCGGAGTTCCAAGCCCGAAGGCCTCCGACATGGTTTAAGAAATAGTACAGCCGGGGCCAACATCAGGCTATAAAAAGTACCTGGTCATCAATATCGTAGATAGATTGTGTACGGTAGTGGGTAGGAGCGGGGGCGGCGACGGAGGCCTGCGGCTGCGGGGCGCCGCCCGCGTGCCCACGCTGCATCACCGCCTCCCGCTACCAGTGATCAGTCATTGCGGGTAGCAATTACCTGGAACAACCACATTAAATATTAGTTACCGGACCGGGACCGGTTTTCCGGTATCAAAATGAGCATGTGTTAATTTAAAATATATGTATCCTGGTTGGTATCAAAAACACATAAATTCTTTTCCTAGTAAAGGCCCAAAGACCCAAGCTGTATAGTTTCGTGTCCACCGTTCTGAGACATGATAGTGAAATAACTCTTATGCCTGTAATTAAGCCGTAATTACAACGACGCCGACACATTTTAAACCGGAAGGAAGACGCGTATTCACTACTGTACTACTTCATAAAAGAAGACAGTGATATTACTTCCTTGAACGAATTTGGCACCAGTCCTACAGATATAACTTTAACGTAAGCAATAACTAGCTAGCAACAAATACTGTACTGTCAACTTTGCCTTTATTATTATAAATTTTTTTACGTGCAAACCCTAACTTGCCCTCTTGGTTTGCCTGTGTCAAACATCAAAGGCCCAAGAACAAACTTAATGCTGATCACACATATTTTGCACCGGCCGGGAATCGAGTCTTGGGCCCCTCGCTTGGTAGTTAGGATAACTACCAAGTCACTAAGTAATTATTTAGAATTATATGTGTCTATAAGACAGGTTTTAGATCTAGAAGTTAGCGCCGTCCAGTAGGCAAGTGGTAAAACTGAATTTCCGGTTCCCAGCAACATGTGATTGACCATGACAAATGGTCACTAAAAAGTAACCAGTTCCAATTATAGCCGTACCATCCTCTTCTGTTTCAACTGCAGGAATACAAGCCTTATTAATAATTAAATTTGTATAGACATTTCACACAGTGCCATCTAGGCCTAAACTAAGCATATATTGTAGGGAACCAGATTATTTATTTGTAAAATACATATTAACACCGAGGCACTGAGCAAACACCTACATAATATGTTCGTCACACGTCCGAACCATGACAAATCATGGTTGGGAATCGAGCCCATAACCTATAGCGCAAAAGGCAGAGCTACTACCAACCAACTGACTATGAGGACAGTCAAGTGTGACATGAGAGTGAACTGGCTTTAACCTACCACTAAGGCTTCAAATTACCTAGTAATATGCATGCGATACTGCCTATCAAGACGGGAAATACTAGTACAGTCAATATGTATATGTATGATAAATAAACTGACTTTTTTAGTAAGAATCGCTGCGCTCCTTAGAGCTAGGAGGTGACATATTTATTATGTCCAATGAGGTCACGAAGAATTGACCACAAATATACACCAAAGCGTCTAAATTATAAAGCCGGTCTAATTTTAGTCGGAGTTCAAACAATACCTGTACCACCTAAACATAGTATATAGTCGGGTTTTAACAATTTAAAACTAAAAACTGTTCAGCAATTAGTTTATTATAGGTTAGGTTAGGTACTGGGATTTTACTCACGTTAGCAATTACTTATCACGTGTTTGCATCGAGTTCTAAAACGTGAGAGCTATCAGAACATAGGTACCTATCGGATAAGAAGTGAATGAGAAATAACATAGGCGGATATAAAAATATATTACTTACTTTCATCGGCGGATGGTACAGAAGCTATGAGTTCGCATTGGATGGGTTTCTAAACATCTTCCTCATTTCATTATTAATATATTCTACACTTAGCGGAGTAACTACAGTTTATTTCTTACATTTTCCTCTGTTAGCTTAACTGCCTACTCGGCTCTTACTTGTCATTCAGTTCGATACCCAAAGCTCCAAGAGGACCGTATAACCTAATCCTACAGTCTGCCTGTTATCTCTTTTGAATCGTAGTTCTTAGGGAAATGAAATTTTTATAGGTAGATTATGTATTATTATTCTAAAGAAAACTTAAAACCATGATGCAATGCTAATACGCCGTGCAAAATATAAGCCACAATTTGGTCTATCTATCAATAATTAAATATACAGTTTGTGGCACAGAATACCTAGTATTCGGCATTTATGCAATGGCATGGGTAAATGAAATGGCGAATCCCACTTAGCCATTTCATTTACCCATGCCATATTACACAAAATCCATTCTTTATTCCATTGGCCGACCTATTGGCATATTGCCTTTGTTTTTACAAATATAATCTGTTAAGTTACATAATATCTCCTATTTGTTTACCGTTTCAAATACCTATATTATTACGGAATAACATATTTCATCAATGACTAGGAATGTACACAGAATCTTATCTGAAACCTACGCCACCGAAATGAAATAACAAAATTAAGTATTATATATTGTATTCTTGGTATGCTTAAGAACGAGCCTAGAAAAGCCGAGGATCCAAGGACCCTTATTTTACGTACATGTAGCCCATGTAGCATGTACCAACCGACAGTTATATTGTGGAAAGTAGCTTATGTCTACAATTATTTTTTCTTGCAGGGTGTGCAAAATAATTGTCATTATTATTTATTGGTAAGGTTGCCACAGTCACTTTTTTTTCTTTCAATTGTTCAGATGTTTACAGATCTTTTTGATAAGGAAGAAGTAATTGGTACTCAATTACAGCAGAGGACTATAGAAAGTTGCGATTTGCTAACAACAAAGATTACAATTCTCAACAGAACTGTTTCTACTAATTAGTTCAAGCGCCAACGAACCGTATCTGCAGGTAGACTGATTCCAGTGACCTCACGAGATCGCATCTAACTAATGATGTCATGAAGTCCATAACAATATAATCTGCTATCTGATATGTATATGTGTATAAAGTACTAAACTGCGAAGTTGGTTTTAGTATGAACAAGGATACGATTGGATATTATTCTGTGGTATGATATTAAGATCATAAATTGCCTTGATGAACAATACATGAGAATAGTAGTGAC
This sequence comes from Aplocera efformata, assembly GCA_921293045.1. Lineage (NCBI taxonomy): Eukaryota > Metazoa > Arthropoda > Insecta > Lepidoptera > Geometridae > Aplocera > Aplocera efformata. Next base: position 4,080,471 of record OV121057.1, read on the forward strand.
GTTTTTGCAGTATGACCTTGAGAGCGTATTTTCAAAAAAGCGGCCACCAATGGAACAGAACTCGTATCTAAATTTATGCTATTTGGTCGGACACAGGCGTTGATTTGTTTTATTTATGACAAAAACAGTTACAGAGCACTTAAAGTAAGTATTATAACTAGATGTAGGCTAATACTAAGGAGAAAAAAAGTTTCTTGCTGCTTAAAATTAAGTGGACAATACTGGCCCTAAACTAGGCAAAAACCTGTGTGATAGTTACCAGTGCATACCACTTACGTTTTGAAAACCAGTGAGCCACCAGTGAGCCAGCATCATAGGTGATCATAAGAAACAAACTACCGTTTATGCACTAAAATTCCGTCGCAAGTGACCTGGCCGGGGTTGACAGATCAGTAAATAGGGTTACTAAACTACCAAAATAACAATAAGTGGATGGTATTAACCGGAAAATATATCTAACTAACACGGAAGTTTTTATTTTGTAACCATTCAGTTAAAATAAAATAGAGCTAACACATATATTTAAAAGTAATAGTAACTGAACTCTTTCTTTTTTCGATTGAATTTGTCTATGGAATTTATCTTTGTGGGCCCATGCTGCTCGCGTCACAGCGTGTGGTTGACGGAGAAATTACAGGCACTTTAGGCGTTACATCCCCGTCTCAGAGTGTCGGCGTCTTGGGTCTCCTCATACATTGGTAGAGCGGCGGTAACCACTTAATATCAGATATACAACCACTTAGTATCAAAATAAATATGACTTGTATTGATTCCAAAATTTTAGTATTTTGGAATCAACACAAGTAATATTTCTTTCGCGCTGCTTCAAATCTGTTAGATCTAGATAGATTTCTAAAAGAAAATTATGTCATGTCAAGAATTCCTAAAAAGAATTCCTAATTCCTAGAATTCCTAAAAAAAGTCTAGCCATTTCTCTCTCACAGCTTCGTACATTTTTATTATAGTATCGAACTCGGGTCATTCCAAACATATGCATCCACATTCGCGAATCGGATAGTTATTTTAAGTTGAATCTAAATAGATTTGGCTCGGATCAATAACCTGGGGCTAGAGGTCTTTACCTTTTGTTTAATTTTTTACCAACCCGGAATAGTCGCGGCTTATCTGCAGTTTCAATAATAAACGAAGCACTAATATAATTTTCTATTATTAGCGATGCTGCCAGTTGGAAAAGGTCGATAAAGTCTAAATAATATAAGGGTTTACCTGGTTAGATTGTTCTAGACCTTTTTATTTAAATAGGTCGAACCAAAATATTACATAAAACCTATTATAATATAGAGCCAAATTATTAAATACTCACACAAATTTGAGAGTACTTAACTTAACGTACTTAACGTAACTTTTAAATTTTTATCCGATAGATTTTCATCAAACACAGCTGAGAATCGCATTAATGCTTAGTTTAAGGTACGCGTGATATCGAAAAATTTTTTTAATTAACGTTTCCAAGTGTTCTTCAAGAATTCAACGGATGTTTTTTAGTATTCATTCTTCATCACAAAACTTTCTCTGGACAGCCGCTGATCTCCCACTCACTGCAGGCGAAAAGATCACGCACCAGAGCCGTTGCAGGGAGACCTAGAGCGTCACGACCCCGAGGCCATGTCCCTTAAAACGTCGTAAAAAAGGGACCGGAAACGGATGGCCGCGGCGCTATTGCAGTAAAGGTGAAAGATATTTTTTTCTTTTTTCGTGTATCGGCTACTACGGAAGAGGACGGGCACCTCTACCACACAACCTGTACCTGTGACAAAGCCGTATGTAATTACAAAATAAGGCTTTGATATTATAAAGTGAACCTAAAATGTGAACCTTATGCCAAAAGATAGTAAAACCACTATCATTCTAGTATGATGCAGAAAATTATATCATTGCGTAATTGCTGTGACTCAAAATCAAATAGGTATTAAGCAATTGATATATTAAAAACAAAATATGGCACACTCTTAAATTATATTAACAAAAACCAGACTATATACAACTACGGATAAGACACACTCAATTATTTTGCCAAAGTCGTGCTTTGAAAATCAAAGATAAAATATAAAGGGATGTGAGTCTAGATAAATACAGGTTTTATCTAGACTATTTTATCTATATCTGTTGGTTGGGCATCTTTGGTCTATTTCAAGTCTTGCCAATTAATGATGAACTCCGCCCGAGGATCGAATCACCAATCTTCCTGTTTTTATTAAATCAATGGGTACAACATGTTCAAACAAGTCTGCACAACATCGGTCCCCATGCATACAAAATATGTGGACCTTCCTAACTTTACAGTTAGGTCAGTCTGACTAAATAGGCTATAAAAAAAATCCTTACATAGTTTACGTATCACAGGGGGTTTAAGAACACTTGTTTCACAAAAGAGTATTAAAACTTAGAGCCTGTTTAATTAATTGTAATTTAAATATTGCCACACTTTCCGTACAAACGGGTCAACTGAATATAGCTTTAACTCCCCTTTCGCGTATAAGGATATGTATGTACCTAATTTAATATTACATTTAGCACCAATGTTTGTAGTTCGTGATAGGTGTGTCGGCTTTATGACATATCACTTTCTGATACCGTGTTTTTTTTAATTGTTTCACGCAGGGGTGACAATCGACAAACGAGAAACAACCAATTCACTCGCCTCGACTGGACTTGAACGTCACTGAACGGCTTTTAAATGCATGCTGTCATGATTGTGAGTTGTTAGTGAAATAACATATTTTCATCAGACTTGGCATTATATTTTATGTATAACATAATTATATTGGTTGATTGAATTGATGCAAAATATTTTTTTTTATGTGTTTTTTTTTAACAGAAGTGACAGAACGAGCTGGAGGTTGGAGCCCACCTAATGTTAAGTAGTTACCTCAGCCCATAACAATAGTAATGCAACTTAGGTCCTCCTGACCGAAGGATGAGAAGACTCAAGTCGCACCCCGCTGCGCCCGTCACCCGAGACTGCGATATTGCGTCTCGTTTGCCTGTAATTTCACCGGCACCCCCACCCTTCCACAGCAATGCGAGCATAACTGCTTGGCGGCAGATTACCAGGTGTGGAGGCAATACTTCTCCGGGCGAACTTTGCACAAGTTCTACTGCTACTGCATATAACTTTGATATTTTGCAACTAAAGACGTTATTGCTTTTCACATGAAGTTACCAAACCAAAATAAAAATCTTTACACCAATTTTCAGCAAATGAAATACCACAAATATCAAAATGACACGGGTGTGATTTTAAGTCACGGGCGTATGATCTGATTATCCGATGACGCCCACGACGGCCGACAATGTCGTTGAATTCAAATTCTTACGCGCTAAACTTTGATGGATGGCATAAATGGATATATTATTATTTGGAACTAATCATCTTCTTCTTTTATTTATGGCCTCCGTGGTGAACTTATCCACGACTTGCCAGTGTCGAGTCGCAAGAATTAAATGAGCCGATATCAGATGGAGAAACTTGTACAAAAAAATACCTCGTTAAAAGAGGGAGAAACACAAGGAACTAATCATATTCACTAATAAACTCACTAGACAGATTCACAGAAAATATACTAAGCTAGCATTATATGGAATTTCCGTAATGAGCATAGCATTCAGTTTTCTACGACATTGACTTTAAAAAGAACCCCTATGTAATGTATTATGCTAAATAATTGAACAAGAACAAGAAGCCAAAAATAAACCATTGAACATGGCTTTTGAATATAGTTACAAGTTAAGCTTACAACTTACACTCGATTAGTGAGTGAGCTGTAAGATTTCTAAGCTGTGACAGATTACATGCCCATTCTTATGAGTCATCCCCATTTTAACTAACATGTGAAATTGGTAACAGGTTTTGATGCTTTGATGGTACACAACACAATTTGAGTTGGGCTTTATTGTTGTCTGTTTGCAAGTCAATTATAAAATATAAATGGAAACAAAAAATACTAGTGAGTGATTTTGCTCTACACTAGTATTATACCTTAAACTATTTTAGTTATTTGAATATTCTGATTTGAAATGTAAAATTATGCTATTGTATTAAATATCCTTTGGAATTAAAATATCATAAGTCTGCAGCAGTTCAGTTATTTGCATTTTATTTTAAGCATTGAGTGACTATTGTCCACAGCATCTAACTGATTAATAAAAAATGATGGCACTTAATATGTCTTGTTCCAAAATAATAATGTAATTGCTAATATATTGTAGTATTAAAATTTGAGACCATAAAACAAGATCAACCAGGGCCCACATTCTCGGCTTTTATATAGTACAGGAAATTATTTTATCACCTCTTAAAATGATAAAATACCATGGTGTTTGAGAATGCTGTAATGGGGTATGTTCCAATGACATGAGTCAGCATATTATATTAAACAAGGCAAGTTTTCAAAGAATATAAATAAATAGGACATTTCACTCATTGCCATGTAGCCCCAAACTAGGCATAGCTTGGGCTACTTTGCCTACTATGGGGACCAGATTACTGATACAATACTTATATATTTCTACATTACAGTAGCTTCGTTAAAAACTACCAGTATTTAACAAAGCTACTTTACAAAGAATTTACAGTCCCAATAATGAGGCAATTATTCACAAAGACAATAATATTAAAAAAACATTGTATGATTCACCACATTATTGAAGTAGAAAAAGGGTTCCAGACATTTATCTGGTACCTAGTTACATAACTAAATTTGCACATCATTCACAAAGTTACGTAGGCCGTTACTTGTATAACAAAATTAGCAAAATTATAAAATCTAACACTTGATTATCTAGAAACTTAAATTTTAATTTAATTTTGATAGTGCCTAGCATAATTTACTGTAATATTATTACTTATTACATAATATAGTGTTATAAATATAAATTTCACAAAATATACACATGTAATTTTGCTCATTACTAAGTAACCACGCTATCTAAGGATCAATCAAATGGTCTTTGGATTGTTCATTTGAATATAATGTATACTTCATACATTAGGAATAAATTATTGCTTAAAATGAGGTTCATAAATTTAAAAAATAGATATATATATTTTTTTAAGCATATAAGTATCACAAGAAGATTTGAAGATTTATCTGTTTTATCGGGGTATTTAATCTTGTACCAGTTCTAAACTTAACCATTCTGAAATGTACAAGCGTAACTTACCCTAACAATAAGGTATCAATTATCCTAACAATAATATAAGATGGTCACTGCAAAAGGTAAACCTGCTCTACCAAAACACAGTTTTTTAAGTAGTGTGGAGGGTAGAAGCCATTGTTTTGCTGTTACCAGATTAAAATGTTGAACAACAGTGTTGAAAGACATAAATTATGAATAAAGCATATTTATTCAAAAACTTGTTTTAAACAAAAAACAATATTCACCATAACTAACTATTTTTATGATATAAATTTCATGGACAATATTTTGGTCTTTGACAGTTTTCTCAAAGTTTTGCCAGTTTTCATGACAAACTCAAAAAAAAACTTTATATGAGTTATGAGGGATAACAAAGAGAGGGAATTTATCAGTCTTTCGACTTTGGTATTGAATTATTCAATAATTACATACTTGCTCACACTTTCTTCCAGATTTTCAGCTTGAACATTGATTTAATCATCAGCCTAAACATTATACATTCTTCTAATAATTAGATTTATTGTCTTTTTGATAGAGTAGCTCTAAAAGGTTTTACCTTGTTACCTTACAGTGCAAACAATTTTTTAAACCTTAGTATTGGTATGCAGCAGGACACTGATAATCCAGTCCAGTTACCAGCGAACTATTACAAGTGTTTACATAATGTTTCTACATTATTAACATCAAGTAATAGCTTCATTCATTTCACTATAATGTCTCATATGTAACTAGCTATGTGTCAATACACATACAGATGTATTGACACATGTCTTGCTAACATGTGCATCTACTAATACACCTGCTAAAATACTGTATAATGTGGACTATACATACAGGTTTACTCCTGTCCAAGACAATGACAAAGCATTCCCTTTGCATGAGGCCAGTGCAGGCTCACTCATATTAAGAATTAGAATTAAGCTTCCCAGCTTCCCTATGTGGTCTGAGTGAACTTAATGTGTGATGAGCATTAGTATGTTCTAGATGTAGATTTGTAAATATCACTTCCAACGCAGGGAATCTTGATGTAAGCATAATATTTTTAATGGAAAAGTTTATGAGTTATCTATTTGACAGATCTGTTGGATAAAACTATATGTATGTAACTATATGTACAGACAATAAGAGTGCACTCTGTACAGCCAAAGGGAAAAATTTAAATACATATTGATTATTTAATATATTAAAGTTTATCTGATTAAGTATTCCTCCAATACATTGAATTAGATTTTGACCTACTCTAAAAGTATGTATTCTTAAGTTACCAATAAAATAATATGAAATAATAATACTGCAATACCTAATGCTTGCTACCAGGTCTATACTATTAGGAGTAATTAACCAGATGGTCAAAAATATCTTAATAAGCAGTATACTCAGTAGATAATATTATCTATTCTCTACAAAGACTACATCCTCACCTGTATAGAATGATTGTTATTTCACAGCAGAAGAACATGACATGTATTGTTGACTAATGACCAATCTATTGACAGTTCACAACCAAAATATGGTAGTGGAAGGTTAGCTTAGCGCCGTAGTGCACTGGTGGCAGTCAACAGCTGATAAGAATTGTATAGTAATCGCTAGGATTCATACACACAAGAAACGAAACACATTCTACGCATGCCTAATCGAATTTTGAACCCAAAATCAATTACTGTTGAAACTCGAAAGCAAGAAGTACTGCAGCCATCCCGACTTCAGTGAATAGGCTACGAACTATCACTGCGCTGCGCGATGCACAAAATCGAAACCCATTACTGTTGCATGTTTATTGTCATGTGCGGCCTACATGCGCAGACATCATGTCAAGACTTATGTATCTATAAAATTCCATATCGTGATACGACTGGTATATGGCAGGTACTCACCGTCGCTTTCCATTGTCCCGAACGCGACGCACTGTGTAAACAACCAAACCACATAATAAAACAAAATGGAAGTCCGACTCGCCCGCACCGAGATGAGCAGTTTTATGATCGCTCTCGAGTTGTAAAACGTCGTTGGCTACTATCCTCTGCCGTAGGCCGTAGTATTTTAGCAGCCCCCCTCCAATTTATTATGACAGTCACCAGATTAGATGGCACACGATCAAACAACAATAAGTTCCAATATTTCACTAATCACACTTATAAAAACACCTCAAAATGCATTTAAATAAAAGACGATCTACAGAAATTAAAATAGTCACTTGAATTGAAATTATTAATCATTGAAGCGTTTGACGTACTGAGACACAACACCCACCACATCAAAAAATTCAACATAGCGACTGGCTGGGCAAAGCCAGCTTTCAATAATTTCCACTCGAACATATCCCCGTTTCCCTCACTCACCATTCATTTAATTATTTCACAATACGTGCAAAAGAGACGGAACTATATAAATATTTCCTATGTATGAATAGAATCGGTGTTTTGAAGTATCCCTCGCCCCGGTGATGTCCGAACCGAGTTGAATGGACCCGACAAGTGCTCAACCATTGGATCGATTATGATGGTCACGTGACAAAAATGTAGCGCTCTGGAAGCGCGCGAATATTTGAATGAAAACATCCCTAATCATTTTCTTTCGATATGTACTTACGGACCATTATTTATTCTGTGATCACAGTCCTCACAAGAACCCATAATATATTAAAATATATAAAACCAACATGTACAATACTTATATGTTATATAATCAATATAAATTTCGTATTAGTAATTTAACTTAACGTACGTAAATACTCTAGCATAGATGGTGTAACGCGCTTATCCAACGAACATATTTTGGCAATTTTTGCGGGAAACGTGGTAAAACACGCTTGGCGCAAGGCTTTCAAAAACAAATCGTCCGTGTTGCTAAAAACACACATTGCAACATAAAAACACGAAAACAATAATAAAACTCATACTAACAAAGATATTGCTGTACCATACACAAGCGATTTATTCACGTACTTATTATTTGACAGTGGCCCAGGATAATAGCAGCGACTTTCAATCTGAAGGTCACTGGTTCATACCCACATGAGCATAATTAATTATTTACTTAAAAAAAATATGGGTTTGTTCTCAAGACGTGAAGGAACCATTGAGATGAAACCGACATGTCCTAGAATCAAAATCTCGAAATAATGTGACATCTACTAATCTGGCCTGGGCTCCCGTCTCACTTATCTCGTGTGCGAGTCTCCGCAGTGGGAAAATTAGAGGCCGATACAGATACATAAATATATTATATATTATCAGAGATGGAGCATAAATAAACACAAGTAAACAAATAAATTAAATTTAAAAGTTTATCACTAGATTTTACACGTAATCTATACTAATATTATAAAGCTGCAGAGTTTGTTTGTTTGATTGTTTGTTTGTTTGAACGCGCTAAACTCTGGAACTACTGGTCCGATTTGAATGATTCTTTCCGTGTTGGGTAGTCAATTTATCGAGGAAGGCTATAGGCTAAGTTTAAAAAAAAAAATTTGGGATCCTTAAGTAAATTGCTATTTTGTAACACAAGGTGTAAAATTTAAAACCTATTATATTTTTGCGTGCGCTGTAAAAACTATTGACAATAGAACAAAATAATGTACTACGGGTTTGTAGATCCCATTAAGACCTACAAAAATCTAGCTATCATGGTTTAATCACAATAACCGATTTTGTGTATCAAATTTGTACACCGTGTGCAGTTTGATCCAACTTAAAAGATAGGAGAGCTCACATCTCAATTTATGAAAGTAATATTATTTTGTTGCAAATTATAATATCGTATGACAAAAACGTTAGCCACAACAACGCGTGGCCCGGTCAGCTAGTTAATAATATGAATATTACTAAACTTTCAACTGTTTATCAAAATGAAATTTTGAATATGTATAAATATATTTATATATATTATATACACATACACACTTTTTTTTTGTTTTGTTGTTTTTTATTTTGACGACTCCGTGGCTTAGTTGGTAGTAGCCCTGCCTTCGAAGCGAGGGGTCGCGGGTTCGATTCCCGGTCGGGGCAAACTTTGTGTGGTGAGCATGAAGTTTGTTATTGGGCCTTGGGTGTTTGTCTTGTGTTTCTGTTTGTCCATGCCATCTGCGACACAGGGAATCCTAGTGCAATGGTATGAGTGTGTAAACGTTTATTTTTTATTTTTATTTTATTTAATTTGCTTTTGGTTCCCTCCAATTTGGTGGCAACAGGTGCTGAGAGAATTAAGCCAGATTTACTAGATTCAGTTTGGGGTAATAGGCGATTAAATAATTACCTACACTATTTAGACGAACACTAGTGTTGCGTTAAAAATATATTATTATGAGGATACGTTTTTTTTTCTAAGTAAAAGTTGACGGCACGATTTGAGGGCCTGGTGATAAGTGATTTACTTGCTGACTGGTCGTAAGATGCAATTTGGATCTTACACTGAGTCGCTTTTTGCATTATTCAGCCACAGTCTGTCTGCTGCAACAGTCTGTTTTATCATAAAATAGCTGTTCCCCTCGCCTTTAACTCCTGTCAAAATTGATTCAGCCGTTTCGGAGACTTTTATCCCTTCTCCTGAAGGAACGGTGCTGAATTTCGGAATAAAAAGTATCCAATTCATGCTAAGTTTTATTTGAATTCATTCAGTAGCTTCGGCGTGATGCGTGGCCAAGACTGAGGGTTGTGATGTCTGTAATTTCTGAACTACAAAACCGATGACCTTGAAATATTTACCGAAGAATCATTGAAGTGCCTCCTTTCTAACAAAATAAGGTTAAATGAAATCGGAGTAAAGTTTCATTTGAATTTTTTCAGTAGTTTCGGCGTGATGCGGGGCCATGAGACAGACAGACAAACAAACATGAAAAAAATTACAGTTTTGGCTTCAGTATCAAAGACATCAAATAAAATTTTCAAAATATCTTCAATGTTCAGAATCGGATCTGTTACAGTTTTATTATAGATAATTATAGATTTAACAGGCAAAAATTGTAGTGTGACGGCACTTGTACAATATACCCTCTTTTCAAAAGCCCAAACGAAATACTATTGGTTTAACCGTCTTCAACATGAATATTCAGCTTCTTGCGAATTTTTATAAGCCTAAAAGGAATAGAGAGGATGGGAATGACAAAATAGGCGTGCAAGACACATGGCCTAAGGCTGGTTTTAGTGTCATGCTGCCACCATGCTCTAATGGTCTATCAGTGACAGGCCATTAGAGTATGGTTACTTATGAAGCGCTTTAGAGTAACGCCAATCGCTTATCGCTAAGCCATACAGAGCGCTTGTCTTTAGGGAGTATTTAATGTCGCACTGAACGCACGCGCCGTCGAGGTAAAGTCGCGATTTCTATTCATCGGGGCGTCAGCATGACACTAAAACTCACACTGACGGTCGACGCTGACCAGCATCGCGCCGAGGCCTCAGCGCCGATGGTGGTCGTGACTCTAAAACCAGCTCAATCAGTACAGAAAGATCAAATAATCATGCTCCTATTACAACATAATTACTCTTGTTTATAAAATAAAAAATATAAAGGATTTTGAAAAATTTATTGTGTATGAAAATATGACCTACTTACTTAAAATTAAGTAATAATGACTATAAAACAAGTCTATACTACTGCAATGCAAGTTACATGTTTCAAACTTAGTTTTTAAGTAAGTGCTTCAATAACAAAAATTTTTGCCTTTCTGTAACTTACCACATTGTATTGTTGTCACACACTAAGTGACTCTAGTGAAAGTGTGATAGAATTGCATTTTTTTTATTATGTATTTAAAACATAAAAAGCTACATTCATCAAAAGCTACTGGCAAACTAGCTATCTCCTTAAATTGAAATCTAATGTTTGAGAATTTCTATCTTCAAAAGAAGTTTAGTCAACACTTGTAACAAAAAAGAAGGTCTTATGCCGTCTTAAAATAAAAATTTGTAAATATTACTAGATAATTTAATTAATTAATTGCTGGTTTAAGCATTGGACAATATTAGCAGTAAATATTTTATATATTTATGTGATTGCTTTTTATTTAACTATTAGATGCCAAGACCGAACACAGAGACAATGCAGTACATAGTTTTATTTTCCCAGCGAACAGTGCAAGAGCCATCAGTGTTATTGTCCCAAAAACATGAGGAAGCTGTGTGTAGTCCAGCTCCATTTTTCTGCATGATTGTGCATGTCACTGAAAATAATAATTATAAGTAAACGGAATAGAACAATAATAATTTATTGCCGGAAGAAGTCGGAATGCATACCAATATATTTGTAGGGCTTTTGTAACTTTGTCAGCTGGCCCAAACAGGATTCCACCACAGCAGAAGTCCACTGATTTACTTTATTATGCTGGTAGGCAGTGCCGCCGATAGAATTCTCAATAGCTTCTTTAATAATTTTACTCACATCGTCCACTATGAATTGATTCTGAAACACGTCATTATCGGTTAACACTATAGAACGTCGATCGTATCTAAATAATAATAAACGATATACTACTTACTTCTTCAACTAAATCGTTGCATTCTTTGACCTCCATGGCTTTTAACTAATCCTATTGAGAAATATGCAAGATACGAGGCAGTTTACAGCAAAAACAACAATTTTTGACGCCACTAAGCAAGAAATAATAAACTCCAAATTTGACGTTTAAATTAAAATGTAGATGTTGGTATTACTGCATTCCTTCCTCTAGCGTTGTTTTGTCTATAGACAAGGGAAGAGTTTGATTGAAAATATAGTTATGTAAAAAACCGTACGACTATCGAGCATTGGCACTCGATTATGGAATTAGCTACCCGATTTTTAGGAGTTTACTCTTGTTCCTAATTTTCATTTATCGTTAGGATAATCCGGATATCCACGTTTATTTTCTCTAAGCCTCTATAAGAGGTTTAGGAATAGCAAGAGTTAAATATAATATTGTTCGTACTAGCATGATTGTTAAAACCCTTGGGTGCTTTATCTTTATTTGTTACTAGCAATTTTTTTCTTGAAATGAATGTCAAATCTGACTTATTTAAATAAAATATTTTTTGTTCTTTGCGAAATGAACATGGGTAGCTTGATTCCCGTATCAAAATAATTAACTATGGCTTCATCCGTGCAAAATAGTAGAGGTTCCCGTCCTGGCTTTTGTCCATGTTGTATAACTTGTAACAATTGGTGTTGGCGAGCCTTTAAATGGCTCCCAGTGTTGTTGATTATGTCTATCATGAGCTGGTCTTATTATGCCTACGTTATAAAATTATGCTTCGGTTAGTATTTCTAGGAATTCTAAATATGTATTTTACCTGAATGAGTAGTATTATGTATTCATCGTTCATTTGCTTTTCAGATACAGTTGATAATACTGTGCAAAAATGCATCTATTTGGTGTTGTACCATATTCTTTTGATTATGTTCGCCTGGTCCTATTGGAGAACGATTTTTGCAGATATCAAGCCAATACCAGACAAGGTAAAGTTACTTTTGATATTATCTCATAGTTACTGTCCATAACTTTGGCCATATTTATGTAAGTATCTTATTTTCGCCCTACTTGATCAACATTTAGTGGGTCTCATGTAATTAAGTTATTGTTCTGGTGCAAGAACAAAGTAAAACTAAAACTATTTAAATGTAATTTTACTTTGTTTGACCTCATACTCAATTATTTGTATAATATCTCCTTGCCCTAGCTTTCTGAAAAACAGAACAGAAGAGTCTGTGATTGTTTAACCATTATGATCTGTTTATTTAGCTTCAATTTAATTTTAAAGTATCAAAAATGTCAATTATGTATGTGAACGTGGAGAATTCTGGCAATTCCATTTAATGAGTCATGTGGATTAATCTATCTGATAAATAGTAGACTTTTCTCTTAACCATTTTTTTATTAAGTAAAATTACACTTGAAACCACTGAAATATCTACTGTGGTTACAAGTGTATTATGTGGATAGATATAAGCAAGACTTCACTAAAAACCATACAAAGCTTCAATCAAGGCTTAAAATTTACACTTTGGAATTGTATAATTAACCATTTCCTAGTTAAATTGAACAAGTTAACAGTGAACGGAAATTGACTATACTGGTATTTTCACTCACACATTAAAAATAACAACCAATGTGATTATTCTTTGTGTATTTGAACTATTACTTTTTACATCAGTAGGCTCCATAAACAGCCCATTAGTGTGAAACATATAGGCTAGTCATAAAATCATGAAATAATAAGAAAATAGTAATTTTAGTTTACATATTGTGTAATTAAGTCTAAACCTGAATTGCCCAATTGGCTAAACCATTTCTTTATGTGTTGAATATTTTATGGAAATACTAATGTACACTAGATTCAATGTGTCACTGCCCAAGAAGTTGAGTGATTATTAATATGTAAAAATTTGTAGAAGTCTACACAAAATGATTACTATAATACCATCAAATGTTTATAAAGGAATTAATCAAACTGTGATGTCTGTTGTAGTATAAGCTGCCACCTTCAGAGCTTGAGAAACTCTTGAGTGCAGAGTCTGAAGATGCTCAAAGGCAAATCCTGGAAGGTTTTGCCAAAGATCTACCTCTAGTCACTAGGTATGTATACATAATACATATATCAATGCTGATTCTGTGGTGTAACATCAAAACTAAAACAAAATAAGGTCCATCTCCGTAATTGGTAAATGACATGGGAAAACAAAATAAGCTATAGACATACCAATCACACGGTACAACTTAAGACAAGATACAGTACATTTATTTTAAAACTGATTGAATACAACTAAGTGTCTCTAACTTGGCTTTAATGCCAATCACCAAATGATAAACAATCCTGTCCAAAGTTTTAGAGCATTTTAGAGTTGTCAAGGTTAATTATAATTTAGTTTGATGCTAATAGATTTCATACCATTATCATGTAACATTTTTTAAACATTCAAAGCTGAAACTTTTTAAATTATTCTATTTCAAATAAGTTAAACAAAAGATGTCATTTTTGTTAAATATAACAAGGATGACAGATGCATATGCAAAAATATTATCAAATATATGTGATAAAATCCATATTTCTTTATATTATGATGCTAAGAACTTTCTAATTTTTGTCCTATAATTATTTTTATTAAGCCGTGGTCTTTCATAAGCAAAAACATATCCATAGGTTATTGTAGCTAACAACAGATCCGTTTCATATCAATTTTTCTCAATTCTAGATTGAGACTTGCATTAAGAAAGTACAGCAATCGCTTTTTCAAAGTGGAAAGCAAAAAAGAAATCATAGAAAATTTTGCAGGCACTTTACCTGTTCTGACAAGGTTTGCTTAACTATATATTTACTAGAATTGGGAAAATGATTTTTGTACTTTATACATACATATATTAAAGTCTATTGTTAGAGGTAAATTAAATAGTTAAAATTGTGTAAATAATGTAGTAAACAAACATAACTAGTTATAAGTTTGCATCATTGTATTGAACTGTGGTTTTGTAACTTTCTAACTCAATATTAGATTTGTGCAAAGTTTTATGGTTTAATGAAGTTTCAATAGTTTATATTAGGTCATCAACATATAAATACAACTTCTCAAGAATACAAAATAAATTTATTTTGTATTCTTTGGAAGCAGAAGTAGAAAAATTCGTGCATATTATATCCTTGATACTGTAGTTCTTACCAGCTTCGAATGTTCCCACTGCTGGACACAGGCCTATGCTCGTCTGGCGAAAGTGAAAGCTTCTTAATCTATTGTATGATGGCAGCCATAATAAATAAAAGATGTTCATTGACTTTATAATGGACATACACAGTATTTACAGTGCTGTTATCTAAAAACTAAGAACCATTGCAGTAATAACATATAAAATATTTTAGAAAAACAAAGTCATTCATCAAACCCATAATATGGTTGATTTTGTTATTATATTAAAGGTAGATCTCCATCCTAACTGTTACTGATGACTTTGTCACCAGAACTATGTCCGGTTCCGTCCGCTACTGCAACCGCTGTGTAGTCGTCAAGCCCGATCGTGCTCACCACTGCTCCATTTGCCAGCGATGCGTGCTCAAAATGGATCACCACTGCCCTTGGGTCAACAACTGCGTCTGCTTTCATAACTACAAATTTTTCATGTTGTTCCTGGGATATGCACTGATATACTGTCTGTTTGTCATGTCGACATGTCTTCCATACTTCATTAAATTTTGGAGGGTAAGTTACTTAGCTATTAATTATCAGATTTTAAAATTTATTGGAAGATTATCTGAATATAAGTGGCTCTAAAAAGTATGTTTAGACCTTGTCCGATAATATTTCAAGCTCTTTATTACAATTAATTTCAATTACCTCTTAAAAACAAATTTAGTATGGTATGCCTCAAGGTCTTCTCTTAGTGCTCAATACTTCCTAAATATCTTTCCAAGCTAAAAACGTCACCCACTCGTATTAAACAACAGATTGGTGTAAATAAATAATACAGAATATTACACAATTATGTTGTATTTTATACTTGATTGTGTTATTGTTTGCCAGCAGGTATGTGATTAGAGACTGAATAAATTACCTGGGCTTTATTTTGAAAACATACTGCACTCGTTAAATGTATTTATGTTTATCTTGTTGCATGAGATAGTGAAATTATTTGTGATTTACAGATGTATGAACAGTACAAGCATGCCCACTGCGATCGCTTAATAGCGAAAGGAGCTAGTATCTCTAAAATGTGCATGGATTTGATAAATGTAATATTATTTCCTTAATTTTTCATTGTCATTTAGCTAGAAAGATTTAATATTCCATTTAGTAAAGTACTCTAACATTGTTCAATGATGCACCTTAAATATCGTCTGAACTGAATCAATTTTGCTATACCTACTGAACAATATACTGAACAATATTTCGGATTTTGTACTGGCATTAATTTATCTTTAGTAGTGCTTAAGGTGGTTTATTAACCATTCATTCCATCACAAAATTAATTATTGTTATAACCAGTTAGATCATAACACAATGTCAACTTTGATTCATTTCTATGCTGCCTATTAGTGCCTATGATCTTAGGGTTATGTAACATTACGTGAATTTCTCAATTTAGCGTCGATTCGAAATTTTATTGTCAGAGTAACTCGAGAGTAAAGCAATTTAAGTTTTATGTATGGTAAAAGTCTAAAAATAGCCATATTTGGATATAGTTGTTACTGTTTAATTAAGCAATATTTTAACAATACTTCGCACGTCACACCTTTTCAAAAAAACTAAGAAAAAAAAAGTAACAAGAAAGAAACCTCCATGGCGGGTAAAAACAGGCAACAGCCACTTTTTTTATAGAGATATATTTTGTTAGTTGTATTTTTGCCATAAAACAATATTATTTGTTTTAGTTTACAGATTCGTTTTTGGCGTAAAGAATGATATTGTCTCATATAAATTTAATTACGAATTTTTATTTTTCAAGATGATAGTAATGAAATCGTCAAAAATCTTTATTTCCGTTGAATTATTAAAAATTATTTGAAAACGTAATTTTTTTAAATACATTTATTTCACTGGGTACACATCCCTACCTCTTTTATCACCTCTCTCTAGCCTCAAAGGTTTGCTGGAAGAGAACTCTTTTTAGGGTTAAGCTCGCCTTTGTACATACTTTTTGTTTTTAGTTTATGTTTCCTTTTATTTTATTTTTTCATGTGTGTGTGTGTACAATAAAGAATTACGAATTACGAAATAAGTACCTACGAGACCATGCGTTCTTAAAACTAAGTTTAGCGCTTGTTCTATCCCTATCCGACCTTCCATGGAAAGAATAAGGCAGAAAACCCTAAATCAGTCATTTGTTATTTATTATTATGTGACACGTTATTTTATTAATAAAATATAATCTAAGACTAATAATCTAAAACGACTCCAGATCTATGCATATTTAGATAAGCTAAAATAGTTCACATTGAGTAGCGATACGGGGTTGTAGGTCAATAGGTTTATTGCTTACTAAAGATATATTCATAGGTTTCAAAGTACATCTTAACAGTTCGATAGTATTCTATTCTCCAAATCGGTCTACAAAATCACCTCCCCTCAAGAAAAAAACTATCTATTAAATACATCTATTTGGTATTTAAACTAAGTATACAATATAAAAAATTATTTAATGAATCAAAAAGAAAATAACCACAAGTCTTTATACGCACAGTTATAGCAATTAGTGAATAATTGGATAGATTAGATATAGCATTTCGATAAATCATTATGATTCACTATGTAGTTATTTAGTACAGCGAAAGTTCCACATTGTTTGTGCCATCGCAGTGGGATGACTTCGGTTTACGGATTTATATATCGTTCTTAAAAAACAACATAATAATGCATAAATACAAATGTGTTTTGTAAACAGTTTGGAACAATCGTTTGTTGGCAACAGTATAAAACACAGTATATTAAAATTTTTGGAAATTTAATATATATTACAATACAATACTTTAGCCATTGTTTGGTAGTAATGGTTGTAGAGATAAACTGTATTTCCATCTGACTTCATTTATTTAAACACTAGTACAGGGTTTACCGTTATCTTTTCCAATTTCAATAACTTTACCTTTTGCCGAGAGGGAGACGATTCTCGGAAATACGCTTATTAGTTACCGTTACTACAATATGATTCACCAATATCACTACTATGTATTCTGTGGCGTGCGTAATGAGTAATGAATAGTCTTGAGTACAATGTATTGCAGCATGAAGAATCCTACAGATAGTGTTTTTACCAGTACAAAATGTCACCCAAGGAAAACGCCGTATTTTATGTCTTTTAAGATATATGAATTTATGTTGGATTTTTAATGGACCTATGTGTCACTATAGTTTTAACGGCTTGGCATTTATTACAGTGAGAATATATTCGTCATTGAACTCGTCATTGAAAGCTCGTGCATTGAACTAGAACTTTTTGCTTTAAAAGCCCAAACTATTATACTTTTTCTGCCATTGATTTTATTACCATACTTGATACCATAAACATGACACTAAAATGATTCATGATATTTTTTTGCTGGAATGCTATACCGCCGCCTTTGGGTGATGTTGATTTTTTAATTAGCTTATTCTTTCTATAATCGTGCCATCCTAGGTCTATTACGTCGTATTCGCTTCCATACCAGCCTCTAATGTTCACACTGCAGGGACACCGGCCTACTCTCGATAATTGAGAGTGAATGGGCTTTGATCTACCACGGGAGCCCAATCCGGATTGGTAGATGACACATGTCTTCGAATTTATGGTTCTAAGACATGACAGTTTCCTCATGTTGTTTTCCGTCACCGTTTCGAGAACGTGGGTTTGAACCAGCGACATTCAGATTCAAAGTCGGCGTCTAAGCCCCTGGACCACCACGCTTTTCGCACCACGTATTCGCTTGTAGAAGCGAAATTGTATTGTATCCCTTTTATTCACACGCAATGTATCGCAGTTAATCCGTGTAAAAGCGCCCGTCTGTGTATTTCACTAAAAGCATTTCTTACGGAATGTCTCATCCAAACAAGCATTTTTTTAAAGCGAGTAATGACTGAAGTCCTATTGTTGCTGTTATGGATGCTCTTATTTAATTAGTAGTAAAAAAATAAAATAACACTAGGTACCAGATTATAAATTAATGATGTATTGTACAATTTCAGAACGAGATGGGAAGTGTAGAGAACTTGGGCCGATACCACATCGTGTTTGCTTTCTTCGTCTCTCTCATGTTCGCTATCTCTCTTGGCTCCCTTTTTGGATACCACTGCTATCTAGTCATGTTCAATAGGACCACATTGGGTATGTATTTTATTGTTTTTTTTTTTTTTTTTAATTTAACTTTTTCGTGTATGCGTTTTCAGCCCGTACCCAAATTACTACTCTCTTTAGAAAGTAGTTATAATTTAGTCCTATAGAGCTCTAAGCTTACAATATCAAGGGCACCAATCTTGGCTTGATCAGGAGTATTTAATAGCTAATTGAATATGTTAACTATTTGACATGTAGACGATAGGCCGACCTAACGCCTCATTCCAACTTTAGAGCCAGTTCAGCCAGGTGAATAGTCAAAGATAAACGGCGTTTTGAACTGCATCTTATCAAAGAATCGACAGAACTTTTTAAAATCATATTTTATGGTTCGCAAAAGCTTCATTACTCATATCGCGAGCAATATAATGGCGAAGATCTTGTAAAATATACAAAGTAATCATTATCATTTTGGGATTTCTTGTTCGTTCTTAAATGGAGGGAATAATAAGAACGTAAAAAGGGGCCTCCCCAAATATTTCTTTAAGAATTCAACGGAAATAAAGTATTTTGGTCTTTGAATTTTTGATTTCCGCGTTTGTATTGTATTTTGTTAGTGAATGCGATGCCATTGACCTACATTCTTTTCTAAAGTAATAAAGCTGTGTCAATATCGTCTATTCGAAGGTACTAAACCGCAATTTGGTTTCAGATATGATTGTTGCCTACAACAGAATGGGCAGCCCGACTGGTCAGATTATAAACTCTTTGCTTATGTCCTTGGTCAATGGTAATTGCAATCACTTACTGGTAGATGCATTGTGTAATTACACTAGACAGTACTTAGTAATTAGTAAAAAAAGATATCGTTTTGATGTTAGATTCTAAATTAATTGAAGATTGAAGAATTATGTATTTGCCTTCTTAGATTTTAATATCTTATAGTTACACATATACAAAGGCATACAAAGTTCAGGGTACATTTTGAGAGTAGTTAGAGACATTGATTATTATATATGTATATGTGATACGAATCCCTTTACGAGGCGATTTTAGTCGCCAGCAATCATACAATATCTTTGAAAGCAATAATTACAACTTTTTTTTCGTGTTCAACTTAAAACTATGCCGAAGTAATGTTATGGCTACCTGGACAGCATTTTCGGTGTTCTTACTTAGGTCATCCTAAACCGGTGAAATTACGCGCATAAAGTAAAATGTATCCTTCCCATCCCTAGGGAGTAGGCGACTCAGTCGTTTTTCTATTGGTAGAGATATAATCCAAGAACTGTTGGGCTTTTGCTCGTATTTTCAGATACTATACATGACATGACTGATTTAAAAATCTAATACACCACAATACTGTTTCAATCCACTGTTTTTTACCCTTAGAGGTAAAAATTTTCCATGCAACTTCTATCGCTCTATAAGAAAACATACTAAAAAATGTAAAAAAATTATACGGCTAATAAATAAACTAGCTGAGATATTGCGTAACAAATATGAAAAAAGCAAGATAGTTTGCATCACAGCAAAACCGTCTGAGTTCCCTTTTTGGTTCAAAAGATAAAGGCGTATACTAGACAGACGTAGTGTTAGTAAGAGGGTTATCTTTACCTTTCGAGTAGACTCGAAAAACATATTAGCAGTATGTTCAAACATTTCGCTAACTCGTTTAAAATGCCAACTTTCAGAGGCGTTCCGAGCCCCCATGTTCCGGGGAGGTGCGGACAAGCACGGCTTCTCTCTCGGAAAGTACAACAACTTCAAAGAAGTGTTCGGTAACAATCCAAACCTGTGGCTGTTGCCTGTGTTCACGAGGTAAGAGCTTTTTTTATTGGTTTTGCAGCGTTGGCAATACTGGGGCGTGTGTGTTGATTGGGCATGTTTAGTGTTTAGCGAGTTCAGGTGGATCCAGATTGTAACATCGTTATTCGATCTGAATTTGATCTTCTGCCCATTGAAAGATTTGGAGTATTTCAATACTGGGAATATGGTTAAGTAATTGTACTTAGCTAAATTGTACAGCTTCGGGAGCTGTACTACTTGTACAGCTTGGCAAAAACGTCGGCAGATGGAACTTATCTTGGCAGACATAATCTTGCATGGTCCGAGCAAGACAGCATGTGAGTCAGCGCTATATAACTTTTTTTATGTGCCAAAATTGACAAAACGAGCTTAAGATTGACCAAATTTTAGTGGTTCACACATAGCAACGGTTTAGGTCCTCCCCGACCAGTATGAGAAGGCATCCTGCGCCCGCTCTAGACGGGGATGTTTTACTTTTTAGCGGCATATTATCAGAAGTTGTGGCAGCACTTCTCCGGTCGGGCTTGGCACAATTTTTCTCTATATTACTGCTTTCGCATCAACCGGGGTGTACATGTAGGTAGTCAGAGACTCACCTCCGCGAGCAACATGGACCCCCATAGAAAGTGTCTATCGGCCGTATTAATTTCACTTATTTGCCAAGCTGTATCCGAAGAAAACATTTCGTGTACTTGCCTATTATGCAATAGCACTCACTCTGTAGATTAATGAGAACTTTGCATTTGCACGAAATAAATCTAATTTCTACATTTAGATTTAGACAATACTGATCTTTACTCTCCTATAACCGCAATGTGTGTAAATAGAGTGTGGGTATTGTGTGCATGTAATGCATCTGTGTGAAAAACGAAGTGAATGACTAAACAAACTGTAATTGTTTTTTTTAGATTATATATTAACAATGACGCGTAAAGAAAATAATGTAAAATTATTATTATTATTAGGCACGAATATTTTACTAACATGTGTTGTGGCGTGTTTTTGTTGACCAAAAGTCAAGGCCATTTGTGGCCAACAACATGTTGTCCAGACAAATGCTTTTGGTATTGGGATTTTGTATTATTACATTTAATGTTTAGATGTTTGTTATATTACGGTGTATGTTTATATATATTTTTTTAATGATAATTATCCCTTACATATACATTCCTATATATCCCTAAATGTAAACTGCGTTCGCCTTTCTATATTCTTGAACATTTCTGACTAATACTTGTCATCCATTATCATAATCATAACCATAATATATAATAAGCATAAGTGTTTAATTAATTTCAATAAACAAATTTTTTACTCAAGGTTTTACATAAACATAATTTGACACATATGCGTACTTTGCATCGCACTATATAATATAAAAGCTTAGCCACATTTTGATCCGTCATTTGTATATAAGCGATCCATGCAAATATCATTTCACACAATTTAAATACTAATGTGGCGTGGACCAATTTATCGTTTCTAATTTTTATATATTTTATATAAGTTCTAATTAGGTGAATTAGACCAGTTGACTGTTGGTATTTTCGTTGATTTATAGTTTTCTGGAGATCGATTACCATAGCAACATTGTTATTTGTCAAAAATATCCATACATTTTTTCACAATAATAATTTGGTATGGTTACCTGTCTCCACCTATCTGTTAGCTGATTATAGAGATTAGTGTTCAATTTCACGACTACAATGGATCATTCTTATTTTTTTTGCTAAATAGACTCGTTTGTTTTGATTCGGATTCAAGTGAATGACATTCTACTTTATCTTGACGTCTTTTCTAAGTAGCGGCTATGAATGGAGGGAACTGTTAAGTATCACCCGAACCATCATACTATAATATAATAAATGCGAAAGTTTGGACAGATGTTTGTTACTCAATCACGCCAGAACGGATCTGGATCAAATTTGGCACATTTTATTTGGCAGATTATAACTTCTTATCCCGGAAATGTACGGTTACACAGCGAGTAAAATAGCGGAGCGTAGGTAGCAAGTTATAATTTTGTCGTTCTTAGGGTATTCACACCAATTAATTTTTTATATGGCTTAAAATGCATTGCTATTGGTTTATTTGAGAATTATTGTAATTAAACGAATAACTGAAATAACAGTCCATGTTCCACGATAGTGTTTGTAACTCAGACTGCCTATCACTGGAAAAGTAGCTGTGAATACATTTTTACGATGATAATAACACAAAGCATGTGTAATGGGTTTTGGGCATGAGGCTTTTACTACTCTGTTAAAAATAAATCATTCAATAATTTGTTTATACAACATTGCATGGTTTGCTCATTAATTTAAAAATGTATCCCAACCTAATGACAGATATAAAATTAATTCTGTTTTAGAGTGGAACTGTTGTTTACGACTCATGAAAATTGTTAAGAGGATTGTGTGTAACTTAATTGATTATAATTATTAATTTCTTGGTCCAATCCTGATTGGGCTTTACTGATACTTAGTACTCGAATATTAAATGGAATGGAATATTCCTGGTATGATAATAGAGAGACCTAAAAATTGGTCCACGCCACTTATCCGAAACGTAATGTTGGTAGCCTCGGTGACGGCTGCGAATTCCCAGTGCGAATGGAACACCAACTGCAGACGTTCACGACCCCACAGGACGCCCATGGCTACGATTCCATGGGCACCACGCGATCCAGGTCAGAATCTGAATCCAGGGAATCCCCCTCAGCCGACTCTCGACACATACCTTGAGCATATTCCACTATACTTATAAGGATAGACTGTCGTCTACCCATTTTAGGATAGACTTTTTGTCTACTTGCATATATAGATCCTTTTACTGAGTGGTGGTTGAGCAATCTGACTAATACGGTTTTTTAAAATTGTATGAGGCCCGTATTTACCCCAATGGTAAATATTGGATCTGATTTGCCGATCATCTTTAAATTTTGTATGCTAATTTCAAACGCCTATTATATTATATCGCTTAAACATTATAAACTCAACATTTCTACATTGTTTTTGTATCAGGTATCTGATATTTTTTATTAATTTTACCAAGACGATGAGTCTGCATCTCGGTTAGATAAGCTACCAAAAACTTAACAGTTTTGAGAGATCCATATAATTTGGCGCTGTCTTTTCATTGTTATTAATATATCCAAGAGTCAAATTTCAATTGTCAAAGTTCAATTTTTAATTGTTATTTTAATGGTTTTAATGCTCATCTAAACAGTATCACCGTCCTTGGCATGTAAGTCACTGGCCTCTTCTTTTGCCATCGGTATGAATAAAACAAAGGTGTTACTCATTTTGTATTTTACAGATTTCTTAATCAGCACTTGGTAAGGATGGCTAGTATTGTATTGTAGGTAGGCTTACCTATTTGCCAAATTTTAAGAGTTCCATAGGATGAGTTGTGAACCGATCACAGCTCATTTTTATAGTGCCTTATAATGTTACAATAAATAGCCAGTTTCATACTTTTTAGGCTTTTTGAAACGATACAAACTTATTGAATGTAATTGCCAAATTTATTACGAATTTGCTGGACCTCTGGATAATTTGATTTTATATAAATCTAGCTAGAACTAAAATTACTTAGATAGTATCTTTCTGTTATAACAGCTTTCTTTATTGGATTTTTTGTACATTATTAATTTAAATGTAAAGTGTCCCCTTTATAATTAAATTAATTTTAGTCGAATTATAGATAAATTTGAATTGTTGTGCATGAATTATATTAAGAATGACGTTATTGTTTATTCAAGTTTATGCATTTATAGCAACTTTACATGACGTTTTCCATTGAAATAACATAGCTTTAAAATAAATTGTAAACATAAGACCTTTAGAAAACAGCCACGGTGTATGAATTAACTACCGAAATATTAACCAAATATACTCAAGTTATGTGAGAAAGTTTTGGCTGAAGTGTGTTTGTAATAAAATTATTATTTTTTCTAGAATTATACAAATAATGAACAGTGCAAAAAAGCTTTTTATGCATTTATTGTTTCCATGCTATATACAACACACAAGACTGATGAAAGATAGATACTTAATTATTATCATATTTTGTAAGTATTTTTTGTGCACAATAAATGTTTTTGTTCTTATATTTTTTGTTTTTATTTATTATTTTATATAACAAACACACATTGAAGTCATTTCAGCCGGTACAATGCTGAGCTTGTATGATTAGATAGTTGCAAATTAGCAAGCAAATGGATACTCAATACTAAAGATACTAAGCTTTTACTTAGAAGGAAGCAAACGTCTGTGTGCTGTATATTCATCTAACGTCATAAGTATACCATATCATCCCTCTATCTTTCCTTGCATGCACTTTAATCACAATATTACCTGTTTTCTCTTATTATTGTAAACTTAACTTCCATTTCAAAGTTTCCCATTGGATCTTTGCTTTTTAACATCTGTTGCACTTCATTGGTTCTTCTTAAAACTTCTACTTATCCGAGTCCATGTAGAAATAAGGTATTTTATAATTTTAGCGTGGAGATGGCGCGCGAGTCTGAGAGTTGGCGACTTTGTCCCAGACGGGACCGGACCGTCCCACAGATAGTATAAGGAATATAACATTAATCTAATATACATATTTTCATTACGCTATTTTATTACGGTTAAAAATAAACGTGTTTCAATATTAAACATGCTTTTCATTCATTGGCATTGAGAGTTTAAATCGAGGTCATTCACTTCTTTTTCAAATTTTTTAAAGGTTTAAGTCGGTGTCCTTTTGCATGCTAATTGTTGTTGTAGAAAGCTAGTAAGCTAGTAGTTTAGATATAACGCAAAAATAGTTATGCGATTTTCTACACTGCGCACGGTGAAAAATTGTTGTTCTTGCACAAGTCGTCAGTTATCACAGCCGCTTATGAAGAGTGAACCAGAGATGCTAGCACATATTTTCATTTGGACGTTGAAGTTCGTCAACGTTACCAACTCAACGTGAAATATCAATGGTATTGGTCCATAAGAAAATTATCATATATGCTATACGATTTAAAATTACCTAAATTATACTTTTATAATACAATTTTTTTGTTTGTGTTTTTAAAATGAATTATAATAGTCAAGAAAATTTAATGATGCGATTTTGAGTTGTCGTACGTGCACGCACACAGGCCGTGCACGTACGACGAACTCGGATTCAATCGGTCGAACGTTCCACCGACTTGATCCGAGACCGTCCATAGGTAAATCTTGTACGTTCACAAGACCCCTCTTTATGTTTTGTGTTACTTTGTGGCGTGTTATCAAAATCTTCTCAGAAGGCGACCTCAGTGTAAATATTGAAACGCTACAAACTAGGTAACGTTGTTTACCGAATCTTCATAGATTGATAAGGATTTTTGGATCAAACGTTCCTTATCGATGGGATTTATAGGTCAAATTACAAAAGCGCAAAGTTTTTATTCATATTGCAGTTCAAGCTAGTAGTACCTAAATTTAGTTAAAAATACTTATTTCCTTATTAAGAGCGAGCATATTATGAAAATACAAAAAAAACAAGTGCTTACACACTCATACCATAACATAAACTGAAGCTTTTTGCAAATTGAAGCTTTTATCATGGAACTCATTTCATGATCACTTATTACACAATTCCTAACAATACTAAAGGTGAGATAACACATGATTTTACAAATATATACTATTCTACACAATAATTACGCAGAATAGTGATTTAAAGTGTGCTGAATGAATTTGATAACGGAAGATATGCAGCATTTCTATCTCGTGATGAATACATCACTACTTTGCTAATGTTTGAGTAAGATGGGGACATTATTTTTCTCTTATAAATAATATATTGAAAACGTTTTTTAAGTACGTTGCACAGTTTATTATAACCCATCCCAAAAATTGTGCATGAACGTTACTGAACCCGCAACCTTGGCTTGACTGTAGCCATACGCTTTCCAATTGCGCTACAAGCCAGTCAATGTCATGTGTCAAATTTGAGGATTACATATTATCAACGCTGATCTAATCGCACCCAATACGATATATTATATGGAATACGTTTTAGGCTCCGAAACCAAGGTTGCGGGTATGTACCTACTTGTAAAGTTTGTGGGATGCAATTAAATGTTAAATTATCCATAAGTGTAAATTATTTAAATAAATATGATTGCATATTTTAATTTATGAATTTATAATGTGTTGTAGGTAATATTCATTCGATTTGGGCTTATTTTAACGAGATATTTGCTTATATTTTCTCGACGGCGCATGCTTAATGTGAATATCTCGTAAATCATTTCAAAAGTTTTAATAAGTGAATGGTTTAGCTTTGGCGACGGCATCGTGTACCCGACCCGGAACCCAGAGGAGGAGGCCGAGTCGCTACTGAACTCCGAGCAGTGGGAGCGGTGGGGCGAACAGCCGCGCCCGTTCGACGAACGCGAGAGCTCATCCTTCGATGAACTCTGAGTATAGTTACCGGAGCGCCTACTTCTCTGGCGCTTTATCCGAAGACTACAGTGTGTAGTGGACAGACACATTCCAGTGGTAGTGGATAAACACATTCCCGTGGAAGCACCACTTGGATCAGTTTGCAGTGAGAACTCGAGTGCTCGTCGTACCAATGACGCGGACATTTATTACTTCTCGAAAACCACACTTTTCACCGATCTTCTTGAATTCCACTTAATTCTTGTTAATACACTTTTCTTAATCAAATACTACTTGGGAGAACCAAACGGTTACTTACATTATTTGAACAGTCTTACAATGAATGAACATGATATAAATGCGCTACTAAACGCCGACCGTGAACAGCAATGTACTCCTTGTCAGTATTGCATGTTTACAGCGTTCGCCAATATTTATGGGAATCCTGTGCCTCCTATCCCTTTCCCGTACCCGTCGCCTAACTACCCCCCTCGTCCTGTCTGGCAGAAGTATATGAAAACATCGACGCCGTCAACTGACTGCAGTCAATCCATAAAGAAAGAGTATTTGTCTCTTTACCGCGACTTTAAATATGCCAGTCAGATCGAGCTTAGAGATCACATCTCAAGCGGCGCGACACCAAGTGACTGTCGCCAGCAGACCACTCGTACGACAGATCTGGACACGTCTCCAGAAACATCCCCTCACATAGACGTGGCGGTAGAACGAGACATATGCGCAATAATCCACCCTTTCATGAGTGGGGTTTTCACAACATTAGTTGAAGAATATTTAAAATTGTTTGAAGAAATGGTGAATGATCTTATTCTTTTGAAGGCGACCGGCATATATTTAGATGATATTTGCTCCGTTCGCGAAAATTATTCATGTCGTTGCCGTCAGGCTGGATTGCGGAAAGCGGGCCTTGGCGGAATTGATAAACCTTGTAATGCAGAACAATTTGAAAGGCTGCTACGGAATGAATTAAAAAAGCAATTTATAAATCGCGCATATACTGAACAGTCTAGAGTTTTAGATAATCTAAATCAAAGTGTCTATATTATTGAGGAGAATGAAGTTTGCGATTGTGAGGTAGCCGCAATGACCAAGAACCCGTTTTTAACATTCCTTGCCGAAGTCAGCTGGCCCGTATCTTGTACGCGCCACACTACAGATGATTTTGAAAAAATAATAAACAAGGGAAAGAAAATATTTTTGATAAATTGCTTGAAATTGTTATACGAAGAGAAGAGTTTTCGCTCTGAAACATTGAATTCAAATATGTTGGATTCCTCCTTCATCAAAGTTGTATTACCGGAAGAACTACTTAAGATATCTGTGAAAATATACAATGTAACAATTGGATCTGTACAATCTGCCATATTTAAGTTTTTCAAAACAATGCAATATGACGCACACAAAGGCAGACGAAGAGTGCTTCCACCGATTCCAGACAAATCCAATCAGTACCAAGGAGCTGCAAGGATAATTCAGTCTAAAAATCAAATACAGAAATCTCTATCGCAATACCTAATGTCTGACTTGCCAGATTCATCAAGAGATGACGTATTCGAATCGATAAACATAGATGCGAAAAAAACTGCAAGTACTCAATGCCCATCTCTGAAAGACGATGATCCAGATGAAGTGTTCAAACTTATGTGGCCGACATTACAGTATGAGTACGAAACAAAACATCGCAGATATAATTCTATCAAGAGAAGGCACTCACAGTACGAGCCATTCGATCAAAACGAGCAAGCATGTTCATCTGTTGGACGACACTATACAAAATACGCAGATCCTGCCAAACGACATACATATTACGGAAATGATACTCACCAACTCCGTTATGCAGTGGAGCAAGAAAATGTTAAAAATGAATTTCAGAAAGCACACTTTGAAGAAAGTATGGTATTTGGTAACGCCGGGAACGATGGTGGTCTTGAAGCCTATAAAGCGCGTCTAGCGACGTTACAAAGAGAATTACGCAAATTGCAACACGATATGGGTTTACTGCAGGATCGAAATTACCAGCGTGGAGAGGATTTCTCAAAGCGCCATTCACTATATGAACCGCGAAATAGTGAAAGTAGTTCCACACGCTCAAGATATAAATCTGAACCCTATGATACCCGATCTAACGCATATGCTATGAGCCCTGCCCGAAACAAACATAGAGCGGAAACAGATATTGCTTATAAACGTGCTTATAAAGAACTCTTACTAAGCGAACTAACAACTAGATGGGTATCTCCAGGAATGTTATCCCCTTGCGAAGATTTATTAACAGAAGTTTCTAAGGATACCAAGACAACGTCCACTTCAGAAATGATAACCCCTTGTCAAGATTTATCAACAGAAGTTTCTAAGGATACAAATACAATGTACACTTCTAATATACAAAGTAGTTCGCGTCGCCGGTCCTACACGTTTTCTAACAATGCATCAAATTATAAATGCATGTTAAGAAGTCGTTCTTTACCAGATCTCGCACATAAAGAAATTAAAAAACACTACGTAAATTTAGCAAATAAAGAAAGACTGAATAATTGTCAATCCTATCGCTGGACTGAATCATTGAAGTTTGAAGATGCTGTTACAAACATACTGAACATGTGGACATACGATATGATAGATTACGAAAAAGACGCTCATATTCCGCGATTGAGAAAAAAAATTATGAATTATAGGAAAAAATTTTCAAGGTTAAAGAGAAACGATATCAAAGAAAAATATTGTTATCGACACATAACGTCTGTGTTTAAGCGTATTGAAAATAATGAGTCTCCTATTATTGAATTTAAAAAACCTGTATCAACGCCTTCATACCTGATGAATTGCAAGATCATAAGATCACGTTCTTGCCAGTCAAAATTGAGATACAAAACTATGCAACCTTTAAAGGATGATTTTTCAACTGAAATAAATAATTGGGTATATGATCTGAAAGAACTAGAAAATGATGCGTGTAGTCCACGTTACAAACCCAGAACGTATCGCAATAACATAATGAGGCCGAATTCTTTCCACTTAGAGCCCAATATAATAAATGAAGACGAACGCCGCACAAGATCGGATGATATAGAATGCGATGATACTATATCAACACGAAATATGCGTCATGCAAAATTTTTTAATCTCGAGCATGAAAAGAAAAGTGCACAAAACAGTTCTGACGTGGTATATCGCAAAAAACTTGCAAGGCCGCGCTCGTTGCATACTGAACTGAGACATCCATCTGTTACGATGACGTCACGTCCTAAATCGGAGTCATTACTGCATAGTGATATTTTACCACAACTAAATGCTTGGAAACGCGATTTGCAGGAACTTGAGAAGGAAGTTGCCACCCCAAATTTCAGATATGAGTCGTTGATGGGACATAATGCTACAAGAGCAAATTTCATTTGTGAAACCAATGCTGCAACATCTGTTTCACGTGGCTCTAAATCTGGATCTGTAATAAATCGCTATTCCACCGAAATAAATACGTGGACACATAATCTGGTAGAACTTGAGAAAGATTCGTGCAGGCCTCATCAAATACGACCTAAAGCAATGAATCGCAAAGACATGCCGAGGGCTCATTCTTTACACTCTGAATCAATAAATGCAACTGCAGTTAAGCAACGACCCAAATCTGAGTCCGTATCGAATAAAGAAGATTATACTGCTAAAATTAACACATGGAAGCAGGAATTGCTTGAGCTGCAGAAAAGTGTCGACAGTCCATATTCGAGAATGCAAATAACGGATAAAAACATGGCTAAATCATGCTTATTGCATTCAGAACTGCAACCTGCGAACGTACATCGTTACGATGTTGATGCGATGAATAATACAGATAATATATCAAGAAACACCACATGGATACCTTCCCAGGAGAATGTAAAGCAATCGATCATCAATGACAAATCACGATCGCTGCATTCAGAATTGCGGCCTACAAGCATATATCGCTCCCATATCGAGACGCTTAGAAATAAAAGTGATATATCGAACAAGAACACTTTGGTGTTGAATTTAGGAGCACCAATCAGCGGCAACACCAATTCAACTCAATATAAACCTAAAGAACGCAGATTCAGTGCAACACCTCGTCAATTGCCAGTTATACCGAACAAGAAAACTAGACGTCATTCCCATTACGAAACAACGGGTAATTTTATCCATTTGCTTGCCGACAGAAAGGCAACACATTTAAATTCACGATCTGTTGCACCACATGGCAATGCTAATTACGAAGACAGGAATCCGTGTCCACCATCCAATCGAAAAGAATCACTTGATGAGTTTTTTAGCAGTTATTCCACATATTCCGATGATAGTAGTTCTACACCGCGCGCAAGGTTCTTTTCGGAATGATTTTCAATACATAATTATCAGAGAGATTCGTATAAATCAAAAGAGCGAACCCCGTTAAAATTCATAGATGGGGCTTTTTTATATAAGCGATTAATGATGATACAATTTCACAAACATCCGAATACCCAAAAAATCGGGTCTATTCATTGGGAAGTCAACTTAACCCTGTATTACAAAAAACCGGCCAAGGGGAAGATAGACTCGTGCACCGATATAACAAATCCTGCCTGTAGCGGGCCCTGGTATTCTTAACAAAATTAGGATTTTGACACGGACTGCATAGGACATAACTGCTATATGATCAAGGTTTATGTCCGTCAAACGCACGATATTTTACGACAGTATCTAACAATAAAAGTATAGATATTACGGATCAAGTAAGCTTCGCGGCGATATTCGCTTTAAATCGGGTATGGAATGTATACTTACCATGAATGAATGGTCCGAACAAGAAACGACAGAAGCCCCAGAATGTGCTTCGGCATTCTGGGGCTTCTGTAAATAAACAAAAAAAGTATTTTCATCATTCATTAGGTAATTTAATAAACGATACTTTGTAATTTCTTTGTTGTATACGAAGGACTCTTATTAGCAAGGTCTTATTTCCAATTTGCTTAGAGAGCCCGTTTGGCGATGCTTAGTTTAGGTAAATCTTACATAGAGCTTGGCGTAATGACGAATCAGAGAATGGAAGTGAAAGTAAAGAATTGCTAACGGTAGTGTAATAAGTTGCGCACGCGTCGCGTAGTTGTAGGCAAGAACTTAAGGGGTAAATTGGTGCTGTAACGACGAAGTGGATGATGACATCAGGCAGGTTGAGTAACAGTCATTGAGCGTAAGGGTTGATGTGATATTCAGATTGTATGTTTCTTGCGCTCAATGGCACCAGGAATTGCCTTAGATTGAAACCGTCTCTGCTGTCATGTTATAAGTAGCATTTAATTTAGAGAAAATTGTTTTCTAGTTTAACTAAATGTCCATAAATGTCATCTCAAATAGGAGATAAGTACCTACTTAATCACATATTTAGAAAATGTGAGATGATTTGGATTGGTATATACGTATAATACGATATCAAATAAACTGTCCTTTCCCTTCAAATTTTCCAGGTTAAAACATTCCGTAATAACCTTTGCATTGTAAATAAGCTTATAAAGTTAAAAGACTGCTAAAAAGTTTTATATCTCTATTTCTATCATGAAAAATGACTGACTATAAAAATCTTTGTACTTTCTCTTCTATCATAGTAAATGTGTAAATGACACAACCTATACTTTAAAAATAGTAAATTAATTATAATATGAAGTAGATGCATCGACAAAGGTTTTTAGCAATCGCTTGCAAGTTCAATTAGTTTTTTAATAAAATATTCTTTCTGACTATTAAATCATTAATAAGGTGAAAAAATTCAATTATGATCTTAACATTAGATGATTAAGTGTTTAGCATTTAAAGAGATTTATATTTACTGAATTCAATAAACCTCATATCAGGACCATCCCATCTTCAAAAAAAGTAACTTGTATTTCCAGAAATACTCGCTAAATAATGGAGGACTGGGTTCAAACTTAAATACCCTGTGGCCATCTATTTTATGGTATTCCGTAGCATCATTATTTATTATCTAGAGCCGGTTTTGTTTGCCTGTTCTTGGTTTTTCATGTAGCTTATGACTTTGTATATTTAAACTGTTGGCAGACCTAATCAATTATGAGGTCTATTTTTTATTTATATTTATCGAAAATATTGCTGGTCTCATAATTATTAATGAAAACTGTCTTCCTAGGCTCAAAATAAACAAGGTTACCAAACATTACAGTACGTACACTACGCCTTGGCATAAAATAGTGGCCATTTTAAGCTTGAAGATGTGGCTAAATTTTGCGAATTTCTCTGAAAATATAAAATGTTTTAATGTCACATTAAAGTCATATGCTTTAATGTGACATTAAAATATTATTATTCTGATATATTCAGGTTCTGATATCAATTTAAACATATAAGAAAAGTTTGTCGTTAGAAGGTAGATTTCAATAAATGTTTGGAATTTGTGCAGTATTAGCTGATAAGATTTCGCACCTTAAATGTAATTTATATGAGTATGTTTTATGCGTATGTGGGGCAGTACATATAAGTACTTTGAACTAGAATTTGATTGTTATAAAGAGTGTTACTTTCCATAGGATAATGCAATATAATTGTCTATAAACTTTGCTTTTAAGATAATTTTGTGAACAATTTATCTCTGTAATTCGCTCATAAAAATACATGAATAGACGTATAATTTTATGTCGATGCGTTTATCACTAGTCATTTTGTTGTTCAAATCCTAGTTTGAATGAAATGTTAAGAAAGATTATTTTAATGGTTATTTTGTATTTTTATACAATCCTCACGAATTTTAAGAGAATTTATTTATAAGTTACAATTTCCCTTGTTCCATAAAAATTGGTTAAGTGATCCAATTTTACTATACATACTACTGTGTTGAGAAACTGTATTCTTGTGTAAGTTATGATATTAAGATAAAACTGTAAATAACTAGTAGTACAATCTATTTCATTGTGAAAAAATATAATATCTACAACATATTTTAGGCTCATGTGAGTGGAGCTTAATAATTACGAGGTTGGAATATATTGATTCACCTGAGGTAAACATTTCATCACAAATGCAACGAAACCGAAATGATTTGCTAGATTCGATTGTTTTATATACAATAATTTGTCACATATCCCCTGAATAGTCTCCATTTTTCTTTAAGGTTTATAAATTTTAATTTGTTGTTGTTGGCCATCTAGATATCTAGATATTACAATTTTGTTTAACCATTGTGACCTCATCAAAACTTCCCTAGGACATGCATAAAGGATTATTGAAAACGGCCTAGTTTCAGCATAAGTGATGAAAACCTAATGATAGGCAATCACAGATTTAAATATTAAATTAATGATAGATATTGAAATGTATTATTTTATGATGGTACACATAATATTAAGTACAATTTATTAATATTGATGTGGTAAATAAATGGAAAAAAACTGTAATACCTTGCTCTTTATCCTACTCAGGAAGAGATTGTATGAAAAAAGTATTGATTAGCCTCACAGCGCACTTGGTTGTAGTTCTGCCTTCTGCGCTGTAGGTCGTGGGTTTGCTTTCCGCTCAGGACAAGCATTTGTGTGACGAACATAGTTTTTTTTTATCTGTGTGTTAATATGTATTAATTGTTTCAAGTATTCTATCAGTACCTGGTTCTCATAGTACAAGCTATGCTTAGTTTGGGACTAGATGGCGTTGTGTATAATGTCCGTAAAAAAATATTTATTGTGTTTATGGTAAACAAAAACAATGTTTCATTACAAAATGTGTTTATTCAATAAATTGGTGGAAGGTAGAAACAAAATCATCTTGATCAATCACATTTATCCACTGACGCCACAAAACCATTCGTATCGAATGTTTCAATAATAGAAAAAACTTAACAATTAAGACTGGGTAAAGAGATTCCTATCAAAATAAAAAGGCATTTGCACACTACGGACTTTTCGCCAGGTCTAAGAAGTGTCTTTCACTCATTATTTATATTTTAGGCACTAAACTAGCATTGGGCTTTCATAATTAGCAATTTCATTGTCTGCTTATATTATAAAAATAAACAAGGATCAACAGCTAGGAAGTTATACACTCCTAAAACAAACTATAAATGAAGCATTTCAATAGCTCGCTTCATTGGCAGGCGGCTTCAATTATGTCATTCTTACGTGCTAGTTTTTGACAGATTGGTGGGAAAAACTTAGTAACTAAATCGAACCACATAAAGGCACCCCATCTACACATAGAATTTGAAAATCTGTTGGACGATTGTCTGGAGCTATCATAATACAATAGGTACTTATTTGATGCTTCCAAATGCTGCAACTGACGCAATTTACCAGCGTCCCCAAATTTCAAAATACGATAATTCGAAATTCAAAAATAGCTGCTTTCTGTTCAAGATACTTTGATATCCTTTAAGTTTCAAAAAGGTTTTATTCTTATTTAAATGCTCAAAGCTGCCAGCATCTCACGCACATTAGCAGCGTCTTCGAATTTCAAAATATCCTTGAAGGCTCGAACGCACGTGGCCTCTTTTTCGAGTTTTTTGGATATTTGATGCGCACGTTTTGTGATTTCTTTAGGTATTCCAGCGAGACGGGCCGCGTTGAAGCCGTAGGACTTTGGACACGCCCCAGGACTGAGTTTGTAGAGGAATGTGATTGTCTCTTCGGGGATGTGGTCTTCGCTCTCAGATGTAGCTTCATCCGTTTCTACCATGCATGCCTGGTATAAAAGGATAATTTAGTTAAATATCTTATAATGCCAGACACGGAACAAAGTCTATTGTCTGTTTATATACCGAATTCTTAATTGGGTTCACGTTGCTCGCGTCCATAGGCAAGAGAATCCTACATGTGTCCCCAGACTGGTGCGAAAGAATCAACCCAAAGATAGCAGTAATCTTTTGTCAAGTTTGTCCGGAGTAGTACTGCCACCGCACCTGGTAATCCGCCGCCAAGCAGCGGTGCACCACACTGCTGTGTTCCGTTGAAAGGTTGTAGGTGCACAGGTGCATGAGACGTTATCCCCCCATCTAGAAGTACTACATCTAGTTAAGATCTAGATGTAGAGGCAGTGCTTCTCCAGGCGACCTTTGCACAAGTTCTACTGCTACTTGTTGTTGTTCTTTTTAATTCCTATATAAGGTGATTGACAACATACCATATGTCCAAGAACAACGCCAGAGTATGACTCCAAATGCCGCACAAGCGAGTGGTAATGCGTGGAGAATATGGTACGGCAGCCTCGCTCCGCTAGTTCCACGCAAACTCCTGACGCTATGGCAGTACCATCGTACGTCGATGTGCCTCGACCTGAGGTTTGAGGAGGGCAAGTATTTGTAGATAACAAAAATTATTGCAGCAGGATTACACATTAAAACAAAATAATAAGTCAATATAATGGGCAAACAGAAACAAACACTCAAAACCGGGGATATTTATATTAACCTTTATATTCGTCGTCTCTCGCTTTTAAGGCAACGTTTCTAACAACTACGCTACGGAGACGTCCAAATGAAATTGGATTGCTGTTGTCATGGGCGGGGGTAACCATTTACCACCAGGTGGGACTTCAGTTTCTTCCGCCACTGCCTCAGATCAATAAAATAGGAAGATATAGTGTCACATCAGAACAGAGGAAACTGCTTTCTTTACTCACCTAATTCATCAAGCAGCACGAGTGAGTGGACGGTCGCATGTGCGACGATAGCGGCTGTCTCGTTCATTTCCACGAGGAAAGTGGACTGTCCGGATAAAATGTCATCGGACGCGCCAAGTCGGGTGAATATGCGGTCAATGAGGGATACCCTGCATTCTTGAGCTGGCACGTAACTTCCCTACAATAGGACATAGGATAGGATAGTATGAAAAATTATATGATATTTGCTTATAACCACACATAAGTCTCTTATCATGCTTGATATTTTATCAAGGATTTATTATAAAGGAGTAATGGTGCACTCACTGTTGGCGGTTAAATTACATGCGCATGAGATCCGTTGGCGAAAAAGTGGTGGCAAGGCCAGCGACCTTCATTTCGTAGGTCAATTTCAAATCCAGACGGCCACCAATTGCGTAAATGTTATATGCGAAACTGACATGTCCTGGAACCTTCAAACCTTAAAAATTCAAAGACTGTGACAATCTAATCCGGATTTCACTGCCTTGATTGATTTCCATTCTCTCTCGCCTCACGAGAGTAGCCCTGTGTCCCTGCAGTGGGAAAATAAGAGGATGCTATGGTGTTTTTATGTAATTAGCTTACCAAGTGTGCGAGTACGGCGAGTAGGCCAGCTTGCCTCATCAGCGTAGATTTACCGCCCATGTTCGGTCCGGTCAGTAGGAGCAAAGTGCCATTTTCGTCCAATGTCGTGTCGTTGGGAATAAAGTCGTTCGCGATCGGGATACACGGGTGACGGCCCTCCACTATGCTTATGTATGGCTGTGAATAGTAATTATTATATTCTTTTGTTTATTGAATAAACTTTAATAATTAATAATTTTAAACTTTTATAGTTATATTTATTGCATTTGATTGATT
Source organism: Aplocera efformata (assembly GCA_921293045.1). Classification (NCBI taxonomy): domain Eukaryota; kingdom Metazoa; phylum Arthropoda; class Insecta; order Lepidoptera; family Geometridae; genus Aplocera; species Aplocera efformata. The sequence continues at coordinate 4,118,067 of OV121057.1, forward strand.
GATGTACCTTTTGACTTTAATAATTATATTTTATGATTAAAAACAATCGCATTATTTAGATATACAGTTATTTTTATATGAAAGCTGGCCTGCACTGATTGTTATAAATAAATTAACTATTGTCTGGCCGATGTCACTTCATGTTAAATTAACATGTTTAATAAATTGTCATGTTAACATGTTTAATAATTTTGAGAACCCCTATTTCTAAATAAAGGAGTAATAACTAATTTATAGCAAGTGTGCACTTGCATGTTTGATTGTAAGACATGACGGCGTTTATGCGATGTTTTCCTTCACCGTTTTATGGAGACGGTTAGTAGCGAAGTTCGTACTTATAGTTCTGCCTTCGAGGTGTACTCAGGTTCGAACCTTCGCTTGTGCAAAAATTTATGTTGTAAACATTGCCTACTATATTACATTGTTTATCAATTAGGAAGTACTAGCACTGACCACGATCCCACCTTGCGGTCGAAATGTAGAACGCTATACCCCATTTTGAGAATTATTGCGACACGGCTAGAGTCACTTGCGTTCAATGCATTCTCTCTGTGGCTACACTGAACATTATGGCGGAACACAACGAATAGTTTGGCAGTGTGGTTTTGTTCAGTGAGTGGTAATAAACACCAACCGGAGCCTACCTACCACCAGAGCTTTGCTTAGGAGAGATACGTACCTGCTTACTACTATTAAAAGTAACATCAGGCAGACAAACATCTCCGCTCTGCTGTCGCGCAAACTCTGCAAAGGCCAGCAATATGTCCAACGTAGCGACACATTGCACGGCCGTCTCCCATTGGTTGTACTCAGCCGAGAATTTCTCGAATATTCGCCGGCTCAGGTCTTTGAGCACGTTAGTCTTCTGTTCTTCCGCTGCTATCATACGGGCTAGGAGTTCCTGAAATTAATCGACATGTTTTTTTTAACGGGGAAGAATCACCTGAAGAAAAAATAATTTCCCAGAACATTTCGAAATGACATATATTGCAAAAGATTTCTTTTTTTTTTGTTTAGGTGGTGTGAGTCCCGCAGATTGAATCAAATAGCCATAGAAGGTAGAATGCAGAATATAATCATTGCCTCGCAAGGTTATCTTTTTATAATTTTTTCAGACTTTTACCTACAATGGAATGTCAGTCCCATCATACTCGCAAGGGCGTCACAGTAAAAATAAGTTTGGTTAGCCCTGAGTAGTCATTAATACCTTTGTTTCTGCAGTAGAGAACCTCTTGTACCCTTTCCTCGCGCCCTCGAGTTGGTAGTCGGAGCCGGCTTTAGCCGCCGCGGTCTGAGAGACCTCCAGTTGGTATCTCTTCTTGTCTGTGCCCACGTAGTTTACCTACAACATAAATAGAAGCGTAAGCGACGATAAAACTCAATTGAGATAAGCTGTCTTGAAAACACAATTCTAAAACGATTGTAGATAAAAAAAATATATAGATCCATAATTGACATTTGAATTATTTATCTGTGCTTAGTTTTATTTTGTCTACACTATCTATCTATTTGATATTTAAAAATCAACTGACGAATGACGAGCAAATATTAGCATAAAATTTTTTTGAAAAATTGGACGGAGTGAAATTGATGCGGCAGAATGTTTTTTATAATTGACTATAGCATATAAAAATTAGATGAAAAATATCGTCACCAAGATTCGAAACCTAAAAACGATACTTAAGATTAAGTTTAAGGGACTGCATATTTCAAGCAATGTTGTACAAGTGAAATGATTTATCATTTCACTTGTATACTATCAACTGACCCGACATTTGAAATATTTCTCCTGTTCCTTCAGATAGTCCTGCAGCTCATTCTCAATCTCCTTGATCTCCCTCAACGCGGCGTCATACTCGCGGTCTACTCCTTCGCCGGGAAGAATGCGCCCTTCCTTCTCTGCCTCTTTCATGTTAAACGCTTCCTGGAATCAGTGATTACTTTATCCCCGGACACGGCTTACATTAATAGATAAATAAATATCAATGGTCATTCACACAGCTTCTTCTAGCCCTAAACTGAGCATAGCTAGTACTATGGGAACTAGATAACTGATAGAATAAGTCTTCTCAGACTTGGGACGGGGAAGACGTAAGTCTACTTTTTGGACATCAGGAACAGTGTGCTTCCAGATACTCCCGCCACTTTAGAAAAAGCTTAAAAAACACGTACCTTGAAAAACTTCAAAGTGCTCCTATAATCCGGGTACTTCCCATCCGGTTTGAACTGCATTATCCTCTTCAGGAACACAGAGTCCGTCCCGCTGAAGTGTTCAGTCAGCTTTAACGCAGCGTCGAATCCGTTGATGACGGATATGAAGTCTAGAACCTTCCGTTTGGAGTATGTCTTCATTTCGTAGAAAATGGCGCGCGCGTCCGGATGTTGCTCGGAACGTTTCAGATTGCCAAGCGCATGGACTCTGAAATGTCATGTGTATATTTCATTTGTTGTAAGCAATAGATGAAAAAGCTTTGAGCCATGGGCAAACATGGCCTACCTACACGGAATATATTAATAATACAATTAATGAAGGTTTTACAGAAGAAACCGCAACTCGAAAAAAACACGATACGACGCCGACGGCGATATCTTTTTTCTTTCTTTCTTTCGATATCTATATTACGGCGTAACCAGTAACTGTAGGTAATTAAAAAAAAACTTACTTTGCCAACAATCTCTCCAAATCCGGTAACGTGGTGAGTATACTTTTAGCGTTCTGACAGAGCTCTTGGTCTTCGAACAGGGTCTTCACGGCTTCTTGCCTTTCTTTTATCACATTTATGTTGCAACTCGGCGCACAAACCCATTGGTAAAGTAATCTGAAATGATATTTAGGGCCCGTTTTACCATTTTAAGTTATTTTCGTATATATAAAATATATATAGAAAAAATGTTTAGAATATATAACAGCGGTTTCCATAACATACAAGTGACTGATTAAAAAAAAAAAATAATGACCTGTACACCCTACCATTTAAAAAAAGATACATCCAAATCGGTATATAACAAGCGAAGAAAAAAAGTCAAAAATGAATTGAACCCATTTTGATAAATAAAAATTATGGGAACAATCTGAAAGTAAATCCTTTCAAATAAAAAAAAATACAAATTGGATGATAAATGTCTTAGTTCTGAGGTAACAAACGCCATTGATAACCTCTTTTGGAAGACTTTTGAAAAGAAATTTGTTTTCTCTAATTTTTGCCTTTGCTGTATCGCGGATACAAATGCAAGAAGCATCCACTACACTACACAGTTACACTGGTTAATTCAAATGAATATATTAACAACCTTACTCATTCTTTATACGAAGTGTACATACCGTTTCCCAAATGCAGTGGAGCAGAAATTCAGCCTGTCATACAAGCACCCATCATCCTGGACTATTCTCAGATTCCTCAGCGTGATAGCATCCAGAACCATAGAGCCGCCGCCCGTCCAGCGATCGACCTTATCCTCCGTAGATATGGTCCTGTTTAGCACGTCCGGCGGTGCGTACGATTCAAACTGAGACATGCCAAGTATTTGTATGTCGAGTAGGCAGTCTGTTAGGTACGATACGCAACCGCCTAAAGCTCTGATGACCAAGTGGCTGTGAGCGGCCGGAGTTAAACCTAATGTGTCACCTAAGGCGAAAGAAAAAAACATGTATGACTTGCAATTATGATTCTATCTAAATTAATTAGAGGCAATTCTAATACTAATCTAAAGTCATAAAAAAGTAGCCTAGTTTCTCCTTATAACATCAGCTATATGCCATTAAACTCGATCCAGCCATTTCGGAGCCACAACAAAGAGACAGACAAAAAAAATAACGAATAGGTTTTTTGTTATGAGTACCGTTTATACTTTCAAATGCATTTAGTGAAAAGCTGTTATTTTGACGTTACAAACAGATCCATTAAGTATCTATTAAGTAACTAAGTTATCTATAAAGTGATAGATTACCTTCATGCAAGAACTCCCTAATCCCCGCCGGCCACTCGCCCTCCGCATTGGTTCTATAATACTTCTCCGCTAGAGTTTTGAGCGTTTTCTCCGGCGTCCACATGGCGATCGCTTCGCGGCGCGCGCTGTGGCAGTGAGTGGTCACTAGCTTGCTGGTGCGAGGGCTGGTAGATTTACGGTCGTAGACAACCTACAAATATTGTATTAGATTTAGCATTTGGTGGTCCAGTGGAACTTGTGCTAAGTTCGCCCGGAGAGGTACTGCCACCACACCTGTCAATCTGCCGCCAAGAAGTAGAGCTCGGATTATTGTGTTCCGGTGGAAATACCACTTACCAGCGCCGGTGGGAAATGGGCGAGTGTAGTAAGAAGTCTAGAGGAATGCTTATCATCTTGGAACTGGCCGAGGTGGAACAATCCTATCGACGTATCCACGAAGCAGACTCCATAAGTACTGCAGCCGTTCAATTCCTGAAAAATATATAAGATGATGATATTAATAATAGCCAGTCTTAATCTGCCATGACGGCGTTTGCTGCTCGCTATAAGCCATACAGCTAATTCATAACGTCCGTAAGCACGCAGAAGAAACCAAGTATTTTACAAATAATAATTATAATTGATATCATTAAGGCAGTTTTATTCATTTTCATCTGAATTTATTTAATTGTCCGTAAGATAGCTCGCAACAAGTCGTAATAGGTTTGCCGCCTCTGTGGCGCTGTGTGAAAAATCAATTTATTTATTTATTGCTATTGGCTCACCTCCTCGGCGATTGCCATCATGTATGTTGCATTAGCCTCTCCGGGTCCAGGATCCTGCAGCCCACAGACTTGTGTACCTCTTAATGTGACCTGACAGATCTCACGACGGACAACCTTGTCATATTTGCTGTTTTTGTTGGCTGAAAAAGTAAGAATTATTGCCAATCTTATCTTGTTAATTTAAACGAGAAATTCCTGTATATTTATTCATTTATTTATATATATTTCGCTTATCTCGGAAACGGCTCTAACGATTTGGATGAAATTTTGTGTTTAAAATCGCGGGGCGCAACTATACGTAGTCTTTTATGAAGCAAAGATCCGGGTTGCGTATTTAAGATACCAGGCAAAAAAGATCTGGTAAAAGTAAAGCCCTGTTGCTCGCGTCCGTAGCTGAGAACCCTCTAGTAGACTTCTTGGCACCACTCCGGGTGGTACGTGCAACTAAAAGTAGTAGTAGAACTTGTGCCAAGTTCGTCCGAAGTACTGCCTCCACAACTGCGAATCTACCACTAAGTAGTGATGCTCCCGTATTGTTGTGTTCCGGTGGAAGGTTGTGGGCGCCGGTGAAATCACAGGTGCAAGAAACGTAACATGCGCGCCGTTGCGTCCGTCACCCCAGACGGAGGCTCGGGTGACGGGCTGCGACTGAGGTACCGAAGTCGAATTTCTGTTTTTATGGGCCGAGGTAACTTACTATCAGGTTGGCCTTCAGTTCGTCCTGCGACTTTCGGACTTTCGGAGCTGTAAGTGAATAAAGAAATGACTTACTAATTTTACACCTCTCCTGCATCATATCGGGCGTTTCGGTTTGTTCAACCCTCGCAACTTTGTATCCTTTAGCCACTAAGGTCGCCGCCATTCTTCCGTACGCGCTTTCGGGGAAACCGGAATGTGCAAATTCACCCTGTAACAACATGAACTCTATAGGTACCAGCAAACATTCCAGTATATACAACAAAGTTCTAGGAGTTCAACAAAAACCAAACTCTATTTTCATTAGATTTGTTTTGCCCACATCAATTAATTCTTACCTTCATATATGAAAATCCCAACTCGTTAACGCCAACAGCTGCGTCCATGTGATACAATTCATAGAATTTGCCGACTTTGAAGAACAGAACGCAGTCAAAGTGAGTCGATTTCATTTCCCACCATTGGCGATGAGCCTGGAAAACGTAGATTTGTTTCATTATTAAGCCAGGCATTTGACCGTGATTTGTGGTCTATGATATAACCCAAGAGCGCGGCAGTAGAACATTAGAGGTTACAGATTAGATGGTAGGCTATAATTCTAGGCGGATTTTAACTTTACTAGAATGGGGTTTCCTACTTCTTATTATGTTGCAATGCTGAATCACACTTGGCCAATTTTGTTTTTTATGTATCAGAAGTGTCGGGCCGAGCTGAAGGCCCACCTGATGTTAAGTGGTTACCTCCTTCCATAACAGCAATACGACTTATATCCTTCTCGGCCAAAGTATTAGAAGACAAAAGTCGCACCCTGTTGCGCTCACACCTTTACATCAGAACACAGCAATGCAAGTGCACCACTGCTTGGCGGCAGGTTGCCAGGTGAGGAGGCAGTACCTCTCCAGGCGATCTTTGCACTAGTACTACTGCTACTTTTTTGCTTTAGCAGCACCCAAGAGGTATATTGACTAATAACTTGACGTAAAATTTTACTTACTGGAGTTTGAGATTTGATGAACTCAGGGGGCACATAAAGAGTTCTAGGGTCGTAATCTTTATGGTCCGGCCGCCTCTTGTGAGCGTCTCTGATCTTCTCAGGCTTCAGCCATTCCAGCTTGCAGTGGACCCAGTTGCCCTCGTCAGATATTGGAGTGTCCTCTGGTGGCTTTTCTTTTGAAGGTTTTGGAGTTCTGTAAAAGGAGGCTGATGAAGGAGGTGAACATTTAAGATTTAATCATACATTTGTTGGAATATTTATGTCTATTATGACAGGTAGGCAAGGGTTGATTGATATCATAATTTAAATAGTAAAAATTATGCAAATAGCCCACTTATTTTTATCTTATTTTTTATGCCCATTTATTATGGTAGAAAGGTACTTATCATCAATTTATTTGTAATATTATAGGTTCATCAAAATACACACTTATGAAAGTCAGACAAATTACATTAGTATCATCTATGGGGCATTCATCAAATTAATTTTGAGTTGTTGGGAGTAGCTACCAACCGAAGCTAAGGCTAAGTGAGGCCATTTAGAAATAATTATAGGACTATGTTTATATTTTTATATTATGTTAGTCGGTAAGGTATTTATTCCATGGGCTTATGTTTTTCTATTTATGCAAAAAATATTGATTGCCTGAAATAAAGATTTATTATTATTATTATTAAATTGGGATTCACTTACATACTGCTCTTTACTGGTTTGCTCTTGGGAGATTGATTGGGTTCATACTTGAAACTGTTCTGCAGTTTCTTCTCAATTGATAATTGTTCTATTTCCATTTTGTTATCTGCTAAAAATAATAAATATATGCTAAAGATAATAAATATATAGAAACAAAATCTCAGGCAAATGGTTAACAAAAACCAAAATCCAAAGATTGGGTTCATTAGTGCATTTTAGGTTTATATTTGGACATAAACATAAAGATACAAATATTTAGGAAGGAATTAATTGTATTGTTGTTATTGTTATGGAATAACAAAAATACAGTAGCCCTCATAAGTAATTGAATCCACTTATGTTTTAATTGGAATCAGATTTACTATTGGGATCTTTCATGTTGTGTTTGAACAAATTAACATAGAAAGCCAATTGTATCCAATAAAACTAAAGTTTTCTGGCTTTCTATAAGCTCAGTAAAATTAGACACAAACCCTTATTTTCCACATCCGAGTCATCCGAATCCACTGGGTTGAGCCTGATTCTCTTGCGTTTCTTGGATAATACGATGGGTGCTTCATCATCACTGTTTTGTTTATCATCATCAGGAGATGGTGTTGGTTGTCTTTCTCTCTTTTTATCTAGAAACATACACAAAACTCATATGGTCTGATTATAGGATAGGTCAAGTTCTCATACTCAAATGAAAAGAAAACCCTATTAATAAGGACAACACTACAATGTCTGTCCGTCTGTTCCGCCTTATCAAACTTTCACAGAATATGTTATGTTATTACAGATTCTTAAAATAATATTATATAAAAATTACAATGGGTGGACGACAATCACTGTGAAACCTTTTGTATATGAGTCTGAATCTATATAAATAAATAAATTTGATTTATTTGTTACATCAAAATAACAGCTAATACTAAATGCATTTGAAAGCATAATATAAAGTATTTATATATTATATATATGGTATATTTTAAGAAAACACAATTTAAAAAAAAAATACTCTGTTTGTTCCGGCTAATCTCCGAAACAGCTGGACTGTTTTTTAATGGAACTTTCACTGACAGATAGCTAAATGAAGGAGTAACTTATGTTGAATTTATTCTAGAAAAAAAAAAGAATTAGGCTTCCGCGCAAAAAAAATTGTTAAATTCCTTGTGGACGAAGTCGCGGGGAATAGTAAATTATAGATTACTAATTCAATGTAGGAACCTGTACATATTTGTTTGCCCTAGTACATACTAGTGGAATAAGTTTCGTAGATAATCATAACGGAAATAGCTTTTTCTACATAACTCTGACCATGAATTAATTACGACAACATTATAATCGTATGAATTTAAGCACTTACTCTCATTTTTCGGTGTTTTTTCACCATTCATGGACGTATCTAATTTGGGACTATTCTCCGCATCGGCATGTTTCAGCTTTTTATTCGTTGGAGGGGTCTTGGTGAAGTAGTTAAAGAGAGTGTTTGAGGCTCCTGTGCTATTCCGTTTAGACATTCTTTTGTTTTTGCAAATCCGTCGAAAATACAAGAACTTTGAAACAAACAGGCCGGTCGAGCTGATCTATCGTAGCGAAGCGATTTCCCGCAATTCTAGGTTTCTGTTTTGACAGTTAACAGTGACAACGACAATACAAACGATCATCACAAAAATTATGTCGATGCGGAGCGGGGCCGGGACGATGACGGGGTGGTGTAGCGGTGACGCTCCGTTAGCGCCCCGATAACGTTTCAACAACATCCCGATACTTATACGACACCGCCCTGACAACGCAGAGGTGCATACAGAGGCGCATATGACAGGTAATTAAAATTAAATGTTGTAATTTTTACATTACGCTGTAATTTAAAAATAAATAAATAAACGTAATTAAACTTAAAACAGGGCAATTTTAGTCTACTACACGATAGTCTGTAATTTTTATCTGGTAACACTGTCTACCGCTGATTCTCTTCTTATTGGTTTGGTTGGTCGTAATCGTATGGGTTTTCAATTTCACAGAAGACAGGTTGTAATGGGTTTTGTTTTGATACATAATTGCTAGTAACTTTGTTATAGCAATGGATCCGTAGTTCCATAAGTTTACGTTTTTTGTGGTGTGTAATTCTACGTGGATTTTCACCAACATTAGGCATATGCGTTTAGTTGTAGTAAAAAAACAATCAATTTCGATTAAACAGGTACAAACGACAATTATTAGCCAACCAATGCAACGACGCCACGCAATTTTGTACCTATAAACTTACCGCAAAAATAATAACTGTGAAAGTGACGTGCCCCGGCAAATATTGTAATAATTTATGTTAGAAATAAATTGTGTTTAAAATGTGTGGAACGGATAAGAAATTGGGCGAAATAAGGGCATTGATCCTGGTGGGCGGATATGGTACCCGATTACGGCCCTTGACACTGAGTAGGCCAAAACCTCTTGTGGAATTTGCCAACAAACCCATTCTTATGCATCAGATTGAGGCTCTTGTAGAGGCCGGAGTAACACAGGTACACCACAGATAAATTAAATAATTGACATGAGAGTGTTCCTTCACATATGAATTTCGACTGATGTTTTATGATTTAGGTCATATTGGCTGTTTCATACCGTGCTGAAGAAATGGAAAAGGAATTGACTGAACAAGTGTCAAAACTGGGAGTTTCCTTGACATTCTCCCATGAGACCGAGCCTCTTGGAACTGCTGGACCTTTGGCACTAGCAAGAGAACTTTTGAGTACAAGTTCTGAACCCTTTTTTGTTCTGAACTCTGATGTTATATGTGACTTCCCATTCAAAGAGCTGGCCAAATACCATAGAGGTCATGGAAAGGTAATGTTGGAATTAAATAATTAAATTGGGGCAACAACATTTAATATCAATAAGGCTGTGCAAAATATACTTATGTATGTAGGTGATGTTTTAGAATAGACATTTATTTTAACAAAATGCTAGTAACACAATAATAGATTAACATATTCATGGGAAGGTAAAATAAAAAACAAATGAAACCAATTAGAGTTAAGATTGTACATTAGAATCAAACCAACATAGCTTTGAATTATAAAAATTGTGGATATGTTTCTTCAATATAAGTAAATACATTAATAATTAAAATTAAACATTAATGGACATGTCACCAGCACCATCTAGCGAGTAGCTGGCTTATGAAATACCAAAGTCATAAAAAAAATATAATAATATAAGTAATACACAGACAGAACAAACATCTATGTTTGTCACACAAATGCTTGTCCTGGGTGGAAATCAAACCCACATCCTAGTGCGCAGAAAACAATTACTACTCACAAAGTTTAGAGGCCATTCAATTAAATAAAATGTAATATTAATAGTATGCATAAACTTTTAATCTCATAACTGGGTTACAGGAAGGCACAATAGTAGTAACCAAAGTTGAAGAACCCTCAAAATATGGTGTTGTTGTGTATAAAGAAGATGGACAAATTGAAAGCTTTGTAGAAAAACCACAAGAGTTTATTTCTAATAAAATCAATGCAGGTATTGCTTTTTACTTTATTAATAGTCTTGAGAATAGACTGATGAAATCACATAATTGTAATAATTGTTATTTAGTATATTTTGCATGAATCAAGCTTAAATTTACAACTCATGAAAATTATATGTTTAGTCACTCAAGCGTCCAAGCCTCGATTGAGTCAAAAAATTACAATTGCTTTAGCATCTAGGCTTTGATTGGGTCGAAAAACTCGCGCGGTAATCGATCCTATTCACGCGTCAACAGACGCAAATTCAGCTGTTATTAATACTGCTATTTGATACTAGATGCGGCACGTTATAAGACATAATTCGCCGTGCGGACCGGACGCTTGAGTGGCTAAATAACTAAAAACAGTTTGTTTGACTGATCAAATAGTCAATTTTTGCATTTTTCAGTCAACAAATAGTCTAGTTTCTAATATGTCAAAATATCTTATTAATAAATATATGTATATGAAAATTATGAATTTTCAAAAAACTTTGCAAAAGCTATTTATTAATTAAAAAATAATCAATACCAGCCTACCAAAATTAAAAAAGAGGAAATAGGAAAAGAGGAGTCCTATTTACATACTAACAGAATATTTTTGGAAACTACATTGTTAAAGTCACAAACCATCTATTAAAATATAATTGCAAAAAACTCATGAAAAATAAATTAAAAAATGACAAGTACTGTTTCAGCTTAGGAAAGAAAATGACTGAAATAAATTATTTCCAGGAATGTACATCCTAAACCCCTCAGTTCTCAATAGAATTGAACTCAGACCAATGTCTATTGAAAAGGAAGTGTTTCCGTTTATGGCCAAAGATGGACAGCTTAATGCAATGGAGCTGCAAGGATTCTGGATGGATGTGGGCCAACCCAAAGATTTTCTCACAGGTATATTCAGTTTTCTCTTTCCTGCTACAGATGCAACATGGGCTCCCAAAATCATATCTATTTTAAATTGGTGTTAATCGAATCCTATGGTGCAATCCTTAGCTTTTCCAGTAATCTGATAAGATCATAATTGTAGATAGAAATCAGAAAAAATAGTCTCTAGGTAAAAATTACATCTAGATTCATAGTAATTGTTATTCTTAAAAACTAATTGATTGTGATTAGATTTATCACCAACAAGTGAAACCGGACTTGATTGTATAAATTTATGTAATGGCTGTTGGATTAAAAAATGATTTATTTTCTTAACATTAGCCGAGTTGGTGACAAAAAATAACCTAACCTAACCACTTGTCACATCTACGTTTCCACATTAGCGTAACCCATAAGGTGAAATGTAGCCTATTGATTCGCTGCTCCGAAATGGCTGGACCGATTTAGTTGATTTGTTGCGTCCATAATAGCCAGGACAAGGTTTGTATGTAAATCCTATTCTTACTAACCTTAATGTACCAAAACACAAGAAGAATTAAATAAAGATTATTATTATTATTATATAATTTCTGTGGAAGATTCACGGGAAAATTCTGAAATTGGGAAACACTGAAATTACATTTTTGTATAGGATTTTTGCCACTATGGATTCTTCTACTAATTTGTGTTAGGTAGTTATTCAATGTTCTTCAAGGTTCCCTTTATTTGCCGTACATACAGATAAAGCCGCCAAATCACTGTAAAGAAAGCTTGATCTAATATTAACTAAGAAACGTATTTCTCTTTAATATAATACGCTTCTTAAATATTTTCATCAAATTAAATCAAGGTAAGTAATTTTTTTTCTTTATCGTTTCAGGAATGTGTTTATACCTGACAAGTTTACGTCAAAAGAATTCAAATAAACTTTACGAGGGCGCTTGCGCAGTCGGGAATGTTATCATCGACCCCACTGCTACAATCGGCAAGGGCTGCCGGATAGGACCCAATGTTACTATCGGCCCAGACGTGGTTGTGGAAGATGGTGAGTGCAATTTTATTCTTGGAGATATTTTATTCACCTAAAAGTGGTTTTGTATGAAATAAACAGGTGCCATGTATGGATGAAATTTTAAACTACAAGTTATTTCATTCGTGTGTTTTTTTTGCGTGGAACCCTAATTCTCTTTTGTTTTTCTAAAATAAAAGTGTTTTGAAAAGTAACTTAAGCTAAGTTACTTTTCAAAACATCAGCTATCTGCCAGTGAAAGTCCCGTTCATCCAGAAAGAAACCACTCGGAGAATATTACTTGACAATTTCAAATGCATAGAAGTGCGACGCCAGAGGAAGAGAAAAAAAAGTCCCGTTCTAATCGGTCCAGCCGTTTCGGAGATGAGCAAGAAAAAAGGCAAAAAAAAAAATGTCATAGTGTAAATCATATCATATACATTGACATTTTGACATTACAAACAAACACTTAAATGTTATTTATGTGTACAGATTATACTGGCCTCACAGCCCAGTTAGTCAGCACTGCCTTCTGCGTTATAGATTGTGGATTGAATTCTCTTGGTTACTGTTAACCACAGATGGTGAACTTCGCGAGCTTTTGTCTCGAAGCGCTCTTTCCGTCACTACTAATATAAAACATTTTTCTCAGGCGCATGTATAAAACGCAGCACGGTGCTACGAGGTGCAGTGGTCCGTCAACACGCATGGCTAGAAGGCTGCATCGTCGGCTGGCGGTCGGTCGTCGGCCGCTGGGTCCGAATGGAAAACTGCACTGTTTTAGGCGAAGATGTCATCGTGAAAGATGAACTGTACATCAACGGTGGACAAGTACTGCCACATAAGTCCATTGCGATCTCAGTACCGGAGCCGCAAATTATTATGTAACCTTTTCGTTTGGTATGAACGTCAACGAGATATTTTTACATGATTACGAATAAATTGAAGGTGATAAGGAAATAAGTGTACAGCTGCATGAACAGAACAGTTCCTAGCGATATTTTGGGTTAATATTGTCTTTTCTATTTGTCTAATTTCTAAATGTCTTTTCTTTTCTATTTTACTTACTAGTTACACCCCGCGGTGTTACCTGCGGTTTCCCGGGATCAAAAGTAGCTTATACTAGCTGTGCCCCGCGGTTTCACCCGTGTTTTTTTCTTCAGACGATTTAACAATTATTTAGAACATAAAATCGGTTATTGTGATTAAACCATGATAGCTAGATATATGTTCTCTTACAAATATCAAATAGTCATCCATACGTCATTACATAGCTGTCATTATACGTCAATTTTGTTATTCCAAGTCTGATTCTTTTTTGTTATACCACGTTTTATAGTGACTGACGTTACATGTCAAGTCACACGGGAATGATGTCGAACGGGATAAAAAGTATCCTATGTCCTTCTCCTGGCTCTAAACTACCTCCCTGCCAATTTTCAGCTAAATCGGTTCAGCCGTTCTTGAGTTATAAGTGAAGTAACTAACACGACTTTCTTTTATATATATAGATGTTAATGCAGGATATAAGCTATCCCGGTACCAAATTTAATTAAGATCCGTTTGAGTGTGAAGGAGTAAGAAATATACACAGACATACAAACTTTCGCCTGTATAATAATAGTGTCATTATTATAACGGTTAACGAATTTTCATAGATTTGTTCAAGCAAAACACTTTTTAGTGCAAAGTGAGAATAAGCATCGACTTGCGTTGTTTAAATGCACAGAAACATAGCGCAAAAATGTGCCATGTTTGGAATAGTCTTTCGCAGAATATATGAGAATGTCGTCATCGCTTCATGCTTATGTCTTCATTAGGTCTTTGGGTTTCATATAAGTTACTTTTAATACGTTTTAAACCCATAATGAACCATTATATGACATATCTGTTATTATTATTCGTGTTACCGAGATATTTACCAGGATATGTGAGTTTTGTTGACTCCCGATATTTCGACGCAGTTACATGCGTCATGGTCCCGGGCAAACTCAAGTCTTTGCGGCGATAGTTTTAAAATTTATCTAACTGTTTTTTTTGGGCTTACCATGTTAAAAAACTTTTATAGACTAAATTATAAGTTCTATTTTATTTTCTTTATTCAAATTCTGCTATTTTATGTTAATAAGTTCTATCGTTTGGTTTGTTAGTTTATAATTTTATTGGTTTATTTAATATTTTATTAATTAGTTATATTTGCATAATATTTACACAATTGTTAACCGTACAAATGCAGTGAGGACTAAGATTGTATAGTTATCTAAGTGAACGGTTAACTAATGAAAATATAAATTGTGAATTTTACTACGGCGAATTGAGTTAAATCATTTTTAAGCAATTCGCCACCAGAGCCAGAGCACAGAGTGAACACTAATAGCCTGCCCTGCTTTACACCCAAACAGATTGATACGGGGAAGTCATAAAATTCGTTACAAATTAATGCTTGTAAGTAGTTTCAAATCACTGGTACTTGGTGCAAGTACTATTTGTAACGAAGATTTTCGTAAGGTACATCACAGTTGTTTCGAAACACTGATTTTAAGAGAAAACCCATCATTAACAATATTTTATGTTTCAGAAAATATTTTAATTCGTAAAGTAGTTATTTGTACATTGATACATTATTCGTTTGTATGGTTTACTTTTAACAATTTGGACATTCCAGAGTTTATTATTCATACAATTTGCAATTTTGATAGTTTGTTAATAATAATTATATACCAATTATTGGTATTTACTATGTGTGGTGGTTACTGCCATTTTACACCAAAACTACTTTTAAGGTAGGTAATTTGCATTACAATATTGAAAATTTTTGAAATAGCATTGACTGCATTTAGTATACTGTACTTATTTTTTATTGGTTAATAAATATATTGTTTTACAGTATTGTCCCATGAAATAGTGACAAACAGAAGCCTAAAAATCAAGGGATATTTCCAATCACCTATGTTTTACTCAGTATATTATTCTACCAATTATTCCAATTCCTGAGAACTTGACTGACTCGTGTTTTTTGGTTCGCCTTTGCCCTTCTGCTTATCACTCTTTCTTGGAACATTCTGTGTACGATAAACCTATCGCTGGATTTCAATTTCTACTATCCTGTCTTTCTTTGGGACGCGTTCACCCATTGGGGTTATTCCCAATCATGGTCAAACTAGTTTTCCAGTAACCTTTATTATATCTGCAACCTAAAATGACCATGGATGTCAGCAGTGTCAAAGTGAGTGCTTTCTCGGAGGTTGGTGTCCCAGTAGTATGGATGCTTGTTAAATCCTGTGAGTGTTCGCGAAACGATGTAAGGAAAACATCGTTAAGAAACCGGTATGATCTCGAACGAAGACGTGACAACTACCTTGATTGGTGTCTCGTGGTAATTTAAGCAGGCATACACTCGTATGCCGGCAGGGACACCCCTGCAGTGGAAGCAGGCTGGTACGGTTACGCCTTCCCCACCATGAAGAAAATGATTCGGCAATGAGAAAATAAACATCTATAACCTAAGACGTCCTCCACCCATAACATAATATTTATTTATTTATTTATTGCATCATTTACATTAGACTTATATACTAGACACTTCTTGTAAACTAATGAAATGCACCCTGCAAGGGCGTTGCAATATTGTAATGCACTTACAATTTATTGTACACTTTTGTGTGGTTATCATCTAATAGGTTAGATCCTAACCACATGTTAATGCTTTCGTGAGATTGAAACAAAATTATCCTGCAATACGAGCCAGCTCCCGCGTGTGTGAAGGCTCTAGTCGGACCCCGTTAACCAAGACGGGGAATTAACTTCTCATGCCCCTGTGATTTCACAGGCACCCACACCCACATCCTTCCACCGGTATTTAAGTGTGTACCAGTGTATTTAATTTTTTAGCGTAGTTATTAATAAGTAATCAAAAAATTGACACTCAAATATAATGCCTTCTCTGTTTCGGTTTCCGTTCCTTCATCTGGATATTATTTATATATTGATCTATTTTCTTGTCAGGCCATGCATGCTTAAGCTACGTAAAATCATATAATCATAAATCATACTGCATTTACTTATTTAAACCTAATATAATAGAACCTAGACCAACAAATCAAATATTAAAGTTTTAGGATGTGGTTGCCCTATATGGTTGAATGTTTTTGATTGAAATGAAACCCATACTTAAACATAGTTCGCCTTGGATGACGGCGCGATCGTTGGGTGACGATTCTCGTTGGGCGATATTGCTGAACTTAACACGCTACACTACACTAAAACCAAATCACTAGACCCAACTAGGAACTGTCAGTCTGTTCGTTTGTCAAGTGTCAATGTTACTGTTCTGTAAATGTTATATAATTGTGCAGCCACAAAATTTATAATACTCCGTGCCGTGGCCATAAATACAAGAAGAGGAAATTTTAATTTTGTCTTTAGCCATGGGACTGCTCTAGTAGTTTCGGCAGTCCTAATTTCTTGCTAAAATGTGGAAATATGTATCCCGTAGAATCCGAGACACGTGTGAAAAAAGCGCTAATCACTTCGACAAGCGTAGTACCACCAACGTTGTAAATGCGCCTGTCAATGATGAAAAAACCTGCAGGAGTAAGCGTTCGGGCCCCCCTTGCCGCTGGTTTAGGAATCAAAAATTCTGGAACTCCTTTCGAAATGAAAATAATACAAACAATAAAAAATGGAACTTCGATCATTTGAATCGTACTTGGATCGGTGCCATCACATGGGTAGGCTATTAATTACACTTTCAATGGATGCAATATGTAAACATCTGGTCTATTATTTTAAAACGTTTTGTTTTTACTTTCAGAGCAGTGCACTTGTGCTGGGATGGTACACCAGTCAAATCGTACACTTAAAGTTGAGACACAGTCATAAAGATATTAAAAAGTGTACCTCCTTCAATAACATATTGAGTACACTACAGCCATTTGTCAGTGTTGCAAATCCACAAGCTATTTGCAACAATAAGACTTATAAGCTCGAGAAGATTCTTGAGAAATTCACTCCTACAGTGCATTTGGTGTCAAATGATCACAGTGGAGGAAACCGTGCATCACCTTCTAGTGCAGCTACTTCGAGTGATTCAGAAGATGATTTAGGAGAAGTTTTAAACTCTATAGAGAACAAGTTAGGTTTGGCAGCCATTGAGAATGGTCAACATGAAATTGGAATTAACTTACTCAGGTAATCATTTCTGTAATGCTATAAACTTGGCTATTCAATACTACCTTAGATTTTTTAATAGGCCATGTCAGTCCCTTAATGGATTCTAAAATTTGTTGGTTCTGGTTCTTGGTAAGCACCCAAAACAATGTAAAAAGTGAAAGTTTACTAACTAATGTTATAAGTTTGAATCTGAAGGTGTTTGTTTATTAAGCTTTAACATCTTACCTTTGCTAAAGAACCTGCTCTGGAATGCATATTGTTGGATTGAATTTGAGATTTGGTATATTTCATCCAAAAATAAATATATTAAAAAAAATCCATAATAACACAAGTGAAGCAGTGGGAAAAAGCTAGTTATTTTAATATTCTCTCATGTGTGCCAAAAGCAAGCCTGCACTGGACTAGAAACATACAGTCCAGTTGCTCACATCTGTAGGTGTGTGTACCCATTAATTTCTATACATACCCCCAGGGAGGTGCTATAGGAGCAACCAAAAGTAGCAGTAGAACTTGTGCCAAGTTCATCTGGAGAGGTACTGCCACCTAACCTGGCATCTGCCTTCAAGCAGTAGGGCTCGCATTACTGTGTGTTCTGGTAGAAGGGTGTGGATGCAGGCAAAATCACATGCACATGAGACAAATCATCCCCATCTCAGGTGATGGACACAGCAGGATGAGTGCAAATTCAGTGTAAGATCCAAATCATATACTGTGTTGCATTACTGTTTTCATGGGTGGGGGTCGCCACTTACTACCAGCACTCATCTTGTTCCATGACATAATGAAAAAAATAAATAATAATGTTTGTTTTTTTAGGTCTGCTGCTTACCGACATCACGCCCCAGCTCTCTACAACTTGGGTCTTTGCTATGAAAATGGGTTGGGTGTGAACATTGATGAGAAGATGGTATGTAATGTACAATAACTGGAACTTAAGGATAACTGAAAGGACTAAATCGATGTTAGCAAATTTGTAAAATGGGTTGATGGCACGAGTTAACTAAACATTTTGTATAAATCTTATCTAGTTATCTAACAAGAAATAATTAAACAAAAATCCCGACTGAAAAATCCTAAATTATTAGTAGCCAGTGTCACTCTCACAATAGGGCATTTTACTATGTATGAAAAAATACTTCAAAATGTTGATTATCTTAATAAAAAGCCACAAAAAAATATTTTCCGGCAAAATAAACACGCTTTTTTGCCATAAAATTAAATTATATTTTAAACCTTTTTTTATTCCCGCAAAAATCCTGTCAGCCATTTTGGTGACGTAATATTGGTAAAAACAACTGTTGTGTATGTACGACCAGCACTCGTTCAACTTAACAGCTATAAATATTTGATACCCTATTAAGTCGAATCTGACTATATCTCTAGCTAAAATCGATCAAGCCCTGGGCGGTTTCTTATCATGTAATACGTTTTTATTTTGTAAAATAAAAGCCTTTACAAGTAATACAATTATGCAGGTAAACTTATACAGCAAAACCACAAAATTTCATCTAAATCATTATGAGCCGTTTCTGAGATACACGAAATAAATAAATTACATGCATACACTCACATAATCCTCATTCTGGCGCAGTCGGGTAACTAGAAAGGTTTTTAAGAGAAAATCTTGCTGTTTTTGTTCAACACAAGGTTGAACATTCATCCAGTTTTTTAATATATTTACTTTTTACATTACAGGCCATGGAGTTTTATAGGTCAGCTGCATCATTGAAACATCCTGGGGCGCTTTACAACCTTGGAATTTACTATGGACAAGGAAGAGGTGGTCTGCAGCGTGATCTCAAAACTGCCACCAGGTTGCTCCGTCTATCTGCTATCCAGGGCCAGCAGAATGCTATAGATGCGCTCAAATCTCTAGATATCGATTTGGACCCGCCTCGGGTTGAGGTTGGTTTGTGGACCAGCCACGATATACACTTACATAATGATAACCTCATTCCAACACATTCTTCGTTTCTTGTTGAGAATGTACAATTTGTGCAGGCCCACAACCCCGAGGCTATCTATTAATGTTTCATGTAGAATTATTAATAGATGATGGGTGCTTTTAGTGATGTCAGTACTGCTTGTGTTTATAGTATTAGAAAAACAAACAGTATAAACTAATTACCTGTTTATGTTATTTGTTTTGGTATCGTTTTAGTCACTAATATCTTTTTTTAATAAAAATGCCAAAATTACTTGAGGTAAGTCGAATTTTGATAATATGCAGTTTTACACTTGAACTAAGTACATCAGATGTACAATATACTTTTGCAATGTTTTGATTTGAAGCTTTTTTTTTACCTTAACAGAAATGCATGCCTTAGCTTTGCGTGGTAGGTTAGGTGTAAGACATCAAATTATAATTTTTTTATTATTTTTCTTTTTAGTAATAATACATTAAAATATAAATTTTGGTATATAGTTATGATCAAAATATGTAAGATATTTTTTAATTAAATGACCCTGATAGTCTGTACCCAATCTTTCCATTAGGTTGGTTAGTACAATACATAAAATTAGGTTTGCCAAGTCATAAAGTTGGTAACAACTTGTTTTTGATACTTCTTATTTGTGTTTATACATTCTTATTTTATTATACTGACTTTATTTTTCCATTATTATTTCCATTAGTATGCCTTACTGTGCACCAAAATATACAACATGTAATTGTTTCATAACTTGACCATACGTTTTTTTTATCACTGCAACAACATTCATAAATTGTTTAGCAGATTTCATGACTTTGTAGGGTCTGCCTGTAAAAATTGTGTCATTCGTGTATGAGTTGTGACATTTTATTCTTATAAATCTTTTGTATTATCATGAACTGAAACAATCACATATTGAATGTTTTTTGTGGAAACCCAAGTAATGTGTATTAGTTTTAAAATTAGTAATCTGCATTTCATAAAGTAGGTAGATATGGGCAAGTCACAAACGGAGGTATATCTTAAATTTATTTATTAAGTTTCATACATTACCAATATATTTATACATAAAAATTATCCTATATTTTACATAAGACCATTCCTTATTTTTAGGATTAGAACCACAACACTTAATAAGATTATGACTTCAAATAAACACATCACACAATATAGTGAATCTAGTATTCTTTACTAATAATAATATAGGTTTTTAAAGACATCAAACAAACTATGCATCTCTTTCACACTGCCTTTTCAAAGTCAAGTAAACAATAGGAAAAATGGGATAAGTCTCGTTCCTAAGGATGTTTTACCCAAGGTGTTGAAAGATCAAGGCCAAGGGCAGAATTTTTAATTATAAAACTAAAGTTACAAGTTGTATTCACAATTTCGCGATATTTTCCACAGTACTCCCAAACAAAAATGGGAATGTTAAAAGAACTTCAGTTCACATTTCATGATAAAAATCCTAGATTTTATTAGAAAGTAAACAACAATGGTATGTATGACTCAATGAAGTATTTTTGGCAGGTTCCCACCACAGGTACCTTGAACTGAGCCATGTTCGAATGATTTGAAGCTGACTTCTTACTCTTAGTTTGGAAATAACCTGCAACAAAAAACACATTTTTCTGTAATTTTATATTGTTGGTTTGTGGGATTTTATCTTTCATATTCTTCGATTTATGCGCAAAGATACTACCTCAGTAAAGCTTTTACAAACAAACTTGACAATTGGCTACTACAAACTACCAAAAGACTAAATGTTATCCAATAATAAATCATTCTAACATTGCAAGATGTGGTCACCAAGGGGAAAGCTGCCAAATACAAAATAAAAGTAATAAAAAAAAAATGTGAGCAGAGCAGCAAAATCTGCTATCTCGCACGCTGGGCTGCAAGTTCCAGTCATGGTAGGCTACGGCTGGTACCGGTGGAAGGTAGCGTGTGTCTTAGCGTTACGTTACGTACCTATTAGTATTTTCTGGGGTAGTCGCGCGCGGGTTGTGCATATCGGTCAGGGTAGGCGGCGCCAGGCGGCGGCGGCTGGTACTGGGGAGGGTAGCGCGTGTCGTAGCCGGCGTACCGGGTGTCGCTTGATGACCAGCCTTCGCCGCCGCCTCCCGAGCTGCTACCTGCGGAGACATCAATTATTTGTATAACTAGCTGTGTCCCGCGGTTTCACCGGCATATTACTTTTAGAAAATTAGCGTAATACTAGACACCCTAAGCCTTCCACATGCTATTTTTATCAGCTGGACTAAACGTAGGGTACTTCTGCACCAAAAAAATAATGGTTCACATTAATTTTTTTGATTGAGGATGTTAGATATTAAATCCCGTGGCATGTTGACTTGCCAGTGTGGTGCATGTACAGGCGGTCCAAGTGCGCGGTAGGAACGGTGTAGCAACACTAACGGTATGTTACCTTTAGTAGGCGCCGTCAAGTCGGGGTAGCGACTGGGGGCGGTCCAAGTGCGCGGCTCGGGTTTGCCAGGTGGTGAGGGACGGTAGCCGCTTCGCGTGTCGCGAGATTCGTACGTGCGGCTGAAACAATGTTAAAACATTTTAAAGTCCATTTGTCGCCTGGAGCATCTGGTGACGGGAAGTTTTTTTTACAGTCATGTAGCTTGTCTATTATGTTAAAAGAATTCATGATGATTCAAATTTTGTATTCACATGATAGATATTATGTAGCCTTGGCAACCAGCTGTATGGATTACTTTCCACTGCAAATTTCAAGATATATTCACATCAAAATAGAAGTCAGATGAGACAGTTCAGCCTCAGAAATTCCTAATTTAAACCAATATAGTAGTTTCTTGTAAACAAGACATTAAAATAACATCTTACCTTGGTTCTTTGGGTCTAGTACCAGGCGGCATAGGTTGTCTCGTGTCATCACTCGTGCCATTATTGCTGGAGTATTTCATGTTTGCAGCTGGATTAAGAAAAAAAAGTAATTATATTTACTTAAGTTAACACTAAAAACAGAAAATTTCTATCTTCTATCGAGCAAGGAGGCAAATTAGGGTCAAAAAATTTTCAGAATCACCTCACGTAATTAATGGACGACCCATTACTTGCTGAGTGATGCGTTTGTACTCACATGAGACATGTCTAGTGTACTCGCTGCGTTTGTAATCGCGTTCGCCACCGCGCTCGCGCTTGTCGGCGCTTCGCTCGTAGTTTGAGTTCAATTCGAAACGCGGTGGCGGCGGTGCCTCGAACTGACCTCTGCTTGAAGACTGCTAAAAAAATATATATATAATAGACAATCTCTATTACTTTTTCTTTTAAAGTAACATGTATGTGGTAATTCTATTAAACAAAAATGTTCAAAGTTACAGTTCAACAAATTAAAATCTGCTTTGAGTAGATATAATTAGCAATATTTTTGACAAATTATTGAAGATAATATCATCCTATTTTCACAATTCAGATACATAACATTTATTATGTAAAAATTGCAATTTGGATTCATTTTGGGTAAGAAGATAGGGTGCAGGAAAATGCTATAAAATCTATTTGTTGATTTGAGAATTCCCATGGCATATTTTGTGAACTCTCCAAGGCTTTCTACAGAGTCAGACACGACAAACATTAACTTCTTATCTCACTAATAGACAATCTAGCTAATCTGACACATCACCCGTAATAGAGGAGTTTCTCAAGGGCTTATTTTGGAGCCATCTTTATTTCAACAGGCAAAATTTTGGTTACATTTTGGTTTGCCTCTCTACTGCACATTGTATGTATATATAAGGAGTAGGTACGTACAATTGGCGCCGGCTGGCTTACTGTACGTATGTAAGGAGTACGTACAATGGGAGGCGGCGGTGGCCTCTTGTGCCTCGCGTCGCGTTCATACGCCGGCTCAGGCGGCGGGCTGGCTGCCTTACGATATGTACTGCTCTCGTAACCTCGCTTGCGGCGCTCTTCTTCCAATCTGCAAGATAATTTTGATAATTGAATTGTGATTATTCTTTTTTATCGGCTTACATTTAATACAACACAGGAAACAGTAGTAAATTTCATAAAAATCGGTTAAGTAATTTACAAGTGTGAAGGCATGGATTATTGATACGAGCTACTGGTGTGGATATCTTCGCCAATTGCTAACTGAATTAGATGATTATTTTTCTATTTGACAGAGTGTACCTCGGTGTTGTAAGGATACAATTTTTATCGAATAAATTTATTTATTTATTTATCTGTTACACCATCGACATATACACATTAATCAAAATATAACTAAAAACAAATTTATACTATTACCCCTGAGGGCGAAAAATAAGGAATGAAAATATTGAAGTTGGTTTTATAGATTACTAGCAGCGCCAGTTATTTCCAGGGACAAAAGTAGCCTGTTGTTACTCCAGGATATAAGCTATCCAGGTATCAAATTTTATCCAAATCCTACCAATCGAAAACTTTATTTATTAGTGTGATTAAATCAGTACCTCTTTCTTATGGCTGGAATTTCCCCGAATATGAAAATAATATTTTTATGTTTTATAATGTCATAATAATAAAAACCTCAGTTGCGCCCGTTTCAGCTCCAGTCTCTCCAATTCGAGCTTCTCGCGCTCCAGCCGATGTCTTTCGCGCTCAAGACGCAGCAGCTCATTCTTCTCGCGTTCGATTTTCTCTCTACAAAATTATACATAACATATCATATTTTTATAAATGAAGAGCAAACATGAGAATTAAAAGAAAATACTATTTATGGATCAAATACATATATATTTCAGGGTATTTCCTTCTGGCGCGTGGATGTCGTCTTGATTGGCCTTGGACCCCGCGTTCATACTTTATAAGCTATGTACCTCTCAGCGCGTAGTTTCTCTCGCTCTAGTGCAAGGCGGTGTTTCTCCTGCCGTTGTCGTCTCTCTCGCTCTCGCAGCGCGTCTTCAGCGGCGCGACGGCGGCGCTCCTCTTCGCGCGCTGCACGTGATCTCTCTCGGGCCCGGGCTACGTCACGCTCCTTCTATAATAAAATTCAAAATGTAATATCATGCAAATTGAGACTAGCCTCAGACATGTGTGACGTGTTTCTAGAGTTGGACGTTGGACTAACTCTGGACACGACACTAACCTCCTACGATTTCATACATTTGTGGGTTGAAGAAACAAATCGAGTAAATTAATTTCGTTTTTTACAATTACAATTCTAAGAGCTAGCCTATTAGATAATTATTGCTATTCCACGTGAAATAGAAAGCTATTCCAAAAATATTTAATAACGACTGCATGTGAAATAATAAGAGGATTTTATTATTGGTACTCATATATCTAAAGGAGTCCATTGAATTCTAAGAAGGATGAAAATAATATTCTTTGTATAGCCTCACTATAGACTGGTATGAATTAGCTAAATGAACCCTAAATAGTTGAAATGTTTACCCAAATTTTGTTGAATGAAAGCACTTCTCTAACTGGCGATCTTCTACGCTCTCGGCTACGAGTACTACGTTTTGCACGATCCTGGAAGTAAATAAATTGTTTTATTAATAAAAGTAATATTACTATATAATTTACTATAACAATTGGAATATAACAACATAAATGAAAAATTTAAAAAGCATGTAACTATGCATTCATAATTAATTAAAAAAAAGCATTTCTTGAGCTATGCAAAGGAGGTTTTATGTCCAATTAAGGATATGAAGGAAATGTATGAAGTCTTGTCATGAATGTACCTTATCAGATCGTGCAGATTTCTCTCGCGTCTCAGACGTGGATCTTGCACTTTCGGCTTCAGACTCATGTGGTTTTCCTTCACCAATCTTTTCTGCCCCTTCCTTACCCTCCTAAAGATAATTTACAACATAAGAAGGGATTGTAGGGATATAAACTGAAGCAAAAACGAGTAGACTAAGACTGAATTTTCTTCATACAAAAGAGATTACTCTTGGGCAACTGCCACTACCACATGTCAAAAGTCAAACAGTGTGGGAAGGGAAAGCGTGCAAAAGCGACAAATAAAATAGTAATTTAGGTTAACCAAATACAATGCAATCTAATCATTTGATTCTAACTAATGCAATGCTTTGTATCATTGTCACAACTAATATTTTTCTCAGAACCAAAAAGACCCAAAATTTTTATTTATTTATTATCTTTATTGGGAAATCAAGAATGTTAATCATTTATCATATAAATGGTAAACAAAAATATATTAGTGTAAAACAAAAGAGGTAACTGTCTATATAAATAAATTGAAGTGTCTGCTTGTAATGTCAATTTAACAGCTTTTTACTAAATATATTTGGAATAATTTATTTTGAATAAATTTTTCATCATTTTTTATATCCGTCTGCTTGTTCTGGCTAATCTACGAAAGAGCTGGAGCATTTTGAAGGGACTTTAACTGGCAGAGCTGATGTTTAAAGGAGTAATTTACATTTAGAGGAAAAAAGTATTATGATAACACACTAAAGATTTTTAATTTTGCCAGGTTTCATACTTATACTTATTAAACAAACACTTTAATGTACACTTTGTTTATCTAATCTATTAAAGGTAAATTCGATAATTACTTTTTAACAGATTAAAAAAAAATCTTGTCTAGCGAATATAAATATCAGAATAAATGTCAATAGTAAAACAATACTTGAAATCTAAAGGAACTATGAGTTTGTAAAATGTCGCAGGTCACTCGTCGCAGGCGTGCTGTAACCTCGAACTGGTCTATTGTGCCTTAACAGTATCAAAAAAGAAAACAATGTACCTCTTTGTCTTTATTTTCGTCCTTTCCATCCTTAGAGTGGTGTTCAGTACGCGACGGCTGCCGACGCGACGACGATTCCGACTCAGATTTCGCCTTCTCAACGGAAATCATACGGCCATGCAGTTCTGAAAGTTTTAAATATACATGCAAAAATACAAATTCCAAAACAATACTAGGTACTATTCTAATTTGGATAGCTGTTTGAGTGTACAAAAAGTGTATATTCTTGCATTTTTGCTGCCTGGTGGGAAATGAGAAATATAGCAGTTAGATGTCTCAAACAATTGTAAATAATATTTTTGTAAGGTTTAACATTTAAACGATTTTAAAACACCTCTTATTTTTATCTTCTGTGTTATCTATTTAATTCAAATTATTATAATCCATGTTTTATGCATTACTAAGTCCATGTTAAGATGATCTGAAAAGAGGGTAATATTAGGAGTACAAATAAGTTTCCGCCGTTTTTTAACACAAATTAAATATTTATTGTAGAAGAACGGTAATATAAATTTATTCAAAATATTGCCCATCACTTGCAACCACTTTTTCCCATCTCTCAGGCAGCATTCGAATCCCACGTCTGAAGAACTCCTTGTCTTTTGAGGTTATCCACGAATCAACCCAATTTTTGGTATCCTCATAAGATGTGAACCGCTGCGCCGTCAGAGCATGTGCTACGGACCGGAACAGGTGATAATCGGACGGTGCAATGTCTGGTGAATACGGCGGGTGGGGTAACACTTCCCAATCAAGTGTTTCCAAGTACTTTTTCACGGGAGCCGCAACATGTGGACGAGCATTGTCATGCAGAAGAATAATTTTTTCGTGTCTAGAATAGTATTGAGGGCGTTTTTCCTTCAGAGCTCGGCTCAATCTCATCAGTTGTGTTCGATAGAGGGCTCCAGTAATTGTTTCGCTCGGATTAAGCACTACACCTAGCTGATCCCACCAAATACACAGCATAAGTTTTTTTCCGTGAATATTCGGTTTTGCTGTTGATGTTGACGCGTGGCCAGGTAATCCCCATGATTTTCTTCTTTTTGGATTGTCATAATGTATCCACTTCTCATCACCAGTTATGATACGATGTAAAAAACCCTTTTTTTATGTCTAGCTAGCAGCATTTCACTTAAGCATAATCGGCGTTCAATATCTCTCGGCTTTAATTCGTACGCAACCCAATTTCCTTGTTTATGAATCATTCCTAATGATTTTAAACGATGTGAGACTGCTTGCTGAGTGACTTCTAATGTTAGAGCAAGTTCTTTTTGTGTTTGAGATGAATCTTCCTCCAATAATTCCTCCAATTCTGCATCCTCGTAAATTTTTGGCCTTCCACTGCGATCTTTGTCTTCTACGTCGAAATCACCGTTTTTAAACTTTTGAAACCACTCTCGACACGTTCTCTCACTCAAAGCAACCTCACCATATGCTTCTACGAGCAATCGATGCGCCTCAGCAGCAGATTTCTTTAAATTAAAGAAGTAAACTAATATTTCCCGCAAATGACGCTTACTTGGCTCAAATTTTGACATTTTCAACTTATAAAAATTATATTTTACCAATATAAAATCAATGATATTAATAGGTTATGTTGTTCTTGAATGTCCAAACTATTTTTTAAGCCGGTTATCATCTGCGAAAGCTAACCGAAACTCCGTGCCGCGCCATCTACAATAAAACGGCGGAAACTTATTTGTACTCCTAATATTTTGCACACCTCTAAACTTTGAATTAATAATTCTACAATAGATATTTATAATAAATATAATACGTATTTCGCCAATCCATAAAGCCTGATCATAATCAGAAGCTTTGACTCATGTAGCCTTGTTGATATTGTATTACCCCAGGTCATGCAACCATTAAAAAAAAGTCTTAAATTAGAAGAAATAACTTACCTGTTCTGTGAAGATTCTTAATACAGTTTTCGGCATCTTGAGCACTAGCCATAGTCACATATCCATAACAACGAGACCCAGGTGTCCTAGCATTAGTAACAACTTTTGCTCCAATAACCTGCAAAAATTTTTTTTTTCCTTATTACTTATTTTTAAGCCAAAATATAAAAGGCAAAAGACAGAATGGTATATGTAAAATAAGCATTTGCAATTAACTGTGTAAGGTTTTATAGGATGATACCAGAATATGTAACAAGCCTCAATGAAACACTAAAAAGAAAGTTAAAAGATAGAATGTAAATGATAACTATGTGATGGATATATTATTTACATTTATAGTTCCCTAGCTAAATGAATGTTTCTTATGTATAAACATGTTTTTTGTTATTAACCACATAAACACAATTCACATAATGAATAACATTTAGGATAATTTATTTTTCCTAAATGATATTAAATAATTAAATTGCAGTAATAACAATTCACAATGAATTCCTGCAATTCCTTTTTCAAGCCATAAACTAAATTAGAAAATAAAATTCTTTGGATATACCTTTCCATGTTTACTGCATAGCTGCTTCAAATCCTTAGCACGAGTGTCGCCCGATAGGCCACTAACCCACAGGTTGCGCGCTCCACCCTCTTTGCTCTCATCTTTTTTGTCTTTTTTATCCCCATCACATTCCTTGTCTTTGTCTTCTACACAAAAAAATATAAATATGCCATTAAAAGGTTTTAAAAAAGTATGCACCGAAATTTATTATTTCACAAGTCATTTAATATATACCTTTTTGTTCTTTGTCATTTTCTTCAGTGCAATTGCTGAAAAATAAAACATAAAATTAGTGATATAGTTGTGAACTATATTTGTTTACAAATTGGGGTGATATTAATGCTTTTCTAGTTACAACATTTATTTCATATTTATCACAATACTCCTTCATGTGAATTCGAAAACTATTTTGCCGTTAAACACACTAATCGTCTACAAAGTTTTGCACCGTTACGCCACCAGGGTCCATTATTGAAGCTTCCTCGCTGCTCGAAGACGCGTCGATATCGCGAAGTGATGTCGCAGAGTTGACGAATACACGAAGCGAAACGCACCATCCATATTCATGATCTTGACAAGCCGTATTTTCCGATGCTACTGAGGTTCACGTCGAATCCGGAGCCGGTAGACCGAAGAAACTCGACGACCGTAGAGGCGCCAATTCCAACGCAAAATTGGTGCAAAACTTTGTAGCGAAATATAAAATATCGTAGAATTAATTGTACAGGATAGATGCGTGGGCGGGCGTCCCGACGGCCGAGCGGCGTTCACCAACCTAGTCGCGGGGACCTCAGCATTCGCTTCTCCGTCGGCCGCCGGCGCGGCGGTGTCGTCGGCAGCTGCGGTCTCGCCCGTTGCCGTCCCTTCACTCGCCTCGTCTGCATCCCCGTTTGCCGCTTCATCTACGCCACCAGAAGAGTTTCATCATCTGAGCCAGCACAGGTCGCTCAAGCGAGCGGCCCGCCCTGTCTCTCCCATCTTGAGCCGCACAAAGTTGCATGTGCTCTTGCAAATTTTCTCACTTGCATGTTGCAAATATTATATGTCCTGACCTGTGAAAACTTGATTCGACATTAACACCACTGTCTGGGAAGGGTGCGGCGGCTAAGAGCCGCCGTATCCAAATTGTACATACGTACTGTTGTTTCAGATTTGTCTGGAGCTCATCTGTTTTGTAGGTAAGAATGAATATGGAGTACAAACTGGAAGTAGCTCAAAAATTGTGATTAGATGTCTCTGCCACTGCAATTTTTCATCCCTTGACTGTTTGGAAAGGTTTCACATACAGGGTTACTCAGTAGTGGTATCAGGAAGCATTTGAATGTCTTAGTTGATACATGGGCACTGTCATAGTTTTCTTCTCTAAGTGTATCCTTGTCACCGGCATCAATCTTCAACTTTGGCACTTCTGACTGTGGCCTCTTCAACAGCCATGTCAGATTTAAATGACAGTTTAATGTAACACAATTATTACTAAACAGAAAATGTGGTGTCAACAGATTTTTGATATTCCAGTAGAAAAAAAACTTTCTCTTCTCACAACATTGTTTGATTTAAATTGTTTATTGATTTACACATAAAAACTTACCTTTTTTGTTTGGCTTGGTGTTGTTGTCAGTCTGGAACAAAATAAGATACAGATAATTATAGACAGAAGTATAACAGACTTGGCTGGGCTCCAGTGTGTGTGAACTACCTATTAGCATGATATTTATAGATACTGCATAATAAGAATTTATCTTTTGCATGCAATATATGCATGCAATAGTTTGCAGATATGTAAAATGTTAGCATATAGGACCATTAGAGAATAAAAATATTTTCTTCACCTATTACAAATATATATATTTTTCTTATCAGTGATACATTATGGACTGTGATTTTATCATAGCAAGTAGATGTTTTCCTACACATCAGACTTTTAATCAATTTCCATCATGAAACCATTAGAAACACCATTGGAAATATGTTTATTAGAAGGCAATTTGACCGTTACACTGAAGAAATAGAAACGTACCTCTTCATTGAGAAGTTCATCTTCTCCAAGATCTAAGTTGATGCTGTCTTCAGCATCAGTGTTGTCAGTTTTGTGCTCGTCTTCTTTTTCTTTGTCCAGGCAAGCTTTTTTGGGCAGCGAAGCCTCAGAGTCATCTTTCATTTCACGCTTTCTTGCCGTCTTCTCGGCTTCGTCAACTTCCATCTTTGCATCGCTATTCTGCTCTTCAGAAGGCTGCTCAGTTTCCTCATCTTCACCAGCGTCATCTTGAACGATCATGTCTTCCATAGCGGGAGTTCCCTCTGACTCTTGCTCAACAGTGCTCTCGGAGCGCCTGGTCTTTTTAGATGGAGTCTTTGCGTCTGGAGCCAAATCAAACTTGAAGGTAGCAGGATCGTGACCCTCCTCTTCCAAGTGCTACAATATAATCAAGACGTCAAATAAAAATACGCTCTGATATAAACCATTTGTAGACACGTCAGATCAGTTTTTACCTTTGAAAGGCGTTGGATGAGCACACCGCGGACGCCGCTTTTATCTAGGTTACGTTTTTCTAACTCTGCTCGTAAATCAATTACCCTGAGATCGTTGAGCAAACGTTTCTTATCCGACATAGCTTAAGTGTTATTCTAAGATAACTTTACTATTAAAATAACTCTATAAGTTTGAAGTGCTTCTGGGACAGAATTAACCCAAACGAAATTGATAATAGAACTTCAAAATGGCGGATGGGAATGTGGGAGAATGGGACAGACGTACGGGACGGGATAGATAACACCAACCACAGACTAATTAGATGTACATTGGCCAATCAAGTCATTCGTTCATTAGCCTTTACTTATTTTCTCCGTACCATCGTATGTAAATATCTACGTAACATTGGCGAACAACAAGAAAATAAGAACTTGGTACGTGAGAAAAAAGGCGGGAAACCTCGAATAGAATGGTTGCGAATTTGTTTCCTGTGAAATATAAAATTAATAAAATGGTTCAAGCCAGAGCATAACGTAGACTATTGGGGTACGGTATATTTAAACTGCTTGATCTGTGGTTATTTGACACGTCATGTCTCATCTGTAGTGATGTCATGTGATGTCATAAATATGGACCTAGCCGTAGGGACCGGCAAGTTAAAAAATATATCGATATTTATCGTATCGACATTTTTTATATAGTAATTCTGTAACTCTTTATTGTACACACGAATGAAGCAAACATAATTTATGACCAAAGAGTATGTACAAAGGCGAGCTTAACTCTAATAAGAGTTCTTTTCCAGCATAGCATTGAGGCTATTGATAGGTTTTCGAGTGGCGACCACGAACCGGCAGACGCAGTGTAGGACGACCCCCAACCCGATGGACCAACGACTTCAATAAGGTCGCAGGTAGACGGTGGATGGAGATAACTCAGGACCGTTTAACCTGGAAAGCTATGGGGGAAGCCTATGCCCAACAGTGGACGTCTGTCGGCTGAAATGATGATGATAATGAATGGTGGTAGGCATGTGTACTCATAGTCTTATAATAATTATAATATATTTATACATATATATGAAATAGATACCTATATAAAATATATATGAACTATTAAAGTTATAAGGAGGTTTTTACCTCTGCACTGGCTGATATTTATTATATTTGACATTGATCTTAACTTAAATCTGTTTAAAATGTACCAAGGTTTTATCTAAGATTCTAACAGAGTCATAGTCATTCTATTTGAATACGCATATCATTCCAGCAACTCTGTTATAAACAATAAATTACATATTTATATAATAGTTATCTAATATAATAATCATACATACATAATACTAAACAATAGACTACAGAGACAGGTAATAATATTCTTTAACTTTACTCATAAATTTATAGTGTGAAGGGCTGGCACGAATTTCATGTGGAATAAAATTCCACAAGCTTGTAGCACGAACACTGAAAGAGTCACTGTAACGGCTAGATGAGTGTTAGGGAATTTTAAGAAGAAAAGAAGTAGATGCATGGATATTAAGAGAAAGTACATTAAGACCATGGCAACGCTGAATGGGAAGCCATTTAAGTTGCGATCTGAAAACAGAGACATGATCAAACTTAAATCCAAAAATAAAACAGATATACAAATTCTGTAGACGTACACAATAAGCATCAATAGTTATCGAGTAAAAAATATCGGTTAATCGATATATCGTAAATTTTCGCCTGATTATTGATATATATTCCCAAAGCATTCAAAATTCGTAAAAAAAGAATAGACATGAAGAAAATAGTTTTTTTTTATAAATGCTCGAGCCTCAACAATTATATACAATTCAATCGAACCAGTAGTCATTAGATATGGACATAGGCAGCACCTTCTGTTTGACTTGACTTCTTCGTTATGGCTTTTTGTGTCTGTAGCCACACAAACCCTCTGTTTGATGTGCTCGCCTGTTAAGCAGCTTTATTGTTTTATTGATACTTTAAATTAAATATATCGCTATTAAAAATATCGACGATAAATATCGATGATTCTATGGAAAAATATCGATGTTTTAATATATCGACGTTTCTACCCAAGCCTACTTAGTCATAGAAAGTTGAAAAGCTCTGACTTGTTACTTGTTATTGGGTGATTTATTTACACATAAACATTAATAATTATTATCTGTAATTCAACTCATTTTCTTATTATTCCGTAGAAAGAATTTAAATTTTATGTTGTGGTGACCCATTATTGTTAAAGAAGGAAGAAATTAAATAACGATTGTATAATGGAGACTGGAGGTAAAATATATAAACATACAATCACTACTTGAAACTTACTTGCAATTTCACAATTTAGCTGTTCCTTTTTTTGTAAATTGTTACAATAAATCAAATCTAATCCACATTAGCACGATCTTGCCCTTAAAAATAACTTGTAGTGTAATATTGGCAGAATTGCAGCTTCGATAGACTGCAAGAGCCATAACTAAGAAGTGAAAATCATTTTATACTTGTTTCAGATATGAAATGTGATTTGAATACTACCAGTGAGTTGCTTGATAAGTTGGTATTGAAAAATTTGCACCTGATGGAGGAGAAAATGCAATGCGAACTTAACATAGAATCCAGTATCAACAATGGTAGTATACACCTAGCGAAATCTCGGTACATCATGGGACAGAGTTCTGTTAGTTTAACAAGGTTACCTACGGAAGGTAGCCATGACTTTGCAGCATCTACACTGTGCGAGACAACTGAAGAAGATGGCATAAAGCAACTGAAGGTGATTGAGAACACCGCTGAGAACACAGTGAATCCTTTGCGCTGGTTTGGTGTGCTTGTCCCTCAGAACCTACACAAAGCACAAGGTATTTTCCAGAATACCATTAACTTTGTTGTTGAATGTGCTAATGTGCAATTGCAAATGCTAAATAACATAAAGGATATTGAATGTTTAAAGCTATACAAAAGCTTTTTACAGTCATGAATAAGTGAACTTCAGTAAGTCCAAATATATCCATTTCAAAGTGCTGTATAATTCTCAGTTGAGAATTTTTAGTCGGGTTTAGATTAGTCAATAAAAAATTGCATTTATTAATTTCATATTTATTTATGTCTATTATGAGGTGAAGGGACATTGCTAGACAAATTATTCCCTGCTGAAGTATGGCAGTATTTAATTTAGATTCTTGTAAAATTACTTAATTTCTTTCTATTAATATAAATAATCTATTTTCCTTGTTAAGTACAACCCAGTTTAAATGTGTACATTATGTATATATATTATTGGTGTTATCATTGACTTATTATATGTTAGGATAATATAATATATATTTTCATCATACACAAAATTAGAATCATTATTTCTAGGTACAATATAATTTAAAATCAAAGCATGTATAGTTTTATAAATTGAGTAAAACAACATAAACAATATACTTTTTTATCTCTTATCTGGAACATTTAGTTTATATTTGATTTTAGTACACTGGAATAAAAATTTGAATAAATACCTATATTTGTATCAAATTGAACATGTTATTTACAATTTAAAACTAATAAATTCCTAATAAATAAACATTCATTGCAAAAAAAAAAAATATAAATAGTTTAAATTAAAACATAAAAAAAATTGTTAATATTGAGATAATATTTTGTCTTTTTGGTAACATACATTTTCTTGTTAAAATATCCAAAAATCTCAAAGCGAGGCTTTATTCCTCCTTCCCTTTAATTGATTACACTTGGTATGATTTTTTAATATATTTGTGAATGCCAGATTTACCTACATTGTGAAGCAAGTACGCCTAACCTAAGCCCTATCTCAAAACTTTCAAGGCAATCAAATGATCGTCAATTTATTTGCAATTGATTTAAAGGTTTGAGATTTGAGCATGCTGAGAAGACTGTTGTCAAAATGTATTGCTCAAATCTCAATTTTTTATCTTTATTTAAATTATATGGAATAAAATTTGCTTTACGCTATTATCTATACAGTTGAGATGCATAATAGGATCGGGCTTTATGTAAGGTTGCCAGCACAAAAAGTTAACAATATTAATACCTTGGCACCCAGGTGAGCAATTATTAATGCTCATTGTTACTTTATTGATTGTGTATTAACAAATTTATGTTTACCTGCAGAACATATGGTGAAGTTCATCAGTAAGTCTTGGATTATCCAGTTTTATAATTTTGTTTACATTATTTTATCCCGGGTTTTAAACAATAAAAATGCTGACTGCATTGAAAAAGTTGGATTGAAGTGCAATAGGTACAATCAAGATACTGCATGTTAGAATAATAATAAATTGAATCAATAAAAGTAATATTGAAAAGTTTGCTTAATTGTACAATAACAAATTCTTATATAACATCATAATTATAAATATTGTAAAGAAAAAACTTCAACACCTTAACTTTAAACAATAATATATCTTTCAAATGTGCTAGAAGACAAATAGTTCAAAAAATACATAATAGTAAATAAATACTTAAAAAATATTTAAGTACTTTAACACTTAAATGATTGATTTAAAAATCGAAATAACTGACTTAAATATTTCATCCCCTATATTTCCTCCTAGGGTA
This sequence comes from Aplocera efformata, assembly GCA_921293045.1. Lineage (NCBI taxonomy): Eukaryota > Metazoa > Arthropoda > Insecta > Lepidoptera > Geometridae > Aplocera > Aplocera efformata. The sequence continues at coordinate 4,153,883 of OV121057.1, forward strand.
ACATTTTTCTTCAATTTTTGATGGGACCTCCTTGGATGCACCATATTCAATAAAACAAAGAATTAAAATATATTCTCAACTAGTGCAGGAATCACACAATAAACATTACGAAAGAAAAATATAGTCAAATAGAGAACCTGTTCTATTTGAAGTAAGGAACCCTATTAAACACCTGATCTGACATTTGTCATAAAATTCTCAGAATGTTCACGAAAAATATAAAACGCGAAAAATCGCGAAACCTTCACTAATATTTTATTATTATCTTGATGTAACGATAAACATGAAATTAAATAATAAATATATTAAAAATGCGCCATGGGGCGTAGTTTAGACCCCCAATTGAAAATAATAACAAGGGAATGTTGAATAAATAACAAACTTATTGTGCGTAACTATTGTGCCCACAATAATTTTAAAATGATTGTGCCAAATTCATAACGTCTTGACTAGACTCATTTTGAGCTCTGTAAATAACAATATAAAGTGGAACTTTTCTTCAAGTGGTACAAATAAGTTCCCATATGCACCAAGTGTAAAGTAAATGACTGATAAAAATCAAAATGTGCATAGAACAATTTAAAAGGGGATCATTCTTTTGTCATAGAACTTTGGAGGTCGATGAGACAGCTAGGACATTCTATATATGAAGCTGCATCAAGCCAAAACATTGAGATATTTTCTTACAAATTAATCAACCAACCTGCGTCAGTCTGACACTTTTGTTTAAGGATTTTTGTGTCATAAACCAAAACCACACACATTCTGCCAATGTCTCGTACATTGGCAGAATGTGTGTGGTTTATGTAAGGTACTTTCACAAGCTTTTCAATGGTTTTGTACGACCATGATTTCGATTTTCCCTCGACATATATTTTAATATTAATGGGCTGTCATCTACTAAAAACCACCGTTTTAACCACCGATTTAAAGGTAGAGAAAAGCCCAAAACGAATGATCTCCTTTGGTATCAGATAATTAATCCTAAAAAGTAATGTAAATCGTTGGTGCTAAAACAATTAAATGCGAGGACTGAGCATTTGCGGCGGCGCCGACCAAACACACTGGTACTGCCCATTTTTAAATTTATTCCATAGATATCCTATTTCATATTTGTGCTATTTAACGCTGAAGCGACCCTTACTGTCTTTAACATCACAACGAAGAGATTTAGTCTCGTACGCGTTATAGGACACAAACATTAAGTCCGTATAACATTTTGGGCGCCAATTGATGAGTCCTAATATTTACTAATAAATGACGTTCTCTGATTAAATATGTACAAAAATATTGGGCAATTGACAATTAACACGACGAGTTGAACGGCAATGTAAAAGTATGGTTTTAAAATACCAGCGAAATAGCATTATCAATTATGAGTAAATAAATGGACGTTCATAGATATTACACGATACGAATAGTTGGGCGTATTATGATGCCAACAACTAGCACCGACGGGAGCTCGGCAAATCATAAATGCTTGTTTTACGACAATACTTCTATCATAGTAATCACACCTAATAACAACTAATTTCGCATTCATTCGTTTGGAATATTGCTGATCGAGGTCCACTCAAAATTTAATAGGTCTCTTGCCACAGTTAGTTCTGGTAGTATATAAATCACTGAGCACTGAGATGAGTAGTTTACTGAGTTGTGATTAAACAACCAGACCGACACCGACCGATAATGGATATCTATAACTTCACTGCCTACATTATTAGCGGGCGTGAGTCTAGAGCAGTCCCCGTACTAAATGATCATATCAATCGAACCCACTAAATTCTACAAAGAAGATTCACAGCAAGTGTTTAGTTCCTAAAGCGTGCTACAAAATAGCAGCAGCAAGGCACGTCTAGTGCGTTCTGCCAATGGTGATGGTGCTACAAATCGAGCTTGTCGTCTTGAGTGAGGCAGTCGGGCTGGCAAGGCGCTGATGAGATAATCGACGGGTTTGTCATGATGTGCTAGCCGGGGTCCCGGGTTCCTCGCCATTCGCTCCGCGTACAGGCTGAGTCGCGCCACCAAGCCTGGACGTCATTGTAATGCGAGAATCTCTGCCGCCTCTCATTGGCATGTACCATAGCACACACGCGGCAGAAGAAATATGTGTTTATAAACTCGCCTGTACCCTGTAAAGAATTACACATAATAATATAAAGTATTGTCAAAATGCATCAAGTATGTAAGAAAATGAATCAAACAAAAATCCACACGAACGATCAAATTGGCAAAATAAAGCCCGAAGAAGGGCATTCGTTACATTTGTACCCAGAATCTTTGACTAATTTCGTTGGTCATAACTTGCCTTCCACTTGAAGTAGGAATTGTAAAGGTGGTCGTCTTCGTCCAACCTTCGCAGATACGTAGCCAGCTCCTCCGCACCTGCGAACTCTTCCACGTGGATGTATGAGTTGTGAGGCGCCACTGCTGCGTATTCAGATGCACGGGCCCCCATCACAATTGGCAGAACGTTATGCCTGAAATAAAAAAAAAAATTATCACCCGTTTTGTTCAGAACTCTATATTTGAATGCAACAATCTGTTGCAGCTAGAAGAACTTACTGCAATCCATTAACAAAGAACTTTTCAGTCACATAATCCCTGCAATTTGAGTTTTCAAAAGCCAAGTAAAACTTATAATCCTTGTCTAGCATCTCTAGACAGTTGGGATCGGTCCTAGGGCAGTGGTGCGACCCGCAGGCTCCATAGATATCGACTGGGATGTACTTGCTGAGTTGCCTTGCGTATTGGAGACGTCGATTTCGCGCGTGACAATTAGAGACGAACCATGCTACCTGCAAGACATTTTTTTCTGATTAATCCTTGTCAAGATACCTACGACGACGGAAGGCGAGCGCCAGGATTGGCGTGTGACAGGGCAATTGGGATTGGGGACTCCCAACTCAGCAGTTGCTGCGTTTTACACACGCAAAACTTTCAACACTTATGTGGCACATTTGAGTTCTTATAAACTTTGTTCTTATAACATTTGACTTGATTGACATTTGACTGTTTGTACAAATAACAAGTAACCGATTTAAAAAACAGAAAAAAAACAGACTTCTATACACGTAGCGAAATACGCAGTTTTGTTTACTTGAATGACATATTTTTACCAGTTATTTTGATTTAACAACTATTGAAATGATTACGATAAAAAAATCTATGGAACCAATCTGAAACATATCCTTTCAAATAAAAAAAATAATTTTCCTGATCGGTTGATAAATAGTGGAGAAATCGGTGAACATAGTAAAATAAAAAATAAAATAAACAGTGGAACATAGAACCTCCTCCTTTTTTGAAGTCGGTTAAAAATGTATACTAAAAGGCGGAAGTATTTGTCTTATGCCGTGATAAACTTCTATAGGCGCACCTTGGCAAAATAAGCAACTCGTACGTCATATTATAACATGAAAATAGTGACGATAAGCGCTGTGTTAATTATATTTCAAATATTTTATTTCGATAATGAGCAATTCCAATTTATTGTTGTTGTAGATACATTTGCATGACTCAATTTCAAAGTTAAAATCTAATGCAAAATTAGTCGGTATTTATGTTATCGTAATCGCAACGTTCATGAAACGTGATTACGATAATAATGTATTATTTAATATTTAAATAGAATTCTACCTACTTAGTTCCGGTATATAAGCCGGTAAATGTTAAACCCGAGCTATTCGTTGTGATCTCTAAATTAATTTTATTAACTGTATTTTAAAATGTAGGTAGGTAATACTACCATCACCATCAGGTAACCACTTACCATCAGGTGGGTCTTAAGTTCTTTCCTGCACTTGGTAGTAAAAAAAAATACTCTTTATATTTATTTCTGTCCCATGGTGCATTTAGGTGGGCTCGTATGATATACCTCACATATGTTCTTACGTAGCAATGGGTTGTATTTTTAAACGATGATATTTGTACGTATCACAAAAAAATTTGCAAATTATTATATAATCCGGATGATCCGAGAGCGGATGACCCTGGAAACAGACAGCTAAATGCCTACCTTTTTAGTTTTATTCGCTGCATAGTTCCGATCGAGGTCTCTCTCCGTGATATGGGAATCGTGGTACACCCATCGCTCATAGGGCGCCACGATGTCAGAGTCACGGCGATAGGTCGATGTCCAGTTGAACACATCAAGCGATGACGGACGCAGGGAAGCGGTGTGATACGGACACTCCAAGTAGTATAGAATCCAGATCTAGAAAATGTATTTTAAGGTTGATTTATCAAGACCGGTGTAGAATCCGCTACTGTCAAGTAGATAGCAACTACAAATACTTTTTTTACGTAAATCAACCACTTCGGTGGGATTCTCCGCTTAGTGTCACGTGGTAACTGCCGGCCATAAAGAATAGCAGACCGCCTCCGGTCCCAATTAGCATCACATTGCACCCGTCATTTTGAGATGGAGATGTAACGTCTCATGCGGCTGTTATTTTACCGGCACCCACACCATTGCTTCCATGTATTACCATGTGTGCTAATTTGGCACAAGTTCTACTACCAGCTTGAGTTGCTCCTTTGCATTGAGGACACGTATAGGGACTCTGAGGGTACTGAACTAGAACAACGGACGCAAGTAACATGACCCCATAGATCTATTCTTACACTGGCATTCCTGGTAAAGGTAATTACTTGCTTTATTAATGTGACATAAGTAGGTAAGGAAGCGTATTTGATTATTAAGCAAAAGCGTTCTCCAAACTACTACCTTTCACTACAATCGTTCCCCACATCCTATCGGCTAAATACCGTGAGATATGCAAATTATGCAATACAAAATTGTTTGAATGTTGACTTGCCGGTACTGTCAATTTGATACAAACAACATTTCTCGGCTCAAAGCAATTACCGTAAGATTTTTGCCAAGATAATAAAGACTTCGTCAAGGCTGATGTCATGAATGACGAGTGTCAGAAAACCGTTGAAATCTGCATATTGTGAATGGTTTACTATAGGTTATTTGTTGGTATTGCAATGAGCGAACGCTTATAATGCCAGCAGCAGTTAGAGATTCATTCAAACTTCAAAAATCTCAATAGCCTTTATCGTTGTAAACCCAAACCTACAACTTTATGTCTAACTTACGTAAGATGTAGAGACGCTGAAGAAGTATATACATTTCTTACTTCCTATATTACCTGAGATAGGATATTATTGAAACTAAAGAATTATATGATTTTGGTTTAAGAAATCAGCGTACCTGCTTAGGTGGACGTTTAACGTTAAAAGGCGTGTGGTGATCCTTGTAAAGTATAGCGTCTGCCGAGGCCGCCTCTCTCGAGTCTGCAGTGAGATAGCATCTATCGACCGGGCATTTATTCCTGAGGAACTCTGTTCGTCCGTGCGGAACCCCCCATGCGCCTAGACCGTTGGCGAGTAGTATCTTCTTGATAGGCACGTTTTCGTCTTTCGGCAATGTGTACGTTAGTTGCTGGACGACTCTGGAGATAGGTAGATCGATTTATGTATTATTATTATTATTATTTTTTACGTTATGTTTAGGAAAACAGGCTTACGGCCCACCTGACGATAAGTGGTCACCGTCGCCAATTGACATCTGCAACGCCAGTGGCGTTGCCGGTGTGTTGCCTACCCTGCAGATATTTTAGAATATTTATCTTATACATACCCATTATTGTTAACAGTAGGAGTTTTACAAAATAGTGGTGTAAAAACGCTTGTCATTTGGGTAGACCGAGGCCCAAAGACTCGTCTGATAAAATATAACACAGGCATGTTGCAGGATTTGACTGGACGTGGAAATGATAGATTATAATTTGATGTGTAGGTATAGTTTATAACTGATACTTGAATTACGACTAAATGATAAAACTATTGATAATTATAAATGTTTTTGGATGGCTAACATCAGTTTTTGTTTTTGGAGCGGTGATGTATTAATCAGTGCAACAGACTTTTAATTAATTTCGTCAGTAAAAAAGAAGTCTGTTGCAGCTACTAGCTGCGCTTCGCGGTGTCCATCCTACTTATAAGGGATAAAAAGCCTATTCCTACGCTACCTTCATAACAACCATGTCCGTTCAGCCGTTTTGGCGTGAAGGAGTAATAAACATACATTCAGACAAACTTTCGCATTTATGATTTTAGTATGATACCCGAGGCACAGACTATACTCCCAGGGTTCGCCTATACCTATGCCGCCCAACGCCAGGCCACTAAGTGCCTCACCAACACACACGGCTCCAATGCACCACATGCCGCGACAGGGAGCGAACGTGATTATTGTCTAGTTCGCCCGTAAACCAGTTATTAATTGAAAATGTGGCCCACATGAAAACATATTGAGTGGCCTTGGCATACACTGTATGGCGCTCCGATGAATAATATATGCTCAAACGCTAACTATGCCACGCAGTCGTAAAAGAACCGGCATAATCTTGAAAACATGCCTCTCGTAAATGTATATTCAAGCCCACATGTTTCAGTGAAAGCTATACGATGTTGGTCTATGGTAACTGCTGAAGACTCTGGCTTTACCGAAGAACAAATGCAATGCAATACCTAGCTAAATTCTACTTTCTTGTAATTTTCCATTAACTCAATAGATAACAGTATGAAGCATGGGTTGGTACGGTTTGTAGCTATAATCAGAAACAAATTTACTCTGAATTGTTGAATAAAGTGTAAACTTAGCACGGGTATACGGGTGATCTGATACGAGGAGTATGATGTTGAATTCGGGCAAATATTTTCAATGCTAAAATTATATTTCTCCATTGTTAGATTTAGTCTTCGGTTGTTCGGTTGGGGGAATATTAAATCAGTCAGTTACCTGTCATCTCCAGGTGCATCTTCAGGGAACATAGCCGCGAGGGGGTCGTGCGAGTGTGGCCGCTTTTCTCCCCCGCGCATGTACCACGGCCTCCGCGATATGTCGTCCCCATCGTTCTTCAAAGCCTCGTCCTCAGTTTCGGTGATTGCATTCTGTGGACAAAAGTCCGAATAAGTTTAATCAGTGTATTTTTTTTATATTGCTTTAGTTATGGGACGGGATCAGCAGCTAAACGGTCGATATCAGCAGTAAAAGCTGACCCGCCTCGTGGCTCAGTTGGTAGCAGCTCTGCTTTCTGCACTGCAGGTCGTCAGTTCGATTTCCATTCAGGACAAGCATTTGTTTGACAAACATAGAAGTTTGTTCTGTGTCGGGGTGTCACAAAAAGTACTATATAAGTATTCTATCAGCTCTCTAGTTCCCATTATACAAGCTTAGCTAACCTTATATGTTTGGTTTGGGGCAAGATCGCGCTGTGTAAAATATCCATGAATATTTATTTTATATTATAGTATGTCCTTTAAAAGCAACGCCATCCACGCGCATGCCTTCATACCTTCATAGTATCGATCAGCGCGAAACTAGTCCGTTTACAAATTCCGTTCAAGCAAGCTACTGGGAAGGCAACGTCCAGTTAAGGCGGTGCGAAAGCTTTAATAAATAAAATTACTGCTGATTTTTTTGTTCCTTTAGCACTACCCCGGGGGTATGTGTAGGGATTCATAGGGAATACGCTATAAATTATGTCTCTTTTCATACAGTTTTCACCAATGGAGTTGAGTAAACCCAAGCATCCTCATGAATGAATTATTCATGAGGATGGTTTCGGGATTTAAAGGGTAATCACAAATCAATTGCCTACGAACTTGAGCAACTGACATTCTCGTACCATAAGTTGATGACTTTGTATTAACCTGGATGTGATTGTCATGTTGCGGCGGTGGCGGCGGCGCGGTGGTTGAAGGCGGCCGCAGCGCCGGCGCCGGCACTGGCGGGCGCGGGAGCAGCATCAGCAGCAACGCTGTCAGAGCCAGCGGCAGCAGCAGCGCTACCCGCCGCAGCGCCCGCAGGACGTGCGCCGCCCGCACCCGCATCGTGCCGACTACCCGCCCGAGCCTAACCGCCCTTCACTCGTTCCCATTATTCACGCGCTGGCTTTTACTTTCAGCATCTGTAAAAATCAAAATGACATAAGGAATATGTAATTCGTTTTTGTTATCCTAATTTACCTTAGGAAGTTGAAGAAATCTTGGTAACGTCTTAAAGTCTAATGTTTTAACATGCCATATGCCATAGACAGCCAAGTCTTATCTATTATATCACCTATTTAGAGACTGACTCAGAGCACAGTCAATTTAGACTAAGTAGTAATTCTCTAGATGGTCGGCAATAATTTAGTATTTCATTGCTGTTTCATTTAATTGGTTGAACAAACCTTCCTAAACAATCATTTAAAATTCGGGGCCAAAGAATTTATAATCACTTCTTCGGGCACCATCTGAATCAATAATCATCATTGATATTTGTTACTGCCTAGAATACTGCCTTATGAAACAGATATTATCCACACACAGAACACGGATTGATTTATTTCTTTCCAATACACTCTTCATGTTTTGGTTACATCATTTAGTTTTTTCATATAAACAATTTATAGAACCCAATTAAAACCTAGCTAGGAAAATGCAAGAATGACATACGGTTGACGTATTTTATACTTTACGCGGGTTATTGTGATAGACAAATAGAACAAACATTTAGCTCAATAAGGTTTTATGAAAAATATAAAATTGATCCAAAAGTGAGAATAATCATTACCCGCTAAAATATGTACCAAATCCGATAACTGTACGAAGTTCTAAAGTTTGTCAAACTTTACTTTATTTATTACCACTACCATGCTGGTTCAGACATTATACTTAGGTACGTGGTAACAGCTAGATTGGTGATAATTTGGTTGTACCGTTCCTCCGCGTCGCATTCTGCGACCACAGAATTGTGAGTAAACTGTTACACAATGTTAATAAGCTACAGTTACCTACTATTCAGAACTCAAGGATTTGAATTATTGTGATTTATGTAAATCATAGCTTGAGTCGGACTGGAGGACTTTTCTTGTATTAACATGTTTAAATTAGGATAATGGTGGTAAAACGGAGAAAAGAGGGAGGTTTACGACTGTTCGTGCTATCATTTTCTTCCTGAAAATTTCCGATTTGGTGAAAATTTAATTGTCACATCACGTTTAAAACCGGTGCCTAAGCTCGATCAACCAATGGTAAGCCATTAGAGGGTTATAATTAACTGTGTTAGATTACCAAATTTACGCAGGCGTTTTTATAAAGAAAATAATATGTAATTGTAGAAGTATCTAAAGTTGGCATAAGGATAGTTTGAACTTTATAGTCATTTTCAAGATTCTAGACAATACCGTGGTCGGTTTCAACCATCCAAAATCATTAAGCTAATTTTTAACGAAGTCCTCATTAAGTTGTACATAAATATTAACAATCAAATTCATTAGTCAATTACACAAAAAAAAATATTGATAACATTTTATTATTTTATTCACAGCATTGCAAAAAAGTGATTAAGTATCACTATCAGCGCACACGCCACACGCATAAAGAGTGGTTTTACTATGAACAACATTAATGTTAAACGATTGTAACGCAAGGTTCATGTTTCTATGCGTCAATCTGGGAATGTATCTAATGGTAAATTTTCTTGCCTAATATGGAAGGTGCGTGAGGATCTACGAAAAACTCAAAGAAAACAAATATCAATGTGCCACTGAAAAGAGTATCTATTTGTTCCATTCTTGGATGAAATTTGCTTGAGTATCTTTTATTATTCGTATCTGCATCTATTTAGGTATAGGCTGTAGGTACAAGCATCGTAGAAACTCTAATAAGTATATCTAAGTAATAAATACTAATAAATCCGACTGGTTTATTACACTGACCCCAAACATGGGTGTTTCCTCTTGCGTGTCTGTCTACCTACCGATTAACTAATTAGTAAATGAGCTTTGGGCAACTCGACTGTCTACAAAAGTACTAATATTATAGTATGCACGCAAGGTGCGTAAATGGTACTCTACGCACTACGTTAAAATCAAAACTATCAACATCAGGATATAAAGACTAGGGCAAATAGTTAATTGTCTCAAGTAATAAGTTATAAAAATGCCGAAATAGCGCATGTCGTACCAGCACGGAACCATAAATTCTGTTCTCGTACGAATACTACGTGACAGGACGAGGTGACGGCCCACATGGTGTTAAATAATGATCTAGCACTGCCCTTATTACACCACCCTTGCTCCTGTACTCCTGTACTGTAACACTATAAGCAACGGCAATGACTCAGGTCCATCCATACCATTTTGTATAAATACGCATTTTGTTTACTTGGATCGTAACTATTGAACTGATTCTGATAAAAATTCTATGAGATCAATCTGAAAGCATATCCTCTCACACAAACTAAGAATTTTCCAAATCGGATGGCGGAAAAATCAGTGAACATACATAATTAAATATATACAGTGGTACATAGAACCTGCTCCTTTTTTGAAGTCGGTTATAATGGAACATTACTGAGTCGTGTAGATAATTTTAAATAATTTAAGTACTTATAATTATTAAATCCTTTGCGTTGCTTTCTTAGCCTAATTAATATGCTAATCGCTAACCAGTTTAAGCGAGTGCTAATTAACATGATGTGATAACAGGGATGTGGCGTTTCCGATAAAAACAGCTACGTCAGGCAACTCAACATTTTCCACTCACTTTTCACAACATACCATTAAAAACTAAATACATACCTTACCTATTAGCCTACCAATTAATTGCTGATAACATGAAATAATGTGTTTCCTGTGCCTACTCATACATGGTAGCCAAACACTGATCTCAATTGGCTAAGGTTTTTTCAATGTAAAAATAAGTGCTTCGAAGGGACTTAAGATATCCGTCCCGACCTCACTTGCCGATAGGCCACGGCGGCTTGAAAACTCCAAAAAATAACAGAATTGCCCTCTTACTCCCACGAAAGAAGAAACAAGAAGAAGAATGCAACTATGTAGCGGCAACACCTTTATTTGTGTTGGTCCAGGCTAAATGCCTCAGGTTAACTATAACTGCGCAGAAATACCTAATACGAACACACGTTTTTACAATCCCAGAGTATAATCATAAAAACGTTATGAACCTGCAATAATCTAAGATTAATGTTTTGAATTAAGTTTGCACTCTATAAAACTCATACTTAGTGATAACGTTGGTCTTAATTATCTTGAGTACCTACCTACTTATGCTATAAGTGTGTTTACAGATAGGTATGCCTAATACGAAGCTCAGAGAATATATTTCATTGATGTACGTGCATTAACCAAACTATAATAACTGAGGTGACAAACTAGGAACCTTTTTTCTTGATGTGGAATTAGCCTCTAACCTTTAGGTCAGGAGGAATCTATAATGAGGTTTCCGGACATAATATCCATCCAACTCACTAAAATCTGCGGGTTGCCGTCCACTGCAATAATGGGACGTGATCGGATCGATCGGGAACCTACCGTGACAGTGTAACTTTAGATGGCCTTCGTCTATGTAGGGTATCCCTGGCAACACAAATTCCTCTCAGGCAAAGGGAGCCGTGTTTGTGGGACAAGAGTCCCCAAACCCTTCCAGAAACCCTACTTTTACTGAAGAAGAGCCAAGAGGTGAGTGAGTGGCGTTGCGGCAATGCCACGCACTCCTCCAGGGTGTGTGACGCTGTCCGTTGTCTCTTAATTTCTGGGAGAACTAAGAGTAATGGAGACTTAATGCCGACAAGAACCTGTTCTCTTTTCACCATGCAACGATGCGTATATTGATAGCAGGCATCCGTTTACTAACGTTATTGCATATATTTTTCACAGATTCTGATGTATTTTGTTATTTTCTTCAAAATATTTTAGCATATCACTACATAGTATAAAACAAAGTCGCTTTCTCTGTCCCTATATCCCTATGTAGGTATGCTTAAATCTTTAAAACTACGCAACGGATTTTGATGCGGTTTTTTTTAATAGATAGAGTGATTCAAGAGGAAGGTTTATATGTATAACAACATCCATTAAATAGTGGAGAAATACTGTCATTTTTGAGGTTTCTAATGTGATGTCGTAAATAATTAATTTTTTTCCGCTTACATTGCAAACGCAGGCTGAACCCTACGAGATTTATCAAAATAATGTACTAAGTATTATACACATTGAAAAGGTCTACAGAAAACTCTGCTATGGTATATGTCTATCTTTTATGGATATCCCACAATAACATTTTTTTGTCATTTACTTATAACGACAAATAATGGCTAATTTTCGAAGCGATTTTAATCCTTATCTAATTAAATACCTTAAATACATTGTTGATTTAATATAGATCTATATGGCCCTTTACAGCATATGATTTAAATGAATATTTTCGAAGATATTACATATTTAAAAATTGCGGGACGTAGCGTTTGCGGCGGTTTCGACCGGCCGGGGCGGCGGGAATTTAACGTGTGCGGGCCACGGGCAGTAATGAATAAATCAAATCATTCAAAACTACTCGATCGATTTTAATCATTTTTTCCAGTTAATGACATAGGCTATATATTTATACCCGTGCGAAGCCGGAGCGGGCCGCTAATATTTTATATATACGAAAATATTTTGGAAAAAAAAAAATTGCCTATATTTTTCCCCTATTTATCGCCTGTTCTACGAGCTTTAAATACCTAGGGCATATCAAATAAAAAGAGAACCAATATACTAAAAACTCATAAAACCGAATTGATTACTTCCTACTTTCCTACTTAATACGAGAAGACTTTCTGCCTTCTCATCGGTTTTAATGCCTCTGTGCATACTTATTAGTACCTACTTACAACATATTGTACACAAAAACGACTTGGTACAAGATAATTTTACTCTATTTTAGCTGAATTGAGATTTAGTTTTACAAAATCTAGAAATACACCACTTGCAGCAAGACGTCCGTGACAGCTGTGATGAAGATAGCTTTGATAGCTGAAACTATTATACAAACATATTTTTCTTACACAGACGATAAAACTCGACCCCTATGAGCCATATCGAAAGTCTTCTGTGTTCTGATAATTTTAACAACAGAGTTGGCCACCAGCTCCTTTTTTCTCTGCAAATGCTACGTAGATAGATATCAAGTTGTTTTTCCGAGCGAATTCTACGATGCTCATTATCAAGGCCGATGTCTACTGTTCAATTTGTACGATAAATAGTTTACTTATTATATTATGAGTTTCAACTCATCCCCAGTGTAGTATCCGCAAATACGGTATTAGTAAAAAAGTATAAGTAACTATTAAAATCAAACAAACCAAGAACAGGTCAGCTGGCTATTTGCGTTAACTACGATAGATAAAAGTCCTGTAATCGGTTTTATATAATATCGAGACTGATTGCAAATACTTACGTAATAAAAATTGAAAAAAGCCGTTACAACACTTCATATTTCACACAAAAATTTGCTGTGTGATATTTCACTGGTATGATAACTCGGATTAACTTCGGATTTTTTTTACATTCTGCCAGCGTAATTCACAATACTGATCGATTCACATTCAATAATGAAATGTTACTTCGTAAGTACTGTCTCTTCAGTGAACTGTACCTTGCTCTAAGCATCATCATCCCAGTTTCGGTGTTTGACTCATCTTTGTTGCGATCCTCTAAACATGTCCATGAGTGTGAATGTAAATACCTTATAATATAATTCACCAGGATTCCTGGTGTCATGTATATTGGATACCTACAGATACACAGAAGCATCAAAATACGACAATAAACTGAATAATTTCAGTTCATTTGAATAACTTTAATTATGTAGCAGTACTTTCCTTGTAGATAGGCTACCTAGGTAGGTATATAGTAGTACTTTCCTGGTAGGTAGATGGGCATTTCGGGAATAATCCAAGTAAATCAATAATAGGTGCGGTGCGGTAATGCTTAGGTGACCTAAAAAGGGAACTTTTAAAACTATCATGGTTATGAACATTATTATTCGTGTTACCGAGATTTTTGTTGGCTCCCAACAAAACTCACAAATCATGTTAAATATCTCGGTAACACGAATAATAATAAAAAGGGAATGTCCGCTAAACTTGTAACAAATGAGTTTCTCAAAAACACAACTCCGTGTACTTTCTACTATCACAATTTTTTTTTTCTTTTTTTATATTAGACATAGATATAGACATATCATCATCATCATCATCATCATCATTTCAGCCGACAGACATCCACTGTTGGACATAAGCCTCCCCCATAGCTTTCCAGGTTAGACGGTCCTGAGCCACCTCCATCCACCGTCTACCCGCGACCTATACACTCATTTATTTGATGTCCAATACAACATGTACAATACAATAAACAGAAAGAATAAAAACAAAAAACAAAAAAACGAATTGAGGCACAATATAAAAAAAAATATAATATAATTTACGTAGATACTACCGAATCAGATATTTTTCTGTCTTGATTTAAAAAATCCTATAGAAAAATGAACTTTTTTTATGTGAGTTATTGACGGAACGAGCTGAGGTAATGGCGGTAAATGGCGACCCCCGCCCATGAAAGCAGTAATGCGACTGAGTATAAGATTTGGATCTTACACTGAGTCGCATTCATCCTGCTGCGTCCATCACCCGAGACGGGGATACGTCTCGTGCGCATGTGATTTCACCGGCACCCACTCCCTTCCACCGGAACACAGAAATGCGAGCACACTTGGAGAGGTACTGCCACCACACCTGGAATCTGCCGCCAAGCACCACTTAGGTACAGATCGTGAGTGCCAAATTAAGGGTTGTTAATAATTCCGCATCTTTGTCATTATTTTATATTACAAAAATGATTTGTTTTTGGGAAACCCATACGAGTGGTAAGATTGGCCCTTAGTGCACAGAGTACCTACTCTTTGGAACTGATTAAAAAGGAAATCTTATAATTGCCATCACTGGCGACTAATTGGAAATTCTATCAAATACCTAGTTACTGAAAGTACCTACCATAAACGATATGCAAGGTATATCTTCGTGGTTAGGTTTAGCTTATCTGCATGCTTAGACAAAGTACAATAAAAACCTACTAGATATTTCATTTTGCGTGACGTTTTTCAGGTAGGTAGCTGTA
Organism: Aplocera efformata; assembly: GCA_921293045.1. Lineage (NCBI taxonomy): Eukaryota > Metazoa > Arthropoda > Insecta > Lepidoptera > Geometridae > Aplocera > Aplocera efformata. The sequence goes on from OV121057.1 coordinate 4,168,903, forward strand.
TAGGGGCACTGTTGTTAACTTTACCAGTGCAGTGTAAAACACGTTTTTATCGATTCCTTATCGTTGTTTTTGTTCACGGTGACGAATTTAAATTAACTTCGTGTATTTCACACATGAGTTAGCTAATTTTTATAGCTACATGGTGGTAATTCTTGATCCATTCGCGCGTTTTTCGTCTTATCTTCACACCTCACAATCCCGAGACAAAATACCCTTAGACAGGTTACGTGCAGAATGCATACCTAAGTCGGTATGGTTGGGTTTATTTATTACCTGTCACTGTGTAAGGATCATCCTCGGGTAGTTATTAAGAGACCTATATCAATTAATAAGGCCGGGGCGCCATCGCTGGGACTATGCTATTTCGGTAAAGACAAATCTCGAGGCATTAAATAGGAAGCCTAGCTTAGGTTTGCGCTTTTTTATCGTTAGCAATTCAAACCTTATTTGACCCTCAATGTAGAATTTCTACCTAGTATTATTACCTACGATAGGGCAGCTGGGGTTCTAAGTTGCTCGCGGCCGTAGCCACCCTATTTTCTATTTTCACATGGCTACGAATAATTTTTCACCTCTACTAACGCGAATACGAAAAAATCTTTGCAATCGGACCATCCCTTTTGAAGCTACATAGCCTCAAAGCTATTATATGTAGCTAAATAACTACATAGCCTTATTTATAAAAAAAAGAAATCCATGTTAGGTTTAAGAATTCAACGGAAATAAAGATTTTTGACTATGAAAAATGAATTTTCAAACTTCCAGCAAACCACTTTATAATCGGGTGTTTTTGAATTTTGAAGCTAAGTTCTAATATTGACATTTTTATTTTGGATACAACATTGTGTACCTTACGTAGGTAGACAACCTTTACGAGTAGTAGCTATAATTGTATAATATTTAAATTTATGTAGTAATTCCAGATACAGAATATTATGTACCTACATTAAAACCGCAATAATATTAAATTAAAAAAGAAGAAACGATAACATTAAAAGATATCATTTTTTTAAATACTATTATATTGTAGGTAATTACTAAGATCAGGGTTGGAAAATAAATTTAGATTAAGTTCATACTATTGTACCATATCTGTTAAACCTTTGCAAACCACATCGCCAATAAACATATATATATACAATATGTATGTTATATTTATGTATGGCTATGAAAAATAATCGGAGGCCTTTCGGCTTGAAAACTCGGACACCAGTCTCTTACATGAAAATAAAAAGCAATAGGTAGATAACCTGTAGTATTGAACTAGTTGGTAGATATTTGCGTCAAGGGAGCTTCAGCTGACATAACGCAAGGGTGGAAATATAGTAGGCTGTTATACAGGGAAAGTTATCAATTGGTTTATATAACAATCAACATTACATTGTTAACACTTAATTTAATTATTATTAATCAGGAAAGAAAACTTAGCAACTTAAACCGCATTACCTGCTTTATAGCTTCTAGGATAACACAGTATCTTAAAGAAAATTTAGTTAGAAGAAAAATAATGATAAGGGATGTTTTTAAAGTATCACTCACATGTAAAGTCGCTGTCCTGGAACAATGCTATCCAGAGGAAGGTATTTTTCACATCGATAGTCAGAGCACAAGATTTATGTTTTCAGGGTTGTATATTGCCGATTTACCGGGTGTGTGCGATTTGCGTCAATATCCCGCGGTGGCGAGCTCGGCTGCCGCTGGCGTATTGGCGTTTGGAGAGTGCGCGCGCAACTGTCAGCGCCTGCCGCATTTGCCGCCCGCATTGATAGAATAGACCTCCGGAAACCAGACGTATGGCAGACGCAACGATACCGTGACCAATCCATTCATATTCACCTGATACGCATCTGAGCCGCGCCGGGCTGATCCGACACCGACGGCTGAAGTAGGTCAACACTACCGAAGACCATTGGCGCCCTACGTAACAACAAATTCTGCTTTAGAACAACGGGGTTGATTTTCCAGGTCGTTTCAAATTAAGTCAATAGGAATTAGACATTAAATAATACTACCTACCCACTTAAGTCAAATTATTAATAATAATTTCTTTATTGTATTAGGAAGTAAAACCAGTGTAATAAAGTACATAAATGAGAACGATGCCTATCTGTAAAAATGGAACACTGTCGCAGAATAACAACGCAGAATTTTATTATAGCAATGTCCTTCCCTAACAGATTAGATACCTGAATGTTTTGAATTTAAAGTGTTGAATAATATGATCGTGGTATTTAATAGGTCGCGTCAAAATCGGTCCAGTTGTTTTCGGAGATTAGTCGGAACAAACAGACAGACATACCAAAATATAGAATATTGTTTTTCTCTTACTGTTTATACTTTCAAATTAGTAAAATAATACAATTTCTATGGGACCAATCTGCAAGCAGGTAGCGTATCAAATAAAAAGATGTACTAATTTAGAAATTATATGCCTAATTAATGGTTTATTAACAGGTAACTTGGCTGCTCACAATACTCTTTTAAATATTATTTGTCGATATCTGGTAATCAATAATGGGTAGTCGCAGATAAGATAAAGTGCCTATAGCAAGTAGCTTGCCTAGATGTTCTACACATATGGAGTTCTAAGGATTTGTTCTGTTGCACAATACTGACGGACTTCGTATTGGTACCAGTTAGTTTATGAATATATTTTTAACTCGCTGCATCGAAGTCGCGCTGTTAATTAAAACTTGCGACAGACAGCAGCTGAAAGCTTTTTCAGAAGATTGTTGGAAGGGGCTCGAATGCGGAAGTCGGAGTGCCTTGTTAATTTCATTATAGCACCAATGATTGCGTATTTGTGAGAAAAATAGGCCAAACCAAGTATTTTCGTCGGACACACATGCACGCCCACAACCCACAAATGCCCATACATCCTGAATGTTCACTCATCGAAGAGAATTTTGTTTTATCTTTAAAATATATCAATCTATCTGCTGCTATCCTTGGCTGAATAAATGATTCCTATAACTAAAATATTATTTATATCATAGGTATAAAAAAAGATTAAGTAGAACAAATTTGGGGAAAGTAGTCTGGGTAAAAATCAAAGTTCAAATCAAATGATAAGCCTAGATCGACCGCAAATATGAAAATTGGCAAAAAATAAGGTGCCATTGTTGTTTTTTCCGGGGTATAAAAATAATCAGTTGCTCAACCAAGTGGTTGATTTAAAATCGAATAAACCGTAAACAAAACCTTTAAAATTTTCAAATGGTGTATTATGGGTATCATTTTGTACACATCCGCCAAATTACAATGTAAGAACAGAATGGCCGTGCCAAAATTAAATAAAAAAACTGAAATTCAAGTAGGTACTCATCAATAGAATCGACGTGTTTCGACTCTCCACGAGCCATCCTCAGGACCGTTGAACCGAGATGTATCTGCGTCTAAGATGTGATGCCTTACTTAGGTATAGCCTTCGATAAGACATCTCGTACAGTACAGGTAGGAAGACGGTGCACAGAGCTGGTTTTAGAAAGCTTATATATTGGAAATTTGGATGAGGGGATCCTTTTCCGATCATCTCTAGATGATCCAAAGTATCTTTTTCGATCTTTCGATCATCTTTTCATAAAATTTGAAGGAAAAGTGGATCCTTGAAGTATGCTCATTAAAAATAATCATCCTAATTGGTTCACAATTGCCAAACCTTTCACATAGCAAACATGTAAAAACTGATGAGTTGGGAACTTCTCCTTTTTTTGATGTTGGTTAAACTATAAATATATTTTAGGGAAGATGAACTATAAAATAACTAATTCTAAACAAAACATCATTAAACATTTGTTTTTTATTCTATCAAAATGCAAGGAATTACAATAATTATAATGAGTAATCATAAGCAAACAGCGACCAGAAAGATAAAATCTTAAGTCAATTAGTGCTTAACTAGATTTTACAAGGTATAGATTTTAAAACCTCTAGCTAGTGATTGCATCTACTTGGTAAACGAGATCTTTACATGAAAAGTAAAACATATGACAGCAAAATTTTTTGCTATTGTTATTCTAACAATTAAGTAAAATTTAGACATTCATCTCTATTAATGCCAGTTATTCAGTGACATAATATTCTTTACATCAATGATGCCAATTCTGTTAGCAAGAAACTAAACTACACTTAGGGTTTAGAACAGAATCCGCACCTTATATACTAGATATTAATTGATAAGCATTCAGGTAGTATTGATTGATTTGTTCACTTATGTATGCCAATCCATTGATACTATATATACTATTTCAGAATTGTTAAGATTGACATAAACACTAACATTGGCCTTCCAAAACATCCAACATTCACCTCACTCCAATAATACCACACCTTATAATAACTTTAAACAAGAAATCTTTAGAACTTTATAGTACACTACCAGTCCACCATAATAATTTAAAATATGATTAATAAAAATAGTTGCTGAGTAATTTATTTAAACACTGCTGAACACCTCATAAATATTAGCCCCAAGGAGTTTCAGCTTGTCATTTAAAATCAACTGCTGCATCAGCAGTTCTGGAATGTTTGTGTTGGTCTTGCAATTATTTTTTGTGATGAGTTCATTGATCATGGGCAGAAGTTTCACAAAGTGCAGCTCAACTTTGTTTACATCAACAAAAGCTGCAGTGCTCAGTGCCCCATTTGTCACAATATGGTCGCTAACTTCCAAATCATTCTTGGTGACAGGCACTGGCTTCAGCTTAGTAGCAAACAATGTAGCCACTTCATCAATGACCGATGAGAAGCTACGGCTGACAGACAAAACTGCAATGGATGTCACCTCATCACTCTCCAAAATATCCATTGTTTCTTTGACAATAGTATCCAATTTAGCTTCATTTATTTCAGTGTGGCCTACTAGATAGTGAACCATCTTTTTAACAGGGTCGCCCTCTACTGTGTCTGTGCACAGAATGGTTTGAATTGACCAGAACATTTGTTCGACATCTTGCAGTGTAACTTTAGATTTGAGTGAAATACCTTCAACCACTTTCTTGACTGCTTTGTTTATTTGTTGAATCAGGTCTTCTACTCCATGTCCAACAAAATGATGGCAGAGAGACAGATACTTGGACTGCAGATCACTATCAATTAAAGGATTATCTTCATGTACAGAATCATGGTATAGGTATCCTCCAATAACATTGAGCTGAACTCTGAGGGTCACTTGTAATATTGTCAAGGCATACACAAGAACACAGATACGAGTAAATATCATAACTTTCAGCTGCTCCCATAGTGAAAGCTTATTGTCTGGATTGTCTCGTAATTTTTGGACAATTTCTTCAGTATTAATCCCATTAAGAATGCTTTCTGAAACAATCTTGGACAGTGAAAGAATTGTTTGATTACAAGTTCTTTCTGTGCTCTCAAAATGCTGTTTCTTGCGGGTCATTTCAAAGAATTTCTTTGCTTCCTTTTCTTGCCATTCTCTTAACTTTTTTTGTGCATAGCTGCTCAGTATGTACAAACCCCCAAAAATAGCTCCAGTAACAACAAACTTCCTCCTGTGACGGTGCAAAAAGTTTTTGATGCTGGAAAACATTTTCGTTAATGATGGCTAAACTTTACTGAAATTCAAGTGGTGCGTCAGAGCGGTATTTGGTCGTGTTCATAAGTCGCCTGGTGATGAAAGTCGTAGCGTCGATAAATCGTTCTACACAGTTCATAATGCAGACCTCAGTCTTGGAATCGAGCCGATTTGACGGGCGTCCCATGCACGTTTCCCAGCATGTGTCTGTTAGTCCATGAACAAGCACCTGAAATGGAATGATGAATTTTTATTAACGATGTCTATACAATAGTTATATATTTTTTTAACGACCGAATGTTTATCTTGTTGGGGATCAGCTCAAAGGTCACTATTAACTCCGTTGCAACGCTGATACTAAATGTACGTAATTTACACAAAATAACAATGGTAGTGTCCAAACAGGAGTATTTTATATCAAATTCTTCACAAGATCAAATAAAATGTTCGATATAGCTGTAGAAATCTAACCTGAAATCTTTGTTTTTGCGTTTCAGCAAGTATGAAATGTTCCAACTGTGGATCAGCACTTTCTTTTGTAGTCATAATCCAGCAAATATTATATTTTACATTCGATTTAATGAGAAAAAAATTTGATCTATTTGAAGATCTATCATTTTCTACATCTGTCGTATTCAGTTTTTTTTGGTTGGATGTATTGATTATTCTCAAGGATTGATTAACACACAGACTCAAAAATATTAAGTATTTACTACGATTGATTGAATAACCGTTTAATTTGTGATTGGTGAGTTATTGCAGTGCAGTGTCACATCACGCAAATTGAACAATACATATAGTCTATGATCCATAAACAATAGAACGAGTTTATTTTTTAACTATAGTTTATTTGTTGTACAGTGTTGCAGTATTGTTGTAATAAATATGAGTACCTAATCATTTTGGTTTTCAATATATATATTCAGAATATTCTCGCACCACCAACAAATCAATCAGCCAAACACCAGACACATAAAGCTTTAGAAGAACTGAACTGAGCCATAGAGTTATGAACGATTGTGTTTCGCAGTTCATCAAAAGTACTCTTTCTTTTGAACTGTCATCATAGCGTCAATAATAATAAATATGGAATACTTTTACGTATTCACGTCAAATTTCAGATAGCATAAATATTTCTGATAGCTAAACATAGTTATTAAAAATTTTACTGTTACAAACTAATGAAACTTAATGCTCAAAATGAACATAGATGTTAACATAGATATCACAAACACCCAACACTATTTACCACTGCGTTCACGAAGTTAGAACGATGAATCGAAGTGCTACGATCGTAACATGAGAATGTCGTTTTCTTTCTACATCCCAAACGGTTAATGTACGATACGTGTGAATTTGTAGATAAATAAACTCTTTAGTGTGTAAATTAAAAGCATACAATTAGGAACTAGACAAATTTCAATACAAAAACAGCAAAGCACAATGGCCGGCCTTATCGCTTAAAGTGATTTCTGCCAAGCAACCTTTTATAAGTACACAACTATATTAAAATCTAATTTTAAGTGAGTTTTTAGTATTATATTCACTGATTCAATTAGGTGTTGTATCAATTTCAAGAGGTATAGATCAAACTTATTGCATAATATTATATCAATAAGCCAAACAGAGTAGAGATGAATAGGACATCTCTTTAAATTCATTTTCTACGCTCATGTATTAGGCAGAATGCAGAATGCAACTTTACGTGTACTACCATAAATATAATAAAAGCGAAGTTCGATCGCAAAGATACTAATATATAAAATACACCCTGACTTCATGCGTCTTGCATGATAACATTTCCTTATATGAACTAGTTGGTAAAAATAATTGATTTGCAACCTAACTTCGTTCACTCACAATGGTCATTCATGCAACATAACCAAGAAGTTTTATTCAATCAAAGAAAGATAGAAAATACTTTGATGCACACATGAACACAGTACACAGGTGAACATAATGCTAGGATGCATTCTCTTCCAGTATATACATACATTCAAATTTTTATACTTATTTGGCAAAATTAATAAAAATTTCATATCATTAAGCTGTAGAAGTTGAACGTTTTGAAAAACCGCACTGTATTTGATTTTGCGGAGAACTTTTATGTGAAACCAAGCGAGCGGAACTTAATGTTTGAGGTTAGCGAAACATGCCAAGCGTGGTAGAGATTTATTTTCTTTCTTGTTTGGTTTGATTCTCTAATGCGGGCGTCATGAGATCACATCAGCATCGGATGACATGGAACGGATATGAATGACAACCGAGCGAATACGCTAAATGAGCACCAAATTCAGAACGGCTCGACGATACTTCTGAACGTATATTAATCGGCATCCTCGTCATTATTATTCTGTGGTTATCTCAGCGCGCAAATGAAGTGAGTCTTATGTTACACTAGGTACGGTATGTTATGCTTTGAAATGATATATTTATAAAGGATAGATCTTTTTTCCATCAATTCAAAAAAGAGAGCTAAAGAGCTCAAATTGATTTAGTCTATGTCGGATTGTTCCGAGGAACTAATGTGTTGTGTATATGAGATTTATGATACAACTATATTTAACTACTTCGGTCACTTTTAGAAAAAAATGCCATCTTGTGCATTTCTAAAATGTAAAAATAATAATAGGAATAAAAATAAAAGTTTGGGTATAACATTTCACACGTAAGTATAATCTTTTTCTTTACCTCGAAATAAGACCTAACTATGGGTCTCTACCAAAAACATAAAAACAGGTGATCACGTGTTCACTGAATATAATCACAATTTGTTTTTTGATCACTGCGTCCGCACTGGAGGAAACATCATTATTAAAATAATTATAAATTTTCATTTTCATGACATTTTGGTTGAGTCTAAAAACTAAAAATTTTTGCTTCTTACTCATAACCTATGTAAAAATCGTATGAAACCCTAACACTTGTTTCGTTTTCTAAAATAAAAGTGACGTAGCATAGTTACTCCAACATCAGCCATCTGCCAGTGATGTTGTGATGCTTGTTTTTGGCCTTTTGTGTGTTTAGCCACAGAAATTCGGCCAAGAAATGCATTTAGTAAAAATATGTTTTGATATTACAAACAGACACTTCAATGTAGATTAGGTGTATTACCTGGTTCATTATGAAACGAATTTAAAATGGTGGCGCTAATCATTGCCCCTCGCTTGCACACTCGTGCCGTCTATACTCAAACTCACGTGTACCGTACGCAGAAAAAAAATCAGATCAGTCTTGATCTTGATACGCTTATTGATTACCAACCTTCCGATCCAGAGATTTAAATCACTTAAGGATCGTTTGAATTTTCGCTGTCGTTGTAACGCTATATAAACATGTTAGTTATTTATTCACAAAATAAAAAACAAAAAATAAATATAGACAGTACAATGGTTGATTCTAGTCATCCGTTTACGTAGAACTTGGATCGTCAACTGATCACTAGAGCTGTCACCGGAGTTCGCTGATAAAGAGTCCGGTTGTCCAAAGTTTTCACCCGTACCTACGTTACAGTATAGGACACTGGCGCTTGGGCCATGCAATCCACTCAACAGACTGTACCTTGACTGACCCTGATCTATTTAATTATTGTTTCACTTCAGTGATTTATCCAATGGCCACTGAAGTATATTTTTGGATAGTAGTTTGGCTTGGATATAACTATCAAAATTCTTTTTTTTATTAGTTATTAAATCTAATGAAACGTATGGTTAGGTTTCACTTATAATAGACTATCTCATTTTTGCGGTATGCGAACAGCGAAGTGGTTGTTTTTTAGCAATAAGACACACGCTCAAAAAAAATAGTAGTAAAAAATATTCTTTCTTTTTGCAAATTATAATTCAAAATGTTAGATAATCCGAGGAAAGTTAAATCCGATGTAAACAGCCAGTTTCCGAAAGCCTTGTCAAATATTTGATTTATTAACAGGCTTGCTATCTATCAACGTTATCAAGCAAACCATGGCATTTTTTTCCTATTTTCTGTTTCATTATTTAGGCGGCGGGAGTACAGTTGTCAATCCCGAAATCAAAATGTACGTTTAATCCAATATCTCCTAAGCGGTGTTTCATCGCTGGTCACTTTTGTATAACCGCTCAGGGTGTGGAATTGGAAATGTTTATTCACATGTAATCTTATATGAAATAAATATGAAAAACTTGTTTTTCTTAAGGTTTCCAAAGGATCTAGGAACGCGAAAATCCTGGATTGAAATTATTCGTTTATCTCGACGAGATGAAGAATGGGAAGCAAATAAATTTAGTAGAATATGCTCTAATCACTTTGAAGACAGTGATATATATCTAACATCGAAAGGTTTTCGAAAAATAAAGAAAACTGCTCTACCTATTTTTGAAGTAAGTTTTGACCTCACTTAGTGTAAGTATAAATTTTCTCAAAAAGTTATCTCGAGAAAATTAATAACTTATTATTTTTTTCTTTTTAATACTTTGTGCTTTATTACAGGAACTACAAAAACCTGCACAAATATTTTTACCAGCCAACTCACCAAACAGTAACGACAGCATTTCTTCATTAATTCCTATAACTTCAAAAACCTCAGAGTATTTGAAGAAAATTGATCGTTTATCCCATGAAAATAAAATTTGCAAAATGAAAATTAAGTCAATGAGACAAAAAAATAATTTGCTACGGAAAAAAATGTCTCAATTGAAATCCAATAGGCAAGCATGCAATTTATCTAATACAACAAGCGCCATTTTAAAACGGAAGATTAAAGGCGCTCTTCAAATCAAAACTGCGTGTAAAACTCGAACAGATGTTGTATTGAAAAAAGGAAAATATCCACCAAGTTTACGAAAGTTTGCATGTATGCTAAATTTTTATTCACCAGCCGCATATAAATATGTTAGACGTGTCTTTTCAGCAGCAATTTTGCACCCCCATATCTTGCAAAGTTGGTTAAGTAAAATTGGGCGACGACCACATTTATTAATAAATCTGTTTAAAGTTTAATTAATACATTCCTCCACTCCAACTCCCGACTCCAAAAAAAACAGTAAGTTCTCAACACGACTGATTTTATTATGTTGTAATTTACATTACTTCGTTGATTTTGTTCTGATTTTTATAATTCAATTAAGTTTTAAAATGATTAAAGGCAATGTCATATTCGACGCCTGTTCCGCATGTTTAAAAAAATCGTTTTTTATTATTAATGCAAAAGTGACTTTGTTTGTAACGTTTTTACGACTAAACCACTAAACCGATATAACTAATTAAATTAGTTGGTCAGTTTTCCCCAATTCTAGTGGACTTTAATTGGCAATACTGAAACGACAGTGACGACTGTCAGTATTGAGTATTAAGTGACACTCAACGACAGTGACAGTCAAACCTTTGAGTTCTCGCTATACTTGGTCACAGATATAAAATACTATACTAGACTTGGTACATCGAAACTCCATAAATAATGTCAAGTCACTGCGAATCAGCATTGCCAGAATGTTACCTACTTTTGTAACATTTTTTGGCATTTTAGCTAAATACATTAATTCAATGTTATTACGATAATTTTCGTATTTCATCAGAAACTAGAGTAGTGCCACAGTCTTTCGTCTACCTTCTGTGATATCACACTGTGATCCGACCGTTACTATTCAGTTTTTATAAAAAAAATAATATGGCCAAGTTTAATCTTAACTTAAGATTTCAGGGCGGACCAATATTGACTGGGAGCCTATAATTAAATGAAAAAAAAAAATCCAGGTTCAATCATTTCTTTCAAGTTTGAATGTAAAAAATGTGTGGTGGTAGATTTTTTTGTAATTTTTTTATTATATTACCTCCGTGGAACGCCCTATTGATTTGCTTACATTACTATGACCATAGAGAATTGGCATGGCAATACTGCTGCAAATAAATCGTAATTCATTCATTTTCGTTTCGTTTCGTTTCATTACTATAAAACTCAAACCTCTGAGAATCCTAACTTGGTACTATTATAAAATTTGTGATCAAAACGTATTATCTACATAAATTAGACTGTGGACAAAACAAAAATCTATAAGATATACCATCCTAGTTAAAATTATTTAAAAATAAAAAAAGAACTGTAGAAGGAAAATGTCTTCGAATCACCAATGGTTTTTTTTTGACGACACCAACTTTAGCGGGCATACTCTAGTTCTGCCCAGCATAGGTGTTGGTAATGTTGGGCAGCTGACTTGTGATCTTCTAATTTCTTCTCTGAATATGCGGAAAATAGCCACCGTATATAGCCCGGCGTTTATACCAGTTTTAGGGTACGACCCTTACGACCTGAAGTCCTCAAGTCTCTCCGGTAGCTGTGAGCTTTATCATTGTGCTGTTCATAAGTTGCTAGTTCTTCAGCTACGTGCACCGCTCGTCTTGAAATACGCAAGAACTTTTCTCAGTGTGTTTGTTGAAAAATTCAAAGAGAAAAACCTAAAGGATATAATTATACTAACTAGCAGTTTTGCTCATGAGAAAAAGCATATCCTCACCTCACCATTCAGGTATGCAGCGAGTGATTTGTGTCCTTACCAAAGCTCTATACAAGAATTGAAATGGGTCAAGCATGAGATGATTGAAAACAGAATTCAGATTTATGGCGGTGGATTCGCATCTATTCTTTTTGAAATGTGTACAGAGAAAGAGCTGCCTTGTCTTATAATATACAAGTATTGCTCAGAAGGTGACAATATTCCTGATGCTTATGACATGATTCTACAATTGAAAAACATTATACCTCTGTTTAAAGAAAACAGTGATATTTTAAGTCAATTAATTCAACCTGTTTCTTGGAAATTATTGTTTGGCAAGCCACCTCCTCAAGATATCTACTAATAACTTTTTTATATACAATATATTTTATATAAATAAAAGATTGTCTTTGCTCATTATACCTAAGGGAGTGGAGATAATATGAATATTCAATATTATTTTTTTATACTACTGAAGTGATTGGATGACCTGAAGGTCTACCTGATGGTAAGAGTTTACCTCCACCCATAACAACAGCAACATGACCTAGGTCCTCTGACTCTAGTAGAATCCCCTTGCGCCCATTATCTGAGATGCCGATGATGTCTTCATATTCCATATCTATACCCCACCCATGTAAACATCTAAGACACTTTTAGCACAGTCATGCCTACCAGTCACGATAAACCACTCTGTGTGTGGCTAATTGCCAAATATGCTATAGCTATGAATGTTGTGTATACAAGTGGCTGGTTAAAAAAATTGAAATAAACAGACTTCAATACTTTCATCCCTTATATCTCGCCCTTAAGGGGTACACCCTACCATTTTATAGAAGAAACATCCAAATTGGTGTATACATTGAGCAAGAAAATGGTCACAGGAAAGCAAAATATGCAATTTAGTTTACTTGATGACATATTTATGCCAGTTATTTTTATTTAACAACAAAACTATATATCCGATTATAATATTTTTTTAATGGGACCAATCTGAAATCATATCCTTTCAAATAGAAAAATAATTTTCAAAATCGGTTCCTAAATGATGGAGATCTGAGGTAACAAACATTAAAAAAAATAGTCAAATTGAAAACCTGCTCCTTTTTTGAAGTTGATTGATAAAAACAGGTATGGTTGGCCACATAACTAAGTTGGCAATCAAGAGCTAGTCTTGCTGTAGATTGTGGCTTTGATTCCCACCCAGGACAAACATTTGTGTGACAAACAAAATGTTAATTTTGTGTTTGGGTGTCTATTTATACAAATTAAATGAACATATTAAATTGACAAACAGCACATAGTTAATTAATGTCATATTTTAAAATTAAAAGTAAAACAAAACTCAAGATGCTATGATCAGAGCCATTCAAAGCAGACAAGCCTATGAACGAAATATAGGAAATGTTGTTCAATAGATGGCGTTACTTGTGCACTTTCACACAGCAGCTAAAGCGGCCCCACAGAGTACTTTTATTTATTGGGTTCCTGTCCCAATAAACGTATAAATAATAAACGTTAATAAATTCTAAATGGTAGTTTTATTTTATAAGTTTAAAATCTACAAGTTTCTATTTAATAAAGAATACATCTTACAAATTTACCATGATGGAAAACTGTCGAAATTGTAAAACAATTTTACTTATTTATGTTTAATAAACATTTTCCTTTACATGTGAAAATAATAGATGAAACAGTTTTCCTAGCAAATATGTATTATACAATAATACTAGGATTTTTTTTTTATTAAGAAGCTCATTATTTTGGTTTTGTGCCTCAATTTAATTAATAAACACAAAAGAATGGTTCTAACAATTGTCTCTCTAATATTTATGAATTATACAAGAATTGCTCGTAATAAGATAAATATCATTTTAGGGTTAAGTAAATTATGTATCGAACTTTATTTACCTACCTACTAGGTATAAGTAAAAATATCGACAATTTCGATCCATGGACAGAATGACCGATGCGACACGTACATACCTCTTGCAAGAGTGATTGATAGTAATTTCGTCGGAGCGCCATGAAATTTTATTTCACCGCCAGCGCCTGATAGCTTTTCCGTTATTATTGTTGGCAATATTTTACGTACGAATAATGACTTAAATTAATTGAAGCAAACTATGGATGGAGTGGAACCCATTTCTGTGAACGAATGAATATGAAACACTTATAAATAAAGCTTTGTGGATGGCTAAATAGAAAAACGATTAAATTAGACATACCTAATCTCGCTTCTTCCAATAAGTGTGGGTGTCCAGAAATTAATTTGAAAATTACTATAATTACCTATTGTCAGGATATATTTCTGTGAAATAGGTTACGTAAAATGGTCATGTATAAAATGGTTGCGTAAACATTAATCACATAATGACAAAAGATTAACGTTTGAATCGGTTAAAGCATAGACTACTGAATTAATGTAGCTAAACTGACTTAATGTAGCTTAACTTATGCAGCTACGGGCGACTAAAACTTAGTTTCCCATGTCTTGCGGGGTCCATGATACTTGGGTTAGTTGACGAGTACATGTATTCTCTTGGTGGTGTCGAATTGTTCGAGAAGTACTCCAAAACTGCTAATCTGCCGACAAAAAAAAGATATACTGGCGTTGATGTGTTCCAGTGCTGTGTGTGTGTGCTAGTGACAGTTGCAACGCGATGCAACTTGAGTCTTTCAATATATAAGTAGGACAATACCTCAATCGTATTAAATGTTGTAAAACTAACCAGTTAGTTAGTAGTGAGGGCGTCAGATTGATTCGTAATTTCCTTACCAAAAAAAATATAAACCTGAATTTTTATTTCGAAAATTTTATTATTAGTTGTTTACATAAGAATTAACACGGAACACAATTGGTTTTTAAATGGTTGTGTCTTTTTCTTAAACGATTATTAAATGAGAATACAAATAAATATCTAAGTACGTATCTATTTGATATGAAATGGGGCATAGTGTACTCTCTAAATAAATACCATTGCATATAATATTTTTTGTAAATAAATTATTCATGTACCCTTTTCAATCAAATTTAATTTCGTGATCCCTTCGGAATACCCAACTGAACTAAAATAAAATTAAGATAGGGTCGTGCTGTAATTTCATTTCATTCGTTACAACCTTGATTCCGATATTAAATTTCCTTCTAATTTGTCTGGCGCCCTGCCTTCTGGTGGTTTGAGTCTCTCACACCAAAATACACACAACTTGAAAATATACACATACACTTACTCGTGAAAGATAGGATACTACAACGGGTAACGGTTTCAGCTGATGAACCTACGAAACGTGACTTTTCATGCAGGTAAAGTTAATCACAAGATTTGGTTACATTGTAATTGAGTTCCTTTTTTGGATTTTATCGCGGAATAAAATTAATCTATGAGAGTCCCATTGAATTTTTTTACCCACTTTAATACACTGGTTTATAAAAATTAAATAAATAATTCATTTAAATGTTTTTTTTTTATAAACCAGCTTAGTTGTTAGTAGCTGTGTGTTCTGGGTCGTAGGTCCTTTGCTTGGCGAGCATAATCTATTTTGTACTTAAATCAAAGATTTTATATGATTTACCTGGTGTGATTAGTAAAATACCTGCTTACCTGTCCCTGTGTCCGAGTTAGTTTAGTTTTTGTCAAATTGTAGGTATATCATAGTGTTGAGAAGAGCCTTTTATGTCCCTACACATGTCCCCCAGGGTGTCGGTAATAATTAATTAATAATTAATTAACAGCTTTCTGCAGCTTGTTACCAACCAGCGAACAAAGCTATCCCGTCCGAATCGTCGTGTTCCGGTGCGACGTTCGGTGTCGCCACAAAGAGAGCGGGACATTCTAATCAGTAGGATATGTCCTTTGCGCAATCCGCACTCAACCAAGCATGCTACATCTTCCACTGCATTCATTGTCAGGAGAGGTTAAATTAAATGATTGATTCTATCTATGATAAAGGTATTTGATAAATAAAACTCAAAAGGACTGCGTCATAATAAATTCCTTCCAACATGGTTCCAACAAAGTAAATAGCCCAATAAGAAATCCTTTCATACATCGCGAGATAAGCAAGTAGCATTATAAAAGTGGTAAAATAAAGTGCATGTTAGTACTTAAGGCGCTTCGTTGGGCCCCCCAATGTGAGCTGAAGTGTTATAAATCGCATGTTATCGCGTCGCAGCAATAACTATTTTATGGCGCTATAAAGACAACGTTACGTTATCTATCACAAAATAGAGTGAACGAGATATACAGTGCTGTGCTTAGAATGAAAAGAATTGGGGCAATGCAATAAGGAGAAATGCGAAAGTACTTAATGGATTTATTTTTGCTTGTAACTTTGTAACAAACCAAAAATAGTTTTTAACTTCATTTGTTAAAATAGTCAACACTAGCATCCCGCCCTGGTTTCGCACGTGTAGCAGAGGATATATTTAAAAAAATATATATATTATTATATATATATTTTTATTTACTATGTTTTTCATACAACGAACAACGAATTAAAAAACATGCTGGGCTTTGTCAAAAATAATCAACAACCAAATCAACAACCATTTAAATTATTGGGTATGTGAATATGACTCCGCCCTTTCTCAACAGATGTCGTTTTTAGTATTGTTTACGTGTACTAATAAATGACCATACTTGTATTCGATAGTACTGAATGTCAGCTATCTAACGCATTTTATGATATTTGGTTGAAGTGTAAGCAACAATTGTTTTCACCTTTTCGAAAATGTCGGTTTTTATTCCAAATAAACGTCATTTGCGGGAAGTGTTATTACATTATTTTATTGCGAAGAAAACTGCAGCGGAAACTTATCGTTTGCTTGTGGAGATTTATGGTGAGCATGCTCCGTCTAATACAACTTGCAAGGAATGGTTTCGACGATTTCAAAATAACGATTTTAGTACTGAGGATAAAGAACATGGAAAACCACCAAAAAAATTTGAAGATGCTGAATTGGAAGCATTATTGGCGGAAGATTCTTGCCAAACTCAATCAGAATTAGCTGCAGCATTAAATGTTGATCGTTCAACTGTTGCAAAGCGTTTACAAATGATGGGAATGATTCAAAAAGCCGGTTACTGGGTTCCACATGATTTAAAAGAAAGAGACATGGAACGTCGGAAAACCATTTGTGAAATGCTGCTTCAAAGACAGCAAAGAAAAGGATTTTTGCATCGGATAGTCACAGGAGACGAAAAATGGATACACTACGAAAATCCTAAACGCAAAAAAGCTTGGGTGAAACCAGGCGAACCAGGCCCATCACAGCCAAAAATAAATATTCACTGTGCCAAGGTCATGCTCTGTATTTGGTGGGATCAGAAAGGTATTGTATATTATGAGTTGCTCAAACCCTCTGAAACTATTAATGGAGAAGTTTACCGACGACAACTAATGCGTTTGAAGCGAGCCATAGAAGAAAAACGACCAGAATGGGTGAATAGACATAACAAATTAGTTCTTCAGCATGACAATGCCAAACCGCATACCGCAGAAGTCGTAAAAAGATATTTAGAGGGACAGGACTGGGAAGTGTTACCCCACCCGCCATATTCACCAGACATAGCTCCTTCGGATTACCACCTATTCCGGACGATGCAGACAGACCTTACTGGAGAAAAGTTTACTTCATGTGAAAGTATCAAAATTTGGATTGACAACTGGATAAGCTCAAAAGACCAGGACTTCTTCCAGCAAGGAATACGAAAACTACCTGAACGATGGGCGAAGGTTGTAGCTGCAGATGGAGCATACTTTCAATAATTTTTTTTTTTTATTTTGTAAGCGAACAAATGTGTTTTATTTTGACAAAAAGGGGCGGAGTCATATTCACACACCCAATAATATAAAATTCATGCTAATGTAGCTGTTGCATAATTTATTTCAAATTGTGAGCATTACAAATTATATCAGATTAAAATTAATTCTAGTTAGCTGCGATGATATTATAATATAATATACCAGTATGATGACACGGGATAGGCTATTTTGTATTCCAGTTCTACGTAGGTAAAGCTGCGTGTAGAAGCTAGTAACAACATAATCCTTGAACACATACATAATAATTTTATTCTCGAAATAGAATACTATTCCGTGTTTATTTGTATATTGTGGGCATGAGGACAACCACATACCTACAGGACCTCGCAATTCACGCACTCAACGAATGGAATTATCATTCCAAGCGTTTCACATATTATTAATATATTACATAATTTCTATATCAGTCACAAAAAATCTTCGTCATATTACTATCACCGAAATTGACATTAAACGGACACAAATGATTCGTTTTGCATTCCCGGTGTTTTAAAATGTATATGTACATGTATATTTTTAAAACACATCGATCAAAAATCACCACAAAAACATTGATAAGTATTTTAAGTGAAACTATTATAATTTTACTACTAATGAATTTTATTACTAATACTATTGTAGGTAGCTGGTAACTTAACGGCACATGTTTTATATATTAGCTTGTTAACTTTTATTTTGTTAATGTTCATGAAAAGCCATTTCTTAAACCGCCATCAAATAGACCCATATTTCATTTCCTGCCTCCCCACCCCAAATTTAACTCTGGCAAACTTAGTAAAGCTTCATGCGCTTACATATATCCACTTACGAAACTGACATAATGAGCATGATAGAATTAAAGGTACTAGATGCAGGATGCATACTCGTATAGGTAATGCCTAATTTATCAATAATCTTGTGAATTAAGCAAAATAACTGAATATCTTCTGTTTAATGACACTTTTATTACCATACTTAAATAAAACTTCAACTTCAATAAAATTTCCTTTGGATGATAACCGTTTTTTGATTTTTTATTTTTAAAGAAAAACGCAATAGTTTCTAACCTAACTTTTTATTCGAATAATAATAATGACCTTCACTATAAAACGATTTATGAAAACAATGGCGTAGGATCAACCTCGGCTCCGGATTTAAAATTGTTATTTTCAAATAGCTACCCGAATGTGTCATTCCGCCTTACAAACCACGGTCTTGGAAAATAAAATAATACTATACGCCTGCGATGACAAATAGGTATTTATTAAACGAGTGAGCGAAGCGAGCGAAGTTTGTAATGTGAATTGGACGGATCGGCTTTTGTGGCTATTTGCAAAGTGCCCCGCACCGTTTACACAATCTTCCTGAAACTTGGAAAGGGGATAGTTAATGCTAGCATAATTTGGATGGTTGTTTTCGGACTGAATCATTTTCTTGGTTCGTAAAGGAGAGAAAATTTTCGAAGTTATTCAACCACCTGATTTTTATCATGTCTTTTTTTATTATGAATTTTCTAGATAGAGATATTCTAGAAGAGATTGAATCTCTTTACTGAAACTGCTTAAATGAAAACCGTCTAGTGTAAGTATTTCCAATAAGCATAAACCTAGCACTGAAATTTGGAAATATGTAGTAGTTATAGATAATAAAATCAAAAGTAAAAGTTTGAATTCTAGGAATTTTATAAATTTTTACATCTATGTGTTTATGTTCGTGCCAAAAGGTCATGCTCGCGAAAAGAAAGTAGGAAATCCTTTCATTAGGGTTTCTTGCTTGTTCTATTATAATATATGTGTTTTTGACTTTGACTATATAATAGGTATGTAATGGTCGGAGAGAAGATCTTTGCTTTTTTCAAATATATGAAGTTGTAATTCAATCTCTTAAATTTTAATGTTTGTACCTGCCTGCTGATGATACCATTAAAAACGGGACATTGTAAGTAAAATATAAAAAGTAAAAAACGTCGCGCAAAACCAAATAACATAATAATATATGTATATAAAAATAAAAAATTCGACCCACCATTCACCCCGACCATAACATATGGTCAAAGGCTTCTATTATATGTTGATTTTGGTTCATAGTACTTCATTGCAAGTACACTGTGATTCCAATTGAATTATGTAAATATGATTAATTATTCAAGAGGCTAACGACACAGAATAAGTGATAGTCACTGACAAAGCCAACCACCCTGTAAATTATTTAATTAAATCTTCCTTTCATACTAATAGTATTACCAAATTGATATGATAGCTTATGAAGGTAACATTATTACAATTGAATAACCCTAATTATGGGGAATTTACAACGGTGCTTGAAATATTTTTTGTAAAATCCATCTTCCATAATATTAAAATGAGAATCAAAGTCCTATTTTTCTTACATACAGGCGACGCAAAACCTAAAACGCAAGTCGTAAGACGATATTAAAAATTGGAGGGTTTTGTTCCTCATAAACCAGTGTGCAAGTAATACCAGAATGGCATTAAAAGCGAAGTAAGTTCTTCTTTGTAATTTGAAATAAATATTGTACGATTGATGTGTTATGTTTATATGCTAGTTCATGTACCTATTCGTGTGTATATTATGTTTGTTAGTAGTTATTTGAGGCTCATTGGCGCGTATTTCCTGACATGAATTTTCAGTAAGAAAGTACATTATTATCGATATTATGATGAACATTATGATTTTTCTTTTCTTTACACACTCACAAATTAGCTATGATTCATTCGTATTATTGAGAATGAAATATGGGGACTGTTAACGGCTAAAAGTTGTTATTACCTGTAAGTGTCATAAGCATGCAAATCGAGCTTAAACGCGTGGAAAATAAGCGCAGTCTGATGCTTATTTTCCACGCGTTTAACAGCGCTTAAGTATTTAATATTGGAAGCTGACCGTCTACTAGCCACATTATCTACCTATCACTTTGATGAGCCACCAGGTGAAACTTGGGAACTTTACCTGAAATTTGATCTGCCTTATCAAGCCAGATATGAAGTTTCGCTCAAGCGGGAGCCCAACTAATCGAATCGAAACCGACCGAGGTGAACGGGATGAATACTAATGGCGTTGAAATCCGCTTTTCGATACTGGGTTTTCTAATAAATCCCATGTTGGCTTCTGTGATTAACTAGATTTTTTTATGACGTCGGTTTACAAGAAAAAATAATGAATATTACAGGATAGGTAATAAATAATTTTGAGTAAGGTACTTTGACTAAATATTACATCTAGGTGAGGGCGTTTCCTGAACTAGTTTCTCACATGAACACATACTTCACAGAGATTTATGGTGAGAAGCCAGGGCTCAGAAGACGCATAAAACCTTGGATCCTCT
Source organism: Aplocera efformata (assembly GCA_921293045.1). NCBI lineage: Eukaryota > Metazoa > Arthropoda > Insecta > Lepidoptera > Geometridae > Aplocera > Aplocera efformata. The sequence goes on from OV121057.1 coordinate 4,190,057, forward strand.
TCATTTAACTGTATAATTATGATATGTCGTAAAGTATACTGAAAATAAGTATAATCAAATTTAACTTGTAAATGTTATATGAGTCATGGGCCGAATCAAAGCTATGATTCAATTTGGTGTCTCTGATCTATTGAAGTTTGAAAGAACAAACCAACGCAAGTTAATTATTTACAGCCAGTCTTCATTACATAGCGAACTATAGAGCTTTGTGAACAAGAAATATGCGACAACTTTGTCAACTTTGACCATTAGAGAGTTTTGTCTTGATAATAATGCGGCATTATTAAATTTCATTGAAAGCTAGTAAATACTCGTTGAAGCGACGAAAAGTATGTTTTTTGATCAAATAAACATATTTTTCGTTAATACCTGTTTTGAGAAATTTCTCATCGACAATTTGTCGGTTCTGTCATATTCAGGGTTAGGTACCTATATGGCAAATACACGCTCACGGTCCTTAATTTATTTTAATCGTGTCTTGAAATGAAGTGACTTTGCAAATTATAAAAAACATTTTACTGTATAGGTTCTCATAAAGTAGGTTTCATTGTTTTACTACTCTATTTACTATCTAGTCCTGTCACGTGCAACCGGTATTATAATTAAAATTGGTGAAACAAAATTAAACATTCTAACTCATTCAATTTATTCATTGGTTTGTTGATCATGAACATTATAATTGGAAACGTTTGTAACGACCGGACCGGGACCTTTACATAGCATTGGAGTAATACGTTACGGTTTCGCTCACTTTTTCGGAGTGTGAGCACAAAGTTATATTTAGCAAATGTAATTTTATTATACCTACACAATTTTTCAGTTCAATATCTGAAATTTTGTTTCAGCGATAATACGATTGCAAAAACATTTCTAGATGGTTTTATTTATTGAAAAAGATTATCTTCATTCGGTTTTCTCAAACGTTATAATAATTGTTTAACACCGTTAGGCTTGTTAACCGGTCTGTAGCAACGTGAGTGATCGTCTAATATAGCCGTAGCACACCGTAGCGCAGCCTGCCGAGGCGGGCAACGTGATACATTTCGCAGCCAGTGATCCGGAGCGAACGGGGAGTGAATGCAAAATGGAAGGTTTATAATTGATTCGACGGACGGCCGGTCGAGATAAGCGCACATTTTTAACCCTTTGTTTAAAAATATAGACTTTGCCCCATTTTAGAACCCAAATAAGCTACCCTTCACGGCAATAAACCCTTTAGTAATGTTGTGAATATCTCCGGATATTGCGCGAATAAATTGCCAAACATTTGCTTTGTCTGTTCCAATACGGGATTCTAATTGAATTCGCTCGAAATGTGAGCCCGGGGAATACAACCTAACTATTGTAGAAAAGTTTCAACAATAGCTTAAGTTCAACTATTGGATATTCGTTTTTATTTATGATTTATTTTTCTTCCGTTATTGGGATTTTACAAGACTTTTTGCCATCGATAACAACAGTGATGCGCTTCGGTAATATCATTAAGTTAAACAGTCGTTAGGAAACATCAGACTTTACGTGATAGCTGCCAGTACTATAAGAATGAAAGAAGACTGATAAAAGAATCAAATCAAAAAGAAACCAAATCTAAAATTATAGCTTTTGAAGTTGCATAATGGTTTGCAAAATGGCAAACGTGCCTTACGTGCATTTAGAAGCACGGATGCATGGATTTAAATAAGCTCTGAAGCAAGGATTTGTACAAGGAGGATTTTATATTTAGATGTAGGTAGTATTTTATTTTTGGACAGCTAGACGATATGGAGCTTGGTGGCCCAGGGGTACGCACGCCGAATTTCAAAGGTGGTCAATTTAAAACCAATGATATTTTGCGTTAACTAATTAAATGCGCAATACCACGCTCTTATCACGATGAAAAAATAATTAAGCACAGAAACTGCTTTGTCCTAATATGAATGTGTGCGAATCTTATATAATTAAAATTTCTTACTTATCGAGAACAGACCCTGCAGCGGGAACTGATATGGCCTGAATACTAATACTGAAATCGCCTGAATTTGGTGCAAACATTTGTACAATAACTAAAATAAGTAAAAAAACTAATATATATGCGTATCGTAAAAAAGCTTGTACACTCTGCATCCCATTATTTAAATTCTGACATAAAGTATGGTACAAAGGTATTCTGTAAACCCAAGGTCGCCGCACCACTTCCGATGGTGAAATATGTATTTCCAATGATAAACGTGCCAGCAGACGAGGGCATTAGAGCGACCGAGGCGACAGGGTGCGAATTTAGCGTTCAATCGAGTGATAAATTTGGCCAATTTATCCGAAATTGCTCGATATGGCAACCCTTACTTTAATACCGACGTCACTCGTGACCCTGTTACCAGGATGTCCCATGTTAAATACGCATATGCTCTTACTGCTGTAGATCAACGAACTAAGTATAAATAAATATAATAAGTTTTGTAAATTAATATTTTATCCAATTTGTCACACATTTCGAAACAGTTTATACCTAAAAAAATATGCCTAACTTTTAGCCATCACAGACTATCTTTGTTAAAATATCTATAGCTCTGTGAATACTGTTTATGTGCAAGGCTTTCATACGCTACTAGATAAATATGTACTTGATAAATTGACATAAAAAAATTGTAGTTTAAGGTCTAATCCATGATGAGACGAGAATGATATATGTAATATATCACCTGCAATTTCACCGTAAAATTTTTATTACCTTTGAATTCTTTTAAAAATGTTAGAAATGTCACTTTTTATATTCGCCTTATAAGTTTAGCGCTTGTTAGGAAAATTTGATTCAATATTCTAAGCCCATCACGTATCCCACGAATTTCAAAATTAAATCCTTGATTTTTATGACTTTCGCTCATTAGCATTATTCTTAAATCATATGAGTCTGTTTTAAAAATGAAAAAAACGTGTTCTGTACCTATTATCCCATTTTTTTATTGGTACACTTTATACAAGACAAACATCCCTTGGATATACAATAGGTATAACAGAAATGGCATGATTTAAAAAAAGAATCGTATATTTTCAAATAAACAATGATACAGGACAAGTTTTTTTTTTTTTAATTTGTAATTCCAAACACACTTCAGCCAATCCTAAAATCCTAAAGCCCAACTTTTCAAGAAAATTCATCTCTGAAAATATTGCATACTTACAGAAAAACACGTTTAATTTTGTGTAAAAAGTTGAAATAACACAAAACCCACAGCCAGTCAAAGTTATCATAATGTTTTCCTTTATGACGGCTTTTATTACATACTTTTTTACGAACGCAGTTTGCTCTTTCATTTGAACTGGGGACAATTTTCTTCGCTAAAATATTCAGCTACTTTACATAGGTACCATTTCATTTAGATGATGATGTTTTCTTCGTTAAATATATTCAAACGATAAAAACATCTGTCACCGAATGCCAGGGTTTTGATGGAATGGAGGACGCTTATTAATATTGTTCTGAGAGAGTTTATTCTCTTGCGGCGTATGATAACTTTATTATTTATATTCTGTGACAACGGGTGTGTTTAGTTTTTAATAAAAGATACTGACCATTATTTTGAAGCAATGAAAATTGGCTAGCAGTTGCACTGTGAACTGGCTATAAACAGACCAGCGCAGTGTGACACGATAGTCGTAAAAGTTAATTTCAAGTCGGGTCGTGAGTTTATTGAAAAATCCCAAAGAAACTGTAGTTAGTCTTATTACTTTAAATTTGGAATTCTTGTATATTTATTTCGCGTATCTCGGAAACGGTTCTAACGATTTCGATTAAATTTTGTGTTTAGACAGGGCTTTGCTGTTTAACTTTACCTGTATAATAATAAATAAAAAAAATAAAAAAGTAATTAGATTTCTTGTAAAAACGCATCTTTTTGCAAAAAAAGGTTTTACACAAAAAAATCGAGTGTAGTTCGGTCGCCCTTACTTTAATAATTCACAGAAAATATAAAATCATGTCGCCAATTAGAAAATATTTCTATACTTTGCCTATACACAGTGAAATATCTTGCCCGAGATACGATAGATTGAAAATTAATGCACCAAGTCGGATAGATGAGGATACGATTTCCTAACAAAAATGTCGCTACCCGACGCCGAACCGAAGCTCGTCGATAAATCTGCAGTTTTTATCGCCTTCCGCTGATAGCTATAAATATTCAGCTGTTCGGAATTGTGTTGTTAAACTAAATTTTCGATCGGAATTACTTGCAGCTTAGCCAAACAAAAGTCTCGTACACAAAAATTCTCAAGAGATAAGAGGAAATGGTCGTATAATTTCCTCTTCGGACGTAGTAAATGAAAAATTGAGGAAGAATATGATTTACACAGGAAAACACAAAACGACTAGCCCCACAGCTCAGTTGATAGTATAACTATGTGCTGTAACTCGTGGGTTCGACTCCCGCCCATGACAAGCATTTGTGTGACGAACGGTTGTTCTATGTCTGGATGTTAATATGTAAGTTTGTATTAACAAAAGAATGTACGTATCAGTGTTCTCATAGTACAGGTTTTGATTAGTTTGGGGCTGCTTAGATAACGCTGTGTGAAATGTCCATTAATATATTGTTCCAGTTTGCAGTATACCTGTGGGCAGTAGGTAGATAGATTTATTTAACGAATCACAGCTAATTTCAGTTTACGCTATTTCAACAAAACCTAAAAGTCTAGTTTATTCAACTGCAGATGAATACGCCAATAAATCGAGCAGTGAGCCAAGCCAAGTGGAACTGGGTTACCCAGCGCAATAGGTCACAGATTACCCCACAGTGGGGTTAGGCGGCAATACGGCCGTGTGCTGCGGATGTCTCATAGACGCCGGGCGGGTTAATTAATACGTTAATTTTCCTTTGCAGCATGAACAAGGCTGTATTTTGGTCTGAAATTAATCTTAATTAAAATTTGCCCCCTTGTGCGGTTTTGGTCGAGTGGTGTTGAGATATTATGTAACATTGGCTACCAAATAGTAAGTTTTTATGAGATAGTGGTGAACCCAGTTATCGGTGTGTCGTCCACCCAGATTGTTAATACCCATCTGAACCGACGAATCCAATCCCATTGTATTTGGCTTTGCTTTTTGTTTATTAGTTAGCTTGTTGTTTTGTTTGTCGGCTCTTGGCAAGTTGATGAGAACTCCTACCTTTAAAACTAGTGGTCCCGGGCTCGAGTTCTGGCCCGCGTGACAAGCATAAAGTTTGTAGTCGATTTTTGGATATTTGTCTTTCGAACCTGGGTATAATTCATGCAATTTGCAATAGAGTGAGCGACTTTGTTTTTTTATGATTTCAAAGCAAAACGAGTTTAGCTCACCGGCAAATGCAGGAAACTGTACGTGTAAATTCCTCTAAAACTACATTTCACTTCAGCAGAGGATGTTCCGGGTTGGAAAAATAATGTAAAATGGTTTCGTCAAACTGAACATTACATTAGCATATTGTGATTATGTTTGCTGTAGGTACTTATGTAGTGCAAAACTTTGGAGTACTCGTAGATGCAAATGACCTAGGAAAAACAAATAAAGACTAAAAAAAAATCTTATTAATATTTACTCCCTCGTATTCCTGCACTAGTATATTACCTGTGTCTGGTAGCATGAACACAAATATTCCAGAAACTCGAAACTCTACTCTAATGTGTATCCTGTTGTCAGTCTATGGAAGGGTGTGGGTGGTGGGAAAACATGCATATGGGACGTAACATCCCCGTCTCGGGTGTCAGGCGCAACGGGGTGCGACTTGGGTATTCTCATACTTCGGTCGCAGAGGCCCTACGTCGTATTGATGTGTTTACCGGTGGTTTTTATTTTACCTATCGAATCGTAGATCTTCATCGGGAGGGAGTCGCCTCTGCATCGCCTAGGTTCTGATTTTCCACCGCAATTGCTAACGTAACCGATTTAGGGGTTGGAGATTGTGGTATTCAGTAAGTAAATGCTCAATTTCCATCTGACTCCATATTATATATATAGTATAATACATCTTACATAGGCAGGTACACAACTTTATCTTCGGCCGGAAACGATTGGTGCTAACGCTACAGTTACAATATGTTTAATAAATTACTATTCTCTGTAGCGTGTTGCTTATACGTAAATATATTTACACATTTTCCACCGAAGGGTTAGTTAGTCTCAACGGGCCCATATTCTCCTTATATGGGATGGGATACTATCTCCTATCTCTAGGGATCTCCTCGTATGGGATACTAACACTTTCCTACAGCGAAATAAATAATTTCATAAAATTGTAACAGCCAGGACGGTACGTTAAACAACGAAATCTGGACAAATTATATTTAAAATATAAACCAAATCTATAACATTTTATCAAATTGCAGAACAAATTAAAGCTTAAGCGTCTAACGAAATAATTTCGCGAAGGTCGTTCTTTAATCTAATAAGTAGTAATAACGAGCCAATAATTGAGTGGCAGTCAATAGATAGATGGCACTCGAAGGCATTGAAATTGCCGGCTAATTGGGCCATTCCAATATGAATATGAACGTACTAAGTAGGTTTATACATATATTATTTGCTTTACCTATTCGGATATTTTGTATGGCCGAGGAAAGTATAGAAGCAAAAACCATTTTCCGTAAAACAACCTCCAGCTTTCCTTATATCTGTCTGGAACGCAACACTTAATAAACAAATTAATCTTACTGATTTCCTTGGGTAGCGCCTGTACACTTTTCTATTATTTTCTCTAAACCGTTGTCATTTAATTGTTATTTATAATGTTCTATAGTCGTAGGTATTTAGTCTCGTTCTCGTTCTGTGTCATCACTCCGACAGAAGACTAGTGTTGTTGCTAGTTGCATTATGCTGAGTCAGAGTCCTTTTTATGACTGTTGGGTTAAGTTTTTGTTTTGTTTTGTTTACATTACTAGCTGCGGTCCGCGGTATTAGATGCCCGCGGCTTTCCGGGATATAAAGTAGCCTATGTGTCAATTCGGGATTTCAGCTATCCTGCTATCTAATTTCATCCAAATCCTTTGAGCCTTATGAGCGTAAAGGTTTAACTAATACACAAATAAACACACACACACACACACACGCTCACTCACTCACACAGACACACACAGACAAAATATATCTATTATATTTTATTTTTCTTTCTTTCTTTCTTTGAAAAATTCAAGCTCTCAACAGTATCACCCATTTAACTTTAGAATGCCGAAGTAATTACATAAAAGGCAGTAGCTTAAGCAATTTTTATTGATTGTTGTGATGTTTCTCGTCAAAACAAGGTCGTTGAGAATCTGCAACAAAAGAGCTTCATAAACTTTGGCACGTAATCATCGTCACGGGTGTTCGTCGTTTTGTAACTAGACCGGCTGGACGCCACATAGAAGAGACTGCCACCGTTTGTTGCGAAACAGTAAGTCACCTAGCTTACAAACTATGTTAAAAACTCATTGTACTTCATGAATTTTTCCGGTTGTTTCTCTGATAGCGGGGACTTCTGTGACAAACGCATATTTTGTTCAATAACATCAAAGAAGAACGCGATTATTTTGCCGTTTAATCTAAAATTTGATTATCTATTCGTGAGAAAGTAAAGGCAGCAATAAGCTCACCAGGTCTTAGTTTCGACGATCCCATACCAAAACAAGACTATTTGTGCATCTGCCAACTTCATCGAATAAAATACCTACGTATTTTTATGTGTGTATTAAGGCGAATACACTGCTGTTTTTTAAAAATAAATAAACAAATACTCAGCGCTATTTAGCCCCAAACTAAGCATAACTTGACGGGAACCAGATCACACATAATCAGAATATAATAGATTGATAGACATTTCACACAGCACCATCTAGCCCATTGAGTACAGCTTGTTATAAAGGAACTAGATAAGTGATAAAATTCTCATATCGATTTTTTGTTAATGCAAATTTATAATACATATTAACACTCAGACACAGAACAAACATTTGTGTTCGTTACAATAATGGTAGGAATCTAACCAGACCAGAAGGCAGTGAGCCAATTGAGCTGTGAGGCTAGCTCTTGGTTCAGAACAAAGGTGATGAATTGCAGAGCCTTGCTACTGTTTATGGTACAGCGACGCGGACCGGGAACGGAGGCCGACGGCCCGTGAGTGACACTAGTAATTATGCGGGGGCTCCGTCACGGGCGGGCGCTGTGGACCCGCGCCAAACTTTTAATTGAACCGATGAAACTGTTTTTAGCAGTACACTTCTTCATTTGTGAAACAGAGCAGAAGCTAAAACAGTGTCTGTTTTTTTTTCTAAAACACTGACGTTGACCGACATTTTAATGATGGGGCTTTGTTATTATTTTACCAAAAGTAAAAATTTATATTTTTTGTGTATCTCGTAAATTGATTCATATTTAAATAGGTCGATAAATAACTCTTTATTGCACTTACTTTAAATAATAAAAGTAGAGACAAAGCTTATCTTTTGTTATATTTAAATAAATAAGTTTTATGATAGATTTCTGATAAAACATGTTTTTATATAATTTACATTTAGATAAAAACATGTTTTATCAAATAAAATTGAGAAGCCACAATAATGTTGAATATCTAATAAGCTTAATAAAAGTAATGTTGGAATTCACATCGACATGTTCTTGATTCGAAAGAATGATTGCATGCGACTCTCTTGATTAATTATCTAATCATAATTTTACACAGTAGATCGGTTACGAATATCCCTGCAGTAGGATCATTAGGAAGTAGGCTTTAGAAGGCGCGCGTTAATAAAAGCAATTGGAATTTTTAAAATGTTGGGTAATAAGAATGTACAAGAAACCTTAAACCAAAATGCGACAAGAACTTATGTTATTAAACAAAGTAGGTACTTCACGTATAACGTACTTCATTTAGTTAAATTAACGGCCTGTCGCAGCTGCTCGACTCGGAATATTCACGAATTTTGTCTTAGGCGAAGTCAAACAAAGCCAAAATAAATTGGTCCAATTTGCCCAAAATTGCAGCCAACTTTCTGAATGTAAAACATTTAATTCTCAAATTTGGTTCCCGTTTCAAAAGCTGTATTTTTACAAGCTTTAATTCTCCTGGGAGCATGGTCGATAAGTGGTACGTATGGACGCCGACTGCCAAACTCAAACTCATTTATTCCTTTAGATCTTAAATGTCGTAAGACATTATATGTTCCGCACATATACTCGTAATGTCCTTAGACCCATTACATGCAGACATATATGTCAAATTACAGTTTTCTTGTTTCTTATGTGTTAAATTTACGCCTGTTCTAACCCTAACCGATCCACCCGAGGGGAAGAAAAGGACAAGAAACGTCTAGAGTCGAGTCGGCCCACCTGGTGGTAAGTGGTGACCCTCGCCCATGACAACAGTAATACGACTCAGTATAAGATTTAGATTTTACACCGAGTCGCATTCAACCTGCTGCGTCCATCGCGCGAGACGGGGATGATACTTCTCATGCGCATGTGATTTCACCGGCACCCACACCATTCCACCGGAACACAGTAATGCGAGCACTACTGCTTGGCGCCAGAATCCAGGTATGGCAGTACCTTTCCGGACGAACTTGGCACAAATTCTACCGCTACTTTTGGTTGCTCGTTTAGTACCACCATGGGGAACGTGTAGGAAATCAAAGGGTACACACACGGACGCAAGAAACGACTGGATTTAGGTAATCTGATAAATTATGGTAAGCTTTTGAAACAAGAATACGTTTGATCAAAGATTTAAATATATTTATTAATCTTTAAAGTACTTGCTAATCTCATGGAGCCTAATAGTGGGTACAGCGACCTTATATGTATGCATAGTGTTTACTTTATGATTGTCACTTATTGTTGTGAACATGCTAATATGTTTACGAGCGCACATAAATTCTCGTATATGTAATGACATGTAACCATAAGTATATTTATGTCTTTAATCCGAAGGTCACCGATTCTACTCTAGACATACTCCAAATTAATTTGGACATAGTCCAGTTTATTGTTGGACATGGGTAGAGCACAGGAGCGGAGAGAAAAACAGGAAATCGGCAAAAATATTAAATCCCGTTAAAATTGGACTAGCTTAACTCGAATTCAAAGTTCTTCCAGTACCTACCAATTACGAAATTAGTTAATGGTTCCTATAAAACTTACATTGAAAACAACAGTATTTTAATGCTTGATAGTACAAGCTATGCTTAATTTGGGGTTTAATGAGTATTTATAGTTATATTAGCGTAAAACTATAATTTGTAACATGTTATTGATGAAATTGCTTCCAAGCAATGATTTTTTTATTATATTTCAGTGATTTCTTGAGCCCTTAACCAATAAAGAAGAAAAATTTATACGCAAACGAATACCATCGAAAGAATTTATTGGTATCGTTTAAAAAACGTAAATTGTCAATCGTGTTTGAAATACGATGAAAGGTAACATCGTATGAAATCCGATAATTATGTCCGAGAACCGAAAACTTGAATCTACTAACCCAGATTGAGTTTCCGCTGTTCAGGAATGTATGCTTTTGATGGGTGTGCCCGCAAAGTGTGACGTAGGTAAAGCCTACGGTTTGGATATTTCCGTTGTTAAGGGTGCTTTTACGCCAGGGATGTGCGAGGTAGCTCAACGGTGAGCTAGGTTATAGCTGAGCTACGAAACAGATAGCATATCTGACAGATAGCTAGCATATCTTGGACTCCCTGCTGTACCTATAATTGGTAATAAATAAAATATCTATTGCCTTTTCTTCTTATCGAAAACTTTCTTTTGTTTTCGTAATTTTCAGAGCAATGTTGTGTGAAAGAAAAACGTTCTTGATATATTTTTGCAATACGCACTTTTCATTTCTTTCTTTTGTAAGTTGCACTCGTGAGAATACAGGGCGGTGCGCTTTACAAAAATAGTAAGTAAGTATTCCTGGACATATAATACAGCGCCTACAAAAAATTATACCAACTAAGCATAACTTGTGCTATGGATACATTATTGATACAGTACATATGGTTACTTTCTTTTTTGTAAATACATACAATTAATTCATCATCATCAGCATAAAGTAGTCCATTACTGGACATGTGTCTCTCCTGGTAAGAGCCACTGGGCCCGATCTTCGGATCTTCTCCTCCCTTTTTACCAGCCACCTTACGCAAAGTCGCTCCACCTGACCGGGGGGCGCTCCATACTACATTTGCTTACTCTCTGCCTCCACTTGAGAATTAATCTACCCCAACGGTTATCGGTTCTTCGGCATATGTCCAGCCCTCTGCCACTTCAGCTTGCTAATCCTGGGTTATGTCGATAAGTTTGGTCCTTTGTCGGATTACCTCGTTTAGGATTTTATCCTTCAAATTGACCATGTAATACAAAAGTTCTGGGTGGGAAGCGAACCCATGACCTACAGCGCAGAAGGCAGAGCTACCATCTTATCCAGGCTATGAAGATGCGCTATTTTGTCACTTCGTCGTCTTCCCAATACTTTACATAGCTACACCACTCGTGCATCCCTAGTTTGCATGCTTCGCTCCAATGAAAATAATATACAAAAACTTAGTTTGACTCATGTCACACACACCGCTTAGCTGCCTTTTACCAAAGATATGCGAGGTACGCATATCTTTGGTAAAAGGCAGCCTAAAGGTGAGTACAATATAAACACATCTCTTTATCTGAACCGACTTTTAATGTTCCCGCTGGCCACAAGCTTACTTTCTACAAGCAATTCTACAAGTCAATGGGTTTAAACTACAATACCTTCAAATTATTTTGTTAGACATTTAGTTTCCTCACGATATTTTTCAGTACCGGTTTAAGAACATGGAAAATTGTGGACATTATTTTAACAAGCGAAACCGTTTATTGGATCGCATTCGATCAATTAGCGTCCGTACCAATGGGCAACCACATTCTGTTTTATTTTGCCGCAGATATTCTTGACAATTTGACGCGAACTTTACGTGTAAATCGGTTGTAGAGCACAGTATTTCCCATTTGGTCAAGTAGATCCATCTTATAAATAGGCAATTTGAAGAACGATACAAACATTTTATAACTTCGTGTAAAACGTATGAGGCAACAATGTCACGTTCCATTTATGTGCCGAGAGCCATTCAAAGTGTACTCGGAAATATTACCCAGAAATGGCTGACCGTAATATTTTAACCATTACAAATGAAAATGCATTATTCTTTTAGTATATTCGAAATATGTCCCAATATCCTCTGGCATCAGATAAACCGAATATATTTAAACTACTACAATATTTTTCCAATGGAAAGTCGAATGTGATTTAAGTAACGTAATGAGCTCACAGTCCACCGCATGTTAAGTAGTTACCATCGCTCTTAATTACAGCACTGCGAATAGAACCTCCTCTAATGAAGGATCAGAAGACCCGTCGCACCGCACCCGTCTGAGACAGGGATGTTCGAGTAATCCTCATGCGCCTTTAGTTTCACCGGCACTCACACCTTTCCACCGGAACCCAACAATGCGAGTGTACTACTCCTTGGCGGCAGTTTACGTATTTCGGCGGCAGTGCCACTCAGGACGAATTGGTCGCAACATCTACTGCTACTTTTGCACCACCCAGGGGATACGTGAAGGGACCCGAATCTGAGGGTATTTTACGTACGAACCCGAGCAACATGAACCCACAATACTACGTTAGAGGAGGACCTAAATTGTGATACTTTCGTTTTATCGTTTGTGAGCGATGGTGAGTCGTTATAGAATGTTATAATTCAACAGAGTGTTTACTACAGATAAAAGAAGAAATGTGTTGGATAACTAACATTAATTTATTTAGCACCTGTCAATTAGAGAGGAAATCCATCCAAATAGCTCGTTTTACTGATTTTCCCTTGCTATCCGGGGGATAGACGTGCTTGTTTTACTATCTGTACCTCGAATACAAGATGTGTGAACGACGTAACGTGGCTTATATTGTTTGCCGATTTGTGTATAGGGATATCGTTGGCGCCTCAGGGGACTTATTTTAAAAGCTCGTTGTTTGAAGTGCTACAATACTTTGTACGGCAGCGTAGTAGTGATAAAGCATTAGGTTCACAGTTTCATATGCACATGGAACGTAACATCCCCGTAACATCCTATACTTCGCTCGCGGAGGATCTAAGTCGTATTGCTGGTAACATCAAGTGGGCCTAGAACACGTACCAAAAAAAATTGCATTTAGTTTTGTTCCACAATTGTTTTCTTTTCGCGGCCGGGTATCAGCTAGTATAATATAATAATTTTATTAGTGTAATCGTTTTTAACAATATTGCAATTTACGCCATCGCTTCGAAAAATGTCATAGATCATGGGTAAAAAGCGTAAACGCCAACGGCCCTTGTTACCCTCAGGGTAGATAGCAAAGAATTGGAGGACATCACGGAATGTTCGATTGGGTTCGTAATCAGTATGAACAGCGCCTCAAGTGATTTATTGGAACGTATTCGATCAATGTTTACATTTCCCATGAATCGTAGAATATGGCACTGCTGGCGAATAAGGCTTTAGCTAAGCTAAGCTAAGCTAAGGTTTTAGCTAAGCTTGAAGTACCGAATTTATTTTCTCCGTAAAACAATGAGTGTAATACTCAATAATTGACTGATTTAAAAATCGAATAAACTGTCTTTCATCACTAATTTGACGCGTTGATTAATTTCTTCATGAATTTATTACCTACCTTCAATCAGTCCACGATTGATGAAAAAAGCGCATAATGAACATACAAAAAGAAACCATGCAACTAAATTGATAACCTCCTCTTTATACAATATAAAATTGGTTAAAGTCTAGGGCCTTACTATGGGATTTAAAACAGTTTAAAAATCAAGACGGCATTTTTCCACCATCAATTCTGACCAAAGATGGCCATTTTTGCCACTGCTTAACTAATAGTCACTAACGAAAGTAATTACTTGATATGTGTAGATGAGTAATGTACGGGGGAGCGTCGGGAGATTGCCAATTAATGCCCACTGGAGCCGATACCTCTCATCTACGCTTTTGGAAAAGCAGCAGGTCGCGTACATATGGGAGATTCGGATATTACGTGCGCCGTGCTGCGGTCATATCCAGCTATACTACAGTTTTTAAGATTAAACAGCTACAGCAGTTTGAGAAAGTATAAAGAAGCCGTAGTCTATGCTTAGTGGCACGTACCTACATGATCACTCACTGCAGCGGGATCGCAATATTTACATCGCAATTTACTAATCGATATTAATTAAGAAACTTGTCATGCGATGTGGAACATATGCAACTACTAATTACTTAAAATAAATTGCTCCCATGTTCTTAATGATAAAAATTATCAAATTTCTGTAAAAATAGCAAAACATCAAAAACTTTTTATAAGCTTATTTATAATTAAAGACCATTGCTAATTAATATTAAATTAATATAGGCTCTTAAGAATTAATTGAAAAATATAATTGACTCGGATTTTGATTGTTTTTCATTGTTATACGCTACTGAGTCGATGTCTGGGGATCGCTTATCTGAGAAACGGCATGTGTTGTTCTGTGTCCTATTCAAGATAGTTAGCCTGTTCTCCAGAGCCTTGAGCTCTGCAGCTTAAGTTGGAATGGAGCTTGTGTAATCCTACTTGTATGTCGACGAATGGTATGAAATCTATCTGTTGTGTAATATTTCGTGTTAATTTTGAGTTTGTATATAAAACATTTCATATAAATAAGCTGACACAGACAACTACTTTTAATCACTAGTTATTTGACCGAATCTGAAGCATGCACTTAAAAGTAATGCGCGCATTAAAATAAATAAATATAATTCATGAACATTTCACACAACGCAATCAAATCCCAAACTAAGCATAGCTTGTACTATGGGAATCAGATTACTGATGGAATACTTATTTTTTTCTTTAACTCGTACATGTAACGAGACGTCAGTGCAGAAGGCAGAACATAAAGCTCTGCCTTGTCGCAGCAAGGCCAGTCATGAAAAAAGGAAACTTGAAGGAAACTGACCTATTCTATCAATTAGAAGGTACGTGACACTATCCATTATAGAGTAGGGTTCTAGGGTAGTTTATAAGTCATTCACTCTCGCTTGTACCTAGGCATTTGAATCTCCAGTAGCATGCTCTGGTGAGGACGTTGAAACGCCTCTTCACCTTCTGGGGGAATGTGGATCACTAATAAACAAACGTAGTTCACATAATTAACCCAGATAAATTAAGACAGCTCACCCCAAAACAAATCTTACAATAGCAGCTGTGGGGTTTGGTGGTGGCCTCTAGTTATACCAACTGGCGATCACAGTAGACCGAATACGGACTTAGTGATATCAAACCGCAATAAAAAAAATTAAGGTCTGGTGAATACACTTAAGCGCAGAAGAGAACTTATGTCGTGTTATATCAAGCATGGTAATTTCAGTCTCGAAGTGTTATTGAACTGACAAATTTACTTTGTATGTAATATGAACTGTCTAGACGCTCGTGAGTTTTGGCTGGCTGATCTGTGACCAAAGTTTTCAACTCACGTAGTACCAAACTTGAAATATCTTTGTGCCCTCGGCTTAAGGAAATCTCTAGATACCCACCGTCGAAATGAGATTTATTTTGTTCTTTTCTCTCCTCTGAATACATTATTCTTATTTGTAAATAATTATTTCTTTCGCCGTTGTATCCTCGGAGATAAGGGTCGGCATTTTATTTCTCCGAGCTTTAGTCTACATGGTATCCTTTATGTCTTTTGCTATCCACTTACAAACTTTTCTTTATTTGATCCTTTTAAGGGCGTTTCACACAACGCGCGTTTGTATAGAATGTGCATTTTTGAAGCCCTAAGGATTGTTGAACTTCTGGCGTGGTGAAATAATGAAAAAAAACACTTCATGTCACTACTAACGGCATTTAACATTAACAATATTATGGTCACAATAAAGTCAAAGTTTCATAAACAATACATATTTTTTTTTAATTTGAGGTTATTTTCTCGTTATCACTTCAACTGAGTTTTTAAAATTAAAAATTAAAAATTTTCAAAGTAATAAACCGTTTCTAGATATTTTCATATTTTCTTCGGTCAAATAACAAAGTTTTTACCGAAGTCTTAACTACAAAAGATTCTAGAAAGATATAATAAAACCTGCAAATGTTCATTAATTAGACAGTGCAAGTGATATGAATAGGGCTATTCAACACAAACTAATGAAAACATTATTTCACACAACAGCCAGGTAATCCTGTGACTAGCAACCTCCAAATTACCACACATAACTGGCGCAAATGAGTCTTAGTTATACACTGCCGAATTTACTGGTAAAGTCCTTATGGAATCCAAGTCAGAATTCCAAGAACAGAAATGTATTCACCACATCTTACACGGATTACAACATATTATTCGTGCGCAATTTCCACTGCCGCTTTCGTTACGTATTTATCACATAGTGTACACAAAAGAGGCAATGTATTAATCTCATCTCATATAGATCACTCTGTAGCAATTCTGTGCAGGCGGGAGATGCGCGAATACGGCGCGCTACGGCAGTTGGCTACGAGACGTAGCGTGGTTGCTACGGTAGCCACCGGTAACGTCTACCCGGTTACTAGACACGTGCGTTCGCGTTGGTATCGTTGGCGATATAACTTTTGTAATATTTTCAACATGATATAAGTTTTGCTATTTAAATATGTTATAAGTCTTGCTTTAAATAATATTCACGGAATTCGCATTGTACAGATAAGAAACATCATAAATCTACCTCTTCATTAAAATAACAATTAATTCAAAACAGGAAGCAATTGCGTCGGACAACAAATCAAAACTTCTCACATCCCTTTGTATGGTGACAAGTACATTACGTATGTACGTGAGTTACGAGAGTAACATTGTGAAATCTCTCTGATGTTATAACAAATGGCCCCTTTGAAAGATGCTCAAGTGCCTATATAAAGTACTCGCCATTGTACTGGAATAATGGGTGTTCGTACGATAAGGTTTTTATGAGGAGCTTTCTATAAAAGAGCGTTTGTCTCTGTGCTACTTTTTTATTTTTGTGAGGCTTTTGTAACTTTATCGTAGTTGTTTTTGTAAAGTTAAAGGGGTTGACTTGCGCTCGAGACATTACTTGAAATTGATATACTTGTTTAAATATTTTTTGATTTTTGAACTCGTATTGGATTTTTCACGTGGGGATTTTTTTTGTATTTAGATTACTTTAAAATATACTTAACACACGTATAGTACGGATATAAAGATTAGCAACGACAAGGTGTTTTTTGATAACTTTTTTTTGTTATTTATCTTTGAGGGATTATGTTGCTCGCGTTCGTAGGTGAAAATCCTCAGAATCGCTACACGTGTTCCATGGGCGGTGTGAAAGGAGCCACCCAATGTAGGAGAAGAACGAAGTTCATTCAGAGTAGCACTCCCACATCACCAGAATATCAGCCATAAGTGCACTCGCGATGCTGTGTTCCGGTGCAGGGCTATGAGCGCCGTTAAAATTACTTATTAAAAGTTGTAGAAAAAATTGTAAAGACTCTCTTATCAAGTAGAGGTACTGAATATTAAATATTTTTCATTAAATATTATAATAAACAATTTTATTTATTATAGATTATAATATTACAAGTGGGAAGTTATTATCATAGCCTCTAGCATCTTAATTTAGGTTAAGCGTCGCTACCGGGAACTAAACGAGTCAGATTTACCTTATTGTGTGAATATTTTCTGTGGTGTACAAAGGCGGGCGAAACGTGTATTTTGGAAAAAATATTAGCTTTCCTCATAATAAGATAACATTCCATTCCAAATAAGAAAAACAACGCTTAATAATGTGGGCGCGTTATATCAAGGGACTAGCGAAAATGATTCCTAATAATTGGGGTCACGACTCATTAAAATGAATTATAATATCTCGTCAAACCTTGTCATCGCAATCGTCCATCAATTTTATTATATTTTTACTATGCAGATTCTTTACTTGTTAATTAACGCTCCCAAACATTCCATACCTATTTTTGAACCGACCTTATAAATGAAAATACTTGAATCAACTCAATCAATCAATCAATATATGTACAAGATATCTTACCCAATTGTGCCTACTGACATTTTTCGATTTATATAATACAAAGCATCTCAATTACTCAAAAAACCAGGTTAATTGTTCACCGCTTGTTTCCATGACTTTGTCATGGAACAAGTTTTTTCCTATCTCACGTGCATACAAGTCCTTAGCAATTACCAGTAAAATATTGCATAACCACCATTATCGCCAAGTGTGAGTAAACTTACCCTAATAAATAACCCCAGTAATTATACTTACAGTTGCGGCAGCGGGCTCCCGTAAGATGTGGGGTCGGGCTCAGTTGGAAACTATCTAACTTAGTACAAATAACAATATTTCCTTCAAATAATATACCGATGTTGTAATCAAACCCTTGGGCACTGAGTTTGCTGATTGAGCATCTCTTTGAGGGGCTTTATTCTGTTTTCTCGAGAGTAGGCTAGTGTCCTTGCAGTGAGAACATAGGTGACTTTCAGTGGTATGTTTAAAGAGCTACCTGTTCATTTTTAATGAACGTATATTTTTGTATCACAGCCCTTATATATAATGTAATTAGAATATAATTATAAATGTAAATAGAAGCTATATGTAATGCATAGTTGAAACTATTAGTGTATAACACTGATCCTCTCGTTGACCGATATCGTTGCAACACACTCAAAATTTCAGGCGCGAAAAATGAATGTAATTACTTGAGTAACTCGTGAAAACCGCTATAACATTTTCTACAAGCTGTATAAAGCGCAAATTGAAACCGATTTAAAAAGAATACCAATATTATTATATGAGGATATATTGGTATAATTTTTATCTATATTCCAAAGTTTATGGCTTTATTTCATTTGGAGTCTGGTGAAATACGTTTTGCTATCTAGTTTGACCTATTTATGACGATTCTGGCTTATTTTGATCATAAGGTTGATTTACCTTCAAATAGTACATAATAAGTTATAGAAAATTCGATACACTATGAGTGATTGATGTAACATTGCTGGTGATATTGAGTTTCTATAATATAATGTATTTTTTTATAATACAATTAAATGTTAAAACTATCCACATGTTACAGGATCACAAGGGAAGCATAGTAGTTAAAAAAATAAATATCTAAAATTATTTTGTTAGTGTTCGATCAATTAATATTGAAAGTTATTATGAGTTGAATGGGAATAAAGTAAAAAAAAATACTATTATTACGAAAATAATTAATAATTTGACAAAGCATGCCGCTATTTTCAAAGAAAATTTCAAAATTATATCTGAAATTTATTCATTAAAAGGGATTTGTGAATATCTAGGTACAAATCATTTATTATTCATTCGCATCACACATTCATTCAGTAACAATTTTTAAAGTCCGCTTATTTATATTCATGTTTGGCGGAGTCACGTTAAAAATCGTTTTATAAAATCACACAGAGAATATATAATTAGCAGGCTTTCGACTTATGTCATGGTATCTTTATGTCGTAATTAGATAAAAATCAGTATGTTTTCAGGATAAAGCCTAAATGTGTGACCTGTAATTTAAGACACTTGCCTTTTTATCAGGTCATAAACAGGTCAAATGACGTTTTAGTAAAATATCTCAGGCGTTGGACTAATCACGCGACCATCGCGTAGTAAGCTTGCTCGAATGCGCAATCAAATACAGGTCGTTTAGGTGTCCTGCTTGATATTCGCACGAACATATTTCTGTCACTCTGTACGGTTGATCGCGGAGTCGTGCAAGCCATGCGGACATTAAGCTAACGCATTCAGAGTGACGGACGCAATATATCGCGACTTCGGTAATCCGATCCTTGCTGGAGGCAGGGGGAACAGCTCCCAATGAGCTGGGTCAGCTTAAAAAAATATAAGGAGAGAGATATTTCCATACTTAGAATGCCATACAATCAATACTGATATTAATTGTATGGCATAATTATTCAAATGCAGGTGTGAATACAATTAATAGACAATTTTGAAAGGACTGAAAGTGTGAAAATTTTAATATAATGTATTCTTCAATGTGGTTTATGAGCATCATCGCCCTTCTTGTGGTGGATGTGAGGACTGGAGCTTTGCAGCAAGGTAAGTCTAGAAAATTGAATTTTAAATTGTTAGTACATAGTAATTGTAAGCGCCTGGTTTCCAATTATTAATTTGCGAGATTATCATGAGAATGAGTTTTTATATATTCATGGACCAAATCCAATGTCATTCTCTCGGGAATACAGAAGAGAGAAGAACAGAATTTTAATGTATTAATAACAGAGTTATAGATCATTTTTTCAAATTGATTGGCCTTTTTTATCGTAGATCGGGTAGAATTTATAGATCTTTGTAGTGTAGTGGTTTGAAAAACCGGTTATCATGTTTTAGCTCATATTAATAATTGTTATATCGTGTCATCATAGTTTCTGATACATAGGAAGACAGGTTGGACTATAATGGATTTTAAGGTATCGTATAATAAACACGAAATATCAGGACGTAAGTGTGACCTTGGCTTATTGATTCAGGTTACTTGGTGTGGATATTTTCCGAGTCTGATGATATTTTTTTTTTCCTTTAATTTTTATGGAATAAATTTCACCCTCAAATGCGAAAAATAAAGGATAAATGTATTGAAGTCGGTTTTATAGATTTTTAAATAAGCCTTTTATACATATATTATATAATAATTGCTGTTTTTATGCGGTATCTACCGCTATTATAAAAGTCTATTTTCCAATAGGGTCAACACCATATTCCTGTTAAATACTTAAATACTGTAAAAACTAATATGTAATGTAGAGAAACTTGCTTTAAAGAAAAAAGCAACGCTTATATACTCATACCCTATATTCCATGTATCGCAGATGGCATGGACAAATACAAAAACAACAAACACCCAAACCCCGAGAACAAACTTCATGCCCAATGCCAACTACCAACTAAGCTATGGAGCCGTCAGCTATGGAAAATCTAGGATGAACTTTACTTATTATATATATTACCTAGTACCTCGTTAAAACCTTTATATTCGATGTAGTTAATAATTCCCAAAACAATAAATATGAGGGACCAGTTAGGAACCGGTAAAATGGAGCATTAAAATAAAGTAATTGGAAAATACCGAAACAAAGCGAGCTCACACGAAGCCAGACAAGTTTAATCAGGGGATTTTGGGCTTTTGAAACTTTTTGAATCGAATGAATTAGTAATAAACTTTCTATTTTAAAGTAAATGAAAAATTCAGACCAAAATGTGAGTGCGGTCCGCGGCGAATGTACCACATCAAAGGGCGTTTGTGGTTTATTAAAGTTTCGTTTGTGATTTGAAAAAGAAAATTACCGTGTAAAAGCTCTTTTGAGGGTTCATTTTGACTTGAAAACACAGAATAAGCCAAAACAATTTTTAGCATAGTAAATAATGACACTCCTACTCTGTTGACTGTTTTTTCTTTGCACATTCATGTCGTGACTATAGATTTTTTTCTTTCGTTTTTAATCACTGGAAATCGAATTATTTCAATATGCTTACAACTGATATCATTTATTTATATCACGAGTTGGAGATTATCCGAGAAGTTATTAATGCGATATCCATTAGGATATTATCTAATAATATCTCGGATGAGTGACCAACATAAATGAAATCCTGTAAGTGCGAGCCTCTGCCAAGTCGGAATATTTATATCCTCTGCCTACTTGCACTCGCATGTATATTTGGCACTAGTTTCGACTCTCGAGTTAAAGGGTACAGAAGTATACCAGCCAAAAATGGAAGGCACTGTTTCTTATTTTTGTTTGTATTCATTTAATTCTGAGTAATATCTAAGTGGTTCTAGAGTTCCGTACACAGAAGATAAATATTATAACTTCGTACATTTAAGTCTTATAATATAATATATCTCTTTATATCTGTTAAACCATTAGCTGTAGCGGGCAGAAATGTTCACAGAATATTTAATAGCGGATTATTCGACAAATAATAAAAAACTATAATATTATATCGGTTAGGATTCCGAATAGCACTAAGCCCGTTCTTACCAATCTGGCAAGGAATTTTAATAGTATATTAGTGAAATGCTAGCAGCTAATTATATATACCATAGCTGTAATAGTAGATGAGATTTTACATTTTGAAATGATCAAACGATCAACCACCCAAATGATATCACCGATGGCATCTTTTAACTTTTTCTTTCTTTTTTTTCTTTTTAATCGTGTTGATTCCCATTTATTCCAGGGGTATCCATATGAGATAACGTTATAATGAAACTAATTTTTCTGAGTTTGATATTGGTTTTATTAGTAACAAAATAACGTTTTTATTTACTTACTTCTCACTTCTTGTAGTGTAGACAAAAACGAGAACTAGTACGTAATATTTGGCATGAGGTAGCTGTTAAAGCTTTCGCGGTAGCGTAGTGATTCACATGTAAATTTTCAATATGAAAGTCACTGTTAAAATTCAAACGTGCCATTGAAATTTTGCGTTAATAATTTTGTGAAGGAAAATAGCGTGAGGAAACTGGCACGTCAGAACCAAACATAAAAAGACGTGACATCTACCTATCAAGCCTACCTCGGGCTCCTATGTTGGTAGTGTAAAAGTCTTTACACTCTCGCTTTTTTGATAGTTTTTTATTTTTTTTATTTTTATGTGAATGATGAGGCACACAAGCTAACGGCCCACCTGATGGTAAGTGGCTACCGTCGCCTATAGACGCTAGTAACACTCGAGGTGTAGTACCGCGAGAAGCCTCTCAAGGCCCTTACAAGCCAGTAAGGGTGACTTTCAAAGTTTGACTTAGGTGCAGTTCACGCCACAAACCAGTAATCAGAAGTTTAATAAACAAGTCTATGGAACTTTGGACTTCGAACCGTTATGTGACGACCCGACAATTACACATTGAACATTGTAATTACAACAAATTACTTCGTAGGGGCCTGGGAATTTCAATGGTCATAGTTTGTATTGTAGTCGTTAGGATAATGTCATTCATAATGGTTGTGTACCAAAATTAAACTTTTAATGTTGTCGCGGACAGACAGTTGTGTACAGGGTACTTTATTTAACAATTCACATTAACCACTTTGTTTTATTATTATACACAAGCTGTTATCCGCGACTTTGTCCGCGTGGAGTTTAACAATTATTTTGCGCGAACACCTAATTATTTTATCTCTTTGTAAAATAAAACTATCCTAAGTTACTCCTTGTAACATCAGCTATCTGACAATGAAAATTCAGTTAGCTTAACATGACATTATAAAAAAACAATTTTATTTATTTGTATAGTTTTAAAGTCAACAATCTTCATATAACCGATTATTTTTAAATCTAACGAAACTACGAGTATGTATATAATTGTTAACTGCTTCTTTCTGTCTATGCTTAATGAGTGTCTGAAGCTTATCATTCATTCGCGAAATTGCAATTTATTATATTTATTTATAAATACATGGATCTAACTCTTGAATCAATAAACTATTCAATGAAAGCAAATTTTAAAATAAGTTTTATTACTCATGAGATTTTATATCTGTCTATGCGAATAAAGAGAGTCATTCTGTCATATCTAGATCACGTACCTATCGTCTATTCAGTAATATCATAAGGCATTTAAGATTTTCTTTATTCAACCATCATGCAAGTTGTTTACGCAACTCGTAGCTCCTAGCCGTAGCACCGTAGCTCAGCTACGGCGCCGGCTACGAGAATAGCATCTTGAATGTTGTATGAGCAAGCGATATGAGTACTGCAAATACGAGTACATACTGAGCATATTTATTGTTCTGATTTTATTTCTTCAGAATTATAAGGCTCGTACGCTTCCCCAATAAGCAATTTCATTTCCAATACAGAATTCTGAACCATCTCACAATAAGTTTGTATATGAACCACAAATATTGAAAATCTTGATGAATGACATTGTAATTTGGCTTTCAAATATGAGCTTGTATCCGAAGATAATAACTAGCTTTCGAAGATATCTTGATGTGAAACAGAGAAGCTTTGACGAAGTTCCACTGGTTCAGGAGGTTTAATTTATCGCTAACTCGAACATTTAAGTTAAACAGTAACTTAATTGGTCCAAGTTTATGATTGTTCAAACAATACATTTATCCTTGGGGCGAAGACTTTGACGAATTTTGTTGAAAATGGGGGTCCATGTTGCTCACGTCCATAGGTAAGTACTCTCTAGAGTACTTGTTACCTTAAACAGCGGTAGAACATGTGTCAAGTTCATTCTGGAAAGACCTGCCATCATATAGTATGCTACCTAGTATTGCACGTACGTATACATTGCTGCGTTCGGAAAAGTGTGGGTGCGGTGAAGTTACGAGACTAATGAGATATTACGAGAAGTGTTATGATCGTCACTCAAAGAAGTTCCTCTCTCAGTCTGACAGCCGCAACACTTCTCAAACTTCAGAATGGGAGGATCTAAGTCGCATTGCTATTGTTATGAGTGATAGTAACTTGTCATCGTTTGATCCACCATTTCACATTAAAACATGTTTCTGCTGATTATGTTTTCTATGACTGGCCTGATAGCTCAGTTGGTAGTAGCGCTGCCTTCTGCGTTGTAGGTCATGGGCTCGATTGCCACCCCGGACAAGCATTTTTGTGACGAATTAATGCTTTATAGATATGTAGGTATGTATTTTACTATAAAGCGACCTATATAAGTTCATCCCTCATTTCTCGCCCTTAGGGGGTACACCTTACTATTTAAAAAAAAGAAATATTCAAATCGGTATACAACGGACGAAGAAAAAAGTACAAGAAAGCATGATACGTAATTTCGTTTACTTGAATGACATAATTGACAACCAAACAATCGAATTGAGGTAATACACATAAAAAAAAATGCAACCGAATTGACAACCACCTCCGGAAGTTGATTGAAAAGAGTACAGTATAAGTTATCTAGTTCCCATAGTACAAGCTACGCGTCAAAGTCCATGGATATTTATTATTTGTTATCTGCAGACATACAGCCGCACCGATGTCACCAGTGTTCATCCACCAACACCACTCAGTGCCAGCACGCGGAGGCTGGCGTGCTTACGGCCACGTGTCCGAGCGCGAGGCCGTACTGCGCCACCGTTGCTACAGCACCAGGTTAGTGACACACATATGAAAATTTATTGCATGAAACATATTTTTTTGTATTAATTAAACAATATTAGTTTTTCTTCTTTTTCATTCGTGTGAGTGGCCAACTATTGGAGTTTTCAAGCCGAAGGCCTCCAAAATGGCTTACCGACTTTTATAGCCTTGTCTTTACGTGCCCTCCGATTTACGGAAGCACTCAGTTCAAATGCCACTTAAGGGTCACTCATCTAAATACTGATCGGGCCGAGTATTGCTTCCTTACATAGTATAAAAAAATCCCTCCCGCTGTTTGTACGCTTAAATCTTTTAAACTACGCAACGTATTTTAATGCAGTTTTCAGCAATAGATTGAGTGATTCAAGAGAAAGGTTTATATGTAGTATACATGCATATTATAGTAGAGAAAAGCCGAGCAACCGTGCGAAGCCGGGTGGGTCGCTACTAACTTATATGATCTGTAAAAAATAAGCTTCGCCGCAAACGCTTCATAGTTAGTTCATACATTCAATACATTCGTGTCAATAATATCAGATCAGCACAATTCGCCATGGTCTAGCATGCAAAAAAAAACATTTATAAGTAGTCATAAAGATCAGAATATCGTCAAATAAATATGATTAGATCTAACCTAAATCTAACCTAAGCAAGGATAATACATTTTATGGCCGAAATATTAATTTAAGTTACAATAAATGGCTCGAGCATTTAAATAATTTATTGAATTTTTTTTTCGGTTGGTCTCTTAATTACTTTGGTATTCGATTATAAAAAAATATAATAATGTAGAGGAAATTCAACTTGCGCTCTAATTAGTTGATCTATTGATCTGTTGACCTATTTAATTTCACGATTAGGTATTATATTTGAGCCAGTGTTGTCGATTTTGAGCTTTAATTAAACAACATTAACCTATTTCCAAGAAATCATTATAACTTATGACAAGCTTTATGAATAGACTTTCTGTCTAAATCAAATCAACCAAACCAACAGAATCTATACCATTGTATATGTTCATAAGCTATCGGTAATTACGAAAAATCTATAAATAAAATTCTTAAGTATCTAAAAGTAAATTTCTCGTCAACTATAAAATTTTAATGAAGGCTTTTTATATTATAAACTCTTGGAGCATTATGGTTTCTGAGACATATTTAATCATCACTTAAAAGTGTACTACGTTTATTGAGAAGCACTAAAATTAAACTATATGCTTGACGTACTAAAGTTGGTTACCACAGCATTTATCAATAATTTTAACGGTGTTTTGCTTCGCTCTCGTGCTCCTGAATGCCGCTCGCAGCTGATTTATTTTCACTTCGATAAGTGGCTGTAAACACCTTGTTATGACAGCATTTACTTTTGTATCAGGCGAGATTTTTTTTTTATGTGCGATCAATATTCTCCAATGTTTGATAAATATTTTTTTATATAAAAACCTCCAGTAGCTCAAATAATTTTAAGCAATATTTCGCTTGAATAAATTTAGTGCGTACTACCATGTTTTCAAAGTGGTGAAGCAAAACATTGTTAGGAAACCAGTATGGCCTAGAACCAAAAATTCAAATACATGTAACATCTACATTCTACATTGTGCTCCTTTGGTCTGCCAAAGCCCACTCTCACTTATCCAAAGTAGGCTGGTGTCTACGGAATGTAAATTGAAACATTTACATATTTACATATTCTTAAAGTTTGTCTGGAAGAAATCGCTTTCAGCGATAAGATCGCCGGTTGGAAGTACATTTCTTTAATCGACTACTATATATTTCTTGGTGTAAAATAAAGTGTTCATTCATTAATTAATACATTTATATGCATAAACATATAGTTGTTAGATATTTTTCTGAAACAAAAAAATTCTAATTACTGCATAATACCTGCATAGAGAAAATTCGCAGCATAAATATCAAGAGCAGTTATTGGTTCTTTCTTATACACATACCTTAGTAATTCAAATAAACACTGCATTGCAGGCAAGCACGAGTTGATGAAAAAATAAACACTATCCGCATCAGAAAAATATACAGATTTAATCCATTGCTCATAACATAAACAGTGGTGTTCGTATACACGATATTGGTTATGGATTATGTCTGCGCCCGGCAGTCACGTTTTATTTTACAGCCAGCAATAATCATTGTTATGATCTCGTTAATCTTGTTTGAGTTACCTACTACTGATTGAATGAAATTGGTATAATAGCAGACTGATATTTAAAACACATTTGAGAGTAAGGCTCTGAAACTGTTGGTTAAACTTGCTTTCGAAGCGAGGGCCCCGGGTTTGATCTCCACCGGGGTAAACTTCGTGTGATAATAATGAAGTTTGTACTCAGGTCTGGGGTGTGTTGTGAGATTTTTTGTATATATAAGTACCGTATGTAAGCGTAGATGCAAAACACATGCCATTGTGGCAGTGAGAGCAGTTTGACAAGAAGTGCCGATACTCACTATCAATCCAAAGTTTCAAATGTTTCAAATGCAGTGGTGCAAAGATGACTTATTTGTATAAATGTTTTATGTGCATACGAAGTTCCCAAAATTGTAAAATATTAGAGGAAACCGGCTTCTTACAACTGAGTAGATTAAGTCAGATGTTTCCTGTCAAATTTTAGTAATTCCCGTCGGACTGAGATGGGAGATTTAATTATCTTCGTGTTTGTTTATATCAGTCCCAAACAGTCCAGTTTCCGCAAACATTAATATTACCTACAGAAAGTAGAAAAAAACATATAATATCATATACATCATGCTACTGGCGGAAACGAGGCTAATTAAAATTCAAGTAACAGCTTTTAATATTAAAATGTTATGTAACAATCAACCGCAAATAGCTGGTGAAAATAGAAAATGACAGGTGCCGATGACCTTAAAACCTCCTTCGCTCAGCCGTCAAATTACATTCACTTTCGCTTGTCAAACCAGCAGGAACAGCGCTCATTTCAATTAATATTACTTTCTTTATTATTTTGCAATTAGGAAGAGTAATATATCGAGCCGCAGTTACTTATACCTAGACCAATGCACTTTACAGTAAATACATAAGTAACATTTATTAAAAAGGAACATTATTGTAATTTTTTGATTTTGCCAAGTAATAGGAACAAAAAATATGAAAACTGCAGATTTACTTGCCGGCTGGTGTGAACTTTATTTACTTTTCGATTCTACAGTTCGTTTCTGAAAGCGGAAATAGATTTTGAATCCTTCTTTTTGTTCCAATAAACTCCTGAGCAAGCCTTTGTTCTGGTAGACTTTTGAGTATAAAAAGTCAAAAATTTAAATAACACAATAAAATATTTCTGAACGAAACGAATCTCATTCAAAGAAAAAAAATATTTGAATGAGATTCCTTTCGTCCATATTTACTTCAGTATCTTTACAAGTCGAATAAATCAATAAATATTGTTAAACATTTCATATAGGGCCATCTAGCCCCAAACTAAGCATAGCATGTAATATACAAACCATCACTGTATAGTATAATATATAGATAGATGACACTTTATTGCACACCAAAAATATAATACATATTAACACAGGACAAACATCTATGTTCGTTACACAAATGCTTAATCTGGGTGGTAATCGAACCTGCAATATACAGCGCAGAAGGCAGACCTACTACCAACTGAGCTGTGAGGCCAGTCAAAACAATAAGATTAAGTAATTAGGTTATTTTTGGGAAACAACCTAGTCAAATTAACTCCTCACTAACGACCATCAAGCATCAGTTAAGAAGTTTAAACAACTTTATTTGTTTACAGATTACGCGTCGTCACTGGAGTGCGCGGCCGCCGGTCCCACGTGTTCATTAACGAACTCACCAAGACAAACACTCGAGTTGACCTGTATTTGCGTCGGCCACCTCTGCAATGCGCCCTTCTCTGACAAACTACGGAACGAATTGCTCAATTTTTCATCCCCCAACATGAACGACAGCGCGCTTACCGAAGCGTTCTTCAAACTGCCCAACTTCGCGAACGTATCGGAGAGCGCTCTTTATAAAGCGATCACCGCCGACGATTTCGGGAACTCATCGGTTACGACTTTGACGTCTCTTGATGCGAATTTGAGTGCGATGCCGAGAGCCGAGGCTTTGAAGCAGCAGACGGCGCCGTCTGATGACGACGAGGACGAAAGTGAAGGGAGCGGTGCGTACGAGGAATCCAGGCTCCAGAGCCAATCGGCCTCCGCCCCTGCCGCCCCGAGCTCCTATCTACCAGCCGAAGAGAACAAAGCGTGTCCGCTGGCCGCTGTGCTTCTCCTGCCGTCAGCGCTCTTCATTATGATGATATAGAGATATCATTGATAGATTTTAACTAACGAGGAAGTCCCAATTTATCTTAAGATGTTAGACACCCAGAGAATTTAATTAGCGTCGACCTATTGGGAACAAATAATTACGTACTTTTATTATCATAGGCGAGTTTTGTTCCATCGTTTTTTGAAATAACTTCTTTATTGAATAATTTTTAACGAAAATTTTGTTAAGCCCTGAGTAATCCGAATAAGTTTCATAATGATTCAATTGAAAATTAAAACTCCTCAAGTGTTCATACTTTTACGTAAATATTTGTGATACCTTCTATAAATCCTACATGCCCAACTTCAATGTAAAGACTAAGGGCCTTATTAACCTTATTCATGAAATATATAGAATACTTTTACTAAAATAGTGTATTTCCGCTTCAATTTGTGTTTTAGTTGCAAAAGAGCACTATTTGTTAAAGTATTCTATAGCTTTTCTATGAATAACCAGATAAATATTTATTCGACATGAGAATATTCGATGCGAGATGTAGAATTTAGATGATAGAATTTCGTGTAACTAAAGTATTCTGTAGTACTTAGTTTAAGTCGGTCATGTTTACAAAGTAAAGAAGGTATGACTGACGTTAAAGTTCTTAATTCGATGTAAATAGCATTTACTAGAAAGGCAAGAAATAACTTCCCATTACCATTAATATTGAAAGTAATGGACTTCTAATGTCTACAGATATTAAATAGATTTAATGGAATTTGAAATCCTGTTATTATCCAGGCAGATAATATACCTGTTTTTAATTCCTTTTAACGTGTAAATTTCATTTAAATCACAGTTTATTCTAGTAGAGGTTATAAAAAGTGAAAATATTTGAGCCCATTAAATTAATGCTAAACTTACATACTTTGATAAATATTCGTGCCTCAAATTTTATTTAACTAAGCTTCTGATTAAACTTTTAAAACATTTTGCAGTTAAATTCTTGTGGAAACTGCACAGCATTATCGAAAGAAAACTAAATTTTTCACTTTAAATTCTTGAAATGTCTTTGCAGGGGTAAAATACTAAATTGATTTTTACTTTTATAGAATAAAATCTTTAATGTGGAATGCCGCCTACACTTTGCCATTTCTTTGTACAAAAAAAATGACTTTGTTATTTTTAGTTTATTATTTATTAAACCAATTTTTACTCATTCTTCCTGCATTGTCTAATCTATTGATACTTAATGTTATTGTAATCTCTTATCATCGGGTACCTAGTTAAAAATAAATACACATCGCATTTAAAAACATTCCATTATTCGTTTAGATAATAGTGTCAATTAATATCGATCTTTGATTTAAACGAAATGTTGTGATTACATAATATTTAATAAATTTATCAAAATCCATCATTGTTATTTCAATTTTGACCTCGGCGTTTTATAAGTATGTGTGTCTGTCTGCGGCGACGTAGACGGCAACGAATGAAACAATTTTAATGACATCTACCAATCCGGATTGGGCTCCCGTGGTAGATCAGAGCCCATTCACTCTCAATTATCGAGAGTAGGCCGGTGCCCCTGCAGTGGGAACATTAGAGGCTGGTAAAAACTATATATATGTTTGCGAGGGCAAGGAAAAAGTTATGTCGGACTCCTACCGGCTAAGAACCCAACAGTGAAAAGTAGGCTAGTGAACTCTTCCACAGCCCTGTTGGCAGTTTTCAGACAACCTAAATTAATAGGCGATCTAATGTCGCAGTCTCAGCGACTCTTAAAGTTTCCGATTGGTTTATCTTCTCTTATTTCTTATCTTCTCGCCAAACCGTCGGTAAAAACAGTATTATCTTAAATTAATTTGAAACAAAGAATGTTCATACTTTTTTGTTCCCGACGATTTCCAAAGTGGTTTTTAACTTAGATATTGTTCGTTTTTATTAGAAGCAATTGTAACAGGTTTTTTGTGGCGTTGCTTTGATCCGAGCCACGTTTCAAAGGAACTAATTTAAAAGCCATGATTAAAAACCGTTCTTGTTTAAGACCGCTCAACCGTATCGATGCTCTTATTTACAGCTTGTAGCTGAACAGCTAGAGTGTAATATATTATGTAGCATAATTGAAAGAAATGTAAGGATTCTCTATACATATGTGGTTAAAATGGGTCTAACCATAATACGTAGCAGATTATTATTATTAAATTATTATTATTATTATTATTCATACCATAATTTAACAACATTATTATTTCTCAGTAACGTAAATATTTTATGACATAGATGATACAGATCTTACTACTATCGGATCGAATCAATTGTTTGTATGATACTGGAAATAAGCAAATAGCAAATTATTTCATCAATATGACGACTTTAAACATCTATTACATCTATTATTTAGGGGGGTCCAGTTGCTCGCGTCCGTAGGTGTGTACCCTTTGACTCCCTACACGTACCCCCTGGGTGGTGCTAAAGGAGCAACCAAAAGTAGCAGTAGAACTTGTGCCAAGTTCGTCCGGAGAGGTACTGCCACCACATCTGGAATCTGCCGACAAGCAGTAGTGCTCGCATTACTGTGTTCCGGTGGAAGGGTGTGGCTGCCGGTGAAATCACATGCGCATGAGACGTACCATCTCCGTCTCGGGTGATGGACGCACCAGGATGAATGCGACTCAGTAAAGATTTGGATCTCATACTGAGTCGCGCGCATTACTGTTGTCATGGGCGAGGGTCACCACTTACCATCAGGTGGGCCCTCAGCTCGTTCCGTCACTCATTGACATAAAAAAAAAAAAAAAAAAAAATCTGTCGAAAGTCGGAACTTTTAATTAGAGAAAATCTCAATTATTTCTAATGAAACAAATGAGTTAAACCTATTCCATAGCAAATTCAAATAATAGACAGAGAGACAATTGAATAACAATATACATAACAGACAGAATGATTAATGGCAGCAATGACAAGCCGTATAGGTAATACCTACTCGTACGTTAATGAGATCCAATATACAGAGACTATAGATCACGTATAAATAAATATTCATGGATGATTCACACAATGCGATCTTGCCCTAAACTAATCAAAGCTTTTACTATGGGAACTAGATAACTGATTTAATACTTTGTAAATGCTGTGTTTGTACATATAATACCCAGTCACAGAACAAACATCTATGTTTGTCACACAATGGTTGTCCTGGGTGGGAATCGAGCCGAGGATCTAGCGCAGAAGACAGAGCACCTCCAACTGAGTTTAAACTAGTACCAGTAGCAGGACACAACCACACAAAATCAAGGTTTTATTTGGGTGACCCCTATACTTGATCACGTGTCAAGTGTACTGAAGTATTGAAGTTGTAAGGTGTACTGAAAATTGTGAGTGGTGTCAGTGATTTGACATAAACATTGTTTAATTTTTCTGCCTCAGACTAATGGGTGCAACGCGGTGCAAATTGGGTTTTCCATACCTCTAATCCTGTAAGTAACAGAGGAGCTAAGTTACAATTATATGTTATTAGAAGTAATTTTACAAATATTTTAAGATACCCTGGATAGTCCCTTTCTGTGATGATAAATTCTAAAATGCAACATATCTGTGATTTTAACGAACACGTCCTCTTTTATACAGAATTATTGACAGATACGAATTATAAAGATAATATACCCGACTAAAGCGTAATATCTCAGTTGGCCTCCAGTTTTAATTTAAAACAGGATAATTTTACAAATGCCCATTGTAAGAAAACATTTGACGCTGTGAATGGCAGACAATAATGAGATGTTGGCAATGGCAGTAGACAATACGAAAACCCTCATTCTCGGAGAAGGCACTCATCCGAATTGCTATTAATTTCGCGAATAAGCTATATGGATGTAATGATATTTTTCCTTGGGGATTGTAATTTACTTTTGGAAGGACTATGAGATCTGAAATGACTGACTACGAAATGAAATGAATGAAGGACTATGAGATTTAACTATACAATCAAGTAAATGATCGTTGCATTAATGATTGCATCAAAGTAGAAGTAGAAGAGTAAGTAGGGCTAGTAATCCTTCCATTAGCGGTTTCTTGCTTATTCTTGCCCATGGAAGGTTGTATAGAATTTAAACAATCCCAAACATAGTTTTAAGAACTTTATTTATTTATTTATTATATATGCCTACAAAATTATTTTGAGAAAAATTGACGTTTCCAAGAATTTTAACGGAAATAAATATTTTTGACTTTGCCGTTAACAATGAAGTAACCAAACAGATAGCTAGTTCGATACTGATTTATTTTATATTTCCACCTGCCCACATTCAGTAGCTCTCACATACAAATGCCACATATAGTACAAACAATAGATATGTGTGTGTTTGAAATACCATATGTACCAGGCTCTAATGTTTCCACTGCAGGGCCACAGGCCTACTCTTGAACAGACAGTCTGGACAGTCTGGACAAATACCTCACCTAGCAAACGTAAGCGAGCCTGCTGTTCAACTCTCCTGAACCTCCTCCTCCTCTTCAGCATATAGCTTCGTAGGTCATATATTAGGAGTACAAATAAGATTCCGCCGTTTTATTGTAGATGGCGCGGCACGGAGTTTCGGTTAGCTTTCGCAGATGATAACCGGCTTAAAAAATAGTTTGGACATTCAAGAACAACATAACCTATTAATATCATTGATTTTATATTGGTAAAATATAATTTTTATAAGTTGAAAATGTCAAAATTTGAGCCAAGTAAGCGTCATTTGCGGGAAATATTAGTTTACTTTTTTAATTTAAAGAAATCTGCTGCTGAGGCGCATCGATTGCTCGTAGAAGCATATGGTGAGGTTGATTTCTCATGAAAGACGGTGGGCGTTCCAGGTTACGTTTGCTTAGTCCCAAATCCCACTAAAGATTCTTCTCCAAAAGTTATTGGTTCATCGGCATTTGTGACATAGTGACGTAAACGTGCGCAAGTGATAAGTTCCAGCGATTTTCGCTTTTGAAATCGCTTATCAGATTAAATCTCATTAGTTGAGGAAATTTCAAATATTCTTGCACAGTGTAATAGTAAATGACTTATAAAACAGTTGGCAGTAGGAAACATTAAAATTGTGTTAATCCCTTAACCTTAGGGTTACGGATTTTCGATCTATAATTTTCTATTTCACAATACACCTTACCAAAGAACGAAAAATTAACAACTGCTGATAAAAGGATTTTTATGACACCGATAAAACTCAAGAGTGGAATTAAAAAGCTGTTGATCGTTCAAGTGGCGCCAAAGGGCGTCTTAATTGTAAAAAAATAGGGTCAGATTTCTTCTAAAACCCGTTTGAAAATTACAGGTCTATTTATTCCAACAGTGTAGGTATATTGAATATTACATTTATTTTTTATTTCTACTGATATTATTTGTTCGTTTATTAATAATGTTTACAACACTGAAAAATTCTAACTATTATCATAGAATTAAATGTTGTCGCGTTACTTTTATTTACCGTTAATCACTTCACATTCAACAAACTTCAATATTTTAAATAGCTTTCTTACTTCCAGCTCATCTCATCAGCAGAGCGTAGCAGGGACACCGGTCTCGTAGGCTCTGTAATCGGTGGTAAGTTTCTAAAACAAGACCACATTCACATATCCGTCCGCTTAACGTGTTCAAGTCTTTTGTAGTTCAAGCTGTTCTGGAGAGATTTCAGCGCTGTCTGAAACACATAATCAGTTCATCTTGCAAGTAATATCTAAGGCAACGTGAAATGTTAAGCTGTATTTAATGTTTACTGCGTTGTTGTAATAATTTGAAACGAGAAAATTACCATTATTCAACCTTTACAAGTAACATACATATTAATATAATTCAAATATTAAGTTTACTTTAGTTGGTGGCCAAGTATAACGCTAGAAACTACAAACCCCGTTTCAGAAATGAATTCTACTTAATGGATCCGACATGATGTGCTTTTTTGTGAATATTTAGTGAAAGGATATAGAATACTTTACTAATGCGTCGGATTATAAACTCATCACTTTATTTAATAAGATTACCTCTAATCTATTTGGAGCCGGTTGCATTGTGGCAATCCTTTGGGAGGCTCATCGCAGCTCCATTGGAGCTTAATGGACGATACAATGGAAACAATGCGTGGATTATGGCATCAGCAGAAGCTGGTCTAAGTACCTGTCTAATTATACAGCTACCAATGGTTCTCGAAACATTGTTTCTAAGAAAAACATTTGTTGGTGATCTATAGAAATATATTAAGCTGACATATGGATCTGTTACAATGTATTGACTTATGTTATTTTATAAATATAAAAGTTAATTAAAACATTAATATACTTAGGTATTATATTATTTTGCTTTGTGGTTCGGACTTGAAACATTTGTAAT
Organism: Aplocera efformata; assembly: GCA_921293045.1. Taxonomy (NCBI): domain Eukaryota; kingdom Metazoa; phylum Arthropoda; class Insecta; order Lepidoptera; family Geometridae; genus Aplocera; species Aplocera efformata. The sequence goes on from OV121057.1 coordinate 4,225,792, forward strand.
ACTTCTTCTTTGCGTGTGAGTAAGTGGCCAACTCCGATTTTTGAGTTTCCAAAAGTCAAAAAGTTTTATTATTGCCACGTGCATAGATATGCAGAAATCTAGAATTGATTTTGACATGGATCGGAGATACTTTACTAATTTCGAAGCGTTACAATCGAAGATTGACCAACAAAATGTCATAATTGCGGAATGAATCTAAAACAAGTGAATGACAAGTGAGAGTGGTTTAGATCTACCACTGGAGCCCAATCGCCATTGGCCTCATGTCACATGGTATTGCGGTCATAAATTATTGATTGATAATTTTATAATAGTTCATTGGTGTAGCCAGGAAAATTCTTAGTGTACGAATGGAATTAACAAATTCAGGATAAAAGAAGAGATTATGCATGCATTTCTATAGAGCGCGACACTTACCAATTTAGTTTAAAAAAATATACAGGTTATATGTGGTTAAAGATAGGGGTTATGGGGAAAAAGTGTGAATGTTAACACATTTTTTCAAAGGTAAAAAAATGTATTATAGTCATAACACAAATTGAATATACACAAAACTATACTCGAAGAAAACACATTTTTACACCCATCAAGAAAATATTTTGGATAGTCTAAAAGAAAGCTCACAACTTTATGTTTTTTTTTGTATGGAACTCACGTGACGCCGGGCGGTTATTTAGTTATTTATAAATGAAAAGCTTTATAGTCTAATGAAAATATTGAAATCTAAAAATTACACTGTTATGCAAATAAATATCTCGATCTCTACTGGCTGGTGAAACCAATACGCTACGGAGGTCGCCCGATACAGCAGCACGAACATCGCTCCGTTAAGCACTCCGAAGTTCCTCCTTTTGTTAGACGGTGCTATTGCAAGTTGATTTCACCACAAAACATCGTTTTCCTTAGATTATTCGAGTTGCTGTAGTTCGGATCCGGAACATTAACCCTGCGGCCATAGCGAACAACCGGGAACTTGTTTCATCGCACCGGTGAACACTTTATGCTTACTTAGGTACAATGTCTGTTTTCACTGCTTATTCTTACTATCTCTGTATTTTATTACAACTGTACAACGATCAAATCCTATCAAAATAATATTAAGCGCTACAAAAAGTCACTCACTGAAATTATTTCAAATTAAAACATTATCTTTAGTAAATTCGATGTGTTGCATTTTGCAGCCATTAACAACGGGGAATTATTATTAACATTTTATAATAATCACTAGCGAATCGCTACGGCTTCGCACAGTTGAACAGTATGTGCGGTTTTGTGAGATACAATAATAGTTACAATTCTATAACATCATTTTGATTTACCCAGGTTTAATGATTCGCCCCAAAATATGTTTATACAACATCACAGATCTTTGAGATTCGCGGGTTTTTTCCCAGGCAATATACGGAAAATAAATCTCTAGATGATAGTGAAAAAAAAAAAAAAAACAAAATTCACGGCGCGGTTTAAAATAAGTTAGCAGAGACACATGTAGATGAGAATAGCGACTTTATACTCGTACTATTAAGAAATTAAGAAATCGGGCATTCTTACTTTCACATTGTTATAATATACTCTCACAGTGAGAGTACAAATATTACCAAAATATTTTCGGGTGCTTCAAAAAGGCACACTCTTTATTGTTTTCGTCAGCAACTTCGAGTTCTGACAGTTCCGATCCAGCACATTAACCCTGCGGTCGGAAGGAACAACGAGGAACTTCTTTCATCGCCTCGCTGAACACTTCATACCATGTCTGTTCACCATTCATACTTTATTTTTAAATTCTTATTGAAATTCCAAGTTATTCTCGGTTGAATGTGTCGGTTATAGAACTCGAAAATGGAAATTTTATGTCAGATTCTACGTTTTTGCTCGTCTTTAGACTTTTTATCGTGTTTGTTGTTGTTAACGCATTTAAAAGTCTAAACATTTGTACTAATGTACCACTACATTGGTATAAACATTACTACTTTGCGAACAATCTAGACACATCTTTTCTTGTTTGACTAAAGTGACGGGATAAGCAGACGGCCCATCTAATACTAAGTAGTTACCGCTGCCCATCAACAATAAAAATATAACTCAGGTTTTATCCTACTAAAGTCTGAAAAGAGCCAAGACGTGTTTACCTACAAAGATCATGCCAGCTCACTCTAACGGGCATTTATCGTCATATTTTTAATTCCCATACAAAATTTTTCAAAATAGATGATATAGTATTTACCTCATTCACTGTCACAAAGAGACTTGAATATAGAAACGTCTCGCGAACCCGTAATTTCACCGCCACCCAGACCCTCCAAACCGTAATACAGCAATTCAAGTGCACTGCTGGCGGCAAAAACAGGTGCGGTGGCAGAAAAACACTGCAGAGACAGCCACTCCTAAACAACATGGTTTCCAGAATACCATTCAGTCAGAATTACTTTGTGAAACTCTAAAACCACATTCAGAGCAAACCGGGAGTGGATTTGTAAAATTACAATGCAGCAGCATGCTCCCAGGAGTGTGGGAATGCAAATGTAAATTTTCGCATGTTCCTGTTCACATTTTTTTCTATTTCATTTTGCATTGAGAGCACACGGTGGATTATTTTACGCGGCACGGAGTTCACAGCAGATAAAGCAGCTCGCTCACTTGATGTTGAATTTAAACTTATCAAATAACAGAACATAAATGTATACCAACCTTTTTTCAGTTGTAATGATGAATAAATCATTAAATAAATATTCATGGACATTTCACACAGCGTCATCTAGCCCCAAAATAAGCATAGCTTGTAATATGGGAACTAGATAACTGATAGAATAGGTACATCTAGTACTTTTTTTTTGTATTGTAAATACATACTTATATTACATATTAACACCCTGACACACAACAAACATTTACTCGTATGTTCGTCACACAATTACTTGTCCTAGGTGGCAATCGAACCCACGACCTCCAGCGCAGAAGGCAGAGCTACTACCAACTGAGATAATGAGGCCAGTCAAAATACCCCAACTAAAAAATCAAGGCCGCGTGCCCGTTGGATAAAGATGGAACTAGATATTCCGTGGTAAGTTTGTATATATACGAACGACGCATCCTTTTAGTTACATAAAAAATATTTACCTATATTTTAATTGTTCTTATTGCGTGCAGCTTCTTCGTTTCAAGATCGTAGTTCACAACTAATATTAAACTTTATATGTACTTACAACTTACGAGTGCCTTTCGGCAAACTGAAAGATCAAATTTCCAATATTGAATCGTGGAATTCAAGTGAAACTGGAAACTTATAAGACCCTATCGACTACTTGTATCTACTCCACTTCACTTCCACCGAAAAGGGGTAAACATCTGCAGATTGAATGGACATGTAGGTACCCGTATTTTAGGAAATAACGCAAAATGAAATTAAGTTTAGTGCTCTTCGAATACGCGCATCGAATCCAGCGATTGTATGTTTCATTATTTGTTTGGATATCCGTCAAAGCAACAAATATATTTCTAAAGGCAGGACAAATAGACAAACAGACGTTATAAGATATAATAGGTAACAGGGTTTTTAGCCCTAAAAAGGGGTTTTTAGTATTATGTTCACCAACACATTGTACAGTTAGGCCAAATTATCTTGGCTACAAAGTATGAAATTTTGAGGTTTCTATGGGACCACATTGGGGGTGTACCAAATACCATTCAAACATTACAATTGTCGAAGATATCGCGTTACAAATCAACAGCACTATTGAGAAACTCTCTTATTTCTGGAGTTTTTAAAAAAGGAAAAGACGGTTAGTCATAAATAGTTAATTATAGATCAGTTTGATGTCAGCATCATTGATGATCGTGAACTAGTGGTCTTCTCTTAGCTGCAACACTGTAAGGCCACGATTGTTGGCCAAAGCTTCCGTTTCGCAATAAAATATTCATACCACAACTCGGTTTCCTCCACTTGCAAATATCACTGTCACGGATTTTGCACGTTTGAACGGATCAGACTTTTGGGCTCAAAAATGCTACAACTCGAATGAGTCCAAATTGAGTTCATAAAACTCGATTTGGATCGAATTAATAACCACATCAGCATGCATGAGTTTGGCTGGAACTAGCAACTGAACTGGCTACTAGTTAGAACTTGGACAAATTATCATAAATTATCTGGAATGATGACGTTGATGTTGCAAGGTTAGGTATCAGCAATCCAAATCTTGTACGTAGAAGGCATCGTACTTATTATAATTTTAAATAATTAATTTTTAATAGAGATTCACCATTTGTCAGTAAACCATCAGATTATAGCATCGGTGCAAGAAGTTATCTTACTTTATTAAAAAGGCGAAAGTTTGCATGTGTATGTTTGTACCACCTTCACGCTCCAACAGCTCTACGGTTTTGGATTAAATTTGGTACCAGGATAGCTTATATACTGGATTAACACGTAAACTACTTTTGATCCCGAAAAACTGCGGGTAACGGCGCGAACCGCAACTAGAATGTCTATAGCCAGTATATAAAGATTGAAATCAATTGTTTTGTCTGGGCTTTGTCTGTTGGTCTGTATATAATTATTTATTAGTAAAAATGTAAAAATGGCCTGTTTATCTCGCCTTCATTTATAAGCTTTCATCGTCCAGCAAAGGGTGTATTGCCTCAGGGAAAGAATTAGCATTGCTTTCCGTCGCAGCCTTTTGAGTACGTACTCTATTTGCAAATAGGCTAAACTACGCTTTTACATGGAAAACCTGCACACCGACTCCAGGCAAATGTAGCGTATTTTTCCGTGCTATTATTTGATATTAGTTGAGTACTTGCCTACCTTGATGCTGAATTTCAATTGGTGGATTAAAAACGTGAACGAAATAAGAAAATTATTATTTGACCGACTTCAAAAGAAGGAGGAGGTTATGAATTCGCCATTGTTTCACTAAATCAATTTGTTTGTATATTTTTTAGTGATCCCATTTGAAATTAATTCATTTGATCGTTTGTACCGCCGGGGTGAAAATTTAATGGAAAAATTTCACCCCTAAGTGAGGAACATAGGGCACGAAAGTATTGAAATCGGGTTATTCGATTTTTAAATCAGTTCCTAAGTACTAAGACAAGTTCCTTGTTTGCATTTGAATACTAGCGACTATGATGCCAATTGTGTCGTCACTCACGCCTAGATTAGGAAGAAATGAGTAAAACTGTAAAATGTTCAGTAACAGACAATTGCCAAATTCTCCCGTAAGTAGAATAATGATGAGGCGGCTTGGCTAATTGGGTACTCGAGAACGGTACCTGTGTGAATTAACTGAGCCCAAAACTTGTGCAAACTTTAAACTGGCTAATCCTGAAAGTAACTAATCACTTCTTGTGAATTCGCTGCAGTTTTAACAAAAGATACGAGTATAAGGAGTGTTCGAAAAACCCTTACAGAATTATACATTCTTTGTATTATATTAATTTCTATTTTTAAATCGACGTATTATTCTATCGTACAACTATTGTTTGAAGATATTTAAATGTAAACTAATTTAATTAAACTCACCAATATTAATCCGATCAAGATATGAAGTGTAGTCAAGTAATCCCATTAGACTTACTCTTGTTAATCGTAATGGCATAATTAATACTGATCTGTGAGAAGCCAATGTAGTAGGGCAGAACATCCTATATCTTTCCATGAAGTAGGAGTTAGACTCCGAACTCTATGGATAGACACTTGGAACACTCTAATTAGTTCTTGATGTCCAGCTAGCGCTGCAGGAAATACGGGTTATTTTCGTACACAATTATTTTCAGATTGCTGCATTTTCTTAACTTCCGCTGCACCGTGATTTTGCCTAAAATGCACACAAACTCACGGTTCAACAACATAACGAAATAAAAATCAGGATATTTCGGTTGGCAATCAATTTGGAAACATAATTCAAATATTACCTGTATTTTTTTGTAATTTTTTAGTTATTTGATCTATGTCTATATTACAATTAAAAAGAAACTCTTTCTTGACTTTTCAAGAATTCTTCACTTCTTTTCTTGACTTCTGGCTAGATTACGACAACAGCCTTTTAAATATTTTTTTTTATTAATCAGCGTTACTTGAACGATGTATATTTTATTACCTTACATAATTTAAACTGATATTTTGTTATTTGCGGACTAGACTATTGAAACCTATGAAAAAGGAAGATAATTAAATAATAACACAACTGCAGGCTTAAAATGACTAACAAAACATCAAAGACACGTGGATCTCATCGTCGCCAATCTTAGATCAATCCTACTGACAGAGATGAATCTACCCGAAGGCTGTATACCGAAATTTCTTATCGAACGGTTTATGTTATACGGGAAAAATATCAGCTAGTCTTGTGATTTTATAATACCCAAATCCACAATCCAGATTAGTGGCTGTCACAAGTTTTCGGATTTCAGTCGAATGTGAGATTACTGCTATTATGCTTCGTTACTTTTGCGCATCGAAATGGAGGAACCAAAAATACAACCGAAATTCGGAGCAATAGATACTTATATAAGACAATTTTATTGAGTGTGACTTAGATATATAAATAGATAATACTTTATTGCACACCAAAAAGATAACAATAGCTTAAAAATAGAAATCTAAACTTATAAAAAGGTGACATACCTAGGTTTATGGTAAGGTTACACAAAGTTGCATTTTATAAAATTGCGAAGCACGCGTCGGGAATTTTGCCTTGGTTTTTTTCAGATCATTTGTTTTTAAGTAACTTTCCGCTGTCAGTTGTTGCTTGGGTGACAGTTGACGGAATTAAGTGGTTGGTTGAGTGGCATTTGAACTGAGTGCTTCCATGCTTCAGAGGTCGCGTTAAGATGTCGTTGCTGACTATACGATAAGCCACGCTGGAGGCCTTCGGTCGGCTTGAAAACTCTGACACCAGAGTTGACCACTTAGTCAAAAAAAGATCAATATTATTGTAAAAATATTGAACTACAGGTACTACAGGTTCAAAACCTATCTCTGGCACCAGTCCCTCACAAACCTGGTGATAAGTTACCTATTTTAAGGCCTCTGATATCATTCACCCGAAGAGAAAAATATAAATAAATGTAAAGACATAATAATTATGATATGATAAATGATTTATAAATAAAAAAATAGCTTACTTTATTTTAATGAAAAGTGCATCTGTTTAACAGTGCCTTTAGAGCAATTGTTGAAATTTCTTTTTAATAAATATCTAATGGCAGAATGCTTAAAAACTGAAAACTTGCCTCACCACAAAATAGTGTTTACCGTTAATAAATAAATAATAAACTAGCATACGAGTAGCTTGTACTATGGGAACCAGATTAGAAATAGGAATACTTATTTACATTTTCTGTAAATACATGCATGTAATATAACATATTAACACCCACTCACAGAACAAACATACGTGTCCAGGGTGGAAACCGAACCCACGACCTTCAGTACAGAAGGCAAAACTTACTACCAACCGAGCTGTGAGCTAATCATAAGTTGCCTGTGTGTTTTAGCTTTACTGCAAACACGTAACCAAGTATATAACACAAGTGAGTTGAGTATTTTACTTTACGTGAGTATTTCGTATGAAATAAACCCAATTATGTTTTCAGTAGCTCATTTCATTCTATATGACGCATTAAATTGTCACATTAAATTTAATTATACCTATTTTCAGTGCATGTGTGCGATATTATTTCATTGTTAACGTAAGTATTGTAATCCTAACCCTAACTAATATTATAAATGCGAAAGTGAGTTTGGCTTTCAAGCCTAAACCGCTAAATCGGTTATTATCTATCTCTATATCAAAATTCATCATAATCAAATTAAAACCATGTATTGCGATGAAAATTTATTTAATAAAAACTATGGCTTATACCTAAAGGTGATTAGATGATTTTTTATATTTCAAGTAACACATTTATTTTAGAGTTATTATTTTAGTTGGATAGATTAGAGTATTTAATTTACTTTGCTTCTATAAAATACTATTTAAATAATATATAACTAATCATATAAAGAATGTCGTCCGTTGCAGAGGTTTGCATCTGTTTAATTGTGTAGTTATTTCTTAAGCATTGTGTTGTTGACGTAACTATTATATATAATAAATAAAAACACAAATATTTTAGCTGATTTGCAGTAAAATAATGCTCATGGACTTTTTGTTTATCCATTCCAGATGAAAGGCAATTATTCATTCTCATTATTAAACAACCATAAACTATCTATCTAGTTATAACTAAAACAATCTATTCAACTCATCTGTAGTGGCAACCGTTGGTAGGGGTAGGTACTAAATAAACACTACCTCATCTGAGGTCACAGTTTTATTCTGTTATTTTAACGTGAAAATACATTCAGGACAGGTTAACTATACAGCGTGTTGGTTAAAATACGAACGAACGTGAAAATTGAGAATAATAGTTATCCCGGGTACTGGTTTGTGCTATTTTCCGTTATTTGAACCGGTTGTCATATAAGAGTGATTTTGGATCAAGATTATTCGGATGGCTAGTCGTAAGGTAGTCGTAGCGTGAAAATAAGTGAGCCGGTTTGAGCACACTCGAGCGGTGCTGATCCGGATCATGATCGGTGAGCGCCTCAGGGATGTTTACAATCATATGGGAGGGTCCAGTTGCTCGTGTCCGTAGACGACCCTCAGAGTGCCTACACGTATCTCTACGGTGGAAGATGCGACAAAAAGTAGCAGTAGAACTTGTGCAAAGTTCCCCTGGAGTAATAATGCCTTCACACCACGTAATCTGCAGCCAAGCAGTGGTGCACTGTGTTTCAGTGAAAGGATGTGACTAGCAGTGAAATCATATGCGCATAAGACGAAACATCCCGTCTCGGTGTGACTTGGGTCTTCTCATACTTCGGTCGGGGAGGACCTAAGTCATATTGCTGTTTTTATGGGCCGAGGTAACCTCTTCACATCAGTTGAGCCTTCAGATCGCCCTATCAATTTAGTTGCATAAAAACAGAGCTATGGGTACTCCCTTCCCATAGCTCTGTTTGGGACGCATTATTTTTAAATAATCAAGATTTATTTGACTGCGATTAGATCCTATCGCCATCATCCATACCAAGACCACGCTGTCGCATTATAAGGCTTCCAAACTTCCTTCCCCTGCTCCTATTTAATTCACGGAAATTATGAAGAATTCATAATACATTTTTAATCAAATAGTTACTCTTTAGAATCCGTACACAAAGGGTAGAGGAAATCCTGTTAGCTAATACAGCGTATCTATGTGTCCGTAAAAGTCTGTGTATTTTCAATCATAAGACTTAATAAGCTGTCATTTTCGCAGTATATGTAAGTTATGGCGGATATCATAATCAATTATATCAAATACAATCGGGTGTGAGTCCAAATCGCACGTAACTAGTTTAAATACATAACGCAGGGTGTTATTTTTAAATAGATGCGTAAGAAGACTAACTTTTAATCGAATTGATCAAGATAATTATAAATCGCAGCTCTCCGGAACGGGGCCCTGCGGGATCGGGGCCCTCAGGGAATAACCCGACATAATACCTACTAATTTTGGAAACTCTCGTTGTTTGTTTAACTGAAAACTGTTTGAAAGCTCCGACACCAGAGTTACTCACTAGTAAAAAGATCTTAATGTCACTATTTACTCCAGTTAGCTTTAAAAATAACAACGCTAAGTTAAGTAAATAATTTGACGTTAACCTATAATATTTCATGCCAGTCTCGCAGCTTTAATATAAAATGCTAATAACATATCTACTAAGCCGAGGATTTTTGCACAACTAACTTTGGGATTAAAATTAAAAAGCAGCAAATTAAAACGGGCCGCTGTGCCGAGGTACAATATGATAAGGAGTAACCTTGTTTTAAACCGGTGACCACTTTAGTTTTTTTAGCCAGTGCCAGTGAGTTGCAAAGGACTGGATTCGAACCCGATAACTCGGTTCGCTCCTCGCTAAATCAATTTATTATGTCAACCACTCCCGAGTCGTATGACATGCTCTTTTTCTTTGCATTTGTTGAAACCAAGAGGACTTTTTTAATATATAATCTCCGAAACGGTTGGATCGATTTTGACGGGATATTAACTGGCTAATAGCTAACTAAGTAACTTAGGCTACCTATAAAAAAAGAATAACGAATTAGAGTTCCGCACAAAAATTGTTAAATTCCAGGCGTATGAAGCGCGGGGAATAGCGGGTATGGTTATAAATATGGAGTGCATTACAATAAAAAAAATAAGAAGGGTGAAAGATGGCGGCATAAGAGATCTTCGCGTCATGGTGTAGCCGTCACGTCATACGAGTCGGTTTTACAGCCAAGGAGTGCCAGAATACTTTTGAAAAATGTTGACCTCCGTGAAATGCAATTTCTTTTCTTTGATAATTGAATTCCACTTCCCTCCTTAAATTCGTTGCCTAGTTAAACGAAATAAATTATGAAATAGTTTAACTAACCCCGTATTTTCGTCGTTAACCCCGTTTACTGTTACAGGGATGTTTATTAGATTACCGAATAGCGGCAAATTAAAAGTGCCTCGGTGAGGTAGAGATGAAATACGGCGAAGTAGGCGACCCAATAAAAAAAGCAATCAGGGGCGCCGATTGCCCCGAGGAATGGGGATGCGACACATCCAACGTAATTTACAGGTACACCCTCGAACTTATTAGTTTTATTCTAGGACCATTTTATTTACTGGCTGGCTATTTTTCCTATTTATTTTGTGATGCACACAATTTTTTTTTATATTACCTATGTGACGGGACGAGTTGAAGACCCACACACAACTTTTGTTATAGGTGGTGGTAGCTACCACCACCCATAACAAAAGAAATACGACTTGGATCCTCCCCGACCAAAGTATGTGAAAACCCAAGTCGTATCCCGTACAAAGTATGTGAAAACCCGTCACCTGAGACGGTGATGATACGTCTCATGCGTTTGTCAATTAATGTATAAAGCTATTCGTTAATTTTGGAAAATTCCTGTTGTTCTCCAAGATAAACTCTGCTGAAAAGTTAATTCCCAAAGAGAGCTTACTCATCCCCCATTCTGTTTGGATTAACCCAGTAATTAACATTGCACCGGGAACCGAAAACAAACAATGATTAATGTAAGTTTGTTCTTCGCGAAATAAGTCCATTGAGTTCGCGCCACGAAGAAAGCCACGTTAGTTCGTTTATTTACACATCCGACTCTTTTAGGAATCCTTGAATTTCAAAACAAATTTTAAATAAAAATGGAGTGTTAATAAATGATGTTTCGAGTTATATTTTTTCTAAATACAACTGGCAAGGACGAGTTCTGACTCGTAATAATTACGTATCAGGTATTTAATTAAATCAATAATTTTAATATTGTAAAATAGCCGGCAAAGAACAAAACCTAGTAAAATTGTGGCCTACATTTGGACCAAAATTGTATATAATATAAGTAAGTTATTATTATAAAAAGTAGCTTTTTGGAAAATATGTTTTTTAAACGATAAATTCATAATACGCTTTAGATAGGAACTTTCTATCACCGCAACAGGACCCGTTTGGCCTCCATTGGTGACTCCGATTCCGGACTCCGATTTCCTCTTAGCCATAGGCTTGTTAAGACTTGAGCGTATTGCGAACGATCGAACTTGGACTATTACTGGGAGTTGCTGCTTCTCAAGTATATGATCAATGTTCGATTCGCACATAGCAATGGAAGCAGTCTGGTGTATTGTGCTCTAGATTCAGCGAATGCAGGGGGCATTCGTTTACGTAGTTTATAAAAAGCCTGCATAGCCCGATAATCGATTGCAAAAATTAATCGAGATCCAGATTAAGTCGATAACTGATTACAGTAAAGGCAGTCCATTTTATTATAATTTTCCATATTATATAGTTCAGTGATTTTCAGCAACAGCATAGTTTTTTTTTTTTTCATTCCCATTTATTTAAAATGTATAGAACGCAAAAATCTGTCCAGCTAAAATGGAACTGGGCTGGCCATATCTGCCGCATACCAGATGAGCTGTGTGTCAAATGTCTTCACTCATTGGATCCCACCCAATGGCAGACGGTGACTCAGCAGGTCGCGACGCTGTTGGAAGACAAACATACTTGCCTGACTAGACCACTGCAGCGGACCACAGACAGTTGTGAAAGAAAGAGGGAGGTATTTGCCCTGCAGTAGGACAGTATAGGTTGATAATAATAATATTATAATTATTATTACAATGAAATAGTGAAAATCTTCATTGAGTAGCTTAGAGTTAGCTTAGTGATTTACGATATGGGCAATTTACTTGTTATGTTGAAGAGAAAACGGAGTTCATCGTGTACCAAATTGCTGAAATAAATGAAATTAAAGATACACCAATAATACACATATAATGATAAAAGTAGTGTAAGTAATGGGCTTAGTAATTGCCAAATTGACCTAACTAAAATATCGTTTTAACATAAGTATAAGAAAAAAATTGTAACAAGACTCAGGACACATAACACATTTCTATATCCTACAAAGAAGTAGGATATATAAATGTGTTCACTCACTCCCATCGTCTCAGTACACTATCATAAAAAGTGCTTTTGCATTAGATGTGCACTAGTACACTTTACAAAGTGCCGGATGTGCTGGTGGCGAGCTCAAGTAGCTCGAGTGTCAAAACTTATAGCTGAGCACGTCAGAATAGTTGCTTGAAGGAGCACGCACTGCGAATGACAATTCCAGTTTATAAGCTATTTGCTAAACGTTTTTTTTCTCTAATTCTAATTTGATGTTTCATGCGCTTTCTTCCCAGGTGTGAAAATAGATGACCAAAAACGCACGAAACATCAAATTGAAGCCTTTTAAAACGCACCTCCATAATAAAAATAAATGAATAAAAGTGTATGTGTTATTTCAACAAATAAATGCTTGTAATTTAACTTATAACTTGAGATAGAATTATATGTAAGACTTATTTATTTATTTTGAACGTGAGTAGGTATAATAAATAATTTGAACATTGCAAAAATGGTTTTTAGTAATGTGATGTGTCTAAAGTGCTTACTTTACTTCATTAAAAAAAACTAAGTCGGCTAAAACCAATATCGCAGTGCCTCGTTATAAAGCACTGGAACCCTTATATAACAAACCGGTTTCAGATAGTTTTAGACCACTAAAACAATGCATTAGCAAAATGCAGTTCTTTTTTCAGCGTCGTAGCACATGCCGGGTATCCGCTAGTGTTCTATAACCGTCTTCTGTTCCCTAAGTTGCTACAATCTCGTACCAATAGTCTTTGCCACTTCACAGTGCAGGCTCACAATAAATTCACTCACAATCTACATCATCAAAAGTGTTCCACATGTGCTCCGCTTCAATACAAGTATGAAATAAGCTAAGTCATAACTTGCCAAGAGATTTCTTGATTTTATTACGAAACTTTGTTATTATTTCTCCAAATTACCTTTCTACCTTCGCGGGGCAATAATAGGTAATTCATGTTTATTCAAATACGCGTTTAAGACATGGAGTTTCATTTAGGGTGAATTATGCGAAGATATTTGCTTAAATTATTTTGTAAGAATCGTGACTTGCCTCGACTTGTCACAATATGTTTACGACAATTAGGTGATCTTGCAAAATCTCGGGTGTAAAACAAATTTTAAGACCGTGAAATGTTTATAACTCAAAAAACTTTGTTGGGAATTAATTACCATAAGGCCCGGAATCTACCAAGGCGGAAATGACTAATTATGTTTTGTTAAATTATTTTTAGCATTTAAATAGAACTAGTAATCGATTTAGCATTAAGTCCACTAATTGTTTTCCTTGGGTCATATAAACTAAATATCTAATAAGTTAACAATATTTTTCTGCAATTCACGACCTCAGAATACATCCACCTAAAATATTAGAGCCATAAGAGAATAAGTTTGGAGAGCATAGCTCGGCGGGGAGCAGGTGCCTTGGGTACAGCCCGGGGGATCCCCGCCTGGCCGGGAGCCCCCCGCACAACTAACATTCCACTCACAACCTCGCCGCTCGTATTTCATACCGATACCAGATTATCTGCAATCCTAGACAATATGGCGCTCAGCTTAGGTACAAGTCTTCGTTATTTATTAACTTGTCCTTTAAATTTGTCCGATTGGTCAAACGTCGTATCAATACCGGTTTCCGGATGATCTCGAGGTATGTTTGTTAGAGCAACGATCGGGAGGACTATGTTTTTGAATCTATGTAAACTACAAAGCTTTTTTAATCATGGCGGCGATAAGGTTATTGTATGTCACGCCTCGATGCAACAATAGTTTAACACACAAGCCATTGTGTTGAGAAGCCCATTGGATTGAGGATCTTCCTAAAAATGCCGTAAAGAGACGTGAATCTTTGTGAGTATAAAAATAAATGTTTACACACTCATACCCCTGCATACTTGGATTCTCTGTATTGCAAGCGGTATGGAAAAACACAGAAACACAATACAAACACCCAAGATCCGAGAAAACACTTGTTTATTGTATGAATATATAACTTTCAATGTGTCTTAATGTCTGGGCGTGCTTATGACCCACATATACCGCTTAAGTGGCCTCTTGCCAAAACGCAAGCAATAAGATAAGATAACGAGTTATAAATCGCATCATGTTACAACTGTCAAACTATTCCATAAAGATTAAATGTATAAAATGACCGAATAGACAGGAACACTGCTGCTTTGCGGAAAAACAGGTAGATAGGTAATTGAAACGATTATGTAACAGTAGAACTAATTTCAATGAAATGCTCTTAGTAAATATTTTCCACTCCATCCACCGAATCCAATTCAATAACAGTCTCTAGTAATTTAATTTATTGTAAAAATGATGTTCAGACAGTGCTGACAAATCGAGGAAATTTTCAGTTTCATTAAACTTCCGTCCGATACCCAGTGATGTGTATTTCAATCGTAATTGATATTGAAAACCGATATCTCTCCAAAAGTTAAATTTATTGTCTTTTCAAAACGAAAATCATTTTTTATCGAAATTTTATCCATATAAACTAAATTCCGTGTTTTACTTTCATTTCAATTTCTTCTTCGCCCGTTGTATATCGATTACCCCCTAAGGACGAGAAATGGGTAGTTAAAGAATTGAAGTCGGTTTTTTTTTCCAATTTTTGAATCAGTCAGTTGTTTGTACTTGCTTTTTTACCAATATTAGCAACATAACGTAACAAAAACACACAAAAGATTGCAAAGCCTAGGCTCACCCGCCCTTTACAGTAGTCTTATTCAGTTTAATGTTGATTATTTACTATAAATATTCTTAAATTTAAGTTCGTAGTTCATAAAAAGTAGAACAGTGAAGGCAAATATAGTATTATATAACACAACACAAAATCCAAATCAGAGCTGTGAACGAAAAGTCATACAGCATCAATCACTCCACCACACGCCACCCCAGATTTCCTCTCCAATATTAAATCAAATTAAAGCCCTCATGTCAAGCTTTCGCTGCCAATTTAAAATGTTTTCAAAGAAAATCTCTGCGCAGATTCACTAAATGGAAATTTTAAAACCATTTTAAGGCGTTTAGCTCTTGGTACCTATCTCTTCTTGGAACAGTTAATTTGGTTCAATGCTTTGATATTATCGCTTAAATCGCGAACTGGCTCTTTTGCTTGATTCATGGCGAATGAAGGATTCTAGGAAATGTATTTTAATTATAAATTAATTTAGGAGAACATATTACGCAAACTGGGAATAGAATACCCTTTGATTCCCTTCACGTGCCCCCTGGGTGTTGCGAAAGGAACAACTCAAATTAGCAGTAGTACTTATGCCAACTTCGTCCGGAGGAGTACTCCGCCAAGCAGTTTTACGGTTCCGGAACGGTGTGGGTGCAGGTGAAACGGTCAGAATAATGGGCGCAACGCGATGCGATTGGGGTCTTTTAATATTTTTGGTGGTGGTTCCTTAGTCGTAGTACTACCGTCAACAGGTAATATCAGGTGGGATTCCAGAAAGTTCCGTCTCTGTTAACACATTAAAAAAAATAACATTGAACAAATTGAAGTCAGTTTTATAGATTTTTAAATCATTCTCTTATTGCATGTCTGCCCTACCTTAAAGGGCTGTATTGTTTGATCCATAATATTTATAGCGGGTGAATAGATATACTTGGCAGTGTGAATGGATGGGTCATACTTCAATCGGCTTCTATTATTACCATACATACGAGATAATTACATTTTCAAGGAGAAAATCTGTGTTGATATCATTCCAAGAGATAAAAGCTTGCTAAAAGTCAAAATAAATGAAATCCTCACGACACAAAACCTAAACCCGAATGGCAGAAGTCAAGTCGTAACATTAACAACCAAAATGTTTCCTATTCTTTTTTGCGATTGATCTCTACAGAGATATCATCTTTACTTCGTCCTCTCGTAGAGACGCTCAGAAATACCACCTTATGTAGGCGACTGAGAAACTTACGTGGGCGACTCTCGAGACGTAAACTATTGGCATCACGAGTAACGTAATTGCTCTGTCCCAAATATTCTCGCACCTGAGCCCACAAAGCAATGACCCGAACCCTAGAAACTCTACTGTTTCGCCCCAAACTGATAACTTACAATACTTTCAAAATTTCTGAACTTACTGATTTCATACTGAATCATACCATATTTTATATCAAAAATTAGATCCATAAGCACATTCTCACTCTCGGTTCGTTTCATTCTTTCTAATAAATGACGCGGCAACGTACTCCCAGGCTGCGTATTGCTACGTCCATCTATTTAAGTTCGGCATCTATTTCAGTTACGCATTAAATTTTCCTTGATCCGACCTTCTGATATATTGTGACCGTTTCCCAATACGTTCGGTTACCCTTTTTTGCGACCCTCGTTCCCTCATCAGGGTGACAGCGTGACGCAAACTGTTCTATATTCCATGCTAGGTGGGAACAATCCTACGGATGAGCTCGTCCATTACTATGATAACGGTATCGAAACTTACTGGTGCTTATAACAAGCTTGTCTGCCCAATTGTTTGTGAAATGTTATGTAGAGTATTGGTAGGCAGAAAATAGGCTGTCGAAAATACGCTATTTAAATAGGCGTCTGGACAGAATTTTGAAAAGTGTAATATTTTATTGAGCTTCTCAACTCTAACTATTGTTTTGTTGAAACTGCTATGTTCTCAAGTGAGAGCTAAATCTAAGATTAGTTAAATCTTAAAATTAAATTAATGCCTCTAAGATTATGATGTATTTATTTTTTAATTTGTAATAAATAAATTTGAATCTTGTACTGTTCCAAGATTTAACTAAACGCATAATTTTTTTAAAGTAAAACCATTTTCTAATGCTGGTTTGTCAAAACAGTAAAGTAAAAATAATACTCAATTTAATACAGGAAGGAAATTAAATAATAACTATTTAATTATTCGTTATTATATTATATTAAAATTCATTAAAAAATAACTTATAAATTCAGATTCAGTAATGCAAATATCATATCATGATTTTGTATGGTTATTTGGCTTGATATTGATGAAATACCTTACACAAGTCTGAACGTGTTATTTAATTTAACAAAGTGAAGGGCAAAAGTATTTCAATATCTCCGAGGGGTTTGCAACAAACATCTCGTAATATTTTTTGTGTGCCTGCCGCAACCCAAAACTTCCCGCTCTTTCTCTTTGGTGAAATTCAAGTTATCCTTTGTTTATAGGAAGAAACGTAATTTGTTGGAAAAATAATCATTTTCAGACTTTGCTGATGCAGTGCTATTTAATATATTATCAAACCATAAAATATAATTTGTTGTTCGTTGGTAATCGCATCACATGTTGGTCAATACTACATTTTCGTTTGAATGTTTTCATCATCATATTGAGAGTAAATGGGCTTTGATCTACCGGATACCGGATGTCACATGTCTTCGAATTTTTGGTTCTATTTAAGAATACCAGTTTTCTCGCGATGTGCGTTTTTATGGGATTTTTGAAGTGTCAAAATTCAATTAATAATGAAACATAGTGATGTAAGTCACATTTAATAGCTAATTATAATATGAATCCAGATATGACAACATTCATGTCATGTCAGCTAGTTATTAATAACAAACTCATTTTACGAAACTGTAAAAGCCCCGACTTGCTGTCATGACCTCATGATCTTGATTGCCTGAACAAATCTTCATGAGTTATAGCTAAGAACAATCTCGATCAAGTCAGCTTTCAAACCCATAAAACCGCATCAAAATCGGTCCATCGGACACACAGATACACACACACACAACAAACCTAAAACAACCCTCATTATCGTCGGTGGTTAAAAATATGGAAATACAACGCGCCTGCTTTTCTTCGCCGAGAGAATACGTCACTCGTAACTATCGTGACTTGCCACTTGGAAAATACCCCGAATCAATCGATTACCTCAATAATTACGTAATCTTGCCTTAATACTGTCAACTAATCATTTAATAAATATTTTGGATATGGATTTTTAAAGTTACAATTCTGCAGGAAAACAGTAGAGACAGGGGAACAGGGAGATATACATTTTTTAGCCTTCATTACTTTTTAACACGTAAATAGTAATTCTTGTTAAATATAAAATTTCCGACGTCTCAATTCAGTTTGTAAAGTGACAGTGTTCCTATTTTTCGATGACAATATCCAATATTAAATTTACTGGCATAAGACACAGATGGCGCTGTTGGAGCAGTTATTGAAAACAAATATTGCGGGAACGTGATTCACACCTCGGTGGCAAAGTCATGTGCTAGCTGCAGACGCACGAACTCAAATATTTAACATACCCCGTCGTCGGTTAACATTAATATAATAGCTACAATTGGCAGTAGAATAGTTTAAGTAGAAGTAGAATATTATATATTTTCAAATGTATTTAGTAAATGTCTGTTATTTTGACGTTACAAATAGACACTTCAATATTGGATTTAAACAATGCCTGGTACAAAAAAATACCCGGAACCGTGTGCGATTAGTTATTTTCAATAGATTTAAACAACGTTTGGTTCAAAAAAATATCCGGAATTGTTAGCGATTAGTTTGTATTACTGAAGCCTAGATATATCGAAACGATTACATTAAGATATGAGAATGCTTGCTATTTTATCTTATCATAATGTAATAATGCTCAGTGAAGGGCTGACAGCCCCTTATATTATGTAACTTTAAGAGGCCCTCGTAAATTGATTAAATTAGGGAACATTTGACACTTTGATGGGTGACATTTCTGTAATTCGAGCGAAATAATCTTGAACTGCCTGATTGCGTTCGTCGGTGCCTGCTGAGACAGCAACCCAAAATCCTTCAGTATCCTAGAGTTATTTCCATTTCCAACCTTTAAGATACTGTACTATCTTAAAGGGTGGAAATGGAAATATCAATGCATATAAACTTCAATGCCAAAAGAATCCAAAAAGAATTAGAATCAAGTATACGCAGAAGTTTGAAATAGTGTTTAAGTTTAGTCGTATATTAGTGTGAATATCCATTTCACCTACGACACAGTGAATCCTAGTGTATGATTCTGTAAGCGCTTGTTTGTCTGTTAACAATAATTCAAATAACCACAGCTATTAATAAAAATGGAACCCGCATATTTCGATGACGCAATCAACATTGCGGTTGTGGGAGAATAATGGGCGATAAATCTGAATGCAGAAATGGTTAAAAATGCAGAACACATTTCCAGCCGATTGGGAATCGAGGCTGCTGGCCCTATAATAATCAAGATTATCTTCGCTTCACCTCGTTTTTTGTGGTATCTGTGCCAGAACAAACAATTTATAGGTACAAATACATAATATATTTATGTCACGAAACGAGCTGATGGCCTACCTGATATTTATTGGTTACGGCTACAGTATAGTATTATATTATCTGTGCCCCGCCCATAACATGGTGTCAAAATTTTATTATATAATATTATAACTACCAATTTAGTTACGGAACCGCCAAATGATAAACAAGGATCTACGGCGTAGCACGTGCATTTCATTGGTATGTTGTTGATGACGTCGTTGAAACGTTGTTTATGGGTTGATTGTTAAGTTTATTGTTCGTTGTTGGGCTGGTGCCAAGTAGTAGGTAACATGCGAATAATCGTATAAACATATAATAAGAAGAAGATTTAATTTATTTGCAATCAATACAATACATACAACATGGGATGTATCGTATTAAACGCCTATGATTTCACCGGCACCCAAACCCTTTCACCGAAACACAGCAATGCGAGTGAACTACTGCTTGGCAGCAGGTGGTAGCTGTACTTCTCCGGACGAACTTGGTGTAAATTTACTGCTACTTTGAGATGCTCCTTTAGAACCACTCAAGGGGTATCAGTGCAACATGGACCAGTGAACAAAAAGATTTGCGCAATGTCGAAATATAAAGCTGCAGTGCAACATGGTCCATGTTACATCCCAAAAATGTCCCAAATGTCCCAAAAAGGTATACACAGCACAGTGTCGAAATAAAAAGCTGATTTCCCTTCAGCCCGTTCTAAGAACAACTTTCTCCAAAATATTCCTTCTAAGATGGTGCATCGCATCGCTCGGTACGAACCTAAATCTGAGATACGAGTGTTATGGGTCAATTGAGATCGAGGCACCATCTGCTTACCCTTATTAACTTTGCCCTCGTAATAAATGAACCACATGAGATGCAAATACCCTCGGTAACGGCTCGCTTCGCCGCGCTTGCTAATCCTGCGTAAACACAGCGGATGAAATACGTAAGATTTATTTTACAGCCTATTTAGATAAATAAATTAACACTTGCACTCATTCATGAACAGAATTCTCTGTGTCAAAGGTACATGGAAACAAATACAATCGTAGGTACATGGAAACAAGTACACCACACATACACCCAAGACTCGAGAACAAAGTAACTGCTCACCACACAAAGTGTGCCCCGCCCGAAAATGAACCCGAGACCCTCGCGTCGTAGGCAGGGCTACTATCAACTAGGCTATGGAACTATAACGTAAAAAACATAGTGATAAATAATATTATTCCAGCTGAAAAACTTAACATAGCCCCAAACAAAACATAGCTTGTACGTACTATGGGGATATTATAATACTTATATAGTAATTTATTGTTTAAATATAATACATAATATATATAAAACATATTAAACACTCAGACACAGAATAAGCATCTATGTTCGTAACATAATTGCTTGTCCTGAGTGGTATTCAAACCCACGACCTACACCGCAGGAGACAAAGCTACTACCAACTGAGCTGTAAGGCCAGTCATATTAAGATTAATGGTCTGTGTTGACTCTTATGTCGGTATGCCTGTGTATGTTTGTAGTTTTTCTACTAATGGCATGCACCTGTTTTTCTTATGGTATGGCATCGCCGTAGACCCAAACGAGTATACCGAATTCAATACGGATTTTACTTACTGGCACCCTTCCTATTAACGGTATGGTTTTTAGTTCATCATCATAATTTATGTTGTCTGTAAGAGATCGCTTTATAACGATAAGACCGCCTACTGTGTCACCTTTTTTTATATTTATCTTCTAGTTTTAAGCTATTGTTGTCTTTTGGTGTGCAATAAAGTGTTATCTATCTATCTATTATATGTTTTTTTTTTTTTATTTAATAAATAAACTTTACACGAATAATAACTATTAAAACACGGTTCAGACGAGACGACTGCACGTTTCCAAATTGATACGAGCGATTTCCAATTGCAAACAAAATTATCTACGATTGAAAGCATTCGTAACACGATACAGGGACAGGTTCAAGGGTAAAAGGGGTTCGAAGAATATATTGTATGTAAAATGTCTATTTAAAGACATATTTTAATCTGATTATTTAAAAATATACAATACCACGCGCCCGGATATCAGAAAGTATTGTCTATGGACAGTTTTAGTTTTACACGGCTTTACGTGTGATTTATGATAGCATAATGTCGCCGACTGCTTAAAACCTTGTCTCAATTGCTACGAGCACAATGCCGAGCTGAAGGCCCACCTTATATTAAGTGGTAACTTTCGCCCATAGCAACAGCAATATGACTTGGTTTTTTTTTAATGTGAATTTTTGACTGAACGGAACGGATTTTTTTAAGTGACGCTGCGCAGTTGAAACTTTCGCCGTATTGTGTGAACACATTCGACGATAGACAGCGCAAACGTCGCGACACACTCGCATGGGCAGTTATTTAAAAGTTTCCGATCGGCCAACAGGAACGGCCGAATTTATACCGCGTGGAGTAGGTAATCATCCAGTAACTAAATTCGCTCCTGGTCTTTCGGGAGGCTATTGTTTGTCGACAGATTAATCGGTGAGGTGGACACCTGGCCGTGTCCTGGCAGCGTGTCCCTGGGGCGGGCGGAACGCAGCAATAACTCTCTATACTAGAGCCTTTATTCAGTCAGGCATTTTGCGCTCCACCGCTGCGTTGCATAAGTTCACTGAGATATATTTTGTTGTATGTGTGACTGCGTGATAACGTAATGAACTGAGTAAATAGTCAAAATCATACTTTGTTTTGCAAATTATACATCGCTGGATATAATTTGGACACGCCAACTATTTCAATTACTTACACGAATTAATTACTTATACCTACTTGCATATGTAACATGTTCAAAGAGGAATCCAAGACACAAATTGATTATGTCAAAATTACAATGTGTTTGCGATGAACAGTTTGTATTATTACTAGGTAAAATTAACAGTATGTCATATTATTTGTTTCAAAGCTACTATGCCGACGTCAAAAAGCAAGTTGGTATATTTATTTTCATTGAAGAACAAGTTGAATTTTTTTTAAGAAAACAGCTTTTTTTACTTTATAACTAAACGAAATATCAAGTCAAATAATAATCAAGTCAAAATGTTAAAAACAACATTCACAAAAACTTAATTTAATTCACTTTACTTGAATGGATGAATTAAGAGGCTTTGAAGACGACAATAAACTTCAATAAACGAAATTACTGTAAAGACATTTTCTTTACATTTTCATAGAATGTTCTTAAACAAAATGTATCAGTTATTTAACTAATATAGTTTACTTGAGTCGGCTAGAAGCTACCAACGATCTTTTAGTTTATGACTAAAGGATACCTGAATACCTCGGGTTTTCTGTAACAAAGCTCGCCCATATTTCACATGGCATGGAGAGCTGCCTTGTTCAGCCGCTTCACTTATTCAGTCAGGCTTTTTGTGGAATTGCATACATCTGTGCACTTGAGGAGACGTGTGCTAGTTTTACTAAATAAATGCATGCAGTGGCAAATACCTGTGGTCCATTTACAGTCCCATTTCGAGTTTTTTTACACGTTTACACACTCATATAACCACATATGGATTAGGATGCACTTGGATTCCCTGTGTCGCAGATGGCACGGACAAACACAGAAACACAAAACAAACACTTTTACACTTATAACAAAAGTTACGGAGCCGTCAAACAATCAATAATTTAGGTTAGCGGTAACTAGCCAAGTTAAAGTTTGTACATACCAAATGAAATTTAAGGACCTATATATTATCGCATTGCGTGCGGCAGACTTTATTGTAAGGGAGTCCCTCGACCCTCGTTGTAAAAGTGACTACATAATTATTTAGGAACGGAACAAACAGTGCTTTTAGTGTTGATAGTAGAGTTGAGAATAATATAGAAGTAACGCTAATCCAGCACATCGGAATATTAACCAAATATGCATAGTGGTTGTCTAATTTAGTATTAAAGACAAATAAAATAATTATAATAAAAAATCAATGCGCTAGTTAAAGCTAGTTTGATTTATAAATCTGTCACGTTCACATTTGTATTGTTCACGTTTAATTGTAACCTAATGGCTGAATATAACTTGCAGTACCTTTCACCTTTTGATATTTAAATATTCGAGTTATTCGAATGCGATGAACCTGACGCCCTCCATTGAGTCTGGCATAGACGCGCGACGGAGCGCACTCGATGGACGGCGCATAGCTACGAGTTGTTTCCGCTTCTATGGCCGCAAGCTTATTGCTGAACCACTGCATTTGGTTTTACAGCCCACGCCATTTTCTCCGAAAGGTCAACTCGTGGGTTTCACGATTGTGGAAACTTAGACGTGACAAGTCTGTTTATCGCCATTTCCCCGGGAACAAATCCGGGTAACATTTCCATGTTGATACGCTTCGCCATTTGTAAAATAATTGATCACTAACGATAGAAAGTGCGGAAATTGTCATGATCAAAGTGGGGCGAAGCCCGACCGCGAACCCAGATTAACCGCGCAATAAGATGATGATTTGTATCTTCTGTATTATGTATTGTGTATGTTATGAATGGTGAGATTGGAAGGGCATCGGTAATTAGGAGCTTTTACTGCAGGGCCGGAAAAGGTACCAACCACACACTCACACCAAAAAGTAGAAGGTAATATCACTGATATTATAATACTATACTAGTACAGTAATATGTACATACATTGAAATCATCTGCAATCCCAGAAGTCATATTGTTTTGCAAATCGTCAACGAAAAAAATTACAAGCGACGCAGTCCGATAGACGACACGATTATTAATGTTTGCCCTGCAATATTTACTGTATATTTACTGTAGTTTTCTCAACGTATTTCGTCGCTGGGAGACCTTTTTGAATAGGAAATGTGGCGTATAAATTTCGGAACCCTCGAAAATCGGTGGGGTGTCTCTTAAAAGGTGGTACGAATTAATTTTACCTGACATCAAGGACGGAGAGGAATACGTTAACTCATAATGAGATGGCTCAGTAAACATGTTTGGCGCCGAACAAAGTGAGTACCTGTTTAATTATGCATATTGTCTATCAAGAATTCGTTCTCTAGTGTAATAAGTAATATGTTACCTTGTTTGTTTTGTCTTCAGACAGATCAAGATTAAAATGCAACATCGTGTCCTCGGTGATCTTAATTTCTCTATTCAGATCTGGTACTGTGTATGGATTGGTTGTAATTCAGGTTCAATTCATACAGGTCGGGTAGCCTGCCTATTATATGATTTGCTTTTTTGGGATGTGCGACATAGTAATAGACATATTTTTTGTAAATTTCAGCCCAATTCGGCTGACTGTTCCAAAGACAGCCTTTTCACAGCAGGATATATATACAAACGTTGTTGCAGGCTTAGTAATCAGGTTTCTTTTAACCTATGGTTACCGAAGCCTGAAATTATAATCTAATTTGATACAAACGCAGTATTTAAAAAACACTATGTATGTAAAAACACTACATCAAAGCAAATAAAAAAGAAAAGCATGTATGCGTGAAGTTGAATGCAATCTCTAAACTGCTTGTTAATAGTTTCAAAGCCTAAAATGACAACAAATATAAACAACAAAAACTGCAATACCCCAACAACGTCGTTGCTTTGTCCTAGTTGTGCTTAACCCAGTGACGGATCTAAACGCATACAACAATTATTGTCGAAATCAAAATAGTTCAATGAAAACTGAAACTTTGTTAATAAAGATTATAACAATCATTAATAATTTATTTTAAAAACTTGTCTATGCGAAATTAGCATAGAAATATTGTGGGTAGAAAGGAAAAAAATAAACTAACTTGGTTGATTAGGGTCAGACCAAACATAATAATTAAGCTATTTCATTAAAATAGAAATAAAAACTAATATCCCTAAATAAAACATGAAAACTGTAATTTGACATATATGTGCTGTTACATAGTATGCATATATACGAATATATAACGACATAATGCGATAAACCGATGTCATTAAGGTCGTGGGTGACGGTGGTTTGAAAATCTTTGGGGAGGGCTTTGTCCAATAGTGGACGTGTGTCGATTGAGATGATGATGACGATGAAAATATGGTCATTCGTGGATTCCCTGGAGGATGTGCAAGTCACTACTCGGCCCTAGAATATGCCCCTGGCCCACCTCTCTAATTCTCGACATGTAGCAGCGATTGCCCCAATGGCCGAGCGCCACACGAGCTCAGATTGGCTCGCCGCCAACATCTCAAACGAACCAATATGCAATCATAACGACAGGGAACTCCACTAATTGCAACTTTTGAAGTCATCTAGCGTAACTACTACATCGGAGTATTGCAGTATTGCACAATCCTAGCAGTAACAGCATGTTTTTTTAATGGCCTCACATCTACGCCTGTTTGCCTGGGTTCGATTCCCACCTAGAACAAACATGAGTGTGACAGATATGTTTGTTCTGTGTATTTAATAATAATAGTCAGTATCAAATAGTATTTGGTTTTTTGTGCAAAGTACCTACCTACCTACCTAATGCAGTTATGAAATATGATTGGCAATTGAACGAATTGGCAACACTGGTTGATGGAATAATACTAGGTACATTATAAAAGCCGAGTTCCACGCAAATCATAAGTTAATTTTACGAATATGTAAATAACTTCGACTTAGTGTAATGGTAATGAGCTGATGAACTTCAAATGATTGAACAAATCTTCATTTTACTACTATTATAAATTTGGAAAGTTTAGATGAATGGATGAATATTTGTTACTCAATCACGCTTGAACGGATCTGGAACAAATTTGGCACAGGAATAAATTATAGTCTGGAATAGCACATAGGCTAATTATTATCCTGAAAAAAATTACGGTTCTCGTAGGATGTCCAACTGTGGGTAACACAGCGGGGTGTAGCTAATATATTATAGCTATGAACCAGCCCATTCAACCAAACCTAGGTCTCTAAGCTTGAATATAGGGTCACCTTACTAACATATAACTCAGTCGTTTGTGTACATACTCAATCATATACAAATAAAGTAAGAATAAAAACTTATTCTGCTTTTTTATCTCTTATCAAGAAAAAAGGAGAACCTTCAAATATTTATGAACTACCTTGCCTTACCAGCCTCTAATGTTCCCACTGCAGGGACACCGGCCTACTCTCGATAATTGAGAGTGAATGGGCTTTGATCTACCATGGGGGCCCAATCCGGATTGGTAGATGTCACATGTCTTCGAATTTTTGGTTCTAAGACATGCCGGTTTCCTCACGATGTTTTCCTTCACCGTTTCGAGAACGTGGTATTTAGTACATAAATTTTTCCAGTGAAAAAACTCATTGGTGCACGTGTGGGTTTGAACCAGCGACCTTCAGATTGAAAGTCGGCGTCTATGCCCCTGGGCCACCACGCTCTCTACCTTAGGTGATTGCAATAAAACCCTATTCATTAAAAAAAACATTAAAATCGGTTTACAGTTTGCCAAGATATCACGTAACAAACATACCAGATAAATGTACAGCTAAATTAAGAATCCTTTTTCAATTCAGTTTGATCTATTTTCGTGGGCAAGTGATTTAATATTGAATAGATCGCCGGTCAGATTCCGCAAAACAGAATTATTTATTACGACCTCTGCTTCCAACAATTAAAGCTTAGGGTTAAATATTTCACAAGTTACGATCCACCACTTTATCGTAGTTGTCATTCTGATTCTCATTTTATATTTTGTACCAATCTCAATCAAATGATGAATAAGCGCAACACTTCAGAAAGACTACTTATTTGGCAATTTTTTTTTTGTTTTGTTTGTAATATTCAGGGCAAGGTTTGTAACAAATAAGATGTTTCAAATATGTAACGGTAAATACAAAAAGTGGGGTTAAAAAATATACATATAAAAGATTGAGTGAAACAGAAGAAAATCATAGGGAGACCTGCAAATATAAATTGCAATTCAATAAATTATGATCAAAATTATTTAATAGCTGTTTTATTTTATTTTTTCTCATTTTCTTTTTTTTTCTTCATTAGTACATCCGTATATTGTTGTTCATTGTTTCATATACAATATTTGTCAAGTTGGTTTTTAATATGTCCCACCGTAACGTGTCTAATGCTCCAATTGCACGGACACCAGCCAATTCTCAAGTTAACTAAGTTACATTACGTATGGTAAACAATTACGTTCTTTGCATGGAGCCCTCGGAAATATTGAAGCAATTTGGAATGGCAAAGTGAATCCCTACGGCAAGCCATCCCATTAATAACTTAGCATTCATCATACTCACTTTAACTCGATTCAAACTTGGCTCGACTGAGCAATTTTAAATTAAACCACACTCAACACTTCCGTGGGTTGAATAATTCAATAAACATTACCTAGGACAAGATGTAATTTAAACTTCAGGTCTGATTTACATAGACTTACGGCTAGTTTGCTCTTGTTGATTTGTCAAGTCAAATTATTTTTGAGGCCCTATATTATTTTGAGGCCACATATTCAAACTTAACATTAGTGAAGTTCTTTCAAAGAGTACTCATTAATAGGGGCACTATCTTATGTACATTTGCGAAGCTCACTCATACGCTTCTTTTTGCTTACACCAATGAAATACTGCCTGCCAAAATTAGTTTTGTCACAAAATGAAATTTAGTGGAGCAGACTGCGGCTTTCGGAAAACGCGAGCCACTGGAAGAATAGGTACTTCGTCAAATGCAGTTTGTAGTTTAATTTTTTACAACAAATCTTCATATTATAAACAACGTTAACCCACTCATACCTCTGTACTAGGATACCCTGTGTCGCAGATGGCATGGACAAACACAGAAACAACACACAAGACAACAAACTTCATGCTAACACAAAGTGTGTCCCGGCCGGGAATCGAACCCGGGGCCCCTCGCTTCGAAGGCGCCCTGCCTTCGAAGCGAGGGCTACTACCAACTAAGCCACGAAACCTATTATCTATACATAACTTACTTACATATATGGTAATAATAGACCTATTTCTTCTTCTTGTATTCTTTCCTACTAAATGGACCATTAATTAAATGATATTTAGCGATTGTTTATTTTTATGAATAGAATCATCATTTGGAACAAATTAAGATAGTTCTGTCGAATTAAGCCTAGAGACTACCTGTGTTCCTATTCAAGTTAAATTACGGAAATAATTAATCTTAATGCCTACTCGTTAAGACTCATTATTTTTAATAATATATTGAAAGGCAGCTCAGACAGTTGTTTTTACGTAAGCAAAACAATCGCGATAAGTATCTTCGCCATTTTTTTATTATATAGGTATGATTATTGAATACTCATTCGCTAAAATAAATACTCATTCATCCTCAATCAGACAGATTATTACATTATGTAAGAGATTTTTTATTTATTAACATTTTGTTAAAAAATATCATGACGCGTGATTGCCCTGATGTTACGCATCAAGTGCCTGCAATTTTGCCGGCACCCACACACTTCCACCGGAACACAGCAATGCGAGTACATTACTGCTTGGCGGCGGATTATATATAGGTATATGCTCGAATATAAATTGATCTTTAGAAACTTAAACCTCAATAGTCTGATTCTATAAAAACAATTATATTATATACCTACTCGTATTTGAGATATTTAACAACCTTTTTATATATTATGATTTATTTTTTTCCTTATATAGTTACCGCAGCAACTTTAGGCAGGTTAGTTAGGTAATTCGCCAGGTCTTAGAATAGTTTCATAACCAATACTGCGAAACGATAATAACTGAATAGTATTTTACAAATGCTCCTCCTCGTCTCCTAAAACTAAGTAAATATTTAATTACAACATTTAACTTCAAGCTTACAAAATCAAAAAGCGCCCAAGTTTACCAACTGAGACATTACAACCACAATGTAAAGATTACCGTTATTACGAATAGAGCGTTATTTGGTGCACCTTCTAATTGGTTTCGGGTACCGCAATATTGAGCGAACACACGCGATTGGACTAGGATCGGATAGCTGGGAAATTCGTACCTACCACACCTATACAAATAACTGACCTATATAGAGCCGGACCAGAGATTGACTATTGCAATTCAGTGAGCAATGCAATGCCAAAATTTGGGCACTCTACCTTGGAATGACTGATTGGATTAGAACTAGCTTCCTTATCTCGCTATCTAAAACATACATGTAACTCTTATATATTTACATTCCTTAAAAATGCATATCACTAGTACCGAAGTACCTTATCCAAATCACAGAAAACCGGCCAAGTGCGAGTCGGAATCGCGCAACATGGAAATGTAAAAAAGGATTGATCTTGGACGGATTTAAATTTACAAAGAAAATTAACGTCAAATAATAATAATTAGAGAGCGTGGTGGTTCAGGGGGATAGACGCCGAATTTCAATCTGAAGATTGCTGGTTCAAACCCACACGAGCACCAATGAGTTTTTTCACTTGAAAAAATTTATGTGCGCAATACCACGTTCTCAAAACGGTGACGTGAGGAAATCGGCATGTCTTAGAACCAAAAATTCGCCGACATGTGACATCTACTAATCCGGATTGGGCTCCCGTGGTAGATCAGAGCCCATTCACTATCAATTACCGAGAGTAGGCCGGTGTCCCTGCAGTGGGAACATTAGAGGCTGGTAATAAAGTATCCAAATACATATATTATATAAAAATATTTTTTTTATACTTGTATAAAATAAACGTTGTGTTGTGTTTTTTAAAAAAAATAAGGTGTAACTTTTTTTCATGTAGGCACTTTTAGGTTTTTGCTAAGTTATTGCATAGTATATTTTTTTTAACAGGTTTTTCATTGCAAATAGTAAGCCTCATTGATAAAAAAAATTTAACTTAACCATACAAAGGTTCCATTTTCCTTTAGTAAGTTGTACTTACCATTGTTTGCGTTCAATTAGTTGTAGGTCATTAGTTGGTTTTACTTTGGTTGTAAATAAAAGCTTTATTCGTTAGGAGTATTTTTTCTATTAGTTATGGTGATAAATTTACCATTAAAAACACATTAAAGCAATGACAAATTGCTTTTGTATATATTTTTTTTTCTTAATGCGAATAGTCTGTAGGGATGGCTATCGTGAATAAAGCCGCGGGCACAGCTATTACTAGTCATATATTGTAGGTAGGTACTCTGTGTCAGTCCCCTTTCAGTGGGAGTGCAAGCATATTGCAAACAATGGTGTCGCTCGAGGCACGAATGGTGGAAATTATCAAACTGTTCAATGGATTTGGTCACAGTTTGGTTCAATAAACGAGTTATTACGATTCGTCTCGTTTGAGCTCTTTCAAAAAGGATTAATTATGGACTGTAGATTCCTGTATTCAACTGAAATAAGACTCAATGTTATCAACCTACTAAAGTAACTCCTACATCAAACAAATTGAATGGACAGGTAAGCAAGCGATGAGAAAACCGATACCGTTTCATTCATGTCAGGTCCTTAGAAAAGCAAACAAAAGATTATTTTTCTAAAACTTCCAGGCAAGATAATATCAGTTCAGTGTGTCGGAACGAGCTTGAGGCTTTCATTATTTTGTGCGATTATTTTCGTATCGGAAGCGGTCGGCAGGTGTCACTTCCATCGAAAACCACGATAACGAAATACTTACAAGGAAAAAATATTTTTTGTACGAGTTTTTTATAAATACCAGAATACGCGAAATACGTGTTCAATATAGTTAGCTATTTTATATGACAGTTGCTAATATTTGAGGGCCCCAGTTCGATACAAATACATACTCTATGTACATAAAGGCTCTACGTACATACTCTAGATACATAAAGGCGGTCCGGTGGAACAAAATTAATGAAGATAAAAACATGGCTACTCTAATTGCGAACGCTTATACGCACGCAACCTTTGCATCTGGAATTAGAACGAAACGGGGAATGTTGGTGTCACAATAAAAGGTCATAATGTATTATAAATAGGAGTCTATTCTCGCTCCAAAAAATCAAAATGGAGTGGCTTTTAAATTCCATTAAATCCATTAAATGTGATTAATTTCCTACTTATTTAATTTGTTCGTATGCAGATAAGTGAATTATGGCACTCAAAGTCTTTATATGAAAAGCTTACACTTCAGGGAAATAAAATGCTATTTTCTGTAGTTTCAAATTTAATAATACTGTTGAAACAGCTATTTTTTACAAACTTCCACGCAGTGAAACACCAAACTCCTATTCTGCTTTCGGGATGAAATTCAGTCATACATAAAATATGGATACTATTCGGGAAACTTTTTAATAAAATTTAGAAAGGGACAAGTCCCATGTGTTGTGACGAATTTCCGACAAAACTCGTTCCAATGTCGTATCCAAACTTTGGTGTGAAATAATTGATCGAAAATCAGCTTCGGGTGTAGCAATTTGACCTTTGTCTTATTAGGGGTCCTCCCAAACCGGACCAAACCAGATCACCGGATTTTGTATTCTATTTATGTATAATGTGACGTGGAAACATAAAATTATTTCTTAAAAAAACTCTCTTAGGCAACAAAAACTTTTTTAACTCGTTAGGGCAATAACGAGTTTTTTATTAAGAACATTTAATTGTTCCTTTCGTTGTTGACCAAAACTGCGAAAGAACGAAAAATTCGATAGGAATATTCGAAAAATTCGATTAATTTTAATATCATGAATATATTTTCTCATTGGAATTGGTCAAAAGGGCACTCGGCCGCAAAAGCTGCAAAATCAAATAAATAGATCAGAACTTGACTCAGGATTCTAAAACCAAATTGATGCAGCGATGATAAAAACCTGAAGTCAAATTAGAACATTGGTTATAATTTACGTGTATATTGATATATTGATATACACGGAAATATCAAAATCTCACAATAGACTCTATCGAAACTTTTTCCTTTTCCTTATCACCGGAGATAAAATTATTTTCATATTGTAGAATATTCCTAAACTCGTCCCATTAAATCCTCCTTGTTCCGCGAAGAGCACTATCTCTACATCTCCTCAGATACCGTAATCCATCGAAGCCAGAAGGCGGAATTACCCCGATAGCAACCTACTATCCTACAAAGGATGGGATGCTAAACAAGTTATTTAAATCCTGATAGACGTCATTTAATAATGATAAAAATAATAAACGTTTACACACTCATACCTCTGCACTAGGATTCTGATGTTTTACTACGAAATAATATATATTTCAGTAGTTTGCAGTGGAATTTTAATTTAAATTAGCACATAAAAGTATTTACAATAAAACGAACATAAAATATAATTTTCTTCAAACTGACAACTAAACTATAAAGACATCTAATCAACAACTACTCGTTGCCTAGGATACCATAAGTGTCATTTTAACATTGTCGATTACTAGGTTCTAGACAACACCCCCACTTAATCCACAATGTCTTGTACAGAAGTCATGCTTCTGCCTTGGAACTCCCTTTGTTAACATGTCAGCAGGCATAAGGGTAGTCTCACAATATTTTATACAAAGTACCCTTTGCTCCGCTAATTCTCTAATAAAATGATACTTGATGTTTACATGCTTAGACCGTTTTCCTATTGCAGGAGAATACACAAGCTTGCTAGCACTTTGGCTATCACTAAAAATACTAATAATGTCTGTCCGGTCAGTCAATTCAACACCTGTAATGATTCAACTCATATGGCAGCACTGAAGCGCGTACTCAGGTATTTGAAGGGGACGATAGATTTATCGCTATGTTACAAAAAGTGTTACAAATGACACTTATGGTATCCTAGGCAACGAGTAGTTGTTGATTAGATGTCTTTATAGTTTAGTTGTCAGTTTGAAGAAAATTATATTTATGAGGTAGTAGATTATCCTAAAACCAGGCCAAGATTACTTCGAAACGTTTGCACCTGTTGTCAAGATGCCTGTCAAGATACCCTTATGCCTGCTGACATGTTAACAAAGGGAGTTCCAAGGCAGAAGCATGACTTCTGTACAAGACATTGTGGATTAAGTGGGGGTGTTGTCTAGAACCTAGTAATCGACAATGTTAAAATGACACTTATGGTATCCTAGGCAACGAGTAGTTGTTGATTAGATGTCTATATATTTAGTTGTCAGTTTGAAGAAAATTATATTTTATGTTCGTTTTATTGTAAATACTTTTATGTGCTAATTTAAATTAAATTCCACTGCAATCTACTGAAATATATATTATTTCGTAGTAAAACATCAACCTGATGTTTTATCATTTTTTGACATCAGTGCCGCAGACTCGTCGTCAGTTGTCGTTTTTCTTATACTTTCTTTTAGTAGCGCAGCTGTCACTGATTCCGTTGACACTTTCACATTTGAGTGTTCTAATGTCATCACCAAGGAGTTATAATCATCAGTCAGACCTGCCAACATGATGATTCCGATGAACTCATCATCTAATCCAGCTTTTATGCTTAATAAAGCTTGACTAGTCTTCTGAATATCATTTAGATATTCCTCCATGGTATTGAACGAAGACAGCTTGACGTTGAATAGCTTCCGCAGTAGATATAGCCGCCGCAGTAAACCTCCATCAGCATACGCTCTCTTTAGTGCTAACCAAGTATCTCTCGCCGTCTTGACATGCATTATCATGGGATAAATCTTCTCGGTACACATGAGACAGATCTTACTTCGAGCCTTAGCGTCTCTCTTCTGCTCTACATCTGTGTCAGCCGTGAAATTTTCATCGATGCAATCCCACAAATCTACATCAGTCAGAAACATCTCCATTGCGAAGGCCCACGTGCCATAATTGGCTTGACCCGAGAGTTTCTCAAAATTTGTAACAGCTTGCATTTTCACATTAGATACTTTTCCACAGTATTAGGATAAATAGCCAGATAGTTCTGGTAAGCCCTGGGCCCATAACCTGATGTTTTACTACGAAATAATATATATTTCAGTAGTTTGCAGTGGAATTTTAATTTAAATTAGCACATAAAAGTATTTACAATAAAACGAACAGATTCCCTGTGTCGCAGATGGCATGGACAAACACAGAAACACAAGACAAACACCCAAGACCCGAGAACAAACTTCATGCTCACCACACAACGTGTGCCCCGGCCGGGAATCGAACCCAGGACCCCTCGCTTCGAAGGCAGGGCTACTACCAACTAAGCCACGGAGTCGTCAATGCTCACATGTGCTATTTTAAGAAGTCACGCCTTAATATATTTAAAGTGACAACATACTGCGGGTTATCTACTGCATTAATTCAATCTTAAATATTGCAACTTTAATTGCAACACCTAGAGTTTAAAGTGCCCTCCTAAGCATTATTGAGTTCAGCCGTAATGACAGTATTAGTCACCTATCTGTGAAGAATGACTAGACGCTATCGGCAGTCGACTCCCGCTTTCTTAGCTTCAGTACCGAAAGCGTATAGAAAACTATTACTAAGCCTACAACTTCTGCCCCAGTTATTACGGTTCAAAGGGTAATAAATACTGAAAGCGTTACTATGACAAATATTGTAATACATACAAAAACGTACAATTTTTACGTCGGAGACCCTCGGTTTAGTCCAAATCAAAAATGGCCGGTATATTTTTGTATCTAAGATTCACAGTCGCGAGTAACATGTCCGTAAAAGCCGGTCCCTGACCTGAACAATCCATCAGACGGATTGCTCCATCATACAGAGAACAAAAGCCGTGTCGGGCTAAACAGGTCATGCTGGAGGGATCAGTGCGTCATGTAAAGGATGCTCTGTCACGTGACATCCTGCATCAAAGAATTATGCTGGCACGTGTGCATATTAACGTATGATTTAGAAACGGGTTTCCGTTTATATTAAGTGTTCACAAATAACTAGCGTGACATTGCAACTGCATCACCGCGATTGCGTTCAGTGAGCGCTGTCCCTGTGACATCGCCGCGAAGAGACACGGCAACGACATTCTGTTTTCAAAAATAACACATTTAAGTCATTATGTACGATTTTTTCATCGCGCAACATTTTTACTAATCAACCATTCAAGTTGGTACACAATGCGCATAACAAGAGAAAGACGGAATATAGTATAGTTTCTACCGTATCGACCATGTATGACATGGGAAATAATACATATATTGGCGTATATCTAGAGGTCTGCTTACTAGGTCTTATGTTGCAGGTAGTAAGGGACATACTCTGTGCTCCTTGTTCTAACGCTTCAGTAGAGGACTAAATTAAATGTTCTGCTGATACGGAAATATTTAATTCTTGGGTTATGTTTTTCTTCCTATAAAGATTGAATGTACCTTTATAATCTTACATAGCTTTTCGAGCACCGCCGGCCATAACTGTCGATAAACATAATTCAAAGCCTTCGGTTTTCTATAAAAAATCTTTCATTTTAGAGCGATTTGATCTTGATTTAGATTCGTTATGAACTTCCTCTTAATGATCTACAATCTTTTTTATCAGTTAGTGATTTTATTTATGACATACTAAGCAAAAAATAAACTAGTAGATTATAGTTCCATATCAATTAATAGAGATAGACCTTATTTTATAGTTGTTATTGATTTAGGTTCAATTTGGAGCCCTCAGAATAAATTTATACGTATGTATGAGTACTTACTCTATTAACGTAGTAATATTATATCGGTTCATATTCAATAAAAGGTATATCCTGCAGCTATAATTCACGTATGTAGCTATGATTCAGTCCCAATGCCAAGACAATGAATAATGACCAAGAGGCATCATCCTGCACGCATGCGGAGGACATCCGAGTGCGCGCCCTCTCGACCTTGCCACCATTATAGATACCCACTTAGACCCACCGTAATAATAAACTGTAGCTAAGTCTAGAGATCTAGCCAGATCTATATCTAGCAGTAGAACTTGTGCCAAATCCGTTCGGAGAGGCACTGCCACCACATCTGGAATCTGCCGCCAAGCAGTAGTAGTTGCATTAATGTGTTCCGGTGGAAGGGTGTGGCTGCCGGCGAAATCACATGCGCATGAGACATATCATCCCCGTCTCGAGTGATGGACGCAGCAGGATAAATGCGACTCAGTAAAGATTTGAATCTCATACTGAGTCGCACGCATTATTTTTGTCATGGGCGAGGGTCACCACTTACCATCAGGTGGGCCCTCAGCTCGTTCTGTCACTAATTCACATAAAAAAAAGAACTCAGACAAGGATCTCAGATAAACTCATCGTCAGACTTGATCCGACACCATCGTCAGAAGCCGGTCATTATAATATTATTTTGTAACTTCTAGCAATAATCATCGGACAAAGATTTTGGCATGACACCGTAACGGCATCGAAGCACTTTATTCAATAAATAAATATTCATGAATATTTTACACATCGTCATCTAGCCCCAAACTACGCTTAGCTTGTACATGTTTTTTGCAATATTTATGAATAAATAATGTAGTCAACATTGGCCGGGATCGGCATCTTAGTATGCTCTCCCAACACATAAGCCTCAGTTATAAATTGAGGAAATGCAAAACGATAATAAGCTCTTGAACATCGCCCCCTTGTACAAGTGCGTCGAGGGGGCAGAATAATCCCTTGTTCACCCCCTCAAATTTCAGCAACGACGATTCTGTGAATTTACTTCAAACAAACGAAAAATGTGAGTTATGACAAACTTTATAACTATCATACTGTTGTACATAGATAAATAGAGGGGTTGAGTTAGTATCATACAACATTATGTGTTCATGAAATACTAAATTAAAAGCAATATTTTATGAGCAACTAAGAGACTTCAACTCGTAGGCAAGACGAATCTAAAAACCATTTCCATTAATCCGGTAAACAAACTACAGAATTTCAGACATCATTATTATAGGAACTAATGTATGTAATTCTTGGAAGGAAGCGGTCCCATTACTCACTGCTCCGCGCACTGCAGACATATCCCTAATTTCCTTTCTTTGGAAGGCCATATTAATGTTGTTCCTATGCCTTCTTCCGTTTCAACCCTAATAGACAAGAGAAACGTTAATGTGCCATTATTAACTGTCATGCTAGCAGTGTAGTTGTCTATAGATAGACAGTTTATTCAGTCATTCTTTGCATACTTTGCAGGGCAGTTGGATGGGTAACCGTTTTGGCAAACGCAACGATTC
This sequence comes from Aplocera efformata, assembly GCA_921293045.1. Classification (NCBI taxonomy): domain Eukaryota; kingdom Metazoa; phylum Arthropoda; class Insecta; order Lepidoptera; family Geometridae; genus Aplocera; species Aplocera efformata. The sequence goes on from OV121057.1 coordinate 4,263,603, forward strand.
CTTGGCTCGGAGGTGATGATAAATGTTATCCCCAGCTACATCAGTTTTTTGATTTAGAACGAAAGGGACCACAAAGCTAGCTCAACAAAAAAAACCATATCATACAAATGGACACCCAATGAAATAGCATTATGCACACGCGAGAACTAGAAAAAAAACTGATTAAAAAATGCGCCTGCTACGTAAAACTTTTTAAAATGGTTGGAATTGATTTTTCTTCATGATCAGAACTCACTGAGCTTACTGAAAAGCTCACTGAGCTACTTTTTACCTAGTTCGTTCCACCTATCTCAACACTGTCTTTGTTTTCCACGAATAGCTCTGCAAATACTTTCCCGTACCTTCAGTAAATCAAAAATTTTCAAATAATTAAAATGTCAGAAAGTATTAAATTTAAACACTTATAAGTCATGGAAGCCTTGATTGATTTAATTAATTTGTAAATCTAAATAAACAAGCCAATGCATTTTCCGATAATCAAGTAGTACAAGCTACTTACCCAGTTAAAGCTTCATTGCTTAAACAGAAAAATACACAATATCAGCTGCTATTATAAAATTAAGTAGCAATTAGCTCGAGTAACAATTAGTATCGATTGCTATAATTGTTTGAAATGGAAGTACAACCCAATAGACTATCGTTCATTAATTTAAACCTACAGCAGAAATAACAATACGTGTGGAGTATTAGCGTACCCATTTCTACCGTCATTTTTTTTCTTCGAGTCTGAGTATGTGGCCAGCTTTGCTGTTAGAGTTTTCAAACCGTCCGAAGGCCTCCAGCATGGCTTTTCGACTAAAATAGCGGTGACCGACAAAATTTTTACAAATGTGTTTTGGTATGCAATTTTGCGCGGTTAAAACTTAGCGTGTAAGCGCCCACCGACGCGCCGGGACCGCCGCGCCGCCCGGTGGTGGTAATAAAATACATTTAAAAAAATATGCCAAGTAGGATCAGTTAAATTTAAATCGAACCCACATGCTACCCGTGTGAAGCCGATGCGGATTGTTAGTGGGTTAATTACAATAAAAATACCAAGATTGGTTTATGTGTTTTTTTTTATAATAGACGTGCGACAGTCTTGTTAGTCTTGTAACAGTCTTGTTAACCGAAAGTTCTGTACCACCACGGCAAAAAAATACGCAAATGTAATGACTCAGAAGTTATCGTATTGTATGAGCCTCATATAATTCCATAAGCATGAATACGTACTTATGCTCGACGTTCAAGATAATAGACTGGAACCCAATTCAGATCGATAATATCACCTGATTACTATACATTATGTTCGAAAGGAAATAGAGTGGAATAAATTAATGTTATGCATTCATGGATTCATTTCGATATGCAAATTGTAGAGTTGAATCCATGTGTACCTTTTTACTTTATTTATGAATACGTTGGATGCAGTTGTGATATTCCACAAACTCTGGCAGGTTTTTTTAATTCTATACACTTTTTATCATATCGGATACCACTACCACAATCTAGATGTAGAGATATAGTAGATGGACTTAGCGGGAAGCTTTTGCCCCGGCGTGAGACTAATAAACCGACTTCAATACTTGAATCACTTATTTGACGCGTTTAGAGGTGGAATTTTTTCATGAAATTTCTATGAGACTACATTAGGATATAACACTGTCAAATTAAAAAAAAATCGGTCCACAATTGGCAAAGAAATCGCCCAACAAATATACAAAAAAAAAATTCTTTCTCCTATTTAAAAACTACGACTATCTCATTTACAGCTACAATTTTTTTAACCCCCTCCGACAAATAGATATTTTAGTTTGTAGTGTGTATCTGTGTCTGTCTGTGGCGACGTAACGAATGTCGGTTTTTCCTATTTAAAAGCTGACGTGATTGAGATGATTCTTAGCAATAATTTATAAAGATTTGTTCGGGCGTTTGAAGATTATCAGCTAATTACCATTAAGAAATCGAGGGTTTTACATTTTCGTAAAATAAACTTGTATCAGATACAATGTGAAGCACTTAACCATATGTTATTGGTACATCGGATCACCGAGGGGTGCTAAATAGGCCACTGCGATAACCGGCGTACTGCACCGACCGGTTGGTAAGTTCATGGCCATTTGTTACGTAGGGCCCATGCGTACGGCACAACCCAATTATGGTTGCCATACTATGGAAACATGTATTCTTCCATCCATCTTGTATTTTTAGTCAGAAGATTCAGATACTGAAATTATTATGCGCTTGCTAACCAGTTTCTCAGAACAAGGCCAAACCTTTGGTATCTGCTCGGCCAAAAGAGCAATGTGATCATGAAACGTGAGTTTTCAATGTTGTCGAATGTTATGTGGAGTCATACACATGATATATATTATTACCAAGTCACAGAACAAACATTTATGTTTGACCTAAGGCGAAGAAGACGGAGAGTTACTGAGCTGTGAGATAAATAAAAAAATCAAGTCAAAAATAAATTATCAAATATAGATATTGGATCAAAAAAAATAGCTTGTCACTCATGTTTGTATGTTTTAAGAGAATCTACTGATCGTGTTCCAGTTTAAAGTAATATTATATTAGCAATCAAAGAAACCTTTTGACAGCCCTGAGGATCGGCGGTACAGTCAAGTAAATTTGTTTGTAACCGGATTATAAATCAATCATGAGTCTGACGCACACTGCTGAAGAAAATTGCGTTATGTTCCGTTTCATTACTATGTCTTCCTTCAATTTGCTACTTGAGTAGAAATTATATCTTTAGGATATCCGTTATTTTTGCAGGCAAACAGGCAGGATTTAGGTAGGTTATCTATGTGAATAAAATAGACCAGGGATAAAACATTTTTAGGTTTTTCGTGGTTAATAGCCACAGCAGCGCATGTATTTAAACACCTGAATATAATTTCCTAATTGGTAAAATACAAAAATTGTATTTTAGCCTAGAAGAATTATTCCCATAACGTTGCGAGCCTGTCTCCATCAACAACAAAGTTGATACATCAAGAGCTATGTTATCTTCTAATATATAAAAATAAATATATAAAAATAAATATATAAAAATATATAAAAGTTTGTTTGTTCTTATTTTATGCACCATCCTTCCGATTGCGATGAAACTTGTTCTACTTATTCCTTGCACTTGCGCGAAGGTATAGGCATAGTATAAACTTTTTTTCGGCAACAACGCGTTAGATACCATCTTGTACAATATAAAAAGATGCAAATTTAGTTTCGCTATCATATGTCAGTGGGCCAGTGTCCTAAAGCTAGTATATAGTAAAGTGCATGAATCAATAGCTTTACATACCATTTTTTTATTGTATGACACCACTAGCTGCATTCACCTTATATTTCTGGATAAAAATAGCATTCCAGACTATAATCTATAATAAATATACTCTGTGCCAAATTTGTGCGCGATTGGTCCATTCATCCAATCTTTCGCGTTTATAATAGTATTAAGTTTTAGAGTCGACGTTTTGAGGAATACTTTTTCTGATCAGGATACAGTAATTACGGGATTTTCATCTTACCTGTACTTACTCAGTTGAAAGCTAACATGTCCTTGTGCACTAGAAACCGTCAGAGATTTATCAAAAGGTCTGTAAGTCTGTGTTCCATCTTCATTGGCGGTGGAGACGACAGCAAGGGATCTCGATGAATAGCTCAATTTGTATGGATTTGTGGCTTGGCTGGGGGACTCTTCTCATCGCTGGTTTAAGCAGTACGAGCTACTATTTAGTTGTCAGCTTGCAATATCATCAACTGTACAAAATATCTAATCGAGGTGCAACATGCCTTTTTTTATTTTTCAAGGGTTCCGTACGCAAAGGGTAAAACGGGGTGATTTCTCCGGCACCCACGCCCTTCCACCGGAACACAGTAATGCGAGCACTACTGCTTGTCGGTTTGTTAAACGGTTTTCACGATTACCCGTGATGTAGTCTTCTTATTTTCGTGTGAGTAAGCCGGCTGTGGTGTGGCTTATCGAGTAGGGACCAATATCTTAACGTGCCCTCCGAAGCACGGACGTAGGGTGAAAATGTAAATGATGCATACATATACTTATAACGTCACGCCTTTCTACCCCAAAGGGCTAGAGTAAACCTCAATGAGGACTTTAATCTCACGTTCGCTTAGTAAAGGCGACGGCCGAAAGAGGCGTTGTACCAGATGTAGGGCATCGCATCAGCGCTGCAATGCGACGCCGTCATAGATCCGAACTGAATTTTTTATTTCGTATAGGAGCACTTTGTGACCCGTCCTGGTTACATAATATGGGTTATGGTTTATGCACTGTGAGCCAGATGATGATCACAATGTACTATTGTAATGTACACTTTGAAAACATTAGCATGGCTCGTAATGTTGATACGATCTATAGGTAGTTTACCAGGTAGGATACCACAATGGATTTGGTGGAAGAACCTGATAATCACATTATTAGTATATCGGCTCGATAATACATTCTGTGAAATTTTTAAGCCGCTGCCTATTACGGTTCTAAATATACAAACCTTTAAGTGGACATATAGACCTAGAAGAACGGGTTCTTTACCTTTGGGTACGAAACCCAAAAAAGTTACGATAATATCATAAAGTCAATACCCAATGAGATGTTATTTAGCCTTATGTACGTTTTAAGCACCGAAAATCCGTTTTGTGGTCTATTTGATATATTATAGAGCTACGCAATTCGCTAACAAAGGTCAAAGTAACAGTAGAACTTTAAAGATTTTTATTTTAAAGTATTTACCATAAACTTAGGACAACATTAATGTTGATACATTCTGCACGCCATTTCTATGACTTTTATAAACATCTATCCTGGATTTTAAGAAATATTGAGCGGCCTAATTATTCATGGGAAACCTTAGCATTTGGTGTATCTATGGTCCGACAATAATAGAACTAACAGTGAACAAAAAGTCCACTTTTACATTCAAATGACGGGTCTTGAACCTGCAGCCTTTGCTGTAGTCAATTTTTAACAATGCCAAAATTTCGGGCGTGATCTATTGCCTGTTGCCGCAATTGTAACCATATGGCTATAGTCAAGCCAAGGTTGCAGGTTCAAAACAGAGGTACATAGAGCAATACTTTCATTAATTGGACAATTTATGTGCGCAATACTTCTTTTTAAATCATGAAGGAAAATATAGTGCCACTGCCATATTCTAGAACCAAAACTTCAAAACATGTTACATCTACCAACCCAAATTAGGTTGGTAGATCAACGCCCATCACTCTCGATTATTGAGAGAAAGCTTGTGTATTGGAAACATTCGATTTGGGTACGTATTATTTAATAGCAATTATTATTATTCCTCATTATTTATTTTATTTCTCATTTGTATACATTTTTCACTACAAAATAATACATATTTATAAAATAAACAGTATAAAAACATTGTAGTAAAAAATATATAAAAACGGACGACCACCGACTGCGGAGTAAGACCCAAGCAGTCGGTGGCTAGGGCTGCAGAGAGAGGAACCTCCTGACGATGCGTGCCGTGTCCAGGAGTACCGCCTTCTGTATCTGGCCCTTGATCCAGCCGCCTAGCGAGAGCCTCTTAAGATGTTGGTCGAGGCTCTTCGCTATAAGTCCGTTCACTGAAACGACTATTGGGACGATAATCGTTGAATCCACATCCCACATAGCGGTAATCTCATGGGCCAAATCAAGGTACTTGCTATGCTTGTCCTTCTCGGCCTTCACGAGATTAGCGTCATGTGGAATAGTGATGTCAACGAGTATCGCCCGGCGCTCTGGCCGGTCTATTATCACGATATCAGGCTTATTGGCGACAATAGTCCTGTCCGTGATAATAGACCGGTCCCAGTAGAGCGTAGCACGGCTATTTTCAAGAACTGGCGCCGGTGCGTACTTATAGTACGGCACTTCAGATCCGACAAGTTCATATTTGAGTGCAAGTTGCTGGTGGATGATCCTGGCTACAAGGTTATGTCTATGCAAATACTCTCCGTTAGCCAAGTGCGAACAACCCGAAAGTATATGTCTGAGAGACTCACCGGGACAGTGACATGCACGACAGATGTCCACCGTCCCATCCTTCATTATATACTTGCGGTAGTTGTTCTTCTTGACTACTTCATCCATGATTGCACAGACAAATCCTTCGGTTTCCCCAAATAGGTCACCGAAACGTAACCAGTTCACCGAAGCGGGCAGATCCACATCCGGCCCCGTGAGGGCCTTGTAGAACCGCCCATGCAGCTCCTTGCTCTCCCATATGCTCTTGCGGTCCTGAGTGCTCAGCACCTGTGGTTTCCGCCAGTTCTCCTTTGCCAAGGAGAGCGGGGTGAGGTTTTTATCAACTGCCACGACATCGCGATGCATCTCGTACTCGGCGTGGAGAAAGTACTCCCTGAGATTGTACACCTCGCGATTGTGGAGGGTCTTGGCATTAAGGAAACCTCGACCTCCATGCTTCCGTGGGATGTACATTCTCATTACCGACGAGCGCGGGTGCCGCATGCGATTGGCCGTTAGCAGTTGACGTACCTTACGATCCAGGGCGTCTAACTCTGTCTGAGTCCATCGTAGAATGCCAAAGGTGTATATGAGTAGAGGCATGACCCAGCCGTTAAAAGCGCGAACCTTGTTACCACCTGACAAAAGACTGTTAAGTACTTTTGATAGGCGGCAAAAGAAACGCTCTTTAACCGACTGTTTCATGTCTCTATCCATTATACCTAATGCCTCCGACATACCAAGGTACTTGTAGGTTTCAACTTCGGAGAGAGATCTGAGAGATATTGTTTCGGAAAGTTGTAAATTTGTTGAATTCACAACCTTCCCTCGCTGTACATGCATGACATGTACACATGACACCAAACTCCATGCCGATAGCGTTGCTAAACATCTGAGTGATGTTAAGCAGCGCCATCAATTCGGTTTTTTTCGGTGTAAAAAGTTTGAGGTCATCCATGTACATCAAATGAGACATTATCTCTCCCTCTCTCCTAAGTCGATAGCCTAGACCTGAATCCTTCAGTAGAGTGCTGAGAGGATTCAGTGCTAGGCAGAACCACAAAGGACTCAGACTATCGCCCTGGAATATACCCCGCTCAATCCTTATCAGGTCTTGCGGAACAGAGTAGTCCTGTCGGCTACCTGGATATCGAAGGACTGTGGTCCACTGCCTCATACATGTTCCTAGAAAAGATCTCAAAGTTGTATTTACTTTATACAACTCTAAGACCCTTTCCAACCATGTATGAGGCACTGAATCGTAGGCCTTCTTGTAATCAATCCAGGCAGTCGAGAGGCTTCCCCTGTTTCGTTTGACCTGTTGGCTAATAGCCATGTCAATGAGGAGGAGCTCCTTAGTACCGCGAGACCCAACCCTACATCCATTCTGAGCGGGGGCCAAAATATTGTTAACAACTACGTGGTTATTAATTTTTACGGTCAGAATGGATGTAAGGAGCTTGTAGATGGTAGGTAAGCACGTGATGGGTCTGTAATTCTTAGCTTCTGCGGTACTACCAGACTTATGGAGCAGGATGGTGTCACCAGTTGTAAGGAAACTTGGGAGAGACCCAAGCTCTAGATTATTATTATTATTATTAGCCTGTATTGTCCCACTGCAGGGCAAAGGCCTCCCTAATCCCCTTCCACTCCTTGCGTTTTTGACAATTATATTATTTCAAAATAGCAATACCATTTAGAAAATAAATAGATACCAATGTGATGTAGCTCCACTAGGTAATCTTACCGAGTGTTTATTCATGTTTCAATTTATTGTCCCTCTACGATCGTATTTTCTAAAGAGCCACCTTATTTTCTTAGAGCTGTTTTATGTGGGGAAACCAAGAGAATAGCTTCTTAACGTAATATACTGTCTGTTCAGCGCGGCGCACGTAAATTATTGTTTTGTATTAATAGCCTTTGTAATCGACATATTTATGTCTGACTGTAACTTAAATTTATTTCACGATCTATAATATAATATACATGTATAATTGACAGCAACTATTCCATAATTATGATTATATTTAAAATTGTGCCAAAACATAATGTTGCCAGATCACACTTATATTATAAAGGCGAAAGTTTGCATGTATATGTATCTGTGTGTGTGTTTACTTATGTTTCTTGCTCCTTCACGCTCAAACAGCTCCACGGGATCCAAATCCGTGGATTAACACATAGCCTATGTTTAATCCCGGAAAACCGCGGGTACCAACGCAGGGCGCATCTAGTATTATTATCTAACATAACCAAGCCTTCGTGAATGACCTTATAGTGAGAATAAATGAGTAGTACCCAGGGCGATAGAGCCGCGATAGAGCTTTTTTATATATAAAAAGTATTTTAGAAAAACAAAGCGTTTTCAAGAAAAACAATTATACAGGTAAACTTAAACAACAAATCCTTATTTAAACACAAAATTTCATCCAAATCGTTAAAGCCGTTTCCGAGATACGCGAAATAAATATACAAGAATTGCTCGTTTAAAGTAATAGAAGTTCTTGAAAATAAATCAAGGCTAGTTTACGACGCTTAAAAATCAAAAATCAACTAGTAAATAAAAATGTATCCCGTTTTCATAACAATATTACACAGTGAACGGTATTTTCAATTCAACCAAATTACTTGTCAAATGTATACACGATTGATTCAAATAATACAAATAATGATCTTATAATTTGGTAAAATGATTAAAAAAAAATTATCGGGACATTATCATAACAGTAGTAGAAAAAGTTGCAGAAAATATATGTGTTTTAATATACTACTTGACTGAGCCCACACAAACAGAATGCACAGAGACCGGATTTCCGGAAGCTTGGGTTGAAGTTAAGTAAGTAGGGCGGACATTCATAGCAAATTACTCTTGTCCTTTCTGAACACAGTCAAGGGTGTCATGAGTTTATGGGCCCTAAGGCTTTTATTGGCATGTGATGTGAGAAAATTTGGTGTCGTTGTTTGTAATTATTATATATAAAAAATTTTGTTGTATTGTACAATAATTATCTATCTATTGTAGTGTATATGTAGATAATAATTTAATTAATATACAATATATAAAAATAATTTAATATGTAGATAATAATATATTATATCTCAAAAACTATGCAAGATATCAGATTCAAACTAATTTTGGTTAAAAGCGCTTTGCAAGATCTAATACCTCAATTTTGGTTTGGAATTTTTTCTACTTTAAAAGTTAAAGCAAGTTAAAAATCCAACTGGAGACAAATATCTACATTTTCAATCAAACATTTAATTACTTTAGTACCCAGATGTATTGCAGATATTTATAACACTAATTGTTATAAATTTCTGCAATACTGCAGAAATTGATATCTGCTGTTTTCCCCCATAACAGAACACCGTATATAATAACTAAAATAAAGCAACCAAGCAACCAAGAAGTCTCATTCTACGTACCGCAAATGCAACGGAGCTAAGTCTCGAGGCGAGAGCTTATATTTGTTTCCTCCGCTGCAGCTTTTCATCTATATTCAAAACCAAGAAGACTGCATATCAACAATATTGAACACATCTCCATTAATTTTTATATTATTTTTAAATTTACAAGAAGAAATTTTAATGCATTCTGTTTTTTGATAAGCACCGGCTTTTGTTTTAAATAGTGAAAAGTGCTTAAAAGTGCTTGGGTAGCCTAACTACCTACCGACCTACCTAACCTACCGACCTAACCTACCGACGCGAACACTATAAACCCCCAAAATATACAATATTGTCTATACAGTCTATTAGACAGCCTAGAATAGCATCTGCCTTGGCTATTTTTACTCGTAGAAAGTATAGAAAAGCAGCATAAATACTGACTTCCGGTACGTGGCATTGTTATTCTGTGCATCCGGTTCCCAGGGCTGTAAGTGATGAATGTATGGAGACTGCGGTTATGATTCACGTTGCCTTGGTGCTTTTTCAGTAATAGACGGCTAAGCTCCTTGGTTTTACTAATTATTTTTAGCCATTGCAATTTTGCCTGTTGTATTTTGATTTACATTTATGCACGTATATTACACGGAATTTCTAAATTTAAAGGTAGTATTACCCACAGATTAGAATCACTTTTCCAACATCACATTAGAATCAAGCTTTTCTCCGCAACAACTCACAGATAAACAGTGATAAACTCACCAGAACTCACCACCATTATGAATCAATAGAAGCATAATTTCTAACTGATTACCGAACTCAATAAACATACGGGTATAAGAGCATGAACCGCTCTGAATCTAAACGGGACACAATCCAATTGAATAAATTATATCTCGTATGTAAACCACCCAAGTGTAACAGTAACTCAATTGACCTAAATGCATGTTGTAAATAGTTAAACGCGAGGTGTTGCCACAAGTTGATTCAGAGTAACCTGCAACAACCAAGCATATTTGAAACTATTCCTAGTAGGTATTATACAATGTTGGTACCTCAAAGTCAAAGTCATTAAACTTTATATCCATTAATGTCTTTAAAAATGTGTGGACACGCCACTTTTTCTAATACTTGTTCCAAGTTCGTCCGGAGAAGTACTGCCACCACATTTGGCAATAGCCGCCAAACAGTAATGCAAGCGTTGCTGTGTTCCGGTAAAATTACAGGGACATAAAATGTAACTTACCCATTTCAGAATAACAGGCGCAACGTGATGTTATATAGGGCTTCTCATACTAAGGTATTGAAGGACCTAAGTTGTTTTTCAGTCATCTGTAACCACTTAATATCAGGTGGGCCTTCTTATTCTGTAACTTTTAAAACAATAAATAAAAGACGCAGAGTGTCTTAGTAGAAGCATGGGTATACTTTTTATCGTGAATGAAAAGAAAATCGATGTAAGTAATTGAACGCGCGGTCAAACGGAACAGTTCCAATATGTTTAGGGTTATTTTTCAGTCAAATGGACCTACCATTTGACTGACCTCAACTATAATTGACTGACTGACTGTACTCAATAATAGTATGTAATTGATACACCAATCAACGTTATATTGGGTAATAATCCTTACGGAGCTGGGTTTGTACGTAATTATGGTTCCATTATTTATTACAAAGCACTTTCCTATATAAGTTTTGTATTTGATATTTTTCTATAAATCAAATAAATTAAATCCATCTAATCATTAATTATGTACCTTAACAACTTTTTTAAAGTACTTTATTATAGTATATGGGTTCGAATATTATTTTCATGAATGGGGCATGCAATTCTTATTAGATTTAGCAACATTGTTTGCTGATTATACCTATATGATTGCTCTGTGAATAACAGTTAGTACAAATAAATTATATTTTCCCCCTTTTAGTTTTTTATATGCGGTAATTAACTGGTAGTGAGTTAGGCTATCATTATTTATTACAAAACACTTTCTTTCCATAGTTTTAAGTTTGATAATTTTATTAATTTATTTATATCGTCATAAACAATTTCCTCAGATATCATTATAAATTCACATACGTAAGCGTTATGTGCTCGTCTATTATTTACTCATGAACGAGGCGTGTAGATCTGAACATACATTGTTAACTGATTATATTATGATTGCTCTGTCATTGACATTAATCTATTTCTCCGAGGAGGTAATAATCATTTCCGCAACCCAATCAAAATTTAGCACTCACATTTCTGTATTCCACTTCGAGGATATTGCAATATTGTCTCCATGTTTCAGGGTGCAATGCTGAAGTATATGTACAAATTAATTTTCTTTTCCCTGTTTTTCTTTTCTCCGTGCGAACATGTAGGTGACTATTATTGATTTAACTGTTATTAAGGCGAACTATAGTTTTAATTAATCCTTCTGCTCGTTCCAATACCTAATAACAATTAGCTATGTAAGCGATAATAATGTAAGTTACTAATTTATTGGAATGTAAAAATGTTTCGGATCCTATTTATACGTTCCATTCTTTTCATGCAAAAACAAATACTTTTTACAGAAAACGTACCCTCAAGTACCTAGGTACTTAAATTTAACAAATGTTAGATCGTACTCAAGGAATGCTTCAATAAAATTATAAGGATCCTTAGCTTTCTAAGGATTCTTTTTTCTCCGTAGCCTTCTCCGAGCTCATTTGATAAAAGAAATAAATCAATTGTAAAAATTCTGCATGTTACCTGCGGCGAATAAGAACAATGTTTGATGAAAAAGATAAGTTTGAAAAATATAATCTAAAAATCATTTTAGTGCTATTTCAACGCATAGAACAAAGGTTCCGTACAACCGAATGATTTTTACATTCGGTTTTACGGAACCTTTGTTGAACTGTTGTGGTGTCCGCCATAGTCACATATATATTCTGTGAAAATTACAGCCCGCTACGGCTGAAAGGTCAAAGATACAGCCCGAAGACGTTGTGGGCTCAGTAGTAATAGTTTTCCGTTTACACTTCACATGGGAATCCTAAAAATGTTGTACACTCACATTCTACTAAATATTGATATACCAAATGACTTTTTAAAAATTGTTAGATACTGCTCCGTGTAGCTCTCACATATCATACCCAATACAAACAACACGAGAAAATTCTCGAAACATAATTTGACATGTTAAAAGCATGCTCATACAATTTGATTCAAAATATGTCTTGCCAGTTTTATTCTCAAGAAGTCACGCATAGGTACATCTATCTGTATCTATACTTTGACTTTATAAAATACCATACCAAATTAAATCTACTAAGAAATGTTTAAAAAAACTAAATAGAAAAAACCTACTTCTATTATTCAATATCAGTTTTTTATTTCTTATTATTCAATATCAATTGTTTATTAGTCTATCTTGTACAAAAAAACATACACCCATACTTTATATTTTTAAGGTGGTTAAAATCCTTATTGAGTTATAGTTCTATTTGCACACACGAATTTATGACATCTCAAACTTCGTTATCGTGATGTGACATCGATTTATAATATATTACCTACCCGCAATTAACTTAATCATTTTCTATTTTGAGCTTTGCCCATTACTTTTTCTTGGCTTGCGGCCTTTACATACGCCCACACTCATTTATTAAAGACAGTAATTTTTTAACAAAATCTATCAACCAGCCTAGGTCACTAGCGATTCACAACATATATTAATATTGTTGGTGTCAAATGAAATGAAACTAATTGGTTTGTTATCTCTTGCCTGAAATTAAGTTTTTGTGATAAGACAGAGCTTAAGACAGAGGGATCTCCAAAGTCAAAGTCAAACTCATTTATTCCTTTAGATCTCAAATATCATTTGGACACGTCAAATTTTATACATGCATGTACACATATTCGTGAGCATTTAACGTGTCACAGGATAAGGTTCGATAAGGTCTTCCGATGTATCCTGCACTCATTACAGGCAAATGAGATGTTACAACCATGTCTGTCCTCACAGCTCAGTTGGTAGAAACTCTGTCTTCTGCAAACCTCCAAGACATGTTTCATGCCCCCCACAAATTATGTTTGCCTCGGCTTAGGATCGATCCCTAGATCCTAAGCAAACATAAATTGTGGGGGCCTCTTCTTTGAGGCTCATGCCAACATCGGAATCCGATTTCAGGATTAAGAAATCCATAAACGGAAATAAATGTAAATTAATAAGTTGTGTCCTATACAATATATGGCATATTACAAAAAGTATCCTTTTATCCGGCCATCATCTAAATTGAAAATCGCACTGGTATTATAAACACGAGAGTGTATAAAAGGTGTGTGTGTGTGTGTTGGTGTTCGTCTGCATGTGTGTGTTTGTGTGTGTATGTGTGTGTTTTACTCCTTGCCAAACGGATTTGAATGAAATTTGATACCAGGATAACTTATATCCTGGATTAACACATGAGCTTTTGATCCCGGAAATACCGCGGGGCGCAGCTAGCCGGTTCATACATTTTTGGGTACTATGCATTTAATTCCAAAGGCGAGTACCGAGCGGCTCGCTCACTTCGTGCCGCGTAGTAAAGAATGACGTTACAATGGTCCTCGAGGTTCGCAGAGCGCGTTGTTGAAAAATCGCTTTATCTTCGGCAATTATTATAAGACAAATTACTTACTATTTATTAGACAATTATTATTTAACAAATTACAAAAAAGAAGAATGTTCTCAATATTTACGTTTTTTTTGTTATATATATTAAGTATTGAAATCAATTTATTCGTTTTTTAAATTTGTCAATTATTACCTTCAGTACATTAATATTATAATGGTGAAAGTTTGTATGTATGTGTGTGTGTCTCTCTCTCTCGCTCAGTGTGAACTCTCCCAGTTCAATGGATTCGGATGAAATTTGGTACCAGGATAACTTTTGATCTCGGAAAACCGCGGCCCGCAGCTACAGCAGTGATCCCCAATTCAATACGCAGTTTAGTTCACTTACCTTATTTTAAAAATCATAAACAAATATTCACGGAGATTTCATAAAATATTTTCAAATAGTAAGAATACGTTTTACATCTATATAACTAGATGATAACGAAAGAGCTTTAAATAAAGCCAAACGCTCTTCTTTATGTGCCGATAATCTGCCGCTAAACATCCAACGGTTATCTGGCAGCCATAATAATCCTGGCCCGGGAGCTATGTGGCGCTACCATCGGCTACATGGTAGTTTTCAGGTGTGTACATAGCCAAATTATACAACATTGGTATGTGGCGGCAACACTGTCGCCCCATCCCAACACTAGATGTTAGAGTGAGACAACAATACGATGAGAAGAGGTTATGTAGAGATTGTAAAATAATCATGTTATTACTTGAAGTGTTATAGAAGGGACCAAGATAATATACTGGAATTGGTGACACGGTGGTATCATTCCGACCCTCACCATCCTCAGGTATATATTAGGACTGCAATGCAAGTGGACAAACAACTACTCAACTATAAAAGTGGCCTTCAACCCAAATTTTTGTAGTATGTTCACAATTGATGTCAGGATGTAACGCAAAACTGCGAACTCTAGCCGGATACAGATCTAACCTGATTGGTCACACGAAATGGCACCTCATAAAATATTTCCAGTGTGTACAGAACTTTATTCACGTAGCTATTATGTCCGTTCGTCGCTTGCTACGACAGTGGGGGCTTGTACGCGCGAATGGTCACTCCATGCTACATTCAAATAAAACATAATAACGCGTGTATGACGATAAACGCTGTACCAACCTTATCCAACAAAACTTGTGTGGTCTCGATGGGTCTACAAAGCCGAGCAAGAACCCTGACTGCGGTACTCATCCTGCTAAGTGGTGAGTGAAACATTATTTTCCTAACTTTGTTCGACTTCGCGCGTCTACAAGTTTGTGATAAATGTTCGCGCAGCACTCTTAATTTTTATCTGACGTTATTTGAAAAGTTTAGATTCGATGGTATAAATCAAGATTATTACTCTGTTCAGTGGATTAAGTAGTTTTATAGCATCAAGAAAACTGTTGAAGATAATAACGGTGATTGAATGAGATTGCGTTTAAGTTTTTGATATCATAATAGGTACTCATGATATGGTTTTCCATCGTAAAAAAATAATACTCGCTCATGGTAAGCCAGGCAGTATTCTCCGCCCTGTCAATATTTGGAAGTGACCGTTTAGTGGCATTGGAACTGAGTATTTCCGTGCTTTCCGAAGCATCTTAACATAACCAGTTCATGTTAAGCCGAGAGCTGGCCATTTACTCACACAAAAGAAGTCTTAAATAATAATTGACGTTTTATAAGGCTTTTGAATTGTTCATTATAGATTTGAATTTGAAACTATTCTGACTATTTGAAACTATTCTGACTATTTAACTATTTCTGAGGCCTTATTAGAGTTGATCGCAAAGTAAATTTTATGTAACTAATGAAATGGGCACTAATTGAAACCAAAGATATATGTTATATATACATATCAACACGAAAATTAGCCTGAGGCGGCAAGGCGCCAGCCGCCGGCGTTGCAGGAGCATATAATGTGCTTTGAGACTTAATATGAAACTGTTCTTGTCTCATGTCGTCTGTAATTCCACCGGCACCTTTCAAACCCGGTCACAGAAATGCGAGTGCACTACGTGCTACAAAATCGTAGCAGAACCTGTAAACTTAATTAAGACGTAGTTCTGCTGAAACGTATACGTAGCAATACGTAACCATATCTACGTAACGTAGCGTACCAACTTATAATTCTATCACTGCAAGATAACAGGCCTACTTTCTTTAAGCGAGAGACCGATCCGGATTGATAGATGTCGCGTCTTTGAATTGTTTGGTTTGAGGACACGATATCTTTGAACTTTTTTGGATGTGGTCAAAGATACCTGTATTGTAGATAGATATTGCTTCAAAAACCATTTCCATGCCGCTTGCGTATTCGTTTGATTAAAAATGTATGAAGACAAATTCAGTGTAATTCAGTCGGCCTTGCGCGCATATGTACGCTCCCATGACATGTCGTTCTACTATTTATTTATTCTGTGATGCCGGTCAACATAACCCAGTTGCTTATTTTCATATTTCTTACGACAAACGTTTTTCTTAAGGAATATTTACTTTTTGTATAATCGGATAGATTTTACGAAACACAGAAACTACAGAAATGTTTGTTTCTATATCCAATTCAAATCAATTAAACCCAAATTCTATTTCGTCTTTATAATGTCTTTTAAAAAATCTTGAATCAAGTCCTTTAGAAGAAATAGATAAATCTTTTTAAAGTAAAACTGTGAACTCTAATAAGTTGGGTTGCATATTACTGACTATAAGGACTGACATGACCTATTCTTATAGGGTCGCCAAATACTTGCCACTGTCGTTACCTACAGAGAATGTTTTGCCATTGTCTTCTTTAACTAAATTCTATCACCTCAAGTCACCAAAGTACTGGTACACAAGGACTGGGAAAAAAAGGGTTTTAAATTTTTTTCCAGCATCATGTAGCCAGTTGGGACAGATAATTTGATGATTAACCTTAATCACTTTTAAAAACCTATTTCAGCCCTCGTTGCATTAAGGCCATACAGTCGATGTCTTGTTCCACCATCTCCCTTAGCATGCATTCCCAACCCAATCAACTATCGATTGTCCCTGCATTTAATAGTCCTTACGATCTTCTGCATCCAACCAACCTCCAACTTCTGATTTCTCAAATCAGTAGACATGCCTAAGAGTAAGACGTGAACACCAGAATAGTACCGCTTGAGTGCGCGTGGGTGCTATCGATTGATAAATCAATGCGTTATATTTTATTCATACAACAAGAATAAACGTAACACTCATACAATCGATCTATGAATCACTGTGTGAGACTTTGTTTTGTGCATTGTCTCCCATTGCTAATTAAACCGTACCCCAGCCAGTCCAACTGGCAGCACTGTTTCAACGTTTGAGTTAGTTAAAACTTATTACATTTTGTAAGCATGTTTTGATATGATTTGAAGTGGGTTCATTGTTTTCATCATGTTTTTTAATAGTGTAGTGTACTGGTAGGTGGTCCAAGTGTGGTGACAGTACTTCTTTAGTTCTACTTTTACTTTCTATTTTCGGGTAACTGTAGGGGTTCACAGACGCGAGCAACTGGACTCCCTCAGGCGAAGGTGGTTTTAGAACCAACGCATTAGGCACAAAATGTATTTTTTTAGCGTAGTACCATACGCCGGGTATCCACTAGTTCCGATATTGACTTCGTTACAAAATTACGTAAAATTACGTTACGTTAACGGAACGTAATTTTGTAAGGTTAATTGATCTAATGCCGCCTTCAATTACATATTCCACGTTCGTTGGAATATACAATATGGGCTTCTTGTTTGTAAAAAAAATATTTTTTAGTGACGAAAATATATTTTTTTTAAAAAGACGCTTCCTCTATAAATCAATTTAATCAATGCATGCTTTTTAAATCAATGCATACTATTTATTTTTTGTTTTGCCTTTGTCCTAGCGCACCGACTTGCGTTGGGAGTCAATGTAAACCGTTAGAATGGTGCATGCTTTCAACCAGAACGCGTTCTTTTGATGTTCTGGTTCGATTCCCATCCAGTACAAGCATAAAACCCAGAAGTCGTCAGCTCTAGGACCCTAGATTAAAACCTATAATATATTGTATCTAAGAGATCTCTCTCGTTCGTTTCAAAGGTAGGTACGA
Source organism: Aplocera efformata (assembly GCA_921293045.1). Classification (NCBI taxonomy): domain Eukaryota; kingdom Metazoa; phylum Arthropoda; class Insecta; order Lepidoptera; family Geometridae; genus Aplocera; species Aplocera efformata. The sequence goes on from OV121057.1 coordinate 4,281,683, forward strand.
AAGTAAGGTCTAGATGCCGTACTTTATTAAACTTTGTGATTAACAAAGTACGACATCCAAAACTAATAAAAAAGTTACATACATATTAAAGTTATTGGATATAGGTTTTAACATGTGAAGCAAACTTTTATAACGAGCTAAGCATTTGCATAGGACAAGGCATCAAAGTTTGATGCTGATTAGATACCCCCAGGGGCTTTCGGAAACCGGCACTACTTATAACAAGGGTGGCTATTTATCATCGTCAAAATATTTATTGGAATAGTATCTCAGTGTTTTAGTTGACTAAGTAGTGTGTAAGGATTGTTTCAGAAATAAGTATAAATACAATATTACGAGTATTATACCCTAAGTTAATAACAGCATATATTATAAAAGTACTTTTTAAACTGGTGTTAAAAATTATTTTTAGTTTTTCTCTACAAACATTTTGTATGAGAATTTTAAATGTTACAACCGAAATGATGATGAAAAATTAACAATTAAAAAAACAAACATTGCGACCTATGCATCCATTGCTAAAAAAGGGATTGGGCTCCCTAATAATATATAACTCACGTGATGTCATACTCAGTGCTGTTTTTCAGCCTTATTGAACTTTAGATATTGACGGCACGAGACCACACATTTCGTAACCTTGTTAGTCATATTTGTTCACCTCAATTATATTGTTAGTTTCCATTTTGTAAATACCTAAATTACTCCAGAAAAAATATATAATAAGAGATAGAGCTAGAAAATGGAGTAAAATAAATTATTATAAGTATTACCATAAGTGTCAAAATTTTGACAACATTTTAAGTAAATTATAAGTTAACCCTAAGTAAGTGTCAAGGTTGCACTATTAGCGTGTTAGTAGGTACATTCAATTACCCCCCCGCGGGTTCCCGCCTTGTCGGGGCGGGGGGGCTTAGTAACCGTGGTTGGGCTGCCCACGGTGAAGCCAAGAGGAACCCGGGAGGGGCTGCTCCTTTAGGCTTTGCCTCCAAGCCGACTAGGAGCGGCCACAGTAGGTGGCGGTGCCTTATGGGGGGCACCGCAACTGAGGCGGGCTGCGGTGTCGTATGGGCGGCACTGCAGCTGAGGGTTAGGGGCCGCGGCGGGAGAGGAGTGCCGGTATAGCGGTGCGCCGCTCTCCCTACCTTCCGCGGCCACGGCGGGGTCGCCACCGCTAGATGGCGGACGCGGTGGGGCCGCAGGGGAAGAGGAGTGTTGGTATTGAGAGGCGCCACTCTCCCTATCCTCTGCGGCCGTAGTGGCAGGCGACGGGGCCACATATCTGACCCGTCGCATGGGGACCTAGGGCGTTTAGATACGGGGTCATCTAACGCCCTTTCGCTGGCCAGGTCCCCGAGGTGGTTGCGACACGCTATGTGTTCTGGCGTGTCGCTAACTAAGGCGTGGCACTCGGTGCCAAAATGAGAGGGGTCCGGAGACGGACAGCCGTGGCGGGTTCGCGGATGTGTGTGTTAACGTTCCCGTGTTCCCGTCACTAAGCGGCAGAGGAGGACACCGTGGGGTTTTAGTGGGTCTAGTCCCACATAACCGCTCTGTCTCCCCGTGGCAGGGCGGTATGCGAGTGCATTTCCCCACGAAAAAAAAAAAAAAAAAAAAAAAAAAAAAAAAGGTACATTCAATTAAAGTAATGCCAGACCAGCGTGTTTGTCCAAATGTGTTATTTGAGCTACAATGTTGCCACGATATAGGTCAGAGAGCAATCTATAACAGTAAACGAATAAAACGATTGGGATCATAGATGCTCGTATGCACTCGTGCAGAAAACTAGGACCAGTCAGGCTACGTACATTTGAGAGTCTGGCCTCAGCTTAGTAGAAGCTCTGGGGAAGTCATGGGTTCGATTCCCAGGACATTTTTGTGACATAGATGTTTTTTCTTGGTGTTAACATGTATGGTAAGAATTTTACAAAAAAAATACTTTAATAGATATTCTATCAGTAATCTGGTTCTCAATGGTACCAATATATGGCTAAATAGCATAATTAAAGTCAAAGTCAAATTCATTTATTCCTTTAGATCTCAAGTATCATTTGGACACGTCAAATTTTACACATGCATGTACACATATTCGTGAGCATATAACGTGTCACAGGAACTCCCAGGCACATTACATGCACACAGATATGTCAAATTACAGTCAGTTTTCATTAAAAAGTTATATTGCGGAAATTGGTCAATATTGAAATACTGAAATGTTAACAGAATATGTATATGGCACATACACTAACAAATATAAGTACGAGTATATGTAATACCTTTAAACGAGCAATTATTGTATATATATATATTTCGTGTATCTCGAAAACTGCTCCAACGATTTGGATGAAATTTTGTGATTAGATAGGGTTTTGCTATTATATTGTATATAAGTTTACCTGTTTACTTTTATTTCCTTATAAAAACGTACATTGTTACAAAAAAACGTTTTTATAGTAAATTGAATACAGCGCCATCTCGTCAATTTTTGTGGTACTAAAACGAGCGAAGCTCTGTCGCCCAGGTACTAATTAGTGGTAAAGAACTTTCAGTGTGTATTTACGAATAGCCGGTTTTGTCAAAGGTCAAATCCTTTTGCTGGTCGCAGCCGCTTAAATTTTTAATCTTATTTTTAAACATACTATTACTACAATACGATTTAACTAGTCTTCATATAAAATCCAGGTCAGGGTATTTTATTGTATTATACATCGTTATTTTATCGATAATAATGTTTCATTTTCAACACTCTCTTTCAGCAACATCAATAGCAGAAGAGACGAAGAAATGCTACTGGTGTGGCCCTCTAGCGGAGCAAGTCCACAGGAGTCAGCGCGCGCCATCTTGTGGCCATGAGATGCAGGAGACCACTTGCGATTCTGGATACACGCATTGCGCCGTGGTTGCTACTTCACCCCGTAAGTTAACTTTATTTATGTGCGACGCTGGCCGCACTGAACGCGTTGAGTCCTCCTTTTTAGGAGTTCAGTACGTAACTTTTACTCATTTCAAGTACTATTATTCAGTCAAAATCAAAAGTATTTAGCTTAGTGGAATTTTTTGAAATAACTTGAATACGTCATTTTTATAAAATGTTGAACGTTCACACGTTCTAATTACAAAGTTTAGCAATTCGTCAAACCCTATCCGACCCTCCTCAGTCTTGTCAAAGACAAAATTATTGTGTACCTACGAAACGATATTTACTGCATAATAATTTATCCACGACCTTTAAATCCTAAGATCAAGGGCACTGCTTTGAATACATACGTGCACCAATAAGCTTTTCACTGTACGTGGGACTTCAATGCAGACTTTTGTGACACGCAGTAAATTACATATATTGTATTTTTCACTCATACAGCAAATATCGAGATCAAGCCGACACGACCTAAAAAGTCGAAGGGGAAGCTAAATGTGAAGCTACGTGTGAGGCATCAACCCACCTTTGTTGGATGCAGTATAAAGGCCATACGCCGTCTCACATAAACGTAAAAGTAAAAACATGATTGGCCGATCGTAGCTTCGCAGAATAGCATCAAGATCATCCAAAAAACAAAGTTGTGATTACTGCACCTTCATGTTTTGATTATTTTAGCTTCAATCTATGAATGACTACCAAACATAAGCCCATTTCAGTAACTTGATAACTAACGTATAATTAATGTTCACAGCCTATTTAGAATCCCGATTATGTGTGAAGCTCTACCAAGATGAATGCTACTCCCTGTACTGCAACTCGACCAAGACCTGGCGTATGATATGTCCCTGCCAAGGTAACCTCTGCAACGGCCGTAACACCGACAGAGAGATAAATGCGTTTGCATCCTTAACCAAAATCGCAGGAAAAAATAAACGTAATAAAAGATCATTGATAAAATTACAGAAAATGTCACTTATAAATGATAATCAAGAAGACATTGCAGTAGCTGACGATAATGAGACTACTCAAATTACAACGCAATCTGATGCACTAATGGAAGACAATGTTGAAGTGACACATCAAACAACTGCTGCTATTAATGAGCCTGATAGTATTAATCAAGAGGAAATCGAAAAAAATATTGAAGATAACTCTATAGTTCCTAATGATAATGATCTAAACGAAATGCATGCTGATCAACCAGTGGAAGAGCCAGTTGGAATAATTGAAACCCCTACAAATACTCAAGATGATGTCAAAACTATTGAAATGAAAATTACTGAAAGCACTGAACCTACGAAAGCCACTGACGAAGTAATAATGATTACACCTACTAACGCAATGATTTCGCAAGAAACTAAAAATGAAGATGAACTAGTAACGATGCATGTGGAGGGCGTTAAAGAAACACAAGAAACAACAATTATGCCCATAGTCACAACAATGAAACCAACAAGTATTGAAATAGAACTTTCTGTAGCCCAAGTCAAAAACGCAAATGACAATTTACCACCACCAGAAGCATTACAACAAACCGTGACTACAACGAAACCACCGACTACAATGGGGATAATTGAAATGAGCACTAATGATAATCAAAATATAGAAACAACAACACATTCCATGAAAGGAATGAAGAAAAGCAATGGAAATAAACATGTAAACAACCTACTCATACTTTTTATAGGTATTATTTTGGACAACGCGCTTTAGGCGAACTTATGAACCATCAAGTTTTTAAAGCTACGAATTGGCATTGATCTCTAAAAACCGAAGCTTTAAGTATTTTATAAAGATAGTTTTTTTAATTGTTGTTGTTTAGTGCGATTCACTGCGGAACACTGAAAATAATGAAATAACGAAAGCATCGCAGAATGATTCGACAATACACTTGCAGAAGAGAAATTCAGACAATTGTATTTCGGTATTCCGTGGTGATTAACAATCAGACATTATCTTATGACGTATGACGCTGTCTGTACATTTAGTTGAATGTGATATTAGTTTAATAGGTAGTCAAAACGCTTTATGAATAGTATTTTACACAAAAATTAAATCCATTGTAACATCTTTAAACTTTTATTTGTAAACTCAACCAAATGTAAAATCATAATCCTTAGACAATTGTCTATTACTGGATTTCGCTTCCAAGCTCTTAGTTCCCTGTGCGTAGGCTTCTCGAATATCAGATTGAAATGGTTTGTTATGCTTAACTTTTTTAGGAATAGGACCGTAGTAGTCATATGTAGGTGGAGGAGCAACTTCGGTTCCTTCTGGTTGTCTTGTATAGTTTCGATCCATTTCTTGTTCTTTGCTATCTTCATTGTCACTCAACTCATTAACAATAGGCGTAGGTTCCTGTGATTTGACAAAATTCCTGTATTTGACGTCTCTTTTACCTATCACATCGCATATAATAGGCGGGGGAGGTGTTTTTGGTCTGGATGTATCATTTGGTATCGAGTATGGTGCACTATTATCTTCACTTTGTTTCTTACTAGAGAAATATAGTCCTTTTTGAGTATCTAGATAGCTTGTATCAAGTGGTGGAATATTTTGCACTATAGGTCTAACATCCGACCACGACTTGGCAGGTTTAGAACCATCCACGCCTACAATAGAACCATTATCATCAAACGTGTAATTTGATTTGCTGCTCGGAGCGGATTGTAATGGTGCAAACTCATCTATCCTCTTATCTCTCTGCTGTTCCACATACTCTTCCTGAGTCATCTCCCTGAATTTCTTCACTTTATGTTCAACACCTTCTTTGCCAATGTCCCAATCTCTGACATATGCTTCGCGTAGCTTCTGTCTTTCTCTTTCTTGCTCTTCCTTTATTTTCTTCTCTTCTTCTTTGGCCTTCATTTCTGCTTCGTCTCTCTGTGTTGTCAAGAACTCAAGCAGCCGAGTAGTGAAGTCTTCGCGATCTTCTACAAGTAAAATACAACATATTTGTTAAGATTTTTAAGTTAAGTAATCAACCATTTAATAGCAATGTTTATTAGTACGTCAGCTTGCAAGCTGGGCGTAAGTTCGACGGCATATAAATGACTAGTTGCGCCCCGCGGTTTCACCCGCATAGTTCCCGTTCCCGTGGAGAATACGGGGATAAATTGATTTTATTTTTTTCGTTAATTTTCCAATGTTTTAATAGTTATTCTGCTATTCGGGACGGAAACAAATCCAACAAATCAAAAACCATGGCAATCGGTCCAGCCGTTCTCGAGTTATAAGTGTTGTAACAAACAAGACTTTCTTTTATATATATAGATTTTATAGAAACCACAAAAATTTTAGCCTATATGTTATTCTGATGTATAAGCTATATTGTGGTAAAGTTTCATTCAAATCCATTCAGTAGTTTTTACGTGAAAGAGTAACAAACATCCATACATCCATACATCCATACTTACAAACTTTCGCCTTTATAATAGTAGTAGGATTATATGCAATAGTAAGGATTTTATTTGTGTCAGTAAGTTACAAGACAGCCCATCTGGTGTGCCTGCCCCCATAGACAACAGCGATACGACTGCGGTCCTCTCTTACTAAAGTATGAGAAAAACCCAAGTCGTATAGCATTGCACCCATCACATTGAGACGGGAGTGCAGCGCATGCGCCTGTAATTTCACCAGCAACCACACCCTTCCACCGGAACACAATGCGAGTGCACCACAGCTTGGCGGTGGATTGCCAGGTGTGGTGGCAGTACTCCTCAGGGCTGTTGGCACAAGTTCTACTGCTACTTTGGATTACTCTTTTCGCACCACCCAGATAGATGTAGGCACTCTGAGGCTACTCACCTATGGACGCGAAGAACGTGATCCCCCAATTTTGTTGAACGAGTAACATAACATTTAGAGAATTTGAGGATTTACCTTCAGGTTCCTCCGGTGGCAGTCCAGCTCTGACACGCTGCCTGGCCCGAGCCGCCTTCACCCTCGCGGCCATCATCGCCTCCCGTTCCTTCCGCACCGCCTCTGCCTGTTTCTGTGCTTGTAGAGTTTCTTCCCGGCTCTTGAGCAACTCGTCCATTTGTTTACGCCGCTCACTTTCGTCCGTACTAAATGAATAGTATCCAACGCCGTGCATTCTAGCCTCTGAAAGAGAAAATATGATTAAAAAATGTGAAACTACATAGAAACGAGTTCATAAACAATAAGAAAACACTAGTTATATTACAAAAACAAATTATACATTTATATAGTAATAAAGCAAAAATTAAACATTATAGTTCTATAGCAGCTGTGCTAGGTAGCACCTGTGTTACAGCTGCTAATTCTTGCTTAACGAAAAGTATGTCAACGGACTATAAGTTATGAGATACGTATACATAAAAAGTTGAGCAATACAAATTAATAGCTATGTGATAAAAAAGTAAGTTGTTAACGTATGATGGTTTAAGAAGTTACTTAGTGGAAGTCCACTTAAAGATGTTCTGAAAATGATAATATTTCGTAAACCTCCGCTAAACTATACAAAGTATACAAATTCTACATCCTTGTGAGACACAAATCGCGTTCCAATGCTTTCATCACTACGGGTGGAGGGATAAACTGCGTAGGATAAAGCAGAGCCTCAATTTTGGACGGCTCCGTGGCTTAGTTGGTTAGCCCTGCCTTGGAAGCGAGTGGTCCCAGGTTCGATTCCCGGCCGGGGCACACTTTTTGTAGTGAGCTTGAAGTTGCCGTTTTTTTCCATGCCATCTTCGACACAGGGAACCCTAATGCAGAGATATGAGTGTGTAAACATTTTTTTTTTTTAATTAATCTTTTTGATATGAGTGTGTAAACATTTTTTTTTTTAATTTATCTTTTTACACCTTGTGACTTATACTATCGTGGGAACGTAACGTGAACGTCTCGAAAAAATCAGCTCAACACTTTTCTCCAGTGTCATACATTATTCCATAATAATCCGACAACCAGAAAATTATCACAACGACGCATATAACAAAAACAAACAAACCATCAAACAGTAGATCCTGGTAGTGGATATCTCTGTCCTTTCCGGCCATCTCTCTTTCTTTCTCTTCCCACTTGGCTCGCAAAGATTGCAGGTAGTCATTTGTTTTCTGCACCAAAAGTGGGGTCTCTTTTTTCTCTTCCTGAAACAAGAAAGACGTCTATATAACATTTTTTTAAACAGACTGCCCTTACATCTTATTTTCTAGCAGCTCTGTCTTCTGCGCACTTGTGTGAGTAACATAGCCATTTGTTTTGTGTTTTTTTGAAAGATACAAAAAAAATTACTTCCCTTTTTCGGGAAAAAAATAGACTATGTGATCAAAAGTACTTTTTTTGGAAGTCGAAAAAGGGAATTAATTTTATTTGGATCTTTAAAATAAACACAACTTATCATTTTTTTCCCATGAGATGCATGTTGATTTTTTTACTGCGGTAACACTGCGGAACACGTTTCAATAATTAAAATAATAGTTAAAAAAAGTCAGGTATTCAAAAAAACAACACATACCTTGGTTTCTGGCGTTTTCTCAGCCGTACTGTCATGGTCTTTGAAAGTAGCCCTCCTTAACTTTTCATCTCTTTTTCTGAACATCTCCAAGTCAGATTTGTGGCATTTACGTGTTCTGCCCAGGCAGTCTGTAAAGTCAGTCCTAAAACAAACAAGAAACTGATTTAAATATCTACAGAACCGAATTCAATACTTTCATCCCTTATTTCGAACGAAATTTACTTCATAAATAATTTATGGAACAACGACTTGGCCAAATCCGTAAAAGATTCAAAAAAACATTCATTTCGGTCAGCTTTTGGCGAAGATATCCACGCCAGTAGCTGGTATTGTTAAAGGAGGTTGTTTAATGTAGTACTCCTTTCTCGTATGACTTTGTCAAAATTAAAAAGAAGAGCTTTTTGAATTGTATAAAAAAAAGACTCGATAATATAGTTTTCTGTTTTTACGATCCTCGTATTTATTTAAAGCGTATCAATAAGCCAGGCCGATACAATTACACATAGTGTCTAGGTATATCTTGAAAACTACTGAACCAATTTTCATGAAACTTGCACTGTTGCCCAAGTTGAAGTAAATGTATGTCAATGTATCTGGAAATATTAATAGGAATGATATTTCAATCCGATTAATATTTTCGAAAAAAATGCGTGGACATACACTTATAAAATGTTGTATATTTGTTTATATGTGAATTTATTACAGAACCAATATACATACATATGTGTATAAACATACAATTGATAACCTCCTGTTTTTGAATTTGAAAGCAAACCGTATTTTTGGTTTAATCACTACATAGTATAAAACAAAGTCGCTTTCTCTGTCCCTATATCCCTATGTATGCTTAAATCTTTAAAACTACGTAACGGATGCGGTTTTTTTTAATAGATAGAGTGATTCAAGAGGAAGGTTTATATGTATAATACACTAGCAAGTCACCCCGGCTTCGCACGGGTAGTTTCTGATACAACACTGATGCTTTACTAACCGTGTGAAGCCGGGGTGGGTCGGTAGAATTGGGTACAGTAGCAGTACTGCCCTGGTTTACTCTACCAAACCTTGGTGTGATCTAACCAAGGTTTATGCGTTATATGCTCACGAATATGTTTAGTTTTGTGCAGTGCCAGATTAAGCACTCCCATGTAAAAGTTTGAAATGCATTAAGTGTATATCAGGTCGTGAATATCAGGTTGTGTATATCAGGTCTTGTATGGAGTGTCTCGGGCTTAGGCTCGACTTAGGAACATAAAATATAATACTAAAAGGCATGTTACCAATCATCACTGTCTCCATTATTAATCGTCCAATCATCTTCGCTTGGCTCCTTGATGAGTTCCTTGACTTCTTCCTGTTTCTTAGTCTTAAAATCCACTAGGAATCTTTCTGCTAACTGTGAGGTGCCCACTCCATCGGCTAAGTGGTCGTACAATTCTGCTTTCTTTTCTAGAGCAGCTCTGAAATAAAACATGGCATGATTTCAAAACTCAAATGGCATAGACTTGAAGCACTTGCGGCAAAGCACTTTTTGACAGCTCCGTAGCTTTACCGATAGTAGCCCTGCCTTCGCAGCAAGGGGGCAAGGGCAGACTTTGTGTTAAGGTCTTGGGTGTTTGCCTTGTTTCTGTGTTTGTACCTACATGCCACCTTCCATTTAATGCCGAATATTCATATGTTGTGAACACTTCAGTATTATTGCTTACTAATTCTAAATATTCAGATATTGTTAAAATATATTGCTTATCAGGCCAGGACATCTGCCTCCTTATTTCCTCGCACCCCAACAACAACACAACAACAATGGTATCCACTGGATTACTAAAAATACAATTGGTGATACAGGACCAATGAATGAGTCTAAATTACACTTGACTAGACTATTATTTTTAAATTTGTTATTAGTTCAAACTCAACTAAATCTTACTTGGCTTTTCTGCAAGCTTCCAGTTCCTCAACATCCACCGCCTTTAAACCATCCTTAAAACTCTTCTTTGGTACCTTTTCAGTATCTCCTCTCTCAGATTTGGATGCAGGTGGCTTGTAATTTTCAACCCGATTCTGAGGAAGCTGTTTCTTTTCAAATACTTCTTCCTGTTTTTTGAGTAGCTCAGCTTTTAAGTTAAATAGCTGGAAGTTAAATCAAGTTTTTTAATTATCACAGAGACATGTAGGTAAATGTCTTGGTATCATATTTTGAATCATTTTGTTATAATTGAATTCGGGATATAATGGACCTAGTTTCTTAATACAGTGGACTTACTGTTGATTTATTAAATAGTATTTTCTTGGAAGTCTTTTCATTCATGGTCATGAATTTACATCTACAAATCACTGTAATCAATCATCTATCAATCAATGAATAATGATCACATGATTTAAGTGTTTGTTAAAATTTTATGCAACCAGAAACGTTTCAACGTTTTAAATTAACTAGGTCTGTAGAATGTGATGAGAAGAGAACTTATCTAAATGAATATATTAATGATCAGTGCAGTTGTACAACAATCAAAATCAACAATTGTCGTTGTAATGATGAGGTGAGTGAGATGAGGAAAATCGAAACAAATCGAAATATTTATGGTCAACCAAGTTGTATCGATATATTAAAATATCGATACTTTTCCATACAATAATCGATATATATCATTGATATTTTTAATCAGGATATATCAATATTTGATATTTATTTTAGAGTATCGAATTCATATCAATTTTAATATATTTTTTAACGCAACTCTGGTTTAATGTTTAACATTTTGTGACAGTACCCGACAATAGAAGCCACTTGACAGGCGACATAATATTAAACAGACTGTCCTTCTAATGTCCATATCTGACGACAATTAGTTTGATTAAAATTTTTTATAATGGCACGAGCATTAATAAAAAATACTATTTACTTCATGTCTATTCTTTTTTACGAATTTGGACAAGTTTGGGAATACGTATGAATAATTATACGAAAACTGACGATCGATCGATATTTTTCACTCGATAATTATGGAAACTGTTTAAAAATGTCGATACGATAAATATCGGTATATTTTTTTCAATTGCCCAACCCTTGTAAAAATACGGCCGCCATATTGAAATGTCATTCGATTGTCAGTGTCTACTGCTTTCGAGTGCTTGGTGTATTTTTGCATTAAATTGATTGATTTAGCTCACTTCTTTGTTTTCCTACTAGTCTACATTCCTGACTTACTCTCGATGAATATCCATACGTAACATTATTGTTGTAGAGGCCGTATTCTGTCTGAAATATCAGCTTGAAGAGCAAGATACTTGCGAGAAGTAAATAAAAATAACAAGTCTCCCAATCCTCGCCCTCTCATTTATTTCAATGAGTCTTATAACCATCCATCCTTCTCAGTTCTCTTACATCTGGCAAAGGTTGGCAAAGAGAGGGCGTAGATTGGGTATTATGCTGGCGGGGATACATGAACAGGATAATGTTGCATATTCGTCAAAAAATGTGATTGCTGCAAACCTGGTTTTCAATAAATTCTAGAAATATACTTGTTTTTTATTTTTCTGTTACTTACATCTATTAGACACTACAACGAATGTCTAGGGTGCCTTTAGACAAATTATAAGATTGAATCTACATGCAGTAAATAGATGCATTGCTTGGCTACAGTAATGGTTTCATACAAACCAGCATTCATGAATATGTTCTAAGCTATTTTAAAATACTTTTTACTAATTACATTATTTGGCCAGTTTTCCAAATTTTTGTGGACTTCAAAGTTAATTGGCAATACTGAAACGACAGTGACAACACCAGGTGTTGTCATTGTCAAGGAGGTCCTTTCGGTTCACAGTATAAAAATGTTGTAGCGTGAACTGAAAAGTGTATTTCAGGATTGCTAATAAACTTTGAAGTAAACTAAAATTAAGACTCGCCCAGGCTTCGCAGGGGTATAAAATCATAAATATTATCCAAATTTCTGATTTTAACCCTGAATTTTTTTAAAGTTTTCGTGAAAATATGAAATTATATTACAAAAAAATTTGGTATCCTTCCTTACTTAAACACATTCTCACGTACACGTACTTAAACAAGTTTTTAAGGGCATACCATACTGTTGTCTAGAACCTAGTAATCGACAATGTTAAAATGACACTTATGGTATCCTAGGCAACGAGTAGTTGTTGATTAGATGTCTATATATTTAGTTGTCAGTTTGAAGAAAATTATATTTTATGTTCGTTTTATTGTAAATACTTTTATGTGCTAATTTAAATTAAATTCCACTGCAATCTACTGAAATATATATTATTTCGTAGTAAAACATCAGGTTATGGGCCCAGGGCTTACCAGAACTATCTGGCTATTTATCCTAATACTGTGGAAAAGTATCTAATGTGAAAATGCAAGCTGTAACAAATTTTGAGAAACTCTCGGGTCAAGCCAATTATGGCACGTGGGCCTTCGCAATGGAGATGTTTCTGACTGATGTGGATTTGTGGGATTGCATCGATGAAAATTTCACGGCTGACACAGATGTAGAGCAGAAGAGAGACGCTAAGGCTCGAAGTAAGATCTGTCTCATGTGTACCGAGAAGATTTATCCCATGATAATGCATGTCAAGACGGCGAGAGATACTTGGTTAGCACTAAAGAGAGCGTATGCTGATGGAGGTTTACTGCGGCGGCTATATCTACTGCGGAAGCTATTCAACGTCAAGCTGTCTTCGTTCAATACCATGGAGGAATATCTAAATGATATTCAGAAGACTAGTCAAGCTTTATTAAGCATAAAAGCTGGATTAGATGATGAGTTCATCGGAATCATCATGTTGGCAGGTCTGACTGATGATTATAACTCCTTGGTGATGACATTAGAACACTCAAATGTGAAAGTGTCAACGGAATCAGTGACAGCTGCGCTACTAAAAGAAAGTATAAGAAAAACGACAACTGACGACGAGTCTGCGGCACTGATGTCAAAAAATGATAAAACAAAGAATGTTATATGTCATTTTTGTCACAAGAAGGGACATTTCAAATGGCAGTGCAAAGAAAGAAAAACTAAAGAAAAAGGTACCACATCTCACGAGAAGAAGGATAAAAAGAATAGCGTTGGACTTATAACGGCTATGCCAATGATGGTTGATGATCAATGGGTCATAGATTCCGGAGCGACATCTCATATGACGTCAGATAAACGCATCTTGGAAAACATTGAAAGCATTGGTTCAAAGGTGGTGACAACTGCGAACAATGACAAGATTGTTTCCCACATGAAAGGGGATGTGTTTGCTATGGGGCGTTCCATAAGGTTTGAGGATGTAATGTTGCTACCAGGTTTGATGACAAATTTGTTATCTGTGAGTAAGGTGTGTAGTAAGGGCTTAACTGTAGTTTTTGATAACCAATTTTGTAAAGTTTACAAAAATAATGACGTCACTATAGCTGGTAATGAATTATTAACAGCACCACTGAAACAGGGCTTATATGTTTTAGATAAAGAGGCAGCGATGGTTCTTACGTCTCCTCCAGATACGTCAAGTGCTTCTGGCGCTTTCGAATTATGGCACAGAAGATTAGGGCACTTGAGTGGACCTTTGATGGAAAGATTAAAAGGTATGGCAGATGGTCTGTCATATGGATCTGTGAAGATGGAATCTTGTGAAGGTTGCTGCAAAGGGAAAGAGTGCGTCAAAAAATTTCCAAAGAGGAAAGGTAAGAGAGCAAGAGGATTGCTTGAACTAGTGCATACTGATTTGGCAGGCCCGATGGAAGTGGAATCCTATGGGGGCAACAGGTACTATGTGATTTTCATAGATGATTTTAGTCGCAAAACTTTTGTATATTTGCTAAAATCGAAAACGGACGTATTCGCCAAATTCAAAGAGTTTAAGGCACTTGTTGAAAATCAAACAGGCAAGAAGATCAAAAAACTGCGAAGCGATAACGGAACAGAGTATACTAACGGTCAATTTCAAGAATTTCTTAAGAAGAATGGTATCCTGCATCAAAAATCTGTGCCTCACACTCCGCAACAGAATGGAGTAGCTGAGCGCTCGATTCGTACCATTACGGAAAAAGCCAGGTGTATGGTGCATGATGCTGGCTTGAATAAAAAAGTATGGGGAGAAGCCGTACTGTGTGCTGTCTATCTTAAAAACAGGTCTCCAACAATGGCTCTGAAGGATAAAATTCCCGAAGAAGTATTTACCGGAGATAGAGTCGACCTATCGCATCTACGAGTGTTCGGGTCCAGGGCTCAGGTTCTTATAAAGGATCATAGTCGAAAGAAGTTTGATCCAAAGACGGCGACGATGATAATGACTGGTTACTCAACTAATCAAAAGGCTTACCGATTCATTAATATGGAAAAGGACCCTACACGTATTTTTATCGCTCGAGACGCAACATTTTTTGAGAATTTGTCTTTAGTTGAGAGAAAAGAAAATATAGTTTCAAAGAAAGACACCGTAGAGCTATATTTACGAAATGACGTTACTGGAACTAATCATACTACCACTGATCAGGAGGGATCAATGTCTACCAGACAAGCTGCAGTGGGGGTTCCAAGGTTTCGTTCGAACGTCCAGTCCAGTCATGAACAGAATGAAGAAGAATTCAGTCAGGGGAGTCCTGTTGTCATTCAAAGAAGTTCTTCGAGTGCAACGGATTCAGACTATGGAGAAAACTTTTTCGATACTGTTGATGAGGTTTCTGAGACAGAGGATATACAAGATTCAGCGAATGTAGATGTTCCTGAACACGCGAGTGGTGATGCTCCTGATCGCCGTTACCCTCTTCGTGATAGACGTCCGAAACGTGATGAAGACATGGTCTATAACTTTGAGGTAGTAGATTATCCTGATCCTGTATCGGTTCAAGATGCCATGGAGCGCTCGGACAAGAAATTGTGGTTGGATGCAATGAAGACAGAGTACGGTTCTCTGAAGGCAAATAACACCTGGGAACTAGTTGATCGACCAAGAGACGCAAACGTCGTAAAGTCGAAATGGGTTTTTAAGCTGAAGGTTGGAGCGGATGGACTCGTTCAGCGCTATAAAGCAAGGCTGGTCGCAAAAGGTTATTCGCAAAAACCAGGCCAAGATTACTTCGAAACGTTTGCACCTGTTGTCAAGATGTCTTCAATTCGTCTTCTGGTAGCGCTGGCAGCTGAGAAGAGTTTAAACATACATCATGTTGATGTTACAACAGCTTTTCTGAATGGTGATTTGCAGGAGGATATTTACATGGAGCAGCCACAATTTTTCGTTCAAAAGGGGGAAGATCGCAAAGTTTGTAAGCTGAAGAAATCTATATATGGTTTAAAACAAGCTGCGAGGTGTTGGAACGAGAAAATTCATGCGCACATTGTGAAAATGGGTTTTACGCGATCGAAACATGATCCGTGTGTATATACTAAGAAGAGAAGCGAGATTTTTGTAGCTATTGCTCTTTATGTTGATGATTTTTATATCTTTACAAATAAAGATAAAGAAGCTACGAGGGTGAAGGAGCAGATTGGTGATTCCTTCAACATAAAGGATCTTGGAGAAGCGAGAGAATGCTTAGGCATGAAAATTGACTACAATAAGGATAAAAATGAAATTCGGCTCTCACAAAAGTCCTACACCAAGAAAGTGCTTGAAAAATATGGTATGCAGGACTGCAAACCCGTAAGCACTCCGGTAGAAGCAAATCTTCACCTGAAACCTGGTCCAAAGAATGTTGACACGCGATACCAAGAGATCATAGGTTCACTTATGTATCTGGCGTGTTGTACAAGACCAGATATATCGTTTGCAGTAACGATGTTGAGTCAATTCAACACCTGTAATGATTCAACTCATATGGCAGCACTAAAGCGCGTACTCAGGTATTTGAAGGGGACGATAGATTTATCGCTATGTTACAAAAAGTGTAACAAACCTTTGGTTGCATATGCTGATGCTGATTGGGGGAACGGGCCTGATGGGAAATCTTTTTCTGGTTATACCCTCAATTTCGGTGGTGCTGCAATAGCTTGGCAGTCTAAGAAACAACGATGCGTAGCATTAAGTACTGCTGAAGCTGAATATATCGCAATATGTGAAGTTGCGAAGGAAGTCATAGCTGTTAACGGTTTATATGCTGAACTGACTGACCGGACAGACATTATTAGTATTTTTAGTGATAGCCAAAGTGCTAGCAAGCTTGTGTATTCTCCTGCAATAGGAAAACGGTCTAAGCATGTAAACATCAAGTATCATTTTATTAGAGAATTAGCGGAGCAAAGGGTACTTTGTATAAAATATTGTGAGACTACCCTTATGCCTGCTGACATGTTAACAAAGGGAGTTCCAAGGCAGAAGCATGACTTCTGTAGAAGACATTGTGGATTAAGTGGGGGTGTTGTCTAGAACCTAGTAATCGACAATGTTAAAATGACACTTATGGTATCCTAGGCAACGAGTAGTTGTTGATTAGATGTCTATATATTTAGTTGTCAGTTTGAAGAAAATTATATTTTATGTTCGTTTTATTGTAAATACTTTTATGTGCTAATTTAAATTAAATTCCACTGCAATCTACTGAAATATATATTATTTCGTAGTAAAACATCACATACCCTGCTTCTGGCCTAGGGGGCAACATTAGGTATATTTAGTGTAGTGTGTAGGGCAAACAGCCCTATATTATATTATATTAGTAAGTAAGTACACATACAAAAGGAAATAACTGACTTTTTTTTATTATATGACTGTGAATAAAATTTATTATGTGACTGTGAAAAAATATTTTTCGTTAAAATATTTGTTTACTTTTAATAATACTTTTAATATTTTTTTTATTTCGCTTTGAGCGCGACAGATTGGTGATTTTTGCAGCGTTAATGTACGTGTCGGTATCGGTGCAAACAAGGACACACACCCAGAAAGAAATCCAGAAAAAAATCCCTATTTTTCGGAACACAATCAGTGTTCCGAAAAATAGGGATTTTTTTCTGGACTTGTTTCCCTAAGAACTACTGTAATAAGTTATTACAGTAGTTTACTAATAACTTAAGTTAGTTACTAAAAGCGACTCGTCATCAGTGATTTTAAGCCTTAAAAATAATAAAAGCATCTTGAAGAAACTTTGTCGGCGTTGAGAAATTAGTCCCTGCATTAGAGGGTTTCTTGTTTGTTCTTCACCATAGGGACTTTTATCACTTGTACCAACATAGAAAACAACATAATGCAGCATTTGATTTGAACCATTTCTGAATCATTATTCGGCATTGCTGTAATTATTTTTTAACATTAAATAAATAAAATAAAAATTGACAGAAATTAGACGGCTACTATCGTTACTAGAGTGATAGAGTGCTCGCCAGATACAAGTACAGGTAAAACGGCGAAACCTGGTAATAGACTTTATTTTACTCTATGGAAGTTCGGTCTCATAGTGAATATATTCTCTTTGTTGGCTAATTTCATAGTGTTATCGACATCCATCTCGCTGGCCGTGACGGAACGGAAGACAGAATTTTACAACGACAAAGGCAGAATCTTTTGTGTACCTACAAGTAAATCCAGGATATAATCCTACCACCCAATCATTATAATAAAAGAGATTTTAACCTAGCACAACAAACGTTTCTAGAACATCATTCGACCACACAGTGCGATAGTTTTGTGAAATCAAAATGTCAACTCCAGCCAGAAGACGCCTGATGAGAGATTTCAAACGGTAAGTGTTTCTAGAACTGCCCAATTTTAGCACCATGAATGACACACACTTATCTTTACACCACTCAAAAGGCTGTGGTACCATCAATGTATCGTGCTGATTCATCAAATTACATCACACAGACGTAAATCGATTTCTATTTTGCTCTAAATTTGAATATTCAGCCTAACTCTTTAATTTGGCGTGATTCGAACTTCACTAATCTTTCCAACAAAGATCGTTCTATTTAGAATGAGCTACGTCACTATCGAAATAGTTGTTTGTAGTATTGTTCAAATCTAGGTTAAACCAAATAATTTCTGTTTTACAACAAAAGAAGTGTTAGCAAATTTCCGCCGTTCACATAATTACTCATTACATTTACAACACCACTTTGATTACTAGACATCTGATGACTGACCTTGATCTTACAACTTTTTGTATAAATAGAATAAGCCTTTGTATGTTAATAACTGTACATCCACCCACTTCTTGAGTTGAGTTAGATTGTAATACTCCTGTTTGTTGATCCACAGCTTGCAAGAAGATCCGCCTACTGGTGTGTCTGGTGCTCCTACCGATAACAATATTATGATCTGGAATGCTGTGATATTCGGACCTCATGACACCCCCTTTGAGGATGGCACTTTCAAACTTACGATAGAATTTACAGAGGAATACCCTAACAAGCCTCCGACTGTGAGATTTGTGTCAAAAATGTTCCACCCTAATGTGTATGCCGATGGTGGTATATGCTTAGACATCCTGCAGAACAGATGGAGTCCCACATATGATGTCTCTGCCATTTTAACCTCAATTCAGGTAAATCATTACATTCTTATTATTTATGTGAACTATATTATATGTCTAAAATCTTACATTCACTACCATGCCTTATTATTTTTTTCTTTAAGTATGAGTGTCTTTGTGTTACACTTGTATTTCTAATGGTTTAATATATGAAAATAAGCTATAATAAGAGTGGATAAATAAGCTAGTCCACACTAATTTAATTGAACCTGCTTATTATAAACTATTTGCTTTGTAAATTTTTTGTCTGATATTTACATTTATGTGATTTTTCAAATATTAATCCAAAACATTCTTTATCACCAGAGCATGTTGGGAAAGAATTTCATTTTAAAGAAATAATCACCATGATATCAATCTTACTACATATCTTTTCTTTATTTTTCAATATATAATAATATATGTAAAATTTACCTGTAAGACCTAAATACTGAACACTTGTCCTTTTGATACAGTGCAAAACTCAGATGTGAGAACAAACTGCACAGTCTACAAATCAGCCATTACTGAATTTTTATTATTTCTTTTCCAGTCATTACTAAGTGATCCCAACCCAAACTCGCCGGCAAACTCAATGGCGGCTCAGCTCTACAAAGAAAATCGGCGGGAATATGAAAAACGGGTCAAAGCTTGTGTAGAACAATCTTTTATTGATTAACACGAGATTGGCAAGAGCTCACACACCAGTGATGCCTGGCCCAAGTGCAACACCACAGTTCATTGGGACAAATGTGTAAATTTATGTAACAGACGTCATACATGTCATATGGAGTAGTTGTGTGAGATTCTGTAATTTACTAACAAACCAACGAAAATCGAAGCTTTTGGTGTTTCTCACTGACAATATAGCAATATCAACACCACATGCCTTTTTAACTAAGTAATAGATTCCAATTTCATATAATATCCACAAATTTTGCACAATCTGGTGATATTGTTGAAACTGAGAATCACTGCTAGAGTTCAATTGTGATTGTATTTATATGAAATCAATTTTACAATCAGATTTAGCATTATGTTCAAATGTGTTGTGAGATGTAATTTACATTGTGTATGTATTTGTTTTGTTGTGCACCAAGATAGGTCACACTAGTTTCTAGATCTTGTTTTACTGAATGTCTATATATGAGCAAAAACATTTAATGATATTCCAATCTTAAACGTTTTATTCTTCAACCCATATACAAGTTCCAATACCTAAATGAAACACAGTTAACCATTATTGGTTTACATCACAGCACCTGTTCTCAGACATTGTTATTCAAAGAATAATCATTTCCTATGTCTGTTTTCCATTTTTCAAACCAGTAGGTTTTCCATTTTCTAGACTTCATGCCAAGAAAATAGAAAACCTACTATATTCTGTTAAAAAAAAATTATTTTAAGGTTGTTTTTATTTTGTACAGGGTTTAAATTGATGAAAAAATTATGATTGGCTCATATCTAGTACTAACAGATGCTTTTTTATCAGAGCATTTTCATAATATTTGTAGCGTATGTGATGAATCACATCTACAATGTACGTATCACAAAAGATTTGTTCATTTGCTTTAATCTAATAGGTTCTCTTCAATGTGAGTCCAGCTTTCACTAAGTCAAAATTTCAGAATTTTAGCTTTTTGCAGTTTGCTTCATAACCATTATATAATTTTTTTATCTAACTATAATAACTGTTTCTCAAAATTTACATTAGCATAGTCCCAATGAATGATTTTGAATTGTGTAGCAGTTGTTTTTTTTTTTATTTAAAGCTGTAAGTTTGAGATGTCTATGAGCTCCAAGGACATTTTACATACCTATTTAAGTATGTGTATTTTGTCTTCTAGTAAAATATTATTTTGGTTTTAGAAAATGTGTTTTCATTGTTACACCTCACATTAAATAGTTTATCAACCATAATAAACAATAAGTTTTATCAAAATAATTTTATTTTAAATATCTTACATTATCTTATGAGAACCTACAAAAGTTATTGCTAATGGTATGTATATTCACACCAAGAAAAAACATTCTCAATTTGTTAAGCTTGTCTTGCAATCTTGTTTCATGGAAATGAATGTTTGTTCCATATATTATCTTAACAAATGACCTAATAATTAGAACCATTATGTAGTAAGTTGCATAAAAAAAGGGCTTATATGTAAAAATCTATGAGGTACATACATTCAATATACCGCTTAAATAAATTTACATAATGCAAAATATAGGGGCAATCCTATACTACACTAATAATAAATATTTGTATCAATATCCCATTTTGAGTTACTATATTATAATCACCTTGTTTTTAAGTCTTCTTTGAGTTTATAGTGTAAAAGCTCCATGCACACCATGGCATCTTCAGCACTGTCATGTCCCTCCACTGAATTTTGAATTATTTTTTTTAAATATTCAGATGACAAATTCCTCAAAGCTCTCTTAAAAGGAGGCCCCATTTTGTGAGGAAACAGTATGCTTGTATCAATCACAGTATCGTGGATAAGTTTTAGAGCCTTAAAATCAGACTCTAAACTATGACCTACTAATATTGTATTGCTGTTGAACATAGCCAACAATGTTGCTTGAACTTCAAGCAAAGTGGTTTTTACATCAGCCATTTGTTCTTCGGTGATTCCAGAATACCTTGTGTTGTAATCAATGATGGGATGAAGAGGTTTTATAAGTGTTTCATAAACTACCTTGCAAGAGGAATTTATAACTGTCACTCTAGTCAGATCTAGCCCATTTGTAGTATAACACATTTCACAGTCTAGTGAGTAGACACCATAGTCATCCATTTGACGTTCTGGGGGCAAAGTTCTCACATACCCCTTTAAGTTTTCAAAGTCCACATACTCATACACATGACTTGGAGCTATGCAGCATCCGTCTGAAGAGCCATCTTGGCTGCAGCATTGGTATCTGGCTTCACCCCTTACTCTGTATTTTCTATTAGGGTGATAAATGCATTCTTCTTTAACTACTGGGAAACCTTTCTTATCAACTGTGTACTCTTTCTTACACCTACAGCATGTTCTGATATAGCCTTTTGGTGGATTTTGCTTGTTCTGTCCATAAATAATAGCTCTACCTTTCTGTCCAGATTCATGGGGCCTAGGAAAACTATTCTCCTGCAACTGCTCTTCTGTGAGAACCCATTTTTTGATATTCTCATAAAACCTAGCTCCACTGAACTCATGAGTATTATCATAAACTTTTCTGTTTTTGCTTTCTATGCTCCAAGAACCTGAATTCATTGCTTTCAGTGAAGAATCTGGTTTTCCTGTAGAACCATCAGGCCCAGACTTTTTTACACCATTGCACTCCACTAATTCTTTTCTAAGTCTGCTCACTGCCAATACGGCTGAATTTTTGTAAATGGGAACAGTACAGCATTTTTTACTGGTATTCAGTTCTTCATGTTGAGCTCTAGCATATGCATCATGAGTAGAAATGTACAATTTAAGACATTCATCTATCATCATATTCAAGTAAATTGATCTTATATTCGCTGGTATTTTAGATGCAAGAGGTTCCAGAACCCCAGGTCTATCAATAAACTTTTCACTAGGCATATGAGCAACTCTCTGGGCTCCTTTCTTGACAGTTTGGCATATGGTACTTGAAGATGGCTGAGTTTTTCCTACAGTTGGACCAGGTAATATTGTTTTTTTAGTATTTAACATGGTTGATGCATAAGGTACATGTGCTATGCGAATCTTAGAATTGCTATTAGTTGTACTAAATACAGGTTTCTGAAGTTCTATTTTAGGACTGTTTTCATTGGTTGCAGGTGGATTTGTTGATTGCATATTTCTAGAACTATGAAATTCTCTTACTTTTACCAATCTCTCTGCCATGGTGTTTGCTGCACTGACTTTGAAATCGGGTTTAATTGGTGCTTTAGGTGTTATCTTAATGTTCTTGTCAATGGTTCTTGAAACTCTTTTTTTGCCAGGAATATAATCTTCTTCAGTGAGGTTGTCTATTATAAGATTTTCATCAGGGCTTTTAGGTTTTTCTGTAGGTACATACTCTTCAAATATTCTTTTACACTCCAAAGCAATTGCATCTTCATCTGCATCTGACAGATCATAATCTTCTTCTTCAAGTCCATTACCTTCAGCATCACAGTGTTCATGGTCTGATGAATCCATTAATTTATCTTCACTTCTATGCCTATCCTTAGTCTTGGATTTTTTGTGACGTTTTTCTTTACTGCTACTTTTTTCTTTAGATTTAGAAGTACTGGAACTCCTTGATTCAGAATGCTTTTCTGATTTTGTAGAAGAAGTATGTTTGGGACTGCGAGAACTTTTAGAGCTATGTTTTTTATCATTTGAATGCTTGTCATTACTGTTTTTCTTATCTTTTTCTTTATCTTTACTTGAACTTTTATGGCTGGATTTTTTATGGTCTCTGTTTTCTTTTTTGTAGTTTTCATCTTTGTCTTTATCAGATTTACTTCTGTGATTTGATTTCTTATCAGAGTGACTTCTATGGTGTTCATCTGTTTTCTTTTCAGAATGACTTTTGTGATTGTCATCAGATTTTTTTTCAGATTTACTGTTATGTATGTTTTCTGTCTTTTTGTCTGATTTTATCTTATGGTTCTCATCTGATGACTTTTTATCAGATTTAACTTTGTGGTGAATTTCATCAGATGACTTTCTTTCAGACTTGCTTTTGTGGTGTTCATCGGGTGATTTCTTGTTAGATTTGCTTTTATGCCTATCATCAGATGATTTTTTTTTTTCTTTACTATCTGATCTGGTTTTATGATTATCTTCAAACAACTTCTTTTCAGATTTAGAATTTATATGATGTTGTTCAACTGATGACTTATTTTTATCAGATTTGCTCTTGTGACCATGTTTATCTTTTTGCATATTACAGATGTCACCATTACTCAATACTTTACTGGATTCCTTGATTTTTTCTACCTTGTGAACTTTATCATTATGTTTAATTTTTCCACTAGTTTCTTCTTCATCCAATATTTGACCTAAGATATCAAACTCAGGCCCAAGATCATCAAAACCATTAAGATCACTAGAGAGCTTCATTTTCTTTGTTTCAGGTTCTTCTTCATCACTAGAGAAACAAGGGGCAAGAGATCTAGGTGTAGGTTGGTATGTGACCAAAGATTTTCCCGGCTTAATGGCTACTTTAGCTGGCTTGTATTCTAAAATTTTCTTCTTATTTCCATTCTTATCAGATGATGGTACATAGTTTAATTTGATAGTTGAATCTTGAGCATTTGTGTCTGGTGTATATTCCTGTATTTCTTTTTCCGTTCCAGGTAAATATTTCTCTTTAGATTCAACTGTACCAGGGGGTGTGTATTTATCATTCTCAACATTATCAGTGCTACCTGGCTTATATTTTGCAGGAGGGCCTGGCGGATTGTAAATGAATGGCTTAGGATCATTGACATCAATGGGTCTTTTGAGTGACAATCCTGCAGGCTTCCTTGGCGTGTATGGGACTGGTATATGTCTTCTTCTTTGTTCATTAGGATCTTCTAAGTTTTCAGTGTCTGTGCTGGTTATTTTATTGAGTTCCGAAATGGGTGTTGGGTTATATGTAGCCTTGGCCGATGAGGTTACGATTGATGTCGAGGTGACCGTAGCTGGGTCATCTTGTGTAAGACGAGCTGAAGATTTAACTCCTGATGTGTCACTTTGTTGCAAAGCTTTTATTACAGCAGCCGATACTAGCTTCTGAAGAATCGCCCCACTTTCATCTAGGTCCAAATGGCGATAATGACAATAGGGTCTTTCACAAAGCCCATTATCGTTAAAGGGGCAGATGATTCCTTTGAAGTAACCAGTCGATGGTAGCATTACGTCCGACGAATAATTGCTGATTAAAAGTTAAAAAATTACAAAACATCAAACCAAATGAAAAGAGATGAGTGATTGATACAATGACCCACTGAACCACAGACTAATTAAATGTACGTACAGATGGCAATCATTCACATTCATATGGATGATTCTCTTTGATATTTTGTCTTTAACTACAAAAATTCTGTCAGTGTCTATGTTTCACTGATGGTTTATGATTTAGTTCGTAATGGATAATTTTTGATTCAGTTTAATAATATTACAATAATTATTAAAATTAGGTCTCAAAGATAAGTTATGTCTTAGACATGGCCTTTATATACTACTAAATGGCCTTTTTACGCCCTAATATGGTTTCTGACGTTGATGATGCATGATAATACTAATTTATTTTCTTTTGCTTGAGCCACATAAATTTTAATGTACTTTCGCAAGCTTTTTCTGAATTTGGGTTTCTGCTTTGTTGTAACCAAATTTAATGTAAATATCAACATTAGATTGAAACATTTTTATTTGAATAAAATCAAAATAAACATTTGAGACAAATAAAAACAAACAAACGGTCAAAAAAATAAACTACATATTAAATAATAAAGTTGAGTTTGTTTTCACAGTGTATCAAGCATTATATAAATATTATTAATTTAATTAAAGTAGACATAATCCTGATATGTACGATAATTTCGTTCTATGTACGATACTTTTACGCTCCTGGTATGATAGCTCGCTTTAAGTTTTGCTGGTTTTCTTGTCTATGATAATGACACAAACACATAAACGAACGATGTCATAACGACGACCTTGGTGTGCTCGCGCGCGGTACGTTCGCAAGGCAGCAATACATGTTTCTGTAGCTATTAACAATTTCACAATAATCTGAAGGTAATGGAGGTTCAAAATTCCTTTCGGCACATTTCGCAAAAAAATCTCAGTTCAGTCACTGAACATGGAGTTCTTTGTTAAAGTGATACGTTTTATACCAACATCTTTGAGGGAATTGTCGAAACTAGCTACAGATTTGTTTGATAGACTGATAAGTGTGTTTCAGTATTTGTACCCAGATTTTGGAGTGGAAGAATTCTGAAGATGTTGGAACAAATGTCTGAAAACTATGCAGCATACTTCAAAGTGGATGTTCTTACTGGATTACAAACAGTTCTAGATGTAGTAGATAATATGCTGACCAGACTTGAGGAGCTAACTAGTGTGTTGCAGATGATAGAACTGAAAGATAATGACTGTGGTGTAGTGATGTCAGAAGATATTATAAAATACAGGATTGAAATGACCATTCTCTCAAAGAAAATCACTACCCTTAACAATGTGATAATGAAGCTTCAGTCTAATGTAGATCTTCTAGAGAAACAAGTTGAAAAAGCTGAATCAGATTTTGGTATTTGCAATGAAAATAAGTTAATAAGCTTGTTCAAACCATTTTTGAGAAAGAAAGAGCATGTTCCACCTGTAAGCAATAGACAGTATGAAAAACTACTATTTGAAAGTGTTATGAACTATTTCGAAACTAGCAATAGTTAAAGAAAATACATAGATTGTAAGTGATAATTAAGTGCCTTGAATATTTGGATAAGGGTAAAATAAAATATTAAATATTTACTGAACAGAAGCTTTTATTTAACCTAATTTTACATCAACCTTACAATTTCTCATTGACTTTACTTAAAATGTAAACATACAGTTAGATGAACATAAAACTTATATTAGAAAAGAACTATCACATACATTCCTTACAGTTAAGTTGGCCTTACATTTATATTGCTCTTGAGCTAATCTAGAAGAATATTGGTAATACTAATAATCAGTTGCATTCTTTAAATTTAAATCGGAATGACCTTTCTGCTTCTACTTCTGCAATATGTTAATTTAGTTATTTTAACAGCAATGGCATTCAAAGAAATCTTAATGTTAAAATAGGTTACTTTGTCCCTGTAGAACCAAAACCGCCTTCTGCTCTTTTAGTTTCAGATAAATTAGTTACTTCTTGCAAAACTGGATAATAAATTTTTTCACATATTAGTTGGGCAATTCTATCACCCTTTTTAATATTGAAGACAGTGTCAGAGTGGTTGAATATGACTACTCCAACATTCCCTCTGTAATCTTCATCAATAACTCCGGCTGAAACAATGAGATGTTTTTAGAATACAACTCAGGCTCTGAAATGTAATTTAATATTCCATTAATCAAAAATCTGAGATATGGGACACTTGCAGGAAAATTGGTATCATGGGATTCCAAACAACACTGGCTCGAACCATATAATGCCTTGTTTCATAGACTAAAGCATTCAACTGGCCTCATAGCTCAGTTGGTAGTGGCTCTGCCTTCTGCGCTATAGGTTGTGGGTTTGATTCCTATCCAGGACTAACATTTGTGTGACAAACATAAATGTTTGTTGTGTCAATAAGTATCATACAATGCATTTAAAAAAAAATGTTATAATAATAGGTGTGTGAATATGACTCCGCCCCTTTTTGTCAAAATAAAACACATTTGTTCGCTTACAAAATTTAAAAAAAAAATATTGAAAGTATGCTCCATCTGCAGCTACAACCTTCGCCCATCGTTCAGGTAGTTTTCGTATTCCTTGCTGGAAGAAGTCCTGGTCTTTTGAGCTTATCCAGTTGTCAATCCAAATTTTGATACTTTCACATGAAGTAAACTTTTCTCCAGTAAGGTCTGTCTGCATCGTCCGGAATAGGTGGTAATCCGAAGGAGCTATGTCTGGTGAATATGGCGGGTGGGGTAACACTTCCCAGTCCTGTCCCTCTAAATATCTTTTTACGACTTCTGCGGTATGCGGTTTGGCATTGTCATGCTGAAGAACTAATTTGTTATGTCTATTCACCCATTCTGGTCGTTTTTCTTCTATGGCTCGCTTCAAACGCATTAGTTGTCGTCGGTAAACTTCTCCATTAATAGTTTCAGAGGGTTTGAGCAACTCATAATATACAATACCTTTCTGATCCCACCAAATACAGAGCATGACCTTGGCACAGTGAATATTTATTTTTGGCTGTGATGGGCCTGGTTCGCCTGGTTTCACCCAAGCTTTTTTGCGTTTAGGATTTTCGTAGTGTATCCATTTTTCGTCTCCTGTGACTATCCGATGCAAAAATCCTTTTCTTTGCTGTCTTTGAAGCAGCATTTCACAAATGGTTTTCCGACGTTCCATGTCTCTTTCTTTTAAATCATGTGGAACCCAGTCACCGGCTTTTTGAATCATTCCCATCATTTGTAAACGCTTTGCAACAGTTGAACGATCAACATTTAATGCTGCAGCTAATTCTGATTGAGTTTGGCAAGAATCTTCCGCCAATAATGCTTCCAATTCAGCATCTTCAAATTTTTTTGGTGGTTTTCCATGTTCTTTATCCTCAGTACTAAAATCGTTATTTTGAAATCGTCGAAACCATTCCTTGCAAGTTGTATTAGACGGAGCATGCTCACCATAAATCTCCACAAGCAAACGATAAGTTTCCGCTGCAGTTTTCTTCGCAATAAAATAATGTAATAACACTTCCCGCAAATGACGTTTATTTGGAATAAAAACCGACATTTTCGAAAAGGTGAAAACAATTGTTGCTTACACTTCAACCAAATATCATAAAATGCGTTAGATAGCTGACATTCAGTACTATCGAATACAAGTATGGTCATTTATTAGTACACGTAAACAATACTAAAAACGACATCTGTTGAGAAAGGGCGGAGTCATATTCACACACCCAATAGTATTCTATCAGTTATCTAGTTCCCATAGTACAAGCTATACTTAGTTTGGCGCTTAAATGTCCCATGTATATTATTAAAGTAGAGGCAGCATTGCATAGGAACTACAATGATATTCTTCACTAGTCTAAATTGAAAAGTTGTTTTAGTGCCCACACTCATGGTTTGTGATTATTGCAAGATTTGCAAGGTCCAAGGCTAGTTTATACTAATTTTATGATACTTGAAATTTAATTTATGGTGTTTTGTCAAAAACTTAAAATACCATATTATATCAACCAAAAGAATGAAAATAAATTACTTTGCTACATTGTTATATTATGTTTATACACTCATACACTTTGTTGCAGGGTTTGTTGAATATATATTTAACATATAAATCGTTAAGAGCCATTTCCAAGATCCGCAAAATAAAGCACTGCTGATTATGATAATACTGTTGAAGCTGATTATATAGTGAACTTGCTCAAATAGAAATTAGATTTAAATAAGCAGAAAATTATTATAAGTAATATCAATTGTCTATTTCTTCCAAAATAGTTGCATTACAATACAATATTATGACTATGTTCATGTTCCTTAAAAAATACTAAACTTTATATGTTTTTTATACTTTATATTATGTTACCTTTAATATTTTTCCTCTTTATATAATTTTATTGAAATTTAGCTCATAATTTGACACACATATAAATAGTTAATATTTCATTACTATAAATATGATTAACCAGTAAAAAGAAAACTTAGAAATGGCTGACTTGAAAAGTATGCATTTGTTTGTATAATGTATGTATTCATGCCTCATATGAATTTGTTGGTTATTATTAAAAGATAAAAAAATATTCATGTAATTTTAACTTTAATAATACAGTGACAAAGCCATTGTTAAATAAGTATTTACTTTAGAATGGTGATGAATATTATATGAAACTGTTTTATTAGAACACAGAAAAAAATGCATGTACCAAGCTGTCTTTATCAATAAAAGCCAATGAAATCCAAAAAAATGGTTCTACTATATTACTTGTGCAATTATATTACTATGTAAGGTAAGAAAATGGGTATGTAAGGTACAGATTTTAAATTTAAGTTGCAGGTCACAAAGGCCTTAACCTATATCAAAATTAACTTATATCAAAGGGTTTGGTGCCTTGCCCTTATAGCTAAACTCTGATTTAAATATAAATAAAGACAGACAATGGACCTACCTCCTACATCAATGAAGTTCTTCACAGCCAGTCCAGACCGCGGTGCCACTCTTCCATAGCAGCCAGAAGGCAGTTCGATTTGCAAATCCGTCTTCACGAGCTCCTTGCCTCGAGCTGGCACGACATAATCATAGGCGCTGTAATATAATAAAATAGTAGTATTGTTAGAGTATAGATGTAGTTTAATAAAAAAATCATTAACGGTCTGCAACATCAGACTACAAGTTGTAGTCGAATGTTACAGATTCGGAAAAGGACACAATCAGAACTATCGAACCAACCTCTTGAGATCGTATCCAGCAGCCTTCTCAGAGCCTCTTACAGGAGGGCAAGCATGTTCACTCAATTTGGTGAATTTAAGGACTGGAAGAACCTTAGCAGCCATGGTAAACTTAAGGATTTATAAAAACTATTTGTAAATTACAAGTCTTGCTCTAAATGAATAGCAAATGTAGTGTAATTATTATATTAATTTTGTTTTGGGCACATAGGCACGAGGAGGACACCGAAAGAAGTGACAAAGTAAAAAATGGGCGCCAATCAAACAATAGCAAAATCAAAATGTCATTATTTTTTCGCCGATTTCGCGGGAAGTAAACGCATACAAACGGCATTGACAATGACATCCACAGATAGTATTACCAGATTAATGGATCCACCTTCCACCTTTACTTATTTATCAAAAACAAGTTTATGCCATTTTATTATTTATTTGCCAGTTTATTTTTAGAAATAGATATTCTCATAAACGCAAGATAAGATTGTAGGTAACCAGATCAACGAAGTTGATTTTAATAACTGCTTGTGTAACAATATTCTTTTTCAATCCTGTAGTCAAATTAGAAACATGAATCTTTACATCGCCAATAATTTCTAGCTTGAGACTGTCACATTACCCAGATTAGCAAAAAAATTGCATTCTCTAAAACGCATGAAAAAATTACTGCCGCAATCAACGAGACTTCTTCCTCATTTTAGACAATCCTCTTCTTTGCCTCATTTTAGATTACGCACATGTCCGGATCCCGTATAACTATGATTTGTAGAAATACGAATACGTCTTTTCCAACATGAACAAGCTAAAATAGCTTAACAGTATGTTTCATTTTAAAACGGACATCTTAATCTTAAACATTTTAAATAACTTATCGCCTGTTTATCTTTGTAAATGTTTCTGTTTTTGTGAATTTTCTCCCTTTTCTCCGTCTAATCACTTAATCATATAACTACCATTTATGCAGATTTATATACAGTGACAGCTATTCGTCTAGGGCATAAAATCCCAGTTAATTGTCGCGAAATTTCTTCTGTAATATCATTCAGGTCAAAAATTTGCCATGTAACACGCAGAATGGTTTTAACTATGGTGAGTCCCGAGGAAAGTAGGTTAACGAATTTCTTCTGACCTGTATTTTAAACAAACAAAACTATGCTATTCAATAATAGGTAATATACTGAAATCTTAATGCAGTTGGTAACATTTCAATTCATACATTGTCTGATTACTTCAGTTCAGGTTCAGGGCAGCTCCCCTTTTAACCCTTTTGGGTTTTATTCTAACAAACACTTGCTTGCAGCCCTTGTCCATTACCCATTGTGCCTTAACTTTTAAGTTCTAAAACACAAGAATTTATAGATCACTCATTCACTTCCTAACGGGCTAAAATGATATGGGGAAAAACTATACCCATAACCTAGACTCTCATATCACTGCGTTGATTAAATTCATACTAAAAGATCTAAGATATAGTGTCTGTTCATACGAATAATTAATAATTTTCTTTCCAGCTATACTGGTCAGCTACTCTACCTTTTTTGCTTCGCTCTATTTTTACAAAAAGATAAAAATACGTCCAAAATCATGAAACATTGCTTTAGGAAAAAAATCCTTCAGGCCAATCCAAGCTTGGGACAAATTTAGTTCTAAAAGCTCCGTATGTCGCAGCAGTTGCCGGACAACATCGTCTGATACTTAAACCGTGTCATGGTGTCATGTCAGGTCATTTAAACAACATGGTAAGGCAGAACGTAGTCCCGCTCTAGAGACAAATATACAACAAATTGCCGCCGGTTATGGGCCTACGATGCATTTTTCACGCAATACGATTTATCAAAATGAGATGATCCGAAAATTACACATTTTTACCATAAAAAATATAAAATTTTGCAAATTTGGGTCTAATATGATAAATTCACTTATTTTTTGTGATTTCTTTATTCCACTAGATTTTTTGACAGACTCCATTCCACGACGTAGGAGCATTATCATATCATTCCAATCTTTGATTCCAATATATTTGTATTTGTATCTGTATCTTAAATAGGCACCGAAAAAAGAAACTAAAATCATAACACCGATTCATCACCAAAACGTTTTTTCGACGTGGAAATTAGATAGTTAGAACTTATGGAGTCGGTAATGGAGTGGTATACCACTCCATTATTAGTCTTCGCATTTTATTTTTTGCCATGACCACATGGCGAATGGATGGTATGATTGCGAAGTAAAGTACCTACTGCCATCAATAAGTTTCAACCTACATGTATCAGAAAAACATTTTAAATTTGCGTTTATGACTTAATTTTTATTTTTCCTATTTTATCGCTAACGGCAGAATGTTTCACTTCCATAAAATATAAATGATAAAAGCCAGTAAAACTTATATGGTAATTAAGTTAAATTACATAGTTAAATTGAAATACGCACGCTGTGGGTTCCATACCATTATGTTGATAATTATTTGATTTTCAATATTCATCCACGTCATAAAACCAGACATAAAATAAAACCATGTCGTCGGATAGATACTTAAACGCTGTAGGATTATTAGAGGTGATTTCTGTTATACATTTTTTGTCATTTATTTTTGCTAGCTATTTTAAGCACACAGAAATAAAACCATTTATTTAACAAGGAGTGTGACGCCTCCTTGTTGTCCTTGCTCAGTTGATAGTAGCTCTATATAGTAGCTTTTTCCGATGTATGTAGGTCATGGGTTCAATTTCCAACCAGGACAAGCATTTGTGTGAGGAATATGCATGTTTGTTCAGCTTCTGGGTGTTAGTATCTTACATACTTAAAACAATGTAACAAAAACTGTAACATACTAAAGCTATGTTATATAAAAAAATCTATTTAAGTATTCTGATTAAAAGTACAGTAAAAGATATGCTTAGTTTGGGCACAGATATAATAATACTATACTAGGTAGCTAGGTATAGGTATCACAGTGTGAATTTGTCAATGAATATCTAGTGATTATGTTTAAATAACTTCCTGTCGATACTATATGTATGATACTTGTGAAGTATCGAAAATTCTAGTTTCCGGGAGAAAGCAAAATTAACATTCAAAAAATATATTATACATATACATAACTAATACCTACCATTACTTAATACCTACCAATCTAAAATGTAAAGAAAAACAGTAGACTTTAAAATCATGAAACAACTTTTTGAATTGAAATTGTAAACATAACAACAATACCATATTAAAATGAATCTACAAGATGTAGATCGGCTTATTGTCGGCTTATATACGGTTTTTATGTTAAATGTTTTATTACCCTCATGTATTTGTTACATTTTGATTAAAAAATATATTTATTTAAATTTAATTAAGGCAGGGATAACATTTTCATAATCATATGCAGTTATTTTAAACCGTGGTATCCTACAGAAAAAGAAGACTTGTCATTTCTACCTACACATGGTTTCCGAATTCCGATCCATCTCACAACAAAAAATATCTACCTGCTACAAGGTCTCAGCGATTTCGTCACAATGGGATTGCGAGCGGTTCATCCAGCGATTATCCAGCGATGGGTCTAAAGGAAATGTGGTCTGACGATAGTCCTGTCGATCAATATTTCCAAAGCAATACGGAAGTCATCAAAATCCTTTACCGCTCAAATTTAAACCATGTATCAAGTGTTTTAGGGAACATTAGTTCATTCACATTGTGGCAAAGATCTTTGGTCAACAAATAAAAATACAATTTCAAATGCGAGGACGTATCGTGCATTACTGTGATTCATTCGGGTGAGCCCCGTAGAAGGGGAGTTTGTCCATTTTTATATTTACATCGAGTCCCCGACATGCGCGGCGTCTCTTCGCCAGTCTGGGACTATACTATAACGAACGTACACCAGAGCAGTGAAACTCGTGTAAATATTGCTACTACCACGATATTTACGCGCGAATAGTGATTTTAAAACCTACATCATCGTGTTCATGTGATGTGAATGTAAAGTGGAAGTGAAATTATTAGTGTTATATGTGAAAATTTGTGGGAAATGTGATAATAATTGTCTCGCTTCGATCCAAGTGAGAGAAAATGCCGCCCGTTCTCAATATGCCTATTTCAGGAAGCGTTTCAGCAAGGAACTTTTCGTTCTTGTAACTTACGCTAGAGGTCAGTATACAGTTTAGTAACTTAACTTTTATAAGTATAGTTTTTGTCAACTAGATTTTTTAAGCGCCCGTATTCAAAGTTCAATCACCGTCAGCTTTGCGCTTCCCTATTTTATCATCCCTTCTCCCTTTACGCATGATCGACCGGAGTTTTGGGGTTCCCTTTGTAGGGAAGGGTGCGCTTATACACACATCTATAAGTAAAGATAGGTTTGATGTAGACGTGATTCTATAGATATACTAGCTAGCTGTAGCTTTGTAGTAACGTAACGTATAAGTGTACGTAGAACAAAATGTTGAGGGTGGCGTACAATAGCTTCGTCGTAGGTAAATAATTTTTGATAATACATACCCACATAATGATTTGGTAGTAGCTTAGCAACATCCTATCAACATCGAGGTAATTTACGCAAATTGATTTTAAGCCTGTTTTATATTTTTTATATCGATTATTTTACTTTATTGAAGGGTATAAGTTGTTATTAAATAAAGTTGGTTATTAAAATGTAATATTTCTTAAAACGATTTCTCCTATCATGTTTTTGCAATTCATATAAAAATTTTGTTTATTTAAACTGATGTTTCAAATAAATGATGAATTAAATTATATGGGTCACAATTTTGACAAAAATAGTGTGCCATTTAAATTTCTTCGTAGCCTTTTTTTTACTGCGATTATCCAATTTTTATCTTATATCAGATATCATTTAAATACGAAAATCGGAAGGTATTTCATAAGTATCCCGCTAAGCTTCTTTATTTAAATAACACAACACTTTTATATTAGTTTATAAATTTCCGTGAATAGGTTGACATTTATACACTGGAAACAGGAAGTAACTGTGTTATTAATTCATACTCGTAAATCAAAATAAGTTATTATAATTTCCCAACTGCAATTTAGATAAAATTTTAGCCATGCCGGTTTCCTCACGATGTTTTCCTTCACCGTTTCGAGAACGTGGTATTGCGCATATAAATTTTTCAAGTGAAAAAACTCATTGGTTCACGTTTGGGTTTGAACCAGCGACCTTCAGATTGCCCCTGGGACACCACAATCTCAAATAGCCTAGTTTAGGCAAAATAACTTACTGGCAAAATCTCCAGTCACTTTAGTTAGTTTCTATTTTCGACCAACACGCTTATTATAATATTATGTGATCCGGTGAACTTGTACCTAAATTTCCGAATCGGCAAATCCCATATAAAATAACCAATTACGTTTTTTTTTTGTTTTTCTGCAGTTAATTTTTGGGCTTTTTCCTTATTGTCCTTTTTTGCTAGCTACACAAGGATTATACAGCGAAATTAATAAAAAAATATATTCTAATCGGTTGAGACATTTTCGCACGGTAAATTGATTTTTATTATAATTAATTTATATAGTACATTATTTTATATCCGTTTATTATTTTTATATAGTACATTATTTTTTATGCTCTTTGCTTTACTTGCAAATAGCGAAACATCATAAACTGAATTACCCTCGCAAACAGCATCCTTTTGTCTGTACCCGAGTCTCAAAGAAAAGAGACAGCATTTAAATTCACGTAGCAAATCAAATTACTCACGAATACGATCGTTGTGATAACACCCCGCACCCCTATGATCGCGCAGTTTTTATCCAACGGATCATACTTACACTTCAAAACATTGATTGAAGCTCTTCAATTTTATAAAATATACTTTTATGCAATTAGGTATTCACTAAATAAATCTATCTACTTTTCTTGAAAAAAGTGTTTGTTTTCTGTTCTGTGAGGCGACGTGTTTTGTATTTGTACTTAGTACCGAGTGCCGACCGGTCCGAAAATTATTAGTCGCGATTGGTTCAAAATCCATAACTGGCCCCGGAGCCAGGTGTCGTTCACACCGCGGCCTCGCGCCTCGTCTCGACTCTCGTTAATCACTCGTGTTCCCTATTGTTAAAGCGCGGCGAACAGCCATCTTTGTCAAATTACGACTCAATCTCAATATAGGTAATCGGTTTGTTTAGTCCTAAATTATCAACTCTAACAAAAAAGTGTTTATGCGAAGTGCTACGGAATCTGGTGCATCGAAACATTCTCTTTTGTTTCACGATTAGCTGACGCTAGACGTTCGGCCGTTGAATGGAAGCGTAACGCGATTAAAAACAGTCAAATCGGTCGACCATTTACAAAATGATGGATGATGTTATCCTTTGCGAAAATAGTGTAGTGTTAGCTTCAATGTTTTACTCGATTGGTGTTGATGGTGTTTATGTTTCGGCGTGAATACGATGAAAACTGCGTCGTAATTCATGATATACATTGCATAAATGAGTGAAATGGCGTTGCGGAGCGCGCGGGCCCGACGAGCATGCGCGCCAGTTTCTATACAATCGCTCGGAACGCATTGAGTGTTCTTCGTTTACGTGCATATCAAAATGGGAAGGTCGAGATTCCCAGGGAAACCACTCAAGTTCCAAAATAGAAAGCGAATTAGTGTTTTATCGGGAACTGTTTACCATGAGACCGCTCCGGAGAGCCAACCGCCCGTCCGCGGCCCTGCATCTAATGATTTTCCTGGGGAACAAGAGGTAAACGCTTGTTTGGAACATTACTATTGCGCCTTTTGTTCATTACGCGAATTCTAAGTCCTACATACGGAAATGTTATGTTTACGTAATAACTAATGAGGCTAACGCTTCATCTAATAGCATCTTGTAACATATTTTGACATTTCATGTTCCATTTTGTCAACAGTTGTACATTGCTACACCAAACTTAAAAAAAATAATTTAATTGATAGCAGTATTTCTAATTTCTATGTGATATAAATGCCAAATATAACTAGGAATAGATGATTGAAAAAGATCTCTGAATGCTAACATAACCTCATTTTCAGCTATAACATTCTTTTGTCTGTCATTGATTGTGTTTGTGTTGCAGACATATCTAATGAATGATCCAAGTAAAT
This sequence comes from Aplocera efformata, assembly GCA_921293045.1. NCBI lineage: Eukaryota > Metazoa > Arthropoda > Insecta > Lepidoptera > Geometridae > Aplocera > Aplocera efformata. The sequence continues at coordinate 4,318,692 of OV121057.1, forward strand.
GTCATCCATTATGTTAAAACATGAATATTATTACCAAAACAAGGAAGTTTTGGAAATTAATGATTTATATTCCCACTCATCATATCTGTATTATTACATTTTGGTCACTTATATTGTTATAACCAACTTTTCAATTAGAATCTTGAAGGTCATCAAAATAACTGGTTGAGGTTGTGTAAATTAATCACTAGATTAATTCAGGACAATCCAGAATGGATATATGTAGGTGATATACATACCTATTTATTAGCAGTAAAGTCAACTTCATGTGATTAAGTATTTAGGTATATTTTAATTACATAATTTATTTTCTAAAATGTTAGTGCAACTTATTCAATTGTAAAAATATTTTTTATGACAACTTAATAAAACACAACACTTAATAAAAATAGGATCAAAATGTTCTAATGAACCTTCTAAAGAAATTAACATTAGTATTAATGCATTCTCAATTTGTGTCTCTTAATAAGTAATGACATATAATATAATTAATTATTTTAGTATTTGTTAATTTGACATAACCATGTTTTCCTTAGAGAGAATGAGAATCACCTCTGAGCCTGATATTTTGCTCTCTACATCCACTGTCTGCCAGCATAGTCACACATGTTGTCGTAATCACCCACATATCTTTGAGCCCAACTACATACTATAACAGGTCTGCTTGATTCCACTGAATATTTTATTCAATATCAAATATTAAATAGAATAATAATCAAATTCCAGGAAGAAGAAAAGAAAGAAAAAAATGACAATGAGACCAGTCAAAATAAAGAACCAGATACACTAGAAAAACTAGAAGACGGCGAGAAGTCCAACGGTGAATCCAAATCCCCAGTGCGAACAAGATCACAGAATAAAATGGAACCATCAAAAGGAGATAAGCCTAAACAAGTGAAGAAAACTGTGACATTTGGCACTGTTGAGAGCTGTGAAGACCTGGTTTATCCCCTGAAAAAACTACCAAAACACCATGCTCCTCTTATACCCATTATCAAGAAGAAATCAGCACTAAAGCAAACAGAATACTCAACATTCAACAGTATTCTCAAACCTGCTAAATTAACAGATCTCAGCTCAAAATCAACATCTGAACATCATGAGGGATATCAAAGAAAGAATCTAAATCCACTTTCAAAACCTATGAACAAATTCTCTCAGCTAACTGAGGGAAGATGCATGTCTCCACCTCCAAGGAATCTATCACCAGTTGAGAAAGAAATTACAGGCACAAAGTTTGTATTGCCTGTCCGAAGTGCACACTCCTCACGAGTTATTAAGCCCAACAAGAAATTCATAGATGGTGAAGATCAAACAACAAGCAGTGTAGCATCGGGAAAAGTATTAAAGAAACCTAAACTAAAGAGACTTGTGTTTAATAACCTACATGATGACGACACACATGATGAGGAAGATGTAGAAAAGACCAGTGACAACAAGAGTAAAGATAAGCAAATATTGAAATCATCAAACTTATTCAAAGATAAGACTGTGCCATCATTTACTGGGCTTAGTATCAAGAAGCCTGTGACAGATCTTTTCAAGTTTGATAAAGAGTCTGAAGAGAATTCAGAGAATGTTGAAAATGGAAAAGCAGATGCAAAAGAGGACAGGACAGGTCATGCGATGCGTAAACTCATGGACATATCTGATGCTAGTAGTTCTAGCAGTACTAGTAGCGGTTCAGAGTCTGAGGAGAGCTGGGACAGTGATAGTCCACAGGTCAGCGGGGATGAGGACAAACCTGCATCTCCAAGTCCAGAAAAAGAGAAGCAAACAGCTTCACAACTTTTAAGGGGCAAAGTTATTATCAGGGAAGCAAGGTTGCAGCTTGCTACACCTCCTGCTCCTTCTGGTCTGGATGGTCCATTTTCAACCTCCACATCAACATCAACATCCCCATCGCGTAAGTGTTCCATTTCTTAATATTACTTGAGTAATGTGTAATATTAGTGTACTTAAGACTTGATGGCTTAGCCAGGTAATGTATATCAAAAAATAGTAGATAAGTGACTACTCAACAAAACAATGCTATTTTATTTAGCATGAAGAATTTATGAATTCTACTAAGCTTAAATAGTTTTAGTATTTTGCATGGAAATTTAAAGAGTACCTACATAAAATTTTTAGTAGCACTCTTTTTATACAGTGACTTGATTTGCATTTTTACATAGGCATGTTTTTATAGGTTCCGTAAATTATAGGTAATTTGTAATAATTTAACGTAAACATGTGAGCATGGGAGCATATAGGACAGGAGTTAGTTTTTTTGATAAACAGGCAATCAAGGACTATCTTTACTTTTGTTATAAAGTGTGTAGAAAAACCTAATAGTGAGGATGAAATTATTTCACTCAGCATTGAAATTTTTAAGTTGTGGTGAGTTTTAAGGCTAATACAGACTGGATGCGTATGCGGAACGTAAGCGTTATACGCCTTCGTAATCCCTGACATACCAGTTTACGCACGTCCCGCATGCGATGTGCCATGTCCCATACACCTTGATGAATGGTATTATTGAACAATAGTGCAACCTTAAAGTAGAACGCATGTAATCTGCACATTCTTAATAGTAAACCTTTCCTTGTAGCGACTAATATACCGCCAACTACAGTTACATGTGGCGTTTGCGGCGCAGTAAGATTCTACAGATTTGTGAAGCAAGCTCGCAAATTTGGCATATACTCATGCGAGTCCTGTCGCAAGTTCATATCCAAGTTGCTCAAGAGAGAGAAGATGTCAGACGTTAATGGGGTTGTTCAGATGGAATGCAGGGCTGGTGAAGGTAAGTCAGTAGCTGAAATTTTTGAGTCAAACTGCTGATTTAAATGTTTCTTTGTCTGGATGGTGGCAATCATTTATAAAGTATAGGATGAAAGAAATTTATTCAGTGAAGCAGGAAGAATTTAGCGAAAAAAGCGGGTATGAAGTTGATAGATAAATGATTTATTTGTTTCTCCAATCACACACATTCACTATAGAAAAATTTCATCATTTCGGTTATAAAATTCACATGATAATGTATTTGAGGATTTACACAGTTCTCGAATGTATATGATGTTATATCAACATAATATATACAAGGGTCTTCATAATTTTAGGTAACTGCATTGTACCGCCTATAGTGCGATCACAACAGTGGAAACTCGTTAAATGCACAAATTCAACAAGGTGCCCAGCCTGCTGGCTCAAGATGTGTCTCAGAGCATTCCAAGTGCCACCACACATCAGAGCTGTACTCACGGCCATGTTACCAACTTACATGAGAGCCGGTTTGAAACCTGCGGCACCAGCGAATCCTTTGCGACTGCCGACATCATTACCCCAGCCTAACCAATTTGCCGTGTCCACTGAAAATGAAGCTAAAGTCTTCGGCGCTCTGAAAGCCACCAAGAAAATGCTTGAGGAAGGGGCTGAAAAAGTTGAGGTAAGGATAATTTTTGTTGCTCAAACTTAATATAACGTATGATGTTATGGTTGATAAAAATTGCATTAATTTCAGGTCAAGACAATAAAAGACCCTCCTGCTGCAGAGGAAGCTAGAGAAGACATCAGTGTCACCCGTAAACGGCAACTGACAAGGGTTAAAGTGCGCAAAAAAGATAAAACAGAAGACAAACCAACAGAAGACCCCAAACGGCAGAAAGTTGAGCTCAAAGGGCCAAGAGTTAAACACGTCTGTCGAAGCGCGTCTATCGTATTGGGACAACCAATCGCTACATTCCCGACTCAAGAAGAGAAAGAGAAGCAAGACAAACCTGAGGATGAAGTTGCTGTGCCAGACAAGGATAAAGATATTGAATTACCTGTTGAGCCTGAAGTTGATACTGAGAACAATGCACCTCAGGTTGCCCCTGAAATTACAAAGGATGTGGAAATAGAGATACCTATTGAACCTAAGAAACGAAAAATTGAGCCGGCAGTGCCAGTTAAACTGCAGGCAAAAGCAGAATCCAGTGAGGATGAAACTATTATGGATCTCGTTCCAAGGAAAGCAATATACAAACCTCTTACCAACATTACAAATGTAAGTATCTTGAGGCTTAAAATATGCTCAGTTTTAGAGTACTTAACCTTAGGGTTCCTATCTTAATGAAGATTCTTTTCAGGTGCGCGGTCGTTCTCAAAAGTGCGGACAGAACCGCCCAGAACTCATCTGTGTTGACTTTTGGGAGAGCTATGATCCAGATGAAGTATGCAGTTCAGGATTTGGACTCATTGGAACTGTACCTTTTACTGTTGCAAAGCTGTGTTTCCTCTGTGGCAGTGCTGGAAGAGAAAAGGTAAACTATTTATTACTAAGAGATGAATTATCTTATCTACATACTCCTCCAATGCCATAAGAACATGATTTATTACACCTAAACATTACTTTCAGAGACTTGCTCCAAACAAATTAATTTGGTGTGGTCAGTTACCGTATTTCTTCTAAACTCTTAATGTGTTACACTCCTAAAACTTCAAAATTAGATTTTCCTATGTGTTTAGAATGAAAGCAGATGCTCTACTTTTATATAAGCACCAACTTGGGGTCGTCTTCGCTTACAATCAACGTATATTATATCGAAACATTCGGAATTTTTTGCCACTTTTGACAATGGTTTAGCAAATTAATTGGTTAGTTGGCTATGGCAAATTTTTCTGTGACATTATGGCTCCCATTGGAAAATTATCTAAGCTCTGATCCATTATACGTATTTGAAACAGGCATGCCCTAAATGCAGCCGAACTTTTTACCCGAACGTGACCTTTGCCGGCGCCAGCATTGTTACACAGATATAACAAAAAGCTGGCTGTTGGTTATTAGTTCTCAGTCTGAAATCACGCGTTCCAGATGGTGGTATGCTCAAGCTGCTGCGAGTGGTACCACAGGTGGTGCGCCGAGGAATGGTCTGCGGGTGGCGCTGGCGGCACTTGGACTTGTGCGCGATGCGTGTCGTGCGCCGCTTGCGCCCGTCCAGCTGCGCGGTTACGGTGCCGCGCTTGTGCTATGCACTACCACGCCGCTTGCCTGCCGCACGCGCGTGCGCCACCCAACCATAGGAGCGACTGGCCCCAGGTACGTGTTTTTATCTACAGATGCGACGTTTACCGGTAGTGAAGCTTTTGTTTTGTCATTTTCGGCCTTTTCAGCCCAGGGATCTTAGGAATAGGCTGCCAGAAATGGTGGGTTCAACCAGAATCGGATTGGTCCTTGTCGATCTCTTTTTGGCAAGATGTTTCGAAATCTCGTAGAGAGACGCACAATAGTACGTAACTTTGATAAAATTCAGCAGCAGTGTTGGTTAAGCAGAGGAGCGATATTATAGGAGGAGGTATATTGATATATAATATTGATCTCTTTTTGGTAAAACTCTTAATCAAATCCAAAAGTGAGATATAACATCAATTCTAATCTTATATTTATGTGATATGGGTGTACTATAAGTTTTATTTCAGAGATAACCACAATACTAGATTGCGTGATACCAGTCGGAATTTCGGACCGGAACCGTGAAATCACGTAAAAATTAACAACCTTGAACTTCTTTCATGGTTATTGAGCACTGGGTCTTTGGCTCCAATCAATAATTGAACTTTTTTTTTAGATTTGCAGCTCGTGCCTTAAATGCAAGAGTTGCGATAGCAGCCGCGTCAGCAAGTTCGTTGGGAGTCTACCGTTTTGCGGGCCGTGTTTCAAACTGCGACAAAAAGGCAACTACTGCCCACTCTGCCAAGCGTGTTATAGAGACAACGACTTCGATAGCAAGGTAAGTAATCACACAAAAATTTATATCAATTTAGAAAATATTTTTCCTTTGCCAATTCTGATCTGTTTCTTTACAGATGATGGAATGTGGCTGGTGTGCTCGCTGGGTTCATGCAAGCTGCGAAGGTCTATCAGGCGAGGGGTATCAACTGCTATCAGCTCTTCCCCCATCCATTGAATATATCTGCTGCAAATGCATGCCCAATGATCCACCATGGAGGAAAATGCTCACAGAACACCTCAAGGGCACATTACTTCATCTACTCAAGCTGTTAGCTAAGAACAAGAAAGCTTGCGCACTATTAAAGTTGACTCCACACAAAAATACACCTGTACCAAACAAGCCATACAGGTTAATGTCGCCACAGGCGATCAGAAAGCTTCATTTTGATTCTACAGAAGATTCTATGAAGTCTACAGAGACCAAAGTCTACAGAAATATGTCGCGGGGACGACGTAATCAACAAAACAAAATAGATGACTCAAGCATATCCAACATTTGGCATTGCTCCTCATTATTGACCGATGTGGAAATGGGTAAGGAGGAAATGCCACATACATCACATAAGGTGGTTAATCTTCAAGAACCATTGATGCAGAACAAAGAAATATGTTTCTCAGCCGGACTGTTCGATACGAAGGCCGAGTTCGATACACCTTGCGTCGAAGTGCATGAGAATAACCCTCCTCAAAATAAAAACGAGAAAGCAACAACGATGTTGCCGACGTCGGTCCATGTCGACAAATACGAGCCGATATCCGATGATGATGAACCAATGAATACTTTCTCACCGGTAAGAAGTGAACAAGAGCTCAGTCCAGCTATTGTGAGACAACCATGTACGCCAACTCTTAATGATGATGTTAGCCGGTTAGTTTCTCCATCATTGCTTGATATAAAGAAAAGGGTCAACAGTGATGATTATGTATCCCTAAAAGACTTCAATCATGACATGAAAGACGTTATCGAAAGGACGTCTAATGTTGATCTCATGTCAATTTACAAAAACTTATTCTCTGAAACATTCCCATGGTTTGACTGTGAAAACAACTGTCTCCAGCCAAATTTGGAAGTGGAAGGTGAAAATGAAGACACAGAATCTCTGAAAGAGGTTGAAATGTCTGAAAGCAAAATTAAAAACGATGTTGAGTCCATTGAGAGACCCTTTGATCAGATTGTACCGAAAGTAGAGGTTGATGGGGAGAAATTGGAAGAGGAACTGCTGGAGTTCTATCCATCTACCGATACACGAATTTGCATCCTTTGCAAGTCCAACGGCGATGGATCACCACCAATGGAAGGAAGATTGCTTTACTGCGGGCAAAATGATTGGATTCACGCAAATTGCGCTTTGTGGTCGGCAGAAGTGTTTGAAGAAATCGATGGCTCGCTACAGAACGTCCATTCAGCCATTTCTAGAGGGAAGATGATTAAATGCGCGACTTGTGAAGTGAAAGGTGCTAGTGTTGGGTGTTGCGCTAAAAACTGTAGTGAGACCTATCATTACGCATGCGCAAGGAAATCAAATTGCGCATTCATGGACGACAAACGGGTGTTCTGCCCAGCTCACGGAAAAGATGTTCCAAAGAAAAGTCTACAAAAAGATGCTGACTTTGAACTCACAAGACCTGTTTATGTGGAACTTGACAAAAAGAAGAAAAGATACAGTGAAATTTCAAAAGTTCAGTTCATTATGGGCTCTCTTACAGTCCATAGTCTCGGAAAGATAGTGCCATCAGTATCTGACTATGAAGAGTTCTTAATGCCAGTAGATTTCTCGTGTACGCGGCTTTTTTGGTCTTGCAAGAAACCTTCAAAAGTGGTGAGATACACAATAAAGACAAAATTGATCTTGGCTGAACCAATGCCAGGTTTTGATTTTGGCGTGAATATAACCGTGGATCACAGCATGGGAGTTCAAGTAGTTGATAGAGTCATGGCTGAAATCGGCGCTTGGCACGAGAGTCTAGTTTCTGGATCGGGAAAATGTGCATTAGATTTCTTAAAAAGCACCAATAAATCACCTATCAAATTTGGCAATGCAGTGACATTGGAAGAGATTGCAGTCAAACAAGTTATAGAGCACTTACTAGATAATATTTGCAAACAGGAGCAACAGGATGACGAAGAGCCGCAAAACACAGCAGATCTATTACCGCCAGAAGTAAAAGACGCAATATTTGAAGATCTAAATCACGACCTATTGGATGGCATCTCTATGCAGGACATTTTCCAAGATCTCAAAAATGTGCTAGAAGATGATAGAAGCAATGATAAAGATTTCCGCTCCAATGACTACATTGATGAATTGCTGAATGCCAGATTTGAATCTGGAAGCAAAGAACTAAAAAGAAGCAAGTCTGAGATGCTACTGCAAAGCCATAGCTTGAAGACTTTGACAACTGGAAGGGGTCAACAGAGATCTAGTAGCTGGAATAACAAGTTTGATACGAGCTTACTCTCGTCCACAATCAAGAGATGCAAAATGGGCAAGACATCATCAATTACGGGTAAAATGAGCCCAGTTCAAAAGTTGCCATCTGCGGAAAATTCGCTAGACTCAATAAAAGAGGAACCAATGAATTCAGACAAAAAAGTCAAAGATGAAACTGAAAATAGCGAAATCTGTGAAGAAGCTGGACACTCTTCAGGTATAACGTATCGTACAACATCGCCAAAACAAAAAGACGAACCCACCGTGGACAAAACAGATAAAAATGAGACTTATTATACAGATGTCATTGACTTTTACACAAAGATACAATGTAGTCCTATAGCTCAGTTAGATGGCACGGCAGATTGGTCGAGTTCAGAAAGTACTTGTAGTTCCAGACCAAATAGCCCCCATGAAAATGACGATGACTTTACGCCAATTCAACAGCTTGACGGCGCGGAAGACAATCATCCACATGATAACACCTCTAGAAGCCAAACTAATCAATACATGTATCGAAGTGGTGGAACAGAAAGCTACACAGTCACTTTTGCCGGAAACTCTATAAATGGACAGCCAGAACTTGTGATGAGACCTATTGATGATAGTGGAAATGCCCCAATTGAGCAGCCAGTGAGATGCGACAGGTGTCAATGCACATACCGAAATAAAGATTCTTACGATAGACACATTCCGTCTTGTGATATGATGTCGACCAGTGAAAGTGAAAGCGAAAACCCCAAGTCTCCAGAAAATAGAACATTGACAACATTGCAAAACGCTTTCCAAGGCGCATTTGCTCAACCCATGATTATTCACGCTGGAGTCGTCAGTGGAAGCGAAAGTACGGTGAAAGCAGAAGGAATTTCAGCCAGGCGAACGTCAATTAATACGAGACAAATTACTATTAACGGGACAATAGTCGAAACGCCTTCACCAGGCCCATCGAATGAAGTGACAATGACGATAACGGAACAAATGAAATCTGGTACTGTGATATTCGATCAAAGCAAAACTACAAATCTCCAAGTGTCATCTAACCAGCAAGTGATGTCATCGCCACAAATCGTCGTCACACCACAAATGCTGCTGCCGCCCAAAACTAGTTCTGCAGGAGGACAAAAAATTATGGCACCACAAATCATTACGCAACCTGGATTACTACCGTACAATATCTGTGTAAAACCAGGGACAGGTGGAACAAATATTCAACAAATTCAAGGCAGTGACATGGCGCAATTATTGTCGGGTTCGGGAGGCATTCAAGTTATCTCATCTAACTCGAATCAAGTACTCACTTTGCCATCTAATCATCAAGGCAACATATCAATGATTCATAACAAAAACCAATTTCCTAACATGGCCAGTGCATCGTCAATTGCACTGCCAGTAAACTCTATTCAAGGAATGCCTAATACCTCTATCATACAAAATATTCAACCAATGATCAGGCCACAGATGCAAGGTAATCCAACTATAATGGTTCCTGCTATGACTACTCGGCTGACTTCTCCTAATACTCAACACAAACAGCACATAATTCTACCGAGTCACCAAAAATCTCCTAAAAAGCAACCTGCTCAAGTCCAACCGAAGCCAATCTTCCAAACAGCGAATCGAGTCAGAGGACGTCCTATTCCTAAACCCACAATGAAGAGACAGACCAAATTAGAGAAGACTTATACCACTATCAATCAGCCTCTTGGCCAAGGGAATACTGTTATCCAGCTGCAAACAAATAACAACGCAGGGCAGCCCTCGATTATTGTGCAACCAATGGCTAATCAGAATATAATGTCTTATGTGGAGGCTTTGTCACAACAACAAAACCAAAACATGCAATATATTGCAACAATTGCACCTCAAGGAGACTTCAAAAGTCCAACACAATTTATATCACAGGGGGGACTTATGCCTCAGACATTCCAAATACAGCAGACAGAAAATGGAGGTCTTGTGGCAGTGCCCAGTGGTGGAATTCCAGTTTTATTACCCCAAGGGAATGTCGGTATCTTACCTCAAATGCAACAAGGGACTACGATTTTGCCTCAAGGCACAATACAAACTCAAGGAATTATATCTCAAGGACCAAATGGCCACACTATCCTGCCTCAGACTCTTCAGAATGGTGCGACGATTATTCCCCAGGGCACTATTCAAGGATTGAATGGGAATATGACGTCACAAACAGCAACAATATTGACGCCTAACAATACTCTACAAGCTGGAGGTGCATCAGTTGTGCCACAAAGTGGCAATGGCCAGACCACTATAATCCCAAATACATTGCAATCTCAAGGCAACACGTTGATTTCATCTGGTCCTGGTGGCACTACGTTATTGCAACAGGGAGCTTTACTACCCCAGTTTTGCAATGATCAAGTGCTTCTCGGATCGGCACCTACTTTAGAAATGGTTACTGATCCAAATGGCTGTATGTATCTAACTACTACACAGCCCGTCTATTACGGATTGGAAACTATCGTGCAGAATACAGTTATGTCATCTCAGCAATTCGTATCAACGGCCATGCAAGGTGTGCTGGCGCAAAACAGCAGCTTTTCGGCAACGACTACTCAAGTGTTCCAAGCTAGTAAGATAGAACCTATTGTGGAAGTACCCACAGGTTATGTGGTTGTCAATAACGTTGGAGATACTGTATCATCATCACAGCCTAATGTGGTGACTGCTCAGTCAGTACAGTCATCGCCACCTTCTCTTAAGACTGTCAAGACATCTGTACCAAATCTAACTCTCCAACCGCTCCCAGACAAGCCTGGAAACAATAGACAAACACCAAAAGTTATACAAATGGGCCAATCTCAAATAGTCATGGGTTCACAGTCTGGCCCTACCATAATAACGGGCAGACAGAGTGTCAATCCGATTACCTCGCAGATACACAGCATGACGCTATCAAGTACATCACAAAACATGTTACGAGGAAACATGTCAAAGCCCAGTACCGTAACCATGTCTCCGAGCGTAACCCTCGTATCGTCAACCGGTCAACCATTGATGGCAATTTCCCAATCGATTCCCCATTCGGTAAACTCATTCTCAATGCAATCTATACCGTTTTCACAACCGATAGTATCCAGTTCGATAGCTCCATCATCCAACAAAAATAACATGAAGATTGAGAACTCTCATGTGATCGAAATCAGTGGCAACTTGCAGGATACGTCGAGCTCTCCTAGTGTGCCGACGATAAGTGTCACTCAAACTACAAAAGCACCTACACCTTGGAGGCAGATCCAAACACCAATTAGCATTAGCAATACTGAAAATAAATTGGAACTGCAAAATATGACCGTGAAGGCGTCTAATATCAATACAAGTTCGATGAATATTCAGAACAACACTATGACCGGAAGACCATTAACGCACGACTCCGACAAAAACAACCAGAACTGTTTAATGTCAATCTCAAATAACGGTAATACAATCACTGGCATGAATTTGCATTCGCATCAGTTTGAATCAAATATAAACGTGAGCCACCACTCGACTTCGCACTCTACGACGAACAATGTCATTCAAATTCAATCGGGGAATATATTCCCACCTTCCTCAGCCATGAATAGCAACTTTGATGCAGACACAACAATGAAATTGAGCAAGATAAATGCTCTTTCTAAAACGGAAGGCGGACACATGAACTTTTCCCAAGAAATTATGGCTTCGCATTCACAACATCATGTCAACAATGACAAGACTTTCCAAAACATGGGAAATAACGACAAACACCAGGAGGGCATGAACCAGATCAACATGCATAAAATGAATAGTTGTCAAATGGCATCAAATGTAGGAAGCTCTCCTTCTATGAGCATTGGACCCCATAATATGCGACCGGTTATGCAAAACAACCAAAATACACTACCGGTCACGAACCAAAATCAAATGTGCTCATTACCAAACGCGACTTCTCATGGACAAGTTCCTATGATGACTTCTGGAAACAATTCCATGCAAAATATGAATATATCGTGCCAAGAATCTACTACTAACAGAATGAATATCACCGTATCGTCGGAGAATAACCTGCAACACAACCAACAACACGATATGTCGAATGCGTCCATGAGTTCTACAAATCTTCCTCATGGAAATATGCAAATAGTATCGCACGACAGCCAGCTATCTACATCGAATCAAATTCATATCACAAATGGGCAAATTCAGCATAATAATCGCCAGATGATCGATAATAACCAAATGCAGCAATTAAATCAAGGAACGACCAGTAGACAATTCCATGACAACATGATTGGGACGCAGCAAAATCACAATCAAAACATGCTTTCGAACAGAAGCACTCCCGACAATTCGAATTTATTGAATCAATCTATGAGTATGCACTCAATGCCAAACAACAACCATAATATGAATCGCGCCGAGATGAGCGATTTGAATCACATGCACATGCAGCAAAGTAATATTCAAAACAATCGCATGATGATGGAGAATATGCAAACACATGGCATGAATAACATGAACCACTCAATGCATTCCAACAGATCGATGGACAATATGCATAACACGCAATTGCACAATATGCAGCAAATGAACCATCACATCAACAACAGGAACTCGTTAGACAACAACATGCATATGAATCAGCAAATGTCCATGCAACAAAATAGATCCCTTGACAATCTCAGTTTACATCACCAGCATCAAATGTCTAACGTTATGCAAATGCAAAATAATCGACAACATATCGATAATAATGTAATGGGCATGCATCAACAAAATCAACATCACAATCTACAAAATCAAATGCATAACCGCCAGCAAATGGATAACAGTATGCATATGCATCACATGCCAGGCAACACTCCGACTATGAGCCTCGGCAACCAAATGGATAGCGCGGGCACGATGCCAAACATGCACGGCAATCGATACGATAATAACTCGATGACCATGCAAAATATGAACTCGATAAATCAAATCCAGAATAACAGGAATTCGATGGAACACAACTCTATGATGCAACACCAAATGAGCAATATGACTTCTATGAATAATATGAACATGCACAACAATTTAAATAGTTCAATGCCGATGGGTAGCTCAAACCACCAATCTATGAATAATTCGTTGATGCACAATATTCCTGACATTAAAAATGAAATACAAAATTCGTGCAGTGGAACTTGTTCCAACAACAGCTCTCAATTTTCCAACACTCAAAACACAATGGATTTATGCTCGAATATGAACTCAAATAACATGACTTTAGGTACAAATAATATGATGCATGGAATGAATGTGAACAACTCCAGTATGTCAAATAACATGATGATGAATTCGGTAAATAACAGTACCATGTATGGAAACAGTAATCCAAGCAATATGAATAGCCATGACATGCTAATGAGCTGTAACAACTCTTCGGACCACAATGTCAGTAACCTTATGCCGGGAACCTCTAATCACATGATGATGAACAATTCACAGACTCATGGAAACACTCAAAACCAAATTGTAAACAATCAAGTTTCGAATAGTCAAATTAGTATTAACAGTTGTAGTATGAATACTAATAACTCTACGCAAAATCACAATTTACCTAGTTTGGACAATCCGATAAACAGAAGTAGCTTGTCAGTGACTGAATCGTCAAAGTTTAATCAAGAACCACTACGAGGAAAGAATATCATGGGACCTCCAACAACCCCGAATATCCCTATGTCAAACATTCCGAGCAATGACTGCGCCAAAGTCAGCATTGTGGGCAACGACAAGCAAAACCACGCGATAACAGTTAATAACCAAATGGGATACATGCCGAATATACCAATAAATTCTCAGAATAACCAGAGAGTGATAAATCTACCTGAGCGAGGTAGAATGAATGCTCCAAACTCAGACAACAATATACCGCAACAACACGTCTCTCAGCAGCACAATATAAGAGTCGTTACTAACAACACAAACAGTAACGTCACAGGAATAAATGCTGACCCTCTATCATTCCAACAAAAAGGAGAAAACAGTGGTACTATGATAAATGTGCCATTCCAAGCCATTCCAAACAGTGCCCCAATGAATATCAATGTCAACTCCAGCAATAACACTGTCAACATCACAGTTCAAAACAATCTAGTGGATCCGAAAATCGCCTCAAAAGCAGCTGCTGACATCACTTTCCCGATTCAAACAAATTCTATACTACAGCCCCAAACTAGTACTAACATGCTTCAAAACCAGAATGCAAACGTGCTTCAAAGTCAACCTAGCAATAGCAATTTAATGTGTATCCCCGCACAGAACAACACAATCAACTTACCGACACAAAACAGCTCTAGTATTACATTACCGATAAAGGCTCCACAGCCACAACAATCTGGTATTCCTACTAACGTCGTCAACCCTATGACAATGAGGCCCATGAACAGAGTATTGCCACTTCACCGAGACGGAAGCAAAGCCAAGACTTCAGGAACGAAAACTACTGCAGTCCCTAGGCCAAGACCTGTCAGTCATGATATGCCAGACCTGAACATCAAAGATGAAACAATCGACAGTGATCTCGAAAAGGCGATCGAGGAATCTAAAAGGATGATGGAGCTGGAGAGAGTGAAACGGGAGAAAGAGGAAAGAGATGCCGCTCAGGCGTTGCAGTTGTCAACCGAAACCCAACAAGCTAATACCAGTACTGCACCTGAAAGTGCTGAAGCAACAACAAGTGAACCAGCACCAGTCGTTAAGATGACTTCTTTACCTAGTTTGGACGCTGAAATGATAGAAATAGAGCCTCCAAAAGTTCTAATCGAGAAAGACACAAACAGAACTGTTCCAACCAAATCGTCAACAGCTCCGGCGAAGACGGTCAAAAGACCTCTGACAGACAAGAAGACCGAAAACGAAACTGTTGTGACGAAGAAGCTGAGTAAAATAAGTAAAGGGCAAGAGAATAGACCTGTGGGTCAAAAACAAGCGCCTGATCCACCGAAAGACGATGGACCAAAATTAATATACGAGGTCACATCTGAAGATGGTTTCAACTACACATCTCCATCACTGACCGATTTATGGGCTAAGGTCATTGAAGCTGTTCAAAATGCTCGAAAGGCGTCGGGTCTTCCTTTGATTCAATACAATTTGCCTTCTACTTTGTCTGGGGCACATTTATTGGGACTAAACAACAATGCATTGAGGTATCTTATCGAACAACTGCCCGGGGTAAGCATTTTTATTTATTACCTATCGGTATTTTTGCCATTGTTGTCTATGTCGCAGAAATATATGAGCATTCATTTTCATTTCAGGCAAGCCGCTGTACCAAATACAAAATCCGTCAAGGCCGTCAATTGAACAGTTGGGACAACGACTTGGACTTGAGCGAAGGGTTTAAAGAGAGTCCATGGGGCAGCGCGCGAACAGGCCCAGTTTCAAGGAAGGCCAATCATGATATGTTTAGCTGGATGGCGTCGCCGTTCAGAGAAGAGCCGCCCCCGTGTGGGTCACAAGAAGGAGAAAGTTCGATATCTAGGTAAATTTTCAATGTGATTTTACGTCTGCATGTGGTCTAAATCTCTCTAATGTGTGGTCTCTAATGTGGCCTTGCAGTGGGACATAATTTAAAAATAAGAAAATATGTGGTCTCATGACATAAGACGCAAGAACAATCTCTAGGTTCAATGATAATGCCATATTACTAACTTGCTTTCTACTCAATACTGTTTATCGTTTGCCACACGGAAGGACCGTTTATATTAGATTGTAAATTCAATAATTCTTTGTTTTCAGACGTCTAGCCACTTTACCCGCGGCAATGAGATTCAGGCAACTGAAAGAGACCTCTAAAGCGTCAGTCGGTGTCTACCGGTCTCACATACATGGACGAGGATTATTCTGCAAACGAGAAATTGAAGAAGGTATAAACATGTTAACAATTTTTTTCTATTCTAAGAGCACTTTCATATGGCTTTTCTAGAGCCGTGTTTATCAGCATGTGCTAAACAAAGGAATAAATCATCTAAATCATCTACGCATTATTGCCTTTCTAATGAAACCGGTTTGGGACACATCGGTTGGATGGTTTCAAAGTCTATAACGGACACAGGTAGAAACAATTTTTGTGTTTTATGTAGGATAAAAAGCATATAAATGTTTTTGACTGTCTATTAAAATTGGACCCAAAACGATGTGAAAAAAAAAACTGGTGCCACTCTACATTAACCATTCTTTGTCTCTTTCAGGTGACATGGTGATAGAATACGCCGGCGAAGTGATTCGGGCGGTGTTGGCGGACCAACGCGAGAAGAAATACGAGACCATGAGCGGAAGACGGGGCGTCGGCGGCTGCTACATGTTCCGTATCGATGACAATCTGGTGGTCGACGCCACGCTCAAGGGAAACGCGGCGAGATTCATCAACCACTCCTGCGATGTGAGATTTTTTATAAAATTGCTTATTGATTTTGCCATTTTAATGTAACTGGCCAATACTTACCCAGTTAGACAGTTCATCATCATCATTCATTTATTTACCGTTGTACCTACATACATAGTTTCACGCATATATCCCCGAAGATAGGTAGAGCCTTAGAGTGGCCACATTTGTGGCTTACACCATCATGGAAACGTAGACATGACAAGTGGTGCCATTGTCATCTTTTTATTAGTTAATACTTCTATTTTTCGTGTGCAATAAAGTGTCATCTAAATATCTATCTATTATAATTCATTTCACAGCCCAACTGCTATTCACGCGTCGTCGACATCCACGGCCACAAACACATCCTGATATTCGCTCTACGACGGATAACCGTCGGCGAGGAGCTGACCTACGATTACAAGTTCCCATTCGAAGAGGTCAAGATCCCCTGCACTTGTGGCGCTAAGAAATGTCGCAAGTACCTCAACTGAAGATATAAAACGAAACTGTGAGTTGTCAAACATGATAATAGAAAAGTGTGTTGTCAATTACGCTTGTTGAATCAAGCTAGGAAACCGATACGGGAACCAAAGCAAAGACGTGTTTGTTCGCCGTTCGGAGCGAAATGTTGACCACTTATGATACTGCACGAACGTTTGAGACGTTATTATGTCAACTATGAATGTAGTATTTTGAATTGTTAATTAATACGGGATTTACTTAGCATAATTATTAAGTACATGATAAACGGTAGATTAAATTTAGTACGGCTTTGGATAGTTAAGGGCGGAAACGCGCTGGCTACGGAAAATGATGGATCTCCTTTTAATTCTAATCGTCAGTTTTACATTGAAAAGTGTGATATAGAATGCACAATAATTACATCACATAAAACACAATTATGCCAAGAATATTCCAACTAAAGTAACGATCAGTTTTTACTGAGATAAACACCCAAAACATTGCAAAAATAAATGAGATATGTTCATGAGTCACTGAGTTTGGTATATTTGGAGGCTTAAGTCAAACATTACGGCAGTTCAATTAGCATGTATCACTTTTTCACTGTGTACTGGCGGTGTTAATCCTTTAGAATTTATTGTGGGGAATGAATGTTGAGAATGGAATACTGGGTTGAGCACAATCGTGTACAATACGTACCTATCTAAGACAATAAGTCAAATTCACATATCGCGTACTCCCACCTGGTATGAACTGTAATGGTGGAAGAGTTAAAATGAATCTTGTTATGATCTCTACTTGAATCTACCCAGTGTCGGCGGTGTTGGATTGTAAATTTTTAATTAATTATTTTCGATAGGTTTATACATTTTTTTGTAAATATTTTTTGTTATACGGTAAGGTTCACGAACGGCTTAAGTGTGATCGAGATGTCACACTTGATGTGATATGCTTAGCCCAGATTCGGGTTTGAAAGGGTTAGTGCGTAGGTATTGTATATTTGTTCCTCATTTTAATTTTATTTCTTCACTGGTGATCAGTTAAGCTCGAGTAGCGCGTACGTGTAAATAAAGATGGATTAAGAAGTTAATTAATATAGTACATACGAGAAGGGTAGCAAAGTTATGAGTACAATGTTACTTTTTAGTTATTTTAATGTATAGTGAAATTGTAAATAAGAGGAATTATCTGTCATAATAATTTGATTTTAGACGTTAAATCGTTTTTATTGTAGTCATAGTGGTAGGTTGTATTTTATGGAGTATATTTTAATGTACATATTGCAGAGTTTTTGGCCGATTTGAGTATACAATTTGCTGTAAAACAACACCCAGTTTAATTAGTATTTTAAAATATAAATGCACATTTGTTAGCTTTAAAACAATCAGCACAGCTTGGGTTCTATAATTTAGTTTGAAATATTTTATATATAATTTTTAAAATTAATAATTACGTTTAAAAATCAATATCATGGACTATGTTTTAGACTGAATTCAGCATCACAATGCCATCACAGATACCAGCTATTTTGCTCCTAATAGATTACTTATACACAAATACATAATTTTAGTAATAGAATATGTTTAGATTCTGATACAATATAATCATTAATCACGTAGAAACAGTTAATACATATTGTTACTGTGTCTTTAATCAGTACATTATTATTGTAATCTAATATTTGTCCCAAGTATTTCGTAGATATCCATAGACAGATTAAATAGTACATATTGTAATAACTAGTATTATAGTGATTTGTATGGCCGAGAGATCGCACTAGATTTCAACTTTTTTTTTATATTTATATTGTCGTCGTTGTTAACATATCAAGAAATCAATATTAGTTGCACTACTTTGGTCTCCATATATATGAATTTTAATGTATAAGAATCAGAATTGTCATTTTTCTATTAATCTACTGTCTATATCTGCTGTCCAATACAATATATATAAATAATATTTATTTAATTCGTGGAGCATACAAGTGCAATTTATCATAACAGTAAACCGGAACAAGTATAGATTGTGTAGAGCATTTGTAACGTTTTTGTACAAGCAGGGTCTCGAGAGGTAATTTTCAAGTCAAATCTTATTCAACTAACAGCTAAACACTATAATCGACTAACAGATAATTGGAGATAGATTACCACAACAATGTTGTTATCGTCAAACAATATATTTTGAGAGATAACAATGTTGCTATGGTAATCTCCAGTAATCCGTTAGCAAATTATAAGGTTTGACTGTAAGTAAACTTCGTCTTGTCATAGTATTTGAAACAAGTTTTTATAGAAAGAGTGATGCTATAAAGATTAGCGAACAAGACTTGGCAATTTGAAGTTGATTTGGCAGACTACGAATTTTGTCAAACTGACTGCAGTAATACTGCCACATTGCAGTTCAAGTTACTATAATTTGACAGTTGTGTTGCAGTTGGAATAAACCATCTGGCAGAGGTCTTTGATTGTTCTTGAATAGACTACATCCCCATACAGCCAATGATAAATTCAAAAGAAATACGGCCTTACTTAAAGTATTATTTTAAGGAGTGATAGTTTTGTACCACAATTTAGGTGAACTTTGGATCTGCGACTATGGAATACTTCTATATTTTTCCTATCTAAGTCAACCGTGGCAATCTTGGTCGATTAATTCGTCAGAAGGGAATTTTGCTCTAACAATAACATCCTCTTTCCAGTGATTTGGGACTACGTAATTACAATATAAATCAATGATTGATAACCAGTACTCTAAAGAATTTTAGTAAACATTTATTATATATACATCATAACAATAAAACATGCAGGTAACACCAGGTTCAATGTGCAATGATTTGATGATTCTGTTGCGCATTCATACGTCTCACTTCTGAAATGCAGCCTTAATAGTATGAGATCTAAAGTGGTCCTAATCTAATCCTTAGTCGCAGAAACCGAAGTCACCTTTCATACTGTGATGACTGCGTTCCCATCAATGTTTTATTATTCATAACGATATTCGCCTGCGGGTGAACATAGCCTAGTCTAATCATTTGTAGCATTATTTTATATACTTTATGATGTGGACTTAGCCATAACAGGGGCCGTATTCTGAGCAGATCTCGAACGTCAAAATATATATTGTACGTAGAAGTAAGCATAAGAAAAACGTGGAATTTCAACGGTAGTTTGTCTTCGAGTTTCATTTTTTGACATACATTTGATGAAATGTTGCGTTCGAGATGTGTCAAGAATATACTGCCAGGAAAAGCCATTCTTTTGATAAAGGTTGTTATATTTTGTTAACATTTGATACGAGAGTTAGTTGGTTATAGTTTACATCGAGTTACGATAATAAATACAAAGTACATTGGTAATTTTAAATCGATTGTAATATTAACATCTATTTTTAAATGTTAGTTTAATGTCGTCGTAAGATTAACACGAGTTTCGTTTTTCTTTACTTCTCGTTGTTTCTCGGAGTCATATGAGCGAAAAGATGTGACGTCCAAAAGTGCAGCATATTTGAGTTAAAGCCCGCGCGGAGTCTACAAGCAATTTATATTTTAGCTCAGATCCCGGTGTAAAATAGTGATATAAATCAATAGCGTATTTTCAATATTATATTACAGTTTTCAGTTCATATAGATCTATGGCGCGCTAAAAAAGTACCTTCATGATGGAATCACCGTGCACTTGAATTGCAGGCTTTTATGGCGTCACATCATTGCGTTTGGTGTTCTTTTCTCACCCTTGCATTGATGCAGCCCTTGTGGTCATTATTTTCGATTATGAATTCGATTTGGTAAAGGGTTGGCTATGGCGCGATGTTAACTTTGTTCGGTACGTGAATTATTATGCTTTAAAATATAATGTACATGTGCATTTTGTTAGTCCTGTAAACAATCAAAAATTAGGAAAAATTCAAAAGACCAAATCACAAAGTGATGAATCAATTTTGGGTTAATTTTATTTTAAGTGTATGCATCTGCTCTTGATATTATTTGTGTTAAAAATAATGCTTTTATTCTTAATGTACACAATGCCATTTTGCCTAATGTTATTATAAATTATATGAAATGCTTTAAAAGCACCAATTTTACAATGCATAGTTCTATGACCTGTCTTATACATTTTATTACTTTATTTATTTCTATCATTATTTTGTATTGTGGTAATTTTACCAAAAATAAAAATACTAAAATGTGCTTTATGAGTTGTTTGCTTTATACGACCTTGCCTCTATTACCATAATTAATTTTGTTTGATGGATTTCTAGCTTCGTAGAAGTACTCGCCTCGTTCAATCTTAAGTTCTAGGACCTAGAGCAATGTCCGTGCTGCCTCAATGACAATGCATCATATCGATTGTTTCAATATTGGAATAGTGCGAGCAAAAATATTGATGTTATTCAACTACGTATAGTGCACGCACAAGAGCTATCGGCACAGAGTACATAATAGTAAACTTGTCGACAACAAGTAACGGTAGCTACTTCCTGTCCTTCCATGCATGTTCATGTTCCAGAAGAATTAAATTCTAAATTCAGGTAAAAAGATGTTTAATTTTTACTATAAGTAACCGAGTTCGATAGCAACGCTATCCATGTTTCAGTCACCTACTCTTTCCATGTTTCAGTCACGATAAGAGACAAGTTTCTGCAGTTAACTTCAGTCTGAAGGTTTCTTGTTTAGGCCAACACTCTCTCTCTCTCAGCGTACAGTGCAAGCGCCTTTCGCCGCTACGTATAGTTATACTCTAAGACTCTTGCCTATTTAGGTAAATTTCTACTTAATAAACAAGCATAATCAGTATATCAAGTGTATTGAAGGTATGCAGAATGTAAGGGAATCGTAAAATTATTGAACACACCGACACAATTCAAATTGTTCCAACTGACAGGAAACAACTTATTCTGGCAAGGAACAGAAATAGGTAGGCATTATTGCTTCACAACTACAAATATGACAAATCTTACCAATCAAAACTATCATAAATCGGTATGTTATTAAATTCATATTTTATAATATAAGTTTTGTAACAGCTAAAGTAACATACGAAATCTACGAAAATCTTAAACCGTCAATTCAACTACTAAAATATGTATTTACTATTTCATTACTGTTTTCGACCAATGAACTTTACTAAAACATGAAAAAAAAAATCTATATAATGACCTATCTGTGTGCATGTACCTAATGTGTCTAAGGAGCTCCTGTGACACATTATACGCTTACGAGTATGTTTACTTGTGTATGAAAAATTTGACGTGTCCAAACGATACTTGAGATCATATGGAAGAAGTGAATAGTTTGAACGCTATGCTGCCAATTAAGAAAAGTAAGCAGGTAAGAAAGTCCGACGGCAACGCCATCACATAAAACCGGCATTATTCAGTCAATCATTTTATTACCTACAATTGTAACGCGCATGCCCAAACACTGACGATGCAGTACATGTACTTGTTCTCCCAGCGCACAGTGCACGAGCCATCCGTTGCTATGTCCCAGTAGTAAGCAGCAGCGGTGTGTAGTCCCGCTCCGTTCTTTTGGGTCAACGTCATTCGCACTGAAATAAGACGTATTCTTCAGTGATTTTCATGTGCCTGTGATCAAAGCCGCCGTCATATTTATCTACCGCCAAGCCCTCGCGTTGCTGTGTTTTGGTGTAAGGGTATGGGGGCCGGTGAAATTACAGGCATTTGAAACGTAAGACGGGCGCAATGCGATGCGATTTGGGTCTTCTTATAATTTAGTATGCGAAGATCTGAAGCGTATCTTGGTTTTTGGGCGGTGGTAACCACTTAACATCAGTTGGGCAGTCAGCACAAACCATTGCTTTAGTCACAACAAAATAAACTCGAGGCCGCCTGCCTGCTCGAGAAATTTCCATTGTGATATCAGACATGTTCAAGGTTCTTTTAGCTTTGCTTATATAATCCCTACTACTAAGTTAATACTCACTTATATATTTGAACGGCTTATTTAGCTTATTGATCCTGGCTAGTATTTTCTCGGTGATGACGGTGATCCACTGTGGCGCTCGAGTGTGGCTGTATGTATTACCACCCAGGCACAGTTCTATACTATCGCGGATTATCTTCTGGACTTCTTCTACATTGAAGACTAAATCCTGTAAGATATATGACGGTATACTTCTCTACTTAATTTAATTTGCAATGCCGCCATGGAAACTGGCATGGGATGAAAGTAGCGCCAATTTTATTTCATTGCCAATGGCGGTTTTAGTATGTACCCGTTCTTACCTCTTCATCATCTTCTTGCGCCATGTCGTGATATACTGTTTTGTATTCACTCGATAAGAAAACCTGGACCTGTAACCCTTCTTTTCTTGTTGTATGGCTTCGATTATGTGCATACAATAGTAGTCTTTGATTATATGCCTTTGTCGTAACCGGTTTGGGAGAGAGGATTTTTCTGTCAAAACGTAACCGTCATTTCTTTTGCTCTAAAAAGTTTTTGCCGGAAGCACTGTACCACAGATGTAATAATACTATACAGTAATAGTACAGTATAATACTAGTAATAGAACAGTATAATAATACTATACTATGCTATTGTACCCGTAGATTGTACTATTACCATCAAACACCCTGGTGTCATTTTGTCATCTGCGAAAAACAACGAATAGTCCAGCAAAAAAAATGTCATCTGTCTTCATTATTTCTTACACAGAATGAATGAAGAGAAATAAATCATCTGGTTGTAAATATTATTGTAATTTCATCGAAATAAACTTAACCCAAATCATGAAGAGCTTGCGACGTTGGCAGTTTTTTTGTGGCAAATATACAAAAAGCTAAAAAATGAACTGAGTGAAGCAAGATTGCATTCTGTTAGTAACTAGTCTGTGGAATAAATAATTCTAAATCTAAACTAATCTTATAATCTGTGGTGAGATATTTTTTAACCCAGTTTGAGTTAGCTGCATTAATTTCTTTTTCTGTGAATTTGGTATGTTTTTGTCGTATTACAACGTGTTACATATAGGAATAAGATTTTGGGCTGGCTAATGGACTGAAGAATAATGTCCTAGCTTCGAAGTGTAGTGGTACCTTCGAGGATCGCTTAATGGAGCTGAAGGTCTGGGTCGAGGGGATACAAAGGATTGTTTGTGGGGTCACAGAGACCACGACTTGTCAGGTCAGCATAGAAGTTCTCATAATTAATCTATTGAAATGCTTTAGCTGCATTGAGAAAGTAATTTAACTTTTCTAATCCTTCTTCTGATGTCTTTTATTGTACAGGATGTAGTTTTTGCATTAGCTCATGCCACAGGAAAAGTGGGCAGATTCACACTGATTGAGCGATGGAGAAACAATGAAAGATTGCTAGCTCCACAGGAATATCCATTAAAGGTACAAATCAAAACATACCATTACAAAATAAAAAGTAATTTCCAAAATTGGTATTAGAATTTGGGAATAACACTTAATTTTTTTTAGATACTAATGAAATGGGGTGAATACTCAAATGATATACAGTTCATACTGAGAAGATCAGACCCTGGTAATCAGAAACCTCTGCCTCCTGCAAATACCTCCAAATCACCTATTGGAAATGGGTTTGTACCTGTAATTTATAGCTTGAATAATTCACTTGGTTTGCATTAGGATACCAAATATGTAATTCATACTAATTTGTATCATTACCAAAGGTACAAAATTGGACCCTTCCCTGCTTTTTGTTCGCTCATCCAACCATGTCGGACAAGGTCCATTAACCATGATTAATTAAAAACCAAATTTTTTGTCAACTCTCAACAAATTATTTTGTGGAAAATCTTGAATGAGTCACTCTTTTGGCACACCTAACTAGTGAGCAAAAAGTTTACTCAGAAGCTGAAGTATAATAGTATTAGACTATATGATGGAAGTGGTATGAATCATACTTACTTGAATTGAATTGAATATATTTAATTATCAATCTACTAATTATATCTCTGTAAGATATGATAACCAACCAATAAAAACATTAGGAAATTAATAAACTATCTAAAATTAGCAACAGAGAAGAAATTACTATTTTACCCAATCATTTCTGATTACACTTGAATCAAATTTATGTTTGTAATATACTTTAAATATTTAGGCAAATATAAATAAATGTATTCAAACAGCGAAATCATTAGCCTAACACATAAAAAAAACATAAATTTAAGTCATTAAAAATGTATTAATTAAATAAATTTACAAATTACTAATTATATAACAATAATAATTATAGCATTACTAGTTCTGTGTATGGCTCTAATAAAACCAATGAAAACTTTTGGCTATATAATGAATAAAAATCCCTATCTTTTTTTAAACTTTCTAATATTGTAGGTCCCATAACTCATCAAATCCCAACATACTGGATAACCAAGCTTCGCCCAATCGTATGAACACAACCCCACCTTATAATAATAATGTAAATACCTCGCCCGGGAACCCTGTGGGTGTGGTGAAAGGGGTGCAGCAAGCTAAGGATCCAGAGTCTAATAGTCCTGTGATGAAAGATGTCCCACCTTACAGGTTAGTGACTTTATTCTATATACTTCAAGTTTAATATTTGCTACAAGTGTTATTAGGTTACTATGAAATTTACACAAATTTTTGAGGACAACATACATGCAAATAGATATTTCAAATTGTGTTAATTTTTTTTGCTATGTGTACCTGCTCCAGTACTCCCTGGCTCCAGCACTGGAATTTTGGGTTATGTTATTTTACGTACACTCAGAACTTTCGGTTCTGTTTAGACATTTGATGTAACTAATTTTATAGAGAACCCCCACCGCCGTACCGGTCACCACCGCCTCCGTCGCAAGCTCTCAGAAAGTCCCCAAACCGGTCTCGAGGCAACCGCCCAACCCATATGTCTCCAGTCAACTTGCTAGAGGAGAATGTGGACACCCGGAGTCCAGAGGCAGTTAGCTACAACAGCCAATACCGAGAGCTAGTTTCGCTTGTGAATTACCAACGGGAGAAATTGTCAAGCCAGCAGGTGGATCTTATAAAGGTGAATAGGAAATAGACAAATTTGCATAACTGGAGTTATAATGTATTTAATTTTTTGGGCTTAGCCATCTATCTCCCGTCATATAGCTCCCTCGCTCCCATCATAAGCTTACCATTTCCTACCATATTATAAAAGCAAAACTTTGTATGTATATGTGTATGTTTGTTACTCCTTCACACTTAAAGGGCTCAATAGATTTGGATAAAATTTGGTACCAGGATAGCTAACATCCTTTTTTTTTTCTTTGGGAAATTCACTCGCATACCGCCCTGCCAGAGCCAGAGCCAGAGCGAGTTAGAGACAGTTAGAGTTAGAGTTGGGAGACAGAGCGAGTTAGAGTTGGGAGACAGAGCGGTTATGTGGGACCCACTAAAACCCCACGGTGTCCTCCTCTGCCGCTTAGTTACTAAGACCCCCCGCCCCGACAAAGCGGGAACCCGCGGGGGGGAGGATAGCTTAATCCTGGATTAAATTTAGTGGATTTAAGGAAAACCACGCTGCGCAGCTGGTATAACGGAAAGGTCATTAGTGAAAGCTGAAATAGAGAAAATGGTATATTTATGACTCCTATTTTTATTAAAATTTTGATTTAGCTTAGGCTTGATTACTCACTGAGTACCTACTCACTAGAGAAAGATTCTTAATAGTACTATTTCAACATATGTTGTCAGATAACCTGTTGGATTTTGTAGGCCTGTGTTAGCTCTAACTTCGGTTCCCTTTTTGTTTGAACATTATTATATGGGCCAGTAATGGCAAACGTTTAATGATGACGGTGCCATAATTTATTTAAAAAATTAAGAAAGTTATAAAATAAAATTCCGGGAAAATTAATAAATATTTAAAATTAAAAAGAGCTACATGCTTTATTATTAACTTACTAGCTGCGGTGTTACCCGCGGCTTTCCCGGAATAACTTTCTTAATTATTTCTTTCTTAAGAACCTTCTGACAATAACAAACTCAACGAAAAAAGAATTTGCAAAATTGGTCCAGCCGTTGACGCGTGATGCCGTGAAAAAGAGAAATAGGGATAATTCTTTTTATATATAGATAATAACTCTTTATTTGCAACTTACCTACATAATATGACATAAATTATCAACAATTTTTATTTTGATTATGTTCATTATTTATAAGCATGCCCAAATTACGAAGCCCTTATAAATTACATTCTTGTTTTCTAGTTAGTTCTAGTTTGAATTTTTGATCATGAAATATATAAGTAGCTCATGTAATGTAATGTAAATTCTTAAATTCAATAGTATGATGCGGAGATTGGATTCTGGGAGAACAAAGGTCGCGAGCAAGAGAGGCAAGTGGAGTTGCTGCAGCAACAAATTAACTCGGCCGACAACCAACTAAGAATAAGCACTGAACAGGTCAGTTTAACTGAGGATTAATTGTTATTGTAAGAAATAAAGACATTAAGTCCAATTTAAAAATAAACAGTATACATAGTAAATGGGGGTCAAAAGGGTCACAGTTTCAGCATTGCCGCACCGTTGCCGCGCTGATTTTCAGGCGGAGCCCAGAACACGTTTTAAACACAGTCCTTAGCTATGTTAAGACATCATAGCACTATTGAAATTGAAATTTAGGTAGTAAAAATGACTGGTATTGCAATTACTGACACGCATGGAAGCGTAAATATTGGTCTATTATTAAAAAAAAAATGTTTTTGCTTATGCTACCAACTCAATATTTTGAATCTTCAACTCAATCCCATTGCGTTGAAGGCAAGGCAGATGTACTTATTAAATTAAATTCAAATTCATTTATTTATTTAGGTACATTTCTAATACATAAAATTGTATACTGTACACGTATGAACGTCAGACATTATATTCGGTAATTAATAAAAAATAATAATAATAAAAAACATTCAATTTTACCTCTCGTGGTAAATGTCAATGAAAAAATAAAGTGAATAATATTTACAATGCTTTCAAGGTACAAGCTTTAAACTACATAGAAGAGGAGAGCGAAATCGTGAAGCAAAATGAGAAGACCATTAAGTCTGAGATAGTGTTAGTGAGGTCCAAACTTGCCAACTGTGAAACAGAGTTGCTCCAGTGCAAGAACAAGATACGCAAGTTAATGGAGGACATCCACAATGAACAGAGGGGTAATGGGAGGCAGCAGGAGAATAGGTTGGTATATATCTCTTCACATACAATACAAGGGTCTACAGTTTGACCAATAAAGTTGGCAGCCCTGAAGTTATAAATAAAGAAACAATAATGGACATTTCACACCATCTAGCTATTTAGTCCCAAATTAAGCATAGCACTATGGTAACCAGATTACTGACAGAATAGTTATATATATATACATGTCGCCCTAGTATTATTATAAAGGCTAAAATTTGTATGTATGTGTCTGTGTGTGTATGTTGACTTCCCAACTTTTTATGGACCCGATGGTCTAGCTTTTATAACTAAAGAACATCTTCTAAATGCTTCTTCACGTCCCATTAAATGGCGATGCTCGACCAGACAGACATAATATAAAGTCTTAATTATAAAAAGTAAAAGTTTAATCAACATGCCTCAATTACTTCATTATACTAAATAAAAGTTGGATTCTCCCAGTTACATCCGTTTAAACTACGTTTAAATAAACCTGTCTGTGAAATCTTGTTCGCGCATTGTTTGAAACCAGTGGGAATTATCCCACGCTATCTGATCTATGTATAAACATGATTGAACTAGTAACAATACGGAACTGACTTCGGCAATTATAGGCTAACCTACTAAAATAAAAAAACAGCAGAGTAAAACTGGGCTTAATGTGTTAAACGGCTTCGGGGCTTAGTTGGTAGTAGCCCTGCCTTCGAAGCGAGGGGCCCGGGTTCGATTCCCGGTCGGGGCACACTTTGTGTAGTGAGCATGAAGTTTGTTCTCGGGTCTTGGGTGTTTGTCTTGTGTTTCTGTGTCTGTCGATGTCATCTGCGGCACAGGGAATCCTAGTGCAGAGGTATGAGTGTGTAAAAGGTAAAAATAAAATACATGCATAATATTAGAATATCAAAATTAATCAGTCATGATTAAAAATATTAAATATAAAATTTTTATCAAATATAAATAATGTAATTTATTACATTACCATCATAGACATATTACATGTAATGTATTAGGTATGTTTATGATGGTCACAGATTTATTAATATCCATTATTGGCCCAAAAATGCTTTAATTATTTTTTTATTTCGATTTAATTAGCACTTTGGAAGTTTCGTTCACAAATTAGTTTTCCTTTTATTCACTGCTGTTTTCTTACCATTTCAGACAAGCACTAGAACGTTCTATGCTGGCAGAGATGGAGAATCTACAGGGTCAAATACAGCAAGCTAAACACGCCACTGAAATTAACCACCTAACTGCGGAGAATTTAAAACGAGAGGTAATCTATCTGAAATTATTAGTATTTTATTGCGCATATAATAATATCAACATCGTTTATACACACTCATAACCCTGCACTAGGATTCCCTGTGTCATAGGTGGCATGGAATTTCGCAATACAGATGCCCAAGACGAGAGAACGGTTTCGTTTTTTACTTTTGGTATGGAACCGTAAAATGAGCAACATTTCAGGTTGGTGTATTGGAAAACGCGATAATGGAGAAGAAGCGGCAGGTGGAGCGATTGGTCCAGGAAATGAAGGAAGCCAATCTTCAGAGTTTGACGGGCAGCGTGGATGAGCTAAGACACCCACTTGACGGTAATACTTCTTAATAATAAAAACTACGCGACTCCAAAAAAGAATTGGGTTAGGAATGATCGATATTCCTCGATGGTAGATATACATCGATGTTTTCTATTCGATACTTTCGGATCGATGTCAACATCGATGTTTTTTTTAATATCAATCATCCCTAAATTGTGCCTTCTAATACTTCGGTAGGGGTAGAACAGTCGTATTGTTGTGGTCTATGGGCGCCGGTGACCAATTAACATCAGGTGGACAGACAGATCGGTCCAGCCGTTTCGGATATTAACCAAAATAAGCAACAGACCAAAAAAAGTTATAGTACCGTATATACTTTCAAAAGCATTTAGTGAAAAACTGTTTTTTGACAATACAAACAGACACTTCAATTTTATAGATTTGTATGACTATAATATTAATTGTATTAAAGAAAAATGTATTGTAATTTCAGGATTATGTAAAGCAGGCAGTGCCCGTCGGATAATAGGCTCACCACGGCAGTTAGAGAACGCAGCACCCACCAACAAAAACCCACACGGAGTTTGGGTTTAAATGCCTTGGGGAGAAAGTTTCTAAGCGCACGTTTCGGCACGTTTCCGGCTCGGCCCGAATATTATGTCGCACGCCTGGCCGAAGCTTTCGTTCACTTTGGCAATGTTGTCATATTCACAACTACATTTTAAAGTATAAATTAATATTATGACCAATTTAATGCCTCGCGACGTAACAGGCTGATAATTTGTGGGTCTTATTTACTTACGGCCTTTTTCACTGTATGCCAAGTATCTTTAACTAATATGTATTGTATAATTGTTGGAGTTAATATAAAGACACCTGGTCTTTATATAAGTTAACTCCAACAATAAAGAAAACTGAATCAAAAAATATCTGTTCGATAAGATCATACATTTATTAAACGCCATTTTATGAGACAAATGAAATCACAGCTTAGGACGTTACACCCCCGTCTCGGGTGAGGGACGAAACAAGATGCGACTTTGGTCTTCTCATACTTCGGTCGGGAGGACCTAAGTCTTATTGCTCAGGTGGGCTTCCAACTCATCATACTTTTGAAGGATAAAAAAGTACAATGGCCTTATTGTTGATAGCGATCACTTCCAGGCACCATAAGATATCATGAAATCAACATACAATAGTGAAATAGGTCCTTAGATTTATTTAATTTGTATTTGTGAATATGAATCTCAAGCTCTGGTTCAGTTTTATAAGCCATACATTTCTACCTTTAAAGTTGATGTATTAGTTAAATTATTACTCATATATTTCATATTAAATGTTAGTAGATTAATAGGTAAATATTAGCGTGTATCTGTGTTCATTTTAGTGTCATATTTAAACCTAGCGTCACAAAGTTATAGGGTTTTATTATTTAATGTTTATAAGACGAAAGTGTACTTAAAATATTGGCCTAATACTTTTTATCTCACGCATAGTATTATAATCTTGCCGTGTTAGTTAGTTAGCTGTTTTATATCGGACTAGCGAGTTTTAAATAATCTCTTAAGAATTTCATTGACATTCAGTGTGTTGATAGTTGGGTATGTTTTAGAACAAATTATTTTTAAGTAGCCCATTGCAATATTATATTACCGGATCTTTTTTGCAATTGGCTTCAAGAGCATTTTACTTTAGGATAGGACAACTGAAATTTTGAATCTTGTACTGCCTTGTTAAATCTCAACAGATCATCTGGGCGTTTTTATTAGTTTATAATGTGAGTGCTGTCATAGTTTATAGTAAACAGGTTTCTGCCAATGCTGGATCTATCCTTTAAACTATAGTAAGATGAAGGACCGAAGATCGGTTATGTTGCGCGTTGTAAGTTATGTATCTGGTAAAAGATTTCATATAGCTGCATCCGCGCCGGTGACAAGCGCTACCAATACCATTCTATCAGTAATCTGGTTCCCATAGTACAAGCTATCCTTAGTTTGGAGCTAGACGTTGCTGTGTGAAATTTCGATGAATATTTATTTTATTATCTGTCTCCTGATTGCGTCACACTAATTTACAGACCAAATTGATGCATGCAAATTGTAGAATGCGTTCTCAATTAAAAATAACACTCATTTTTTTTTTGTCAAGTCTTTTGCTACACTTAAGGCTTGTTTCAGCACTATTGGATTACTTTCAGACTGGGGGCGGTTGGGACAAAATGTATGATTATATCCCAACCACTACCGTAAGTTTTAACCATAGCTGAAGCTACTTTGAAGTGTTGTGAACAACACTTCAAAGTGACCAGTTAAATAAAATAGCAATTTCAAAGGTTTTACTCAGTAACACGTTTAGGAAGATATAGCCGATCGCTATTCGCCAAGTCCCAGGCGCGGCGGTTGAATCCAATGCCCACGATTGTGTTGCACGTAAACACAGTACTACATTTAAATATAATACAATACTTTATTAAGATCCTCTATATCGCAATACTATAGGTGTAGATTTAATTATAATAATAATCGTCTAGTCGAAAATATAAGCCATTGCAATATTTTATAAACAATTTTGAAAACTTCGGCATTTCAATATATTATCGGCATTTATAAACTTCAAGTAGGGAAAAGTGAGGAAGGTTTATTTAAATGTATTTATAGCGTTTTATTGTTCCAAATGGTTACTAATAGTATTTAGAAGATTTGTGTGTAAAATGTAATTCATATATTATGGAAATAAAGCCATTTAAATATGTTGTTTGTTTTTTTCCTTTCCTTACCGATTTTCCAAGTTAACTCGCCGATCAGTAGTTGGATGGGCGCGTACAGATGTCGGTTCCAGCTATACTAGTCGATAAGCCATATCGAAGGTCTTCGGGCGGTTTGTAAAATAGGACGCCCGAGTCACGACGTCACACGAAAAATGAATACAAACACTGATCAGGTGAAACCGATGGTTTATTGGATCTTTGTTAGAAAACGCAGGCAGTGTTTTTTATGTTGCTAATGTGTTGCTAATGTGACCGGATTAACTGTTAGCCCATATAAGTGGTTACTGCCGCCCATATCAGCGATAAGACTGAGAACTGGAATACATTACGCGAATGCACCACTACTTGACAGATTATTCTATGCACAATTTAAAAATAGATCGATTTACCTGTTCCTAATTCCAATCAGTTCTACTTCTCGAAATTCAGTTTGTCAATAACATATTTCTCTAATAAGAACTAGAAATCTATAGTTTGAGATTTAAGCATACAGAGAACACTTGACAGTTGTTGAACCGGTGTGACAGAACGTAGACGTGACAAGGTGAGCTATTGCCGTCATTATATTCCCTTGAATAATTCCGCTAAAACACATTTCTCCAGTAAATAATAACTAATATGTAATAATCGGGCAGTCAGGAATGGGATCCAGTAAGCAGGGTTGTATAAGATAGAAAAATAATTCAATTTATTAGAATAAATCCTTATATTCAATATAACTTACTCAAATAGTACGAAATTATATCTGTTTTAACAACTACCATACTGAATATCTCTATACAATAGTTATAAATGCGTATTTCTACGCTGTACTTCTAGTATTTGACTACGAAAAAGTATTTTATATTTACAATCTTGAATCCATTGGATTAAGTAGGATTTCAGTTGCAGCAAATATTTCCATCACAAGTCAAAAATCAAAATAATATGAAAAATAATCACATTCACAAAACAAAGGTAAAGTAAATTAATTTGAACACCTAATAGGTATAATTAATTCTTCAACCCAAATTGAGACCTTCCATAAATTTTATCATAATACTTTCGTGACCGCAGAACAACAGCCCCATGTGCAGTATATACTATGCTTTCTCTTCTTTCTCCCTGTTATACCGTTCTAGCTCCTTAAGAAATTGGCCTTTCGGTTTCATGACGTTTGGTCGGTCGCCGCGGCATTTGGGGCAGAACCACTTCCCTTTAGGCTTGGTTGTGAGTGAGACGCAAGAGAAATGGAACCACTCTATGGGGCAGAGATCGTTGTCGCATAATATCATCTCGCCAAAAGAGATCTGGTCGCATAGACAGTACCGTGGCTCGTCGGGGTCGATGGCG
Source organism: Aplocera efformata (assembly GCA_921293045.1). NCBI lineage: Eukaryota > Metazoa > Arthropoda > Insecta > Lepidoptera > Geometridae > Aplocera > Aplocera efformata. Next base: position 4,352,504 of record OV121057.1, read on the forward strand.
TCCGTTTCCTCTGGCGGCGTCTCTGAACGTTGTGCTGCTTGGCGCGCTTTGCGTTTCTTCTTCTTTCCGATACCTGTTAAAACACCGGTGAGATATTTTTATTATAACATTTAAGTCTCTTGGCAAATGATAAAATAATAAAAGCTTTATCAGTCTAGAGAGACTTAAAATAGTTGTTAGATAAGACAACTCGCTTTACGAGATCTTTTCTCGTGTACTCATGATGGCTATGGAACGCGTTTTACTCAATCGTTACGACATGTTTAAGAAAAATTACAAAAAATATAATCTGGGCAGGCAACGCACTAATACTACTTATCTTTTTACACTCTGATAATTTTTTTACCTTTTTTGTGAGTAGTGTTGTGTGTATGTCTCTCACTATCTCGCTCACTGGATTCAGCACCATCTGTGGCCACTCCAGTGGTCGTCCGTGCACGACGGGAACGCTTAGACCACCTCTCTCCTGTAAACAATATTTTTCAGATTGTAACCAAATTAAATAGACCTTTTCAAAATGAGACAACACTATTTTATGACTGCTACCAACACCACAATGAGACTGTTTTAATTTATGGAATGGTTTTGCATTGATTTCCACTAAGTCCACCCATTAGTGCATTTGTATATTTTTGAGTTATCATAAAATTTTCTGAATGTCATGAAGTTTTTGAAGGAAATTGTTGAATCTTTATACTCAAAGCCAAATTGCCATTACTACTAAATTGAAACCAAAACATACTTCAAGATAGGAATGGCTCAGGAATCATACCTCCAGATTTGTCCTTCTCAACTTTCTCTTTTTCTTTCTCAACACGTTCTGGCGGTGCAGGTGTGCTGTGCTGCGTTGCCGCTATCACGGGTGTCTCTTTCTCTTTGTCCCTTTCGCGTTCTCTTGTTGTTTCTGGTGGCGGAGTCGGGTCTTTCTTACTGGCAGTGCCGTTTGTGTTTACTTCTAGGCAAGACACTGCAGAAAAAGGGAAATACATTAATGTTATATGTAAATACAGCACTATATAGCTTGCTCAAAGTAATTTTTTTACATGTCACTTCCTTTTATTTTGGTTCATATTTTAGTAACTAAAATCTCATAAACAGAACATGTATTAGTTTTTATTGCTATGAATACTTAAATCAAACCTTTTGGTAGAATTTTTAGCATGGTCTATTATCATTCTGGCAACTAGTTTAAGAAATTAATAATGATAACCACAAATTGAATGGAATAAATATTGCTTTGTTTTAAATTTATCATCTTGCCATAAGCAATTACTGAAGTAACTTCTACTTGCTGCTTTATTTCGGTGCTTGCTGTTTTATCAGGATTAAAAGTATAGTATATTTGTAGCTATTTCAGGTCCCTTTCCTATATTGATAATATAATTCTGATATGTTCAAAACTTTGTAAGAAAGAATAACAAGTATCTGCCAATAATATAATAATATACTTTTACATTTATAATCATGAAACAAACATGCCATGAATACTTACATAACTTCTTGTGATCACCATCAAGTGAGCGTTGCTTATTATCGATGAGGTCTTGCAATATCTGCACCACTTGAAGCTTCTCATCTCCAATTTCTTGTGCGGCAACCAACACTGCTTGCAGTCGAATAGCTGCTCGTGAGCGACGGCGCTCTTCTGTGTTTGTTCCTAGTGATATAGCTAGGTGCTTCTCTGCCTCTCTGAGACAATCTGACAAAAGAAGAATACAGTATTGTTTTTTTATCATTTTTGCCCTTAAATTTTATATAATTTTTATGATATGAGGTGAAGTATTATTAGAAAATTGTATTTCTATGTGGGATTGTTGGACATTTCTATAATGAATTAAATGTGTTATTGCCAATCTTTTACTTTGGTTAGTATTTGTGAAAAGTTCCATTTGGGGAAAATAGTCGAGCAGTAGATGCGATATATGTCAATAAACATTATAATGGTAGAAGTGATGTTATTTCGGGCTCTTGTTATGTGGTTTTCGATAGATATAGCTATTTGCATACGTGCTAAAGTTGTAACGCAAACGTCAACACAACATTTTTAAAGCCTTTCCCTGTTAAAGTTACGGCTCAGAAGCTACCAAATGATTAGTTAATTAGTAAATACCATCTAAAACTGTAAGTCTCGTAAAGATTACCTCTGTAAGTTACGTCCAGCTCTCGCATACGCGATAAATGTCGTTGCAGATCATTCGGAAGGTTTTCCACACAATCCAAGTAGTTATCGACGTAGGTCGCCGAAAGCAACGCTTCTGTAGACGTCTGGTTCAACATTGTTATTAGTATAGCACAGTTTTCATAGTGATAGCATTTATAAAGTTAGTGAAAACCACTTGGAAAGCAAAAACAACAACTTCGCAACATTCAACAACCCGTCAAAGCATCATGGCCGTTCGGAAACAGTACACCTTTGTTTGTTCTACTTTTGACATTTGGTCAAAATGTAAAATTATCGCTATGGCTATGAATAAATTTCCGAAACATTGTGATATATCTTTGCAGAATGTTGATTTGCAACTCACATTTACTAAGTAATTTAAAAAATATAAAAGGAGTTGTACTAAGTTAAATATTTTGAACGAAACTTTCATATTCGGATATAAGAGTTTTTTTTAAATCTAATGTTCGGATATTTCGCTGTACTTCACATTATTATACTACTACACTATAGCTGACATTTTCTTTTGGTCCCCTTGACCCTTGACTTCTGAATTCTCTCATTGTCCAGAGCCATTTTGGCAACTTTTCTAATTTATGGAGTTTATAAATGAGAAGTATAAGTAAGATAGGGTATTTATTTATTAGATAAACTTACGGATTAAATAAAAAATATATATATGTTGCTTGTGTGGTAGCGGTGCCCAGAACGAACTGTTGAAAATATCAGACATACATACTCTGTGGCAGCTAGTTCTGACGCTAAGGTACTACGTACGTATAGGATGTATCCTAATTTGTGCACGGTCGGGATGGACCTGTCTAGATCCTGAAATCAGAAACAATTCAAATTAGGTACAATACATTTATTTGCATTACTAAGTGAATTTGATTACAGAACAAACAGCTAAGTTCGTCCCACAAATGTTTATCCTGGGAATTGAACCCATGAAGTGAGGACAGTCATAGAAACCCTATTGGACCTCTGGAGATATTATACCTAACTGTAGAGAATTACCTATAATTGGTAACATGCTAACAGCTTTTGAATCCGTATTTTTATTATCTACAGAAGCTACTCTTTTGCAATAAATAAAGGTTAAGGTCGAAAATCTGTTATTTAATTACACGCCAAAGTCCTTTTTGGCTTTACAAATTATACTTTTAACTAAGTTATCAAGAGAACCATTATGATCAACGACCTTGAAAAGCAAGAAACATCGGTTATCGGTAATCAGACTTTTTATTTAGGCTGCCAATTCGAGTCCTTCCTGGCTGGAATCTGCTGCACCTTGGATGCTAAATAATATTAAATCATCTCATTCGTTATCTTGTTATTGGGTAAGTATATCTGGTAGTAGTCTTACCTATTGGTAATATCTTTATATACTATTTATATGTTTATGAGTGGTGGCAACGGCAGTTTGAGCAACGTGGGTTTGATTCTCATAATACAAATGTTCTTTTTAATGTAGGTACAAGTATTAAGTTAGGCCTATGTTCGCTTAAATACGCATTAAATGGATAGGAATACAATAAAAGTGGACTGATGACGTATCCCGCACCGGACCAGGAAGTTTAAGAGAATAAGTAAAGTTTATTCTCTAGATAGTTCTAGATGATTCTAGAAAACTTATGACAGAGGAACCAACGTTTAATCTGAATAACAAACGACCCACAACACCTACAAACGTATCCCACGCCTTATGAAATAATTTAAAACAGCACAGTACGGTACGAATACTCCTTCATAGACGGTCTGCCAGTTTTATAATAATCACGACACTGACACTAGTCAGTTTGATGGGTTGGTCCGTTTTGGCACGTTTTGGTTAGTTTGGGCTTTGTTTATAAAGCATAAATTTTTTGTGCAAGTAAATTTCTTGTGCCTTGTGTTTTTTATCAAACGTGATGTCGTCTACTTTGATATTCGTCGGCCTGCCGGAGGATTCCAAGAGCTCAATTACCAAGTGAGTATTTTGTACCTATGTGATTAGTGATACGATAAATTAAGTCTTCTCACGCCTATAATATTAAGCAACTAACAAAAGTTAGAAGGAAAATGACTGCAAGAAAATTTTACTCGGGTCAGTGTTCGTGAAAAGTAATGGTGGCGCCACGCCACTTTGCCATGTCTATGTCCTTCGATTGGGTGATTGGGAAAATAAAATAAAATGAAATCTATGGCCTCTTCGGATAAATGGCGTGATTTCATTTTGCGATTCACTGTACATTCGAATTATCGTAAAATAAAGAAAGTAATTTACTAGAGGAATCTAATCATTCTCAAATATTCTAGAACAGTCAGTAGCAGTAGCCGAGCCAAGCTTGTCCGGAAACTATTAGGTCTACCCATTTCTGTCGTTAAATAGTAATGCACCCGCATTATTCTATTTCGGCTAGAGAGATGTGGGTGCAGGTAAATTGCGAGATCATGAGACATACGTCTCAGTGTTTTTTTTATATAAACATGTTTTTTGTAGTGTAATTGAATATATCAGCACACCATAATAAAATCTATGCTTAATTTGGGGCTAGATGGCGCTATGTGTCCATGAATACTTATTTATTAGTTTGTAGTTACAGGTGTAAGACAGGAATTTGAGCCAAATTTCTCAGTTTTGTGCCCGTATATAAATATTCATGGACATTTCACGTTAGACATGAAGTGCTCGTGGTGTAGCTTGCTTAGCTGTTATTTACAGGTCGGCAACTTTCGGCCGGTTAGAAGTTGTATGGGTGACCATTTAAATTTCTCAGTTTTGTGCTCGTATATAAATATTCATGGACATTTCACGTTAGACATGAAGTGCTCGTGGTGTAGCTTGCTTAGCTGTTATTTACAGGTCGGCAACTTTCGGCCGGTTAGAAGTTGTATGGGTGACCATTTAGTGAGCGCTTCCGTGTTTCGAAGAGCACGTTAAGATGTCGGCTATACTAGTCGATGAACCATGTCGGAGGCCTTCAGGCGGCTTGAAAAATCCGACACTAGAGTTTGCCACTAACTCATACGAAAGAAGCAGAAAAATATGGACATTACACACAGCGCTATCTATAGGAACGGTAAGGGGTGGACCCAAGTCGTAGGTAGGTACTGCTGTTGTTACGATATATAATATAAAAATGTTTTAAGAATGGTCGCCAATTCTAGGCAACTTGTAGTGCTGACAAGATCAGAATTTTGGGTTAGGCCTTGGTGGGGACTCCTTGCCGTTACTCATGATCCACCGAAAATAAAGTCATGTCAAATGATTCGTCGTCTTCCGGTATCCTATTCGTGTACAACATCTTTGACCGCATCGTCAATTCCCTCTACTTGAGACGTTGCATCCTTATCACAGACTGACGGGCGCAATGCGATGCAACTTTTTTTTTTTCTCATACCTAGGAAGGGGAGGGAGTCATTTTGTTGTTATTTATGGGCGGCAATAACCATTTAATATGTGGGATGTTCGCTCGTCCTCGTTACAGCCACCACAGCAATGCGAGTGCGTGTCTGCTTGGCGGTGGATTACCAGTGGTTGCAGTACTTCTCTGGATATTAGCATAAATTATACTGGTACTTCGGGTTGCCCCATTCGCAACACCCAGGGGACACATGTAGGGAATCTGAGGGTACTCACTAAGTTCTTGCAAAGAGTGGAGAACGCGCTCACGCACTCAAATGCTTAATATATCACCTACTCTGGGAAAAACGTATCTACACCCGTTGCATATTATGTTAGCGAAGTTACCGGTGTTTATATTTAATTGAAGGTGTAGGTTGAACGAGCTAGATTTATACCGGCTTGCGAGTAACAGGTTATGGGCCCAGCGGTGGACGTGGGAGGCGCATGCGCCTTGAGACTCCCAATTAAGGCTAACGTCAGCCTTGTTTATGTTACAATGGTCTATTTGCTCAAATTAGGTAGCGCTGCGAGGTTTTATTGTTATGAGCAGAAAATTAGGCCTTGCTTTCAAAATTTGACATTTTGTAGATTTTTATATTATAACTACCTACTTAATTCGTAGTTTCTGGAATTTATTAGTTACTTAATTACTTCTGTTTATTTATGACTGCAGGAAGTTCCACACCCTTTTTGCTATCAATTTAGAGAAAGGAGCCCAAGTAGTGCATACCTATACATTGATGGTGCGGTTGGTGGAGGAAGGCACAAGAAATCTTCACTCTGAACATATTTATTTATGTTATAATAGGTGACGCATAACCTGAATTTATGTGGTTACCGTAGCTCATATTAAACGACAGCAATATCTATCACTCAGGTTCAGTTCCCTTACCGAAATAAGACAAGATACTGATTTAAAACAGTCGAAAATAGCGTCTTCAATACTTTTCTTATCCCTTATTTACTCGCCCTCAGGAAGACAGGATTTAATACGTCCAATGGGTTTACAACGGGCGAAGAAAAAGTGACAGACAGCAAAATACGCAATTTTGTCTACTTGGATGACATATTTTTCCATTTATCACCAAAGTATTGAACCGATTTTGATGAAATCCGAAATGACCTATGAACGCGAGCTATAATCAATTAAATCATTCAAGAGTGCAGGAGGAGTGCAACGCAATCCTATATATTACACAGTAAATGATTAAATCTATAAAAATAAAAATCTATTGCCAAATGTATGTAAGCGCATCACTTCAGAAGGGTTCAGAGCGCACTATGATCATTGTTATTTTGTTCTGTTTGAAATTTCCAGAACAAGGTTTGTACGTAAGAAAATGTTTGAAAAGAAATTTACGGAAACCAAAATTTTCTTACACGAAAATCTCCATATAAAAAAGTGAGAAAGTGAGAGAGATCTTCAAAAATATTGCACAGATTATTGAAATATTGGTTGATTGTTAATTTGTTCAGTTTCTTACATTACTTGGATGGGATTAATATATATCTAGGCTACTTTTTTTTCCTGAAAAAGTGAAGTATTTCTTAGTGCTTTGCAAAAACGACTTCTTCTAGTTTTTCCAGTCTCTGTTGACTTTTCAACCGCGTTTAACACCGCGGGGACATCTAGTTTATGATAAAACTTCCAAGGTTAGACGCCATTTAGTTCCACGACATGCAAAGTCAAAAATCTTTGTTTCCGTTGGGTTTGAACAAGCGCAAAATTTTAGAAATAGAACTGAACTAATTAATAAAAAAAAAGATATTTTTAAGTGATTCATTATTGAATCTTTTGTAGGTACGTCCTGTTTTGAATTTTTTGGATTGCAAGTTTATGAACTTTTACAATGTGTCTGAAAACTACCGGTATTTTTATTTTCCCAAGAGGAAGTAAAAATCAATCTCCTTTTACGCTTATAAACGAAAACAAAAGACAACAGCTCATTCTTCAAGACATTGTAAGGATAGCATTAAAATTATCGACGCCCACACCTGGAGGTCCTACAATAGTGCGCTTTGACGATTCGTCTCGGTCGTTTCACTGCGATTGCAGAGTACAGTAAAACAATTGAATTGTTTTTTTTTTGCTTTGACAAATGGTTTTTGTATACATATTTGGATGGTGTGCATTCATTCATCACACAATTCATTTCAAGAACGTCTTATTATATTTTATTTTACGCACGATAATTTAATTTAATTGATTTATAATAAGTTTATAAATCTTAATACCTATACGTAACACCTAACACTTATATACACTGCTAGGTTCCTTATAGATATATATGTTCGTCATTGGTGGAATCGAACCCACGACCTTACCTACATCGATGTAAGTAAGGTCGTGGTCAAAAAATAGAAATCCCTACGAAATTTTCAATTACGTAACTCAAGGTATCAAAATAATGTACCTATCTTTTAGATAGTACAATAAATAGTTATACATGTTAATAGTACCTACACATTACCCACAAAAAAGTCCGCAAATCACAAGTCACAGTAACAGCTCTCTGTTCATATTAGTCAATTAAAACACTTCCCGTGTTTTAATCGAAAGATAATTCACATTAAAATTAAGAATGACTTTCGTAATATGATATTAAACCTAATCCAACCAAATATTTTCCTAATAAAAGTTAATTATGTATATTTCAATTATTCAAATCGGATCTTTAGTTCAGTTATAAAAATATATACGGGTATAAAAATGATAAAAGTAAAGAATATTACCACGATGTGATTTAATAGCTGCGCTTAGTCTATTACCAGGATATTTTTTTAATTTATATTTCTGAAATATTGGGACTAATTATGTTTTACGACTAAATTTTAACTCTAAATTGTTGAGTGCTAACAAATTATTTAGGTAGTTCTTCGCGCGATAAATATAAATTGTAATCAAAAGTTGTAATGGATTTAAATCAGCGAATTCGGATCTTCTTCAGATTATCGTTTTAAGATTTTTTCCAGCGGCTATCACCTTATCGTCTTTGACATGATGTGACCAGCTCAGTGCCACTTTAGCGTGTCGATAACTTCGACCGAAGGCTACACTCTATGGGAATAGGCTTAGTGTGGTATGTCAAAATAAAAACGGCACCTGACACCTGAAGATTATAACCGACATGCACATGCACCATATGCACCGCGAGGGGCTTCTTCCTCATCCTGGTATCCTGTTACGGCACGTCTGAGCCCATAAGCCTGTTACAACGTAGACAGCTGAATTACGCAAGGGGACGAGTATTTATAATACAAACGCGGTCGCGTGTTAAATGATTGAATTCACTTTGGAGGGTTTACTGAACGCAAATGCGTTATTCATAATATACATATAGGTACCTTTTGCTTAAAGATAGCAGTAATTGGATGCATCTTTTATACATTTCTCAATGTTTATCTATATTATTTCAAAGTTACTTTCCTCTCTTCCCATACTTACATGTGGGTAGATCGAAAATTCTGAGAGAATTTTCGGAGCGTTATAGCGTCTCCGAGCCACTTCGGCCAATCTCATCTAACGCGGCAAGTCGTCATCGTCCTTGCATCGAAAATCTATAGAATATACAACATGCAAATTTGCCTTTTTTGCGAACGCAGTACTACATAATATATAATATATAATCAAAGCATGAAATCCTCGTAGCCAATTAAAAGGACGTGCAATTTTTATGGTAATAAAATTCGGTAATAGAATCAAATTTTAACTTCAATAGTGCTGTGAAGTAAGTTATTCTTATTGTTCTGAAATGTAAGTACGTTGAAAATAATACTACGACAAGTCTACATACTCGTACAAAACATGTAAAGCGCTTTTACTATTTTATTTGTACAACAAATAATAAAATGAGTCTCGTAAAAGCGCCTCAACTATCCGAGGTTATTTTGATTGTTATTTTTGTTACGATACCCGTTAATTAGAGGGTTCAGACAATGGATATAAAGATAGTGTCAATTAGGAATCTCTCATGGAGGGTTACCCGCAGACAAATTTGTTGAGCTATCAAATTAAAGAACTCTTTATAGTTCTGGAATTGTTTTCACTTTACGGCTGATTGTCAATATGGTTTGTTTAGAGTTGAGTTTAGTTTTATCCTTATCTCTCACAATTAATATCTTAAATCAAATCTACGTCTAATCAAAGTGCAATAAGCTAGCTAGATCGTTGCATCTTTTTAAATGATATTTAGTTATGGGTAATGAGTGTATAATTCGCTTGAAAGCGAGTCTGGTTATCAATTGATTATCAAACTCTTACGTGTCATCCGAAGCATGAAAATATATATTCCATACCAAAGATTCTACCTACCTAGGTAGATATATATCTGGTCTACTGGATTATAGGTTGATCTACTGGTCTCATAGCTACGTTAGTAGTAGTTCTGCCTTAACGCAAGTCGGTTAGATAAATCCAATATAAACGTTTATGTGAACAACATATTGTTGGTTGGTCACACAAAATTTAATGTTTATTGATGTTTGTTCTATGTCTGATACAAAGCAAGCAAAAAATAGTTAGTATCATCAATCAGAATGCAGAAAACATTTTTTCTGCGTTCCAGAAGCCAAGATATATTGCGGTAACATTGGGAAATACTAGAACCACATCCTTCCTTTAGTAAATAAGTAGCAATAATAGTAAACAGGTTCTCATAGTAAAAGCTATGCTTATGCTTACAGTGTCTGAAATGCCCACAGCTAAACAGTTTTATATTTTCCTGGCAACTTTTCCGATTCTATTCGGATAATTACGAATGTAAAAAAATAATTGTTCATGTCGATCCAGGTGTTCTCAACCGATACTATATGAGTGTTTAATTTGGGGCTAAATAACGCTTGTGAAATGAAATGAATATTTATAAATTATTATGGTGAGTGAACAATTAGGTAGGTAACCAACTGAAACGATTACACTGAGAAACACGACAGAACAGCTACGGCACAGCTTGTAATAAACTACCTACTAAGTACTTCGTTGCTTTCACTTACTCTCTAATTAATTAATTGCAATGTCCAGTTGGTAAGCAGTAGGCACGGTAATCTGTGATAACCGTAGCAAAATACATGGAAGCTGCTAAGGAGATGCTCGTAATACCCACAAAGATAATAATTTTAGGTGAAATGTTGAGGTTGACAGTTGCAAAAATTCAAACTTACAAAGAATACACGGACAAAGTGCCATTATCAATAGTAAAAAAAGTGCCAGTGGACATACATGTAAATATTCTATAGCAAATTTAGGGTGCACGGGTCTACTCAGTAACGCAAAGTACAGCTGACCAATCTTCTCACAATAATGTTTCAACCCAATCAAACGTCCAAACGTTCTAATCACGAACATCCATCTCTGGGCATAGGTACTTTCAATAGTTCAGGCTATGACTTGGGGTTACCGAAATTCGAACTCTGATGGCACTGCGGCAAACTGTGCATAGGAAAGCAAAATATGAAATTGCGTTTGCTTGGATGACATTATATCTGTATTTCCAGATAATAAAGAAAAAAATAGAAAAAAATGTCCTTAGGCAAGCAATGCAATGCAACGTGCAATTTGGTCGCGAAATGAACGAGTTTCACCGCTAATGAGCAGTAAACACTTGTATAACCCTGCTCTAGCTGGCTAACAGGTAATGATGCCAAAGTGTGGTGCTACCGTAGGCGCCGCTGGCGAATCGTGCAGACTGCCGCCCAGTGTTTCTCTTCATGTGAATTGATTTAAAACTTAACTTGTGGGATACCTGACGTTTTCAGAACAGAATTCTAGAGCAAAGGTTCCCAGTCTTTATTTTTCATATATTTTTTTCCTCTTTCAAAATTTAGCCGGTTCCGGTGGATCCCCTTCAGCTACATTCCACCATATTCCCAAAACTCCACAAACACATTTGAAGATTAGATCTAACTATGGAAATTTGCAGTGAAATGACAAACTATAGCTAAAGAAATTCTAAGAATGGTAACAGTGCATCTGCTAGTAGCCGTATTGCGGTAACAAGCACACACTCAAGCACATCGACACATCTATTCTAATATATTTATCTATTCTTATATCTTTACTATCGTCTATCTCAACCGGCTGTCACACAGTTCTCCATCTATAGATAAGTATCTCGATGTGACGACATTGTTTTGATGAATCTGATCGACCCAAATCATCCATCCGATAGTTTCCTACAGCTACAGCATAAATGAACTGATAGGTAGCGCTATCGTGCAGTGGTGTGGCGCCATTATCGGCTACATAGTGTAACATCCGCACAGATCACACAATACTTGATTAGAAGGTAGGTAGTCAACCACATGTAAGGTAAAATTCACCCTATTCTACGCATAATATGAAAAGATACATTTAATTCAATGCCAACTCAGAACGTTCAGAACGTTTAGTAATTTAAAATAACTTGCGATCTTGGTGAAATGACATGATTGGTTCTGATGAAATCAAGGACTGTAGTAACCCATCCATCCTATATCCTCCACAATGGCAGACCTTGTTTAGGTTACTACGAGTGTGCTAGAATCTCGTGATGAACTCCAGAACAAGGTCAATATCTTGCCTCCACCCATCCTATCCTATCCTATCCTGAATCTCCTCCTTGTCAACAGACAGCCGGACGTTGTCCTGTCGACGACAGCGTCTCGGAGTGTGGGCGAGCTTTGCTGCGTTGATCTCGAGACCTCCGCTGTCAATACCTGCGAGCTTATATTTGATGGGTGAGCGATCAAACAATATTACATATATCAATTTTTGCAAGAACCTGCCTTGGACACTTCGACCGTGATTAGGTACCTGCAATATGGAATTATCCACTCTTATGTAATAAAGATAAAGAATTGTTTGCATAGCTGTGTACAAAAATTTGGTCTTTAGAATTAAACGTAGTGTTACGCGCAGGGGTTTCAGATATTCCAAAATGCCAGTATCCCGTCTCAGATAGTTTATTCGTTTCTGAATTACTTGATGTTATCGCTTTCGAGTCACAAGTTAAACTTTCCATTTGCGCGGAAAGGCGCGCTATTTATTAATGGCTAAAAACGTTTCGGGGGTGCGCATTCCATTTAAAATGTAAACAAGCAAAAAACAACGTCTCCGACATTTCTATTTAATAGCAAATAAACAACATGTTCAATTCAATGTCATAACGACCTTATTGCAGCTACTTAAGATACAGTTTTCCAGACTAAAGTCAGGTAGGTATTTGTAGGACTCTTTTACTCGGTAAACAGGAAGTGATCAATTGTTCTGGAATAAACAAGGATGACGTAATAATACTTAGATACGTTATGATATGAGTGTTACGTAACAGTAGGTAGATCCAAGAGCATATCCATTTCGGATTTACAATAGAGTGGCTGCAGGGACTGTCCTTGGCACTAAACCACAGGGTCTGAGTAACGTTTATTTACAATAAGCTGCGCCCCGTGGTGTTATCCTCAGTTTTACGGGATCAAAAGTAGCCTATGTGTTAATCCAGGATATCAGCTATCTTGGTACCAAATTTCATCCAAATCCGTTGAGTCGTTTGAGCGTGAAGGTGGTACAAACACACACACATACATACAAACTTTCGCCTTTATAATATAAGTAAGAAAGTAAGATAAGATTTCACAAGCAACAAGATTGCTCTTAATTCGAAACATTAATTACATGCAATACATTTTTGAAATACTGCACCCATTCTTGTTCTTATCAATTTTTGATCACTTAAGTTTAACTGACGATGCTAATTGAAGCACTTTGAATCAAATTGTGGAGGTGTTATAATTGCTCATAATGATAGCAAAAATTGCCCTTAAAAGGGTTATTAACACTTCTTACATATTCGAACCGAATATTGATACCAGTATTTAGTGTGGCAATAAATTTCTCTTTTATCACACCGCTAATTTGTGTGCAGTGCAGCAGTACCTATTGATGCATGCCGAGGTAGAAATAGCCTCTTTACGGCAGGTTGTATTTGTTTATACGTATTTTTTTTTGTTATTTAAATAGTGTAAACTTAGTGTCGTTCACGAAGACGCGCCTTACTCTTTTTACTAGTACTACTAATACACTAGTAGTAGTATACCTACATAAGCAATTAGTGTGTATCGACATAAAACAAGCGGAATATTGCACATTTGTACTGTAAGCGTCTTCGTAGATGGCACTATCTATGTATTTGACGGCTAGATGTCTGTCTGTTTTTGACCCCAATCTAAGCTTAGTCTGTATGGGGAGATTACGGATCTTATAGTCGGGAAAGAAAATATAATATAAAAGATTATTTGGCAGCAGGGATTCTCAGAGTTAGAGATTACGTTTTCGACGAGCTTATCGAATCATATTAAAATACCCGCGCCATTTGACTTTGACATTAACTTCTGACATAACATCTTTATGTCTGATTACATCTGACAGTATAGCGGTGAAAAAAAAGACAATTTTTACCGAAACTAAAGATACTTATTTACTCGTTTTTGCAACGGTTTCTGTAATCCAGTGTTATTTTGTCCCTCAATATTTGTATATATTTGATTTGATTATATTTATGTTGACTGCACATAAATCTTTTGGATGTCTTGGGAATTAAATTGGCAATCTACATTATAGCTTTGGAAGAGATGGGAATAATATTTTGGATGTCTGGGAATAAGCTCTCCATGGCTGTTATTTACTCTAAATTTACAAATTCTTGTGTTGATCGCGCCCTCAGTATATAACTATGAGATTTAATAATCAGTAGGTTTTCGTAATAGTATATTTCCAATAATGAGAAACATATTTTACATCGAACACAAAATAATATACATATATTCAGTCAGTGGCGAAATGCAGCTGTAATACCTCTAGTTCTCCCTTCAAAAGAACGGGAGACTAACTCCTGAATCCATTTTCCTTTTTAAAGTTTCTTATGTGATAACTACGACTAGTAGATTAAAATTAGATATATACTTCAATTATATTTCAGTTGCCATCTTCCTTATCCTTACGGCACAGGCTTGTATGAGGCTACTCGCCGAGTTCATTTTCCTTTTTAAGTTTCCTCAGAGCCATTTCACTCAGTTCTGACGTGATAACTACGTCTAGTAGATTAAAACTAGTTATACATATACTTTATATTTTCAGTTGCCATATTTTTTATTATTACGGCAACATGCTTTTATGTCACTTTTGCTAAGTCATACAAAGCAGCAATTCTCACCGTTTGACCGAGGCGAGCATGGGCGCCGGCAGCAAGTGCAACCCCTTGCACCCCCTGGCAGGAAATAAAATACAAGATGACGATTTTTTGGCAGCAGGGATTCCCCGAGCCGTTGACCACGGTGATTGTTTACGACGTGTATATTCAAATACCCGCGCTATTTCAATTTGACATTCACATAAATGACTAAAATACAGCTATAAATAATATTAATAGTATGCGTGTAGATGCAGATGCACCTCCCTCAAATGGATTCCTGGCGGCGCCCGTGGAGGCGAGTCGAGCTAATGTTACACCTAGAAAACTCTTAATAATATAAGTACAAACATCATTTACAACAAGCTTACGTCTATATACGAACGCACACACACACACACACACACGCGCGAGTGACTAGGGCTGCTTATACTGCCTGAGTTCCAAACGTTTCTCAGTAGTTCTCATAGATGGCGTTACTTTGTATAGAGAAAGTTATAATACGCGCGAACGCAGTGACAGTATAGGCGGCTAATTTCAAATAATTTAGTAGGTACCTACCTGTTCCTCGCGACTTCGTCCGCGTGGAATTCAACAATGTGAATTCGTTTCTCTCTAAAATAAAAGTAAATGACTCCTTAAAACATCAGCTATCTGCCAGTGGAAGTCCTGTCAAAGTCGGTCCAGCCGGAACAAACAGAAAGACATACATTTGTACAGACTTCGCTCACCAGAGGTGACCTTCGCTACTTTTGCTGGGCCAGCAAAAGTATTAAAATTATTACATAGGAGATAAGAAAACGTGCCGTTCACAAAATATGTTCCACCACATGCTGTTGTAAGAGCGTTTTCTCATCAAACACCAGCTGGCACATTTCACACATAAATTTATCATCTATCTTCTGTTTCATATCGTATATTATCTTCTTTGCTTTAACTTTTATCTCCTTTTCTATATGTTCGATATTCTCATTCTGATGGGATTTGATATGTCTTTGAAATGGCAATTCGCGCGTGTACCTTTTCCCACAAAATTTGCACAGTAGCCTTTTGGCGCAAGTGTCACGGATATGAACTTTCAATGCAGCCAGCTCCAGGAAATGACTACCGCACCGCGAGCAGTCATACGGCATTTCACCGATATGCGATTTCATATGCTTCCTGCGATTGCTTTTGCAGTTGAAAGTCCTATCGCAATGCGTGCACTCAAACGGTTTTTCGCCAGTGTGCGTACGTAAGTGGAGCTGATAAGTGGCCTTGTAAAAGAATTTTCTATCACACAATTCACAGTGGTACTCTTCATTGTTGTGGCGTAAAAAGTGGCTTCTGTATTTGCTAATTTTCTGGAATTTTTTGCCGCAGATGCCACAAACGTATCTAGAGGTGATGCCTGGAATATCGTAGTCGACGTGGGATTTCCTACAGTGTTGCTGTAAAGAACGTTTACTTTTGTACCGCCAGGAACACACTCGACAGGTGTATACCCGGTTTGGGTCGTGGAGCAACGAGTGTCGTAACAGTATGATCGCTGTAGCACTTCTGAATGGACACTGTTCACAGTGAAAGTTATACTCTACAACCTTAGGTGCACTTTTCTCTTCTGGATGAGCTATTTGATTCAATATATCAAGTGGTATCCTCTCGAGGACGACCTTTGGAACGGCGCAGGAGAGGCGGGGGTTTATAGTGTTGTTTAATGATTCATCGCTGTTGATCGACTCAGATGTTTCATTGGTCATCTCTGGAATCTCAACTTTAATATTTTGGGCAATTCTGGGGTTATATACAGGATGTGAGAATATTTCAATTAGATGTTCAGTATCGGTCACAAAGTTGGGTACATCTGAAAATGAAAGTTATTATTGGTCTTTAAATCTTAAACTGAAGTTTGAAGTTGAATATTTGTCAGTTACATGCACTTTTTCTAGTTGAAAGAAGGAAATAAGCACTGCCACCACAAGAATACCATACATTAGTCATGTCACTTTTCACATGTTTATCCACTGCCATTTTGGTAGGCGTGTAGGTACATTCTTTAAATCTTAATATGTTATTTAAAATTGCAATTTTATACTTGCGGTCACTAGACTAATTGAAACAAAATAGACAGGATGATAACAAAACTTGACAAGGACCCATCAGTCCACCAAAGAAATCAGAAACTGACTCAAAACAAGAAAAAGCAGATCAGACTGCACACAAACAAAAGATATGTTCCCAAAAATTTACCAAAAACTACCAACACTTTGTTGAGAGGACCTGTGGAAGATAGGGGCAACCGATAGTGGTCTGTGCACCATCTGTCCATTTGTATGTCTGCTCCACCATTTCCTCCTCTAGCATGCATAGGGGATGCATATTGGAAGAGAAAACAGTGGAGCATGTAGAAAACAGAGAAAGAACAGGCGTACAAAGACTAATAGGATCTGATTCATCAGAGGAAACACTGAAACAATGTGACACAACAACCCAGGGTCCTTCTCCGGTACATGAAGGAGTTGGGATGCCTGGGGTAGGGTATAGTAAACAATGGGGGAACATGCACAATACACCCCTAGTCACCCCCACCCAGAATTAGAATTAGACTATAATAATAATAATAATTGTTTTGCAATTATTAGACAAAACATCTGTCTAAAAGCTAGTCCTATAAAAGGAAGTTATCTTGAAAAGAAATGACAATATAAAACCCTAAAATACCTACCTGCAAAAATATCCTCATTTCCAACATAATCTATTGATTCCACTTTCACAGCAACTTGCTCACAGTTAGTTGGGCCTGCAACTTGAGGGTGCTTGGATGTGACCTTACGATCAGGCACAGTGAGTTGATTTATCGCAGTCACAGAAAGGTTGTTGACGTTCACTGTAGTGAGCATTGACAATGTCCACTGAGTTAGCTGAAAGAAACTCACTAATTTGATAATAAATACCTGTGAGCCTAATGGTATTTAGCAACATCTTAGGTGCCAACTTTCATTGTTCATTATGGGATGGATGCATTAATCGAAAGGGTTAATTAAAAAAAAAAAAAAAAACCTTTCTTAGTGCTCATGCTCACCTATCCAAACGATACTTGAGATCTAAAGGAATAAATGAGTTTGAGTTTGAGTACAATATTTTATATAATTGTAATTGTATGCAAAATTTCATGTTTACTTTCAGACCAAGTTTAGGATGTGTAATGTTTTTTATTGTCAGTCTGAGTTTAGAGATTTAATACATAGAATTACAAATTTTGTAGGTACAACCAATGTAGGATTACCATGTTATAAAGGGCTAGAAAATACAAAATTTCAACATTTGTTGTTCAGTGCTGGTCTTAACTCGATTGGAAGATTTTCCTAGACATAGTGTGTGTAAATGGCATCTTACCTTATCTACCCTCAAATGATATGTTTAAATTCACTCGATCATTATTAATTAATTATTAGAGAGATACTAATATAAATATAACATGAAAGTTTAAAAAGAGACTTAGTATTTATGTGTATAACTTTATTTGAAGAAAGTATGAACCTTAGCTGAGAAGGTACTATGATCATT
The DNA here is from genome assembly GCA_921293045.1 of Aplocera efformata. NCBI lineage: Eukaryota > Metazoa > Arthropoda > Insecta > Lepidoptera > Geometridae > Aplocera > Aplocera efformata. The sequence continues at coordinate 4,370,760 of OV121057.1, forward strand.
GACTAATAGTTATTGATGTTATTTCCTACGTGTCTTATACTTAATTGATTTCCATAATTTTGCTATAGTAAGATTGGATACATTAATTGTGTTGCAATAATAATACAATTTTAATTGTTATCTTAATTGACAAGGAATATTTTGAAGTGTTGATTTTGGAATGTCTTGTGGCATTAAGATATTATGCATTTTTGTGCAACAGTAGCTGGACATTTAAACAGCTACTAATTAGTTTGTCCCATTTAGATAAGAGGTTTAATACCTCTACTAGATGGGAATTTGTGCAACTGAATTACCTAACTAAACACTTTTCAAACAGAATTATTATAAGAGTGCGCTTATAACCTAAAAATTGTTCATATTTTCAATGAAGGACCAGGTAGGAGTTTAACAAGCTCCAAACATAGCAATAAAATTGCGGGTAGTTGTAACTAAATATTGACTTGAAAAAAAACATGATTCATATATTTTTTAAGAATTTTTATAAAATTGAGATTTTTATCAAATTGGACTTTTGATATATCTCCACATACAAAGTATGGAAAACAGGCTATTTTATATTATTATTTAGAATCATCAGGGCATCAGGGAGGGATATTTTGTTTGATTTTCATGTTTTATATGTCATGCTGTGAAATATATGATAACCATTTTTCATTTCTAGGTCCCAAGACAGATTTTAGTAACTCAGTCATCTGCTAACTTGAGAGATCCAATGTCAGAGCTATAACATTTATACCAACCAATTTATAGTCTTGTCAATCCAAACTATTTATCGAATATGTCCTAATATACACCTACCGCAACTCCATTACGATACAGCTCTACCAACATTTTGTCTGCATTCTGTGACATTTCATAAAATTTATAGAAGCGCTGTAGTTGCCAGGTACAAATGTAGCACACAGTGTTGGGTCTTCTATCGCCAGTGATGAGCTGAAACAACAGCTTCTAATAATGCAAAATCATTTCGACGCACATTTTGAGTATCAGTACCTGCAAAGAAACTGATGCTCATATATAATATTAGATGGCTCCGTGGCTTAGTTGGTAGTAGCCCTGCTTTTGTAGCAAGGGGCCCCGGGTTTGATTCCCAGTCGGGACACAATTTGTGTGGTGAGCATGAACTTTATTCTTAAGTCTTTGTCTTTCTTTGTGTTTCTGTGTTTGTCCATGAGATCTGCGACACAGGGAATTCAATGGTATGAGTTATGAGGGGCATGAGTTTGTAAACATTCATTATTATTAATTTATTATTTTCATTATTATTAACCTTTGATCAAACCTGACTTATAAAGATCAGATTGGTACCTTTACTTCCTGGTCAAACCTAAAACTGATAAAAGATAAGCCGTCTCTTTCTGTTCTGTGTATGTTAAAAGAGAGTAATCAACTAGCTTTTTAACTGTTTTCTTAACTTAAGAAAGACTGAGCTGAGCTGAACTGTAGTAAAACCATTGGGTATTAAATTCAAAGTTTTTGACAAGTACCTACATCTTCAAGCTTATGAACTAGGTATCATGGTTGGTTCTGTACAGACCTTGCAATTAGGATTATGTGAATACGTAGGTATAGAGTAATTATTCTAAAATAATTATGATGTACCTACCTTAAGGCCAGTAAGCGTTTCATACATTTTTTGATATTGGGTGTTAAAAATTGCTTGCATTCGGATATTAGTCGCTAGACAAATTCGGCACACACTTATGTCAGACATTGCAGAAATTTATAATTATTTTAGTAATTATTTAACAAATTTAATTATTTTATTTTGGCGTTGGAGTGATCATTGAACGAAAACGATTAATATTCTATGTAAAGGTACTACAGTTAAGTTACTAGATACACTACATCACATAGGGATATTATTCGAATGATTCGATATAAGAATAATGAAGAATGCATACAATGAATCGAAACAAAAGTATCAAGTACTCGTTCCTATTTAGGAAGTATGTACTCGATTATTTTGTTTAAATTTTCTAAAATTATTTTGTTGAAATAAACATGGTAAATCGATGCATTTGACACCGGAGTACGGTGTTCACTCGATACTCGATACTTTTGTTTCGATTCATTGTATGCATTCTTCATTATTCATAAATCGAATCATTCGAATAAACATCCCTGTGTGTTGTAGTGTATCTAGTATAACGGGTGGGAATTGATCCATTGCACTTGAAAGCAATTTTATCAATCGCGTTAGTACTATGGATTGACGGGTATAATAACATTATATCTATCATCTTTCATTTATAGAGCCACTGCACTTGTCTGTCTACTCTGAAATTGAATGATTTATAGAAAAAAAAATGTATATTATTTTTACTCGGACAAAAAGGACATAATCAGTGTTTTATTTCGGGACAGCCAAGTTGGGCCCTTGTATTTTGCAGTTTGATGTTGGCTGCAAAATCTTTTGTCCTTGCTTATATAAAACATGGAAATAGACATTTATTTATACATATATTTTTTTCTAGAATAAGACATTTTGCAGTCAATTTTAGAGTAGACAGATAAGTGTTGTGGCTCTATAAATGAAAGATGATAGATATTTGATATTATACCCGTCAATCCATAATACTTAGCGCGATTGAGAAAATTGCTTTCAAGTGATTGCACTTGATCAATTCCTTTGAGATCAAAAGATCAATTCCCTCCCGAATTCCCTAGTCTCTACGGTACTCTACTATCCGTTCGAGCCCCCGGACAAATCTTCTTTTCGTCGACCGAGATATATTCTCGGAGGTGTTCTTGCCATCCAGACAGCACAGAGAAACCACAGCACATTTACACCGACTTGTCAAGACTCTTGGCCGACATTAAGTCAGTGCAAAGCTGTTGCGGGCTATAATGTGAATGTGAAGTTTAAACGACTAAAAAAATGGATTAAGCATAAAGCGTATTTTTTTTTTATCGAAGTAAAGTAAGTTTATTATATTTATTTAGGTACTAGCCGATATCCGCTAGTAAATAAATATGATAAAATTACCAAATAAAATATACAGGCAGTGAAATACCTATTTGATGAAGACGTGACCTGTTTTCAGGATTCGGAAATATTTTGTGGGTTTCGTATGAGACTGTTCTCAAGAGGCACCAGGCAGATCCTGGCACGAGCCTTCTGGGCCGTAGCCGATGCGATCGATGGTACAAATACGACATATTTGATATATTTACGTTCGCGTGATTGATGGAGTACACAAAACCAAGCTTTTGTTGCGAATGGCCACAATATAATTTTGCCCTGATTTTTGGGTGTTTTTAGTGGAACGCGACCTTATTATGTTTATTTGGGTTAGTGGTGTGATTCTTTCACAATTTGCTCTAGCTGCCTTGTATGGACTTTATAGACTTTTTCAAGAGGAAGTGATTAATGATGCATAAATGCGAAACATACTGAAAACAAGTAGGTAAAGCATGTTTTTCTACAATTTTTCTCTTCAGATTTTCTTCTTTTAGTAGCATAATACTAGATATAATATTATTTTCTGTTTCATGGGGTATATTTATTGTTTATTTTCTATGATCGTTAGTAATATCGCGCCTAACGCAGTTGCTTTAACACACTACGGCACCATTGAAAACCAGTGCTAAAGTTCACTGTATTTTGCATTTTAATAGTGAAGTATTTTTTTTTAATTCTTATTCTTATAACCTAGTCGTTGCTTATGGTACCTATTCATGTAGATATTATTTTCTGAGAAAGTTTTGTTTTATTTTTGTGACTTTTGATAATAATAATTTATTTTAGCAATTAAGCTTAATTATGCAATATATTTAAGTATAATTATAATATTAAGGTACTGAAAGGTTAATAGGTAGATACCTGATTATTTATACTTACCACTTCCCGTTCTAATGTTCCCACTGCAGGGACACCGGCCTACTCTCGACAATTGAGAGTGAATGGGCTCTGATCTACCACGGGAGCCCAATCCGGATTGGTAGATGTCACGTGTCGTCGAACTTTTGGTTCTAACACATGCCGGTTTCCTCACGATGTTTTCCGTCACCGTTTTGAGAACGTGGTATTGCGCACATACCACTTACACAAGTTAAAACAAAGAATATGCCTAATGTTAATAGGTAAAGGTAGGTAAGTATATATCTAATATTTGAAGTCAAGGGAACGGGTTCAGAGATATGCGTAGGTGAGCGGTATCTGCTCTGCCCCGGCTGATTTATAAAGTAATGCCTTCCTGTGTTGCGGATAAATGTCGTTAATTTGCTAAGTAAAAGTCAATCATGCTTCGCGGGTGTTATTTTTGTTCGTTTCCTCAGATTAGGTATAGGAAGTAGGTATGTACACACGTCATTACGTAATGACAAACTGTTTTGTTTTAGCATAATTTATGTGTATTTATTAACATTAAATTATTGAATATTATTAAATTATATTTAATTAAGTTATAGGCTACTTTTATTTTAGATAAATGCGGACGAACTCGCTGTGTACAGCTAGTCTTACAATAAAAAAAGGTAATTTTTACCTGCAACAACGCTTTTCATTAATTCCAACATATTGACGTTTATATGGCATGCCGTGGTATTGGTTACATCGGTTAGGCCAATAAATTACTCAAACATTAGCCGTTTCTTGTATTTAGAGACTAAAGATTAGACTACAAGTCATTATTGCTTAATCTCAGGTATACGATCATTTATAAGCGCTCTTTAGCATTAGGTAGAGCCTTCATCTATTCAGGTCCAACCTACTTGTATAGAGAAAGGCATAACACTAGTTGGTGAGAGCACAGGAGAAATAATTTCGTACCCATAGTATCGCTATTAAAAGTTTATGAATTAACAAGCAGCTGTCTTTTTTTTTTAATTTATTTTATGTGAATAAGTGATGGTACGAGCTGAGGGCTCACCTGGTGGCAAGTAGATTTGGATCTTAGACTAAGATGCACTCATGTCTAAAAATATTTATACTTGAGCATTATCTAAAGAAACTTTTGTATGGAGTTCCTTGTACAATTTGATATTTTGAAAGCCCATTCAAAAAGGCCAACCAAAAAAAAGCAATCCAGCAACTTTGAGTTTAATTAACTCTTTTGAAGCTGTAAATTCAAGTGGAAAGGGAATTTTCAGAAGCGAAAAATCCAATTTGTGCGGGTTTTCATAGCCCCAGATCCGGCAGCAAGATTACTCGAATTTTTAAACGTAATCTATTTATTAAAAGTTATGGATGAATGCAAAAAATATGTTCTCATATTTTTTCCTAAGTGCCTAACAAAAAGAGACCGCTAGTACCTATTGTTAATTAAAATAATATTAGTTGATTAAATAGAAAAAAAGATTTTTTCTAAAAATATTTTAAATTAAATATATTCTTTGCGATGACATCTCTTATTTTTTTTATTGTATTCGTTGAATCAACATCACATATTAATACAAATCCAATTACAAACTTAAAACTAAATATTATTGGCAAAAAGAGATACTAATTAAATTATTACCTATTCTCGCTTTAGGTTTCTGACCTAGAACTATTTCTAAACAAAGGTGATCCTAAAAGTTTATTTTAAATTTATATATTTATTTACAAAGTAATATATTGTTATGTGAAAAAAGGGGGTAACAATACGCATTGTGGGAGGGCTCTAAACATGGGTATCAACCTACTACCTATCCAGCAAAGCAATCCTTGGAGAGCGTAATCTGGAAAAATATTTTTGGGCAGCTAAACTCTATGGCATCATCAGGTTATGAAATAGAGATTGCATGACTCCGAAAACCAAGCCATAGCTGGTACAAATCTAATTTCAACAGATTTGGCAGTAAGTTTCCGACATTTCTCGGGTAATATGCGTAAAGTTCACCCCGAGTGTGCGAGAGAGCCGACTAGGTCTTCTCACTACGCACACAACTCTCTGAGAGAACTCAGAACAACTTCGTCAAGAACCCTAGGTCGGTCCAGCGGGGGGCAGTCCCACGGGAACCCTGGCGCTTCGCTGTAAATTCATCAAACGCTCGTGTCATAAGCTAGCTTACTTGTACTACCTAGGGGTGTCAATTCTACAATTATACTCGGATTTTAATGATTTTGATCTTTAACGAATCAGCGAAATAAAATGAACACTTTCCCAATAATATTTGCAGAAGTTTCAAAATCGAGCGTTTTTAGGTAGGTAGATATATATATTTGGTATCTGGATGACCTGAGGATCATTTTAAGGTTAAGGTTACATATTAGTTTACAAATACAAGCATGTAAGTAGATACAGACAGACAAAAAAGCACACCCATTTGCCAAAGCTCTATAGCTTAGTAGGTAGCCCTGCCTTCGAAGTCCCTCGCTTCGACGGGCTTCGGAGCGAAGGCGAGCGAGAAGCGAAGCGAAGCGAGCTTTCTGGTTTTACGCGAAATTAAATGAGTAAAATAGTTATTTTGATATCCCCACATTTGATAGGAGTTACACGTAGGTATAGGTACCCTAAAACTAAATCCTGTTTATTTCGTAAGATCTCGAGTATCGCTTTATAAGTCAAAATAAACATATTCGTGCAATTTGCTGATAAAAGAGGTATGTAGGCACAGGCACATTACATGCATACAGATAATTCTGTCAAATTAGCGTCAGTTTTTAGGTAGTGCGTCATTCTTTAAGAAAAAGAGAATTAATTGATTGGTTATCAAGTATCAGCCCTATTGATTGATAAATGTTCGTTTAGTCGAGGAAGTAATTATCTGTTTTCATTCATCATTGACTTCTGAATCGATCGATGATAACGTGACCGATATAATTGCTGAATAACACGAGAAATTTATTGAAGATAACATTGTTTTTGTTTATAACACAAGTACCTAATTTACTTACACTAAAACGTGGACAATATATAATAATATGTAGTAACCATAATCAAGTATTAATAATTATACCTATGGGTTTTAGATCATCAAAGTCATAGTATTATTTCATTTAGAATTACAATTGACACCGCACTCTAATTTCTCTACTGTTTTTTTTGCGATTAGTCATAAATAATTGTCTCACTTTTCATTTATATAAAAATGTAAATGAAAAGTGAGTCAATGGCAAAATGTTATTTGTGTAAGAATTTTATTATCTTGTCACCGATTAACTGTAAAAGGCAATTTGTAAAAATTGACACATTTTTAAAATCGAAGACAAAATCTATTTTGGTTGAGTTTGATGCCAACGGAATCAACGCCATTGTTGTTTCCATAAAATATATTATGTATAGATACCCTATGTGGAATCGGGCAAAAGTTTTAAATTTTATTATTAACTAGCGACCCGCCCCAGCTTCGCACGGTTAGTAAAGCATTAGTGACGTATCAGAAACTACCCGTGCGAAACCGGGGTGACTTGCTAGTGTATACATATAAACCTTCCTCTTGAATCACTCTATCTATTAAAAAAAAACCGCTTCAAAATCCGTTGCGTAGTTTTAAAGATTTAAGCATACATAGGGAGATAGGGACAGAGAAAGCGACTTTGTTTTATACTATGTAGTGATATATTTATAGTTATATAAAGAAACCTTATAAAAGTCAATACTTTCGCGTAGTTCGTAGTAACAACAAATTGCGCTGATGTACTTCCCGTTTTGTGGTAATGTCCCTTCCAAAGTCTGGCTCAAAGCTTTTATCATTCATCAATCAAACCGCGATCGTTTTTAATAGACAACAATGCTATCTTACGGCTATGATTAGCTACCTTTTCACTGTCAGCTATTCATATCGAGTCGTGACAACACGCTCGCTGCACTTGTTTGTACCGGACAACACAATTTGTAAATCATCCCTTCGGGTGAAAACACGACAAATTCTAAACCATATAATCCATTACGGGCATTGTATCTTAGGATTGTTTTGACTGGAGAGCAATATCAGCGTTGTTTACGTTGTAATGGTAAATGGTCGCGTGGTTTTCAAAGGTCGATTGCTATCAGTTCTGGACCCCGGGCGATGGTACTTCGGCACGTGCTGTCCGGTAACGGTGTGCGGTAACGACTGAAATGAGTCACAGATAAAATTAAATATTGTTACCATTTCTCGGTTTACATTAACATTTTTAAATATAGCTATCGAGAGTGTTGTTGTTGAACAGGGTGACAAGTAGTCTTATTTTATCCAAATTTGATTTTGTGAAGTCAATTTAGGGCAGGCATTACGTAGATCTCCAATAACATTTTCCCGGTTTCTTCGCCAATTACTATTGATCGCCTTGGATGATGAGTACAATAGTTTAAATCAGTCCAACCTACTTAATGAAAGAGGTAAATCGTCAATCCGATTACAATTCAAACAGAACTAAGTGGATTCTGAATTTTACATTATGTAAAATATAATTTGTTGTTAATAGGTTATCCAGAACAGAACTTTTACAAAAAAGTGTATGTTCAATATGTTTTAGAATAGAGATGTTTGTGAATACAGTAATTGATGTTAAGTATTCCGATTAAGTTTTATTGGCTCGAAGGACCAATAAAGTGGAGCATTAATCTGCCTAGTGGTATCCACTACCCAGTGCTATTAGTCTATAAATTGACAGATTACGAGATTAGTTTGAGTTACAAGCGGATCGAATTGAGCCGATTACATGGATACGGTAAAAATAGAGTTATGATAATTCAAGTAGGTTCCATGCTAAGTTAATGTAATGGAAATGGAGCTTTTTTGTTGATAAAAGTGGTCTGTTCGCGCTATGGTAAACTATTATTTTGTGTGATATATCTTGATCTAGTATGATTTACGAATGAATGCCCTAAGTTTTACTTTGTATTAAAAATAATCATTAGGCTCCCGAGCTTTTAACCCGAAACGATTTTTTCTGTAATGGATGCCTGAGACTAATGACCAGTGTTTTTCAGCTTCTATAGTATAGAACCATTTTTTATACTCCCAAAGATGCGTACATGCTACCCACATGAATGATGGACCAGAGCTATCAATCGCGGTCATAATATTTATTCAGGATGACTTTCTGTGACGAGGAGAACCCATGAATATGATAATTTCTTCGTAATTCTATGTACAAGGACCTGTTGACCTGTGCTCCGGTCAATTCAATTTGCGACAGTCGGCAGCGGCTCATCAATGAAGAGGAATTACTTTCTTTGTGAACGGGTCTTGCATCTTACATGAATTGGCCTCAGGAATTAATCTTGTCTGTATATATGAAGAAATCCTGCCTACATCTATTTTGATGGGATTTATAATGTCGTGATATGATTATTGAGATTTTCGTTGCAAAAAGAATATTTACGTAATATCATGTACTTAAGCGGAGAAGACGTAGGCAATCTTAGCCCTTTTTCGGGAAATGATCTACCATGGATTTTGGCGTTACTATGCGGATGTCCGTGTTGATAATAAATATTTAGTAGGTATGTACTTTTGTATCAAATATTTCAGACCAATTTTCAGGAGAGTTTTGAATGTTTGATTCGAAAGGAATTTCGAATCAAACATTCAGAACTCTCCTGTAGTATGGCGTGATTAAGTAAATAATAACGAAACCGTCCCATTTTGACTTGTCTCATAGCTCAGTTGGTTGTGGCTCTGCCTTCTGCGCTGTCGTGGGTTCGAATACCATTCAGCACAAGATTTGAGTGACGAATATAGATGTTTATTCTGTGTCTAGGTGTTAATATTTATTATATATACTAATGTATTGATAATTAATTCTCATAATACAGGCTTTATATAATTTCCGTGAATACATGTATAGATAGTGGGGGTAGTACAAAGCAAAATATTTAGACTGGTGTGCCTACCTGCATATGATATGATAAGTATTCTACCGAACACTATTAATTCACCACTGATAATGAAACTTTTCAACATCTCTCTCAACAAAAGAGGCCTTGACCTCTGCTTCCGGGTCCAAATACCTTTTGATACAAAAGCACGTACCTACTATTACAAAATGAAACAGCTCGGAATGCAAGCCCTACGGTGGTATAATGAAAGCTTGTCATTGAGTTACACCACAGAGTGAATAACAGTGTTGAACAAATTATAGGGCCATTTAGAAAAGTACCTTAACAGGAAACACCACACTACATGTGAATAAATGTGATTGCGTGCCTGTGTAATTGTTTATGAAATATTTATATGCTCTGTGAGTTTTGATTTATAGCTATTTGAATGTACTTATAATTATCATACATAACATAGGGGATCCAGTTCCGGATCACAAAAAGTAAAATCGAAAATGACAGGTAAATCACGTTGGTACGTTTACTGTTGTAATCCATGCCTGCCATTGCATTCGCCCCCTTTTTATCATAAGAACAGCCTAAAATCTATAAGGCAGCAAACTAAAGTGATGGAGGCATAATATTATGTAAAGAGACAAAGGTAGAGTGAGACAAAAGAGGAAAATGGGCTAAAGTTTTAAGTGAAAGTGAACGGGATAACAAGAGAACTCAAAAGATAGGAAGGTGACCTGATACTGCAGGATAGCACAAGATCAGACTACATGCAAATATCAGGAGGAGCAAAAGCGGCCTTATATATTGCGAGGCTCTTGGCGATAGATCTTTGTGAGGCACTTGGCGTATGAGGAATTTAGGTGAGTTGGAAGTGTACAGCTACTGATAATCAGTCAGCATCCTCTTATAGGCAGCTGCAGTACATCGAAACGAAAAACGGGTTGTTCTGCGAGGGTGCGAGGCCCTACAAAAGCGAGGCCCCAGGCGTTTGCCCTGCTTGCCACCCTCTAAAGCCGCCACTGAGTACCAGTCCTATGAAAAGAAAGCAAAACGAAGCACAAAGATACAAACGTTGTGCCTCGAACAGTTAACGATCACTGCAAAATAGCTCCTGACTCAGCATTTGCTCGGATACAGGTGCACAAGCACTGATCTTCTGTTAGATCCTTTATATCGTGACAAACAGATTTAAGTTTGAACTTAAGTTTGCACAGCTTTTGTGTCTGAGTGTAAATATGTATTATGAGTATGTATTTAAAAAAAAGTAATATTTAAATATTCTATCAGTTATATAATTCCCATAGTACAAGTAATGTTTAGTTCGGGACGAGAAGGAGCTGTGTAAAAAATTCCATGAATGTGTGTATTAAATTTAAAAATAACTATTGCATTGAAATATATTAATAAGTCATAAAGGCTATCCATATTAATTTTAAGCGTCTTGATCATGAGTATACAGGAACATCTTTTCTCGGGACCAATTACATCATCTTAATTATCGTGCCGGGATATCCTGAATCTTATTTTAAAAGCAAATTAGGCATCTATTAGTAGCTATTTCATAAGACATCCATAACGTGTTATTAATAGATAGGCCATCCGTCATTTCTCCCGGCTACATAGACTGCGCAACAGTTGGTTCGCGGTTGCATTCGCGGAACAATGCGCATGCGCAGGGTCAAAGACCCCGCGGACATCACTGGAGGAGGGCTTGTTGGAGAGATAGGTCATTCCAAATCGTTTGTATTTCCCATTTCGCATCAGAACTTCCAATTTGTATCACAAGTTAAGAATATGTGTTTTTATTTAGCTTTATATATTTTTTGAAATCCTGCATGGATTTCATAAAAAATACCGGAATAAAAAATGTCCCTGCAGTCTTCTTCTTTCGAGTCAATATTCCAAACCTAAATTAGGTTTTTGTAGAATTTGGCTACCTCAATGGCATTACAGGTAGCCTTATTGAGGTCTTCCCTCGTACAGGTGGAAGGGCACAAAGGGCAGACGAGTAGATGAGGCATGGTCTGGGTTGGGCTTCCACAGTCACAACCAGTTAAGTTGGAGTCTCGCATGCCCCATCTACATAGATTCTATCTACATAGATCTAGATAGAGTCCCTGCAGTGGGAACATTAGAGGCTGGAACTTCTTGTATGCATGGATTGATTGGGTTCAATCCGACACCAGAGTGGGCCACTTATTCACACGAAGAAAAAGATGAAGAACTCTGTTTATTTATTCTCATAGATCATTAAGGGCTGGTAAACGCATACGCTCCAGAGTGATCTATCTCTTCCCAAGCTCAGCTCTTCGCATGAAATCGCTACCGTCAGTGGCCTGACCAACAAACGGACAACCATCATTGTTTGTTTCTGAAACACTGCATTTACGCATTCAACTGTAAAGAAAGTGCATTGTCTAAATACTACGCCCCTTGTTCGGGAGTTAGTTTAGTGCTTTACTTTCATTAGAACAAACTGAGACGTAGAAATCGATGTTGCGCCAGAGTTTAACAAGAGCTTTTGTGTGGAAAGCCATTAAAACTGACAATTTTTATGGCGCTGCATAGTTTTTGGGTTGAGTACGCATAACAATAAGGCTAAGACCAAGTTTTGTCTTCATATATTGTATGAGTATTGAAATTGTGAACTTTCAATACTTGAGGCTTCTTAAACTAGACTGCTTTGGTTTTTCAATAGTTTTAATGTTTATTACTAGTGTTTAGTGTATATGTAATGAGGCGAAGGGAAAAAACTAACAGTTGTTTATTGCAAGTCACTAAAAACTTACTTCATTTTTTCGGGACAAAAAGTAGCGTACGTGTCAATGTATGTAAAAGTATTCCGGGTTCCATCCCATTCAGGTAATGTATGAAACTGGCCAACTGAATGTCAATCTGTGAATATTTTGAAGATATCCCTACTGTCTTCTGTCTCACTATTTTTTTTATTTGGAGATTTTTAAACCAAGTTTTTCACTTTTCCGTACAATTTTTCAAGGAAAACGTACAAATCAAAAAAAAATTGCTTAATAGGTGCCCTCGTTCTGAAGCGATGCGCTTGCATACATTCGGCAATTGATCGTGAATTGATAAAAGCGGGTTAAAAAAAAAAAAACGCAATATGAATTGCGTCCGTGGTATCATAATAATTTTACACTCAATTCTATTATTACCATCGTGTATGTAACGACAACTAAAGATATAATACCTAATATAAAGAATGATTAAAAGATGTCGTTGGGCGTAGGTAGATTAAAAACCCCAGTCATATTTAATTACAATACCGATATTTCTGTCATTTGATTTTTTATAATTGACGCCAACCGATACAGTGAAACCTTATTACCAGAAGTTCCAAAGAGTGTGTATATCTGTTAAAAATCACATAAATAAAAAATATCAGAATGAACATGGAAAGAAAATTCGAAAACAAATTTACAACCAATATGTTTACTTGATTGTTGCACCATCACTTAGCGCTCATTTTCTTCTCCTTCGTCAGTAATGTGTTACAAAACATGTAACACGCGTGAATATTAGTCATTACTCTTGATTTGATGGCGGTAAGTGGTACAGGGCTACCACAATAATATCTATACTAGCTGCGCCCTACAGTGTTACCCGCAATAGGCCATCCTACGGGAACCATGCCTACTTTTCCGGGATAAAAAGTATGTGTGCTATTCTCGACTATAATCTATCTCTGTGCCAAATTTCACCCAGATCTGTTGAGCCGTTCTGGCGTGATTGAATAACAAACATCCATCCTAACTTTCGCGTTTATAATAGTTGTAAGAAAAGTTCACATAATTTATTATATTTGCCTGTTACAGTTGGAACAAAATGAAGCAGAAATATATTTCGTTAGTTAAAAAAATTAGTATCCCAATAGGCTTGTTGAAAAAATGGATGGTAGTGAATGGGATTATTTCTTTCGTCTTTATCCATTTTTTCAGCCCTGATCGTATCAAATGGAAGGGTTGTTCTTTGCCTACGCCTATGGGAAATAGGCTTGGTTATATGTATACGTATTTACTTTTTCGGTAAATAACATAAAACGAGTACTACATCGGAAAATAATTAAGGTTAATACAAAATAAGATTCTGTAAGAATTGTAAGTCAAAATACTTTATTTCCGTTGAATTTTTAAATAAATAATTGGAAACGTCACTGTTTTGTAAATATATGTTTACGTACACGATTATTCTTAGATTCTTATTACTAGAAGAGATTAGCGCTTGTTCAAACCCTATCTAACCTTCCATGGGGAGAACAAGAAACAAGTAAATTACGTGAGGTTTGTGTGTTGATATTATAACCTTCTTGTGTGGTACCTATAGTTGCAGACAGCCCTGTAGGCTTTAGGGACGTGCAACAGCCATCAATCAGGTAAGAGTGGTTTCGACACGGTGTGTAATGACCACGTGAACGTAGCTCGCCAATGGAATGCAATAAGTAATGCCGGTCAGCAGCTATTTTACTTATAATATTATGTTGCCCTGTAATTAACTGTTTAGAGAACAGAAGAGGCTGCTATTTCAAGAAATGATTTCTCTTTTATGCGATGACATTTGCGGATGACTCTACTTGATATACAACAGCAATACCACAGATATAATAATACTATACTAAGCAATACGATTCAGGTTTTGTGATTTCACAGCAATACGAGTGCATCATTGCTTGGCGGCAGATTACCAGGTGTGGAGGCAATACTTCTCCGGACGAACTTGGCATAAGTTCTACTGCTAGTTTTAGTTGCTCCTTTGGCACCACTCAGGCGGTACGTGTGAGGCTAGAGGACTGTAAGAGGGGTTTTACGTACAGATGCGAGCAACTGGACCCCCCTACTTGGCACAAGTTCTAGTGCTCTAGTGTATTTGTACATGATTGCGGTACCCCTTTCGATGTTACTCATACTGAGAGTACCTACATAAAACAGATTAGTAGCAAAACGTATGTAGGTTCTTTAAAGTAATAACTACCACTTGTACAATCCTTAAGTATTACTTACAGTGAAACTGAATAGGATTAGCATAATAGTCTGTGTTAAAAAAAATGTTCATAAATATAGTTTCTTAAATCATATCAGCTTTTAAATCAAAGGTTTTATAATAATTGATGCTCTTAAACAGGCTATGGTCGATCACAAATCATAATAATCCTTCTATTAAAATGATCTGCAGCTTAGTCTATGAATACGGAACCCTGTTGATTTATTGCGAACTATGTTCGCACTCTTTCTTCAGTGAGTAGAGTGAGAGAGAAAGAAGGATTTAGTGATATTAAGAGGTAGCTCAGGAGCGAAACACGTATAAAATTCAATTAAACTTTGATTAAAACCATCTGTTTGCGAAGTGGTTCTTTCCTCAGGCTGTTATTAACAGTATATAACTTTGATATTTGTTCCAGTTAATCGCATCCTTAGGTCCTTTAAGGCGCTATACGTACCCCCTGGGTGGTGATAAAGGAGCAACAACAAGTACTTTTGCCATGTTCGTCCGGAGAAGTACTGCCTCCGCACCTGATAATATGCTGTCAAGCAGTAGTGCACTCGCATTGCTGTTATCCGTTGGAAGGATGTGAACCGCCATCTAGCCTCAAACTAGGGGGGGGGGGGTCCACTTGCTCGCGTCCGTAGGTGTCCGTATAACCTTTGATTCCCTACACGTACCCCCTGGGTGGTGCTAAAGGAGCAACCAAAAGTAGCAGTAGAACTTGTGCCAAGTTCGTCCGGAGAGGTACTGCCACCACATCTGGAATCTGCCGCCAAGCAGTAGTGGTTGCATTACTGTGTTCCGGTGGAAGGGTATGGCTGCCGGTGAAATCACATGCGCATGAGACGTATCATCCCCGTCTCGGGTGATGGACGCAGCAGGATGAATGCGGCTCAGTAAAGATTTGGATCTCATACTGAGTCGCGCGCATTACTGTTGTCATGGGCGAGGGTCGCCACTTACCATCAGGTGGGCCCACAGCTCGTTCCGTCACGAATTCACATAAAAAAAAAAAAAAACTTCTACTATCGGATTAGATAACCGATAGAATATTTATATAAAACCCTTTTTTTTAGTAAATGCGTAAGTACATAAAACATATGAACACCCGAACACAGAACAAACATCTATGCTCGTCATACAAAATGCTTGAGTGGGAATCGAATCCGCGACCTACCAGCACAAGCAACTGAGCTGGGGCCAGTCAAAAATATAACATTGCTTTAAATATATATCTTAAAAAAGATGTAGGAAATCTGATATTGATATTATGATGCGCGAGAAATTTCACCCTGTTCCGAAACATGGGGCTTAAATCTCCGCTGGTCTACTTTGATTCTTTAAATCAAATAATAGATCTTCATAAAATTACAATCAGCATTGCAAACCTCTTGTAGAGTCGGAAGATGAATCGATCGCCGATGCACATCATTGGTTTTTAATGCCTTTTTTAACGTAAAATCTAGGTCGAGTGCGCTATCTATGTTCACGCAACCAGTGATTAATTCGAATCGTGTGCATGGAGATGAAAGGTGTTTTGTGCAGTCCGATACGATATATATTTATAATAATATAATATCTCGATACATTTTGTGTTTGCTGACCCTTCTATTTTAGTGTTTCTCTGTGTCATTTATTATATTATAATTTAAACAATAGAAATTAGGAATAAATATGTGTGGGTAGAAAGGGTAACTTGAATCAAATGGAGCAAAATACTTATGAGTTAGAAAAGTCTTGGGTCGAAAATACTTATGGGGTAGAAAAATCTTGGGTCGAACGGGGAAGCTATGTGCGTATGAACAGATAGCAGCGCCCTGTGTAAATTCTGTCATGTCGGCGTCGCGCCGTAACGGACTCATAAAATCTAGTACTTTACATTTGTTTATGGAGGTTGTTTTAGCTGCTTTGCATATTTTTTCCAGTTTTTTTCAGAACTGAGCTTCTTCGAAACCGATTAAAATTTGAATTGAATCGCCATTGATATTTGAATATCAAATGATAATGATGGTAAAATAGGAAATTAAAAAATTAAAAGTTATTTCGCTTTTTAATCAATCCGTTGTAATAAAGTTGTTACTTGAAACCTAAATATCCCATAACATGTTGCATATCGTATCGTGGGTTGTAATCATTCCTGTATATGCTCGCAAGCTGATTTGCATAAATCACTGTTTATTAATTTATTAAAATGTTTCATTTTACAGGTAAGTGCTTGAGGCGGACGAACCGTAGTTACAGTAAGTGGTGTTTTAAATCAATAAGTTTCGAAAATAATAACCTTTGGATGGATCCATAGTAATCTGACGGCCGTTCCTTCAAATTTATTACAAGAGTTTGATTCCCTATGAGGTTATCCAAATAAATAAAGATTAAAGGGCTTGGCATAATGCCAAAATCCATTATCATACTTTGCTCTTACCTTATTATTAAGGTTAAACGTTAGAAGAGTTCTAGCCATTACATAATTGATTTTGAAAATATACTGCCTGATTCTGGTATAGTCTGTAATGAATATACTACAATCATAGCACATAGTAATAGAAGACCCATTTAGCTCTATTTATTGTTTCTTATGTACAGGGAGGAAGGCGAGACTGCATCATTTGAATCAGCATTAATTTTCATAGATTTTCGCGGAACTATATCCAAGACGTGGGCGACGCGAAACCCATAGAGTTTGAATGGTTAAATTTAGGGCTCCCTTCTCGGATCCACTAGGAAGTGCACAGACCTATTTCTGCTTCGCCTATTCCCGCCCTTTGTTGCTCGGTTTATTTCGGTTTACGTCTCATTTCGAAACTTTACGAGCGAGCGATGCGCCTGTTGCAATAGCTCAAGCGCAGTGCAATACAAACCGTAGGACTAGAAAGATATGGGCGGGAATGTTACGAAAAGGAAGGGCAGGTGAGGAGAGGCGTATTATTGACAGCGAGAGTGTAAAGCATCAATAAAAAAAAAAACATTTACACACTGCACTAGGATTCCGCGTCGCAGGTGACATGGAAAAACTCAGAAACACAAAACAAACACCCAAGACCCGGGAGCAAATTTTTCGCTTATCACACTATGACTACTCCGGCCAGGATTCGCCGACCCCTCGCTTCGAAGGCAGTGATACTACCTACTACGGAGCCGTCAAATATGGTAGTTTCAAAAACAAAAGGAAAAATCCCGAGATGCCAGTAGTATTTTTTTTTATATGTGTTCATGTTTCAAATACAATAATCGCTTTAATCCAGATTTCTACATTGACTCTAGAAACATCTTTCTAGTTCTCTTTTATGGGTTCCATGAATATGTGCTGTATTAAACGGATTTTTGGATATGGTGACATTGCGTACCGGTCGGTGTACTCCTCCTGTTTATGCAAATAGCTTTCCTTTTTTTATATACTTTATGCTGTCAAGTCGCGTGGTCACAAGTGAGTTATGGGCCAAACGAGATAAGACTTTGATTTCTCATACAATACATCAGTAGAGAGCCTCAGAAGTATGACTGTTGATTATTTTATTTGTATTTACATATATATAATACATTTAATATTTTTATATAAAACGAGTACGAGTATATTTTGTTGCTCTGCTGCTTAGGTTCTGCGGTACTATAGATTTTTTTAATTATTTTTTTAAATGACGATAGTATTATTTAGTCATACTGGTTGGCCTTACACTAGGATCAAGCATAGTAATTACAACTCATTCTGTGGCTCAAGTTATTAACGGACGCCTCAAGGCACAGATTAAGTGATACTTACTAAAGCATGGTAATAGGAAACGGTGATGGGTTATCTATTGTAAGATTTGCTGTATGTATCGGTCTGTCATTTCAATTGCACAGTAAACTTGCTAGCAGAATCAAGGCATTTATTAAGGCACTCTATACTCCAATATTCCGGAGACCTGAGTCGTATTTTGGTTGTTTATGAACGGCGGTGCCCATTCATGTGGATATTTTAATCACAACAAAAAAAAAAAAAACTATAGATGGCAAATTAGGATATTTTTAAAAGCTGCATGAACGGTGGCAATTTTTTTTTTTAAATACCTCTCAATGCCTATACTGGGTCTAAAATTGTATCAACATTTCCTGAGTTTATCAAATCTGATTTATTCCAGCTCCGTTCATAAATTTTCGTGCGTGCCCCGATTGTCATCGATGTACAGATACGAATCAACGAATCATTAATTTCAATTTTGATTAGTAAAATAATTTCCAATCCCAATCTCTAGTGTTGTCTATTCTGACACTCGACACCGCAGGGACTGTGCTGTGAGCATCTATAAATCAAATCGCCGACGCTATCGATAATAATCACGACATTTCATTTAGTAGCATGCCCTCACTCGATAAGTGCTTTCTAACGCCTCTCTAGGCTATCACTGGAAGGGCATAGGTCGGCTATCTGCTCCCGTGCGGGGTTCAACCCTAATCTTATTGATGTGTTGCTATTAACAAATTAAGGATGCCACGCAGTTTCTCGATCACGATTCGCCGTGGGATCGTTCCATTCATTCGATAAAACTTATAACATTCATTTCGCGTGTTAGATGTTACGATGATAAATTTTATTGATATTTTTATTGATCGATGCATTGTTTGTATGCAAAAACATATGTTATGTACGGTCCGAGATATGTGTTTGCGAGCACTAAGTATTCATTGATGATCATTTTTATAGTGCGCAAAAAAAGTTAGGTGCGTAAATTTTTAGTTTAAGCTATTATTATAATAGATGCTCACACGGAATGCAAAGAGTACACTCTCATAAGTATATACACATTGTATACATATGAGTCAGGCACACAGTAAATAATAGCACCACTGCCATATTCCTGCGTCTTTTTGGCTGCTAGTTTTCCTCCGGCTGATGCTAAGGGGTAGGTACAATAGCACATACTAAACGGACAAAAAATATAACATAATTATATAAATCTACATAACATAAAATATACAACGCAAAATTTCTTTTCCTCTTTGAGTAGCTCAAAATCGCTTGCCATACGAATTCACACTACTCCTTGGTTGCGAACAGTGAATAAAAGCTAAGTTATCAAACAGACGGTCATTAAGATAAACTATTTCCATTATTTTATTAAGAAATTCGCCGAAAATGGCAAGTGCCAAAATAAAAGAAAATAGTTACGTGTTGTTGGCAACCCTAACAAGAATAAATGAAGATAGCACGGAAACAAATGTGGCTGCAAATTGGAATCGATAAAATAATAAATGCTCGACAACATAGAGGCATATTTATATTCAACCAGTACATTACCATTTATAAATCTGCCTTTTACTTGTAGAGCTTGTACTCTCGTTCTCGTTCGCTATCAATAATGCACCTAGCATTATTGATAGCATGTTTGAAAAGTCAGCTATTAACATAGAAATTATTTGATGGTGGCCTGAAAAATTCAGGGATAACATCATTAGGTAATAATATAATAATTTATTTAGGACAGTACCTACTATTTTAAATTTAGTGTTTTAATACTTCCAATAACGAATTCGAATCCTGGAATTTTATATTATGAAGAAATAAACGAATAGAATAGAGTTAAGGTGCATTCGAATAACAAGGCAGGCGCTCTATTATAATTAGATAATCGGTTCTAATCGAATAATCGTTCCGTATCAAAGGGATCGATTATCCATCCTAAAATTTTAAATGACGTCACTATTTACGAAACTTAACCTGTTTGGGAGCTTTGTTGGAAATCTCGAGCTACCGCGAAACCTTCTCATTTGAGGTTATAGAACAAGTTTGAAATTACCTTCCTCGAGGTATCGTTACGACTTCGCTATGAAGGTGCTATTTTATATTGAATATAATTACATTTTATCCAAAGGTTAAAATGTAAAATAACACTTTTATTTATTTATTTAGACAACAGTATTACATCATTACAGGGTAACCCTAAGGCGATGATATATGTATGTATTTAATATAAGGTAAGTACTAATGGAAGCATTTTGTTTCTATATATACTTCCTTCTCTACAGTTTCACCCAGTATGTGGCGGTTGCTACACCCTTATTTGCCTACAGCCTGGTTCAGGTATTCTTGGGTGCAGGACAATATAGAAAGAGAGAGGGTACAAGGGAAGCCTTGAAAGAAAACAATGCACTTATTTAAGTATGTAACTTAAAACTGATTTGCCAGCCAAAATCTATGTGAATACTCGGTGTCATTTTTTGTTCGTTTAAACAGACTTTATGGAGGCTTCGTCTTAAATGGAGACATTTAAAGACGAAGTATTTATTCGAGAAAATTTAAAATGGTCATGGCCAAGGTACCAGTTTCTTTGTGATAGGTGGACCAGTAATGGGTCTGGCTAGAACATTAAATTATGCATTAGAAGGTCTTTATATTAATGTGAGTGAAAGGATTTTTGTACAACCTATGAAGGATTTGAATTAGAGATGAAAGTTTATAAGATAGAGCTTGCCTATGTTGATGGAAAACGCCATTGGGCACGTTTCTAAGATTAAAAACATTAAAACATCTTGAAATTAAAACCAAGCAAAACTAATAAATCCATTGTCCCTACTATATAGATTTAAATTTCAATTGGATCAATTAATTTCCTTTATGGTTTCACAATATGCTGATATCGATGCATATATAATTTTGTTGTCTGCTAAGTGGTCTGCTATACATGTACGCTGATAGGGTGCCATGTCAAATCTAATTCATCGATGTTAAAACATAAACCAAGCTAAGACTTGTAACTTCTTTCGGTTCAATTTACAATACAGATAAAAACAAAACTATATAAAATATAATACTATACAAACAATAAGGAACTAAAATATAAACATAAAATGTTACGACCTAATATATATCGGTTCTTCTTGCTAAATAAAATACCATCTTACTTTCATTATTGTGAAATTGCGTTAGTTTCGTAACGCCTCTGATTATTGCCCGATGAATCGAAACGAACGCAGATTGCTGAACCGTAGAGTAGTAAAATTAAAGGTTTTATGAGAAATTTGAATCGAGCATTCTATAGAAATTAAGCAAAAGTTATTTTAGCTGTAGATCTTATTCCCATCGCATGCTTATCTAAACGTTCTGTGTTTCTGGCATGAAGCAACCTATTTTTTACATTTACCACTACGATTATTTTTAACGACAAACAAACTGTTGTCCGCTGTCTCTTTTATCATGCTGTGGCGCCCTATTGTGGGACCACTATTATCTAAGACCTTTGCCTATTATATAAGTTGTAGGTATGTACAGTGTAGATATCCTGTGTTGGGAGTCCCTATTAAACAAATGAATAAATAAATAAACATGATCCCTAAAATAAACTATTATGTATTATATCTTAATATTTATAAATTACGTGTCACGATGATGGACTCCTAAATTACTTAACCGATTTTAATCAAATTTGTACACCGTGTGCAATTTGATCCAACTTGAAAGATAGGATAGCTCTTATCCTATCCTATGGGATACATCCTATCTTTCAAGCTCAATTTATGATTGCTCATATGACAAAAACGTTAGCCACAGCAACGCGTGGCCGGGTCAGCTAGTCTATTATAAATTACTACTCTGAGTTTGGTAGGTCGGATCTGTTCATCATTATTCCGCATTATAATTCCGTTGTGTTGTACCTAGCTGGAAAGCGTCTATGCGGATTTGATTACCTTTCTGTTCTCGTGCAATTGGTGCATAGATGAAAGGCGATGTATTAATTTTGTGAAGCCTTCTTACTCGCTCTTGAATTTTCCTAGTTGTTTAGATCTTTTTTTAACAATACCCGAGCCAAATACGATTTCTCTCAATAAATATATTCAAAACTTTTATTAAACGTAAATTTAACTATCTAGTATTAGATTAGGTGACCTAGATGACAAAAAGCTTCAGTGAGCCCTAATTATGTAACACAAAATAAAGATTTTCGATTCTATTCTATTCTTTTCTATTAAATTTGATCCACTCTTGACGAAATATCATATTCGCGTGTCAATATAATCAAATACCTGATTAAACTCTTCATTGTAAAGGTTGTATAATTTGGTTGTATAATAAGGTTGTACCCCTGAAAATAATATTATAGAGTACGGATGGCAACCCTTAACCCGTCTATTTGTTAAATGTCATTTTGCCAAAGTAATTTTAATGGCGGAAACGTATACCTACTTCATTAAAACCCGACGCGATATGATGAAATGTGACACGTGTTGTTGAGTGATATATTTCATGACCAAAAACACAAACACCAGATGTGGCGCGTTGCGTGTATTATTTATATTAATTATTCTGTGGCGATGACCGAACACATCACTCACCAAGCCCTTCGATCCGAATTGACGTGTGGTGGGGGTAAACACGCCACCCGTCCCGCGCCCCACGCGTCTCGTACCAGTGTGCTTCTATACAACACCCGACGACACGCGTCAGTACTGCGAGAATTATTTATTTTTTTATGTGTTTAATACTTCGTGCGCAATAATATGTCGGACGAACAAATTATTGAGTTAGTAAAACGATATCCTGTTCTGTATAACACGAGTTTATCCCAATACAGGGATCATAATATAAGAAATATTGCATGGGAGGAAATCGCTAAGCAGATGAATACAAACGGTAAGTTTTTAACATTGTTATCCATACTCGTACGTAAATAATTGGTGTTATTGTACCTTGACATTATTTTCCTACCACAAGCATCTTCTGCTTCAATTAGTTTCTAATTTCAACCTGAAAATTACCTATTATACTAATTAAAACTTTAATCCAATTCATATTTATGAATTGGATTAAAGTTTTCGACATTTGCTGTTTCTCTTTGATTTATCTATCTTATTATTTATCTTTGACAAATTATTTGTGTATAGAGAACGAAAACAAATTTAACTCTTTATAGGGTTAAGTTCGCCTTTGTACATAATTTTTTTTATAATAATACCCAGTATAAATGTGTTTATTTTGTGTACAATAAAGAATTACAGAATTACAGAATTACAAATTGATAAAATTTCTGATTTGCGGAGTATGGGATCAGCGCGGGAGACCGAGCGGCCCGGCGTATATACGAGTACCTATGCGAAGTGAGAAAATAATATGCATTCTAACTTGTACGCGCCCGACACTCCACCTGACAACACTTTTGTGTCGTCACGTGAATGATTTAAAATCATATTATAAAAATAATGCAGTTACGTTTAAATATGTTTAGTTTTGTAGTTAATAGGTTGCAATATACTTGTATGAGGGCGGGTCTTGAAGTCAAACACGCAAAACATCAAAAGTTTTTAAAGTTCTATATATCTATCTATCTAAAGTTCTATCTTATAGGTTAAAAGCAGACCATTTTATTTCACCAAATTTCCATAAACAAAATTCACGACTTCTAAACCAATTTTAAATTCATACATTGTAGTAGGAAGTTTTAGTGATATTTTTATTAGGTCTATTTATTTCCAAATCGATATTTTTCTTTTTTTTCCAGCTGAAGATATCAAAAGTAAATGGGGTAAATTAAGGAACTGCTTTACCAATGCTTTGAAAAGGCGCAGCAAAAAGAAAGGTCAGGCGGGGTCTTCGATGGTTCCCTGGAAGTTCGAGAAGCAATTGAAATTTCTATTGCCATACGTAGAAAGGAGACAATCTGTGACAAGTACAAAGCTGTCGCTGAAGAAAGATGACTATGATGAGGATTCAATACATCCCGAATTAGAATTTGCTGAAGAATATCTGTCTACACACTCTTCTGTTGCTCCTTCTCCTCCTGCCGTTAGGCTTTCTACTCCAAATTCTACTGCTAGTATTTCAAGACGCGAAAACATGGACGATTTAAATGCAAACCAGAATTTTTTTCAAGAATTGATAAATGAATTTAAATCATCGCATGACACGGGGCAGAAGACAACATTCACGGATATGGACGATGTCGACCTATTTTTTTTATCTATGAGCAAACAGTTAAAGAAACTACCTAATATTGACCAAATTGAAATTAAATTTCAGATACATAAGCTTATATATGAGACGGAAATGAAAATGTATGACCGTGAAAGAATTCTAAACAGTTCAGTATAACATCAAAATTACAGAATCAGATTAAAATTACAAAACACTGTATGATTGTAAAACCGCCCGTAATAAAGGGCAAGTATCGATCTGGGAGTGTCATTGAGTCATATAGGTACTTCAGTAACAGAAAATATAAAAAATGTCCGACTTCAACTTTTTGATCCTATATTTCGCCATGTTATGTAAAATTAAATAGATAGATAAAATCGTCTACACCTTACCATTTTAAAACAGATATATCCAAATCGGTCTACAATGGGCGAAGAAAGTCACAGGAAAGTAACATACGCAATTTGGTTTACTTGGAAGAATTATTTATTTTCCACTATTTTAATGTAAAATCAAACCTATTTTTATAAAATTTCTACGGTACCAACCTGAAAGCCTACTTCTATCAAATAAAAAACTATTATATTTATTTAGATCTCTTAATAAATGACGGAATTAAGTAAACTAATATAAAAAAATACAGATAATCTTTGGGAGTCGGTTGAAACTTGTCGTCACATGGTGATATTATCGTAGCGATAAACAAAATTTCGCAGACTAGTTGTCTCATTCACCGAAGCACGTCCACAGCACGATATATTTTACTGTCACAGTTGAACGGTGAAATATATCGACTGACTTGACTGACCATATAGTATATTGCATACTATATGGTCAGTCAAAGGTAAAATATTGGATTACATCGTCAATTTTTTAAATTATATATGTTTCTACCATCATGCTTTTTTATTCGTCACAATTAGCCGCCCAGTTGCGAGTTGTCCTCCCACTTTCGTGGAGCTTTTGGAACATAGTTTATCCATGTACTAGCGGAGTTAATGCAATTTTTGTATATTTGCCTATGATAATTATTTGATGCAATGGAGCCGTTTGCTGGCGGGCCAATTCAAAAGCGTTGGGAGCTCATTGGCCTCGGACTAGCAACCTTATATTATAAGATGTAGTGCGAGAAAATTGCACGATTCACGATACATCATCTACTAATACCTACCGTCCTGTTTAGCATGACTGAATTCTATTTACTCTTCCTATAGACGTACCTAATCTTAATTAATAAATTAAATTTTAATGTGCTTTATAAAAACAAAAATTACTATACTGAATTAATATACTTTTTAATTATCTATCTATTCATTAACCAAAACTGGAGTTAAAAATCAAAATTTGCGAAGACATGATTTCAATTTCATTTCTCTCCAACGTAAATGTGACAACGCGAATAATTGTCTAGTATTATTATTATCATATTAAGATGAGCAATAAATAATACAACACTCAATAACGTATTATTTTCCTGATATCCTTCAGCTTTGATACGTGGAATTGCGCATATAAATAATTCAAGTGAAAAACATATCTATTGCTGTCTGTAGTTGAACCTGTGGTTTGAACTGGGAACCTTGAGATTGACTGAGTTGACTTGACTCAACGTCCGTGCCACTGCGTCACCACACTCAGGAGTCATTATACAAGGTTATATAATTTGTGGCAGATGGCATGAACAAACATAGAAACACAAGATAAACACTCAATACGAAAACAAACAAAGTTAGCCCCAGCCGGTAATCGAACCAGGGACCCCTCATTTCGAAGGCAGGGTAAATATCAACTAAGCTATCAAAAAAAGCCTTTTAAATAGTATACAAAACTTAAAACCTTAGCCCAGCTAGTGAGTGGATATGCCTTAGGTTTAGTTGAGATCTGGATAAAATTCACATTTACGCCGTACGCGCTCTAGATCATAGGCTCAGATTGAAATTAAAGTTAGAGTAGAATTGCGATGGAAATACACATTTTGAACTGATTTTGCAACGGCAAATTTCTATGCAAAATTTATGGAAACATACAGGAAAAGGGGTGTCTACTGCTAATTTGATCTTAGATAGTATTGACTGATTTTAAAACTTCAATGCTTTCATCACATTGAATTAATATTTACGCCCTTCGGGCTGAACTTTCTGCTTGAAATGATTTGCATATTTTTAATTAAATCGCCTCCTTCTTTGACCAGCTTCCATATAACTTTGTCGCCACACAAGCTCTAGCAATATTTTATGATAAAATTAAGTATCTAATAACAAATAGAAAATAACTTAAATATATATATGTTCATGATAAGTTAATGTTTTTAAAATCGTGATTATCGGCTTCAATATTTTCATCGCCTATTTTGTTGATTCAATGATATCAAGATACAAAAAAAGAATGCAATTTATTAATGAAGAAAAATTGCACTTCCAAAAAATATTAAGTGTGTTTTTTATTTTATACAAACAACGACAATTACGAACACAAAAAAAAAAACGAAGCTGTTCGAGCCGGTCTCGAGTGATGGTCATTCATACATACGGCAATCTATTTTTATTTATATCTACACTAATATTATAAGGAGGTAAGATTTGTACCTATTTTTGTATGTTTGTAATGAATAGGCTCAAAAAGTACTGGGCCGATTTAAAAAATTCTTTCACCAATAGAATGCTACATTCTTCCAATTTGACATAGGCTACATTTCATTTTGAAAAAAATTAGGGATCCTTGGTAAAATTTTAACAATGTAACCGAAGGTGTAGAAAAATGAGTCTTAAAATGTCTTTCGTCGAATGCGCTGTCGAAACTATTAGCGATAGAACAAAATAATGTACAACAATATTGAAGAACATCATAATGTTTACAAAAAACTCCGCGGTAGCATATGTCCAACTATTGTAGTTATGTCACTACCCCGTGCGAAGCCGGGACGGACTGCTAGTGTATACATAAATTGAATCATTAAAATGTTTCCTTCACATACATATTGAAAATACAGCTACCGATCATTACGAGTAGGTATCTCTACTCATACTGCCGTTAAATTTCTTGCAAGTCGCAAGTAAAGCATATATTGATGCCACGATGGAATTCATATGACATAACTGTGCTGGCTATCCTCAATAGCGTACTGTAAACGAGCTTCTACACTAGTGCTACGAATATCAACGAAATATGGCCATTCACAATATGTAATCAATATTCAATTAATTATAGCATTCAGGTTGTGAATATTCTTGTTACTTCTGCGAAATAAACTGGTCATACATATTTTGTTTTAATTAACCCAAATGCAGAGATAATTGTGTTTTTTTTCCTCATTTATATTTTAAATAGTTATAGTTACATCATTATTAATAAAATATACTAAAATATAAATAATATATTAATAAATATAAAAACGATACTTAAGTATAAATATAAAACAGAGTAGGTAGTTTAGTTAACCCAAGTAATCTGGCTAGATTGGTCTGTTAAGTTAAGTCTATTGTTAGTCGGTTAAGAGTAGGTGATTCATTTAAGCTGACGTACTGGAGTAAATGAATCGGTATAGGATTAGTTTAACAGTTAAATTAATCCTACATCGATTCATTTACTGACCTACTTGAGACTTTATTATAAAATTCCATATTTTGTGTTTGTGGGCATCCGAAACGACCCAATTATCATAGTCTGCTACCAAAGATTACAATACAAGCTTGCAATGCGTGTATTTTTATAGCAAGACTGCTGCGCCCCGCAGCGTTCCCCGCGGTTTTCCGGGATCAAAAGTAGCCTGTGTTGGTAATGTAAACTATCCTGGTACTAATTTTCATCAAAATTCATTCATACACACACATACATACACACTTCCGCCTTTATAATATAAGTGTGAATATCATAGGCGTATTAGCAGAGCCGTTCTTCGCGTCGTATTTTAGTTGTTGTGAAATGCTTAAATTTAGTGCAACACCTAAACAGATGAATTTGAGTAGTATCGTGATGGCGCCTTTATAGCTGGCTGTAAGCACATAACAGGAAAATTTCTTACGGAATAGAATATAAAATAACGTTATTTGCATAGCAGCGCATCGTCGATAATATCTGACTTACCGATTCGATATGCACGTCGAATCTCTGCTGCACAGTACGAGTCCGATTTTTATACGTACCTATAGCAGTACCATAAGTTTTTACGTTGATTTTATATTCGACACGAAAGTAATTTTATATTTTTTATTAACACATAAAGCACACTTCGTTTTAATCAAAATCGTTATGTTGTTGTTAGAGCGTGGTGGCCCAGGAGCATAGTCGCCGACTTTCAATCTGAAGGTAGCTGGTTCAAACCCACAAGTGCACCAATGAGTTTTTTCACTTGAAAAATTACTTTTGTGTTTTGATGTGATTGATTTAAATCTGCTAGACTCCCAATAAATATTTGACAGACCTATGCATGACTTAGGCATAATGCATAAGTTTTTTTATTGCAGAAAAAGACATACCTAACTCTTGCCCAAAGGGTTAAGTAGAATCTCAATAGGTAATTTTCACCTTGCGAGTTACATTTTCATGGATACATAGACGTGATAAATGCCATTGTG
The DNA here is from genome assembly GCA_921293045.1 of Aplocera efformata. Taxonomy (NCBI): domain Eukaryota; kingdom Metazoa; phylum Arthropoda; class Insecta; order Lepidoptera; family Geometridae; genus Aplocera; species Aplocera efformata. The sequence continues at coordinate 4,399,907 of OV121057.1, forward strand.
CTATTATTTTTCCATGAATAAATCAGCTACTACTATGCAAAAGTAAAACCATTTCATAATAATTTGACAGTCAACAATTATATAAAGCATTAATTATACTTATGTTTCTAACGTGGTTTACTTACTGTGTGCTAGTTGTTCTATCGGAAGAAATATATGAAACAATTTATCACTTGCATCAGAGGCAACTAGTCTAGTGACCCGAATAATTTTTCATCGATTGTCATTACGAGTATCTACAATCGATTGATCGCGGACGATCGCCTCGATCGATGCTATCTCGACGCGTTAACATTTGGACAGTACGTACAACCGCATTCGTGCTTGGTACAGGGTTGCCACCATTTTATTTAAACTTTTAACCGACTTATTTTTTTTCTGAACCTTTCCCAATTATATGCAAATAATTGTAAGCAATTTGATCACAAAAAAAAGACTGATTGTGACTAAATATGTTGAATATAAATAAATAGGTGTATAAACGTAGAACTTTTTCGCGGCTTTTGTTAATTTCTTTTTTTTTAATAAAACTTCAAAATTCATTAAATTTCTTCATAATTGAAGTTCTTCTTCATTTTAGATCGAAAAATAATTTAAGAGGGCGAAATCAGTTTTTTACATTTCCATTTCTTTTTACAAATGCCCTTTTTTTCATATGCAGCCAATTACTAAGATTGGATTGGATTGAGCTTCAAATAAAAAAAATAAACCAATATATCAGTTTTCAAAATACTTTCTAACTGACCATAAGCCATTTTGTCATGCTACGAAGATGAAATATTCATGACTAACGATACAATAATAAAAAATCATAACTGTTTCATTAATCAAATAAATCTTGGTTAATATGTCTGCCATAAATTTTATTCTTCTTTGGTGTGAGAAAGCGGCTATGGCGTCGGAGTATTCAAGCTGCCCGAAAACCTGCAACGTGCTGTATTGACAAGTATAGCCGGGATCGACATCTTAAAGTGCTCCCCGAAGAACGGAAGCACTCTGTTCAAATAAATAAGAATAACATAATTGGAGTTATAAAGCTAAAGCTAGAATTTTGTATGAAATTATTGAAGACAAATCAACATGGATATGGTTTTCAGTCTTACGTTATTTTTAATCAATATTTATGATAACCCTATTCCCAATCCCCATGGAATCCCATTGTGTCGTATTTCACGCGGAACGGTTGCGCCTGCGCCGCATTCGAAAGCGGCGACCCTAGAGAATGCGATTAAAAAACTATGAGAGCCACTACAGCACATACTTATGGGTTTGAAATTTCGCTACCATGAAATAACTGTAGGTAAAACCATGGTATAGGAAAATAAGGTCTGGCACTCTGTTATTGACACTGTTATGCAACACTTCTCATTCTCAGTGGCCACTTTTTCCAACAAATGATGGAGTTATGGAAAGAGAAACTGTCATTATCATGTTCAAAATACTAATCGTAATACAATAAACGAGCAATTCTTGTATATATATTTATTTATTTCGCGTATCTCGAAAACGGCTCCAACGATTTGGATGAAATTTTGTCTTTAGATAGGGTTTTGCTGGTTAAGTTTGTACCTGTGTAATACAGCTTTTTGTAAAAACGCTATTTTTAGCAAAATAATAAAATACTGAGCCCCGCTTGGTCGCCCACGTACCATATAATAATATAATACGACCCAATTATCATAGTCTGCTATAGTCACAGGAGACGAAAAATGGATACACTACGAAAATCCTAAACGCAAAAAAGCTTGGGTGAAACCAGGCGAACCAGGCCCATCACAGCCAAAAATAAATATTCACTGTGCCAAGGTCATGCTCTGTATTTGGTGGGATCAGAAAGGTATTGTATATTATGAGTTGCTCAAACCCTCTGAAACTATTAATGGAGAAGTTTACCGACGACAACTAATGCGTTTGAAGCGAGCCATAGAAGAAAAACGACCAGAATGGGTGAATAGACATAACAAATTAGTTCTTCAGCATGACAATGCCAAACCGCATACCGCAGAAGTCGTAAAAAGATATTTAGAGGGACAGGACTGGGAAGTGTTACCCCACCCGCCATATTCACCAGACATAGCTCCTTCGGATTACCACCTATTCCGGACGATGCAGACAGACCTTACTGGAGAAAAGTTTACTTCATGTGAAAGTATCAAAATTTGGATTGACAACTGGATAAGCTCAAAAGACCAGGACTTCTTCCAGCAAGGAATACGAAAACTACCTGAACGATGGGCGAAGGTTGTAGCTGCAGATGGAGCATACTTTCAATAATTTTTTTTTTAATTTTGTAAGCGAACAAATGTGTTTTATTTTGACAAAAAGGGGCGGAGTCATATTCACACACCCAATACTATTTATCAAACGAAACCAAAACAGGAAGTTTTTCCCCAGAATACAACAGGCGATAGCGGATATGACGTTAACAAGAGTCATCCACGTGACCATCGTATTGAAATGCCATACTTTGAGACTTAGGGGGCTATTCTGCGGCCGATGATACCTTTAATTTAATTCAAGCCTACTCAAAACGTTTCATGTAACAGTGAGGACATGAAACATGAATGACATGACATGAAATGTAAAGCTTCCTGTAGTAAATTGTTACTGTCTTTATTTTACGTTTATAAAATAAAGACTAGTGGCTCTTCTAACTCTGTGGCTTAGTTGGTAGTAGCTCTGCCTTCGAAGCGAGGGGTCCCGGGTTCGATTTCAGGACGGGGCACACTTAGTGTGATGAGCATGCAAGATCAGGCCGAGGATAAGTTCCTGGTGTAAGTGGATAAGCTAAATTGTTGGTTTAGAACTGAATTTAGACAATATTACAAAGACGAAAATATTCGATTTGGATATGGTATGGTTGTATCTGTCATTTTTATTGTATTATTAATTTATTAGATCGTGTTTTTGGTTGATTTGTATATTTTACGAAATGTTTAAAAAAAAATCAGTTTGTATAGATTTCCTCTCATCTCTGTACCATCGTCTCGATCGTGGAGAAATGTTACCAGTTGTATCCCGGAAGTGAATTAATTTTATTTTATGTTGAGATGTTTGGTATTTTATTGCAAATGTTCAGCAGGAAATGGGCAATCGTCCAAATATCGGATTAAAGACGATTGGCTAATTGCATTATTTTAATATTGTATTAAGTGTTTGATTTCTCTTTATAAATTGGTGTGGTAAACTTCTCATAGGAATTTGTTACTGAAAGGTTTTATATAATTGAAGTAATTTAATTTAGAAACTCTACTTAAGTATCCTAAGGAATCTAGTTTGATATAGGTACGTAATACAAAAAAAATTGACCAACTTCAGTGTTATTCTTTCAACGTTAAAAAGCTGAAGTCCTATTTTGAGTTTAAGAAGACAATTTTCATTTGTTTCGTAGGTTGGAAGAACGAAAAGTATGTATTTTATATCAATTAGTGGAGTATTTCGCATTTGCAGATGATATACTTATATTTGAAAAGTATGCTGCTACAAAACTTAAAATAATATATATATGTGTTGCATTCTTTTTAACTTATAATATACTAGCTGACCCGGCCACGCGTTGCTGCGGCTAACGTTTTTGTCATATGATAATATTGCGATCATAAATTGAGATGTGAGCTATCCTATCTTTCAAGTTGGATCAAACTGCACACGGTGTACAAATTTGATTAAAATCGGTTGAGTAGTTTAGGAGCCCATCGCGGACAAACATCGTGACACGTAATTTATATATATTAAGATAAGATGTTCGAAAAGAATTGGCTAGCCATGATTCCGTAGTGTAAGACATGGTGGCTAGCAGCTAACAGTTGATTTTATTATAGGTACTTATCCTCAACTTTCTCAGTTCGTGCAAAATCAACGATTTAGAGACATTAATTTACGTTCACGAAATGAAAGTATTTCTTACAAGTAAGTTTGATTTGTACAATCGATTCGTTGCAAAACTGTGTTATTATAATGCAAGTGATTTATTATAACATATTATTTGTGGTTATTATTATCACCTGAGGCGTTAAACTGGTTTGATGTTGTCCAAAATAATTGACGTATATTTTTAGTACTCACAGTGATTTATCTTATATAGATATTTATTGATACTGGCTGTCTCATAAACACTTTGGAATGGAATGTGTCTTATGTTCTCACGAAGGAGACCAATATCAAATTTTACCCCGTAAAGTTTTTACTTTATGTAGCCTGGTTGGTACATGCCTTGGAAGCGAAGGGTTCCGCCCGAGTTCGATTCTCGGGCGGGGAAAACTTTGTGTGATGGGCATAAAGTTTATGATGATAATTTTTATTGTTACGTGTTGTTATATCTATGTTTATCCATGCCAACTACGTTACAGGGAATCCTAGTACTTACTTTATTACGATGCGGGCTTTACGCACGCAGGACGCCTTATGAAATAGGGACAATGCGAGATGCATACTGGCCATTAAGGCGATTGTAATATCATTCGGATCTCACGCACGCAGACTAGGTTTAAATAGGTCTCATAGCCCAGTAGCAGGCTCCTACACTGTAGATGTGAGCTCTGTTCCGGTTATACATTGTGACGAATATAGATGTGTGTTCTGTGTCTGGGTGTATATACATATTAACCGTACGTACGTACATACGTACGGTTAAAACCCGCGGTGTTGTCCGCGGTTACTTTTTCGGGATAGAAAGTGCGTTAATTCAGAGAATGAGCTACATTTATAACAAATTTCGTCCAAATCCGTTGAGCCGTTTAAGCGCGAAGGAGTAACATACAAAAACACAAACTGTCGCATTTATAAAATTAAAATGATAAAAAAATAAAATGCTTTCTTAGCTTTGTTAGTTATTTGGTTCCCATAAGTAAGCACGCTATACAAGCTATGCAGTCCATGAACATTTTACTTATATTTTAAAAGACTACTTTTTTAATACTCGTATAGGGCAGATAGATAGATAGATATTGTAGACTTTAATTAGCCTTATGGTAATCCTAAACAAAGTGTTCTTGTTAGAGCAAAGAGCAGACCGATTATTGTTGAAGCTGCATGTTTGAGCTCGTAAAACTAATCTAAAGTGTAGCTTTAGATGTACCATCATTTCATTAATAATTTCAACGTAGTTAATGATGCTTTTCTCGCTATCATAATTGGAATCATCTTCATTGCTGTTGTAAATCAGGTTATAACATTTATTTTACAAGTTATTATATGGTTTATCTTTCGTACAGGATCTGTATGTTACATACTACCCTCCTTAATGGCAATCGGATTTATGGTTTAGTTTAAACAGAAACTGATGGTTACCAAGAACAGAATGGACATCAATTCGGTTTTTAATGCTTCGTTGGGGAGGGCCTGCTTCGATTTTGGTTGACGGTGGTTACACTTAACATCAGGTGGGCTATCAACTAGCCCAAGCATTGTCATCAGATAAAAAGGTTACATTCTTTACTATTGTCTTAGAGACCACAGAAAAAAAGAGAGGCTCTTCTTACAGAGGTTTATAAAAACTTAAAAAAAGAGATTGCAACACTTATTGTTTTCACCTGGAATCTCTTCGGAAGAACTGAATAAAGATTTGTTATTGGTTTGGTAGCAAGAACTACGTTTTTTTTTAAATAATATGATTAGTACCTAATTAATGTGTGCACCAACATTAAGTGACGATAGTGTAAGTCATAAAGGATGTCGGCATCTTACCGGCAAAGTTTCATATCGGAATAATTACAGGAAACTGGAAAATTGCTTATAGCGGCGATGTCGAGTGAATTTCGATGCATGAGCTTCGTCGGGAAATGCTACGATGACTTTGGAATTGTACATGTATCATGCTGATGAAAAATTATTTTAAACTAGTTGACTCGATAGATGTTTATTTATTTATTTTTTTCCTGTCTTCATTCACAAATTGACAATCGGCTGTCAGACGGCGCAGTGGTAAAAATGTGAATCCAGTTTTTCTCAATTTCCGACTATCCCCGTGAGTTTCCCAAAATTAAAATGCTTCGGAAGGCATTTTAAGATTTTTGTCCCGGCTACATATATATTTACAGTCGATAAGCCATGTTTGAGACCTTCAGGCAGCATGAAAACTCCGTCATCAGTGTCGGCTACTTACACGATAAGAAGTATTTTATCTAAATAATATCCTCTAATTCCATCCATATACTATCCAACTATCAACAACAACAACGTTAACACACTCATACCTCTGCACTAGGATTCCCTGTATCGCAGATGGCATGGACGAACACAGAAACACAAGACAAACACCCAAGACCCGAGAACAAACTTCATGCTCACCACACAAAGTGTGCCCCGGCCGGGAATCGAACCCGGGACCCCTCGCTTCGAAGGCAGGGCTACTACCAACTAAGCCACGGAGCCGTCAATAGGAATATGTTTTATTTAAGAAAGCCATAATCCTTAAAAAAAATACATGTACAATAGGTTTTTCTTAAAACCTATCGAGTGACGTATCAAAATACAAGGTTTTAAATAGCTTAAAAAAAATATACAACTTGTATGTTTGATTTAATTTGGATTTTTTCACGTAGCCGGGTTTTTTGCAATAACTTCTTGTTATAGTGTCATTTTAACTCAACATAGCAATATTTCTCATTGTTGCGACACTGCCAACTATTTCCACTCTCGACTCGCGAGAGCGGTCCACTTATATTGTTTTAAAAAAGTAATGCATAATCATTAGCCTGTAGACGTTCACTTCCACCGGTATATCGCGATCGAACGAATAGAAAATTATATAAATTGCTTCTTGTATTCTCTCTCGGCTCGGTTTATGGTTTATTCGTGAACAATTATACGAAAATACGCTTTTTATTAGAACTTTGTTATGAGAATAGTCTTGTTTTGTCGTGTTTGCTCTATTTGTGCAATGATGCATTACAATGATGTGATATACAATATTTTTTTTTTGTTTATGGACTTTTCACAGTTCCTATTTGTCCCAAACCAATCATACCTTGCTATAAGAACCACATTACTGATGAAATACTTATATGGAATTTTCGTTAAGGTATTAACGAAAGTATGTCTCTCCATATGTCTCTCTGGTGCTGAGAATCGAACCCACAATTTACAGCGCAGAAAGTAAAGCTACTACTGCCAAATCAGCTGTGAGGTCTGTCATATAAGTTTGAAGGTTTTGTACTTTGTACGTTTTCTCATTAATGCCCACTAATTTTCTATCGTAGGTGGCATGGACAAACACACAGGCACAAGACCTGAGAACACTACGTTTTACACAAGTCTTCCCCAATGAAAGTCCCGTCAAAATCGGTCCAGCCGTTTCGGAGATTAGTCGGAACAAAAAGACAGACGTTTTTTTAAAATTGTTTTTTGTTATAGGTGCCGTAAATAGTTAAATAGCTTTCAAATGCATTTAGTAAAAAGCTGTTATTTTAACATTACAAACAGACACTAACCACTTATCACAATACAACAGACACAATATGGTTTGTATAATGATTAATTTATTTAATTTTTAAATTAAGTTGTCATCATTATCTAGAATACCAATTAATCATTTGTATTTTAATAATATCGACCAATGTACCTATATTACTGATACGGTTCTATAGCTTTGTTGGTAGTAACGCTGCCTTCGAAGTGAGGGGTTCCTCTTCAATTTTATTTATTTGTATAGATGTATTAATAAAAAATGAGCAATTATATGAGTTAAACATAAAATGAGTTAATATAAGAAACAACACGGTCACTAAGCTCTGGCTTTGATATAAAAAACTTTCCTTAATTAGCTTTATCTAATTTACTACCTCAATATAATTTTTTTTTTATCTCGGTAACACAAATAATAATTACTACCTCAAGTTTCAAGTACCTCAAGTATTTATTCCAATGAGTACAAGAAATCTATACAAATAAATAAGAGTGACTGTTTGTAATGTCACAATAACAGCATTTTACTAAATGCTTTTGAAAGTATATACGGTACTTAAACAAAAATTAAATTTTGAAAATCGTTGTCTTTTTTGTTCCGGTTAATCTCCGAAACGGCTGGATCGATTTTGACGTGACTTTCACTGGCGGATAGCTGATGTTATAAGGAGTAACTTAAGCTACATTTATAAAAAAAAGGGTACCGAATTTAACTTTTTTTTGCGCGGATCCTATTTTGACTACTATGACGTGACAAGCTAGATATTAATATATCTTTAGGCTGTTTCAGTTTTAAAAAAAAACGGCCTGTTTTAAAAAAAATCTTTATTTCCATCTTTAGATATTCGCTACCCAAGTCCTGTTGAAATGATGATGAAAAATAGAGATCGAAAAAAAAAATTAAGTTAATTTTTAATGCGACATAAGTATCAAACCGCGACGGCACACCTGATTAGTTAAGTGGGCACCACCGCTCACACACCGAAATACTACTTTGGTATAGTAAAGTTTACAATTCAAGTTAAGTTCGTGTCTAGTTAATGGGCATACTAAATCACGAGCAATAAATACTGCGGCCGCTTCGAGAGGTAATTTACATTTTCACACGCGGTGCAAATTAATTGCACTTTGTATATGAAAGTGTTAGGAGTTCTACATACATAATCACGCCTGTTTCCCATAGGGGTACGTAGATGCCGTTCATTTTAACTTGGTACGATCACATACCTCATTGATTTCATATAATCCGTTTATAGGTATTAATAAACGAAGGCTCCGTAGCTTAGTAGGTAGTAGACCTGTCTTTAAGTCGCGTGATCCCGGTTTTGATTCCCCACCGGGTAGACTTTGTGTGATCAGCGTCTCACATGTAATTTGTGTGAGAGCTTGTTCTCGGGTCTTGTGTGTCTATGCCACGGCAACACAGGGGATCCTATTGCAGGGGTAAGAGTGTTCTGCACCAGCCTCTAATGTTCCCACTGCAGGGACACCGGCCTGCTCGCATTGATTGAGAGTGAATGATGATGTCATATGATTGATGTCACATGTCTTCGAACTTTTGATTCTAAGACATGCCGGTTTTGTCACGATGATTTTCTACAGCGTTTCGAGAATGTGGTAAAGAGTGAGTAAAAGTAAAAAATATATATATAGTTACGTTACTGGCTTAATAACAAGAAACGTGATTTTGTTTTTCCGGGTTGGCTACGAAAATAGTTTGCTGTATTACTTTCATAAATAGCTCATTACTCGGGGAGATAAGCAGACGGGCCTTGTCGTGGACTGACCTTTTGGTTGGGACTTTCTGATGCAGAACTAGATATTCAGAGCAGTTCTCATCTGTGCTATCAAACGGAGGAGCGCCATCAAATTACTCCACGTTTCTGATGGCTTAGATAGTAGGGTCTCAGTTTTTTTGGAAGAAAACTCTTTTCAGAGTTAAGTTCGCCTGTGTACATACCTATCTACTTCATGGTTGTGTTAATCTATTTTATGGCGTATAATAAAGAATTAATGATTTTGTTCTTGGGTCTTGGGTTTTTGTGTTGTGCGCTTGTAACTCTATGCCAGTTGTGATATAGAGAATCTGTATTTGTTTGTTCTCTCTGTTTCTATGAGACAATCTTTTATATTACAATTGTTTTAATTAAATTAATTTATGTTATTTGAGTCGAATTAATTATTAATTGATTAGGTACTCTGTAACTTATTTTTTTATTTTTATGGTTTTAACAAACGTCTAAAACGAGGGAAGGGGGGAGAGGGTAGTCAACTGCGGTCAAGAGCAACATGGGATCCAAAAACTAAATAATTTATAAATTAAAAGTGAAAGAACAAAAAATATTTATATTTTTAACCCTCGCCTATAGATAGCTATTATAAGCCTATTGGTTTAAAATTGAGGTACCTACCTATTACACAATTTGTTTGTCCTGAGTCACGGTTGCGCAACGCGCGGCGTTACTCCTATTACATCGAAAACACTTACATTTATTATGCAAGAAAATCTATCGCCAACTGAGCAGCAATTCGTTTTGGATTACAACAACAGTAATCGGATATAAAGGGCACAACGATGAGAGATCAGACGCTTTTTATCTATGGATATATCAATTAAAATAATTCATCTAACTTTATCTTCATGAGCGGACTATTTTCCGCAACCCCTTTTTGCGTGAGAGGTGAAGGATGCTATACCAACCACCCGATGTCCTCCAGGAAAGCCAGCAGCTCGCTGCTGCAGGCTTACCTGTCAGACGTCAGTGTCACGAGGTAGGTTGCTCTTTACCAACCTACCTCGTATTGATGTTGGTTATAAGCGGCGGTACCATTAAGTAGGCTTTTGAAGAGTTGCATACCTTAATACACATAAAAGATTAAGTGTTATACAAATCGAGTCACGTATAAAGCCTCTAGTTATAAGTTAAATTCGGAGCTGGATTGCTGTTAGATAGTATCTTAATGGAATAAGTGAAAACACTGGCAAAGCTGCGCCCAATTCGAGATAACAATCTAGGTGATCATTCACTCTTTCTAACACTGTCGTCTATCATTATGGTGCTAATTTTTATAGTTTCTTTCCTTCGAGCTAAATACATTTATCTTTCCAATCAGTGATTGGGTGCGGAATTTGTTTTAGCTTTATTGCTTAGAAATTATTTGATCTATTATGTTAAACTGAATCAAAAACACAGTGACTCATTTATGAATCGAATAAACCGAAAAACATAATACCAAATTGATAACTTTCTTCTTGATTCTTTTTTTTAAGTAGGTTCAAAATTTATTGTTATTTTTTTTAAAAGAGCTAGAAAATCAAAATAGTAAGTACGAGTAAACATTGATAATTGGAAATGGCATTTCTAAAGTAAAGATATTTAAGTTGCCAGCACCAATTCCACTTTACGGTAAATAAAAAAAAATATTGGGTTTAGTCATGTCTGTTAAGTTTGCCTTCCTTTATGTTGCATAACAACTATATCAGTAAGATAAGATGTAAGAAACTTATCATAATCAGGCAATGGTGAAACAGACCCTTAGAAAACAAAGAGACTTAAGAATAATTTGTGCCCTAATCCACTATTAGGATTTCTATTTGTTTTTTTTGAACTGTGGAAATTTCATGTTATCTTACCTAATGAAATTCCCTCATATTATCTCCACATTCCTTATATCTAGTCATGTTCAGTACCTCACTTTCCATGGCTTTTGCATACTCATCTTTTTTTAATGAATAGACATGAATGAACGCTATTTGTATCTTTCAAGCCCAATTAGTATGAACATCTGACCACCGCTGTCTGTCACCGCGACTAATAAGTGTCCATTAATTATTTATCTTGTGCGGCTGTAGTCAGGACGAGTAATTTTAGGTCTTTAATTAAAGTACATAGTACGGAAATTTTGTCGAGTTAAACAAAAATGAAAATTTCTGGTAAATTCTAAAGTTAACGGGTGACCAAACTGGCTTATGATTATCGTTTATTTTAGACTAGCTATTCCTGCTAGCTAACCTGCTTCCGATTGTTGCATACAAAGTTTACTCCACTCACCCCATCCCCTATAGTTTTTAGTGGGAAAAAGTAGCCTAAAGCTTCTAGGGTTCCCATCTATTTCAACATTCATCACGGTTCAGCGGTTTAGGCGTCTAAGCGTAACAATCAAACAAAACTACTTTCGCATTTGTAATTAGCTAGGATTTAAATACATAATTTATATAGAATAATATTCAATAGAAAACAAAAGTAAAAAATAAAGACAAATTATATAATAATTTGTATTTTACCCCTCTCGTCCTGATACGTATCTACGTGAGAATTATAATTTTCCCAGCACCCCCGTGGTATTAGCACTATTAGAGTGCTTTTGTTTCGCAGTTGGCAGTAAGACCAGGCATGACCACAGATTTTCTTTGAACGTACTACCTACTGCTACTAAAACGGTCCCACGTTATGATGAAGTTGTTGAAGAATGTGAGAAGCTGAGACGGTGCACCCTTAATGCCGTCCTGCCTGTTGCTATAAGATAATGTTGTTAGCAGTAATGCTTCCGTAAATAGCGCGTTCTTGCGAAATTCTCATTAGCAGCGCATACGCAAACTATACACGAATAGAATATTTTGTCCATGTTCGTGTACAATTATGCTCTCTTCACCTGTGACTTGGTCATCCTTGAATAGTATACAGCAAAGTCACTGTTTTCGTCTGTCTGTTTCTCCGCTAACTTCTTATAAACCACGCAACGGATTTTGATACGGTTTTCAGTATCATTTGGATATTTTTTTTCGAATAGTTTGTATGTATAATAAGTGCATGTTGTGGTAGAGAAAAGCCGAGAATTTCAACGATTTGTATTGGTCTCGTAAAAATTGCTAATGTTGGCTACAACCTTAAGAGTTGGATCAAAATCTACGGAAATGTATTACGACGTGTATGTCACGTACACTGTATAACCGTGCAAAGTCGGATGGGTAATGTATAAGCTTCTCCAGATATAGTAATACCATTTTAATCATGTCACTGTTGCAGTGTGTGTCGGTATATAAGTCCTTTGAATACAACCAGATTACAACCGTATGCTTACAGTGCGCATACGCACATTAATAAGAGACTCAATGGCAACGATACAAGCGATTAATGACCGATAATTCATCCAAGAACTGCCTCTGCTATAATTTACACCAATGATTCAGATAAGTAGCAAGATACGGCAATTTCATTTTGTTAACAAAAAATTTACCATATACAACTACTGATACGGATCTACACAGCTATAATTCTATGTATTGTTTCATATGTAACACCGATAGCATTAGGTAAATATACGTTTTCGTTAGTTACACTTGATTTGTGCTTGGCGTTCTTCAGAAACTTCAATCCCATTGTGACAGAAGCTAAATTGTGTTTTTATTCCAATTGAAGCGGTCCCGAGGATCTAATAACGAATCTTCCTCCTTTTAATACATCTATGATTTACACCAATTGGTTAGCGCGTTTCGCTTTTCGCGTGTGCATTCGAAAGCCTAGTCTACTATCACCGTTGGAATTGAGGTGCAATTGGACTCTACTGATCTGTCGATGCATTTTTAAGGTTCCGTACCCAAGAGACACTAAAAAAAACGATCACTTAGCTATACAACGTATTTCTGCTTGTAATACCTTCTTCATTTGTCTTATGTCATCATATCTTTTGAAGAATATTTTCGTTTATTTTATGTGTCTTGCTTACGATGTCACTTTAAACTTACTAGATTGGAGTACTAAGTTAAACCGGTAACGTGATAACGTTGTTTGTCTGTTTAAATATGTAAAACATAACCAATATTCTATTCTATCCATAGTATTGTAAATTTTTTCTTGCACGTGGTGTTTGCCTGTATAAGGTTGTGCACGTAGCATAAATTCCTATAGACATATTTTCTTTTCAATTGTTCGTGTAATAAAATATACCTATCAGGTTGAAGTTTTTTTGATAGTGCTAAAGTAAATATCCTAATAAATGATAGAAAAGTCCGTGCCAGACATCCGGCCCAGGCGGGTCTCTGAGAAAATAGTCAGCTTTAAACATTATAAAACTAAAAATATCTTTGTAAAATATAGGAAGAGTAAAATTACTGAATAATTCTCTACAAAGTCGCTCCCTCTGCTTAGATCTTTAAAACTACGCATCGGATTTTGATGCGGTTTTTTAACAGATAGCGTGATTCAAGAGGAACTTTTATATGTATAATACACTAGCAACTGACCCCGGCTTCGCACGTGTAGTTTCTGATGCTCTACTAACCGTGCGAAGCCGGGGCGGGTCGCTAGTTTAATATACGTTTTTAATTTTTATTGAGCGTCGTGGTAGCTAACAATGAACTCATTATAACGCCTGATTTTAGAAAATAATAGCATATTTTCTTCTTCTTTAACTATACTCAAATATTGCTCATTCAAATTTAATATTTTCTGATGTTTGTACATAAAATGAGAATGTGAATTCATAAAGTTTTTATTGAGTCATTCTCGCGTCGCCAGCGAGCGAGACCGGTAACTTGCTTGGAGAAATTCCTTCCGTTTGCTAAACTAGCAACCTGCCCCAGCTTTGCAAGGAGCATATAATAATAATAATAACTATATATGTATAATACATACACAGTTTTTCTCGTCGAAGTGTCGTATCAGCCAGTTGCGTCAACCATGGGGGTTAGATTAAATCATTATTCATGGAAATTTTACACACCGTCTTCTAGTCTCAAACTAAGCATAGCTTGTACTATGGGAACTAGATGACTGATAGAATACATATATAGTTATTGTATTTTGTAAATACATACATTTAATACATATTAACACCCATACACAGAGCAAACATTTATGTTTGTCACACATACAGCGATAAAGGCAGAGCTACTACCAAGTGAGCTGAGACCACTAATGTAACTGATGTTCATCCTACATGGCGTTTTTAATGTATTTTATTGCCACGACCGGGCGGCGCGTTGGTGCCTGCACCTGTCATGTCGCGTCTTTGGGCAATCGCTTGCTCGCGGAGTTTTATCCACGCCAAATTGCATACAATGATGATGACATTTCATGGGTAAAAAAAAATGGACAAAGCATGCCACATCGGGATAGAATGTGGCCTTATTGAATTTACGAGCGACCTTATGTTACATATTTACAGCAACAATGTTTTTCTATTCGTTTAGATCACGACGAGAAAGTATTCTCGAAAATAGAAAACAAAGATTTGATCATTGAAAAACAATGGTATGAAATAAAACAACGAGAGATATGATTGACGGCAAGCTCAAACAAAATAGACAACAAAGCTCCGTTGTTTCGCAAAAAGTCCGTATCTCGATCTCAAGAACTTAATAATTGAGATCGAATCTCAATAATTGTCTTAGAAAGGGAATATTGGCACTCAATAAACAGCTGATAGCTGAATGAAATAAAAGCGGGGATTTGTTTATTGGATTTCCGATAAGGTTTCTGGGTAACGCAATTTATCTCAACCTATTGATTTTATTAACGATTTGGCCCACCAAAGTACTAATTAACACCATGTTCCACAGATCCGATCTCTTTGACCTAGGTAACAACACCGTATGCGAAAATCGGATTTGGAAATCGAACCAGGATAATGAATGTATGTTGCCAACTATGGAATTAATGCAGGACTCGCACACAAAGTGATGTAGTGTCGTATGTCTCTATAATATCTCAGTGAAACTGGCGACTAGTGTGCAAGGTATTATGTCTAATGCTAAGATATATATGTACATAGATAATATGTGTACATGCATATGTAAAATTTGACGCGTCCAAATGATACTTGAGATCTAAAGGAATAAATGAGTTTGACTTTGACTTTGATATTTCATTTACGCTTTTGGCGACATTTGTACGAAATTTTGTATGATATTCAATATACTCATCCTGACTTCCTAACTAATATTATAAATGCGAAACTGAGTTTACTTGTTTGTTACGCTTTCACGTGAAACAGCAAGATCGATTTTAAAAATTCTTTAACCAATGGAAGCTACATTATGATAGAGTATATGATACTCTATATGATAATGTGGCTTTATTATATCCTCGTATTTCGACGAGAACGGGAACTACGCGGGTGAAACAAGTCTGTAAAAACTATATGAGACCGTTCTTTTCGAAAAGACCTAATATTCTATCAACCGAATGACTTCATTTATTGGAAATGCTTTGCAAGCAGAGTAAACTGTGCGTTATTGTTTAAGTGCCTACCCAATAATATATTCGTTAAAAATATTTTGCAACTATAACTTAAAAAACACATTAAAGTTTTGCTTTCATAACCGATTTCACCAAACAAAATTAACCATAACCGAGATTATGAGCTAAAGTGAGGTAGATATTGTACGTAAAGGCCACTGAGAGCTTTATTTAGATTAATACGTTTTGATTAATGAAGAGCCGGTGAAAGTCGAGTGCGGAATTCTTTGTTTATTAACATCGTTTATGTATCTAATTTATTTTTGCAATTTCGGTTCTGCCTTGAGATTTGAGTACGAGTAATCTCAACTATTGAGACTTAGGTATTCGGAAGATATGAATGGAAAACGGAGCAAAAACGCTACGAAAAAATATTTTGTTGTATCTATTTCACATATGTATCACCAAAAGTAACGCGGGAAATTTAAATTTGATTTCATCATTTACATTGTAAAAGAAAAACTTAGAACTTAGAATTGTCAATATATTTCAAAGTACCCATAACTTTTCCATATTTCTTTAACACTATATTTAATTTCAACCTCGCATGTTTTTCGTCCAGAATAGATTTAGATGTCATTTATATGACATCTAAACTCATATGACAGAATCCTCAGCATTTTGTTATGTACTATTTTTTTAATAGAAATATTTTTATTGTATTGTATCCCGATGGATAACATAATGAAGCCCACTTTAGATTGATTGTAAATTTAAGCGTACCGGGGAAAGTTGAACTAGGTATTTGTGAAAATAGAAGGCGTGGCAGCCATTGTTCGAGACAGTCGATGGGAGAGGTCACTTTGAATTCACGATAAACAAATGCGAAGGTCCAATTTCAATGGGAGATAGAATTGTGAATACCATTGCGGTAAGTACATGTCACTGATATGAATCGAGAAAGGTGGGGTAGTCATTTCTATAAACCTGAGCCCACAACGCAGGCTGATATTTACGGCCAAACCAACTAAATATACGTATATAAGTAGTTTATTGTTATAGTCTAAATATAAAAGAACACACGTATAATAGAGTCCCAACACGTATCCCCCGGGTGGTGCGAATTGCGCAACCCAAAGTAGCAATAGAATTTGTGCCAAGTTCATCCGGAAGTACTGCCACCACAGCCGCTAAGCAGTGCTGTATTCCGGTGGAAGGCAAACCAGTATAATACAGGTAAATGAGGAGTAGCATCCCCGTCTAAGAGTGATGAGCACAACGCAGTGCAACTTGGGTTTTCACATTCGGTAGGAGAGGACTTGAGTCGCATTGCTGTTGTGTATGGGCGGCGGTAATCGATTGTCATTATGTAGGCGGTCAGCTCGATCCATAGCGATAAAAATAACTAATTATCGTAATGTAAACAACAAGTTTGTTTTTAATGTGTTCTTGACCGGAACTGCGTTTTGATTCACTATGACCAATTAGTAATTAAATATACAAATATATTTGTTTTCGTTTTAATGAATTAAAACATACGCGAGCGAGGCGTTTGCGCATTCGCGATCTGATTCCGGAATCGAAACGTAATTTTTCCAAAGAATGGTTTCCTAGTCTCTCGGAATAATTTCGAAAATAGTTCAGGTGTTTTTTCGATCACCTCGATTTCTGAAATTCTTTTTTAGTTGCATCCTAAAGAATCTCGAATGGATCTCGTTGCAAACTGGTAGTTGGGCATCCTACGGAAACCGTATACAATACTTTTCCGAGATAAAAAGTACCCTATATGATATACCTGACTATAATCTACCTCTGTGCCAAATTTCATTCAGATCCGTTCAGCCAGGCGTGATTAACAAACATCCATCCATCCATCCAAAGTTTTGCATTTACAAATAGTAGTAAGATTAAAAAATAGAACCGAATTCGTAAAAAATATTAGCTACTTTCATAGTTTTGTGAGTTTACCTATCTTTAAGAACTCATCATTATTAAGGAGATCCAAAAAGCGAAAGTAATCTCTCACCATCAAGTGCAGATACGGTTCGTCGGATCATTAGCATCGAGACGACGCGACGCGACGGCCAATTTCGTCATTATCCCCATCCGTTACCATTTACCAGTCATTTTGGGATATTTCACGAACCGTTAGACGATACATTTAACAAATATATTTGCGACACTGCGTAAAATGTTTTTTAAGATCATAAAATATCTTTTTTCTTGATGTGTTACACTCTTTACTCTCGCTTTCCTGCAATCTGTGGGAGTGATTTCGTGAAAAGGGACGGAAGTGTGTTACAGGAAGCCTGGAAGGCACGCGCTATTCGATTTGACTAATGAGCGCGCTACCACCGCGCGCGATTTGACCGTAAGGTGGTACCAAATTGAACAAAACAGTTTTCAATAAAAAATTGCATTATTTATAGTGTTATATAAAAAATAAATAATAATAACGTTAACACACTCGTATACCTTCACTAGGATTCTCTGTGTCGCAGTTTTGCATGACGAAAACTCAGATCCGAGAACAAACTTTAGGCTTATTTTACGAATTTTGACTCGGCCGGGAATCGAACCCGGGACCTCTACCAACTAAGCTATGGAGCTGTCAATATATGTAATATTTTATTAATTGTTAGTAAAATCTGGTATTTCTTCCAACTCTTTATATCTGGTATTTCTTCCAACTCTTTATATCTGGTATTTCTTCAAACTCTGTGTCGCAGTTTTGCATGACGAAAACTCAGATCCGAGAACAAACTTAAGGCTTATTTTACGAATTTTAACTCGGCCGGGAATCGAACCCGGGACCTCTACCAACTAAGCTATGGAGCCGTCAATATATGTAATATTTTATTAATTGTTAGTAAAATCTGGTATTTCTTCAAACTCTTTATGTTCTGGCACAATAATGCAAGTTTATTTCATTTTTTTATTGCACATCAATTTGTCGTATGAATCTACTTTCATTGTGATAGGTGGTAGACAGTCCAAATTGCCGTGATTGTCATCGTTGCGGTGTCATGGCCGCTGTATGCCCTCAATGAAGGCTCCCGAATCTACAATTAGAATAAACTGCGAAACAGTAATTTAGACGAATTTCCCGTGGTTAACGCACCATGTAACTTTCTTTTCAACGAGCATGGCAAGAGGTTAAATAGACTGTAAATACTGTCTGTGGCCAATTTTGTGTTCTAAGAGATGGTTCGTTTTTGTCTTTTTCTTTCGTTGGAAAAACGCTTTTCTTTATCAAGAATAACTTTTGTATACAAAATAACTAAGACGTAGGTACCCGAGGTTTTATCTTACTTTTAACTCGAAAATTCAAAGTTAGTACTTTAATATTAATCGATTTTAAATCGAATATACAGACTTTAATATTTTGATTATTTATTTTACGTTCGAGCTTCTTCATAAAATTTCTATGCGATCACACAGAGGTACACCAGATACAATAAAAAAAAAATATCTTCCACAGTTATGGAAGAAATTTTATAATAAACCGAAAAAAATACATACGAGTTTAGCCTTTTTTTTATATAAGCTATCCTGGTGGCCTAATGTGGTCAAATTTTTGTCGTTTTGCGTATTCTCGAGGTATATGTAATTTTTTTCAGCTTGTCAGCCAGACAAAGAACCATACGTCTGTCTACTCGTCATGGCTCGTGTCTGTGTGTAGTATTTCTCTACAGTGTAATTATTACCTTGCTACTTTTATTCTAGAGGCAATTTTCGCGTATACGTATTTATTTTAATTAAAGTAATTGCACATCTTGAAGTCGCGCAGCGAGTGCATTCAATGTCTTTTAATTTCGCTCTTGTATTAATTAGATTTCCGTTCTAGTTGGTTCAGTACAAAACTTCGATACTGCCGTCTTGCGTTTAATTTACAAAGGGCATCCTCGTGTGAAACTGCTACCGGCTATAGCTTGACTAATTAATTAATTCAATAATTTCTACTTTACGATCACCATCATTTTTATTGACTTTTTACTGCCTGTAGAGTATAGTACATGGTTTCTTTGATAGCGTGCCGTGATGCGGTACCTATATAGGTATATATATTATATATGCTGTCCGTCTGTCTGTTTGTTCCGGCTAATCTCCAAAACGGCCGATTTTGACGTGACTTCCACTGCCAGGTAGCTGATGTTATAAGAAGTAACTTAGACTAATTCTAATTTAGGAAAAAATAATAATTAGGGTTCCGCGCAAATAATTGTTAAATTCCACGCGGGGAACACTTAGTATATAATATTATATCTGTTCACTGTTCAAATATTTTAAAAAAAAAAACAACGTTAACACACTCATACCTCTGCACTAGGATTCCCTGTGTCGCAGATGGCATGGACAAACACAGAAACACAAGACAAACACCCAAGACCCGAGAACAAACTTCATGCTTACACACAAAGTGTGCCCCGGCCGGGAATCGAACCCGGGGCCCCTCGCTTCGAAGGCAGGGCTACTACCAACTAAGCCACGGAGCCGTTTTGTAGACAGGTTTCGATAAGAGCAAACCTTTTTCCTTTAGCTTCACATAAATGTTGGTCTTTCATCTCACTGCTTATTTGGTGTATTTTTTTAACAACTCAACCTTTTGATTCCGTGATGCGAGGAATTTAAATTCGACCGTGGTGCCCCCATGGGTTCCCGCGGGTTCCAAAGCGGCATTAGACATTGTGGTGCAAGGTAACTTATTATGTCTTCAATGCTCTATAACTAACAAGCTGACTGTACTGGCTCATGTTACAACTGCAATCTCTTGTTGGGAAAATTTATTGCAACCTTAATTACTGACTTATTTTGCGCTTTTATAACCAGTACCTCGCAGTACCGCGCCTCGCTTGTTTTGTGTCATGTTTTATATAAACAGTAGATTCAATCAAGTACCACAAAAATTGTCGAGAAAAAGACAAAAATGTCGCTGTGGTAATTTTTACCTAAAAACGTTTTTATAATATAAAAACGTTTTTATGTAAAAATATGAACAAGAACAATTATACAGATAAACTTAAACAGCAAAATCTATATCTATATCTATATATATCTATCCTATCTATACATAAAATTTCATGCAAATCGTTGAGCCGTTTCGTTCGTTAAAGTAATAAGAGGTTTTATTCTGGCGCTGCAGTGAGTAATGTTTTAACTACTATTCCTAGTGCGTTCAAACCACAACTTACTGTAGGTATTCTTACTCTAGGTTATACTAGTGTTTCTGTGTTTGTCCATGTCACCTGCGACATAGGTAATCCTAGCAGAAAACTACTTTGTTTCTTATATATCTATTCAAAGGCAGAAAAATATAACACATCAGTACAAGTTGATCCTAATTTCATGCTCCACGTCCGCCGAAAATAATTATAATAGCTTTGGCATAGAAATATATAAATCTATTTGTCCGTAGAATTTGGTCTATTTGTTCAGTGGAACCGTTTCCAGTTGATTTAAATTTAATTATATACCTAGGTATCTAACCGCGTTTTCAGAGACTAATCGGTTTATCTTAACTTTGTTGGTTTAATCATTTGCATTAATTACTGGCTATTACATCTGAGATTTTACAGATTACAGTTTCATTTTACGATGGCCGTAACGAAGATCTTATAGCCATCTAAGTGCATGCGTACTCAACCATGCGATTGGTGTTCAATTAACTGCTTACAAAGTATTATTATTTTGGGGGGTCCAGTTGCTCGCGTCCGTAGGTGTGTACCCTTTGATTACACGTACCCTCTGTAATTTCCAATGGTATTGCTTCTCGGTTATTGTGATAAGCTCGCGTGTGATTTACTTGTTTAATTATCTAGACGAAAAGGAAAGTAAAATAATTTAAAAAGACTTCCAAAAGAAGGCTGCAGGTGAAAGGTAACAATTAAAATCTGAAACTGACCACAGCCAATGAAGAATTCAATCTAACTTTAATACTACCGCTTCATTTTAAAATGTCTTTTACTCCCACGTGTATAGCTATTATTGTTAATTAATAATGATCGTAAACTGTTTAGTGCCATTTAAGAGCGGGTAATAAGGCCTAGAGCACACGAAAGATCCATTAGCAATTTTCTAGTCTAGATTTAGTATAACAGTCCGGCGATAAACGCATCATTTACTAAATACTAAACTCTATCTAAAATTACCTTATGTTTCTTAATTTGGCTCTTAATCTATATATCTTATTTGAATAAATATGAATCCCTATTTTTTCTTCGTCACGGTATCACGATTATTTTTTTTGTTGTGTTTGTTATTGTCTGGGCAAGGTTCATAACAAAGAAAACAAATTAAGAAATTTGCGCAGAAAATTCCCGCTAACACCACGGGGGCCGCAGCTAGTTCACTTATAAATATGTTAGTAAAATGAAAAGACACGAAATCAGTTTAAAAAATATGCGTGGCTGTGTCTCGGACATGTGTTTTACGTGAATACGTGTGCGCGAATGACATGTGACGCGAAACGTCCTCTAAATAGCGGTGTTTTCCCCTCCACTGCAAGCGATGCATCGCAGTCCTCACTAAACGTCACAAATATTTGGATCTTTTAGATGTCAACGGGTGTACCGTGTACCTAACTAAATTTCGGATGTCGATAATAGAGACGTAGCTGCAGCATCAAACTGTATCCCCCGATTTTCTTGACATCCGTTTTCTGAATTGACAAAAGTCGCCATTTTTATTACTGCAACTAATCTTTTTTTGCGGTAGAAGAGACGGAACCTGCTGGCGGTTCACCTGATGTTAAGTCGTTAACGCTGGCACATCAATACAACTTAGGTCCGCTCCTACCAACTACAAACTATTTTGGTAAGCATAGTTTATTCAAATACCTTTATATTTACGTGCAATTTGCAGTTTTGCGTCGACATCAGAAAAATGTAATCATAAAAAATGTCAACCTTATGCCCAGCATACATCAATCGAACAATGGCAAATGTCATCGAATACTGATAACAGATTTTCTCATAACTTTCTATGAATTTCAAATTACCCGCACAATTCACTGCAAACGAAAGTGCATAGGTATTAGCTATTCAATTTGCTCTCGCGCCTAGAAATTTTGCATCTTTGTAAAGAGTTACGTACACAATAAAGGGTTTTCTATTATGTTTCTTAAAGTTACATAATAAGAATGGAAGTCTATACATTATGGAACGCAATTTAATACTCAAATTCGCTATTTGTTCTTTGAAAAGGTACAGAGAGTCCTATAAACCTACAACGACTGTTTTACTATCCTATAAGTAATAGAGGGAAAATTCTATTTTTTACAAAATCATAGTTAACCAAGATGGTGCTTCAGTATTCATCCTGCAAATATTGTAAAAAAATAATAGCGTATTATTTTTTTGTAAATATTTGGAGGTTTAATTTCTACTTGAATCGAAATAAAGGGGGGAATCGAACTATACACATCAAATCGAAGGCAGCTTATTGTTCATCTTCTACTCCTGAGTTGGTTAGCAGATTTTTTTTAATGCATTTATGTGACGCTACGTGCTGAAGGCCCTGGTGGTAAGTGGTAAGTGGCCCATGATAACAGCAATCCAACTCAGTATAAGTGTGTTGTATTTATCCTGCTGCGTCTATTACCCGATTTGCCCAATTTGCTGCGCCTGTGATTTCACCAGCACCCACACCTTTCCACCGGAACACAGTAATGCGAGCACTACTGTTTGGCCAGAAGTGCTCGCAGTAGTTTTTGGTGTGGTGGCAGTAAGTCTCCGGGCGAACTTGGCACAAGTTCTTTTGCTTCTTTTGGTTACTCCTTTACCACCAGGGGATTCAAAGGGGACTTTCCTACGGACGCTGGCAACTTTATCCTAGGTTACCTACATAACTTTTGATCAGTATAATTTAAATCAAAAATTAATTATTATAAAATATGTATGTCCTACTGGGCCGTAGTGGGCCTTCTCGTTTTGGTGTCACAAAACATTGCTTCATCAAGTTGTTTAATACGACTAGCTTACGAAGTAAGGAGTCATAGGAAGCCAAGTTTCCGTTTGAAATGTGAAATGGTTGCTGGATGAAGCAGCCAGCACAGAAATCACTATTTCACGTCAGCAACGGCCGCACAGGCGGGACTCCCTGCATAAACAGTTTTAATTGCCCAATCAAATGCTTGTCACTTGACAATGTCACAGCACGAAAACTGCTTTCCTGTTGCACAACACTATAAATACTTATTCTCAGCAATTTGCCGTCAGCTTGTTCGTGGACCGCGAAACCGCTAACGATTGTCAGATCCGCAAAAAGTATCTGCTACGCCGTGCTGCGGTCGGAAACTGGCAGCTACCAATGCTGTGGTCGGAAACACTCGATAGGCATGCTAGATTTCTAGGATTTGATTGGTTCCAAGTGAGCAGTTCTGGTTTCCGTAATGAGATTTTGCGGGGTACCCAGGTGTCTGCGTCATTGTAATAAATTGCATAGAAATCTGACCACATTGTGATAGTTGTAATAGAATAAGGCATTTTTTTGGGTTCGTAATTGATATAAGAATGAATAGATATTTGGTAGATGATTGGTAACTTTGAATTACAAGTTTTTATCATTTTATGCTTGAACTTGTTAATAGTTTTGTAATTAAAAAATTGTCCTAGCTGTCGGATTGAAATGGAATGGTTTATTTTTCTTAAATAAAGTGTTAGCCGAGTTATTCGTGAAAAAATATCTATGATAACGAGGATAGCTGGAGCCTACGACAAAATTAGCCCTACCGATCAAATATTAAGGTTTTCGGTGCCGTCTATTTGAAACTTGTAAACAACAAACGAAAATATATTTGAGCATCATTTGGACCGTTCGAGATTCGAACTCCCTTGCATCAATCAGTTACTTGTCTGTAGCCTATTTCCACTAGGCGATTAATCGGCGGCTGGCCCCATTTCTTCACCAGCCATAGCCGCTTTAATGGGATAGATAAATAGGAATAAAATAAAATAAAGATCAACTATTTAATTATAGAAATTTGCGTATGTGATAATAACGATTCTATAGAAAAATCGCTTTCCCTGAATTACCAAATATTCAAAGGATTATTCACCTATTTGTTTCCTTAGAAACTTTATTAAAATCAATATTGAAGATAAAAAAATGCCGAATCAGTACTCAAGTGATGCGCTTACCAACAACCAGTATCGAGTTGAATTATATCTACAGAGAAATCGTACCCACATAAGTCACATTATGAGAACTATGTTCACACTCTTTTACCAAGTTAATAATACTTATACCTACATCAAGAGTTTATATATCACAAGGATAACGGCATAAACAAAGAAGAGAAATGGCTCCTGCGTATGGGCTTTTAGCGGGTAATATATTTCCCACGAGCGGTGTGTAGGGCACAACGCACTGCGACATTAAGTGCGCGTGCGCACGACTCGGAGCTTGAAATCTTCGGATAAGGACGATGAACCACTGCACGCAGCTATGGAATTCTACGAGATATGTAAAACTGAAATGTTTTAAAATTAATTAAGCAATTAAAATTTCGTGGCTTTGGCAAATAAATATACTAAGTCATTTATTATAATTCAGCTTCAGTCGATCACAGCAGGGCCGAAAACCTGTAATCTCTTAATCTGTACCTGTAATCTCTTCTAATATATCTCAGTCGGTATCTTGTCTTAATCGCACCTTGTAGGTAAGTGACCACCATCGAAAATGCACACGCTTGGTCTAGACAAAATAATAGCGCGGCATACGTCATATTATCGCTTCTGTATGTGGGCAAAGTGCTTTAAACAACAAACGACAGGTGGTCATTTACAGCCCATTGTGGGCACGCGTTCATTTCACCACAGACTAAAAAATAGTTCTTTTTACTTGAAATAGTAGAGATAATGCGTGTTCGACTCTCACTCAACTGCCCATCTCACGTAATGTATGTACGAACTCAAAACAATTGTTTGGTTTTAACATAAACTAAACTAAGTGGTAAACTTTTACTTCTTTTTTTTTTTAGCGGCGAATCTCTACATTTTGTATTATAATATTTAATACATTTTGTATGTTGATGATTTGTGCGTTAGGATTACGATAAGCTACTTGTGTAACTAGTGATAGATTGAGTATGAGGCATGCTGTCCGCATAGATCATTTGCGGCAAATATCTGTAGGACTTCTATAAAATGCCATCATGCAACATCAAATCTGGGATCAGCAAAAAAGTGAATTTTATTTTATTTTTTCTTTCTTCTGGCGTCGCACTTCTATGCATTTGCCATTGTCAAGTAATAAATAATATTTGGTTTCCTTCTGGATGTGCCTTTTTTTTCTCTTGTCTGACTTATAATTTTTATTAGCCGACGCCAACGCATTCCGTCAACCAACCTGACAGTTCAGTTGACGTTTCCCATGACAGTCAGTCCGTCAGACAGATGCGTTGAAAAGAGTTCCATTTTTAAACGAGTAGAACAATGGCGGTATTTGAATAGGACTCTCTTGAATTCAATCAACAATGCTTTCAATTTTATAAAGTACGCGCTGCCGCTACAACGGAGTGAAAATATCGTACGTAAACTGAGTATTATATTATGTAGGTTTGAACAAAATCTTAACTTTTGCAAAAAACAACTTTGAATTTGTACTAATGATTTTTGTTTGTCCCAGACCCGAGAATAAATTTCACGCTCACCGCACAAAGTGTGTTGGATTGGGAATCAAACCCGCCGTCGCTTCGAAGGCAGGGCTTTTAACTACTAAGCCACGGAGCCGTCTAAATGGTTCCGACAGAACTCTGTCGGAATCGACAGTTTGAGGGTATGATCAGTGTGTGGTTTATCCGGTACTGTTATTATCCCTCTATTACTACTGCCATGGGAACATGCCACGTAGAAAACCTGCCATCAGGCTTAGATAAAACACTAATGGTTTAGGATAATAGACCTTTACAAATGTCCTGCAATGAGTTATGATATATTATTTGAGAACAGAGTTTTAAATTCTGAATTTTGTGAGTTTTATTTAAACCAGTTGCTTAAAGTACAACAGTAACAGTACTTGTAACAGTAGTACTGTGAAAGTGTACTACATGTGTAGTACACGCTGTTACGAGCGGATTTCCGGGAATTACAATATGTGCGCAACTTTCTTAATTTTTCTTTCTAGAACCTTCTCTAAACAATAACATATACAACAAACAAATAATAAAATTGGCCCAGCCGTTCACGCCTAATGCCGTGACCAAGGGAAATAGGGATCTACTGTACCTAACATATTCTAGCCCCCTATGCCTTATAGCTAAAATATCCCCTTCAACAGATTGCCTACTTATCTGTCGGCAGATAGGTAGGCACACGTTGTAGGCTTAAGAGTACAGAAAATCATATTACAGATTTTATTTGTGTGACTGAAGTAACTGGGCGTGCAGACGGCCCTCCTGATACCATGAGGTTCCCAAAAACAACAAAATACGACTCAAGCCTGCATTTCCTAACTAAAGTATGAGAAAATCTAGGTCGTTAAAGTATGAGAAGATCTAATCGATTTGCGCCCATCACTCTGAGAAGGGGATGTTACGCCGCAGGTACCTGTATATTCACCGGTACCCACACCCTTCCAACACAGCAACACGAGTGTATCACTGCTTGGCGGCAGTTCACCAGATGTGGAGGCAGTACTTCTCTGGACAAAATTGGCAGAAGTTCTGCTGCTACTTGCTACGTTTTCTTTAGGTAGGGAGTTCTATAAACAGCGCATACTTTGCTTCGTAACATGAACATAACAATAATACAAACATCTACGCAGTCAGATCAAAGTTATTGTGCTATTTTCGGCTTCGAAAAAAGAACGTGTGTTCAAAATGCAATATGAAGTGCACTATTACCATCATCGCCTATACCTATGTCTGGTTTAGATTCTTGACGGAAGCAATTCGTGTTTGGTGTTATCTATATACAAGTGCAGGAAGGACGGGGTAAACAGACGGTTCCGTGAAAGCGCCGATGTTGAAAGGGCACCTTTTCAGTTGTTTATAAACGCGACGTGCGCAGGCGCACCGTCTGTGCCTTCCGAGTGGCTGAAAATAGACGTGTTTTGGATTGTGATGCAATTTTTGGTTGGGAAAGCGAATGTTTACGAGTGGCCTGTAAAAAAAACGACGATTTTATCATTGTAAAAGGTTATTTCTACGTATTACTGATTATTGTTACAAACATAAGATACCCTTTTTCATCTATTGTATGATGATATCGTTTCTGAAATCGCGGAGTTTCGAGTAGTTTAACATTAACAAAAGCTCGTACCAGAATTCTATATTTCTACTTTGGAAGTTTTTGTTTAAGAGAAGATAATTAATTTTCAAAATGTTCAAAATAATATTATGATATTTTATACGTTTTAGTTTAGAAGATTATTTATTTTCAACATCACGGTACATCATAGTATGCGATTATAACTTAACTATTCAGTGTTTATGAGTAACATAAATTACAACAATATATAGGTAGACGCAGTAAAATATCATGAATTAGAAACACAGTTTTGCAGTCGGTCCTAAACCAGGTGAAACCTGTATCTTGGTATTCCTTTGTCTGGGACATGTATGCCATTTCGGTTGCAAATGTGCTGAGCTAATAACAATGGAAATTTTCTCGTGCCTCAGAAAAAATGGGAAAGGTTTCAAAATGATTGTCTTTTATACATAAGTTATTTTATTATTGTCATCCTCGAACTTTAACATTATCTTTGATATAAAAAGCAATTGAATTTTTATCTTCCTGAAAACAAACAAGGTTGTCCTTAAAATGCTTGTTTGATAAATTGAATGAACGTAGAACAGGTATCAATTGTTTCAGCCCTAATTTTTGTCGTTAGATATCCTATTCTTCTATGAAGTTTCACGAAGTTTCTATGGAATCAAAGTGAGGGTACACACTGCCAAGTAAAAAAAAACCAAATCAGTCCATAATTACGTCATAAGATCACACGTCACAAACATCAAAAAATAAGACTAGCTAGATTATCGAAGGTGTTTTAAACAGACGTATAATAAAAAGCATCGACTTATAAAAACATTTTATACCTACACGGTGTGTTATCACTGCAATGTCACTTAGGTCTAAAGTTACCACCATAGCTGCTGAAAGGTACTTCATTGTTGTCTACTTACTAGTAGCGAGTGATTACGGTTTCCACTCTACCGTGGTAATGTCGGAGGCGGACACAACATCCATCTTATACAATGTCTGTGGACACGTATAGCGTATGTGGAAAGTCTTCGTTTTATGTTGACTCGTCAAACACGGCAGGTCGATTGCGAACATTTATTTACCCGACACCCAAATTGGGGGCTTGTCAATTTGGCAGTATTTTTTTACTACGCGATATTTTCGCCAATACTTTTTTATATTTTAGACAGAATAAAAAAAAACATTACATTGCTAGAACAAGTAAAGATGCTGCATTGTTTGCTAATTTTTAGTGTTATTAAATTTCATCTTAGGAGTCAGATCTTTGCTAGAAAGCGATAGGCGCATTTCTATGCCATGGTGTCTTCACATGTTTTCTTTCGCCTTAAGTTGAAGCTTAAGGCAAAAAGTCGTGTACTTCAACACGACTTTTGCCACGTTGGACTAAGGTATATTTGGATATTGGATCAAAATATATTATTTTTGAATAAATGAGGTCACAAAATAATTGTACAGATATACTCACCCACAAATCGATTAACAGATAGGCATCCCCGATAGCTGTAAAATTTATATCATACCTGTTTATTTTGGATTTAATAAAACGCATAGAGCACTTTTTTAAACATTGAAAGATATATATTTTATAAAAAAGATTAACCTGTAACTTATTTTTTATATTTTGTTTACACTCATTTTCTTTACTGTTCATTAGCAATTAATTGTAGATATTATTTGATGTGATGAATAGCAACTTTGCTGTAATATTTCATAAGTTTTACTGTTAATTTACTGTTAATTTCATTTGCTATTAATTGTATTACTTGATAGCGGAAAATTTTATGGGTCATGTAATATTTTAAAAGTTTATTTTAGTGCACTATTGAACTGTTTGTTTCCCAAATAAAAAAAAAACACATAAGGCACATAAAAAAGTTTGTTAAAAAAAAATTACAAAGCAAAGCATGTGATGACCTTTACAAAGCAAAATCTTAGAATAACAACTTCGAGACGTCGCGCAGCTAATGACAGAGTCCGAACAGCAACATTATAAAGCTAACGGGAACAGTGAATCATCCTCGATAAGAGCACTATATCATGCAATGGCAGCGAAGTGCATTGTCTCGGCACGACGCGAAAAAGCCTTATAAATCTTCGCGCTCCGCTTTTTGAAGTACCTCGGTCTAATTAAGACTGGATCGGGTGGAAATGCCGTTATTTCGATGACCATTGTTTAATTATTTTTTCATTATCGTCACGGGACTTTAAAAGTTCATAAAAAACATTTATTTTTTTTTTCAAAATTGGTTATAAATTTTATTTTGTGTGTGTGGTGAACATAAAGTTTGGTCATTCATGGAAAAACATTGGTATCGATAACCACTTATCATGTCTGCCACCCATGATAGAACAAAGTTTGTTGCGCATAGTCTTTCCGGGAAAATGGCGTGTTTATTTACTCGTTTATACTATTGTAATTGTAAAAACAATTGATTGAGTATTGATATAATATGCTGATTGTTTATTAACATAAAACTAAATTTCAGCTCGTATTAGATAAGCAATGTTTAATACGCAAATTACGTTTTTTTTTCTTTTATTTCTTATTCAATTGCGGGTTGATTGGGATAATTGTTTCTTTATTTGATAGGGCGTACCTACGAGGTGGTCCCAGAAAAATTTCACTCCTAAGTGCAAAAAATAAATTACTTTTCAGCATGTCTTTACAGAGTTCTCTATTTATAATATGTTTCTATTTAATCAGGAATGCTATAACATCCTAAAAATCATATGATAACCCTGCATCTCGGCCTTGTCATCTTAGTGTAAATGTTTCCAGATGTTTTTATCGTCTAATTGTTACCATTAGTTTTTACCGTGTCGTAAGGTTCACATTCATCTCCAGTGATCCCTGAAAAGTCGCTTCCGCAGCTGAAGTGCCGCGCATGCGCCGAGCGCTCGCGGGAGGGTGCCCGACATCGACTTAAACCAGGGTGCCTGATCGCGCGCGTCAGTCAGCTGACGGCATCCGCACCGAACGCACGTTCATCCTCTCTGCCCACTAAGCCCGCGCGGTGTGCACTTGTGAATTTTTATTTTTCAAAGAAAAGTTTCAGAGAAAATGGCCACCTACGCTCAGTTCAAACACGTCGAGCTGTACAAGATCGGGCACGGAAAGAACAGGTGAGTGGAAGCTGGGTTTCATTTCGAAAGGTTAAAGGCTGCGCAGATTTTGGGATGATGAATTAAAAAAATCATGCGATGGATTTTAATAATTTATCAATTTTCAAAAAAAATTTACGAATTATTTTACGTTTATATTACTGTCGATTATATTTGTATAATATATTTGTTACATTTTTTTTACGCGCTGCGCAACTGCTTGAAAATTACATCTAGGTGGTGTAAGTATGGAAATTCATGTTTAAATTACGGCAAAAAATATTTATCTAGATAAAAAGAAGGAATTCAATATTATCTTCAAAAAATATCAACCAACTGCGGATTCAGTTTCAACCAACAGATTCAGTGCGGATTTTTCGGGTCTCAGGTCCCGGTGTATTTAGTTGCGCAGCCCGCATAATCTTTTTTTTATGAAACCAATATTTTTACGCAGATTATTAGATTTTTTTATAGCACAGAACAATACTTAGATATATTTCTCCCCCTTATGTTTCAAACTGATGTAATATAATGTTTCTTTCGCTTAGATTTTCATGATTTGAAATTCGTTTGCTATTCTCAGATTTTCTCATAAATGACATTAGCTATTTTCTCTCTGGTTATTGAACCCATATCTTAGCTGGTCATCGGGAAATGTAAGTTTTCAGCGAGTGCGTTGAACTCGCCTCTACGTCTAAAGCTAACGACACGCGGCACGTAGCGCCCGTCGGTGCTACGGCAAAATCTGATTTGATACAGATTTTTGTTCTATTTTAGTTATTAAAAAAACTGAATTTTAGCGTAATATTACAAAAACTAAAATATTTTTTTTGCTGATAGGTATACCATTTTGTCCTTACTAGGTTTTGAATTTTGCCTCTTGAACGGTTTTTACATGAACTTGTAAAAGATATGTTAAAAATAGAAGGTTAATTTCACGAAATTGTAAAAAGTGATTAAGTCGTAAATATAAATTGTCCAAATATATTTCAAGTATTATTATATAAAAACAACAAAAGTGAAAGTTACATTTCAAGTAAGATCATAAATTAAAACATTATTTTATAATTAACAACATAAATATAATAATGGCAACGCATTACTTTACGCATTATTTGTATTACTTTTTGACATACCTAAAAAAAAAAGAGTTTTTTTTATCTCTCCGGAAATTTTAGAACGTATCCTTTTTTCTTGAAGAAATTGGGTGTAATTTCTTTTCTCAGCGGAAAAATAAGTTAAGTAAAGTGTTGAAGTAGGTTTATTCGATTATTAAATCAGTCTTTATATTTTTATTATACGCGTATGAGGAAGGAACACATAAATTTTGCTAGACATTGAATCTGCATTGAAGGCATAAAAGATTTATTTTAGTAACGTAGTTAAATCGGTCATTGTCCTGTTTATGATGAGGATATGGTCACGTAAAACTAAGCTAAAATTGGATTTGCGTCAATGGTTTATTGCACGCATTATGTACGCTTGCTACAAACTATGTATCTTTTCTAAGGTAATGTTTCTTCGAATGAGTCATATATGTGTATATATATGTGTGTGTCGCATAATGAAACTACTTTTTAAACCTTTTAACTAATCCCTTAAGGTTCTAAGTTTTCGCTTCTTTTTTCATATGAGCAAGTGGCCAACTGGTGTCAGTTTTCAAGCTGCTGTTTTCGCTGTTAGGACACATATGTAAATTAAATAAAACTACCTACATGACTAATTTTTAACTGAAGCAAGCTATGTCACATCACAAATTATAAAACAAAACTAGATTGACTATTTGTTATTAATCTACTGAAGTGATAAAACGAGTTGAAGGCCCACCTGACGGTAAATGGTTACCTACGCTCATAACCTAGGTTCAAGTCGCATCCCGTTGCACACGCTACTAGAGATCCATGTCGAAATCACAGGCATGCAACGGCATTTTACCGGCGCCCATACCCTTTAACCAGAACGAGAATACGAGTTGATCTGCTTGGCGGCAGATTAGGCGGAAGGAGGCAGTACTGGTCCGAAGAACTTGGCACAAGTTCTGCTGATATTTTTAGTAGCTCGTTTGGCACCACCCAGGGGGTACGTGTAGGGATACTAGATGGTTCGCATCTACGGACGCGAGCAACTGGACCCCCCACAAACAACAAATAACTTAATTTATTTTTTACAATGTAACAAGACGTTACATTGTAAAAAATAAATTAAGTTAAGAGCTTCTCTATCAGTTTTGAACGAACATAAGTATCAGGTCGGCTCTATCTATTATCCATTTAAGCCACACGTTACTATTCTATGTCGGAGGGTTACAAAATATTGTTCAATATGTGTGAGGGGTTGAATACGCACCCCATGCCTTACGCAAGCTTACATTTCAATAACATGTAATAATCCGATTTTCAGACATTGCATAATATGATTAGGTGTTACTATTGCTACGGTTTCGTGAAATTGCCACTATGGAAACATAGATATTAGTACCTATCCATTAGCACAAGGTACAACTTGGATGGTATAAAAGATAATTAAATACTTGAAAAAAAAGCCGACATGGCATAGTCCTAAAAATTTTAAAGTGATAGCATTGGGCACGCAAACTATTAATTAGCCTAGTGTCCCAGCAATGACTACTCAGAAAATAGTTTAATTTATAATTAAAAATCTAAATCTATTGTAGCATATTTTTAATGTAAGCTTTATTTTATCACTTACTGCAAATACAGGAAATTGATAAATCCTTATCGTAACCACAACTAATATACGACTGTTCTTCCATCACGTGCTCTAAATCATGTAATATTGTAATTAATATTGTTGAAAACCATGAAACCGTAATTATACAGGTACATAATCATGTCATGACTACGATATATGGGCGTGCGTTGCCAAAATTTTATAACAAAAATAGTTGCGGTGATAAAAATGTGTGTAAACCGAGCATGTCGGGTAAGACCGAGAACTCACGCGAAGTCTGGCCTTATTGCCTACATTGTAATTTATTCGTGTTTATTATTATTAGCTTTCGAGTAACCAAATCAACTACGGCTCAAATTTGTCGGCATTCGACGATGAAAGTAGACCGGTCACTTTGCACTGATAATCGTGATTTGTGTTGGTAAAGAGTTATATTTAGGAACACAGCCATAGAGGCAAATAACTCTAACTAAAATTACTTTTCAATGAGATCGAAACAAATAGACATAAACAAGCACAGATAACTATTTATCCACCGTTTAACACACATATATTCACAAACAGCACAACATTAAAAATACTTAAATAATCAGAAGAGAAAATCATTCGGAAACTTGTGTTGTAAAAAAATGTGTGGAAGGGTTTTGGCTCAGCATTTTGCTTATCACACCAAAGAGATGTAATCTTGGTGCTGGTATTCTGCCGTAAACTTACGTTTACGGTTTTACAGCTTTTTGTGAATGTGTGTGTGCGTGGAAACTAATGTAGATTGTACGTCCATTTCTGGGTGATTCACATAAGGGGTAGTCCGTAGGGCCTTCGCGTGCTTCGCGGCAAATTAGCATACTCAAAGGAAGTGTGCGATTATTTGTGGACGGACAGACGGACGCACTTGGACGCCTTGGCTTGCCTTACGGAATTTGTAATGGCCTTGTGACTACCCTAACTGAAATTTGGTTCCCTTGGGCTCCATCATTCATGAAGGCCTTATGTAAATATTGCCGAATTTAAAACTTTTTTTTTTTGGGTCTTTGGGTCTTTTTATAGACCATGTCAGTCCCATAATGGATTCTAATATAATATTTTAACCGCCTTCGTGAACTAGTTTGGAAGCAGACCTGTAGAACATGATAGCTTAATTCAAAGCTTGTGAGTTAAAGTATACGATAATTGTGTGCATATTAAGGAGATTACGTGAAATGGCGATCCCGGCTTTCCCAGAAACTGCAAGCCATGTCGAAGACATTCGGGTGGCTTGATGGCTCTGGCAGGGTTGGCCACAGATGCAGTCGATACAGAGTATTTTATTAAGTTTGTAGCAAAAAACGAACAAAAAATTTTAGTCCGTGATGATAAACTCGGTTTCTTTTCTTTGTATTATGTTTATCTACTTTAACAATGTTTTTGATAAAAAGGAGCACCGAATTAGGCGACTTTTATAAGTCATTTTAACATACAAAAATCTAGGGCTATTAATTTATTAGTTGCCAAACCATTGGCGAAACTCGAGCAAATGAAATTGCCGTAAATCAAATTGCGTCGTTTACGCTAATTTTGCAAAACATCACGAATGTCATGACACGCCACTGAAGGTAGATTTTGTGCTGAATCCAGAAGTATATAACCAAACTGATGCGGTAACCTATCCGCTTACGCATAATTTGCGACAACACGCAACAGACGTCCTTGTTGGTATATGAATAATTACGCATATCTTAGAATAATTTGGTATAGAGCATAAAATGTATATTTTAGTTTAATTATTTTCATGTGGATGTGACTGTTTTTACAATATTTTGGTTTTATAAGTCACAGTTAAAACCAATCAGAAATCATATCCTTTCAAATAAAAAAATAATTTTCAAAATAAGTTCATAAATGACAGAGATCTGAGGTAACATTAATAAAAAAATACAGTCGAATTGAGAACCTCCTCCTTTTTTGAAGTCGGTTAAAAATAAAATAAAATCGTACCACGACTTCAAAATATAATGCTCTTCAAAAGTAGGTAGTTACAATAGCAACATGATTTCCTCTTTTAATTAAAGTACTGAATTTAGCCGTTAAATTTTACATCGATACAAAGTGATAAATTTTATCTATATAAGTATCTACCATGACGACTATGTTTTCCGTATTATACAGCCGAGTATAGAAGCAGGCGCGTTACAGTTAGCTCGTGCATTCAACGCAATAAAATTAATTAAAAGTAACAGCTCGTATATTATTGCAGTAATACGCAGGTAGAAAGCACAGTTAATTGAAACTGCGTTTTTTTATGATAATTCTTAGTCTTGTTTACTGCAGGAATTTTGCGTTGCATTTTTATCACAACTGCCGAAACTTTATTTTTGAAGTTCGTTTTTTATTCAGTGCAGTCGCCCGAAATATTTGTTTATTATTCTGTATCTATACAAATAAAATTGAAGTGTCTGTTTGTAATACCAAAATAATAGATTTTTACTTAATGTATTTTTACTCAATGCATACGGCACTTAACATTCTACTCGTATACGTGGCTCCGTGGCGTAGTTGGTAGCCCTGCCTTCGTAGAGAGGGGTCCCGGGTTCAATTCCCGGGACTCAGTTTGAGTGGTGAGCGTTAAGTTTGTTCTCGGGTCCCGCGTGTTTGTCTTGTGTTTCTGTATTTGTCCATACCATCTGCAACTCAGGGAATCCTAGAGCAGAGTTATTATGAGTGTGTAAACGTTGATTTTTTTAAAGAATTGTTGTATGTATGTCTTTTCCGGGTAATAAGTAATAAGGGCAAGAAGTAAGGGATGATAGAACGAAAGTTGTTTTTTTTTTTAAATCAGCTACTTGTACATTAAAGATAGGATTCATCTTCATTCCTCAGAGTGACGGGTGAATAAGATGCATTGTCTCTTCTCGTACCAAGGAAAATACCTAAAATGTTTCACTATGGGCAGAGGAACCTTCATTTCGTCATCTCATTTGATCAATCTATGTTTACGCTACATAATTTCGCTTCAGAATTATGTATGTATATCATAATATTGCTTATACATATTTACATTGTCAGAAAGAGACAGCAAATATCGATTATACGCATCAATACTCTGTTGACAACTTAGCAACAGTGAAAAATTCGGGCATCGTTCAGATAATTGGGTTGCGAGGCATAATCATGGACATGTTCCAACTTTTAGGACTAAAGTTTGTTTCTCTGCCGGATCTATGCTAACACGTTTTTTCCATTCTTTTGTTTTAATTATAAATTGGCATATGTTTTATTCCTATTATTCCTTATCAAGGGCGGCCTTAGATATTGCGAGGCTCCGGGCGATAGATTTTTGTGAGGCACTTGGCGTATGAGGAGGATTAGGTGAGTTGGAAGTGTACAGGGCTCCTGGAAATCAGTCAGCATCCTCTTTACAGCTGCAGTATAACAAAAAACAGGTTGTTCTGCGTGGGTGCGAGGCCCTACAAAAGCGAGGCCTCGGGTGTTTGCCCTGCTTGCCACCCCCTAGGGCCGCCACTGTTCCTTATTATGTATTAGCTCAAAATATCGAAATAAGTATGCCTGAGATTCGAAGTCATATGACGTTTAAGAATTAGATTTTAGCTCTCGCGATAGGCGGAAGCGATCGCACTCTCGCTGGTTGAGATTATCTTGTTCTCTGCGAGTTAGGGACTTGAGCGGTCGTAAAGGTAAACTACTATAATAATGTTTAAATACTAGTCTTTATTATATAACTGATTGACCACGATGGGAACTCCTCAATTAATTTTACGTTATGTAAAAACTGGCCTGACAATGTGTGGATAGACCGGTCCAAGTAGATACTAGAAGATCAAGGAAACGGACAAAGTATTAACGAAGTAAGACGCGAATGAAGTAGGCAAAGACACTATGTATGTATTTCTTAAAGTGAACACGTAAATGGTTACCAGATTCATATTTTAAAATTAACATTAATATTAATTACCTTCTGAATTTATAACCTCACCTCTGAATCAACGAGTTGCGGCTCACGAGCTGCAACTTCATGCCCAAATTCTCAATAACAATTGCGCAACTCATTATAAATGAATAAAAAAGATTTATATTGAGAATAGACGTGGAAAAGTGCAAGAATTTTGCAAAATATATATGCATTGTTTGTGACATGGTGAAAAGTGGCCGATTGTGGTTCGGCCTAACCCTTCGGGGAAAAAGGCGTGAATTTGTGTGAGCGTGTGTATATACCTATTGGATTTAATAGGCTCCATAAACCTGAATCATACGCTCTAATATATATCAACATTGCAATTTGCATGCGATTTATCGCGAAAGATCGATAAAATCAAAGTATAATCCCGTTTAAACTAGAGAAAGTATAAAAATCTGTCATGTAATTGCTTATTATAATAACGATCAACTGATTTAATGGTAGATAAAGTTAACTTTGCTAGTGGTTATTGCTAACAGGCGCTAAGCGGCGCGCTAAATACATAGTGTAGGGCCGTCTCATCGATTGAACGCTTCAGGCGATTCATAGACACGCCGCCGCAGACGTCTGTTGTCTATGGGTGGGCCTGCTTGACTCTCCTGTCATTAGAAATGGCGCGAACACAATTACAATTTAATTGGTTCATAAATATTTATCCGGTATTATCAAACCGGTTTCATTAGAAAGGCAATATGCGAGGATGGTTTTAGACCACTAAAACAATGCATTAGGCACAAAATGTATTTTTTTAGCGTAGTACAATAGCACACGCCGGATATCCGCTAGTACATCATAAAACACTTGAATTCATGAAAATATTTAAAGTTACCTACAGTCATTTCAGAGAAATTTGTTGTATTATAAGTACTTAATTTTATATATGTAGCGTAAAAATATTATTTTCAATTTAAAAATATCGCAAGGTAAGGTTTTATATCTGCTTTGATCTTGGTTTTTCATAGAATAGAATATAATTATTAGCGAATGGCGCAACGCAATGCGTCTCATTTTTTCTCATACTTCGGTAGGGGAGCACTTAATATCAGGTGGGCCGCCAGCTTCACTCGTTACAGCAATCGCAAAACAAACAACAGAAATCATTATTTTTTAGTAGATAACTCTTTACTACATTTAGGACTTTGTAATACATAATATGTGACTGTCGAAGATTTATTTTTAAGGAATTCTAATACCTAAAAGGATATACTCGTCTTTCCATTTCCTGTAGGTAATCATTAATCCTCAGTAGGTCACCACTTGCCACGGTCTAGTTTCTATTTTGATAAAGTGTTTTAACTTGAATTATTTATTTTGTACAAAGTGACGCGATAACTGTTCAGGCGCCGGAGATGAACTGACGCGGCGCGCAACTTCCGTTATTAGAGTTCCACATTTTGTTCTTATTTGTAATTCCATTTTCTGCAAATACTGTTTTATTGTTTATAGAACCATCTGGTGGCTTCTATTCTCTCGTGCTTATCATAATTCGAGGAAAATTATTTTTTGTTTCGTGTACTATTAGTTTAGTTTACCAAAGTTAATCAACGCGTCTTAACATGCAGTTGTTTTTGCTAGATGCGTAGATTAACTTTGGTAAACTAAACAAGAAGTTTTGGCTGTATTCTTACGAAACAGAAAATGCACTCTTTCAAAGCATTTTTGTTAGGAGTGTTGGATTTTTCTTGTCGTTTTATGTGTTTATTTTTATACCTACTGATAGAAAATAAAATGTTTAATTTTTTGCCTGAGTGTTTGGCATTTGGACGCTTTTTTGGAATACTCTCGCATAAACCTTAAAACGTTGACATTAGCTGCTTTCTTTACATTTTATATTTTCTAATATTTATACAGATATTAACGTCTAAAAAAGCTCATATCACACACACTCGTCGTTGCATTTTTTATCGCGCGATTACCGGCGGTCCGTTATACTGCGCACGCGCACTAGGTGGAAATCACTGGAATCTATTCATGATAAATTACCTTTCATACTACCATTACTATAAAACCTTAATACTATGCAATAAGGCACAAATTACGACGTAAAATAACAGTTGCTGATTCTATGTGGGTGATTATGGACAAGCAATTAAACTTAGCGTAACTATCTTTGCGTACATTGTTTACGGTCTTGTATTAGATGTCATATCTCGGTAATTTAGTAGAGAGAAAATATGATAAACTTAGAAAACATTCTAAATTTACTGAAGTATTTTAATTGAAACTATTAATTACTA
The DNA here is from genome assembly GCA_921293045.1 of Aplocera efformata. Classification (NCBI taxonomy): domain Eukaryota; kingdom Metazoa; phylum Arthropoda; class Insecta; order Lepidoptera; family Geometridae; genus Aplocera; species Aplocera efformata. The sequence continues at coordinate 4,439,679 of OV121057.1, forward strand.
ATTAGACTACTATATAGTACAACCTCTATATAATTCTCTTCGTATTTCTTTTTCTTTTTTCTTTTTGAGAATTTGCTTTTCAAAAATGAATAATTACTGTTACATTCAATTTTTAAGATACTCATTAAATATCATATTAATAATCAGGGTAATAATATTATTAATATTAATATAAATATTTCAGATCCATTAAAATGGCGAGAGAACTATAACTAGTCTGAAATACCAAGCATTGCAACGTTTTCAATAGCCTTTGTAAACTATTATTAGTTTGTGTTACCATAGAAATACCACATAAGTGACTATTGGAATGTAGAACTAGTTTGAAAATAAATCATTAATATTTATCCCTATTTGCCTAACGCTAACTTAAAGAGAATACTCCTTGAGTTACTAGGTACTAAGATGTTTATTGCTGTCAAGAATCTATTAAGACGTATTGTGTTGGTTCCATTCCAATTTAATCGATACAACGGGCATTAGGTAAACCTATGATGTACTAATACCGTACCAGCCTCTAATGTTCCCACTGCAGGGGCACCGGCCTACTCTCGATAATTGAGAGTGAATGGACTCTGATTTACCACGGGAGCCCAATCCGGATTAGTAGATGTCACATGTCATCGAATTTTTGGTTCTAAGACACGCCGGTTTCCTCACGATGTTTTCCGTCACCGTTTCGAGAACGTGGTATTACGCACGTGTGGATTTGAACCAGCGACCTTCAGATTGAAAGTCGGCGTCTGTGCCCCTGGATCACAACGCTCTCAATGATGTACTAATGCTCTAACTAAATTACGATTCACGATTCACTAATTCACGAAGTTTCTACATCAGAGCTTTTTAAAATTCATGCTTTTTAGAATTTTAGAATTTTAGGATTCATGCTTCATTGCTTCATTTTAGAATTCATGCTCCTACTACTGATATGGGATAAGCTGGAGCATGCTGTAAACATGTCATTGTTTATGGGCGGCGTATATTTGCGTATCGAAAAAAATATGTTCGGTCAGCACGTTTATTTCTTTCTCCTCTGTCGTCATTTCATCTGAGTGCTCAATTCGTTCTTACTCATATAGTCGTTCTTACTTATCACACAATCTATCCATATTTCTTTCGCCGAATATTACTCTTGCGATATGCTATTTTAACACTTATTTATGTAACATGAATTTCGTTCTTAATTCGCTATCTCCATTCCATAAAATTAGTCTAAACCTATTATTTCTTAACTTACTCATTAAGATTAAGTATTTTTACTTTAGGCTTCGTAATTTGGTCCATTCTTGTCACGACACACATCCATTTCAGCATTCACTTTCAGCTTCGTGGAGCTTTTTACTGAATAGTATATCATTACCTGAAATTATAGGAATTGAAACAAATTTCGAGTGGATAGAAATGTGTAGGTATGATTTTGAACTTCCTCCATTCTACAACACAATGCATTTTATTTTCAATTACAACACTCGCAGAAGTGGTTCAGATTCCAATCTAGATGTCCTCCCATTGTCACCGCCCCGTTTATGTCGACTGTCATTTGTAAAGTCATTATTTTCTCTGTTTTAATAATAATTGAATGCTTTCCCGCATTTTGTTGTACAGTAGTTTTCTTGGACCCCCTTTTAACATTATCGTTAGCAAGTTGTTTTTTACAGGTTGCTTTTGTGTAGTGACTTCGCCCTGTTAAAGTTGGACGGTTAACCGTTTAGGAGAATTTGAACCAGCGCTTTACTGCTTTAGAAGGTACTCTCTGTAAGTCCTGATATTAGACAGCAACATTAGTCTATAACTATAATATAATATATTATTTTTTAACGATATATGTTTTTAATGTTTTATTTGCGTAATCTAGAAGAACTTTATGAAACTAAATAAAATAAGAAGATTAGTCATTAATGTATTAATTTAATAAAGGTTAGTGCCAATTACATTAGTTAGGCAGTATTTAAAAATATTGTACAATAATTTAGGTACAAATTGAACATAAAAAGACAATTAATTAGACGGCACAAAATTCGACATAAATAATCAAATTAAAGTAGAAGTTTTAATATAATATTATAATGTTATATAACAAAACCAAGATAACCAAACAAACGAAAACGGCAACTTAAACTCCTTCAATATATCCAGCTATACGTTTTAAGTGAAATTAGGAAATTATGCATGTTCAATTCAATCTCTCTTTGCCTGTCTAATCTCAAGTTTACAATAAACGTCTCAAGTATTGTAAATTCTATCAATCGACCTACATCGCTAAAATTTATGAGAAGGCAGTAAAATATCAAGATATTAAATAGCAAACTGATGGCAGAGCGTCGGATGATTTAGAGTACCTCATTCAAGGTGATGATTTAGTACGCACGTTTGTTATTAATCTTCCATCGGAGATCGTGGAGGTAGGTTTTAAGCTGAAATCAACTAAAAGCTGCAGCAAAGGCCTAGGAAGTAAAGTATATTTTAATTAATTATAAGTTACATTCATTCATGTGTGTGTAGTAATGCATTGTAGTTACTTAAACAAACCAAGCGATTTTCTAATTTTATCCTCAGTAAAGATTTAGTTAATTAAATGAATAGATACTTTTTCAAAAGTAGCAGTAGAACCTGAGCCAGGTTGTTACCACACCTGGTAATCCGCTACCAAGCAGCTGCATTTGTTGTGTACTCGTAGAAGGTGCGGGTGCCGGTGAAATTACAGGCGTTTGAGGCGTAACGCAATGCGAGATGGGTCTTCTAATGGTGGTTCTAATGGTTGGGAGGACCTGAGTAATATTGCTGTATAGGTGGTGGTAACCATTTAGCATCAGGGGGGGTCGCCAGCTCGTTCGGTCAATAGTATCGCCTAAAAAAAAGACAAATCTACATTTATTAGATGTGGCGTGCATTTGCCCTTGTCTATTTACGAATTGAAACTTTGTTAGCTGTTGCTGGACTACGTAATATACAGCCTTATAAATTTTATACAAGGGTGATATAGTAGTATTATCTGTGGCAAGAATACCATTACAGCACTAACTTTATTGCTAATTAGTAAATAGGCCTTAGCTCCCTATTCAAATATCAAGCCAACAATGTTGACACAACAATCTCAAACACTTTATCACTCAAGCAAGCAAGTAAAGCTGTTGTCGTGTCAAATAAATTCCCAAACTTCGTTAGATAAATTGTAAAGGGGAAAGTTGCTGGTGTAAACGAGCCCTAATGGTGAGGGCCGAGTGACGCGTGCGCAATAAAATGGTATTTTTTTCTCACGGTGTACGGTTCAGTATACTAGCTAGGTAAGTATATGAAATAAGGTTTATTTCGTGCATCTTGGTGGCGTAATAGTAGACACAGAAACCCACAAATCGATTCATACAAAAAATACTTTTGTTCCATTGATCTATTGTTGTTTTAGCTTAAACTTTCTTATGTTTTTATAATTTTGGACTTGTACATACGGACTTCCAGTGCTGTTTAAATAATATAATATGACTGTTGGAAATATTAAAAGAAAATCTTCGCTCTGTGTTTTCCATTAACGCACTCTGTGTACTTTCCGTGAAATTCTTCCAATTTATCATTATATCAGTTTATTAATTATATATCAGTCAACCTAAATGGTGAAAAACATGTTATAATAAAATCTAGTCATCACATAAGACTAACTTATAATAAAATGCTATTACATAGGCATGGCATAAAAAGTCCCATTCACTATGGCTTGTCGAAAGAAAGCCGATGTTTCTGCATGGGCAACATTTATATACGGTAAATATCTATTAGTAAAATTATAAATACAACCCTATATCTATCATGCAACCGTGAAATACCGTTTAGTATGAGATTTATAGTCACGCAGTAGCTCACAGAAGGTGGATACTCGCACTCAGGTACACACAGTGCTATCTACAAGAAGTCCAAACTGCCTCACGATTATGTTACTACCTACTTAGTTATGTGCGTATCTGTCACGTTCATCGCTAACGAAAGTACTTGGATTGATGCACTTGTGCACGCGAGTAGGGATGTAACAAGTGAGCGATTAAAAATCGAGTAAGCCTACATCGATTCTTTAATCGCCTATATTTCACCCGTAAGGGCGAAAATTTTCCAGAATTATTTGTTTTGGGCGGAAAGCAGCCTACAGCGCAGTATACAAATGAGTCAAGAGTTTAAAATAATTTTCCTTGAAGAAGAAACTTACGTGAAAATAAACAAGTCATTGGTATTAAAACCTAAATAATTAACATCAGCAATTACATAATGGGTGGCAATTTCTCATTTAAATTTTAGTATAACAATTATACTCATATTTCAACATTGAAAACCAGAGTTGGTGAAGAAAAAGAATAGGCATATTCTTGGATGAAACTCGAAGATCTGAAAATGGAAAAAATTCACGTGATTACTTTGATCAAGGAAAATCAGAATACTGAACAATATTTGTTTGTTTGAATTTAGTTGTCTACAAAATAACTGACTCAAAAGAGACTCATTGAGTTATATCATTCATATTATTATAGAAAGATCCTGCTGCTTGAAAGTTCTTGGACAAAACATCCTATTATGAATACGAATGTTTGACTGTTTGTTACGCTTTCAAGACTCGTAGTTAGATGAATATGACGTATGAAGATCACCATTAAATTTTACATGTACAATGTCAGGAGTACATAAATTTACAATTACCTTTCAACCAGAAATAAATTGACTGACAAAATTTACAATAACGCGAGCGAAGTCGCAGGCAAATGTTAAAATATTATAAATTATCGGAATCCCGACTCGCGGAATCCCCTATCTCATATCTCAGTAGTTACCTCAACCCTACACGGCAACGTTCACATCCTTCAAGTACATACCAGTAAGTGCAGAATGAAAGTTAGATATAAGATAAACGGAAAGTCGTAAAATTAAAAGGGCAAAAACTAAGTACCTATATACAGTTATGTGGGGCAACTGTATTACGAGCTAGATTGGAGATTAACAGTCTTTACTTGGAAGTTTTCATTGGAAAGATTCATCTGGTAATGATTATCGCTCTAAACCCTGTTTATGTTCCAATTATTTATCATAGAGGTAAAGGAGGTGTATAAGGTTTAGAAGAAAAGTTTTAGTATTAGCAACGAATTATAATGTTAGTATCTTATCTCGAAACTGTCTCATGGAGTTATATATGTAGACATGATGTCAAAATTAAATCGAAAGTTCCTAATTTCTCAAGCCTTAATTCACGTATTTATTTGTCAGGACTTCTTTTAATTTCAATACCTATATAAAATTATTTATTAGAATTTGCTTGTAATTATTTTATCTAAGTTTGACAGTGTAGCTGTATAGCATTTGGGATGCTGATGAGTTTGACAGAAGACAGAACTTGAATTTCAATGTTTTTAAAATAGCAGAAATTGGGCTTCCTCTTATTTTTATATAGGTCTATCACCATCGGAACTTCGTCTTGAAAACTTTTACCTCCAAATTAAATCTTCATTAATTTTCCGTCTTAATAAAGATTTATGTACGAGTATCAAAATGCCAATTTCAAAGTAGATTAAGGGGTTCAAGGTCCAAAATAATGACTAAATGTGACTCCAACCGCAAGACTAATCGAAAACTGTGTCAATCTCTTTAAAAAAGAAACAAAACAAATTGTTTAATCGTCGTCAATTTACCAATTGCCCAACTTCCTACACCAAATGGTTTGTCATTTCGAAGAATTGCCGTAAGCACAACTGACTCACTATAATAAGCCTTTGTTCTTGCGGAAAAATAAAAAAAAATACTATTTTGTGTCACGGGGTAACTGTAAAGCGTAGATAATACCTTTTTACATCAAAAAAATATTATGAAAGACCATTGTCAGTAGCCGGGTTTAGGTATCTGACTTGGAGAGTGGACAAGCGGTCGAGCGAAAGGAAGATTGAACTTACTAAAATCGTTAAAATATCCTACTTTTGATAATATTGTTCAACTGTTTAAACATTATTTTTGTTCTGTTAGGTTTTGGTTTAAAAGCCAAATTTATATTCTACCTGTAAAGTTCACTGGCAGAAAACGATTTAGCATTAATTCCTTCTATATACGATTGCTTAATTACTATGTCTAATGTAAGAAAACGTCATACGACATTATTATTACTAACAATGTAGTTTTTGGAGCACCAAAGCTCTCGGTTTCAAATCTTCCATACCTACTTCTGGCATCCATGTCGTCTTGCATTGCGTCTGCCGCCTAAAGACATGTAGAAAATCACAAGTACCTGAATTCCACAGACTCCTGTATCAACCGATAATTGTGTCCAATAGAGATGGATTTGAGACTCCGTAACGCTCATACATTTGAGACTTTATATTCATGTCCAGTTTTTTTCCTATCGATGTTGTTACAATAATAATGCTTTAGTATGGCGAGATATTTGGTAAATCAGGTAAAAAAATGCCGCATGGGCGTCGCCCGCTTCTGCTTATGTCTTTAGATGCCGCCTTACAAACGATTAGGATCGTTTATACTCTCATTCTACCTAGCTGTTTTTTTTTTTTAATTGTTTGGTCTCATAAACGTTATCTTTAAGCTACACTGTCAAAAGATTTGATAAATTGTGGTCGAGAAACGTTCTTCTCGTTCGATTAACAAAATATTGAAATCAATAACAATAGAAAATTCTTTCCAGATATATTCTGTAATCGTTTTAAATGATCATAACCATGATTAAATGAAATATTTATATATATATTTTTTAATTCATTTATATCAGACTACAAACGTTAAAGTGTCCATATTTGATTATGTTAAATATAAAATTTAAATTAAAAATACTCCTAAATATATACCCATGGAAGAGAACACAATATGTGCTCCTGTCCAGTGTTCCTTATAAAGATGCCATAAAGATAATAATTTAATATACAAGATAATATACGTTTATTCCTTGAAAAATTCTTTGCCCCATTCCACATTCTGTGGTGATCACTGATCAGTCTCCTGTGAAATCATTTTAAATTATCATCACCATAATGTATAGAAAACGTTTACCTGATAATCCATTGGTCTGGAAAAGACAAGTCGACAACTATAATTTTTCAGTCAAAGTTTCTATCTGATGAATATTTTATGAGACAAGATCATTGAATAGGTACATTACATTCACGTAGATCTAACATTGAATAGCGTCTTAGATTCGCTCCAGTGGATCTGTAACGGATATGACAACGCGAGCATGGACCCATTGTTGGCACAGACTGTTATTGAGATTAAAGTAGATTAATATCAGTACCAGGTAGAAGGAAATTGTTATCTCATTATATATTATGACTATAGTAATATATGCGATAATCTTTTGATAATTAGGTAGGTAATAGACTTTCACTTGCATTGAATTTGATGTGATGACGATATAATATATTATGTAAGTAACTATAACGTACAATGTATAATATGTAAGTAACTTTAACAAACAATAAACGCTTGAAATATACAGTCATATAGGGAATGATCGTACTGTAGGGGATTTCATGTGTCGCAGATGACATGGATGTATACGACGCAAAAGAAAAACATCCAAGACCCGAGAACAAACATGCTCATCACATACAGCGAGGGGTTGCGCCTCGCTTCAACGGAAAGGTTACTAGCCAGCTCAGTTACGGAGCCATTACATTATAGTTTTAAAGTCAACTGAGAATTTACGCCAAATATATTTAAATTTTTTTTTTTAATCAAACGTTATCTTGGCTAAAAAATTAACTTCCATTAAAAAAATATAGTCAAGAAATTGATACCTGATCTTCATATACTATTATATCTACTATTAATATTATATATCTATACTATTAATATTGTATATACTATTAATATCGGATTCTTATAATTTACTAAAACGCAAGTTCTCTTGGAATTCCGTTTCTCATAATTTTTACACTATTATTATATTTCATGCTCTAATTTATTTCATCTACTCCGCAGCTGTTTATAGCCCATTAGTTATAAGAAGAATGCTCCATGTCTGGTACTTTCCTCTTGCATTGCATGTGGACATTAGCCATTGCATATTTAAATTTTTAATATCCCGATCTCTCAGCCTGATGATTTTCCAATATTTCCATAATTTGCATTCACCTAGTTTGAAACTGTTGGAAAATTACGGAAAATTGCTTTTGAGTGTCGGCCGACACGATTTTAGAATAGATAGGCTATTTAGATGTGTATTTTGCTCTGCATCTCCCAGATATTGGAGCTTGTATAAGATAAGTAGTAAGCATTTATGTCTGAGGCGAAGTAGTCACTTGCATCCTGTTTTGAGCTACTGGTTGGAATAGACGTAATCTCAACGAGTAATTCTAGCTCGAAACATGAAAATTGACTGCTATTTGACGTGTCTGTGTGCACGTAATGTACCAAATGAGCTCTTGACATGTTTTATGTGCACGAGTATATTCACTTGTGCGTGTAAATTTTTGTGCCCATACTTGAGGTCTAAAGGAATAAATAGGTTTGAATTTGAGTTTAGTCTTGGCTTATCTTCTCTCGGTTGATTGGTGAAACATCAATCTCCGATTATCGATGGTTGTGTATGTTGATAGTGCTTAACGAATGGTAAACTTCGAAAGCTCACCACTCAGCCATGCTCTTTTATCACTGCACTAGGCACATCCCACTAAAACATCAATCGTGCCAAAACTGTTGACCCAATGGGATGAAATTTCGTACGTGGATAGATGTTTTTACCCAGAGGGCTGAGACTAGCATATAAATATCGAAACCTTTGCCATCACTCGATGCAGAAAATCAAATACAGAAATATGGTTAGTATAAATATACTAAGTACATTCTGTACTTATACTAAGAAGTATTTTAAGATGTATATATTGAAGATTTTAGATTAGATTAGAATTTATCTCTATGTGCATGGAGATAAAATCTTAGTCGTCTTAGGATCGCTACGGTCTAACCTTCAGTCAGCCAGCGGATATTCTACGTTACTCCTATAATATAAAGGCTATTTCATTGAGCCAGTGCCGTCTGGGTATGATTGAAACCTATGACTGTAACAACGACAGATACTTATCACATTGAAACATAATTATGCGCGCAGCAAATTCCACATCTAGGATCAGATTGCAGCCGTGTCTGGTTACATGCTGGGTCTCTGACGTCGGTCGCTCGTCACTGGATCGTGTATCAATGAAAGCGTAGTATTTCAATGGACGAGAAAGTGGCAATGTTTTTAATTCCGGCCGCATAACTGTGGCAAAGCGCAATTGAGGCATGTTACGTCAGCGCAAATTATGTTCTGATACCCGAAAAACAAATAGCCACATTGTATAGATGAATCATTTCAGTCTATCGAAGACAAAGCGGATCACATTAAAATTCATCACAGGCTGTTAGGCAGTCAATAGCCCGTGTCGCTGTCAGGCTGACTCCTATGTAATGTTTTGCATCGGTGTATGTATGGTTATTTATCAAAGGGCATGGCACATCCTGCACTAATTATTATCCTGATCAAACATGATAATGATTTTAAGTACACGAACTAACTTGTACTACAAGATGAAGCGATCTTGGCAAATCTTGCCTATATGTTGCATTTAAATTAAGTAACCCCTCCCGGTCAGTAGTTGACCATGTCGTGGCATTTGATCTGATCGCGCCCGTGCTTCGGGGGGCACATTAAGATTTCGGTCCCGGCTTTTCAAGTCGATAAGCCATTCCCACTATTCCCACTGCAGGAGCTTTTGCAGTGAATGGGAATTTAACACGGAATCGGTATACGTCACAAGTCTTCTAATTTTTGGTTCTAGAACATGCCGGTGTCATCCTTTACCATTATGAGAAAGAACAGCGCATATACATAAACTTAGGTTTTGAACTAGTATACCAACTGCAACTACTAGGATTGAACGTCGTGTTTTCTTCTAGTGCAAGGATTATATGATTATTATTTTCGGATAAAAAAGAGGCGTCAAACTAAATTACACAAACGCGCGATAAAAAAGAAAAAGCTTCTCCAAAATGGACTATCTTCGTAATAGTGCTCATTCAAAAACAATAATACTTATCGACCCTAATCATGCGGAAATGGTAGGTATTTTTGAATTGCACGCTATAAAGTTAGCATGGAATTATCCTCATTCAACCGCAAAATTACAGACAATAAACCTGGACTGCCCCTGCCCACGGGATTGCGGGAGGCTGATCTGAGAATCTCAATAATGGGGTAAAACATGCAATACACCGTGATATTTTAGAATCAATGCAGCCCAATGAGATAAGAAATATCTGGCGCCAAGTAATATTGTGGTCTGATTCACATCGGCTATAATTTGAGTCACATTCTTAATTGAAGACAGTGAGAATTTTTAAATCTGCCTTCTCAATAAATGTATCTATTGTATTTATATGGTACAAAAAGACACTTTCATTGTAGTTTGGGCTCGTAAATATCATTGTTCATCTCTAAATTAATATTGTAAAAAAATTTTTATTATATAATTTGGCGTTGCGTTTATTTATTTCTCACTTCACTACTCATCAACGAAGCCAATAATATTACTTAACGTTTATAGCGCATATATAATTAGACATTCAAACTATAAAGTCAATGGCTCAATGGCTTTTAATTCACTTGTATAAACAAACTCTTTAATTTTGATGGATGTTAAAATTTAATTGGTGTATGGGCGTCGAATGCATCAATAATTGAATGAACATTGAAAGCCCAAAGCGAACACATTTATTTTTGTAATAACTATAATTTGAATAGCTAGTTTGATTAATGAACAATGTGTTTAAGATAAAGAAACGTCTGATATTATATTAATTGTTTGGATTGCATTTCATCACAGAGTCGTGAAAATTACTATAGAGAAAACTGCTCTTATATCTGTAAGGATACAAAGTCAAAAAATACCACTCGTTCCATCAGTCTAGACCATTATAATAACAGTATTCTAAAGTCTTAAACAAATATTTGATGCGCTGATTTGCGATTCGTCTGTGAAAGAAAGTTATCAAGTAATTCGCCATTCTTATAACCTTCAATAGGATGACAAGGCGGAAACACGAGTCAGACAGAATTGGCTATTATAGAAATAATTTCACCTATTTATGAATGAAGCCACAACACTTTATTCAAGTGAAAGTTTTCGATTACAGTTTGAGCTATTCTGACTTTGCAAATTTCTTTGTGTCCGGCTGCAATTAGATCTTTCTTGTCGGCTTTTAACTTTTTGTGATGAAATTTTCACTCAGACGTCTACTTACAAGCTTTTACTGAGATTACGTGCTTGCTGTTGCGATCAAATGCGCCGGCGCCGACCACGACGCGAAATAATCTTGTCAAGTGACTTAGAAGTGTGACTTCAGACCATGCTTGCATGGTGAAGCATCGTATCGACTGTGTCTCATGAAGCCATTAATTTGATTTACCTTCCTTTAGAAAATAAATTTAAGGGAGCTATTACATAGACTAAATTACCAGTTTAATACAATACGTTGTGCATTAATGTATTGGTTCACAACATGACTTCGTCGAAGACCAGGCTGAAAGATTATTGTGATACCATTGTCTGGCACTGGGTAATTAGATGATAATTATACTATTGACCTCTGGATTATTTACATATCGTTTGTGTCTTTTTTTACCCGCTACGCCAGAAGTAGACGGGGATTTTTTTTCAATATTTTTTTTATTTTCTTATTCTGGTGCCATATTCGCTATCTACACCTACATAAAAACCAATAACCAGCAATTGTAAATCTACTACCGACGATCTCATCAAGCAGGGGCGCACATCAAAATCATTAATTTCGAGTGCATGCGACTGATTGAATCGGTCTTTGAACCACTGCGGCGTGTGTAATTCTGCATTGTGTTATGGTTCATTGAGGGGGCCATTCAATATAATATATGAATGGAAATGGACCCCTGTTGCACTTTGTTTGCGCTGCAGCGTAATAGGGTTGAATGGGTCTGTAATTATTTTCTACATTTCAGTGGTCTAGTAATTCAAACCATCGACTGAATAGCCGCTATAGATCTAGTTTTACTGTGGGCTACAATATCGTGGAACTTGTGACTTGTGGTGAGCAAACCTTTGATTTTTGACAACAATCTATGCTAACGCCTTCCTTTAGTGTATAATTTAAGAAGCTGGCGAACATATCCGGACTTGTCCTATGATTGTTTATTCTATATGATAGACCAAACAATCCAAAATCAGCAAAACTTATGAAGCTAGAAAGTTGATGTAATTGTCATCCAGCTTGCCAAGGATATGCCCGTTTCTGCTTAAATGACAGTTTTCTGCTTGAAACAAATTTCCCTAATTATGTTCGAAAATATTTCGTGAGCAAAAAAAGTAAGTGAGAAAAATAAAAAATTTAAATTATGGCAGAGTGTTGTTACTAGTCTGAATTTGTTCGCCAGCTTCTAATTTCGTAAACAAATAGATAGGACTAATCAAAGTAATAGAAACCAGCCAAAAAATCCAACAAGTCCGCGTGACTCTTTGCTTTTACGCAATTTGTTTTACTGCGTAGATTGAATTCATGTCGAGATGAAACTTCTAATTCCATTTGAATTAAAATTAAAATGAGTTGAATTACTATTATATCTGAAACAAAGGCCTATGAGCTAAACATTTTTTATGTCGACAATTTGCTGTAATCAAGCCATTGTTTGTTCTTCTAAAGTGGGGCAACATTTCGCGAACCGGCTTTGTTTGCACTCAATAATGAAGTGAAAAGATTCTCTAGAAAATTCGAGTCATTTATCAACGTTTTGAAAATAATACTATGAATAGAATAAATAACGGTAGCTCTATCACTCTAAGATTATTATTTTATTAACTGACCTCGCAGTTCAGTTAGTAGTAGATCTGCACTCTGCGCTGAAAGTCGCGGGTTTGATTCTCACTCAGGACAAACATTTGTGTGACATAGACGATTTTTCTGAGTCTGAGTGTAAATATGTATCACGTGTTTGTAAAATAAATACTACAGTGGGAACATTAGAGGCTGGTACGGTGGCAGTATAGTATCAGTGATGTGGTTACCCATACCACAAGCTATGATTAGTTTGGGGCTAGGTGGGGCTGTGTGAAATGTTAATGAATATTTGTTTATTTTTCTTCTTACCTGAAATCAAAATAACAATGCGTTGTAGTCAAAAAACATGAGCCATTCTGTCAGTCATTTGTGATAGCCAATTTGTGTTCATTGACCGAAGAATTTCCATAAAACACGGTCTGCTGATCCCGAAGGGACCTGACTGACCCTGCCAAGATTTATCCAAGCAAAAACAAACTTTAAAGGAACGACACTGAGATCTAAACCGTTAGTAAACATGAAGTGGATATTCCAGATGATTGTGGCAACGGAAGACAGTTATTTCGAGTGTTGTTGAATATCAAAAGATAATCAAAACCGGATGTTTATAAATGAAAATTATTTAATAATTTTCCGCTCTTTGTTTGAGGATTACAAATTGATTAAAAGTCAACATCATTCAACGATGGGAAAAACTGAGAGAAGTTGTGTCTTTTGTAAGCCAATAAAGTTTACATTTTCGGAATTTCGAAAATTATAAATGTGAAATGTGCTATACGTTCAGCCGTTGAGGCGTGAAGGAGTAACAGACATACATACACACAAACTTTCGCCTTTATAATATAAATAGCTGACCCGGCCACGCGATGCTGTGGCTAACGTTTTTGTCATATGATATTATAATTTGCAATAAAATATTATTGCAATCATAAATTGAGATGTGAGCTATCCTATCTTTCAAGTTGGATCAAACTGCACACGGTGTACAAATTTGATTAAAATCGGCTAAGTAGTTTAGGAGTCCATCGCGGACAAACTCGTGACACGTAATTTATATATATTAAGATTATGATTCTTGTTATAATCGGCAAAACGACATATTCACAATTGGGTAAGCCTATAACGGTTCAAAACATACATCGATAAAAGAACACATAGAGGTAGAAAAACGTTGCAAACTTAGAAATAAGGTACCTGAAAATACGATACCCTAAAAAGATTACTTTTTTTTTAAACATTCAGATTAAAGTTACTTCAAGTATGAATATAGTCATGTTTGAAATCAATCAGCCGCTTACCTTATTATAAATAATTTTTAGTTTATATTCCATTCATCAAATTTCACTTCTCATGGTAGAATTTTCACACGTGTATCTTTCATCGTAAAACGAGTATTCGAAATATAATTTACAACTCACATAATTGAGATAAGGGCTTCTTACTATGCAACCTTTGACCAAACCCTACACTTGTTATATAAATAATGTTTGTTAACGATTTCATGTTTACTAATTTGATGTTTTCTCTTGCAGGTAAGCACTATTGAATACGAAAGTGGAACAGTTATTTCAAGATAAGGTAAAATCTAATATTCAAGTCGGTTGATATTATGTTTTTAATTATATAATAGATATATGATGTCGTATGCCATTTCACATGATTCAATTTAAAATAAAAGCATACATGCATGTGTCCTAGATACAGTGATATGAAAATAAGATTTAGCTCAAACGCAATGCATAAAACATGCTGAATGCAGAAAAAATATCCATATTGGTGGATTTTAATAACACTTTTTAGCATAATGGTTTAAATCTTCTTTTTTGTATAAGTGGCCAACTCTCGTGTCTGAGCTTTCAAAGCGCCCGAAGACCACTGACATAGCTGTTCGACTACAAAAGCCGGGGCTGACATTTTAACGTTCCCTTCGAAGCAAGGAAACATTCATTCTAATAGTAGTATTAAATTTAAAATTTTACCATGTGCGGAAATTGGTTAAGATAAGGATGTAAATTGTGTAGGCACAACAAAGTAATGCTCTCTTTAATGCGATTTAATGCATGCGTGGCGTGGGCTTTCCTTAATAACTCATTCTCTAATATTCCTGATAATATTCCTACATAAAATCTCTTCCTTAACAACGCTAGAAATTTACGTGACACGGTATTTGTATACAAAAGAAAATTTACATTTATATGCTTGTTGGAATATTTGTGGCTAGTGATGTCAAGGGCTCGCAGATACTAGTAAGACTTGTACTTTAATGGTACATGCAAAATGTACTTGTATAGACAGATCTATGATGCGGAAAGAGCTATTGAAATTGATATGTTAGGTCAAATAGACGCAGTTATGCCTTGATTTTATTGGAGGCGTATCCAGAGCTCGCATTACAAAGTGATCGATGTCACAGATTTTTTCGTGAGGCTTCAATGCCTTGATCAATCAAATGAACAATGTATGCTATTGTTCTACAATCATAACAAGGAGGTACACGTTTATTTGGATTAAATAGTAGGCATTTTATTATAAAGAGATTATATCAGCCACATTTGCATATATCAACATTATTATGCATCATAATGCGAGTATAATGCTGTGTCTGCCACGGACGGGATTGACATACAATCAGATACGGCACTATGATACGTGATGCATTGATTTCCTACGCCTTATTGTAGCATTTTGTGCTCGATTCGTCCGTCATGGGTGTTCCATTTGGCGCATTTGCTATATCTTCACGGATTATGATTATTATGAAAATATTGTTCGTAGAAATAGCTGTTTCTCTATTTGCTAATGTCGTGCATTTATTAAGATTGCATGATTTCATAGAATACATTAAACCTCGACTCTGCTAACTTGGGATAACGTCTCATTTCCTTCTTATATATTTATAATCATCCTCGATGTCAATTGTATAGTCGAAATAGATTTATAACCGTCCGGTTATAAATCTATTTCGACTATGTATGACAAATATGTTATCTATTAATGTCCAAACATTTTGATTAACTCATTAATCAAATGGTTTGTGAACGGTAAGTTTGTGAACTATCTGCGGGAGGGCTGGCCGAGGTGTCAACATAAACGCCGGCTCGGCCAATTATCTCGTCATTATTTGTAAGTATCCCGCTGGGTTTCTCATAGCTATCATAAATATCATAATTTATGTCTATTGAACAAATTACATCGATTCGTGTGCTGTTACCTGTATATTCAGTTTCGATTAGGTCTCAAATTGTGGCACAGATTTGAAATTCCACAACTTGAGCAGTTTATTTTTGTATTGAAAAAAGAGTCTTAGATTCTTGATTTGTTTTATCAATAACTAGCTTTTACTCGAGGCTTCGCTCGTGTTAATGTTGATTTTGCCAACCAATTCCGGTTGTTTCATATAAAGTTTAAGCTAGAAAAAGTAGCCTATAACCGTCTCCAGGGTCCCATCTATTTCCTTATCAAAATTCATCATAATCGATTCAGCGGTTTAGGCATGAAAGCGTCACAAACCTCACTGTCACATTTATATAATAATATAATAGCATAATTTATATCATCATAGTTAGGATAACAATAGTATATTCTTCAATTAGAGTAACATTGGTACAAACATCAAGCCTTGATTTGAATTGAATTGATTTGACCAGAGAAGAAGTCTGTTCCTTGCACTAGAACTTTGTAGCCTGTACGGCAGGATAGGTTAGAGATAGGTTAATAAAGAATAATGTCTTTGAACCTCGATATTAAGTATGTCATAACATTAGAATAACTAATTAAACGATGTACTAAGTTGAATATAACCGCGATAATGTTTTGAATTAACTTGTACAAGTATTGAGGCGAGAATTTCAAAGGGAAACGTTTTCACAAAACTGTATTTTCAATATAAACTGTTATTGCCTAGCGACCACCCGCAGTTGTAGGTGGTCGTAGGCTTTAGAAAGTCTTTTATAAAATATGTAAATTTTGCATGAATACGATGTTATATGCTTACGAACATGTATCCATTTTCTTGGGCTTGTTCTACGGTTAGCCAATGTATTCGAAGCAATCGCAAATATTTAAAGGTATCGTATTTTTCCTAAGTAGACAACATATATCACGACACAAGTTTTTGAAAATTCTTCTTCCGTCTCTGAGGTGGCCTTATTAAATAATTAGGAACATTTGTATAAAAAACATTTTGTTAAATTGTTACCTTCGTCACACGATACTTCATATAGCTCGGGTTGAATAATGAATAATGATTATTTGCCTATTGGGGTATTGAATTAAATGTTCTTAAATCTCCAGTTAGTTGACATTTATTATGTAGAGGCTTTCCTCAAGTTATACTATTCACATTGCGCCAACAATCAAAATGCATTCGCGTTATCCAACTAATGCGCTTTCGAACGGTGAAAGAGTCGTCTACTGGGAATCGACAATGGGTGCATACAATATCGTATTTAAATTTTATGATACTAGTTTTGATCACTGACTATGCCCCTGTTAGAAACTTTCATTTTATACAAAATCGTGAGACCATCTCTGACATAACTGGTCCAGTGATGTGAGAACGGGTAAGAATTAATAAAAGAAAAAGAAATAATAGGTACTTGTTTTAGCATCATTATTATTCTCTTCATTATGTATGCTTTTTTTAATTTACGAAAATCAAGTAACAAACAGAAAAATGAACTTTCATTCGAATTGAGAACCTCATCCATTTTTGTAGTCAGTAAAATATAGTGGGTTATAAAAAAAGAATATTATATTCCAGTTACGAATAAAATTTCAATATCTGTAATAAGAAAAACCATAAAATAAATATAATAAATTGAAGTATTTTTCTACCAAAGTTACGGACATACATTTATATCATACGTTTATGCTTTATAAAGTCTAGCAAGGAACAGGTCGTAAAAAACTTGGTCACGTACCAAATGCATCCTTTACACTTTACACGAACTAACGGGATGTTTATTGAGTCTCTAATGGTGTATTAGGGTCGATATTTTGGTGCCCTTTCACTTATAGTTCGGCGGAATTGGTTCAGTAGGTCTTTGATGGCCATAATATTATACTTCCGTTTACTGTGTCTTCAATTATATCCTTTGCTTGAACATGAGCAAACAAAAACCTTCCAGTTTTTGTTGTCATATATCAAGTCATTGTCAGTCTATAAGTTAATTGAGCTGTTGGTATAAATTGTATTGTTTGGAATTACGAGACTATCGAAATCTTCATTTGGAAAACAATCGTTACAGCCAAAATGTATATTGAACTAACATATTATTGTAGGTAGATAGATTGCCATACATAAGTCAATAGTCATTTGTTACAAAGTTTGTTGTTAGATAATAATCTTGCTATGCTTATGAATATCTCTATGTACATAAATAAAACTCAATGGTATGATGTAACTCTGCTTCATGACATGAAAAATATATTGAAATATCAGTTTAAAACACCGAAACTAATGAAAATCCGTATCAGCGTCTAATGATCCCACTGGCTCATTCTCGAAGTGGGAGAGTAACCTGACGTTTACAAGCGATTAAAAAAAGAACACTGTTCAAAACGATCTGAACAAGAAATAACGTAAAAACGTAGCTAAGATAATGCTGGGATAAATTTCTTCAGAATAATAGTTTTCATGTTTCTAAAGTGGTCAATTATAAAACAACTCTATATATGGAAATCTAGCTTTGAATAAGTTATATAGTTCAGCTAGGTTGTTCACGTTTGTTGACCCTATACTTTACCCCCATAAGTTCATTGGTCCTGTTTTGTAGACAGTGAAATTACATTCAATATTAGCCACCACATTGGTATCGTAAACACTATGCTACGAAACCAATCTATTATTGTACGTTACCATTAGGTATTCCGTCGTCAATGGTTCATGGCATTGTTTCACCCTCATGAACTATAACTCAATTGGTATGGTATACGTTTTGTATTCACGTCAATGAACTTGATAGTTTTTTAAATATCGTCTGTACTGTTTTTCATAGTAAGCGACTATGGTAGCACCAAGCAACGTTCTAATTGAGGATTGGTTCTCAAATGAGCCCTCGCAACCACACCATTATCAGCTCAGTGGAGCTCTGAACTTGAGTATCAAGAAATGGCCTAATTTTAGTAGCAGGAAAACTTCTGCAAAGTTCCGGAGAAGTAACATTTCCATACCTGTTCATCTGCCGCCAAGCGGTGATGCACTCGCATTGCTGTCCCGGTGAAAGGGTGTGGGTGCCGGTGCAATCACATGTGCAGTCACACCTAACATCTCTTCTCATACTTCGGTCGACGAGGACCTATATAGTATTGGTGCTGTTATGGACGAAGAAAACAACTTAACATCAGGTCATCAGGTGGGCCTTCAGATCGCAAGGAGACGTCACTATGAAACATTCAATTTCTAGTAGATGCAAACAAAATTAATATAGACACTTATTCTAATACTAGTTTAGACAGGAGTCTTTAATTAATCTTCATCGGATCATTCCCCCACAGATCACCTATCTATTTCCCTTAATAAAACAGTCTAATCATGTCGTAAACTCGTTGCCTGCCTTTACCCGCTTGTTAACTTGTAATTTTAACATTATCGTGTAAATGGATAAACAAGCTATTCTGCATTCTGTCCAAGATCACATTACTGGCACCACGGGAGTGCACACACGCGCTACTTTTAGTATCGATGAAAGACGACTATGCTTTGTTTATCGTTCGGCTTAGAAGGATAACATCATATGAGACGAGCTAAAACAAAAAGTGAGTTTGGAAGGTAAACATCGGAAGTGAGTTTGGAATTTCATTTCGGGTGTCAAAATTATATTTCTTAACCAGACCCTAAATTCTATGATTGGAGATAGAAAGACTTTCTACTTTTAAGATTTCTAGTAGTCTAGTATATATCTGGAAGGATAGTCTGTGAGACTGTGAGATGATACATTCAGTTCAATCTAAACCAATACAGAATAAATCATCTAACTGTAAAGATATTAAAATATTGAGAGCTTCCTGTAGTAATTTATAGCTTTCTTTATTTTACGATAATAATACTAATTGGTTTGAAATTTAAACAATTGCATCATGCGAGATCGGGCTGGAAATAGGATCCCAAAATTAAATGGTTTATTACGGAGTTTGACTGTTAGACAATCAAGAGTGAACCGTTGTACATACTATTTTAGGTTATTGCTGAATTCTTATTCTGGAGTTTACTGTTGTCGATGCTAAAAGTAGCTCGTACGTCGAGTTCTAAGTAAGTTCGGTTGAGATGTTTGAGTCTAGAGTGGCGCTACCCGGCGTCGGCCGACATCGATACATAAATACGATCTCACGATTCGATTCTATCACCGTAATTACTGCGATAGTGTAGTCAATTCATCGACTTCCGACAATTATCGATACACCGCCGTTTGTTATTACGGAAAATTGATTTTATTGAGACATACTCCGCAATTGACGGCAGTTTTCTAACCCACCATGCGATTATGTGGAATCGATACGATGCAATAAAGCAGCGCTATTACGAAAGTATTGGTTACATGCTTCAGAGCTTTCAGTCATTTTGCGCTTGAGTGGAACTATACATTACCTCTCTTTATCCGTTTCTAAATTTCTAATTAATCATCAGCCCGTTCACGTTCATTGCTGGACATAGATTTTACCGTAGAATTTCCATAGAGCGCCAGTTTATGTATACAACTAAAAAGCCTTCCATCTGCTTTTCCACGGAACGTAAGAAACAAATTGGAACTGCAATCTGTTGGTTCAAGTTCAGACTATCTTTATGTCAATCAGCACCCGTCGAAGTAGTTCGCTCATCGTGCAATCTGCCCTCGCCGGTCCTGCCCAGACCATCTGCGATTGCACGAGAGATGATAAACAAGCGAACGAACGCTAACCAATCGCAGCACTGACAGGGAACGTGACGGACCGAGACAGATACGGCGGTAAGGCATCGGCCACAACTAGACCAAAACTTGAATGTTAGTTTTTCTGTAAGGTAATTTCCTCAAGTGCTCTCTCTATTGTGATTATAACTGGAAGTTGGCATGCTAAAACAGACTTCTTATTAGGCATGTTAGAATGACAGAATACTAATTCTTCATCATCGCTATTTTCGACCAGAAATCTTTTTGCGCATGCATGCCTACTTCGTATTTTATTTATTGTGAAATATGTCACTAGTCTCTGAAGTTTCACCTGATGTTAAGTGATGGCCACCGCCCATTGAAACGGAAATACAAATTCAGCTTTTCCATTACCCGCCAAGTTCTGAAATTTAATTTTAAAAATTGTTCTCTTAGAATTTATAAGTTATTAATACTTAATTTATTACTTTTTGAACTTACTTTTCTATAGTGTTTTTTTATTTACGACGAACTGACCTCATAGCTCAGTTGGAAGTAGCTCTGCCTTCTACGCTGTAGGTCATGTGTTCGATTCTTACCCAGGGCAAATATTAGTGGCGAACATAGATGTGTGTTAATATGTATTAGCTATATGTATGTACAGTATCTACATGAAAAAGATTACATAAGTATTCTATCAGTAACCTGGTTCCCATAGTTATGCTTAGTTTGGGATTAGATGGTGTTGTGTGAAAAAATGTCTATGGATTTGCAGCAGCTCACGGGCCAATCCTTACTCCTGTTATCATGATGCAGTCCCGCTCGTTGCCAATCACGGCCAACCATTACCCGGCGTTCTAATAAAGATATAAATTACTAAAAGTTAATTAAAACGCTTATCTTCCTGCCGGGGAGCGATTTAGAAAATTGAACGATTTATCGACGAAACTCGAGGCGTCTGTTGCTTGTTGATTGATTTATTATATCGGAGTGTCTTTTAAGTTAGTTCTTGTTATCGCATGTTTACATTGTGATTTTGTATTGTTGGAACTACTTTCATCGATGATGGTAGGATTCGATTATGAAATTAGTATATCGCAGTGTATCGATTGTTCTATCTACGATTGGCTCATGGTGATCATTTCCCGGGAGTTGTTAACAGATCATGTTTGTTAAGCAATAATCCGTTCGGTTAGTGAGTTGGGTGACGTTTAGTGGCATTACTGAGCGCTTCCGTGCTTTGGGTTGCATGTTAAGCTGTCGCCCTCTAGTCTAGCCGACTAGACTATATTCTAGTCTATATTTTCCGATAGCAGAATTGACCACTTACTCACACGAAAGGCAGAAGAAGAAGACGATGCTTGTTTTACTTATAAGATCCAGCTGCATACTACTTGAATATTCTAAGTTCATAAATTAGAAGCAATATGCAATTTTTTATGTAAATTATAATGTAGTATTGTTGTCACTAAAGAACATGGTGAATCTTTTCCATCATTCATAGAAATGAAAGCTTTAACGGTTCAAAGCAAAACAATGTTTTTACTTCAAAATTATATCCTCAGCAAGCCGGATGTCGAATGCACAATAACTGTCAGCGGCTGCGTCTGCGCATACAATATAGCGTGAAACGTGCGCCTCGATTGGGTACGATTCTCACGGGGCATTCGAATGTGTTGATCCATAGTCATGACAAAGTCTAGACGGTCGTTGATAGATAAAAGAATTAAAATAACGGTCGATTGAAAAGTTGTTGAGGGGTTTACGAAAAGGTTTTTTTTATGCTTTTTTTATTAAAAAAGGTTATATCTAATGTTAACTGGTTATCTCAGCCCATAACAACAGCAATACGACCCAGGTTCGGAGACAATACCATGACGTTGCGCCCATCACTTTGAGACGGGAATGTATTGTAATTTCTCGTGCACCTGTAATTTCTCATCACACGAAGTTTGCCCCGGCCGGGAATAACCTTTCCTGCTACCAGGTCTGTGTTTTCGAGAAACTCTGCTTATTTTCATGATTTCTTCTAAATCAAAGGTGATCATTAATAATAATTAACTTTTGCCCGCGGCTTTGCTCGCGTTAATGTTGATTTTGTCAAGCAATTCCGATAGTTTCATACAAAGTTTACCCCTATCATGTAACATATACTATTAACATATAATATTATGTGCATGGGCAGTATGCATTGTCATGTTATCATCCCCGATGTGGCAACCCGGTGAAAGGCACAAGGGAATTAGGTTGCACAATGCCAATACTGGCGATGGTATAATTAAATTGTTACTGCGATTCGATCTTGCAACACTGAGCACAATGGTTGCACTTTGCAAAATTTGCATCAGAATTGAACTTTACACCTCAAAATTACAACCTCTGAGAACAAGCAGAAACCTGTTAAGTATAGTTCGTTGGAATCCAATTTCAACAATCGTGGTTCAATTATAATAAACATATTGTACATGTCGACAAAACTACATTGAATTTACATATTTCTTACATATGCATAAAAAAAAACCCTTTGGACCTTTATGTTTTAGTTGGCTTCCAAATTTTGGTACGGAAGAGAAAATTCCTTAATTTTTTTTTTCAAAATTCCTACCTTTGCTGTGAGAACTAGATCTTCTGCTTCTTATTTCGTATGAGTAAGTGAAGTAAACGGTCACCTGTCCGACTTCTGACCGGGCCGAGAGGTGCTTAACTTAGATGATCTTGAAATAACTGCTAAGCAAGCCTGGCCATGAGCACTTTTTAAGTATAACTAGATAACTGATAGAATACTAATGTAATACATACATACATGTAACACTCAATACCCGAACAAACATCTATGTTCATCATATATATTGTCTTGTATGGGAATTGACCCTACAACGTACAGTGCAGAAAGTGCAGAGCCACTACCAACTGAGATCTGAGTCGCCGCTATCTAGGACAAGATTGATAAACTTTGAATATTGACATTTTCCTGTTCAGTGGATACCTTTTAAATGTGGTTCCTGAGGGTTTTTGTAAAAATTGTCTTCATAGCTTCAACATTAGCTTTGGTATTTCTATGTAAGGTGCAGTGTATTGCGCTGATGTGATAAATCTTAATATCATTCATCATCATCATCAGCCTTAATCGTCCACTGCTGGACATAGGTCTCTCCAATTAAACGCCACTGAGTCCGATCTTCGGCTCTCCTCATCCACTTCCACTCAATAACATTCCTGTCTGTTATAAACAGAGTATTTGGAATTTTGAACACAATACGGAAGTCTCTAAATAGTGAAGAATTCAAATAAAAATGTTTGGGTATTTTAAGAGCATTTGAAAGTGTATTGAGGTTACGATGTGATAATTTTCTACGCTGTAATCGAAAACTATGGAAGCTATTACTAACTATGATATTACTATTTTAAGCAAAGTATTAGATCACCTAGGAAGTTTTGCAATGTATTTAGTTTCTTGTCTACTAACGCATGTCATTACCTGGTAATAGACGTAGGTACCTACGTGACTTTAGATCTAATGAGCAACTTATGGTGGCATAATAACAGTAATTTAGTGTTTGCAAATATTACTTACAAAAAATGTGATTATAACCAATAAAAAAATTATTTCTGATTGCACATTTCTAACATGCTGCGCATATAATAAATAGCTATGTTAGCTGTGCATATAATAAAATGTTCCGATATTGTAACTGCAGTCTGGCTTAGCACTTATTCAATCAACTTTATTTCATAAGGCTTCTTTGCTGTACATTTGCTAGATGTCCTATCGTAGGACTTCTGACAGTATTTGTAAAGTGGCAAGCTATAAGGACCATTGCTAATTAGTGAGTGAACATTTTTACATCATCAAAGAGTCACGTTGTATCTATATTTGTGAGACTTATCAAATACCCATCAATCTTGTAAATATTGCTGATCAATTTCCAATTCCAAGATGCTAAAATTCCAGAATATATAGTGCCAGTACGGACACGCTTCTTCCAAAGGACATTCTTATCTATATTTATCTTCTAGTACCGATCTTTATTTAGATAATTACAGGAGTAACATCTGGCGAACACATGCGCTCATAGCAAATTCTTGCAGCTCAAGTTATCTCAAATTAAACTGGACTTACTTGTATTGTGTTTCTGAGAAGGAAAACGCTTCCGTTTGCAACTTTGATGTTTAAGCATTGCTAATTAGAGTTAAATAAACATTATTTTACGAAAGCAAAAAGCATCTTTGCTGGCTGAACTTTACAATTAAAAAACTACACTAAACCGTTCTTGGGATAATCTAATAAGAATATTTTTATATACTTATGCACAATACTAATAATTGTTAATTTGTTATTTTTGTTGATATAGATTATATGTTAAATGAATACCAAAAACAAATACGGAGGTATGTTGTTTCCAGTGTCCTAGTTTATCTAGGTTCCAGTGTCATACCTAGTTTAAAACTACGTCTATTAAATAAATTTGGGAAATAAAAGTATCATGTCTCGCTCATCTTCGAAACATCACTCACGTCATCTTATCAAATCAAATCGAATTATTTTATCAATCGAATTATTGTATTATACAATAGTATTATCAAATCTATTGTAATTAAATTATTAATTAAATCAAATTATCAAATCAAATATTAAAAAGTATTATAATATCTGCCCATACGTACCTACCTTTAGTTTGTATCGCTTATCTGACGCATTAGGTTTATTTATTTGATCAAATCCAGTTTCCCCATTGCTTTACACGTCGTCGTTGCTATAATTAGCAGTGCAATCTAATATCACCCTCATTGCAACAGTGTAGGGTGGATTTTGTAGTGACATTCCGGATTGTCTAGTTTCAGTCTATTTCTGACCGCGAACGCATATGGTGGTTCTTCCGCCACAGAACTTTAACGCGATGTTTGATTTTATTTCAACGTTGTTTTGTAAACAATTCAAATGGTAAATTAAAAACATCGCTTTGTGGGCAGAGGTAAAGTTATTATGAGGGGTTTCTTGAAGGGTGTCTATTGTTTGTATAATAAGTTTGATGTTCGTTGAAATTATTATTACTACCTTTACCTTCTGACGGCTCCGTGGCTTAGTTGGTAGTAGCCCTGCCTTCGAAACGAGGGGTCCCGGGTTCGATTCCCGGCCGGGGCACACTTTGTGTGGTGAAGTTTGTTCTCGGGTCTTGGGTGTTTGTCCTGTGTTTCTGTGTTCGTCCATGCCATCTGCGACACAGGGAATCCTAGTGCAGAGGTATGAATGTGTAAACGTTTAAGGTAAGCTTTTACCCGTGGCGTTATAGTTTTTTGATTGTTAATTCAGTTGATATTTTGTCAAACAATTCTGGTTGTTTCAAGCAAAGTTTATCCCAACCCTTATAAGTATTTAGCAACTAAAAGTAGCCTATAACCTGAGGTCTCATTCATCTCTATATCAAAACTAATCATTTTATTCTTATTTTGAAAATATGCCTAAACTAATAACTCATATTTGGTCGAGAAAATTATCATTTTATTTTTATTTATTTATTTTAATTTTGCTTTATTTGGGAAACAAACAGTACATAATTGCTTATTATTAATGATACATTTAAAAAATACATAGACCAGCGAAGTTTCCTCCATTAAGTAATACAATTTTTGATTAGCTTGTGAGACAGTATGGTAAAAAACAATAACAAAAAAAAAAAGGTGAACAAACAATAGCACAGGGTTAACAAAGATATTCACTAAAATAGATTTATAATTAATAGAAAAAAAAAAAAATAACAGTTAAGTTGAATAGTTAACAAGATAAACTTAAGATTTAAAATTAATTAAGTTACAAAATTGGCAAATGCTTCACATTTATGTTAAGTTGTTGACGAAAGGCAGAAGCAGTTAAATTGAAAATATCAATATCATTAAAGTATCTGTTAAATATATCACATGCTCTATTGTGGAAAACATTTTTTTTATAATTTGTTCTTGATGTTGGAGTCCAAAAAGTTTTTTTTATTCGAGATGATACACGTGGGCAATGAAAAAATATATTTTGGAGTAACAGTTCGGAATCAATTTCATTTCTTACTAATTTATACAAAAACATTTGATCTCTTACGGTACGGCGAGCTTGAAGACTAGCGATGGAGTTAGTGGGAATAGAGGGAAAGCGATACTTATAATGTTTTAAAAATTTATATTGGATTTTTTCTATGTCTTGAATATGAATTTTATACTGAGGGTTCCAAACAGTTGACGCATATTGGAGGATTGATCTGACAAAGCTATTATAAAGAAGTAGGAGTGTTTTGGGGTTTTCAAATTCCCTGCCTATTCTTAGTATAAAGCCAAGCATTTTATAAGATTTAAGTGTCACGGTATGAAAGTGAGTATTGAAAGTTAGTTTACTGTCTAAATAAACTCCTAAATCACGAATTTCAGATACTCTTGCAATAGAATAACCGTTAAAATTATAATTAAACAAGATTGGGTTAGGTTTTCTAGTGAAAGAGATAATATTACATTTCTTGGTATTGAGGAAAATCGAGTTATTTTTACAATAAGTAAAAAGCCTGTTTAGATCATCTTGAAGGAGGTTACAATCAAAAACAGAAGAAACTTTCAGAAATATTTTAGTGTCATCTGCGTAAATTAAACAATTAGAGTGATGAAAGTTTTGAACAACGTCATTGATAAAAATCAAAAATAGCAAGGGCCCTAAATGGGAACCCTGTGGTACTCCTGAACATATCGGAACAAAAGTAGAACAGTAACCCTTGATAGTCACAGCTTGACTTCTTGCTCGTAAATAAGACTCAAGCCATCTAAGAAGATCGCCATGAATTCCAATCTCATATAGCTTGCGAATCAGTATATCATGTGAAACTTTGTCAAAAGCTTTCGAATAGTCCGTATAAATAACGTCCATTTGAAAGCCATCATCCATTACGTCCGACACCAAATGAATAAATTCACACAGATTACTTTCTGTAGAGCGCTTTGTAATAAAACCATGTTGTTGTCTGTTAATTATCGGACGCAATACTGCAAATAAAGAGTCATATACTATTTTTTCGAACATTTTGGCAATAGTACAAAGTTTTGATATTGGTCTATAATTTTTAATATCATGTTTGTTACCAGACTTAAAAATAGGCACCACAAATGATTGTTTCCATATTCCAGGTAAGCTGCCAGTACGAAGCGAGTTATTGAATAAAATAAAGATAGGCAAATCCAAGAATCTATAATATTGTTTTAGAAAAGAGGGTGGTAGACCATCAGGCCCACAACCTTTATTTGGGTTCAGGTTTTTTAAATATTTTCTAACAATCGTGATAGACAGTTCAATATTACTCAAAATTGTGTTATCAATATTATTAGCAATATTGTTTGTAGAAGAACTATTTGCAGATTCAAAAACTGATTGAAAATATGTGTTAAACATGTTACAAATAACGTCAACGTTAGAGCTAGACGTGTTATTATAAAACATGGAGTCAGGGAGCTCCCCCGCTTTTTTTTTTGACTTTACAAATGACCAAAAATGTTTGCTATCTAAATTAATTTTGGACTCAGATTTTTTTATAAAATATTTGTAGCATTCACCTTCCACAATTTTTTGTCTAACTCTTAATTTTTTAAAGGTTATATAATCATCAATTTTATTATGTATTTTCCATTTGGTATGAAATTTAAGTTTTTCTTTAATTATTTTAATGAGAGGCTTTGTGTACCATATAGGATATCGATTGTTTGATTTAACAACTTTTTTTGGTACGTACTTATCGATTATTTTATTAACAATTTTATAAAAAGAGTCAGTTGCAATTTCTATATCATTAACATTTAAACAAGATTGCCAATCAATTTCAGAAAGAGCTTTACTAATGGCATTATGATCAGATTTGTGATATAAATAGACAGTGCGTGGTGCTGGATGAATAGTTTTACATCCAAGTTCTAATGACACTATTTCAAGAGCTGGATGATGTGCATCTTCCGGCAATAAAGGCGAGGTGCTTCTAACTACTTTACATGGACAATTACCTATAAGCAAATCAAGCAACCTGTCATTCTGATTGAGTATGTGATTAAACTGCTGAAAACTAGTAAAAGCCAAAAAATTTTCAAGCTCGGATGCAATGGAGTCGTTACTGAAGTTTACAGTTACAGGCAAACCATCAGAGAAATCCCATTGAACATTGGATATATTAAAATCGCCAATTATTAAATATGAGTCATTAGGATGTTCCAAAGCAGATTCAGCAACTGTATCAAAAAAATTTACCATTGATTCGCGATGTCCCGGTCCGTGGGGAAAATAACAACAGTATATTTTAAGCAATTTGTGGTGATTTAATTCAATGGATATTTCGATAATTTCAGCATATACGTTTAATGATTGTATGCATTTAGAAGTAGTTACTACGAGCTCTCGCTTAACCGCTACGAGCACGCCACCGCCCATTTTATTACCCCGTATTTGGAAGTTTCGGTCACATCTGTAAACATTATAACGGCAGTCAAATAATTCAGAACTAAAGATACCTTCACAAAGCCATGTTTCACTTAAACATACAATATCAAAATTTGCAAGAAGTATACTTTTAAAAAAATCATTAGTCTTGGTGCGTAAGCCCCGGACATTCTGGTAGTATATGTTGAGTATACCTAAAGGATCACCTGTAAAAGATAACTTAATACATATTTATAATTATTATATAATAGTATAACCAGTTTATAAGAAATAGATGCCGAACAAATGATAAAAAGTATAAGGATTCCTCGTAAACATGTGATTTTTGTGATATTAAAAAGCCTTTTGTTTCCTGAGCATTGCCACTCAATAACTGAGAACAAAAAATATTTTAATCTTAAATATACATAACATGGTAAGCGGATAAGCAAACAAACAAGATAGTCAAAGCAAATAATCATGCATGAAAAGTTGATAGACTTAACTCCTAGACAAGTTTTTTTAAATCGTCCTCGCAACCGAAATGCAAGACTGGGCTAATATCAGACAAACGAGCCATAATTGTGCAATTTTTGACCCATACATACTTATATTTTTTTTCCTTGGCGAGTTTTTTCACTTGCTGCAGTAGACCTTTATTGTGCTTCGTAAGATGATCATTGAAGTACACAGGGAAATCTTTCCCCACAAAACCTAGGTCTGATGCATGAAGCCCACGAAGCTTTCTTAGACAGGACAGGAACTCGTCTTTTCTAGAGCGACATAGTAAGCGCATTACAATTGGCTTAGGTTTACTCAAATCTCCAGTAGATGGCGCCACGCGAGTAACAAAATCAATATCAGTAGGCAACAGCTCAAATTGAGTACGCTTCGCTAGTTCACGTACGACATCCATCAGCTTCTCCCCATGTTTTTCAGGGATTCCGAAGATTTCGATGTTAGAGCGCCTAGCCCACTGATTTTTGATGTTAATATCACCTTGAAATTGTTTAAAAGATGCTCTCAATACTTCCATCTCCGAAATAACAGCATCACATTGCTTAACTTTTGCCTCCATCTTATCCATTTTAGTATTTATTCTACTATATTCTTGGCTCATAAATTCCATTGAGGATTTTATATCCTTCAATTCCTGCTTCAAGTACGATATTTCGGTAGAAAATAAAGACTTGAGAGTAGAGCTTAGGTCATTCTTCATTTTTGCTATCTCACTTTTTATCATGTCTGCGATATCCTGATTGTTGCCTAGAGGCGACTGTAGCAACGGCGAGCCTTGAGATGACTTTTTACTAGCACAATCAACGTCCAATGTCAGCATCTGGGTCTCCTTAGTGCCATCCTTATCATCACGAGTACAAGTACGCACAGGAGTACTGTCTGATTTTATCCTTCTTGTTTTCTGCTGACAATTCGGACACACCCACGATGATTTAAACTCTTTTGTTACCTTTTTGGTTTTTTCAGGCAAAATGCATTGGTAGTGATGCAAAACTTTGCACATCTTACATGGTAAGGTACTAGAGGTCTCTCCTTCCGTTGACTGGCAGCAACCAAAGTTTGGCATCGTAATTACTCGGTAATTTCACGGCGCTACGTCACTGCTAGTTGGCTCAGTTGGTTTCACTGTCGACTGAGATACAGCGACCGCAGGTTCAAGTCTCACCCGAGGAAGTGTAGTTTTTGCGCGCAGAATTTATAGACCTCGCCCACCAGTGCTTCTTGATCAGCCCAACTAGTATTATCTTCTCTTTCCAACCACCCACTGGGAGGAGCAACGCGTCCAAAACGTGTATGAGGAAACGAGAATTACCAAAAACAACAGTTGACCAATAAAAAAAGCGGAATGCAAAATAAAACTAAAAATTGTTCTCCAAGCGACACACGTCCGTTCACAAGCTATACTTGAAATCATAAATTGTATAGGTGTTTTATCGTTATACGAGTATCTTAAACAGTAGTAGTATCTTTAACAGTTATTTAAAATTGAAAGTTAGTACTAATACATATTTAATTCAAAACATGAGTCCTAAATTAGAATCACCATTTCATCTTATCCACACTTCATTGAGATATGTACGCGAATATCAATCATTTCTTTACATAAATTTATTCGCAATTCATGTTACCGCTATTTCAGTATCTCACATCGCAACTCAAGGAAATGCATCGTATAATGACACAGCTTTAGCTTATTATATACAAGCAGTATTACCACTGCAGGTACTAAAGCTAAAGCTCTGATACTTAGGCTAAGATAAATGAACTGTGTAAAAGTTCATGAAACTAAAAGTAATTAATTTAAGTAGGATTAATTAGTTATTAAATCGAAAAGAAGATGACGCTATGTTTGAAAACATTGTTATTTTATTTTGTAAGATTCATTTTGTTTGATTGTATTCTAGGTTATTTCTTTGTTTATAATTGTTTAATTTTATTTTATTGTGTAACAGTATGTTATAACAGTCAACAGTGAATTAAATTGTTAGTTTTTTCGATTTCTAATGAAAGAAATTTATAACACTATAGGTAGCCAATAATCATCAAAATCCATACAATAGAACGATAAGATATTCCGCAAAATTACCTCTCGTACGGTCGAAAGCGCCGGCTAAGGCGATCTAAATAAACACAACCATTCAAGTTTTTTCCTCGCTATCTCACAAAACATTAAAACACATGTTACACCGTTCCATCAAACCGCACTTTGTGGTGCACTGAAGCGTTGCAAATCCACTTTTTCTACGGTTATCATCATCCGTTAACGGTGTGATGGGCGGCTATAGTACCGATATTAGATTACGTATAGTGGGATTCCAACGCCTAGCTGGAAATTGTGTTGGTTTCATTAGAAAGATCGAAACATTTTTTCTTAAGTCATAGTCAAAGTCAAAATTATTTATTTCAATTTAAAGTCACTATTTTTAAATAAATATGTACCCACAAGATTACACGTTCGTATTTTTAAGTTTAGCGCTTCCTCAAACAGGTAGAGTTCATATCTATCCTACCCTCTTTATTTCAGATAATCGTATCATAATCATATTCGCTTAACTCTCAGCTTTGTAGCTTAACACTGCCTTCTGCGCTGTAGGTCGCGGGTTCAAATCACAGGGCAAACATTCGTGAGACGAACAAGTTTATATTTACAAAAAAATAGTATAAAAGTATTCTATCAGAAATCTGGTTCCCATATTGCAAGCTATTTTGGGCATATATTTATGGTGTGGTAAAAGATTGAGGGCTCAGTCTTGCCTTTTTAAGAATGTCTACAGCCGCCACGGCTAAGTTTTCGGCAGTTATCAACTGTTCACAGTTACCTAAGTATTGTTTATGATCGTAGAGGTAATTGCAATAGTAAGAAGAGGTAAACCCATTAAAAAAAACAGGTTTTCTACGACGAAGCCGTCAAATGCAAACATTTCTGGTTAAACTGACTGTGTACAGTAAAAAATATATGAAAACAACAACAACAACGTTAACACACTCATACCTCTGCACTAGGATTCCCTGTGTCGCAGATGGCATGGACAAACACAGAAACACAAAACAAACACCCAAGACCCGAGAAACCAAAGTCTTCGTCATCAATTATTTAATTTAAATCACATGTTTTGGCAGGTCGGAGGTTGTAACAGCATCTTAAGCTACCCTCAATCAGAGGACGCTGAGAAGCTGTACAGGCTATTTTATCAAGCCGCAAAAGCCCATATTTACACGGGGCACACGCACATACGCTTTGAAGGCAGCGCTACTACCAACTAAGCCATGGAGCCGTTTATGAATATCTTTAAACTCTAGCATGAAGCGTCAACGCAACATCTCCTAATGGAATCTGTCGAGAGTGGAAGCAACATCATCTGCCAACAGATGTATTTACGAAGGTGTCAGCTACGTCGTTTGCTTATTAAGGGGGTGTCCCGTCTTCACTAAAATTAGACTTCTTAGAAACCCTTCTCTTGTATATATCCTAAAAATATCTTTGTATCTTTAAGATTATTTTTCTTTTTAGATTGATCCTATCATGTTTATTGAATATTTTACCTACTATTACAAAGTACTGATGTAAAAAAAACAATCGTGTTTCAAATTTTTTACACTTTGTAGGGCACGCATATAAAAAGCTTATTACTACCATTTCCTAATTACCACCACCGGTTTCTAAAAGGCCTAACATTTTAAAAGTTTTTTAATTTACATCCTAAACGAATGTCCGGAAAGATTATAATGTAAATAAAAAACATGAATTATCTTACAATGCATTTTCATTTATGATGAAAAATGTTATCTTATTTATACTTACGAGTTAAGTGCCATTTATAATATGATTTTAATTAAAATTAAATTAAAAGTGGTTAATTGAAAATAGTTCGTGTGCAAAACGTTTTTTTTTTAATATCCAATTGGACAAGTTTGGATTTCTTCCATTGTTTGGATTGTTGAATTTTCATTAGTAGTATATGACCTCGACGAATAATTGTGCTAAATTATTGTCTTTTTATTCAAACCAGACTTCGAAAACCATGTCACGGGTGACATAAATTCTACTATATATAAAATAGAAATCAATGGCTGTCTGTCGTCTGGAGCGTATGAACTACCGCCGACATCCATCCACTATCGTTTCAATCGATCTGCTTCTGACATGTGGCTTTCTTCGATAAAGTAAGAGAGAAAGACCACAGATTAAATACATTATGTTTTCTGCAAATACGTCTTAAGTAAATTCATACCCGTAAAGGTTATAGAACATTTTATATGGTTGATGAAATTATATATGTTAAAAACGTTAATCGTTTTGGTGACATGGTTACAAAATTGATGCCGATAATCTATCTATAAATAGGTAAATTGTCGAGAAAATTCTCGGAAAAGCGCGGGTCTGAACGCGGGACGCAGCTAGTATATCATAAAAACAGATACGATATAAGTAAAATTTTATTAATTTATTAAACAATTTGTGACTGATTTTGAGGAAACTGGCAGACTACTCACGATCAACTTACACTTACTACGAAAGCTTGTTAAGAAATAAAGCGCTCTAGTTACTTTCCTAACTCTAACGACAGTATTGGTAGTTTACAAAGCAAGAGGTTCCGCGTTCGATTTCCGGCCGCGGCCAACATATGTGTCGACAGCGTGATGTTTGTCCGATATAGTGCACCATAGCCTAAAGTCGTTTTCACCGAATATCAACAAAGCAAAATAGTTCAATCAATTTCGGTTGATTTTTTTAGCCTTTTTGTAATAGTTCAATCAAACAATTCGTTCGTTGACACGACATTGTGTCATAACTGCGAAAATCGTTTTTTTTACGGGCCGGGTCTGGCAGTCGTGCATGCTGCTTTCTATCAAACTTTGCGAAAGCGACAAAACTGTCACCATAATAAATACAAATAAAACCACTTCAAACGTTGTGTAACCAACAAAAGAGACGCGTTTTTTTAATTCGCTCCACTTGGTTAAGAGTGAAAGTGTTCTTGGTTAAGTTAAATCTACTGGTGGAATTTATTTCAAAGCAATTAGGTGACAATAAGACAACAATTTATTTGACAACTTTACGCTATAAGATTATTAAAAGTCAGTCATACCAGTGGGCTTGATTCGCATAACTGAATCATTAATTAAATATGATTAAGTGGCCAACTCTGCTGTCCAAGTTTCCAAGTCATCCAACATGTCTTATTGGTCGGTATAGACCGACATCTTCATGAGTTTTGCCGAAACACAAAATACCTCTAAAGTCTAAACAGTCACTCACAACTACTAACAGGGGCACAGACCTGCTTAACTTAGATGATCTGCTAGCTTCGCCACGAACGCTTAGGTTCTTTAATCCACAAGAACTATCGTCCTTGAGTTATTTGAGTTATTCATCAACCGTAGCAGCCTGTAGCCACAGGGCCCATACATTTTTACCGCTGTCGTTTGCATGCACAAAACGGCGATAAGTCTACCTTATCGACAAAACCCGGTAGCCAGGGTGTGCTCCCGTGCCTGGCATGACTATCACGGCTGCTGAAAAATCGTTTGGAAAAATCACGAACCCTTTGCATGTTCAGGAGGAGATATTTGAAAGTCGAAATGTCAGCTAGCAGTTTTATTGGTTTGGAGAAATGAACATTGCCGATTTAACGGCTATGTCAATGCCAAATGAAATCGTTATGTTGGATTTCAGTTTTTCGATTTTGAATGCATGCTCTTTGTGTTTATAAAACAAGCTGTTATATCTTGTTTGTAATGAAGTTTGCAGGTTCCAATGTCGTTGCATTTTTCGTTTGTAATTATATGAAAGTTATTACTGTTATATAGTATATATGAAAACGAAAAATCAGTGTGCGAGTCATGGGTTCGTGTCCATATATATTATACTCGTATTATAAAAAATATACTATAAGTATTCTATCAGTAATGTTTTTATGCACATCGAAGGCTAAATCATAACATAATAGCTGCCATATCATATGATTTCACGTCTTTGGATATCCCAGTCTTCTTTTTACATGTGAGTGGCCAGCAAGACCTTTAAGCGGTATGAAAACTGGAAAATGGAGTTTTTATGTAGCTCTAAGGTCTGTTTAGGTCTGTGTTTTTTTCGACTAGTATTTTATATGTTATTTATATTAGTGGTGTACAATAAAGAGTTTTCTATCTTCTATCTATGTATAATATCATCTTCTCTTCATTATCCGAGTTTATTGTCGCGTAAGTTTGAGACAACCCTTCAGTTTGTTCCACTTTCGGCTATTTTAGTTTGATATGGGCCTGTTTTGTTATTGAAAACAGCTGTATAATCCTTTGCTTTTGACAAGTTAAATAGACTTGTCAAAAGTGTTTGGACAGCCGCTGATAATCATATGCGCTTAAAATACGTTTTAAAATACGTAGTATGTTTCATAAGAAGTTGTTTTTCCAGTTAATCCAATGATGTGAGAAATATTTAGATATTATTTTGTACAATAGTTTGCTTTTTCACCAAGTTGTGAAAAAGCAAACTAGTTTACTAGGCAAAGGGCTCCATTTAGCAACAAAAGGCAATTGGCCTAACTCTACGTTAAAGTACTTCCTAAAAAGTTTTTCGAAATGCTGTCCAATGTATAGTATAGCCATATGCAATGTTGCAAAAGATAAATAATAGCGCCAAGTGTAGCGCACACAAGCAAACATTCCTAAGCTTCCGCGAATATTTCTCAAGAATCTACTTTGTCTCTAAAAGTTGCCTGACTTACCGAAAGCTTCAGCGAAAGGGTACTTTTCTCTCGATCTTTATAATGTAGTTATCTATATTTGCAGCACGTTTTGCGGCTGTTCTGCGTCAACCGCAGTACTTGGGGCATGGTCTTAAATCCGTGAATCCATCGCTGGTGCCAAGTTATCCATCAAGCGACCTTGCTGACGTAAATAGCTTTGATATCACTCAGTATCAAGATTTAGGGCTTTCAGGGACGCAAGGCTAACGGCTATTACTAATAGACCTTGAGTCGCTACTGAATTTTGTTGAGTATCGAAGTATTGGCGTTGGCGCTGATATGGTGGTAGATAGATTATAAACTTACGAGTACGTACTAACTAGAAGTAAGAATTCGTATGTACCTAAACTTTTTTCTTTAAATAACAACTTAATAAATTGTCAGGCAAATCGGGACTCCATGATAGAGACGCGAATGTCAGTTTATTTGTTTGTTTGTTACGCGTTCACTCCTTAACTACTCAGCCGACAACCTGCCAGATGCCAAAGATTTCATCATGATCAAAGAAAGATTGCACATTTTCAGAGGTACAGAAAAGGATATAGGCTCAATCATCGTTTCAATCAATTTATTTCCGGATGAATCACAGATACATTCATACAAACTTTCGCTTTTTTAATATAAGTCTGCTCATTGGAAAGAAACAATGAGACAGGAGACTCAAATTAATCGTGTTGTTGATTGGTTTCTACCCTGAAGTTCATTATTAGTTAAAACTATAGATATTTGTTTTTGTTTCTTTCAACAATTCTTGGCTACTACTCGTATCTATTCATCCACACAGGAATCTAATTCTACTAATGCAAGAGTTAGAGGCACAAATGTCAAACTACTTGAAATTTGTCCATGTTTTGTCTTTATTTAGTTAAATTAATTACTTTCGTTCCAACCCTAGCCTCGTTATACCACCTAAGACCGTGTACCTGTTAGTCTGTGGCATAAGCTTGTAAGACGCAGTTTAGGGCTTAACCTCTGTAAGTGCGAGTAAGCACACAAGTTTTCGCCACTGTAACCCTTATCGTAGGTGATGTTGTTGGTTCAGTGAGTTATAAACATTATACTCGCCGTAAAAAACGATGCTTTTACAAGTAAATCCACATTGCAATTGAAGACGTATTATAAGGTCCAAACAATCCAAACAAACTATCTTTTCCAAACAAGAGTAAATAACCTATAATAATAATAATATAATAAACCTATATACTGGTATGTTATAATAATATTATAAAATATAAGAAACAATTATGCCTTGATGAAGTACTCGACTTTTATGGACAATTATTCCATTTTACGATTTCTAAAATCAATTAAGCGGTAGCTATTTTAAGAATTATGTCATAAATTGTAATTACCTAGGATTTGTACATTAAATGAGTTTATTCGTTTTTAATTTTATGAAGGCATGTTGAGGCAGATTGAGAAGTGCCTTACGCCTATGCATTTTTTGAATATTTAATTGATTTGCATGCATTGCACCGTTTCAAATTCAACGCTGTTTCAGAACAACCCAGGCAAATAATATTCAATTCCAAACCAGTGCCACTATTTGCCACTAATATTAAACATTGGATGATGACATTTTTGATCCTTTTCCTCTAAATCGTTTAAATTTTAAATCAAAATGTTTAATACATTTTTAATTATATATTAGGATTTCCACTTTAATAGTACATGTGTCGCCTTTACCTTTGGTTACGGATATATTATCGCTCCAATATAATGGCATTCCTGACTCGAGTCACTTCAAGTATCTAATAAATTTTATCAGGATTGAATGGGACATCTAAAGGTCAACGTCGACTTTTATCAGTAAAAGGAAATACCCGCTTTTCAACCGAAGCCATTAAATCGAATGATAAGTATATCTAAAATTAATATAGCACCCTTAGAATAAAAGTGACTTAAGTCAAAAAATGCAATTTGTGGGAAATCAGCAATAAAGTTTTCAAAAATGGATATAGTTGAATAAATTTAAATATGTCTCGCCTGTGTTTCCGTGGAAATGAATGATTTTTTGCGGATTTATATATAATATTATACAATAGGTACTGATATTTTAAGGTTATAAGGTAGGGCCTTTTAAGGTTAGTTTATAGCAAAATCTGAATTTACAGAAATTTTGAATAACGACATTTTCATTCTAAAGGTGCGATATGTCAACCTTGAAATAAGTTTAGTATTCTTTACGAGTGGCCTCACAGCTCTGTTGGAAGTGCCTGCCTTCTGTACCTACTGTAGATTGTGCGTTCGATTCCCGCCCAGGGCAAACATTTGTGTGACGAACATATGCGTTTGTTCTGTCTGGGTATTAATTGTATTATATTTATCTAGAGGTATTTATAAAACAACTACTATAGACCAGATCACTAATAGAATATTTCTGGTTCCCATAATACGTGTTGTGCTTAGACTGGGATAGGACGACGCTGTGTAAATTGTATATGTAGATAGAAAAATTATTTGCATTACGAATGATAAAATTGGGATCGATAAAATTTATTTTTTATTTGTCTTTGTCAAACATTGCAGACAGACGTACAATTTGTACAAAGAGATGAAACAACCAGTAATCTCGGCTTCATTGTTTATGGACGGATATGTAGGTACTCGGTTGACGAGTGTAGCGCAAGAACAATCGCGTACATCTTCAGTTAAGGGCATAATTACACATATCCCAGCACGCGCGACCCGTCTCGCTCACAAAGGCTGACAAAATTACTTGGTCCTTTGAAATATGGGCCATTGCACCAAGTCTTGATGCCGTTGGATTAGTTTGTTTTTATCGGTGATCCTTGTCGTAGACTTAAATAAAAGGAAGAGGTTATGAATTCGGCTTTATAGCTTATTATTTACTTTATTGAATACCGATTAGAATGTTTTTTTTTTTAATTTTATAGTGTGATATGTAAACGTATTTATACCACCTAAAAATAAGAATAAAAAGGTGTGGAAAAAATAAGGAATGAATGTATTAAAGTCGGTTTACTGGATTTCTAAAACACTAAAAAGTATATTACAGTTGATACAGTAGTAAACAGTTTTTAATAGAGTTGTCAAGCAGAATATTTAATATTTACTGCTTAAATCCACCTACAGGGTTACACTACTTCTAAAGGCCAAATGCCGCACTTTCTAATTTTGTTCGTTTCTCGATAACTTATTTTGGATTAATTTTGATTACTGACACTAAATTTATAATAATAAATAAACATTCATGGATATTTCACACAGCGCAATCAAGTCCCAAACTTAGCATAGCTTGTGCATTGTAACGTGGGGGCCAAATTACTGATAGAAAACGTATATGTTAATACATACATATCAACATCCAAACAGAAACAAACATTTATCGTCGCAAAAATATTTGTCCTAGATGAGGAACGATTCCATTAGCTGCAGAAGGCAAAACTTGAGCTGTGAGGTCGAAACAGCTTGCTTCTTTACGCCTCTTGCATGTCGATTGTTTTAGAACGCCCTGATAATAGATGCTTTACCTGCAAGTCTTACAGAAAAAAGTACTATTGTACCGAATTTCCAATTTTTTTCACTAAAAGAAATAAAACTTTTTTTTTGTATTATATAATATTTCAACCATCATAAATTAAAAAAAAAAAACCTAATTGTAACATAACGGAGCATCACTTGAAAACGACTCGACGTTTTATTTCGTTAATTCTCAGGACAAGGTTTGTATGAAAAATAAAAAACATACTTAAAACTTTTAGCCCAGCATAAGCGCCTCATTAGTAAATTGCACCTGTGCGAAGCCGGGGCGGATCGCTAGTGGATAATACAATTCGTATGCTCAAGTAGCATCCTCTTGGCGATATTGCTAAGTAACTGAGTAAAGTGCTATGATCGTGCAAAGAAAATAACCGGACACGCTTAAAGAGCAGCAATCATGACACTTTCAAATTGAAAAAAGCTGTCAAGTGCTAGTCGGTGTTAACGTAATGAGTGTTCTGTACACTGGCTAATTCATGTTGTTCTGTGCAGTTACAATGTTGCTTACTCGTAGCTATAGGTACTTATATTTTCCAAGCATCTTATGAAGCTGTATTTTAAGGCACGTCTATTTTAAAAAATCATCTTTAAAAATGACTGGCGCATAAGGCGTTACATCTTCGCTTGACAGTTGCGAGCAAAGCGATGCGAATTGGGTCTTCTTACTTCGGTTGGGGATAATCTGAGTCTATTTTGCTCTAGCCG
Organism: Aplocera efformata; assembly: GCA_921293045.1. NCBI lineage: Eukaryota > Metazoa > Arthropoda > Insecta > Lepidoptera > Geometridae > Aplocera > Aplocera efformata. The sequence goes on from OV121057.1 coordinate 4,480,247, forward strand.
CTAACCACTGAACATCAGTTGGGATCTCAGCTCGTTCGGTCGCTTTAGATACTTTATATTTTTTTTATATTATGATGTACGTTACCTCGTACTTAACCCATTTATTTCATTTGATCTCAAGTATCGTTTGGACATATCAAACTTGACGGTACGTACTTTAATCGATATCTAATACAATAGGTATATGGCAGTTAATACTCGTGCCTCCCGACTAACTTCTTTCGGACAGGCACCGTAATGATGTGGCACAAATTTGTTCTATTTATAACATTTACGTACGGAACACTAAAAAAAAATAATCGATGATTGTCTCCGACTTCCGTTTGATGCCACAGGCGTGGCAGCGTGTGTAGCCATAAGCGACAGCGGCGAATGACGGCTCCGTGGCTTAGTTGATAGCAAACCTGCCTTCGAATCTAGGGGTCCAGGCTTCTATTCTCGGCCGGAGCAGACTTTGTGTGATGAGCGTAAAAATTTGTTCTCGGGTTTTGAATGTTTGCCTTGAGTGTGTTTGTCTATGCCATCTGCGACACAGGGAATCATAGTGCAGGGGTGTGTTTTACACATATTTTTTAATACAACTAATAGCACTTTTATTTCTCTTCGTTTACCTGAAACTTGTCGCCAGCGCATTATATATTCAGAGCTGATTACGCTAGAAACGGCTCCTACAATTCCCAATAAAATAGCTTTAGTGCAAATAATACGCTTTGAAATAGGACCATTCCTTTTAAATATTAGTTGCCCCAAATAAATTTTTCACATGACCACAAGTTATAAGTTTGTGTGAGACAAACAAACTTATATCACCCCTTTTTATATAGCTTGTCCATATATATGAGTCGTCAAAAGTAAGAGATTGTATCGCTACCGCTCGTCGCTGCTCATGTTTGCTTAACCCATAGCAATCGAGATGTTTTTTGCAACATTGTAATCGTACACCAATTGAATCGCGGCAGACAATGGGCCTTTGTGTGGCGAATCTGTTTGCATCTCACAGCTCGATAGAGAGATCTGTCTTATCGACGTCGCATCTCGACAATATGCCGGGAAATGTAACACGGTGGCATATATCGGACACTGCCTGTATTGGTTGGTAGATTGCAAATATCGCGTTTCTTTTCTTCGAATTTCTACAGACTGTTGTTAGATTTTCGTAGCATTAATTAAAGTATGCTCACCATTTCTCCATTCCAATTTGCTTACTTGCTAGTATTCTAGAGTTCTAGTAAGACACTCCAGCTTACTGTACCTCTCGGCAGCGCGAGGAGTATAATTTCAGGCAAAGGTTGACTTCTGCAGCCAAACAATGCAAAACCTTGACTTCTGCGGGTTTCTACCATAAACATTTTGTTGTTTCTCAACTTGTCCATTAATTAAATTCTTCTTCTTCTTCTTAAATTCTTCGGCTTCTCTCAAGAAATTGTGATTCGTTACCCCATGACAGCCAATCAAGAGGTTGGCTGTCTTGATTTAGGTTATCTTATCAGACGCCCAATCGAGATCTTAGAGTATTACTCCGATATTTGCATAGTACTCGTGTATTAGAACGTGTTTTATCTGGGCAGAATATTGTCGGAGCTATAATAATACTCTGTGTGGGTTCTTAAATATCTGTGATCATAATTTCGGGACAAATTGTCCGAGCGGTCATCGCCTGCTTTTTTCCTGTCCGTGCCATTCAGACCGAGACAGTGCTTTACCGTTTTCTTGCGTTTGCCCGCTCATTACCGCCGACCAACCGGCCGGAAACGGTGTAATGAGCTTATTGTAATTATGAGCCGAGGATACCTATCTATCAATTTATAGTGGAAAAGTGGATGTGGATAGCGACATGTCGTTTTGGTTTATGTTCCAGTTCATAAACCAAAACGACATGTTTCATCAGTTTTTTTATTATATAGCAAAAAGTTTATTGGAAAAAACATAATTGAAGTTGAAATAGACACTAATGACAATTTTCTTGTTTCAGGTATGTCGAACGCGCAAATTACGAAACGAACGAGATCGATATGTAGGAAGTGTCGAGAAATGCTGGAAATAGTTGATCCCAAGAGTCGAAAATTTAAGAGATGATGCGATTTTGAGGTTTATTTCAACTAACTACGGTAATATAATGATCGCGTCCTACTTTTATGTTAAGTATTTCGCTACCGAAGTTTTCCAAATTCAATATTCGGTGTGAGATATTTTTTATTAGCTTTTTTCGTTTTATTAGTTGATAATATCTATTTATATTTATTACACATCATACTTGAGTGATGTAAAGATCTTCAACTTGTTATTTCTTATAAGTTGTGTCTCACAGCTTAGGTACAAGCAAAAACTGTTTTTAGTAGTTTAAATTAATTGAATGAATACATCATAAAATTAGCATCAAAAGATGAACACAAACAAGAGTGATAAGAAGTAGATGCCATTGCTTTTCGAGTTTCCGAGATATTTATCATGAAATCAGAATTTTGTTGACTCCCGATATTTCGAGACAGTTTCACGCGTCACCGAGTAAAGTGGTAACTAAGGCAAACTCAAAGTCATTTATTCCTTTAGAACTCAAGTATCGTTTGGACATTTAAAATTTTACACACCCAAGTAAACACATTCGTGAGCATGTAACGTGGCACAGGTCGGATGTCAGATGTGGTGACAGATGTCGCATGTTACTCTCTCGTCTCATGTCGCCGCGGTGAGAATACCAACTCAGCTATTTAGTTAGGTTTATATTCATACGGTCAATATTAAATATTTGACGTCATAAATTAGTAGCGAGGCGTTTAATTTGCGATAACGCAGCGGGCAGGCTTCCATGGCCCATAAATAACAGTTGTGAGCACAAACAGCATGCAACCTCTACTATACACTGCTAAGCCTCTGCTTGGGTTATCTTGAGTTGCCTTTTTTCAAGCACACATTTCGCTTTAGATCCTTTGACACGTTATATGCTCACGAATATGTGTACATGCATGTGTAAAATTTGACGTGTCCAAATGATACTTGAGATCTAAAGGAATAAATGAGTTTGACTTTGATTTTAATCCTGATGAGTAAAAGCGAATAGTTTTTAACCTCCCAAACATCTTTACAAATAAGACAAGCCAAAACATGAAATCTGACTGTAATTTAACATATACCTATGGGTGCATAAGGAGCTTCTGTTATATGTTATTCAACACCAGTGTTTGTGAACACGCGTAAAAATCTTCCACGTGTTTCTTTTTCTCTAATTTGGTTACGTATGGTCAAACATTATACCTATTAGGCAATATTGAGAAAATGTAACGATCTTTATAATTAAATGCTGCGTGTGTGGGTGTTAAGTAGCCATTTTGTTTTATTTGGAAGAGATTTTTGTGCGAAATAACAATATATTTTACTCGGTCACTAATGGACCATCACTTCAAAGACTTAATCACATTCGACCAGTTAATTAAAGACTAAATGTAGGCCGATGCGTTTTAAACGCTCAGATTGTTTGGATGTGTTTGTACTATATATTTTTAAAACGTTTACACACTCATACCCCTGCACTAGGTATAGCGACACAGTTGGCATAGACAAACACCCAAGACTCGAGAACAAACTTTCTCACCACACAAAGTGTATCCCGGCTTTAGATCGTACCTCTCGGGTTCGATTCAAAGGCAGGACCCCCCTCACTGCGAAGACAGAGCTACTACCAACTAAGCCACAGTGCTGTTTAGGTACTATGTAAAAAAGTGTAGTATTTTGTAAATGCATAGTTAGGATTTTAAGATCTTAAGTTATAGGACGCAAAATACAAGTATTTTGGTATGCTCATTTATCCAACATAAGCACGTTAAGTATTTTTTTCGATATCTTACTCTAAATGGCACAGATACAGATCAAATAAGAAATTGCGATTGAATTTAAAATTGCCTGTCAAAGAGAAAGATCGACATAATAATAAAAATGCGTTGCCATTCAGTGACCAGTATTTTAATTTTTTTTTATTATATAATTGCCGTTACTTTCATTTAAATTATTTCTTGTGCATTATTTTGAATGCCTTGTGCATTTGATTTTCATTAAAATAAAGCAAATAACCTCAATCTCTTCTCTCAAGAATTGTATTATATTATAGTTAATTTTGTTCGTAAAAGTTTTGCCTTGGCTCTCGGATTATTATGAAATTATTTATGTTGCTAAAAGAAAGTGTTAGCCGAGTTATTCGTGGGATAATAGTGGGAGCGATGCTTTTCCTTCGTTCCTAAAGTGAAAAGTTGCTTATTGAGGTTCTGCCTAACCTCCCAAGGACGAAGGCGTGTATAAATGTATATTTATGTAGTAAAGTCATTAATGAACTTGTAAAATACAACCTGTATTTTATAAGTACTTATACTTCTATACATAAAGATCTTATCGACACTGTTCTGAGGGGAATATAATGTTTTTACTGCTTTGCATATCTCTTTGAAATAATGTTTTTGTAACGTTTGCTTATTTACCACATATAGCTAGCAACTAAGGTGAATAAGCCAGGCAATGGATTGGAACGGATCTTGGTTGTTGAAGCGTTGAAAAGTGTATTGCTCAAACTGTTTTTAGGATTACAAAGATAAAGTCTAAGACTTGATTTTTTATTCGCTGTCCTCACGGCTTGGCGGTAGCTTTGCCTTCTGCACTGTAGGTCTCGGGTTCGATTCGGATATGCAATAATAATAAAGCACTTTATAAGTATTGTATCAGTAATATTGTTCATAAAGTACATCGATTAGTTTAAGGCTAAGGCTAGACGGTGTTATGTGAAATATCTACGAGTATTAATTTATTTAATATTTCAAACAAGTTATGCTTAAAAGAAGACACGACCAGATGGGCTTAGTAATAGGGTTTCCTTAAACTTTTTCTACGGTACTCTGTAACTGTTTTATTACTTTAAACGAGCAATTCTTGTTTATTTATTCATTTCGCGTATCTCGGAAACGGCATTAAGGATTTGGATGAAATTTGTATTTATATAAGGTTTAGCTGTTTAAATTTACCTGTAAAAAAACGCATTTATATACAAATAAAAACTAAAATAGAGCGAAGCTCGGTCGCCCAGGTACCACAAATAAAGAGAAATCAAATGAATTCTTGTTTATCAAACTTTATAGGTCACTGAGACCCCTAAAGTAGGACGACACGGCATCGCCGGTACTGTCACAAAATATATCTTCTACTCATAAAAATACGGCGAATTTTATTTACACACGTAGGAACGCCGCAACTGAAAATTATATAAACTGTTTAGGTCAAAACAGGACAAAGAATATGCAGTTTCAATTGTTTTCTTCTATTGTGTTGTGACGATACGATATGAAACTACTTTCATCAGTTATTTTCTGTTGTTGCTTTGAGTTATACAAATGCTTACTGAGCCGAATAGAGTTTTCAATTTATTATATGCAAATGAACATATCCGTTCCTACAAAGGGAAACGAAATTCTGTTATGATTTAGTAGGCAAAATGTGATATTTGGCTGAATGCCAAATGGACAATAATTTTTTCTATGCATATATTATGGTCGCAGGAAATCCAAAATTCAGACATACCTACTTTTTAAAAAAGTCGAATAAACTGAATTCAATACTTTCGTCCCGTATGTTTTGGCTTTAGGGGTGAAATTTTGCTTAGATTTATATGTGAACTCCTAAAAGAATTATCCAAATCGATCCACTACAGGCGAATAATTGAGTACCTCCTCCTTTTTTGAAGTCACATTAATATAAAAGTCGATACGTGCCGCATCTCCTTCTCCTAGAAGCCTTTAGTTTGTAGGATTTTATCTTTTTAAAAGTAACGTACCCTCAGTATACTGCATCATATTAAGTATCTAACTAACTAGCTAGATCTCGTGTTGCGAAGTAATGAGCGGTATTGAAGCAACATATACCATTTCATCAGAACCTCATCAACCTGACCATGCAAACTGGCGTTGCATCTGTGCAACCCGCAACAATATTGCATTAAGTGCGCAATTTACGAGCAATTCCACCGGCATGTCCACGGTTCCCACGTTGCATCCGACTAGAATAGTCGAATAAAGCACGTAGATGACGTTAATGAAATGTGAATGGGCAGTAAGAGTTTGTCGCCCTCAAACCTCATGCGAGATCGTATGAGGGATAACATTAGAAGCTAGACTAAAATTCAATGATGACAATGGCAAAGCAGAATGCAGAAGTTTGGAGCCGTAGGATTCTTGTGCTGACTGTAAGCGAACTGCCAAACTGGAGGACCTTAGTCGTATTGTTGTTGTTATGTGCGGAAGTAACCACTTAAAATCAGGTGGGGTACCCAGTCCCACACTTTGTTACATTAAAAAAAATATACGATATATCTACCTATAATATGATAGTTCCAGATAACCAAATGTGTACTTTACGACGTAAATAATATTCATGACCTTTATCTTCAGTGAAAACTAACATTATACCCGTAGAATTAAGGTCAATGGTATGTCGACGTCACTGACTAAACTGAGAGCCAGTGACCTCTTCAAAAAAGCTTGTAGTCATACAAAAATTAGTAATAAAAAATGATATCTACAGTTTGTACCTAGTTTCCTAGTTTCGTTACCGTTGCGGTGTGAAACCACGTTAATCCGACTCGAGTCAGAGGTGAGACGGACTGCTGACGCCGCCGACCCCAAGTTACGAGTAATTTGAGCAAATTCTCACGAATAACACTACTTTGGAGTAATATTAAAGCTAGTTTTCATTGGTAGTGTGCGCTTGAGATTGCTTTGGGAATTACAGTTGTGGATGATAGTGTTAGGACGTAGTAAGCTATTATGAGAATAATTTTTAAAGACATTCACGGCCTTATACACAGCGCCATCTAGCTCCAAACTAAGTATAGCTTGTACTATTGGAGTAAGATAACTGATATATACACATACATATAATAGGTACATATTAACACAGACACAAAACAAACCATTATGTTAGTCACATACACGAAGGTTTACACACTCCCCTGTGTCGGTGATGGCATGGACAAACACAGAAACACAAGACCCGAGAACAAACTTCATGCCCACTACACAAAGTGTGCCCCGGCCGGGAGTCGAACCCGGGAGCGACTTAAGCCCTGCCCCAAGTCACGTACCGTTGGTCCAACACCCGAAACGGATCACGTCTCGTGTGCTTGTGTCACCACACCCACACCCTTCCCGCGGAATATAGCAATGCTAGTGCACCACTACTTGGCGGCAGATTACCAGGAGGCAGTACTTCTCCGGAAGAACTAGGTATAAGTTTTACTGAATTTTTTTGTTGCTCGTCTAGCGCTACCCAGCCGATACGTGTAGACACGCATAGGGTCACCTACGGACGCGAGCAATTTTGTGTTTTTATTCCTCTGAATCTTTGTTTGGATTCATCCAGATGTGAGAAATCATCACAATCACCATTATCATCAGCCTGCATTATTCCGCTGCTGTACATAGCACCACTGGGCCCGATCTTAAACATCTTCGCACCCGCTTTAGAAAATAAATAATACCTACAATTATAAATATTATACAACCTTTTGAGCTCTGCGTATCTTCCAGTTCAGTCCTATTCACAGAGGTGAAGAGATAGCTTATTCTAGAATAAGCTACCTCCGTGATGAGTAAAGCTTATTCCAGACCAAGACCAGACCAAATTACGAGTATGTAAGCCCTAAATAGTTAACAGTTCTTTGGAAAAGATTTTATTTATTTATTTATTTTGTAAGGCAACGCCAACAGCATACACAATAGATATAGGACTAACAAAAATTATAATAACATTGTAAAGAATGTGTGCCAATTAAGAAATTTAATAGCAAAGTATAGCCGTGGCTTATACAAAGGTTCCCTGTTATATTAGCTACTATACCTATTATTATTTAAATTACTGCTGCCTATAAATCTACGATCGATCTACATCACCTATTATTGTCTTTAAATGGAAATAAATAACTATAATTGACTGTTTAATATGGGTATTAAATCGACAAACGGATGAGTTGATTAAGACTCTGCGGAAGAGGTTTTAATTAATTCTGAAATTACTGTCTTTGATGAATGGTAAGTAAAATTATTCGATAATATCTTAAGCCTACGGCATTCCCCACGTGGAAGCGGTGTAAAAGTTATTTATTAGTAGTTACTCTAGATAATCTCATTATAGCGTTGGAAATGTTTGCCGAATAGGTTAAGAAATGCGTGGACACAAAAAAGTAGTTAACGACGTCAATGAAAAATATTGCTAACAAAGAACAATAACTATCAAAAACATTATTTGATACAGTTAAAAAATATTGAAAATTTTAAATAGAAATTTAGAAAAAAACGGGTAGTAAGCATTATTTTATGAACCGTTTTGTTCAGACGTGTATTAACCTAACACTTTCTATAAAAACAAAGCTCAGAGAAACTCCAAAGCAAAAAATATTAATTACATTATACTGTAAACAAAACCTATTTAAGTAGGTACTTGTAACATTTGCTTTCTCCACACATCACGACTCTAAAGCTCCTTACATTCATCCACTTATATAATATAATTTCGAGTGTATGTAGACAATTAATCAACATAGTGCAAACACGTATTTAGGTTAATTAGCTGAAGTGTTACTTCTTAAAGCTACCTTTACACTGGACGCAAAGGCAATGTTAGAAAATTTGCATAACGAGGGATGTGTTTGACGTACTATACTGGTTGATGATAAATAAATAAACTCTATCCACCTCGCTAAGTGGTGCATTTGATTTCATAGGTTAGCATTCCCTCCTCGCGTTAGCGTTCTCGTTGAAGTTAGGGATGAGAGCTAAAAATGCGAGCTAGGAATTATCGATTGTTGTAGTTTTGAAAAAACGGAATAGACGAGTACGACGTAGAATGCGCATGTTCATAGCATATCTTACCGGCTCGGCTTCGCCTCACTTTTATTGTGAATAATGTGCTAACCTATTATTAGTAAATATCTTAAAGTTAAGAATCTATGTTACCAATGTTTTAAGCAGCAATTGCTTTACTCACCGCTTAGCTACCTCGCTCATATGTGGTGTTAAAGCAGCCTGTAGCTTCTTAGAAGCGTTCAATCATTTGCTTTCGAAAAGTCTAGATCTTTCGTATCGCCCATCGCTAATAGAATGTTGAGTTGTTACAACTTAAAGACTTTATCAAGAATAATTCTGACAGCGTTTAATTGGCGCATATTAAAACACTTATCAGTTAAGGTTTTAATATTTCTAATAATATTCGATGCCTGATTTGTAAAAACAGACATCTCTTCAATTAATGCATTAAAAATAAGGTATTATCTCAATAGGTTACCATACACAGCGTTTCGAAAGTTTTTGGGCTACGATAACAAGCCATTAGCAATGGGACATAGACCAGTTTACTTATTGTCAACGGAAGAGATCTAAATCGCTAATTAAAAAACAACGAACTCTCAGCATGTCCAGAGCCGTTAGTTTTGACAGCGAGTTATTATTAATTAAACACTATTTACAGTAACAACCGCATCAATTAGTGTCAATCGAGTCACAATAAAATAAAATCGACTCTCGTTCGTGTATCGATTATTCACACCTACGCGATCGTTACGGCCAATGTTGGTATCATGGTATATCTATAAAGTAATTACATGTATACGATTCCGATTGAATTAAATGTGTAGAGCAATTGAAATGCTTAGAGATACTTTTTCGATTATAGAAATTGAGACGAATTGATAAAGGCAGGGTACTCGTTGGCCTGAGTTTTTAATTTAGAATTTCACAATTTGTCCATTGCTTTCTTAATGAGGGCGGTGGGTATGTAAACAATTAGAAACTCATTTTTCCGATGCTCTGCTCAGTTCATCTTGTTACCGAAATACCTTTTTTAACTGGTCTCTCAGTTTAGTAGATAATAGCTCTTCTTTCTGCGCAATAGATCGTACGATTCCCAGCCAGGTCAAACAGTTGTGCGACGAATATAGATGGCTGTCCTATATTTGGGTGCTAATACTTATGTATGTGTATATACTTATGTATGTATAAGTACTACATAAGAATTCTATCAGAAATTTGGTTTCTCATAGTTCGCTGTCTACTTGGCCCTGTGAAATCCCTATGAATGTTTAATGAATAAAAAAAATTATTTACAAGTACAGATAATCCAGAATACAGTTCCAGATTATATTCACGTCTTTAATAACTTGAAACAGTTAACGTTTGAAAGGGATTCAATTCAACGCTAAAGCTTGATATGAACTGAAAACAGAGCTCGAACCTAAACGAACCGTTCGTTTTGCTTTGAATAACTTAGTACGTAGTTATAATGCTCCAATTATTCTAAACAGGTGCTTTCAGAATGCTCTTTGAAATCTCGTGACATTTACAAAGTGGTACTTTTTCGCCTTGTGAACTAGGCCAATTTCCCGCTCCGCAATTTTAGCTAGAATTATCGCAGCATCTACCACATAGGATTGAGGTGAGCGTCCTGAACATCTTTTTCATACATATTCAACGACACGACGCATCCCCTACTGAGAGAAAACAAGATCGTACGATGTTGTTGTTAAAACATGTACCTACACTTGTTAACGATTTTGAGATCACATTAAATTTAAAACAGGTACGTAAAACTACCTAGTACGTGAATTATTCTGAGTTTTCATTCATTAAGTGTTATAGATGTATCTGCACTGGAATATAAAAAAAAAAAAACATTTAAACGTTTACACACTCATACCTCTGCACTAGGATTCCCTGTGTCGCAGATGGCATGGACAAACACAGAAACACAAGACAAACACCCAAGACCCGAGAACAAACTTCATGCTCACCACACAAAGTGTGCCCCGGCCGGGAATCGAACCCGGGACCCCTCGCTTCGAAGGCAGGGCTACTTCCACTAAGTCGAGGAGCCGTCTAAAAAAACATTGAGGATCATAAATAGAAAACATGCTGAATATATTTAGAACTAACATACCTAGAACTCAATTTTCCTTTATAGTTTTAACTAAAAATTGAATGATTCATCTTTTAATTGTGTATTTAACTTCAATCAATTTGATAGTCTTCGATAAAATAATTAGATTAGATTTGTTGATTTACATTTATACCTTATTTTTTTTAAACTAAGCCCACAAAATTTGCTAATTGCCGAGAGATCATACGCAGTTTTATTGCTAAATTCGGCGCTTGTAGAGTACTAATTAAAGAATTGAAGATTCCATGAGGTATAATATATAAAGTAAATAAACCTTTTGACTTGAGAAACTTCACAATATCTTACGATGTACAGTCGTGTCTTATTGAAAAGCCTAATAACTGAGACTGTTGCCAGGGTGTGGATATGGCGCGTTGCCAGGAGATCTTATGCGGATTATTGATTGATGGTCTGATGATGGGCCCTGTCGTCGGGTGGTATTCGTTCCTACAGATTGATTTTATTGCGTTTAAGTAGCAGAGTGGTTTGTGCAAATGACTGGAACGCAAGAATTGTAGGGTGCACACCGACATTTGAAAATGTACAAGTGCTTATGTTTACAGACTAGTCGCTTTTCAAATTCATTGATAACCTGTAGATTTTTTTTGTAATATTCCCGTTTGTTTGGCTGCCAACTCAAGAATGGAAAATGAAGATGCAGCCTACCATGAAGCACTCAGGCCTCGAACAAGCCTACAGACTCTCCCATCTAATAAATCTGTAATCATTTGTTAAAAACTACAAACTTTCAGATGCATCACGATATCGATATCAGTGCCCATACATGAATCTAGTAAAATACTAAAGCACGCCTGCTCTCAACCGTACAAGGAACTTTGGCATTCACTATCACGCCTTTTGCGATGTTCAATAATAATAAATATTAAAAAAAGAAGAACACATGTTCTTAGATGAAAACAAAACTGCTTTTATTAGACTTGCCAAGTAGCCTAGTAAAACATGCTAAAGCCAGTATAAAATATAAAAGCAGTAAATTTAAAAAGTGAATAAGTAGGTAAGCATCTATCTTCAAAGGACGATGCACTCCAACTCCAACCCACCATGATTGATGATCGCACTGACCTCCTTCTTCACTTTTGCATAATTTGTTGCAGCCAGTTATTTCCCACCAATTATATCATAGATTTTATTACAGAAATAGTTTGGTGTTCGATATGAAATCTAGATTGTTATAATATTAAAGAAAGAAATTGTTTATTTTTCAGCAAAACCATGATTTATTAAAATAAAATTATCGTTAAATATATTTTTTGCAAAACGTGGCGAAGACTCAGACTTTGAATCCGAAGGCCGCTAGTTCAAATTCGAATAAAATAGATTACGCTTAAAACAAAAATCGTGGTATCACGTTTTCGAAGAAATACCTCCAAGATCCGTCATTTCCTTGAAAAAGAAATCGCGGAGACGTGATAGTCAGCAATCCAGTTTGAGCGACCGTGGTAGATTCACAGCCATTCTAAGCCCATTCACTGTCTCCTTCCCAAACATCTTAAACATTGCGATGTCAATTTTTCTTTCAAATACCACTTTGTTCGCACAAAGCCGTTAAGCCTTTAATGCGTGCAGATAGTTCACTACAGCACTTTATAACAATTCCGTGTAGTCATTAGGCAGCAAAAGAAATTGTTTCTGATGAATGAGTGGCCACGTGATGAGTGTCGGGGTCACACCATTAACCTTCAGCGAAACATCAGATTGAGATATCCGCGCTCAGCAGCCGAACGTAAAATTTTTAATGGTTAATCTTGATTGCGTGAGAATTTGCCGGAGAAATTGTTTCAATGTTCCTCGTGCTGGGAGGTGTGTTAGAGGTCGATGACTAATGGGTGTCGTGTTTGGAGCAATAGTTCACCCCTGCGTATCAGTATAAATCGCAATTTATCAAAAATTTTGATTAGGAACAGATGCTGTCCAAATAAACGTCCCTGAAGAACCCCTGGATAATTAATACCCGTGATACCAGCAATCACCCTATCAAGCATTGCATCATCACCTATAAATATTCAGGGACGAACATAAGCAATAAATTAAGCTACGAGTGATAGAAATACTTGTATAGTATAGTATTTTTTTGTAAAAGCATACTTATAAACACTCAGACACAAAACAAACATTTATGTTCATCACACATGCTTGTCCTGAATGGGAATCCAAACTACGATCTACAACACAGAAAGCAGAGCTACTACCAACAGAGATGTGAGGCCAGTTAATAGTAAAATATTTTTAATTTGCATAGAAGGGGGCCGTTTGAAATATATTCTTTCAAACGACCCACATCCTACTGTTACAAGTGTAATTTTGCCATGTCTATCACGATCGGTACCGTTTTAAATTCAATAGGAGATTAGCTTTATTATTCATGTAATATCACCACTGACACAAAGCCTGGCCTACTCCACTAAAAGTTGAAAGTCCATAATATTGATTCATTTGATTTTTATTATTGTAATTATTTTCTTCTGAGATTCTTAATTTATTTGTGTGTTCAAACATATTGATGTATGTGAAGTACCAAAAATAATGAGGGTCAGGTCAGTTGGACCATTCATCAATTCCGGCCGTGATAACGTTAGTTTAATATTTATTATTTACAATTGCGCCTTCATCACCTACGCTTTCGCTTGGTTCGTTAAAATAAAATCCGATAACCTTTCCATCTAATCGGTGAATCATCGCACCTATAAATTATTGGACATACGGCACAAAATAAACAAAATACTCCTATCAGATCCGCCTACCCTTATTTATCTTCCCACACATATTATAGTTGCTGTATCGTTAAACTTTAAATACATTACCAGTTTTCTTATTAACCTATTAGCCTGAAAACTTATTAGGCAGTCAACGAAGAGAAAACCAAGCTTATTTTCAGTTTTTGGGTTGGAGGGCCCTTTGTAGACGCCGGCATAATGGCATTAACGAACTTAGGGTTAATGACCTCTTTCATGAACAAAATATTATAATGAATTTGACTTTGATTTGACATTTCATTTCTAGATTGAATTCACACATAACTAGACTGTAGGAGTATTATAAAACTTACATAATATTATGCATTTATTTTAAATTATCATGTATTTTATCGTGAGAACATCTTATATGGAGCAGAATAAAAATTAATTTATAAATATATTTTTTCTGGAATAGTTTGGAATAAAATAACGAACACTTTGGGAATAACCAATTTGGTAGGCATCAGGAGCTTTTACTAAGTTATCTTTCTCCAAACCTAATTGTTTTTTTGTTAAGGAATTCTAAGAATTATGTGTAAAAGTTGATGGGGACAAACACTTCAAAGTTTAACCCTAATATGTTTTTAACTTGTAATAGTTACCAACTTTTTTTGGGGTGGAAATTATAAGTTCTTTGAACCCACCGTTAGTTGGGGTGTTTTAGTGTTAATTATGTTACTTATTCTGTGACTTCATTACGACATGAAGGCCGTTATTAACCTCGTAGGTAATTTGCATGTAACTCGTGTTCGACACATGTTTTTTTAAATTGTTACATGCATTGGCTATTAGTGGTAACTATGTTTGATGTCTGTGTCCAAAGTAGCAGTCACATGAAAGAAAGTTTGATAACAATATGTTTAAGTATACATAGGTATATAGGCACCAATTATACATAGTTCAGAAAAATTACCAACTTAGTCATTTCAAGTATGCATTTTTGGCTTTTATTCAAACCTTACCCTGATCATTACGAATACAACGAAATAGAAATCACCCAATTCGGTTGAGGCATTTTCGATCTTTTGCGAGACAAACACACAGAAACTTTAAGTCGACCTTTTACTCCTATTTTATTAAATGCTCGCGAAAAGAAAGTCATCCTTCCATTAGAGGTTTCTGCTTATTCTTCCCCATGGAGGGTCGGATAGGCTGTGAAAGTTTCCAAGAAATTTTTAAGAATTCAACGAAAATAAAGAATTTTTTTCATTCTCATTTCACTCTCAGTTATCGAGAGTAGGCCGGTGTCCCTGTAGTGGGAACATTAGAGGCTGGTACAGTAAAGAGTTTTTATTTTGACTTTGACTTAACTAGTTAGGTATTCCATTCGACTTGTGTTTGTCTTGGTATTAGTCTTTATCGGCCAGAGTTATCAAATTATGGAGATTTTAATTTCTATTATATGTAAATTAGCCTACTTAGATATTATATCGAGTTGATTACATTACCATCTCATGTTTACAACCTTACTTCGGCTTTAATACATAAACATTTATAGTTTCAATTAACAAATGTATGACGACCGAAACAAAGATACTTTGTGGATCAAGAATGTGAACAGAAAACAATAATATCTTCACATTGCATCTTCAAACTGTATCTTATGGGTATGAGCATAGTGTTTCTAATTGTAGACTACTGTCGTAAGGTAGGTAGCAGGTGCAAAATAAGAAAAATGCGGGAACACGACGATCAGACAAAGAGCGGTAGCGGTTTTACTTAACACCTGGTTGCCTGAATGAGAAGAGTACACTACGCCTTGTATGCATTTGCTATACACGAGTATAACGAAAATATTTGTGATAGCAATATCTGGATGAAGATATCGCTGTTGGATGCAAATGCCAACAAACTACCAATGAATTTCATATTTGTTATTCATATTCATGGGCATATTACACACAGCGTCATCTAGCCCCATACTAAGAATAGCTTGTAATATGGGAGCTAGATAACTGATAGAATATATATTACTTGTTTTTGTAAATATATTATATTATAAATGCTTGTCCAGGTGGGAATCGAACCCACGATCTACAGCGCAGAAGGCAGACTATTCATTATAATAATAATAATTTCTACTAACAACTGAGCTATGAACAAGGGATAATCCGATGAGTTGACAAACAGACAACAATCATAACAAGTGGATGATTAACAAAATCGAATACTTTATAGTTAACCCCAATTTTTCAACCGTAGAGGTGAAATTTTTTCATGAAATTTCGTCAAATAAAACAAACAATATTAATTGAATTCGGTCAACAATTGACAGAGATATCACATAATAAATATTCAAAAAATATACCTACTTCCGAATTGAGGTCCTCTTCCTTTTTTTTAAAGTATTTTTATCACTCCATCAACATGATAATACAATACGTTTCTTAACGACTGTGGTGTGGTTGCTAATCAGCGATTGCCAAGAGAATGTGTTTGTCTGATCCATGTGTAATCCCATTCTCTACATGCTCCATTAGTTACATGCTCTATTAGCTATTAGTTACAACCCTCGGACGCAACTTAATTAATTGCCATTTCTTAATTATAGGAGTTTATAGTAGACCTAGGTCAAACCTTATCATCTAGCCTTGAGACGAATACCGATAAACGGAGCCAGATAAAGCGGAGACCGGAAACTATTTGTTTTTCTTTTACGATCTTTAATACTGGACATTAAAATAAAAGGTTAAAAAGAGCTTTCTGTCATGATGTTTTCACGTAAAGGGCCGCCAATAGTAATATCAATACGATACGATATTGCGCAAAAATCGATCTCTAGAACAAAATAATCGTATGCGTATAATTAGCCATATCATTTACCAATCCATAGGCTTCGGCTCAATCACATAGTAGTTTACAGCCCATAAGCTCTAGGAAGATGAGAGCAGTTTTACGCTGTATCATCAACCGAGTGGTAGGTTCACATTCTTAATCCATTTAACTAGGTTCAATATTAATGGACTCCGTGGAAGCTTTGCAATGCAGATTATTTCCATACATTATGCCAGGAATATAACAAGACATTGAGATGCAACACGATATGTCTAGTTAAACAGATTCAAAGTCTGTGCAAAATGGCACTAGTTAAGAGGTTGTACTTAGAATATGACATGGGCTATCGAAGTAACCAGTAGCTATCTAATGTACTGTATGCCTCTGCATCGGACGTCGTACTCGCACATTCACAGTTCGACCGGTTATTTTTATTTGGTGAAAATAGACCCCATTAATATTTTATTACCCCAACAAGGGTCCATAATGCGAAACTCAGAATGTTAACCAACAATATTACCTTGTACCATTATGATAAGCGATCAATGTATTGAGTATTGAGATTGTGTATCTCTCGCAAGTCAAGAGTATGGTTCAAATCAGATTGATCATAATAACAGCTTGACAGAACAAGAGTCAAAACAAGACTATACCAAGTAGAATCAAATACCAAGAATGAATAAGAATGTCAAAACAGTGCTGAAAAATACAGCCATAAGTAATGATGATGATTACAATGCGTCAGCTTGAATCACCATGTTGAAACCCGCAACTGTGAACCCGCAAGCGATGGTTCCTTCAACGTGTTTGATGATAGCGAAGCGAGTGTGCAAATGCGGTAAAAATGTTGACCCACAATTGCCAATGGTAGTGAGACCACGGTAATGAAAGACCTCGTAACTTTATCATACGCCGAACGACAGGAGAAAACCGCTCTTGATTTTCAAATGAAAGGCAATACATAACGCTGTATAGTGAGCCACGATTGTACAATTTCTCGGGCAATTTATATTTAATGGCATCAATGACAAACATTTTATTTACGACGGTGTAAATAGCATTATAAATGCAAGGCAATTTGAATGAATACTTTCAAAAAATTATCTCATTACGACGAACGTTTTTATATTTACCGTTCTGATTTACCGATATCGATATGAGAATTGAATAAATGAAACACGCACAATTGCTCAAATCAGAAACTGAGATAATAAAAATTGAATCAGAGATAAATTGGGCGTAGGTATTAGAAAATCTAGATTCGACAATCACTTACGAAAAGTGTCTTCACATCTTTTAGGAATACTCATTTATAGATTATTTATGGGAATAGGGTAATATATCTATTTAAGAAAACTCAAACATAAACTCATTAGATCTCAAGTATCATTGTGTCACACGTAAAATTGTACATGCGCATATATAGTCGCTTTTTATTTACTTGACATAAAGAGAATTATGTTACCATCGTTTGTAAAATAAAATATAAATATCCACAAAGCCACAACGCGAACTTGGAATATTTTTATTGCTTTCTTTCATGAAGGTTGCGTTGACTTAAGATAAAATAAATAAAGTATAAGGCAATTTGCATGGCCAATTCCAACGAGCCGCGGTCACATAAAATGTGATGTTATTGATTCGCGGCGGGCTATCGGCTGGTACTGATCGTTCGACGATTTATTTCAGTGGTAACAAGTTACTTTCGTACTTGATATCTTAAGGTGGTGTTTTAGATTGTGCGATGGATGACCGCGACAGGCGAAACCGACGTGGGTAGTATTGAAGGCGAAGCGATGGGGAGGGCAAGTAATATATATTGGGATTTAAATTTATATCATCAAAAATATTATATACCAACAAACTAAAACTCAAAATTATTTTATAATTTATTTTTTATTTTCAAATAAAATGTAAACGTTGGATCTAAATTTATATTACGTATTTTCAGAAGAAAATCGATCATAAAGTGACAACAATTATTTATAATAACATAATATTTTACTAAACATACTGATATTCACATTCAATTTTTAAATAAATTGACAACTTAAGACTTGTAGAAAATAACATATTTTAATTCTACACTATAAAACACGCAGTGATACTGAACGCTGAAAAATGGCGAATCTCCTCCTAAACACATAAGATATACCAAGAAGCTACAACAATAGAAGATGTAGGTACTCGTATATGTAACACTTAAACGTAAGCAGGAGCAGGTACTTATAATGTAAATTTCTACGAGGAATTTAATTTAAATAGAAAATAAGGGATTACGAAATATTTAAACTTCTATGATGTTTTTAATTTTATATTCTATTTATATATGTTAAGAAAATATTCCGTTAACGTGCCTCGATTTATCCGATACATTTATCCGATCGATTAAACCTGATTTATAGATTTTGGACTTGATAGCTACGTAGCAATGTTAACCAGATTAGCATTTTTCCAATTCTCTCTTAACTTATCAACTAGCAATTATTGTCACCTTCTCACGTCCCTGATCTTAGTAGTAGATACAAAAATCTCTCCATTACAGTATCTGTGGGTGCGTATCCAAATACGATTTACTACTACTCTGTCGTCAGTGTTCTGAATGTAAGACAATTCTTGGACGCGGTCGTTTTGCGATACGGCGATTGTCCAGTATCTTATCATCCATGTTTGTAGCGTGGTGAATTTATTTGAATGAAAGGGTTTCGTACCTGTCGCTTTGACCGAAATGTTTGCTTATCAATCACTTATCTCCAGCTTATGGTCACAATTTAAAATCAAACAGATTTAAGCGACCTGTGAGTAGCTTTTCACTTAACCAAGAGTTAAAAGTATTACGCGTAAAAATACAAGTCAAAATTTACACGCGCGTGTTAATATATTCGTGTCCAGTCCACACAGCGCCATCTAGCCCCAAACTAAGCGTAGCTTGTACTATGTGAACCAGTTTACTTATACAATACTTATATATTATAGTATTTTTTGTAAATACATACATCCATATAATGTGACAAAAGATATTTTAGCCAAATTCCGCACAAATAGATATTTCAAGATAAATTAAAACTCTTAAAATTTATAATAGTTGGATTGTTGCTTTAATAGAAATGCGAACAGTAAAAACTTAAACACAACAGATACAACCAAATTCATCCAACTCTCACTTTCATCACCAAAAAATAGGCTAGAATCTATTCTAATTGCCCAATCTTATACAATCATCACTTACATTTCGATTGTAGTCGAGATTTGAAAGAACATTTCTAACGTCCAAATGACGATTAGACGGAATTACACATTCCAAGACCCAAATTACCTATTCTTATTTTCTTTTTATCCGTTTGTAGAACACGTACATAGGTAGGTACGTACTTTCTTTAACAAAATGAAATTGAAGTCGTATATGTTTCGAGATCTGTCTTGGCATAAGAGATTACAGTGTTGTTAACAGGGAAATGTAGTTTTGTTAACTAAATTATGTATTCACTGCATAAGTCTAGTTAGTAGTATAGTAGTCTAGTAGTTTGAATTCAAGTCTAAGTACCAACTACTAGTACAAACTGACTTCACTCGTTGGTTCTAGTCTAATTGGGGGGTCCAGTTGCTCGCGTCCGTACGTGTGTACCCTTTGATGCCCTACATGTACACCCTGGGTGCTAAAGGAGTAACCAAAAGTTCGAAAAAAACCACATGCTCACATTACTGTGTTCCGGTGGAAGGTGGAAGGAGGTGTAATCCCCGTTTCAGGTGATGGACGCAGCAGGATGAATGCGACTCAGTGTAAGATCCAAATCTTATACTGAGTCGCATTACTGTTGTCATGGGCGGGGGTCGCCACTAACAACCAGGTGGGTCCTCAGCTCGCTCTGTCACCATTTAACATAAGAAAAAAAAATACAAGTAAATTAAAAACCAAAATTGACATTGGACATTGTGTTCGCCACACAAATGCTTGTCTTGGGTTGGGATCAAACCCACGACCTGCAGCGCAGAAGGCAGATCTACTACCGACTGAGCTATGAGGGTAGTCAACATAGTAGACTAATCGTATGAGCCCACGCTTCTATATAACCAGTATCTCACATGCTCACTGCAAACGAGGACTAATGCGGCCACGCCTTGAGCATTGAAATATTACACTGTAAGGAACCCTTTCAAAATATTTCCTTTCAAAACAGACATCCACTATCCATCCGGTGGCTGGGTTTACTAGTGTTTATTTTCCCAGCGCCATCGTTTTTGATAATTCTGTTTTTAGGATTGTTTCAGCTGGGATTGCAATGATTCCACTGGGCCTATGTAAGATTTTGAGTCTAATTTCTGAAAGGAAAAAGGTGACCAGCAAAATATTCGAGTAAATTATGCTCTACAATGAGTGCCAAATACTTTTATCAATGACAGAAGGTTAAAACCTGTGAAGACAACGAGCTTCATAGTTATTTATTTTACGATACAATCTAGAAATCCAGATAGTTTAAAATACAATATTTGTAGTGTAATATAGGTATACTACGTATCACTTTTTATCACCAAAACAAAAAATATCTATTTATCAAAATCTGTAACAGATTTTACAGATCAGGAATTCCTTGGTTTGCAATAGATTGTACAATTAACCCAGATGTTTATAAATAATGTTGTGGTTGGATTGGATTACATAGATTATTGGGTGGGTAATCCTCTTGTAACCTTTAATTGCGAAGCAATACGAGGGTAATTCCGGACTCGTACCGGCTAAAAACCCAACAGTTCCCCAACGACGCCTTGCTGAGACCACGGTTACTCTTGCCAATTCTTCCATGGTTCATTTACTACCTTGTTTCAACTTGGCTAGAGACATTGGAATTTTGGTTAAGAAGGCGTACTATACTGTTAATTATTATGTCAATGTTAAAACGTCTTGTTGGTCTGCTCCACGACACGCAAAATAACTTGTATTATCAGTTCAACATTTAAATATTGGCTAACAAGATGTATACGTAGACACAAGGAACATTTCATTGTTTGTGAACAGGATCAAGGTCGCGAAAAGTAATTAATCCTTCCATTAATCGTTTCTTGCTTAGTTCTTCCCCATGGAGGGTCGAATAGGGTTTGAACAAGTTCTAAAATTAGTAACAAGAACGCATTATTTTTGCGTACAATATTTATTTAAAAAAAGTTACGTTTCCAAATTTTTTTAAAAGTATTTTTGGCTTTGACTTTGACTTTGACAGCTGTTTACCCATCACTGTGGCGCATAGCGTGTGGCGCAAGCGCAACGTATATCACAATTAGACAATTTACTCTCGCGCACTTTCCTCCGTAAGTAATTATAGGAGAGGTGGAGATACCGGGTTTGTTTTAAATGTTTATAATAATGCACGTGGTTGCTTAATTATAACGTTGTTTATGGCCGACTGTTTGAGCCATCACAATGCAGGTTTCACGTATCTGTATTTATGGCCATCAATACCTATTTTGTATGTTTATATTTTTATATGTAAGTCTGTAAGGTGTCTATTTGTGAATACGAAGACTTAAGAGGTTTTGTTTTTAATATTCGTATAAGTCTTATAGTGAAAGTATGTGTAATATTTGCAGCCAAAATGATAACACTTTGGGAATGGAAAGGAAACAGCCTTGCCCTGGGTCTAATTAAAATGTTAACAAGAAATTATTGAGAAAAAACCGACTGCGTATAAAAATCCAATTTACTAACCTAGCAATTAGTAATAGACTTGAATTTTATCTTCTCCGTTGTTTAGTGCATATCATCTCATATAAACTCATGGTTTCCATGGTCTAGATATCTAGATTATCAGTTAGGTGGTCTGGGAAGAGATGTGTAATTTACTCGGTGTGGTGTCGACGTTACACCGTCAGGTACGCAATCAGGGTTCAACGGCACGCGCTGAAACCCTCCGGCTGAATAGGAATATGGATACCTACGCACGAAACCAAAGATTACGTGTGTAATTTTAAACTGGTAAGAGATGTAACTATTTAGCGATACGCGAATAAAAAAAAAAAGATTTATAAATATTTTTCGTTTCTTCTACTAAGTTCGTTATTTCAATATAAACTAGTGGACAACAGTTTATAGCAGCAATACATTTAATTAACAGCGTTGTTGGGTTTATCATTTTAGTAATTTAACAAATTGGTTGTAAGTTAATCCCTTCTATCGACGTATCGTGTCTCTCGAGCTAATTGCACAGTTTTCATTTTATTATTCCTCCCGAACCCACAATTTAGCTCAAAAACTATCATCAAAATTTCGTTTAATTAAGATTGGATAAACAATGTGACTTTTTTGGTCGGTCATACCCACAATGCCAATTCACGTAGAAACTGAGCTCACCCGTTCGATTAATTAGATATAATTATTTCCATAAAAATACAATTTAAACGAAATATCTCGTAATAATTTATTTTGTACAAAATTATTCAAATTACTAAGTCGCCGATGCTTGGACCAATTGTTATAGATATAATGGTAATTGTAGAACTTAAAATTTTACTTCGTTCTGTAAATACGTGTATATCAATTTTACAGTGCACACTGACAGTAAACTGTTTTTACAGCTGTATATTTTATCGTTGTGCTGTCACTGCTTCCGGCCAGTGTAACTTAGGTTTATGCGTGTCTGACTAATTAAAACGGATATAGATGGTAAGCAATGAGGAAGAGTGGAGCGCGTCTTCGTGGATGGCACTATCTATACTAAATCAAGGCAAAGCTGCACCCATGTGCCACAAAAAGACTTCCGTTACACTTGTTTTATCAAATTCAATTTATAAACGAGATTAATTGGGCTTTTGGCTTTCACATCCACGAAATTTGGCGTAAATTCAATTGGTGATCATGTTAGTAGGTAATTTTTCGACGGTTATATTTTTTTACTGTTCCTGTATTTAGTGGTCCGTTCCCAAAGGAGTAAAAGTCAACGACCTATTTATCAATGGCGTATGTCTGTTTGCTCAGTATTTAAAGGTCTATTGTTTTGTGTGATTTTTTTGTATGGCGGATATCTTCACAAATAACAAAAAAAAAAGGTGGTACGGAACCATTAATGTGCGAGGCCGAATCCCACGAGCCGGTGTTTTTAAGTAACCTGTTGGATTCCAATTTTCCGGTGATATGATATAGGTACAGTATATACAATGTACACACGATGTGTCGATTCTGCACGAGTCCGCAGTGTCTACAAAGGCTCTCGAGAGAAGAAGAAACGAGAGCGGATGCCGCAGTGCCGTTTGCCGCATTGACGCTGCTCATTCAAATCAGACAATACCAACTGAAGATTGTGTCAGTCTTTTGCTGGACTTATAATATACGCACAAGGGAAGCAATCGGCTCCGATAGGCTCACTATAGAACCGATGTTATTGGTTAAAAATCACACATGCATATTTCTCAATTATTTTTTATTTCTTAGTGATATAAAGAAGTATCTGTTTGTGCTGTCAAAATAACAGATTTTTAGTAAATGCATTTGAAAGTATATAAGGAATATAATAATACATTTTTTTAAATGTTTGACTGTCTATCTTGCTGTCCGTCTGTCTGCTTGTTCCGGCTAATCTCCGAACCGGGTGGACCGATTTTAACGCGACTTGAAACGGAAGAGAACCCGATTTTTTTTGATAGATAGATAGATAGATCTTTTTTTCTTTTTCTAAAATAAAAGTAGCCTAAGTTACTCCTTATAAGATCAGTTATCTGCCAGTGAATGTCTTTTTTATTTTATTATATCACAAAATATATCTTTGTGATCAAAATATACTCGTAACTAGAGAATGCGTAAATTTGGGACTATTGATTGTAAGTGTATGTTGGTTTTCAACATACATTTTGGTGGAAGTTTTAATAAATTTTTCATTACTTTAGATCACCTTCATTTATCAACCAACTTGGAAAGATATTTTTTTATTTTCATGGATATGCTTTGAATTGCAAGCAAATGACCAACGAACATGAAAATACAACCGAATTGATAACCTCTTCCTTTGTAAGTCTGTTGAAAACTGTCAAGTGCGATTCGGTCTCGCGCTGAATACTTCTGTAACACCGATTGCATTTTATTCCAGAATATCCGCTGCAGTAATAATAAACTGCGATAAGGTAAACTGTAATTGAACGAGTGACCTTTAGATCGAAACTCGCTAGTCCAAGCTCCTTGAAGCTAAACGTATTTATAGTGCCATATTAACCACTTGAGTAACCGAGATTGTAAGCAAGATAAGACTCTCCTCTCAGATGAATATTTGCACTACCAGACCATCTGGTGAATTAATTGGGTAGAATTTCTAGGGCTTGAGTGGTTTGACAGCAGATGTTAGTTGGTCTGTATTTCATTAACTATACACAGTACGGCTGTATTGAAGTAATTGACGAAATCACTCATACTTACAACTTAGATCTAAAATAAGCATATTAACTCATACTTTAAGGGCGAGAAATATATAATGAAAGTATTGACGTCGGTTTTTTCAAAATTTTGTCATCCCGATATTTCGCGGGCAAAGGCGGATCCATAAACATCAACAAAAAAACCCTACTGCGTGAAGCATTCCATTTGAAAAATACATTTAAACATGTAAGTTGTATTTATTTTTATATACCATTTATAAAATGGTAACATTGTATTTTGATACCACACTCTATAGGGTTAGAGGAAAAATATTTTTTTGAACATGAATTCAAGTATCGGCCATTTTAATTTTAATAATTTTATCATCATCATATCTCATAATCACAATCAATATACATACATACATTCGAAAAACATAACCCTCCTTCTGGCGCCTTCTAAGTAGGGTAAATATTAAGAAAATCTCAATCGACATGATTTTAAAGCGAAATCCCGTAGTATGTCGCAGGCCTTTTCTCTCTCGCTTGTCGGAAGTAAGTCGGTATTAGCTGGCTCGGTAAACACGTCAAAGCAGGCGTACATTTTTAATTGCTTGTAATACGATAAACCACCCACCACGGTTGTACAGGGTGTAACATGGTCATCTGCCAAAAATTGTATGGACCAATTGTTATATCTATTGTTTCTGGAATTGTCACATCAGATCTGTCTGATTTGTAATGAAATAAACGAGACAAAAATTAATATTCATGGACATTTCGCACAGCGCAACCTAGCCCTAAACTAAGAATAGTCTACACTATGGGAACCACTTTTACTGATAGAATACTGAACTGCCGAGCTACAGAACATTTATGCATGTCGCACAAATATTTAGCCTCTTATAGCGCAGAATAGTTTATTCTACTACTACTGCTGCTACTATATAGTAGTTTTCAAAATTAGTAGAAACTACTACATGACGTGATTCGGCTATTCGTTGCTTACCTTTGGTAAGTTGAGCTTGGTAATATTTCTTCGGACACCCAGTATCTATCGTAGTGCGTGCTCAGTCAAGATTTCAATTAAAACTAATTGGAGATCTAGATCTTACAGGGTGATAAGCCAGTCATTTTATATCCACATCGGATGTTTTAAATCAAAGAATAATTATGATTATCTATGACTGCTGCCCATACAACTTATAAAGTGCTCGGGCGACCGAGATTTGCTCGGTTTCTTGCGTCAAACGTTTTCTTTTGTGTAAAATTGCGTTTTTACAAGATATACAATATATACTGGTAAGCTTAAGCAGCAAAATCCTACCTAAACACAAAATTTCATCGAAACCGTTAGTGCCATCTATCCCGACACTAAGCATGGCTTGCTATGGAAAGCAGATTATTATACATACAAGTATAATACATATTAGCACCAAGACACAAACAAACACAAGCAAAAGCCAGAGCTGTGAGGCGAGTCTCTATCCAATTTGTTTTCAATTCCAAAGAAAACTATCGTGATAATATTATGACACGGGATTGGATTACATTACCGTTAATATCGATGTATCGGACCTATGTTTCGGGTTCATTAGGATGTTGTGTGTGTCGGCTACTTTTCCGCGTCATGTAGGTATAACACTGAGTATAATTTACCATATCTTAGATTTCTCAGCGTTTATGAACAAATTGTGACTTGAAATAAGCAATAATACCGGCTATTCCCAGTGATTCCCTTTATGTTCCTACTAGAAATGGATGGGAAAAATCCGAGTTGTTCTTAGCTAAACTAACTAGATGCGAATTAAAAGAAAAGATCTCTCAGTTGTATCGCGCTTGAAAATTTAATGAAATTAATTCAGAGTTACCATTCATCAACACGTTTAGAAAATTATAATTTTACATGGAGAAAGTAAGTTTTTGATTGAAGTATGGAAATCGATATTTCCAATTAAAACAATTTATTAAATAAGGTAGTTAGAATAATTAAGTAAACAAACATAAAATCTATATGGCAATCATGCTGTGGAATAATGATTATGATTGGCAGTGGTATGAAATGCAATCTCAATTAAATAAATTATTTTACCAATCAAACAGCATGAAATTTAGACGTGAAAATAAACCCGAACGGTCAATAAAAATAATAGAGTGAAATTGATAACGTGAATGTTGAAATGTGATCGTGAAATTTTGAGGGCTTACATGAAGTAAAAGTTAATAACGTTTGATTAAGTTGATTCAATTACTAGGTTAATCAAAACATGACAAAACATGAATAGTAGATATTCATTTCTTTAGTAAAAATTGCTAAGCATGCGTTCGCCTTTTCAGCTCAAACCAAATTTTCGTTTGTCTAAATCTGTCTAAGCTTTGGCTGCAATTTATAGTTCATTCTACCAAGGATATTTACATAACAATATGTTTTTTTGTTAAAATATCATTATAATATATTTTCAATTTATATTTTCCTCGTACAATTCTAACTCAACTTTTTATTCAAATTTTTAACAATATTCAGCTAGTAACAGTAACAGGCGTACCGACAGATTAAAAAACTTTTGAATAAATCTGATGACACGGATTGCCGTGTATCATTCATGCGATGATTGAGAAATGCATTTGATAGTTTACGGTTGAACAGTCAGACATTTCTGTATTGATTTGCGGTCAGTCATCAGGGAAATGACCTGTCCCCCTGCCGGAAGTAGTCCTGTGCGCCCCTGCCCAGGTAATGATGACCATGCGTGTCCGTCCGTCTGTAGGGATTGTATTACTTGGGGATATTGCATTTTACTGCCGTTTCGGATCGTGTTTCGATTTTGTTTTATGAGTTTATGTTTTCATTGGTCGTTACTCGCGAGTTAAATAGGTGCATGGTTTGATAATTGCTGGGTAAATAAATTATGATTGATGGTGAAACACCAGACGTTATTAATATTCCTCCAAAGAAAAAACACATGGTTTTATTCAAAGAGAGCCTTATTGATACTTATCATATGTGTAAAGTCACGATGGTAAGAGCCTTCTACAACTACTAATAGTAAATAAATATTCATGGACATTTCACACAGCGTCATCTAGCCCCAAACTAAACATAGCTTGTAATATGGGAACTAGATAACTGATAGAATACATTTATGTAGTACTTTTTTTGTAAATACATACTTATAATAGCTACATATTAATGCCCAGACAAAGAACAAACATTTATGTTCGTCACAAAAATGCTTGTCCTGGTTGGGAATCGAACCCACGACCTACAGCGCAGAAGGCAGAGCTACTACCAAAAGTGTCTAAGTATTCTATAAATAGGAGTAAAAATGTTATAAACGAAGTAGAGCCGAAATTGTATCTTAAAAATTTACCGTACCAGCCTCTTATGTTCCCACTGCAGGGACACCGGCCTACTCTCGATAATTGAGAGTGAATGGGCTCTAATCTACCACGGGAGCCCAATCCGGATTGGTAGATGTCACATATCATCGAATTTTTGGTTCTAAGACATGCCGGTTTCCTCACGATGTTTTCCGTCACCGTTTCGAGAACGTGGTATTGCGCACATAAATTTTTCAAGTGAAAAAACCCATTGGTGCACTTGTGGATTTGAACCAGCGACCTTCAGATTGAAAGTCGGCGTCTGTGTCCCTGGACCACCACGCTCTATTTAAAATGGTTAATTCCCTAAACATGTTAATTATAACTATCACAAATACATAACTCATGAACCGTTTCTTCTTCTCCAGGGTTCCCAACGCCCCCAAAAGCTGCATCGCCGAGATCTTCAGCAACGACGGCACCGATGGAGGCAGCCTCATGAAGACTGGCTCGTCCCGCGCGCGCACTGTCCGTGACACCCCCACCCGCCCCCGGGACACCCACTCCAGGCTCTTCGGCCAGGTGAGAGTACGTGATCACCCTAACATTCATAACATACCTAACGCCGTCCAATATTGGACATTGCTTGTCCCATCACAACTTGCGTTGCACCATTTGTGACATTCACACCAAGTTTTAAAAACGGATACTCGCGAGAACTTATACGAGACACTCATTCTAAGCTGGAGTAGGCGGGATACATGACCATGATATATGGCGAGTACCAAAAACGAGCAGTAGAACACTACATTGCTTGTATAATTGTTGCTCTATCCCATTTTCGAACGACTCAGAGATAATCAATTCGATATTTTTTTTTGTTTTTGTTCCCTCAGAACTCATTCTTTCTTTTTTAGAGTTCCGTACCCAAAGGGTAAAACGGGACCCTATTACTAAGACTCTGCTGTTCGTCTGTCTGTCCATCCGTCTGTCACCAGGCTGTATCTCATGAACTGTGACTTTTTCTTCGCTCGTTGCGTACCGATTTGGATGTACATTTTTATATGGTAGGGTAAAGTGAGGTACGGGATTAAAGTAGTTTTTTCATTTTGTTTTATCCGTCACTTGTTTAAGAGTGACATTATTATGCACTGTTTGTTGGCTTATACAAATACTATGCTAATAATAGGTGTGTGAATATGACTCCGCCCCTTTTTGTCAAAATAAAACACATTTGTTCGCTTACAAAATAAAAAAAAAAATTATTGAAAGTATGCTCCATCTGCAGCTACAACCTTCGCCCATCGTTCAGGTAGTTTTCGTATTCCTTGCTGGAAGAAGTCCTGGTCTTTTGAGCTTATCCAGTTGTCAATCCAAATTTTGATACTTTCACATGAAGTAAACTTTTCTCCAGTAAGGTCTGTCTGCATCGTCCGGAATAGGTGGTAATCCGAAGGAGCTATGTCTGGTGAATATGGCGGGTGGGGTAACACTTCCCAGTCCTGTCCCTCTAAATATCTTTTTACGACTTCTGCGGTATGCGGTTTGGCATTGTCATGCTGAAGAACTTATTTGTTATGTCTATTCACCCATTCTGGTCGTTTTTCTTCTATGGCTCGCTTCAAACGCATTAGTTGTCGTCGGTAAACTTCTCCATTAATAGTTTCAGAGGGTTTGAGCAACTCATAATATACAATACCTTTCTGATCCCACCAAATACAGAGCATGACCTTGGCACAGTGAATATTTATTTTTGGCTGTGATGGGCCTGGTTCGCCTGGTTTCACCCAAGCTTTTTTGCGTTTAGGATTTTCGTAGTGTATCCATTTTTCGTCTCCTGTGACTATCCGATGCAAAAATCCTTTTCTTTGCTGTCTTTGAAGCAGCATTTCACAAATGGTTTTCCGACGTTCCATGTCTCTTTCTTTTAAATCATGTGGAACCCAGTCACCGGCTTTCTGAATCATTCCCATCATTTGTAAACGCTTTGCAACAGTTGAACGATCAACATTTAATGCTGCAGCTAATTCTGATTGAGTTTGGCAAGAATCTTCCGCCAATAATGCTTCCAATTCAGCATCTTCAAATTTTTTTGGTGGTTTTCCATGTTCTTTATCCTTAGTACTAAAATCGTTATTTTGAAATCGTCGAAACCATTCCTTGCAAGTTGTATTAGACGGAGCATGCTCACCATAAATCTCCACAAGCAAACGATAAGTTTCCGCTGCAGTTTTCTTCGCAATAAAATAATGTAATAACACTTCCCGCAAATGACGTTTATTTGGAATAAAAACCGACATTTTCGAAAAGGTGAAAACAATTGTTGCTTACACTTCAACCAAATATCATAAAATGCGTTAGATAGCTGACATTCAGTACTATCGAATACAAGTATGGTCATTTATTAGTACACGTAAACAATACTAAAAACGACATCTGTTGAGAAAGGGCGGAGTCATATTCACACACCCAACCATATGCTAACCATATGCTAAGACTTTACAAACCAGGCCAAATTTCTGGCAGTCTAACTCCACATTTCCTTGCCTTTTTGTGTTCGCTGCTCAAGAAACACCGCTAAATCTATTGACTCATAATTTATTCAAGTAGGTACTTTAGTGCTAGCCCTAATAGGCAGAAGTCACGCTATAGCGTCTAGCCTGCCTAGATGCCTGAAAGCATGTTTCCGAATTAACAACGAGCACCTTAAAGTTGAAACGAGCAAGTTATCGAATTGACTGCCACTCTAGAGGTAATTCGCTGCAATGCAGAAATTAAGCTACAAAATGCACCGAAATTATGCTGTACGAAACCGAAAAATCGTTTGGTACCTGGTTAGGCGTATGTATTAAAGTTAAAGCTGTGATTTACTTCATATGCTCACCAAATGAAATAAATCTCAGCTTTAACAAGCTCTTCCATTCAGCTGTTCATTGTGAATTCTATGAGTGTTGTATTTACATTCAGTTTCATGCCATTCAGTTGGGTTTAGACGTGGGTTTTGGCTGACTAAAAGGAGTTTATTTTCTATGTAGTTTTAAATGATACAATATTATTAATGCGAAAGTTTGGATGGATAGATGTTTGTTAATCAATCACGCAGAAAGGCTTAACCGATGTGGATGAAATTTGGCACCGAGATAGATTATAGTCTGACTTTTTATCTCGGAAATATACGGTTTTTGCTACTAGCAACTATGCTCAACTATGCAACGGCAAAATATTTCAAATACCTTGAGATATTTAGCCGATCTCTAATATCGATGCCCGTACATACAGTCCAAAGAATTAAACGTTTTCTCACAAGAAAATTTTCAAATTTCAGGGTATCAACAACTCTGTTGCCCCAATGGTGACCGATAACATCCGTAGCAACATCCAATTCGGGGAGGGCGAACATAGCCCGGCCCACTCGCCGTCCAAGATGAACGGCAGCTCGTCTTCCACGCCCAGCAGAGGTGAGACGGCAGCCGCAGACCACTGTGAGTCTATGATGTTGTAGGCACGATGCACCATGCAACGCAGCGAGCACGGTTGGGGGAAATGGAATGGATTTGCCCATTTAAAATAATAAACTATACCTGTATATGTATTCTATCAGTTATCTATCTGGTCGAAGTATCCCCGTCTCGGGTGACAGGTGTAACGGGGTGTGACTTGGGTCTTCTCATACTTCGGTCGGGGAGGACCTAAGTCGTTTTGCTGTTGTTATAGGTGGTTACCAATTAACATCAGGTGGACCTGCAGCACCTCCCGTTACAATATTTAGGTACATAAAATTCGAATAAGATCTAGATTTCGCTAAAAATAATGAATCCAATCGGTGGTACCACTCAAACTCAAACTCGTACCACTGAGGGTTCAGTGATACGAGTTTGAATATCACTTGATCAGGTTTTTTCCAAATCAGAATTCATTTCAGACGTTTGAAATCATATACGAAACGAAAGAAAGTAATAATATTTTAGGTGAGAATAACGCACTTGAATAAATAGGTATGTAACCGGTTTTTGTTTTGTTAATCAAGAAAGGCATATTTTCCATGGCGCGTAGTTGTGGTATTTTAATAAACGTGGCATGCCATGTTAATCCCTAATCTCTGAAATGGCCGCTTTAATTTCATGAATTGTGGCATAATGATTAAGAAGTGATTAAGAAGATAAATCTCACTTTCCCTTAATTAGATGATATTTTCATGACACACAAACATTTCGTTATAAAGTTGTCAAAATCGTAACGGTCGAGAGAATTGCGTGATGTGATCTCATTCGAAAGTCGGTCATATGTTGCGGCAGAATCCATTCCATTTCACAATTTTCACACGGGAGAAGGAATCCGCGGAACATTTCTACGACTGCGTGTGGCATAGATTCCTCCACCGTGTTCCACTCCATATTAATATTAGCACTCGTGCACGCTACGAGCCGCGCTTTATAAAAACTTTATAACAATAACTAATTCATAACGTGACTGGACACTATCGTCACCTAATCAATTGACAAGTAATCCAATAACACCGGCGATGATTAAACATGCTACGCTAAGGCATGTTACACAATAAAAAACTAAAGAAATGGAATGTGTTATGAATATAATTGATATACCTAACCGTAACCATAATTGACGGTGTGCACGCTCACATTGTTAGAAATATTCGTAACGCCAAAGTTTCGGAGCTTCGGCTCCGATAGCGTAGTTCGAATGAAAACCGTTTGTTCTGAATGGTCAGCTTCGTACACGCCTCCGAAGAGGAATCCGGTGACAGGCGATGGAGTGGCAGTGCTGCCGCCGCGCCGCCGCCACCCAGCGATCAGTCTACGAGGTGCCGACCCTACAGACATCCCTGACCTTGCAGACCCTGAGGATAACGACCTCCTTGCCCCCCAACCCACACACAGATACGTCACCCGCGACTGGCCCCCAAAACCGGCTAACTACTACGTAGAGTCCACGTCCAGAGCTGCTCCAAAAGCCCGACACACACCGTACACTCTACTCGGTCTCAAAACTGATGATCCAGAGTTGTGCCATCCAGTTATCGACCCAGATTCACTCTCCCCACAGTTGGTTCTGGACAGGCATTGGCCTCCATTCCCAGCCCAACACTACCTCGAACCTTCTGAGCATAAAACGCCGTATCATCCGTTGCCCCCGTACGCTTTCGTCGGCATGACTTCGGCTCTCGGCGATAGGCCAGCTCCCGATTATAAGTACAACCCTATTCCTACTTTGGATGGACCTATCGATCCGTATCTCATTGCGAACTCAAATCCTCCTCCGACGCTATTCAGATATGAACGCGACGGTCCCATCCCGGATCTAACTCCTCTCCAGACCGAGGTGATCCGCGGACCTCACACTCTGACCGGTTTCCCTCCCATTTTCCACAAACACGTCCCAGGGTACCTGTTTTCTCTCGATCGGCATGCGGAAGACTTCAACCCAAAGACGTACTATGTAGATTATGTCCGTCGCAGAGAAATGGGTGGGTGTTCAATTTGAACTGAAGGAATGCCGCACCAAAATATGAACATACAAATTATGGCTTGTAATTTTTTTATTTTGCTTACGAAAGAACTGTGAATACGATTCCTTCAAGTCCTCGAATTAAGCACTCACAATATGTTTTTATTTGCTGCAGTGTGTAATACATGTTGTTTGAATTAAATTACTTCTGTTGAAGTTATATTTTAATCTTGAATAGGATAGTGCTTATTTATCATTATATTCTGCTTGTATTGTGTAGGTGTATCGTATTTTGTATATTACTATTGTATTTTTAAGTACCTGTTCTTCCGCACGCCTCTTCTTTATTATTCTATTTTGAAGGTCCTCAGTAGTTTCAGGATGTAGACAACTTGGTGTATTTATAATAAAGCTAAACTCTCTGATAGATTTTATCTTCTATAGTTTCGACTAATTTTGTCAGTGTTAAGGTAACATAGCAGTTTTGCATGTATGATTATCGTTTCCAAAATCTACGAGAATTCACGTATTTAGTAGAATTCCACTTTAATTCTTTAGATGATCATTCCCATTTTCCATACGTTGCAAAAGCTTAAAAGGGCATTGTTCCTGAAGATGTGTTTGAATTTTTGCAGAAGGCAATCCGATAACGGGCGATGGGTACAAGTCGATGAACGGCCAGATCAACACGGTAACATCTATCAACGGAAACAGTCAACTCATCAACCACAACCGCGTGCCACCCGGCGGACATTCATCTGGTCTCTGGTAGATCATCCCCACCATTGTCGACCCCCACCACAACACGCGCTATATAGATCCACGATCAACCGCGAAGTGTCACTCGCCGTTTAACCCTCAACATGCGCGCATTAAAATTACTTTAGAGAGCCTTTCTTTAGAGTATTGCAGGTTCCACCAAGTGCATTTATATCCTATAATTTCATAACTAAATTAAGCATTTGGCAAATCTTTAGTAACGTGCACACAAAAACGCAACGTCCACTAAATTCTGAATGGTATATGTTGTTAATTAAATCCTTAGCCTTTCCCAGTAACAGTTTCATTCGAATAATTTTTAGAATAGTATTATAGATATTTTTGTAATAGTTATTATTCGATAGTTATCGTAACGACGATGTCGCGATTTGAAACCATTCTTTGTATCCTTTCTACCGTTTGAAATGTCAGCTTGCGGTTTCAAATCGGTTCAACGATTTAAATTATAAGATCTTGAAAAATGTACTCTTTCATACTTGTACGAATATGTTAACCCATTGATATTGTGAATTAGGAGTGAGGAAACGTATCAGCAATATACCAAACGAATAGTGCCTTGAATGGTGTTGAAAATAAATTCTATAAGAATCGGATATGTTGAAGGACTAGAGCATGTATGTAGGTACTTTTTGGAGATATATATGATTATATATCTATATTTCACGGTATAGAAATAATAATCATACGGCACACGGACTCCTTGATACAGAAAAAATAAAATAACATTTTAAAAATTAATATATTTAAATGGTGTCTCTAATCTCGTTTGTTGATTTTCATTTTATTTTGTAATAATTATTTAAAGATGGTTTAAATAGAATGCATTTATTTTGTCTTTTTATACAAGTTTATTTTATTTCTTAGTTTATATCTTACCTTTTTAGTATTAGGCTGTTTGACAGACGAATTAAATCTTGCCAATTTATCATTAGTAGTATTGGTTTTGAGGCTTGATTCGTCTGGCAAACGGTTCGATATAAATTAATGACGGATTTGAACTCTTGGTCCATTATCTGTTAACATTAAAGTGTCTTAGGACCATAGAAGTAGATTTACAGTTAAGATATTTTAGACTTAGCTTTAGGCATATCATCTTTGTAAAAAAAATAATAATATTCTAACATGAATTCGCATAATCACGGGCCTAACTGTAACAATTGTTAATAGATAATAACCATTATTTCAAAATAAAGTTTTTTTATTATTATTAAGGTCTTTTTTATTTTTGTTTACATCTATCTAGACTGGGCTCTGATGAAATCACGGAGGAGAGAATCAACTTAAGAAAAATTACATAGTTCCTAAACCATGTCCTTTTTCTTAATTTGATGACTTTTTCATAGCCAAAAAACAGAA
This sequence comes from Aplocera efformata, assembly GCA_921293045.1. NCBI lineage: Eukaryota > Metazoa > Arthropoda > Insecta > Lepidoptera > Geometridae > Aplocera > Aplocera efformata. The sequence goes on from OV121057.1 coordinate 4,515,994, forward strand.
AAAAACAATTTTGTTGCACTGCTTTCGTTTTTTCTGCATGACTGATATGACATGGTTTATCATAATTAACTTTTGGCATTACAATTTTTTGAAATGCCAAAAGAAATTTGAAGCGTAAGACGTCACAAAGCCGCCAAAATTTTCGTTTCGTTGGAACGACTGCTAATTTCCTATTGGTTAGCGTTGATCGCGTTATATATCGATTTGAATTTTCTATTAGCGGTAACTTACTTAATCTAGGCCTTCTAATTACAACATAATGTTCGTCACACAAATATTTTTTCTTGGATGGGAATCGAACTCCTGACCTACAGCGTAAAGGGCAGAACTACCAAGTGAGCTGTGAGGACAGTCACATATGTATTTTTATATAAGTACCTATATAAATATGCACATAATTTTTGATGAATTAACATTGTTGTTATGATTTAACTATCCCAGCCATCTGTTTATTAGGTTAACAAAAATTCTCAAAAATAAAAAAGTCATTTAACTTTGCAATATTTAAAATTTAAAATGAGTCGTTCGAATCAAACACGGATGATTTTATCAACCGTTCAAATTTGAGAACTTAAATTCGGCACCGGATTCCACGAGAGCTGATTCGGTTTTGACACAGATAATATAATCAATAGACTTTCCTTCATTCGTACTAAATGATCTCTCTTCACGAGATCTGACTCTGGGTCTCCAACGATGGGTTCCCACGGGTCAGGTCAGTGAACGCACCTCACAGAATACGTTCAGAGCACAAAAAGGAACGTATTGTAGTATTTGCGGGTAGGAAACACGAGACGCACGCGTCATATTTTCTTTGCATTCGAGATTGAAAGCTGGCGGATTTTATAAGCCTGTTACCTGATGCTATAAAGCACAAAACCGAATAAATGGCAGGCGAAAAATTAATTCGAAAAATATATGACTGTTAAATACTGAATAACTATGAACCAATAAATATATCTACTAAATTAAAACAACAACGGGCTTTGTAAAAGTCATCTATTTAATAGAATCTTTCCTATACAATACAAAATAAATAGTTTACACGGGACTATGACGCATGAAACTGCGTCGAAATATCATAAAATCATGGTAAATATCTCAGTAACATTACTCACACTAAATTATTCACTGTGCCCGTTCACTTCTTTTGTTTTACTTCTACTTTTGTCCTGTAAGGCTGGAGATTCGATCTCAAAGGTCACTGGCCCGTCGTTCTGAATGTTTACTTGCATGTATGCGCCGAATTTGCCATCTAAAACATCAATGTTATGAATATATATAATAGAATATCTGAAAAATCAATTGGATCCACAATTTACATTTGAAACATATCCTGTCCGATCCTAGTAAGAACTAGAATATAACCCCGACGCTGGCGAATTCGAAACTACTCAAATACCCAATAAAATTTTGCGGGGTCCAATTGCTCGCGTCCGCAGGTTACGGATCCTCTGGGTGGTGATAGATGAGCAAAAAAGTAGCAGTAGAAGTAGTTGTACAAAGGAGATACCTAGGTATCTGCCGCCAAGCAGAGGTGCACTCGCACTGCTGTGTTCCGGTGGAAGGGTGTAGGCGCCGGTGAAATTGTCTCATTTGTAATTGCACAGTCGTAACATCCCCGTCTGCAGTGACGGGCGCACCGGGCTGCGACTTGGGTTTTCCCATATTTCACGCCACGAAATATGATCATTTATATATAGATTTATTAGGCACGAAAACCCTCGCGGACGACCCCAGAACACCTTACTAAATCATCATCACATCACAATCTGATCAATGGTTTTAGAACGCATAGAGAACCATACAAACATTGATTTTTATTTATATAGATGAACCAAATACCTTGTATCTTATCTGATTTGTAAGAATCTCTCAGTAATTTTAGGAAATTTTCATAGAATTCCTTAGATTCTTCTCCTGGCATTGCATGGTGGAAGTCTGGTTTGGTACCCTGAAATGAAACAATGTGTTGCAAGTTAGTCAAAGGTAAAATAAAGTAAAGGTCCATTAAATTATTAGAAATGATTATATTGATTATGGCTGATGCCTGCTGTCAAATTATTGCAATTAATGTTACTTAAGGAATACAAAAAAGATATACTATTATAATAAGTATAGTATGATAGTAAGTTTGTTGGTATGTATATTTATTACTCCTTCACACGTCCAACGTTTAGATGGATTTGGATGAAATTTGTTATAAAGTATATATACCCTGGATTAACACATAGGCTAATTTTTATCCTGAAGAAGTAACTTATTTTCTTAAATATCAGCCTGTATGAAGAGTTGCCTGTATGTCATAAAGAAAATTCAAAATGTATGTATGAGAAGTTAAGTAACAAATTATGTAAACTATTTAATTAACATAATTAATTTAAGTGAAATATATACATTTTTTATATTCTATTTGATTCTAATTTTTTTATGTTAATTAGTGATGGAACAAACTGAGGGCAGTTAACAACAGTAATGCGATTCACTATGAGATTTGGATCTTAAACTGAGTTGTTTTCATCCTGCTGCATCCATCACCTGAGAAGGGTTTAATATGTCCACTTGCAGTATTACTAGGCAGTACTCCGAACAAACTTGGCATAAGTTCTACTGCAAATTTTAGGGTTCCTTTTGGTTCCACCCGAGGTGTTTAAGGGGCTCTAAAGGGTATTCTTTAGTGGTGTGCATGCAAAAAATATTTACCTTCCAGGTGTTATATAGTGTGAATTGGCTAACACACAGTACTTCAAATTGTTTATCAACTACACTCATCTTCCAACGCTTGCTGTCTTCATCATCAAACAACTTCATACTTAGCAGCTTACGGACACTGAAATAAGAAATTAAAATCCACTGAAAACTAATAAGATATTTTAACTAAGCTTCGGAGGGCACATCAAAATGTCTAGTCAATAAACGATGTCATAGGCCTTGGAACGGCTTGAAAATTTGGACACCAGACTTGGTGTAGTTGCCAAGTCTGGTGTCTAAATTTTCAAAGATTGATTTCAGAAACATTCTTTTGTGAATTCTCAGAAATATTTTGTCTGTATTTCTGATGTCAATCTTTTTAGGAGAATCAGATGTTAAGGGGTTAAGAGCTGATTTGCTGGTTCAAACCCAATCATATTTTACTCAAGTGTAACTCAATGATGCACAATTGTCAGTCAATATTACAAGATAAATTACAAAACTTATTGTAACTTATGTTAATGTAGGTATTATTAAGGGTATGCCTGTGTGGGAATATTTTAGGTAATATAGACAGAGAGATAGATATCATATTATAGATTATATCTGATTTATAACACCTGTTCCTGATTTATATTGGTGTTATGAACAATAAAGAGATTATCTGTCTGAATAATATAAAGGAATTTTGCTTACATTCATGCTGAATGTTTTGGCTCTTGGGAATCTTATGTCCAGCAGTATATTAATAAACTAACAGCATAAACGCTTTAATATACCGCACACCCTTGCACTAGAATTGTCTGTGCTGCATAAAACATGTATATTGACACAGATATTCAAAACACAACTACACAAATGTTTTCAAACCCAAGGTTTCGCTGGCTAATTTACGCCCAACTTTAACATCGCAGCCGGCAAAGGAGGTAATGTTGTGGTGATGATGAATGTTTTACCTACATGTATTCCATATCTTTTTTAGTATCCGTACTGCATATTCCCACAAGGACGCAGATACCTTGTCCTATGCTGCTTATAACTTCGCCATTCACTGAAAATAAACATGTTTTTATTATGACAACATTTCCCCATGAAAAGTTGTAAATAATAGAGGTTATATCTTATGTGAACTAACCAGATACGCTAGCGCTCATTACTCGCTGAACAATTGCTTTCATTTTTATTTTTATTAATAATCCTAGAACTAGGTATCAGATAATCAATGAAAGAAAATTTCATTGAATCTTTAACAATTAATTTGATCGAACTACCCGAGACCCGACCCAGACTACCAAGTGTTGCCATGCCACTGTCTCCATTTTCCTGTGCCCTACGGTCAGTGATAAAGAACAGTACCGTGCGTGATGCCCGTACCCAAAAAGTAACATTATTTCATTACATGAATATAACATTTAAAAAAACAAGTTTAAATATTCAAACTCAAACTCAAACTCAAACTCATTTATTCCTTTAGATCTCAAGTATCATTTGGACACGTCAAATTTTACACATGCACATATTCGTGAGCATATAACGTGTCACAGGAACTCCCCAGGCACATTACATGCACACAGATATGTCAAATTACAGTCAGTTTTCATGTTTAAGCTTATCTTATTTTTTAAGTTTACGTCTGTTCCAACCCTAACCGACCAACCCGAGGGGAAGAAGCAGACAAGAAACCCCTCGGAGACAGTATTACATATTCGCGAATATGGTCCTGCGTCTAGAGTGGAGCAAATTCATTCCCAAGCCTTTTTGTCATCTAGGTAATCTGATATTTTATAGTAAGCTTTTGCGACAAGTTTACGTTTGATGACAGTTTTAAATTTATTTATTGGCAGTAATTGAATTTCGCTCGGGATTTTGTTAAAAAAGCGTACACATTGACCTTTAAAAGAATTGCTAACCTTATGGAGCCTAGTAGTGGGCACAGCGAGTTTATTTTTATGCCTAGTGTTTACACTATGATTGTCACTTTTCTTTGTGAACATGCTCATATGTTTACGAGTGTACATCACATTCTCATATATGTACTGACATGTAACCGTTAGTATATTTATATCTTTAAATTTTTTACGTAATGATTCTTGGGGACCCATATTGTAAACTGCACGAACAGCCCTCTTCTGCAACACAAATATGGTGTTGATATCTGCAGCATGCCCCCACAGCAGTATGCCATATGACATAATGCTGTGAAAGTAGCTGAAATATACAAGCCTAGCGGTATCTACGTCTGTGAGCAGGCGGATCTTTTTGACGGCATATGCTGCAGAACTAAGTCTCTTAGTAATTATTGAATGTGATTAATAGATAATTCAATGGTCTTTCCAAGTTCTACGTAACCTGATTCAATATAGAATTTAAGAAAAATCAAATCAACTTCGGTCAATAGAAGCAACTGCTGCTACAGATTTTAGTTCTAAAAGTTTCCGTTAGGGGAGTTGCAAATAAATTAATGGAAGGAGACGATACGAAATGCAGTTTTCGAAAACTATCAAAACTCGTACTAGGGTACAATGAATAACTTAGAAACATTCAATTAGCTTCTTCTATTTACCGCGAGATGGCAGAAAAAAAAGTATGAAAATAAAAGTTTTACTACTAGCCGATAGAGTGCGCTACTAATTCATTTAACTATGACTATAATATAAAAGACTGAAAAAAAGAAGGTTAGATGGCCAAATCCAAGGCTTTGTCAAACTTAATAGACTTCATTATTAAAAAAAAAAAAAAACGAAAAAAACTACGAAGCACACGCTTACGCTAATAAGTAATTTTATTTGTTGAAGGTGACTTCGTAATAGGGACATAGTTACAGGCTTAGTAATTAGGGTTCTCTTTAGCGCAAGGCTTCTTAAAAAAAAAAAGTTAGCAAATGCATCTTCAAAAAATACCTCAAAGGTTCGGCCGATTCGTCTGGCTCTGAAGATATTACAAAGGGTGAAATATATTGTTTTGCTATCTTGTTCCGTTCATCTTCATGATAATTATTCACATGTGAAAGGTTTCTAAGTAATTCTACGACCAATGTTAGGTCATATATGTTTCATTTAACAGTGAGGATCTAAAAGCATCAACTAATGTATAGATTTCTTTATTTTAAATTAAATTTATGTATCATGTGAGATTGAGCTGAGAATGCAGCCAAAACAAACGGCCACGACAAATTTTGAAGCCGAATATTTATAATTTATTAATATTTGCACACAATTACGTAGTTTATTAGTACTCAGTAATTTAATTTACTGAGATTTTTCCTCTAGTTCAATAAAATTTAAAAGTGAAACATGTAAAAGTAACTTCTTAATTTAACCAATATATTTATACAATGTCCTTATTATAAATAAATTGGAAATCACTGAAATTAACATTTTCCGCTAATTTATAAAATAACTAACGTTTTGGAAAATATCTAGGTACGCTTATTTTGAACAACAGGAAAATAATGCAGATAGCGTTCACTTCTGGATGGGCCTGAATTCATGAATAGGTACTATAGTATTGTTACTCGAATGGCGAGAAACGGAGAAATATGGAAATCTTTTGAGGAAACCTTAGTTGAAAGACAAGGTTTTCCAAAATAGAAACCTAATGTATAATATAATGTAAAAGATATCCTAATACATAACACAAAAACTGTTTCTACTTATGTCCGTTATAGACTTTAAAACCATCCAAAGACATTTAAAGACATCTTGTGATGAGCGTATAGTTTGTACTCTAGTCTTGGGTTTTTATTGTGTCTGTGTTTGTAAATACCATCTGAGATACAGGGAATCCTAGTGAGGCACGAGTGTATAAATCTTAAAACGTTTTAAACTTTTATATTTATATACCTGCGCTGGCGCACACGTGCTTTGGCCACGTGCGGCGTTGCCGAAATCACACGAGCGGTACCTGTGACGTCAGCACGACTGTGTGTGACTAATGAAATAATAATAATAATAATGTTTAATTTTTGATCAGCATTTTGTCCTCTATACCTAATCGTCAAACAAGAAAATTGTTAATAGATTACTCAACTAAGTATTCATGCAATACACCAGTTCACCTAAATTTGAATTTTCATAGTAGTGTGACCCATGTTACTCCATCCGTAGGTGAATACCCTCAGAATCAATACACGTCTCCCCCGGGTGGTGCGAAAGGAGTAACTCAAAGTTCTAGCAAGCTAGTTCTACACTTGTGCCAAGTACTGCATGCCTGTTAATCTGCCGCCATGCGATGGTGCACAAGCATTTGATGTGTTTCAGTGAAAAAGTGTGGGTACAGGTGAAGTTACAGGCACACAGGCGTTACTTCCCCACCTCAGAGCCTATCGGGTGCAATGCAATATGAACTAGTTTTGAGGCCAACTTATTTTACATCGTAACCCAAGGGACCAACTCAAGGGGAAAAAATATGGGATGAAAGTCCCTTATTTCCCCCTACAACACTACCATTTAAAAAAAAAACATTAAAATCGATCTACAACGGGCGAAGAAAAAGTCATAGGAAAAAATACGCAATTTCATAAAATAGTTCGACGACATATTTATTCCAGATATTTTGATTTAAAAAACTATTGAAAAAAATTTCATAAAATTTCTATTGAACCACTCTGAAAGTACATATATCCATCCGAATAAAAATATAATTTTCTAAATCGGTTAATAAATGACAGAGATGTTACCTCAAAACAAACATAAAAACAACCGAATTGATAACTTTCTCCTTAGCAATCTGTTGAAAAAAGTTTCTAACCCACAGACTATAGGCAATTATTATCATTCGTTCTTGCGACTATCGTTATTCGTCGCGTCGGTGCGAGAAAAGTTATTTTGTGACACGAATGTGTGACCATTCAGCACTGCCAGACATACCACAACTGGGTGAGATCACGTTTGAGCGCAACGTGCAGTAAAAATAACTGTTAGTGCGTCTGTGGCTCGGAAGTGAGCAAGTGACTGTCTAGCGCCTTCCGGATGTATGAATAATTAGCTATACGAAAGTCTTGTCAACGTAATTTGTAATAGTACGATGACTTAAGCAATTCGACGTACAATACAAACGTTTAAACTAAAAAAAATTTAAAAAACTCGACTGCGTGAAAAATTCCAAATAACATTTAAACATGTCAATTGTATAAGTATTATTTATTAAACGATATATAAAATCCTGTATTTTTAAAAACCCTATCTACAACATTCTGTCTCTCGTACGTTTAAACAGCTATATATTTTGATCTGACATCCGTAACCGGTTGAAATTTTCATAGAATATATATCATCGTCAATATATATTATTACATATTGACGGCTCTGTATGTTAGTTGGTAGTACCCTGCCGTTGGTAGACTTTGTGTAGCGCGTGTAAAGTTTGTTCTCGGGTTTCTGTGTTTGCGCATGCCACCTGAAACACAGGGAGTCCTAGGAGTATGAGTGTGTAAACGTTATTATGGCGGATAAATCATCTTACTACCATCTAAATGCGAAAACTTGGATGGATGGATGTAACGTGAATCTGCCGTAATACATTGTTATGTGCGCATCGCTATTTTTCACGATGTTTCTAGAATATCATCATCGTAAATCTGTCGTATAAATAATCTATCGTAAAATGATACAAGGTGATTTCATTTGCAACCATAGCCTAGAAATAGGTACTAAAGGACTTTATTACTCGTAATTATTAGTCTGCTACCAACTAAGCTATCGTCGCTTTTTCCTTGATAAAAAAACCAACTGATTTCCATACAAAGAAGGTGTTAATCATACAATTAATCAGTAAATACGGAAAACATTTGCGTGGAAGGGCAACCCTGGCGCGGCCACGTGCTAACAGTTTACGAGAATGCTACGGAACGTAACAACTAAACGCGTCGAAAATGTGAAGATTTACATATGACTGTTTTAAAAATCGATATTAAAACCCGCTTCAATTATTTCATACCTTATTTCTCATCCTTAAGTATATCCTTAATTATATTAGGTATATTTATTAAGGAGTACACCCTTGCCTTTTAAAAAACGAAATATCCAAATTAAGGACGAAGTAAAAAGTAACAGGAAAGCTAAACATGTTATTTCGTTAATCCAATTATCAGGCCGTTGTCCCTTTAGTGGGAACATTACATACGGTAAGTATATTCTCACAAACTAAATTGTATATTTTCCCGCTTAAACGTTCGTCATTCAATGAGACAATCGGTCCGTAACACGCGCTGTGTGCTCACGTGTTGTTACTTCGCCGTATTCTGCGGCGGGGTCGATGTTTCTTTGATTACTGATAATTATTACTTGTCTACCGCTAGTTTACACGTTTTAAGTCAAGTAAGTCGGAAAAATTGTAACTGAATTTCAAGCTACTATCATTAGTGAAAATGTATTCAACAGTTTATCAAATTCAAAGACAAAAACAAAAAAAATATGATTTCCATTAAGTTTTATAATTTTTTATTTATTATTTATTTTATTTATAATTACTTAAAATTCGCAATTTTATTAATCAATATGTAGGTAACTAGAAGATAACGAACGAGTCCATATATATAAGTTTGGTGATTGTTTCAACCCGATGTTTTAATGAACATCATTAGTAAATAAATATTTCACGGATTATACATAAACATAGATGCTACATTTATATTATTTTCGAAGCACACGTTGTTTGTTTTATCATCATATCAGCCGACAGACGTTCACTGATGAGCATAGAAAACTCTCATCTACATCTTATCTCTAGTTAACAACTGTGAAGTATAACAGGCGTAAATATACTTGCTATAAATTACCTTGCTACTTAATACGTGTAAACGGCTCATAAACTACGTAGCCAATCAACGCGTAGCTTTTCTACGACGTAGACAAGCTACGACATGCAAAATAATATAGAAAATCTTTGAGGAAATGTATGTGTGCCGATAAGGGCCTGGTGGTTGAGTGATGCGACCCCGATTTTCAATCTGCGGTTCGCTGATTCAGTTCCGAAGTAGTTCCGAGTTTATTCCACTTAAGTGATGAAAATATATTTATGTACGTATTTATCTTAGTCGTTGCAATTATTAAGCAGTAAGGCCCGAAATTCACTTATCATTGTTCTTAGTAGCTTCAAACGTCAAAAAAAATCTGGTTTTGGGGTACAGTTGAAATCGCATCCGAATACTTGGTAAAAAAATATCTATACGAATGGAAAAACGCAAATAATAGCTGTGAAATCACGCATCATACAACGTGGATGGTGCCTTACTTTGTAGCACACCTTGCACGGAGCGTGAATGGATTTTATCACTGCCCTTTCAAGCGTCTGGTACCTTTTATTTACTTCATCATAAACCAGTTAACCTTATGTTTGCTACATCTTTTACTTATACACGTGTAAAGGTATTTTAAATCCTTGAAATTAAGATTGTATGCATGTGATTACGTATGTTGTATTCACGTCCGTACGTGTGCACCCTTTGATTCCCTACACCTGGGTGGTGCTAAAGGAGCAACCAAAAGTAGCAGTAGAACTTGTGCCTAGTTCGTCCGGAGACCTAGAATCTGCCGCCAAGCAGTAGTGCTCGCATTACTGTGTTCCGGTGGAATGGTGTGGGTGCCGGTGAAATCACATGCACATGAGACGTATCATTCCCGTCTCGGGTGATGGACGCAGCAGGATGAATGCAATTCCGTGTAAAATCCAAATCTTATACTGATTCCCATTACAATCTGTGTTATCTTTACCTTTACCTACTCAGATTAATTATGTTCTCGACTAAAACAACAAAGGCCCGAATCAAAGTCAAAGTAAAATATCTTTATTTCCGCTAAACTCTTAAAATTTACTTGAAAACGTCAATTTCATTTTTCAAATAAATAAGTACCTACGAGAGCATAATGACGTAACAACGCTTAAATTGCACGAATTTTTATCAACATGTGCTCGCTTGCACGTGGCATAAAGTGCTGACATATTATAACATAACAAGAGAAACACGATAACACGCCCACTACCGTTAGATTCACGTTTGGACGATGCAAAGACCGACCCGTGGAAGAAGTCTCATGAACGTGACAGGAACTAGCTACAAGTGCTGTTCATAATGTCAGTTCCGTGCTACTGGTTGTATTATTAATTATTTGTTGGGATAATAGGCTGGCCTCACAGGTTTCTTTTTTCTTTCTTGTTATTTTTTAGGCTATGTAAGCCATCATTTTTGACAAAACCAAGTGTTCCGTAGTGTTCCTAAGGCCGAATAAATGAGTATTGAGTATTGGGTAGTAGCTACGCCTTCTGCGCTATAGTATTAGGTCATAGATTTAATCCCCAGGACACGCAAATGCGTGGCAAACATAATTTTTTCTATAATAATAATTGTTGTTCAGATGTCCATCCACAATGTTTGTAAATCTTATTATTTAATTTTGTTAGTACCTACGTGCTAGAATATGAAATTTAAAATTATTACTAACTAAATATTGACGATATAAAAAATGAATCAATTTTACAGGAAAACCTTGGTTGTTTGTATAGGCAGAGGCCCATCAAACTGGAAATCCATCAGAATGGCGTTGGTACTCCCGCGAACTCTGCTTAGCAGGGATGCGATTTTTTTCCGCATTCAGGCTGCAAACCCGTGCGAGCCACCGCAAACATGCCCGAAGCGATGTGAGTTTGTGTTAATATGTATTACATATTAGGTTTTACCCGCGACTACGCTCGCGTTAATGTGGAAATCCACATGTCAGCGAATTCCGGTTGTTTCATACAAATTTTACCCCTCCTATGGTTATATAGGTATTAGTTATTTAGTGCTTATATAAAAGCTGGATGGCGTTATGTGAAATGTCCATAAATAATTTATAAGCTTCATAGTTAACACATGTTCTGTGAAAATTTCAGGCCGTAACAGTAAGATCCCCCAAAAAATAATGTACAATTACACGCAAGATCACGCGTTCTTATTACTGGGGCTTGTTCAAATCCTGCCCGACCCTCCATGCGTCTCGAGTCCCTACCCTAGTATCTTTAAATTAAAAAAAATACACGCATGACGTGCCACTCTGACAGAGTATAAGTAATTGCGTTGTATTTTTAATTTTTCCAGGTAGTATGATTCACAAATCGTTTAAAGCAGAATCTTGGAAAACGGTTTTTGTTATAAATTAGTTCTTTTATAACAAATGTAAATAAATAAATCGTGACAAGATTATAATAACATGTTTCTTATTTTTTGGGACTGGAATTATGTTTAATCAGCATAGGAAATAATTAGTCTCTCAGGGTCAAGTATAGCGTTTCTTGAGTTTTGAATGAAACCTCAGCTATACAGGTGAATATCACAGGTGAAAAATACCGCAAATTTTGTTTAACTTCATCAATAAAACAATACAACATTCACATCATCGATATAACATATTGCTGGGCGAAAATATTTGCAAAAATCGTATCGTGTGCTTACACCTGGTAATATTGTTTTGTAGCTAACTCGCTTGTAATATCTCATGTTGTCCAACGTGACTTGTATCATCGTTAGGTTTTGGTGGAAAATTTTTGTTGTTTTGAATCATTTACTATGATCCTGTGACGCAAATACTACAACCACAAAATGCGCCTTATTTTTGACAAGCTGGCGTTCAACACATTGTTTGATTATTGACAGATTTCAATAATTGAAGATTCGACAAGTTCAAACATGTTTTACATTAGCAAAAATTGGACCAGATATACAAGGATAGTTAAAGAAGTATATTTATAATTTCATTATTTAAAGTTAAACACCATTAAATACGGAAAGAGCAAATACAAATAAGCAATAAAACATTTCACAAATATATTATTGTAGATGCAAACACGTGGCTTTTTAATTGCACGTTTTGCCATCAAAAGATTATCCATTATTCTAGAAAATCGAATGTTACCAACATTAAATTTCCACTAGTTCTTGGCCCTAAACTTTACTTCAGCCAGTGTAAGATATTAAAATCTCTCAGACGCTGTTATCAGTTCATTGTACAATTAAATATATTCCAAGCAGCCAGGAGCAGTCGTTTCACGTGTCGATGAAAATTTATTAGCGTTGTCCACGTTTTTGAGTACGCAAAAACTTTTCGAAAGTTGGAAAATTATTATGCAAAATTCTCAAACTTTTTAATTTAGGAAGTTATTACATTATCGTGACGTTTGAAAGAACACGGGGACTGTTACAACACAAAACTTGTTGACTTGAATTTTATTTAATACTTTGACAAGCAGGAAATGTTTTCTGATTTATTTTATGTAAGGTTTGTAAATAAGGCATAATTGCGGTTGTTTATAATATTTACTTTTGATATTTATGCCTGTTTTTATGGATTTAACTATAAAACCAGGCATAAACCTTTTTAGTCTGTAACGTCTGTTTGTCAATAAACTTCTCGACAAAGGGCAATTTAAAAAAGATTTATAATAAACTAGCTGATATGATAGACGTCATATTTTTGTCAATCACCTGTCAAACGTCATTTGCGCACGTATCTGTAAGCAAAAGTTAGTAAGAAAAATGTTTAATTTATTATAAATTTACTACAATTTAAAAAATATATAACAAGAACCTTGATGCAAGCTAATCGTAAAAGCTACTGTATTAATATAATAATCAAAAGATAGTTTAATCTATATTACTTACTTTTGAAAAAGTTTACGCCTCTTAACCTACTTTGAAAATGTTGTTTACGATTTTACTGAATTAAATATAGCATGACTTGAATTATATTTGGTTGACTCGCTGATAACAAAATATATTTAATACAATTCATTTACTTTAACATTTGGCACGAATGATATAAAAAAACGAATCTCGCTTGACGCTACTAGTAAGTCACATAGAAATGACATAACTTGATCTAAACTTAAATATAAGCGTAGTATCTTGCTATTTATAAGTAAACTACTAAATAATTTCTTATCTTGTCTATAAATACCAGAGACCTTGTATATCTTGCGAGCTGATGTCAGTACCACGTGTCTCGCCCGGTTGACTTGAGTGCCTGATAGTAAATAGAAAAATGATGTTTTCATCCACCACACGTTTTAGTTTGTCACGTGATGCTGGAATATAATGTTTATCAGTAAACCTCAATTATATATAACCCATTTCACGACAAAAATTTAAGTTCCGCTTCGTTGTTTTCTTTGCGATTTTTTTATTTGACGAATGTAAGGGCCACCTGATTTTAAGTGGTTGCCTCGGCTCATAACAACGGCAACCGACCTAGGTCCTCTGACCGAAGTATGAGAAGTAAAGAAAAAGTCGCACCCCGTTGCGCCCGTCAGCCTTCCACCGGAACACAGTAATGCGAGCACTGCCTGACGGCAGGCTCCAGATGTGGCGGCAGTACTTGGCAGATTCTACTGCTACTTTGGGTTGCTGCTTTTGCACCACCCGGGGGATACGTGTAGGTATTCTAAGGGTACTTACCTACGGACGCAAGCAACGTGGGCCTCCACTTATTATATCCATATCTTCTCTTCGGCTTCGTTATAAGTACTAGTTTATTTTCGCAATGATTACAGTCGCTTAAACATTGTTAAAGTACCATAACCGTCTATTAGGTACCTTAAAATTCATCATAATGTGATAACGCTAGTTAATATTTAGCGATAAACTATTTTCTGATTTTTAATATATTGATAAACTATATTATGTTTATTTTTGATAAACGACATTCATTTTGTGAATCCATCCAACCGATGTACCCCAAACCGAATTCATTAGAAAGACAATAATAAAGATGGTTTTAGGCCACTTAAACAACGCATTAGGCACAAAAGACACTCTTTTTTTAGCGTAACAGCACACGCTGGGTATCAGTTAGTATATCATACACGTTGTCAAGGGTACAGAAAAAGACATAGGGTTGGTTATAGGCAGAGGAAGCCGCCTTAAATACGAACAAATATTCAGTTACTACAATCACATAAATGTTTACAGTTGTTATTGTATTAAAATTCTTGGATAAGCGTTCATTAGAAGCCTTTCAGCGATCACGTGCCTTAACCAACACGTAACACTGTCAAAAGCTCTCTGGGTGTCCTAAAACTGCGATATTGAGTTGTTACATACGATATTGCTTACATGTGTACCCAAAACAAACACCAGGCAGAAAAACGTAGCACGTGCGTGCTATCATTGGTCGTGATCGCACTAACTATGTCAGGGCTGTGCTGGTTGCCACCACGTGACCACGTGAGCGCTGGCCCTATTGACTTACGCCTTTTACGCGTGGGTAAAACAGCCGACATGAATAAATTATAATTTTTAAATTCTATGGAAATTACTTTGGCTCTGAGCGGCGAGCATACCATATTCGTAGATATAAAAAATAAGTAAATAAATATTCATGGATTTATTTCACACAGTGCCATCTAGCCCCAAACTAAGCATAGCTTCTAATATGGGAACCAGATATCTGACATAATACATATAGTACTTTTGTTTGTAAATACAAATTGACACCCAGACACAGAACAAAAACTTATGTTCGCACACAAATGCTTGTCCTGGGTGGGAATCGAACTCACGACCTACAAAGCAGAAGGCAGAGCTACTACCAACTGAGCTATTAGGCATATTGTGAATGAAATCTTTTGAACCATGTTGGCGAATGAAATATTTACAAAATAAGTTTGAATTTACAATATCGCATGTCCTAAGTAATGATAAAAAAGTTGGTGGTAGATGTGTCAGTGATCTTAGCCGGATAATTTTAACCTCCGTCTAAAAAGAGGAGTGTTATAAGTTTGAGGGCTGTGTATGTCTGTCTGTGATCTTGTGGCGATTTCTTTGAGGCAACTTATATCTTTAAAATTTTAATAAAAAAAAAATATTATTTGGAAATCTGTGAAGACAAAAATATGAGTTGATGACCATAGTAAACCATGACAGACCAAAGACTTTTTAAGTCTCCTTAATGGTTTAGTAACGCTAATCTTACCTCTAAAATACAGTTTCATTAATATTAACTTAGACTTCACAAGAGTCGAAAGATCTTTGAAATGCCATGTCGGGGGATTTTGATATTTTTGTTAAATTACTGTATGATTAACTAAGGGGTCGAGATCAACTGAGCCACTTCAAGCTTCTTTAATCAAAACAACAGCTTGAGCCCATCTCTGCCAGACAAGACGAGCCAAGTCATATCTTCTCAAAAAGGTAAACAAGAACGTCGTAAAAATACCGGTATCAACAATTCGAGGTCATGCGACATCTAGTTACCAAAAATAGCCATAACCGCTTTCGCTTGTTCAGTAGGCTATTCTTCAGTGGAATACTAAGATGGTTTTATTTTAGCGTAAGAATCATCATTTTAATCTCCAATTATTTTGTACTAGCTGTTCCTAGCGACTTCGTGGCATTTAATATTTGTTAACAAAATATACTTTAAATAGAATTTTAAGTTGCCTAAATTACTCCTTATAACATCGGCTATCTGCCAGTGAAAGTCAAATCGGTCAGCTGTTTCGGAGATTAACCGGAACAAAAAAATCATTGTTGGATGAAAATGACGCGAATAATATTGACATCCTTAGTCTAAGATTTGTTTAAGTATTAAATTATCTGACGTTGTCATTATCATAGACCAATTTTCAACTAGTTGCAATGATTTCTGTTCTTCAAATGAGCTGAATTCCTCCTTGAGATGTCTTATAATGAGCCATAATGTGAGAGGACAATAACAGTCTATGCATTATTATGATTGTCCCAAGAAATAGCATCAAGCGGACAGTAAAAGTAGATAATATCGAATGTTATTATTATAAAAAAACACCCGTTCGCGATTCCAATTATCTCTTTATTTTTTTACTTTTTATATGTAAACTGATTGAAACGCGCTCAAAATTATCTATGACGCACAATTTGGGACATAGTTAAATTAATCGGATAATACTAAGTTTTTTATATGAGTATTCATCCACCATCCAAAGACATTAAATGTCAAAAAAATTATAAAAGTGTTGAAGTTTATTCGATTTTTAAATAAGCGGCGTATCCGCTCAGCAAATATATCTACATATATCTTGGGTCATACTCAGGTAGATACATCGAAAGTATGTCAGGGTTTTGTTTAGTTCCTATTCACTGCGCACGTGGCAGAGAGTATCTACGTGTCATTAGAATCCACTTAGAATAACGCCATTAATATTATAAAACAATATCATTAAAACAATGTCCAATATTCGACTGACTTATAAAACGTATACATCAACTTCAACTTTTTCATTAAATTATCTAATCTAATTTATCTAATTCTGGGTGGGGGTGACCAGGCCTGCACTAACGTCCCGCATAGGGGTGTATGGTGCATTGTCCCTCGTTGTTAACTATACCCTACCCCAAACATCCCAGCTCCTTCATGTACTGGAGAAGGACTCTGGGTTGTTGTTGGCAGCACTGCTTCAGCGCTTCAAGAGAATCAGATCCTATTAGTCTTTGTATTTGTATTTGTATTTGATGATATAATGTAATATTCAGATTTATTTATTTACTCTCTGGCGTTTGTAACGGGACTATCGCAATGGCGCCAGCAGAATACCAGCGTCTGGTAGGTACCTAGGTACCTGCCTGACACATGCTGAGCTGGAGCCATTTTTGACTCGACTACTATCCGAGATAGTGGACACGGAATTGGAATACGTGGGATTAACATGTAATGTTTCAATTTTCTGTATATTAACTGTGTCTTATTTGTTACTATTTTTTTTTCTTCTGCCACCTGTTACTGTCCTACCTATAATATTTCTGTCGCCTACTATTGTCCACTTAATGTACCTACTTGTGTCGTGTCAAAATAAATGTATTTCTATTTCTATTTATAAGCCTGTTCTTTCTCTGATTTCTGCGCAATGTTGGACTACATGCTCCACCGTTTCCTCCTCCAGCATGCATCCCCTCCCTGCACAAACCACGATCAGTTGCCCCTATTTTAAATAGATGGTGATTTAATTCGCATTCTTCTTGTTTCATTTTCAACAAGGTGTTAGTTTTTTTTAAAGCTTACATATGGGACCAACTTTTTAAAAATTAAACGCATAAAAATGCAAAATAAAATATGCAACCGAATTCATCCATTTAGTCGGTAAAAATAATATTTTGAATGCAAATCAAAGCGCTCACGGCGATGCTTGCCTAGTTGATCTTTACAGATATTCTAAGTTCAGCGTCTCTAAACCCGGTCATAGTTGTATGGGTGACCGATAAGTTGCGTTTGAACCGCGGGCTTCACAGCACGCTAGGTCACGTTTTAGTGCAGGTTGAAAATGCTGGGAATTTATATGCATATTAATTAATTATAAGCAAAGAAACGGAGTTACTATTTTCTTCTCTTGTTTTATTCACACCACGGGTAACACTAGGGCAAAGATATGGCCAGGGATCTACATTACATTACAGTGCTGTCTTACAGAAAATGCCAACTCATACTTCCACCGGAACACTGCAACGTGAGTACACCACTCTTTGGAAGCGAATTAACAGGTTGTGGTGGCAGTATTTTTTAGAACAAACTAAGCACAAGTTCTACTGCTACTTTTTGTTGCTCCTTTTGCACCTGTAGCGACTGATAGTATTAGAGCATTAAATGAATAATTAGGAATGTAGGTAATTGTTTTTTATTATTTTAAACCAAACCTTCTGAACTTAGAAAAGTGGTGGCACTGGGGTACGGACGCCGACTTTCAAGCTGAAGGTCACTGGATCAAACCGTACAGGCACAAATAAGATTTGTTCCTTGCATAGTTTATATGCTCTTTACGTTTTCATAACAACTTTATGAACCGTTTAAAAAAGCTTATTTTCATATGGTTTACATAAACCACAGGGAAATATATTTATATATGTGTTTTTTCTTAAACACATATATAAATATATTTGTTTATGGAGAATGGTGAAACATGTCTTTAAAAATCTCTACAGATCTTCCACCCAGTCACTGTATGAATAGATGATCGTTACTTTAAGGACTCGTTAAGATGTCAGTTCCTGCCACGACGGAGCCATTCTTGCCTTGAAAACTCCGACACTATTATTAACCACTTACAAGATAGTTCTCTGCTCTGGCTTCACTGAAATGTTGATCGAATATTGTATAAAACTATAATATAAGCCAATTTTCCACCGTCTCCCAAGAGTTATCAACTCGATTGTTTTTATGTTTGTTACCTCAGAACTCTATCATTTATAATACAGGCAGTCCTCATACTTACGACATGTTAGGTTCTCGAAATACGCGACGTAAGTCGAAACCACGTAAGTCGAGACATATTTTTTCGTATGTTTACATGTAAAACTCAAGGGTTAGGATCCACACGGATTCGAAATAAAAAAAAAACTGCTTTTGTAACAAAGGATATACATACTTTATTATTGAAACGACGTAAGTCGAAACGAAGTAAGTCGAAACGACGTAAGTCGAAACGACGTAAGTCGAGGACTGCCTGTAATCAACTAATTGGGAAAATTCTTATTCTTGAAAAAATGTCAGATTGCTCTCATAGATATTTTATCAAAGCGTTTCAATAGTTTGGTTGTTAAATCAAAGTAACTCATAAAGATATGTCATCCAATTATACGAAATTTCGTATTTTGCATTCCTCCTACTTTCTTCTTTGCCCGTTTGCTTTTCGTTCGCCCTTTAATAGCGAGAAATAAGAAAATAAGTATTACAATCTAATTTTTCGTTTTTAAATCAGTCACTTGTGTATAGTACTTCTTTCGCGTGCGTTAGTGGCCGACTCTGGTGTCAGAGTTTTGAAGTCACCCGACTCTCCATGGCCTCTGATATACCTTATCCACTAGTATCGGGGCCGACATCTTAACGTGCGCTTCCGTACGCGCTCTGTTCAATTGCCACTAAATGGTCACCAACATCTGACTGGCCAAGATTTGCTATCTTATATGATCTGTAAAGAAGCGCTGAGTAAGTTTCTTCTTTTTCTGACCTTATCTTATTACTTGAAACGAGCAATTCTTGTGCATATATTTCGTGTATCTCGGAAATGGCTCCAACGATTTGGATGAAATTCTGTTTATATATAATAGAATTTTGCTATATAAGTTTATCTGGTTTTTTTATCGTTTTTATAGTTAACTATGCTGAAAATTGAATACAGCGCCATCTCTTCAATTTTTGTGGTATTTGATTGGTAATCTACGATTACTTGAAAATTTTATAATTTCAGATAAAACGAGAGAAGCTCGGTCGCCCAGGTACTGTGTTTATTATGAACGCTACAATTGCCGTGGCAATTGCACCGACGAAGGAAGCGGGCGGCGACCCGCAACTGGGTCGCAAAGCACGTGCGCAGCTCACGTGCGCGACAGCCGATCGACACACCGTGACTCACAGGAAATTGAACTTTATTCATAGGTATGATAGATGTTTCTCTAAATGATTGAGCGTTCGGGGATCTGAATTTACAGAGGCTAAAGTGGAATATAACAGAAATTTTGCGTGGTTCACACGTGCAGATGATAATACTATGCTATTAATAAATAAAGGCGTAACAATCTTGCCGGTATGTTTTTTCAACTCGAAAATGTGTTGGCCGTAAATGGCCTTGACGACTTTACGTAGGTTTGTGGCGAGGCTCTGAACTGCAGCCTTTAAAAGAAATATAAAAACCAATAAAATGATATTCGTTTATTATATACCTAGATGTTGCCTAGATGTCTGTTTGTTCTACGGACACCGGTGTTATGACACCTACGCCGACATTTTAGCTCCAACTGAACCCTTGATTGATCACAGTGGCCAAAGTGGCTAAAAAAATCCTTTTTTTGTATGTAACTGTAGTGACAGATCGATCTGACTGCCCGCCTGATGTTAAGTGGTTACCACACCCCATAAAATCAACAATACGACTTGGGTCTCCCTGTATTGAAGTATCAGAATACCCATTCTCATTGTAGGGTTCGCAGTTTCGCTCGCTGCTCCAGGGTAGTGAAAATCACTTTGTTTAAGGCTTACTGCAATCCTTTACTCGAGCAGCCTCTGGATTAACCACACCCGGCGGGCTGCCAGCTCTCTGCGAGCCCAATACAAAGATATCTTCAGGATGCTAATGCGACTGCCTAGCTTTTGCAGCGCATCGGGGATGTTCGCAAGGCACATGGACGGCTTGCATGCGATTATTTTCAAGAAAGTCGCTTCCCTACTCCAGCATGCGCGGGGCAGCAGCAACGGCATCCTGAAGATGATCGTAGCAAGGGCAGACTGCCCCATTCAAAACAGGTGGATGCAGATAACGTTGGGGAGCCCAACACTATCCATCAGATCCAATTTTAATTTTATATTTAATATTTTTGTCTGTCACATAAGACGGAAAAGTACCGCCTGATGTGCCTAAAATTTCACCGACAACTACATCCTTTTGACATGATAACGTGATGGCACCATTGCTTGGCGGCGGCGGTACGATGGCAGTACTACGGCAGTACTACCTACGGATGTACAGAGTAATCTAATGCGTTGTGCTGCAAAGAATAACTTAAGTTGACAAACGGGTACTTAAATAACGACAACATAACAATAAAAATATAAATAACGGAACAAAATGGCACAAAACACGAGATTACAAACAACATATGGAATAGTACAAAGTTTCTACATATGGCTTTACCTATAGTTTTGTGTTACCTACCTACACTGCTTATCTTCGCATAAAATGTGAGATACTTTCAATCGCCCGCCATTCGTCCAATAGAGCAAATCTACTACAAACTCTGTATTTATCTCACAAAAGGATGCTTGATGAACTCAGGACCTTTGCTTCGAAGGCCACCAACCGCCAACTTAGTACTGATTTATCAAAAATAGCCTCTATCGCCGGCCTACTCTTGATAATAGGTCGGCGATAGAACCTATTTTTTAGGCCGGTGTCCCTGCAGTGGGAACATTAGAGTCTCGTACGGAGGTTCTATCGCCATGGTTTGGTGCCACTTCACCTGATCAACGCATTCTAAAATCTTACTCCATCTTTCGTGTGAGTAAGTGGCCTATTCTGATGTCAGAGTTTGCAAGCCGCCCGAAGGCCTTAGACATGGTTTAACCACTTTTAAAGCCGGGACCGACATCTTAACACTCCGAAGCATAGAAGCGCTCAGTTTAAATTCCTCTAAATGGTCGCCCATCCAACTTCTGACCGGCCGAAAGTTGCTTAACGTAGATGATCTGTATAGAACGGCTAAGCAAGCTACGCTACGAGCGATTCCAACTGGCTCATCCGAAGTGCTTAATCAAATACGGAAGCAACCATTTATTCTATAACTGTAGTAATAAAAAGACCATTTATAACGGTAGGAACCACCGAGGGGGCCACGTGATGATTCTAAATGACTCCAATTTTATATTCGGTGGACACGTGTGTCGGCGACGAAGAAACATTGCCTACGATTCACCAAATACACTAGGGTTGCCAATTTAGTAATAAATAGAACCTAGGTCTTAAAATGACGGGCGCAACGCGATTTGAGTGTTCTCATACTTCTTAAGTCGTTGGTCATTGGTGTTGTTTAAGGGGTAGCGGCAACATCTTAAGGTAAGGCTCGTTCCTTCTAGGAATGATCTCGTGGGTTACACTAATATGGGAATTTATACGATTGAATTAATGTTAAAATGTTTGATGTATTATGATATAATGTAATGTATTCTGTAAATAATGCAGTTAATACATATACAGAATACATGTATAGATTACACTTAATACGCTTTTATTTCATATAGTCAGTTAAATGGCTGTGAAACGCGCAGATGGGGCTTCGATCTGTGCGTTTCTCAGCCATTTTGCTAACTTTACTGGTTATGTTTTAGCCATTGTTCATATTCAAAATTTGCTAGAATTAAATAATTGTTATACGTGGTATTCTAATTTTAGCGGTGGTACTTAATCAGGTGGTACATTGCAAAGCCACCAAAAAAATCGAAGAAAGAACAGACTTACAAAGACTGATAGTATCTGATTTACCAGAGGAAATACTGAAACGGTACTGCCAACAACAACCCAGAGTCCTTCTCCGGTGCATGAAGGCATTGGGATGTCTGGGGTAGGGTACAGTTAACAACGGGGGACAATACACCATACACCTTTATTACAATTCTGGGTGGGGGTGCTTCCAAGAATTGGGATATGGTGGTACCAAGCACTTTACAGATCATCTACAACTCTAAATCTAAACTCTAATCACGGGCAAATACCTTATATCATTTACAAGCTGCGCCCTGCAGCGTTACCCACGGTTGGTCATCCTACGGGAACCGTACATATTTCCGGGATAATATAAGATATGTCTGTGCCAAATTTCGTTCAGATCCGTTCAACCATTCTGGCGTGATTTAGTATCAAATATTCATCCATCCAAACTTTCGCATTTAAGTACAATAGTAAGATTACACTTAAAATGAAAAAGGTAACAACAAAACATACATAATACAAAAATAATTGTCAGCAATGTAAACAATCATACTATCATCATATTAATATTATAAATGCGAAAGCTTGTCTGTATGTATGTTACTCCTTCACGCCTCAACAGCTGAAATAAATTTGGATAAAATCTTACTTATATTATAAAGGCGAAAGTTTCTATGCATGTGTATATGTTTATACAAACACACACACATACATCTTCACGCTCAAACGGCTCAACGGATTGGAATGAAATTTGTTCCCAGCATAGCTTATAACCTGGATTAACATATAGGCTACTTTACCCGGAAAACTGCGGGTAACACCGCGTTGCGCGCTAGTTTGTTATAAAAATACCTCACACCTTGGATTAACAAATTGACAATACAATAATACACAATAATAAAACAAGATGGCGCCTTCGAAACAACTGACGTGTGATTGTGGGTGGCATTAGGTGAATTGTCTAGGGAATCATAAAAACTAGCGAGTGACAACCATATTGGTCGCGCAACGTGAGCTTGGACATGTGCAGTTCCCAATGTGGAGACAACGTGACCACTTGACACCTATCGTAAATTATAATCGCAGAACCCAAATAAATTCGTCGAATAAATCTTGTAATGTGTTACAGGGATTCAGCAAACATGTTTTACGCAAATTATGAAAACCTCTTAGTGAATGATAATGATCTTCAAACGCCTGATCCTTCATGAATAAAAGGTAAAACCCATCTCGATGACGTCAGCTTTCAAACAGAAAAACCGCATCAAATTCGGTTTATTCCTTCAGGAATTATAATGCCATAGAAAGATACACACATGTAAAAATACACCCTACAAACTTATAACAATACTATATGCCGTCGACTTAAAACAAATCGGCCTCTGTCATAATGTCCTATGTAAATACAAAGATTTATTTGTAAATATTCCAAATAAGCATGTGACTAATTTAAATTCTAAAACGACTTTGATATCATTCAAAAACAACATCCTAATCGGTACATAACGGGTGAAGAAAAATGATGAAATTATTTAACAACCAAACTATGGAAATGATTTTGATAATATTTTATGGGAGCAAAGCACTTCCTCTTAAATAAAAAAAAATAATTCAAATCGGATTAAGGAGATTTGAGGTACACAAAAAAAACAACAACCAAATTGATAAGTCGTTTGATACAAAAAACATTTAAATTTTTTGTAAGTATCAATATGTTGGGATCTCTTCTTTTAAGCTCGTAAAAACCTATGTTAGAAGAATCCCCTCTTTTTTCCGTGGTTTTATTTTTTCTTTAATTAAAAATAATACTTAATTATACAAATACATTCAAGTTTGTAGATGTGTGAATAAGGTGTTAATTAATCATGCTTGTTATAGGTATGTTAATTTTAACAATGATAATCTAAAATACAGCCCATAAAAAGTTCTGGTGTAGGTAACTAATTAATTTGGGATGCTTTTGTTCATTTCTTGTTTTGGTATAAGGTTAATTGTAAGGTATCTTTTGTGTGTTCTTATGTTTCCTTGTTTATACAAATAAATAAAATTTAAGTATATAGTTTTGTGATGTCAAAATATCAGCTTATTACTAAAGCTTTTTTAAAATCTAAATGCATTTATTTGCGGAGCCTGGACAATGGTGGCAATGTTGGTAACGCCATGTAATATTAATATTAAAATGGCTCAGACTAAATCATGTTTCAAGAGACTTGTGCATGATCCTTATTTTAAATCTATGTAGCATCATTGTTAAGTAACACCCTTGTTGTTCCTATATTGCATATTTCATTTAAGTTTATTCATTTCCATCCAATAAGTATTATATATGTATCTAATATTACTATAGTTAAAATTTTAAATAGTTTTAGTTTATTATATATAGGTTTTTTGGCACGCCAGCCACTATTTCTACCATAAAAGAGTAACTGGTAGAAAAGGCTTTAAGTTATCCTTTTGTACATTAATTTAAGTTCTTTTGTGCAACAAATAATAAAATAAATTATAAAAGTTTTACATGGTATCATTTTCAATATTTGCCAGTGTTGTCAGTATTGCTTAAAACTGATTTGCGATAAGTTTTCACTCAAAAAAATCTCCTCAGATTAAATAAAAGAAGTATTCGTGTTACGTGTTACAAAATACTATTAGGTACTTATACGAACATGTTGTACAACGAATAGCTTATTTAAGTTAAAATATGACGCAACATTTATCTATTTACTTTATTCGAAGTCTGGCATAATTTGAGTCACGTTTTTTACCATGCCATGCCGCGTTCAACGTGCCAAATGGAAATGTTTCAATGTGATTCAATTCCTGAAAAAATGCCACGGAATAATATTTTGTTTACTATTATAATGTATAACAGGTGCCCAGAGATTCACTTTCGTTTGAAGGTCTGTATCCATTTCATTTCATTTCATTTATTTCCAAAAAAAAACATGATTGCATGTGTAGGAAACTTAAATTCAAAATAAAACATAATAATTAATACAAGAATATACATAAAAAAGAATTAAAAATAAAAATCGTTAAACTTTAAACATAACACAATCACACGAATAAATTTAATAAATTGTAATAAATGTCCAAAATTGAATAATTCATGTCAGCTTAAATATACGTTATAATAAAAAAATAAATCCTCCTTAAGTATTCATGTTATTTTCTACAACAGGAACAATACAATACAATACAATATAATACAATACAAAACTACTTTATTGTACACCAAACTTATGACTATGAACAAATAAATTACAGAGTAAACTTACAGTAAAAAAATTAATAACAGGAACGGTAGGTACGTATATTTATGTAGAGTTTTGGCGAACATTTTAATTAATAATCATTTGATTTATTCGTATTATTCTATTATATTAAATATTTCATGATATGTTTAATTTATTTTATAATACCGTGCGCATGAGATTTGAACTTGAACTTGAACTTGTATCTAGTCCAAGGGCAAGTTACGTTTCAGATTAAATTATTTAGCTCCATGTTCAATGTTGTCTAGATGACATTATAATTATAGGAATCTAGGATCTGACAACGCGTTGCAAGTCATTAGAAACAAATATTATATTGGGTGAATATGACTCCGCCCCTTTTTGTCAAAATAAAACACATTTGTTCGCTTACAAAATTAAAAAAAAAAATTATTGAAAGTATGCTCCATCTGCAGCTACAACCTTCGCCCATCGTTCAGGTAGTTTTCGTATTCCTTGCTGGAAGAAGTCCTGGTCTTTTGAGCTTATCCAGTTGTCAATCCAAATTTTGATACTTTCACATGAAGTAAACTTTTCTCCAGTAAGGTCTGTCTGCATCGTCCGGAATAGGTGGTAATCCGAAGGAGCTATGTCTGGTGAATATGGCGGGTGGGGTAACACTTCCCAGTCCTGTCCCTCTAAATATCTTTTTACGACTTCTGCGGTATGCGGTTTGGCATTGTCATGCTGAAGAACTAATTTGTTATGTCTATTCACCCATTCTGATCGTTTTTCTTCTATGGCTCGCTTCAAACGCATTAGTTGTCGTCGGTAAACTTCTCCATTAATAGTTTCAGAGGGTTTGAGCAACTCATAATATACAATACCTTTCTGATCCCACCAAATACAGAGCATGACCTTGGCACAGTGAATATTTATTTTTGGCTGTGATGGGCCTGGTTCGCCTGGTTTCACCCAAGCTTTTTTGCGTTTAGGATTTTCGTAGTGTATCCATTTTTCGTCTCCTGTGACTATCCGATGCAAAAATCCTTTTCTTTGCTGTCTTTGAAGCAGCATTTCACAAATGGTTTTCCGACGTTCCATGTCTCTTTCTTTTAAATCATGTGGAACCCAGTCACCGGCTTTTTGAATCATTCCCATCATTTGTAAACGCTTTGCAACAGTTGAACGATCAACATTTAATGCTGCAGCTAATTCTGATTGAGTTTGGCAAGAATCTTCCGCCAATAATGCTTCCAATTCAGCATCTTCAAATTTTTTTGGTGGTTTTCCATGTTCTTTATCCTCAGTACTAAAATCGTTATTTTGAAATCGTCGAAACCATTCCTTGCAAGTTGTATTAGACGGAGCATGCTCACCATAAATCTCCACAAGCAAACGATAAGTTTCCGCTGCAGTTTTCTTCGCAATAAAATAATGTAATAACACTTCCCGCAAATGACGTTTATTTGGAATAAAAACCGACATTTTCGAAAAGGTGAAAACAATTGTTGCTTACACTTCACCCAAATATCATAAAATGCGTTAGATAGCTGACATTCAGTACTATCGAATACAAGTATGGTCATTTATTAGTACACGTAAACAATACTAAAAACGACATCTGTTGAGAAAGGGCGGAGTCATATTCACACACCCAATACATACTCAATAAATTACAAACAATTAAGTGCAAGATTGTATGTATGTGTGTATGTGTGTCTGTATATGTGTGTTTGTTACTCCTTCACTTCAAACGGATCAACGGATTTGAATTAAATATGGTACAGGATAGCTTATAACCTGGATTAAATCATAGGCTATTTTGATCCCGGAAAACCGCGGGTAACACCGCGTGGCGCAGTTTGTATTAAAGTAAGCCTATACATGAATCATAATGACAGAGAAAAAAAATATCTGATATTATCACTAAAAATATCAGGCGTTATTTTAGGAAGTTCCATGGTAAGTTGATCAGAAATGGCGGTAATATACACCGCCGCTTAGCTTGCTAATTAGTAAATACTGGCAACATTTTTTTTTAAGTTTAGCGTAGTTGTTCTACACAGTACCCCCTTCACAGACCATACACACATAATCTCATACCACATGCCTTTTGTCGAGAAAGCGTCTGAAATAATTAATACCGTGTCTATTGAAATTACATAGCTATGATTTATGATTCAGCCAGTGCAGTTAGATGTGTTTATAAAAGAAGGTTGCATGTGTCACCTGGCCCATTTTACAATGGATTCTCAGACACTCGTTAGTTCTAAAAAATCCACTTTGCAAAAAATCTCGGTTAAAGGATTAAAGTGGACATATAGGCGCAAAAAGATCCATCAATGGATCTTTACAATGGATTTTTGTGGACCTAGCCGCATCCGCGGGTTGCATTCACTACTTAACAGGCCTCACAGCTTAGTTGGTAGTGTGTCTTCAGTTTCAGTTTGACAATAACAACAAATTCCGACATAAACATAAACTAAGCGTACTTCTCATTTTTTTTCTCACTAGTAATTGGCGCCCGTGCGCAGCCGGGGGGGATCGCTAGTTATAAACAAAAACCCTTTACAGGCAGTTTTATCGAGCCAACACCGAGTTGAGGTAGGTCAGATCTACGTTGTACTGCAAGCGACGTCATAAAACGTCATCACCCCGCGCTGTGATTGGCGGAAATAAACGCACAACATGGCTGCCACTTGCTATTGGTTCCGGCTACACGTGTCCGCATAAGATCCAATTAGTGATTTTTCTGTAACTAGATAAGAAATAGTTCATTTTAAGAAAATGTAAAGCACCCGACTTTGGGAACATGAAACGCTTGAACAGATCTTCATAAATTATAGCTAATCAAATACTGATCAAAACGAATCCAAACACGACATATCTGGTATAATTTTTTTCAATAGTGTACTAGTGTGCTGGATATCCTGGCTGCAGCATCAAGCCAATAATTCCACAATCTTGCATAGTAATATAGCATACGTGGGTATTTCAAATTTTAGGTCACACGTATGTTTGAAAGTAAAGTAAATACGCATTATGCGTCCAAGAACCCTACCGCAGCTAACAAAACAGCTGATGACCCTGAAACGGCTGAACTGATTTTGAAAAAAAAACATGGACCACCGCTAGAAAACCTGCTTTTATATAAATAGAACCGCACCCGATTCGGTTCTCCCGTTTAAGAGCTACGGTGCTACACACAAACGCACAGACAGACACACACATAGCAGTCAAATCTACAAAAACCCTCTTTTTGAGTTGGGGGTTTTTAAATAGAAGCAAGCATTTGGATCGGATATGGACTAGCGTGTGTAGTGGATATTGATAGCTTGTTGGGGTTTTCGGCTTTTTAAGGTTCAAAAGATACAGCGCAAATAATAGAACAGACAGACGGACAGTAGGGTACCCTACGGAATCGAATCCAAAAAAAAAAAAAAACACTCAGCCTCTTCATGTGGTCCTAATTATTATTGAACAATGAAAAGCTTTGTTTTAAATAAAACAGGCCAATATTTAAAAAGAGGATTAAATTATCTTCGCTATACCAGTGAAATCACAAAAATGATAATTTATTCATTTAAATAAATTAATCTTAACGATGAAAAACGCATGACTATTTTCATTATCGCTAAAATCACGTTTGAGCGCACTGAGTCGTAAAGTCACAGAATATAAATAGTTACTACACCTAATCCCACGTTATCGCCATAGCTCACTAAACAGTTACTATGAAATGTTATTACAGGTTTGCGCACATTGTGCCAAAGCACAGGGAAGCAGACGACCGATTATAATCGGTCAACGATTTGTACTACAAACTACTTTTTTTTCATGAAACCTCTTTTGGTAAAACCTTGAGTGACGTGACGGTAAACGGCATGATACTCTTATGCCGTCAAGTCTCTTGTATGCCGAGTGATGGTTCACATCTGGTGCGTTTCCCGTGACGGTAAATTCTATATGTTAAGTTCGTAACTGGACCTACTGCCCACCTGATGTTAATGGGTTACCGACCCTAAATACAACAGTAACAGGACTCAAGTCCCGGGCTACTCGCTAATTGGAAATGTAATCCATGTGAAATGGATGTCATCCAAGTAAACGAAATAGCGTATTTAGCTTTCTTGTCACTCTCTGTGCCCATTGTAAACCGATTTGGATATATCAAATTTTATTATTTAAAATGTTAGGGTGTACCCCCAAAGGACGAGAAGTAAGGGATGAAATTCGGTTTTTTCGATTATTTAAATCGAACAATTATCATTAGTGTGATCTAAAAATACTCACAATTTACGGAGATATTTTACGTTATGATACTAAATATTTAGTGTTGAAAAAGTTGAATTGACATAAAACCTTTGATATCAATTAATTACTTTCAAGTATGAATATCTTTGACCACTCTTGTAGCACCGATTTTATGCAATAATCTGCAGTGTCTGTGTCATTGACACACATCGCCACAGATTAAATAAAAGTCAGCGTGCCGTCATGCAAAGCTAAATATTGTCATTCACGTTTGCGAACACTGTACAAAAATAAAACACATGTTTATGTATAAAGCCCACGAGCAATGAACGAGTCATATAACTACCAATAGTTATTATGGTACTGAGTGCTCTTCAAATCACCACAGATTAGCAATAAGTTTCTATCGCACGACGCCAAAGGTTACAAAGTATTCAATATAGCTTGGTTTCAGAGACGCCACAGATTAGTAAATAGCGTGTACGGCGACGGATTTAGTCCAGGTTAACAAAGAGTTCTTAAACGTGGTGCCATAGCTAATAAATAGTTGGTATGGCGTTTAACCGTGAGCGTGAGTCACCGTTACACACCACGTTGTAATGTCTTACTGTTCGTACGTGTAAACGTGTTTACATGGAGCTATGAAGCGTGGCATTTCGTAGAACTTGTTGTGTTTCCGTCCGTAGCAGCCTCTAATGTTGCCACTGCAGGGACAGCGGCCTACTCTCGATAATTGAGAGTGAATGGGCTTTGATCTACCACGGGAGCCCAATCCGGATTGGTAGATGTCACATGTCGTCGAATTTTTGGTTCTAAGACATGTCGGTTTCCTCACGATGTTTTCCGTCACCGTTTCGAGAACGTGGTATTGCGCACATAAATTTTTCAAGTGAAAAAACTCATTGGTGTTCGTGTGGGTTTGAACCAGCGACCTTCAGATTGAAAGTCTGCGTCTGTGCCCCTGGGCCACCATGCTGTTGTGTTTAATATTTGTTTTATTTTGTTAAACAAGCTTAAATAAATTATATTATAATTTAGCTTATCTTAAATTATATAATAATATATATGTTAAAACGAAGCTTCTTTTTAATCTGTATTGATTAGTAGCTTTATTTTTAATCTGTCATGTTAGAATCTAATACATTTATTACTTTCTTTCTTTCTTAATATCTGGAAGGAACCACTCTTGTTTTTCTTTCGCAAAAGTCTGAAGGAATAGACGGTTTAGGCCCATGAGAAACCGAAGAAGGTTATTTTAGACCACGGGTATAATCTATCCAGAGTTGGCAAGTGTAAAAGCTCTGAGAGGACTTATGGACGTTTCTAGAACTTTTTGGAGGTTATATTTCCCACTACATAAAACGGCCGCTCCGTAACCTTCCAATATCTTAGAGGAAGAAGACTTAGGTCCGGACATAAATTTGATTTACTCTAAAAAATAATTACGTTATGTTACTAAAGTGCCGTGGCGATCTGAGTATCTACGTTGTGTTAAATGGTTACGACCGCACATAAAAATAAAAATAGGACTTAGGTCCTCTACGAGCGCAACACGATGTGATTTCTATTC
Source organism: Aplocera efformata (assembly GCA_921293045.1). Taxonomy (NCBI): domain Eukaryota; kingdom Metazoa; phylum Arthropoda; class Insecta; order Lepidoptera; family Geometridae; genus Aplocera; species Aplocera efformata. The sequence goes on from OV121057.1 coordinate 4,547,641, forward strand.
TCCCTACTTGTGCTCGTCAATTTGAGACGGATTTTATGAGGTAATATCTGTTGCTCCTAGTATTTCAGTGGTCTGGTCTGGTAGCGATACCAGAACGCAAGAAGATCAGTAAACTTGGTTGGGACCCCTTTTTATGCAAGCAACCAATGACCCTTTCATATAACTTGTCGATTATCGTAGCTAAAAATATTAAAGACTAGCTGCACCCCGCGGTTGGACTTCCTACGCGAATAGTACATTTTTCCGGGATAAAAAATAGCCTAAGTGCTATTCCAGACTATAATCTATCTCTGTGCCAAATTTCATCCAGGTCCGTTCAGCCGTTCTGGCGTGATTGAGTAACAAACATCCATCCATACTTACAAATATTCGCGTTTATAATATTAGTAGGATCCATAATTTAAGATCCATAATTTATACAGGATCCATAATTTAACTTATTTTAACCGAATTACAATATTTTCTTACCTTGTTGCAACCAAACTAACATACCTAAATGCGTTAGTACACAAACTGCGTTTTTCACTCGCATCCCATCTTAACGAGCATTTTAATAACGAATCGTTATTAATAACGAATCTTTAGCGATGTACTTAAGTTATCTAACTAAAAATGTAAAATTTAAACTGCCATCTCCAAATCGAATCATAGATTAACGTCGCTCAGATAGTGCGCCCGAACAATCGCGACGTCAGCACGTGTACCCGCATGCGAGCCCTTGCGATATACCAGCGAGCACGCGCGCTTAGGGTTGCCACAAAAGTAGTGGAAATAATCCTGAGATTTCGGTACTGTGACGTAACGACAAGGTCTAAATTTACTTGTATACCTAACTGTAACATGCTGAGACCGAAACTATTTAAACTAAACACCTATATTTTGTGAGTTTTCTCTTTATTCTTTCATTCGGCTCTCAATTCGGCTGTATGTTTTGAATGTATGTTTGTTACGCGATTTCGTCAGTAATTGTGGATCAATTTGGATGGTTATTTTTTTAAATTGATAGGGTGTCCCCTCATGTTGGTTCCATAGCCATTTTCATGAAGTAATTCCACCCATAGCGTAAAATAATGTTTTTTTTTAAACGTTTCTTCAGATGTTTATATATTTTATAATTTTCGAGTATTACTCCGTCATATAAAGATTTGCAAAATTATTTTTTGTTCGTCAGGAGTTATTTTGAATTGGTCCCATAGAATTTTTATCAAAATCGGTTCAATAATTTGATTGTTAAATCAAAATGACTGGAAAAATATGTCATCCAAGTAAATGAAATTGCGTATTTTTCTACTTTGAAAGTATTGAAGTCGGTTTTTTTCCATTTACTATTCCATTATTTATTCTTATTAAATCAGTTATATTTGTAAATCAGCTTATTAATGTGTTTCGCCTATGTTTATTTGTATGTGTCTAATGTACCAAAAAAACGTATTTTTTCTACTACGGGTATTGTTGATTATTTGATATTTGACATGATCTGAATACTCTCCTGAAATTTATCAATGTTGTTAACAAAACATAACTATTGAATATGTTGTTTTTGTGGCTCGATCCATCACCAGCTACAACACGTGCAATAGCGTAACAGGCTAGCGTCGCTTGATTTGAAAACGTGTAAGCAAAGTTACCCTCAATATGGTGGAATTTTCCCCAAAGTATGAGGACATTATCCTCGATTTTTTGTTCTCCTTAGTATCGCATAGCTTCTATGAGTACTGTTGATTGCTTTATACAAAAACTAAACTGTCACTTATTATGTAGGTTCTGCAAATTTACTGAACAATATTTTTTAAGTTTACTGATTCATGAATCAGAAGGCTGAGTAAGCAAGATAAAAGGAATAGTAAATAAAGAAACGAAGGAATATTTAGTTATGAAAATTCTTTCTGCGAGGTGGATGCCATGCTTGCTTGCGCTGTGTTAAAATTAACGATTTGAGATACGAACTGATAGAACACCGTATTCTCCAGACGAATATTTAGCGAATGTTTATTATTTCCCGACCTAAAGATGGGTAAAGAGAATTCGTTCAATAGAGGAAATCATCACTGATTACTGCTTACTTAAGGACCTTGAAAATCGAATAAACTCGAATTATCGAATAAACTCGATATATTTTGGGAAAAGTGCATCTGAAAGTAAAAAATAAGACCAGGGTTTTAAACTAAAAAATACTATGTTATATCATAGTATTTTCCTGAGGAAAATTTGTTAACGTGGTGGCCACACCACTTTCCGTCTCGCTCCGCGACGCAATACGACGCGCTACGCCCGGCTACAAACAGTCAGAGGCTTGGTTGCGTATTCCATTTTCAATCAAATCATTCCTCGCTTGGTGTTCGAGACGTTCAGTCGTGACATTTCGCGTTTCGAAACAATTCGATATTATAATCGAATCGAAGTATAAGAGAATAAACTCGTGTTTGGTGATTTAATCAGCCGTGCTTTTCAACGAAACTATGTGTGAGAAACGGGCAAGGAAAGTTATGAAAAAAGGTGCGTCTTTTTAATTAGGTATTTAATTTTATATATTTTAAATAATGTTTTAATTTTATTATTTTAGTAGTATAATTTTTTTTAATTTCATTATTTAAATATATATTATGTATAGAAAGATAAACAGGTAATTTTTTTAAAAATATGCATATATCTGTTTTGTCTGTATGTTATCGAAAAAAGTAGCCTAGTACGTCACCTTGGCTGAAATATTGTGCATGGGTAGGACTTACCCATGTTGAAAATTTCAGCCAGTTTAGGGTTCCATTTACCCTTTGGATACAGACCCGTACATATCGCGGGCCATGCAAACATATCAAGTGAGGGAATTAAACCTGTATCACCTATCGCCTCAGAGGCTTTACAAACCGCTACGCCACCGTGTCGTCTAGCCCTGATTCAACAAAAACATGGTTGTGGTTGGTGCATTTCTGTAAACATTATAAATTATGGACGTGTTTCTGTCTGCTGACACTTGAAGTGCTGACCTGCCTTAAGTAACTTCATCACGGCTCACATTTCTTCATACTGAAATGTATCTACTACGTGCCTGTTCTGTCTGGGTCGTGGTGATTTATTGTTCTTCGTTTTCACACGTCTCACTAAAAAGGCTGCGGATCGATACAGAGGTTTCACATACGCCCATAATATCTAGTTTTATACATGGCAACATTGCTTATTGGCCAATGTTTGGAACTTTGTTGACAGGTGATAATTTTGCTATGGTAATTTTGCTATTCAGTGTCATCACTTTGTTGAATACAGGAACGTATCCTCCACAGCATTACAAACTTGGAACGTTCTAGAAAGATAAGTGAGGTGACATGACATCTTTGTGCATTCAATACAAACTTACATACCATCCCGAATAGAATAACTGCCTATGTGCTAAGATAGGTAGTGATGCTCAATTCAGTGCTGAGAGTTCCTGCGCTGAGAGCTCAATCGTTCATTCAGTGGTGAACCACCGTCAGATGAGGTGATCATTATTGACTTGATTGCTTTTAAACCTCGATTCATTCTGACCTAAATAAGATTTAGTCTCAGATAACATAATAAGATACTTTACTTTTGGAATTCTAATCACTATGTACAATAGATTATTTTTTCGTTTTGGTAATATTTATAACCGATATAAACTGAAAAAGTGAAACATGAAATAAAATAATAGTGTTCCGCTTGCATATAATTATAATAGATTTTCATATCATAAATCATAAAATACATAATACACTTAATATTTATTATTATTTCTAAAAGGTATTTAACATTTTTACATACAAAATGCAATAAGATACAGGTCACGTGGACTAAATGATTTGTCAGTCACGATACGAGCTGTAAGGGTTCATTGCCTTCTCCAGATGACGTAATCATTTACTTTGTTCTTCAATTACACCGTTATTGGCTCAATCCACTCGAGGGAGTAACAACATTGCCTCGTTTGGTATAAAGTACAAAATCTGAAAGCAACTTTTCAAGGCATCAAGCAACCTACACAATTGCAGCTTGTAACTTGTAAGTTGGATCTGTGAATAGAAATCGTTGCTTATTTTTATAACCTTGTCAATTGCAGTTAAAAATGTGTATCATGAAGTCGCATATTTGCCTTTTTATTATCTACCGGAAGTCATTCGATTTCTCATAGAATTGTTTGTATTTACGCGTATCAAACTGAAATAAGGTTCCGTTTGACAAAGTTTACCTATTAGTATTTAAACGTCTCTGTTGCCTACAACAACATACTCCGATGCAAAATAGATTGTAGGTACGGGTCCTAGAGAGAGTCAATATATCATGTAGGATGCATCGCGCAGGTCTGCACGCCCAGACGAAAATAAATACGCGCCAGTCCGGTATACTCGGCCTTAGGACGAGCTCGCGTTCTTTATTCAGATATTTGAAAAGGTTTGTCCACGTTCTAATTTCAAAATTAATTATCTCATGTGTTTATGGTTTGAAAAGAAACTAACCGGTTTTTTTAAATCTGTGCTACCTGTTTTTTTTTTCTGGCTTGTATGCCGTTGTGTCCCGGTTTTGTGATTTCAATGCCAACGAGATGCAAGATGGATGACATTGCATAATGATTGGTCGGGTTTGTGAGGTTTGATTCGAAATCGATAGTTTAAAGTTGCAAGTTAAAAAAGGTTAAAGGGTAGTTTTTATTTTACTGTGACCTAAGATTACATTCGTTTATTTGAAAGGTGCTTTATTTACTTGAATTTGGATATATCTAGCTAGATTATTATACTTCACACGTTATAAGATAGCCCCGATACTGTCAGTCTTTTTTTCATAATTGCCTCCATTCTATGTTCCATTTATCTTGGTACATACCTTTTGTCTAGGTTGGTAGATCCAGTGGATAAGGCTAGGCTGGTTTAAACATGAATTTTAAGTAAATTCTACGGTGAAACTTTGCTTGAGTATGTCTTACTTGTTTACTAGATCACACAACAGTTTTAGTTTTCGTCAACAAAACTGGGACGCAACAACTATTCTTTTCTCTAGAGTGATGGCTTAGACCTTAGTGCTTCATATTCATATTCACTTAGTGCGTCATTTAGTGTTAGGCAAAATTGAGGTAAAACAAAAAGTATGGTACTTAATAAAAAAAAATGGGATCGGCAAAGATTCACGGATACCGATTTTTCGAGAATCCTTCAAACTATACCTCGGATTCATAGCTATAAAACAATAAAGTTTAAAAAAAAGAACAACTATTGTATATGTCTGCATCCCAGGTATTTTACCATGGATCTGAAACTAGAAGTAATATCAAAATACAAAACCAATTACCTATTTAATATATATAACGGAAGACACGATATATTTTTGAAATAAACGTGTTTAAAAAGGGATCACTAAGTAATTACTGCGATCCCACAATACTCGGACCGAACAACTTCTTGCAGGTCAAACAAACCTTTGAACCCGAAAGGTCAGCCCGGCAAATATCGTATTGACAGGCTACAAAGGTGTTTATTTTTCTATAGAAATATATGAATACCAATTCTCCCTTTGTACACGGTGTAATGTGCTTTTTCTCCAGCTGATATTGCGGTCAGGTAACAAGACATAAATAAAATTAAAAAAATTATATGATAGAATACTTTGAAATGTTTGCAAAAAAGTCACAACTTAAAAATCATACGGTCAATAATCTCTGAAAAGCAAAAACAACGCAAATTCTAAATGTCGCGGTCCATCGAATAATCTGGAACATTATTCTCGAAAAAGACACTAAAGATCTACAAGTGATACATCATCATCTCAATTACTCCCCCCAGACATTCAAAGCCACGAGTATATAGTATTGACAAAAGCTGGGTGGGGTGACGCCGGCGCGGTAGGAACAAGGTCGCGGGATTGATAGGGAACAAGAGATTCAATTTATAAAAGACGACTCATTTTTCACTCAATCACGTTCATAGAACCAGAGATAAAAGTTTATCGTTTAGGGATTTATCTATTATCAAGTTACGGATAAAAAGTTTCAGACTTGAATGAAAATACGTCGTTGAATTTCAGGTAGATTTCAAGAACCATTATATATTTATGTATTACCTAAACGTTAAATAAATAATGTTTAAAAAATTTAAGTCTACAATGTTTTTAACCGACTTAAAAATAAGTTAGTTACGCGATTTCTCCGCCAATTTGTTGATATATCTATAATTTAATTTGATGATTATTTTCTTGAGACGTAGCTACAAGATGGTCAATTTTAATAAAAAAAAAGAAATCATTCTTATCGGCATAAAATAAACGATGAAAGTATTAAAGTCAGTTCATATTTTTAAATTAGTCAATTATTATTATATTAAATTAAATAAGTGCTTTATAATTTTCGAAATTTTCATGTTATAAATTTTTATAACATATTACATAGTATAAACCATGAGCTTATTAAAAAACCGTTATAATAAAATAACCTCTTCTGAGTTTCTGAGTAACGGAGTAAACTGAGTGAAAAGTTTCTGAGTATTTCCCCCAGTTTCTGAAGTAACGATTATCCCATTATTTTGTTAATCGATGGTCAAACCTATGACCACCATACAGCTCAGAATCATCCCTTTTTCAGTAGTCATACCATTCATTTTGCGTATTCCCCGACTATTACAGCCTGGGAGTGTTCAAGCGTAGAGTGGATAGGTTTCTCTTAGATAAGCGTGCTCCATCGTCGGCCGCATCTTTACTTTCTATTAGGTAAGATGCGGGCGAAACGCTTGGCTTTAACTCAAAAAAAAAACAGCGTTTGGCTTCGCGAACGCACGTTAACCTTGCTAAGTAACTTTACCTAAAGACTTAATTAAATGCTTTTTGATTCACGTCACGTGTGATCCATACATTATTATTGTACACCTCAAAGTAAAGAAAAACTATAAAAATACAGATTAAATAATGTTTTCACACTCATGCCCGTGCACTAGGAGTTCCTGTGTCGTATATGGCATGGATAAACAGAAACAGGAAAAACACCCAATACCCGAAAAAAACTTTACGCTCATTGCACAAAGTTGGCCCCGGCCTAGAATCGAACCCAGGAAGCTTTTCGATGTTATTATAATAATAATAATACATCTTTATTTCAGACAATTAACATTTTTTGCATAAATATAAAAACACAAGTCTATAGAATAAATACCTTACAGAATAAGAAAAAAAAAACAAAAAACAGTTTATAAATTTGATCATCTTTTCAGTTGGGATATTACGCAAATACTCATTTTCATCATCTTTCATAATTGCGCACTTTTTTTTAAACCTTTGGCCCGGGATGTTTTTCTATTCGACTTTCCTGGAAAAGCTTGAACGTAAGCGACGCGTTCGGTCACGTGGCACGGCCGCCGCTGCTTTAGCGCGCGGATATTCGACGCATTCGGTATAACGTGACTGACTGACTGATTGAACGCTATTGTTTGGCAATAGGTATTGTATTATGAAAATGAAACTATACTTATAAAAAGTTCAAAGAATATACTCTGATTCGAGTCACGTTTTGTTCCATTCAAAGATAAACATTAAGTATAAGTTTCAATCGATTATAGCTTTAATGCAAACGTGTTATACAAACACACGCTGTACTTTTCTAAAACCGTTTATTTAAGATATAGATATTTTTTATAATATCTTGTGTTTATTGTTTCCTTTGAAAACTAATAGGAATCTTAGACTAAGTCGGAGTTGTATCTAGTGAGGTAAAGAATGAATTTTTAAAACCTAACCATATTATGAACTAAAAGATGGTTGTCTATGATATTAGGCCGTGACGTCCCATAATTGCGGGACCTTTACCTATTTTAAATTCTATGTACAGTATCCTATATTGGAGCCTATTCTATATTGGAAGTCCTTAATAAAAAAAAACATCTGTCTAGGTGTTAAAATGTATGTATTTACAATACAGTACTTAGTATTATTTAGTAATGTGGTTCCAATATTACATGTTATGCTTAGTTTGGGCTAGAGGGCGCTGTGTGAAATGTAAATAAAAATAATATTATTTTGTCTTTTGTACAACCCGTCATATCTGTCCACAACATCCAAGAACCAAGAATTGTCACTCACATTCGCCCAAGCTGCGGGGCATCAAATCCAAAATCCTTAGCTTTTCCATACGTACCTACTCACATCCGATTGGTATATATACAAATGTGGTCTGCATATCAAAGCTATTGTTTTGTAACTTGTCACGTTGTCCCTACGTGTGGTCGTTACGTCTTGCTATACTTTGCTATTGAGCGGTCGACGTCATTAGCTTCGAACTACAAAATATTGCACAAGAATGCACATTGTTCTTTTATCAACATCGTGCTAATTAGTGTAACTAGGCAGATGATATATTAATTATTATGGAACTTAGTATCCAACTACTAATATAAATAAACGTTACTGCGTACCACAGGGATGTTAATAATAGGGGACTCTACCCTGAAATAGCATAGGTACATAATTGATTTTTTTATTGTATTAATTTACAATAAAAAAAAGAAAACAATTACGTATAGTTCCAATTTTCCATTTTTTTATGTTTCTTTTACCCGATTTTTTCGTTGATTGAGAACCAATTTGGATGATTTTAGTTTACGAGTTTGTACTCCTAAAGAGGATCCATAAAAATTTCATAGAAAATTAAATTCGTAAAATTTGGTCTAGTCATAAAAAGGTTTTTAGAAAACACAATAAGTGTTTAATGTATATAGAATACAAGTTATAACTTTGAAAGGGTTGACGTAATAGCTTTGAGAGTTCTTCTACATAGTTTTAACAATTACTTTTCTTCTATTCCAGTTTCCCACGTGACTCGTCTCCGTGAAGCCAGGCGCTTGCAGCGTATCCAGAGAATGACACCTGCACCGGCAGCTCACGAAGAGCCCCCAGGCCAATACCCTCAAATGGTGACCATTGACAAGGTCCTACAAAACAAGCTGATTCTAGAATTAGCTTTGAAGACTGTGGCTCTAATGCACAAAAACAAATTGATCCAGCAGAAGATAATAGACTTACAGAAGGAGACATCGGAGTTTGTGGCGGCTATAGTCAACAATCCCGAAAACAGGCAGAGATATATGGAGTTCTTTCGCCAGCAGCAAATGATGGCCAGAGAAGAGAACCTCAATAGGGAGGACAAGGAGAACGTTCCGTTGAAGACGGAGCCTATGGTCTGAAGTGAATGATAGAGATTGAATGATTGCGATCGAGTGAGTTAATTGAATAACTGTCTAAAAGTTGGAGTTATTGTAAAAGGTGCGTCAAAAATCAGTGTCAGTCAATCAATCATATGATACTTTGATTGCATGGGAAGCTCTGAGTAGATTTAATGATCATTATGGTATACCTAATCATCTGATGGATTTCATGTCGTGTTTAGTATCTGTAGCTCCAACTTAATGTTATTTCGGTCACATTTTAGTGATTTAATAATATTATTGTAATTATGTTCTACATTGTATTAATTAATCGCTTACAACAAAGATCTCACTTCTGCATGTTGTCAGCACAGTTTTAATTAAATGCCGCTGTACATGGGTTCAGTACAATGCCAACAGACAGTGGAAAAGAATGGTTTATTTTATATCTAGCCACACTTTTTGATTTGTGAACTGTGGCGATATTTTTGACCTGATGTGACATATTTTTTTTTTTTTTTTGCAAGCCTTTAATCTTAACATGATATAAACATATAATCATAATGCACCTAAAAACTAAACATACCGATTACTCACCGATTATATTATACTTACGGGCAATACCCATGTCTAACGGCGCTAAACTCACTAATTATTATATTATATTATAGATCTAAATATCAGTGTTTGTTCGAATAATATATTACAATCCTTTCAAGTTCAAATAAATCTGGTATTCCTGAAAGTTTAATGTAAAGTATTAACTTATTAATTTGAAATATTTTCCAATTGGTTTGATTGTCACCTAACTATCGAGAGGTGCCCAAATAAATTATTTTCCCACTCATTAGCAGGCAATTCAAGGATTGCCACGCAAAATAGCTTTTATTAGTGTTCCATTAAAATAAGTATCTTGTAATATATTCTATGATGCACACCTTTTTCCATGAAAGGTTAGACAGAGTATCAACTGACTACTTTTGTGTGAAAGACGTGACGTGGTAGGTGAGCCTATTGCTGCCATTGTTTTCCCCATTGCACGTAGAGAATCAAGCATATTTTATTTTAGTTTGTGTCAAGTGATCCAATGGAAATGCTTTTTTTGTGCAAAATATAAAAAAATAGGAAACTCTGATGAATTATTAAATAATTTCAGACCGGGGCTTTAATTTTGCCTCCCAGCAATAAATTTGATTAAGTGTCTTATGTAATAACGTTGTGGCTATTGTATTAAGTGTTTTTATGTTAGGGTAGGATTGAAGGTTGTATAAAAGAGGCTGTTTTTGAATGTGTCTTGGTATCACATTAGTTTTCGCCTGTTCAGCTTCAGCTTATAAAAACATTGTCCGTGCGTTTCTATTATTGAATCGTAATATAGATCTTACTTGAAAGAGCAAGTTGGTATTTGAAAATTTATTATGTCGATATTTTTATTTTCACTGTGAACCAAATTTATATTTTTCTGTGAATTATTTACAGTATCAACGAGGAAATTACAAAAAAAGATTGGATAAAGTTATGATACTCTTTGTTATAGGTATATATTGTAAAAATAATTTGAACTTGGGCAAAACTGATATGGTGCGAAGAATCGAGGGAGGTTTTCAAAAATACTCTTACTTATAATAAGGTCTGTTTTATACCTATTATTATTGCTAGTTAATAAAATAATATACATTGTGAATATGAGCTCGGTTTACACGATGTGTCGACGTAACTTTTGAGCATCATGTATAAATCCCTTTATTAAATTGCATTTAATGGCACTGCACAGAATTACCATTCACTGTGTTCATAAGTTATCCTATTATTTAGTATTTGAAAACCATGATTTTATAAAGCACATGCATAATTTTGAAGTTAATTTGACGCCTATTTATAATAGTATTATTTTAGTGATGAAAAGTGTACCTATCGCTAATTTGTGTTTGAAAATCGTAATGAGCCGTCAGGAAGTTTACTTTGTACAAAATTCAAAAAAATGTATTATAATTATAACGCTTTTAATTATTAATTAGTTTAAAAATAAAATCGTAGCTTTTATTGAAAAATTAATAGGTATTGCACAACTTATTCTGTGTGTTATAATCTATATAATCTCTTACCTTTCTTGGCTTGTTGTGGTGTAGCTTGTAAGATGTTTATTGAAAAATATACTAGTCTTTTCAAAATTACTATGATTTTTTTTACCTCTCAGTTAAACCTTACTTGAGGCGAACCTATATAATAAATAAGAGCTTATGGGGCGAATATGAAGATAAAGTAAAGGTTGGAAGTTGGTTGGAAGATTATAAAGTTGTGTAGACGTTAGTACTTAAAAGTATATAGGTAATCAAAAATATATTTATTGATAAAAATGGGTACCTTTATAACCTACGTAGATCATTATATGCGAGTTATTTACTAGCTTGTTTGGAGTAGGACAAAACCCTTGACAACTATACATTTCCAAAGGAAATATTCGTGGGTTCGATCTTCGGCTGGGGCAAATTTTGGAGTGATGATTTATACAAGTTTGGGTTGGTTTTTGAAATAATTAAATTTTGGTATACATAGCCAAGCAAAGTGTCGATGTGTTACCTACATATCTAAACTATACCATTAATGTGAGTTGGTGTTGATTTAATTTATTTAATCATGTCACATTGGGCTTGCCTAATACGGTCCCTGACAGTAGTTGGTCTGAATCCAGCAGGCGAAACCTATTAAAATATCAGTATATAATAATTTAAGTAAATAATTAAACTTTATTATGTAGTTATGAATAATATAGATATAGTGGGTTGGTACAAAAATTGAGTAATGTAATCACCTAATATTACTAATCGCCAGCTCGCGCGGAAGGACAAAAAAATTATACCATCAGAATTGAACCCTTAAAGAAATACCATTCAGAGGAAATCAACATATTCGAGTATAGTATGTAGATCGGTATCCTAGAAGCAGGCAAGTAAAACAAAAACAAAAAGTTTGTCGATATAATTTTACTACAATGCTTGCTTGATGGTTATAGCGTCATCTATTGTAGAGTAGCTAAAGCTCTGAATATTCATTTTAATATAGCTGTCAAAGTCGATTTTTTTGTAGTAGAAACTGTTGATTAATTTATAAATTTAGTTATAGAAATGAAGTAGACTAGTACTGTTTGATACAGTGGTAGTAAGGAGCTTATTTACGCACAATGACAAAACGACAATTCCCATAAAATTTGTCTACACTACATCAATGTAATGAACTAACATGAACCAAAACTACTGCTACTCCCTGCTAGATGGCGCTAATTACAATATGTTAGAAACTGGATGCTCAGTGAGCATATTCTTTTTCACCTAGTTTTGTGGTCTTCTGTGCTTCTAGCCCTCTGGTATTGGGGCCTTCTGGTCGACCCGTCGATGATTGTAACATAAATCGGGCGGTTATTTAGACATGTATTGAATGTTATACATTACATTAATTAACACAATTACATTACTCATTACACATTGATTGTATTGAATAACATAGATGAGGTTTCACTATAAATTGGGAAGGCCTCATCACAAAATTTAAATAATGGATTTACAGTTTCTGTTAATAATATATTCTGTTTTTTATGTGAATAAGTGACGTAACGAGCTGAGGGCCTATCTGGGGGTAAGTAGCAACCCCTTGATCATGAACAGTAATGCGACTCAGTATAATATTTGGATCTTATTCTGCTCTCATTCTGCTGCGTGCATTACCCATTGGCAAAAGTTCTAATGCTACTTTTGGTTACTTTATGAGTTCTATCCAGGGGATGTATGGAATCAAAGGGCACACGCCTACGGACGCTAGCAACTGGATGTCCCTATTCTTTAACTAAATACTTACAGTTTTAAAAAAGGCAGGCTGCAGCCATGACTGCTGCGCTGTAGGTCGTGGATACCTACCCGAGTGAAACATTTATGTAACATAGATGTTTATGCTTGTTCTGTGTCTGGTTAACGTGTAATTTAAGTACCTATATATTTTCAAAGTAGCTAAGTAAGTAAGTTTGGGACTAGATGGCGCTGCGTGACATGTCAATAAATATTAAAAAAAAACAAATACAAGTCGGAACGAAAACTACACTTTCGTATAAAATTATAAGCAGAGTTCATTGCATTCAATAATTTTATTAATTTTGGGTTTTGAGAAATGCCTACAGACCATCTATGACGTCGTTGCTATTCACCGTCTTGGGAACGAATTATTGTGCACAATTATTTTATTATACTCTTACTATTGGATATTAACCAACAGGTTATAACTGTGCCTCCATACCTTCCGTGGTAGCGCAGACCAAGGTCACACTTTTTTTCCAAAAAAGATTGCGGTGACGGCGACCCGAACACTCCTACAAAGCAGACGTTTCCAAAATATAGGTATCATGCCTCGGCCAAGACCTTGTACAGTATTAGTAAACCTAATACGTAGTGTGTTTTCTCACGAAAATAAAATAAATGTGTGTTTGTACATCACAATTTCACATCTAGACTCCTCAATTAAAGGATTAAGATTTTTTTTTTTTCTTGAAGCCTTGGTTTTAACTTTAGCCTATCAACCTCAATTAGGGCTAGCATGCTCACCGTGACCACAACGATGGATCCGCGCTTACTTACCTAGCCATTCAAGGGGAAAAGTGTGTGTAATAAATTGGACGATAGTGGAAAGTTTGGCTGCTAAAAAGGCTGCTGGAACTACTAAAATAGCTGACCTACACATCGAGTCAAAAAATTGATAGCAAAAGAAATAGGTGTTGTTCTAACAACTTTCAAATTAACAAGCAATATTTGATCAGGTGACTTACTTATGTCACCTGGTCAGATATTCTGCAGTATAAATACAATCAAAATAATTTATAAAAGTCTGTGAATACGTTCCAGTTACTCACAAACACAAACATCAAAAATAAATAATCTGTACCCGATTTTTATGTTTAAACTGTCGCACTACACATTATATCATTAATGGATTCAATGCGAGCAAAACCGCACGCTAGCTATAACTATGAAAAAATTACCCCATTTTGGACTTCGTTTAAATTAGCTTTTTATAACCTAAACCTACTCTTATCATTCCATCGACTCCCACGCTACGACCGATGTCAGACAAACTCTCCATTACGTCAGCAAAAACCTTCGTATCCACTTCTTCCCACAAATTTAAATCACTCTACAACTGTCATTTGTTAATTTATACATTAATAGGCATTTCATAATGTTAACTGTCTCTGAATCAATTTACTAAATCCATACGTAATTGATACTGACTACTGTTAATGTATCTATGACGGAAATATGGAGACAGCGTCGTCAGTTACTTATGTTCAATCAGTCAGTCAGGTGAAGACGTTACAGTAAAGCGATCGCTCCTGATTCCGCGACTTTCCGGTAAAACCTTATTTCTGGAAAGAGAATACGCGTTGGTACACGAACTTTTTGGAACTTTCATAAACAAGCAACAAGCTCCCAGAAAATAACTTTCCCTGTTTGAATTAAGAACTTTGAAAGTTTTCTTTCGTATTTTTTTAACCGTTTATAAATAAGAAGTAAAGTGGACTTGGAAAAGAAAAAGAAGGATTTTCCCTAAAGAAAACATCAAAACAAAAGGGTAAGTACTTAAATAGTTTAGTGATAATTTCGCTTTATTATACGGAAATAGACCCACGTAAAGCGTTTTCAGAAGCTTTATTAAGACACTGAAAATGTACATTATGTCTCAATGTTACGTAACATTGTCTATAACAATAAAACATTACATAGACAATTTTAGAACTGTTAAAATTATAATTGGTTTGGTACTAGGCAGTGACTAAATCGATATGAAAATATTTAAAGTAGTTCTATTAGAAATACGGTATTCAATAAGTAGGCAGGTATCTAAGGCAGGCGTTGCCGAAGCTGCTTTATTCGTAGGTCCAATGATAATTATGTTGAGACACAACAGCCTCCACAGTCAAATCTTCAAATTAGGGTTCCGTATTACGAATTAAACTAAAATTTAACTGCCATTATTACTCAACTCAAACTTTGTTCATGTGATTGAAACACGAAAGTGTTTTGAACTAACTCTGTTTATTATAGGTAGGTTTATTTAAGGAGAGGAATTTTTATATTAAAAATGATTTCTCACCTGCATTGTTATTAAAAGAGATCGTAAATTGATAGAATGGGCTCGTCGTGTAATTTACAAAGATGTTTTATTATTATTTTCATTACTTTGACTTTTTTGAAAATTTACCGATTTCACGATCGAAAAAACTTAGTTCAGTTGGTAATTTAATTCCTTATTTTTCATAATTAAGGATACATTTTTGCCGTAAAATATCAATGGGGATTCAACAAATAATAGAAATAAAATCAGTCCACAGTTAGTAAATATCCAGTAAAAAAGATAAAAATCACAGTAGAATTGATAAATTCCTTCTCTTTTTGAACTTAGTTGGAAAAACATTATTTTAAGTATGCTTTATTATTCATATTCCTAATTATAATTGCTTATCGTGAAATATAACGGTGGAAACAATAGCCTTAGTTCGAAGATTTGAAACGATTACTCGCACTTGACCGTTTTTGTAACGTGACATTGAATTTAAGCTCACTAATGAGGCACTGTAATTTAAATCTAATGGCAGCAGATACAATGATTACTCGCATTCTACCTAAATATGTTCACGAACAACGAACGTTTTGTAACATATTTAGGGGGGCCCATGTTGTTTGCGTCCGTACAATCCCCTGGGTGGTGCTAAAGGAGCAATCTATAGTTTTAGTAGAATGTGCCAGGACGAACTCGTCCTGAGAAGTACTGCCACTACATCTGGTAATCTGCGGCCGACAGTATTGTACTGATGTTACTGTGCTCCGGTGGAAGGGTGTGGGTGCCGGTGAAATTAAAGGCGCATGAGACGTTACATCCCCGTTTGGGTGACGAGCGCAACGCGCTGCAACTTGGGTACTCTCATACTTGGGAAGGACCTAAGTGATGGGCAGAAGCTTCGGCTTAACATCAGATGGACCTTCAGTACGTTCCGTTTGCTGAAAACGTAAAAAAAAATAAAGATTTTTTTAAAATAAAGACTAATTTAAAAATTTTTCGTTTCGGTATCATCCAGAGGGTCTTTATTCATTACCATTCCATGATAGAGGACCGCCAAATGGAACTCTCTGTTCCTGTTCTCTGCGGTGTTATCGTTAATTTGTATTAATTATGACATAAATTAATTTTTAAATATATCAGTGTTTGCGTAGACAATATAAAATAATAAAGGACCCAATTGAGCTATCAAAGACCTTTAGAAACACTCTATACATAGGTCAAGTGATCCAATTCACTACCACGTGGTGTTTTTATACGTTGAGTTTTTATTGCAAAATAGTTTAAATAACTATTTAAAATCACATCAGGAAACTAGATAAAGATAGGTACTTAACATTTTTAAGGAAACATTCGCGAAATTTTTAGGTAAGTATTAGGGAATACTTCGCGCCATTTTGTTTGTTCTTCCAATGGAGAGTCGTATAGGATACGATAAAGCACTAAAATTAGTGAACAGAATGCGTGACAAGGTCACATATTCGTTTAAAAAAAAGTAATGTTCATTATTCAAAAATATAAATAAAATGAAATAAAGAGGTTTGACTTTAAAAAGACTGCACTGCAATTTAACGTAAAACATTCTGAGTTGGTAAAAATTGATTTAAATAGCACGTCATCAATAAGCAAATTCGACCTTTGCTCTGCAATTTCAATAGGCTTATAATAATATCATTGATGCTTCACAGTTCAGTAGGTACTCAAAATACCGTTTACATTGATACCAGGAATCCCTATGTATGTTCGTACGGATAAAACGGAAACATAAGTCAAAGACCCAAGACCCGAATTCAAACTACACTTATCACTCAAAGCTTGCCTCGGAAATCGAACTTCGAACTTAGGGTTTAGTCTAAGTAGTCTAAGTACAACGAGCTTCAAGTTTCTTCAATGGTGGATATTAAAATCCCACTATATTTATTTTTATCTGTATCATGGGTGCAAGAGAGGAGCTTCCAATTGACGTTCTGTAAACGCTCTGTAAACCCCGGGCAACAGTTGGCACTCTGTGACGCAGAGTCCAGATAGCTCTATATTTATATAGATATATTTATATTTATATATATATAGTTATATAGAAAATCATCTCAGCACAGTGTAATTGCTAAATATTGGTTTAAGCTGAGTAAATTAGGGGTCCATGTTGTTTGCGTTCGCCTTTGAAGCCCTAAGCGTCCCCCGTTGTGCTAAATTAGCAATCAAAAGTAACAGTAGAACTTGTGCCAAGTTCGTCTGAAGAAGTATTTCCACCACACCTGGTGATCTGCTGCCCAGCAATGGTGCACTCGCATTGCTGTGTGTTAGGAGGTAGGGTGTAGGTGCCGGTGGTCTCACAGGCCGTGAGACGTTACATCTCCGTTGTGCGCAATGGGATGCGATTTCGGTCTCATATTTCAGTCGCGGCGGGCTTAAGCCGTATTACTGTTGTTAAGGAAGTAACTACTTAAACACTCCTAAAACTACACTAGAACACTTACTACTAAAACCACTTACTAGGTGGACTTTCAGCTCATTCAGTTACCTACATTACATAATACGGCACTGTTACAAGACAAGAAACGATAGAAAATGAACAGAACTCGGAACTGAAAAATAAATTCTTACGTACGGAACACTATTCTGAGGTCCGACTCGCCCTTATCAATTTTAATTGATTAATGGGTTCGAAGATAGTTGAGTGTTTTTATGTGTTTATGGTGATTATTAAAATAGTTGTTGGCGTACCTATTATATGGAATTGATTGCGAATTGATTTTTATGGTGTATAATTAACATGCATAGTATACGGTTCCCAATCATAAAGCCTAATGACCTCGTATTAATTATTTCTGTGAGCTTACAATGACAACTAAGCTAATTAAACTGTAAAAGAAAAAGAAACTGCAAAAAGAAAAAAAAAGAATGAAAAATTGTTGGCATGAAATTTCAATGGGAATATTTGGGAAAACATACAGCAGAATTAAGCACCCTTTATTAAGTCTGTTAAAAAAATCGTACGTCCAAATTGTAGTACGTACGGCCAAGAACGTTGGTTGTTTTCCAAACTCTGATCCAAATAAGCTATTACAATTGAATAAAACGAAATAGAAAATAATGCTCCGACTTCATAACGATGCTGCAATTAGATCCAATATTTCTCAGCGTTGTTCTTACTCACTAAATAATGGTGTTTTTACACGGTGCAACTAACTATTTTCCAGAGTAGTCTTCTTCTTATCGTGTCAATGTTTCTTACAAACTAAATGATGTCGCTATAAAATTTTGCCACCTCAACAGCTCTATTGGTGGCTTGGTACAGATCATCCAATATGCAGGTCGCAGGGCACAGGGGGCATACAAGTAAATGGGACATGGACTGAACTGGGGCTCCACAATCGCACCCAGTTAAGGTGGAGTCTCGTATGCCCCATTTACACAAGTTCTGTCTGCACCGACCGACCTGAGTCCGGAGTCTGTTAATGGACTTCCAAGTGGACCATGGTAAGTTGTGCCCTGGAGGTAGGACTTCTTGCGGTTGGATGAAGTGTAGTGGTGGTGAGTACTTCTCTTTCCAGAGTTTGTGTCTAGCTACGATTGGGTGGTCCGATGTAGATTGCGTCTTTTGTAGAAAACTCTTACGGTTTTTCAAACGAGAGCTTTTGATTGACCTCCAGAGTAGTAACACGCGGAATAGTCTCTCAAGAACCGCGAACTTCTACAATCTTGCTGATGACCTTTCAGGAATCAATTGATGTTTGGAAAACAACCTGAGTTCGAGAAAAAAAAATCCCTTTCGCTCAGCGGGTGTTGTGCTCGTGGACTGCGACAGTTGGGTGGTTATAAACATGTATATGCTCAAACTGCCTAAATGCATCACTTGTGCGATGTAGGATTAGTAGGTGATGCAACGCCATATGTTGTAAATTTTTGTGAGTATCTTATGCAGGTTACATGCATTGTGCACAAACGCCATTAATTGTTAAGGTTTTATTATTTACTACAATGCCAACCGTCTGGTTTCAGCTACTTAGATAATGAAAATCAATGACCTTCTAAAAAAGTAAGTTTTTGCTAGCAACAGACTAATTAAATGGCTGTTATTTGACGGAAAAACTGTTTAATATTGAATAAATTTATCGCTATCAGCTAGACGGATTGAATTTCTTATTTATCAGAATAAACAATTTTTGGATAGTGTTTAGGTATATATTTGGCATTATTAACATGCGTTAAAGTATGCGTTTGAACACGAAAAGCTCCCAGTGTGCACGATTTTTCCGACATCTGCATGAACCATCGTTATATTTCAGCCAATTTACCCAAAACCTTAATGAATTATGCACTTAAACCTTTCTCATGACTCACTTCGTCCATTAGTGAGAACCATATAAAAATCCGTTCAGTAGTTTTTGAATTTATAGCGTTCAGACAGACAGACTCGGCGGGGACGTTGTTTCATTATTTAGTAACTATTGTAATGTTTTTAAACGCTTGTACATCAATGTTGCACACTCATAATTCTGCACTAGTATTCCTGTGTCACAGATAGAATGGACACATAGCTAGTGATTGATTTAAAAATGGAATAACGATTTGAAAACTTTCATCGCCTATTATTCGCTATAAAAGTAAAATTTTTCGTTTAAATTTCTATACATCTATGAAACAAAAAATATTCATATTAGTTCACATTTGGCGAATATAACGCATATAACAAACATACAGACGAATGAGAACCTCCTCGTTTTTATGAAGTCAGTTAAATACTCCCAAGATCCGACAACAAAAATGTTCACCGCCAAACCTATTTCCGGCCAGGTATCGAACTCGATACCTATCTTTGCAGGCATGTTATAATACCAACTAAGCTACGGAGCCATCATAAAGATTCCTTACGAGGATTAAGCAGCTTAGATTTGAAGGCGAAAATAAACCTTATGCAAAGACGATGATTATTTATAAAAAATACGATAACATCATTATACCAAATATTTTAATTCGAATAACTAATTCTGAGCTGTTGTAGGAATGCGAAACATAATAATAAGTTAATAATCATTCCATATACAGCTGACTCATGCTCATTTACATACTGTGAAAATAGATTTATCAAAAAAATATTGAAGTTCAAGTAAAAGTTTGTTTCCTTTGGGTTTTTATAAGACAGGTTCTTCTTCTTATTTTTGGCCTTTTGTGTATATAAGATAGCTAAGAGGAACTGAAACGGCACTTGGATAATCCGTCACTCACTGACATCTAAATATGTCAAAGTCAAAATACTTAAAAAACCAAAATGCTGGATTTTTTTAGCCAGACGTCAAACACAAGACACCTTGTCTCTTTTGAGGACCTAAGTCGTATGACTTTTATTATGGTTGGTAACCACTTAACATCAGGTCACGTGATTCGGCTTTTAGCTCATTCCGTTACTACTATTTTTAATAAAAAAAATCTGAGGCCCAGATAATATAACCAGAGGCAACAAGGATTCGTTGTTAGCCTTGAACTCATAAAAAACCGGTCAAGTGAGAGTCCGATTCACATGACAATGGCTCCGTCAAACTTAACTGCGTTGTAACTATATTTAAGTTTTGTGTGGTAAGTGTTATTAAAGTCGTAGGATTTTTTTGATTGAATAGTCCGTAATAGTCCGAGCAAAATTTTATGGGTAGGTAAGAAAAATTGGGATTGCCCTTTAAAGTTTTCGGAAATGTATTTTAAAGTTTATTTTATGCCTTAAAATGATCCTTTTCTTGAAATAAAACGTTATTTTACAGAAAGAAAAAAAAAAATTCACCCATTTGAAATTAGTCAATAAACAAACAAAGCTCTAACGCGTATTTTGAGTGGAAAGTTAATTTTTCACTTAAATTTTGATAATGACAAGCAACAACACTTGTGTCGTACAGATTTAGCATTTCGATACTCGGCAGAACAATAGTCAGGATTAAACGCACAGGAATTTACGACCATAAATAAATCTAGTTTAGGCAGATTTACACAGCAGCTTTTGTGTAGCCTGGCTCCATTTCGTAAAACCTTTCACAAAATACATATACTATTTTTAATCAATACTTTGTCAGTAACTCGCGAATTATTTATCAGGGGACATAAGTTTGTTTTGTATAATGTGACGTCATACGAAGCTCAATTATGGCGTTCAAATATATTTTACAAAAATAAAATATATAAAATTATTTTAATGCTAAAAAGGTCTGCATTGTTTTTCTTTACCTGTAAGCTACCTAATTCAACTTATTTCATATTTTATTGTTGCTTCTCCAATAAAAATAATGTTAACGATAAAGGTATGTATTTTGATATAATTAAATAACAATGCCAATGTTTGTCTGTATACTCATTTAAACTATAATTGGCAGTTTGTTAAAATGTCCACAGATTCTATTACCTATTCTTATTTCTCCTTCTTCAATCTAATGCCACCATTCTTCAACATAATACTGCTGCTGAGTGAAGGTCGCTTCCATTGCAAGCCTATTTTTAAAGAAAATAATTTTCTTTATCGAATCTTGGTGTACGAATTACGGCACCACTGAAAACCAGTGCAGTAGCCATGCTTCTGTAGAAAATAGTAAGTGGTAGCCAAATTGTGCTAACATCAACATTTCACAATTATATTCACTGATATTCATATATTCATTGTTATGGTGTGGTACAAAAATTTAATCTTATTTTTAATTACACTTGTCTAGTTTATTTTAGTAATTTAGTTTTTTTTTTATGGTCTGTGGCATTAGCACGCAGTATGACGCAACATTGTGAAAATCTTGCTTTTAGACAGACCGACCAAATAACTACAAGACTTTTATTGTAGTTCCCGCGTAATCGCGTCATCCTAATAATAATATCGTGTCTCAAAACTGCGAAATTTGTGTATATGTTTGGCATCGTTACTCTAAAAGGCTAATTATAGGAGGTAAATTATATCCCGGAATCATTGATTTAACGTATATCATCCCCATCTCGGGTGATGGTCGCAGGAAAAGGTTGAATGCAACTCTAAGTAAGTGTAAGTAACTGCAAGTGTAAGATCCAAATCTTATACTGAGTCGCATTACCATTAGTGGACCCTCAGCTCATTCCGTAACTTATTCATATAAAAAAAAGGTTCTAGCATTACGTTAAAATAAAATATTTATAAGATACAGAGTAAGGTAAAAGGAATACATTGATTGTCTCTGTAATATAATTTATTACTATTCACAAACTCCAGTCCGATTGTGAATCAGTACGCAAATTGTGTGCCAAATTTAAGCATTCAATTCGGCTCTGTTGTTTTGTCTTTGCTACGCGAATACTTGCCGATTTCCGAGGTCGTTCTTCATAACAAACAAACATAACAAAATTTCACTCAAAGCGAAAATAATAGATGATAAAAGTCACTAGGCTTTTTTTCACAATTACAGGATCATAGCAAGAATGTTAAAGTTTGCTTATTTATAATTATTATATTTCTAACGCAAATATTTTAGTTAAAATGTTCCCCTTTTTTTTTTTTTTTTTTTCCGTGGAGAAATGTCTTAGCATACCGCCCTGCCACGGGGAGACAGAGCGGTTATGTGGGACTACCCACTAAAACTCCACGGTGTCCTCCTCTGCCGCTTAGTGGCGGGAACACGGGAACGTTTATACACACATCCGCGATCCCGCCGCAGCTACCCGTTTCCGGACCCTCCTTGGGATGGCAATGCCACGATCCTCCCTCGCCACGACACGCCAGGACACGAGGCGCGTCGCAACCACCTCGGGGACCATGCCAGCGATAAGACGTCAGACTACCCCGTGTCAGACGCCCTGGGTCCCCATGCGACGGGTCAGATATGTGGCCCCGTCGCCTGCCACGACGGCCGCAGAGGATAGGGAGAGTGGCGCCTCTCAATACCAACACTCCTCTTCCCCTGCGGCCCCACCGCGTCCGCCATCTGGCGGTGGCGACCCCGCCGTGGCCGCGGAAGGTAGGGAGAGCGGCGCACCGCTATACCGGCACTCCTCTCCCGCCGCGGCCCCTAACCCTCAGCTGCGGTGCCGCCCATACGACACCGCAGCCCGCCTCAGTTGCGGTGCCCCCCATAAGGCACCGCCACCTACTGTGGCCGCTCCTAGTCGGCTTGGAGGCAAAGCCTAAAGGAGCAGCCCCTCCCGGGTTCCTCTTGGCTTCACCGTGGGCAGCCCAACCACGGTTACTAAGCCCCCCCGCCCCGACAAGGCGGGAACCCGCGGGGGGGTAAAATGTTCCCCTATCTTTGGGTATTAAGACTTAAAAATGATTAACGATGTATGTATATGAACAGGGTTTGAAGAACGCCTGATCTTGTAAGTAATAATATAATACAAATATAATACTATGAAAAAAAGTGACGTTTCCAAGTATTATTATGAATTCATTGGAAATAAAGATTGTGTCATGACCTTGACTGGTTGGATGCCGGGAAAATTATATTAAACGTTAGCAATGACATGAAATTTAAACCTACGGCTGATGGATATCTGTTCTGGCAGCTACGATTATTATATAGCATATTTATTGGATACCAGGCAACTTTTTGCCAGAGTATAGGAAGTAATTCTAGCTGTAGTTCAAGAGCCAATGACAGGTCTGAATACTTGTTTTAGACAAAACACCTAACAAAAAAGTCAGCTGACGGCTCTGTATTATTATAATTTAAAGTTTGTACTCGGATCTTAAATGTTTTTCAGATAACATTATGAGATGATCATTTTAGAGCGTAAAATAATTGTGTTTTCTCATTATGAATGAACACTAGGTACCAAAGTGGTACAAAAAACTAGTGATTGCATAACATTTTGATTTTCGATTCGATTATTATTGACACTTTATTTTCTATATACGAGTAGTATCGATAACTTATCGATGTTTTGCTGTCTGATAAAAAATCGATGCCCGTGTTTAATAAATTAGCCGCTTCGTATACTTTAATATACACGTTGACATGTACACATAAACATGAAGTTACCTACATAAAAAACACACCTTTTTTATGCATATAATTTTATGAAGGTTTTAAAACCGAACATTATCATGAGGGGAGAGCTCTGCGAGGTACCATGCCGCACGGCTTGGACGCGTGGTCCGGCTCCATACGGAAAAATTGTATCCAGCTAACTGCTTTTTAAAATTTGTTTTTACGATATCTCATCTATACTAATACAATAAAGCTGAAGAGTTTGTTTGTTTACATGCGCTAATCTCTGGAACTACCAGTAGGACCTGAAAAAATATTTTTGTGTGTGATAGCATGAGTAGGCTATAGGTTATGTAGCATTACGTAAAATTTCTTTACGTTATACGCGGGTGAAACCGCGGTATACAGCTAGTTTCGTATCCGTTACGTAAGTGCAGTTCATCAGCTCATCAAAATAACTAATTTAACGATTCCAAAGCTTAGTCAAGTTGTTATTATAAAAGAGTATCATTAAACACAATAACGATTTTAAGACTTCAATTAATTACTTTAATTCTATTTTATATTATTCAATTTTTTTATTATAAACGCTCAAAAGATATTTTGGACATTTAACAAAGCGCCATCACAAACTAAGCATTATGGCCAAATCACTGATACAATACTTATACTTATTTACAAAAACATAGATGTTTATTCTGTGGCTGGGTGTTACTATGTATTTTTTACTCTCATAAATACATTTACATAAAACCGAGCTGTATGAACTATTCAAATTAATTAATAAATTGTTTCGTCTTTTGATAGTGTCCGGCACTGGCTCAATCCAGATGATACTGCATTTCAAAAAAACATTTTTGAAATTTTTTATTTACCTACAAGAAGCTACATTTTTTCTGCTCGTAATTTTTTATATCTCTATAAACTAGGATTAATAAATAACGTAAAGATTTTTATCTTGACGTCAATTTTGATTTTGAATGATTATATTGAATAGATTTTGAATAAAGGTTATGGTACCAAGCGCCTGTTTTATTTGCCACACACGTTGAATAAAGTAAATATTATTTCATTTGATGGCTTAATTAGGAGTAAAACACAACTAGTTTCAATTTTAAAATAAAAATTATCATGTCAACATATCAATTAAGATTGAGATAAATCTATAATCTTGATATATGAAATGGAAAATAGTGACTCATTTTCAAAATGTGTGCCTATCTAATTGCTTATCTTGACATTATATCAAGTAGGCGTGATATAGGCCTCCTTTTTTATATAAGCAAGGTGATGGAACCTGTTTACATTAATGAAAGCAATACTTCTTCCCACGTCGCATCACACTGAGATATGAAGAATGAAGAGTATCTCATGTCATGTGCCTATAATTTCACCGGAACACAAGAGTGGACTACAGTCTGTGGCGTCGCGGTTTCATCCGCCCGTGGCTCAGACCTTCCCTTCAAGACTTTCGCTACAAAACGTGATGGGAAAAGAACAGAACAATGAGATCTGATATAGGGAGACCATGTTGCTTGCATCCGTATGAATACACTCAGACCCTACACTTCTCCCCCGAGTAGTGCGAGTAACCCAAAGAAGTAGTAGAATTTCAAAAGCAGCAAATTATCAGTTGTGGTGGCAGTACTTCTACGGACGAACTTGGCATTTACTCTGTTGTTCTACTAAGAGTATCAATTCTGTATCCATTTTCAGGCCACATCCCTGTCTGTGTCTACTACGAATACAATACAAGGTTTTAGGTTTAAGAATTTATTTTCTCAGAAGAATTTACAGAGACTTTCACTTACAGAGAAAAGACAAATATTCAGTTAGTATAAGTTTACCGGTATTTTTTTTTTTTTTTTATGTGAATTCGTGACGGAACGATCTGAGGTCCCACCTGATGGTAAGTGGCGACCCTCGCCCATGACAACAGTAATGCGCGCGACTCAGTATGAGATCCAAATCTTTACTGAGTCGCATTCATCCTGCTGCGTCCATCACCCGAGACGGGGATGATACGTCTCATGCGCATGTGATTTCACCGGCAACCATACCCTTCCACCGGAACACAGTAATGCAACCACTACTGCTTGGCGGCAGATTCCAGATGTGGTGGCAGTACCTCTCCGGACGAACTTAGCACAAGTTCTACTGCTACTTTTGGTTGCTCCTTTAGCACCACCCAGGGGGTACGTGTAGGGAATCAAAGGATATACACCTACGGACGCGAGCAATTGGACCCCCCTGAGTAGCAAATAAGATTTTCTTGACAAAAATCTTAGTTTTTATATAAAAATAAAATTTATTTTAAATCAAACAAACTAAAACAAACAAAATAGCATTTTGGACACACTGTCGCCTGATAATATTTTAGAGTGGTAAATGATTTTTATGTTCTATTTAGTATTATTACAGATATACTTTCGTTTCAATAAAAAAATCCGAATTGTTGAAGAGATATCAATTTGCAGTATTGTACTAATTTATTTGTATTCTGATAGGCATTCTTGATGACGAATCATATTCAGTAGGCATCGTATTCTTCGAACTAATAGTGCATTACTACGCAAAATTTGTTATTATTTCACAGTATTTCGAAAGGTTTACTAATTAAATTACCGTCACCGCATTTTTTATTTCCAAGGCTATTAGTCTGTGGTAACTAACATACAATTAACCAAATGTATTTCACTTTATAAATAACTGGTTACTAATTACAGGGTGGTATTAAGTATCAATAACGTCAGTATGGTCATTCTGTTGGAGGATTCCGTACCAAAGGTAAAACGGAAATCTATTATCAACCTATAATATATACGTCTGTTACTCGTATCTTTACAACTAAAAGACGTAGCGAGCTGAAATTTTCACAGAATATGTGTTATTATGAACCTAAAATTTGATTTAAAAAAAAAGAGAATCGATGGCAGGCAAAGTGTGCCCAACTACTAACTTCACTAGTAATATATAGTTCAAAAGAACTCGGACAAATTGGTTTTGCAGTATTTTAACATCTACTTATATTATTATTTACATATATATAATATTATAAGCAATAAATGGGTATGAAAGGGCTTAGCTTTTAAACATACATTTTTGCATGCATTACATGATCAAAATTTATAATGTACTGACCTTATAGCTCAGTTTGTAATAGCTCTGCCTTCTGCGGTGTAGGTCATCAGTTCGAATCCCACACAGGACAAGCATTTATGTGCGAACATAAATGTTTGTTCAGTTTCTGAGTGGATACGTATTATAAGTACCAGTATAAGTATTGTATTTAGAAAAAAAAGTACTATACGTATTCTATCAGTTATCTAGTTCCCATATTACAAGCTATGCTTAGTTTGGAGCTAGGTGGCGCTGTGTGAAATGTGTCCATAACTATTTATTTATTTATAAACAATACAGAAAACGCTGAAATTTTGTATGTGACACACCCAGTAGGACAAGACTGAAAACAAGGTTTTCTTTTAAATTTTTTTGAAACAGTTGCATTTGCTTACTTATCTCTTGATAGGAACTAAGAAAGTTGACTTTAGAGAAAAAGTGTGTATTAAAAAATCGCTCAAACATTTAAATTACTTTTAACGCTGTAATAAGGCATTGATACCTCTAGTAACATACTATCGTAATAAACCAGATTTAAAAATTTACATCCTGATCTACTATTATATTTACAGTATAAAAAGATTACCTTGCAAAGCCTTTGCGTTACGATGAAATTTGATCCTATAGGCTTATATTTATAATGCTTTAAGCAAAAAATTTGCCGCAAACATACCTTTCTATTATTTGCAGTGCAACATTATCTTGTACAATTTTTGTATTGGATTTTGTAACCTTTAATGTTAATATTTTTTGTCGCTTTGAATCAAAAATTGTGAAATTAGAAATAGTGTCCAAATAATGTTGGCTTCGTCTGAATCAGGTAATATAACCTACGGAGTAATTTACTATTGTGACTTTGATAATATATAATCTGTGTAATGATCTGCAAATTTGGAGCTGCTAAGTTTTCATTGAATCAATAAATTAAAACCTTAAAATTAATATCTTATTTGTTACAACTTCGTTTTGTTTCATATTGTTTTTTTTATACTACAATTGTGACTGTACGAGTTGAAGGCCCCACTAATGTTAAGTGATTACCTCCGCCTCAAGTCCTTGACCAAAGTATGAGAAGACTTAAGTTTCGTCCCGTTGCGGCCGTCACCCGAGACAGGGTTGTTACGTCTCATCCAACTATGATTTCACCGGCATCCACACCCATTGCACCTATTTATAATATGTATTTATTATTGATATACTCGTAATTAGGACCACTATTATTTAATATATTGTATTTCCCTCTCACATGATTTAAATTTAAAATAGCTAGTAGGTGTACATGGCAGTGTTTATCAAAGCATAATAAAACCAGTTTCCAATCGAAAATATCCACATATAATATTATAATTGCGGCCTGTCTGCCCGTCTGTCTGTTATATGAACGATTAAAATCAAATGATGATAAATCTTGATTTAAAGATGATAAGATCAAATTTACACAGATATGTGGTCCTTAGCTAGTTTGTTACAAAAAGGTACTTTTAAAACAATTCCAGGGGCTTTACCAATTAAAAGTTGGTTTTTAAAATATTACAAACTAGCGACCCGCCCCGGCTTCGCACGGTTAGTAAAGCATCAGTGTCGTATCAGAAACTACCCATGCGAAGCCGGGGTGACTTGCTAGGTTTACATATAAACCATCCTCTTGAATCACTCTATCTATTAAAAAAAACCGCGTCAAAATCCGTTGCGTAGTTTTAAAGATTTAAGCATACATAGGGATATAGGGACAGAAAAAGCGACTTTGTTTTATACTATGTAGTGATTTTCTTTGTGCTTACAACCAAATTACCACCACTTGCCACCAGGTGGGCCCTCAGTTCGTCCCATCACTTTTTCACATAAAAAATAAAAAGAAAAAAAAATTCTTTTATAAAATTAAAAGAAAATGACCGAAGCGAGCGAAGTTTTTCAACTTGAAAGAAATACTTTTTTGGATGACTTAATGATTTTTACTGATTAAAACATTATTCTTACAGAAATAAGATTTTTAGTTCAGTGACAGTTTAATATTTTTGGAATTGTAGAGTTCACGACGAACATTAGTTTAGGGATGTGTGTTCTTATGTAATATTACTTAT
The DNA here is from genome assembly GCA_921293045.1 of Aplocera efformata. Lineage (NCBI taxonomy): Eukaryota > Metazoa > Arthropoda > Insecta > Lepidoptera > Geometridae > Aplocera > Aplocera efformata. The sequence goes on from OV121057.1 coordinate 4,576,993, forward strand.
GAACGACGTTTTTTTTTTAATTTATTAGCAAAAGAAAAAGGGCTTTGTCGCTTAGCGACCACATCGCCCAATCGTTAATTAACAAAACAAGTACAGCAACAGCTAATTTAACATATTTCTACTTGCTAGACATTTTCTTGCCAATTCATATAATTCTTGGGCTTTATAAGACAGTGGGGTTGCAAGAATACTATTACATAGTCCTAGGTCTTTAACATTTGGTGAACGACCAAATATATTCCTCCTGTCATTATGAATCCGTACACATTCCATCAAGACATGGTATACGTATGAACGATGTTGATGTTGATGTCCATATTGATCACGGAATATGTGCTAATATAGCTATAAATTAATTACTGCAGATATCCCAACTAATTAAAGAAATAAATGGCGCGGAAGCCTCAGAGTGCAAGGACAAATCACACTTGACCTGTTTCTTATTAGATCTGAATTAAGATAGTATTCCGATTAAGCTTGTTATTATTAACATTGCAATTATAACGACTTAAGTCTTCGCTACCGAAGTACGAGAAGATTCAAGTCGCATTACGTTGCGCCTGGCACTTTGAGACGCGAATGACTAAATTTACCTTTCTCAATGTATTGGTTTATTTTTAACCGTCTCAAAAAGGAGAAGGTTATCAGTTCGGATGTTTATATTGGTTTTCTCCAACATCAACTTGTTTCTCATCTTTGTTTAAAGTATTAAAGTCGGTTTTCATTTTTCGATTTTGAAATCAGTTACTTGTACCTTCTCCAGGTCTAATGTACTAGACCTGGAGACTCGGCCAGCTCACTCAATAGATTCATAAACCAACAAAACCACAAAAAACACTTAGGTCATTAATTATGAATTAGAGCGACCGGTTATAAGGTAGATTGTAACCAACATTCCTGATTGAACTTCATTCATGGCCAATAAACAAAATAATCATTCACGAATTCACGATCAAAATGTATAGCAATGTTAGCCACTTGCTTAATTTTGATACCTATGTTTTATTACCGGTTATTACTAGATTTTTAGCAGTTCTACGACAACATAGTAATTTATTCTACAGCGAGATCTTAGAGATATCCTTCTGTCAAAATAAGTTACCAGACAGACACCTAAGACAAACCGATGTCTGATGTTGAGTTCTTGCAATTTGCGGCAGAGATATTATTATAATATTTAGGTATCATCTTCATTTTATACATTTAAAATAGTCTAGTATCCGAGAATAACAAATTATTATTGAACATATAACAACATGTACCTACCGAATAGTTTAATCATGTAAATTCGCAATTTTCCGCTATCTGAGCATACCTAACCAGCTCATATGCAAAGAAGTGGGATGATAAAAAATAATTATGTTATCTTGTTCTGCAGATAGTACCTTTAATACATTGCAATATAATTCTTCAATAATATCTGAAGATAAATAAATAAATAGATATGGACTATCCCTGCTACCATGAGAATTAGGGGTCAGAAAACTTGTCAGAAATCTTATCTTTATAATACTCGTAGAACCCGTATCCGTTCTACGTCCGTAATACTTGTCGTGGCATGCCAGCGAGTAAACCAAGTTACATGTACATGTAAAATTTACGAGATGCGACGTGTCTACATCTGGTATGATGTGGAATCACTGAGAAAATCACAAAGAAACCATTCACTAATGAGCCAAGTAGTGAATCTTAGTGACTCAGCGGTCGGTCTCTGCAGTGGGAACAATAGAGGCTGATGCAAAACTAGAACTCGTACCACCATACGGCATGTTTTTGTTAAATAAAAATGTAGTGTTATGTTAATGTATGATTCATCACAGGGGTTGAGCCACACCTTTTATCTCTGCCCTCTCTTTGTGTCACACTATTAGAATATCAAATTGTGATAAATCCTGATTTAAAGATGTTAAGATGAAATTTACACACAAATTTGTATCACTGTGTCTTTTTTGATAAATATTTTTAGTTTTTTAGTCAGTATGATTCATCTTAAGGCTTTAGCCACACCTTATTTGAAATAAATCGCTATTCGCTTCTATACCAAATAATAAGTTGGGGTTATAAGTCTCGTGGACCTGCTAGCATTCAAATAGGAGTACCACTTAAGATTATTTTATCTGTAAGCCTTTCGTCAATGTTCAAAAAATACCTGTAGGCTACGAAACCGGTTCGAAATTCCACAATTTGTTCTCATTATTTACAATTATAATTATATGGACACTGCTCTCGAAAACTTCAGTGGATAAGTAGATCAAATAATAATAGATACAACTTGGGACAACAGAGTGAGGCGCTAATAAATATTCAAAGCCAAAGTTGCTAAAATAAACCATATAATGGTGTCTCGAACTATTTTATAGTACAACTTTGCATTACTTAAATAGTCAAAATAAGTATTGTTATAATTTACTTTGTTGAGGAGTTGGTTTCGTATTTATTTGTACCCATAAAACAACAGCTTATTGTACTTGTACCATCTTTAAAATTTCAAATGAGATTGTTCTAGATTTATTTTGTTGGTAATAGATATTCCAGATCATAAGTCGAATATGTTAGAATACTTGCTTGTACAAGTAATGACGGCGCTGCGATCAACACTTGTCACGTCTACATTCCACAATAGTTTAATATACAGCGTTATAATAATAATAATAAATAAATAAATATAAGTGGCATGTTTAGACCCTTCGTTAAAAGAGGTATAAATTTGTGACCGTATGTATTTTGTTGTTGCTGATGGGTTAGGAATAATTTCTAAGAAGAATGAACTAAGAAGGAATACTAACTCAATGAAGTTTAACTAAGAAATTCGCGCGTTACCGCTTTTTGTTGGTCGAACAATAGTCAGCCAAGTTAGAGCACGTTCTAATACACGTTCGTTAGAACGTGCTCTAAGTTCGCAGACTTCCCTCATACCAATATCGGGGAGAGATTTTAATATTTTTTTTAATACACTTTTTTATGTTCTTGACCGCAGATAGTCTTGACAACCTTACCCAGGCTTTTGGTGAGAGCAGACCGACTTTAAAACTAAACTTCAATATTGTAACAGCAAACCAAGGGCACCACTTAGGTACGGACCTCGGCTTTTTCGCTGTTCATGATCGGGATGTTTGGACTAAGACTCGACCAGGGGGAGCCGACAAAGAGGTTCTTCGACCCCGCCGGTAGGGTCGGTGCAATGGAGATTTTATAATAATCAATCAGCATTAGGCTTTACTCATATATTAACTGACTAAAAAAAGGAGTAGGTTACAAATTCAGCTGGATTTTTTGTCATGTTCCGTGATATCTCTGCCTAATATTGACAGATTTGGATACGTTTCGTATTAGGGGTGATAGTATTGAAGTCGGTTTATCTGACTTTTATATCAGTATTTTTTCAATAACGCATTCATTATATAAGTATTAGCTGCCCCCTGGTTTCGCTGGCATCATCCCCGTTCCTATAGGAACGTTACTCCAATCGGTGAAAGTATTTTTAAAATCGGTTCTGATAGTTGAGGCGTGTATCGTTGCAAACAAATAAACTCCCACCATAGCAGTCGACAGCAACCCGGGGGTTTTAGTGAGTAGGACGGACACTATGTCTGGGAGCCTCACATTAGCCCTCAGGTTCCCCCGGACCTGAAGGGTAGCCATAAATGCTTTTCCCGAGGTTAAAAAAAAATAAGGTTCAATATAAGGTAGGATCGTCACGGAATATCACAGTGTTTTGGTGACAATTTGAAGTAGTTATTATAGTATTCATTAATAAATATGTAAACCAGTTACTAGCAGGAACAATAACGGAAGTAGACTAGTTATGATAAAAAATAATAATGATAAGTTATGATACAACAACACAAAAAAATTCCATCTTAGACACATGTATAAAGTTCATCCGGAGTACTGCCACCATGGGGGTCCAGTCGCTCGAGTCCGTAGGTGTGTACCTTTTGATTCCTTACACGTACCTTGCTAAAGGTAGCAACCAAAAGTAGCAGTAGAACTTGTTCTAAGTTGGTCCGGAGAGGTATTGCCACCAAACTTGGAATCTGCCGCCTGACTGCCGCTGAAATGACATGCCCATGAGACGTATCATCCCTTTCTCGGGTGATGGACGCAGCAGGATGAACTGCTGCGTCTATTACCCGCGACGGGGATGATACGTCTCATGCGCATGTGATTTTGGCGCTGTTTTTGGGCGATGGTAACCACTTACCATCAGGTCGGCTGCCAACTCGTTCCGTCATTGTTATCGCATAGAGAATACAAAAGGATATCGGCTCAATTAGTTCCTATGTAATTTGTAAATACCTTGATATATTGCCTTGAAAGGTTTGTATTTATAAAGAATTTTAGATACATTTTTGTCTTTTCAGATTATTGCGCTACAGTCAACATCTCAAAAAGTTTATACCTTTTGTTATCAAAACATATCCTTCAACAAACAAAGTGTATCTCATTACAATAACAATATTATCAAAGTGCAGTGTTCATAATGGCAAAGTCAATATGCCCATAAAGACAGTTCTTATTGTGGTGCTGTAGTGTAAACCAAGATGGCAGAGAAACGCAAGCCGGTGGGCAGAGCCAGAGTGGTATTGTCACAGGTAAGTTAAATATTTATGGATATTTCACACAGTGCTATCTAGCCCCAAACTAAGCAAAGCTTCTACTATGGGAACTACTGATAATATACTTATACAATACTTTTTTCTGCAAATACATACAAAATATAAACTGTACGGCTCAAAAACGTAGTTTGTGCATGTCTTCGAAGCAAGGCGGCCTCGGGTTTGGCACACTGCGTGCTGAACATGAAGTTTGTTCTCGGTTTTTGGGTGTTTGTTTTGTATTTCTGTATTTGTCCATGCCAACTGCGACACAGGGAATCCTAGTGCAGGGGTAAGAATGTATAAATACTTTTTTGTTGGAAAATTGATTGATTGTTAAAAACTCAATTATAATTAAGACAGGTGGTTTTTAACCGACATCAAACAAAGAGGAGGATCTCAATTCGTGTTACTTTTGGTTTATCATTCGATTTCCTAACCAATTGTGGACAGATTTAGATGATTATTTTTTAATTTGATAGCGTGTTTAGTCCCATAGTCCCAAGTTAGTCCCATAGAAATTTCATGAAGAAATTCTAACGCTAAGGGCATTTAATAACGGATGAAATTATTAAAGTTGGCTTTATAAATGTTTTAAACAGACAATAATTCATAATATTTTGTACGTAAAGCGTTTGGCGGATTTGTAATAGTGGTGCTTATTATTAAATCAAGTATCACACTGTCCATTAAAGGAACGGCAATAAAACTGGTTAAAACCTTTTTTAATTAGCCATAAAACAGCATCTTGATTTATGATGTGGCTTTTGCATAGTTTTAAGCCCAATATTACTATTTCAGAATTTTCCGTTACTAGTTCCGCGGTGGGTAATTTTAGTCATTGCGGAACAAAAAGTGTCTGTTTGCATAACGGTATGAAACAATCCGGACGTACATAGGTATGATTGATCATTTATATTGTAATACGACGCCCACCTCTGTGCTATTTTTTCAGGTATCTTTTTGTCCACTTTTTTGCCTAATTTGCCAGCATAGTAATTGGTGGCAGTGTTATGTTATTACACTAGTTGCAAAGCGAGGGCCTCCGATTTTGTTATAAGCATAAAGGCGACTAAGGAATTTCAAGGGGCTGTGTGTGTGCATGAGCTATGTATTAGGTCAGGGGAAAAGTTTCTTCGTTATTGTTATTTTATATACAAGACAATTTTTTTTCATCTTTTATAATTATAATGTTCCTTAAATAGTATAAAAGGGTACGCTTAGAACTTTTAAACTACGCAACGTATTTTAATGCAGTTCTCAGCAATAGATAGAGCGATTCAAAAGGAAGGTTTTTATTTCAAAAGGAAGGTGATTTCATAAATGAGATCACGATCCATTATATTTATTTCGAGCATTTTTGTACACGAAGTCTTGTCCAAATGAGTGGAAATTGTTTTATGTTCAACGCCCAGTTATTTAGCAATGCCGTAACTATTATTATGCCAATTTTGTTGCACATGTTTTCACAAACAGTATCTTTAACATGAAATTTTTCAGCGTTTCGGCTTCGGGGTTTGCTTATTTTCTTTATTTTCTTACCACGCCCGAATTGACGCAAAATAAAAATATAGGTATACCTATAGTTATATTCGAGTTTTTGCGAAACTAAAGCGCGATTTTTATATTGTATATAGATATAAATAAAGATTAGGAGGTATCCTATATAATTAATGTTATATAATATATCAAATTGATTATATCAAAACGATTCAAACAGCATAGGGAGATATTTCATTATTAGAAATGTTCCATTTTATTTTTAATGATAAATTATTTAATGAATAATTTATTTAAATAGTGACATTTTAACTACTTGCTTATCAGATTGCAGCAGTTATGATGCAGATCATCGATAAAATGTAGGTTAATAAAATAATATTACGAATACGCCAGTTTTAAAACATCTAGGACGACTTTACGTAGGAGCTAGACATTAAATTAAATCAGTGGACACAATCAACTTAATATTCCAATGATTTTTTATTTGAAAGAAACTATATTTGTATGCTTATTTAAATAAGCTCACTTGGTTATCAATCGGATAAAATGTCTAATCTACGTGGCTGAAATAAATTTGTACATTTTCAATAGAATAGAAAACAAAACAAACACTTTCAAATTTTTCCTATGACTACCTTTTTTATTGGTGTGTGAATATGACTCCGCCCTTTCTCAACAGATGTCGTTTTTAGTATTGTTTACGTGTACTAATAAATGACCATACTTGTATTCGATAGTACTGAATGTCAGCTATCTAACGCATTTTATGATATTTGGTTGAAGTGTAAGCAACAATTGTTTTCACCTTTTCGAAAATGTCGGTTTTTATTCCAAATAAACGTCATTTGCGGGAAGTGTTATTACATTATTTTATTGCGAAGAAAACTGCAGCGGAAACTTATCGTTTGCTTGTGGAGATTTATGGTGAGCATGCTCCGTCTAATACAACTTGCAAGGAATGGTTTCGACGATTTCAAAATAACGATTTTAGTACTGAGGATAAAGAACATGGAAAACCACCAAAAAAATTTGAAGATGCTGAATTGGAAGCATTATTGGCGGAAGATTCTTGCCAAACTCAATCAGAATTAGCTGCAGCATTAAATGTTGATCGTTCAACTGTTGCAAAGCGTTTACAAATGATGGGAATGATTCAAAAAGCCGGTGACTGGGTTCCACATGATTTAAAAGAAAGAGACATGGAACGTCGGAAAACCATTTGTGAAATGCTGCTTCAAAGACAGCAAAGAAAAGGATTTTTGCATCGGATAGTCACAGGAGACGAAAAATGGATACACTACGAAAATCCTAAACGCAAAAAAGCTTGGGTGAAACCAGGCGAACCAGGCCCATCACAGCCAAAAATAAATATTCACTGTGCCAAGGTCATGCTCTGTATTTGGTGGGATCAGAAAGGTATTGTATATTATGAGTTGCTCAAACCCTCTGAAACTATTAATGGAGAAGTTTACCGACGACAACTAATGCGTTTGAAGCGAGCCATAGAAGAAAAACGACCAGAATGGGTGAATAGACATAACAAATTAGTTCTTCAGCATGACAATGCCAAACCGCATACCGCAGAAGTCGTAAAAAGATATTTAGAGGGACAGGACTGGGAAGTGTTACCCCACCCGCCATATTCACCAGACATAGCTCCTTCGGATTACCACCTATTCCGGACGATGCAGACAGACCTTACTGGAGAAAAGTTTACTTCATGTGAAAGTATCAAAATTTGGATTGACAACTGGATAAGCTCAAAAGACCAGGACTTCTTCCAGCAAGGAATACGAAAACTACCTGAACGATGGGCGAAGGTTGTAGCTGCAGATGGAGCATACTTTCAATAATTTTTTTTTTAATTTTGTAAGCGAACAAATGTGTTTTATTTTGACAAAAAGGGGCGGAGTCATATTCACACACCTATATATCAAATTAAGAAAAAGCCCCGTAATATATAAATCAGAGACCAAATTGAAAATATGTTTTTACCTATTTTTTTTACAATTTAATCTCAAAGTACTTAAGCAGAATACGAGTATGTATTTTGTGGACAAAGTAATGTATGTTTTGTAATTCTGGCAAAATCAAACAAAATGTGGGAATCTATCACATTAGACTAAATTATATTCTATTAATATGGGCAATTTTCAAGTTTATTCATGAAATAATTAAAACGATCACTAAGACAATTAAAAAAAAATGTAAAGATACCGACTTAATATTCGTAGTATCCACGAGTATCCACGCATCAAGTATCACGTCTGCTCAGATTTCAATTGTTGAATGACTTGTAGAATTAAAATATTAATTTGCTTCTGCATATACCGTTTTGTTGTTTTTTTGTTGTATTGTTAAAAAAACAACGTTAACACACTCATACCTCTGCACTAGGATTCCCTGTGTCGCAGATGGCATGGACAAACACAGAAACACAAGACAAACACAAAAGACCCGAGAACAAACTTCATGCTCACCACACAAAGTGTGCCCCGGCCGGGAATCGAACCCGGGACCCCTCGCTTCGAAGGCAGGACTTTTACCAACTAAACCATGGAGCCGTGTTGTACCGTTGCTTCGCTATCAGGCATTAGGTGTGTTGTTCATGTTTGGTGAGAGAAGGCGCATAATTACTTACGATGTACTTATTGTACATCGTAACGATGTATTACTATTATAGACACTTAGATATTTTTATCATCAAGGTTAGTCATATAAATATTGAGCAACACACCATGTGGGTACAATTGTGCAATGATTGAAGATCCATAAGGTCAGCGACCAGAAATTGCTCCAATTGTGATCTTACATACCTATTCATTGACGTCTCATTTACAAGATTGAATATCGCATGAGTATATTCATATAGTGAACGGTAATTGAGTTGTTTTTATGCTCTAAGGTGCGGAGGAGCTAAAAGCCCATGGTTATTTCCGCCCACAATAACGGTAATATGACTTGGGTACTCCCCAACCGAACTATGAGAAGACCTAAGTGGCATCCCGTTGATAAGTTTCATGTGCCTCACACCCTTCCACCAGAACAGAGCGATATGAGTGCACCACCGCTTGACAGCAGATTGTCCGGTGTGGAGACAGTACTCCAGACGAACTTGGCACAAGTTCTACTAAAGTAAATTATTTATTGAATACCACAATTACATAAAAACATTATAAGAGTAATTAACAAATACATGTGAAATACAATGGGCGGCCATTTTGCTAATAATAGTGTGATTCTTAAGGGTATTCATGTGAATTCACAGTATACAGTTGTATTTATTCACATATTACTAATGAAAACTATGGAAAAAATAAAACATTTGGTATTTACCATGATTTGTGAGTTTTGTTCACTCTCGATATTTCGACGCAGTTACATGCGTCATGATCCCGGTTTGCCGAAATATCAGGAGTCAACAAAACTCACAAATCATGTTAAATATCTCGGTAACACGATTAATAATGTTCATAACCATGATAGTTTTAAAATTTATTAAACATTTGGGTTCCGTATTACTAATTGCATTTATATCCACCTTCATAACATAATCAGATGATATCGTTTTTATCAACGTTAGTACAGAGAGGTACAGAACTCATATACGAGAACGTTATATCTCGGGTTTTTTTCGATACTTTTTATACTGATCTTCAGATGAAACTCTTGGTCCTGACGGCTCTGCTACCATATTCCACTTTATGTAGTCTTGTTTTCCTCGACAGGTCTTAGCATGCCTTTCACTGGACTTCCTGCTGATAGGACTAGGCATGTCTGTCAGCTTCGTAACCATGGTGCTGCCGGAGGTGCTGCACGCGAAGGAAGGGCTCTCCATCAATGAGGACCAGGCTTCGTGGTTCGGTAAGCCCCGTTATCATGTTACGTAAATTAGATTCTTTGGGGGTGACAAGGCCCTGCACTGATGTCCTGCAAAGGTGGTACGCTGACCCTCAATAGCTAACCTTACTCAATCCTGGACAACACCTTAAAGTACCGGAGTAGGACTCCGGGTTATTGGTAGCACTGCTTCAGTGTCTCCTGTGGAGACCCAGAAACTATTAGCTTATTAGCTAAAAATTGGATTAATTTTAGGTAAACAGATTTGTTTATAAAACACATCTTTTGTATAAGCTTTTTCCTAGCTGTCAGAAAAAAGGAATGTTTAATTTATTGTAAGATTATGTTAGCCCTTTTATTCTTGGGACTACAAGGGCGGCAATGAGCTCACCATTTATTACGGCTACGGTGAAAAGTGGCCCATTGAGGTTTTGTCTAACCTTTCAGAAAGAAGGCGTGAATTTATGTTTTAAAAAATAAATCTTTGGCGCTGATGGAAATACATTTAGGAGACTGCAAGTAACTGATATAAAATCGAAAAAATCAAATCTTCTTTCAACTTAAGGGATAGGTTCCCCTTAAAATTTCTCTAAGAGACATTATAAAACCAAGTTTTTTTCAATAGGCGATATTAATGAATATTAAATAAAAATATTCCACTCCTAATAGTAGAAGCATAAAAAGAAAAAAAATAAATTTCATTCAAAGATAAAAATTTCAAAGTAAGGGCAATTCATGTTCTTCAAATGTAGGATTCGGTTCTTCAGCTCAGCATGGCGGCAGTACTTCACGGGGTGAATTTGGCACAAGACATACTGCTACTTTAGATTCCTCCTTTCGCAACACCAGCAAAATTGATAATTTTTCCTATCAACACTTGTTTTGCCTTTGTAATAGTAGACTGATTACTGGGGTTTTAGTTTTCGTAACCATATCTCTGTTTACTTGTGATAATGATAAGAGATTGGTATAATATTATAACCACTGCATTAATTCTTCTCTTGCAAGAGTATGAATTAGGCTCTGTTTTGTGAAGAGCCGGGCTACACACATGGAGATAATGCACCGGTTATAAAGTTTTAGAATTTTGAAGACATCAATGAAATCTTACATATAAAGGCGAAAGTTTAAATGTATGTATTTTAATACCACCTTCACGCTCAAACAGCTCAACGGATTTGGATGAAATTTAGAAGCTAATATCCTAGATTAACACATAGGCTACTTTTGATCCCGGAAACTGTGTGTAACACCTTGGGATGAATTAAGATTTCCTGAAAGAGTGTTAGGGCCGGGCCAAAATTCAATATTATACAATGTATGCGTGTCACTTCATGGATGGATGTGGAGCACAAGATTTTAAATTACTGGTCACCCTACTCTTTACTTTGAATAAACAGACTATAGAGTGTGTTTATTTAAAGTAGAGCTGTCACAAAAATTTCTTAAATAGTTTGTGTATAAATTATTATATAAACCTGTCGTACGTAATTATTTCAACATGTTAGGCCTGTCAATCGGAGGCGTAAGCGATAAAAATAACGTACTAGTTTCATTATCTGTACGGGTTTTTAGAAAAATTCCTTACCTTTGAATATCACGCCTATACATGTGACATTGGCGAGCGTTCTCTTATAATGAGATGGAAATAAGCCAGCAAACTGTCAATTGATTACTGAATAAGTCTTTAATTCCCCCATTTGACTTAATTGTTGGCTCAATGTTATAGGCTGGGAAGCCAATAATTATATTATATAATATTATGTAATTATATATTATACAATTATATTATAAGGTTATTATAGTCTTCCAAACATTAAATTATTTCCATAAGTTCATCACCATAGATTTTTATCGCGCAAACAAAGATATTGATGCTGGTTACACTTACTCCGTGACGGTATTAGACGGTGTTTAAAACAATGATATTTGGTAATTGATAATCATAGCATGTCGTGTCACATTGAGTGTTGCATATCTACAGCCTCTAAATCATAACCAAATTAGCCAGCAATTATGCACATTTCAATGAAATGTTATTGCAAATAGTAAAAAAACTATACAAGGGGTGTAACGCACATAACCGATTCAAATTGATCACCGATTTCGTCCTACTACGAGACTTTACTGTGTGTCATATTTTACGCTGTTCTACATGTTCTACATTTCTGTCGACATTAGCATATCTTGTATGTTCTATCCTACATAAACAGACATCACATGCGCATGAGACGTATCATCCCCGTCTCGGGTGATAGACGCAGCAGGATGAATGCGACTCAGTAAAGATTTGGATCTCATACTGAGTCGCACGCATTATTGTTGTCATGGGCTAGGGTCACCACTTACCATCAGGTGGGCCCTCAGCTCGTTCCGTCATTCATTCACATAAAAAAAGACATAATTCGGAGAGAGTTACTTTATTGCAAGATGTCTGCGTTATCTCATGTACTTCTTGAATCTTAGCAGACTATTCTTAGGCCAATTATGATCAATTTTATGTTGGCTGTTATAATTTAATCCTACTTATATTATGCTATGCTATGAAACTTCCGGTGTCAATTTCCTAGTGGAAACTTTATGCTTGCGTAGAATAAACATTATCGATATTAAGCTATGCAATATTAACCTTCAGTTTATTTTTATATTCATAGCCTACGTAACTGAAGTAGATACAGCAATAATATAGAATCGGCAGTGTCCAAAAATCAATGAAAAAATATATGATTCGTTTTTGGAACTTAATATACTAATATAATAATAGAATTAGGCTTTAGTCTGTGTGTATTCTACTTTGGCTGCTGCTGCTGTAGTTAGCGCTGGCTGTTTCCCGCGACTTCGTCCACGTGGACTTAACTTTGTTTTGCACGGAACACTAACTCTTTTTTTTTTCTAAAATAAAAGTGCCTATGTTACTCTTTTTCATCAGCTATCTACCAGTGAAAAAATTCCCGTCAAAATCGGTAACGCCGTTTCAAAGATTAGCCGCAAGAAACAGAGAAACAAAAATGATTAAACCCTTTATAATTTTAAAATGCATTTAGTAAAAAGACGTTATTTTGACACTACAAAGAGACACTTCAATTTTATTTATTTGTTTGTAATGAACAATGATTTTCAAGCTGGCTCTCAAAATTTGATGTACGTTCTGCTGTATCAACCTCTAATGATTGACCTGCATGGTCACTAGCCTACTCTAGACAAGTGACAGTGAATGTGCTTAATTCTACCACTTTGATATATCCCATTTCTACTAAATTTATGTAGGAAGATTTATTGGAAATACAAAATAAAATACACAAAAATTTGACCATGGACTTTAATTAAATGTTTCTTTTGGTATGTATAAATATTTTTATCGCATTGTTTAAGATGCTAAAAAATCATTATGCAAAAATAATTTAGATAACGTAAATTAAAATATATCTTACTTTTTCAAATTTATAGTTCGACTCATTCTAGGTATGTCAACAGGTGTCTATTTAAAGAAACTAGGCTCCGATTACATAAACAATCAAAATGATTAATGAATAATTATTAATGAATGATATGGATAAAACTCCAATTAATTTCAATCATATAAGACCACTAATTAGATATATGATAGGCAAAACTACCGTTACCAGTTTATTATTAGGTATTCGTGGTATCCAATTTCTTAATTTAATTCTACTATATTAGCTCATAAGTACAGTGTCCCAAACATAACTTGCCGCCCTGAAGTCAGCTACAGAATGTTCTTGTTTTTTTCCGTCTCAAAAATGATAAAAGATAACAACAGATTTTTATCACCAGCTAACTTCAAAGTCGCCAAATTACAATTGACTGTATCGGTCTTCTTCTAGGCAGCATGGCGTTTCTCTGCCAACCCCTAGGCAGCATATTCTCCGGACCACTGCTCGACTACTTCGGGCGGAAGAAAGCCTTATTCCTGGTGAACATACCGCACTTGATTGCGTGGCTTCTGATGTACTCCGCCTGGAACGTGCCATCACTGTTTGTGGCGAACGCTCTACTTGGCATCGGTACGGGGGTGATGGAAGCTCCGTCAGTAACATACGTTGGAGAAGTTAGGTAACTAGACATTTTTGTATTCATAGCTAATCCATGGCTTTTTTTAACAAAATTTTCATCTGGAACTGGCCTGTTCCAGATGAAATAACAAACAGATACCAGATTCAAGAAGACTAGGTTTATCATTGCGGGAATATTCAATAGTAAACTCACAAATCATGGTAAATATCTCGGTAACATGAATAATAATAATGTTCATAACCATGATAGTTTTAAAATTTATGCCCATTAGAATGTTCTAGAAAGCTCACGCATTCATTATTAGTTCTAAAACATGCTGACTTTCTTAGCATTATAGCTTACAAATGATGTGAGTTATATCGCATCTCGTCTTACATTTTACTTTAGTAATGTCATGACGTATCTATTTAATTAGACCTCAAATTAGTGATTTTAAGAGGGTGACAGTCATCTACAAAAGTCACTAATTTGAGTTTGGTCTTCTCATATTTTAGTAAAGGAGGACACAAATAGACCTTTTGTTTTTTTGGACGGCGGTAACTATTTTATTTCAGTCAGCAAGTTTCGTCACTTAAATAAAATAAAAAAACGACGAGGCAAAGTGAGATCAGATTCTTAACACTTATCAATAGGTCAAAAGTGATCACATTTGACAAATAAGACCAAATAACCAATAAAAAGTGATAAAACCGAAGTAAAAAAAAAAACAAAATGCATTTGAACATTAGCCTAATGGAAATGTCTCATTCCGCCTCAGTTTAGAGATATATCAAATTAATTAAATAGATTTGAAATGTTAAAAGTATTTTATACTATGAACAGTCATAGCGTCAGTCGGTGAGAGATTTTTATCTAACTACCTTCATATAAACGTATCCAAAACAGTCAGGAAAATAATGGTTGTTCGGAAAGTCATTTCGTTTTTTACATCGTTTTTACCCACACATCGAGCGTCGAGGTTAAGCCCATGCCTTTCAAATGGCCATAAACAGTCGAATTCGACAAATTTAATCTCTCACCGATCTCTCGTGTGGTTATTCGCCGATTTGCATCAACTAATGCCTTTATCGCATCTTTATCAGCTTCGACCGGCCTTCCAGACCGTGGTGCATCTTCGACATCAAAATTGCCGGATCAAAATTTTGCAAACCAGTTCTGGCACTGGCGTACTGTTAACACGCCTTCTCCATACACATCCGTCAATTTTTTTCTCGCTTGGACGGCATTTTTACCTTTTCTGAAGTAAAAAAGTAAAATATGACGAAAATGCTGCTTATCGCTCTCCATATTTAAAAGGGCACCAACCAAAAATTACTGCGTAGAATTAATAGAACTTTTTCACACACAAGCCTTGCAATATCAGCTCTCAAGACATATAATGGTTATGCGGCTTAAGTGTGAAGTTGGTTTCGAAAAAACGTAATTAAGTCCAGTGACGGGAAAAAACGAAATTACTTTCCGAACAACCTAATAACTCTGTCGGGTATAAGGGACAGTTTAAAACCCACATTAATAATCACAATATTAGTGTATCAACAGAACAATGATCGCGCAAGAAATCATAAATCAAGTCACTACAAAATGTCTGTGAAAAGTCTGAAAATGTCAATTTTAATGTTTCAGTGATCCAAAAATCCGTGGCATTCTGACCACACTGACCAACGGGTTTACAGCTACGGGACTGTTCATAGCCTACCTGCTGGGTAAAGTGCTACCCTGGCGACATGCAGCGCTGGTTTCACTAACTGTTCCTCTCACTACGATGGTGCTGGTCCTATTTGTAAGTATAAATTATAAATCCAATGCAAGAAACCCGTGTTTTCTAACCACACTCCCAATACTCCATACAAAAAAAACCATAAAACCTACTATTGCTACCAGAGCATCAGGAGTATATAGGGGTTTAGTTAATCGAATTTCTGCTTCTTTGCGTTGTTCGCTTGACAGTTTTAGACGCACTGGTATTAACTTCACCCGTGAGTCGTGTGTCTATTGGCCTACTGTCATAAGCCTCACATTCGATATAACCGGAGACATTATATAATTTTTTGTGGTATCAAAAGGAGTTATTTGTATCATAATAAACCGCTCTGAATCAGTATTACTGGAGGAGACGCACGAGCTTCGTTTATTGTTTTTCAGAGTGCATCTTGGGATATAAGCCATGGGGGCTTAGGTATCGAAATATCTTGTTTGGAACCTTTGACTGAACACCTAGATACAAAAACTATTTCCTTATTATTAACGAACTGTTCCCGCAACTTCATCTATTTGAAATTTAGGTTATTTTAATACAAGTGAAAGATTTTTTGTCGGATTAATCAACTTGTATTTTAATTAAAAATAGTGGCTACTTTCTGATCGACACCTCGCCAAAAAAAGTGTTCTCCATTGAAAATTATAAATGATATAATAATTATATAGTTATCTTGTAGACAGATCTCAGTTTATTCTCAAGGCGATGGAAATCAGATATAATCACAAGACGAAGAGTTAGTATGAATAGTCATCAAAAATTCTTTATACTACAAGAAGTAGGATAGGTCATGGCTGTCTAAAAAAATAACCCGTCTAAGCCGATAGTAATCTTGAATAAAATCAAAGATAACAACTACCGACTTTAACATCTGAGTACAAAAATATTGATATGTATTTATAGAGTTATTAATGAAGGTACTAAAATAAAATGGTAATAAATTTAGGTTTGTACATTATTTTTTTACATTCGGACACAACAACAACAGTACTGCTTTCTGCGGTAATTTTATACTAATATCTTGCTTACAATGAAACCATAATGCTGATTTATATTAACAAGAAATATGCTTGTGAATTACTTTTCATGCATTGAATAACTTCACCTGGTAGTAATACCATACGGGATGTGACACCATATATTAAACCCTCCATGGACGAATGACATCTATTGCTCCGGTCGCAGGAGACAAAGCTGTTCAGGGTTGTTATCCTAACACTTAAATATCGAGGCTTTTTCCAGCAGTTGAAGGTTCCCTTTACGATGTTGGCAAAGCAATACCAAATCCATCTCAATATAAAATTGATAAACCTTATTTATCCGGATAATTGCAAAACTACGACACTTAAAATTAACTTGTAGGTATGTGAGTTGATTTTTCCAAATGAATGGTCAGTAGTAGTAGTAGTAGTAGTAGTAGTAGTAGTAAAACAGTAAATTTTCATGTGCAATAGTTTATGAACTTCCTTGTTTGATTTTTTGCACAGAACTGACTTAAGGTGGAGCGGCACATAAAATATTTTTCGTTTTTACTGTTTTATTTTTATTTACTTCAGACAAAACCTAATCTTAGGGTAAATAACTGGCGGGGTCATTAATCTAAATATAACATCATTTTCAAATTTATAAAATTTTGTCTTGTATTTGTTACTAGTAGTTCCTATACTATGGTGTATATTTAATTATTTTCTTATGCCAAACTATTTGACACTTTTGTTAAATGATATGCATAATTTTGTGTATCACTAAATGTATATTATAATGCATCTGTTAACTGCGACATTTTAAGAAGATACCTCAAAATAGAAAAGATAGAGCATAATAAATTAATCATGTTTGAAGCGGTTATCTGTGGTAACGCCGAATTGAAAGCAGCCCCACAGCCGACCGCCTGTGACCGGTTATACAAATAGGTAAGTTTTAGAACAAATAAAAAACGATCTGATAGAGAAAAATGTTGGTGTTGGATTCTAATGGCCATTGCCACGTCGGTTTGAAATCCGGTTTTGTGGTCTCGGATTGTGGGAAATTTAATACGGCCATTATCTAGGGGCAAGGTTAGTCGATCTAAGTTGCAGTTTAAAGTATCAGTTTATTCTTGAAATTCTTCTCATTTGTTGAATCATTATTGATGAAACTTACGGTTTTATATTTATTAATTTATAAATATCAATGACAGAAAATATATATAGCTACTAATAAACTACAGAATACACGTATCATTTAAGTTTTTATTACGATTACAATGACAAATTAAACCACCAAACCAGATCACTAGTTTTAGATAATTTTCCCAACAAAGTCGGAACAAACAAACAATATTTGTGTTTTTATGTGAATAGTATTCTACATACTAGTAAATGACATTAAGCTAGTAGAATCTGAAATATTACTAATAATATATCAAATGAATCTCAAAAATTCACAATAGTCATTTAAAAATAATTTATGAAATATATAACACATAACATTATTGAATCAACGTATCATTTTATATCAATTAAACGCTGCCTACTATTTGGATTTAGTTAATTTAATATGATTTATATGATAAGGTGATAATGATAATAGCAATTTATATCTCCATCGTACCTTTTTAATGCTGTCCCTATGGTATTTAACTACTTTGATGAATAAATTAAACAGCATGAACTACGTAGTCCGATAAGAAGCAGCGTAGACGACCAATTTTTGTTGACCCGACAATAGTCTGCCAAGAACGAGCACGGTCCAATACATGAGGCAATACAAATATCTCATAAAAACGTCGGTTATACAAAAATCGGCGTTTTAACGGGGTTTCACAATGCTCAAATCCGTAGGTGATAAGCCTTGGAATCCTTGGTTGGTGCTAATGGAGCAACTCTGGTTGTAGTATTCAGTTGCATCTTGTCACACCTTCCAACGCACAAAGCTTTGCAACCTAACTCTTCGTCGTTTTCCGGCACAATGTTTGGTGTAGACACATACATACACAGGATATTTGCTACTTCCAGGCTATTAATTTACCAAGAAGCAAAGGCGCCAAATATGCAAAATTTTAGACCGCATCGGCAGGTTAGATTGCAATCAAATGCAATCAATAATCAAATATAATGTGTATATCCGACTCTTAAATTTTTGTCGACGTTAGTATTAGAGAACGATATAAAATACCTACTACTTGTAGTCAAGACGTGCTAATGCAGACTAAGTGTTGAACAAGTGAACCCAAACAGTGGAGACTGATTTTAATCGGCTGTCTGTGTTAGGCTTTTGACCAGTGGTATTACGGCCACACAAGAAGTTCCACCATTAAGTCGTCCCACGTCCACCTTACACGTGGGTGCCGGTGTCATTACAGGCACTTGAGGCGTAACATCCCTGTCTCAGAGTGATGGGCGCAATGCAATGAGAGGCCTTTTCATACTTTAGTATGGGAAAATCTGAATAGTATTTTTGTTGTTTATGGGCGATGGTAACCACTAAACATCAGGTCACATTATTATAATAAAAAAAAAATTTTTGAGACTTACGTCTCGTGGAATCATGGTTAGTTTTGTATGAGTAAGCCGATTAACAACATCAACATTGTTTATTCTATAATATATGATTTTGTTGGTTCTACAGGTGGGATCACCAACTAGTCCAGTGTAGGGTAAAATGGTATCAGAATCTAACATGTTGTATATATTATAAATGTTGTTTAGAGCTATGACAGACCAGAAGACCTTCGAAGCAAGGGATCTCGAGTTTGATCTTTGGCCGGCACAATTTTTTTGTAATGAATAAGCAGACTGTTTTCGGATTTGATGTGTGATTATTATGTTTCTATCCACCTTCTAACGCCAAGAATCCTATCGCAGATATCCAAGGATTATTTTGTGCTAGCTTTTAAATAAATAAAACAAAAAGGTTTTGTTTTATTTTTTTTAAACTTTTTTTTGTGTTTTGATTTGTTTTATCCCTCGGGGATCCATTCCGTTTGTGTACTGATGCGTATGGTTGTATGACAGCACGCAACAAAATCTCTTAAATATTCCAGGTCCCGGAAACTCCAATATGGCTGCTATCCAGAGGACGGCAAAAAGAGGCTCTACAATCATTATGCCGACTCCGTGGTTGGGCCCAACCAGAAGACGTAGAAGAAGAGTTCAACCAACTAGTCGAATACAACCATTTCATCCACCAATGCGTGGTCTGTCTCAAAGAAGGTTCCGTAGTAGAACCTTGCACTCATAGAGGTGGAAATATGATTAAGCGGATAGTTTGGAAGTTCAAGCACATATTCTTTGTGAAAGAAACCATGAGACCGTTTGTGCTGGTAATGGCGTATTTCTTTTTCCACATCATGAGCGGGTTCGCGCCGGTCAGATCGAATATGGTCAATATGTGTAAGGCACTTGGCATGAAGTACGATCCAAAGACTATTGTGGTAAGTTTTGAAATGTATGTACTGTTTAAAAGGTTAGGAGGTGGGTTTTAGATGGTTAAGTATATTTTCCGAACAAGGAATATACTGAATAAAGGTACACTATTCTTTCCGAATGTGTATAACTTTAGATTTTTTTAAATATTTTTTTATATATACTTAACATATAGAGAGTTGGCTCATGCTCAGGCAGAATATGCTTGAGGGACCATGTTTCTCGCTTCTCTACACGTATCCGTGGAAGGTCGTAAGGACAAGGTGTTACATTCCCGTCTCAGACTGATGGGTACAACGCAATTCGACTTGGGTCATGATTCATGCGTCAGTAGAGACCTGAGTTTTATTGTTGTTCATATAGCGGCGATAAAAAAAAATCCTAAACGCTGAAGAAAAACATCGTGCAGAAACTGGAATATTTTAGAATAAATCGTAAATAACTTATCGTGGGTAAGCTTGTTTCTCTGCGGTAAAGATAACAAGTCTGCGTAAGTCTTTACACACAATTTGAAAAAACACTAAATGTGTATTTGATTGATTTTGATTTGTAATTGAAATGACTCGGGGTATCAAAATTCTAATTAGCTAAGCGAGTAGCTAATTAATTACTGATCGTCATACTGTTGTGCTTTATGGTGCTATTGAATATCTAAGGTCATGAGGTGTCGACCTTTGGAACAAGTTCTTTACTCAATACCGGAATATAATCATTACATACCATAAAACTATTAAAAGTTATTTTGTTAAAGGTGGGCTCATTAATATTTACACATACCTATGTTAATTGTTTAGCCGCCCTTTGAAGGTAATAATCCAGTTGTTGTAAACTGTCACTTAGCTCTGCTCACACGGCTTTACCTGCGTCTATCAAGTCATGTTGATAGTTAAATTAAAACTATAATAGCAACCTTACTTTTTGAATTATACTTATGAAGAAAATGAGGTCTTGTTAAATAATATTAAGTATGTTTTACCTTTGATACAAATCTTGTTTTGACAATTATGAATACAACAAAATAAAATCGGTCCAGCCTTTGATAAGAGTAAAATTATTATCATTTGCGGCACTTGACTTTTATTGTATATATATATATATATATATGTATCTTTCTAAATGAAATAGATTTTTTCGAAACGTGTGATCTTCCAGCATATACAGAAAACATATAATATTAATGTTTATGTAGATAAATTCATGATGATTGTTATTTTATTAGTATTATATTATATCTAAGGTAATAACTGTCTCGTTATGCATTTCGCATTATCAATCTTGGGTTTATATTGGGTAAACCTTTTGAATATTTTATATACGAATTATTTTAAGTGCTTTAAATTATTTTACTCACTGAAGAGCAACTCTCCGCGCGGTGAACAGTTGAATGGGTGACCGTTTAGATAATGAAATTAGAAGTGAGCACTTCTGAGCTTCGGTCCAACTGTCCAGTCGTTAAGTTATGGCGCCGGCCTTCGGGTGGTTTTAATTACTCCAACACGAGAGGTAGCTTCTTTCACAAAAGTTAAAGAATTATTTCGTTGTAGATTTTGCCTCGTTATCCTTTGATTTGTCGTTATTATATATATTACAATAGGATATATTACAGTTAGAATAACAGGTATATTATTGATAAGATAGTAGGGATTTTAGGTAGATATATATTATATATACTTGTAAAATTTGAGATCATGGCTTTGGAATATAAATTTAACTAAATACCAACACATCACATAAGATGGCTCCGTGGATTAGGTAGAAGTAGCTCTACCTTCGAAGGGGTTTCGGTTTAGATTCCCGGCCGGGACACACTTTATGTGGTGATCATGAAGCTTTTTCTCGGGTCCTGGGTGTTTGTCTTGTGTTTCTGGGTTGCCATCTGTGACACAGGGAGTCCTAGTGCTGGGTATCAGTGTGTAAAAGTTTATTTGTTTAACGTTTATATTTAAATGAAGCATACATGAATACAACAAGAGCAAACTGAAGAATTTTGAGTCTCTCACCATTCATTCTTTAAATTCCAGGTGGTAGTCGGAGCCGTCCAAATCTGCATGAGTCTCATCTCCGCTTCCATTGTCAAAGCTGTTGGTAAACGAAAACTAATCATCACCTGTCTCCTCGCCACGGCTGCCTGTTGCGTCGGCATCAGCATTTACGCAGGCAACTACATACCAGCGACCGTCCACTCTTACGATGCTGACACCTTCCCAGATCAGAAGGAACTCATGCCGGTCATCCTGTTCCTCTTGCTGGTGGGATTCTATGGACTCGGTCTACCCTGGGTGCTCCTATCTGAAGTGTTCCCGTTCAGGTAATATACGGCTCTTTACTAAAGTGTAGTGAGTGGATAAGTAACTTTGCCTTCAAAACGAGGCGTTCCATGTCCGCTATCCGCTATGGATGAGCACAAAGTTTGTTTTTAGGGTCTTGTCAGTTTGTGTTACGTTATGTCTAACACAGAGAATAGAGACAAAGTGTACGTTTTTTTCATCTAATTATTGGCAATAAACACTAGGTGGGACCTTGTGAGTTTACTTAGATGATACGACTTAAATCTTTTCCTATTGAAGTATGTGAAGAACCAAGTCACATTAGCACCCATCAAAATGAGACGGGGATGTAACGCCACTGCTTGACGATAGATTATCAGATGCGGCACTTCTCTGGACGATCTTGACAGAAGTTCTACTGCTACTTTAACTTACGTAGCGATTATCATTTGCAGGTAAAAAAACTGAGCAATCTCTAAAGATGTACATAACGATGGCGATTTCTTTTCAGGAGTCGTGGAATGGCGACGGGCCTGGCTGCCGCCCTCAGCTACGTAATATTCTTCTTAGCCACCAAAACTAATATCAACTTGGACGATACTTTCCATCTCAGCGGGACTTACGCCATCTATGCCTGCTTCGGCTTCGTTGGAGCCATCTACCTATACTTCTTCCTACCAGAGACTGAGAGCAGATCGCTTGTTGAGATCGAGGCGTTCTACAAAGGAGATCAGATCATCTTCGCCGACGATTGCTTCATAAAACTCTTTAGAAAAAATATCAGTAGGAACAGCGATGCTGATAAGCCCATGCTAGTCAAAGATGCGATAAAAGCATAATCTGCCATAAATCATTGTAGAATTAGAATAAAGTCCTTATCCTCATTTATAGAGATTATTATTGATAGCCCAAGACAGTTTTAACTTGATCATTCCAAATATACTGCCTCTCTTAAACTTATAAAGACTGGAAATGTATACTGAAGGTGTACCAACTAAAAAAAAATATAATATTTAGATGAATTTATAAACAATAGATCCTGCTTTTTTGTAATAATAGACATAATTAATATCATAGTAAAGGGCCCAATTCGTTTCCTATGGACCAATAATGTGTAAGTAGCTCAAATTCAAATCGAATTTTTAGTATATAAGTAAATTCAATTATATTTTTTACTAATTGGCATTGATTCATTGAGACGTGGCACGGTACTATCTTTTAAATATAATATTTAAACAGAAGTGCAAATGTTGTTGTATCAGTGAAAATGAATTCGGGAACAGAATCTTTTTATGAAAAATGTTTTTTTTTGACATGATAACAACAGACAATGTTTGCACTAATCTGCTTGAACGCATTTTTTCTATCACCAATTCGCATTCGCATACCGGGAGTCCGTACCGCTAGTTGTATTTTTATGATTTATAATATGTAAGGATATCCTAATTTCGCCCTCATAACATTGTAAAAATTTAAACTTCCTGTGTATATCCGTCCAAAGATACAGCCGATGAAAATGAAATCAAAGGCACATTCGACGTTAGATGTTTGTCTCCGAGTGCCGGGTGCAACAGAATGCGACTTGGCTATATACATCAGGAGGGGAGTCGTATGTTTGGTATCTTTGGACGGTGGCAACCACTTAAATCTGGCTGGAAGTTCAGTCACTTTTATAACATAAAAAATGTGCTGATAGAAACAGACGGAAGTTTAAGAATAGGGTACTATCCCTTTCAGTGTGAGTCCGAATCTCACTTAGCCGGTTTTTTCGACTCAAATGAACTGTATTTTCGTGTGAAACTTCCATTTGCACGTCTTGGCTGTAAAATCAACTCGTATGACGTGACGGCAAACGGCAGAACGCTCCCCTATGCCGTCATGTTTCACATCTGCCGAACGTCAACGATTTTTAGGCGGCCAATTATATTTTCTTAAGTCTTTTTGATAATACGCAGTGTGCCTGTATTCTTGCCAATATAATCTGAACGATCTACTCAAACTATGTTTATATTTATATCAGTATCAAAAGCGAAAATAAAACGCGGTGCTAATACTGTTATTTTTATTTAAAATTAAATATTTAATAGAACAACATTTTGGTTTTATTATTGTAAGCCCCGATATTAGCATTATCGATAAATTTATACTGGGGTATGATATACACATGATATAATATGCACATAGATGCAAACCTTAAGTTGCCTTGCCTTCGAAGCGACGGGTCCCGGGTTCGATTCCCGGCTGGGGCAAACTTTGAGCGATAAGCATACAATTTTCATCTCTGTTCTGGGTCTTGGGTGTTTGTGTTATGTTTTATTTTTGTTTAACAGAAATACTGTTTCTGTTACATCTTGTGTGCATGTAGGCATACCTTACATGCACACAAGTAAACGAGAGGCATGTAAACGTTTGTTTGTTTCTAGATTGTAAAGTGATAAGCTCTTCGCTTAAATTATTCCCATGAATAACTCCGCTCACATTTATTATGATATGACAGTACAATATGTCGTATCATAAAAATCCGACTAATCATTATGAAATGTTTTAAGCCAGCACAATATTATAGATATTACTTTATTTTCGGTTATCTAAACCGCATCGTTATGCAAAATTCTAAAGAAATCTCTCGTCTCTCCTCTCATCGTAGTCATCCAGGTTTGGGGTCTTCGACATCCATCGCAACTTACGGTCTTTAAATTCACGATTTTACCATTGCCTTTTTCTTCATCTTCAGGGAGTAATAAATTCTTTATAGTTGGGCTACGTTCCAGATATTCTTCCGAGGATGTCATCGTTTCCTCAATAGTAGTTTTAGTTGTAGCTTCAGTCGTTGGTGTTTCTTTAATGCAAGTTGTCTCAAAGAAAACTGAAATTAAACAAAAAATAATTATTGCCTATCTGTATTTCTATATTCTGTACTGGCTAACTTCGCCTACGTGAAATTTAAACTAATAAGTCTCTATAGAGTTTTCCTGGTAAGAAAATAGTAGCACCTTCTTCTATATATACGTTGGCACTTGATATCTACTGGTATTACTGAGTATAACCCTTATATGTTTGTATACCCTACCTTTTTTGACAGTTAGGTAATAGGTAGCTAGTTGAAATGTTATGAGAATAATGTATTTATTACTAATCTCCACTAAAGTTTTTACTATGTAAATACAACACCGGTTCGCCCATTTTAGATTATTTTTGTATATAATTTTGTTTTAATGGGTGTAAATGACAAAGTATGTTAGCAACTTTCCACCGTCTTTATCAATAACCATACCACCACAGCACCATCTCGGTTATCTCGGTTCAACTATGAGAATATGAAGGCGGGATTTCCATGAAATAAAAAAATAGACCGTTATCGTGACTATAATGTTTCAAAATAAGATATATGACATTATCATGAATAGTACAGACTATATATATTTCAGTTAGTGATATATCAATTTCACTTGCAGATAATATTACCACGTAAGTCTCCATATTTGTCAATATCATGATTTTTTGTGAATTTTGCGGTTACTGTTTATTGCGACAAATGTATTTCCTTATTATTCCTTTGCTTTGATGTCTTTAAATGTTTCTGTAAATACTAATGTCTAGATTTCTATGTACATTTAGGTGTCTTTTTAAAGCCGTAGTTTATTCTGTTATTTCTGCAGCTATTGATAACGTACCCTCTGTAGTTTGTTGTTTTGTGGTAGATGGTTCTGAAGTCACCACAACTTTGGTGGCAACTGTTTCTTCAATGCGTGTGCTGCCTTCAAAAAACAAAATAGATAAAAGTCAATCCAGTGAAAGTATGTTAGTTTATAAAAAAAATACAATTGTGATAACTTATTTTTAACTAAATGGATATTTGTAGTTTATGACGTTGAGAGATAAAACTATATAAAATACCTTCTGCAAAAAATCTAAAAAGGAAACTAATATCTATTTTATTTAAAAATCTTTGTAATATTTTCAAAAACTAAAAATTTGTTGAATATTCTTCGTCAGAGATGCGCCTGCGTAGTCAATAAGATTTTCAGCTTTTTAGCTGTGGTGGAAATAATTCAATGCAGCATAAGCACATAAGATCTTTAAACTTAACTTTTACCTACATCAGCGCTTAGCTACTTAGCTAGCACATATCTGCTTAAAAACATAATGGTGTAAATTTAAACAAAGGTAATCTAATAAATATATGTCGTCATGCCTTCAGATGACCAGACCTAAATAAGATTCATACTTTAGCCCTATTGGGCTTTTATTGCAAACAAATTCCGAATGGTGCCTGCTAATGTTATCATAGCAAAACCATTTGTGATAGTAAATATTCTTACATGTTAAGTTCGCCGTAGTAGATGTAGTTGTAGATGTAGTTGTAGGTGTAGTTGTAGTTATAGGTGTAGTTGTAGTTGTAGGTGTAGTTGTAGTAGTAGGTGTAGTTGTAGTAGTCGGTTTAGTTGTAGTAGTAGTTGTAGTAGGTGTAGTTGTAGTAGTAGGTGTAGTTGTAGTAGTAGGTGTAGTCGTAGTAGTAGGTTTAGTTGTTGTAGTAGGTGTAGTTGTAGTTTTAGGTGTAGTTGTGGTAGTAGTTGGACGAGTAGTTGTAGATTTAATAGTCGAGATAGTTGTAGATGTAGAAGAACGGATTGTCTCACTTTTTGTAATAATATGTTTTGTAGGAAGCGGTTGAGTAAAAGTTGTTTTGGGAGTAGTGGTATGTGTCGGATTTTCGCCTTCTAGATCCGAAGATATGCAGTACATTATGTATGTTTCTTGATATTCTGCAACCAAACATTTATATTGTAAATATATAAACCATCTAATACTTCACTTTAAATATTACTGAATTATATTTATTAAGTGAATGCTGTAAGACCTATTTTTTATTAGTAACTTAATTAAATAGTTAGAAATACTACAGAGCTTTATATCACTTTTTATGAAAAACAACTTCAACACAAATTAAAACATAGTTTAACTTACCTAATGCGCTTAATTTTACGTAAACTTCACATTTTTTGTCACATTTTCTAGATGTCAATTGTAAGTAAAAGCAAGAAACTCACGAAATCTGTATACGATGTTGGATGTATGCCTACACCTCTTCACATATAATTTTATTTGGATTCATCGATTACTTCAATCTACTATTAATTATAGATAAATTCAATAGCCAGCGCTCGTAAGTCAAATAATAACCTATATTACTACTAGCTGACCGTGCCACGCGTTGCTGTGGCTAACGGTTTTGTCATATGATATTATAATTTGCAATAAAATAATATTGCGATCATAATTTGAGATTTAAACTATCCTATCTCTCAAGTTGGATCGAACTGCACATGGTGTGCGAATTTTATTATAATCGGTTAAGTGGTTTAGGAGTCCATTGAGGACAAACATAGTGACACGAGATTTATATATTGTATATTAAGATTTGTCTTTTTATCTGTATGAAGGTAAATACTGACACATTCAGTATTATACTTTGAGTGATTCAAAAGATGAATAATCTTTACGGAATTCATTTGTGTTCTAGATTCTCATTTCAAAGTCAGATGTTTTCGCAGATAATTAGAGATGACGTATGATTTTAAAGATTGTGGGTGCCCTGTCATTCGTTTTATTGTTTAATGAACATACTCGTATAACCTATACTAATTTTATCAGAGAAAATTACAACAATGACAATATCAAGTATTTGAAAAAAACAGAAATATCAGAAACGTCGGTCTTTTCATAAACCAGATATTTTTTTAAACATTTTTATGATCTTGAGCGCGACTGCGAACAGTGAAATTACAGATATTGACACTAAAATCAATAATAAAAAACATTGAAATAAATAATCAATTTAATACCCTGCCATACAATATATTAAATTTCTTTCTGATTACTTTTGAGACTAAATGAAAGCAAAACTCAGTTACTAGCTCCAATGTGACAGAGAGACGCATTGAGATAAAATTCCCACGTCTCACGCTAACGAGATCATGTAAGTATGTAAGTAGCCCATCTTTTAATAAAGCAATCAAGACAGCGCTGATATATTAAATTGACTAAATGTGTTACCGAATTATCAATGACATTATAGTATGTTTTTAACAATTTTTAAAATGAACAAATCCAACACTATTTGCCTACTAACACCGCACATTGCAATTACAGTAAAACTACAACAAAGATTAAAGTAAAACCAGTAAAGACAGATAATTTCAAGTCCCGCATTATATTGGCTTTCAAAGGTTTTCATACAATGTTTGGTTCAGCACCCAAAGTTCGGCTGCCCTTCCATGCAAGGGCTCTGTGACTGCTTTGTGTTGTATTCTGAAACACAAACATTGTATGATAGGTGGAAGTCTGCCTATTAGCACAGAATAGTACCAGTACCAGAATT
Source organism: Aplocera efformata (assembly GCA_921293045.1). NCBI lineage: Eukaryota > Metazoa > Arthropoda > Insecta > Lepidoptera > Geometridae > Aplocera > Aplocera efformata. Next base: position 4,605,780 of record OV121057.1, read on the forward strand.
AATAATACCAGGTACAGAAGGATAATTCCGTGACTATATTAAAAAAGAGTCTCTCGCAATACCGCATCAAAATGCAGTTTAGCCTGTACAATGCTCTTTACCTGGGAGCTAATGGTCCTAGGTAAGGACATACATGGTGCACGGTAGATAATAGGCAACAATAAGTGCCTATTATTTACTATGCACGTGCATGTTAGTTTATATTGTACCCACTACGCATGAGAGCTTCTTTTCACCTTGTCTGAAGTAAGTGTATGTATCTTAACTTAAAGATAAATTGCGCAGATAAATTAGTTATAATGAAACTTACGAGTGCCATAATCACAGTTGTACTCATACATGTCGCACTGGTCAAGGAAGTTGCGCCTGTTGCAGCCGTCGGGTGTGGCTGCACAGACCAACCGGTTGTCATGGATGCAGGCGGTGGCCAGGTGACAGAAGTTCACAGGCTGAAAGATGATGATCGACATTAATATATATTCAGATCTATTGAACTGGTCCGGGACATAAATCAAGGTGTTGGTAGCAGTAGGACAATTATAGCTACATCGGGTTGTGTTGACAAAACCAAGATTGAATGTGAGTGCGGAGTACTCTTCCAGGACATACACGTGTTAGGGGGAGCTTAACATTGCAACCGATAAGGTCTTTGTAACTGATAATTGGTCTAAGTTTTATAATTTAATGAGAGTGAAGAACACAGACCCTGGATAAAGACTTATGATCAAAGGAATAACGTTTGCCAAAGATAGTCTCAGTAATGGACACACACACTCAAAACAATCTCATTACTGTTTTTCATAAATAATGTGTCTAACCTTATCTTTGTAAATGTCTTTTTTTTATATTTCTGAACATTTATAGCGCCTTCTAGCCCTAAACGAAGCATAGCTTGTACTGTGGGAACTAGTTAACTGATAGAATACTTATATAGTACTATTTTTTCTAAATATAAATATCACAATGCTTATCCTGAGTGGGAATTGAACCCACGACCTACCAACTGAGACTTGTTTTGTTTCACATATTTACTTTATTTATTTGACTGACATTCATTTTATTATTGCTATAGTATTGAACTAGTTTGTAATATTATATATTATAATTTGGAAATAACTGAGATATTTGAACAAATGTTACTAATATGTAAAAATGATGACCTATTCAAATAATATCAACGTAACATAACGGATTAAAACCATGTTTTCTTATTTATTTATGCCCGTTTGCCACTTATTATACTAAAATAGTTTTTAGTCTAATTTTTATGTCAAGCAGTAGAAAGATAAATCTTATATGATCTTACGTATAATAAATGGTGTTCTGTCCAGTGAACTAATGACAAAACTGTAACAGATAACAATTATTATAAAAAACATCTAACTCAATCCTAAAGCCCATAAATCCAGAAATAGCAAACAATTCGTTGTTTTAAACTCACATAGTAAAAATCCAACGTGCATTTTAGATTTATCTGCATTTTGTGTGCATACATTTCAAATAATGTGAATTCGATTTCATTTTATAGTTACCATAAAATTAGTTTATTTTTTTTGGTAAGAGTTGGTAAACTTTTTATAATACGAATAATATATACTATTTTACCAACGCGTTTACATGTCAAGGAATGATCGTTGAGTAGGCAGGTAGGTAATAAGCAAATTGAAATTAAATATATTTTGAAGGTAAAGTTTTTATGGCAAACTATATTTTTTTCTGTATTTTTTTTCATTTGAAGTAGTTAATTTTATAGATCTAGAAACTTATTCATAAGCGTATAACAGATTACTTAATTTATAATATGTTTTTTCTTTTTTGTGACTGAAAATTTAAATGTATGTATTATATGAATTATATAATGAATATGAAGCGTCCATGGCTAACCTTATAAAATTTCTATAGCAGAGTAGGCTACTTACTCAAACGTAAAGATAATTGAAAATGATTATAGATTTACTACTAACAAGATAAATATTAAATATGGGTTTGACATTTTTGTGACTTACCTTTTCTAACCACGAGTGCAATGGCCTTCATTTAAAAAATATATGTACATAATCATAATATTGCTAACCATGTTCATTGATAAAGTGAACGATGTAGTTGATAGTGATAAATCTACGGATTATAAAAACTAGATCATACCAGTTACCGGTATCCGTTTCATTGTAAAATTCAGAAAAAATGATAAGTATGAATAGTTAATTTTATTTCTTATTGGTACAATAACAAACTTATAAATATTTTCACATTAAGATTATCTGTAAAGCATGTGACATTGACACCCACAATCGCACAACAGACAACCCTAGCCCGAAAGAAAAAAACGAATTTTTCATCTCACTAATACTTTTCGATCGAAGCATGGTTCTCTGACTTCGAAAGAATGGTTACTGTACCTTCTTAGTTACGCAAACTTGTGATTGCCGGTAGAATTACAGGTGCACAAGACGTAAAATAAAACCAAAACCGTCGTAACCATTAGGATAAACATTTCTTTAAATGTATATTCGACTACTCTCCTCCTTTCGTTTATTCCCATACATTTTGTTCACATATGCCCGTTGATGTGGGGCGGGTGTTTTTGACCAGGCCTTAACAGTTTAACCTTCTTTAATGAAATAATGCTAAAAGGATCTCATGCCAATACTGGAATAAAAAAAATGTTTAACAGCCGTGAAATATAACATTTCCTGAAATATTTATCGGACCTTTCAAACAAATGGATTTTGATATTCCAAGTTTTCTTATCATCTATTTCTATGATACGACTAGGTCATCGTTATCTACGATACGAAAAATAGGAAATAAAAATAAGGTCATTGAACGAGAATTTACTTAACGCGCACAGTTTATGTTTGATTTTTGAAATCGATATGCATATTATGACGAATTTACAGAGGGGTGTGACAAGGGGACGTCATATCCCCGAAACTATTCACCAATGCTGGAATACTATGGGCATCGACGGACGATTAATTCATAATGACGGAGTCACTGCAAGTGAAGCAGAACATGCTAAACGGCCTAGCTGATACTTCTAAATGGATAACTCTTCGGATGAACATGAATGAACTAAAATTATGCTCATTTAGCACGAAAACCCGGAATTTGGTTCCGGGTTTTCGTCCGTCGTCACCATCCTATCGAGTTTGTAAGAGTATTGTCTAACTTGACATGGATTGATAATTAGTATTGTAATTATATTATAGCAGATTGATTTAGTTTTCACCTACAGAAAGTTTACATAAAGGCTTATTACTACCTGCTACATGCTATTGTAGTGATAGGTTTTGACGACACATAATATTTATATTTAAATTTTTATAATTTTGAAATTGCCCATGTCTCTCTCATAATTAAGAAAAATCTAGCGACGGATCTCATTAAGACGCAAATCTATTAAGCCATTTAGGCTACAGAGAGTGCCTTCTAGTGCAGTTGGGTATAAATATTTCTATAAGATATTCGTGACCAGCTAAAATTGCTAAAAAATATACACGCAAGAACTGTTTTAACAATATTAGACGTGTTCGAGACAGGAGATAAAGATAAGATAAAATTATATCAAACATAGTGAAAACTGTCTCAAAACTTTATCTGCAGTAGATCTTTTACATTTTGTTGATTAAATACCGCCTCATCTAAGCTCGTAAGTATTTTATGATGCTTGTATAATTTGAAAGATTAAAAAGAAATTGCCTTAAGTTTTGTAAAGACTGGAGAAGGTAGGTACCTACCACTAGGTAGTAGTAACCCGTACCCCCAGCGTGAAGGCGTAGTGTAGGAACACCAAGGGGGTTTTAGTGTGTATTCCCCCAGCACTACTATTACTTATAGCAGTGTTGGGGGTAAGTCACACATAACCCCACGCCTCCTCAAGGCGTGGGGTATAAGCAAAGTAATTCCCCCTTGAAAAAAAAAAAAAGTACCTAGTAGTAAAGTAACCAAATATCACCCTCTCCAATATCTCTCAATATTATTAAAAGACACATAATGTCTGCTTCCTACTTACTAAAACTACTGGGCTCACGGTTTATCTAAGAGCAGTGGACAGAAGCCTATTGGGAGTAATGAGAACATGGAATCATGAACACCACACTGCGTTCTAGCTGACGACTGTAAGAGAGGATAAAGAAGAAAGAAATGAGCTACCCCCATAATACTGACTTTCTGAATTTCCTATCCTATATTTTTTCATTAACTGGCATATATCATTAACGAGGAACGGGACCCCCCAAATCTATTGTGTAATGATATATCATTATACAATAGATTTGGGGGGTCCAGTTCCTCGCGCCCGTAGGTGAGTACCTCCACGACTTGGTGCAACTTGGGTATTCGCATACTTCGGTCGGTGAGGACCTAACTCATGTTGCAGTTACAATATAATGAGCAAAGGTAACCAGTTAATATCGGGTGGGCTTTCAGCTCGTCCCGTCATTTAAATAACATTTTTAAAAAAATAGTCTTTGAAATGCAAATCTTTTTTTATAATCTAACTGTGCACTACCTACGAAATAACTTTTTCACAATACCAAAGGTTCAACTGGAAGAGAATGCTTCCTAGCATTAAGTTCACCAGTGTACTGTGTATCTAATCATGGATGCATTAAAGAATTTTCTTTTCATCTATCTAAAGAACAGAAGAGAATATGAGACCAACCTTCGCCCACAGCTGTAGGCGAAAGTTGTAAAAGAACACTACGTTTTTGATCCTTTTTCTAATCACAAGTAATGTGAATCATTTCCTTTTAATACTACAAGAGGCATACCTAAACATGTATATAGAGATACCTAAACATGTACCTATTGTCAGTCACAGTAAATATCTATGAGCTGATAACGCTAACCCACGATAATGTCGAAGTATATAAAAATAAGACTAAGAAAAATGAGTCTAGTACAGCACTGTACTGCACTGTAGGGCGAGTTTAATTCAATACTCACTCCAAAAAGTTTGGTTGAACGAGCTAACCGCGTAGCCTCAAAGATATTCAACATACCGTCTTTTAAATATGCATCTTTCTTAAGACAAAATATAGTGGTTAGTTTTATAGCAATTTTATTAGTGTGATAAGTTTTTTATAAAAGTTTCAAAATGGTGCACAAACTTCAAATCGAGGAGGTTACTCCAAGCGTCACCAGGCTACGATCAATATCATCACAGGTATGAATTAAATATAAAAAAAATATGCAACATTTTTTTTACGGACTATAGCTTTTCTTATGTGAAGTTTTGATGTTACCTGGTGATAAGTGGCGACCCTCGCCCATGACAACAGTAATGCGACAGTATAAGAGTTGGATCTTACAGTGAGTAGTTCATCCTGCTGCGTCCATGACCCGAGACGGAGATGATACGTCTGATGCGCATGCGATTACAACACAGTAATGCGAGCACCACTAAGCGGCAGATTCCAGGTGTAGTGGCAGAACCTCTCTGTACAAACCTGGCACAATTTCTACTGCTACTTTTGGTTGCACCACCCAGCGGGTACGTGAAGGGAATCAAAGGGTACGTATTACGTACGGACGCGAGCAACGGGGGTCCAGTTGCTCGCGTCATGACATGACATTGTGGTAAGGCAGTGTACGTGACACGACATGAGATTATGTTAAGGCAGTCAGATTTTTGATGCAGTGACTTTTTGATGTAGAAAAAGTGGAGCAATAGCGGCCGGTGTTTTGTTTATTGCAAAATTAATGAAATGCCTACTTGACCTAAATTGTACGACATGCCAATGAACTTGGTAACTAAAATGAATAATAATATAAACCTATAATATATGTTATTGGTGTCCGCAGGTGAGTACCGTCAGAATACCTACAGGTGAACCCCGGGTGGTGCGAAAGGACCGACATATAATGCGGACGTACTTGCACAAGTACCACCGCTACTGTTAGTTGCTCCTTTGGCACCACTCTGGGGGTACGTGTAGGGACACTAGAGGGACTCTTTTTACGGTACTTACTGTAAAACTTACCGAGCCATGCTTCAAATACATGCATTCTGATTACAACATCGGAGATACGTAAAACCTGAATATGTATCGAAGGAAATAGTAACTTGATAGCATTCATTTTTGCTAATCCAAGGTTTTCGTGCAAGTGACGATGGTATTTTATTATCGAATATCGTAAACAAACAGTATTCGGACAATATGCATGAAACTTATGCTCTGAGGCATATTTGATTGAACTTATTACCGCGACTTCGCCTGCGTGGAATTTTTTTTCTGGCGCGAAATCACGCTTATTTTTCTTAAATTTAAGTAGCTTATGTTACTCCATATAATATCATCTACCTGTCAGTGAAACCCCCTCGAAAATCGGTCCAATTGTTTTTCTATGTCTGGGTGTAAATATGTACATATATAAATTTACAAAAAAAGTTATTAAGGTAGTATATAAGTATTGTATCAGTAATCTGTTTCGCATAGTACAAGCTACGTTTAGTTTAGGGCTAGATGACCTAAACTAAGCATGCATTTAGTTATTTATCGGCACTTCGTTCGGAATTAAACTATCGATAAAACATGAGGTTCCGTATATGAATAGCCGGAACCGACATCACAAAAGGTTATGTTTTTTCCAGCTGATAGCATGCTCGTCTCCGTACCTCTTGCTCCTGGACCTGGGTATGGCCGTCAGCTTCGCGACCATCGCGCTACCTGACCTGCTCCACGCGAAGGAAGGCTTGTCTCTCAATGAAACACAGGCATCGTGGTTCGGTAAGCTAACGATGAACATTTCTAGGGTGATACTACTTGTTTTTCGATGGTATCGGGATCAATATTCGCACGGGACAATAAACGTAGACTTCTAAGATATGGTAACCGCGAAGGTTACAATTTCTTAGAAGTGAGTACACAATTTCCTGGTTACAACTTGTGCAAAGTTCGTTCCGAGAAGTTCTGCCTCCACTGAGATTGCTGCTTGATAATCTGGTCCCAAGCAGTGGTGCATTGCTGTGGTACCGGTGGAAAGGTGTAGGTCAAATCGCAAGCGCATGACGTGATCCCCGTCTCGGGTGACGAGTATGAATTGGGTATTCTCATACTTCGGTCAGGCGAAATCTATCAAGCCGTTTATGCTACAGAGCGTGTCAAAGAATAAACATACCTACATACATACACTCGAAAACATAACCTCTTTCTGGCACAGTCGAGGAAAAATTGACTTCAATATTTAAATCCATTTTGTTTGCCATTATGGCAATAAAAAAATACGGTTCAGGAACGATAATTTAACGTGATAACGCTTAGGCCGATCCTGCCTAAGCGTTATCACGTCAAAAAGTATCATTAAAATTGGTTCACAAATGGCAAAGGTATCGCGTAACAAAAGGAGTTTGTTTTGCTGTTAAATTGTTTCAAAATAATATTGTTTCATAGTTCCGATTAGACTTTCAGTTGAGTTGTGCAAGCTGTTTATAGTAGCAGTTGCACTTGCTACTAAAAAAGATCTACATACTTTATTAAATTTTGTTAAAGGATATATCTATGAATCCTCATGTACAAAATAAATTAGATACCTGATCGCTGTTTTTATTCTCACCCAGGACAAGCATTTGTGTGATGAACATAGATGTTTGTTCTGTGTCTGGGTGTTAATATGTAGAATAGAATATGTATTTCCATTTAAAAATTACTATTACTATATTCCATCCGTAATCAGGCTCCCCTAGTACTCTACAAGCTATGCCTATTTTGAGGCTAAATAGCGCTGTGTGAAATATCCTATGTAAATAAATGTTTAGATATATTAAATGAATTCATAAAAAAAATTTACATAGATCTTCAAGCTTTTTGAGTAATGGTTGGCTAGTTGATGTCATTACAGTTAACCAATTGTAAATAATAGTATTGCTTATTTTAATTAACTATGCCGTTTACTTGGACTGGAATCTTGGAATGCCATCTAGTTCTGAATTTAGTTTGATTTTAATTTTGATTGTTGCATTGATTGTGTTTTGTGCTGTGTGCCTTAATAAATTAATTTGCTGTGTGCCTTAATAAATTAATTTCACGCTTGACGTGACAATTTTATAAAATTTTAACCAATTAAATTTCTAATTAAATGGCGAGGTATGATAAAATACATGAGTGGTGTATATTATGCACTTTTCGTATTTGCATATGAGTCACGGATCCTTCGTCAGAGCTATTGTTTCTTACAATTACCATTGTTTCCGTTGTTATATGTTCAGTGGCATTCTTCACAAATCTTACTAGATTATATACATTGAGATACATTGTAGCAATATTATAATCTTATTAGTAGTAACTAGTTATAATAGTATCTACTACAACACAACATACAAAGTTGCGTAATAATGTACATGACAATATTGCAAAGTGCTTGTAAAATGGCGCGAATTGATAAAACATGGTTCCCCAGGATCAGTATCTGGTCATATCAATAATGACTTATTTTAAGAAGTGTTTTTTTAAGAATTCAACAGAAATAAAGATTGACTTTGACTATCGAATGTTCGACCTGAAGAAAACAGATATGTCCGTCAAAGCAAAACCGCTCCATACAAACTCGTGCCTACTTTAAATAAATAAACGTTTACACACTCATACCTCTGCACTAGGATTCCCTGTGTCGCAGATGGCATGGACAAACACAGAAACACAAGACATACAAGACCCGAGAACAAACTTGTTCATGTTCACCACACAAAGTGTGCCCGACCGGGAATGGAACCCGGGATCCCACGCTTCGAAGGCAGGGATACTACCAACTAAGCCACGGAGCCGTCTTTGGTACTAGGAGTTGGATGGACAATAATTGATTGAGTTAAAAGTCTAATAAACCGATTTCAATACGTTATTTTCTTTGTATTCATTATTTCACGCGCATTTACTTTACACTTATTATATTATACTTTGACACACTTAGGGGTGGATTCTCTTCATAAAACTTCTGTGGGACCCTTGGAGGTATACCTCTTGAAATAAAATCAAAAATATCCAAAAACGGTCCACTATTGACGAATTAATCGCGAACAAAACATAAAAACACACAACTGAATTCACCACCTTCTTTTTTGAAGTCTGTTAAAAACTCCATGGTCTGCTTCAGGCGATACGTGGGCCATAAGCTCGTTCCGTCACATAAGTAACCTGAAGAATCTCAATATGTCTTTTAATTTATGTTATGTGTATTCTGAGGTCATTAACCTTGAGGTTGACAGCCTCTTATCATCATTGCTTACACAAAATTTGCATTGAAATTACATATGCATCGAGACCTCACCCTAGTTTTCTTGTTTTAAGGATCATACCTTAGAAATATAATTTAACTTACAGTTAACTAAAATTATTTGGCCGGGACCCAAGGCATATACAGTAAAATAATCTTTAAGATATCTGCTCTTGCGTTACTTTAGTAAGTTACGAGTAATACCTAATATTCTATTAATGGCCAAGATAGCGCGCTGGGTAGCAGATTATCAGGTGTGGAGGTACTCTTCCGGGCGTTAGCACCAACCAGGAGGTACGTGAAAGGATTTTGAGGGTATTCATCTATAGACTAGAGCAACTGGACCCCCAAAAATTACCTGAAGACTACAATCTGCGTTGCCTCAAATATGGCTTTGGCCCTTTGACTTGAAGATGGATCTTATGCGGCTGTCAGGTTGCGTATGCTACAGGTATGCTAATATTTTGCTTTTCTGTTTCAGGTAGCCTGTCCTATCTATCTCAGCCTTTAGGAGCTATAGTGTCTGGTCCAATAGTAGACTACTTCGGGCGAAAGAAAGCTAATTTCCTCGTCAACATCCCTCATCTTATCGCGTGGGTGTTGATGTACTACGCTTGGAACCTACCGTCTCTGTTTATAGCCAATGCACTGCTGGGCTTTGGATCTGGTGTGATGGAGGCTCCGATTAATTCTTATGTTGGGGAGATAAGGTTGGTGTTCCGACAAGATAGAATGAACTTCTTTGCGTAAAAGGTAAACAGTAATTCACCATAAATTATCATTGATTCCGCTGCTAATCATTAGATTATGTTACTGTTTCGTAATTGTTAAAGATTATTTAAATAGGTCAATGTTTTTAAATATTATTGTTTAGTATCATCTATTTCCCAATGATACGGTTTATCTATCTATAGTTAAGTATTGAAAGTATTTAATATACCTACAAGAATGATCTACTTCCTATCTAATTGCTTCTTGTTTATTAATTAAATTTTCTTGTTTAGGTACTATCAAATGAAATACTGTGGTAAGATTAATTTAGGCTCAAATTTAGGAGAACAATGTGTATCTAGCACGAAAAAAATATGCGATAATCAGTGTTATCCTCAAAACGATGAACGATAACATTGTGGAGACATCACATGTCACAGTTGCTCGCGCCCGTAGGTGTGTAACCAAAAGTGGCAGTAGAACTTGTGCCAAATTCATCTGGAGAGGAACTGCCATCACACCTGCCGCCAAGCAGTAGTTCCGATGGAACGCTGTGGATGCCGGTGAAATCACATGCGCATCACATCATCCCCGTCTCGGGTGATGGACGCAGCAGGCTGAATGCAACTCAGTGCAAGATCCAAATCACACATCTCCAATGTACATACAAACAAAATTACATCTATCAATTGAGATGGATGGTTTCGGTATATGCCATGCCCTCTCACTTCTTGTTGAGAGTAAGATACGTGTCCCTGTAGTAGAAACATTAGGAGCTGATAGAGGAAGCCTGAATAAGCAACAAACCTAGTAATAAGAACGCTAGATCTCGGTACATATTTATTTCACGGCTCCGTGGCTTAGTTGTTAGTAGCCCTGCCTCGAAGGCGAAGGGTCCGGGGTCCGGGGTCCGAAGGTATTTTTTTTTTTTTTTTCATTTAATGGAAGTCAAGTTAACTTCATTCCAGCGAGCCCTCATTCCGTGGAGCGCTGTGCACGGTCACCCAGTTGTTCAGCTCTGTTGGAATCTTCGTCATGTACTTTCTGGGGACAGTGGTGAACTGGCGAAAGGCTGCCCTTATCTGCCTTGCTGCCCCAATCTCTTCAATGCTGTTTGTACTTCTAGTAAGTATGGTTAACTCCTTATTTAATCAGGCAATCAGATCAGTTTCAAAATATCCATATCTATTTGGGGGTCCAGATACTCGCGTAAGATTACCCTTTGAGCGAAAGGAGCAGTTTATTTTAGTAGTCAATGATTTAGTGATTGTAATAAACATTGAATAAAATATATCGACATATCATTATATCATTTAATGTCTAAAGATTTTTTAGGTCCCAGAAACCCCAGTATGGCTCCTCTCCCAAGGCAAAGAGAAAGAAGCTCTCAAATCCCTCTGCTACCTCCGCGGTTGGACTTCAGCAGAAAGCGTCAGGGAGGAATTCGACCAGCTCGTTGTCTACTCCAAGAAACTCCAGGGTTGTGTCATTTGCGATAATATAGGGAACGAAATGGAATGTGAGCATTATAAGATGAACGTGATCAAAAGGTGAGTTAAAAAAGAACTCTTACATATTCATACCTATGTACTTGGAATCAAATACAAAAACACAAGACCAATACCCAAGACCTCACTACACATAGGATGTTCCAGCCAGGAATCGAATCCGGGGCCCTCGCTTCGAAGGCATTACTACTTTTAACTAAGCTAACGAGCTGTCTGAAAAAAGGTATCGTTGCATCAAAAATCTGACTTGAGCGAGTGAGTAACAAATCGAAATACAGATTTTAATATCTTCTTCTCCTACATTTCACTCTCAAAGTTGATTAATTATTTCTTCTAATCACGTATCACGTTTAAAAAAAACATACACTAGAAAGGTATTTTTCAATTCGGCTGTATGATATTTGTATGGTACTAACTTTCAATGGAAAATATTTTCTTTTCTCTTATCTTAAATGTGATGGAATGGTATTCCATTTTACTACAAGCAATTGTTGTTGGTAAAATAATAGCCAGTAACCAATGTGCTCATCACTACGTCACGTCTACGTTCCCACGATACTGTAACCCACATGTTGAACAGCCTTCTTAACTCTCCGGGGCAAACGGCGTGAATTTATTCATGTATGTAATTTCAGGTTCTTCTTGAAGTTTAATCTAGTCATGCTATGTAAGGAGACACTGCGGCCGTTGACCCTGGTGATGTTGTACTTCATGTTCTTTGTCATGAGCGGCCTTTCCCCCATCAAGCCCAATATGGTGAACGTATGTGGAGCGTTTGGTATGGCTGGAGATGCTAAGAATATTGTGGTAAGGACGCAGATTCTTTTGATTCCATACTAGATTGTCATATGGCTGGCACAGCTCAGTAACTCTGCCTTCTGCGCCGAAGGTTCGATTCCTAGCAGGACATGCATTTGTGTGGCGGACATAGTGGTGTCCGAGTGTTAAGATGTATTATGTACTAGCTGTTTCCCGCGACTTCGTCAGCGTGGTTTATTTTTGTCCTGAACCCTAATATAAATGTAGCCTTTGTTACTCCTTATAACATTATTATATTGTCATCACAAACAGACACTTAAATTTTATATATTTTTATAAATATAGATCATATCATTTGTTAGTATATCTGCCATCAACACCAACCCGTGAAAACAACCCGTTACAGCTAGAAAACCAAATTGTCCTGGAGGAGAATCGAACCCTCGACCTACAGTGCAAAATACAAAGCTGAGGTGTGAGGTCAGTGTAATTAATTAGAAAGAAAGAAAGAAAGAAAGAAAAACAGTTTATTCTCGCAAACACAATAGTATACAACAAATTACAGTAGAAAAAATTAAAGTAATAATAAAAAAAAAACACATAAAAAAGAAGAAAAAAATAAAAATAAAAAGAAACCATGCTTTGGCGGATTTATTAATAGGATATTAATTACACTTAATTTCTGGTTAATGTTCCAATCCCTTGCAGTTGATGGTCGGAGTGATAACATTCATGGCTGCAATCGTCATCATTGGCATCATTAAGCTGGCTGGAAAGCGCAAGCTAGGTGTAACTGCTATGCTTGGAACAGCATTGTCTTGTACAGGTACTGTTCGATGTCACTTGCAAGCAAGTTCCTTTGAGATTGAATCTTTTTAAGAGTTCAACGGTTATTAAGTATTTTATCGTGTCCAGTCTCAACTATTACTGACATACTTACTTGAACCAGTATGAGGCAACTTCCATACCCCTACATGTGGCATGGTTCAGGTTTTTTTTATGTGAATAAACGACGGAACGAGCTGAGGGCCCACCTGGTGATAATTGGCGACCCCCGCCCATAACAACAGTAATGCTATTCAGTATAAGATTTAGATCTTGCTTAGATCATTCATGCTGCGTCCATCACTGGAGACGGAGATGATACGTCTCATTTGCATGTGATCTCACCTGCACCCACACCCTTCCACGGGAACACAGTAGATTCCAGTACTACTCCGGACGAACTTGGCACAAGTTCTACTGCTACTTTTGGTTACTCCTTTAGCACCAACCAGGGGGGTAGGTGTAGGGAATTAAAGGGTACACGCCTACGCGACGACTGGTCCTCTTGTGTGCATGTTGCTAGATATAGAGTACATTCAAGAAGGTGACATCATTTGCACCGTTACTTCGCAGTCACACTTTGAATGATAGAAATTTATTAAGTTAAAATTGTTTCCAGCCCTTAGCGTGTACGCAAAGATGAATTTACCTAATACCGTGTTCTCGTATGACACCACAACATTCCCGGAAGAAAAGAGTGTCACGCCGTTGGTTTTCTTTTACCTCCTGGCGATGTTCTCTGGTTGCAATCTAGCGTGGGTACTTCTTGGAGAAGTATTTCCATTCAGGTTAGTTATATTCTCAGTTATGTACCTCACTCACGTAAATCTATATCAATAGAAAAAGTAAAAAATATCCATGGATATTTCACACATCGCCATCTAACCCTCAACTTAGCTTAGCTTAGCATGTAGTATAGAAGTTAAATCGCTGATAGAATATTAATAGTTATTTATAAATACATAAATATTAAACAACGACTCCGTGGCTTAGTTGGTAGTAGCCCTGCCTTCGAAGCGAGGGGTCCCGGGTTCGATTCCCGGACGGCGCATACTTTGTGTGGTGAGCATGAAGTTTGTTCTCGTTAATCTATAGCTGTCACACAAAGTGTATGGGAATCGAACCCACTGAACCATCAAATGCATTTGTCCTGTAAAAGTGATGCCTTCTGTGTGGGTACACAGAAGGCATCACTTTTACAGGACAAATGCATTTGATGGTTCAGTACCACGATTTCTTCAAGTTGACACAAATGTTGGGAACTAATAGACTTTATTTTAAAAGGATATTTTATCTATTAGGAAATTTTAGACTTTTATAATCACACTAATATTATAAGGGCGAAAGTTTGTATGTGATTGTGTGTGTTTGTTACTCCTTCACGCTCAAAGGACTCCAAGGATTTGGATGGAATCCCTTAAGATAGCCAACCGTAGGTAACACCGCGGGGCGCACCGCGGGGCGCACCGCACCGAGTTTAATATATAATAATCTACTAGTAGCAAATACCTACGTGGAATGAAATCACTCATTGGTGCACATAACCAAAAACCCTGAAAGCTATTATTTCATCTTTAGGAGTCGGGCATCAGCTCAAGGGTTTGCAGCCGCTTGGAACTACGTCGTGATGTTCCTGGGCTCAAAGACTTTCATAGACTTGGAAACAAACTTCCAACTATGGGGTGCCTTCGCCATTTACGCGGTCTTTGGCTTCGCCGGCACTATATACCTTTACTTCTTCATGCCTGAGACTGAAGGAAAGTCCCTCCAGGATATCGAATGCTACTATAATGGCAAATTTAGAACGTTTGCTGATGATCCTGTTATCAACACTTTCAAGCGGTTCAAGAAGAAAACATAATGCAATAAAACCCAGTATTTTTCATAAAGCTTTTTTTATTTATAATATAAGTATTGCTTAATTCATATTTAAAGTTTTGATAAGCTTAGATCTAGGAACTGAATCAAAACTTTACATATAATTGACATGGTTTATTTATTTACCCCAATCATTGTCAGTGCGCAATCCATCTTTACCCTCTACTGAACTAATTATTTCGATTGTATGAAATGATTACATCTACGAAATATTGAATTATTAAATTATGAAACGAGCTGATGGCCACTATTAATTGGTTACTATGAACAACAACATTACGACACAGTTCCGCCCCTACCGAAGTATGAAAAAACCCAAGTCACATCGCGTTGCGCCCGTTCTTTCTAAGATGATGATGTAACATTCATACACCTTTAATTGCGTCGTCCACACTCATCTAACATCATTCTTCTTTAAGGCAGTAATAGTAAGCAGTAAACTTTATATAGTAGGATCTTCAATCTTTGCCACAAACAGTGGTAGCCTCGTTTTTCCATCCCATAAAACTGCTATAAACGGTCTGTTGGCTCTAAAAACTACCGCAGGTGAGTCGTTAGACAATGCAACCACAGAGAAAGCTGTTGATGCTGCAGCTGATCCCCCTTCCTCGTCAATGGTGAAGGCGGCAGAATGAACTGCTGTAGTGACCTGAGGCGAGAGGCCTTCGAAGGTACCTATTTTGTTGAGATCAGAGTCTTGGCTGAAGAGTTTAGAAACTCCCATCTGAAATTACAAATACAAATGTCAAATATCGCCTCATAAAATTAAACGTCATTATTGACAGCTTCATAGAAGAAGCCAGAAGTTAGATCTGGGGCTGGAGCATATTTTGTGCAAGTATATTCTCGGGTCTTTGATGTTTGTTGTATATATTATACATATATCTGTGTTCAATCGTGCCATATAACGAAACCTAGTGTAGTAGTTTTTATATTAATTATTTTACGGCACCAATATTCCAATTGTACTTGTTTCGCCACTTGAATGACGTCCATTTTTAAGCTTGTTTACTCATTATAAAATTACCGTTTTCAAAATTTGTGTTAAGTCCGTATCAGCTTTCACCGAGAACTTGGGCAGTTCCAACTGCACTTCTAATGGGGGGTAATTTAGGTATTCTTCCATTCGTAATGAAGTTAGCGTCGACAGTGTATCATCTATGTTGGACAGCGTGTGTGGAAGTATGATCATAAGAGAGTACTCCTGGTGCTGAAAGAAGAAATTACTCAATATTAGTTGCGAGACCAATATTTTTCGCTGTGCAATTATAATGAAAATATCGAAATGGATCAAAGTTGAAAATCTCAAGCAGAAGCCAAGCACATGACACTGTGTTTTAACTTCTATAGTATTATAATATAATATCTGTGCTTGATCTATGCCAGCTCTCAATCCAGTGGTTGCTAAATCGGCTAAATAGGAGGGCGGGGCTTAGCTGATCGTGAATAAGTAGTCCAAGGCAACCTCAGTCTCCTTCTTTCATGTAAAAATTCCTATTTTCAACATACTTCCGGAAGAGCAGAATTTCGGTATTTTTTTATGTTTCTTACAAATCTCCGTCATTTATGAACCGGTTTTGTTTTTTTTTCTTTATTTGAAAGGACATGCAAATAGTATTAGACCCATCCCCCTCCTTTTTTAAAATGGAAGGGTACAAAAATAAGGCGAAAAATAAAGGACGAAAGTATTGAAGTCAGTTAATAGATTTTTATTGATCAATAACTTGTAAATTTCGTTTTTGTTATTTTTGCCTCAATAGCATTATTGGTAGCCTCATTAAGAACATTCCGCTTGCAGGCGTACACAAGAGACATAACGAGTAAATGAGGCATCGAACTGGGGTTCAAACACTACCAGTTAAATTGGAATCTCGCATGCCCCATCTATAACAATTATGGCACCAGAGTCAACAGTGTCAACGGCTGAATGAAATTACCTCAAATGGCAGTACGATGACTTGAGAGGCAGTATACGAGTCTTCACCAGTCCTGAAGTACCTCCTGGTAGTCATGAACTGTGCCATTTTTCTCGTTCCAGTGCTGAGACGGAACTCTTTAGGTATCGTTGCTTGTTTCTTGAATGGTATCTCCCACAAGCCCTTGAAATACATCGCGTTGACTAGTACCATTTGAGTGTTTATGCTGAGAGAATCTATAAAATAACAATATGTACAATATTATATTATACACTAACTGTTGCCCATGACTTCGTCCGCGTGGGATTTTTTTTTCCTGCACGGTTCTTTTTTCTTTTTCTTAAAGTATCCTAAGTTACTCTTTGTTACATCAACTAACTGCTATCCCGTCAAAATCAGTCCAGCCGTTTCGCAGATTAATAACAAACAGATAGGCACACAGACATACAGGCGGACATATAGATAGACAAAAACATTAAAAGTAGTATTTTTTTGTATAAGTATCATATATACTTTCAAATGCATTTTGTAATTGCTGTTATTTTGTAATTAAAAACAGATGCTTAAATTTTAACCTATTTCAACCTAAATCGTATTGCTTTTGAATATGGACCACTTCACATCGGTTGGGCAGGTAGCTGGTTCCACCACTACAGTTGCATAAAAAAAATATATTATATCTAAAACTGCATGTTATATTGGATGTGTTACCGGGGGCGATAAGCTTTTCAATCTTATTATCTGTTCTCGCAGCAACCCAGCTATTGATCTCTTGCGCAGCTTTAGCTGCCACGACGAAGTTTGTGGGGGTCACGTCACTGCGGAAGTCATTCTGGGCGACTGAACGGAACGCAGGGTTCAGAGAGAAACCGTCAGCCAGAAATATGTTGATGGCTGTTCTGAGGGTATTGCGGGAACTACGCCTCTGAAAAAGATAACATGATTAATCATTAATTTTCTTACTTTAACTAAGTTATAGAATTTATTTTTGCTGTTGCTTTACAGAGTTCCTTACCCAAATTGGTAACCGGAACTCTATAGGAGTTTACGGAACTCTTATTTGTCTTATCCGTCTGTCTGTATGTCAAAAGCATTTCACTAAGAGACTATGCACTATGTACATGGAAATTGAGGGATATGTGTTCTACCTCTATATTGTTGGTCTGAGCTTTATACGCAGCAGCAGATTTCTGCTGGTTCAACTGCAGAACTTTTGACAGCTCTTCCAACGTCACACCGGAGGCTCCTTGCTGCAGCAGTGAGAGGACAGTGGCTATGGAGTAAGGAGATACCACTGTGTTCTTTTCCTGGCTTCGCTGAGACACTTGCTGAAACAAAAAATCATGCTTTTGTACATACAGTCATCGCTGGATGGATTACCTTAAATATATATTGTAGAAAAGTATTCTTAATAAACTATTTTCAGGGTATTTACAGGGTTCTTCCCATGCTCACGAGTTTAAAGAGTCTTGAGTAATTTACTTCCTCCAGTACTCTGCCGTTGAGGAGCTGTGTACTCGTATGCTGGTGAACACCGGTGAAGTCACAACACGCGTGATGGATACAACGGGATGTAATTTCAGTCTTCCCATACTTAATAAGCGAGAACCAATATATGGCTCTTGTGGGCGGAGGTAACACTGAACATCAACGTGGGTCTCCACCCAGAAACTTCACTTTAGCACCTAGTATAAAAAAAAAAAATTTCAACATTTTTTTTGTTGTTGGTAATGTGACGAGACGAGCAGACACCTGTTCTAAGTGGTTACCGCCGCCCAGAAACAACAATTGTAATACTCGGGTACTACTAAAGTACTACATCCTACTAAAGTATGGAAAGACCTAAGTAGCATCTCGTTACACGATCACCCGAGACGGGTATGATACGCCTCAAGTGCCTGTAATTTCACCAGCGCATACCCTTCCACCGGAACGTGTATGCACCACTGCTTGGCGGCTGATTGCCAGGTGTGGAGGCAGTACTTCTCCGGGTGAAGTTTGCACTAGTTCTACTGCTACTTTTTGTGGGGGGCACATAAAGGAGATATTCTTCTACAGATGCGATCAACTGGACCTGATCAAGAGACCGGTTCCTATTTGCCGAATTTGTTAAGCATTCGTATCACTAATAATTGCTTGGTGCCTACAAGTTTTTGTGCTCGAAGCCTACGAGTTTTGCAATTATATCTTAGTTTTTCCTGTTTATTATATATTTTTATAGTTGTATCTATTGATTAAAAGAACCAGGTGTCTAGATGCTCGCGTCCGTAGGTGAGTACCATTTGAATCCCTATATGTAACCCCTAGGCGGTGCAAAAACAGCAACAAAAAGTAGCAGTAGAACCTGTGCCAAGTTCGGCCGGAGTGATGCTATATTCAGGTGGAAGGTGGTGGGAAATCACAGGCGTATCAGACGTTACATACCCATCTCAAAAGTGACGGGAAAGCATATTTCGCAATTTCGTTTACTTAAATGATATATATTTTTCAGTTATTTTGATTAAACAACCAATTACAAACCAAAACAATATTTGACCGATTTTGATAAAAAATCTATAGGTACAATTTAAAAGCATATCCTTTAAAAACAAAAAAAAATTCCAAATCGGTTAATGAATGCTGGAGAACTGAGATAAAAAAAACATAAAAAAAATGCTGTATAAATAAAAATAAATCCCAGGAAACGAATCCCTGAAAATGGATTGAAAAAATTGTAAGGTAAAATGAAATATTTACTTTCATCAAATTAATACTGAAATTTGTCAGTGCTTTAGCAGTCTCGTCAAGACCAATCCTGGCCTTTCCATTACTCGGTAATCCACTTCGGTACTGATCAGCAATGGGCGTAGAACTGGGTTCAACAGCTGCGTTCAATTGTGTAAATTCTGCAATTTGATTGGATGGTGTCGGACGGTCGAAGTAGATGAAATCAGGGTTAATATTGGGATCCCAATTCGTATACGATAACGGGTACTGTGCATTCACGCATTGCGTTATCAGCAAACAGGATACTGTAGTATCTGAAATCACCAAATTTCAATTTATATTCAAGTCCAGGTGTCAGGGGTCTAGGTGTGACTTTTGACTTTGACTTTTGGTGTTTGCGTCCGTAGGTAAACAAGTACCCTTTGAAACCCTATACGTACTCCCTGGGTGATGTTAAAGTAGCAATACTTAACATCAGATGGGCCGTCACTTAAGTCACAAGTCACAAAAGTGACTGATTTAAAAATCGAAAAACATTGATTCTTTCATCCCTTAATTCTCCCCCTTAGGGTGCACACCCTACCATTTTAAGAACGAAACATCCAAAATGGTATACAATGGGCGAAGAAATACGTCACAGAAAAGCAAAACATGCAATTTCGCTTACTTGGATGACTCGATATTTTCGAGTTATTTCAATTTAGCTACCAAACTATAGAACCGATTTTAATATAATGACCAATCTGAAAGCATACATATTTAAATAAAAATTAGAATTACAAATCGGTTTATAAATGATGGAAAACCGATGTAACAAACATAAAAAAAAATACAGTCGAATTTATAACATCCTCTGGAAGTGTGAAGAAAAGGAAAATGTCACCAAAGGTTTATCAATATTGATAACAAGGTGAAGAAAGTTATTTAGAACTTATGTCTTGAAGACATAAGTTCTAAATAACTTTATGAAGACTGACGTAAATTAGTAAAATACATACATATTATACAATAACAAAGCTAGTTCCGTAGCTATGAACCAAAATAACCCTAAATATTAAACGCAAATTAAATAATACTCACAAATTATCTTCGTGTATTCCATAATTGACACAATTGGACCACAAATAATAAAAGTACAAAATTACTCGTCAATTCATTTATAAACCAATGATTAATTCACAAAAACAAATTGCAAGACCATATCTCTGTAAGAATAGCACACTACTGAGTCGAATGACCGTAGACCTTTGCAGATAAACAGATTCACTTCGTACTCTAACTCAATCGCGTAAAGGTCAGAATCCCTCGCGCATGCATCACTACTGTGAACAAGTCAATATTGAGGAACTCGGTTTTTCCAGCTACAGATATGTTGATGTTAGTATCTGACCGCAAACTGGATTGACCAGCTAGCGTAATAACATCGCAATTACTAAAAGTGAGTTTTAATACTCAAATCATGATACTCATGACCGCAGGTGAGGGAGGACTCACAGAGTCCTCACCTACGAGAGTTCTGTTAATATTTTTACATGTGGTACAAAAGGAGCAACCTAAAGTAGCAGTAAAACTAAAATATAGGCCTTTGACTTGACTTGGATATTATTTTCATCATAGATGTTACAAGCATGTTCAAATTTATAATGACTTGATCTTCACGGCCAGAGGCCAGACTAGCGGCACTAACTCATTTGCCATCTCGCTAATCCACCTGGGACTGTAATAATGAGGGCACACTTTGGTTAGATTTTAATGTAAACAACAGGCATTAGGATTTAGCGGGAAAACGATCGAAAACCCAATTATACTAAACTAATGGCCGGGGTACAAGAAGGTTTATGCCGTTTATCTCTCTGACCTCATAATCTTAATTCATATTATTAACTAGACGTGTCACTCGGCGTTACCAGCGGCTAAAAAGCCAACATGTGACGAGGTGCAAAACCGAAATTGTGTTTTTTGAAAGTCACCAAAAAAGTTACTTCACATTTTCGGGATAAAAAGTAGGTTATGTGTTAAGCTACCTTCATAATAAATTTAATCCAAATCAATCAATCCGTGAAGGAGTAACCAACATGCATACAGTTTTAACAAACTGTTTCAATAAATATTAATATAATTCAGAACGCCCGAAATTGCACACAAGGACACACAATCTGTATTTTCAAATCAATCTATTGAATACTTATCTCTTTCTAAAGAAATTAAATGAAGTGAAATTTTATTCTTGAACCTATGTGATTAGAGATGAAATGTCATAAATCTGTTGAGTCTTTAGACTCTGCCAAAGTGTACAGTTATGAAGTCCGGATCAGAATTGATTCGCTCGAGCCAATTAAAACGAGAATACTCATCTGATTTTTTTAAGACTATTAATTATATTTTAATTGAGACTATTGTATTAAATCTATGATTTCAGAGAGACATTCTGGTTGTAATATATGAGGCCAGCCTTACTACATGCCATGTTTTCAAATGTATACATCTCTCACTTGATCTTATCATCATTGTAAACGTCATTTTAGTATGGCCCGACTATTAAGCTACCAATTAGATTTCCTTGACTGCACGCAACATAGTCTGCTGTCCTGAGATGTGATGCTAAACCGCATTTTACATATCTTCAATGGAATTCTGCATAGCTTCAATGAAAGTTACTTTGCGGTAATATTCGTTTGAATCGTCCAAAGAACGGGTTCCCGCAAGTTATTAAAACTATTTTTATTCTGTTAATACTTTTACATTATTCTGTTTTTACCCTATACGTATCGAAGCTTGTAAGCCTGCCTACATGTTCTTGATAGATCAACTACTACTATTAGTATAGTATTATAATATAATATCTGTGCCTAAGTCAACTTTCCGCTCAGTGACTATTTAATGATATTTGAACCATTTTGACGCACTGAAGAAGTAAAATCAATTAGTAAAGCTGTTCCGGCTTTTACTAGTTGATACGCTATGTCAGAGACTTTCGGGTTACTTAAAAACTCCGTCACCAGGGTGGGCCGCTTTTCCACACGGAAGACGAAGATTATAAAGGTGAAAGTGTGTATGTATGCGTGTCTGTTTGTTACACCTTCACGCTCAAACAGCTTAAAGGATTTGGATAAAACACACAACACACATTTGTTCACAGATAACCCACCAGATCCGTAGATCAATATATCTTAGAAGTAGTTGGCCGTGTACAAGTGTAGTGTCTCAATTCTCATTAAAAAATATTTATTAGGTGGTAATTACTGGTTTATAGAAACAACTTTTTTATAATCAAAAAAATGTAATTATGTATTGTTTTGTCAGTCAATTAGTCCAGTTTAAAAGTCATTCTTATGCTCCTGGAATCATTATTTAGGTAATAATGCTAACATATTTAGGTACTCAGTAATTGACAAATACTAATCGGTATGTTACAAGTATTAACTGAAGATTAGAATATCATAGGTGCAAGTTGCCAAAGTAAATCTTAAATTAATTATACTTATAGACGGAAAACAAGAGAAGAAATCATGAAGAGGAAGCTATGTTATTGTTAATAAGTCACTATGTTAGTACCTACTCACAGGAACAGGAACTCTAACAGGAAAGTTTCTAAAAAAGGTCCTTGTAATACCTATATTTTTTTTTTAAGTCTTGTGATGTCTTTTGTCCGTTTCTAATATCATAAATAGTTCTGTCAAAATATTTGAATGATTATAAAATTGTAAAGTTACTTAACCTAATGAGAACGTTTATGTCTCATGAAAAAATCTTAGCCGCTTATTTATTTACAATTGATAACCAAACCGTAAATACATTTAATTTCGTGCTCTAAATACTTGCCATTTTGTTGCCAAACTACAAAATAATGGATAAAAACAAGTTCAATTTCAATTAAAGTCACTAAATGAGCTGGACAGTAAAATATGTGAACTGGAAGCAAGAAGTTTGATGATGATTTTTTTTACGATTCAGCTGCAATAACCATTATTGGAGAGCTGCACTGATAACCTTCTGCGCGATGTGGTGCGGAGGCTGGCCGTAGTGTTCCAGCGGTGCCTTGTACTCATAAATTGGATCTGATATAGTGCGCACGGCTCTTCGTAGAATGGCACAAGTGTGGGTGAGGCTTAACGCCTTCCGCTCTGCAGCCCGGTACCTAAGTAAATGTCAATTATTATTATTATAAATTTGGCCTTAACGTTAAGCCTAATTAATAGTCAGTTTTTGTATGTCAAAATCAAAGTGAAAAATCTTTTTTTTTTAAAGTTATAGTTAGTTCAGCTAAATACAACTTTCAGACTTACATAGGACAATGAAGTACGTGTTTCATGACGTCTTTCTTCTTCAGCAGTAGAACAGCGTTTCTGATCGCAGCCGCAGCGATGACCGACGGGTACACTTCACATAGCTCGCTCTCCACCATCAGCCCTGACATGCAGAGAAATGTGGCTGCCACTTCTATCTCCCCAGGGTGTTCACTGTCACACCACCATGCTAAGTAGGTGATGAATTCGTGGGGTACCACAGGCTGAAGGGGAAAACCCTGAAATAAAGTTGCTATTAATTTATAGAAATGTCTAGGACCAAAAAGTACAATTATTATTGATATGATGATCAAACATCAAACACTTCTCAAATTTATATTTAATATTTACTAGCGACCCGCGCCGGTTACGCACAGTTGTATAGTCTATGTGACGTACGTCGTGATACAATTCCGTAGTATATCATTTAGATCTATCTCGTAAGATTAAGCCAGCATTAGCAATTTAAGCGCCCAAATTGAAATTATCGGTTTTTTCCTCTACTGCGTATGTATTATAAATATAAACCTTCCGTGAAAAAAATATCTAAATGATGGTTAAAGCTGCATCAAAATTCGTTGCGTGACTTGGAAAACATGTAGACAAGTTTGTTGCTAAGACCACTTAATCAGGCAACGACTTTTGAGCATCGAAAATTTTACGAGAAAAGACGTATGAATCATACCAATTTCTGTAATACTGCTTTCTCAGCCGCCAGGAGTTTCTTCGATGAGAACGCATAGTTGGCATGCTTCACCAGCTTAGCTGCTGGCACCACTGGCCCGTGCAACTTCTGAGCTATCCAGTAGCAAGCTGCAGCCAGAAGTTGGAGCTTATCAAGTTGGACATGGCCGATGCCCAGGACCGAGTCTAGGTACCACAACGCTGTTTGGATTATTGCTGGGTTTCCAATTGGTCCCTGTAAAATTAGGTGAATGGTAAAACCTGCAAAAACAACACTGTCCATTGCCTTAGGAGACCTACCATGTTGAATTACATTTTGTTGGATCTGATACAAGTGGACTTCATCCGCGTTGTTTTTTTTTTTTTTTTGCGCTGAATCTTTTACCTTTTTCTTCAATAAAAGTATCCGATGTTACTCTCCTTATAACAAACATCATCTGCCTATAAGAGTCCCGTGTAAATCTATCCAGCAGTTTTGGACGTTAGTCAGAACAAACATTTAATAAAAAAATTATAAGTTGCGTACTCTCAGATGCATTTTGTAAAAAGCTGTTATTTTGACACTAGAAACAGACACAGAAATTTATAGGCAAAGTAGGAAAAGGTATTCACCTAAGACATCATAAAAATGTGATTATTTATTATCATGAAGTTCGTTTAGGATTGAAAAGAGATTCTGCGCTGACATTCTTTTCCATAGTATATTAACTCTTTGTACAATTTTACCCAGAAACGAAAAATGGCTACAAAAATTGAAATTATGAATAAATACTCACATTAACTCTCATAAGCCAGTTAATGACGCAAGCCCTTGTGATCCTGGGTATATGCGGTACTGCCAGGGGCTTCCTTTCTGCTTTCAGGAGGTAACCAAACATGTAATCCGTGTAGTCTCGGTTCAGGCAGGTCATGTAAGATCTTTCCCCTAAGAGTAAAGTTTCTTCATTGATATATTTGAATCAAGATACAACACGGTCTAATATTACTTGAACAACAAGTGGTTCGGCTTGTAAATCAAAGAAACCAACTTTAATAATTTAATTCCCTACTTTTTGGTGATATTCTAGCATGACATTTTAATAACCATCTTATAAATTAAAAAATCATGATGACTTTATAACCACGGGGCGCAGCTAGTGTCATTGTAAATAGTTTTAAGGATACTCACAATAATCTGGTGACCTTAACCTCTGTTTCACACTCTCGTTGAACTCCAAGCGACGTTTCGCTTTATCTTGTTCTCTCTTCGCTTTATCTTCTTGCCTTACAGTTGGAGAGAGACCTTGAAGTTCCCGACTGTGTGGTCTTTTCAAACTCCTCTTTATATTCCTCACACTCTTGTGCTGAGCTGGAGATTTCACCGGTGTGACCGCAAGACGGTCTTTATGACATTTGGTTGACTTATCAGTTTTATCTATTTCACTACCATCATCATCACTTATGGTAATGACACTTTCCTTGTCCATGAAAATATGATAATCCCAATCCAAAACTTCATTTTTTTTACGCATAGTTACATGCTTTACATCCACTTTGACCACACAACTGGGCACACATATATTTTCTATCTTACTTTTACCGTTGTTACTCGTGCTAGGGTAAATGTTGGTTTGGGCCAGAGTTTCCAGAGGCTGCCTCCGAGCGTTATCGGTATGTTTGTTTAGCAAATGCTTCGGTAGAGCTGGCAATGGCTCTAATGGCAATGGTATTTTCGTTTTCACTTTACCCCTGTCATTTTCTTTATTAGCCTCCATATTTCTTACTAAACTATCACCAGGAGTTCAAGGGAAGACTTATTTATTATTTTACTTAACACAGTATCTAAAGACGTTTGGATGAGAACGATCACGACCAGCGTGTCCGCTTACACTGCACTAACTAATTTGAAATTATGACGGGTCACTTTTTCAACTACCCGCAAATTTAGCAAAAGCGGGCCTGCGTACCTGCGTTGAGAATTCCGCAACCATCACAATATCTATCCAAAAATACTACGTATTTTTTTAATCTGTGATTTAGGATTTAGATTGTTTTTCCTTATCATAATTTGATCATAGTTTTCAAAATTCTAGACAAGTCTTAAGCCGATTGTGCAGAAGGAGTTAAAGGGTAAATATGTACGTATTGAGGTAGTAATGCGTATATATACACTTCATTACCATTATTTTGGCACGCTTGGCGAGGTGGTTTCAATTTTGTTGTTTTAATTTTGGTTGTGATCGATCGAAACTCACCAAAATACAACTCTCCATAGGACAAACCCAATAAAATTTAGAAAAACATATACCTACCCATAAGAAAGTGCATTAGAAAAATCTGTTAATAAAGCATAAAAAACGAAGCAGTGTTTTTTAAAAGATTAACTCTGTAATTCGGTCACGTAAATGTCTGTTTGAACATCGGATAAACGGAACCCACGTGAAAGTCGCAAGTAGGTAGTTAATTTGTTGAATGGATGAGAGATAGAAAATAAATAAAACAAAATGTAAATAAATAACTTAATCTTATATAATAAACAATAAATAATATGTTATTCTAACTTAAAACTAGGCTGTGTACTTTCTCATTATCAAATGCGTCTGGTTTTATTCAAGGAGTAAAAATTGCACAGCTATAAAATTAAAAATATAAGAACGTAACATAGTACGTGCAAGGGTTTCTGTGAAATTTCAAAATGTTCGAAAATTCGCAGAAAATTATATTTCTCTAAGAGTCTGGGCCGCAGAATGGTCCATTATGTGAGAAGTCTAACGAATTTTAAGTTGATGGTGCAGCAGAATGGATTCCTTTAATTTGACGTGTCAGTGACGTGCTGCAACACCTCTTAGAAGAATTCTCTAGTCTTCATTTCGAAGGGAGTAGGTTGTTTGGGGTCATTGATCTTCCCAGCTGCTACCACTAAGTTGTCCATCTGATCGATGACGAAGAATATGAATGGATGTTCGACGGCGAAACGTCTGCCTGCCGTCTCCTGTGATAAGGGCAGGGTCTTAGTTGCTTCACCGACAACTGTGTTGGATGCTGTGAACAAAGTATGTTACATTAGTACTTTCTCTGAACATGTCATGTGTACCGCTTATTTTCGCGATGTTTTACCGTTCTTAACGAAGTTCATTATGAATAATGTTACGCGATTTCGTCGCCAATTGTGGATCGATTTAGATGATCCTATTTTTGACTATTAAGGAGGAAATTTGTATGTATACCTCCGAGGTGGTACATACAAATTTCACTCCTTAATATGAAAAATAAATGCTGAAAATATTGTAACCAGTTTATTCGATGTTTAAATTGGTCAATTATTGTATTTTACATCGCCATTGCTAAGTTCAGGCCTAATCTACCCAAAAGATTTTGTAATACCAGTTCTATGAATCCATAAAACTTACGAAGAGGCCGGCATAGCCTTGAAATGGCATTTTAACACTATGACAACTATTTCTTTATGAATCTACCAACATATAATGTTATGATTTTTTTGTTTTATTTGTTTTTTGTATAACTAAAGTAACCGGACAATAAATGCTAACACAGCAGTGTGAGTGCAACACAGCTTGGCGGAGGATTACCTACTATCTGTAGCCAATTCTAGTAATTTCAATGATTTTATTAACCTACCTACATTATTTATGATTCTTATAATTCCTGTATTCCGATGTATTATGTAGTAAAGATACTTACAAGACAGCTGAGATGTCGTCGATTCTGTGTTGTCGACCCTCACGGCAACGTGCTGCACCATCTCTTGTACGAACAGACCCTCGTCGGAAGACACACCAGACAGATCCGCGTCGCGGCTGAAGATCTTCGTCACGCCAAACTAAGAATATAAACGGTCATTAGCTTCATCACTGCGAACTGTTTTCTCTCTGACACCAACTTTTGGAGGGTCCAGTTGCTCGCGTCCGGAGGTGAACACCCTCAGAGTCCGCACAAGTACCCCCTGTGTGGTGCTAAAAGTGCAACAAAAAGTAGCAGTAGAACTTGTGCAGGGTTTGTTCGGAGAAGTAATACTTCCACTTTTGATAATTTGGTGCCAAAAGGTGGTGCACTCGCATTACTGTGATCTAAAATTACTGCTGTTATAGGCGGAGGTAATCACTAACCATTAGATGGGCTTTTAGTTCATCCAGTAACATTGGTTACATAATTTTTTTTATTGTCACCTTAGCCAACGCAGCCCTAGGCTTGGTAGTAGTCTCGACGTAGAAGGTGGGCATGAAGAGCTGAATGTCTTCTTCTTTGAGCATGTCCTGGATGTCACATAGTGGAGCGGCGGGCAGATCAGCTATGAGACGGGTAAGGCCATCACGAGAGCGAGGAACTACCACTAGGAGAGCGAATCGGCCAGTCTAGAAACAAAGTCAAAGTTATATGTTTGAATTATTATAATGAATATTTTAGAAATGATTATTTCTTAAATAAAAATAAGACAACCACCAAACTAAGCGCACTTATATATAAAAAACAGAATCCCCAAGTTGAATGTCGGAGGTCTTGTAATTCTAATGTCATTATTTATTTTAGCAAGGGAATAAGTTTAACATAATATAGGAGCATGAAAGAAATTATCTTGGTATTATATGAATTGAATGTAAAATTATTAAGACTACAAAAAGCTTGTAACAACTTTCTTTTTCTCAGTGTTGCTCGCTAAAAGGCTTATCATTTTTAAATCACTTCAAAAATTGCATGCAATCCTAAATGCTGGATTATTTATTATATAGTTGTTATATCGTCGCCAATTTTAATTGATGATTGTTTTTATTTGATAAAGTGTAACAGATGAAACTGATGAAGCCGTTTTTATCAATATTCAAATCAATCACTTGTAAACTCACTTCATAAGGGAGTAGTACTGCCTCACTGTCCAAGGCAGCCACATAAGCGGTCTTGAAGCTTCCCTTCGCTCTCATCATCGGCACCTGCTTCTTCTCAGTACTGGACTTGTAAAACACTCCGGGTTCTACCGAGGAGAATGGCTGTTTCCAAGATCCACGGAAGTACATGCCATTAAAGATTATCATCAGGGAGTCGGAGACTGATTCTGTAAAAATAAAAATAATTTTGATACACTACATATTATGAAAGATTTATTCACTCAATCTTAATGTCTTAGATTGATGGGTGAAAATTTACTCAGTTGTATCTAAAACACCTTAGTCATATTGTTGATGTAATATGTATATTTTTTATGTTATAGGGGGCAGATTTTTTGGCTGGCCACCTGATGGAAAGTGGTTACCACCTCTCATAGACATCTGCTATACCAGAGGCAATGCCGATGCGCTGCCGACCTTGAAATAGCGTTTAACTAATTCCAACAAAACATCTGCTTTGGAAAGAATTTTATAAATGGGTCAACCCTTTACTACAATATTGTCAGGCCATAGCCATGTCTATATTGACTGTCCTTGGCAGTAAAGTTTATAAATAATACAATAGACGGCTTGAATAACCGTTGACATAGATCTTGTGATTAGGCTACCTGATTCAATAAGAGTACACTTCCACCTTTGTGTATCTTATAATTTTGTAACCAAGTCACGTAATTTATAGTCCAAACATGAATACATAAGTAGAATGCACAATACTAAAACAAGTTTGAGATTTCATGGTAGCAAATGAACATAATAACGTAGCCCTAAGCTTAGAATTATCAGTCAAATTTAAAACTTACTGGTGCTAGTTTTCTTTCCGAAACTGTTTACAGATAGAGACGACGAAATGTCTTTCTTGTCTTGCAATATCTTCAAACTTCTGGCATGGTTCCTAGCTTCCACAGCAACCATGGTTTCTTCTTCATCAGCAGACGATTCCTTCTTGGGATAGGTTTTGACCAGTTTGATCTTCTCTTTGATGTTTTTCGCTGGTTTGTATTCAATTTCTGAAATGTCTACTTTTTCTGGAATGTCCTCAACGGCAAATGAAATTAATTTTTCGTCAGATTGCTTGGGAGGCATGAGTTCAGGGATATCATCAACATTATCTTCAGGAGATTTTTCGGGTATTTCAGCATTGAACTCTGGTTTATGAGCTTGTGCCTCATCATCGTCATCATCGTCGTGATCATGGATTTTTTCTACGGATCTGACATCAGTGAGATAATAATCTTCTAAGATTTTCTTATAGTCATCGTGGATAGTGTAGTTTTTGTAGACGTAGAAAAAGTTTTTCAGTGGTACCATTCCTAAGATTGATTTATAGGTTTTTCTGGTTAGGTCATGGTTTTCTGGTAAGTGTAGGGCTGTCATAAGTTGCTCCCTAGTTTCGCCTTTAGCACCTTCAGCCAGCATGGCTAGAATTGCTGAATAACCGAGAGGAGAAAAGGCAATGTTGTTATCATCGTCGATGTAACCCTGAAAGAATAAAACAGTTTTTATAGTAATCCAATCATCCGGTGAAAGGTGTTTATAACAGTTTTAGAAATCTGTGTAAAATACGATACCTATACCTACTAATTATGTGTCATTGGGGTAACTTTCAAACCGGTACAGGAGAAATCTAGGCGATTTTTAAGTGCCTGTGTTAAAATCTACTTTCAGTTTTTCAATAATTATTCAAACATAAATACATTTACACTTTTCTCCGGAGAGTTCAGTGCGGTACGGTACGGTAAACAAAACCTATTTAAAAGAAATTACTAACGATTCCAACGAATAATGTACGCGCAGTTTTGCATAGTGCATATAAAGTATGACTGAACAATTTGACTTTGGAAGGGAGTGAATAAAGTTCTAGTTACCTGGAAGATAGCAGTCGACAACTCCGTCGTGGCCTGGCCGACGATGGTAGCGCCGGGAGATAGCGTTCTGCCTCGTCTCATCCATCGGGCGCTGCTTAATCCCACCGCCAGGAGTAACACTGGAATTTTGATAAACTTAATTAGCTAAAGGAAGACACTGACTGCAAAAGCTGAAACTAACCAGCACGATAACATGATTTCTTATTAGGATTTCTAAAACCACATATATATGTAATGTTCTACTGTACTCGCGTTCGATTACCGGCTTTAGAAATAAATGCGACAGTTTGTCTTTATGTGTGTTTTTTACTACTTCACACCTCAACGGATAAATGGAATTGGATGAAATTTGTTATGAATACCCTAGATAGACACATAGCAGATAAGCAGAGAAAATGTTTGAACTTTGATTTGGACATCAAATTATTGACCAATTACATAAGTAAATTCATGTCAACACGGCCTACCTTGAAGATGCACATGTTAAAGGTTATTCAAAGTCATACCTACAGTTAGATCATCATAAATGACGTTATCATGGTAACTTATGTTACCATGGTAATGTTTTACCTCCGACTAATCTGAAATTTTATCCCGAAAATAGTCTATTTTCATTAAACTCTTATAAAAGTACTTAGAAATAAATTTTTTTAATATCTTGTTTCTGCATAATTCATCAAAGTGCCGTAAATATAGTAACTGGAAAATAGGTCTTCGACGTTTTATTACTCATTTGATTTAATAAATACTTCAAAATGGTTCAGGTCCGTCTTACATGCCAAGAGTATGCAGACCATTGGTATCGACTAGCCATTGATTCTCGGCCGGATCAAACTTTGTACGGTTAGCAAAAATTTTTTACGTTATGAGTTCGCTCATATATAGGACACACACTACACTAAGTTTTTCTATGTACACGTTTATGATAGTCAAAATCACCCACCCAGAATAAAGACTTGTGACCATGACTTATATGATTTCATTATATTCCAATTAGTTCTTTTTAATTTGTTTTGGTGTATATATTTATTTAAAATATGCCTACATCCCATGGTACTACTGTTTATGCCCTGTGTTGTATAATTAACTGCCTATTAAAACAAAATATTTTTATGTCTTCTTTGTGTTGAGGTCACTTGATTCTGAAGGCAATTAAGTTTTCATTTGTTTAGCTTTTGTTGTTGTATGTAATGAAGTACCAAAAAATTGCTTTGAAATATCCGATATATCTGCACTACACTATATCTTAATGAATTAAGTTCCTATACTAATGCGGAATCAAAAATTGTGTAAAAACAACACCGATATTAGAGGAGTGTCTTTCCTTAGGCCATAATAAGTACTCCATCCGTCCTATGCATATTTACATAAAGAGTATAATATTACCTGTTTTAAGTATAATATTTTTAATCATGATTTCATTATACGTACATTATGGTAACCAAGTGCATGCTTGCAAAATTTAAAAATATTGCTAAGCAGTTAGTATCAAAATTGTTACACATGATAAAATATTACCTATTACCTTTTTAACCCTATTAAAATTGTTCCCATTTTAAAGTTATATCAAATTAATTTGAATTACATAGTTATAAAAATCCTGGACAGAAACATGTGATGTAGCACCACTAGGAACGTAAAAAGACGATTGTAAAACAGGATTTTTGGAAAACTTGTAAATGATCAGTCGAAAACATCATGTTTGGCTCCTAATCCTTTCAAGGTCACATTTGAATACGGCGCCAACATTAATGACATTAACCTCAATTGTAGGTATCAAGCCCAAAAACCGGCTTTCGCGTTTTATTGGTGACAAAGTATTCTTATTATATATAGAATCTAGCTAACAACGTATATTCATTTGTCTCTGTCTCTGAAATTTGCTTGTACTGAATTATTCTGCTGGTTTTCCTTACTCATACCCCTGAAATAATGACCGTGTGTCGGTTGAGAGTAGTGCGCTCGCTATCGTATATCAAGACGGCACATACATTTAACCCCGTGAGCAACCTTCGTGCTCATCACACTATTGTTTGCCCGGGCTGAGTAGCAAACGCGGGACTCTTTAGTTTGGAGGCAGAGTTAATAACAGCTAAACTACAGATTGCTTTACTATAATTTTTTATTGCTTCTATAAACTAAACATTTGCAGTATGTGCCTATCAAACCACAGGTCGCGTTACTCTGCATCCTTTTTCTCATAAAAGTTATCTGGCAATTTTTGTTCTTTGTTTTGATTTGATAGAAATTCACCAGATGGATGCAACAAAACAATCTATTTCGCTATCCTGGTCTTTCTCAAAGTAATTCTGATAATCAATTTAGATTAGGATTCAGTCACGAATCTGGTATTGAATTCTAAATTTATTTGGATCAGATACTAATTTTCTATCCTTGGAAGAGTGGCTCAATCACAGTTTGACGAATTGTTTTTCCCCAAAGTATGATCTACGAATCGGTTTTAATTCTCAAATGGCACTACACGCGTTTAGAATGACAGGTTTCATGTAAAGTGGAAGTGTTTGAGGGTAGGAAGAGCTAAATCTGGCTATCCCGTAACTTTTCGATAAGGTATTATATAAAACTGACTGGTTCTGCGATGTAGGCCGACCGGGTAGCGGGACCGGGCAAGTTGTTTACAAGTAACTGTTGTCAGGATCAGTGAAAGGTCTCATTGGCAGATTAAAAATAAACTTAGTGGAAAAGTAAACTCTCCAACCAGGTGGATCGTGTGCTCATTCCGTGACATAAATATATTTAATTTAAAACAGCCGAGTCTTTTTTTTGCCATCTTTTAAGTATTCAGAGCTTACATTGACATATTAGATTGTAATCTTACATAAAAGTTAAGTGCAATTTCTTCCCCATAGAGGTTCGTGTTGGGTTTGAACAAGCGCTAAGCTTAGTAATAAGAACGCGCCATATCGAAGATAAATATTTATTTAAAAATAAAAAAGGATGTAGCCAAGTACCTATTTAAAAAAAAATGTTCGTAAATAATGACATCCTAGAAATAGCCTCATTGATTCCCACCAAACATGGCATTGATCCATAAATCCATAGAACATACATTTGTCACAATGCAGCTTGCATGTTTCTAGTAACAGTGAAGGGTGTCATTGCAGATTAAAAATAAACTGAGTGGAACTCGAAAATTGAGTTGCTCCAATATGCTGGACCGCGATCTCTATCTCTTTCCGTCGCCTAACAATATGAAACCCCTAAGTTTTGTTGCGAACCATAGTTTATATAATAAGTTCAGAGATAAGGCATTAATAAAAACTCCTTAAGAGTTTCAAAATACCCAAGCTTTGCGACAATACAGTATGAATGCTCACAAATACCGTTGTGAAGCTGAGTGAAAGGTCTCATTGCATTTGGTGTCAAACTGCAAAGACCTTTCACTGATTGAAAATGATAATCTCCAATCAAACGGGCCAGCAGCTACTTCGGTCACATACATTAACAATCTTAAACAATCAAAGCGCAACTTAATCAATCATTTTGATTAGTCTCACTAGTCAAAACAAGTTTACCTATATACTACTAGCTGACCCGGCCACGCGTTGCTGTGGCTAACGTTTTTGTCATATGATAATATTGCGATCATAAATTGAGATGTGAGCTATCCTATCTTTCAAGTTGGATCAAACTGCATACGGTGTACAAATTTGATTAAAATCGATTAAGTAGTTTAGGAGTCCATCGCGGACAAACATCGTGACACGTAATTTATACATATTAAGATTAACTGTTATAATGACAAGAACATTATTCTCATGTAACTTTTCCTTACACAAAGAATGTCTTTTGTTTATATTTTCCGCTGCCCAATTGAGACAATTAGGCTCATTTACAGTAGCTAAGTAATTATGATTACAAGTAATCTAGCTAGGAATTTTAGTTCCATGGTCAATGCACTGTGCTTATATAACTGTCTTCTAAGGTGGTAGATACCATGCCGTCGAAGAGAAGGGTCCGGGGTACCCCAGTTAGGAAACATTAGCGGGTATAAAGCTTGTTTTGTGGTGGTAGTTGTCTTCTGATTGTGAGTCGGAGCCACCTGTGGCAACGAAATCCTAGTACAGAGTTGTGATCTCATCATTTGAAGCCCACGGCTTCGCTAGCGTGTGGAATAAACATATCCCTATTCCGCGTATACGTATACTACTTCCTAAATTATATTTCAATCGGTTTAAAACGACTGTTTGAAGTAATTGAGCGCTAAACTTCCAAACTTTTACGTTTTATTACGGTGTTGTCAAGGTCTTTGACATATTATGCAGCTATCGTGCCTACCAGCATATCAGGAAATATTCAAAGTCGTTAAAATTAGTCTTAGAAAGTAAAAACAACGTTTACACTCATACCACTGTACTAGGATTCCCTGTGTCTTGTGCAACAGCATAATCATCTTCACGTGGTCCAATCTGATTTAAGTAGATAGGACCCAAGGGTTCCCTTAGATACGATGCAGTGATTGTTTCTGATAGAATAGAGTGAACCCGGTGAACGTACTGCTCTGACCCTACACTAACAGTACTGATGCCAAAACAAATAAAAGTGCAGAGTTATTCGTGGAAAAATAATGGCGGTGGTTGGCTCACCACTTATCATGCCTACATTCCCGCGATAGTAAAGCCCACAAGGCGAAAGTCATAAAGTGATGCCTTAATCTTTGAGGAGGACGTGAATCTAAGTATGCATATATAATTTGCTTTTTTAGAGGTACAAAATCTTTATATTATTTTTACTATCATTTATTTTACCTAATGACGTGATAAATTTTCCAACTGCATAATGTTATAGAAGACTTTATCTATCATTCAAGTTAAGACCGTTAGTTACCTAGTGTAGACAGAAGTCAAGAAACGTTAGTGTTTTGCCAACGGTACTCCTCTCATGCAGTTATAACTAGTAGGTAAGCAAGACGCATTTCTCCTGGGAAAGTCAATGAATAGCAGTAAATGTGTTCAAAATATTACAAATAATGATCTCATAATGATTGTATTTTAAGAGCGCATATTAGCTAAGATGAGCTAATTTGTGTTTTGTCTTCTTCAATAGAATTCATAATTTCCTGAGCCCTCTTTTACTGGTTAACATCTAGCCCCAAACTAATCATAGCTTGTACCATGGGATCTAAATAACTGATAGAACACATATAAAGGTTTTTTTTCGTAAATACGTTCATATATATATAAAACAAAACAATAAAATAAAAAGTTTTCTCTGTGTCGCAGATGGCATGGACAAACACAGAAGCACAAGACAAACACCCAAGATCCGAGAACAAACTTCATGCTCACCACCGGGAATCGAACACATATTAACACCCAGACAAAACCAACCTTTATGATCGTCACACAAATGCTGGAGCTGAGTGGGCGTCGAACTCTTCAGATCTTAAAATGGACGACCCCAAAGTATCCAAACCATTATACTATTAGTGTAGGTTGGGTAAGGTACAAATAAACATCCATATTTCTGGTGTTTCAAGAACCAGAGTACGAATAGTTATAGACAGATATAGAGTTCTTAGTTCGAACCACTCGTTTAATTTTACAGTAGACGGAATGACGATATTGAATTGAATAGGATTTTTAAAAACACGCAGTAAGTATGAGATTTGTGATTGATGAGATCATCAGTAATGCATATAAATAGATTTTTACTTATTCGTACGTCATTTTATCCAGTGGATATCCACATGGTATATGGTAGTGATAAT
The DNA here is from genome assembly GCA_921293045.1 of Aplocera efformata. Lineage (NCBI taxonomy): Eukaryota > Metazoa > Arthropoda > Insecta > Lepidoptera > Geometridae > Aplocera > Aplocera efformata. The sequence continues at coordinate 4,642,742 of OV121057.1, forward strand.
TTGGTTTAATAATAGAGTGGTGATAATAAGAGTAACCCAAAGTAGCAGCGGTACTTTTGCCGATTTCGGAGAAGTACTGCCTCCACACCGATAAATTGTCTGATCTAATCCGTAAGCAGTGGTGCATTGCGGTGTGGGTGCTGGTGAAATTACAGACGCATGAGACGTTACATCAATTATATCTCAGTGACGGGCGCAACGCGATGCGACTTGGGTCTTCTCATACTATGGTAGGGGAGGATCGAATTCGTTGGTTATGGGCGGTAGTAACCCTTACCATCAAGTTATCAGTTTATCTTTTAACTTTATAATAAATGCGCTCATTTTTATATGATTAGTTTGAGTAAAAAAATAGGTAACAAACAAACGCTTAACACTTATAGCCTTGCACTAGGATTTCTTGTTTTCAGATGGCATGGAGACATACAACTATAGAACATATAATTCCAAGACCCGAGGCTAAGATTCATACTCGTCACATAGATTATTTTCCTCAGTCAGGGTCCCAGGTAGGTATACTCTGTAGGTATACGAAGCTGGTAACCAAGAACTTGCTAAATCACTGTTTCTGTGAAACTTATTTTGTACTAAGCTCGGCACTTACCTAATAAATAAGGCCGCATCTCGATTGTATTGCTTATAAACCTGCAACAAAGAATAATATTCGTGTTAATTCTGCAAAAGAGGTGTATTTTTGATTTAACTGGAAATAACGTTGTGCTATTCGTGGAGCGCAATGACCAGCTCACCACCTGTCACATCTACGTTGGTGCAATTGTGTATTCCTACCCAAAAGGTGTAAAATGGGCGAATGAGGCTTCGCCTAATTTTATCTAGCATCCCCGTCGGGGAAAAGGCATGTAGGTTTGCTTAGTATGTGTATTACATACTCAAGCAGAAAGAAAGATTGGTAGGTAGCGTGTGGGTTAGTGTCATTAGAAAATGCATTAAAAAATAATATAATATTTTCCGGCCATTGTAATTATTGCAGGAGCAATATGGTTTCGTAATAAAATTCCAAACTCTATAAACCTTCTAATTCCATACTAAAAGCACATGGTCCCGTTGAACCAATAACAAAGCCTGACCTACATTCCAAATCCAAATGTCAACGACCACAGATACTTACAAACTGATTAAACACGAGTTGCAACACTGGCACTAATTAAAAATAAACTCTTTTCTGGAAAAGTAAACGTCAAAAAAGCGCGGGAAACGCACGACTGAGCATGCGCGGTACTTGGCATAGAGTGACGTGCGCGGAAGCCATACCGCTTATATCTAGACATAAAACAGTTATATTTAAAGAAGATACGCAAGGTATAGAATTGGCGATCGTGCGTTATGCCTTTGGGTATATGGTCTTATTATGAAGCTTGTTTCAAGTTTTAAAATTGGGCACAGTAAAGTGCACACGACAACACTTTGACCTTCTTACCTACGTTTGACCATTAAAATATAATACATCGAATGTTATGGTAGATTTTATGTTTACGTGTTTACGTATGTAACGAAAAATATGCCGGCACAAAAGGTACCGTACGTAAGTATAAATTATTTGACTTATTATTAGATAATAAGTGCAATTTACAGTTTTCAATTGACTGAAACTCAATTAAAAAGTTTGTTGACTCAAACTAACTGATCTAGTATAAATAGAGCTCGCTTTAGAACAACAATTATTTTTATTTATTATATATATATATAAAGAACATTCTGAACTGTGAGGGCAGTTAAAAATGTCCTAAAACAGCTTATTAAATGATAATGAATAAAATTAGTTAGTTGCAAATGCGTTAATCAGTTGCAACTAACTAATGGCCGTTTGATCTTAAAAAAGATGGTCACGTCTAAATGTTCTTATATCTTTGCAGTATCTCACGATATCAAGCACGCGAAATCAATGCACCACAGTAGAAATGGCGAACTTTAGAAAGGCTCAATTAATTAATTTAAATCTTTTTATCGTTTATCTTTGAATTCGTCGTAAATCTTTGTCCATTCTATCAGAATTATAAATGTTTTCTGTCAACTTCACTTTCAAATTTCATAAAGAAATCCCACCAAGCGTAAAATGCGTAAATAAAAGTATTTAAACCGATTTAAATCAGTTAATTATTTGTTAAATAACCTTTTTCACAAATATTTTATTAACCCCCGACGCAACTAGTGACACAGACAGACTGTGGCACCGTAGCTTTTAAATGGGTCAACCGATTTTAAATTTAGCGGTACCTCTACGCGACATTATAACGCCATTTCAACGAGCAATCCATAACGTGCCATCCATCAATTACTATTAATTCAAATATATATAATTGTTTATCTTTTTAAATGTTTGGTTTTTATAAGGGTTGGCGTTGGGTTACCAACGCCGAGGCGAGTTATTAATAAATAAATGAGAAAATATTTATTGTAAAAACCGTGTATACATAAACAATTTTTAAAGTTACAACACAATGACCCGTTTCGGCCATAACATTTTTAGTAATAGCATGACAAAGTTACGTTTTATTTTCTATATATTATTTTTTCAATAAACTCAATATGAATCTCAATATATAATACTTTGTTGTAGGTATAGCTTTAATCTTATGTAGATGTTGTATTTGCATTGGAATGGCAAAACAAAGATACCAATAGCGAGGCGCTTCATATAATAATTATGATTATTACCTACCTGGCATGCAGTAAAGTCACATTCTCAACCTTCGGTTTTTTTATGTTGTCAAAGTGACAATATCAGCTGTCAGCTTATTCAATTTGTAAATCAGTAATTTGTTTTACTCCATGGCTCCATGGCTTTCGACGACTCCGTGGCTTAGTTGGTAGTAGCCCTACCTTCGAAGCGAGGGGTCCCGGCTTCGATTCCCAGCCGGCGCACACTTTGTGTGGTGAGCGTGAAGTTTTTTCTCGGGTCTTGGGTGTTTGTCTTGTGTTTGTGTTTGCTTATGCCATCTGCGACACAGGGAATCCTAAGAGGTATGTATGTAAAAAAAAACTTTTCTTTCATCAGAGTTACCAAGTAAGGAAGACGTCGTAATTTCATTTCATCGTCGGAATATTATTAGAACCAACCTAATGGCTATATGTTTTTAGCAATTAGCAACAAGGATGCAGTCCACGAAAGTTAACTTGCTCCTAAAAACCGGATTGTAAAGTAGGGTATTGGCACAGGCTTGAGTGCGAGCCCGAAAACTTTTATGCAGATATTGTAGGTATATTTGGGATCAAACCGGCGACTTTAGGTAAGTGTTTGGAAGAATTGGTATAATTCTGTGGTTAACTATTAAGGAAATCATTAATCTTTCTCTCTTTAATCCTAGTCTCCTTCCTACTGTCTTAACTAATACTATTAATGAGAATGTTAGTTTCTTTATTTGTTCCGCTTTTACGCCTTAACAATTCAAAAGTTGTGTTGTTTTATTAATTTTTTAAAATTATTTTTATTTTTATTTTTAATATACTTTTATCATGGTTCTATTTTCTATTTTCTCTTGTAAGATACTGTTGTATTTTTTTTATGTTTGCTTATTTTGTTTTATTTGTGTACATTTTATTCTTTTCTTTATCATTATTTTTTTGTCTATCCTAAGATGTAACGATTTGGAATTCTGTAATGTTGCTCACCACACAAAGTATGCCCGGCCGGGAATCGAATCGAACCCGGGACCCCTCGCTTCGAAGGCAGGGCTACTATCAACTAAGCCACGGAGCCGGAGTTTGTGCTTTGGTCTTGGATTTTTGTCTTATGTTTCTGTGATAGTCCACATTACACGGGAATTCTAGCGTTGGGATATGAGTGTGTAGACATCAAATAAAAGATACAATATGAGATTTGGCTTCCAGTGTCGACTGTGTCGGACACTACGTCCGTAGGTGTGTACCCTTGGATTCCCTACACGTACCCCCTGGGTGGTGCTAAAGGAGCAACCAAAAGTAGCAGTAGAACTTGTGCTAAGTTCGTCCGGAGAGGTACTGCCACCACACCTGGAATCTGCCGCCAAGCAGTAGTGGTTGCATTACTGTGTTCCGGTGGAAGGTTTTGGCTGCCGGTGAAATCGCATGCGCATGAGACGTATCATCCCCGTCTCGGGTGATGGACGCAGCAGGATGAATGCGACTCAGTAAAGATTTGGATCTCATACTGAGTCGCACGCATTACTGTTGTCATGGGCGAGGGTCACCACTTACCATCAGGTGGGCCCTCAGCTCATTCACATAAAAATAATAATAATAATTATATTTATGCGACGAACATTGATTTTTGATCTGTGTCTGGGTGTTCATACGTATTCTATTAGTGTTCCAGTGGAAGGGCGTCCGTCTCGGAGTGGGACGCAACGCAATGGGACTTTGGTCTTTTCATACTATATGGGCGGACCGAAGTTATTTTGCTTTTATTTGCGGCAGTAACCACTTTATAGCAGTCACATAATAAAAACACACACTGTACAAATTGATTCAATAAAAGCAGAAACGGGGTCACCATAGGTAATCCTTGAAAAACAGGCATTCAAAACAACTGTTAAAACGTTGTTAGAACTAATACATTAAATAAACCACAGGTTGCCAAATACATTTTAAACAGTTTAACTTTCTCAAGTATTCCTTTTGACGTATCTGTTGCCGGCCGGCTTAGCCGGTTGTAATCCTACCTCTGAAGCGAGAGATCCCAGGTTCAAACTCCAGCCGGGAAAACAAATAATGTAATTAATAATAATTCGTATTGTAATGAATTATAAATATTATAATTAATTATAATACAAAAAAGAAGTCCTGTTTAAGTATTCTATCGGTAAGCTGGTTACAAACTATGCTAAGTTTGAGGTTAGGAGGCGCTGTGTGAAATGTCCACGCATATTTATTTATCATCGGCTAACTTTGAGTAGCTTCAAATAATACAAACTTCATAATTTATAGAAGACTAGCTGCGCCCCGCGGCGTTACCCGCGGCTGGTACGGGAACCGTATATTTTCCGGAATAAAAGTCTATGCCAGATTTCAAACTATAAACTATCTGTGCGCCAAATTTCATCCATGTCGGTTTAACCGTTGTGGCGTGATTGAGCAACAAACATCCATTCAACGATCCATCCAAAGTTTCGCATTTCTAAAATAACCAAAAGATAAATAACCAAAATTAATATGTTCTGCGACCAGAAAACTGGAAGATGTCTTCGCATTTTTTAGTTGTATTTATTTATAAAGAGGAGGGTAATAAATGGACAATTATTTTTATTTCATATATAACAACATACTTTATTGCATTACATTATTTATAAAAAAAAATCAGTTCAGAGTAAGTGTCATAGAGCTGTGTAACAAATTCATAGTAATTAATTTATGTATCTGGAGGACTTCCTATCCTCATCCAAACACACTTTTTATACTGTTAAAGAACCCTTTCGGTTTCTCAGTAGTCGTCACGAAAGTCAGTATATCTGGATTGTGTTTCTTTTCATACAGTTGGTCTAGTTCTCTTTGGACTGAAACAAAAGACAAAAGACATTTAAAAAAAAAATATGGTTCCGTAGCTTACCATGAATACTTGCCGTGAACATTTGAATTTATGTTTTGTGTAGATTGCGATCAGTGAGTGTAAAAGTTATAATAAAACATTTAAGTCAAAAAAACGAAGTTGTTGAAGTCCAATTCAGCCAGTGACTGATCGAATCATACCTATTCTCGAGTGTTCATTGATTGGCCTTCCATTTGCGCGTAATATCAAATATTCTTGTGCATATTTAAATGATGGTTTTAGTGTGATGGTTTTAGTGGATGATCTTTGTGATATACAGAAATATTTGAAAAGATTAGAAGGGCAGACAGAGGGGTTTTTAGTTTTATTCAGTCCATGCTCCAGGCGATCAATTTAACTGTTACACGCAGAGAACATAGTATACCAACACGGGCTTTTAGTCCAAGCTATACTCTTTCACATGCGATAGTGCGCAAGTTGTTTAAACACGTGCAACACGTAGCACGTTCTTAATATGGAGAAGGCGGCATGTCCTGAACTTACTTGTCGAATATATGTGACATCTATCAATCCGGATTCAAAAGTTTGTCATCCCCATCTGTTTTGTGCCACTTTCGTCCAGGTTTTTTCTGCAACTGTGATGATGTTATCGATCCAACACATATTGTCACCACTTAATAATTCTTAGTTACATATAACTTACCACTTAGAATAGGTTTCGCAATTTTAATAGGTTCCACAGGCTTGACAGGCTCCACAAAGGCTGTGGGCTCCTCAATTTTCCCTTCAAACAAAACGATCCCCATTTCATTGTCCCTGATGAAGAACACAAAAGGCCTGTCGATTATGATCTCCGCCCCGCTGAAGGAAAGTGGAACTACGACCGCTGATGACACAGCAGCAGCCTCCGTGCCCACTTCGTCCACTGACATGTGTACTTTGTGCTGGAAGCTGTTGACGCTGGCCGTGTTAGCTTCGAAAATTCCGGAGAGGTTGGACGTTAAAGAGAACAGAGAATTTATGTGCATCTGAAATGAATAAAGTGATTTTATGAGACTGAAAATCCCCAATAGCTATCGAATACTTATCCAATAGCTATTGGATAAGTATTTTCAAAGGCTAAAATACTATACGCCGTCGTCCACTTCAGACGTGAAATCGAAGTCTTGTTATGAATGACTTCACAAACTCCCAAACCAAAAACATTTTAATACGAAGCAAAATAAGTAGGTTCTGGTTACCTATAGAGGCAGATGTTTTTATGGGTGCAAAACTTCCCCGAACAAAATCTTTATAAAACCTGATCGGTTTGGGTGTACCTATTAACCAAGAATTAATTAATAACTGGTTATCGATTTCAGCGATTCAACACTCCTAGATACCGCAAAGAAGAATTTTTTCCTTGCTTTGCCATGCCAATTCATCTTACTATGTATAAAGATAAAATATTTAACTGGAAACTATTTAATTGCTATTAAACCAACGAACTAATGCCAATGTCAATTCATACCGACACATTGGAAGATAATTTCCTTCTCTTCACGTGCTCAGTAGCACTGCTTTCTGCACTTTAGCTTTAGGTCGAGGGCTATGAGACAAGCATTTGTGTGAAGAACAAAGATGTTTGTTCTGTCTGAGTGCTTTGTATTTACTAAAATAAGTCCATCCGTATCAGTGTCTAATATTACTACAACACCGGCGTACTCTCGATAATTGAGAGTGTACAAGAGAGTATGATCTACAGCAAGATCCACCACGGAATTCTTGGTTCTAACACATGCCGGTTTTGCGCACATAATTTTTTTCATGTGAAGAACTTGGTACACTTTTATGTCTGAACCAGCGACATTCAGATTGAAAGTCGAAGTCTGTGCCCCTGAGTCACCACGCAATAAGTATTCTATCAATTATCTGGTTCCCATAGTACTTACTTTGCTCAATGGTTGAACCATATCGCCATTGAAATCGACAGTGAACTTCGGCATATTGAGCAGTACATCTGTCGGGTGCATTTGCGCGTGGATCTGTGCAAGGCTCGTGAAGGACAGGTCTCTAAGGAGAGCTTCGCAACCCTCTCGGTCCATTGGGAGCAGGATCACCATAGTATAGCGTCCACCCTGGAAAAAGAGAATTTTGCTTTAGATAGTACTTATTTATTTATTCAATCTTTAGTTAAATAAAGTTTGACGTCTCCGTGACTTTAACTTACGTTTAAGCTCGCTTAAAAAACAACTTATGTAATGAAATATCGGATTAAACTACAAACAGTCACTTGACAATGGCAAACGCATAGAAATGCGACGCCAGAAGAAAGATAAAAAAAGGACGAACAAGTAGTGTATTATAATATTTTTGTGTTTAAGTATGACTTAAACACTAAAATAATACACTACAATTTTTAATCTTATTCTAAAGATATCACTTTCAACCCGCCTGCGCTCATTGCCAATTGACCTTGAACATTTGACGCTTGATTTAATATCTACGCATAGCGAGAGACAGTTGACAGGTCATAGGTGCATCTCGTGATTTGATTTGGATCGCACTTTTTTACTTCAAAGAGAAAAGTGTGCAAAAGTAATGTTAATAAGAAGTACAATAATTACAAAAAAATTATATTGCTTCTTACGACTATCGGATATTGCGTCCTTATTATATGGTCCCTTTAATATCGTTATATCGGGGACTGTATATGATCCTTGCATATTCATCTATGGCTAGCAGTTTAGAGTTTAGAGTTGTTAATCAAACAACACTCAACAAATTCAGATTTCTTAAGTATAAACTAGATAAATAATATGGGTTATCTTTGAAAGTATTTTTTTTGACTTTATGTAGACTTTTTGTACTTTATTCTTACGGGATTTAATTTTTTTTAATTAATGGTCCTATATTTTATACACGTTTAGCGAGTGTAGCTAATACCTGAAGAGTTTTTTGATCGGATTCAAATTAGTTTAATTCTGGTTGGAAAAGATTTTGGCTACGAAATAGACTACAACACCTATAACCTATGTTTACCATCACACAATAAAATATCACGAAATCAAAGTAAAGTCTTTATTTGGGATGATTTGAAAAAAAAAAGTCACTTTTTTTTAAACATATTATATGAAGAAAATACATTTTTTTTTTTTTTGCAATTTAACGTATTTCTAACCCTATCCAAATCTCTATAACGAGAACAAGTAAGAAATCCCTAATGAAAGGATTACTTTGTTTTACGATCACGAATACAAATAAAACAAATCTAAAAAAATTTAATATTTTGCGTTTACTCACGATTTCTAAGAACGAATATTCACGTTGATATCATCATATTGACTTAATTGCTCAATATTAATATTCATAGCTGTAGCATTTTAACAACACATCCTTGAATCTCGAAATTAATTGAGCTTGTTGTTTATATCGTCATCGTCGTTACAAAAAATATATTTAACAAAAACATGAAAATTGCGAGAATATTATATAAGGTACCCAAAATAAAGATATGTTATTTTGGGTACCTCATATCATCTTTGTTTCGTGATTTATTGTCAAAATAAGGTTTTAATTAGAACTTGCGTGCCTTGAAATTTTAAAAACTTATATTTAAAATTTTTATTTATTCCCAGAACCACCCTTGATTATTATTAAAAAAGAATGGATGTAAACCAGCAAACTTCTTACATACACCTGTGGTGAAAGACTCCGAAGAATACCTTCTAATCTAAACAATTCGCCATCCTCTCATCTTACTCATCGTCTTACTTGGATGGGAAAGTTTATGGATGGATGTTTGTTGCTCAAATCATGCCAGAACGGCTGAACTAACCTGGATGAAATTTGATATATATATAATATATACTATAGTCTGTGTATATATATACTATACTATACACAGAGATATATTATAGTCTGGAATAGCACATAGGCTAATTTTTACCCCGGAAAAAAATTCTGTTCCCGTAGGATAGAACCGCGGATAGCATGGCGAGGCGCAGCTAATCCAAATTGGCTAATCCTAATAAATGTGAAAGTGACTTTGTTTGTTTAGTTGTTTTGAACCAACTCTTGGTTCATTGAACCGATTTTAAAAATTCTTTCACCATTGGAAAACTACATAGGCAGCGAGTAACATAGGTAATATTTTCTCCCGTATTCTCACGGGAACGGAAACTACGCGGATGAAACGGCGGGCACAGTTATCTACTATATAAAAATAAGTCGGGTTTTCCTTCCTGACGCTATAACTCCATAACGCACGAACCGATTTCCACGGTTTTGCATTCGTTGGAAAGGTCTCGGGCTCCGTGTGGTTTATAGCAAAGAAAATTCAGGAAAAATTTCAACAGAAAAGCGTGAAAATCTTTTTTCATAAATGTTACATAAAACGAAACCATCTGGTGGCGAAACGGAGTTCGCCGGGTCTGCTAGTAGTATATATATTGTATATTATATATATCACTTAATAAAGGCGAAACCTTTGCCGCGAAATTATGTATGTAGATATTTGTTGGTATGTGTGTATGTTTGTTAGCCGTATGAGCGTGATCCTTCACTCAACGGATTTGGATGAAATTGAAATAGCTGAAATAGCACATAGGCTAGTTTTGATCACGGAAAACCGGGGATAACATATAATATATTATATTATTACCCTTGTCTTACAAAACAAGACAAGTGCAACATCTAGTCAAACATGTTTACCATCTACGAGTTGATCAATATTATTATTCCTCTGCTCGTTCTGACCTTTATTCAAATTTGATGATAAGACGTAGTAAATCTTAGTCCAATATTCCCACTACAAGTTACATACAACTTTATTATAATTTCTACAAAAGTTTTCCACATTAATATACATGAATACAAATAAATGTGAAAAACTTAACTTGCTTATACTAAAACTTTATTATATTTTTACTACATTTTTTTTTCACCTTTGTTTATATTTATGTAATTATTTTTATTTGTATTTACCTCATAAGGTAACTCCACCACATGCGCCCTCAGGTCATCCACATAGGCATACGGGAGCTCTGTCTCCAACTCCATCATAGCCACCTTCTCACAAACACCGGATCTGTAGAAGCAACCGGCTCGTGTATTTACTGGATTGAAGGCATACTTCCAAGTGCTTTTAAAATATACTGCGTTTGTTAGGATAATTTCTGATAATGGAGTCACTTGAACTGAAAGAAAGTTTACGTTCCTGTCAAACAAATTCATAAAAACCTAAGCGAAGGTATGCCTGTGGATTGGTCTACTATTTCTTTTCAATAACTAGAAAATATATGTATTCTATTTATATTGAAAACACTCAAGAATATTTAATTGTTCCACAAAGTATGGGCGATATACTCGGTCTAGTAACCTGCGTTTTGCGTTGTTGGTCGTGGGTTCGGTTCCCACTTAGGACAAGCATTTGTGTGACGAACATAAATGTTTGTTCTTTACCTGGTAAGTTTTTTTTGTAAAATACCTAATAGATATCATACAAACAAAACTATGTATGTATTCTATCAGTTATTTGGTTTGCATAGTACAAGGTATGCTTAGTTTGGGGCTAAAAGTCGCTGTGTGATATGTCCATGAATATTTATTTATTTATTATTATCAAAAAATTACTTTACTGTCTATATACTCAATTATAATGAGACTACACTAGAGTTCTCATACAGTAATAAAGGTTTTATGATTTTTTTTATTAAATTTCTTGTTGTCGCATGGTTTCATTGTTCTTCATTTCATCAGTTACGAATATGACCTACATTGCTAGAGGCTCGTTTATATTTAAGTTAGGTATACTACAAGAGCACAACAGGTCCTCACAAATTTCTTCTTTGCAGTTGTGGGTTAGGCTAGCTAGATTTCCGACCAATGACATTTAAATATATCTGGTATATCTGGTAAAGAAAGTTCTTATAAAACTTTCTTTTTTACTTTCAATCCTGACATTCTTATAAATTCAATCTCAAAGTTTCGGTACGAATATGTAGGGTAGGTATTTAAAAAAAAATCGAGATTTTAAACATTGTATTCAACTTTAGTTATAATTGCTTACCTGGCTCAATTATAGACGGAATCAGACCTTTCGTTTTCTGACTGACCCATGCATTAATGTCGTGAGCAGCTTTCTGAGGGTCATTGAAGTTCATCGCAGTTATTTCAGCTAAAAAGTCTCGCTTGACGGCTTCCTCATAATCCTTCTTCATTCGCAATTTCTTTGAAACAAAAACTCCGTTTGCGCTTTTTAATTCAGTCGAATTTCCATTTACCTGAAATCAAGTGTATCATTAAATGAAAACCTAATTTTGTTTTGTACTTCAAGCATTGTCTAATGATATTCTCCTATAACAATGGAGCAAACTATAAACGAAGAATTTAATGTTTGGTTGGAATATTTTGAATACATTGCTACCACTGTGGGAAAATCATCTATAAATTTTGAAAAACACCTATAAATATGAATTAATTTTGTATTTATTATCTATAGGTACTTAATTGTTATTTGATCGTGCATGGTATTTGCAACTACATTTATATCACACTTATAAACGGTGAAAGTTTTTTATAGACTCGTATGTGTGTCTGTTTGCTTCATGCTCAAACGGCTCGACGGTTTTAGATGAAATTTACCTACCTTAGCTTATATATTTATATCCTGCATTAACACAGCTACTTTTGATCCCGGAAAACCACGTATAACATTGCGTGGTGCAGGGAGCAACAAAAACTCCAAAAAATACAAGAATTGAAAAAATATTTTCTACAATAAAATTTTAAAGTAATATTTTCCTCATTTGTTGTAATTACCATCAGTAACGTTTATCAATTATTCTTTATTTGTTTTTTTTTTGTTCTGTCGTTAATAAGTTATTATCTATGTAGTATAAGTAGGTATCATTACGATACATGTCTACGATCTTACATTAGGTATTATTACAAGTTTAAGTTTTAAGATAACATATCAAAGGAATTTTAAGATTTAATATTAGTAATCTTTTAAAAAAATCACGGCTTTCTGTGTTTTTATATCATAATTAAAGTATCAAGTAATTAATACCTATAAATTTGCTAACATTTGATCATTACGGTAATCATTTCGCGAACCATGATTATAGGTAGTCTAGCAATTCATATTAAAATGTAGATAAGTGCCAACAATGAATCCAATGGCTTGTACCTACACCACTAGGAGTGTAAACCATACTACATAAAGCGCGATAAACAATGTCTTAAACTTACATGTAAACCATTCAAATATGTTATAATTTCCATTCTTTGATCATCTCTATTTGCCGACAGCCTCAGCGCATTCCTGATCTCATTTGCAGTTACATCCTTAGCTCCCTCCATCAGCATAGCTAAAGTGGTTTTGACACTGGCTGGTGACACCATAACGTTACCTCTTTTGTCTTCGGCAGAATATCTAAGAAGTTCGATATCGAAGAAGCTTAAACGTGAGTTTGAGATTTTGCAGTCATAGCTTTGGAAGCTGATAAGCAATACAGCTGAAACACAAAATCATTAAACTAAGTAACACTTGGCTAGGTTTGATGCAGTTAGTGGGATGAATATAGTTTTATATGAAAAAGGTATTTCCTACAAAATGTACACCAACCAAAATTTCTCCGACTGCCTTCAATGTACCTACAGTAATATCCTATATTTAGAAGCTATGTAAGTATTACATCATAGGTTGGAAATGGTCTGAAATCAGATTTTCAGATATTCGCTTGAATTAAGACAGACTTTATGTCAAACTAAAATATAGGTTAATGAAATTGAAAATATCACATACAAGAAGTATGTGATATTTTCCAACAACATCAGCTTAAAATGTAGGTACGTAATGTTATGTATTTACTTCTATAAACCAATAATATGTCATGAAGGAAATCCTACATGACTCATTCAATACTGTATATTGACCTTTATATAGCAGCCGCAATAATAAGATACCAACATAACGAGTTTCGAACAAAGATGATATATTGGCTATAATACCCAAGCTTATTGGTAACAAAAGTTTAAGACTTACCCAATGAAACAATTACTTTCATCGCGAATTATTCCGCGAAAAGCTCAGTTAAACACGTCCACTTGGTATTCACTGGTGTGAAAACAAACAAAATGCCACGACTGCTGCCGAACAGACTCGGCATTGAATGAGTTGAAGCTACAAAATTAATACGGAGAAGGGCGAGTTGACTTGCGCTGCAAGAAGTTCGCGGTAGTATAATAATATTATACTAGCTGTTCTCTTCGACTTCCGCGAGGAATTGAACAATTTTTTACACTTAAACCTTTCTTTCTTTCTTCTTCTAAAATAAAAGTAGCGTAATTTACATCAGTTATCTGCCAGTGAAAGTCGCGTCAAAATTGGTCCAGCTGTTTCGGAGATTACCGGAAACTAGACAGACAGACAAAAATTCTAATATTATAACATATTTTTTTGTTTTAAATATCGTATATACTTTCCAATGCATATAGTAAATAGCTGTTATTTAGACATTACAAACAAACACTTTCATTTGTCGAAGTGTGACAACCGCGAAGGAAAAAATATTGTGTGTTTAAGGATAGTCATAGCGACTATCCTTATACTTATCTACAGCGAACGGACCCCTAAAGAGTATTATTTTTAAGCATTTAATTAGCGTCATCTTACGACAATACAAAACGAGTCGAGCGCAGACGCAGCGCAGGGGCTGATAATGTGGTTAAATCTGGTTTGGCAACAACGATGGCCATTTTAGAAGACCTCTCGTGTTATTTTACCACTTTTATCCTTGTTGACATGTATGTAGGATTAAATAACTTGTGGTCGGATCCTTAATTTGTTATTATTATTAAATTGATGAATAATTAAATATTCACATAGAGACATCTAGCACCAAACTAAGTACTAAGCTATTTTTTCTAGGGGCCCAGATTTACTCAGAAAGTACTTGTTTTTTGGAAAGACACATATAAAACATACACCCAACACAGATAAACATCTATTTTTGTATTGGTAAGAATCTAACCTAGCGCTGAAGGCAGGCTAATTATTAAGCTGAGGGTCAATCAGTCAAACAATTTAATTGACAAATTTTATTAGTTAAAATCTCCCGATACTACTTACGTTCCTATCTTAGTTTCTGGGAATTTTTATAATTTTCTTGATCGTTTTCCCCGTGAAGGGTCGGATAAAGTTCGAACAATCGCTGACCTTAGTAATCTTGTAGGTACATAGCTACTTAGACATATAAAAAAGCTGAATGTCGATGGATACTGGATTATCGAGGGTGTGTTATTTATATACTCCATACAGTTCAGTTGTTCGCGTCAGTAGGTGTGTACCCTTTGATTCCCTACACTTACCGCCTGTGCGCGGTTAGTGGTGGGTGGTGCTAAAGGAGCACCACCCACCACTACAAAAGTAGCAGTAGAACTTGTGACAAGTTCGTCCGGAGAGGTACTTCCACTACATCTAGAATCTACCACCAAGGAGTAGTGGTTGCATTACTGTGTTCCGGTGGAAGGGTGTGGCTGCCGGTGAAATCACATGCGCATGAAACGTAACATCCCCGTCTCGGGTGATGGACGCAGCAGGATGAATGCGACTCAGTAAAGATTTGGATCTCATACTGAGTCGCACGCATTACTGTTGTCATGGGCGAGGGTCACCACTTACCATCAGGTCGGCCCTAAGCTCGTTCCGTGATTTATTCAAATAAAAAATCTAGTTCGGGGGCAGCAAATATCTAAGAGGTCAATCACCGGTCAGTGGCATAGGAAATATATCTATCCCGTGTAGTAATTAGTCTAATTAATGAAATAATTTTCCATAAGAAATCCCTTCAAGGATAAAACCGTGAATTGAAGATGGCTGTAATAAGTTATTGTCTGCTTATCTTATACTACTTGAATTATTTAAGATATTCTTTTCTTATCTGTAGTCCTATTACAACGAGCAGATTTCAGTTTTCGCGCGCTTTAGCTGAATTATTTAAGATATTCTTTTATTATCGGTAGTCCTATTACAACGAATAGATTTAAGTTTTGGCGGGCTTCGGCTGAATTATTTAAAATATTCTTTTATTATCTGTAGTCTTATTACGAGGGGATTTCAGTTTTCGCAAGCTTTGGCCAAACGAAAATTCGTTGGGATAAAAAAGAAAAACTATTAATTATATTCTAATGAGAAGAACATCCGGACAATGTGCTGTAAGACCGCTTTTTAATGCTGAAATCAAGCTTATGAATTTCAAGAGTGTGCAGACTAATGTGTGTGTATAGTATAATATCTAATTATGCACGAAATTATGATGGTATGGTTTTCACTGTAGCTACATTCCACTGAGTTTTAAGTTCTATTGCGAAGACTAAGTATTTTCTTGTTGTAAATTGTGTGTTTTTGTAAAATTGTGTGTTAGGTACAGCAATGTCCTTATTATTATACGAATACAATTTTGTATATCCGTAACTACTATGTTATGTGGGGATGGAGTTACGTTATCTTGCGCGCTATTTATCCTCATTAGGTACTCGAATAACAGAAACTTGTTAATTAAGTATATACCTATAAAATATTAGTCATTCCATCTTCTCAGGAATAATTATGTTAATGCTTCAATCATCTTTAATTCCAACAGTTGAACTTATAAACATAATACGTATTATGTAGCGTATACATATAGCGCTTGTTCACACCCACGGGTAAAAAAAATCAAGAAACGCGCAAAAAAAAAATTGCAATCAATGTTGGCTTTTATCTAACTTATTAGAGGGGACTCGTAAAATAAAACAAAATTAGTGTGAATATCACAATCATGTTTTAAAAATGGCACTTCATAAATCAAATTCGTTTACAATCATTAAAATAGATAAATAGTGTTTTGTCACTTAGGTGTTGACTCGGCGAGCTAAAATGTATCTTCAAGATTAATTTATCATGGATTTTCTGTTTTAATATAATTATATAATTGTAGACTTTGTAGAAGTACAAATTATATAAACCATTTTATTTTATTGAGCAACCAAAGTATCTTTATGAAACTTTTTTGAATGATCAAGTTTAATGACCTAAATGTTTGAATATAAGAAATACTACCTAACGCATATTATAAAAAAATATATTTTACTTGATATTTCGACAAATACTCAAAATCATGTCATGTCATTATATCGCTCTTTTTTGACGTTGGGTTAATTTTATCACCCACTACAGTTTTCATTTGTATTGCACCTCTGGGATCCTAACTTGGGCCCGATATGAGGTAAACTTTCAATCTAGTATTTGTACCAATGCTATATCGGGCCGAAAGTAGAGTCCCTAATTATTATATTACCTGTGCCTATAATATCTGTGCATGTGCGCTAGATTTTAATGATCTGTGATACTTATTGCACAAGTGATTGCAATATCAGAGTCAGAAACTACAATTTGTTTCTCGAGTTAAATGTTATGTAAGTTCTATTGATTTATAACAATGTATTTAAGTCTATTTCGGTAGCTTGAAAGCGCCATCTACCGACTCCGGGTTGGAGACTCGGCCGGTGAAAAGCAGTTGCCTTGTAGCCTCGTCTTGTATGAAGAAAAGGAATGGTTTGTTTGCTATCACTTCGAAGTTGATCTCCGTGTCTTCGCCGAACTTGTTCACCAACGATATTTCTGTGAATAATGCAAAGATAATTTTAGAAACATTAAACAAGTTTTCCTGTCTTCCATTACTTTCTTGAACATCATGCAATGTCACCTCATACCAGACAAAGTCAAAATCAAAATGTTTTATTTCCTTTGAAATCCTAAAAAATTACATGGATACGACCGACCCTCTATGGGGAAGAACACGCCAGAAACCTCTAATGGAAGATTGCTTCCTAGCTTGTCCTTGTCTAAGGAACTTCATTTCCTGATGGAATCCCGAAGATCAGATGCTCACAACGTATAGATAATTTATTTTGGGGAGCGCTAATACTTCCCGGTTGTGGCATAAACAATACGATAACCATCTTTAGCCCCGGACAGAGCTGGAAATGCCTGGAGTTCTATTAACGCAAACAATCTATAAATGCGTGTCTTTGATGATGTACTCACCGGTAGCGGCATAAGCAATGCTACCCAGCTCGTTGACTTCGATTCCGGATCGCTGGAGCACCTTGGAGATCTTTAGCCTCTGGTGAAGGAGCTGGCCTCTAGCTATGCCAGGGAAGGACGCCGTGTCTTCAAAAGCTGTACGTACTCCGAGCTAAAACGATAATTAAATGTGTTTACTGGTATTCAGTAAAGCAATCCGGGTATCTAATGATAAATGAGCTCCAGTGTTTCGGCTTACATTATATTTTTTAAACCAATAAAAGGAAAGTTAGCTGTTCGAATTATAAAATCAGCTTAAACTTTCAGTGTAGGAAAACGTCATGAGGAAACATAGCATCTCTAAGAATCTCACCTGAACTTCTAACGGTGTATTCCCATAAGCTCTATTTGTCGTCCCTAAAGCGAAGGTCTTTTCCGATAACAACTCAAGACGGACTGGTACGCATAAAATAACATATGGAAAAAGGTGGGTCGTCAACAGCTTAAAAAGTTCATAAAGTTGATACATCCTGTATACAGGACAATATGCCGCTGATCTCCTTGGAATTGAGACTGAAAACTTTTTGAGAAAATGCCTTACCTCTTTCAAGATGCCATCGAGTTGTGATGTGTAGTCAAACTTGAATTTGGGTAGTGTGACATCGACCAGGCGTTCGCTCAAATTGTCCAACTCAAGGCGAAGGTCGCTCAATCCGTTCAGAATTTGGGGCAAACCGGCAATCGCGTTCGGGACTATTATGTACATGGCGAATTTGTTGCCCTGGAAAATAATTAATGATAATATAACAACGATCGGACAACCCCTGATTTCTTGTTTGAAGTCACAAAACCCTAAATGTTTCGCTAGTTA
Organism: Aplocera efformata; assembly: GCA_921293045.1. Lineage (NCBI taxonomy): Eukaryota > Metazoa > Arthropoda > Insecta > Lepidoptera > Geometridae > Aplocera > Aplocera efformata. The sequence goes on from OV121057.1 coordinate 4,661,147, forward strand.
TTGTACTACACATAACAAAACAACAAAACTATAGTTCATTTAACTTTTCAAGGCTTTGCAAACTATTTCAACAGTATTTGTTAGCTACTTAGCTGTAAATAACGTGCGTGGAATTTTACTGTCATTCGCACTCTTCAACTGGAATACAGAAAATGGCTATATGGCTACATGGGGAGGGAAATGGAAATGTCAAAATCCCTTTCCGCCTGATTTTCGGCTAGAAGGAAGGTGAGAGGAAATTATCAAAAAATTGCCATCATTCGGATTGTTAAGGTTGTTGTTGTTGCTTAACACCAGATGACATGTAGCGAAACGCAACTCTACAGTTGCAAAAAAGCCTAAAACTTCTGCCCATAAACAATAGAGCAAACCGTCAACGTTCTATCAAACTTAAAGGGGGTTTGCTTTAAGTTTGACAGAACCCAAGTTGCATCGTTTTGCATCCTTCACACAGAAACATGAAAATGGAACGTCTCATTCCTGGAACGTCCAGTTTAAGGCACATATTATTGAATAATAACGTACCCTGTATGGAAGCCTCAAGATCTTAGCATCATATTTAGTAGACTCCGCATAGTAGAAGTTGTCCTTCACGTTCATAAAGGGAATGGTGGCCTGTTGCTTGGCTGACACATAGAATGGACCCGCCTTGGTGGCGTTGGGAGCAAACTGGTGGCGCCAACTGCCCTTGAAGTACAGGGTGTTAAGAATAAGAACTACCACGTTGGTTACGTCACCTGCAAAGAAAATCATTGATGAGCCCTAGTATATGGCTATAGTTCGTACAATGTATACTATTCAGAAAAAAAAGAGGTGGACTTCTTACCATCGTCAACCAAATGAGATATCTTTCCAGCTGTGGTGTTGGACACCCATTCGTTGATTTTACTGGCCGCTTCCACGGGGTTTAAGAAGTTGACAGTCTTTAGTTCAGTCTTGTAGAACTCCTCGGCGATGGCTGCGAAGCGCTGCCGCGGCTGCGCATTATCTCCTACGTAGATCCGACTTCCAAGGTTGAGGATGTATTCTGGTGACTTTTTCTGTTTGAAAATATTAAACGAATAATGATCAAAACGTATTCTCGAGTAGTTTCAAGTAGACTGGCCAGGTTGATTGTAGCTCTGAATTCTGCGCTGTCGTAGTCGTGAAGTCGATCCCGTCTCAAGAAAAGTAAAACCAATGTTTATTTTGTGTCTGGGTGGAAATATGAATTATAGGTATGTATTTAATAAGTATCTAATTATCTATCTCCCACAGTACAAGCCATGCTTGTGTGCAGGCTACATGGCCCTGTGTGAAATCCATGAAAATGTATTTTTTTTTTAATATCTCTAAACCAGACCTAAATTATTTGTTGTAACACCATTTCACCATTATTCACGTATTAATTCCAAAACTTGGAAATGGGCGCATACGACTCCACGAATAGAATACGAATGGACTCCATTAAATGCGTTTATGATGCTCCAATCCAGTCTATGTGTATAGCTTTCACAAATTTTCAATCAGCATTACTTATCATTATTCCAAGTCAGGAAAATACCATAACGGTACGTGCCAATCGTCCAAATAGACTTATGGCCGTTCCCAATACTCAAACTAACCAAAGGTTCTATTAGTCTAACTAGCTAGCGATCTAGCCAAAGTCTTCCCAATAGCTTCGAGAACATGGCTCGCTCGTTTAAGACGACATACTTTTCTCTAACGTAAGCCCTTGATTTTATAATATAAACAAAGCATCTGAACCAGCATTGTATCTACTCGTATTTGCTCACCTTCAATGAATCAATGATGGTAGAGAACTTCCGTCTGACGAGGTTTCGATCCAGCTCGAATCCCAGGACAGAGCTGAGTTCGGACTGCGTCTGCCCCGTGGCTGCTTCGTTAAGGATCGCCAGAGCGAGCTTCAACCCTAGTGGTGATAGAAGGAAGTTCTCTTCCGAGGATGCTGCAACACGCTGGAAACAAAATTTATAAGCATAGGAATCAGTTCCTTAACCAGTTGGGAGGGTAGTAGAACTCAAAGCCTGAATTTGAAGCTTCGATTCTGTTTTCGATCATCAACTTTGTGTTTGTTTCTGTATTTTAACCACCTGTGATACAGGGAATCTTTGTGCAAGGGGATGAGTGTGATCGCGGTTTAGTTTTATATTCAGTGTAATAAACTATGATAATAATTTGGTATAGTTACCACTCCACACCACGTACATTCCTTTTCACTGCTGCTTTGCTGACCTTTCGGAACAGTTCAGATTAAAAAAAAGGAGATCAACAACGGGAACGTGGAAACCGTAATTTTACTTAAATTTGTTTTCAAATCAACCAATTTAAAGTGTTTTTATTTATCTCACCCCTTCAGAAAATTGTTAATAGCTTACCTTAGTAAACGTCCAGTCGAATTTATCGTAGTCTAAGGTAGCCGGAGTATATTCGTCGAAGGTGTCCCAGTAGTCGGGGTCTACCAAGGTGCCTGCTGGAGTCACAGCTACAGCCCGTTGGACGGTAGACGCTTGTCCAGCATCGTATTGCATTGCGTTTCCGAACACATTGAGTAGTGTGTTCGGATCGATTTTCACATCGGAACTAGCGACAAGAAATGGCGCGGCTGGAAAATCAGATATAACTTTCACTTTCTCATTTCTAATTAGCAGTGTATCTAATTAGAAAAAAGAATTACCTACTACAATTCAAAATTAGTTCAAGTTTCTTATTTACTTATTTCTACCTGCATTAATTAGTACCTTTTAAAGTAAAACGACACGTGAATTTTTTGCTATGGTTATTCGTGGATTACTTAATCTTATTCTATAATTTTTAGATACCTAATCTGAGCATTTATTTTAATTTTAAAAGCTATAACTTTAATTAGTCTAGTCAAATATCGGTAATGGCTTTTTTCAACCAAACTCTTGTTTCTTGTTATAATATTACCAGATTGATAAAAACTGCGAAAAGCCTTACAATAAATTCTTAACAGACTTTGAATTATTTAATCATTTTTAATTATTAGATAATAAAAATGATAATTATGTTTATTTGTCCATTTATAACTGTTTTGCTTATATTAGAACTTTCGTTACAATGTGAAAAGAGAGACCAAATTCATTAAGAGCTCATCAGGTGACAAACTTAACTGATCCTATATGGTAAGATATAATACTAGCTGACCCGGCCACGCGTTGCTGTGGCTAACGTTTTTGTCATATGATAATATTGCAATCATAAATTGAGATGTGAGCTATCCTATCTTTCAAGTTGGATCAAACTGCACAAGGTGTACAAATTTGATTAAAATCGGTTAAGTAGTACGTAATTTATATATATTAAGAGATGATTATCTATTTATTGGATCAGCTTGGATATTATATAAAAAGAACATTTTAATCTGGTAAATTATATATTGTAATACCTAATATTATTATTAAACATGATTTATACGGTGTGCTTATCTACTTTGCTTTTATGATCCACTTGGGCAAATTTGTTCAAGGGGGAAAGATTCAGGGAATTCCCATTAGCTTCCAACCAATCTTGTGACGTCAATGTCTAGAAATCAGAATATGGTCTAACGCCAAGAAGGCAAATAAGTCGATGTCCTTGTAGTAAACTCGTTAATTTAATGAGTCTTAACATTTACCTACTATATTAAGACGTCGGAAGTTTTTTGTGTTACTAAATAGGCAATCAAGCCAAACATGTTGAGATTTGCGCTAAGTATTGGAATTCAAATTTCTCTGTAAATTTGGACGGTGTCAAAATAACAGAGATTTTCGACTTTTTTTATCTTGTAGTATCAAGCAGCAGTGCTCGCATTGCTGTGTTCCGGTGGAAGGGTGTGAGACGCATCATCCCTGTCTCGGGTGATGGACGCAGCAGGATGAATGCGACTTAGTGTAAGATCCAAACCTTATACTGAGTCGCATTAGTGTTGTCATGGGCGGGGGTTGCCACTTACCAGGACCCTCAGTTCGTTCCGTCACTTAATCACATTAAAAAAAAAATGGTAAAGTTGAGGTCATATTCTTGTCACGTGCTTGTTGCCCTAACTGTGATTCCATGTCTGATTTCCATTCTACCAAAAATATCCAACACATTGTTTCACAGTTAAACTTCACACAATTTGTTTTTGACTGTTTTCATACAACATCATAATTTTTTTTTTCTAATACTAATTATTTCCTAATTCGGAATCTTATATTTTCTAAAATAAAAGATTCCTAAGTTGCTCCTTAAAATATTATCTATCTGCCAGTAAAAGTCCCGTCAAAATCACCCTAAGGGCGAGAAATAGAGGATGATAGTATCAAAGTCGGATTTTTCCCGATTTTTAAATCAGTTTTTTAAATTTTAAACTACTTTGTCCATACATGCATACATACTACCATAGACCACCAACACCCAAACATAGGACAAAAATCCATGTTCGTCACACAAATGCTTGTCCTGGGAGGAATCGAACCCACGACCTACAAGGCAAAACTCATTCAATTTTCATAAGAGAATATTTCTACATAAGTATTTCAGTAGTTCTTGGAGTAGATGTGCGAAATCTTCTATGTTTTGTGGATTACGTACGTACGGTAAATGACTGAAAAACAAACAAAACTCTGGTACCTACCCGTGTTTTGTTTGTTTTTCTTTAATACTTAGATAAGTAGATTAATATATGTTCACCTCAGATAACCCATCAAGTCAAATACACACGTACCTACTTTAATAGATTCACGGCTAAGTAGCTATAAATGGCTAAGTAACTAAATGATTGGAAATATTTCCATGGATCTTCAATGCACAGAAATTGGATTATTACAAAACCGCAAATATCTTATCTATAATATATATATTTTATACGTGAACGCCTGGACCAATTTTGTTAATTAATTTTTGTTGTGGTTTTTATTGCCAGAAGAAAAATTGAGAAAGTTGCACAGAAAATTCCTGGAAAACCGCGGGTAAGACCGCGGGGCGCAGCTAGTTTTCTTATAAAAACTGTCATCTTGAAAGAACTTGTCTTTGTAATCACCAGAGGTTTTTTAATCCTACCATTTAATTTAATCCTACGTTTTTTCCGTCTCTTTTAGTTTAGATCAATAGGTACCTAAACGAAATAAATTTATACAATAACGAAATTCGAGGATAATTTAACTAACTACTAATTGAGAGTCATCTAGAGGCCATCAAAAAGTTGTTGTGTCCAGTCTATCAGTGTTGTGGTTGACCAGAGAGATAAAATCCGTTACACAGAACCAGTATTTGTGTCAAACTGGTCTTCATGCAATTTACTATCTACTTTGGATAGTGAATTTTTACATAGCATTGTTTGGTTGATGCTATCAATGGTTGGCAATTGTTTCATAATTCCCACCGGTGGGCTAGAGCTGGAGGGGTTACGTCACACACCATCAAAAACCATAGCCGCCAAGCCGATCCAAGTTGGTAGTCGAATCATATTGAAAATACTTTGATTTTCATAGGACTCACTCTGCTTACAGCAAAGGATAGAAATATTGGTTATTACAAGCAAGATTTGTCGTGTAGGTACTTTAATCAATTAAATAGATAAGCTAGGTAATAAAGCATAGCAAAAACTTACCAACAAAAAACACAAAACACATTCTCGAAGTCATCTTGAGCGACGAATAAGGAAAACCCGATACCTAATAATAAAAAAGTATGTTCAAGGTAATTTTAGATTCGTACTGGTTTGCCTGCGCAAATATAATTTAAACAACAGGCCTTTATCACTATGCACTGAGGTTTATTTTCGTTATGAACTCATTGTAAACGTCCGGACGATGCGCTGTCCAAGAGACGACTACCAAACCATAATAACATATCGCATTTACATTGAAGGCTTCGGTTCACTTTAATTAACCGGTTTCATCAGCCAGTTTTTCTCAGAAATATTAATTTTAACCCTTGTTTTGTAAAAATAAACAGGTAGGAGACCTGATGCATAAGGATTTTGACCTTTGCTTTCCAGTTGAGCTATATCCTAGATCCTGGTATGTCTATTATATTCTAATGTGATAACATAGGTACGTCAATTTATTCGAAGGGCAAAGACGAATACAAATACAAATACAAATACAATGCAGCTTGATTATTGTAATTGCAGCGAAAAGCTCACCACTTGTTCTGTCTACGTTTACAAGGTGAATAGTGGCCCATTGAAGTTCTGCCTAGACCAATTTTGTTCATGTTCGTCAGGTTTAATATAGATGTTCTAATACCAGAATATAGCAAACTCAGTAGCCGTAGTATTTTTCATTCTGATCCTATCTGATGCTGGTGGCAGGACAGTGTTCTGCAAATGCGCTCCACACCCGCACTGTTCCATGTTTTTTTATAACTTTTTTGTACACTTGTCTTTTATAACGTTTAATTTTGTAAAAGAAATACATTTCTATATAAAATATATAATAGTTATGTATAGGTAAAAATTAATTTAAACAGCTAAACCCTGTCTAAACAAAATTTTATCCAAATCGTTATGAGCCGTGGCCGTTAGAGCAACTTCTCGTGTTGTTTTTTTTTTTAAAACGTTACGTATTGGAGAAAGAATATTTTTTAATCACATCAAGTGAGTCCCAGATAATACATATTATAAAATTCGTTTTCTCATTCGATGCGAGAATATTCAATATTTATATTTATATATATTAAATATTTGAAGTTTTTATTTCTTCTTCCTCAATCGTATCGCTGATGATAGATAATTAGAATCTATTTAGCTGGTTATTTACCTATTCATTGTAAATCATTAAGCACGGTTAATACGTGACCAATCCTAATATTTCATATTATAGGTTTTCCCGTTGTTATGGCCAACTAAAATCACGTTTTATCGATCTGTTTGAAACCTGTGCTCTCTGAAACTTTAAACTAAACCTGATATGGCGTCGCACGTCGAGGATTCCGTAGCCAAATCGCAAAAACCGAACCCTTCAAGTATCATTCTCCGCCATTTGACTCCGGAAACTATTGGCACTATACACATGAGAATTGGAAGGTACGTATTCTACGAATCAGTCTCTAGTTAGTAGAGGTTAGCTGCCTACCTACCCGCAAAGAGGGGTAGGTAGGTGTAAAAAGAAAAATGTTATTTTTCTTTTTACACTTCATTCCACTTTATATCCAACCATATAACAAAAAGGCGGACTCTCCAAGCAGTATCCACCAGCCAACCTCAACAATAATAATAAAATATCGCTTACGTACTCATTACTACTAGGACACACTACTACTCATTACATACGCATTAGGATTCCGTGCAGGTGGCATAAAAAATCACTGAAACTAGGCAAACGCCCAAGACCGGAGAACAAAATTCATAAACAACAAGTGTGCCCCAGCCGGCATTCGAATGCAGGACCTCTCGTTTCGAAGGCACGGCTACTGCTAACTAAGCTATGAAGCCGTCAATACTGACCTTTTATTTTGTATGACCAAAGAAAATATTCGCAAGAACCTCGAATTTTGAAAATTTTCATCTTTCATTTCCAACGTTTACAGTTCAAGTTATAAATAAATTCACGACTCTGCCTAAAGGCAAAGGATAGGCAAAGCTTCAATAGCCTACTTTTCACATTGTGGGAACGTAAACGTGATGAGTGGTGAGCTCGTCATTGCTATTGTTTTTTTAGTAAAATCCAAATCGCACAGGACAAAACATTTTTTCCTTACAGTACCACATAAACACGTATTAAACAATTATTTAGTAATAGGCATAACAAAATATTTACATTGTATATATTATTTTTCCTCATAAGATTCACTGGAAATCCACCATTGTCCACACAAATCCACCTTGGTAATATTTGACGGCCAATTTTTGTTTACTCATCATTTCTTGGTTTAAAATCAAAATTCCGATAACGCTTATAGTTTCGGTACGCAGTTCCCAAATAAATAAACGTAAATAAATATACGTTTACACACTCATACAGGCACTAGGATTCCCTGTGTCGCAGATGGCATGGACAAACACAGAAACAAGACAAACACCCAAGATCCGAAAACAAACTTCATGCTCACCACACAACGTGTGTCCCGGCCAGGAATCGAACCCGGGACCCCTCGCTTCGAAGGCAGGACTACTACCAACTATGCCACGGAGTCGTTGTAATAATAAATTATTTATAACATTTCGAATTTTACGCCAAATGCTATTTTCGAATGAAAAATCCTTTTAAACAGACTTCTCAATTAAGGAAGTTCTCAATTCGGGAGCGCAAAATAAGTGATGAGCCTATTGAACTAGATTTATTTGATTTTCAACCAGTTATTCTACAAAATTAATACGGACTTTTGTTTCATAAAATATAATTTATTTATTTTTCCCCATTCATAAACAAAACATCTATAATTTAATATAAAAGTATACACCAAAATATTTTTCACGAAACATTATTATTTTAAACTACAGACCATTTCTGCGCACATAATAAATAAATAGCTACGAGAAACTAATTAAAAATAATTGTTTATTGTAATATCCCAACAGTTAATAGTACTATATATGTTAACAGGGTACAGGTACATGTCTATGGCCAATCAGGTACTGAGAGAGATCAGTAAGAATTATTATCATTTATACAGCACCAAGAAACAAAGCCGGAGGAAAATAACTTTATTATTGCTTATAGATTCCATCTAACAACTTTTTTATTCATCAATCTCATATCTCAATCTCGAAATGATTTTCGACACGTAAAAATTTACACAAAAATCACGAAGATTTTTAATAATAAGACTGCGTTAGTAAAATCCCAAATTTTGTTAATTATAAGCAAAAAAACTTAATCTCGAAATGATTTTGACACGTAACAATTTACACAAAAATCACTTAGTAAATTCTGCGTTTGTAAAATCACAAATTTTGATAATTATAAGCAAAAAACAGTAGTCACTCTGGTTCAAGCGAGCTCCTGATTTATTTAGATAAATGAGCAAATACGATTTCCAAAATTAGTCGTATACTTGGGGTGAAAATACAGAAGTTAAGCAGGATTTCTTACCAAGTCATAGGTAAATTTAGCTGCTACACGACCAAAGTAAGGGCGTCCAACATATACCTATTTGAAACAAACTAGCAAACTCATTTTGGATCACACTTTTACACTTGGTGTCAAGTAATATACGCTGTGATTTAATAAACTTACTTAAAAAATCATCTAATGCAGTAACAATACAAATAACAGGACTAAAACACTTGTGATTTACATAACTGGACTGTAACATACATAAATGATTAAAAATACTTGTGTTTTAATAACTTTAGCAAAAATAATCTCATAAATTTTAATTTATACTGGCAAGGCGAAATTTTTTTTTATCTTTATATATCATGACCTTGACCTTGGAATGTACGATTCTGGAGTGCTCGCCAATAATACAGTCAGTACCCAAAAGTGGAGGCAGATCTGGAAACAATAATAAATGAGGTTTGAACTAATTTCATTTAAATACACATAATTAAATATAATTAATATTTAAAAAAACAATGCCCATCTTCTTACTTCCAACGGATGTAATACGTATAAGTGTTAACGTTTATAATAGGTCGTCATGCAATTAGCCGTCATTTCATACGAGTCGGTTTTACTGCTAAGGCGCGCTAATAGATGTTTCAAACCAGAAACCGATTTGGATATTAAAATGCTCGTTTTACTGTGTAGTGAATTAAAATTATACATATACACGTTAGGTGAGAGTATATTTTCTGCATACCCCCTTACAAAGGATATTTCTTCGCTATCCCGCCGTTTTGACTATACCCACCGCTTGTCTGAAAACGCACTTCGCTGAAGATCAGCTCCGAGCGAGTGTCGTCCTTTACTTGTCTGTTATGGAACCATTTGAGTTAGCCAAAGTTGGCTGCGTTGCTCCAGAGGTTGGCGTCGTACACCGCCCCCCCCCCCGGGCACAAGAGCCCCCGCCAATAGCTGCGAGACCACGTGATCGGGTTCCACTAAGCGCATCTCCATGCGCTTTCCCACGTGGGAAAAAGTTGGGAAGAATTTTAGGACTGTTTCCCAACTATCTATGGCCCTACCAACCTTCAGTTATGCGGACTGAATCTGAGGTAGCAGATCCGCCTACCCCCTTACAAATTGTCTCCCTTTCTTGGATTGGATACCCAATCGTTTCCACTATACCTGTTCGATTTCTACTGTCTCATTGAGGGTAGTTGGTGATTCACCATTGATTGATTGTTGATTGATTGATTGTTGATTCACCATCGCCTTCGCTCGAACGCGTTAACACATATTACTTCCCTTCGACCGTGTCGAAAGTTTCATTAAGCTAGACGATCTAGCCCTGGCCCACTGTGTTGTGGATATTGACAATCACAAACACACACTGTGGAACTTTGGAATCCCGACTCATCCTGGACTCCTGATGGCGTGCCTGTGCCGTGGATGGTCCTGGAATTCTGCCTGGAGCGCTTCGAAAGAGGTAGGTGTTCAATTACTCTCTTGAAGAAAGTAGATCGAACTTTTACACCCTAACACTATACATTCCATTCTAAACATATTTCAAAAGATTAAACTTGTATTATCCAGGTGGTCCTTGATGTCAGGACGCAACAATACCCCTTCTGGGTATTTTAGGACATTTTCTTGGAAATATCGCATGAAACTCACCATATAAACGACGACGAATATCCTAAACGCAGGATGCCGTTTAATTACGGCCGCCATTCTGTACGATATCATCTGCAGCGTCGAATCGGAGTAAGATCTCCTCTGCCGTTCGCTTTGCAAGTTCAACACGCTGTGGGAGTTAGCGCGGTGTGAAATTTCCACTTTGTATTTAGACTGTTAAAAAAAAACACAAAAAATATAAATGAAAGGTATTGAGGAACTTTTCGCTGTTCACTTTGAAAGAAATAGTTGGCCATTGGTACAAAATGTCCACGTTTGAAACACTCCAATGTTCCACATTCCAGCAAGTTATACGAGCCCGCGTAGTCTTGAGCTTAGCGATAAATTACTATCTTCTTAATTCCCCATTCTTTATTGTACACCATATAAAAGATTATTACAACCATGAAGTAGAAAGGTACACAGGCGAACTTAACCCTGAAAAGAGTTTTCTTCCAGATAGAAAATATGGGTAAAAGTTTGCTTTAAACTCACATCTAACTTATCCAGTTGTATCTTCAGCATATTATTCTCCGCCAACAACTTCTCGACCGTCGCTTGTCTCTGGACGAGCGTCTGCGTCAGATACGTGATCTTCTTGTTGTCTATGTCCCGGGTGACGTCATAGTCGGCGACATTCAGCGCACTCGTGTCAGTGGTCTTGACGGAGGAGGTCGTGTCTCTGAGATTGCTAAGCTCCGTCTCTTTGTCGCGTAACGCTGTACGGAGGCTGGCTATTGTTTGGCTCGTTTCTATCTGGATTGATTTTAGCTCCTGTGGGATAGATTGTAAAATATATACCATTATATATATATAATAGTAAACTCAAACTTATTTATAATATTAATTAGAACGGAAAAACCACTCTAATTATAATAACATAATTTTTGCTATAAAACTTAAAACAAATTACAATACATGTAAAAAATTATACATACAAGAAATATAAACCGGTTAATTCATTCATACTTCACTTTCACAAAAAAAACGGCTCAACGGATTTGGATGAAATTTGGTATCAGGATAGCTTATATGGATTAACATATAAGCTAATTATAATCCCGGAAAACCGCGGACAACACTGCAGGGGATAGCTTGTGTCTACGAGTGCAGTTCTTCTCTAGGGGACAAGATTTGCATAAGAATACCTTCGCGAATGCGGCGCATTGCTCTTCGGCCCGACTCCTCAAATCGCGTTCATCTCTCAACGTGTCTCGTAACGCCATCACCAATCTCTCGGCCGCCGTACGCCTCCCCTCCACTTGTGATAGACAAGTCTTTATAGTTTCAGAGTCATTCTGCACGCGGGCGATTGCATCCGATAATTCGTCTCTCTCTTCCCTGTAAACATACGCCATGAATATTCAAATCATGATTGTGACCAATAAACGTTACACAGTCATACCTCCGTACTAGGATTCTCTGTGTCGCAGGTGGCATGGGCAAACACAGAAACACGAGATACCCGAGAACAAACTTCATGCTTATCACACAAAGTGTGCCCCGACTGGGATTTGAACCCGGGACCCCACGCTTCGAAGGCAGGGCTACTACCAACTAAGCCACGGAGTCGTCAATTGTTATTGACCAATTGTCGCCAATTGTTATAAGTAAAAGATGTCCTTTGTGCATGGTATTTGCGGGTATAAATGACCAAATCAATATGATCCTTAAATTAATCTATACTTATAATAAAACTGTAACAGATCCTGTACAATGAAGACATTTTGAACATTTTTTTTTGGAGGGAACTATATTTTTTTTAATTTTTGTCTGTCTGTATCTTGGCCGCGCATCACGCCGAAACTACTGAATGTATTCAAATGAAACTTGGCATGATAAGAGTTCATACTACGAGGTAGGACATGGGATACTTTTTATTCCGAAATTTAGCACTGTTCCCGTGGGAGAAGGGATGAAAGTCTCCGAAACGGCTAAACAATTTTGACAGGACTTTCACAGGCATACAGGTGATGTTATACGGAGTAAATGAGAAAACTTTTAGCAAAAATTAGGGATCCGCGCAAAAGAAAATTATATTCCACGCGGACGAAAACGGATCACAAAATAACTAAATGTGCAAATATGCTTTAATCACTCGCCATGATTACTAATTCATTCGCTACGGCACTAATCATATCGCATACTATACTTTATTATATTAAGTACTAATCGCTAAATGCACTAATTACTCGAACTAATCAGGTATTTTTATAGGTAAAAATGCATCAAAAGCGGCAACAGGAATGCGCTATAAACTCCCATTTACAGTAATGAGGTTTAATCTACCTTTGAGCGGCTTTAGTACAAATACTATGCACCTGCACTAATTACTCGAACTAAACACTAACCAAAGTGCGAACTGCCCTAATCACTTAACAACTGCACTCGCGAATGAGCAGATTGCGCAAAATTCCCTTTACAGAAATATTTTGTAATAAAATGTTTATATCTTCAAAAATAGACGATAGAGCAGGTAGTGAGGTGTACAAATCCTAACCAGTTTTGCCCCTTTTTAAATGTGAAAATCTGTAATTACTGAAATAAAACAGAAGTTTTTGATCAACCTATCAACATAAATTCATATTTATAAAGAAATGTCAAATATAAATCTGATAATTGATTGAATCGAGTTCGAGTAATTCGAAACTCTAGCCATTATACGAAAATTATAGCAATTGTATTATTCTGGGAATTCAGAAAAGGAATTGCAGAAAAAATTGCTCAATGTGGCCTTTTTGGACTCAATATGGGAACAGAGCAAATTGAAATGTCTGCTAATAACTAACCTCACCGCCCTGATGGTAGTAGCACTGCCTTCTGCTCTGTAGGTCGGGGATTCGATTCCTACCCAGGACAACATTTGAGTAACTACCATACATGTTCTTTGACTGGGGGTTTAATATGTATATAAAAAATGTGTCGATCACTAATCTGGTGAGTAATTAAGTATAAGCTATGCTTGCTTTGGGGCTTAAAAGTCTTCGTGTTTCGTAAAAAAAATGCTTAAAATAACACAATTTTGAAGAACGATTTTTGGGAAGACCAATGTTACAATACTCAGAGATATGAACATTTATTTTACCCTGTATTTACCTTACCACCACATTTCTACGATACACTGATCTTATTACAATAATATTTTGGAATATCAATATATACCAAAAAATAAAATTATGGTGTCTGTTTGTAATGTCAAAATAACAGCTTTTTACTGAATGCATTTGAAAGTATATACGGTACATAATAACAAACATAAAATTTATAAAATTTTTGTCTCGCTGGCTGTCTATCTATCTGTTCCGGCTAATCTCCAAAACGGTTGGATCAATTTTAACAGGACTTTCACTGGCAGATATCTGATGTTAAGGAGTAACCTAGCCTACTTTTATTTTATAAAAATAATTCGGGTTTCGCGCAGAAAATATGTTAGTCGCGTAGGGTTAACAACGGGGGACAATGCACAATACACCCCTATGCGGGACGTCAGTGGAGGTCCAGTCACCCCACCCAGAATTAGAATTAGATGTTAGTCGCGGGGATGAAATACGTATGGATTACTCACTTCAAATTTTCCAACTGTTCCATCAAAACCCTGGTGTCCTCAGTGAGGTTGAGACCATCCTGCAGCGATTTGATTTCGCTGTCCTTAGCAAACAGCATGCCCTTCACCCGCACCTTGTACGCCTCCCAATCCTTCTCCAATCTCTGGCATTCAGCGTTGGACTTGTCCAAGTCACTTTGTAACTCTGTGATGGCAGATTGAGCGTGGCGGAGCTCATTATCTAACTTCAATCTGGAGGTTTCGGCTTCGGATTTGCTTTTCGTCATTTCTCTTATCCTATACAATTGGTTGGCATTAGTACACTTAGAACATATTATTTCCTTTCTCATCGCAGGTTTGTCCAATTGTTTTGTTTTTCTCGCATGTATTAACCTATTTTTTCTTATATTTTCAACTTTTGATTGTTGTTTTGTTTTGTTTTTCTCGCATGTATTAAACCTATTTTTTCTAATATTTTCAACTTTTTTTTTAATATTGTCTACTTGTCTCCATTAACACGCTGTGACGCCCTATAATTGCGGGACCACTATTATTTAAGACCTTTTATTATTATAAGTTTTATGTTCAGTGTATCCTTTGTTGGGAGTCCTTATTAAATAAATAAACGTAAATTAACGTTTACACACTCGTACCTCTGCACTAGGATTCCCTGTGTCGCAGATGGCATGGACAAACACAGAAAAACAAGACAAACACCCAAGACCCGAGAACAAACTTCATGCTCACCACACAAAGTGTGCCCCGGCCGGGAATCGAACCCGGGACCCCTCGCTTCGAAGGCAGGGCTACTACCACTAAGCCGAGGAGCCGTCTAATAAATAAATAAACGTATTAGAATCTTTTTGGTGCATACATGGAATAGAGGAAAATAGTGACGCCTTTTATAATCCTTGCGATTATGCTTGCTTGCACAAAGCTATTTTTTTCTACATTTTTCTGTCTATTACTATATTTTCCGAAAGCAGTCTTGTTGAAATTGGAAAATGGCGTTTATCTCTTTCTAATAACACGTCATGATGAAAAATGTTAACAAGTCGTTGTTTATTTATTTATTAAGGCAATGCAAACAGTACACATTGTAAACAAGATATACAATCCGGTAGAGGTCTGATCCTAATTCAGCGAACAAGTTTATGAAGTCATTATAGATTCTAGCTACAATTAAAACCTACATCTCGAAATAGTCGCGGATTTTGTGCGAGAAGAAAGACGTAAGAAGACGAGAGATGATACAGATGATACAGAAATGTTTTGGTTTACATTTCGTTCAAATCGTACCAAGTAAAAAAACTGCCCGGTCAGTAATTGCACAATTCAATGGGCGATAATTCAATGGAATTAGACATGAGCTTCGAAAAGCACGTTAAAATGTCTGTCGAATTGCTTCGGTTTAAAACTCCGACACGAGAATTGGCCACTGAAACGAAAAGAAGAATAAATATGCATGTAATATGGCTTACTTTTCCTCTAAATCTTTATTGGCATCTTGCAACAATGTGATTTCTGTTAATAGCCTATCTTTTTCATGTTCATGGTTTTTTTGGACATCAGATATTGCAGTTATTTTTGTTTTGATCTGCTCCAACTGAGACGCAAGAGATTCCTTATCGAAGTTTGCTCTGTGGTTTTCCATCATAGAATTTTCCAATTTCATGTGTGCTTGGCTTAGTTCTGTAAAATATATTTAAATCTTGGTGAAAAATTATATTTATAATCATAATTTTTGTATTACTAATGTGGCAGGATTATCTGACAGTCCATGTTATTTTATGTGGTTACTGCCACCCATAAACAACAGCAATGTGACTCCAATCCTCCTATACCGCAGTATATGACCTAAATCACGTGTCTCCAAATACATTAAAACGGGGATGTTACATTTTATATGCCTTGTAATTTTACTGGAACCCACACCCTTCCACCTGAACACAGCAACGTGAGTAAACCACTACTTGGCAGATTACCAAGTGTGATGGTAATTCTCTGAACAGAATTCAAATGGCAGAAATTCTACTGGTACTTTGGGTTGGTCCTTTTGCAGTACCCAGGGGATATGTGTGAGGACTCTGAGGGTACATCTACGGACACAAAAAACATGGACCCCATTAAACTTCCTTCAAGTAGTATCAATGCTTAAAGGTGATTTAAGCAATATTTTATAGTTATTTTACATTTAAATCATACTTAACTATTACCACTATCATGTAAGGCTATTACGAGTAAATCTAATCTACCCCACCAATCTTCCCTACTGGTGGGATAGGGTGAAATGATTCCAATTTCGAAGTCCATGATCATATCTGAATTTATGAGACTAAATAACATGAAGCAAGGAATACTCCCTGAGATTAGAGTGATTCTTTTACTGTCATAAATTGTACCTTAGAACTGTTATTAATAAAGATTACTAGATTATGCAAACATCCACTTTGATTAGCTAATATCAGGTATGAAATAATTATTGCTATTTAGTGACAAATGGTACATAAATAGTATGATAAAATGTGTATGGGTTTATTAAGACTGATGTCTTCTGTTACATTTATGCAACTTTCATGAGTTATTATGCCAACGAACCTTTGAGTAAATGACACAATGCACAAAGCTTGCACACAAAATAAATGGGCTCTAAATACCTTTGCTAACTACATCATTACCCTCCTCACTTCTCCGCAGCCTGTCAAGTAATTCTGATACTTCTCTGTTCATGACATTGAGCTCATTTTTGAGCATAGCATTCTCAACTTCAAGATTTTGCAATTGGATCGTCCATCCTTCATCATTTATTAGTTCCAGATCCGAGGGTAAGCTGTGTCCTAAAAAATAATTACAGTGCTATTATGAAATCAGAATTAATTATTTGGGGGTGTTGATTTTTTCAGATTAAGACAACTGAACTGATTAATCTGATCTTTTTTACACAGGTAGAAGAATGTTACAATAAAAATGTGCCAATTGTATGCAATTATGAAATTCATTACCACTATCCACAGTCCTATTTTGAACTTAAAAGTACTTATATACTTTAATTATATATTTTTTAATGAGATTTGTTGTGTAGTATTAAAGAATATTAAGTTTGTATGCCAAACAAATTAATATGATGATGAAGATTTTGTTGTTTTTAACAATATGGTTGTTTTGAGATTAATCACACAAAAAAATTGTCAACCATTATTGTTGCACAAAGCTGTATAAAGTGGAATATGAAAATATACTATGTAAAATATTAATGTTAATTTATTAAAACATATTAAGTCAAAAATTTTGATATTTTATTTAGATTGTTTACTGAGAAATAAAATACCAACACATCAACTTTCTAATTTAAAACTGATATACATTCTATAGTTGCATCATGTCTATTGAATGTTGCACTTTACTTTTAAACATGAAACTTACTCCTTTGTCTCAAGCCAAACTGATCAATTGTTTGAGTATCCCCTTGCACATCATCAACCAGTGTCTTAGGACAGTTATTAAGATGATACTGTTGAGTTTTTCTTGCAGGAGACTTTCTCAACCGGGGCCCATTCTTATTCTCTGGAATATCTTTGGTTTGTGAGCGTGACTGGTGTTGGGTAGGAGATGGTTTCCTACTGGGAGTGTAGTTTGATTTGGCCTCTGTTACTGCTGTTTTCTTCAAAGTCCGAGCAGGGAGACGTTTTTTCTGAGTCCAGTTGCCATCCGGGTGCATGGCATATTCATTTTTTTCAAATTTATTTTTTTTCTGGTTGTGGTTACGGATCACTGCGCCAGTAGACTCATCCAGATTGTTAAGCAGATTTTCTGCTCTTCCAGCGAGGTCCGCAAACCAGGCCATTACAAAAATTTATGTTGTGTCTGCAAATAATTGTTACAAAAATGAGAAGTCTACGTGGGCAACAGAGAAGCGAAGCTAATGAACACAACTATTTCTTGAGGAATACTCATACTGCTCATATTAATTTTGTACTTTACCAAGCATGAGGAATCATTACAACGAAGACACGAAGATTTGTAGGAAAATAAAATTAATGTAAATAGATTTTTCCCAATTTCGAATACTTCATCAAAAAAAATTTTAGGGATGCTTGCAGCGAACGATTTTTCGAACGAAACCAGAATATCGATATATTAAACATAAGATACCTATTCTGTTCCATTGAAGATAACATCGGTTCTATTCTACCAAATGTGTTGTTTGTTTATTATTGTTAGCTGTAGCCCGTGGCATCGGCTGCGTAGAATTTTTTTTAGGGTGCCTTCGAAGCGAGGCGTCCCGGGTTGAACTACCAACAAAGCCATGGAGCCGTCTGACTCATTCAAATTAAGAGATAAATATAAATATTCATGGGCATTATACACTGTGCCATCTAGCTCCAAACTTAGCATAGCTTGTACTATGAAAACTAGATAATGATAAAATACATTTTCATACATTCTTTTGTAATTACATACATATTAACACTCAGACACAAAACAAATGTCTATGTTCGTCACACAAATGTTTGTTCTGAGTGGAAATCTACAGCGCAGAAGTCTGAACTACAACCAACAAGCTGTGAGGCCAGTCAAAAGGAAATAATTTCGATAATTTCTGTTTTAATTGCAATGACATCCAGAATACAGAGTTTAAAAACAAAAGTGCTAAAAAAAAACACATTCATATCAATTAATTTTTACATACAATATAATAATATAGTTTAATTTAAGTAAGTTGTATTTATATTTGTTCATAATTAAGTGTGGTGTGCAATAAATTGTTTTTGTATTGTAATGTATTGTATAGTATTTGACCTACATTTCACCTCATAGCAAGGCATTTTTTGCTAGCATACTACTGACGGATGACACGTTGAAGTTGGTGCTTAGATTAGAATTTTGAGAATATTTCCATGAAAGATTATCAATCAAGTAAGGAATTTATCCCACAATTAACAATTTTTTTACAATTTATTTAAAAAGCTTGTGTATATATTATAGAACATTAAAATATACAACGAAAAAGGGTATTTATAAGGTCCTAGCGCAGACCAATACCAGGATAGTACTATATTATCGATATTTAGTAACCGAGCGTTTGTAGTCTTGATATTTTTATCGATTCTGACTACCTCTGAAATCCCTAGCGCAAAACAATACAAAATCGTTTCTTTTACTTGCCATTGGATACGAAATGATGTCATAAAAATGAATTGCTATTGTCAGTGTCAAATTGCTAACAATGTCAACATCAAAATGAAGGTTTTTTTTTATTATTGTTTTAGCGTTCGAGCAGGAAAAGGGCATTTTACTTCGTGGCGACGCAGAAAAGTGAAAATCAACCGAGCCACCACGCTAAATAACTCCGTGTGTCTCGCTCGCGAGAGATCGTTCGATGTTCGTCGTTGTACAAACCGAACGCTACTGTAGTTATGTTGTTTTTATTTTATTGCGATGAATGATGAATTTGACGAACTAGAAAAACACAGTATTTTGATTACTAATTAACATTCTACTCTATTATTAGAAAACTGTATGATAAAATGGATTTTGAAAGTCCTGACGTTGAGAAAGATTTCCCCGGCTTGTATGCATCCGAAAGTGGACGAAAAAGTAACGAAAGTGACTGTAAGTATGTTGTACTGAAAAATCTTTTTCAAGCCATTGCACAGGCAAATCCCGAATGCAGCTGGTATCTATGTAATAAAATAACTACTAACCTATCAAAATGAATATGAGTAAGGTGGCTATGAGCTCAACCATGTCAAAGATATTTCAACTGTTGACTGCGGTTCCTTAGAGACGGCCTGGCCTTTCCTAAGTGCTATTGAGTGATGAACTTACAATTCATTCAGTCAGTGTTTATCTTGTATGTATTGGCCATGCCACTTATGGTACACACATTTCCTCTGTTTGGATATCGGAGTTTGTAAAACATTACATGTTTTATGTTCTTACTGCAGGGGCACAAGCCTGCTCTTAATTAGCAAATGTATATGGCCACTATATATAACTGTCCTTATCTACCACGGGAACTCACTTTCAACTACTAGATATCATATTTATTTAGTATTTTACTTCTAGTAGATGCTTGTTTCATAACACCTTCATTTTGGTCTTGGTGTTTCTTGATTTTGGTCATTTGAATCAGCAACCTTAAAAAAAAAGTAGTATCTGTAGTACTTAGACTGTAATATCAGTAATGTGAAAAGAAATGTTATATTGCTAACTATATCTAACCATTCATCAGTTAGTGATGGAGGGGACCATGAGAAGCCAAGCAAAAAGGACTTATTGGGCAGAAGAAAAGAGAAAAAAGAAAAGAAAGACAGAGGCTATGCCGCCCTTGAAGGGGAAAGTTCTCCGGAAGAGGACACGGACACAAAGTGAGTATTATTTTTATAATAAAACATATTCATATTTAGGGTTTCATACTTAAAAGGGTAAAAAAAACCTCTCAAAATCTGATAAGCCTACGACAAAACATGGATTTTCTGTGTCATTATTGTTTATATCTATCTACAATATACTAATATATTAAAGCCAAAGAGTTTGTTTATTTGTACATGCTAATCTCTGAAACTACCAGTTGGATTTGAAAAAATATTTTTGTATACAATAACCACATTCATGGCAAAGGCTATATCTACCATTACACCAAAGTTCTTGGTTAGTCTAAAGTATTAATATTTGTAAAGTATAAGTGTGCTCTTAGTGTTTTCTGTAATTTAATTTACTTAATTTTAATTTGTACATGGGTGAAAATATGGGGCACAGCTAGTGAATTATATGTGTATACAAAAAAGTACTATATTAAGAATTGTATGAGTAATCTGTGTTTCATAGTACAAGCATGCTTAGTTGGGAGCTAGATGGTGCTGCATGAAATGATAGGATACATATATAAAGTTTTTTTGTAAAAAATGGTATAAAAAAATGACTACCCAGACACAACAAACATCTTCGTTCAGCACACAAATGCTTGTCCTGGGTGGGAATTGAACCCACAATCCACATTGCAGAATACAGAGCCACTACCAACTGCACTGTGAGGCCAGTCTTCCTTTGTATGAGAGCTACTATTTTTATTATGTATTTAAATATTATTATTTCTAATTTTTTTGTTGTGTTATTTTTATTTTTTTGTTTTCATTATTTTAATTATGTGACAAAGCCCTTTTACAGCTGAAACTTGTTGACATTGTTGTATTGAGTTCTTTGACATTATGTTTTTTATATTCCTGACGAAGCCTCTCTACAGCTGATGATCTCATAATAAGTTGTTATTGAATCACGGTATCTTGGCTGTTTTCTGAGTAGGTCAAATTTATATTTTAGGTTTTGACGATACAGAGTGTTCTTGATGTACCAATATGTGGAAAATAAATGAAATGAAATTAAATGAAAACTGTCAACTCTATTGTCGAATTTTTCAAGCCACCCGAAGGCTGCAGACATGGCTTATCAGCTAGTATAGCCGAGAGTAACATCTTAACATCTAATCTTATCAACATCTGTTCAAATGCCACTAAATTGCCACAACCAATTTTTTTTTTCACTTTAGGGAATCCTCATATGACTTGCGGGGGGCAATTGGAAGGGTTATACCGGACTCCTACCGGCTAAACCCCAAACGGAGATCCACCATCTCGCCTTTCACCTACCACTACGGCCGCAGAGGATAGAGAGTGCGGCTCCTCGCAATACTGACAATTCTCTTCCTCTGCGGCCGCGGAAGGTAGGGAGAGCGGCACTCCGCAATACTAGCACTCTCCCGCCGTGGTCCCTTACCCTAAGCTGCAGTTCCTCCCATACAACACCGCCACCTACAGTGCCACTCCTAGTTGGCTTGCAGGCCTAAAGGAACAGCCTCGCTCGGGTTCCTCTTAGCTTCACTGTTCAATACTCTCAATAAGAAAGATGTTTTAACATAAGGCACTAATATGGATGTTGTCAAATACAAAATTCCAAATAAAAACAACAAATATTTTTTCCTAGAAGTCCTTCAAAGTCTAAGAAAACAAAATCATTCAAGTTTCCCACCAAAAGCAAGGAGAAGCGTGAAAAATCACGTGACAAAGAGAAGGTTCTCGAAGAAGTTGTGAAACACAAGGAGTTAAATGATAAGGAGAAGAAGAAAGAGAAGGAAAAGGAGAGAAAGGAGAAAGAGAAGCGAGAGAAAATGAGAGAGCTAAAGGTAAGCCTTCACATGAAATAAGTGAAATTTTAAAAATGTTTTGGCTTACTATTGGAACGTAATTATAGAATTTATTAAACACTTGCAAAAATTACAAGTAGTTATTTGTAATTTTTAAGTGTTTTTTATTTTGTTAGCTGTTTTGCACGGATAAGCTCAGCGTAATATTTTTTAAATAAGTGACTTTTAAAGGGTAACATAATTAGTGTCCTTAGGAAACTAAACTAGATTATCGTTATCTAGATTAAATCTGTCCATATCCTATGGATGAGTAGCAAAATTTTTACAAGTGTGTTTTTGGTATGCAATTTTGCGCGGATAAAGCGTGTCAGCCCTACGACGCGACATTCGCGCCTCCCGCTCATGGAATTAAAATAAATTAACAAGTTAATTTTACGCAAACTGTAAAAATCCCCGACTTGGTGAATAGTAATGAGCTGATGAAAATCAAACACCTGAACAGATCTTCATAAATTATAGCTATCCAGCTGGATCACGTCAACTTTCAAAGACAAAAAAAATGCAACTAAATTGGTTCTTCCGTTCAGGAGCTATGATGCCACAGACAGACACACATACACAGATACAAACTATAAACTATAACATCCCTCTTTTTCATCGGGGCTAAATAAAAAGAGATCTCCACGAGCGCTTATAAAATGACCATTACAAACACTGCCAGTTTTCTAATCTTAATTTACCAATGTAAAGATTACAATAGCACTCCTAACGCTTCGTTTCACTGAATATATTATGAGCATTTGAAATGCTTCATCAACGTAATGCTTATGACTGAATTGCTAAGTTCAATTTTCGCGCTTCAGTGGTTTGTACCTTTTGCATAATTTTCGCCATATTTCCCTTACTGCGCCGTTTGTAGTGCCTTCACACGGGCGATTAAATCACAAGGCTGTGCGATTTGCAGCGCTCGCAACTTTCAAGTCATACTTACGAGTATATGGCTAGATTCCAAGTAGGTCACGTCGATTATGTCTCTGAAGTGCCGGCTTTGCCCAGCGGCTTGGGACAATTTATGATCTATTTTATTGAAAACAAGACAGGACCTAGTATCCAAGCAAAATTCTAGGGACTTTCGAAAAAATCGAAGTTTTGTCTGGGTTGAAACGCCTTTTGAAATTTTGGGTCAATGCTTCAGTAAATAATCCACGGCAGCACTGAAGCAGTCATGCCTCTAGCAAATGCCGAGAAGCGGCCGTTTTGTGCTCATATTAACATTCTAAATTGTTATTTAAACTATTATTTTTCATTTCTATGTCACAAATAAATAATTTATTATTCTAACGTTTATTATCAAGATATCGCTTTTTCTAATTTGATTATCGGTCGATTAATCGCTCGCAGTTATATTGCCCGTCTAAATAACACTCGTAGGTGTATTGTAACCTTGGTGAGCCAGTGAAACGTTTTGTTCAGTTGTGTCTCGGCCGCGAGCGATGCATCATCTGCGTAGTGTGTTTACCAAGGTAATCCGTTTACCTGTATGCCTAATCGTGATACTTCATTAATCTATAAATTGTATTTGAGTGCGTTTTGTGTCGGTGATGTGACCGGTGGGATTACCTGCGGGTAGATTGAAGATTGTTCTTAGGTTGAAATCTACAAACCATTGCTATATTATTAAGAAGTTTTCACGTAATATGTTTATGTTTAATTACAATATCCCATCCACTAAGCGATGTCAATAGACAAGAAAATTTAATATTTTTATTTATTGAACTTCAAATCTTGTTATTAAATTAATAAGGGTAGATTTACGTGGACAACGTAATTACTCAGATCATAATTATGATGTATAATTATATTTGAACACCCAAACAATTGGCAAAACTAAATATATCATTACAATTTGTTTTGATTTTGAGTGATGCGATATGACTCTCATATACCAGCCCTAAATTCGGGATAGACCTTTGGTTCGAAGGTCACTGACTAATTCCTTAATCAACCAATTAAGTCATAAATATGGAACCCTTGGTTATGTTGTAATGCTTGTTAAAATAGCTCGACTTAACGATCATCACGCATGTAAGATAGATTTAGGCACAAAGAAAACTAGGTAACCTATTTAGGTAAGCTTTTGAAATAAGTTTACGTTTGACCAACAGTTTTGAAATTAAAATTTGTCGTGTCCAAATGCACTAGGATTTCTTGTGTCGCAGATGGCATAGACAAACTCACACAGTGTTTCCCGGCCGGGAATCATATTTATATCATTTATTTGTCTTAGGAACGCTTAGGAACTGGCTTCGTCTTTTACACAATTAATTAGCAGCAATACCTACATGAGCCTTGACAAGTTTATAATTCATAAGTATCCATTTTTAATCCTTTATTAACCCTTTTTAATTACATAAGTAGACAGGTAAAACAAATAAAATCGTCCATCCTTCGGGACCTTCGAAGGCAAGAGTACCAACTACGCCACGATGGCTTTCGTATTTAAAGGTATAAATGAGTTTCCATTTAAACTGATTTAGAGCGTACGGCGATGTCGGATTTAGTCGGCCCATTGCAAGATCGATAGATTATTATAGATAAACTCTATTGTTATTAACAGTACTGCTCTAACTGATATTGTATCCTAAGTCTAGATTTACTGGTAATTTCTTACTGCTGACACTGTCGAAGTTTTTGTTCATTTACATTTTCTAAGGCCTTCTACTAGCCTTGGAAATTGCCACTTGGCCACAAAATAAGTTAGCGGAAAAATATATAAGTACGTATGGAGATGAAACACAGTAGTGCTAAATGTAAAGTTTAATTACTTATACATTTAGCGCCACTGTCACGCCACATTTAGCATAAGACAGTCTTTAATTCGTAGAATTGCTAAATAATACCTAGTGAAGAAAAGTCAACAGTGAAGAAACTCAAACTCATAATCCTTTAGATCTCAAGTATCGTTTGGACACGTCAATTTGTATACACACAAGTAAATATAAAACGTGTCACAGGAGCTTTCAAGCAAATTCTTTTTTTTCTTATTTTCTTTGGACCAAGCACATTCAATTTGATATGTCAAACTAGAGTCAATTTTCATGTTCTAGCTTATTTGTTAAGTTTAGGTCTGTTCCAACCATAACCGATACTAAAGACTTCGAGGTACTACGTCACAAAGGTTTTGCGGAAAGCGTAGGTTTTATTGCTTAAATATTCTACAGCCGATGTTTTGGTATTTATTTATTCACTGACATTTGTTTCAATGTTACTGCGGTTGCATGCATCGTGAATAAACACTTAACACTAGAAACAATGTAAACATTATCATCAGTTCTATAAAAGAAATATTTCGATGGATCAGGACATCTCAAGTGCACTCCAGTTTAACTTAGAGTAGCAACTGCTTCTTTGGAATAGATATATCTAGACTCCGCGGCTAAGTTGCCAGTAGTCTTGCCTTCGAAGCGGTCCCGAAGAGGTTTGGATTGTATGAACGATGCGACTTCGCCAGCGCTAACGTTTTATTTTTTGCGTGGAACCCAAATCTATTATATTATAATATTAATTTTCAATATTATTGTACTTTAGCTATATCTGTCTGAAATACTATATAGTGTTATAATAAAAATAGAGTGGTTGGATTCACACTTAGTAATCTCCGCTTACTTTTTTTTTACGGTTTTTAAGTAGTGGAGTTTTAGTCATTAAACCATATTTTATTTGCATCTTTTTAGTCAAATAAAATTAAAGATCTTTATAAAGTATTTTAAAAACGAATTAGTTTATAACAAAACAAAACTATTTAAGAATGTATAATTCAAACCCTTCGTTATTTGACAATATTAAATATAGATTTTTTACTTTTCGACTTATTTGCGTACCAAAGGCATTATCCATACCTCTTTTGCCAAATTATGAAGATGTCAGTTTAGAATTTACGCAGGAACAGATGAACATACATACGCGCTCATAAACCTCCTTTCGCTTCGCCGTAGTCGGATAATTAAAATAAATGGAACGGAATACAGCGTAAAACTAAGATTGAAGCTAAAAGCGTATGTTAGAACTAAAATAACCGTAATATTAGGGGATAAAAATCTTGCTTACATATTCTTTCTTAAGAATAATGTTTAGGTAATAATACCCAGTTTGAATTTGAATATTGCTTTCATCATAAACTCGAAATAATTATGACGGTATCCTCCTATTGTATATGAATTATCTAAGAATGTACGGTTTTTTTTTTCTTAGTAACATTATTATTCGTGTTACTGAGATATTTACCATGATTTGTGAGTTTTGTTAAATCCCAATATTTGACCATGACGCGTGTAACTGCGTCGAAATATCGGGAGTCAACAAAAACTCACAAATCATGGTAAATATCTCGGTAACACGCATAATAATGTTCATAACTATGATAGTTTTAAAATGTATATCTTAGTAACATGTAAAAGAGATTCTTAGTTAGCCTATACGTGTTTGTTACGCGACGTCATCGCCAATTCTGAGCCGATTTTAAGTTAGGATTAATAGCATACGGTGTATCATTTTCAGGAGAAAGAAGAGAAAGCTAAGTTTAAGCTAGAATCGAAAGAGAAACTTAAAGATGACAAGAAAGACAAGACCAAAGATAAGGAAAAGGAAAAAGTTAAGGATAAGGAAATGGAGAAAGTGAAAGAGAAAGAAAAGGTAATTATATTATTTCTAAATAACCCCGGATTTAAAATTTTGACAGCTGTGTTTTTTTTTTGACGAGTTGCTTCGGCCAACCTGCAAAACGAATAGTGCAATTTCAATACAAAAGTTTTAAAGATAAAAATTAATACAAATTTGTATTGTATATATATTATGTAATTTATTTGGCTATGCTGTAATATTGAAAGCAAAATAAATAAGACTCTTGCTATTTAATACTTGTATCTACCTATTGTGTCACTAAAAAAGGTCGCGGGTAGACGGTGGATGAAGGTGGCTCAGGACCGTCTAACCTGGAAAGCTATGGGGGAGGCCTATGTCCAACAGTGGACGTCTGTCGGATGAAATGATGATGATGATCATTGTGTCACTTTATTTTTACCTTTTATCTTTTAAGGATAAAATCAAAGAAAAGGACAAAGAGAAAGTGAAAGAGAAGGACAAAGAGAAAGTAAAGGAAAAGGACAAGGACAAGAAAGATAGGAAACTGACGAAAATGCCGTCCACTGTGACCTCGGGTGTGCCTTTCGAGGAGATATTCACTTTGGGAGGTGAGTAACAAGCATAGATCGGAGTAGGTAGATTGATTTGGGGTCAACGATCTCAAATGTATATGTAAAAAATAGCAATCAAAAGAACCATTTCGTTAGTCGAGAAATAAATAAAAATCTATAAAAAACGTCTTACTATCGGTTTTATCCGAATGAAATGAAATAAATCCTATCACTAAATTATGTCATTCTCACAAAAACCGGAAGTTTGTGACAAAAACCGGAAAAAAGGCATATCCATGTTATGTACGACATCATGGAAGTACGCAAAATCAATCTACCTACTCTGATCTATGGTGATAAGTTAGGAAATACATTATCTTGTCTTTTTTGACATAAGAAGTTTACCTAGACCTACGAACGCGAGCAACTGGACCTTCCAGTGTCCAGTGTATTTATAAATTAATAAATATTTATAGACATTTCACACTGCATCATCTAACCAACTGATCAAATATTAATTTGTATTTTTTTTTTGTAAATTCATACATATAATACATATACAGAACAAACATTTGTGTTCATCACACAAACGCTTGTCCTGTGTGGGAGTCGACTCCACTACCTACAGAGTCGAAGGCAGCGCTACAACCAACTGAGCTATGAGGCCAGCCAAATATAATTATAAGGTTTTCCCGCGTAGTTGCGAAATAAAAAGTAGCTTATGTGATATCCCGGGTTAAAATTAGAAATCCGGTTAGAAATAATGAAATTTTCAAACAAATAGTTACGACGTAAAAGACTATATAATACATACTTTCATAATTAGATGCTTTTTGAAAGGAACAATAAGTGTTATAAGCTCATAATAGATGGCTAATGAACTATTCGAAGTTTTACTGTCGTTGCAAAGATAAACAAACTCAAGACAGTACGTTGATTCGTCCCGACGTCATTTGGTTACGTAGAAGTAAGAACTAACTTTGTGGTAACAAATTCCAATGCGACGGACATTGGAATTTGTTACCACATAGTCCGGTAGTCCGAAGTTTTCGTCCGAGTATTCTAGAATATGATACTGTGACGTTACACGGACCATATAGTTTGTATTTTATTTCAAATAGTCCAAGATCAACGTACAATAAGTTTTAATTTCGGGACGATCCACCGTACTGTATATGAGTGTTTTTATAGAATGAAAAATAAAAATTACTAACTGCTTCTTTCTTGACCCCACAACTCTGTTGGTTGTTGCTCTGCCTTCTGTGCTATAGGCCATGGGTTGGA
The DNA here is from genome assembly GCA_921293045.1 of Aplocera efformata. Classification (NCBI taxonomy): domain Eukaryota; kingdom Metazoa; phylum Arthropoda; class Insecta; order Lepidoptera; family Geometridae; genus Aplocera; species Aplocera efformata. Next base: position 4,689,959 of record OV121057.1, read on the forward strand.
TTCCCATTCAGGACAAGCATTTGTGTGACGAACGTAGGTTTTTGTATTGTCCCTAGGTGTTAATTTGTTTTATTAGTATGTATTAACAAAAAAGACTTTATAAGTAAGTATTATATTGTATCAGTTATCTAGTTTCTATGGTTAGGTTGGAGCTAGATGGCGTTTTGTATAATGTCCGTGAATATTTTATTTTATTATTTTAACGTTGCCAAAAGATAACAAGAATTAGCTTATAAAAAAAAACGCCTCATATTATTATCAATAAGATTATTATTGACACGTCGTGATATGATTATTTTATCTTTTTGTGAGATGTGATTTTGATTAAAGTTTGCCTGAAATCTCACCTTAGCTCTATTCGTTCCATGTTAGAAATTATGTAGCAATCATCATTAAATTTCGCCCCGATGTCACACAATATGGTTATGTTATACAATGCATTTCGAGTTTCGAATGCCTTAGCAAATTGACACCGCACGCGCATATTTTCATGCATAATGATAAGCGATAACATGCTTTATCATCAAAAACAAATAAAACAAATTCTTTACAAGTCTAGATAACGATGCGCAAGTGTGTTACGAACTAAATGTCGTGTGAGCTTGTTTCCGAATTGCTGGTTTTTTACATTATTAAAAGTGTTGTGATAATGAATCCATTTATAAATGGTTTCTTGATTGATGGCAAGTTAAGACTGCTGAGCGATAAATAATATTATCCTTTTTTATTCTACTATAGTGACAGGATGAACTGTAGGCCCACCTGATGGTAAGTGGTTACCTCCGCCCATAACAACAGCAATACGCCCATGACACACCATTCGTCCGTCACCCGATGTTACGTGTCGTGAACCTGTGATATCACCGGCACCCTCAACCTTCCACCGGAACACAGCAATAAAATAGTGCATTATTGCTTGGAGGCAGATTGCCACGTCAAATTTTACACACACAAGTAAACATGTGAGCATATCACGTATAGGATCTCTTCTCTGGTAACTGGTGCGGCACTGGTCCCAACAGAACGCCCTGGATGTGTCTCCCAGTGGTGTGGAGGTCCAGCAGGTTAGGATTGACGTCTGTCAGATATAGCCTTAGAATACTGCCTCTGAAAGACCTTGTCTCATTTCCAGTTGCTCTTCCAATTTTCGGCGTACCGCTGCAACAGTCAGTGGAACGATCGAGATGCCACGACGATACGGGCCTGCCTCTCGTAGTACGGGACAGCATCGACTATCTACAGGTACATATACTCTATGTACTGGCCCGAACCAGCATCTTCACCTGTCATATTAACTAATATTATAGTTGTGAATGTGAGTGTTGTGTTGTGAGTGAGTGATCTTCGCATTATTGCCTTTTTAATGAAACCGGTTTGGGGCACATCGGTCGGGTGGTTTAAAAGTCTGTATCTGATGGACTTCCTACGGGAACCGTACATTTTTCCGGGATAAAAAGTAGCCTATGTGCTATTCCAGACTATAATCTATCTCTGTGCCAAATTTCATCCAGGTCCGTTCAGCCGTTCTGGCGTGATTAAGTAACATCCATACTTACAAACTTTCGCGTTTATAATATTAGTACGATATAAATAAATATTTATGGACATATTTCACACAGCGCCATCTGGCCCCAAACTAAGCATAGCTTGTAATATGGGAACTAGATAATTGATAGAATACATATACACTTTTTTTTGTAAATACATACTTATAATACATAGTAGCACCGAGACATAGAACAAACACTTATTCGCACACAAATGCTTGTCCTGGGATTCGAACCCACGACCTACAGAGAAGGCAGAGCTACTACTGAGCTATTGTTATTAGGCCAGTTATTCATATTATTTAATAGTTCTTCTTTGCAGGCAAATGGGCTGAAATCTAAAGAAATCTACCGAGCTGAACCGGACAAGATCAAACTCCAGCAGCTTCGGAAACTGTTCACAGACAGAGGGCCAACGTTTCCGTACCATTGGGATGTGCCAGTCGCATGTGCTATGCTCAAAGCATTCATCAGGTAAGCAGTGCCCCACGGCTATGGCCGCGTGGAATTCAAAATGCAGCGTATGTGCAGAGGATGACCTCTGGATGCAATCTATCTCGTTGCTTAGTTTATCGTACAAAATTTCATCCCACAAATTCACCCTTGAAGTTTTTACCACAAAAGCGTAAGCCCTTTTTCAAGGTCCCATCTATTTACTAAAATTCATCTAAATTGGCTCCGAGGTTTACGCGTAAACGAAAACGTAACAGACGGAAAGTATTCCCATTTCAAACATAAGTTTGTATTAAGGAACCACATATAATGTATAAAGTCGATGAAAGTTTTTTTCAAAACTTTTTGTAATCTATTGTTATTTTGTTCCTCAATAAACTTTATATATTTGATATTTGATAATCATTACCCGTATCAAATGCCATTTTTATAACCTATCTATCTATCATCTAAACTCATTTTCCAGTGAACTCCCTGAATCGATCCTCACGCAAGAGCTGCACGGCCAGTTCGAGCAAGCCGCGGCAATAGCCGAACCGCAGAGAGAAACCACCATGGTATCTTTGGTCGGGAAGCTGCCCCCTTGCAACTACAGCCTGGTTGGGTGGCTGATGCGCCATTTTGAAAACGTTGCTGCTAACGAAATGGTAATATTTGCTTGCGTCCGTACATGTAGGGCATCAAAGGGCAGGGTACATGTAGGGTATACATCCTTTTTTCACACTGGTCATATTTTTTTGTACTCTCGCCCCATCAATTTATGAATCCATTAGCTAAACACCAGACACAAAAAGCCATATAGTAGAAGATGCCCTACACGTACCCCCTGGGTGGTGCTAAGGGAGCAACCAAAAGTAGCAGTAGAACTTGTGCCAAGTTCGTCCGGAGAGGTACTGTCACCTGGAATCTGACGCCGCAGTAGTGCTCACATTACTGTGTTCCGGTGGAAGGGTATGGGTGCCGGTGAAAACACATGCGCATGAGACGCATCGTGAATGGTCACCCATCCAACTACTGACCGGGCCGAAAGTTACTTAACTCAGTTACTCGAGCTACGCCATGAGCGCTAAAACTGGAGATTCATAAGAGGAATGCATATGTAAATACCATGAGTTTTTAACAAACTACGAAATACCCTCAAGGATCTACATAGGAAGAGATTTTTATTATTTTAAGTATTTTTTTCAGTTATCTGGGTCCCATAGTCCAGGCCATGCTTTGGGGCTAGATGCCGCTGTGTGAAATGTCCATGAATATTAATTAATTTATAATGGTTTTTAATATTGACTTTTCAGGTCAACCATGCTAGCTTACACGTGATAAATGCTGCCATGGGTTCAACACTCAGGATGTCACACAATCTACTCGCATATCTCGTCGCCAAGTCTGAGAAACTATTCCCGGACGTCCAACTTACCAAGTGAGTGAAGCCTTTTTTACGGTTCCGTACCCAAAGGGTAAAAAGGTCTGTCTGTCACCAGGCTGTATCTCATGAACCGTGATGGTTAGAGTTTCATTGATGATGTAAATGCCGCTATAACAACAAATACAAAAAAACAGAATAAAATAAATATTTAAGGGGGCTCTCATACAAAAACGTGATTTTTAGGATATAGTTCCATATGAAGAAACTAGATGGCGCCACTTGTATTTTATTATTATAGATAATGGTACGGATATTGATAATGGTATGGTGGTTCGTGCGCGAGTTACCTCCGTCCATAACTACAGCAATACGAATAATATCCACTCCGACCGAAGTATTAAAAGACCCAAGTCACAGCCCGTGGCGCCCGTCACCCGAAACGAGGATGTGACGTCTTATGCGCTTGTAATTTCACCGGCATCCACACCCTTCCAATGGAACACACCAATGCGAGTGCACCAAAGCTTGGCGGGAGATTACCAGGTGTGGAGACAGTACTTCTTCGAGCGAACTTTGACAAGTGACATCTAACAATCCGGATTGGGCTCCCGTGGCTAAATCAATGCCCATTGACTCTTAATTATCGAGAGTAGGCCGTTGCCTCAAGAGTGGCTGCGAACATTAGAGGCTGGTATGGTATGGTATTAATATTGTTTGTTCCCAGATACGTGCCCCCACTGCTCTCCCTGCCGCCCGACTTCCCGGAATCGGCGAACGGGATCAGCTCAGAGCTGCGCAAGCAGGAGTCCCTGCTCAGTCAAATCCACGCGGAGATGCACGCGGGGTTCATCACGCCCGCCAGGGACCACCAGCTGTGGGAGGCGCAGAGGATAGTCACCCAGCTGAAGGTATGCTCACCCACCTATTTGTTTATTAACACGACACAATAAATGTTTATTTCCATTGTTTAATTCCATCCAAAGGTTGTCTGGAAGAAATCGCTTACAGCGATAAGACCGCCCGGAGTACCGGAATTATCATAATATTTTTTTATTAGGCTCTAAGAATTTTCTTTATTGTATAAAGTATTTATTAATTAATTCATTCAATAAATACACTTATATTATAAAGGCGAAAGTTTGTATGGATGTTTGTCTGCGTGTATGTTTGTTATTCCTTCACACTCAGACGGCTCAACGGATTTAGATGAAATTTGGTATCAGGATACCTTATGTTCTGGAGTGTCAATCCAGGACAGTCGGCTACTTTTGATCCCGGAAAACCGCGGGGCGCAGCTAGTAAATGAAATGTAAAAGTTTGGATAGATGGATATTTGGTGCTCAATCACGCCAGAACGCCAAAACGGATCTGGATAAAATTTCATTTTTGCGGTAATAGTACTGGATCCGCAAATATGTGCGGATCCAGAACTATTAATATTAATAGTCCCTTGTTAATATTATCACCTAAACTGAAGTAGGTTAAGGAAAACAAAGGTTTAAATAAATTATCTACATCGATACCTACGCGGTTTTCCTTGTATCATGTAATATCATATATCATTTAAATTCGATTTGATGAACTTTTTTAAACATACATCAAGCATCAGTTGATTAAACCCCGTTAGATTATATTTTAAACGGAAAGAGGTTGTTTTGCAAGTGTGTTTGTAGCCACACGGTATTTTTTATTCAGCTAGGCTATATTTTTGTTTGCCACCTCAGTAGTATAAAAAAAATCAACTTACTTACGTTAAAAAACTTATTACTAATATTTTTTACAGAGAAAACTCCGTTCCCTTCAAAAGTCGGTCGAACCGAACGCCCTGTCTCAACAACAACCATCTATAGACGAGAAGGACAACGAATCGAGACGCAACTCGCACAACGAAACAAACATACAGACGGACACTGAAATTAAAACCCCGCCTGACGCGTTTCAGGATAAAATGCAACATTCGGAATCCCCTAAAGCAGAGCCCACTTTTGATCCCACTTTCGAAGCGGAGTTTGAAGACAACTTTGAGTTCAAACCCGACAATAATTTCGACTTCAAATCGGACAGTTTTGAATTCAAAGCGGATAAAGAATTCGAATTCAAAGCGGATAAAGATTTCGAATTCAAAGCGGACATAGATTTTGAATTCAAAACTGATGAGTTTGAAAAGACGCCTGAATTTGAGGCGCCCCCAGAACCGATCGTGGAAAAGCCCAAATTCACTGAGAAAGAACTTAAAATCCTGCGATTGGAGCTGGAAAACGCTGAGTACCTACAACTGAAGTCTCTTCTTCAAGCGAAAATAAACTCGGAACAGTTTGAAATAGTAAAACTGAGGAGTCACGTTGCCCTGAAGAATAAGCAGGAAGGTTTACACAACAAGGAGAACAAGGAAGCGTTGACGCCAGAAGATTTAGAACTGAAGCAAAAACTGATCAAAGAAAATGCTATGCTTGAGCAGAAGAGACTGAATTTAATCAATCAAATATTCCAAGAACGAGTTTCATGTATACAGTTAAAGATAGAGTTGGCTATGAAAGAAATTTTATCGAAATCTTAGGCTTAAAATCGACCATAAGCTTTGTATTGTTTGCGTCTTTGAAATCATGATCTGAAGAGGGGAACTAGTAAGCTGCCGCTAAATATTCAATAAATGACCCAGAAAGACCCAGCTCTTTCCTGTTATGCCTGTAATGAAGTAACGTATACACACTCATCCCCTGTACTAGGATTGCCTGTGTCGCAAATGGCACGGACAAACAGAAACACAAGACGAAGACCAGAGAACAAACTTCATGACGCACACAAAGTGTGTCCCGGCTGAGAATCGAACCCGGGACCGCTCGCTTCGAAGGCAGGGCTACTACCAACTAAGTCAACGGGCCGTCTGGATGTCGCTTCGATAGAATCCGCGAAGGTAGCGAGTTTGTTAATTAATCTTGATACATTTGCAAGTTTTCATTAAAAGATAGTAGACTCTACTCTTCAACATTTTAAATGGGATACCAGTGTTAAATATTATTTTCTGCATAGCATTGATCAATTTCTAATAAATGAATTCTAGGTGAAACTTTTGTGAATGTATTGTGTATTAACAAATTATGTAGGAACCAAAATTTAAAAAATTATATCAAATTAAGTATAGCTAATAAATAAATAATAAGGAGACATTCGTTAATTACGTAAGGATGGATTTGGCGATTTTTTGACCCCCCATATAAGGGTATATAAGATTTCTTGAACACGTTTAAGATAAGATGGATGGAACTAAGAATTGGTTTTACCCCCCCAAGATATGGGCACGTAGATATTTTTTTTTATTCCCCCCCTCGGGGCTCTTACGTAATTAATGAATGGCCTATAAATCGTTGTCAATATGTTTTACCTATTTTATTGTTATAAAAATATATTCAAAAAAAGAAATTTGACATATTATGTAAATGTCTGGTCACTTTTTCTGTTTTACTATTTAATTTATGTACTGTGTACCTACTCGAATATTGCTATTTAATTTAAAAGAAATTATTTGTTATGAAGTAAGAATATAAACAATTTCCTTACAAGATAACTGTATTTTTTTCGACACATTCCCCACACCAGGGCGCGGGAATATAGATTGAAGTATAACTTCATAATATACAATAAAATACATTAATATATATATATATATATAAATTCGCGGCCATTTCACACAGCGCCGTCTAGCCCCAACCTAAGCATAAGCTATGCTATGGGATCTTTACTCGGGCGAACCTTGCATGAATTCTACTGCTACTAAAAGTATGTGGTATTATGCTAACTGTTAACCAAAACTAACTAGAACTGTAATAAAGTGCCGAAATGACCTTATGGCTTTTTGACTTTTAGGCCTTTTTTTTCACTCGCATACCGCCCTGGCACGGGGAGACAGAGCGGTTATGTGGGACTAGACCCACTAAAACCCCACGGTGTCCTCTGCCGCTTAGTGGTGGGAACACAGGAACGTTTTTACACACATCTGCGAACCCGCCACTTGACTTTTTCATTTCACCTTAACGGCACTGGTGATACAGAAAAAATCCCTGTTTATCGATATGAATTAAAATCTAGATCATTATTTGTACATTAATTGCAACGCTCACCGATCTTATCAATAACTGGGTAAGTACATATCGATTACTTTATCGCAGCAGTGACTACATTTGACGGCGTTTATCTTAATTATCAATTCACTTGTTGACAACTCAGGAACACCGATGATTTTCTACGCTTTTCATTTGTTTTGTCATCTGGTTTAATTAGTATTGGGATTGGCCGGTGTGAAATACTAGGGAAGGTATGAAAGTGCCCTCCCTCCCTCAACATGTCAACATATTGAAGTAACATGTTGATATGATGTGGCGCCAGAATTCGAGGAGTCTTATGTGCTTATAATACCTACCTATATATAAAAATGTACCTAGACAAAACGACCTTTTATGCGTGTAGTCATTTACCTACAACACAGCATTTAAAAGTGACCATAAAGGTCAAGTTGTAAAACTGTGCCAGTCGACCATCTGTTCGTAAATTAGTCCTTCGTAATATGCAATTAGTGTGCGGTTTATTGCAGCTTGAACTCTACAAATAAAGATTTAGTGGGGCGATTTGTATGAGCTAATTTCTGGATGGCGCTTGGTTTACTGTCTTAAAACTTCTGGTTCAATGGTACGAAAATTTCCAAGCTTGATAGATTGACAATGTTTTTTTCTTCCAGTAAACTTTAAAAAATAAGTGATTTTTATAGCAAACCATGAACATTTCATTATTTCGTTTCCTAAGTGGCTTTGGCTAGATGACAATGAAATAAATTTTCACTCATCATTTGTGAAATTTTACTGTTAATTAAAAGCTAAACAGGAAATCTCCGTGTTGTCTCATAATCATAATTCTGTAGTAGAGGATCTCTTTTTATTTATATCATTCTGATTAAATTTATACTGCAACTAAAACTAGTTTCTCTAATCCTCCCCTGGCTTGTTATATCTTATCTTATTACTTTAAACGAGCAATTCTATAATTATTTATTTCGCGTAAAACGGAAATGGCTCTAAAGTTTTGGATGAAATTTTGTGTTAAGATAGGATTTTGCTGTTTAACTTTACTTGTATAATTGGATATCTTGTAATCGCACCCTGTGCGAGGGTATAAAAGGAATACCAAGGGTATATTATTATAATATCTATGACCAAAGTGTCGGATCGTGCCCGACATGACCACATTGCCCACTCCGCCTCCCCCGACAGGGCGTGGATATTTCCACCCTTCAAAAAAGGGGTCCATTTGCTCGCGTCCGTTGATGTTTTTCCTTGAATCCCTACACGTGCCTTGATGGTGCTAACAGAGCAACAAAATTAGGAGTAAAACTAGTGCAAAGTTCGCCCGGAGAAGTTCTGCCTCCACAACTAGAACTCTACCGCCAAGCAGTGGTGCTCTCGCATTGGTGTTATCCAGTGGAAGGGTGCCGATGATATCACATGCGCATGAGAAGTTTTAAAAAAAAAAAACGTTTACACACTCATACCTCTGCACTAGGATTCCCTGTGTCGCAGATGGCATGGACAAACACAGAAACACAAGACAAACACCCAAGACCCGAGAACAAACTTCATGCTCACCACACAAAGTGTGCCCCGGCCGGGAATCGAACCCGGGACCCCTCGCTTCGAAGGCAGGGCTACTACCAACTAAGCCACGGAGCCGTCGAAGCCGTCGAGCCGGAGAAGTAATCCTCGTATCGGGTGAACTACGCAACGGGGTGCGATTTCGGGCAGGGAGGACCTAATTCGTATTGCTGTTGTAATGAGCGAAGGCCTTCAGCTCATCCCGTCATTTTTGTTCCATCAGTTGCATCAAGAGTTCAAAAGATTCAAAAATCAACTTTAATATATTTGCCCCTACCCTACAAAACTCGTCTGAACTTGGCTGAACCAAGATTTAAGTGGTCACATGATAAGCAGTAAAGTTGAATATATCAGGGCACTTCGATTAATTTATTGATTGGATAAGTGAGTGATATTTATATCTCGATAACCTAGCCCTGCTTACACGCTATCACGAATTCACGTTTTATCAATTAATGTATTCCGTGAGTATAAAATGCCACTGCATTTGTTTGTGCATAAATAAACCAATTTACACAGAAAACACAGGAAGCTTAAATGTATTCTCGCAAAAATTTATGTTGGGAAAACGGCCTCACTACTCTAACCGAGATTCTAGGGGTTATCAATGGAAGGATTTTTCAGGCCCCAACACTAAAGACGCTCGTTCTGTTCCTTGCTTAAAATGACTAAAGTTAAGCCAATTTATTAGACGGCTCCTAACTTATTGGTTGTAGCCCTACATAGGAAGCGAGAGGTCCCGGGTTCGATTCCCGACAGCGCAAAATTTGTGTGCTGGTCCAAACCCACAAGTGCACCAATGAGTTTTTCACTCAATTATCGAGAGTAGGCCGGTGTCCCTGCATTGGGAACATTAGAGGCTATATAGTAAGCTATTTTCGGCGCAATTATGAGTTAATTGATGAAGAAATTAAGGAAGTCGTTACTGAGGTCAGAAGTTCAGTCGATCGTCATACTTTTGATAACATTTGAGGAAGTTTTACTCAATGGTTATTTTGGGCAGTGCAGTGACCTTATGTGTGCCAATTATTTAAGTAACGACTAATACTGTTTAATATCTTCGCGTAAGTGGCCAACTGGGGTGGCGAAGTTTTCAAGCCACTCGAAGGTCATCGACACGGCTTAACTACATCCTGCCGAAACAGGAAAGCGCTTGTACATTAAACATAACTACCAACATGAAGCCTTGGCAAACCTTGATCGAAGGGTACAAGAAATATCATCACCTATTTCTCAAGTAAAAAGAGTCATTTATCCGTCCACAATTGGCGAAAATATCACGGAACAAAAATACAATAAAACATTCAGTCGAATTCAGAACTTCCTTCTTAATTTGAAGTTGGTTAAAAACTGCAAACAAACGAACCATTCTACTGATTTTCAATTCCCCTAGACGCATCTAAAGTTGTTTTCTGATGCAGTTTTCTGTCAACTACTGGCGATTAAATCGCTTTAACTTTTTCGATCACACCTTTCGATCATTAGGAATTCTTCACAGACCCTCAGTAATAATTGGTTTCCGGTTGGATCCGCTAACATTAGTCATACATACAATACCGGACGGTCACGCAACGGCAAAAAATGGATGAAGAAATACCGGGTGTAAACCTAATAATCATTTCCTAAGACATTATGGATGTATTATTTTTATGAAGACATACATTTGGCGCAATTTGTATGTTGTTATAGATGTGCATTTAGATAGGCTAGCGTATCTTGGAATCACTGGTGTTAGAGAGAGACAGAATCTGAGAAGATAACCCTTAAGCTGCCAGCCTGAAAGTTTCAGGCTAATGAATTAAGATAGATTAGACACAGATATGGTAGGTATTCTAATAACGCTTTATTATCTACCGAGTCTTAAGTAGGTACTTGGCTCTTTAGTCAACTGAGGCCGCTCAAACTTATCCCGCGGGATCAGTTGACCTAATGAATGTTTTGAATCGGGCAACTGATCCCATTATAGCGTATCCTAATTTATTTATTTATTCAGTTACCTACATCATTTTAATTATAATTTAATCAAATATATTTCTGGCTATGATTAAACGGTATGATAGGCGTTTAATTTTTAATTTAAAAATAACAATCAAACAAAAACTCTTACAAATTAATACATGTTTTATAATCGTATGGTATGACAAAAGATGATAATCTATATAAATAAAAATCAATTGCCGAATGTATGTAAGAGCATCACTTCAGAACGGCTGCACCTACTTGGCTAGTTCTTTTTTGTAGTGTTGGTAATTGTCGGGATAATGTTACAGAAAAAAGAAAATTTTTAAAGAGTCGGAAATTGGGAGAAACTGGAACTACGTTTTTATAATAGATTTTTGCCACTACGTCGCTAGATAGTCGATTGTTGATTCGTGAATCAACATCTGTCGGGTCAGCTATCAACATAAAATATTCTTGAGTAATCAACTTTGATTAATTCATTTCGGATTTCGAAATTGGAAAGAAAAGGCTCTTCTAGATTTCAAGGCTATTTGCGCTCCAGTAAAAAGTGAAATTAAAAAAGAAATGATTTTCGTAGTTTCAATTTCAGAATAGTAGTGTAGTGTAGTAATCTATTTTTTTTCTGTACTCGACCTAAAATCTTAATTCAAGTCTAAATTTTGTTAATAGTGGAAGAACCTAACTAATTGAAATCGATGACTCTACAATTTATACTTGTATTTATACTTTTTTATTATATTTTTTGCACTATCAGACCACACAGCTCAGCTTATCCAGTGTCCTAGCAAACATGTAGCTCTATTAAAATATTGGCGAATTAGAAGACGAGATTATTCGGTCGACAATTTAGAAAAGTTTGCACGCATAGTAAGTAAGTTGACCTTTTCAGAATTATACAGTGAAGTTAATCCTAATAAGGCATATAATATTTTCTATGAGACTATAAAACTATTTTATGATCTTTGTTTTCCTCATAAGTTAATCATGATTAAAACCTGTAAGCCTGTGAAATGGGTATCTAGAGGAATAAAGCTATGTTGCAAGAAAAAACGAACTCTTCTTTGGACCTTAAGAAAAAAACCTACAGAAAATAATAAAATTGTATATAAAAATTACACAAAAATTCTCAAAAAAATTGTTAAATTAACACAAAGAGCACAAAATAATCATAAAATAAAAACATCAAAAAATAAGTCTAAAGCCACTTGGAGCATTATAAATAGTGCAAAAAGAAGCATGCCAACAGATTCTATTTACAAAATTAGAGTAGATAATAATATTATTACAGGTCCAAAAGAAATTGCTAACGCATTTAACGATTATTTTGTAGATAAAATTGTACCAATATCTAATGCGGGTAAGAATGTTTCTTCCTTAATTTCCCGTCAAATGAACTCCATCTTCTTAAGACCTTGCTTACCAACGGATATTATAAAGATTATATCTTGTCTGAATAATACGAAAAGCGTTGGATATGACGACATTTCAACACACGTTTTGAAGTTCATAGCTGACAGTATTTGTGTACCCATAAGCCATATTGTAAACTTATGCGTTGCGTCAGGTACATTCCCTGATGCATTAAAAATATCAATAATTAAACCTTTACACAAAAAACAAAGTAAGGAAAGTATTGGCAATTATAGGCCCATCTCATTGATACCAGTAATATCAAAAATTTTTGAAAAATATTTTTACAACTCTTTTTATAATTATTTCGAAACAAAAGGCCTTCTATGCAAAGAACAAAAAGGGTTTCGAGAAAAAAAAAGTATTAATATGGCTCTGTTTGATTTTCTTTACCGTGTTACGAGTAACATGGATACGAGAACTCCAGTCTGTTCAATATTCTGCGACATGACTCAAGCATTTGATTATGTGGATCACAAAATATTATTGCAAAAGCTTGAAGTTTACGGTATCAGGGGTAATTGTTTAAAACTCATTCAATCATACTTAGAAAATAGAAAGCAGTTCACTAAGATAACTTATATTAACAAAAATACCAAGCTTGAAGAAAGTCATATTTCTAATGAACGGACTATAAAATATGGCGTGCCCCAAGGGAGTGTGTTGGGACCACTGCTCTTTCTGATCTATATTAATGACCTTCCAAAAGCAACTACTCAGCCAATGTCACTATTTGCGGACGATAGCACAGTAACAATTACATGTAATCATATTGACACATACATAAATGACATTAAATTTGCTTTGACATCTATAATAGAATGGATGAAAAATAACAATTTAAAAATTAATATAAATAAGACTAAAATAATGCACTTTAGGCAACGCGATACTGCTGCTTTGAATCTTGACATTGATTTTAATAACACTTTAGTAGAACAAGTTGACTACGTTAAGTTTTTAGGACTCAACATAGATAAGAAACTTAACTGGAAAAGCCATGTAGAATATGTGTGCAAGAAATTAAACAGTTTAGTTTACATATTGTATAAAATTAATCCAATAGTTAGCGTTGATACACTGCTCATAGCATACCATGGTTTGATTGCGTCAAATGTAAGATATGGTATACTATTTTGGGGCAACTCCACAGATATTGACACGGTGTTTAAACATCAAAAACGATGTGTACGAGCCATGTTTAATCTGGAAGTGACGGACTCCTGCAAGCCTTACTTTAGTACATATAAAATATTGACAATACCTTCATTGTATATTTTTGAAACAGTTATGTTTGTCAAGAATAATCCTGATTTATTTTCTCGACTTTCTGATGTAGTTATACGTAACAGACGTGATAAAGCTCGAGTTTTTGTGCATAATTCTAAGACCACGTTGATGCGCAAGAGTTTTTTCTGTTCAGCTCCTTTCATTTACAATAAGCTTCCGGAGTCGATAAGAATGCTACCGTGTCTGCTGTTTCAAAAGAAGCTTAAAATTTTACTGACTAAAAAATGTTATTATTCTTTAAATGAATTTATGACAGATAAAAACTTGTTAAATTGATAGTACCTACCTTAATTTTAATTCATATGACCTACGATTATTTTTTTGACTTAATTTAAAATAATTAATTTTTGACTTGTTTTTCTTTGTTTTAAATATTTTCAAATTTATATTAAATAATAGTTTATAATGATTGTGACTCATATTATAATATTGCATGCCGAAAGGTAGAATACATTGATACTAATAATAATATTGACATCTTATATACCTACATGTATTTCAAGCAATAAAGTATACTTTGACTTTGACTTTGACTTTGACTTTATAGAGGCAATGAAAATAGAGCCTAAACTTCTGAGCGATGCCTATGGTGATAATTTGCGTAATGATACTCTAAATAAACTATTTAGGTAGGTACACTCAGTATAATAGCCATTTAGAACATCACACTATTTCAAGCTTGAATAACAATCGTAGGCGTGAATTTCTGATCACGGTCAAACTAAAGGCCAATGCCCAAAATTTTATGGAAATTGAAACAAATGAGATCATCTCTGAGGTGATGTGATGTTGACAGAGATTACGAGCTTAAATCATTTTCGAAAGAACCTGCACGGATGAACTTTTTGATTTGATCTCCATAGCTAAGTGAGTGACACTGCACTCGAAGCGAGAAGTCCCAGAGTTCCGCCAAGGGGTGGATCCCGAATTTGGTAGTTTTTGTTAGGTGGGTCGGACCCTAAGCCATAGTTGATCCACCCATCTTGTCGCTATTATTTATTCTGTGACCTGAGTGGGTGCACACACCACTCCTACTAGGTTACCATAAAAATTCACAGCAGGTATGAAAAATGTGTGATTGATTATGTCAGCAATACTGAAATGGGAATGCCTTAAAAGTTGCGCTCAAGGTCTATTTGTGATATTATTTTTCGATTCTGAGAACAAAACTTAGATTTGGAATGGAAGGAATCTGTTTCGTAAAACAGTTTGAATTCTGCCTTATAACGCGAAACATCTTTGACATTGGTAATTTTTTATGGTAATTTAGCGTAGCTGAAATTACTGTAATTCATAATAGCATAACACTACTCATAATACATAAGTAGTTTACTAGGGAAAATAATAAATATAACGTTCATTAATTATGTTCCGGTGCAGTGAGGTGTGTTTCTATTTATTCTGGGTTCCTATCAGACCAAATTCACAAATGCCTAACAAGCCTATGACTTTCTCTTAGCAAATATTTTAGGTTTTCATTCGACGGCAAAATGTCCCCCTATGTCACTAACCCGCCGCGCGTCACTCAATCAAAATTTCAAATTCGAAATAAGTAGAAAAAATATATTACTTTCTCACAAAGTGTAGGTACTGCGCTACATTCCGAATTACGCACTGTTTGTGTTTTTTATTAAGGCACGACCTACGCCCACAATGTTACCCACAGTTGACCATCCTACGGGAATACTTCACTATTTAAGCATAAAAAGTAGCCTGGATATAAGCTATAATGATCTTTATAATATTAGTGTGTATAATATTAGCCTATGTGACTTAATTATTAATTGTTGTGGACATGCCCACTATGGCTACAGGGCTGGGTCAAAACCTCACGTATAAAGACTTGATACTGGCTGAAAAGGCAACGCATGAACGCACCACTTGTCACGTCCGCGTGTTTAATACAGACAGAGACGGAAGTGCGAAAGTGTATTGCTTACGGCAATATGTCTAAGTAGATTGGGTGGTACTAATTGATAACATTGCCTAGGTAGGTAAGGTACTGAACATTCCTACGTGACTTTTAATGATTCTGTTACTAACAAAGGAAGTAGATTCGCTAGTTATTATGTTGGTACCTGCCTTCTGTCGGCCAGTTGAATGGACATTATGTGGACTCATTCAAAGTCATTAGACCGTCATGTTGCCTACACTACCTATGGGTAGTGACGATTCCAATAGAACATAGGTACCTTACTTATTTGGTACTACACCACCATATAGATAAGTAATTTATTTGCTACTGCCTACCACTGCCGATCTCGTACGATTTTGTAGGTACACCATAATTTATATATGAAATGCATTTAGGCTGACATTACGACCACATATTCAACGAAACTCCTAAAAGATTATGCAGCAAATTTGTTTTTGCAAAATCGTTTTCTTCTCACTTTACATACAAAGTTGATACTTAAATATTTAGAAATTTAATTTAATTCAATTTAGTATCGTATTTCATTCAAGGTGAGGTCATATTTTTAGTTAATTAATTCAGTTTAATTGAATAATATTTTTTTATTGTGGCTGAGAATGATCAATACCAGAAATAAAATTCCTGCATTTTTTGGCACAAGGCACTCACTCCAACATAACAAGTTAATAATAATTATTATTTATTCAAACATTATAACATCATCAATCAAATTACACAATAATCTTTATCTATAACAATAAATAAAATATAAATGTCTGTTTGTGATACCAAACAGACACTTTTATTTTATTTTCCAAGTGAATTCAGTGAAATGCACTTGGAATTATTGTATATACTGGATTAATTAAAACATTTTTTTTTTAATATTTTTGTAATTAGTCCCGTGTGTTTGTCGGTCTGTTTGTTCCGGCTAATCTGCAAAACTGCTGGACCGATTATGTTAATTTCAGTGAAGTTGTACTATTTAGGGAGTTTCTAACCTAGTCTTTTATTTTAGAATTATTTGTAAAAGGAATTAGGGTTCCGCGTAAAAAAATATTTAAATTCCACGCGGACGAAGTCCCGGGGAACAGTTAGATGAAAATAATACAATAAATTAGAGACAAATAAAAGACATGACTTATATACATCCCTTGAAAACCCCAATTAACTATCACACCCTGTATCAGCTGGGTGTTAATGACTATAAAAGTAATTACTTACGGAAGTATGTAGGTTCATTACCTAGTGGATTCTACTACCTCAACGACATTACAGAGATATTCAAAGCCACGAGACTACCAGAGTGACTGGTCCGGCCGGTCTATACGTAATATAATTCCTCAAATTGATAGTAGGTACGTTAGTAAGTACAGTCTTGTGTCGAAAGGTCAATTTACTGCATATATTTGTAATGGCGACATGATTGGTCGATAGTTTAACGGGTCATAAGTAAGTGCGGAAATATTCAGCGTCTAATTGGCAATGAATTTCAATTTCGATACCAAATGTTTCTTTTTGATATCTGATACGTACCACAATTCCTAGCCAAATCTCATACGTTTATCTTTTGGGAATTTCTGACAAATCAAAATCAGTTTTCATACCATGATAACTTGATAAGCGTTACGTATTTAGGGTTTCCTTTCGTAAGGAAAAACAAATTTCTAAGCCATCTTTTAAGCGATAAACCATGTTGATATTGACACAAAAGAAATTTTACTGTTATAAGAAACAATTGGTGGTGCGGAGTCCTCTGTGTGCAATAGGACCATAGTACCTACTGTTTCAATAGAATTTCTTAATAAAGATGCTAGCTGAGTTGTTCGTGGGAAAACAATGGCGGCGATGACCTCAACACTTACCACGTTTACGTTCTTGCTATCCCACCTTCAAGGTGAAAAGTGGCCCCATGAGGCTCTCAACCTCTATCCCTACAGAGATAAAGGCAAGAATTTATGTACGTTATTTCTACCTGAAACATTTTCAGTTAGAGAAATATTAAATTACAGATAGCTTGTCACATCGGGTTTACAATAAATTTTCTGATAAATTTAGAAACACCTCCCACGAACACGAATACTAAGAATAATAACTGCAATGTCGTGAAATTCAAGGTAATTAATTAAGAAATATGATATGTTGAATATAGATAAATTGTTTTCAATGGCAATCACAAGTCAATAAAAAAAATTAACATATACTTATTAAAAATAGATAAAATAGTTCGATTCACAGATTGGTTTTAAGTGTTTGCATTTAAGTTTATTATGCGCACTGTTGGACCGCAATAAATAAATAAAAATTACAACTTATTGACAATAAACTCTAAGTGTTCGTACAGCAAGACAAATTGTAAGAACGTTTCGAGGTATTCACATGCCAAAAACTTCGGTAATGAGCATGTGAATAGATTTCTTATGGTAAATCAGTTTCTAATAGCATTACAAATCGTTAACAATAGTAGTAAGTACCTTGGTATACCTACGTGGGAGTATATATTTTTCTTTTCAAGTGACGGGCCGAGATGGCAGCCCACCTGATGATTAGTGGTTACCGCCGTCCGTGAACAAAAAATAGGACTTCAGTCTACCCCTACTAAAGTATGAGAAAATGTAAGTCGCATCACGTTGCATCCGTCACTCTGAGACGGGGATGTTGTCTTGAGACTTGAGACACTCAAGTGCTTGTAATTTCAACAGCACCCACACTTCCACCGAAACACAGCAACGCAAATGCATCACCGCTTGGCGGCAAATTACCAAGTGGAGGCAGGACTTCCCGGGACGAACTTGGTTCTACTGCTACTTTGGGTTGCTCATTTCGCACCACCCGGAGGAAGCGTGTAGAGACTCTTAGGGTATTCATCTACGGACGCGAGCAACATGTTCCCCCATGTGTTAGTTTGGGGCTAGATTGCGTTTTTTTTTTGTTTCTGAAGGAAAGTTTTTAATGATAACAATTGCGGTAATAAACTCACAACTTGTCATGCCTTAATTCCCACTATAGTGTAATCCACTGGTAAAAAGTTTTGAAAACTTTTGAATACAAATACTTGATAAATTAGAAGGCACAGGTGTATAGTATTAGTCCCCCCCGTGGGTTCCCGCCTTGTCGGGGCGGGGGGGCTTAGTAACCGTGGCCTGGTCACCCACGGTGAAGCTAAGAGGAACCCGGGAGGGCCGCTCCTTTAGGCTTTGCCTCCAAGCCAACTAGGAGCGGCATTGTAGGTGGCGGTGCCTTATGGGGGGCACCGCAACTGAGGCGGGCTGCGGTGTCGAATGGGAGGCACCGCAGCTGAGGGATAGGGGCCGCGGTGGGAGAGGAGTGCCGGTATAACGGTGCGCCGCTCTCCCTACCTTCCGCGGCCACGGCGGGGTCGCCACCGCTGGATGGCGGACGCGGTGGGGCCGCAGGGGAAGAGGAGTGTCGGTATTGCGAGGCGCCGCTCTCCCTATCCTCTGCGGCCGTAGTGGCAGGCGACGGGGCCACATATCTGACCCGTCGCATGGGGACCTAGGGCGTCTAGACACGGGGTCGTCTGACGCCCTTTCGCTGACCTGGTCCCCGAGGTGGTTGCGACACGCCATATGTCCTGGCGTGTCGCAAACGGAGGAGTGGCACCCGATGCCAACACAGGGGGGTCCGGAAACGGACAGCCGCGGCGGGTTCGCGGATGTGTGTTTTAACGTTCCCGTGTTCCCGCCACTAAGCGGCAGAGGAGGACATCGTGGGGTTTTAGTGGGTCTAGTCCCACATAACCGCTCTGTCTCCCCGTGGCAGGGCGGTATGCGAGTGCATTTCCCCACGTAAAAATAAAAAAAAAAAAAAAAAAGGTGTATAGTATTAGTACAGTTAATATTTGTTTTACAAACGCCAGAGTCACGGGTGCTATTATATAATAATATTTGAATATAATCCATATTATACCTGCCAGGGAAGAAGGAGCTAAATTTAAAAAATAACGACTATTTCTGAAAATATGCCACACCCAAGTAATATAAAACTTTTCAAAGATTTCGGTTTTACAATACAGTTTTTTACCAGACGTATCTAACTTTACCTCTAAGAATAATGCGTGTCTGCTATCTTTTAACGCTTTTCACAATGACAATAAACTATGATTATTATTATCTTGCAGCTAATGTGAAGCAACGACGCCCTAGAATACAGTAAACGAAAGTAGCACAAGAAAATCAACAAAACAGAATGTAGATTGGTACTTTGGTATAAATAGCACCACAGAATACTGAATCAGATTCACGAGAATATCTATCTGAAAAATGGTGGCAAGATGCAGAGCACCAGTATCAACAAAACATTTTTCGCTCAAACTTCTATGTTAATCACACAAACAATTTTCGTTCTAACGGTTCATTGAGCACAAATAAACTTGGAAACGTACCGGACTGCATACAATTTTGATCTCTACATCCACAGAATACTATTTATAATAGCAACATAACGCCAACAGTCGATATCTCGTCACATCGCGGCTTAGACGTTTCCACAATCTTGTGTTTTGTGAGAACAGGGCACTCTATGCCCAATTATCCCATCGCAAATTAGTCGAAAAGGTCGGCCTGTGTAAATATTGATACGGTTAGTGTTGGAAATTAGCATTCAGTGAGGATTACAATGGAGCATTCTAACGTATTTGGGACATTAGTTTTAATATTCATTATATAATGAGGCGTTCGCCGATAGTCGGCGGCCACAGCGCGCTTTCACCCGTACCGCTGTTAATTACGTATACGATTGTATTCAGTCAGTGGTATTTACTCAACTGGTTCGACTGAAAGATAAAGAAATAGCTAAAGTGGCGCGGGACACGACGCCCGTATCTTATCGCTGCCACTCTATTGATCAGTCACATATCGCGAGCGACCCGCCTTATACGGACGACCGGACCACCTTTATTGTCCAATTCAATGTGCAGAGTATAGGCGCGATGTTACCGGTGAAGTCATAATGTGTGCCAGACTAAAATAGAAATACAGTGTTTACAGGAAAATAGAATCAATAACATTGTGTTGCGGTTTGTTATCGAGCGGAAATGACGGCTACATCGCCAACGATGAGTGTGAAGTCACGGGAGATGATCGGCGGGGATCAGTTCAGTCAGCGGCGCGAGGTGTTTGACAAGCACGCCACGGTGTTCCTGCCTCCGGCCTCGCCCTCGAGCCTGACGCCCGCTGTGGACGTGGAGCCCATCATCACGTCCAACCACGGGAAAACGACGTCCAACTTCAAGCGAAACACACCGGGATACTCCAGCATGAGAGAGTCGCGAACGGAAGAGCTGGATTACGAATTCCGGCCGCGAAAATACTCGGACAACTACACGTCTGAGTTGAACCAGAGCGATGATGTGGACTACAGGCGGACCATGACGGATCGCACTCGGCGGCTCTCAAAGCTGCGAAGGGATTTCATGACGTCTAATCTTCACGAACCAACCGGCAGCCCGTTTAATAGAGCGGGAACGCGAGCTTCTATGCCGGCCAAGGGTTACTCTCCGGGCTCTCCGATTCAGAAATACAAAATTGAGAGCCCGAATTTGTACAAATTCCCATTCGCTGAACCTTATACCACGCCGACGCCAACGCGCAAAGTTTTTCTGGACTTAGGGCAATCCGAAGTAAACGGAGGTAAGGAGAACGAGGACCCGAAACAACGGCATTTGAGTCTTCCAGACAACAATAACACTTCAACGATTGACCATCAAAAGCTATTTGAAGAGTTAGTGAAGCGTTACACGCCGCAGCGGAAACCTGTTGATTGGAAACTACCGCCTACTAAGCCGAGGGTCGTTTCTTCCGTCCCAAAGTCGAGTGCAAATAGCCTCGAAATCACTGAAACAAATACTGCGGATGAAAAGACCGGAGAAGATGATGTGTTTGAAAAGAAGGGCAACGGTGTCCATGAGAAGACTGCAGATGAAATAAAAGTAGGCGATGGACAGGTTTTGAAAAATGGCCCTGACCGTTTAGACGGCAAAGAAAACAACTCGAAGGTTTCCCTATCAGAGTTAGACGACAAAGTACCAGAGCTAGGAAGTTTCCAGAGACAACCGAGCAGAGAATCTGCCAAAAAACCACCAGTAGAAATGACCATTCCGGATTTGATAGACAGGATGACGGCTGAAGGCAAGGAAATCGAGACCCACACGAAATCTCCTACTAAAGTTAAACGAAAGAGGAGTTTCCTAGATAAGCTCTTAGGTCGTAAGAAGGATAAGTAAAATATTGCTATAATTGTTGTTGCATGTTGCAAGCCTGCCAAAGATTATATCAAGGTTGATACAGAAAATGACGTCATAGTTGCAATCTTTCGATAAAAATGATATGTGTGTAATAATGGATAATTTTACGTGCTAGTATTAAATAATTACATACAGCCAGATCTTTCTGTTTTATCGCTTTGGTTGGGTTATCAGTAGTTGATAAAATATTTATAAGGTGCCATGCGCCCTATCGCAAAATTTTAAGTGGAAGTTAACCATTAATGTTATTTTATTTATTAAGAATATTATTAGGACTGTTTCATCACTCTCTTCCTTGATCTTATCTAACAGATATATGTGATGTCATTCTCTTCACTCTTTCTATATATTCTATCAAAAAGAGTGCTATAGATTTATGTTAAACACGATACCGATAATTTAGCAGAGAGTGGATAAACGGGCCAATTACATTTACAGCAAGGCTAATATATTGTTTGTAGTTTTAATACTCTAAGAGTTCCAATAATATAAATTGTTTGTACATTTTGAATTACAATACTGTTTTAACCTATTGTTTTCCTTATACATAATAATTAAGAAGAATTATCCTTGATTTAATATTTTACGAAACTTTTTTGCAAGTAATACAATACAAAAACAGTTTTAACATGACTTAAACATAGAAGAACATAAAAATAAATGAAACAAATTGTAAAAACAAGTCCAATTATGTATTTTATGAAACTATACGAAATAAGGAAATCTAAAACATATATTTAGTACTTAAAAATAGTAACTTACCCTTGAATTCAACAATCACAATGGCATGACTCATAATTTCATCACAGAATTTATAAGAATATTCATTCTAAATTTTTTTTATATTGAATGTTAATAATAGTGGGTAGTGCCTATAAAGCTTGGGGTACCGGGTTCGAGTCCCGGTACACTGTGTAATAAGCATGAAGTTTGTAGTTGGGTGTTTCTGTTGTGTGTCCATGACACCTGCGACACAGGGAATCGTAGTACAGGGTAATGTTTCAAATAAAAGCTATGACTCAATCGTTTATATAACAAAATATACTGGCACCACGGAACCCCCAAAGAGCAACCTAAAGTATATTAGTATCATTCTCTTGCCAGGTCGGTCCAGAGGTAAAAGTAAAAAAATACAGAAGTACTACCGCCGTACCTGGTAATCCGCTGCCATGCAATTGTGTACTCGCCTTGCTGTGTTCAGGTCCAAGGGTGTGGCTGCCGGTGAAATTACTCATGTCATATGTTGTCAATAGGCAATAGGTGGTAATAATTCACTAAAAATCAGGTGCCTAAGGCTTGTTCCGTCAATACTTATATTCAACTTTTGCTAAGCCTACAAAGTCAGGGTCTGTCCTACTAAAGTATCTTTGGAACCGCAATAGGTAGGAAGATTAAATTGAATTTGTTTACAGATGATGTCATATAGGCGCAATTACTTAGAATCATTAAAAATACACTTGGTGGTAGAGAACTCTTGGCGTAGTGGGTACGGTGGGCATGCCACAACCCTAGTTGAGATTGTTATGCTAATATTATATGAAAGACACAATTTAAAGTTTTATCAAAATAGGATCAGTAGTTTAGCGTCTAAGTCTATAGTGATACTGTGATGGAAATGAATAAACAATGATAAACTTTACACTCTCGTACCCATGCGCTTGGATTCTGTGTCGCATATGGCATGGACAAACAAAAACACAAGACAAGCCAAGACCCGCGAACTTCATGCTCAACACACAGTGTGTCCCGGCCGGGGCTTCTTGTTTCGAAGACTGGGCTACCACCAACTAAGACACGAAGCGTTCACGACAAGATTTGCGTCTGTACGTATGTACAAACGCAAATTTATTTTTGTAATTTTCGTGAGCAACACATTCCACGGGTATATTAATGATACGATGGAAGTAACTGACTTCACATCAGATCGGGGTAGCCTATGTATTAATCCAGGATATCAACTACCTTCATAACAAATTTTATTCATTTTCGTTCCACCGTTTAGGCGTGAAGGAGTAAGAAACTTACATACAGAAAAACTCGCATTTACTAATTACAAATTGTGCTAATTCCGTTCACTTACCGTACCGTACCAGCCTCTGTACCCACTGCAGGGAAACCGGCCTACTCCCGATAATTACGAATGAATGGGCTTTGATACACCACGGGAGCCACGGTAGATGTGACATGTCGTCACATTTTTGGTTCTAAGAACGGAACGGTGAAGGAAAACATCGTGAGAACGGCATGCGCGTTTCGAGAACGTGGTGAAAAACTCATTTGTGCACCAGTAGTTTTGAACCAACGACCGTCAGATTGAAAGTCGGCGTCTGTGCCCCTGGGCCACGCTCTTACACTTAATCAATACATATCACAAAAGGTTTGATGATGTGTAGCATCAAACGGTGCGATTATTCCTTTTGACTTCCTTTTAGGTAAAAACCTGTGCTAAACCCTCTTTCAGTTTCTTCCCTCTCCTCTTTCAGTAATATTACCTATAGATTAAGTTAACAGGGTAACAAAACATTGTTTGATATATTATATATTAAAGATAATGGTATTTATAATATTATGACTAGTGTCCACGTCGCGACTTTGCCCGCGTGGACATATACACTGTACAAAGTCTTGGCCGGGGCGTGATACATTTTGTAAAAGTCCGTGGTCTGACTCGCACTTGGCTGGTTGGCCTTTTTTTGGGGGTCAGCTTTTTGAGTTTTTTTTTCTTACGTTTATATTTCATGATCTTGGTCCTCTCATCTAAAGATAAAATTCCATCCCTCTGAAAAGGGTGACATTGTTAACTAGGCGATTTTATAGTTTAAGAATAATATAAATAGGTTTAGTACCAGAACAAATTGTATGTACAGTATTCGTCTGGGCAAGTACTGGCACCATTTCTGCCTCCACGCAGGAGTGCAGTCGCATTTCTGGGTTCCAGTTCGAAAGAAATGGATTCCAAAGAACTCTTAATCTTATTGAAATTAGGCTATTATAGAAGTAATGTTTTTTAACCACCGACGTAAAAGAGGGGTATCATAAGTTTGTAGTGTGTGTCTGTGAGGTAGCTCCCGAACGAATGGACCAAATTTTGATGCGATTTTTTTCTGTTTGAAAGCTATCGTGATTGAAATGTTTCTTAGCTATAATTTATGAAAATATGTTCACGCGTTTGAAGATCATCAGCCCATTACCATTGCACCAAGTCGAGGATTAACATTTTCGTAGAATGAAGTAGCAACATCATTAAAAACCCTTCAAAAAAGTATTCAAAACTGGCGACCCTGCTCAAGGCTTCCACGATTTCTTCCAAACAACGACAATTCCTCCTTTTTTATTAATAATCCGCTTTTATGTCAGACTTCAAAAATATTTGCTACAAGACCACAGACACACATACACAACTGACAAACTTATAGCAACCCACTTTTAATTTGGGGGTCAATTTCAGGCACTAGATGTTATGCTTATTGCTTTGGGACAATGCTTAAGTCCCAAAGCAACAGCTAAATTCGATGCAACTATGCTCTGGTAATACTAAGTTTTTGTACTTTGGTACATCATTTTAACGTCATGAAATGATGTTGTATAATACCTATCAACTAATGATTTCGACTCCGCCTTCTGCGTTGTATGTTGTTGGTTCAATTTCCACCCGGGACAAATATTTGTGCGTTGTTCTGTGTCTGAGTGTTAAATCTATACTTATATAATAAAGCTGAAGGGTTTGTTTGTTTGTTCAAATGCGCTAATCTCTGGAACTACCAGTTGGATTTGAAAAATTCTTTTTATACACACACACTTATAAGGAAGGCTATAGGCTATCTAGCATTACGCTAAATTAATTTAAGTATTATGCGGATGACAATGCGTGTTACAGCTAGTATGTATTATAATGTTTGTGTTTACAAAAAAAATAACTATTTAAGTATAGCATCAGTAATCTATCCCATAGTACAAGCTATGCTTAGTTTGGGGCTAGATGGCACTGTGACATTTCCGTGAAAACTTATTTATGACTTAAATCAGGGTCTATACTCCGGACCGCAGTCTCCAGCTCAAACAGGTGGTCATCATTAACTTGCGGGGCCAATTGCCTCATGGCAGTAGCTAAGTTATACACATACTCCTTGTTAGGCCCACTTGGGCCTTGGCAAGTTACTACTTGCACAGCTATTTCTTCTATTGATGCTGGACCTAGAAAGGTAAATGCAAATGCTAAGTGATATGCCAGATTAAATTGTCAAGTTATCGTCAAGTGTGTAGTCAAGTCAAGGATACTGGTGAAATTACAGGCACACAAAACATTTGCAAGTTACTACAGTAATTAAACTCAAGCTTAAAAATCATATTAACAAACTTCCAAGAGGAATTTTTCCATGAACTTTTTATGGATTCAATTTGATTCTTTTTTTGTAAACTATCAATAAGAAATTGATCACTTAAAAATTTTTATAGGTGGCAAAAGAAATTGTGTAACAAACATGCAATGCAGTGCTACTTGGATCTTCCATGAAGACCAAAGTTGAGTTCTAGTATTGCTATGTTGTGTGTTGAGCATGAAGTTAGTTCTGAGTGTTTCTGTGTTTGTCCGTGCTATATGCTACACAGGGAATACTAGTGTATGGGTATGAGTGTATAAAAGTTTATTATATTTTTTTTATAATTGGTCATAGTTTTCTTTCAGTAGTAACAAGAATGCATGATTAGTAGATAAATATTTATTACTTTTAATAGATTTTTGTGTTGGACATGAATTAGCCAGTTTGAATATACAACTAACGGATGTTGGAGACAAATAACCATAGCCATATAGTTTACTTATTGTGAACTCACCAGCATAAGATTCATTTTCTTCTGTAGCTACATACAATGTAAGCTCAAATGGCTGCAGATTTTCTTTGGGGTAGAATGTCACAGTTTTCTTAGAATATCCATTCTTTTCTCGGAAATCCAGATGTTTGGTTACCTCTGCTATATCATTTTCCTTAATTTTATATGCTACACCCCATACTTCACTTGTGGAATCACTGGGTAATAATGTGACCACACGTCCTGGCTGAAATTGTTGAATAGGATAAATAATTGAATTGTGCATTAGAAAATTTATTAACACTTAATGGTGAGTACGAATTTTTATGAATTAGGTATAGCATATAGCCCACCTGATGTTAAATAATAATAATAATAATAATAATATATCTTTTATTCAGACACAAGATCCATGGACTTAAAAAATAATAATTAACTAATACAAACACAACACAGAAAATTAAGAAGATTAAGATTAAAGAATTTAAAAAAAAAAAAACAAAAAATATATACATAATTGTCACTAACAGTGTACAATGTACCTGACGTCTTAGAGTGCAATTTGCACCCAGCGTTTATAGGTGTCTGTCAGCAAGATCCTTTCTGACAGACTCACTATAATGCAATTTTTACAGAGTATCCCATGCCCATAACAATAGGGCAATACTAAAACTCAACTTTGGTGTTCAACCACAGAGACCCAAGTATCATTGCGGTGCGTCTGTCACTGAGATTTGATTATGACAATTTTTCAAAGCTCTCACCAGCATCTTTACTCTTCAAACTGTAACACAGTAAAGCGACTGCGCTACTGCTGGCGGCCGGAATGGGTATGGTGGCAGTACCTACTTCCTCGAAGAAACTCTAGCTTCTGTTGTCTTCATTACCTTCTCTGGTACGCCTCTATGATCAATGCTGTGCTGGTAGAACCGTCTAAGATAACCCCTAATGTAACCAACTACTTTCAATTCGTATTTGAAGTCAGCTTTCCACACCAGTGACCCATAACCGAACACCCACATTTTAATACGGAATTATGCCAAGGAACTATAGCGTTTGAGTCATAAATCTATAACAATTGTTTAAAAAACTATGAAACATTGCGGAATTCTAATACAAAATCCATACAAAAACCAAAACAAACAAAACCATAGATTATAGATAACTTAAATAAGCAAAATGGCCCAATGTATATTTTGTACTTTTTTTTTTAAATGTTGTCTGGTTGTCTCTATTAACACGCTGTGACGCCCTATAATTGCGGGACCACTATTATTTAAGACCTTTTATTATTTTAAGTTGCATGTTCAGTGTATCTTGTGTTGGGAGTCCTAAATAAATAAATAAATAAATATAAAATAAATAAATGTTTCGCCAAGCTACATCAAATGTTTCGCCAAGCTACATCAAAACGTCAGCTTGGTCATAGTAAGATATCAAACTAGCTTTATCGACAAATTAAAACTATGGGACTTTTCATTGGTAAATAAAATCTTTGATTTAAAATTAATTAAGTGCCTTCTACATCTATAGAAGATATCTATATATATATATATCTTCTCTGATCTATAGTGGTATAGTGGATATCTGGACAATGGCTTCTTGCTATTGCTTCCCAAACAATCGGAACACTCTTTGATGCCTTATATATTTTACCTTAACATACTTGTAAGATTTTTTTTTTATTAAATATTTTTTGTACCACTTAGATACAATTTTGAGAGACATTTAAATTTATTACATTTATCATTCTTCCACTTTGAAAAGTACATTACTTCAAACATATTGAACTTTATTTTATGATGAATGGATGAATACACGGTTTTCAACACTTTTTCATTAGTAAACATTTATTATACACGTATTATTTCCGTGATCGTGGCCGTTGTTTTTGTTCCTGACCCTACATGTCGTTGTATATTATAGGTAGGTACATCAATGGACCCGACCATTCGGCACGGGAAGAACCACTTTACTATTTTAAATAAACAAGCTTCCAATCCGGAGATTTAAATGGTACCGTACCGTACCAGCCTCTAATGTTCCCACTGCAGGGGCACCGGCCTACTCTCGATAATTGAGAGTGAATGGGCTTTGATCTACCACGGGAGCCCAATCCGGATTGGTAGATGTCTTCGAATTTATGGTTCTAAAACATGCCGGTTTCCTCACGATATTTTCCGTCACCGTTTCTAGAACGTGTTATTGCGCACATAAATTTTTCAAGTGGAAAAATTCATTGGTGCACGTGTGGGTTTGAACCAGCGACCTTCAGATTGAAAGTCGGCGTTTGTGCCCCTGGGCCACCACGCTCTCAATCGCTCCAATGCTTTACTCAATCATTATTAGTCCTTTGAATTTGAATTAATTAATTGATTAATGTTTTAGCCATTGATCGTTCTGTTTTGACATTGGATGAATCAATTGTCTTTCAAAAAGCTGTCATGCCATGCCATGTCATGCCATGTCCGCATTCAAGTTTGGCAGATACTTTCAAAGTTTCAATTTTCAACGTAGCTTTGTGTTTTGCAAAATGTAACGTAACATTTAAATTGATCGTGATACAAAATGAAATAGCCTACAATGTTGCCAAAACTAGTGCAATAATGCTATCAAAAAACCCAACACCTCAGAGCACACTCAGACAACAAACGATAATATTAGTTCCTAAGAAAAAAGGAATTCATTCGCATAACTCTGATCTCGAAATCGATTCTAATCTATCAATGTCCAGAATAGCTCAAAAACTATGTGATGAAATTGTAGAACCTGCTTTGAAACCCACCAAAGCCAGTACCTTTACACGGAAATCTTCAAGCAGATTATTGAGCCCAAATCCCTTAAAGTCAAATGGCAAAATTCGATCGATCATCATCGAGAAGAGGAAAATTGTCAACAAGTTAGTATCAAACGGTTCCAATGCTAGCAGAGCAAAGGGCAAGTCTAAGGAGTCTCTGTCGAAGAAAATTAAAGATTCGGGTGTAAATACATTGATTACAGGACAGTTACGATGCGACAACGATTGCGTAACCATGGTTCGCAAACGAGACTACAAGTGTAATTGCAAATATGGTCAGAAACGATCAAGCACCAATGTCAGTTCCAAACAGCTACAGACATTCGATACTAGAAACTTGCCCCTCACAGATAAAGCTTGTGCTCAGTGGATTGAAACAGCAAATTGCGGGACGCAGCTAAATAAATATAGCGGAATTTTAAAGCGTCAAAGTGTTAATGGCACCAATCAGCCTACCAAAGATAAAATGGAGGCGAATTCAAACAAAATAGAATCATACAGATTTGACCAAGCGTCGACTTCGATTAAACCTTGCCTGGATTTCATGGGTGCAAGACGTTGGGCTGTATCGAAGTACAACACCCGTGGACCAGATTTCTGATTCAAAATCCAGTAACTTCTGGAATAAATATATCATAACTAATAAAATACACATGACTTTATTTGACCGGCAGATGGGTAGTGTAGTACAATATTATACAACTAGTATTTCGTCCGGAACTAAGAACTCGCTTCATCATCATCATTGAACTGGAAGGATTTTCAATACTTTACAACTCTTTATTTTAGAACTCTGTTCAGTGGTAGATTTACCTGCAGGCTGAGTAGGCTGGAGCCCAAGGCGGCAAACTTGGAATCAAAATTTTGACAAGGCTGCCTAATTAAGTTCAACAATGCATTTTTTATTCGTTCCTGCGAAAACAGGCATAGTAAATATAACCTAAAAAGGTATTTTAAGACTGTTCTATGTTAAATTTCATCGTCGTCCGGATTGTTTCCAGATAATTTAATATATTTTGTTTAGCGCAATGAATTATTTCATTGAAATTCTACTCTCTAAAGATAGACGGGCAGCGGAGTCTTAGAAATAGGGTCCCGTTTTACCCTTTGGATACGGAACCCGAAAAATTAAAAAGTGCATAACGTTATTAAGTACCCAACCTTTATAAGTACCAATTTGTTAAACAATTTACAAATATCAGCATTTTTAGATGCTGGTCATAAATTTAAAATATCCCGTTTTTAACAGGAACGGAAAAACACCAAATGTAATACTCACCCCATGTGTTTGGTTTAATCATTTTAGCAAAAATCACGTCACGTCATTTCAGAAAAAGTGCTTTAATACAAAAAAATCTCAGGCAATGGTAAAAGGCAAATTGGTTTTATAAAAACCATTCTTTTGATATGATTAAATAAAGTGCTTTCATACGGCACCCAGCTGATTGGGTTAATTTGATATTTTTTTCCTCCATTTTCCTCTCTATCTAATACCCCGTACAGACTCACCGCGAGTACTACACCCGAGAAGCTTGAATGTGACATTCCCTAATTCTATTTCATGTCTATTAAAAAAAAAAATTCTCCGTTTGATTTCGGTATTTTATCCCGCTTCAAAGGATCTCTTTTAACGTGAATACGTCTTTAATACGGCACCCAGCTGATTGGGTTAATTTGATATTTTTTTCCTCGATTTTCCTCTCCATCTAATACCCCGTACAGACTCACCGCGAGTACTACACCCGAGAAGCTTGAATGTGACATTCCCTAATTCTATTTCATGTCTATTAAAAAAATAAAATTCTCCGTTTGATTTCGGTATTTTATCCCGCTTCAAAGGATCTCTTTTAACGTGAATACGTCTTTAAATTTGCTTCCATAGCGGGATGTAATTCAGAAAACTGACGATTATTCATAACGTAGGTACTCGTATTCACGTAAAACACAAGTTGAAGGCCCACCTGGTGGTAACTGGTTACCTCCGCCTATAACAACAAGAATACGCCTTAGGTCCTCCCCAATCTCACCATGTTGAGTCAGTCACCCTAGATGGGCATTTTACGTCTCATGCGCAAGTGATTTCAGTATTTTAATAGGATAGTTTATTCATATGGCTTGCTGCGTGCGTTGACTAAGTGCAGTACGCAGCTGATCATAAATAAATAAATCTATAATACAATCCAATTTGCAGCTGTAGCAACACTGAACAATGTATTCCCTTTCCTTTGCTACTAGGTACAAAGGCGTAAATAAAAGAAATATATTTAATATAGGTTTATTTGTCTAATCCAGTCCAATTACTACTGCATACAAAATTAGGGCTTCCATCTGGTTCTCAACCTAAAAACAATAAGACATTTAGGTTCTTGATAATAAATAAAAGAAATTCATTAGAATTAATTTCACAAATAGCAATAGAATAATCCGCTTATACCTATTGAAATTATAGTCTGAAGTATAACATAACTTATTAATAACAAATAAACTTAACTTCATTCAAATACTTGATTTTAAAAACTGTATTTTATAAATGTAGAGTTAGGGCAACAGGGGTTAATAAAAAAAGTAACTGCTTAGTAGTAGTAGTAGTCAAATAACGAAAGCACCGACTTATACTATGAATTATTCTGTGCTTTATTAGGTTCTCAAAATGTAAAAGTTGTCGCACACATACCAGCTTGGCAACGGCTTATCCGTTACCCAACTTATGTCTTCTGTCTCGCCGTTCAGGCATCAACTAAACAGAAGCACGCAAGGCCTCAAGCATAATACGGATTTTTGTCACGACAAAACGTCACCGCTCCATACTAACTCAGCTACAGGGAGTTTGTAAAGCGTTGTGTAAACGTTTGAGTGGTTGAAAATTGAATAAACTATAATAATAATAAACATAAAGTAAAATGTCACATCAGGTGTGGGATTGGTCCCCATAGCAGGCCGAATCGGTAAGACAGCATGTCGACAAAGCCAGGCAACGCCGCACTTACGGCTTAAGCAATCTCTTCGCGAACAGTGAAACGTAAGTACGGTGCAGCGACGACGCTTGACGTAAGCGGACTGGACACGGACTGCGAGTTTACCACGCAACGCATGCAATTCGCTATCTTCCTGTGGCTACTTGACGCAATTGAGATGCTTCACGATGCCATTAGATTAGAGTTGCAGGTTACTACAAAGTTGAGACGATACCGATCCATAGTTCCGACCTGTTATGTGTACGACAACCTTGGAGTCTGCACCGTTATCCGCGCGCGCATTTATAGAATCACGAATGCTGATTGGGTGTTGAAACAATAGGGAAATAGACTGTTTAACAATTTAGTGAAGGAAACCAGTAAGTTTGACTCTTTATGCTAATGAATCTGATGTATCAATCATAGAAAAAAATACTATACCAGTACATCAGTTGAGCTATCAGTAACATTGGATAGACAATGGTTACAGTCATCTGCATAAAGGTTTTAAAGTGCTCTTGACTTGAGTTTAAGCAACTATTGATGCATATTGAGAATTAGTTGTTAAAACTTATTCCTAAACTTATTCAGAAATTTGAATAGTTGATGTTAATAGTCAAAGCAAATAATTATTAAAATGAAGGTGGAATAAGCCCTGGTTATTCACACTTGTAACAAATCTGATGTGAGAGACAAGCAAGATGAATAAATGTTCATGGAATTAAAGCACAAAAAAATTATAAAAACTGAAATGTCCAACTCAAGTGAGTTAACTAGAACATAAAATCTTATAGAACATTTGTTTAAACTTCATTAACTTAAAATTTAACTTGTGGTCTACCTTAGGAGAGGTGCAAATATGCTTTGAACTATGCAATATTATAACAGAAGTATATTATGCTATGAAATTGGCTATAAACGGATCTTT
The DNA here is from genome assembly GCA_921293045.1 of Aplocera efformata. NCBI lineage: Eukaryota > Metazoa > Arthropoda > Insecta > Lepidoptera > Geometridae > Aplocera > Aplocera efformata. The sequence continues at coordinate 4,723,294 of OV121057.1, forward strand.
CTGAACTAAGATTAAATATAATATAATACGGCAATATTATAGATGACATTTTTCTCAAAATTAAAGGCACACAAACCCACCACAAATTGTGTAGTGCTTTTTATCACTAACCAATGTATTGAGTAACAAGCTAGTTATTGCATGTTTTCAAACAGCTATAAATCACAGTATTATTTAGTTAAGTCAAATTGAACCATTGCATTCATTTGACCCAATATTCAAAACTATGAACTCTAGATTATAGTTGCAAGGTATAACACTATGCTAAAAATTATGCTATGAAATAAATTATCAACCAATAGCTCTGCTACTGGTCAGCTACCAGACTTATTCATGATCCAGATATTTCAATATACTTTGTACTACTTGGTCAATATCTGTAATGGGCTTGTGTTGCCTCCATAAAATTGAAGCTCACAAATTCTGTTGGGCCGGGCTTGCTGGTGGAGGCGCTGCTTCCAAGTTCTTGATCAGCTGTGCCAACCAGTGTTTGGTAGAACTATCCTCTTGCAGGCACGCCGAAAAAGTAGCATCTCTCAACTGGTCTGGAAGACACTGCCTTAGTGCTTCACGAGCCCGTGGATTGTCTGAGAGACGCAGGTAACAACGGACAACATGCTTTAATAACCGTGCTGATGGCTCTTTGGCGAGAGACAGGACCATCTTTCCTAATATCATAGCCACATGAGAGAATCTGTCATAAGTCTGGCAAATGTAACACAGGCCACTGTCATCTAGTAAAATCTTCTGTAAAATAAATGTTGCTACTGTCTTGGAAAGCTCAGATCCATTTTCCATAATACGAAGGCACAATGGTATGATTTCAGTAGTCAGCAAGAATGTAATGACTTCTTGTTCATCTGTTTTCACTAGAGCTCCAATAACTCCGAGGCTGGTCAGACGTAGGTATTCAAAGGGGCGGGTTTTGGAGACCGTGTGGAGGAAGGGGTACAGGAATAGAGGGACGTGTGCTTGGAGAAATGCGGAGCGCGTCTCAGGATGGGAAGCAACGCACTGCATCAGAGCTAAGGCGTTGCACACTCGGTTGCTTTGGTGCGCTGTCAGTGTCGGAGGTATCATTGCCACGTAAATATTAGTAATCTCTTGCAACAGCGCCGCTATAGTTCCAAAGCTATGCCACAGCATAGGTGCTAGATCCGGCACAACTTCGCGCTTCTTACTAAGCTCCAGCAGTGCATTCTCCCGAGTCTCAGGGTTGCAGAGTTCCACTATCCACGTATATATTTTCTCTCTATCGACCGCGGCCTGCATGTTAGCCGGGCTCGGCTGTGAGCTCATGCTAATCATTGCTGAACTTGTAGATTTGGCACTGGCTTCAAAATATGAGTGTATCATATGCTGCACAGCAGGTTACTTTTAATTTATAATATGGTCATTTTCATGATAAATTCAAATCACAGATATTTATTTTAGCTTGAATATTTTCTATAAACTTAGTATTTTCCAAAAATCACACGAAAGAAATAGCGTCCGGTCAGACATAGGTATACACAAATCGATATGACATGACATTGACATATGACAGTAATAATGATTTGACATCGTTGATCGTGCGCCATCTAAAAAAAAAACACAAATGGTGAATCTTGACTTGTTATCAATTAATTCTGGTTGTAAATATTCTTGTAAATTCTGGAAAATAAATTGATTATATTATGCCAAATGTAAAAACACTTGCTAAAATGCATGAATTGTGCGGCTACAGATACAAAAAGCCAAAAAGATAATTCAGAATCGGAAACTTAACACAATACGAGCGAGGTACGAATAGGTAGAAGGTAGGTAGGTATTGAGGCTACACCACACCTTGGCTGCCCAGATGTGGGAGAGAGTACTTTTCCGGTTGAAGTTGCTCAAGTTCTGCTACTTTTTTTGTTCCTTAGCATTATCCAGGGGGTTTTACAGCAAGTAGTGCAATAAGTCTCATATCATGTCTCGCAACAAGCCTTAATTATTTTTAATTATTAATTGCCTGTGTATTTATGACAAGACTTGCTGCACCCCGCGGTTTTACCCACAGTTATCCGGGATTAAAATTAGCCTGTGTGATAATCCAGAATATAGCCTATTCTGGTAACAAATTTCATGCAAATCTGTTGAGCCGAATACGCCTAAAGTAGTAACAAACATACAAACAAATAAAACATACAAACTTTCGCCTATATACTACTTTAGGCGTTAGTTAACTAATATTAGTGTGATACCGAGTTATAGTTATTTATTTATTTATTATTACGAGTGACTTGCAAAACTCAAGTCCTTATTTTCTTGTTGTATGGCTTCGATTACATTAATTAGCCAATTTGATCGCCTAAGTTACGTTATGATAAGCTTATGAGTTGTCATTAATCCCGACACTGTCATTAGAAAAATATATAAAGTCATAATTATAATAAAAATGTTACTGTCAAAAGTCAAATGTAATATGTCAAAATGCTAATCGTATATTCGTATCGTATGTTGTAATGTGTATGTACGGTACCTTTCGTGAGTTTTATAATTTATTTCGTTTCTGCCATGTGAATTAGTTTGAAATTACTATATTATTCTATGTTTAAAAAGTGATCGCTCCTTATTATTCTGTAAAGTAAAACTTGCGTTTCTTGGCAATTCCACATGTCTAGTTATTCGATTGATATTGTTAGTGTTAAAGACTGAAAGTATTTGTATTTGGTGTTTGCATCTTGTAACGCAGGTTTGTTATTCTGTTCTTCATTATGTTCACAACGCTTTAGCATATTCACAATAGATTAATAATAAAACTAAGCATTTAATTAGGCTTGTCCCAATTTCAGCCTATTAAATTTCAGTTGTTGAATCATCAGTCTGACGCCATGTCTGACTATATTTAGGTTTAATAAACAAACCCCGGTGCTGTAGCCGTGTTCAAACAGACAGAGCCGGCACGTGTGTCTAGCCTTGATTGTGAGGGACAACATGTCATGTAATTATCCTGGTCTCAGTCTCTGTGTTTGAATTAATTTGATCCTGCTATAAGAAATCAAACCCACATTTGGTCTGTTTGCCATCTGCCATTTAGTTTGCTAGTTGGTGTACATCGAGCACCTTTCAATGCTTCATAGTATAAAAAGTAGTTCATAAGTTTCATAGTATAAAAAATTGCGAAATACCTATCCAGTAGGAAGTTAACAACAAGAGCAATCATTTAGGCTTTCAATATTACATACTCTCGCTCCACTAATTTACAAATCCGTCAGCCAATTGCCAGACACTGGCAGAATCTGGCTAAATGCACAAAAAGCCATAAAGAAGAAACAGATATCTCAAAATATACATATCTTTGTTCTATTTTGTACTCAGATTTCCTTAATACAAGCTTAACTGCGAGAAACCCAACAATAAGTCCCTCTAAATATTAAGTCCTCAGTTGGGTTTTTTATTAAGCTGAAATGTATTATACATAATTACATTTCTTTTCCTAGCTGATGATATAACTTTGCATGGGTTGCAAAAGGCAGATAATAAAAAATAATACTTTGTTAGGAGAAGTATATGAGGTCATCACCTCATGTTGCGGGGGTTGCAGATAGTCCTCTACAGAGGCACTGGGTGTCAGCGGTAATGCTAGATATATTTATTTAAAAAATTATTATACTTGTTTTTTTTTTATATCTACATAGCCATGGAGGTGTCTCATTCCTTGACCCTGAATGAGACAGCGCTGCAGCAACTGCCGGATGACAAAAAGCCACACTTTATTTTTGAATGGCTTCGATTTCTTGACAAGGTCTTGGTGGCTGCCCATAAGGTAAGTTGACTTCTGGTTACAAGAGATAGCCTTAGAAGCCTTAGAACCTAAACATATAGCCCAGGTTGTGTGAAAGGACCAACCCTAAGTAGCAGTAGAACTTCTGCCAAAATTCTCCAAAGAAGTGCTGCCACAACATCTGGTAATCCGCAGTGGAGCGGTGGTGAATTTGGGTAATCTTTGTAAAAGCACTTTCGTAGGTTAACTTTGAAGTGGAGGGTAGTATGATATATGAATTGCCTTTAGTAATGGCTACAAGAAAAGCATACTAAAACATCTATATATATAAAAATCTATATATTATAATATAAATAAATAAAAATATAATTAAAAAATGATAAATGATAAGAAATCATGTGTCTATAAATTATTTTGTGAAGGTGTGATAGTGATTAAATGTAATTTTATAACAAGGTACAAAGAACATACTGCGGCTCAATAACTGTCCGGAGATGTCTGGCGTTTGTGAAACATCATAAACTCCGGACACACCTTAAACCTAAATCATATTTACAATATTTTACGCACATAAATCACACAAAGGTTTACGACTTTCTGTGTTAGAAAATCAAAACATATTAGGAGTACAAATAAGTTTCCGCCGTTTTTAACACAAATTAAATATTTATTGTAGAAGAACGGTAATATAAATTTATTCAAAATATTGCCCATCACTTGCAACCACTTTTTCCCATCTCTCAGGCAGCATTCGAATCCCACGTCTGAAGAACTCCTTGTCTTTTGAGGTTATCCACGAATCAACCCAATTTTTGGTATCCTCATAAGATGTGAACCGCTGCGCCGTCAGAGCATGTGCTACGGACCGGAACAGGTGATAATCGGACGGTGCAATGTCTGGTGAATACGGCGGGTGGGGTAACACTTCCCAATCAAGTGTTTCCAAGTACTTTTTCACGGGAGCCGCAACATGTGGACGAGCATTGTCATGCAGAAGAATAATTTTTTCGTGTCTAGAATAGTATTGAGGGCGTTTTTCCTTCAGAGCTCGGCTCAATCTCATCAATTGTGTTCGATAGAGGGCTCCAGTAATTGTTTCGCTCGGATTAAGCAACTCATAATACACTACACCTAGCTGATCCCACCAAATACACAGCATAAGTATTTTTCCGTGAATATTCGGTTTTGCTGTTGATGTTGACGCGTGGCCAGGTAATCCCCATGATTTTCTTCTTTTTGGATTGTCATAATGTATCCACTTCTCACCAGTTATGATACGATGTAAAAAACCCTTTTTTTATGTCTAGCTAGCAGCATTTCACTTAAGCATAATCGGCGTTCAATATCTCTCGGCTTTAATTCGTACGGAACCCAATTTCCTTGTTTATGAATCATTCTTAATGATTTTAAACGATGTGAGACTGCTTGCTGAGTGACTTCTAATGTTAGAGCAAGTTCTTTTTGTGTTTGAGATGAATCTTCCTCCAATAATTCCTCCAATTCTGCATCCTCGTAAATTTTTGGCCTTCCACTGCGATCTTTGTCTTCTACGTCGAAATCACCATTTTTAAACTTTTGAAACCACTCTCGACACGTTCTCTCACTCAAAGCAACCTCACCATATGCTTCTACGAGCAATCGATGCGCCTCAGCAGCAGATTTCTTTAAATTAAAGAAGTAAACTAATATTTCCCGCAAATGACGCTTACTTGGCTCAAATTTTGACATTTTCAACTTATAAAAATTATATTTTACCAATATAAAATCAATGATATTAATAGGTTATGTTGTTCTTGAATGTCCAAACTATTTTTTAAGCCGGTTATCATCTGCGAAAGCTAACCGAAACTCCGTGCCGCGCCATCTACAATAAAACGGCGGAATCTTATTTGTACTCCTAATAATACAAAACGATTTGCCTTGTTGAATGAAATGAATGCAAGTACGATAATCACCTTTATTGCGTGTTTTTGCCACGAACCGCGCCACGATTAGCAGTACCGCTGGCAATTAATGTTATCGCTGATTCATTACTAATAATTGGCGTATAGGTTCTTAATTAGTAAATTACACGATCTAATTAGTTAGTTGATTTATCGGACCAAAATCACAGAACCTAATTGGCTGATTATCGGACGGGTAGACTCGTATAATAGACGGGTAATAGTCGTACCGAACGGTGACACCAGCGGGAGGTTTGGATGCCGAGATCCAGAACATCATTGCATTACCCGCCAGCGAGGTCGAAGAATCCCTTTGACCATTGGCTGTGGGCGAGTATTACTCACGTCCCGATTAATAGAAGCGAGACAAGCCGAGGTCCGTACCTAAGTGATGCACTGGGTTTGCTGCTATATTAAAATTTTGTTCTAAGTCGTTCTAGAGCCTTCCGCTCTCGCTAAAAGCCCGCGTAAAGTTAAATGCATCTGCGGTGAAAAGGTAGTCCAGTCAAAAAAACAGTGATTCAAACTCATTTATTCCTTTAGATCTCAAGTATCGTTTGGACACGTCAAATTTTACACACACAAGTAAACATATTCATGAGCGTATAACGTGTCACAGGAGCTGCTTAGGCACGTACATGCTTTCATATAAGCGTTATAGTCGCTTTAGGTACTTTAGACAGGCCACATCTCGAGTCACCACTCCTGAAGATGCCTCATGGAGAGGCCAAACACACGTCGGTCCTATTGATAATTATAACCCCTTTTCGGATCATCTTAACATGGACTGTTCATGCTTGAATCCATCTATTAAACAGGAAACCTCTTAAAGTTTATAACAATTTGCAATTATATTTATTATTACAGTCTGACATAAAAAGTTGCCAGCAGAAACTAGTAGCCCAACTTGTAAACCTGCTGAGGGAAAACCTCGGAGTCCCTGCCCGGCGGCTCTTGGCAAGATGCCTGGCCACTCTGTTCTCTGTCGGCGACACATTCCTGCTGTTTGACACTGTAAACAAATGCAATGATATCATCAAAGTGAAAGATGACTCGCCTTCTTACTTGCCGACCAGATTGTAAGTACTCTAAATTAGCCTAAGTAATATTACTAATTTAGAGTAATAAGTGAGGTGGGGTTAGGGTAAGGGTAAACTTTGTTTGAAGCAACCGGAATTGGCTGACAAAATGAACATAAACACGAGCGAAGCCGCGGGTAAAAGCTAGAACTTGATTGGCAATATTGACTTGATGGCTTGACATTATCCAAATATCGGTTATCGGTTCATGAGTCAGAAATTTAAAGATTTAATCTGACCTATAAAATTACCCTTGATGTTAACCACCTCCAGGCCCTAGTAGAAAACCAGCGTTGTACTGCCCGCCAGTACTAAGCTAGGCGCCTATTTTTTTTTAGCCTCTGCACTAGGATTCCCTTTGTCGCAGATGGCATAGACAAACACAGAAAAACAAGACGAACACGTTGAGCACGTCGACGTGACAGCCACCCACGACCACGACCACATTGTTTTCCCGTGAATAAAACGTTAATCCAACAGACAAGACCAAACTTTTACCAACAAGTTATTCGTATATATTTTTAGGGCGGCAATATGCTGTCTGGGTGGAATGTACGAGAAACTGGGCAGGATGATGGGCAGGTCATATGAGGAGACGGTGACAACTCTTGTGAGATCCCTGAAAAGCGCCGAGTCACAGACCAGGCTTGAGATTATGAATACTCTTGAGAAAGTAAGTATTAGTACCCATTTTTATTCATCATCATCATAAGCAAGAGTTAACTTCTGGTGAACATCTGTAATAGTGTCAATAAGACTTTTTAATTATTATCTCCTAAATCAGACGTACTCTTGCTTTGACACAACTGTACCGTCTGGTTGCTGCCAAACTGTACCACAAACTCATTTATTCCTTCAGATCTCAAATATCATTTGGACACCTAAAACTTTACACAGATAATATGTCAAATTACAGTCAGTTTTAAATTTTTAGGTTGTCTTTTTTTAAGTTTACGTCTGTTCCAATCCATTTCGCCATCCATCCAAAACATAACGTTGATATACAAATCAATAAAAGTAATTATGGGTACTTGATATCAGATATGCGTCGGTATGGGCACAGCCGCCCCGGCCGCGGTCCGGGAGGTATCCCGCGCGTCCCGCAACACTCTAATGTCCGACCGCGCGAGCGCAGTGAGGGCAGCGGCCGCACATACCCTTAGGAACCTCCTGCCTCTCATGAAGCTGACTCCGGCCGATGTGGACGCTATCGCGGCCGCGTGTCTGAGAGCCGCCCAGCCCAGTGACTACACTCTCAGGTAAGTGCATATCTCTACGGTAGGTTTAGTTGTCTAGCTTGGATAATGTCCAATCGCTTGAGAACCTCCGGCCTGTCACGAAGCTTACTCCGACTTGGAAGACTTAGATAAGATTGGTTCGGAACTTCACTTCTGGAATTAAAATCCTGGATTAAAATCTCCTGCTTGTTATGAGACGCATCATCTTCATATGCTAGGGACGCAAAGGGACGCGACTCAGATATTCCGTTGCTTATTTGCTTATATTATCTTTAGTACTCATTTTATGGGCAAAAGATATGAAGTTAGTGATTTGATATATTTTTTTAAATGATTTCTTATCAACAGGTGTGCAATTGCCGAGCTTCTGGGCACATTGATAGCTACAACACAAGCAGGTGAAATGACCAATCTGAACAGCAAACCAAAAATGGGCGCTCAATTGGGTAAGGAGACAAAAGATTGCAAACTGTCTAATTTAATATCTGAGTCTAAGAGTATCTTCACCTGAGAAATGCGTTGTAGCTAATGGGTTAAGGGTTAATTTAAGTTGCGAAACGATTTGTCTGACGAAATCTGATCCCACCAAGTCTAGTGGAGCGGGTAATAATTATGTGCTATGAAGATATTTTCTACTAGGCAATGTTGTTTACTCTCCGCGTCTTTGAGTCCTTGAGTAACTGTAGTTGAACCCTCTTCCACCAGCCGCCGAAACTGACCACCTGTTTAAAAAGAATGAAGTATTGTCAGACAAGGTAGAGAATTTTTTTTTTTAAATTGAGTTTTTTGCTTTCAGTACAACAAAACAAGAAAGATCCACCCAAAAACGTGGTGTCGTTAGACGAAGCTTTGAATCTTCTGATGGGAGCTTTCCTAAGAGGGGGCACTTCGTTCTTGAAGGGGGAGATAATAAAATCTGGCTCTGGAGTGAATAGGGAAGTCCGTGTTTGTGTTACTAATGTAAGTATGATTTTTTTGGGTTCAAACTCGATATTTTAGTATACTTTCTAATCTTAAGTATTGTTTGGACACATCAAAACTCATAGGCACAACTAAACATATTTGTGCGTATGTAACGTGTAACAGGAGCCCCTTAGGCAGATTACATGCACCCAGATGTGTAACATTGCTGTAAATTTTCAGTATTATGGTTAAGTTCCTGCCTATTATCCGAGGAACAAGATGAAACAGTATCGAAACCCTTTGGAGGTAGAATTACATGTCCTGTGGGCCAAATCGCCAAAAATGTTGTAGTTTTTGCACCTACGCTTACCTTCCTTAAGTGAGAGTTGGACTCGTACCGAAGGTATGCGAGTCCGGGTGAGGGTGTGGGTAAACATGAAACTTGTACGTTTTTGATGTAATTTTTTTGTGTTGTTACTACAAATTTATGGTTTTCGGATTTATTCCTTTACTTTGCTTCTTGTCAAATTTCATGGTTGTAGATCTACGGGAAGTACCCTATAGGTTTTGATTCCGTTGCGAGAGTCAAAATAATGCAGCATTAACATCCGTATCCTTTGATTGTGTTCACTTAGACGTTTGATTTTTTCACTGCTCCTAGGAAGTACAGACCTGAGTATTTGATATTAATTTCAACTTGATATCTTCACGCGATCTTGTGAAAAAGGCTCTTGATACACAGACAGACGAACAACGAAGTGATCCTATAAGGGTTCCGTTTTACTTTTGAGGTACGGAACCTTAAAAATATTAAAAAATAAACCTTAGAAATAAAACTTAATAAATATTTACCACTAATATGACTATATCCATACATTTTTTTTTCAGGCGTACGTGGTTTTCGTCCAGAACATGGGCGGCGTTTGGTTGGAGCGTAACATGACCGCGTTCCTGAATCACGTGCTTGATTTAGTCGCCAATCCCAAGGCCGCTAGTTCCCATGTCGACGCTGTGTATTCTAGGTAAGCTGTACTGGCACGAAGTTAGACCGGTGTGTAGAATACCTATTAGTTCTACGAACAAAACGGCCACTTACACGAAGTTTTCAAACGGCTCGCAGGCTTCCGACATGGCTTAACGACGATTTACTTTTGATGTACTTTTTTGTTACGAGTTTGCTAAAATCTGCTATTTTGACATTACAAACCGACACTCCAATTTTATGTATTAAGCTTCGATATTCATTTTTTTTTTCAGAAAATGTATAAATTACATCTTACGTAATACCCTCGGCAAGATGCTGGGAGAGAAAGCTCAAGCGTCCGCCTGCAGGGAGATCATACAGATTGTCATCAAGCAGATGAACAGCATCGACTTCAACCCGGAGAACGCTAAGGATTGCAACCAGGTAATTGTGTTCATCCAAATCCGTTCAGTCGTTGAGGGGAAACATACATATTTTTCTTAATGTATCCAAGTGGCGGGACGGGCTGAAAGCCCACCTGATGTTAAGTGGTTACCTCCGCCCGTAACAATAACAATACGACTAAGGTCCTCCCCGATCGAAGTATGAAAAGACCCAAGTGGTACCCTGTTGCTTCCGTCACCCGAGACGGGGATGTTATCTCATGCGTATATGATTTCACCGGCACCCACACCCTTTCACTAGTTGGTTATTTCATTGGAACACCAATGCGAGTGCACCACTGCTTGGTGGTAGTATACCAGGTGTGGAGGCAGTTCGTCTCCGGGCGAAATTTGCACAAATTCTACTGCTACTTTTAGTTGCTCCTTTAGCACCACCCAGGTGTTACGTGTAGGGATTCAAAGGGTACTCACCTACGGACGCGAGTCCGTGACAAGTGGTGATCATATTATTGTCATTATCCACAGGAAACACTGTTCAGCCAGCATTTGCTGGTCTGTGCGCTGATGGAAGCGGGTGAGCTGGCGTTGCAACTTGGTACTTCAGTACAGAACCTGGTGTCCGACACTTCGCTAAACATGATCGACGCTATTTGCACGGTAAGATATATCCCTATATATCGCATGCAGTTTCATTCAAGATGGTTTATGAATGATTAGGCCTCTCGTGCATTCCTTTAGATCTCAGGTATCCGTGCCAACCTCTAATGTTCTCACTGCAGCGACACCGGCCTACTCTCGATAATTGAGAGTGAATGGGCTCTGATCTACCACGGGAGCCCAATCCGGATTGGTAGATGTCACATGTCGTCGAATTTATGGTTCTAAGACATGCCGGTTTCGTTACGATGTTTTCCGTCACCGTTTCGAGCACGTGGTATTGCGCACATAATTTTTTCAAGTGAAAAAACTCATTGGTGCACTTGTGGGTTTGAACCAGCGACCTTCAGAAAGTCGGCGTCTGTGCCCCTTGGCCACCACGCTCTCAGGTATCGTTTGGACTCAATTGACAGCACATGTGAATATATTCATGCTTCTAAAATGTGTAACATGACTTCTACAATTTTATTCATAGGTGTTAGAGCACCCTTGCGTAGCGGCCCGTCTGTCGGCCGCTTGGTGCGTCCGCTGCGTGTGCGTCGCACTGCCTTCGCAGATCACTCCGCTATTGGACAAGTGTGTCGACGCGTTGGACGCCGCACCCACGCCGCACCATATATCCGGTAAATATAATTGTAATTGTTAAACAATTAGCTGGATATTGACACTATTTAAAAAGATACTATGCGTGAAACTGAATACTAATATTGACTTATTCCCAACCCCACCAATAATCCAATCTTTGTCACAGGTTATTCAGCAGCACTAGCGGCAATCCTCGGCGCGGTCCGTCTATCACCCCTTGGAGTTCCACACGGGCGGGGAAAGATCGCTTTTAACGCGGCGGAACAGTTGTTACGTTCCGCTGGACAGAGCAGTCGCCTCACTGCCGCTAGGACGAACGCTGGCTGGCTGATTGTCGGCGCTATTTGTACTCTTGGTAAGTCTACAGACTACTAACTAGCAGAACAGTTGATACATTCTACTGGACAGAGCAGTCAGTCTGTACTTTTTTAACGCTTGATAAGATTAAACTTTTCAAGATAAAATCTAGCTGAACTAGTAACCTAGTAAGGAACTAGAAACCCTATGGTCTTTCCACTCCAGGGTGAATGGGTTTCCACCTCATAAGATATACCCAAATTGGTATAAGTTACTTGATCTGTTCATTCTAGAAGATTTTGGTTGCTCAACGATGTTTTCTTTCGCTGTCTTGCCGACGTGGTAGATATAGATAATGTTATTTAAGCGGAAAATTTATTAGTGCACGTTAAAGATTTTAGGATTGAAAGTTGGCCTTCGCTGACCTTTAATAAATAATTTTCCCTTACAGGTGTGCCCGTTGTCCGTGGATTGTTGCCAAGAATGTTGCTCTTATGGCGTAATAGCTTCCCACGATCAGTAAAAGAACTGGAATCGGAAAAATCTAGAGGAGATGCATTTACATGGCAGGTAAGATATAGTTGGTGCTTGAAATGCTTTATATTTCAATTTAATATTGTTTATGATGTAATTTTCCAAAACTGGACTAAAGTAAGTCAAAGAAACCTAAAGATAAAATGGGTATTGACAGTAATTGGAAATGTAGGTGTTTAAACAGTGCTGCGGTACTTCAGAGAGTTAGGCCGGGAGAGTTAGGCAGAGAACAACGCACAAAATATGTCAGACCAGAACCAGAATACCCCAACCAGAATAGGAATTAGACAGGAGACAGAGTTTTAAAACAATGATCATGGGTTCACGCTTTTATCCTTCAAGCCTTCTGTGTGTTTCACCTTGAGAGTTAGACTTTCATGGGAACGTAGCCGAGATAAGTAGTGAGCACATCGCCGCCATTAACAACGATTATTCTACCCCTACTTCTTTTGTTCTACGTAAATTATGACTGTTTGTCGCAGGTGACACTAGAAGGCAGGGCTGGTGCTTTATCAGCACTGCACAGTCTGCTGATCCACTGTCCCTCTCTAGTCAACAACGACGACACAGCCAAGCGCCTAGCTCAGCCCATAGAGGGCGCTATTGCGGTCCTTACCAAGTAAGTGTGGTATTTGAGCCTAGACACGATAGTATGTAGTTGAAATTCTACGGGGAAAGTTCTCTCGACAAGCGATAGTGAATGGGCTTTAATCTACCACGGATCCATCCGGTTTATAATAGTCTTCGAATAAAAGGAAAATAGTTTATTTAGGAACAAATGACAATGGATTCCAGAACACCTTTGGAGAACGATGATGCCTGTTAAATCTGTGTCGCAGACACCAACGCTTAATACCAATCAAATATTCTTTCAGTGTATCAAGCGTAGTGCGGAGCTACGGTGGAGCATTAAAAGCGCCGGCAGCATTGCTCCGTCTGCGATTGTACCAAGCATGTAACGCCTTAAGCGGCGTCAGTGCTCCGGCCGCTCCTCTGTTGCGGCTCTTAGCGGCCGAACTGGCTGGCTCCGTCGACCCGGCCGGAGGGAACGTGGCCACTGGTAAGCAAACTCTATGATTGTACTAAGCTTGTAACGCTTTGAATGGCGGTAGTGCGCCCAGATTGGAAAGGCGACTACAAAATATCCGTAACAGATTAGAAATAGAAACGTATAACTATTGATATTTTGTGATCACAGAATATCATTACGTTTATCACCGGTCAGATTCAATGGATTTCTATCGATTGCAACAATTTCTATCACTGTTAATCACTTTTATTGAAACAGACTTATAATATATGAATTTTAGTTGTCAATATCTATTTCTGTTTGAATGTTGCTTTTGACTACTTTTCAATTTAGCAGACAAGTTATGTAATCGGAAACCAATGATACATGTTTAACAATGCAACAGAAACTCTGTGATTGCTTTGCTGATTCGTATTGTTGTGAACCTGTATATATATTGTTGTGTATTGTGATAAAACCTTTCAGGAATGGTCAGAAGTGCAATGCATCCGCGCGACACAATTCTACTCGGTGAGGAAGGCTGGATCTATGATACGGACCAAGCCGATATTGAAGAACAAGTAAGTAGAGTTACAAGTTCACACAAGTTGTATTCGAATAGCTCCAGTGCATTAGATAATGAAAGGATTAATATCGCTAACAGAGAAGCCATTATTAATCTGTAGCTCCCAATTTGTGAAGTTCACCTTTTTCGGTTTCTACAGCTGATATCCCCGTTGAGTGCAAGCGGATCGAGTGCATTGGAGCATGAGCCTTGTTGCGTGTACCGAGGAACGAATGGCGCCCAGCCCTTGGGAGTGGCAGTCATCGACGCGTCTGTTGCTCTCTTCCCGCAGATATTCGCGAGAGCCGCTAATAAACACAGGTAAAACACAGTTGGTAGTAGCCCTGCCTTCGAAGCGAGGGGTCCCGGGTTCGATTCCCGGCCGGGGCACAATTTGTGTGGTGAGCATGAAGTTTGTTCTCGGGTCTTGGGTGTTTGTCTTGTGTTTCTGTGTTTGTCCATGCCATCTGCGACACAGGGAATCCTAGTGCAGAGGTATGTGTGTAAACGTTTTTTTTTTTTTTTTATAATTATACCCCGGGTAACCTAAAGTAGCAGTAAAACTTGAGCCGTGTTACAATTTTAACTGTGGCAACAGAGTATGATGTGCTGAAAACAGTGAATTATTTGTTCATCATCATATTAATCAAAATACGTCCACTGGACATAGCCCTCTCCCATAGATTTCCAAATCAAGCGGTCTTGACCCACCTCCATCTACGTCTACCCGCTGATACATAGTATTTATATATTATCTGTTACATAGAATCATTATTTAATGTGCGTTTTCAGGCAACAAATGTTGGAACACTTCACGGAGTGCATCAAGATGTCTAAGGGCGCGCGTCAAGAGGCGATTCAAATCAACGTGTACACCGCTCTGTTGCTCGCGCTGAGGACGTTGGCTGAACAGAAGAGCGCCCTTGGACAGGAACCTGTGAAGAATATCGCTACGGATCTTATTATTGTGAGTATTCAAATGACACCGATTATAAATCGAACCGACTTTAATACTTTCGCGCCTTATTATCGACCTTAGGTGTGTGTCTATGGGAATCATCAAAATCTGCTTTAAATTGGCAAAATAAAATAATTATTAAAGGAAAAATAACCCTGAACTGAGAATCTAAATTTTTGCCTATAGGCTGGGCTATCAGCAAACAGCGCTACAGTCCGCGCCCTAGCGGCCTCCTGCGCCGGCCGCCTCTGCGGCTGCATCACCGAGAGCGAAAGTCAAGCACTGAGCGAGAAGGCGATATCTCTCGCTCGCTCGTCTGTAAGCCGGCCGACTAAAGCGGCTGCAGCGGCTTGCGTCGGCGCTGTGCAGCGAGCCAGAGGTGCTGCGTTTAGCGCTGCAGCGCTGCCGGTGTTGCGCGCGTTAGCGCAAGACACTGCCGGACATGAGTTACAGGTGAGTGTTATGACGTCATTGTGATATTTACTTTCTAGTTTATTTGAATAAATGCTCCCTTTTTATTTTTTTGTGTTCTATCTAATTTTATAAAAAATATATTTCAGGTGTGGTCACTCCACGCTCTGTCCGTGTTGGCTGACGCTTCGGGACCCATGTTTCGATCCCACGTAGAATCCACGCTGACTTTAGCGTTGAAACTGCTCTTCGTTTCGCCTCCATTCCCCGAAGAATTGCATAGAAGTGTTGGGAGACTTTTATCCGCACTCATAACCGTCGTTGGGCCAGAGCTACAAGGTACGCAAAAACTAAAAACTTCATCCTCTATATATTATAAATCAGTTAATTGTTCAGAATTAGAGGCGTTTTAGTTACGTTATTAATATATTTTCACAGTAGTGGCAGTGGGTCGTTTCGTATGCGCTTGCGCAGCGCTACTCGAATGCGGCGGTCCCGGCGCTCGCGCCGAAGCGCTGGGCTGTCTCCAACAACTACAGATGTTTGTGCCTTCCCACATCAACCTGCACACATTAGTACCCCAACTATGTGTGAGTACTTACATTCCTTTTATGTCTTATTAGAATTAAGATGATTTGATTTTCGTGATTTTCGCAATACTATATTAATTCTCACAGCAGCAAAGAGTCTCAAAACTTGCACATCTATTTTTATTTTATTTTATTAACAAATGCCACAGCTCTTAGAAGTAACTCAGTTAACTTGAATTTAAACAAACAACCAATTACGGATTAACATTTTATAGCTATAGGTCGTAATACAATTTCGTAGTACATCATTTCGGTCTATCTTGTAAGGTTTCGCCAGCATTAGCAATTAAGTATGCTTTCCGACATCATTACAAATTTTTCAAATTCTCGCCTTTTCTCTTCTGTAATATACATATAAACTTTTCAAAATAAAATCTCTGAATGATGGCGGAAAGCCTATCAAAATCCGTTGCGTGGTTTAGAAGTTGGCAGAGAAACAGACATACGAAAACAGCGACTTAATAATATTTAGATATTTGTTTGTTGTAGCGTGACCTGTCTAGTTCTGAGTTGACGGTCCGTCGCGCTGCGCTCTCCTGCCTCCGCCAGTTGTCTCAGAAAGAGGCGGCTGAAGTCTGTCGTCACGCGATGATGGCTAAGGATCATGTACCGGCCAAGCCTTATTGTGGTAAGCATAATTTTTCTTTAAGTTTGAAGGTTCCATGCCTCAAAAGCAATAACGGAACTCGTTAGCACGATCTTGTAAAAAATCCTGGGTGTGCGAGTCAAACTCGTACTTGGCCGGTTTGGTTTCCATTTCGCACGCCATCTAGCCCCGTACTAAGTATAGCTTGGGAACCAGTTTCTTTTTTGCTATTTGCTACTGAAGTGACGAGACCGTTTGAAGGCACACCTGATAGTAAGTGGTTACCTCCGCCCATAACAATAGCAATACGACCTAGGTCCTCTTACCAACGACCGCATCCCATTGCGCTCGTCACCACAATTTTCACATAAATGTTTAAAATTGATATTATCTTTTATTTCAGGGGTAGTAATAACAGAGACGGGGCTACCCGGTGCTCTATTCGCATATCTCGACATCGAGAGAGATCCAGGTGCGATATCTCACGCGCGAGATACCCTCACTTGCTGCCTATTGGCCGCGGCGTCCGGAGCCGCGTTGAAGGATTGGCTCGCGTTGGCCAAACGAGTCCTTACTGTCAGACTAGGTAAGTACTGAATGGATAAATTAAAATACCTAATATGAATAAGATACCTACACAGAGAAATACAAATCTTATTACTTTAAACGAGCAATTCTTGTATATATATTTATTTTTACATTTTTTTCACGTATCTCAGAAACGGCTCTAATAATGTTGATAAAATTTTGTGTTTAGATAGGGTTTTGCTGTTTTAGTTTACTTGCTAGTTAAGTTTAGCTTCTTAAGATGTTGGTCGAAGCTATTCGCTATAAATCCGTTCACAAAAACGACTATCGAAACTATAATCGTTGAATCTACCTCCCAAATAGCGGTTGTCTCGTGGGCCAATCATTATTATCAGCCTATACTGTCCCATTTAAGGAAAAAGGCTTCCCTCTCTTTCTCCCACTACTTTCTGTCGCCCGCTGCAGTGGGCCAATCATCATCATGCTTGTTTGTTCCTCAGAGGACAGCAACAACCCCGAGACCGACTTCGACGCCGAGGGTGATGATGACCAAGTAGAGTTTCACGCAGAATCCGAACAATCCACTCATCCAGCCGTGCAAGCCAGGTGGCCAACTAGGGTAAGAATATACTACACTCATATTCAAACTCATTTATTCAGCCTTAAGAACGCTAATTCTAATTTCAATTCAAATTCTGGTCACTCCCACGGGTGACTAGACCCGCAATGACGTCTCGCATAGGGGTGTATTAACATGTTAACCTGTAAAATTTAATAACTAATAAAATACTATTATGCCTGTTAAGAATTCTATCAGTAATCTGGTTACCATAGTACAGCTGTTTAGTTGTTGCCAGATGGGGCTACCTGAATTGTGAATACGTATATATTAATTACCACGTTCTCAAAATGGTGACGGAAAACATCGTGAGGAAACCTTATGTCTTAGAACCAAAAATTCGATGACATGTGACATCTACCAATCCGGATTGGGCTCCCTTGGTAGATCAGAGCCCATTCACTCTCAATTATCGAGAGTAGCCCGGTGTCCCTGCAGTGGGAACATTAGAGGCTGGTGCGGTACGGATATATTAATTATCACCAAGGCATGAAATTTTCAGTGTTAGCTCATATTGAAATCTTTGGCAGGTGTTCGCTATGGAGTGCATACAGAAAATAATGGGCGCTTGCGAAGCGACCGGAGACAGTGCACACTTCGATCTAGTGAAGGCTAAGGAGAAACAGGAAAACGCTACTAACGGTTAGTAGTTAGTAACCAATTGGTTAACTTGTATAAGACTACAGAATCCAATCCAATTAGGAAATGTCTTACGAAGATAATTACCTCCCTTCCCCGTACCCCACCAGGTACTCGCACACATAGGACAATTAATCGTAGACCTTGATCGACTTGCGCTGCGCTGGATCACTGTTTCAGTTCGCAGTAGGAATGCGGGGGGCATTCCTACTTCGCTTAAGAAAGTTATTTGTGAATGAATAATCATTCGCGCTGATATTTCATTAGAGGATTGGGACTGTAGGACAGCATTTTATGTTTTATTATGTACTAGCTGCGCCCCGCGGTTTCACCCGCATAGTTCCCGTTCCCGTGGAGAATACGGGGATAAATTGATTTTATTTTTTTCGTTAATTTTCCAATGTTTTAATAGTTATTCTGCTATTCGGGACGGAAACAAATCCAACAAATCAAAAACCATGGCAATCGGTCCAGCCGTTCTCGAGTTATAAGTGTTGTAACAAACACGACTTCTTTTATATATATAGATTTTATAGAAACCTCAAAAATTGTAGCCTATATGTTATTCTGATGTATAAGCTATATTGTGGTAAAGTTTCATTCAAATCCATTCAGTAGTTTTTACGTGAAAGAGTAACAAACATCCATACATCTATACATCCATACATCTATACTTACAAACTTTCGCCTTTATAATAGTAGTAGGATATTATGTATATGTTTCTTTTTCAGGTGATTACTTATCTTTCCATCTATCAGACTTGGTCCGTATGGCCTTTGTAGGCGCAACGGGCGAATCGGACGCTCTTCGGTTATGCGGTCTTCGTACGTTGCAAATGATCATACAGCAGTATGCTAGGGCCCCTGAACCCGATTTCCCTGGACACTTGCTGTTGGAGCAATATCAGGCACAGGTGCGTGAAAATAAGATTCTGTTTTCTCTGTAACATTATGATGTTCTTCATAATCATTCAGCACTATGCTAGTCTATGTGTGTGTTTCTAAATACAATATATATATGTTATACACATTTACACCTTCATGACATAAATGTTTGTCCTGGGTGGGAATCGAACTCACAACTTACAGCGCAGAAGACATAGTTGCTACCAACTGAGCTGTGAATTCAGTCTTGGAATGGAATGAATCGACTCGTGGGTGTTACGAAAAGGTGCGAGCAAGAAAAAAATAGAAAGTAGCTCCCATTTTTAGTTGCTTCTTATCTTTAACCCCCCACGAAAAAGAGAGTTGGTATAAGTTTTTAGTGTGTGTCTGTGTATCAGCGTATTTGGGTATCCTGTGTGTGTCTGTGGCATCGGGGCTCCCGAACGAATGGACCAACTTTAATGCGGTTTTTCTTTTTGAAAGCCGAGATGGTTCTTGGCCGAGTTATGAAGATTTGTTCAGGCGTTTGAAGATCATTACTATTACACCAAGTGGGGGTTATATGTTCGTAAAATGACCTTTTTTGTCAATTTGTGTGCTGCTAATTGCCTGTTTAAAGGGCCTTATTAGTAGATCCTAGTTAGAAGAGTTTATTTGCAGGTTGGCGCAGCAGTAAGGCCGGCATTTTCAGGTGACACGGCATCACATGTGACAGCGGCGGCTTGCGATGTGTGCTCTGCTTGGATTGGCTGCGGGGTCGCAAGGGATATCAACGACCTGAGACGGTGAGAAATATTTTATTTCCCCAAAATAGTTTAAAAGAATGCTTACAATCAGTTTGGCGTTGGCCTCCGTCATGGACGTTATTATTGAAGACTACTAAGACTACTACTACTCGTGTTTGTTAAATTGTACATTCCATTGTGTTTTTGACCTGAAATATTAGCTATTGGTTTCAATAATTTTATGTTTTCCTTGTGTCACGCATATATTAAAACTAAAATTAAAAATAAAAAGATTCAGCCAGTTAAAATTTGAGTGGTCGAAAATATATAGATAGCAGTTACAATGTGTATTGTTTTAGGGTCCACCAATTGCTGGTGTCGAGTTTGGACAAATTGAATACAAAGGGCAACACTACATTGATCTACAACGAGAGTATGGCAACACTGGAAAAGCTTTCTATTCTGAAAGCCTGGGCTGAGGTAAGAAATGTTTGTGTAAAATTGCACAAAACTTATACGAAATTTTTAATTAGTATAGTGGTAACTAAACAGAAAACGATTAATAATATTCTCGTATTGTCTCTCCCAGGTGTACATAGTGGCAATGGTATCCAACAACAGCGCGCCCGGCAGCTACGTAAAGCAACTGGACACGAAGCCGTTCAACAACCGAGCCGAGATCGCAAAATGGCGGAACCAACTGTTACAAAACAACAACCAGATAGACAACGCGAACGAAAGCGAGGCGGACGACTTCGGCGAGTTTGAGAGCAAGGGCGAGAGCCTGTTGAGACTTGTCGAGCCTGAACTGGAGAGTTTGGGAGAGAATTGGTTGGCTGCTTTGAAGGATCATGCGCTATTGAGTTTGCCCCCAGGTAAAGATTATTTTATACTCCAGTCTAATTCGTATAAAAGGCCCAGGTAGGCATAAACCGCGACTTTCTATCTGAAGGTCACTGGTTCAAACCCACACGTGCACCAATGAGCTTTTCACGTGAATAGTTTCTGTGCAATACCACGCTCTCGAAACGATGAAGGAAAACATCATGAGGAAACCGGCAAAACTATTACATAGCTTTTCCACACAGAACCACTATTGTTATGTCACACACATCAAACCGTTAACGTTTTTACACTTATTCCCTGCACTAGGATTCTCTGTGTCGCAGATGACACGAACAAACATCATGTCTGTTTTGACAGACATGGCGTTTGTCCATCTGCATGTCGCTGGTTTGAACCAGCGACCTGCAGATTGAAAGTCGGTGTCTGTGCCACTCAGCCACCACGCTCTAAATCCTGTCTTATTTATTTTATTTTGTAATGTTATTATATTTTTTTCATAGAATTTGCGTCTCAGCTTCCTCACGGTGGCGGTGCATTCTACTCTGCGGAAACGGCCGAGGCGTCGCGGGCTCATTACGCGAATGCCTGGCCATCGCTGCTATACGCAGCGTCACTCCGGTTCAACGCCAATTTCAACACATCTGCCAATGGTATGAGTTTCATACTGCAATACGTTACCATAGATATTTAAGGGTTCTACTCGGGGAAATTAAATTTAGATATATTCATTTATTCTTAGCTGTGCTAAACATTTATAAATTTTATGTGAGGTACCCTAATTCTTTAAAAATAGTCTAAGTTAATCCTTATAACTTATCTGCCAATGAAAGTCCCGAAAAAAAATCGGTCTAGCAGTTTTTGAGATTAGCCGGAACCTTTCCGTTCTCATGTACTGGAACTGGAAAGCTTGTATACCTCTCTGGTAAACAGGCGTGATTTTATGTATGCATGTTATAACCAAATTTTGTTTACAGAATCGTCAGAAAATAGCGTAGATAATCGATCGTCTAAAACGGAAAATGGCAACTTTGAATTCTTCGAGCCAATTGACGAGCGATTCCACCTGTTATTTGGTAAGTTTTGCCCCATCGTACTTTGTTTATGCGACAACAACAAACACATTTGTACCTTATAAAATCACGCGTTTCTATTACTTACTTTGACACTTGTTCGAACCGTATCCGAAGATCCTTAGTGAAGAACAAGCAAGAAACCCCAAGAACCAATAACGGATTTCAGACCGATCACTACAAAACATCGAATATAAAAAATATATCCTCATTTTCAGGTATTTGCATGGAAGCGTTATGTGCCCAACGCGACATGAGCGTGGAAAATACGTTATCCGTGTTACTGTCATTAGTAACGCTTCTAGACGCTGCCGAAAACAGAGCTAGGTTGATGAAAGACAGGTAAATAGATTACTAGCGACCCGCCCTGGCGTTGCCCATACAAAAATACCACTCCGTCATTTACCGTGAGGTTTCCAAAAAGTTTCTTTCATAAAAAGCAAGTCCTGAAAGTTACGAACTCAACAAAAAAACAGCCATATCGGTCAAACCGTTCTTAAGTGATGGTCCGTCATGATCGAGTGTATATAAGAGTGAGTGAGTTGAGTGTAATTCAAAATTTCTGTAAATTCAGATTTTGCTATAAATATAATATAATATATAAAAAGGCCCTACCTTATAACTTTGAAATATCAGTATATAAATCCGCAAAAAAGTCCACGGAAACACGGGAAAGATATATTTAAATTTAATCAAATATATTATACATTTTTGAAAATTATTGCTGATTTCTCACAAATTGCATTTTTTGCCTTTGGTCACGTTCATTCTAAGGGTGCGATATATTATTAAATCACTCATATAAATATATGTTATGCCTTAACTTGCCAACTTGTTATGCCTTAAACTATTTAATTTCTTTTAGATCATTGGCCATAGAACTGTGCCAAATGATCCATCGAACCGGGCTGACTCAGGAGAGCACTGAAGCACTACTATTGGCTGCTGATGTCTTGAAACTCATCATCGATGCGGCTCGGGAACAGCTGCATGCAAATATGCAAGCTAAAATTAAAGGTGAGTGACTGGTGATGAAATATTGTCGCTTTAGTGAGCGCATTTCACGGACTGGCTTACGTACAGCCAATACTTCAAATGGAACTAATTTTGACAGATGGTTGCTTAGCATACGTGGGAAGGATAGCGTGTGTCCATAATGCACAGAACATGGCCCCTATTTATTTCTACTCCCTGTCCAAGTGCCAGAGAGTAGAAATTAATAGGGCCATAAAAAAAAACAATTATAATTCACTACCTGCGCCATTACCAACGGTTTTTTGTGATCAAAAGTAACCTTTGAGAACATTCAGGTTTTAAGCTATCCTGGTACCAAATTTCATCCAAATCCGTTGAGACGTTTGTGCGTGAAGGAGTAACAAATAATATTGTTAATATTATTATTATTGCTTGAGGTTTATGGGATATACGTAAACCACTTGTTGAGATCCTGGTATCTATGATGCCGTCTTATTCTACTCTCAATAAAAAGAAGGGGAAGGCATAGATATGGGTAAGAAAACTGCCACAAATTATGTAGATATATTAAGTGTATAAATAACTTACAAACGCTGTTTTTTACAGTGGTGAAGCAAGTCTTTACTTTATCTTAACATAAGTATTTTCTTCACAGAACTAGCCCCTAACGAAACTGAGGGCTCAATCCCCCAGTCAGTTCTCGAAGTGGTGCACACACTGGGCGAAGGTGGACCCACAGGGGACCTTCCCCCCGGGAAGTCCCTAGTGTTCTCCTGCTTGGAAGTGTGCGTGTGTTTGCTAGTGCGACGGCTGCCGGCGCTAAGCCCTTTGAAGCAGGAGGGGACTGTGGGGGTGATAGGGGTCCCCAGAGGTCTGGGGGTCCATGGGGACACGCTGCTGGTCAAGAGTTTGTCTGCTATGTCTGAGCTGCCTTCACTTACTAGTCCTCAAGGTAAGATACTGTCAACGCTTTATTTTTGATGTGATGAATGTGAAAGAATGATCTCACGATCCACCTGATGTTAAGTTCACATATACAATACTTGCTATCATCCGAAGTTGTTGATCAGTTGAAGGAACATAGGAAGAGTGAACATGGTATCAACAATCCTTATTTTTTTTTACGTTTACTCACTCATACCTCTGCACTAGGATTCCCTGTGTCGCAGATGGAATGGACAAACACATAAACACAAGACAAACACCCAAGATCCGAGAACAAGCTTCATGCTCACCACACAAAGTATGCCCCGGCCGGGAATCGAACCCGGGACCCCTCGCTCCGAAGGGGCTACTACCATCTAAGCCACTTTAATATCCTGCACATTATAGGTTAATAACTTTGAATCCATGTTATTCTTAGTAACTTTCTTTGTCAGAATTTACCTTTTTTGATAACTGTAATAAGTAGGTACCACTTTATTTTTGTGTTACTTTTGACAGACCAATCAAAAGAGGGGACTCTTCTACTATGTCTAATACCTTTAATAAATAATTAATGTAACTTTTATTCCAATAATATTTTTTGTATTTTTTTTGATGATTGATATCTGGCGAATCGTTTTTTAGTTCTGACTTTGAAATTAATTGTGTTTTTCGTATTTATACATATATTTGCCCGGAAGAGATCGCTTTTAGCGATAAAGCCGCCCATTGTGCCACCTATCTGTTTTATTTATTTTTGTATGATTACTTTTGATGTTATAGTGTACAATAAAGTAATATTCTATTCTATTTGTTGAATATAATTAACAATATTTCCAGGGGCACTTTCCATCTTGCCAACTATTCTCTTCCTGGCCACGGAGATCCTGCGCCTGAGCAAGGATTCCCCCACCCTGTCCGATGCCGGCATAGTGGTGCTCGAGCGCGCTGCGGAATGCAAGACGGTGCGGGTCCAGGAACAAACCCGCGCCGCGCACGCCATGTTACTGCAGAGCGCGCTCGCCAGTCTAGTGGAGCGAGTCAAGAGCGGTAAGTTCTGCCGCCGAGCAGTTATGCACTTGCATTGCTGTGTTCCGGTGGCAGAGTGTTGTAGACGGAGGTAGAAGTTTGGACACTTATCTAATAATGACTTTGGTTTTTATATTCCTCGTAAAAATGGTTATCAATAAAACTCTATGTAAGAAACAATCTGTTCCTGAGATGGGCTGGATGAGGAATCTCCGTGGCTTAGTTGGCCCTGCCTTCGAAACGAGGGGTCCTGGGTTCGATTCCCGGCCGGGGCACATTGTGTGGTGAGCATGAAGTTTGTTCTCGGGTCTTGGGTGGTAACGTTGTGTGCGACACATGGAATCCGAGGGCATAAG
Source organism: Aplocera efformata (assembly GCA_921293045.1). NCBI lineage: Eukaryota > Metazoa > Arthropoda > Insecta > Lepidoptera > Geometridae > Aplocera > Aplocera efformata. The sequence continues at coordinate 4,748,361 of OV121057.1, forward strand.
TGTGCAAGCGTTTACTTTTGGAATGTTGAACTGCAGATGACCCGGATCAACGAATAGAAGCTATAACTGGCGCCCGCGGCATGGCGTGCGTGCTGAGCCGCGCGGAGCCCGCCCCCGCGCTGCACTACCCCTGCATCAACCACTTCCGGTACTGCCTGGAGACGCAAAACAACGAGGTAATCTTTACTTCTGTTGAATTGTTACAGATAACGTGAAATCGTATTTTTTTTATATACAATAAAGTATCTGTTTGTAATTTCAAAATAGCAGGTTCTTACTCAATGCATTTGAAAGTATATACCTACGGTAATTTTTTGGTAATTCTTCGTTCGTGTGAGCAAGCCACCCGAAGGCCTACGATGTGGCTACGACTAGTAAAGCTGGGACTGGCATCTTAACGTGCCCTCCCGAGCACGGTAGCGCTCAGTAAAAATACCTTTAAATGGTCACCGATCCAACTTCTGACCGCACCGACAAAAGCTTAACTTAGTTTATCTATGAAGAGCAGCTAAGCATGAACGTACCTATTTAATTTGTGCGACTTATTTGTACTTTCAATTTGCAGGAGTTTGCTGCATGCTGCTCAGTGCTTCGCAACATTTGGTCCGTCAACTCTCGGCCGGAGTGTGTGTCGTGGTGGGCGCGAGGCCTAGCCGCCAGGGTGGTGGCCCGGGCCGCGGCCGCCAGGCGGCCTACCGACGCCGCCCACACGAAAGCCGCCATCGCCGCCGTCAGCGCGCTCGACGAGCTCGTCAACGCGGCGCCGCATGCCGCCCGTGAGTACATGTTATCACTTGACTGATCAGACTGACTTATCAGACCATAGCCCAATGACTCCAAAAAGAATGGAGCAGCTTCAGGAAAAATAGAATAGAAACAAGTTAGTTTGTGGTAGTTGGCCTGGCTTAGTCAGTAGCCCTACCTTCGAAGCGAGGGGTCCCGGGTCCCGGGATGAACATGAAGTTTGTTCTCGGGTCTTGGGTTCTTGTCTTGTGTTTCTGTGTTTGCCCATGCCATCTGCGACAAGGAATCCTAGTGCAGAGGTATTGGTGACTTAAACGTTTATTTAAGTTATACAAAAATGTGAAAATCCTCTGCTTGGTGAATTGTGAATCTCTAAGACTCTGCCTTAGTTTGCACATATTATTACCTTTTTCAAGTTTCTTCCCTGACATCTGATTTGTTTAACTCTGATGAGCTGATGTTAACGAACCTTCAATATATTTTGATAAACAATGTTTTGTTTACACGCGTATCAGAAGATGGTGGGCCTAAAGGTGAGAAAGCATAAACTGGTAACAATATTGGTAAGTGCTATATTTAACTGAATAATTTATTTATTTCAGGTATTCAGATGCTGTGGCTACTTGTTCCGATCGTCATATCGTACCTCCGCGAAGGCACGGAGTTAGCGAAAGCTCCGCCACACGTCCGTTCGCTACACGAGTTCGCATTGCAGTGGCTCACTAGAGTTGGACCTAAACATCCTCAGGTAGGATCTTTACGTACTGGGATAAAATTATCTCATTATGTTGATTATGCTATACACGTTTCTAAGTTCATTACTGAGGAGGAATTACTGAACTTTCATTGGCGGATAGCTGATTTTAGATAAATAAAATTGGTAGCTTTTTTTAAACGCACTCATAACTCTGCACTGGGATTCCCTGTGTCGCAGGGATGATGCTATCACATCATCATCCCTGCGACACATCCATGACCCTGTGTGATGGCATGGACAAACACAAGACAAACACTCAAGAGCCGGGAACAAACTTCATGGTCACCGAACAGTGTGCCCCGGCTGAGAATCAAATCCAGAACCTCTTGCTTCGAATGCAGGGCTACTACCAACTAAGCCACGGAGCCGTCAATTCCACGCGAATGAAGTCGCGGGAAACCGCTAGTTAGAAATACAAGAAACTTTTCATCTTCATGTGGCTGTGGAAAGCCATAATAGGTCGATCCGGGAATAGGAATACGGCTATGGTTACTGGTGTTGTGCAGTGACATTTAAAAGACAATCAGTTATGTCACAATATGTGGGTCTGCAAAAGAAGTTGCAAAACTATCTGCCTAGTCTAGAACAATCTAGTATGTTCATCATAACAATAACAGCCTTTTCAAAATGAATCCTTGACCAATCAGAAAATTCTGGAATTCGGCTTTGTGTTTATCCAAATTTATAAATAAATATTATGACGCGACTTGGGTCTTCTTATACTTCAGTAGAAGGATTATTACTTTATTAATAATTAAGGCCGGGGCACACTTTGAAGTGACCATAAAGTTTGTTCTCGGGTCTTGGGTGTTTGTCTTGTCCCATTTACTTGCATGCCCCCTGTGCCCTGCGACCTGCACATTGGATGATCTGCACAAAGCAAAAATAGAGCTGTTGAGATGGCAACATTCTATCGCGACATCATTTAACCTGTAAGAAACATTGATACAGTAAGAAGAAGAAGTAGAAGGATTGGAATTGTATTGCTGTTGTTATTGCAACTTAACATCAAGTGGGCTGTGCCGGCCACATAAGGCACGGAATAAAAAAACATGTCTTCAAGTTGTACACAATCAATCTCCTAACACTTTGATATCCATACTTCCAGGAGTTCAAGACGATGATGCAGCAGTCAGCAGAGCTTCGCAGTAAGCTGGAGAGCGCAGTGAAAGCGAGTCAGGCGAGTGCCCGGCGGCAGACGCCTAGGCCTGTCTTCCAGCAGCAAACCAGCAGACCCACTATACAGCTTAAGACAGATTTCAGCGATTTCAGATAAGATCTGACAATAATTGATTACCTGTTACTGCAAATAATAGGAGATGGTTTCGAACTTCTTCAGAATTTATATTAAAGGACATCAATGCTTGTTGGCAGATGCCCAAGCCAGCAAACAGCAGACAGCAGACCAGATAAAATCTGACATGTTTAGACTTGCTTCGTAGCAGCTTTAGCTATTTCAGAAAACTGAGCTATGGAATTATAGACGCTTGAGACGTTATATCTTTGTCTAGGAGCGACCCAGCAAACAGCCTTGATAGCTGAAAACAGGCTAGCCATTTCAGATAAAATCTGACACGTTTAGACTTGCTTCGCAGCAGCTTAGCTATTTCAGAAAACTGAGCTATATGGAATTATAGACCCTTGAAACGTTATATCCTTGTCTGGGATTGACGTGTGCAACGCCATGTGACTTGGTTCTTTTCATACTTCAGTAAGGGAGAACCGTAAGTAAGAGTCGTATTGCCGCGGTTATTGGCGGCCGCAACCATTTAACATAATGATCCGTCAATTACATTCAACCCTGGGGCTATTGTGCCTCAAACTATCGAAAATATTTTAAATACTGGACTTGAGAAGGTATTAATTTCGTACGTCAATATCTAGACGGTACAGAATGATTGTTTTTGACATATACTAGCAATATTTTGTTTAATTTGAGAGATAATCGTAGTTTTGCTAGTAAAAATACTACGTAACGTATAAGTTTCTTTTTTGTAGTTTATTAGAATATTATATTTATAATTAGTGTTAACTGCACAAACTATTAACAAAATCATTCCACCCTTTATTTACCTTGTTGTTATATTAACGCTTGCTTTTAACAGTTTCTTCCTTAAAATTATGAATTAATAAAGAATTAGAGATATTTTGAATAACTTTGGTATTATAATGTTCCTATAGAACGAGATTAGAAACGGATGTAGAATTGTTGCGTAGCAATATTATCGTTTATAAATTATCATATCCTTGTAACTATGTTGGATAAATTATATAAAATTATTATATTGAAAATTATTTAAGGTAAATAGAGCAATAATATGAAAATGCTTTTTACCAGGGCAGATTCGTGATCACACCGTTTTGCTACACCAGTGTGACTACTGGTAATTTCTTTTACTCGTGAAGTTAAAGAATATTTTTGTATCGGAATCTTAAAAACCATTTCATCAGTAACCACGAGTCCGCTATACTTTTTACAAGGGATAACAATGCGAGTCATTACAATCGAGACCGATTCCCATAGTTACATTGTTGTCTGCCAAAAAGGTTTATAAATTTGACAGATAACAATGTACCTGGTAGCTATCTGTTCCATGATTACAGGGTTGTGCTGTCAGTTTAATTTAAATGTTGCGGTTCGGACGCATTTTTCAACAAAGTAAGGTTTTAGGTCTGTGGTCTTCACTTATGTCATTAATGACACGACACCTTAACAAGTAATATTATATTTAGGAGTGAAAATGCATTGTCCCGATAAGCAGGAACAAGACGAGAAGATTTTTAAAAAGAAAAAAATAATCTTGTTAGATAGATGGCGTAGTTAGCAAAAACGTTGGTAATAAATACACTGTATGACCAGTGCGGCAGCGAAGGCATCGAATTCTTCGACTGACCCTGGAATTCGATGCTTTGATCTACGTAACCTAATCTTGAGTGGTCGGGGCGAACCATACTCCCCACAACCCATTTTAATGACGATTACTGAGGAAGTAACTATTCTTATGCTATCTATTGCAAATTAAATCTATTTCTTTCCGTCGAATGCACATGCAATACACGTTGCATCATGCAATGTTAACGCACGTTGTCGCCCGGAGTAAATCAATTAACAATAATCAAACCGCATGAAAATGTATACCGAATGTGAATGTCTGTGATATTGGTATGGTATGGAAAAACTCCGTTTGCCAAATTTATATTTTTCTATTAACACTGCCGTATACTTCCGAACAGAGGCTATTTTTGTAATCTCAATGATCCAGCCTTTGCATTTTATAATGGACTAATTTTAATGAATTGACTAAATATGAAATAGTTTTAGAAAGATATAAATTAGTCTTAGTATATTAATTTAGTTTTAAGTTGAGTCAGTAACTTGTATTTTAACATTTATTTAATAAAGTACCTAATAAGTCATGTTGTCTTTTATTGTCCATGTTTTTAGCAAAAAAATTTTAAGAATCGTTTTACTTACCCCAAAAATTGACGTACAAAAGGTAGGCACGATGCATGCGTTATAATTGCATGTCCATGCGATATTACCTCTTCTTCCCGAATTTAAATAAGCCATGGATATTATGAATAGTAGGTATTTAATTTCAGCAGTCTTGAATGCCAGTACTTTAGTGAAGCAACTAAAAAGTTTAACACCTATATATGACAATCGAAGAGCTTGATAATGATCGAATTACCGATCCATGGTAAGTCTAAGTCTAGTTAAGGTCTATTGAGATGCATGAGAAACAGCAACCTGAACAAGCGATGAATAAAAAAGGCAAGAATTATCTATAACAAGCAAGGAAGATAAATTGCCAAATAACTGGGATGTAATTAAGAAAATAAGTGGCATGAACCAGATAATAAACCATTCGTCTCGTCTTATTTCTCCCTTGGTTTTCTGCTGTGTATATTATTAGTTTACATACGGTCAAGAGCCTTATGCTCTCGTCAAAAGCCCTCTTAAATTTGTCAAGGCCATCTGCGGCTAACGACTTAGAGTCGAATCAAAAATGTTTTAACTTTAGATTCTTCTCCTGCTGAACTAAACTTGTACTCGCAGAATACGGTCTGGTGACAAGTATACAGGTTTTTTTAAACTAAAACCTATATAGCAGGCATCAGATTCTCACATTTTAGGTTTCGAAGCTTTTATCTTCTAGAGCTATAAAGAAACAGACAGTGACAGAGAAAAAAATCTTTTAAATTATTTTTCATTATTAATCTTTAAACTGATTATTTACAAATAAATTATCAATTAATTTACATCAATTAACATCTTTTCACCGTTATCTATTTTCACGTCGGCTTTTTCTTCACATGTCTGCAAAGGTTTCTTGGATTTTCCTGAAAAAGAAAGTTATGTTGTAAAGAATTAAACTTGAAAGGCTTTTTGCCATTTGGCTTAGACCTATGATGTGAAAGCCCAAGTCGAAAATTGGAATGCTCCCGTCACTTCCCGTATGAAAAAAACTATAACTCACTTCTTGCAGACACAGCGGGCAGCGTCGCTACAGTGAGGTAGCCAGAATGACCCGCCGAGCTGGTTGGCCAGGTCCCCACGACGTAGCTCGTTTCACTGCTTGGCTTCTCTTCCACTGGCTTTTCGGAGCACTGGAACAAGAAACATGAATTTTATTAGCAGTAGAACTTGTGCCAAGTTCGTCCGGAGAAGTAGGTACACTGCTAATGTCGCATTTCTGAGTTCCGGTGGAAGGTGGCGCCGGTGATGTTTCAAATTCTTGAGGCGTATCATCACCGTTACAGAGTGAAAGGCGCAACGTGATACGTCTTGGGTCTTCTCATACTAAAAAGGGGATGATTTAGTCGAATTTTTGTTGTTTATTGGTGGCGATAACTACCTCAGGTGCTAATTATGCTTTAAAATCTTATAGTAAAAATTGTTTTATTGCAAATCGAACGTGTCGAACACACCTACCTAATTATGAATCACCCAGTAAATGTTCTATTAGTTTACCGTGAGATTATATTTATAATGTCGACGATATTTAACAGAATTCTCATTACCAAACAAGGTGCTAAATCATACATTACCAATCATCATCGCAGTTACCTGTAATTACCGAGTCATTACTGTCCAAACATCGAGCTTTGGGGTTATCAGTTAAACGCTGTGACGTCACCGAACGTGCAAGATAAACAGTTACCTACGAGACGGTACGCGGACACCTGCACACCAAATACGTGCTTGATGGTACCAGTACATACAGTCGAGGACAGAACCCATATCTTTAGAAACAAGTGACAAAATCGAATAAACCAACTTCAATACTTCCATCGGGTGCTACACTCTACAATTTTAAAAAAGAAATATCCACATTGGTCTATAAAATACTTTTTTTTACAAACTATTGAATCGATTTTGATAAAATTTTATGAGACCTATTTGAAGTACCAGGTGGCCTAAGAGCACAGACGCAGATTTACAATCTGAAGGTCGCTAGTTCAAACCAACACGTGCAACAAACAGCTTTTCACTTGAAAAATGTATGTGCGCAATACCATTTTCTCGAAACGATGAAGGTAAACATCGTGAGGAAACCGGCATGTCTTATAACCAAAAATTTTAAGACATATGACTTCTACCAATCTGGTTTGGGCTCCCGTGGTAATATATTTCCTTACCCACACTGCAAGTGCAAAAATGTAGACAACTGGATGTAGATACAAGTATTTCCACTGTGTATAAAATGTTCCTTTACAGCGCGAAGGTACAAGTCAAGGGTCATGGTGTAGCGTAATTATCGATGTCACGGCACAGAACAGCCGTATCGCGTCCTTCAGCAAACATAATCACAAATAATTCAGAAACGCAAGAGGAATACAGTTGGAAGATAGGTAATTATGAAATTTGTGAAAATTGTGTTCTCCACAAGCATAGCAAGAAGCCATAAAAACGTTTTATGAGTTGGTAATATAACCTGATCAATTAAATTTATCGTGATATGATAAGGCGGACCACAGGGCACTGGAGGGCATGGATATCTGGTGTGGCATGGCATCACCCGTGTCTGGTCGGCGATGTACATCACACTAATATTATAAAGGCGAAAGTTTGTAAGTATATGTGTGTGTGGATGTATGTGCGTGTGTGTGTGTGTTTGTTTCTCCTTCACGCTTAAGCCACTTGACGGATTTTAATGAAATTTGGTACCAAGATAGCAATATCCAGGATAAGTAGACTGCGAGACCATAACGTGAAATTTTGTCTAATTTCAATTGCTTCTGCAAACCCTACCTATGGGAACAACTCGTAAATTACCGGTTATTAACACCTTTAAGTTAATATTCATAGATTAAGTTATTATCAGTCAACGAATTTATCTAAGTTCGCGGCGAATGTTAATTTTCTATGTACCTAGGTGGTTCTTAGTAAATTTTAGCGGAGTTACCCTATAAATTTTGAAAATAATTTTTAGTTTATTTACTTGAAATTAAGAACACAGAAATATTGTTTTGTATTGAATTGGCCAGCCAAGACTGGGTTATCGAGTCTAGCTGTTACCAGGGTGCGCCGCTTGCTTAGATGATCGGTAAAGAACATCTAGGAAAGACTAGACACGAGTGCTTTAAGCTATTAAATTTTAAAGCTATATGTTACCTACCTAGCAAGGACTAGAATCTCGCAAGGCAACGATTTTGAAACACAATAAGCACCTATATATCAGGCATAGAATCCAGCGAAATGACAGAGCACCGGTGGCGGCGCTAATCACAGAGCAAGATGTCCCCTCGCATTTACAGAGATTGCTAAACGTTGCAGCCGAGACAATCATTGTATTCCGCGTATTGCAAATGTACTAGATGCATTTATTATAGAAAAAGCTGATGTGTGGCTCGGAAACGTAGAATTGTTGCATTAGCAAAAGATCTCGTGAACAGCCAATAAAGTTGTCAAGAAAGGTGTTTTTATACTCATTTTAAGAATCAGAACTCATACACACACTCACATACGTACTCAAACATGTGCCCATACATACTCTTTTTATAAGATTTATAAGTCTTAATCTATTTAACAACTTCCTGAGCTGGTACCCAGACTTTTATCAGTCTAATCTCGTTCATGGATTTACCGGTGCGCAGAAACAACGCTTATCTTCAAACTTTCCGCGTGACAGTTCCATATAGCAGAAGACTGGAACTGGACTGGACTGGACTGTTTCCCTGAGGAATACCTCATTATGCTAATTCCGATGCTGAGTTTATTTACCTTCATCCTTCATTCAGCAGAGCAGCAACAATTCAATCCCACCACAGAATACTGCATAAAAGTATCTATTATTAACATACAAGAGACTTCACTTAGTTCTAAAAGTGTAGGAATCTGTGGAATATAAGCGATCAAAAATGATGCGAAAGTCAACGCGTTACAGTCTAGATCCCCTTGGGAAAACACGATAGTTCCACAAGAAACCCCGTATCGACGTGAGCCATATTGAACTTTTTACCAACGGGATACAGGACAATTTCCACTACATGCCACCGTTGGAGTGCGTTCGAGTGATAATACCCTGTCTCTAATTCTAAACGTCTCTTGAGTCGATTACCCACGTGAGATGTAATTAGAGACCTTGACAGAATTGTGGTGAAGATTACACTATTTCAACCCTGGCATTAGCCGACAGATTAGCTATTAGTGGACGGGCATCTAGAAACCGCAATTTGAACTTGAGTTCCCGACCTTGTCTTGACCGAAGTTTGCTCTAAGATGCTTATTTTGACTAAAACATCAATCAGATGTACCCATTGGGCTGGGAGAATAATTTGCCACTTAAAATATGCTTTAAGAGATTCTAATTTGTTTGCCAAACTCTTGAGTGTGGATCGCATTTTATTTGTTTTATGTGTCATATCATACAAAAATATAAAATATTATATTACTTCTACGTTTACCAGCCACACCTCAGCTCCAACGTAAATATGAAAATATTACAATACAATTTAAATAGCGACTCGCACTATTATCCAGAAATTATTATTCTTTAGCATATTGAATCCTACGGCTGGGAAAAGATTTTTAATTTACCTCCATCAATTACGTCTATTTCTATATTTAGAGGTCGTAAACAATTGAATAAAGACAAAAAGAAAAATATCGTCTATTGCTAGCCAAGGCTAGTCTTTCCTGTTTTCCAAGTGTAGTGGTAGTCAAAGCTTCAGTCTATCGCACTAGGATTAATATGAACACACACAACACAAACTAAAAACCCGAAATCGACCTTCAAGCTCATCACACAAAGTCTGGGGACCGAACCTGGGACTCCTAGCTACGTAAGCGAGGTTACTGACCATCTTACTACGGCGCCGTCTCGACAAAGGGAAGGAAGGAAAGTAAGACGTACAGCCGCGAACCTAAATCTCAGCGAGGCGCGCCACATATATTTTTGCCATCATACAACACATATTTCGTAAATCATGTCAAAATAATTGTTCAATTTGCTGCAATCGCGCGCAATAATAAACATACAATTTCTTGGTGCATTAACAGAGATATCAAGGCATTAACATGAAAAAGGTAATGGGGTATGCACACTGATGTTTCGATCCACTCAGATTTCAGTCATGTGTTACCTATAATTCCACTAGCTTAGTTTAATAAAATATTAATTTAACAATTTAAAATTTCCTAAAATCACACTAATATTAAAAGCGAAGTTTGTATGTTTTTACTCCCCTACGACTCAATCGTTGAATGGATTTGGATGAAATTTGTTATGATTTTCATAGCAAAGAAATATCTTTGGATAGGTTGTAAGCATATAAGTACCGTGTAATGGCTGCTGTATCTAACCGATATTTATGTACGCATCCGAATGAAATAAGTAAATGCAATAATAAACTTTAAAAAAAGAATGAAGTAAATTCTGTTTTTGGTATCACAACAAAAAGCACAAACACGAATTACAATGTACGAAATACAACGCGATGCGTTGATTACGAAAGTGTGTAGAAGCCCTAACGTGGAATGCATTGCGCGCGCGCATGCCCACACCACAATTACGTAACATAAATCCATGGAACGCGGGCCCCGTGATCGATGGTCCGCGTTTGGACACAACGAAATAGACCCTGTTATACTTATGATCCATCGTATACAAGCCTTTTTAATGTTCCTAAAACCTAGTGCCACGAACCGAGATAAATTAATAAATATTCGTCAACATATCAATATCCCCAAACTAAGCACAGCTTTGTACTATGGGAACCAGATCTCTGATACAGTTTTATATAATATTAACACCTAAACACAAAAGAAACATCTATAGTTCATCGCACTGTGAGACCAGATTTTTGGGCTATACCACACATAGTGGACACACAGGACCCCTTGGGAGAATGGTAGATATTTCCTAAGGGGATTATGTTTCCTCGCAGTTTCGATTGAGTAGCATTTCAACCGACTTCCGAAGGTTACATATTCGTATTTTTTTTTATCAATTTTTCTATCCTGAAAATTCTTTCTTTATTTGAACGGATATACTTTTGCGTATTTTGCTTTCCTGTGACTTTCTTCTTCACCCGTTGTATACGGATTTAAATGATTATTTTTTTTAAGGTCCCACCCATAAAAAGAATAATGTCTGCATTTGAACCAGGGATCTTCGGCAGTTAGTACCGTTGGGGTGTGCGAAATAACCAACGATACAGAGAAAAAAAAAAGACGGGTTGCACTCCGGGAGTGCCGGCAGAAGTGAAAACTTGATTATTAACGTTGAGCATGTTTGATATTTTGGAATGGTTAGGGAATAATTTTGCACCAATTGCTTTATCAGTATAAAAGTACTATCATTTATGTGGTAGAATACAATATTCATTTATTGCGCTATCGTACACAAACATGACAATTTATATTACATTAAAAATTTAACACTTTAAAACTATTACAATTATTTAACATTAAAAAGTTTATCTCTCCGAAAAATCAACCATAAAATGTTGAAGGTTAAGTTCAAAATCGAATGAGAAAATTTGACTGGGTCTTACGCTTTTTCGATCAGGTCACGTGTCCTGACGCGAGTTTAAGATTTTATACCCATTACAGAAAAAGTGCTCAACGCCGCTAAAGAAGTTTTCACTTCAAAAATTATGGCATACATTGCTTATTTGATTACCGTACTTTGCACAGACATCGCTTCTACCCAGTAGCTCAACACAGACAATCTATCATCACTTTGTCTAAGGTCTTCGACACGACGCGTCCACATTTCGGCACGGGCCAACCGGCTGGTAATTATTTTAAGTGTCAATAAATAATAAAGTTGGCCGCGCTGAGTGCTCGTCCATCTCTCTTATCTCAATTCTTAATGCGCCTCTTTGGTCGTTGTTCTTTTTTCGAATTCTTATTTTTTTGTTTGTCATCATTTGAGGTTAAATTCTGTGTTGACAGCCCAGAGGTTTTACGTTTTAATCTGGGCTTTATGGCCGTTTAATCGCTATTAGAAAACGGTTTTGTGCCGTAAAACTGTTTGCCTATCAGTTTCGAGGGAGGTAACTTAAAACTCAACAGTTTTAGAGTTGCATTAAAATTAAGTGATATAATGATCATTAACAGAGCATTCTAAATTAAGTTTTCATCATAGATCATTATTATATGCGCTTGTAACCGACCCTTGAATTCTGAAGATAGTAAGTCGTATTTGATATACTTACCTAGGTGCTTTATGTATTCAGGTTGAACTTAGTGAATATATTTTTCTTTGGATAGTATTGGTGATAGGTAATCCTAATGCAGAATTTGAAGGATCATCAACTCTTTTTTTTTTACAAATGTTTATGAGCACAATTTATAGCCTACCTTTGAACTAAACGCAATACGGTAATGAGAATTTCCGCACGGAGTCGTTAATTCTGTATTGACCCAGTCAAATGAGGATATGCTTTTTGCATAAACCTTGCGTGGATAAACTATTTACTTTTTATTAGATAAGGATATAGATAAGCTATTTTGCATTTTCCACCTTTTTTGTTGTAAAATACAGACATTACCTTAATTATACGTCAAAATGTTAGGTCAATTCTTGCAACTGAATTTTGGACCAGATTTTGTAGCCCAAATAGGCTGAATTTGGTATTCATACATAAACCTGGTGATAATACAATATGGTAAGCTGGACCTGATGCCGCTGCCAAAACCACCTGCGGACCATCCAACTCCTCAGTAGCTAACAGCAGCCATTTCGTAATTAGACTCGTTAGATAAGTCTTGACAAAAGCCTTTTTTAACCTCCGACGACGAAAAAGAGGGTTGTTTTAAGTTTATAGTGTGTATCTGTGTGTCTTCGGCATCGTAGCTCTTAAACGAATGGATCGATTTTAATGCGATTTTTTCCTGTTTGAATGCTGACGTCGTCGAGATGGTTCTTAGCTAAATTTTATGAATATATTTTCAAGCGTTTGATGTTCATTAGTACATTACCATTACCTCAAGTTGAAGGCTCAAAAATATTCGAAAAATAAATTTTATCATTTTTTTCTTTACTATTAATTTATTCTCTAACGAACTGATAAACATGGTCATAAATTGTTGACCTCGACCCAGAGTTAGTCTTAAATTCTGTTTCAAAAACGTTAAAACAAAGCACGGCTTATCTCGAGTCATCAATTACCGAACAGTGTCAAAAATATACCACCGACACCAAAAAGCAATGATTTACCTCAAACGGATTTCGCAGAAACCGGTCTGAAAAAAGGAATATCGAAGAATATAAAGCCACAAGTGTTTTTATCACCGACTCATGTACCCGTCGCCATAACTGTCCGATAGTGATAAACAACCGTACAGTCGATTTAGACATTTATACAAGAACAAAATAAAAGTATCGAGCGTTGGTTGATAATATGAAGTGCGTTGGTAGCTCGAAACTTGTTAGAGATAGGGCGCACGCGACATGCTGCGTACATGTCTGACTGGACATCTCAGTTGGTGCCTTCTGGGTTTCAGGCCGTGAGTTCGATCCTCACCCAGGTCAGTAAGTCTTAATAGGGATTATAATAGCGAACATATATGTTTTCTATGAACATATATGAAAGTAAGTAACGTTTGGATTCCACACCCACACTTCTAGCCTAGGATTCCCTGTCTGGCAGATCGCATAAACAAATACAGTGACAAGACCAACACCCAAGACCCGAGAACAAACTTAACGCTCATCACATCTTCTGGTCTGAGGAATCTTTGTGAACATGTTTAAATTATTATATTTGTGTTAAAATAAATAAATAAATGTTAATGATAGTAATAATTATCAAGAGATCTAGTACGAAATATATTGTACGAAGGACGTATATATATCCGAGCCCTTACCACCATCTCGCAATGCGCCGTATCCGATTACGCAACTCGTTGGTATCGTAAATCAATCGCCGTTATACCGGAGCGCCATCTGTCAGTCTGTCGGTAATGAGAGCGCATGAATCACGCGTAGATGTATTGTACACCGATGGCTTTATATGGTAATCTATTTTCAACTCAATGAAATTTAATTTACCCGAGACCAGCTGTATACTTTACTGCTCTTATGGGTGATTTTTTTCATGAAATTTCCAGGGTTATTTATGTTCTTATTCCAAGTCAGTTTTTTGACCGAATTCAAAAAGAAGAGTAAATTAGTAGTAGAGTAAAGTATTCGACTAAATAGTTCCCCCTACATCTAATAGTTTAAATAACATTGCTCCACTTCGCAAACATATGGATCAATATATTATATAAGACAGGATCAAGTAACCATAGAGTTTTCAGATTTCAGATTTCATTTATTGTCCCTTATAACATTGTTCGTTACACAAGGCAAGTCATAGAATAATAAAATCACATTTCGAGATAGTGCATTGATTTACTGAGGAGTAAGTTATCACAGAAAGCTAACAAAATAATCCTCAAAACTCCAAAAGACAAATTACATACTCCAACCGGGTGCTGATATATCACGCCCGTCCATCGGCTACCGAATGCATTCCACAAACCAGCTTGTCACAGCTTCATACACATCCAGTTTTTCATAACAACTGTTGCATACCCTGTGGTACCCTACGTACATACCCTATGGTGTCCCATACTAACTCTGACTTACACTGTGGTGGGAGCTATAGTAACTATTTGTTAGCTGTGGCTGCCACGATGACACGCGTTATCTTGCCACTCACTCATTTGCCATGTAATGAGCCAGCATTAAAAATTACACCGCGTCGGACTTTATAAAGTTATTAAATTTCCTTTTTATACAGTGCAAGATACTTTTATTTTTGATATGTTTTATATATTCATATAACGGGGATGTTCGGGACCTTTGTTTATTAGCGTCGGTATCGCTTTAAAAGCCCAATCGCAACTATGCAAGTAATTTATTTCTCCAGTACAGATAGATTTAAATATTTATAAGTTTACTTGTATTAAGTATATTGTTCATGTGTACAATAAATACAATTTTTGATATTGAGTCACGCCTTTTCCGCCTAAAGGGTTAGGCAGGACCTCAATAGGCAATAAAAAAACAAAACAGTTGATAAAGGACGGAGTTCTGAGGTAACAAATAAAAAATATGTACAACCGAAAAGACAACCTCCTTTGGAAGTCGATTAAAAAGGAGGTATTTTTTCCATCAAAGTTTATGAATACTTAATTACGAAATTGATAGGTGTTGTGAATGCGAACTCAAGGGCCATGTTATAGATAACATCTACGGCACAGGAAATCCTAGTGTAGGGTCACGGCTGGCTATTTGTACTGTTGGGATTTGATTAATTTACATATCTCGGAACGAAATTTAATTACTTTTTACATTACAGACATGAAAAAGCAATATTTTTACAAAAAAATTTAGATATTGTATTAGTCGACGAAAAATCCACTACTACGGTCAACCGAATGAAAAAAAACAGCTGACAAATAAACACAATTAGCGCCATTATCTTGATCACCATAAATCGTTTCACGGCTTAATCCCGAAAGGGGTTGGTAGTCTTAAAAAGGCCACATTTCACTCCTTGGGTAACAGTATCGTGAGTACTTAGACAAGATTTGTGGTGAACAACTAGTATATCATTTCTTAGTTATCCGACAGCTAGGCCATAACATACCAACGAAAATTACCAACATATCCAGGCAACTCACGATATTATTTTAATTTTAATAATCTTATTGAAAATCAAACAGAAGTATAAATAGGTACAGAGCTTACATGCGGCACGTAACGTATTTTTACTAACACAGGTGTTCAGATCTCTAATTACAATACCAATACAAACATTAATCAAACCCAACCCAAAAGTAAAAACCAACATGTTGCTAAACCACGCTTTTACGGGTGTATCTAATCGCAACGTTTACATCTAAAACAATTAATCAGTACAAATTGTTACAATTTCAATTAACAATCACGTGTCATAAAATTCGAATGAGATTTGTGGTACAGCTGAAGAAAGCAAGCGGCTTTGTTACTCCACTCATGTTGTACGTGCAGTATTGAATGAAACTGCTTGCAATTATTCTTTAAATAATTACATTTATCTGACTGGCCTCATAGCTCTTTTGGTAGTAGCTCTGCCTTCTGCTCTGTAGGTTGTGGGTTCGATTCCCACCCAACACAAGCATTTGTGTGCGAACAGAAATGTTTGTTGTGTCTGGGTGTTAATATGTATTATATGTAGATATGTATTTACAAAAAAAAAGTAATTTAAGTATTCTATCAGTTATCTAGTTCTTATAATACAAGCTATGCTTAGTTTGGGGCTAGATGGCGCTGTGTGAAATATGTCAATGAATATTTATCTTGTAAGTGAAATTTAAATGATTATGATTCTTTAGACCGAATGTTTCAATTTCAGTCCGGCAACCATTTTAATTTGGGGATGGTTGTAATCAGATTTCTGATACTTATCTAGTTTGTAAATTAATACATTTAATACACAGAACGAACATCTATGTTCTGCACACAATGCTGGTCCATGCAGAGCCAGTATAACTGAGCTGTGAGGCTAGGCAATACATACAAATTAATGTGTGTTAGCTGTTTACTTTGAGCTGTCACCTCAAAACGTAGATTGCAATTAAAAACGTTGCAATAGGAAACTGTGGGTTGCGCAAGTAAACTTGACTTTGAATATCATATCAGCTTAATATTTATTTATGGCTTATTCTAGCACGTGGGGGATAGGGTTGTGTATGAGTGATGACTTGTATTTTAAGTAACTTTAAAAAGGCACCTTTTGTCTGACTCTTAGTTTTATTACTGTTCCGTACTGTCATGGGACCATGTTGTTCGCATCCGTAGGTATAATACTCTCAGTCTCCTGGTGGTGCGTAAGGAGCAACCCAAAGTAATATGTAACAGTAGTATGCCAAATTCGTCCGCAAAAGTACTGCCATCACACTTGATAATCCGCCGCCAAGCAGTGGTGCACCCGCATTGCTGTATTCCGGTGGAAAGGTGTGGTGCCGGTGAACAGGCACATTAGGCGATACGTAATACAACTTAAATCTTCATATACTTCGGTAGGGAACTGAGTCGTATTTATGTTGTTTATGCGCGGCGCTAACGACTTAACATCAAGTGGGCTGCGAGATCGTTCAGTCAATGCTATCGCACGGAAAAAAATCCTTTTTTTTATATATAAATTATTGTTTACAAACAGTTCTTAATTTTTTACTCAGAATAGTAAGAAATTCCAAAGTGTTCAAGTTGCGTAAATCTGACAGCCCTGAAACAGTGAGACCCCCCATCGAATCGATAATCGCATTACGAAGCAATTGATCGATTATCACTCGATTCGATTGGTAATAAGTCCTGTACTTTCACCGAGTGTGAATGTCAAATCTCAGTGACATTAAACTGTATCGATTCCGGATCGGCTCAGGGATTTTGTATCGTTTTGAAATCCTTTTAGTTACGGCCATTTGGGCCCCTAAAGTGGCTGTTATGACAGTAAGAAGTGTTTATCGGTTATTTTATGCATCGGTGGAGATAAGGTGAGACATTACTGTACATCAGAGGTATCCAAACTTTTTGTCTCGTACACCACTTGCCATGCTTTCGGTTTTGGGTCGATATACATATTATATATATAAATTAGCAAAAAATAAATATTATTATTCGAAGAAATAATTAAGACGACTTCATATTCTTCTGTTGTTGTCAGAGAAATGCAAACAAAATCTAAAATCACAATAAATTTTAAAATTGGCTTTCTCGGTATGTTTTATAGCATCTTCATTTATAAACATAGATTGTAAATATAATATTATAGATGATTTATTTAAAATTTTTCATATTTAAAGCATGTATAATATGACAACATAATATATACACGCTTTAAATATAAAAATGTACACATGTTGGAACTAAGGTGCTTCAGAAAACCAGCGCTGAAATAGCGACACCACTGATGCAGCACATGCTGACTGGTAGCCTTTTATTGCTGATACCAAAGTACAATAAAAAAAAATTGAACCTGTATCGCTAAATAAATATTTTTCTGTTTCTACAGCCAGGTTAGTCAGTCCAGTCGCCAAGATTGCGATTATAATTTTTATATACTAATATTTAATGCATATTAGTATGTCTCATAGGTTTATTAGCCTTAACGGCTGTCCAAAAATTGCCGTAGCGGACGGTATTTCACGTCCACTTGGCGGGGTATTGGTAAAGTTTTCAACTAGCAATAATCGCACCTCGGATAAACCTCATTGGTTACGATATTGCCTCTGCGCAAAGTTACCCCAATCAGTTGTTCGGTCCAAACTGTGTACTTCGCCAAGACGCAACGATAGCGCGATGCAGAAAAACGTCTCACTAGCGCCATCTAGTCATGAAATCGGAACTAAAAAAATGTGGGGAGAAAACGAGCAAACAAATAAGACGGGAAAGGTTGAAGATGACAAAATTCGTTGAGGTTTTTATGATTACCATTGAACATCTGGGCAGATCGAATGATGCGAAAATGCTTGCACGTCTCGGGATCTGTGAATGAGCTAGCAGCCCGTCACGAGGGTATTGTGGACTTTTTGTGGTCGTGCCTTCCGTGTCAGAGGTTGACAAGACTCTGGTTTGTATCCATTGATGACGGGTTTTTTTTTAAGATTTTTAATGATGGCAATACCAATACTCAAGAAATAAAAAAAATACGAAATAAAAATAACTATTTATATAGTGTCTCTCCTTTCGACACATTCGAAATTCAAAGTCGGTTCAAATAATATCGTTTCCTATTTTAACTGACAATAAAATAACGAGTAGTTCTGAATATAATTTTATATAACGTAAAGAACTCTTACTTTTATTATTACTACATAAAATTTTACGTTAAACGTAAATTAATTAGGATGTGAGTGGAGTTGCGGTTACTCGTAAGGGTACCTAATTTACGACAGGGCAATATACTCATATTATCTCATGATATGCCTCAATTCGATTATGAAATAGCATCATAATTTACAAACGAACGTTCTGAAAAAATCGTAATTCTATTTTGATAATAATTGTAGATAAATATTGTATATAATTTTATATTGTATATAAATCCGCAATTTTTTGCCGCAACATTTTTTTGCATGTCGAATTTTCAAAACTTTTCTAGCATTTTAAATTTTCTGTGACAGTGGACACAAGCCAGGTCGGTGGTTGGGAGCAGATCGTGACCCGAGCCAGTCAATCACTCACGATGTCAATCCCAATTCGTTCCTGAATGAATCTCAAACAAAAACGCAAGAAAAACACCAAAACGACGTTTTCGATAACGTTTGAACCGTGTAATCACGGTCGGCTTGAAATGCTTTATTATAAGATTCTTTTTGTCTTATTACTTTAAACTAGGAATTCTTGTACATTTATAGCTCTAACGGTTTGATGAAATTTTGCATTTAGATATAATTTTGCTGTTTAAGTTTACCTGTATAAATATATTTCTTGTAAAAACGCATATTTTTAAATACAAAATAATATGTTGTGTTTCTCTTTATTTTTTAAGCTTAATCTTAATAGTATTTATCTTTTTCTTGTTTTTGCTTGTAGTAATCTTCATATATAAATATTGTATGTATGTCGTATACCGGAACGGGCAGATTGTGATCCATCGAGGACCATGAATTGTGATCATCATTGAACATTTTTAATGAACAGTTTTTAACAATAAATAATATTTGACGGCTCCATAGCTTAGTGGGTAGTAGCCCCGTCTTCGAAGCGAGGGGTCCCGGGTGTGATTCCCGGTCGAGGTACACTTTATATTGGTGAGAATTAAGTTTGTACTCGGGTCTTGGGTGTTTGTCTGGTGTTTCTGTTTGTCCATGCCATCATGCCAAAGGGAATGAGTGTGTTAACCTTGTTGTTTGTTTAAACGTAACATAATTAAAACAAAAATATATTTTTATTTTAATTAAGTTATGTCCTTCTATCTGTTTGTTAAGGTTAATCTCCGATACAACTAGACCGATTTTGACGAGACTTTCACGGGCAGATAGCTGATGTTACAAGGAGTAACTTGGGATACTTTTATTTTAGAAAAATAAAAAGAAAAAACAATTAGGGCTCCAGGCAACAGATTAAAAAAAATAGTCTATCGCGCTAAATAGCCCCAAACTAAGCATAGCTTATATTATAGGAACTATATACATAACTGATAGAATACTTATAAGTAATCTTTTTTGTATATATTATATGTACATTCATATATTACATATTGACACCCATACACAGAACTGACATTTATGTCTGGCACACAAATGCTTGTCCTGAGTTGAAATCGAACTCACGACCTATAGTGCAGTAAGTTAAACTGGACAATGAGTTACTCGTATTATTAAAGTTTAGAAGCATTTATTCAAACAAGCATAAGAACTGACAGTATAAATAGCAATCTAATTAGTGTTTATGAAATAAAGTTTTATTTTAGCCGGATCTTGCATAGATGAAACTACGCTTTGTTTCTCCAAATTGACTTCTCAAGGCTTTGCATACTATTTCGTAATCGAAATCAATAGATAAAGCCTGACAGAGGTCAAGCACGTGCATTGTAAGGATCCACGGGCTTTTGTTCAAGTATAATTGGGATATTACAAGTACTATGGCAATTGACACAATGAAGCGAGCCGCATGAAGTATCTTCAAGACTCTAGTCACATTTGTCGAAGCATCTACTCCAAACTCAAGGTCTGCTAGGAATGTTGCATAGGTTTAGTTGTATGAGTAAAGGTTTTTTTATTTTTATTTAACCAAGGTGATCGGGACGAACTGAGAGCCCACTTGATGTTAAGTGGTTACCTCCGCTCATAACAACAGCAATACGATTTGGGTCCTCCATGACCGAAGTATGAGAAGACCCAAGTCGCACCCCGTTGCGCCCGTCACCCGAGACGGGAATGTTAGGCCTCATGCGCCTGTGATTTCACCGGCATCCACACCCTTCCACCGAAAAACAGCAATGCGAGTGCACCACTGCTTGGCGGCAGATTACCAGATATGGAGGCAATACTTCTCCGGGCGAAGTTTGCACAAGTTCTACTGCTACTTGTTGTATATATACTTTTTTGATCAGTCATCTTAGAGATGACGACAAACTTTAATAATGAAACCTCCTACGAATATTGCAATAAATAATATCAACCATTATGAAACATTATCGCGACCAGCCGGACACATGCGCATACGCATGACTGGACTGTCAAAGCAAAACATTTCAATTACCGATATTATTTTAGATACCAAGATACGTCGCCATCAACAATACAAGCTATAAGATACAGAGATAAAATCATAATATTTTGTAATTAAAAGTTAAGTGCTTTTGCAAGCTCTTGTATTTTTGCCAGTCAGCAAAACGCAGCAGTACACTACCGCGTGTATTGCTGCGTTTCGGTTTGTAGGATATGTAGAAATTACTGATTAAAAAATTAATAAACTGACTTCAAATAGTTACATCAGCAATTTTTCGTCGACAAGGGTGAAACTTTTTCATTCTTTAAGTTTTTCGACAATTTTCCACAGTGAATTCGGGACGGAGACAAATAGAACAAATCAAAATGAATCAAAATCGGTCCAGCCGTTTTCGAGTTATAAGTGTTCGAACAAACGAACGACTTTGTTTTATATATTAAGATCAGAAGACGATTGTTTTTGCCAATCATTATAAAAGAAAATACTTGAAAAATTCAAGAGAAATATCGGAAATTTGAGAATAACTGAAAGTGCTTTGTATAATGAGATTTTGGCTAATACGTCGCTTGACAGTTGATTGACAAATTGTGAATCCAGACCGGATACATTTGTAGGGTCAGCTAGCGAATATATATAAATTGAACAGGACTTTCTGCAACAGATCTCAAGTCGCCATGTGACAGTCTTATAAATTGCGCCAATCCTAAACCCCAAGACAATGGGTACAAGCGGTTACTAGATCGGGGTCGCGACGGGTCACGAACTGAGCCCAGTTTTGGGGTCACAAGCTACCTAAGCTCGAAAAGCTTGCGCGAAATCTGTATGACGTGAAGTACGTATGTCACTCGCTGGAGTGCGCTGGAGTGCGCTGGAGTGGTGACAAGGTGCAGCGTGTAGTTGCTTTATACGGAGGTATAAAGGGCTTGTTCGTGGGGGTAAAAGAGAGTCTTGGAAAGTTGAGTAAAATTAATAGTTTTAAAGACATTCTGATCCACAAAAAAATCTTCTTAATGTTTTTTTTATTTAAATCCAGTTAAATAAACATTGATGGACATTTGATACTGAACCATCTAGCCCCAAACTTCTAGCATAGCGTGGGAACCAGATTACTGATAGAATACTTATAGACACTTATTTTTTTAAATACATATAAAAACCAAGAGACATATCGAACATTTGTGATCGCCACACAAATGTTTGTTCTAGGTAGGAATTGAAACCTGCCTGCAGCGCAGAAGGCAGAGCTTAATACTTGAGCTATGAGGGCAGTCAGTACGTAAATACAGTTCATATAGCACAGTAGCTGCTGACGATATGACAGGACCATATCAATACATACATACATAGATTTATTAATCGATGTACATACATAGATTTATTAATCGATTTATGTATGTGTCCATGTACGTATACAGTCTCAATGTAGTCGTGACAAATAATGAGCGCTGCCTTTGTTTTCCCGCGAAAAGCTCCTCGTAGGCTTTACTCCAGTAATGTAAACCATTCCATACGAAAGCCATGACCATACTTTTACCAATAAAATTACCAACCAAATTTCGTAGCATATTTATTTTTATTATTTATTCATATATTTTGGAATTTTATATAAACTGTTAGTGTTCTTTAGAATGCCTAGGACACTAATCATTACATTGACGAATAGCATTCTCGAGTCCTATGCCAATAGTTAACATGATGACTGTAATCTTCATTTTATTCTCTGAGTGGTAAAGTCAAAGTGTTCTTGACATTTGATAGTAGATATTGTGATTTGTGTATTTTACATGACTCATTCCTATAAGAATAAATAATTATAGTACAGAGTCAGTAATAAAAAAATTGCAGAAAGAGCTGAAGATATAGGAATCACATTTTAAGTTTGTTTTTGAGTAGACAACACACATTTTCGCAATAAACACTAAATGTACGTAAATAATAATTAATCACTATATTTGTGATGTTGCTAAAAATTTACGGCTTTACCAAATTTAATGGTTCTAGGTCAACGGGAAGTACTTACCCTATAAGATTTGATTCCCTTGCGAGAGTCAAAATATGCGGCGTAAATGGCCGTATTTTTTGATTGAGTTTGACGTAAAAATCAAACTTCTAGTTAGATCTTTTCGTCAAACTCAAAAAATCAAACTTCTAGTTTTATTTTTTGTTGCTCTTAGGGATTGCAAACATGAGTATTCGATATTAATTTCAACTTGATACCTCGACGTGCTCCTAAGAAAAAGGGTCTTGACAGAAAGACACACAACGAAGTGAACCTATAAGGGTTCCGTTTTTACTTTGGTACGGAACACTAAAAACAAAAGAGATTTATTAGATTTCATTATCATATTCAACTATTGTCAATTGAATTTCTAGTCGTGATCAGGGGTTACACAAGTTACAACATAACCACTATTCGATCTACGTCCATTCATCTAAGTAGACTTACTAGGGGGGGGGCTCTATAATAAAAATAGGGGGGGGGGGTTATATGCAGTATATAAAAGTAATAATATTAACAATTATAATAGTATTGTATATAATGCTCGGCTTGAGCATTGGTGCGAAGCCACCGCCTCGCTGTTTTTTTATAAAAATACAGCATCGATGCAGTCTCATGTCAATCATGTCAAATTAATACGAGACTCAACCTCTGCTAGATCTTTCGTCTTGAAGCCAAGCCCTAGGAAAAGAATCTGCATGAGTATGTACTTACATCCTGGTTTATTGTTCAGAGACATGATCAATCATCATTTGCGGACGTTAACAATATTTATTAGCACAATTAATTTATATTCGATCAAGGTTGCTGTACGTGTTGCGACTGTAATTAAATTAATGATGAATTGTATGAGATGTTATATATTTTTGGGGGGCCTGTGTTGTTCGCGTCCTTAGTGATGGTTGCAACGCGGTGCGAATCGTGTCTTTATGGGCAACGGTAACCACTTAACAGGGCTGTCACATCATCCCGTAACTGCAGATCACAGGACAGGCAATTACAGACACTTGAGGCGTAATATAATTGTCTCAGAGTGACGGATGCAACGCGATACGATTTGAATCTTCTCGAAGACCTGACTCGTATTTTTGTTGGATATAGGCGGCGGTAACCATTTAACATCATGTTGGCCGCGTGTTCGTCACTTAAGACACAAAAAAGATACCACTCCGCGTCGTCATGAAAGTAATGATAGCTCATTACTTTCTTAGTTCATTAACCAATTTCTCAGTAAAACCTTGTATTTGCCGAGCTAGGGTTCACAAGTAGAGTGCGCTTGTTACATAAATAAGCAACATAGTAACGTGGTGGGTACTTGCAAGTGTGAACGCGCGACAGCCTACACGGGATATAAGGCCGTATATCCATTGGCCGCTTGATAAATGACGTCACCATGTTAATAGTAATAATAATAAACATTAAATGACAAACAGCGTCATCTAAACCCCATACTATGCACAGCTTATACGGGAACCGGATAAGTGAAATATATAAATACTATAATATATATTTTTTATATATCGCTTATTTGGTAAAAAAATGACTTAAATGTAAGTTTTGACGAAATTGAGCGTCGCTCATTTGGTAAAACAATGACGTAAATGTAATTGACCCGTAACATGTTACGGGACTTTTGGCATACATAAATAAATTTCGTCAAAAATTACTTTTACGTCATTGTTTTACCAAATGAGCGATATGTGTATAATTCATATCACAATAGTACGAAGTCACGCGTTCCTATAACTAAGTTTATAGTTCAAACTCTATCCGACCCTCCATGGGGAAGAAGTAACTATCTAAAATTTGTTCTACCTACTGATAAAGTGATAGCAAATGAACCACCCCCTTTACTCGTTACAAGATTGCAGAACGCAGTTTAGACCTATACAAGGGCTTTGACCCGGTTCGGCACGTGTTATGTATACAAACCGACATCGTTCCGGATGTTAAATAAATAAAACGAAACTAATTAAAAAAAAACACGCGATTCTCGGCGAATAAGGTGTATTTTAGTGAAAAAAAAAAAATGGTAAGGAATATTCAAGCGGCTTAAGGCATAAGGAATATTAATTAAAAAAATATAATACAAAGACTTTGACTTTAATTAATTTATCAAAATTCCTTTTTACCGTTTATGCATACCAACCTCCAATGTTACCAACCACCATGGAACTGGCCTACTTAACGAGAGTTAAAGACATTCAATCACGAGATTCCAATCACTCAATATGTCTCTGCAAATTTTTGGTTCTACGACTGTTTCAACGCAATATTTACACATTTTGTAAACATGGAAACGCACATACAATTTCAAGCGAAAAATATGTTCAGTGCACTTCTGGCTTTGAACCAGCACCCTGGCTTTGACCCGTCGTATAATACTTATACTTAGCCACCACGTCATGAAGCATGTACACCTTGTATTATAATTGCTTGAATCACATTTCACGTCATGTCATAGTTCACGCTTTGTCACAAAGGATGCTCGAACTCGGTGATGTATTACAACTGTTACTACAATGTTACAAGTGCCAGAGAGTGACATATTACAAAGGCAGCACTGTAAAGTACAAGTGTGACAGTGACAGGTAACAAAACGTCACAATAAATTGAGCGGGAAAATAAAGCATTTCGCGCCGTTTCTAGGCCGCTTCGGAGACGTTGTTCGACTCGGGCGCACCATCTTGATACCGTTCCACTGTTCGTGGGAACACTCCACTCCTTGCAGTCTAATTTATTGCCTAGAACTGAACTCGTGGAGAGTCTAATACATGGACACTGAAAGACACACAAACGGTTTAATGCTTAAATGTTTTTTGTAGAATTCGAAAATGACAGAGAGCTTTGAAACTGTTATTGTTACAAATTATTTTTTTTATCATTTTGATCAGAAGAGCAATAGTCAAAAACCTTAATTATCTTTGAGTCGTCAATTATTAATAAAAAAATTACAAAATTTTGTGTCAGATAGTTTGACGCCTATACGTAGCACCTCAATTGGAAATATAATATAAAAAAACAAATGCAGCCAAGCGCGCTTCAGTATAACATGCCGAAGTTTCCTTGCTAAAAATTTGTATTTATAATAACACATATTCTGTGAAAATATAAGATTGATAAGGCATATGATTCGAAAAATACAGCCCATGTAGGGCAGTCAGACGTACTTACTTAGTAATTACTTATACTTAGTAATTGGGCTCCTCAAATCTTACAGAAAGTATGATAGCTTATGTGATGTGATAGCTCACATGATTCAAAGGTATAATAGAAGATCGCCTTCGCGTCATGTGAGCTATCAAGTTTAAATTTTGCATCCATTGGTTTGTTCGTCACCGCATGAACTGCATACAAGTGACGACTCTATACCGTCTGCTTCGTATCGTAAATTCAAATAGCAAATGAGAGCGCAAAAATCAAGCGAGTAAGTTGTCAACGTACGTTGCAGGTTTCGTAATATCGGCGCATCGTATGCGGAACAAATATTGTATGTAGGAACCTATTGATTCTCTTGTTGTTACTATTGCGAAATCTGTGATGCTTTATTACGGGGTATAGGAAACCATGAAGCTCGCATTCGTAGGCGATTACCCCCAGAATCCCTATATCTGGGTGGTGCGATGTACAATACATACAGGAATTATGTAGCAGTATTGTCCTTTTTGGCTCTGATCAGAGCCGGCCGCTGGTAGTCGGCGCAGGCGGTCTGTACTGAGCATCATATTTCATCTCACAACCTATGAAGGTAAGGTACATCTCGTTTAGCAATGCTTGCGCAACAGAAGAAGCCATGCTTCATTTTGTGTATCATCCTCGCGCAGTAAATCAGATTAGCCGGCAAATTGAGTCAAACTATTACCACTGGCGTAAATAAATAACGAACGTGGCAAATGAAGCACGACGTGAACCGTACGTTAATCATTTGCACAACACGAGACGGACGGGATTGTAGTTGCGCCATCAATGTCGACTGGATTCCTGCCCACTCTCGATAAGTGAGAGTGAATGGGTTTTGATCTATTTACAAAGTCAACGTCAAAAATCTTTATTTCCGTTGAATTCTTAAAAATTACTTGAAAAAGTCATTTTTCTATAAATATGTACCTACGAGATCATGGATTCCTAAAACTAAGTTTAAATAGTAGTAGTTACCAAACCTAATCCGGATTAGTAGATGTCGTATATCTCCGACTTTTTGGTTCAGGACGTGCCGGTTACCTCACGATGTTTTCCGTCACTGTTTCCAGTATGTGGTATAGCGCGCTTAAATGTTTCAAGTGAAATATTTATCAGTGTATGTTACGCATTGTATGAAGAATCAATTATTTCTCAAGTAAGGGATATAAAACTCATCATAATTATACTTATGGTAAGAAATATATATTCCGCTTTCTTGACCAATGAATGATTTCATTTTTTCAAGCAATTTGTTTTTTGTATTTGAAAGTATATATACGGTCCCAGATTGATCCCTAAAAAGAATATGAAAATCGGCTCAATAGTTTGGTTGATAAATCAAAATAACCGGAAAAATATGTCATTCAAGTAGGGCGAGAACTAATGGTACTAATTCTACGCAGACGAATTCGCGGGCAATATCTAGTCTGATATAAATGATAATAAAAAGGAAAAAGTCGTACTGGAAATTGCGTAAATTTCAGCCACAGCGTTGAAGACATCTTTGTATACACCGAGGCTATAGACTATGGATTCCATCATGTCACAGCTAGAGTGAGAAACAATGTAAACTCGTACAAATAGCAGAATCGATTTGCCTTCCAACACCGGATCGGATCAGGGCTATTCCTCTCAACTTGCATTTCCGGGCTTGGTTTTAGGAATGTTTACACTAGAGATTTTGACTTTTTTTCATTGATATTTTTATGTTTAAATTTGGCAAGATATTTGGTCTCCGTGGTTGATTTTAGTCAATTAATTATTGCATATTTTGAGATACGAAGACAGCTTAGTAGACCTAACCAAAGCCCTTTTCACGACCGGTTCCGGTTCCGGTTCAAAGAAAGTTTGATGAACTGGCGATACGGTATAGATATTTAAAAATAAATTTTAGTGTTCTCTTCATATAAATAGGCTTAACAACTCAGTTGGTAGTGTCTTTACTGTCTGCACTGTCTGTATAGGTCGTGGGTTTGATTCACAGGACAAACATTTGTGTCAACATAGATTTTTGTACTGTGTCTGGGTGTTAATTTCTATCATATGTATTTCTTAAAACAAAAAGTTGTTAACTAAAATATTCTATCAATTATGTGGTTTACAATACAAACTATGCTTAGTTTGGGAATAGATGGTAGTGTGTTAAATATATATGAATGAAATATATATATTCTAGTAAAAAAACTTGGAATCCTACTACTATTATAAAGGCGAAAGTTTGTAAGTATGGATGTATGGATGTTTGTTACTCTTTCACGTAAAAACTACTGAATGGATTTGAATGAAACTTTACCACAATATAGCTTATACATCAGAATAACATATAGGCTACAATTTTTGAGGTTTCTATAAAATCTATATATATAAAAGAAAGTCGTGTTTGTTACAACACTTATAACTCGAGAACGGCTGGACCGATTGCCATGGTTTTTGATTTGTTGGATTTGTTTCCGTCCCGAATAGCAGAATAACTATTAAAACATTGGAAAATTAACGAAAAAAATAAAATCAATTTATCCCCGTATTCTCCACGGGAACGGGAACTATGCGGGTGAAACCGCGGGGCGCAGCTAGTATAAAATAAATATGTACCAAGAAGTACGAATGTACGAATGTACGAGGTGCCCGTACTATCCAACTCTCCGAGGAAGATTCGAAATAGCTTTAATCCATAATCCGAATGAAACCAATTCACACACATTCGTTTTATTTCTATTATTTCGTATTAGTCTCGAAAAGAACGCAAGTTTCCAAATGAGAAAAACGAATGTATTTGGGGGTTATCTTGTAACATTGTAGACGCAGCGCTACGCAGGAATCTCGAATACTGACGCGGTTAGATTCGAGCGTGTAGCGTGTGTCATTGATGTAAACGTCCATTTCGCTACACTTGTACCGTACGGGGTACACGGTTCGCCCTATTTCAATATATCGTGAATGCTTGGGTAGGACACAAATGGTTCGCAAAACAAACTGATAGCCTTTCGGATGTAATACATAGAGGTATGGAGTGAAACTAACTAAAACAACATTACTAATGCATACTTCGGAATATGTGCCGCAAAGACGCTTTGCCTCGCAATGCTGTGTACCGATTGAAGAGTGAGGGTGCCGGTAAATTAACTGGCTGACTCTGTCACAGTTTTCAAGTCGCCTAAAGTTCTCTGACATGGCTCATTGACTAGTATTCCCGGAATCGATATCGAAGCGCTAGGTTCAAATGCCAGTAATTGGTCACCCATCGAATTAGTGTCCGGGCGGCGAGTTGGTTAACTTATATGATATCTACAGAACAACAAAGTTACGCTATGATCGCTTCTGATAGGCGGAATATGTTGCGGCTTAGGTTTTCTCGTATTTACGTAAACTTTACCAAAGATGTATTTGTGTATGTTAGTTACGCGATTTATTTCGTATCGTAGAAATTTTAAGGGAAAATGTCACTCGTAAGGGCGAAAACTAGGGGATGAAAGTATTAAAGGCGATTAATTAAATTTTTCAATCCCAAGCAAATTAAGACATAAAGTTCTAACACCACCTCATTCAAGTACCCTTCCCACACCTAAAGGCAAACACTTATTATTTCCCTATGAGTTACGATAACATTTACGGCTGGAGATTGCTATTGCCCCCAAAACGTCATATGAAAATAAATAAAACCATATCTTCGATCTCTAGAACCACATTGGACGAGTTTAATCAACAGAACATAAAACTTCTACATTCATTACAGGTGCGATAGCGTAATCACAGGTATGGATGAAACATCTAGTTTACTTATTCACGTCACTTGAATATTTTTCATTATTATTATTATTCTATGACTAAAGTGATGGACATCCCATCTGATGTTGTGGTGACTGCTGCCCGTAAATAAATCCGCGGTCCTCCCCTAACGAAGAACGAGAAGACCCAAATAACATCGCATTGCACCCGTCACTGAGACGTCTGAAACGTCTCAGGCGCCTGTAATTTCTCCAGCACCCACACCCTACCGCCGGAACATCTCAATGCGAGTAAACCACTGCTTGGCAGCGAATTCCAGATGTGGTGGCAGAACTATCCCGGACGAACTTGGCACATGTTCTACCGCTACTTTGGGTTGGTATATATATTTTTGGCGACAAGCTAACGATCTCATGAGCTAAAAGCTACAACAAATAAAGCATTTGTGTCTAAGAAACTTTTGTGTGACACGAATGTTGCTTCATGAGTAAAAAGTGCAAATAAATAATTTTTAAACCTGCTATGAATGTGGCTTCAATGTTAAAAAATAAATAAAATTACGAAAAGTAAAGAGTATACGACTTAAGAAATTGTAAAATTACTTGTTACTACTTATCACAGAATTACTTATAGAGAAATTGATTTAGATTCTTTTACTAAACTTAAACTCTTGCTTACATTAAACTTAAATCTTTTTCATAACACGAAATAGACGCCTCTCTTATTTCATACCAAACTAAAGAATATATTTTATACAGAACAGTGAGGTAAACCAGCTATTATTCTAATAGTCTGTGGCGTGGCCATGGTCAACCGTAAATACAGTCTATATTTTACAAATAATGGTACTTATATAAATTTATCATCAACAAATAAACATGTCAGGTGTAAATGTCCACAATAAAGAAATACCGCTTTATATTCAATCACACGATATTATTATACACCATTAATATTTGCTGAAATTATATGGTATATTGATTTACTACGATGTTTTTGAAATGCAATAAATATTTTCTTATTTTTATTAAGTATTTGTGATGTCTCGTGGTTAGATTTGAAAGTAGGACATTATAAGAGTTTTATAATATACCTATTATAATATAATACTTGCTGTGCCCCGCGGTGTTGTCCACTGTTGACCATTCTAAGGGAACACTACACTCTTCTGGGTTCACAATTAGCCTTTGTGTTAATCCGGAGCCGTTTGAGCATGATGAAGTAACAAAAAGACACACATATATACAAACATATACACACATATACAAACTGTCACCTTTATAATAGTGTGATAATAGTAATTAGTTAGAAAAGATTTGCTGCTTTTTTATAATCGCATTATATATTGAGTGGAGCGCTTTTACCTGGGTCTCTTCAGGTCTAGAATAGGCTACTTCATACCTTCGTACATCATCAAAACCATCGCCGCTTAATATCAGGCGAGATCGAAGCAAAACGAAGGCCTATCAACGATTTAGAAATATCTTTACATTAAACACCTTGATTTTTTTTATTCATTCAACTATTGCACAATATATAAATGTATGTTTTGATTCAACAGTTTTAATAGTTTAATTACTAGTTTTTGTAAACTGCGGTAGGTGGGAAAGTAGAACGGGGTTGTAACTGTGTCAAAAAAAAACTGTTTCCGTTTGGGCAACTAGATGGCGCTGCAAGACAATATATAAATCTGTCAATCATTCTCATATATTTCTTAAACATGTTTCCACATAGTACAGTAGTCCGTCCTGGAGTGGTTACAATGAATTTGGTCTATTTTAAAGAAAAAAAAAAACTGTTTAGAGCCTGATTAGATATTTTATTAATAACAGATCTTTTTTTTTTTTATAAAAATTATTTCATTTTAGTCGAGTTGAAATTCACAAAGACCTTGTAAATTCGCCTGTTGAAGATCGACTTAGATGATTTTGTTTCATTTGACAGGGTGTCCATTCAAGGTTTTTTTTTTTTTATTTATGTATAGCCAAGCGTTTGGCCGCCATCTCACCTGATGGGAAGTGAAGATGCGGCCGACGATGGAGCACGCTTGTCTAGGAGAAACCTATTCACTCTACTCTTACTAAGGTGGTCTCACAAAAATTTCATTGAAAATAGCCACCCCTAAGGGCGAAAAATAGGGGACGGCTATTGAAGTTTTAAATGATTTTAATTAAATTAATCGTTAAAATAGGTAAAATTAATAGATAAAATCGTTAAAATAGACCACAACCTGGTGGTCGACCTCACGATCTATAACTCGATACTTCCGATATTGAATTATAACAAAAGCCGAACACAAAACATGAACTCCCAACAGCCTATATTAAGGTATCTGATTGAGACGGACCCATCCAATATATCTCTTTGGGCGTTAATAGCGTAGAACTATCGGGCACCCTATTATTTTGTCAAGTCGCGAATTTATAGATCGCCCTGTATAACGGTGAAACTACTCGCCTTGGGTAGGGTTCAGTTGATTTACTATGTGAATTTATTTAATTATTTTAAACCATTATATATTGTGATGTCAAAACAATGATAGGATAATACACATGAGTACACAAGATACTATCCTGATACCCAAGTATCATACTTTAAACATTCTGTTTTCCGATCGAGTTTTGTTTTTTATGGACGGTGGTAACCACTTATCATTAGGTGGGCCGTACCGTCACTTTAGTCGCATGAAAACCAAAAGGTAGGTTAACTATTAAGAGCTATGTTAACTTGATAGTGACTTTGAAGCGAGGGGATTCGAGCCCCGGAGCATGGAATTTGGATGTATATACTTTATATATGTATGTATATAAATTATATACATATATGTTGTGTGATTGAGTGTATCTATGTCATGTTTGACAAAGGGAATCCTATTGAAGCGACATAAGATAGTGCGCGTTTGTATAGTGAGTATATTAATGAAAGTTAATCCTCTGTCTTTTTAAAGCTTTGGCTAATAATACTGTTATGTAGACCTATCTACGAAAATGTGGTGACGTAATGTGACAAAAATAAAAACAAGTACCACGCGAATAGAATACTGGCCCGCGGTTAAAAAGTCAACATGAGACGATGGCAAAAAACTGACAGTTGTTTTTTTTCAAATCACGAAAGAAATTGCTTCACATTTTCGTTGTGTTACATATGTTAACCCAGATTACAAGCTACCTTCATAAATCGTCCAAATCCGTTTAGGTGGGAAGGAGAAGCTAACATACATACAAACTTTCGCATTAATAATATTACTAAGATATTTCATCAGGCCCATCCAACCCGAATACGTCTTGTTTTTAGGAATGGTACCTATTAGTTCTCCACTGGTTACATGTTCCGTGTTCGAAGCTGATCTAGATTACGAAGCGAATTTCACTGTTGAATTAACAGATGTTAGAATAATGTTAATTTACTTTAATCCGCGGAACACGGTAAACCATTGAAAATTACAACCATACCTACGCTGGCCAACATAGACTACCAATTATAATCGCTGCCGATTATGTTATGGTCTCACAGTTCAGTTGCTAGTGGTTTTGCTTTCTGCACTGTTAGTATCTATATATTGGTGTTAATAATAATACATAGAGTATTTTTAAAGAATGATATATGAATATTTAACAGGAATCTGGTTCCCATTTTATAACCGACGCTTAGTTCGGGGGCTAGATGGCGCTGTAAGAAATGACCGTGAATTTTTTTATTTACTTTAGGCGGTGGATGTCGGTGTCCGATTTTACGCCGGGTTACGTCATCAACCCACCTGTTCAATACTTGCCATCTGCGATAGGACGTCTTGACTCGTTATTTCGAGTTCTATTCTTCTCTACCGTCTACCGCCAACAAAAGTAAGAAAATGTCGGTCAAACGTCAAACAAAGTTAACGTTTACACATTCAAAATACTGCACTAAGATTCCCTATGTCGCTGGTGATATTGACAGATACACACAAAGTTCCGAAATCCAATGTCCACAACACAATGTTTGCCCCGGCTGAGAATTGATCCCGGGACTTCTCGCTTCTCGCCTACCTTCAATTTAGACACAGGGTCGTTAGTACTTATTTTTGTGGGACGTCTGCGTTTAAGAACCCAAACCTTTAAATCACACCATCCTTTTATACCAACCAACAGCAAAAATACATAACCGCCATCAAATTGTATTGTGTTGGATATGTCTAGGATATAACCTTTAGTTAACCGCTATCAGAGGCTAATCGGAAAAAGCAGTTGTTTCTGTCGTCGGAGACTATTGTCGACTCCACAAAAAGCGGTCGTCTGTACTGCCTCTTACCCGCGCAAATAATTACCCGGTTTCAATTTCTTGGGAACTAAATAGGCCAGTGTTTGTTCCCACAACTGTCCCCTCCGATTAGCCTCTGATAGCGGTTAACTAAAGGTTATCCTAGACATATCCGAGACAAAACAATTTGATGGCGGTAATGTATTGTTGCTGTTGGTTGCGCAATTAAAGGATGGTGTGATTTAAGGGATCGGGTATGGTGTTTATTGCGTAGGTTTTGGATTGCGACTGCGGAACCCAGATTTGATAAAGCGATTTCAGGTAATAGTCAGCGTTGGGATTGGCAGTGAGGTTGATACTTTAAGTTCCTATAAACTATCCAATCTATAAATCTTTGTCTGTTTGTTACTTTCATGGCCTTTACTCAGTCGATCAATATGAAATTTTGCATACACGTTGTCATACGGAAAAGGACATACGGTACCCTTCATCGAGAAATAATTAACAAAATCTACATATATCCTAATTCTGTGCAAATTTCATCCTGCGACGATCTTCAACTTTACGGTTCAAAATATACATCCCTTTAGATGAAAGATAGACAAAAGTTGTACCTTTAGTAATAAGTTTTCCTTTACCTTTGGGGTACGTAACAAAAATACTCATTTAAAGTGATTTTGAAGTATACCTTCAATCCGTGACGATAGCTTTTATATATATATATATATATATATATATATATATATATATACACAAAGCTTTTTTTACTACTGACATATTGGTTTGACATGTTCTGTTGTTATATGTCCAGACGTAGCTTAGCAACAAGGTTTCTAAAATACGCTTGGTTGTTCCGAAATTATGCACTACATATTTCGAAATGTGTATCAAATGTGAGCGCTCCAGTTGAGTGCAATCAAACAGTGTAATGGTACCGACCGCACCGAATAGGTCGACACAAGAGCGGGTAACGAGCTATTTCACGCGAGCGCATCCTTTCGCCACGCCTGTCGCGGCTGCGATCAATCCTCTAGGGATGGGGGACACATCTACCATGCATTATTTATTTTTTATTGTACACAAACAAAAATTACATATTAATGTTACAAATGGCATGTACAAAGGCGAGCTTAACCCTAATAAATTAATAATAATAGTATGTTATGTGATGTTTAGCTTTTATTTCAATGTTGTAAAACGAAGCCAATAGTGACCGACTAAAAAATACTAAAAAAAAACATTTTAGAACTACCCCATATTTATTAGAAAAGAAAAAAGTCAAAGGAAAGCAAAATACCCATTTGCGTTTACTTGAAAGACATATTTTTTCCAGTCAACTTGATTTTACAACAAATCATATTAGTTTAAACTGACTTTGATAAAATTTATATGGGACCCTTCCACCGGAACGCAGCAATGAGGGTGTTTAGCGGCAGATAACCAGGTGTGGAGACAATATTTCCAGGCAATATTTGTACAAGCTCTGCTGCTACTTATTGTTGCTCCTTTAGCACCACTCTTAGCCTTTATAATAATAGTGTGGTTCTTGCGTAACATTGCACATTGCAAGGTATTTTCCCATCCCTATCGGTTGTGTATTGGCTGCGCTCGCGCACACGACAGATTTGTTGCATCACACGCGCGACAATACGCTGGATCGTGTTACACTGCCCTAAATCTTTGTTCTTTGATTTGCGCGTTCTAGCGCATCGGCGAATAGAATTGTGCATCGCGGATTACGGGAATAATTTAGTGTCAAAGATTTACTGCTATTTTATAGCAATAGGAATGTTTTTATACATAACGTTTTACACCCATACTATTCCTGATTTCCTGAGTCGCAGACGGCATGTAACGACAACACAGAAACATAAGGCAAAAACCCAAGACACGGGAACAAACTTGATTGCAAAGTTCCTCGCTTCGAAGGCAGGGATACTACTTACTAAGTTACAGAGCCGTCAAAATAATAGGTAATATAATGCTTGCTATTTGAAATAGCGAAAAGTTCTTAAAAACAAGTTGCCATGTGGCAACTTTTAGGACATGCCGAATTTCTTACGATGTTGCTTGTATTTTAGTAAGAGATATGATTAACACATTAACAAATTAATTGCTTCACGCCTTCTTTTTTTGTGTGAGTAAGCGGCCAGCACTAGTGCCTGAGTTTTCAAGTAGCCTGAAGGCTTCCGACATTGATTATAGTATAGCAGGGTATAAATAGTACGCCTGAACATCTACCACAATTAACAAGTATCGAATCTCCAGAATACCTTACGATCATTTATTTTACGGTTCCTAACTTGTTCAGGTTGTACAGGAACAGTCAGCATTGTTTCTCCCAAAGATTATTGTCACTTTTGAAGCAAGACGAAGTGACAAGAGAATTGGTCAGCCGCTGCGGTGTCAATGTTTGGACACGCAGGTTCGCGCGACCGCGGTCTGCGACAATAATCGCGATCGCGCGATTAGATCCTATCAGTTGCGCACGCGCCGATCGACGCAACTGCAGTCCCGTAGATTACTACGCGATTTATATATTGCAGATAGATTGATGTGAATGTGTTTTTAATTAATGAACTTAGGAAGCTATTTAAATAAATATATGTTTTTACCTGTATCTTAGGTTAAAAGCTCTTAAATGCCATTTATAATTTGAGTTTCCACGGAACTAAAAGTTCAAAACAAACATCACAATTAAAACGATAGTCCAACAATACCAGCCAGATAAATCTGTAACTGACATCCGAAACATGAGTCTCTGTTGTGGCACAGGAATGACACCAGATACCGTCCATTGTGGGGCTCTTGACAGTCGTCAGATAGAGTCAATTCGGTTTTATCGAATGATGTATCACTCGATTATGAGCTACGACTCGATGCTTTGAAGGATCGGCCTGTAATGATAGGTTGGTATGGAGCAATGAAATTATTTTAGTTTTTGACGGCTCTATAGCCAAGTTCTTAAGAGAAGAAGAAAGCTTTACACTTTACAAACTGTACACAACAATAAAAAATAAAAGTCTTTCTGTGCTCTAGGTCGTATCTAGGTCGTAGTACTCTTTAAATCCCTACACGTACGCCCTGGCTGGTGCTAAAGGAGCAAAAATAACAGTAGAACTTGTTCAAAGTTCGTCCAGAGAATTAATTCGAGAAGTAACCACTTAACATCAGCTCGTCCCGTCAATTACGTTAATTAAAAAAAAAAAATTATAAGTGACAGATTTTGATTTAATCCGATTTCAATACTTTCATCCCTTGTTTTGGAATTATTTCATGAAATTTCGATGCGACTACCTTAGTTCACTCTGTCAAATGAAAAAAGAACACAGCCGAATTGAGAACCACCTTCTATTTTCAAAATGGGATAAAAACAGATTCAGAACTAAAACAACAACAACAAAACAACAACGTTAACACACTCATACCTCTGCACTAGGATTCCCTGTGTCGCAGATGGCATGGACAAACACAGAAACACAAGACAAACACCCAAGACCCGAAAACAAACTTCGTGCTCACCACACAAAGTGTGCCCCGGCCGGGAATCGAACCCGGGACCCCTTGCTTCGAAGGCAGGGCTACTACCAACTAAGCCACGGAGCCGTCAAACAATAATATATAATAATAAAATTGAGAACCACCTCTTTTGTAGTCGGTTAAAAAGTACGCTGTAGTTGGTAAAATCCACTCCATGGCAAGTTCTGCTTTAATATATTTGGTTTTCATATCTCAACTTTCTCTCACATTTCTTTGTGACAGCTAATCATCAACAATATATTAGTGACGACATATTGTACTCACATAATAACAGAGATGCACCGATCACTCATTTCTAAGTAATGTGGGAAAGAGAGCACGCCTTTGTTAGACAGCGACGCAGCTGCGTACGCGCAGGTATAAATCATAATCCACACTAATAATAGCCTATCTAAATTAGGATGGACGCTCGTTTAAATCGTAATTAGATGATTTATTCAAGAATTTTAGCGCAGGGTTTTGTACTATTATAATTACCCACAATTATTCGTATTTTATTGGGGGTGACAATGCCGTTGCATTGTGCATTGTGCGTGCTCCAATATTTCATTGTTAGCATCTGATTATAGTGGTATGGCGGATTATAGCTGCTGGACATAGGCCCTCTATAGTAAGCACCACTGAGTCGTTCTTCAGCTCTCCCCACTACTTTTTACTTCTACCAGCATGCAAGTCATCGCTTCACCTGACGACAATTTTAATCAATAATAGAACAATCAAGGAAGTAGGTACTAATATAAGATCAATGTGATAAGATCACCCGAATAACATGGACCAATATGATTTGCCGTGGTATTCAATGCACGCATACTAGGGCCCGCCGGTTGGCTAAATGGTCCAATGTTACCATCTAAGGCGGCCGGTTACCCAAAATGTATCTACATGGCCTGATCTTGATGCTGGACGAAAGGTCAGAGACCTGTGAACGAGATAGGAAGCGTAGGTTTAATGTTATAATTTATTTTGTGGTCTAAAGCGTGGAGGTTTAGCCAAGATTATCATAGTGCAAATGTTTCGATTTCGAGTCACTGAGTCATTTGAATTATAACCCTCGCTAATTAGTACTGAACGAAGCTATTAGTTTTTATTGCAGAGATATAAAACACTAGAAACACATAAAAACGGAATAGGCTAAATACATTTCAAGGCAGTCATCACTTGAGTGAAATTTATTTTACTACTTCTGCAGGTAGCATCGTTTCCATTTTGTATTATAACGTGTCTTGTAACAGTTCCAAATAAACATTTATTACATTTATTTATATTGCTGTTATAATTAGTTACTTCCTAAGTTTCAGAGACTGCGTAAAAAAGTACGAGCTGAATAAGCATTTAACTAAAAAAAAAAAAAACGAAACTTCTGAGCGGTTAAACTCCAACTCTTTATTTGAATCGTACACATCATGTAAACCACAGACTGATGCTTGAATGTACACAAATCCAGACAGGCTAGGCCTACAAAGACAGATACCCAGAATCCGAAACACACGTGTGGTGCATTTTGCTCCAATATTAGTACCTACAACTACAATGTAAGCACAGAAACTAGAAACAAGATTAAGTTGGACAATTTATCTATGTCCGGCCACTCAACTGCAGGCATTAGGTACCGCGACAAGGAGCTAAGCAAGTTGTGGATGTGCTATCTGAGATTTCTCTGAGTCGGTTTGATTGATAAGTTCATTAAGTCCTCAGGAAGAAATTCACAGAAAGGCTTTTGCGATTCTAACCTTTTATTGGCTAATGTACGATTAGTAGAATTGCTGCGCCACCTGTTGAAGATTCTTGTACTAATTATGTTAAATGTTCTTCGAGGTTCGGCTTTTGAAAATAACGCAAGCACTTTTAAGTACATTATTTATAATAATAGCGAGTTGAACTACAGTTAGGATCGCTTTATGCATCACGAATGATGACAAAACATTAAGGAATAAAAGCACGTGTAGGCTAATTTGTATTGTAAACCTCACGGATCAAATGTCTGCATGATTACGGCACTCCAAGTTACAGTTACCAACTTAAAAAAAGACATCTAATAATATTTTGAATATTGCTCGAGTCTGTGGGGAAATGGGGAGAAAATTGAGAAATGGCACCATCACTGACCTGACAGGAACGACGTCATTGGTTAAAATTATTAAAGTGACAAAACAAATGAATATTAAAAATGGCGTTGCTATCGTAAGCACATAGTCGCATGATTAAATTTCCAGCTTTATTCTTAAACGTTAAGCACATGTGAAAATACGCGGTAAAACTAATAATACACCAAACAGATGTCATGCAAATTTACCACATCCAAATTCAAATTACGACCGCTATCTCGTCAGATATTTTGTTAAACGTGGACTTATCGACACGATCATCGATTATCGACATCTGTCGATTACGAGATCGATACTGTCGATAGATTTACCTAATGTGTACACGATATTGACTTTGATGTTGGAAAATTGTTTTATCCATTGACGTGGTGACGTATGAAATGAGAATATGCAATTTGTCAATTTATTAAGCAACTGTAATTTGGGGTAACCACACCTCGAACTACATAAACGAGAACAAATATTGCTAAGTTTACTAAATTTTCAGTAAATTTATGATGTAACAGGGTTATCGAAATTAATAGACCGGAAATCATTTTATAGTTTTAACTGTTTAGTATAAGAATAAATCGCATGCCTAGTAAAAGCAGTAAGGACATTATTAAATTAGTTTCAAATGCGATTTAGTAGATATTAATAAATAAATATTCACGGATATTTCCCATAGCCAAACAAATACCTTGTACTGGCTACTTCCCGTTTGGTACCTTAAAATACCTACCAGAAAGTTTCGTTTGGAGACTTTTTTTATTTTTCATACTGTTATTCTCGTTTGGCCCCCTTTTAGAGAAATCCATACTATGATTCCCGTTTGAGGACCTTCTAGTTAAATCAGATTACTGATAAGAAATTATAAAGTACTTTTTAATAATACATATAATTGATGCAATCTATGGTCGTTACACTAATGCTTAGGTGGAACTAATTAACTAGGTGGAAACACAGCATAGGAGGCAGCGCTACTACCAACTGAGCTATGAGAACGAAATGAATGAATCCATTTCTAATATAATCTAACTTTTGACATTTTCAGTCTCGTCCCACATGCAAGTAGATCCTCCAGTATCTCACGGCAGACAAACTTCTTTATACCGACCGTCAATGATTTGGCGGATAATTGGGTATAAGAATATACGTGAACAGCTTACGTACTTATTGAATAAGGTCATACATCTCCGCTTCGCATTGCCACAGTTAAGGGAAAAGTTGCACACATTGAATTGAATGTAGCAGACGGAATGATGGCAAAACGGCAAAACCCTCGTACGTCTCCGCTATACGAACGAACGTTCGTTTTGAAACATTCTTAAGCGTATATGAATGTGAATTGGGAATTATTTGGGAGTATAAATCAAACAGCATGCGATCTAGTGCGTGGAAGAAGCAGTTCGTTGTTTCAAAATGCTTAAGATGACCTTCATAATTAGACCTTTTAGCTAGAATTTTTTTAGCCAACTAGCTTTTGATTTAATGATAGCTGAACTTCAGAATAAAAACATGACATCAAATAATACAAAAAATGGCTTTGTGGCTTCACCTTACCGAAGTTGTAAATCATAAGCATAACGTTTACGCACTCAATCGGATTCTCTGTGTCGCAGATGGCATGGACACAGAAATACAAGAAAAACATCCAAGACTCGGAACAAACTTTATACTCACCATGCAAAGTGTGTCCCGGCCGGGAATCGACCCCTCGCTTCGCAGGCAGGACTACTACCAAGTAAGCCACGGAGCCGTTTCTTTATATCCCCAGAATTAGCATAAATATAGAATTTGGTACTCTAAGTAGTTCAGTTTTGGCTTTTTGTTAGCCACATAAATTCTGAGAACGTCCGAGTTAACACTTTCATAAGTTTTTTCTGCATTTGGGTTAGTTACAGGTGACTGATTAAAAATATAGAATAAATCTCTAATAATACTTTTATCCTTTATTTTTTTAAGGTGTAGCTCCGAGGTCATAAAGAAGTTCCCTCCCAAAATACCCTATCAAATAAAAAAAATTAAAAATTTAAAACCTCTTCCTATTTTCAAAGTCCATTTAAAACAGGATTTGCTCAGTTTCTTTCGAAGAAGTTAAAGAATTCACAATCAGAATAATTTCATTAACATTATTCTTATTACTTTCCTGATAATGTTCGTTCGTATTCGTTCGCGTAGAATCGCCTCGCAGCCCAAAGTAGCCGTGTCTCGAATTAAATTAGATTAACGATGGATAGGCAATTCTATCGATTGATTGATGTAAATTGATCGCCGGTACGGTAGTGTTATAGAGATTTACGAAAGTGCTGGATTGTGAGAAATTTTCCTAGAACGACCGTAAATGGTTGATTTATTTGTTATGTTGGTATCACTGGTGCTGAATATCAATGTTGTTGGAAGTATACTTCCACAGGCCAATTGTGTCAGTTCCCATTTAAAACATTACTGTTGTACATTA
This sequence comes from Aplocera efformata, assembly GCA_921293045.1. NCBI lineage: Eukaryota > Metazoa > Arthropoda > Insecta > Lepidoptera > Geometridae > Aplocera > Aplocera efformata. The sequence continues at coordinate 4,790,752 of OV121057.1, forward strand.
TTGTTGTACATACTAAAATATAGCGATACAAATACATACAAACAAAAAATATATTATTTTGTATCTAAATAATTGATGACAAGCAGTTAATGACTTGGTGAAAACGTATAACAAGCCCTGGCATTGTTTTAATTTATTTCTTTATATAATTATGGATATTTTACTAATACTAATACGTACCGATAAAGCTAAGTATGTGTTTAGATAGTTCACAAGCAAGTGAAACTGACCAAACAAGATATTAATTTAATCTGTACAAGTATTTGCATAAAGTCACGTAATTAATTGAAACGATGTTTCGCGTGATATAGTGGTTTTAGATTGAGAAGATTTATTTATAGTGAGAGCTTATTGATTGTATTTAATAGCTTAAGATTAATATTGACAATATATCAAGAGGTTATTTATTTATCATGAAATTTAACACCCGGAGTTATTTAAGTGTTTATCAAGAAGCTTCGACATAGTAAGCATACTAAGAAATTGCATTACGATAATTACTATCAAATTAATTAATAATGTAATATTAAGATCTGGTCGGCATCCTAATAGGCAAGCTCGTAAAACTCAGTTGAATAGTCATCATAACTAAATAATAAACCAGAGCATTCCGCAAGGTCAAACTTTAGGGCGCATGCTTTTGATTCTTTACCATTATGAGTTATGATATATTGCTTAAGTGCGAAGGCTCGAGTAATATAGAGCATGCAGACATCCTGTTCCAAAAGTAAGTATTGAAAAATAGAAAACCAGTTACATAGGTAACATATCGTCGTTTCTGTCAATTACTTGAACCTATCGGCTTGTTAGCCTGTGATCGATCTGAAGTGATGCGACAGACCGTATGTTAGTTAAGTTAATGTGTAAGTTGAATGGAGTGAGGTCAATAAGACACAAGCCAATTGAGTTAAGCAATTGAACTATATTTAATTTATATGTAGCGTTGGGTCAACCATAAGACCACCTTAGAAAAAAAAAAGTACGGACTGACTCGACGCATAGACTGAGAGTTCAGTGCATATTCGTATGCTTAGTAATAGGGTACCTTTTAAATTATAATAATAAAATAATTCATGCTTACAGCAGCATTAATTATTTAATAGTTGTCATTGTCAAGTTAACATTATACTAAATTAATTAATTTGTATTATTTGTATCATCGTTTAAAACTAAAATTGTCACTAACCTTGTGCTTTAAAAAGGACAGATCTCTCACAGCCACCTTTTTCCTGGATACGCCAATTTCACACTGTAGCACTTCCATCGTGGCAACTTCTGTGAAGCCTTGTTGTTCAAGTGCTTGGCAGGTTCGCTGGACTTGCTCGATGCATGGCGAAAATGAGCAGAATCTACCACCTGGAGGCAAAAATTGTATGCATGAAAGGATCTTATTTTTGCTACAGCTGATACGAAACGAGCTTGCGGTCCAACCACTTAGTGATTACCGTCACCCATAGACAACAACAAAACGACTCAAGTTCTCCCCAACCGAAGCATGAGAAGACCCGGCGGATTACCAGGTGTGGAGGCAATACTTCTGCGGATGAACTTGGTATATGTTCTTCCTTCACTGCACTTTGGGTTTCTCTTTACGCACCACCCGGGGATACGTGAAGAGAGTCAAAAGACTATGTATTGAGTTAATGTGTATAGTTTTTTTTAAATGAATAAGTGATGGAACGTGTTGAGGACCACCTGGTGGTAAGTGGCGAGCCCACATGACAACAGTAATGCGATTCAGTATAAGATTCGGTACTAGTGTCACTGACTAGTTATTTTGTGTTCATATTTTTATATGTATGTTAGTGTATTTGGTCTGTATGTTTTGTATTTAACTTTTTAGTTGCCTGAAATAAACATTTATTATTAATTATATTACTATTTACTACATTGATAGCAACAGATGCCACTGATAATTGCGAAATATCTTACAGCCTGTATTTTACGTCATTTTTAATCTGGGTTATATCTGCGTAGGTGCATACTCTCTTAATCAGATTGGTTTGTAGCCCACGCCTTATCGATTAAAATAGGTGGGTCAGTCAGAAATATTGTGGTCACTAAATTAATCTGACCCAACCCGAGGGCAAATTCCTTCCACTTTTCGCCAATTTAGTACGAGCATTACCTTTGAACCAATTTATTGCGACATACTATGTATGTAACATTCCTTGCAAAATCACAGTTTATCTAGTTTTTTTTTTTTTTTTCAAAAAACAATGTAACTATACAAATATCAAAGACACTATGCAAGTGCATACATTCTCATTTAATTGAAAATATATTCTCATTTCGTCGTTTAACATTTCAGTCTGAATCACGAGAAAGCTCAGCATAATGGCTTCATTACCTGTATCGGCTCTACTTACACTTTAAGAACACGTAATACATCCAATCCATACACACCAGTTATATCATACTAGCACGCGATACGCATTAAAAATTGGAACAATTTTTAAATCCGACCCCCGCTGAGCTGCGCCCGCTCCACTCAGATTGGCAGACTGAGTGACGTTCGCTGTCCTTATTGGTCGATAAGATGTGACAGATAACAAGCCGGCTCACATAAAAGAAGTCGCGTCTTTTCCGTAACGTTTTCGACTTTTCAAAAAAAGTATATCTTGCGCTGCGAGATGACCATCTCGCATCTATCACATGAGAATGAAAACATCTGTCGACGTTTTGATGTCTTTTTGTGGCGCATTATGGTGGTCGTTTTATTTGGATTGTGCAATGGCGAGGTCGATCGCCCTTGGCGCGTTTCAAACATTGTTAGTCGGTCGGACGGGTCCTGACGCGGGGAGTGAAATCCTTTCGGACATTATCGACTCCTACCATTGTGATACGCGGCACAATACACACGATGGACGATAGTGCAGCGGGTTTTCGTCTCTTATCTTCCATCTCTGATGCACAAATTGAAATTGTACAGTTATGAGATACAGTTAAGGGAATTAAAAAGGTTACAGAATGCGCTCGGTCGATTACAATGTTCGATTGTTGTAGAGCATCATGTGTGGTTGGAAGTGGAGCAACTTTACACCAAACAAAATGGACTATGTTGATAAGAATTTGAAATATACTCGAGATTTGACGAAACCTTTTGAAAGAGGGGCGCCAGAAATATGCCTTGTTCGTAAAACCCATTATTACGAAGCAGCCAACAATAAGGTTAGTCATCATATTGGGAGGTTGCGACACAGTGGGTCAGGGCACAAGAATGTAGCCTAATTGACCGACCAGTGAGGACCATTGAAGTATGACGTTAGATTTTAACGAAAATGTTAACGGCATGATTGCAAGACAAAAGTTTGATGCAGTACAACATATTTGGCCTAGGTTCCGTACCAGCAGATGGGTTCCACGTTGTTACTGGAAAACCAATCTTGGCCACTAAGTTAAATTAATAATATCCCTTTAAGTTAGTTGCTGCTCATCGATTCGAGATGCAATTGTCATACTAGGTAAGCAAGTTATCAATTCTACAATATATTTTGTCAAGTGCCACTGCGTAAGATAAAAACTGATACATACTTTCGTTCAGAACTTTGAGAACGAGGAATGGGGTGATAAGGACACTACATTGAAGCGAGAAGGAACGCCAAGGGGACACCAAATATGGTATTTGTAAGTCAGATACGATTTTGTTCATAGTGGTTCTTGGTTCAAGCAATACCTACTCCGAAAATTCCCTAAGGTTAGTCAACTTCGGAAGGTTGAGCTTGTGACACAGTGGGTCACAGGAATGTTGGCTAATTGACAGATCAGTGAGGACGTCCGTTTGATGTATGTTGGTAGACATTAGCTGGCCAGCTGGGTTCATTGTTGCTAGAGTGTTTATATTTGGTATTGTGGTTATGGGGGATGTGGGGACGAAAAAAGTGGGATGCACTTAAAATATCAATAACTAGCTGCATCCCGTGTTGCTTACGGTGAAAAAGTCAACATGAGACAATGGCAAAAAAACTGACAGAAGTGATGTTTTTGACTTATTCCCAAAATAATCCTAATGGAGTGTGGTTACCGTCGACTATGGACGTCTGCAATACTAGAACAAAGGCAATGCCTACCCGTGTATGACCAGATTTTCCAAGATTAATGTATCTTAACTACAACTTTTATCGCATCGTCTACGTCTGCTCTACGCCTTAAATACAATACAAATATCAGACCAGACCATATGATTATGTTACTGAAACCTGTATACGCAAATGATTTTATCTTCATCGTGCATTAAATGGTTCAAAATTGCTTGGCAATAGTAAAAGCAGCATCCAAATCTACAACCACTAACTTCAATAAAAACATGTAAAGCATTGTTCAGGCATTGCAAAGTAGATCAGTGTTAATTGAAAGATTGCATGGAGATTATAAAGGTTGACCTACAGATTGTTACATTTTGAAACGTATCTGAACTAAATGTTACGTAACAAAGTTCTTTGTGCTGTAAATACTCCCATTCAATCACTTTGTTGTACCCACTAGTATCTGTGGTAGTGCTGGGAAAGTATGGTACAAGATTATCGATAAATCGGAATATCCGTATCAGGGTGTAATGATCCCAATGCAGGAACTCGGACATTACACTGCTCCATCCGGTTTAGCAGACATCATTACATCTCAGACAATGCAAAAAAAACTTTTTGCTTTGTCTGAGATAATTTTTAATAATAGGGATAGTTAATTTGTTTTAAAATAAATATGTTCCACCAAAATCACGCGTTCATATACTAGTTCGGCGACTTATGTCGAGGATTGATTGGCATTTGTGAAAATTGGAGCCACGTAGCTAAAAATTCCATGACATCTTATCAAGTTTTTCGATTCTAGTTATAATTCATGTCGGTTTTCTTACGATGTTTTTCTTCGCCGTTTTGAGAACGTTGTATTGCGCACATAAAATTATTTTTCAAGCAAAAATTTAATTTTACACGTCTGGATTTGAACCAGACATTATTGGATTTAAAGTCGAAGAGTATAACTATGAATTACGTAATGCAACCTGTGTGAATCTCGTCGTTTGATTCAAATAATTCTACCGCAGTTACGTTATTCCTATTTAACTGTCAAATAGGTTTGATCTAAAATGCTATATCGTCAAGCTCCAACAGTAATACGCAGGAGAACGTTACCAACGTAAATACAACGAAAGAATATTTAAGCTCAGTAATCCTTTATCGATATCACAATCATCACTAGAATCGAAGGTATGACAATAGCTCTGAGTCGCGTCACTAACAATACTGGACAAGTCATTGATGTATTAGCGTAGATAACGCGGTGAAATCATATGTGCCCTCCAAGCAATGAGGTCGACTCACAAACGGTATTGTTCTTTAGATTAACCGATTAATTATTTTTGAATGGCAACACTCAATACGCAACTGCGGGGTCGATGGTTGATAGTAATTAAATTAATCCGGTGAGCGCTGGCAGTTTAAGTTTTACAGGAATTTGAAACCATAGTAGGCTAATCTCAATGCTAATCAATACTCGACATTAATCGCCGTATAAGATGATTTTGTAGGTACATATTTATTATAAAACAAAGATACCATTCCTAGAATTTAAAAAAAATTCAATGGGAGTACAGTTTTGACTTGACTTTATGTAGTTATCGAATTACTCTTACACACAAAATGCAAAAAATTGCTTTTATTCATACTTTTGGTCGCTGGTTCGAATCCAAATGTGTATCAATGAGTTTAGGATTCGATTTTTTTATGTGCGTAATACCAAGTTCACATAACATCAAGACGAAACCAGTATGTCGTAGAATCAAAAATTTGAAGACATATGACATCTACCAACCCGGTTTGGGCGCCTGTGGTAGATCAAACCCCATTTAGTTAGTAAGTTTAGAGTAGGCAGGTGTCTCTTTATTGGGAACGTTAGAGGCAGATACGGTATGAGTTTCAGAGCACACTTCTATGAAGCAGAAACAGATATACGTATATTTTACCCATTCTTTCGCTATGAGTAATCTTGCATACTCAGGTCTCTGAATATCAATGCTAACTTACTGCTTCGAGTACTCAATACTCATTCCCGATACGCGATATCTCCAAGTTTGGAATACATAATTTCAGCGCGATAATTCTCTAATGCAAATAATAATACATTGAAATTATGTTTGTTTGTACATGACAGCACAATCCACGCCATTTCCCAGGATTGTTTACATTAAATTACAACATTCGGCTTATAGGTGGTGTGTTCATAATGCAATAGGGTTACCACTATCTTTACTTGCCTAGTGACTGATTAAAAATAAGTAAATATTAAATTAATTTTTTATGGGACCTCCTCAGAAGTACAAATCAGAATAAAGAAGTATCAAAATAAAAATAATAATCATCCAAATCTTCATTCAATCAATAATCAAGAAAATATCTTGCTGAAAACTAGATTCTATGCATAATTATTAAAAAACGGATTTTCTACGAAGTCAACTCTTTTAGACTACTTTTGACTAAGTCATGCTGTAAAGTAAGTAAGTCATGGAGTATAGTTTAAATAAGAAAATAATTAACAAAATCGATTTACTAACTATATTTTAATTTATAAAAACAGTCATAGTGAACCTCTTTTATTGTACTCCTCTATAGTGAACCTCTTTTATTGAACCTCTTTTATTGTAGTTAAGTTAAGAATTTGAACAAATAACACACGAAGTGGCAACCCTAAGGTGATCGGTTGGAAAGGCGCGCGCCCGCAGGCCGGGGCGGCGCAGACGCAGCTCGGCCACCCCAGCGACGCCGCCCAGACCCACACGCGGTCCTCATACCTAATGCATATGGGGAAGAGGTAAATTTATCTAGGTAAAGGTGATGCTAACTTTCAAATGTTGCATTTTATGTTGGCATTTAACTAAAGATTTAAACGGATAGTAATAGTGGCTTATTTTTCAGCCTGAATTATAATTATAACTAAAGATTAGTCTTATGAAGTGAAGTATATTTTTGTTTTACAGCGTCTTTTTGTATGAAAATGTATGGGAATGTACACTACAATTATCATAAGCCACCCACTAATTTCCGAGTAGCCTGAATATTAATTTCACACCGCGCAATTTAGCCCAAAATACAAGCTGTACTATGAGAACCAGATCACGTATACAGTAGTTACCCTTGTTTGAAGATTAAAACATTTAATATAATACATATTAAAACCAGACCCCAATCTATTTACACTTACTCCTCCAAATCTACCGGGCAAGTACTTTGCACAGGTAATTAAAATCTAAATTTGGTCTTGCAAGTTATATTTGCTCACATGTACGAAAACTTAAATCAGTTGTACACGGTATCATCATCAGCACCCAGACACAGAACAAACATTAAAACGGTGTTCTTCACACACACGTTTCTTCTGGGTGGGATTCGAACCCATCTAGAAGCGAAGACCTATAGTGCAGAAAGAAGCTTTTACCAACCGATTTGACAGGCCAGTCGTTTGTCGTACATACCAGTATATATTTAAAAGTCCATAACAATTTTTTATATGTTTGTAAAATAGTATTAACGGAACATAGAATTTTAGCGAGGATGCAAATAAAACCAAAACAAATGAAAACATGAATCTGAAAATTTTGAAACCCGTTTATGAAAATATTTAATAAAAGTATTTAAAAGGAACCGCGTGTATGCGATTTGGACTCGCACACCGAATGTTAAGTACCACTAATGAGTTGTTTCGAAGTTCCAAAGGATAAGGGAAACCTTACAACGTCTGTCTTTCTTTTTTCTTTCGCACAAGTGTACTTGGTGCATGCAAAATATCGATACCGAATCTTGAGGTGGACCACGTTTCGTCACTTTATTTACACACTTTATATTATAAAAACATGCTTTAAAATATAATCTGCACCATTTAGTCTAATTGCTAAGATATCCCCTATTTCAATACACTACCACTAATACCAGGAAGGTTTACGATCCGTGATAACGTAGATCCCTGGGTTCAATTAATTTAAACTGCATTCGTTAATTTTATTAATGCGACGGGAACTCCGAATCTACCATCGTAGATGCCATCGCGAGGGTCTTCTCATTTTCGAAATTAGCAAATGGATAAAAAACGAAATGAACCGCCAACAGAGTGGACAAGATAAAGAAATATACGAAGAGGTGGCTGCGTTCGAGGCTCCAGATAACACCATTAACGCCGGCAATGCTGGTGAGCAAAACAATAGAAAGAGACACTGATACCTACCGCAAACCAAAAGGCTTAAATCTCTGTAAACCGTCAACGAAAACACAACCATACTCCACGCGAACACGAGACATATTTCAGAAGCAAAACTGTGATGTACGTTGTTAGGGAACGCGTCAGTTTTGATACTTTAGTGGAAGAGAGAAAAGGACGGTGAACGATGACAACGATAGCAAAATGAGTGGAGTAAGTTTTTCTCAGCCACCCAGTCAGCAACATAATTAATGATTCTCGTGTCTCAGACGAATTTATAAATTGGCTTTTATTCAGTTTTAACAAACTTGGAACACGCGTGATACTACCGATACCGTATCAACGCAAACGCTAAATAATTATGGGAGAGGAGACTCATAGATTATTCGATTGCAGTGTATATGTAGAGGCACGGTGGAGTACATAATGTTGAATGAATACATGGAAAAAGTGTGCTTGAAATATAAGCTTCATTTATGTATTCATTTGACTCAAAAAGCGTGTTTTGAGGAATTCTATAGACACGCTCGTGGCGAAGCTTGTCTAGACCCTCATATTGATACGAAATAAAATGAATCATTTATTTGTATGAACATATGTGATACGTTTGCAGAGTATGATGTTTAAGTAATAAATTAAAACACCATTGTAACCAGTAACTTTACTAGCTTACATGGTATCTGATGAATTGTATTTCAGTATAATTTAACTCTTTATTGCACTAATATATGCGTTTACAAAAGAATGGGCGGGCTTAATGCTAAAAGAATTTTCTACCAGGCAACCTCTTGTTTAGATTCTTGTCTTTCCCTCCCCACTTATAACTGCCCCAGGTACCAGCTTTGTTCATGATGTAACTGCAAGGAAACACGCCCTCTTCTTGCTAGACGGGGACTATTCTTGCTAAATCAAAATAATAATTTTAATGACTTTGGTTACATTCTATATTCAATTCATTAACCTACTCAACGTATTGTAGTACAATCTTAACGTATATAAATACATACATGGTGCAGAAACGTAATGTTACTTATGTCTGATCTAAGGTATTGTCAATTTAATATTGAAAATATCGAGGGTTTAAATGTACCCCAAACATAATGAGATGTACACTAAATATCTCTAGATTACATTGATGTTATTGCCCCAATTAAAATTAGAAAAAACCTCAATAAGGCAATATATTTTCATATTTTAATTGCTAACCGGCCGATGACCTGAGATTAGGCTGTTTCTCGTATTAAAGCCCCGGATGCCTATCTAAAGGCCAGCCCAACACATTGATCGTACGATTCCCAGAAATAAATAGCGAAGTATTTATAAAGTTAAAGCACCAAGCGATCCGGCGCGAAGATTGGGCTACATTCTTGTATCACTTGTAAAATACTTTATTGGTCTGTACTCCGATCAGCTGGGATTGGCCTAAGTGTATCGCAATAGTTTTGCTAAAATATGATTTTTATTTTTGCTTGAAGTAGTTTGCTAAATTCTTAAAATACTTTATTGGTGTATTATTTCTTGTGAATTAGTATAAAACAATAATTTTACTAAACTACTTTAGTTACTAACTTTATAATAGTTTTTTGACCCAATATTGATGTTTGACAAGAACAAGAAACCGAAATTAAAGTGCTGTCTTCTATCAGTTATATTTGTTTTCAATTTTCGTTAAATATTTTCAGCCAAGAGCCTCATAATCTGATTTCTAAAGTTTCAAATAGTCAATAATTCATTCGATTTTTAAGCTTGGGTAAAACACAACTAAAAATCCTTTGTAAATAATAATAATAATTTCTTTATTTCTGTAACGTAGTCGTAAAATTATATAGAGACTAAATTTATTAATTGATTTCTCATATGGATAGTTTTATACGTGTTAATTGATTTTTTAATACCAGAATAGTACATCTCGCTCTATTCTCTACAATCACAATTACCAAAACTCCATAATTCGACTACATAAAACGAATGGGATGCTAGGCGAGAGTGCTATTTTTCTGTTGTTAGAGAAGGATAACAGCATGTTTGTTTCGATTTTGGATTTATATATTGTAGCATCGCCTCTCCGTTAGCATTATATCAGCCGTGCAGTATGGAGCTATCGGATGCGCGAGCTCCCATCTGCTTCGGCGTTAGGATTGACCATCGGATCACACACGGTGGCTTTTACAAACATTTTTTTGCCATGGACTCGACATTTTTTTGCCATGGACAGTACCTAGTGGTGGTACTGGGACCGCGGTCCCAGTTACCGGATTGATTTAATTTAATAATTTCTTCCGGCGAATGGGACCGCCCTCGAAATTAATGAAAAATCTATTGTTCAAGTGAAATACAGTACGGTCAAAGGAAAAAGTAGATTATACAACAAGTGAAAAAAAAGGGAATTCAATTCGAAGAATTAAGTTGATTGAGAGCAGCGAAGGACTCTAGAGTTGAATCCTGAGTGTAGCGAGGGATAAATGTCACGATCATCAATCGCATAGATCTAAACCCACAATGATGACTTAAGAAAACGGGATCTACCTAATCTGATTTATGCTTGGATTCCAACGTCAGAGCCCCGTGAGCCGCCGTAGTTCAAAAATTGGGACGGTATTGCAATTTCACCCGGTGTGGTGCCAACTCAACAGCTAATGATACACTGATTAACAATATTCGGGGTAGATAGCCGTGAGTTACCTCCGAGGGGCGGGGCGGGGCGATGTTAGATTGCGCGAGTTATGTGCACCTCTACACATTAAACCTTATCGAACACTAAATATGCCATTATTATACGGGCAAATACAAGGCGATTTTATATTGTTTGATTTATTCGACTGAGAATGGGATCTTTCATTTTGGATCACACCTCTGACTCATGGAGGTTGAACTCAGATATTTTAACATACACACATAAATTCACGCCTTTTCGCCGAAGCGTTAGGAAGAGCTTTTATGGATCAGCTTTCCCGTTGTGATTTACCCGAGATTAATGGCAAGCTCAGTGTACTGACTGAAGTAAATCACTGCTTAATTATCGGATAATTAAGCAGTGATTTACTTGCTTACTACTTATACCACAAGTACAGTATGATGACTAAATAATTCAGGGGGCTCTTATAACTAAGGTTTTTTTAAATAATGAATAAATATTCATGGACGTTTCAAGAAGCATCATAGTCCCATACTAAGTACAACTAAGGGAACTAGATGCTGGAATGAATGAAACATATTAACACTGCCTGAATGTTAATATGTACTATATGAACTAATGTTTGGTTTTGTTCAGAACAAACATTAATGTTCGTCACACAAATGCTGAGTGGGGATCGACCCCACGACCAACAGCGCAGAAGGCAGAGCTATAACTCCAGACAATGCCGGTCATTATCACAAATTGAGCAGGATCGAGAATACATACTCGTAAGGCGAAATGAGAGTGAAATCAATGGGTGCTCATTAAACAGAGCTACCGGCTATTCACTCTCTTTAGTGTAATGTAAGCAATTATAAACTAATTTCCAATCGTGACCGAAACAACACCAAATACCTAATTACCACCTGGTCCAGGGCACGTTCACTGCGTATATGGTGTTGGAGGCTGTCGTGCGACAAGCAATGTTGCTACTGTGCGTTTTATCTTCGCCTTAGAACTTTATACTTCAGAGGTGGTATCTTCTATTTTTAATGAATTTATGTCGGTTATTATGACATTTAAAAAAAAATTTAATTCATCATATCAATAATTTTTAGTGATTCTATACAGTTACAAGATTAAGTTTTAATTTTAACGTCGCAACTCTACGTGTTTCTTTTTAATTTATAACTAAAGCTTTGCTTGGAGGAGGTTTAATTAATCAATATTTATTATAAATTTAAAGCAAAATACATGAGTTGAATTAAACTAGAGCAAATTTTGTACAGGTAGTGCGAACGTCTATTACAGATTGCAATTGCAAGAGCCTTCCATTGCACTAAATACTCACCGCCCACACTCAGCAAATCATAATGAATCAAAATTCAGAACAACATCATTAGACTAGAATCCAATCGCTTCAGGAAAGGATAAATGGTCTGAGTTTGCAATTGCGCTATTTTCGCTGTTCTATTTTCGTGCGTTTACCGACATCAACGCATGCGCGAAACGATCATAAATTAAATTTGTTGCAATATTGTCTCTCACCACAATGAATAGGCTTTTCAATATAGGCTGTTTAGTGAATTAACTGTCGCGTATTCTACGGTCGAAACTTTATAGAAACACCCAGTAAATCATTAAGGGACGTGCGAATGCCTCCCCGAAGAACGGATAAGGCTATAAAACTCATTCACACGTTCGTCAACCAAACAGGTGCCTTATTAAAAACGCACCGCTCTCGATACCGGAATCGATTCCCGATTCGATTCAACCAAGTTCTGAATTCAAATTAATATCGGCACCCGCGGTTGCGTACGCACCGATGGCTGCCCGCTTAGATACCAATTCGATATTCAAATTTATTCGTGTCCTATTTTGTGACTTATTTCTTATGTTAGACTTCAGTAGCTTATGATTTATTTTGCACTATTGGGCTATTAATTGATTATTAATAGGTTTCTGTCAACGTTTACATGTTTATAGGAAATGCCAAGCTCCAAGTTTTATATGTCTAAAACTATTGAATATGAACCGACATGACGGTTAGTAAGCTAATAGCTATTTTGAATTTATAACACTCATTGATCAACGAACGCACATCTTATAAATGCGAAATGCTCGGCCCATTTGAAGAGGAGAATTATTTCTAAGACTGAAGTTTATTTTGGTAGTCGTACGTGTGCAATATGCATAAACCAAGGAAATCGAAGGCGTTTATTGGATCGAATAAAATTAAAAAAATCCAAATCGGTTGATGAATGACGGAGTTCTGATTGAACCAAAACAATAATCCAATCGAATATAATCGAATTGATCGCGTTTGGAAGTCTTTTGAAAATTACGTCTGTTTACATTTTACATAAATATTATATGTACCTACAAGATCACGCGGTCTTATTAAGAAGTTTGGCGACAGTTCAAACCCTATACAACCCTATCATAGATGGTGAAGAACGAAAGATCGTAAGATGCGATCAAGTAATACGCTTTATTACCATTTAATATTTTAGGCACGTATTCCATACCTAAAAGGGATACAGAATCCTAGTAACCTCTTTCTATAGGTTTACGTCTCAGTAATGTTTTTAGCGACAGAGAAGTACCGCACCAAAATTCCTAGCTTTTAATTGCTCCGCAGTTAAATTGAACCCCGTGTTTCTCACTAGCCGTGAAATAGGCGCCTAAGCACGCATGCGATTTATTTAGCAATTGAAAGTGGCCACTTAAAGGAATCACAGTGCGGGGAAGGCAACAAATCCAACAAATTGAACAGGATCGGCAATTACTGAAGACAATGCGTGCGTGAGAGCTGCGCCGGCGCACGCAGCCGAGCCCGCGAATTAGACTCGTTATCCCAACCGGGGTAATTAGGAACAGGGAACTTTCCCACGGACAGGTGCTTTACATTACGAGGAGTGAGGAACTGATAGTTTGATGATCTATCCTTATCACCACCACAGTGGAAATGGGGACTCACTATCCTGGGGTAAGTTATTCAGAACGTGCATTCGCAAATGGTGGGGCTTGAAATGTTAGGAGAGGAGTTATCACGTGTAGATAAATTTTGAAGCAATACCGTAGCACTAATAGTATTAATGCGAAATGTCGGTATGTATGTTATGAAGGTAGCTCATAGCCTAGATTAACACATAAGCTACTTATTATCCCAAAAGAGTGAAGTATTTTTTAGTGAGTTGCAAAAAACATCTCATATTAGTTTGTTCCCATCGTCACATGTTGACTTTTTAACCGCGAGTAGTATAGTACCGAGTGGCAAATCAGGTAACATACATAAATCACAAGAGAGAATAATATCGTGTTTAATATGCTCAACAGAATCCAACAGAATACATGTTCTGCAGAAGAAGTTAACTTCTTAAATACTAAAATGTACTCTCTCTGTCTTTTAAAAGCAGACCTTGAGTTGAACAACGGCAGCCCATCCTTATTTGGACAGTGCTACGCTGGAAAATACATTATAAAATCAGATTTATCTTAAAAGCACACTATACACAATGAATTGAAAAATAATGTATTCAGTCTGCAAGATTCCTACATATTACAATACAAGCAAAACATCGACGAAGCACGATCCAAAAAGCAAGTCACTTGGCCGGATCCAGGACTAAAGGCATCGATTGCCTTTACCATACCATTTCGTAGAAACTAACGCTCTAGCCAAGAGACTTCCTTCTTGGAACGTGTTCTAGAAAGCGAATAGAGGTGCGCAAGCGCAGGGGCGTAACCCCCCCTGGCGGCTGATGAAGACATCACGCGACCGAGCCAATTGATTAGTCGCGCGACGGTCGTATACACGGGCGGACGTGTTATTATGCAAGGTTAGACACGCGTCCTGGATGATATGGTATGTTGCATAGTCAGGTGTGAATGCGTACATAAATATCGATATTGATCTTTTTATTACATTTACGGGAAGAATCCTTTTGTAAGTATTAATTTTGTAGCCTTCCAGTCCCTGTAACTCTCAAAAGGCAGAAACTATTTGATCATAAAATGTCTATAATGCGAGCAGCGAGAGGTGCATACTTCCACTGCGATATACATATCAAAAAATCACCTTTCACCAATGAGTTTTCGCCTGAAAAATATACAACACCAGACTCTCTCAATCAGATAAGGAAAAGACAGCGAAGAAAACAACATGTCTGAGGGTCACCCCTTACCAAGGGGTGACCCTCGCCCATGACAACAGTAATGCGTTTACTGAGTCGCATTCATCGTGCTGCGTCCATCACCCGAGACGGGGATGATACGTCTCATGCGCATGTGTTTTCTTAAAATCAAAAGTTCAAAGTACAAGACAACTTTGGCATCAGGTGGTTAAAATTATACTCATTCGGTCGCAAAAAGTTAGTTGATATCGCGATAATCAAGGTACATTAAGGTTGATACGGATAAACGGAAATTTATCTCATCGTTATTTTCTACCAACCCCCAAAAATTCAATCGAATTCTGTACATCAAAATCTATTATCAAAACATTTCAACTATTGATAGAAATGTTTCAGCTCTCACAGTAGCAACACTTTAAATTCGTTCAATTTACGCTTGCTTTCTCAATATAATTATACGCCAAATCCAGCAGTAACTTATTGCGCAAATTAACTCCTCTAATCGATAGAAGCACGCATTATTGGATAGCCATAAGAACCGTCATCCTTAGCGGGAATATAACAGGAAAATCCATCGTGTAATTAAGGCTTTAGCGAGGCTAGCGAATGAGACGAAGGCTGGTTTAATTCTCAACGTCTTGCTAAGTTTTCGCTATTCATAGCATTGATGAGCCTAAGTATAGTTTGATATAGTCCTTCTAAGCACCTTCTAAACTACTTTTGAATCTTGAAAGTTAAAGTTTGAAGAAACGCAAGTCCGTCTTGACCATTAAAATTGTTAAAGGTGAGGTTGGGATCCCTATGGATCTTTCAAGGGTTCCCTATATGTTTTATCTGAAGTTTCTGATACCAAGTTTACGGACAAAAAAAATGATATGTTTATATTAAGGAAAACATTATATTCAAAATATAAAATATATGAGATTTGATTTAGTTTTATATCATCAGTGCTTTACAGTCCATTCAGTGATCGAGCCGTTCTTTGGACTGTGGGTTTAAGCTAAGCATCGTGTTGAGAGATAATTAAGTGAATTTCTCGTTGAATAGAGCGATGTTGATGTTCTTTATTTCAACCTTTATTGATTTAAAGGTTATTCGTATTTATAGTTACAGGAGTTGTGGTGTAGGTATTTGATAGATGGCGTTGTATGATGTTAACATGTGATAACTTCATAATATATTCATCACGGCAAGGATTATGCATAAAGTAATGGTATAAACATCTACATGTTTAGTTCGTATCACTTATTTTAGTTATCTTATCAGATGTATTAACTATTCTTGACACTACTTTTGATCCCGGAAAACCGAGGGCAACACCGCAGGGCGCAGCTAATCATACTAAAAATACAAATATTGTAAATACTAAATATTTGTCGGTATGTATGTATGTTACTCCCTCACGCTTCGGCAGATCAGATTTGGATGAAATTTAAAGAAAGCTAATACCTAGGATTAACATATAGGTTATTTCCTATCCCGAAAAATTAAGAATTTTGTTAGTGACTCGTTAGAAACACAATTTCTGTTAGGTTTTTCCAATCAACCGCAGGCGCCTAGTAATTCATACAAGAAACAGTTTCTTAATCAGTACGTCGCAATTTTCAGTTAACAAACTGCGTTGGCCATAGCTTAATCTAACGAATGTTTTGGCCGCGTAAGCTTTTATGTAATTCCATGATAGGTATTTATAGCAGTCCAACATCATGTGGCTTTTACTGTTAGGTGTTGTGTTGAAGTAATAGCCACTTACCCTGGCTGGTGGGCATAATTTGCCGTAACCGCGGTCTCAAACACCGAAAGCTTCTCTATTTAGCAATTTGCCTACAACCTTTACCACAATGTACAGCCATTTACTTGTCTTAGTACCTACGATATTCTTTTTCCTATCGCTCTAATATATCAATTGAAACTGACGTTTCGTACGTTTGTCCGTGTATAGATAAATAGTGATACATTTTATTTTTTGTGTGATTTTTGTTTTGAGAAACGCGAAATTCTTCGTACGAAAATGCCGACAGTGAAGTCAGTACCATTTGATGTAACGATATTTGTTTTCGTTATACATATTGTACAATGAATAGAAAATTTGTCTACACTTATAACATATGTGCTAAATAACCCTGATTGATTTATAAAGTCCCACTAAATATTTTAAAAAATCTCGCGGGTTGCAAGAGCTAAAAGAGGTATGATTTTTAAGTAGACAATAGTAATTTTCAGAGACAATGAACGTCAATCACTCTGCTGCAGTAGCAGAGATACTGCCAACTGGGTTGTGAGGTCAGTCCACGTGTGCTCGCAATATATTTAGATTTTCAGATGGCATAAGGTAGGTCATGCATTAGTGGTCTGAACCTAAGAAATATTTGTTACCGTCAACCAAAAAAGAATGACAATTTTGAATTTTGAGTAAAATATGACACATCCATGTGATGATATGAAGAACAAGTCACTGATTTAAACATATAAAAAAAAAATCGACTTCAACTTTTTATATCCCTGCTTTAGGGAATCACCCTAACATTTTAAATAGAGACATCCAATACAACGGGCGTAGAAAAAAGTCACAGGGAAGCAAAACATAAGCAAATAATTTAATAAAAAAAAAAAATGTTCCGAATCGGTTGATAATGATAGAGAACTCAGGTAAAAAAATAACAAACATAAGAAATACAGCCGAATTGAAAATTGTTTGAATCGAGACGTTAATATAAGTATAATAATTACTACCTTCATTTACATGAGAGGTATATAACATAACATCTACCAATACAAAAGTTAAATCTTCAGATAAATCATCTACCTAAATCATTATGTACATACAACATTCCCACACAACAGCTATTCATAACAACAGGTAACCTACAAGGCATAGCGTGCCTAGGCGCATTTGTACAGAAACCGCCTAGAGCCCAACAGCGGATCGCTTAAAACATTCACTACGAATTAATTGCTGGCATAAATGAATTTAATGCGATACATTTGTCTGAACACGTAATAGTTTTTAATTCAATTTTAGTTTGGGAGGCGGTCGTAAACTCATCAGACGCGGATAATTAATTTGATGAGCCATTATATGATAGTTGCCTATAACAGAGGAACGAACGGAGCACGAGGCATACTTATACGAAAAGAAGGGTGGTATCGATAGTATAGTTATCAATTCAAAAAGCGGTGAGTTTGGACTTGATACTCCACCTTCAGAGATAGACAAACGGACAACGAAATGATGCTACAAGGGTTCCGTTTTTACTTTTGAACTACGGAACCTTAAAAATATATTTAGTTTTTAAAACCTGTATAAGTGCATTAATTGTGTCTTTATTCATTCATTAATATAAAGCGCAGTCAACAAGCGATTCTCGAAAACCAATATTTCACGGCACAGTGATTGTAAATTAATTCACTTTCAAAGACACCGTGTTTATA
Organism: Aplocera efformata; assembly: GCA_921293045.1. Lineage (NCBI taxonomy): Eukaryota > Metazoa > Arthropoda > Insecta > Lepidoptera > Geometridae > Aplocera > Aplocera efformata. Next base: position 4,809,124 of record OV121057.1, read on the forward strand.
AGGAGTATTCACAATAAACATGTGCCAGAACGTATAAATTACATGGACAGGTTCCTTGCACGGGTACCGAACCTAAATGATTTTCAAATAGGGTTCAGTATATGAAACTATCCATATACTGTTGTGAACATTATTTTTCGAGCTACCTTGATTTGTGAGTTTTGTTTACCCGATATTTCGACGCAGTTTCATGCGCCATGGCACCGGGTAAACTGAAGTCTGCGAGGTGGGAATATCGGGAGTCAACAAAACTCACAAATTATGCAAACATCTTGGTAACTCTAAAGGTAACATCTATATATTATTACTCGTAGTTAATTTCGTTTCATTCGTATAACTTATGTTCAGGTTGTCGCATTTACTGAAGAACGATATACTGGAAGCTGTTGGCGAAGATTTTCTTGAGAAAACAATGGTAGCCATAAGCTCACCACTTGTCATGTCTACGTAACCACCATAGTGTAACACACCAAATGTCGCCTATTTAAGGCTCTGTCTGGCCCTTCGGGGATAAAGGTGTGAAACCATATCTATATGATTTATGATATCGAATATTTATCAAACCATTTGTGTTCAAGATGTACCTGACTGACTGGTTTGACTGAGATTTGAAGAACAAATCATGTCAATGTACATAGATTTTTAATGATTGATTTAAAATTCTAAAATAAGCCGATTCAATACTTTAATCCCTTATTTCTCGCTAGGGGCACTAGGAGGTACGCCTTATTGTACTATTTTAAAAAAAGAAACATCATCTCAAAAAAAATTTTTTTTTTTTTTGTTAATTTATGAAATCAATTTTATTTTTCATTGTTGCCCGTGTAGAAATTGCGCAATCTTTGTTATTACCTATTGTATATCACAAGTATCCGTCTACACTTCGCTTTATAACTTTATACTTCCCCTCTATACGTCATAAAACGGTACATGTCATTTCTTTTGTTATTTTTCAATCTGTATTTGAGGCCGATCAAGGCAGTTAATTTTAATGTTAAAGCTGCTTTACATATTTCTTTATATTATGGTTTTGCAGAACCGTTATTGCAAATAACCAGACTATAAAAATCTGGGCGCAACACGACGCAACATCTCCTCATACTTCGGTATGGACCTGATATCGGTATGATGGACTTGAAGTCCTACCCACTTTATCGTCGTATCGCCGTTGTTTATCGGCGGCGGTAACCATTTAATATCAAGTGTTCCGTCACTTTCTTCACATAAAAAACCACAATCACAAGTTTTTAAATTATATTTTGACGTTTGCGGTAGCAAACTATTTCAAACTCATAAAAACCGTGAGAAAATTAATAAATAATATATCTATTCTCTATCTCAATTGCAGATAGACAGCGTGCAATAACTGCACTGCAGTTAGCTTATTGAAGTTTATTTAAGTTTTATCAAAACATTGTATAGTTTTACTAAAAATCATTCATACTAAACCATTACAGTAACTAAAAATATAAATATGACACTTGGGTAAAAATACAGTAGGTATGGTACATATTCCTTGAAACCATATAATAATGATTTTATAAATAATCATATCGAAGAAAACAATGATAGAACAATTCATGGCGATCAGTGCTTACACGCACTTTGACGATCTATCTAAGAGAAGCAACTCTCTATCCGGTGAGTATTTGGATATGTGTCCATAATGTTGCATTTGAGCTGAGCGCTTCCGTGCTTTAAGAGTTTAAGTCGGTCCCAGCTATACTGGTCGATATGCCATGTCAGACGCCTACAAACTTGCTTGAAAACCCCAACACCAGAAGGATCTGTATAATATCTGAAGATGAAGGAACTATTAAGTTTGCCAACCCTATTTCCATTCACCGAGCAAACAACAAGCATAATTTAATGTAACCAACAAATAAAACCGACTCATTATATTTTTAAGTTATTGTATCCGGTTAATTGTTTAGTGATTTAGTTAACACGCGATCGTGCTTTGATCGATTCGTAATCATTTAGGCATTTGGCGACCGATACGATTAATAGTAGTTAGATAATTTATAAGCTGAATTCCATTAGCGAAATGAGAAATCATAGCCAGTAGGTAATTATAGGAGTCAGCTGTGCTGATTGGAATCAAAATATTAGAATTAAGGATATATTTAGTATATATAGGGGGACCACGTTGCCCGCATACGTGCTTTAAGACCCCTACACGGGTCATTACCCAAAAGGAGAAACCAGTAGCAGTAGAACTTGTGCCAAGTTCGTCCAGAGAAGTACTGCCAACGCACCTGGTAATCCGCCGCCAAGCAGTGATGTACTCGCATTGCTGTGTTCCGGTGAAAGAGTATGGGTACCGGTAAAATTACAGGCTCAAGAGATGTTACATCAACGTCTCAGAGTGACGAACGCAACGCACTTTGAGTCCTCACATATTAAACGTTAGGTGGGCGGTAAAACATATGGTATAATAGGTATATAATAAGAGTAAAATATAGGATACAATAATATTATACGAAATAATATTAGGTATTTGGTTGCGAAAGAGATTGCTCAGTTATGGTCTGCTTTTAAGACTCTATTATGATTTCAAAGTTCCTTTAAGCACTCTTCCATTATCTATCCGCTAAAGCTTTTTTAAATACAAATGAGGAACATGAAAACATTTTAACCGATAATTAATATTTTGGGGATTGTAAGTACCGTACGCAAATTCTGTGTTTTCATCTATTTACATTTGTATGTGCAATTCCCGTGCAAAATTAGCAATTTTTCGGATGTGCCTTTGGTATTTCCTATTTTTATTTTCCTTTAAAAATATGAAATGGGTTGAGCCATTTCAGACTAACGCACGGCAATTGATTATATATAGATCAGCAAGCCCAAACTGGTCTTGATGTAGATCAAAGCACAATGTCATGTGAGCAATCGAACTTGGAGCTAACCTAACTGCAAACCTATCTACATTAATGAACCAATAATGAATGGCGCTGCCAATGCCCTAGGTATAGAGGTATAGATTGTGTCTCGTGCACCCTGAACCTTCTATCACAGACAAATCATAATATATTTATCTAAAAGTTTTGCGCCGCAACGCTGTGGGAGGGTGTGGTTGCCGGTGAAATTATAGGCCAAGAGAGGTCCCCGTCTCAGAGTAACGTGACGCGACTTCGGTCTTCTCATACTTCTCATAATTCATACTCTAGTTAATGTATATTGGTAACCACTTAACGGCTGCGTGGCTTAGTTGATAGTACCCCTGCCTTCGAAGCGGGGGGCTCCGGGTTCGATTCGACACACTTTCTTTTGGGAATTTTATTACAAATTTTGGAGTATTTCCAACAATATATTTAAACGTAGCATGGATCGATGAACACACCAAAAATGTTTCTTAAAGCAGACAATGCTTATTTATGAGATGCAGACTGAATGAGCTGGCGGCCCACCTAATGTTAAGTGGTTACCAATGCCCATAGACAACAGCGATGCAACGACTCATGTGCCTGTACACACTGCAACGCGAGTGGGCCAATACTTGGCGGCGAATAACCATATGTACTTTTCCGGACGAACATGGCACAAGTTCTATTGTTGCTTTGGGTTACCACTCTCTGGGTGGTGCAAAAGGATCAAAAAGAACCTCTAACGCCACCCGGGGAATACATGGGAATACTCTGAGGGTTTTTCACCTACGGACGCGTGCAACATGGTCCCCCACAGAATTCATTATTACTCTGCAATTATAATTATAACCTTTTATCAAAACGCTTGTTGCAAAAAAGCGTCTGACGTTGATTGAGAACTCAAATAACCGAAAGCTGAACGTGTTAAAGTAGACCATTTCACGGCCATTACGATTAGCTAATTGCTATTAATAATATCTAAAATGAACCTGGACAGGCCGCCTTTCTCTATGACCCCTTACCTTGACTCGCCGCGCCCTACGGCATACCATGCCACACGTCATATCGCGACGTCATATTTGTTTAGTGTCTATCTCGAGGCTATTGTAAAATGAGTTATGGTAATAAGGAACTGTGGAGCTTTCTAGGCAGCTGGGAACGTCGACAGGTCAAGATGAGACAGGTTGACGATGTCTGAACGGAAAATTAGTGAGAGATATGGCAGAATATTTTTACGATAGGACATGGCATGGGCAGATATGGGCAGCTGTGCGCCCACGAGTAATGTGTATTCCGTATCAGCCTTTAATTTTCCCAACACGAAAAGCGAGAGTGAATGGGCGTTAACCTACAATGGGAGCCAAATTCCTCATCCTCATAAATACAAGTGTAAATTATTCAGAGCGTGGATTCACATTAATTTCACGAAACAAAATGTTTCATAACGTACCAAATTTTTGAAAATAAATGAAATGAAATCGACTTTTAGTTCTTTTCTAGTAACTTATATTAAATAATTGTAATCCGAATTGTGGTTGGTATCTATAATGCATGAATATACATTGTCTTCGAATTCGTCAGTTTCCTCGCGTTCCTTAATAGTTTTGAGAACATTTTATTGCGTATATATATTTTTAAAGCGAAAAATCATTGCTGCGCTTTAAATTTGAATCAGCGTTCATATCCTAATGGTTAGCTAGATCAAAAAAAAACATCTAGTACGCAGTGTAGCTCCAAGCACCAAGCAACGCTGCTTCCTGTGTGGCTTCAAGTTAGCGAAGCTTTAAAACCTTAGTATGTGCTAGTATATTTCAAAAGCCCACCGACAATACACACTAGCCCGTTGAAGTATTACTTACATTCACAAATACCTTTTGATCGCTGCTCTCAATACTTTCGACATACAATAGGACAAATCATTTCGACATATCATATGATTAGGAGTATTGTTATCGTAACAGATGTGTTGCGTAATATACCGAATGTTACCAAGAGCAGGGTTTAGTCCCAATAGTGGGAGAAATACTGATCACAGGCAGAATTATATTTAGCTATATATGCGTATTTAGCTCGGAAAGTAACTGCTTGATCCGCTTAATGATTTCAGTTCTAATGACGTACGGCAATACGGCAATCAAATTATTATGACTGTTTAATTGGATAAAAAATGAAAGAACTTTTTTAAAACTGAATAAAAATTACAATAAATTAATTTTAATTTCACAAAAGCTATGTATTCAAATGTGATAAAAGTATTGTATCTAATCCCATGCAGTATAATAATTGAAAAAAAGTTATATTAAACAAAAATTTACTTAAAAATAAATATTTCGTAAAAAATCCTAAATGTTATTGATTGTGTGACATGAAAAGGACATATTTTATAAATAGAAATATTTCTACTTTTAATTTTTTGATGTAAAATTATTCGGCGCAGTGATATTTTGGCGAGTAATTGTTAGGAAAAACAAAATATTAAGATGATAAACGGTATAGATAACATAACTATGATAAAAGTTTTATGCCAATCTATAGTCGATAACAGGGATAGTCGTAGAGCTAGATAAAACTGGATTGTATCTCACGCTCACGGATAATTAAAAACAATATTCTGGGTTAAATAAGCGGAATTTCATGTTTAAATATTGTGCCGTAAATCAGAGGACAGATAAATAAAACTGATAGTTACAAATTAAAAACCAACAATAATTAACTTAATTATGCAGTTTAATAAATTAAGGTTCATTTTAAACGATATTTTTATAGTGTAGTATCGATTTTAGATCCATCTCGATTTTGACCGTTGGTAGTAACTCTGCATTTTGCGCTGTAGGTTGACGGTTCGATTCCCAGCCAGCACAAGCATTTGTATGACGAATATAGATGTTGGCTCTATGTCTGGGTGTTAACATGTATTTGAAAATAATTTCAATATTCTGCTTCCCATAGCAGCTAAAGGTTATCTTTTGTTAGGCTGTGATTCACACATGAATATTTATTTATTTATCTTTTATCACTTACCAACTTGTTGCGGATTTAGTCTGTTAGAATTTGTAAGTCAAAATTTTGTAGGTGATTCAAAAGCATAATATCTCGCTACTGGAATTCAAACTAATTAATGCATTCAACAACCGCACAAAGGTTAGTATAGAAGCAGTAAATTTATTGACTATCGTAAATAAATCAACGGTCGGTATTATGCGTATGTACCGCTTTTAATATTCTGGTATTCGCACCGCAAAGATTATCTGACTTGTAAAATTCCTCTGCAGGTGTTGGTTACATTTCTTGAACTATTTGTCGAGGGAATTACAAATGACATGAAAAATCGATCGACATTTACGTAGCTCGCATACATTTGGGTTGCAGTTAGATTTAGAAGTAGAAATTCAACAGAAATAAATCGATTTTAGATTACTACTCGAATATACTCGAATATGTACAAGTATATGCATACTTGTACATATAACATTAACATCTAGACAGAGACAAACATCTAGGTTCGTCACACTAATGCCGGGTGGTAATCGAACCACGAACAGCGCAGAGAGGAGAGCTACTTACTACAAACAGAGCTGTGAGGCCAGTAAAAAAACATGTATTACCAACATGCTGATACATATGTATATTTGCAAAATCCTTACCTACGGAGCTCGGTATCTGTACGCAGTACGCCATACCTAAGTAAGGCGACCAAGGGGAAAAAAACTCGTATCGTTAAAGTAGTGGCGCAGATTTAAGGAACTTCTATTTTAAGAATAAAATTAGCTATTACTTAGGACACTTCACACTTCACACTTCACACTATTCTAAAGCCCTCATTGAGAAAGACAGTTTACAGTTTCTTCCGTAGCAAGTGTATGAATGAATGAACCAATTTCGATACAGCTACTAATATCATGGGTTACTCCTATCAGATTATTTTTGGAGACCAGGTTTCAATACGGGTATGAGTATGTCGACGTTAACAAGGTATCATCGTTTGTTATCACGTAACAAACAATTTAAATAATTGTGCGTAAAGTACGTAAAGGAAACAAATAAATAAAACTAAAATATGTAAGAAGCCCACGGCGAAATGCTTCATGAGAAAATACAATGAACACAGCTCAATGTAGACGCAAACTATGCATTGCTTTTGTAACAAAACTGTTAATCTCTGTAGATGTTTTTCCAAATCCATTAAAATGAATGCTTCTCCGTTCAACCTAAAATTTTTCTACCCAATATTATTTTTTACCGTTCAACCCAAAACATATAATTATATTCCGTTGAATTATGTAACTAATCGACTGATATATTGATAGGAATTCAATTCACTCCGGCCCAGTTGTAATTCAGTTAGCCAAACAAAACGCTGTATTAGTCATACGCACTATTGTCCGGAGCTGTCGTTCGAGGCGCTTTATCTTAATTGAGTGCAATTTGATTTAGTGGCGCAACTACTTACCAAATTACTTTTGCTATAGAATCATACGTATATATACCAACCACACCATCGAATTATATTTCGGCAACGGCAATCGTAAACTTGTCTTTAGGTAGCACGTGCCGGACTTTGTTACTGTCGAAATATTAATAACCAATCGAAAATAGCTCTTGCTCCCTTTGAATAAAGCTCCGTGGAATCGCAACAGGTGATGGAGCCGAGGTTGGTTTGAGTGCATTGTGTGAGACGCCTTAGGGGACAAGTTATGTCATACAACTATTTCATGTCCACGTCTGAGAAAGTAACAAGGATATGAGATCTTTATCACACGTGGAATTTGATTGAAGTTCTAAAGTTATATGTAATAGAATTAAACTTATTAAAATTTACATGTATTGCATAGTTCTAAGATCTGGTTTAGTTTTGATCGTTATCTGCATAGTTGGTTAGCAAATGAAACATGTCAGTAAATAAATTTATCAACATTGATTTGATAAGATTTGTATCCTTGTTGCAGTGAGTTTGCTGGCCGTTTGCTGTATAATATCATGTAAATGAGATTCCCGGTTTTGTTGATGAATCATGGATGTGTCGACATTGGGTCTGAGTGAGCTATTGAGCTATTCAAAGTAAAATAACAGCTTTATAACGAGCTACGTACTGCCGCTCATCCTTGCGCGATGCTTGTTAAAACTGAAATATTACTTTAGTGACTATGTAATGTCACATCAATTCAATAAGTTGCATGACATTTGACTTGTACTATATAATTTATATTCATACAATATACATGGGCGACCTTCTTGAAATCCTAGTTCTGATTCAATATCCGTATCGGGATTATATGTCCTTAATGTGGCTGTTATAATTCTGAAGTAAATAATGATAATATAGGTATAGAATAAATAACATCTTCCCTTCGGGTTGACCTGTGAGGGCTGGCATAATTTGGCATACCTGTTTACATGCAATGTGCTTTAGTAGTTTATGTGGGCTAGATATGCTCACAAATATGTTTACTTGTGCGTGTAAATTTTGTCTAAATGATACCATTGAGCTCAAATGGAATAGAAAATGATTGAATTTTGACTAAGTATTGGGACAAAGTCACGTCAAAGAAATTAATACTCTTTGATAATGATTTAGATATTATGATATTGTATTTTATTATTAGATTTATTTCCTAGCGCGCCCAATCACAATGAGCAAATTGAATCTAGTTTAGTTGTTATCAGAGTTCACCAAGTTTTTATATAATACGCAATCGATTTAGTTTTGCGCGCACGATCAGTATCAACTTCAGGTCCTGTCAAATTTGACAGGTAATTTATAACATGTATTGTCGTTGTGTCAATGCGCAAACGCTTCGTAAGAACCACAGTTACGTTAACAAGATATTTACACGTAAGGTCACGGTTTAACCTAAACCTCTGATAAGTAATTCCATACACGATGTAACCATTAATCAATCCATCGGCGGTGTTAATGCTAATCAAATTAAATGCTTCGTTAAGATGTGAGATAGTGTTTATGATGCGGTTTCGGTGCCTTATTTGGTTTATGATGGAACCACCGAGAATAAAAATAACAAGGTTTTTTGCTTGTTAGCTAATTATTGTAATCATATTTTGAACTCTATGTGAGCGCCTCTATAACATCGTGTTGGGTATGTAGCGCCACACAAACTACAGTTACTAAAGTTTTTATCTGTAGTTTTTTACTACAGTGGCAGTACTCGCAGTTCTTCTCAATAAAGATATTTTATCATTGATATTGAGTTACCATGATTATTGAATATCGGCCAATTGGTTCCTATGTTTTAAATTTTTATTTGTCTCTGCTTATTTTTCAGCCGCCTTCCAAAGGTGGAGGTTATCAATTCGGTTGTTTTTTTATGTTCGTTACCTCAGATCACCGTTATTTATCAAATTAGTTTTATATTTGTAACAACATGCTTGAAAAAATATTTGTAACAACATGCTTTCAGATTCGTTGTATAGAAATTTGATCACAACCGGTTCAACAATTTGGTTATTATATTATATATCAAAATAACTGGAAAAAAATGTTATCCGAGTAACCGAAATTGGATATTTTGTTTTCCTGTGACTTTTTCTTTGCCCGATTTGGATGTTCTATTTTTTTTTAAATGTTAGTTACTGCCGCCGTTTTACCCTCTATGGACGAGAAATAATGGATGAAAGTATTGAAGTCGGTTTAACGATGTTTTTAATAAGTCACTTTTGCATGTTTTGTATTATAACTTCATATATTACATTAGTAGGTGGTTTTGTATTATTTGGTACACAATATCACACTATACAAATAACTTACTATCTTATTTATGTTACAATATTCCTGATGTGAGCATTGCTTGCAATAGTATGATTTATTCACAACCACACAATTAAAATTCCTATTCACCCCACTATGCAAAATAGTAGCATGAATGCGAACACTTAAAAACAATGAGAGCAAAACCAATAACGATTTATATTACAAAAAATGCCAGTTTCTTTATAGAAGAAATAGGTGTTAACCAACTATCAACATCGTGGCATATGTTAGAAGAACACATTCGGAAAAATTTCGAGTGCTTATAGTTTGTATCACCGACCGTGGCTCAGTTAAAACTTTAGTGCGTTTAATTTGCTCACCGCCCCATTAGGTTCGCGCTTCCAGAGCACAAAGGGCGCTATTTTTCACCCGAAGATAACGTCCACCGTGACAGTTGAGCAAAGCCCTGTCCTATTACAGTTCCGCTCGTGTCCCATAAGACCACCATGGGAGAGGCTCTTGTTTCTCAGATACGTCATGTTACTTGGACGTTTGTTAATGGCCACTTAGTGGCGTTCGTGAAATTTTGCCTATGACCTGCACTCGGTGCAATCTGTGTAATCCCGAACGTCTGGAGACTGGAGTCTGGTTTTAGACAGGAATGGGTGAACATATTAATTTTATTAGCATTGAATAGAATGTCTTTATTGTGATTTGAACCTAATTGCGCAGATAATAGTTTAGCCCTGTTTAGGAAGTATCGTTAGCTGTATGTCAGAAACCAGTTACCTCCTTAACAATAGAATATATGGTTGTAGTTAAATTAATTTATCTTTTATGTTCCTATGTAGCTTAGCTTATGCTTTAATCAACACATTTTAATCTTAATAACATAATTCATTTTTGTAATACATTGTTTACACAACACTAAGGCAATAATACGTATAACCAACTAGGCTCACTTGCTCTCCAAATAGTTTGAGAATCTGGAACTGGAGTCATTTTTCAGTTATGATAGTTATATTATATTCTAAAAGCCTTTTTTCTCGGGCGCATTAGATGCTATTGTAAACGCAACCCGGCATGTGGAGGGCTATTTATTAATGGGACATATTTGGATATGCAGCGGCTTGACACGGCGGCATGTATAGCTGGACCGCTCTCGATTAACCGGAACGAACTTTAGCTACGGTTCGAGGGCTTTGCTTGTGATGAAATAGTAACATCTCGGATATAAAATTAATATGGACAAAGAAGAATTTCAAACAAAGTTTCGCTAAATGGTGAAGCCAAATCATTACCAATGTGCGTGCATGAGTTTCATGTAATTACATTGCTGCCATGCACACACTCGTGCGAATTATGTTGTCAGTCCAATAACATTTACACTTAGAGTAGAGTTAATTAAATATTTAAGCTTAAGACTCAAAGGCATGCCTTTGTACACTAGTAGTTATTTTAATTAACAACAGACCCTATAATCTACTACCATGCAACAGGAGATAGATTACTAGGGCAACATTTTTATTTATCAAAAAATGTATTTGGCCTTTTTGACAAACTTCTTACTTTCATGTGACTAAATGGCCAACTCTGGTGTCGGAGTTTTCAAGCTACCGATAGCCTCCGACATGTCCCTCCGAAGCACGGAAGCGCTCAAATGCCACAAAAGGGTGTCCATCCATCCACTGACCGGCCGGAGTTGCTTAACTCAAATGATCTGTGAAGATCATCCAGGCAAACGTTGCCGCGAGCGCTTCACAAATAAAAATGTTGCAATAGTAATGGGCTGCATCACTTCCCTTGCAGATACTAGGCATCTAGTAATTCAATAAATCTGAATCTGAACCTTAACTCTAGCAGAATTTGAAAGAAGTCATCTGAATCAAGATGGGTTACTAAAGCAACATTTTTTTGTGAATATGTGTTTCTGTAGCAGATAATTGAATGTCTTTTTATTGTACGCTAGGACAGTAAGTAGTTCTGCAGGTAATGAGGAGTCAGATTAACAACGACAACGACGTTAACACACACTCATACATCTGCACTAGGATTCCCTGTGTCGCAGATGGCATGGACAAACACAGAAACACAAGACAAACACCCAAGACCCGAGAACAAACTTCATGCTCACCACACAAAGTGTGCCCCGGCCGGGAATCGAACCCGGGACCTTCGAAGGCAGGGCTACTACCAACTAAGCCACGGAGCCGTTAACTTACGAACATAGCATCTAATAAATCGTTTATTGAGTCTCAAGTGTATTATTAAGGACAAAACGTTTTTGTAGAAGAGCTCCCGAAAGCCTCTCTTGGTGCAAGTTATACTGCTTATTTGGTTTCCTTATATGTTTCATCCCGCATTTTCTGAAGAAGCAATAACTTCACGTATGTTCATATCGTAGATATCTATATGAGTTGGGTTTGCGGGTAATGTTTGAAACACACCGATTAAGTATATTATCCGCTATTGACCACATAATGATGTAGTTATGTTGTATTAACGGACGACCATGAAGACATGCTGTAGTAACTATTACGCAATCTGTCCTAATATGGCTTAATAAAGGGCTAAATCATAGAGTAATGATAAGACACATCCTTGAGAAAAAAATGTACGCAATATAAAACTAACATACATGTCATGGCAAACATGTCTCAGCATTTTCTCAGTCACGGGAGGAGAGTAGGTACCTACATAGCTTAAAAAACAATAATTGATCATCCATTGAGATAATTGACTGATCTAAAATCGAATACACCGACTTGAATACTTTCATTGTTTTTAATTAATTTACAATTATTAATTAATTTGTAAAATATATTAATATGGACCGATTTGGATGCTTATTTCTATACATATCATACCAGAACACGACAGGTGGCCCATACAAAAAAATGTGGATGTATTTCATCCCTATGAGGTAAAAATAGAGAAAGTCAATTGCCGAAGATATCGCGTAACAAATCTACAAAAAGTACATACAGCCGAAATGGAGAACTGCCTTTTTTGAGCCGTTCATGAAACAGTTTATGATACGGAAAAAGCGGACGAAAGTAAGGTGTAAAAACTACATCTTTGTATAAGATAAACTTATTTTTGATAATTTCATTATTCTGTTACATTATTTATGAATTAATAAATCATTTGCCAAGGACGACATATAAATAAAATAATAACGATGGAAAAAACGGAGGAGTTTGAGTTCATACTCATTCAAACGCTATACCTTATAATAACTCTAAGGACCCGAAGATGTTTGTTCGGAGAGAGGAGAATTAACTTGAGTAAATAATTACAACAAAGTGGTCGCAGGCAGTATTTGAAGGCCGGCTATTTCAGCAATGAGGAAGATAGCAATATAATTGAGGTAAGCTGGACAAACGAATTCACTTATTTTGCCTTGGTAGTAACCTTCTGGCGCAGTCGGGCAAAATACACATAGCGAAGCCGTAGATTGTTAAGTCAGCCAGATATTTGGTAATGGAAACCCTAATTGGACTAATTGGTAGCTAATAACAAGAATGCACAGATAACATCGGCGTCACCACAAAATGTAGAACAATACAGCAGCTCTACCTAGTTTAGTTACAATTGTCGTTAATCCTTGAAAGTAGTTCCATTGTCAAGACACGGGTGATATTTCGAGGGCACCGGACACAGATCATATCACAGTAGAACTAGGCAGTTATCACAGAAAACATGTACCTTTGTACAGAAGATCTACTCCAAATATCTGAACAGCCAATCATCTCAACAGGGACTGATTCAAAAATCGAAGATAAAGATATTTTATTTGCATATGTGTAAATTACGTTGCATGCAAGGTGGTTTTTTTGATTTGTCACAACACATTTTACCGAGTACGGTGTGCAAAATATGAAAAGAGGCGCGCCAAATCTTAACGGACTTAAATTTTTCATCCTATAATTTTCGCCTGACTTTAATTATGAAATTTTATTGGACCACTCTATCATTGAAATCAACCATTCAAATCGATTGTCAAAAAAATCGCGTAATATACAAAAAATCATTCATTGAAATTGAGAATCTACTCTTTAGCCGATGAAAAATTAGCTAATGCGCGGTCGAATCGATCAGCGCTTGGGAATGTGGACGATAAGCGTTATAGACAAGCGGCCAGCAAATAAACGGGACTATCGTTACTCACTCCGCAGAAATCACCCCTAAACTCCCTGCACTTTTTCCCTGGGTGGCTCTCACTGTGTGATTATGTGCTAGGTAGGGTTTAACCACCTTAGGCGAGAATTAAGGGATGAAATAGTATTTTAGATTTCTTAATCAGTCACTTTTTTATGTAAACATGACAAACGAACATTACTTAAGAAAATCAATACCAGAGGTATAGGTCTCTCGGAGTAACTCGTAGTAAAGAATGCGAGATTATGGAGAGACACTAAATAGTCAGTACAGCCTACATAAATGGTTGTAGAAACGATGAAGAAGATAATGGTGGGCAATAAATTCGTTTTGTTCCAAGTGCCGGCGATTGGTTTATAAGACATGAAATAGATTTGTTTGCGAATGGTAATTGGAGCAATTAGTGCCCTTTAGGAAGACGGAACAAGTAACTTTCTATTCGATGTGTGACGGCGTTCGGTTTAGTTAACTATGCAAGGTAAACAAATGAATTAAATTATTGTATTTAACTGTAACCTTTTTTGTGCAAAGTGACGGAATGTGTTGACTGGGCCGTCAGCCCGTTCCGTCACTTTATTTGCTGATCGTAATTGATTACTGCCGTCCATAAACAGCAATAATACCGCCCTGATCTTCCCTTACCACGAGAAGTTGTGCAACGGGTGCAACGCAATGCGACATCAATCACGAATATGTGTAAATGCATGTGTAAAATTTGACGTGTCCAAATGATACTTGAGATCTAAAGGAATAAATGAGTTTGACTTTACCTTGATTATTTAATGCTGCTACTGCATGGGCAACACCGATCCAAGGGTTAGGCAGGTCCAGGAACACAGCATCAGCCTTCCCATCAAGGTCTGCACCAAAACCATCTTGGAGGATATCTCTGTGTTTTGCCTGTGAATTTGCTCAAATGTAAATATTTCTATTTAGATATACTAATTTGTAATTTGAATTCTTGGTGGGGGTGACTAGGCCTGCACTGAAGTCCCGTAACTGGGTCAATTGTGCAATGTCTTCTGTTGTTGACTATACCTAACCACAGCTAGCTATATATATATACTTTTATAAGTATAGCATATAATTTCTTATTTTTAACACAAATTGAAACATTAATACATACTCGCTTATATATATAAAGTTAAAAAAAAAGTACAGGGTAATCATTTATTAATTTATTTGCTAATTGGGCAGCGTAGCTGATGTGATCACTTCTATCAGTCACGGAATAAATAGTATTTTAATGTAAAAAAAAATGTAATGGACTCACCGTAACAAATTCAGCCAATCCATGTTGAGTAAATTCTTGCTGTGCTAATTCAGCTCTTTGCTGATGGAAATCAAATGTGTGGACATGCCCCTGAGGCCGCACTTGGCGGATCAAAGCATGTGTGAGGGACCCACTACCTGTACCTGATAAAATAGAACATAAGATTTTCATAGATCACTTATTGAGAATATTACTCGTTCTATAGCACCAAAAAATATCTGAATAAATTCTACATCATCTTTTCGGTGTTTGTTTACCAATATTTTATTATAAACTAGCAATCTGCCCTGGCTTAGATACTAATGTGGTGCAGTTTCTCTACTATAAGATGTAAACATAAACCTTCCTCTTGAATCACTCTATCTATCTCTGAAAACTGCATTAAAATATGTAATAGGTATAGTTTAAAAGATCTAAGCATACAAACAGCTGGATCGACTTTGATTTATACTATGTAAGGATAAGAATTTGTAAAGGGTTTCTTTTATATATGATCAATGTAAATATGGTACGCGAATTTTCTTTAAAGTAATTTATATTAAACAATTACCTGCTTCAACTACAACTGACCCCGGAACCAAGTCTAATTGCAGAAGTATCATACTGATGTCGGGTGTGTAGATAATCTGAGTGCGATGAGGCAGTGTCAACGACCATAACTCAGGAGTTGGCTGAAGTACGTGTCCCCAGCCTTTGGACAACTCTACCTTTGAACATAAGTTTCTGAATTAAACTTTATATTAATGTGTTTTCACATTCAATTTTTAGGAATTAGTCACAATCGAGGAAAGGTGTGCCGAAATAGACTTACCCGGCTTCCGTATTCAACTCCAATAAGGCTTTTAACCTTTAAAGCGCCGTATGCGGTCTGAAACACATTCTCCATCATACCCCCTTTTTTATTTTTTATTTCTGTTACAACGTCCAATGCGTAATAATTATTACACATGTAAAGAATCACTGTGTCACCCTCATCTATTTTATCTTTGTAATTCCTGAAACTCATTTTTATTAAAAAAAATTGTTTTTAACTTTGATTTTTGTATGTAAACAAATTTAGAGGTTATGTTATTATATTTTGACATTGATATCTGCTTGATTGCTTGGTAACGTTCCGATATACGAAACCAATTATTAAATATAGCTATTTCCACACATTACATAATGTTTTATTTTATGTATTTGAAATGGAACCTATAAAATTTATGATTAAATTTGAAGATCAGTTTATAACTAAATAATTTTGTTACCATAACTTTAATAACGTAGAAAGGATCGAAATCAAGCAGTATGTTTTCTGTTGCTTTAGTTAATTTCGCGTTCTGTGGTGTAAGGTGTATCCAGACAATCATATGGTTATCTTATTAAATAGTTATTGATTCTACCAATGATATTGAGGGATTGTTGAGAAATAACAAAATTTGTAATAAAAAATTGTCCAACCTACGAAACAAGTAAAACAATTCAAACAGTACAATCTTGTATTGTATTGTTATCTGTGGCAACTGTGATGTGGTGTGGTTGTGGTTGTTAATTGTTATTGATTTGACATGATTGTAGATGTTCTGTTAATCTAAATGAATTCTTGCTATGTGTTCCGAAAACTTCATAAAGTTGTGTCACTGATATAGTTAATAGTTTCCCCACGTCGTGATATCAAGAACTTGACCATGGATGCTTCCAAGATCACCAGTAAAACCAGCTCACTTAAGGCTCTTATTCTGAAAGCGTGGAGAGAGCGATGGACCGACATTCAATGGGGCATCAATATCAAGACCATTCTGCCAAGGGGAGTAAGCGGTGATCTGTATAACCTTGCTGACTGCATCCTTCAGCAAGCCATGGTCGGCTGCGGCGCGAATCAGTTGGTAATCTCATACCTAAAGCATTCTTTAGCATCTCACTTGGTTTCTTACGCCGCTGTTCTTCAGAGAATTGCAAAGTTTGACGCATTCCACAAACCCCACTGTGTGAGCAGCCTCTTGGAGTTCCTAGAAAGTTTTTTAGACAGTATCACATGCAGAGGAAAACTGGAAGAAGAAACTCTGACCTATGCTGTGTCCTCAATAATATTATGGCTCCTTCAAGTCTACCATTATTCTCTGACTAAATATCCATCGGCTAACCCAATTCAAAGCCAAGAGCTTTTAGAAAAGTCAACTACATTGCTCAATTCAATAGTGAGCTCTGATTTCCTATTGGCAATGTTTTATTTAGCCAAGCAAAATGATCCCGAGGAATACACAGAGGTAACAAAAAAATGTAAAGAAATTCAGGCTTTCATGATGATGAACACTCAATTCAAAGCACCAGCCACTATTCATGAGACTATACAAAAGATCTGCACTATGGATATTGATAAAGTAGCACCACTGAATAACAAACCTGAACCTGTGACCCACTGTTTGCAGGCCCTCATCACTGTCAATGTTTTGGCTAATCCTAGTGCTGATTTGCAGCAGCTCTCAAACCAATTACTAATGGTCCATCGGATAAAAAGCTATTCATTGTCCCGGTTGTATTGTGAACTTATTAGGTCATGTTTCATTTCATTAAATGACTCAAGCAAAGATGCTTCAAAGCAAGCTTTATGGGCTGCCTACACCTTTCTAAAGATACCTCAAGTTATGCAATACATACATAATATTTGTGGCACAACCAGTAAAGATTCAGAATATTCAGTTGAAATAGTTGAGGCTTTTGAAAAACTCTTACAAGCTACACCACTACTAGATGTTGTAGATACAAAAAATGGGTGCAACAGTATTGTTTCACTACTAGAACCTTTGGTTAAACTAAATGTGGTGTCAGAAAGTCATTTGGCATACTTTCAACAGAAACGAGAAAGCAAAACAACAAAACTACAGAAATTGGAACCAACTGGCCTCCAAGGGTCAGTGCCATCTTTTATCACAAGAGCTGAACCAACTTTAGCAGGAATTTTGAAAACTATGGGTGGGGACTTCCATAAAACTCAGGAGTCATTGTATGTTATGCTTTGTCAGATAGTTGGAGGAACCACTTTGGATACCATTCTTGCCGTTGCCACAGTAGAAGGCAAATTAAAACTGTTTGTGTCAAGATTGATAAAGTTTAATGAGTTTGCACTGATAGCTGCCAGTGAGAAGGGTGCTCCACTAACCAAAGCCTACATATTTGACATTTCATTTCTGATTCTGTGCTCAATAGTACAAGATTATGGACCCGATGCAGTGCTTGAAGAAAATGGAGACTCATTCTTTGAAAAGTGGGTCCGAGAGTGTATGCCCCATAAAGGTGTTTACAAATCTCCTGAACAAATTCTACAGAAATGTGATCCCCAGCTCATAGACTTCTTTATTCATTACCTAAGTGCCCCAGACTTTGAGTTCAAGAATAATAGCATGAAACCTCACGATCTGTGCATGAATGTAAGTGGAGCAATAAAAGAGATCCTATATGCTTGGGAACAAGGTTCCCTTTCTGCAGCAGATGTAAAGCGCATGTTAGATTCATTGCGCCAAAAAATGGCCTCGTTGAATGTGTGCGCGTCGGTTTGGCTTTGTTCATATATAAATGTTGTCCATCAAGATGCATTTCTGAAACCTATCAACATGATTCAACAATTTTTGACGCCACCCACTGAACTCGAGATCCAAATAGATAACTTCAAAGAGCGAGCTGCTCTTATGTACCAGATTATCAGGAAGATGCAAAGAGACATTCACCCACCTTCTGTGCCAAAGTCGAAACCTATTATTCTTTCACATAGTATAATTTCTCGTCAACCAATTTTGGAACAACTTCACACAGTCTGGGATGACATCAAAAGCCGAGGGTATCTTCACATTGACGCTACTCACATTGTCGAAAGCCTTTTGAACACAACCGGACCAGTATGGTTTGTCACGAATCTGGTGAAGGAAACGCTAAAGTTCCGATACCAAGAAGATCTCGATAGAACTGTAGACATTGTTTTGGCGATGTTCCATTTGGACATAGAAAAATGCACAGAAGCCTTGATATCGCACGTGCTACCTCAGTATTTGTACAATGCAAAGCTTTGCGAGGAACTTGTGGAACCGCAGTGTGCTACTTTAGCCAAACTTTCAGTGTACTGTATCTATGCCGCTCTCGAAGCAAGCAATACTAATAGAGCCCAATTAACTAGAAAACGTAGACACGATGACTCCGATGATTTGGACAACATTTCCTCGAGTAAGTTGCGGCGTTTAAACGATAATTCGTCTGATGGAAGCGTTTACTATTCGCAGGGTTCAAATGCATCCGGTGGAACTTTGCTGAGGGAACCTCTGCAAACTTCACTAGAGACGTTATTTGTATCGTTTTCGCAATTGGCTGGTAAAAACGGTGACGTTACGCCGCAAACACAATTCATACTCGAATTTTTGGTGCATGTCGTGCGATGTGGGCATGAGAGATCGCAGTTGGTTCTGCAAAAGATGGCGAGTGAACTGGTACCTACACTGATCAAAGCTCTTCCAGATAGTTTCAACATTGGTCTGATACTAAGACTGTATGATCTCTCCACTCCCTACGGAAGAAAGGATACTGCTAGAGATTTATGTCTATTGAGAAACATGAGACTTCGACCAGACTAAGCGTTATACAATATATAGTAATCAAATGTTATTGAGTTAAGGTAGTAATAAAAATCTGATAGATTTACTCTCGTATTTCATTTATCTTAACACTAGCTGCGCCCCGCGGTTTCACCCGCATAGTTCCCGTTCCCGTGGAGAATACGGGGATAAATTGATTTTATTTTTTTCGTTAATTTTCCAATGTTTTTAATAGTTATTCTGCTATTCGGGACGGAAACAAATCCAACAAATCAAAAACCATGGCAATCGGTCCAGCCGTTCTCGAGTCATAAGTGTTGTTACAAACACGACTTTCTTTTATATATATAGATATTTTTGAACAGTAAAATTAAACAATCAACTTCAAGGCCATAATCTTTACTTTCAAATCAATCAACAAAATCATAAATTAATACTATGATACTGATGTTCAAGTATATTCTAAAAAATAATCAATTATATTATACACATAAAGAAAGACTTGATTGGACGGACTATACAACTTATTTTTTTTGGAAGACAACAGGAAGATCATAGAATTTACAATTTACTACACTTCAGTCACTGAAAGTATGTAGGTATTCGGACGGAATCATAATCTACATAATGCGATAAATTAAATTATATTTACACACTTCGTATAGATACACAACAGGATCACATTAGATGTGAAATATCTAAAAATATAATACTAGGATCTTTCCTTACATAGACATTTGTACAACATTTAAACCTTAACGTAACTAACATTTACAAAATTCTTAAAAACATCACAGGAGAGTTCCAGAGCTTTATTATAATGAAGTATAAGTAATTACAGTTCACAACTTCATAAATTTATTATCAGGGTAACTAGATTATGCTACTGTAGTTATAATGCTGGCTTTTTCGCGTCCGGGGATTCTGGATGAGGATGATCTAAAACAAGAAAGTGTATATTAGTCTTGATTTCATAAAAGTATTCGAGCAAAATGTGTCTTATCCAATCTGAAGGTCGTTGGATAAAAAAGATCTATATCCCAAAATTCAATACTCGAACATTTGTGATCCACCGATCCGGATTGTGCTACGAAGTGGTGGTTGAAAAGAAATAGCCCATTTTGTCTCGATTGTCTAGAGTAGTCCCGTGTCAGTGGGAATAGTAGATAGAGGTGGGGCAAAGTGTTCTCAATGGTAAGACTGTCTGTCTGTATGGCATTACTTTCACTTAAAATGAATAAGCTGCGAAGATCTAGGTATATAAACGGTGATAAGGTAATGGTTTCGTGTTGACGGCACTTACAAATAAGTATTTAGTATTTGGCAACAAGTATAGGAACGTGTGTAGATGTAAACATACTGAAGTTACAAATTTATTATGCAAAAGCTTGGGAACAAGAAATTGAAATTAAGGTCAACTTACCAATTTGCCTTCGAATCGCCTCTCCTTCCCTCGCGGTATACGCCGGCGGTGGATTACTGACCCTCATTGATAAACTTAGTCTATTAGGATTGCAATTCTCGTCTGAATTCTCTGTGCCATTAGCGAATGTCCTCTGGCTTCGATTCCACGTCTGCTGATAGGAACTTTCTGTAGTCACTGTGTTACATCTATTGTTAGTATGAGGAACGTATTGCTCTGGTGACCAGTCGAACACAAATGAATGACTATAGTTTTGCGTGTAAGCGGAAGGTGTCCCTGAGGGTGTCGGTGGTGTAGTGGTCACGTAAGGACTCAGATCCTGGTGACACACATCTGGAACTTTCTGCAACGCCGATTCCGACCACGTTGGACTAGGATTCCACTGGTCTATTTCAGTTTCTGATATGTTAAAAGTTTTTGACCCTGGTCTTCTGCTCGCGATTGACCCTGCAGATACGGCTATTAATGTGTCTCCTGTCGTTACAGTTGAAGGTGTACATCGAGGTGACATATTAGCTGGAGTAATCGGTTTATCTTCCGAGCTCTTCCCTTTCCGTTTCGCGTTAGGCTGAATCCTCGAATCCTCTATCCGAATATTGTGGTACCTGAAAGAAGAACCTGGAGTTAAACATGCGGAATAGTTATTATTCTGTCTGTTTAGATAGTATTATACTGGACAATAGGCTTAAATGTGTCCGCATTCCCAAACAATTTTTGATCGACACCACAAGGTTATTTCGGGTGGCATTGGACCATCTGCAATGCGTCAATTAAACTTAAATTATGAGTGAATCGAACGGATAATATTATTTTTTATTCTGGTACTCAAGTATGTTACCTGTTTTCCTGCAATGAGACTGAATAGTCGACTGGTCCAGGTACGTCAGGTCTCTCGTAAGCGTAGTGCATCGGAGCTAAGTGCGGAGGAACATGTTGTATGTGCGGCTGGAGACCAGCATTGGGCATCATGACTGGCTGGTTTCCATTACAGACAGGTGGAGTTGGCGCGTATTGTATAGTTGGATGGTAGACTTGGATGTCTGGAGGCGGGGGGCCGTACATCCTGGTGGCCGCTTCGTACGCTAGGCCGTAGTGAAGCTTGGACTGGACAGCGTAATAGTGGTAGAGCCAAGGATTAGCTTTCATCACAGATGCTTCTTGTTCACTGTGGACAAAACATCTGTGTCAATAGCGACCCGATGAAATCGAGCAGAAAATAACTTGTATCGACCTATTTATTGCCTAATCTGATACTTAAATATTTAAATCATAAAAAACGTAGGTAAGTATGTTTAGTAGGTCTTTATTAAGAACTTTTTTATACGGCTAATTGTGCCAGGACCAGGAAGTGATAGAGATAGTTAATTGAGATTATATTGCCTAAGTAAACTTCTTATTCTCTCGTTTAAATGCAAATTGCAATTATTTATAAGAAAATGTTTATTTTTACGACAAAACTCTAGACATCTAAATACTCTGTCGCCTGTTACATTTGCCTGGCTATTTGTTGGAACATATTTATCACCGAGATAAGCAGTTAAAATGAGTTTTAATTGGTGATGGGATATTATTACGAGGAATCCGCTACATTGTTACAAGCTTTGCCCATTAGGTACGTACCTACTGCCTACAAGAAATAGAAGATGGCTTTCGCTAAAGTTTAATGTTTATATACGTTACAATTCTTTGTGTTTAAATAACCTAACAAGGGGTCCGAGAAGGATATTTTGTTACCTATATACAAACGATCTATCTTTATGACTAAATTATATATTATAAAATCAGCTTTAAAAACCAACTCAATTCTCTTTTTATAAATATAGGTATATAGGTGTGGATTTTTTCTTAAAATATCTGCTGGACTATTATACACTATTAAAAAAAACTTTACGCCTATAGAGAAAGGAGAATTTAATTTTTAAAGCCGTTTAAAAATAGATGTTAAGGTTTTACTTTGCCTTAATCGAAATATTCTTAGCCACGTAACGCGTTTAAAAGCCTTTACGCAAACTTAACTCCCAAGTTCATCTTCAGTTCAAGTTCATTAATGCAGAACGTGTGTTTACATCGGGCCCGAGTTTATCCTCTCGCCCTTTGATTTGCCACTACTTATCTCGGTTTCCTAATGCGAATGCTAAACCGATTTGTCGACGTCCAACACATATCTAAACTTTGATGTACTCTCGACTCGAGAAGCTTTTTTGATGGACTTTTTTGGCCTTGTTTTTGCATATTGGATTTTATTCTGAGACACTTTGTCAATAAAATCTTTTCTTTACCGACATTGTTGTTTCTGTGGAATATTTTCAATTTGTACTTTGCTTTTCCTATTTTACTACCTGATTATAATTCATTCATAAACCTACATTCATATTTTAAAGTTAATTAGACTTATTATTCTAAGTCGTTTGCAATTGAAATAATTAAGGCTTTTTCCTAAGGTATTAATTACCTTAAGCAAAAGCCTAAATGGTGAACATTACCTTGTTTATCTTAGTTTGAGTGGAAGCTCTTCAACTTTCACTATAATAAGTATTTTCAGACTAAATATCACCTTTAATAGTTTCCTAAGTTTTCGATCTTTTTATTAAAAAGTGAAAAATGTTTTTGCCGTCATATAACTCAAAAAATATTATTAGACGCTCTCTTTAAATACCAACTGATGACTTAATACCTGGTTATGTACATATGTTAAGCGTTTTTATAACAAGGTTTATCTTAGTTACTATGTAAAAGTATAACAGTTAATAAACTGTTATACTTTTACTTACTTAGTAACTAAGCTGGCCCTGTAGTGGGAACATTAGAGGCTGGCACGGAGTATAACATTTAATACTAAACAGTACTAAAAGTTAAATCCCTATCCATATTTCTTCGCCTTCTACACCTCACTGTACAGATGAAGGTCCAGGGCTTAGTCCAACTATGTGACATTTTCTCGCATCCTATCTAAAGGTAAAGTTAGTTGAGCCTGCGAAAGGTTACCGGGTACAAATTCAATACACTGAGAAAAGGCACCTTGCCGGTTTATTCATTCTTTGTTGCGAATCTGGCTTCATCTGAATGTGACTCGGTACTGAGAAACTCTTTTGGTTGACTACGTTGAATAGTTGATTTTTTTTTTAATAAAAGTTTGCGTCTGATATTTTCCTTACCAAGAAGTTTTTCTTACTTATGCTAACGAAGCGATATGCAATGTTTTTTAGTTATGCCATGCTAGTGGCACCACGAGTGCATCTAGTATATGATATGCTCATCTTCCTAATCTTCTAAAACTATCAACAAGACAATTTTAGACCATAGGCCCATACGTTTTTTGAGTGATAACAATGCTTCTATATTAATCTATCTCGTCGTTTGTTAGTCGATTGAAGCTTAGGCTTAGGCTTAGAGCTTACGGCTTTTAAACGAATGAAATCACGGTACGCTCGCACTCACAAATAGAGGATCTATGCAGTGTAAAACTGCCATAATCTGGAGTTTGCAATTCCTAAGAGAATAAATATTCTTAAAGGAGAAAGAAATTATCTTGGCAGCAGTAACTAGTCAAGCTAGCATAGGAATTTACAATTGGAACTCTTCCATTCGAACATAATCGACTCTAAATGGCAGTAAGCCCGGGCAGCTTAATCTTTGGAGCCGGATCTTCAGAGAGTGTCTGTATCTTGCTTATTAATTTAACACATGCATGATACAGTGAACGACAACAAATTGTCAACGTGTATCCCGCCTACGTCATGTCCGCGAGATTTATGCGTTTCGCCCAGGGCTGTCGTGATCGTTTGAAATATTTAGATCCTTTTCGATTTATATGTACCTACGTTCCACACGGTTAGAGATCTAAGAAGTCAATAAAAATAATGGTCTGGAAATGATGCCATTAGAATTTATATCTGTATAATTATACACTCATCATATGAGAACGGCTCCACCGATATGGCATTTTTTATTACAACATACCTACTTATTTTTGTGCTAAGCGCACATCGCATTGTCTTAATTAGTAAAGCTAAATCTCAAGTTAATAGAAATTATAGTTTTGCATATTATACAATATTAGCACCCTGAAAAGAATATGAACCAAATCATTAATTTTAGCCATTGAGCTAAAACCTTACCCATTGATTTACATTTTATATTTTTTTTTTAACTAAGATTATTCAAAGTCGACACCCCTATCGCAAACCTGCGCGGACGCACAAATTGGCGTCTTGGTGGGAAACTGAGAACGTACGGATACGATATTTCCATTAACTCGGTTATGCATAACAAGCGAAGGATTACGGAGCAAAAAACCTACAGAGCCGGGGAGCCTTGAAAATTATCTACATCTAGGATACTGCGCGTGTGTCTAGTCTAGAGACGCAATGCTAACAAGGCTACGTGTTCTTCTGAGTTCAATTGAATGAACTTAGCATTATTTTGGTCGTCTGCATATTTGTTTAGTAGTCGTTTTCTTGTTCCGTCTGTGGCGTGTTTTGTATTGATTGTTAGATCGTAAGAAATCATGTTTGCTTTACTGTACGTTTTGTGACCAGTAACAATTTAAGGTGATGTAAGAGTTATAACTTGTATTATTACGTGTATGTCAATATAAATTATAAGTACAAATAAAATATGAAATTCTGTCTAGGCGTCGTCTATAAAAATTTTATGTCCCTCATTCAAATAACCGCTGATCGAATGAAATCAGGTTTGATTTATGTTTCCGATTGCATTTATGTAAATTAACTAAACCCATTAAACCATTCATAAACACAATTTTGATTGATATCCCCATCAATTTTGGTATCAGCAAATATTTAACTAATAATGGGTATTTTACAGTGGATTATGTGAATCCGATGTGTTAATTAACTCGCAATATTTAAATTAATCAATATCGAATTATCTAACGACATTTACTTTGAAAAACAGATTATAATAGGTATAGCGAGCTTCACTCGGTTCTTTTTTAGGGTTCCGTACCCGACCGAAGCATGAAAAGACCCAAGTCGCAACCCATTGCGCCCGTCACCTGAGACGGGGATGTAACGATTGATACGCCTGTAATTTCAGCTTACCCCTTCACCGGAACACAAAAATGTGAGTGCATCACTGCTTGGCAGCAGAGTACGAGGTGTGGTGGCAGTACTTCTCCGGACGAACTTGGCACAAGTTCGACTGCTAATTTTTGATTTTTCTTTTAGCACCGTCCAGGGGGCACGTGTAGGACCTATCACCTACGGACGCGAGTAACAGGACCCAAAAAGACATTAGTTAAATAAATAAAGTTAGATTGATGTTTTTGGTATATGTGTTTGAAACTAAACTGATCGGCCTAAACGGCCGCATTGCCAACTAATTGGCCCCAACCCGTACCATTAAACCGATACGGACCCTCGGCGCGCTGGAGTTTGAAAAATTACCAGCTATAACTTAACGCGGTCACTTACAGACTTCCCTATTGAGATATCAATGGTAGATGACCGACGTACGCCTCGCGTAAACACTGGCCGTACTATTAGCCATTATAGTCGAACGGAATTCACAGTGTCACCGAGATGATGAGACGAGCTAATCAGAGGTAAGGTAGTAAGAGCGTGGTTCCAACCTTAACACTACACAGGTTTGGACATGCACGATATAGTTAAAATTTTTCAATCGCGCTTGTTGTTGGCCGTTC
Source organism: Aplocera efformata (assembly GCA_921293045.1). Lineage (NCBI taxonomy): Eukaryota > Metazoa > Arthropoda > Insecta > Lepidoptera > Geometridae > Aplocera > Aplocera efformata. The sequence goes on from OV121057.1 coordinate 4,835,784, forward strand.
ATCTTGGAACACGTGAAAGGCTACACGCAATAACGTTTTTAAATTTTTTGTAAAAATTAATTAATACTTATCTGCTAAATACGCGAGAACCTTAAATGAATGAGTTACTAAATTCTTGAGAAGTCAATAATTACTAACCGTTTTTGAAAGTCTTTTGGCTTTGTGAAATTTCGTCAAGCTCGGAAAAGGTAGTTGAAATAATCTGAAGCTAACAACTGTGGTAAATTTGAATCCTTCAGGACCTCGAACAGTTCCCGACAGAAACTCGATTGCGCCTAACACCTCACTAATCTCAGCCCGTAGTGATGTTCTCTCGAATAAATATTGTAAAGGGTGATTTATTGAACCGGAGCGGTGCTTCGAAGCGATCTGCCGACCGATGTAGCTATCGGCTGGGTTGAAATATGCCTGAGCTATTGTGCTATGTGAGAAACGGAGTTTAACAAGCGCCGCTGTTGATCGATGATGGCAGCACATTATGGCGGGAAAATGCGAAAAGTTGCCTTCATTTTTTCTTATAAAATAGGTAGAGTTGAAGGAATCTATCTTCGCTTTTGAAGCTCTTTAACTTATTTAAAACATCAAAGGCATGTGGCCTTAGGTACCAGCATCTACATCACCTTTGTATCCTACTTTAAATAATAGTACCGTAGATTTACCAGTAGTAATGTTAGTTACCTGTGTTTTTATTTTGTTCTGAAGTATTAAATAAATAAAAAGATGTAACTACTTCTATTGGTCCCTACAGGGAAACTGAATAACAGTTACCTAAACACGGTTATTACACTTTTTAAATCAAATATCATTGATTTTACAAGTGCAATAAAATAAGTTGTATTCAAAAAGTAAATTAATAGCTCTTTTTATTTCCTAATTAAATAAATACTTATAGGCATTTTGCACGGTGCCATCTAGCCCCAAACTAGTTTGAACTATGAGAACCAGATTACTGATAGAATACTTACATATTTATTTATTGTTTTTAAATGACATGCTCATGCTCAGGCGAGGTACAAACATCTATGTTTGTCACACAAATGCTTGTCCTGGGTAGGAATCGAAATTACGACTTACAGTGCAGAAGACAGAGGTACCACCGAGGTGTGAGTACAATCAAATTTTACCTTTTTTCTCGTAGGTAACCTATCCCTTTTGAATAGAATTGACTTTGTGTGGCGGTTTGCCTCGTTATACAAAGCATTGCCCCATTTTCATGGTTACTTCATTTTCATTTTATTTCGCCATTTGACCCTATCTCTCATTCGCATTTACATACCCACCGCTTTGTACCGAATAGTATTGCACCTATTCAACTTTACTTTCTATTGTCTGAGGTTTTGAATTGAATACTAGGTACAGTTGACATCAGGAGTTAGTGACCAAAGTTATCCAGGTTATGTTTGCATGGTCTACAAATAAGGTTTGATTCTGCGATGACCTCTGACACATATCATAAAATTGTGATAACATCATATAAAAATCATTTGGTAGCAGAAGTTCGATAAAATCTTTATAAAAAATTGTTGCTAAGTGTCAAATCTGCCAATCAAAACTCGACCGCCCTCGACCATTAAATATTTTTTGGCGTTGTGCATAAGCATTCACGGAATATCGTATTTGTCTGTTATGACATTGACACTTTTTAAATCCAAAAACTTAATTAACGTAATGATCGGTAAAAAATTTACATGATTCACAATAAACATGAGTTTTAACGACAGCTTTGGCATATTTTCCTTGCAGAACATTACAATCTGTGTCACTTATAACGAATTTATCACCTGAAGATACATATCTACAGTTGCTCGACTGATGAAAATGTTGAAGGCTTATCCTGACTCTGATTGTACTTATTCAAAATGGTTTAAATTCAGGCGGGCTGATAGTAATCGGTGCTAACAAAATCATTACCCACTATTATTGAACGAAAGGTGCAACTGAGCCTATTTGTTAAAGGCAATTTGTGTGAATATTGCATCGAATATAACAAATAGGTAGGTGCTTTATCATATCGTACTCTTTTCTTGGGTTATGACAGGTAACACTTTAATTTACTACATGGGTGCGTAATATTTTGTATTCTATAGATCTATACTGAATATTAAATTATATCTATGTATGTTTTCAAAAACCTTTCTTTTTGGTGCATGTTCAAAACGTATCCCACCCTCCATGGGGAAAACCTAAGTCCTCCGCTGGGGCAGACATTTATGTGATGGTATGAAGTTCGTTCTCTGGCCCTGTGATACAGGGAGCCCTAGTGGAGAGGTAAACGTTTGTTGTCTGTTTGTTGAATGTATGGACTTTCTCTTTCTCTCTACACTAAGAGCCCAATCTCAGTAGATAATCGGATTAGCACAAATACTGCCTCGACTGCGTTGTTCCACAGATTGCGTGATTTGTCTTGTTTTGTTTCGATGGTTGTAAATTTATACCTACATATTCTATGTTAGTAGATATCTTTAACGCTACAAAATTGTCGGTGCGATTTAAGCTCATGGAAAAACTAGTAAATTAATAAACACTAATATTATAAATGCGATAATAACTCTGCCTGTTACGTTATCACACAAGGGAATACAAGAGCATGGGCGGTACGGTGATAGTAAATAAAAGATATGTATTTCATTATGGTTTCTCACCTCAACACCTGATTTGTGCAGACGATGACGGGCCGCTGAGAGTTCTCCAGGTTATCTTTCAGCTGCATCACGGAATGCACCCACAGGAACTGCCCCGAACGCCGCTGCAGCCTCAGGAGAGCAATGCAGGATCGCTCCTGCTCCGATTGTGTTACTGTTGAGAAAACTTAGAGGTTAGAAATAATATCAAGTGGGCAACACGCGGAACGTGCCAAGTGGTGAACTCATTGATGCGCTTTTTTATCACGAAATTTTCGACTGCCATAATATTCGAGTAAATGTAATAAAGCCGGCAGATTTACTGAACTGCTGGATTTAGGAATTATTAATTTTACTAAATGTAATAGTTAGTAAGCTTATTTTTTTATTTTCATCTCTGTCTCTTTTATATACATATAATCAATCATCATGTCTCTTTTCTATTATATATTATTACATTCAAACGTAAAACTACTAACTTGAAGTTTTTACTAACTAATACTCTTAGTATCGATTACCTACTTACATCTGACTTTGTTATGCTACAACCTTTTTTTGCAACGCATCATCCTTTCAATTGATTCATATCTTACCACTTATAGTTTTTGTTGAATAAAAACCTTTTTATAAGCAGATACTCATGTACCATATCCAGTATTATTGCTACTTATAGGATTTAAAATTCAAACTTTGCTATATAAGTACTTTAATAATGTGTCATTGAAATGGTACCATACATGGTTTAATATGAGACTATTTCGCACTTTGTAGATAGTTTTTGTGGCCATTTGTGTGGATTTTAATTCTGTTATTTGATCGTAGAGGCCCTATTAAATATTTTATTTATTGAGTTTTAAGTTATGGCTGTCTACATTTTTATTTCTTTCAATACCACCTTCCCACAACAGCCAAGTAAAATAAAGCAAAGGGAAATCCTAGACAAAAAATCAACGGGATAGCGGAAGCCGAGAAATCCGGATTGGTAAATATCATACCAATCCAAATTGGGCACACAATAGTACCAATATAATTGTTTCATATTTATCAGTTCTTCTTCTTTCGTGTCAGTAAATGGCTAACTCTTTCCTTGCCGATAACCAATCGGTAAAAGTACCAAGTCGAGTCTATGTCGGAATTACTTACTTGAAGTACATAATAAATTGACATTATGGTGAATGCTTCCGTGGTAAATTAATCTTACTTGTCTGCTGTCTCCTGTAGTAGGAAAATTTGAAGCCAGCTACTGACTTTTTGTATTAGTACTGTAATAATAGAATAGTGCGATTGTGATTTCAGTACAAAAGAGTTCAACGCGCTCGTACCGTAGTACTTCCGAATATTTAATTTTCAACGAGCTTACAGCATCATTCTCCCTACCCTATATTACAAGTGGGGTTGGCAAAACATGTACCTTCCTTTCATTCTGCTATTCCCCAAATATTATTATTATAACTATAAGCATGTAGTGTCGTATTGCTGCGCAAATTCCCACCTCAATCCCATTGTACTGTTGTAGGCATCATCAGGTTCATCTCGTCATCTTTCTCGCGGTCTAGATAAAATCTAATACAAATGATAAGAACGATTAGTTTTAGTAAAGCTTAGGCAGGTCATATGTATCTTGGATGATATTTTGTGTTTAGATAGGATTTTGCTTTTTAAGTTTATAAGTAATTGTATGTCATGTAAAACGCTATTTTATTTTACAAAAATACATACGAAGTTCGGTTGCCCTAGTACCTGAAGTATATAAATACTTCAGGTACTTAGATGTCAGTTACTGATCGTCAGATAATGGATTTATATTATTCATAAGTCCGTTTACACGATATCCTCTCAATATCCACAACACTTGATTTATCGACTACAGACAAATGCTAATTAGGTCCCATACATAAATTAGAAAAGCAAATAATCTTTGTATGGCCGAAGGTCCATAAAGATACCATTGAAAATACTTAATTTTTGTTGTAAAATAGCCCTTATTTTCAAGGCAGAAGGGATACCAATTATTTAATAAGGCACAGGTCAACCGTTACGGAATGTCAATTGTGTAGGATCTGATACTAATTATTATGCAAGTGAACGGCTTATGGAGTATTTTATAGATGGGAGTGACCAGGATATCCGTCTTTTGAAGGTCTTTTTTCAGTACCAGTAGACCATATGCAGATTTTGGCCGCGGAAGTACTGCCACCTTACCATTCCCTCCTAGTACACCAAGTAGTTACACGTATTGCTTTTTTCTAGTTCAAAGGTCGTGGATACAGGTGAAATAATAGCTACACAAAGTCTTCATAGGTATTTCCACCAAGTCACAAAACGAACACACTGCTAACTAGATGTTAAAATAAAAATATTGATGTAAATTTAACACAAGGTCAGCCTCAATCTCAAATCTCAATTTAGCCTCAATCTCAACAGATTGTACTATGAAAACCACTCTACGGATAAAATATTTGTTAATTTATTTCATGAAAACTTCGAAACAGATCAGAACAGACACCTATGATGATCACACAAGTGTTTGTCCTGGATGAGAGCAAGCATACAACTCAGACAGCAAAGCTATTAACTAAGCTGTAACGCCAGTTGCTAAGCGGCTACCTCTGCCAATAAAAATAACAACACAATCTGGGGTCCCCTATTTTACCTACATGACAACACCAAAATCACACCGTATTGCGTCCTTATCATAACTATTATTCAATCTGTGCGTATCTCTGAGATATGCAGATGGAATGTCTGGTATGCCTCACAGTCTCGGCGTTCTACTCTACTAAAATGTGAATTCATTACACTACTCCAGTTCATGTCATTCGCCAATCTGAGCGTAGGCGTAAGAAACAGCTCGCAAATCAAACCCACTTTACTGATCCCACTTTGCCGATCCCACTTTACTTAAACACACGCGCAAACAGATAACTTAGTAGACCGCAATCAAAGCGAGTCAATCTCTGTGCGGAGGCACAGTGAAACAGACCTTGGCAACTGAAATTGGCTATCAAGTTTATTTATTTTCATGCCGCAGACAAGAAATACTATGTTAACTTTTGAGCAAGACTCTATGATGCCAAGATTTGTCGCCAACACCAGAAGAAATTAACGATTCATTTAATATTTAGTACATTGCACATATCATTTGCATTTTAACGTTCAAAACAAGGGCAACTAATGAATTTTGAAATTGTGAAACTGTATTTGTGACGTGGAAATAGCACGCGGATTTACAAAGTACAAAAGAGTTAAACGCATATGGTTACTTATTAGTAATTTACAATTTTTATATAATATAATATAAATATAAAAGTGTAATAAGTTATTTAGCTTAGAGTAGTTCGGCCAAGACTGTCTCATCAACAAGACAAGTTTTATATTATGTGGGTATTCATCGTAACATTTCCTAGATACTACCTTAACAGATAAATTATTGATACCAATTCTTCGCCTTCTTTTCTTTGCCTTTTTCTACACATAAAATATATATATATTTATATAGAAATTTTGTTTGAGTTTATCAAAATAGAAACACTTTATAAAGAGTATCGTCGCTCTGCTCTGTAGCAATAGTTACCCCTACCTAGTTATATCCTAGCTGCTTTGTGTATAACCTGTGTCTCACTCTAAAACCAACAGTATTGATTGCACAAATAACCGTCTGGCATTAACCCTCATTACTTTTCTACATCCACATTTCCATAAAACAAACCTTGTGATACTAAAATAAAGTATAAAATGCAATACAACAAGACACGGATAATTTGTGGGATTCAAATCGCGTTGGCATTGCATTCGAGTCATCATTCGAATGATTCGATAATCTGTAATGACAAGGACGGGCCTATTATTGCGGTCTTGTGCGGTGGCCGTTAAAAATAAATACCTATTCGAATTTGTTTACATTTTGCTAAGTGTTTATAGTTATACTAACTACAATTTTATATTTATGTCATACCATCAACCCGCCAAGTCATTATCAGTCCATGCTATAGCCATCTTTTAGCAAGTGTCACTTCGGCGCTTCCCATCAACCACCAATACGTATTTTCTGCACTTAAATACTTGTCTATCTTAGCAGTATTCGTTAATTCAGCTCATATGACAAGCTATTGCCATTGAAGCTTGGTAACTCTAGGAGTTCTGTCGGTCCTGTTAGGTAACTACCATATGGATTGTGTATTTCGAAGGGGCTAAAGTAATCAAATGCAAATATATAATCACGCTGTCGAGTTTAGAGGCAGAAATCTGCTTTTGTAAAAATGCAATTTCTGTCGTGTTTTTTTCAATATGCAAAAATGCAGCTTTTCTCTATTTTCCGACTCAACCCGTGAATTTCGTGAAAAAAATATTTCATACATACATTACAATTACGAACACAATGAAATAGAAATCAGCCAAATCAATTGAGGTATTTTCAAGTTCTTGCGAGACTAACGTATGGCAATTGTTTTTTTTTATATAGAAGGTAGAATATAAATTATAATTAGGCACTTACATAATCCATATCCATTATATTTAATTGATTATAGGTATAACTCATTTTGTTTCAGCGTGTATTGTGATCTAATAAGATCTAATCGGTCACGTATAAAGCTGTTCACACACGAGCCTCACGTTGTGACTTTCTCTGACATGTGACGAGAAAGATTATTGTCACGTTAAACTGTTCCAATGTCAAAGGTTATCGAGATTGCGAAATGTTCAGTGAAATGAGGACGCGAGATTTTTGTGCGCAATTTTTAAGAGGAATATACAATAGGTTACCGCATGTTTAATTATGAATTAAACCTATTTAAATATAGATATACATTCTCGCCGTTCTATCTAGTATTTAGTTCTATTTTTTATCTGATTTTCAATACTTTTTGTATATTCAAAGGTTAAGAGATCGCAATAAGAAAGTCAATTGTGTAATCTTTTGTTCATATATTTCAATCATTGTTATCTTTATTTTGTTTTTATAGAGTGTCATCTTTAAACCGACTTCAACAAGGAGGAGGTTTGGATTCGGTTGTATTTTTTTCTTGTATATTTGTACCGTGATTTCTTCTCCAATTTCCTGGACCGATTTGGATATTTTTTTTTTGGTAAGGTATACCTCCAAGGTTGTCTCATTGAAATTTTATAATTTTCAATTCAAGCAGAGGCTCAACGAGCCACTTCTCACCTTGTGGTATCCCATTTTGGGTAATATATTGTATATCATGATGCCATAGTTTTACCTTTAGAATGCCCGTGTATTACTACTTATCGAACAAAAATTAGCGAAATTGCAGCAGAACTATCTCTCTATTAAACTAACAATAAACTTGTTACCAGAAAATCATTTTTTGTTTGAAGCATTCCACATTCTACTTATAGAGTTTACGGTGCCCTGTGTATTTACTCAGTAAATAGTTCTGTAAATAAGTAGATTATAATTCATTACGATATTATCAGCTGCTTATCGATTAAAGCTTAAACAATGTAGCTAAGTAGAGTTAAGTACTTAAATCTTTCGATAAACGATAACGTTAATAAATATGAATTATTTATTCGTGTAGAATAAGCTATCCAAATCAATAAATAATAATGACCGACTACATATAACGACTGACGAAGAACGCAAACGTACGCCCGAGTACGTAACTCGGGGCCCGATTTCACACGTTACAATAAATTAAATTTCTTTCGAATAAAACGTGGTAAATTAGAGAAACATTATATATGTAGGCTTCAAGTTTTTTGTTCTTGGCTTCGGTTTTAATTGAGTTTTATTGAGTTAAAAGTATGTAATGTACATTACATATTTTTAACTCAATTAAAACTTATACATATATCGGGCATAGAATAAAGCCCCTGGGTATCCACAGTGAAGCGAACCAATTAAACGAGATTGATAACACTCAAAAGACAAAAACTAATAAATTTGCTATATGCTGTATTCGGTCCGCGTAGTTATTGTCCGCGTACTCTACTGATAAGAGATTACTTATCAGCTTCATACATTAAATACATAAACACTCATATTTTATATTCCATACATTTGTACATAAATAAACAGTGTGAGAGTGGTAATCATAAAGCACTTTGGTAACCAGCATGCCATTCCATAAAACTGAACATAATGCTAATTGACAGATTCGCACGCCTCGTTTGTTGTGTGTGAAACGTCAATTTTCACATAAATCTGGGGCAGTCTGTCTAGGTATTCAACGAGCGATTGTACGGTTCATCATTACTGCATCGAAATATATTTTGTGTTTATTTTCCGGCTCGTTCGTTTCGTTCGCTAAATGTGTAAGCTAATATCAGTTCCCACAGTATCTAGGGCACTATCTGTCTACCCAGCAATTGTAAAGTCAATTCTAGCGAATCATTAATCAAAACAATGGTCGCTTCGGTCGGAAATACTTATATTATAATAATCCATCGCTTTTAAGACAGCTCGGAACGTTTTCTCATCTTGAAAATTTTTTGATTAGTGAAGTAATCTCTAAGCTTTGGATAGTTCCCACTTTCAAATCTCAGGAAGAAGATCTGCAACCACATCAGGTATTCCAAGCGATGGTGCATTATCATTGCTGTGTTCCTTTTTGGTGTGGATGCCAGTGAAATTGAGCGCATGAGAAGTTACATCATTACATAGAAGAAAAAGTCGCAAGAAAGCAATATACGCAATTTTGTGTACATGATTACATATTTTATGCAGTTTTTTAAAAACCAAACTAAGAATGAAATTGAATCTGGATGAAAATCAATCTGAAAGCATAGCTTTCCAATAAAATATAATAATTTTCCAAAAAAAACAAAAAAATACCTTTCGTGTCATACAGATAATAATATTCTTACCATCTTTCCCACCAGAGTTAACCACTTACTCGAAAATTATGATTTAGTGTTGACAAGTCTACTCACTTAACCTATGTTTGGTCTGCGCTTCTTTGCAACAGTCGGGGTGGAGCAGGTGGTACCAGCTGACGCCGTGCAAGGAACTCCGCTCCCATCCTAGGTGCCACTCGCTACTGGACAAACAAACAAATTTAGTTTAGTTTAGCGCTTGAAACATTGAATCGTGTAGATATTATCGTAGAGACATCATGTCGGTATCGCCACCCAATGGAGCCCTGACATATCAAGACGGCAGACCGCGCAGGAGATGGCGTGACGAACTAGAACCTTTTCTAAAAACTGGCCTACAGCACCTCTAGGGCGTGACAACTGGCGTACGTGGGTAAAGGCCTTTGCCCTACAATGGGATACTCAGTAATGAAATTTGGACATGCAATTCAACGGGACCATCTCCGAGGTAATTTTTCAAATAAAAACAAGAATCATCCAAAATCAGCCGAAGATTGGCCAAAACAGCTTGAAAAAAAAAACGCCTTTATAACCAATTTAAAAAGATGATTTCATGTGAGACTGAATAAAAAAACGTAGTATAAAATAAATGAAAGTATTGAAGATGGTCACTTTTCAAATCATTGAATTATTTCGAAGTCTGTGAAAAAGAAGTTAATTATTCTTTTGCTAGCTATTGCATAATACATTTTCCTATTTATTCATTTATCATTAACTTTACACCAGTTTAACATTACTTACCTTCATTTTATTGCTTTTGTCGTTATCTCTAATTGCAATTCAGTGCGAATAGTAGACCTATAAAGACACCGTCTTAATCATTTAGCATGTTGTCACAATATTTAATAGAACAGTTTCATTAAATGTATTCTTAATTAAGATATAACACAATGTATAATTAGAGGATTAGTTAAGGTCTAAGTTTATAGTATTATAGTATTTAGACAAGATGTTTATTCAATTTAACTGGCATTACAGCTCAGTAGATAATATTTCTGCGCTGTAGGTCGTGGGTTTGTCAGTATGTGTGTGACTAACTTGTGTGTTTCTTGTATTGCTAGGCCCTAATATGTATAACACGTGTTAATTAACAAAAGAGGATATTAAGTATTGCATTAGTAATTCGGTTTCTATAGTACAAGCTACGCTTTTTTTTTGTTTGGGGCTCGATGAGGCTGTGTGAACACTTAAACAAATAAAAAAAAAAATCAAATTTGCTTTTAGTCTAGATTGGTTCCTTTATACAATCAAACAAAACAATCTTTGTACCTACCGTATTTATTCATAAGTCTTGTAAACAAAGCTAATTCTTGAAAGAACTAACATAATTACTTCTACAATTGTATCTACAAATAGTTTAAACAGATTTCATAGTGTAAATTAACAACTACTTAATCTTACCTAAGGTTAAAGAACAGGAATAGTAAACAAAATCAAAGTATCACAAGTAATTCGCTTTCGAATCATTTTGACAAGGCCGTTTATGATTAATCACCACTGTGACCCCATCACGTTACTTGTATTTAGGATTCGAGTATATATTAATTATGCCTTTTGTGCTCTGTAATGATATTAATTTGTTTGGTACACTTCTTAATATTTGTGCCCTTTTATACTTACAATCTACACCTGCCTTTAATTAATTTAATTAATAACTGGAGTTTAGTAAATTAACTTGATGAAGGCTATTATCGACTTATCGACTTTAAAATAGGTGGAATCTCAAGTGTTAAAATTGTAATAAAAATGCAACTTGATATATTTAACGGGCCTTAAAGCTCAGTTGCTAGTAGCACTGCCTTCTAGGTTACAAGTTTGATTCCCACCTAGGACAAGCATTTGCATAATGAATATAGGTGCTTGTTCTGTGTAAATAAATTGCACAGAACAAGCCTAATAATTTTTGACGAGATTTTCACTGGCATATAGCTGATGTAACTTAGGTTACTTTAATGTAAGAAAAAGAAAAATAATCAGGGAAGAGCGCAAAAAATTGTTTTAAAAAGTCGCAGGTAAAAGCTAGTGTTTACTATTATGCTACTGACAAGTGGTTATATTTCCTTATGTAAATACAAGTCATTTCAAGGCTCCACCCGAACAATACACAATACTTATTGATGCGTAACTGCAGTCTCCAGCTACCGTCAGTCAAAGGAAGGCATATGTATGACAACATCTCTATTGAGAACATTTCATATTCATGCTTCTCGTCACCAACATAATGCAGCTCAAAATTATATGCAGGTAACAGTCAGTTTGTCACTTGTAGAATCACAAAGTCACATTCAGGTTTGCAAGCCTGCGGTTGAATTTATTTAGCAGATGTTTTATTTATGTTGTGAATGGACATCAATCTTTCGGACCTGCTAAGATAGGAAGTCTCGAATGTTTGAATGTAAAGAGTAGAAAAAACAAAGGCTTGCGTTTTTCAAGAACCAGTTGAGTTATAATACTTTTTGTAGGTAGCTATTCTGTTTTATTTTGGGAACTGACGGGAAATAAATAGAGGTAAATTAGTATTAATAGAGTGAAACTATGTTGCTCGCGCCCGTAGGTTAATATCCTCCGAATCGTACACGTGTCCCCTGTGCGGTGCGAAAGTAACAACCCAAAGTAGCAGTAAAACTTGTGGCGAGTTTGTCCGGAGAATTACGGCCTCCACATCTGGTAATCTGCCGCCAAGCAGTGATAAACTCGTATTGCAGTGTTCCGGTGCAAAATCGTCTTGGGTGACGAGTGCGATGGGACGTAATTTGGGTACCTAAGTCGAACTTCTGTTATTAAGGGATCTAACCTACGGACGCGAGCAACTGGACCGCTCAGAAACAACCAAACAAGTTAAATAAAAATACTTTTGCTCGTTGACGGTACTCACTTGGCATCCACGTGCAGTATCTTCATGTCCATAGCGTGGACGGTGGTGAACACGTTTGTGGCACCATGCACTACGCACTCTCGCGTCTCAGGCATAGCTAGGGGTGTACACGCCGCCAGGAACACCGGCTCGTTGCGGCTGCATAGCGGTAGATAAGACACGTAGTGGCCTCGGACTAGAACCACCTGGAAAGGGAAAATCTGATTAAAAACGGTCTTGTTGCATCAAATAGTACTAAATAATATCATCTAGCTCCAAACTAAGCAAAGCTTGCATAATGGGAAGGATTTTTGGAATTACATGCATATTATTCATATTAACTATCTGCCGTCGACGCTGTTAGTCGTGGGTAATTGTGTGACGGACATACTTTTTTATTCTGTATCTGGGTGTGCATATATATTTACAATAAGAAGTACTATAATATATAAGTAGTGGTTAATGTGGTTTGGTTTCCATATATATGTTTTGTTTGGGTAGCTATGTTAAGCAATCACAAGATATCATATCATGTGAAATATCATGAATATTTATTTATTTCAAATATGATTTATTAAAATGAGTTTTGTATATGTCCTCTTATTATAATTGTAGTATAGTTTTAAAGTATAAACAGTTCAAGTCAATAGTTCACAGTGCAACCGCTCACCGATCTTCAATCCGGATTATATTGGCCTTGGTCGATATTTTATTGGGTTGACGCCATTCAAAGATTTGACTTTTACACTGCAAAATACCTATTAGTTGCATGTACGCGTTGAAATTTAAAATAATTACGTTGGTAATTACAGTTAAGATTACTTAAAATGTTTGGATTGCAAACAATAGCCATAATAAAAAATGGATTCTATATTTTAATTACTAAGTGTTATTAGTAATATTTTAAGTATTTATTTGCACGAATGCATGCGAGATATGCAGATTGGTCAGTTAACCTTTCATCAATGTTATTATTTACTTATGTTAATAAATTATATTATCTTATCTTTGTAGCTTATAAAATACACTCACTTTATGTCATACAAAAAAAGTATATTTAAACAGGTTACGAATTTATTATTCACTTGGTAGTCTTAAGAATGAATTCTTATGGTGCTTAGAGTTTAAAATGTATTTACACAGATAACATAATACTAAACAACTTGAGTAACAAGCCTGTGGTAGAACAAGAGCAATTCGGACTTGCAACCGCGGGTTCCGTACTTCCGATTGAGTAATTCATAACTTGTTTGGCTATTAACCACAATAACTAATACAGTAAAAATTTCAGCTCTGCAGTGAGTTGAAACTTTTACTACATATGCTTATCGTTCAAAAGATGCAGACTTTTACATCATATACAGATAGAATGATAGGAAAACTTTATAGGTTTAGTCATAGCCTTTAAGTTTGGTATGGAACCCAAATCAATATCAGTGCAACAAGCTGTTCGACTGCGGGTATTGATTTATTTTTGGGGGTCCATGATGCTTGCGCCCGTTGGCAAACAAGTGTCCCTCACTTGTCCTCCGGGTTCAGAAGGACCAACCCAAAGTGGCAGTAGAACTTGTGCCTAGTTCACCCAGACAAGTTCTGCTATCACACCTGGTAATACGCCGCCAAGCAGTGGCACAGTCATATTGCTGTGTTCCGATGGAAGGGTATTCTGAACGGTGCAACGTGGTTCGACTTAGTTGTTCCCATACTTCGGTAGGGCGGACCTGGGTCTTATTGCTGTTGTCTATAGGCGATATAGCTTCTATAGGCGTTTAAAAGTCTATCATTGCTCATTGTTTATAAAAAATAAGGCTTTAGATTTAGACAACATTCAATTGGCTGTGAGAAATGATAGCCAACACAATTGACGTCATGCTGATCCTAAATAACATTGAATAAACTTGTACAGCGCAGTCTCCGTTCATTCATCTATATCTAACTGTTGCGTACTACCTAATATTCTTGTGAATAACGTTAGGAACCATAGATAACTAATATTAGTATCACACTTCACACTAACGATATAAAGGCGAAAGTTTGTGTTTGTTACTCCTACGCTTAAACGGCTCGACTTAATTTAAATGAATTTGGTGCCTTATATCCTGGTTAGCTTATATATTTTTTTCCTGGATATACCTACGTATATTCTCCGTCCGAGGGAGGGCGGGGTGGTTATGTCAGGCGGGAACCGACTAAAATCACCTTGTTATTTTTGGTGCTCGGCGCTTTTATTCTGGGGTTACGTGAACGGTAATTTTATTCTTCCGCGGCCCCAGCAGCTGCCTCCACATCCCTGCCCGTTTGCTATTTTTTGATAAAGACCTCCATTCTTCTCTTTGCTTTTCTGCTCTTTGCTGGTTTAGTCCACGCGCCACTCTTTACTGCTTTTATTTCGTCGACCCAGCTCCTCAAGGGTCTTTCGCATTTTCTTTTCTTGTAAAATAACATATGAGACTAGCTAAAACATTAAACTGACTGTAATATGAGATATCTGTGTGCATATAATGTGCCTAAGAAGCTCCTCTGATCCTCGCGAATACGTTTATTCGAATTTATTTGAATATATTGAAATTAATATTTTTGAAATTTTTGAATATTTTTGAAATATTGTATATAATATTTGAAATTTGAATTTATTCGTTTAGATTTCAAATATCGTCTATTTCAGATCAAACGAATAAATGAGTGAGTTTGAAATCATTTAAAATCCGCGCTCTACAGCCGTGATATGAAATATTACTTCGTGGAAATGTTACTTCGTTCCTGGTTAGTCATTCTTTGGGCGTTGTAAATCAAGATGCTTTTCCGTATCATAAATTATCTACTTTGCTTACCTTATAGATTTTCACATGAGTTTATGCCGGCTACATAAATTATTGCTGTATTATGATAATGTATTCTATAAAAACAATATGTGGTCACCGCCCCTTTGAAGAGTGCCGTCTCAATCTATACAAATAAGGCAAATAAATTAAAATAGATCTTTTTGTAACAGTTGTAACAGTAACAACAGTTTTTTACTACAATAAATACATTTCAAAGTATATACTTATAACAAACAAAATATTATTTACATTTTTGTCTGTCTGTCTGTCTATCTGTTTGTTCCAGCTAACCTCTGAAATGGCTGGGCTGATTTTCACGGGACTTTTACTAGCAGATAACTGATGTAAAAAGGAGTGAATTAGGCTGTTTTATTTGAGAAAAACAGGAAAGAATTGGGGTTGGCGTTCCGAATACCACGCGGACGAAATCGCGTAAAACAAATATTTAAAAAAAAAGGGTAACTGTCTCCAATGGTAACTTTATCCTGGATTAACATATAGGTTACTTTTAATCCCTGAAAACCGCAGGCAACACCGCGGGGCGCAGCTAGTTCTAATATAAATCTAAATATTTGGACACATTTCCGTTAACGGTGTCATGTTACTGAGCCAGTGTCCACCCACAAGCAAGGTTCTAATGACGATAGATTAACCGGATATAATTCGTAGATTACGAGCGGCGAATAGCCGATACGCCCATATGGCACAGATGGGGGGCGGTCCAAGGTATAACAACTAAGATTATTTAAGTAGCTTAAGAAAACTACATTAATAGTAAATCGTTGATAATTATTCTATCATCGAAATTTTATGATATTTTTGAATTATTGCATTGATCTTAGTTCTTGTTGGTATGCATTTTGTGCTGGCTGGTCCGAGGAAATAATTGTTTTTAATAAAGGAAATAAATAAATATTTATTCAGATTTCACGTAGCCTTCTAACCCCATCCTAAGCATAGCTTGGTGCATTTGGGACCACACTTAAATTGTATTTTTTTGTAAATGTTTACTTACTTTTATTTGTTTATTTTATATCAATATACATATAAAATTAAAGAAAGTCAAGGAAACTGTTGAATTAAATATTCATAAGAAAAAACACATCATAGGCTAATTTTCACATCACGAATTATACAATCCAAAATAAGACTCAAAATCACACCTTCCTCGTTTATACCACTGGATTTTCATATGCTATCTTTAATGTTAGGTGCAATACAATAAAAGGCTAACCAAGCGAAGACTAATTTATTTATATCTTGTTTTAATTCAAAAAGCATTTTTTCACGTAAGTTCTCTTATATAGTCATGTTTATTTAACATTTAAGTAATACAGAAAAAAATATAATATGGCCCAGTAATTGCCCCACTTTTGCAAAGCAGTCGCCCGTAGCTCACTCCAATGACGAGAATGATCAATCGTGACTTATTATCAGCCAGCCCCAAACCTAAGCTTGAGGTGAACAATGAACCACTTTCTAAGATACCACACTCGTGACCCGCCTGTCTGATATGACTTCACCCCCAGTTATGGTGAAATACAGAGCGTTTTTTTCTATGGTGAAAGTGACTCCTGATTGCTGTATCCATAAATTATTTATGGTTATTTTGATTATCATGAAATTCAACTAACAATCTAAAGATGTTAGCATTATATAGCTTATTTTTAGATCTAATTCAGTTTTATTATCAAATAATTTGCGATAAAAATGATGGAAATGTTCCATAGTCAAGCTTTTAATGTTAAGAAATCATATTACTACATTTTTTATCACAATGCAGTGGTTTTCTCGCGACTTTTTTCTTCTTTAAAAGCCTAGGACATGTAGGATGTAACTAGCTCAAGTAGAATTAAACTAGCAACCTAAAGATCACAATATTAGCAATATCTTTTATACGGAAAAGTGTACGTATGGAAAACAACTGGCTGGCAGACATTTTTCTAGATTAATTTAGCAATTTCTGCGTCGGGTAAGTTTTTCAAGAGCTAAATTTTTTATATGGCTCTGTAGGCTATGGGAAGGAAGTTCATTCTACTTTTTACCTAGGACAACAATCGTGCTAGAAACATGACTTCCGGTGGTCCAGTGACCTCGGGATTGGAATAAATTAATCAGAACTATTTGAAAAAGAAAACGAGTAGATTTGTAAGTAATATCTAGATTTAGAAATTAAGCTAACACTGAGTAAAGTGTGTATAAAAATATGTTACATTACTGATAAATATGGATGTATTGCCTAAAATAAAGTATCTTGTTTAATGTCAAACTTCGTACCACCTAAAATAGATTTGATTATAATTAACAATTTAGTTGGTTTCGATATTTCAGCTTTTTCCTTATGATTTTCCTAATTTTCTTTTTTGCTTAACCTTTTGTGGGTGGTATTATAATAAGTTACATTAAACAACGAAAAATAAAAAAAATCGTACGAGCTATTTTTGAATCTTATTTTTGAATCTAATGTAAATTACGTTGTTTAGTATCTATAACAAGAACATTTTTCGAACAATACTCTGACTCTGGCAAAAGATTTATGGTACTGATTTAGATTTAGGTACTGTAGGTACAATATGCTTTAGTTATATTAAATAAGTTATACTCATTCGATATTCAATAGGTAGGTAGTCATTCGATGGTTTGAGATGTCAATTAATGAGATAAACTTGATCATGCGCCCACGTGTTCAAATGCGATTATGAATTATCTCCAATTTATAATGCATTTCAGTTAACCTTATCGAAACAGCTGCGAATATTGACAAAGGAGTTTGATATTTAATGGAGTGATTTTGTGAAATTAAACCTTACTGACTTATTTTATAAGTGGTTATTTTTTCACGTCATTTCTAGTGATATCTTTATTTTCTTACAAGTAATGTACTTGAGTTATGGACCGAAGTAAATAAAAATACAATTAAAATATTACATTTATATATCTAACAGTTGTACAATATAAATTTTACCTTTATACTTGCTCTGTAAGACTATAAATTTTCTATTTAATTATTTTCTATGGTGGAACAGAGTGTGCAATTACTTGCGTGAAATATTGAACTATGAAAGATTATTTCTGTTACAATTTTAATATTGTTATCATTAATTTAGTAGCAGCTTTTAGTGCTATATCGGTGAGATAAGCGAATGTTTTGCGAACGAAGCAAAACTACCAAGTCACATGGCGCAAATGTCACTTTATTTCTTGACAAGTTTCACTTTATACCTAAATTGTTTTTTAATCTGATTACTTTAAACGAGCTATTCTTATATATATATTTATTTATTTATTCTTGTATACGCTATATATCAGAAAAAGTATAAAATTTTAAAGTTGTTCGAATTTTAAAATTCTTAATTCGGTTTCATTTATTTTTGTGATTGTCGTCGATGTTACTTAATTACTCATTTTTAAAAAGGGTGCATGGGGTCAATTAAGGATAAAATTATCCAAGATGGCTGTTACCATATTTTAAAATCAATTGTTGTTAGCAACCTATGTTACTGATCTCTATTACCTCTATTTATTTCGGTACAAAAATTCATCTCTAGGGTCTGAGTATTAGTATGATTTGTGGGTGAAAACCTAAAAAAGATACAGACTTGGTTTATTTAAGTGTTCCCAGTCATATATAGGGTCACATACAGGTTCTAGCAAATGTCAAAACACAATTTAAAATAGCCGTTCGTTATCATTCGTTTGGTATGTGCAGTTATAAGTACCGTATTCGGAACGGTATTGCCATAAAGATTTTTAAATATTTTGCCCAAGTATAATAAAGTCGACAAAATATGAGGGCACAGAACATACTGTGTGGTAATTCGATGCAAATTATTATTTCTAACAAAGGAACTAGAAATATCTGAGACTTGAGTGCCTATAGATACCGTTATGTATCTAGATTTCAAAAATAACTGACTGGAATGCACTTGCGCACTTGGGTGGTATTGAATAATTTTGGATAAATAGTGACACTTGTAATAACTATTAGATTGCTGGATATTTGGTATATATACATGTGTATGTTACGTATCCTTTTATGCTACTGAACTCAATATATAGACTGCAAAAAGTCAATGTATCTTTTATGAGAAATTGCATACGTTTTTATCACAACCGTCCTGAGAATGATAACAAACTTTCGGTTCTAACACTAAAACTTAATATAAGTAATAATTTTATAAAGAAAGCGTACTATTAATTGAAACATTATATAAATTATTAAACACCATGGAGTATTAAATATTTTGTAATACCTCTTACTACACACAAATAGTAATAAGGAAAATGTAATTCAGATATGAGTACAAAGGTACATTGTAATCTGCGCATAGTATACCATATAACTCACGTCTTAAATCTAGATCTCCACAAATTAATTAAAGAACCCATTAATCATTAATTCCTCTACTTACACTACCCAAACAACGGGTGCAAACGTCAACACACGAAGTATTGCTGTAAGGGAGTCTGAGAATAATTCCCTAGACAAAATCTGCGCACAGTATGCCAAATAAATCACGTCTTAAATCTAGATCTCCACAAATTACTTAAAGAACCCATCAATCTTTAATTCCGCTATTTACACTACCCAAATAACGGGTGCAAACGTCAACACACGACCAATTGAGGCAAGGGAGTCACGCTCGGTGTGTAGTCACGATTTGTGACGTCAGACACACGTCTACCTGACTTTTTTTATTTTCCATGGTCCTTCGTAACGGTGGCACGAGCCGGTCAATCACGACGCCACGTGTTAAAGACCTTTGGGACGATGCCCTGGGCTATTGAATTGATTTGTGGCCAGGGTTACCCTATCGGAATATTAATATTCCTAGCTTCTGACATAAAGCTGTATTTTTTTCTCAATCTCTCATAAGCTTTTCGCTACGATCTGATCTTGTGGTAAACAGATTGTATTTACCGCGCGACGGCGTCAAATTGTCATATCCCGTAATCTGCTAAAAATTTCCGACTTCCGACTACTTCCGACTCTGGCAGCGGATTCCAATGCAGCGGACTAAGTTACACATGACCTTGGATAGTCGGAATGGACAAGTGTACTGTCTAGAACCCATAATCATATCTTGACAATGACAGTAAGCATGCACATTATCCATACCCAGCCTAAAGTGCTGTTACAAGTAAGTTTTTTATTCTTTTAAACTAACGCCTCATAGGTATAGATATGTTAAATGGGTCCCTGATTAGGGAAGAAATCGAGTAACGAACACAGCTGAATTGAGAAACTCCCCTTTACTTTGATGTCTGTGAAGGTTCTACGTTTGGCTCCTGGACTAACTATGCGCAAATATCTGTACATTACGAGTTTGCAGTATTCCAAGTAAACAGCATTCAGAACGTCTCATTTTTCAAGGCAACTCATTTAATCAGACGCACACTTACTCACACGTCCACAATGCAATATGCAAATACTACATCTTAATATAGAGAGCGTTTTGTTATTACAATCAGGTGTATTTACATTTCATAAATAAATGCATCTCTCTGCCCCTCTAACGACGTAGGACGTTTTTGCAGCAAATAAACTCGAGTGGCTAAAGACTTGTCCAGACATGGTTACACATAGACCACTAAAAGTCGAAAAATAAGACTTTTTGTTTTGTATTTGTGCTGTACCGACATGTTTAGCTTTGTGGTTACGATGTAGTAATACTGATTAATAAACCCCCATCTCGTATGGGTGAAACGCAATGTGATCTGGATCTTCGCAAACTTCGGGAGGGGAGGACCTGAGTCGTATTGCTTTTGTCTATGGGTGGCGGTAACAACTTAAAATCAGGAGACCGCAAGCCCGTACCGTCACTGCTATACCATAAATAATTATAACTATTTATGTTGACACAGTCGGACAAAGGTCTGGTTTATACCAATTTTTTTGACTTTAGGGTCGGTTTTTTTTTCATTTAATTAATAAAGTGCGTAGTGAAATTGAGACAATTTGTACGGGTTACATTTTCATTGATCTGATTTGACCAAGGTTATAGCATAATTATTATAATTAGAACTCAGAGTTTCTACTATTATATAAATATTTTTTGTAACAATTTTGATGCAGTTTTAAGGTGAAGATTTTTTTTTAATACAGAGTAAAGATTTAATATATTTTCTTCGGAATTCAGTGACATTATGTGGCTTGAAAATGTCGGATGTGAGGAAAGCCCTACTTATTTAAATAAGCCGGTGCTTGGACAATATTCTAAAAAGCTAGGTGTGAAATTCCTCGTCCTTGCAGTTGGAAGTGCGTTGGATAAGTTAGCATAAATTTGAACAAGTAAGAAAAAAGAATAAGACCACAAAAAGAAAAAAATATAAAATGGAAGAGAAAATAAACTGTGCCTTAGTATTGTAAGTTTTTACTTCTGTTATATTATATTAGGATTTTATTGTAGATGGCGCGGCACGGAGTTTCGGTTAGCTTTCGCAGATGATAACCGGCTTAAAAAATAGTTTGGACATTCAAGAACAACATAACCTATTAATATCATTGATTTTATATTGGTAAAATATAATTTTTATAAGTTGAAAATGTCAAAATTTGAGCCAAGTAAGCGTCATTTGCGGGAAATATTAGTTTACTTCTTTAATTTAAAGAAATCTGCTGCTGAGGCGCATCGATTGCTCGTAGAAGCATATGGTGAGGTTGCTTTGAGTGAGAGAACGTGTCAAGAGTGGTTTCAAAAGTTTAAAAATGGTGATTTCGACGTAGAAGACAAAGATCGCAGTGGAAGGCCAAAAATTTACGAGGATGCAGAATTGGAGGAATTATTGGAGGAAGATTCATCTCAAACACAAAAAGAACTTGCTCTAACATTAGAAGTCACTCAGCAAGCAGTCTCACATCGTTTAAAATCATTAGGAATGATTCATAAACAAGGAAATTGGGTTCCGTACGAATTAAAGCCGAGAGATATTGAACGCCGATTATGCTTAGGTGAAATGCTGCTAGCTAGACATAAAAAAAGGGTTTTTTACATCGTATCATAACTGGTGATGAGAAGTGGATACATTATGACAATCCAAAAAGAAGAAAATCATGGGGATTACCTGGCCACGCGTCAACATCAACAGCAAAACCGAATATTCACGGAAAAAAACTTATGCTGTGTATTTGGTGGGATCAGCTAGGTGTAGTGTATTATGAGTTGCTTAATCCGAGCGAAACAATTACTGGAGCCCTCTATCGAACAAAATTGATGAGATTGAGCCGAGCTCTGAAGGAAAAACGCCCTCAATACTATTCTAGACACGAAAAAATTATTCTTCTGCATGACAATGCTCGTCCACATGTTGCGGCTCCCGTGAAAAAGTACTTGGAAACACTTGATTGGGAAGTGTTACCCCACCCGCCGTATTCACCAGACATTGCACCGTCCGATTATCACCTGTTCCGGTCCGTAGCACATGCTCTGACGGCGCAGCGGTTCACATCTTATGAGGATACCAAAAATTGGGTTGATTCGTGGATAACCTCAAAAGACAAGGAGTTCTTCAGACGTGGGATTCGAATGCTGCCTGAGAGATGGGAAAAAGTGGTTGCAAGTGATGGGCAATATTTTGAATAAATTTATATTACCGTTCTTCTACAATAAATATTTAATTTGTGTTAAAAAACGGCGGAAACTTATTTGTACTCCTAATAATTTAGTCTATATTATCATTGTTATTTCTAACAATGATTAGTTAAGCAGATACTATTCATTATTTCATAAAAAAATAGTGCTTGAGTTAATAAAAAAAAGCTTTATTTACTTTTCATGTTTTGAATACGTGACAACTGTGTTCCTTAATCTTTAATTGTTACCTGCGTTAACTACCAATACCTCCCCTCCTACCTGGACCTGGTTCACATAAGGTCGTAGTCCGATGGGGAATAACTTGTAACTACGACGTTTACTTTACGAATCTTATGACTCCAGAGCCCGATTATTTAATTTTTTTGGCCACTATATCTTGACCCCCCTGTATATAAGAAATATATATTGATAATGGACCATCAGTTATCTACAAAACTTTTAATCAGATTCTTAGGACTTGACAATCAATAAAAAAAAATCTTTGATTCACTGCGTGCAACATATTAAATTACCTAAACTAATTACATGTTTTGTAATTTTGAAGCTTACTTGATGATTGTAAATTGGCTTTAATTCGGACCATAAAACCAAATGAGATCTACTTAAGATATCATCAAGCTTCACACTGAAATATGCAAGTCGTTAATTAAAATTGAAATAAGGCACTTGCACTCACTATTTAATGCAGAACCGGTGATTATAGACCATGCTGGGTCTTAAATCCAAAATTGCTAACAAGTGGCATCTTCAGCAATTGCAGCTTTCTAATTTAATTTGATTGAGTGCCTGCCTACCCCATCATTTTAAAAATTAATTTATACCATAATCACCTTCAATTTACTTTTTGGTTCATAGTTCATGGGTTATGCAATGTTTTGAGCAATTTTTTTTAATTGGCCACTTGTAATCAGAAAATTGATGGGCATGTTAATTTCAATCGATGGAGCAGTATTTAAGGCTTATTCTCAACGAGAATGAGATGCCGAGAGACTTTACGCGGGCTTTTGGAATGTTTGAAAGTGGAATTCTCGCCAAAAGTCCTAAGTTAAAAACTCGTAATTTGTTGAGGTCATATCTGCAACAATAACGTATAATCCAGTAAAAAAAAATTATGACCGGGATGAAGATGACTTGCCTTAGACTAACCTCAAAGTTCAGTTATCAGTAGCTCTGCTTTCTGCTCTTAAGATCGTAGTTTTAATGCCACCCAGAAAAAGCATTTGTCTGACAAATATAAAGTTTTATTTTGGTCCCGCAAACTAATAAAAAAAAAACCCACTACATAAGGATTATATCAGTTATTATCTGGTTTCCATTGTACAAACTATGCTTAGTTTGGGTCTAGGTGGCGTAGTGTGAAATTCATATGACTATTTGTTATTAATATTATTTCTCATAATTTTATCGAATACATTTCGTAAAATTGCACGATGACGTTGTAGTTACCATCTTGAGATAATTAATTTCAAGAATCATCTGAAAACAGGAGTTTTAAATAAGTATATATGTCGGATGTCGGAGTCATAAATGTTTTTTTGCAAAGAGCATTTTATATCGACATTTTATAATCGACTGGCCTCATAATGCAGTTGGTAGCAGCTCTGCCTTCTGTGCTGTAGGTCGTGGGTTCGATTCCTACTCAGGACAAACATTTGTGTAACGAATATAAATGTTTGTTCTGTGTCTGTGTGTTAATGTTTTATATCATGTATGTATTAAAAAAAACTCATACTATATTTATGCATTCTATCAGTTATTTAGTTCCTATAATGCAAGCTATGCTTAGCTGTGTGAAATGTCCATGAATATACAATAAAAAAACTCAAATTATAAGTCTAGTTTATAAGAAGATTATAAGTCTAGTTTGATATGTCCTACGTTGAGAATAAGGTCCATCTCTGGTCTTTTTAATATGATAGATTGAGTGCTGCTCGCTGACACGCCAATACATAATTCGATATTCATTCGTCAAATAAGGTGTTGTAAATATTTGCTGGTGAATTAAAGTAAAAGGGTATTGAGTTATGATATGAGTTAAAATAGCTAATCACTGTTTGAATGTTTGAAACTACTCTACATGTTTCTATAGCAGAGACACGATGCTGCTCTTGGCAAGCTAGAAAAAGGGAAAGAAAGAAAGAGAAAGGTATACGTGGAGGTCAATTTGAATAATATATATTATTACGACTTTTATTACGTTAAGTTTACACACTCATACCCTTGCACTAGGATTCTCAGTTGAAAGTTGCATGGACAAACACCAAATAGTGTTTTTCACATGAAAAAATTATGTGCACATTACCACGTTTTCGAAACAGTGACGGAAAACATCGTGAGGAAATCGTCTTGGTAGATGTCGCATATCTTAAAACCAAACATTCGAAGTCATGTGACATTTACCAATCCGGATTGGGCTCCCATGGTAAATCAGAGCCTATTCACTATCAATTATCGATGGTGGGCCGGTGTCCCTGCAGTGGGAATAGTAGTACGGTACGGACTGTACCTGTACTGTGAAATATCCTTCGTAAAAATGTAAATATAACCGATTTAACATCAGTTGTAGGCAAAAATATTTATATTATTTTATAATATAGATAAACAATCTTTTATATTCTGCTATTATTGTACCATTTTGCATTGAAACCAAAATCGTAGTTTCCTTTTATGGCATTGAAACGTTAGACTAAAACCAAATAGTTAAACAATTTTTTTCATATTCAAAAATCAACACAACCTAAACTTACTACATTTTACCTGCAGTATAAGTTTATATAGTAATATATTATATATAAGTTTTCTATCGACGCCGGATTGAAAGCGAAACCGCTACAAAACATCGCATTGTACTTGAGCAAAAAAAAATCAAAGACCCATCATTTTCTTTTCTCACGGGCATAATAAAATAGTATACCGATCATTACAAAGCACCTCTCGAACTGACACGTAGGTATATTAATTCCAAATGACCATCAGATCGATGCTTCTTTCGTCACTGTATGAAACATCAAATACATGTAATTAGAGGTACTGGTAAACTACGGTCATTGTGGACCGTATTCTTTAATTACGAAGGCCGATACTGAATGGTGGAAACCTTGGTCATAGAGCAAAATTGTTATTAGGTACAGATCCATTAGATTTTCAATGTTATGATTGGGTAGTACAGTTACGTTCATTATTACGTTTACACACTAATGCCCTGCAAATTCCCTGTGTTGCAGGTGGTATGGACAAACACAGAAACACAAGGCAAACCTAAGACCTGTGAACAAGACTTTGCCCTGCTTACACAAAGTCTGACCCGGCCTAAACTCAAACTCTTTTATTCCGTTACATCTCAAGGATCGTTTGGACACGTATTATTTTATACACACAAGTAAACATATTCGTGCGCATATATCGTGTCAAATTACAGTCAGTTTTCATGATTTAGTTAAACCTATTTGTTATGTGTACGTCTATTTCTAATCTCTTTCATTTGGGTGATAATAACCAGCTCTGGTGTCGGAGTCTTCAAGCCCGACATGCCTTATCGACTAATATAGCCGGGACTAACATCTTAACGTGCCCTCCGTTCCGTGCACGAAAGCGCTCTCTTTAAATGACCAGACGGTCACTTAAATTTCTGGCCACAATACCCAATTATAACTCGGGCTCCTTTGTAGCTAAATGCTTATAAACAATTACGTCTAGTTTCTTTATTCAACTAAATGGACTGTACGTGGATTAACAAAAAGTTAAAAGGTTCTCATTTTTTACAATTTCTATTCGGCCTACTTCCAAGGATATATTGTACTTATGCACACAATAAAAAGATATAAAATTTGCTTACTCCGTAAAAAAATATGCATTGACATATGTACATCAAACCAGGGGGCCTAGTTGCCTGGGGGGTCCAGTGGCTCGAGCTTTGAATTCCTACACCAGCTCCCTGGGTGGTGCTACGAGTAAAAGAGTAACAAAAAGTAGCAGTAGAACCTGTGCAAAGTTCACCCGGAAAAGTTCTGCCACATTTGATTATCTGCCGCCAAGCAGTGCACTCGCATGGAGAACAATACGATTAAAATGTTTAAATACTAAAGTTATTAATAAGAACGCATGATCTTGTATATAAATTTATATAAAAAAGTTACGTTTCCAAGTAATTTTTAAAGAATTCAATAGTATTTTTGACTTTTGACTTTGATTTAGCCTTTTTTCATCGGAGAAAAAAGTTTCCAATGCAAGCAATCTGTGTTACATTCAGCTAACGTGTATAATAATTCTTATATTCTATAAAGGTTAGGCCATAATGCTTTTGGAAAACAATCGATTACAAACACATCGTTATGAATTTAATATTACGAGTATTGAATAGGCTATACAATGACGATGAACCTTCATACACTTTATTATCTTAAAATTCAAGCTCACACACGTGATTAAGATAAATAATTAGTTATTTCTATTCCACCTTTATTTCAGATAAGAGTAAGTTCAAATTTGAACATCACGCCAATAGTTGAGATGTAGAATTGAATGGCAACGTTAAAAATATACATCAAAGTAATGTGTTAAAGTTTACCTGTGAATGAACATTGATGATTTCTTAATGACTCTTCAAAAATGAATGGATAAAGATGGTAGATTTATGTTCTTTAAAATCTTTGACCTGATATTCAGAACTGGTGACAAATCATCAGTACGAAAGCGTGAAACAATAAACGTTTATATACTCATACCTCTGCACTAGGATTCCCTGTGTCGCAGATGGCATGGCCAAACACAGAAACACAAGACAACCACCCAAGGCCTGAGAACTAACTTCATGCTCACCACACAGTGTGCCCCGGCCGGGAATCGAACCCCTTTCTTCGAAGGCTACTATCAACTAAGCCGTCACGGAAACAATGCAGGTAATTTTGATGCTGGAAACGGAAATCAACAAATATAATTAACAATGTTTTTTAATAGAATTTTGGCATGTCATTACAAATTAACGGTTATATCGAATGCGCAGACGCAGGAATTCTCTGTGGAAATATCTCACTCTTTCATTATTGTAATGTGGAATATACAACACACTCGAAGTGATCTGGACCGTTAGCAGCAAAATGTCGATCAATATATATTTAAAAAAAACCTTATATCGCAGGAAGCATGCAAGTTGCTCTGATTTTGATAAAGTACTACTGTACTACTACTTTATCAAAATCAGAGCATCTTTTATGTACCTAAAATGTACCAAAAAGTTTTATGTATCTACTTAGTACCATCTATATATATAAAATTGATGTCTGTTTGTGATATAAAAATAACAAATTTTTACTGCATTTGAAATTATATACGGTACTTAAAAAAAAACTCTATTTACAATTTTTGTCTCTGTTTTATCCGGCTAATCTCCGAAGAAACGACTGTACCGATTTTAACGCGACTTTCACTGACAGAATGTTGATGTTATAAGGAGTAATTTAATTTACTTTTTTTTTTTTAAAATAACTATTTTTCAACTAAAAGTACAATAAAGTATCAATACTAGCGTAATTTTTCTGCAGACGGTACGCACCAGAACATATTCAAGCTTCTTTTGTCATTTAGTCTAATGATGGTCAACGTTGATGTTTTGTCCATCGGAATGTGTCACGATTAGAGTTTGTGTCACAAATAAAAGTACACCTATACACATAATGGCCACATGAAATATCTCTATTGCTGCAATGAGATACACCTCGGTCTCGGAACTCGTTTCTATTACCGGCTGGGGCACACTGTGTGGTGAGCATGATGTTTGTGCTTGGGTCTTGGGTGTTTGTCCATGCCATCTGCCATAGGGAATCTTAATACAGGGGAATGCCATGTCTCAAGAGATTGATCTCTTGAGATCATCGTCATAGAATGATTAGCCGAAAAAAACAAGACAGACAAACATAAAAAAAAAATTGTTAGTTTTTTTTTTGTTTGATACTTTCAAATGCATTTAGTAAAAAGCTGTTATATTGATATTACAAACAAACATCAATTTTATTTATTTGTATGTATAGACTAACTGAACCACGAGATGTTCACAATTATTTCACAATTTGACAGTAGGCTGTCAATCGACGTAGTGGCAAAAACTCATAGAAAGCAAAGATATTATATAAAATATCATTGATAGGTGTGTTGTTTACGTTTTACCGTGTAATTTTTCCATTTTTACTCTTCATAAAAACCTTCATCGGATTTCAACGAATATTTTTATTTCGTTCCATTCTCGAGTTTTGCGCTTAGTGGATACGCACGCCGCGTATCCTCTAAGCGCAAAACACGTGCTAAAAAAGAAATACATTTTGTGCCTAATGCATTGTTTTAGTTGTTTAGGTTACTTTCGCATTATTGCCTTTCTAATGAAACCGGTTAGGGGCACATCGGTTGGATGGTTACAAAGTCTAACGGACATTGGTTGAAACGATTTTTGTGTTGTATATATTGTTGTATTTTGTGATGGATTATGTCAGTTTATCAAAAAGCTGTCAAACTAGGCCGGACACGTCTGCCGCACGTCTAGAGACTTTTGGGCTCAGATCACCACAGAATATGTTCCACTCAACGCAATGCGGTTTGTGACTCACATATTATAAACAAACTATAATAAAAAAAACTCACTTTTGTGAGTTTTGCGTCAAAAGTCCTATCCAATGTAATCGCAGTGTGCACTAAATCGTCAGTTTATTAGAAAATTGCGGGTATTTATGAAATAATACGTCCATTAGAACGATATCAGCCGCTTGTATGTCGGATTCGTGACTATCTGGCCATTAATGTGGCTTGCAAAACGTTTAGCTCAATCACTGCGGAGAAACCTCGGAAAATTCGCTGGTGTTCCCAATAAATATTACAATGAAAATCGGTAACAAATACACAGACTAATAAGATTAATTATTATTTTAAAGGTAAAATTATGTTCCTAAGGTTTGATCTTAGAGACAATTAAGCACATTCTTATTCAGGGAACTTAGAAGAGATGCTTGCGAGACTCTATTTCATACGTCTATTACGTATGAAATAGAGGAATAAGATTAGCTTAACATGAGAACTGACTGTAATTTAACATATCTGTATGTATGTTATGTACAAGACAATGTATGATAACGTTAGACATCCGATGCGATGTGATGCACAAACATTTTTTTGTGTCGCTACGAATTAGGACAAACGATTTATAAATACAAACTGATTGTTTGAACGAATGTCACTTTTTAACTTGTCAAGAATAATTGTTTATAATATACGGAATTAAAAAAAAAATCTATTTAGTCTTTGACGGCTACTACTATCTAAAAAACCATATACAATTGGCTATCGTTGTACAATGTTATTCCTAATAATGTATGTGCTTCATCCAAGTCTCTTGTTTTTACTCCCATGATAAATAAATATATTGAGACTAATAATATTTCAGCGTAAAATATGTTCTAACACCAACTGTAAATTACTGTATTAATATAATAATTTTATTTTGCTGTCTATTTTATGTTTAGTTACTCAAATCACTAAATTAATTAATTAATCTTTCTATGACTACATGCTACGATAGAAGAAGTAACGTTTCCAAGTATTTTTTTTAAGAATTCATCGGAAATAAAGTAATTTGACTTTGACTTTAACTTTGACATTGGCGAATGAATTGGCTAACCTAATCGAAGCCATATAACAAGAAAAGCAAAAATAACCATGTAAAGTATAAAATACACTTTGAAGAACAAAACATATTGATTGCGTACATTACAAAGTTATTATGTGATCATATTTAGAACACAAAATCGAGTCAAAGTTGAACATATTGATATTCCCAGAGAAAAACAACAATGCGAGACTTCCAATACTTGTTCACAATACTGTACATCCAAAACTCGCTTTGCACAATCGATGTGAGCATTCCCGAATACGAATACTTATCCCAGCGTTTGACCCCAGAAGAATGCCGTCGTCTCTATGCCTCTTTGCATTTTGTAACCTTCAACCTCCACGTCTTATCGGACGAAAAAGTACCACAAATATCCTGTCTCAAGCTCCTTTTGAAATGGGATAGGGGCACAGAAAAATGGGAGGGCCATGATAAAAGTCACGTGAATGTTGTTCAAAGTCTTAGCGAAATTGGAAAAGAAGACTT
Source organism: Aplocera efformata (assembly GCA_921293045.1). NCBI lineage: Eukaryota > Metazoa > Arthropoda > Insecta > Lepidoptera > Geometridae > Aplocera > Aplocera efformata. Next base: position 4,866,653 of record OV121057.1, read on the forward strand.
GGCGGATTGGCTAAGTAAAACTATTCTCAAGAAACTGGCTAGAGATGTCAATGATGCTTTGGATACTAAATTTATCAACAAGACCGATCAATTTATTAAAAAACCGACTAAAATTAATGCATTGGTTGAAGACGATTGGACATTTCACGATACGATCATGTGGATGGTTTTAGCAGTCATGGTAATAAGTACAGCTATTGTAGTTACTCGCCTTGTAACGATATGTTACAAAATGAGAGAAAGACAAAAGAAGGTGAAAGAGGAAGAGATGTTGGAGCTTCTAAGTTATGGATCAGTGGACAGTGATCAAGAAACGATTTACGAATGTGTTCTAAGTAGAAACAAAGTTGGTGAACATGATGAATAGAATTATGATTGAAAATTACAATGAATATTGTTGGAGTGTACAGCGGTTTTTACTTTGTCTAATAAATGAACCCGATGTTCTTAGTTTTTTCGATGATAATTAATAGTATCTTTTAATTAATACGTGCGTTTTTAGCTTCAATTTCAAAATTATTATTATTATTATAAAAACATGTTACAAGGAAGAAATCTTGAAAAATTTACATATTATCGCATCAACAATTCCAGCCTACCTAATTCCCGATTGAAAACAATGGCAGCTACAAACTCATAACTTTTACAAGTTAAAAACTTGTTACCCATCCTACATAGGTATGGGAAAATAGACGCCCACAATGCTAAAACTCCGCCAAAAAACATTCGGTAAAAAAGATTGCTATATGTGCATTCATTCTCTAATAATCTTTATCTACTAAAAGTAATATAATAAAAATTTCATAACTGATTTAAAATTTCGTATTGTGTCAATAATTTTTCAAGATATAAGTAGTGCCAGAATATTAAGAAAAGCTGCCATCAGATTATTTTTACTTCTGCGCTGTAGGTAGTTGGTTCGATTCCCACCCAGGACAAGTTTTTATGTTACAAACGATGTTTGTTCTGTGTCTCGGCGTTAATAAGAATTATTTGTACGTATTTACAAAACTACCTACTATATTAGTATTCTTTCAGTTGTCTGGTTCCATAGTTGAAACTAAGCTTAGTTAGGGGCTAGATAGTGCTGTGTGAAATTTATTCAATTAATTAGTTTTTTTATTTTTCTTTCTCGTATGTATGAGACAGACATTACCATAGCTACTTGAGATTATATTGCGTAACCAATTAAAGGTTCTTAAAGTTTCAATTTCAAATTATACTCTTAGTACTCTGCCAATCGCAAAGTAGCAATCAATTGGCAACTTCGCCACTGGCCGCAGTCATCATTATGACTATCTGACGCCGCATCCAGCCAATCACGGTGTTTAATTACTGTTCTGTGCAAATCAAGGCGAGCTTGCTAACAAGGGCCATACAACCGCATGCAAAAGTATTATATTTTTTATAAAAATTGTGTACGATGGTTCAAATTTTTTTGCAAATTATACTCACTGCGTTATAATTAATAGTTATGGTAATTTCCCGCAGCGCTATTTAGACCCAAACTAAGCATATCGTATATCATATACTATGTGGTCCAGATTACTGATATAAAAACTATTTTTGTAAACACATACATATAATAAACATGCACGCACAGTAAAAATGTTTTATAGGATGAAGTGAAATTACATAATTATGCCACTAAAGATTAGTAACAGATTTGCATGATTATTTTTTTACAAAGACTATTCGAAAGTTCGTAAAGTAGCTCGCATCTGTAGGTGGGAATCTCTAGTATCCCTACAGGTATCCCCTGAGTGGTGCCAAAGGAGCAACTAAAAGAAGCACTCAAACTTGTGCACTTTTTTTCGTCCAAGATACGAAAAAGACGTGACATAAGTCAATACAAATTGGTTCCTGTGAACATACCCACTCTCGCTTCTCGTGAACCTGTGGGTTGGTGCGCTACTCATCTGAGTTAACTTCTGTCGCTACCAGTACACGGCTTTAGCAGTACGCACAGACATCTCGGGTGTCATCGCGGCGATAAGCCTCATTAGACGGTTGAACTTCATAGATTGCGGGTAGCCTACAGGAGTTCGATAGAGCTTTGGTATGCTAGAAATACTTAGATGGATAGTTTGTGTTTCTAGAATATATCGGGCGCGGCTAGGTAATATTGAAAGTAAAAGAAGTATTTTTGATGATGACTCTGATGGGCCTTGCTAACAGTTTTGACAGTTCGTCTCTGCTCAGTCAATAGCTTAATGAGTAACATTTCATTTCCTTTTATATAACACTAGCAGCCCGTCCCGGCTTCGCACGGGGTAGTGACATAACTACAATAGTTGGACATATGCTACCGCGGAGTTTTTCGTAGACATTATGATGTTCTTCAATATTGTTGTACATTATTTTGTTCTATCGCTAATAGTTTCGGTAGCGCATTCGATGAAAGACATTTCAAGACTCATTTTTCTACACCTTCGGTTACATTGTTCAAATTTTACCAAGGATCCCTAATTTTTTTCAAAACGAAATGTAGCCTATGATAAATTGGAAGAATGTAGCATTCTATTGGTGAAAGAATTTTTTAAATCGGCCCATTACTTTTTGAGCCTATTCATTACAAACATACAAACATACAAAAATAGGTACAAATCTTTCCTCTTTATAATATAAGTGTAGAAGAAGGAACTCTAGGAACATTCTGTTATGTCACAAAATATTGGTAAATAGAGAAACAGACAGGTATCATTTTATTACAAGTAAAATCAAAACCATTATCATTTCTGTTGTATTAGCGCGACGTCACGATAAATAAAATAAATTATTATTTAAAACTGTTAAGTGACATTGGATTCGAGTCCTTTAAATCAAAACGGGCTTAAATTTTATCAGAATATGTGTCGATATGGATAAAATTCCAAAAATAATCTACATCAAGATCGGTGGAGCGGAATCTTCGGTATAAGCATCCAAACCGCACTTAACCGGTGTTTTCTTCTATGTGTCAATTCAGAGTTGACTACCACAATTAATATTCAAAACATTTCCATACTAAAACGCTCTTATTCTTAAAAGATAATTCCAAGACTGCGACGTTTTCGCAAGACGCACGTGCACCCGTTATTAATAGCATACAGTGACTTCGTAATTGCCTACATTAGTTATTTTCAAGTGTTTTAACGCCACTGTACCACAGACTGAGCATTTCAGAAGCAAAACTCGATATAATACGACCCAGCACTGTCAAGCAAGAACGAAGAAACTTAACGTGTAGTCACCACAATCAAAAATCTCGCGTTCATTAGCCATAATATATTTGATAGATATTTATTATGTTAAACAAAATTTAAAATATTAAGCACTTAAATAACTTATGATATTATAGTATCCACGTTACTCGGGTCCGTATGTGAGACCCTCAGAATCCCAAAACATGTTTACCGAGTGGTGCGAAGGCGCAACACTAAAGTAGCAGTACAACAAATGCACGAATTTTATCTTTGCGATGGTAGAATTGGTAATAATCGTATAGCAAATATAATAAATAAATACTCATGGACATTTCATATAGTTTATAGCTTTAAGCAGATTGATATTTTTTTTTTGTAAATGTTAAATATGCTATTTTCGTTGCATAATTCGTAAAATGTTTGTCCTGGACTAGAATCCACCAACTGAGCTGTGAGGCTAGTCGTAATGGTACATAGTAGATATAACAAACTTTTTCATCTGTATTCAGTTAACTGTGGCATTACTATCGCACCACTTACTGTGGGTGTCACACTTTGAATATTTTATGGTAGTAAAGAACGGATATGCTATTATGTGCGGTCAGTTAGATGAAATATAGATCACTGCGTAAATCTTGTTTTATTTGCGGACAGTAAATTAATAATATGTTTATTTTGCTGAGTTTTCAAATAATTGAGTCGTAAACCAGTGGGAAGTTTAATTACGAAGGTATCCAAATTTAATTAACTTTGGTGATTCAGTTTGAGACCTGCTTTGATAAAGATATTATAGAAGATATTTATAAGCAAAACATATTTTTCCGAGCAAAATGTTTTTATTGCCATTTTAGGCACTGATTGGTGTTATAAGGTTTATCTTTTTGTCTGTCTGTCAATGTGTGTATTTTCTTAGGTCCATTAAGGAAATATAACTCGTAAAGGCCATTTTAAAAAATCTATAGAAGAATGTTTTGATAATTAACAAAGCAGATAATGCTAGTAATTACCCATACTATTAAATTTCAATAATTATAAAATCGGATAATTCATTACAATAACTTGTTTCGAATTAAGCATAAAACCAGCAGACGAGATATTGATAAATATATTAGATATCAACATGTACTATTATATAATTTAGGTAATTACTATATTTAAGATTACTTTGAAGTCTGACCGTGGACCGTGATGATGGGCAGAAGCGGATAAATCAGGCGAAATTACTATCAATACTTCCTGTTGACGGGTTCCCACGACGTTTGTGTGAATACGAATAATAAAAAGTCGGTTTCGTACAACAGTGGTTACAGCTGAACTCAGTGTTCAGTTGGTACAATACCGAAGTATGACAAGATTTAAGATGCAATCTGCACCTCAGTATCAAATAATTTTAAGATTATTTAGTTTGAATTTGAAAAAAAAGTAAAAAAAAAAATTCTCAATATTTTTTCCTAAGCGCATTTCTCATTTTCTGCTTTAGTCCAAAGTCGGGACGAGTTGCAAGTTTAAAATAAATATGAATTAGTTTACACGTTCTTATTACTAAGTTTAGTGCCAGTTCAAACCCTATCCGACCTTCTATGGGGAAGAACAAGCAAATTTAAATATTTCATTTAAATTATAATAGCCTGCTTTAATTTTATACTCCCGTAAATACTTGCATCACCATATTGAGATTTATAAAGTGAGCTAGATACTATATTATGAGCTGCGTCAGTGATAACTTTGATTGATCAGATGTGTTTATGACCACAGTACTAATAATTACTTACCCAAGATTGAACCCAAGAAGTGAATTGGGATTATAAAATACTCTTCATCGTTTAGTAATTGATTTATACTTTTGAAAATGAGATGGGGCGTAAAGTATTATAGAACAAATAAGAGTTGAAGAATTTAATAAAATGTATTTAGATAAATATTCGAGGAGTTTTTTTGAATACATATAACTATTTGTTGATTATTCGTATTAACACCGAGATACAAAACAAACATTTACGTTCGTCACAAATTATTGTACTGGAAGGAAATTTAATCCACACCCTACAGCGGAGAAGGTAGACCTTTAAATATTATACATTTCTAATGAATCTTAATGATGATTGTCCTATTTGGCAAACGCTATGAGTACAAGGGCACTCTTAGCAACGACTGGCCTCAGAGCTCACAACTCTGCTTTTTGCGCAGTCCTGGGTTCGATTCTCACTTAGGATAAAATAATTGGTGACCAACATATATATGTTTAATCTGTTCCGTGATTATATTAATGTATGTAATTACAATAAAAAGAATAACATAAGTATCCTATCTGTTCTCTAGCTCTTATAGTACAAACTTAGTTAGTTTGGGCCTAGATGGCGCTTTGTGAATTGTTCATGAATATTGACAATAGTTATTTATTAAAAATGTTAATTACTATCACAATTAACCAATTTTAATCCACCTACCTTCATAACAAATTTTATCCAAATCCGTTCAGCCGTTGAAGCGTGAAGGATTAACAAACATACCGACAAACTTTCGCATTATATTAGTATGAAAACAGTATGCAGGTAAATACTTTCTAAGATTTATTTATTGATTTTTCACCAATAATATAGCCATAACTTGTAACTTTTAATTCATTACATACATAATCTATAACTCGATCTCACTGCTGATTAAAAACTTAATCATTATTAAGATGTACTTAACTTTTTAGTGAGCGCAGAGATGAAGAAATTGACAGGTTTATTTAAAAAATAATATGAAATGCATATCTGAAGTGTAAAATATGGTAGATACTTTCAATAAGCTAAAATAAGTGTTTTAACGCTTTGAAGTGTAGCGTCAATCAAACGGTGCAAGAACTTGATTGATGAGAACTGATTGCCAAGTATTTAAATGTATATATAAAAGTTTGTTTTTAAACTTGCTGCGCCCCGCGGATTTACCCGCAGTTGAACAAAAAGTGACAGAAGTGGTCTTTTTGGCTAGTCACTAAAATAGTACTTCAAGTACTTTAAAGTAGCCTATCACGGTTATGAGCTACCTTCATAAAAAATTTCATCCAAATACGCCAATTCAGTTGCGTGAATTACTCCTTCATGCAACTGAATTCCACACATACATACATACAGACAAACTTTCGGATCTTCATAAAGACCTTGATGGCTACGAGTAAATAGTTTCTTTAGCACGTATGTATAATTTTAAAATGTTATTTCATTATCAGCTGTTTAGAGGTGATCTTACCTTTAAATGTACCGAGGCAGACGTAATATTAGTGATTTTATCTTAGTGTCTTGAATCTTAGTGTCTTCTTACCGTTTGGAAACCGATCCTTATAATTGCAGCTTATATGTATTAGCTTATACGTTATACATATTTTGAAGTGTTTAAGTAGTCAGACTCAATGTTTAGTGACCACAATTGGCTACCCGCAGTTATGTCATTATTTTTCAATTCACCACGATTAGTGAGTTTTATCGACTCATGATATTTCAACAACATGTAACTGCGTCGAAATGTCGGGAGTCAACAAAATTGATAAATCATGGTAAATAACTCAGTAACCTGAAAAATAATTTACTTAACCATGATAGTTTTAAAAGTTGTTGTTCCCCATGTCTACTAAAACCCGAAAAGTATCGTCTACCTTCTGATCTCCAAAGCGCATCTGCCTCCTCGCATTCCTGGCCACGTTCATCCGGCAGAGGAACACCCTGTCTTCTCCATCAGCCGGCGCTCGGGACAGTTCAGTCCTGACTGCCTGCTGGTCTTGCTTGTCGATCACGTCGTAGACGCTGTCACCGTGGATTAGCAGGTCTTCCTGTGGGCAACGGTTCAGATTAACTACTTTTCGATACAATTGTAAGATACTCTTAATTAACGTCAAGGTTCTACTACATTGTTTTATGTTAAATAAACCAGACAAGTTTGATTCGGGTCCGCAAAGTGAGAGATCCATACCACCGAATTTATATGTATATTCAGGATTAGTGACAGAGCTTAGTGAAAAAACCTAGAGGCATTTGCCATTAGGAATACTGAAACACGACATAATACCTTTTATAAAACAAACAAAACCAACTTTAGAATAATAGGGCTATTAATTATTTCTACCACGGACAAAAAATCTTTTGTTTTTCAATGAGAGCTTTTCATTTTCGATTTAAAAAGAAAAAATTGTTCCTGCGGGTTCGATAGATGACTCTGTTTTGTTGTTGGTTGACACATAGTTGGCAGAAGGTAAAGTCGAAATCACGATAGCAAAAATTATTGATTGTTGGAAAAAGCGGCTTTGTTTTTGTTTTGTGTGCGGCAATTTCGTGGTGATTCTTAAAATATTTTCGTACAAAATTTGATTCAATAAACGTTTTAATCGAATGTTGACGTTGATATTCAATTTGTTTCTGATATTTTACCAACTACAAAGCAGCATCATCTGGTATCGATGTTGGAAACATGGTCGCGAAAAGCACTCATTCATATGAGGTAAGTATTGCTCGCGTGTGGCCTAACAAATAAAACATTAAAGTAACAGATTACAAATAAAAGTGGTGAAATAACATCTACCCAAGACCATTCACAGCGAAACGTAAGGAAGCGTTAGACAAAGCTGCCGCGAGGATGATTAAAATAATACATCTTGCGGTCGGCACACTGATGAAAACGTCTACGCAATCTCACAAAGTATACCCCTGTTTAAAAATAAAAGCCTCAGCTATGGTGACGGAACCTGGTACCACAATTAGCATTCTGTATTCTGTCAGCGTGGTGGCCCAGGGGCATAGACGGCGACTTTCAACCTGAAGGTCGCTGGTTCAAACCCACACGTGCAGCAATGAGATTTTTCACTTGAAAAATTTATGTGCGCTATACCACGTTCTCGAAACGGTGACGGAAAACTTCGTGAGGAAACCGGCATGTCTTAGAACTATAAATTCGAAGACATGTGACATCTAGCAATCCGGATTGGGCTCCCGTGGTAGATCAAAGCCAATTCACTCTCAATTATCGAGAGTAGGCCGGTGCCCCTGCAGTGGGAACATTAGAGGCTGGTACGGATTCTGTCAGCCATTCTTTGAAGTATTCGGTCAGTGATCGGTGAGTAGAATTCTCAGCTTAGCTGGCATTGAACTGAGCAGTCGTTAATATGCAATAGAGCTCTCGATTTCAGATATTATGTATCTTCAGAAATTAATGTGAATAGAAATTACGATAAAAAGACAAATAAGTATCAAATTATTAAAACAATAATAATATTAATTAAAAAATATATATTATACTAGCTAACCCGGCCACGCGTTGCTGTGGCTAATGTTTTTGTCATATGATATTAATAGGTGTGTGAATATGACTCCGCCCCTTTTTGTCAAAATAAAACACATTTGTTCGCTTACAAAATTAAAAAAAAAATTATTGAAAGTATGCTCCATCTGCAGCTACAACCTTCGCCCATCGTTCAGGTAGTTTTCGTATTCCTTGCTGGAAGAAGTCCTGGTCTTTTGAGCTTATCCAGTTGTCAATCCAAATTTTGATACTTTCACATGAAGTAAACTTTTCTCCAGTAAGGTCTGTCTGCATCGTCCGGAATAGGTGGTAATCCGAAGGAGCTATGTCTGGTGAATATGGCGGGTGGGGTAACACTTCCCAGTCCTATCCCTCTAAATATCTTTTTACGACTTCTGCGGTATGCGGTTTGGCATTGTCATGCTGAAGAACTAATTTGTTATGTCTATTCACCCATTCTGGTCGTTTTTCTTCTATGGCTCGCTTCAAACGCATTAGTTGTCGTCGGTAAACTTCTCCATTAATAGTTTCAGAGGGTTTGAGCAACTCATAATATACAATACCTTTCTGATCCCACCAAATACAGAGCATGACCTTGGCACAGTGAATATTTATTTTTGGCTGTGATGGGCCTGGTTCGCCTGGTTTCACCCAAGCTTTTTTGCGTTTAGGATTTTCGTAGTGTATCCATTTTTCGTCTCCTGTGACTATCCGATGCAAAAATCCTTTTCTTTGCTGTCTTTGAAGCAGCATTTCACAAATTGTTTTCCGACGTTCCATGTCTCTTTCTTTTAAATCATGTGGAACCCAGTCACCGGCTTTTTGAATCATTCCCATCATTTGTAAACGCTTTGCAACAGTTGAACGATCAACATTTAATGCTGCAGCTAATTCTGATTGAGTTTGGCAAGAATCTTCCGCCAATAATGCTTCCAATTCAGCATCTTCAAATTTTTTTGGTGGTTTTCCATGTTCTTTATCCTCAGTACTAAAATCGTTATTTTGAAATCGTCGAAACCATTCCTTGCAAGTTGTATTAGACGGAGCATGCTCACCATAAATCTCCACAAGCAAACGATAAGTTTCCGCTGCAGTTTTCTTCGCAATAAAATAATGTAATAACACTTCCCGCAAATGACGTTTATTTGGAATAAAAACCGACATTTTCGAAAAGGTGAAAACAATTGTTGCTTACACTTCAACCAAATATCATAAAATGCGTTAGATAGCTGACATTCAGTACTATCGAATACAAGTATGGTCATTTATTAGTACACGTAAACAATACTAAAAACGACATCTGTTGAGAAAGGGCGGAGTCATATTCACACACCCAATATAATTTGCAATAAAATAATATTGCGATCATAAATTGAGATGTTTCAATCAAACTGCGCACGGTGTTCAAATTTGATTAAAATCGGTTAAGTAGTTTAGGAGTCCATCGCGGACAAACATCGTGACACGTAATTTATATATATTAAGATATTAGTTCTTCCACGGAAGGAGTAATGTCATACTTCTTTGCCCATAAAGTAAGTAGTGATAGTCGAATAATAGGAAAATCATATATATTTTTTAAATATTTTGTTTATGGTTTTTCCCCTAAATCAGATCTTAGTTGTTTACGTTGTGTGTAGTCTTTAATTACAGAATTTTAGTGAGTGAGCATTTTTAATTATTGTTATATCAATCTTACATAAGTCACTATTTGTATTTAACTAACAATAGGTTAGTTTCCAAACAAATTACTTATGTCCAAGTTACTCAACATTTTAATCAATTCTTATAACCACAAAGCAGCAATTGTTTTACGATAGAAAATCCAGTCTGTAATCTACAAGATTACCTTGTTCCAGCATTGAATTTAAAACAATAATTATAGTTTAAAACCTTCCACTTTGACCTTCCGTCGGCGGGTCAATGAATCTGTTGTATAATTTCCTTTAGTTTCTGTAAAATTTCAATTAACTTAGGACTGGTATAATAACTTTAATTAAATCATATTCCTAGAGTAAACTTAGGTTTGCTGGAGATTGTAAGTAATGCAAGTAAGCGTTAGGGTTGTCCAAAACGGAGTGTGGTAAAGCTAAATTTTTTTTATGATTACAGATTTTAACTAGTATAAAGCGATAATGGAGATTAGTACAGCAAAATTTAAAAAAAAATCATGTCCTTATTGAGAGACTGAGGTTTTTTAGGGTCTAACCTAAAAAACCTAGTTTAGATTAACCTAGTTTTACCTACCTAATTTAGATACGCCTGAAAATCTGTTTTGTTTGGTTGGTGTAAGATAACTTGGCTGTTAGTTTGTTTAAATTGTTTATGAGAGGAGACACTACACACAAGTTTAAATATTCATAATTATTCTTATCTTTTAGACTGTGTTATACCTAGAAAACCAACGTCTTAGGCGATGAGCTTCATCACTTGGTACATTTGTTTTCTATATATCACGTAACCCACATTAAAGAAATACATTTTATCTTGGTCAAAAATACGCAATAGATGTCTCAAAATGAAGTTATTAACATATCTTTTGTCTGAGGCAGCCCTATATGACGTCACTCGTCACTGCGCCCCGCCCACCTGTCGCGGGCCCTCCGTTAAGACATAATTGTGCGCGTGCGCCGTCCGCCGCCCACGTGTTAACCCGTGGGGGGTTTTTGAAAATATGGGGAAAGCAGCGGGGATATTGCTTTGATAACGTGAAATATAGTACGGCCGTGTAAAGGGGTTCCTAGTGATTATTATCTCCATCATCCTATTTTAGTTTATTGCTAGATATAAGACTAAACCAGCAAGCGGGAATATGCAGGATTTGACCTCACTTCATTGATACAACGACTGGTGTCGTAGCTCAGTTGGCAGCAGCTCTGCCTTCTGCGCTGTAGGTCGTGGGTTCGATTCCCACCAAGGACAAGCATTTGCGTGACAAACATAAATGTTATCTTGGTGTTAACATGCATTTGATTTTATTAATTAAATCTCGCCCTAGCCAAAAGTTGGATGAGTGACCGTTTAGTGGCATTTGAACTGAGCGCTTCCTTGCTTCGGAGAGCACGTTAAGCTGCTGGTCCCAGCTACACTGGTCGTTAAGCCATGTCGTAGGCCTTTGAGCGGCTTGAAAACTCTGACACCAGCGTTGGCTTGCTCACGAAATAAGAATTTATAGACCACCCACAAAAACACTGAATTCCATAGAGTACAAAAGTGAAATTAACTTTAATCGCGTAGCAATAATTGCTGTAGGCATGCCCGCCTTGTGTAGATCCGTAAAATGAATGCAAAAAGCAACAGTAATACTGATAAACCAGTTTTTAATCGAGTTCCTATTATTATCGAACTAAATCGTCAGTTGGTATGTAAGGTAACTTTAACACATATCGCTACACTAAGATTAACCTTTGTCGCAGGTGGCATGGGCTAAAAAAAGAACAACGTTAAAAAACACAACGGTAAAAAGAACAAAAAATAAATAGGCTAAGACAAGCATAAATAAATTGCCCTGGCCGAGAAACGTCAATTTTTCAACCCATGGTAAAAGAGCCAATTGGTATTACTCCACTTTTTTACAAAACTTTGTATACTGATCAAACATGATATTATGCAAATATGTCAGTTACCGTCTAGATAATTGTAGAGATAGATATTATGAGCATTAAATTTTAGTGATAGAGAAAGCAAGTACATTAAAGTTTTGGATAGGTCAGAAATGCTGTCTAGCAAACTGAGCATTTTAAGTCCTTTCAGCTCATTCACACGTTTACAAATTGATTTCTTAAGGGACTTTAATTCTGAAGGTCGTGGATTCAAATCCTGACCAATAAGGTCTTGCTTAAATCATTTATGTTCACATCGCTGTTCTGAAAACGGAAAAAAGTGCATACACACCCAAGAGTCTTTATTAAATAAAACTAGTTTACTAAATAAATATTTATGGAGATTTCATAAAGTGCCATATAACTCTAAAATAAGCATAGCTTGTATAAGAACCTGCTTGGAACATTGATTTATTTACTTACGCTATGTTCTTCACACTATTGAAATACATGTCCTACCTGTAAAGGTTGCCTGGAAGAGATTGCTTTAAGCAATAAGGCCGCCCATTATATTTCACATTTCTTGGATATTTACTCGTAGTATGTTTTATGTCATTGTGGTGTACAATAAAGAGTTTTCTATCTTATATCTATCCGGGGTGTTAATCAAACGTCCTCTAGCGCACAAAATAGATCTTCTATCAACAGGAGTGTGACCCGTTTAAAAACCGTTTCTGTCTGCAGCTTAGTTTACTTACCTATATTAATGTTAGGTACATATCCAACAAGGCGTTTACATTGTTTAATTCCCACTTCAATCAATCACCGAGACACCAAATCATTTGTAACACAATTATACTCTGTGCACTGTGAATCATTAATCTACATATCCGGAGGGCTGTGTGTTTGTTTGTCTAACATTAGTTCCAAATGTAATTGGAGTGTAAATATGTGAAGTGCTATGATTTATTAACTGTTGAGATAAAACAGTGTAATGTATGTTACTTTTCAAACAACTTCCAACGGTTATCAATCGTGTGTATTTTTATACTCTATTTTTGTAAGTGTGGTTTTTTGTGATGTAACGACAAATTTACGGTTTTCGGATTTATTCCTTTACTTGTGCTACATGAAATTGTTTCGTGCCAAATTTCAATCTAAGTCAACAGAAAGTACCCTATAGGTTTTGATTCCCTTGCGAAAGTCACAATATACGCCTTCTATGGACATAATCCATTGCGGCATCTTTCGATTGCGTTGACTTATAAGTTTCATTATTTCAATGCATATTTGAATGCAGACCTTTTGATATTTCTAACAATATTTTTAACTTCCTACGCGTTCCTGAGAAAAAGGAGTCTGTCTGTCTTTATTGACAGACAGACAGACGGACTACGTAATCCTATAAAGGTTCCGTTTACTTTTGAAGTACGGAACACTAAAAACAAAGTTATTTGTTAATACCAAACAAGAAACGAAGATTTATCATCTCTCAATAAATCAATTCCAAAAACCCGACAAACGTAACTGGACCAGTCATTTTCCGTATCTCCAATCGCCGGTAACGGTACGAAACTACAATAGTCTATAGAATCAATCGAAATATCGAAACTAAGCATTGAAAAGATTCAATAAGCCCACCTCGGAGCGATGGAGACGCAAGCGCAGAATACTAAGGTAATAAATATAATTCTGTGTTTATTATGCTCATCGAGAAATAGTATTTGTAAAATAGCTTCATTTCGATAGCAGCTGGATGGTAGTTTGTCTTGTAATAGCTTGTTTGGTTGGATCTACGGCTGGTTAGTACTGGAATGAAATATGTGGCCATTTTGAATAACTAGAAATAGGTCAGGAGATGTTATTGCTTCTTCGTGTTCGTTGAGCACCACTAAAAGTAGGTTTTCAATTGTTTCTGAATCTAATATGAATAAAAAGAGCAGATTTTGGGTAACTGAGAACAATTGAGTACAAAATGAATCTGCTAGAGTCATATTTTAGTCTCGTCTATTTAATAGTTGTTTCAAAGACATCGCTTGAGGTGAGAAGATTGTTGCTGTGCGTGTTGAATAAATGAATAAACGCTATCACCCCTACAGTAGGATTCTCTGTTTTGAAGATGCCATGGGCAAACACAGAAATCCAAAACAAGCACCCAAGACCCGAAGAAAAACTTCATGCTTAATACATAAAGTGTGCCCTGGCCGGGAATCTTAAGCTTAAGGCAGTACCGCGTCGGCTCACGAAATCGTCGAAGCTGGTACACGTCATGGGGCCGGCAGTCTACAACCGTCTCCCCATCACAAATACTCAAACAACGCAATCCTTCAAATACAGGCTGAAAAGCTGGCTTATTGAGCGATCGTATTATAATTTAAGTTTATTATTTGACATTTACATTAAATCGATTTAAATTGTTATTATTATTTTAATCAATATTTAATACTCATGTATTACTTTTATTAATGTATCTGACCTGTAACTTATTGTTATTAATAAATAATCTGAATCTGAAACTGAATCTGAATCGAACCCGGGATGCCTCGCATTGAAGGCAAGGCAGCTATAGAGCCGTCTTCTCCTATAGTCTGTTGTCTATGTTACATTTGTCTATGTATTATAATTATATGTATAATACTATGTTGGTAAACGTTTGTAATATAAGTATGATATTATCTAAGTAATTTTATCCTAACAGAGAGACTAGAGTGCGTAGACTAAAACTTGAAACCTAAAGTCTACTGGTTCAAATCTAGATTTATATAAATGAGTTTTTCGCTTTAATATTTTATGACACGTTCACAGAAACCGATTTGGGTTGAAATTAAATTTTCGAATTCCTTAGCCCCGGGGTAGCTTAAATACCATTCACTCTTGCGTTGCGAGAGTATGGCGGTGTTCCTGCAACATCATCAGAGCGTTTAGGGTATTATTACTTAATCCTTAAATAATTATACAATCTAAACGTTCGAATGGCCAACAATCACTCACCTTTAATCACCTTGATGCTGAAATCCCAAACAATCTATCTTTTCGAAAACCGTGAAGTCATATTTCATCATAAACATCATTTAACTTAAAATATCTGCTGCAAGTAAAGAGCAGAACCATTAATCAAATGCAATTCACTTTGAAGATAGTGAGACTGGTTTTTAAACACTGTTAAAGGAAGGTTTGAGTTTCGGCGAATCAATGTCTGACAGTTTTGCAACAAGCAAAAGACAAAAGACATTGCTAATAATACAGACAGACACTATTGGGTAGCGTCCACAGGTCCTTTTGAGCCCTACAAGCCCATCCTGGGTTGTGCAAAACGAGCAACTAAAAGTAGCAGCAGAACTTGTGCCAAGTGCGTCTGGAAAACAGTTGGCAATCTTCCGCCAAGCAGTAGTGCACTCCCCTTGCTGTATTCCGGTGGAAAGGTGAGGGTACCGGTGAAATTAGACGCATGAGACGTTGCATCTCCGTCTCGGGTAACGGGCGCAAAGGGATGCGACTTGGGTCTTTTCACACTTTGGTTAAGAATAACCTTATGGATACAACCGCTTTGAGCTCATTCCGTCACTTTTGTCGAATAAAAAGAAACTCAAAAACTCTTCTTTTGAGTCGAGGGTAAAGGCACGATAATAACAAAGCATGAAGAATATAATAGACATATCTTTGCTCAAAATACAATACCATCGCAAAGATACGAGCCCACAAATATTCTCCACATCGTAAATCTACCATCAGCTATTACCATATCAACCTTTATTGAATCGAACAATCGAATCGCAACAATAACGACACATCATCGAGTGGAAAGGGCAGCCAGTACTATTGATATGCAGTCTGTAGAAATTAAAGGGCAATTTTCATACACCAGGGCCGTGCCAGTCGCGGGAATTGATGACTTCGTCTTCATTATCATCAGCCTATTATAGTCCACTGTTGGATATAGAATTGAAGCAGACGTAGCCATAACAAATACGACTAGCTAATACATAAACTTTCTGTATTTTGACATATCTCTCAAATTAAAGTAAGTTTATGCATGTAATGTGCCTAAGAGCTCCTGTGACACGTCATAATTATGATCACGTATATGTCAATACTTGTTTGTGTAAAATTTGACGTGTACAAACGATACTTGAGATTTTGAAAAGAGGTGGTTCGATTTAAAGCACGTTTTTGTGTTATAGCTGGCATACGGAAAATCTTACTTAGATATATTTGGTGGAAATATTTAAAAAAATACGTATATTATTTTTACACCATACTTTCACAAAATATCTTTATATAGCAGATATAGATATTTACACTTGATTTGACATTATGACTTGTAAAATAGTAATCTCGATCTGCTTGCTAGTAATTATAGAACATCAATAAATCGATACAGTGGTTAGTGCGAACAAGCATTGTCCGTATGTACGGGATCATCGGTACATTGTTCTGTTCGCGTGTTGAATGCGTTCTCTATTGTTCTGTATCTATCGTTTCTGTCTACGTGTGTGGCTTTTGCGTTATAAGATATATTAATAAATAAATATTCATCAATAATATTTATTGCATTCAGATTTTTTTCAGATTTCAGATCTTTATAAATTATGCCTAAGAACCATCTCGATCACGTCAGCTTTCAAAAAGCAGGTAATAATCGTATCAAAATCAATCCATTCGTTCATTCAAGACAGACGATGAAATGTTAAACAACAAAGTTTGAAACCCTAGGGTAAATCAAGAGTGGAATGCTCAAAAAGATTTGAAAATGCCTCGATGTAAATAAGACTTGATGGAACGGCGCATAAACAGGACTTTTATGTACAAAAACATATTATTACTATGCATAAGATTACTAAGTTAATCTATCAATTTCCTAATAAAAAACTTGCATACTATCAAAATTACCTCCCAGTCTGAGCTCACATCCGGCTTGTACATCCATGCTCGCAATACCACATCGGTACCATAACTCATAGATCGGCAGGATTCCCACGATACCGTTCTTATGAGCCAAGATGTAATGATCTATACCAACTATTATTAACTCCCAAAAAGAACCATTACCAAGCGTACGACCTTCGGAATAAAGATTCTTTTCGAACGGGATTATACCCACCTCCCGGCTAATATTTTATTGTATTCCGCAATTAAGATTAATGATAAGGTAGTAAGTACTTAATCCAAATATCTCGTTAAAAACAATGCCGAAATAGTTAATACACCGTTTATAAGATCAAATTGGTGCGTGGGTGTGGCTAACTGTACTTGACTTTATAATTTATTAAGAATGTTTATAAACACGATAATTGTTGCCTTTTCACACCCAGCAACATTATTTTGTTGGAGTTATCGATTTGTTTACCCGTCAGAGCAAATTATGTGATAATCCGATATCTTTTATGGATTAATAATCCAAATTTGATTGCATTATATTATAATTAAATTGTTTTATTTCTGCTTTTCTGCAAAATATATGTGATGGAATGGCCTGATGATCCGCCATCAGGGACCATCAGGCTTTTTGATGATAAGGGGCCGCCGCCCATCGACAGCAATAAGTCTTATTATTTATTACTGTTATTATAATACGAGTTTTTTCAGATGGTATTGGCCCGTTTGCTCGCTGGAACTGAAGTTGACTAGAATCTGATATTCTGATAGTTCGTAAACAAAAGAGTTTAAGATCTGCTTTTAAATCAAACTCAATCTAATCCAGTTTAAAACAAAAGGTAGCCCAGAGCATTTCCATCTACATCCCGATCAAAACAAATCATCAGCCCATTTGAGCGAAAACATAATGTACTTTCAGATTAGATAAGGAACTGGTTCAATCATATTTTTAACCAATTTATCACTGTAAGTACCTTCTTACTTATAAAGGTATAGCCAATACAGGGTGTTCAGAAAAAGGATCAGTTAATTAAGGGAAAAAGATTTAGAATCAAAATAAAAGAATATTTTTTTCAAGTGTAAGTCTAGTTTGTTTTTGCTTGAGCATACTTGTACCTACATTTAACCTCGCAGTTAATCATTCTAATTTAAAAACATACATTCAACACTACTATTTCTCATTTTATGGTTGGAATGTTTTTTTCTTTTTCAATTTCTAGCACCTTTTTTTTCAAGTTTGGAAATACCTCAGTGGTATGGGATCTTTTAGGTCCCTTATAAAAATAAATCATCAAACACGATCAAAAAAATCGGTTTACGTATGGCAGAACAAACATACAGCAGAACTCATACCCTTTTTCGAAGTCAAACAGCAATCTAAATAAAATTACAGCTTTCCATCACTTCCTTTTTAATGTCTGCTGACGTAATTTTAATAAAATATTGTGTATATCACAATGATGATATATGAGGATGACATGTGTTGTCACCTGATATCACCTCAAAACTTATTCACAGCTATATCATAAAATATACATGTTGCTTAAAAACTATCGACAGATTTGTCGAGATTTTTGTAATCAGTAACGTTAAAATTAACCGTTTGAGCTGCATCATTATTTGCAAGATTTTCCGAACCGATAGTTGGTAACATCGGTGATCCGATATCGGTGTGGTCCGGATCCAAATAGTCCAGCGTCTGACCCCGAATAGTTGCTCATTAGTTGCGCCCGCGAGAAATTAATCACTACGTTTTATTGTCCGATGCGCTGCCGCCGACAATACAGGGTGTTCCAGATAGGACCAACTTATAAGGATATCTGGTTATTAGTGTAAAACTTCTTTATGTTCACACATGCCTTATAAAAAGCGTTGTCCAAATACAATATTATTTTGGCTAACGAACTCGTTAGAAAAATTCAGAAATTCACGCTTTCATCACGGAATAAGTAGGCAGTACCTCATAGGGCGTTTAGACATAGACCACGTTTTACGTTTTGGGTTACACTATCGAAGGAACGTAGACGTAACAAGTGCCCACGAAAACAGAGCTAACACCTTACAGTAATTCAAAGCTATGTAAAGTAATCCATGAACTAGGACAAATCTTAAATTAACCAAATTACTGACAAGAAAAAAAAGATTGTTATATATTTGTGTCACGTACACTAAATTAGCGTGTAAGGGTATTTTAATTGATTAAAATCACGGGAATGTTTAGTGGTTACCGCCGCCCATTAACTACAAAAATATGACTCAGGTCTTTCTCTACTAAATTATCAGAAGACTCAAATCGCATTACTTTGCGCCCGACACTGAGGCGGAAACTGTTTACAGTGGACTTGCAGGCTATATATAAATACTATAAATAAATTCATATTTAGAATTAAATAGTTCTCTAAAGAATTTGTTAGGTAAAAGGTTAAATAAACAATTGACTAACTTTATATAGTTATTGAAAACAAACCACCATATACATACAATTTTGGCGGTACCTCGTGTGAAACATCACTACTATATCTACTGCATAATGATAGTCAATCAATAACCTCAAATTATGATTAATAAGCATTCTGTACGTACAAGTACATTGATCAGATGAGTATTCTACTAATCATCTAGCTCTTACTTCATAGGACATTCATTATTTTATTCTCATAACTTAGCTGAGTTCGTAGTAGCCCTGCCTTCTGTAAGTCATGGGTTCGATTCCTGCTCAAGCATTTGTGTGACGAACATAGATCTTTATACCATATTTGAGTGCTAATATGTATTCTATAAATATATTTACAAAAAAAAATTTAAATGATTTAGGTACAGTTCAATTTAAAGTTCAGTTCAGTTAAGCTCAGTTCGGCTTCAAAAATTTTATCACGTATTTTACATCCTATATAATCTATTGGCACACTTCGGAGGTTACACCCAATTAAATAAATAAATAATTATCATATAATATTAATAATTATCAAACATAGTAAAAAAAACATAGCAGCCCAAATAAGAGTTGCACTGCTACTTTAGCACCACCAAATTGTTAGAAGCTCCGTGGCTCCGTGGCTTAGTTGGTAGTAACCCTGCCTTCGAAGCTAGGGGTCCCGGGTTCGATTCTCGGCCGGAGCACACTTTGTGTGGTGAGCATGAAGTTTGTCCATGCCAAGTTTTTTTTTTTTTGTGTTTGTCCATGCCATCTGCGACACAGGGAATCCTAGTAGTCTAAAATGTAAAAAAAAACTGTTTCGTGATTTAAAACGCGTTCTATCTTTTGATGATTTTATAAGTTTTGCATATGTAATAGGAAATCTGAAATTGCATTTTTTTTTACATTACAAGGGCTGAAATGACAGGTGCACAGACGTAATATCCCCGTCTCCGGTGACGGGTACAACGGGATATGACTTAAGTCGGAGGACCCAGATCGTTTTGCCGTTATAGGCAGAGGGCAGGTAACCATTTACCATCAGGTGGGCCTTCAGATCGCACCGTCATTACAGTACCTAGTATTGAAAAAAAAAAGTGCCACTCAGGAAACCTAAGTACAGTGATACAGTGTAAGTATGAGAACTCACCATAGAATGCCCCAGGTATTCGGCCGCATTGTCAGATATGTAGAGTAATTTGCCATTTTGCGTCATCATCATCAGGAATCCAGTTAAAGCCTGTAAAATAACAATATATTATCGTCTACCTTAACTTTTGGAGAGCGTGGTGGCCCAGGGGCACATACGCCGACTTTCAATCTGAAGGTCGTTGGTTCAAATCCACACGTGCACCAATGAGTTTTTTCACTTGAATAATTCATGTGCGTAATACCACGTTCTCAAAACGGTGACGGAAAACATCGTGAGGAAACCGGCATGTCTTAGAACCAAAAATTCGATGACATGTGACATCTACCAATCCGGATTGGGCTCCCGTGGTAGATCAGTGCCCATTCACTCTTAATTATCGAGAGTAGGCCGGTGTCCCTGCAGTGGGAACATTAGTGGCTGGTACGGTAGATCAGTGCCCATTCACTCTTAATTATCGAGAGTAGGCCGGTGTCCCTGCAGTGGGAACATTAGAGGCTGGTACGGTAACCTTTGATATTTCTATTATCAACTGACATCCAAAGTAGGAGGTTTTCAATTCAGTTGTATTTTTTATGCGTGTTGTGAATGAGGCTACTAGTATATTGAGCTTGCAACATCTGGTCTAAGCACATCTAGCCGTGGTGCTCTCTCGTTGCTGTGTTCTGATGGAAGGGTGTAGGTGCCGGTGAAATTGGAGGCACTTCAGGCGTAACATCCCTGTCATGGGATCTCTTATATTCTAGTAAGGACCGGAGTCGTACTTTTGTTGTTAATGGAAACCTGATGTTAAGAATCACATGGACCATTAAAAAAAAAACGCCTCGATAAGAAAAATATATTCTATATTGTTTATCTCACGTTATTGTGTATCATATTTGTGAATAAATTATCCTATTAATGTATCCTAATATATGGAATCTTAAAAATCTCAACTGTAAAATGGAACGCGGAAATACGATAACACTATCATACACAACTCTCTACCCAGTGAACTTTATCATGCGATATGCTCTCCTTTCTATTCAACCGCGATATATCTGAATTATGAACCGAATAAATTAAATCGCAGCGCAATCGCAACACAATCGCGCCACATCGCACTGGAATCGCAGCGCACTCTCACATTTGTCGCGTAAAATAGTGAGCTCTGTTATTTCCTTAAGGAAATTAGGCTGGAATGCAACAAAGTCGTATGGCTTAGAATCACTATGCGTTGTCATTCGATAGATATGGATATGGTTTTGGTTGGAATAACTCTGTCTAAAAACTATACAAATAAATAATCTTTTTACTTAATGCATTTGAAACTATATACGGTACTTAAATACTTACACTTCGTCCGCGTGTGAACCCTAGTATTCATGTTTTTTCTAAAATAAAAGTAGCCTATATTCTTCTATATAATATCAGCTATATGCCAATGAAAGTCTCTTCAAAATTGGCCCAGCCGTTTCGGAGATTAGCCGAACCAAAAATATAGAAGCGTTAAAAATCGCGTTTTTGTTGTTGTTGTACAATAATTACCGTATAATATACTTTCAAATCAAAATCTGCTATTTTGATATTACAAACAGACACTTAAATTTTATTTGTTTGTGAACTTGTCAGTTTATGAAATGTCGATCGTATTGCGTTTCGTTTAGTTTGACAGTGGAATTGTGAATCGATTACTTGATAACAGAATTTATTTAGTAGGAGTTATGCTAATGTAAACTCCCTGTTACATTATATTTCATCGTTATTATCATGTTATTTGCCACATTATTTTAACTCTTATGTGACCTCAATTGAATTCAATAGTATAAGTATATTATAATTCTTAGAAAACCTAATGTAATCCATTTGGTATTTCATAAATTCAAGGTGTGTAGGAATTTGAATTTTCGGAATACCTCTCGGAAACCAAACAACAATATTTCAAACATTATTAAGACTATCCTTCTATGATTTATGAAGCATTATTCTGTTGAAACGTGTACGGTATTGTTGGAGTGAAATACGTTCGCTATGAAATTAGACTGTATTTAAAGCTTACCTAACTGTAGGTGGCAGATAAGTTATTACCTTTAAAGTAGGAAATTTGGCCCTAGGACCTTGTTTTCTAGAAATTTGAAGCACTCAATTCTCATAGAATAAAGTTAAGTAAAATAACGTTTTCACACTCATTCCCCGGCACTAAGATCTCCCTGAATATGGTGGAATGAACAAACACAGACAAACACTCAAGACCCGAGAACAAACTTTATACTTATCATAAAAGATTGACCTGGTCGAAATCTAACTCAAGATCTACTACCAGTTAACAACTCAGCTATAAGGATTTTTCTGTTATGTTTTTCTTTTTTAATTTTTAGTTTTAATCTAGATTGTATAGAACCTATTTCTAGAATATAATGAGTTAAGTTAAAATTTTCATAGCTTGCAGTCTCTTTCCACGTTTCATTTTGTTTATTCTGTAGTACGATTAGTAGTAATTATAACCTTGCACGTTTTTCCTCCAAAAATAATGTATCTGGTAATTCTAGTTTTCGGATACCCGCGATACAGGCTAGCCCTAGTGCGGGATCCAATGTTATAAGTGTGTTCTGATAATAATGTTTTGTTTTTTAATAAAGATATTTGTATTTATATTTGTATTGTTTGTTCTAATTTTTCTTCAATTGTTAAGTTGTGTGCTATTTTAGTGAATAAATAAATGTGAGGTATATGTCAGTCAATTTCTAAGTGTTACTTAAAAGTCAGCTTGAATTCTGATTAAGTATCTGCTTGTGAAAGTAAAAGCGTAAAAAAGAACTTATGTTTAGATCGTTTACAAACCGTAGTTTTTATAAAAATTAAAATGAATTTTACTAACCTCATAATTATATCTAAGACGAAAAACTACATACAAACGGTAAGAAAAATAGCTCCCAGTCCAAACTTATCATTAAAACCCCTTGAATTACGTTAATTAGTGGGTACCGACCACACCCCATGCAGCTAATCAAATTATGCATGTCCTTCTCACACTTTGCGTGTAAGAATGAGACAAAAGATATAGGTAAAATTATGTTTGGAGGTGATCGTGGGAAAAGAATATAACAATAGAAGAGGCGGTATTACTTGGGTGAGTAATTAATTTACCTACAACTACATGGCAATTTTTTTGGTTGTTTAAGTCAATTTTGGTTAAACGAGCGACGACTTTTGGCGAAGTTGGTAGTGACTACGTAGTTAAGTTGTTAGAAACCCGGCCTTCAAAGCGAGGGTTCCCAGGTTCGATCCCCGGCCGGGACAAAATATGCGTGTGGGATGAAGTTTGGGTGTTTCTTTGTATAATATCGTGTACGTGCTACCTGTGTCTCGGGGAGTCAATGTATTTAGAATATGATGTATAAACGTTTATTTTTATTTGAAGTGTATTACCTAATTAATTTTTCCGAGGTTATAATTCCTTTTAATTTACTCTGTGTTGTTGGTGAAATTTGGCTTTCAAATCGAAACAGATTCTTACGGCCCTGCCTCTACGCAGTAGAAGACTAACAGCCGGAACCTATAATCTACTGGATAGATTACCATATCAACAGTGGCTGTCAAAAAGGTTTAGAGATTTTTTTGACAGATGTATAATATATGGTAATCTATTATCAGACTAGAAAGGAGGCATAGTTTATAGGGTAGTTGATTATAGGGTATGGCCATAAGGGCCTTCATAAGTTCATAGACGTATTTTAGTATCACTGGAAAATTATTGTTTTGTCTTTTGAGATATCATTCAAAACCAACTGTCACAAAAAATATAATTATTAAATCAGTTGGAATAAGTTCATGTAATGAGGGGCGAATCACATACTAGGTTAGAACTTAGCATTGAAATGGATGGATATAATGTAAGAAGTATACCAAGGAAAAGATGGATAGATTGCGTGCATGATGAAATGGGCAAATTAATAAGTACTGAAGGCTGGTAGAAGAGAATGGAGGAAGAAAACATGCTGTGCCAAACCCACCTAGAGTAGGATAAAAACAGGAAGATAATTAAGATCTTTATTTGTTTATTTGTATCAAACTAACCTTAGAAAATCCGAAATTTGGTGCGGAAGACTGCTGCTGGTTGATGTCAAAGCGTTTGAAAACTGAAACAAAAATATTTTTTTATATTACGTAAAAGAGAAAACCCTAATTTAAGGCTGAATAGTCTCTATGCATGTCCTTTTCAATGGCTGACTATATTTAATCTTTAATCAAGCCGTAGCGGGCTGAAATTTATAAGAAAACGTCATAATGAAATTTATATCATTATAGCAATTTATGTTCTAGCAAATGACATGGAAAGCAATTGGAAGTATAAAATCCTCGGTGTGTTTAAAGTAGTGCTACCTTAATAGACCATTGACCTCTTTTTCAAAATAATTTATTGGGCAGACACGGATGTAAAATTGATTCGTAGTTCTTTTTAATATTTTAATCACTAGCCTAAAGCGTGTTTCTTTATTCTGAGTAGCTACTGCATTTACACGTCAATTTCACTTTGATATGGATTTGGTTAATAATTTACGTAGTTATATGAATCTTAAATATTGTACATATTTATTTTATCAACCACCGTGGTTATTACAATAAATATGTTCATATCAAGATATGCCTATACCTGAATAAACACATCACAATAAATTGATCAAATATCTACAAATTTACAAGTACAAATATCTTTATTAAAAAAAAAACAGAACATTATTATCAGAACACACTTGTAACATTGGATCCCGCACTAGTCACTAATCACTCACAAGCAAATGAACATTGCCTGTAAATACATATAAAATAACACAATAAAAATGTATAGTTATTATTAAATAATAATTTAAACCAATTATTAGAAAACTAAATATTTATTGTATATTATTAAAAATTAAGTATATTTGTATAATAAAGTATTGCGACTATGTATATCAAATTTTCATCAACAACACTGAGTATTTTGTTAGCTATTCATATCAGAAAACCAGCGCTGGTACGCTGAGTAATAGGTCATTGTTCTGAAACCAACCCACATTCAAAAAATAGTTCTAACTGCCTAATGTGTATCGCGAAATAAAGAATTTATTATCGAAACTTTTTTTCCATCCATATCTATCGCTACTCATACAGTGTAAACGTGGTCAACATTAAAACTTTCAAATCCAATATATCAAAATAAGATCAAAATCGCCGATTACTTATCATCGTACATTAATTGTTGTGACATATCACTAAACTACGCCCACTGCTCACTTATTGTTCAATATTTCAAAAGAGTGTAGTAATCCAGATTATTACATAACCAAAATGAAACGAAAGCTCCAGTGCCACTGAAAGCTCTTGTGCTGATTTGAATTTGCGGTTCTGTAGCAAGAGAAAATAATAGATTTATCGAAAGGAATCGATTATATTGGGTGTGTGAATATGAAACTCCGCCCCTTTTTGTCAAAATAAAACACATTTGTTCGCTTACAAAATTAAAAAAAAAATTATTGAAAGTATGCTCCATCTGCAGCTACAACCTTCGCCCATCGTTCAGGTAGTTTTCGTATTCCTTGCTGGAAGAAGTCCTGGTCTTTTGAGCTTATCCAGTTGTCAATCCAAATTTTGATACTTTCACATGAAGTAAACTTTTCTCCAGTAAGGTCTGTCTGCATCGTCCGGAATAGGTGGTAATCCGAAGGAGCTATGTCTGGTGAATATGGCGGGTGGGGTAACACTTCCCAGTCCTGTCCCTCTAAATATCTTTTTACGACTTCTGCGGTATGCGGTTTGGCATTGTCATGCTGAAGAACTAATTTGTTATGTCTATTCACCCATTCTGGTCGTTTTTCTTCTATGGCTCGCTTCAAACGCATTAGTTGTCGTCGGTAAACTTCTCCATTAATAGTTTCAGAGGGTTTGAGCAACTCATAATATACAATACCTTTCTGATCCCACCAAATACAGAGCATGACCTTGGCACAGTGAATATTTATTTTTGGCTGTGATGGGCCTGGTTCGCTTGGTTTCACCCAAGCTTTTTTGCGTTTAGGATTTTCGTAGTGTATCCATTTTTCGTCTCCTGTGACTATCCGATGCAAAAATCCTTTTCTTTGCTGTCTTTGAAGCAGCATTTCACAAATGGTTTTCCGACGTTCCATGTCTCTTTCTTTTAAATCATGTGGAACCCAGTAACCGGCTTTTTGAATCATTCCCATCATTTGTAAACGCTTTGCAACAGTTGAACGATCAACATTTAATGCTGCAGCTAATTCTGATTGAGTTTGGCAAGAATCTTCCGCCAATAATGCTTCCAATTCAGCATCTTCAAATTTTTTTGGTGGTTTTCCATGTTCTTTATCCTCAGTACTAAAATCGTTATTTTGAAATCGTCGAAACCATTCCTTGCAAGTTGTATTAGACGGAGCATGCTCACCATAAATCTCCACAAGCAAACGATAAGTTTCCGCTGCAGTTTTCTTCGCAATAAAATAATGTAATAACACTTCCCGCAAATGACGTTTATTTGGAATAAAAACCGACATTTTCGAAAAGGTGAAAACAATTGTTGCTTACACTTCAACCAAATATCATAAAATGCGTTAGATAGCTGACATTCAGTACTATCGAATACAAGTATGGACATTTATTAGTACACGTAAACAATACTAAAAACGACATCTGTTGAGAAAGGGCGGAGTCATATTCACACACCCAATATAAAAACATTTTTCTAAGAAAACAATGAACAATAGCTGTATTACCGGATCACCGTACTAAAATGATATTATATTAAATAGAAAAAAATGAGTATTGTAGCTTTGTTATAGATTTAATCCATATAAGTACCTCTATCTATATTAACATTCCATTATTTAATATCTGAACAATGTATTATTTTATTTTGTTTTTATCTTTTTTTGTCAGACGTTTACTATGAACTTTTTTTTACAAATGAAGTTATAAAATATTAAATATTATATTTATTTTATTATTATATTCAATAAATTTTATATTTGCTACCAATTTTCAGCGTTACATAGCCACTAAGATTAAGCTTAGTGACCTTTTCTCTAAACCTGTATGACTGTCAATACAGTCCTCCTTATCCTCAGCCCAATCTCAAATTTTAGAATACTTTTTTTTAATTGTAATAGTAAAAATATACTCAACATAAAACTTTAAATTTAAAATGTCCTTACTGTCACATGAAAGGTTTTGGGTTGGCTTAAAATAAATTTAATTAATTTTAAATCAGACTATGAATAGCCCACCAGTAGGTACACATTTTGAACAAATTATATTAAAAGAATATACAAAATATTATTTGGCAAGTCTTGTACATGTAGTAAGCAAACGACTACTCATTCTCCTGAATCAGGAAATCTTCATTGAATTAAAAAAAAATAAGTCAAGTCCATTACTACACGTTTTCGTACAAAAATGTCAAACCCACTACGGGGCTTACTACGTAATTAATCGATGATATATATCGATGCTTTCTCGTCGATAAACAATAACCAAGGCTGCCGATTTTATCGATTAGATATGAAATGATTCCCAACTCTAATGGGCCGGCCACGGTGCAAGGGATTTACACTTTCTAAACTATTGTATATACAAAGGGATTCAGAATTGTGTACCCTAGTTACTTGTGAGCGTGGTAGAGAATTGAATGACTGGATGACAAATCTTATGCTAAATAATAGAAGAAGCACACATATTTAAGCAAATAACAAAGAAATTTTTATTAAAAAATCTCCGTCATTACGTGTGCGTTAGCCGCTAACGAATACGAAAAAAACTCACAATGACAAGAAGAATCTTTAGTTTTTAAAACTGATAGTAGCTGATTTAAAAAAAATGGAAAATAAGCGACTTCAATCATTTCATCCCTTTCTTGTCCCTCTACCATTTTACACAAGAAACATCCAAATGGGTATTCATCGGGCGAAGAAAAATGTCATAGGAAAGGAAAATACGCAATTTTGTTACCTTGGATGGCATATTTTTTCCAGTTATTTTGATTTAACAACTTAACTATTTAACCGAATTTCAATATTTTTTTTTTATGGGACCGATCTGAAGTCATATAAAAACAATTTTCAAAATCGGTACATAAAAGACGGAGATCTGTACGGAAATCGGTAACAAACATTTAAAAAAATACACCCGAATCGATAACCTCCAAAGTCGTTTGAATAATACAATACCTCTATCAAACTCCATATTTTAAGTCAAGTGAAAAAAAAAAATCCGTTGCATTCTAAATAAATACTTGGCCTTTTTATTAAATACCAATAGGCCACCAAGATTGTTGACAGGCGCTTTTACTAAGTAGGCGATCGTTCAAACCCTATCCGATCCTCTACGGGGAAGAACAATCAAGAAACTTCTAATGAAGAAAACTATTGTTCTAAAAGAGGAATCGAATGAAAATCTTTGCCACCACGCAACTAACTTCTAGCTTAAATTATAAGAGCTGGTACAAAATTCCAAGTCCGTTACTAAACGTATCAAAATAGGTTATGCGGACGATGGATTATCATACAGATAAGTTAACTATAGGCGGTTTCGCGGCAAATAAACAATCTAGTCATACCCTTATTCTGCAGGCTTTCGATAAGATACATAGTAATCTATTTTCTTAACTATAATAATCGCATAACTAGTTCTTTACCAAAAGCTCAAGGTATTTTTTTGCCAAGGGCTACCTACAACGACTTTCAATTAAAATGGCGCTGGTTCAAACCCAAAGGTGCCCCAATGAGTATTTCTTTTGAAAAATTTACGTTACGTAATAAATACCAAATTCTTGAAGCGGTGAAGGAAAACATCGTGAGGAAACCGGCATGTCCTAGAATCAAAAATTCAAAGACATCTGCCAATCTGCATCAGGCTTTCATTGTAGATCAAAGCTCTACAGAGTGAAAGACTCTATTTATCGAGAGTAGGCCGGTGTGCATGAAGTGGGAACATTAGAGGCTGATACGGATACGAATCCTTCACAGTTAATTTTGAATAATTTTGATCTTTTCTCAAAATCAATGATTAAACTGAGTGAATAGCCTTAATACTAAAAATAATATCACAGAAAATAGTAAGTATAATATTTTTGTCTATGAATAGTTCAAGCTCACTGTAGGAAATTCATTTCATAAGCCGCGTCTCGAGAAACTTAATGATCGATGATGATCGAGGTCAGTATCATAACCTAACCAACGAACACCTTAATTTTTGTTTTGTTTGTCAAAACATGTTAAGAAACTTTTTGACGGGCAACAATATTGCTATACTATCTACCTACACGTTCGTTGGTTAAATAGAGAAAATGTGCAAATGCCTCATATCAAATTTATAAACATTTTGTGACATATTATAATTATGTATAACATAAAAAACTTGAGCTGGAAACATGTATTCGCATGAGACGTATCATCCCCGTCTCGGGTGATGGACGCAGCAGGATGAATGCGACTCAGTAAAGATTTGGATCTCGTACTGAGTCGCACGCATTACTGTTGTCATGGGCGAGGGTCGCCACGAGAGCCCTCAGCTCGTTCCGTCACTCATTCACATAAAAAAAAAAAGAAATGTATATTGTTCGACAATCAGAAATCGATGGTCAAAAAAATTTGAAGCAACGCGTCGTATCACGTGTTGTAAGAATAATTACATCTATGCTTAATAATTATGTTTATATTTTAGTCAGCCAACCTAATGTTAAGTGGTTACTTCCGATCATACAACAGAATACGACTTATGTCGTCCCCGACCCAAGTGGAGACCCAAGTCCCTTCCCGTTACTCGAGATATTCTCTCCTACAGATGCGAGCAACCGGACCCCTTAAAGGTAAGGTTTGATCAGACAAACACGTGTCATCTCACCAGGTGGGTTCTAATTCTTATAATATGTTTCATAAACTATTAGTACTAGAACCCAAACTCGTCAAAGCACTAAAAACTTCTCACTAATATCAATATAATAGCAGACTCGCCCGAGGCATTTGTCTGTGTCGAAATAAATAGCTCACGCGCATACTAACTGATTCTAATGCTGCTCACATTTGTATGGATCCGATGTCCTATGTGGGTGAGATAACGCGATGCTATATAATGCTATTACAGCACGTTTCACTATACACATACATTTGCAAGGTGATTTTCTTAGTCTTTATTAGTCGACGCGAGTATAATACTTGCCAATCCTATCGTATTGATACTACAGCCTGATATGATTTATATGACCATGAAAATTAAGTTAAACTTCTTGATTATGTCTCAATAAGAGGATTTTCTTTTGAAAAATCTCAATAATGTCTGTGTGTGTGTGTGTGTTACTCCTTGAAGCTCAAACGGCTCAACAATAATTCAAAAAAGTTGTTATAAAGATAAATTTACCGATACTTTCTGTCAAGTCTGAGTATGTAATAATTTATCTTTCGTTTAATATATCCATGCTCACACTGCTTCTATTTAGCATTAAAAATCAAGTACATTTTCATGAAGATGATTTTATATCATCGCTATAAAACGTAGGACATTAGAACGCTATCGTGGCGACCATTTGTCTAGACGTCTCGTTTCACGAAATATTTCTTCTCATTAAACTTAACGTTAACACGGAAAACATTGATGTAGGTAATTAACTTGAAACGTGACTCAGGTGGATAAATATTTGTCGATCTCACTGATAGGTAAGTACTTGTTAAACTGCCCCTCAAATTTCAACTGATTAATGCAAGCGCATGTTTTCTTTGTTTTTAAAAGTTTTACTCCATTTAAAGAAAATCCTTCCGGAATTGAGTTGAGTGGGAAATTTTCGCTGGAAGATAAATCACACTGAATGGCAGAAAGATCTAAAAAATATTTTTATTAATCAAAAATTTTTATAATTATTTTTGATTTTATATAATTAAGTGTAATTAATTATAGGGTTATAATAAAACTGAATAAATGATCTATAATAAATATTGTGCTTATGCACAAAAATATTTATGATACTAAGCCAAGGAGCCATTTAAATGATTAGTCAATTAGACAGCTCCTTGGCTTAGTGTTAGTAGCCCTGCCTTCGAAGCGTGGTGAGCATGAAGTTTGTTCTCGTGTCTTGGGTGTTAGTCTTGTGTTACTTTGTTTGTCCATGTCATCTGCAACACAGGGAATCCTAGTACAGAGGTATGAGTGTGTTAAACGTTTAAGTCCCTCTTGTGGTAATATAATATAATTTTTCTTTTGTGAATTTTCTGTGACTAAATATGTGGATAACCCAGTGGGCTACATACGAAACCATTGCCACCACAATTATTAGTTTAAAATATTTTCATACGCTATGTAACTAAATCTTTGAGCTCGGAACGAAATGATATATCTATATTCTACGAAAATATCTGAACAATTTTAACACCAGTTTAAATAAGGGCCAGCTAGGCAGGTGGCTCGAATTGAGATGTTCGTTAGCCTAATGTATGTATCGAGACATCTGGCCACCGCGTCCGTCCATTTCAGCTCCTTTAATAAATGTATTCTCACAGTTGATGTGTCTTTGTATTTTGTATTCTTGTTTCGATTATACTCATTTTCTTTTACAGTACATCAATCATTTTACAGTACGCCAGATATATGTTTGGAATATTAAAAATCGTCATTTTTAATCTATATCACATTAATATTATACAGGCGAAAGTTTGTTTGTGTATGTGTGTTATATGCGAGTAGCTTCTCGTTTTCGTGTGACAAGTAGCCAGCTATGGTGTCGGAGTTTTCAAGCCGCTCGAAGGCTTCAAACATGGTTTATCGACTATAATTTCTGGGACTGACATCTTAACGTGCCCTCTGAAGCACTGAAGCGCTCAATTCAAATGTCAAAACGGTCAACCATCCAACTACGGACCGGACAGAGAGTTGCTTAACTCAAATGATCTGTGAAGATCATCTGGGCAAGCTTCGACTCGCTGTGATCCGTGGCTAATTTAATCTGATCCCGGTACCAGTGGATACAAACCCTTCGCCACGAGTGTTACTTAACAATATATGATAAAATAATACACCATAAAATAAGTTTATTAGAATACCTATAAGTATTCAAAAAATAGAATAGAATAAAATAACATCTACTTATGTTATGTCGTGTCAAAATAAATGGGTGTCAAAAAGAAAGGGGGCAGAATAGGTAACAAAAAAAAAAAGTATTATAACTAAGTAGTACTTAATAAGTAATTAAAAAATAATCTATGAAATACTGTATCTCCCTATTTAGCATCTCTTCAATGTAATTACAAAGAGACTGACGGACATAGATGCTGCAACCCGAAAAGGATCCGCACGACCAAACTGTAGCTAGGGCCTATTAACCCAGGGAACACCACTGGGTCCTATTTTAAACATAGAGGCGAGCAGACTTTTAAATTGCCCGTAAGATTTGCATAGTGTTGGTCTTGTTTCACGGCTCCTTGTAAGGAATAAATGGGACGGAGAGAGACGGCTTGACCTGTTTAAAAGACTCATTTAAAAATACTGAGATTTAATTTAAGTCATTGATAAAGATTAGGTGGTGAATAGTAAGGAGCCATCGTATTGCAAATTGTCCAGTCAAATAGATTCACAAGGCAAAGCAACATCATAACTTGAATGAGTGTTCATTAAGTGACATTTATAATTGAGCAATTCTAATTGTTTCATAGGGCACGTCTATGAAATAGATATCAGTATTCGTGCTACTAGATAACTTGTTATTTGGTGGCGGGGTGGCCTAGAGGTCTAGACACAGCCTTCTATCTCTAGGCTGGTTTAAATCTAGACGTGCAAAATTGAAACTCTATGTGTTTCTGTGGAAAGGAATAGGAGCCGGTGAAATTCGGCTCGTGAGGCGTTACATACATCTCAGAGTGACGGGCGCAACGCGATGTTTCATACTCGGGAGGGAAGACCCTATCCTAGAACTGATTAGGCTCTGAAAGTATATCAGTACATTCACTCTCCGTTATCAAAAGCAGTCGATATTTTAGAATAATAAAATAAATATTAGGAACATATTGTACAAGAGCATCGGGAGCTCTCCAGGTGGTCTTGAAATACAGCAGTACAGCAGGTCTACTTGAGAGTATATGCTTATATGAGTTGAAAGCATGAAGCTCCAACATGAGTGGATTTTTACTCATCAACCTTTGACAAGACAAGAAACTAATAATTAAATCGATAAAAACCAAATTCAATATTTTTATGTTCTATTTTTCCTTTTCTTCAAATATCTATGGAACCTTGAAGATACAGGCTTAAACTAGGGTAATATGAACAGTTTTGACTTTTCATACCGTTAACAAAACAATTAACTGATTCAAATAAACCGATTAATACTTTCATTCCCTAGCTTTAGGCGGCTGAAGGTCGATTTTTTTCTTCAAATTTCTATGGGACACCATTTTTAATTCACAAGACAAGAATCATCAGAATCGCTTTACAATGGGAGAATATATTGTGTAACAAATAGATATATAACAGTCGTTTACGCCATACTATCACCTATATCTTAAAAATATTGTATCACTATAATTTTCATTAGTCTCATCGGAATCAAAACAATCCGTCGATCTGTCTGACAGCTGCCAATCGGGGCGGTAATGCATGGTTCACACGCATGACAAACTAATTTGATGACCCGTGAGTAATCGCTCGGTGTGCCCACGACCTTAGTTACGTAATGCACTGGGTGTTTCAAATTGAATATTTTAAATTGTTCATGTAATTCTGATGGACTTGAAAACGAATAATAAGTGAATAATTAGTTGTTTTTGTAAATGAGTATATCGAAATTAACGATCAGAGGTGATATATTTTTATAATTTGATCGCGGAGCTTGGTTTTTTACGGAGCCCCCTGTTTAATTCCCAGTAGGGAATTTTCTGCACAATATTCATAATTTTTTCGTAACTACTGTCTACAAAGTATAAGAACACGTAAAAAAAGATGAATAGAATCGGTTAAGTCGTTCTCAAGTTATGGCGTGACCAAGGAGAATAGGGAAATATTCTTATAAATATAGATCACAAAATATGGTGGCCAATTTATCAAGATTTTTTAACAGCTCTGTCTTAAGATTGATCTAGAAGGCAATACACTTCTGACCCTAGATCAGACTTGTACAAAATAAGTTCCGGCCAGGAATTTGAACGCGGGCCGCTCGATTTGCAAGGTAGCAAATAAACTACGGAGTCTTTGGAAAACTTTGAAGATCTCAATATAATTTTCATAGCCGGTTTCGGCTATGGCGACTTATTAAGCACTCATTAAGTGGATAAGGGATTGGAAGTTTAGCCCTTATGTGGCTAATATACAAAATTTTCGTGCAAATTTGCGAGCGCAAGCATTATATGTAAGGTTATCATATTATATCATATCAATGATATACATTATCGAAATTGTAAAGATATAAATCTCAGTCTAGAAGCCCATGACAAAAGAGCTTGAAAGATTCGATGTGAGTATCGATTGTCCTCATAAATACAGGTCACTCGATTTATAAATCACTGTGAAATCGATTTCAACAAGTGGCTATTAATTAAGTTGTTGTTAGATTGGAAATTAGATAGCGTTACCGTTGGGCGGACGATAGGTCTAATATATGGGAGCTGTGCAGCGTTAAGGCATACGTTCACTGCTGAAATACGTCCATTAAATGGTCGGGGAAAAAATTCGTTCGTTTTTAATACAAAATTCAAGACAGTTTTTTTTCTATAATTTGCATTTATTATAATAAATATGGCATTTTTTACGATTAATTTATTGTTACCTTAAAGGTAATAATCTCATAGATGTAGATTTTGGGATTATATGTAAAAAAATACCATTTTGTATTTTTATTTTGAAATATATCGACTTTCTTCATTACATTTACTATTATGACATAAATGCAATTTCAAAGTGGTGGAACATCTTTTTTTCCTTTTATTCCAACGCCGCCATATCAATGGTCAACCAGATATAAGTTACCTAATTAATAATTAATATATAATCATACATTAATTAATGTTATGGTAGTAATTGAACGCTATTAATTATTACGCAAAGGCCAGTGTTAAATACAGACATAACTTTATTATAAAAGTAGCTTTCCTCGACAGTAGTGAGCGTACACCTTTATTCATATTCACGTACCGACGCACAAAACAAGAGGTGTTAAGAGGTGAAACTCCATGCTTTATGGTAATTTCTCAAATTTTAATTACAGGTTAGATATTGTACCTTCTTGTTTCTTACTTGTAAGGAAAAATCGTATGAGCTATTAAATGTTACGAAATTGAAACACCTGTGTATCTCAATTAAGATTTGTTTATGTTGAGTTTAAGTGCGGTTTTATACTAAATTTATTATAAGTTTATACTTAAATTTGATATACTGTTTTGTCCGTAATTTAAGATATTTTTATAATTTACCCGATTTGTTTGGTAATTTCGTTGGTAAAGATTGCCGAAATTATTTTCACCCAAAACTCATACCTTAGCGCAAAAATGTGACTAAGTGGCTAAGTTGGTAGCAAGCAAGCGATAGGTTAGGGGTTCTATGCCCGGTCGGGGCTAAGTTAGATGAAGAGCCTAAGTAAGATATTGGTTGTTTACGGCTCTTTGTTGTGTGTACCAATTCCAATAATAATGCAAATCATATTTATTTATTAGAAAAATTTTAAGTAATTTTTTAAAAATACAACGGAACTTTAGTATTTTAAATTTGACTAATATGTATGCAATTTTGTAACATAAATTTACTTATTGTATTGAATTGAAAGTACCTAAGTAGTTTACACAAAAACCGTTCAATCATTCCGTAATACAAAAAAGATTTTACAAGGATATTGTTCAAACAAACACAATATTACGCAAATAACACACAAATGACAAATCGTGGTCGTTCTGACGTTCTATAAATCAAAATCACTAGATTAGCTGTCAAAAATGACAAATAAAAATTGCGAAGTAAAGTATGAATGAAACGTATTTTCGTCTGCATAAATTTATCTATCAATAACATATTCGTTGATGAAGCCATCAATTATAATTATGATAAAAGTGTGTTGCAATTTTTGAGTCTATCATGTCAGATGAAATTACAACGAGCGACGAAGCCTTATTAGCTAAAGGGCAGACTCTTTACCGAGTTATTTTTATACTATAGAAGTTACAATTGATAAGTGGTTACTTCAGTTCATCACTATAGACATACAAAGGCCCTCTCTGACCCAAGTTAGGGAAGAGTCTGTTACTCTATTCACTCGAGACAGAGATGTAACGTCTTATGCGCCTTTGATTTCACCGGCACCCACACCGGCATATTACCAGATGTGGAAGCACAAAATCGGCGGATAAAGTTAAAGGTCTATGGATGCGAGCAACTGTATTCCCCTAAAATTGTCTTCCAGAAACAGAGAACAAAAAAATTAAGTAATGAAATAACATGAAAGTCAGACCAAAGAGTTAATTCCGTTCTACAATAAAGTTAAAGCAGTACTATTTCTAAACAACGACTTGGCTTGCCTTAGTGTAAATAGTTAAGTCAATTTCTAACATTTTTTGTAGATGAACACAAGTTAGTCAAGAAATAATAAAACAGGCAGAAGAAATCTTATACTAAGGAAATTCAATAGAAAATTACCAATACCCGTTAATATGAAAATACGCCCCTATTTTTATGAACTGTGCGAAATACCAAACCAAGAGTTTATTACTGATACAAATAAGAATATGTTCCCGAACTTTCCAAACATGTTTGGAAAACTCTTGAATAATAATAGGATGTTACCTTCTACATTACGCGCGGTAAAACCCCATAAATATATAAATAAATTACTACTTACTACTCCGATTAAACTCTCCACAAAAAACTTACTTAGGTGCTATGCTGTCACGCTACTAAGAATATTTAAAAGGTTGCTATCAACATCTAATTGCCCTACGTACTTACGTGTTTGGTTGTACGTAGTCAGAACTTCAAATATCACATTATCGCTTAGGAAAAAACGATGACAAGCACAACTATACTTTTTTATATAAACCGTATCCTATTGTGAAGGTATTGATGAAATCATCACTACCGGCTGCTTTGACCTTTCGTTTCGTAATATTAAACTATTTTTTATAAAACAATTGAAAGTGAGACTGGTACTTGGTTAAGGTCACGCGTACTTGAAACATGGATTGATAGATTGGTTTTTATGTTCTCGTAAGAAGAATGTATTACCTATATGATTTAAAACCAAAACAAGATAATAAATGAGATATTGAAAGTTATGTAAAAACCTATTAAATTAAAAACAAAAAAAAAATATTCATTGTTATGTTGCTGCGTGTTTTTGTTATAAACTCAAAATAGTTTAATACAATAAACAAGTGACTGCTTTTATAATCGAAGAATCAGACTACAATAACTTTCATCTATAATTTCTCACCGTTAAGGCAGAAATTTCTACATGAAATTTATATAGGACCTCATCGAAAGCAGACTCTACCATTTTTTATAATAATATAATAAAATATTGGGTGTGTGAATATGACTCCGCCCCTTTTTGTCAAAATAAAACACATTTGTTCGCTTACAAAATTAAAAAAAAAATTATTGAAAGTATGCTCCATCTGCAGCTACAACCTTCGCCCATCGTTCAGGTAGTTTTCGTATTCCTTGCTGGAAGAAGTCCTGGTCTTTTGAGCTTATTCAGTTGTCAATCCAAATTTTGATACTTTCACATGAAGTAAACTTTTCTCCAGTAAGGTCTGTCTGCATCGTCCGGAATAGGTGGTAATCCGAAGGAGCTATGTCTGGTGAATATGGCGGGTGGGGTAACACTTCCCAGTCCTGTCCCTCTAAATATCTTTTTACGACTTCTGCGGTATGCGGTTTGGCATTGTCATGCTGAAGAACTAATTTGTTATGTCTATTCACCCATTCTGGTCGTTTTTCTTCTATGGCTCGCTTCAAACGCATTAGTTGTCGTCGGTAAACTTCTCCATTAATAGTTTCAGAGGGTTTGAGCAACTCATAATATACAATACCTTTCTGATCCCACCAAATACAGAGCATGACCTTGGCACAGTGAATATTTATTTTTGGCTGTGATGGGCCTGGTTCGCCTGGTTTCACCCAAGCTTTTTTGCGTTTAGGATTTTCGTAGTGTATCCATTTTTCGTCTCCTGTGACTATCCGATGCAAAAATCCTTTTCTTTGCTGTCTTTGAAGCAGCATTTCACAAATGGTTTTCCGACGTTCCATGTCTCTTTCTTTTAAATCATGTGGAACCCAGTAACCGGCTTTTTGAATCATTCCCATCATTTGTAAACGCTTTGCAACAGTTGAACGATCAACATTTAATGCTGCAGCTAATTCTGATTGAGTTTGGCAAGAATCATCCGCCAATAATGCTTCCAATTCAGCATCTTCAAATTTTTTTGGTGGTTTTCCATGTTCTTTATCCTCAGTACTAAAATCGTTATTTTGAAATCGTCGAAACCATTCCTTGCAAGTTGTATTAGACGGAGCATGCTCACCATAAATCTCCACAAGCAAACGATAAGTTTCCGCTGCAGTTTTCTTCGCAATAAAATAATGTAATAACACTTCCCGCAAATGACGTTTATTTGGAATAAAAACCGACATTTTCGAAAAGGTGAAAACAATTGTTGCTTACACTTCAACCAAATATCATAAAATGCGTTAGATAGCTGACATTCAGTACTATCGAATACAAGTATGGTCATTTATTAGTACACGTAAACAATACTAAAAACGACATCTGTTGAGAAAGGGCGGAGTCATATTCACACACCCAATAATATATTAAACCACACATGTAATTACACACACAAATGTAATTCTAAATACATTAGTTTAAACTGCAAGTTTCGTACTTGTCAATTAATACTAGTGGAAATCAAAAGAAGCCGATTTTATTTAACTGACAAGCTAAAGCGGCTAAGTACCAGTCTTGTGAAAACTACACATTAAGGTCTAACGGCACCTGACATATTTTGCTATTTTTATTTGTTGTATGCGCCAATCTAGGCTATCTATTTTAATTTTAAAAGTTGTTGTAACTTTACTATCTGACGCCCCACAGTTATAAAGTGAGCATGAGACGAAAGGAAAAATTATTGTTTTTTTACAAATCACTTCACTTTTTTGGGAAATAGTAGCCTATGTGTTAATATAGCCTATGTGCTCATACTCTCATATAACAGACGTTAAGGCGTGAAGAAATAACTATTATAACATACATACAGACAAAATTTCGAATTTATAATATTTGTATGGCTAAACTTAGTAAAAAGATCTTGTAATCAATTTAAAGAAAACCGACGTTTCCAAGTAATATTTTGAGAATTCAACGGAATTAAAGTATTTTAACTTTTATTTTGATACAATAGTTTTGGCTGTTGGATTATTAAGGAATGGTAATTTTGCAGAAAGAAAATATGCAAAATGTAAAAAAAAATGCCTGTGGTGAGCTCATACAAACAATATACAAACTAATGTAATTAAAATAATCCTTATCCTAATTTTTTGCTTCGCTGTAGTCGGATAGACACAATATTATTTGCTTTATAAAGGAAGTACACTTAATTAATAAATATTTACATTTTGAATTTTGAGTGGCGTTTCCCGGAATAAAATCAGTTAGATGTTTAATTAACTTAAAATAGGATTTTTATTGCTTTTTACGTGATTTTTTCAACAATTGTAGAGCGATATGACTTTAGTAGCGGAAGACCTTAGTCATATTTTTGTTTATGGGCGGCTGTAACCATTTAACATCAGGTGGGCTTTCAGCTCGTCCTATTAAAGTCGCGGGCACATCGACTTCGTTCGTTCTTTTGACTCAATAAATGAATACTTAATTATATGTTAAATATCAAACTATGATCTAAAACATATTATTATTAATTTACTAGCTGCGCCCCGCGGTTTCACCCGCATAGTTCCCGTTCCCGTGGAGAATACGGGGATAAATTGATTTTATTTTTTTCGTTAATTTTCCAATGTTTTAATAGTTATTCTGCTATTCGGGACGGAAACAAATCCAACAAATCAAAAACCATGGCAATCGGTCCAGCCGTTCTCGAGTTATAAGTGTTGTAACAAACACGACTTCTTTTATATATATAGATTTTATAGAAACCTCAAAAATTTTAGCCTATATGTTATTCTGATGTATAAGCTATATTGTGGTAAAGTTTCATTCAAATCCATTCAGTAGTTTTTACGTGAAAGAGTAACAAACATCCATACATCCATACTTACAAACTTTCGCCTTTATAATAGTAGTAGGATTATCCGTTTATTATTGTCATAGGAAAGTCTATGCTTACATTTTAATGTAATAGATTCACCTTGAAGACATCGGTTTATGAATTCATTTGTAATTTGCAATTACAATCATTTAACCAATAAATCAAAGGCGCACGACAGCAACTGAGTTCCTGTATGAGGAATAATATGTATGTTTACATATATTAATAAACAATATACGTTTTGTTAGGTAAGTAGGTAAGCTTGTCAGTATATCGGTATATACAATGCGCCGTTCAAAAGAGCTTGGGAAACAGATACAGGTGCCTGCTAAGATTCATGAGAACTCATGTTAATTTGTAGGAGTATATCTGTCTAACTAACTCAAATATAAGATTATACTATCACAAATACAAGATTATACTCAAATATAAGGTAATAAGATTGTACAAAATGTAGTGTTATATACGGTCTATTCCCAGTTGCCACCACCATCTCCGCCACCACTGGTGGCAATCGAGAAAAAAATCCCAGCTGCCACCAGTGGTTTATATACCTACCTATTGACGTGGGCGTGAAGTTTGTACTCAGGTCTTGGGTGTATGTCTTGTATTTATGTGTTTCTCCATGCCATCTGCGATACAGGGAATCCTAGTGAGTGAGTAAACGTTTATTTAAATGCTAAATTTTTTTTTATTTATTTATTTGAATGAATGAAATATGCGAAAAACATGGTTCCTTGTGACCTTTTAAGGTATGTAGGTACCTAAACCAAACGACAAGCACAACCTTTTAAAGTTCAGTAGTCCCTAATATTTACAAGCAAATAGCAATTATTATACAACAATAAAACAATCGTAATTAAATTAATTGTCAGTAGTATTGTAACAATTAACGGTTTAGTAAGGTCAGGAATAATTATTCATGAATATTACACTTGTTAAATGCGTTTGAATGACCGACTCGAATCGATGAAAGATGGATAATTGTATGCGTGTAACCTTATTCAATTTGTTCTTTTGATAACCTACAGGTTATATGATAGTGACCCTGTGTTTGAAGCGAGGGGTCCGGTTTCGGTACCCGGCCGGGGCAAATATTTGTGTGCTGAGTGCGATGTTTGTTTTTGGACCTTTGATGTGTTGCATGATTGTTTGTGTTGTATGTGATAATGAGGGTACTTTACTTGCCAAACCTTCTTGTCTATTAAATAAGGCAGGTAAGTAGGGTAGATTTACTTTTTGTCATACTTTTCATTCAGTCTTGTTATTACTTAGCATAATATATTATTATATTTGCAATATTATATCGTTTTATTGAACATAACAGTTTGTATCCATGATGCCAATACCGGAATATGAGTGTGTGCCTAAGCTTTTGTTAAAAATATGTTATCTATGTAAATAAAAATCAGTTGCCAAAGTATGTATATGCATCACGTCAGGGCGGTTGCACCTCTTTGGCTCATAATTTTTTCGCGATGAGAGAACAAAAAGAGACAAAGATATATTTGATGATTAAAAATGTAAATGATAACGACGATGCCTTAATTATTTCATGGGCACTAAATTTTAAGCGGCCATAATGTAGAATATATAGTAATTTAATAGAAATACTCAAGACTCAGTAAAATAATCTAGTAGTAGATAGACGTTTATTAAAATAACATATTCAATTGTAAAACATTACGTGTAATAATATAGCGTACAGTTGTTGCCATAAATCTTTTCTGTGCGTACGGCATTGATATAAAGGTTGTTTGTACTAAAACACAGCTAACAACTATACATTTATAGCTTTTGAATGACTAAGGAACAACAACTTTTAAATAAAAACTTTTAATTAAAAGATCTCTCTTTTTTATTAGAGGTGAACTCTGTTTTATTAGAGGTGTTGATATTTTAATCTGTTTTAGAACTGCAACGTGGCTTATATTTTAAACACTTTTTATTTTAAAATTCGTATCTTATACATAAATTGCGTGAAGTGGACACTAGCCTTAAAAGTTTACCAGTCAAGCTTGCGGGGCACCTTGACCTACACTGAGTCTTACGTGTAATCCTATACCAGATGATATAGCAGTTCTTATAAGTAAGCTTATTAAAGCTCCCAATGTACCTAAGCTTGGTACTAATTATGGTACTAATTCTTATTCTTAGTGGGGGAGACAAGGCCTGCACTGACGTCTCGCATAAGTGGAATCCTCCAATGATCCCTACACCCTTATAATGACTCTGGGTGGTTGTACTGTTGCAGTATCTGCTGTAGAAACCCAAAATGTACATTAGAAGTAATGGTTGAATTAATTGAGTTTGATTGAAATGCTTAATTACTTGTATAACTTTTTGTTTGATTTACTGAGTTATTTACTGATTCGTGGTTTGTAGACTCGAAAATAATGTTCACAACCATGATAGTTTTAAAATTTATAACGAGTATGAACAGAAAGTTACAGGAACTAGCGTTTTCCAATTAATTTAAAGGTAAGTAAATATTCTCTGTAATATACTAAGTGATTAATCAGAAATAGGTAAGGATAATGGCATTGCTAAACAATATTGATTTTACTCTTCAGTAAAAAAAGAATCGATAAAATTAAGTGTCTCAAAATAAAAATAGTGTCCAATTCAATGATGATAAGTCGTGAATTCTTAATTTAGAGCGAACTACAAAAAAAAAAACAAAAGACAATATACAATCTAAGATCGGAAAACAAAATTTACGCTCATCACGCAAAGTTTGCCCCTGCCGGGAATCGTATTCGGGCCAACTAGGCTGCGGCGCCGTCAATATTCTCAACGTGTTTATGTCACAGAATTGGCAGGTATATACGAATAGAATCTAATATTTCAGCATTTACCTCCACCTGTCGTCTAATCCGCAGCAAGATACTCAGTAATTTTCTGCCTGATTTAAAATTCAAATGAATGGTAATGTGACATAGGGACTTAGACGCTAATTGGATTAAAGGTATACATGTATAGGTGACTTTGGAGCAACGCGATAAGTCGTACAGTATCTAAGATGGGTGTCGGACGATGCAACACTGATGAGTAAAGAGGTTTAGTAAGGAAATATAGTAACTTGGAATGGTCTTTGAACAAAACGCTTCAGTAATAAATCCCGTCTTTTTGAAAAAATCTAATTATTATATATTGTCTAATTTAACTTAGACATTATCTAGCATTGTGAGTACTTTTATTTTATTCTGAATTTTTGTTTTACAAACATCCATGACTTATTTACTTAAAAAAAAAGAATTAACTTAAATTTTTATGACAATTTGCGTCTTACAATAATATTTTTTCCTTTTGCTTTGCGCACTTCGCTCGCTAGTTTAATATAAAATACTAGCTGCGCCCCGCGATGTTACCCGCGGTATTCCAGGATCAAAAGCATGTGTTAATCGAGAATATAAGCCATCCTGGTACAATACAAAAATACTTTATTGTACACCAAACTTACTATTATGAACAAAATAAAATACAGAGTGGACTTACATTATCAATTTTAATGTACAATTACATTTACCAAATATAATCCAAATCTGTTAAGCCATTTGAACGTGAAAGAGTAACAAACATACACACAAACATACGTATATATAATGTAAGTGTGATGTTGAAACGAAATAACGAATAAGCTTAGATGCTTCAACACACTTTAATATTCTGAATAAATACAATAAAATGCAGCAATGAGTCATTTCACAACTTTGACACTTAATGAAAAATGGTGTAACTTGTGCGAATTCGAAAGCATTTACTAATCCAGTTATGAATCATTTCAAAACTTCAAGCAAAATGGTGTAACAACAGGTGCAAAATGTGACACGAAAGTTTCTTAAGTTGTCTAGGGATTATAAATTAAACCCTACTAATATAAAAATTTGATAGTTTGTTTCTCAGTTTGTCCTGTTTTAACAAAGCATCGGATCTATGTGGTTTCGAATATATTTTAGAGAGAGGACTAAAAGTTTTTTAACATTCACTGACATTATGCGCCGTGCTATCTAGCTCCAAACTAAGCATAGTTTGTGATAACTTAAAACATACAAATCTTTATGAATAAAAATCA
Source organism: Aplocera efformata (assembly GCA_921293045.1). Taxonomy (NCBI): domain Eukaryota; kingdom Metazoa; phylum Arthropoda; class Insecta; order Lepidoptera; family Geometridae; genus Aplocera; species Aplocera efformata. Next base: position 4,911,425 of record OV121057.1, read on the forward strand.
ATTGCCGAATGTTTGTAAGCGCATCACTTGAAAATGGCTGCACTATTTGGCTAATTCTTATTTTGTTGTGTTTGTAATTGTTAGGACAAGGTTTGTAAGAAATAAAATGATTGGGAAATTCATGAGAAAAGGCAGAAATTGGGAAAAACTGGCACCACATTTTTCTATGAGATTTGTGCCACCACTTCGGTTGACAGCCAATTGTCAAATTCTGAATTTGACAGAAAAAACATCTGTCGGGTCAGATAGTAGTAGTAATATGTTCGTTGCATTTGTACTTGTCTTGGGTCCTATAACCAACTGAGCTGTGGCCTGTCATTGAGTCACTTTAATGGCATATTTTATGCCCGATTTAGTACTAGTATAGTATTATTATGTAACGTAATATAGATGTAACCAAAATGTTAATAAGAAAACATTCAATCGTTTTCATAACAATCAGTGAGAATGTAATGACAATGATAGGGTTTTAGAGTAAGCTCTAAGTTATTCGTACACTCATTTTTACATAAAACGTTCGGTATGTAAAATATCTGGTGAAGAATTGGGATACTATGCCAAACTATACTTGAAATCTATAGGAATTGAGTTTCAGTCTAGTAAGATACATTCTTAAAGAACCACAAAAGTAAAGCCGCAAGACAAAGCTAGTCAGCTATAAATTTCGTTGAAGTAACAAGTACTAAAGCTAGCACCAGCCACCTGGCAGTCTAGTGGTAATTAATCACACGCTAATCTAAGCCGTAAAGTTAATAGATAAAGGGTTACAGATCAAATACTAGCACTACTGCACTAATGTTGGCGGTTAACACCTTAGCACTTACTACCGCACGGACAAACACAATTTTAAGGCATTTATGTATGATAAAATGCAATTAAGATTTGTTTGAGTATTTTTTTGTTTCAAATAGTAATTAATTTTTTTTCTCTCAAACATTTTTTTAGATTTTTATTGCTCACTAATCGTTTTTGTTTATGACTTATGTTTAAATCTGTTTTTACGTACAACACGAGTGACAGGATTCATGGATGGATTTTATGTGAGTAATGGCATTATATTAAATTATGTTTATATATGCCATATATGTTAAATTAAATGTCTTCTGATATATTTTTTATAGTTTTTGGTCCAATAATCATAACGAACATGGGAAATAAAATAGAAAGTAAAAAAAAAATGTTTTAAAAATATATTATAATACCTGAATCAGCCGACTTCATACGATTTTTTTCCTGAAAATATACGGGATTGCAAGAAAAACCACACTACCAAAAATCATCGCACTGGTCTACAACCGGCGAAGACATCGCAAACATATAAAATATTTGATAACCTTCTTATTTTCAAAGTTGTTTAACGTAAAATACAAAAGTAAAAATACAGGTTTCTCTTTAAGTGTTTTACATGTATGGTTTATTAATATTACGAGGTCATAAATTAAATTAATAAAAAAATATATTGAATCCATTTCTGTAGGCATAAACATACTTATGATCCTGTGGTTTGCCACGCACCACTATCGGGTACAATTTACCCACATTCAGCATACCGCAGCAATTATTTCTAATTACAGTACAATTGCAAACGAACAAACAATTGCGATATGTTGATAATGGTCTGCTAAGTGTTGCTGCCGCTCCCCTTAAGCTAGAGATTTTGTCTGAGTCGCGACATTAAGTCGCAAAATTGCTTTAAATATCATGTCATACGAGTATAAGGCTTAAATATTAGCTAAACGACAAACATTATTGGATTAAGTTGGAACAATTTACATCGACAAATCACCTTTGGTTTATTTAATCTTCAAAAAAATAAAAAATAAACTTTTTATTATTAATTCAATCTGTGCAATAATATATCTTTAATTCAAAAGAAGCGAATTTTTTTTCCTATATCCTTCGATAAGTTGACTGGTTAATATCATTCAAAAAGGCAAGCAGGGCGCATTTTCTAAGACGTTTGTAAATTGAGGATGCTGAAAGAACGGTGATATTAATAATTTTATTTGTTTAAGGGTTCCGTGCCCTAATGCTAAAATGGAGACTACTATTACTAAGCCTAGTATGTCTGTAACGCAGTCTTTTAAATTTTAAGCCGTAGTAGAGTAGCAGGTAAAAATTTCCACAGATTATGGAATTAAATATTTTCAATAAATAATAACAAATGCTCCTGGCAGAATAAGACCATATCGCAAATAGTAGGTATTTTTATTTCTTTCTGTCGCAGAAAAGTCGCGTTGGACACTGCATTTCTAGTTTTACTACGTAGCCGTAATGATACGTTGATGCGCGCGGCTGTATCACGATTGATGCGCATTTGTGTTTCTTGTTTACAATAAAATGCTTGTAGAAATTGGTACAAGAGGTACACGACATTCTTGTGACGGTATCTGAGGAGTACGTTTTTATAATAGTAATATTTCTATCAGTATTTGCATTCCGTGTGCGAGGAATAAACATGTCCGTTTCTACCGTTGTTTGATTGTATTTTATGTTCTTCTTTTGTTTATTATTGTTTAACTTTATTTTACTGTACGTTTTAAATTACCATATTTACCGGAAAAATAGCAAATATTTCAAAGTAGCAAAATAAGGAATTTCGTTTACTTGGATGACAATATTTTTCCAGTTATTTTGATTTAACAACCAAACTATTGAATCAATTTTGATAAAAATTCTATGGAACTAATCTGAAAGCATATCTGTTCAAATAAGAAATCGGTGAACATACATAAAAATATATATAAACATCCGAATTGATAACCTCCTCCTTTTTGAAGTGGTTAAAAATATTAAAAATACGGCGCTTGTAATGCCTATTTGATATAGAAAAATGAAGACCATTTTGTTGGTCTTTGTTGCAAATAATTTACGATTACCAAGAAACTCACAGAAGCCACTATCGTATTATTATGTGCTATACTATTCGCAAATAGGTCAAGCGAGTCCCTACAATTTCAACCCATCCCTGCCATTACCAAACCAAAAGCTACCACCACTTTACTAATTATGCAGAAACCTGTAAGGTTCCCACGTACGGCATGCAAAAATTGTTGAGAACATTCCACGAGGATTGTGCGTGTAATTCCCCCGTATGTGCGTGCCCCGTAATTCGCGGCGTTATATGTAATTTCACCGTTTAGGGGTAACACTGGGAATCGTTGCGCCCCTAGTAATTTGTGTCAATGTTACTCGAGTTTGAAACGGTTATTACGTTTTTGTTAGACTTCGTTTGTAACTGGTTTATTTACGTTTGGAATTAGGGTCAGTCGAGTTACTGAGATTTCCTTTCATGTTAATCTATAACCTAACAAGTGACTGATAAAAAAAACTTCATTTCTTTCATCCGTTATTTCTCGTCCTTAGGCGGTACACCCAAACATTTAAAAAAAGAAACATGAAAAGTCACAGGAAAACAAAACATACCATTTCGGTTTCTTGTATGAGATAATATTTTCCGGTTATTTTGATTTAAGAACTAAACTATTATAATGATTTTGATAAAAAAATTATGGTACAACATCAATACTACTTAGGTCCTCTCCGACTGAAGTATGAGAAGACCCAAGTCACACTACGTTGCGCCCGTCACCAGAGACGGGGATGTTACGTCTCATGCGCATGTGATTTCACCGGCACCAACTCCCTTCCACCGGAACAAAGCAATGCGATTTTTATTTATATAGATAACGAGATTGGAAACCAATTGAAAAGGTATTCGTAAAATAGTCCAATACAAGTGACTGTGATGCAACGTCTGGATCAATATAAATCAACCTTCAATGGGCGCTTGCTGCAATAGATATTTAATGACCTAAAACTCTGAGGTAAGCGAAAACAATTCAAATTGAAAGTTCAAGCGATTCAGCAAATCGTATGCAAACTGCCATTCCCACGATCGCCCTATCGAACGTTTATCGAGTCGAGCCCTTATTCTTTATCGATCATTCGATGTAATAATTCTTCTTAGATTTGACGGCTCCGTGGCTTAGTTGATAACAACCCTGCCGTCGAAAGTTAGTCCAGGATCAATCACCGGCAGGGGCAGGCTGTGTGGTGACCCCCCGCCCTTGACAACAGTAATACGACTAAGATAACAGTAATAAGATTTGTATCTTCCACTGAGTCGCTTTCATCCCGCTGAGTCCATCACTCGAGACGGGGATGATACGTCTCATGCGCAAGCAATGCGAGCACTACTGCTTGGCGGCAGATTCCAGGTGTGTTGGCAGTACCTCTCCGGACGAACTTGGCACAAGTTTTAGTGCTACTTTGGGTTGCTCCTTTAACCAGGGGGTACGTGTAGGGAATCAAAGGGTCCACACCTACGGACGGGAACAAGTGGACCCCCAGTGTTTGTGTATTGTGATTACTATGTTTTCAAACCACCTTCCATACAAGGAATTCCAGTGCAGGAAAACAAATATCAATTAAATTCAAATAACAATCGTAATAAAACTTCTCAAGTTGAAATTTCTTTTACATTAATCCAATTCCGAAAAAACAGTCTTTATTCTCATCACGCTTATTTTGCTCCAGCCGAGGATCGAACTAGAACCCTCGCTTCGACAGTAAGCAGCCAAATAGGTCTTTATGGAAAAATCATCAAATAAAATTAAAAAAAAACAAGCTTTTAACGAAGTAAATAAAAAAAATATGGTAAATAAGTAAATATATGGTCAAGGTTTTTTTATTTTCCATATACACAATTATACGATACGGCCAAAATGATTGTATCCGTCGTATGGATAAAGATTTTACTGTAATTTTTATCATAGTCAGCTACCCAATTTGTCAAGCACCTGTCAAACAAAATTTGAACTTATTCTGTAGAAAAAAAACTCTTTCAGTTATTTTCCGACAGTAAAATTTACCGGTCTACACGAACAGAATTTAATTTGTAGTTTTATAGATACTCGTATATGTTGTATTAATACCTTAATAGTCATATCTTAGAATTCACACTTCAGTTTGAACACATGAATATTTATTAACCTGCAAATTTATACATCCAAGGTAGTTTTGTTTAAAAGTCTTATAAATTTTGAACATAATAATTTATAAACTTCTTAATTTATTTGACCGTGGCCGTATAAGTGCATTTTAAGTCTATAAATAGTGATTTAAGAGCAAAGTGTTTCCTATTAGAAAGCAATAACAATTTGTCGATGGTATATTATATCAATGGAATTTATGACTTCATTTTGCTGTTTTAGTACAATATTAGAACTAGCTACACGCCGGTGACATCGTCTGTGAAATAAATGCAATAGTTACTTTTTACATACATAAAGTGATAAGTCACGTTTTTTTTAAAGGGTTAGGCAGACGTTAAATTTTCCCCATTTCACTTTACCATCGACACAGACGTAACATATGGTAACTCTGTATCACCGTCATTGGTTTCCCACGAATAAATTTAAAAACTAAGGCTCAATAAAAAAAACAATTCTTACTTATCTGACAGCCAGGATAAAACTTGTACCAACGATATTATTTGGTTCCAGAATAAGGATGTCGATGGAAAGTATTGTGCAATATCCTGAACCAGAAGTTTTTGCAAATTTGTAGTCCCTCGGGAAGAATGTAGGAATGGATATCGAGTTAGTTTACATGACGATGATATGCAAACGTATTCTGGATGTTTGGAATGTAAAGTAATGTAGTCATAATGTATACATGTTGGAGAAACATAGGTATTTAAGGCAAATCACATAGATATTCATTGACATTTCATACACCGCCATCTAGCCCCAAAAAGCATAGCTTGCTACTTACTATAGAAATCCTAAATTTTTGAAAGAATACTTTTTATTTGTAAATTCAGACGTATAATAATAATGTTGTGTTATGAACATGTAAGTTTATAACACTAATGTGTGTTAGGCTACACAAAAATAGCTTAAATATAAAGGTATTTAAAGTTGGTTGGGTACTATTTTTTATTAGTTATAGCATTTGATCGCGCTCTCACCATATAGTATTATAATCGTAACCACTAAAACATTAATGCAGTAAAAACTGAATCCGAAAATTGAGGAAACACCCAAATAAAAACGGCAAAAACAAAATCGACAAAAAATACCCACTCACCTAATGAGTCATAAAACTCAAACAATCCATTTACGAATTCATATTAAAACGATTTCCAAGATTCCTTCATGTGAACCTTGCGGGCGTGACAGGGCTCGGGTTCGATTCCCTGCAGGCACCATTAGCTAACCATCAGTCGGTAGCGAACCAGGACCGCTAATTTCAGCTAATTTTCCTATCAAAACCGATACGCCATTGTTTTTTAAACAGAAGCAAAATAACTGTTCCGATCGTGAGAACAAAGTTTCTTAATGGTTTTTTGATTTTATATTTACCGACATGATAAAAGGACTGTGTTTCTTACTAACAGGGCATTCCCTATATCCATAGACAACGTAGTGTATGAAGGTTAATAGAATTATAGGAATGAAGTTTTTTTTTTAAATAATGATTATTTTACGGTATAACCCATTGGATATTTAACGGGAACACGGGAATACTTCAGTATTTCGGGATAAAAAATTACTTTCGCCTTTATAATATTAGTGTATATTACATACAATACATTATCGTGTTAAAATAGATAGGTTCTATTTTCAATAACAATCTAGTTTTTACTTTGCTGCATTGTGTTAAAAGTCGATTATATTTATGAGTGTATTATCATATGTTATCACTTTTTTATTGCCATATAAAATATTAGAATTTTATTTTACCTCATAATATGATGTCGTGCTGTCGATAAACACTATATATAAAACTTTATTGATTTCAAAAGGCCTTTTTACTCAAGGCTATGGTATCCAATGTATTTAATCTGTGGTGCTTGCGTGCGCAAGTTTGGCCTTGCCTAATACGCCAAATTAGGCTTGAAGGATGAGTTTAAATGCATTAGTTGTATTGTAAAGGTATGTAATATATTACAAGGTCAGACTGAAGTTATGCACGTTGATTAGGTGTGATTTTTCTCACGGTTATTGGTTATGATTGGATTGAAATACCAAATTAATGATTGATTCATCAGCATAAAATTGGCAACTTAGAATTTATATTGTATGCAATGATTTTAACATGTTTATTTATCAACGGTGGTAATAATTTTATACATGGTAAAATTATGTTTTGTGTTGTATGCTGAATTATTGAATAATACCTATCTGATTTCAAAAGGTTATGCAACGATATTCTGTAGTGATAAAAATACAATTAATATAACAACACATCGCATTATAAGTCCTAGTCTCTGCAAGAGGTACGGGCATAGTATACGAAGTTAATGCTAGATTTTTTATAGTAGAAAGTAAGCAGATACTACGGGACTAGATGCGTTCCAGTGCTGTTTTAGCCAAAAACCGCACGCAATGGGGTCTTTTGATATAGACATAAATAATGAGATTTTAAAAAGAAAATACCTTCGTTTTATTTTCACCCAATTTGATAGACAATTTGAGTTTTAATGTCAGAGGTATTAAACATTTTTAAAATCGTTGACATTAAAATAGATCAAGGTAACTTTTAAGATTTCAGGACGGACCACCGAAGTGTATGGGAGCCTTTTTATTGCCAGATTAAAAATAACTAAGACAGAAACTTTTTAACAACGCAAAGACAAAACGCGTCATTGCGCAACAGATAACTAGAAATATTGTAGAGGTACAATGCAACCGTTTATGGTTCAACTATTAATTGATGTAAATTCCCATTACGCTCGTTGCTGACAGACAACGTTCACGTGTTTAATAATTTATGCATGGTTAGTTTGAGATGACGGGAAACTGATTGCGTAGAGTTGGCGCCAAAGGGTTCCCTCACAGTTTTACTGACGTAACTTTGGTCTACCATATTATAGTATCGGCGGACCAAAATATGTTTAGAAAGGAAATAAATAAAGCAAGACCGACAAATCAAGCAAGTTCTGAACTTTATAAGTACAGAAATAAAGAAGAAAAAAAAACATTCGTAGTAAACTAAAGTAGTTATTTAATTTATACAAAAACCTCCTTCAAATAATAGGGAAGAGCTAAATGTGATATATATTTTGAATATAGAATATTTTTTGAAAATTTTGGTCCGGTACGGCTAAATGTTCAAAATACAGAGGCCTTAAAAGATCCTAAGTACACCTCAAGATAATTATACTGATGTTGTAGGCCTAGTTTTTACAGAGGGATTGCCTTACTACATTCTACATATTGAGTACTGATCTACATATCCCTCAATATACTCATATACCCAAGTGTATAAGGGTAATCTAAAAATATGCCTTTAAACCGGATTGCACAAAACACAGATTTAAAGTAATAAATTCTAGATAAGTAAAGTTTTTCACTAATATATTTTTTACTCATATCAACACCCCTTCTTCACAATATATTTCTAAGATAACTCCAAAAAGATTAAACATACCTTGTTGGAAATAATTGGATTTCCTCACGTAGACACATACGAGGGCCATCAATTGCAGTTGTGAGAGCCTCTGCCGCGTGGAAGGCGGTAGGGGTAGAAGATCCCGAAGGTTGGCAATCTCTGCATTTATTAAATCGCGACGGAGCTTGCTCGCGCCTTTGGTTGACTTTCCCTGGTCGAACCTAAGAAAAAGATACAGATTGAACATTCAGATTATTGGACAACCTTTTTATGTATTCAGATTATTATATGGCTGGACGAGCAGCAGGCCCACCTTAATTTAAGTAGTTACCAGCGCCCATGAACCACGACTCTTTTACTCGGGTCTTCATCTACTAAAACATGACAAGACTCAAGCTGCATTGCGTTGCACCTGTCACTTTGTGCCTGCAATTTCACAGGTACCCACACAATTTCACCGGAACACACGGTGTTTCTTTAAAGAGCGTGTTGATCCAGTGGTACAGAAGCTGATTTTCAGTTCAAATTTCACAGATTCAAATCCAGTACACCATGTGCTTTAAAAATGTATAACTAAACAGGAAAGAGAAATATCGTACAAAAACCAGTATGTCCTAAAAAGTTGCGAAATATATCTGACAGTTAACAATCCTGATACAAGAACTAATTATTGATAATAGTATTAAACAAATTGTCTTGAAAATAGAACACAAATAAAACATGTATTGACATGTAATCATTTGAAATTTATTTAAACTCACAATATAAAGGTATAAAATAGGTAGTTAAAACCAGCCTACACGCTATTTAGAAAACCTCGGTCTGTCACTATTACTAGCTATTCCAATACCCCAATAAAGGTCCATAATATGAAACCCGGAATGTAACCAACAATAATACCTTATGCCATTATGAGAAGCAATTACTGTATTGAGTATTAATTGGGCTCCCGCGGTAGATTAATGCCCATTCACTCCTGCTTGTCTAGATTAGGCCTGTTAATCTGAGATGGTAACGTAAGAGGCTGGTACGGTACTAAAATACATAATTTATATACTAGGTATACGCGAAATGTGTATAGGTACCTATTATACCAATAAATAAATACATGCAATTATTGGAGTACATTTCAGCGAGACTCTAATTGGAATAGTACTTTGACACGCAAATCAATTGTTGGGGAATTTGTTGAAAATAGCTATGATTAGCTAGACTAGACAAATCAACAATGACTGCCCTCAGCTCAGTTGGAAGTAGCTCTGCCTTCTGTGTATGTCGCGGGTTCGGTTTCCACTCAGGACCAGCATTAGTGTAACGAACATAAATGTTTGTTCTGCGTCTGTGTGGTAATGTGTTTTATATTATGTATTAACTGCGCCCCGCGATTTTCGCGATTTTCTGAGAATTTTCAGACAATCTCCTGACAATTACTAACACAACATAAAAAAAATTAGCAAAATTGTGAGCAAGGGAAATAGGGATTAATTTTTATATTATATAAGATTACTATGGACATTTTCCACTGTGCCATCTAGCCCAAATGTATCTATGTCCAAATGGGAACCAAATTGGTAATAAAATACTTTAATATTCCTATTTTTTTTCAACCAGTCATTAACATCCAAATGTCACATTTATGTCACAAATATTTGACCTGGGTGGAAATCGAACCGACGACCTGTCAATCCAGATCTAACGCGAAGTCGTAATAGCTAGTATTTGAATATAGATTTCTAGTACAGAATAGCTAGTATACAGAATTCTATTAAATTTGTTCACATAGTAACTAATAACTATATAAAAAATTTGCATTTGTACAGCCAATTATGTAGTTAGTTACAAATATTTATGATCTAATAAAAATTCGTTCCACGGTTCATATCCTAGTTTTGACCATTAAAGACCATTTAAGTCTGTTATTTGCCTCTTTGACTTGTGTCGATGCACAACTGGTCCATGGGAACTCAGACTGTGTGGGACCAGTTGGAGACCTTCAAAATAAACATTAATTTCGATTGCCAACTTGCCCCGGAGCCTATTGATACTTTTTCTTCTTTCGTTTAAGTAAGTGGCCAGCTCTAGTGTCGGAGTTTCCAAGCCGCTTGAAGGCCTCCGCATAGCTTATCGACTAGAATACCCGATCGACATCTGAAAGAGCCCTCCGAAGCACTAGTATTAGTATGATTACCACTCTCACCTTAGCTATATCATAATCAGACTGTTTTCATTCTTAGCCATTCTCCGTAGAGTCAAGTGGAGTTGATGCAGAGTATTAATAATGTTAATATAACCATTTATCAAGAACCGGGCCGGTTGCAAATCACACTCACTGTATTCAGAATTGGTCTCCGGGATGTTCTTTATTTTATTTAATTTTGCTTTTTTTGGGAAACAAACAGTACATAACTTATTATTAATAAAATACATAGACCTGTGAAGTTTTCGCAATTAGGTTGTACAATTAAAGTTTGTGAGAAGACAGTTTTCTAACTCGTAAATATATAATCAATAGTACAAAGTTGAAATGAGAAAGCAACAAAAACAAAAACCCTAAGAATAAAGCCAATAACGATGATGCCCGGTCCAAAAAAAAAACACTTTTTTTATTTTTTGTGCGACATGAAACCTGTTTCAAAATGGTTACAACCGTTCATAACATTACGTCTCGTAAGTAAAAGCTCTATTTCAAAAGTATTGTTGTACAATCTATATTTTATACTAAAATGGAAAAAAAATATTATAATTTAGTGACCTCATCAACAATTCTGAAGTAAAATAACAACCGAGGATTGATTGCCGAGATAAAATCAACTTCAAATTATTAATTGCACTTAATCAAACGTTATGGAGTATAAAATTAAAAATAACGAATAAATGCATTAACGTTCAAATAAATATCTACCGCAGAGTATCTATGGAATAGGAACTGTTTGTAGCATCAATCAACAATATTTATGATCGTTTAATCTGCAATCAACCCACCTATTATCAATCAATAAATTATATTTAAATGTCAACTGTGTTCAATTTATTAGTGATGCAAATTATCTCGGTACTTAGACAATTTTTATAGTTCTAAGAAAATTAAAGGTAATTGTGGTAAATTTTTGATTATGGTTGCCAGTCGAGAGCCTACTGCTCTCACCAAAAGCCTGCGTACAATTGTTAAGGCTATCTGTAGTCAACAACTTGTAGTTCAGAGAAAAACAAAAATAGTTTTTTTAAGAACCTACCGTAAAATATTATGGAAGCATATTCCTATCCTTAGCTTTTATATAGTAATTTTTATGTACGTTTAACAGTATTTTCAATTTTTATTAATAAATTGATATTACTGTTATTCTGGTATGAAAATAATAAAAAAAATCTTATTCTTCTTCCTATAGGTTAAAGTTAAGATTATGCTGTGCATCTTAGGCAATCTTCTGCAATATCGTAAAAATTATGAGAAAATATACTGAAATAATTGTATATTGTAAAAAATTGGACTTTCACCAAACATTAAACAAAAACAAACTTTTATGGTAGCGTAATAATAAAAAAAAACAAAAAAAAGAGGGAGTCATAAGGGCTGCCGATAGAAGTGAAACCTCAAAACAATGAAATACATGTATACAGGCTGCTATGCTACGTGACGCTAGTCTGGCGCAAGCGCAATACCTCACGCGCATGTCAAGGTCATCGGTGACGCGAACCCATAAGTTTTCCCCCAAAAATCGCTAAACGCGGCTAAACAAGTATTCAATTAAAAAACAATTTGACACAAGTGAATTACGAATTTTGCGAAACGATGCCAATTCAAAGCATCCTGACATCAAACGCATTAGTCTACCTAGGGCATACGCTGAACCTACGACCCACCTGTCCATCTTCACTCCACGGTCCTTGTTGCTGATTCCATCGTTACGGTCTGACCTTTGACCTCACGTCTGCCAGTAGTAATCGCAAGACTTTACGGTAACACGGATTGCTTACTGGTAAAATAATATTATACGATTTTAACATAAATGGTCTACTGCACTGCTGAATTTGTGGTTATTGTGATCTTTGAACTTTAAGGTTTACTTTAAACTATTGAACTTTAGGTTTTGAATCGTATTCATTTATAGTGTCAATATTTATGGATGAAATAAGTGTTTGCAAACTTTTCTTCTTTGGAATATATTATTGCTCTCCTCTCTTTTTCATTAATATATTTTCAAGTTTTAGTTTTTAGGAAAGCAGGCATCGTATGGACCCCGACTTTCAATCAACTGGCCGCGGTTTTATATCAAAAGGCTGCATCAGCTTTAATAATAATTAATACAAATATGGCTAGCCTATACTTTGACATATCTGTGTGCATGTAATGTGCCTAAGGGGTCCCTGAGACACGTTATATATGCACGAATAAGTTTACTTGTGCGTGTAAATTTTGAGGTGTCCAAACCATAATTGAGATCAACAAAAATAAATAACTTTGAATTTGAGTTTGAATCCTGGCCCGCACCAACGAAGTTTTTACTTGACAAATATATGCGTTCTCAAAATGGTTAAGGAAAATGTTGCGAGGAATCCAATATGGCCATCTATTTCGAACATCTAGACCAAAATTTTCAAACATGTTTTCAATTTGGAAAGTTTGTAGTAGTGAGTACTGTATATATCTACTATTTACAGGTAGTTCAGGTATTTACAGGTAAATGAGAACTAAATCTAATTTAGTAGGAGTTGCCGAAGAAAGGATAAATGTAACGAACAATTACATTGTGTTGCTCGCGTCCTTCAGTGTTCTCAAATGCAGCCCATGGTGATACGCAAGGAGCACTCCAGCCTAGCAGTAGAACTTTTCCCAAATTCTGAAGGAGTACTGCCACTGCACCTGGTAATTTGCCAAGTATAACACAATCGCGGACTTAATTAATTTCATTCATTATTTTTCACCCCAATAGATGAAATTTTGCCATCAAAGTCCGTGGGACTGAGACAGAGGAAATACCTTTTCAATAAAAAAAAAAAAGTATTCAGTCGGTCCACAGTGGCGAAGATATCGCGTTACAAAATTACACGAATTAAAAACTCTTTTTTAAGCCGGTTAAAAGTGTAAATTGGCTTGAGTAAGAAATGTTTCAAAACAGAAGAAAAACCATAAATTTACGATGAAAACGTTGAGCTTACGTTCACATATGCCATTATAGTGTTATATGGGTACTTATAAGACAATAGGCTGATACGCCGTGAAATGGTCATAGCCTAAGGTCCCACTTTCCTCACAATTGGCGAGAGTGCGCCTATCAACCTGTTAGAAGGTTTATCATGTAGACTTCGATATATTTTGATGCTATTTGGTCTTAGATACGGATTACTTCCGTGTGTTGATCCGTGACAGGTTTTTTCGACTTTGCCTTATTTTATACTTGCCTTTTTTGAAAAAATACAAGATGATAAGTTGTTTTTATTTTTTATTTATCTGCCATATAAAATTACACTACAAAGTTCTTTAAAGAATGGAATCAAATCTCCATAATTCGATACAACACAACCCTACTTGGTTGTGTTGTATCATTAGGATCAAAACAAAAATGTGATAAGAACTACATTTTGATTTTAGCTTTATTTTAACAACACATAACAGTATGCTTATTTCACAAATGAAGATGGTTTCGACATGCAGGTAATTAAGGTACCTACATGTTCAAAGCTTCGGTATTATGGGAGTGGTGAAAACTTGTTGTTTTCCCACGCCGCGCAGACGCTGATAATTTAGACAATTTTCCAATATCAGGTGGGGTAGCGTCTGTGTTGAAGGCTCAAGCGTTTAGGCACGAAGTATTGTAAATAGGTACAGAGGCCCGAGGAACACAAAAATGATATACGAGGATCTCGAATCGACTCGGTTGACATATTGACTTACCGTCGCTACTGTGCGCGTGAGCCGTTTTGGGGCGCTATACGAGGCCGGCCCTTTGTATATAATAATAATAATACATTGTGGTTTCGAATTTTTTTTCTAATTCGAATTCGAATACAGACTTGTGATTGAATTATTAAAATCCCTAAGTTAAGGCAAGAAATATAAAAGCCTACTATAAATCCAATCTATAGTAAAGACCAGAGTCTAATAGTTATAGGAGTTGACGGGGGTGCTATGTTAATTTTTATGACCGACTTACCCATAAGGTTTCAACTCAATAATTTGAGTTTTTACGTGCATAAGATTAGTATTATTTGATATTTCTTGAGTATGTCACCCAACTAACCTCTTATAAAATGAGCCACAGCTCAAGGGTGGGTTAGAAACCGCAACAGCATATCGGCAGCACGGAACACGGATAGTCAGGTATATCGCATTCCATGTTGTTTATCAGGATTTGTTGTATCCTGCTGTTTGACATTAATTATTCGGTAAAATAATAGCTTACGCTTTGGCTGATAGATTCATAATTTCATCTACAAAAATGAAACTCCCAGCAAATTTGTTTAGGGGCTTTATATACCTTAACCAATAGTCATCATACTATTGTAATACTAGGTATAAATGTAAAAATTTGTCTTTATGTATGTTTGTTACTCCTTTACGCCTGAACGCTGATCTACTTTGGATGAAATTGATCATGAAGATAGCCCATACCCTGGATTAACATGTTTTTGTGGCTGGTAAAACTCACAGAAGTTGTGTTTCTGTAACACAGCTTCTGTCAATTTTACCCATCGTCTTATGTTGACTTTTTTACCACGGGTAACATCGGAGGGCGCAGCTAGTACCTAATATTATCAAATAAATATATTTAATTATAATTATGGTTCAGAATATACAGTAAGAAATTAAAGAAGTGTGCGATTTGTTCTCGCATATCGAAGGTTCCATAACACCGATTGTAGTTTTTAGTATTCGACACCATTATAATACATATCCAATAAAAAATTTAGATAATAAATATATATTATATAAAAATAAATATTTACAGTTTTTGTTAATATTTATGAAATACCGATTTATATTACGTGAATATAAAGTTTATTTTTATTGTGATTTGGTCAGGTACATTCTAAGTTTGGAAAGTAGTATGAATACTGCTTAAATTGCTTATTTAGACAAAATGTTCAAATATTACAAAATACAAAAAATCTATGAGCTAAATATAGCGCTCTCTAGGCAGCTTGATTGCTTTCAAGCGTTAATTGCTTCAATGTTAGCTTTTTCCCGTAGCTGCACTCGCGTTAATTTGGATTTTGTGAATCATTTTCTGCAAAATTAATGATGATCGGTTGAGTAGTTAAGGCGCGAAAGCGTTACAAATAAACATTAATTGTAACTATCTATAGGTCTATTTTAACGACTAATAGTATCTCCTTTCAAAGTATAATAGTTAAATTGTTTCAAACAAATAGGTGAGACTGTTTTTTCTGCCATTAAAAAAAAACGGTCTCAAAATGTCTCAAAAATCCCTAACACTCACTCACCAACAAAGTAACCGATTCCAAACTGGGCTTTGTTCTCGCTAACAAAACGCGAAGATGCCCTTATATAAAGTAGATTAACCTTCCGCGGTTGGTAATGCATTTCGTTCCCACGATGCAACCGGGTTCCGCTTACGGCTGTCATTTTGACGTTTCAAGCTTTTGACGTTTGTGAAAGTGTTCGCAATTTGGCGCACAACACTTTTATTGCACTAATGCATACACTTAGTGATTACTATCGTACGATATTTAACTTTTAAGACTTTGCACTTTCTAAAGTTCAGTTGACAATGACCAGGCACTATAATTAACCGGTGCACTGAGGATTACAAAGTTCTGGGTATGATAACAAAATTACGTCAAATGGAATTTGTTTAAAGTTTCTTTAGTAAATTGTTGTCAATTTTTTGGTAAAAGTATAGCTTATATCTTACTACTTTATAGGCTACTTTTGAGCTCGGCGAAGTGCAGTGTTTCTTTAGGATGGTATCGTGAATGGAGTTGCATTCGGAGCGCACCTCAAGCATCGCGTGCAGCATTTTATTGGTTAATAACAGATCCCGCGCTCATTAATTCACCTCCTTTGTTAACTTTAACTTTGAAAGTCCGAAACTTTTTGTTGCATTTTGAAAGTTTTCCCGCCTTTTTGCGAAGTAGAGCGTGGGCTGGGGTATTGCACGAAAACTATTCAAGTCAGTTTATTGAAAACTTGGTTGCTTTCTTAAATATTATTAAATTTTATAAATATTGCTTTATTAAATATAAGAATAAATGTTCTCGGTATTTCGACTTAATTTTATATGTAACTCATAGTTCCGAGTTGACTGGTTGACCTAAATCACTTTGTACGTTGTTCGCAAAATGTTTAACTTTAAAATCGACTTCGAAATCGAAAAAATGTAACCGCTGTAATTATTATTACTATAGATTACTATTTTTTGTATGTTCATAGCGCGATTTTTCACGAAAGCATATGCTATCAAACAAAAAATATTTTTCTAAATAGGTTGATAGATAACGAAGAACTAAGGTAATAAACATATAAAATATTGTTATGTTTAAAGCTAGATCAACACTGTAATCTAGGTAAATTTATTTTATGGTGTGCCTAAATAAATCTCTTCCGAAAATCGGTTGAAGAAAAATAAAACCGGCACAGCCTTGCTCGCTTACATGTCCCACCAATGACGCGACGCCTATACTTCAAATTAGCTGACCAGCTAATCTGTCTATCGGCAAATCCGAAACACATTTCAATTGGTAACTCAGACATTGATTCCACAAAGTACCTCATCATTGTCGTTTCACGGTGACTGACAAGTAAACACAAATTAGCGCAGGATTCCTTCGAAGTGTTCGGTCAACGGTCGGCAGGACAATAGCGGCTCATTAGCACTAAGTTTTGCATGCACTAATTACGCTACTTGCTTGGGCACAGAAGCCCAGCTACTGACGATGAAGTTACGATGAAATAATCCTTTGTTAAATGCCTTTTTTTAAAATATTTACTAATTTAGGGGATCATATTCTGTGATCATGTTCTTATTATGTGTCTAGTTTATAACATATACCACAACCCACAGTCTTCACAAATAATTGACAAAATGTATGTGTGTGTGTGTGTGTTGTTTGTTGGTACCAGGATAGCTTATATCCTGGATGAACACATAAGCTACTTTTGATACCGGAACACCGCGGGGCGCAGCTAGTAATATTATAAATGCGAATGTGAGTTTGATTGTTGCGCTTCCACAATTTCAACTCAACCGATCATTATGAAATGTTTGCATACACGTTGTCAGCAAAAAACATAGGAGTTTAATTCACACGGAATATAGTTTAAAAACCTACATAAACGCGAACGAAGTCGCGGGTACAAGCGGTGGAAGCTAGCACAATATAAAGGAGCACTATTTGTGATATTTTCTTGTGATTCCTTACGTATTAAATTCCCACCATATCATCTCTAAACCACCAATCGCGTTTGCTTACACTGCTGTCGACGATAAAATATACCACCTCATTATTCTCATTTAGTTTTGACAGATACCTAGCGTTTAATCGAAGATTAAAATTAGCTGTCAAGTAATGAATACTACGGCTACGGCGGGTTATTTAAACACCAGTCTGGGTACTATACCAATTGGATTATAATTGTTTTTCACGGTGATTTTGATGTAATTGAAATAAATCTTTTGTTTAAGCTTTATTTTGCATATTGCATTGATTTGTGGGGGAAGAGTCAATGATTATATATAACGATCATACTAAATGATTCAAAGGCTTTGATTAATTTTAGCAGGCTTTAAGAAGTAAGTTACTTAGTAACAGAAGTGAAATTAAAAAATTCATTCAGTGATTTTATTTAGAACTTTGTCTCACATAGTGAACTCATTATCCATTACTTAAATTTTGCAGAAGAAGAAGACTTTTTCCAATAAAATTATCTTATCGTAATTATCGCATAGTGTTTCAAGGAATACTTTTTTCGCAGTTCACTTCTCTTGTTAAAATTTAAACTTTTCAGTGATGCTTTAAAAATACTTTTCTCAAAATTGTGAATAAGTCTTAAGTTGCAATAATTCGGAAGTCCATCACATGAAAAAGTTGCCGCTAAAACATTCCTAAATCATTACATAACTTTATTGCAGACGTGTTATATTATTATTATAGTTTTGGAGTTTTTATTTTATACTGATCTGTAGGAAGCTATTTATATATATTACAGCCAATTAGTGTAATCAAATAGGTAATTTTTTGCTCCCATAAACATAATGTCAAGAACAGACCTTCACGATTTGGATAATAAAGGTTGATAAATGAGATGAGTTGACAAAAGATTAACCATGAGTTAAATCGCGAACATAAAAATTAACCGAGTTACGTAAGCGCTTGACATTCGCCTAACTAAAGGACAAAACCACAATGAAGTTGTGATCTATATGATAAGTAGATCATTGTAAGATTATATTTTCTTAGTCTTCAAGCAATGACTCAAACCCGGAGTTATACAATATACGGATAGACGGATCTTTTTTTGACTCGGTTATATAGGTTGTGTACATACACAACCTATATAGCCGACTCACAGATGGCCTTCACAACTTTACGCGGCTTTAAAACGGATACGGGAGTAATCATTATAATACGAGTAGTTCCGTTTTTACGATTAATGTAATGAAGTTTGCGTTTATTTTTAATATTTTACGGGTATTTGTATTTTACGTCCAGGAAAGGAAATGGAACCCGTGATGCGCGTACAGGAATATACATCAATGCCTGGGGGCAGTATAATTAGTATAGTGGCAGTATAGTGACAAACTTGTTTTCGTTAACGTTGACAACGTTAATAATGTCATAAGTTAAACTGTTATTCGTTATTTTGAATTAACACAAGAGACCAAGGAAAAAAGAAGGGAACTCTTCAAACACAGGTTTTAACAAACTTAAAAGAAGAGATCCCAAAACATATTATTTACCGAAATCAAGCATTTTTTTTTCGGTGGCTGTGTATTTTTTATTTTAGACATTGCGTTACGACATGCGTTCGCTGAATGATCACAAGTCATCACCAATCAACATGTAAAATTTCGGTCACCTGACAAGGATTTTGATCGCACCATAGAATAAGCAGTCTTCGCAGTGGTGCGTATCTCTAATGATAAACACATAAATAGGAAAGTCACCTTTAAAGGAATCTTAATGACTTCCTTGCTTACTTCCTTAACCTCAAGGCACTATAGTACAAAACGTAGTCTATGGTAATTATGGTATTCATAAATCTACAAGTACATCATGTTTGACAATAGGGCTATTTCCTACTCGTTAACGTACCTAATCATCGATTCTCTAACAGCATCATCGTAATTTGCATGTTGTAGTAGAAGTGAGCTAGTCATCGTTATGTCGAAGAATCGATAAACGAGGTAGGCGAGTTCTTGAGTGGAGACTGCATTGGAAGCACCTGGGCACCATAACCTAACATAGGTTATATGTTAGGTTATGGTGCCCAGGTACACCGACGATTTACAGAAGGTAGCAAGTAGAAATAGGATGTAGAGAACTTAAGCCCGGTCGTAGGTTCTTACAATGGCGCTTACCGTATTTGGGGGTAGAATTTGAGCAGCACAAATGCTTGATCCAGAGAACTCGATAATCTTCGAGCTATGAACTCCAAAAGATTCCAATGGACCGATCAATACCTACGAAATAAATACTAATATTTTGTAGGTATTACTAGGCAGAGGTGCACCTTTTTGCATTTTCAAGGCGAAAGAACGCATCTTGTGGAAACCGGCATATCCTAAGATCAAAAATTCGAAGATATGTGATATCACATATCTTGTTCTGTGATATAAGATATGTGAAGATATTTATCAAGCCAATTTGGGTTCCCGTATGAATATCTTAGAAACCAACTCTCGCTTGTCAAAAACCTATGTCCCTGTGGATTTATTAGCATTAGAGGCAGTTACCGAAAAAACAAAACGATGAAGTACTTATTTAATACTTAATTGCGATAATATAACGGATAATGCATAAAATAACCATCACTAATTACCAGACAGATTAATTGCAAGTATATTACGCAAAGCTATAAATCATATCCACGGACGTTTCAAAGTGATTGACAATGCATTAGATTGGAAGCACTTTTGGTGTTTTTTAAACACTCGTATATAGAACAGGTAAAGGTCATGAGTCGGTATAGATAGAGAGGGAATTTTAGAAGGCTGCTACTGATTGAGAGGTACTTATAATTTACTACCGACCCGCCCCGACTTTTCACGGTTGTAGTGTGTGTGCCGTAATAAAATTCCGTAGTAGGTATTGTACATCATTTTGATGTATCTCGTAAGGTTATAGCAATTTAAGCGCACAAAAATGTATTTTTTTCGACATTTTTACAAATCATTGAAGTATACGGCTTTTCTCTTAGTATGCATGTACTATACATATAAACCTTCCGGAAAAAAAGTCTCAAAATGATAGTGAAAACCGTATCAAAACTAGTTGCCTTGTTTAGACGAAATTAGCAGTGAAACAGACAGACGGAAGCAGCGACTATGCTTTATTATTTAGAGGTTATACGTCTGTTTATAATGATAGTATTGTGGACTCCATTTTAGTTACCTTACTTTCAAAGCGCAACTAAAATTTTTAATTTGTATAATCTGTACCCGAACTGGAAAAACTTTGTGTAATTCTGTTCTTGAATAAGGGATTCGTTTGAAAAATAAAACATTAAGCGCAATAAATTATATTTACCTATGAAAATATCTTAAATATCTTAGATACATTTATAATTTCTTTCGACAGGATTCCCTGCGTGACGTTAGTGTGATGGATTGACCCAGTAGAAAGCTAATTTATACACGCAGGTACTAAAACGAGTCGCATAATGAATGCCTTCACACCTGGTAATCTGCCGCCATGCAGTGATGAACTCAAGTCTCAAGTTTAGAAAACTCAAGTCGCACCCCGTTGACGGGCGCAACGGGTACTCATACTTCTCATACTTCGGTTTACGGTGCTGCGCTGGTCGAGTTGGATCTCCTCGAGCTTCGATAGGGGAGGACCTGAGTCATATTAACTTTGTTTATGGGCGGCGCGGCGGTAACCACTTAACGTTAGGTGGGCTGTCAGCTAAATCGGCCACTACAATGACGTAAAAAAGGTAATTGCCAGCGTGGCACTGTGATGCACACTGATCGCTCGCAGTGTGCAAGCCCGGTTGACATCCGGTCGACGTCCGGTCGACGCCCGGTTGACGCCCGGTCAATGCTTGCTGTTTGTTAGAAGCATTACTGTAGAAGGCTGACAAAATAAATTACAATCAACAATGATAATAACACAGAATACGCAACAGTTAGTAAAGAAAACTGATCGTAGAGCAGTAAAGAAAATCCCACAGATAATGCGATAGTTGGTACTGGAAACTTGATTTAATATAGTCAGTGATATTGGATGGTCTGATTTATGGGGTTTATATCTGGAGCCGTGAGAACCTGAGGGTAGGGTGTTGGTAATACTTTGTTGTGAAGGCTACAAGCTTTACAAGCTTAACTATGAATATATAACGTCAAACGAAGCACGTAAGATTATTATTACCTACATTGAATATTATTTTTTGACATAATAATAAAATTAATCAAAAAAAGAACAGTGACAGATTTAAAAAACCGACTTCCATCCCTTATCCCTATTTCTCACACTTAGGGGGTACACCATATCATTATAAAAAGGAAACATCCAAATCGATATACAATGGGCAAAGAAAAAACACAGGAATCCAATTTCGTTAACTTTGCTGACATATTTTTACCAGTTATTTTGATTTAAAAATTATTGAACCGATTTTGATGGAATTTCTATTTAAGAGACCAATAAAAAAACAACTGGATTGATAACTGAGATGATTAATCATTTTAACTTATTTATGTCATGGTAGCGATGTATACTACATAGGCATTTTTTTATTTGGTACTAAAATCTCCTTGGATGATTTCTGACTCAAATTCAAATTGAAATTGCAAACCACTTAGCTACCACGTCGAATATAACTGCACATAATCTTTAAATGTACCGCCAAAGCATAAAAAAACAGAAACATCAAAACAATCGCCAACAAAGAAGCGATCGCTAGAAATGGATCTATCAATTAAAGGCTGTGCACAATGATTGATCCATCAATAAGTACATAAATCCATTAAGGCTATACGCATGCCTGTTAATTGTGCATTTCTGCAGCTGTCAATGCGTAAGCGATTGAGCGGCCTTTAATTCTGTTTCCTGGTTGAGTGCTGTTAGTTTTGACATCTTAACCGTATTTCAGTGGGTTTTATTTCTTATACAGTAAACGCAAACAGTTTTTGATCATTTTTAGGCGCCCAGTGGTATTGAAAATGGCTGGGTAACTAAATGTTAACCTCAAATGCACCTACAAAATAGCATATTTAAAAAAATAGGACATACTGCTGCCGCAATTAAGTGTTTTATTTTTATTTTTTATATCATATTTATTTAATAATTTGTTCTATAAATATATATATTTATGACCTAATCACATAGTGCCATCTAGCCCCGAACTAAGAAAAGCTTGTACTGTACCCAAATGACTGGTACAATACTTAAATTACTCATGTTAATACATATAAAATTAACAAAAAAAAAACACAGATCAAACGTATAATATGTTTTTCCTGTTTGGGAATCGATCCTCGACCCACAGCGTTGAAAACAGCTACCAACTAAGCTGTAACGCTATATGAGATAGAATTGGAACAACCGAGTGAATATTTTCGTGATCTACAAACATTTTACACGTTTTTACTTGCAAACAACTCTGTGTTGCATTATGAATAAAATACAAACCAAACCTTACAATACATTCACGATATACATGAATGCAATTCAGAGCAACGCAATCAATTATTACGAAACATCAACAAACAAAAACACTTTTGTTTCTTAATTTAAATGAATCTTCGCAACAACATCAGACGTAACCAATAATGAATTATCTCTAATGAATGTACAGTTCCATTAATATTTAATGAGTTTATCTCTAACACAAAGGTTTAATTAGATCGAGCCTTCATTAACTTAGGCTTGTGTCAAAACATAACGTTTGACGTTAGCTGTCAACTAAATGTCAGAGATGTCTCCTGTCACTGTGAGCCGATTGGGTAAGTATGCGCGGAGACGAAAGTGTAATCACCGATTGTTAAGCGATGGTCAAATGAGATTTTATTTGTAAAATTACTATCTATATTTTTAACTATAACCTACAGATATTTTGTTATAGGTTTTTCATACCTATTCGAAAGCGTGGTGGCCCAGGGGCACAGACACCCTTGGCCACCACACTCTGAAGGTCACTAGTTCAAATCTATACTTGCACCAATGAATTTATCAATTGAAAATTATGTTCGCAATGACACGTTTGCGAAACGATGAAGGAAAACATCGTGATGAAATCGGCATTTTTTAGAACCAAATATTCGAAGACAGACCTTTTATTGAGGGTTTGCGTCTGAACCCCTCGGCCACCTAGCTATCAATCCACCTCATCTATATCAACATTAATTTTACTTCGGTTATTTTGTAAAATAATATAAACATAAATTATTGAATTGCCTTGAATAATTTAGGGTTATTCTATCTAATTGCCTTTTATGAGATCACTTTTGCTATGAACTGTACTACTGATCTACAAATTCCTGTACACTTGCAGACAAACCTGCGTCTGCGCACATCGGCTTATGTCGTTCTATCGCTCGTCCACGTGCCGGATTATTGTACCAGTATAGTCACGTGGAAAATCCATTACACGTCTGATTTAATAAAAAATAATATCAATTTTAATCTATTAAACAGAAACTGGGAAAGATTTATTAAAACGCATATTTACCGGAAACGAACATACACTTAAATTTAAAAAATATTATGTCCTTTTTTTTACCCCTCATTTATGCTTATTGATACAGAGTGCGAAGTTGTGTATAAACATTAGACATTGAATATGTCATTAAATATGTACCTAGGGTTTGAACAAACGCCAAACTATGTAATAAGAAAACATGATCTTTTTAAGAACTCCCTGTATTTAAAGATATTTGACTATGACTATATGAACATTGTTAAATTGAACTAAAGAGGCTACAGGTGACTTTTATTATTTTTATGTAAAACATCTATTTGCACGTAATAGCAATAAAAGTGACTGCATGCCGTGACGGCAATCGACGCTCTCTTATGCCGCCATGCTTCACATCTGCCGGGAGTCTTGTACGGCGAATTTTTTACTGATTTTAGTCAAATGAAGTCAGGGTTTTATTTTTGAACAGTTTTCTCTGCGCTGGTACCGTGTGACATCTGATTATATACATATTTGTTACACGCTGTATGATTAATGATCCAATGGTGCAACATAACGGAGCTTACGAATTTAGAGGTTCTGTTTGCTCTAATGTGTAACCTGTTTACTTTTTATAAGGAATATCTTTGAAAACTGTCAAAACTGAGATGGCGTGCTTCATTTTGTGAAACTTCGCATGTCTTCATGTATAAAAGTACGTTGACAACGTAAAAATCATATAACGTAAAAGTAACAAAAAAAAAAAATAATTATTGGTAGTTTTCCTTTACTTCTAAGATTCTAAGAACAATTAGTTGAAATTGTGGCATTGCAAGATTTACCGTTTTAAGGCAAGCATAGTTACTTGTGATTTTAGATAAATTTTTAAGCGACTTAAAAAAATGTAGAATAATCTCAGTTAAGCTGTGTTTTTTATGTTGCTTTATTTCTGCGTTAATTTTATTGATGTCTTTTTACCTCCAAGGTCGTATCATAGAAATGGGGGAAAATCAGGGACGAAAGCTTTGAAATTCATACGTTTTAAATAATTTTCATAAAAAATTAACTAAGAAATGCGATTCAAACTAGTACAACGAAATTTCCAATATGGTTCCTCTTACGGTAATGAACTAATAGAAGTAGTAAAAAACTATAATATAAAAAACTTTTACGATGAGGCTGGCATGCCAATGTCACCTAAAAATAAGTCACCTAAAAAAAGAGATAAAAAAAATGTCGCATGATTTGAAGTACCTACGGAGAGTGGTTCTAAAATGATTGCTTTTTGCAGAGCAATAAGAGCAAGTCATTTGTCGGCCCAACATTACTTAGAACTATAGCAAAGTACTGTTTTTATATGTTCCAAATCAATGTTTTTAAATTTTTTAACTATTCATGTAAACAGTTGTATAATTGTAAAGAGGTTTACATCTGTAAGTGAGGTGACACTTTGGCATCTATTATTTGTGTGTATATTCGTTTTTAAGCATTGTGTTAGTGTTCACTTTGTTGATGTAACTATATATAAAAAATTAATGAAATTTATAAAAAAAAAATGAAAATTTCATTTATAAAAAAATATTTAATAAAAGATGCGTACTACTCAGTAAACGATTATATAAATGCAAAGCTCTGGTCTGAATGGTTCGGAACAGACATTAAAAATTTGCAGCTATGCCTAGAATGCAGACCATTTGGTTAACATTATAAAGGTGTTCCCTAACCACCCAGAGGGTACGTGCAGAAATTCAAAAGCACGGACAGGCAACTAGGCCCAACAAAACCTTTTTTGTGGCCTTCGGGTATTGGGAGTTTATTCAATTTCCAAATCTTGTCAATATGACGTCGTATTAATTTGCACTTGTGACGCGACCCGCTAACCAATTTCGATATGTATTTAGTTCAATATCACTATGTACGTAGATAAAAGCGGAGTTTACACAACGCTACTTTGATTCAATTAGATACAATTATCGAGAAATGTAACATTGACGCAATGTGTTAAGTAAAACGTCATATTTCAGATTGTTGATAGGAAAAACGCGATTCACATTAGAACGCTTTAACGTGGCGGTATGTGACGTACGCGTCAAACTTCTTTTCGACCATTCCATTTTTGATTTGCGTCCACAGATATTATCCTGTCTTGATTCACAATTTAACAGCTGGAAAATGGAATTGAGCACGTAATAGCAGAAATCCTTTAGATTATAGCACTCTTAGTTTTCCCGAAACTTCCAGTTTTCTGGAAAACTTTTCCGTAGTATTTTCTTTCCTAAAAACTGTACGGGCTCATACGAAAATTTATATAAATAAAAATCAACTGTGGCATTTTTCATTTAAAAATCTTACCGCATGTATCAATTTAGTTGAAGTATTTCAATATAGGTGGGTTCTGACCAGATGTTGCTACGCAGAATGTCAATTTTTTTATATTAAATCATACTTAAACCACAGTGCTCAGTATTTCACAACATTTCGACAAGGTGTTAATACAATGTAAATTATATTTCATTCACAAGTGAAATTCTGTGACGTATATCGAAATTCCATTTGTTTCAATAGTAACGGCTATTTTTGTAGCACGTGATTTAGTCACGAAGTTTTCATCGTATCAAGGTGACGTGGAGCTAAGAATCGGTAAGTCACGATGTAAACTACACATCATTGTAGATACTGCCATCTACGAAGATGCATCTTACGCTTCTTCCTAAATGCTTATACAGTATAAGTGTGAAACATTCCGACTTACGAAGTACGGAACGAAGAACCGAAGTGACGGGCGGTCAGACCTAAAATTCATCTAGGCACAAAGCTAAACTGGTACTATGGGAACCAAACGACTTTTTAAAAATACTAAGGTATGCTATCAGCAAAAGTCACAGGAAACCAAAATACGCAATTTCGTTTCGATAACATATTTTTCCAGTTATATTGATCCAACCAAGTAGTTTGGTTGGATCAATATAACTGACCGATTTTGATAAAATTTCTATGGAACCAATCTAAAAGCATATCCTTCAACCGATTAACAGAATATAAACAAATATTATATAAAAAAAAACTTTTTTTTTAATCGATTGATAAATAACGGAGTTGTTGAAGAAACCGATGACACAAAGAGTAAATATTACCTGGTGAACATGATGGTAGAGCGGTGATGGTGTCTGTACGCACAGGTTGGCGTCGCCTCGCGCCCGGCGCGTTTTCATCATTAACACTAAATCGCTGCGGTTGCCAGTTCACTCTCAAATCTGTAACATACAAATGCAATATTCAGGCAGACGCTAGGTAGATGCCAGGCAGAAGCCGGGCAGAATAGGAACTTTCCTAAGTGCTTCTTTTACTACTTTTGGATCTGTGATTTGAAGCGTCATACCAACCGCTTTTAACCACCAAGTTGAGTGGAAAATGCTCTAGCGTCTAGGAGTCTAGGAAAATGTCTAGCAATCTCTTTTGCACTGCAGGATTAAATAAAAGGCCAACTCTGACTATTCCTGTATTCCTGTAAAATTTTTGAGTCATCTTAAGCCTCTAATTAAGTACACATTTATTATACTAGAATAGTCGGGACCCACACCCTAAGAAGCACGGAAGTGCTGAGTTTATATTGACAACACTTGGAAAATATTTTATCTCTTTATTGAATTAACTTTATTAATTTTATGTAAATACGCGTACAATTAAAGTAAAGGAATAAGTTAAACTAGAGTTAACTGTCACCCATAGAAAACAACTACCGCAGACGATGATTTTCAGTACTAGGACTGAAAATCATCGTCTGGGGTAGTTGCTGCCCCAACTATCTACTATTTATACTACAATTATTGTATCGACAAATCTAAAGCACAAGGACACTTGTACTGTATTGCACACTTGTACTGTAAGCGATTAGAAAAAGAGTGGACCGCGTTTTCGTGCCATTATTTTGCAAACGCATAATATTTATTTTAATAATAGATATTAATACTTTAGGTACATGGGATAGTAAGTAATGTTGCACAAACCTGAACTTACTTTAAATACTTAACCCATAACGACTACTTTCTTTCAAGACCCTGTATTACCAATAATGCCATATTATTGGTCGCCAACCGTCCCTAAAATGGCAGTAACATAAACATGCGTTTAAGCTAAAAATGGAGGGCTAACCACTTCATAATTAGCATTTAGCGCTCACCAATCATATGCTGTTATAACAAATGTGCCCAAAAAGGCTATGGGAGGAGCGTTCATTAACAACATTGTGTTTGAGCAATTTTTATGACCACTTTCGTATATGGAGTGTCAAATTCTCGTAGTCATAAAATGGTAATGAGACCTTTTTTGTGCCGACGAATCACTGTCAAGTAGTCATTGGTCAGTTTTTATCTGTTGGAAATCTTGAGCGCCTTGGAGTTAGAACGCTGAGTCGAGTAATAAATTACATAAATACACGCCTTTTTGCCCAAAAAGGAGTTTAGCAGGTGGGAAATAGAGTAGGTAATCGTTTAAAATTATTAGGTACAAAACTTGAAAACTAGTTTGTCCGATTTATTATGATTATGATTATTAGAAACGTTGCAAGATCCTAAATGTGGACACTTATCCTATAACTGTAACGAGGCAAGTACCTAATTAATTTGTTAAAATTTAGCTTAATGAAACAAATTTTAAACACAAACTAAAATAAGTTTATTCCAAGAAGAAAAGACGTTGTCATTGCAATTGTAGATTTTTTTAAATGTTTTGTTACCTGTATTATCTTCGCTAATCATGGACCAATACGGCCTCTTATGTTCCCAGTGCAGGGGTATCGGCCTACTCTCGATAATTGAGAGTTAGCTCATGCTATGTTAATCTTAATGATTAATAATCATCTGTTAATGAAAGACACCTATCCGTACGATGAATGAACTAGATGTACAGCCTAATATTCGTAATATCTATGAAACAGCTTCTAATGTTCCCACTGCAGGGACACCGGCCTACTCTCGATAATTGAGAGTGAATGAGCCCTGATCTACCACGGGAGCCCAATCCGGATTGGTAGTTCATTCATAATTTAACTTATAATTCAACTACTCACTTGCATTTTCTAGTTATCAAAGTCATCGTTGCACACACATTTAAATCCTAACCTATTGTTGCTTTTAAAGTCACGGCTGCTACCTTATTGGCATATTGCGAGCCGTACATGGTAAGGACCTAATGACCTACGACATTTCAACCGCTGTCTCTGTCTCTTACATTCGTTGTGAGATGGAAAGAGACAGATGATGACCATAATAGAATATGGTCGTATTTGTTTTGCTCGATTTGCTAGTGGCCAGTATATCTCGTATTGTTTCTTTACTAGTGGTTTTCTCGATTGTTTTTTAGGGTATGATAGGTTCCCATGGGATTGGAGATAGAATTGCTCTCTTCGATATCCTACTTGAATCGATATTGAATTAGGAGACAAAACACGAGAAGGTATTAATGTAACAAGTGAACATTGCGTGGGAGCCTCACAGCCAGATGGAGCAAAGAATTGAGAATAAAATATTCCTTTCTTTCTTCTTTCTTTTTAAAGCTACCTAGATTTTGATGAACATTTCACCGGTGAGACATCCATTTTTGGCTGAAAATGAACTTAATCAGGCAGAGAGTATGATTCATTTTATACCATTTCTACGTCTAAAAGGTTATAAAAAACTACCATAACCTAACAAGCATGTCATCATAAAAATATTTTAAAAGTTCCATCGACATCTTCACTTATCCCAATTACATCGCTTTTACAAATAATAGCATTAAAATTATATACCATGAGATGTTCAATTTATTGGCCGAAAGTGGACGCAATCATTTTAATCGGGTCCTTATACACTTTGGCCCAAAATTATTGGTGCATTGAAAACAGTCATTTGTTTTGAGCGAGCGTATGAAAAGTACAGACATTATCGTGAAATAATTGTTATTCTAAAAGTACAGTTGAGCTTAACTATGAGAATTAAATAGTTGAATATCAAAAAGTCTCGGCGTGTCCTAAATTTTATGAATTGAGTCGCATAGTAGTAACAAACGAGCGTGGCGGAAAGATCACGGATTCAACTTTGGTATTTGACAATTTTATTTAAATTGTCTCTGGATCTGAGTGGTTCTCGTAAATATGAGTAAGCGTTTTATAATGCATAATAAATAAATAAATAAAACGTTTACCCACTCATACCCCTGCACTTAGATTCCCAGTATTGCAGATGGCATGGACAAACAGAAACACAAGACAAACACCCAAGACCCGAGAACAAACTTAATTCTTACCATAAAAAGTGTGTCCCGGCCGGGAATCTGACCCGTCTTGGGGTCCGATTGGAAAAATATTCATCCATATTCATTCATGTGGATATTTTTTGCGCGAACCCCTAATTCTATTTTCCTTTTAGACTTTCCTTGAAAAAAAAACTGTTATTTTGACATTACAAACAAATACTTAAATTTTATTTATTTGTATAGATGGTTTTAAATTATGCAGTTTAAAACTGTCAAGGGCCCTTATGAGCCTTAAATCATTAACAAAAGTTGAATGAACTGCTATTTAACTACCTAATGAGAACATAATTCATGGACCCACAAAGAAATTAATAACCGTAAGAAAACTCCAGTTTCACCGAATAAAATAAAAACTTACGCAAAAAGCTTACTGAGACGTTACTATACAAGAAACTTAGAACAGCGCAAACGATATTGATACTTAACACTACACTTAAAAGGCTACATTCCTACGCCATAGTTGGAGGTTAGCTCATCAGGTAGTACAAATAGAAGCTAGTTGATAATGAATATAAATACACCGCAATAAAGCCTAATATCCAGTGAATAATCTATGATGTGTACTGTTCGAGTGAGAAAAGTATGGTTTGTCATACAAAAGTCATCTAAAATGTCGATTCAAATTATGATAAGGCCGAGTGAATTAGTTCTGGTAGAACATAATGGTCTACTATTAGGTTTTGTGGGTTGGGATTTACGAGTAAACTAAAAATATTTTGGATACGGCAGTTTATTTATTTTACACTACTAAATTGTTCAATCTTTTGCAGGCATACTCATCTTACATACATAGTTACGAAGAGTTGGGTAGAGTACCAATGGGCAACTTTTCAACTTGTTTTTCTATATTTTTTTTTTATTAATAAATCTGATTACATTTTTCTTCATTAAAATAAATGTTTATATTTGATAATTTCACATTTGCATTCTTTTTTTTTCACAAATTTTTCGCGCGATTTTCCAGAATCAAATGTAACATAATTCAGGGGTAATAAACTATCCTTGTAGCATATTTCATCCAAATCCGTTGAGCCGTTTGAGGGTGAAGGAGGTTGAGGTGAGGTGGAAGTGAACAAACACACACACAAACTTTCGCCTTTTTAAAAGTATGATAGTCGTCAATTTAATAAATAATAATACTAATTGATATAATTGGTATTTCATAAATTGATTGATACTCATAGCGGTTGACCGGAAAAGACAACTTTTGGATGGAGATAATCTTCTGATGAATAGTCTGGTGTAGCAGAGTATATTCATTTGACATATTAAATTAAATTTAAGCCAACTCAGAACGTTTCAACGAACAAAAACAAAACAGAACAAAGGGTGTGGGTGCCGGTGAAATCACATGCGCATGAGATGTATCGTTCCCGTTTCGGGTGATGGACGCAGCAGGATGAATGCGACTCAGTGTGAGACCCAAATCTTATACTGAGTCGCATTACTTTTGTCATGGGCAGGGGTCGCCACTTACCACCAGGTGGACCCTCAGCTCTTTCCGTTACATTTACACATTAAAAAAAAATCATAATACTTATTATAAAGCAACTGAAGTTATTGTATCAAGCGAGATCAAGCTGAGGGGATTATAATACTGTGTTTTCGTAGCTCGTTGTTTGGAAGGTCGGAGAATGATGCGGTGATCTCGAATGGGGGCCACAAATCGAGTCATTCTGATAAGCACAACTAGAGCATTACTGAGACAAAGCACCTTAATTTGTACGCATTCTTTTCAAGCCAAACTCACAAGTCTACTCTCGGCTTGTGAGAGGAAACTGTAGTTCAATTGATGTATTGTATTTTTAAAATATTGTATTTATATATAGCTATCATAGATATAATACAGTATTTGAGCTTGTAATTATTTTTAATTCATGCCTACATATATTTTATTCGTATACCTACAGCTATTATAATAGATAAAATACAGTATTCTAATACAGGTAATATGATAGGTAAAATACCTATAGAGTCGTTAATACATTATTAAAAGTATGAAAAATCATATTTCACCACCAGCGGTCTACTGTTTCAATGTTTTTTTAATGTCTGGGCTCTTCATTGCTGGGCGTACGCGTTCCAAAATAAAAGTAACTTAAACCTCGTAGGTACCTTTTAAAATGCCTCAAAAAAACAGATACCGTTTGAACAAAGACCACCTGCACCCTGTGGTAAGTAACCGCTAAATACTGGTGTTAATTTCACCTGATATACGCCACGCCAGTTTGAACCTTAAACATATGGGGGCGGGAAGGCAAATTGGGTTGTAAATTCTCAAATGTTCTACATTAAAAAAGTGTTGACAGTACTGTCAGGATACATGCTAATGGGGCGTTAAAAATGGGGGGTCAATATTGATGCGCAAGCGCCGTTCGATTGTTTTGGATGGTTAATTATGAGTTCAAGGATAACGTTCCGTTTTTGTATGTAAATTTATTATCCCGTTTAAGTAATACATATGTATATGTAATATTATAAATGTGTATGTAATATTATACACAGTAATATTATAAATGTGAAAGTTTGTTTGTATGTATGTTTGTTATAATACTTCTTCATGCGTTAACGGCGGAACGGATTTTGATTAAATCTGTTATGAAGGTTACTACCCCTACATACCCTGAACACATACATTCACTACTTTATTCCAAATAATCGAAATATTGTTTTTATTAATTTGCAAAGAACACAAATTCTGACAGTTTTTTCTATCGTCTCATGTTTTTTAAAAGCGGGTAACCCCGCTGGGCGCACCTAGTTATGTCATCGCCTCTAACTCATTAGCAAGCACATCACATGAAGCATTTTAACTCAGAAGGGAAATCAATCCTGCCGCAAATCAGCACCCCATCTAGCTGTGAGCTCCCTACGTTTAACCTGTTCTGTATGAGTAACGCACAGATAATAAAATCAATATAGGTATGTATATTTACTATCTATATAATAATGTTGCTGATTTTAAATACAGGTATTACTCATTAAACAAGCTGAGTAATACATCCTATTTGGGATTAAATCCTGTTTTAAAGTTTCCCATGCATTCACAGCGATGAGCTAATCAAACGATCTTGTTTGTATTAATAAACGTCATAATTATAGACATTGCTCATGATATTTAATACTGTTGTAAAAACCCTTAAACCTGTTCTTTTTTTAAATAACATACCACATTTCATTAATAAGTAAGATTTGAATTCAGTGTCTTGCTAAAAAAGGACAAGAAAATTTTCTAAAATTATTTGTCAATATCTATAAAGTTTTTAAGAGTTCTCAATGTTAAAATATATTGTATATAATGTGATGAGAAAATAGTTAATTCTTAACGGTTTTTTAAGCAAAATTTTGTTGTATATAGGTATTTTAATTTTATATATTTATTTAAAAACAAATTTCTTATTCTAGCTTTCGTTTTAAAAATGGAGCGCAAAGTCAAGTAAACACGATTTGTAATTGCTAAAAAATAGCTACTGACGTACGATAGACCCTCTCATTGTGATGCATCAAGAAAAGAAATCACAAGCCACATTACGAGAAAAAAAAAACAAACGAGATGCGGCCGCGTACGCCAAGATCTCGGTCAGGCAGGAGCCGACTTCTTTTGTTTCCAACTTCGAATCAGCCAGGTCTTGAATCTAGATGCTGTTTTCGTATGTTTTTCTTTTTTACCCCTATGGCTTTTTCTTTATTGTCTCAGTGCGACTGCGCATAAAAAAAGTCGGTGGCTTATGGTTCCATTGATATGCGACGTTCGAATTGAAATTTAAATATTTGCTTGTGGGTATTCGACGGGTTTCATCTCGCCATTCTGTTTTGTTTTCAGAATCTGTGTTCCATCTTAACGTTTTTATATAAAGTATGGTAAAATAAGTTGCTAAATTCCTGTGTTCGATACGATTTGATTTATGAGAATGGAATTGTTTTGCAAAGGTTATTTACGCGTTGATTTGATAAGTTACATGGTAGATTAATTTTGAGAGTCATTAAATTGCAAGGTTAGTGTAGTACATAAGTATAATTAGTTAAGTAGCTTAAAAAATAATAATAGTATTATACTTTATTGTAAGTTCTCAAGAAA
The DNA here is from genome assembly GCA_921293045.1 of Aplocera efformata. NCBI lineage: Eukaryota > Metazoa > Arthropoda > Insecta > Lepidoptera > Geometridae > Aplocera > Aplocera efformata. The sequence continues at coordinate 4,945,996 of OV121057.1, forward strand.
TGGGATTTACAGATTTTTAAGAGAAGCATAGCTTGGACTATTGGAACCAAATTAGTAATAGAATATTTTTAAAGTACCGACTTTTTCTTTACATACCTATGTATACTGTTGTATTGTATTAGAGACACACACAAATCAAATATCTATGTTCGTCATACAAATATTTGTCCTGTTGGTTACCTCATACAAACATAGCGATACGACTTCGGTCCTCCCAACCAAAGTATAAGACTAAAGTCGCATCCCGTTGCACTCGTCACTCGAGGTGGGGATGTAATGATTTATGCGCATGTGATTTCACCGGCACCCACACACTTCCACTGGAACCGAAAGGTGCATCAAAGAGATTATTTCTAAAGTAATTTCTTATGTCCACAAGTATTAGCCTTCAGATGTCAATAGTCTTGTTAAACGAATCTATTCAAACATTTTGTGAGTGTTTCATCACACATTAAAAAAATACTATATAAGATAACTAGATGTACACCGTGGTGTTAGCCGTGGTAAGAAGTCAACATGAGACGGTACGCAAAACTGACAGTAGTTGTGCTTTTTTTATGTGAATAAGTGACGGAACGAGCAGAGGGCCCACCTGATGGTAAGTGGTGACCCTCGCCAGCGTCCATCACTCGAGAAGGGGATGATATGTCTCATGCGCATGTGATTTCACCGGCAGCCACACCCTTCTACCGGAACGCAGTAATGCAAACTCTACTGCTTGGCGGCAGATTCCAGATGTGGTGGCAGTACCTCTCCGAACGAACTGGGCACAAGTTCTACTGCTACTTTTGATTGCTCCTTTAGCACCACCCAAGGAGTACGTGTAAGGAATCAAAGGGTACACACCTACCGACGCGAGCAACTGGAACCCCAAACCTCACAAAAAAAAACACTTCTATATCGGGATTTGTTGCAGCCTATGTATTAATCCAGGGTATAAGCTATCTTCGTTATAAGTTTCATCTAAATTCCTTCAGCCGTTGAGGCGTGGAGGACAAATTTTCGCATTTATTTAATTAATTAATGATCAGTTTGATTTTGATGGGGTTCATTAGATGGCAATACTGGTGTGGCAAGCTAGGCTCCAGTCTAGTAAAAATTTTACAAATGCATCCAGTTAGACCATGAATGTAGCCCCGGGTTCGATTTCCAGCTGGGGCAAACTTTGTATGATGATCGTTAAGCTTATTTGTGTAAGCTATCTGTGACACATGGAATTCTATTACAGGAATATGAGTGTAAAAGTGACTTCAAAAAAATCTAGTTATCTAAAAATGGTTAAATCAATTATTATTGTCAATTTCAAAGGTTCAAACTTTGTAACGGGCAAAAGCTTTTGCAGCCAATGTAAGAGTTGCCATCACCTGACCTCTAGTAATTAAACTGAAGTCAAGGCTTTAATTTAGACACATTGGCTAGACACATTTGATGCACAAAATCATTTTCTGAAAATTCTAAAAAAATCCAAGTTATACTCCTAAATAAATTCAAGTACAAAAAATTTTGGCGTTATATTTAAATTTACTAACGTCCTGGTGGTTTTTTTAACATCTCTTTTGAAACTACATATTATTATTTTCCTTGAATACGGGAGCAACGAGCTTTGTTTTTACAGTAAATGCAATGCAAAAACTGAGTGAAGCGTGACAAGCGTGACAAAATATATTTGAACCCATGATTTTAGGGTTTCGTACCTCAAAAGTAAAACGCGGAACCCTGATAGGATTCCTGAGGAACGCGTGGAGGAGGTATCAAGTTAAAATTAATATCAAATATTCAGATCTGTAAAAAATATACGTGAAAAAAACCTAAAAGTTACACGTTTACCTACAAGTTCATGCGGAACCCTCGGTGTATGAGTCCGACTCGCACTTGGCTGATCGCACTTGATTTCTTAAATCTGATAATAATGTAATTAAAAACCGTAAAACAGCTTTTATTATTAATATTATAATGGCCAGTGCAAACGCAAGTGCGTTTCCTAATTCTATGAGTATCTTATTAAAGAATTATTTTAAAACAATAATCCACAAATTGTACGAAACCTTTCTCTACTCGTAGTGTACGCCAAGGCTGGACAGTAAAATGTCAAATTGCGATCCATGTACTGCACTGACGGGCGTAGAAAAAATGCGCCCGCGCAGCAAGACTCGATCCAAATTATTGTTGGTGATTTACCGATATCAGTCGTAACTAGAAGTGACAGGGCTACGCTTGTCAAAGGTCATGATCGTTGCCAAGTCATTCTGCGTTTTGTTGTTACAAAATTTGATACTCACTAAGTAAAAATTAAAAGGCTGATATCAACATTTTAAATAAAAAGTGTTATCCAATTCCGAATCCGCTGCTATTTTGGGTACAAAAAACGATTGAAACTGATAAGAAGAGATAGGATATTTAATATCTAATAATAATAATTTTATTGGTGGTTTCGGTAATTTACAAGTAAGTATAGCGAGATATTGAAAGTAGTAGATAATATAATATTTATCCGATTGAACTGGTACTCGTAGATAAAAACCCATTCACTCTTGTCGAGAGTAGGTCTGTGTCACTGCAGTGGGAACATAAGAGGCTAGTAAAGGATATTTGACGGAAAATTAAACGATTTTCAAAATTTACACCTTATATAAATGCACAAAACCTGCAATAGTAAAGTAACATACTTAGAAAATATAATTTTAGTAGATTTTCGCTATTATTGACGGAAAAACTAGGCAAAAATAAATGTGTTTCTTAGTGACCTTTATTTGTCTGTTCCCAATCAAATATTTCATTTTAATTTCGTTAATATTTTATACTAACTGGTTAAGTTAAATGATGAGATTACCAAAACGGTTCCAAATCTAAAGACCTCTAACCATAATCGAAATTAAATTTCATCGGGCCGAAAAAGAGCCAAAACAGGTTCTAAAACTTGAAATGATCGTATCAGTTAATTTAACTGATTGCAAGTTAAGTACAGTGAGATGTAAGAGTTAACTTAGTCTGTCAAGTTAAAGTCAGAAATCTTTATTTCTGTTGAATTCTTAAAATAGCATTACATATGTCACTTTTCTTTTTTAAATAATATGGACTGCTCCCCGAAGTGTTGCCCGCCGTTTTTCGGGATAAAAAGTAGCTTGTGTATCAGGATACAACCTATCCTGGTACCAAAAATTGATCCAAATACACACATACATACAAACTTTCGCCTTTCTAATATAAGTAAGACAATCATATAATTTGTAATATGGATCGTGCGTTCTTATTTCTGGTGTAGGAGTTTTCAAACCGCCCAAAGGGCTCCGAGATGGCTTAACGACTAGTTTAACCGGAACCGACATCTTAACGTGCCCTTCAAAGCACGGAAGCGCTCAGTTCAAATGCCACTAAATGGTCACCCATCCGGCTTCTGACTGGGCCCAATGTTGCTCAACTTAGATGATCTGTAAAGTACAGCTAAGTAAGCTACGTCAAGAACACCATGAAAAACATAGACGTTTTGTGAATTAATTCCACCTGGGCGTAAAATAAGTGATAATAAGTGATGAAGATATTAAAGATTTTTAAATCAGTGATTTATTCTTTCATACAAACTGTCCCTGACAATACGAACACAACAAAAACACTGCCTAATTGGTCGCGCCGTTCAATTAATGATCTTTCATACACGTGGCAATAGTTTTTTTTTTATAAACTGTAGTCATCCCAACAGAACTAAGCTACAGCTCCGTAGTTTAGTTGGATGTAAACCTGCCATCAAAGCGAAGGGTGGGAGTGTTGCGAGCGTAAAGTTTGGTCTCAAATCTTGGGCGTTTATCCATGCCACCTGCGACACAGGGAATCCTTGTCCTATCTATCCTATTGAGCCTATTGAGTACTCACTCATCTGTGCTACGGGTTTGTACTCTTGGCCATGAGATGCCTGGATTGGTATTTTCTCGTGAAAAGCTGCGGCATCAGATTATTATGAGCTGATTCCAAAAATAAAACAATACTTATAAAACGTTAAACCTCAGGGTTTTTAGTGTGTGAATAAACTGACGAAACTGACTTATGGTCCACCTGTTAACAGCAGTAACACCAGTACCCTCTGCTAATTACGTAAAGAATTTAACATTACATGGACTCAACGTCTTCGCACTACGCCGAGTAGCCCCATACCAAGCATAGCTATGGGGACCAGATCATTGAAACTTTTCCCATTTCCCCATTCCATTTACTTGGATGACATATTTTCTCCAGTTATTTTGATTTAAAAATTACGCCATACGAACGATTTTAATGAAATTTCTATGGGACAAATCTGAAAGCATATCCTTTTAAACCAAATTTTTCGAATCGGTTGATGTATGAGCGCTGCGTTTCTAAAACATAAAAAATACAACCGAATTGATAACCTCCTCCTTTGAAAGTCGGTTGAAATACGTTTGAGTTTGCAAAATCCGTACCAACTAGATGCGTCATTGACTTGACCTATAAAGCGCGAGCAAAAAATCAAGAATAGAATACCTATTCGATCCGACATTGTGAACGTACAAGAACGTGTGGTTTTTCTACGCCAATTAGTAGGCACATTATCTTTTATACTCGGCTATGGCGGAAATATCGTGAATTATGTTTGCGATGTGTTGATGTGAACACTTCGCCCCGAAAAAAATTGTTAGCAGTTTAATAAACCAACCAAAATAAATTTCTAATTAACCAACACCCAAAAATTGAGGAGATTCTCAAAACCAAAATTGAGAGAAAAATTGATTGTGTAGATCTCCCTAGTTCTTAAGGGCGGGCGCTGGAAAATGCGACACAGTTTTAACTTATGCATTATCCAGACTCATTTAATTTGTAAACACATGTACATGCGGTCAATAAATAAATAAATAAATATAATTCTCAATTCTGGTGTAAGATTTTTTGTTGTATGATTGTTACGCGATGTCTTCAGCAATTGATTAAGATGATTCTTTATTAATGTGATAAGGTTTATTTGGTTGGATAGATAGATGGACCTCCGAGTGGTCCCATAGAAATTCCATGAAGAAATGCTATCTTTAAATACTATAAAATAGATCAGTCAATAAAACTAACAAATTAGAAAATTCTAGACGATTCTAAATTTTTTAAAGTCATAAACGAAATAACTACGTCGCAGCGCTTTAATAGTTATGTAGTTTACATAAAACATATATAATATCTACGCTTGCACCAAGACTGATTTGCCCATTGTTTTGAAGGCCAAAATTGTACCAAACATACATGGCATAGTGGCACGGAAAGAGTACCATATACTTAGAGCGGAGCGTATATTATTCAAAATGCCAACCATTAAAAAAAAATTAGATTCATAGACAAATAGAGATAAGTGAAACTTTAAGGCATTTATATAAACAAGTGTGCCCCGCGGTGATACCAGCGGTTTTCCGGAAATTTTCTGCGCAACTTTTTTTATTTTTTATTTCGTAGGTAAAATTGGTCCAGCCGTTCACACGTGATGCCATGACCAATGGAAATAAGGACTAATTTCATAGATACCAATGGAAATAGGTTAGCTGATCCAACAGACATTGTCTAATCTTGATTCAGATTTGATCAACTCTCAAACGACATTTACCGTATCAGCCTCTAATGTTCCCACTGCACCGGCCTGCTCTCGATAATTGAGATTGAATGGGCTTTGATCTACCACGGGAGCCCAATCAGGATTGGTCACATGTCTTTGATTTTTTGGTTCTTGGACATGCCGATTTCCTCATTAAGTATTTACTGTTTTCGATACAAAAAAAAATATATATATTTTCACACGTATTTATAAACAATAATCTCATGGAAAAAGATACTTAAAATCATTTTTTTTTGTAATTTTGGGCCAAGTATTTTTACAAATACTAGTTAAGAGAAACAAAAAAGGTGGCGTAATTACGACGATAGTGCACAACTAATACATTAGTACTTAATGTGTGTGTAAAATAGTACTAGCAGTGCCACATAGTGTTACTTGCATTTCGTCATTCCAAAGTAACACTGCCTAAGTTTCTAAGGCATCCAGGATATAAGCTATCCTGGTACCAAATTTCATCCAAATCCATTAAGCTGTTTGAGCGTGAACACACAGATTTATTATATTATTTATAAACTTTCGGCTGTATAATATTAGTGTGATAAGTATTCTATCAGTATCTAGTTCCCATAGTACGAGCTATACTAAGTTGGGGCAAGGCGCTGTCTAAAAATTTCCATGATATAAAAAAAAATAAGTAACTTCACCCACATTCTCACCTCCGACATCGCAGCAAAATGTTTATTGAATATAATCAATTCCATTGGCAAAGGGCAACCTATGCCTGAATGCAATACAATGCAAACCAAATCAAACACATAAAACATACGATAGACTCAAGACTCGAGACTCAATATTCAAGTATTATATTCTCAAGTAGGTATTATGTTCTCAAATATTTTCATTACACCATTATTATAATTGAATAAACCGTTTTCAATACTTTCTACCATATAGCTCTTATGATCGAAATTTGCTAAATTTCTATGGGACCTTGCAAATATTTTATTAAAATAAAAAAAACATCCCAATCGGTAATTAATCGTTCTGCTGAAATGAGAACCTTCTCATTTTTTGAGGTCGGTTAAATCATCGATAGCAGTCTTATATGTTCCCAATACTTGGACGCTGGCCTATTTTGACGTGACGTCATTAACGCGACATTTGATTGAAGTGTCTAAACGATACTTAAGTCCAAGGAATAAGTCTTTTTATTCTTGAAGTACCAAGGAATAAATGAGTTTTTGTAAATATTTATTCTCGTATAATGAGAGTAAATGGGCACGGGAGTCCAATAAGAATTGAAAATATTACGTAAGTCTTTGTTTTTAGGATATGCCGGTGTAATCACGTTGTCTTTACCGTTTTGAAAACATGGTATTTGTGCATCGGTTTTTCGTAGAAAAGTCTTTAGCACCATTTTGGATTTAGACAGCGACTTTGGGTTTGAAAGTTGTAACGAAAATTCAGATTTCGTAACATTTCTACAAAGTAAGTAAAACACAGAAATTTGAACACAGTTTTTGAAATGAATACTTCTAATGTACTTATTGTAAAAAATAACGATACATCTTGAAACTATAATATAGTAAATTTAACCGTCTGGGTTCTGAAATTTTGCTGTAAAATTTATAATCAGAGGTATTTGTAACTACCACTAAACCATGTTAATGAACCAAGTTGATACTGTCTATTAACAAACATAAAAATGTGAAATATTATATATATGAAACAAATAACTTACCATTTGAAAGAGAACAAATCCGATACTTCAGAATCAATTTCAAACAAAAAATATTTCGGTCCAAACACTACTATTTTTGGTCAAATCCAATAGTTCACACCTTCAGTTCACACTTCTAACAAGTCAAATTCACGCCCTTGTACCACTAAAAGAAAATTAAGCAGACCTAGAGAACCGTTTAGCACTGAAATCGGAACACTGTATGTAAATAAGAGGGTACTTTGAAACTAAATGTCACTTCCACACTACCAATATCCATAAAATAAGGTTACGTCAGTTCGAAGTTTAAATTCAAATTCATCCGTTCCATATTTTTTGTCGAGTCAAAAGGGCCAATGGGCGTTCCGAATTCGGATTCAGAACTGTCAACGCGTTTTTGACAGGTCGCGTGGCGTGCGCACGCGCGGGTCGTGTGAGCGTGCTATGCGCGCGGGCATCGGCGCCACACTGCGTTCGCGCGCTTTTGGACCTATGAAACCTTCGCAGCCTCCGACTCTACGTATTAGAACTGTCGATTATTCTAAAAGATTTTCTCACGGAAAGGATTTAGTCGATATGTGGATCTGTCGACGGTATAGCGGTTCGAGACGTCTGCCGAGGTTTGACTGATGTTGATGCTATAAGCGCCTCTTTAATTTTGACGGGTGTTATTTTGGATGGTTTATTTTTAAGCGGGATTATTCTATAAATGAATGCCGGGTTATGGGCCGTGGTTAATTGTTTAGGCTTTTTGTTTGGTTGATGTGTAGATGGGCTTGTCATTGAAAGTGAAACCATTCGAGTGGGTATAAGTGTATCGCAGGGTTTAAGTTACTCTTTTGACTTTCTCTTAAGTGATGGGCCTTATTCATAACATAATTAGTGACGTATTAGTTAGTATTTGTTTTTTTTTCTTATTTGAGTCAGGTAGTTTTGAATTCAATGGAAATGACAGAACACAAATTAGCTAGTCTGTCGCTTACCCGCGATATATATGTATAAGATGATATATGATGTATAAGGACCAACCTGCGTGCACATGAGTGTATTTTTTATAATATTAAATTTAACATATTGTATGAACTGAAATCTGAAAATTTTGTTCAGATAACTTAATAAGTAAAGAACAATTATTTTATTTGATATGAGTACTGTAAATTTTGTCGCACTTTCAGTAGTGAGGTTAGCTGTCCCTAGGACATAAAAGTCGCAATTCATAATCTATGGAACATTTATATAATTTTATAGTTTACCAATATGTAGTATAATAGCAAAATACACTTTGCTTTTGGTTAAACATTTTGAAACTCGTTTAGAATATTAATTTATTTAGTGAATAAGTTCCCAGAACAAAAGACATAAACGCGCCCTAACACAATTACATTTTTAACTACGTTGGGCATACAAATTCAAAAAATGATATTGTATGTAGACCATATTAATAATTATTTTGTTTGAACTATATAAACGTGTCACTATTTATTATGTAGTAAAAGAAATAAATTTTGTAAAGGAAAATTTCTTCTACAGATCTGTTAGAGGTAGAAAAAAAAATTATAGCTATTATTTATGACAGGGTACAGTAGGTTTCTATACTTCCTTCATATTTTTTTCATTTAAAGATGAATCAAAATGCTTCAAATAAGAAAATTATTATCACAGAACTGAAAAGCCTAAAAGTAGTACGTTAAAATTAGCTCCACGATGTAACCTTGATAACTTTACACGTGTCACGTCACGAGTTGTCAACATTCCATTTCAAAAAAAAATTAGAGTGAAAGAGACAACAGCAGTGCCCGAGCTCCACTACATTGTCGCTTCAACTTCAAGTAGAACAGGCGTCACAGAATCTCTGCGAAACTCTGCCCACAATCACGCTACACCTACAAACTATGCCCGTCCTTCTCTGACACGTGCGTTTGGTGACACTATTAACAAAAAGAAAGAGAAAGGTTATTGTAGTTTTTTTGAACGAATGTAAAGTTTTTTGTGAAATATAGATCAACATTGGAATAACGTGTCGTTGACCCGGAGTTTTAATAATCGAGTACAATTTGCAGAAATGGCAGAAAAACCGAGTAAACATACTAGTTTTTATTTAATATTTGAAAGAAAATATAAATAAACCAGTTTTTATTCAAGTTGCAATTTTTTTGTGGTCTGTCTGTATCAATAGACGGGATTCCCGGTCGGTGCAAATGTTGTGATGATCGTAAAGTTTGTTCTCGGGTCTTGGGTAACTATTTGTCTTGGGTTTTTGTGTTTGTTCATGCCACCTGCAACACAGGGAATTGTAGTGCTGGAATAAGTATGAGTGTTTAAACGTAACAAACATATTACTGTAGATAGAATTACCTAGCAACATTGTTATCTGTCAAATCTGTTCATGGATATTTTTGTCGGAAAGTGTTGTAATTTGATATTAATTTTCCAACTCGTTCTCGTAGTAGACTCCGTGGCTTAGTTGGTAGTAGCCCTGCCTTCGAAGCAAGGGGTGCCGGGTTCGATTCCCGGCCGGGGCACACTTTGTGTGGTGAACATGAAGTTTGTTCTCGGGTCTTGGGTGTTTGTCTTGTGTTTCTATGTATGTCCATGCCATCTGCGACACAGGGAATCCTAGTGCAGAGGTATGAGTGTGTTAACGTTAAAACGTTATTTTATGACAAGTAGCGCTTGAGTAAACTCTACCGAAATACAATTTCATAACGAAAGAAAATTAGTATTCTACTTAATGAAAAAAATACAATCTATTCTGAATAGAATCCAAATAAATTCGCATTGCGTTTAACAAACCAACTCTCAATATCAGTATGACCATAGATAAAATCATAGGCAGAATAAAACAAAATCCGCAACAAAACACATACGAAAAAGTTCTAAGCACACGGACTTTTAGGTATGTGTATTAGGAACGTATAATACACACACCTAAAAATTACATTCCTCTACATACATTAATTTAAACAAAATATAAAATCAAATAAACCGACTTCATCCCTCGTGTATCGCACTTAATGGTGAAATTTTGAAAGAATGTTTTGAAGCTATAATATTTCTACGACATTACCTATCGAAACCCTACTAAACAAAAAAAAAAAAATTACAATTAGGTCCAAATGTAAAATAAATAGCCAAACAAACATTACATAGTTATATTACATAGACTATCATAGGGAAGTAGATTTAATAAGTGCCGAGCTTGTTTTGTCCGAAAACATCGCCCTAACATTTTCCACAAGTAAATAAAACCATTCCATAATAATACGTCAACCAGGAAAAAACTTTTACCAACGTATTTATCAAAAAGTCTCAGTATGGGATTGAAATTTAGTGTTGTGTAGTACTGAACAGGTATTGAATAGTAAAACAAGTTAAACACACTACTTATCTAGATATTTCCAACGTACTCGCAGTAATCTTTACCTAGGAACGCAGTGCTGAGCTGCCTACACAACTGACGATATACAGCATGATTGCATTTTTTATTTCAATCTTTTTTTGGTTCTTTGAGTCATTAATTAACCATGTCAGAGCCATTTTACTAACGCTAAATTAAATTTTTTTCACGCTTATATTATTAGGCGAAAGTTTGATGTATGTGTGTATGTTTGTTCTTCTTTCACGCTCAAACGGCGCGACGGCAACGACGGCAACGAAATAAACATCTACAACTAATTTGAAAACCTGTTTGTTTGTTAATATGAAATAAACATCGACAATTTACAGCGATTAAGTGTGAATAATTTTTAATCACACTTAATCGCTGTAATTATTTAATTTTTAATATAATAATAAAAATTAATCTTTCATTAATTTTTTCACCTCATATTTCAAAATTTCTGTATTTCAGTATTTTTGGAAATTATCACACCCTGTACATCAAAATGACCATTGCACCGCACTCAAGTTCAGAGCACAGCGGTGACCCCTGATTCCCATAGCTGGTTTCCATGGCAACCGAGAGATTCCCGTAACCGTATCAATGCCAGATACTGAGCGTAATTTGTAGCACCATGGTACAGATTTACAGCTGTTTAGATAGTGCTAGATATAAAGTTATTGTTTATCATTAGAATATCTAGAAACTTATCTCCTTAAGAGTTTCGTACCCAAAGGGAATCTCTGTTATAATTTTTGGCGCTTTGTTGCTTGCGCCTGTAGATGGACCTCTCAGAGAATGTCTATAATCCAACGGGTGGTGCGAAAGGAACATAGAGCTGCAATCATTATTAGCAGGAGATCTTGTTGTCCAGCGAACAAGTTTGTCGAAAAAGGTCAATACATTTTAGTTGTAACTAAGTTTAATACACTGCTTCTTCATCCGTCCTCCCATCACATTTAGTGTGAGGATTCCAAAAATCTTGGCTAAGAACCGAGCAACATGTAACCCAAATTTCATAATTTGTTAACACATTGACAATGCCCTTTTACAGCAGCACAAATTGATATTTTATTTTAATTTTGTATCAAACTAAGTTATGACATTTTTCATTGTAGTTTTTTTTTTATTATAATTAGAATTTTTTTGTGTGTTTCTGGCATATTATTGTAGGTGTACGAATTTATAATATTTTTGGACGTAACCAAGTGTTCCAAAGTGTGCCTATGGTAAAAATAAGTGAGTAATTGAATAATACATGTAACCAAAAATCTCACCTAAGTAAGGACCCCAAAGTATGTTACTGGCTATTATTTCCTGATATTTAACGATATGTTTATAAACTCACTAAATGAAGCACTATTCAAGAAATCGCTTAATTATCTGTTGAAAAACCCTTGACGAATTTCATCTGTGAAATTAATTAACTAGTCAACAAGAACACATTACTGGCTACCGATGAAGTGTGACCGAATGCCTTGCATTCCTATCGAGATACAGAAGAAATTGAGGAATTTCCAAAGAATCTGAGAATTGTTTGTTGAGAGATTGACCTAGTACCCTCCGCACGGTCTGTAGTTGGATTGGTGATCGTTTAGTGATGTTTTAACAACGCTTCCATGATTCTGAGATCTTCCAAGAAGATGTTAATTCCTGCCAATCTACTTGAAGTGTTCCGTGTTGCTCGCTTCCATAGGTCTACCTAAAATACTCTCAATATTCCTACACGTATCAATAGAAGTATCTGTAGCAATAGAAGTTTCGCTAAGTTCGTCCGGAGAAGTACCTGGTAATCTGCCGCTAAGCTATGGTGCACTCGCGTTGCTGTGTTCTGGTGGAAGGGTGTGGGTGCCGGTGAAATTACAGGCACACGAGGCGTTTTATATACCTGATATCTGACTCGTGTTACTGTTGTCTATGGGCGGCGGTAATCAGGTGAGTCTCGAGACGGTTCTGAAACTGTCATTTTAAATATATAAAAACTATATACGTAAGTAAAATTTTATCTATATCTAATTCTATTGTATCTAATTCCAAATAAATAGAAAAAACACAGCTTCCGAAATTCCGTTCATTCTCACGCGTTCCTGAATAAATCGATACGTTGCGACCATTTCGTGCCCACAATGACCAGAATCCCTAGATCTATCCCTTCTCCAATTTCGTAAACCAAGTGTGTTTCACCTGTGGTTCTGTAAACCCTGGTCGTGTTTTCGAGAAACCAGTAAATACAGACCTATTCGGGTCCTAAATTTGTCAAAAACTCTGAAGGTGCAAGGGTCTTGATGTTATGGTGAATGCCAGAAAAAGGACAGGCTTTTGTGCAGGGTTTTAATAGTTTTCAAACTGTAACAGTCACGTAGGTATTTGAGGAATTCGTAATAATAGTCAAATCGATATAACGGATAAATTGGAATCTCTTGAAACGACAATATCTATACATATAAAAATCAATTGCTGTTCGTTAGTCTCACTAGAGCTCATAAACGGCTGGACCGATTTGACTTATTTCTATTTCGTTGTGTTTGTAGACAAGATTTGTAAAACATGACAGCATACGAGAGCATCAGCCGTAAGCCATCACGTCACACGAGTCTGTTTTACTGACAAGGTGCACCAATAGTTTCACATCAAAACCCCCTTTGCGGTTGAACCTTCAAACTAATTTTGAATTCTTGAATTTATATCTCGATTTTCAATTTAAAACTGGCGAAATGGCCTACTACATTTACCCTAATCACAAATTGTATTCTCAGTCCAATATCCCAAAGTAATCGGGTAATATCAAAATAGGCGCATTACGGTTAGGGCACGTGCACACTGAATTGTTTTATCCCGCATAAAGGCACGCACACAGCGCTCCAATAAAACATATGAGATTGGTTGCTTTGACTGTAGTGTTGCATCTTTGCGATTGCCACCAAAACGTGCGCTGTTTTTTAAAGATTTTAACATCTTGGCTTGGCATCTAGTCATATTGTTTCAAACAGAAATCTGTCATCACTTACTCTATTTTGAAGTCCCAATATTATAAATAAAAAAATATACTGCCTCCACACCAGGTAATCCGCCACCAAGCAGTGATATAAGTACTCGTATATTCGTGTGGGTGACGGTGAAATTATTACTTCTTTCTTCATCGGGGATGTTACGTCTCAAGTGCCTGTCAGAGTAACGCGTGCATCTCAGCAACGAGTGCACCACTACTTGGCGGCGAATTACCAGATGTGCAGGCAGTAACTTTCTGGACGAACTTCGCACAAGTGCTTTAATGTTTTTTTATGCGTTGGCATGGTACTCCAAACTAGAACTTTGGTCATGCAGTCAACTAATATGTCAATGTCAAAATGTAATAATACGGTTAGTCCCCTCACTAGCGCATCGAATCGGCTCGCATTGCACCGCGCGGGAATCTCGCGTTACGCAGAACATCCCACTTTCCATTTCCTACTGCATTACTACAATGCCTTTTTATATGAAACCTATAGCTTTTTGTACTGCCTGATTTTAATACAGGGTGTATAAAATAACAGATGGCAAGGGATGGCATAGGACTACGAGCTGCTAGCGTCTTTTAGTGTCGGAGGTAGGTTCAAGTATTTAAGTATGTAAAACAGATAAATCATTACGCCCCCTGTATATGCGTACCTTTCTGTCATCCTGCTCCGCGTCTTGTCCTGTATTATTATTATTTCTTCTTTTTTATATTTGTATCATCTAAAATAATATAAAGGTTTCAGCAATATGTCAAATGTTTTGAAAGTTCTATTGTATAACTTTGATAAAATACTTTCTATAATGTTCCTGTGGCCGAATAAATGAGTATGAGTATGACACTTTTCTAGACAGGGTTTATTTAGCTGATTTGCCTATTGAATTATTATGTATTAAAAAAAAAAAAAAAAAAAAAAAAAATATTGTTTTATTGATATTTTTTTAGTATTGTTTTTATTGATATTTTATGTTCGTGAAATACCATTGTTCGTATTAGACTTAATAATCTTGGCGTATTTGCCACCATTGCTTTATTCGAAAATAGCAATTATAGAAGGTTATATTTTGCGTGTAAAAAAATCGTGTCATATGCGCAAAAATATGATAGACTGATAAAATAAAACAAGGAACGTTTTTTTAAGAAGCAATATTGGGATGATCTGAGCTGATGCATAATAGAGTGATAAACTCTTTAGTGTTAACACCAAAAATAACAGTCAATAAACACAGAAAAAGTTAGAATAATTTGTGGCACAATGAGCAGCCATATCGCTAAGAACGATCTCGTCCAAGCAACCTTAAGATGAAATAAATTTTAAGCAAGATGTAAGAGGAGGCGGTGTCACAATAAGGCATTAATAAATTATAATATTGTGAATATGACTCCGCCCTTTCTCAACAGATGTCGTTTTTAGTATTGTTTACGTGTACTAATAAATGACCATACTTGTATTCGATAGTACTGAATGTCAGCTATCTAACGCATTTTATGATATTTGGTTGAAGTGTAAGCAACAATTGTTTTCACCTTTTCGAAAATGTCGGTTTTTATTCCAAATAAACGTCATTTGCGGGAAGTGTTATTACATTATTTTATTGCGAAGAAAACTGCAGCGGAAACTTATCGTTTGCTTGTGGAGATTTATGGTGAGCATGCTCCGTCTAATACAACTTGCAAGGAATGGTTTCGACGATTTCAAAATAACGATTTTAGTACTGAGGATAAAGAACATGGAAAACCACCAAAAAAATTTGAAGATGCTGAATTGGAAGCATTATTGGCGGAAGATTCTTGCCAAACTCAATCAGAATTAGCTGCAGCATTAAATGTTGATCGTTCAACTGTTGCAAAGCGTTTACAAATGATGGGAATGATTCAAAAAGCCGGTGACTGGGTTCCACATGATTTAAAAGAAAGAGACATGGAACGTCGGAAAACCATTTGTGAAATGCTGCTTCAAAGACAGCAAAGAAAAGGATTTTTGCATCGGATAGTCACAGGAGACGAAAAATGGATACACTACGAAAATCCTAAACGCAAAAAAGCTTGGGTGAAACCAGGCGAACCAGGCCCATCACAGCCAAAAATAAATATTCACTGTGCCAAGGTCATGCTCTGTATTTGGTGGGATCAGAAAGGTATTGTATATTATGAGTTGCTCAAACCCTCTGAAACTATTAATGGAGAAGTTTACCGACGACAACTAATGCGTTTGAAGCGAGCCATAGAAGAAAAACGACCAGAATGGGTGAATAGACATAACAAATTAGTTCTTCAGCATGACAATGCCAAACCGCATACCGCAGAAGTCGTAAAAAGATATTTAGAGGGACAGGACTGGGAAGTGTTACCCCACCCGCCATATTCACCAGACATAGCTCCTTCGGATTACCACCTATTCCGGACGATGCAGACAGACCTTACTGGAGAAAAGTTTACTTCATGTGAAAGTATCAAAATTTGGATTGACAACTGGATAAGCTCAAAAGACCAGGACTTCTTCCAGCAAGGAATACGAAAACTACCTGAACGATGGGCGAAGGTTGTAGCTGCAGATGGAGCATACTTTCAATAATTTTTTTTTTTTAATTTTGTAAGCGAACAAATGTGTTTTATTTTGACAAAAAGGGGCGGAGTCATATTCACACACCCAATATATTCATTTTTAAAAACAAATATTGATAATATTATATGATTAAATGATTGCTTGATGATTAGATGATATTTAGATTTTTATAAAGCATTCTTCGAAACACCCTTTATCACCTTTTTATACAATCTTATTCGATGGAAAACAATGTGCCGCGCGAGCGCCTGAGAGAATTTTATCATTTTGAAATAAAGCTTTATAAATAAGCTGTTCTTGTTTTCTGTGATTTACGATTGAAAGTTTATAAGCTTTTTGACCACGGTTTGTAATATAACCTTCGTTTAGGCAGAAACTCTCAAACCAATCAAGGTGTCAGACCTTTAAGACCTGAAACAAAAACTTAGCAATATTTACTTCTAAGACTAGAAGTTTACAATCGATTATTGAGCTTGATTTATGATTATATCGAGCTGTTGCAAAAGTTAATAAATAAATTCTGAGTTATTTAGTATCTGAGGGTGTATAAAATGTTGAACATGATAATTCAATTTATAATTAACACTATAGGTACTTAAATATTTACTTTTCCCAGTAAATTGATTGATGAAATACTACTTACTTTTATCCTTGAAAGTTGTATTCCATTATACTGCAATATTACAATATTACGGATACCTGAAGTTGAGTAATTACATCCACCATAAATAACAACAATTCGACTCAGACCACCCCTACTTAAGACTGAGAAAATGGGGATATAACGCTTCATGCGCCTATAATTTCACTGGCACCACACCTATCCACCAAACTCAATTGTACGACTGCTTAGTAGCAAATCACCAGGTATGATAAAGTTTCTTCTGCTCTGTACCCAGGGGCACAAAAACAGTTCAACTAAAATCGTCACGTCATTATCTAAAAGTGAGTATGCATGGTCTTAGATGAACTCTTCAATCCTGACAGGTTAACCTCAATATCTTAAAATTTTTGAGCGTGAAAGTCTAAGTGACCTTATTATCGCCGAACTCCTCTTGTGAGTTGAGTAAACTGGCTTTAGTGTCGTCTAACTGAATATCAGTAGATAGATAATTTCAAAAGTTTTCCACATCATCATCAGACTGTATCAGTCCACTGCTGGAAGAAAGTCTCTCATACTCAAAGTAAGCACTGAGTCCGGTCTTTGGCTCTTCGCAGCTCCTGGTAGCGTTGTTGCTCCATCTGATTGGGGGGCGCTTAAAGCTACCTTAATGGTGGTGGCCCTGGGGCATAGACGCCGACTTTCAATCTGAAGGTCGCTGGTTCAAACCCACATGTGCACCAATGAGTTTTTTCACAGGAAAAATTGATGTGCGCAATACCACGTTCTCGAAACGGTGACGGAAAACATCGTGAGGAAACCGGCATGTCTTAGAACCACAAATTCTAAGACATGTGCCATCTACCAATCCGGATTGGGCTCCCGTGGTAGATCAAAGCCCATTCACTCTCAATTATCGAGAGTAGGCCGGTGCCCCTGCAGTGGGAACAATAGAGGCTGGTACGGTAAAGCTACCTTCGCTACTCTCAAAAACCCGTTTAGCCCAGCGTTATAATCCAACGCCACTTTGTCTTACTCATTTTTCGGACATTTTGGGTGACTTGACTTTGATTACTTTGGTGCTATGCTTTATATATAAGTTAGAAGTATTTTGTTCTATATGATCTATAAGTTTGCTAGTGGCCAGCCGAGTTATTGACTATGGCGGTCAATGAGTTTTATCCGAAACCTCGTAATGTACAATAATAGCCATAATTGTATATTCTGTAAAGATCCGGCACTCGATCGTTCATGTTATGATTTGCCTTTGAACCTCTTATAAGCAATCTCAAAACTGTTTAATGAGTGAGCTAGCTGTTTCAGTAAAAGAATACCAGCTAACGCGAAGACTCATCAAGAAAATAATCCGCAACTAGCTTCTAATCTTGGATGCATGGGGTCATTCATTTGCAGAACACATTTAACGTAACTAAATCCTCATTCCCAAAGTGCAATAAAAAAGTTTTTCTCATTCACAAAGTACTGGTTTCAGTGTTTGAGGAGACGGTCTGCCCAGGAGGCCTCGTTACGGTCCTAATGAGTGAACGCGCCACTTCATTAGTTGTGCAAAAACAAGGCAGACGACTCCTGCGCACCTATGCATCTTGTATGAGACACCCGGCGAGCGGGGTTATTCTCAAGTACGGTGCCGTATCTGAAAACATGCGTACGCATTGTAAGTATATTTTTAGAGGGTAAAGTTCATACCGTAATTCCTTGAATAGAAATGCTGCATGTTCATTGACATTGCTTGCAATAGTGAATTTCACAAGCCATAATTGCTTTGAATTGTAATTCATTGGGTAGCAATACTGCTTTACCAATGACATTGTATATCTGATCTTTCTTTGATAAGATAAAGTTTTGTCACTGTTTCCTGTTCTTGGTGAATCAACATATTTTACTCCTCTGATTATATATGTAGTACATGGACGACTTTTTTATTGTATTTTTATAAGAAATACTTATAAACAGCAAAACCCTATTTAAACACAAAATTTCATCCAAATCGTAAGAGCCGTTTCTGAAATACGCGAATTAAATATAGCCATTACTTTATGGCAGTATTGCCTTGCTAGATGGCAATGCTTAATCTTTAGCTAAAATAAAAACCCAGTATTCTGGACGGAGGTAGAGACAAAATTATTTCTATTTCTCGTTGAATCTCAAACTTAATTCTATATTTCTTTAGCTGAAAGAGGAGAATGCACCAGTTAAGTGTTACCGAGTTCGTTTGGCGACGATGTATTGCGTATTGTGGTTCAACAAATTGATTGGACGCGCCAGAGGACGCCGCCTTCCCGCCTGTCACTTCGTCACTCCATACGCGTAAAATATCACAAACTTTGCCCAACATCCTCACTTTACGCACGCACCAAAGAATAATACACCTTAACACGTTTAAACAAAACTTATATTCTTATTCAGAACGTTAATCGAAAGTTGTAATAAAACAAGTGTAATTTGCAGCTATTTGTATGGGAACTACCCAGTTGACGATCGCAGCAGTTTATATAAAGTTGATTTTCCTTTGGTTGAAATTTTTCTATATTTTGAGATTTTTGTTTTCACATGTCAATAAAATCAAGAATATGCGTTGGCCGATACGGAATTCGTCGCAAAAACTGCAATATTGAATGGTGGAAAAAGACGCCGTTATTCATTGCTTACATATCTTTTTGTGTAAGGATGTTATATAATATTTCTATAAAATTATAATATGGATACGATACTACTTACTGATGGTATTTTTCTTAAATATATCCAGACCTAAGGCGGTCTATTAATTTTTCAGCCTGCGTTTTTTCAGAAATGCAGGATAGAGACCTTAAAAAAATATCGCAATATAACTTGTAATATTGTTTCAACATTGACAAACAAATATACGTCGACATATTGTTTCATTTTATATTTTTTGTGAACAAGATGACGCATGCGAAAAGAAAGTAATCTACAGGATCTTCCTATAGAGTTCTCTCGATGGTTTTTCCCCATGGAGGGTTGATATGGTTTGAACAAGAGCTAAACTTAGAAATAATATCTTGTAGGTACATATTTATTTAAAAAGTGATGTTTCCAAGTTTTTCTTTCGTTACTTGTCTTTACTGGGGGTCTTGGGGTCAATCTCCGACTACTGTTAACATTAATCCGAAAAACATATATCTTGTGAATGGATCCCAAGACCCAATAACAATGATGCCAGAGTTTTGTGATTTTATGAGTCATCCCACCTGCCATAGAGAATCGTAATGCAGAAGTATGTAAGCGTTTAAAACAGTATAGCAATTTTTCCTACAAAAAAAACTATCAGAATAAAGAGTACTGAGCGTACATTGCACAAAAAGAGAATCAACAACAATGGCAGATGCATTCAATAAATACTAAAACAAAGAGATGAGGACAAAAATGATCGGGATTATTGTAGGCGAGGATATTTATGCGCCCGCGCAGGGATCGAATCCGCGACCTTTGGCTACCGTGCCAGCTTTGGTGGTCTTAAGGTGGAACCCGTATTTATGTTTTTAGTCCGTCACTATATATAGATATTTCAAGATTTTTTTTAAAATGTATCGCCTGAAAAAAAGTATGTTGTATGATCACTATACCAACGTATCTATTCATCAATAAGGTTGTAATTATTTAGAGAAATAAAAAAAGTACTAGTTTTGTTAAGCTTGTTACTAGTGGATAAAACATTTATTAATAAGCATGATCAATTAATTATAAGTGAGATCATTTATAAGCATTATTATATACAAAATTGGAACTTAGCATACGAAAATAGTTAGCGTGAGACCATTTGTTAATCTCCGACCAAAAGAGAAAATGCGCCATTAATCGACAGTTTTTATACAATTTACGTCCCTATTGATGGGGCAGTTATTGGGGCATTACAACGACCCTTAAGTGTGCACTGCGGTCACAAGTGCATCAATACAATACACGTAATACCATAATGTTATTTTTGTAGGCAACTCAAACTTTTCTTTAAGAATCAGAAGCAGTCACAGGTTCAAAAAAACGGAAACTTTATCTTCTTTGAATTAATTTTAGGCATTGCCTTTGGTTGAAAATATTCCAAAATTCAGTGATATACGTAGCTCTAAGAGCCGGTGAAATTACCTACTATGTTTATAGGTAAGGCTTTCCATTCAAAGATCGATAGTTCCAATCCGAATCAGGCTTTAAACAAAAGTGTAAGTACCGTAGCGTACCTCGTTCTCATAACTGTGACCGTAAGGTTGATATGATCCAATATTTTTTCTTTTGAATTCAGCTGTTGTTATTGTTTAGGGCAATCCGCATAAAAAATATTTCTACAATCTTTTCGAAACGCAATTTTCAAGTCGTTATTGAAATAAGAATCGCATCGCATTACGTCTGTCTCAAGTGCCTGTTAATTTCACACCTTTTTATCGAAACTCGAACTCAAACTTGACACAAGTTCTACTGCTAGAGACTGGTATTTGGTATTGATAGATCAGTTGGCACTTCTAGATACAAGGTTGTACTTGTATTTGAATCTCAGTTGGCAGTAGCTGTACCTTCTGCGATGTACCATGAAAAACATGACCCAATTCCCTCCTTTTTATTGTGCTCTCTATGAAATTAGTATAGATGTTTTCTTATTGTAATCAGGCGCATGCCTCAGTTTATATTTATTATCCACTGGCAACACTAGATTAGATTAGTACTTGCGTATCGCACACGCCTGAGGCTCTAGCAATTGCCAATCGATGTTCACTGGTAACTTATTGGGAATGAGCGCATTGCTAACGTACTTGAAATTGGAGCTTTATATTGGATCAAATTCTTCATTTATCAGTGTTCATAGTTTCAATGTGGTTTTTATCCTTAATGCAAATACTTAGCCTGCAGGGATGGCAATCGCGAACGAAGTCGCGGGCACAGCTATTATATAAACAAAATTAGAGTTATAATGAAAATCAATTGTCACATGTATGATGGACCATCACTCGACTAGTTTGGCTGATTTTTTAAAATGACAATACGTTTACTTAACTGGTTTTTAGGCATGGAACACGCGCAAAGCCAAAGCTTGTCACTAGTATAATATGAATTTGAATAGTTTTGACTATACTCTTTTGCGAATTTTGTAAAATAAATAAAACTTATAGTTACCACACAAAATATTCACCGAAAATCAAATCCTGAGTTACAGAGTCATCTTAAAAAACAGTTACTTCCAAAGGATTCTGAAAGACTCCTCTGAATGACGTAATGTTTAATCTAACCTCGTTACTAAGGTTCAAGGCGGACAAAGCTTTATAAATCTAGTTCTACCTTAGTTAAACAAGCAGAACAAAACAATAAATAAATCAGTTCCAATTACAGATAATAATATGAATCAAATCAAAGCAAGATTTCATATCCAGATATTCATAGTTTAACTAAAAGAACGTCATTTTATACCTTATTAAGACTCATTTGCATCGATGACAAACAAACAACAATAAATTAACAATTCTGAAGGCTTGTCGATAATAAATCAATGGGCAACATGCATGGTATCGACGGAGGACCTATCTAGGTTCAAGTAGTTCAAATGAAGTGCTAATTTAAATATAAACTACCTAAGTTATAATGGAAAACATCCACCTTGCAATGACTAGATTGGCCACTGTTTTATTGTCTAGGCTTTATAATTTATATCAAAATTAAAATCTTTATTTCCGTTGTATACTCAAAAAAACATTACTAACTTTTTTTAATAAGTATATACCTACTACTTCACGTGTATTATTCAATAAAAGTGACGGGACTGCCTGGTCCGGACTGGCTAATCAGTAAGTGATTATCTCCACCCATAACAACAGCAATACGACTTGGGTCCTCCTCGACCAAATCTTATTACTACGTTTAGCGCATATAATATGACTAATCAGTAATTACCAGCCGAAATTTTAATTTTAAAACTAACTAACTAAGTTACTTTAGCCTTATTTAATTTTTGTTGAAATGTTCCTCCATCATCAGCAAAGGAGCTTTTAAATAAAATGTTTTATTACTATAAATTATAAATGTGATTTTGCCATAATAATTTCTACTTAAATTGAATTTAAACACCGTATTTTTTTTAATAATTTATTTTTGCGATTAATTAGTGGGTAATATAACGATATTGCTTACCTACTTAACTAATTAACTTTGCAATGACAAAGCAGTTGCTTGTGTCATTACAACGAAGTTTATTAACAAATTCGATCTTGTATCTTATCTGAACTGATGATCTATACTATTTTGTGTTTAATCTATCTGTTACTATGAAGTGTCAAAATTCAAAGTCAAATTTCGGGACTTACTTTTTTTTTTTTTTTTTTATTCATCTTATGCCATCGTTTGACCGCTATCTCATCTGATGGTAAGATGATGCGGTCGAAGATGAACACGCTGGCCTAGAAAAATCCGATTATAAGGGTAGGTCGCACATCCACGCGCCGGATAATAGCAACTATTATCTTACTTATTGCACTAATACTTATATTGCCTTTGTTGCAGACAGACAGTTATGTCATATCTAGTTTTTCATTACTCAGAACTTATGAATACCCATTATTTCATAGCAAGAAAATGTTAACAGAAACAATAGATTTCTGCGTTAGATACGATGCCTATCGCATTGAATAATTATTCATTCCTGTTTAATATCTATAAACCTATTATTATGAGCCATTTAATGAAACTTCGTGATTAAAACGACGACTATTTGTATTTTCAATAATAGTTTTGTAGATCTGTTTGTATTATGGATTTATTTAATTCCGACTCAAAATGTAGGTAACTAATATTAAATTCATATTATTTAATATATTTTTTTCAAGTAATTTGTAAATAATTCAATGGAAATAAAGTATCTTTGACTTGCCAGTATCCTATTTCTTATTACTTCCGTTTTGAGAACATGGTACCTACTAAATCCTACCAAGTACCAGATTAATAGTAACATGCGTGGCAATGGTTTCGTCGATCATACTGAATCACATGATATTTTGTATATGTTATGCACATTTTCCCATATGACGTCTTTCCTACCTAATAGTTTTGCAGAAACCATTAATAAATAATTGCCAGAATCAAGTAATAGATTCACAATAAAATGATGCTATAATTTACTCAGTAATTTGTAGAAGGAAAACAGCTAAATAGGGAAAACCATGGCGGGAAATCTATTTATTTGTATATAGCATCATTTTATAAAAATCTTTTACATCATTTAGGTATAGAAGTAGAGAACGTAGAAGAATTGTGGGTTCCTTATCATACTCATATTAAAAATGCGAAAGTTTGTCTGTTTGTCTGTTTGTTACTCCTTCAGGCCTCAACAGCTTAATACATTTGGATGAAATTTGTTATGTAGGTATCTCATACCCTCATTAACACATATGCTACTTTTTATCCCCAGAAAGTGAAGTATAATTTTGTGACTTACAAAAATCACAATATTCAGTTTTTTACCCATCATCCATTGACTTTTTAACTATTATAGTTATAAATACCTAGTTATAAGCAGCTAGTTATAAATAAATTGGCCAAGGGCGATTTGGACTCACACGCGAAAAGCCAAAATTAGTATTTTTTTCATGTTGTCAGGATATCCGGCATAACGTATAGCTGCGCTAGTAATTTTGTGCCCATAGAACGTATCCTTAGGCTCATTACATGCACATAGATATAAATAAATATTTCACACAGTGCTATCAATCCTTAAACTTAACTGTAACCTGGATGAGTGTAATGGAAACTAAATTGCTGATAGAATACATACAACTTTTTTTGTTAATAAATACGCATAACAGATATTAACCATATGTCATATTCCAGTGAGTTTTCATGCCTGACCTACCGGTTTTAATCCAATGAAATTTTAAGGTTCATATTCTACAAAGTTACATACTAAATTAAGAGAGAGAGAAAAATACCAAGAATTAATAATAATAATAATAAACATTTACACACTCATACCTCAGCACTAGGATTCCCTGTGTCGCAGATGGCATGGACAAACAGAAACACAAGACAAACAAGACCCGAGAACAAACTTTATGCTCACCACACAAAGTGTGCCCCGGCCGGGAATCGAACCCGGGACCCCTCGCTTCGAAGGCAGGGCTACTACCAACTAAGCCACGAAGCCATCAAATTGATCTCAAATAGCGCAATGGTTCCGTATATTATCATTTATGACATTAAAATTCAAGGCATTCCACTGATACACATAACTCAGGGCTTCTAAATTAAGACATAAACCCAGTAGGCTTTGTCTCAGAAACGTGACCTAGCAGGACCTATAACTATGGGGTACAATCATGTGCAATATCCGTAGATTTTATTTTGATTTGTTATTTTTATTATATAGAAAAACATCTTTAGTACTAAAACACCGACAAAATTTCTTTACGGTGGCGTCTGTATGTGGTGTAACCTTGACAAATGAGACTAACTAAACATTGAAAATTGGCTGCTATTTGACATATCGCCGACAATGACACGAACTCAAGAAAAAAAAAACTCATCCTTATTAACGCTGCTTCAGAAGTTAATATAGATTTTTACAATTATTTCTGGACGAAAGTTATAATATGTGTCCTGTCCTATTCTGTACCCCTGCCAAAGTATATGCAAAATGTCATGATGATTGGATGATAATAAAAGCCGTGCAAAACTTAATAAACTAACTAATATTCGAATTAACAGAAGTTAAGATATTTTCCATTATGCAAAAACAATAACAACAACGTTAACACACTCATACCTCTGCACTAGGATTACCTGTGTCACAGATGACATGGACAAACACAGAAACACAAGATAAACACCCAAGACCCGAGAACAAACTTCATAGTCACAAAGTGTGCCCCGGCCGGGAATCGAACCCGGGACCCCTCGCTTCGGAGGCAGGGCTACTACCAACTAAGCCACGGAGTCGTGCGCTGCACAGATTCCATATTCTGTGAACCGGATGTGAATAAAATGTTAATACCCTTTAGATCGAGTGTTTGCGACTGTACATGGTGCTTTGATATGAAGGCAGCCATTCTTAGCCCCAACCGAACGATTTTATGTCACAATGACGATGGTATCGAATGTGCAAATGCAGCTCAAACTGGGAGTCCAGGGGTACCACACATTGCCACCACGTAGCAAGAAATGGAACAATAATTAAACACGCCATCTCGCAGAATAGACGTACAAACATGATTTGTTTGAGGATTTCGAAAATTAAAGCTTCTTACCGGAATCAGATATATGAAAATTATTTAATATTTATGTTTTAGATATTTTATTTCAATCTAAACAGGTGAATTGAAAATCAGGTAAAATATTTTAACTCTTTATTTATAAACGTTTACATACCCCTGCAGTAAAATTCCGTGTGTTGCAGATGGCATGAAAAAGCAAATACCAAAGACTCGAAACCAAACTTCATGTTTACCATACAGAGTGTGTCCTGATCGGAACCCCTCGCTTCGAGGGCAGGGCTACTACCAACTAAGCCACGGAGCCGTCAAGTCAAAATCAAGTCGAAGTCATGGTTCCTCTAAAACATTTTTAACTTATTCATTAAACAACAACAGAATACATATATACTATGCTAATTATAATTAAGAGTAAAAATCACCAGACATTTTGTGTTTTATATATTGTACAATATTAGAATATTTCTTGTCTTAATCATCTTACAGGTCTTTTTTATAAATAAATATATACGAGCAAATAAAATAATTTAACTTGTTTATTGAATAGAAAAAAAAGTTTACTACTACTGAATCGGCGACAACACACTATTAAAATAATGAAACAGAATAATGTTCTACTTGCGCGGGAAAAAGATAGCACGAATAAGTGTGCTCCATCTCGAAATGTTACTTAATTAAGACGTCCAATGAAGAATAGTGGGAAACAAAGGATCTAAAGATGGAGAATGGAATCTGCCAAGATTCCGGTTGCAAAAAGACAATGGAACTTCAATGGAAAATTGTATGTTTCTATAACAAGCTTCCAAGTTCTATTTATCAGTGGTTTAAATACGGGATACAGGGTGAGCGGACGGCCCACCTGATGCCAACAAAAATACTACTCAGGTCTTCCCTACAAGAGTATTAGAAGACCCATGTCGCATCGCATTGCGCCCGTCACGATCAAACGGGAAAGTTACATCTTAAGGGCCTGTAGTTTCACCGGTGCCCACACCCTTTCATAGCAAAACACAGGAAAGCGAGTGCACCACTGCTTGACTGAGATTCCATTCATTGTCTACTATCATTTTAAATATATAAACAAAGAAATGTCAGAATATGAATGTTTTGGAAATAGGACTTACAGCTGTCTGTTTGTTTCATTTTTAAAGCTTATACATTTCTTTTGTGTTTTAAAGCTTGGTGTTGTTCGATTTACAAATCGCTGTCTACAAAAATTCTGATTAAGATAATTGAAATAAGACAGAATTCAGAAAATTTAAACCTTTGTTGAAATTTCTAACGAACGAAGTCTGAATACGATATGATATTAACGAGTGAACTTATTATTGAAGTTCAAATCCTTACAATTCCACATTAATACCAAAACAGTATCGAACAGGCTCAAAATGGACCATTTGGTTATAACAATTGCCATTGAGGAGCCTACGGAACATCGTAAAATTTTATTGTACGGGACCACTTACCTTCATGACGTGTTCTGGCTTGGCACTTAGTTCTAATAGTACAGTCGTTATTGTAAATACTGGATTGATTCTATACGTGAAATTAAACTGTTACTTAAAATAAATAATAAATTAGACGGTAATCCGTATAATTTATTATTAATAAATTTTTTTAATAATTAATTAACAGAATTATTTAGAATTTATTATTTCTAATTTATTATTATTATCCTGTTCGTCCTGTAGATCGGTGAAAATTCATTTATTAAGAAATTTACATTTCGCGTATCGAAACTTAATAATTTTAATCAAAGAACATACGATCTAGATACTGTACCTTCTAAATCAGAACACAAAATGAAAGTTAAATATACAAATGAGAATAGTCAATAATATAATTTAAAATAAATAATGTGAAATAATAATAATATTTATTTCACAATAACAAACGTCATATTAACAATGATTTAACAGATTGCCATTAACACTTAATCAATTAATGAAAAACCGGGGGGATAACATGGGTACAAAAACTACTTGTTTTCATTTTATTTCATTTATTTGTAACAATTTGGTACATACATGTACATAAATGAGAGCGTAGTGGCCAGGTGACGCTGACTTTCAATCTGAAGGTCACTAGTTCAAACCCAAACGTGCATCAATGAGTTTTTTATACCACTTTCTCGTAACATCGTGAGGTAACCGGCATGTGTTAGAACCAAAAATTCGACGACATGTGACATCTACTAATCCGGATTGGGCTCCCGTGGTAGATCAGAACCCATTCACTCTCAATTATTGAGAGTAGGCCGATGTCCCTGTAGTGGGAACATTAGAAACTGGTACGGGGTACATAAATGGTACACTCTGTATAGTCAAAAGCCTAAAGATAAATCTTAAAAATGTAATGTATGTTGGCATAGGTACCTAAGCCGGAAAATAATCTACTAAGTGCTAAAAGACAAAGCAATCATTTATAACAAGGAAATACTAAACGAAATCCATTATTCGTATTGCTACTGGTTGTAAATGACCAAATACTTAAAACAGAGGTAACGACAAGGGCAATTAAGTGTTGAAACTGTTAATTAAACTTAGTGTCAGAGGTAATTATATTAAGTGTTAAGGATTATAATTCAACGTTTTTATGGCCCTTGTTCTACAACAATGATTCACAATGTAGCTATTGATTTTGAAAGACGAAATAAATAAGAAGTCTTGGGAATCTGATGAAATATATTCCAGACTAGCTGCGTTTGCCCATCCTTCGGAAATACTTCACTTTTTCGGGACAAAAAGCCTATGTGCTATTCCAGACTGTTATCTATCTCTGTGCTAAATTTCATCAAGATCCATTTAGCCGTTCTGGCGTGAGTGACTAACAAACATCCATCCATCCAAACTTTCACATTTATAATAAGAAGTAAGTAATAAGATAGATTAGACCTTAGCTCTTCTCAATAGTTCATGTTCATTCGAAGCGAAGGGTCCCAGGTTCGATTTCCAGCCAAGACAGACGTTGTGGGATGTTATTTTAAAAAGTAAAAATAATAATATTGTGCTATTGAATGTTAATGCTAAAAAGTCAATGTAATAAGGTAATGGTAGAAAGTCTACGCTATGGCGGTGGCGCCGTGACTACGCTGCTAGTACTGTCCAAACGAGGGGCCGGGGTTCAGTCCTAAATCAAGGCAAATGAGGTATATATAGGTATTTGATTCTTCCCATAGAAATAAAAAAAATAGATCAATGGTTTGTTAATAAATCAAAATAATTGTAAAAAACGAATATTTGTATTTTGCTTTCCTGTGACTTTCTCTTTGACCATTGTACCTTACTAGATGGTTCTTTTTAAAATGGTAAGGTGCACCCTTAACTGTAAAAATAAGAAATAAAAGTATTAGAGTCTGTTTTTTACCTTTAAGTCAGTCAGTTAATTTTAAAATTAACTCACACTAACTACAGAATTATCCGTACTCCATAACAATTTTCTTAGCCTCCGTTACATGGGTATTACAGAATAATCAAGTAAGTTATTTTAGTATCTAAGGTAAATTTAACTCAAACAACAATAGTGCTTGTTTGCGACCTAGAATTACTAGGTATCTTGTCCTCATAATAAGCGTACGATATCATTAAATACGATTCATTGTCATTGCTAACTAGGAATGTGCAATGTTATATTACTGTTTCCATTATTGCACGATATTCAGAAGGTAACGAGAAGTCAGCCATATTCTGCAAAAACAATTTTAGGTCAATACAGGGGAGTCCATGTTGCTTGTGTCCATAGGGAAGTACTCTCAGAGTCGCAGGGACTCTAGGTGGGGCGAAAGCAGCAACCCAAAGAAGCAGTAAAATTTATGCCAAATTCGTCCGGAGTGATAGCAGGATGAATGCGACTCAGTAAAGATTTGGATCTCATTCTGAGTCGCACACATTACTGTTTTCATGGGCAAGGATCACCACTTACCATCACGTGGGCCTTCAGCTATTTCCGTCATTCATTCATATAAAAAAAACGTATGGTAGTTTTTTCTAACGAGCAGGTTATCAATTCGGTTTTTTTGTTACCTCAGCTCTCCGTTCTTAGGTAAGGACTCTCAGTGTCTCTGCACGAATTCCCAGGTTGTGCGAGAGAAGTAACCCAAAGTAGCAATAAAACTTGTGCCAAGGTTGCGCTGTTAGTCTCTGAGATAATGATGCTTCATGTTGATATAAGGTATATTATATTAATCCAAAAAGAACGACGACTAGGTATCATGTTATAGGAAGGAGATGAGTAATGAAATTGGGCTTTTTCATGCACATTCGCCGAAACACACCTTATAAAATACGACAGGAACACACAAACACAGGGAGTTCATACACGATAGAAATTTGATAGAATGTAGTGCAGTTGAACAAAAATATATATACTAAATGAACATGACGATATTGTATGTATGTATATTGTCATTGTATTTAATAATGTTAAAAGTCGCAAATAAAATAATATGATCAATTTTTAAGGTTTGTTTAATTAGAGTATTGCTGGTAATAAACATAGTGAAATGGATCAATACCTTGCACTAAAACACCCTCTGATTAATAATCCCAGGTGTTTAATTAACAGCAATGGGTGCAATTTGCAGCCACAAGGCCCTGTGATATATTCAGATATCTTATCTGTGACTACAATTATACTGGCAAAAGTTGAGGCTTGTCACTAATTTCCAAAGTGGTAACCGAAAATTGTTCATACTTTCGTAAAATATGATTAACTAGCTATTCCCCGCGGCATTATCCGCGTTTTTTTTTCTAAAATTATCTCAAGTTTCTCCTTTTACATCAGTTTATATCATGCCAGTTATGTTATATTATGTTATGTTATTTGTAAGCCCTGCTCATCGTAAGGTAATGTTAGTTTACAATTGTTATAAACAAAGACGCCATCTATCTATCTGTGATGCTGTACTCTTACAAGATTTAATGAATACTCTATTTAATACGTGATTATTCAAGGCCTTTCATATGGTACAAGAAACTGTTGAAATAAATAATGGCGGATATCCAACATTATAAAAAAAATTAAATCGCATCCTCTTAAAGGGCTGAAATTTTGATATGCGCGAACATGTAGAAGTTTCATCTAGAAGCGACGAAAAACTTGTTGGGAAGCTATCTATCTAAACGTCTACTAAACGTAAACTAGGCCTCTGTCACCAGAAATAGTAAGTTTTATATCTACCACTCTTTTGTTAAAGTTCATGAATCTTTCACGGGCCGTAGTCCGTAGGTCACTACACTCAGAAACCCTACGCGTGCCCCCCCGGGTGGTGTGAAAGGAGGAACCCAAAGTAGCAGAGAACTTGTGCCAAGATCATCCGAAGTACTGCTTCCACACCCGGCAATCTGCCGCCACGTGATACACTCGTATTGCTGTTTCCGGTGGAAGGGTGCGGGTACCGATAAAATTACAGGCATTTAACATCCTCGTCTCGGAGTGACGGGCGCAACGAGATGCACCTTGGGTCTTCTCATACTTGTGTCGGACCTCGTATTGCTGTTGTTATGGGCGGAGGTAACCACTTAACATCAGGTGGGTCTTCAGCGCGTCCCTTGACTTTTGTAACTTAATAAAGTTTATAATATATATTTCAATCCATTATCTGCCTACCAATGTCAAAACACTTCCTGCTTTAGATAATTAGAACTAACTGACACTAGAAAAATAAATCCGTTTTGACACCACCCACCACCGCTCTATCCATAAATCTAACACAAAGTTCACTCTGAAATACATCGACAGCGGGTCACAATTTTGTGCGTTTAACAAATAAACTAGGTGTTAACTAAGACGTCGGGCACGACATTTTATGGTGTTCGCGGCTACAGTTTATAGTGTTGAGATTTACTTGTAGATCGGTTGAAGCTCTAGAACCTTTGGAATAACAGGTAGACCTGCATCCCTGTAAGTAACTCTGCAAAATGTACCTTAATTTTCCGAAGATTATTAGGTATGCTAAGATTAACTTTGTCTAGAACAGATCTTATATTTTTGGACGTTTTGGAAGCGCTTTTTGTAACGTTCATGGCAAAGCTTGCGTAGATGTTATTTACAAGTCAGTGAGTGAGGTCAGTATTTGGATGGGTGACCGTTTACTGAGTGGTTTTGCGAGTGTATATATGAATGTATGTGTACTTCTTTGGCACGCTCTGTAGCCTACACTAGCTTGAGAGGTTATTGTTTGATCATTTTAAATGAGAGTCACATAGGCAATATCAAAATTGTATCAAATTATTGCATTAAATTAAAACGGCTGTTTTGTTTTGCTCAAATCCTATATAATATAGTTTATATATGGGTTACAAAAATACATACAACTTATATGTTAAAATTTAATTTGGAATATTTCACGCAGTTGAGCTTTTTGTTTTATTCAATAATTTCTAGTTACTTACTTATAACAATACACTTGTAATAGATGAAAAAATACTAATTTTAAAAACAAACTAATGAATTTAGGGATGTGCACCAACAATAAGTAATTCTCTATTATTTTAGTTGATCTGGCATAAGTATCCTATATGTTCTTACACCCGTTTTAGGCCCACCGATAGGTATTTAATATTTATCCATGTCCTTCAGGTAACATATTTACATTAAAAATCTTTTCACTAGATTCATCGGGCTTACTACCCAGCGATCCGGTGAAACATACTCCACAGATTTAATTTCGTTAATACATTGTAATACCATTTGTATTCGCAAGTGTTTGTTCCTTTTGTATGAAGGAAACATAGTCGAGAACCACCGCAAAACCAATAAAACAAATCGCTCGCCTACAGCTGTTTGTGGCACGAATTATTTACTTTCGTCCCATACAAATTATGACGTTGCGGCCGCACAGGCTTGAAGAAATTAACTGGCCGTTTAAGGTCATCCATTTAGCTTTAAAACATCAATTATAACACCTGTTTAAGTTGAAATTTATCGTGTTGTTTTGTTGTTCATTACAAGTTGGTTGTTTTTGTGCAAGTTTCGATATGGGGTGTTTATGTTGTTATAATTTACGACCGAAGGCGGTGTTTTTATGCGCCAAAGCCTTTAAAGGCACGTGGTGGATTTATGAAGGAATGTTTCAATCTGTGCAATCTTCGGTTTTGCGGTCGTGTTTTTGTTGCAACAATTTCCTATTTGTTTATGTCTGTAGCTCAAATTCTATAGCCCATTAGTACCGCCTTTAAGAGGTTTTGATTCGTTGCAGAGAAAATTTCACCTCACAGTTCCGATGTAAGTTGAGTTGAAGAAGTATTGAAGAATTGGTATTGAAAAAAATATATATTACTAAGGCATTTGTATAACTGTAATTGTCGTTCATTTAACGGCACCATAGCTTAGTATGTGTGTTCGATTCCAATCCGGGGCACACTGTATACTGAGCATGAATTTTTTTTCTCGGACTACTACAGTTGTTTGTTTTATGTTTATGAGTGTGTAAGCGTGTTTTTGTCGGTATTATTGATAAACATAATGGAATGATTTAAAACAAAACGAAAAACCAAGTTAAATGGTACTACAATGGGCGAAAAAGTGATAGCAAAGCAAAATACGCAATTTTATTTCCTTGGATGCATATTTACTTCGGTAATATTGATTTAAAAAAAATACTATTGAACCAATTTTGACGAAAATTCTGTGGTACGAATCTAAAAGTAAAAATCTTTTTTAAACAAATTGAGTTTCCGAATCGGTTGACAAAAGATAGATTTCAGTATTAGACCTCGGTATTTTAGTTTCTTTTTTTTTAAATCAGTCAATTATGTTGAGATTAATCCTCTTTACTTAATTATACAATAAATTACTAGGAAATAGTAATTAGCCCTGCGTAAACCCGCATAGAAGCTACACCTATTGCGTGTAGCAAATAATTGTACACGTGAAAGATAACCATACACTTATGTACTAGTTTGTAGCTAATCTAATTTTGTCGCAAATAGTCTATTGTAGCTACATTTCAAGCTAGCTAGCCAACTTACTACTATGAACTATTTTCTATTAATTTTGAATTATGTCCTCTCGTTTAATAGGGATATTAACCGGAATCAAATTAAAGAAATAATGTCAATTTTACTGCATTTATATTAATGTTTATCTTATTTTAATAAATTTTAACAGAAGTACCTGGGAGACCTGATTATTTTAGTGGAATCGTTTTTTATCTGAAATTATCTATAAATTTCTGAGTAACAGTAGATTACCAATCAACTACCACAAAAATTGACGAGATGACGTGTTTAATTTTCAGCATAATTTATTATAAAAAACGTTTATTTCTAAAAGTATGCATTTTAACAAGAAATACAATTATACAGGTAAACTTAAACAGCAAAACCATATTTAAATACAAAATTTCATTCGTTTCCAAGATACGCGAAATAAATAAATAAATATAAATATACAAGAATTGCTCGTTCAAATAGCTTTAAAAGAATTATAATTAGTGTAAGAGGTTCACGACCATCCGAATTGATTACATTTATTTTTTATTGAAACAAACAGTTTTAGGAATATGTACAGTTCCTTTGTTACATGAAATGAAATATTGGCTAAATACAATGCGGATTTGCTCATGCAGGTTTTCATACCATCAATGCTGCTATGGTAAGACATATTCCTTAAAAACGATTTTCAAATAAAAAATAAGTCGGCTACCCTGGTGATAGAGCGTGATAGAGCGTGGTGGCCCAGGGACACAGACGCAGACGCGCACTTTCAATATGAAGGTCGCTGGTTCCAACCCACACATGCACCAGTGAGTTATTCACTTGAAAAATTTATGTGCGCAATACCACGTTCTCCAAACGGTGAAGGAAAACATCGTGAGAAAACCGGCATGCCTTAGAACCAAAAAAAATCGAAGACATGTGACATCTACCAATCCACATTGGGCTCCCGTGGTAGATCAAAGCCCATTCACTCTCAGTTATCGAGAGTAGGCCGGTGTCCCTGCAGTGGGAACATTAGAAACTGATACGGATACGGCTACCCTGGGTCATCAGTCATCACGTTCTCAACTCAGTGTGTATACTACTAACCACCACATTCACAAGTGATGTTTTTATGTATCACAAGTATTTTTCCCACAATATAAAGTTAATTCACTAAACCTGCTGTTTGTATTGAATCTGTCCATTGGTTTGTTTGTAGCCTACTAACGCAACGGTATGGGCTGCAAATTAATTGATTGTTATCAGTACATGAGCTATTCGATTTACATATTATACCAGAATTTTGGAGAGATATCAAAGTATCTGGCTAAATCCCTCGCACTTTTAACCAGCTTCAAGAAACAGAGAAGGTTCTCAATTCGTCTATATGTTATCAACCAATTTGGATTTACCTTGACAATACTTATTTTTGTTATATTATTCCCATAGAATGTTCATCTAAATCGGTTTAATAGTTTGATTGTTAAATCAAAATGAATGAAAAAAAAAAAACAAATAAACGAATTTTTTTCGATATGATTTTTTTTTAAATAGTATGGTGTACCCCTATGGGCGAGAAACAAGGGATGAAAGTATTGAAGCTGGTTTTTTAAATCAATCACTTGAATCAACGAATATGAAGGCATCATTTTGGCTGAATCGTACTAACGGTCTATCGTTTGCAGCTAGATAGCCGACGAAGCCAGCCACTTACATTAAAACTCTCGAACATACAGTTTTACCTTAATTGCAAATAATAGTCGTCTCATACACATGTTTTGCAAAATGAAGATCCATTTCAAACAATCGCCGTCCAGCGTTCCCGGCTTAGGTCATTATTTTCACGGTTACTCTTCCCAAGTGCTTGTCAACATAGTTTAATCCTATCACAGTAGGTCCAGTTGCTTGCGTCCGTGGGTGAGTACGCTTTTAATCCCTACACGTACCCTGGGGGTGGGGCTAAAGGAGCAACAAAAAGTAGCAGTAGAACTTGTGTAAAGTAACCAGGAGCAGTACTGGCTTTAAACCCGATAATCTTGCCGAGCAGTGGCGAATCACAGGCACATGAGACGTCGCATCCTCGTCAACGGGATGCTCCCGTTACTTAGGGTTAGGTCTTTTCATACTTCGGTTGGTGAGGACCTAAGTCTTATGAGCTGAACGTCAAGGAACATCAGGTGGACCTTCAAATCGCACCTTCGCTTCAGTATTATGAAAAAAAAAATACTGCAGTCACTCAGAGCTTTACTTGAAATAATGGTGCATCACACCAAACGTATTGAAATATGATGTCAACGAAAATTGTCTTGATCCTTGGCTTGATGCGATTGATGCATCGAATTCAATGACGTTATTCATTGGGGTTAAGATTGTTTAAATGTAAATAAAATAAATGTAAATGTAAAAAAAGATAAAAAAAAATCTTCAATGCAGTTAGGCATTTCCAGAATTTTTTTTTTTGTTTAATCTGCAGATCACCTTTTTTGTAAATTATTATCCCCTAACACGTTATAAAGTTGACCTACTGCTTTCCTTTATTTCTGTGCCACCAGTGTGGCCCGTAGGTATCAGCAAATTGGGATTATTATGTTAGGACATAACGAGGTGTTCGGGCCCACTCTCTAATCAGTACCACCGCTGTTGAGGGTCTAAAGGATGTAATCACGGTATGTACGGGATTTTATTATGTGGCAAGGTAAAGGTAATGTTGAGGTGAAGATTCAATAAATTTGGCTCAGCGCGAGTTGAACTTATGCGCCTACAGTTTCTAAATTGTTATGCTATATTATTAGTTTTTTTTTTTCTGTTTGAATGGTAAAATGTTTCCGCCAGATCACTGGCCAGGCTCCGTCACTGTTACAATTAAGTATTAGTGCCTATTATTACATTGTACATAAGGGTTTCGTGATTGTTCTTCCCCGTGGAAGGTCTGACAGGGTTATTATAATATTATTATTTTTTAAATTAGGGCATGAATTCTAACACCCAGGTTTATAACAAAAACGTTGACTCAAAAGATAAATTACTCACAATAAAACACCACAAACATTTCAATACAAATAACAACAAACCATTTAACACAACAGAATCAACACCTCCGTATCATTTCACTTGCGTTTCATTTCACTCGGCGTTCATTTCACTCTTCCCTTCAGTCTTCCCTTCACTCCTGACACGTAATTAAATAATGCTCGGAGTGTTCACTAAATTCAATATCTGCGAGCAAACTCTTTTAGATCTACAAGCTTTATGATTCTCGGCCCTACTAAGGAAAACTTGTATTCGATAAACTCGTACTGAAAAAAATCAAGATTCGAGTTTAAACATCGACTTTGATAATCAAACTTCCTTCATGCAGCCACGAACTGCAAATAATTTAATTTAGTGCGACAAGAGGACGATTTTTACCGCCAGTAAATAATATATTATTATGTCTATAAAAAAATCTTTTTCCTCAAAACCTATCGAGTTTGGTATCAAAATATAGGGTTTTACGATACATAAAGCTTGTATTTTTAAATTGGATTTTTTCACGCGTCAGGTATTTTTTTTCTCAATAGTTTTTTGCTAATAGTACAACGGAAATGAAGTATTATGACTGACTTTGAATCTGGTCTAGTTTCCGTACCGTACCAGCCTCTAATGTTCCCATTCCAGGGACACCGGCCTAATCTCGATAATTGAGAGTGAATGGGCTCTGATGTACCACGGGAGCCCAATCCGGATTGGTAGATGTCACATGTCGTCGAATTTTTGATTCTAAGACATGCCGGTTTCCTCACGATGTTTTCCGTCACCGTTTTGAGAACGTGGTATTGCGCACATAATTTTTTTCAAGTGAAAAAACTCATTGGTGCACGTGTGGGTTTGAACCAGCAACCTTCAGATTGAAAGTCAGCGTCTATGCCCCTGGGCCACCACGCTCTAGTTTCCGTAGTAGTGACTAATCCAGCGCTGTAACACTATGTAACTGAACCCGCTTTGTTTCCGCGGACAGTTCCCAGCGAGCCGCTAATTGAGTGTCTGCCGAACGAAATACCATGTTCTCACTCCCGCGTCACTTTATATGCTGTCCCGTCACAAAAGGAGCAAATGTTTAAGATGAACAGCCGTGAACCAATCTTTGGTGGACACGAGATTATCATACCAATATTATAATTGCGAAAGTGTGTCTGTATGTAGGTATGTTTGTTACTCCTTCACACCTCAACGGCTGAACGGATCAGGATAAAAATAATTATGAAGATAGTATTGGTAGTTCATCCCATCATAACAAATTTCATCCCAATGTTCGGGTCTTTCAAAAATAGAGAGCATTTAGCTAAGTTGAATAAATATCTAAAATATCGTTTGGCTATTCGATGGTGACTCACATAATATGTGCGATAAATTTAACTGATTAACAATTAATAGGGGTGTAGGTTTTAACAGACAGACAGATAGGCTTAATTATATACGAAAAAAAATTCTATCGACGAACGCAGCCGACAGTCGTATAGCCAATCTTCGTAGATCATTCTCGTGTTTACCTTTTAATTGATCCTCGTAGCGCCCGCCATTAGTTTTACTCCAAATGACAGAAGCGTATAATTCACGTCAATACGACCATTACATCAAAATGGCGGGCAAGTATCAAAGAGAAAGGCCTCAGAAAGGTTCTATGCTCTCACATCATTCTGTATGATATTCCATGAGTAAGCGGAAAATTACACCTAATCTGAATCTATTACGGTTGGTTTCCCTTTGTAGCGGTGGTGTTGAATATGGCAGGTCTAAATTTATCAATTTACGAAGATTGTTCGATGTAAAGCAGCATTAACACGTTAACTTCGTGTCGATAACGTTGCTGAATATTAAATTATGGCGAGTCTATCAGCATTTACTGTCGACCCAGTGGCATTAATGAACTCCTCACGTGAGGATGTTCAGCATTACTATAAATCGATATAATGCAATACCAATACTGAGAGGAAATCGGCATAGATAGATGATGAGATGATATAGGACGACGGGATAGGATGAAGACAAAAGGCGTAAATTTAACAATAATTTTGTAGAACCATGTTACTCGCATCCCTCGGATTTCCTGTGTCCCTTGGGTGGTGCTAAAGGAGCAACAAAAAGTTGCAGTAAAACTTGTGCCCAGTTCACCCGGAGAAGTATCATAAATCACTATATCTCCTGCTGAAAACTGCATTAAAATACGTTGCGTAGATTAAAAGATCTAAGGTACAAACTACGGGAGCGACTTTATTTTATACCATGTAAGGATTTACACTATTAAATAATACAAAGGGCATTCATAAATATAAGACAGATTACGATTATGACAAATTTTTTAGTCTGTAGTAGTAGCTCTGCCTTCTGCACTGTAGGTCGTGGGTTCGATTACCATTCAGAACAAGCATTTGTGTGACAGTTATAAGGGCTATAATTAGGTGCTAGATGGCGCTATGTAAAATAAAAATCTTCGGGAATTTTACAAGTTATGTAAAATACGAACCAAAAAGTAAAAATGTCAACAAATTTTTAGATCACAATTTATTTTATTCCGACATTAAATTTTTCCACATAATTTTTATACATCTAACAGAATAATGTTATACTTGACAATATTGAGACAAAGTTACACGGACTATACATTTCATAAGAATTTTTCTAATTATTCGTTGAATTTAATCATAAATCAATATTTTAGTGAAGTATGTGATGTATGCGAACATTTTCGAATACATAATTGAGATACACTTCAATTTATTTATCTTAAAAAGAAAATAAGAATATATTTATTATGTAATATTACAATTTCAATATATATTTCATAGAGTTCCTAACTAAACGATAGAATTGACTTTAATTCAAGAATTAGTGCATTCATAATTTAAATAATATTAAGCTATACTAGACATGAAAATGTCACTACTAAAAAACAGTCGAATTTTATTTATTATCAACATCGAAGAAAGCCTCCCAAGATCTCGAAATTATTACATAATTTTCGGCATCAACACTTACCTAAGGAAATTAATTCAGCTATTTAAAGCTCAAAATTACATTGTTTTTAAGTAATTTAGTTATTAACTTTTGGGGCCAATTTGGGGGGTACAATGATACGGTTATAATCCTTTATTGATAATTCATACAAGGCACGCAAACAAAATTATTGACATGAATTTAGAATGGACACCAGACAAATGACAGATAAGTCAAGTGTCAATAAGAATCGCCACAATTTGACATGCAAGAGACACTTGCTACACACTCAAGACGTATGTGACACATCTTTACAGATGGCCAAAATTACAGATTTACAGTGCCAAAATTGCTTGGATGCCAAAATGTATCAAGACAACTTGACAGCACCCAGTGGTATAAGTAAAGATCAGTGAATAGATACGTTTATATATCTGAAACTGAGAATTTAAATTTGATATTTCATTAAATTGTCGGTAAAATGTATTTCATGCCATAAAACTTATTAGAGGCCATTGATATTAGATAAAGAGGGATCGCTAGGCCGCTTTTAAAAATAATTTTATTGAACAATATTCAGGTAATATATGATAGTAGATTCGAGATACAACATGAAATAGTAAGTATATATTTTATACAAGTAATATTATCTAACTTTAATTCATCTATTTTACATGTTTATCTATGTCTTGGACACAACCAAAATCTATTTTTGATTTATCATTCTTCTAAATTTTTCAGTAATATGGCATATTTTAAGTGTATGTATAGTAATTATTTATTGTTAATATAACACCTCCGGTCCTCCATATCCATCGGCGAAAAGTGAAGTTAAAAGTATTTTCCTGGAAAAAACAATTTAATGAGAAAATAATTTCAAAATCGCACAACGAGAGTTGTGTATCATCTTTTGTATATTTTTAGTAAAAATGTTTTATTTTTCTTTTACTTTTTGATATTTTTAGTAACTCCGCCATAAAAACATATTGAACTGGAAATTGGAGTTAATAATTAGATTAAAAAACTCTGTGCCTATCTTAACTTTAAAAGGACAGGACCTTTAGGCACAGACACAGATTAGATTCAGTAACAGATTAGCGGCGCCCCGCGGGATTTCCCGCGGTTGGCCATACTACGGGAAAACTTCACTTTCGCTATCTATGTATTAATCCAGGGATTAATTTACCATTCAGCCGTTGAAACGTGAGGGAGTAACAATCATACCGACAAACTTTCGCATTTATAATTTTAGATTAAGAATTTTTATTTGTTTATCTGTCAACTTACGTTTAAATTTGAATAGTCAATTATGTCAATGTTTCAAAACTGCTGTATATTGTGTTAGTTTTAAATTGTGTACTTACCTTCTTGAATGAAACCCATACTTTTGTCGATAATCTCTGAATCAATGTTGTGATATATTAGTTGGAGTAGAAATACAGTGTTAAGAAAAACCAAAGTACCTATACTACTATTCATGAAAAGAAATGTGAAATATCGTGTTGAGTTTGTGATGTTTCGATATATCAGGTTTTTTGTGAATAAGCGCTAATGGTTTAGGGTATATGTTTATTATTACGATGGGTATTATTAGCTTGTGTGGGTTATGTAGAAGATATCATGTTCCTCTTGCAGTACTAAGTCTGATATGTGATGTTTCACTATGAATGGATTTGTGAGAAATGTTGTGGTGAGAATAAAATGTGACACTACTTTCTTTTGTGTTTGTGTTAAAATTTTCATATTATTTAACCTAGCAGCTAATATATTCACTGAAATCGTTAAGTAATGACAATATATTTGTTTGTGTAAGTACAAATTTATGAGATTAGTTAAAGAGTTTATTTGTTTAGAATGACTTATTAACATTATTGAGATATTTGAATTGAGATGGATTTTATTTTGGATTTGAGATTTTGTAACGTCAAAAACAAGATAATCAACTCATAGATAGGATAGTGTAATATATAGAATCACGCTTTTTGCTGAAGGGGCAGAAAATCCTCGTCACACTATCATAAAACATTAGAGTTCTTCCTGTAAATAATTCCTTGCTGGATATTAAGCTCGCGATTTCTCATAGTCAGCAATATTTATTTCCTAAATTTTTATATTTAGAGCTTCCTCTCCATATTTCTAACACATTCTGCAAAGTCAGCTTGCAGATTTGATTCTTCTATATCTAAGATGATCATGCACTAAATATCTACTTATACTGCAAGCTGAAGTAGCCTACCATCACATGCAGCATGAAAAGCAGCTAACTACAAACAATAAATTACATAGAAGTCAAAGCTTCTACTAGCAAGAGCACAGAGGTTTTCCCGCGCAAGCTGAAATAAGTACAACCAGATCTTGAATGTGAATCTAGATTCTTCTTTCCTCTGTTGTTCTTGCTAGTCTAAGTTTAACCAATCCTTGTGCGGTTCAGTAAATTACCATTAATAATAGTCTCCATATAAAACGAAGGTAAGTTTGAGAAAATTCGATATAATTATTTAACTTTATCAGTACCATAGAAATGTTTAAAAATTTAAGCAAAGCCTCGCTTTGGTATTTGGACAAATCTTTCACATCCAAATTTATTTTTAAAACTTGTCACACGTTGGTGACTTTATGGATGTTTATCATACTGCTTTGTATTCAAAATAAAAATATAATTTCAACATGGCAAAAAATTCGAGAAAACCTCCTGTCAAACGCCGCTGACGTCACACCAGAGTGGCTCACCGCATTTATACAGATAGATATAGTAGATGACTAACAGTAGGTATTTACTAAAGCGCACAGATGAAGAACGCAGCTCAGAAAACCGGCAGAAGAACTTACAAGGGTTAGCAACAGCCGGCAAAGTGTGGTTGCCCACGGCTGGGATCGCCGGGACGGCCGGCGCCGGCGATCGGTACCGAACTAATTAAACATTGCCTTAATGTTATCACCTGCGAACAGCGAAGCACAATATGCCCGAAGCGTCTTCTCTGCGCTACTCTGCTAGTTTAGTTTCAATTTTGAATTTTGGCAGACATAACCAGAGGTATTTGAAAGGTGAATTCGAGAGAATTTGCATTGCAAGATTTTATAAGATTTTCATTTCCTAAGACTTTTAATTACCTATTTTTTTTTTTTTCATTTCAGATCGTTGTTGCAATTATTGACGTTTTTATTTTGACTTATATTTTAACTAACTGCGCCCCGCGGTTTTCCGGGATAAAAGTAGTCACTATATGTTAATCCTAGTACCAAATTTCATCAAAATCCGTTGAGCCGTTAGAATGTGAAGGAGTAACAAACATACACACACATTCATAGAAATTTTCGCCTTAATAATATTAATGTGATATGTATGGCGTAGTTTTTTCACTCCTTGATGAAAAGATGAAGCAAAATATAAAGGATCGAATTTTAATATGAAATATACGAGTACAACCACTCTTAGCAAATACAACATATATTCCGGCAAATATAAGTATAGTCCTATTTAATTCTTTTTTTTTGACAGATATAAAAATTGGTCCCGACACTTAACGATGTACTATGGTCAAAGTAACGTATTTTGAATGCAATTTCTCACTAAACTCACGCTGACAACATCAAAATGTTGAACAGAGACGACACAGTTTTGTCTAATAGATTCAAGCATAGGACAGTTCTAGATTCGGGTAGATCAGTGTGCAGCCAATGGAAGTCAATGGAAGAGTAGCTCTAAACTTAGACGAGCACTTTCATATACCTAAACATATAATAACAACACATAGACAATATTCATAGACATTCAGTACCTATTTAAAGGATGCCGGGCAATGTTTGTGATATCTTAGAAATGTGTGGTGTGAATTAGCAATCAAAAATAGCAGTAGAACTTATGCTTAGTTCTTCTGGAGTAGTATTGCCACCACATCTGGTAATCTGCCATCAAGCAGCAGTGCACTGCCAATGCTGTGAACCCAGTGAAATCGCAGGCATGAGATGTTAAATCGCCATCTTGGATGACAGGCGCATCGCGATGCCACTTGGGTTTTCTCATACCCATGGGGTATGTATGCTACCCCATAAAGTTTATTATTAACAAATTTTAAATATAATAAAATACACTTTAAAAATCGCAAGAACGTATGATACTTTGACATTTCTTTTTATAAAGAACATTTTTACCCTTTCGATCTCATTAGATAAGATAGTCAAGAAGCTTTGCCCGGCCTCCTCAATTAGGTAAACTTCCGAAAATAATACAAGGTCTTTCTTATTTTTTTTTTGTTTGATTAATATCTATGTATCTAGTGTGTTCACGAAACAACATCCACTGCTTAATGATTTTAATGGGGACTTACCAAACAGCAGTCCAATTATCACAATTCCGATTACTCCCATTATTATCATCATCTAAAATAATAAAAAAAATTCAATCGATTAAATATTAATACTGACTATTTGTTTTTACGGTTCCGTACACGGTACGGTTAAAAATGGATCAATTTACCTTCAGGTTTTG
Source organism: Aplocera efformata (assembly GCA_921293045.1). Taxonomy (NCBI): domain Eukaryota; kingdom Metazoa; phylum Arthropoda; class Insecta; order Lepidoptera; family Geometridae; genus Aplocera; species Aplocera efformata. Next base: position 4,990,401 of record OV121057.1, read on the forward strand.
TAACCAGAACTTGTTCTTTAAACTCTTCGCTTGCTGCTCGAACTGTGAAGCACCCTGCTGCAGAGCATCTGGAATGGAGAATTATATGTTCTATTAATACCGTGTTACGGTGGAAGGGTGTGAGTGCCGTTGAAATCACATGCGCATGAGACGTAACATCCCCGTCTCGGGTAAAGAACGCAACGGGGTGCGACTTGGGTCTCCTCATACTTCGGTCGGGGAGGACCTGAGTCTTTTTGTTGTGCGCGGAGGTGGAGATAACCATTTCACATCAGGTGGGTCTTCAGCTCGTCCAGTAACATTCATTAAATAAATACAAAATTACCGTCTTTTAATTCAAAAGTCGCTGGTTGAAATCATAAAGTGCAACAATTAATTTCCTCTTTAAAAATTACATTGTAATTATGCTTGCAACGCAATGCTTCGTTCTCAAAACTGTGAAGGAAAACATAGTGAGCAACGTGCATGTTCTAGAACAAAAACATGAGACATCTACCAATCCGATTTGGGCTACCGTAGTAAATCAAAGTCTATTCACTCTTACTTGTTGAGAGTAGGCTGGTTTTGCTGCAGTGACAACATTAGAGGCTGATACGTAAACAGATTCCTCTTATCTTCAAGCGAAAACAGTTTAGAGCTATATTTTTTGGGGCACCATAAACTCAACTCGTAAAAAGGGTTGCCTTCTCACATTCAGGCGTCAAAGTTATCAACAAGCGAGAACACGAGTATATAATCAAATCAATGGAGCAGGATACAATCCTTGGAAGCATAACTCGATAAATATCAACCAGTTGTCAGTTACAGAGAAAAATCCAAATACTTTTTACGGGTTTTGTAGGAACTGAATGTTTATTCTCACCTGCTCTATCGTCCAGTTCTGAGAGCTTTTCATCCCTCACAAGCACCTTCTCAACATTCGTTTTCATTATATCAACCACCTGAAAAGCAAAATAAAAATAAAAAAGAAATTGTGGTATTATCTCCCTGTTTTCTCAAATATGTCTGCTGTGAAAGGAACTACTTATCCTTTATCTCAATAATTTTTAATACTAATCCACTTTTGAATAAGGGCCATCAATAATAATTTGATATATTTTAAGCCCACTAAAAATTCCAGGTATATTTAATTTAGGCATTTTTTTCTGCTGTAAACAGGACAGTTTCACGATTGAAAGAATTCGTTTCGATACTTTTTGTTTCGCAAAACCATAAAACAGAAGCCCTTAAAACTCAGACACGTTAAATATGCATGTCAATATCTTTGGAAAATTCCTTTACAGCATATGCACCCTATTAGAAAGCATATAGGTACAATCTCCATTTATACAATTTGTGATAAACTCATACCATTACTTCGCCAAATTATTATTTGTCCACACCGCCATCTACGAGGATCAAAATTTAGAAATAACTAATTCTAAATGAACTTTAGGATTCCACAACGCTCTAGGGTAAGGAATTTTCAAGAAACCCTTTTATGTCTCTTCATTATACATGTCTAGACTAGACTACTAGACCAACTTGTCGGTTCTTTAGGATATTGTGCGATATCAGTATGTCAATCGCTTTGGTTTTATCTCAGACCGATATAAATGAAAAATAGATGAAATAGACATTGCTCTCTGTTCTACCTCATCGACTTGAGCTTGGGTCTGCTGCAGCCGCCTCTGGGCAGCGATCTGCTGCGGCGTGCGAGGCCCTCCGATAACCTCGCCATCTGGTCCGGTCTGGGGCTCTGCTGGCGCCAATCCTCCTGGGGTTCCTTCGTCCGCCCTAAAATAAAAAAGCGTCTGTATAGTTTCCCGGTAAAAACGTTCCTGTTTATTAAAAATAAGTCTATTTGCTTACCAAGATAGACTGTCTACACACACTGTCTGTGTGATTTTTATCTATATCTGCCCCTTCATAAAATGTTATTTTCACGACTAAGTTATATTTTAAAATGGTCGCCCGAATATCAGATTTCAGGCGTGCTGGAATTTCACGATGTTTTTCCCTCCACTGTCACGTAGGCGTTTGTATAGTATATTTTTAATTTATTCTAGAAAGTATACGATTCACCAATAAAAACAATCAAAGATAGTAGGAGGCACTTGTGGTTTTAAAATTTATGTGCGTTTTCACTGATCTACAATATACTTTTTAAAAACTTTTTCCCTACATTTATTTAAGTCTTGTTAACGCCCAGCTTGCGTGATAATTACCACTTTAATTATGGTTCCACACCTAAGTGTAAAGGAAACTAGTAATAGGCCTACTATGTTTTAGGTAGGATAGACACACACTATCATACCTTCAAAAAACCGTATAAATTTGAAGAAAAGTAAAGAGTTTTATGCCGTAGGGTTGAATTTTCACATATTAAATATGTGCAATTATGAAAAATCTCTTAAGATAAAAAAATACGATTGGTTTTACAGCGCCCTGATTGTACAAACCCAAAGCGCCCAAAATAAGGATAATAAATTATTTTATTGTTCGCAAGAACTGTATTTTTTACCAGGAGATAGAATTATGGTCGCATTTTTTAAATACTAGTGTAGTAAGGAAACGAGCTGAAGGCCCACCTGATGTTAAGTGCCCAAAACAATTAATGATATGATTAAAAAATACTCACAAAAGTGAATATCCTCCACGCATTGCGCAGCCTTCGCGTGGCCGTGTCTATCGATTAAATAAATGCTATTGCAAGTCTAGCCTTGCCCAATGCCATGGCCGATCGATGGGAAAAATATCATTGCCATTTAATTTGAATAATTAAATATTATCATAGCCAATTACACAATAATTAAAGGTCACTTTAATATGATTGTCAATTATGCGAAAGGACCATTGTTTGACTTTGACTTTGTTCATTGAACACACTGAAACGTATGTCACGGCCTAATTCTCGTATTTGTTTGACAGATAATGATATTAGACAGCATTGATAAGACTTTTTCATATTTTTAATTGATTGTTTGATTTTAGGTTTCAATTTATATACTTATAAATTTAAGTTCAACTTGTATGCGTACAATTAAAACCCAAAATTTCTCTATTTAAAATAAATTTGACATGTATTTTACGTGACTTTGAAATATTCTTGACTTCTTCTAACATTTTTAATAGTGTAACTAGAAGAATAATTGATAGATGATCTCAACTTTATTTTAAACGTTTTTAAAATAGCCATATTGGGGATCTCCCGTTTTTCCTCTACGTATCTCGGTCCATAACTATAATTGACGATTGTGGCTCGAATGCATGCAGATCATTTAACAAAGTAAAATATGAAACAAAATGTAATTCTATGAAATATGTAAAAATATTTTTCAAGCGGAAACCTCATTAGCCTGCTCCAAACTACCTTTGGATCGGAAGCCAGGGTGCGTCATATGCCATCATTCATATAAATTCGTTGGAGCTAAAATTCAATTGGCTCCGTCCAGCCTGGGTCGATGAAAAACCTGTGGCATTTTGCCAAACGGCGCCACGAGCTGGGTCGGCTGATCCCATTTCATATATTTTCGTATTTTTCGCCCACTCCGATACTATCGTTATGAGAACCCCTTACTTTGGAAGATTGCAATTTCATATCCGAAGCGAGTACCAATAATTTGGCTGAATATTCAATTTATTTACGAGAATATTTCATAACATTTTCTCATCTACATAGAAATTGTATCATAGGTATACCTGTTTTCATAACATTTAGGTATTATAAAAAAAGAAGACAAAAATGAATGCCAATAACAAATATTTCAAATATTTCCTACCTACATTCAGGTCCGCACATATATTATCTGTTAATCCCAAGTTAAGCTTTTAATAAACCTGAATAATCAAAAGCAAATTTCCTATTAAACTGCTGATTTGAAAACGGTTATATTCAGTCTTCTAGCGCAAACCTATCACCTCACCAGCGAATTAATGAGTTGCGCCTCACGAGCTGCAAATCCGTGCGCAAATTCTCAGTAGTGAAGCTCCTTTACCTTTAGTTAGAGCTTTGAATGTGAGTAGGAGCACTAAATTAAAAAAAAATGGTAATTGTTAATAACAAAATTTCTGACAAGACACCGACTTCCAATCTGGAGGTCTCTGGTTCAAACCCACACGTGCACCAATGAGTTTTTTCACTTGACAAATGTATGTGCGCAATACCGCATTCTCGAAACGGTGAAGGGAAATATCGTCAGGAAACCGGTATGTCTTAGAACCAAAAATTCGACGACATGTGACATCTACCAATCCGGATTGGGCTCCCGTGGTAGATCACAGTCCATTCACTCTCAATTATCGAGAGTAGGCCGATATCCCTGCAGTGGGAACATTAGAAGCTGGTATGGAATAACAAAAACAAGAAAATGCAAAAAGCAATGTCAACCTATTTGATTGTCTGCAAAAGTTATACCAATTACCACTTGGTTTCGATTTTCATTATTTTTACACAAATTTAATGTTTTAATGTCCGATTATGAAGATTACATAATTCTTCAAAGAATTCTTCCCCTCGGGTAAGTCGGGTTAGGGTTAAAACAGACGGAAACTTAACGAATAAGACTAAAACACATAAAAAAAACTGACTTAATTTGAGATATTTGCCTGTATGAATGTGCCTAAAGAGCTCCTCTGACACATTATATGCTCATAAGTATGTTTGCTTGTGTGTGTAAAATTTATTGTGTTTAAATGACACTTGAAATCTAAAAGGAATAAATGAGTGAGTTTGAGTTAGAAGTACTTCCTAGACCAAATTTATCGCTTTCTTAAAATAAATATCGGAAGGCACTCATTCTAAATCTTTTACTAAGCCTTTCAATATAAAACGTTGTACAAAAAACCTAAAAAATATATACCATATATCGGTAAAAATGTAAATTTTGACAACGCATCCCATTACAAAGAGCAAACTCGTAAATCCATCCAATAAAAAAAATACTAACATATTTAATGCAATTCATCATTTCCTTATTAATCTTAGAACGCTGCGCAAAATTTGACCAAAAATGTTTACTGTAAGACACGTCTCGGTTCAATACCAATGCAGCTGTAGAGTGCGACAAACGCAGTACGCAATGAAAATCAAAATTAGAACAATACAAAAACTTAAATAAAAACTTACATTGTTTCCGGTCTTGAATCACGCACTCAAAATGGGACAAAGAACAAATTCAAATTTAGAACTGTATGTTATAATGCAGACTTCTGGGAGGTTTCACGCGCTTCTGCGGCAAAGCGACTGGACGGGCCGCAGTAACGTCGCAGAGAAAAGTGCTTCGCGAAACTCACAGTGAGCTTTTTATGGTAAAACTTGGCACGGATGCGGTAAGATGAACGACAATTTCGGATTTTATGTATCTTTAATTTTTCACTTACCTATTTCATTGCAAAATCAAATTTCTTTCAGCAAATAATTCAATAATTTTGTATTGGTATATGATATATTTTGTACTGAAAAAGATTTTTTTTTATAAATTTACTTTTAATAAATAATGGTGACGCGCCTAAGATGATGCTTGATGGTGATGCCAAAACATTACTAATCTTTGCATAAGTACCTGGCTACTCATAAGCGAACTATGTTACGTAGAAACGTACTTATTGCAGTTCAACTATATTTCCATATATATTCCGTTTTTTTCTGTTTGAAAGTTGATTTGATCGAGATGGTTCTTAACTAATTAAGTTTCTTAATTAATTTTAGCTATTATAATTTATAAAGATTTGTTCAGGCGTTTGAAGATCATTAGCTCATTACAATTACATCAAGTCGAGGGTTTTTACATTTTCCTCAAATGAACTTATTGCAATTAATCTTAACTTAAGAAGTTGAAGCGTGAATTAGGATTTTAATAATCTGAAAACATTTGATGTCAGGACAGCTAACTAATTAAAAAGCTTAATGCTTAAATGCTTATAGAAAAATTCTCAAGCATTTTTCAACTCGGCTGTACTCCAGAGACCGCCGCGGCGCATGCGTAACGCTGCGCGTGTGTGCACCACATCGATTGACACTCGTGGGGTAGGTCCGGGGGAAAGCGCACGTCTCAATGAATCCGTACATGAATGTACCAGATGTACCTATTATTCTAAATTTTATGACCGAGGTAGTAATATAAAAACGACTAATAGGGATTCTGACTAACAGGTCACTGGTTCCATGACACTTACTGAATTTTTATCATGTATAAAAAAATTTAAGTGTCAGCTTCTAATGTCAAAATAACAGCTTTTTACTAAATGTATTTGAAAGTATTTTTATGGTATTTAAAAAACATTTTTAGATATTTTGTCTGTCTGATTCTTTCGATTTGGACTGGCAGATAGCTGATGTTATAAGAAGTAACTTAGGTTACTATTATTTTACAAAAAGATATATTTTATATTTTGTTGGGATCACGTAGATTTTAACAAACAAATTGTGAAATTCCACAGGTACGAAGTCGCGGTAACAACACAATTACAATTCTTACAAATCTACCTGAATTACTAATATAAATACAGACACAATCTCAGCTTCAATGAATAAATCCACTCAATAAATCCAATGAATACATTATTTAAGAGCACAGTTCTGCTCGATTTAAACAATACCCACCACGCAGAGTCAGTTCAGTACTCATTAATTGTGAACTTAGTAATTAAAGGCAGAAATAAATAAATAAACGCATTAGACCGGTGAAATACTGCAGTATTTGCTAATAAAATTAATGATGAGACGGCGTTGGGCCCAGTGTGACCAGCCTTAATGATAAGAACTGATGTAACTGAAGAAATGGAGTTTTTGGAGAATAATAATATATTAACCGACATGATACGTGAGGTTCTCAATTCAACTGGTTTTGTTTAACTTATCACGCAAAATTTTCGCTCAATGTGAAAAATATAAAATAATTAATCAATCATTTATTTTTTTAGGAGTTTTTTTTTCGGTTTTACAATTTTTCACTTGTCCTAGTGAACATAGTGAAAATTAAAGAACCAACAAGAGAAAAAAAGAGATAAAAATATAAATTAAGGAACAAAATTATTAGAAGCTACAGATTATGTTAGTAGCACTTTCTAGCTTCTAATCACGGGAACTATTCGAAGTCCACAGTCTATCAGTCTATTTATATTCCAAAAAGTTAGTTTTTTCCACACAAACCTTTAAATTTCTATTCAGCAGTTGTAATTGCGAGGTCTTTAATTAATTATAGTAGGTAAGCAAAAGCTTAATATTTTCGGAGCCAAACAAGTTTAAAGGCTTCAAATAAGTAAAAGTAGTAAATAATAATGTCAAAGCTTTTATATATATTAGTACCTACTAAATTCACTTATTTATTAATATTTAAGTCTAAAATATAACATGACAGATTACTCTAATGCGTTATAGTAGAAATATATTGTATATTAAACAAAAAATAAAACATCACATTAAACACAAAGCAACATACATTAACACAATAGATATATAATGTTAACAAAATTCATTGGCAAAAATGATCACATTTGAACTTACTTCATTTTGTCATTATGATACATGCGCAAGAGTTCGTCCCAGACCGATGTAGAGGCAATTGATTAGGCGGGCTCTTTGTGCGCCGCTCCATGCTCGGAACAATTTGCTCGCGGCTCGACCGCCCTAATTTTAATAGCCTTATAAAATTTATATTTAATGTATTTATCATATGCTAGACTAATATGGATAAAGATTTGAATTAAAAACGAGTTCAATATCAAATAAAATTTAAACAACTTTAAATTAAAATTTAATTTATACTTTTTAAACAATTAATACTATATTTTATATAATAGTTTTTAGTATTAATACATATTAATATATTTTTTTAAATGAAATGAAATGAAAAATGATTTATATATTCACACTGCACAAACAAGTACACAACACAATTATATGGTAAAAAATATGGACAATTAAAAACAAAAAAAAGAGAAAAAAAACAAGGTTATATAAAAACATAATTCACAAACAGAGCAAATGCTACAGGCTGTGGAAAAGCACTGTGCTCAGCATGCGCTGTGAAGAAGTTCACAGCGCTGATTTTCAGCACAGGCTTGCATGAAATCACGAACGCTGAGTGGCGCACAAAAACAGAGCATACAAATTCTAAACATAAGATAATATCACATAGAATTATATAAGATACATTAATAAAAATATATAATAAATACTCTTTCCAATTGCTGGCATCAAACACAAGATACGAAAGTATGCACGTTTGCGGATTACCTTAAAGTATTACGTTTTTCCAATAACGAATTTTTCTTCGTTGATGTATGGATTATCTTCCAAAGTATTTTTTCTTTGTAGCACTTTAGTAAGTGCCTATGTTTAATACCTGTAATACAGATTAGACCTAGAACATCTACTAAAAAACTAGTATCAACTAACTAGTTTAATGAATTTGTTTTAAGGTAATCTTGTTGTAAATTTTGTATTTATCAATAAAAAACAGCTAAGATGATTGTTACTTCATTAATAAATAAAGGAAGGAATTTCTTCCAGACAACCTAATGATTAGCCTAAAGACAACAGAACTTACTACGTATAAATCGACTCACACTTGTCCAATTTAATTAACCATGTCCATAACAACCTTTCCCCGGTGTTTATAGAATGACTGTTGTTTTTTGTCTGTTCACATGTAGAACAAGCATTAACGTTTGTACTTACATTACAAGCCACTAGGTGGCATTATCTGGCTGATAAATTTCGATTAAGATCCATCGCAAACGAGCGCACTTTTGTTGGCCTAACAACAATAGTCTACCATGATAAAAAACGTTCTACATGACACGCAGGCTACAAACATCGCAACACAATAAATAAAAGTTTACACATTCATACCTCTGCACTAGTGCAGAGGTATGAATGTGTAAACTTTTATTTTGATTTGATTTTCTGTGTCGCAGATGGCATGGACAAACACAGAAACACAAGACAAACATCCAAGACCCTAGAACAAACTTCATGCTCACCACACAAAGTGTGCCCCGGCCAGGAATCGAACCCGGGCCCCTCGCTTAAAGGAGGACTACTACCAACTAAATCACGGAGACTCCGAGTGAACGACTGTTATTTTCGATCACCGATCGATTTAAAAGACGTTATCACGTCAAATTACATCGAATAAAAATCGAATTCGCGGCCTGCAAGTCTTTTTCTCGAGCAGTATGTTGTGCGTTGTACGTATGTGCGTTGACTCATCGCATCTGAGACAATATCCGCCGTCTAATACACGTAGCAGTGGTAGGACAAAAATCCGTGAACGATTTTAATCGATGGTCTGTGTATTTACGGTTAAAATATTAGGAAAACATTACCCCTTTTCGACTTCAGGCAGACATAAAATATATTTGCGTTAAAAGTGGAAAAAGCCAAAAACCAAATCCGCCACAAACAATCAGCTGTATTTAAAACGGCATATAGTTATAAAAACGATGAGAGCTCAAATAGTAATACTATTCAAAAATCTAGCCTCAAGGCTCAGTTGGTAGTGAGCCTGCCTCCCGCGCTGTAGGACGTTCGATTCCCACCCAGGACAAGCATCTGTGTGACGAACATTGATGTTTGCTCTGTGGGTATTATGTGAGTATATTTAATAAAAGTATTGTATCAGTAATTTGATTAATTAGTACTTATAAGCTATGCTATCTCATTCACAACCGTCCAGTAGCTTGTCAGAGTGCGAATGCTCTCGTTTTCCCTGAAAAGGAATCCAGACTTGGCTTCACGCACCACCGTCAAATAATCTAATGGTAAAATTTAAAGTTAAACATCTTCACAAAGCGTGGATGCCTAAATATATAGGCAAACAGATTTTTTTATAGGACATTTTATTAATCCGGTTGATATTTGATTTAGTTGAAATAATATCTTTCCTTTTTATTGCGGCTAGACTGATGGTTGAGCAGAAGGCCCACCAGATGTTATAGCCACCCATAAATAACAAAAATACAGTTTCCCCGACTTAAGTATAAGAACGAATTTGCATGGTGTCACACCAATCATTCTGAGACGGGGATTTTACGCCACAAGTGCACGTAATTTAATTTCACCTGAACCCACCCATTCGACCGGTACCTTCGATATCAATCTCATATTCCTCCAGCTGCGTACCCAAAACCTTCGCTAAGGTCGAGGCAGTAGCAGGTGCCCACATTCTACCAACAATTAGCCCACTTAACCCGCAACTAGGCAGGGCAAACATATCCTAGCTTTGTCCCCCACGTTAGCAAGGTACGGCTAAGTGCTGCCCGATCCTTGTTAACTTTTTAGGTTAACAAGACGACTTTGTGTACCGACTGTGTGTACAAGGAGCTAGCGCCTTGATGTTGTATTTCTTTCGCTTGTTATTCCTCTCTGACGATTTATGTACTTCTCTGGCATTGATAATAAGTTGTGTTGCCATGCTGTTCAAGCCTTCGGGCAGCTTGGTAACTCCATCACCAGTCTTGCCAGTGCCTTGTCTTGTCTTGTCTTGCAAGTGCCCAACTCTCTCTGAATCCCAACTTAACTACAATTTTATTCTATACAAGGGTATAGAAGTGTGCTTGAAGGCAAGCACAATGAAATAAATCGTAAATATAATTAGGATATTCAATTTAAATCTTCAATTAACAAAAATAATTTCTATACGTGCAATTATATTAATATATTACGGAAAAGGATGAGGATAACGCTTAGCAAATAAGTTTGTCGTCTTCTGAATGAAGACGACAAACTTATTAAACCTGTTCATAAAATCCTAATTATTTCGAATGCAAAAAAAAATGCCATATCGGTCGAGCCGTTCTCAAGTCATTAAAAATTAACATCCGGATTAACAACATACATTAAGACCATAAATTAAAAAATATTTATTTTTATTTATAATCTTACTAAATATAATTAAATGCGAATGTTTGAATAGATGAATGGATGTTCTTTGCTCAATCACGTCAGAACGGCTTAACGAATCTAGATGAAATTGGGCACAGAAATAGATTAGAGTCTGGATTAGCACATTAGGCTACTTTTTATTCTAGAAAAAGTAAGTAAAATCCAAAGTTTGTCTGGATGAGATCGCTATTTAGCGATAAGGCCGCCCATTGCATATTATCTTTGTTATTATAAGTTCACTCTGTACGATTTTGTTCATAATTACAATAAAGATTTTTTGTATGGTACATAAGAATATTGCTTGTAATAAGAACACGAAATATTTTAAATCTTGTTATTTGTTCAGCTGGTTACTAAGATTTCTCCTTTGAACTATTTATTCTGCTGCGGCTACTGCGTGTAATTTTTGACATAACCTTTCCATTTTGTCCGGTCAATATTTACAAAACTGTAACAGAAGTTTTAACTCATCCGGTTACTATACAACAAACAACTGGGACTTTTAATTTTTTCTGTAGGAAATACAACTCGTTCAACGAACGAACTCGTTGAACTTGTTGTCGAATTCTATGTATGTCGAACTAGCTGCGCCCCGCGGTTTTACCCGCGGTTAATCTTTCTACAGGAACCATACATTTTTCCGGGATAAAAGTACCCTATGTGCCATTCCAGACTATATTGCTCGTGTCCGTAGGTGTAGTCAGTAGGTACTACTTGAGTCCCTACACGTGTCTCGGGTGAAAGGTCCAACGGGGAGCGAGTTTTCTCATACTCAGGTCGGGGAGGAACAAAATCATATCATAGTTGTTATGGGTGGAAGTGACTACTAGGTAGGTTACATAAAAAAATATCCATTTAATAAAAGCAGAGCTTTTGGATCCAATATTGGAACAGATAAAAATAAGTTAATGCGTAGATATATGTCACTTTTGTCATCAAAACTTTTCGGCTTCTTCCTTAAGCTGCATTATCATGTGGATGTTAAACGGTCAAAATGCGCACGCGCCGGTATCTCCAAAAACAAACACCTGCCACGAAACTGTATCAAGTTTTCGGTGGACATAAACTCTAAACAAATACGCCACATTATTTGTGAGCAAAGTTTAACTGTGTAATTAAATTAGCGTTCAATGTGTAATTGGCAATAACGAAACAAATAAAACGGATGCTAAGAACCTTTTGCTTTGATATTTGAATAACAAAGTCATGTCATATTCACATATGACACGACTTTGTTATTTTTTTTTAAATATAAATTGAGTATCCTTATCGAATATTTTATATTATTAATTGTGCTACGCGAAGCATGATAGCATCAATCGAAAACTATTATTTAAAATAAGGGGATTCATTAAATTGGGGGACCATATTGCTGGCGTCCGCAATGAGTACCTTCAAATCTTTAGAGAGCCTAGGTTTGTCCCCCGGGTGGTGCGAGAAGATCAACCCAAAGATGCAGTAGAACTTGTATCAAGTACGTCCAGAGAAGTATTGCCACCACACCTGGTTATCCACCGCCAAACAGCGGTGCATTGCTGCGTCCCGATGGAAGGGTGTAGGTGCCGTTGAAATCACATGCGCATGAGACGTAACCCGAAGACGGGGGTCTCGGGTGAAGGGTGCAATGGGGTGCACTTGGGTTGACGTAAGTCGTATTGCTATTGTTATGGGCGTAGGTAACCACTTAACATCAGTCGGGCCTTCACCTTGTCCCTTGTCACTTTTGTTGTGGTGTGGTTGCTGGTGAAATTACAAGCACATAAGATGTTACATCCCCGTAGCCCGTCGGAGTGACGGGCGCAACGCGATTTGAATTGGGTCATCTCATACTACAGTACGGGAAAACCCGAGTCGTATTGTTGTCGTTCACGTCGGTGGTAACCACTTAACTTCAGATGGGAATCCATATGGTCCCGTTAAATTTCACCTCAAAAATAATAACCAATTAATAAATGATGTTTTTGTTTTTTACTCAGTTCATGAAACCAAAGTACTTTAGGTTTTTCAGACGTCTCAAGGTGACAACAAAAATATGTGTTAAAAAAATTGTTATATTATAGATGTTTACTCAAATAATTCTAAGAATATGTAACTTCGTCTGTGACGTTTAGAAGTGATATGTTTGCGTTGCTTGTGGACATATGCGCAGGCGCAACTGATTTATGTGGGCGCTTCTGTTTGCACAGATATTTGTCCCGGTGTTTAGTAGCTGTTTTGAGAAAACAGACGGCTTCTGACCTCAACTACTCCTCGGTTAATTTCATAATAAAATATGATTAACGTAACTATATACGTTTATCCGGTTTTTTGGTATCAAAAGTAGCCTATATGTTAATTCAGGATATAAGGTATTCAGGTACTAAAATTTATCCAAATCTGTTAAGCCGTTTCAGCATTAAGGAGTTACAAACATAAACATACACACACTCATAAAGACACGCATATATAAAAACTTTCGCCTTTACAATGAAAGTGAGATTTAGTTTCAAAATGAATCAGTGCAAAATGCTCAAAATTTTCTGTTGAAAACAAAAGGGTTTTTGAACTTTATAAATTGGTGTTTCTTGCCCTTTGAAAAAACCGAATTGGATTACAATGGACGAAGAAGAAGTTACAGGAAAGCATCATACTGTGGCAATTGGTTTTTATTTTTATATTGTAAATCATCACACTAATACAAATGCGAAAGTTTGTCTGTATGTTTATTACCCCCTCACGCCTAAACAGCTGAATGGAATTTATTATGAAAGTAGCGCTGGAATACATAAGACTACTTTTTATTCCGAAAAAGTTAAGAATTTTTTAATGACTTGCAATAAAGAAAACTTCTGTAATTTTTTCCACTTTTTCTTTTATTGTCTTATGTTGACTTTTGAGATGTAGCTAGTTTTCAACATTATAGCTAATAGTTAATTCCTTGCAGAGCCTGCTCTACAGCTCATGGGTCTTCATAAAGATAGCGTTGGAGCCCACGCAGCAACAATGCTCAATTAATAACCAGGCTGATACGCTCTGAGCTGTTCATTGCGAATAATGAACCGCTCAGATATATCAGTTCTTCGAGCCGACCCAGGTGATAATGTTCACAGTTATGAGGACAAAGCGTTTACGATGTAATTTCAAATAGATAAATACTACAAGAGCATGTTATTTTCTATTCTGCAGCCTTACGAAGGTTTTATGAAATTTCAGTCGTGACATTTACGTCTCAGAGTGACGCGCTACGCGATGCGACTCATACTTTAGTATCTAAGTGAAAACCTGAGTAGTAATTTTGTTGTTTAAAAAAAAAAAAAAAAAAATGGGCGGTGTTAACTACTTAACATCAGAAGGCCCGTCCTTTAACATTATCACATAAAAAACGCCGTACCACGTAAGCCGAGTAAGTATTACCGAGGCGTGGGTTAACTTAATACATTTTATCGCAACGAATAACAATACCACCACGCAGAGCCTATTGAAATGGACAGCCGAACAAACGGCAGGTCACATCATGACATACGCAGGTTATCTAGATTAGTATTATAATATCTATCTATCTAAGTATTTATAGTATCTATGTGCTGGTATTAATTTGTACGAGAACATTAACAGTGACTTTTACGATAAGATTGCGTTTTATTCACGATGTTGATAGCACGGCCTTTGCTTTCTATGTATATGGTTGGTAAAATTGGGGGTCTATGTTGCTCGCGACTGTAGGTGTGGTGGTGCTGAATGAGTAAGGTGGGTCTTAGCTCTCTCCGTAATACAGCTCTTTAGGTAGAAAGACAGTGCACCGAAATGTGTTTGAGAATTATTTCCAGATATTTATTTACCAAAATTTGTGAATTTAGATAGTAGTAATTTATATGTGTTTTAAAAATTATATGTTTAGCGGGGTACCTACTAAATATTACCCTTCACAAATCATCTGATGAAAGGTTACACATTTTTTTTTTTTGACATATTTATATTACTACTTAGGTAGGTAACCATATTTTCTATCTTGACATGCTTAATTTGGTGTGACAACGCCCCTCTACAGCAGCTTTTCTACTAATATATTTTCGTTTGATCCGTATGATTTTTTCTATTGACATGTATAACCCGAATTTAACAATGCTGCTTTAAAGTAGCATTAAAAACTATCATTAATAATAAACTTTTAATAAAATGAAAAAATTAATAATTAAAAAAAAACTTTTTTTCTTTTTATATTATATATTATAATATATTTTTCTTCATTTTTATACACCTAATCTTCGTTTAACATTGCTTAAATGTATCGTTAGATATGTACTATTGTTAATTTGATTGTTTTCCTATATTTTATGACGTTCCTATGCTTGCCGTGATGGTAAGTTTTGTGTGTATCAGATTAATATTTTATTCTATCTATGTGTGTAGATTTAGCGGAACCAAGTGTACCATACGGTTCCTACGGTACTATAAATGAGTATGATAATAAAAATAATCATACTTATTACGAATACTAATAAAAATAACCATATTTATATAACTTGCACTATAATATATGTTTAATTTCATTCATCCCGTTGTACAGCTGCAGCCGCTTCATATTTGCAGACATCCATTTTGACGTGCCGGTACTCTGTAAAAAAGTTAACGATATTTCAAAACCGAAATTGAGGGAAAATTTAAAAAAATGCGGATTTCAGTTTACCCAATCCGTTCATTCTTTTCCGTTCATTCATATCGTTCGTTAATTTCTACAGGCTGTTGCAGTTATTTTCTTATATTGATAACCAAGCAAAAAGTTTTATGCTTCATTTATTATAGATTTGGATTTTAATACCATTTAAGCTATCATTGACGCAAATAAAATAGTTGTTAGTTGAGGTAAACCCTGTCTTCTATGTACGATACAGTCTTGTCTTAGAGTGGTATCCATGGTATGATATGTATTTACATTCATAGATAAATTCACGACATTTTTGAAGGGCTTGGTAAATCACTACCGTGGGAATTTAGACGTTACAAGTTATGAGCTAATCTAACTTAACTAACGAATAACGCAAGAGTTCGGGCGATCTAACTAAGATTATTGTGTTTAACTTTTCTTAGATGGCCATTACTCATACTTACGTTTCTTCTCATCACAATTGTACTCATACAAGTCGCATATATCGTTGAACATGCGCGTGATACCGAGGGAGTCTTGCCCGCAGATCGGCACAAAGTCATGCTGGCACTGATCCGCCATTTTGCAGAAGTTTATAACCTAAAAAGGAAAATGGCTTTCAAGTTTTTAAGAGCAAAAAGGCGCCGTACGGTTGCTGAGACGTAACATTTTCGTACTTAGTCGGTGAGGACCTAAATCGTATTGATGTTGTTCTTTTATATTTACCTCTTATCATCAGGTGGGCTTTCAGCTCATCACGTCTCATAAGTACTATAATCTGGTATAATTTTAGAAGCATATTTAAATGCCAAACCAAACAGTTAAATTTTTCACCAGGTAAAAACTAAGCTATTTGGTGGATGTTACGTGTAGGGATGGGGGATGATAGGTATCATCCTCCCGATGGTGTTGTACTTGAGCCAGGTTCATCATAAAAAGTACCACACCTCGTAATCCACCACCAAGCAGTGCCGCGCCGCTGGTTTGAGTGCCGGTAATTAATCTTACTATCCCAATGCAATGGAATTTAACTATTCTTATACTTCGACAGGAAAGAACCTGAGTTGTAATGTTATTGTTATGGGCGGTGGTGACGACTTAACATGAGCTGGGCTAGTCACTTTCATCACATAAAAAGGCACCAATACACCCCCGTTTAATAGCGTCTCTTTCTGGCTATTCATACTTTGATTTCGATTTGAAGTTTTATTGCTATTGTTATACGCGGTGGTAACTACTTAACAAGTGGGCTTTCAGATAGTCTTTAAAATAAAACTTACCGGCTCAAGCGGGAAGAAATAGTCTTCGGCTTCGATTTCGATGTGTGTCCATACTTCATTTACGACGCCAAAGAAAATCAAACCTAAAAATCATAAGAAAAGTAATCATAATAATTATATCCTGTAATAGTTATAATTATTATTATTCTCGAGAATATCGTAGACTTTGAAATCAGATGTGAGGAACCCAATTTTCTGTACATAATCTTATGTCAAATCAAATCAAATCTTCCACCGCTTATATAAAAAATATACCGCCAAATTGATAACGCCAGGTGGATGGCAATGCTTATTCGCTGTGCAGAATATAAGCCAGCAATTTGGTCACCTGTTGCCTAGACCAGCTTTTTCGAAACATATTTGCAAATATTAGCTGGGGTTGAAACACTTGGGCCATAGGGACAGCCTAACATAAGTATTTCAACCCCAAAAGGTTCAAATATGTAGCTGCTATCGAGACTATATTGGCGCCTTTTGAGGCTTCCTGCCGCTGCACCATCTTTATATTCGGTACTGGGAAGATGTTATAGATACGACATCAATATAATTAATTAAATTGCTAAAGTAATTTAAGTAAAAACAAGGTTCGTTTTTGAAGTAGTGGCTTACTTGTTAAAACTTTCCTAAGTATCATGTCTGCACTATCTGCGAGTCTGCGTTGCTCTAATTTGACTGAACGGCTATTGTTTAGTTGTTTCAATCAAAACAATGCTATGATGCAGGAAATTATTATATAACACTCTCTTTGTTCTAAACTATCTGTCCCACGTGACAGAGGTTTCCAAACTCTTCAAATATGGGAATTCTAAAATGTGATTTTTAAATTACAATCTGTCAAACTCTAATGTGAAATCACAGGTGCACGAGACATTCTCGCGAGATGGGCGCAACGGAATGTACCTTGGGTCGAAGAGCACAGGTTGTTGTTATGGGCGGAGGTAACCACTGAACATCTGGTGAGTATTTTTTTTTTGTTTATCACGGAACGAGCTAGGGCCCACCTGGTAATAAGTGACCCCCGCCCATGACACCAGTAATATGACTCAGTATAAGATTTGGATCTTATACCGAGCATTGCTGCGTCCATCACCCAAGACGAGGATGATACATCTCATGCGCATGTGATTTCACCGGCACCCACACTCTTCCACCGCAACACTGTAATGCGAGCACTACTGCTTGGCGGCATATTCCAGGTGTGGTGGCATTATCTCTCCGGTCGAACTTGGCACAAGTTCTACTGCTACTTTGGTTGCTCCTTTACCACCACCCAGGGGGTACGTGTAGGGAATCAAAGGAAGCGAGCAACTTCACCTCGTCCTGTGACGTCAGTAGTATAAAAAAAAAACTATCGCTGTTGTTCTAAATGTTGGGAAACTCAGTCATAAATATTTCGGGGTGCACAAACAGCACTCCAAGCATCGTAGTACAATATTATCATTTGATTTCACGTCTACACACCTACGTCATGAGGACTGTATCGTTCGCTTTTAGTAAGTTGTTTATTTACTTTTCTATTGCTTGTGTGTGCTACTAGATTTTTAAGTATCAAGGATTAAAAGAAAAGAACATTACGGGTATTGCAACCATATTTTAATCAGCTCAGTTGATAGCATTGCAAGACAAGCATTGTGACGAACATAAATGTTCGTTTTGTGTGTTAATATGTAAGTATGTATAATTATGTATTGACAAAGAAAATCTAAGGTTAATATCAGTTATCTAGTTTCCATATTAAATATAACCTATGCTTAATTTAGAGCTAGATGGCGCTGTGTGAAATGTCCATAAATATTTATTTATTAGAAGGCTTTTGGTGAGAGTTGAAATCTCACCCATAGAGCTAGTTAAAAATTCGTAAGTTGTCGAGGCCATATACGGCAACAATATATCATTATCAGCCTATACATGTCTACTGCTGGACATAGACATAACAATATATAGCCCATTAAAAAGAATAATAACCAGAGAGAAGGTTTAAGATTAATTTTGATTAGATTAGCCTCAGAGCTCAGCTATAAGTAGCTCTGCCATCTGCACTGTAGGTCGTCGGTTCGATTCCCACCCAAGACAAGCATTGTGTGAACAAATATGTTTGACTATTATTAGGAGTACAAATAAGATTCCGCCGTTTCATTGTAGATGGCGCGGCACGGAGTTTCGGTTAGCTTTCGCAGATGATAACTGGTATTTACAAAAAAAGAACTTGATATTTATGTGTCAATTCTACCAGTTATATAGTTCCCATGGCACAAACTATGCTTAGTTTGGATCTAGATAGCGCTGCGCGAATCGTACATGAATATTTAAAAACACCTGAATTTATTATAATTATTTTCAGTAATTGTGATCATCGCACAAGAGTATAGATGTCACCTTCCAAGCTACGCATCCACACCATCGGTATGTTTATTATTTTTTAACTTAATGTGTACCCGTGTGTCTGTCTGCGGCATCGTATAATGTCTTTAAAGACATAGGTTTTCTATTACACTTTGGGTATGGGACCTTAAAAACCTGGATGGCAAACTAAAATGGTTATCATATCACTATCACCATTAAATATAACCATATTTTTTCTAGAACAAAATTGAGCAATTCTGCTCGCTAGCAGAGACTTGTGTACACGACACCATACCTATTTGTGGTACTATGGGAGAAGAGAAGAGGACATTTCTGGACCTTTGTGATCTTCTAGAATTTGCTTGTGACACTAATCAAAGTAAGTTAAAAGCGCACAATTATTTTTAGAAGCATGTGCCAATCAATGGGGAACATGTTGCTCCCGTCCGTAGGTACCGAAAATCCTAGACCTAGATCCATAGACCTTCAGAGTCCCTACACGTGTCCCCCGGGTGGTGCGAAAGGAGCATACCAGAGTAATACCTCCACGCCTGATAATCCATCACCAAGCAATCATGATGTGTTAAGATGGAAGGGTTTGGGTGTCGTTGAATTTACAGGCACTTGACGCGTAACATCCTCGTCTCAGAGTGACGGGCGCAGCGTAATACGACTTAGGTCTGAAGACCTAAGTCATATTTTTGTTGTTTATGAAATGGCGATAACCACTTGAAGTCAGATGGGCCGTCAGCTCGTACGGTCACATTTTTTTGAAAAACAAAAAATTGTTTTGGTTTCTGACACTTGGCTCGGTTCACGGTACCCTCCACCGAAGTATGAGAATACCCATCTCAATGTGTTGCTCTTGTCACCCTGCAAAACATATTTCGCAGTTCCATAATCAAGCCTCTCAAACATGAAATTCGTAACATCTAATTCGAATATAATTTTCACCTTTTCAGCATTATGATAATTTTCCTGGCAAGTGTCAATCATGTGGAATGATTAGGATGATGGTAGCCTACCTTCGTATACTACTGTCAAACAATAAGGGTTATAGCTAATAGTATCGTTTAACTTAATAATTATCATCCTTTTGGAAATCCATTTCCACTGGGTGTCAATTTATTGGATAATAAAATATAGTTTACCAATTTTGGGTGGTATCAGAGGACGTGTTTTTGATAGACTGAACAAAAGGACGATAAGTGAATATGTAACAAAAAGTAACCATTTTAGGATGACTGAAAGAGATCATATCAATTGTGCTTATCAAAATTGTATAGTTTATTTTACTAAACCAAATATTTTTTTACAGTTTACACGCACGTGGACGACACAGACGGATGCCCAAAAAAAAAAGAAAAATAATGAAAATTACGAAACAATTCAAAATCCGCCTTCATTTTGCAGCAAAAATCCACTATAAAATTACAACCTATAAATATCTTGTAAAGCATCTTGTACGACGCAGACGCATGTCTTTTTACACAAAAAGAATCTTTACTTAAATATGTGTTTAAGTATCATTACCGTAATGCTCTCCAGCCTGACCTGGGATCGTGGGAATGAGATGGTTTTATTTGAAATGGTGAGGTGCGAGGGAGATAGTCGAAGGTTGACCGGGTAACAGGTTGTAGCAGACAGAATAAGTATAGCTAAGGCTGTGTGCAAAAACTGGAATAGCCGGAAAAAATCCCGATTTATTACCATACGAAAAAAAAATCTTATATAGCAGTCTAACTTTTAACTTAAATAACAGTGTAAAAGTACACATTTAATAAAATTTATTAATAATCAAAAAAGATTTTTTACTGTCTCTTATTTTGTGGTCTTTTGTGATTCTGTCATATATCTTGTGTATGATGTTTATGTACGATTTATCATTCTACATGTCACGGCTAAGGCAATTATCATTTTCATTTCAAAATTTTATATATAGGGAAAATTAAATAATTTTGTTCTCCTTAGTCACATTGTTTGACCAAAAAAAGATATGTATTCTAATCCTTGGTTATTACTTGTTCTAAACAAATATTTCAATATCGGGAAAAAACAATTGAGGTAAGTTTGTTTCGGAATCGAAACAGTGACCCACGGAACGAAAGAGGAGATCTATACAATCGAGAGGTTCACAGATATCATCCCATGGTAATCACTTTTAGCCGGATTTCATAGCCGGATTCAATAGCTGGTTACAGTTCGAAACATACTCAGCACTGTCTATAGCAAACCCAGTAACGTACCGGGCGGTTGGTAAATCTAGATACGGCACTAACAAAATGTTGATCACCGATTAATCTCTGGTTAAATAAAGGTTTCGATTCCCTTGTTCAGTGAAGGTGCGCGAATATTTCTCGTGTTTATAGTCTTTGGTGAATCATAACTTAGACAATTGCTGTGAATAGTTGGATCGGCTTGTTTATACAATTCACGTCCATCCATTTTCTATCTATATATCAAATTTGCATCTAATATAAACATCAGATGTAATTTTAATCAATAGAATAGTAAGCCATGTATGGAATATAACCTGCTTATACTTATTGTTTTATTGTAGTCAAATTCACAGTCACAAAATATTTTGTATCCTTGCGAATGAATTAATTAAAAAATACTCATAACTATTCAATAAAATACCAAGTATAGTTTGGAAACGATAATATATACACGTACAATTAAACATCATTGGGCACATATTACGTGTCACAGGAACTCCTTAGGCACATTACATGCACATAGATATGTCAAATTAGATCCGTGTCACAGGAACTCCTTGGGCACATTACATGCACATAGATATGTCAAATTAGATCCGTGTCACAGGAACTCCTTGGGCACATTACATGCACATAGATATGTCAAATTAGATCCGTGTCACAGGAACTCCTTGGGCACATTACATGCACATAGATATGTCAAATTACAGCTAGTTTTAATATCTTAATTAGTTTAATTGGTTCGAGCTAGAGTTATCTTCTAGAAGAAGAATACAAGAAACTGTTTCCAATAATATAATTGTTTTGTATCATAGTTTATGGCTTCAAGCGTTACTTTGGGGTAGTCCATCTTAAGATGGTGTGAAAAAAGTAATTTCGTAATCTGCTGTAAATATATAAAATCCTTCGTTAGTACGTATATATATTACTACTTTTCCTTTTTCAATAAACTCTTCCAAAACTAAAACCGCGAGCTTAACCAAAAATCCCAACAAAGAACCGGCCGATCCCGTTCCGTGAGAAAGGTACAATTTGAACAAGCCATAATTAGCGAGTGGGGGCATTAAATCACAGGTTTCCCCCACCCTGCGCCCGCGCAGTGATCCGATCGGATCCAGAGGTCACGGCGGAACAGGTGGAATTGTAGGGTCAAGGGCTTTAAAAGCGGATTTCTTGCAATTTTCTTAATCCAACTTGTTTCGCTAACTTGTGCACAAGTTCATACTGAGATAATTCCATTTTTTATTTTTATTTTCACTTGAAAAATTTATACCATGTTCTCGAAACGTTGAAGGAAAACATCGTGAGGAAACCGACATGTCTTAAAACCATAAATTCGGAGACATGAGACATCTACCAATCCTGATTGAGCTCCCGTGGTAGATCAAAGCCCATTCACTCTCAATTATCGAGAGTAGGCCGGTGTCCCTGCAGTGGGAACATTAGAGGCTGATACGGACTAAGCGAGGCAGGTAAACAGGACACCCCCGCTATCCACCATCTGACCACCACGCCCTACGACCCTAACCACTTTTTAGTGCTGTCTGTGACCACACACAAGCCTTTAATCAACAACTTCATCAATAAAAGAGTTTTGGAAAAAGGACTCGTCATGAGTGAATAATCAGTGAGGCGATTTAATCAATTTGTTTTATTTGGATTTCTATAGATTTGAATTTTTTCCCACTTAATATTAAAATGGCTCAAAGTAATATCTTTCAAGAGGATTGTCCATAATAATATTTTTAAATCTACTATATTTGCTAAGTAACAACCTTGTTTAGAAACCAATAGCATTTTATATACATATGTAATTTATATTACGATAATTTAAATAAATGTCTATGTCTATGTCGAAAAACATAACCCTCCTTCTGACGTATCGGGTAAAAAACGATCAACTTAAAAAGAATATTTTTGAATTAATCTCACTTCATCCAAAAAGCTTTTACTCAAACCTCGAGCCTCTCCTAATGTTCCACAAGCACGAATATTTCGACGATTACCTTACATGTGAATTATGAAATCATAAAGCCTAAAACGATAAGTAACTTTTTCTACTGCTCCCATGAGAGCCAATGTGATATTTATGTTAACCGGTAGTTTTATAGAACTAGCTTTTGCTTTCCTTCCACTTTGCCTGCAAAATTGGTAAGAAAAAAGATTTATAAATGTGTTTTATTAATAAAAGATCTCTGAGATAAGATATTATCTGATTTGATGCGTATTGCGAAAATATATAGAAATCTTGTATTATTCAAAGACACAGCAAGAACTGATTGACAAACATATTTTGGCTAAAACATTCCATATAAAAGGCTTTGCCGGTGCCGGTTACGAGGCAACTCGTGCGATAAAACCAAGTCTGCAACGAAAATAGATCTATTGTAGTGTGAATTTCAAAATGTATACTAAATGAGGCCTGCAGTGAAAACATTTAGAACCGTTAAATAATTTACAGACATACAAACATTTTATACCTATCAAAACTCATAAGCATAAACCAAGATGAATCACCTAAACGGTAGATATGGGCAATAATTCCTCGAAATGATCGTATCTCTACCTGACCCTTCAATCCAGAATATGGGCTAATATCTGGTAATCCTAATTCCCTGCTTTGTAATCTTTCAATTTCGACTCGGCAAATAAATTGGAGTCGAAAACAGCTTTGTTCAACCCTATCTTTAAAAATCCATCGCCAAATCAAAAGCTTTACTTAGAATGAACGAATAAACTTTTAAAACGCTTTGATGGGCATCAAAAGCTACAATACAAAGAAATTTCTATTTTCAGATTTTTCTTATTTCAGAAACATTTTATACCGAATGAATTTATTGAACGTCTGTGCTGTAAAAAGCACCCACCTGTAATAGTTTCAGCCAGTAGTTTTAAATTAAAAACAATAAAACCAATATTATAAATGCAAAAGATTGTCTGGATGTAAATATGGCTGAACGGATTTGGATGAAATTTGTTATGAAAGAGGCTCATTCCCTGGATTAAGACATAGACTACATTTTATCCAGAAAAAAAGAAGCATTCCCGTAGGATGGTCCCGTAGTATGGATGGTGGCGCCGTGAGGCGCAGCTAATTAATAAATATTCATTTACATTTCATACCGCGCCATCTAGCCACAAAATAAGCATATACATCCATTACATCTAGACACAGAACCAACATTTATGTTTGTCACAAAAATGCTTGTCCTGAGTGGGAATTTAACCCACGACCTACGGTACAGAAGGCAGACCTACTACCAACTATTACATAAAAATGATAGCACACAAATTTGTGAAGCTAATGTTCATTCGTTCGTTTTATTTTCTTTGTTTTCCGATAATCATTCTGATTTGTTATTAAAATAATGTCACATCGCGCCGTGGGGCCGTATCGTACCCTAATTATTGAGCTTAAACTCGCAGATAAAAGATTAGTAAAACTTGTATGTAGTTTATTATTTAATCTGTGCTAAAGATACGTAAATTTATAAACATGAAATTAATGGGAGGATCTGTTTAAGATTTTAACACCGGAGAATGGTAAATGTTATTTTTAATAACAAAATTGTGGGTTTGGGTAATTTAGTCAAGGTTATTTTGGAGTTTGATGAATGATTTTAACTTTTCGAAGTCCTTACAACAAAAAGAATAACTCAAGGAGGTAAAAAATTGTATGTGTACTTAAAATTAAATCCTTCCTCTCAGAGGATTGACTCATAAACGTAATTGAATTAAGTAGTTTAGAGCCTTACTTTTGAACAACTTATTCAAACAGCTTTTAAAATGGGTGCACAAGCTATTTCTTAATTTTCTATGGGTCATAAACAAAAATTCGGTATGTACGTGAATTCTTTGATAATTACCGATCTGAAATGTTGAAGCCACCTGAGCGACGGCGGCGGATCAAAAGTGTGTCCGGTGGTGCGCTGATGTCATTAGCGCGCTGCTCACGCGCCGGCTAAACTGCGACGCGTGCGCACCCTTTCGGGGATACAGGGCGATTAAGATGTCTTTAGAAAAATATATTTTGCTTTCGAATTGGAGTTATGACTTTCTTCGGACTCGTGAACCAGACCCAGGCCGGGAATCGAACCTTTCGTTTTGAAGGCAGCCGGATGCCTTTAATGTTCCCTGAAGGGACACCGGCCTACTCTCGTTAATTGAGAGTGAATGGGCTTTAATCTACCGCGGAAACCCAACCCGGATTTGTAGATGTCACATGTCTTCGAACTTTTGTACGTGTGGGCTTGAACCAGCGACCCTCAGAATGAATGTCGGCGTCTGTGCCCCTGGGCCACCACGCTCGAACCCTTTGAAGGCAGGGCTATTACCAACTAAGCCACGGAGGCGTCAAGAACCAAGAAACAATCGAATAATTTTTAGATCCTCTTAACCAGAAATCTTCTATTAAAACTCTTAATGATGCAGAGCAAAAGGTAAGGGGTCCAGTTGTTCGCGTTCGTGGGTATGAACCCTTTAGTGTATGTACCCCCTGGGTGGTGCTAAAGGAGCAACCAAAAATAGTAGAGGTACTTGTCCCAAGTTCGTCCAGAGAAGTACAGCCTCCCCACCTGAATATTTATTTTAGAAAATATAATTGAATATCCTGTATCCAGTAAATATATAAAGTATCCCGTAGTTTCTTTTACAAAGGTTTCGTAGCACCCTCTATAAAGGACCCGTCACAATGACGACGTACTTAACAGTAACAGCAGGGAGGTCCGCAAAGGCACCGGCATGACGCCGAATCCACGTACCCACCCTAATGTAAACAATGGACAAAGGCACCGCGTTATTAGCCTGATACCATCGCTCTAGGACAGTCGAATTCATTGATACGTTCGTGGCGAAGCTTGCCTGAATTTTCATTACGAATCATTTGATTTAAGCAATACTCCTGCTGGTCAATAGTTGAAGTAGACGGCTTGAAAACTCTGACACCAGAGTTGCCACACGAAAAAATAAGAAAAGGAAGAAGTTGAATTCAATTGGTTACCCGTAATGCTGTAATTTAACCAAAAGTAGTAGAGTTTTTGCCAAGTTGGTCGTGGGTTCAATTCCCACTCAGAATAAGCATTTGTGTGACATAGATCTTTGTTCTGTGTCTGGATGTTAATAATAATAAAATAATAAACGTTTACACACTCATATCTCTGCACTGGGATTCCCTGTGTCGCAGATGGCATGGACAAATACAGAAACACAAGACAAACACCCAAGAGAACCAACTTTGTGCTCACCACCCAAAGTGTGCCCCGGCCGGGAATCTAACCCGGGACCCCTCGCTTCAAAGGCAGGGCAACTACCACTAAGCCACTAAGCCATTAAGCTAATAATAATTTACTTGTGTGTATCATAGTGTTTATGTCGTTGAGTGTACATTTCTACTAGGAACCTGCAGACAGTATCTGGCGGGGGTGTGCTCATTTCCTCAGCGTTTTGGGCTAAACATGTCGTTGAGATTGTATCGCGGATGTGCTGGGTTCCAAGTTCACGGAAGACACAAATTCAAATCAACAGTTTATAAACTATACTTCACATTTTCGGGATAAAAAGTAGCCTATGTGTTAATCCAGGGTTTGAGCTACCTTCGTAACAAATGTCATCTAAATCCGCTCATCAGTTTAAGCGAGAAGGAGTACCAAACACATCCATACATACAAAGTTTCGCCTTTATAATAGAAGTATGAAATGTGATGGTTATTTGTTTTTTCGTATTTTACCACCCAAGGACCTCTGACATAGCTTATCGACTTGTTAGGTGACATGACCTGAAAACAAAAATTCGAAAGCAACTCATCCGAATCCATAGAATACAAGATACAAATACATTTATTATGACCCAAAAAATTACAATAACATTTAACAATACAATAGTACAACAATATTTTTAATAATATAGAACAAATTCTCTATAGATTTCATCACGTGGATAGCTTACTCAATGAACTTATTTTTTCCGTTTAGAGTTGAGTGACCGACAAAAAAAGGCATATATCTAGCAGTGTTGCAGGGTATTTCGTTATTTTAACTAAACGGGTCCATAAGTTACACCTATATTATATAAGCTTTCTTCCTTCTAAAACAGAATTGATATTATCCACGCAAGCAGCGCAATATTTTGATCCCCAAATAAATGAAGCGTTTTTTCCTCACGACGCAGATTTAGTGTAAGATGGTAACCCTCGGGGTACGGCTCCCGTGATACGCCCGATAACCACAGTAATCTCACCATCTCGGGCTAATGTGGGAACACTGGGCAGTATTAAGATTGGTCGATTTTGTTTATCTCGAACATAACTCATAGCGTTTTGCCCCTTGAAAACAGAATACTTTCAGAGGTCATTATACTTTGTAAGTCTGTTGTTAGTAGATATATATAGAATCCCTACTTCTCTTTTTCTCGCCATAACGTCATAACGACTTAACCGATTCCATTCATCTTTTTTATATATAATATGTTTCCTAATACTCATAAGAAACCTTCTGAAAAAGGTTCTAATGGAAAAAAAATGAGAAAATTGGGCTGGGAATTGGAAAATTCCAGAAAACTTAAAGTGTATTTCAACTTCGCGCGTTTGTCAGTTCGCGCATTTGAATGTGATTTTATAATAGCTGGGTCAGCTAATATAAAATAGATAGTCATGGACATTTCTCATAGCGCTATCTAGTCCTCACTAAACATATCTTGTACTATGGGAACCAGATTACTGATGGAATCCTTGTAAAGAACAAACATCTATATTCGTCGTTTAAACGTTTGTCCATGCTGGGAATTGAATCCACGACCTACAGTGCAGATGACAGAGCTACTACAAATTGTGAGACCTGTCAAGAAAATAAACACTGCGAATTAAACTAAGCAACACAAGACAAACACCCTAGACCCAAAAACAAAGTTTACGTTCATCACAAAGAGTTTGCCCCGGCCGGGAATCGAACCCGGGACCCGCTTGGAAGGCAGAGGCGCTATCAACTAAATTACGGCGCTGTCGAACTAAGTTATGCCACAAGTTTCTCTATGTTTAAGTTTATTTGTATTTTTGGCTAACTTAAGATGTAAGAAACGTATATTTGTTTCATACCATGTAGATAAGTCACCAACCAGATATCAAACCCGGAAACCCTACGCTTCGAAGGCAAGGTTACTACTTAGCTATGAAGCAGTCAAAATTAGGAACAATTTTCCTACAAACTGAAAGTGGGAAGATATTTTTGTAATCTATCAAACCCACTAAAGTATTCCAAGTCACTTTTAGGTAATTACCATTAATTTATCATGCATCAATATAGCTTGAGGCTAAAGATAAGGTTACAAGTAGGTATATCAAATAAAAGTAGTAAAAATTAATAAAAATGCACGTACGTTTAAGCTGTCCACGTAGCATGAAAAACAAGACCATATAATTATGAACAAGTTTGAAAAACAGACAAAGTACATAACACCTGCCATCAAGTACACAGATAATAATCAAAGACCTTAAATAATAACACAGGCTTACGTCTCATAATATTGCAACGCAAATCTCGACCTAATGGCTCATCATTAAAATCTAATTACACTTACGTTACTGCGCCAACGCAGCCCTCATCGAAAACAGCACTCAGCGCAAATCGGCGCCTATTACGACAATATCAATAACTGTCATTGCACCGATCATCATACTTTTGTCTCGTTTACGCGAACAACTCATAATTACAACGCATTACCCATCTCTTTCAATCTCATTACTTTGCACGCTGCCCGTACAGCCTCTTTCCATTTCTTTCACGTGAAACCTTCGCAGCCTGCGAAGAAAAACGTAACGGCTATCCGTCTCGCTTGCACATCGCTCATTACGCTCAAAATGAAGTCGTTTTTCAGTTTTTACTTCAAATTAAACGATAGTCCCGTTTCGAAATGACAGTATTACGTTGAGACTTTTTTCGAAATTGGAGCGGTCGAGCGAAGGGATTCGTTAAGGCGCAAGCGCATGTTTTTTCAAACAAAAATAAAATAAGGCTCGCGGGAAAGAGAGGCTTAGTGGGTTTTTATAGTCGTTGTCCCGATGCGGCCGCGCACGGAAGTATCGGAGCTTCAGGATCGAGCCTAATCTCATTCTAATAAAAAGCTCACGCATAAATTGACGCGTTGTCACTTTGACGTTTGTTTTTTTTTTAATAATGTTGTTGAGGTTGCGCAGTGTGTGGTTGTATGGGCGTTGAATATGTCTGGCACGTGCGTTTTATCGTTATTTTTATAGCTACGATATGATATTAATTTTGTGAAGTTTAGTGTTGAAGGGTTGTTTCTTTTATTGAGATATCATTAGAATTTGATCGTTCGGACTGTGTGGTCGTGTTTATTTAGATATTTAATTATGAACGCATTATTTGTGTAAAAGTATTGTGATTGTTTCTACTACCTGCACCAATCAAAATGTTTCTACGGTAAGTGCATTCAAACTTTTGTACTCCGTTGAGAAATCAATTTTATAAGCTATCAATTTTATAAATCAAATAAATATGGATAACACATAATGGATTATGTCATAATTAAATTTTATTTTTAATTTAAATTCTTTTAATTAACTATTGTCAAACATAAATAATTTTGAGATTTTGAGATTAAAAGATTTCAATCATAATTAGATTTTAGAAATTAAAGTTTTGAATCTAGGCAAAACATAGGTACTTCCTTTTTTTATTATTTCTATCCTGGAATTTAGTAGTTTATTTATGAAACAAATCATTATAAATTGTATGTTGACTTTGTGCACAGGCAATTTAATAGGATATAATAAGTGTAATTGTGTCAATTAATGAAGCTAAACTAGTTTAGAATAATTATGTTACAAGCTCTTAAAAAACGGAAAAATAATTAGGCGCAATTATAGCTTTGTTGTGAAAATAATTATACGCTATAGCAAAGTAGTGCAACCTCTTTCTACCAATGCAAAGGTTTGAATTTGCAGCAAATGTGAATGCATGACTAGAAATATTTCACGTTTGGCAGCAGTTTTGGTTGCCGAATCAAAACTTTGTAAACAATTTACATATCTAATTCTAAATTTAACTAATAATGGTAGGTCAGAAACTTTATATTGTTTGTTCAAAATGGAAATCAAAATACAATAAACACAAGTTTTTTCAACTTCTACAAGATTACAACAAAGTAATGAAAAAACGAAAATATATTTATTTATCAAAACAGAATACAGAACTTATTTTTCTTACGGTTTTCGACACTAAACTTGCTTCAAGTTATGAGTAATGTGTTTGCTTGGTTACTGCCGGTATTTATAATGGTTTCAAGTACCTATCGGAAACTAGGGACGAAAATAATTTAATATTCGTGAAAGTAAGTAGCAAAATAGTGAATAGCGAAATAGTATTCCACGAGTGAATATTACACATATTTTCAGCACACTGAAATATCTACACGTATGGTATTATTAAAATTCTATAATATTTCATATTGCTAAACTTGAAATGCGTGTAACTTTAAAAGCAGTTTCATCCACTTACGATTTACGTGCTAACCATTTCAGGCGAGGTAGAAAATGCGTAGTGAAGTCAATGAACAGACAATTATGAACTTTATTCCAACGCCATAAACAACGAAAATGTAACCATAAATAGTAGTTACATTCGTTATGTAACTAACCTTGTAAAATTAGGAATACATACGTAGTCTTAAGTTGACTTAACGCTAAACGTCTCGTGGTTCTAAAATTGTAGCATGTTTTACGATCCTAATGGTTTAAATAGATTGTCACGACTGTACTATGTATATGAAAAACTGTACATTCGACAACGAATTCATAAAGGGGAGTTAAAGTATTTTGGATGTTAGAAAATTGGGATCGTTTTTTTTTTCTACAGATGTAGATATTACCACCAACAACGCTTACCCAATTTTGGGTCTTTCCCTAAAAAAATGCCATTTTTAGAAAATTAAAATACATTTCAAAAATTTGCACTTTTTAAATATATATATATTATATTTTTAATTAACAATTCCATTTCATTCTATAACTATTGCATTTTAAATTGGGCAGTCCAATTAAACGCTGTACAAAAGTAAGAAGAAAAAAAATCAGTCACAAACCATACTACGTGCAAATACGAGTGTGGGTGCCGGTGAAATCACAGGCACATATGAAGCATGTCTGAATGTCTCAGAGCGAATTGTACTTTATTTATTTGAGGTAGTGATGGAAGGAGCTGATGGCTCACCTGGTGGTAAGTGGTTACTTCCGCCCATGACAATAGCAATCCAGAATAAGACTTAGATCTTAAACTTAGAATAGGTTGAGTTGTATTCATCCTGCTGCACCCGCCACCCAAGACGTGGATGTAACGTCTTATGCACCTGTGATTTCACCGGAACCCACACCCTTCCACCGGACTTCGCATATTAATGCGAGTATCATTACTCGGAGCCAGATTCTGGGTGTGGTGGCAGTCCTCTCCAGATGAACTTGGCACAAGTTCTACTGCTACATTTGGTTGCTTCTTTCGCACTACCCAGGGGACACGTGTAGATATTCTAAGGGTAGGTACGCTCCAAAGGACGCGGATAACTTGGTCCTACAAAACTTAGCACTATAGTATAAAACTAAGGTTTAGCAATATAACAACACAGTTGAGTCATCTGCTACAAACTTAATGTCTCAAAGTAAAAAATGCGTAGGTCTATTGCTTTAATGTAAACGTTTAAAAAAAAATATATTACCACAGACTTTAAACGCTTTGAACTTTAATATACCGTGAAATGACTGTGTCTCGCCAGTAATGACAATATTGACCGCAAGTAGGTTTACACTTTAACAGTATACAACACGTTTCATATGAAACGCGCACATACAATATTCAAATAACACAAAATATACAAAAAAAACAGCAATGATTAATAATGGGAATTCTGTCTAAAATATTGTATTCTCTACTTATTATTCAGGTAAAATCAGTAAAAAAGGTACAAAATTTGATACTTTTTGGAATGTATTAAGAAGTTAATTGATTAATTTAGACGATAATTTTCGGAAGTCAATGGTAAGATTATCGGAAAAGGAATAGGGAAATACTCATCAGCTAACATTGGGTAGAAAGTCATCGTCAAACTTGTTTATCACGCAAACTATTGTTATCAAACTAATAAGAATGAAAATGGCCAATAAGAATCCCGGTCAAATTTGGATTTCCTACATATATTCTATTTTTGAATATTTATTAATGTATTATAAATTTATCGGAGATATAGGTACACTTTTCAGATGAAGGGACCACAAAGTAGGAACAAATCATATCCAAGATAGGCAATCATCGCATAACTTAATCTTTATTGATCTGTAAGAGCCGCACGTGTCTTCCGAACCAATCAGCAGATCCTCTATTCATCCATACCCCTAATGCATTACGTATTACGGAAGAATTTTAACGCTTCAAACTACCGTGAAACATGTAAAAAAAACGTAAACGTATTCACCGTGAAATAGCTTGTCGGACCAGTATGTATGGAATGTCGGTTTTGTGGCCTGGACGATTGCATTCTCGATTTGATATCAATGTAAAAAACGGGTCAGATGATGGGAAGACATTGTATTTCATTGGGGACAAATCATTGAGATGGTAAACGTACATTCCCGTAGATAGTATACACATATTGAAGGATCTTATTCTTTATATTCATATCAGTGCTCATTGGAATAAATTGTTGGAGATATACCTATGATAGGACACACAACCTGTTGCTAAAAATCAACATCTTTAATGCGAACCTTTCTGTCATGTTTATAGTCAAACAAACGAAAATATTTAAATAATTTAAAAAGTTACATCAAAAGGTCTACTTTCCCCAATCAATATCTTTAAAAATAAACAAACAATCACTACAATTCAATCAAATTAATAACAAAGTACCCATCATCGTCGTTCCCACAATAAAAGCTAACGATCGTAAAAAAATCTAATCAATCAAAAGAAAAAAAGGTTGTAAAGGACTGCCCGCGAGATGAAAGGGCCGACGGCGGCACGGGTGCGCAGACGCATGTTAACATACAAACGGTGAGACGGAAAGGACATTTCCTTCAGTTTTTATGTATCGATCTTGTGGGGAGTTTTGTTTGTTTATATTTGAATGATTATGGTGATGAGTTAATTTGGGTGTTGAATTTCAAATTATGTCATGAGCCCGATAGAAACGTCACAATATATTTTTTATCAGTTTGTCCTGCTCCTAGATCTCCTTTAAATTTTGAATGCAATATTGAATGCCAATTAAATATAAGTAAGCTATAAAAATAAAATGTTTGTATATAAATAATCATTTAAATGGGACACGGCAGGTAATATGGTAATGAATACTTTACAGTTTTGTTTCAAAATATGTGAATAGTTCTGTTTTATTTTCCGCTGCAATTTATTGAATATTATTCTCTCAATTTCCCAAACGCAAAAATAACATTTATAATGCAACCGAAATTCTGCACTGACATCTGTCATCCTGTTCATTTAGTTTTTTGGGGATGCTATGAATAAATATTATTGTGTGGCATAAATCACGCAAAAGGCCAGAAATAAGAAGAAGAAGAAGAATAAATATTATGCCTTAATGTGTAAATCTATTAATAATTAAAATGATAAGAAATGATAATTGATAACTGAATGATTTTGATTGATTTTTGAAATCTGTTGAAATGTAAGCAAGTAAACGCTTGCGTGGTATTTTTCAATCAA
Source organism: Aplocera efformata (assembly GCA_921293045.1). Classification (NCBI taxonomy): domain Eukaryota; kingdom Metazoa; phylum Arthropoda; class Insecta; order Lepidoptera; family Geometridae; genus Aplocera; species Aplocera efformata. The sequence continues at coordinate 5,024,460 of OV121057.1, forward strand.
GTCGTTGCGTGGCGCCAATATAGTCTACAAAATCGAAAAATCAAACTTCAATGCTTTTATCCCTTATTTATCTAAGTACGCCTACCGTTTTATAACAGATATACACAAATCGGTATCCAACAGGCGAATAAAAATTCACAGTAAAGCAAAATACGCAATGTCGTTTACCTGGATGACATGATTATTTTTTCCAGTTATTTTTGTTTTACAACCAAACTTTGTTTTACGAAAACAATTTAGTTCAAACTTCGTTGAGACCAATCTAAAAGCTACAAATAAAAAAATCCATATCACTTGATAAATGACGATGAGTTCAGAGCTACAAATAAAAAAATACAACCTCTTTAAAAAAAAGTCAAATTTTCTTTCAAAATCGCAAAGCAATTAAAAGTAAAAGCACTTGTACTAATCAATTAAAGGTACGTTGACTTTCATTTCTCACAGGGAAACTATTAAGCATTCGTTCCCATAAGCTTCCCTGTTTCTAAACGCTGAAGCGAATGTGTTCTAGGACCTAAACAATGTGCGGATGCAGGGTTCCGGACAGGTGGCGGTGGCTTTGTGTCGAATTAACATAACCGATCTCTGTTTTAACGCCGCGCGTCGATTTGCTCGATTCGACGGATATAGCCTATTAGATATTTATACATTCATCCCTTTACTATGAAGTTTAGCTTCAGATTAAAAACTAATTACGCCTTCATAATCTTTAATTTTATCATTACAATTGCTGGGCCCCGCAATTTCACATGCATATAAATTATTTTAATATAAGAAATTTAGTGTAATAGCCTATAGCATGAATGTGGATCAATAAGTTTTCAAATAGGTTCAAAAAGAATTTTTCAAAACCGACTGGTAGTTCCAGAGGCAAACAAACCAACTCTTCAGCTTTATTATATTATAAGTATAGATTAATTTTCAATCATCATCGAATTAATTTTAACACCCTACATTTTAAAAAAGTACGCAATTTTGTTTACTTAGATAATAATATCTGATAATTCTGATGTTTTTTTTTAAATAACTGGAAAAATAATATTATAAAATATAATAATATTATGATAAACAATTAACGAAATTGCGTATTTTGCTTTCCTGTGAATTTTATCTTTGCCCGTTGCATACCGATTTGGATGTTTCTTTTTTAAAATGGCCCTACCATTTTACACACATTTTAAATTACTTAGGGTGAGAAAAAAGGGATGAAAGTATTGGAGTTGATTTATTTTAGATTTTTAGATCAGTTTCTTGTTTATTATAGTAAGTTATTCCAAGTTTATAGCCAAAATGATCAATTAATAAATTTAAATTGTCCCGTAGATTTGAGCCAACGAAGTCAACAAAAGGCGCGAGTAAGATGCGAAGGGACTTGATAAATGCAGAAATCTCCAACCTTCGGGACCTGCTGCCTCTGCCACCTTCCACCAGACAGCGGCTGTCACAGCTGCAACTGATGGCTCTCGTGTGTGTGTATGTGCGGAAGATGAACTATTTCCAACAAGGTTGGTTTCTTTGTTTATTTGTAACAACTTTCCTCTCTCTGTCCTGCAATAAACGGGATTGATTTCGTGAAATGGGACGGAAGTGTGTAACAAAAAGCCGGGAAATCGCGCGCTTTTTGATTTAACCAATGAGCGCGCGCGTTGGTAGAGTTGGCGGTCAGATGGTACCAACCCATTTTCCGAAAGGGAGAAAAAGAAAATACGACTAACTGATGGGACAAACTGGATGCCCACCTGATGTTAAGACTCATAACAACAGCAACACTTCTTAGGTCCGTCCGAACGAAGTATGAGAAAACCTAAGTTGCACCATGTTGCGCCCGTCACCCGAGACGTGTTACGTCTCATGCGCATGTGATTTCGCCGGCGCTTACACCATTCCACCGTAACACTGCAATTTAAGTGAACCACTGCTTGGCGGCAGATAAATTACTACTTAGTACTTTTTGCAGCTTCTTTAGCACTACCCGGGGGGAACTCTGAGGGTATTGACCTACGGACACGACCTGGACCCCCCAAGTCTAGCTTCTTTCGCGTAATGATGAACTATTTCTAATAAATAAGGCCTATTCATTCGATGTCTGTGACCTGGTTCTGTATGTCAAAATAAGTCGTTATGTCATCATTTCAGTGTATACGTAAATGTGTTTGAAACAAACCCTGGCACTGAACTGAAACTACGTCGCAAAGAACCGTTAACATTGTTTTGCTCATAAAATATTTAAGTTTTCCGGTTATCTTTAAAATAAGTGCCTAACCAAATCACCAGTAAAAAATATTGAACTAAATCATTTTTGTCTAATGATTTATTTTTATGAAGTCTCCATGGAGTTTATGTGGGTTGAGTCACCAATACACCGATTGCTAAATATGTAAAAGATTAGTGTAGTCACTACGAGTAAATTATCTAATTTTACTAAAACTAAAAAAAATAATTAATGGTTAGAAGAGCTACCCAAAACTTCGATATTTTAGTTAGTATTGCAAACTACTCGTATTTGTCAGCAACGATGATTCTCAGATGCTCAATACCCCGTTAATGCATGCATACAATGCATGTAGTCACCGACGAGCACAATGAACTAAACTGATAAACTAACTAAACTGTTAAGCGCCATCTTTTACAATTAATAACATCAAAACGACTCAGGTCTTCCAACCGTATGGTAACCAAGTTATGTGTAGTGTTTATGTTTGTATGAATATGTTTTTACAAGTTACTTTTTCCTGCCGAACACTTATTCGGATTCTACATTTTATAACGCAATATTACATTCATTTCATTAATGTAACTAAATTACAACTACATAAAATAAAATACGTTAGTCACATCTCATTGATAAACCATATTATACAAAACAATACAAGAACCATTACCATTTCAGCCTTTTCACCCATCTTCTTTTCCCCGTTCTCATGGTCCAAATCTTTACAAAGCTCATCACGTTCTCATCCCTTATCATCGACATCACGCTCTCATATTTAGACGAAAACTTTTTGTCAGCTCACCTTCCGTCACGAAAAGGTATATTAAGACGTTTAAAATGCATTTAGTTCGCTATCTTATCTCCGCTTGCTATTACTTCACCCATAACTCCGTCTTTCTTTCTGTTTTAGTGTTTAAGAGTCACGACTTCAGCTATCAGTATCAAGAAGCGAGTCCCACACCCAATATCGGATTTTCTAAGGTAATATACAACATTATTTGAAATTATATGGTTACTAGCGACCAGCCCCGGCTTCGTACGGTTGTACAGTTTGTGTGACTTAGGTCGTAATACAATTCCGTAGTTCACCATTTCTTATTCAGATCTATCTACTATGATTTAGTAAGCGCCCAAACTATATTACGCATGCATTATACATATAACCCTTCCGAAAAGATAACGTGGTTTAGAATAAGTTTTAGACACTATTTTTGTTTGTCTGTTTCTCCGCTTGAAACAGACAAACGAAAACAGCGACTTTGCTTTATAATATTTAAAGATATGTGTGGATATGTTTCAAGTTTACGAGCCACCATGAAACCATAAAGATATACTGACATTTACATTGTTTTTCAGGCAATGAATGGTTTTATGATGATGATGACACAAAATGGAAAACTATTGTATATATCGGAGAATGCTGCGGAGTACTTAGGACATTCCATGGTTTGTTTATTGTAAAATTATACTACTTTGTAAATAATTAACTAACTCATGGGTAGGCAATGTCAATTTATCTATGACTTAGAGCTAAAAGTGATTAATTTAATTAAACTACGCTACACTGTATAACTTGTCTTACTATATAAGTCACTTGTCACTGTACAAGTTCACGAGAGGGCTTTTCACTTAAATAGTAAATTTTTGAAAGATTATGTCTGATGCTAGATACGAAATTATAAAGACATAGAAGGTCAAAACAATCTTTTCTCATCACTTTTGACTTCCAGCAAACTATAATTATTTAATCCTTGATGTCAGCAAAGACATTAGCATATAAAGTGCAAACATCGTTATCCCAAAGACAAGTTCATTAAAAAAAAACTATTATCGTCAATTAATGCCAATGATAATATGGAAGGGGAAACTAGCATTTTAGGCTTGTTGCTAAAGTTGAATTTAGCATTACATGAGGTGTGAAATCGAGCCCCAGTATACCTATACATTAACTTCAGATAGGGTTTGAACAAGCGCCATAGTAATAAAACTAGTGATCTTATAAGTACGCACATATTTATTTTAAAAAGTGATGTTCCATGTGTTTTTTTATAAGAAATGGAATGGAATCCATGAAATTAAGAAATAATTACTTCTAGTTTCGCTATAACCAATAATTTTCAATAGTTAGATTTTAGATAAATTAGTACCTTTTTATTAAAACGTTAATCACGCACTTTAAAGTTGATGTCCATTGTAATTTTTTTGCAACTTTAAGACGACAGGCATATAATTACTTAACATAACGCTTTAAAAATAACAAAATGTATATTTATTTAATTGTTAAATCATCATGCAATCTGCCTATTTTCATAAATTAATCAATTAAAACTCATAAAACTGCTATTTATAATAAAATATTACCACTAAAACGGCCGCGAAATAATTAAAATTGCATATTAGTAGATGCCATTTTCGTTATTTATTGGGGTAAATTGAAAAAGTTAAGTCATTATACCAATAACTAATAAGGTAATTTGAATTTTAGGAGGACTTACTCATCCATGGAGATAGTGTTTACGATATAATAGACAGACAAGACCACCAGACGGTACAAATGGAACTGAATCGAGGTGGCAACGGCGAGACTGAAAATTTACCAAAGACTAGGCATTTCTTCTGTAGGATGAACGTTTCGAGGAATGCGAGGCGCCAGATGAGGTTCGGCGACCAAAAAGTAAGTGTCACTTATAAAAATATATGTACTTTTTTTTATTCACGATTCTTTAGATCAATGTCTGACTTAATCAATAAGTTAGTCAAGCAAAATAATTGAAAATAATAATACATTGGGTAGAACCCAATATATTATTTTGTGGTCCGCTTTTTGTGGTCCTACCAACTTTCCATTCCATTTTTCAATTTTATTAGCTTAGTTCTAAACGGTATTAACTGAAGTTACTGCATGTGAAAAGCAGTGATTCGTTCGAAATGCAAATCATTATTTATCAAACAATTTTAACAACACAATGTTATATCTGTTTTGCATTTATTTTAGCTGCTTGCGTAGTGATACATCGTATATCAACACAACATTGACAAATGGTTTTCTGATATACGTTCCGTTTTTAGGTAGTTCTAGTAAAGGGTCACTACGTGTCTTATCTACCGCTATGCAGCCGCAACGAGCCAGTGTTCCTTGCGTCGTGTACACCCCTAGCTATGCCCGAGACGCGAGAGTGCGTAGTGCATGGTGCCACAAACGTGTTCACCACCGTCCACGCTATGGACATGAAGATACTGCACGTGGATGCCAAGTGAGTATCTTCAACGAGCATAGGGTCGTACATCATGCCAATACGTGGATTCCGACCCTTAAACCTAATTAGGCACGCATAGACCACACAAGGAGAAAGTGTTTAATATGCTTATGTAACGTTTTCTCAGTTCGTTTGTATGTTTTTTTTTTCTGTTTCTTACTCGATATCTTCGCCAATTATGCACTGATTACAGTGATTCGTTTTTTATTTGATAGCGTGCATCTTCGAGATAGGTCCATAGAGTGTCACTTAGGAGTAACATACTCGCATGAAAACTGTCACTTTTTTTTTCACTGACAGTTTTTTCGATATTCAAATCAGTCACTTGTCTCTAAAATTGCTATATAGTGATAACAGATAATTTAGTTTTCCGGATGTTTATTTTCCCGAAGTAACAGAATCCAGAAAACGACTTGTAGATCTCTCATTTGTATTCTCCTTTCGTTACATATATGAACATGCACATGAAATAATTATAAGGATTTTTTTTAAGCTCACGTTTCAGATTTAAATGTCAGTCGACCGAACAATTTTAATAGAATATTGCCTGAATAAAAACTAGGGCCGTCTAAACTTAAATTATAATTTTGACATCATCCAATAACGGTTTTCATAATTAAGCTTCAGACTATGATTAATTGATAAAATGATCTTAAAAGGTCCAAAGTGAAACGACCTTACAAAATCATAATTAATTTGTAATAACTTTGCTGTGTAAAGCTGTGTAAAAACTATTGGAGAAAATTTTGTTCTGAATTATGATAGGTATTAACTTCGTTTTCTACGAAGATCTTGACTATACGCAAATAATAATGTTCACAATTAATAAAAAATTAATTGGTAGTATGATTAAAGAAATTATACGTCTTGATTTTGAACCATAGTAACTTAAAACAACCAAAGTAGGGGTAAAATTATAAGAACACCAGTTTTACCCCAGTTGAGTTATTCAAGCTCAGTTCAACTCATAAACCAAATTTCAACCCCAGAGGGTTTTGCTTTTGGTAATTTCAGTAAAATTGTTGTATTTCAAAAAATATGGGTTGGTAGTGATGTAATTTTTAAATGCCCTTTTTAAATGCAGTCTTTATTTTTTTATCTCTCAAGCTTATTGTAAGTGCCGTAATTTTTTGCGTACCCTGCCAACTTCCATTATTTCAAAAAACACCCAAGAGTTTTTTGTTCAAAAGCGTCAACCCAAATTTTGCAATAATGTTTTATCCGGAAATAAATCCGAGAGAATTAATTATTTAAAATATCTTGTAAATGTTGCGTTTTGTTAATATACCTACTAAGAAAGAATATCATGGTAAATAAACCTACTGCGTACTACTTTCCGCTTTATCTCATATCTTTGCAGATATTTTATGCATGCGTGCAGTCTAGCCTATAAATTATTTATCTAGGTACTCGGTTTCCTTAGAAATGCATTGAATTCAATTTATATTTTGGATTTTTGTTACAGTGGCGAGTGGTACTTGGGCTGGAAAAAGTCAGAATTAGTCGATGTGTCGTGGTACCAATTAATACATTGGGATAGTTTACGAGAAGCGCAGAATAAGCATAGGTTAAGTAAGTATTATTTTTTCCTTCTTAAACTGAAGTTTTAAAACCTGGGTCGATCAGAGACAGTTTAAATTTGATATTTTTTTCAGATATACTTACATACCTTACCATATTTCTCTGTTACAGTAACACAATCAGAGCAAGACAAATGTTGCATACTGCTAGTGAAGCTACAGCAGAGGAGTGGACAGTTCATATGGATCCACGTGGTGCTGCAAGTCAAAGACGCGGCAGACACTCCCAGGCAGTTCATTATAGCAACTAATCAAGTTCTCAGGTAAGTCTCATATCCATTAAATAACCGGACTATGGCTTCTAAAATAGAATTAATTATTTGGTAATCCGATGATGAGTTTTTTTTATACGAAACGGTCAGATTCCGCCTTTTTAAATAAAATGAGAATATATAGGTATGAGGAAAACTTCTTGTATCAAGTCGCGGTCGCAACTCGATGATACTTAGGTCTTCTCTTACTTTGGTAGGGGAACCTGAGTCTTATTCTGTTGTTTATTTTTATTTAAGAACGTAATTCCCAACTTGTTGCAATGGTAATAAGCTGATGATTTTCAAAGGCCTGAACAAATCTTCAAAAATTATAGCTAAGAACCATCTCGATCACGTCAAACAAAAAAAACCGCCATTCCATGGCATGGTTCATTCGTTCGGGGGCTACGATGCCACAAACAGACACAGATGCACATCACAAACTTATTTCATCCTTTACCTCCGACGAAAAGACAGGCTTTTTCGTCGTTACAAAGATGTCATTCGGAAAAGAAGAAAAGAAAATAGTTTTGCAACTAGTATTATATTTATTTTTACAGCGAAGACGAAGCCCAAATAATGCTGGCAAACAGTTGGCTTTACCAATACTATGGCTACCAAAACCAGCCTTGCGGAATGCTAGACCCTCGCTGCCAGAAGTTCTTCAGGCGCGACCAGTGTTACCAGGACCCATATCAGGAGTACTACTTGGAGAACCAGGAGCTTGAGTACACTGGTTATCCCGTGCCGTATGTTCAAAAGGATGAATATGGTTGCGAACGAGTGTACACGGATCGAGGTCCAGTGGACTACTCAACGCATTCGCCAGGATCTACTGTTAGTGAAGAAAGGTGAGACTAAAATAATGTTCTTGTAGGATTACCGTATTCTATAGGCATAAGGAAGATTAAAACATTTTTTTACTGTCATATGAGCTTTCTGCGCTGTAAGTTGAGGATTCGATTCCTACTCAGGTTAAGCATTTGTGTGGTGAACATATAAAACGAAATCGCAGGCACAGCTAGTACGTATTATATGTATGTATTGAAAAAACATTATTTACTACATATAAAAAATATTATATGTAATATATTATAATGTATATAGTATACTCTCTATTATCGAGAGTGTGCCGGAGGCTGGTACGGTATATAGAACAAGCTATTTTTACTCGTAGTTTGAAGCTTGAAGTTTGAAGATGACTTTGTGTGAAATTTCCATGAATATTTATTAGTTATTAAAATACAAATATAGTTGGCCGTAAAGTAGGTGTCACCCAGGAAGATCAAGAATTAACTTCTCGTCAATATTTTTATTCAGGTAAACATAAAACACAATTTGAGGGGGGCAATTGCTGGCATCCTTAAGTGAGAACCCTCTAGTATCCCTATTATAACCCACGTACCCTCTGGATGGTGCCAATGGAGCAATTAAAAGTAGCAGTAGAACTTATGTCAAGCTCGTCCAAAGAAGTACTGCCTACACATGGCATAGTTCTACTGATTTTTAGGTTGCTTTAGCACCACCCAGGAGGCACGTAAAGGGTATTCATCTACGGACGCGAGCAACATGGAGTAACTTAATCTTTACAAATAAATAAAACAAAAGTGTCTGTTTGTAATGTCAAAATAATAGCTTTTTACGATAGCATTGCATTAGAAAGTATATACGGTGCATATAACAAAAAAAGGCTATTTCATAATATTTGTATGTGTCTCTCTGTCTGTTTGTTCCGGCCAATCTCCAAAATTTGGACCGATTTTGACGAGATTTTTTATTATTATTATTATTATTTTATAAATAGGACACCCAACACAGGATTACACTGGGGATACAAATATTAATTTAAGTTGTTTACAGACTTAGTAATCCCTGTAGAAGACGGATTTTGAACGAATTTTCAGACCTAAAAACAGCATTACGAAAAGCTTCACCTAAACATACATTTCCATACAATTCACACAATTATCTCACCCAATTTGTTTCAAAAAACAAACACGACAAGGTCACGTCGTATCGTACAATTTGTATACGTCACGTCACACGTACTCGCACTTCACAAGAATATAAATATTACTGGTCAAGTGTGTGTCGAATTCATATCGATAGTTCCGTAGGCTTCGTGATATTTAAAACGGCTATAGTTGAAAAGCTTAGTTTGTAATAACTGCCTTCGAAGCGAGGGTTCTTGCGTTTGATAGGCAATTTTTTTGAGATGAGCGTTAAGTTTTTTCTCGGGTGTTGGGTGTTTGCCTTGTGTCTCTGTGTTTGTCAATGCAATGTGATACAGGGAATTCTAGTGCATTTATACACTCATACTCCTGCACTAGAATTTCCTATTACAAGCACAGAAACCCAAGACCCGAAAACAGACTTTGCGCTCATCACACAAAGTTTGCACTGGCCGGGAATCAATTCCGGTACCCGTCTGTTCGAAGGGTATCTATCAAGTAAACCACGGAGCCGTTTAAAATACATACCTACTCATAACTATCTGCAGTTATCTAGTAACTAACGCACGTAACAAGAACAAAATGGAGTAAAATAATAAAAAATGGATAAATTTAATTTTTAAAATACGGTACCCTAGCAAGAAAATCATCGCACTGTCTGTCCAGCCGTCTGTAATTTGACACCTTTCATTACCATATTTATTGTGAACTTATTTCTACCACATAAACTTATGATCCGAGCAATCCTTATACCGTTGCAATAGAGTTTAAATTCCTGTGTTCTTTGTCTATGTGATCAGCCTTATCCAAATACGAAATGGGTTGCTCAAAGAGGCTATAGGTACGATAGTTTATTTGTATGTGCATTAATATGACGGATGAACTTACCTGTAATATATTATATGAATATGATGTAAGTTATTAGTCATTTAACTGTGGACTAAGAAATGTTTAGTAAGGCTGTTATCTTGAAATACAACGTAATAGACATAATAGGCAGCAATTATAATTGACTGATTTAAAAAATCGAAAGAACCTACTTCGATCTCTGTTTTTTGTAATTAATCTTTGATATACCAATTCCGTCTATCAAATAGGTGAAAAAACGGAATTTGCCAAATCAGTTGACTTGTTAAATGACATAGTTCTGACGTAATAAACATACAAATAAAATTAAAATTATGCTACCACCGAATATATTAAATTGGTACAACTGTAAAACCTAGGATCCAACCATTTCTAATGTAAAGCCAGTTTCGGCTTTAGCTTCCAAAGCAAGGGTAAATGGATTACTTTAAACGAGACCCTGATTAGTAGACATCGTACAAGAAGCATTGCAAGCGTTATCTTTTTTCGAATAAATAGATATTCATGGCCATTTCACACAGCATAGCTTAATAGCTAGCTGGTAGCAGCACAGCTGATAGAATAATTTGTCATTTTTTTTATTGTGTTACTACATATGTACTTATAATACTTACATATTAATATCAAACATCAATGTTCGTCACACAAATGCTTTTTCAGAATAGGAATCGAACACACGACCAAATCGAGCACAGAAGGCAGAGCTACTACCTAGCTACTCTAAAGTTCTGAGGCGGATAATTAGATTTTTGAGTACCCGTATTTTAAAAATGACAATTGCAAAACTGGCATTAATCTGAACAAACTGACGTGAATACTATTATGATAACAGTCTATATATCTTTTGTCTGTTTTCCCAGGTCTCCCCACCACTACGAAGCTCCTCCAGAGGTGGTGAACAGCAGCGTTTACTACCCCCACAAGAGAGATTACTACGAGCAGTACCCGAGGGTGAGCTACCACCTCCCGGAGCCGTGTATCACAGCCGTTGAAGGTAAAATACCTTTTAAAACTATCATGGTTATGAACATTATTATTCGTGTTACCGCGTTATTTAAAACTCACAAATCATGGTAATTATCTCGGTAACACGAATAATAATGGTAAAATACCTGTTTCTCTTTATCGGCCTGCAGTTGACATGAATGTCAGTTTCATCAAAATTATATCCACTTTTTTTTTCATTAAATTAAACAAATGTACTTTGTAAATTTAATGCGAACGCCTAATAAATAACCTCGTGTTAATTTTTTGTTCTACACTTGTTTTACTTTATATAGATATGTTTAAAATTGTTATTTATTATATTATTTCTAAACGCTTTAAATAAAAGGAGGAGGATTTCAATTCAGTTGAATTTGTATTTATTTTATATATTTTTTTTTTTGATGATTTTATTTTTCTTGATAGGATATACCTTCAAGGTATAATCGAGGATAGCAATCATTTACTCATAAGGGGTAAAATAAGATAAAAATATTGAAGTCGGTTTATTCGATTTTCAAATCAGTGACTTGTTTTCTGTTTTGTGTCTTTGTAGCTGAATAAATGAATTTTCTATTACTTATATTCTATTAGCCGAAAAATGGCGTATGGCTAGTTCGTAATCCTATTGTGATTGTCAAAATATTTAATTGGGTTCTGGTATTAAGCTAATTATTTTTAAGTCGGAACGGACTACAAAGCCACCAAGCATTTTATAACTTAAATTATAACCAATTTATTTTATACATTATTTTTGTGCTTGCTACGCCATCTAGTAGCCCAAGCGGGACGTATTGTTTTCTTCTCGACTGTAACTGATTTATATATTGTCCATAGGTGTTGAATACTCCCCCGCGAAACGCATGCGTCTCTCCACCTTAGAAGACGACGGCATGGACAGGTGGAACCCCAGCCCTCCTTGGTCGGACACCACTCTCAAGATGCAGGACTACAGCCAGAGATTCGCTTACATACCCATGCCACCTGCCGAACGGGCTATGGTCACTTAGCACCTTCTATTGGTGTGGTACCATAAGATAAACCCATAAGAATAAAAGCCCTTTTTCTATTTTAGATCATCGTTTTAACAAACATCCATGTAATATTAATCGGGTGGGATTAGCGGGATTATATGATCTCTCTATCAAATTTGATATTGGACCCCAAAAGTAAGGTTGAAGGTTTAAGATTTGAGCGTATAGATCTTACCAGTTGTGAACACGCTAATGCTTAACAGATTACAATACAATAAATACTATATGCATCCCGATTAAGGGCAGCAAGGCAAGCCGAGGTCCGTACCTAAATGGTGCCTTTGGTTTGCTGCTATATTTAAATTAAGTTTTAAGTTGGTTGAGTGCTATCGGCCCTCATCAAAAGCCCGAGTAAAGTTGTCAAGGCCATCTGCAACCAACAAAGTAAAAAAATACTAGATGTATAATCAATCTCAAACTTTTGGCGATGCCTTTAATTACATCCATGGACATTTGATTTTGCTCATAGTTTGAGTTTTGAGACATAGTGTTGAGTATAACTCCTGTACTGCCTATGCTGGTACCATCATGTAATACATACGAAGGAAACCGTCCCTATTTATTTTATTACCAAAATGTTTTCAGATTGACATACAGTATCCATTAGTTTGTAATATCTAGTGTTGTGACTATTTCTTCCTATATCTATGCATTTATAAATTGTCGATAAGCTGTTACTTAAGCTATTAGTTTGAAGCTCAATTTTAAGAATTTACAGTATTTTATTTATAAGTAGCGTATGTATATTTAATTTAAGTAGTTAAGTAATTTTAGAATGGAAAACAATTCCGTCCAAATATTAAGTGCATTGCATTCCAAAGGAATAGATAATTATATTATTTTTTTGTAAATATTTTCAGTATTTACGTATATACTATTTTGTAAATATAAATCGGTGTATAACAATGCAATACAATTTAGAATTATGGAAATAAATTGAAGTTAAGTCATTTTGGTTTGTTTTTATTTCTACTGGTACTCATACTGGGACCCAATAGGAGTTTTTACCAAATTCGTGTAATTTTTCGTGTCCTAACAAATAATCAAAAATGCAATCTATGGCACAGAAACCTCAGTACGTGAGTGTTATCTTAAGCGATATCATTATCACGTATGAGTCGAATCACGAGGATATTTTTTAATTCCTCGTTTACTCATTCTCAAATACTCATTCATTTCTTTAAATGTAAAGTAGGTATCATTTGGACAGTTCAAAATCTACACGCACAATTAAACATATTCGTGAGCTTAAACGTGTCACAGGAGCTCCTTAGGCACATTACATGCACACAGATATGTCAAATAATTGTCAGTTTTATGTTTTAGCCAGTCTTATTGAACACTGCAATTGTTTAGTCAAGTATCAAAAACCAGAGTACTATTTTTGGAGGGTCCATGTTGATCGAAACTTTGAACCCTTTGAGTCCTTACACGTAACCCCTGAGTAACAGTAGTGTATAAAGAGCGACACAAGGGAGCAGTAGAACACACCTGGGAATCTGGAAGGTGTGGGTGCAGGTTAAACCACAAGTGAATGAGACGATACATCTCAGTCTATGGCGACGGATGCAGTAGGAGGTGACGGACAGGACAGGATGGGTGTTCTCTGGCGCCAACCAGGTGTCGGGAAGAATCTAATTAAATAATAAATTAATAAATGTTCCTGGACATTTTATCTCTAATCTAGCCTCAAAATAATCATAGCATTGAATACATATATATACTACTTTTTGTACACACCCAGACATAGAAAAAATATTGAGCTGTGAGGTCGTATAACTGTTGTTATAGGCGGAGGTAACCACTTAACATCAAGTGACTATTGAACTGGTCCCGTCACTTTTGTCACATGTCAATTCTCTCACTGCGGGGTGCATCAGTGAGACGTATGACGTCACCAGATTTTTTTACATCGAATCCCGATAACAAATGTTAATACTTCATTGCAATGTAAGTTTAATTACATAACAGTATCACACTAATGTTCGACTGAGGTCTCGTTTCCGCCATTAGTTTACTCATCGAGGTAAAATGATACGTTGATAATGTACGTTACATCCCCATCTCGGGTGGCAGGCGCAACGCGATTATTAACTGGCTTATTTTGAAGACTTTTCGAGCGTTAAATATTTTTGTGGTGATAATCTTTACACGCCGTCTTTGTTCTTCTTTTTTCTTTCAATTAACTGTCAAAAACATCCTTCACGGAGTTCGCACCCATTCAATGCTGCCAACAACAGCAATGTTATCAACACTATGCGACATAGGTCTTGCCTTACTTGCATTGGGAGGACCTAAGTCGTATGATTGTTGTTATGGGTGGAGGTAGCCTCCTAACATCACTAGAGTCCTGGACTCCAGCGGATCTCGTCACATTCGATACATAAAAAAATATCAGCAAAAACATTATATTTGATAAAACCAAAGTACAGTCAATATATATCTATATATGATTCATATTTATTTCGGTGCTGTTGATGACCAATACTCTCTAACCAATAAAAAATATTGTTTATATAAGTAAAGCGTAACCATGACTTAGTTTGCTAAAATTGGATTAAATTGGAATTATACCGAATTAAAATTGACTCGTATTTGTAGGACATTTTTCTTTCTCCGTAAAGTCGACAGACACTTTCTGACATGATATTTTGACACCTCTCCGAATATTCTAGATCTTTGCCATGGCCGTGTAATCAGTCTCGATCGGCCCTACGCACCGGTACCAATAAGGATCAACAGATGCAAACTAATACAAGACAAGGCCATACATACAAATTCTTAATTAAATTAACCTGTACGAATGCCTTTAATGGCACACATTAGCCACAAATACAATTGCATAAGTTTCACGAATCATATTTAAATGTCTAATGTTGGTAGAGTTGGTACGTCCGACTGTGTTGGTGTATCCGACTATATATTGTATATTAATAATAATAATTTAATTCAGACAAATCATCCATATTTACTAAAAACATAAAAAATATAAATTCCAAAAATTCAAAGTCAAACAATTTCCAGAAAGTTATAGGACTACTGGATGTTGAAACACACGATTATTATTCTATAATTTATTTTTTTATGCGAGTAAAAAAAGTTTTTTTTTGGCCGTTACGTCATAACGTAACGGCCCACCTGATGGTAAATGGCAATGACAACAACAATCCTGCTCAGTATAAGACATGGTACATGGTCTGCATAAATTTCACTGTGATGCTTTAAAACAACAAGGGATGATCTAATTTCAAAGCTTTTTTTGTATAAACAAAGCCATTAACCAAATATTTTAAAATAATTAATATATTATAATTTTAAAAAAAAATGTTGCGTGTTGTTAAAAATTTAAAATATAAAATTAAAAATATCTGTAACATTCATGATTGATGTTAATCATGCTAACATTTTTTTCCTTAGAACTGTTGTCTTATTCATCAGAAAGGTTTTAGAAACTTTCGTTTTCAGGGTTTTATATTTTTGTAAAAGTGCATATTCACAACATAGGTTTTAATGCCCCAACTCTAATTGCATTTACATTAGGAAACAACTATCGATGTCTTAATAGTTGTTACTGCAGTCCATTCTAGGAAAAGCTCCAAGGTGGTAAGCTAGGACTCTTGCTGGGTACGTGGAAAGAGACTTTGTGGGGGGAACGAAGATCATGTTATGCTGGTGGCGCTTCGGCTGTCAATCAGGGCAGCGCTAAGCCCGATGAAATAGGGTTCAAGCCTTGAAATATCTAGCTTAGTATAGAAAATATTATATTGTAATAGAAACATAATTAATATCTATATATAAATATTGCTTTGCTCGCCTCAATATTTGTGTATTGCAAAAAAGAAAATTAGGAAGAACCCAAAGGAATAGGCCGATAATTGTTATTGGCAATTTTGTATGGAATTTGCCACTTCGGAATTTTAGATGGTTCACCAAGTTCGCCGGGTCATCTTGTATTAAATAAAATGCGATTCTGGCTTTGACAATTATAATGAAATATTGTTAAACAACACTAGAAATGATGCAGACAACCCCCAACGTGGGTTGATAAATTTGCAATCCTTAGGACGTCTTGGGAAATAAGCTAGTTGGTTCCATAATCGGATTTTATTGCGTTTGACAACAATAATAACAACTACACAAACTATATAAAAGATACTTTACTAGCTCCTCGAAAGTGGCCCGCTTAAATTATGTGCATGCACACAATTTGCCTTTAGTCTCAATCGGACTGGAGCCGGCGAAGCTCATAAAATAATAATATTTTTCACGCTGCGCACGTCCATCTCTGTCTGTCTTTACCTAAACCTGCTGTGTGATTGTGTTATGTGCAGTGGTATGTGGACCAGTTTATGGTAACGTAACTTTAGAAATAGGCGTATCGTCCTGTTATTATAAATTTAATGTACAACAGCGATCTATAGGAAAATTTTCACGATTTTCACCCCCGCTTTTTGCTCGAAACTTGCACCTGATAATCTCTAGTAAAACTTAAATCAATTGTTATTTCAATGATGTTCACCTGACTGCTGGTATGATGAATTATTGATGGCCAGGATACGTGATCCTCTATCCCATCTTGCCCTGAACTACAACCAGGCACATGATTTGTAGACACAAAACATATTCACCTAGTAAAATAAACGAGCAAGTTACATTTATCAAAACTACCTTACTACTATTATACTGTTGGATGGATGGTTTGTTACTCAATCACGCCAGAACGGCTGAACGGATCTGCATAAAACCTGGCGCGGAGATAGATTATAGTCTGGATTAGTACATAGGCTACTTTTTATCCTATGGAAAAATGTATGGTTCCCTTATGATGTCCAGCCGTGGGTCACGCCGCGGTTAGTTTTTCATACATTAACCAACCAAATTAAATCAACCGTGTATATCAATTCAGTATTCAGTATTTGAGCTCGTATCATGTATACGTAAAAGGGTGTGGGATTCACTGAAATAATAAGCTTTTCAGGCTTGAAACGTTCACTTTTACGATTCAAGGTAATTTACATTACAGTTAGTTTCTGTAGAATCACCACTCAGGAGATGTTATATCGTCTAGTGAAGGCGTATAATATCAGTTACCTACTCCTAATACTGCAAATGGTCTATTATTTATAATAATAATTTTGTAGCAAGAAATGTATACAGAATGAGTATTTAATTAAATAATGTGGAATAATAATTTCATTTATTTGTAACAATGCACGCTTGATACTTGTAAACTTAAAGTTTTTTTTTATAGTCATGGTGAAGTATACTACATAAGTTCTGATGATTGCTAGCCCCACACAAAGATGTTGTGGATGACTAGTCCTTTCCGAAATGATATAATACATACATATTGAATAATGTGAAGTGGATATTACTGGATTTACCAATAATTTGGTTAACGCAGTATTTAAGTAAAGAAGATATATCAGTACCTAACATTAATTATTCACATGAAATTTATTGTTCAACGACGGCTATTTCATTATTTAGCATGATGTATTAAATATCCACACTAAACTTATTTTGTTTGTACAAATCCGGTCATAGATCAACGACGTTTTGTTTTTAAAATTTGACTAAACAATAATGCCGCGTTGTCTTGATTGTCTCACCGTTTTCTATCTTTACTCGAGAAAAAAATACTTTTCAGTAGAATCACTCTGAAGATTGTATACAGCTATATGGTTTTCAGTATCTCTAAAGTGTGAACCGTGGAATATTTATATTACAACAAGATCTAGGTGACTTCATTTAGAATGTATAATTAGTTGGAGTAAATATGAACGGTGGTGCTAATATTAACCATCAAAGATTTCTGTGAGATAACTTGGTAATGTAATTTCTATTGTTTGAAAGAGAGTCGTATGTTTTGTTCTGTATGCTTGTATTGTTACATTTTCCCGGAAATACAAAAGTAATTATATGTATCGATTGCGTTATTTTAGTAATAATATTTTGTCTTCCTTCATTAAATATGAATTATCTGATATTACATTAAGGAAATTTTCCTATAGGAGTATACGGCAGAACTTTACGCAGTGAAACACTAGAAAACCTTTTAGGTTTAACTTTTTGGGTTTGTGAGGAACTTACTTACTTATACTAATTTCCAAAAATATAACATTATAATGTAATATAGTAATGTTTTAATAAAGTATTGTAGACCCAATCGAACCATCTTAAATACTATTAGGTAACAAATAATAATTCAATTAATTATATAGAACCAATGCCGCGAGCATTGCAATGCAAGCGACGCATCGTTTCGCATTAGCGCACTCGTTAGAGGAAAACAAATTAATATATTATCTATACGCTAACTCTTTCCGATCACATCGCCCGTGGGAAAGGTCGATCTGCAGCTAATTTATTTCAATGGCCAATGAATCGTAAGCAAATGCGAGTTGTCGTCAAAATTTTGCAACAACGGTAGTTGGAATCATTTGTTTCGTCAAAATTACCCTGCATTAGGAAAACTTGATACAATAAACTTAAGTTCTCGATTAATAAGTAGTTGTTGTCACTATCTTATATCGAAACCGAAGATATGCGTACGGGTACATTAGATTGCCACCAACGATGGCAAAGCCGATGACAACTGGGAATATAAAATTCATAAACTCATAAAAAAAATGGGAATTTCTTATTTTTATTTATTTCACAATTGCCACCAGTGGTGGCGGAGATGGTGGAGATAGCAACAGGGACTAGACCAATAAAACTCCTGCGTTAGATTTACATTATTTAAATAAGATATTTTTTCTGTTGTCATTTTCTTTATTACTCAAGATTACCAGGTATGGAGGTAGAACTTCTCCCGGCAAACTTTGCACAAGTTCTACTACTACTTTTTGTTGCTCCTTTATCACCACCTAGGGGTATGTGTAGGGACTCTGTTTATCAGACACACATTTATCAGTTTCCCATAAAATTATGTGAGCGTTTAGGAATCAGTAATCGTCGTCAATAAACACATCACACACTACGTGCGAGCCAATAAATCCGCATTTTTATGCGCGTGCGCTTATTTTTATTCATAACTGCATCATGCAATTTAGTAGTTCTGTGACTTTCGGTGTCCAAACCAGGAGGCACTGACCGAGCTTCGCTAACTACTGATTTAATAAAGAATCTTAGAAACAAAGGCTGAAACGAGGATGTAGGATAAATGCAATTTATTTAAAAACAGTAGGAAAAAGCGACAAACGTTACGTTTGCAAAAACTGAGCCATATATCAAAGTCACTCGAATGTTCAGAGGTCAGGTACCATAGGGGTATAATTCGGTTCCAAATCCCACATAACTCCCCCCCAGAGCAATTGGTGTATCTGTTGCATATTACCCCAAGTAAACAAAAAAAAGAGATCAAAGTCAAAGTCAAAAATTATATTTGCGTTGAATTCTTAAAAAAATACTTAAAAAAAGCTATGGTCAGAGCATAATGAACATTTTGCATAATGAAAAAGTAAAAACATACAACTTATAAATAAAGAGTTTTTAATACTTAGTGAGTAATCAGTTCAGGATCCTTCTGGAAGCAACCTTAGCTTTTGTGAATAAGGTATATGAATCGTAATATCTGAAACTCAAATCTGGGTATCCGCTAGTATTTATCTACTAATCCAAAAATTTTAACACTTACAAAGTAATCTCTTTACATAGGTATCTAAATAATATACAAACACAAAGATTAAAAGATTTTTCGAACGGTGAAAACTTCAGTGGGGCACTACACCTTGTGATTTCATCTCATAGGAACGCAGACGTGACTTTTATCACGTAAATGCATGTTTGTTCCTCAAAGTGTCTCAAACACAATAGCTAAATCTTTTTCGCATCATATATTATTTACCTTGCTAGAACACATAATTCGTTTTCAAAGGATGCGCGTACAAAGTGTCAGATAAAAAACCATTAAAATGCGGTTTATGGCAGAACGGACGATATCGTGATAAATATTCATGCAAATAGACATCCTGGATTCCGTTTAAAAAGGAAAATATCAACGCGAACGGATTTCATACAATGGCTTATAGATTAATCGCCAATGCTTCGCAATAAATATCATTATGCGCATTTCCTAGATGTGCAAAACTTATTTTATTAGTGCAAAAGTTTAGGTCGACACATTCAAAATGTCACGTGATGCAACGACTTTAACCAAATATGCTTGGGTCAGGAGTATGACAACGTTCCCGTGTTCCCGCCACTAAGCGGCAGAGGAGGACACCGTGGGGTTTTAGTGGGTCTAGTCCCACATAACCGCTCTGTCTCCCCGTGGCAGGGCGGTATGCGAGTGCTTTCACCAAGAAAAAAAAAAAATTGTAAGATAAAATATTTAAATAAATAAATAACGCTTACAAATTCATACTAGGATTGTCTGTGTCTCAGATGGCATGGACAAACACCTAAGACCCGAGAACAAACTTCATGCTCACTACACAAAGTTCGAAGTGCTTCGAAGTCTAACTACATAAAAATGGAAAGGCAAAAAAAAATAAAAAATCCCTTGTATTTTGTCCTCATTACCTATCATCTCATATTGGGAGTAGAATAGAATATATACGGGTTCAATCCCAGGCAGAGACAAGCTATTTGATAACATATTTACAATGAGGAGGTAATTAATAAATTCGTCGATTTGATTCAGCAATGTCATGTAATTCCAAACATATCAAACATTTCAAAATTGTACCAAGTTATTGCGCTGTCTCATCGAGACTTTATTACTTTAAACGAGCAATTCTTAATTATTTTTCTTCTCTTTATTTTATAAAAAAACGTTTTACACAATAAAAAACTTTATATATTTATATATTAAACTTTATATGTTTATACATGTATGAGTGCAAATTCATATCTTCTGCAGTTTTATACTCAACTTTTATAATGAAAAGTCTTCGTAAACGACTACATTTTCTTGGTTTCCCCAACCACATTGAAACCCAATATTATACGCCCAAATACATTTCCATCACTTATCACCTCAAGCAAAAAGCTAAAAGCAGGTCTAAACACGAACTCAAGAAGTTAATTATTGTAAACGCGCCACACATTATGCAGTGCCAGTTACCATTACTGTTAATGTGGAATACTAAGTGGATTACCATCAAAGCCGCGATTCCTTTATTCGTGTAAATCGAATTGACTTGATATTGAAAACAATCGACAGGGTAATGCACGACTCTATGGCGCTGCTTTAGAGATGTTCAAAAGCTGTGTTTTGTTATCGATATGAAATCTGAATTTATTTCATTCACATTGCCATCTAGACCCAGACTAAGACATGGTTTGTACTTTAGGAACTAGATTAATATTAATAATACTTAGTATATAGTTTTATTTTCGATTCCACCAACCACCTACTAAACTGTTAAGAATCGTTTTATGAGAAGAGTACCTAATGGTTGTAGTTAACAAATTTAATGCTTGAATGCTATCCATTATAATTAGTTGGTTTTAAATTATTTTGCATTATAATTAATTACATAATTGCATGTTAACAATAACAGTTCAAATTGTAAACTATCCAGTGTTTATACTGCCCTTATCTCATTTTCACTATTTTCAATATCCGCAAATATGTGTCATCATTTTCTGTTTTTTTTTCTATTACAATCTAGAAGTTTTAACATATTCCAAAACTCAAATCCTGTTTCTTAAAGGCAGTTTTTATTTATCTTTTTAGACAATCAAAATGATAGGTGACATTTAGTCGCCAGCCATTGTCTCGAAATTACAATATAACTTATTGTTGGTAATTAAGTTACGGAACTAACGGATACTCGTTTCATGGCAAACAATTTCTTAAAAATCTGCTGGCATAGCAAAATTTTATTTTTGGTAAATTAAATATATTGAACCCACTTTGCTGTAACAAAACTGCGAGTTTAAGTAACTAATTTATCATGATAAAATATCACTTACATCTTTTATACAGCAGATATTCTGAAAATAATCTCTGGGAAACATTATTTTTATTAGCTATAATAAGATTCTAAGGTTAAACAAAATTATGATAAATATAACATTTGAAACTTGATACAAACAGGGAAAACATGTCAGGCAATTAAAATTCTGAATACAGATTATCGGAACATCTTCAGACCATCTGTTACAGAGATAAAGAAGGACCTACGTGTAATCGCTAAAGTGTTGCTTTCCAAAGGTTATTAATTTGGTTATATTTTTATACCTCAAAACTCATTTATCAAACTCTTTAAAATGATCTTATTTAAAATGGTTGGGTTTTTTATCGATAGGATGCACAGTTTAGCCATAAATCGCGAAAAACTGGTTTCAACCACTAAAAACCCACCCCATTCCATCCCGGATAGTAGCAATCGATTGGATTTTTTTCCCTCTTTTACAATAGCTTGTTTAACAATATCCCACTGTCACATTTCTGTAACTAATTTTTGTTGTTCGGACCCTATTTCTACTGGTCTAATCAATAAATCGATATCGACAACTCCATATTGACACTCCCACCCCTACATATTTATACACACGCACGATTTTCATGTCATTTGCCACGTGTTCGCCGGACTACACGACAGAGGGTGACACCCTGAATTGAAAATTAGAACTCTCCAACCCTTTCTAATTCTAATTGTTGAGGCACGTGCCGGTCGCATCTCCTGAA
The DNA here is from genome assembly GCA_921293045.1 of Aplocera efformata. Classification (NCBI taxonomy): domain Eukaryota; kingdom Metazoa; phylum Arthropoda; class Insecta; order Lepidoptera; family Geometridae; genus Aplocera; species Aplocera efformata. The sequence goes on from OV121057.1 coordinate 5,047,242, forward strand.
TTTCAAATACAATTTTAAGTCATTAAAATAAAAACAAAGACTTTTTGTTACGATTTAAAACAAAGGGTTGTAATCGATAGATGATAAAATCTTTAACGGTAAAATTTTTCAATGTATGCCGAGTTTAGGCTTGTTTTGATAATAATAATAGGTGGTATTTCTTATTTAACTAAAGTGACAAAACGAGCAGACAAAAAAGACAACCTGATTGATTTTGCCTCCCGTAGATAGCAAAACGAATCTGGTACCTTTTTTTTTTTTTTTTTTTTTTCCGTGGAGAAATGTCTTAGCATACCGCCCTGCCACGGGGAGACAGAGCGGTTATGTGGGACTACCCACTAAAACTCCACGGTGTCCTCCTCTGCCGCTTAGTGGCGGGAACACGGGAACGTTTATACACACATCCGCGATCCCGCCGCAGCTGCCCGTTTCCGGACCCTCCTTGGGATGGCAATGCCACCATCCTCCCTCGCCACGACACGCCAGGACACGAGGCGCGTCGCAACCACCTCGGGGACCATGCCAGCGATAGGACGTCAGACTACCCCGTGTCAGACGCCCTAGGTCCCCATGCGACGGGTCAGATATGTGGCCCCGTCGCCTGCCACTACGGCCGCAGAGGATAGGGAGAGTGGCGCCTCTCAATACCAACACTCCTCTTCCCCTGCGGCCCCACCGCGTCCGCCATCAAACGGTGGCGACCCCGCCGTGGCCGCGGAAGGTAGGGAGAGCGGCGCACCGCTATACCGGCACTCCTCTCCCGCCGCGGCCCCTAACCCTCAGCTGCGGTGCCGCCCATACGACACCGCAGCCCGCCTCAGTTGCGGTGCCCCCCATAAGGCACCGCCACCTACTGTGGCCGCTCCTAGTCGGCTTGGAGGCAAAGCCTAAAGGAGCAGCCCCTCCCGGGTTCCTCTTGGCTTCACCGTGGGCAGCCCAACCACGGTTACTAAGCCCCCCCGCCCCGACAAGGCGGGAACCCGCGGGGGGGACGACTCTGGTACCTACCGAAGTATGAAAAGATCCAAGTCGCATCGCATGAACCTGTAAGGTATTAGATGTTACGTTTTTTTTTATTCAAATGGTTTGAGTATGGTGTCTGGGTGTGCTATGATATGTATTTAAAGCATGTCACTGTTGCAAATATTTTTAACATGAAACTTTCTCGATTTTATTATTGCATTTTAATTACAATGGCGTAACTTTAAAAATACTGATCAACTTTAGCGAACTAATTCAGCGTTCAAAAACTATTATAGATTTTAATTCTTACAAAAGTTATTTTCATAAATATAGTATAATAAATAAATACATTTTTGAACAATTTTATTTTCTACAATATGTACATTTGTATAAGCCTTGAAGGCTTTTCATCGTCTCTCAAATTAATTGGTAAGCAATAATTACTTTATTACTTTATTAATAATTACTTTAATACCACAGGAAAATTACAGGACACTTGAAAGCAGCTATAAGTGTGAAATACTTTTCATTATTATATCGACTATTTGAACCATTTCTGAGGTATACTGTATTTCTGTGTATACTGTAATAACAAATAATTATTAAAATAGATCCACAATTGGCTTAAATATTACGTCACAGATATGATACATTTTTATTAATTTAGATTGATATTCATATTTTATACAAGTAAATACAAGTAAAAAACATATATTAAAAAAAAACAGCCCAATTGTTCAATTGGGCTACTTCCTAATTTTTGGATATCGGTTTTATATAGTTAATCTTGGAGTTATATTTGTGGTATAACTGGGTCTAGAAACAAAGGACCGTGGGAAAGGCCAGACGTGGGTTTGCTATCTAATCTCCCGTCTGTGGGGCCATAAAGTGACAATTTCACAAAAAAGTCTAAGAATCAGTTCGCGAATTTTGCTACCTTTCTATTTCCTTCAATGTTAATTTAAGTACTTGCCAAGTAAATAGAAATCAGTGGGTGAGTAAAAACTGAGTATTCCGTACCATTAATTGTTGTTCTTATTATTAGCTAGCGACCAGCACCGACTTCATGCGGTTCCTATACAAAAATACGTTCCAAATTTACAATATTCACGTGGATTTTCCAAGAAAATACTTTTATTTATATTCAAACCTTGTCCTGACAACGAACAGACCAAAAATCAATCAGTTTAATCGGCCGTTCTCAAATGATGCTGCGTCATAATCGTAAAATAAAAGATACAATTACGATAGTGAAATACTAGATGAAGCTTAACCATCTTTAGGGTTCCGTACCCAAAGGATAAAACGGGACCCTATTACTAAGACTCCGCTGTCTGTCTATCCCCAGGTTGTATCTCATGAACCGTGATAGTTAGAGAGTTGAAATTTTCACAGATGATGTATTTCTGTTGAGTGTATTTCTGTTATTCCTTTAGATCTCAAGTATCACAACACATCAAAAAAATTGCTAAATAGCATTTATGTAATTGTTTGGTTACTTGTCAGTAGGTGAATACTCTCACATCCCCTACACGAATCCCCTGGTTGGTACGAAAGGAACAATCTAAAGAAAATTAAAGTAGCAATATCGCAAATTCTACTTGTGCCCTGATCGTTCAGAGAAGTAGTAATGCCCCCACAACTAGTAATACGCCACCAAGCAATAGTGCACTCGCGTTGCTGTGTATTTTTTGTGCCGGTGCGTGTAGAAGGATATGAGGCTTGTGAAATTACAGGCACATGAAAGGTTACATACATGTGCAACGCAATGAGACTTGGGTTTTCTCATAATTAGGTAAGGGAGGACCTGAGTCATATTGCTGTTGTCTACGGACCGTGGTAACCACTTAACGTCAGGTGCGCCAGCTGGTTTAGTCACTTCAATTGTATAAAATATTACTTGTCCTACTTCAAAGTTGTCACGTACGACGGGTTAGTATTACTACCAAGGCGCGACAACAGATGTTTCACATTAAAATGTTATCTTATTCGTAAAAAATTTGCCAACATTTTTATTATGTACCTTTCTCAGTACCCAAGAAGACATAATATTTTTTAAACTCGTAATGCCATCTAGTGGTTATACGCTGAATGAACTTAATCGTTTGAACTTGGAAGTCGCCACAGATATGTAACCTACGCCTGAGAACTAACTTCGTTCTTAGTTCGTCAGAATTTATGTAGATGGCGTAGTCAGTAATGTTTTATTTACTAACTAGATGACCAGGTGAAATTGGTACCAACAAAAATTCCGAAATTGCTTCCCATACAAAATTAATTATTTATACTTTGTCGATTTTCGGCTTTACCCTTGGATTTTAGCAATCAGATTTTTTTTTACCCACCAGATTATTGAGGGGAACAAAAAACAAAAAAGATATAAAACTCGGTCGAGTCATTTTCGAACAAAGAGTGAGTCAGACAAAAACTAAACATAAAAATCATTTGTGGAGTACAAATCCAAGATGGCGGCAGTGAGACAAGGGTTGCAATCCCACAAACTTGGATTTAACTTTAAACTATCCTTGATATCTGAACAATAAAATTGCGTCCTCTGACAAATGAAACCCTAAATGTTACTTTTCAATACACAACATTCACAAATTGACAAATAATTTGACCAAATCACATGGAAAAAAGAACTTTCAATCTTTTCCGAATTTTCCATTTTATGAGACCTTAGTGGACCATGGTTTCTTACCTAGTGTAAGTAGTAGTAGTCTACACTTGATAAATAAAAAATAAACATCCACGGACAATGTATACCCACAGTTTAATGCGCACTTCTCATATTGGCTTATTTCCCAGGTATCTACCAATTCCAAGATTATTTGCTAAACTGCTCCACGAAAAACCTACTTTATAAAATGAGTTTCATTTTACTCCAAGAGAATATAAGACACTTCGCTGTGTGTAGTCCATGTACAGCGACCTTATACTGGCTTTGTATATGAACCCGTTTAGAGAAAAAGTAGTAACAAACAAGCATTACACCATGCTTTATTATTTGCTGATATGGATCAGCAAATACCTAATTTAATTTTAACGTACTTAATTTACATAATTCGTGATAATATTCCTTACTAATTAGTAATTTTGTCGATTATATTCCTAGCTGAGACAGAAAAAAGTGTAGCATATATAGTTCTATAAAATATAGTTCTACTATCCATCTTAGCTGAGACGAAAAAAAGTAAACGAATTTATTATTCTTCGCATTTTATGAAACTATTATATGCTACACATTTTTCTGTCGGAGTGTGGTATTAGCCTGTTGCGTCGAGCATTTGATTGGATTCAAATTTAACTGATGTTTATCGTAATTACATAAATACATTTGTATTTAATTTCCACGATCAGGTTGCGCGCCTGTCGTGTCAGGCGTGTCGACTAGTCGGCGACCGCTTGCTGTTTGAAATGTCCTTTAAAAAATGTTATGTGACTCACTGTGATCCTAATAAGAATACTCTAACATATCTTTATGTGGCTAAATAATTAAACTGATATTTTAATATTTGATGACTAATATTAAAAAGGCAAAAGATTGTATGTTTGTGTATGTATGTGTATGTTGTTGGCTTGCAAGCAAAACCTTAAAGAGCTGCCCCTCCCGGATTTGTAGTTAGCCTTAGCTCTTTGCACAAGAACTTCAAAAGTTTCTTGGGAAAGCTATGGGCAATCTGTCCTTAAATTGTGTCTCTGTGAGGTCTACAACGGATTGAATGATTTACGAACTTTTGCCGATTAAGTTGCGGTCATATTATGCCTGAGCGGCCGCAAACATCCTCCAAGCTATAAAAGGCCGTGATGCCATTACATTTCACACAATTCACAATAAAAACGAATAAATAATTCTTTACGCACTGTTTTCGTCGTGAAATCTAGGTGATAACTATTAAATCGCGTTACCGGCAAGTTTACGTCTAGATTTGTTACTGTTACTGTAACTGTTGTCATGGGCGGGGGTCGCCACTTACCACCAAATCTCGTCACTTACATAAAAAAAAGTCTAGATGTCAAAACTGAAACCCTCACTCGCGAAATTTTGAACAACCAATGACATGCGTTGACTCTTCTTCTTCGTTGACGTTGACTTGACTTCTTCGTTATGGCTTTTTGAGTCTCTAGCCACTTAAATTCTGCCAGTGTCCATTTTAAGTGTCAATGACTCAAATAGAAATGTTTGAAGAGAATGTTAACATTGACATTCAATTTTCTTTTTACATCCCACCTGCTGCCACAGAACACCTCCTCACAGATATATCTGAATACACTATAGAACACTATAATATCTTTAAACCAACCAATATATAATACCGTATGGTACTGGTAACCAGTATCGATATTGGTAACATGGCCGCGAAAAGCTTTCGTTGTTTCTGAATAAAATAAATATTCTACCTTTGAATTGGTTTATTTTTACTCATCTTATCTTTGCCCTATAATCTAGAAAAAAATTAAACTTTATTTATTGAAACTATATTAAGTCAGATTAAAGAGACAAAACCGTGGCTGGATTGCTACTAGTTCCTTCTACATTTTTCGTAGTTTCATGATGTTTGTGGTCTATTTCTTGTTTATATACCGTCACGATTTCTTGAAACAGGAGCTCATCTTTAAATTCCATGGTATAATTTTGTTTTGTTTCACAAACCTTTATGTCGACGGCACTGTAAACTGAAAATAAATTATAAAGTTATGAATATTGTTCATTCATAAATCAATTTGTATTTATTATGCTTCATTCCTCAGCACCCCGTCATTAAAAAACCGTTTTATTGTACATAACATACCCCTTAAATTAAAAACATAAAAAAAAAGCAATGCACATTGGGCGGCCTTATCGCTTAAAGCGATTTCTTCCGGGCAACCTTAGGATGGAATGGCCTAAAATGAAGTCACAGTCTCGTCAATGTACTTAGCACGTGTGACCAAGACTTAGTTACTATTTTTAATACAAGTGACTGATTTAAAAATCCGACCTTAATACTTCCATTCCTTATTTCCAGCCCTCAGTCCTCAATGTACCCACATTTAAAAAAATAAACATCCAAATATGTGTACAATGGGTCAAAAAAAAAAGAAACACAAAAGCAAAATACGCAAAAAAGTTTTCTTGGATGAAATATTTTTCCCACTTATTTTGATTTAACAACCAGACTATTGAACTGATTTTTAATCTTTCAAACAAAAAATGATTCTCCTAATCGATTGATAAATGACGGAGATCTGAGGTTTTAAAAAAATACAACCGAATTAATAAACTCCTCCTTTGGAAGTGGCTCGTAAAATAGATAGTACTATCTGATAGTATAATTATATAATACGTACCACCAGCTCTGTTGCAATTTGCTCGATACATCACGCAAATATCGTCAAAGTAAGCCAAGAACGCTGCCATTTCGTCATACCCACACACTTTTGGCCCCCCAGAAGTGCAAAGTTTGAACTTATAACAATTAAATTGGGAAAAGCGAGAGAGAAAAAGAGCTTGCTCCTGAAAAAAAATAACGAATTTTTATTAACGGTTTAGTAGTTGTCCTAGTTAAAATAGGAGTAGAACTTGTGCCAAGTTCTTCCGAAGAAGTACTGCCTCCACACCTGGTAATCTGCTGCCAAGCATTGATGCATTCGTGTTCGGTGGAAGGGTGTGAGGCCCGTCTGATGTTAAGTGGTCACAGTCGCCCATAGACAACTGAAAGACGACTCAGGTTCTCCACTACAGAAGTATGAGGAGACCTAAGTCACATTGCATTGCGTCCGTCACTCTGATGCGGGGATGTAACGTCTCAAGTTCCTGTAACCCACACCCTTCCACCGGAACACAACAACGCGAGTGCACTACTGGTTGGCGGCCCATTACCTTTCTGATATTTAGTAAGAAATATGTTAATAGAACTTACATCTTGATAAGTGTAGCTAATAAAATCGACCAAAACTAGAAAAAATAATATAAAATATACTATTAACATGTATAGTTTATTCCAACAAACCATTTGAAGCACCTACATACATAAATTTACTTACTCAAACATAGTATAATTACCACATTCATTTTCCAAAACTACTGATTACTATATATAACTTATATCTTGGCGATAATGTTAAAATAATTACATGCTAATTAGCCTTTACGTCTTCTTTTATTTCTTTTTTTATTACAGGCATTTAAATTCGTAACTGTGAAATCTGAAAACAATAAAATTATAATACTTACTAGCTGCGCCCTGCGGTGTTGCCCCGTTGAGGCCGTTGAGCCATTGCCTTACCAGCCTCTAATGTTCCCACTGCAGGGACACCGGCCTACTCTCGATAATTGAGAGTTAATGGGCTTTGATCTACCACGGGAGCCCAATCCGGATTGGTAGATGTCACATGTCTTCGAATTTTTGGTTCTAAGACATGCCGGTTTCCTCACGATGTTTTCCTTCACCGTTTCGAGAACGTGGTATTGCGCACATAAATTTTTCCAGTGAAAAAACTCATTGGTGCACGTGTGGGTTTGAACCAGCGACCTTCAGATTGAAAGTCGGCGTCTATGCCCCTGGGCCACCACGCTCTCTAATTTGAGCCATTGAGGCGTAACAAAACATACACACACACACACACACACACACACACACACACACACACACACACACACACACACACACACACACACACATGAGTACAAATTTTCGCCTTTATAATATTAGTGTGATTAAAGAATGCTATAATAACAACTTATTTTTATATTATATCGTATGTTACGGACCAAGCTAAAGGCCCACCTGATGTTAAATGCCTTAGTTGATAGTAGCCCTGCCTTCGATGCGAGGGGTCACGGGTTCGATCCCGGCCGGGGCACACTTTGTGTGGTGAGCATGAAGTTTGCTCTCGGGTCTCGGGTGTTTGTCTTGTGTTTCCGTGTTTGTCCATGCCAACTGCGGCACAGTGAATCCTAGTGCAGACGTATGAGTGTGTAAACGTTTATTATTATTATCACTTAGTTCCTCCCTAACCGAAAAATGAAAAGACGCAACTGAAATAGCAATAACTTTAAAATGTCTAGACAGCTAAAAGCTAGAACGCTCTGTTTTCTGTCGCGGGTTCTATCTCCATCTAAGACAAATGAATCTGATGAACATAGATTTATTCTGTTACTGATTTTTAATGTTATATATATGTAATTACAAAAAAAAATCTAATAATAATCTGCATCCCATTGTAATATATAGTTTGGGACTAGATGACGCTGTATAAAATGTCCATATATATTTATTTACTTTTATTCGGTTTTAATTTGCCCTTTATTTATTTTATAACTTAGCTAATAACTAGGGAAGAAACAAATGAACAAATACATAAACACTCCTATAGGTTCTAAAGGGCAAAACTTAAAAGGTCATGTAAACAAACGTAGATCAATTAAAAGGATTTCCTCCCCTTTGGACACTTAAACCCAAAACACTTACCGACATTATTATCACAATTGTGTTTGTAAACGGTACATTCACACTTGAAAATCTTAAAGATGTTTCTTATTTTATCTTTCGCGCAAACCCTGGTGTTTGTGGTATGACAGTATCTAGTACGCCAACACCAAAACTCATGCATCACCGTTAATAACTTTGGTGGTGCTTTTGTAGGCAATTTATTCTGGAACAAAAATATTTTACCTTATCTTTACTAACACCGGCAACACAAAAATCGTGAAAAACAGGAATCTCTCCACTAAGGGTTTCTTGCTGGAGGTCCCCACCGGAGGATGGCGTGCCCCGTGTCCCAAACACGCCACCATAGGGAGTAATATAGTGTTGGGGTCCCGATACTTGAGGACAGCTATTGTAAGAACAACATTTAAACGTTAGTTTTACAACAACATACTATGGCCTTTTCCTGACTGGGAGGCCAGGTCTGATTGCTTCACTGAGCCACCTTTCTGCAACCCACCGTCTTCAAGTCAAACCTCCACCTGGTCCGATGCGCCTCTAAATAAATCGTCTGCCCCAGCGGTTATCAGTTCTTCGGCATATGGACCCAACTCACTGTCATTTAAATGATCTATTGCTAATCAAATGGGCTATGTCGATTACTTTAGCCTTCTGATAATTCCGTTGCAAATTTCATAGTGGTATAGCCCGCTTTGTGCGATGAGCGATGTCGTTCATTATTGCAGTCAAGGGTATGGAATCCTCTAGAATACTTTGGGGATGTGGCATGACCCTCCTTTATTGCATTACAGTAAGGTAAGCTTAACCCAGACTTTTATGCAAGGACATTTCGCAAGACTTTCTTTTCAACAGAATTCACGAGTAGGTTATCAATTCGATTGTATTTTATTTTATTTTTTATGTTTGTCACTCACTATCGATTTGGAAAATTCCTTATTTTATTGATATGCTTTCAGATTGTACCCATAGAAATTTTATCAAAATTGGTTCAATAGTTTGGTTTTTAAAACAAAATAACTGGAAAAATATGTCATCCAAGTAAGCGAAATTGCGTATTTTGCTTTCCTGTGGCTTTTTTCTTCGCGTGTTGTATTGTATACCGATTTTGTTGTTTCTTTTAAATGGTAGGGCGGGTAACAAAAGATGAAACTATTGAAGTAGGTTTTTTTATTTTTCAGATGCTTCCGAATCGGAAAGAGAAAAGAACTTAGATACCAGCAAATAAGCTTACAAGCCATTGTTCCTAACTTAGTTACTTAACTTAGAGCTTGCCAAATCATCAATTTGTGATGATATACTAAAGTAATACACTCATATCCTTTCACTACGATTTCCTGTGTACAGGTGGCATGGACAAACACGCAAGACCCCAGAGCAAACTTTACTCTCATCACACAAAGTTTGCCTAAGCTGGGAATCAAATCCGGGTCCCCTTCGAAGGCTGAGTTACTCTCAAATAAGTTATAAAATTAGACTGTAGTTTTGAATAAAGATTAGATTCCTTCCATGTTGAATTATTATCCAACAATGACAATAATTCAACAAATAAGAGTATGAAATAAAACAGTAACAAGAATGTTGTCAAACTTTATACATCTGAAAAGGTATTTGTATTGATATCATTCGTTCCTTGTGTTACTGTCTCTTCATCCTGCGGTGGATCGGTTGAATTCTTTGGCATATCATACGGTGAAGGTAAGCCGCGACATTTCACCATATCGGTTTTTTCGTAATCTGAAAGTATAATTGAATGATTTAAAATATCGAACAAGCTGGTTTGAATACTCATTCCCTTATTTGTGACCCTTAGGGTGCCATCCTACCATTTTAAAAAGAAATACCCAAATCGGTCTATAATGGACGATAAAAAAAGCCAGAGGAAAGCACAAAAATACGCAATCCCCCTTGAATGACGTATTTTTCCAGATATTTTGATTTAAGCACCAAACTTTTTAACCGATTTTGAGTTTGTAACAAAGAACGCCGGTTGAAAATCAGCATAATAAGAAATGAAATTCAAAATTAAAGTTCACCTTGGCTCCTTGGCTTAGTGGTAGTAGCCCTGCCTTCGAAGCGAGGGTTCGATTCCCGGCCGGAGCACACTTCTTGTGGTGAGCATGAAGTTTGTTCTCGGGTCTTGGGTGTTTGTCTTGTGTGTCTGTGTTTGTCCATGCCATCTGCGACACAGGGAATCCTAGTGCAGAGGTATGAGTGTGTAAACGTTTATTTATTTATTTATTTTAGATACCTGAATAGAATTGCAGTTTTGAGGAATAATTCACTACAAAACAATCAAGAGGACATCTAAATTTTTGTTACGTATTTTATTTAGTTTTACTTGGCCAACAGCTTGGTACGTAGTAGTTCTGCCTTCTATATCCTGGTTTTGATTCCCAGGACACATATTATATTTGGGAAACGAAAATAGGTGTTGGTTCTGTGTTTGGGTATTTGTATTTTTTTTATAAAAGTTACAGTTATACTTATATTATATAACAATTCCATCAATAATCTGGTTCCCATTATTTTTTAATGCTCCCAGTTATGCTGAGTTTGAGGCTAGATAGACAGTGTGAAATGTCCATGAAATTTATTATGCCTTATTAGGCCAGACATAAATGATACTATAAGTTATCATCATTCTAGCATCATTGTAGTAGGCCATTCAATACCCAAATAAAAATAAAGCTATTTTCGTTTTCATATTCGTAAATTGAACTTGTTATAAATGTATATTTCCGCGTAGAAAAAAACTGTAGGTAGTGTGGAAATCATGGTTCCGTAAATGAAGGGCTGGCACGCGGTTTAATTGATTCACCAATATATTATTATTATCGCTTTCTGAAAACTCACCTGTGCCTTTCAGGCAATTAAATTCAAATATATCACAAGTATCAAGAAATTTGCGCGGTGTTGTACCGTCAATGCCGCATTTTTCATGGTTGTTGTGAATGCACGTTTTCGCTTTATAGCATTGCTAGAAGTTTCAGTTTATTAAAAAAAAAACTGTATTTTGTACTTTTAATATGCTCACATTAATCTCAACTTTTCTTCCGTACATTTCAAAGTCTTGATGACCTTCTTTGATTGACAATCGTGGCTTTACTACAGAGGTATTGATAGTGCGCATCAAGCCGAGGGGTATCGATTCCACTAGTTGCCATCAGTGCAGCACTCTTGGCGAAGCTTGCTTAGATGTTCCTCACAGATCTTCTTAGTTAAACAACACGAAGCTTGGTCAATATTTGGATAGGTGACCGTTTGACCAGTCATTTAATTCTACGTTTTCGTGCTTCAGAAGGCACGTTAAAATATCGGTCCTGGCTATACTAATCGATCAACTAGGTTGGCTTTTGGGTGGCTTAAAAACTCCAACACCAAAGTTGCCTCACAAACGGAAAGAAAAGATAATCAGTTGTTAATATATAAGACCTATGCTTTCTGGGGTGGGTTGGTCAAGTAGTTTTCTTTTAAGTGGTACCCTGAGGGATTAGCATTACTTGTACGAACTTGCCTGTACTAAGACAGGCCGTCAAAAGCTTCTCATCCTCCACGGTAGACAATGCAACAGTTCTGCGAACCCAGATTACTTCTCTGGTATATAAAGCAGCTAGGCTGGGTGCGATAGAGTTGGGCAATGGAAGGCAATGCGGATAATAATTGCTTGTTTGCTCGTTTATACTATTTTCACCATTTTTTCTGCTATCGGCGGTGTAACGAATGTTATTGAAGCATTGTAATTAATCACGTAATTGTGACTTAAAGGTTGTTCAATGATTATGAATGATTTTCACATTTGAAATGATTAAAGAATATTTGTAACAGTAGAGTTGCAGGTCGGAATATGGATAAATCACTTACTTTACTTGTGCTTCCTGCTTCCAGATATTCAAAAATACATAAAAATAAAATTGCATCTGCAAAAACATACAAGCATTATTTTTTAAATATTTAACAGGCCATATGGAATTGTATATATAGTCAAACTTACATAGAAACCGAGTTGTATTCATTTCAATGTAGAACAATGGAAATTCAACTTGTGAATATTTTATATACGTATGCTTTCATGTGAATTGAAACGTTATAAAGGCACATTCAAATTGTTCGGTTCGTTGAATCGAAGGTAGAGTATATTATATTTTTTTTACGTTAGTAAGGTAACAGGGCTGGGCGGCGCAATTTTTTGCCCATAACAACAGCAACACGGCTTGCAGCCAAACCCTATAACCAACTAACAGATAACTGGAGATAGGCTGCCATGGCAACATTTTCACCTGTCAATAACCACTCAATCAATGTTGCCATGGTAACCGATCTCCCGTAATCTGGTTCTTAGGGAGAACTTCGCAGAAGAACACCTTGAGGTATAAAACGAGTGCAAAACAAACTAACAAATTATTTCAAAGGTGCTTTGTAATAGTATGTTATAATAGTTTGTATTGGCAGGTGTTCAATTGCTTAAAGATAGTTTCAACTTTTGCAGTTAATTTCTAAATATTTAAACGGGTTCTAGATAGTCCGGTGGTTCATCCATTACGTGGATTTCGATCTGTTGGGGAACAGTCCAGTGGTGAGGTGTTTTCACCAATACCTTATGGAATTATTGGAACACTGTGACGCTGCCGCGCGGGCCATACAGGCTTTTTTTATTTCGGGGCGAACCACCGTACTACCTGGGACCATATCTGTAGAGTGAATAAATTCATTGAAAGATATTCTTTTTGTGTTTACTACACCATCTAGTTGAGGAATCATTGCTTTCAAACATTTGGCTGACCAGTTGGTTTATATCAAGTATTCAATCAATTTAAAAGACGCAGAGCACAATTTATTTCAGTATGGTGACCGAACGAGTCCAAATGGAACATAACCATAACAATAACTTGGCACCCGAAAAACGGCTGTGAGTTTTAATTAAAACGCACATGTTTTGGCTCCCGTTTTTTATTGTTACAATGCTTCATTCTTACTATTATATTAAAATTTCACTAGAACTGAAGAATATTTGAGACATTATGAATGGAACAAATTCAAGCACAAATAAACAATATAATCTACTTAATAAAAGCAAAAAAAAAACTAAAAACTTTTTGGTCTAGCGTAAAATTTTGTACAGAAGTTCCTTATATTTCGTGCGGGAAGAACTTCTTCGTTTGAGTGAGTGGCTTACTCTGGTGTCAGAGTTTTCAAACCGCCCGAAGGTCTCCGTGCCGATGCAATTACATGCGCAAAAGACGTAAAATCCCACGCAACGCAACGGGGACGACGCAACGGGGTGTGACTTGGGTCTTCTCATACTTCGGTCGGGGAGGGACAAGTGCTTACCTCTGCCCATAACCCGACAATTTGGTTACATAAAAAAACTACATTTAGTGACATGAAATGCATTGTGTGTACATACCTTACATTTAAGCATCAACATCGGTTTTATGAGCCTACGCGAAATCTGTAATATAATCGACTTAACAATCAGTTCTGATAACGAAGCAAATAGGCTAAGAATGAGCTCGGAGGCAATTCTATTAGGATTACTCTCCATATATCTAGTAACGAGTTTTTGTGAGAGCAAACAGAAAGTAAGTAATAGACAAGATTATCATTTAACAAACGTTTACGCACTCAGACCCCCGCTTTAAGATTTCCTGTGTTGCGCGTAGCGTAGACAAAATTGCAGAAATAAAGACAAACCTCCAAAACCCCACTTGACGTTCATCATACAGTTTGTGTGAAGACTGTTTAGTGGTATTTGATGTGAGCGCTTCCTAGCTTAGGGGGGCACGTTAAGATCCTGGCTATACTCGTCGATAGTCCATGTTTGAACCTTTCGGATGTCCTGGAAAGGCCAACTACGAATGCTTGTCCTGAGTAGGAATCGAATCATGGAAGAAGGCAGATCTACCAACTGAATTTTGAGGCCAGTCTTCACGGACTTTCGACCTTTGGAAGCGTGATAAAAGTAAATGCGTTTATTTTCAGCCAACATGTCTAGATGCCCATATGTGTGTGCACAACAAAAAAAATATGTGTGGCTTAAACCCGCAGAGTAGGGAAGTAAGGTGGTTTCTGGATAGATGCGACATTCTGGAGTTTAACTGCGAATACAAGACAGGTATTATCTTATTACTTTAAACAAGCAATTTTCCGTACCAGCCTCTAATGTTCCCACTGCAGGGACACCGGCCTACTCTCGATAATTGAGAGTGAATGGGCTTTGATCTACCACGGGAGCCCAATCTGAATTGGTAGATGTCACATGTCATCGAATTTTTGGTTCTAAGATATGCCGGTTTCCTCAAGATGTTTTCCGTCATTTTTTAACTTCAATCCTAGTATATAAAAGACAAAAATTGTTTCTACTTATTTCCGTCTGAAGTTTAGGGCACATCCAACCGATGTGCCCCAAACTTTCATTAGAAAGGTAATAATGAGAAGATGTTTTTTTTTTGTGTTCTCAAGAACACAAAAAAAAAGTAGGGTACAAAATGTATTTCTATTTTAGAGTAGTAGCAAACGCTACCGCTAAAACAAGCAATAGTTAAAGTAAAACAACCAATATTTTAATCTGGTCGACTATGAGTCCGGCACACCCTGAGGATTTTGATATTTATCTAGTAAATTACAAAACACACAACAGGGAGATCCATGTTGCTCACGTCCGTATGACCTTCACAGTCCCTACGTGTCCCTTGGGTGGTAAGGTAGGAGCAACTTAAAGTAGCGGTAGAACCTGTACCAGATCCGGAGAAGTACTACCACCACACCTGGTAATATACCACCAAGCTGTGGCACACTCTCGCTGCTGTATTCCGTTTGGTAGGTTTCGGTGCTGTTGAAATCACACGTGCATGAGACCTTAAATCCTTAAAGCAAAAGCCTTTTTTTCATCCAAATTGTTAGAGAGACTATTTTCGAGATAATAATTGCTCGTAATAAAATAGCAAAGAAGAAAGTAATAAGATAAATGCACAACACATTAAATACCTTTGTAAATTGTTTACGTAATGAAGTCTAGCTAACACGTACGCTTTCCTGTTTCCAGAATTCAAAACAGTGCCCAAGGATAAATGTAAACATGTACCCCCACTATAAACAGTTTACATTCGTTCAGGCTAGGATGTTTACATGAACTAGACAATAGACCAACAAGTAAGTTTACCTAAAATAGAAGAAGACTGTACCAGGCTTCATTTGTGGAAGACACGTTATTGGCATAAGACATAATGTTGAACATATTAACAGGTAAAGTCTATTGTTATTACTTCTTATTCATAACCATTAAAAGAAAATGGTATACTGCAATGGAAAAATACCGGAATATTGCGAAAACCGAAATTGGTAACTTGCATATTTATAGTTAAATAATTGTTATAAGCTTTAGTTTTTACTTCAAATCATTAACAATTATTATTAATTGAAGAAAATTACATTATTAGTAATTAATAGGCACTGAAAACTGAAAAAAACTAATAATAGGAAATAAACAACCATTTAATTACGTCATTTATTTGTTATAATACATTTTGGAAGCCTATTTACAATTACTATTAATTTTATTTTCTTGCATTATATCTAAAACCCTGCTTTTAGACATTTGTCATTTTTTTTACATTTTGATGTTGTTTTTAGTAATCATGGTGATCAGTATTGCATCTGTGACGCCTCACGGTCCACCAAGAGAAAGAGATAATGAAGACATCACTATGGGGAGGAAGGTACAAAAAGTAATGTGATCAATACTCTCTTTGTCTCCCGAAACTTTATTTCCATTGAATTGAATTTCGACAACATCTGCTTTTTGCGCCGAAGGGTTCGATTCCAACTCAAGACAAGCACTTGTGTGGCGAATATAAATGTTTGTCTAGGTGTTAATAATATCTTATTATTTTAATTAAACGAACAATTCTTCTATTTATTTCGCGTATCTCGGAAATGGCTCTAACGATTTAGATAAAATTTTGTGTTTAAATAGACCTACTTGTATCATTGTAGTTCGTGTATAAAAGCTATTATTTACAAACAAAAAAAAAAAAACATTTTACTCAAACAAACTCGCACAGGGACTTTATTTTAAGTATGTATTTCCAATTAAAAACCTATATAATATGTTTTCTATCAGATAACTAATTCCCATACTACAAGCTATGCATAGTTTGGGGCTAAATAACGCTGTGTGGCCATGAATATTTATTTATTTATTATTAATTGTTTTAAACAATTAATAATAAATAAATAAATATTTGTGTTCCTTGGAATAAATAAATTGTGTTCCTTGGAAGTGTCATTTTCTTAAATAAGTATGTACCCTACCTACGTGTTCTTAAAACTAAGTTTAATGCTCCTTCAAATCCAGTCCGACCCTCCATGAGGAAGAATAAGCAAGAATATCAAGTACCCCTTAAGACTCTTGAAATCCCTTGAGACTTTTGGTCATCATTATGGATATGTTGCCTCATTACGTCTTGTCTGACCCCTTGATTACCCCTTGAGGGAACTCAAGGGGTAACTCCCCCAGCCACGTGAACAGGCCGGATAAGAAAAGATAATTGAATTAATTGAAAAATTAATAGACCCGCTTTCAGGTTGATTCGATACAACAGAAAAAATCATAACAATGTATCGTTCAATGGATTGACCTCAAAAAAATACTCAGTTTGTAGTAGCAGCAGCAAATATTTGTTAGGTAATATGTATTATTTATACCCGCGACATCGTTCGCAATTGCTATCCCAGCAGACTAAACGTAGGATGAGCTGGACGTTCAAAGGTCTCGTACGAGGGTACAAGTTTTTTGGACCTTATGCCCAACCCCAATATCTGCCCTATCGATGGGGTGCGCTTCGGCCCACCCCATCGATAGGGCAGAAAAATATAAATTTAAATTCTCATTCACTCCACTATAGAGACAACGTCACTTCGGTCCCAAGGCTACCACTAGCCTACGTCGTCCGAATCTTACGCTATTTAGTGTAATCTGAGTGATTTCTTGCCATGTATTACCGCCAGTCCCTCATCTTGAAACTGTGTCATGGCTTCGAAGCGAGCGGTTCCGGGTTCGATCCCGGTTGGGGTACACTTTGCGTGGTGCGCATGAAGTTAGTTTTTGTGTTTAGGGTGTTTGTCCATGCCATCTGCGATACAGTGCAGGGGTATGAGTAGTTGAGTGTAAACGCTTATTTATTTATTATAAGAAATAAAATAGTTCCGGGATAAAGATATTTTTTCTCTAGATGGGGCCCAAATGGTGCGGCATGGCGAAGGTGTGCAACCATGACCGCGTCCCAATCTGCGGCATCAGCCACGCCGGAGACATCATGGGGTTCCGAGACCTATGTGATATGTTCGACTACAACTGCATTAGACGGCGGAGTGAGTATATCGGGGTCCATGTTGCCCTTAGGAACCCTACACGTACCGCCCAGGTGCCAAAGGAGCAATCCAAAGTAGCAGTAGAACTTGTGCCAAGATCTTCTTCTACTAGAGAAGTACTGCTTCCCCACCTAATCCGATGCTAAGCGGTGTTGTACTGGCGTTGTTGTGTTCCAATGGAATCGGTGTGAGTGCTAGTGAAATTACAGGCCCATGTGAAGTAACATCCCCAGATCATTTAGTAGACTGTTATTTTGACATTAGAAACAAACACCTCAATTTTATTTATTTGTATAGATTAAGTTCTACATAAGTATGACATCAATGATCTAGTTTCCATATTACAAGCTGTGTTAGTTTGTATTGGGGTTAAGCCGCTGTGAGAAATTTCTGTGAATATTTATCACCCCAGTGAAACTAAGGCGTCAAAGGCCCCTCAGTTGCAGCGTTTCAACGTACTAAATAGATTTCGTTCCATTATAAAAATCATTGTTATGAAATGCATCATCTGTGAAAATTTGAACTCTCTAACTATCACGGTTCATGAGATACAGCCTGGTGATAGACGGACAGACTGACAGACAGACAGACACACGGAGAGCGGAGTCTTAGTAATAGAGTCCCGTTTTACCCTTTGGGTACGTAACCCAAAAAAACGCCTTAAGCCGACACTGCACTCAGCCCTTACCTAGCCGCAGGAAGAAACATTTAAATGGTCCGCTTTTATTGATTGATCATTTAATCCACAGATTATAAACAGACCGCATGCCCAGAGGATAAGTCCTTGCTGACAGCATCACGGCGCCCCACAGGCAGCTACTACGAAGATTAGCTGATCCGGCTCATTAATATTCTCTCAATATACTCTGACGCTAATTATTGTCTGATCTTGTAGATTATCCTGTAGAATAATTTATGATGTACTGTATTAATAATTATTATGTTACTGTACCTATACGGATTTATTGTATGGATTTATTAAACGATCAAAATCAAGGACGTTTTTGAATGAATGAATGAATACTCTTTATAGAAACATACATAACAAAAATAAAATTAACAAAACAGTCACAAAAAAAAAGAAGATGTTACAATAGGCGGCCTTATCGCTAATAGCGATCTCTTCTTTTGATGTATCTTTTGGGTGTCCATGTTGCTAGCGTTTGCAGATGAATACCTTCAGAGTCTCTACAGGCATCGTCGGGTCGTGCAAAGTACCAGTAGAACCTGTCAGGCTCGTCTATAGAAGTACTGCCACCTAACCTAATCTGCCGCCAAGCAGTGGCGCCCTGTCTGCGCTCCGGTGGGAGGGTGTGGGTGCCGGTGAAATTACAAGCGCATGAGACAGTCCATCCCCGTCGCAAAGTGATGGGCGCAACGCGGTGCGACTGGATTATTCTCATACTTCGGTGGGGGAGTATTGCTGTTTTATGGGCGGTGGTAACCACTTAACATCAGCTCGTGTGATCACTTATAAGATATTACAAAAATACCAGTAATGATACTCATGAAATAAACCCAGATAAAAGGTAAATAATGAATGCATTACAACCCTTGTCATGAAAATTATTGTTCATATTTCACGTACACCTCTAAACCGAAATACTGTAACAGTCCTGTTTGACAGCAGAACCTGACATGATGGTTAGCTGGTCCATATTATCGGAATACCAGAATACAAAATCACGCCCAGAGCTTATTACTTTTCACTAAAATTTATCGGTTGTTCGTTTATAGGTACATTGTGAGTAAAGAGCATAAATCGTTTCGTCAAATTACACATGAATGAGAAGCATAAACATTTAATCACAACGAAATAACAAAGCGTTTCTAAATAACTGAGCACAATCATAGCTGCTTGAAAAACATAAATATACGATTAGAGTTTATTCTTCACTTTAAAGAAAGCATTTTATTTTAGGATATGTGTTTCGCTAATCTTAAAGTATGCATTTTTTTATGCTGGATTCTTAACCAATACTTACATAACATTAATAATATACAGTATTGGTGTAAATACGATTTTTTTTTAAATTTGATTTAGTGACGGAACGAGCTGCGGGCTCACCTGGTGGTAAATGGCGACCCCCGCCCATGACAACAGTAATATGACTCAGTATAAGATTTGGATCATACACTGAGTCGTATTCATCCTACTGGGTCCATCACCCGAGACGGGGATGATAAGTCTCATGCACATGTGATTTTACCGGCATCCACACCCTCCCACCGGAACACAGTAATGCGAGCACTACTGTTTAGCGGTAGATTCCAGGTGTGGTGACAGTACCTCTCGGGACGAACGTAGCACAAGTTCTACTACTACTTTTCGTTGCTCCTTTAGCACCACCCAGGGGGTACCTGTAGGGAAGCAAAGGGTTACGGACGCGAGTAACTAGACCCCCAAAAATATATAACGCAGTGCATCCCCTATTTATAAGTTCTGATACTTAGTAATGGCGAATATTATTGGTTTCTTTTAGAGACTTTATTAGCAAAAGCGTCTATGCCACGTCTATCCCTTTACTGAAATGCATTGTTTGTTCAAATTATAGATGGTTCTGGAAATTTCATATCCAATTTCTAAGTTTTGAATTGTTGATGGGCTCGTTGCCACAATATGATATTACACAGAATTTGAGATGAAAACATACGAGTATGATCGGTTTAATACAATAGACAGTTTAGTCTGCGACAAAGTATACATAAACGTTCACTATCTTTTATATATATTCAACGTTCGCATCTAAGCGGTTCGGTATGATGCTAACAGTGATTTTCTTCGTTTCGCTAGTGCCATTGCTTGTCAAATGTCATATTACTGGAGATAAAGCCTATTTGGTGAGATTTTATAATAGAAAGATCGTTAATTAGAAACATCGTTAACTGGTTAACACATTTTGTAACGCTAAAAGGGGTAGCGAGTGGTCTTCGCTTTCATTTTCAATACCCACAACCCCTTGCTATTATCATCCTGGAATCGTAATACGAGTAGAAGTAATCAGTTTCGAGCTGAACAATCTGTTATTTGCAAATAACTAAGTGTTTAAACACACGTCAAAAGCACTGATAATTTTATTATTAATTATTTAAATATAGATTTAATTAGATATAGATTATTAGATATAGATTTAATAGAGGGAGAATTGACTGCTCGAAGTACTAATTCTACGCAGAAAAAGTCGTAGGTAAAAACTAGTAATAACTAATGACACTAGTGCTACACTTGTTTTGGGAACTGTATTTCATGTGAGGCTGTTGGAAACCACCGTCGTACTTATTCACGGTAGCTAGCCTACCAGACATTTACTCTGCTGTTTTATGCAATGTTATCATAAGACGACCTGACGGCCCTGATGGTAAATGGTTTACACCGCCCATAACAACAACAATACGACCTAGGTCCTTTGAAGAGAGCAATACGGGTGCATCGCTGATTGGCGGCAGATTACCAGGTGAGAAGGAGTGCATCTCCGGACGAACTTGGCACAAGTGCTACTGCTACTTTAACTTGCTCTTTTGGGGGTACCCAGGGGGTACGTGTAGGGATACTAGAGGGTTCTCACCTACGGTTTCGAGCAACAGGACCCCCCAAAAATAGTTTATTATTTCCAGACGGAGTTGAAGAAAGTATGCGAACACGCATACATGTGTTTCCATGACACAGTCATAATTTGCGGCAAGTCTGTAAACGAGGCCAGAACATTTCTGGATCTGTGTGACCTGTACGAATACTCTTGCGAATATAATATGGGTACGTGTGCATGTGCTATATAAAGACTTAAAAAGGAAAGATATTTATATCTATTCTAGCTGCGCCCGCGGTTAAAAAGTTATGAAGATGATGGGACAAAACTGCCAGAAGTTGTTACTTGGAAGTCATAAAAGTAGATGTTAATCCAGGGTTTGAGCCACTCTCTCTGGCTACTCTGCTTAACAGGCTCCCGACTCCGCGTAGTCGGGGGGTCTCTCTACAACAGGATGCGACTTGGTCCAAACTTCCCGTCATTTTGGTTACATTAAAAAAATACTTAAAGTGGTCTTTATCGACCTCTAGGAGTCAATAACAATATGTAAGCAGTTTATGTCAGCGTGACAAAAATAAGACCCACATTTTTAATGGGTTCAACGAAGGTACATCTGATTTAGGCAGGTCAGTAATTTCACTTTGTCTTTTCATGAATGAAAACAGAAACCTTTTTACGCAAAACACAAATATTTATTTCTACATATTTGCACCTAAAACCGAAATACATAGCAATTGCTCTATGAAACAACAAGTTTGGAGGTCTATGATCTAGACTAGACCATGCTTGCGTAGAGCGAGTCGTCACTAAGGTGAGATCATAATGAAAATCTTGGCTATTTCAAATAAAAAGATACAAATAGGTCCGTATTACTGTTTATTCGTTAAAAATTACATTTAAATTATATTATATTATCTTTACATTGAAGATTGCGTAATATTTCTCCGTGGGTATATTTTCGTATTGACACAGCGGAATAGAAGAAAAGTACATGAACACTTGGTGTGGGATAGGATGATGATGATGACGTATATTTTCACATAGATTATGAGTTCTGTTATTGTCTGTCTTGTATATTAAACTATTTCATTTTTAGTTTTCAGGCACGTTAAGGAAGATGAAGGAATATGTCCGAACCCCAAGGAACTCGGTACAGGAGTTGGATAAAATTATATTTATATGAATTGTGTTTATATTATTACTACATTCAGTGTCATGTTTTTTCTTCCTTGCATTATTTCAATTATTTAACAAATTTTCCTGGAGGCAATAGACCCAGATATAAATGGACAAACACAGAAACACATAACAAACACCCGAGAACAGACTTCAAGCTCACCACAAAAAGTGTGTCCCAACCGGGATCGAACCCGGGGCCCCTCGCTTTGAAGGCAGGGTTACTACCAACAAAGCCTGGGCCATCATTATAAGTTTAGAGCAATCTATTAAATAAAATCATCGGCTAAGAAGTAAACTTTTATCCTTCAAAATATTATTCGGAACAAGAAATGGCTCCATTATTTAATTATTGCATTTCTGCAATATTTCATGGAATTTGAGTAATATCAGTCATCACTACACTTTTTAAAAGGTTTCCGTATTTTACGATATCTTTTCCAAATTTCACTATAGGTATGTCTTCTATTTCATTGTTTCTATTCATGCGCCGATATTGTTTCTGGGATACAATATGCGGTATTGGTATCATACTATCTTGTTTGGAAAGTTGAATAAGCTCATGTAATATTTTTTCATTATGTTGAAGTTTTATCATTATTGCTTCAAGGGTTTTGGAATGTTCATTCAGCTTTTGGTATATCGATTGCCAAGGTTGATGGTCTGTCATAGCATCCCGTCTAGGTACATTCTGGTGAAAAAATAAGCAGTAGGTTGTGAAAAACGACATTTTAACATTATCTATATTATGTAATACAGACTAGCAATAACATATGTAACTATAGTATACTCGTACATATAATACGGACTTTTTTGTGGGTAATGATGAGTAGGTACTACTGGGCCGCAACGAAAGCGGGTTGGTTAAAAAAGCGATGACTAAAAATATTAAAGCAATACTTTTAAAATGAAATCAAAATTAAAATTTATTTGATACCAAATATAGGATGAAGTAAAACTTTTTTGATATATTTTTAGTAATAGTATAATATTAAAAACCATAAATAAAAATTATAAACACGATGTTTTTTTAGTTTTTACCCCAAATTTAAAACCATTTGTTTTACTTGTTTCTGTCACATTAATAGGGCATTTCTTGTGCAGAAATTTATTAATCTGATAAAATTCAGTTAAAAGCATGCCACTAAACCCTGAAGAGCGTATCCGAAGTTCTGACATTGCTTGAAGATGGGTGCAGTCAGCGTTATACTACAAGAACTATTGGTGTGTTACTATCAACCGTTAAAAGAGTGGTCCAGCGATTTGAAGAGACTAGATCCAATATTCGCAGACCAGGAATAGGCTGAACAAGGTGCACGACTGCGCGGGATATGGTGTTAATAATGTTGGGAAATCGATTTCAAACAGTTGTTGATGTCATAAATCATCATTTACGTGCTGTAGGGAGTAATCTGAGCACGTGTACAGTGAGGCTTCGTATTACTGTAGCAAATTTGAAGCCAAATTAAACATGGGCGAGAATGCCAACTTTATGCAAAATAAATATACGTTGCAGGATAATGCAGGATAACCCATACAATAATAGGATAATGCAGGATAACCCATACAGCTCGGATAATATTTGGCTACCTTGAAGATGTCACTATTAGACGCATGGCCAGCACGTAGCCCAGATAACGAACCCCATCGAGTACAGTTATTTTGTTTCATCAATAGCGTTTGCAACGCACGCTAAGCAATGACTTACATACAAAGTTCTGATGCCTTGATTAATAGTAATGCAATTTTAGTAAAAATCTTAATTTTTTTTAATAACGCCGCCCTTGTTTCTTGCTGATAATGTAGCTTTTTTTATGTAAAGCGATTTTTTTTAAATTGGTTGTGTATTTTTGGGTTTATCAATTATTATAGTATGGAGATCTTATAAATACCATTTCGACATTTTCTACTTCAGCCCATATGTACGAAGGCGCCAAAAGAAGCAAAACTGAAAATAAATAATGTTTTTATTAATTGATTTATAAACTTAAAAAAATGTTTTCATTCAAAAAATGGTTACCGTAAAACTAAGTAGATGTATTATTCTATAGCTTTAACTTATCACTTGGAGCAAGAAAATGATGCTATTTGATTTGAAGCATAATTAGCGCGCCTTAGAGAGCGTCATGCAGATCTAAAACATGACCGCAGAAGATCAGGTATTAGATCTGCCAGGTGTTCCGTGACTCTAAAATCCTACACAAAAGTCACATCCACACAAATCAAACACAAACACAAAAGGACTAGTATTTGTCTGTAATAGCTAAATGTTGTGATAGCTAATGATTTGACGCTGATTGTCGTAGTTTTAATCCCAATAGATGATTTCGTTATATTAAAACTGTAAATAATGATACCAATTACCAAAAGCCCACTTCATGATGTAGAGGAGTTACACCCGAGTGCCGGGCGAAGGCCCAGAGCATTTATACTGACGATAATTGTCAAGTGGAATCTATACTCTTGATACTTGCTTCTGCTTTCGAATCGACGTATAAATGTGTATTTACAGAATGAAGTAGGGCAGTATGCTGAAATCCAAGTACAAAACTTTCATTTTGCCTCTTGATATTACGCACTCATACCCCCTTCACTACGATTCCATGTGTTTCAGATGGCATGGACAAACACAAAATACAAGACGAACACCCAAGACCCGTGAACAAGCCTCATCCTCTCCACACAAATTGTATCCCGGCCCCAAAATTATGCACATATTTTTATCTGAAAAATCGAATACTTATAAATAAATCAATAATCATTTACATTTCATACAGCGCCATCTAGCCACAAACTAAGCTTATACTATACCTACTATATTTTTTTAAATATTGTTTATTTATATTTAGTTCATTCATAGTACACCTCGTACTTAATAAAACAACGATTGTATCCAATATCGTAAATTTTTGGGTACGAAGATAAGCTACTGAATCATTTCTAGGTATAGATGTATAGAGGTGGTTTTAGTTAGGTTATTAACTTTTTTTTGTTACTAGAACTCATTCTGCCAACTCAAAAAAAATATGTTGTATTTTGCTTTTGTTTTACTAACGGACAGAACAAATTAATACTTAAAAAGTATCAAAATGACTTCGTCCAAAGTACCCTTTCAAACGTGATTTAATGACTGGCACTGATCAGGTTAACACCGATAAGCTGCCGACTTGTATCATTTTTCACGCTAGAATACAAATTAGTGTTTGTAGGAAATGTAATTTAACTGTAGTTCAAAGCAAATATATTATATTAAAATATCATTGGTTTAAAGTATCAAATAAACTCAAGGTTAAGTATACTGGGACGTATGATGTGAACAAATGAGGGCTTTTCGCGGTCATGTTTCCAACATCGATACAAGATGGCGCATGTATTAAATTCTGTTTTGCACACGATACATTAAAAGAGACTTAATTCTAAAGTATTTTCTGCTAGTCAACCTGACAGATAGATAACATAACATTTGGCGTGGTAACATAACCTAACTTTATATTAAACAAAAACTATATTAGTAACAAATTAAGAAGAAAAAAAAAATTTAAAACGCTCTTACCTACAACACATATGAAAACGGCATGTAGTAGGTAGGACGTCAAAAACGAATTGAATATCAATGAAAACATTCGATTGAAACAATTTTATTTGAATCAAATCAATATCGCCCGAAATTACCGCACACGAAACGAACAGAATAAGACGAACGACACAACATGAAACAAAAACGAAGTGCGTTTTTTCCATACTCTTTTTCCAACAATCATAAATTATTTTTTGACCTTACTACCTTGTATTAACCGACGTCAAAACAGAGTCATCTATAAAATCAGTTGGAACTACTTTTTTCTTTTTAAAACGAAAATGAAGAGGCCTGATTGTGAATGCGCGAATACCAATACCGAATCTACTCTTTCGCTCACTCAACCTTCGCGGCGAGTAAGCGTTCGAGATCGATAGTTCCGTAGGTTAGTACCCTTTGAATCCCTACACGTGTCCCTTGGGCGGTGCGAAAGGATCAACGAAAAGTAGCAGTAGAACTTGTGCTAAATTCGTTCGAATAGGTGCTGCCACAACACCCGGAATCTGCACGTTGGAAGGATGTGGGTGCTGGTGAAATCACAGGCGTAAGACATTACATTCCCGTCTCAGGTGATGGACGCAGCAGGATAAATACAACTGAGTCTAAGATTCGAGTCTTATTCTGAGTTGGATTACTGTTGTCATGGGCACTTACCTCTAGGTGGCCCTTCGGCTCGTCCCGTAATATAAACACATAAATAAATAAAATAAAATCCTCTAGCTTAGTAAAATGTGACGTCTGCTGTCTGTCAAGCAAATTGTGAATGCCCGAACACCACTACCGTAACCACTACCGTTAATGACTCTTGACCTTCGCCTCCAGTAACCGATCGAGTTTTTTTTTGATTTGCCTGTAAACACTGGTCGGTCTGGTGGCTACGCCTGATGTTAAGTGGACCTTCTAAAGTATGAGAAGACTCAAGTCGTATCGCGTTGTTTCCGGCGGGGATGTTACGCCTCAAATACCTGTAGTTTCACCGGCACCCATACCCTTCCACCAGAACACAATAACGCGAGTGCAGGTGTGCAGGCAGATGTGGTACTTCTCCGGACAAATTGAGCACAAATTCTACTGCTACTTGGTAATAGAATGGCTGATTAAAAGCCGGCTCGTTTCTTATTCAACTCACTCATTTTCATTTCGTTTTCCGTATCCCGTATCAGCCTCTAGTGAGCCTCTCGATAAGTGAGAGTGAATGGGCATTCATCACCCTCGGGAGCCCAATCCGGATTGATAGATGTCACATATCTCCGAATTTTTGGTTCTTCATTTTAAATCATATTTCTGAGAAATTGCCATTGAGTTACTTGGTTGATCCGCGGAGATTCAACAAGCATTGGTACCGGTATGGAAACGAGAGGAGCACCAATTAAGAATTGTTCTGGGATCAACTGACAGTTCATTTGAACCGCTTGATAGAGTTTACAAAGACGAATTTAAAATAGCCTCTATTTGCGTTAATATGGTTGCTAGTTCTTCGAAGGACAGAGGTATATCCACCTATAACCCGTTTGATATGTGATTTAATAGATTTTATGGCTTCTTCCGCAAGCCTGCTATACGAGGAAGTAATGGGTGACGTGAATCGCCAGCGAATAAAATGTTCAGTATAGAAACTGCTCAAAAAATTGGTCTGAACATATCTCAAAGTCAAAGTGAAACTCTTTATTCCTTTAGATCTCAAGTATCATTTGGACACGTCAAATTTTACACATGCATGTACACATATTCGTGAGCATATAACGTGTCACAGGAACTCCCCAGGCACATTACTTGCACGCAGATATGTCAAATTACAGTCAGTTTTTATGTTTAAGCTAATCTTATATTTGTTAAGTTTACGTCTTTTTTTTTTTTTTTTTTACAAGGGGAATGCCCACGTTTACGCCTTCTGCACTCGGGATTGCGGAAGGGTTATGTCGGACTCGAACCGACTAAACCCCTTGGTGTTCCTTCTCACACCGAAGTGCTAGAGGCTGCGTTCCAACCCTAATATCTCTCTGAGTAGACCGCGCCGCAATACAAATCGTACAAGAGCCCAAAATGCCTGGGTAGTTAGGTCGCTGTCTGCTTCCAAATTAACCGCTTTGGTTGTAAAACAGACAAAGACGCAAAAGTACGACTTAACTACGAGTATATTGACTACTAATAGCTAGTTTTACAACTAGTAGTTTGCATTTCCATAGTAAAAAGATGTTTTTAGGTATAATATCTGCACCATTTTCTGACTAACGCAACCCTGATTCCAATCCCATCAGAACCGGGATCGATGATGGTCTGATTTTGGAATCCGGATAGTGGGGCTGCTACTTTTGATGTTATAAACATTGAAATGTTCAATGTAAACAATTTGCTACTTAATGGAAAGAAAACAAAGTGCTTAAAATTTGTTTTACCCAACGTTAAAAAAGTAGATATTAATGTTAAAATAAAAGATGAACAGTTAGATCTCGTAGATACCACAACGTTCTTAGGAATAACTTTAGATAATAAGCTTCAGTGGGGCCCACATATTGAAAGATTGTCGAAGAGACTTAGTTCTGCAGCATATGCCGTCAAAAAGATCCGCCTGCTCACAGACGTAGATACCGCTAGGCTTGTATATTTCAGCTACTTTCACAGCATTATGTCATATGGCATACTGCTGTGGGGGCATGCTGCAGATATCAACACCATATTTGTGTTGCAGAAGAGGGCTGTTCGTGCAGTTTACAATATGGGTCCCCAAGAATCATTGCGTAAAAAATTTAAAGATATAAATATACTAACGGTTACATGTCAGTACATATATGAGAATGTGATGTACACTCGTAAACATATGAGCATGTTCACAAAGAAAAGTGACAATCATAGTGTAAACACTAGGCATAAAAATAAACTCGCTGTGCCCACTACTAGGCTCCATAAGGTTAGCAATTCTTTCAAAGGTCAATGTGTACGCTTTTTTAACAAAATCCCGAGCGAAATTCAATTACTGCCAATAAATAAATTTAAAACTGTCATCAAACGTAAACTTGTCGCAAAAGCTTACTATAAAATATCAGATTACCTAGATGACAAAAAGGCTTGGGAATGAATTTGCTCCACTCTAGACGCAGGACCATATTCGCGAATATGTAATACTGTCTCCGAGGGGTTTCTTGTCTGCTTCTTCCCCTCGGGTTGGTCGGTTAGGGTTGGAACAGACGTAAACTTAACAAATAAGATAAGCTTAAAAATGAAAACTGACTGTAATTTGACATATCTGTGTGCATGTAATGTGCCTGGGGAGTTCCTGTGACACGTTATATGCTCACGAATATGTGCATGTGTAAAATTTGACGTGTCCAAATGATACTTGAGATCTAAAGGAATAAATGAGTTTGAGTTTGAGTTTGAGTTTGAAAATTAATTTTGAAAACTTTCATGGTTATGAACATTATAATTCGTGTTGCCGAGATATTCGGGAGTCAACAAAACTCACAAATCATGGTAAATATCTCGGTAACACGAATAATAATTGAAAATTCAGTCTCTCTCTTAGTGTTTGCAATTGAAAATATTTCATACGTAGAAAATACGATAAAAATTGCGAAACATCAAGCTCTGTATTCAGAGCAACTTCAATAGGTACTCCAGTATCGATAAATTTCAATTGCTTTATAACTGAATTTGAATTGGATTTATGGGTTAACCCTTCGATTTTATATATTTCCTTACTATGACTCGGCACTATGATTTTATTATTGGGTAATGTAGCAGTGAACTTTATAATGTAGTGTTTTTTTTTAATTTGATAGCCCCATAGCAAAATTTATAATAGCAAAGCAAACATTAAGCTTGTTCTCGGGTCTTGAGTGTGTGTGTTGCGTGGTTGTGTTTTTTCAAACCACCTGTGATACAGGGAATCCTACAACAGGGGTATGAGCGTGTATGGGTTGATTTATTTAATGTCTTGTAATTATTATTCCTCATAATTCTTAATGCTTTTCAGTTTTGCTCTCGTACATAACATTAGTAAGTTGTCACAGTGAATCAATTAAGGTGAGTCGATACTACCCGCATTACTCAGATGTCTGACAGAGTATAATAGTAAGCAGTAGTGACACTACTGGTAATCTAAGAATAGGTATATAATATATAGATGTGTTTACTTTTATTTTATTTATGTGCCAAATTACTTTTATTTCATTTTTTGTTTTATTTAACATTATATAAAATATGTATTGAATCTGATATAAAATAAATATATTCTTTTTTGTAAATAAAAAAGGAGAAAAACATATACTGTTAATAGCTTGAAATATTTTAGAATGAAGAAGAATGCAAGATAGCTGATTTATGCGTACATGACAAGGTTCCAATGTGTGGCATTGACTCTTGCGGGGAAATGAGGACTTTCATAGACACTTGTGACATGCACGAATTCAATTGTGATAGTAAAAAAGGTACAAAATATTATTCGATAGCTATGAGATATATTTTTATATAACTAACAAAACCGGGAGTCCTTTTTTGAGATAAATCACGATTTGATATCCCACCTGAAGTTAAGTGATCGCCGCCTACCATAGACAACCGAAATGCGACTCAGTTTCTCCCATAACAAAGTATGACGAGACATAAGTCACATCGCATTACACCCATCTCTCTGAGGCAGGAGGGCACCTCAAGTACCTGTTTTCACCGACACCCAGAACCTTCCACGGAAACAACGCAACGCCAAGCAGTAGTGCACTCAGCATTACTGCTTGGCGCTGGATTATCAAATGCTGGATGTACCACTCCGGACAAACCTGGCACAATTTTACTGCTACATTGAGTTGCTCCTTTTGCACCACCCGGGGAACACGTGTAGGGATTCTATGAATATAGTCCCCCAAATACTAGATACTGTCTCTGAAATCCAAAGGTTAAGTCAACAAAACGTTTCTCTGTATGCTTGAAATTTAATCTTAATGAATCATATCAACATAAGCTTGGTATTTAACTAGGAGTGTAAACAACAGTCAAGTCTTCTGTGTCAACTCTCAAATTTCTAACCTAAACAATAGTAATACCTAACAAATAAGAACTATATGCAAAGATAAAACAATAGGTTTTATGTTTTTTTTTAAATTTCTTTGATAGATTTCAAGCAACGACCAATTCATGAATGTTGGGTGACATGCAAGAGAGGAAGATCCTTCAAGAAACCAGAGTTCAGGAGCGATTGCAATATCAATTTGAAACCTAACAGGTTATAATAAAGTGTAATATTCTTTTCAAATCTTGTATTTTACTCTACCTGTATCCTGTGAGAGTTTTTGTATGGATAACCAAACATTTATTTCAGGTAGTTACTGAATTAAAAAGTATAATAATGGAATAAATGATTGCAATGAATACCTCTATATTAACTGCAATAGTAGTAAATGCCATGAATTAAAGCTTAGATATAAGGTTATATTTCTTAGAAAATAGCAGGATAGAATGTATCCTATACATTCTATAAGTATAAAAAGTTAAGATAACTAGTTATAACGACTCCGTAGCTTAGTAGCCCTGCCTTCGAAGCAAGGGGGGGTTCGAATCCCGGCCGGGGCAAACTGTGCGGTGAGCAAGAAGTTTTTTATCGGAACTTGGGCATTTGTCTTGTGTTTCTGTGGTTTTCCATGCCATCTGCGACACAGGGAATCCTAGCGCAGTTGCACCCGTCACTTGAGACGAGGATGTTACGTTTCATGCACCTGTGATTTCACCCACACCCTTCCACGGGAACACAGATATAAGAGTGCATCACTGCTCGGCTACAAATGCAGTACTTCTACGGACGAACTATTCACAAGTTCTACTGCTACCTTTAGTTGCACCTTTGGCTCCACCCAGGGGGTACTTGTAGGGTTACTAAAGGTTCTAACCTACGAACGTGAGCTCATAGACCCTCAAAAAAAGCCTGAACGTTGTGTAACATTTTCATATCGCGCCACCCCCCTAAAATCAATTTCAAGAGCTATTTGATAGCTATAAATGATTTATTACTGTAGCGGAAAAGTTTTACAGAGAATAATTTCATAAGGAAAAATGTAGCGGAGCTATGATTATGTTGGAGTACCTTGTCTTCGTCGGGTTGTTAGGGGCCGCCTCCGCACACGTGGATAGCGCTAAGGTAGGGTTCTTTTATTATCTAGGTTACACGTGGCTGCTATGAAAAAATATAGATCTTTGACTTTTTCTTTAAGAGAGACCATAATATAATTGGTATTTAAAAATATGTTAAGGATGACCAAATTGAGCGAACCTCAAACTAATTCATTCTTTTAGATCTCAATGATGGCGTGAATACATTCGTGTCCATGAAATTTTAAGATACGTATTTGTCAGGTTACTTAAGAACTTGTGCCAAGTTCGTCCAGGACCTTATTGACTGCCGCTAAGCAGATAACTGTTTAGCCTTATTGCTAAAATGATTTCAGCTTACCGAAGAATGCAACATAGCAGATATTTGCCGTCATGACCAAGTGCCCGTCTGCGGGATAGACTCCTGTGGGGAGATGAGAACCTTTATCGATACTTGTGACATGCATGAGTTCAACTGTGACAGCAAGAAAGGTATTATGAAGTGATTATGTCTATGTTAGTAGTTGGTTTACAATCTTTAGATATCTCTATTACGAAGCTCCATCTTTAAATCTGAAATATAAAGACTTATAAATTAATTTATATATTAGTTAGCTAGGCCTTTTTTTTTTTTTTTTCGTGGGGAAATGCACTCGCATACCGCCCTGCCACGGGGAGACAGAGCGGTTATGTGGGACTAGACCCACTAAAACCCCACGGTGTCCTCCTCTGCCGCTTAGTGGCGGGAACACGGGAACGTTAACACACACATCCGCGAACCCGCCACGGCTGTCCGTCTCCGGACCCCTCTCATTTTGGCACCGAGTGCCACGCCCTAGTTAGCGACACGCCAGAACACATAGCGTGTCGCAACCACCTCGGGGACCTGGCCAGCGAAAGGGCGTTAGATGACCCCGTATCTAAACGCCCTAGGTCCCCATGCGACGGGTCAGATATGTGGCCCCGTCGCCTGCCACTACGGCCGCAGAGGATAGGGAGAGTGGCGCCTCTCAATACCAACACTCCTCTTCCCCTGCGGCCCCACCGCGTCCGCCATCTAACGGTGGCGACCCCGCCGTGGCCGCGGAAGGTAGGGAGAGCGGCGCACCGCTATACCGGCACTCCTCTCCCGCCGCGGCCCCTAACCCTCAGCTGCGGTGCCGCCCATACGACACCGCAGCCCGCCTCAGTTGCGGTGCCCCCCATAAGGCACCGCCACCTACTGTGGCCGCTCCTAGTCGGCTTGGAGGCAAAGCCTAAAGGAGCAGCCCCTCCCGGGTTCCTCTTGGCTTCACCGTGGGCAGCCCAACCACGGTTACTAAGCCCCCCCGCCCCGACAAGGCGGGAACCCGCGGGGGGGTAGTTAGCTAGGCCTAGCTAGTCATGCAGATAAGCCAGACATGGAAATTACCTAAAAAAAATAGACTAAATGTCAAGTGATAACACGAACCAACAAGGAATGGAGTTGCTTTGCATTAACGAAAAATTTAAAAACATAAAACACAGAAAAATAACGCAACCTTGGCAAGAGCCTCTTGATCGTTTGAACATCTTATTTCTAATACATAAACTATTCT
Source organism: Aplocera efformata (assembly GCA_921293045.1). Lineage (NCBI taxonomy): Eukaryota > Metazoa > Arthropoda > Insecta > Lepidoptera > Geometridae > Aplocera > Aplocera efformata. The sequence continues at coordinate 5,080,942 of OV121057.1, forward strand.
TATGGAGGGATTCAAATAGTCGCAAATACCATTTTTACTAATGATTTTATCTTACAATTTTGTTTAACAGCAGTTTCTCTTAACATTAAGTATTGTTTCCCAGAAAATATTTTCACATTGTAACTTTCATTGTGTTAGTCGAAGTATTGATACATTGAGGTTACCTTTGCCATAAAGTTGATAAGAATTCAATGACTCATCGGTCTCGATCAGCGTAGCTTAAAATAGATATGTGGTTTCGTGTCCCAACTTTGGAAAATTTATAAAACGCGTGAAACGCCTGATAAAATTATTATAAAATATATTTTCTTACAATTATTTCAGAGCGTAGTAATGCGCACATAATTATTGTAGGCGCTATTTACTCGCATCTATCTGAAGCAAATGATCCTTTTCACTTTTCTCATATCGTCGCAACCAATTATTAAGAAGACTTATTCTGCTAATGTATTTGCTTAACCACATTTTATGCAGATAACATGATAAAAGTATGTCGGTCTTTATTCAATTCTATTTTCATCTTCATTGGAAAATCGCACATATACAATATATTAGTGTATATTACTAGGTAGACTACAGTATGTATAACCAATTTCAGATTTCCACGTAGCGTTCAACCAAGATATATATTAGAGAAAAACCATATAATTTAGAGCCTAGTTTTATTTTGTACCCGTACTAACTGGCCTACCCTGTTCCACTGACTTTATAGGTGCATCTCTCAGTCAAGTTTATATTAATCGATTCGCTCTTATCACTAGGTACCAAAGAATATAGGTGCCAGTTCCTGCAGAGGAACCACAGCAAACTATTTTTTTAATCTGGGGAATTAATGGAATCAACTCTAGGCGAACCTGGTGGTAACATCACATGCGCCTGTGACCACCAGCACCCACATCCTTCCACTGGAATACAGTAATGCGAGCGCTACTGCTTGGTAGTAGATTTCAGGTGTGGTGGCAGTACCTCTCTGGACGAACTTAGGACAAGTTGTATTGCTACTTTTGATTTTTTCCTTTACTACACAGGAGACATGTATGGGGGTTCTAAGCCACGAGGATCAAACATCATGACATCAGGGAATATTGTATAATCTATTCTATCTAGACAGTATTATTTGTGCGTGAAACAACAGTGAGCACCGGGTGCAACCAAGTTCAACGAACATATTATAAATGGCAGTTGGCCAAGTTGGTAGCAAGCGCTAATTCTTCTTTCAATTTGATGCTTCAAATAAGATCGTAAGAATGCAAAATGTGACATCATAAATTGCTAGTTGAGGGCTTAATATGGCCAAAATAAGGCATAATTATTATAACAATCCAGGAAGAAGCAAATTTGGTTAGAAAGTTATTGAGTTGATGGTGAAAGCCCCGAAATGTCATATACTATTGGAAAAAGACATTTCTAATATGTTTGCTGCACATTTAGAATCGATCAAGCTTTGTGCCTTCCCTCATTGTATCTATATCGAATTCGCAATGACACCATTCCTCCCGGAATTTGCTAAGCCATCTACTTGAGACTACACCCTGGAGATTTGCCAATATATCTAGATCTATTCGGATAAAGAATTAACGATAGAGCCCTAGTACTGGAGGGGTCTAGCTTAACTAGTCACTTCGAGTGTGGCGCCTTTCAATTGGTTTATGAATCCATTGAGCCTTATTTCCAAGGAATAAGGTCCATTGAATTGAATAAATACTCAAAATTCTAAAGTACATTTTATGGAATATCTGGTATCACCAAGAAGGATTACCTACTTAGCAAATTAGTTTTATTTTTCTTTCATGGCAAGGACGCGGCCGTCTATACTCTACAATACATTCCCACTTTTGGTTACGTAGGATTTTAGATAGGAGCCATTTAGCCTACATTCGCTATCAAAAAATATATAATCCATTCCTAGGGGACACTCATTGTTACTTAACCTTTCAGATTTCGTTCAGAAGCCTACTCATGAATGCTGGGTGACATGCAAAAGGGGTAGAAGCTTTAAGAAACCAGAATTCGGAGTAGATTGTGACATTAAAAATAATTTAGTTTAAGTATAAAACAACAATAAAACAAAAGGTTTTTTATTAATAAATTAGGCAAACAATAACTTACTGGGTAGGTACTTATTGTTTGATATCACAGGTCCTTTTTCTACCCTTAACACTAAACCGGTTTAATACTACTGGAAGCACATTTTCACTTACAATATATTCTCACAAACACACCATTTTATAATTAAAACACTTTTCTACAATTAGATCTAAACCTAGAGTTCTCTCCTCCGCTTAAATTAATATAGTTATTAATTTAACTTAATCTATTTGTTTCATATTTTACAACATATTAATTATTATCTAAAAAGTGACGACAAGAACCTATTATAATAATTAACCTACCTGAAGCTAAAAGTACATATTTACAAAGCCTTATCGCTATAAAATAAAAATTTATTGTTCAACATAATTTAAAGCCTAATTCATACAAACTTTGAAACATCCTACGCATTATTACGTTTTACTATTATATAATAACTAATAAAATTATATTTATATGGAGATAGATATACGCCACGATATTGTAACCGTCACAAAGTTTTTTTTTTTTTTTTTGTGAATATCGTGACGATCTGTTTGTTATAACTGCCATCCAAATCAATAGCAATATAACTCCGGTTCTACTCTAGCAAAATCTAAATAGACCCAAATCGCATCGCGTTGTGCCCGTCACTATGAGATGGAGATTTGACGTCTCAAACGTCTGTAATTTCACCGGAAGAGAGGAGTGGAGTGCAATATTTGGTATTGTATAATGACGCTTTTATATTTCCACGTGCTATGAAGATATTAGATGGTATTGACGTATTCGCTTAGATATTAACGCACGCGGTGCCCCGTTGCCGACTATCGAACGGGTAACAAAATTAAAAGTGCGCACAAAGCCCAGTATGGTTGACTATAGTTGAAATATATCTGTATTTCAACTACAGTTAACTCCACTGTCTTTTATATTCAATTGTTTCTATATTTTCCTAATGACGATCTAAAAAGCCAGCGTTCTTCACAATCTTGTAAATGCTCTCTCTCGGGATCTTCTCGGCTTCTCTCTCGATGACTTGCATCTCCTTGTTCGTGAACCAAGATTCCTTAGCCAGGCTCTCGGCGATTGCTGGGTTGTCATAGAATTGCCTGAAATCAAAACAGTTGCTATTTGAAATAGGTTTTCTGAAAAAATATTTATTAGGGTGTTCATTGCCATCTTTGGTTTATCATAAAACGAGGATTCATCTGGTCTTACAACCGGCTGCTAAAAAGAGATAACGAACGAGCCCAAGTAAATCCATAGTTTTGGCTTCAGTATAGATTATAGAAAGTAGATTACAGAATTGGACCTGTTACAGTTGTTACAAGTATATGATATATATAATTTTCAGACATTATTGTTACTATTTATATTCTATTAGATTGTTATTGTGCCATATAGTTTACCTAGACTTGAGAAGTTCTGCCGGCAGTAGAGCTTCGCTGGCAGCATTCAACTCCACAGCATGGTGAGGGTGGACCGCTGAGGCTCCGTTGGCATATTGGATCCCGATTGGCGCAAAGGGCTGCGTGTATATCAGACCAGGTCTGGCTTGTGCCACGGCCATGAGAGCAGCAGTGATGAGGAAGAAACGCATCTTGATCTGTAAATACAATAAAAAGATGATCATTTGAAAATGACCGGACTTGATGACAAATAATAACATTAAACTTTAAAAAGAAATTATTAGTTTCGCCTCTTCTTTCACTCTGTCAACTTTTTTGCTTGACGTAAAATCGAGCATGAGAAATGACTATTAATGACCAATTTTCACCGATTTTAGGAAACCTTATTATGATTTCAATGATTCGTAAAAAAATATCATAATAATCGGTTAACAACAACGATATCACGTGACAAATAAACAAGAAACAATTAACAGAGAGCCTCTGAAATCAATAAAAACGGCTACATCTATGTACACAGGATTAATATCATTCAAATGCCAATGAGAACTAAGTCCTTACTTTTACCATAGATAATATAATATGCTAGTACTTGTGCTAAGTAGCTTTTTCCTTTCGCGTCTCGGTACTCTTAGCTGACTCTTAACTTACTATTATATATTCTGTTGCTTATGCAAGTCTCAACCATAAACCACGTCTGCGACAACTTAAGTTAATCGATACGAGACGACGACGGTTCGACGACACTCCTTGAAGTTAAATGGACAAGTGATTGTTATATTAGTACCAGTCTAACCGTGTTAAACTTTTTATTATCCTAATAAAAGTTACATAACAAGTGATTGATTGAATAAATCTAAAAAACCAACCTCACTACTTTCATTCCTTATTTCTTGCCCTTACATACACTCTACCATTTTAAAAAAGAAACAACGGTTTAAAAATACTCAATTTCATTTACTTGGATATATTAATAGCCACAAAACAAACCTATGTTCGTCAGACAATTGTTTGACTCGGATGAAAATTGAACCCACGCAACAACACAGAAGGCAAAGCTTACTACCAAAGGATTGAATCATTTAGAGAACTTGCTTATCGCGATTCGGACTGGCACAATAAGAGTTTCGTACTTAATAGGCTCAAAAGGGTTCATAATTAATTTAAGAATATTATTATATAATTTTTTTTTTAATAAATAAAGAATGTGATTTTGACTAGGATGTTTATGGCTATCAACATTAGTAATAACATTAGTATGTCTACTTGTACTTGGCACTATTATGGGAATTCCTATTTCATTATAATTGAAAATAATATTTAAATAACCATTTTCTACTACCGTTTTTTAATAAGTTCGGGAGAAGACAACGGCTTCCGAAATACGGTTTCTAACTAATTCGTAAGTCAAAGTAAAAGATAACTTACTGTCGCTGTCAAACAAATCTATAAAACCCCGCTTTCGACGGTAACTACGAATCGAATTTCTTATTATTTAAGTTAAAATGTTTGGACTGTTCTTCTTCCTATTTTTTTTTGACCACTGTTTCTTAAGCCACATAAATTCTGCCAATGTCCGAGTTATTGTACTTTCACAAGTTTTTTCTGCATTTGTGTTAATTGTAAAAAAATATGGCCAGTTTATTTCGGAGAAGTTACAAGAATATTTACAACCAAAATGATGTTATTAACAATAATTAAAATTAAAAATCTCTCTCATGGATAAGTAAAAAAAAGAATTGATAAAAATGTTTGGTCTGTTATGACAAAGGTCTGGAGAGTTAAGACTCTTTCAAATTCACTAGAAGGTGACATGATTCGCATAACGATTTCAGCTTAATGTCACAAGTCGTACCAATCTAGTCATAATTTACTATCACAACAATGTATTCACTAATTTTTAAGTATGACATAGTTCAGTTTTTTATTCTAACGCTCATAATATCCAATTAACAATAAATAATGAATGTGATTGAATGACATCTTTAACATTCTCAGACATCAACGAGTACCAATCCGGATTAGGCTCCCATGGTACAATATAATAGATTAAAGCCCATTTACTCTCAATTATCGGGAGTAGGCCGGTGTCCCTGCAGTGGGAATAAAGAGGCTGATACGAAGAAAGACGAAGATACATTGGTTTGACAGAGACAATAATAAGGTACATTTTTGTTGTTATTAGGCCCAAATTCTATTTTTTTTTTATTTGTGATAACAATAACGACGTCGACTGTCATTACTTGTCGTCACCATTGCTTGCCTTCTGCCTATTCCATCTTTTACCAACTCATGAAAAACCAGCGAATCCAAAAAACAAACACCTTTTCAACCGAGTTTTTTTTATGTTTGTTACCTAGTTCTCCGTCACTAATCAACCGATTTGTAAAATTCTTTTTATTTGAAAGGATTTCCTTTCAGATTGGACTTGCGTATTTTGCTTTCCTGTGAGTTTTTTGTCGCCGATTTGCATGTTTCTTTTTAAAACGGCCGCAAAATATGGGATAAAAATGTTGAAGATTATTTCTTTCGTTTTTTTAAATCACTCACTTGTTCACTTTTATCTTTATTCACAACACATGCACAATTGGCAGAACACTTACATTTCACGGTCACTTCTAACCGCACTGCTTGTCGAACTGTGCGCCCGCGCATACAGCAAGCGCTTTATAGTGAAGGCTGGTAACCTTAAGACTTGACTCTTCCGGGACCGGTGTTCTGATCTTTCGATGGGAATGTCAGCTAGGAAGTAACTCAAGTAATTAGTTGGGCAAATTGTCGCTTAAACATATCTACCTACTGATAAGTCTAGTATAGGTTTTATAGTTACTATAACCTCCATATCGTACCAGCCTCTAATGTTCGCACTGCTGGGACACACGCCTGTTCTCGACAACCAAGAGTATTAGTTTTAATCTGTCACGGGGGCCCAATTCGGATTGGAAGATGTCAAATCGATTCCACAGTCCGTCCACATATGTTATTTAAGACAGAAACCATTGTCGTAAAGATCATATGAGGACCGAAAATCGCAAAATGGTGATAATCCATTTTTATCCGACTTTTATAAAAGAGGCTGTATGGAATTTTTTGGGTGTTTGTTAGATACGCGATTTCATTGTGAAATTGTAATTTGTCGATTTCGAGGATTCTTTTTTATTTGATTTGGCGGCCCGTCCCGTTTGCGCACGGGTGGACATTTGTTATGGTTGACATTATTAAATTTGTAATTACTTTTGAATGGAATATCCTATTTGAATAATTCAAAAAGTAATCTACAGGTATTGAAACAGTCTTGAAATAATGTATTTGGATAAGGATTAATATAAAAGTATGGATAGTATGATCTGATTTTGGTCGACATTTCTATCAATTTTTAAAATGTAACCTAGTAAATGATTTAAAATCGAAAAAAAGTAGTACGCAATTTCGTTCACTTCGATGACATATTTTTTACAGTTATTTTGATTTTTTGGTTTTTACTTGAAATCATAATATTAATGCATAATATGTATCATCATAATTGAAATTTACACAACATACAAATAAAAAGAAAACAGTTTCGAATCACAATTGTTGTAGAGTAATTTCACTTCATATTTTTCGTTTTATGTAGTTTCTAAGATTGATGTATTTTTATTTTTATGTGTAAAACAATAAATCATTCACAATTGATTTCACACGAATTTGTCGTCCAATTAAAATTTTTTGTGAATAATTTCTGTAGACATGGAAAATTCCCTTATTATATTTGACCTTTGTTTGACCATGGAAATCTCACATTCATCATAGTCACGTCCTTGTAAGAAAAGTAGAGAGCTCCGTAGTTTAATTGGTAGTAGTCCGGCTTTAAAAGCGAGGCGTTCCGGTTTGATACCCGGCCGCGGCACACTTTGTGAGCATTCAGTTTGTTCTCGGAACTATATTTTGTGTATGTTTGTATCCATGCAGGTGGCGACACAGGGAATCCTGGTACTATATGAGTGTGTAAGCATTTGATTTTTATTATTTTTATTTATTTCCATCTCAGAATTGGCACATTTTTTTATATTTGAAATTCATTGTAGTTATTTGGATTTTATCACAGGAATGTATTTTAACAATAAGTGACTTATAAAAAAATCTAAAACATAATAAATACATCCGAACCGAAAACCTCCTTTAGAAATTGGTTGAAAAACAATAAGCTTTTAACATTTAATATTCAACTAGACAGTATCACGATTTTACATATTATATCACCACGATATTTGTAAAATATATATGTAACCCTCTTACTTTGGTGAATAGTCGAAATTTCAATCCGTGTCCCTTTCAAGTTTAAAATAGGGTTCAACATGCACACAATATTGCATACGGAACACTGCCCTCATGCACTCATGCATGATTTAATATACTAAGCACAGCTGCTAACAAGCCTGAGTTTCCCATACACAAGTGACTGATTGAAAAATCGAACAAACCAACTTCAACTATCCACTATTTTCATCCATATGGGTGATTTTTCCAAATCGGTTCACAATTTGGTAAGATATAAAGATATATTTTTGAACCACTGCTTGGCGGCCAATTATCAGGTGTGGGAGCAGCACTTCTCCGGACGAACTTAGCACAATTACTACTGCTATCTTATGACTAGAGTCATCACACACTTCGCTAGTTTAACGATGTTTATGGGCGGCAGTAACAACTTAACATAAGATGGACTGTCAGATAGTCCGACACAATAGTCGCAAAATAACAGATTAGGTAAGTACGAAGCTATAAAGTCCCATCGCAATAAAGCTGATCTGGAACCAGTGAACTGATAAATTCTCATTCCATCTATTTATAAAAATAATTTCCTTTTCCTTTCAAGAAACATTTTATTTATTCGGTGGATACCATTTCGCAAGCTAGATGGAAAATACTTATTTCATGTTGTCAGTGGGTAAAGTTCTTTCAAGGATATTCGATATGATAGGAGTAGGCAAAAATGTAAAATATTTTCATATGATGAGTTTCCGTTCAAGTTCCTAGAATATCGCTGGTATTATGTCTATTAATACATTTTCTAGAGGTACGTAAAGGTTATCACCGACACTTACCTACTCGCGAAAAGCGAGAGTGTTTAGGCTTTGACCAAGAAACCAAGAAAACGAGAAGTCTTGTATTCGAATATTTTGATTCTATCACTCAACATACAAAAATAATTACTGTGGGTTCTTATGATCTGTGGATTCTACAATACATTTATACCTGATTCAGGTAGATTTTTTAGATAAAATCCACAAATTACCAAATCAAATTACGAATTACAGAAATCTCAATACTAACAGCATTTTCTAGAATCAAATATATCCTACAATTTTTGTTTACACAACTTTTTAAGGCGATCGTCGGATTCATATTGCTATAGCTTCACACGTGAGTAAGAAAAAAACAAGAAATTATTAGAGAAAAATACCCGACTGCGTAAAAATTACATACAAACATACAAGTTGTGTATTTTTGTAAGCCGCTTAAAAACCCTGTCTTTTGATACCACGCTCTATAAGTTTGGAGGAAAAAGAAGGTTTTAAGAAAAAAAAAACATATGGTGCCAACAATCGACCATTTTAATTTTTATAATTTTGCCATCCTCATTTAAGACGAATCTAACGACACCTATCAAGTTAAAATCCATCAAACCGTTTAGGCTGCATAGCGTGCCAAAAAATACACTTACATATACCTACACCCGAAATACATAACGGTCCTTTTGTCGCAGTCGGTAAAAAACATTTTTCAAGTGTAAAACTCATTGGTGCATGGGTAGCCGGATTTGAGCAGTCATCCAACTGAAAAATAGAACGATACCTATACTGGCTACCGTTGAATGTAAACTTTTGGATTATTGGAGTTCAATGGCGCTACTTTAACTCCATGGCCTGTTTTCGCTCTGCTTCACGACATCGAAAATATCTTGTAATATCAATTCAATATTCATTAACAAGCTGTATAATACGTAGACTTATGGTATTTATTATATTGTTTGTGAACAAGATCATGCTCGCGAAAAGAAAGTAATCTTTCCACTAGGGGTTTCTTCTTTGGTTTCCATGGAGGGTCGGATAGGGTTTGAACAAGTGCTCAAGTTAGTATTAAGAAAACATGTTCTTGTAGGGACATATTTATTTAAGAAAAGTGACGTTTCCAAGTATTTAATTAAAGAATTCAATTGAAATAAATATTAACTACGATATTAATAGAACCGATTTAGACAATTTTAGTCAGATATATCCCGGAAATTACAATACATGAATCATTTATAATATATGATTGTATTTCCAGTGCGAGAAAAACAGGGAGAAGAAGCTTGCATAGCTCTTTCTTTCGTGTGAGTAAGTGACCAGTTCTAATCTCAAATTTTCAAGTCGCCCGAAGGCCTCTAACATGGTTTGTCAACTACATAGTATAGTTGCAACTGATAAACTGCTCATCGAGAATTGTTTGTCTAAAATTTTCTGTAGAGAATATGTAAGCCAACCTCGCAATGAGTACTGTACTTTATAATAGCTTCTCTTTGAACTAATAGACGTGACGTCCAAAATAAATCACAATTAGTCAAATACTCGAAGCTAAGTATACTGTAGTTTACCTTCGCTTCATTTCCGCGCCCTACTTCCGTTCTGGGTAAAGCTCCATGATTATCAGCTATTTATTTTCGCAAAACATCCGTCTCTTTCGCTAATTGTAAATATCGGGTGTCATAAAATTGGTAATAAAATGTTTATATGTCCGGTCGAAACCCGACACAGTAATGAGAATTGCAAAATCATAAATTTCAAGTCACGTGAGACAATAACATTTAACCATCGAGTAAAATCATTTAAGTACTTTCAATTTCTGTTGCTGAGCAATTAAATTGTGTTTTAAAAAGGTTATATAGCCTTTATAAAGTAAGTCCAGGTCAATGTCCGCTAGACGGTGCGAGGACAAACGGAAGCAAATAATATTCGTTTCGATTTTTTAAAGTGTAACATTTAATATAACACGCACGGTAATAAAAAATTCTCACAGCGCCAAATAGTACCTAAGTATTTGTAACTATGGGTACCATATTTCTGACAGAAGAACTATGTAAATATAGGTCCAATATGAATGTTCATATTGACATTGCTACAAAGCATGTCAAAGACATATACATTCATACACTCTAAAACATAACATATTCGCGTAAAAAGATACTTGTACTTATAAAGTCTCGTAACGATGTATTTAATGGTTTCTTCATATTTACAACTATTTATGCCAGTTGTTGCCCACAATTCTGCCGAAAAACAAACCCAGACTTGTGCCTCGAATATTTAAGCTTTGTGCTTACGAAAAACAACCAAATAACATTAATGGTTAAACAGACTTACGCTTAGCGACTACCAATTAAACAGGCAAATACAAAGTACATAAGTACCTAGTAGGATTTCAAAACTACGCCTGCATCATAATTATTATTTAATCTGAGACTTCGACATATTTCATTAAACGTCCTTGCATACCAAGTGTATTTAGGTGCTCACTAGTGTTTGCCGGTGACACCACTCGTAGTGAACACAGAGTAGATAAGTCAATGATGGGTGGGAGATTATTGCACATGCTGAGTTCCTATGGTATATTTACTAATGAAAGACTTTTATTATGTGTAGCAGATGTCTCGACAATATAAAACCGCACGTAGAGCCACGCATAGACGGGAATCACTCAAAGGCCAGTGAATTATTTTTTGTTTTTAGCTAGCTTTGAGGCATTTCGTTTAACGATTCAAAAACATCATCAATAAAATATATATTAATCGAAGCCTTGAAGTTAGAATATTTTTAGGTTTTCAAGTATTTTGTCCAAGGTTTAGGATTCGGACAGACGGAAAGATTGTTGGCATTTATAATCGAGAAGACTAATTGCTTTATTATTTACCTACCTTCTAGCAACGTAACAGTCATGTGATAAAGTGCATTCACGTCTCGAATCTGGTTCAAGGTTGCAGCGTGCCGCGGAGAATAATGTCGGCGAAGCTACGTTGTGGAAATTAAGTTGTTGGCTTGGTGAAAACGTAACATTTCATCACGCAAAATACGAAATAGACTCGCTATTTCGTATTCCATATCTCAAGCAAGAGAATGATTTATTAAATTACAGAAGACCGATCAATATCTTGAGATAGCTAAACCGATTGGACTTATTTCTGTGCCTTAATAAAATAGGATAGGAGGATAACACGCCAGAAGATTTCAACCGGTTTCATAAATATAGGCTAAGTGATAAGACAATAATATTAATTAAGTAAAAATACAGGATATGTACAATATGTTAAAAGTTCAAATTTTCTGTCTCATTACTACTCACTTTGAACAGCTTATAAATTCCATCTAAGAAGGTTATTTTTACCTCAATAGTCTCTGTCAACATCACAATAATTTTGTGCATATTTCTGCTCATAATTATCAGTAGTCGATGGTCATCCTATTAAGTTTAGCATTGGCGTTACATGCGAATGAATCACAGAGCTATGCAAATAGCATAATTATGCAGTAGACTAGTGAATTGTAGCAAAAATGCAAAGTGGTATGTTTTTGACTATAAGTAATAAGAAGTAAATTTCACAATGACATCTAGAGGACATATTTCATCCGGTGTGTACAAAAAAATAAAACATATATTATAATATAAAGTGTAAATAATTTTAATGTTTATATTCATAAATGTTTATTTATTGTTTATAAATGTTTTTTTATTCAATCGGCTTCTGGAAGAAATAATCAATACTTACGACTTTTTTTCAATTTGTTACCTCATTATTTCGTCATTTATGAATAAATCTTGAATTTTTATAGTTTAAAGAATAAGCTTTCAGATTGGCCCCATATTTTTTTTATTTTAAAATCAAGTTATGTTTGATGAATTAAAATAACTGGAAAATTTTTGTCATAGAAGTACACGAAATTGCATATTTTGCTTTACTGTCACTTTTTTATTCGCCGTTTGTATACCGTTTTGAATGTTTCTTTATAAAGGTAGGGTGTACCCGAAGGGTGAAAAATAAGGGATGAAAATAATAAAGTCGGTTTTTTTTTCTTTTTAAAATCAGTAAAAAGTGACGGCACGAGTTGAAGGCGGTGGTTACCTGCGCCCATAACAACAACTATAAGACTTAGGTCAATACTTACAGAGAAGACCGTTTTAAAAGCTTCAATTAATCAAATAGGCACTTAATTGCAAACTGACCCAGATCTCTCTCAATAAAATATCAATCACATTTGGAAAGGAGAAGTTTTGCTACGGACTACGCCAGCCACTATTATTTATAGGACTACACGGTCGAGTAAAATAAGGCTTTATACTTAAAAGGTTACAGCACATAATACAACTATAAAGATGCGTTCTGATGCTTAGACCATTATTTAATTTTCCGGTGAATACACTGCAACTGTAGAGGGCCAAAGTAGTTTTGCTGCCTTTAGCGCCAGTGATTGAAGATTTACAATTGCTTTACGGAACCTCGATGCGAAATTCAAAGGCTTCAATCACACTTGCGGTTTTCAATCCCAGCAACTTAGAATGAGATCCGCCGCAAAAGACCCAGTGTTAAATTGTAGTGCATTTTGAGGAATCAACACCGAAACAGCCGAATTAATAACTTTCCTCCTGTTTCCTCCTTCAATAGGTTTGCTGTTGCCTGCCTGATGTTATGTTAACTTTTACGTAGACTGTGCCCGGCAAGTTTCTAGGCCCTGCTAAACCATACATACTTGGTTGGCAATGGCTAGCGTCTGGACAGCCCTAAGTGAATCAATTAACTGATCCATGATGGTGACGAAAATCCTTACATTGAGAGTATCTCTAATCAATCCAGTTACTTAGAAAACCCATTATTCTATTTACATAAAACCCATACCTATTCTATTTGCATATTAATTTACGTCTTAAGTGGAGCAGATAAACTGGTTAATTAAGATCTTACTAGATGTACGAAACCACAATTTGATTAAATTACATTATACTCAACTCTCCGTGGCTTAGTTGGTAGTAGCCCTGCCTTCGAAGCGAGGAGTCATGGCCGAGAATCGAACCCAGAACGTCTCGCTTCGAAGTCAACCGACTAAGCCAGGGATAGGTAAGTAATTTAATCAAATTATGGTTTCGACTTTGTTTGTTGAACATGTAGTTATTCTCGAGTCTTGTGTTTCTGTGTTTGTATATGCCATCTGCGACACAGGGAATCCTAGTGTAGAGGTATAGATGTATACGTCAACTATCATGGATGTTAATGAAGGTACAAGGAGATGGCCCAGTGCTACAGATGCAGACTTTCAATCCGAAGATCGATAGCAGACATCAAGAAATGCACAAATGATATTATTTAAATCTTATGTGCCCACTATGTTACTAAGTTCTTAAAACGTGCTAGAACCAAGATATGTACCATCTACCACTCTGGATTAGGCTCCTGTGGTAATTCAAAGTCCATTTGCTCTCACTTTTCGAAAGTGTTGTGATGCCATTTGCTATACGACCCAAAAACTGTATTCTACCAAAAAATAGTAAACAATACTTATTAAAAATGTGAATAAATTATGTCGGTAATAATTGGTCTCTTATTTATTTGATTGACGAGCCACGGCACGCAACAAGCTGACCACCGTCAGATCCATAAACAAAATAACAAAAAAACACAAGACTCAGGATAGTATTATTATATCTGTGACTTAGGTAACTGCGTCGCCAACAAATAAATGAAAAAGGCTTTTACTATAATGATCAATTAAACAAGTAATTTCAAAATCTAAAAAAACCGACTTCAGTTATTTCATGCCGTCTTGCCCTTAGAGAGAACACCCTATTATTTTGAAAAATACACAATTTCGATTACTTGGATGACAAATATTTTCCAGTTATTTTGATTTAACAACGAAACTATTAAAACGGATTTTGATATAATAAAATTTCTTTAGCACCAATCTGATAAAAAATTATTTGTCTAAATCGGTTCAAAATGAAATAAAAAAAAAGAGAGAGGAGAGACGAGACAATAAAAAAGAACTGCCTTATACTTACGACTTATTTGACTTCAGTAAAACAAACACGCCAAAATGCTCATTCATGAAGAGTAGGTGCCTCTCTTAAAGGTCCGCTCATTTCAAAACCGTCAGAAAATTGCAAAGGGCTAGATTGCGCCGCATCAACCAATCAAAGAACAATCATATTGCCACAGAATAAGAAAGTCTCTATAGTTGCACCATCCTAGCCATTACCGGTACGAATACCAATCTTGCATCACAATAATTATTTAGATCTCAAACGAAACAAACCTTGACATTCGCGTCTTTGGCACACTGATTCAAAGACCACAATGATGAATATTTTGTACGCTCTAAGAAGAGTCATTAAACTGTACGATGATATTTGTAAGAATTCTTGGGCTATCTCTATGTGACACATTAGTTCAGAGAAATCATACTAGTTTTTGCAAAGTTTTAACCTCATACCACTGATTGATAATTGTTACTGCATAAGGTTACTAGTCAATAGCGTGGTTACCCTATTCACTCTACTAACTAAATTCAATCTACTTCAGTCAGTCAGTCAGACGTATCTTAATTAATTATGTATTTTCAATATCGCACTAAAATGTAGGCAAGAGTCAAGTTTTCAAAACTCAATACTCAATACATTTATTGCTTCTCAAAATGGTTAAAAAAAAAAAGTGCGGACTCTGGCGAAATAGTTGATTGGTTGCAGACCAAAGTTGGTTAAAAGTTGAATGGAATTACTAACTATGGTGTACTTTTTGAAAATCCCCAAAATGGTAATGTAATATTTTAGTGGTATATTTAGCTTGCTCCTGTGACGGGCGCTGCGACGACCTTCATCTTCTCATTCATCTCATAACTGAGTCGTATTGCTGTTGTTTATGAGTAGCGGCAACCACTTAACATCTAGTGAAAGGTCAGCTCATTCCGTCACGTATCACATACGTAAATGAATATAAATCACTATCACTTCGATCACGTAAATGAAAATGTCTCTGCAGTGGTAACGTGGGCTGTACCTATCAGAACAATTGACATAACAGTAAAATCAAGAGTAATATTTCCTTGCATCGGGAATACATAGATGGAATTGGTTTTTAAAATGATCATTACTAATAAAGTATTTGCTACTAAAATTATTTTTTTAATTAGATACGCAAGTAAATTATGCTGCACTGATTTATATAACCTGACCTTCCTGCTATAAATATGTATGTTCCCAAGAATTCGAAGGCTACTCAGTTCGCACGTAGATAATAATATCAATATCTGCAATCTTTGCACAGAGTTCCCTTGTAAAGAAGGCCTCTGAACGGTCGACGTTATTATTACTCCTAACAATGCATTTGACATAAATTTCACATGAAGTTTGTTTGTTGAGTTTGTTTTACTGAATAATCGCAATGATTAATTCCGTAATGATTGCTTGATCTTACCCGAGTACCCTCAATTATTTAACGACTCCTGATTGTACGTAATTAATGTTTAACATTTTACATTTTTTTACAGTCTCTTTTTATTTTGACGAAAAACCACTAACCTAATTCCGACGCCCACTGGAGTAGACAGTCAAAGATTTCGAAACCAACTGTCACAATAAAAAAGTGATCGTAAATTTTTTATACATCATGGTCCTAGGCTGTGATAATCAGTTTCATAAGTCCAAACTTACACTCTTTAATAGTGTTTGAGGAGGATTTCATTAATATTATTTAATATTAGCTTACAATAAAACGATGTCCATTAAAATAGACTTCCTTCTCTTTTGAGGAGTATTATTTATAGAAACAAACGTAAAGCTAAACTTTAATAAATGGGCAGTGATCAGCATTTGTTTGACGACATTAATAAATAAAATGTTTTTTCGGGTTTATTCCCATACCAAAGCAGTGAATTCTAGAATTAATTCTTTTTAAATCAAGTTTAAACCGTTAGGGCTGGAATGTAAACCCAAGCTTTTCACCTTAACTTCATTAATTTTACCTGTGTAGCCTTTAGGTCAATAAAATAAAAATATTCGTGTTCTTCAATATTAAATTATTTGAAAACAACATTGTTCAAAAACGTCATTTTCTAATATCCCCATGTCTTCCGTTAAAAAATTCTCTTCCGTCGTTCATAAGCATAAGCATTCGTCTTGGCCAATGTGTCGTCGCTTTCAATATCTTGAAATTTTCACCGAATTTGTCCCTCAATATTTTATAAAAATCCCTTGTTTCTCCTTTCACTGTTGTCTCCCAAGTGTAAGGTATATCGCAATCTTTAGGATACTCAGAACATGTAACTAAATTATTAGTAGTTTTCATTAAATCTACGTTAGGTTCACCTTCTTCCTTGTATTCTTCGATTGTTACAAATGTTTCTAATGGATCTTCCATATTTGTGTGTTTTTTCATTTCAGTTGCATTTTCTATGATACTGTCTCCATTCGTTGTTTCATTAGAATCGACGTAATATACAGTTGTTTTTGTACTTTCGGCGAAATTATCTTCATTTATTGCTTTAGTAGTATCGACGTAATTTACAGCTGTTTTTGTATTTGTTTCAGATGTTTCTATGCTAGTGACCGTTATTTGTTCAACACCTTGTGTAGTAATTTCCGTAGGTTTCAGCTCATCTTGAGGAAATTTTTGTATCGTACTTGTAATATCCCTTGAACATTCATACTTTAAAGTTGTTGTAGAAATAGTTGTTGATGGTATAAGAGAAGAAGATTGTGTTGTTGTTACATGTGTTGTAGATATAAACGATTTTGTGTTGCTATTAATAGTTGCATTTTCTTTAGATGTACTGGGTACCAAAGTAGTTGTCATGTCACTTATCTTACTAGAGGTAGAAAAAGTGGTTAGCTCCGAAGTCACTGTAGTCAAGGTATTTGCTTTAGTAATTTCTGAATTGGTTTCTGTTTTGGCGGTTGTAGTTTCTGGTTTTGAAACTATTGAAGTCTGTTTCGTCGTATCTTTAGTACTCCTTGAACAATCATGCGCTAAAGGTGTAATAGAAATAGTGGTCGATGATGCAAGAGAAGTAGAATTTGTTGATGATACATCTGAAGTTGATTCACTTGACAGTGCTGTACTACCATTAACGGGTGCCTGGTCTGCAGGTGTTGTGGTTAACAAAGTATTTGTCTGGTTCATTGTCATTTCAGAAGAAGAAAAAGTGCTTAATACCGAAGACGCTGTAGTAGTGGTATCAGCTTCAGTACTTGCCGGACTTGTTTCTGTTTTGACTGTTGATTCAGTTGTTTCTGCATTAATAGTTTCGATTGTACTTAGAGTAACAGTATTGCTTTCTGTGTCAACAGAAGCAGATTGCTTAGTCACCGGTTCTGGGATAGTAGTATCTTGGGGGCACTCATCAATGTCCAATGCTTTGTAATCTAAAACATAGATCTTAAAAGAAAAAATATTTTTGTAAATTATAATTATATCCTAAATTTAATCCACACACCTGCTTTATTATCACAATTATATTCATGCATGTCACAAAGGTCTAAAAACGTTCTTTTATGCATTGTGTCTTGACCACCACATGCTTTTATCCATGTATGATTACACATTTGTGCTAATAAGCAAGGATTAGGCGGCTGAAACTATTACACATGATGATATTTCATTAAAATATAACTAGGTATTTAAAAAATAATAAAACCATAGTCATATTACAGGAATGTAATGCTGAAAAGTTGATTTAAAACCCATAAGGATAGCTGAAATAAAATAGCCGATTCATAAATGGTTGAATTGATATAATATGTAATATATTGAAATGTCAACCCAATTTTGGAACTTACCAAACAACAAACTACTAAACATTATTTCTTCATTGTTTGTTGAATATTTGACTTATTTTTTATTATGCTTACACATACATCGCAGATCAATCGTAAATCATGTTTCATGTTATATTCCATTTACTTTACAATATGCAGTATATTTTACGCAATAAAACATTCTACTAGGGAATACGCAACGAATTCTTAGCGGTTAGCATACAATTCGTTTCGTATACCCTTTAAAATTAAATACTTTACGTAGGCAAGAAGAGCAAACATTCAACTTTCATTACATGAATACAAAAGCAAACACAATTTTTTGATCACGCTAAAATAAAACAGTATAGTTTTTCTTTTATGAGATAAGGTGACTGGGGGCCCACCTGATGTTATTAATAAGTAATAAGTGGTCACAGTCGCCTATTGACAACCGAATTACGACTCTCCTACCGAAGTATGAAAAGACCTTAGTCGCATTGCATTGCGCCCGTCACTCTGAGGCGGAGATATAACGCCTCAAGAGCCTGTAATTTTACCAACATCCACGACCTTCCGCCGGAACACAGCAACAGATTACCAAGTGTGGTGGTTTTACTACTCCGAACGAACTTAGCACAAGTTCTAGTGCTACTTTGGGTTGCCTTTCGCACCACATGTGGACACGTGTAGGGATTCTGGGGGTATTCACCTATGAATGCAACAATAACATACGAGTATATATTTGGTCATCTACACTACATACTTCATTTATTCCAAATAATTTGAATCACTAGCTTTCTTCGCCCTTTTCCTGAACCCTTTTATAATTTTCATAAATTTCTTTCCATCTTTTACTACAGGTATTTTCTTTATTATAAAAGTTTTTGCTGTAGTAACTTTACTGGCTTTTCGTTTTGTCATCATTTCCGTCGTTAGAACGGTGCGAGTATGAAATCTCAACATATTTATCTTTTTTAGCATTCTCTTTCGCGCTTCAGGAGTATACCTGAAAATGAATTTTCTCAAAAAAAAATTTTTAGTTGTTATTATATTTTACTTAGTAACTAGTGACTCGCCCCGCTTTCGCACGGTCAAACTGACACAGCGACTTTGCTTTTTACTATTTAGAGGCCAAATATTTTCGTAACGGGAAAGTATTTGGTAATTTACTATATTACCCGTATACTATATAAGTAATTTAAGTTAAGTAATACATAACTGAATTTAAAATAATACAAACAATATGCTTTTCTTTTAGAATCCACGATCAACTTGGTCATCTCAAGCAGATGATCAAGTTCATCGTGCTTCAATGGCACACTCACCTCCTTTTGCCTTTCAACATACGCATCGGTAGTGTGGGAGGAATGAAAGTTGTTTTAGGCGTCGTAGTTTCCTGAATTGGTTCTGTAGGTGCATATATCATCTTTCTGCCTTTAAGAACGAACTTGTAGTTACCCATCCTGTAGAATGCTTTTGGGTGCGTGGGACAGCCGGTAAATGGGGCGAAGCAATCTGTATAATTTGTTATGATATAATCTGAAAATCATAAATACATACTTAGGACAAAGTTTCCTGCTGATTGGTTAGATAAAAAGCTAAAAGCTAGCAGCTAAAAAACTGCGCCCCGCGTTGTTACCCGCGGTTAACTATCCTATTATATATGGTTCCCGTACCATAAATTTTCGGCTATTTCGGAGATCTTTGTGCCAAACTACATCCAGATCCATTCTGCCGTTATGGCGTGATTGAGTAACAAACATCCATCCATTTTTTAGAGACGAAAACATACCGTAGAATATTCTTGGACATTTGTACTATGGAAACTAGATAACTCATAGAATTATTAATAAGGATTTTTTTGTAAATACATTCATTTAATACATATTTACACCCAGACCCAGAACAAACATTTATGTTCGCCACACAAATACTTGTCTTGAGCGATAATCGAACCCATGACCTCCAACAAGAATGCACAGCTGCTACCAACTGAGCTATGAGGCCAGTCATTTATCAGTGAAACAGATGATTGAACACTACTTACACAGACACTACTTACTTCTGAAATGGTCACAGTTATATTCATACATATCGCAATCGTCTATGAAGAGACGATAGTCGGTGAAGGAGGTGATCTCCTCACCACACTCTGGGATCCAGGTGTGGTTGCAGATGTCAGCCAGAATACACATACTGAGCGGCTAAACAAAAAGGAACATAGGTAAACATTATGGTCTCCTCAAATTGAGAGATCCGTTAAGACATACCCTTCTATATAATCTCATGGTTAACGTTTTTGAGTAATGAGCACGATGAGCATATGATTTGAAGATATGACTAGATTATGCCTGTAACCAGTGGTTACAAATTCAGCCCTAGGAACGACACGACCACGACATTTTCATAAGTTAAACAGAATTCAGTTTTCTTTTCGTGTAAGCCAACTCTGGTGTCGGAATGCCTCCGTGGCATGGCTTATCGAATAATATAACCAGGACCGATATCTGCACGTGCTCAGTCCAAATATAACCGGTCACCCACACAAATAATGACTGAGCTGATAGTTGGTCAACTTACATGATCTGTGAAGAGCATCTAAGCAAGCTTTACCAGAAGCCCTTGAAAGATCTAATGGATCTTATATAATCTTGTATAATTTGTAGATATTCAGTGGAATTTTGACCTTTAACCGACTTTATTAAAGATCTTGTCTAGTATTGCATTAAGCGCGTCGTTTGATGACGTCAATGGAAATATCTCGACTACGTAAAGTGCTCACCCTGAACCCTGCCTCTAGAGTGATAGATATATACCTAACCAGTATAGAAGCAGTAGGCATGCACGGATAAACAAAACTAGTGTTTTATTTTTTTTATGTGAATAAGTAAAGGAACGAGCTGCGGGCCCCCTTGGTGGTAAGTAGCGACCCCCGCCCATGACAACAGTAATGCGGCTCAGTATAAGATTGGGATCTTAAACTAAGTTGCATTCATCCTGGTGCGTCCATCACCCAAGACGGGGATGATACGTATCGTTCGCATGTGATTTCACCGGCACCCACACCCATCCACTAGAACACATTAACGCGAGTACTACTTTCAGCAGATGCAAAATGTTTAAATTTAATGAGTCATTTACAAACCCAAACTTATATCAAAGTTTTCATCAATAATTCCAATGAAAAACTTACCCAAATAAAATGAGGTAACACTGGCGTTGAACTGAAAATAGCAACTGAAAACATAGTATAATATTCAGCCTACAAACTTTAAGTAGCTTAAAAGTGTACATCTAAACATAATATTTGAATAATCTAAAACTTGAGTTTGCAACAAAGAAATTAAGAAGAAGGTTTTCAAATTTGTATGGATCAGAACCCAGTGTAAAGAGTTCTATTATTGACAGTCAAACCCTGTTATCTACTAACTTGATTAATGACTATAATATATGACTGAATTGACTTGTCTTCTTCATTTATAGCTGCAATAGGGATGCAATTTTTTTAACGATGATTGAAAGCTGGCTGATATTTTCACGCAATCAGAGTTATTATGGCGGATATCATAACTAATAAATAATTAATATAACTGATTAAAATCGAATAAATTTACTTCAATACATTTACTTATATTACGGCCTTAGGGGAGGAATTCCTCCATTAAATTTCTATGAGACCACCTCGGAGGTACACCCTATCCAATTCAAAATAATCATCCAAATAAAACTTTAATAATAATGATCCTTTTTGCCAGGTTGGAAACACCTACGTATACCGCTCCACCTGCTTGCTCCTTTTGTTTTTTTTTATATACAAATATAATTGGTGTACCTTTTGTGTAACTATAATAATCGCAAAAGACCAGTTTAAGCAACATAAATTTGGTGTTCTTACCTATGGCAAACTGCAAAACACACATCACAAACTTTATTCATTGCACAATAAATAGTCAATGTTTATCGTGATATTTTTAAGTTTCGTATAACAAAAACAGTGCATTCGATAACATAAAAACATGATCGTACTATGAAACAAAACAGTGCAAAATATACGGTAGTCAATTATTTAGTGCGATACGACAACTTGGTCGCGGACGTACGTGAATACCTTTTGAGTCAATACTCGTACCCCCTGGGTGGTGCTACTGGGGTGACGGGCGCAACGTGACGTGACTTAGGTTTTCCTACTTGCGTAGGCGAGGACCTCAGTCATAGTAATGCTGTTATGAGAAGAGGTAACCACAGATGGGCCTTCAGCTCGACCCGTCACTTTCGTTGCATAAAACAAACTAAAACCTAGACGGAAAAGTGTAATTATGTTGTGACAAGTTAAAATTAAAACTTACTTTAAATGTCTTAGTATTCTGTTTAGTAGAGTTTCCTAATCGTCTGATCTTTTGAATAATAAATCTAAGAGCTTTTATCAGCATATGTTATTAGGGCGAATATCCAACCAAAAATAAAAATGCATTGAGTGCATACAACCCAATGCAAATCATGTCATCCCATCCAAATCATAAGGTTTTTTTGCATATTTCATTACTATTGGCGATCAGTCCTTTCTGGAGCTACGACGCCACAAATACACAACAGACAGACATGAAAGTTTAAACCTCACAACAGCCTCGTTTTATAACATCGCGTCGGGGTTTATATTTAGAAGCAGATCATACCTGTATAAATAGGTATAGATAAAACTATTATAAATTACCAATGACGTAATGCTAATTACGCTTTAGTTTTCTCCTGTAAAATGACAATTAAGATCATATAGAGCACACATTAATCACGGACCGGAAACGGTATCACAGAGCCGGAAGGCGGTGCAGCGGTCGCTAGCCAATGTCGCCGCAAGGTGAGCGGGTTCGAGTCCGTGTGTGATGCAATACATATGAGCTATGAGATTAATGCATGTTAGGAACCTGGTTATCGGAATTCAATGTTGTTATGCTGTTCATAGTGCCTCAAATGGTCCAATCGCTCGTTTTAATCATTTGCCCCGACTGTAGTTTATTACCCGTTTCCCCTTGGGATCTGACGAGATCGGAGCAGCTTCATCTAAGCAGAACTAAGAAAAAACGGAATATAGGAAAATCATAACTAACCAAAATTAATAACCGCTACCGATAAACACAACCACACAATATAGCAGATGTGTGATTTTATTTATCTGTAATACTCTACATCTCTAGATACCTCTTTAAACTGAAATCGGCCATTGTACTTCAGTATAACGTGGCCAACTGATCCTCACCTAGTTGGCAGATGTCCCAGAACGCCGGAATGGCTGGTTCGGATGGCCCAGCTGGTTGGCATAGCAATAAATTTAGCGACAAAGGGAGAAAACGGGTGGGATTACTGTTATTTTATTTTAATTTTAAATCTTCATTGCACATTACAACAGACATACTGAAAGAATTTTCTGCTGCTTAGCGGCAGGAATGAGGAACTGGGCACTTAACACTGCAGGTAAAACCTACTGCATCAGTGTAGTTCAGAATCGTATAGACAGTAAGCAGTTTTCGTCAAAAGCGCCTTAATGAATACGATATTCTGAAATAGAGTATTACTGGTTTAAATCTGAATTGCTTGAACCAAAGCAACCACATTAATATCTAATAGAAATGTGAATGAAGCAACATCAATTACCCTCATCCCACAAGAAAATGTCACCTAATTTAAATATTAACCTTTATTTGAAAGGCTTCCAACTCTAGAATATTACAATGACGGAGCACCTACGCAATCTTATTTATCTTGTTCTAGTGGTTTCTAAGCAAATTTTGTAAGTCTAGTGTTGTTAATACGGCTTGAACGGTGAAAATTCTCATTTATCTTAGAGATTTGAGTTTCAAACAAGATTATCTATAATAATTAGGGCAATACAAACGCCATCGCTGGCATGACTCCATTACGTAACTCCCACTCACCGAACAGAATTGATTTTTGTTAGCGTTCAAGTTGACAATACGCATGCGCCAATAACTTTACGCACACACCCTCAACCACTACAACCACATTGATGAAACTTCCCGTCTGCACTGGAATATATTTTCAACTTTATTCACGAAACAGTAAGATAGAAATTAGAGCTGCAAGTTTCATTGATATTTTTAGACAATACGTGCCTATTATGGCTTACTGACGCGCCCTCTCACATACAAATCGGGAAACAGTCGCGCGGAGGTTTTCCACTCCTGTCCATAATTTTTCAAATTCCATTCATCAGCTCGTACTTGTAACTTGCTCCATTTGGATCGTGTGTTCAACTACAGTGATAGACGCTTGCATTTTGTGACTGGTTGTAATTTGATAAGCGTATAGGGACATTTTGCTTCCCATTCATAAATTACATTCATTTCATGTTCGCCAGTGAAGGTACACGGATCTTCGGGCAGATTTTGAAGTATCAGTGAATGAATTGAGGTCGGTCGTAGACCCGCAATCGATAGAACTTAGTGAGGTTTCTTGGAGAAGAGGCGTCAGCAGAAACTAAAATGTGAGTATTTAAAGCAATAAGAATCACCAAAGAATCTAGTTGTAGTAACTTTAATAATAACGGAACTCTTCTAATTATGAGTAACCTAAATTAAAAGTGTCTTATTAAGACTGATAAATAAATGGAATTCTTTGAGTTTTTCTCTGTAACAACCTAGCTGTTGACTTTAGTCTGAGGTTACGCCAATCGATATTTCATTCCGTCAAAATGCCTACGAATAGATGTACTTCGGAAACCATTCTTAAATTAAACCATACTTCTGGTATAGAAGAGTCCTAGGGATAATAAGCCTTATTCCCAGAAGTCAGACCAGACCTTTCCT
Organism: Aplocera efformata; assembly: GCA_921293045.1. Lineage (NCBI taxonomy): Eukaryota > Metazoa > Arthropoda > Insecta > Lepidoptera > Geometridae > Aplocera > Aplocera efformata. The sequence goes on from OV121057.1 coordinate 5,106,047, forward strand.
TTTTACCTTCAACAATAAAGTAGTTTATACTTACCTAATTAAAGATTTTTTTTCATCCTTATTCATTAAATGAATGACCAACATCTTATGTTTACCTACCAATATTATTTGAAGACTATTATTATTTTATTATTATTATTTTATTTTATTATTATTATTATTTGAAGAATATTATTGAAGAGGTCTACTTCTTTCTTGTGAGTCAGTGGCTAACTCTGATGTCGGAGCTTTCAAGCTACCCGAAGGCCTCCGACATGGCTTAACGTAAACCGACTTTAAGACTTTCGTCACTTCGTCGTTTCTTCATGAAAAGTGGTATACCTATGGGACAACCAACAAGGTAAACGGCATCAAATTAAAAAAGGTTCTTCCAAATCAAACAGCTAAAAAACAGAACACTACCGTCGTCTGTTTTTCCTGAAAACTACAACCTGGGCCTCTTCAAGCTAAGGTAAATAGGTGTCTTCTAGACTTTCGTGCTCCAAAATCGACTCCGTTACCAAACAACATCAGGTGAGATTGAGGTGAAGCGAAGGTATATCGCTAATTAAAAAAAAAACATTCCACAATTAGCGAAAAAAAGCACAGCATCAGCCTACTCTTGTCAGGTACAAGAGAAGCCTATCTCTTGCCGGCCAATGAGCCCGGACTTCAGACTGCACCAAGATTAACAACAACAAAATAACTAATCATGTATATTAGTAAGAAATGTGGACAGCATTCATCTCATAATTACAATGAATGTAGGTGTCGTTTGGAAGCAGTGCGTGTGCTACGGCGTAGCAACCAAAATTATAATTATTTCTTCCAGGATTCGTTGAAGACCTACTATATCTATAGTTTCAGCAATTGATAAGGTTGATAGAATTTCACGTGGTAGCTTATGCGTCATAGCTAGGGCATCGAGCCCGGGTTTACCCGGACCGAAAAAAACCGGGATTTCCCGGGTTTTTTCGGTCCAAAAAAACCCGGGTTTTATTTTTAAAACTCGGGTTTTTCGGGTTTTTTTTAAATATTTTTGTTTTTGTTATTTATTAAGTTTAAGCCACTTCGAATGCATTAATAAGTAAATGATAAAACACGCTTTTATAAATTATTATTTATTACGTAAAAAGTAGCTTCGTTGCTACGTTCCTACCAATAAAACAAGCCATGCAAGTTAAATAGAACGTGCGCGTTGCCCTGCCGAACTTGACGAGGATAAAGATTTGCCTTTACCGGTATTGGCTCAAAGACTGCGAACTGTAGAATTTAACGACGACACGAATTCTGCAGACAATGACAAGGATGGTTTTGAACTTAATAATAAATCCTCGTTTGTGGAGTCTTTCAGTTCATAGTCTTTTAGATACAACGATCTGCTATCAAAAGTACGAAAAGTGGTAAAAATCTTCAAGAAGACAAAAAACGATGACATCCTTCAAAAACATGTCAAAGCTGATTATGGACAGGAGTACTCCCTGCTTTTAGATGGGAAAACGCGCTGGAGTAGCATATCTGCCAAGCTTTAATTGATTTAATTACAGACATTGCATTTACTGATGATGACTAGAGAAATATAGTTGAGATCCATAAATATTGGATGTTATTAAAACCTTTGTCGAGGCGCTATCTCGACGCGATGCAACATTACTTACAGCTGATGTTTCCCTAAAATTTGCATTGAAGAAAATGGATGAACTGAAGACACCACTAAATAACAAAATGGCAACTGCATTGAGCAAACGATACGCAAAAAGAAGACTAACTCTAGCTGCAACACTACAGTACTTGACTAATGCTGGTAAATATTTTGTGGCACCGTGGTGAGAGCGTGCGACGACAGTGAAATACACGTGTACAAAAAAACATTATAAATTAAAACACTTTACAATATCTAAAATCTATGAAGTAACGAAAAATAAAATATAATATAACATATAAAAAAAAAATATCACATATTAAAACAAAAAATAACATAAACTAAAATTAAAATTAAACCCAGAACGACTGCTTGTATTGGGATATACTTGAGATGTCAATAAAAGTTTCTTGAGACCAGTTTTAAATTAATAAATACTTTGCGAGTTCTTGATTGGCGGAGGCAGATTGTTCCAGCATTTCGTAGCAGCGTAGCGGAAGCTGCCACGAAATGCAGTCGTTCCATGGTGTGTTCCAATTAAACGGGAGGCAAAACGAATGTCACGATTTGAAAAAGTAAGCTTTTCGAATAAATATTGTATATAGGATTTTGATTTTTGACTATACCAAAGAGCAAAGTTGCAAAGTGCAGTGCACTACGAGATGACATATTCAGTAAAACATGTTGATTTATGTATGGTGAGATGTGTGCTCGCTTTGGAATCGGAAAAAAAAAACGCACACATGCATTTTGAAGCCGCTAAGCTGTGTGCTTTACTCCAATGAACAATTCGATCCAGCTCTTCGTAAATGGTTTTAATTGCTACGTCTATTACTTGAGGATTAAAAGATATGTATAACTGCAGGTCGTCGGCATACAAGTGATACGTACTATATTTAACTTGTTTTATAACATCTGCAGAGTAAATAATGAAAAGCGTGGGTCCTAGAATAGATCCCTGAGGAACTCCACGATTTACGGGCATCACCGACGAAAACGATTTAGTACCATCCACATTATTAAGTTCAACTAATTGCAAGCGATCACTCAAATAGCTTGCAAACCATTTCGTCGCTGTGATATCAAATCCATAGTAAGATAATTTGGAAAGGAGAAGTGAAATATTTATGGTATCGAAAGCACGTGAAAAGTCAAGTAATGTCAAGATCGTGCCCTTTCCACTATCCTGTGCCGCTAGAATATCATCCATTACGCTAAGGAGGGCTGTTGCAGTACTATGGCCCTTGCGAAATCCCGATTGTTTTTCTGGCAGCATTTGGTTTACTTCCAAATAATTAGTAAGTTGTATACATACAGCCTTTTCCACAATTTTAGCAAGGAACGGTAAAATACTAATCGGACGTAGGTCTTTCGCCAGACCAAGACCTGCGAGAAATTGACATTCAGTTGTCCACTTTGACAAATGAAGAGTAACTGAACAGACAGTTAAGTCAAGCTGTTGCTACTGATAACACTGCTCCTAAAACTGGATCAGCTTGTCCATCAGACGATTTGCTTACTACTGTGAGGGTAGAAATGGCACTCTTCGAGAATGGCGGTACGCGACAGCGAGGGCTTTAACTATCGCTGGTATTTGAACATTTAAAAACTATTACCCACTAGCGTCGAGCCGGAGCGTATATTATCTTCGGCTGGAATTGGCTGCAATAGATTGCGTTCGTCTTTGAGTGACAAAACTTTGAATGCCCTAATAAGTTTTAAGACATTCTGAAGAAAAATTAAATCTTTATCACTTTTTTAAACATTGAAACTGTTTTTGTAATTTGTAAAGTACGGTTTAATTTATTTAAATTCTTTCTCCTCCTTTATATTTTGTACTCATTGTAGCAAAACGATATATAAACGCAAATAAGTGTATTTTAAAAAATTACAATAAAAAGACCGAAATGCTCGAAAAAACCGGTCTACCCGGGTTTTGATTACTCTTAGACCCGAAAACCCGGGTTTTCAAAATTGAACCGAGTTTCGATGCCCTAGTCATAGCTATAACTAGCTGTGCCCGCAACTTCGTTCGCGATTGCCATTCCCGGAGACTCATTAAGAACAAAAACCACACGTGTTTTTTTTATTTTTAGTATTTTAGCGATAGCACTGAAGCAAGCTAATATTATCACTCAATTGAAATTGAGAGTTGCTTGATATATCGAGCTTGCAACTAATTTAGTTTATCAATCAACTCCAACTTGATACGGCCAGCAAGTTTCGTTTGAGTTTTGTGGTGTCCGCCAATCTGCTAGCCAATCTAGAATCTAATCATGTAGCATGATTAAACTATATATAACTAAATGGGATGAGTGACTATTAGAGCCATTTAGATGGAGAGAGTTTATCGCACGTTCCGTGGCGAGAAATTGTACGATCGCAAACAATAATCGCTATCATACTATGGTATCATAATGCTCAATGGCGCTGGGTATGGACTGTTGTAGGCTGATGCTGCTGCTGTTTTACAGGTTCGAACTAAAATCTAGGTTACGATTGTATCCTACGAGATTCGCCAGAAACTTATCGCATACAGCGACTGTTTACAGTCACGAGTGTCTGACTGCGAACAAAGTCAAAGTCAAAATCATTATTTCTCTTGAATTCTTAAAAATGACTTTAAAACATTATAATTTCTTTAAATAACTATTACCTATGTACATACGAGATCATGCATCTTAAAGCTAAGTTTAGCGACCGTTCAAATCCTATCCGACTTTTCATGGGGAAGAATAAGCAAGCTATTCGAATTTAATGATTAACAACAATCCGACAATCGCAATTTTTTTTTCAGCCATTAATAATAGTATCTTTGAGTCAAGAAACTCTCTGTATAAATGACCCGTTAGCAGCAATAGAGCGCTTCCAAGCTATTATGGACTAACACTCGGAAAATTATACTAAGTGTTCTGGGTATAAACTACTATATTATACGTAGGTATTAGAAAAATAGTGGAGCTCGCCAATTACTTAGCATTTGCAAACCCGCTAACAACTTACAGGTTGTCTTGCCACACCCGTCTATGCTGTAGTGTAGTGTAACTAAAAGTATGACTAATACGGCTTGTACTATAAACATTTCCTATTTATTTAAGTATTTCCAAACGGAGCCTGTTCTCTGTGACACAGAGTGACATCATGCCCTGAAACTCATTTATCATTTCAATTCATAGTGTCAGAGTGAGTCAGAAACAGTCACAATTAAGTTTAGAATTACTTATTCTGTGGTATTCTGTGTGGTTAGGTACTTTTGCCTACTTACTGATCATACCCTTACGCTAATCCAATTTGCCCGTCTACAACGTAGTCATTTTATAAATTCCTGAAAAAAATATCTCCTTCAATATATCTGTGACGAATACTTAGACAAACCTCAAAGCTCTGTTGGTAGTGGCATTCTGCGCTATAGTTCGTGGGTTCTTTCCCATCCAGGACAAGCACTTTTGTAATGAACTTAGATGTTCTTTCTCTGTTGTATTGACAAAAAACTACTAAGATCTGTAATCTGTTAGTTCTACCTTATATTGTATATAAATCTCAGAGGTCACTGAAAATCCATGCACACTATTCGCAGAAGACATTTCGATAATAATCGTATCTAAGAAAAAACTTATTATTGATTAGATCTGTGAGATAAACAATATCTACTATTGCCTAAATAGTTACCTGGTAAATAATTTAATTGTTATTTTTTATATAATTTAATGTTAATTATACAATATTTTTTATTCAATTTGGTACATATCTTTGTTTAACCTTTGTTTAAGTCAAGAAGTTCACAGCATAACTGAGGTTAATGACACTACATTTTTAAGCATTACGTTAGACCGTAATTTAAACTGGAAGGCACACGTCAATCATTGTGTTAAAAGTTAAACATGTTTGTGTACGTACTCTACAAACCTGGCAAAAAATGTTGTTAAAACTTGATGTCACTGAAAAATTTTAAAGGATTTGTCAAAGTTGTGAAATTCCGGTAAAGAAGTACAATACAATCCAGGTAGCCAGCGTCAAAGCTATAAACTTGGTAATTTGATATAACAAATTCAGTAGGTACGTTTCCCGGCGTCATTAAACTTTCAAGCCACGAAGGCAGTATAAACGCGAATACGGGCAAAGCGATGTAAGTAATCAATGACTTTCATTGTGAAATAAATTCAGAGCACACGATGGCTGTCGATATAAGATTTGAAAGTACGTGATCACAAGAATGCTCCAGGAAATCTAATTCAAAAGTACGTATACATAATAAGAGTAATATTATCTGTGGTTTCAGCGACAACCGATGCAACAGACTATTAAAAGTCGGTTACAAATATTTCGGGTGTAACATTTCACACAAGATTTATACAACATTTGTGTATCAGTCAGTTTTGTCGTCAAGAATTCTAGGTATTCAATTATTTTTAACGTTGTAGAATTAATGAAAATATCCCTTACTGGAATTCCCTATTATATCCAGAGTTTTATGGCCGCGCAGCTATCTAAATTCTGGAAAGTTCTTGCCTTTGAATATGGTATTCCTGGAAATACCTGGAGTTAATCGTGCTAACGCCACAGTTGAAATAAAAGCTCTCAGCTGAAAGTTTTTTGAATTAGAAATTATGGTAAAATGGTCAATGGTCTAGATAAATTAAATAGATGCCATTGCTAAATCATCCCTATGTTAACCGCAAATTGGCTACAATCGCTTGAACGGTAAATGAAACCATAGAGGTTTTGATGTGAAACACCTATTGGCGTGCCTTGGGAGTAAAACCGACTCATGCCGTGACGGCAAACGAGTTTGTTATGCCTTCTCCACTCCCTTGTGGGTACGTGTGCGTATGCTCTTATACACTTCGCTTGCTTCTCGGTGTGCATTTTTTTGCATTTGATTTTGATCAAATCGTATATTTTGTCGGGTAGGTGTATATTTCATTCATTTTCATAACATAAATTACATACATACATTTATACGTTATATTTTACCAAACTATATATAATGTAAAATTAAAATCGAATAAAAATATATATCTTAATAAATAAAATTAAAATATACTTGTTTGGTAAAATGTCATAAAAAACAAATGTTAAAAATAAAAAGTAGCTCAGATCGACATTTTACGTTTGTCTTTACCCTTTTAGCGCAGTGAAAAAAACGCTTAAGTTACAAGAGAGGAATATTCATAGACTACACTCAGCGAAATAACAGTCTTATATTTTATACACTGATGATACGAGAACCCTCTAAATATGATTGCTTACTCTGAGTTATTATCGAAAACTCACTGGCTTGAAAGCTAACATATCTCAATATGGAAATAAACATAAAACTTTGAAAATTTTCTACCGTAGTCTGTTTTATGTAGCAATTTTTGTATTGAAATATTGGCCACGATTCCGGAAAAGTACGCGCAATGTGCTATAGAGTGTAGAAAGTTACATACATAATATTTGAATTAAGTTATCTGGATTAAGTTATAGGAATAAAAGAAGAGTTCTCTTAAACCACTGTTCACTTAGGTTAGTTTAGTACCAGCAATTTATCGTCAGAAATCTTGCACATTTTTGATATATTAATCTCTACGAAACATTCGACCTAATTTGATCCATTTGGTAGTAGAGCACTCAGGATTAAAGTAATAACCGTTTATTGAATAAAAGCTCTTGCTCTGTTCACTCGATGGGCTCAAGAATAGGTATTGTGAAAATATATTTGTGTATGACGACTTTATCACACAAACAACAGCAAAATTGGTATTAATTTCTCAACACAAAAAGGAAAATAAAATACTAGCAAAAAACCATATATATAGACAATTATTTATATGCTTTAAAATGACGAGAGGCATACCACCTACCACATAAAAAAAAAAGTATTGTACTTGTTAAGATAAATAAGGTCCTGCTAAATTCCATTCTCAAATGAATACCAAATGTCAGCCTATAATATAAAATTAAATATTGAATAAGTTTTTGTAGCCCGTAATCTAAATAAATATACAAACATTGCAAGTTAAATAAAAGTTCGTAATAAAAGTTATATAAGGGAGGCTTTTATCGATTGGGACAACTAGGTATTGGGACCGCTAGGTTTATTCAAAACATTTGGTATTTTACCAAATTCCGTTTCTTGTTTGCAAACCATGATTGTAAAGGTTTCTAGTCTACTTACTTATCAACATTTTGTGGCTTCAGTTTTGCAACAACGTAGATGTTACAAGTAACCTGAAATTTATACAACACCGGAGTTTTTATTTCAAAAGGAGTAAACAAGAAGTGTGTTAACGTTCCCGTGTTCCCTCCACTTAGCCGCAGAGGATGGTACCGTAGAGTTTTAGTAGGTAATTAACATCTAATCCCACATAACCGCTTTGTCTCCCGGTGAAGCAAATAAACTTTTTTTTCAACAGACTTCCAGATGACGTTATCAATTCGGTTGTGTTTTTTTTAATATTTGTTACCTTTATTTAGAAGGATTTGTTTTCAGATTGGTCCCATAGAATTTTTGACAAAATCGGTTCAATAGTTTGGTTGTTAAATCAAAATAATTGGAAAAATATGTCATCCAAGTAAACGAAATTGCGTATTTTGCTTTTTTATGGCTTTTTTTTCTTGGCCCGTTGTATACCGATTTAGATGTTTCTTCCAACACCGCCCTGAATGCGTTGTTATACTGCTTAGACTGCCAATTTTCTGACAGCCATAAATCGTGATGAAAGACCTTATAGATGTTGATCGAGAGTCACGCAGTCGCGGGAAAATTGTTAAATCAAACATTTTTATTCAATGACTGTATTTCGGTTCCCAGGGCAGCCGAAGGAGGACTAGCGCCCGGCGGCGATGGAGAGATGCCGATTGGAGGACCAAAGACGCCGCAACAGATCGCAGCACAGCGGCGCTTGCAACAAACGCAGGCACAAGTCGATGAGGTAAAAATAGAAACTCTTTTTTAACAGACTTTAAAGAAAGGAGGTTATTAATTCGACACGTACGAGTATGTATGTAATATTATTGGATCTGCAATATTTTATAGGTGTACACATGTACGCAAGTATTCCAAGATCACTTTTATTAGGTACGTATTTTTGCCGCGAACCACGCAATCAATATCAATACTGAAGCTAATTAATGTTATCGATGATTCATTAGTAATAATTGGCATATATGGGTACGTAATTAGTAAATCACAAAATCTAATTAATTGGTTTATCAAACTAAATTCACAGGACCTAATTAGCTGATTGTCGGTTGCACCAGCAGGAGGGCAGAGGGGTATAATAGGGGTGTTTGATACTATGATTTATGATTCACATCGTCCAGTTAGGACAAAGAAACCACGGCACCGTTGCACCAATCCCGCCATTGATCGTCCTACGCGAGTATGTACCAAGCCAAGATCCGTACCTAAGTGGTGGATTGCTGCTATATTAAAATTTCGTTTAAAATCAGTTGAGAGTCAATCCGCCCTCACCAAAAGCTCGAGTAAGATTGCCACGACTTATAAAAAAAACCGTGAAAAAAAATTTACAACACCTGAAGTCAACACTCCTGAAGAACTCTCCTCGTGGAGAGACAAAAATACGTGTCGATTCTGTTTTTTAGTATTTACAAATTTATTTAGAAGTTTAACAAACGTGTACCTAAAAAAATATTACCTCATTTCAAAACCATAGAGTAAAATGTTTCTCTTAGTAATAACAAAATTACTAATGATAATATAATCCTAACTTATAAATTTTATAAATGCGAATGTAAATAGTTTGTTTGTTATGCTTTCACGCTTAAGTCCTCAACCGATCATCATGAAATTTTGCGAACAGATTTCAGAGTTATAAAAAAGGACATATAGTATCTTTGATCCAGAGATTACATTATAGGTAGTTCAAATCTAATTAAACGCAAGCAAAGGCGCGGGCAAAAGCTAGTCAGCAACTAATTCTGTAAACGTTCTTACAGGTTGTCGATATCATGAAAACAAACGTCGAGAAGGTGCTTGAGAGAGATCAGAAACTCTCTGAACTGGACGACAGAGCAGGTAAAGGCTTTTGGAAATAAATAAAAATATCTAAGTCCACCTAAATTGCATTAAAACATACTACACTACACTTTGCTGTTATGCAAATAAAAGGACATTTTACACAGCGCCCTCTAGCAAACTAAGCATAATTTGTACTATGGGAACTAAATATCTGATAGATAATATATCTGATAGATACTAATATTGTACTGTTTTCTTGTAATTAAATACACCCAACAACATTAACACCCAAACACAGAACAGACATCTATGTTCGTCACACAAATGCTTGTCCTGGGGGAATCAGACCCACGAACTACAGCGCAAAAGGCAGTGCTACTGCCAATTGAGCTGTGAGCCAGTCAACTATGTATTTTTTTGTTTGTACCATGTATTTGTTTATTTTCTTAAGTTTATTTCATTAATATCAATAAACTAGAAAAACCTAATGTTACAGATGCATTACAACAAGGCGCTTCTCAGTTTGAGCAACAGGCCGGTAAACTCAAAAGCAAGTTCTGGCTGCAGAATCTTAAGGTAAAACTTGTGAATCTAAATGATCCCTTATTCGTTTGAACTTTAAATAACACTTAATCTTAATTCTTATCACGCCGTGTTGTTCCCAGATGATGATAATCGCTGCTGTCATCGGCATTATTATCCTGGCCTTGATCATTGGTGAGTTTACTTAGCATAAAGTATACTTACGGCATATTGATCTATCAGACTAACATAATATTTCACATTTACAGCCAACTATGTGTGAACAAGTTTCGGTAACAGATTATCAACTTGTAACGTAATTAAATAGTATGTTATTTTTATATTACCTACATTATATTCTGTTTGTTTTGGTAAGTGGGATCGTTATATCAATGTTGATGGTGTCAAAAGCTTTTGTTTGTTTTACTGTTACGTCGTCTGTTATATCTTCAGATACTAAGAATGCAACGTGAGAGTCTTAATCTCGTTATAAGCGAACATTCATATAAGTGACATTAAGGCCTCACTTTCTATAACATCAGTATTCTAGTCCGAACTGACAGAGTTCTTCCGATTTTTCCGATTGTATTCATCTATTGAGTTCTTTTCCACATTGTATTTTTAATTGTACTGTTAGGGTGTTGATCTGAGTACGTGACCAAAAATAATCCTCACTTTTTTTGTATTCGAATTAATACATCTTGAATGATCGATCATTTCTCAAGTCACTAATATGAATGACTTATACATGAGTAGCTTCGCAATTTGTGAACGTGTCTGTATCTGCTGTACAATACAATAATTATAATTTATGAACGCTTCATGTGTTTTAACCAATTTTACTTAAACACCAAGAATGCATTGCTTCATCCTGAATTTCCCAGATAACAATTATCCCACTGCTATACCTATATAATATATAATTATATTCAAAAATATTTATTCAAAATACGCGTAATTATAACCATATGATGAAACATATGGAAATCACTCATACAAAATGTATATAAAATATATCTTATTGAACGACAACTTTCACTTCAAACAATTCATTTTAATTAAAAAAAAACTATACTCAATTTATCATATATTTCAAAGTTACAATAATTTCCTTTTATATTTTATAGGTCTGTAAACAACTCGAAAAGAATGGATTGAAGCCCTGGTAAGAAATTCACCATTATAATCCTAGTCTTTTTCCCCTCAGCAATATCTCAGAATCCACTGTACAAAATTGCACCCCTATTTAACGCATTTAGGGGTAAGTGTGAAAAAAATGTTTTGGTTTATGATCAGTAGTTTTCCTAACTTTTCAATTATTTTAAAATGATGAATTATAAGTTGCTTAGTATGCATCTCCTGTGCAGCATTCCAAGCTTCTGTTTAAACCAGGTTAAGCTGTTCGTAGCCAGTCAGATATTATATTATTTCATTAATTAACTCCCGACGAAAAATAATGATGGTATATGTTTTTATTGTGTACCTGTGTGTCTTTCTGTGGCATCGTAGCTACCGAACGATGGCCCAACTTTGATGCGGTTTTTTCTGTTTGACCTGATCGAGATAGTTCTTAGCTGTAATTTATGAAGATTTGTATGCATTTGAAGGTCATCTGCTCATTAAAATTACACCAATTCGAGGGTTTCTATATTATACGGTACATGTACAAGTTCGAACTTATTCATGTATCATTAAATAAAACAACATAATAGTGAACAAAAAAGTCTTATGCTAACGATATTCTTTCATGTCTTTTCTAGATAACATCGAGGAATTCAGGCTTCGGAAAACAAAATAAAACCTACATACTTACGTAAATTGTTTATACACGTTTTTCTTTAGGAATTAGTGTTGTTGTACCTAAATGTCCTACGGATAATATCAAAATAATATATCTGATGTTTGCCTCCAAATAATATATGTATTCTTATCGAAATTTAATGAATATGTACCTATGGAATATACCTAGTTTTCGGATCCACACGTTTTAAAACATGTTTTTTTTTTTTAATAGTTTCATGGCTCTGTGAAATATAGCGTATTTTTAGATGATCTTATTTTGTTATAAAATATCACAGTTACCTGTTTGCTAACATTTAGATAAGGCTTTTGCAATATCTTTTTTGAAAAACCTGTACACCGACAAATTGTTATTGCTTTTTTTATAAAGGACCAAATTTCCTAAATTAATCTTATCTTTACTACGAACGGATTGTTCTATTTTGTGTACTTAGATGTTTTCATTCAGATAAGTATATCTTTTCAAATATTTTATGAACTACACTTGCATTTTATAATGCCTATCAATCAGATGTTAGACTGAAAATTATTTTTATTCGAATTATCACCATATCTTTGTTATGTAATAAATCTTACTATCCATGTTACGCCGTGCGTGTTTTAGACAATTTAAACTAACATATTATTTTCGTCTGTTTATGTAGCTTTTACGAAACATTTATAAACCTTTCTATGACCTAAACCGTGATCTATATGGAACGAAGATTTATACCTATATAATGTTGTTGTTTGTTTAAGACGGAACTAGAATATACTAGATATTATAAGAATTTGTGCTATCTTACGTTTATACAAAATGTATCTTAACTGGCCAATATTTTCGAAGTATATAATCTTGTATAACTAATATCGATGCATTTGTTATTGTGTGTATTAATCGATATGTAAAACAGCTTTGTATGTAGTTAGACATTGTAAAGTTTCAATTAGGTTATCTTAGATGTTTCAGATAGCCGTAGATGAAGGAATGCTATTTACAGAGTTTGGGACGGTTGGCCAGTTGTTTCAAATTTATGCAAAAGCGTTATTTTATAGAATGGGATTTCGGCATGTGGTTCGAAACCGGATGTTGTGTACGATTTCCGGTATGTATGTATGTAAGAAGCACGTTATTGTTGAAAGTCTAGGAACTGTAGAAATAGAGTATAAGATGGTATTTAAGTAATGTAAAGAGTAATCATCGAGTAGAATAACACGTAGTATATTGGAGCTATTTTTGTCCAACTTACCAATGAAGGTAAGCAAAGAATCAATAAAAATAAAATTGTCTTTGATAGTAAATATGCGTGTTATTGTACTGGGTAGATAATAACAATACAGTCAGTTTATGAAACGAACATCTATACTCTATTCTTGAATAATTTAATTATTACCTTTAACTAATTTTCATCACACAATTGATAATAATCCTTATTTGTTTTGGTACCTTGTTTTGTTGTTTGTTTATATAATTTAATTAAAATGTATTTTCACTTCGGATGTATCTCAGTCTCTTTTGTTTCCTATAAAATTAATAACTGTAAATTATGAATAAAAATCATGCTTCACATGTTTTGTTTCAAAAACTGACTTACCTTTCACTGTAAGGTAAATAAACCAAATACACCAGTAGCTAAGTAACATAGCTTAGATTATATAAGTGACTCGTTTAAAAGTTGCCGTAGCATTTTAAATATTTATACTAGAAACCATATATTTCATTTATCAATTTTACGTTATTTATGTTTGAAATCATCTCTTACAACGTTTTGAAGAAAGATGTAGATGATGATAGAGACTAATACGAATACCGAAAGGTATCTTTAATGACAGAGTGTAAGAATATCAGAATACTTTGGTATAATCAGGACTTCAATAATTTAAAAACACAGTAACAGCTCATCTCCTTTCTGAATGAACTTCCTGCTGCGGTTTTCCCACTGGAGTATAATATGGGATCCCTCAAGAGGCGGGTTAATCAGCATCTGAAAGGCCGGCAGCGCATCGGCATTGCCCCTGGTATTGCAGATGTCCATGGGCGGCGGTGACCACTTTCCATCAGGTGGCCCGCAAGCTCATCTGCCCACTATTACATAAACAAAAAAACTCCACATGTCATCACAGCACACAAAGTATATAAGTAAATATTACTTTTCTGAGAATTATTTCTCATATTACATGTGAGTATGTACGCCTGGAATCGGCAGCTAGTCTATTTAAACTTGAACTAACCTCTTAATTTCCATCTCATAAGCTGTTTAGAAGCTTACTTAAGATACGGATTCGCACCGATAAACTAGAACTGAGACTCTTTTTCCAACTGCTAGGACACAGAGCCTTGCGAGCGAGAGTATAGAGCGGGCGATATTTAATAACTGAATTATCAGAAATGGTCTTCATGTTGCAGATGTCCAATTAAATTTTGCAGGAGGGAGTAAAATTTTTTTTTTGTATGTTGCCCTGCAAAAATATTCCTAATTAGGAATTCCGAAATAGATACCAAAAACTATTTTACTTGGAGAAGAATATTTTATTTTTTAGAATACTCTTAAAAACTCAACCTACTTAAATAATACAAAAATGTATCTCAAAAATCAAACTTACAACCTTTTTGGCATAGCCGGTGCAGAAAACTTACCAACCATTAACAATAATAATATTAATAAAAAATTCATAAAATGCACAGATCCTTTTCATATACCTATACTTTTATGTCTAAAATATTTTTATTGTATATCGATATGTACTTGCTTTGTGTATGAGTTATCAGAAATGCTGGCAATTTTAAAATTAGGTATTAGTTGTTATTATGTCCCTAATTTAATGTTGCATTCTCATTATCCAAAGCTAAATTAAAACATTTGTTAAGCATCCTTTTCAATTTCCAGTTTATGATATCATCATTGTTATTATCATACAAAGAGAGCAGTGTCAATTTCGTTTTTAAATTTAGAGATTGCAACACTAAATTAGGGGCTCTGGTTCTGTATAGCTTCATTGTTTGAATAGTAACGTTTAGGAGATATTTGTTCTGAATCTAGTCATAACTTAAGCCTAAATTAATAATATATACTGTTCTTGCTATTGTTTCAAATCTAGTTCAATAGTTAGAACTAACTTAGATATACTTACCTAAACTTAGCAACCATATTTATAAATAGGTGTCATTTAAAAGGGAATTATATCACTATAATCACTGACTATAAAGTTATAATTAATCATTGAATATTACACATGTATGAATTTAATGTAATTATTGCTTCACAGAAATAATGCAAGTTTAATAACAATTTCCGTGTTTTATTTTATACCTACTATCCGGTGTATGTACCCCTACCACCTAACTACTTCATTTTTTAATAAAGTTATGGCACTGACAAAATAACTGAAAATTGGATTCCATATCCACCTTCTTCTTCCGTGTAAGTGGCCAACTCTTTAGCTGAAACCGACATAATAACGTACCCTCCGAAGCACAAAAGTGCTCAGTTCAAATGCCACTCAACGGTCACCCATCCAAATACTGAATGGGTGAGGAGTTGCTTCACTTCGATTATCTGTAAATAATAACCAAGAAAGCAATGGCATGAGCATTTAGAAAATAAATCTATACTGGAGGAAACCATAAATAACATCATATTAGATTTTTCTTTTAAATGTTATCGATTGTTTTATATTAATCAATTTTTTCCTAATTTGTCAATTAATTCCAAAATAAACGCCAAAAATACTAATATTTTTAGTATTTTATTAATCACAGTTTTATTAATTGAAAATAAACAACAGAAATAAGAAACGTAAATAATCAACACAAATAAAGTTTCACTAATGACTAAACGAATATTATATCAGCCGACTGTCAGTAAAATAGTACAATTCGTTGACTAACGCCATCTAGTGAATGTTTAATTATGTAAATGAAAGAACTAAACAATTTTAAAAGCACAGATGGGATACCATCGTAGACGCACAGGTGGCGTTAATGTAATATTGATCAACCTAATAGTCAGTCCAGACTTTCGGGAGGGTGGCAGATGAAAAATCGATTATGATTGATTTATTATATATATTATATATATATATATATATATATATTTTGAACTTTTTTTTTTAAATGGTGTCTGGTTGTCTCTATTAACACGCTGTGACGCCCTATAATTGCGGGACCACTATTATTTAAGACCTTTTATTATTTTAAGTTGTATGTTCAGTGTATCTTGTGTTGCGAGTCCTAAATAAATAAATTAATAAATAAATGATTATGAAAAAAAAATTATTATTAATCGACTATTTCCAATTTTAAGTTCGATTTTTAATCGATTTAATCGAATTTACATCCCTACTACAAAACCCCCTGACTGTGACTGACTGTCTGTCTGTCCTGTCACCTGTTTTATGTTGTGTGTTCATCGGCGGCTCCTTTTCTTTATTTTAATGTTATCTTTAAAAAATATTTAATACTACCTATTAAATTAATTTTCGAAACAAAATAAATGTAATAATAAGCGCATAATCTAAAATTTTAAATGCAAACAACACTTCAAGTAGATTTTACTGTACAATATTTCACAACATTTGTAAACTAGAAATTGGATAAATACCGAATCTGGAATCCCTGTTATTTAATATATCACATCATCATTTCGATATATTATATTAATATTAAGTCCATCGTATCCAATCCTTTCATAAACAAGAAACTACGTTAAATTGTTATGGTCCACAAAAGCGAAATTTTCGCTTCCTACATTGCTCTAGGAAAAGCAGGTCCACGTAGTTAAAACCCGGCTGAAAAATGGCGGTAGCTGCAGAGCTACCTCGTATAACTCGAGCCTTACGAGCGCATACTCAGCTTGACAAACCTCGGTGCTTGAAACCATCTGCTGAATCTGCAAAGTGGAGTTTGAGAAACCGAAACCTACAGAAGTAAGTGTAGCATCCATATTTTTATACATTGATCGTATGGTTTGATTGCTTCTGTACCTAACAATGGCATAATAATTGTGCAATCTGGCTGTCCCAAGATAAGAAACCTCAAAGGCAACTGAGACGACCCAGAATCTCTTCTTAACATTAACGGGCCTCACGGCTCAGTTGGTTGTAACTCTGTGTTCTGTAATATTTAGGACTTTGGTCTTTCATAAGACTATGTCAGTCCCATTGGTCACTTTATTTAAATTCTACCCTTCTTATTACACTAGCTATAATGTAGACCTATAAAGCTTGATAGCTGTATCGGAAATCTGTGAAGCTAACACACTCTGGAATAAGACTACAGCAAGATCTTTCATCACAGTAGTGGTTTTGAAATAATTTTTATACCTATTATGTGATTTGTCTGTAGATATGAGTAATTGTATTCAAATTTAGTATGTTACAGCTATGAATTATTCTCCATGTAAACTGTATTTTAATTCTATTCCTATTTTGGGTGGGGATGACTGGGCTTGCACTAATGTCCCGCATGACTGCTTTGTGTATTGTCGCCCATTGTCAACTAAAATCTACACCAGCCAGCACAACTCCTTGAAGTACTGTAGAAGAACTATGGGTTGTTGGCACCACTGTTTCAGTGTTTGTGTTAAAACCTATTAAATGTAAGCCTGTAGCCTGACATGTACACAAATGTGAAATCAAAATGTGTAATAATTCTTAGTTTAGAATTAGAACTCCCTAGTAGCTGATAGTTACTAGAGAGAATATTCTTAACATATTTAAATACTACTCATAATTGATACCTTAGTTGATAGAGATTTTATTAGATTCAAATTGTTTCATTACCTGCCAAGTCAAACATGCTTGTAATGACATATAATTTGTACTAATGTATTTGATGTATGTTTGTTCATATGCCACCTGCAACATAGTTGGTATGAGGTACAAAGTTCAAGTTTAAGTCAAAAGTAAAGTCAAATTAATTTCTTCATAATATAATTAATTTGATTAAAACAAATTTAATCTCGAGCTATTTGTTTACTAGTAAAAACAAAATTTTTTGCCTTTCTATTCAATATTCAAACTATGTATTTCAATGAAATAAGTATTTTTTGTTGATAATAAATTTTTCTTTTTGATATATTCCAGGTTCAAATCATTTACAGACATTCAGAACTACATAAGACAGTATGAATCAGATACAAAACTACTGGGCCTTCTTAAAGAGCTAAAGGAGTCCTGCAAAGCCCTGACAGGAGAGCAGACTGATGACGTTGTTGATGATGCCGCAGTGCTGTGTCTCAGGATGTTTTTGGACACTGATATTGTAATGCTGAAACACCTTTCACAATTGAGACAACTTTTTGGATCAGTACAGGCATCTACTGTAAACAATATTTGTGAGGTTTGTATGTTAAGGTGGAATGACACCTGTCACTTTAAAACTTTAATGTGTAAAATTTTATTATTATTGTCATCTTGTGTAAGTAATAGTCTAACAAAGTATCCTAATTACTTTTGCTTTTACTTTTTAATTCCTTTTTAGTAACTGCAAATCTTTTTGACTTATCATTACCATTAGTGAAATATGATGAAAAAATGATATATTTTACCCTTTGCAGCTAATAATAACATAATATTAATAGCCAGGTACACAAAAACCTATGTTTATCAAACAAATGGTGGGAATCAAACCCACAACTTACAGCTCTGAAGGAAGTTGGATTATATCAATTTATCAACAAAATATAAAAATAGCCCTAAAATGAAAAATGATTCAAAATTAGATTAAACACTAATGATTATAAAGATTTAAATATGGAGTCTGTCCCTTTCTTGCCTTTTGTTGTTTTATATATAATATTATTGAATGGTGTGGTGGCTGGTGAAGTCACATGCACATGAGACGTAACATCTCGTTGCCCCCGTCACCCAACACGGGGCAATGAGGTGCTACTTGGACCTTCTCATAATTTAGGGAGGACCTGCGTCTTTTGGCAGTTGTTATGAGCTGACCGCTTAACATCAGGTGCACCTTCAGCTCGTCCCGTCACTTTAATTATATTAAGAAAATATATATCTGCTTCTCAACTTTCGCTCTGTAAAAAGAAATCATCTGTCTTTTCCAGATTGTAACACAAATATCTAATGAGATCACTGATGAAACTAAGGAGTACATAAAGGAAGAAGCCAGCGAGTCTAACAAAGAGAATGTGAAGCTATGGGGAGAGCATATACAATGTCACTATATTCCGTATAAACCTGCCAAAAAGCCACTAGCTAACCTATGGGTGAAGAAAGCTACATCTTGCGCCTTTGTCAATGATTTCTCTATGAAGTATGCTGAGCAAGCTGCACCAGCCTCTAAGCCACTGCAGGAATCCAAGGTGTGAACAACCCTTCAGTTTTTGACGTGATAACGTCTCAATAAATCGATGAACGCCGGCTGCACACACGAAAAAACATGACTCATTGCCATGTACCGCCTGAGCCGTGTGTGCAAGCGAGAGCGCGGAACAACCGATAGAGAGGCACGATCGGCCTAAGTTATGACCTAAAATTATGGTCCGTAAACGGACTTTACAGACAACCAATTTTTTTTATCTTTGTTATGATGTCTTGCCTGATTTTAAGTGGATCCCCCGCCGATAGACAATGCCAATAAGACTCAGGTTCTCCATCACTAAAGCATGAGATGACCCAAGTTGCATTGCGTTGCGCCCATCAGTCTGAAAAGTGGATGTAACGCCTCACGTGCGTGTTATTTATTTTCACATTCAGTAGAAATGCTGAGTTTATCTGTAACATATATACACTGACAATAAAATATTTATCCAGCTAGCAGGATGTGGAATAGACTAGCAAATGTAATTAACCATCTCGAAAAGCGAGAGTAAATGTGACATGCCCTGATAAAAAATTAACTAACATTCGACCCAGATAATACACAATTTTCGTCATTTCAGTATGGGAAAACCTGGCTAGAAACCAAAGTGAACGAGCTGTATGTAGCCTCAGGAATATCCAGCGCAGACATACTTCAGTCCATTATCACGTTCCTCAATTCACCGCGGAGCAATGACGACCTACAAAACGACATGTTCGAATTGCTCGGCTTTGACAAGTTCGAGTTCATACAGGAGATGTTGGTTCATAGGCAGGAGATTACCAGCAATCTCAGGGGGCCCCCTCCACCTGGGCCCTCCATATCCGAGAGTAAGTTATAGAGTATGAGTCATACACGTTTGAATGAATACGTCAATGGTGCTGATTCTGATATTGTCAAACCAAAGCATACGGCCATCAAATCAATTTATTTTGGTTTTCCTCAGTTGCGTCAGCACTTCTGCCCGAAAACAAATTACCTCAATACCTCTGCCAAGTCTCTGTTCAGTCTGAAGGAGAGAAGATGCTGGCCAAATTAGCCAGGAAAGAAGAGAAGAAAAACAAGAATAACAAGCGGATTGATGAAGAGGAAAGTGAACCTGAGATCAATATTGCGCAGATGAGAGCCAAAAGGTAGAATAATGTTGCAAATCATTAAAAAATTTGTTACTCATGGCATTTAAAAGAATCATTTGGGATCCCTGAATCAGACGATAAATCATTGTTTGGAACAGGCATAATCTCAACAAATACGACTAAACAATGCACCTGACAGTAATTTGAGTATATGTATGCATATAATGTGTCTGAGGAGCTAGATTAAATTTAATCATAAATATTTTTTCGTTATTTTTAACCTCAGACGACATAGAGGGTATAACACTCCTCTAGTGTGTAGTTTGTAGTGAGTATCTGTGTGTCTGTCTGTGGCATCGTAGCTCCAGAACAAATGCACCAATTTTGATGCGGTGTTTTCTGTTTAAAAGCTGACGTGATTGAGACGGCTCTTGTCTATAATTTACGAAGATTGGTTCAGGCGTTTAAAGATTACATTTCTTTTACGTTTACATTAGCTCTTACATTTTACATTTTCGTAACATGAACTTGTTTATGTTATCAAATGCACAAATTTTAGGATCAATATTGTTTAAAGCCATATTCTAAAGAATATTTAATTGTGAGTTATTTAAAATTTCAGATTAGCAGAACTATCTAAACCAGTGGTACCATTCTCAACTTCCCGTTCACAGAACAACATCGACCCACTGCTACAAAAGATATCATATTTCCAAACTAAAGTGCAATATCCCAACGTTTATGATTCTTCGCTGGACGCTAAAAACTCTGCAGGTATATTTCCAACAGTAGAAAAACCTGTTTAATAATAATCATATAATAATATTTGACAAGCAACTTAAGCCGAAATAAAATTACACATTAAAAATAACAAGGCAATTAAAAAACATGCAAATAAATAAAATAATGTTTGTACATAATTATAATAATTACTCGAATATTTAACAATATGTACCTTATAAATTTTAATGTTCTAAGATTTAAAGTCGCTTTCAGGTTTCGTCTCGGGCCTCAAATTGGTGTTACCTGAAAACGTGAAAAGGAAAGATACCAAAGAGTATGAAGAGGTTGTATTACCCAAAAACGATCCGCCACCTTTGGAAATAGGGAACAAAAGAGTACCTATATCGGATTTGGATGAGGTGAGTGTAATTTAAGCAGCTTATATCGGGCGATCGGTAATTAATGGATAATCTGGCAAATACTTACAGACGGATGTCACATGGCTCAAAAAAAAAAAAAATTAGAGAGAGCTTGAGAAGTGTCGTTAGATTCGTCTTAATTGAGAGAGTGAGACTGGGTATGTCAAAATTAAAATGGCCGATTATTGGCGCCATATTAAAAAATCTTTTTCCTCATAACTTATCGACTGTGGTACCTGAATACAGGGTTACAAAAGTATATACGACTTATATATTTAAATGTACAATATAATAATTTGAATTTTTTCACTCAGTCGGCTTTTGTTTTGTTTTTGTCAATAGTTTCTTGTTAATTTTCAGATTGGACAAATGGCCTTTGAGAACGTGAAAGAATTGAATAGAATACAATCTGTAGTATTCCAAACAGCTTACAATACCAATGAGAACTTGCTGATTTGCGCACCGACCGGCGCTGGCAAGACTAATATAGCTCTGCTCGCGGTGGTGCATCAGATAAAACAGCATATTGAGAATAATGTCATCATGAAGAATAAATTCAAGGTTAGTTTGTTCAAGGTCAGCTTCTAAAGGGCCGAGAAAGTGCGCGCCTTTCCGCTTTTACAAAATGTATGCTTTTTATGCGATTAAACATACTTATTGTAGCATTTTACTTTTTTGCATTTGGCAGGGAAAAATATTTTGTTTTTGATACCAGGCTTACAATTAGAGAAAACAGCAATAAGAGGGATATAGAAAAAAAACTTACAAATTAAAAAGAACTAGGTTTCTTTCATACTAGGGCAAAAAAACTCTGACTGACTCAGCATAACCAAATCTGGTATGTGATGTGGATGCAATACGAGTGTACCACTGCTTGGCGGCAGATAACCAGGTGTGGTGGCAGAATTTCTCCGGACGAACTTGGCACAAGTGCTACTGCTTCTTTTATTTGCTACTTTCACACCACCCAAGTTTATGTGTGGGACTTTACACAGACGCAAACAACTAGACCCCCAAATACTTGGCACGAAATAGCAATATTTCGTTAGCTGCTTCCCTAACATTAAAAAATAATTAATTAGCTTTCAAAGCAACCACCTTCACAATCAAATATTGTTCTGCAGATAATCTATATAGCACCAATGAAGGCGTTAGCTTCCGAGATGACGGCTAGCTTTGGGCGCCGGTTGCGTGGCTTAGGCATAGCGGTCAGGGAACTTACAGGGGACATGAAGCTAACCAAAACTGAGGTTCAGCAGACGCAGATGATTGTAACAACACCGGAGAAATGGGATGTTGTCACCAGGAAAGGGGCAAGTGAGTATGGGGACAAAGTAGCACTGACTGTCTTCACAGCATGGTTCATATTAGCTCTGTCTTCTTCGATTCCCAGGGTAAACATGTGACTAACGTAGACATTTGTTCTGTGTCTGGATGTTAAATGTACAAATAGCATAGTTGACGATCCGTGTGGGCGTACTCTGTATTAGACGGGCACCGTAGCTTAGTTAATAGTAACCATGCCTATTCTTGGTTTGTGTGTCTATATCTGCGATACAGAGTATAATATGCGATAAAGGATAATAGTAACAGGACTTACCAACGAAATTATCAACATGGCCGGTCGATATATGAATTACATGTATCACACTAATATGATAAAGGCGTGTGTATGTGTGTGCGTGCGTGTGGGTATCTGTTTGTGTAACACCGCGTGGCGCAGCTAGTAAATATATAGTTTCTTTGCAGCTGACACTGAATTAGCGTCCATAGTGAAACTGATTATCATAGACGAAGTGCATTTACTCCACGGCGACCGAGGACCTATCGTAGAAGCCATCGTAGCCAGAACTCTACGGCAAATCGAATCATCACAGAACATGATTCGAATCGTTGGATTATCGGCCACGCTTCCCAACTATATAGACGTTGCCAGGTGAGTACATTCAAAAGTATGATTCGTAGTTAATCGCATAAATATAATAAGTTAATTTGCTCGAAGAAAACCAAGGCCCTATGGTAAAAGCCATCCTAGGTAGATCGGGCACATGATTCGAATAGTTTGGCTGTCCCATTTCCTCTTTCTTTCTATTGTAGATGCTTGAACTAGATTTGACTTCTAAATCAGTTGTATAGGGATAAATATAATATATTGCAACATCGTAAATTAGGTGAATTTGCTTCCAAATTCCTACGAATATTGTGTCCATTTTGCTATGCTGTTTGTTGCCAAAATATTTTCATTCGGCTAAGCATTTTCGACCGTATTGGGAAAAATAGACCAAGCATGAATATCAGTTGTATCAATATAATATCATATGTTATTATTCGTGTTACCGAGATAATTACTATGATTTGTGAGTTTTGTTGACTCCCAATATTTCGACGCAGTTACATGCGTCATGGTCCCGGGCAACACGAATAATAATGTTCATTACCATGATAGTTTTAAAAATTAATATCTTATGTGTTGACAATAAAATGAAAACCCACTCGTCATAAAGTTTATTATTGTTAACAGATTCCTTCGCGTGAATCCTAATGTGGGCTTGTTTTTCTTCGACTCCCGTTTCCGTCCTGTACCGTTGGAACAGCAGTTCATTGGCATCAAGGATACCGGCAGTGGGGGAGGTGCCCATCTTAGACAGGTTTGTACAATAGGAACTATTACTTTTTTATCATTGAGTTTTGACTGCAATGCCTATAAACTCTAGCATCATGAGAGAAAGCTTGTCCCTGCTGAAGAATTAAGCTGACATGTTCCCTTTTCAGATACAACATATGAACGAAATATGCTACGACAAAACGTACGACATGGTCCAAAAAGGACACCAAGTGATGGTGTTTGTGCATGCACGCAACGCCACCCACCAAACTGGTATGGTTCTCAAAGAGTTGGCCCAGAAGAAAGGCCATTTGAAGCACTTCGAGCCCGAAGATTCTGGGCCATTCCTCAAGGCTAGAAAGTCTATAGCCAGTAGCCCTAATAAGCAACTGATTGAACTGTTTGCGAGTGGATTCGCGTGCCATCATGCTGGCATGCTGAGGAGTGATAGGTTAGTGTCATGACCTTACCATAATATTATAAATGTACGTCAGATAAAAAATCTGTTTGGATGTGTGTGTTTTATTAAAAATTTACAATATAGATTGAATAACAAAGTCAACGTGAATTTGTCGAATATGTGTACAAAGATATTAACATTTTTACACTGTTCTTTATAAACTAATATTATAAATGCAAATGTGAGGATTTTTGTTACATCTTCACGCGTTTCTTTTTTCTGACTTTTCTGATCTGGCAATTACCGATTTTTCGATCTAATTTCAGAAACAATTATGATACAAAATAGTATTTTTATTACAGGAATATGGTTGAGAAGTACTTTTCCGAGGGTTTCATCAAGGTGCTGGTTTGTACGTCGACGTTGGCTTGGGGTGTCAATTTGCCAGCTCACGGTGTCGTCATTCGAGTAAGTGGATGTTGTTTTAGATTTAATTATAATTTCGGATTATATTAGTCATTATACTAAACAACATAAAATTTGAATCTTTAAGGTGATAACAATTTCAACTAATTTGCAATAAATACTTAAATTCATAATACATAAATGTGGATTTAAAGTAATATATTGTATATGTACAAGACATGATGCTTTTTGCAATATTGACAAATTTTCACATTATTTATACTGCTATTTATAGTGGGACTTTGGGTCTAGTGGTACTACGAATAGAAATCAGTTAAATTTGATTTAAAATTACTACCATTGTTGTTGCCATCTTATTAAAAATTCTATCCGATACTAATTTTTATTGGAAACCCGGTCCAAGATATACACTAAATCTTATCTACTCAGTCTAAATTATACTTACAATAAAACAATGACAGGACTGATATCGAACCGATAAAAGCTCAAAGAGCGTGGTGGCCCAGGGACATAGACGCCGACTTTTAATCTGAAGGTTGCTGGTTCAAACCCACACGTGCACCAATGACATTTTTCACTTGAAAAAATTTATGTGCGCTAGACCACGTTCTCAAAACAGTGACGGAAAACATCGTGAGGAAACCGGCATGTCTTAGAACCAAAAATTCGACGACATGTGTCATATACCAATCCGGATTGGGCTCCCGTGGTAGATCAGAGCCCATTCACTCTCAATTATCGAGAGTAGTGGTTCCTACAGTGGGAACATTAAAGGCTGGTACGGTAAAAGCTCAAATATACTTTGTTCTTCCCCACAGGGTACAGAAATCTACGACCAATCGCACGGCACGTTCGTCGATCTATCCATTCTGGACGTGCTACAAATATTCGGTCGCGCGGGTCGACCGCAATTCGACACTTCGGGAACGGGCATCATTATAACGACACACGATAAATTGACGCATTATCTCAAGTCTATGACGAATCAGTTTCCTATTGAGAGCAACTTCATCAATTTGCTGGCGGATAATTTGAATGCTGAGGTGAGTTTTGCACATTATACTCGTATGTATAATACATAGTTCAAATCCATGTTACTTCACAGAATAAATTGTACTAAATACAGGAGACACCACTGGATACAGAAGGATCAGTAAAGACATTCAATTAAATAGACTAGCGATATAAATTGGTATTTATCAATACCACGAACTAGCAGCTAACTCATATTCACATATTAATATCAAATATATTATTAGTTAACCATCTTTATGATGTACGTCCTTGTTATAGTTATTAATAAATATATTTTCTTTCTTTCTTTTTTTCTTATATATTAATTGATGATAATTTTACAGGTCTCGTTAGGAACAGTGACGAACATCGATGAAGCTGTAGAGTGGCTGAGTTACACTTACCTGTTCGTCAGAATGAGAATCAATCCACAGGTAATAAACAGCATTTTTCTTTTCGTTACATTTAGTGGCTTCATAAGACCCTCAGAGTCCCTACACGTGTTCCCTGGATGGTGTGAAACGATCAATCTAAATAGTAGTAGGGGTTGCACTAAGTTGGTCCTGAGAAGTACTGCTACCACACCTGGTAATCTGCCGCCAAGCAGCGTAGCACTATTTCTGTGTTCCGATGCATAAGACGTTATGCCCGTCTCAGAGAGACAGGCACAACGGGATGTGACTTGGGTCTGCTCATACTTCGGTTAGGGACGACTGGAGTCGTTTTGCTGTTGCTTATAACTGTTACAGCAGTAATCACTTACCATAAAGCGGTCTGTAAGTTTGTCCCGTCACTTAAATCACATTAAATACTTCGCTCTAAATAGTGGAAATTGAAATTTCATATCTGTACTGGTGGATAATAACTTATTGCTATTCGTGTTATCGAGATATTTACTGTGAAATGTGAGTTTTGTTGACCCCCGATATTTCGACGCAGTTTCATGCGTCATGGTCCCGGAGTTGCACAAATCATAGTATCTCGGTTACACGAATAATAATGTTCATAACCATGATGGATAATAATTTAACGTTTATCTCAACAGGTATATGGTTTAACATACAATGACGTGCAAGAAGAACCGATGCTGGAGACAAAGCGTAGGGAGCTTATCACTGCAGCTGCTATGCAGTTAGACAAAACGCAAATGATAAGATACAACGAACGGACTGGCGATCTAAATGTCACAGGTATATAAAGAATAAGGAAATAGCCATCAAATCTCCGACGAATAACTTAACAAAAACTACTTTTGCCATTTTTTTTATATCTTACTCATTCACCAATATCTTGTCCTCAGATCTTGGACGCACCGCTAGTCATTATTACATAACTTGCGAGACAATGGAAGTGTTCAATACAATGGTGCGTAAGAGTATGACGCAAGGATATATATTGGAAATGCTGACACGGTGCTCCGATTTTCAACAGTTGAAGGTGAGATGCTGTCAAGAAAAGAGCTTGCCCGTATTTCTTTAGGGTTGCCCGTACTTTATTATAAAGTATTGTACATTATTAAGGGTACTATTAAAGTATAGATACTTTAAAAGAACTATAAAGTACGCGAAAATACTTTATTTCGCATGATTTGATTTCCAGGGATTCATATTGCATACAATGTACAAACAAAGTCTGGTCAAAAGAATTTTTGCGTAAAAACTAATTACTTATATACTTTAACTTCAATATAAACTAAAAATGACGTGCGGCTGTTTAGAAGTGATAGTCATTTCTTAAAAGTTTTTAAAAGCATTGATAAATATGTTTTAAAGCAAAATAATAAAGTAAAATAAACCGTACTGTATTTACACAAAAAATATGGCAACCCTAAGCGTCTTATAATCAAACATTTGACAGGTCCGAAAAGAAGAACTATCAGACCTCTGGGCCCTGAAGAACGATTACTGCGAGCTCCACATAGAAGACCCCCCAGAAGACATCCATTGGAAAATCAACATACTGCTGCAAGTTTACCTGTCTAGGGGAAGAACCAATTCGTCCTCTTTGCAGTCTGACCTCAATTATATAAGTCAGGTAAAAAAAAATGCCTATTATCGGGGTTTTTGGGGGTCTTTATTGCTCGTGTCCATAGGCGATCTACCCTCTTGAGTGGCTGCACGTGTTCGTCTGGTGGTGCGAAAGGAGCAACCCAAAATAGCAGAAGAACCTTTTCTTCTGCTATTCCTTGCTGCCAGATTCGGAGAATTAATGCCACCACATCTGGTTAATGCACCGCCAAGCAGTGGCATACTCGCAGTGCTTGGATCTTTCATACTTTGTTATTTAGTACTATCCTACTAATATTAACGTGAAATTTTTTGAGGATGTATGGATGTTTGTTACTCTTTGCAAGTCGAGAAAAAAACACTGGCTATTCTGGCGTGCGGTGCAAAAACTAAGAGTTACACGAATATAATGTATGGTGGAATTGTTAGTGATGGAT
Source organism: Aplocera efformata (assembly GCA_921293045.1). Lineage (NCBI taxonomy): Eukaryota > Metazoa > Arthropoda > Insecta > Lepidoptera > Geometridae > Aplocera > Aplocera efformata. The sequence continues at coordinate 5,134,362 of OV121057.1, forward strand.
CGCTTAGGGTTTATAGTATAATATCTACGCGGACGAAGTCGCGGGCAATAGCTAGTATTTTAAAGCTATATCTATTATGTAGTTCTTGTGCTATGTTGCAAATAAATATAATTGCATTCTATTCTATAATCATTACAGAATGCCGTTCGCATAGTCAGGGCGCTTTTTGAGATAACGCTTAGAAAGAATAACGCTTACATGGCGGCTATGTACCTGAAAATGGCGAAGATGTTGGAACTCCAGCAATGGGACTTCCACAGCGACATGAGGCAGTTCAACTGCTTCGGCATGGAGACCCTGAAGCACATTGAATACCCCATGCTGAAGCCCGACCAGATACGGGATATGGACTGGAAGGAGTTAGGTATTATTCTTTTATTATGACAAATGTATATATAATGGATATGGTGCAGTAGCACTTGTGCTCGCATTACTGTGTTCCGGTGGAAGGGTGTGGCTGCCGGTGATATCACATGCGCATGAGACATACCATCCCTGTCTCGGGTGATAGACGCAGCAGGATGAATGCGACTCAGTAAAGATTTGGATCTCATACTGAGTCGCACGCATTACGGTTGTCATGGGCGAGTGTCACCTCTTACCATCAGGTGGGCCCTCAGCTCGTTCCGTCACTAATTCACATTAAAAAAAATATGACGGGTCGAGCTGAAGGCCCACCTTACCTCCGCCCATAACAGCAATATGACTTAGGTCCTCTCCGACCGAAGAATATGAAGATCCAAGTCATACCCCGTTGCGCCCGTCACCCGAAACGGGTGTCGTCCTATGCGCATGTGATTTCACCGGCACCCACACCCTCCCACCGGCATACAGTAATGCGAGCACTACTGCTAATGCACCATAACCATCAAGATCATGAACAGAACAGACTCAATTGGATCTTTTTACTTTTGCAGGTGATTTACTAAGGAATCCGAAGAACGCGCGACACCTCAAGAAATGCGCTGACGAATTCCCGCTCCTGGAAATGGAAGCCAGTTTACATCCCATCACGAGGACTGTACTCAGAATACGACTCACCATAACGCCAAATTTCAAGTAAGTTTTTTTTATGTGAGTAATCTGATGGGACGAGCTGACGGCCCACCTGCTGTTAAGTGGCTACTGCCGTCCATAGACATCAGCTATACGAATGCGCTATTTTCGTACTGAAGCATGAGAAAACTTCCATCACGTTGAGACAATGACAATTGTTGTATTTTTTTTTTTGACTTATTTTTTATTTTAGGTGGAACGACAAATACCATGGAAAAGCACCTGAGGCCTTCTGGATTTGGGTGGAAGATCCAGATTCGGACATCATGTACTATCACGAATACTTCCTCATCACCAAAAAGCAGGTAACACATGTTGTTTTATTTGAAATCCTTGTGCATTTAATCTATATATAAATAAAACATGGATAATGTTCATTGATATAGTCTGTTTCAAATTCCTAGAGAAGTTCGTGCATTGACCTCTGAGCTTACTGCAGTGACCACCAACCTTTTTTGATAGGAACACTTTTAATTTTCTTGAAAACTTATTATAAAATTATAAATTGTGGAAAAGAGTATAAAGTAAAAGTAATAAAGTACGTTTGGGATTACTATAGGATTATTGCTGCTAAGTGCGTAAAAGATTCATCTCTTCAATAGTATAAAGTAAAATGTTTTTTGTTTGTCTTCTTCTCGTAAATCACGCTACTATGAAGGAAGCCCTATTATAAAACTTACAACGTTTGTGTGTCTGTTTGTCCTACTTTTAAAGTCTGTACTAATGTATCTTTGGATCCGTAAAACCTGGCTGGCTGAAAAAAAAAATCATATAAAATTATTATTGGTGGTACAGATTCCTCGATTTGTTTGAAGCTTACTTAGCTGGTTTGTTAAACAATAGTGAGTTTGTTTCAGGTAATCACGAATGAGCCACAGGAGCTGATTATAACTATACCAATATCTGAACCGTTGCCGCCTCAGTACTACATCCGAGCGACTTCTGAAAGGTGCGTTCGGACACAATTATATTCACATAATCTCCTTACACACATTCTATGTCACACACTCAGAAATGTCAATTTACAGTCAGTTTCCATGTTAAAGCTTATTTGTTAAGATAATGTTTGTTACAACATAATATTATGTTTATGAACATTATACATAAACAAAAATAATATTTGTATTTTCCTTTCACTGAAAGTTCAAAGAATAAATGGAATAATGGAAGCGTAAAAGAAAAAAGAAACATTATTGTGACACGTTATATGCTCACGAATATGTGTACATGCATGTGTAAAATTTGACGTGTCCAAATGATACTTGAGATTTAAAGGAATAAATGATTTTGACTTTGACTTTGACATTCAATCCATCCATCTTTTCCTTGGCCTACCTCTTCCCATCCAATTTAAGTTTTGGCTGCACCATTAAGCATGATTTTAGTTGACAGTCTCCTTCTGTCAATATTAATTCTATGGTATTTCTCCTTACAGATGGCTTGGTTCAGAAAGCGTACTACCATTGACATTCCAACATTTGATCTTGCCAGAAACACATCCGCCTCATACAGGTAAAAATATAATAGTTTTTTATTGTATTATAAAAAACTTGTACCTACATTTAATAGCAGCATAGAAGTTACATACTTCTGATATCTGTAATGTTTGGTAATGTTTTCCTGGACTGGTTGGTTCGTTGGTATAAGTTTTGTCCCTTTTGTAATAATCCAGCTATTATTAAGGTATTTTAATTTTACTGAAAGAAAGAGCCTGTGGCATAAAAATAGCGGCGATGGGTTCTCCATATGTCTACGTTCCCAAGATAGTGTTACCCGCAAGGTGAAAAGGCATGGCAATGGCCCAGACAACAATGTATTTTGCCCTTTTGCAGCCAACTTCAGTGTAGCCAACATCGCCTAAAAACTTATTTAACACTACTATCCCATTTCAGATTTACTCGAACTCCAGCCGTTGCCGGTAACAGCACTAAACAATACATCGTTCGAGATGCTATACAACTTCAGCCATTTCAATCCGATACAGACGCAAATCTTCCACTGTCTGTACCACACCGACAACAATGTGTTATTGGGAGCGCCCACTGGCTCCGGCAAGACCATTGTGGCTGAGGTCGCTATGTTCAGGGTGTTCAACGAATACCCTGGGTGTAAGGTAACTTGTAAACTTTTTTTTTATTATTATACTACTGATATGATAGGACGAGCTGAAGGCCATAAGAACAGAAATTCGACCTAGGTCCTCGTAATCAAGACGCTTGCCGTTGCGTCCTTCACTGGAGACGAGGATGACCTGTGATTTTACCAGCGGCCACACCCTTCCACAGGGACACATTAATACTAGTGCATCACTGCTTGGCGGCTGTTTATCGGGTGCGGAGGCAGTACTTCTCTGGACGAACTTCTACTGGAACTTTTAGTTTGACTTGTTGTATTCAACTTCAAGAGTTTCAAGAAGGTCGCAAGTTTGACGGCAATATGGTTTCATTGCTATGGGTTAGCCTAATGCTATGTTTAATTATTTCAGGTTGTGTACATCGCTCCATTAAAAGCCCTTGTCAAAGAGCGAATTAAGGATTGGAAGGTGCGAATGGAGGAGAAACTGGGAAAGAGGGTGGTAGAATTGACAGGTAATACCATTCCCAAAAAGGAGTACCTATAAATCAATAAGAGCTCTCTTTTGTATGCAACCACTTTATTCAACTTATATCTATATCGGATAAGTATCTTAAGTATATGATGGACCATTTAATTTGCTATCAAACTTTGATAGTTAATGTCATGTGAATATGGATATATATATATATATATATATATATATATATATATATATATATATATGTGTGTGTGTGTGTGTGTGTGTGTGTGTGTGTGTGGGTATATGTTAAACTACAGGCATATATTATATGTTCCATCTTCAAATCTCAGTATTATATAAGTGGTTGAAGGCCGATCTTAGTAGCAGTCACTGAGAGTCCTATCGCTTGCACTGTATCCTCATTACTCAAATGATCAATGAATAAACAGCACTTCATTCTATGCCAAAACATATAAATAATAGTGGATTACATAAATCTACTTACATCTAGTGCAATGGGCGGTGTTATCGCTGAAAGCGATTTCTTCCAGACAACCTTTGGATGGAGTTTTAATATGTATAAAATGTGTATACATACACAGTCTATACTAGAGGAGAATAAAGGACCAATATGATATATTATTATTCAATCACTTAATATTTAATTAAATCCGAATACACAAAATAATATGTTTAAAATAAACTAATACATAATAACATAAAACTCCGACTAGAGTCCAAAATTTGTGTCTTCAATTTACAATCATGATTCTTACAACATGGGTACGGAGCCGTCAATAAAATACTCTTTTCTACAGGTGACGTTTCCCCCGACATAAGAGCGATAAAGAACTCACACATCATAGTGACCACACCCGAGAAATGGGACGGTATCAGTCGATCGTGGCAGACGAGAAATTACGTTCGAGATGTGGCGTTGATTGTCATCGATGAGATACATCTCCTGGGCGAAGACCGAGGGCCGGTGTTGGAAGTAATAGTGTCAAGGTAACTAATGATTTCTAATACTTCTATAACTGAAATTGATCGATCATTTTTCCTACAACAACGTTAACACACTCATACCTCTGCACTAGGATTCCCTGTGTCGCAGATAGCATGGACAAACACAGAAACACAAGACAAACACCCAAGACCCGAGAACAAACTTCATGCTCAACACACAAAGTGTGTCCCGGCCGGGAATCGAACCCGGGATCCCCGGCTTCGAAGGCAGGGCTACTACCAACTAAGCCACGGAGCCGTCAACAACCTTTAATATTGAATTGAAATTCTTACTTGTAATATAAATGCGAAAGTTTGGATGGATGTTTGTTACTCAATCACGCCAGAACGGCTGAACCGATCTGGATGAAATTTGGCCCAGAGATAGATTGTAGTCTGGAATAGTTATAATCCATCTCTGGATACTTTTTATCCCGGAATGTACGTAAAATATCCAACCACGGGACATCCTACGTGGATAATGCCTAAAAGTATTAATTGCTGAAGTGCATTAATTGATTGGAAATTGTTTATTGCACATATAATAGTACATAGGCGAAAACCCCAAAATCGGAAGACCCGAGCTATAACCCTAAGTGGTTATACAAGCTATGCTTAGTTTGGGGCTAGATGGCGCTGTATGAAATGTCTCCATGTATTTATTTGTAGGACAAACTTCATCGAGTCCCATACGTCGCGGCGGCTGCGAATCATCGGTTTATCAACCGCACTCGCGAACGCGAAAGACCTTGCGAACTGGCTGAACATCGGCGAAATGGGACTCTACAACTTCAGGCCTTCAGTGAGACCTGTGCCTTTGGAGGTAAGGAATCACACTTGAAATCCTTCAACATCAAGAAAAAAATATTATTTTCAAATGGTAACATTATAATTGAATATTGACCTAAAATCATTTGCACATGGCAACCATCATTTTGACAGATTTACCCTCCTCCCACCGATGCGAAACACACTGTAAGAGTCTTCCTTCGTTTCATTTAGTTCCTGAACCATATCAGTCAAAATACAGTCCACCCAAACCCCAACACACACTAATATTATGCAGCTAGTTGATCTATAACAGCAATTAACTCAGGTTCCTACCGAAGTATGAGAAGACCAAATATAATATAAATGTGATGCCTATGTAGCATAAGTGTGATGTTTTTATTAGCGGTGCTATCCACTTGAAATCAGGTGGAACCACTTTAACGCTTTTTTTTTTAAAACTCTTTCGATGCTGACAAAGCTATCAATACTGTTGACATCAAACTTAACCAAAATTGATACTACGGAGATCCGTAATCAAATGTTTCTGTAAACAACCCTGTAGAACCTTTTGTAATTTTATTATAATGTGTGCTTGATTGGAATCAATCCGTACCAGCCTAATGTTCCCACTTCAGGGACACCGGCCTACTCTCGATTATTGAGAGTGAATGGGCTCTGATCTACCACGGGAGCTCAATCCGGATTGGTAGATGTCACGTCTTCGAATTTATGGTTCTAAGACATGCCGGTTTCCTCACAATGTTTTCATTCACCGTTTCGAGAACGTGGTATTGCGCACATAAATTTTTCAAATGAAAAATCTCATTGGTGCACGTGTGGGTTTGAAACAGCGACCTTCAGATTGAAAGTCGGCGTCTGTGCCCCTGGGCCACGCTCTTTATTGGAATCAATATATTATTTTAAATGTATTTCAGGTCCACATATCTGGTCACCCTGGCAGACACTACTGTCCCCGGATGATGTCTATGAACAAACCTACCTTCCAAGCGATCCGGACTCACTCGCCTTGCGCGCCCGCTCTCGTCTTCGTTTCTAGTAGACGGCAAACACGGTACGTAACATCTCCACTCATTATACGAATAACTATAATACGTAAATAAAAATAGTATAAACTAGCTATAACTAGCTGCAATTCTAGTATTTATATTGCGCGAAACCCGAATTATTTTATCTTTTTCTATAATAAATGTAGACTTGGTTATTGCTAATAACATCAGCTATCTGTCAGTAAGAGACCCGTTCGAACCAGTCCAGCTGTTTCGGAGACAAGCCTGCACAAACAGACAAGACAGACTAAAAATTATATCAAGTTATAAGTTACAAATACGTTTAATAAAAAGCTGTTGACATTACAAACATACAATTCAACTTTATATATAATATTTGTATAGATACCTGCTCAAATATATAAAAGAGGGGGCTGTTACGATACGATCCCTTTTGTTAATAATTTTGATCTTTTTGATATGTCTTGTCTATTTTAGATTAACCGCCCTAGATCTCATTGCCTACCTAGCAGCCGAAGACAACCCGAAGCAGTGGCTTCACATGCGGGAATCAGAAATGGAGCAGATATTGTCCAACATTCGGGAGTCGAACCTAAAACTCACGCTCGCATTCGGTATCGGCATCCACCACGCGGGCTTGCACGAACGAGATAGGAATACTGTCGAGGAACTGTTTATCAATCAGAAAATACAGGTCAGTTTTCTCTTAACATTAAAATAACTGTTAGCCATCTTATCTTACTTATAAAGGACGGACGGCTCTGTGGCTAGTTGTTAGTAGCCCTGCCTTCGAAGCGAGAGGTCCCAGGTTCGATTCCCGGCCGGGGCACACTTTGTATGGTGAACAAGAAGTTTGCTCTCGAGTCATGGGTGTTTGTCTTGTTTTTCTGTGTTTGCCCATGCCATCTGCGAAACAAGGAATGCTAGTGCAGAGGTATGAGTGTTAGAAAAAAGGCGAAAGTTTGTATGTATGTGTGTGTATGTTTGTACCACCTTCACGCTCAAACGACTAAACGGATTTGGATGAAATTTGGTATCAGGATAGCTCATATCCTGGATTAACACATAGGATACTTTTGATTCCGGAAAATTGCGGGTAACACACGCGCAACTATTATAGTAAATTAATAAAACATTATTACGAAGGGATTCCAACTCAATCATCTTGTTCCTAAGGTCCTTATCTGCACAGCAACACTAGCGTGGGGCGTGAATTTCCCCGCCCATCTTGTGGTCATCAAAGGAACTGAGTATTTCGACGGAAAACAGAAGCGCTACGTTGATATGCCCATCACGGATGTGTTGCAAATGATGGGCAGAGCTGGGCGGCCGCAGGTGAGGATTTTTTACTTTATTTAAAATCGGATTCGGATTTTTTATTTCAATTTGTCATGTTTATAAAAAAAAAACTATTTGATTATGACTATCCATGGATACAGTTCAACAGACACAATCTTCAAAAGGATATATAATATCACGATATTATGTCTCTCTGAAACGGCTTCATGTGGGGGACACGTGTAGGTATTCTCAGGGTAAGGGTATTCTGAGGGTACTCACCTACGGACGCGACTAACATGTACCCCCAAAATATTCAAAAGATCACGCTTAATAGTTAAAATGATTGTTTTTTATATGATATTGTATAGTTATATACTTTTTTGTATAAGCCTAGAGCTATGTTGTAAATTAATAGCTTTCTGTATACTAACCACATTTAATTCAATACTGTGGTTATCTGGAAGAGATCGCTTCATAGCGACAAGATCGCCCATTGTGCTGTCTTATGTGGAAATTTTTCATCGTATTTTTATGGTGTGCAATAAAGTATTTTTCATTTCATTAATTCACGATTGTCGCCTTTCTCTCTCTGTGGGCAAAAACGGGGTATAAATAAACCAAAGTTTAAAATTTATTTTCCTGTTTTCAGTATGACAATGAAGGGGTAGCGGTGGTGTTAGTTCACGATCAGAAGAAGAATTTCTATAAGAAGTTCCTCTACGAACCGTTTCCGGTGGAATCCAGTCTGCTCAGCGTTTTGCCGGACCATTTGAACGCAGAAGTGGTGGCTGGTAGGTGGCACTTTTCAAACGACTTCCAAAGAAGGGCGTGTCCTACCTTTAAAAGGGTTGTCATAAAGATTCTTTTTTTTATTTGAAAGTATATTCTTCAGATTGTTCGCATAGAAATTTTACCAAAATCTTATCAATGGTTGGATGTCATTCAAGTTATGTATGTATATGTTTTTCTTCGCCTTTAGGTCGCCAGTAAGAAAGGGGCGTCAAACATTTTGTAACCGTTTCCTTTGTAGGAGTGCAATGTGTTTAAGTCAATAATTCGTGGAATTCTTAATAAAATATTTAGATTTTTTTTGTAAATATATTCAATATACATTCATATTAAAATATATATTTATCACGAGCGACTTGCACTAAGACAATATTCAGGTGGGCGTGACTTTTATGAGGTTTAAAACGACACCTGTCCCAATACTATTTGACCAATCCGCGGGTAGGAACTAATTACGTTATTAACCAAATAAAACTTCTATTTTTTTTCCAGGCACCGTCCAAACGAAACAAGACATCCTAGACTACATGACTTGGACGTATTTCTTCAGGCGTCTCCTCAAGAACCCGACTTACTACAACTTGGAGAGTATTGAGCCTCAAGACGTCAATTACTATTTGTCGAATCTCGTGCAGACGTCGCTCGATGCGCTAGCGAATGCTAACTGTATTGAAATTGAAGAAGTAAGTGCTAAAATCTAGATAGATAATGGTGTATCTATACCCTTTGTATTGTGAAAGGAAAAAACCAAAAGTAGCAGAAGAACTGTCACCATACCTAGTATTCCACTGTCAAGTAGCGGCGCGTGAATCTGCGTATTTTTCGTATATTCGTTTGGGCAATCGTGAATTAGGCAGTGTTTTTTTAGCCCATGACAACTATAATACGAATCGAGTCTTAAAATAGTAAGTCTGAGTAGACTTAATTCGCATTGCGTCCGTCACTTTAATATAACTTCTCTTGTGCTACTTTAAACCCACATGTCTATTTTTAGGACCAAAGAACTGTGCACACGACGTGGATGGGTCGTATCGCGTCCTACTACTACCTGTCTCATAAGACAATGGCTCACTTTAGTGCTCACCTACGGAGCAACATGAACGTGGACGAATTGCTGCGAGTGTTGGCGGACAGTGAGGAGTATGCGACATTGCCTGTTAGGCATAACGAAGACGTGCTCAATGGGTATGTATGAGGATATAGTGAACTAGCGGACACCTGGCGTGTGCTACTAGGCTAAAAAAAAAAAAATTGCGCCTAATGCATTGTTTCAAACCATCTTCGCATTATTGTCTTTCTAATGAAACCGATTTGGGGGCACATCGGTTGAAGGGTTTCAAAGTCTATAACGAATATTAGTAGAAACAATTATTATTATATATAGTAAATTCTGGGATGTGACGCTGCCGACCACGCTGTCTTATTTTGTTTCATTCGCACGAGTGCAATTTACTTATGAAGAAAATGTGAAGCTTTGCAAAAAGCTATTATGCCTGTTTTTTGTTTCATACAAACCTTTTTCTGACAATTGCGAAAAAACGGCCAAATCGGTCAAGCGGTTCTCAAGTGATGCTTCATACATAATTGATTTTATATACAAAAATATACTATGGTCACGATGACTTTCGACTTTAGGACGGACCATCGTACTGTCTGGGAATCTTTTATAAAGTCGACATATTTCATTGTGTGCTTCCTACACTATCTATCTAATTTATAACGATTCCAGTGAGCTGGCCCAAGACTGCCGTCTACCAGTCGACGCGTTATCACTAGACTCTTCTAACGTAAAGGCGTTTTTGCTACTACAAGCGCACATGTCACGACTGTCGCTGCCCAATACAGACTACTTGACTGATACTAAGTCTGTGTTGGATCAGACTATCAGAATTTTACAGGTCAGTGATTATTATATTCAAATTAATATACTTGTCGTATAATAATGATTATTTAATTCACGATATGTATAATATTAATATTTTTTCCACAGGCAATGATAGACACTTCAGCCGAAAATGGCTGGCTATCCGTCTGTCTGTCCTGTCAGATTCTGATGCAATCGATCGTCCAAGCCCGCTGGCCCGCCGATTCCCCGCTAACCACACTGCCCCACATCGAATCCGATCAACTATACATGTTCTCGCAAATGGCCAAGGATACTAAGAAACCGTGCATTTTGTTGAACGGCGTCAAAGTGGCTTGTAAGAATTATGAGACGCTCGCAAAGTACCTGAGAAAGGAATTTGATGATGGGCAAATTGAACAGATACATAGGGTAAGTGTATTAAACATATTGTTTTGTTATGTATAGTTCACGCAAATCTTTTTGACCCCTCTGAAGTTAGCGCTTAATAGGCTCCCTAGTAACATGTTTACGATAATTTCAGGCCTTAATGGATCTACCGACATTGGACATACATCTGCAAATCCGCGGACTTTGGTTTGACAGTGACCAAGAGCAAGAGAAGTATGTCTCGCAGCCACAAAAGAGGGACGAATGGCTGCCATTACACGCCAATCAGGTAACACTGGACATTTTTTTTTTTATAAACGTTTACACTCTCTTACCGCTGCACTAGGATTCCCTGTGTGCAGATGGCATGGACAAACACAGAAACACAAGACAAACACCCAAGACCCGAGAACAAACTTCAACGAACGAACGAGTCAAAAAGCATAATAAGCATAATAAACCGCGCGTAATAATACTTAAATTATATTATATTATGTATTGTATATATTGAAAAGTAAAACATAATTCAAATTATAAAGAGTCAGTCAGAATATACCTAACATTACAAAATAATTAAAATAAATAGTATTTAAAAATAATATTATAAGTCACAATCACTTGCAATATTATTTTTAAATACTAATACCTAATTAATTGTTGTTGTATAATGAACAGTTTCAATGTCCATGTCTCCGGTAATTATAGATTGCTCATGATTATTTCCAGAAAGTTAGAGAATAAGACATCAAAATCGTCCCAAAAAGTATTCAGAGCTGATGACCCTAACATGGCTTTCCATTAAAACCGATTTCCAACAGTCACTGCTAAAAATAATCTTCCATCATTCTATATGCCAGCTTTCTTTACATGAAATTTTACTAACTTGAACGTTCGACAGGAATACACCCTTCTCATCAACATGAACCGTCGCGGGGGCAATTCTAACAACGTCCTGTGTCCACGCTTCCCGCGTGGCAAGAACGAAGGCTGGTTCGTCACATTGGGAACCATCGACAATGAGGAACTGCATGCCTTGAAGCGGGTACCGCCCAGAGGCACCGCCCAAGTCACGTTCTGCACACCTTCATATACAGGTAGGTACCTATAATAATACACACCTTGATAATGGTTAGGATAGAATGAAGGCAGATTGGTCCCTTTGGTAACCATCGACAATTTTATTTTTTTATTTGATAAGTACCTCCATGGGAAAAATTGACCCCTAAGAGCAATACATAGATGAAAATATTGAAGTCCACTTTTTTATATAACCAAAAGTGACCAGATGAGCTGAAGGCCCACCTGGTGTTAAGTGGTTACCTCCGAAGTATGAGAAACCCCAAGTCATATCCCGTTGCGCCTGGTACTCGAGACGTCTCCACCCACACCCTTCCACCGGAGCAAGACACGAATACAACACTGCGTAGCGGCAGAATAGCACTTATGAAGGCAGTTCTTCTCCGGACGAACATTGCACAAGTTCTACTGCTACTTTAAATTACGGAGCTATCACATACAACAGTTTTGTTTCAATTTTGCCATTAAAATTATGCCCATTTTTTACGGTTGTCGGTGTATTACTGGTTAACCATTTCTGCCTACCAGTACTGGACCAATAGTTCCACCAGTGCTGTATTTCAGGCGTGCTCCTTTAGTACCTGGGGATACGAATGTAAAGGGTACCTAGGGCGTCGAGCAACTGGGGCCAAATTCGATATTTAATCATAATAAATCTTTATTGTCAACAAGGCACTTACATTACAAAATGGAAACGATGCCACCTTCAGAAGTATAAAACTGTGTCGCAGATAGCAACGCCCTCCACGACATAATGAAAATGTTCCAGGTTTACATTACATATAAGGAGAATTCAAAGAATAAATAATGGAATGATGGATATTGGAATCACTCGCTTGTGTAACAAATGTTCAATGATTGTTTAGACTTTATACTGAGTATTTTGATTCACAGGTCGCATTATCTACACGGTTTACATAATGAGCGATAGCTACCTAGGCCTGGATCAACAATATGACCTACAAATTGAACTTCTGGACCCCTTGCCCGAAGAAAATGTAGAAAAAGTATACAACATTGATAAAACTATTATTGAATAAGAATATCCAGTGTATAACACTATAGTATAGCTTATGTGATTATATTGTTTTTATCTTTGTTATTTTGTTTATTATTATCTTATCTTTCTAGCAGCCGGTTCCATTACATTAATATTATAAAGGCGAAAGTTTGTGATTTTGTTATTCCTTCACGCTCAAACAGCTCAACGGATTTGGATGGAATTTAGGACCAGGATAACTTATATATCCTGGATTAACACATTTGATGACATCGTGGGGCGCAGTAGTATCTAAGAAACAGATATATTGCCATGGCAACATTGTTAACTGTGCTAGAATGGCAGGAGGATGAGACGTATTACATCCTCGTCTCAGAAACTATGGGTGGCAGTAACCGCTATTTATATTAACGTGTTTGCTGCCACCAGTGGCTTCAAAACTGGCGCGCATGAAGATTAAGACGGTGACCGCTTTCCATCAGGAGGCCCGTCTGCTCGTCTGCCCCCCTATTCCATAAAAAATAAAAGATAATATATCAGAAATTGACCACTCGCACGAAAGAAGTAACGACTTACCATTGGGTGGGTTGCCAGCAAGACCCGTCACTTAATCACATTAAAAAGAAAGTGTTGCTGTAACACGTAGGTGCTTCTATTTGTGACGGACCCTTTATGTCGAAATTAAAACAAGTCTTCAGTTGGGAGTTTAAAAACAAAAACGAGGCGTTTTTACTTAAAACTTTATTTACAGTAAAAAGAATTTTAAATTAAACAAATATAATATCTATTTTATTATGATTAATAATATGATATTTTTATTAAAATCCTGTCAGTTCTGATTCATTAGACGATGCAGTTTACTTTCATTAGAATCCCATCTTGCTGCTAGTGTTAGTATGAAAAAGTTTAGCGAGTATTTGGAGATCACTCAAGAGCTTTCGGCACTCACCAAAAACTTACGTATAGTTGCCAACGCCATCTGCGGCCAATAACGTGTTGCCAGTAAAAATCTCATTGTGCTACTATAATCCCAAGCATCAAAAAGTAGGTACTGGGTAGCCAGCAAAATGATATAGGTATCTTGTAAATTTGCAGCTATGTAACATCTATAAAAGGAGAATTATGAACTCCACAGATGAAAGTTTTTGGGAGCAAGAATAGGATTACAATAAAATAAGCCAAATGTAGGTACATTTTCTGTTTTGTTTTCATTGTAAGCAAATTAAATTAATTAAATCGTTTTAACTAATGTTTAATTTTTACGCAAAGTTACCTTCATCTAATAATATCTATCAAAAATTACATCATTTTAACCTACTAATCAGATTATTTTTATTTTACATGCTTTTAATATTCTTAAAATGAGTTTAAGAACTCTGCTCCCAATGGATAGTACTTCCTGGCAGGACTTAGTTTGGATGGCTGAAGATTCGGCTTATCTTATAGATCCAAGACTGTAGGTTGACCTACATCAAGTCTTGGTATCAAGAAGATAAGACTTAGTTATTGAGTTATGCCAAACCCAAGCTTAGCTAAATCAATTAAGCTAATGATGATTACTTATGGTGATGTGGTGATTTTGCTGACTGAACAAATATAACCGTTGGAACAGTCGTAACTTAAAAAATAAGACTAGCTAAAACATGAAAACTCACTGTAATATGACATATGTGTGCATTTCAGGTACAATAGCATATGTGAGCATGTAACACACATTATATGCTCACTAATATGTTTACTTTTGCATTAATCATTCTCTTTATCTTGTGCTTACATGCAGACCCTGCACTAAGATTCCTTGGGTTGGTTGTAGAGGCATGGTCATGTAAACATTATTTAGGTATGTATTTAAGATGTTCCCTGCCACAACTACAATCTGCAATTAGGCATGTTTTGACATTAGTCTCAATCATTTCCACGACATAGAAGCTTGAAGCTAATTTAATCACCCTTGATATTTGCAAAATGATTTCAAAACTAATCAAATCCAAAAGGCTTTCTCTACTAATTGCACTGCACAATACCTACGCCAACTGATTGGCAATTCCTGTACTCAGATTCTATCTAAAGTAATACACTTTTACACAATACAATTTTATGCTTAAATACCTCTCCATCAGTCCCTCTTTTACAGCCAAAAATTTTCTTTGTTGAGCATTTTGCCACAACGTTATGAATGATTAATTAGATATAAGAAGATATATAAGAATTAGATATAACAAATAGATGTTGCAAAGTGTGTAGTTTAAAAATGCGAATGTTCTAATCATTTGACAAAAAATGGATATATAGGTAACTTGAATAAGCAAATTATGCTTAAAATTTAGAAGATAGCCATATACTAATGACTAAATTTGCCAGCATTTATCACATTCCAATACACTCTTTGGTTGTAACACTCAAACAAGATCAAACATTGTAAGAGTGTCTGCGTTTTGTTATTTTTTCTTTCTCTGTTCGTGCTCCAATGCCCTAGATTCTAAAGCAATCTGTCTCTCCCGAGTCAAAATTCCATCTAGCTGTTCAGTGAAAGCATCAAATGAAAATTTGGTTTCAAATCTTTTCAAACCAGCATCACCAAGCTTCTCACAGAGTTCAGGATTAATCATCAATTTTTTCATAGCTTCAGCAAAAGCTGCACTCGTTGGCTTGCACAGAAAACCTGTAACTTCATTGACTATAGTCTCAGTTGGACCTCCACTGTTCACTGCAATTACAGGCTTGCGATAATACATTGCTTCTAATGGTACAATGCCAAAATGCTCATTAGATGGAGTGTAGATCAATGCATTGCTATGGTACAGAAGGGAAACCTTTTCAACATCTTTTGGAGACTTCATAAATGTTACCTTGTCCTCTATATCTAATTCGGCAGCCAAGTCTGTCAATTCCATATAATGCTCCATGTTTTCTAGATTTATTGGATCAAAACCTCCAGCCATGATCAAATGTACTCTGTTCCATTCATCTTCACTTACAATATGCTTCAAATTCTCCAATGCTTTCAATGCTAACTTGAGATTCTTTTTCCTCTCATATCTGTTTATGGAAATAAAAATAAACTTATCCGTACCAACTGGCACAACCTCTTTGAGAGGCTTTGGTACTGTAGATTTGAAAAACTCAGTATTAATGGATGGATAGCAAATATCAGGAATGTCTTTTATCCCTTGGAATGCCTCTTGGTACACCCTCGCAGTGTATTTACTGTTCACTAATACCTTATCAGCGCGTGCTGTTGTTAACTCTTCCAGCCAATTCAGGGGGTACCTGTAAAGCTTCTTGAGGAAGCCGCCTTCAGAAGTTAACAGTTTGTCTGGGTGATGGCAGTAGAAAACAACTCTGAAAGGCCCCCTGGCTAGTTTTAAAAATGGAATGCTAAGTGATATCAGATCCGTGAAAATGAGCGTAGGCTGTTCTTCGGGAATAACATACCATGCCATGTAAACTGCAGCATACACCATGCGCACGTACGCGCAAGCCGCTTTAAACCTCCACAATATCGATCTGGGGATCCAATCCCCGACCACGGTCACAGGAAAAGTTCCATCTCTTGTCTCAGCAAAACAATGTGTTGGATCGTGGTGATTCGTATAAAACGAAACTTCATGCCCTTTTTTCTTGAAAGCCAGTGCAGCATCGATTACAAGGCGCTCCGCCCCGCCTATTCCCAAGTCCGGGTGCAAAAATATTATCTTCACCATATTCAACACAAATAATATGATTTTGTGTTTTAGAACATTTATCAATAGAAAACCTGACCCACAGCGGCACCTCTTATCATATTCCTACGGCTTTGTAAATGTATGTATGTGTACGTACTGTTTTTTTTTCTCTACTCTTGGCTTGACACGACTTGTGTATTGCCAGTTGTTTTTGTATTCAATATTATCTTACAAACATCATTTAAAAAAAAATAGGAAACTTAATACGTAAAAAAATATTTTACATGGATTTGGGTTAGGAAATGGATCACTTGGGTAGGATAGGGTAATGTACAAAAAGCTACAAAATTTCAATATTCCACTGTATACTTAACAAAACAATCGCAATTTGATATCATTTATATATTGTATATAAATGAAGCAAGGGTTCGGTATATGGCATCCTCTAATGAAGAAAGAATATGAGACGGCAACGGGAAAATGTATTGTTGGGTTGGGAATTTGGGATACAATACAGTAACGTTAACATCAACCAAATTATATGCACACAGTATTGTACAGCTCTGGAATCCGTGTCCGTGTATAAGGTATTTGATTCCAGGGCTGTATATTTCTGGCTAAGCAAAATACTGGTCGTACATTACCGTATGCATATTACTTTTACTAGTTTGAGACACAGTTATGTTATTATTTTTTAAATCGTAAGTCAATAATCTATTTTAGAGAAGTAGCCGATAGGGAAGTAGTGGATTTTCAGATTTTGTTCATAGTCCGTGACTGCTCTCTCATAAAATAGTCAAGTACAACGATGTGTATGTGCATAGTTGTTGACTGTTTTTTTTAAGGGGTAATAATACAGTGGTAATAGAACCAAGGGGTAATACAGTGTTACATCGACAGGCGAGAAAAGTTACATAATTTTTTACAAAAGAAGGTGTACAAAACTTACAGTACTATTAAGAGTTGCAGAGGCAACTGGCACGTGTAGTAGTTAAGATCGCAAAGGAAGGAAAAACATCGGAAATGGATTCAGTGTTCTGTACGCCTAGAAAAAATAGACCGAGAGAAAAGCCTTTTAAAGGAATTGTCAATTTTAACCAAGGTGTAATAAGAAGATGCATCCACAATTTCTCATTACTTTTCTCACTAGTATTATTCTCATGAAATCCTGACATGGCAAGTATTGTTTAATCAAAATATACGATAATTTCAAAGTGCATTGCATTCAGAAATAAATGACCTATTAGTACCACAGTTTTTCTTCGTGACTGTACATGCGCGAACCCACGCATGAGCCTATCTATGTTCACGATTGCCTTGTTCACTGTTTTACCTGTACGACCTGACTAGGAATTGGATTACTAGTCACGAAATACGGTGCTGTATATTACTTGGTTGTACAATAAAGGGATTCGGTTCTTTTGCCATAGTTTGAATAATGGACGGCCGTTAGTAAATTATGTGATCGATCACACACTTTTCAATAGTTCTAAAGAAGTCACGGAGGCCATTTATTTATTGGCAAAATTAGTAAACCTCGTTTTGTAACACACATAGTAGGTAACTTGCTTTAAATTTAATATATCTACATAAAACAAGTCATTACCTAAAATGTGTGGAAGAACTTGTCTGTAAGTACCTACCCACTTATTACCACTACCCACTTATTATTTATATTGAGAAAATTAACTAAACAATACGCAATTTTAGATTACTCAACGAAGATCAAGTTCGCTGTGCCTGTAGTTATAAGCCAAAAGGAGCAGAAACATATGTAAAACCAGATTGGTTACCAGAACATAATGCTGACAAAGAATATGTTCCTTCCTATAACATAGCCCCAATGGATGTAACTCCCGTGCTGGTATCTTCAAGTAAATTTAAAAATGTAGCATTGAATGATAGAGTACTCAAGCCTATGATGTGGGGAGTAATTCCCCCATGGCATAAGGTATGTTAAGCAAGTAGATCAATGACTATCAAAACCTAGACAATATGTTACTGGCTCCTCAGAAATGGTCTCATAAATAAGTGCATGCATTACTTTTAAAAACCATAATTTGAATGTTAATGATTCATCAGGTGACAATGATGGTGAGAACTTTGTAGATAATATTTTTTCAGGAAGACTATAAAACACATAATTTAAGCACCAACAACTGTCGTTTGGAGAATATCAAAGGCTCCAAACTCTACAATCCTTTACTGAAGAATGGAGGCAGGTGTGTGATTGTGGTTGAAGGCTTCTATGAATGGCAAACTACTGATAAGTCTTCCAAAGCAAAGCACCCATACTATATTTATGCACCACAGAGTGAAGCCATTAAGGTAAATGATAATATTTAGCTTATGTACATATTATTATAAACTATATGTACATAAGCTGCTTTTAATTTCCTACCAATAGGTACATATTTATGTAATTTAAAACTGATCATTTATTTCCTGAATGTGTTAATGTGTATTCATACCTACTGCTTTATCATAATACCTGTACTAAATCTTAAGAATTATTATATTCAATTAATTAAATTTCAGTTAATTGTTAGCAACAAGCAATTACCAGATAGGTAGTTTACTAGCTGCCTACTGGATATCTCCACTACCACAGGAATATTATTTAAGAGTAAAGTAAAAAACATGGAAGTTTTGACAGTTAGCAATGTTGCTATGATATATTGCTAGTATTGATATATTGTATTTCAGTGTTAGTTTATTTTGAAACTGTCTGTATTTGTATTTTAGACAGATGATCCTACAACTTGGAATAATAGCTACGATGAAAAGACAGGCTGGTCTGGTATCAAACTGCTTAGCATGGCCGGCCTGTACAATGTTTGGCAAAAAGAAAATACTGTAATTTACTCATACACAGTCATCACCATGGATTCCAACAGCACACTTAACTGGCTTCACCATAGGATGCCAGCCATCCTGGACACAGAAGAACAGATACAGGTCAGTAATAACATTGTAACTACTTAATCTTCATTAATTGCTCAATGATAGGTATTTTTGCCCCAGGCTAGCAAGCCAAAGCTGGGCAAATAGCCCATGATGTCAATGTTGGCGCATCTACAGAGCATTATGTAAATATTTAGTTACTTATCTTAGAAAACTTTTTAGTTAAAACAGGTATATTGTCTATATAAAGTCTATATTATTACATATTATATTGAAATAATGTTTTTGTTTTCCAGGCCTGGCTAGATATTGATAATGTAAACCCGGATATGGCATTGTCATATTTAAGACAAGTCAAAGTATTATCTTGGCATCCAGTATCAACAGTTGTTAACAACTCAAGGAATAAATCCGATGATTGCAACAAAAGAGTGATCATTGAGAAGAAAACTAACTTACAAAAACCAATAACCACTTGGTTCACAAAACAGGAAAAACAATCATCTGATGTGAAAAATCCAGATACAAAGCGTATGAAAAAATAATAAGTTCAAATTAATTAATTAAATTTTAATTAATAAAAAACAATTTTAATAATCGACTTCTTTGGTTTATAACAGCACAATGATCCAGCTATAAACCATTTATAAAAAACAATATGAAGTATCAAGTAATTTAATCACTAGGTATATAGGAAAACATATCTTGAGAATCCTCTTTTTTGTATGTAGGTTAAATTTTGGTCTTTTCAAATTTATATTGAAGAGTTCTCTGATACATTGTCCATAAATATAAGTATGCATATTGCAAGTAATGACTATTGATATGTTCACAAGTATAGAAAATCGAAATGAGCATACCATATTTTTATGGTATTCCACTAAAAAATAACTGATGTTATTTATTAAAGTGCTACTTTTTATTTGTATTATAATATTTGTAAAAATAACCAGTGAGGTTAGACTTAAACACAGTCAAAATTATCATCTTTTATCCATCATAGAGGTTTATGTATAACCTGTGTAGGTTAGGTGCTCGCGTCCATATATACGTACATAAGTAAATCCTGGTTGGAAAGGACTAACTTAAAGTAGGAGTAGAATATATGCCAAATTCGTCCAAAAAAAACTTCCTTCTCATCATATCAAGCAGTGGTGCTCTCGAACTGTTCCTTTACGGTGTGGTTGCTAGTGAAAAACTGAGTCGTGAGACGTTACATCCCCGCAACGCCATGCGACTTGAGTCTTCTCATACTTCTTGAAGCAACTGACAGGCGGCCCAGCTAACGTTAAGTAGATACCGTCACCCATAAACAACAAAAATACGACTATGATCTTCCACTACTCAAGTATGTGAAGACCCAAGGGGCATTGCGTCGCGCCCGTCACTGAGACGGGGATGTTAGGTCTCAAGTGCCTAAAATTTCACCGTCATCTAAACCCGTCTACCGGAACACAACATCGCTGCTTGGCGGCAGTACTTCTCCGGACGAACTTTGCACAAGTTTGAATGCTACTTCTAGTTGCTCCTTTTTCACCTCCTAGGGGTTACGTTAGGGATACTAGAGGGTTCTTACCTAGGGACGCAAGCAACTGGACCCCCTAAAACGGTACGGTAAGGATTTTGCTGTTGCTTAAGGGCAGGTGGGCTGTGAGCACGCCCCGTCACGATAATAAGGATTTATATTGGGATTGAAATTATTACTCTGGTTTGGTCAAATCAAATCATATGGGTTTATATGTAATTTACCACATACAATATATGACAATCACTTAAAAACTAGAGAGTAGCTTAGAGCTACAGTATCACAAATTAATTTTAAACAAGTAATAAAAATTAACTTAGGCACATTTTTAGCAGCCAAAATGTTAAATCACTTCTAAAAGTAAATCATTATCTAATTTGTTTTTGAGAAGAGCATATAAGGTGCCACTCATATCTCATCTCATTTACCAATAAGATGAGATTATGGGGCATAATCACGAAGTCTTCTTAAAAAAAAATCAACCCTTACATGTTCCAAGTAATACTAAATATAACCTAACTTTATAAGGTAAATGACGAAAAATTACACAATCTTTGGTACCTACAAAGATCAAGACAAAACTGATGACATAGCTTAGCTAATTAATACGAACAACTGTTCCAGGTAATACATGCTAAAAATAATCTAGCTTTACAAGGTGGATGGTGACGAATTATCCAGTATCTGTTTTTACATACAGTTCAAGACACAAAAAAGATGACATTACCAAGCTAATTAACATACACAACTGACTAACTTTAAATAATACTTTCATGTAATTAGTTTGCCAGTTAGTCTAAACATATGGTTTGAACTTATTGAGTAAGCAGTATTTGAAATGATAATTCTCTTACTACCTTTTTCTAAGCAAAAGTGTAGGGAGTCTGTTTAACATTGTCAATAATATCCTTGTAATCGGCTTCACACGTTATTATGGCGTGGTTCTGAATGAAATCCTGCACAAAGCCAATGACTTCTTCCTTATCTGTAAAGATATAGATACATGATAAATATAAATATTGTACATAGATTTGTGATCAAACGGTCATTTCAGGAAAATAGGAGATCTGAAGAGAGGTAGATCGCCTTTTTTTTTTTTGTTGACGAAGGGGAATCTACAGATAGTTCGCCTAACCCAATGCTACATAATATGTCCTGCCCATTACATAACAGAGTGTTTTGTCACCAAAATTGAAACAATTTCCTATGTATTGAGCTTCAAGAACTCATTCAGGGTAACAATTTTTTTTTTATTCTAGTGCTCTAGCGTTTTGTATTTTCAGTTAAATTTAGACTTTTTGTCATTTTTTAGATAAACGATGACCACAGAGCGTCACAATATCTAGATGCCGTATGAAACTGCAAATTTGAAAGTTTTTACTGATAGGCAATTATTACTTACCTGGGTATTGTTTGCATTTGAAGATGAGGTTGATCAAATATTTAACCACAGATTTGAAAAGATTCTTCCCTCTGATGCGGCCCATGCCGTAATATGGCGTAAGGGTGGTTAACACCCACAAAGATATGCGGGTCTTGCAACTTAGTATAAGATGGGGACTGTCTTCTATCGGCGAAAGTATTTCTTCGTCTTCGTCATCGTCTTCCCCAAAGAGTTCAAGGAACATTGTTTTGATCTGTAATGTTGTCAGTTGTGATGTCATTAATCTCCAATTAATCCCCATTTCTATGATATACCTAGTATAGTGTTGTGTTAACATTACAATTTAGGTAATCTCCAATTGCTCGCGTCCATAGGTGTGTACTCTATGATTCTAAAAGAGCAACCAAAAGTAAAGTAATGGTGTAGGTGCCGGTGGCGTCACATGCGCATGCGCACTTTCCACCAGGAAGGAAATCAGGTTGTTCCACCACTTATTAAAAAAAAATCTTTGCACACCAAATAGGCAAAAGTAAATGGCGTCTTCTAGAATTTCAGCCTCATCGTTTCATCACATGTGAATGTGACTTAGCATTGTTAAAAAACTATTACAAATCTTAACCAATGTGACATCCAAGTGATGTGATTAATGTCTGTTGTATATGTCATGATTGGATAATATACAATCAAATTAAACTTATTTTTTCTATTAAATCTGTAAAGTGAGATTTATCAAAATATCAAATTGGAAATTAAATATTACCTTTGCAAGTTTTTTCCTATTTGTGTCACCAATCTGGTAAAGTGTTTCCAGTAGGCTTTTCTTTAGGAAATACTCTTCGCAGTGCCACTTACTGACAATCTTCTTTTTCTTTAATTCTTTTTCTTTTAGCACCCTTTTACTTTTTTTTTCCTCTTTGTGCTCTGACATGTTTGAGTCATTATTTATCAACATACCTGTCAAAGTAGCCAATCTTTCATCTAGAGATCGTATTTGTTGAGTATGATTTTCTATCACAAAATTATTTCCATGATTTGTAGGGGTTGCAACTGATTCATGAATAGCCATATATTCTTCCGAAGGCAATGCATCATTTTGATTTTTATTTGTACTACTTTTGGATATATTATTGAAAGTGGCATCAAACAAATCATCATCATTTTTGTCCGAATGAAATAGTTTTTCTAATTGCATCATCACATCATCTGAATTATTTCCGATATTCATTGGGGTCATCACATTAATTGTGGGAGTAGGCATCATTAGTTGTTCTAAATTATCTTCAACTGTTCTTGGTATATTTGTAATTTCTGGTTGGTTCACAAGCTTTGGATCAGGCTCATGTGAAGTCATACTGGTTTTATTTGGAACTGTTTCCAGGGTATTTGTCTGCATATTCAATGTCACTGGTATCTTATACTGTGTAAGGTTTGTGTTTTTACTTTTATTACTCTGTAGCAATTCTGTCAAGTCTTCTGTGTTATGTAAAGACTTTTTTCGTCGCCTTTTATTGTCATTGCAATAGCATTCGCAACTGCATTCGCTACTTGTGCCGATGGATGTTTGGGTTTTCTTATCATATGGAGGGGTCCTTAGACACTCTAATAGGCTACGATATAATTTCCCTTTTTCAGTATCTTTTTTTACTTCCTTTATCTACATAAAATATAAAAATAAAGCAACTGCATGAAATTAAATGTTTGATATCAATATTAGAAATAGAGTAGAGCAAATTAAAATAATTATTTAATTCAGTTTCTAGTTTTACACATGTGTCCAAATCTTATTTTGTATAAACTTACCACGGAAAGTATTTGTGCCCTGTAAAGCTGAATCACCATGCTGCTCTGAGCTGCCTTCATTTCCATTATTTTTGCACATCGCCAAATGCCACTTGGCAAGTAAATATTCTTATTTAAGAGTCTTTGGTTGTTTTCATAGTTGACTGACAATAGTTTAACCATGTGCTTCATGTAATGTTGACGTACCTGAAAGTGAATAAGGATCAAGCTTTTATAAAGTAATAGTTGTGCCCCACAGTTTTACCCGCTTATATGTTAAAGACATTTAGGAACAAATGTGGCTATCATATGCTAAAATATTCAAATTTGACTAGAGGTTTCAGAGATTAGCACATTTAAAACAAAAAACCTCTTCAGCTTTTAATATATTAATATAAGTATAGATTTATTTAATGTTTATTTATTCTTGATAAGTAACTGGCAAGATGACTAAGATATAAGATATAGTGTAGAGGTAGTATAATCTGATGTTACGAACAGCATGGTAAATTAGCCCTTTACAATGAGACATACATAGAAATGTCACAATTTCACCAGCACCACATCCATAAGTGTATAAAGAACTGAAGAAATGTTTATTATATTTACATAAAAGTCTACTGAAATAGGCCAAAGGCCAACAATAATGGCCAATTAAGACATTGCAGGACTGAGGGTGTTTGTAATCAAACAATAAACTTATGCATGATAGACTTAATCTTCCGCCGGTAATAATTATGTAAGAATGTATTTACTTTCGATATTAGAAGATCCGGTTCAGAATCATAGGTAGGGCAAGGTATTGATTGATCATCGTTTTCAAATATAAGTTGGTCCACGTAACGCTCTGAATCCCAATCAGATAGGCTGTACTTTGCGTGTTTTGTGTTCATTTTTCAATTCAACTATGAACTGGTGAAAGATGCTATGGTCTTTCCAACCAGTGCCAATAACGCTTTTAAATTTATTTTCCTAAAATTGCTTGGGCCTCGGTTAAGCTCAGCACAACAGAAAACTAGAACTTGCTTTTCATTTCCAAACAAATCAAATCAAATAAATAATCAATTTCAACTTTTTCAGACGCTTGCACCCACAGATAACCACAGGAAGAAAACTATCATACCAATTATGTATATCAATTTGACCTACGACCAAGCATGTTCCTAGACTAGGCTTAAAGTAGGACGCTAGAAGAGTGTCTTGCGCTCTCTCGTAGAGTAAGTATATTATGTTATTCTAGAGAAAATAGTGACCCCTTTGTTACAACCCCTTATCTTACTAATTTAGCTTTTTCCAATTGTGCTGTTCTTTTCCCCACCTTATCAAGCGATCGTTAATTACGTTCGAAGGTCACCCTAGCTAATTATTTAACAAGTTACCAAGTTTAAAGTACCTCGACTAAAAATATAAATTGACTATAAAAAAAGTCTTTGATTCCCTACACGTACCCCCTGGGTGGTGCTAAAGGAGCAACCAAAAGTAGTGTAGTACTTTTGCCATGTTCGTCCCGGAGAGGTGGTGCCACCACACCTGGAATCTGCCGACAAGTAGTAGTGCTCGCATTACTGTGTTCCGGTGGAAGGGTGTGGGTGCCGGTCAAATCACATGTGCTGCATGAGACGTATGATCCGTGGCTCGAGTGATGGATGCAACTCAGTATTACAAAATCTTAGACTGAGTCACATTACATTTGTCACGGGCGGAGGTCGCCACTCGCCATCGCCACCAGGTGGGTCCGCAGCTCATTACATATTAACATAAAAAAAACTGTTTGAAAAAAAAAGAAGAGATAATTGAAAAACCGGCATACTGATATTATTAAAAGTATTGCATTGAAGCTAGTAATTTAAGCGCCGATCTCAAACACACTTGAAACTATGTACTTTAGTTTTTTTTGTGAACGCGCGTTTTTTGAGTCATTCTTTATGTAAAACATATGATTTTCTAAGCAATCGCACCTAACTGTCACTGTCACCAGCGCGCATTTTTTATTATATCTACTAAGTATTAATTATCTGTGATTATATTTGTATCGATTGTGTACTAATAGGAAATTAGCCCATCCACAACCAGTCCGTACCATAGTTACGGCCCGGTCAGTTATTTTACTAACCTACACATTATATCAAGGTAACATTAAACACATTATATGCCTATTCCCGAGATTAGGTAAATCTTAAAAGTAGGTTCAGGTAGGATGGATTGGAATGAAAAATATTATTATTTATCTATCTATGTTGTTGATTTATAATTGAAGTCGCGTTGACTCGATCAGTCTGCTTGGACCGAGTGGACTCGGATTCAAATTGTATTGTATCCGGCTTACTCGGAGGATGGCGTCCGTGTATGAAGCTTACTCCTATCGTAGGAGTCCACTCGGTCCGAGCAATGTCAACGCGATTTTGGCCAAACACTAAACAATTTTTTTTTTGTTTTAGTCCTTCTACACACACTACAACCTTAATTTAGTGTGCAATGGCAAAACAAGAGCATTTATCTCTATCTCAATACTTAAAAGATGTTCACTCTACACTCAGAAAAACCGCCAGTATATTAGGTGCAGAGAAAGCCTGGAATGAGCACTGCAAGAACCATTCAATATTGGTGAAATATGCTGAAAATATGGAAAAACTAGCAACCCATCACTGGGAAAATAACTATGCAAGTGATACTAGCGAAGCAACCAGCCGTATTGAATGGGCTGTAAATTATTGCATTAACTATTTCAACAATGAAGAATATGCAAAGTACAGACAAAAAGAACAAGACATTGCCAGCAAAATTGATTTAAAGATAGACTGCAAAGAAGTATACTCAAAACCACTTAAATTAATTGATGTGGGCAGCTGTTATAATCCTTTCAAAGTATATGAAATATTTGATGTTTTAGCTATAGACCTGTGCCCTGCTAATAATACAGTATTACAATGTGACTTTCTATATGTGCCTATTGGAAATGAAACCATAATAGAAGATTCAAAATTGGTGCAATTACAGGTGCAAACTTTTGATGTAGTGACCTTTTGCTTTCTTTTGGAATATATTCCCAGCTCAGACTTGCGAATATTAGCATGTGAGAAAGCTTACGCCATACTAAAACCAGGAGGCTTACTGATTATTAACACTCCAGACTCTAAACATGTAGGGGCTAATTCAAATCTTATGAAATGCTGGCGCTATACTCTAGCCCAACTAGGATTTAGCAGAATTAAATATGAAAAGTTTAGGCACATGCATTGTATGGCATTTAGGAAGGCTTTAGATAAAAGTATAGCCAGTCGATGGGCAAATTTATATAAAGAGCCTTATATGAAATATGCAATTCAAATACCACAAGACTTCCAAAATTATGACACCGAGGACAAATATCCAACTTATGAGTTCCCTACAAATACTGATTATTTTCAAGAGATGCCTTTTCATGAAGACCTATCATAATGTAATAAAAAGTTTATATAAATATATGCCTATAAGAATTGATATCATTAAAAATGATTTCAATAAACTGAGTCAAACTGTTCCATTTATTCATCCCTTAAATCCTATGTATGCAATTCACATTCCAAACTTATTATAGTTAAAATTTTAGGGGTTAATTATTTACACCTGCAGCTACAGCACCAAATTTTGTTTTACGTTTCTCCAACTTTTCTTTATTTTCAATGTCAGTCATTATTTTGGACACAGATTGACCAAACCTTTCTGCTCTTTTCTTTAGTTTCTCAAAGTCTGTACGAAAAGAATTAGAAGTTTCACTTGGGGAATCCACAGATACTTTTCCAAACCTCTTCATTCGAGCTTCCTTCTTCTCAGCATCAGACATCTTTACAGGTAGTCCAAACCTTTTAGCTCTCAATTCCAATTTTGATTTAGAATCTATGTCAGCAGTTATTTTTATTTTGTTGCTCTCTGTAGTTTCAGTAGATTTTTCTTCACTTTTTTCATCTGATGGTTTGGTGGATGTCATTGAAATTGTCCTGTTCAAAACAATTTTCTTGGGAGTGGGCTCTTTATCAATAGTTTTGTCATCATCTGATTTAGGCTTGGTTGTTTCAGGCGGAGCTGTGATTTTTCTTTTGAGAATCCTTTGCGGTTTCGATTCGGTCACGGGTTTAGCGGGTTGTTCACCTAACGCCAATTCTTCGTTCAGTGTGTCAACAGCGGAATCATCAAGAATGTCTTCTTGACTTTTATCATCCTCATCTTCTAAAACACCTTCCGAATCTAAGTCTGAATCTAAGTTGATATCACCATGATCGTCGTTGCTGTCTTGAGTTATTGCTGCTTGAAGTCTCGCTAGAAGTTCGGCTTTGTCGCCAGTGCATGGGAGACCGCGCGTTTTCAGTTCTTTTCGCAAATCGACCACCTTCATTTTACTTATATCAGTGACCGTAGAATCTGCCATTATTGAATCTTTATCAATTCCTTTTCTATTTTATGTTGCGGTTGATGCATAAATAGATTTATAAAATAATAACGCACAATTGTACACAGGGCACAGACTAATATGGTCATAAGATTTTACCACAGATAATATAGATAAATAGGCGAAGGGAATTATAGGATTACGTTCAGTTATTCATTCAAACCAGGACATTGACCCAACGAAAAACCACCTCTCGTTGCCCACTATTACTTGAACTTGAATGCATTTGTGTGTTTGTGGTAGATATAATTTCTTATCTGTTTACATATTTTGGTCTTATCCATAGACATGAATAGAGAATGGATTGAGCGCTAGCCTCACAAAAGTGACCACTCTCTAGAACGAGACAAAGCTACATTGAGGCCAATCTCTATCTCAGTTGCACATGTAGCGCAGAACGATACACTCTAGACCACCAGTGACGTGGACCAATCAAACTACTAGAAGGATGAATGAAGGAAGCTACTGGCCGCATATTGGCTTCGTCTCTCTCGTAGTTTGTGGTCTGTATTCACTGTATAAATGAATACGGGACGCTCAGTTCATTAACTCTATTTATTTGTTATTATGTAGAATTTCGCAAGCAAATTTAAGAGTGTGTTTGAATAATTAACATGTTTATCTTACACTGCGTCCACCACCCAACACGGGAATGATACGTCTCATGCGCATGTGATTTAACTGGCATCCGCACCCTTCCACCGGAACACAATAATGCACTACTGGTTGGCGGCAGAGATCCAGGTGTAGTGGCAGTACCTCTCCGGACGAACTTGACACAAGTTCCACTGCTACTTTTGGTTGCTTCTTTAACACCACCCAAGGGGTACATACCTACGGACGCGAGCAACTGGACCCCCGAATTTCTAGACCCGTAACTTTTGACCAACTTGATCCGTGATACTCGTATGTACGCTTATAGCTCGTTGTATGGGGCTGGCTAATGTGCATTTTAACTTTTTGGGCAATATGTATAGTCGTAACCTCTCATAAATAAGAATACAACCAAACAATAATTAAAATTATTAACGTATATTAGGTACTTCAAAAGTGTTCATAATAAATAATACAATACATTTTAATATTATAGAATTTAATTAGGGTACATACAAACATTTTGTAATATTGGAGTATAGTAATCAAACTAAGAAGCACTTCTCTGAGTAGCTAGTGAAAATTCGTGGTAAGTATTATAGTTCTAGAGCTGTACCTAATCAAAATAAAACATGTTAAGAGAGGAGAACTCGAAGAAGTATCATATATACAGTTTTCTAGGTCCCTATAGTAACAAAAATATATCTTTACTAATGCTTTGTTAACAATCAATGTGCAGGTAGTCGACGCCATAACTAAATCAAACCGGGCGGTAAACATCAGTGCGGAACTTACATTTCGACTCCTCTCCTTCCAACAATAAATTAAACAATCGTGACGCTTAATTATCACAATAATATACTTTTTATTTTTTTATTTATGTGTAGTTAAATCGATTAAAAACATTCCATCACTAAGTTTCTCTACAATAAATGAAATCACACTGATATTTGGAAAGGCAACAAAACAAACGTAAGCGTACACTAAGTAGTGTTAGCGTAAGGCTTACTTCAGACCGACCCCACGGATCGTAGACGTTCCGGCGTGGTACGAAGCAAGCGATATAAACTATCGTTTTTAGACACAGTTCAAAATTGCACGGAGATTCGCAGCGAAGACCAGCATCGCATACTCCAAGCCTTTGTAAACGATTTTGAGATCCCTGGAGGTAAGGTGAGCCCAAAGTTGCAACCCAATCGCACATTCCAAAAATGTCATATATTTGTATTTCCGATGGTATAAGAAATAAGTTAATTTTGTTAATAGTTATATTCACCAAAGCAGAAACAACAAAAACATTAAAGAAACCCTATAACTACACTATGTTAAACTAGCAATGGGCATTACGATATGAGCACTCCATTCGTAAGTCACCAGTGCACAATGTCATCGTATTGTAGTCAAAAGCAGGGCTATTACAGAAATTCAGTTTTATTTCGCGGTCTCGGAAATGGTTCAACGATTTGGATGAAATTTTGTGTCTAGAAAGGGTTTTGCTGTTTAAGTTTACCTGTATAATTGAATATTTACACAAACAAATTTTTTTACAAAAAAATACGTTTTTTTTAAATAAATTATGCTGAGAATTTTATACAGCGCCATCTCGTAATTTTTTGTGGTACTTGTTTGGTAATAGATGGCCCTAAAAATAAGACAAGTATGAATATTTGTCGCTAAGCTCGGTCGCCCAGGTACTTGTTTTTAAGTGTGCTAAGAAATTTAACATTTTGCTAATGATTTATAGTCCAAATATAATTAGTTAATAAGAAACAACCCTTTACTTTTTTCATTGTGCATTATAAACGATTGCAATCATTTATATAATTTTCATCGAAACCAACTTACAGAATCGCAGAAAAGATGAGTCCTATAACGGTGAAATTGGTTGAAAAATTCAGTTTCTATTTGCTGCTTTCGATGACTTTTCATTGCAACAAATAGGAAATATATCAAGGATAAAAGTTTCATAGACAATAAAAAACATAAGCAACAGAAGTTCTGTCATGGCCCTGCAGATCCTCTCGGACGTTACTATGGACACTGTACTAGCTATTATATCCTATAACTCTTATCTCCGGTAACATAGGGCATTATAAAATGGGCGCTAAAATGCTAAACCTCCGGAGCATGCGTAGGCAGTGCATGTCATACATAGAATACTAGCGCGGGTAATGGCCTCGACGGTTAAAATCATCTCCAACATGTATTGAACTAACATGTGATATTGAGTGAACTGTGGTCGGAGCATACGATCGGGGACACTGACATAGATTGCCCATTTCATATATCCCCGAAACGCGCAGCCTGAGAGCCAGGTCTTAATTGAGGCCATATGTATGACACAGATTGAACGTGTCTATGATCGGAAAACTATTGGAGTTTTGCGGCGGTTACAAGCCAGTGACATGGATTGCGAACGAGGTCTTATAACATGGGCGCTATAGTTTCAGTGCCGTCAGCGTGTTTCCATGTCACCCGCGCGGGCGGCGGCTATAGTCAGGGCCACAGACAACATAGAGTGAACGTGTCTGTGAATGGAGCATAAAAAACCCGCACGGGTGGGATCGCGGCGTTTACAATCGAGGCGACAGACATGACATAGACAGAACATGTCTGTGATCGGAGCATACGATCAGGGCTATATGAAATGGGCGCTATCTCCGTTGCCGTCAGCGGGTCCCCCTGGGCGCGCGGGCGGGGGGCGCGGGGGGGCGCGCCCTCTCGCGGCCCTACCTGCCCTCAGGCACGCCGCGCGCTGCGCCGCGACCCACGCCTCCTGCTTCCTGTGAATAAATTGTACTTTTATGTGATTTGTTAAATGCGACTGATTGAAGATTTTGCTACCAGCATTAGAACTGTGGAGATACGCCTTGTTTAACTAATTATACCATATGTTCGAGTCGCCTCGTACATTGACCTTCTCAATTTGCGCCATAGTTGCGCTTTTCCCATATCAATCAATTATTATAATAAATCAGTTCGCGATCGATCAAAGTTTATCGGTGAGTTTTTCACCACAAACGGTCATTATTATCAACGAATATTTTTGTACATCTTTAAACTTTAATCATACCAGTCGATATATCCATGCTCGCCACGCAGGTGACTTTTTTTTGCGCAGAAATGCTTTGCTTTTATTCGACGCCATGGGGAGGTGTGGGATTTTGTGTGACTCTCCTCCAGGGTTGCTTATGAGGTGTTGTATATAAGGCAGCGCTGGAGGCGTATACACTAAAACGCTGCGGTGTTCCTTCGGAGTGCCTTTCCGCAAGGGTCACGTGAACGCTCGAGTATCCTTTGCGAAGGCAGTGACATACCTGTGACGGAACAAGCTGAGGGCCCACCTGGTGGCAAGTAAGTCTCATGAGCGCGTGGATTCACCGACACCCACACCCTTCCACCGGAACACAGTAATGCTAGTACCACTGGTTTTATGCAGATTCCAGGTGTGGTGGCGGCACCTCTCCGGACGAACCTGGCTCAAGTTCTACTGCTACTAAATAGCAGCAAATAAATACCTTTGTCCTAGGCTGCGGTTTGACACGTTGTACGGCAGTAGGCGCGGGCGTGGGCACGGGAGCGGGCACCGTCACCGCTGCGGGTACCGCCGCGGGCGCGGGCACGGCTGCGGGCGGCGGCTCGAGCGCGGGCCGCGGCGCCGGCCGCCCCAGCGATGCGAGCATCAGCCCGCGGAGCAAGGCCGCACGCGATTCCGTTTCGGAACTAGGCAGTTTTTGCACGTCGTCTGGAACGTCACGCAATGGTTTAAGATTCTGTTGCCACCATTGTATTCATTCAATTAATTAATTTAAACAATTAGGAGCTAAAAGTATACTTTTGCTTGTCATACTTTCATCAATTAAGATACAATCAAAATAAATATGTCAGAAAAATATATGATTACAACATAAAAATTACATAAATACAATTCACAATACCAAAAGAGTCAAACTATAAATCACCCAAATAAGTTAATACGCTCTAACTGTATGTATGTTTGTCACTCCTTCACCCCGCAACAGCTGAACGGATTTGGATCAAATTTGTTATGAAGGTAGCTCGTATCATTGATTAACACATTTAATTTACTACGGCTAAAGGACCCGTCAGTATGATTTATGTATACCTATGACGGCGGCCAGTAGGAACTGCGAGTCGGTAGCGTCGGGCGCGGGCGGCGGCTGCGCGGCGGCGGGGGCGGGGGCGGGCGCGGGGGCGGCGGCCGTGCCTGAAGCACCCGGCCGTCTCGGCAATCTCTCCAGCTGCTGGCGTGCCGCCTGGAAGCAACAAGCGTACCAAAATTCAATAAATGTCTTTTTATGAAATACTACCTGAAACCAACTGGTTAAATACCCCGCGACTTCGTCCACGTGTAATTTAACATTGTTTTGCGTGTTCAAACATGAAGTATAATATGTCTCAGCCGGGAGTCGACCCCGGGATCCTCGCTTCGCAGGCAGGGCTACTACCAACTAAGCCACGGAGTCAGTAGAATATACAGTGGAAAATATTTTTACCCTGTCCTATAGCTCAGATCGGCGATCAGTTAGCTACTATATAAATTATATGCTACTATATAAATTTTAAGTTTCAAAGTGTATAAAAGACAGGTAGAAACAATTTTTGTGTTTTATATATAAGGATTCATTACCATTACCACATTACATATTCTCAAAACGGTGAAGGAAAACATCGCGAGGAAACCGTCAAGTCTTAAAACCAATTGGGCTCCCGTGGTAGATCAAAGCCCATTCACTCTCAATTATCGAGAGTAGGCCCGTGTCCCTGTAGGGAACATTAGAGGCCGGTACGGTATATATTAGGATGTACTGACGGTCCCCCCCGCGGGTTCCCGCCTTGTCGGGGCGGGGGGGCTTAGTAACCGTGGTTGGGCTGCCCACGGTGAAGCCAAGAGGAACCCGGGAGGGGCTGCTCCTTTAGGCTTTGCCTCCAAGCCGACTAGGAGCGGCCACAGTAGGTGGCGGTGCCTTATGGGGGGCACCGCAACTAAGGCGGGCTGCGGTGTCGTATGGGCGGCACCGCAGCTGAGGGTTAGGGGCCGCGGCGGGAGAGGAGTGCCGGTATAGCGGTGCGCCGCTCTCCCTACCTTCCGCGGCCACGGCAGGGTCGCCACCGCTGGATGGCGGACGCGGTGGGGCCGCAGGGGAAGAGGAGTGTTGGTATTGAGAGGCGCCACTCTCCCTATCCTCTGCGGCCGTAGTGGCAGGCGACGGGGCCACATATCTGACCCGTCGCATGGGGACCTAGGGCGTTTAGATACGGGGTCATCTAACGCCCTTTCGCTGGCCAGGTCCCCGAGGTGGTTGCGACACGCTATGTGTTCTGGCGTGTCGCTAACTAGGGCGTGGCACTCGGTGCCAAAATGAGAGGGGTCCGGAGACGGACAGCCGTGGCGGGTTCGCGGATGTGTGTGTTAACGTTCCCGTGTTCCCGCCACTAAGCGGCAGAGGAGGACACCGTGGGGTTTTAGTGGGTCTAGTCCCACATAACCGCTCTGTCTCCCCGTGGCAGGGAGGTATGCGAGTGCATTTCCCCACGAAAAAAAAAAAAAAAAAAAAGGATGTACTGACGGTGGCTTGCTGGCGCTCCAACTGCAACTGCATCTGCAACTGCTGCAGTTGGCTCGGCGTGCCTGGCTGGCCGGCGCGACGCACGCCCGACAGTTGGCTCAGCAGTTCAGCTATCGGATCTACCACTGCGTCCCGCGACGACGGCGACAACGACGATATGCCCCCGGTGCTGGAATTCAATAAATGAAACCTACACTAATATAATTAGAATAAAATGTCCTTTTCGTTGGCACGAAGACGTCTTGATGGGTTGTTTGGATCGGTTCCATGTTATTCGGGAAGGTATGCATAGGGATATCGGTTGTGCCGATAGACATTTTGTCTCATAATGTTAGCCAAAATTATTGGCATTCAAAGTTAGACAACACAGTTGAATTTATAGATATTTATGGAAGATGGAAAGTTAGCTCTGGGTTAGTTATCACATCAAGTTGCCCGTCACTCAAACACGAGATGCAACATCTCACGCGCCTGTAATTCCACCCGCCACTACATCTTTAAACCAAATCACAGAAATCTGGGCAGACTTGATCAAGATGGACCCCGCAAACTTTCAATGCAGCAATGCAATTGTGTATATTACACAAGATTCAATATCTATAATATCTAATTGGCTTTAATTATATTTCAAAGGAGTCAATAATTTATTTTTTCTTTTAATTAAATAACATTTGTCTTTCAAGAAAAGGCATAAAATAAACGTATGTAAACTTCAAAACAGTTTGGTACAGTTTTGAAAACTGTCGAGTAGCCAATTTATAAAAATTGTTTTACTAGTACGGTGTTCATTGTGTTGTATTGTATGTCTATACTAATGGCATCAATGTAATAATTACCTAAATTGCATGTTGTTCCGACGCGCGCGACTCACTCCGCGGCCCGAGTGAGGCATCCGTCGAACGCCGCCGTGTCGTATTCCGCTCGGTTCATCGTGCAATGGAGTTAAGGAATTCAAACAAAAAATATTGATAAGTACGAATATTTCTTTTTTAATGTGAAAAAGTCACGGAACGATCTGAAGGCCCACCTGGTGGTAAGTGATTACCTCGGCCCATAACAACAGCAATACGACTTAGGTCCTCCCCGACCGAAGCGTAAGAATACCCAAGTTGTACCCCATTGCGCCCGTCACCCAGGACCGGGATCTTACGTCTCATGCGATTTCACCGGAACACAGCAATGCGAATGCACTGCTGTTTGGCGGCAGATTACCAGGTGTGGAGGCAGTATTTCTCCGGGCAAACTTTGCACAACTTATACTAAAATTAATTGCAGTTGCAACTCTAACAAATGTTTTGTTAGAGTTTAAAAATCAGTAACGAACATAATTAATATATTAATACAAAAGTATACATTACTGACCGGCATGATATGGAAACCAAAATATGGAATGTGAAACATGTGATCAGGGACAACCGATCTCCCTTGATGTCCCATATATAGATTACATTATGTAAATTTTACCGTAGCGACCTTCAGTGGAAACATAATATTTAAGTTACTGTTTAATCTTTTCAATGTCGGGACAAGGACTTTACATTTATTGTCGATTTCCATCGTCCGCGTGGAACCCTAATTTTTTTTTTGTACATCAATTCTACCATTTGGTATGCCGGTCAGCCGGTCAGCCGTTTAGCCGAAACAAACACACCATTTGTATCGATTTACTCTCGTTATTTGGGTGCATAGGATCATATAGATAATAGATACATTGCAAAAACGCATTCAATAAATTTGTTTAATAGTACGTATGGCATACAAGTTGCCATACGTACTATTTAACAACATGTATATCCTTGAACTGAATAATTCAAGGTCTATTCAATCATTTGGCAACCCTTTTTATGAATCGTTAGGGTTAATACCTGACACGCAGCTGTAACAACATAAAATAACGGGCGATTACCGTGAATGTATTGTAGAATATAAATAGTACACGCAAACACAGGTTAACATTTTTATTCACCGAGATTTCAACTGCCATTGTCCAATTTTTAGTATGGTATATTTCTTTTTATAACAGAAGTTATAAAAGACTTGTTAGGGCTGTTAAACCTGTCTGTTAAGTTTGATCAAACATCTGCATATTGCCATCTCTTTTAGTTTCTTTTAACAAGAAGGAGACAACATCACTGATATGAAAAGCTTGGGCAGAGATTAAAGGCCGTCATTTCTATTTGAAAAGGATATCAGAAATGAGATGAGATCTCTGGGTCCGGTCCGGTGTTCCAATGTGAGATGTCCGGCGAAGTCGTCAGTCACGAAGTTGGGTTCGCCGCCCGGCATCGAAGCACAAACCGGACACACCACCTGCTGCGGGAAATATGAACTTTATACATCTACAATAAACTTGAAAAGTGCAGCAACGTTCATCGAAATATCAATACACGCGAATAGAATATACCTATTAGTCAGTTAAACAACACATTGCGATGTCGCCTTAATAGCCTTCTTGATAATTATTATATTATAGTTGATCGGCTTTCGGAGAAGCTAAGCTTCGGGAACATAAGTAAAACGTGATGTGTAATTGTTAGTGCCTCTACACAAATGTTAATTGCATTAATTACAGCTCTAAAGGATTCTAATTACAATTTTGCTATTAGGCTCAGGACAAAATGAAAGAAATAGACGTGCTATGAATAGTCAACAACAATAAAAACCTCAAAATAATGCAAGTGATATTTATGCGTTAGTACTAATGTCACAAGGTTCATTCGATGTAGAATCAATATCTATATTCTTGGTAGCAATTACTAAGGACTGGCATTATTGATGAGTTGGTAAGGGGTTGCCGTTTCTATAAAGTATGCATAGACAAATTCGATATATGGCCTGGATTACATTCTTTCATATCTTATTACTTTAAACGAGCAATTCTTGTATTATGTATTTATTTCGCGTATCTTGGAAACGTATCTAACGATTTGGATGAAATCTTGTGTGTAGATAGGAACTTTAAATTTACCTGTATCATTGCATTTCATGTAATAACGCAACACTTCGAAGACGCCCTGCCTTACCAACTACCAACTAAACTAAGGAGTTGTGGAACTACTTTCGATATGTTTCGATAGTTTGCCCGGGACCATGACGCATGTAACTGCGTCGAAATATCGGGAGTTAACAAAACTCACAAATCATGGTAATAACACGAATAATAATGTTCATAAACATGACAGTTTTAAAATGTATACTTTCGATATGAAATATTTTGCACGATTTTTTATCGAGCCACCTAGGACCACCTATTTTGATAAAAAAATCATTAACATTGGCATAAAAACGTATTACATAAAAAAACACAAATTGAAAATATACTTTTTTATGGAGTCGTATGAAATAAGGGTATGATCCTTAGCTTACAGCACACTTTAAATGAAATGGAAGGCGAACAGAACATTGTACTTTTTTGTAGCAAGAGGAAGAAAGGTGTGATTGTCGCCATGCCTTTACTAGTATCAAAATAATAACAGTCAGGATTTATTGAGACTAAATGAATTATTATAACTCACTGCTAATGTTGTGTCTGCATGTTCGGCAGTGACATGCTCCATAAGAGAAGTATCAGTGAATCCCATCCTGTTGCAAAATGGACAAGTGTATGCCTGTGGCTGTTCTAGAGTGTTCAGTGCTTCACCTCCATAATATAAATCTGGAAAATTGACAATTATATTTTTATTTATTGCCTGTCTTCTTGTCTTCTTCTTCTGAGAGCTTGCCATTAATATCCTCTTTAGAGGGTAGTTTATTATTTTATCTTAGATTTACTTTAACATGAAAAATTATTAAGAAAATTTAAGATTAATATTATAAACTAATTAACTAAATAGTAAGTATTAATTTGCTATATTCTCAGTTCATCTCAATTGTCAGTTTGATTTATTAAAATTTCTGTTGTAACTGGTAGGGAAGATTATTTTTCATATTTATTTAGTTGTAATCCAATCTTTTTGGTTGTATCAATTTGGGCTAGCATTATATGTATATTGTGTATGTGATTTAATATTCTTAGAAAGCTGTTATTTGAATAAGAAACATTTTCCCGCCATTTTTATTCTGTTTACCAGATAATGAGTTTAATACAAAAAATATATGAAATGTGACACAAGCTGCTTTAATCATTGTGGAATTTAGGCAATTTTAGGAAATTAGGATTACAACTTTATGCATAAAACTTAACTGGCTTCAATTACAACCAAATGAACTGTAAGTTGTGGGTTCTATTCCCACACAAACTTTTTAAAGATGTCTTTTCTGCATCCAGGTGTTAATAAGTATTATATGTATTTACAAAAATATACTATGTAAGTATTGTATATCAGTAATCTAGTTACACTGGATCCAGCCATAGTTAGATTGTAGAATGATGTAGTGTAATATCCATGATTATTAAAACTAATAAAATATTTGCTCCTTGACCCAGTGTAACTAATATTTTATAAGAAAAACTTTATTTCAAACAATATAACATATGAATTGAAAAATTCTCACACCCAGCCAGTTAGATAATTGCATTTTAAAACATTGCATTTTATTAAATAGCATTTGAAGTTTATATTTATAGTCTAGATTTTAAAATCTACACATTTGAACTTTAAAAGCAAAATAAAAAAATATTAAGCAATTCTATCAAATGGGTAGTAACACTTAAAAGCTCACAACCCTAAATATATATTCCTGCTTTGCAGGTGACATGGACATACCACAAAGAACCAAACTTTAGTTTTAATGTATGTACTTCTGTAGCTACAGCCTCTATTATAAATGTGATACATAATACTTTCATGAAAGCTCTTTATACAGTTCGAGATGCAGCTGAGTCATACCATTGTATCACAACACAATATATATATATTTTAAATATGTGAAGAGCATTTCCAACAACATTCTATAGATTTGTAAAACTATTCTCAGTATTCAATACAAATTTTGATGTTGGGAAAATTCCTTAGACAGTGATTAATTGGACTATCAATTTACTGTAATATAAGTACAGCATTCAGCATTTTCTTATCTATTTGGATTCGTATCTATCCAAATAACTCTACACTTTTTATCCATATGTAAATATATGAGTTGAATGATCCACATGAATAAAAAGTTATGGACAAGCACTCATTCAGAATGTGTGTCACCATAAAATAATGTGGACTCACCAAAATCACTTCTTGAAAGGATGCATTGCATTGGATGCTCTGTTGTGTGTTGGTTAGTTGTCGCTCCGGACTCATAGCAGGCAGCGCACAAGTCGTAGTCGATGCAAATCAAACATTTGTATCGTCGTCCTCGAAAGTTATTTTTCAAACAAGAATCACAGCTGACCCCTGAAATTGTGTCAATATTTAGACATATTTTTTATATCGATTTCTTTGTCCGAAAGGTACTTAAGTAAAATATTATTCAATCTAAATCAATGTTATCGCGATATATCGTAATTTCCAAAAAATTGCAATGAATTTCGCAGTGACAATAGCATCGAACAAATTTTGATTATCATTACCCACCTTCATGGCGATTCATTTTCGCCAGAAAATGTCCTCGAAATAAACACTGTTTGGCACCAGAATTACCGGTACGATATGAGGTATATTTATCACTATTCTAAACTAAGAAGCACAACATATAATACACTAAAATACAAGATAATTAACAAAAATTTCCAAGCAATCCTAACCCAACCAGGCCATAATGACGTGACGTCACAATTTCATTCACACCATAGACGTTGTCTGTTTTCAATACAAATCGGCAAAGAAATCACTTGCATTCAGCCGTTCTAGATAGTTCGTCTTAATGTTTTCAATAGTTTGTAATTTAAATGTTCCTTGATGTGTGTTATTTTAGGAAGGTAAAATTTCGTAGGGGTGACTATTTATTTGATACAGAGGTATTGATATGATATGACAATGACAAAATGACAGCCATATCCATTGTGATTTTATTTGAGTCACACAAAAAAAATGTTTGCAGCCAAAAAATGCTTGCTGTCACCTAGTATTCGTTATCTGTTGCTGTCACTGTCAATCAGTCCGCCCGCCACCGGACGTCCATTTTTCGCAAAAGTAGATGGATTTTCTTTGGGGATTTCAGGGACTTGCAAGGTATAATAGAGTTCAGCAAGTTTAGAGAGTGACGTAGAAAAAACTTATTAAGTGGGGTTTGGTAGGTTTATCTGCTGAAAGTTTCGCCCAATATTTATATGTAGTCGCAAAAAACTACTTGCTTTTATCAGATTGTATTCATAACCGTTCTAGCCGTTACGGCGGCAAACAGGATTATTTGATGAGAATTCGTATAGTACAAAGAAGATGACTGATGCATTGTGTCATTTGGTTGTGGATGGAAACGAGGTGTTGGAGCTCAAGCTTGGTGAGTTACATCTTTTGCATTTGAATCGTACAATCCAGTACTATAAGGTTGTCGACCCTTAAACTGCTAAGGTTAGATTCTCAATATTATTCTACCTTTTATTTGCATTATTAAGTTTTAAGGAGCTGTTTTATTACCAATTGTGTATATTAAAAAATCTATACCCTATAAATATGCTGTCAGTTAAATGACAAAAGTACAAGAATGTTTTTAGATCTACTGTAACTGGTTTGTAACTATGAAGTGAGAAAAGCCTAGTTTCATTAATGCAAATTAAACTGCTAATTAAATATATAAATAATGCTTGTGGATTATATATAATTAGGATCACAAAACTATCGCATGGAACACAGTTGCAGGCTGTCCTTTTAGCTACCCCTAAACATATTTTGATTTTTGGCTGAATAGCTACATCATTTTGTCAAAATGATGTTATACTGATAAACAATTTTTATAAGATAATGTGCTATTCAGTGAGAACTCCAGATGACATTGAGAATGATGAAACAAGCTTTGGTCCAGAGATGTGCCACCAGGTGTTTGGGGAAAATGAGAATATATTTGGCTACACAGACTTGCACATTAGACTGTACTACAGTGCTGGAGGCTTGCAACCATACCTGGGCATCGAGTATTCTGATAAGGTAAATTTTATTATAAAATAAAAAGTAACCAAGTGCAAAATACTTGGCCAATTACTTTTTCAGACAATTCAGACATGCATACCGAGCCTTTCTTACCACATGTATGACATCTGAATAAAATGATTATATTTTATGAGGTAACAATATTGTTTTTAAAGATCATCACAACAATCTTCTTCAGAAATTGTTTTGGGAAAAAAAATTCATCATTAACACAGCTGATTGATTGCTATTTTCATACCTAAATTAATTTCTGATTATTCATCTCATTATTTAAGCTTGATTTTGACCCCTTATTTCTTATTCTGTAACTTCATAACTTTCAGATTGAACCAACAATGTCTGATGGCATGAAAGCTGATGATATTGAAGGGGCATTGAAGAAAATACTGCCACCAGGATACACTACAAACTTGGACAATTTTGTATCAAAATTGGAAAAAGATGTGTCGTTTAAGCCTCACGGGGAGCTGGTACATGCATTTACTGTAAAATCATGTAAGATTTTGTATGGATTTCTAATAAACAATCAAATTTATTTACACCAAAGAAATTACAACATAGTACCAAATCAAATAATACACTTATGGTAATATTTATGAGGCTTGTTAGAGATGTGCCAACTCGGAATAAACACGACTCGAGTTAACTCGAGTTGAAATCTTTAAATAAATACGAGGATCGTAAAACAGAAAACTATTATATATTACCGAGAAAAAACCATAACGTCTATTCTATACAATTCAAAAAGCTCTTTTTTTTAATTTTGACAAAGTCATATGAGAAAGGAGTACTACATTACACAACCTCCTTTAACATCTTCTCCTAGGACTTCTTTCCAGGTCTCCAGCAGCCCAGTGGTCACTGCAGACCAATCAAATTCATAAGCTTCACCAGTCTTGGCTTAAACACTGGCTTCGTCATGATATCTGCCAATTGTGTCTCAGTGGGAACCTTCTTGACTACAAGGGTTCCATCTAGCACTGTCTCTCTTATAAAGAAATGTCTTAATCTTATGTGCTTAGTTCTGTTGTGAAATTCATACGGCGGGTTTTGAGCAAGTTTTATGGCGGACTCATTATCTACAAAGATGACTGGAACTTCCGATAGGCAATCAATGCTTTTAATTAGTCTCTTCAGCCAAATAACTTCCCTAGCTACCTCACTGGCAGCAACTATTTCCGCCTCAGTGCTTGAAATTGCAACTGACACATGTCTATGGCTGCGCCACGACACTGCTCCTCCAGCCAGCAGACAGAACATTCCAGATGTGGAGCGACCACTCTCAATGTCCCCCCCGTGGTCTGCATCGCTGTAGCATTCTAGCTTCTTTTCTTCTCCGCGGCAATAGGTGATGCCATGATCTATAGTCCCGCTCAAATAGCGAAATATGCGCTTCACTTTCACAACATCTTCCTTCTTTGGATTTTCTAAATGTCTAGAAGCTACACCAACAGCATAACAAATATCTGGTCTCGTTCCAACCATTAAATATGCAAGCGCTCCTACAGCTTGTCTGTATTATGACTATTATGGAAACCCTATTAAGGTATAATCTTCTCCTAATTGAGAGTCTTTTATTATATAATAAGAATTCCCATAGCCCGTGCATTCTGCATACCAAATTTTTATTTCTTTTAATCTCAATTATCTGCAATGGGTTTTTGTTTTCTATTATGAAACGGTTTTTCAAATATGCAAGAAAAACTTCAATATCGCCATCTTCTCCTGCGACTAACCCATCGTCTACGTACAGAGCTAGAATAAGCTTCTTTGTATGATTGAGGTTCTTCTCCCCCAATTAGCTCTGTAGCTACAGTCATTGTAAAATCTTTGAATAGTTGTGGCTTTTTCAGCATTGAGCGGTCTCTCAATGATATTCTACCATCATACCCAATCTCTTCTACAGATAAAATATTTTGATCACCACTTACTATAACTTCCTGTTCTATTTCATCACATACAGGTTGACCATTCTTGTTATTGTCTCTCTCTATCTTATCATGTCCATGCTCTATCTCAATATGCTCATTTTCATCCATTGGATTTAAAATCTTTTCATCAAAAATGACATCTCGTGAGTTAATAAGTTGACATTTTTCTTTGATGTAGACTCTGTATCCTTCATCATAATTGTATCCAATCAAAATACCCTTGATAGCTTTCTTTCTAGAACCTTTTGGTACGTGAGCGTAGCATGTACTTCCAATAATATGCAAGTGACTTATTCTTGATTTTTCATTAAACCATGCTTCATGAGGACTCTTGTCCTGTACTGAGGGTCCAGTTCTATTCAACACATATACCACTGCGTTAACTATCTCTGCCCATATTCCTTCTGGTAATTCTCTATTAGGTGCATGCATTATAGTTCGTACAGCTTCAACGACAGTGCGGTTGTCTCGCTCTACTGCGTTTTGTTGTGGTGTATGAGGCATAGTAAGTCTGTGAATAATACCCTCTTTGTTTAAAATTGCTTTGACATTCTCATTTAGAAATTCCCTACCATTATCAGTAAAAATTTCTTTAATAACATGTCCTGTAGTCTTTACTTGAGCTATAAGCAATTTTATCTTATCTTTGACTTCTGATTTTTCTTTCATCAGGTACACATATCTGTACTTTGTGTAGTCATCTTTAAACAGCACAAAATATCTCTTCATTCCAACGGAATACTTGAATGGTCCACATACATCAGCGTAGAACCTATCACCAGGATTCTTAGATCCTTCTCTATTGCCAAATTTAAGTCTATGCGCTTTTCCATAAACGCATCCTTCACAAACTGTCTTATCATTTGGACTTGTCAGCTTTATTCCGAGTTCTCTTTCAACTACTTTCTTCACGTGGGCTTTGTTTTGGTGCGCTAACCTTTCATGGTATAACTGAAGTGTATCTGTGGCATTAAGAGTATTTATTTCAACGTAATTTGAAGGGGTTACATTCTTAACTCTCAGTTTATAAAGACTCCCCTGTTTTTCTCTGTCTCCGATAAGTAAAACCTTGCCACCTACTCTAATATTACATGCACAGCATGTAGACTCAAATACACTATTGCCCAGCATGTCTTGAGCTGACAAAACTGAAAATAA
This sequence comes from Aplocera efformata, assembly GCA_921293045.1. Taxonomy (NCBI): domain Eukaryota; kingdom Metazoa; phylum Arthropoda; class Insecta; order Lepidoptera; family Geometridae; genus Aplocera; species Aplocera efformata. Next base: position 5,179,114 of record OV121057.1, read on the forward strand.
GTTTCTAGATATTGCTGGTACATACCAGACGTCACTAAGAATAATTTCTTGCGTGCCACCTTCTAGTTCAGCCAATATCTTTATCTTACCCATACCAATTGCTTCTATGGCTTGACCATTAGCTGTTATAACTGAGTGTGCACCGTTGAAGTATTTAAAACTCACAAACAGATCACGTCTGTTGGTAACGTGACTCGTCGCACCGTTGTCCACGTACCAACTCTCTGTGTCCACATTGTCCTTGTTTATTATACTCATAACACTCATATTTAAGCTTTTACTGTTCATTGTCTCACTGAGAGATGGCTTTTGCTTCGGAGGACGTCCATCATTAATCCACTTAGGGCATCTTCTCACGATGTGACCAGCAGCTCCACAATAATGGCATTTAAAAACCTTTTTATTGTTTCCTGCGCCGGATTTCCTTGTCCTATCTAGCAACAACACCTCTTCTTCACAGTTCTTACTTGTATATAGAACTCTTTGATGATAGTGCTCTCTCATGTGAGCACAGCAGACTGGTAAGTTTGTCTATCGTTCGCTCCGTAGCTGACATCATTTTCCAATTGGACACAAAAGAAAAATACTCCTCAGGTAAGGTATCCAAAATTTTACACTGTAGAAACAGTTCTGGAAGCTCACTATTTAAGATGTTTTTCTTTTTTACTTCACGACCTAGCTCTTGCCACAGGTTCTTTAATTTAGACAGATGTGTAGCTATGTCGTCTTTTGGATCCATTTTATGTTGGAAAAATAACATGCATAGGTCGTATGATCTCTCATCGTTGGAACCTTCGTACAACCGATGTAACTCTACCCATATCTCGCGAGCGGTGGAGAATCTCATCACCTTCTCGATGTTCTCCTCTGACAAACACGTCATTATCATCAGGTGCGCAGCACACGAATCTCTCTCATGCTTCCTCAAATCCTCTGCAGACTTGCCTGCTTCTATGTAGTCTTCCTCTACTACCTTAAGCAGACCTGAGCCCTTCAAAGCGATTTTGATGAGACACTTCCACGTTACCCAGTTTTTCCCATCTAATTTAGCAATCTGCATCTTAGCTGAATCGACGAACCTTTGCGTCGAATCCATTGCGTAGGCTTGCCTTTTCAGGTCTATGCCTCCTTAACCACGCTCTGCTACCACTTTAAATAAATACGAGGATCGTAAAACAGAAAACTATTATATATTACCGAGAAAAAACCATAACGTCTATTCTATACAATTCAAAAAGCTCTTTTTTTTAATTTTGACAAAGTCATATGAGAAAGGAGTACTACATTACACAACGTCCTTTAACAGAAATACAGGTAACTCGAATTAACTCGAGTTCAACTCGACTTAGCAGGAAGAAACTAAGTATTGACTTTTTTACTTATTTGTTCTTCCACCCAACTCTACTTTGATACTTTTGCTGACTTTGTTTGTTTGTTGTCAATCAATTGTTGCAATAAGAACATTCATTCAATTATAATACTACTCGAATTAGAATAATATTTATCTCATTATGATGTTTGTTTGTGCAACGAACAAACAACTAAAGTGAAACAAAATAAAAAGTATTTTTTGAATAAATAAAAGTTATACAATGCTGAAGTCAAAAAACTAAAAATATTTTCTTGTAAGTTAACATTCATAACACAAAATAAACCTAACCTCAAACGTCAAATCTGCAACATTGTGACATTTGTGACCAGTGAATACAGTTTGATATGATGAGAAAACTTCTTGTCGTCGTCGGAGTCGTTCGGGCGGGAGTATTAAAGCGAGCTGCGCGCACCCCCAACGAGTGAATCGCGGTCTCGCTCTTTCGCTTGATTCGTTTTTTTACCGCCAGCCCAAACTCGAGTTAGGGAGAATTCAACTCGAGTTAACTCGACCTGAGCACAACTCGAGTTGACTCGAGTTAGTAACTCGAGTTGACACATCTCTAAGGCTTGTCTCGAAATCTTGAATTTACCCACTCAAATGATTATTGAAGAATGTGGAAAATTAGCTGACAGCAAAAGTTGACAGTGGTTCCAAAGTAGATAGAGCTTGTGTGTCAGTGACCTTCCTTTTGATTTTCACACACCACATAGCCTATCATGTTATTCTTAAGTCAGTGATTACATGACATGGTGGAATTCAATTTTGCAGTTGATGGTGGTAACAAACGCAACTTCGAGGTATACTTCAGTGAGACATCCACACCTGGCTTTCTCAGTTTCCACGAGCGATTACAGACCTTTCTCCTCTGGTATGTGGATGCCGCATCTTTCATAGATGTTGATGATGAACAGTGGACGTTTTTCACAGTGTAAGTTTCTAAAATGTAGAATTACTGTAATGATTTAATTGAGGGATACATGCCACAACTTGCTTAAAATTGATTTGTCCAACTGTAGATATTTTTAAATCAACTGACAATTTAAGCAAGTTTTGTACATATTTGAAACAGTTATTGTTATCAATTGACTGCACTATTGATACTGTTAATGTTCGCTGTGAGAGAGGTATTACCTTACCTAACATTGTTCTTGCAAGTATGTCGGTAATTTTGCATACAAGCCTAACAGGCTTTAATAATGTTTGAGTTGCCTGAAATCAGTAAATTAAAATATATCGTCAAGTCCCCATAGCTAATGCAATTTGTACAGAAAGATCCAATATCTATTGTTGTGGGGGGCAGTGGGTACCACAGTACCACTTGACATCCAGATAACCACTGCTGGTTATAATAATTCTACTCTATTCACTTGCTCTTAGATTCGAGAAGTTCCAATCGAGCGAAGGTCGCAGCAGATACGCGACGGCCGGATACGCGACTGTGTACCGATACTATGCGTATCCAACGCACCTTCGGCCGCGCATCTCGCAAGTACTCACGCTGCCGCCATTCCGGAAACTCGGTATCTGCGCGCACCTCATACAGGTACGTGACAGACCCACTTTAGTACACATGGTTACATGTCAGACCTGCAGTGGTGGCCTTAGTGAGTGGCAAGCAGACCAACCGCCCGGTATTGTAGCTGTCCGAGAATGCAGACTGGATTCCAGTAGCCCTTTATACTTCCAATTCACATAAATTTCTTATAGGCCGAGGGCGTCACAATGATCTATCGCCCGAAGCCTGCAAGGCCGCCCCTGCAGACTCGCGCATTGGTACCAGGATAGCTTATATCCTGGATGCTATGTGTTATAGAATAATTTTGATCTCGGAAAACCGTGGGGCTAGTAGGTTTATAAAGTTGGCTTAATACTGTGAATTTTATGTGGTTATTTTACATTTTCTAGGCAATTTATGCACATTACACAATAATACCAGAAGTGGTGGACATCACAGTGGAGGACCCCTCACAAGAGTTCCAGAGGATTAGGGATTACGTAGATGCAAAAAATTGCGAATCACTACCAGCATATAAACCTGAGAAACTGCTTGAAGGGTACGTTGTTTCACATGAGTATATTATTACATATATTATGTGTTTTTTTGACTTGCTGTTTTTATGGCATTTAGTCTCACTTCGGCAACGTAAGTGCACAAAGTAAATAGTTACAAGGGGGCCGGCTGAGTACAATACTATACAAACACGTGCCTGTACAAGGGTTCAGTACAACTACATCGAACGTTCGGCGGAGCGAATTGATCCAAGATCATTCATAAGTCAGCGTGTCATGCTTGCGTCGGCCGCTGTATTTTAGTTAACCCTTCAACCTCATATCAGCGTAACCGTAAACGAGAAGGATGACTTGACCAACATAAAAAGACAACGTCTTTATAACTCTTTAATTCCACAGAAAAAAGGGAATACTCAACTTATTCCTGGTTAAATTTAATTTCAGGTTTTCAAACGAAATGGCAATCCAAGCGCAGAAAAGATTAAAAATAAACAAGAAACAGGCGCGGCGCGTTTACGAAGTCCTCCGTCTAAAGAATACCAACACGTCAGATAAGACTATGTACCTGAACTACAGACTGGATGTCAAGAACAGACTGAATGCCCCCTTCCAGGTAAATAAATAAGTATGTCTAATGATTTTTTGCGGAGACTGCGTTAAATATATTTTTTCATGTGAATATAATTGGGGATATAGTTTTATCTCTTTCCTTGATATTAACAAAAAGAGAAAATTAATCGTTTTAAAATTCCTCTATTGTCAATAGGAGCCCACCTGCCTATGCTTGTAAAGTTGATTTTTATTTTTAGTTTAAATGGAGATCAATTAGCTTACTTCAATACAAATACTTCACTTTTGTTAGTGGTCGCAAAACTATCCATACTTGCAGAATTCCTCCAATAATTAGCTCAGCAAAAGAACAAAAATGCATGTAGATTAAGTCATTTCGTAAAAGAAATGTAGAAATAACCATTTCTTTTTCCTTGTAGAAGAAGTGGAAAGCAGAGTGAGTTTTTGACGTATTTTAAAATAATTAGTGCCTTAAAAATCCTTAGTTCAATCATATTGAAACCGCAGGATCTTTTCCTTGTGCATGACACAGTACAAAGTTCAAATAGCTATGCAATAAGCTAGAATTCAGGAAGTCTCCATTCAAGCGACAATACGCTAATAGACCTTCTTCAGACCTGTCTGTTAAGTTCCTAATATCTTATAAATTTTGTTTCTTGCTACCTTATTCTTCTTGTTAGAATAAACAGAAACGGTCGTCATCACAGATATCTTTCTGTATAATATCAGGAACATAACAGACAACATAACAGGCCATAATATAGCAATAATATTATTTCCACAGAAAAAGAAGTTAGAAATGAAGAAACTAGAAAAGATACTGAAGCCAGAAGAGTACGCAGCGGCGGTTAGTAGCACGGGCGCGAACGAAACGCAGGGCCGCCTAGCGAGCCAATACCTAGCTCTTGAAGAAGAGTACCAGAGAGTTTTACATAGGATGGAACAGGATTTCTGAACTCTCCATTGCATACTTTGATTGATCCCTTTTTTGTCAAGTGAACTCGAGAGTATCCTTCAGTATAACTATAGGAAAATAAACATTTTATAATCCTTTCTGTCTCTTAAATATGTGTAGCATAATTTATAAAGCTGAGGATGTTGTCATTACAGTTTAGCAATGGTGATCAATCTAATGTTCATTATCATTAACTTTACTTGAAGTCTAAAGTCAAAATTGATTTTAAAATTTGGTTGTAATTATGCTTAAATTCTGGCATTTTGCAGGCGAAATGACCGATTGGTTGCGCAGTTACCTATTACTGTTATTACATTGGATTATAAGTTGTTTGATTCGCAAATTGAATTAATAATCTATGTGAAGTTCGATAATAATTTTTAATGTCTAAACTTAGATTTTTGATGAAGTATGTTCATGTTCAAAGTAAAAGGTTTTTAATAAGTGTTTTGTAGTGTACTAGGTATTTCAGATTCTAGCCAAGTAATTATTTCTCGAATAAAATTATACTACAGTGTTGCAAAAACCATATTTTTGCCAAATTTAGTTATTTCGCTTAATCATTCAATTGCTTCTAACGTCCACATGGTGAGGCGAATATTGCAGAAATCTTCACGCTTAGCGACATTAGTGAGTGGCAGAAACATGTTGCTGCAGGAATATGCAGCTCTGTGCAAAGCACGTCAAATCTGGCGAGTATCATTACATTCGAACGACTTCATTTTTCTAATAAAAGTTATATAAAATTCAATTCGATTTCAGTTATTTCTTAAACAGTTAGATTCGAGACGTACCTAGTATAACGGAGTCGTTGCTATTCGTGTTTCGTGAAACTATTCTCACAAACTTCGGATATTGCTCAATGGTGAGTTCGAACACAATTCCGAGTGCGATATTTTTATAGAATTCGCTTCGACTGATATTTTTCTAACTGCATGTATGTTAAGAATTCTAATGCGCGTTTAGTTTTTTAATTATTCTTATAATAATGTTAGTATGAAAGTGGAAGATGTAGGTATTAATATAATATTTTGTGATTTGTGTGAGTATGAAATTGTAGCCTAAGACCCCTGATTCCATGACCATTGTATGCAATAATTCCTTGTTCAAACTTCCTTGTTGTGTCATTCAATAGTTATATTAATGGTGTATGAAGCGATCAGACGTCTTAGTCGTGGCCTAGTATAAGCCCTTGTTACAGCTGTTGAGAGAAGGTAAAAAATTTCTATAATAAAACAATTTTCCAAATTGAATATTTATTTTCACTTGCATCTAACTTTGTTGATCTACGAACATCAGCACTAAGTTTATAAATACTTATAAGAAAGTTTTATTTACGCGAGACAGAAACTAGTGTAAATGGACAAAATATTATTTTCGGTAAAACTACCAGCAGCTTATGTAAACGTTTCGTTCCTGAAAATTTCAAAACTCAGAAGTCCAAAAAATTCACTTCTCACAAAGACTGAACGGTATAGATAACTCCTCACAAATTCTGTGAACTGTAAGCATAAGTGGGTGGGGAATAAAACGAATATTTTGTATGATCATCTCTTCTGATAGACCAGAGCTGTGGTGGGTATCATATTACACCCCTCTAAACGAGAGGGGTATTGGCATCAAAAGTAATGCCCATATATATGACACATCGCACCCGCCCGCGTTTTGCGTTGCCTTAAAACTAGGGTAATTAATAAAAAGAAGTAAAAATCCAAAGGGATAAACTTAAAATTAACTTACTGATACAACTATCAATTAACTAGGAACATAATATTTATTCGAAAAGTAAAAAATTAGTAATGAGTACGTATGATCCTCTAGGTACATATTTATTTAAAAAAAAGTGACGATACCAATTATTTTTTTAAGAATTCAAGGGAATTAAAACAACCTGACATTTAAGGTAGTAAAAATTATTAAAGTGATACCAACTGTAGTAAACTGCAAGGCTATAGATATAACTGGCTATAGATAGTACTGGATATAATGTACTACTACTCTATTACTGAACTACTGTAGTAAACTGCAAGGCTATAGATATAACTGGCTATAGATAGTACTGGATATAATGTACTATTACTCTATTACTGAACTACTGTAGTAAACTGCAAGGCTATAGATATAATTTCTGGATATAAAGTACTACTTCTCTATCACTGAACTACTGTAGTAAACTGCAAGGCTATAGATATAACTGGCTATAGATAGAACTACTGGATATAAACAGTATAAACTAGGTCCAACCAATTAACATCCTCCTCTCTTTTACATGTACTTGGGATTTTTGGACGCCTGTGTGAGTAAGCAAATGGCTCAAACCTTCTAACCTAGTCCCAATATTAAGGGAAATTTCAAACGACACACTACTGTTAAAACGCTTTAAAACATCCTACATCTAACAGTAAGGTAAGGCCGCTCGAAACACTATAATAATTGTAAACTCACTACTAAAAATAATACTGATATTTTTATTAATTATTCTTACTATGAAGCAGTGTCGGACGCAAGGACATGTGCATAAACGGACTTGCTGAGAAAGATATGTTTTATATGAATGAAATTCTGAGTGCACCTTAGCACATTTCTTTTCTAAAAGAAATTGAGTAGTAATTGAGTAAATGTACGTTGAAACGGCCGGTACAAGTTATTATTGCATCCCATTTTATTGGTAATAGTTTGTGTATTGACACTAACATACCGTGGGGCCACTGAGCATCAGAACTTAAATATGCGCTTACTCAATACGTACGGTAAAAACTGCTACATAGAAAAAAAAAAAATTCGAAATGCACTTGATCTAAGTCACAGACTAAGACAATTTTAGTATAAGAATAATAGAATATTTCACTACAAGAAGGCCTTGTGAAGTCACTCGTTTTTCGCTACGATTATAATATAGGTACATCATATTTAGTTCAGCCCAAATATGTGAAAACATTCCTCTATAAGACTGCTAGAACCACCCCCACGGGATGGAAGATATAAATGTTACCAACAGCCAATGCTTGGGGGCTATTCGTGGGGGTAGACGGGAATAATCTTTTAAAGGTTAGTTTGGTTAATTTGCCCCGAAGGGTTAGCTGTTATTTGGATAATTTGGACGGCAACCTGGGACATAAATATTACCAATTTTTATAACATTTGGCTCATTTTTGGAGTCGCGTTTTCCGCGTTGTTTTTAATTTAAGTGGACGTACAGATCAAGATAAAATCAGGCGAAAATCTCTTTTCCGATGCCATATGGCATTGAGTATTTTTTGATATTGCGTGTAACTCGGCATTAATTTAGTTAAACATTTCTACTAAAAGACTGCGATTAAAGCCTAAGGCAAGATTCCAGGTTCGGAACGGAGATTCTTCTGATACCACTTTAGGTGGAACGGGACATGCTATCACAGTAGTAATATTTTTCTCCAAACCACTCTTTATGCTCCACCAAATATCTGTAACAAAGATTTTGATGTTAAAAATACGGATATCGCGTTTTTAGATGTAAATTTTCTGTCGTCAAAAATCATCCATTTGTTTTTTTATAATTGTTAAATAACCAGTGTCACTTCTCACAATTAAGATGAATCTAACGATGCTTTTCAAGCTAAAATCCATCCAGCTTAGGATACAGAGCGTGCCAAAAAAATATACATATTTACATACGAAAAACATAACAGTCGATGGCGCAGTCGAGTGAAAACAAATAAAATTAGTTCTTCATAAAACAAACAAAACTTCTTGATTTGGATAGGAGACTGACTCATTTATAGTATGTTTAATTGTCAGTGCTCGAGTTAGGTTTTTTCCTACAGGCCGTTACAGCTAGGTTGTAAAACGATAAACAACCTAATGTATGTGAGGTTGGCTGAAAAATTCATAAAAAACAGATAATTTACGTCATTAATAGAGGTAGGATTAATATAATCATTTATTCTCTCTTCACATAGATTGTGTACAGTAATTAACGTCGTTGATTTAAGCGTAGATGTAAACATATTTTGTGAGAGACTGGTACCTCGTATAACTAACTAGCTGTGTTCCGCGGTTTCACCCGCGTTTTTCTCGTTTCCGTGGAAGCAGCGCACGCAAAAATAGGTTTTCGATTTTATACCTTGTACAAAATAGCAATTTTATTACGGATCCCTAATGAAAAAAAAAAAACAGCCTATAGCCTTCCTCGATAAATGGACTGAACCCAACACTGAAAGAGTCATTCAAATCGGACCAGTAGTTCCTGAGATTAGCGCGTTCAAACAAACAAACAAACACTGCAGCTTTATAATATTATTAGTATAGATTAAAGATGTTTCTAATAATACGAAGTCTTGTAATATATATATTTATGATATACTCACTGGATGAACATATCGATGTGTTTGACCACGAGTTTGAGCTTGAAATCTGACATCTGTGTTGCATTCAGAAAGTCTGGCATCCTCACTGTAAAATAAAAATATTCACGAAACATTTAATCATAAATAAATATTCATGGACATTTCACACTGCGCTATCTAAGATTTTCTTTTATAAATAAATAATAAATATAATTAATTAACAAACATCTATGTTTTTGTGTCTCGCAAAAATGTTGTCCTAGTTGGGAATCGAACCGACGACCAAAAGGCACAAAAGCAGAGCTGCTACCAAATGAGCTGAGCCAGCTGTAGGATAAAAATATGTTAAATAGATTGATTATTTGTATGTTGGATAACAGAAATGCTTATTACCAAAAAGACGGGCAAGATGTATGGCACCGTAGACTCGGCAAGGCAAGTGCTCCGTGCCTTCACGAGGAATTATCTCGTATTTCGATACCTGAATAACAAACGCTAAAATCAGAAATATGATACATTTTCAGCGTTTTACCATTCTACACCATGCCTACATAATGCTTACAAGCACGTAGATTTACGACTTTTCTCAGAATGGTTAGGAAGAGCTTCCATGGACTACTATATATGGCTCATAATAAATTTCAAATAATGGGGAATATAGACGTGATAAGTAGCGAGCTCATCGCACCCTTGTACAAAAAGATTCCATGCATGTTGCTTTTTATAATACGTAACATGGATTTGGAATTTATGTTATAACAATTACTATAGTGTAGTGATTAAAATTACAAACAATTAATAATTTTATAAGATATTTACATTTTTCATTAAATTTACGTATTGAAGAAAACCATTATGTAATATTAATCAATAGTTCAATTATATTCTATTTCTACTGCAGTTCAGTTTAGTTGACAATGACAATAAAGTTGAATTTAAATATCAGATTTAGTACCTTGTCGAGCAACTGCGATAGTGGGTTTCTGGTGGAAGTAGATGGAATGGGCGCCGGTTCAGCTGGCTTCGACCATTCCTCATTGGAGGACCCACTGCCGCTGCCCACACTGTCAGAGACAAAAATCATTAAATAACGTTCGATTAGAAAAGTCAAAGCAGCTGTGCACTCGCGTCGCTGTATTGCGGTGGAAGGGTGTGGGTGCCGGTGAAATTATTTCGCTTCCTTCTGGAGCGTTAACCGGAGATGTAGCCATTACCGGATTAATCCCGCGCTAAAGAAACTCCGCGTATCCAAACCAGCCCACTTCTGTCAGAGCAATTTTTTTTTAAAGACATTGTATTTACTTGACATGTCAATATTTTTTTTAAAATTGTAAGATCGCAAGTAAACGCATTGAGTTTTAATTTTTAGCACTCTATACTTAAGATACCATAACAGATTAAGGGATCTTTAGAATTTGCTATGGGCTCTGCATTGGAAGTAGCTTGGTACACTTCTGCACCTAAAGTTATAAATGTTTAGTTATACCTAGATGAACGTTCAAAGTGTCGCGGCTCCGCCGTGGAAGTAGACGGCTGCGGCTCTTCGTTCTCGGATTGGGACACTGCAGACTTGTGGGAGCGCAGCCTGTGAATATTGACAATTTTGAAATAGAACTAAGAAATTTTACTATCAGTAAAACGATTTTATATATATAAACAATCTGATTTCTTGGCCTAATTGGGAGTCCTGCCTTCGGAGCTAGGGGTCCGGGTTCGATTCCCGGCCGTGGCACACCTGTGGTGAGCATGATGTTTGTTCTCGGGTCTTGGGTGTTTGTCTTGTGTTTCTGTGTATGCCATCTGCGGCACGGAATCCTAGTGCAAAGGTATGAGTGTAAACATTTATTTATTATTATATACGGCGTGTGCTAACGCTTAAAACAGAAACGTTAGGAACGTTATCCATTAGTTAATTAGACTAGTTTTTTTAGTACTCGCAACTATTTACAATATTATGGTGAGCAACTACTAGGTTTGAAAAATCATTTATATCATTGGTATTATCATTGTCATTGCATTATTAGATTGGTATGACAAATGACATTACAACTGATTTAGCAAATTAATGGATGCAATGTACAGACAGACAGTGCGCCCGGGACGTATTAAAAGGCACTTAAGATATACCTTCGCGCTACGCTGCGAGTTCCCGGCTTCGCTTCAACGGGTTCCTGTTTGATGTCAGTAATCAGTGGTTCCGTCGGTTGAGAGTTATCTTGCGCTTCTTCAGCAGAGTTGACGGCTGGCGAGTTGGTCCACCTAAAAGTTTGCATTTACAACATAAAAATGTTCATCAGATTTGTTCAAAATTTCAGTTAAATTGAATCATTAGTTATGCCTTAATTTGTTTTTTCTTAAACACGTTTGACATTCTAGACATACTACCAAAAAAAAAACATCCCAATCGTTGTATAAGTATTACTGTAGTATATATTTGATTCCAAGGTTGAGCGCTAATTCAATTGAATTATGTATGTCAATAATAATTTTTTTTTTTAATAAAATTATTATATATATAAAAAAATATGTAGGTTGTAAAAGCAATGAGCTTAAAAAACTGCAATATGCTTAAAACACTGCATAATTTCGTGATGAAATATCGTCACAGTGGATTAAATAAAAATGAAATTCAATTAATTGGAAATGTAAAAAAAATAAAAAAAGACAGTTCCTTTTGTCTCTTTAAATCTACACAGAACAAAAACGCGACTGAATCACACTGTTACATTTTTTAAATTCTATAGGAAAGTTTGTGTGGAAGTTGTTTCCAAGTTGCCACTGATTGGAAGCCCCACCACCACTTACCGTCGGCTGCGAGTTTCGCGGCGGCTCGTCTCGGGCTCCGAAGGCTCTTGTTTGATCTCCAACAGCAACTGTGGTTCCGCCACAGGGTTGGTAACATTTGCACTCTGTGATGGCTGTGGCGCGGGTGGGTCTGCGTTAACAACCTGGTTGGCTGGCGAATTGTTCCATCTGTTAACAGTAAAATACAATTAAATAATATATTATTTTTGTGCTTAATGCATTGTTTTTGCGGTCTATTTTCGCATTATTGCCTTTCTAATGAAACCGGTTTGGGGCAAATCGTTTGAATGGTTTCAAAGTCTGTAACTGACATAGTTGGAAACATTTTTTTGTTTTATATTGGATTGGATATTGGATGGATTGTAGTGACGGTAGCTGTAACTATCACCGGCGCCTTTTTTTAAGCGTAGAAACAGCGGGAGCTTTGTTTTATGCTATGTGAGGATAAAGATTAATATTCATAGACATTGTCATCTAGCCACAAACTAAGCATAGCTTGTAATATGGGATCTAGATAACGGATAGAATACTTATATATTTTTTGTAAATACAGCGCAAATACCAACTGAGGTATGAGGCCATCTTCTAATCAGTATTACCTGCGGTGTCGCGTACCGCGCCGAGTGATCTGATTCCGCACTGTATTCGCGAAGTTATTCGGATCCTCCGCACTGCGATCCCGAAATTCTTCGATCACCTGCGGGTTGTTGTTCAATGCGGGCGAGTTATTTCTCAGTGCGGGCGAGTTCTGTCTCACTGACGGTGAGTTGGGCAGCATTGGTGAGCTGCTACCATGAGCTGGTGAGTTCCGTAGCATCGGTGTGCTTAGAGCTGGTGAGTTGTTGCTCCTACAAATATTATCAGAACTCTACATTCAAATCAGGTGAACGAGAAGTAATTTCCCTTTTGTTGAACTGGTTTAACTAGAAATAATACTCGCTAAATTACTACAAATATTTGTTTAGATTTTTTTTATGTAAGTGAACGAAAAGCAGGCCTTTGCTATTGGATGGTATAAGAATCGAAATTTAGATTGGATGACTTTTTTTTGGCACTTCTCAAGCTAAATACAATCAAGCCGTTTAGGCTATAGAGCGTGCCAAAGAAATATAGAAACATTCGAATTGACTATTGGCGCTATAAACGGCCAGTTTATAGCGCCTTCATAATTATTTATTATAATTAATTATTTATATGTTTAAATGTAATTTGAAATATGTAACGCAGGGTTTTTTTTTAATATTAATAAATTTCTTGTTTATAGTAAGTGGCTCTTAATTCTAATACAATACCTGCGAGAGCTTCTAGTATTTGGACGAAGCAATTGCCGCCGCGGCGGAAGCTCATCGCAACGTGGTTCAGACCCCGAGGCACTCCGGATGTCCTCCATAGTTTGCTTGTAGCCTTCATCTACAACGTTTTTAAGAGCGTTTGGTATTTGGGGCTCATCTTCCTTTTTGGGGTCATCTTGTTTTTTAGGACCATCTTGTTCCTTGTCGTCATCTTGTTCTTTAAAGTCCTCTTGTTGCTGAGGTTCTTGTTTTATGGTTACATCTTTTTGGGGATCATTTTGTGTTTGCGCCGTTTCTTGCGTCTGTGAGTCTTCTGAGCTGGTTTTATCCTTAATTTTTGTGTGTTCTTTTGGTGGTTCTCTGCTGGGTTTGGGGACCTCCGTTTTTGAAGATTGTGGCTTTTGTGAATCGTAGGACTCTTCTTTTTCTTGCTTTATTTTGAGAGGCTTTTCATCTTCCTGACATAAAAAATAATAGAAAAGATTTAAATGATTCTAACTAAAATTATAAATTCGAAAATAACTTTGTTTCTTTGTTACGCTTTCACGCCTAAACCAATAAACCGATATAAAAAATTCTTTCAATGAAGAGCTACATCAGACAGTATAAACAATTTAAAAATGTTGTATAGCAGACTCATTTACACAACGTTTTTTTTTAAACAAAACCAAAGAATCCAGTTAAATAAGTAATAAACCATAAAATATGTCACATTATATACGTTATATAAAAATTAAATATATATATCTAACTATAAGTACAGTGCAACCTCGATATAACAAATCGGAGGGGAACAAGAAAATATTCGTAATATCAAGTAATTCGTTGAACTGAGGTTTGTTATGTTGAGGTTAGATTGGTCTAAAATTCGTTATAAAGAGGTAAAAGAATAGTTTTATTCACCTCAATATTACGTACTTATCTTGTTATAGCGAACAACTTCTACTAATAAATGATAACACATTTTTATCTTAAATCAATTAATTTAACTTAAATCTTTAACAATAGTGACGAGCAGAGGTGTTTACATTACTTTCCATCAAAACAACAATGATTACTGTACAAACAAAAGCGTGTCGAAACATGTCGAGACATGAATCACATTATAAGATTAAGAGTTATATTATTGGTGGAAACTTTATATAAAGGTTTTGGGTTGGCAAAATTCGTTAATTAGAGGTATGAATACTTTTTCTTGATAGTTGAAAATTCGTTATAAAGAGGTTGTACGCAAAGAATGTTCGCAATGTAAAGGTATATTTTATATTGACTCTTATAGACAATTCAAGGGGATTACGAAAATTTTGTTAAATCGAGGAAGTCGTTATATTGAGGTACGTTATATTAAGGTTGCACTGTATCTAGTTGTAACCATGTGTACATTGGCTATGGAAGAGTGTGACCTTCTGACACAATTCCAGATATTAATAAATTGTAAAATATACTCTAAGTGGGTATGTTATTTACCTTAAGTTCATTCTTAAGACTCAAAGAAAGACTTTTCTTCCTCTTAATTTCCTTAGGCTTTTCAGTTTTTACTTCTTCCTTCTCAACTTGCGTCTCAGATTTCTCTGTTTCCCCTTCCAAAATCTCTTTTTCTTCCATTTCTTTGATATTACGTTCTTGTTCAATAGCTTCTTCTTCATTTATTTCTTGTAAGTCCTCTGGCACTTCTTCTTGAACTTCTTCTTGGGATTCTTCTTGCTCTTCGGGTTCATACTGAATGTCTTCCTGAGAGTCTTCTTCTACTATTTCTTCTTTGATATCAAGTTGCAATTCTTCTGAAAAATAATTGACAAGTTTTGGTCTAGCATCGCAGAATCACAAGTAAAATTTTCCCAAACAGACAATTTTGTTTACATCCATTCATTGAATTAAAAAAAAGAACTAGGAAACATTTTTGAAATAAATTATCATATGTTCCATCCCCAATTTTTAACCTACTACAAAAATAAGAGGTTCTCATTCGGCAGTATGATTATTACGTGATATCTTCGCCAATTTAAAACTGATTATAATTTTATAGAAAAGAGGGTACCTTCAAGAGTGAAATGAAGAAATTGGACAATTGAAGACGATTTTAATTAATCACCTGGATTTTTTCTTAAAAAATGGGTTCTCTAACTAACATTTCCAGCCGTTTCTTTATTTTAGTCATATTTACCATCATCCTGTATTTCCTGGTCTTCCATGTCTTGCATGTCATCCATGCCGTCCGGAACGTCCTCTTGCATGTCTTCCTGCATGTCTTCTGCGTCCTCCGGCTCCTCTTTGATCTCTGTCTTGATGCTGCCTACGGGGATCATCTCTTCACAGTATTGGGTGTCACTAGCTATTTGAATGAAAACACGACTATATTTAACGGGAAATGAGAAAATCTACGATTTTGAATTTGAAATGTATCAAAGTAGGTATTCATGCTGTCGATGCGGGATAGTGAATGATAGATCGAACCTATCTCGTTTCGTCATGGCAGTGGACGGCTAACTGCAAATCACATGCGCATGAGACGTATCATCCCCGTCTCGGGTGATGGACGCAGCAGCATGAATGCGACGAATGCGAATGTAAGATCCAAATCTTATACTGATTCGCATTACTGTCGCCACTTACTATCAGGTGGGTCCTCAGGTCGTTCCGTCACATTTTCACATAAAAATAAAATACTACGGTTTTTAGAACGGATATGCCCAGGAGCCTTGCATAATCCTTTAGGTATCTAGGGATCTAGATAATAAAAGAGCTATGCTTAGTTTGGGGCTAGATGGCGCTGTATAAATGGCCTTTGATTTTTATAATTTTTTTATTACAATATAATATAACATTAAAAAAACTAATATTATGCCTTGTACTGGATTTTTTTGCTGCTTCTTTGTATTATATAATGAACAACTTTTCTAATGAGTGACTTTTCATTAAAAAAGTCCTCTAATATACTTGTACTGGATTATGCAATAGGTTCCTAGAAAATGAAGTCATGTTACCATCAATAGGGTCGGGCGGCAGGTGCGAGTACTCCGGAATCTTGGGACTTTTCATAGATTCCTCCGCCGACGCTTCCTCTTCGTACTCCTCCTGGGAGTCTTCCTCTTCCAGCTCTTCTTTCATTTTGCGTTCTTGTCTGAAAACAGGTTCATAATATTCTTCTACTAAGTAAAAAAAACCGGAAAAGTGCGAGTCGGACTCGCGCACGCAGGGTTCTGTACCATTATCAATAAAACAAAAAAATAAAAATCACGTTTTTGTATGACAGCCCCCTAAAATATTTTTTTATTCTGGTTTTTTTAGTATTTGTTGTTATAGCGGCAACAGAAATAAATCATCTGTGAAAATTTTAACTCTCTATCACGGCTCACGAGATACAGCCTGGTGACAGACGGACAGACAGACAGACGGACGGCGGCGGTCTTAGTAATAGGGCCCCGTTTTACGCTTTGGGTACGGAACCCTAAAAAATGAAATTAGTTGATGCATAATTTTATTTTTGCCATTAAGTAATAAACAATAAATAAAGAGCTAATCTTAAACATATTCTCTAATATTAGAAGAGTTGAGATACATAAACAAACTTTTTGTTTCTTTGCAAGTCCAGAATTGAATATGGTAAATATTTATCTCGCATGTCTATAAAATATAAGTACCACATTATATCTATATATCACATAATATGATAGGGGAATAAGGCCCTTGTGTTGCGCAATAAGAATCAAACAGAATTTAAAACTTATTCAAATAAAAAATAAAAAAAACTTACTGGTCAAGGAATTGTCCACAGACTTCGTGGAACTGCCCCAACTCCGGCTTGTAGAGCAAATTGCCGCGCATTATAAAATCGAAGTACACTCTCAATCCATCCGCCACTTCCCTCACCAGGTTCAATCTGATAAAAATATTTTGAATATCAAATGAATTGCTATTTAAAAAAGAAAATCGTGCAGTTAGTGTGCCGATTTGTGTTACATCAACATTTTTAAGCTGTGGCACAAATAAACTTTATCTTAAATTCTTAAATGATTTAGAATCATTATCAACGAGTTTTAGTCGACAGTATCAAAAAATACAGGCGCAATATTTGGTTTGTTGCCCGACTGAGCTAATGCTAAAACTGTGTAATGTATTTGCGCAGAGTTCGACCGGAGAATGCCACATTTCTCCCTTAAGCGGTATAATAGCATTTTGTGATCAAGTTTGCAAAGTGAAATTATACAAATATTAGACATTCCATGAGAGCACGGTGCCGGTGGCTCATTGGTACGGACGCATCCATTCGTTCCGGAAAAAAATTGGCGCTTCTCAAAGTTTAGTATGACTTGTAGAGCTGAGTCGTATTTTTATTGTTAATGAGTACCTGCGGGATACATCAGCCAAGTCGGGCTTCTGCGGCGGCTCGTTGCGGCACCTCGGCATGTTCCAAGCGCCGGCGCGAGCGAACCACTTCACGAAGGACTCCAGTATCTGCGCCGCGCACGGAGTCGCCGGTAGTCGCGTCAGACGATTGCGTTTCACTATCAGGTGGTAGTCGAACGTGAGCCGGTCGCTGCAAGTTTAGCGTACGATATAATTTGGGATAGCTCTGCGCCACGCAAGAAGTTACCGGATTGCGTTTTACTATTGGGTGGTAGTCAAACGTGAGCAGGTCGCTGCAAGTTTAGAGTGACGCTCTCAGTCGCATTCAGAAGCCTCGCCTGGCGATCGGCGGATGATTATACCCACGCTGTGATTGGTGGGTTGATTAGGGTCAACGAATGTTCTACGAACGAAGAAATCACTTCTGATTAAAATGTTGTGAGTGCTGTGTATATCACAGGCACACCAGTACCATCTTCAAGTCATAAGGTCATGGGCGCGATGCGACTTGGGTCTTCCTTTTCATTTATTATGATAAAGATCAAGGTGTTGATAATATTAAAACATTAAAACTGTTTTTGCACTTACCGAGACAAATCTATCTGATTATCTTCTAACCTAACTAACCCACGACTTACCGTAGCACCGCGGGCATGGTGAGATGTGCCCTACCGACAGGCACGATATGGTCCCCAGGCGAGACTGCCTGCGGTCTTGGTGCATTGTCACTCGACTCCGTAGAGGATTCCGTATCCTCCTTATTTTCCTCATCCAGAGACTCTTGGCTGCCTTCAGCGTCTTCCGCGTCGCCTTCCCCTTGCTCTTCAGTTTCTGAATATTGGGCAGTAGTTAGGGGAGGATAAAAGTCTCCAATCCTAAGTAGGCTAGTAGGAGTATAATTAAATTCAGATGGATAAACAGCTTAGAAAAATAAAAGGTATTGAAGAGGCTTCGAATGTGATCACAAGTTTACAAATTTTACAAATGTTAATCAACCTAATTCCAGTACTAAATGTTCGAAGCATGTATCTTTTAAACAAATGTGGGCATGTAATATATTCTAATCCAGTGTGAGCATAATGATTGAAGGTGTCAGTCTAATAAGGTGTCCATTCCATCTCCTATTTTATGTAGTATCTACTGTGAGTACATGCCAGTAAAGAAGGGAGACATGGAAAATGCTTGGACAGTTTTGTTTTCTGAAAAGGTAGATACTTAAATACTTCCAAAAAGCAGACATCTTATTTATCTGAGGCGTTGCAGATATTCACGCGCGAAGGTGTTAAATTATCATCACGTGGCTCATCAGCTTGTCTGTTGGCTATGATAAAAACATAAAGAACATCATTGAAAAGCACTTACCATCAGGCTGGGTGCTACTCGAAGATCCATCATCGCTGAACCTGTGACGAGAGCGCTTCGCGGAGCTGCCAGCAGATCCTGAGGTGCTGCCCTTCTTGCGCTCCCGCCGGTACAGGTATGCACCCCTATGCATTCATGAAAAATAATATAATACACGCAGTAATCAGCTGACACCAATCAAGTGTGAAGAAAGACGGCACAGTGTAGTGATTATTCGATTGAGAGAACGATGACAAGAATCGCGTATTATAAATGAATATTTTTAGCACACAAATTTAAGTCTTATATTTTGGTAAGCATCCAACAAAATTTACGAGATCTCACAGCTATGGAGTTACTCAGTTTTATAAACCATACATCGTAACCGGTGATCTTCATACTCTTCAACCAGGTCGGAGTACCACGACCACGACTGATGAATGCCGAATTTTTTCAATCATGAATATATATCAGGGGCCGTATTCTAGGTTCGTATCGTAAAATAAAGAGGAGCAAGAAGAAAGTTATAAATTACTATTGTTACTTTTACATGAAACGTTCTGAGTTGGCTTAAATTGAATTTAAAGATCTCCACACATCGGGCATAGAATAGCCCCCTGGAATTTTTTAGTGCTGCGAATGCCCTATATTTGTTCCTGCTGACTCTGCACTATTCTCAAATTATAACTTTGGAATCTTACAATTGTAATTGTGATTTCTCTGCGAGATCACGCTGTAGCTGGCGGTTTTCCTCCGTATCCTTCAGCACGAAGTCTTCGCCCACGCAGCGGTCCCAAGATGAGTTCCATCCTTGGAAGTGGATCAGATACTCAATGGTGCGACGACCGCGCTTGTCCTTGTTTTCTATCACTTCTAACACCTATAAAATAGATGAGCCCGTGCTCTATTTCATTGATTGCAAAGAGTATGGGTAAACCAAGATCCGGATCCACCCTGCATTTGTTCTTCCTATTAGCTATCTGCGTTTTCTTTAGCATTCTAGCAAACTACTGCCAACGGCTGCATTTAAATAGAGTGTTTTCTATCTTTCATTTTCTAAGATATTTTATCTAAATGATAAATGCATAAATTTAATGGCAAGAACATTGGCTACACATTCACTAGGTCTTGATTTATTGGCAGTATAAGTTTTGTCCTGGCGATTTACTTTACTAGAAGACAAATACAAATACAAATAATTTCTAATAACTTCATAACTCCATAGTCCATAGAGGAAAGTGTCGAGTCACGTCTACAACCCACGAAAGTGTAACCCATATGGTGAAAAGTGGCTCATTGAACCTCTGCCTAATCCTTCATATGTAGGCGTAAATTTATGTAAGAATGATAGTAAAAAACATTTTCTCCTTATACTAGCTAACAACTAGCAACTAGTCTTATTGGAGCACGCCGATCGTTGTATTAACCACTATTACTTGTATGGACGTAAAAGTTAAATGATTAAAGTAGGGTGCGGTCGCCCACGCGCATGCGCCCTACGCTATGCCATTACGCCATCGAAAACTATCTGCATGATATGCCCTATACTACTAGGCTGCAAGCTGACAGATAACTACAGAGACGAAGTATATAAATTGTACCCAGAGACACTCAATAAAAATAGTAATGTCAATACTAAAGTGTGTGTATCTATTTCAGTACTGTATTCCTGGGAATTTTCTCTCATAGAAATCTGTTGTTGTAGGAGTGTGGGGCCATAAAAGAACAAATTTAACAATTTATTTCAGGCAATAGTTCCTCACAATTGTCTCATCTCCATTTTGAGAATGTGGTATTGTGTATTGTACATAAATTAATAAAGTACAGCATACAACAATCTTGTGACTAGTACTGACTTATTACATTTTAATGAGCTTGATAAAATTACACCTGACAAATGAATAAAGGTCCATATCAGACAATTAAACTAGATGCAACAATGAAAGATCATGCAAACATCCTTGTATGTGGATAATTTTATTATACCCACTTAAATTAAGGCTCTTTTGAAAACCAGTCTAATTTCAAGATCCTTTATAGTAAATTGTCCCTAACAATGCTTTTGTATTTGGTTACCTAAGCATATATGGCATAAACAGGCCAGAAACTATTTGTCAAATAGTTTACACTTGCTTCTGTAGGTGTGTACCCTTTGATTCCCTACACATATCCGCTGGGTGGTGCTTAAGGAGCAACCAAAAGTAGCAGTAGAACTTGTGCCAAGTTCGTCCAAAGAGGTACTGCCACCACACCTGGAATCTGCCGCCAAGCAGTAGTGCTCACATTACTGTGTTCCGGTGGAAGGGTGTGGCTGCTGGTCATCACATCCACATGAGACATATCATCCCTGTCTCGGGTGATGGATGCAGCAGGATGATTGCGACTCAGTCTAAGATTCAAATCTTATACTGAGTCACATTACTGTTGTCATGGGCGGTGGTCGCCACCAGGTGGGCTTTAAGCTCGTTCCGTCAGTTATCCATATAAAAAAAAAGATGCCACACCCAGTGGTATTGTAACTAACTTGCAGTACTATTTAAAATAAATGAAAACATAGGTACCAACATAATAATGTAATATGAGCTTATAAAAAATGACAACCTGGAAGAGTTCCCTGTAGTACAAGGATCAATATTTTGTTGGCCTCAGAAATCAAGTTGCTTAGTTTAGGTATACTAATAATGTCTGAAAGGCCAGAAAATATTTATCAAATATTTTTGAGGTGCCACACCCAATTCTATGTTTTTGTGTAATGTACTGCGTTAGACTAAAGAAAATATTATAAATAATGTAGTTTAAATTGTTTCTAATAAGCATCCATAGTAGTCATTTTTAAAAGAAAAGTTTGAATTTTCCTTTGTCTGCCTGCAAGGTGGAGTGGGGTGAAGGAACGGCCGCCCCACCCAAACAACGCCCTGGATACGCCCATGAGAATAGAACAACTTTCTTAACTTTTTATCTACTAGGTTATTTTAAAAATTAATTATTTCTTTTGTTTCAATTATTACAAAGAAATAAAAAATTACTTACCTTTGAATCGTAGAGAACTTTGGCCTTTGTTGGATCCGGTTCGTAGCACAAAACGCGCTCCCCCTCGCTAAATTTATAACGCACTCCCCGGGTCGAAACCATTCTAAATAACTTTTTTGGACGATTAATAGTTAGTAGACCGAAAGAAACCCGTTATAGTTATGTAATAATTCCAAGAATAAATACAGATAATTCCACCAAACTCATTAAAATCCTGAAAAACTAAATGGACAGTGCAGAATGACAAAAACGCGTGATGACTTTCCTATGCAATGTTTTCAGAAAAAAAAGATACAGCGATAAACTTCACTAAATTTGAGAGACACTGCAGCCGCAAATAGGTCTGCTCGGGACACACCTATTCTATAAAATATTATTTTGTTTGGGCGTCGGCCGCTGTTTGTTTTGACTTCTCTCCACACCGCTAACAGCGCAGCAACAACATGTAATTTCTGTGCTCTAATTTGTACCTAAAGAAATACGGACCGAAAGTCTAAAATGCTCTAAATATGAATGTGCTTTGACAGGCGTTTCTCCATGACAGCTGACTAATTTTTATCTTCTTTTGGGCTAGCGATATCACTTTTAGTCTCGGTTCCGTAATGATATATATTTGAGTTTTTATTTTTTCGAAATTTTTGTTCTTGAACATCAGACACTATCATTAATTATATGTAGTGATAGCATAAATTTATTAAATTATTTTCTTACTAATAAGAATGAAAATCGTTAAACCTACGAGTATGAAAATAATTAAAAATACATATGGAAGCTTTACGCTGTTTCTTCGTGTTGTATTTTTTTTTAATAAACAACCTTTTATTTCTTATTGCATATCTTTCATGCAAGCACTCTATTTTGTTCAGTGAGTTTTTTATTAGAAGGTGTAGAGCATCAGAGCGTATTTTGAACATAGATCAATAGAACATAGAAGAACATCAGAGCGTATTTTGAGCGTATTATATGTATTATGTGATATTTAAAATTTTCATACTTTTGTTTTTTTCGTCATCACTGAATTCCAAAATAAGTAATATTATTAGATGATATAAAGTACCTAATGAAGTAAGTTTTAGCTAATCTAATAAAAATTAGAATTATAATGATGGAAATAATATACCATTGCAGAATCTGAATGAAAAAGGGCAATCTTTTTTTTATTTAGTTTTCGGTTCCTCTCCCATTTTTTATACACCACGAAAAGTTTAAATTAGAGTTAAATATTAGTTAAAAAAATCATAAAAATGGTTAATCATAAAATTCGTTAACACATCCATAAAAACAGATTGAAAAAGATCTTTCATTTGCATTCTTGACGCCAAAAAGAATAGCGATGGGAGCAATAATATTTTTTTAATTTCAAAAATGTCCTTTATCTCGGTAACAAACTTATGTGAGTAAAACCAATATGTATTTGAATCTGCCCAATGTTCTTTATTCGTAGGTAACATTACCTACGATTAGAGAACATTGTATTGTAATATACATTCATTTCGCCACAACCTGTATTATAGATAGGTACATGATTTTTTGATAGATGTAATACCTATATTTTAACATCGCTAAAGAACCAACCTCTATGTTCATCACACAAATGTTTGTCCTGACTGGGAGTCGAACCCACAAACTATAGCACCGAAGGTGAGTTAATAACAATTGTGCTCTTAGGCAATCTACCGATTGGGCAATGGAATAGGGTCTGCCTGACCAAGAAATTATAAAACATTAATGTTATGTAAGTAGATGCATTGGGGTTAAATAATATTCTGACCAATAATACTTTTTACATTTGCACATATAGAATATGCATTTGGTAGGTAGGTAGGTACTTGAATTTTGTTTACGCAGTCTATCAATTGTAAACTTAATTATATAGTTACTGAGAATGCGCGAACTAATATCTCATGTTTCGTGATGCATGTGTTGAGTCACGCACGATTCGACGACATCAAATTGCATAAGGTTGCACTTAGGTTCATGTTCAAAGGTCTGAGAACGTCCTATTGACATTTTGAGACACTACCAGTACCTGCGGTCGTATATTTAGATACCTTTATAGAAGTCCTAGATCGCCAAACGCTTACCGGATGTTTGTTATTTTTGTATCGTTATTTAAAGAGCGTGGTGGCCCAGTGGCACAGACACTGACTTTCAATCTGTAGGTTACTGGTTCAAACTCACACAAATGAGATTTCCACTTGAAAAAATTATATGCGCAATATCAAGTTCTCGAAGCGGTGAAGGAAAACATCGTGAGGAAACCGACATGTCTTAGAACCAAAAATCCGAACCGGATTTTGCACTTGCGGTAGATCAAAGCCCAATTCACTCTCAATTATCGAGAGTAGGCCGGTGTCCCAACAGTGGGAACATTAGAGGCTGTTATGGTATTTGATATTTGAGCAGTTTTTATTTATTTATTCATGCTCGCACCACTCGCACTAAAACGGATATGTTTTTGAAGGTGTACCCAGCAAATACCCAGCAAGTTGATGGATGAAGTCTGCAAAGGATGATTAGTCCTGAACTAAAATAAATTAGTTATATAAAATACTGAGGAGGAAAATACGTGGACGGCTTTTAAACTCCTACACCACAGTTGACCACTAACACGGAATAGAAAAGATCGAACGTGGGGAAGTGAACATAAACATGATCATTGATGTAGATAGATTATGAAGACAGATAGATAGATAAGAAAGTCGATATCAGTTTCTTTAAATAATTTATTCCACCTACCTAATGAACTACAATTATATCAGTTAACATATTAAAAATATTACGTTAACCTTATTGTACAATTAGTTGCTAGGTTTTGGCATTTGCTTAGTGGTGGTAGACAGGGGCAGAGTGGTAGACGGGGGCCGACTGGTAGACGGGAGCCGACTGGTAGGCGGGCGCGGAGTGGTAGACGGGGGCAGAGTGCGCCACGGGAGCGGCGGCGTAGGTCAGGGGAGCGGCGTACTTAGCGACGGGGGCGGCGTACGCAACGGGGGCGGCGACCTTGGCGACGTGAGCGAGAGGCTCGTTGTGTACGACCGCGTTGAAACCGTTATGAGCATCAGCGGTGTAGTCAACGGTGCGCTTGGTGCCGTCAGGGTCGACGACGGAGTAGGAGCCCTTCACGACATCACCGTCGCGGGTTTCGTGCTGGGACTTTGAGTCTCCGGTGTGTCCGTCCTGCACGTCGTAGGAGAAGCTGTACTGGGGGTGCGAGTTGTACTCTTCGACGGCTACCTTGGCGAGGGGCGCGGCGTAGCTCACGGGAGCAGAGTGGTAGGCGACGGGAGCAGAGTGGTAGGCCACGGGAGCGGAGTGGTAGGCCACGGGAGCCGCGGGAAGGAGACCTGCGCTGGCGGCAGCCACCAAACCGAAGAATACGACGAACTGTAATTAAAAACATAAAGTTAGAATTTCTCACAAACTTCAAAACACGTCACTGGAAGCGTTGAATCGCGTTCGTACCTTGAATGCCATTATGTTGAGTGAGACGGTGGTTGAATGATATCTGTGGAGGAGCGCTTGGAGCTTTTATACGGCGGTGCAGACGCACCCTTTCACTCGCGGAGTCTCGAGACGTCATGTGACCGTGAGTTGTAGCCCCCGGGTAAAGCTAAAAAAATTAATAAAGCTCCCCGAATTTCGGAACTTCCTTCGAAATAGACCAATTGTATACTAGTGTTGCAAGTATGATTGTCGAATGCGCCTACTTTTTTTAGGTTAGATTTACACTTTCTGTTTAGAAATATTGGATATAAAATCTTACATTGGTAAATCTTGGTTTTACATACAATAATTTCTTGAGCAAAATAAGTTGTGAAGTGACACCAAACAAAATCACATCATTATCAAAAGATAATATCTATAGTAAAGACTTACATACTATTTTATTATCTTTTAATTACGTACCTACATCACAAACACCTAAAAATATGTTGGGACTAAGTATCTATTTTTTGTTGACATAATTAAGTACATATTTACATTATTTAGCCTTGATACATAGGAGAGCTTTTAATGTTAGGTTAGAACATTCCTATAGGCAACTTACAAAGGTAACTTAGATCTCTGGAACTAATCTGACCTTTCAATACGAAAGGATGACAATTCCTTCTCATTTTCAATATTCGATAAAATATATCCTTCAATTACCTTTTATATAATACGTAACAGTCAGTTGAATTACATCACACCAACTCGTTGAATAGATAATTTATTTATAAAAACCAAAGTTTATTTTTGATGTCTCCGAAAGTTATTCAAAGTTAAAAGCTATAAATCTTTATTTCCGTTGAATTCATAAGTAATAGTTGGAAACATATCTTTTAAAAAAATAAATATGTACCTACGAGTTCATGTAGACTCACGACTTCATATGTGTTCTTATTACTAAGTTAGGGATTAGGATAGATAAGCGTATCCATCCTAATCCCATCCGACTACCTATCCGATATTCCCCATAGATTTATTTACCCTATGTTGCCCTACACGTTCCCCCTGGGTGGTGCTACGGGAGCAACCAAAAGTAGCAGTAGAACTTGTGCCAAGTTCCTCCGGAGAGGTACTGCCACCACACCTGGAATCTGCCGCCAAGCAGTAGTGCTCGCATTACTGTGCCCCGGTGGAAGGGTGTGGGTGCCGGTGAAATCACATGCGTATGAGGCGTATAATCCCCGTCTCGGGTGATGGACGCAGCAGGATGAATGCGACTCAGTGTAAGATAAAAATCTTATACTGAGTCGCATTAATGTTGTCTTGGGCGGGGGTCGCCACTTAAGTGGGCCCTCAGGTCGTTCCGTCACATATTCACATAAAAAAAAGTAATAATCCTTGAATATTTAACTTTTAATAAATATGCTAAATCCTTAATAGTAGGTACTTTTGATCAACCTAGAAAACGTTGAACTGCCTCCTTTAGTACTCTAACAATGGTCCTTAAAATAATGAACAATCGCAAAATATGACTAGAAGCATAGTATTTGCACGCAAAGTGATATATCCCTGTCTGTATAAGTCTAAAGTGACTTGTAAATCAGGCAAATTTACTGTGTCATGGGAAAAGCTATGCCTTTGGTCTTACGATATTATCATAACTTTTGGCAAAAATGTTGTTGGACTGGCAATATCATTTGTTATGTGCGTTTATGTGCGTTTTGGCCTCACGCACACACATTGCTTCACTTTTGAGCTTAGGTTGTGTTCGACATTCTGTTTTAATTCTATGCTTGTACCATTATGAGAAAAAGCATAAGCAAAAAAAAATTAAATTTTAAGGACCAAAAATTTCTTTGCGCCTTGACTTTAAGTCGCGTGAACTTTTTGCAGATAAAATTAAAAGAGTATTTTTTACCTACAGTGATAAAAAATATGTAGGTTCGTTTAGTTGCTAATACGTCTAAAAACAACTGAATTGGATGTTATATACATAGTGCATAACACGAACCATTTCATTTAATTTATTTATTAAGATATGCAGTTATACCACAAAAAAGGCGCGTCATACAAAAAAAAATATTTATTACTTATTAATAGTTCAAGAATTTCGCAAAATATATGAAACCTATATACATTTTATAAATACATATACTTATACTCTTTTTTATTTAATTTATACTCCAGATTATAAAATGGATTACATTCAAAACTTATTTTCATTTTGTCCTTGAACTCAATCAAAGGAAGCCGTGTAATTTCCACTCATTTCGCTGCACTTCCCAAATGACAAGACCTTTACTTTTATGCGCCACATGTTCGCCCAAAAAATTCTACTGTATCCTCGTCATTGATGATATTTTACCGTCCCATATACGAGTACTTATTATCTTTGTCAACTCGTTTATGAATGTAGTCCAGGGTCATTCGCGAATTGTCGTTCGATTTCATTTCACGGACATCATGCATGTACTTTTCTTACTTAATTTTTAGTTTGGAGACACTGGGAAACTAGGAATCAATCACATTCTTCTGCTAAAAATATTTTGTTTATCGCAACTGGTGATAATAGGTCTGGCTCCTTCCACGCACAACGGCTTTCTTTGGCCATTCAGTGCAGGAAGTTGCATAATATTGACTAAACGAGATACAGTAGGTTAATTCCTTTGAGGCAATAACTTAAAACGAGAAGATTCGATTTTAAAGAGGTGTATGTAGTATGGAAGATGTCATGTTTGGAAATCAATACCGTCATTTCTAGGGTCAGCAGCTCTGAATACTATTTATATTCTGAAGGTTTATATATCCAGTGTTAATTTTTTGCAATTTTCTTTAAATATTTACAAACATCAGAATATGTCTTGAAAAGTAAAATAAAGCACCCACCTACGAAAAGGAAATTAAGAAGATAAATGTGAATTGGCTATTTGCGGAAACTAGACTAACATTGTGATCTACTATGGTAATCTATCTCCATTCATCTATAAGTTGATTATACGGTTTGACTGTAATTAAATAGCTTTTATAGTTGAAATTATTATTAATATCTTACTACTATTATAAATGCGAAAGTGAGTTTGTTTGTTATGCCCATGCCTAAACCACTGAATAGATTATGATGAAATTTAATATAGATGGGACCCTGAAAATAGGTTACTTTTTTCGCTAAATACTTACAAGGGGGGGGTGAGGGGAGGGATAAAATTTGTCTTAAACAACCGGAGTTTGATGACAAAATCAACTTTAACGCGAGCGAAGCCGCGGGTGAAAGCTAGTGTATATATACTAGCTAGGCCCGTAGGATTGCCAACCGCGGGTAACACTGCGGAGCTTATAGTAATATTTCTGTGAAGGATTTAATAATAACAATTAATAATAATATATCTCATCCATTACTGTGTACTTCAAGAATCGACAGCCGATTAATCTATTGTTGAAATACCTACTCAATGTTCATTGCCTTTACACTAGGTAAGTATTAAAAACAATGGGTAGCTTCACCTTGACATTAAGCTCACAAGTACGCTGATACTTATCAATCGAAAGTGCTACCCAACACAGCTTACTAGATAGTAGATATGGCGAGTTTGGCTCGAATTATATTCGTTGGATTCTACGAATAATTTGCAACCTTAGCCTTGCCGTAAATTAATTTAATGACCTTTGTTGGGTGGTATTTGAAAGGTAAGTCTTGGGTTCGATTATTGTCGTTTTATATAACTGAAAAGTCATTATAGGATTAACTTGTGAAAAGTTAATACTTTCACCATAAATAACGCTTAGTCTTCTCACACTAGAAATTTAAACATACACAGAAACACACTACAACATACCCCAGTCGGGGAGCGGAATCGAGACCGCTCGATTTGCTAATTGAGCTGCGAAGAATACCTATTTGTTAGCTACAGATAAACGTAATAGGCATTGATGTTTGATATACATCAATGGTAATATAGGTCAATCATTACTGTCTGGTCTCACAGGGCTCTTATTATATTTTATGATAGATCATCATTTGATTTTTTTTTTGAATCCGTGAATAAATATAGTTATCCTAATTATCCTAATTGAATATTAATTAAGTTCCTATTGATATATACATATATAACTAGCTGCGCCCCGCGGTTTCACCCGCATAGTTACCGTTCCCGTGGAGAATACGGGGATAAATTGATTTTATTTTTTCGTTAATTTTCCAATGTTTTTAATAGTTATTCTGCTATTCGGGACGGAAACAAATCCAACAAATCAAAAACCATGGCAATCGGTCCAGCCGTTTTCGAGTTATTATATAAGTGTTGTAACAAACTCGACTTTCTTTTATATATAAAAAGATATAGCCCTGCCTTCGAAGCGAGGAGGAATTCGATTTCCGGCCAGGACACGTGAAATTGGTTCTCTGGTCTTGGGTGTTTGTCTTGTGTTTGTGCAGTAAATATTCATGAAAATTTCACGTTTTTTATTCTTTTCATTTTAGCCCTATATTCGTAAATTGTCTATTTTGAGGTTTGATTATAATATATTATAATATTTCTTAGTTGAAATAAATACTTTGAATAAATATTGGTGCAAAAATATCGTTCATCTGATTCTTTATGCATTATTACATCAGATTACGATCTGTATTGTCAACCTTCTGCGATCAATCAATGTATTTGTATTCAAAGCACAAAATGAAATGTAGACCGCCAAACTATGTTTTCTTCTGTGGTACAACTAAACGTTTTCCTTAAAGATATTTCTTGGCGTACATCGGATAAAATAAATCAACAAAAATCATAAAACGTAACTATAATATTCCAAAATATGAACTAAATGTATTACTCGTACAAAGGTGGGCTACTTTATTCATTCTGTGATTTCAAATCATCACAATGGTTTTTTATAGATATGGTTTGTTACACGGCTAGAGTGTGGTGTTTACGGAATGTCTTCCCTACCCTAGGCATGGAAAGATCTAAGACGCATCATATGCGAAGAATTTATATGTCTTAAGTTATGAAACAGCAATGCTATTTAGATCTTCCCCTAAAGAAGTATGAGGAGACCCAACTCCACTATTTACTTTTTGATGTAGCAACATTCTCTACTCTTCCAGCTCTAGGTATCACCTTTAGCTGGATTTCGATTTAATATAAATAGAAACTAAAGATCGACATTTCTTGTTCACGGATATAGCCAATCGTAATCATTAAATTCTATTTATTTCCATTTGTAAGTTTGGTCGATCACAGTACATTTCAGTTTAAAAAACAATTTCATGGTCTTAAATCAGTATACTTTATGATATTTTTTAATAAATTTAATTATTTATTTATTATGATTACTTAATATACGATTGCAATCAGATATATGCGATCTCTCACTGCAAGACTTATACATTACAATGTAGCCGCACACAACTCTAAACGGTAATTTCTAAACCGGAACTCAGTTCAAGAAAACTTGGATAGGTTTTTACTTTTAGCATTTTTGTAACCTGAGTCATTCGAGCTACGACAACGCGACAATGCAAACGTGGCGTTGTATGGTGTCGTAACAGTTGGCAACCTTGTGAAGGACGATCGTGCGCGCTGGGAAATTTGCCGCGTGCGCGCGCATTTTCATCAGCTTGGACCTTGCCCCGCCCTATATGTTACTATACTGAGTAAAACATTGTTCTCCAACTAATTATAAATAGTTGCCCGTGGTACTTGGCACATCTTCGAGGGCGTGTGACATTTACCGAAAATTTAACAAAACTTAGAAGCAGATACGGGTGGTCTTAAATGTTTTAAAATATCCATGGAAATTAGCACCATCTAGCCCCAAACATAGCTTAGCTTGTATTATGAGATATATATAACTGATATAAGCTGTGAGGTCAAAGCTCTTACCAGATTGACTCTGGCACCGGTATACTTTCGACGGAGGGATCTCAGAGGGAATAGGAAGTTAAGGGAACCTAGTCCGTATTGGCAGTTATCACAAATATAATTAATAATTGGTTCTAGGACATATCTTTCAATCAGCTCGATCCGTCACTCGTCTCAGGATGTTTTCCTTCTGAATTTTGAGTCCGTGGCATACTTTACTTTCGTGACTTCATTTTTTGCATGTTTGGATTTAAACCTGAAAGCCGCAGGTCTAACAATATATTTTAGTTTGCTTTATTTGAGAAACCAACTTGTATATAACGTAACTATATCTATATTTTGTTATTTATACCCGTGCTCATAGAGTCTAAATATATATTCATTACGAAATGTGGCACTTTTTGCTAATTGAATGCTTGCTTGTATAATATGAATATATAAGCTCATTCAAATGCAAAATGTCTGGTCAAGTGAGTCAGTCGAAATTTTGCAGCCTTAAAGAATAGCTAATTACAATTGAGAGAGCGTGGTCAGAATCTTAAGACTATGTACATTGATAGTAACCGGTCAAGTACGCGACGGAAAGTAGGACTTGATTAAATGTGCCAATTTATATTGGATTTGATGGTAATATTAAACTATCGAGCCGCCCTAGCTTCGCACTGCTGCAAAACGTGTAACTTGTAGGTTTTTTTACAAATTTACGGTTTTCGGTTAGGCATTTATTCCTTTACTTGTGCTACATGACATTGCTTCTTGGCAAATTTCATTGATCTAGGTAAATAGGCTTTGATTCCCTTGCGAGAGTCAAAAAATGCGGCATAAACGGAGCATATACGGCAGTATCTTTTGATTGCGTTGAATTTGATATCAATTTTGATACCTAAACGCGATCCTGAGAAAAAGGGTCTTGACATACAGACAAACGGACAACAAAGTGATTTATGGGTTCCGTTTTTATATTTTAAGATACGGAACTTCATACTCTACCTAAATGTAGAGTCATAAAGAAGAATACAATTATATCGATTTTTAAATGTATTTTGATGAGTCATTTTAAAATATGGGAACGGGTTATGTGGTGCGTTAGTTAACTTACCCCTAATTTTTTTGAAAAATATACTAATACTTTTTGTCGTACTGTCGATGCATTGATGCGATGAGTTCCGGTCGAATTGAACTTGTAATGAGCATAAAGTTGTGCGTGTTCTTCGGGCTTAGATTTTGTATTAGTTCATGCTCCCTGCATCACAGGAAATCTTATTGCAAAGTTATGAATAGCACAGGCACACTCAAATTACCCTACCAATTCTTCCCCTAATTTCTTCTAATAACGGCTGCGTAGCTTAGTTGCTACTGAGTAGTCCTGTCTTCGAAGTGAGGGATCCTATTCCCGGCCAGGGCATGAGCATAAAGTTTGTTCTTGTGTCTTGGGTGTTTGTTTCTTGTTTTTGTGCTCACAGGGAATCCTAGTGTAGGGGCATGAATGTATAAACGTATTAAACATATATTATAATACTATTATACTAACCTAAGTGTGGTTCAGAGTAATTTGGATTACTAGATAAAGCTAAAGTTAGTTTACAAACAAGCTATTAAAGTAAATGACTCGTTAAATAATTACTAACATGAACATAAAGAAAATAAATCCTTCATGATTCTAACATACATTGCTGGCTAGATACTGAATGGCATTGCTCTATTTGTATAATTTCGCTTAAAGTTCGCAACATGTTGTAACATTAAACTAGTTATTTCACTATGAGTATGAGCCTGTTTTAAATGTCGACAAGTGTCAAATGCACTCGCATAACTCGACCAATTTAGATTTGATTATTGTACCGTAAGAGTACATGGCTAAGTGAGCATGCATGCACAAAATTAAACGGAATATGCAAGAAATAATAATAAATAATATACTTTTACACACTCATACCTCTGTACTAGGATTCCCAGTGTTGCAGATGGCATGGACAAACACAAAAACACAAGACAAACACCCAAGACCCGAAAACCAACCTCATGCTCACCACACAAAGTGTGCCACAAACATTCATACTTACATGCGTGATACATTCAGTGATTGATTTGTCTTTCAGTCGATAGAAATTCATTAAGAATATATATGCAACACGCGTTTTACGTTTCCTCAATGCTTTATTTAACGGTATTCTAACCGTGAAGATAGTCGATGTCTCCTGAAAACATATTATTTGGTAAATATAGCGAAGAATCGGTGTGACCGCCAAGTTTCATAGGCCAGTGATGTTGCAAGTAGGGCTATTGTTGACATGGCATTGTCCAGCCGTCCCCTCGGCCGTGCCGGTACGTGCGTACTTGAATATATTTAAATTTGGAGATGCGACCAGGATGAGGCAAGCGTCAACGCCAACTACTATAAATGCTGATAGTTGCCAACAAGGGGTACAGTTAACAGCTCTAAGCATCCCCGAACGCATCTCATCAAACAACAGAAATGGCTTTCAAGGTACGGAACCAATGGATTGTTTTGTGAAAAAGTGAACATAAAAGTGACGTGATCGAGTGATCTAGTGATATACGAATCAAGCAATATTTTTATACAAGTGTAATTACGAAATAATTTCATACATTGCGTCCAATGTTTCAAATTAACCACCTGCACACAGTTTTAGAACACATCAATATATCGCTATGCCTCGACATTGATATGAGTGGATATAAAACATTAATGTTTCATTAGAAACGACACGTGTCCTGCATATAAATTAGACAAACCAATACAAATATGCCTTGATTGAAAACTAATAGAATATATTAACTTTATTTCAGTTGGTGGTCTTCTCTTGCCTGGTTGCCGTGGCTTACGGTAGCGTGGCAGTGGCTCCTGCTGCATATGCGGCGGCCCCTGCTGCTTATGCAGCGGCTCCCGTCGCATACGCTGCACCCGCGGCGAGACTGGAGGAATTCGACCCCCTGCCTCAGTACAGATTCGGATACGACGTAGCCGACTCACTCACCGGGGACTACAAAAGCCAGACGGAGCAGCGCGATGGAGACGTGGTACAAGGACAGTACTCGCTGGTCGAATCTGATGGTACCCGACGCGTAGTAGACTACACTGCGGATTCTGTCAACGGATTCAACGCGTACGTGCATAACGAGCCTTTGGTTGCCGCTGCTCCCGCTGTCGTTGAGCCCGCAGTTGTGCCCGCACGCTACACTGCTCCAGTCGCCGCTCCAGTAGTGGCCCAGCCGGCTATTGCCCCCGCTCGTTACGCCGTTGCACCTGCTGCGGCGCAGTACTACGCTCGCTACGCCGTCGCTCCCGCCGCCGCTCCTGTTGTAGCCGCCCGCTACGCAGCTGCCCCGGTCGTAGCGCCTCGCTACGCCACCGCTCCCGTCGCCGCCGCCTACGCAACCGCACCAGTGGCAGCTCGTTACGTCGCCGCTCCCGTTACCGCTCCCATCGCCGCCCGCTACGCCGTGGCCCCTGCGCCTGCAGCGTACGCCCAATATACGGCTCCATTCGCTGCGTACACCTCATACGCTAGCCCAGTGGCTGCCGCTTACACCGCCCCAGTAGCAGCTCCAGCTCCCGCTGCTGTCGCCCCGACACGCGCCGCTCCTGCTAAGATCGTCCAAGCCACTGCCGCCGGTTATAGATACCCTTAGATTACCACCAACTTGATGGCCCACTTCTTACCTTTAAAGACTTGATTTGTATATACATAATTAAAATGTTTTGTTTATTTTTTACAAGAGGAAATTGAAGTAACTGAATAAAAAGTTCATAAAAAAATATTGTTGCTTAAATGACGACCTCATTTAGAATAACTGTTTACTTGCAAGAAAATACTCGATTGTATTTTTATAACTAACAAAATCTAAACGAACTCGCCACATGTCAACAAGAATGGAACATAGTCATGTGTTTTATCAATATCAATCAGCTGATTGGTCCTTTCCATTTGACAATGCAATGCAGAAAAAAAATATTAAACGCACGACTCCCTAACGAAGAGTAGAAGAAAGCACACAATCAGTAATTTTATTTATTTTACACATGTTGTAAATAAGAAAGAATAGTAGAAAACACTACATTTACGAGTAGGGTATGATGATGCTCTGGTTAAATATGCATGTTGTGAATAGTTTACTATACCATAATAATTTACTTTACAAGTACATAGGATTTTTAAATTTTATCATGCACAAGCGTACCTAAATGTAGATTTCTTCGGGAAGCCATATTCAATAAACCTTGTTGATGTATGGTGTTACATGTGTACGTGGAGGTATGTTTAAGTAAAATCGACAGCAAGCATTTTGGACTCTTTGAATAAGTCGTTGCCTGGTTGAAAGTAATCGAGGACCATGCAATATATCACCATAGTTCAGATCAGACAGTACAAGTCTCTCAGTGAGCATTATGCGAACATCTTCCCGTAATGAATTCCTAATTCCATAATGGCTCCAATTTAAAAAAAATCTTATCTGATCAGCCTGTTTTGATAATCAGTCTTTTGCGCCGAGGTTAGATTAAAATTTAACTGATGTTCATCCTAATTGGCGTATTTTATAATTGGACAGTGTGGCAGTCGCTTCAAGCATATCTCGTCGTTGGGCACTTGCTCGTTGAATTTTGTTTTTTTTTGATTTAATTACAAACAATTACAAAAATTACGCAATAAAAACACACCTGTGAAAATTAACTACAAGGTAATCCGAATCGTTTGGGATAAATACAGTTTTAATCTTCATAAAATACAGAAAATGATGAACTTAAGATAAAATAAGACGATGAACTTAATTTCATAAGTATTTTGTCACTCAAAAAGTAACTTATTTTAAAAATATTAACGGAGACCTAAATGTTAATTCAGGAAATAAGCTATTTTAACCAAATTTCATCTAAATCCAAACTCAAACTCATTTATTCCTTTAGATCTCAACCATTATTTGAACACGTCAAATTTCACACACAAGTAAACATACTCGTAAGCATTTAATGTATGACAGGAAATCTTTCGGCACATTACATGCTCACAGATATGTCAAATGACAGTCAGAATTTATATTTTAGCTAGTCTTATTTGTTAAGTTTACGTCTGTTTCAATTCTAAACGACCAACCCGAGGGGAAGGCACAGACAAGAAAATCCACGGGTACAGTATTACATATTCGCGAATGTGGTACTGCGTCTAGATTGTAGCAAGTATAGTAAGCTTTTGAAACAAGTTAACGTTTGATAAAAGCTTTAAATTTATTTATTGACTTTTGTTGGCCAATGACCTTTAAAAGAATTAATAACCTAGTAGCGAACACACCGAGTTTATTTTTATGCCTAGTGTTATTATTTTCACCTTTTTTTGTGAACATACTAACATGTTTACGAGTGTACATCGATTTTTTGTACATTATTGTACTGGCATGTAACCATAATTATATAATTATGTCCTTATATGTTTTACGCAATGATCTTGGGGACTCAGATTGGAACTGCGCGAACAGTCCTATTTTGCAACACAATTATGGGGTCGATATCTGCTGGTTGCCCCCAAAGAAGTATGCCATATGACATATAGTATGATATATATATGATAGTATGATATATAGAAGTATGCAGTATCAGTCTTTGAGAACAGAACTCTGTTCGAAAATTTATCAATTTGTGGGCTCCACTGAAGCTTATTGTCTATAGTTAATCCTAGGAACGTTGCTATCTACGAGATCTAACTGTTCATCCTTAATTTTAACATAAATATCAACTTTTTGAACGTTAGGAAAATCAACCCGTTGAAACATAAGAGCATGAAGGAGTAACAAAAACACACGCTCACACACACAGAGACACACATACATACTTTTGCCTTTATAATATTAGTGTGTTTAAATTTTCTTAAGGTGCAACATTGAATCTACATTATTCATATTTTCATAGTCAAAATCTGTATTAATTATTAGGTACTAACCCCTAGCCTTAAGTTACTAACACGTTTGGATCTAGTTGTCTCAATAAATAAATTATTATTATTATTATTATTATAGATCACAAGTGTAGTTTGGACTCGTCAAAATTTAAGCGCAAATGGATCAAGGTAAACATCATGTCCGGGAAACCCGCGAGTAACACCGCGGGGCGTAGCTAGTGTGATTTATAAATCTATTTCAAGGATAAACCGAGTAGTTTTAAGGCCACTACATCCAGTTAGCTATGATTCACTCCCGGAATAGCCAAAAATTACAAAAAAGAACGTTACATGTCTCGATCGCCATCGCCCATCGCGTATTTCGCAGCACTTTCTTCAATGAGCCTTATGGTATTGTTGTCACGTCTTACGTTACGTAGTGGTTGATATATAACGTGGACGAGCCCGGGGTATGCACATTCCACATCGAGGACTGTGCTCATCCTATCCCACGCAAACAGACATGGAATCCAAGGTGAGTAAATTAATAAAATTAATTTAATGAAATACTGATCTAATTGTTCTGGTTTTGAAATTTAATTTTTAAACATTTCCTGGTATAAGTTTCACTTTTAAATTTAATGACAGTGCCAGTTATTAATGCCACTAAAATACAATTCCAAAATTTAACTACAATGAAAATAATAAACTAGGACTATAGACTATAACTATAATAAATATAGGAACTATCTTCAGTATTGTACAATCAAAATCTATTCCACACTAGCTGTTCCCCGCGACTATGTCCGCGTGGAATTTACCATATTTTTTGCTGAGACCACTAATTCTTTTTTTTCACAAATTTAGTTACTTATTATAACATCAGCTATCTGCCAGTGAAAATCGGTCCAGTCGTTTCGAAGATTAGCCGGACTAAACAGACAGATAATCAGAAAAAAATTAAAAAAAAAAATGTGCTTATTTGTTATTTGTATATGCTTTCGAGTTATATATATTATACAATAATATCAGATTTTTACCATTTTTTTTTTTGTTTTTTTGTAGTTACAAACAAACTTTTAAATTTTAATTAT
Organism: Aplocera efformata; assembly: GCA_921293045.1. Taxonomy (NCBI): domain Eukaryota; kingdom Metazoa; phylum Arthropoda; class Insecta; order Lepidoptera; family Geometridae; genus Aplocera; species Aplocera efformata. The sequence goes on from OV121057.1 coordinate 5,217,436, forward strand.
TTGTATTTTTTATCCGTGAAAGTACCATAACATCTTTTTAAAAGCTCTCGTAATAGATATTGATAGTGCGTATCAATGCCTAGACATCATGTGTTTCGAAGCGAAACAGTGTTAAGTGCATTTAGAAAGATAAAATCATGGCAGTGACAGTGAAGCACATAGCGCTCATCCTTATGATTCAGAAATAAAGTACGCAATTTACTATTCGTTTTATCGGCTCTATTCGAAATGAATAATGTCTAGCCCTGAAGACGCTTGCGATGCGGCGCGTGCGCAGGATTGACCAACGCGATCTATATCCAGTACTTTACGACACCGCCCCATAATAGATAACTATTGCTATTCTGTGGACACTGACCTGTCGCTTTCGTTCCGAACCGACAACAATACAAACTGTTTGTCTGTCCATTGTTATTATATTGGTTTTAACTTTATTGTTTTCAATAGAAGCTTAGTACATGCAATTTCATTGCATTGCATTGCATTGTAAGGACATGCAATTTCTTTTACTTGTATGACATATTTTTTCTAGATATTTTGATTTAACAACCCAATGATTGATCTAATTTTTATAACATTTCTATGGTACCAATTTGAAAGTACATTATTTTAAATAAAAAAAATATTTTTTTAAATCGGTTGATAAATGACGGATAACTGAGGTTACAAAAACAAAAAATTGATATCCTCCTCTGAAAGTTGCTTGAGAAGAGACGCGTAAGCCAATAACAATAACAATAACAATAAGCCAATAACAGGCGAACACAGCATAAGTATTCACTCAGAGGCCGTGCACTAAATAATCATATATGACAGGAGTACTTTGAATGCTGATATTTTTGCAATGGTTTATAATTTATGAGGAGCAAACCGATCATTGTATGCTAATGCCACCCACGTAGAATAATATTTCGATTTTAAACAGAATACCTGGAATACCTATCAAAAAGTTTAAAATGATGCTTTAGTGAGTGATGACAGCCATGTTTAACCCCATCAGTTTAAATATTTAACAGTTTGTTTTGTGATATCAAGAAAATGACGGCTAATGCTGCTTTTTTCTTAATTTAACCAAAATGTTAGTTGGTAATTTTAATTGGTATAACAGCCAACAATATACTGGAAAGTGTTAGCCGAGTTGTTCGTGGGATACATGGCTGTGATGTGCTTATCACTTACTAAAGCATCATTTTAAACTTATGATTTAGATGTTAAACGAATCATTTTGACATTTTGTTGTATTACATCAGCAGTTTTTATTGTGAAAAAGACATCAACGCGCTCCACCGCTTGGGTAATTTTAACTTCAGTCAGTTTTCATTTAGACCATTTTGTATCGCTTTTATCTGTACACTAGCGTTTATAATAAACATATCGGTTTATTTTACTTAACACGTAATATTGATACTATACAAACTATTTACCCATGCGGGTATCAATCCTGTCTCATATTTTTTTGAGTCGATCGTGACGGAGCTTACTGACGGCCCACATGGAGTTAAGTGCCCATAAAAAAAATTACAACTCTTCCTTTACCATGGGTATGAGAAGACTGAAGTCGTATCGCATTGCGTCATTTTGAAAACCTTATGCCACCAAGATCATCGTAATAAGAGTAATGATAGGACACATCACGCAAATGCATGTGGGTTTATCTTTTGTTGAGAATAAAGCCTTCATAAGTATGTATTAACGTACAATTTTAGTCAACATTTTATGGTAATACATCAACGTAGTGACCATAATAGATATTTTAGTACCAGCGCGTGGTTAATTTTAATATTCTCGATGCATAATGCAAAGAAAGGTTTATATTTGAGCATGTCGCAAGGCAAACAGTGGCCATACTCGAAGCACTGAACAATCGATGCATATAAATGTGCATCAACACGGCACCGTAGTATTACAGCATTCCTGCCATGATGACAATAATTGAACTACTCCACATTTGGGTAACAATTTCAGTAGAACCATTACAATGCGTCACATCTATCAATAACTATTATTATTACGAAATAGCTTTTTGTAACGTAAGTAAATTTAGGTGACATGCTTTTCCCATTAAATTTGTAAGACTGTAATACGTTCCCACAAAAAACTTGACAAATACTCATTGATATAAATTTATTTTTATTCAATACTAGCGGAAAGCCGGCGTGTGCTACTACGCTAAAAAAATACTACATTTCGTGCCTATTGCCTTGTTTTAGTGATCTAAAACCATCTTCGCATTTAACGTGTGTGTAAATAAAATAAAGAATGTTTTAATTTTCCAGATTGTAGTATTCATCTGCCTGGTCGGCGTCGCCGCATCCAGCGTAGTAGCACCAGCTCCCTTTGCCCGCGTGGACCCCCTACCTCAATATTCCTACGGCTACGATGTGCAAGATGCATTGACAGGAGACTACAAAGGCCATCAGGAGCAGAGGAATGGTGACCTCGTCACCGGATCATACTCTGTCGTCGACCCCGACGGTACCAGAAGGATTGTAGACTACGCTGCTGACCCTATCAACGGGTTCAACGCTGTTGTCCGAAGGGAACCTTTGGTTGTGCCAGCCCCGGCACGATTCATCGCCTCTGCGCCTGCGCCAGTTGCACCACAGCCCGTTTTCGCCAGGGCACCCCTGTATGCTCCCGGTCCCGTCGTAGCTCGGGCACCCCTATACGCTTCCGCTCCTGCACCTCTCCTGGCTCCTAGACTACCCTACCCCTACTACTACTAGATGAATTATTACAATTTTGTTGTTGCTTTGTACTTTTATAGGATTTTTTATGACTGTTATTTATGATATTAAATGATATACAATAAACAAATTTGACCATTTCAATGTAATACCTACAAACGTTTGGCCTTCGCTTGGTAGAATTATTTATTTTAATTGATAAATTTAAGTATTTCCGTTTATAGACATGTGTTATTAGTGATAAAAGCTCATATAACATTTCGTTTAAAATATAGGGAATGTCTAATTTAGCCACGACTTGACTCGACAAATTCATATCTATAGACTGAAGCCATCCAACCGATGTGCATTAGGCACAAAATGTATTTCTTTTTTTAGCGTAGTAACACACGCCGCGTATCCGCTAGTATAATATACTTTGTAATATCTGTGTCAATAGCCAGCAAACTTGATTTGCCATGCCTATTGGATACTTATCTAGGCCTACCTCGGCCTAAGTCATACCAATTGACATTAGGCCCAGAGATCCCTAGCGTAGGTAACATCGTGACCCATTCCTACTTATGAAGACCGGTATGCGTTTGATCGCTCCAAAATAGGAGAACACATCGTGTAACAAACATAATAAATCCATAGAACGGAAATTAAAATCTCCTTTTATGACATCGGTTAAAAGGGATCGTCACCTACGTGAGCGACATGGATGCAATTTTTTTTTATGGTATAGGGCGGCGGACGAGCAGACGGGCCTCCTGATGAAAAGCGGTCACCGCGCCCATGAACATCTACAACACTAGAGGCAATGCTGATACACTGCCGGCCTTTCATAAATAGATTAACCCGCCGTTTAAAGGACCCCATATCGAAGCTCTGGGGGAAAACCGCATAACCTACAACCTACTCGTACGCGGAAGGAACAAAATATTTGGAGTGTATAGCAATATGTGATGAAGGTTGCCGACGCTTATTGTGGTGAAGATTGTCTAGTTGTTCTTTGCAGATCACTTGAGTGAGCAACATGTGTTTGGTCTTTAGTTGGATTGGTGTTTTTTGTGTGGCTAATCGTTTCTGTTGCTAATAGGTCGATCCCGTCAATACTTACTTACTTTGTTAAAGGGATCATGCTCGCGAAAAGAAAGTAATCCTTCCATTAGGGGTTTCTTACTTTTTCTTCCCCATGGAAGGTCGAATAGGTTTAAACAAGCGGTAAACTTATAATAGTTTTAAGAACACATGCTCTTGTAGGTATTTATTTAATTATTAAAAAAAGAAATTGACGTTTTCAAGTAATTTTTAAGAATTCAATGGAAATATAGATTTTTGACTTTGAATTTGACTTTGACTTCGAATACTTGTCGATAAGTGATGTCGGAGGCCGTCGGGCAGCTTAAGAACTACAAAACTGGGTTTACCATTTATATGAATGAGAGAAAGAGACTACGCAAGTGCCCGAAAACATATGTTTATGATAAATTTTTACCTACGGACGCGTGCGACTGGACCCCTCAAAACGTATGATATTTTTCTAATTAATTCGTATTTTATTGTTTTATTTCAGTAGGTATCTTATATACCTATGCGATATCCTAGTTAAGGTCACTAGATCGATTCACTACTAAGTTAAAACATATTCGATTATCAGAACAAACGACCTCACCGGTAATAAGATAATAAGTTCGGCCACAGAAAATATAATATTACACATCATACTATATATTATACATGTACCTACTAAGTTTGGCGAACAAACGAGGGCGGCCAGAACTGACACATTCCACTGAAGATCGTGACCTTCCTTGTTAGGCATGCTGCTCACTGGCGCTGGTCGTACTGATAACTTTTTATTTTCTCTTCTCTTCGTGCGAGTAAGTGGCCAACTATGTTTCAAGGCTTTCAAGCTTCCGACAGAAATATAAATGAATATTCATAGAAATTCAATACTGATAACAGTTGGTATGAGGTGAATGTAAGACCAGTCATCACATGCCAACTATTATCAGATAGATCTATTTAACTTGTTACTCGCTAAAAATATTTTCCAGACATCTAATAATGTAATTTTTGTAATTTTATTAAGACTCCAACATCTATGAACGTATGTAAAGTATTTCCTCAATGTGAGAAGATAGATCAAATTAAATTTAGGCCAACGCATTACGCATTCATATCATCGGGACGAGAATAGGGGACCCCAAGTGATGACGATCCAAATGATTTCGAAGCAGAGCAAAGAATTCAACAAATTGGCTTCATAACAGTATAAATGTATATACCCTGGACAAACAGCTAGTGTACACCAGGCCTTAAATGCTTCAATTAAAAGCGAAAGTAATAAGCTCCTCGTAGGTGCTGGGTTCGATTACCAGCGGTGACGTCACAATCCGAATGTCACGAGTGGACACGCGACCGGTATAAAATGAGAGCAAGCCCCGCATTTGGCAGTTCCATCTCATCGTTGAACTTATTCACATCCTGCAATGGCATTCAAGGTACCATGGATTTGATAAGCATCAGAAATTTTATAAAATCATTCATTTATTTAAAACCAGCCATCATTACATTTTTTAGGGCAACCAAAACCTCTAATCTTTTCAACCAAGCACAAAGGGCAAGATCATAAGATTATAAATATAAAATCAAGAGATATTTTAATTGTTGCTCTTATAAAAAAAAACTATTTTAACTTGTAAAGGGATATTCTAAGATTTTGTAATTACTAAGAACATATTTAACACGATATCTTATTTCAGCTTGTCGTGTTGAGCGCTCTGGTCGCCGCAGCCAGCGCGGGCCTCCTCCCCCAGGTGCAGTACTCTGCCCCTGTCTACGGCCACGCCGTGCAGGCTCCCGTCTACCACTCTGCTCCTGTGAGCTACGCCGCACCCGCCAAGGTGGCCGTCGAGGAATACAACTCGCACCCCCAGTACACCTTCTCATACGACGTGCAGGACGGACACACCGGTGACTCCAAGTCCCAGCACGAGACTCGCGACGGTGATGTCGTGAAGGGATCCTACTCGATCGTAGAGCCTGATGGCACCAAGCGCACCGTAGAGTACACCGCTGACGACCACAATGGATTCAACGCAGTCGTGCACAGGGAGCCCCTCGCTCACGTCGCTAAATATGCCGCCCCCGTCGCGTACGCCGCACCCGTCGCTAAGTACGCCGCCCCCGTCGCGTACGCCGCCCCCGTCGCTAAATACGCCGCCCCCGTCGCGTACGCCGCTCCCGTCGCTAAGTACGCCGCACCCGTGACCTACGCCGCCGCTCCCGTGGCCAAGATCGCCTACTCTGCACCCGTCTCTTACTCCGCTCCTGCCTACTACCACCATTAGACCAAACCGCTCAAAAAAAGAAAATCTACCAATATTATCTTGTAAATAAATTATTTATTTAAATACTATTGACTGTATATTATTAGAATGCGATCAGAACCCAAAGATATTAATATAATCAATCTAAGCACAACTCGATACAATTGAATTTATTGATGTTAAAAGTTCATCGCTATACAAGTTAACATCGGTTAAATATCGAATAATTGGAAACCCATAGTCTTTGATTTGGGAGGTGGTGCCAATGATTTCTCGGGACCAGGAATGACTGATAAGCCACGTTGACGACGCTTTCTCCGCTCGGCGACAGACTCTCCGGCTTCTGGCTTGCGTGGCAGTACTGAGAACCTTCGACCAGTCGGTACCGTGGACATGCGTTTGAATAGCACCTGCGTTTCAACCTTTTGCTGCTCGTCCATAACGGCCACAATCTGCTTCTCTCTCTGTATAATGGCCTTCCGCTCATCCGCAGCCACGGCCTCATTAGCCATCTCTGAGCATTTGCTCAAAAACGCTTGCACTCTTTCCGGATCCTGCATTTTTTTCGACCATTCATACGCTTCTTCGACTTGAATCCGTACTTCATTAGCGTTACCTTGCTGCATATCTCCACTCATAAGAACGAAGCAACCGTTGAGCCACCAAGTTATACTACTCAATTCTTGAGCTTCCCTCTGACATCTTTTGGCATAAAACTTAGCGAGGGCATAGTTCTTTTGAGTGCACAGCAGTCGTGATAGTTCGTACATTAACCAGCATTTCATCGTAGAATTCTCACACATCTCGAGAGTTGCGACAACTTTTGCGGTGGCTTCTTTGATATCGATGAACTTATAAGGATAAGTGGCCATAACAGAATCGAATGACTGTGGCCGCCCAACAGGTAGACCCATAAGAAACGCGATACGTCTACGGTTTCCACGCTCACTGAGAGTGTATGAAAGTCTATGTTGCGATAGATATCCATCACCGACGGCTCTGTACAAGCGGTCCGTATATATTTCCTTATCAGGTAGCGTTCGCGGTGTCTTTCCATCGAGAAACATTTGCATACGCTCGGCTTGAGCCATCAGATCCATCACACGGTTGGCTCGCATACTCTTTTCAATTGTCTTCAATAAACGCTCTGCGGTTCGAGCACCGATCTCACGTTCTTTGATGAGAACTGCTTCTTTATACTTGTTCTGGTATTTGGAATCAGCTTTTTCAGCCAGTCTGATCGTGTAATAAGGACGTTGGGACCGTAGCATATCTTGTCGCTCGGTCAGTGACCTTAGAGCTTCCTTCACGATACCTTTAAGCTCATGACTACCTTTCGCATTTGCAGACATCAAACGAGGATCTTCTGTGAGTTCGTGAAGAAAAAATTTATCATACGCCATGGGACCAAGGTATTTCATAGCTAGAACTCGAGAAAGAGTAAGAGTTTTTCTAGCTTCCATCTGAGTTAATTTCTTCTTTCGTTCGGGTTTGGGAATTCGGCAATTGTGCAAGGCTTTCTGGGGTGCATCTTCATCAGTATTTCGTGCGGCTTCTGTTTGCTTGATCAACGGGAGGAAATCTAACATGACGCTACCAGCATTGATTCCAATACAGTCTTGTATAGTTTCAACTCCCTGGTTTATGCCTTCCATGAAATAAGGGGGTTGTCGTCGGAACCTTGCTCCTCGGTAGTTCATGACGACGGAGCGTTCGAAATCAGACATGGTGTACATAGCTCGAGCCTGCATGTTCCGGGCAATCATGTTACCTGGTTCGAGTTTGAGTGCAATTTCAGCATCTGCGTAGGCTTGCACTGGCTGCACCGCATCAGCGCAAACCTGACTCCGCCCCGTAAGCATCCGTACATCGTCAGGTGCATTTTTAAACGCTTCATCATAAGAAGCTTTTGCTTTCTCAAATTGCTCGAGACGCCGAAGAAAAGCACCTCTTTCGCGATACACAGTTAACGCGCCATATAGTTGTTTTTCTTCCATTTTAATATCTTTAGAGTTATTAAAAGTTATATAAATACAAAAGTCAAAAGTTAGTGACAAAACATCCTTTTGTCTCTAACTTTTGACAACTCTATCAGATTTGACATCGAAGTGTCTATAATACAAAGTTCAACTTTTCATGGACATTCTATTTCGTCATGACGAGGAAAAGAAGAGTGAAACTAAAAATTTATTTTAGGTAGTAATTTAAAGCCATTTAATATCCGTTATATGTCCTTGTTTTTTAAGATGTTCAGTAGGCTACGTATCTTGCAGCAGGAGCGTACGCTACTGGGGCGGCAGCATATCGGGCAACTCCAACAGGGGCAGGGTACGCGGCGGCAGCGTAGCGCGCAAGGGCAGGAGCGGGGTAAGCCAGGGGAGCGGTGTAAGCGGCGGTGTAGCGGGCTGGAGCTACCGCGGGTGCGGCGGCCACTGGGGCGGCGGCATAGGCAGAAACCGGAGCAGCAGCGATGCGAGCAGGTACAATTGCGGGTTCAGCCACGATGGGAGCTGCAGCTAATAGCGGCTCTTTGCGCACAACCGCGTTGAAACCGTTGACAGAATCCGCAGTGTAGTCTACCACGCGACGGGTACCATCAGATTCAACCAGCGAATACTGTCCTTGCACCAAGTCCCCATCACGCTGCTCCGACTGGCTTTTGTAATCACCGGTTAGTGAATCGGCTACATCGTACCCAAACCTATATTGAGGCAAGGGGTCAAATTCTTCGAGCCGCGCCGCGACCGGCGCTGCTACCACTGGTTCGGCCACAAGGGGGGCGGCTACCGGGATGTTCCCAGCGTGTACTATAGCCACAAGGCAGGAGATGATGACGAACTAGAATAAAAAATAACCGTTACTATCTAATTTATGAGCGGTGCACACATCCACTGTACTTGAAACAGTGACATGATTTCGTGAGGGCGAGTCTAGAGTAGTTGCGTAAGCGCTTGCCGAGAAATTACTAACAAGCCGAGGATACCGTTCTTCAAGGACGTATAGTCTCGCTTACTGCATCACAATTAGCTTAGAACGCTACTACACGTTTCCATTAAAATATCTCATAGACAATGTGAATAATGTCAGAGTAAAATAAACAAAGTTAAAGCGGAATGCGAAATTTAATTATCGAATTTATCGGTCACCTAATGTTATGCTCATTTTCTTATCTAAGTCGTTAATAATGTTAAGATTTTTTCATGATGTTTCCTCTAGTCGATCTAATCACATGAATATAATAATACATTGAGAGTATCTTTGCAAATCAGTTGAATTAAGATTTTCTTCAGTGTGTTGAACTGTAAATTCGTATTGTGATTATTGATAATGCTTGAATCAATGACAGTTACAATGACAGCTCATTTTCAAGTTATAGAATTACTTCATCTTATGTAAATAATAATGATTAATATATTCTACAAACAGATTACAAGGGATGAATTAACATGCGACATTCTTATTGGCCATAAAAGGCTAAATATTTTTGACAATGTATTACGGTTATCTATCTCTAATCATCTTGAATTATTAAAAGGATTTGTTAAAATAAAAGATTACCTTATGGACCATTTTTGCTTGGATGGTTTGTGGAAGATGTCAAGAGTGACTATGATCCTGGTGTGTCCGCCAAGGTATTTATACCAGTAGCAAATTGTGACACAGCCAAGTTCATGCTTTGTATTATGCGTGCATCACTATAGATGTGCGCGCAATTGAAAATGAGCTACAATTTGTCAATGGCACAAAATTTCGATTGTGTTCTTGAATTTTAGCCAATAAATATGATGAAATTAATGTAAATGTAGAAATAATCTTTATTCCACCAGCCAATGATATTTGATTGCAGCTCTAAAATTGCAGAAATATAATACCATTGATGGCTGATGGCTTGAAGTAGATAAAACAGTCCGTTTTTATACAATAACTCAGCTGATTGTAATCGTCTCGATTTCTAAGCTTCCGCACCGAATGATAAAAATTATACCAAGGCTTAGTATATATCATCTATCTGTCTGTTTAACCTACCTTATAATGGCTAAACCATAAGCTTGCTTCATATTTTTACAGAATATGAACTAGATATCCCAAAAATACCTAATAATACCTATATAACTATAATTGGTGGTACGGAGACCTCAGTGAGCGAATTCGACTTGACATTATTTCAATTAAATTATGGTTCCGCCTAAACAAATATTACGGTAGTACTCTTGCAAAAATATCTGGCTGAGCTAGTTAGTTTCAGAGTAGTAAGGTAGAATACGGGGTACAAAACCATTATATAACTCAAAAGTAGATTTTTAAAATAATTTATTATTATTAATCAGTAACCGATAGATATTTAGTGGTGGTAGACAGGGGCAGAGTGGTAGACGGGAGCAGACTGGTATACGGGAGCAGAGTGGTAGACGGGGGCAGAGTGCACCACGGGGGCAGCAGCATAAGTCAGAGGAGCGGCGTATTTAGCAACGGGAGCGGCGTACGCGACCGGTGCGGCGACCTTGGTGACGTGAGCGACACCTTCCTTGCGCACGACAGCGTTGAAACCGTTGTGTTCATCAGCGGTGTAGTCAACGATGCGCTTGGTGCCGTCGGATTCGAGGACGGAGTAGGAGCCCTGGACGTTGTCACCGTCGCGGGTTTCGTGCTGGGACTTGAAGTCTCCGGTGTGTCCGTCCTGCACGTCGTAGGAGAAGCTGTACTGGGGGTGTGCGTTGTACTCTGCGACGGCTACCTTGGCGAGGGGCGCGGCGTAGCTCACGGGAGCAGAGTGGTAGGCGACGGGAGCGGAGTGGTAGGCGACGGGAGCGGAGTGGTAGGCCACGGGAGCCGCGGGAAGGAGACCTGCGCTGGCGGCAGCCACCAAACCGAAGAATACGATGAACTGTAAACAATACAAGACAATGGTAAGATTACAATATACATAATGTCCCGTACATTTGCATTTAAAATCCTAATTGAAACTAAACTGTCGTATTGGTTAGTATTAAGCTACATAATCAAATTATGTTTAATCCAGAATACAGACAATTATATGCGCCCTATTAATGGTGAGCTCACCTTGAAAGCCATTGCTAATTTTAGTTGGTGTGTTTCGAGTGACTGATTCCTAGAGTGTAATGAACAGTGTATCACATTTGCGATTATATATCTGCGTATTATGCCTGAGGCAATGACAAGCAAACTTACTGCTTGGGGATTGGCTATATGTTCATAATTCTTAGGCTGAATACCTACTCAGCCCGTGAAGGTAGGATTACAGTAAATCTATGCAAATAAATAAAAGTAAAGAGTCTGTTTATAATGTCAAAATAACAGCTTTTTACTAAATGCATATGAAAGTATATACTTATAACAAAAAACTGTTTTTTTTTTATTAATCGTATATGTTTATGTTTTGGATAGACCGCATGATATTTAGAAATCGAAATCGAAGAAACGCGTAAAGTTTGAATTGTATCTATAGTCTGTTTGAGACCTTTGAACGGACTGCAGTGACCTCCAACCTTATTTTAGATAAATTCACTTTTACTCTCCGTGGCTTAGTTGGTAGTAGCCCTGCCTTCGAAGCAAGGGACGGGTTCGATTCCCGGCCGGGGCACACTTTGTGTGGTGAGCATGAAGTTTGTTCTCGGGTTTGGGTGTTTGTCTTGTGTTTCTGTGTTTGTCCATGCCATCTGTGACACAGGGAATCCTAGTGCAGAGGTATGAGTGTGTTAACGTTGTTTTAAAAAAATTATAATTGCTAAAATAAAAAAATATTTTGTTTGTAAAAGTAAAAAAATCTAAAATTTAAAGATGATATCAAAAATCACTAGTCTTAATCTGTCATGGCGGCGTCTGCGTTCCGAATCGCTATACCTAACCTACGCAAACAGCTTATTCGGAATGCGCGAATAGCGAACTGAAGAAACAAAGTTAAATAAAAATTATTTTACGAATAATAAGTACAATTGATGTACTTATAGCAGTTTTATTAATTTGCTCGCGTCAGTAGGTGTGTACCCTTTGATTCCCTACATCCGTACCCCCTGGGTGGTGCTAAAGGAGCAACCAAAAGTAGCAGTAGAATTTGTGCCAAGTTCTCTGACCTCAGCTCGTTCCGTCATTACATTATAAAACAAATCACATTAAAAAAAAATCGTAAACGATAGGGAATCGATACTTAAATGAATGGAAATCGATACAAATGCTTTTTTTTTGGGGCTAACATAATTCTAGGGGTGCAATGCTTTTATTTTTCTGGGGATTTGAAATAGGCTAACAAATAAATAAAATTGAAACGACTTTTTTTAATGTCAAATTAACAGATTGAGTAACAGACATCCATCATTCCAAACTTTCGTATTTATAATGTTAGTTAACAAAAAGGCTGATTAAAAATTGAATTAAGCTTTCAATACTTTCACCACTTATTTTTTGCTCACCGTACCATTCTCCTCTAATGTTTCCACTGCAAACGCATAAAGTCGAAAAAACCGACTTCAATACCTTCCCTTATTTCTGGCCCTTAGGAGGCACACCCTACCATTTTAAACAAGATTTTTTTTTTCGTTTTTTACAGTCCTTTTGATTTAACCAACAAAATATTGACACAATTTAAATTAAATTTTATGGCCAATCTAAAAGCCTTTCAAATAAAATAAAGAATTTTCCAAATCGCTTGACAAAACGAGCAGCGAGTTTAAAAAAAAGTACACCCCGATTTATAACCTCTTCGGGAAGTAGGTTGAAAAAAAACATTGTGTTACCAGTAGAAAAATAAAGTTTCTTAAGTTACAATGTGAGTTTGAACTTCATCGCGTGTGGTAGTGAATCATGTTACAGACCGGTAGGTAAGGTTGCCCCCGGCGTTATGCTCCGATATAAAATCTCGAGATACTTTGACATATCATTATTAAGTCTTTAGGCTTGCAACGAACACTACAAACAAAATGGCATTCAAGGTGAATCATGGTTCTATCAATGTATTTAAACAATTCTAATTTAATTAATAGCAAGTTTGCGACGGCTCACCCACCCTGTCTTCAAAGCGAGGGGCCCGGGTTCAATCCCAGACTTGGGAAAAACTTGAGTGTTGAGCACAAAGTTTGTTTTCGGGTCTTAGATATTTGTGTTGTGTTTGTTTTTTGTCTGTGTTTACCCATGTGCTCAGCGACACAGGAAATCCTAGTAGAGGGAGGGATATGGGTTTGTAAGCGTTAAATAAACATTTGTACTAACATAAAAAATAATTAAAATTGTTTTTTTATTTTTTAATAAATTTATTAATTAAGCTTAGGAAAGGATATTTCCATAGTCAGGATAGCCTTTCGTAAATTCCAGGATTATTTTTCTTTTTTTGCCTGGATTTTTTGGCGAGAAATTTAGTTACTAAAGTTTAACTACTGAATTATTTATTGAATGATTTAGTTTAGAAGGTTTAGCCGAGTCACTTCACGTCTACATTATCATGGTTAAAAAACCCACAAGCTGAATAGTGCCCCACTAAGCTGCCTACCTCACCCTTCGAGAATAAACGCGTGTATTCATTCATCGGTGTATTTATTTATTTTTCTTTTATTGCAGTTCGTCGTATTCTTCGGATTGGTGGCTGCCGCCAGCGCAGGTCTCCTTCCCGCGGCTCCCGTGGCCTACCACTCCGCTCCCGTGGCCTACCACTCTGCTCCCGTCGCCTACCACTCTGCTCCCGTGAGCTACGCCGCGCCCCTCGCCAAGGTAGCCGTCGCAGAGTACAACGCACACCCCCAGTACAGCTTCTCCTACGACGTGCAGGACGGACACACCGGAGACTTCAAGTCCCAGCACGAAACCCGCGACGGTGACAACGTCCAGGGCTCCTACTCCGTCCTCGAATCCGACGGCACCAAGCGCATCGTTGACTACACCGCTGATGAACACAACGGTTTCAACGCTGTCGTGCGCAAGGAAGGTGTCGCTCACGTCACCAAGGTCGCCGCACCGGTCGCGTACGCCGCTCCCGTTGCTAAATACGCCGCTCCTCTGACTTATGCTGCTGCCCCCGTGGTGCACTCTGCCCCCGTCTACCACTCTGCTCCCGTATACCAGTCTGCTCCTGTCTACCATTCTGCCCCTGTCTACCACCATTAAAACAGAATGTTGAAACTAGTCATTTCCTGTACATAGTAGCTGTATGCTTGTATTCTCGCATGTAGTTATAGTAAAACATAAATTATTAAATTAACTGAACTATATTCTATATGTTTTATTTTTATATTACACTTATTTTTTGTTTTTGAGTGCTAGGCTTTGTAGTTGACAAACTATGAGCTTTAAGTCCATAGATGTGTGTAAGGGTACCGAAATAATGTTTTTGTATGTTTTCCAGTGAGTTTCCAAAAAAGGTTTAAAGAAGTTACAAAACTGCATTTTGCTTTTAACTTATTTTACGCTCTAAAAGGACATCGGAAGCACATTCTATCAAATAAAAAAAATCATCCAAATTGTTCACAAATGGCGAAGAAATCGAGTAACAAACATACAAAATAAAGTCGGATCTCCTACTCTTTTCTTTAGGTGTCTGTTATTAAGTTAAATTCAATACAGTTTAGATAACGTTGTTCAAAACTTCATAAGAAAATTCACTTTCATATCCCATGCACATTTTCAGCCATAGCCATATATATATATCGGTATAAAATGATAATGTACGTGGATGTAGAATTGTGAAAAATAGACACTTAGGAATATGAATTATAATAATAATTTAATTTATTTATTTCAGACATATTATAAACGACTCTGTGAACTAACTTCTAATCACCTTAAAATCCAAAGTGGCAACTCACATACGAAGTTAACATAATCGATTTATAATTTTTTCGGACCGTGGTTTGGGTTTCTCTTAATATAAAATGTTTCCTAAACTTAGTCCAAACTAATCCAAATACTATTCGAATGTCGGTCTTCGAATGTCTGACTCTGATGTTTCCGCACTCTCTTGTGTATTTTGGGACATTATCACAATTTTGGAAATATTTCGCTCAAAGGCTCTGTAGCATGTCTAGAAATCTTGTTTCTAGTCTTGCATGGGTGTGATGTAACAAACAAAAGAACATTCAATAGTTAGCATTTCAGCATCAGCAAAGCAAAGGCAGTTTCAGGAGTTGATTCGGGTTTTGTACATTGTTATCAGCAACTACAAAGAACCATCGCGGTTCTCTGGCATAAGTTTTTAGAAGCCTAAAGTCTGACACATAAAAAAGAAACGGGTAAGAAATTTTACAAGGAATATCTGTGACTAAATTTCTAAAATCTACGCATACACGGTAAAATAAGTCAGATTAAATCTCAGAAGTGTTACAAACAATTATGTCCATTGTTATCTGGGTTATTATTAGGGCATCGAGCCCGGGTTTACCCGGACCGAAAAAAACCGGGATTTCCCGGGTTTTTTCGGTCCAAAAAAACCCGGGTTTTATTTTTAAAACTCGGGTTTTTCGGGTTTTTTTTAAATATTTTTGTTTTTGTTATTTATTAAGTTTAAGCCACTTCGAATGCATTAATAAGTAAATGATAAAACACGCTTTTATAAATTATTATTTATTACGTAAAAAGTAGCTTCGTTGCTACGTTCCTACCAATAAAACAAGCCATGCAAGTTAAATAGAACGTGCGCGTTGCCCTGCCGAACTTGACGAGGATAAAGATTTGCCTTTACCGGTATTGGCTCAAAGACTGCGAACTGTAGAATTTAACGACGACACGAATTCTGCAGACAATGACAAGGATGGTTTTGAACTTAATAATAAATCCTCGTTTGTGGAGTCTTTCAGTTCATAGTCTTTTAGATACAACGATCTGCTATCAAAAGTACGAAAAGTGGTAAAAATCTTCAAGAAGACAAAAAACGATGACATCCTTCAAAAACATGTCAAAGCTGATTATGGACAGGAGTACTCCCTGCTTTTAGATGGGAAAACGCGCTGGAGTAGCATATCTGCCAAGCTTTAATTGATTTAATTACAGACATTGCATTTACTGATGATGACTAGAGAAATATAGTTGAGATCCATAAATATTGGATGTTATTAAAACCTTTGTCGAGGCGCTATCTCGACGCGATGCAACATTACTTACAGCTGATGTTTCCCTAAAATTTGCATTGAAGAAAATGGATGAACTGAAGACACCACTAAATAACAAAATGGCAACTGCATTGAGCAAACGATACGCAAAAAGAAGACTAACTCTAGCTGCAACACTACAGTACTTGACTAATCCTGGTAAATATTTTGTGGCACCGTGGTGAGAGCGTGCGACGACAGTGAAATACACGTGTACAAAAAAACATTATAAATTAAAACACTTTACAATATCTAAAATCTATGAAGTAACGAAAAATAAAATATAATATAACATATAAAAAAAAAATATCACATATTAAAACAAAAAATAACATAAACTAAAATTAAAATTAAACCCAGAACGACTGCTTGTATTGGGATATACTTGAGATGTCAATAAAAGTTTCTTGAGACCAGTTTTAAATTAATAAATACTTTGCGAGTTCTTGATTGGCGGAGGCAGATTGTTCCAGCATTTCGTAGCAGCGTAGCGGAAGCTGCCACGAAATGCAGTCGTTCCATGGTGTGTTCCAATTAAACGGGAGGCAAAACGAATGTCACGATTTGAAAAAGTAAGCTTTTCGAATAAATATTGTATATAGGATTTTGATTTTTGACTATACCAAAGAGCAAAGTTGCAAAGTGCAGTGCACTACGAGATGACATATTCAGTAAAACATGTTGATTTATGTATGGTGAGATGTGTGCTCGCTTTGGAATCGGAAAAAAAAACGCACACATGCATTTTGAAGCCGCTAAGCTGTGTGCTTTACTCCAATGAACAATTCGATCCAGCTCTTCGTAAATGGTTTTAATTGCTACGTCTATTACTTGAGGATTAAAAGATATGTATAACTGCAGGTCGTCGGCATACAAGTGATACGTACTATATTTAACTTGTTTTATAACATCTGCAGAGTAAATAATGAAAAGCGTGGGTCCTAGAATAGATCCCTGAGGAACTCCACGATTTACGGGCATCACCGACGAAAACGATTTAGTACCATCCACATTATTAAGTTCAACTAATTGCAAGCGATCACTCAAATAGCTTGCAAACCATTTCGTCGCTATGATATCAAATCCATAGTAAGATAATTTGGAAAGAAGAAGTGAAATATTTATGGTATCGAAAGCACGTGAAAAGTCAAGTAATGTCAAGATCGTGCCCTTTCCACTATCCTGTGCCGCTAGAATATCATCCATTACGCTAAGGAGGGCTGTTGCAGTACTATGGCCCTTGCGAAATCCCGATTGTTTTTCTGGCAGCATTTGGTTTACTTCCAAATAATTAGTAAGTTGTATACATACAGCCTTTTCCACAATTTTAGCAAGGAACGGTAAAATACTAATCGGACGTAGGTCTTTCGCCAGACCAAGACCTGCGAGAAATTGACATTCAGTTGTCCACTTTGACAAATGAAGAGTAACTGAACAGACAGTTAAGTCAAGCTGTTGCTACTGATAACACTGCTCCTAAAACTGGATCAGCTTGTCCATCAGACGATTTGCTTACTACTGTGAGGGTAGAAATGGCACTCTTCGAGAATGGCGGTACGCGACAGCGAGGGCTTTAACTATCGCTGGTATTTGAACATTTAAAAACTATTACCCACTAGCGTCGAGCCGGAGCGTATATTATCTTCGGCTGGAATTGGCTGCAATAGATTGCGTTCGTCTTTGAGTGACAAAACTTTGAATGCCCTAATAAGTTTTAAGACATTCTGAAGAAAAATTAAATCTTTATCACTTTTTTAAACATTGAAACTGTTTTTGTAATTTGTAAAGTACGGT
This sequence comes from Aplocera efformata, assembly GCA_921293045.1. NCBI lineage: Eukaryota > Metazoa > Arthropoda > Insecta > Lepidoptera > Geometridae > Aplocera > Aplocera efformata. The sequence continues at coordinate 5,235,322 of OV121057.1, forward strand.
TTAATTTATTTAAATTCTTTCTCCTCCTTTATATTTTGTACTCATTGTAGCAAAACGATATATAAACGCAAATAAGTGTATTTTAAAAAATTACAATAAAAAGACCGAAATGCTCGAAAAAACCGGTCTACCCGGGTTTTGATTACTCTTAGACCCGAAAACCCGGGTTTTCAAAATTGAACCGAGTTTCGATGCCCTAGTTATTATTAGGGTTGATTTTCTTCGCCATTTGACATCTACAAAAAAAAATCCTTAATAGGTTTGGGCATTGCCCTTAAATATGAATCATATCATAGTTTGTTGTTTATTGCCGCCAAAACTCCTTCATGATAACAGCTGTTTCTTCTTGGGCCAAAAGACTCCATTATAAACTTCTGACAACTTACCCTACTTTTACACTACAATTATAAATTGTGCAAAAGTTAGCACCTAGTTATGTATGTAAACTGCACTATTCTTAACAACATCAACCTTACAATTAAAATAAGAATATAAGGCTACTATATAACTTAAAATATAGTGGTTTGACACTTTTTCCAGATTAAACTGGAAGAGTGTTGTACTGCCTTTGTTTGCTCCAATGACCAGTACCAACGTTTCTTAGAATTAGTGTTATTTGTTTATTGTTGATTATACAGAGCGACATAATCGCATAAGATTAAGCTCTTTAATAAAGATTTAAAAAAAAAAATATAACTTAATATCTCTCTATAGTTTCTAACTAGCTACAATATTAATTTTATAAAGTTACTAGCTACGCCACGCGGTGACAATCCTATGGAAATACTTCACTTTTTCCAGATAAAAAGTGTGTTAATCTAGGGTATGAGTTATCTCCGAAACTTTGTCGGTATATATGTTTGCTACTCCTTCACGCCTCAACGGCTGAACGCATTTATATGAAACACCGTCAAGAACGTCTGCCCTCACGCGTCTGCCCGGGTTTGGGTTGCTCAAGCGGCGATGAGGGATGTTTTCCCCCACCTCGTCCGTAGTGTGCCCGACCGCCTCAAGACCTTGCGCTCGCCGGACCGCACAATTTTATACGGTCGTAACTTTAATGACATTTGACTAAGTTATGAAGAACAATTTATTAATAGAAATAAATAATTAAGTTAGAGAAACAACAAAATCTATTTAAAAATAAAACAAACGCGTTCTTAATATATAACTAAGCCAATTCTACCAATTGATGCGTTACGGCATCAACACCCTCATTAATAATAGTTACACAATTACTTGAGGTATTGAATATGACTCCGCCCCTTTTTGTCAAAATAAAACACATTTGTTCGCTTACAAAATTAAAAAAAAAAATTATTGAAAGTATGCTCCATCTGCAGCTACAACCTTCGCCCATCGTTCAGGTAGTTTTCGTATTCCTTGCTGGAAGAAGTCCTGGTCTTTTGAGCTTATCCAGTTGTCAATCCAAATTTTGATACTTTCACATGAAGTAAACTTTTCTCCAGTAAGGTCTGTCTGCATCGTCCGGAATAGGTGGTAATCCGAAGGAGCTATGTCTGGTGAATATGGCGGGTGGGGTAACACTTCCCAGTCCTGTCCCTCTAAATATCTTTTTACGACTTCTGCGGTATGCGGTTTGGCATTGTCATGCTGAAGAACTAATTTGTTATGTCTATTCACCCATTCTGGTCGTTTTTCTTCTATGGCTCGCTTCAAACGCATTAGTTGTCGTCGGTAAACTTCTCCATTAATAGTTTCAGAGGGTTTGAGCAACTCATAATATACAATACCTTTCTGATCCCACCAAATACAGAGCATGACCTTGGCACAGTGAATATTTATTTTTGGCTGTGATGGGCCTGGTTCGCCTGGTTTCACCCAAGCTTTTTTGCGTTTAGGATTTTCGTAGTGTATCCATTTTTCGTCTCCTGTGACTATCCGATGCAAAAATCCTTTTATTTGCTGTCTTTGAAGCAGCATTTCACAAATGGTTTTCCGACGTTCCATGTCTCTTTCTTTTAAATCATGTGGAACCCAGTCACCGGCTTTTTGAATCATTCCCATCATTTGTAAACGCTTTGCAACAGTTGAACGATCAACATTTAATGCTGCAGCTAATTCTGATTGAGTTTGGCAAGAATCTTCCGCCAATAATGCTTCCAATTCAGCATCTTCAAATTTTTTTGGTGGTTTTCCATGTTCTTTATCCTCAGTACTAAAATCGTTATTTTGAAATCGTCGAAACCATTCCTTGCAAGTTGTATTAGACGGAGCATGCTCACCATAAATCTCCACAAGCAAACGATAAGTTTCCGCTGCAGTTTTCTTCGCAATAAAATAATGTAATAACACTTCCCGCAAATGACGTTTATTTGGAATAAAAACCGACATTTTCGAAAAGGTGAAAACAATTGTTGCTTACACTTCAACCAAATATCATAAAATGCGTTAGATAGCTGACATTCAGTACTATCGAATACAAGTATGGTCATTTATTATTGTAGTACACGTAAACAATACTAAAAACGACATCTGTTGAGAAAGGGCGGAGTCATATTCACACACCCAATATTATTTTATTTGTGGGGATGTAGTTGGGAAATTTTTAAACACAGGAGTTTATCAAAACGTGTAAGAAATCACTTTTATTTGATAAAAAATGCTTGTCAATTCATTATCCTACAATAAATATATCAGCCCGGTAGGTGAATTTTTGACTAGTTGCATGGCTATTGGTTTTTAGTGATGGTAGAAGGGGGCGGAGTAAGCCACTGGGGCAGAATGAACCACAGGGGCTGCGTGGACCAATGGGGCAGAGTGGACCACTGGAGCAGCGGCATATGCGACGGGAGTGGCGACTTTGGTGACTACGGGAGCTGCGACGGCAACCTTGGCGACGTGAGCGAGGGGTTCCTTGCGTACGACAGCATTGAATCCGTTGTGGTCATCAGCAGTGTAGTCCACGGTGCGCTTAGTACCATCGGGGTCGACCACGGAGTACGAGCCTTGCACTACATCGCCATCGCGAGTCTCGTGCTGGGACTTGGAGTCGCCGGTCAGACCGTCTTGTACATCGTAAGCGAAGCTGTACTGAGGGTGGGTATCAACTTCTGCGATGACTTTAGCGACGGGGGCAACCACTTTGGCGACTGGGGCGGCGGCGTAGACGGGGCTGGAGTAGGCGACCGGAGCAGCGTGTACTACAGGTGCCGCGTATGCTACCGGCGCTGGGTGTGCGGTGTAAGCTGCCGGTGCGATGATGCCCGCCTGCACAGTGGCGATTGCGCACAAAACCACTACTAGCTGCAAACAATAATTGAATATTTCGTAGTAACAAAATCTTAAAATCGAAACGGGCTTCTGATTCCCCAAAAGCCTCTCTAGAGTTCCAATTTTGTATGGATCGGTAAAGGTGTCATTTCGTGTGACGTACGATGTAAGTCTTCCCCATTAAAGGTTGGATAGGGTTTCAACAAGCGGTAAACTTAATTATCAGAACACATGATATTTTAAGAATTTAACGAAATTAAACATTTTTGACCATGTTACTTTAAAGTGTTTATTTCTTTAACAGGTCTCGACAGAATTTCAGGATCATTAAATTTCTCATTAATAACTAAGCCAATTATATACGTTATAGAACTAACTCAAACGTAAGGTAACCTACCTTGAAAGCCATTTTGATGGGAATGACAGTGACTTCACTTAGAGAGGATCTCAAGTTGAATGTGCCGAAATCGTAGCTCAGAGACTTTTTATACGTGTATCGTTACTGCCCAGAGCATTGCATTATCGTCGTCGACAACGTGCGTGAGATCTTACGTATGAACCAGTTGGTTTTGAAAGTTCCATCATTCAATTAAGTTTTTAGTATAATGCGACTACTGAATTGGGCAGTGTTATATGTTAATGAGAGCAAGTAGGCTATGATTGATCTCGGGCACAAAGATCACTTGAATTGTATGCAAGGCGACTTATTTGGAGTGCACGTCCTTGCGACGCGCACTCATTGTTGGGTGATGCAATGTTTCGGTAGCTCAAACTGTAAACTTTACATAAATATAATAAAACATACTTAAAATACGTTAATTCGAGTAAATTCATAAGTACTATTTAGGGTATTATAAAACAAAACGGCTAATGAATGGAACACTTTGCCAGCGTCTGTTTTTCCTGAAAACTACAACGTGGGCCTCTTCTAATTAAGAAATAAGTTTCTTCTAGAGTTTCGTGCTCGATTATCATGGACATCTCTGTTCAAACACATGTGCACGAGGCGGGTGCCCGCTGCGGAACGGATTATGGAAAATGTATAATCAGCGTTAGATTTTACAGGATCATGCGAGAACCCGTCGCAGGCCGGTGTGGCGGAGGGCCCATGGTTGTTCACTAAAGTCCCAACGCGGGAAACTTTTTGTGTTTTAGCAAAATCACTAATAGCGGCTTCACAAAAATTTTAAATACTGATAATCTGTTGCGTGCTGGCTTAGTGATTATTTTTAAAAGGCTTCTTTATAAACCAACCTTTATAGTACAACAATTTTGTATCGATTTATCGGCCATTGTCATTTTATTTATAAATGACAATGGCCTGTGACATGGCAACATTATTGACATATTAACATCACGAAATTTCGACTACGACGGAAAATAAATAACATCGTCGAGAGTTATTAATAAATAATTTGCCGCTAAGTTTCTTTTCACATTTATACAACAAATCTGGTGAGCGTAAGCTATAATTGCATATACTTATAAGCCATATTATAGTAATCACACAGAGCACATAATGGATCAAGTGATCGGCCACACTCCATGGCCCATTCGGATGTGATGAGCTGCGAAAGCGGGAATAGAATCAATTTATCATTGTGCTGTGTTCATTGGATAAAATACCACATCACCAAAAAATATCTAAGTCGTTAATCAATGGTACACTTGCATTGCTGTTTCGGGTTGAAAGGTGTGGTTCCCTTTGATGGACTTGCGTCTCCCAATGCTTCAGTACTGGGGGATCCAGTGGCTGTAAAAATAAAACGTGTGGTTTCTAATGCTGCCAGAAGCACTAAGTTCACTATGCCCACCTGTAATAGTTATCCTCCGCTTGCGCTTACTATCATAATCAGCGCTTCAGGCTCAGCTTTGAGTGCTTACGAGTTTGCCTTGAAGTGTTCCCCTGTTGGTCTGCGAGTCAAAGGGCAAAGATCAATCAAGCATTGTAGTCTGAATTCATTTAGTCCCTTTATTGCTGAATGGGTTGTATTTCTATAGCCTCGGTAAATTGTGTGTAAATGCAAGCAGCTTTTTTTCATTGCGATCCGTTATGGAGGTCAGGCATCTGAATTGTTGTTCAGTTTCCGACCAACTTCCAAAGGAGGAGGTTCAATTCGGCTTTTTTAATGTTTGTTTCTTCAAATCTACGTATTTTATCAACCAATTTGGAAGATTATTGTTTATTTGAAAGGATTTGCTTTCAGATTGGTCCCAGTAAAATTGATTCAAGATCGATTCAATAGTTTAGTTGTTAAATGAAAATAAGTGGAAAATAAACCAAATTGCGTATTTTGCTTTCCTATGACTTTTTTCTTCGCCCGTTGTAAACCGATTTATACCGACCGATAAATAAGGAAAGTATTGAAGTCGGTATTTTCGACTTTTTAATTCTGTCACTTATTGTTAATAAGATTTTAGGTTAATCGCGATGCAATATATTATATAGAATACTATTGTATTTGCGATATTGTGTGCCCATAAAAAAAGTCAAACAGCACTAGCTGCTTTGTCACGTCACGTACCCTGAGCAAGTTACTGATCTTATTTATGCTGATCGCTGGAGCAGCGAGAACGAATGAATATTAAAAATTCATGACAGATTTTGCGGTATTGCTTATTTTGTACTACTATGGAGACGTATTTATTATAATTGAAACAAAAAAAATGTTTATACATTTTAACGTGAAATATTTTATGATCGATATAGTATTCAGTTTATTCCTATCCGTTCAGTTAATTAGCCTTCAAGTAGAGACAATGATTTGTGAGTTTATGGTGTGGAAGTCAATAAAACGGTAAATATCTCGAAATACTCGAAAATTAACGTTCATAGCGAGATATATTTATTTTTAAACTATATTTTTTTCCGTCTTTTACCTATAATGATATTGCAGTCCTAGCGTACCATACCCGCTTCAATATCCGCTTTCACTTGAAAATGGAAATTGAAGCGGAAGCGAAAATCGAGTAATTTAGAATTGCCTAGATAAGCTGTCGATTCACCCCTGATCCCAGAGGCGCATCGAGCTAAATGATGGAAGGCACTCTTGCTATCTGTTCATAGCGAGTTATATTCCATTAGTAGTTCTAATATTTAAGTCTATGGATTTAATGATTTAATGTAAGGTGTTATGTATAGTAAAAACTATATCTATCTTACGGCAAAAACCCTTTTTGCCGTTTTTTGTCCTGCCTGTGGGTCCGTCTGTCCATTCCTTTAATTTACTAAATTTTCATAGTTTCTTGTTGATTACACATGGAAATTGGAAAGTTGGTGTTGTCTTTGAACAGCTATAATAACACAGTAAGAAACATACTAACAAATAATCGTTACAAACTACGAAATGTGAGGCCTGACACTCGGTCAGTTATTTGTTTATGTCGGATGTTATTTCTTTAACTTTTTGTCACATAGTTTTCCATCACCATGTGGAGTTTCCGCTCATTGGCGAGACTAAGGCGTGTAGGGAGCCGTCTGTATGGCGACTTTCATGACCACCTGGACCATGTCACCGGGATAGAAAAGAGAGAACTTCTGGCATATTTGGCTGGAGACTGCGACCCGTGGCGTATACTGGCCATCAAAAAAGGTACGTTCGATGATACGAAGATGGTTTTAGATCACTTAATCAATGTATTAGGCACAAAACGTATTTCTTTTCGATAGGATATCCGCTAGTTATAAAGAGCAAAGATTTGTTTTCTACTTTACCGATTTAATTACTTTTTTTTATTTATTAAAATAACAGAATTTTTATTGTATTTTTAAAATAAGTTGAGGTTGCAATAATGTATTCCAAGGTCTATAAAAGTAACAATTTGGCGTGTGTTGCGAAAACTATTGATGATACATAAAATAATGTACGACATGTTTATAGAACCTACTCATTACCCAGAATAACCGCATTTTATTCAAAATACACGGTACAAATCAAAACACGGGTAGAATTGAAAGATTTAATTTGAGACATTCGTATCATGATATTAATTCTTATCCAACTATATAATTTTATAATCATGATTAATTATGTACATGTAAATAACTCTTTAAATTATTTGAATATGATTTAGAAGTTACGACGGGTATAAAATTATATTCCACATAAAATATGTCCCGGCCGGGAATTGAACGCGGGCCCCTCGCTTCGAAGGAAGGGCTACTACCAACGAAGCCACGGAGCCGTCTCTTATAAGTGTGATTTAATTGTAGGGCCTGGCACCTATGAACGTCCCAACCTGATCCCGAGCTCTAACGATTCGCGACTGATGTGTTGCCACTGCAGCCCCGCAGACAACCACCTGGAGTTCATGTGGCTACACCAAGGATGTCCGAAGCGCTGCGGCTGCGGCTACTGGTTCGAGCTGTGTCCTATTGCTCCTCTGTAACGACATGTTATCGCTAAATATAGCTGTTGTGTAATAAATTGTTCTATTCCCAGTGTTAAAAAAGTTTTTAATATTGTTAGGTACGGGTTGGGCAGACGACCCACCTGATTTAAGTGGTATCCGCCGCCCGTAAACCACAAAGATATGGGTCTTCCCTTACTAAAGTATGAGATGAACCAAGACGCATCGTATTGCGCCCGTCACGGGGATGATACGCCTCAATTGCCTGCGCCCGTCACTCTGAAACGGGGATGATACGTCTCAATTATTAATTAATTTCACCGGCGCCCACACCCTTCTACCGGAACAAAGCAACAGGAGTGCGCCACTGCTTGGTTGTGGATTACTGGATGTGGAGACAGCACTTCTCCGGTTGAACTTGTAATAAGTTCTACTGCTACTTTTAGGTAGGTATAGGGACTCTGGTGGACGCAAGTTATTCACCTACGGACGCAATTAACATCGTCCCCCAATATCCTGATTATAAACCGAAATCAGCAATCGCTCCATTACACCCGGGTGTCGACATTTTCAGGCACCCGAATGGTGGCATTATGACTAATGAAATATTCGCAGCAGCTCCAGTTTCAAATGATACTAAGCGGTCATCCATCCAATCATTGATCGAGCATTCAAAATGTTGATTTACAATTTCATGCCCCTGCACTAGAATTCCCTGCGTCGCAAATAGCATGGACAAACTGAGTTAGACACAAAACAAATATCCAAAACCCTAAAATAAAACAACATGCTCACCACACAGTGAGTCCCGGTCGGGAATCGAACCGGGACCTCTCGCAGGCGAGGCTAACCAACTAAGCCACGGAGCCGTCCGATGATCTATGCAAGCTTCGTCACGAACTCAGCCCCATTAAGCACGTTAGGCCATAACATTCTCACGTACGTATTTACTGGGTCGTTTGTATTTATTAACTTAACTAAAAACAATTTGTAACTTTGTGCTGATTATAGTTATAATAATTGATCATTTGTTCTGCATCATGACAAGCATCTACTTAACCGACTTCAAACTAAAAAGGAGGGAATTAATTTTTGTTTGTTACGCTATCTTTGGGAATTGAAGACTGATATACATGATTTATTTTATATTTTATTGTATCACTTAAGCGTAATGCTAGATAGCCTTCCTCATGAATGTGGATCATAAGTGCAGCGTTCCCATAACATAGCAAACTGCGGTTAACACCGCGGGGCGTCGCTAGTTGATTATATTTATGGAACTATTACTGCATGGAGCTTTTAATACTACTTTGTGATTATTATATAAATTGCCCAGCTGTACGAGAGCTTTTAAAGCAATGTATTATGTAATTAGCTTGGTTCTCAGTTGGCTGGTCGGTGTGTAGTAAGTGTTTGTCTCTAGGCCACAGTCTGCCCCGATTCCGTGATCTTGAACTAGTTTTCACTTACAGATAACCGGAACTTAAATATATTTTGTACTCACATATAAATGTACTCGGAATTATTACCTCATTTGTTGTAGGTTGTGGGTTCGTTTCCCATCCAGGGCGAACATTAATTGTCTGATGAGTATAGATGTTTATTCTGTCTTGGTATTAATATCATATCATATATCATAAGCTAGACCACAGTTGTTTTTCTGTTTTGATTCACAATAATGAAATCAGCTAAAAAAGAAAGTTAACTTAAAAATTAAGTTATGGCAAAATGCCATTGCCACACACTCGGTTTTTTCCCTAATTTTCGAATTTTCAATTGTCAATTAGGTGTATATATCTATATCTATATATATATATATTCTATTTCGTAGTAAAATAGTACTCTAAAAAGAAAACTATAATAGTATTCCGAAATCTGGTTCCCATAGAGCAAGCTATGCTTAGTTTAGGGCTAGATGGCACTGTAATAGTCCATGAAGTGTCAAGTGACTACGTGTCAAGTGGCGAGTTCATCGCTGCTACAGTTATTATAACTAAGCTCACACTTTCTTCCAGTTAATCTGTTAATCGACTCTGACTTGACGAAATCACCAACAACACTTGGAATAAGGTTAACAGGATTGTAAAACTCAAAAATACGGTAAAATAACATTCAAAGGCTATTTGAAATAAGGAAATTATTTTAATACTTCCGACCAAACATTAGTTGGAGCTTAATTAAACTACAAGTAAAGGAAACATTAACACACCAGTGGCCTTCAAAGTAATAGATATAACTTTAGAGATCGTATAGAAATACTAGATATATGTTTTGAGATCTATTTAGTAACAATATCACAATATTTATGAATAAAGTGCCAAAGTAAGGAATTATTTAGCAGGTTCAAAATACTTGCCAACTTCAAAACGAATCTTTGGTGTGTCGATTTCATTTTCGGGTGTAAAATAGGCAACATCATCATTTTCTTTAGGGTACGGAAAAGCAAGCTTAGGATCAATTAAGGTATATAATAATGGATTTTTGTAGGGCTTAAGTTTAATGACGTATGGGATTTGTTCTTTCATCGCCTGTGTAGGTTCCTCTGTAGGCTCCTCTCGGAGTACAGCTTGATATCCATGTTTCGAATCTGCCGTGTACTCAACTATGCGCTTTGTGCCATCTGGTCCGACGACTGAGTATGCGCCACTGACCATGTCGCCTTGTCTCACTTCATGTTGGCTTTTACTGTCTCCTGTGGTAGGATCCTCGATTTCGTAAGCATACTTATAGTCTGTGGGCGAAGGTGGCGGATCTCTCACTATAATACTGTAAACGGCCGGTACTGAGCATAAAATCAGGACCTAGAATACAAAGTTTGTTTAACATTCTGACTGGTTGCATAAGTTAAGATAAACGATCAGTTTCATGTCTATTAGGTTTGAGCTATATATATTCCAACAATTGAAAGGATTGTGTAAGAAGGTCGCTTAGTACGGATCTTGGTTAGATCATTGTCATGAGGAAACGTTAAAAAGTTTGTGCTAAAACTTAACAATGGTAGGTAATTAAGGATAAAATATTAATGGATTGAATTACTAATGTGTTTCAATCCAGTGCTGAATTTGCCAATAGCGTTTTATTATGTATTAAATCCATTAGTGACTCATTACAAAACTTCGGTAACATCATTATTTTTTTTTATTCTAAGTACCAACCAGCAAAAACATGAAGTATTCAGATAAGTACATACTTTGGATATTTCGTTTCAACTGTAATTTAGCACAGTCACTTAGTAAACAAGGTAAACTTTCAGAAACAAGCTCTAGATTTTTAAATCTACGAAACACATTCAAATCTAATTTACGACTTTTATTTTCTCATAACAGATGCTTTTAGCTTGTTCGAATTGCATTTATCATAAAGTTCATCTCCACATTCAAATTACTCAATACTGCGTTTATATTAAAATAAAATAAGAATCTTTCTTGTATTATATTATAGTTATGTTAATAAAACAGAGATACTATCTAATTAGATGTAATATTTCTGATTTTATGTATATTTCACATAAAAGATACAACAACACTAAAATTAAACTTCACCTACCATATGAAAAAAACAGTGGATTTAAAAAAATACTATTTGCGGAAACACGACCACTTTAAAAATCGTAAAACAGCTTTTCCAATTCAAATATAGCGCCTAGATTAGCCGCAAATAATAACTAATAAAAACGGCAGCTAATTTTGTGTTAAAAAATAACAATTATTACTTACTGTATACATGACGTTAGGCGACAATGGCTTGGAAACTTCATGAAACAGAAGGTGCTACAACGCTGCCTGTATTTATAGAAGTGCATTCACTTGTTCCTTGTTAGGCTCCTTGGCGCATGCCGTTGTACTAAATGGACTTTACCTCGCAGGACTGTTACTTAACTTGTTAATTGTTTGGTCGTTGAACTTTTAAAAGCAAATTATATCCGAGCTCCGCATTAAGTATAATTTTATTGAGATTCAAAAACAATTTTTTTTTAATTATTGAATCGAGTCTCACCAAAATATGTTTTAAGCGATAGCTTCGACGAAGTAAGCGGCCCACCTATTGTTAAGTGATAACCGCCGTCCATAGACAATAGAAGTGATAACAGCAATACGGCTCAAGTCCTTCCCTATCGAAATATGAGGAGACTCTTCAGTTTACTCATATGTCTCTTAAGACATTGCGTTGCGCCCATCTTTGAGCGGAAATGTACCTGTAATTTCTTTACACTAAATGACACAACATACTGAAATTTTTTCTTTACTTTACTCTTAAGAAACGACAAAAATATATGCAAAAACTTCTCTTATCTCTTGATCTATACTCGTATACATTACATACATTTTAAATATATTTTTTTTTTAATAAAGAAATCATGTTCTACTTTTTACGCAATTGTGATACCACCCCAAACCGTCTTCCATAGCTTACACAGCAATTCACATTATCGTCACACAGATAGGCCAACATAGAAAAAAGATAGATCCACAAGATAACTATCAAGTTACTAGCACTGACTTCTGTGTGGTCTTTGCAATAATTACAATGTTAGTTTTTAATGAGCTCATCACTGATTAACTTGATATTGAAATTGACTTCTACTATGATTGATAGTAAAATTCAACGTCGTAGGTAGATTCATTCATTGAGAATGGCCATTCATCATCTTTAGCATGAATGATGCCGTGAAACATTATATGAAGATGTGTAAGCGTTGCGTCACGCCTGCGCACATGATGTATGGACACTGTAATGCTCTAAGAATAAGATCATAAAGACTATTTTACTTATTTATAAGCACATAAGAGATTTTACTTTAATGTGACGAAATTGACTGAACATCTGATCCGCCAGAACGACATTTTTCTAAATTTTGTTATTTTCCTTTATGGAGTTCCATACCTCAAAAGAAAAAAAGGTACCCTCATAGAAAGAATCACTTCATCGTCTGTCAATGCCTTTTTTTTAGGGACACGTAGCGGTATCAACTAGAAATCAAAAGTTACGGCTGTTAATGCCGCACTCGCAAGGGAATCTAAACCTACCGGGTACTTCCCGTTGACTTACCAATCATAAAATTTGCCAAGAAGCCCAAGTAAACGGAAAAATCGTAAATTTGTAGAAACATCACATAAAAGTGAAAATACTTATTTCACACATCAATTTATACTGAGTCTTTCAGTAGGTAGTAGAAGAGTATTGAGTATAAAACTGTTCCCTTGCAAAAGACATCAACGCGCTCGTACCTTTTGCATAAAAATGTATATTTTAATAAAATATATTGTATTTAGCCCATTCTTTTTAAAAAGCACCCAGTATAACTGGGTGCTTTTTAAAAAGAATGGTTCGCGGTTCTTGGATGTTGTGGGATTGTGTGTCCATGCAACCACTTCAGGAATTCCTAGTGCAGCCTACATATGCTGTACACATGTGTGTAATCGTTTTTTTTTCATAAAAATAATAACACATGGTGTATAATACTCCATTAATATATGACCGCCTGTATTTTTTATGATGAGGATTGCATTGCAGCGCTATAAATAATTATTTACTATTAGCCCACCAGTAAACAATAATTTATATCCTTTGCTGAAAGTCACGCTTGCGTGACGTTCGAGAAGGGTCTAGACATCGTGTATTTCGATGCGGATTCGAAACGATTAACAATACTTATCCCGTTTCCCAAAGGTCACCGAGATTACTACAGCAATTAGTAAAAGGTTATTTCACATGACAACCTTTATTGACAATTAAAACAGTTTAACTTAATTGTTTACGTGCAATTTGATCTGAACATTAGTACCGTTTAGTCATCATTAATTGTTGGTAAAATTTGATCGCTGAATAATTAGTTTGGTTACCCCGCAAGGCTTCTGCTGCCATTAAAATAACTTTACTTAACATTTAGTATTTCCCTAGATTCTAGATCTTATGTAATTTTATTTCTACCAGGTATATCGGCTTTTTCTTCTAATCATCAGATCAATCTTTCTCAATTCGGGCTTTAATGGAACTGGCAGTACCTGGTGAAAGTTTTATGGCACAAATATGACAACACAATCATAACTTAACTTTCAGGTAATGTGCTCTCTTGACTGACGATTGCGACAGTGTTGCGGCTTATGCATTTTAATTAATAATTAAATATTAAGCACTTAAAATATGAGGTGCTGAACCGCATACACGACAGTCGCGTCTCTATATATTCTTATAGTGTATTGTCGCGAAAGACACGGCACGTACGACATAGGTTTGTTGGTTGGTTGGCTATAGAGTGTGATCCGGTGTTCCGTGTCTCAAGTGCATTTCAATCAATTTTTTTTTTTTTTTGAAATATCAAAGCTTAACTCGGCACATGATGAGCTAAGCGTTGGTTTTCCGCACAATATCATTTTAGGCACAATTGTTTAATTTTTTTTCTAAACAAATATGGTTTTATGATGTGCAATAGTGAGCATATTTTTCTGTTTTTATGAGTGCGCTGATTAAATGCACTTTCTGTTTTATTCTATTTTCATACCTTTCTTCTTGTTGAAACCACGCTTCGGTACGCACTCTGTCTAGACTTCTACAATAGATAATGCAAGGTGGGGCTGGCATACATTCACATGTGCCATTATATCTCAAACTAGAACACTTATTTATTATGCGATTTTAAGCTTAGAACATAGTATATATATTTTTTATCCTTATATTTTTGCTCGTAGATATCTTACCTACACACTAAATATAATTGAAACTTGACTAGGCTTAGAATTATTTAATAACTTGTATGGCTGTGATGCATATACCTACAGGGGACAATGTTGCTTTTTATCCCGTCTAAAACGAGAGGTGTTCTACGGCTTTGTTTTTCAGTTTAATTCAGCTATTTTTTTCATAAAAGCCTTAAAGTACTGTGATGCCGCATACAATTTGTATGTAAAAATAGTACATTACATCTGTCTGTATGTCTAGCGGGGGCGTTATAGATAATAAGGCTTTATCAGGCCACCAATTATATTCCCTAAATTCATTTCTATGTATTTTGATAAACAAAGTTTATATACAATATAATAATAATATCATAATAAAAGAGATGATCGATTCCTCTTATTTATTACTTTAGCTTTAACAACAAAACTATAAAGATATACATAACAGTAACATAATACAAATTCAGGTCACAGAAGGCAAGTTCAGGTAGTTTTCGTATTCCTTGCTGGAAGAAGTCCTGGTCTTTTGAGCTTATCCAGTTGTCAATCCAAATTTTGATACTTTCACATGAAGTAAACTTTTCTCCAGTAAGGTCTGTCTGCATCGTCCGGAATAGGTGGTAATCCGAAGGAGCTATGTCTGGTGAATATGGCGGGTGGGGTAACACTTCCCAGTCCTGTCCCTCTAAATATCTTTTTACGACTTCTGCGGTATGCGGTTTGGCATTGTCATGCTGAAGAACTAATTTGTTATGTCTATTCACCCATTCTGGTCGTTTTTCTTCTATGGCTCGCTTCAAACGCATTAGTTGTCGTCGGTAAACTTCTCCATTAATAGTTTCAGAGGGTTTGAGCAACTCATAATATACAATACCTTTCTGATCCCACCAAATACAGAGCATGACCTTGGCACAGTGAATATTTATTTTTGGCTGTGATGGGCCTGGTTCGCCTGGTTTCACCCAAGCTTTTTTGCGTTTAGGATTTTCGTAGTGTATCCATTTTTCGTCTCCTGTGACTATCCGATGCAAAAATCCTTTTCTTTGCTGTCTTTGAAGCAGCATTTCACAAATGGTTTTCCGACGTTCCATGTCTCTTTCTTTTAAATCATGTGGAACCCAGTCACCGGCTTTTTGAATCATTCCCATCATTTGTAAACGCTTTGCAACAGTTGAACGATCAACATTTAATGCTGCAGCTAATTCTGATTGAGTTTGGCAAGAATCTTCCGCCAATAATGCTTCCAATTCAGCATCTTCAAATTTTTTTGGTGGTTTTCCATGTTCTTTATCCTCAGTACTAAAATCGTTATTTTGAAATCGTCGAAACCATTCCTTGCAAGTTGTATTAGACGGAGCATGCTCACCATAAATCTCCACAAGCAAACGATAAGTTTCCGCTGCAGTTTTCTTCGCAATAAAATAATGTAATAACACTTCCCGCAAATGACGTTTATTTGGAATAAAAACCGACATTTTCGAAAAGGTGAAAACAATTGTTGCTTACACTTCAACCAAATATCATAAAATGCGTTAGATAGCTGACATTCAGTACTATCGAATACAAGTATGGTCATTTATTAGTACACGTAAACAATACTAAAAACGACATCTGTTGAGAAAGGGCGGAGTCATATTCACACACCCAATAGATAATGCAAGGTGGGGCTGGCATACATTCACATGTGCCATTATATCTCAAACTAGAACACTTATTTATTATGCGATTTTAAGCTTAGAACATAGTATATATATTTTTTATCCTTATATTTTTGCTCGTAGATATCTTACCTACACACTAAATATAATTGAAACTTGACTAGGCTTAGAATTATTTAATAACTTGTATGGCTGTGATGCATATACCTACAGGGGACAATGTTGCTTTTTATCCCGTCTAAAACGAGAGGTGTTCTACGGCTTTGTTTTTCAGTTTAATTCAGCTATTTTTTTCATAAAAGCCTTAAAGTACTGTGATGCCGCATACAATTTGTATGTAAAAATAGTACATTACATCTGTCTGTATGTCTAGCGGGGGCGTTATAGATAATAAGGCTTTATCAGGCCACCAATTATATTCCCTAAATTCATTTCTATGTATTTTGATAAACAAAGTTTATATACAATATAATAATAATATCATAATAAAAGAGATGATCGATTCCTCTTATTTATTACTTTAGCTTTAACAACAAAACTATAAAGATATACATAACAGTAACATAATACAAATTCAGGTCACAGAAGGCAAGTTTAGGCAGATCTGGTCTTATTAGCTGTGAGCTTTGATATGATCACACATGACCTTCGAAAACTAGATGCAATGATAGCGTAGCAATCCGATCCAAGCTTTGCACTTGGATCGGCGAATAGCAAATTAAAGGGAAAGCTCTATTACGATTTGTTTTATATTTACATCACCGTGTAGGATTTTTACTTTCCAAATTTATTTCCGTATTGCATGCCAAAATAGTAAATTCATGATTGGAGAACAGAGCATGATGGATATGCCAGCTCTTTACGAGAAAACCATCGATACTTTTGCGTTCTCGCTGCTTCCTTGATTGAGAGCGAACACTTTGAACTTAGCGTTGTCCTTTTGTTTCACTACCAAATATGTAAACAGAAACAAATTTAAATGAACGGACTTTGACAAAATAAAGAACATGTCAAAATAAAAAACGATTAGAACCTAATAATTAATCATACAATAAGCGACTATCCAAATAGCTGCTTATTCTAGTGTCCTAATACTGATTTATATAGCTTTCACATATTAATCTCATGAGAAATGTTTAATTACATCATAGCCGACGGTTAGCAAGTAATAAGACTAGATAGCTCTAATTGGTTGAGACTAGTGTAAAATGGCGTGAGGAGCAGCCACGACCTTTGCGACGTGGCCAAGTGGTTCCTTGTGAACTACTGCATTGAAGCCATTTTGGGGGTCAGCAGTGTACTCCACGATACGGCGCGTGCCGTCTGGTTCCGTAAGGGAGTATGAACCCTGGACTACGTCTCCTGATCGGCTCTCTTGTTGGTTCTTTGAGTCACCTGGAAATGGAGAGGATATTACTTATGTGATGGTCAAGAAAAATAAAATAACATATGAAATCAAAAAAACCGGTTGGATCCATTCGGTATAAGTCACTGAACACTAAACACTGTCACTAAACACTGAAAATTGGCTGTATTTTAAAATATTCGTGTGCGCTAATTATGCCTAACACGTGACAAGTTATAAGCATATGAGAAAATATTGTAATATTGACTTCCCCAAGCGATATACGAGTAGACTCTACCAGTGTTGAGGATAACATGTTGATGAAACCAATGAAAAAAAATTCTTGAATACAATTGGTGGTGCATCCACCTAATAATGTTACATGGTGACGTAAATTCTGTGTGGTATAGACCGTCAAAAGACCGGAGAATAGACAGAGCTATATCATCATGGTAGATGAATAGTATATATTATCTAAAATAGTGAGAACCTAGGACAGCTCTATTTTAGGCCACAAATATATGGCCTTACAAGAAGGTTAATGTTGCATGCAAATCTTTGATACCTAGTCATACTGCTAGGTGGGTGTCAGTAAGTAGGTACGCGTGACCTAGTTACATATCCGAGTTAAATTACTTTATTACATTGAATGTCTGATATGTTTTAGCTCGTTTTCTGTATGCTATGACAATTTCTAAAGTTGACATTAGCTCAGCAGATCAATTAATGTCAAAGGAAAACGGCAGATGCATTCAGTTTAATCGTTCCACGAATATCATTTTCGACAACTGCTCTACATACGAGTACCCCTCTAATCAAAAGTGCCAGGCCTGTAGGGTGTGACTCCGCGTGTGAAGTCTAGAAGTCGGGGATATGGAGACAATTCGTAGCCGGAACTAGCACTTAGGAGCTATCCTTGAAGATAGCTCCTAAGGACCAAGCAAAGAGAGCATCGCAAAACTCTGTGGCTTAGTTGGTAGTAGCCCTACCTTTGCAGCGTTTCTGGTTTCGATTCCCGGACGAGGCACACTTTGTGTGGGGAGCATGAAGTTTATTCTCGGGTCTTGTTATCTTGTGTTTATGTTTTTCTATGCCATCTGTGACGCGGGGAATCCTAGAGCAGGGCTACGAATATGTAAAAACAAAAAAGGGAGCGCGAACTAAGAGCAAATAAGAGCAAAGCAGTCATCAATCATGTCTCTTTCTTGGCATCGCGTATTTAACCAAGGTTGCTAACGCTACCTGAATTTAGTCCACTCTTGACACAGAACAATATTCACGAAAATGTAATACAGACTCCGGGTTTCTTGTCTGTTTCTTCCCCTCGGGTTGGTCGGTTGGGGTTAGAATAAACGTAAACTTAACAAATAAGATTAGCTATAATAAAACATAAAAACCGACTGTTATTTAACATATTATCTGTGTGCATGTAATGTGCCTAATCAGCTCCTGTGACACGTTATACGGTCATAAATAAGTTTACTTGTGTGTGTAAAATTTGACGTGTGCAAAGGATGCTCGAGATCTAAAGCAATATATGAATTTAAGTTTAAACATACCGGTAAGTGCGTCCTGGATGTCGTAAGAGTACGAGTACTGAGGATTTGGGTCGTAGTCGTCAACTGGGGATGCGATCTTGGCCACTGCATGTCCATAAAGTGGCGCGGCTAGAGCTGGCCGGGCCACAGCGTACGGTGCAGCCACTGCATGACCTCCGTACACTGGAGCAGCGTAGCCATAGGGGCTGATCACACCGCCTGCTGCACCCTTGCATACCAGAATAGCTGCTAGGATTATGACCTGGAGACAAAGATGAGCTTACAATAAAAATGTATTGCTCTTTATGATACTTAACATATTATTAACCAGCTACGCCCTGCCGTGTTACCTGCGGTTTTTCGGGATCAAAAGTAGCCTACTTAAGGATATAAACTATCCTGACAACAAATTTCATCCAAATCTATTGAGCCGTTTGAGCGTGAAGGAGTAACAAACATACACACACACATACATATTTTTGCCTTTATAATATTAGTGTGTATTTTTATCCCGAAAAACTGAAATGTGAAACACCGCGGGGCGCAATTAGTTATAAATACAAATTAAACCTGTGGATCTTAGCTTAGGTATTTGGTAATCATGAATCACCCTAGGCCTGCGTGCTTGTATTAAGTAGTATTTATAATAATCCTATTTTTATTTTGCGATATCTTCGCCGACTGTGATACGTGTAATATCAAAAAATATGAATGCATTCCATATTTTTCGCCATAAGTCTGTTTTAATGATTCTCAAATCAATTACTTGTATCCAATTTCATATATACTTATATTAACAATAAATAATGATTTAATAAACTCCATACCTTCATGTTTGTACCGTTGGAACTCAACTGGGTGTGAACATGGAGGGTTGCGCGTGCGCAGCTTATATACTCACGCATGCAGCACTGCACATGCACCCAATTAGAAAAACATATTCTTCACGGCCAGCCCTTATCCCAGAAACAAGGCGAATGAACACGAGCAAATTTTAAAAATAAAACTATTTTCTAAACTCTAGTACGATTAGCATGGAATACTGGCTATTAATAGTTTTTTATGAAACTTATAAACTCAATAAAAAACTCAGCAGAAGACGCTTAATTTCTTTTTGTTACCATAGTTGAAGGATTTGACTGATAGCTGTGTGTGTGAATGTGGTGAAAGCACACAGGTGAAGAGCACAAGATGAAAGATACAGAGCTTTCGAGTCTTTAATAGCTTTATGTAATGGTATTGGGGGTCCATATTGCTCGCGTCCGTAGAACCCAAAGTTGCAGTATAACTTGTGGCAAGTCACCACACCTGATAATCCATCACCAAGTAGTGACATACTCACGCTAGTAGTGTATTTCAGACGCATGAGTCGTCGTAACAGTCCCGTATGAAAGTGAAGGTGCAACTTGGGACTTCTCATATTTTGGTAGGAACCTGAGTCGTGCGTATTGCTTTTATAGCCACTTAACATCAGTTTTTCCAAAGGCAAAGTCAAACTCATTTATTCCTTTAGATCTCAAGTATCATTTGGCCGTCAATTCTTACCGACACAATCAGCACAATATAAAAAAATATGTAATTACACGGTTCTAATTATAATCTGATGGTAATGTCAACAGGATGGCTGTCTTTTTTTATTCTTTAGGGCTGTAAACTACTGATGTAGCTGCCACATTAGTTATTGATTGCTGCATTGCTGATTCACGAGAGGTTCAATAATCATATTCCCAATCCCGACACTATAATCAACTTTTTCACTATCAGCAGTGAAAAAGTGACATAAATACGGCATGGCTAAGCCTTCAAGACTTTTCTTATTGAGGTGAGGTTAAGCACCAGGTTGGTTTTCAGCGAAGCGCTCAGGATATGAACGACTTTTCGTTGAATGTGGTAGTAGAAATGTGTCTGTCCAAACGATACTTGAGATTTAAACGAATGTAAGTATGATTTTGACTTTGGAGGCACAATTATACAAGTTAAGTGGTTGACGCGAATAAGAGAACTCCAAAACTACGCGAATTGCTCACATTTTCGTAAAATTGAAGTATTCAATTCGTTTCTCTGCATTATTGTATATACCTATTGTTTGTGTGAGGAGAAGGGTTGTGGGAAAACAACTCTTAAACAGCAGAAGTTATTTATTTGAATCATTTTTGTCGTTTTAGAAACCACCGTTCGGCCTCGTTTACTATGCGTGTAGGTACGTGTACCTAGAATTAATAGATACCCTTTACAATACCGGTCATATTGTGCTACATTTTGAGTCCAGTATTAAGATATTCTGACACATTAAAAGGCTTAATACAGAATTTATCGATGCAATTTTGTAAATGCAACATATAGCTGCTACCTACTGCCAGCTTTAGGAATAGTTACGAGAACTAGGTAAGTGTTCTGAATTTAAATAAGAGTCACGCATAAATTATTTTATTTAGAAAGTTTACTAACTCACCAAGTGAAGTAATCAGATATAGATATATTCCGATTGTGTGGAGGACTAGGTACGTACCTACACACAATCGGAATCGGATAGACGTCAGTGTTTTTCCTGATTTGTAGAACAGCGCTCACGTCAGCAAATCCGCGCCTGACGTCAACAATGCCGGTTTTTTTTATTTCTACATATTTTTTCAACACATAAGAAATAATTCTGTCGTTACGTACAATCCGACTGCATCTTAAACACGCGTACCTACCCATAATGTAAATTGATATAAGTCAAGTTGGTAAGTGCAACACTGCCAAATCAGTGTACATCGTGCTAATAACAATCAGCACTGACTTGTTCTGAATTTGAAATCCGAAACTTAAATCTATCTAGATTCAGCATGAAATAAAAATGCCGGTGGCCACCCGTCATTATATTTTAAATACACACTTCTCAGATGAGTGCAACCCGTTTCATACGATAAATATATTTTGTAATTAATTAGACAGTATTTAACAATTGAGTTAAATTAAATGCCTTCTCCATGTCCGTTTATTTCATAGTCTAGTGAAACATGATGACAGTTTCTGGGTCACAGCTGCGCTTATCACACATTCTATATGTGATATTGTATATCAAACATAATGGCCATGCCATTTAAAGCGCAATTCTTGTACCACTCCAATTAGGATACAACTATGTTTCTATGAATTTGATTACTTTTGATCGTGTAGGTAATATAAATCGGTGGTAGATATGTATAATTCAACTTGACTAAATACCTATGTGTTAGACTCCTTGGATGATCATCCATGAAATATAGGAAACTACCTACCAAATGGAATACTCAGGCTCATACTTATTTATTAAAAACCATAGGAACCTTAGGGTACACTTGACTAAGTATAATTTAAGTCAAAATACTAATTGTTATTGTCTTTCAAGACAAACATAATTATTACAAAATTTAAATAAATAAATAATTGAAGCTCCTGTAAAGGGGCACTGTCAAATGAACAAGTTACACTAAATTAATAATTAAAATTTAATTATAATCACGATAGATGTTTTCCGGTTCTTAGATGTTTCACTGGTCACGTCTACGTTACGTCCCCAAGTTAATGCCTCCTTCGGAGGATGATGATGAATCTACCGGGTGTCTTACTTGATAGGTGGCATAATTTTGTACAGAGATCATTTGAGTGACAATTTAGGTTTACGAAAATGAATGGGCTTAATATAGTTATAGTCAGGTATTTCAAAGTGAAAATTTTGATAAGCCACTTATGATCGTGAATAACCTATCCGTGTTCATTTGATCACTCCGTACCTGTAAGATTGAAATTTAACAATCGATTTTTTGTTTTTAGTACGATAAATAAAATAAAATTAATTTACGTACTAAAAAATAAAAAATCGACAATTACATCTTATTTTGCCATCGTTGGCACAGAAGAAAAAAGCTCTATTTTATCCGTCAGTCCGTCTGTCAATGCCACTTTGACATTTGCTTGACTTGGTTTGCTTGCTTCTTTTCACTATTTTTCGACGAACGAAACAAACGAATGTAATCCAACAAACATACTGTGCTTTGTGATGAGTTTTACTATAAAGAATTGTTTATTTAGTTTGTGATTTAGTGGAAAATGGCAGATTTTGATGCAATATATCCTGATGAGACCGAGCCCGAAGAGCACATAGAAGAAACGCATGTGACCTTAGTGCCAGACCCCATAGTCATTCGGGGGGCTGGTAATATGACAGTGTAAGGGTTTTCATTTATATTATTCGTCTTCTAAAATATCAGCTGATTAGTATTTTTGTACATAGAATCACAAAGGCAGGTAGTTAATTTTAAAAGATCACTGCCCCGTCAATTATAAATTTCTTTGTCATTATTACCCAATGGCATTCAAGGCCTATTTTCTTTAGACATGGTTTTGATCTGAAGCCAAATTTTCACTTCGAATATAGGTAAATTACCTCACCAGTTTCAATACATAAACATTAAAGCTTATCTTGCATTATTCTAAGTTTAAATTGAGGCTTTGTAATAACAACATAAACAGTGATGTTATTTAGTTTCCATGGTACATCTGTTCTTATTCAAGTTAGTAAAAGCAATCTTGTTAAATAAAAACAATCATACAACTATTTCAACATAAAATGTAACCTTGTCTTCAAAAACAAGTTTTATTTGCCTTTTTCTACATTTAATTTGAAGCAATGTATTTCTTCCATTTCTATGTTGTGGTAATTTTGTATGTATCTAGTATCTGTATATATTATTTTCAAGGTTGTTAGCATTTTCTCACTCATTAAATAATACATTTAAAATTTAAGATCCCCCAAGCAATTTTGCAAACTAGTTAGTTAGTTTGTTTGTATTGAAATTGTACTTTTAGAATTAAAACAAAAATTTTAAGTAGTCACAATTATATCAAAAAAAATCTTATTTGTTAACAACTGGCATATTTATTTTCTTATTAATAAAATCTTCCTCAAACAAATTCTATAAGTCTATTTTAAACGCACAGCCAATTACGGATTAACATTTTATAGAGATTAAAGAGTTAGATTGTTGACAGTCTTCAAAATGTAAAATGTTGGTACATAATTTAACTTCTGAATAAAATAAGCCTTGAAATAGGTCTATCTGTTAAAGAGCTGCCACAACATGTATAATCTCACAGACTTAGGCTACAAACTTTATAACACTCTTCTTTGTATAGCAGGATAAATTTGAAAACAACATGCTGATAAAATTAAAATACCTAACTAACATAATCATACACAAGTAAAGTTTAGTAGGTATGTATTAGTATTTAGATAGATAGAAGGTAAAAAGTACCTTCAACACTTCTATACTTCACTTATATTATAAAGGCAAAAGTTTGTATGTATGTGTGTATGTTTGTTATTCCTCCACGCTCAAATGGCTCAATGGATTTGGATGAAGTTTTGGTATCAGGATAGCGTTTGGATCCTGGATAAACATATGATATCAGGCTATTTTTGATCCTGGAAAACCACAGGTAACACCGCAGGGTGCAGCTAGTAATAAGTATATAACCACTATGAATTGGTATGTAGCAAGTGATTGATACAAGTGGGTAAGGAATAGTGTTCGAAGACAGCACAATTGCACCAATTGGTCAAGAGTATATTGAACTTGTTAGTTCAGTTGTACAATACAATTCACACACTTTCAATTGCTAGAAACAGGAATAAGATGTTAAAAATAAACAACTTAAAAAATTTATGTAAATTTCATGCCAACCTTTTATATTGATTACTATAAAATATCAGATTACCTAGATGACAAAAAGGCTTGGGAATGAATTTGCTCCACTCTAGACGCAGGACCATATTCGCGAATATGTAATTCTGTCTCCGAAGGGTTTCTTGTCTGTTTCTTCCCCTCGGGTTGGTCGGTTAGGGTTGGAACAGACGTAAACTTAACAAATAAGATAAGCTTAAACATGAAAACTGACTGTAATTTGACATACCTGTGTGCATGTAATGTGCCTGGGAGTTCCTGTGACACGTTATATGCTCACAAATATGTGTACATGCATGTGTAAAATTTGACGTGTCCAAATGATCTAAAGGAATAAATGAATTTGACTTTGACTTTGATGCATTGAGATTCAGAACTTTTTTATAGGGTTGTACTATGGTTTTGGGCAATGATGTACATATGCTATTGTTAAGCTCAAATTTCTCATTAATTAGCACTCTAAAATACAAGTGTGCCTATTAAGTTTTTGGTTTATTTCCTCTACGTCCTCAATAATTCTCTATTGATTTATTAAAGTTTGCTACAGTTTTTTCTCAAATGATAAACTAGCAAGTATGCAAACATTAGAAATTCTTTAACTGGCTTATGAATGGTGAATTATTATATGCCCAGTTTAAAGCTCTACTTATTACAACCACACTCAACAGCATAGTTTTACGGATTTTCTTTGGAACAGCTTGACTTAAACAACCAAACCATAGATTTATGAAAGTACATTGTCTTCTTACAGTTTTGGCCTCAGCAACAAATTCACTAGCGAATTCCCCTCTGGACTACAATCACGTATCGCTCCCGAGGAATATCAAGCAACTATAAGTCGTATCAACAGCGTGCTAAAGAAGACTTTGCCGGTGAATGTCAAGTGGCTATTCTGTGGGTGCGTCTGCTGTTGCTGTACATTGGGATGCTCACTGTGGCCAGTCATATGTCTAAGTAAAAGGGTGTGTATTTTATTTTTCACATAATAGATAACAAATAGGTAATGTTTCATGTTTTTAATTAAAGCCTAAAGTGGTACTGCACACATCAAATTTAAAGTTCCAATACATTGTTCTTCAAGAAAACGAATCGATAATAAAAAGAAATTCTTAGATTTCTTAAATAGGTTTCCTTTTAATATAATAGTTTATTAGTATTTTCTAATGAAAATCTCCTTTTCCTGCACTTGAACCTGTGAATATCGGATTAAAAGGATCCTGCCAATGAAAACCCGATAATATCTATGCATTTAAAAATGAACTGCTGTTCGTTAGTCTCGCTAAAACTCAAAAATGTCTCTGCTGGATTTAGCTACTTCGTTATATTCGTATTTACGGGAAAAGTAGGAAATTGATATAACACTTTGGACTTTTACATGCATCTGGTTAGAATTTTCAATATTCAGTATCTGAGCACAAATTTAATTAACATTTTTCAAATTTTTTAACATGAATAATTGAAAACAGTTTGTATGGTTACTAACATAGTATAAGTAGGTATACTAACAATAATTATGGTTAACAAACGAAAAAAAAGTTTTTGATTCCAGTATCAAAATTTAAGTCTTCGTTTGTTTTTTGTTTTGGGATTTTTGCTCTTTGCTTCGTCATTTGACAGCTAATTGTCAAATTGCGAATCAAGACAGGAAAGCATCTGTCGAGTCAGTTAGTATCTAATAAATAATACAACAGTAATTTAGAATGGCATGCGTATTGCCTCTAGAACATGATGACGTCAATAAAAGTCTCACGTGCCGTACAGTTCGACAATCACAACTTGGCGGCCCTGAAGTAAGCTGATAGTGGTCAACAATATTCAAGTAGGTATAAAGAGACACCATTATTCTGCAGCTAACTTCACAGACACAACGGCACTGTACCTAATATCTCCGACTAATAGCGAAATTGGTTTAAACTGAAAATATCAGGTTTTATGATATTAGATTTTCCTAGCTGTGGAAATAGGATCTGACTGGAATAAAGTTAGCGAAGTTATTTGTGGCAAAGCAACAGTTGCAGTGAGCTTAACAATAACCACGTCCACATTATCACAATAGAGGAACCCACGTGTTGAAAAGCAGTTTAATCAAATGGGGCTATTTGATTAAACTGCTTTAAAATACGTTGCGTAGTTTAAAAGATCTAAGGGTACAGCGGGAGCGACTTTGTTTTATACTGTGTAAGGATGTTTGACAGCAAAGTTTTATCGAACAGGAAAAGGAATAGCATTCGTCGCAATAGCAAATTATTCCATTATTTGCGGAATTATAATCACTTTGAACTGAGATAAAGTTATCCATTAATACGAAGTGCAATATTAATTTATGTAAATATTTTTATAATCTGTAAACAATATATTTTCCAGGGTCACACCATGGTTATTAACCCATTAGAAATTAAGGACACATCTAATAGGAATATTTGAATCATGGTGTGACCCTGAAAGCTTTGAATATTTAAAGCTCAAACCCTGGACAGATCTTCATAAGAACCATCCCGTCGGTTTTCAAACAGAAAAAAACCGCATCATAACTGGTTCTGGAGCTATGATGCCACAGACAGAAAACTAGAAAAACTAAATGTAATTTATTATATGGGTAATAGTCCAAATTAGGTATATAAGAAAGGAAAAATTGGAAATATTGGAAAAACTGAAAGTGATATTTTCTATGAGTATTTGCTATTACGTGCGCAAATTTCGTTTGACAGGTGGTTGTCAAAATGTTAATCGAGACAGGTCTAAAGTCTGTCGGGTCAGTGATTTATCGAATAGATATGAAATGATTGTAGTAACACCTGATGATGACATTATTTTAAGCCTATTAATTTTCATAAAATACCTTCAATTGAATACCACCTATATAAACAATGTGATATTGTAAGCAATAGGTACTTTAGCTTCCTCCGTCTATCACACAATGACCTTGTACCGACACTAGAATTGTTTGACCTATCACTTGTATAATGTGATAGGGCACATAACTAAGGCAGGCCCTAAACTCCTTTTCCTAGGTTATGAGGTGTCGTAACTCTTATCTGGCTTTGTGGTCTTTCGTAGGTTACGCATCCGAGGTGGTTTCATAAAAATTTCATGGAAAAAATCATCCCTAACGGTAAAAAGGGAAAAAAAATATTGATGTATTATTCTATTTTTAAATGCGTCATTTGTAACCGTGAATATATTTCCTCTCGCGTGCATCCCATTCAGCGCTCGTACAATGCAAAACCGCGGTCTTACCGAGGCTTCGTAGCAATTCTGGAATCGTAGCCACATCTCATCTATGTTTTTTGTTTTCCAGACTCAGCACTCTCTGAACAAACTCCTTGAGTGGGAGAACAGCCGACTGTACAACAAACTAGGGCTCCGCTGGCGACTCACGAAGCAGCACTGCGACTCCTCTTCAATGATGGAGTACGTACTCCTCATAGAGTTCATACCCAAAATACCCATATACAGGCCCGACTAGGCCCAGTGACAAAAACAATATAAAATGCGGAGGTTACGCGCAATGTCAGCTCAGTTTAGGACTGACGATACGCGCCGTCAGTCTGGATCATAATATCGGTTTCACCATTTTGTCTGGCGTCTTCTTGGAGCTCTAAGCACAATCCAGCGTCGCGTCACGCTATTTGACAAAATACACGTTACGTTGTTAACGATAATTTTGGTTCAAACCCAAAAAAGTTTTAACTTATAATAATATTATCCGTCTCACTCAGCTCCATATCGCTTAAGAAAGAGCAATTTTTTGGTAAGTAAACGCCAACACAATCGAAGCTATTGTCGAAATTAGTTTTATTTCGCAATGGTGTAGCGTTTCACTGGATTGCGCGATTGCCTTTACAGATTGATCAACCGCCAGACTGATGGTGGTATCTCCGGCATGGCCTTTGAAATTTATGATGATTATGCTAATTAAAAATATTAGGTAGTAAAAGTGAGCGGACACTGGGAAGACATACGGGAAGTGTTATGTTATGATTATGACATAGGTGTAAGTTTAGGTATAAGACGTGCTATCTATCAGCCGTTTTCTATGATCAATCCACATTTTATGAATATACTTTTACGTTCCTTTTAAAAGTTACCACATCCGTTTTGAAAATGAAATGGTCTGTATTATATCACGAGAGTTTAATCGTCACTCATGTATGTCACATGTTGTAATCCTTTTTGTTACGACGTATTCCTTTTCCGTTTTATATACACGAAAATACGCATCTACATATTATTTTTACAGAAATTTTCCTAGTTACATTGCGTATTGATTGTGTTTCACGGCTGTTATTTCCTGGGCTTGATTAGAACAAAATATTCTGAACTACTTCTGCAATCCCCTATACAATCATCATCATCAGCCTATTTCAGTCCACTGCTGGACATAGGCCTTTCCGAGTAAGCGCCATTGAGCCCGGCCTTCGGCTCTTTGCATCCAGTCCTATACACCATTCGATTACTATTAAAACTGCCTACATTGCCTAAGTGACATCCACAACTGACCGATAACCTCAACAGTATTATTTTTTTATTTCTATTCTGAACTGAAAATATACCTAGAAGGTAAACTATCTTGTGGATTGGAAATAGAAGCTAACATGAAAAAAATGTAAATAATGGTAAATGGACAAATATTACTTGCTTTTAATGTAAAGATGTTTTAATCGCTTTGTTGCAAGTATTATCTGTATATATCTTTATGAAGTTTAGCGGAATGATTACACATAATGTTGGTATAGTATGTTATTGTTATCGAGTTGATAAGCGGGTATGCGTTGTATAAAATCGATGCACCGATTATATTGTTACTGCGAATGTCTGAACTTTGTATATGACCTGATTTGACGAATCGAAAGGCAAAGAAATGCTTCTGAATTCTTTTAAAACAATACTGGAAACGTAAGTATTTAAAAAGGATAGTTCTCAGACCATGTTTACGATCTTTCATGGGGTAAATCTACCAGTTTCTAGTAGACTGCCTTGACTTGTATAATATTGGCATATAATGTGTTAAGACCGCGAAATGATACTGATTCATGTCTTTTTCAATTCATTTCATTAATTTGTGTGGATCTTGATTTAAGTTATTTTGTACTCATTTACATATACATGCTTACAATGTATTATCGAGACATTCACAGTAACATAATTATGTACTGAATGTGCAATCTAAGATAAGAAGACGTTATATTTGGATAGGTACATAATATTTAGTGGTCTTTTTTCGAATTTTACATATAACATTGCTTCAGATATTGTTGATCTAAAGTTTATGTTGTTTATGATCTGTGAGTTTATAAAAGGATTTTGAGTAGAGGAGTTTACGACAATGGCCTATTTTAATCGTAGCCTCTCACTTTCTGCAGGTACTTATCGTACCAACGTAGTTTTACAAAGTGAAAATTATGCCATCTTCACTCGTGCCCCTATATTTTATACTGTACCTTGAATCTTTTTGAATTGTATAAAAGACTTGCCAAGTACTTATTTGCGGAAATTAATTTTAGGACTGAAGAAATATCAGACAAAAGTTTAAAAGATTTGTTTAAAAAAAATTATGTCGACTTATTCCCTTTAAAACTCCATTACAATGATTAAGTCTTTCAGTAATACAGGTGGAATAGGTTTTTGTTTATGAAAATATGAAAGAATTGCGTTTATTCGTACCCAGTAAACGACATTGTTGAAGACTAATGCGATGTCACAATTGAATGACTGGTAATTTCAAAAACATAATCCCTTATTTGGCCTGTATCCAATTTAATTGAGTATTATGAACTCATGGTCGTTTTATTTTTCATAGCCAATTTACTAACTAGTTATTTCTCTTCAAGCACCCATTTGACGACTATTTCAATACTAAATGAGAATAATTATCGTTTGTATGAAAACAGCTATAAAAAACTAGATTTGTCATTTTTCATGGTTTCCATTATTATTCCAATTCGAGTTTGCGAAAATTAAATTTAATGTATCATGTCGCATCATGTGGAAATGATCTCCTGGTATCGTATTTAGCATGTACAACGAACGAAGACGTAGTCGACCTACTCTTATAATAAACTTCAAATTGGCGTGTTATTTATTTGATGCAGTATAATATTATAAGTCATAGTACATTTGGTATGCCTATGATGCGCCAACAATCACGTTGTTCGGCACAATATTTTATAAACGTCCCTACCAAACAAACATAAATAACGCATTTATTACAAAGAAATAGGCGCTACGGTCATGCGGTCATGCGTACCTATTTATTAGCCTGTCGCAGTGGTTAACCACCTGGTGGATTGGAATAGACATTGGATTCTCTTTTATCTCTTTCTGATAGGATAACATGAAGGAAAAAGAAAGCGCCAAAAATCGATTCCCATTCTTTCAGTGGTTAGCCATCCGCCCTAAAACGGCTCATTAAATAAGACACGTGCTGCATATTAAGTGCATTCGCTCTATTTCATAATGCAGTGTCAACTTCAAAATCGGGATCAATAATAAAATAACCATTATTCGTATCGGGTATGTTTCCATACCAACTTGTTCATTTATCTAAACACTATCAACGCTATTGATATTCCTAGTTTGACGCAATTTGATTGAAAGCCACCCATTCCTGATGAAGTCAATTCATTCTAATAAAACGGCAATTGTACAACTACCGGGAAGATTGTTATCCACGTTAGATACTTAAACCATAATTCACGTCCATCAATAGTATTTATTTATCGTTTAAACGTGTTATACACATTTTGGCCGGCACATTGAAGGCATTGTTGCTGACTCGCGTTTAACAGCATCGTCGGTTGATCGCCGGGTGATCAACCCACCAATCATATCGCTTAAATTTTTGTCAGACGACGCTGTTGAATGTGGAAATTAACTTTAAAAGAGAACATTTTATAACTGGAGAAGTGTCCCAACAAATGAAATGCAAGACATTCTTTATTTAGTGCCGTTTTGCAGTTAAACGGCGGTTCTGTTAACTTGTATTGCTTCAAGCTTCCCCTTTATTCGTTCGTGTGCTTGCCCAAATATGTATAACACGTCGTAAGTATATTATGTACCTGAAAATTTGGATAGTAGATATTAGCAAAGCTTGTGTGTTGTGGCAACGCAATACGTATGCTAGAGAATTGTATGGGACTGTGGTATTAGAAGATTTATCTTATTGTTAAGTTATAATCGGTACGCTCTTCATTAGAAAATGCCTTTCCTCTTTTCTCTTTTCAACATGTTGTGAATGAGGAAAAATATGTGAATTAACTGATCGCGACCCTAGCTTTTATGGGTGGAGAGGTGAGATGTGTGACAAACTAATAACACTTCGTTATTGTGACATCATGATGAAAAACACGTGACAATAATGAAACCATATTAGTTTTCCTGACTGCCACTCTCTGTCGTGGTTGGCGACGGGCTTTTTCGCTAATATGTTATGAAGACTACACACTGTTATTTTATTTTTAAAAGAGTATATTTAAAGAAATGTCGATTGCTTTGATCGACACATTCTGGCCATCACTCATGTTATCGTTTTCAGATACGTACGGTGAAATAAATTGGTACATGACCTTTCTAAATTACGATTTTAATTGAGAACCCCCCGTTTGGGCTGCAGGTACGAACTTGGCTGGTTTTTAACTCAAAAGGTTGATATGTATATAATAAATAAATATTATGTATCATCAACCTTAGGCCTAACTCAGGCCTGTTTTCCACTGAACGACTAGTCGCGGGCGGTTGACTCGTGACTTTATTCGTTTAGTGGAAAATAGATCTCATATTCTAGGTCACTAAACCATTTTTTTCGTCAGTGCATAAATTGAGTCTATACTCGAGCTAATCACGCAACACAAGTCAACATTAATCTCATACTTTTATTTAAATTCTTTGCCGAATTATGTTGGTGGGACCCGGAGTATAGGCACAGATAATATCTGATCACGAAGTATTATTTTATTACTGATTTTAATCGCAACGGTTGAAAAGCGAACAGGGTATGTTGACACTAAGTTGTATTTTAAGGAATTGTAAATATAAAAAAAATAGATTACCTATTATTTTTGTTCAAAATAAATTCACAACACGTGATTTTAACAAATTCTTTTAATCTTACTAACGGTGCGCCCACACTTTTAACACATTACAGTTATAATGTACACAAATATCTGATTGACCAATTGTCGTCGCGTTTGGATTATCCCGTATTGTCTACAGAGTGAATAGGATTAAATATATAAATATATTCATGGACACACAGCGCCATTTACATTCACACAGCGTCATCTGCCCCAAACTAATCATAATTATAAAAAAGATTTCACGGCCTTTAGAATAAAGGGTCATCAGGAAAATGGAAACAAAAAGTATTTTAGTTTGTAATTCATTTTATTATAATTTATAAATAAGTTCATAATATACAGATAGGTACTAACTAAATTACCAAGGCACTTAACAAATATGGTCCCATTAGGGCGCGGTCACATTGAGAGCCGTAAACTATCGCAGTGATAATTATAGGTACAGTATCGAGCAAAGCTATTAAATATTCGGCCCTTATTGTTTTTAGTTCACCGATGAGTGTAACCGCCATTCATTAATTGTTTACAGGCTACCATAATTAGTCATCAATGTGACCGCGCCCTTATACACTTAAAATCATTATGACACAAAATATAGAGCTGTAATATCTAACAATATAAATCCAATTATACCCCACAAAGAAATGTATTTATAATCCTTGCACATTACAAGATGACTTGCGCCATTTCTTCTCTGAACATCTTGGACCAAGAGCTAATCACTGAATCTGAGCAATGAGATAAAAAATTATTACAATTTCGTCCATGCGCTCAAATCCCATGACCAGTGTCTTCTGAAACGTAACCTACATTAATCAACAACTAACGCAGACGACCAATAAAAATCGGTACTAGATTCATATCTCACTTGTCGCAGACTTTAATCGATGGTCGGAATACTATTTTAACTTAGGGTCAACGTATCTTATATGTTCATCATATCTTTACCTCATGTATAAGAACGTGTTCTATACTCGAACTCGACTCGAATGCCATCGATTTGATCGATGCCATAGTTGGGCATTAATCGGTGAAGAATTTTAATCGGTCGTCTTTAGGTCACATTTCTTCACAAACTTGTAAACAATTGGAAATATATCCAATTGTTTACAAGTTTGCTTTTAATTGTGGAGTACTGCGTAATAAGCATTGTTAGGTCATTTGTTATCTTGTCTGATAAAGTTAAAAAGCTTTATGTTTTGATAGTATCAGTCAACCAAACATTTTTATCCATTTACGAGTCTTGGTTTTTATCTACCTAAACAAAACAAATACAACATAAATAAATGTGCAAAATAAACTGGACCATTATTTAGTAAGCCACACTTTGTATGACAAAGTATATGGATACTTAACGTGCAAGACAACATAAAACTTAACTAAGTTTCAGATCGCATCAATACTTACACAACCATAAGCTACATTATAATATATTAACACCATTATAATAAAATAGAGGGACGTTTACACGAGCTCTAATATTTACATTCAGTCGTTCAATTATTTATTAGATTACAATGATTTAATTACACCAAGCTATCTTGAATAAGAGCACTTACGTTATTATGGCAACATTAGTGCGAATACGCAAATGATTTAGTTTGTAAATTGTACAAAACAATGGCTACAATACAAGTTACAATATTTGATTTTACAGGGCAGGATAATATTTTAATTTCATTATAAATTCGCCAGCAATACGTTGTTTAGATCCTATAAATTGATTAAAAGTGGTTATAATAATTAGCTATTATTGCAGTTCACTTCAACAATTCTTTCCAAAATACCCGAATTTTATTCAATACGTATGTCGGACCAGAAATCAATCTTCACTAGTTAACCGCACCTCGCGATCACACCGTGTCGACACAGTTGACGATTTCCAAACGACGAACGATTACTATCAAATGTTTCTGAACCTAAATTCACTGTTTACAAAGTCGAAAATCAAGTCCTCGCAGCACCCGCGACCATTTTAGCTCATTTGGACATAATTGATGGGGAACTGTCCTTTCAGACCATTACATTCGCCGAAGTACCACTCGTCGTTCAATTTGTACTGCGCTATAATAGTGTCTCCGGTGAGGAACCGTAAGTCCCCGGGTTGGTCCGGGATGAAATCGTATAGAGCTACGGCCGTGCCGAGAACTGGGGGTGATGGGAGCTTCTCGTTTGGCAGCGGGAGTTTTACTTCGATGTAGTTTGACGGGAAGGTACCCTCAGTGCCGTTGCTTAGGCGACCGTATAGCCACTCGTTGTCCACTCGCCTCAGGAGTTTGATCCTCGTGTTGACCTGAAGCGGTAAATAGATAAAGATGAAAAAAAAAAACAAGTTTAAGTGGGATATCCACGATAGAATAACAAAAACAAAAAGAAAACAATATTTTTGTACGACTTCTGACGTTAATTGATTGTCGCTGCCCATTCATCAATAGCAATATGAAACTCTCCTACTGAAGTATAAAAATAAAAGTCCCATCGCGTTGCGCGTCACTTTTGCAACGAGGATGTAACGTCTGTTGCGCCTGTTATTTCACAGCAACGAGTTCTAATAGTACTTTAGGTTGCTCCATTTTTACCACTGGGGGCAACGTAGGGACTAGTGTACTCATGTATGACGGCAATGCGGGCCCTTTTACAGCATAACACGTAACCTCCGGTAGGTAATTCCTATGATACTCGTGAAGGCACGAAACGACCGCTATCAGTATAAGACTCATAAAAGATCTTCGATAATTTGATTCAAGGATGCCGACCTCGCAAAAAGTATTGTTATGACCCCTATTTCGGCGCACGCAATCGTTTTGCGATGCGTGCAGTTTGTACGTCTTTAAGATTGAGTACTAGTAAAACTACAACGATACGATTACTTATATTAAAAAATAATAATTTTACGAAAATATATAAACCCCCTACTTGGTGTAATAATAATGGGCTGACGATCTTGAACAAATCTTCATAAATTATATCTAAGAACCATCTCGATCAAGTCAGTTTTCGAACAGAAAAAAACCGCATCAAAAATGGTCCAGTCATTCGGGAGCTACGATGCCATAGACAGCTCTTTTTCGCCGGGAATAAAAATGCAGACGTAATCTGCCTGGCATCATCCGGGCCGAATTGAAAATGAGGCGCTGCGTCAGCTATTATACGAAGGTGTGTCTTGAAACAATGCTGTGTAAAATCACACAGATGTTACTAGTAACCCCCACAGGTTTCGCACAAGCAACGTTGGAGCGGTAGTATTAATTACAAATATGTATTCATGAGGTAAGTTATATATACGTGGCCTACATTCCCGATGTGAGTAACTGAGGAAAGTCTACGTTATAATGTCAATGTGGTGGTTGCTCGGAACAACAAATATTCGAAGCTGAAAAAATAATTCTGAACTCTGGAGTAATCACACGGCACTCCACGTACCATGTTAATGTTTTTTTCCTGTTTTCATACAGATAATTTATGTCTCCCGTTTGGTTAGGTTTTCACGCTACCATTTTGTACGATTCACCATGACTTCAAACTTTAAGAGGGATTTATCTTATCTAGAATCTTCTCGAAGTTATGATGTAAAATCTTCAACAAACAAAGTACTACGTAACTCTTTGTTATATTTGGCTATTAAATGCTTTTTTTAGTTTAAATACGGATTAACGGTGCCATGAACATTAACCAGTTTTATCGTGTAAAACAGATAAAGCACTAACTAATTTAGTAGTAAAGTAATGTTTGCTTTTGAAAAAAATAGTAATGAATGAAATACTATCGTAACCGCAAAACCGCGAAACAAATCCAACGAATCCCAGTTTGAACTGGCGGCACTAAATTCAGATCGAGGCCGCAACCCGCAACCCGGCGAGACAGGGAAGTCACTTTGATAACGAGTTCCTGTTGCTCTGATAAAACATTGAATGCGCAGTATCTGTGTTTGATTAATATAACAACGAAAACAATGCTAAACGCCCCAAACAGTTTCCTTGCACGTCAAAGCCATATGGCGAAACATATTGGAAACACCACTTGACGTAACACTGCGGATGTATCGTGCGCTATAGACTGTTTAGTTTGCGTCAGATATTTAATAGGCGCCTACTTGTATGATATCACTATAAATCCGATGCAATTAATAATTGATTTAAGGATTTTATTGCTGAATAAATCCTTACGCTACTGTATAGCGTACACCATACTCATGGTCTATACAGTTAAAGAAGATTAATTAACTGTGAATGTTCCGATTAATATTGTATTGTATTTAAATGTTAACGTCTATAACTTTAAAACTACCTACGTAGTACGTAGTTGTACTACCTACGTAGTACGTGTAAAAATCGTTTTTTTGATTCAATCCAATTCAATCGTTTATTTATTGCACTTTTATGTTTATACAAAATATGCTTCGCTATCCTCATTTCAATACAATAACATTTCTTTTTGATTTATTATTATAAATTGCTGTTTAATTTAGAACGCAAATTTTACTGTTATGTTTACCCAGATTTTTTCAAATCGAACGTAGATAAAATATGCACGAAATGCTAAAATTATCATACCTATATCATAATACGAAAGTTTTATGTACGTATGTTTGTAACTCCTTCACGCGTCAACGGCTGAAGGGATTTGAATGAAATTTGTTATAAAGGCCCTGGATTAACACATAAGTAAAAAGTATTCCGAAAAAGTGAAGTATTTTTTTTCCTATCGTCTCATGTTGACTTTTTAACACCGCGGGGCTCAGCTAGTATGTAGACATTAAAGAAACCTACCTACAGAACTATATTTTTATACAACCATGTTTTTAACATTTAAATTTCTGTTACTCCACTCGAGTTGAACAAATATTTTTAGCACACGTCATTCTCGTTTTTTATATGCAAAGGCGTCTCCGTTTTGCGCGACTAAAATATTCAAACTTTGACTCCGATTTTATGTAGCCAAGTAAACAATTTTATCTTCTAGGACAGGTTTTTCTATCGTACGTGTCTGAAACATGAAGGGTACATGAACATGTAATTATCGCTCATCTTCTAATAATTGTATAATCAACACGGACGAGTCGTAGCGGTTAAACCTGTGTAAATGAAACTTACCTACACTACACAAATATATTCAGTACATGTAAGGTACTAATACGAGAGAGGTAAAGTTGATTTTCGTTTGAAGAGTTTGTGTGGCTTACTATACACATTTAAAAGTGGTCCGGAAAATCTGCAATGTAGGTAGCTGTAGACCTAGATAGACTAGTAATTACACAAGCTGTAACCAGCCACGCATTCCAGCAGTTGGCACTTATTACTTATAATATACTCGTTTAGTTACTTTCTTTAAGATAAAAATGTAAACTTCATTAGGAGTAGTAGAGTCTATAGAGCATATCGTAAAATGACCGTCCATCGAATTTCTACGATCACAATACTGATTTTGAACATAAACCATGATCATTATTATACCTATACATAGAACATAAATGTATAAAATGTACAAAAAATTTATTTCTAGTCAAAAAAATATACATAATCTACGAAACAAATCTGACTGTAGGGAACAAATTACGCCAATATAATCTTATCGGTATCGAACTTGAACGTAGTTTGATATTCATAAAAATTATACACAACTGACCTCTGAATAGGAAACTTATGTTTTAAGTATATTTGGCCTTACGAGATGTATAATGCATAATAATTTGATTGTATTCGAATATTCAATGCCGGAGCGAACCGCATCTCTATATAAATAACGCATAAATTATCAACGATGGCGCGTGTTTGTTTGTGTGGCGGTATATTAGAGCACGAATTTAGATGTCCCTGAATACAATTTAGCAATGCGGATGAAAACAGATAAAAATGACTACCTGGAGTGGTAATAATTTTCGCAAACAAGTTAAAGCCGCGAATTACTCAACATTTACACCAACTGTTGGTCATTGCTGCGCTCCAATTAATTGTTTCAATGATATTATGGTAGACAACCAGAAAATTACTGGCCCAGTCGTTTGTCGACAAAATTTTATACTAATTTGTATCCAGAGTATTTTGTTTAAAGGCAGGTTTAAAGATTGCCATTCAATAATGTCTACATTGCAAGCGTTTACGGCTGTACCCGTAACATTTTCGTCTGTACCCATACCTTATACGCGATTAATTAATCAGATTCAAACTTTCAAATAATAATCTGTTTCAATCTATCTCAGTCTTTAATATTCCCACTGGAAGGATCTAGGATTTGCAAGTAATAATAATATAAGACGCATAGAGAATAAACATACAAACATTGATTTTTGTTTATATAGATATATTTCATTAATTTGGTATACTATGGAAAACAATGACAAAAGCCTTAATTCTTACAATACATATTAACACCCATACAGAACAAACATCTAGGTTCGTCACACAAATGCTTGGGATAATAGGGAATGATCATGATTGGGAATCGAACCCACGACCTAACAGTGCAGAAAGAAAAGCTACTCGTATATTGCAAGTGAGCAAGCAAGTGAGCTACTCGTATATTGCAAGTGAGCAAGCAAGTGAGCTACTCGTATATTGCAAGTGAGCAAGCAAGTGAGCTACTCGTATATTGGCAAACACACATGAAGTCATTAAATCGGCAAAAATAACTAATATTGCACTCTAAAACTACATCGATGTTCTTATGCGTGCGTAATCTGTTTCGAAACGACCTTAAACTTGCAGATAACGTGTTAACAGCTAGTATACAAAGAAAGCTAACACCTTGAGTACACTCACTAAAAATAGAGGTGTATTGGCAATTATCCACGTGCAAACAAAATGATGAAAAAAAACACTAGCGCCGAATTTAGACTTCAGCGCGATTCTGGAATGTATAAGCTAACATCTAGTGAGTATTTCCAATATACCTGTACCTAGATTTTGCATAAATGTGCCTAGCTAGTCGCCCACTACGTTATAATAATATGATAACTACGGCATTTTTGAATTCTTGTAAATTTTACTAACCAAGAATGCACATATATTTTCGTACATTCTCCGTGTTTTTTCTGAATTTAAGAGAATTTGTTGCGCCCCGCATTGTTACCCACGGTTTTCCGGGATCAAAGTTGACTATGTGTTAATTCAGGATATAAGCTATCCTGGTACCAAATGTCATCAATTTTCGATGAGCCGTTTGAGCGTGAAGGAGTGTGTGTATGTGTGTATATGAACACAAACACACATACATACTGATTTTCGCCTTTATAAAAGTGTTATAATCTGTGTACGTTGTTGAATACATTCGTGGTATGCCATTAATAAATTATTCGCTTCAAAATTAATCCACCGGTTACTGAAACGGATAAATCCAATGACGTCATTGCTCATACCAAGAATTTAATACCGTAACAAAGTAGGTTAAATGCTAGGTAATCTTTATAATATGTATAAATACTTGTTATTAAAAAGATTATTTATATAGCCCAGCCGAAAAACAACAACACATTAACATGAACAAACCCCTCACAATACATATACAAAATAAAAAGATAAAAAAACAGGCCTCGCATTCGTCGTAAATATGCATATACTGTGTTGAACTGTGATGTTTCTGTGCGATAAATATTTGATGACTATATGGCCAATTGAAATCCGTTTGGTTTATTCAACAAAGAACTCGAGTCCGAAGTCCCAAAATAGGTTCTCACGCGCACTCGTCATTGGAGGAAAACATCGCTCTTAGAAAACACGAGAACATTGACCCTCTTGTTGGTTTTACACTACAAATTATAAATGAGACTCACTTCATACTGACGAAATGTTCGCCTATTTGATCACTGTCGATCACACTATAAATAGTACCTGAGCAACGGTTTTTTTGTGTAAAGCGTATATTTTTGTAAAAATATTCGTTTTTGGCATGAAATACAATTTTACAGGTAAACTTAAACAGCAAAACCTATCTAAACACAAAATTTCAAGCCGCTCAATTCATCTTTATGTTTTTCTTTTTTGTCGACTTTTCGTTTGCACTTTAACCGACTTTTAAAAAAAGGAGGTTTCATAAGTTTGGTAAAAAAGAGGGTGTTATAAGTAAGTTATAAGTTTGACCGCTGTGTGTCTGTCTGCGGCACCGTAGCTCTTAAACGAGAGAACCGATTTGGGTGCGGTTTTTTTATTTAAAAGTAGGTTTTCTAGGGGTGGTAGACATGTTTT
Organism: Aplocera efformata; assembly: GCA_921293045.1. Taxonomy (NCBI): domain Eukaryota; kingdom Metazoa; phylum Arthropoda; class Insecta; order Lepidoptera; family Geometridae; genus Aplocera; species Aplocera efformata. The sequence continues at coordinate 5,276,087 of OV121057.1, forward strand.
ATGAAAATCTGTGCATCCGTTTCAAGGTCATCAGCTGATTACCATTCCACCAAGTCGTGAATTTAACATTTTCGTAAAAAGAACTTGTTTTGCTTCTTGTTTTGTCACTTTATAAACACTAGGATATTTATTAGTTTCTCGAATAGATCGTGTGCATCAATCAGACTATTGGTCTTCCGATGACTTTTTGGGGGCGTGTGGCAGTTACAGAAAGAACTGACTATTTGTCCAGGAAATACCAGATTACCTATCAAGTCAGACTCGAAATGGTTCTTTGAAATCGGTCGCATTACTCCGTCCCCTTTTGGCGACGACTTTTTTCCGCTAAACAAACTCTGTGTAGCTTATGAAAGAGTTTGTACGGAACGGTGTCATTTTGGAGGCCAAGAAGACCGTCGTCTGCACAGGCCTTTTCTGATAGGTCGTTAAGAACAATCCCTGCTATTCTAATCGATAAGCCACGTCATAAGCCTTCACGCGACTTGCAGACCGCGACACAAGTGTGGGCCACGTACACGAAAAGAAGTTGAGAACTATTATGGCCATGTGGACGTATAACGATTATATTAACATTATTTAATCTGTGGTGGTAGTGACAGACATTACTTACCGAAAAGCAGAGATCGTCCGGATGGTCCGTGAAATAATCAAAGAGTGCAATTCCATAGGGTTCGTTGTCCTCGTCTTCATCGTTATCTTGGAAGTCGACCGTGTCGCTCGGCCACACTTCCGGTAGATCGTCGTCGATCACATCCGGGGGTGGTGGCGGTGGTATGCTGGGCATTGGAGGGGAGGACTCTCTCTCTGGTGATCTGTCGTCATCCCAGCTGAAAGGCTTCGAATCCTGTAACAATTGGAAACAATTCCAATTTGAACTTTCGGAACAATGCTGCGGCTTGTTGTTTCCAAGTAGTATATCTATTATAGATACAGTACTTTTTTAGAAACGGCTTCATAAAAGTATCTAGAAAAATATATAATAACATCAACAGGCTTTAATACTAGCATTTAAAAACGTAGTACGTAAAACGTAGTAACTACATGGAATAAAATATATTATATTAAATATCTTATTGTTTTCATATTCGATTACGACCATTTGGAAGTGTCAGAAGCCTGTAAAGATTAAGTCAAAGTCAAAAATAATTATTACCATTGTATACATGGAAACGTCACGTCTTAAAATAAATATGTAGGTAGCTCAGATGTCACCGGTGTCGGCGCATGTTCAGAGCCAGAGAAGAACGAACAAGAAACCCCAATGGATTCCTTTCTTACTTTAGACATCTTAGAAGTCCTGTCTCCGTTAAAAAAAGACGAAGAGGTAAAATTATCGCAACCATTTACGGTTTTCAATTTAAGATTTTCATTCCAACTCCAACAATATAAAATTTGCATGATATGGCTGGAGTCAACGATCTGATAAACATTTATGAAACAAAACCACGTTAGTCATCTTTAAACCTACTGCATATTCTAGAATTTATACTGGCCAATTAAGGTCAGACAGGCTTCATAAAGATTTAGACAACTATTAATTGATCCAGAATATTCAGCGTAGCAATCATTTAGCAAAGCAAAAACTTACCAATCATCTTTGTTATTTTAACAGATTTTTATAATTTTTTGTTCGGCTTCATTGCTAATTTGCTTATTAACTTTGCCTTTGAAGCGTCTTGGGTTCAATCCCTGGACGGAAAAAACTTTGTACACCAGTATAACTCTATTCTCGGGGCTTGGCTGTTTCTATTTTACATGTGTCAGTGCTACCTACGACACAGGGAATCCTAGTGCGGAAGTATGAAACACAACGAGTTGTTTAAGAAAAAAAATCGGAATAGACGAAAAGGAACCTCACTAACTAAAACTAATTTAAAACCTGCGGTAATTGCCAATGTCAACAAAAACTAACGATAATAATGTAATTTAAATACTCAGTACTTGATATTGATTCTGAAAAACGAAAACACCAGGTTAAAGGGTGGATCGGTAAGGGTTGGAACAGAAATAATCTTAAGAAGTATGACTAGCTAAAACGGACTGTAACTTGACATTATCACTGTGCTTGTTATATTGGCTAAGGATTCGTGCATATATAACTTACTAGCTGTGCACCGTGGTTTCACCCACGTCTAACTTAAAGAAATTTAGCGTAATGCTAGATAGCCTATAGCCTTCCCCATGAATGTCTCAATCTATCATAATATACAAAAATAATTTTTCAATTCCAACTGAAGAATATGTTTGTTGTGACGAATACCTGTACGTGTAAAATGTGACGTGTCCAAACGAAAATTCAGATCATAAGTGAGTTTTATTTTTGAGTTTTGCTTCAATCAAACTTATTATTAATACATTGCATAAAAAGGGTTAATAAACGTGTAATAAAAGATTTATTAAAGCATGACAGCACACTAAGAATATCTAGACCTCATTGGCCTAATGGGCAATTACTTCATTGTCCAAGCCAATAAAGAGACCTTGCCCTAACAAAGCGGTATTTAGCTTATTAGTGGTAGCTATAATAACTTTACTTTGAAATACATATTACGTACAACAATATTACCATAGATAGATATCATATAGATGTCGACTTTCTAAAAAGGATATTTCTGTAAGTGCTTGTAGTAATCTGGGTGTCCATGGAAACAAACGAAAATAAATATAAATCATGTATATTTCAAACATTGGCCGTGATCGTCTAGTGGTTAGGACCCTACGTTGTGTGAGTGTGTAAACGTTTACGTTTATCACCACACACTAAGCATAACTTGTACTATGGGAACTAGATAACTGATAGGATTTTGTATAGTAATTTGTAAGTAAATACAATATATATATAATCAGAACAAATATCATGTTCATCACAATGCTTGTCCTGGGTGAAGATTGAACCGACGACCTACAGCGCCGACGATAGGGCTATTACCAACCGAGCTATGAGTCCAGCCCAAAAATTTTCTAATGTATTATATATTCTATGATAGTCTCTATACTTTGATTTGAGAGTCATCACTGTTTTCAAGTTACTCAATGGAGATTATATTTCATTCATATGCAAAATTAAAAAAAAAAGAAGATGAAAGAGGAATCCCTTCTCTAGATTATTATTATCTACAACAGACGTGTGAAAATTTTAATAGACTTGCAGTGGTGAGCACATCGTAACCATCGCTTTCTTAAAATAGCATAAATTTACTGAAGCTCTCCATCGGTCAATTATTCGAAATTAATCTACTTTAGGGGTTAAGTCGCCGCTACCGTGCCGGGTTGAGTAAATGCCGGTAGCGCGCCAAAAAGACAATGGTTGCCAGCGCAATCGCAATTATTATGCACTTTCCTAAAACGCATAATCAGATTTTTCCACAAACTAGACCGCTATGTGATACTCCCGAGGTTAACTGAAATTCTATGTAGACAAAACAAGCTGAAAGCGTGATGGATCGACCTGACCTAGAATTTAAAGTTCAAATGTGACATGAATGACCTTTTATTACAAAAGGTCATAATAATTGAACATCATTATCTAAAATTAACGAGAAATTTGTTGGGAAGTTGGCATCTAAGCAAATAAGTACTAACACAAACACACTCGTGCAACAATTATAATAACATGTTCTGAACGAATTTAGGTGAGTAGGTATCTAATCATCTTATCAATTTTATCAATATTTAATTGTTGTCTAATGAATCATATTGATTAATCCTACGCAAATTTAAACAATGGGAAAATCATCACATTTTTCAATTGGCCCACATTTTTTTTTGTTGTTGATTTTTGATGACTTAAGTCATTTGCATGAGGATTTTCTCGGTTCATCAGATGAACCCGAATTAAAACTAAAAGGATATTGATATCCTTGTTTAGGTAACCATAATAATATAGTATTATGTTATAATGACTATAAATAAAATATCTTTTGATAGTCTACCTCATGGCGGACTGTGTTAAGGTGTTATTTACCTATTATTTATTTATGCATAAAAGATAAGGAGTTACAGCACAAGGAAAATCTTAATGATGTTAATTGCAACATAGTGTCAAGGATACTTACGAAACTGTCGCCGAAGCCGCCGCTAATCTTGTGGATTGGAGCAGTGGTGTTAACTGTCATGGAAGTCATCGGGAAGCTATCTCCAAATGTATTCTTCAACAGCGATGAGTTATCTGGAGGTTTAGGCCGTGCTGGCTTCGCCCGTATTATCGTCGGCCCTTTGAGCGATATTGGATGATTGGACTCAAAGGGATCCTTGTTTATCACAGGTTTCTTCATAACTGGCGGCTTGTTTAGTTGTGGCGAAAATGGATCAGTCGTGAAATTATCAATGGTGTCATCTTTCACTATTTTTCTAGTATTCAGGAACAGATCAAAGTCATCTTCAAATCCACTCTCTGCTTGTGAAGCACTACCATTATGATGGTTGTGATGATTCGTGGAGGAAGTTGCATCAGAACCAAAACTGTCCACACTAAGGCCATCACTACTAGATCTGGTGGTGAATGTAGGAGAGCTCGGAGGTGATGACAGATCAATTAAGGCACCAGTTTGTATATTCTTTGGATCACATTTGGGAAACATTTTAGTAGCATCCACTTCACTTAAGTCTGGGACTAAAGGTTGACGATTGTTCACATTGATATTAGTATTGCTGGCTGACTTTGATTTACGTGAAAGAAGAGAAGACAGCACTGTTGGTCTTCTTATAAAGTGAGAAGGTTTAGCTGGAATTTCTGGTTGTTTCAGAACTTTAGGGGGAGGAGGACGTGGGGGAGGTTTCTTCTTCTGCACATTTGGACTAGGTTCAAATAGATCTGCTCCAAATGGATCGCTGTCCCAGTTGGTGACAGGAGAGTATTGGTTTATCCCCAATCTGGGAACTGAAGGTGCGGGTCTGGTTGGACCTTTCATTCCTGTGGACAATACAGCTATAGTTTAGTATTTATTATAAATGTGAGTTGCTACTGATTTATTACCGATTAAATGTTTACATAAAGGCCAAAAGCATTAAGTGTGACTAACATTTTCCTATTAATATTTTCACACCCACTATCTGGGTTTCACACCACTTTCACGCTATGTTAAGACCTGTACACTAAAAATTTTTACCTGACCAGTGATCTAATATGGGACTTCTCTTTGCAGACAGGACTAACTCAGCAAAGGAGTCAATAGACAACCAAATTAATCAATTTCTTGATTGAAATTAATAACAACTTTTTGAAATTAAATGAAACAAACCAAAACAAGCAAAACAAAGTAATGACTCATTATCTTTAATAGCATAGAGGCACCTCAACATGGGCCATGCATGAAGACTTACTTAGAAAAACCTTGTTTCTCGGTAAGAAGCTAAACAATCACATAACTGTCGTGTCAATGGCAAGGTTCTCGCGAGCACCCGTACCGTGCGAAACGTAAAATATGAGAAACGATCGCGTCGCGTGAATTACAGGAACTGACTGACAGTGTTGTACTTTTTACAGCCTGGTCCGATCGGTTGTTCTCGGGGAGTGTCGCATTTGCGATAACTTTATTACGATAACGAGATCCACCCACTGGCAGGCTCTAGGCGCCGTAGCTCAGTATCGACTGGTGCCAGGTACGGCCGCGCGGCCTTGGTAGAGTTCGACGTAATCAAGTAACATTTCGTTTTTAACAGTTTCTTCCCAGTTTCACGGGTAAACAAATAGGGATAGTATGTACAAACCTTGTTTGAATAAATCCATTAGTGAAAACTGGAAATGCGAGTAATTTCGTCTTTCGAAATCACGTATCTACTGAATATTAATCTTGAATATGGAGTACCGTGTTTCAAAAGTTGACTTGAATACCACCAATTTTGCTAGGTAATTTTTACATACATACAAAAAAATTAAAACTTATTTCGGGCAGACAAAAATGAATAGGAATCACGAAATACAGACGGACGGACCAACACAATGCTTTGTTTGCAGATTTTCTTTTCTGTCAACAATAGTCATTGTCGTTGTCATGTCATCTCCAGCCAGGCGAGCAAAAGTCAAACGTCTGATATAATTATTTAAGAGATATAATTATTTGTTTGCGCCAAACACAACCACAGACATGAAACAACCAAGGTAACTGACAGACTCTGTGACATCGTATTAGTAAACATACAAACAGAGAGTGGACCTTTTGCTTTTGAATCGTGAAAACCATTTTACCAAAAGTAAAAAACGTCGGAGACAAATAACTTGATGGCGGCTTCATTATTATAGGTCCGATTTTCTGTACCGATTCATCCTATTCATTATTAAGACGGAAGTAAGTTTGGCCCCAGTTGCCCTAAAACGGAACCGCGCAGACTGTTAAACTAAATAAATACCGTCTGTAATTTTTGTCAGATCACTACAAAAATAAATTGATAAAGACTTGTGACAGCGTACTATGATTTAAAAAGATATTGATTTTTTTTTATTTATACATTTAACACAACACAAAATTATTACATTTATATTATGTTGATCTATTGACTTATTTTTTAATGACACTTGTAAATAAACAATATGTTTTTTTATCCTAAATTCAACCCCTCTTCAAAGTTACTTCGTCCGTTCGATCCAAGACCTGGCAGGAATGCATTCTCTCAGTGGCCGGACATGACATTAGATAGTCTGTGGTGTGTTAGTGAAAAATGTGAAGTATCTTGAAACTAGATTACAAAACAAATCCTGCCTAGAAATGGAAATTAGTCCCGTCTTTAAAGCCAACTTTCAGCTTCAACGTATACTCTACAATGCTGCTACACCTACCTGTCCATATTATAACAAATATCTTATTGAACCTTGGTTTAGAAGATATTCGTAACTTGATCCTGGTGTGTAAAACACTCAGGAGTATAATAATCAACGATAATATTTTGTGGAGATCATTATGTTCTGACAAACTGATTCTACGCAGCAATAGTAGTGGGTAAGACCCGTCCGTTTTTAACAGATAAATAAATATCGTGTGATCTTGATGAAAAACGTGTACTCGTAACTATATTTCTGTGCTGTACTGGGGAGTAGTGCGAAGAACTAGTGAGTGTGTCACTGTACTGGCAGTAGTGCAACCTGACAATTGAAAACCGGAATCCCCAAATTGTAAATCTATTTTTTTTTTGTATATCATTATTTTGTAAAACTTTGCTTTACCTATTTTAAGTAAATCTATATTTTACTATTTCAGCTTTATGAGGCAGTATTGGTACCACAACTTTAAAGTTTCATATAATTGGCGTAATGGATACTTTAGAAGCAAGGTGAAATTATTTGTTGTCTAGTACCTATAGGACATTTTTTCTGACTGTGTTAGTGTTATAACATTATTTGTATAGGACAAATCGAAAACTTATTTTAAACAGAATTTACAAACCAAAACACCAGATATTATATAAACTGGTTGATATAGGATCTAAAAAGTAGAAACAGCAAAGCAACAATATAATTAATTAATTTTAGTCTGTAATTATCTGTTGCCTGCTAATACTAACTATTACCTGTTACCACACTGTTAGTTCTGGCTTTTTTAATTGTCTCGGTGAGTTCTTGCTACTTAAGTAAAGTTAAGTTTTTTATTGTTGTGTGGTTTGTAGCAGTGTATGTATGCAAGTGTAGAATCGGTCAGCCCTCTAATATGTTAAATTCATTATAGTGTAACCTATAGGGTTGGAACAAGCATAATCTCTAAATCCTAAAATATGAAAACTGACTTTAATGTTAAATATTCATAACCAAAAATAAAAATTCACCTATTTCATTCCTATTAAACAGCCTAAGTAGGTAAATTACAAATTAATTTTAAATTTCAGTATTTGAGAATAAAACTGTATGTGGATACAATAACATATAACATAACACTATGTTGCTAAAATAATTGCTGTTTGTTAATATTGCTTATTAAGTGTGCTTAGGTAGCTTCTGTGACACATAATATGCACATAGATATTATATATTTACCTGTGCATGCTTAATTTTGAATTTCAATATGTCCTAAAAAGAATTAGTATGTTTGAGTAGACCCAGAAAAGATCTATACTAATGATTAATAATGTTTTAGGTTATATTACAACACAAAATAAACTATATGCCTTGGATAAACCTGCATAACACTGAAGTACTGCTGATAACAGTGGGTACAAAACTCCAATGTTATGCAGTAAATGGTTTCCCAAACTGCAACAATCTATTATGGCAGTTGGAAGTACCCAAAATTGAAAGGAATGATATACGGACAAATGATATTACTAGATTTGTGTTTAATGAGGACTTGCTCATATGTGGTAACAGGTATGTGTTCCTTAGCTATTTTCACTATTTATTATAAAAGTTGTTATGACTAATCTAATATTGTAAATAAACAACATTAATAAATAAACATAATAATTGTTAAACTTTTGCTTAGAAATCCTTAAGGAAAATTATTTTTTTTGTTGGTCAGAATATTGCACATAATATTTATTTTCCTCATAATTTTTTTATAATGTTATTGGTAAAATAAGCTTAGTGATGTTAAATCGATAACCATTTAACATCACTAAGCTTATTTTACCACCCAACAACAACAGCAATATGACTCATGTTTCCCCACCAACCTCAAGTTATATTGTGTTGTACATGTCACTGCGATACGGGGATGTAATATTACATGCGCCTGTATTTTCACCAGCACTTACACCCTTGCAATGGAACACAGCAGCTTTACCAGTTGTGGTAGCAATACCTGTCCTTAGCACTGCTACTGCTACTGCTACTTTAGGTTACTCATTTTGCACTTCCTACAAAATAGACAAAAGATATATTTACTTTTAGAGATGGATCTACAGCTGTGTACAAAGTGGACAATATAAGGCTAATCCCTCGTCTCACCCAAGTAATAGACAATTGCCATGAAGATGGATTTGTTGAAGTCAGCGATGTGGGATTGGTTAGAAATAGCTCTAGTTGTAATATCATAACAGCTTCTGATGACAGCTCAAATATTCAGTTCTGGCAGAGAAAAGACACTAAATCCAGGGATAATGTTTATTATGAAAGTAAGTCAAGCTTTATAAACGTTAAGCAAATTTTTTTTTTTTTTTTTTTCTAAATGTTGTGATGGTCGCTTTTAGTTGGTCTGACAAAATAATATGCCGATGTTCTTTTCAATATACATGCCAATATTGCACAAAAAAATTAATTAACAAATCGATATAGGTATGTTCTAGTCTGATTCTTCCTGCAGTAGTGTTAGAGAAGTACTATACTTACCATTGCATTAACGCAATTGCAATTGTTAAAATAACTTCAATCAGTAACAAATTTTATTGTAAACTTTGTGGCAATTCCTAATATTAATTTTCCGCTGTTCCAATAGGTTTTTTAGACAAACAAACCTATAAAAAAATATTCAAATCAGTCGAGCCATCGTCGAGTTTTTGAGACTAAAAAAGTATGGCAATATATTAATGTAACTGATGACATATATATTATTTTGAACACACTCCATAAAAGAGGTTATCGATTTTTTTTTCGCTGTTTATTCGACCAATTTGAATGATTGTTTTTTTTTAGATAGAATGTATTTCATTTCATGTGAATGGTTGGTTCACGGGAAAATTATAAAGAAAGTTACACTTGTTAAAGAATGATGTTTTCGTTTGTTACAGGACACATGGGTGTATCTCTGGATACAGATACAGGTGCAAGATGCCTGGCTGTAAATGAAGCAGCAGATAGATTAGCAATTGGTCCCAATGGTAACAGTAGACCACTTCTATTGAACTGTGATACGTAGGTAATTTTTAACATTCTTTTTAAATTATATAGTTCATTGAAGTGAATTTACATCTTTGTTTAAACTCTTTAATATATTGATCAAATGGTAGTATTTCAGGGGTCAGTTGTTATTAACATCAGATGCAACTAAAAACAGAAAACAAATTGTTCGAGATATACAGTGGCACAATGAGAACACTGTAGTATATGTTACTCACTCCGGTTATCTGCAATTGATGGACATTAGAAATCACGAAGTGGTAGGTATATTATGGTGCTTTAAACATACATATAAATTATTATTTATTTGTTAGATACAGAGGCAAAGGCAGGCTCAATACCGGTTCTAAATCGTGAATTTAACAAGGGATGAAACAAAGGATTTTGGGTTTAAGGTGCTTTTATATAGTCAAACGAAAAGCTTTTTGCCTTGCTCTCCCCGTCGCGTCTGACACATTTACTAAACTTTATACCACGAGCATGAATTTTGTGTGTTTATTTTGCACTCTCCACCAAAATTCGTAGTGAAGGTATGCATACCTTCACTTCAAATTTTGGCTTGAACACAGGTAGAATATACTCTACCTGACTCTACCTGTGTTATTTGTTTAGATTAGAAACAGTTCTAATTTTATGTAATGAGATTTTTCACTTACAGGTGTACACGGCAAAAGACCCTTTACAGTCTACATTATATTGTGTCAAAACAGATGGCCACCAAGCTTTCGTTGTGGGATCATCTGAATACTCACGCTGTGTACTGTACGATTGGCGACGCCCACATCATGTCCAGGTTAATTCTCATTTAGCTTATACATGTTACCAAAGTAGTAGAATGAAACAATGCTAACAATAATTGACGCCCTAATCTCGAACATATTTCACACGGCGCCATCCCCAACTAACTGGATTAATGATAGAATACATAAAATATATATTTTTTTAAATACATACTTGTAATACGTATTAACACAAAGACAGCACAAACATTTATGTTCGTACAAAAATGCTTGTCCTGGTTGGGAATCGAACCCACGACCTACAGCACTGAAGGCAGAGCTACTACCAACTAAGCTATGAGGCCAGTCAAAATAACTGCAAACTATGCATAAATGCAATCAAAATATCTTAGTAGATGCATTGTAGAAGCCCCTACTCATTTGTAGTGCCTTTTAATATGGAACTGACGCATTATTCTTTGCAGATGTATTTTACCCATAAGAAATCGTCACCAGTGTACAGCTTGGACTTCAATACAACAACACTTGTGACAGCAATTGATCGTGGAGTGGGTGCTCTGAATTTTGATGTGTTAGCTGCCAAAACATATAGGAAAGATTATTCATTCATATTTCACTCTTAAAAATATAAAAAAAATTGTATTGAAGCGTTTTCTTAAAGGAAAAAAAACCGTTGTCGCTAGATGGGGTTATTAGATAAGATAGAAATATTTTAAGTTTTTTTTCCATTCCTTGACAAGGCTTCCAGTACGATGGTCCACCCTGAAACCTAAAGTTACCTGAAATTGATTTAATTGAAGTAAAAAAAATAGCTCTTCGCGCAGCGGTCACAATATCATATTACCTCAACGCAGGGAATTCTGGTATAACATTCCACTTAGTTGGATTAATATACTACTGTCACTGTAATTTGCCATTAACCCTCGGTGGCGGTGAAGGTATCTAATATGAATTTAGAGGTATAATTAATTAAACCTACTATTAACACATAAATTACAAGTGGAAGTTTTACTGAATCTGATTTGGAATAATTACAAGAATGTGATTTTAGTTACAAGAATTTAATCGTTACGCCATTTGCTTTAAGGCTTAGAAAAAATAAAGCAACCAGTCCATCCTTGATGAAAAGTGAATCCTTAAAAAGTCAGCTGACATTACCAAGATGCTATCGTATCAACTCGAATGAAAGTAAAAAATACCTATTCCTCTTGGTTTTTTGTGTTTCGAGCTAGGTACAAATTCAGTCAGTAACTGATTTTTAAAAAAAATCCGGGGTTTCGCAAGTTTCAGTATAATATGATCGGGTTTATTTACAAAATATTACAAACAAAAAAAGAAGGGTAGACAGTAAAACAAAGATATCACCTATTGCATTTATTGGGAGGTACGAAGAGATAGAAGGGACAAGAATTCAGTATTTCTCTAGGGCTTTTTGTGTCTTTTTGCCACACAAATTTTGCCAGTGTCTGGTTGATGGATTCGTAAGAATAAGGATCCGAAAGAAACATTAGTTTGACATTGCTACTGCTATTTTGTTGACATCTGACAACTAACCTCTTATTTTGTTTTGATTTCTTTCTCCATCCAACAAATTACAAAATATTTTTAACCTTCAATAAATTCAAAAATGTTTAACATAAAGGACTAAGCAAATCAGAACAATCCAAATATGTTTAGAAACAAGTTAGTTAGTGTACTAAAGTCAGCATGCCGAATACAGAGAAAAACAGTGGTAGCTAGGGTCCGGCAGATTACTCCGGTAACATTAGGGTTGATAACAGCGTCTTGCGATGAAAAGCAGGCGGAATATGAAGAGATTTATGATGCAGATAAGCTCGAACACGAATTTCTTATTCGGCAAGCCACCACAGTCAATGTAAATGCAGCTACACAGCTGCTGACTGTTACACTGGTTGCTATCCAGGACACAAGCGAAAGGTTTGTTTACTATTACATTCGATGTCTATTGATCAGATTTTAAATTCATCACATCCCATACTCTTGAATTTGAAATTGTATTACCAAATCAAGTGAAGATACATTTTTCGATTTTAATTTGACACCTAATCTTGTCAAGAGCTAAGTTCCTCAGGTAATCAGATAATAACTATCCTTTAATTTTCCTTAATTAAAATATCCTTAGGAAAGTTTTTTTTAATTTATACTTATCAATGAATTATATTAACCAAAAGAATTAAATTAAATCAGGATTATTTAAAAAAGGGTGCTTAAAATCAAAATTAACATTTAACTGAACCAAATATTGTTATTTTGGTAGGTTGCGAGATGCATTAACAAAAGAGATATGTCTGGTAAGACAAGCCCTTGAATGGGGAGAAGATGGAACACCACCACATCACTGGGACCAGCTAGTAGCTATCAGAGGTTCCCTGTGTGACTTAAAACACAATCTCCGCACACTCTTCAGTAAGCACATACTATTTTCCTGCTCTAACAGAATACCTTATTAGGTGCAGTTAAGGCCTAGAGGAACAACCCCTATCCCTATTCTGTACATCAGTGTATCTTTTTTCATCAAATCTCATTAGTACTCCTTGTACTACTAGATGATGTATTATTTGATTTTTAATAATAACTTGTCTTACTTTTTGTAAGATTTATCTTTTTCTGTTATTAAAATTTTATTTGTACAGGTTACATGGATTATGCAGAAAAAATAGCCACAGTAGCAGCAGAAATATCCTATTTATCAGGAAACATTGCAGCATCAGATGCAATTTGTGAGAGAATTGATCATGCTTGCAGGTAAAAAAAGAAATGAAATACTATAAATTGATATCATAAAAAACCTTTATTAAAGCATTTCAATAGTATCCAAATGATAAAGTAACAGAGTCTATAATGGTTTGTTATTTTTCTTTTTTTTTATGAAATGGTGCTTTGAATTATTATTTATATACACTAACATGAATACTTAAGAAAGTTATAATTCGTTCAACTCCGAGATCACTCTCACTCCAAATTAAGATTTAATTTCTGAGAGCTTAAATTATTCATAAATTTTAAACAATCATCCATAGTAAAAAAATTAACAACAGCCACTCCTTTGACATAATAACATTGTTATAAAATAATAGTGATAAACAACTTGAAGTAAATATAATATTTCTATCTTATGTTCTAAATTATATACAACAAAGAGCATTTGAATTGGTTTTGAGGAGAGTGTTGCTAATTGAGATCTTCCTTGCCTAGAACATTCAATATTTACAATAGGAATTTGTTGGTTTGTAATTATATTATCACTTTTGAATGATAGTTTTAAACACTCCCATACACTATTGAATAGGACAGTTCAGTAGTCAGAAAAAAATATTTAAAAAGCCCTATTATAAAATTACCCATTAGTTGTTTGGATTTGTTGGATTAGTTGTAGCAACCAATCCAAATGTAAAAGTAACATGTCATTCATTTTCAGGTCTTGCAATTCCCAAAAGCAACAGACTCATGAGCTTCAGAAAGAGAGTTTGGAGCTCCAGCAGAAAGCCATTATCTCCTCTCCACAGCTTGAAGACAAACTGAAACCAACAAATGAAGTTAAAGATGATAAGGGCAATAAAAAGAAGTTGCATTGAAAAAGAAAATACCATTATGTAAATACATGAGTGACATTAGAATAAGATTAGAAAATACAGAGAGGTATAAGTTTTGTTTGTTAGTTTTTAAAATTATAAAAAGATAACTATAACACAGATATAAAATATTACATCATTAATGTTTTAATTTTTTTTATCAATTTACTGTGCTTTGCATTGCCCAATAATAATAATAGTGACAATCCCCCCCTCCTCATAATTCAATCGTCACCAACCTACCAATGACAATACCTGGATTGTTAACAGAAGATCATTAGGTGAAGTATCGACCCTGGAATAGTCATTTATTTTGGGATAATAAATTGTCTTTCAATTATGCAAAAATAATGTTTTCATTTTACATAATAGATTCATACAAAAGTGATGGGATGAGCTGAAGGCCCACTTCATGTTAAGTGGTTAACTCCGCCCATAACAACAGCAATACGACTTAGGTCCTCCCGACCGAAGTATGAGATTTCCAAGTCGTGCGCTCGTCACCCGAGTCGGGGATGTTATGTCTCATGTGCATTTCATTTCACCAGTACCCACATTCTTATTATGTATGTAATTACGAAAAGAGTTCTGTATAAATAATATATCAGTTAACTAGTCATAGTACAAGTTAGTTATTTAGTTTGGGGCTAGATGGCGATGCGTGAAATGTTCATAAATTTATTTTAACTATACCTTCATCTAGCTAATCATACCTGCGTAATATTTAGAAGGCGGCATCCTTGTTGAGATGTGTTTCTATGTCCACGCGGCAAATAGGACAGTGCTTGTTAGTACCCAGCCATTGATCCACACACTCCATGTGGAATAGATGCATGCATGGTAGCCTCCTATAAAACATTGATCAATAATTAAAAACGATTAAATATAACATAAAACGACTTCCTACTTTTTAAATCAGTCATTTCATCTCCTATTTCTCGCTTTTACGGTGGTATATCCCGCCATTAAAAAAAAGTGTCCTCTTCATTTCGAAGTCCGTTTGTATAGAGAAATGCATGCGAACGCAGTGATTATTTACGGTCAGTTCAAAAATTTAATACTTTGACAATTGACATCCTTGAACTGTGCCAGTTATCTCCACATTGTTATTTGTCAAAAAGGTCCATAATTTTTTTGACAGATAACAGTGTTGCCATAGCAACATATCGACACACAGTCATTGGCTGTAGACGGATGTATAACGTGTGTACGCGCCTGCAGTCGGAGTCCGTCTCGAACACGGAGAGGCAGATGGTGCATTTCTCGTCCCGGTGGTGCGGGGGCGCTGCATACGCGTGGCGGTACGTGTTGCTCTCTATAGTGGCGCGCGTGGCGCCACGCATGGCGCGCCAGCCGCCACGCCGCTCGGCCGCCTCTGCCGCGCGGACCATGGCCGCTTCTAAAGCACTGCTGGCCGTGCCACCCTGGAAACGGTTTATGATATCTTCATAAACTTCTCACACTTAACCTTAAATAATAGCTGTTTGATTGAACAAACTCTTTAAATCCACAAGGAATTTATAGGCTATAAAATAGACCTTTAGACTACCTAATGTATAACACAATAGGTAGTACAATACAAGGCTTTTTTCATATAGTAGAAACGTAGACATGACAAGTGGTAATCTCATCGCAACTACTTCTCACGAAAAATTCTACAACGGTTTTCCTTCAGTAAAATTAACGTGAAGATTGAACCTACGATAAATACCAAATAGCGATGCCATCCGGGCGATGGAATACCATACACAGCCCTGGCTTAATTTAGTAAAAAAGTATGGTTTTGGTACTATGATTGAACTTGATTGATAAAATTTAATTATGATAAATTATATATTATTGGCATCCTTACCGTGGGTTGTATTGATATGTGAAGGTGTGGCGTTAGGTGCGTCTGCATAAAGTGATGCAAATGATGATACACATGCTGGCCATCCCTGGAAGGTAATATACAATGTTTATGAACAAAAAAACTAAATCAAATGCATTTATAATACCGCATTGGAACCGACTTGCAAGGTAATTTTTTTATTTAAACAAAATCTCTCCTCCACTTTTTTCGTAACTGACTTAGTTACGAAAAAAGTGGAGGAAGGTTTTCTGCTTTCAAAGCGAGGGGTCACGGGTTTAATCCCGGGTCGGGGAAAACGTGTGTTGAGCTTGAAGTCGAAAGGTATGTGTTGTGTGATCACGCAAGTCCGTGCTAACGGCGAAATAGGGAATCCTTGTGCAAGGGTATGAAAATAAGCGGTTGATTTTTAAGAACTGAAAAGCGCGTTACGCCACTACAGATGGCGCCAGCAGTTTCCGACTAATACTATGATAGATTATTATTGATATTATGTAGAAGCCACCTGATACAGTCTGTTGGAGTTAAGATGTCGACGACTGCGTGGCGCATATTGTTTATATTTTTATATGTATGTTATTTAGTATTTATGCAAAAAATGTTAATTGCCTGAAATAAAGATTATTTTTATTATTATGCTGACTCCGTATCCCAGTTTTTACCAATACGCCCAGTATTGTATTTTATTTTACCTACTTTGTTATGTGTAAGTCCTTGTTTTCAATCACACTAATGTTATAAAGGTGAATGTTTGTATGCGCGTATATTTGTTACTCCGTCACGCTCAAACTACTCAACGGATTTGAATGAAATTTGGTACCAGGATAGCTTCTATCCTGGATTAACACATAGGCAACTTAGTCCCGGAATACCGCGAGTAACGGTGGGGCGTAGCTAGATATTAATATTATTATTTCTTTCATAGATACTTACACAACCAGTGGAGAGGGTGCCATCCCTGGCACGGGCTGGCGGGGGTCGTATTCCCGTGGCTCCAAATCGTCGGGAAACTAAAAACATAAACCAATTATGTAGTTTCATTGTGAACCGAAATACAGTAACATAAAATCATACTAATATTATTATATAAATAAATGCGAAATGTCTGTATGTATGTTTGCTACATTTAGTTACAATACTTGGTTTAAGTCCCTGCAATTGTATTTTTGATACATATAATATATAAGAATATTATTAACAAAGAAAAAGCATTTCCTTACACTCAAAAATGTCCTAGCTGACAGCGGCACAGGCGCAGGCGGGAAAAACGGGGGCTGAGTTACGTCCACCATCATACGACGCTGTATCTCCTGAAAAACAAACGTTGGAACCTAATTCAAAATCTGTGTCACGCCTGCGAAGAGCAACTTTACACATGACTAAATAAATAAGACACAACAATAATTTGCATAGCGGTTGAAAAGCCCATCGACTTTTTAAAATCGGATCAATATTTGTTTATAAAAAAAATACCAAAAAAATAAGCTTTAAAAAAAAAAATAAGGGTACACCCTTATTTTTTTTTTTTTGCTTCTTCATCTTTTGATAACTTTTATTTATTTTGTTTACCCCTTTTGCACCCCGAATTATTGACACAGAACTTCATATAGACTTTTGGAATAAAATTGGCTGCACGTTAGTTTAATACAGGAAAATTAATACATGGAACATAAACTAAAACTCTTTATTGAATAATTAAAATAAATGGGATGGTAATGATGTATATTTACCAGCATGTGGTGTTGCCGTTGCCACAGACGCTCATGCACCAGATAGGGGTGGGAGGAGGGCTCGCGCCGGCGCTCCCCAACTGACGGAAATAAACCTAAATATAACACACAACACGTTGCCAATCACTGTTATTAACAAAACCTTCACACAAATTCATCAATATAAGATACGTTACTTGTTGACAAGGTGATCCACCTATAAGCACATTTACCTTCAGTTATAAAAGGACAGACAGACATACTTGATTCGATACCATCGGTAAGGGACTTTGTGTTGTATTAGAGAGCGAGTGAGGGTTCATGTTGCTCGCGAATATCCTTGGTGCCAAGTTCATCTGGAGACAACACACAAGCACCAAGCAGTAGCGCACTCGCATTGCTGTGCTTAGGGCCTAAGTCGTATTACTGTTGTTATGGGCGGAGGTAACTTCTTAACATAAGGAAGGCTTTCAGCTCGTTACGTCTCATTATTAACAGATACAGTGGGTACTTACTGTGAGCGGGTGCGGGTGCGGGCGCGGGCGCGGGCGCCGACGGATGCAGTCCGTGTGCGTGTGCGTGCGGGACCGCGTGCGAGTGTGCGTGCGGCACGGCGTGCGTGTGTGCGTGCGGCACCGCGTGCGTGTGTGCGTGCGGCGGCGCGTTGTGCGTGTGAGCTGGCGCCGCGCAGCAACAGTTCCGCGCTGGCATCATGCAGCTTCGCATCATGCAGTGTCTGTAACAATAACAACCAAACAATACTATATGACCTCATGTTATGAGGAGATGGCAAACTAAAACTATATAAATGGCAGATTTAAAAATCGAATAATCTGTCTCCAATAGCTACTCCAATATTAAGTATGTCCTATTTATGCCCTAAGGGATGAAATTTTTCCATTACATTTCTATGGAACTACCTCGGTCTACTAGTTGGCGAATATACATATAATGCATGCACTGCGAAAATTATTGATGATACATAAAATTATTAACTACAAGTATAAAGTAGATATTCATTATTATCGGATAAATAATCCGCAATAACCGCTATTTGTTCTAATTAGTCAATTAAAAGTTACGACGGTACAAAAACTCTAAAAGTAAGAAAAATACCGCAATATAAGCGAAAACCCTACGATTTACACAAAACAATAAAATAATATGTAATTTTTTTTTAATTTAATAGTAACTGCAATGAAAACTAAAAATAAATATACAAATTAGTCAAACTTGTAGACTGGAAAATTACAACTCAAATTGCACGCACTAGCGACAAGTACTAAAATAAGGTAAAATACTCATTTAATACCTTATTTAGAACCTGCCGGGTATAGCTTAGAACTCTTAGCAGAGTCGTTCTCGATCATAGTGTAGTGTTCCATGAATACATTACCTAGGACGGAGACCTCCGAGCGAGGGCTCTGGGAAGTACTGCGGGGGCTCGGGCTGCGCCTCACAGGGGGGCGGCCGCGGCTGCCCTGAGGGCAGGCCAGGGGGCGTGTAGCTCGGAGACAGCGGCGACGTCGTAGCGTCCCGGTTGTAAGCATTGTTAGATGTAGTGGTAGAGTCTTCGTCACATGTCAGATCTATTACGCGATTGCGGACCTAAAATAGCAGTATAATCATTTCAGAATGTTTACCCAATAAAAATGTTTACTAGGTCAGTTGTAGTAGCTCTACTTATAGGTTGTGGGTTTGATTCCCACTCAGGACAAGCATTTTTGTGATAACATAGATGTTTGTTCTATGTCTGAGTGTGATGTATTTATTTACAAAAAATACTATATAAGCAATCTACCAGTTATCTAGTTTACATAGTACAAGCTATTTTTATTTATTTAAATTCCTTAAACTCACATTATCGGTGATGCACTGGATGTCCTCATCAGAGCTATCAGAAACCCAATCTAGTTGCAAGTCTGGTGCAGAAAGGACTGCAGCCATGACCGGCTGTGAGCCTCCCTGTTGAATCCCCTGCAACAGATAATATTTAAGAGGTTTTAACACACATCAGTTGTGTCTGACAAGCATTTTAAAACATGGACGTCTAGAAAACGCTCACACACACACAAAAAGCCATTAAAAAAGTAAAGAATTACGCCTATTTGACTCTTTAAAGGAATGTCCTGTTTAATAGCCTAAAATATAATCAAAAAGTTATATTTTAGGCTATAGAAGACTTCAGTCATGTAATGCACAAAACTAACCCACTGTTTTGATTGTGCTTAATTATTTTGTTCATAATTAATTTTACCTGTGACTGTGGACTGCTTTTCTCAATTTTTGGATTCACAGGTACAAATCCAGAACTCGGCCCAGGCATAGGTGACATGCCACTCCTGTCTCCAGCAGCATCCATATTGGATCTAGAATCTTCAGATTTCACAGTCACTCTTCCCTCTGTCTTCACCGATACAGTTTCAACAGCTTCAATTTGAGGGGAGACCTGGGATGGTTCTGATTTTATTTCAACTCTTTCAGTTGGTTCCGTTTTTACAGGAACTGGTTGTGTAATATTTGCATTTGATTCTTGTGTTCTTGGTGGCTGCTCCCCAAGTCTTCTGTGTAGCAATTCATTAGGTTGCTCAGTTCTCGGCTCAGATTTGACATGAACACGTTGAGGAGCAGATATCCTGCAGTCTACTGGACAAGCTTGATATGTTCCTATGGGTCTCATTGGGTTTGGTAGAAGATGATGATGAACTTGATGATTATGGTTGTGATGATGGTGATGATGGTGACGATGGTACCCAAAGACGTGATTCATGGCATGCCTATCACATTGATCTGTATGTGCATGACCATATACATTAGCATGTACACAGCGGCATGGAGTTGTGTTCTCCTGTTTGATTCGTACACCTAAAGGATTTTGGTTATTGTGAATGGGTATATCTGCCAATAGAGTTGGAATGCTTTGGTTTAGTGTAGGCTGATTTGAACTGGGCCTCCTTTCATGCAGTGAGAGAGGTTGATGTGCAACATTTGGTTCAATTTCATCTACATTTGCCATTGGTATAGTGTGATCAGGACGTTCCCCTTTCACGGTTACTACCGGGTCACTAGAACTGCTACTGGTAGCAGCATGAGCATTTCTTGTTAAATAACTTTCATCACAACCTGCCCTATTGTCACATTGCCTCTTCCTGGGAGCATTGTCTTCCTCTTCCGAGCTTAGTTCAATAGGATTTGATTCAGATTCTTTTGAAACTCTTCTTCGTGGTGATATGTTAAGTTTACGGGACGGTCTTTCTAACCACGGTTGCAGGTGAGATGGAGCATTAGCTACAGAAACATTTGAGTTTGTAGTATTTTGTGTTACCTCAACATCCCTTGGGGGTATGTTATTATTCTGTAGTTGACTATCTGGAACACTCAGATTCATAGCATAAGAGCCTGCATTATATGGAGCACTTGAGTTGCCAAATAGAACATAATTATTTAAGTATACTGGGTCTCGATGAGGAGGGTGGTTCCAGTGTGGGGGGAAGCAGTAGTTCCTAGGCCAGTGTGGTTTAGGCTGGTAGCGAATATTCATGGGATTGGTTCTCATGTTGATATTTGAACTATCAGGGTTCAATGGGTTGACAGAATAATCATATGAGCTAGAACTGTCTGGCAATGGCTGGTACTCTTCTGGAATTGGTGTGCGAGATTGGGAAGGGTGACTGATTGGGGCCACATTTATTTCATAGGGGCGAGTTGGTGTTGTTGAGTTCACATAATCAGACGACACTGGTTTTGGAGCCTGCTCATTTGCTGAAGACACTGTTGTGTCCATTGTGGGTGGTGCTAGAACCATTACTTCATCATCACTTTCTGCAAACAAAGCATCACACTCCATTTCCTCTGAAAGTAACAATTGAGAAAAGCAAATATTAATCTATATGGTCATTATAAAGAATAAATAAATCATAGAATTTATAGAATAATAATGGAATAAAAAAATATTCTATGAATGTACAATTCATTCCAATAAATTGTATTTTAGTGCCTGTGCAAGCATATGTAGTATGTAAATCAAACTACCATTCTTTGGTTGATTTCCTGAGGGTGTTGATGTAAACGCTGTATCCAAGATTGCACTTAACGACGACGGTCCTGGCATGTCCCATGGTGAAGACGATGATTGATCTCCTTGGTGCCCCTTTTCAGTCATTGTAATTTGTTTAAAATATGTTTAGATTTCGATTTGACAGATCCACAAAGAAACTACATCACATTTACAGTGAAATCACTGTTTTGAAGATAAAAAATCACATATTTGTTCTGAAATATGTTTGCTTCGAAGCGGTTTTCACAATTACACTGAACAACGCATGAATTGATCTGAGAAACGAAACAAAATACATATGAACAAAAATTTATATGACCCGATGATATTTTTTTTTTAGGATATATGCACAGACCACAGATTAGTTAGGAGATATACGTATGGTGTGATATATATTCACAGATAACTATTAGAATTAATTCGTTCTGCGTTCGTTCTGTCTGCTTACGTGATTCACAGATAAAATAATATATGCTTAAGTTAATTACGTCAACAAAGTTGTCTAAGTTCTAAGATCCCGTATGTTTTTGGTCTGGTCGCTATGAGGGATTTTCGCAGCCATTCCGCATCCTTGAATTAGTAGTTATAAACTTATAATAAATAAACAATTTTAATTTGAATGAATCCGATCCACGCAACCCATCATTGGTAGAATACAACATTTATCATTCTGCCATACTTCTTTTTCTTTACATTTATTAGTCTGTGGTATATGTCTTGTCTGGAGAGAAGAGGATTTTGAATTAGTTGCGAAAAGATAAATATTTGTAGGTACATACTGAATATGTACTAAACTAATGTGATAAGAACAGTAGTGCAGTTCAACACTCTCTGCTAGACAATAAGTCCGAATCTGATAATTTGTAACTCTCGAGGCAGAAATACGTCGAAAAGTTTGTTCAGTGTGCTCTAGGACAATTAAGAATACGAAGAATGTCTTCATCAGTACTACCTCTATTTATACAGGGAAAAGTGGTAAAGGGCTTTGGGAGAGGTTCAAAAGATCTTGGCTGCCCTACAGGTAGGTTTACCCACTTATGTCAAGCTTGGAAGGTACTATAGAAACTTCCATTATTTAGAATAAGCTATTTAAATTTCTGAAACCATATGTCACCAATTTCTCCTGATAATAGTCTGCACAAGTGCATTAATTTGAATAAAAAGTAATTCAAAAATTATAAGTAAATCAGTTAATGCAGCTAAAATAGTTACCAATAAATTAAACATAATTTTCCTTTATTTTAGCAAATTATTCTTTGGATGTGGTCCAGTCTTTACCCAAAAGCTTGGAGCCGGGAGTTTACTATGGATGGGCACAAGTAGATAGTGGGCCAGTACTTAAAATGGTGGCAAACGTTGGTTGGTGTCCTTTTTATGCTAACAAGCAGATGTCAGTGGTAAGGGCCTATATTATTGAAAATGCAAGCTCTAGTGCCAGTTCATATGAAGGTGAAACAACATCTCTTAGTGTAATTACTTACATTAATTCATAACTTTGTTGTTCATCCCATAAAACATTTTTTTTTCTTCTTTTTGTTATTAAAGTTTGTGTAAATCTATGCAAACTTTTCAAAACAAATTAATTTGAGCAGCCCAGTAACTGTAAAGGTAGTTTCTCAAATACAAGCAGTAAAAATGATATAATGACTGATTTAAAGATAGATCCAACATAATGGGTGGCTTTTTTTCTTAAAATTTCCATGGGTGATTTCTTTTTGATAAAAAGACAACAATCATCAAAATCCCCTTAAACAGTTATTCAGAGCTGATGATCCTATCATCTACTATGAATCCCACACCTTCAAGTCCTCGTAGGTAGTCGCATGGTGAATACTAGTAAATTAATTAACCTGTCCAATGTAAACTGTTCGCTAGAAGATCTTAGGGATAAAACTGGTTTCAAACTGAGTAAAGCTTAGCATTTTTTTTTAAATTCCAATGCAAGTAGTCATATATTTATGTGTTTACTCACATATGCATTTTGAACAATCTCACTAGCCGGTGAGGATGACCAATAATCGCCAGAATCTCCTCGCAATTAGTGGATCACCCATGACATTGAAATCCGATGTCAGATAAAAATATTTGAAGTCGGTAAAAAAGTAATAAACGTCAAATGTACTTGGGCAGGACATCTGGCTAGACGAGGGGAAGGTTCCGCTAAAGCTAGGTTTTGAGTGATGGTGGCCCAGATCAAAGAATCTAGAACAGCGGAAAGCAAGTTGGTTGATGAAATCGTCAAAACAACTTTAACGATGCCATCAACCCAACTAGGTGATTCCGGGCTAGGACGATGATAATGAAGTTATTAAAAAGTATGCGGAAATAAAATGTATATTTGTTTTAACATAATTGGATAGTAGAAATCTAGAAATGGTACTATCTGGTTGCCAAGATACAGACAAAAATGATTAGCAGCAAAATATGTAAGTACCTACTTATCTACAACACATAGGTAAGTTGAGGCGGAAAAATAAACTCTTCACATTGATTTAAACGGAGATTACTAAATTGTGTTGGTTTAATACTAATTTTATTTGAATTGCCGTAATATAGTTATCTCCTTACAAATTTAAACTACTAGACTGTTTGTTGATTTCAAGTATTAGATAAGAAATACACATTTTATGTTTATTTTGCACTCGGATAGGTATAAAGGTCGGTGAAAAGTTTCTTCGTATTTTACAAATAATTATGACAAATCATTTCAAAGATAATTTTTTGTTAACTTGTAGTTATCGGCCTTTCATAAATAGTATAGAACAAACTCGTTCCCGCTGTTTGTACGCTTAGAACTACGCAACGTGTTTGTACGCAACGTAGTGATTCTGTATATCACAGTAAAGAAAAGTCAAGCGCCCGGGCGGGTCGCTATAGAAATAAATTGAAAAATGCAACAAGTAGTTTGTTATTTGATGAACTATTGACGACCAAAATATTTCTAAAGACAGAATCAATAACTACTTTTCTCAACTTGCTTAATGGCTAAAGATTTATTTGTTACTTCTCCAAGTACTGTTTATTATAAAGTGGAACCATCGAAATATATCAAATATCAAAGAAACATTTTAGCAGGTGCTGGTTTTAAATATTGTTAGAAAAAAGAAATATCTCAATCACACAGTTGTTTCAGAAACAACAAGACAAACCTCTCATGCTTCATTATTCAGTTTAACCACCTGTAAATTTTGATGCTGATTGTACAATGAACAGGAAACGGGTCATCTATTTTAATGGATGTTTGATGTATCTACCTTCATACTTATCATGTTTTATGTGCTTACTACAGTCACGGCTTATTCAAAATGTTTTGCGTGACTGTAATCACGCAAAAGGAAGAGGTAGAAGCTCGTCAGCTTTGACTATTTAGAAGTTAAATTTTTTTTCTAGGTCGTACTGAAATCATGCCCTAGCTAGCTAGTACAGGGATGGCGAAACCTTTATGGATCAACGTGCCACTTTTTCTAAAGAAATGTAAACACAAGTCGTACGTCTACGAATAATAAATTTGACTATTTATTGGGAAAACAATAACGCTTCCACGTTGTTCGTAGTACATCGTAGTGAACTTAGGTAACTTTATTCAAACGGTTTCTATCTTTAGCGTGCACAAAATATTTTGTTCCATGCCATTGGTTCGCTATCCGTGCGCTGGTTTTCTGAGGCATTTGATTTGTTGTCATAAATACATGGCCATTTACTCCACATGTTTTCAGGAAACACATATCATCCACAAGTTTGATAGCGACTTTTATGGATCACACTTGCGAATATCTCTACTTGGATACCTGCGGGGCGAGAAGAACTTCAATTCATTGGATGAACTGATTGAAGCTATCAAACAGGACATACAAAATGCTAATAAAAGTCTAGATTCACCCAGTGCATTGAAATTAAAGTCTAATGAGTTTTTCTCAGCTCAAGAATAGATGATTTATTCTAAAATATCTATTAGATAGTAGTATATAATTCTAGAGACTATATTTTTTTACAATGTATTATGAAGAATTTGCATCTATCTGTACTAAAGGTGTTGATTAATTTGTTTTGTCTGTTATTTTACATGTTGACTTGCCCTACATATACAATTTATTGTTGATGCAATGAATGTATGTAAATGCTTATGATATGTACAATATTTGTTTTTATTTTACAATGCTTTTATTTGATAAGCTTGGGGAAATGTAAATAATCAAGTATGTATGGCATGAAATATTTGTTACATTTGTGATATTTTTCTACTGTTATTAAGCAATAAAATTGTTTATCATTACATAATTAGTCCTTCAATTCAAAAGCACACACCCTTTGAAAAAGCCTTTATTTATATTTTCACTGTAATTAACAAATCTGAAAACTCACTCCTTCATTCAATTGGAAAAATTAACACAATTATCTTAAAATTAAGAAGTAGGGCTCTCTCTCCAGGAATTTTGATTAATGTTGTTTTCTCCTAAACGAACATCCTGAAACAAATAATATAATGTTATCAGAAAGTTGTAAATTAATTTGAGATTTGTTTGACTACTTCCCAACAAAAGGAGCAGAGGCTGGCACAATTTTTTTGTGAATCTAAAGTGTTGGAAAGGCTCGTCAGTCAACATGATCCGAGATGGGGTCTCAAGTACTTATAATTAGTAATAGAACACAGCAACATAGGTACACTACTGCTAGGGAGTAGATAACTAATGTATAATTGTAGTACTACTTCTGCAGATAAACTGTTCAAATTCTACTGCTACTTATATGTATATGTAACATACATATCACACCACCATAGGCAGAATATTTTTACAGACCCTGAAGATCGTCTGAGAAAATAAATAAGAACCGAAAACAGTTACACTTCTTTTCACTTGAATATTTTATCTATACAATTTAGTTAGAACTGTCACAAATAAAACAAGTTTTTAGTTTTATTATTTGATAGCACAACCAACACAAACTAAAAACTTTAGGTCACTAATGTATATAGTTAAAAATATAAAGCAATTTGACAGTATGACAGACATTGCTCAGTCATATGACCCATTTAAAAATAATTCATAAATGCAACCCTTTTTTTTATTTTATTTTTTTTTCGTGGGGAAATGCACTCGCATACCGCCCTGCCACGGGGAGACAGAGCGATTATGTGGGACTAGACCCACTAAAACCCCACGGTGTCCTCCTCTGCCGCTTAGTGGCGGGAACACGGGAACGTTAACACACACATCCGCGAACCCGCCACGGCTGTCCGTCTCCGGACCCCTCTCATTTTGGCACCGAGTGCCACGCCCTAGTTAGCGACATGCCAGAACACATAGCGTGTCGCAACCACCTCGGGGACCTGGCCCATAAATGCAACCCTAAAATTTGAGTACACAATTAGACATGTAAAGTGGTTTTTAGTAGCAAGTAGCAATTTTTGCAGTACTAATGAACCTTACAATTTAATGAGAATCCCTAGATTATGGTTTAAAATAATGTTAGATTGAATAAAACAGGCTCTAAGATTAATTACTCTTTACTTAATTATTTTTGCCATTTATTTGAGTACTAATTGCACCCTACTGTGGTTGGCCGTTCAACAGGAATACTTTTTTATGGGATAAAAAAGGATAGGTGCAGGATATGTGTCATCTAAGGTATGAGCTATTTTCATAACTAATTTCATCAAATCTGTTCAGTCATTGTGGTGTGAAGGAGAAACAAACATACGTATAGACTTTCTCATTAATATTATTATGTTAAATTAAGATATACAAATGAAAGCTCTATTAAATATGCCACCAATTATTCAACATAAAGCTAGCATATTGAGTAGAAATTGAGGTATTTACATGTTGTTGCAAACACTACATTTCAAGTCCCTGATTAGAACATGTTTATACTAAGTGTAGGTATACTTATGGTAGCACAAATGTTATGAATGGGAGGAAATGCCAGAGACCAAAATTTAATAACAGTCTCTTAAATGGAAATTAATAAAAAAAGTTCATACAATATAACAGAGGATATTCATATGCAATACAAGGAAATAATCATATGAGAAAAAAATCTAATAATACCTATAATAGAGATAGAGATAAACAAATCAATATACAAACAGTTTGAGTGGTTGGTAAACTAGTCATAAAACTTGGTAATTATTACACAATAGAAAATGTAGATTGTGAAATCAGAAAATTATTAATCTACTCGAGGTTAGCAGTTTTCTAATACTGTTGGAACAACTTTCTATCAATATTTCGAAGCAAGTGAGAGTTACTAAATTTATCTTCTATAAATTTCACAATATATCTGTTCAATAACTGACCTTCCGTTAGTCTAGCGCGTCCACCAGTGGGCTGGCAAAGGATGGTTGAGCATCCTGCGCAAACGACCACCCTCTGTGCGTGACTAAATACAGTAGTGATTTTGTAGCAGCCGGGGCATTTCACGTCCATAAAATATGAGTTTGGATGTGGCACCAGCCTCTTCAACTTGTGTTTCCTTCTCTCCGACGCGGGCGAAGGGTGCAATAAGTCAATTGCGAGCTGAAAGAACAACACATTTAGGTTAGGATATCACCAAGCTAAATCTGCGAATTAATGACTAAGATTGATGAAAAAAATTCCACGGAGCTGAGTTTAGTTCATATATAACACAATATTATGAGCTGTACAGGGCTCCTGAACTGCAATTCATTTGACATGTCAGTAGATGCCATGTGTATCTGCATGTTTGGGCGAACTTGAAATTTTGGGACACTCGTGTAGACATTGTCTGGTTCACAAAAACTGTTGCTACTTTATTTGAATCACAGTTAATTCGCACGATAGTGGAACACTGACGAATTCTATTTTGTTCCGAATAAAAATACACACCGGCATGGTTACAGCTTTGATGCAGAACCGGAAAAGGAAAGGCGGCCAATATACCACAGACAAAATGTATTATCTACCAAAGACAAAAACTATTGCCATTGCTTAAAAAATACTAAAGATAATTAAAGTCAACGTCAAAAAAGTTGTGTCAAAGTCATCCATACAATGGGACCAGATATATTTATCTGATGGGAGATCTCCTTTATTAAAGAAGGGCACTGTGTTCTCCTGTACCATTCAATTTGAACTGAAAAAGCTAAAAAATTATATTCTACTAAAATATTTATTTTTTGGTTGATCATTCATTATGTAGGTATTTGTGTGTACATAAATTGGATATCTTAATTTTTACAGTTAAACCAAATTAGTTTATACGAATTCTAAGATTAAGCTTAGCAGCACTGAGTACCTTTGTTATCTGTGGTTGGTTCGTTTGTGAGTACGAGGCATTCCATTTCATTATTTTTTGGTGGTAAATATTGAACTGTGATCGTGAAAAATTTACTAAAACTCTGTAAAAGTTTTCTTCGACGCCCAATACAAATATCTTGCTATGGCCGACGAAGAATACGAGGCAGAAGATGCGGGCGCAGATTACGACGATATCGCTGAAGAGGACGACAATATTGAGGATGCTGAAGAACAGGAAGAAGAAGGCTTCAATACCCAGTGTTTGGCGCCAGGACAAGCTGGCGGAGGGGTCGAGAAGTCTAAGCGTATCACCACACGATACATGACTAAGTACGAGCGCGCTAGAGTTTTAGGTGAGGTTATAAAAACTTATTTCCAGCCAAATATATAAAAATATTGTCTATTGCAATGCCGCCTAAAAGATCTGGGTACAAGCTTCTTGTATACTAATCTAGAGAGATCAGTTAGTTAAATTAGTATCATTTTTTTCAGGAACCAGAGCATTACAAATAGCTATGTGTGCACCAGTCATGGTGGAGCTTGAAGGAGAAACCGATCCATTACAGATTGCAATGAAAGAGCTCAAACATGGGAAGATTCCTATCATCATCAGAAGATACCTCCCTGACCATTCCTATGAAGACTGGAGTATTGATGAGCTCATTATTATTGACCATTAGTTTCAAAGTAACTGGACACTGAATCAAATCCTTTCGTTGGAAATGGTTGAACTATATTTAAGTTAGATTAAAGAGAAGGCTGTTGACTCAGCTGAGTGCCTAATTTAAGTAAACTCAATTTGACAACTCATAAATCATTGATAGCCCCTATACTTATTAGAAAACCAAATGAACTTGATACTTTTTAGTTTTGTGTTACTTAAAAATAAAAGATGAAAGATAAATACTAAAATAGTCCACATAATGTAAGAGCTATCAAATTCCATTCAAGTTTAGTTTGTAGCGAACAGACTCAAAATATGACCATTTAAATAAAGGTTGCAGTATGTTTTCTAGTAGGCCAATTTGAGGTTGGCTGCCAGATAGTGCTGAGCATGCCAAGAGAATCCAAACTAGAATAAGTTAATTTAATATAATTATAATTAGATCTAAGAATAAAATAATGTTCATTGGAATGAACTATCACCCAGAATTGTAAGTAAATTCATTGGTAATTAAAGTAAAAGATTTGTCCTGGCTGTTGGATTCTTGAGGATCTGAAAGAAAAATAAATTGTGGAGATTACCTCACCACCTGTCATACTTATGTTCCCACAATATTTTGAGCCACAAAGTGAAACACTGTCTATCCTTTTAGAGATAAAGGTGTGTATCCAGATATGTATGAATTTATTATTATGTAAGTACAGACATTCCCAAATTTTTATTTGGTTTATTTGATCCATAATACAAAATACAGTTGAGAATACAATAGAGGATAAGTATTATACCTCTATATAACAAAATATGCAATTTTAATGTCTCCATACCTGTTCTTCTATCAACTTATTACCATAAGAGGGGAGGTAATAACTACTTTCAGGAATACATTGTACCATAATTTACCCTTAGTTTGTAATAATGTTACCTTATTTGCAAAATGTTGTTTCACCAAGAAATATAGGTGGGACATTATTTTTCATAATGTGTGTAAATCATCTATAAAGGTTTATCGTAAGACATTTTAAAACATTAAATTGGAAACATAAAACATGCAATGACAAAAATATATTTTTTAAATTATATTTATTAATATTTTATTAAATGACATTTATTCAGCTTACATCTAATACATCCAACAATGCTATTATTGTTTAACCAATCAAGTAACATTACCAAATTGGAGCAATTAGTAATTATTTAATCATTATGTATTAATAATAATTTAATAATTTCTTATTGCTCCAATTAATCTATATCACGTACCTAATAAATTACCGATAAAACGATTTTACATTAAAAAAAAACGTAGGTATTGTCTACCGGACGACCAACGTCCGGTACTCAACATCTTTGATTGACCGCGACCGCGACTGATTTTCGTACCCCGAAGGGAGGTAGGAAGCTAGAAAGACACCGTGGCATTTCAAACATTTTAAATTTTTTTTTTTTTTCAATTTCAAAATATCTTTTTTGAACCTACCTATATGTGAATAAGTAAATATCTTTATTATTATACATCAATGATCATCATACAAATGTATGTCCTGGGTAGGAATCTGACTCACGTCCTAAAGCGCAGAAGGTAGAGCTTCCTTCCGTGGAATATGAATTAGGAGATCCATCGTTCCCCGCTAACAAAATCCATCTTGCCCAGTGCTGTTTTTACGATAAGGGCACACCGGGCCCATGTCCAGGGCCCCAGACCTATAGGCCAAGGAAATTCAATAGCGCATTTTTCAGTCAACATTTCTAAATTGAAATATTAATCGGACCCCAGATTTGCCGGGCGACCGCATTAATAAGTAAACTTAAACATGTTCAATTTGACATTTGATAACAATACACGATCAATTTAGTACCACCGAACCGAACGGTCGCATTAACCATTGACAGGTGTTTACGCTTTGGAATAATTGGAATACAAGTAACTAACATAAAAATCGAAAAATTAAACTGACTTCAATACTTTAAAGTAGCAATTTAAAGTAAGTAATACGCAATTTCATTTATTTGGATGATATATTTTTCCCTGTTGTTTTGATTAAACAACCAAACTTGAACCGATTTTGTAAAAAATCCAAATCAGTTCACAAATGGCGGAGAAATCAGTGAAGAAAATATACAGTTGAACATTTAATCTCCTTTTTTGTAGTCGGTTAAACATGTGTATTTTTGTATTTCACTTTTTTTCCTATCCAAAGCGGCCCTAAATTCCTGTGTGCCAATGGGCCCCGGTCTACCCTAAGACGGCCTTGATCCTGCCTGCTTATGAATGACCCCTTGAAACGACCGAATTGATAATATCTATGACTGCTTTATGATACTTTTAGCGTTTCCACTTACCATTGAAGTTTAAATCGCCGCAATTAATCGTTAAATCAGGTGGGCCATTTGCCAGGCCACGTCACTTATCATTTAAAGGTATATCTTCAAACTTACGTAAGTTATTTACGTGCAGGCCACAAATAGCAGAGAATGCAAACTTGTGTGGGCTAGGCTTTACGGAACTGTGTCAGAATATAAATCATATAGATAAAAGCATTAAGAAAATTTCAACATTCGACGGGTCGCATGATCAATCGTGTCGATTCAAACTCGACACGATTCATCATGCGGTTGTAAAATCAAACTTGTACCTATGAGCAAGTATGTATGAGCAGATGTCACAATTGTTATCAGAGATTTGAAACCACCAAGAGCTTAAACTTCTTAGTTTGTATTTTGCGAGTATGTAGGTACCTATTCAATGTCAATTTACCGTCTGCTTTCGAGCGCTTAGAACGCAACGATAAAAGTCGCAGCTAACTGCGAAATACCGCTGTAATTCAGTTACTTACTCTCCAAAATTTTTATAGCTTCCGCAAGAAGCGGCGCCGCCGTTTCTTTTTCTGAAATAAAAGGAGCCTAAGTTACAGTTTTTATAAACATTACAATTATTATCAGTCCTTAAAACATCAGCTATCTGTCGGTAAAAGTCCCGTCAAAATCGGTCCAGCTGATTCGGAGAATAGCCAGAACAAAGAAATATCCGAAGGAGTAACTTGCTACTTTTAATTAGAACCAAAAGATTCCGCGCAAAAAAATGTTAAAGTTCACGCGATTGAAGTTACGGGGAACAGCTCCTATCATAAATAGTTGTTGTGGTACCTACAATATACACGAAAACGACTATGTGGAATAGAAGCATCAAAAATTGGAGGCTAGCCGAGAATAACTCATTTGGATCGGCCATCAACGACTCGAATGGATAATTTACGGAGAACTTCAGTCATCATGAATAAATAACTCGTGTTAGTATGTTATTCGGAAAACAATGTATTGGATGCAAATCACAATAGGTACATTGTTTTACCTTTTATTGGAAGGCAATAGGGTCTAATAATCTAATGAGTATGAGCCTCCCCATATTCCCTCTGCTGAAACACCGGCCCTCTGCTCTCGACAACCGAGAGTGAATGCGCTTTGGTCTACCCTGAGTCTAATACTGATTGGTGGATGTCACAAGTATCTCTTCCTTTCTATCTATGTACAATTTACACTAGACTATGTCAAAGCATGGTGTGGTTTAGTCATATTTTCTGGGAAGCCATGTTTTGGGATTACTTAACCTATTATGCTTTGGTTCAATCGCATAACTAGAAGCGTGTGCTTCACTTTATATATTATCGTGGAATAAAATGTGTTGTCTGTTTAAAGTTCCTATCTGTATTTTATTTTCTATTCTATATACTTACATCATCAATTAACAAAACCAAGTGTGCCATACCGTTTCTATGCTTAAAATTATGAGTATACCTATGAATGAATGAAGATGAAGATCGGGGTATTATTCGGAAAATGTAAAGAACTGAGGGTTCCTCTAGTCACCATCAGAATTGCTAATGGACAGCGACAGGTACAGGTGGCGTGTTAAAAGCGGTACGAGTACGAGTAATTAAATAAACGTTTGACGTCTTCTTGTGTGCGTAATCGCCGTCAGAAATATTATAATCATTAATTAATAAGTTGTTGATGGGTGTTGACACTGGCTGGCACTGGGAGCGAATGGAGCCAACACAGTTTTTAACTATGTATTGTAGCAGGATCCATGATCTCAAACTTTCTAGTACTATTAAGAAATTAATTGATTACATGGAACTGCTACTATTTTTTCTGCAAAAATAGGAACGAATTTGAAGTACGGAACGTTACTCTGCAGAAAGACAAATCATTTGTTAGGACTGATACCCGAAGGAAATTTCCATGGGCAGCTTCCTGACTAAAAGATGTTTAGATGTAAAGAACCCAGTTGGTAGCACAGGCAGTTGGCATGAAATTGCACTAAACCACACTTTGTTCACAAGTGTTCCAGAAATATTTCCAAAGTTCCAATATAGGTATCCATTGGTCAACGAGTTACGGCGCCTTGTGGTGTCGCTCGAGTGTGAAGCGACTGGTGGTACAGGCAGTGACCGTGGGCTGCAGCAGTTGGCACGCGTACCACGCTGAACAGCGCCGAAAGCGCCGACACTGGGGCGGGGAGCGCCTCGCTCGTCAGTACCCCTCCGACCAGCGATGCTGTGCTGTCTCCGGAAATAGAGTACCTACGTCTGACGTGTCCGCGTGTCGCGTACTGCCCGCCGGCGCCGTTGCAACCGATCTCGAAGCCGTCAAATCGCGGTTATATTTAGAGCCAATTTCCGAATTATTCGCTAACTTCCTGCGCGACTTGACGGCTTCGGATCCGATACTAGTTGCATTCTCGAGGGAATGCAGCTCGCATCGGAACGATTGAGTGACAACTGGGTGCAGTGTAGATGTGTACAACGTCCATAGATCGACCGACCGGGTGCGCGAGTGCGAGTGCAAATGACTGATAGCCCGACATAGCGGGCGGAACTTGAGCAACATGTGGACCAAAGGATTTACGCTATGGAGGTGTATGTTGTGCACGCTGCTGGTCGCGACGACACTCGCGGCCGTGGCGAGAGGTGAGTCCTGGGCGCGATCTCACGGCTCTCCATCGGACGCCGGACGGAGTCGCAGATCTTCGCTCGCTCTCTGCGTCACTACACCGATCTATTTTCAGCGTAACTTGCGCTGAAATTATGTAAAAAGCTCACGTATGTGATCTATT
This sequence comes from Aplocera efformata, assembly GCA_921293045.1. Lineage (NCBI taxonomy): Eukaryota > Metazoa > Arthropoda > Insecta > Lepidoptera > Geometridae > Aplocera > Aplocera efformata. The sequence goes on from OV121057.1 coordinate 5,310,831, forward strand.
TTTAGCTGTAACCTTAGGTGAAGTTTTATTAGACGAATGATCTGGTGACCCAGATGGTGAGCTTGGATACAATGTCTTTATAATTTTTTTCTTGACGAAAGAACAGCTGCAAACTCGGCGAGAGAAGAGCGCAAGGCGCCTCAGTTTCTCGCAAAGCTAGATACGTAAATAGAAATACAGGGATTTGTCGCTTGGCGTCGCCATCTTGTGAAAAACGATAGGATCATCCAGACGGTGATATAAAAATGAGACACTATAAAGTGGGTCATGCTTATGTAGTATATTTAGAGAGATAATAAATAAATATAGGTACTTTCATTTGTAACAATGTAACGATTGTAAGTCCTAAAAATGCCACTACACTAATATGTAAAAATATTGTATAAGAAAAACATTTCGATTACAATTGTGGTCTTGTATTTTATTTACACATAGACGTTGACCACTCATTAAATTATGGTTGGCATTGATCGGTAGAGAAGTGATTCATTCTATGAGTTTTAGACACCTATGCAATATTCACTAGCGATGATTCAACAGTAGAAACAAATAAATGTAGGTAGGTACTTGATGCAGCTTCTAACGTACCTAGGTCAAGAAAGTCAAATGCACAAAATATTCTTGCTATAATTTTTCTGAGTCTAAATTATACTGCTTGCATACGTTAAGCAAACAATAATGTTACAAAATGTCTATGTTGAAATGAAAGTCAGTGAAATAATAACAATTACATTGAGAAATTGAAAAGCTCACAACATAACAACTTGCTAGCGTCATCTACCAAGGCCAAACTTGTAGAAGGTCGGGACTAAAATACCACAAACTACGGGAGGTGTGATGAAAAGTTAATGCAATTGCTAACGTTTGATATCTTAACGTAGATATCAGATGATCATGTGTAGATACCTACTCTAAGTCAAACAATATTTAAATAAAGATGTGTAAATGCAGGAAAGTTCATTAAAATGAAGGCGGAAATCAAGTAATTATTTTGAAAAGTATTCTTGTAAATGATAAAGCACCTACAATTCTAAACAATAACATAAGATGCAGGAACTTAGGGTGTAGACATGCCAGAAGATTCATCTCGATACCCAGCGAATACCATCACCTAATGTGATAGTAAGTATAAATTGTCCATTAAATATCTACTTTTTAAAACTTTTAAAAACAGTTCTAAAGAGGTAAAGTGAAGCCAATGTTATATTGAAAACACTCCAAAACACAACAGCGTATCGCACATCTTATGTTTCATATAATTTGCCAGAATATAGAAAAAAACTAGGTAGGTATTTCTACTCTGAAACGATTTGATTCCAGGTGTAATTAAGATTATCTGTGGGATTACAGAAGTGATGTTCTTTTTCTAGGTGAAGAAGTACCTTCAGAATCACAATGCCGTCCATATATCGAAAAGGCTCTCAAAGATCTCGAATCGGGGGATGTAGAACCAGGTAAGCATTTTATTTATTGAGTTAAAGATCCAAATCTATATTATTAAACCAGTGGTATAACAGTTTTAATTAACGTTCAGGGACGTAAAAGAGTAAAGCAAGTACGTATTTAAAATAACTTTTTCATTATCTAGTTCGGTGAATACCTGTAGTACCTATAATTGAAATTACAACCATCAGTTATACCGACGCGTGTAACAATCAATCTTTGTTCAATAGCTTTCAACAAATAGGTAATTATCACAAATCTTGATCAACCTACGTAGCATTGATACGAGCGAAATCTCTTTAAATATATTTTTATTGTTTTTAAACACCGTTTCCACGCGTCAAGAAAACTGTTTCCGCTTATAACGAGCCCAGTAAAATCCGGGACGATTACAGGAATTGACATAAGTTTACCGGAGGGGGGATTCTATTTTAACTTTCCGGAGACCGCCCGCGTCTATGATAATGGACGCCGATTTAAACACAACTAGGGGCCTATTTTATGTTTCACTAAGGTAAATAGCTCCTGTTTTTTTTTTTTTTGCGATATTCATTCTTTTTTTCTGCGGCCCAGTTAGGCATTACACGTTTTACGCTTTCCTAATATCAAAAAAATAAAATTAAAAATTAAAATTTCGTTAGCGTATACATGAAATACAATGTTGGTGAATAGGTAGGTATATTTTATTAGTTTTTAGATAATATTTGTCTATTTGCTGATACCTGACTGTTCGAAACTCATATCAGGTAATTTTCACATAAATTTCAAACACCCTAACTAGCTGATTCTTAATAACAATAAGTAAAATTTGATGCTATGAATTAAGACTGAAAAATAGAAGCAACAGTTAAAATCCGTTCAACCAAATATTCAGTACCTACTTGGAAAATGCTTCTTCAATTTAAACCAACCATGGCTAGGAACCATCTTCCTTAAAGGAACGTATATAATATATTCACACTTTTTTCCGAAGGTTAGTCAGAGCATTATTCGCCACATTTCACCTTGTAGGTAACACTATCATGGGAACTTAGACGTGACAAATGACAGCGTCGGCCTTCATCAATAGATATCACTTTAATAAAAGAAAAGATTTATCCCATGAAAGTGTAACCTTTCCTCTCCATTTGGTGAAACGATGGCCATCATCATGACTTCAAAAAGAACTATCGAAATCGGTTATTGTCCATTCCAGCTGACTCGGCAGACGTGGCCCTATCTTGTTTAACAATTTGAGAATCAGCTGTCACCAACATTTGCGCATGTTTATGTGACATGCCCTAATAAAAGCCCTGGCAAATAATTCAATACCAAATGTTTCTTTCCATAAAAACCAAATTTGGTATATTACGAACATAGCGAAATAAAAAATAGCGTTATCGGTCCAGCTGTTCTCAAGTGATGCGTTTACCAACAAACATTTTGTTTATTTTTTGTATTAAATATGCATATTTAAATAATAGAAATAAAGCTCAACATATTTGGATCATTTTTTGTTGTATTGTAATGGTCAAGACAATTCTTGTATGAGGGAAACATCATACTTATTTTTTTATGCAAGCGTATGAATACTAAACAACTTATAATCTTATAATATACAATTATAAGTTGTATAGTATAATACTGTTGGGCTTTAGCCTGGTAGGTGTCCATTTACCATTTGTAAAGTAGAACAAGTAAAATTGGTAGTTACTGTGCTAATGTGCTAAAGCATAATGGAATATGGGTACATTCCCACAGATAATATACAATTATAAATAAGTTGTATTTATGTTTTTTTTTTTTTTTTTTTATTAATGTATAGCCAAGCGTTTGGCCGCCATCTCACCTGATGGGAAGTGAAGATGCGGCCGACGATGGAGCACGCTTGTCTAGGAGAAACCTATTAAATGTATATATTAAACTGATATTAGGCAGAAAGTAAAAGAAATAAAGCGATGTTATTCCAAATTAAATTAAGAGTACTTTTGTAGGTAGGTACATGCTTTGCTTATGCAAAAACGTTTTAATGAATGAAAATTACATCTTTGAAGATAGTTTATTTTAAAGAATGACGGTAAAGTATCTGAATGAATTCTAAAACGAATGAAATACGACGTCCTCTAAAAACTGTGGCGACTAAAATAACATTTTATATTTAGATTTTATACGATGTAAGTTAATGAGAAAGATGCAGGATTGCAATTCACATTCAGACGCATCCATATGTGAAAGTAGGGTAAAATATGTACCGATAAATTATCATCTACCTGTCCTAATCCCACTCAGGGGTGTGGTCAGCATAACATTCTTCTTTATCATTCCAGTCATCATTCATTTTCTCCTTTTTACCCATTAATAATGTTTCACGCAATCCATCAAGATCATTCCTTTTTTCAGTACAATACATTATACAATACAATATTTACAAATTAATCTTTCTTTCCCGACGGTCTACTTAAACCACTGAGCCTAACGAATATAATTAAATTGAAATGTAAGTGTCTGTTTTATTTCACTGATTGGCAACCATCTAGCAGTAAACTTTGATTAGAAAAAAAAGAATCTATGTTCATCGTAGATACCCCTTTTTACTGTTGGGCTTTATCCGAGTAAAATGGGCACCCCATTTACCATTTGTAAAGTAGAACAAGTAAAGTTGATAGTTACTGTGCTAAATCATAATTGAACTAATTAATATGGGTACATTCTCACAGATTCTGCGGAAAAAAACGACAGTAGTGAAGTAAATGTAAACGACGATACGAATGAGGTAAGTTCATCTGAGGGAGGCGAAACAACTGGAGAGAGTAAAGAGGACGATGCACCATCAATAGAAGTAGCAGACGAACCCTACATACCGCAAGCATCTTTAGAAGATTTAGAAGCTGTAAAAGAACAAAACTCTAAAGAAGAAACCGCACTAGACGAGGATGGAGACAGCACTGAACAAGAAGCTGATGACAGCAAACAGGACGATGGAGACAATAAACAAGACGATGAAGACAGCAAAGAGGATACAGCATCTGCTGAAGAACAAACAACCGATCAAGGTGAGATATGAAAAACATATACAAATTTGTTTTACATAATATGATCATAGTCAAGTGAACTGTTATCAGTCAGTCGATTGTTGTGAGTTTATTATTCTAAAGAATTTGGGTATCATTACTTGGCTATATAAAAATAATTTATTTACAGAAAGTGGAGAAGAAAACGAAGCAAAGGATGAAGCTGAAGATGAAACAAACGATGATTCAAAGGAAGCTGACGAGAGCCAAGAGTCAGAAGTAACTCAAGGCAATGAAGACTCAAGTAAGGAAACAGCTGAAGATGATAAATCAGATGAAAAACCTGATACTGATGACTTAGAAGAAACTCAGGATGACGATGATAAATCACAGGAAGATGACGATGGATCTCAAGAAAAGGCTGATGAATCTCAAGAAGACAAAGAAGACGGCAAGGATGATGACTCACAAGAAGTCAACGATGAATCCAAAGACGAAGCAGATGCAGAATCCTCAGAAGATAAAGCTGACTCAAGTGAGGACAAAGATGACTCAGAGGAAGCCAAAGATGAAACCATACCTGAAAAAGATGAGTCGGATGAAGAAAAAGACAAATCTGTAGAAGATTCTGAAACTGACGCAGACCAAAACGAATCTGAAGAAGGAGATGAATCGAAAGAGCAAAAAGACAAATCAGGTGAGACATCTGCTGAAGAAACCACTGAAGCTGAAGGAGGGGTAGATGACCAATCAGAAGAAACACAAAAGGAAGATAGCAAAGAAGAAAGTGAAGGGGATAATGCTAAAGATACTGATGATGAAGATTCAGCCGGTGAAGATGAAGAAGAGGAAGAAGGGGCTCCTGAAGAGGAATTATTATTTGTAAGTAACTAATTTTACAAAAATATTATAGTCTATTATGAAATATATTTTTCATGCGATAGAAAACGGACGCGCTCATTTATGTAGTATGGGTGTTATGTTCCACGTTAATTGTAATCTCTTCAACGTACCTTCAAACGAAAGTTTGTTAGATTACAGGATAGGTAAATACGAGAGTAAGTTCTTAACTAGACTATTTATCTTACAGGAGGTTGAAATCCCCGAAAATCTAAGATCTCGCGACCATATTGCCAAAATCTTAAGATTGGAGGAAGAAACAAGTGAAAATGAACTCACTGTTGAAAAATCTGCAGAAATAATTTTAAGGGATCTGAAGAGGACCTACGAGACCTCCATTAAACCGTTGGAAACCCTGTACAAGTACAGAGATTTGAGCAACAGGCATTTTGGTGACCCAGAAATATTCTCCAAGCCGCTTGTGTTGTTTATGGGGCCATGGAGCGGTGGAAAATCTAGCATTTTAAATTATCTGACCGGACTTGAATTTACTGAATGGTCTCTAAGATCTGGTGAGTTATCTATAAAGATTGTAAATTTCCTCCAATTTTTATTATTATTCAAATCATCTTATTTAGTCAATCTCATGGTCTTACATCTCAGATAAAATTGTGGAAAGAATCCTTGGGAGTGTACCACTCATTGGTAGGAACCATAAGGTCTTTTACTTTCAATAAATTCTACTAAATCTTATCTACAGGCGCCGAGCCATCACCAGCATACTTCAACATCCTTATGCACGGCGAAGAACCACAGGTGCTGGACGGCACACAGCTGGCAGCTGACTGGACATTCTCGGGACTTCAGAAATTCGGTCAGGGCTTGGAAGAGCGTCTAAGAGGCTTGAAGTATCCTAGCAAGATTTTAGAAAAGGTAACGCATAGATCGACTCATTTCGACTTTCAAATTTAAGAGTTGTAGTTATTTTTCTTTATTTTTGACGTGTAACATCTTTCCTCTCGCTTCCTTGCAATCTGTGGAAATGATTTCGTGAAAGGGGACGGAATTGTGAAACAGGAAGCTGGGGAAGCGCGCTGTTTGATTTGACCAATGAGCGTGCGCGGTCGCTGAATTGGCTGTCAGATAGTTTCACCCTATTTTCCAAGAGGTTGGTACTGTCAGCCAACAGTTTGTGCGTGTGTGTGACGAGAAAGATAAAGAGAAATAGAGAAGGAGAATGCATAAGCTGTGCGCTTAAACTAGTGTTGTGTATAAATTATGGATTACCCCTTAAATAAAATTCAATTTTCATTAAAAATAATAATTTTTTGTAGGATATAACGTTAATGTATTATAGCTTATTACTAAGGTGAGATGTCAGCGACTACTGTAAGGATCGCTCGTTTTTTATTTGTCAGAGCGTCTCTGATGTCACGACTAAGCGCCCAGTGCCGAACCGCACCAGTTCAAGTTACGATCGTTGTTTCAATTCCAACACGAGATGATTGTTTTTCGACAAACAACATGTCAATATTTGTAACAAATATGAGAACTCCTATTATCGCAATGGCTGTCAACAATGATATGGTCTTAGGAGCAAGGGTCAAACTTATAGTCAAGCTTTAAACTCAATGCAGCACAGCGGGAACATAAGAAGAAATAGAAGAAATGAAAAAGCTTAAACAATTTACAGGTGAACATCGTAGAAATCCCCGGTATTTTGGAAGTCAGGAAGCAAGTGTCCCGCGTGTTCCCCTTCAACGATGCCTGCCAATGGTTCATCGACCGCGCAGACATCATCTTCCTTGTATACGATCCTTCCAAACTGGACGTCGGTCCCGAGACCGAGGCCATTCTCGACCAACTCAAGGGCAGGGAGTCACAGGTCAGTTCATGTCCACGTCTTGATGCCAAAAGCTATAAAATTTATGTGTGTACTTACTTTACGGTAAACACAAGCCGACATTTTACACAGGTTATAATTATTATATTAGCCACACAATAGTTTAGGTTTGAATGGCATCAAAATAAACAAAAGCGAATCAAATTGTGTTTACTGCATATTTAAAACTATCTGTTTCCCGCTATTTCATCCGCATGGAATTTAACAATATTTTTGCGCGGACTCCTAATTCTTCTTTCTTTTTCTATGTTATCTGTAACATCACTAGTGTAAAAATGTGATTTTAACATCTACTGTTCCAACCATGCCAACAGACTCGAATCGTCCTGAACAAAGCGGACACAGTGAAGCCGGAAGAGCTGATGCGTGTGCAAAGCGCGCTGATCTGGAACATATCGCCGCTGATGAGCTCCGCCCAGCCCCCGGTTATGTACGCGGTGTCGCTGTGGTCGATGCCGTACGAAGCGGGCGCACCTGTGCGGCTGTTGCAGGCTCAGGAGCGAGAGCTGCTGAAAGACCTGCGCCATGCCATCGATAAGCGCATCGAAAACAAGATTGCAAGCGCTAGGAGATTTGCTGTGAGTCATATCATATACTAGCTGTTTCCCGCTACTTCGTCTTCCATCTTATTTAAACAAAAATTCTTTTCCTAGAATAAAAATAAAGTCCACTTGACTATCACCCTCTAGTTAAAAGCCGTTAGAAAACGGCGTGTTCAGGCACTCTAACTTTTTTTATCAGTTGACATCCAACTTTCGCATTAGGTGGAAACCAAACCAAATGCAGCGAAAGAGAAGCAAGAGTTAGTAGCAGTTTGTGACATAACATTTTAAATTGCAATTCCAGGTTCGTGTTCGGAACCACGCGAAGATGGTGGACTGTTACCTCACGACGTACTTTAACCACAAGACGATATTCGGCAACAGGAAGCTCATCGCAGACGCAATCATTGAGAATCCTCAGAATTACCACATCTACGAGGGTCTCAGTACGCTCACCAACATTTCTAGGTTCGTTGTGCCTAATCTATCTATCTATCTCTATCATAAAGCATATTTGAGGGCTCTGTGGAACAGTTTGTTGTTCGCCCGCAATGCATGATTCTAAGATATTCTAAGGATTCTAAGGTTCATGCTATTCTAAGATCTTGGATGTTTGTATTAAATAACTAAATGATGAAATAAATATTCATGTACATTTCACATGGCCACAACATCTAATTCCAAATTAAGCATAGTTTGTACTACGGGAACTACGGAACCTGAGCACTTATATACCTAGTGCTATTTCTTGTAAATACATAACACATGTGCCTATTACATATAAACACCCTAGAACCAAACTTAGAACAATCATCTATGTCCGTTACACAAATGCTTGTCCTGAGTGCGGACCTAACCCACGACCTACTACAAGGAACAGCTACTAACTGAGCAATGAGGGCATCCATGCCACCTGCGGAGCAGGGAATCCTAGTACTGTATGAGCGTGTAAGCGTGTACGTTACGAGACGTGACTGTACTTGCTATTATGATTAAACTTGCTACTATAATTTGTTTTATTCTATGGTCATACCTAGAGTCGTCTATAGGTACCTACTTATGAACCATCTTGGGTCCTGAATATATTTTTCTTAAGACTTTTTCGAGTATTAATTTGATTCCTTTGATATTGACAGTCAAAGAAAAAACAATGAATAGTTGTAACTAACACTTGAAATCAATCACACAACAGTATCTTCACTTATAGGATTGTCTATTTCAGGTATGATTTGCCCGACCCAGAGACTTACCGGGACTTCTTCCGGTTGAATCCACTGTTCGAGTTCCAGCAGCTGTCGGCGACGTGCACCTACTTCCGCGGCTGCCCCATCAACAGGCTCGACGTCGCGATCGCCTACGACCTGCCCGAGCTCGTCGGCAAATACAAGAAGATGGTCGAAACCGCAACGCCCCAAGGCATGCCAAAGAGTTGATGCTCCAGCGAACGAACGAACCCACTAAAACCCGCTTCTTAACATTAGCCAACGAATTGGAACAATATATTGGGCACATTTTGCATTTTTATAATCGGGCATCAACATTTTTTTTTAAAACGCATTTCTTTATTTATTGTTTTGCTTAACTCGCTTGTTCCTTTGGGGTGAATGGTTGGTATGTGAGTTTTCATAGTTTAAGATAGTTAAACATCGCCAGAGTATTTCCAGTGTCCCAAATTAACACATTTTTTATATATCAGTAAGTCTAGTCATTATTTGTTAATTTATTTTTATTAATTACTCAATGAGTGAAACATAGGTGTTCCTACAAACTATAGGATTAATCCTTTGCGGTCTCTGCCATATTATTTTTTGTTACTTAGATATTATTTATTGAGACTATGTGACTTATTTGAATAAGAATAAAAACAATAAACATACTGGAATGGTGTTTTATTTAGATAGGCTTTCATTTCTAATCGTTAGAGATGGTGCATTAAAATAGGGACATGGTTTACAATTTGATAAACTACCTTTACATTTGCTACTATGTGCGCAAATGTATAGGTATTATCCGATTACCGGACAAACCTTCAAATTTTTTCTTTCCCTGAAATCTTTACTTAAGCTACCAAAAACATTTAAAAACTGCCAAATTGGTCCAGGAATTATCATGAATTGTATGAGTATTATTGATGTATGGTTATAATTATAAATCATAATTATTTACAATTATAAGGTACTAATTGACTGGTTAAAAAAATCAATTCATCCCTTATTTCTCGCCTATAGCAATTTTTTATACTTCCGCCATTTTAGGTAAGATCGTTAAACCGTATGAAAGTGACAACGGTGTAATTTCAAACACGGACTTCACGGCGTGCCCCGTTTGGTGATCCAACGACGACTGAAGTGACGATGATAATGAAAAAGATGAAATCAATCGAGTCTCCACGGAGCCACCATACCGTAGACTCCATAACGTATCGAGTTTCTGAATGACCGGTGTGTGGAATGTGGAGACCTTTCAGTGTCATCTGGCGTCTGGCGTAGAAATTTAACACGTCCCACTTGACTCAAACGGGGAGACCCAACGCAAAATAACCGGTTTTTTTTCTTCTTTTGGCTTCGCACGGCTTGTGCATTTGCCAGAGTCAAGTTTTTAAATAACCGGTTCTCGCTTGATATTATTTAATGAACGACTTTCTTGTATTTGGTGTTTCTTTTTTTCTGTGTCTAGGGTTCATAGGGATAAATGTATAGCCTATAATATCCTTAAGTCTAGATAATACCTATTGTTGGGTAGTAATCACAGAGAATATACATTTTCTAAAGTAATGTATATTCTGTAGTCTATTTTGTTTCTGTGATTTGACAGAATTGACAGGACAGACGGTGTTGGTTGGAGTAAAACCTGCAAAACAAATTATTACGAACAGAAAATAGCTTGGAATATTTCCTAGCAACATTTTGAATTATACGGTATTTATTATAACCTAAGTTATGCACACAGACTTGTCGCCGCATTTACACACTGATGAGTGCAATATTTTGATCAAAAAGCTGTCGGACTGTCATGACAATGTAAGTGGAATAAACAGATAAAATTGCATAATCAGAAATCTATATCAAAAATGATGCCCAAAGGTTTACTCATGTATACTAGATAATTAATGTAATTATATGTCTAATATAATATACACGTTTTTTATGGGTACCCATAAAAACCACGACATAAAAACCATGACCATGGTAATTACCATGACAATGATAACCTGGATATTATTTTGTTTTCACATGCTTTTTGTTTACAGCACTCTTTCCTGAAGTTCTTTGGTTATTGTAATGACTTTGACAGTCATATGAGAAAGTGTCTTAAAGGAGAACGGATTAGACGACAGAAAGCAAACTTGGAGGAATCCCGGAAGAAACACAAGGAAATTCATGCCCGCATACGCGCACAGGAGAAAGCCAAACACTAACTGCATTTATCTGAAAGATGGAGTACCCCAGCATTATAGACTCAATACCAGCTAGTAGCTTGACAACATACCAAACTTTCACAGAGAGATATTATACCAAAAGATATGTGGTAAATGTAGGTGGCATCAAAAATAATGACATTATGATTATGTTCCATTCAAATAGGATTGCACTACTTTGCCTCGCACCAAGTCATTTCTTTTTCAATAAGACAGAGGAATATTCTGTCAACTTTAACATAGGATCTGTCAACAGATTAGATAATTCTGTGAAAGGTAAAGGCAAGAAAGGTGGGCAGAAATTGTTTAATAAATCTGTGGTTTGTAAGATTGAGTACAAAGATGGTACAAGCTTTGATGTCCCGGCCTGTATGAAAGGTGCTCTAGTTGAGGTCAATGAAGAACTTGTAAAACACCCTGAGCTACTGAGGGAGTACCCAGATGCAGACGGATACATTGCTGTCATTCTGTCAAGTATTGAGAATTCTGAACAGCAAAAAAGTGATATGCTGACTCCAGAAACATACATTAAAAGTTTAAATAATGACGAGGTTGTCAATAAATAGTTAATTATAAATTTGGTTTTTTATTGATTTTATTAATTATTAAGTCTAGTGTGTTTTATCATTCTATCTCTAAACTGTAACAGTTGTTAAACTTCACTTTTAAATGATGGATGATTTTTTTGTGAAGAATGGGAATGCATTACTGTCTCTCGACTTCCATTAGGTTTAATTGTAGGACTTGTGTCCTTGTATCTTTTCATGCATTAGTTCCTATCTTCTAATGAGCAATTTTAAGATGCTCAAAAATAAATAAACAAGTCATTGCCTTACCTATGTTTATGTAATATTGTATCATTCATTAGCTTATCTATTTTCTTCTGACCCATGAACTCTTCAAGATGATAACAAAATTGTTGTTCAGTTCATCTCAGACTCTAGAAGTTTGAAGTCAAAAATGTGCTCTAAAAATCTCAACAGATTGTTTTTTGTCACAAAATTGAAGTCGCCTAAAGTGGCTTCAATTTCCAGTTTTCGATATTACAGTGATGATAGTGCCGCCAGGAAAACGCCATTGTACAGTTTGCATAACAAGTATGGTGGTAAAGTGGTCAACTTCGCAGGGTTCATGCTCCCAGTACAATATTCTGACCTGAGTGTTTCAGAATCACACTTATTCACGAGAAAAAGCGCATCGATCTTCGATGTGTCCCACATGCTCCAGACGAATGTACGCGGAAAAGATAGCATATCGTGGTTCGAGTCTATTTGTCCTGTAGATTTGAAAGGCATGCCATACGGATCCAGCTCACTGACTGTGTTTCTAAACAACCAAGGAGGCATCATTGACGATTTGATCGTGACCAAAGTGAACGAAGAAACCCTTTACATCGTGTCTAACGCAGGCCGTCTGGATGTCGATAAGGCACACATGAAAGATACTTCGGAACAGTTTAGAGCGAAAGGAAAGGATGTGAACGTTGAATTCTGGGACGTAAGTGAAAGAGCTCTGATTGCTTTACAAGGGCCGAAAGCAGCGGCATCATTGCAGAGTCTCACCGACATTATTTTGGAAGAATTGACGTTTATGACGTCACGATTGGGCAAAGTCGCCGGCGTAGATTGTCGGGTCACGCGTTGTGGATATACCGGTGAAGATGGAGTTGAAATATCTATGCCAGCAGAAAAAGCTGAAACAGTTACAGAGGCCTTACTTGAATCGGGTAACGTCAAACTAGCGGGTTTAGGAGCGCGGGACTCCTTGCGTTTAGAAGCGGGGCTTTGTCTGTACGGAAACGATATTGACGAAAGTATTACCCCAGTGGAAGCTGCATTGACTTGGCTAATCGCTAAGAGGAGACGAGATGAGGCCAACTTTCCTGGAGCTGATATTATCTTGCGGCAGATAAAAGATGGAGTGTCTAGGAGGCGCGTCGGTATCAGAATGGAAACGGGCCCACCCGCTAGGAAAAATGCTCTACTAAAAAGTCCTGTAAATTCTGGAGTCATCGGTAAAGTGACCAGCGGCTGTCCAACGCCATCTTTAGGGGGTAATGTAGCAATGGGTTACGTTTCGGAAGCATTAAAGAAATCCGGTACGGAATTACTAGTTAACATTAGAGGAAAAGATATCCCATGTGTAGTGGCAAAGATGCCGTTTGTGCCCGCCAAATATTACATAAAGAAATAAAAAGATTTTTAATACATATTTTTTTATTTAAGTTTCTTGTACTAACAGAAAGTAACGACAATGTATGCCACTTAATACATACTAATTAACATAATAATAATTTGTAAATGAACATCTAACAATTATTAAAACAAGGCAAATTATGTACATAGCTGATGAGAAAACGTAAGAAAGTTTGAAAGGAATGTAATTTTGCATTGTTGAATGTAATACTGTTATCGCTATCTATGCTACTCATTGTACTGTTTAATACTAATATGTACTGTCTATCACAGAGTTAACAACTTGTTATGGAATGATTGTCTCAAATCATCAGTCTGTTGTTATAAAGTTATTGTCCTATATACATGGGGCTATCGCATTATCACTACATTTGCTTAGACACAACGATATTTTTGCTTTATCAATCAACTTCAGTCAATCATGCTTACAATTTAGTCTTGAAACGAATCAATTATTTTATGAAAGATCTCTCTATAGAAAGGAACTAGTAGGTAGACCTACCCATGGAAAAAAGTAGAAGCTAGTTAGTTAGTTTAGCTAGTCTGCCAAGATTGAAGCAGAAGAACACTTTACAATACACGAAGAATCGGAGGTTTCCCACAAAATAAGAATACCATAAAAAAAAATCAGAGGATATTCGATCAATTCTCTGACTTTTGTTTCTACCCGGCGCAGGGGTGGTGTTCGAGGACGAATTGATTTATTGAGTAGGACTAAAATTAAGGTACGATTTAAATCAGAGTTCAAGAATAAAACTTTCAGTAGGATCAATAGAGCAAAAACACGTCATGTACTCTGCATTACACAATAAAAGTAATACAACTTGAGCAATTGCATTAAATTCGAAAATTTATATAATACTTCATCTTGGAATTTTAAGTACGTTTTTTTACAACAGGATAAACAATCAGTTGCAGCAGTAATTCTTATATCCTAATCTTTTCGTTCTTAATCAGTCGGTCGATACAATTTCTATCATTATCAACGTCAATGTATAAAGCCCCCATCTTGGTGTAATGGTATTGAGCTGATGATCTTTACACGCCTGTACAGATCATAAATTATAATTTATGATATATTTAATTTATAACAGTAAACGTTAAAGAAACGTTTACACACTCATACCTCTGCACTAGGATTCCCTGTGTCGCAGATGGCATGGACAAACACAGAAACACAAGACAAACACCCAAGACCCGAGAACAAACTTCATGCTCACCACACAAAGTGTGCCCCGGCCGGGAATCGAACCCGGGACCCCTCGCTTCGAAGGCAGGGCTACTACCATCTAAGCCACGGAGCCGTCGATCGAGCCAGTGATTGTACACAGTGATTGATTGTAACAGTAATTGATCATAAATTATAATCTTTGATCTGTTGAGCTATAGCTCAGAACCATCTCGTTAAGTCAGCTTTCAAACAGGAAACCGCATCAAAATTGGTCCATTCGTTCGGCAACTACGATGCCATAGATACACACGATAAATGATTATCATCACCCTTTTTCGTCGGGATTAAAAAGCGTTAAGAACTAATGAAAAGCCGAACTGGCAAATATGTCTTTTGTGTCAGCCAGGAGACTTCTTTCGTAGGAGACATTTGACTTTGAAATTGATAGAAGCTGTTTCGATTCCAAGTTACATAAATTAGCTCACTGAGCATACGTTGTAAGATTATACACCGTTGTGGTACTGAATGCATGAGGGCCGTGCTAAAATAACAGGTTTCAGAATCTGTGGAGCATGCAGTCATGAATTCAAAGTACTTTCGAAAGTCTGATTATATGCTACAATCTGGCTGAGGATTATATATAAACATTCTTAAAAACTTGCTGTTTTAGGACGAATAATATATAACAAACAAATTTGTTCTTAGCCGATTTACAATAGTTACAAAGTGATAAATTTTTAAGGCGTAAATACCGCTGAGTAAATGCATCTCACTGTAAAAGTTTATAAAGTCCACACAAATTTATTGAACATATTAAACAGATCAATAATTACTTAAATGAGGTAGGTGATTATTTTCTGCAACTGCCTTTCCTTATATCTAGCCCAGTATGGACCAAAACTAGCCCAGGCTTATCGTTCATCGAGCTGCGATACATAGTAGAAATAGCCCAGAAGTAACCCGAAACTAACTCATAGAACATTGGTCCAGTTATGAACCAAAAGTAGCTCCATGATGAACTAAAAGTAGCCTATAAATGACAACACTAGTTTCATGGACTCAATTTAATACAGTCGTGAGCCAAGAGTATATAGCCCAATTGTGTGAAAGTAGGCCAACACGATCTTCCAAGTGGAATTCTAGTGAGACCAGCATTGGATCCACTAATCTCATGATCACTAGTTCAGTTCTCGAAGAGACTAAAGTTAGCCCAGCACTGGACCAACAATATCTCGAGAGTATTAAAAGTAGCTCAGTAGTGGGCGGCAAGAAATATCGGACTCACCGGAGCCGATAATGTCATTTGTGATCGTGTTCGTCCTTGAAATTTGATTGCGCCAGTCGAGCGATCTCTTCGTTCAATTTGCTTAGTCTTTCAGATATCTGAAATATTAAAAATTACATTATAAGATAAACTTTTGATGTAAACTATCGTTTATAACACCAGAAATACAATCCACATTGCACCAACCCCGCTGGCGGGATTGAAGAATCTCTTTGTCCGCTCACCCTGGACGAGTTTTAGTCCAAACGTCCCGATCAGTAGCAGCGAGCCAAATTGAGGCCCACACTTAAGTGGTGCCCTTGGTTTGCTGCTATATTCAAATTTATGTTTTAAGTCGGTAGAGGGCCATCTTCTCTCCGAAAGCCCGAGTAAAGTTGTCAAGGCCATCTGCTGTCAATAACATATGGTCCAAAAAACAAAACCATCTTGACGCATGTCATCTTCCTACCGATCTCATACACACAGGTACATGTGATAGAACTTCATTAACACCTACACCATTCCACCGGAACACCAGTGAGAGTGCACCACTGCTTGGTGGCTGATCACTAGGTGTGGTAACAGTACTTTTTCAGACAAAGGGGGTATTTTTGCTGGATGCATCGAAGGTTTGAACAAGCGGTAGAATTAGTTTTAAGAACGCATGCTCTCGTAGATACATATTTATTTACAAAAAAAATAGACGGTTCCAAGTAATTTTTAAGAATTCAACGCTAATAAAGATTGACTTGAAAACTTTGACTTTGACAAACTTGGAAGTTCTACTGTTATTTTGGGATGCCCCTTTTGTACCCCCCAGGGGGTACAAGGCTAAATTTATTTTGGCTATGAGGTAATACTATGCCAAAGAATACTCACATCAGTGTGCTGATGGGTCGGTTGGGAATGCGACGGTTTCGTCTCCTCCTGCAGCCGACAGTTGACGTGGTAGTTGATCTGATTCTGCAGTTTCACGAATATCTTCCTGTATTCATCCTGTATCCTGTTCATTTCGCTGTTCACGTGCGTGTCTTTCTTCGTTATATAATCCTAGAATGTAACCATATAGGTCTTGAAAAAAACTAGCCCAACTTGAGACTCGTAAACTTATCACTTGAGACAGAGATGTTACGTCTCATGTGCCGACTCTTCTACCGAAACACCACTATATGAGTGCACCACTCCTTGGCGGCAGATTACCACTCTTACCTTACCATTCTTACCTTATAAGTTAAAATAGTCTTCTTAGCGTGTCTATATTTGTCCTGTATCACGTGATAGTCCATTTGCAGTTTTTCGTGTATCTCATCCATTTTCGCCAATTTCGATTGCAATTCCGATACTTTGACCTTCATCGCCTGATACTCTCTCGCGTATGAAGAGTTCTTCTGTTTCCAATCTTCTCTCTCGCTCTTGAGCGCGTCCTCTAAGGACCCCAATCTCGTAGCCCTATGAATATATACGAAAATTTAAAGCCTGACTAAAATATATCCTCTTTATTATTTAGAAACCTAATACAAAACAAACGCTTACACACTCCGTATGAGTTCTGATTCTGGTATTGTAAGGTACTAAACAGGTAGATTTATATGACAATGAATTTTTTATGTATGGATACAATACACCAGTCATGTTGACGTCAGGATGGCGGCTCACTTAAAATTTGTAATATCACTACATTCAAAGAGGTACTTTTATATTCTTTATTGGTCGATTTAGATAGATTTAAGGTAGATTCGACCCACATTTATTTAATGCTTACTCGCAACATTACACATTCATTCTGATGCACACGCCAGAACGGCCCGACCGATCTCAGTGAAATTTGGCACAGAGATAAATTACAGTCTGGAATAGCACATGAGCTACTTCTTATCCCGGAAAATAAACGGTTTTCATAGGTTAGCCTCGGGGCGCAGCTAGTAGCTAATAGCTAAAAACATCTCGACCACATCAGCTTTCAAACAGAAAACAAGCTTCAAAATTGGTCCATTCGTCCACACTAAACTTATATTATAATACAATATAATAACCCTATTTTTCGCCAGGGGTTGAAAAATGAGCAAACAAGTATATAAATCATACCTTTCTTTATATTTCTCTGCTTTCAGCTTCCATTCCAACAATAGATCTTTCGCTTTTTGGCAGTCCGCTTGCAATTCATTATGCTCCTTTATAAGCACCGATATCTCACTTTCTTTAGATTCCAATATCTGAGTAACTTTATTCCTCTCCGCTAGAATAAACTCCTTCAATGTTTCCACCTCTTGGGCTTTCCTTTCTAGAAGTTCCTTTAGTTTTCTTACGGATTCCTGTTGTTCCTTTTCTATTTCCTTGATCCTTCTTGCGCAGTTCATTTCGACAGTCTTCATTTCTAGCGTAAACTTTTCGGCTATTTGGTCCCGTATTGCTTTCTCTTTCATCATTAGTGCTGTCTGAAAATTATAGGTTCGTGGTTAGACGAGATATTTTAATTATCATCAGGGTCACCTTCAAAAGGCTGAGATGGAAAGCCCCCCCGAGACTCCATACAAGCAGAGGTATAAGATGAGTACTTTAGCTACTGGACTATATCTAGATGCCGAAGACATCCATAAGACTTCCAAAATAATACAAATACATACCAAAATAAATTAATTCTTTGAGCGGATAATAATACACAAAGGTTAAAACAAATATTTTATCTAAGTAGTTAGTCTTTGCCCAACCTTATTATGAGCTATATCTAAAAAAAACCTATATATATATAGCAATACGATTTAGTTCCTTCCCTCCTAAACGAAAATCAGACCTTAGTCGCATTGCGCCTAGTCGCAGCAGCAACGTGCAGCGTAGTTTCACCGTCACCGTTAAAAACGAAACCGAGTATTACAATGATTTGTAATGATGTCTAAACCTTACGAAATCAAAATAATATACTACGGAATTGTATTACAACCTACGTCACACAGAACCGTGCGAAGCCGGGGCGAGTCGCTAGTGAGATCCATAGTAATAAATGAGCCTATGAGGCTTACCTTTGCTGCAATATCATCGCAGTCCTGAACCATGAGTTCTATGCTCTCTGCACGCGGCAGGTCTGACACTTCGTCCGTGTTCGTGGCGACGGAACGTTGCTCGTTCAGTTTCTTGAAACGATCCATTATGTACTGCTGGAAGAACTCTGCTTTGCTTTTCAGCTCGTTCATTAGCGCTTCGTTGCTTTCTTGTGACGCTACATAATGAGAAATACGTTATTAAATCTATTTATAATCACAAATTTTCATAGAGAATACGAGTAATTGAATAAAACTTGATGCAACTACTCTATTGGCTGATTGAGACTTAAGTGTTGAACCTGCAAAAAATTCTTACTGAATGCGGGTATAGGACGAATATTACAGCACTAATTTATACATACATAAATTTCCGATCAAATAATGAATATTTTTCTTTTTTTTTTGTATTTGTCGCAGCGCTATCTAAGCACCAAACTAAGCATAGCTAATATTATTTAATCTATAATACATTATTCGGATACAGAACCAATATCTATGTTACGAACCCACGACCTACAGCGCAGAAGCCATAGCTAGTATCAATTAAGCTGTAAGGCCAGTCGATGAGTTGCTACCACTATCTATATCTAAGTATAACTAATAAAAATAGGGAGTATTGAAAAAAAAAATCTAAAAAACTAGGCAAAATAAAATATACAGTAATTTACCTAATCTAACAGTACATTTACTAAGCTGCTCATCTAAATACTTGACATTCCTCAAGTGTTTCTCACATTGCATACAAGGCTCCAGCTCTTTCCGCATCGCCGTCTTTTCATCTGTAGATAAAATATTAGTAAGTTATACTGGAAAATTATAGATATTCTCGTTATTTAAGCTCAGGATTGAAAATCTCTTCAAACCAATAAATAATGTTAGTCTTTATTTCCTTTGAACACAAAACGGACAGAATTTTTAATATATGTACCTACATGGTCACACGGTCTTATTGTTAAGCCGGCGCTTAGCAGTAAGTCCGTCCGAGAACACACAAGGAACTCTTAATGGAGAGATTGTTTTCTTTAGCAGTCAAAATCCTCCTTAATATATAAAGGTCAATAATGCTCACGTCCCTAGGTGAGTACCCTTTGAGTCCACTTGTCTCCTGGGTAGTTCGAAAGGAACAACCCAAAGAACCTGTGCCAAGTTCGTCTTGTGTATACATAATAAACTGATAACTGAAACTGATTTACTGATAGGCACCGCGTTGGCAACACCTCAAGTGTAGCTAGCGTCTATAGGCGACGGTAGCCACTTACCATCAGGTGGGCCGTTAGCTTGTGTGCCTCATCATTCACATAAAAAAAAATATATATATATTTTTCCTTATTCACTTTTAGAACATTGTATACTACCTTCGCGAAACCCAAATCATCATTTTCGTGTACGTCAAGGAGCATTCCTGCCCACATACGCAACCATAAAGCATATAAACTGACACACAATACAGCCTACCTCAGCAACCAGGCCACAGATAATATCTGATAATGCAATATAAATCTTACTCTCCTTGAGATTTTTTCAAAAAAGAAGACAAGGAAGAGTGTATAAATTATACTAGATTTAGTATATGAATCATATTCCATTGAAACAAGTTACCTTTCAGATATTTGTCCAACTTTTCAGTAAACTCTCTCTGCCTATCAGTGAACTCTCTTTGCAGCTCCGATATCCTTTTATTGGCGGTTTCTAGTTCGCTCCTATTACTTGATAGTTCAGCGTTTAGCTTCTCAATCTGTTGTTTGTACTTTTCCATGCGTTCAACGTATTCTTTCTCTTGCGTTTTGAACATTTCGCGTTCTTTTTGTACTGTGGTTTGGACATCTTTCAGTTCGCGGTTAACGGAATCGCGCGAACTGCATGCCTGAAATAGTTTATGTTTGTACTTTCACAAAAATACTAGTAAAAAATTTATTTTTCTAAACTTTGATGTTTAATATAATATATGGCTTGGAACTTTACGTATTTGTGACGGTACATAAATTTTTGTTATAATATAAAAAAAGTTATTTTAGGGTGATTTTTGTTCTGCAGCCAATAAACAACACCAATACGATTAGGACCTACTTACATTAGTACTCAGCATATCTGACCTGTAAATATAAGTTTTTCAACTCGCCATTTTCTTTGAGCGTCTCCTTAAGTTGTCCACTATAGCGTTCCAACTCCCGTAGCAAATCTGCGTTCGCTTCTTGCACCATCGACGCTCGGCTGCCTTTCTCCAATTTCAGTTTGTCGTGCTCCATTTCAAGCTCAGTGTATTTTAAATCTAACTGCAAAGTAAATAATAACTACGTCACTTTAGCGGGTACGAAACATATCACAACAAGATCGCGCGTTCTGATAAACGATATTGGAAATAAGCACAACGAGATATGGTTGATATCGGATGTGTCTAGCGATGACAGCTACGGTAAGGAGACATTTTTGAAACAATCGAAGGCTTTATTCCCCTTCCTTTATGGGAAATAAAAGGAATGGAAAAGTGGGAGCGCTTAAGGGATGAACAACGATTGAGATAGCAAAGATCGAGTCCTCAGCGATTTCGATGTTCTGGCGTATTCGATTTTAATAATGATATATCAGATCAGATCAGAGATTGCTGAAATTAATGAATACATAACGTGTGTGTGTAAATTTAAACAAGTTTCAATGTTGAACATACCGCTTTAAGCTCAGCCCTCGTGTCTTCTACCTCTCTCCTCAGCTGTTCGTTTTGATGTTTGTAGCTATCCAAAAGGTCACTATCCGAGTTGCTCCCCAAAAGATCCAGTTTGTTTTGAAGCATAGCCAGCCGAGAATTAAGTTGCATCTCTATACCTTTCTGTTCCTCTAGTTTGGTCCGGTATTCAGATTCTTGCTTGCGATATTGGTCTATTTTTTTGTCTCTGTAAAACACGTTACACGCTTTTATGGTGGACTGGCCTACAGTTGCTCTAGAATCTTTATTATTAGAGTGGTTACCACCGCCCATAAACTTCAACAATACGACTCTGGTCCTCTCCTACAGAAGTATGAGAAAACCTAATGTGACTTATTGTGACTATGCCTGTCACTCTGAAATGTGGATGTAGCTTCTTATGCGCCTGTAATTTACCTGCACCCGCACTCAACTACCACTAGAATACAGCAACAGTACATCACTGTTCGGTGGTACATTGCCAGACATGGTGAAAAGTTTTGCGGACGTACTAGGCGCAAGCTCTACTAATATTTTAGGTTATTTCATTCCAAAAACCTGGGGGATACGTGTAGGGACTCCGAGGGTATTTAGAACACCTGCAAACGTGAGCAATATGTAGGTACCCCCCTTTTCATACTGCTCAGTATCAACGAATGTTCTTTTTATTTGACAGGCTTTCTAAATGGTCTGGTTTCTTCTGATCGTGTATTTTGTCAATAAACAAATACAGTCGTAATCTAATTTTACCTTTTGGAGATTTCTTCTTGTAGTGAAGGTATCTTTTGTAGCTGTATTTTGTAACGGCTGAGGACCTCTTTCAATGTTGTCAATTTGCCTGGCGAGGCAGGTTCACCTAAAAGTCATTTTGAAGCATATGAAAACAATTCTTTTTAGGATTACTTACCCAAAAGTTTACTTGAAAAAACTGGTACTCAATAAAATAAAAATTCTACGACGTGACACCCACTAATCCGGATTGGACATCCATGGTAGATAGACTGCCCTTTCACTATCGCTTGTCGACAGTATACTGTATCCCCGCAGTGTGGACACATAGGCGGGTACGGACTTACCAAAGAAAGCATTGTCAGGCATAGTCTCCATCAATATCTGGTGCAGCGTGGACCGCCACTGTTCGTAGTCCTTCTGACTGGCCGCCAGCTTGTTCCGGTATAGCACCAACTCGTGAGCTGTCACTTCTAACTTGGACTGAAAAATAGAAATAAAAAAATGTTTTCCTTCAGCATTTCGAGAACGTGGTATAGCGCATATACATTTTACAAGTAAAAGACTCATTGTTGCACGTTTGGTTTACAACAAGCGACCTTCATATTGAAAATCACCGTCTGTGATCACCACTCTGTTTTCCTGCTTTTGGCTCGTCAACCAGTCAATCGCAAGCGCTCAATTCCATACCGTTCGCTAGAAAAACCTCAATGCTCTCATTTTTCTCGAAAAGATTTTTATTTTAAAGTTTGAACCACACACTTTAGACATAAATGCATTCCAAAATTTGAAATTTTGAGCGGGTTCAAAAGCGAAGGTGGCTACGGTAAAGCTAAGGTTCCGTATTTTTTCTCGCCTAAGCTCCTCCTTTAGATCTTCGTTTTAATAATAACTTTCAAACACAACAACAACTCACCCCTAACTCCTTGACTTGCTCTTTAGCCGCGTTTCTCTCGGAAGTCAGTTGAGAAACTCTCTCCTTGAGCCTGGAAGTCTCCCCATTGACCAGTCTGCTTTGCGCCGCTTCCAATTCACTAGCCAGACGGTTGATGGTAGTACCTTTCTCAATTAATATCTCTTCCTTCTCTCTATCTCGCTCCATGCATCGCCTTTCTAGGATTTTTATTTCGTTGTCCTAAAATGAAAGATAGACGTAAGACGTAAGATGTAAGGTAGCCAGTTGAAACAATATATTAATTGAAAAATATGAACAATTCAAACTTTGCCAATATAACTCAACTCCAAAAAAAAAACCGGATACACTTAATTCAGAGTACATACTTTTTCATCAAGCCTGCTTTTCGCTTTCATCAAATCATTCTGTAGCCTGTCCATTTCTTCTCTGTGTCTGTAAATAAGTTATTGATAGTGATTATTTCTTGTCCATAATATAAACATGAAAATTAATAATTGGTATATTTTTACCTGTCTTGCTGTTCCCTGAATAGGGCGTCTGTATCATGTGTGTGAGCAACCTATAAACCAGGAATATTCTGTTAGTGTAGCTGTTAAAAAAATTGTCAGTGATGAAGATCGATTTTGTTTACCAGCGAGCGAGATGCTTTCTAATATCAATTCGTTAGATTTTAGCTCTCCGTGCTTTTTCAGATCATTATTATCATAAGGAAATTGATGATAATAATCTGAAAAAGGTTACTAATTATGAACTACTTATGATCATTTTCAGATCATCCTAACCATGGACATAGCAAAGTAACGACTGATTCAACTGAATTCAATGAACTCAATGAACTATACTATGTTTCACCTGCAAAGTATGAAGTCTTTGTTGCACATCTTGCAGACTCATGTTAGCGGATCGCAATTCAAGTTTCAACTGTTCCTTATCTTGATCACTTTCCACTAGTTTGTTGGTGAGACTGTTTATTTGCTGCTCCAGTTCCATAATCTTGTGCTTACCGGATACTAAAATAAAGAATTACAATGTTATGTATTGTTTTTGCCGCCATTGGTGGCCATTTGTAGCCGAAGTAGATTTATATTAAGTCGTTTTCCTCCGTCGTAATCAAAGTTCTGTTTTATTTTTATAAGACTGTCTAAATTTTGTGGCAACGTGGCTCGCGAATTCTACCGATGTAATTCTTCTCACAATTATCAATATGAGCATTTATTTATTGTTTAATTTATAAAATACTAACAACTCTAAAACAAAACTTCTATGTATATAGATATAGATTTTAGAGTGTATTGTACTTACAAATACTTGTATGAGTGTGTAAACATACTTAGTACATTAATTGACGGCTCGGTGGCTTAGTTGGTAGTAGCCCTGCCTTCGAAGCGAGGGGTCCCGGGTTCGATTCCCGGCCGGGGCACACTTTGCGTGGTGAGCATGAAGTTTGTTTTCGGGTCTTGGGTGTTTGTCTTGTGTTTCACTAACTAACTAATTATACATCCGTATTAATACATATTTGTTACCACACGAAACGATTTATCGTAGATTGAGCAAATGATTGTGACTCACCAAGCAAGTGATGAGCTTCTTGTAATGAAAGTTCTGCCTTGTCCTTGTCATTAATGGCCGCGGTTAGTCTATTGCGGAGGCTCTCAATCTCTTTGTCCAACTTATCAATTTGAGAGGCTAGATTTTGACACTCCTTTACTCGCATCTAGAATGAAACGTATATCATAACATTACAGACTTCTGTAGTTAAAATTGGGACTCGCCAGTTTATAATTAATAATTCTATAAATAAAAATAAGCATATTTAATGCAAGCTCAAATTCAACCACTGCGCCTCCTGCGCTGTAGGTCGTGTACATTTTGCATTTGTACGAACTTAAATATTAACAAATAAAGTACTATATAAGTGTTCTATCAGTTATCTAGCTTCCATAGTAAAGTATTCCCATAGTAGCTATGCTTAGCCCCAAACTAAGCATAGCATAGCTTGGGGGGCGCTGTGTGAATTGTCCATGATTATTTACAGGCTTAGGATAGTTACATAAAACTTAGGAGTGTTATTGGATCATTAGTTACGGGTTCTTATTTCATATTGACTATTTATACCGACCCATTACAGAACCCGAGTAGTTGGGCCCAATGCTAGTCAGAAAGGTCATAGCTTCGCGGAAGCCATTTCTGTTAAGGAGATATTGGCCATAAATTGCTATTAAAATTTTTGACCGTAAGATCGGGCGTTACGCTTGGTTCGGGAACTGGGTCTCAAGTGAGGCATCGGAATATACTGAGAAGCGCTTAGCAGCAGATTTTAAATTTGAGGGTAACCAAACATTTGCCTTACCACCACACTATGATTTCTATACAATTTTATCATTTACCGGTACCTCTAGTTCATTGAAGGATTCGAAGCACTGATATAAAGATTCAGCCGACGTCACCGCTAACTCAGCTATCATCGCTTCAAAACTGTATCCCAGGATTTCTCGATCGTGTGAACACAGTTAATACAATACAATACGTTTTTTCTCTCAAAATCTTCGCGCTACGTACTCTACGATTCCCATCAACGGGACGCATACCATTAATTAAACTAAACGGTGCCAACTCCGCAAATCCTTGAATGCAAATTGGATTTATGCTATGAGATTAATTAGATTTACTCACCTCGTACATAACTTTTAACTGCTCATTGTCCATGTATTCTTGTCTAGCTTCAAAGTTGTGTATGCCATTCATGTGCCCTGAAAAAAAAAAAAACCAGTAGTGACACAAATGGAAGTAAAATTAAAATTAGTTTGTCACTTCCTTTTTGCGTGTCCTCACAAGTGAAGTAAAGATGTAGTGATTATTTGATAACTTATTATTTACCAAAAAGCACCCAATATGTTTGTTATAATATCTGCAATGTCTGTCTGTTCTATTGAGCCATATAAACTTTTGAACAATCAGTCATTAAAGGCTGAAATTTTCACAAAATTTTAGTCATTATGTGCGCCATAATGTCATTATGTACCTAACAAATACTAAAAAAAATAGAATCGGCGGCACGGAAACTTCGGTGAGCCGGTCTGAATCGCATATAACCAGATTTTTATACCAAGTATCCCCTTGCTCATAACAATTCTTCAACTTAGGTCAAACTGGTCTGACCTCAGTTGGTAGTAGCTTTGCGCTTTAAGTTGTGTGTTTGATACCCAGCCAGGACAAACATACATGTTGTTTCGACAGAAACAGAAAGTGTGTTAATAATTTAAATCTTTAATTTGGTTCTTATAGTCTTATAGTATAAGTTATGTTTGGAGCTAGATGTCTTTGTGTGAAATGTCCATGAATATTTATTATTATTAGGTCTTTTCAAATTAAAACGAGAATGGGAAGACTTAAGATCTCACAGAGCGCTCACACAATGTTTCATGTGGCTGTCCACCCATCTCACAAATGTAAGATATTCGTCATGAATAAATAAAATATTCAAGGACATTTCACACAGAGATATCTAGCCCCAAACTAGAGCGTGAATGGGCTTTAATATACCACTGGAGCCCAACCCTGGTTATATGTTTTCAAACTCATGTTTCTAAGCCAGCCAGACAGCTAGTATGTCGTAGAAACATGAGTACCTTACCATTTTGAGAATGTGGTATTGCAAAAATCAATTTAGTTAAGCAAGAACGTCATTGGTGCATTTCTGGATTTGGTTGGTGTCTGTACATCTGGGCCACCAAACTCTACCCTATCAGTTATTAAATGTGGAATACCTCTAAGCTCATGCTGAAAGTAGTTGTTCTGCCCATCACCAGATCCATAGGGGCTGAACTGCAGTTTAACTGGCTCCTCCTGACGCCCCTGAGGCATGTGGTTCTTAGGTGTCTCACAGTATGGTTTAGGGGATTCTGACCCATGTTCTTTTAAGTGATTCAGGGATTCTATGTATGTTGGTGGCTGACCTGATCTTATTTGTGGTCCTGTGGAAAAGAAAGAGAGAAATAGTCTACACAAATAATTGTATAATTAAAAAAAATCGAAGATGCTGATTTCAATACTTTCTTCTATTATTTCTAGCTATTAGGGGTATATCCTACAGTTGGAAAAAAAGCATCCATATTGAATAGCTAATGACTTATAAAGGTATAATCAGAGAACATGAGATGCCTTGGTGAAGTTAAAGTGAAACATTGTCTGACCACTCTGGTCAGACACTAGGTATTGAAATCGGTATTTGAAATATTTACCATTATTTTGTGTATGCTCTAGTGTGAAGTTACCACTGCTGTTTACTGAACTAGCTTCATCATCATCCATTAGATCTTCAAATGCATATGCCAACTTGTGCTTCAACTGAAAAACAAAAAACAGATAGGTAACAAATCAACCTAAAATAATTGAACCTGTACAGTAATACTCAGATGGTTATAACGATCAAGTCTGAATAAGTGTGGAGTTATTTAGATGTATAATGCTAGAAATATAATTCAATAATATTATTGACTTAACATTTTACTTTACCATCGCATTTCCGAAAGTAAAGATATTGAGCAAACAAACAGAGTTGGATAATGTAGGATTAGCCTCGTATTTTCCTAGGAAAACCAGTTCTAATACCACGTACGCAGAGACGGGAAATACCAGGATTCAAAGCTGTTCAGAGGTCAGTAGACGCATTACTGAATCAGAAGTTTTGAATAAAGTATTTATGTAGATATAATAAGTGTACTGCTGGTAAAATTACCTCCTCGTCTCGGCGTTTTTGATCTTCAAGTTCCTCTTGTTCTTCAAGTCTATCCTGTGCACTGTTATTAATATGGATGCTTGCAGCACCTTGGAACAAACTCATGCCAGGTCCATCCATAATATAATAGCTATGGTGTATCTGCTTTTATTACTTTTTTAGCGACTTACAAAGTTTTGATAAAACTAATTGGTACATTACAAAATTACAAACAAACAAAGAGCCATAGACTAAACAATTATAGTACATACATACATAGGTAGTGGTGAGGGTAGCACTGTTTCCACAGATAACTATATAAGTGATTTCTTTCTGTATTATATAGACATATCATATATCTACATCTAGTCTATGGCTATTTTGTTTTGCTACTACACGTCATGGTAGAGTAATTTTTGTTTTATTGTTAAATTTTGCATAGAAATAATTTCAAAAATGACTTTTAAAGCAGTTACGCATGTCCTTTTTGATATGGATGGGTTAATACTAAGTGAGTAGCAATATCATTGTTGTACCGTAACCATGTTTTCCGTTCTCGAGTTTGTGTGCCCATGTCACCTGAGAGATGGACACCTAGTGCAGGCGTAACAGCGTGTAACGTTTATTTTGTCTTTATAACAATATTCTATTAAATATGATATTGACAACTTCGGTTCTATTTTAGATACAGAGGACTTGTATACAGTTGCATTTCAAAACATAGTATCTAAATATGGTCATGATTACACTTTTGATTTAAAGCTTAAGCTCATGGGCTCTCATGCCCATGAGACAGCAAAAGTGATTGTGGAAGAGCTCAACTTACCAATGAGTATAGATGAGTTTCTTGCAGAGAGCAAGAAGCAATTTGAAATGTTGTTTCCGGACACAGAAGTTTTACCAGGTAAGAGATTTATTTACCGATTACTATTTTAAATTTAAAATGTAATTGAGCCTTTGCCATGTAATGAATTATAGTATTTGTTGTATAATTTAAATGACACACATATTCACCATTTGAATTCTTAATCTATTTTGCCTATTGTTACCAGATAATATATTGCTAATATCTCTTGTTAGTTAATGCTGTTGGAGTCCAAGTTAAAACCTCTTGGTTTCTTTTATGTCTACTCTAAATTTAAACTTTCAGGAGCTAGAAGGTTAATAGAGCATCTTCACAAACACAAAATACCAATGGGGCTTGCCACAAGTTCCAGCATAGAAAGCTATGAACTGAAAACTAGTAAACATCACCAGCAGTTGTTCTCATTGTTCCCATACAAAACATTTGGATCTTCAGACCCAGATGTTAAGAGAGGGAAGCCATATCCTGATATATTTCTAGTGGCAGCTAAAAGGTTCCCTGATAACCCACAGCCTAAACAGGTATATAATAAAAAAAAAAATGTTATTTTAAAATAGTCATATATATTGATGCTTTACAGAATTAACACCATTCACTAGATTGTACCTTTTTATTTAACATATGGGTTATACATTTATCCTTGCTCTAGGCACATTGTAAGTATTTTTTTTGTTACAACCTACATTGGTTTTGACAAATATTTACTGAAATACCTACACTGAAATATTTGTGTCACGACCTTTCTTTCATCAAGTCTTGTAATGTATATCAGTTGGTTGTAGCTCTGCCATCGAAGCAAGGGGTTCCTGGGTTCAATTCCCAGCCAGGACACACTGTGTGGTGAGCATGAAGCTTGTTCTCGGGTCTTAGGTGTTTTTTGTTTCTGTTGTGTGTTAATGTTTGTTTACATACTCACAAACAACTCTAAAGTTCTCAAAGGTTTACTGAATATAGTATTCCTGTTTTTTATTCCAGTGCCTGGTCTTCGAAGATGCAGTCAATGGCGTGAAGGCAGCTTGCGCAGCACGCATGCAGGTAGTAATGGTACCAGACAAACGGGTAGACAAAGCTCTTACTGTGGATGCCACTCTAGTACTTTCTAGCTTAGAAGAGTTTAAACCTGAGTTGTTTGGACTACCTCCTTTTGAGTAGTTGATTTACAACTGGTCATGACAAAATGTATTAAGGTACTATAGTACAATTCATACATTTAATTAAAGCAGGGATTGTTAGAAGTACTTCTTGGATAACAACTGCATAAAAACTGTGACATGTGTGGGATGTGAAGTCTCAGTTCTATATCTTAATATATATAAATCTCGTGTCACAATGTTTGTCCTCAATGGACTCCTAAACCACATAACCGATTATAATAAAATTCGCACACCATGTGCAGTTCGATCCAACTTGAGAGATAGGATAGTTTAAATCTCAAATTATAGTCGCAATTTTAATTTATTGCAAATTATAATATCATTTGACAAAAACGTTAGCCACAGCAACGCGTGGCCCGGTCAGCTAGTATAATATATATCTAAGATAAAGATTTCTATTAAGAATATTAGATCTTACAAATGTAATGCAGGAATCAAAGCTGCAACCTCAGTGTTTGTCTAATAACAGACATTTTAAAGAGTTGTAAAACTTTTGACTTATTGATTAAGTTTTATAGCCAAACAAAATTTTGAATATTAAAAGTATAGAATCAATTTATATTATAGTTACTGTTACTGTGATAAAAATGCCGAGTTATTAAAAGCTTTGAAAAAAAACAAGAGATATGTGTAACACATGATTGTATTGGTATACTTCTATAGTGAAGTTTGGGTATTGAAATGGTTTTAAAAACAACTTAAATGGCACACATATAATGTGATAACCTTTATTATTTAGTAGTATTGTAACCCTGGCTATTTGTTGCTATTGTCACAAAGAAGAATAATAATACTAATTATTCAAATAATCTGAATTTAATGTATTAATCTAAAATATGAATATGTATGAATGTAATGATACCCTATGAATATGTTCTGTGTACACTGAGTAGGTACTTACTACCTTTTCAGTATTGAATGCTAATTAATGAACCTCTTGATGCGCCGTTTGTATACTAGAGATAAGATAACGGATCACGGATGATGTAACATCCTCACGTCGATAATTAAATTGTTTTCAAAACTCATTTAAGTTAGAAACTTCATACAAAACTGTGCTGTGATAAATAAAATGGGTTTTCAAAGTGTTACGCATGTTTTATTTGATATGGACGGGTTGATACTGAGTAAGTGAACATACCTTTCATTTAGCTGTTATTTTCCTCCTCCCTTAAGCAAGTTGCACAGTGCAACTATAGAAGAGTAATTAATACTATAATTCTGCCGTATATTTTCTCCCTATCTGAAATAGATTTTTGCCAATTTCTTTCGGGGAAAGTAGCTATCCACTGCCACTATTCAGGCACTGCTTGGCAGCAGTAACGCACGTGTGACAGTGTGTGTTGGTGCCAGTGAAATTACTTTAGGGCCCAAGTTGTCTTGCTATATTATAGAAAGACGATACCGCCCGGCTCGATTGTTAAATTTCCCAGCTTATCAGGAAGACTGATACGGAGTTACTTAGTACATATTAATATACTCTCAATGAAACCATTTTGTTCCAGACACAGAAGACCTTTATTCAATAGGTTTTCAAAAAGTAGCCACACGATACGGTAAAGAGTTTACATATGCGCTAAAATGTAAGATCATGGGTCAGCAAAGCCGGGAGTTCTCCAGGATTATCATCGAGGATCTGGAACTGCCGCTCACTATCGACGAGTTCATTAAGGAAACGCGGGATATCTTTGAAGAACTGTTCCCGGAGTGTCAAATTATGCCAGGTAAACATATTTTTATGTATAACATGTATTATAACGTCTTTTGGACCGGCTTAGTCCTTTGCGATGACTCAGGGTTTGCGTGGGTTCGAATCTCAGATGAAGTTTAAACACACGATGCCTCGCCTACAAGCGCCTCTTGCCGTCAAGATAGAATGCCTTACATCTTGACGGCAAGAGGCGCTTGTAGGACTGTCACATAGCTGAGTTTTACTCGGCCGTATTACTGTTGTTTGTTACGGGTAGAATATAGCTTAAAATTGTCATCTAATGTTATTTAGGTACGTACGTAATGTCCTTACCTGTCTATCAAGTAATTACACGCGATGCATCATTGTCAGATAAAGCTGTTGATGGAACTTTTGAAATAACTATCTGAAATTCAATAAAGAACAAAAATGCCATATTAAAATGTCGAGCCCGATTATCAACTTCAGAAATTTTGAATAGGAGCGTACGGAAATGTATCTGTCCCCATTAACTTTTAATAAGTAGTTTTGTTCACCTTGGACAAGAATTAGGGCAAACTAATATAACTCGAATTTAATTCGTTTCCAGGTGTCAGAAAACTGATAGAGCATCTCCACAAAAACAACATCCCAATTGGTTTAGCCACCAGCAGCAGTAAAGAATCTTATGAACTAAAAGTACAGAAGCATTTGGAACTGTTTGACCTTGTGCCATACAAGACCTGGGGCTCCTCGGATCCTGAAGTGCAGAGGGGGAAGCCCTATCCTGATATTTTCATAGTTGCCGCAAACAAGTTTCCCGATAAACCATCACGCGATAAGGTATTAATAAGATATCCGTAGGTATTTAGGTAGACCATCATTATCATGTGCGTAGCGTAACTTTACAGCAGTTGCAAATAAACGATTCAAGCACATTCGGTTCAGTATCTATCGTCTAAATAATTTAAGACGGCTACGTGGCTTAGTTAGTAGCCCTGCCTTCGAAGCGAGGGGTCCCGGGTTCGATTCCCGGCCGGGGCCTTTGTGTGGTGAGCATGAAGTTTGTTCTCGGGTATTTGTCTTGTGTTTGTCCATGCAATCTGCGACACGGGAAATCCTAGTGCAAAAAAAGAAAACGACATTTTCTTTTTTAATATTAGTAAACTTAAACCTAAGTCGTGTTAGTCTTGTAAGTATAAAAATACCCTAGTCCCATCGCGTTGCATCTGTCAATCGAGGCGGGGATATAACTTATCATGCGCCTGTGACTTCACCGGCACTCACACCCTTCCACTGGAATGCAGTAATGCGATTGCACCGTTGCTTGGCGCCGGATCACCAGGTGCGGTGGCAGTACTTCTCTGGACGAACTTGGCAAGTTCTACTGCTACTTTGAGTTGCTGATTGGTACCACTCGGGGGTAACGTGTAGGGATTGACCTACGTATGCGAGCAACATGGACCCTCTAGATCGTTCGACGGCTTCGTGGCTTAGTTTGTAGTAGCCCTGCCTTCGAAGAGGTCCCGGGTTCGATTCCAGGCCGGGACACACTTTATGTTTGTAGCATGAAGTTTGTTCTTGGTCTTTGTCCATGCCATCTGCGACACATCCTAGTGCAGGGGTAGGAGTGAGTAAAAGTAAAAAAATATAATACTTTTTCTAATTTGACTATTAATCGTTTATTTTCTAGTGTCTGGTATTCGAAGACTCGATAAATGGTGTGATTGCCGCTCGCGCCGCTGGCATGCAAGTTGTGATGGTACCGGACCCGAGGCTGGACAGAGTGCTGACTGCCGACGCCACGCTGGTCCTATCCTCAATGGAAGACTTCAAGCCTGAACTCTTCGGCTTGCCGCCGTATACAGACTGACCAAAGTTTTTAATCAGTTTTGTGAAGGCAGTGAGCGGAAGAGCTCCTGGACTATTATAATATGGATGTCTTTATTGCATATTAACCCTACAAGTCTCAATTTATATTTATGCGGAAGAGAAGGGAGGGAAGATTTTACTCAAGGCACCCGAAAAGTCGACAATATACAACGGTCAAAGGAAAAAGTCACAGGAAATTTCGTTTACTTTGATGACATATACAAGTTATTTTGGTTTTAGTACCAAACTTTTATACCGATTTTAATAAAATTTATCTAAAAGCATATCCATACAAATAACAAAAAAAGAATTTTCTAAATCGGTTGATAAATGACGGAGAACTGATTAAGAAACAAAAAATACAGTTGAATTGATAACCTCTCAAAGTTGGATGAAAATTTCCTCACTTCCTTGGAAATCTATGTTGAGACTTACACGTTGGACCAAAGCTCTAGAGATGTCCGATATTCATTTGAGAAATCGATGTTAGATCTATACTACTCCATAATTTCGAAAATAACTTGTTTTCGAATTAATCGATATGGAGGAGTAAAAGAGATCGAGATCGAAAATAATGTATTACATACAACCACAGCGCATTGGCCCAGCGACTGGGCCAGAGTCTGTACGTGTGTACACGGGCCTCATAATGGTGCTAAAATAGTGATTTAAGAGAAAAATAATTAAAATTTAATATTTATTTTAACTATATTTAACATTAAACTTATTTTTAGTTGACTAGACAGAGGTATACGTTTTATCTTAAAACATACCCAGTAGGTAGTAAACATGAGGAACTCAAATTACTCGCATTGTTTTCTTAAAATGATCTAATATGTGAAAAATAACAAAATTGTACAATAAATGATAAACAAAATATAATCTTCATATTTCGAATCATGATACCTATACACATAACAGGGATATTATTGTAACATAGTATCCCTGCTGTCATTCATTAATATTTATATCCATGAACAATTAGCACAGCGCCATCTAGTCCCAAACTAAGCATAGCTTGTGATATGGGCACTAGGGGGGGTTGCGGGCGGTTTCACAGTACAATATTATGATATGTGAACACATGCAACCCTATTCTGGCCACCTGTCCGGTGAGCAGATTCGGCAATGGTTATGGAAAGGAGCGCAGGTCGTGAAGACATCCATAGCAAGTCTAAGAGTAACCTACACGCGGTGCCGCCTGTTATTGGTATGGTCCCCTCAGGAACAGACGTAGCCGATACTATAGGCGCAATTCTACCCTAACCTTCCCTTTTTCCCTTCTTCCCTCCTTATTGTCCGCTACGAAACGATAGTGGTTCGGTTTCGTGGGCCTGTTATCCCCAAAAAGAGTGATGACAGGTGGGGGGAACCACCTACGTGTTTGATGCTGCACGTAGGGGCCCGTGAGGGAGGATGCAACTGACCTGGAGGCTGAGCGGACAGACGTCTCTTCCGCAACACTCCTCTTTGGTGTGAATTTCGCCCAAAACGGGGGGTCGTGGTCCAGCCAGCCACGATTATTCAGCATTGCGGTCAGCCCTCAGCTACCGCAGGCGAGATGGGGGGGTCGATGGGGTCTGCAGTCGGCGGTGCACGTCTTTCGCTGGCGATGGTCTACGCTGGGTCAAATGGTGCCGTTTAGGCTCGTGGGCAACGCGACCACCCTTTCTATATCTGACCGGTAACCCTGGTGTGTGCAACACATCCCCAAAGGTGCGGACTCCATGGTGGGTGGGGACCCGGAAAGATGAAACTTCAAAGCGATGCAATGGCTAATTTAGAAAAATCGGACCACTTGCGCGCTCCCTCCACATCCGCGGAGGAGGCGGTGTTAGATCTGGCGGCGGCCTTTGCGGTCCCCCAGCCTAACACTGCTGCCTGGACGGTCGTAGGACCTAAGGGTAAAAATACAGCTAGAGCCGTGAGTGGAGAGCAAAAGCCTATGGCTGGACCTTCCCACTCTAGGGGACCTAATCTCGTGGTGGCTAACGTCCCGGAGAGCAGGAACCAAAAGCTCAAAAAACAGAAGAAGAAAAAGCAGGGACAGAAAAGGGAGCAACAGGGAGCTACAGTTGCGGCACCTGTTCCTAACACCCCTGGTCCCAGCTTTTTCTATAAGCAGAGACAGAAAAAGCATGAACCTCAGCCCAAACCGCACGCCCCGCCGGTGAGTTCCACGGGCATGCCTGTGGTGACCGCCGTTGCTGTTGGTAGCGGAGGTAAGGGCTTGAGGACTAAGCACGGCAACAGGCTCAACCGCAAGAAGCGAGCTGCCATGGCCATCGCAAGATCGACCCCGGCCCCGGCCCACAATGAGCCGAGTAAGCGGACGCGGTTAGATGACACTGTCTCGCCAAGAGGAGCTCATAAAAAACAAAAACTGGACAGCTCACGTCGTGCCCCGACCATCAGCTATGCGGATATTGTCCAGAACAATCTCTGCGTAGCAGTAACAAGGGCCGACAACCACCTACTAACAGATGAGCAAGCCACTTTGGTGAAGAAGTACTTGGTACGGTGCATCCTCGACGATGTAAAGAACCCAAGCATCGACTTCTCCCCACGCTTCATGGGCAAACCGACGATTGCCGAAGGTGCGCTGAAGCTGTGGTGTGAGGACGAACCTTCACTGAAATGGTTAAGACAGGCCATTGAGAAACTCCCTATTACTACATGTCCAAGTCTGAGAGTGATTAGGCAATGTGAGCTCACCAAGAAGACCCGAGCGGTCCTCTTCATCCCAGAGTGTGAAAACACTCTGGAGGACACAAGCCTGGTCCTCTCAGACCAGAACAAATGGGCCCAAGTTAGCACGTGGACTGTGTACAGTCACACCATGCAAGAAGGCGACATCCTCCTCTTGAAACTGGGAATACCCGAAGATCAGGTCCCAGAGATCATGAGGAGAGAGCGGAGACTCGCCTATAACTTGGGCAACGTCTACATTAGGTTCGTGGCAGAGGACGGTAGCCTGCAAGACGAACCCCCGGCGTCAAAGCGGCAACCGGAGACCTCAGCAGAGAAGCCTGGACTAGCT
Source organism: Aplocera efformata (assembly GCA_921293045.1). NCBI lineage: Eukaryota > Metazoa > Arthropoda > Insecta > Lepidoptera > Geometridae > Aplocera > Aplocera efformata. Next base: position 5,347,277 of record OV121057.1, read on the forward strand.
GAACCTGAACCAGGTCCAAGCGGGCTCAACGCAGGCGAGCGACCACGCCTAGCGACGCCTCGGCACTCATCACCCACACCGTCGTGCTCTGAAATTTTACTAGCACTGAAACACACGAACTACTGCTAAAGACACATTTCCCAGGGTGCCTCATCGAGAATACAACTAGATGGCAACAAACCTACACAGGTGCGCCGTCTGAGACAGACTGGACAACAGCACTGTCTATTGTAACGATTGAGAAGGTAAACTGGGCCTTAGGCACCTTTTCACCCTTCAAATCCCCAGGGATAGATGGGATCTTCCCTGGTCTACTGCAGTGGGGGAAACTATACCTAACTGAGGCCCTAACAAACCTCTTTAGGGCCTGTATAGCTTTCCGCTATGTACCGCTGTTGTGGAGAGAGGTTAGAGTTTTATTTATTCCAAAACCAGGGAAAAGCGACTATACAGAAGCAAAAGCTTACAGACCCATAAGCCTCACATCCTTCTTACTTAAAACCCTAGAAAGACTATGTGACCGGCACATAAGGGACAATATACTCATAGCAGCGCCACTCCACCCACAACAACATGCTTACAGTTCAGGCAAATCAACGGAGTCGGCACTGCACACAGTAGTTAGCACACTAGAAAAAGACATAAAAAACAAAACACTCTGTCTGGCTGCTTTCATTGATATTGAAGGGGCTTTTGACAAGACAAACTTCAACAGCATCAGCGCAGCCCTACAGAAGCACAGGGTAGATCCGACACTGTCGGATTGGATCATTAACATGCTAAGACTAAGAGCGGTTCGCGTCGATCTGCAAGGAGAGACGAGAGCGGTGGTGGCGAGGGGATGCCCGCAAGGCGGTGTTCTGTCGCCACTCCTTTGGAATATGGTAGCTAATGATCTTATTACCAAGCTTAACGCCCAACGCTTTTTCACGGTAGGCTACGCGGACGACCTAGCTATTCTGATTTCAGGGCACTTCGCCAGTGTAGCCTGTAATATTATGAATAATGCCCTTAAGGTTGTTGAAAACTGGTGTAGAGAATATGGGCTGACCGTGAACCCATTGAAAACAGAACTAGTAATGTTCACAAACAAGCGTAATCTAGGAACATTCAGACTACCCTATCTTTTTGATACACAATTGCACTTGTCAGAGGAGGTTAAGTACCTAGGCATAACCCTAGACAGTAAACTGAATTGGGCTAAACACTTAGATAACAAAATAAAGAAGGCAACGATATCATTCTGGCAATGCCGCAGAATGATAGGTAAAACATGGGGCCTAAGCCCAAAGATAACCCTATGGCTGTAGAATACCGTAATAAAACCTTCGCTCACTTATGGTGCACTAGTATGGTGGCCTAGGACCAAACAGAGCACCACTATAAGCAAACTTCAAAAGTTCCAGAGATTGGCATGTGTGGCGATAACTGGGAGCATGCGAACGGCCCCTACGGCTGCTTTAGAGGCCCTTGTAGGTCTCACCCCACTACATCTACACGTGCAACAAGAAGCAGCAACGTCTGCTTTCAGACTCTGGGCTTTGAAACTGTTAGAACACGACGAAAGGGCTGCCCACACCACCATAATGGAGGAGTATGTAGAGGAGAACCCTCTAATGCTCTCCTTATATGATAGGGTACCTAAAAAACACATACACTCTAAGAGCTACACTATACAATTACACGAAGAGCCTAGTGATAGCTCCAACATACACGAACTCAGAATCTACACAGATGGCTCTAAAATGACAGCAGGAACCGGAGCGGGCACGTTCTCGGAGGACCTAAACATCAACTCGTCGGCGGCCCTTGGTGGATGGAACTCCATATTCCAAGCGGAATGTGTAGGTATAATCCAAGCCGCCCAAGCAGTGCTACGTAGAAAGGTAACTGACTTTAACATCAGGATACTCTCGGATAGCGCTGCGGTCCTACGAGCTTTGCAGAAAACGGAACACACTTCAGGTCTGACCATTCAGTGTCATCACCTTTTGGAGGAAGCAAGTAAGTCAAACAAAATCACTCTACAATGGATCAAGGGGCACAGTGGCTCCAGAGGAAACGATGGGGCTGACGCACTGGCGAGAAGTGGCTCGGAAATGCATCCAGCAGGACCGGAACCAATAATCCCACTGCCTTTCAACCAAATACGCTCCTGGATCCGTAAGCGAACTGGCAAACTACACCAAGAGCTCTGGGCAAGTACACAAGACTGCAGGCAGTCGAAGGAGGCATTTCCGGAACTTAATCCGAGATACTCCCGAAAACTCCTCAGCTTGAAACGTGACAAAATCCGACATATAGTTGGAATTGTCACTGGTCATTGCCCACTAAACAAACATCTATGCACTTTGGGCATTACAGACAGTCCCCTATGCAGAGGATGTCTTGAAGCAGAGGAGACACCCGCGCACGTGCTCCTAGAGTGCGTAAGCGTGGCTACTCCAAGAGCAACCTACCTCGGGACACCGAGGTCGCCCCGGGAAGCCTGCGCCGGCATCAATGAGCTGCTTGCTTTCCTGGAGGACATCGGGTGGCTGGAGTGACATCCTCCACCCGTCACGCAAAAAGGGCCCACTGGCGGCCTAGTTGCGGAAAACAGTCCGCTCTACAAGTACAAGTACAAGATATGGGCACTATATAACAAACAGTTAACTAAACAATAAACAGTAATTCACTGCAATTATCAAGAGCAGGCCGATGTCCCTGTAGGGAACATTAGAGGCTGGTATGGATAATAAACAGAATACATAGTTTTTTGGAAAATACATATTAATACTAAATATTAACACCCAGATGCAGTACAAACATTTTCGTCACACAATCTGCTACTACAAACCGAGCTATGAGTAGCCTTACAAATGTATGAGAATGAGACAATATGCTATAATTAAGTTTAACGAAACAATTATTCCTTAAACATTATATTTTTGATATATCGCGCTCTTATGAACCGGCTGGGCCGTTCATACTCTTATGAACCGGCTGGGCCGTTCATATAGAAGTAGTGACATTCCAAAATAGAACCAGGTAGGTGACAGGCGCTCTATTCAAGCAAGTGCTTGATGCTTGATGATCCCGCCAGCGCCAGCGCGTAGAAACGACGGTGTGCTGTCATCAGTAACTCTACTCAATGTAAACCTGTCTCAAAGCTCACACTCCAATGCATCATTTTGAGTTAACTTGGTTAATTTAAATCTTGCATTTCTCTATGATTATTGAAAATGATAGAGAAATGCATGATAAATTATACAATGACAGTGAGCTGGTGCCAGTGACAGAGAGGCATAAGTCCAGCTGTGGACTGATTATGAAAATACATTTTGTTTTTGTTTAACCTCTAAAACAAAAAGAGGGGTTTGATAAGTTTGACCGCCATCCGTGTCTGTCTGTGAACCAATTGGGTTGCGCTATTTTTTAATTAATATCAGATTTTCTAGTGGTGGTTCTTAGACATGTTTTATCAAAATCGATTCAGCGGTTAGGAGGATTTTTGTGATGCGGTTTTGCCTGTTTGAAAGTTGACATTGTCTAGATGGGTCTAAGCTATAATCTATAAAGATCTGTTCACACTTTTCACGTTTGTACATATGTTCAGTACCTTACCATTACGCTAAATCATTGGTTTTTGCATTGTCGTAAATTGAACTTGTCTACTCATAAGGAGGTAATCCAAACAGCTCAGGTTGGAACTCCTCTAATGAGTCCAACACAAGCGTAGCCCCCGCACACTCTGCCTTGTCTATGCGTGGATCGGGGACCAACACTACTTGCATGTTGGCTGCCACCGCCGCCTTCAGCCCGTTGACTGCATCTTCAAATACTAGGCACTGAAAACAACAAATAAGTAATGGGTCTTAAGGTCGAACAGTACCTGGTATTTGCTGCCATTTTCTCTTTCAATCTCCGACAAATCTAGGCATTTGTTTTTAAAAGCTATTTCATGATATGAATCAGTTGGACCAGTATACAATTAAATAATTTTATTGTTTGGCAAAACTACTCCATGGCTCGTGCAACACAGGGAATCCTAGTGCAGAGGCATGGGCGTGTAAACATTTGAATGAAATAATTTAGTAACTTTTGTCAAAAAATATTCCATAATATTAAACAGCCATCTTTCTTCTGAAACGATGTAAAAAGACTAGATTCGTCCTTAAATTGCACAAACCTTCAAAAGAAAGCATGAGCAACAAGGACAGAAGAGTAAAGGATTCTTACATCTTCTGGTTTAGGTTTGTCTGGGAATCTGGATGCGCACACTAAAAATATCGCTGGATCCGGTTTTCCCTTTGTGACTTCAGGATCTGTGGAACCCATAGTGACATGATGAAACAGTCCCAGGAACTCTTTGTGGTTCTGCATTTTCATTTGTACGCTGTCTTGACTAGAACTTGTTGCCAATGCGATTGGAACTCCTTTCCTGTGTAGATGCCTTACTAACTTTACTGCTCCTGAAAATTGATGGTTGTTTTTCATATCAATGCTTTATACATATGTTCTTGGTTTCAAAATTAAAATATGTACACTAGTCTCTTTACAAAAATATATTGATTGGTCTTGTGACAGAAGTCAACCTCAGGTATCTAAATGTCAAGTTAAAGATCTCTAATCCAATCTGTTAACTGATTTTTGACATTTGTTCATACCTACTGTTGCATGACTTAATGAAAGTAGTTAAAGAGAATAGCCTGTTTAATTGTTTTTCTTCCCACTTTCAATTTGGCAGGAATATTTTGTTATTATTTTAATTATAACACTAATATTTGTGGAAACTATGATGTTTAAAATTCATGAAATCAAAAAGATCTTTCAATTTAAAGATCTTTTTTATTTAAAGTATTAAGTGAATATAAGTGAATTGTAGGTATCGGTTTAATCTACCAGTCTATAGCAGAATATAAGTACTTAAGTACCTGGCATTAGTTTCACATTAGGAAACAATTCCTCATACACTTCCGTACAGTTCTTCATGAACTCTTCTCTGGTGGTTGGTAGCTCCAGCTCTTTTATTATTTTGTCGGCACATTCGTGACCTTGGAAGCCTAACAGGCTGGATTTCAGCTCCCACGTAAATTGCTTCCCATAATTTGCGCTCACTCTCGTAAATGCCTCAGTGTATAGAACTTCAGAGTCTGAAAGTAATATTAATTTTGTGTCAATAGGTCCTAAAAGTTGACCATCAGGTTTTGTATTTATTATGTAATGAAAATACATGGAATAGGTACTCACCTAATAATAATCCGTCCAAGTCGAATAATACATGTGTTACTTTGTTGAATTGCATAATAAATATTATAAATATCAGTTTCAAAATTGATTTTACACGAAGGTTACGTATCTGCAAAGTATCGATGTATCTACATTTTTTTTTGTTACTAATAACATGAACCACTTCAACATATTTCCATTGATGAATGAAAACTTACCAATTTCGTTTATATTAATTCAGAATTTTCAGATCTGACCCGAAGTAAGAGTTACAATACAATACAACCAATAACCAGTGTTGCCGGCCGGGTCACATCAAAGTAACCTTGTTTGGGCAAAAAATATCGATATATTAAAATATCGATATTTTTCCATACAATAATCGTTTTATATCGTCGATATTTTTAATCGCGATACATCGACATTCAATATTTATTTTAGAGTATCGCATTCGTATCAATTTCGATATATTTTTTAACGCATCTCTGGTTTTGTGTTTAACCTTTTGTGACAGTATCCTACAATAGAAGCCGCATAACAGACAACATCAAACAGAGGGTGCTTCTAATGTCCATATCTGATGAATACTGGTTTGATTAAATTTTATACAATGGTTTAGGCTATCTATTCTTTTTTACGAATTTGGAATGCTTTGGGAGTACGTATGAATAATTAAGCGAAAACTGACGATATATTGAAAATTTTCACTCGATAATTATCAATATTGTTTGAAAAACAAATACCGATAAAATAAGATAAGTATTGATATATTTTTTTCACTTGCCCCTAACCCGAAGTAATAGATAAAAAAGTTACCTTAAAAGTGTGAAAACGGTTAAAGGAACCTTAAATAAATTTTCCCCATTAATAGGGTACTAAAAGTTAGTAGATGTTCATTGTTTTAACTCTATAGAAAAATGGATAGTTCAGTATTTTTAAGTAAATTAAAATAACTAAAGAGACAAAAAAAAACTTACAAAACCAACTAAAATATTAGCAAAAAATACACAGATATATTTTATTATAATTTTGAAAAACGCAAGCAAATGATGAATGAAAATCAAGATATTATACCTACGCGTCAAAAGTAATGGATCAAATGATTAATAAGGCATTATTCAAAATTTCCAGTTGGAAAAATGCCCAATGTAATATGATATATGATAAAAACTATCGAAATAATTAAATTGACTGGGCTTTATGAATAATACCCTTCACTTATCGGGCAGAGTAATAAGGGTGTTTTTTATTAATGATAGACAAATTTTTATTTTTTGAATCAATCCTTATCACCTGTGTTAGAAAAGTAGTAAAAAACAGTATTCTGACCTTTCTACGTTATTAACATCTCTTTTATTTAACTTAATTTTATTTAACTTAAATTAAATTATAAACAAATGCGCTCAAAAATGATAGGTGTGCTCTATTGTAGCTTTGTAGGTACAAGTCCGTCTGCGTACCTACATGTTACGCACCCTGCCTAACGTTAATTATCAAATCGCACAACAGTTGCGTAACATTATTAGTATAATGACCAGACAATAAACAACGTGTTATTTCCATATCAAGCCATAATGGTCCCACTGCAGGGACAACGGTGTGAATGGGCTTTGATCTACCAGGTGCAATCTGGATTGATACCTATCAATCCAGATGTCACATGTCTTTAAACTTTTCATTCTAAGACATGCCAATTTCCTCACGATGTTTTCCTTCATCGTTTCTAGAACGTGGTATAGCGCACATCATTTTTTAAGGGACAAACTCAATAGTGCACGTGTGTGTGGGTTTGAACCACGCGATAATTATTAATAAAATTTAAATAAGTGTCGATTGGACTTGTCATTATTAATGTTAATTAAAAATAGTGGCCTGATTAATCCTTTGGTCCGTAACAGATACATTAGGTACCTATTGGCCTAATAATAAATAATTCAAGAACGATGTTGAAGCTATACGTTCTTCGTAGATTACATAATTACTTATTTATTTAATAAGTATATACTAAAATAAATAGGTCATCAACACAGGTAACTATCTAATAAAAATGTATAGGTATAAATGTTTTGTTTGGTTCAAGTACCTACTGCATCTTCTTTTTAGAGATTGTGAAAAATATAATATAAGTAAAATATAAGTATAATGTTTAATAGTACCTACACACAGTAAGGACCAAACCTGCTTTTTTCAGTGTAGGTATCAACATAACGGAAGTGAATGAGTTTAGTTTCAAGCCACGCACATCCTGCTTTTAAATTCAGATGTTTGTTTTATTCATTGTTTAAATCTATGAAGCATCCGAAAGGATCGAAATGAGAGTAAACAATTCAGAATCAGGTAGTTTATTGACGCAACTGGTGAAGGAGTTACAGTGTAGGTAAATATTCCATCTAGAGTCCGCACCACGAAAGAAGTCTCATTGCAGGCACGCTTGTTTCTACGCAAAGGCATGTATTCTATGGTACTTCTTACTAATGCTGCGGGACTGTGTGGGTTCTGTATTCAAAAATAACAAATATAGAACAAATTGAATTCAAACTACCTACATATTTGTATAAACGTCACAAAAAATAAAATGAAAAACCTGCAAGTTCTACGTTTACGTTCTACGATCGGTGCACGAGTCCGACTCGCACTTGGCTGGTTTTTTCTTATATTGGTTTCCTTTGCTTGCAAATCTGTATATACTCATACATACTGTTCGGAAGCACATACCTACCATATTCAACTATAAGAGGCCATTTTCCACTAGTTAGTCTCATAGCGATGTAGGTCTTGGGTTCGATTCCCATTCAGGCCAAGCATACAAAAAAAATGTGAGTATTCTATCAGATATAATTTAATGGGTACTAGTTCCCATAAAACAGGCTAAAATTTAAGGCTAGATGGCGCTGTGTGAAATGAATATTTATAAATTCGATCCAAACCATTTCTGATGCTCAGTGAAATGGAAGTAGAGCGCTTGGTTATGACGCAAGGAGCCTTTGAAGACACTTGATTAATATAATTATGCAAAACATGTCTCCATACAAGAATCTCATTTCAGTTTTCCCCTCCCTCGACCATGATCATTAGAAGGCTTAATTGCTAAGGACGCCTGCCCCCAATCAAACAAAAGACTTGTATATTTTCTAAAAATTTCGTTAGCTTCTAGAGGTTTACGAATCAATTCTTTGTGACTTAGTGTAAATTCTGTATGTAGGTCTATGCCCTTATGGCATGGTTTTGGACTTACCGTACCCTAACTTTACTATGTGATTGTGCTAGACTTGAAAAAATAAATTATAAAAAATCAATAATTATTATTCTTCCTGTGCCATCACGTTCAACAAATGTGCAACTTATTTAATTGAAAGTCAATGGATATCTAGTTAAAACTTCGCCTTGAACTATTTCGGGGCCCTTTAATTACCCCTTAGCGTTATTAGGTCAAGTATCATCAGACGCATCGGGAGTCATGAGTCGGCCATCGTTTACGTCGATAAAGTGAAGGATCTTTGTGTGACATGTGAGCGAAGTACATGCTCAAGTAACTGATTTAAAAGATCGTAAAAAAACGGCTTCAATACTTTTATACCTTATTTCTGTTCCTCAGGGGACACCCTACCATTTTGGATACATCCAAATGTATATACAACAGGCAAAGAAAAAAGTCACACAGTCACAGCAAAATACACAATTTTATGTTTGCTTGTCGACATATTTTTTCTATCCATTTCCATTTAAAAACTAAACCGTGATGGGGTATTGAACTGATTTTGAAAAAAAAAAATAACACCAATCTGAAAGTACAAAAAAATCTAAATTTTTTGAAAAATTATGGAATTCTGAGATAACAAACGTAATAAAACCGAATTGGTAACCTCCCTGGGAATTCTTTTAAAAACACACGTAATATAGCCTGGACTAGCATAATCCGGTAAAGTTTCGTTGTGTTTGGACAGAGATTTTTTTTCCTCTTCGCCAACTTTTTACTGGCCGCTGCAGTGCAGACTCTACTATTATACAATTAAACAATATACAACAAAAAAAAATCTTGATTTCTGAAGTCCTCCAATAATTTTTATCCGATTTTAATGATACAACATTGAAATCAGAATATGCGTGTGATTATAAAAATGTAATGATTGATTTTAAAATGAAAGGAACCGACTACAACATCAATAATTACCTCCCTATTAGTTTTCAAGAAGACTTTTCAAGAATCCTTAATTTAATTTAAATTAAACACATCGATTATTGGCTTCGATAAACTTTGCCTAAGACCTCCGCCGTTCAACCGGCACACACGCTTACACACTCATGCCTCTGCACTCGGATTCTCTTTGTCGCAGGACGTATAGACGCTGTCAATCACAATAGTACGCACCCCGACCATTCAATAAACCTCATGCAAATCATAAAAAATGATTGCCCCAGCCGGGAATTGATTCCGAGACTCCTCGCTTCGACGGCAGAGTTACTGCCAACTTAGCTCGGAGCCATACAGCACGCATGATAGGTCTGTTGCAGGCAATATACAATACAACAAAGTGTTGTAGCGGAGACCCCTAATCTCAATCATCATCTAACATCTCTCGTAACAACTCGTCATAAAATCTAACAGAGCTTTTGAGGCAGAGGTTATGCGCGGAAGTACTGATGGCTAAAGTATTACCATGGTGGTACGTGTAAAATCCACGTAATTGCTGGTCAACTGGCATGGTAGACATTAGCAGTGAATATTGCCTAAGATAGGTAATCTGATAAACCCATTCACAAAAATTCAGACATTTTGGTTGACAGATACAATGCATTTTAATATAAAAATAAAGCTATCACAACTTCAAGATACTGTAGAGGAATAGACGAGAGACTGGACCAGTATTGGCACTACTTTGTAGTAACAATTATCATCTAGTTGCTAGGTAAATTAGTAATCGTATGGACGCAGTCGTCCAAGGAAGACGACTCGATATCCACCATCGGGTATATTCATTCGTGGATGTAGAGCGTGAAATGAAGCATTCAGCCAAAGCAAAAAGTAAGTAGGTATATAGGGGCGTAAGTTGCAGCCTGCTGCTCAGTCGGCGAGAGGATTCACGCGCGGAAGGCGACCGCTCGGCTAAGGCGCATACCATCGACTAACTTACTTGACAAGTTCAGATAAATGATAAAACTTCTGTGTGATGTTAGTAAACAAAAAGTGCTCAAATAAGAACGGACGTGAGTTCCCATTGCCAGTTTAGTTGTGCGTCGGTTTGGTAAAGATGTCCGTGCCGGGAGTTTTTCTTTTTTCGCATTACGTGGAAAGCTTTTGGGTGAGTTTTATAAATAAAAATTTACTTGTATTTTGTGGCACCAAGAAGGAATCAAATAAGTTATTCAGGTTTACTACTCTAAGTATATAACTGTTTACACAATCGCTATTGTGCTGTAAATAATTAAAATATAAATGCATATTATAATACATTTTAATGATAGAAAAATATATACAGCTACCAACCAAAAAATTTAATTAAAATAAAAAAATACAATTCTCTAATAATATTTACGGATGTTTTTGTTTGCCGTGAGATACCGAATCGAGATCACGCTAGTAAGAAATCGCCTGCAAGGAAAATACATTATTCACACATTTCTTGCGAATTATGAAGCGCTGCCATGCGCCAGTTTGCGTGTTTTGGAAGAGTTAATTTAAAAGTTCTTACAGTGCGAATGTTGAAAAAAAGTCTTCAACTGTTGTATGTTAACGCTGACCTATTGGATGCAGAGTGGAATAAAAAGTTTTCTGTGTAGCCGCTGAAAAAGGAAGCCACTCGTTGCCTACGCGATAAGTTTAGGCTCACGTATAGCCGCGCTAAAAATATGTTACATTGTAGCTGACGTATATCTACTTATCTGGTATCAATTAAGTAAACTTGGTAATTCATCCGTAACGTAATGGTTGAATTATTTCTTAAAGTTCACTCCTTTCTTCCTTACGTATGGGTTGTTAGACATGTGACCTTTGTAACATGAAACATGCTTCACAAGATAAATAGAAAAAAAATCTCTTTAAGTTTTTATATTTTATAGTCGTAAATAAAGTTATGAATTTGAGTGTGTGAGTAAAATGGCACTAAGTTACATTTAGCACAATTATTTTCGTACCTTCGGATGAATCTGATAAAGTAAATCCTTTTTCAGTGAACGCTATTTCATTTATTCACTTCGGGGCCTCTGGACCTAACATAAATATGTAATAATTAGTCTCGTTCACATGTGATAGTAATTTTTAGATAACAATGAAATAATGATGTACGCGGAAGAATTGTACCTACATAAAAGAGTCCAAAATACGTTTGCTACATGTCGACTCTAAATGGCGGTCAATAATAAATATTCTTCCACCAATAAGAGCTTACCTTGCCGTTTTTTTATCCATACGAATATTGACAATAATGTAAAATTTTGGAAACAACTAGGAACTATGTCGAATATATGTACAATATGAACAACATTTTACAAACTTGACCCAACTTGTACTTTTTTATGGAACTCTTTAGCTGTTGTAAGCGTCATAATTCACGCATGCGTTTGAACGGTGCGTGAGAGTGTCTGACCGCAACGTTGCATATTCCATAATTTACTCTTCAATAATCACAGATTAATATCCAATTCAATAGGTCGTTCTCCCAGCCTGTGATTCAAGGTTGATTTTTTGCTTTCAACTAATTACCGACAGTTTATAAATGATTGCAGTATGGGCAGACTTTATGTCTGACGATACTATATACGAGTAGAAGTAGCCTTCAAATAAAGCCCCAAAACGAATTGTTTATTGTTTTGCAAAAAGTACTCACACCCAATAATGATTAGTGATAGTTTTCCGATACGTTTTTTACTGCTAGTAGAGAAACACCATAAAATTATTTTAATCATTGATTCTGCATAATATATATCATATTTATTTATTATTATCTAGTATTAATTAACATACCAAAGCTTATTAAGCTGGGTAAACAAATTCTATGGAGATCAAAGCTTGATTTCTTGCGTATAAATTCTGGGTCGAAGCAGTATGTACACCGTTACAAGCTTTTGATCGTAGTTTTGAGAACTCAGAAGAAAAAAATAAATCTCGATTTTAATTTAGATCAAGAATTGTCTCAAATAGAGCACCTACTCTTAAATTGAAACAATGATAAATTATGATACTTAACTCAAAGTTATATGCGTATTGATGAGACAAGTATTCTAATTAAATAGCCATACTATTTGACTAATTATTCAATAGATTCATACATCATCACTTCCCCAAAAGTTCACACCAGAAACAGATGTAGAAAATATTGAATGTTCATTCACAAAAGTGACTCCTTGAGGCGATTGATAAAAATGTGTTACTGAAACTACAAGATAAGCATTTCATAGACGTGATACCTACTCAGCGTTTCGGGTAATGACCGGATGACTGGTTGTCAACATGATATTTTATGAATTATATATTTTATCAAACGACTTCACGAACGAAAGAAGGTCTTAACATGGTGTAACGTGATATATCCGGTAATTTTGAACCGATGTTATTTTTCTGTTTAGTAGGGCTATTTTTTTCGGAAGACATTTTTACTTAAAACCGATTTTTGCCGATTTGTAATTTTCGGCGCAGGGATCATTTATATTATGTATATCCTGTTTCTGTGAGTATATATATGAATACATTTCAATATTTGCGGAACTGAAGACCGGGCTCATTGGGAGAGGCCTATGTCCAGCAGTGGACTGATGTAGCTGATGATGATGATGTACGGAACTAACTATCAAAATGAATTTAGAAGAAATGTAACATTGTTATTTCGGGTTGACCTTCAAGGCAAAAATAGGAGATGAAAACGTTAAATTGGGATTTTCCCAGCTTTCATCAACATTGGTAATAGAGCAGAGATTTCGTAAACTATTTAGGTAATCTACCGCTGCATAACATTAATATGGTCCAGAGATATTTCAGACACATTGTTCGTAGATACAATACAAATCACACACTTTATTTAACCAAAGGGTTGGGAACAAAAGTATTCACGAATTATTCTACAATAATGGTATCGTCTTTCATCAAATGCAGTTTAATTTGAATCAAAGCCGGTTATAGCATTTTAAACAGGCAAGACAAGTTTTATTTGAATGGACTATAATTGTGATATTATTCTATTTTATATGGAACGTCAGCCCTACTGTCTGGCATTGATTTTGTGGAAGAAACCGCCAGACGATCTTTCTGGAGCTTAGTCTAGACACATACTTATAAGTAAATCACATATTTTTAATGGCCTTTAATGTATCTCCATAAACAACGTAAAATCGAAATAAATACGAAACAACATTTTTAATTAGTATTATAGTTTTATTAGAAGCAATGTTCATGGAATCTAATATAATTAAAGGTACAAATATTTTTTTTCTTCGTAACAAATAACTTCTCGTTTACTTTGCTTAATATAATGATGACCACGCGGGATCAATTGTATCGATCTTATCGGCAAAACCAGTTAGTAAGTGTCTGTTTCGCTACAACTACGTCATAAAATAATAGAGATAACCTAAACTAGAACTTTAGATCAATAAGGATAATGCAAAAATATGTTATTATAAGATACAACCACCCGCTTCGGCTTCACACGGTTAGTAGAGCATCAGTGTCATATCAGAAACTACCCATGCGAAGCCGGGGTGAGTTGCTAGTACTACATATAAACCTTCTTCTTGAATCACTCTATCTATTGCTGAAAACTTCATTAGAATAAGTTGCGTAGTTTAAAAGATATAAAGGTAAAAACAGGACAAAACATCCTTTAAGTATTCTATCAGTTACATAGTTCCTATAATACTTGTAGTTAGGGGATAGATGGCGCTGTGTAAAATGTTTATTAATGTTTATTTATTCATTAATAAAATGAATAAATAAATAGACTTGAAGAGATATTTTAGACTAGGATCATACGCTTAACTGAATAAATGCTGTTGCGTCACACTTATAATAATAAAAAAACAATTTATAACTCGCAACTTAGTAACAATAACTGGAGTTATCCTGTTCATGGAGATTACATATTTATATTCGTAGCTAAAGTTTGTTTAGCTATTTATGGTACGCAAATGTAGACGTGACCATGGACAAGTAGGCAAATAATTATATCGTTGATTAAAAGCCTTCGGCATACGTGTGAACACCAACACCGCTCTACATTTATGGTATATGAAATATGTACCATAGCTTTGGATGTTATGGTCTTATGGTAGTTATGTCTCACATAGGTAGTAGTTAATCATTTACCAATTAAAATTATAAAGTTTATAACTATAGAGTACTTAGAATAATAATTAAGTAAGAAATATATAACTTCCTATTTTGCTCTACGTCTTTATGTTATCACTAGTTACGCCCCGCGATGATTTGCAAAATTACTTGTTCGGGACAAAAAGGGCATGAGCTACGAGTACCTTCATAACAAATATTATTCAAATCCGTTTAGGCGTTGAAGCGTGAAGGAGTAACAATATACATACAGACAAACTTTCGCATTTATAATATGAGTATGATTGTTTGGTGCCTGGGTATATATTAAAGCTTTCTATAGTAGTTCCAATATTTTCGTGGAACATAAAATATGAGATGTTTTTTGTTTATCTAGAAAATCAAATAATCTACATTTCAAAAAGCAAATGTACGGATTTTATCTAGAAAGGAAAAAGTGCTACGCATTTTATCTAGGAAAGAAATTGGTGCTACGCGGTTTTTAGCATTAAAATTAATCTACGTAGCAATCAATTATCATTCAAAACAAAATAATGTACGCTTTTGTATTTCGTGATAAATCTTTATAATGACATTATGGTTGTAGCTTTCCCAGGTTAAAGCTTAGGACTCCTTTTCTATCCCAGAGAATACAAGTTTTGCTTGCCCAGATAAAATACACAGCATCTTTGAACCATTTCAGATAAAATCCTTAGCGGTCTTTAGCTATTCTTAATATAACGTACTAGCTACACCCCGTAGGAAAAAAAGGATATAAATTATATCGGTACCAAATTTCATCAAAAAAAAAATGACAGGGCGGAGTGGCGTAGGTCGCTGGATCTTGGTGAGGGACTTTAAAAATAAATAAAATAAAGCCATGATAATATGGTTATGAACATTATTTTTCGAGCTACCGTGATATTTTTCAGTTTACCATGACGTATGTCATGAAGTCGAGTCGAAATATCGGGAGTAACCAAATTCGCAAATCATGGTATCTATCTCGGTACATCGAAAAATAATGGATCAAAAAGTTTTTAGAAGAATACAAAATACCACGTACTCAAAACGAGGAAGGATAACATCCCGAGGAAATCATCATGTTAATGCCAGAAATATGTTCTTAGTTTGTTTTATCTTCGCTCTATTAGATCTCTACGAAAGATTTTAGACTTTTGATCATATCATAACTATACTAAGTTTCATTTTGAAGCCGGAAGGAATCACTCGTTACGAGTATCCAGTTTTATTTAATAGCAATAGAACATCTATTAAAAGCCAGGAAAACTATAAAAACACCATAAATACTTATTATTTTTAGTAACAAAGGTTGACTTCGGCTGTATTTAGCTAAAAGCAAGTTGGAAATAGTCAGTATGAAAATCCGCCTCGTAAATGCGTCACTGTCTACATGGTCGCCTTGGACCGAACCTTGTTCAAGGACAAAGTAATTGTTTGATTATGCACATATCAATTAATTGGACGTGTAATCGACTAACGCTTACGACGTGTAAGAAAAAATGCTGATTGGGTTTAACCTATAACCAGAATATACTACGTTTTAGGCATGGCCAGATTTGCGGTAAAGTATTGTTATTCATTAATTTATGAGAAAAGTGCAGATTATCAAATTAATTCTGGTTTTTAAGTTTCGAATACCTAGTGTAGTTACCGCAAATCTATATCATGGTATCTTAAACCTAAATATGAAATATCGGCCGAAAATATTTGATTTTTGAATAGGAAACTTTCGTGCCATTCTCTGGTATAAAAATATATGTAGTTGTATTTATAAAAATGGAGAGGGTGAATAATGAAGACAGGCTCGTGATTATTGCACTGCACCGCTGCGGTTAGTCACAAAATGAGAATTATAAACTACTGTATAATAAGAATACCTATAATTCGAATTTGGTTAGTCTTCAGCGATTCAATAAAGTTTCGAGCTTTGTACGGTGAGGACATCGGCGGTCAACAAAGCGTTGCGGAAGCGAATCCAATGGAATCCTGGTCTCAACTATATTAATAAACAATATTAATTCAGTTGTGATTGATAACGTTTAAAAGTGCTAAATGAACCTGGACTCCGCGCTTATCGACAAAATACACGGTATTTCCTTATTTTTTATTTCCTTAAGAACAAGGGTTTATTTTTTTATTTCCCTCTCCGCTGTCGTTTATATATTGAGCCGTAGCAAACCAGTGTCTTGATGAAACATTCTGAGGCATCGATTACGCTCTTTTTGCAGCGCATGTCGCTTGGCTCCTTTCTTCTATTTGCAATCCGGATCCGAGGGGATACCGAGTTGCAGACCTACTTTTATTTATTGGGGTTCGTCTGTTGTTCTTTTACATTTCTGCGGGCTTAAAACTGAATTAAACAAAGTGTTCGTTCAGCGGTCGCGTCGGTTAAGCCATACCTACTGTTACTAATATACTATGTAATAGTAGTAAGTAACTATGAACAGTACTAATTTAGGTTAATGACATTTGTATTTAATTCATCCAAATACTGTGAGCAATAATGATAAAAAAAGCTGCCTGTATTTTGGACAAAACGGTTTGAGTTCTCCTTTTTTATCCGAAATGCAAACGAGTGGATTTCGCTGCCTGCGTGTCTTTTTCCCGAGCAGTACAATTTGGGTATGTTCAAGAAAAGAGTGAATAGGTATTATCTAGGCCAGCGTGTTACATCTTCGACCGCATCATCACTTACCATCAGGTGAGATAGCGGTCAAACGATAATGAATAAAAAAAAATAATCTCAGACCTGATAATCGTAAACATCTAAACGCCGAAGCTGTGTGCCACTGATGGTCACACATAAGCTGGTTAGACTAAATGTTGGTTACTTGGTCGCTACAAACACTCAAACAAGCGACGACAATATCACGTATCAGTGGAAGCGGTATGGAGGGAAGCAGACGGCGTCCCCACACATCGGATCCACCGTGAGACGTATGGATAGTGTTATAGTGACACATATCCGATGCAGGGACCGGGCGACCTTCAGGGAGCAAAACGAATGCGCTTGCGTCGGCCTGCATTGTCCCTACACCCAACTATCTCCGATTTAAAGTTCTTCACCTCTTTTGTGTAGGATGTCCAGTTATGTGTGCATAGAGTAGTTTCTAAAGAATTATTGTTGGCCCCATCTAACGTGATTTTAAGTAGCATCGTCAAGTAAGTGCAGCAAGGATGTTTTTGTTACCGGAAGGCATTGGAACTGTGTAACAGATGGGTGCAATGGTGCAACAGCACTTACATTAGAAACTTTTACGACTCTACGCCTGGTCGCTAGAATTGGCTAAACATTATACGAAAGTAATCTTTTATATAAAAAACATTCTGAAACAAACTATTCATATTCATATAGTTTATTTTCCATAGGAACACTTAGGAACTCTTGGTTTCGTCAGTATAACTTGAATTTTTGGAAAAGGGTCTTCTTCTATCGAGGTTCTAGGGACTAGGGAGAACTCTCGAAAAAATCAGAGAGTCCTTAAGTTTGATAAAACTATAATAATACTTGATAAGACACAAAATGCGGTCAACGGTTGAACGGATCAGTTCAACCGTTGACCGTACGAGGCTGGTGTTATCTGTGGAAGACCTAAAATATTAATAATCATTCTTAAAACGGTTTACCCAAAATATAGATTACACTGAAGGTTCTATTGCGCTCACTTCGTCTCGTCATCTCAAGGGTAATAGCTGAAAATCAGTGTTTGCTCTCTGAGCAATATTATTCGCTACGACCCTTTTGTTATACTGCAATACCACATGTATATTTTTTCGTCTTTTTATGTATAACCGTGAACAATAGTTTAATGTTTTATTTTTTTTATTACTATGTATGTAATCTTTTTTCTATTGGCAATGAATGTACGTGTGTGATTGGAGTAACAAATAAATGATTTATCTATCTATCTGCCTAGTACGCCGAGTTTTTCTTAGCCGCAAATCAGGAATAAGAAGTAATTTGAGACCTCGTTTCATATTTTTTTGTTCACGTATCAGAAACGTTCCTGACCTACGCTACTGGAGAGGTTTATTATAACAGCAGTAATTTTGAAGGTGATTTATTTATACCTTTACTATCGAGCGCGTCGGGACTAAAATGGTATTGGTATGCTATCATATTTTTTCATGTTGCATGTGCTTATATGAACCAATTTATGACCTGGTCGTAGCTCGTAAGATGTGATCGTAAGATATGCTTATTTAATTGAAAGAATTGAAGAATTGAATTTTAATCGGATATGGGGACTTAATTTATATCCGTTCATAAGGTTGTTTGTACCTATAGTTATCTAATATTCTTAGTTTAACTATATTCATATATATGACTAAAATATTCTGGACCCCGAAAATATTTAACAATTATAGTTATGGGAAAGATTTATATCGCGATCGGTGCTAATCAGATTTTTGAGATTGGTTGCACTCGCGATTTTAGCAGTCGAACTTGCGTCAAAATATCATGCGTCAACAACTCAACAACCATGAAACAATAAATTAAATCGCCTCATATTTCGCGGAGCATCACTTGCGAAATGGATGCGAGAAGGCCGACTTATTTGTTGTGTTCGTAAATAATTTTTTCAAGGACAAGGTTTATATGAATAAAAATATTTGGAAAATCCACGGGAATTCAGGATGGGTCGCTAGTATCCCAAATAACCTCAATGCTAGTTTAAAAAGTTTTATTTGACCAGAATACTGACCAAGAGTTCATGCTTCCCTCCCCTATGACGTCATAAAGGTTCCATTCAACTCGCATCGTCATTCAGCAGCCAACTCATTAGTCATGGTGATGATTAGCAGGTGTTGCTACCTTTTTCTAAGCGTGCACTTGGTTGATCAACGAGTTTTTACAAGCTACTGGGCTTTCTTCGATCCCCCTCGATGTTGTTTAAGTTCAAGGCTGCGATATATTTCTGTTGAGTTATTTTTATTACATCGCAGCATATTTGCTATTGCTAGTAGGTAACTAGTGTCTTCAGTCAACCAGAAGACCTATCTATAGGGCAAATATGTATATTTCCACTCGTGCCTCGTTCTAGGAATCCCTGTGTCGAATAAAATAATTATTTCTTACATAAATAGGTTACCTGCCCCTGCCGTCAATCTACCTGGATGAGGGTGGGCTAAAGTTAACAGACCAAGCTACGAAGCCGTCAATATAAATTATATTCTAAGCTTGGAAAAGGTCAGACTAGAAAAAAGAAAAACACGACGGGTTCGGTTTCTCCGAAAGTTAAAGCAGCCCTAAAAATATTAAAAAAATGGTATTACGTGTCAGGTAAAGTCAACTATGTACAACGGATAGTGTCTCATTCTGTGTTGATAAATATGACGTGATAAATATTATCAGCACTTAGGTTAGACGGCTCCGTAGCTTAGTAGGTAACCCTGCCTTTGAGGCGAGGGGTTCGATTCCCGGCCGGAGCAGATTTTGTATGACGATCGTACAATGAATCAAGTTTGTTCTGGAGTGTTGGGTGTGTCTTGTGTTTGACCATTCCCCTGTAACACAGGGAATTATAATGCAGAGGTATGAGTGTATAAACGTATTTTTGTTGATCTATAACTATCGACCTGCCCGGAAGGTAACCCTTCGCACGGGTGTTCGACTTTTCTCTACCATAATATGCATGTTTATTACATATAAAATCTTCAATTTATTCCTCTTGAATCGTTATATCTATTGCTGAAAACTGCTTTAAAATACGTTACGTAATTTAAAATATCTGAGCGTACAAACAGCGGGAGCGACTTTGTTTGATACTATGTAAGGATATTATCGTTATACTAGGACACCCCATAGGACCTATAGGACCAAAACAACAAAAGTGATCACAGTGGCCAGAGGAATCAGTCAGACTAAGACGCCAGGGTCGCAGATTTTTACGTGACTAGATATTGCATGTCTTCTAAGTTCGTGGCATAAAATTATTGTATTCGTCATTATAATTCGTGGCATAAAGGTGTTGTATTCGTTGTTATTAAAGCCAAAAGGTAAGGTGACGACTGAAATTAAAAAAGCATAGTTGTTACGTTACGTGCGCGGTAAAGTAGATTATAATTAATTCACTTTTATAGCCCCAAAACGGTTGGCTTAACTTTATTGTTAGTTACATTATCGTAAAGAAATTCATTGGTTTTGTAGTTTTAGTAAATTATTTCTCCTATTTCTGAATATTCTTATTATTTCTTTCTATTCTACGTTTTGCAAAATACATTAAATTCAGCTTAAGCCAATTCGTACAGTTTATGTAAAAGAAAATGAATTTATTGAAACATGTGAGATCGGGCTGAGAATACGGCCCAGTGCTAGTTTAGTTAATTATTTCGTTTTCCAATCAATCAATCAAGTTTTGTTTTATAACAAATTGATATCAGCTTTATAGCTTTCGTGCTAAAAATAGGAAGTTATAAAGACGTAACCGACTCATAATCGTTTCATAGCGTTCAATCATCTCAGTAAAAAGAGAAAAAACGGATAGATGGAAGACAATTAATTACACGGGACTAAAGTTCATGTACCTTATTATTGTCGTTTTATTAAATTTATTTTTTCTCTTACTTTATTACTATCTGAGCCCAGCGGTGTTACCCGCGATTGGAATTCCTACGGGAACCGTAATTTTTTTCGGGATAAAAAGTTTCCAGATTATAATCTATCTCTGTGCCAAATTTCATCCAGGTCAGCCGTTCTGGCGTGATTGAGTAACAAACCTCCATCCATACTTACAAACTTTCGCGTTTACAATATTAGTAGGATTAAAAAAAGTGACGGGACGATCTGAAGGCCCGCCAGGAGGGCTTGGATACCTACGCCCATAGCAACAGCAATAGGACTTAGGTCCTCCCCAAGTATGAGAATAGCGAAGTCGTACCTCGTTGCGCCCGTCACCCGAAACGGGGATGTTACGTCTCATACGCATGTGATTTTACCGGCACCCACACCCTTGGCGGCAGATTATCAGGTATACTTCTCCGGACGAACTTGGTACAAGTTCTAATGCTATTTCTGGTTACTCATTTGGCACCACCCAGGGGATACATGTAATATTGTCATTTTACCGTGCAATACATCGAGCATTACATGGCAAATTTATAGTTACAATTACATTTGGAAAGTTTTTTTTAATAAACGTTTACACACTCATACCTCTCACTCATACTAGGATTCCCTGTATCGCAGATGGCATGGACAAACACAGAAACACAAGGCAAACACCCAAGACCTGAGAACAAACTTCATGCTCACCACACAAAGTGTGCCCGGCCGGCCCCCGGGAATCGAACCCGGGACCCCTCGCTTCGGAGGCAGGGCTACTATAACTAAGCTAACTAAGTCGTCATATTACCAAAATATATAGAGGTTGCACTACTAATAGCGATCATTAATCTGATTTATTTGATCAGTATTGATTTCATTTGTAAGTAAGTATGAATTCGATTCATACCGATCTATATATCTGAGTAGAATACTCGGTGCATAGATTTAGATCGGTTAGATACCTGCTGAAATTACAAAGACTATACATAAACGATGAAAAAGAAATTTCGAATTTCGATTCGGCGAATCGAAGCCGTTAAAATGCTATAAATTTCACGAACCCAACAGTCCCAGACGGGTATTTTTAGAACTGTGCCGAATTAGGAGCGAAAACCTTGAAAACTCAAAAAAGACTGCATTTGAATAAGCTTTGGCATCAAGTTAGGATTTAAGCAGATTCTGTGTATGTTTGAATGGATTTAATTGACTGTAAAGTAAGTTACTTCAATACTTAATACCGTATTGACCATATTGGCTCTAAGTATTTTCGAAAGCGGTCTATTTATTTACAATATATTGATTTGTCAGCAAAAATTTTGCTGAATTTTATACTATGTCCAAACAGTACTTTACTTGTTTGAAGTTCAGTAAGTATAGTACAAGATATTTTTCATTTAGAGGTAGGTAGTTTTTCCCTTGTGGCTCTTAGAATCATAGACGTGACAAATGATGAAATAATTAACGTCATAAATTTCTTAAGAACTACGCAGTCGAGTTGTCCTAGTGACAAATCAATTGTCCTAGTAACTAATGTTCTCCATGTGATATATATTTTTTTGTAAATAGCTTTTAAATTTTATATCTAGTGTAAAACATAAATAATGACAAATTTTAATAAATAAAGTATAATAATAATTGTTATTAACTATATATAACTTGTTTCTCACAATTCGTATTTAATCTATTTATAATCGTTAAGAGCGTGACGAAGACTGAAGCATTATTTATAATATAAAATTTAAATAAACTATATTTACGGGATCAGATAATATGAATACTTGTTTTTATTATATTAGGTATATAACGTAGAAAATACAAGTAAACTATAATATGACCTTTTTAAGAATTCATTCAATGATGAATGAAATTAAATCTACTGATGACGTCAATTTCCAACAAACATGCAATTTAGACCGTAGCCAATGATAACAATATTCTCTGTAACTAAAATTGCATCTCGTTGCAGTTGCGAATTGATCTATTACCCTGTAGAAAGGCGTAAATAGACCCAGAGACACTGAGTTTTATTTTACGTCATCGCTACATTTAATAATGCTAAAGTTTGACAGCTTGGTGCGTAGATAGAATATATCCAATACAAGGCGTAGGGTATTTTTCATTTTGGTATAACGGAAGTAACGCGATCGTATGTTCTCCGTGACGTGGTCGATTATAGTCATTTCAAGTTAATATTCTCTATTTATTTATTACAAAACTATTAAGTACTGAAAATAACTGTTATAATATAAAATCATACTTTTGTTGAGTTAGTAAATCACTGAAACTATGCCGTTTCGTTAAATTTGAAAAAGTAAGAAAACTCTTATGGCATATCTCTTACTACTTGGGTCATTCATCACTTATCATTAAGGATTTTTTATATGAAGTATCAACCACGAACTGGCAATTGGATAGTGCGTAATGGCTATGGTGAAACCAAGGTTGCGGGTTCAATTCAATGGGATCAACGGGATGTATTTAAATTTAGAATCACTTAAATACTTTTATTTTGTAGAGCAAATAAGACCGTAGAAGAAATTTTGCCTTTAAAAAAAAAAAAGGTGGAGTTGCGGACCAGTTAGATTGATTCTTTTTTTAAATTATGTACTAGTATACCTCCGAGGTGGTCCCTTACGAATTTCATGAAAATCCGCCTCTAAGGGCCTAAAATAAATAAATGAAAGTATTAAAGTCGGTATATTCGATATTTAAATCAGTCAGTTGTTTGTTACAACCATTTAGAGCTTGACGTAACAAAATGCTCTCCTTGCTCTTGAACTAAGCACAAGGAGTAAGCAGAATTGCATTCAATTGGCCTAGCCGATGAACTTGGTGAACTGACCTCGTTAAACACGGAAGATGGTTGCGTTTCTGACGATATGTCTAAAACAGTATATGTGCATAGTAGGTAGAGATATGCCAACTCGGAATAAACACGACTCGAGTTAACTCGAGTTGAAATTCACGTAACTCGAATCAATTCGAGTTCAACTAAGTGTTGTCTTTTTTACTTATTTGTTCTTCCATCCAACTCTACTTTGATACTTTTACTGACTTTGTTTGTTTGTTGTCACTCAATTGTTGCAATAAGAACTTTCATTCAATTATAATACTACTCAAATTAACATGTTTGTTAATGAGACAAATATTAAACAACTAAAGTGAAACATTAATTAAAAAGTATTTTCTAAATAAATAAAAGTTATATAATGCTGAAGTCAAAAAATTAAAAATATTTTCTTGTAAGTTCATAACACAAAACAAGCATAACCTCAAATCTGCTACATTGTGACATTTGTGACCAGTGAATACAGTTTGATATATTCAGAAAACTTCGTGTCATTCGGGCGGGAGTATTAAAGCGAGCTGCGCGCACACCCAACGAGCACATCGCGCTCTCGCTCTTTCGCTTGATCCGTTTATTTACCGCCAGCCCAAACTCGAGTTAGGGAGAATTCAACTCGAGTTAACTCGAACTTAGCACAACCCGAGTTGACTCGAGTTAGTAACTCGAGTTGACACATCTCTATAGTAGGGTCATAAGTACTTTCACCCCTTTTTAACCGACTTCCGGGTGAGGTTATCGATTCGGCTCTATTTATTTATGTTTATTACCCTGATACTCCGTCTCATTTAGTGACTAATTTAGAAAAACCTTTAAATAATTGAAGAGATATGCATTCAGATTGATCGATAGAAATTTTATCAAAATCGGTTCAATAGTTTAGTTGTTAAACAAAAGTAACTGGAAAAAATATGTCATCCCATTAAGCGAAATCCGCTAGTTGATTTTAAATAACGCACTGAACGCCATAATAAGCGATGGTAAAAATGTGCATGGGAAGCTTATCTTTATACCTAAGCTCTTTTATTTCTTTCAAGTTATTGCTCTATTGAGATATGGACTTAAATAGTCAAAATTGTCCTCTCCCCCGTTTAACCATTCAAGTAAGGACCGGAAAACTCCAAAAAAAATACTTTCAACTAAATTGGTTGTGTATAGCTTTTGAGACACCTAACCTAAATAATAAAAAAAAAAATCAAAAACAAAAAGCCGGTGGTACGGAATCCTCAGTGTGAGTGTGGATCGCACTTGGCTGGTGTTTTTAATTTTCTAGAAATATTTAACCAATATCTCACCTGACGCCTTCGTAGGTATAGATAACAGTTAGGTACTTCTAGCGTCTAGACAGTGTTAAGGGGGACAAAAAGTACTTTCTTATCCAATGTCGTTGTATCGGAGACACCAATAAAAATATCATGAGGCAAGATCAAGGTAAACTACGGTACGGCACGATGCAATTGCATACTTATCACTGTGATAACAAAGTGCATCAAACTAAAATAAAATATCATATATTCTAACTAGGCAGATACTCTTAGGTATTATATTTGTTATTTACTCTCTTACTACGGTTATGTATTATGTATATAGTATGCATCCCAAAGAACCCGTCACTCAAGACGGGTATGTTACATGTCTGTCATTTCATCGGCACCCACATCCTTCCACCGGAATACAGGAAGGCGAGTGCACCACTGCTTGGCAGTACCAAGCAGTACTTCTGGCGAACTTGGCACAAGTTCTGCTGCTTCTTTTCGCTAAGCATTTTCCTATCATATTCGCATCAGTATACGCGGGCGATATTGGGACTAGCTCAAACGTAGCGACTCCGTGGCTTAGTTGGTAGTAGCCCTGCCTTCGGAGCGAGAGGTCCCGGGTTCGATTCCCGGCCGGTCGTGTTTCTGTGATTGTCTATGCCATCTGCGTCACAGGGAATCCTAGTGCAGAAGTATGATTGTGTAAACGTTTATTATTTATAGGTTATATTATTATAATACATGGTTCATTATACATGGTTCGAATTTTGACTGGTTGGTTCAATTTAACAGATTTTTTCAGTTTTACTATACAATTTGTAAATATTTTATTCATAGCTTTTAATATCAGCAATCTTTATGGATTCTGAATACTTCCCTGATCCATTTTTTCCAATTAAAGAGAATCTGTTTTTTATATAGTATAGTATATTTTAAGTTCTCTCAATATTTCGTGTACGTTATTCTCTGATTTGATAAAACTGAATAGTCAAGCGAGGTTTTTGACCGGTGAAACATAAAATGATTTGATAAAATGCTCATAAAGATAAATGTATCTTTATTAACTCTTTATAGATAACCCTAACTTATTTTTCAAAACAGAAAAATCTTGAGCTTTGTTATAGTTATAAGTTAATTATCTGCTGTAAGTAGGTGTCTTGTTTGCTTACTAATAGGTATGCAGTATTTATCAATTCACCTACCTATATAAATAAAAATCAATTGCCGAATCTATTTGGCTTGTTGTGTTTGTAATTGTCACAATAAGGTTTTATTATTGGGAAACTCACGTGAAAGGACGGAAATTGGTACAACCTAAAACCACACTTTTCTATGGGATTTTTGCCCATGAAGTATGAGAAGATCCAGCCAGTAACTCGAGATGGAGAATTAACGTCTCATGCGCATGTGATTTCACCGGCATCCATACCCTTCCACCACAGCAATGCGAGTGCGCTACTGCTTGGCGGCAGGCTTCGGACGCACATTGAATTATGATTTCAGAAATTATTCATATTTGTATACGTGAATATTGTTCTGCGTGAAATTGTACACACGGAGACTAAGAAATGTAAGGTATAAAAATTATTTTACCAAGTATTCAATAATTTAAATAGATTGTATATATTATAAGTGTCTTATAATTGATATGCACGCGTTAAATCACTATTATTTAGCTAGGCCCAGAGCGTACTCGTTAGTCACGAGTGGTGTAAACTATATAGTTTATCTAATAGACCTAGACCTAAATTACATTAGACTATGATTTTATCAGATCTGAGTTGTAAGTGGACAAGGGTTACAAGCACAAGTTTTGTAATAAAACTATCGATGACTAAACAAAACTGCAATAAGACAATACTGATAAATATTTATGGATATTTCACATAGCACTGCGAGTAACACCGCGGGGCGCAGCTAGTTAATACATAATAAAAAAAAGCGCACTGGGTTATTTTTTCTGCCATTTGTCACTTTGAACCATCTCAGAACATAAATGACTGTTATAACATAAACATAACATTTGCAAACACATGAACGAGACCGGAAGCTGAAGTATTCAATTAGTAAGTAGATGGTACTCAATGACTATCAGAAGGTGGTTAATGTAGCACATAACAATTTTATCATAGCTCAACAGATCCAGAACACTATAACACAAGATTTATTTGTCATGAAATATTAATATAGAAATATTCATGAACATTTCAGACAGCGCCATCTAGTCTTAAACTATGTCCAGCTTGTACTTTAGGAACTGATAAAAAAAATATATAGTACTTTTTTGATACAAATTAACTTCCAACACAGAACAACATAAAGTTCGTTATACGAATGCTTGTCCCGAGAGGGACTCGAACCCACGATCTACAATGCAGAACGCAGAGCTACTAACAAAGGAGCAAATCAGCAATAAAAATTATACTTTAATTAATTATAATAGGCCAGAGCACTACTTACTTCTAAAATATAGGAGTATCTAGAGTATTGTATTATGTACATTTGGTGTAGAATTAGATGAGACATCAGCGGACGAGGTCACAAGCTCGCCCTTGAAGGTTCATTACGAATGTGGAGCAGAGATGGTGTTGATAGGAACAGGGAACTCTTTGTTATTAGTTTATTTGCGTTCTATCTTATCTTTTGCTTCAAGGATTAGAATGCGAAGTCATATCTGCGCTATTACTATACTTCGTAATAAATATATACAATGTACAATGCAAGAACTACCTCGGGAGCTCTTTGATATTTTGGTTAAACGAAGGTTTAGATTTTTACTCTCTTACTCCTTACTTTGGCTAAGCTAGTATTCTCATATCTTAATTCGTAGGTGACCACATCACATTTTTGACCCAAACGAAGCTAAGATGCATGAAGGTAGGTACACATAAACATAACAAAATAATAAATAATCAAGCTGCTTCAACCTTTTTGAGAAGGAATGTTAAAAAGCATTTCCGAGAATACTAATAGGTAGATCAGTGCGAAATCCCATTATAAAAAAATATTTTAGCAAGAAAAGCGTCCTTTTGATCCAAAATGTGACTAATGAAGCCATAAGGTCAGAGGTCATGGTAGTACAGAACAATATCTTTGTGAAGTAAACATGTAGGCTACTCGGTTTTGCATAAGAACTAAGTTATCTTCAGCAATCAGTCCATCCGGAGCTCTACATACGCCTATACCTATAGGCAAATATTGAAAAATATTTCTTGTACTTATTAATATTAAACAAATCAATATTGTTGACATGTTTTTAGAAAATTGCTGAAGTCAACGGAACTTTAATTAAACGTATCGTTCGAATTAACTGATAATAGAACAACAACAACGTGAACATACGGCTATAAATAACAGTGTAAATCGAGCCGCAAAGCAAATCATTGAAAATAATCTCAATGATTGCATAACAAACGCCAAAACATCAACATGAAAGTTCCCAATTTAGACGTTGGCACCTTTATCGGCAGCGGCGGCTACATAATCGCTTATTATGGTGAAATGTAGTCTAACGCAAACCTTTTAGAAGAAAATACTAAAGGCTGTATGGGTTTCTGCTGATCGAGCAAGGCGATAAATAGAAAAATATCTGTGACACAATATGGAGCAGCTAAATGTAAAAGGGTAGCCCCGTAGCGAGGCGCAAGTCACGTGATGTTGCGGTGTAGTAGGCAAAGAGAAGCAATATCACACCGCATACTTGCTCGGTGTGAAATAACACAATGCAAGCATTACAATAATATTCCTGTAACATGAAGTTCGATGTTGCAGCACGGAGCATCAACAGTACTTCCTGAAAGTACAAGTGCACTGGAAGTGAAAAGGTACCTTACATTTTTCCAATGAACAATTGTACAGTTAATCAACTCTGATGGCGCAACGGAAGCGGTAGATATGAGATGATGAATGCATGCGTACCCTATTCCATGGCCTTCAACTTACCAAGTTCAAGAGCGACACAGCTGACCAATGAAATGGGAAACATACTCATACATTGTTAATTCAAACTTCGTTAGTATGCAACAGAGAAAAGCTTAAAGAATCACGACGAAGGCCAATTAAAGAAATTAAAAATGTGTCTGCGATCCAGTCTGTTCTTAATTGACCAATGATAACTGTCTCCCGTATTTATATTAGTTACATTGTTGCAATCGCAAGAGTTTAATAAATTTTGGCACATAGAATTACATTATGATTCATTGGTTGGGAAGAAAGCCGATATGTTTGTATGTAAGATAGAGACTAATTGGCAGGTGTAACGTTGAAAAACAGATAAACTTCCACAGATAGTTATAATGAAAACAAGGATTGTTTTGCAACTAAACCATTATAAAAAATGTTATCAAAATTCGCAGTCTTCGAAATATTTACGCATACTTTACCGAGAGTAGGTAGGCTCTGCGTGGGTATATAAACCTATTTATCTGATAATTTCCACCTCCACATTAACCAAATAACTACAAATGGAAAGATTTTCTTTTCCAAGTATGTGGGATTAAGAAATTCAAATGTTTCTTTATAATTAAGATTAATTAGATATTCAAATTAATGAGATAAGCTCTAAAGACTAGTAGACTTTATTTCCGTTGAATTCTTAAAAATTACTTGAAGTCACCATTAAAACTTAAAAAACCAGCCAAGTGCGAATCGGACTCGCGCACGAAGGGTTCCGTACCATTATCTATAATAATAAAATACAAGTGGCGCCATCTTGTTTCTTCATATGGGAATATATCCTAAAAATCACGTTTTGTATGAGAGCCCCCTTAAATATTTATTTTATTATGTTTTTTAGTAATTTGTACCTGCAACAGAAATACATCATCTGTGAAAATTTCAACTCTCTAACTATCACGGTTCATGAGATAGAGCCTGGTGACAGACGGACAGCGCAGTCTTAGTAATAACGTTTTACCCTTATAAATCATGCGTAAGTGGTTTAAAAAATTGTAGATGGTCAAACTTTTGTTGAACTATTTGACGTAAGAATGAAATATCTTCGGAATCTACTTTTTTACCTACTTAAACAAAGGGTATTTAACATCGGGTACAGCCGTCAACTTGTTGTCTCCATAAAAATGAACCTTTTTTTTTGGTAGATCATCCATAAATTTCTTTTGTACGGGAATAAAACCTGCAATCTATATCTCTATCGATCGGTTAAACACTACCGGTTGCAGTGGTCATTGCTTCGGTGCACGGTATGTAGAGCATGCACTTATCATCTGATCACGTTCAGGTTTACGTAAGGTACAGTTACACAAACCCAATGTCAAGATCGTTGCGTCAACTCACTTCTTCGTACGCGCATGAAGGAGTCAACGACCGCGTTACCATTCAAATATTAAATTTACATTCTAATCAAATAAAAGCCAACTCAATATTTTCCTGGAAACGGATCGTCAGGTTTGTTTAGAAATTTTATTTCTGTATCTCAGGTTGTTGAACTACAGGTGGGATTCATTATCTTTTGTTTTCATAGCCTTTCAACATTGATGTATAAAATCAGGAAGATTGGTAGAGGTGGCGGACATAGCCCGGTTAAATTAGCTGCATGCACAGCTTTCAGTCATATAATTGGGTTTGAGTTTGTGAAGCACGCAGAGCGAGATGTCAATCGCGAAGAATATTGTTTGGGCATATCTTATCTTTATCTTTGGTTTTTAAATCGTGACATTGGACATAATATAGGCTACATTATGATACTATGATAGTAGGTAGTATTTCGTGTTGTCGCGATTCACCTGTAGTTGATTTTTATCCAGGTTTTGTTGCCGTAATTAGGGCGTGTTCAATACATTGATTTCTAATCCTTTCAAAAAAACATCCTTGAATGTTTTTCTTTGCCTATGAATATGCATTTGTGTAATTATACCGAATTCGAATTGGAGGGCATATGATGTAATCGATCATCATACACATGTAACATTTCAAATAGAACTCTGGTCGCAGTTTTTCAGAAGAATTACTATAATCTTTTCCGGTCACTCTTTGAAAGGGGGGGATTTTTAAGGACTAATACCAAACAAATAGAAAACAACAATACGTTAATATACATAAATAAATAATGTATATATAATTAACCTGATATATTAGAAAGAATATTAAATAGCGATGAAAAAGTTTATGTTGAATCCTAAGAAAGAAAGAGACATAAAAGCCAAAGACTTTTTATGTCTCTGAAGACGAACTTTAGAAGCACCAATTTTAAAAACGGTGTGTGCTGCTGCTTTTTCTTTACCATACGTACTCGTATCTTACACTACACTCCGTACTGGCACTGGACAATAATCTCCATGTCTCATAGAGACGGGTTAAATGATGCCAATGTCATGAGTTAACCCAATTACAAGTGCCCGTACCAGTTACCAGTGCCTGCTTATCCCTTCATTTCAAAAGGAGGGATCACTAATATCGACTTTTCTGCTAATCACTTTGAATTTTGATTGAGTTTTTGTTGCCTACAGAACACGCCCCATCCGCTAGTGGACTGGTCATGTGTGCCAACCCTCCTGCTGACTGTAATCGCGGTGCTGGTGGTAGCGACAGCCCTGACAACCCGCGCGACTGAGGAGAAGCAGCCTAATCGTCTACCAGGGCCTAGACCGTTGCCATTCCTCGGGACACGTTGGCTGTTCTGGAGCCGGTATCGGATGAACAAGTTGCATGAAGCTTATGAAGGTTTGATTACAATAATTTGGTTATTTATTACACGCGGTTCAGAAGTGCGTCGACCCCAAATGAATTGAGATAAGGACACGATGATGATCAGAAAAGTGTACCACGAAACAGACTGAGACTTAAGTTTGCATTGCAGATTTAACTTCAACAATTGCGCCATAAAATTGATTAATGCTAATTTTATGAAAATATGGGTACACAAATTCAATCAAATTCTGCAAAGTAAAACACGACATATTTCTATTGTATAGCATTTTCAAGCGAAAACTCATTGATTATTTATATTAAAAGATTGAAAAATACAGAGCACGAAGAAAATGGGTCAGATAGTGGTCAAATCCGCAAGAACTTTCTAGATCTGAAACAATGTCATATGTAGTCGTTATCAAAGCTGAGTCCCGGAATACGCTGGTTGCGTGTAGCATGTATTGTGGTCTGGCAAGGCAGTTAAGTTTGGGTTAGTGAATTCCTGATAGTTTTATGTTAACAGATTGACACCTTTCTATCGAAGAGGTAGGCAATCCGTATAGAAAAATAAGTATAGTCTCGATAATACATTTATTTTTGTAATATTTTTTGTATTAAATGGTGAAATTTGATATTACGAGTATAACCTATACTACCAAAAATTGAACATATTCCGAGTGGTGAATATATGACATTTGCTTTTAACCAGGTCTTAGAACTGGTTCTCAAGCGAGGCTAGAACACCGTTAAGGGCTTGGCGGAAAATTAGTACCTACCATGGAGCTACTCAATGGTAAAGCCTAAGTAAAGCTGCAAATAAAAACTCCCCACCAATTTACATTTAGGATTCAAGCCTGTAGTCACAATGAGAGATTTGCATACAGACATGTTCAGGCGTTACGGGACGGTCTTCGCGGAGACGACGCCGAGCGGAGCCCTGGTCGTTTCGATAGCCGAGAGAGAAGCACTGGAGCAAGTCCTCAGAGTGCAGTCGAAGAGGCCCTACCGCCCGCCCACGGAAATCGTACAGATGTACAGAAGAAGTAGACCGGACAGATATGCTTCCACTGGACTTGTCAATGAGTAAGTGACTACCTATTTGTTGCTCTAATGAGTTGAGATAGCAGTGTTTGAAAAGCTTCAAGTTGTGTGACATTTGATAAAAAAATCACAAATATTAAATAATATTTGTCTATCTTAACGCAACAAAATGGATTTTCTTAACTAAATATAGTCGTGCGTGAATAAATAATATAGCACAAGTCATATAAAATGAGGAAAAAACCTTTTGATTAGATAAAATCAGCAAACGAGGCTAATGGAATTGGTCTAAGCTTCTATTCTATGTCTTATTATATCAACGGGTGGCGTGACCTCGAGACTGGGAGAAAAATATAGCTAAATAGCGAACTATATGCGCCTGCGCTTTAAGAGCATTAGGGTAAGATATATAGAAGCGAAATAAAAATATTTTATTTATTTTAACTAAAGAAACAAATAATCAACCAGCTCCGATTACCACCACGTATGGCTGCTATTCGCTTATGTTGGTTGATTCAGGGTTTGTGCACCGTGCTTCTTATGAACATTTGAATAATCGAAGGTCTTGCACGGTTTTTGCTGGTAGCTGCGTGGGACAGTAACACGAGGCTGTGCGTCCAAGCAGCACTAAATGTCAAGGATGTAGGTTCGCTTGTTCCCGGCACAATTTTAGTTCTCTGTTTCTTATTGTAATGTGCCATAATATTTTTGACAAGGC
Organism: Aplocera efformata; assembly: GCA_921293045.1. Classification (NCBI taxonomy): domain Eukaryota; kingdom Metazoa; phylum Arthropoda; class Insecta; order Lepidoptera; family Geometridae; genus Aplocera; species Aplocera efformata. The sequence continues at coordinate 5,380,823 of OV121057.1, forward strand.
TTTATATTTGCCAGTCACGTAGACGATTCAAATTTTTTAGTGTTGCTAGCTTGCCGTTTCCTGTCTAGCTTCAAACAGGAGTAAATACTATAAAGTAGTTAGGTATTTGACTCAAGGTGATTGATATATCTAACTGAAACCATTATTGCGTAGCTGCAATGGATGATAAATTATTGTTAAAATTATAAAATATATAAGCAAATTATTTCTTACACAGGTGCAATTTTCTTAAATACTTAAGAATGGGCATATTTTTATTTAGTTAATTATTTTTTGTTCTACAAACATTAACTCATTAATTGCGATCCAGACATAGAACAAACATCTATGTTCGTCACACAAATTCATAATCTGGGTTGAATGGAACTGAGCCCACGATTTACGGCGCAGAAGGCAGAGCTATCAATTGATCTGTGAGGTCATTTCTCTTGATGCTGACGTGTTTCCAGACAAGGCGAGAAGTGGTTCCACCTCCGGCGGCACCTGACTTCGGAGCTGACCAGCCCCCACACGATGCAAGGGTTCCTGCCGGAGCTGAACAACATCTGTGACGACTTCCTGGACCTGCTACAATCGTGCAGGAAGCCCGATGGGACCGTTAACGGGTTCGATCAGCTCACCAACCGGGTTGGCCTTGAATGTGAGTGAATTGTCAATAACTGTGATGGTTTTGTGATATAGATGCACATTGCTGAAATTCGCAAGTTGAAGTCATAATGATTTTTTTCTTTATACTAAAGTAACATCCAGCTGAACTCAACATGGAACAGGCCGCCCAATGATAACTGGTAAGCGGAACCCATAATCAACAATAAAAACAGCAGAACAGTCCTAGGTGTAGTCTCCCCACTGAAGTATGAGTAGACCCAAGTCGCATCACGTTGCACCCGCATCTCTCTGAGACGGGGATATAATGGTCATGCGCTTGTTATTTCATCGACGCCTTACCTTACCTTACCTTAGATTACCTGGTACCTTAGATTACCTGGTGCCAGTACAAAGATATCTTATGGCCAGATTAAAAACCACAACAGGTTGATTGCGTTTTAGATAAAATCTGATTTCGAAGTTCACTAAGATTATTGAATTTTAAGTCTGTTAGCATCTTAATTAGAGATGTGCCGACTAGACGACTAGCCGACTCATCAGCTAAGCGGATCACGGTTTCGGGGGTATTTGGCAATTTCCGTGACGCTTCGTTAACAGCTGATTCGCGCGCAAGTCACAATCGCCGCCTGCAAGCGTGTCGGAACATGTTTTGTTAACTTCGTATTGTTCCTTGATTTTATTTTTGTACTGGCCAGAGCGGTGTTTTTGCGTAAAGAATAAAGATAATACCGTTATTGTTCATTAAAGTGAAAGAGTTCAATTAAAATTTAATCATGTCAAAAAGAAAGGCCTGTTTATGGATTTTTTTTTGACCAACTTGATAATGATTCTCTTAATATCAGTGCCAAATGATAGTTTCACGTAGTAATACATTTTACTGAGTGATACATACAAAGTAAGAAGCCGAATAGTAGGCGCTCTTAGCCGAATAGTCGCCGACCACAAAAGTGACTAGTGGGAACATCTCTAATTCTAATGAAGCTATAAAGCTATACTTTTTGGGATATTTACACTTTGAATATTTCGAAAGTAAATCTCATTCAGTTACTTCATAGGTACAATGTCGAGTAACAAAATTATTCGTAACAATTGTTTTTGTATACCTAGATATGTTAATAATATTTTTCTAGCATTATCATGCAGCGAATTTTACTTTAATTCAATTTAATTTGTGACCGGTTAGCTTTATATGTAAATTTTTGCCTTACGTGATTGAAATATATTTACCTAAGATAACGCTTACGATAAACTTGTGCCCTGCATTTACACTTTATTAGGCTTTTTTGGGATTCCGTAGCAAAAAAAAAACCCTATATCTATAGTTTCGCTTTGTCAGTTACAATTAGACAGATAAAACGAAAAAAAGCTATGAGGCACAGCTTTTTTTTCGAGCTTTACTCGGAGACTACGAGTAATAGCACATACCTGAAAACTTGAAGGTATTATTTGGGGGTCCAGAAGCTCGCGTTCGTAATTGAGAACTCTCTAGTATCCCTACATATCAGGTGTGTCTTCAGGTCGGTTAATAAGTAGTCTATTTTTTTTTCAAGCTACTTCAATTATTAAAAAACGCAAGACCGGAAGGAGTGGAAGGGGATTAAGGAGGCCTTTGCCCTGCAGTAGGACGATGCAGGCTAATAATAATACTTCAATTATTGGCGGGTAATGCGTTTCCAAACTCAATAAAAATATGTCTCCTATCTAATTAAGCGATAAAAGAGATCTTAACTAAAATTATAAATGCGCATGTGAGTTTGTATAGTTAAAAAAAAACATTAATGCAAGCGAAGTAAGTAAAAGTATTTATTATTATATAATATATAGTATTATAATAATATTAGGGTAATCAGAAGAACTTGAAAAACACTTTTACAGAAACTTGACCCAAAAGACGTTTTCCTTGACGAGCACGTTGAAATGACTTACCGTTTCTAATATTTCCAATTTTTCTTTCCATAAAAACCTAATTTGGACTAATTACTTTTTAATGGAAAAATGTTAATTACTGAACCCTCACAGTGTGTAGGTATGTACTAATCGCACTTGGCCGGTTTTTATATAAACTTCACGGACCTAAAGTCGTTTCGGTAATTAAGATAACGGACAACAAACAGCTAATTCGTTCGCTTATCGGTTGAATAATTAAATATTGTTTTGTATTTTAGTAACTGACATTTTAGTTAATAATAGACCAAGATATGAGGAACATCATTTGTAGCCGAAATAATTATTATGTCATATAGAAGTATTGATACATACTTTAAAATTCACTGTATGTTCAAATTCGGCGGCGACAAGCTTGGTTGGTAGCCACAAGCGAGGGATCCCGGGTTCGTTTCCCGGCTGGGGCCAGCTTTGTGTGATGAGGGTATCTTTGTCGGGTCTTGGGTGTGTCTTTATTCATGCCATCTGCGTCACAGGGAATCCTAGTGCAGGGGTATGAGTATGAGTGTGTAGGGCATCAAAAGGTACACACCTACATACGCGAGCAACTGCACCCCTCTAATAATTGTTTTAGTTGTCCATCTTTGCATTATTGCCTTTGTAATGAAACCGGTTTGGGACACATCAGTTGGATGGTTTCAAAGTCTATTACGGACATAGGTAGAAACAATATTTGGATGTAGGGATGGTTAACGGATAGAAATGAACTAGCTATACTATACTGGTGGCACCTAAGATATTTCCTGGGAGCTAGGATTGGAGACTAGTGCCCACTGAAGCTTGACATGTGATAATGAACATGACGCGTTAGATAACGATGTAGGTCAGATATCTTGGAATAGCGTTAGGCCGACGTACCCGCATGCATGCGTGCATAAAGGAATGTGCAACACAAGTGCAACATTAGAATTGCATTATGAAATAGTAAACTTACGATACTAGGTGAGGAAGGTTGTATCCAAGCGTTCCAATAATAAATTCCAGTAAAGTAAATGAAAGGCACGGGTTGGAGATCTTTATGATACTAATGAATCGGTAATATATTGTAACTAATTATAAATAAAAGATATGCAGACATATTATATAATTGTATTATATTCGGAAGTCGGATTGAGAAGCGCCCTCGCTATACATTAATGTTTATAATTAGATTATCTAATGTTGAGAAAACCAAGGAAGAGTCAAGGTCAAAACAAATGATTTTCTTTGAATTCTTAAGCCAGTTTTTTTTTACTAATAAGGAGGTATCACTACATAGTATAAAACAAAGTCGCTTTTTCTGTCCCTATATCCCTATGTATGCTTAAATCTTTAAAACTACGCAACGGATTTTGATGCGGTTTTTTTTAATAGATAGAGTGATTCAAGAGGAAGGTTTATATGTATAATACACTAGCAAGTCACCCCGGCTTCGCACGGGTAGTTTCTGATACGATACTGATGCTTTACTAACCGTGCAAAGCCGGGGCGGGTCGCTAGTTCGTTATAAATTAGGAAAAAGTTGTTGTGCATGAGCGTGACTAGTTTTTGTTTAGTTTAGTTTTTAGACATTGAATGGATTTGGTGCAGGGCCCGAGATCTAAATCCGATAATAAAACAGAATCATGAAAAGAACGCGTTCGATAAATTTGTACCTACAGAAAAACAAAGTAGAAAATCGAAAGGAATAGACTTGGTTTGGTTCCTTCGGTTGGGGAGTACCTAAATCGTATTTCTGTTGTAATCGTATTCTGGACGTAACAGCGTAACATCAGGTGGGCCACCTGATGTTAAGTGGGTACATAAAAAGAATACTCGACTTTCAAAAATTTGATCACTTACGCTTTTCAGGAGCTCTTCGGACAAGTCCTACATTCTATCGTTTGGTCGAGAACCAGAAATTATCGCAAGCCATTGCTGTAATGTATCCATAATAATGTTTGTGGTAATGTGTCTGTAATGGGAGTGGCTCACATGGAATTAACAAGCTTATCTCAAACATTTACTTTTCTAGATTTTTTTTGGTTTGTAAATACTGTTACAGATTTAAGAAACATCCATATATTGGAATAGAAATCAACTGACTGCAATACTGAGTAGGAAAGGAAGGAAGGAAGGAAGAAGGAAAAATAACGAATAAACCCACTTTAATACTTTCATCATTGATTTTACGCTCTAAATAAATGAGACCACAAAAATTCAAAAGTCGCACAAAATACCAAAAAAAATAAACAAATTGGCCCAAAAGAAATCGTGTAAATCTCCTTTTTAAAAACTGTTAAATAAGAGTGTAAGGATTATTATTATATAATAGTTATCTAAAATAGTACGGTCATGGTAACTATATTTACTTACACCGAATTACTTTTTGGGAAGGGTCCGTCTCTGATGTCAGGATTTTAAAACCGTCCGAAGGGCTCCGACATGGCTTATTGACAGCACAATTTACCCTATTGTAAGACAAATTCCTTCAATTTTTATTCCTTCTAGTCGTACTCATTGTCATCTCAATAAAAACTTTTTTAGCTGTATGCGGCCTCATGCTGGGCAGTCGCCTAGGCTTCCTGGAGCGATGGATGTCAGGAAGAGCCGCCACCTTAGCAGCCGCCGTGAAAGCCCACTTCAGGGCACAGAGGGATTCCTACTACGGTGCGCCCATGTGGAAATTTGCACCCACTACATTGTACCGAACTTTTGTGAGGAGCGAGGAGACTATACACACGTAAGTGAATTTTTTTTTGGCATCAGCGTGTTCCTTTCGGTTTGCCTCGAGAGATAAGGAGAGAGATATTGCCTAGGAAATAGGCAGAGCGATCGCAAGTTAGTAAGCCGAGCAAACCGATATGTTGGACTGTGATGGTCTGATCTGGAATAGTAATTTGGGTTTTATTGGTGTACTTTACCGCTAAGTAGTTAAGAAGTATTGTGATGTTACATCAATGAAGAGGAAATAGCAGAATATCTAAGAAAACTTAACATAAATTTCCCGAGACTAAGATGTGTTATGTTTTTAACTGATGCCTTTGTACAATTTATATATGGAAAACAATTAAGAGAGTACCAAAGGTGACCTAAACTTAAGATGATCTGAAAATGGGTAATATTTATTACATTTAGCGGAGGTGTTCTAAATATTACCCGTTCTCAGACTTTTAATAAAAAAAATTAACAATAGAACCGACACGTGTTACGCCTCCTTACGAGGTATTCTCGATGAGGCCATCAAAATCCATCAATTATTAAATAAACCTAATTGGGCAAACAGCTAGCACAATTATATTAGAAATTAGATATATAAGCTTCAGTCATCGTTTTTGGGGATTGTATACAGGCGAAATAAAGCTTCGGTATAACAATGGTTGCCAAGATAGGCTTGGGTCGGTTGGCGACAAATTTCTTTCCTCATCAGAGTTCCAACAAGGAAGTGGCAAGATGTAATTCCTTGTTGGAAATTTTGCAATGCGACATACGTTTCAAACATTATCCTTCATTCAATATTTAAATGAATGAATACAAAAGCTTGCCCTTGCCTTTCAATAGCAAATAAAACTTATACGTGAAGTACCTACCAATGACGTGCCATTGATGAACAGTTTATGCTAGACTTGATTGTAAAATATTAACTAAACATTCTAATACCAAAATATATCCTACATAAAAAATATAGTTGTTTCTCTCTCTCGAATATGGTAGGAGTTAGTTAACATTTAAAATAATATTATAATAATAAATTTATGTTACTTAAAATTTGTGTTTACATTGAACAATACATAAACCACAAGATTAGGTACCACAATAATTTTCATTTTACGAAAAACTAACACAAACAACGTATCAGGATTACATATTAATTACATATTATTACATTCTTCGCACAACGCTTTTCTTCTACGCTTCTTCTAGTTTTATTTACTGATTTATGTAGAATTTAGGGATAATATACATTAATAATTGGTAAGGGATTCGACAAATTGAGGGTATTTTACAAATATGGCAACAATAGGTTTATTAGTGCGCTGTGGGCGTGATCGGTCGCAGCGTGTAAATGGCGTAGTCCAGAAGTGAACTAATGCGAGATTTGCTTGAAAATATTGTTGTGCGCAATACGTACTTGAACATCGTAAGGAATCCTGCATGTCCTAGAACTAAAATTGAATGTGACAACTATCAGTCCCTGCAGAGGGAACATTAGAGGTTGATAGGGTAGCAATAATCGGGCAAACAATTGAATAACACCAATTTTTGGCAGTATAGTGTCTGAGCTGATGGAGGAGGCAAAGCAGCGGACAAAGGGCACAGCTCAGGATGATGGTATGCGGGAGATCTTCTTAAAAATACTTGATAACCCAGCGCTGGACATGCGTGACAAGAAGGCAGCAGTCATCGACTTTATCACAGCTGGGATTGAAACGGTACGATTGAGTTACCTTCTACTATTAGCCAAACTTGTCCAATATAAATGAGCTTCATTATAATGGTCGCTGTGATTGCATCTGACCAATTATACAAATATACTCTAAAGTTCTAAACTACAATTCTTCCATCTTCATTCATATTAGGAATATTCATATACAGATACAGAATGTGAGAGTGGCACGTCACTGGAAACTGAAACTTCGAATTTCCACAATAGACAAGATAAATAGATTTGCATATTTATCGTGTAATAATCGTTATCAATTGATATAACCATTGGATTTTACTTGAAATCATATGTATGTATAATATGTTTTTGCCAATTATAGGGACAATTACCTATTGAGAACCTAACGAATGCTACTGACAACACTACCAGTAGTGAGCGACTCTAAAGATTAATAAAGAATAAATACATATTCCTTTTTTATACCAGTGGTTCTTTATCTTTCATAGTTGGCAAACAGCCTAGTCTTCCTTCTCTATCTGCTAAGCGGCCGCCCAGATTGGCAGAGACGGATAGTCACAGAGATACCTTCGTGCACGTCGCTCAGTGTCGAAGAGTTGGCAGCAGCGCCATCTGTACGGGCAGCTGTCAATGAGGCGTTTAGACTGCTACCGACTGCACCATTCCTAGCCAGGTTACTGGAGGCGCCGATGACCATTGAGGGAAATAAATTGCCAGCAGGGGTGAGGATCAAAAATTTAAGATATATTCGATCTGGTTTTCAGACAAAAGATACTAGACTCTTAAGATCTAGATCTCATGATGATGAGCCTCAGAATTTTGCGCATGTAATTAAAGAAGGCGCTCGCATTTAAAAGCTGGCACTGTAGACCATAATAAAAATATGCGACTACGTTCAGCGGCAAACTTATTGGGGCTGAAATGATATAAAGTTCTCATAAAACTATTTTATACAAGCCACAATAAATAGCCGCCACTGCCGTCATATTATGGCTGTTATAATATCATTTGAAATATGCCTTTCCAGAAAGTCGTAACTAAAAGCAAAAAATTTGAGACTCCAGGCTTACCTACCTATTTAGTTTTAAAAAGTTTCAACTGCTATCCAGATCCTTAAAGTATACCAATTACAGAAAAAGTTGTTGACAATAATATGTTTTTAGACATTCGTGCTAGCCCACACTGGGGCAGCCTGTCGCCGGGAAGAAAACTTTTGGCGACCGCAAGAGTACTGTCCAGAACGATGGCTTGAAATCCGAGAACCGCATGCGGCATCACTAGTTGCGCCTTTCGGCAGAGGACGCCGAATGTGTCCCGGAAAGAGATTCGTTGAACTCGAGCTCAATGTCTTGTTAGCTAAGGTAACTTTTTCTTTAATTCTGTGCCATAGACGAACGGAAGGTTAAGACCGCCAGATTCTTGCCTTGACTCGTTAGCATAATAAAAGAGATTAACCTTAATTTGATAATGCTTCAGAAGTTTCTAGTAGCCCACTATTTTCTCTTGAGTTTCGAGCTTCGAAAATATTTGAGTAAACTGTATCCATTAGAAACTAGACTTTTGACAACTATTCGTACAATCATTTCGTCCTTTATTTCTAAACCACACGACATCTTCGAAGTTTTTAATATTGCGTTTACTGTAAACTCGACAAATTTGAACTTATGCATTTAATTATGTTTGTATCTTCTTTTCAGATACTGCAAAGATGGCGAGTAGAGTTCGAGGGCGAACTAGACATACAGTTCGATTTCCTGTTGTCTCCTAAATCACCAGTAGGGCTTCGTCTAGTCGAGTGGTAGGCTGTGGCATAGTTATTATTGTCACCCGTGCTTACCTTATACCTGGATATATTCGCGGTACCATTTGGCAGCAAAAAACACATTCCACCTAAAAATATTATTATAATAACTACCTACCAATATTCTCTTGTAAGAAAGAGCTCAACCTTCAATTTTGATGACGTTAAGATGGTGTTTGAAACTAAGTTCAGTAACTTCGTAAATATATTTTAACAACACTTCTTTAAAAATCTTTTCCAAGAACCTTTATTACAATACATCAATTCTTTTGTGAGCAAAAAAATACGAGTAGGTAAAATATAAAAAAGTTCTATCATTATGTCGATACACGTCGATCGGAGTTCTGGCAGATTTGATACTTAACTAACATACCTATTTGATTAGGGATTTGATCGGAATTGTCGTGTACTGAATTTCTTGCGTTTAATTGATTTCAATTTTATTCCGATTCTAATCATGCACAGGATCCGTTACATACTGATAGGTAAGGAAAACAGAAGCTGGAAATGTTTTCGAAGTATGGAACCATTGTTTTTTTTAAGCAAATAGCTTGAACCACTACTAAATTGATTCTTAGAAAGGGTATTTGCGTGTGCAGCGATCGAACCATCGACTACATAGGCGCCTATATAAGCGAAAGGCGTCACTCATCGTCAGCGCCGTAATCGTCTTAAAAGAGAGGTTTTTAATCATCAATTTATAATCACGCCACTGGATGATTATGAATTCTTGATTAGTTATTTTTTATGATATTGTATTTTGACAAATCAAATACAAATGACACGTTATCAACACAACCGTGAATAATAAAAGTATTTTTTGTAATATATTTCACCAGACTGATTACTAGTAGATATTTATACACATTCTCGTTCGTTCAAGCATGTAATTTTTTGATTTCCAACCTCTGTAACTAAAGCTTTATTCATACTAAAGATAAAATTATTACGTAGCTTTATACTTATTAGGTACATGTAAAATTAATGAAGTTTAAACTGAAAATCTAGCGTTTAAAAGTTATTATTGAAGATATGCAAAATAAATGTCTTCCAAAGAGTGATTTTACTAATGATTATAGTTTGTAACATTCATTTGGAATAAATAACCTAGGACTTGATATTTGATATACAATATATACCCAAGTATATTTAAAATAACTCAGGATGCAAATGAAACTTCACTACTGATAAGTTTTCGTCACAATAATTACGTATAATTACTCGTTTTAAATAGATACGTTCTAGTTATAGCATTGTAACATGGCTGTGTTATTATCAAAAACATAATTTTATTAAACGTTATAACCGAAAATACCTCTGTTTATAAGACTGCATACCGCCACCTAAATGCATTTTTTGGGATTGTAAGAATGTATACCCCTAGTTCTATACGGCTACTTTATTCTTTTAAAATGTACAGCTTCTGAAGTGTTTGCAAAATGGCTGTGACGTTTTGAAATATTTTATCCCCATGTGCGATTCAGAATTCTTCAGAAATCTGTAAATTATTAATACTAGACACGCAATTTAGTACTGAGAATTTACGCGCCGAATAGCAACTCGGTCAGTCAGCCGTGAGCTATCGTCGAGTGAAGCTATTCAAATATGCGCTGTATGTATTTAAAAGCAATATCATTGCTTTTAAATTCATACAGCGCATATTTGAATCAGCTTTGACATTATTAACCATTACTTTGGGAACTGGGATACGAGTGTACTACTTACGTTATTGCTATTAACACACGTTATGCTCCCATCATGCTCCCATCTGCGATGGTTTTTGGTATAAACTGCGTGTCTAGTAGGTACATATTAAGTCTATGCCTTTATTTGGGAAAATAAAGTTTATCTGTAAATATAATGTGTCCTTTCTTTTGTAGTTGGCAACTAGGATCATTCCATTGTTGTGTGATTAATATTAAGAGAACGTTTCTTTCTATAGATTGTGTCAGCTCAATATCTTAGTAGAAGTGGCCATTTTCTATGTTTATTATTAGTTTTAAATGCTTTTTCATTATGATATAAAAAGCAACGATATTTTTGCTTTATAAAGTAACTCCTTAATTATTATTTGTTTAGGTTTGTTATGATTGATGTTTTACATGAATATTATCAATATATTAAGTGAGTAAATGATTTGATATAATGGTCGTGTGTTCTTTCATTTAGTTTATTATGACTACAGAAATAAAAACATCTGTATATATATATATATATACCTAATACATCATTAGCTATCACCGGAAGTTATATACCTGATACCAAATTATATTATTGTAATTACTGAATCCTTCTGTCTCTATCTCAAAAGCTCCTTCTTTTTATATTTTTACGTGATCGATGACGGGTTGTCACCTCTGCGCATAACAGCAGCAATATGACGTGAGATCCACCTGCTATAGGTATAGCAGGTATGGGAAATACCAGTAGGTCATTATCATTAATGACATATGAGTATAAGACGAAAATCTTATCAGTGATATATATATCGTCACTGGAAAAGCAAAATTACCGTAGCGCCAAAAGGCCATTTCGAGAAAAAGCCATTTAAAGTTTTTATTTTTGAAAAAAAAATCATAACTTTCTATCTAATCATCCGATTTTAATGAAATAACTTTATGTGTAAACCTTTTCTTATTTTCTGTCTTTATTTGTATGCTGCATAATGCTTTGAAGGTTATTTTACGAAATAAGCGGCGAATAAGTAATATGAACTAATTTTGAAGTAAGCCAAATTTACTTCCATGCCATCAATTTAAATTTTCTTTGCATTTAAAAAGTACTGATAACGCATAACATACAGTTATAAAATTAGCTAAAAATTTCTTTTAATGTATCTGTACTGCTATTCATATGAAGTACAATTACTTCAAGGACTCATTAACAGTTTTCACATATCTAGTATAATGACATATGAGACGATAAGATTATTAAGCAAGTTCACCAACATTTCTTAAAAGTAAGTTTGACTTAATGATTTGTCGGGCAAACAGACGTTAGAAATAAATTATATTTTTTTATAAAAACTACTAATAACTGCTTGATTTAAAAATGTGGCTTGCATTATACTGAAGTACTATAGTATACATGAATACATGAAAAATTACTTAACAATAATTACCTATATCTAAACGTTTTTTTTCTAAGGATTATGAATTAAATATATTGTAGGTACACCACATGCATCCAGCACGTACCAAAATATTCATAACATAACAACCCCCTTAGTAGTCGGTATATTAAAATTGTAAAATTACTAAATTATTATTAAAAACTAGCGACCAACCCAGGCTTCGCCCTGGTACATTTTTATTTTCATACAAACCTTGCCCTGACAATTACGAACACAACAAACAAAAATCAGCCAAATCGGTCGAGTCGTTGTCACTTGAAGCTCTTACAAACATGCGGCAATTGATTTTTATTTATGTAGAAAATGTATATTATAAAAGTATTTTAATAAAATACAGTCATCAATAAGCTAACGTTTAATTGAATGAAAAATAAATGTTTTCATACTTACAATTATTACAGTCAATTATCTCAACAAAGTAGACGTTTCATAGAACCGCTAAACGTTTTAAAATTACATAATATAATAGTTTTAACTTATTCTTCTCATTGGATAATCCTCACGACAATCGCACTTCGTACATAGGAACATCATTTTTACTTTTTTAATCTTACTCACTAGCTAAAGTTGAGAATCAATGTTTTCTTTCAGTCTTCAACAAATTACCGACAAATTATATAATAAAATAATTTACTTCTAAGATTAAGTCAATCAACAATAACAATAACTTTAAGTATAGTATGGTATGTTATGTGTAGTTTTAGCTTATAAATTATAATCTAAGTCATCGCACTAGTTAAAGTTGAGAATCGATGTTTTTTTTTCAGTCTTCAGAATTTTTTTGAAATATATTTTTTTAATATTAAATTAAAAAGAAATATCTGGTTATGTAAGAGAAATAAAAAAATGCAATACTTAAGTATACTTAGTACTAATTTCGATGATAAATATACTTAAGTACTGCAGTATTAAATATGTTTTTTTTTTAAATCAACCGAATAATTAATCATCGAAATTAGTACTTATGTAGTTAGTATAGTTAAAACAGTGTGTTAGTACTGTAACAATTAAAACAAAAATCTATAAAGAAGATGAATGATAATGATCATCCTGTTATTCGGAATATACCTCTTCCTCTATATCTGTATCAATTAAATAATCTTGAACATTATTAGCATAGTTCAACCTTTTGTACTCTTCATGATACATGATACCCTTGGTATGACATTCGTGGTACACAGTTTGTTGAGATCCATGTATTTCTTTTTAGATACTGATAGCAAAGCTTTGTAACAAGGTTTTAATTGAACGGTGACTTTTTTCTCCATTATTTCAACTTCTTCAATTTCTGCACCTGGATTCAAGGAAGAGATTCGGTTTCATTTCTTTGGCTGGCATAATTTTCCCTTTCTTTGTTATATATCCATGACCGGATTCTCTCTTACTTTTGGTGTCTTTTCTAATATTCTTCCGTTTCTTTTTTTTTGTGATACAGTACTTGAACTGTCACGGTCTACGTAAAAAGTTTTATCCATCCGTCGACTGTCTTCGGTTATATATTTTTCCGTTTCAATTTTTTGAGTTTTTTCTTTACTAATTCTTTCAGAGTCTGATGATTCCAACCCACTCTCTTCCCAAGATGAAGAGCTCCATACAAAATCTTCAGTGCCTGACAAAAAATCTACAAATTTTTGTCGCTTCTGCTGTCTTAAAAATTTCTCTCTTACATATTTATCATGTTTAATTTGCTTGAGCATCTGAGATTTATTTTTTTCGTGACTACACTCCCCACTTTTGACGCCATTTCCTACTTGACATTGTGGCTGGTTTAAATTGGGCTCATTTTCTATATCTCTCACAGAACTTTTTTTTATGTCTTGGTTCATTTTTTGATTCAGGTATCAAAAGTATAAAATTTTCTTGAAATATAGCAGATCTTACGGCGTTATCTATCAGTTTTTCTTCTCTATCTTCAAAGTTTTTATTTCTTCCTCTTATATCTTCGTTAGTTTTATCTATTTTAGGTGATGTTAAGTTTAGTTCCATGACATTTTCTGCCAATAAAGAAGATTTAACAAGCTTATTTTCTGTAGTTTTTAATTTACGCCATAGGCTATATTATAATTGTCTTGATTTTTTTCATCTAATCTTATCTTTTTTGGCTCATTGATTGAATAAGCAACATCATTGTTTTCTATTTGAGATCTTTTATTGCCTTCACAAATTTTAATATGATTAACTTCTTTGACTTCTAGTTTTTATTTATATATTATTAAGAGATAATTCATTTTCTGTATCTTTGTATTCATGTAAATCTTCTGTAAATCTTTAATGTAAATTTCTTTGAAATCTTTTGTACATTTTGAATCCATAACAATTTCAGACAAATTAAATTTAGAATAATTATTTTCTAGTTTAATTTGAAGGCAATTGTTAACTTGTATGTCATTATTCTGAATTTTTATTTCTGTTTTGGTCGAATGATTCTTCTTTTCATTATCAGTAATATTTACGTTTTGCGTATCAACTAAACCGATCGGATTCCCGTCTTTTAAACTTATATCGGTATATAACTCGTTAGGTTTGTTGAAGACAACATTTGGTGTACCGTTTGCTTCTAATTTACATTCAATATTATAAATCTCAAATTGGCCATCACAATCAAAGTGTTCCCATCGAATTTGATCACAAACCTCTTCAATTTCGTGTCGTCTTGCAATTTCTTTAAAAATTTCTAATTCTTTTTGTATAACCGACGTATAACGACCATCTTCTCTCTCAGTATATTTTACCTGATGCGAGTCATTACTTTCATTAGTCAAGTCGTAAATTTGTTGATTATTCCCAAACGAAGGGGCTGTATTTCCTTCTGCGTTACTTAAAAAAACAGGTTCAGGTTTTTGTTTTGATTCAGTTTTTTTAGTCGTTCGAGTAATTTTTAGTTTTTGTGGAGTTTTAAATATCAATTTTCGTACTACCTTTAATTGCGGGCCCATTGTTTTTGAGGTTCCAGCTTCAGCAGGCTTCTGATTGTTGATCAAGTTTTTCACTCTAGATTTTTGTGAAGTTTCACACATCAGTTTTCTCCTTAAGTTTAAATCGGGATCATTTGTCTTCGAGGTTCCAAGTTTAGGGTCCTGATTGCAGTTTGAGTTTCTCGCATAATTTTTGTAATAACTTCTCCTGTTACTATCCATGACGATCTGAAATAAAAATAAATCTTCTTCAATCTTTGTCATCCTTTTACTTGACATACCTACCCACTTATTTAAATACAGGCCTAACTATCTACCTACTCGGTCACATTATTTACACCTTTACCTTCTTGCTTTACCGGAAAAACGGTCATACTTACAGACTTACCAAACTAGTGTGATTTTAATGCTAACTTTAGATTATAACAACAAATAATAAAATCCATGCTTAGATTTTCACTTCACTATCAATGTTGCGAATCACACTAAATTTATCACGTAAACAATAACAATAAACGATCGTCATTTACAACTACGTATTTTAACTCTAGGCAAATACTCATACTACAATACTAATAAATGAAATAAACAATGTACTTACCTATTTTAGGATTCCGTTATTGCATAATCACCACCAGTCTTCTTCCAAATTTCCTACTATTTTGTGTACAGCGGAAACTAATGCACTTCCTTCCGCAACAGCACTGTCGAGCAGACTGACTGGAGAGCGGCGCGCGCGCGAGTTTGCACTATGAAGTCGATACTTATACAACAATATTTCATTAATTTTTCTAATATAATTGCACGTAAACGACCCTGATTAACAAAACAATTTCATAATATTTTACTCATATTACGTTGTCGGGTATTTGACTATTTCTTCAATGATAAAATATAAAAATATTATCCCAGTACAAATTCTTATTATATCTGGTTAATGATTCACTATTCAGACTATTTTACCTTCAAGGTTTCTTCTAAAATTATAATTATTATATTAGCAACTTTACCTATTAAATGTAGTATTTAAATTGAAAGAAAAGATAAAATACTTTTGTGACTTTTACAAAAATTAACTGCAATGCAAAATAACTGATAGCCCACAAACTTGCTAAATATCGGTGAGGCTAAATTACATATAAGCCATTTACTCAATAAAAGCGAGAAGGCAAAATTTCATATACGCCTTGCTTCATTTCTATGGGCAAAAGTCAAAATTACTTTCACTGAGTTATTATTAAATTCCAAACAGAGCACAAATCCTTAAATAACATTATTCTTGGACAGCAGAAAGTAAATTGTACTTAGATAGAAATTTTTATTTTTTTACAATATGAAAATATGACTTATGCGACACAAATGAAAAAACCACCCAAAATTGTGTCGCTTCAGTAATCAAAAAAAGGAAATACCTGCTTTCTTACGGGTTACTGAAGCGCCAAAAATATGCTCCGATTTCGATGCTACCTACATTGATCGACGCAGAAAAAATCGCAGATTCCAAATATATATATAACTTAATATGCCCAATTTGGCGGTTAAGTAATTTTGCCTTTCCAGTGACGATATATTCATAAAAATATCATAAAACATACTAGCTGCGCTCTGCGGTGTTACCCGCGGTATGCTGGGATCAAAAGTAGCATATGTGTTAATCCAGGATATAAGCTATCCTGGTACTAAATTTCATCCAAACCGTTGAGCCGTTGGATCGTAAATGGGCCACAAACAGACACATACAATCTTTCGCCTTTATAATATAAGTGTGATATTAATTGTTTAGGTTATAGATATACGACATCATAGAATAGATAAAGAAACTTATCTTGAACACATATTAATATTAGCAGTGCCTCGATCGCGAACAGGCATCTTACATTGTATTTGTTTCCCAACCTAAAATTAAATATTAATACATAATTTGCGTGGTTTATATAACCGAAAATAAAATTTGTATCAAAAAAATGATAAAAAATCACTTGAGGTTTCAATGATAATTGCGGTTTATTTATCAGAAGAAAATATTTGGCAACACTGACTATAAATAAGGACGGAACGTTTTATCATTTGTGGATTGTCTGTCAACTCAAGCAAGCTCACTCACTCAGTAGTGTACTCTGTAGTGCAGATGAAGAACGTCTGTCAACAAATATAACCTCTTTGGATTTTTTTATTTTTATTTTCGTTTCCATTCCGGCCAGTACAATGAAGTTCTGTGCAAATATATCGTTTATGTTCGGCGAGGCATCTTCGATTTTGGAAAGATACGCTTTGGCCAAAAGTGCTGGGTTCAAAGCTATAGAATCAGGATTTCCTTTAGGTTTTTCTTTGGAACAAGTGAAAGAGGCCAAGGAAAAAGCCGGTATTGAACAAGTTCTGATCAACTTAAAAACTGGTATGTAATTTACAAAAGTAATCGATTATCCATCTTCGTTATTAATAAACAGATGTATAAATAAATAAAAATATACTACCTACCTAAATTTACCTCCACTATCACAATTGAATTATTTATTTTCATGTTGCTTTTATCAGTTTGGAGATCATGAACTTGAACTGATAAGAGATTTTCAATTGTTTATTGTAAATGTTCTAGAATTCACAGAACTAAAGCGCATTATATTGTGTTATGCATGTTTTGTGTGATGAGCACAAAGCTTGTTTTCCGGTTTTAGATTTTTGTGTTTAATATATGTAGGCACGTCGCCATTTTAATCAAAGTTTTTCTACTGATTGATGTACTGATACTGATGTACTTATATTATGTATGTACAAACCCTAAGTAATTGTGAACCCATAAACCCTACTTTGTTGAGTCGTTGCTTTTAGCCAAATGGCTTCAGTATTTTTATATTTTTTTAAATGCGTTTGAAGCTATGCTCGAGCAGACTTGATGTTACAATGTTACGCCTCAAGAACAGGCACTTGAGGCGTAACATTGTAACATCAAGTCTGCTCGAGCATTTTACCGGCACCCAGACCCTTCCACCGAAACCTTTCCGGACGAACCTGGCACAAGTTCTACTACTTTGGTTACTTTCACAACACACGGGAGACACATGTAGGTCCTTATTACTTCGAATTTTTAATCAACTTGTAATTTTGCTTCTTTCAGGCGACACATCAAAAGGCGAGTTAGGTGTAACCGCAGTGCCCGGCAAAGAAAACGAATTCAAGGAAAACTTCAATACCACCGTCCAATACGCGAAGGCAGTAAACGCCAGGAAGATACACATAATGGCGGGAAAATTAGACCAGGTGTCGCAAAACAACTGGGACACTTATGAGAGCAACCTTAAGTTTGCGGCAGATGTGCTGAGGAATGAGAATCTAGTGGGAGTGATCGAGCCGATCAATCAGTACTCTGTACCGCAGTACTTCTTGAGCGATTACCGGAAAGGTATGAATCAAAGAAAAACCAAGCACGTTCAACACGTACCCCCTGTACCTCCCTAAAGGAGCAACAAAAACTAGCAACAGAACCTGTGCCAACAAGCACTGCCGTCAAACCTAGTAATCCGCCGCCAAGCAGTGGTACTGCTGTGTTAAATTCAAAATCTACACTACCCTCTTTGAGAGCCATATCCTTGACAAAATGTTCATATTTTTCTGTATTGTGTCGTATTCTACTAAACGTTATTTATAATTCTAGCTGTTGAAATAATAAAGCGCATAAACAGCCCCCATCTCAAGTTGATGCTGGACGTGTTCCACTTGCAACAGATCAGTGGAGACATCACTCACGCCATCACCAAACTCATGCCTTACGTTGGACATGTCCAGGTAATAAGAAAACAATTGATGCTTTAGATGGCGAGATAACAGTAATAGTTGCACACTTGTAAAACGTCATTAGATTATCAAAACAGAACCTCTCGTTTAACAAAGTTTTCCACATTTCAGATAGCACAAGTACCGAATCGCAACGAGCCGAACACACCGGGCGAGATAAATTACGAGTACGTACTCCAACAACTGGCCGACAGCGGTTACAATGACTGGGTTGGACTTGAGTATAAGCCATTGGGCGGCACCAAGGATGGCTTGGGCTGGATCAACAAATACGGCTACAGCCTTTAAAATCTCAACAACAAAACACTATGTGCATGCACTTAAGTCTGCTATTGTGATAAGAAACAATATATTTCCTTTCCTGGTGGTGCACTTATGTCCGAATACTTCAACAAGTTTAAAATTACTAGGTCGCACTTGAGTATAAGCCACAGCAAGAATGGTCTGGACTGGATCAACAAATATGGCTACAGTCTTTAAGAACCAACCAAAAACATCACTCCATATGCGTGCACTTAAAACTGATACTGTGATAAGAAAAGCTATATTTCCTTATTCTTGTTGGAGCACCTAAGTCTGAATATTTACTTCAACAACAGGCCCATAGAGGTTACAATGACTGGGTCGGACCTGAGTATAAGCTATTAGATAGCACTAAGGATGTGGACTGGATCTACAAATCTGCTATAGCCATTAAAAACGCAATAAAAGAAAAAAAAACAATTAAATATGAGCATTTACAAGTCTGCTATTGTGATAAAAATACGCCATATATTATATTCCTATTGGAAGACACAAATCGCCTCAAGATCTGTATAGGTATTTCCATACCCAATACGAATATGTGCAGGGGATGAATCCAAGAAAAAATGTAATTCTTTTGCTTTATTTTAACTGGCTGTTTCAACATAATTGCTGTAACTTTAACAATTGCCTCCTGCATTATATCAAACCAAATAACCAGTCACCAATTTTTTTATGACTTGGCAATAATACAATTGCTACTCAGCCATAGGCGCCAATAACGACAAAAGATTACAGGTGCAATTCAACCTTAATTAAGTTTAAGAACACACCATTGTGATATAGTTAAATGAAAATAAATTGTTTACTAAGTGTGTAAACATATTTTATTACTATGATTGAATTACAAAATATATCTAAATTAATACTAACTTAAGCATGTCTAGGCGGGAGTGTAGAAAGACTGCACCCAGAAGTGTTTCTTAACTGCATCCAGAGAGAGGCGATCTTTGCTTGAATGTTGCAGAAGCTGGAATAGATAATTGGTTAATAATATAATATTATATTATAGTAATATTATATTATTCTAGCACATGCAATATTGGACTACTCTCGGCAAGCCAGATATATTGCAGGTTACAATTTTAAATCACAATAGACACTGTTTTGTCATAAATTCAAAAGCATTTAATCAAAGACTATCTTTAATTTATTATATGTTATTCTCTGATGTGATAATTACATAATTTTTGATTAGTTAAATCTATGTAAATAAAAATTCAATCATGATTTTTACCTTTGATATGAGATCCTTAGCACCTTCCGGCACACAGCTAGGGTAAACTATGTCCAACGCGAGAATCCTCTGATATGTCTTGTCCTGCCCCTCGCTTTCAAATGGAGGCTTTCCCACCAGGAACTCATAGAGGAGTACACCGATACACCAGTGATCCACGGAGACATCATAGACTTCTCTCTTTATCATTTCTGGGGGGAGGTAGTCTAGGGTTCCACACATTGTTTTACGTCTGGAAAATATGAGAAGTTATTTAGTAGTAGTTATAGTTAGCCCCTGGTCAACAAATAAGACAGGACACAGGACTTTTTTTAATTGCATCTCAGTATGAACAACTTTACCCAAAAATAATTTTCGTTTTGAGTTAGGTACAATAAAATTGTATAGAGTGACTACTTACAAAGAATATATGAAAAGAGTCTTCCTCATAACTAGAGACCAAATTAAAACATAGACATAGTCTTGAAAATAATCTACACAGTCATTAAAAGTAGAACAAAAATTATTTATTAGCCGTAATATCTACCAATTATTAATATTTGGTTATATTATTATTGCATGTAAACTAAAAAGTGTTATTCTTAGTACTAATATGAAAAGACTACATTTTTAACTAAATATGTTCTGCATAGCCTCTAATGTTCCCACTGCAGGGACACTGGCCTACTCTCGATAATTAAAAGTGAATGGGCTTTGACCTACCACGGGAGCCAAATCTGTATGGATGTGTGTTATATGTATGTTACAATACATGTCTTTAAATATTTGGTTCTAAGACATGCCGGTTTCTTCACATTGTTTTCCTTCACTGGTTCGAGCACAATTTTTTAAAGTAAATAACCATTGCTGGTGCACTCCCATTGCTGTTTCAATGGAACGGTGATGATAAAATTCATAATTCATAATTAGTCAGCTTACCTTTCTGAAGGAGCATGAACTGACCAGCCAAAGTCAGCCAGTTTGATGTCTCCATTGTATGCAACAAGGATGTTCTCGGGCTTAATATCTCTGTGTATCACATGGTGCTTATGGCAGTATTCCACTGCATCTGCAACCTAGAAACACACAAAGATTTTACAAATCAAAATTATGAGAATAAAGACCTATTATTATTGAATATTTTAATTATGGTTTTGCTTTTCCAGTAAATAAAAAGGGAGCAAAGAGTGTGTGAAAAAGGAATCATAAAATAGGGATATCACCAAAATATTCACCATCATTATGAACATCACTACAATATTTGCCATTATTAAGCCAGTTTGTAGGTTAAATTAAACTAAAATTCTTGATAACAATCTAGTTTCGACTTACTTGATAAATATATTTGGCGGCTCTAGCTTCTGGGAATCTGCCTTTAGGTGAGCTGGTGAGATGCTTGTAAAGCTCACCACCAGCGGCAAACTCAATCACCAGATATATACGTCTCTCATCATGGAACCATGTCAATAGACGAAGAATATTTGGATGCCTGAAAGCCGCAATTTGTAAATTACTTATTGGTTCTACTGAAATTATCTTAGGGTATTATTAGGTACGTGATGTAGCAAGTATTTATAATTCACACTAGGTGGATAGTTGCAGGGATAAAGATCTTACACTAAATGCGACTGTATTTCAATTTCTCGCATTACTTGTCGTTCACATCTCGACTTTACAATCTGACTTTTGAACAAGGTTTTTATGGCCACCAAATATCCAGTTTTCTTCTCTCTAGCAACGTTAACGTGTCCAAATTTGCCTTGTCCGAGATTGGAACCAAGCTCGAAGTCTCTTGGGGACCATTTATATCTGAAAAAATATTTATTATGAAGGGTTTATGCACACGATAAACAATTACGGCTATAACAGTAAATAAAGTTACTTACGAACTGCTGTATGCGGGATGGTTGATTATCTTTGTTTCCAAATCTAATACTTCACTTTTCATGGTTTAATCAAGTTATTTAGGTATTTTATCACAAAATTGTAAATTGAGAAAGAATGTAAAAAGTCCGTTGCGGTTGCGGTCTTTTGAAAATTGAATCGAATCACGACACAGACTAATTACAGAGGGTTTGACTTTGACATAAGAGCTAGAATGTTGTCAAGCATAATAAAAGTTGCCATAATAAAAGAAAACGGATTCAAAACGGCATATACCATACACGTAAAATCCAACCACACACACGACTTGGATACTGAGTGAAAGAATGGTCAACTTCATTCAGTCGGATTAAGATATTTTTAAGTGTTTTAGATAGTACGGCCGGCCGGTCCGTTATTAAGGTAAACCTTGAACCAAGATGATGTAAAAGATAGAATCCGTCAATTTATTTTTTCATTCTCATTTGACTCATGAACAATATTGGTCTGTCCTTAAATCGAAAGATACGTTGATTTTGCCATATATAATTAAATTAATGAAAAAAGCATCTGGTAGTGACACAATATAATGCAATGCATTATAATCACAGTATCCTAATATCATGGAGAGTACTAGTAAAAACGGAGATACCTATGTTTTAAACTAAAATCTGGTAACAATAGATAACAATCGTGACACGTCATTCTGACACGGGAAATTTTAATTTCGTTTCTTTTCAGGGCCTTGTTTGTCAAATTTAGTTAAAATCATCTTGAATCGCATACAATACCATTCATAACCTATTTATCATACAATACCATTCATAACCTATTTATCTTCATTTGATTTATTTAGCTTCAATGTTATAATATGGAAGTACATCAGTTAAACTGTGGAATACGTTCTGAATCACTACATATTACCCAACAAAATTGATCCACCGCGTCTCTCTCTCTCGCTCTCTATGAACCCGATAAACTTGACTGATAGGTTTACTGGCGTGCGCCGCATAAATCAATTGGTATAGTTAGAAATAATGTGTTACATAATTATTCCTCTAAAAAGTTATATTTATCTGTAGCAATGATATATTCTGTCTTTTAGGATGAACAACGAAAAAATATAGCTAGAAAATGCAGACTAACATTTTTGCGTTATTTGGGGTACTTATTAGATACGTATTATCAAATTAATCAGACCATAGTTTTTAGGGTACCGTATCCAAAGGGAAAAACGGGACCCTATTACTAAGACTTCGCTGTCCGTCTGTCACCAGGCTATCTCACGAACCGTGATAGTTAGAGAGTTGAAATTTTCAACTCAATAGAGAGTTGAGAGTTGAATGATGTAGTTCTGTTGCCTTTATGACAAAAAATACTTAAAAACAGAATAAAATAAGTATTTAAAAGGGCCCCTCATACAAAAAAGTATTTTTTTGGATATAGTCCCAAATGAAGAAACTAGATAGCGCCACTTGTATTTATTTTTTTGCCTTTTTTATTTATGGATAATGGTACGGATCCTTCGTAGTAGCGGAGGGATGAATGGCATATAACAAAACAAGTCTTAAATATGGATGTGGAAGGATATAAGACACGAGGTAGGCCAAAGAAAAGATGGATGGATTGTGTGAAAGATGATATGCGTAAGAAAGGAGTGAGTACTGAGATGACGTCTGACAGAGGGAAATGGAAGAAAAATACATGTGCCGACCCCACTTAGTGTGGGATAAGGGCAGGAAGATGATGATGATGATGGTACGGATCCTTCGTGTGCGAACGAACGAAACTTGGCCGGTTTTTTAGTTTGATTTAGATTATAACTGTCCATACCAAACAGTTCAGTAGTAAGATTTTTAAAAGTTTGTATTTGGTACTTGCAATTTTGTGCGACTTGGCGAGCAAGCAGTCGCCCGGTCGTTGAAATATAAAAATACGCCAAGTAGGATAAACATAAGTTAAAAGATGAGTTTATTTTCATCTAACCCTATTATCTATGTTTGATGCTAAAGGCCAGCTAGTAGGTGTTGCTAATTTAAATATATTATTATTAGATATTTATATAAAAATTAAGTGAGTCCCGATTCGAGCTATGAAATAAAGGGATCTATTAAAAATATGTAAAAATACCAGATTGGGATCGCCTTTTTTTTTTTTTTCGTGGGGAAATGCACTCGCATACCGCCCTGCCACGGGGAGACAGAGCGGTTATGTGGGACTAGACCCACTAAAACCCCACGGTGTCCTCCTCTGCCGCTTAGTGGCGGGAACACGGGAACGTAGCACATCCGCGAACCCAACGCGGCTATCCGTTTCCGGACCCATCTCCTTTGGCATCAAGATTGGGATCGCCTAGCAG
The DNA here is from genome assembly GCA_921293045.1 of Aplocera efformata. Classification (NCBI taxonomy): domain Eukaryota; kingdom Metazoa; phylum Arthropoda; class Insecta; order Lepidoptera; family Geometridae; genus Aplocera; species Aplocera efformata. The sequence goes on from OV121057.1 coordinate 5,405,121, forward strand.
ATTAGCTAAACTTAGTACAGGAGCGTATGATCTTGTAAGTACCTACATATTTATTTAAAAAAGTAACATTGTAAGAATTCACGGAAGTGGTTTTGACTTTGAGTAAGGGCCAATCACTTCTGCTCATCGAAAGAGCGCCTTTGTATTTAGGTAGGTAATGAGCTTTGTAACAAACAATATCTAATAAATTGTTTCGACGTAGCGCGTGTCACGTTGTTCGATTAATGTCGGCTTCATCGTCAATGCGATGCGTCGGCACGTCACTAACCCACCACAATAGACCCTTCCCAGTTTCCCTTGCTTGTTTATCTAGCTGCAATCCCTCCGTGAATTGTGAAGGGGGAACGTTGGAAATTCAAATGAAAGTGTGCTCTTCACTTGCACTATTTTTCCCTGATATTTTCCCGCACGATGAAGAGGACTTAGCATAACTGATGTCTAGACAAAGAAAACATATTACGTACACTGTACTTAAAGTTTTTTAACGTTAAGAATGTCAACCTGGTATTATTTTGATTTTCTTAAAAAAGGGCAGCTGTAGCTAATAAAAGTTTTACTTAATTTAGTATGAGTGAGAAAATGGATTCTCGACATCAAACGCCTTGGGCTTCCAAGTATCTTTCTACTACTTCTAAAAGAAAGAAAGATGGAAGAATTTTTTATGTTTTTATGAAAAAGCGGGCAGACGAGTTTCCGGGTCACCCGATGGAAAGTGGTCAGCGCAGCTTATGGACACCTGCAATACCGATATAGAGGCAATGCCGACGGGCTGCATTGCCACTGGTATGGCAAGATTAAAGTTAAAAGATTCGTTATTATAGGAATAATAGTACCCCATCTCAGCGGTGAAGGAGTAACAAGATACGCCGTTTCAAACAAAATGCGCATCACAGCGTGACTCGGAACAAGTTTTCAAAACTAAGCCATTGTTACCAACGTGCAGAAATATTTTTCTGGTTGAAGTTTTTACATGGGATGAATATTTGATTACACCTATTTTCCGATTTCAGGCTCGTAAGTACTAGGTAGTTCATAATAGGAAACTGAAGCTCTAACGAATATGATGCTGAAGAGAAAAGATAGATAGATAGTACTCTTTATTGTACACCACAAAAAATATAAAAGTAAATAAGAAAGACATGTGAAATACAATGGGCGGCCTTATTGCTTAGAGCTATTCTCTAGGCAACCTTTGAAAGGACTGGAATATACAAGAATGATATGGGACGGTAAAAGCAGCCAGATTTATCCGAAATTTGGCAAGGTGGCAACATACCGAGCTTCCCTCAGACGCCGGGTCCGAGGTACTCCTACATCATCTGTGTCCGGTGGCGGGAAATCGAGGAAAACGTGCGCAATAGGGGTGGCAGTGGCGGTCTCTACCGCCTCATTCCGTAGCGAAACGCGCGGCGGCGCGCCGCCAATCAATACGCGTTTACACATCTAAACCAAAACCTTTTTGAGTACAAACATTACTCTAGCTTACTACTTTTCGTAAACCTTCTTTTAGTGAAAATATTTAGTTGTAAATAGTTATAGTCTGTGGTAATTGCGACAGAAATCACGCTGGGAACGTAAGTACCAAACTAATAATTATTGGAACGTTGTGATGACCTACTTATCGCAACGGAGAATACCTATATTTGATTTATTAAGTAGTTAGATTGTTGTGTGTATTGATTTGTAAACTGTAAGAAACCTCTGAGAGATGTATGCATATAATGTATGAGAAGGTTTGAATAGGTTCGTGGTTATTTTCGGACTACGCAGTAAACCGGGGATAGGTACTACGAGAATTAATAGTTTTGTTTAAAGACCTGATAGATATTGTTATTAAATGATTTCTAGACTAATGATTCTAGTAATTCTCTTTAGATCGATGAGTCAATTAAAGAATCGATATTCGAAACATTATTTATGACCTTAAGCTACTTATGCAGTGCCTGATTAAAAGAGATACCTATTAATATTTAAGTTACAGTTAACGTGGTGACAGTTGTATAGACGCCGGCTATCCGAAGGTCGCTGGTTTAAACCCAGATAAAATAAGAAGATTGACATCCACTAATCCGGATGGATTGGTAGATGGTATTGGATTGAATGGTTTCAAAGTCTATAACGGACATAGAAACAATTTTTGTGTTATATATAAGAAGATATCTCTTAAGCAGACAAAATAATCATCAAACACCCAAGAACAAACTTTATGTTGGGAGTGGCGAGCAATCCCAGAATTTCCATTTCGTATACTAGCTACGGAACCATCTGAGGAACGAGGTGGATTATTATATCACACGAAGGGAGATCGTAAATTTAATTCGGAACGCGAGATAAATATTAAAACCCACCCCAGGGCGGATTTGGCACCGAAAGCCGGGGGTTGTTCCTGGGGTTGTTCCGGGGCCAATGACTCTCGCTATTTGAAGATAACTAACGACTCGTGCAACGTAGGTCGAAATATTATAGTATTCCGTAGTATTATTCTGATCTATCTCGTAAGCTGTCGCCAGTATTAGCAATATACATATGTTTCTTACGACATCATTACAAATCATTGAAATTCTCGGCTTTTCTCTACTATAATATGAATACTATATTATACAGGAAAAAATATCTAAATGAAAACCTTATCAAAATCAATAATCTAGCAGCGCCAAAAAACGTTTCTTTGAGAACTCGATTATGCGAAGTTAAGTTTGATGGAGTAGGGGAAAGTGGCCTAAAGCGGATAAGCTAACGTTGAAGGACCTAAAATGAAAATTTTTGTTTGGCTATGATAACAGATTTTATTTTAATTCGATTGAAGAGGAACTTAGGATTAAAATAACATAATGGGACCATTACGTAGTAAATAACCATTTATTATCAAAAAATAAGGTCTGTTCAAAAACCTGCCTTGTAAATAATAGGGGTTAAGATGATAAAGCCGGTAAGCCAAACTCAAAGCGGTTAAATACCACAAATGAGACAAATATTTCTAAAATATGTAATTATGGGTAACAAGCAGCAAAAGAAGAAAGTACACTGATAAGAACATTAAATTATAACTTTAGACTATATGAACATAAAATATTTTTTTTTAGAACTAATGTTGAGATCTCAACTTTAGTTATTGTTAACAGGTTAATGGGAAATTGCTATTTACATTATTTTGCGCTACAATTTAGTATTCAAATACCAACCTTCTATGTATAAAAATATTTTCAAAAATACTTTTATTTATGTTATTGTTAGGCAAGTTACGGCCCGCCTGATGTTAAGCGGTCACCGTAGCCCATAAATATCAGCAACACCCGTAGTACTGCTTATATGTTGCCTAGTCTACCCTACCCTGCCTTACTATATATAGATTAAAACGCCATTTTCAAATTCACATTTCCTGTTTTTTTAGTATGTCTTCCCACAACGCCCCCCTAAGTTTTACAAAAGACTACATCTGGTTCAAAGCACGAAATATATGCCATAAAATTGTAGAATTTTCACTGCCTATATATAATTTTCTTATTAGCACAAAGTCTCGGCAGTAATACCTACTGTAGCAACACTAAAAGATTTTTTGTAGCGTTCCCGTTTCAATAGACCTTGGTTGAATATCAAAGAAGCATTTTAAGGTTGGCAGCTTAGAGACTTGGAAAGTGGTTTTCTTGAAAAGGATCAGTGATCTGATTTGTCCAAGGTTTTCAATATAATGAACGCGGTTAGCCGTGTTACTTTTTTGATGAAATAGGGAAGTTTTCTAATTCAAATTGGAGGCATCGGCATTTATAGGTAGGATGTATGAAACATGTGGATTATGTTTTATGTGGGGTTTTCAATACAAAAAATCATTTTATTCTCCAACTTTATACTAAACGTAGTATAATTTGGGTGCTGTTAACAAAAAGCATATGTTACTGATTTATAAGTCTTAAAATCCGAATGAATTCATCTCCAAGTTTTCGCCCTTAGTGTGAGTGTAATTTATTTCTTCACACTTATATAAGAATTTTCAAAAGCAGCTCAAAGTCAAAGGATGTTTTATAGCGTGCCATACATGTATTATACAAAAAAATAATAGAGTACAAACGTATTAGTTCGGTTTCCTAAATCTTAACTATTTAAACGTTTTAAACGTTTACACACTCATACCTCTGCACTAGGATTCCCTGTGTCGCAGATGGCACGGACAAACACAGAAACACAAGACAAACACCCAAGACCCGAGAACAAACTTCATGCTCACCACACAAAGTGTGCCCCGGCCGGGAATCGAACCCGGGACCCCTCGCTTCGAAGGCAGGGCTAGTACCAACTAAGCCACGGAGTCGTCATTGTCATGCAAAATCTGTTACTGAAGCATGGTAAGATTAATCGATAATCATGGCCCGTGAAAAGATAACTTGCCTCGGAACTGGTTTTTGAGGTACGAAGAATGGAAAGTCATTGCCTGGGCCCTTTACTCGTGGAAAGCTGTTTGCCGACGCGACTTCAACAGTCATCGGTGACGCGGCGGTGTGACGAGTGCCAAGCAGTGACAATGATTTCAGAATTTTTAAACACATGGCTACATTGCCAAATTAACTAAATAAAATACTAGAACTGAACTAAATAAGAAGAACTGAAGTGACTTTTGTCACCTTTTTTTTTGCGCTTTTGACAAATGTCAAAGTTTGTGTGTTGGGCCGAAATTAGCAGCATTCTGGTTGTAAATATTCTTGTATTATAACTTCTAAATAAACTGGTCATATATTGTTATAATTAACCCTAATGCAGAAAAAACTTGTGAACATTTACTCGGACATGGGCAGAACTTGTGTGGCATAAATCACACAAAAGGCCAAAAATAAAAAGAAGAAATTAGCAGCAATTTTCAACTGAGGAGATTATCAATTAGGCTGTATCTTTTTAATATTTGTTACCTCAGTTCTCTATTATTTAAAAACCAATTTAGAAAATTTATTTATTTTGAAGATTAGTCCCATAATTTTTTAAACCAAAATCGCTTAAAGTTTTTTGTAATTGGAAAAATGTGTCATCCAAGTAAACGAAATTGCATACCTATTTGCTTTCCTGTGACTTTTTTATTCGCCCGTTGTATACATACCTACCAATTCTTTTTTATAATTACTCGTTAAGGCATGAAAGTATTAAAGTCAGTTATTTCAATTTTTAAATCAGGCCCTTTTAGATCTACGCCACTGCTTATTTTCACGTTAAATTTATAAATCTGAGGTCTGCATAAGCAAACCAAAGCACAACCCGTGCTTGATTTCTTGAAAATTCAACTTTTGTTCGGCCTTAAACAACGGAATTCGCGGAAAAATATGAAACTCTTGTCGAAGAAACCACAAACAATCATTTTACAAAGAAACTTTATTTTATGTTGAGCGTTGATTGTTTTAAGCAATATTTAAGTAGCGTACGGTTATATAAGAAATATATATATATATTATATATGTTGCGAACTGAATGCGTCCGTACATAGCTGCGCCCCGCGGTTTTCCCTGTGGTTACTTTTAAGGGATAAAACGTAGCCGATGTGTTAATCCAGAGTATGAGCTACCTTCTTAACAAATTTCATCGACGTCCGTTCAGTCCTTTAGGCGTGAAGGACTAACAAACAAACACACCGAAAAACTTTCGCATTAAAAATATTACTACGATTATATTATCTACTTAAGAGGTATTTCTTAAACCATGGTGACTTATATAGTAGGTACTTACGAGATACTACTTACTGTTCACATTTCTGTAGAATCACTTTCACTAGGTGTTTGACCACTGCACTCGTCACAACCTGATTTTAGGTACCTATAATTTATTGGTGTACTCGTACATGACATTAAATTATTATTTAAACTCAAACTCATATTCCTTTAGATCTTAAGTATCGTTGGGACACGTCTTGCCTACTTAAATAAGGGATGTCATGCGAATAAGAGGTTCTCCGCCATATCACCTGTAATACAACCTATATCCTCCCCTATATGATAAGACCCAAATCACACCCGTTGCGGCCATCACTCGAGGCGGGGATGTAACGTATCATGCGCGCCTTTGATTTCATTTTACATAGTGTGCATCAGTGCTTGGCGGCCGATTAACTGGTGGTATTTCCGGCCGAACTTGACACAACTTCTCTCTTTCAAGTTCTGTATTTATTAAAAGAAGTAAAAATTAGCCTCACAGCGTTTGTTACAAGATACAAGATAGAATAGAACCGGGAACCAACACGGTCCAAGTTGACAAAGAACAGCTATTCCAAGAAAGCTACTTCACTAATACTTCACTAACTGGGAACCGATAATTTTTTTTGTTATACATTAGTATGCATACAGTAGGCTAGTGTCTTAATACTGAGTCATGGGTGATTAAAGCACGGATACCTTAGATAACTGTTTGCTAGAGTAACTTTCACTACCATCGCGGAACACGGTCAGATAACCATTGGCGATGAATGAATAATAGACAAAGTGCGAAAAAGCTCTTGTTTGTTCTGTTGCGGGTGAATAACAAAGGCAGCGCCAGAGGTTCTTTTGTTTAATTTTTGACTTGCTTGATAGACCTCAATCTTAAAAAAAAGGCTTGAAAATTCCGACACCAAAGGTGGCCACTTACATTAAAGACGAAGTACATATATTATAAAGTACCCTTGCACTAGTATTATACTTAAGTCATAGATGGCGTAGCCAAGCATTATTACAAATTAATCCTTTTTTTGTCGTCTCAGTAACACAAATCTTTTTTTCAACCATACTGTAAATTGTACAGTCTTAAAATTGGTCTCTACCAGGTTCCCTAGAGTGCAGGTGGTGAACATGAGAGCAAGTGTGGCATATCTTGCAATCATTTACCTAATAACAAATTATTCGTATGTATGAATTTACAGTCAGTTTCCTGGCTAGATTTAAAATATTTTATTTTAGTCTGAGTGATCTGGTTTACTTATAGAATGAAATCACTTAGGAGATCACTGCGTAGAGTGCGAGGGTGATCACAATCGATACTACTGTGCGTTGAGGGTTCTTTAATAGAGAGGGCGGCCGTCTAATTTGATTAATTTTTACGCAGCTGAAGTGACTGTTACTGGGCTACCTCTATTACGTACTTGAGTAGGTAAGTGTTTGATATCACAACATTAGTGGCACTTACAAATAATCAAGTTGCTTGCGTCCGTTTGAATCCCTACACGTACCTGGGTGGTGCTAAAGGAGCAACAAAAAGAAGCAGTCAAACTTGTACAAAGTTCACCCGAAAAAGTACTGATCACCAGGTGTACTGATCACCTGGCAATCTGCCGCGAAGCAGTGGAGTCCCGTAACTTTTTCTACCTAAAAAAAAAAGATATTTAATTTAAAAACTATTTACCGTGTAGCTTCGGTTGGAGCTATACGAATAGTTTGTTGTTTGAAAGAGACGAAGTAGAAGATCTTGGCTGGCAAACATACATAGATTCACAGCTTTATACCTATAGGGGAAGCCAGTAAAATAGGGCCATGTTTCACCTTATGAATTAAACAATCGTGGGAACGTAGACGTGAACAGTGATGAGGTCATCGTCGCCATTCTTTTCCCACAAACTCAGCTAATACGGTGTCGTATCAAAATAGAAGGTTTTTATGTGGTGGAGTTATGACATTGAAGATGTAATAAAAGCTAACCGTTTCAGCAAAATTTGCACGGTCAATACCAGTAGGGAAGTGGAGCACAACGCCCGATGACAACCGCTACACGGCCATTGTACTAAACAACAATTGGCTTTCTTGCACGTGATTCATGAGCGATGTAGATAGAACATTCCAATTATATGAATCCGTTTTGCACTTTTACGAACTAAGATGCAATTTACTTATGAGCTATCACCTACAACATGGATTTATCAAACAAATAGTTGACAGGTTGTAATTCCTAGGGCCACTGAAACAAATGGATAGGGAATGACCTAAAAGAGAAATGTGGCTAACATTCTAGTGTACTTCCAAGCTAATTTCATGAGTTAATTTTACGATAATGGGCAGATTACATTTTAATACAGACAACACCGCGCGATAGCAGATTTAGCTTATTAGTTTAGAATTTAAACCGATATTCAAAAAGATGCCGCAGATATTTAATAACTAGGCTAAGTTGAGCTCTCTATTGGACCTACGGTAAACAAAAGCTAGACCATACGATCATAAATTCTTACAAAACGTTAAATTTCTAAAAATATTTTTTTTGATACCCAGAAACTTAAAACTTAACTTTGTACCTAGAATAGCTTCTAGAAGTCATTTGTTAGGCTCGGCCTCGACCGCTACTTTACGACGAATGGGCACTAAGTTTTACGAGTCGACAAATTCAGCGGTCAGACGACAACGATAAAGTGCTTGTCTTCAACAGCCTGCGCGAAATTGTGATCAATACTATTGTCTGCCTTGCTATTTCTGGTCACTTTCTCCCTGCCTTCTATAGGTAGGCACTATTTGTAATTTCTACTTTGAGTTAATTTCGAGATATATCATGTTTTAAATTTATAGCTTATAACCAAACGCCTATATTCCGCGTATGGACATCCCATGTTAAAACAGAACGCTATCCTATAGGATTATTCTTGATGTAGAGACATCTAGTTTAGCCTATTTTTCCGATCAGTTTGTGTCTGATAAATATGTTGAATTATAATACATAGATTTAAAATCTAATCACATAAGTGTTGTTCGAGTGTAGCGCACAAATCCACACATTTTATAGTCTATTTTATTTTAATAAGCTACTTATATTAATCAAAAAATGCTATCTGTTTTATGTAAAATCCAAAAAGCTTGTTAAATAGAAAAATACTTGTTCTTTTCAGTTCTTATCTAGAAATAATTAACACTCTGTTGTCTTCTTGTGCACGAGTAAGGACAGTAAAAAAAAACACATAGTCGTCACTTAACTACCACTTAAGAGCCTCACAGGAATACATACAACACATAATATTACACACGATCGCGTAAGTGCTATTACGTATAAATCCACTTTCATCACGACCACAGCTAATTGACACATTTCTCTTACAGAGCCTTCTCACCAACTTAGTGATCGAGTGAGTGTAAGCTTGGAAGATGGCAACGACGACGGCACCATCGGCGGCTTCATGCATGAGCACCGAGAATGGCTGCGTTATGTTCGACTGCCTCGTTCACATTTGGGAATGGTGAGTCTAAAAAACTACTTCTTTTTTTTCCACTGGGGACATGTAGGCTGGCTCGTTCCTCGTCCAAAGATTATCTTTGGCCGTCCAACGCGGGAATGCAGCCAGTGTTCTTGGCACCCAACCCCACGATAAAAAATTTCTATTGTAATATTTACATTTTTTTTCTTTATAAGCCTCTAAAACTATGATGTTTTTTTTTTAAATTTTATGTGTAAAATAAAGAAAAACTACTTCCCTCGTATAAATTCAACTTCTAAATCACGCAACCGATTTGGTACGGTTTAATTAACATTGAGTGATTTTTCCAGAAGGTTTATACGTACAATACATGCATATTATTGTACAGAAAAGCCAAGAACTTCAATAATTTGTAATGAAGTCGTAAAAAACATATTTTTGGGCGGTTACGTTGCTCGCAAAATTTTACGTTATAGATCAAAATGATGTACTAAGAATTATATTACGACCTACGTCACACACACTGTACAACCGTGAGAAGCCGGGGCGGGTCGCTAGTAATAGATTTAAATACAATCACTATTTGTTCTCGATAAGCCAACATCTCGAGGTAATGATACTGAACAAGCGTGAGTGGCGTTACACGTGGCAATTCTGTTGTTGAGTAATTACTCATTCATATCTAAACTTATCTAAAGAAGGTGCACAAATATTAACAACCCCTTTTCGATTATCTTGATACAATCACGCCTTTTGTCCGGTCCCTCATAGGTGATATAGGCCACTATTTTTGTGCCACTAATGACTTCAACGCTTTCAACGCTTTTTCCAGGAACAATGTTCTTAATAAATAAATAGTATCTAAAATCTAGGATTCTAATTAAAGTTATTTTGAAAACTACCGTGATTTGATGCTCCTTTATTGTCGTGTTAAACATCGTATCGTTATTAGAATAGCTTAGATTGACTCTACACGTGTTACATCCATCGGCAATGGTAAGTTACCTGCGATGAAAACAGGCCGTTCGAGCTAGATATTAAAAGGAGGAAAAATACGTAGATTGAGGCCTTGGGTAAACGTATGTGTGTAACAACAATTTACTTCACTTACTTTTATTATCTATGTTTGGTCAATTGTATACTGAACCGGTAACGCTATCCAAAAGTATATAGCCATAATGTGAGGCAGAATAGCCAACATATGTCCCGCGGCCTGGCTTATCATAACGATACGTGCTATAAAAAGCTTGCTACACACGTAGCGATTTATCGGTTCAAGGCGATCTGTATAGATAAATCGGCCAATGCATATCAAATCTTTGCAGATTGTGCGCTATGATTTGTCACACAAGCAATCGATTTAACGGTGCAAATCGATTTGCATCGATAAATCTCATCGCTTTAACGTTACGTGTAGCTTCACGTGGCGATAGCACGTTTTTGGCGTAAAGTAAATAGGTAAAATGGTCATGTATCGCTCTACAACGCGCGAAAACCGTCGTTTGCACATGTCCATCTATGAGTCCATCCATCTATCTATCAGTTTGCTTGTCAATAGTTTGAAAAAGTTCTGCTCACTGAAACTTCTCCGTTAAGGCGCACCTCAGTCCACGAAGTTTGCCGACATGCCCGGCCGATTCTAATAACTTATTGGATCGATCCACGTGCCAGGTAATGGTGGAAATATATATTCTGCGAATAGTTAGTACCTGGCTTTTAATCTCTTAGTCGAAGAGCTATTGACCATTAGCTGGAATCATTAAAAGGATGGTATTGTACTAAAGTGAAGAAAGAAGGCGCTTTTTAAATGTAAAATACATTATAATATACTTGATAAGTTAAAACCCTCCAGAAGCGAAAGAGGCTGTGGATGGGGCTTTAATGGGTTTGAGCCTGATCAGGGTTGACAGATGTTATATAACTTCGAAATTTTTGGATCCAGGACATGCTTGTTTTAGAACAATACAAGAGATATATGATTATATGATTTTCCAACTTCAAGTTTCGTACGTGTATTATTTTTAAGTGATTGGAAAGCATATAGGAAGAAAATTAAATAATTATATTATACATTATACTAATGAACGCTTTAAAAAAAAAGCAAAGAATATTCGTTAAGACGAACCTGGAACAAGTTCTACTGCTACTATTGGTTGCTTCTTCAGCACCACCTAGGGGGTACGTGTAGGGAATCAAAGGGTACACACCTACGGACGCGAGCAACTGGATTACAGGTGATTTTAATAAAAACTGTATGTTATAATTGTACTATCGGTTTGGAATAGGCAGGCGTCTTAAACTTCTGGCTATTCCGATAATGGATAGCCTTCTAAGCCCTTAGGGGTTGTCGCGTCTGTAACTTAAGTCCATTAATAAATTGGGAACAATTTCAAAAGCTTAATTCATTGCCAATATTTGGAAAGTTTGGAAAGTTAGCTGTAATTTTCTCGGTAAATGCTAGGAAAATGCGCAAAATACGCGTTACATATTATTTTTTTATTAATTTGTTAAACCATCGACATATTCATAATATTTTTTTTTTTAACGATTACACAATCTCTGCACTATCATTCCCTGTGTAGCAGGAGGCACGGACAAACACAGAAACACAAGACAAACAAGACCCGAGATAAAACTTCATGCTCTCAACACAAAGTATGCCCCGGCCGGGAATTGGACCCGGGACCCCCCGTTTCGATGGCGGGGCTACTACCAACTAAATTATTTATCGAGTCGTCATTAATCAATTAAAGTAGCATTGAATTTACTTCAATGACGATATGATATGATAATATTACAAATATTAAAAAGCGGGTCTTTAAAATATATTATAAGTAATTTAAAGGTTTAGTGAAACTGGACAAGTATGACTCGACAAGACTAAGGGTTCCCAATTGTATTTTAGGATTCTGTAGCTTATAGTTTTGATCTGTCCGTCTGCTTATCTAGTTTGCGATCCTTACAAGTAACACAAAAAAAAACTTCGCACACAGTTGTGAAAAATATCTTTCGGTAAGTATTGAAAACAATTCAGGAGTTAAAGTAACGGTTACGGAAATTTAAATGCGATTCAGTATTTAAGTTCGTCGACTATCACATCACATGGGTAAATGTGGGAAATCAGCCATTATCGTAGTGAAAACGCAATCTTTGCGGCTAGAAAAGCTGTCATACTAAGTTTACCGCTGAGTATCGCGTAGATTTCTATTTACCTACTCATATATATAAAATAAAAATGTTGTGATTCTCACGTGTACATATATACTGTACGATATATCTACCTTTTTGTACGGGCTGTATTTGTGATTTATTGAAGGTAGCCAAGTCACTTGTAAAATAACGTCAGCAATGAGCACCACTTTACACGTTTTCGTTTCTACGTTAGTGTTACCACAGATATTATAATAGTATACTAGTAACACAAGTATAAACCGCTGACATATGCATTCGTTTCCAAATTAGTGTGTAAATGAACTAACGAAGAGGAAACGTCCATCAAAGTTATTTTAGAATAAAGGTTTTCGTTTCTTTAAGTTGGTAATTAACCCCGTAATTTGAGAGTTGGAGAGATGAATGAATTTAAAACGGAACTCACTGATTAAGTTTTATCTGAGCGGTAACTGAAAAAAACCCGGCGAAATGCGATTAAGTCTCGAACAGCTGGAATTCTGTACCACCAATTGTAATTTTTGAGATAATATTGGATATCCGCCATTACGAAAAACGCATATTCTATTAATATTTCAGCCCGCTGTGCTATTGGTTAAAGAAACGCATCAATTGGAACTGATAGACCGACGTTGGAACCTTAATAATAAGTACCTCCTTAACATTTGGATACGGAGCATTTAAAATAATATTGAAGCAAAGGGTAATGTGTTTATCAGTCTATGTTTGCTTCTTTGTGGCGCCCTGGAAACCAAAAGCGTGAGCCGATTTTCATGATTAGATTTCGTCAATAGATCTGTGTTGATCATGCGAGTGTCAATAAAGACATGACAGTAATCAAAATTTAATATGTTAAAATGAACTATATTAATGGGATCTCGTTGAATAGGTATCTGAAAATCATTTTATGGTTTCTGTTATCATTTTCATTTCGAATGACATGAAATTTATAGTTGCTTAGCAAACATTTGCACTGAATTTTTTCAAGTCTTTTATTATAACTTAACATAATAGGTCTTAATATCGTGATAAAAATTATCTGTATATAATTGTATATATTTAATTTTTTTTTTTGGGTGTGTGAATATGACTCCGCCCTTTCTCAACAGATGTCGTTTTTAGTATTGTTTACGTGTACTAATAAATGACCATACTTGTATTCGATAGTACTGAATGTCAGCTATCTAACGCATTTTATGATATTTGGTTGAAGTGTAAGCAACAATTGTTTTCACCTTTTCGAAAATGTCGGTTTTTATTCCAAATAAACGTCATTTGCGGGAAGTGTTATTACATTATTTTATTGCGAAGAAAACTGCAGCGGAAACTTATCGTTTGCTTGTGGAGATTTATGGTGAGCATGCTCCGTCTAATACAACTTGCAAGGAATGGTTTCGACGATTTCAAAATAACGATTTTAGTACTGAGGATAAAGAACATGGAAAACCACCAAAAAAATTTGAAGATGCTGAATTGGAAGCATTATTGGCGGAAGATTCTTGCCAAACTCAATCAGAATTAGCTGCAGCATTAAATGTTGATCGTTCAACTGTTGCAAAGCGTTTACAAATGATGGGAATGATTCAAAAAGCCGGTGACTGGGTTCCACATGATTTAAAAGAAAGAGACATGGAACGTCGGAAAACCATTTGTGAAATGCTGCTTCAAAGACAGCAAAGAAAAGGATTTTTGCATCGGATAGTCACAGGAGACGAAAAATGGATACACTACGAAAATCCTAAACGCAAAAAAGCTTGGGTGAAACCAGGCGAACCAGGCCCATCACAGCCAAAAATAAATATTCACTGTGCCAAGGTCATGCTCTGAATTTGGTGGGATCAGAAAGGTATTGTATATTATGAGTTGCTCAAACCCTCTGAAACTATTAATGGAGAAGTTTACCGACGACAACTAATGCGTTTGAAGCGAGCCATAGAAGAAAAACGACCAGAATGGGTGAATAGACATAACAAATTAGTTCTTCAGCATGACAATGCCAAACCGCATACCGCAGAAGTCGTAAAAAGATATTTAGAGGGACAGGACTGGGAAGTGTTACCCCACCCGCCATATTCACCAGACATAGCTCCTTCGGATTACCACCTATTCCGGACGATGCAGACAGACCTTACTGGAGAAAAGTTTACTTCATGTGAAAGTATCAAAATTTGGATTGACAACTGGATAAGCTCAAAAGACCAGGACTTCTTCCAGCAAGGAATACGAAAACTACCTGAACGATGGGCGAAGGTTGTAGCTGCAGATGGAGCATACTTTCAATAATTTTTTTTTTTAATTTTGTAAGCGAACAAATGTGTTTTATTTTGACAAAAAGGGGCGGAGTCATATTCACACACCCAATATAATATTTAAAATTCAATTTATACGCAGCTGGGTTACAAAACGTAAAGGTCCGCTGGAAGGGTGTCGCGCCGATGAAATCACAGGTACATGAGAAGTATCATCCCCATTTCAGAGTGTCATACTATCATATACGAGTTATGAGTCTCATACTTCAGTAAGGGAAGACCTAAGTCGTATTTTGGTTGTTTATGAGCGGTGAAAACCATTTAAAATGAGACAGTCTGCTCGTCCCGTCATTATGTTGAATAAATAAACATGCCATACACAGTATGTAGTACGAGAATATGATAAGCTCTCAGCAGCACAAAGTTGTGCACCGACTCAGAACAGACATATCAGCTGCCGGCCAGTCGCGAGCTGGTGACAGCTCCACCCCTTTGTTCCATTGTTACACCGTATTCATAGCAAAACATACGTACGGCTGTGAAATGGTTTTTCGTTCTGTCTCTCACATATATTGCGTAGGTATACATAATACCAGGTACCAGGCCTACGAAACGAAATGCAATGGATACGAAATTGGAATACGTGGGATTAACATGTCTTGTTCTTAATTTTCTGTTTATTAACTGTGTTTTATACATTACAATATTTTTTTTCTGTCAAAATAAATGTTTTCTATTCTATTCTATTCTATAAAGTATGCGTAGAAGTAAGTAACACTCTGACCTCACAGCTCAGTTGGTAGTAGCTCTGTCTTCTGCGCTGTAGGTCGTGTGTTTGATTCTCACCCAAGAGAAGCATTTTTGTGATGAGCATAGATGTTTGTTCTATGTCTGGGTGATAATATGTATGTATTATTGTATGTATATAATACAAAAGAAAAGTATTATATAAGTACTACGCTATGCTCAGTTTGAGTTGCCAAATAGCGCATTGTGAAAATGTACATGGATATTTCATTTATCCTCATTTAAAATGTTAAAATGTTAAAATTTTTCAGCCTTCAACATTTAGCCTTTTTGCAAGAATGTAGCATGAATTTAATTAAATCGGCTAAAACATGCATCCGCTATTACAGGGACTTACGAGCTTTTACCGGCATGCCTGTTTCCTGTGTTCCATCCTTTGTACGGAAACCGTACCCGGTCGATAGTCTACGGTGTATATTTAAATTCATACGTACCGCCTGCACAAAGTTAACCTGTGATAGCATCGCAGCAATATCAAGAGTAAATTTAGCATGCGTTTTCACATTTTGCGTTTGTTGGTTTTGTTTGGTTTTTTCCAATATTTGATCCGTGGATCCTGCGTGTTTGATATTGTTTGGATGACCGTTGGGAAACACTTCACTTTAAACAAAAGGATAAGATGTCCCTAAGGATATTAAAAAGTTAGAATAATAATAAATCTTTATTGCAGACATGATATTTCATGATCCATAGTAAACTGTGTATAATGTATAATATAATTTTTAATAATAATTAAATATGTTTTGTTTATTTCATATGTCTTATGTAATTTAAGTATTGCTGAATAAATATTCTTAAATTTATAATATATTATATTAAGCTTTGATTGACGTCACTTTCAAACAATGTTATTGTATTAATATTGCTTTTGATACTAAAGTGTATCTGTAATTTGATGGGGATCAAAACCCTTATGTCTTCTTCTTTTCGTCTCATTCAGTGGTTAATTCTGGTGTCAGACTTTTCAAGCGCTTGAAGGTTTCGTAATCGCCTATCGACTCATATAGTTGAGGTTTATTTTCACAAATAAATAGATATAATATTATCAATCTCTACTATTATCAATCTCTACTACTTTTCCAAAGATTGGAATTATAAAATTATCGGGTGTTTACTTTTTATCTGTGAAGACTTGCGGCTTATCCAAGGAATGAGTTAAAAAGTATTGTATAATTTGAAATTTAATTTCCTATTTTGTCAAGAGTAGATCGGCTATTATAAGTATCGCAATCAAATCTGTTCGTTGTGAAACAGGCTCACTAAATTGAATTCATGAAATGAATGAATGAAGTTAGCGCTTGATTATTAATTATATTAATAATAATACACATTATTATAAATATCAGTGATAAGGGAGTCGCTTTTAATAAGCTATATATAGGTATTGAGCTTGAAACCCCACATATCTTTAGCATCAGCGATAATCGCTTTTAGTACCTTTTTACAAACGTTGTACCTCTGTACAAACGTCAAACGCAGTACCTCGTCAAAACACGATGCAGTATCGAAGAAGTGAAATGATCTGACTAGAATATCACGTGACTTTGATGCAGATTTGACAGCCACGACTTACCAAAATACTTATAAATACTTTAGTATCGTTGCAGTGCAGCTAAATGCTACAGCTTAAAGTAGAGTGTCGCATCGCATCGTAGTTTGTACTTCTCTCTTAAAGCACACATACACATAAAGAAATCCGACGGCAAGGTGCAATGAAAAGTCTAGTCTAGACCATATTGTTGCGGCTTTCTATCTAGACAACTATGTGGCAAGCCTCTTACTTTTCCCCAGTTATTTTTACTGGCGTTTTTTGCCAGAAATGTTTGGCAAGTTTTCAAGATTTTATGATAAACAACACTTGAATCATCGACGTGTAGAAATATGAAATTGTAGAATTTATGTCTACGATTGGGACTCAATATTCTGCGTGGCACATTTGTGGAGAACATTGTCAGTATTTTGATTCTTCATGTCTCGAATATTTAATATTTGGCAAAGTCTCAAGATTTCATAATAAAGTCGGTAGAACATTGGTTATGTTGTTTAACTCGTGACTTGGTACATTCATCAAATGATATTTATCAGCAAATATTTATTTGTTCGCTAAAAACAAGCATCTATTAGCAAGCCCTAGTTCAATTTTAACTGACTGAAATAGGAATAGATTCTCAATTGGGGTGTATGGTTTTTTTGTATGTTTTTACGCGATTTTTTGGTAATTGTGGTGGATATGGATTATAATTTTTTTATTTGATATGTAATTTCAGAATTCCTCCGATACAGTCCCATAGAAATTTTGGGACTGGAATTTGGGAATCTATGGGACTGTATTATAAGGGCGTAATATATGTAAATGAACGTATTCGATTTTTAATTTCAGATATTGGAATGATTAAATCGCCTTGGCAAATTAGAACTTTATAAGCTTGCATTCTAGGGTATTATAAAAAGGCGTTTTGACTAATTACAATCATTTTATTAACATTCCTCTAGTCAGGACCTATTTTAATTGATGATGGAAATAAAATATGATCAAAATACATAGTAAATCTGATGAGACATACAAGACCGGAGATTAAATGAATTTAATATACAACAGAAATAATTTTAATTATTTTTTCGAGAAAACCTACAAACATCCACATCGGCCATGATGAAAGATACATACAAAAGGGACTGATTTAAAAACTATAAAAACTGATCCCTTATTTCTCGACATTATAAAATACAAACGTCCAATTCGATATACAACGGGCGAAGCAAAAGGTCACAGGAAAGCTTAATACGCAATTTTGTTTCTATGGGTATATAAAAAATTTCTATCAGACCAATCTGAAAGAATAGCCGTTTAAACAAAAAAAACGAATTGACAAGCTCCTTGTTTGGAAGTCGGTTGAAAACAAACGAACATACATTATAGTTATTTAATTATTGTATCACTAAAGTTTGATGTGAATGTGATTCAGTTAAACTAATCTTAGAAATTACGTGGGTTTTGGCAAAGAAAGCCAATTTGGAGGATTTCCACATTGGAGACGAGACTGCGTCAATAATACTAGTGACGCCACCGTGATGTGAATGTACAACACAATAAATTTGGAATGTAAACCGGATGTGCATTATTTTAATTTGAATAATCGTTTTGTTTAACGTATAGTAGGTATACCTAATACCTTATAGTTATAAACCTGAAAATTAAAATGTCAAGCTTTCAAACAAGCACTTTTTGAGAAGATTCAGCAAAATATCTCAATTGTAATGAATTAGGATGGTGTCATGATACTATAATAATAACCCAATAGATAATAAAGCCAAACTCAGGACTAAGCAAATCCCCAGCCTTAGTTCACGTGGATGAGGTTACGGTGAATAGCAGTTATTGTGAGTGACGTTGGGAATCTTCAAGAAAAGAGTGAATAGGTATCTCCTAGACGAGCGTGTTACATCTTCAACCGCATCATCACATTACTATCAGGTGAGATAGCGGATAAAAGCTGGCCAATAATGTTTAAAAAAATAGCTACCTCAAATATTCTTGCAATCATTCTATAAATGAGTCTTTCATGGCGAATTGGGCCACGGGTCTATGTCCGGGTTAATATAGTGTAACTAACACTATAATTGAACCAATGCTAGAGACAACCGTGGTCCAACTAGTTGAAACAAAATGGTTGGTGAGGAAAATAATTAAAAAATATTCATGGTCATTTCACACAGTGCCATCTAGCTATACCTTGTACAATGGGAACTAGACAACTGATATAATATTGTACTTAAATACTACTTTTTTTCGTATATATCTACATACATATTAACGCTCAGACACAGAACAGATATTTATGTTCATCACACAAATTTAGGTTGTCATGGGCGAGGGTCACCACTTACCATCAGGTGGGACCTAAGCTCGTTCCGTCACTCATTCACATAAAAAAAAAAAAAACACAAATGCTTGACATCTTTGGAGCAAAGCTACTACTGAGCTACGGGGCCAGTCAAAATTACATGATATTATAATATTCATATTTATTATTAGTTATCAAAATAGTGCACATACATAAGTCTGTGATCTTAGTTTGATCACAATTACCACACATTGGTTGGTGATGAAATCGAAATAGATTTTGCTGCATTCGGTTTCACATATAAAGTGGAAACTCTCGTTAAAATCCAATTTCAAACGCAATCTTGAGTGTTATAGCTTTGATGGCAAATAGGTAGTTTCGCTGAATGCTAGAGCAGTACCCCCTTATATTTAAAGCTTTTATGTTGGGTATGTAAGGAAGCGGAATGTGGATAGTTGAGTATTGGAATACGATACAGTATATTATTCTATAGGCAGACTTTGGTTTGAAGATAAAAGTTGATTACTGGTTGGAAGATAACTGAGTTATATGTAACTCAGTTATCGGTGGAAGTAAGGAATTTATTTTTATATTAACAAACTTGTATCTCAAATGCGTGAAGGAAAAAATAACGAGGTAAACCAAAGTAAAAAAACTTTATTTCCGTTAAATTTGTAATAAAACTCTTTTAAACGTCTCGTAAGTACATTTAATTAAGTTTTTACTACATTTTCTCTTAGTGTCTCTTAGTTTAAAAGTGTTCAAGTATTTTTATTTAAGAGATCACGTGTTTTTATTACTTTTGGCATTTTACCTATGGCATTTTTTCATCTAGTGGAAACGCATACGTGACAAAAGGTAAGCTCATCATCAGCTGTTTGACCGTTAAGAGTCCATAGTAGTTGAAATTTACTCTAAAGAGCTAAATAGAACTAAAATGTCTTCTTGCGGTAGAAACCTAATGTTTATAAATAAATAAACCTTATCATTTTGCTATGATTCTCTGATTGTAAAAACACGATTAGTGAAAAAAGCCTCTATAAAGAAAATTAATGGAAAATAACGTATAAAATAATGTTCTGTAATTCGGAAACCCTATGGAATTTCAGGATGAATTTTAGTTTGTTATGTAGGTAATAACAATAATTATTGATATGTTTTCCTGGTCTAATGTTCTAAATGATTTTGTAGTTATATTAAAAATAACAAAGTTAGATTTGTATTTTCTAATCTACATATGTCTCGCATCTACATATGTCTTCAAGCACGAAATGTGTCTTGAAGTTAGTAATTTCTATAATACTATAATACTTAGATGAGAACTTATATCAGCAAAATTACCAAGACCGAGCGCCCGTAATCAACTTAGAATCAGCTAAAAAGCTTTTTTTGTCACCTGTCTAACATAAAAGATAAATTATGAATAAAGTGTAGACAAAAATTGTCTACGTCAACAGCAAATACGTAAATTGTAATGACATACCGGCACGCGTTAACCTACAAAAGCCTGATGTGCCTGTAATTGTATGTGTCGTGAACAATCCGTAGGTCGTTACAATTCATCGGGTATTCGGGTCACTTGTACGATTTCCATGATACATAATTCAGATCACGACGCGACATTTGGCGGAGATATGTCTTTGGTGTAAACATCTCATGTAACTGATATTTACTATCAACGCGATTTTCTCTTGATTCGGGTCATGTCGAATTCTAATGTCAAAACGGACAGTCCTGAGTATGGTCCTATGGTAAGTGGTTACCACCGGAAATAAAAACCAGCAATGATGACTTAGTAGAGAACCCGCCATCTTCAAACCGTCAAATTTTCACCAGTATTACTGCTCCTCTTTCGCACTAGCCGTGGGACACATAGGAACTTCGAGGATATTCACCTACTGAAGCGAGTAACAAAATACACAACCGTAATTCTTCGACTATTTCTAGAACAAACTGACAGTCCTGCTACTGAAACTGAGAAGTGGCAGTACGATTCAGGTCCCCCACTGAAGCATAAAAAAACCAAATTTGCATCGTGTTGCGTGAAAAACTGATTCGGGGATGTTATTTATCATGCGCCTACAATTTCATTCCACTGGAGTAACACAGCAATACGAGCCTAAGTGTATTATGTGTACTCTTAACAAATTGACCTCGCGGTTCAGTTGGCAGTAGCTCTGCCTTCTGCGCTGAAGATCGTGGGTCCGATTCCCACCGAGGATAAGCATTTGGGAGGCGAACATTGATGTTTGTTTTGTATCTGGGTGTTAATATGTATTATACGTATAAACAAAACAAAAAATCAGAATGCGTGAAAAGTTCCAAATTACTAGTAGCCAGTGTCACTTTCACAATTAAGAATAATCTAACGGCACTTCTCAAACTAAATCTATCAAGTCTTTTAGGTTACAGAGCGTGCCAAAGAAATATATAATACATACAGACATACACTCTAAAAACATAACCTCCTTCTGACGCAGTCTATAAAAAATAGAGTACTAAATAAGAATGCTATCAGTTATAAGTCAATTATCATTAAATTTGACACAACCAAGTGTTCACGTATGACCCTACGGTGAAAATAAATGAGTATGAGTATTTGGGGTAAGATGGCGCTGTGTGAAAAGTGCATGAATGTTTCATATTAAACGAGAGTACGATCCGAGCGCATGTTTCTTAATAACCTACACCCACTGAATCACTGTTGGTATAACTTTTATTATACCAATTTCCACTTAATAACGCTCTCACGTACAACCGTTTTGTTTGTCAACAGAATAAAACAAAACGATCGCCATTAGACCTAGTTAACAACATCCGTTTTCAACGCATTTATCTTTACTTATACAACCATAACAGCTTGTTCTACTCTCAACGGTTGAGTATGGATGATGTTTTCAATCTGACCATTGGAGCCCATTAAAAAATTACGCATACATACGCTTTATTCCATTAACATCTATTAAGTACTAATCCATACAAATAAATAAAATTGAAGTGTCTGATAAAAAAAAAAACAGATTTTTTACTAAATGCATTTGAAATTAATTTACCAAATGGTATGCATTTAGTAAATTCATTGCGGCTCTTATAACAAAATAAATATTTTTTTAAAAACTTTGTCCATTGTTTCGGTTAATCTCTGAAACGGCTGAACCGATTTTGATGGGACTTTGACTAAAAGCTGAGGTACAGATAACAATGTTACAAAGAAGTAACGTATGCTTCTTTTATTTTAGAATAAGAAAAACTAATTATGGTTCTGCTCAAAAAAAAAAAATTGCACGTGGACGAAGTCGCGGGGAACAGCTAGTCAAAAAATAAAAGCTGTGATGGATCCGTAGCTTAGTTAGTAGTGACTCTGCTGTATCTGAGACACAAACGTCCTGGGTGGGAACTGAACCCACGAGATACATCTCAGCAAGCAGAGCTACTGAACAACTGAACTGAATACTGATACCTTACTATAAGGCCAGTAAGATAAGGACTCATTCAACAAAGAGAACGTTACAGAAATTAATCTCTTCGTGGTCGGTACTTCATTACTGAAGGTCGTGATCACTATGACGTGAACTTAAATTTGATGTGACCGAACTGACGGCCTGCCTCCAACGACTCCTATCGGTTGCCATATGCACCGAAATTAATAAATCTATGCCAACCATTTAGCATTCGCGAGCTTTCATTCGCTGGTTCAAACCCACACGTGCACCAATGAGTTTTTTCACTTGAATTCATGTGTGCAATACCACGTTCTCAAAACGGAGACGGAAAACATCGTGAGGAAACCAGCATGTCTTAGAACCAAAAATTCGAAGACATGTGACATCTACCAATCCGGATTGGGCTCCCGTGGTAGATCAAAGCCCATTCACTCTCAATTATCGAGAGTAGGCCGGTGTCCCAGCAGTGGGAACATTAGAGGCTGGTAAGGTAAGGGAGCTTTCATTGTTGTTCGTTTTCCTTCGCCAACGATATAATTAGCATTCCTTATACATGAGAAACTTCATACTTATACATTTATGCAACGTTTGTTTTCATTCGGAGTCGATAAAATAGAGAGTTCTTAGAGCTTTACTAGCCTTTTAATTCTGCTCTGCTTGCTAAGAGTGGGCTTTTTGCAGGTGCTACATAAAATACCTTCTCTTGAAAACCCGGCTAAATTAGAAAAGTAATCATAAATACACTATTAATATTACTATAAGTATACAACTTAAAGCGAAGCATGTAAGATGTTGGGTTTCCTGCCAGGTAGCTAGACTCTGTTGTTTATTGTAGATAGCTAATACTTACGAATACTAATACTCCTATAAAATTTCTCAAATCTGGACATTTTATGGACACCGCGCGGTGGCTGCAAGAAATTAATATCTTGATTTCGTAACTCTGACTCTCCATGCTGAAATATCAATAAAACAATACCACATTTTGTTGGTCGTTAAAAACAATGGGTCTCACAGGTGCGTTTGGATGTGCTATGATTTAGTAATTCTTGCAAATAGGGCGATGTTAAAAAATTTACATATAAATAAAAACATAAAAATATACAAGTTACAACAAGCCGATAAACACACTTTTAGAACTACATTCCGCAATTATTTATTCAAAATTTAATCTACTACAATATCGATACGATGAATGACTGTTGACTTATACGTGTGTGCTGATGAGTTATGTATCACAGAATGATTGACAAAGAAATGTGTGCAAAGTTTATATTTGTCATTTATGTATTATACTGGGTTACCTATTGTAACAACATGTCAAGGGTAACAAAATATGTTGTGAAATTCTAAACTTTATTGGAAAATCAAAAGTTTTGTATATCTAATGACTCATAAATATGGTGTGTCCAGTTCATAAACCTTTCACAATTATTCTCCAAACGAATCCGTTTGAAATCCGTTTCATCACAAATTCGGAGAATTTCCGAAAGTTACACATAAAACAGTTGTTTATTATGTAAAATTATGTACAAACAACACTTGTTGTTTATTATGTACAATAAACCACACTTGTTTTACCAAAAAAGTAACCTTTTTGTAAACCAATAACTATTGGTATTGTTGGTATCAACCTGTACAACTCAATGGTTATTTCACTCCTCAATTGGACGACACATACCATGGTGATGATGAATGGTAAATTTATCGTAGGGTTCACAGGTCGTACTACTAAGACCTATGATTGCCTCAAACCATATAATAATAAGTTTATATCGATTATCTTTTGTCGATATATTTATGTTTATACCTAATCAGAATAATTAATAAGACATAATAAATCACTTCCAAGCTCCAGATACTTGTTTCATTGCCTATCCATACTACTATATCGACATAAGTAAAACACTAGCGGAATGTTGTATACTTGTATTAGGAAGAAGAGTGTGGCGCGTCTTCGTGGATGGCCCTATCTGTAACGTGTCATATCAGACATAGAATTAGGCCACTCACTCCGCTAATGCGAGCGAGAGTTACACAAGGCAGGCTATTTTCATCCAAAAAAATTCGCCAATTGAAATTGCTACTATAGTTTTCTTAACAAACATCAGAAAGTGTGTCAATACCAAACCAGTAGGAATTTCACTTGTTTTTCGAAACAAAGCCACACTGTCTTTCATGCCCGGCAAGTTAATTGGTAAAAGTGAAGGTTTTTCTTTGTCCACTTCGATAAGAAAGGCAAATAGACGAGTAACCGCGTCATGGGGCCAGTCAATGTAATAGTTTGGAGTCACAGACTTTTGAATAGTCTGTAAAATTTCGAGCACTTGCAGAACGAATTGGCGTACGCTGTCGTGTTCATTGAATTAACAAATTTCTTGCTCCGTATTCTCGTTGTTTATCTCAGTAATTAACACTGATTGGGTAATTTAGAAAGTTAATTATTTTAACAAACAGGCAAACGTGGTGGCCCATAAACGTCCAATATCCGCGAGAATAATTTAATAATTTGTATTTACAAAAATTATGTGGTCACGTTTTCTAAAAGATTAATGTTGTTGCCCAGAAATAAATAAATTAAGGAAAGCTTCGTGTAGTAACCGTTATGTTTTAGGACAAATAATGAAGAAGATAAATAAATAAAAGGATTTTGGTACTTCCTAGTTTAAAGCTCCGCAGTCAAAAAGCAGTTGGTTAAGAAACAACTACAATGGGAGTTCTGACGGTGACCGTTAACGAACCCGGTATTCAAATTATGTTTAAATATTTTCTTTTAAACTTATTAAGGCTGAACCGCCTTCAAAAGTTTGCAATTTCCTTTAATATTTTGAGGCAACAGAGGTTTCTTTATCTTCCTGTTTTTGTGAATTTGAACTAGTCTAGTTACTCTACAAACATCTGATCCATAATAAAAACGAAAATCAAAATGGCACAATCATTTTTAATCATTTAATCATTTACAATCATTTAGAAGTAATGAAACAGCTTTTTAATTAAAATATGTCTAGATTAGCCTTAAATGAGATTAGATATTTGCATCCATTTTTGTTTATTTTGTTTATCGTTGAACTATAAAATTATAGCAAGTTGCGTTGTATGTTGCTCATGATCGTAGGTGAGTACCCTTAGAGTCCCTGTACGTACTCCCTGTGTCGAGAGAGGATCACCCAATGTAGCTGTAGTACTTGTGCCTAGTTTGTAAAAGTACTGCCATTATACCTGGTGCCAGCGGTGCACACGCATTGCTTTATTCTAGTACAAGGGTATGGGTGCCGGTGAAATCACAGGCGCATGAGACGTACCACCCCACTTTTTGGTGATTTTGTGTATTTCATTATACATACATGTTTAATGATATCTAGGTATTTGCATTTTGAATTAAAACACTTAAATCGGGTGCTACAATACATTATTAGATTTCTGTCGACTATTGAACAAAACCTTTTCACCTTAACCGTTTATTTATACCTATACACACCTATCTATACTATAGAATACATCCTACAACGAAAGCCTCTGTCTTTTTCACTCTGCAGGCATTCAAATTACCTTATCGGCACGCTTTCAAACACAGGTAAAACCAGTATTACCTTGGTAAAATTGAGACACCTAGAATAGGAGTTATTATAATGGCTCCGTAGGTCTGTTTTCATTAGTCGGTTATTACATGTACCGGCGATGACGTTAATTATTGTCTCACTCTAGCATGCGGATAGTGTGTATAGCGGTCGCACTTTACTCCCACTCAGTGCTGGCACGCCGGCCGCAGCTAGTACGTTACTATTTCGACAGTCTACGGCGAACGGCCGCTTGCGTTCGCTGGTGCATGGCGGTCCTAATTAAATTAAAAATTATAACTGAAAATACATTATAAGCGAGAAACATAACATAAAATAGCATTGAAATAAATAGAAAGTTATATTTAAAGTGATAGTAGATGTAGAAATCAGACTAGCAGAAGAACCAAAAAAGTTTTCGTGTTTTGTGTTTGTGGAAAAGTGGTCGAGCAGCTTGAAAGTGATATCAACATCGAGTTTCAGATATAAAAGAAACCAGCATCAAAGGGGATTGATGGCTATTAAGGTAAATAAACTGGATTCCTAATTGGTAGCCGCAAAGCCGAAGACCTAGATAGTTGTCAAACTAGTTTATTCTTTGGCAACGTTACTAATGTGCAGATTTTGCAGCGTCCGTACCTAAATTCTGGAAAAGTAATTTAATATTTGTGGTCAGAGGATAATTTGAATACCTGCGTCTTGAGTGGGGCCGCTTCACTCACGCGAAGTATAAATATTTACAGGAGATAAACATTAGTTTCCTGACGCACGCCACCCTAATGTTGTCTGTTGGTGCCAGGTGTGGTGTCAACAGGTGAACAAAACCATGGAACAGTAAAAAATACACGTGGGTGAATTACAGGATAATCGGTTAGTGAGCCATTAAACATCTACCGTCCATACAAAAGACATCAACGCGTGCCTCTCGTACGATCTTATATATTTGTTATATATTATTGTGCGTATGATTCTTGCTTGGGTATTTCAATTGAAGTCGTGACAAGCTCAAAGTACTTGTATGTACTAAAGAACACGTATATTTGATGTGTGAGAGGTTTTATAGTGATCTCATAGGGCTTTCAACCAGTTACAAACCTCATATTATTATTATTATTGCTGATGTTTCTTACTTAGGTATCCCAATTGAAGTCGTGACAAAAATACCTCTAGTAGATAAAAGATTTTTTAATAATATAATCCTTTAAGAGGCTTTATAGTGATCTCATCGGTTTATACATCAGTAACTGGGCTCCTATACAGTTGTTATATTAAGAGAAACAACCCGGATATTTCCGAATAAGAAATCTGATGTCACTTGCCATTCTAAAAGCTATATTGAGCTAATTTTAGGTCTAAAAATGGTAACCATTAAATAAGTCTGCATAAGCTGATATGTTGCGCAAAAACGGGATGTAGGGACGCGTCGAGACGGCACAAAAACTAAATAGTTTGGCCTGGACATGGAATTTGTGATTCACTGAAAGGCTTTAATCACATGTAAACAGCCTCAACTAGCAAATATTTATGCAGTAAATGACTCACACTTTAACTGCTAAAATATACAAATGAGTTATGTCAACCGCAGACCATCAAATAAATTCATGTGTCACCGACACTCGACATTCGTCTGGCAGAATATCTCGGCGCCTTTAGATATCTTTGAAGCAGGTAGCGGGACTTTAGCAAGCAAAGATTTTTTGCTCTGTGCTTTTGTTTACACAGGGCTTGAATGGCGTCACGTTTAAAGGTTTCGTTGGTATGCACTTGTCGCTTTTGTCCCTTCTAGTATCTTTTCTTAACGCGTTCATAATTCCGAGAAACGATTACTTAGCTGTTAAGTTATCAATTATTTTTCCAATTACGTGCGTTATTTGAAAGATAATAGATAATTATTGTATTCTTGCTCCTATCGGTGTATTTCCTAGATTTTATAGCATTTTAACCAGCTTTGGTAATTCTATTCATAAAACAGTTTACACCTGAGTAGATAAATTCATGTCGTCATATAAATGAAATTTGCTTCGACGCAGTAATGTAGGATATAAATTAGTTCGTAAGAGCTTCCGCATCACAGCATTCACAGCTGGCATTGCACTCGAGCCCCCGCATCCTTCTTCCCTCCACAGATTACCTCATAGCCACAACCTAGCGCAGGGTGAGTGCCCGACCACACAGCTATTCTATGATCAACGCCATAAAAACGCTATCCTTTTTAACTTTTGTTCCGTTTGTTGTAATACCTCTCGTCTTCCCAGCCACGGTATAAATGCTGGAATTCAGCCGGATTACTTTATACAACCGGTTTTGCAATTTGTTACACCTTTGTAAGGACAATTCGGCTATGTCCGGAATGCGATGCAGTCAAGTTGTTTATTGTCTTGCCTCAGGTAATAATTTAGTGTTTAAGATTACAACAAATTATACTACAGACTTCGTGCCTTCCAACACGAAGGAATTTATTTATTTGCTGCAAAATTTAGATTCCGTTTTGAAATTTATATCCCAACCGTTCAATCAGACGTACTAACGGGATTTGCCTGTTGCCTATATTGGAAAACACGTTACGGACTCGCTGTGGAAATAAGTTTTGCTCGTTCAATTTCATGCATCCGCAAGTGATTGCTGTTTAATTCAAAGTTCCGATTATTATTATTCGAAAAGTACTTATATTGGCTCGGAATGAGCAATCTCTACCTCGACATTTAAGAGTTGCAGAATATTGAGAAGCGTGAATGGAATATTGAAATGCAACGAAATAACTTGATCCAATCTCTTAACTTTCATGAAAAGGTTAATCCTTTATGAGTGCCTGGGGTAGCTAAACAATTTTCATCAATCTTGACAAAAAAAAACAGTTTTCGAAGAAATCTCAAGTATTGTTTGCAGTATTGTAAGCAGAATTCCATTATAAAAACAAGGGAAGTTAGGGAAGTTAGGATGTGGGAATGCAGAGCGCGCATACAGCTCCAGTTATATATTAAACTTATGAACGTGCTTTCAACTCGGAGGAAGGAGAGTGCAGTTTACTGACCGGTCGATAGGATCCTGACTGCGCCACTCGTTACGTCACACCTGCTCCAGAGTACGGCAATACTTATCTGAAAGTAAAGTATCCGCGCCAACACATTACCTTACTTATCCAAATATTTGACGCGTTCAGTAATACGTCGAGGTAAATTTCGAAACAAAAGGTTAAACTCTGTAACCGATATGGCTTTTGGCTGAGAACGACAATCGCGGTCAGTTAGTTTAAGCTACTTACAAATTCAGCCGTGTTGCCTTTCGAAGAAGGGCCACAGGGATCGCGTTACGTATAATAATAGGTATAAAACAGGTCACAAGGTGTGCCTTGTGGTTTTATTAGGAGCTTTAAGATAACTTGGCAAGATAAGCTTTTTGTGGTATCTAATACTTCTTGTTGGACAGGTATTGTAACAAAGCAAAGTCAACTTGAGAATTACCCTTTGAATTTCACACTGCTTCCAAGCCAGGAATGTTGTTTCTTCACAACTTTACACATACATAAATATGTGAGACCGTAAAATGTTGAAATGTATCTGAGACTTTGTTTCCATCAGAGGATTCAATTCCAAAAGTGGCCATAGGTATATTTTGGCATCCAATTATAAAATGCAGTTAGATGAGCAATTTCAAATGAGAACACGGAAATGAATACCGTTTAGACAGGTTACACAGGGTGTGGATACAAGCAAATTATGTCAATTGACGCCACGTAATCTGACATGCAAGTGTGTCTTGACCTAATATTGCAGATGACTGCTCAAGTTGTCAACTAGTAATTATAGTTTGTTGTAAAAAAGAGTGTTCAACACTCGTATCTATTTAACGGTTGTTTTACAACGTATGGTTTACAGTGCCAAAATAATGTCAATCAATGTCAACCAACACAAAATGGCAGCACCTTATCCACTGCATAGGACAGAGCACCTTGCGTCATCATCAGTATCTTTAACTACAAGTTAATAGTTTAACAAATTATTAAATATATCAACCACAATTATAATCAAAGGTTATTTGGTGATGTATAAACATATTTTCAAAAATTGTGCTGCAATAATATTGTTGTTGAGATAATATTCTAATTCAGCCCAAATTCTCATCTACATAGTCTGTATTGCTATCATAACAATTGAAAATATTTTTTATTTTGCAATTTTTACAGATGGTAGTTTAATGTTGCGACATCATACGTCTATTACCCGAGGTACTTAGTGTGACAATAACTTTCTTCTCTCACAACTGTGTCACTGCGCCACTGATGTTATCAGCTACAGATGGAGTAAAATTAAACATTATAATGTTATTAAGCTTTATAGCATCTTATATGAGTGTCTATTCTGAGTTTTAAGTTATAATTAGTCCATTTTTAGGGTTTCGCATTTCAAAAATAAAAAATGGAACCCTTACAGTATCACATCGTTGTCCGTCTATCTATCTGTCAAGACCCTTTTTCTCAAGAGGTTGAAGTTCATATCAAATATTCAGGTCTAAAATCCCTAGAAGCAGTGAAAAAATAAAACTTCTACATCGCAATAAGAAGATACGACCGTTTATGCTCCGCTTATGCTGCA
Source organism: Aplocera efformata (assembly GCA_921293045.1). NCBI lineage: Eukaryota > Metazoa > Arthropoda > Insecta > Lepidoptera > Geometridae > Aplocera > Aplocera efformata. Next base: position 5,435,900 of record OV121057.1, read on the forward strand.
TATTTTGACCCTCGCAAGAGAATCAAAACCTCTAGGGTACTTCCCGTTAACTTAGAACCATGAAATTTGGCAAGAAGCAACGTCATGTAGGACAAATAGTAATAAAAAAACCATCAATTTGTAGTTACACTATAAAAAATACATGAAAACTACAAGTTATACGTTTACCTACAAGTTCGTGCGGAGTTCGCGATGAGCGAGCCTAACTCGCACTTGTCGCTTTATTTTTCTTTACTCTCAGAGTTACATCCGTTGTTAATTTTATTGTTAAGTATTTCTATACCCCAGAGTAGACTATTTATTGAAATAATCTACTGATAACTTATTATCTTTCACTTGGCGTAGTGACCTACTTCCTAACCTACCTCAAAAAGGACAACGAACAGATAAACAACACAGTGGACTTCTTTGCACATTTTTGTTTATAATTATTGGTAACCAATTTCCAATATCTGATTCTTTCCCATGAAGGCGTCTAATTGCTGTTATTTTTAATTAGTTTTGGTCGAGCGTATATTAATTTTCTATTATACTTTCCTTTTACTATTGCCAACCGTAGGTTTTATGGCATAGTTAAGACATTTAATAGTTGATTATTCCAAATGCGATGAAAATTGCAGGTATACCTGCTAGGCTATAATAAATTAAGATTATCAATGGAAAGACTTTAATTCAGTTAGAGAAGATTACGGAGGCCCTAGAGGTGTTAATCTGCTAGGTAATTTTATAGTGGCCGTTCGTAAATTTACCCTAATATGTAAACTTGTTAAGAAATGGACCTGAAATTCCCACTTTCCATACAGTACAATATAAATATTTTCATATGTAGCTACAAGTTAAAATGCTTATCATCTCTAAATAAAACAAAATCTCTTTCCGTGTCTACTTGCCCGTTTATCCGCTAACTCCTAAACCACGCAACGGATTCTGATGCGGTTTTCACCATCATTTAGATGATCTTTCAAATACATGCATATTATAGCAGAGAAAGCCGAGAATTTTGATAATTTTAAATTATTGAAGGAATACATAAAGTAGACAGTGATAAAATGACATGCAATTGGACTGTGAGGCAATTTTACACAATTTGACATGAAATACAGATAATATTAACTCAAATCATAATAATGTCATACTTCTATTTCCAATATTAATTGGAAATAATGAATAGCGTGTAAGTGCGTGAGAAATCGAACCCTCTGTGATTAGTTCACGCCTGGTTCAATTGTATTGCAATACAAAAAGTTTTAATTGATACGTCTTTCTATTATACGTTTATAGCTAATATGTTGTAATTTTTTATTGTTGTACCGTTTGTGTAATATGTTAAAATACTACACTCAGTACTATACTGAATTGTCGGTGGATTACCAGGTGAGGTGGCAGTACTTCGGAATGAACTCGACACCAGTTCTACTGCTACTTAAAAGAAGTACTACGGCAGTAATTCTTGTGTTCCTATCAAATAAGGGAAGTTGAAATTTGTAAACACAATTTTGACAATTGTTACACTGATGGTAATTTGTCTCTTAAGATATCGATGTTGCATTCTTCAAGCTATAAGGTTATAATCACAGCGCGAGTATATTTGAATATTTATTAAAAATTGGTCTTATTTTCCATCAGTCACTAAATATGTAAGGAGAGTCATCAAAATATGATTATAATACCTATATTATAATCATATTTTATTTACATTAATTTGCGTATTCAAAAGTTCTTTGAATACGTATTGTGTAGTAAAATCAAGAACTTAAGCTTATCTATTTGTACCGAACATAAGAGCCAGATCTCACCATTAGTCTATCAACAGACATACATGAAAGCTGTTCATCATATCCGCTCATCTGTCATTGGTTTCTTAGTTGGTGACGCCACGAAGGCTTGTGCTACTAGTATCTCACGCGACTATTCACACCATGTGGTACTTTCATTATTTGTCTACAGACTATAAAGACATGGTAGTATTTATTTTAATTTTCAACTTCCAAAAGAGTTAGTTTTTTCCTGGCTGTTGGTTTATTAAGAAATGTTAACTTTTTGAAGCTTTTTGTTCGAAATCAATGGCGGCGATGAGCTCACCACTTGCTACCTACATTTTCTCTCTATACCTTAAGGCGAAAAGTGGCCTAAAGTTCAGCCTAACCCTTTGAGGGAAGGGGCGTGATTCTATATCTATTTTTATAGTCGGATAAAATAAATTATGTTACGTTGTTATTGTAATTGACTTAATGTAATGAATAAATTTAATTTAATTAAGAATCATTTATTGGCTTACGTAATAAAAAACCTTATTAATAAACCTACACAATATCTGTCTATCCTACCTTTAATATTCTTGTAATGCATAAGTAGCGGACCGTAATTGTCAATTTGTTTATTAAAAACAAATTTTATTGAGATAGAACCAAATTTTTATTTTAAACTGCTATCGATTTGATAATCTTTTAAAATGATCAAAAGACTAACATAATAAAATCACAAGATTAGATCATAAATTGGATTGGGCCACTGTAATATTTTTCTTCCATGATGCAATTCGGTGTCGTGTGGGAAGATAACATTCAATGGAAGTAAACAAATCTACACGAGAATGGAACACGGCAGATAGTCACGCATACAATATGCCACTCCGAATTCTAGTCTCTATTGAATGGATAACAATAGAACGCTTAGCATACTTGACGGAATCTGGATATTCAGCGGACGTTGTCAAACATAAAAACAGTGATATTTTTAAAAATCTCGTAATAGGAATTATAAGCAAATTGATATTTAATTGATTACATGTATATTATTATGTAATATTGTAATAATGGCAGGTAATTAAGTATGACACATTTGTTTTTTGTATAAAATTGACCACAAGTTGACGCTGCAATGCAATAAATACAGAGTTTAACGGTATTGGTCATAGCTTAGCCTTTGGAAGGTCCCAACTAAAACTGCTTAATTTTACTAAGACGTATATAGTTGCGGTAACTTATTCCATATTGAGTGGGTTCCAATTTAATACAGCTTATGAGAATGAGAATGCATAACTCTTCCGGTTCATTGGCAGTAAGCTGACCCCAGGGTTATTCATAGCTAAGCTACGAACATAATTTCTAAACACCTGTCTATAGGGTATATGTAAGTAAGAAGGTTTATAACTTGGCATTGAACAGTCATGTTGGCTTGAATGCTTTTAAAACTCGTATGTAGAAATAATACCAAATCATTACGTTGTTTGGTTTTGAGACCGTGAGGATCTATTTACAACCTTCTTTGATGCCACTGAGGATGCGACGCAAAAAAAAAATTTCAACAAAAAGAAAAACCTCTGCATATATGTATGTAGTGTTTAATTTTTATTGAATACTGTAGTTATTTATTAACCACCCAATACGCGTATATTTTCTATTTATGTAAGTTTCTTTTGTTATGAAATTAAAGTGACGGGACGAACTTTACTCCACCATAAAAAAGCAATATGACTGAGGTCCTACCCGACTAAAGTATGTAAGACCCAAGTCGCACCGCGTTGCGCCTGTCATCCGAGATTGGGATGTTACGTCACGTGAAATCACGCATGTGATTTCACCGGAACCCAGCGAGTGCACCACTGCTTGGCAGCAGATAACCAGATGCGCAGGCAGTACTTCTCCGGGCCAACATTGCATAAGTTCTACTGCTACTTTTTGTTGGTTCTTTAGCAACACCTAGGGGGTACGTGTATTGATTCAAAGGGAACATCAACGGACGCGAGCAACGGGACTCTCCAATGATATAATTTGTCTAATATGAGCACAAGCCTTACTCTAACTTAAACCCAAAACCAGTTTAACCAATTGTTTAAGTCCTCCGGTACTCTAATGGATATGATAAACAAGATATCACAATGAAAGTTTATATAACAAAATCAGTTCACTAATGACAGGTCCAAGGTAGACTTGTAATTAATAAACATTGATTATATCTCTGTGGAATGGAACGAGAGAAATACCACAACCATTATCGTATAACTAATTGTTTGAAATTGAATGATCCGATACGTAATCAATGTTATAGACACATTCTACAATAGCTTAGATTGTATTAATATAGCACTAATCTTTAATAATCTTTAAATAATAGTATAAATATAATAGTATGTAGGATTTTGAAAACAAGAAAAAACCTGGCATCAATCGAAAAATGAAAAACAAAGCTGAATAAAAATAGGGTAGTATAAATAGGCTTAGATATAAGTGTGTATTTACATCTGACGTAAATCGCTAAAAAGCAAGCGAGCAAACCCAATCAATGCTACGCTTCCATAAAATAAATGCTTCAAAATTGTATCTTTCGCCACCGATAAAGCAATTACAGATACAGAATCCAAGATTCTTGCAACCTTAACATTTGTATGATGGTCCATATATTTTCAATACAATTCAACCTTGCGTTTCATTCGATCACTTAGATTGATGGTCAGATATCTGATTAATCGAATATACTTGTTCAAAGACTCACATCTGGTTGCAAGAGTAAAATTTGTACGTACTTTATAAAAATATAAATTTTTATTTACAGTTCCATTGAAAGTCATTTCATATCATTTTCACAGCAGACGGTCTTGACCGAAGTTTTGTACTAACGTATACGAACTAGTGTTGAAAAACAAATAACATTATAGCCCTCAACTTGCCCTCAATTCAACCAAAACCAACTGTGATATACAAAACAAAAATCAAGGAACTGTTATCTTCCAATATTGCCCCATTGTCTTTGGTTTAGTGAACTCGCCAGCTTTTTGTGAACTTCCGAACTGTGACGTAGTAACTGAACACCGCGTGCCGCCGAGATAACAAAACAGACGGTATTACATTCTTTGTGAACGTTTCATGGTCTGCCGGCCGCTGCAGCTCGCAGACAACTCGTTAAATTATTTGTGAAATACCTTTGCCAGTGAATCTACGTCCAATTCTCACATAGTTCTCGTTCCTTTATAAATTTGTGATGGAATTCTTTAGCGCGTTAAAACTTAAAAGCCAGCTGTCGTTAGTTATGTTATAAGTTTAATTTTCTAAGACTGGTTTAAGAAAGGCTGCTAGGATGCTACGAACAGACTTTATAAATGAAACAAATTTAATACAGGCTCAACAAATTAAGAGATTTTTTTTTGTGAAGCAAATAAGTGCAATTTTATTTTGCACTAAAAGTAGTTTACTCTTGAAAATATTCGGTCTTTTAAAGATAGGTTAATATTACAATACGTAGTATTATTAATTCATGAATGCCACTAGTCTAAGATCGAAGTCTCATTCTGAGTTGAATTGCTGTTGTTATGGGCGGGGGTAACCACTTACCCTTAGCAAGTTTATTCACATCCTCACATGAAAAAATCTCCCCAACCTTACGCTTCACAATATGAGATTGTGTCACAACTTGTCCATTGATTTCCCAGAATTTGTCATTGTTCCTTGTCTTCTCACTGGAGAAATTTCCGTAAAAAGTTAAGGTAACAGTTTTAAAGACTTTATTTCGCACTGACAATGAATAAGTAGGTGTTTGTCAATGAATTTGCTGTTCTTCGTTCACTTAAAAGCCTAAGAATAGTATAGTTTTATGTTTGTCTGTCTCACCGTTTGTCTATCTGTTTGATCTGGCTAATCTCCAAAACGGCTGAACCGATTTCGACGAGACATTGGGGTAACTACTTTAATTTAAAAAGAAGAACGCCGCAAAAAAAAAAATGAATTCCGCGCGGATGAAGTCATTAAAATGGTTATTGATATTTTCTTGTTATGAAAGAAGAAAATATTGTCATGGTTTATGAAATGTTGAACGTGTTGCGTTCCATGTGTAACGATGCCGATGCAAACGTGGTTCCATACCTCAGCAGAAAATAGGGTACGCTAATAGAAACCCACGCGATAACACAACTCTCCAAATAACATTAAGCTCTCAGTTAAGATTTGAGCACCAAATGAGATGATAGCACTAATGAACCTGGTGCCTCGAAGGGGTGGGTGCTACCCCTTCCTGTTGGTAATGGCTGGGTGGGAAAGCGGTAATAGGGGCCCAGTCATAAATGGCTGGTGCTTCCAGCTTAACTATATTATACTTATTTTAAAACTCGTGAAAGATATTGCGTCGTAAATAATAACAGCTATTGCAGGCTGCTTTAGTTCTGAAATCATGAAATGCACTTTCATCAACTTAATTATGAAATTTATTCAACTGGAATTTTAGTGATTTAGCGCTTCCGTGCTTTGACCAATATAGTATAAAGTAACCATAGTAAAAAGTACGTTAATATTTTAATAATAATAATTTTGTATTTTTTTGTAAGATTATTTGTAATTCAATCATTACACATGCGCATGATCAAATCACATGCGCATGAGACATATCATCCCTGTCTCGAGTGATGGACGCAGCAGGATGGATGCGACTCACTAAAGATTTGGATCGCACGCATTATTGTTGTAATGGGCGAGGGTCACCACTTACCATCAGGTGGGCCCTCAGCTCGTTCCGTCTAGGGCATCGAAACTCGGTTCAATTTTGAAAACCCGGGTTTTCGGGTCTAAGAGTAATCAAAACCCGGGTAGACCGGTTTTTTCGAGCATTTCGGTCTTTTTATTGTAATTTTTTAAAATACACTTATTTGCGTTTATATATCGTTTTGCTACAATGAGTACAAAATATAAAGGAGGAGAAAGAATTTAAATAAATTAAACCGTACTTTACAAATTACAAAAACAGTTTCAATGTTTAAAAAAGTGATAAAGATTTAATTTTTCTTCAGAATGTCTTAAAACTTATTAGGGCATTCAAAGTTTTGTCACTCAAAGACGAACGCAATCTATTGCAGACAATTCCAGCCGAAGATAATATACGCTCCGGCTCGACGCTAGTGGGTAATAGTTTTTAAATGTTCAAATACCAGCGATAGTTAAAGCCCTCGCTGTCGCGTACCGCCATTCTCGAAGAGTGCCATTTCTACCCTCACAGTAGTAAGCAAATCGTCTGATGGACAAGCTGATCCAGTTTTAGGAGCAGTGTTATCAGTAGCAACAGCTTGACTTAACTGTCTGTTCAGTTACTCTTCATTTGTCAAAGTGGACAACTGAATGTCAATTTCTCGCAGGTCTTGGTCTGGCGAAAGACCTACGTCCGATTAGTATTTTACCGTTCCTTGCTAAAATTGTGGAAAAGGCTGTATGTATACAACTTACTAATTATTTGGAAGTAAACCAAATGCTGCCAGAAAAACAATCGGGATTTCGCAAGGGCCATAGTACTGCAACAGCCCTCTTTAGCGTAATGGATGATATTCTAGCGGCACAGGATAGTGGAAAGGGCACGATCTTGACATTACTTGACTTTTCACGTGCTTTCGATACCATAAATATTTCACTTCTTCTTTCCAAATTATCTTACTATGGATTTGATATCACAGCGACGAAATGGTTTGCAAGCTATTTGAGTGATCGCTTGCAATTAGTTGAACTTAATAATGTGGATGGTACTAAATCGTTTTCGTCGGTGATGCCCGTAAATCGTGGAGTTCCTCAGGGATCTATTCTAGGACCCACGCTTTTCATTATTTACTCTGCAGATGTTATAAAACAAGTTAAATATAGTACGTATCACTTGTATGCCGACGACCTGCAGTTATACATATCTTTTAATCCTCAAGTAATAGACGTAGCAATTAAAACCATTTACGAAGAGCTGGATCGAATTGTTCATTGGAGTAAAGCACACAGCTTAGCGGCTTCAAAATGCATGTGTGCGTTTTTTTTTTCCGATTCCAAAGCGAGCACACATCTCACCATACATAAATCAACATGTTTTACTGAATATGTCATCTCGTAGTGCACTGCACTTTGCAACTTTGCTCTTTGGTATAGTCAAAAATCAAAATCCTATATACAATATTTATTCGAAAAGCTTACTTTTTCAAATCGTGACATTCGTTGTGCCTCCCGTTTAATTGGAACACACCATGGAACGACTGCATTTCGTGGCAGCTTCCGCTACGCTGCTACGAAATGCTGGAACAATCTGCCTCCGCCAATCAAGAACTCGCAAAGTATTTATTAATTTAAAACTGGTCTCAAGAAACTTTTATTGACATCTCAAGTATATCCCAATACAAGCAGTCGTTCTGGGTTTAATTTTAATTTTAGTTTATGTTATTTTTTGTTTTAATATGTGATATTTTTTTTTTATATGTTATATTATATTTTATTTTTCGTTACTTCATAGATTTTAGATATTGTAAAGTGTTTTAATTTATAATGTTTTTTTGTACACGTGTATTTCACTGTCGTCGCACGCTCTCACCACGGTGCCACAAAATATTTACCAGGATTAGTCAAGTACTGTAGTGTTGCAGCTAGAGTTAGTCTTCTTTTTGCGTATCGTTTGCTCAATGCAGTTGCCATTTTGTTATTTAGTGGTGTCTTCAGTTCATCCATTTTCTTCAATGCAAATTTTAGGGAAACATCAGCTGTAAGTAATGTTGCATCGCGTCGAGATAGCGCCTCGACAAAGGTTTTAATAACATCCAATATTTATGGATCTCAACTATATTTCTCTAGTCATCATCAGTAAATGCAATGTCTGTAATTAAATCAATTAAAGCTTGGCAGATATGCTACTCCAGCGCGTTTTCCCATCTAAAAGCAGGGAGTACTCCTGTCCATAATCAGCTTTGACATGTTTTTGAAGGATGTCATCGTTTTTTGTCTTCTTGAAGATTTTTACCACTTTTCGTACTTTTGATAGCAGATCGTTGTATCTAAAAGACTATGAACTGAAAGACTCCACAAACGAGGATTTATTATTAAGTTCAAAACCATCCTTGTCATTGTCTGCAGAATTCGTGTCGTCGTTAAATTCTACAGTTCGCAGTCTTTGAGCCAATACCGGTAAAGGCAAATCTTTATCCTCGTCAAGTTCGGCAGGGCAACGCGCACGTTCTATTTAACTTGCATGGCTTGTTTTATTGGTAGGAACGTAGCAACGAAGCTACTTTTTACGTAATAAATAATAATTTATAAAAGCGTGTTTTATCATTTACTTATTAATGCATTCGAAGTGGCTTAAACTTAATAAATAACAAAAACAAAAATATTTAAAAAAAACCCGAAAAACCCGAGTTTTAAAAATAAAACCCGGGTTTTTTTGGACCGAAAAAACCCGGGAAATCCCGGTTTTTTTCGGTCCGGGTAAACCCGGGCTCGATGCCCTAGTTCCGTCACCTATTCACATAAAAAAAAAAAAAAAAAAAAAATAGTTTTTGAAACGTAGATATAATAGATAGTACCTGGGCGACCGAGTTTCGCTCGGTTATTCTTAATTTAAAGTTTAATTGTCTATAAAAGAATACAAGTAAACTTAAGCAGCAAAACCCTATCTAACCACAAAATTTCATCCAAAATGTAAGAACCTATGGGCTGAGGTAACAACTTACCAGGTGGGCCTTCACATCAGTAGTATAAAAAAATTATTATTAGTGAAATTTACTGGAAGAGGCATATATCTTATTTTTTTTCTTTTTTTATATCGTACCTCAAATTTTTTTTTTTTGTTTTTCTTGTTTCTTTTTATTTTATGTCTATGTCTCTATGTATATCCAACGGTGGACAAGTATAGGCTGATGATTATTACCTGAATTTAGATTCGAACTTCATCTTGAGAACTATATATATACTATATTCACGACCATTCAGAAAGCCTTAAGTGGCCCGTTACAACTTGTCTTGTGAACTGCACTATTTTAACAAACAATGTTTCATTCACATATAATATCGGCACGTATTGTAGTACGCACTTACCCGATACCACGCTCATTGTCGACAGGACACGGTACTCAGGTTACAGTTTACCACTGACATGTGAATTATCTAAGCACACGGCTAGTGGCAAGGGCTGTCAGAATATCAAACTTTCCGCAGAAGAAATTTCAAACCGGTTACCAATGTGGGTTATGATATGAATTGAGGCTTTGAGTGAATATATTTTCGTTGACATTATGAGTTGGATACAGTTACAGATCTGGATCTCGATCCAGATTTTGTTTCTGCTGCGATCCTTGTCAGTTTCGATCCGGCTGCATTAGGATTCATTTCCTGGGCGGGTTAAAAATATCGCAGTTGCTTTTATACTATGTTATGCATTGTGAGAGTGAGATAGTGAAAGAAATGATATAATTTGAACTTAATTAACTTAATGAGTACAGGAACTACCCAATAAACTTGACATTAAATGGTGTTAAAACGGTTACAACAATTATCTAACAACCTTAAGAACACTTCATTCTAGGGCACTTTATACCAGCAAAAATAGCTAGCACTAGAAACATGAAAAAGCCTTTTTTTAACTTTTCGAATATTCTATTATTAGGTATATAATATAATAGAATATTATACTAATATTATCACTTATACAATAGAATATTTCGAATATTCTATGTGACTAATATAAAAAATGAACTCATATAAATTTTTCATCCCCTAATTTTCAACCTTCGATGTGATTTTTTTCATGAAACTTCATAAAGTAAATATTATAAAACTAGCGACCCGCCCCAGTAGACACTAATGTGGGGCAGTGTGGAGTGATTAATAATATTATGATTTTGATTAGTCTAAGATATACAATTCCGTAGTACATTAATTTGATCTATCTATTAAGGTTTAGCCTGCGTTTGCAATGTATACGCACAAACATATGTTTGTTACGACATGACATTACAAATCTTTGAATTCCTCGGCTTTTCTCTGCTATAACATGCATTTATACTAGATATAAATCCTTCTTCGTGAATATTTCTATCTACTCCTGAAAACTGCATTAAAATACGTTGCGTAGTTTAAAAGATCTAAGCGTACAAACAGCGAGAGCGACTTTGTTTAATTTATACTATGTATAGGAATGATACGGTTAATAAAATAATTATCCAAATTGGCCAAGATATTGCGTAACAAACATACAACAAAAATAAATAAATAACTAACAAACGAATAGGGAACCTCTTCCTTTATTGAACTCGTTTAAGAAAATATAAAGAAATATACAATATAAAAATCAATTGCTGAATGTTTGTAAGCGCATCACTTCAGAACGCCTGCAAAAATTTGGCTTATTCTTTTTTGCTGTGTTTGAAATTGTCATTTTCTTTCATACCAACCATGTGGTTGGTTTGAAAGAAAAAGTGAACAATTTGGGTATTTTTTTAATTGCATACAAAAAAGTGACTGAGACAGAATGTAGAGGAGATCTTCAAATATAGTGACATTGAAATAAATTATGGTAGAAATTACTTAATTGCCTCTTTATTTTATTGCATGGCCGTACTATCAAGGGAAGATTTGGTCTCGTTTTCTTAATTATTACCGTGCGAAGCCGGGGCGGGCAGCTAGGTAAAGATATAGTACTCGTAGCCCAGAGAGGAATTTGTACAAATCAGGTCGCCGTATTTACACGACCTAGAGGTCTGCATGCATGGTAAAGGTGTTAACCAAAATGTCAAAGATCAACAGAAGATGCGCGCCTAAGCATCTATGCTCATTTACGTGGCAGCCCTCGAATGAGGCTGTATAGAAAGGAGCACGGGGCTTCAAGGACGACGACGTGCGCGCCGGTTGTTAACCTCGGGCGGTACGCGGCCGATCTCTTGCGGTACGGGACCGGTCTTCATCAGACCTGCATTCCGCGGAGGTGAATCGTCCTTTACTTTGCAAGGAGTGCTAATGAATTTTTTAACGGTACGGATTGGGTGTCATATTATGTGGTTTTGTAAAATTGTATCATTGAATGTCATTGCCAATGTCATGGACTCGTTGGGTTTATAAGAATTATCCTGTCTTAGAACATTTCATACTTTTTTATAAACTTTAATTACATATTTTCTATTCTCTAAGTACTAGGAACAATGACATACAAACAAATTCAAATCTTATTATTTAATGTGGCCATAATTACTGTATTAAAGTATAACCTGACTGGTTTGTGAGAAAGCTGACGCCAGGGCTGACTGATTAATAATAATCCCTCTCCGTTCCCACCCGAAGTTCAAGAACAATCTGCGTGCTCATCACACACAAATTTTTGCCTTGGCCGGGAATCGAATCCGCGGCTCTTCGGTTCAAGTGTAGGGTTACTACCACCTAAGCTAGCAGAGCCTATATACTATTCCGATAGGAACTATAGGATTTTTGTTCAATGACGCAACATTTTAATTGTTGTTTATACGAATCAGTATCAAAAAAGATTAGGTGATTAGGAATAAAAGCTAGCCTAACGATTTGATGACACCTGAGAAAGCCGATGCCGGTGAAGGCATTGAATTTCGATGTTATGCGATACTATGCTTACACAATGATAAAGCGAACAATTACATTCCGAAAAGCTTATTTAATATTGTTGGTATCGATGAAAGCAAGTTACATAAAAGTATTACTGACACTTGTGAAATTGTTATATTAATAATTCATAACTCGGAAGTGTAAATATCACTCACGTAACGCGGTGACAAAATATCCGACTACGTTTCCAAAAGGAGGTTAAAGCGCTTATCAGCCTGAAACAATTAGCTTAATGAGTTGTCATTAGGGATTTACCCTTTGTAAACAGACTAGTTTTGTTAACATTAATATTTAAAATTGGTAACTGCCAAGTTTCTAAGTGTTTTGTACAAGGCGGCTCGACGGCATTGCCTTTAATTTGATTTGAGCGTCCGGTGTTATATTAATGTATATTTATAGATGAAGATGTATTGTCAAGCTGCTCGCGTCCTCAGAGATATAGTGCTCAAAATAACCTCAGAGTATCTACACGTACCCCTTGGGTGGTGCTAAAGGAACAACAAAAAGTAGCAGTAGAACTTGTGCAATCACAGATCTCATTTGGTGTTAGGGGAAATAGCGGCCGCCCCAGACAGAGGTGGTGGGATCTCGCTGATAGTGTCATGTATATGATTGTGACAGCGGAGAATAGAAAAGGGTAGGGAGGTCTTAGCCCAATAATGAGATCCTAGATAAAGATATGAAAAAAAGAACATCTGCGCTCCTTCCTAAGATTTCTAAAGTATCTTACATCTTTTCTTAGCCTTCAAAATCATGCATGTTTCATGAGTTGATATGAACAAGGAAAACAAAATTTCCTAAATAGATAGAGGTCTTAAATCAAGATTTATTTTTTGTTAAATCCCTGCCAGATATTTAAGACATCGTGGTTTTTTTGATATATTTGTGATGGACCTGCAGAACAACAAAATTAAAGACAAATATCAAAATTGATTATCGTTCATGTTGACAGGTAGGATATTGATTGGTTGAAGAGTCTAGATATTGCGTTGAAACATGGACATAAGTCAATGCCGCACTGTTATAGATTGTTAACATACAGACGTCATAGCGTAAGCTTGCCTTACTAATTAAATATACGCAACCGTAGCCAATTGTTACACACAAAATACCTTTTCCTCCTAACAATTGAGTCTTAACACATGTAGGTTACACTATCGTGTAACTCGCCTAACACCATTCTTAGTAAAATAAATAAAATTTCTTGATAATTTGACAGCCAGAACAAAACTTATGAACGTAAATTATTATGATAACGTTAAAAACTCCGGGTGAATAGGAAAAGGATGCATTAGCGCGTTTTACTCTTTATCTTTGTGTATTAAGTTATACAATAGATTCTGCTTTTTATTTTTATATTTAATACTTTTCATTATTATATATCACTATGCAACCCGCAGTGTTTATAAAGTCAACTTGACTTGAAAAATCTGACTTCACTTTATCAAGATAAAACGTAGCCTGTGTTAATCCCCGGTATAAGCTTCCTGCTTATCAAATTTAATCCAAAGCCGCCTCAATCACGCCTCAAAGGCCTTTGGGGCGCGAAGAAGTAACACATACATACCAACAAACTTTCACATTCATAATATTAGTATGATCATTTTAAATGGTGATGATCATGTTGTCTACTCGCAATTATTTTTAAATTCTTACAAAGACATTAAAGGAATGATATTTTCCTACGGGGCGTGTCAATGAAACCCGTTTCTACAATTATATCTGCGTGAGACATCATTTCGCAACCAAAGGCTGTCAGGACTCAAGACAGGATGTGGTCGTTTTATCGTATGATAGCTATTCGCCCGTGACTTGGTTTGCATCTAATTTTCCCCTCGCTTCCTCTCTAATTCTCGCTTCTAATTCTTTCTATTTTGTATCTTCGGGTCGCTTAAATTTTAGTTTTATATTGTTGCCTTTAATGCCAAACAGTGACCGTGAAGCAATCTGCTAATTGAAATCCATCTAGTTCTGTTTAATAGAGGAAACGATAATATATATAATTGTGTCAAATAGATAGTTGTCAATAGAACCACAAAGTAACCTACATTATGACAGAATAGACACCATTTAAGATCAGGCTTTATTCATTTTGTAAGGAAGTTTTTTCGGAGTGCTTACATGAATATTTCATTTTGTGTAAACTCAGTTTTCTTCCGGAATATAGATAATAATTAATTCTTATAAAGTCTAACTACGCATTGCATGATCCGCATTAGATCTTATTATTTGTCAGTCAGTCAGGTATGATCTATATATGAGTGTTAATTTACTGGTTCTCGAATATTCCAAGCTTGTAAGGCCTAGTCTTGCTCAACCCTAATTGTATGTTTGGTCTTTGACAGGATACAAGTTAAATATGTTTTATAAGCGTCACTAACGGAGTAGTTTGATGGGAAAACTGACACAATTTGTTTCCCATTATTGTTGTTTATCGAACACAATTTTACCAAGATCAGAAATAGGTTAATAATAGTTCAGTTCACATTATTCAATAATAGTCTAATATGTTTCCAGTAAATCACATGTACATTATGAACGTGTGGTGGAAAACAAGTAAACGAGTATATAATTGGTTAAACGTGCTTTGAATTCGTTGTCATTAGTATTCAAATTGTCGTGCTGTTGAATATGCAGGCACTGCCTAATCGTGGAAGCGTTCATGTAGGTTTCTGTTAATTCCGACATCGTGTTTGGTGATATAATCCGAATCGCTTGTACATCGTTGCCCTTATAATGAATTAATGGCAGTTTAGCTACAGTTTTTGTTAGGTCAACGTTTTTAGCCGACTTCAAAAAGAGCGGAGGTTCTCAATTCGGCTGTATGTTTTTCACGCGATATTTATGCTAGTGTCATCGATTTAGATGAGTTTTTTGATTGGACATAACATTACGGCAGACCCATTGAATTTAAAGCATTAATTTCACACCTATGTACCATAAATGGGCGATGAAGTTATTGAAGTCAGCTAGTAACTAACAGACATTTTTAGTCAGGTTCAAACATCCTTGAAACCATTGTTATAGTATTCAAGAAACCTTTCACTGCAACTTTAAGAACTCCTTAAATATCCAATACGTAAAAGATACTGTCTCTCGAAGTGTGAGTATTTACAATAAATAAACGTATAGTAAAATACCTTACTATGCTGAGTGCACCCACAATCACTGACCGACCGTTCGCGCGATGCCAGCGACCACCTTGTCCGTAAAATCAACCTAACGGGTCAAATGCACCTGCTGCGCCACAATTCAACACCCAAGTTATGTAACAGCCATTTTCTCCTCGAGAGCCTTTCCTTTGACGAGAAACTTGATGAAGCGTTGGATATGGCATGAATCATTCGAGCGATTGCATCGGGTCTCACATCCATTTTCGTACATAGCTGTAAATCACTTACGTAATTTAGTTTAAGCACAATATTGTCTATTATGAGTAGGGTGGATTGAACGGAAATTGAAGTGAATGGCCGTTTTGTAGTATTTATTGATGTTGGGTAATAAATACTCATGGCTACACGATTCTCGTATTTATTTATAGTTTCAATACAGCACCAAAGTTACTAAGTGCTAAATAGTTTTTTTACTATATATATAGAAACTATGGCCCTTTCTTGCAAATTATGTGTTTATTTGTTCTGTATATTTACAGAATTATTTTGTTTATTTAAGGAAATATTACACATTACAAGCATAAAAGTTATTTACCTGGATAATATTTTTGATCTGGCTAAAACGTAAAATCTTAGAAAATTCCTCCGCTCGTTCCGTCACTTACATTTTTAAAATTATTTAGCAGACAACAATGAGTAATGACGTACGAGAAATAGCAACGAGAATAAAATGAAATAAATCAAAGTAACAGAAAACAAAAGAAACTTAAAAAGTAAAAACTGATACCTTTAATAGTGAAAAAATAAATGCTAATCCCTCGGTGCTCATGATTTAAGCAACCTAATTGTTTGATTACCTAATTGTCATATTGCTGAGCAATATGACTTATTGTGCTAACTTCGTCATGACAAGTACCACCACCTGGTAATCTGTCACCAAGCAGAGGAACACTGATTTTGCTATGTTCCGATGGAAAGGAATAGGTGACATTGAAACCACAGGCGGATCAGACGTTACATACTTGTCTCAGATAATGAACGCAACAGGATGCCACTTGGGTCTCGTCATACTAGTTGGGGCAGGAGCTAAGTCGTTTTGCTGTTGTTAGGAGCTGAGGTAACCACTTAGTAATACCAGGTGGGCCATTACCCCTCACTTGTCCGTAAAAAAAGTATTATTTTATTTTATTTCTCATACTATCTCTATAGGTGGAACGTCCATTTAGAACATTTAATAATACAAGCTGTGAGGCCAGTAAATATATATCTTGTCAATAAAAAAATATATTCGAATTAGGTGATAATCTGCTAATATAGGCCACATACCTAGCTTGACATTGAACAGCAGATGATAGTCTCGTCTAAAAGTGAAATGTTGGCCTGTAGCCAAGTAGACCACATCTAGGGTTCAATGCGTACGAATTATTACGACGCCAGACTAAACATTGAAAATATTGTAATTATTCATAATTTGGATAGGTACTTCATCCATTTTTGTTCTCTTGATCCTCTCATATCAAAAAGTATGGGTCGAGTTGCAAAGTCGATTGGAACCCTGAAGGTGGATTTTATGTGTACTGCCACGAAATATCATTCTGCTACATAGCAAATCCATCCACTCAGCATTTTGAAGGATGCTTGCTATAGATATAGAGACTGAGATCCACAATGATGTCTCATGGGTAACGTAACATAACCTTCCAGATAAAAACTTTCAATGCGTTACATTTATGAGAATTGTCGAGCTGCGACTTGTAAGACAAGTCATATAGTATACTGGTCCACACACGATCTAAGTAGTGTTGTTTTTGTTATGGATAGAAGATACATGTACTTTACAAAGACAAATGCATTGAGTTGTCGGTAATTTTAATGATACTGAACCGGTTCACGAGCAATTGGAACCAAATAAATAAAACAAGAGAGGTACTAGCTTTACGACTCTCAAGCTCTCAGGCCTTTAATAAATTGAACGATTTTAATATTTAATTATCTGCATAAGGCCTATTTCCGGATGCAACGCATAGATTTGAATAATCTATATTGATTGACGTGACTCATTTAGCTGAGGAAGTTGCAGACAGACGAGTGACTTAACGCACCTTCCGGTCATTAGACAAAGCTATTATTTGCTCTCGCTGTGCAGCGGAAGCGTCAAATGATCCAGCTGATCATTTATCCTCTAGTATTGGGAGGTAATCAACCTGTTGACTCTAGTTCATGCGCTGAAATATTGAGGTAATTGGGTTGTTAAAATCAATTAGATGTTTTTTATGGCCAATTATTCTATTGAATAAACATGCTGGACTGTCCTACCATTTAAAAATAAATACTTATTATGTTCATCGTTTAAATACTATTCATGATCATATAAGGCCTATATTTATATATACTCTTTAGATGGGATTTATGAATTAGTGGTGGTAGAGTATTTTCTCACGTAATGAAACAATTCTTTATATCTCTTCGCTTACCCTCAAGGAATAAAATCTGAGTCGTGTGCCAAATATCGAATGAACAATTATAGTGCCTGTCGCAATGCAGCTTTCAGTTTTATTGGCGAAGAGTGCCAAGAAATTATTTAAACAGAAAAGTGGCATGTTGTCATCTTTAGTCAACAACCACCATTAAATTTTTCGCTAAGAACACATTTATGAAAGTACATTCCTATTTAAAAAAAAAATTTGCTCTGTCTTCTGTTTTGCCCGATTTTTTGTTCCGCATTAAAGGGCCTGTAGTAGGACACGCTGATGTGTCCTACTACAGGCCCTTTAATGGCCCTACAGGCACACATGATTAGAAAAATTTAATAAAGACACATACTGAAAAACTAAACACATCAGGAAAAATCCAAGTCATCCATTGCCTCCGTCCGACCCGTAAGATCTGTGGCCATAACCTTCAATTCGATACGGGTTGGTAAATTGTAAAAGTAGAACACAATTTCTCCCAATTACCTACTTACCTTATCATTTGCTCCATTGGAACCAATAACTATAAATAGGTCCATGACACGAAATATTGTTTATTTGCAGTGGAATATCAATGCTAAGTTACGTATACGCTTTTAAGAGAAGGAGATGAGATGCAACAGTAATATGATGTTAACCTCTAAACTGTAAGACCGCCCAACTGTTTGATAATACAATTATTTTTAAGTTGGGGGTCCAGTTGCTTTCGTCCGTAGGTGAATACCCTCAGAGTCCCTACACGTACCCCCTGGGTGGTGATAAAATAGCAACAATAAGTAGCAGTAGAACTTGTACAAAGTTAGTGGTGTACTCGCATTGCTGTGTTTCAGTGGGTGCCGGTGAAATCACTTGCGCATGAAACGTAACATCTCCGTCTCGGGTGACGGGCGCTTCAGGGTTAGACTTGGGTCTTCTCATACTTCAGGAGGACGTAAATCGTATTGCTGTTGTTATGGGCGGAGGTAACCACTTAACATCAGGTGAACTTTCATAGTTACATTGGTTACAAAAAAAAGTTGATAAGCAAACTTGATAAGTATCACGTTGTGTATTCGTCGGCCAATAAAAAATTCTATGACGCGCCACTGTGTGGCCCGCGGGCCTGAGAATAAGAAAGGCTTTTTGTTAAACAATTATTATTTGTCAGACTAACTTTAAAACCTTTGTTTACATTACTTATAGAAATAGCCCCATACGAAATCTGTTTTGTATGGGATAAACGTGGGAACGTGTACGTACATGAATAGGTAGGCACAACTTGTACGTAGGTACATGAATAGGTAAATGATGTCAAAGATTGTTAAGGCAGACATGTAAAGATAAATCATCAAAACCAATTAAAATTATTTTTAATGGCAACAATTTTATTTTAATTTCTGTCTTTTAGAAACTTTTAAAGTAAACTGTGAAGCAGCGAAAGGCATCACGGTGCTTTTAAATGAATTAAAGGAAAGACCTTTAATAATTTAAAAATAATATCTGAATCACAAACGTGGATTTTTTAAAATGTTTTTTAAACTTATGGTTCTTATATAATATATCACATACGTGACATCTTTCCCAATTCTACAGAATGTCTAAAGTCCTTCAACACGCACCTTATCAACTAGTCACGATAACGCTTCTTCGATTAAGCGACTCGAATTGGAACGTTTCGGTCTACATACTAACGATCCAATCGAGCACGCCATAATATCATTACGTATTAGCTTTATTACAAACGGTTTGAATATGGTTATGGCATACTAAGATCCTGTTTTTTATCTTTCTAGGCTTGACCCTCCAGTGCCACAATCACAATTCCAAATGGACAACAAAAAACAGCTTCCGGCGACCCAACAGCCTCTCACACAGCAGCACCTTATGGCGCATCATGTGCATCCAGATCAAATCTATTCCCAACAACATTCTCAAATGACTACACATCTCACATCCGCACAAGCAGGTCAACTCCAGCCCAACGGTGTTATGCACCAGTTATTACAGAGCCAGTATCACTCCAATATGAATGCAAGGTCACCACTCTTGGAAAACAGACATGATTTGTATGGGACGGGACACAATCATGATTACGCAAGACGCTATGGGGCCAACGACAACTATAATTACCCACAGTCACCACCCAGAGCCGAAAGGACAGAAGTTCACACCGACCACAACGTCAACCACGAATTGCTCCAAAACATACCCGTAGGATATAACGCGGAAGTCTATCAGGACTATTTAAAACGCAACCCACCGAAAGATACCAACCAAATATACCAAAATCATCAACCTACGTATAGGCCTAATGTTAATCAATACGGTTCGAAACCATACCTTCCTTACTCTAGTAGAATAGGTCCTCAGAGTAATACAGAGCTACTTAGAAGACAGTATAGCGAGATACAGCAAATGAAATTGCAGCAACAGATGCATTATCAGAATCAAGCACAAATGCACCAACAACAGAAATTTGCTGAACGACAATTGTTACTGCAGCAAATCCACGGCGTCCAACCCCCACCAAATTTACAAAACAGTATCTACTCAGACAGTTCGTATCGAGATTTAGATCGGTACAGTAGCAAAGAGTTTAGCCCAGAAACACCGAAGGATATTTACGGAAAGAACAATGAATACAGAGAGATGGAGAACCAAAATCGACAGTACCAAGAACAACAATGGCAGGCTCAAGTGAGTGAAATACGGGAGCAAGATAACTATAGACGGCCAGAAGCAAGTCATGAGAAGAGCCAGTCGCCACCATCAGAGCCTATTTCACACAACTATAACCACCAAAGTCAGAAGAATATGGTGTCTCCAATGAAATCAAGTGAATCTAGTTCTCCTAGTGTGAAGTCTCCGTCTTCAGAAAGTAGGAGAAGTAGCAGTGGGACGCAGGCGCTTCGATCACCGGTTGCGCAAAGAATTCCATCAGCACCAGTGGCTATGGCTGGTATTCTGTATAAGCAAGGGTCTGATGGATTAAAAGTTTGGAGGAAGAGATGGTTCGTTCTGTCGGAGTATTGCTTATTCTATTACAAAAGTGAGTTTAATTCAATGCAATTTACACCATAGACATTTTTGTAAGATCATTTAAAATCTTAATTAATGTAATCACATAGAAATTATAGGATCTCATCAATTTGCATATCGAAATAGTGATACTACACTATACACAATAGAAGGTATAATATAATTAGAATTCAATTAAATATTATTGTAAATATTCTCATGTTTGTCTGGTTAAGCATAAACCTAACTAGATACGTTAAACCAGTGTGTTATTTATTAGCATATTATGCCAATAATGAGTATATGAAACAAACTATATCTATTTATAACGGAAAACGGAACCTATAAATATGGTATAAATATATATTTATACCATATTTTATAGGTTCCCTGCATTCACGTGTCATTGTTTCTTTATTTATCAATGCTTAAACTACCGTGAAGATTATTATTAGGTAATCATTTGAAACACACTATACTGCAAATTCTTTTATACATCGTGTTACACCTGACAGCTTCTGTAATAAGAAGACGTAAAAGTTTTATTTTAAAATATATATTTTCAGGCCAAGATGAACAAAAACTCCTAGGATCGGTCCTACTGCCATCATACAGAGTGTCAGCTTGCACAGCCGAGGACAAAGTACTGAGGAAGTTTTCATTCAAGCTGGAGCACGCTAACATGAGAACCTACATCCTGGCCGCTCCTGATCAAGAGGCTATGCTGAAATGGGTGAAGGCTCTGACTATGGCTGCTCTTATGCAGAGTCCCAAGTAAGATCAAATAATTTTTATTAAAATTTACTAAGTACCTGGTGTCGAGTAGTATCCAATGACCATAATCACAAAACACATAAATTTGCTTTTATTTGCGTTGAGGATTCGTCAATATGTTGATTGAGAAAATTTACATTACATATTCAAACTTAATCAACGCGTCTAAAGAGTTATTAGTGGGCATGTTAAACGCAAATATAATCAGTTCGTTGTAAACCCAAGATTGCGCCTTTAAACACGACCATGATCCTCTTTGCTTTTGGTAGAGAAAAAAACCAATCTCAGTTTTTGTTTTTTTGTGAGATTTGAAGATGGAACGTCTTATGTGCGTGTTATTTCACCGGAACCCTCCCAGCCGTAACAGTGCAGTGCACTACTATGTGGCGGTAGAAAAGGGTATAGTGTAATAAATCTCCAGACGAGTACTATTGCAAATACGTTAGTTCTTCTGCTACAAAAATGTCTGGAGGGTCTCATCCACGATTGTGAGTTGTCCAGTTGATGTTAGCTAATTAGCGGTTTAAAAAACTACCTGAGATAAAATGCTTCGATGAGCGCTTTGGACACAAATAGATGGATCTGTTAGTGTCAGTGTGAACAGGAGGAGTTTGCATCGCTCATTACCTTCGAATATCGCTAATATTTTAACACATATCGAGACCATTGGTTGGTATGTAATGGCATGAGCCAGGAATCGTATACAAGGCTGATATGTATATATACAAGTGTGTTTCAACCATTTCGTTAATATTAAACATTTTAAATAATTTTTCAGTGAGCAGCCTCAATCGCAAACTGAGCGGACAGCTGCGAAAACAGAGGTGCGTATTATTGTGTCTACCGAGTCAGAAACATTTTCTTAGAGGGAAGATAATACCTATAGGTCGCAGATACATAAAACATGAATATGTAATTTTTTAATTTAATTAGGTTAAAAACTAAATTGGCCGATATATATAATTTGGCCATTACTTCGTTTCTTAGTGTAGTTAGGTACTGATGCCAGTTTAAAATCTATGTTGATGAATAAATGTAACTTCATGCTGATAAGTGATCATAATTTTGAACGTGATGCTATTTCAACAAAGAAGCAACAATGCCTGTTTCATTTATAATTATTAAGTTAAGGTAAAAATCGCCCGTCTCAATAAATTGATGACACAGTCAAACAGTCTAATGTTGGGCGGATAACTTGCCGTAGATTTATGCCTCTGAAGAATAAACTAGTACTTTAGTACCGGTGCAGGTGACCAATTACTCTACCAGAGCGGAACCAAGGACATGGTTACCGGCCATTATAACTGCAAATGATAGGACATGGGTATAGATACTACCATTAACGCAGAACATGAATTTATTTCCACTACATCACGCTTATAAATGAGTGCATTATAGACAAAAAAATGTGATATTGATTTCTTTATCCGGTAATATGTGTTTATAGATTCATTAATGATGATAATCAATCCATTTATGAGATAGCTAGCTAATTTATATTTACATAATATAAGTGATGATTATTTTTTGCAGGAAGGAGAAGACATACCAACTTATGCCAATGCACCACCAAAACCACGTCGATCAAATGAGGGATACAATTCTCCCAGTCCTGACATGTAAGTTAAAGTATATAACTATATATCAGTGTAATTTAAATAAAAAAAATCATCCAAATCGTTAGAGCCGTTTCAGGATACGCGAAGGAAAGAAATATATATAGGTATATATACAAGAATTGCTCGTTTAAAGTAATAAGATTTATAGTTATGGTGTAATTGTGTCGCTATAACCTCCGAATATAAAAATTAATGGGATACTAACTTACATGTACATGCACTTTAATCCTTTTTCCTTCTTCATAAAACACAGGTATGATCCAAACTACGACCTACTCAAAAAGCCAGCATCACATTACAGTCAAGGCACAAGTCACAGATACGACCATGGAAACTATTCAGGCAGTCCAAACATGGAATACTCACGTAGTCCACAGTCGCCACAAACACAGTACAAACGGCCATATGATACGCATAACCTCTCTCTACCTTTAACAAACGACAACCAACCGAGCGCATCCTATAATAATGCTCAATCGCCTTACTTTGATAGGACACAAACCCAGCAAGAAAACAAACAAGAACTTTATGAACGACAGCCGCAACGGAATCCGTTCCTACAAGATACTCCTACTGAAAATCAACCCAAAGAAAATGATCTCCCAAAAAATCACGACAGAACTAATCTTCAGAACTCAAATTCTCACAATGATTATCCCGAACAAAGAAATACAAATGAAAATATATATAGAGATGTTTACGGCGAACTTAATACTAGATCAAGTCGAGCGGGCAGTACAGTGAATGAAAGGCTTAATGAAAGAAGAACACCTGATGCTTATGGTAGATCCACCACAATGTCACCCTACCAAACAAAGGGAAAGATCAGTGATTATGAAGATGTATACGGGAGCTATGCAACTGAAAAAGAATATGGTCAATCGTACACAAAATCACCTCAATCACGAGATGCCATCAGCATTTCGAGTCAAGTTCATCAACAGCAGCAAGAAATTTCCCTAAATTATGTAAGTAAAAAACACGGTAAAATTTTATAACATTTGAAAACATGAAATAAATTTACTGCCAATTTTGTGTTTCAGCCTCAAGAAAAAACTTTCTCTGGTCCTGCAGTCCTGAGACGAAAAAAGATGCAGGCAAGCGGAATCCAACCATCTATGCCAAGACCACACAGTGCAGATTTTCTCGAGTATGAATCTAAAAACGAAAATCTAAATAAAACTGTGCCTACACAGAGTGTATATGACGCATCAAGACAACCTCAGCGACCTAAATCAAGTTTAGACATCAATTCCTATTATGATCCTAGTTCAGACAGATATTATTCTGAAGAAAGTTATGCAGAAAAAATGCGACAGTCAGCTCAGTATTTGCAACAAAAAGGAAACTTGGGACCACGAACTATTGACATACCTTTGGCCAAATACGCCAGTGGCTTAGCTCAAAAACAACTCAGTTCGGCGTACTCACATATAACTAACAACAATTACGAAACAGAATTCAATGCTAGGAATAAAGACAATGTAAGTTACAGTTCAAAATATGGGGATCTTGAAAGTTTGAATTCCAATTGGACGTTGAAAGAGAAAGGAATGGAGAATCAAAAAGATTACATGAATAGAAGTGGCAGTGTTATGAGTGATGGGTCCAATGTTAGCGGTTTTGTAAAAGATTTGAACAAGTTTGATCCCACATCCGATGGGTTCATGAGGTCTGCAAGTGCTCGATTACCTTCAACAAATACTGGTGAAGGCGAGAAAAAGGTTCAACAGGTAACTCCTAAACAAAACGGTTTGGTTAATTATAAGCCCACATAGGTAGTAATATATTACGAAATAATGTTTTTAATTTTAGCGTGAAGAATCAATGAAAAGACTCTTGGAATGGAAGCAGAGGATGTTACAATCGCCATTGACAAGGAAAAGTACACCAGCGACTATTTCGTTGGCCAGATCATTAAATCAGAGCCGTCAATCACTGAGATCTGATCAATTTAAACCAAAAACATACGCAAATGCCACTTACAACAGTTATTCATCTGATGACGAAGGTATGTGTACCGCCTATAATAAATAAAGTAGATTTGTAGCATGAATAATGTATTTTATGTTTATTTATTATTTTAAAATCAGATGGAATTAGCACGATAAAAATGCTGCATGAAATTATACCATTTTACCTTGCAAAATAATGTACATTATTTCGTTACTTATTAAGTATTTATTTGATACCTTAAAATGTATAAGCAAAATGATTAGTTAATTTTTTCGTGTATTATTTAGCTTAGTAATCAAATACAATAAAAGTAAACATTATAGCTTAACTAATTTCTGTTATAATATGATTTATATATTTAAAGTTTATATAAAATACCTTACTATTTATCACGAGTTACGAATTATTAATAAGATCGTTATCAAACTAAAGTAGCAACATGATGACTTCGCTTTGCGGAGGGGTACCTTCCTGCCTGCTGGGATATTGTGCCGCTAACAAGATCAAATCAATGGTGATATTGGTGGTGGGTTTCCATGATTGTCTTTAATATTCACAGTAGTTTGCATTACTATCTAACATTCAGGGCTACTAACTGTGGTGGAGAATAGGGTTTTGTAATTGAGTAATTACTATTTTGATAGTAATTATCGGTTTCACTTTTGCACCTCAGAGGAAACAACGGGCACTGATCTGCAAAAACCCAGAGATATGCAGGCAGGAAGGTCTCATAAAGTGAACCTATCAAGTCCTATCATTATGCCACCTGGCACCCCACACACGCCCTGTGTCAATCAAATTACTGAAACCAAATATAATATAAATACCTCTGACCTTGATGAAGAAGCGACAGAAAATACATATGAAAATATACTATGTACAATATCCATACCAAAAGTGAATTTAGATGTCGATGACGAAGTCCATCGTGTTGCATCTATAAGCAATGAAATTAATGAAATCATTCAAGAAAATGAAAATCATCGAAGCGCTAGTGAGGAAGGATATGAAACTCACGAGAGTGAAGCAGAATCCGAAGGAGCTGATGTAGAATATACAGATAATGATTTAGATGAAGTTTTGTTAGATTCAGATGCTGAATTAAAAAATTCAAACTTGAATAGTGAACTAGAAAGTGTAAGTAGTTCTAACAAGCAAGATATTGAAGAAAACTCATCTAAAAATTGTGAAGACGAAACAAAAAATTCTGAGACACCGACTCACAGTAGTAGTCATGGTGAAGATCATTATTTGCCTATGAGTCCTCGAAAAGTATCTGTGATAGAACAAGCTCATAAGGAGATTATAAAAAATCTGAGAGTATTTGACAAAACTATGCAGCAAACATATGAAGACAATCCGTATGTTGAAATGAATATAGGCAGTGAGGAAGACATTCAAACATATGAGATTGTATGCGTAAACAATGGTAAAATCGAACCAGTTTATATGGAGGTATCGGACGTTTCTGAAAAAGATCTATCTAAAAATTTACCAAATTCATATTTATCGGATACTGCATCCAATTTTGCAGATACTAAAGACCACACTCTAAAAAGAAATTCAAAAAATGATATGAAAATTAGAAATAAATCCGAATGCTCCGAAGCTGACGACGATTCTTCGAAGGAGACACCTTTAGATAGTCCATTTAGCCGATTTAGTATATCTGACACATTTAGGCCAGCTTCATATTATTTGAGTGGAAGTCAAAAACACTTAGGTGTTCAAGAAACTTTTGATAGTGAAGTTCTACGTTCTCCCCCGATTCCAAGTTCTTCACCTCCATGTGAAGATTTATCTGATGACGCTCTCTCAAAATATATTTTAGACAAACTGGATAAATCAGACATGTCTTCGGATAATTCTATACTTAAAATGTTAACTACGGAAAAAATTAACACTGTTAAGAGAAAGACCACTTCATTGATGATTTATGGAAGTAAAACATCCATTCATGATACCCTTTCTAGGGGTGAAAAAATTCGAAATAGCCGAGCGAGTCTAAATGAAAGACAGAAAATATTGGAATCATCTAATCATTTATTGAGTAACAACTTAATAGAGCCATATAACTCTAGCAGTGTTGATTCTGACTCATTGAGAAGCTATAATGCAGATCGAGGTTCTTCCAGACTTTCACTAGAGTCTGATTTTAGTAGCAAATTTGATGCAATTCCTTCGAATATTTCATCAGAAGTTGCTAGTTTAAGTGAAAATGAAATGATCGTTGACATCAGACACTCTTCTTACAAAAATTTGGAAACGATGATGAAAAGAAGGCCACTGTCTGATGACTCCATTTTTGAGTTAGCGGAATCAACATTCCCCCCTCTTAATGAGATTGCGGCAAACGTGGACTTAGACAAATATCTGGATAATTTGCAACCGAGTACAAGTGACAACGCAAACTATCACGGTTACTATCGATTTAATTCTTCTGCAGCTGATATTTCTAATTACAAGGATAACTTATGCCCAGCTGATGTGCAGTCTTTTTCACATATTCGTTCTTCGAGTTCTCCAGTTGTTCATCACACCAAAACTAATAGTTGTGGACGCAGAAATCATACTACTGGAATACAGTTTAAAAATATATGCGAGCAAACTTCTGGCTACGCTGGATCACAAAGTTCTTGCAGTTCGGTAGGATTACCGAAGTCACCAATATCGTACTATTGTAAAAATTACAGCGAAGAAACGATTTCAGATAAAAATTTGAATAACGAGTTACTTACTGATAAAGTAAAGGAATTTGAAATCGAAAAATTAGCACTCAAAAGTGGACATGAAACTAACGCTTCGTCTTCTTCCACGGGCTTTCACAGCAGAGAAAGTTCTAATGATCATAGTGCACCCTACTACTACTCTGATCTTTCTTCACAAGAACACATAAATTTGTTACCTACTTCACATTATTTGAAAAACACGAATCTTTATCGTAAACTTAATAATCAACGGCGAAGAGGTCCTTTACACAAAAAGAATGAAATTTCTCATATCCATAACCCAATAAGGAATAATGAAATCATACCGTCGGAAGAATCATTTGAGTTAGCTGCAGCAAGAAGTGTCTCTGTGGAATTTTTAAGCGCAACCGATAAAGATACAGATATAGATCTGAAAAATATTTACGAATCGTCTAGCGGGCGTAACTCAAAAATACCTGAATCAATGAACTTATCTGGATTGGGCAAAAAAAAATCAAGTAATAATAGTAACCTTGAAAATTATTCATTGGATTCCAGTGGCATAGGTGTGAGTGCATTAATCAAATTATCATCAACCAGTATGTCATCTCATTGTAGCGGTAATTCTTCAAATACTGTTTATTATGATGCGGAAGCCGAAGCAAGTGCTTATGAGAATGTTATTTGCCACGGTGAAAAAATTTGGGATGATGATAAACTATGGAGGGACAACTTAAGACTGGTGTCGCACAGACATGCTAGATCAATGGACGATTTGGACACTATGCCTGTTGAATCTACGCCTAGAAGAATAAGTTTTGAAACATACGGTATGAACAGTATTAAACGTGTCAAAAGGGAAATGCCTAAAATCAGCAGAAACGTTACTTATGTCAATTGTGATTTCCAAGGCAGAGCTCGCATTTGTGCTAGTAGAGACTCTTATAAATCAATCGGTGAAAGAGGTAGCTCTAAAGATTTCGATGAAGAACCGAAACTGGATGATAATGACGTTTATGTAAGTCTTGCAGAAAGTGCTGGGGATTCACTGGGACAAACTGATGAAGGAGTGTATGAGCAGTTGAGTTTAGAATCTCCCGGTACTTCAATGATTAAACTAGGAAGTACAATTAAGGAAGACAAGTCAAGAAGAAAATTTGAGATAGATAGAGAAAAACTTAGGCAATGGGATCTCATGTCTAGTGGTTTGATGAAAAGCGGACCAGGTCGTGTGCGGGGTATAGGTGCAGGTGTGGACTTAGGTGGGGCTGTCTGTAGCAAGCACTGTGGGACTGACAATGAAAGCAATGAAGGTATCCTCTAACATTCTTGGTCCTGTAAGGTTCACTATGTAAGTTACCTATACTTCTTTTACAATTTTACGCAAAGCAAAGTCATTATATTGTGTTTCTCTTACATGTAAATAGTTTGGCAAGATGTAAATAATTTGGAGACTGAGAAATTAAATAATTATGTACAGTTCTAGTTTTTTAGGTATAGTGTTTAAGCTTAGTTATTGAAATAATACCCATAATATAGTTAATAGAAAACTTAACAGCAAGATAATGTACATCTATGTTATTGTTCCCAGCTTCGATGACACTGGCACCTAACAATACGGATTCTGGTACAAATAATAATGCAAATAATCAACAAGCTTTGACAAAAACAGCTTATCTCGGAAGTAACACATCTATCGGACGAAATAGCAATAGAGAGGGCAATATACCTGTTAGAGCTGTGAGCCCAAGAGTACGATGGGTAGAGGATAAAATAACGAAGGAACACTATGGTTCACAAAACATTTCGGCTTCTCAACAAAATGTGAGTTTCGTTCATATTTTTTTTAAATATCACCTTGGCTTTCGTCTGTTATATTTCAGTAATTGTTTATTATGGTTTTCAGTTGGTGGCTACAGAAGATTCATGGGCTGAAGTTAGATCTCCATCTAGAGCATCTCAACAACCGATACGAGCTGTGAGTCCAAGGGTGAGAAGAAACACTGAGAATGATGAAATGGTAATGTTTCCCTATAATTGTTCACTAGCTTAATATAGTGCATTTTGCTTCGGCAGATGGTTAGGTTATACTGGATGGTTTTGAAAAATATTTTTATTCGGTCGTTATTATTTGCATCTGTATGGTAGCAATAGTATATATTCACTCAGACGGAAATATATGTTTCGTGTATGTCAATATTAGGAAATTCTTCTGATTTATAGCACCTATATTCAGCTTTTTTTATTTAATTTGACTTTGTTGTTCGTTTGACTGTGTATCAGCTTCACCGTTTTGTTGCATTTTATTCACCATTAGCCAAGAGTTCAAGCAAATCAAAATGAGCTGACTGATATTCCCACGGCCGGTGAACTGTTGGGGCGAACTCATGAAGAACTGGTTCTACTATTGATTCAGTTGAGAAGGCGACATACAGCAACTCATCGGGCTATAGAACAGTGCTGCTCTCAAATAGAGAGTATTGAGGTGTTTAGATTTGTTTGTTTGTTTGCATGTTTTGGGCGTTTGATGGTTGGTGGTGGCTATTAATTTTACAGCAGTAAAGCAGTGCAAGATGTTTTTTTTTATTATTTTTGATAATATTTCATAGCAAAGTGTTATTTTTAAAATAGTGATAGCAAATTAAGCACACAAAGTGAAAAAAAAAAATTGCCGATATTGAACAATGTGCACTAAAATACATTTAAAGTGCAATTTGCAAGAGAATTCAAGCGAGCTCATGCTTCTTAAAAAGTTCTTAAACACCGTTAGTGCTTAAAAACTGAAGAATATATGCAAAACTAAAAGCGTGGGCATAACATTAAGCTATATTTATTTATACAAGGCATAACATCAAAATAATATTAATCGAAGAAAGGTTTGCTTTTGTGAATTGACGTGAGAAATTAATATTTTTTTCATATTGTACATAACTTTTACTCACTCTATCTATGAAAATCCTTGTTATTACGGATTTGCTTATTATAACCCACTACTTAATTTGCCTTACATCATATTAATACATAAACTTTTTCAGGAATGCCGTAACAGTTCTATTAAGGCAATGGAAAGAGAGGAACACCTCCAAAGACTCGAACAACTGAAAATGCAATTGATGGAGTTAGAACAACAGTACGAGAAGAGTAAACCTCTGGTTCAACTTGTGGATAATATGGTGAAGCTAGGATCTTTGTACAACAGACCAGGTTCGACAGTAGAACGGCTGGAACGGAATCAGAGGCTACGGCAGAAGGTTTTAGCTGAACATGCATTAGAACAACAGAGGTAAGAAATACCAGAGGATCATAAATTAGTTGGCCAATTACAACCAGTCACAAAAATGAGTATATAATGAACTATTTGGTAAACATCCAGGTCTATCACAAAATAATGACACTTGTGAAAATTATATAACTATGATTTTAAAAGATTTTGGAATGTTACGTAGGTGGTTAGAAAGTGTGGCTGCTGGGAAGCCTTTAGAAACGGAAGCAGCAAGAGCTCGAGTGGCTGAACTATGGGCATTAGAACAGGAGCTAGCTGATGAAGCGTCGATTCTGCAGGGGATGAAGACAGATAAGGATACCATAGAATCTTTGCTTACTGGTAAGAGTAAACTTCCCTTTGTACCAAGCAAGCCATATACACAATAAAGGATCGAAGATGGCGTGTGCATATTTTTTTAGATAGGATAGGAGAGGTTCCGATAGTATTTGATAAAACTAATAAGTTCACAGTAAGATTTTTTTTCTTTTAAAGATTTCTTTCAAGTGGTATTTTTTATACGATATAAGTGACAGAACGCTTTGACATACGTAGATTTGTTAATTTACCGAAAAAAAATAGGTACAACAAGTTCTACTGATACTTTCGGTTGTTTCTTCGGTTTATGTGGGAGTTCTGAGGGTATTACCCCCAAAAAGTTTTTATTCTTTGGTTTTGAAACAGCTTACTATTTGGAGAAGCTTGAATTTTGATCCTTGTGGGTAGAACATACAGACAATGTAGGCTTAGCAGTAATGTTTCTTTTCACCGTCCCCTTTGATCACGCTACCCTAAAAACTATAACATGCGCAGACGAAGTTACGAAACGTTTATTATTCCAGGTGTCCGTGGAAAGCTGGCTACCGTCCACAAAACTGACATGCTGAACGAACAGCGACGCCAGCCGTCTGCCGCTGGCCTCGAAGCCGAATTGGCACGAGTCCACGCAATGTTGGCTCACAATTCTAAGGTTTATAAGGTTTTATATGCACCGTGCACATTTTATATTTTACTATCATAAGTATTTTTATTTATATGGGTTCAGGGCACTATTTATTCGGTGGCGGGTTGATAAGTATTGCTTTGAGAGTTAACGAGACAATTGACATTGGCCCCACTTCAGAGGTATATTCTTATGCTACACATAAATATAATGCAAGAAGCAGTGTATGTGTAACAAAACATGCATGTGAACGTGCAAGTAAACTTTGCGACATGCACTCATACAATAAGCACTCGTCATCCTGTGACACGTTATTTGCTCACGAATATGTTTATTTGTGTGTGTATAATTGTGTCCATATGATACTTGAGATCTTAAGGAATAAATGAGTTTGAGTTTCGGTTTGATTAGTTATGTCGACTCGATGGGTCCGAATGTCTTCTTGAATGATTAGGTGTGAGTATAAAATTTGTCGGAGAATATGGCTGCATTTAAACAAATATAAAAAAATAACAAATCGTTTATTACAAATTATACATAACATTACAGAAACCAAATGTATACTGTTCGTAACATAAAGATATAATGTTTATCGATGAGAAACCAGTATATTGGTTATTTACCAATTATGACTTATTGGATACAACAATATTTTTTCATAATATCGGGGAATAACAAAATTTACTAATCGTGGTAGGTAAGTAGTATATAAACGCCATAGAAAACTAGACTCAATGTTTAATTTAATATGATTAAACTTCTGATTATTTCAAAAGAGAAAATAATACAGGTGCATTTGCTTTTACGAAGGCTATCGTCAATAACTCCTCTCAATAGTCACATCCAGTGCGTTTGACGAAAATGAGCATTAGCCAGTAACAAGTTAAATTAAGTTTTGGAAATACTTTGTGCAGAAACTGGAGCAAACCGTAGCGGACAACGCGAGATTAGAGCGTGAGTTGCAACAACTCCGCCGCGCTCTGCAAGCGCGCCGAGCCGCCGCGCCCGCCCATCCTACTGCCATGCTCGAAGACGGTTCGTTGTTTCATGTCTTAACGATAAATTTGACAAGATTACACAGTTAAACACATACTCGCAGCTATAGATATCTACTTGTTTCGGTCTCTTCAGTTTCTTTTTTCTTCAGGTCAAGAGAGGACTGTCAAAACAACTTATTGTAATTTTTGTAAAAATTACCTATACTTCTACAGCATTGAGATGATATCACTACCTATAAAATAACAAGTTATCGAACGAAATGCAAGATATTTTATTGCCTTAAATCTATTTAATATGATTTAAGGTAATGAAACTTTGTCTGATATTTGTATATAATAATAGTAATTCTCCTCGACTTTATATGGCATGTCGAAAGCATTCGAGTAGCTTAAAAGTTCGACACCAGGAAAGGCTTATTCGTAAGAAAGGGACAGCATTATAACTAAAGGCATAATTAAGTGTTCACCCGGGGAAGTACTGCCACCATACCTATTGCAGCTTATAATTAGTAGTTGCCAAAAACTAGTATAATCGCCAGCACAAAACTTATATTGGTGCATGAATAATTAGTAATACTAGGTTTTTGATTTAACGATATCTTGATCCTCATTTTCATAAATAAATTGTAAAAAAATCATAAAATTCTGCAAGTTTATGCCAATTTTGTATTCACACGCGCTGTGCCAAGCGTAAGCATAGCGATGACAGCAGCTGTCATCTGATGTATGGTAATGTGCTGGTTAATTACATTAAAAAATACCAGCAAGTCTCCAATACTGGCAGACTTCCTCAAAAATATCTCATTTTTACAGAAGTATCTAGGGTACAACAACTGGTGTCAGCTTTACAACGCCAACGCCAAGAGTTGAGTCGAGCTGTCAGACATCTGACGCAGCAGTCACACGCTCTACAGTCAACACATGACTCTATGCCAGGTAAGAATCTACTCCATTTATAACAGTACCTGGTCCATATAAAGATCTGGCGACAACTTTTTGATACCCAAATTTCTATCAAATTTCAAGACATCAGAAATTTGATGCTTCTACCACGATCTGAAGTAGGTTCACGAGTCTGTATACCAGTTCGTGACTGCTCTACAACTGACGCCAAGAGGAGTCATGCCGTCAGATAACAAACGCAACAGTCTCACGTAAAACAGACCACTCACGACTCTATCACGTAAGAGGCACTAGTCTGCACTAGCAACATAATCCATATTAGTACCTCTGATTTTTTTTTATAACCTTAGAAAATATAATCATAAAACATTTCAGGAAAACAACAGCGACAATCACAGCGACCTCTCACGGTGTGGTCAGAAACCAACTTAGACACTGGCCACACGATTGACCATCATAATGATTATGAATATGAAGTCAACCGACCCATGGCTTATAATGTGGATACGCCGTTGTATGTGGACACGAGAGCACCCAGTGACGTCACATCGCCACTCACTAGTGAAGACGTTACCGGCTTTGGTAAGTAAAAGGAAAAAAAATGATTCTGAAAATGGGGAAGTTTTATTTACAAGATAAATTATTTATAGTACAAGATATATTGAATTATTTACAGTTCTCATGGTGTCGCTAGTCGTATTGTTAAATTTTTAACCCAGAACTTAGTTACTATGACGTCATACCTGCCGGATGTTTCATGGTTACGTTGGAGGCTATAAACATTTTTATTTATTATTTGTTCAAGTCCATTTTACATAATTTTTTTATATTAAATCCATAACTAAAGTATCTTCACAATTTACCATACTGCTGGAAAGGTATCTTCCAAATGTATCCAAAGGTATCCTACCTTTCTTCTTCCATTCCTTGTTAATGGCGTTGTGAGTATTAACTCTAGGAATCGATCTCGTCGATTTTATGTGTGGTCCGCCTCTTCTTTTATTGGTTATAATTTTATGTACCTGAATTATTTAAGGCCCATCAACTGGCACCACTCTTACACGTGGTGTTTGGCCACCACGGGTAAGAGTTGGTGCAATATAACTGTTGATTTTTTTAATTTCCTAGTGATAAGAACATTATGACTTTATCCAATACGATTGAAAAGTCCAGTGTTAATTCCAACATTGTTAATGTATTTTATAAATTCTATTTTCTATTTCTGTATCTTGCCAATCTTCAAATTTTACTGTTTGGCCTAGTATGTACTTCTTGTTTATTCTGTTATGGTATATTAAGTTTTCATTATGTTATTTTTCCAACAGAATAGTCTTCTTAAAAAAATCATTGAGATTTCACATTATTTACCCTAATTTCTTAGGGTTTCTTACAGTTTGTGTTATATAACAATGTTGTTATTCATCAAACAAGTCCATATACTTTTAAAGTTCTACAAAAGTGTCATGGTTATCTTATTTTTCCAATGAATAGAGGCATCTGGAAGTATGCATAACCAACCATAAACATATTGTATAAACAGAGTATTATTTATTTCACTTTATTATATTATTATTTATATTATAAGCCACAACTTGCTGTGGGTAGTTTCAATCCCCACCACCGCCTTTAAAAGCAGGCGCTCGGTCGAGCGCCGCCTCTTTTGCTGCTCAGTCGCCGAACGGAGAGGTGGTCGGTTTTGAGATTACCTACAGTGAGTTTGTTCCATATTTTAAATCGGAGGTTATTTTGTTATTTTTTGTGCTATGTAGAAACTAACGGCTGTTTACATAAATCGAGAATATTGTGATTCCGTAAATGATTGTTTAAAATTAAAATATTTGGAAGTAAATTAGATTATGTTTAAATGTGTTTGTTTTTTTAATATTTTACATTTCTGATTCCTAAAATCAGAAGTGGGATAGGATTTCGCTCACAGTTAGCCTTGTAAAAAGTAAACAGCCATTAGTTTCATAATGCCACGATCGTCACATGGACGCTCAGTTGAGACGCCTCCTCGGTCTGAGGCTAGCAAAGAATCCCAGCGACGCAGCAGGCGTCGTTCGCGATCGCATAGTAATCAGTCAAATCATAGCAGGGCACGATCGCGTTCACGCTCGCGTCATATTCGAAACCGTTCGCGCTCGCGTCATATTCGAAACCGTTTGCGCTCGCGTTATAGTAGAAACCGTTCGCGTTCTGATAGTCCGCATTCTCGTCCATATTACGACAGAACTCGTTCACATGATAGTCATTCGCGTATGGAGACCGAACATCGCTCACGAAAAAGGTCCCGATCACGTTCGGTTTACTCGCATCACCGCCGGAATGAATCCCGATCCCGTAATCGCGATGGTTCCATAAACGACGCGTTAAGCTCAATTGTGTCTCGTTTAACCGCTATTGAGGAAAACACTGCTAGTGGTTCGCATGACCCGTCAACCATTCGTGGCAGTACACCTCTGCCAGATCAAGGCGGCGCTTCTGTGACTAAAACACTCGTTGACGCTTTGGCAACGTTAGCAAAGAATAAACCTAGCAACTATTATGTCTCAAATTTTGACCCAGCTATAAATAACTTTGAGGTGTGGTGCAATGAGGTGGAGAGGGCTAAACGTGCGAACCACTGGGATGATCTTGAGTGTTTTTCTCGTGTGGCTCATTGTTTGAGAGGTGACGCAAGAATTTGGTTAAATGAATGGGCTACAAATGATCGTTCATGGTCCAATTTTGTTAGGGAGTTCAAGTCATTATGTCCTCAAAAAGCCAACTACGCGCAGATTCTTTATGAAGTTATAAACTCCACATCTGATAAATTTTTGTCCTATGCTGAGTATGCACGTCGTTCGTTATTACGCCTACGTGTTATAAAAGGATTGAGCGAAGAACTTATCGTTCAAATAGTGATCCACGGCATTAGTGACATACAGGTACGCGCGGCAGCCACTAACGCTGACTTGACAACGGACAACCTGATTTCATTTTTAGCCACTTATGTTAAACCTACCCGCAAATTTGATAGTCGCAGCTCTGACAAACCGGTATCATTCAAGTCAGGTCCAACCAAAAAGCGTAATCCTAACGGCTCCAGTAAAATCGAAACTAGGTGTTTTATTTGCGGCCAAAGAGGCCATTTCAAGGATAAATGTCCTAATAAGCGCAGCATTGATAAAACCGATAGTAGTGGTAGGCCTATGTGTTCTTTCTGTAAGAAGTTAGGGCACAAAGAGACCGAATGTTTCGCCAAGGCTCGATCTGAGGCTCAAGGCAACGGTAACAACCAACGTAAAGTTAACCTATGTAGCGAGTCCTTAGATACGAAACACACCAATGATATAAGTACAGCCGTGATTCAAGGTATACCAGTTGATGTCCTTATAGATAGTGGTGCACTCAATGTGTCACTAATATCATCGGCAGCAGCCAGCCACTTTTCCGGTCCGCGAAAGAAGATGAACTGTCATTTGAAGGGAATAGGCGATAAAGAATTTGTTGCTCGCGAATACATTACTCTAACGGTAGAGTTTAGTAATATCGCACTTGAGGTAGATTTTATCATAGTACCCGCATCATATATGAACACTCCAATCATCATAGGGACAGATGTTCTCAACCGTGATGGTGTTACATTTATTCGTACTAAACACGGACAATATCTAACTCACACACCGGATAGGAAAGTAAGAATAAACAACGTTAGCGTGTCAAATAAGGTAAATACACCTCTTGAGGGAGCGGATCTTAATAAGCTGATGACCGTCGTGAGAGAATTTTCTCCATTTCTAATATCCGGTACAGCTACCACAACTGTAAAGACAGGTGCGATGCACATCAGCTTAGCAAGTGATGTTCCAGTAGCTTATCATCCATACCGACTTTCCTACCAGGAGAAACTTAAAGTTCGCGAGATATGCCAGGATCTGCTGGATAAGAAGATCATTAGAGAGTCAAATTCCGAGTACGCAAGTCCGGTCATTTTGGTAAAGAAAAAAGACGGCTCAGATAGAATGTGTGTAGACTTTCGGGCACTGAATCGTATAACTGTGAAAGATAGGTACCCCCTACCATTAATTGATGACCACATAGACCGGCTTGGGGGCTCGAAATTCTTTACGTCCTTGGACATGGCGTCTGGTTTTCATCAAATCCCAATTGATGAGGACTCAATCCATAAAACAGGCTTCGTCACAACCGAAGCTCACTACGAGTATTTGAAAATGCCGTTTGGCTTATGCAATTCTCCAACCGTGTATCAACGTATCATCAATAATACCTTGCGAAAGTTCATAGAAGCCGGCAGTGTTCTAGTATATATCGATGATGTCTTATTATTGAGTATGACTATTGAAGATGGTATTTCGCTATTGTGCGACGTTCTGAGAACTTTAACCGATGCTGGATTTTCTATTAACGTACGAAAATGTTATTTTCTCGTCACAGAAGTAGAGTATTTAGGGCGCGTTATCAGTCATGGTCAGGTCAAGCCGAGCCCAAGCAAAATCGAAGCATTGGTTAATTCTCCCACTCCTACTAACGTCAAGCAGGTACGCCAATTACTAGGTCTTGCGGGATATTTTCGACGCTATATTAAAGGGTACGCGACAAAAACCGCATGTATATCGCGACTAACAAAAAAAGACTTCAAATTTGAATGGGGACCTGAACAAGATCAAGTCCGCCAAGATCTCGTAAAACAATTAACAAGCGAGCCTATACTTGCGATTTTTGACCCGACCCTTCCCACTGAGCTACACACTGACGCCAGTAGCGCAGGATACGGTGCTGTGCTCATGCAGACTCACGCTGATGGTGGTAAACGAGTCGTAGCGTACTTTAGTAAAGTCACCCAGGGGGCAGAGCCGAGGTACCATTCGTACGAATTAGAGACGCTGGCGGTCGTCAAGGCACTGCAACATTTTCGCCATTATTTGATAGGCGTTAACTTTAAAATTATAACCGATTGCAATGCCTTGAAGGCCACCGAGCGTAAAAAGGACCTCCTTCCACGGGTTGCACGCTGGTGGATTTATATGCAGGACTTTAACTTTGAAATTGAATATCGTAAAGGCG
The DNA here is from genome assembly GCA_921293045.1 of Aplocera efformata. Taxonomy (NCBI): domain Eukaryota; kingdom Metazoa; phylum Arthropoda; class Insecta; order Lepidoptera; family Geometridae; genus Aplocera; species Aplocera efformata. Next base: position 5,475,040 of record OV121057.1, read on the forward strand.
TGATGATGGGCCACGCAGATTATCTAAGCAGAAATCCACCAACGTTGCAAGTCAATAATATTGAACGACCATTGAATTGGGCACAAATAGCCCAATCAGCGGACTCTGAGACTCTTGATCTCATACAGAAACTTAGAGAGGGCGCATTGGACTCCAGTCGGTACGTATGTCAAAATGACGTCCTTTATTACCGCTATTCACCTGTTGGCGAGGAGTCGCGTTTACTATGTTACATTCCCAAAGGACACAGACTTAGCTTGTTACGCGTCTTTCACGACGAACACGAGCATATCGGGGCAGACAAAACTTATGACCTTATTATGAAATATTTTTGGTTTCCCGGCCTAAAACAATTTGTCCGTAAGTACATTTGTCACTGCTTGGTTTGTGTTTCTAAGAAGCGCATACCGAGAGCCCCTCACCAACCCATTACGTCATGGGAAAAATCTGATGTCCCATTTAACACTATTCATGTGGACGTGTTAGGCCCCTTACCACAATCCAATGGATATAAGTTTGTGCTTATTTTGGTAGATTCCTTCACCAAATTTTGCCTCCTTTATCCAATGTATCGTCAGGACACAAGTGAGTTGAAACGGGTTTTTAATAATGCAGTGTCCTTATTCGGGACGCCCAAGCTAATTGTCTGCGACCGTGGTCGTATGTTTGAAGCGTCAGCCTTCACCAGTTGGGTTTCTGAAATGGGGTGTGATGTCCATTACATAACGCCCGAGATGCACCACTCAAACGGGCAGGCCGAGCGCTATGTAAGGACTGTACTTAATTTGATTCGTGTTGAGAGTAGCAATAAGAAGGCGACTTGGTCTGATGTTCTATATAAAATTCAATTAGTTCTTAATATAACAAAACAAAAAACCACACAGTATTCGGCTTTGTACCTACTGATCGGTACCAACGTAACCACCCCTGTTGTTCGTGCACTGATCCGAGATGTCGCCATCGAAAACTCAAGTCCTAATCGAGAAACTATACGAGAACTCTGCAGGAGCAACGCCAAGGCATCGCTCGACGGAAACAGAGCTAGTCAAGATGCACGGGTCAACCGTCAGAGACACCCGCCAAGAAAGTTCCAGGTCAACGATCAAGTCTTTGTGATAAAGTATTCTCAGTCCGTTGGAAAACTTGATTCCGGCATGAGGGGTCCATACCGTGTTACCAAAGTGTTACCCAGTGACCGCTATGAGATGAGGCTGCTAAGCGGAGCCAGGGGCAAGACCACTCAGGCTGCAGCTCAATATATGGTACCCTGGAAAGGCGAATGGTGTCCTGAGAGTTGTTCTGCCTTTTTTGAAAGTAAGTTCTAACCATACCTTTCAATGTTTCTCTGTTGCAGTACACTTGGAGTGTGTGTGCGTGCATGTGTGCGAAAGGGAGGCGAGTGTTCGCCTCACTGGCTGGAACGAACTACTGGCGCGGTTCAGTGTTGACCTCCAGTTGGTGCCCTGGCCTGGAGAACCCTGGCTTCGGCAGCCGTGCACATGGCGGGCGCAGCTCCGGGAAGTCGTGCTCTTTGAGTGCGCATCAGGCTCTGTCCTGGCGGGCGCAGTCCCGGGGAAGTCGTGCTCTTTGAGTGCGCATCAGGCTCTGTCCTGGCGGGCGCAGTCCCGGGGAAGTCGTGCTCTTTGAGTGCGCATCAGGCTCTGTCCTGGCGGGCGCAGTCCCGGGGAAGTCGTGCTCTTTGAGTGCGCATCAGGCTCTGTCCTGGCGGGCGCAGTCCCGGGAAGTCGTGCTCTCTGAGTGCGCATCAGGCTCTGTCCTGGCAGGCGCAGACCTGGTTCACGTTTTGACGTGGGAACTTGCAAGTTCAAGTATGAGTTTGACAGAGTTGTTTTGAGTGGATATGTATGCATACTTATGAAAGTGAAGTGTTTTAGTCCGTTATGAGAGTAAATTTTTGTATGAGGGCCTTGTATGCGCGATGAATGAAAGAATAGGCAACAACGTTTGTTGTCATGTATAATTAATAATTTTTGTTCTCACGCAGATGACGGCTCTGACGATGATGACGCCAATGAACCATCAGGCGCTCATACAGATCTCACTGGTACCCTTAGTGCAGGCGAATCACACTCAGGCAGACGGTGAACAAAATTCCGTCATCATGCCAGTGCTTCTGTAGAGGAAATTCCCGGTGCAGCTGAGGACAGCGCACGATCAGGAGAGGCCGTATAAGCCACAACTTGCTGTGGGTAGTTTCAATCCCCACCACCGCCTTTAAAAGCAGGCGCTCGGTCGAGCGCCGCCTCTTTTGCTGCTCAGTCGCCGAACGGAGAGGTGGTCGGTTTTGAGATTACCTACAGTGAGTTTGTTCCATATTTTAAATCGGAGGTTATTTTGTTATTTTTTGTGCTATGTAGAAACTAACGGCTGTTTACATAAATCGAGAATATTGTGATTCCGTAAATGATTGTTTAAAATTAAAATATTTGGAAGTAAATTAGATTATGTTTAAATGTGTTTGTTTTTTTAATATTTTACATTTCTGATTCCTAAAAATATTTATTAGTATTATTTATTTCAGCAATTTCACTTTCATTTTGCAAATCTCACGAATAAGGCTGATGAATGTGTTTGTACTTAATTATGCGTATAAGACATTTATAAATTAGTCAATGGCAGATATGTTTCATATTTACTCGATCCCTTACATTCATTCAAAATATGTATGGAGTCACGTAGTCCATACATATTTTAAATTAATGTTGTACTCTCAATGCCGGTCTTATCACCCCTACCATGGTATTGGAATTTTAAGCAGTGACCTAGATACCTACCTAAATATTTAAGTCAATGGAGGTAAAAACATATTATCAATTTGATCACTTTTAAAAAACTAATTTAATAAATTCGCTATGATATTTACAATTTAATCAATTATAATAAAAATTTAATACAATACTACTGTTTCCACTTTTTGTGATAATGACAAGTTTAGCTATCTTTGTTGATTGATCTACAAATAGTTCAATTATTTTCTATGCATTTTGCTTAGTGAAGCTGTAAATCAATTTAATACACAAGGTGACACGTTACGTTTACAATTGTTTTCTGTTTCAGGTAATCTTTCTAACGTTGAAAAACAGGAGATTAAAACTGTCCGTATAGTGAAACGCGAAAGCGAGAGGCGACAACGTGATAGAGAACGCTCGCTGCAACCGCTTACTGACTGGCCATCCAACACGATATCCACTAATCTGGACCAATTCATAGAAGACGAGCTAGTTCAATCTTTCAACAACACCAGAGCTGCCTCGCTACCGAGAACAGATTACTACAAGAACCCTCATAACCCACCCAACTATCTCCAGACCGGAGAAAATAATATGGAACTCAGTCCCAAATATGTGTCCAGCCCATCGCTCTCTTACGACTATTCTCAGAACTTATCTTCTTTGAATAGCAGTTACAGCAAGAGTTATAATCCTTCTGGTTATGACAGAATGTCCCTCTCGGCCCAGTACATGAGTAGTCCTACCGAAAGCACCAGGACATTGACTAACGACCCAATGACCATGTCCAAGACCAGTAGTATAGTAAGTCTGACACGGTCCAATATGGAACTATCACCGATGTTTAAGAGCGAAGCGGCTAAACAGATTATTACCGAAATGTCTGAGCCTAAAAACGGTTCTCTACACAGAAGACAGGTTCCTAAAGAAAAGAGGAGGCATTATACGGCTCCGCATCACCTCAGTGCGAAAACGCTGAATGAAATACCTAAGGATTCGTATAACCAAGATGTGAGTATGATACCTTCTATTCTTGCCGTGTAAAATAACAAGAACTTGACCAACGAGTCAAGTAAAATAACTGTTGTGTTTTGGGAGGTCCAGTTGCTCGTGTCCGTAGGTGAATACTCCAAAGTTCCTACACGTACCCCCTTGTCGGTGTTAAAGAAACAATAAAAAGTAGCAGTACCGGTGAAATCACATTCGTATGAGACGTAATATCCCGTCTCGGGTGATAAGCGCAACGGGGTGTGACTTGGGTCTTATACTTCGGTCTACCTAAGTCGTATTGCTGTTGTTATGGGCAGAGGTAACCACTTAACATCAGATGGGCCTTCGGCTCGTCCCGTCACATATGTTACATAAAAAAAATAGATAATATGTATAAATGTATAAAAAGGAAGGTGTTAAATTTTTTTTCTTTTTATTTCTTCTTTATATTTATTTAGATCAAGTATTACTTAATTATTTTGATAGATTATGCAGGCCACGTACAGTTTGGATTCTCAATATCATACAAAAACCATCCACCATTTGTAATGAAGCTGAAATTGAGACCGGCCTTACCGCACAATAATTTAAACTTATCTCTGTTAAAAATGAAGTTTGTGGCGAAACAATGCAAAGGTATTCGACCGAATGGGTTGGCGAGAGTACAAATTGTCCTGAATTTTTCTTTTCCTAAAATTGTGTACATTTCTTCAAAAAACTCGTAATTTTGCATTTCCGCTGCATAGTGTGCTGGCACTCTGTTGAATTCGTCTCTAGTGCTAAGAACAACCATTAGCTGTTCATGAGTTAATTTCTTCAGATATAACCATAAATGCAAAACATCACTTTGTTGCATCGCTATATGCACGATCGTATGTACATAGAATTCCCCAGAGAGAGGCGTTACTAAAAGTTTCACCAAATCGTCAGGACTCATGTTATTTGCCAAAATTAAGTCAATGTCATTTTCATCATTATTTTTTTTACGGTTGCTCAAACGGAAGCTTTCGTGCAGGAATATAAATTTGAAAACATTATCGATTGGGTTATTGTTACAATAAAAAAGTTTTATTAACTTGCCACAATCTAGACGTTTTACTATATTTATGATTTTTAACATTACTATTTGGTTTGATTTGTTGTAAAACTTACAAATACATGAAATCAAATTTGCTGTAAGAAGAGCTATAAAATCATCTAAACTTGTTGTATTCAGAAACATTTCAAGATTATCTAGTAAAAATACAACTATGTTATAATGTTGCTCAAGAACGGCTTGTGATAATGCTGTTTTGGTAGAGTATTTTTTTTTTAACAAGGCTTTACTTATGCAACTGGATGTTAAAGTTGAGATTATTATTGGGTCTTTTTCTAACTTGGCATTTATAAACTCTCTGATGCCTCCATTATCCATCACTAAAATATAATTAATGAAATACTTCCAAATGGAGTGTGTTTGTGTTAGTTTATCAAAGAGAAATTCACATGCAAAATACTCAGCATATGTATAATGAATAAATTTTGGCTCATTCTGAATAATCTTTTCAATAATGCCAGTTTTTTCTTGTCCCAAATAGAACTTTTTTTTTAAGTCTTGATTAAGTTTTATGTCATTCTTAGAAAATATTTTTGGACTTTCAGTCCTGTGTAGCAAGCTAAACGCAGCCAGAATTTTATGATTTTTCAAGAATATCTTGCGTTCTCTATCGATTATTTCTTTAATATCCGGATCTTTTGAACATAAACAATTCTTTTTTTCGCCAAAACGGATCATATAAAATTTGATGTCGATAAATTGTTTGTAGAGATTTATTAAATTGAAAGCATCATAAATTTCTCTTTTAAGTAATTCTAAATTTGTGTGTGAATAATACTGATTAATAAAATGATTCTGATAAATTTCTGCTATCATGCGCAAATGTAATGGGGTACCTGTGAATTCATTTTTATAGTCTTTAATTCTGTACGTAATGGCATCGAAAAATTGTGTGACGTATACATTTATATTCTTAAGGTTCAATTGGGAAGGTAAACGTACTGTTTGTAACGTATGGTTTTTCCAAACATTTTCCAAAAATGACAGCTGCTCCGATCTAGAAAGTCTATTCAGTGTAAAAGAAAAAGTATTGAGTGCACATTCCAATTCCTCTAAAATGATATTGTATGACCTTGATGTAATCAACATATATTTAACTCGAGAATTCATTAAAACTTTTAGTAGTTCAATCGCCTCATTTTTGTAATGTGGACATATTTCGTCAAAACCATCAAATACTATTGATATTTCACCCCCGTTGTATAGATTTAAAAATACCTGGAACTCCAAAACTGCAAGCTCATCCAAGAGGTTTTTGGCTTTATCGGGACTTAATCGCATCCGATTATCAGAGTCAAAAAAAATAATTGGCAAAATTTCTTCAGTAATATTATGAAGTGAATCGTTATTGACTGAACTTAATGAATCTGTTTCATAGATGGAAAATGATTGGTAAAAAACTAATAATAACCACGGAATTCGCATTTTAATATCACAAGCCTGCCATTTAATGAACTTGTTTTTGAAATCAAGAAAATTGAGCCTTAAAACGCAATGAGTATTATGAAAATATTTCGTTTGCAAAATCAGATGTGTTGCAAGAGTAGATTTGCCCATTCCCGGCCAACCGCTTATTAAGACGACTCTGTCACTAAAATCTTTCAAAGTTTGCGGTTCAAATGAATAAGATTCATCTTGACACCTCTCAACGAATGGAAGAATGTTTCGCAGGCCACCTGAACTTTTTTCCCAAAGTATTGTGCCATTAATGCTTCTAAACCAATGTATATTAACATCATATTTTCGGCAAATTTTTTCAAACATACTTTTATCACTTGAAATGAGTATAATATCCTTTTTATTATGATTGTCACCTTTATGATTTTTATCAGATATGACATAAAAAGCTGTGCGATAATTACCAATCAACTTTAAGCATCGAGATAACTGTCGATTTATATATAAATCTTTATATAAATCAAACGATTTGGTAATGGTGAATCCCTTTCCAATTTGAATTTCTTCACCATTTATTATGTTATGAAGAACTTTTTCTGTTATAAAATTTTCTGTATGATCGTTTACCATAGATTTAAAAGAAACTTTCGTACCTTGAAATAAAATAAAGTTCTGTTCAACAATTCTATGTCTTGTATCGGAGTCAAGATCGCATAAATTGTTTTGATCGTCCTGTTCCAAACATTTATAGTTAAGTAAAATATCTTCAGATAATGATTGTGAATTAGAAATCAGGACTACTTTCTTTTTGAATGATTTTACAATCATATTTAGAAGGAATTCAATTTGATTGTTGGACTTGCTTATCAAAAGTATAAGGATGTCCATGTTGGTTGCCAATATTTCAGATATTATCATGTCACTATCGCCATTTGAAATGACAATATCCAAATGAATAAATTTATGAGAGCCAAAATTTATGTTACTTTTGATGAATTGCGCTACTTTTATGCTGGTCAATATAATGTCTGCAGTAATTATACTCAATAATTTTACAACATTTGAATCACTCAAAAAATGTGCTAAGCTAACAGCATCAACAGCTTTATGATCGAAATTAAGCTTATAACTATTCAATTTTGTAATGTATATGTAGCTATACACATTCAATAGAGGACTATCTAGAAAGTCGTTCTTAGCTTCTTGGTAATATTTACAATTTTGTGTTAAATATTCATCAGGTGACTTCCACCACTTATGTATTTTGTCATGATATTTTAAATAGATAGCATCACCTTTGATACAATAAAAATTATCTGATTGTTTGTTTTCATTAATATAGTTGGAATTAATTTCATTCTTAAGAATTTTTTCTACATCTCCTTCTCTACCTTGATCTGTATAAAAGATTAACGAGTTCAGAAACTGTATTATATTTTTACTTTGATTTTTTTCATTACATATACCAAGTTGCGGAAATTTCTGAACATTAAATTCAAATCTAAATTTCTGCAAGTCGATCGCGCATGATAAGTTATTTTTTATCATTTGTATTATTTGTGCAGTGTTGTCCGAATCTGTATTAAATTTTAGAAATCCAGTTTCGTTATCGTTTATGAGCGTTACTCCTACCAACTTTGTAATAGTGTTTCGGTTTTTAATTAATTTGTAACGGCCAATCATGCTGTCATCGACTGTAATTAAAACAATATTTTCAGTTATTTTTGCATTTTTTTCCAGAGTTTCAATTACCTTACACAAATTGAGACAGTCTTCAATTCCAAATGATACATTTATGTTACCGAAACCCATTGGCAGCTTGAATTTTGATTCAGAATTCATCGATTGTCCACAATGCAATTCATATTCCTTGAACATTGTTTCTCTCATGCGTATTAAAGTTTTATTTTTACTATTAAGAAAACTGTCACGAAATGAACCCCACATATAGTTTTCCGAATCACAACAACTTATTTGAAACACATTATGAGATAAATATACGTGGTATACCTCTATAAGCTCGTCAAACATCAATGTTTCATATTTATTTTTAGCAAAGCTCCGTGCAAGTTTCTTAGCTAAGGCAACAAGCTTTGATGATGTCGTATTTTCTAACAAAAACATGATGTCACTATCATCATAATCAAACGTGAATACTTTTCCAGTATCGCTAGTGCTTAATAAAATTTCGTTACGATTAACTTCAATTAGCTTTTTTTTAGTCAAACTTTGAATAGCTGAAGTGTAAATGATAAAAGAGCAAGTATGAAAATCACTCTGAAACATTACGTTATGTTCTTTCTGTTTTATACTTTTTGTAATGACCATGTAACTTTCATAATATTTAAGTAACCCGAAATCACTGTTAGGATTTAACAAATTATCAACTGTAAGTTTATAGTTATCTTTATGCTTAGCTTGTATAAACATAATGCTGGCATATGTTTCATCTTTCAAATAATACTTCAAAACAATATCATCAAAAGCACCGGCGCTTACAACGTTCGTTCCAAGGTAAAATTTTTCTATATTTTTATCATTTTGAACTCTGTACAAGAGCAGTGCTAATAGTTTGGTCTCATAAAGCTGTCCACTATTGCCAGCTGTTCCAGGCCGGGTTTGGTTGATCAATTCTCGTTTTATAGGTCTTTTTTCAATATGAATTTTCGATGGCAACGTTTCAGATACTTTGGAAGTTACTATAACTGATTCTTTGTTTTCTCTCTCAATTGAACTGTTTGAAGTGTCCAGAATGTTGTTAATTTCATCGAAATTTCTTTTAGAGTTCTGGTGCAAGTTTCTTACAAGTTCGAGTGGGGTAAACCTATTTGTATTTTTTGTTTCTGGATTTGCTCCCACCTGTAGCAGGAACCTTACTATATCCGGTTCATTCTTCTTAACCGCAATATGAAGTGGTGTATTGTTATAATCATTAGCATCCGATGCATTTACGTCTGCACCTTGACTGAGATAATTTAGAAGAATGTTTATTTTGTCTTCAACAATTTTATGTCCTCGCAGTTCGCAAAAGAATAATCCATTGATTAATAACTCTTCTTCATAGTCCAAGTAGTTTATTTTATTCATTGTACTTGAGGTATTTTATATAGCTAGTAGACGTGTATTTTTGTTAAACTTTTATCGAACATTGCTGGGATCAAAGTATTTACCCTGAATCCATAATCTTTCACGTTATTGTATATCTAAATATTGATTAGTGTATAGCAGCTTCTATTTGCCAGCAGGTGCTGAAAATATATTTAAATTAATAATATCCTCTTGAACATTTGAAATGAATAAATAATATATTCATTTATGATTATTTACCAATCACACCAGGATATAAGGGCATGTTACATTTTATATAACGTGCCATTGCCTAAATGCCATTTGCCTAAAAACCAGTGTGGGTTCGTATTATCATTTACTTGTTTAATCCGCAAGTAACTGTATGTGAAAATTAACGAAATAACTGACTTCAATACTTTTGACCCCTATTTGTTGGGGGTGAAATTGTGCCTTGGTATCCAATCCAATAGAATGATCCAAATGTGCTTACAAATGATATCGTGTATCAAAGATATTAATTAAAAAAACATATAGCTGAATCGGAAACCTCCTCCTTACTTCTCGTCGGTTAAAAACGAAGAAACAAACACTTACTCATACCCCTGCGCTAGGATTATGTATCGCGCTTGGCATGAATGCACACAACAGGACTTCATGATCCGAGAATTGCATATCAACTTAGCTTAGACTACGGAGCCTTTATTGTTTTATATAAGAAGCAACGTACCTTTGACAAGAAACGATAACTCACGTTGGGTCGAATAAATTAATATTTATTGGTTATAAAACTATAATTTACCATAAATACAAAATTAAAAAAGAATGTGTTTCTTATATCCACGCACATGTAAAACAGTTTTAAGTTTGAGTAAACCCATCAGCTTCACGAACGATAAAATAGTGATAATATATTATCGCTTTTGATAAAAGTAAATATTTTATCAGAGTATATATCTATTTATGGTACACCTTATGTTCTGTGTATACCTTCTGATCAAGTACATGTCAAGTTCCATGGCAGCACTTCTCCGTATGACCTAAAATTTCACTGTTACTTATGTATTGTAAATTACTACACACAATAGCCTGCTTTGTAGTTTAACCGTGGCGCAATGATAATCAACAAAAAATACGCTTTCGATTCCCGAAAATAACATCAAGTAAAATTCTTTGATAGGTCTGCAGATTTATTCGGTTTTGGACGGTGTAGTTGTAAAAAATCATGTGTGTGCAACATAATATTTTCTTTGTATTATTCGCGTATACGCGTATCGCGTATATTCGAGTATCTTTATTCGTAGTAACAAAAGTTATTCGTAGTTTATTCGTAGTAGTAGTATAGTGTAACAGTTAATAGAACAACTTCCTATGCTGCCAATACAATGAACAGTCTCTTCAACAGAAACTCGGGCGGTCCCTTGATGATGCAGACATGGAACGGGCATTACGCACCGCCCCCGCGCCTGACGTAGTACGTTCTGCAATACCACCACAAATGCACAAACTGGCAGACAACACAATCGATCAGCTGCTCGCTGCACCACAAAAGATTCTAATCCCAGAGAGATATATTCCGGAGAAAGTAAGTGAGAAAACATTTTTGCATGTTTGGTCACACTATCAACATTTATATTCTTATCTGTGTTATCAGCAATCAGCAAGTGTCAACAAAATTGGTAACGATATTGATAAATTTATATGATATTGATAAACTTAGTAATAAGAACGCATGTTTTTGTAGCGGAAAGTGTGGTGGCCCAGGGGCACAGACGCCGACTTTTAATCTGATGGTCGCTGGTTCAAACACACACGTAAAACAAAGAGTATTTTTTTACTTCAAAAAAGTTTAGTTGGTAGTAGTTCTCCCTTCGAAGCGAGAGGTCCTGGGTTCGATTCCCGGCTGGAGCACTTCTGGCTGGAGTCTTGGGTGTATGTCTTGTGTTTCTGTGTTTGTCCACGCCATCTGCGCCACAGGGAATCCTAATTTAGTAATTTTAGTGTTTGAGCTACTGCTTGAAAGTTATTTTTCAAACAGCCTCCAGAACTATCACCTGAGGAGCAACAGAAAAGGCAAGAGAAAGTGGAGTCGATAAAGAAGATGCTTACTGGGACGTCAGCAGACCAGAGCAAGGTACGCACCGATGCACTCATTTCCGTCCGCAATGATCCGGTTGTTCTCCGTTTGCGTGACACGCGTTGTACAAATCGTTATTTTCTTACCCACAATATGTAGGAGACAATATTTTTTTATTAAATTTTCATTAGTCGGTACATCCACTTCATAACTTAAATATTCAATATTAAATATTTTTGTTGTCAAATGAATATTGATCACATATAGTATATTTAACTTAGTAATTCAAATTTTAGTAGCTTTCAATGTTGTCATGCATCTTATATACAGTAGCCATTTTATGCATGTTAGGAGTATAACTAATTTCTTACAAAATATACCAACGAAATCATATATATACCTACCACAGAGTAATAAATATGTTATATGTCCTTCGCTTTTCTTCATTATAACAGCAAAAGTAAAATTTGCATAGCTTTGAATGATTGATCAAAGTGTTTTTTGTTTAAATCATTCATTCTTTTTATTTCTGTTTACAATAACCATGAAGCTTCGAATGTCTTTTCAACATGTGATTACCGTTTAGAGTCCGGACGCGGGTGAGAAGAGACAACGAGAGCACCTACTCCAAATGAACCAGATCCTGGCCAAACAGGTCACGGAGATGAGCAAAATTATCGCTGGTGAGAACTTGGCTGTTGTTACGCTAGTTACGTTTATTTTGATGATAGTCTGACGGAATTTTAACCGATATCTGTAGGTAACGTGAATTTTGAATTTTGAATTTCTTCGTACATTTCTGTGGTCGTCAAACTTAGCCTAATGTTTTCATTAAAATAGAAAATAAAATATTCATTCAGTACAAATAATTAATATAAAAACGTTCCTCTCGTAATATCAGAGAATTATTTTATAACGTAAATCAAAAAGTTAGTTTACGAGCGTCGATTCTTGCCAAACTTTGTCCATAATAATTATTGTATCATAGAGTAAATTTAGGTTTCAATATCAATGTTATGCCGTTATTATGTCGCGGCATGAAATTTTGTCAGACTATTTGAAATGTTTGCTTGTTTGTTTTGTGTTTCTATCGGCATGTTCAATTTTAAAGATCCGTAATACAATATATATAATAAATATCGAGTACTTCCTCATCTTTATAATTCTTTAATATTTTCTACACTTGTCCTATTTGAGATTTTTTGATCAACTATTTGAATATGCCATTTGTTTTATGCTAATACTAAACATTAAAGCAGCATTCACTTTAAATTAAACTTTAGTTAAGTATTTTGTTGTTGCACATTTTTATTTGCAAATTAGTTTTCATTGAATTTGTGTGAGTTATCAAATCGATTTTAATCAAAACATATTCATTTTCTTGACAATATACTATTTACATTTCAGTATTTATAAATCCATCCTCCATGCCCGTCACGATATTATTCAGCTGTCGAATTATTTCGTTATTATTTTCTAATTGATTCTGGGAGATTCTGTCAGAACAAATTAATATTGAACATTAATTTGATCTGGCAGAAACTCCCAGAATTGATTAGAAAATAATAGCGAAATAATCATCTAGTTTTGATGTATAATGTTAAAGGACATTAACCATTTTAGAGCTGTCAAAGGTTGATGCGCAAAGAACTGACAAAATAATCTAATCAACATTATGTTAATCTCGTTCCTCCGTGACATAATCCGAAAAGTATATATATCTCGGCGTGCCAGGCAGGTCTATAATGTCAAAGATTTGATGATTCACAGCGTGATTTGACGTGACTAATCCACGTGTGTCCACGCATGTAACAACATGTTGCTTGATGTCGTTTGTCCCGTTTCTGCAGGAACCAACAATGAGGGCGCGTCGTCCAACCACTGATTCACATATCACTTACTCATATCACACTTTACAATTTTACCTTCACATTCTTCTTCCCACACTATCTTCCTCCGTACACTTACTCTTTTCAAATTGGCTGACGGACGTCCGGATGATGCAGTGTGATGCAGCATGGTTTCGTTTTATGCATTTTGTTGTGAGTAGTCCCTTGTTCATTACGAATAATTAGAGCAGTGCGTAAACACATGCTTGAGTATTAATAAAATATTAATGATATAGTCTTAAGAATATAAAGAACATAAATCTGTGGAGTATAAAATATATTTGATATTCGAGCATGCGTCCGTACTTCTATAAGTTCCGTTAGCTGCCATGTTATTTTGCATTTCGAGTTTGATATTGAACTAACTTTCGATACTCCGAAACCATTAGAAACTAAATTTCTGTTTTTATGAATAGAGAAAGCGTTAGAAGAGCTGCCTAATAATATGAATAACGAAGAATGGGACGATCGGTCGCCGGACGTCGAGCTACCAATATACCAACAGAGAGACAACTTCTTCACATAGTACTAAATTAACACTTTAGATGGATTTGAAAAACCTATTTAGGAATTAGACTAGATTTTCTAGTAAAATATATTGGACTTATGAATATCTTAGCGAATTTAACATTTGCTTTTAATACTGTCAAACGCGCAGTTTGTATCCTATACCTATTTACTGATCTTCAAAGACAGTTTTATTAAGTGTGATACAGCTCCATTTATATGAAATACTCACCTGAGCAAAAGTGAAGCTAATTCTCAGACTTAACACAAATTTTGAATAAAAAATTTCAAATTTTTAGCAAAGTAAATATACTCCAAAGTGTTAATTAAATTAAAGGGTACTTACAATTATATATCTTTTGCTTTACACTATTTATGAAATGTGAGGTAGGTCAATGATGTCAATTTAAAGTCTTTTTTTCGTATAATCGTCGTATATTAAATACAATTGAAAATGGATTGATTTAATTAATATACTTTGCTCAACTATGACTACATTCCGTTTAGCAGTAACTGATTACGATAGAAAAAATAGTGTAGATTAAATGTATAGGTTTAAAATAGGTTAAAAACAGTTACTTTGAAGCCGAAAATTATATTAAAAACCTGATTATTTTAAGAATAATTTATTCTGTAAAGTTAGTATGAATAAAAATACTTAAAAATCTAGATGCCATTCTAAATATTATAATTTACTCTTTGTGTCAAATTATTTTCAGGTGTTAGTAACGAACCAATGCGTTTTAGTATTATTTCGTTGTTTTACAAATGTTAATTGTGTACAAAATAAAATTTAGTTTTTATGTAACTTTATCTCTTTGTAATAAAAATTATTTGTATTAAGTTTTTGCCCATGTAATTGCTGTATTTTTTTGAGGCCACTTTGATCTGTAAATCTATAGCTAGACAAAAAATGTAATTGTAAATGAAATCTTATTTGTTTATCGAATTACCCTTAGTTTTTGGATTTTGATATTTTTTTAAATATTTATTTATTTTAATCACGTTTTATCTAAAAATCAGCACAATTTTCGAAAATGGCGTTAACGTGGAATTGTTTGTCTGTCAGACGACACACAATAGCACTGATGAAATTTATCTAAAGTCAACTATCTCAGCCTTAGTCTCAAATCCTCAAATCCTTCAAATATAATCGTTATCTGAATGGCCGGCAGCGCATCTGTATTGTTTCTGGAATTGCAGGTGTCCATGGGCGACGGTGACCGCTTTCCATCAGGTGGCCCGCCAACTCGTCTGTCCGCTAAAACATAAAATAAAAAAACTAATTCTTTAACAGATATTCTTTGAGTTATAGTTTCAAAGAAACAAAGTAATAAATGATTTTGAATGTTTTCTTAGAATTATAAGTCTTAGCCATTAGTTTTACATTTCAAAGTGACAATTTCAACGAAATGGCTATATTATAGGTAATATGTTATACTTTTATAGTATTGTTTGGTAAGAAGAAATTAATAATGGTGTTTTGTGAAATAAGATAGTATTATTTAATAGAATGAAAGTTTTGTTTATGATACCAATGACAAAGTTTTCTATAAGCTATATGCCGTTTACCCCATAATATTATATGTTTAAGGATGTAAGGTAACGATTAATTGTAATAAGTAGGTGTTTTTAAAACATTATCAATTAGCCTGTATAAAATCATTATATTATTGAAATACTGCCTATCAATACCCGAATTTTTATTAATTAAAAGTTACTTACGGGAACATCTGTTAGTGACTTTTAATTCTTTCAAGAGCTTAATTAATTTCAATTGATTATGTATAAAATCCTAATAACGCCTGACATTAATATTCAACCGACATTTTTGAATTGTGCCATATCGGATTTTATTTAAGAAATGTCAATTGATACTTTTTTGATGAAGTGGTTTACCGGCCAACTATGACTCTAGGTGCCGCCGGTTTGATTTCCAAACGGGTTAATATTTGCAAGTTATGTATATTACTCATTATTATTATTTTATATGTAATAATAACTTTCATTATTATTTGTATATGTAATAATAATATAATCTATACCTTATGTAGTTTCTCCATATTATTTCTTGACTAATCTAGAAATTAATAGACTGATTTATTTTTGCCTTAGATTATCACTAATGTTTTAGAAGTGAATGATTTTCATTCTACAGTCAATTAATGTAATGTTTTTATAAATGATTAATTAATAGGAATTAATACTACCTATGCAACTAACTTCCAATTAAACCATCATCATCATCATCAGCCTATACATGTCCACTGCTGGACATAGGCATCTCCTAGTAAGCGCCACTGAGTAATTAAATCATGAATCTAGTTTTATCGTGTCCGTAATTTCATCATCATCGTCTTAGCCCCATACACAAATGGCTCGTCAGGTCTTATAGTATCGACAAGGTCTTACGTACTCTAAACCGGGAGTAATCTGTATTTCCATTTTTACTATGAATACTATATTAATATTAAACTGTTCAGTCACCAGATTATTTTCGTCATCAATGATATATTATGAGATTTCATATATCGTCAAAATTTGATGTCTTGTTTCTTAAGCTTATGAGGTCTTGTTCCTTCTTTTAATCACTGTGCCCCAAAATTATAATCTGAGATATATTGTATACAAAGCCAACGTCCAATAAATCTATAGAATCCAAATTATACCGTATTATCCGTCTTTCATTGAATAAAATTTTCAGTCATTCAACCAGATCAATCTTTTTTTTGATAGTGATTAAAAGAAATAATCGTTAATATCTCATAATCACGGTATAAATTGTGTTTCTATCTCATTATATAATATAGAACCTTGCAATTCATACTTGATTACTTAAACTCTATATACAATTAAATATCCTTAGGTAATATATAGGTATGAACTATATAGTTGCTTGACTTATATTACAACATAAGGTTTACTGTGTAAGTAAGCTTAAAGCATCATATCCTCTTAACTATGTATTTAGCCTAAGTATTGTAATAATGATAATATGATAGAATTATATATATTTTTCTTATAGTCTGAACCCATTGTTGACTTATGCCTTATCTGAGTTGAACCTACAGGGATACGAGCATATTGTTTTATATTTTCTTCTATTTTATACCTGTCCTTGTATAATGCGTATATTGTTCACACACAATAAAATACTATGCTACTACTTATAAAGCTCGTTTTATTTCTCACAATAATACTGATTCGGAGTGAGTGAACTAAAAGGAACACATGGGATGAAACCATATAAATCCTCCTTGGTTTAGTGGTAGTAACCCTGCCTTCGAAGCGAAGGGTCTGATTCCCAGCCGGGGCACACTTTGTGTGGGGAGCATGAAGTTTGTTCTCGGGTCTTGGGTGTTTGTCTTGTTTCAGTGTTTGTCCATGCCATCTGCGACACAGGGAATCCTAGTGCAGAGGTATGTGTGTGTAAACGTTTATTTATTATTATTATTATTATTGAATAATACCCAATATGCTCCTAAGCCGGAGGAATAAGTAAAATTTCCCATACGACTTCATTAAATTGGTAGTTTTAGACACTGAAATAATGAAATTATGATGTTAATACGTGATGGAACGAACTGAGGGCCCACCTGCTGGTAATAGGCGACCCCCACCATTGACAAAAGTAATGCGAATGTAATAACTCAATATAAGATTGGATTTACACTGAGTCTTATTCATCCTGCTGCTTATTCATCCATCACCCGAGACGAGGATGATGCGTCTGATGCGTATGTGATTTCACCGGCACCCACACCCTTCCACCGACTATTAAACTATTAGTCTTGACTGTTAAATCTGTATGCCACCACTTAGGGTTTGTTTCTATTCTACTCATATTATTTATTTATTCTGTAACTCAGCATTTATAACTTTCTAGTCCAGTCAGGACAGTTCAGGTGAACCATATTGGTATTGTTCCTGAAAACTCAAACAAACTATAAATAAATAACGAGTCTGAAACTAGAACTTCTTAGTTTGGTCCTCAAATAACACCTTATAAATACCTATTTTCCAATACAGCGAAAGCGAGGTTTTAACATTTTGGTACTTTTTGCCAGTGGGTGGAATGCCAGCTCATCCCATCACTTTTATCGCATAAAGTTTGTTCTCGGGTATTGGGTGTTTGTCTTGTGTTTCTGTGTTTGTCCATGCCATCTGCGACACAGGGAATCCTAGTGCAGAGGTAAGAGTTTGTAAACGTTTAAAACATTTTTACCATATAGTAAACGTATTGCGTAAGGTAGTATTGCTCGCTCCCACTTAAATATACGTATTAACAACAGGCTCCTGAAACACATACAATCTATAATTTTAGTTGAGGGAAAGTGTACCTAGTGTGGATTCCACATTCACACCACACCCGTCTGTCAACAACCAAACCCTATAATCACCAAGCAGATGTTAGGAGATGGATTATTATGTATCATCATTGTTTTCTGTAAAAATGTATTACCTTTTTTAAACCAAATATTAACATTGCTACAGTAAAGTACCCCACTGTAATCTGTTAGTATATCACAGGGCAAGGTAGTAAAAGAACGGTGGATCTGACCTGCACTTACCTTCTTCGTAACAATAACAAATTCGCTTTTATCGTCACCGCTGGGAGCAGCTTCTTTGTCTACAGATGATTAGGATGCGAGCAGCGTATCGCTACGTGGTATCGTCCAATGCCACCAACAATGCTTCCTTCCGTTATTTTTAAGAGTTATCGACCTACTGGGAACAATACCTTATTCATATACGTATCTTTATGTCTACTTCTAAACCTATTAACTTCTGAAGCGGTACGGCGATGCTTGATCGAAGCTAAGCAACTTTTCACTCTGTCTGTAGTTGTATGCACTTAGCGGTGGATTGGGATGCCACATCATCCGCCGGTGAAGCCGGCATCATCAGAAAGTTCTGCTCGTATTCTACTAAACCAGATCTGTTAACATTTGATTGATCGCATGCTAATTTGCACTCTTGGTTTACAAGTAGGCTACCTTCACTTATGGAGTGTACAGTACGAATCATATATAAAGTATACTAAAGTGAACAGAAGCAATCCAATACTGGAAAAAATTGCAGGGAGTTATAACTCACCAGTTCACCAGCTGCAACTCACTCAGTCACCGGCCTGAGACTGAAAAACTACTTTATTTTTAAATCTCGTGACACATAGTACATAGACATAGCTGAATAAACGTGTTACAAAGCGAGATAGGTATAGTACAGTGCCCCAGAGGAGTTTGTAAGGCGGCCGAAAGCTTCTGGACTTGACTTAAAGACTAGTAAAATTGAGACAGTAATCTTAGCTTACTCTTCATAGCAAGGATGTTCTTTTTATTGCCACTCATTCACTAATTCGACTACAGACTGCTGCTAAAATGAATCTAAGTCTAAAATTATCCGCATACATTTCAGCAACTGATTGATTTTAGGAGTTGTACTGTTAGACTGACCCACTCCCATTAACCTATAATGCTTTATCTATATAGGCTAATGCGCCACCTTAATCTATACAAATAAACAAAATTGAAGTGTCTGTTTGTAATGTTAAAATAATAGTTTTTTACTAAATGCATTTGAAAGTAGTACGGAATTACTTAGAAATATAAACAATTTAATTCTTTTTTCTCTGTATATCTGTCTCTCTGCTTGTTCCGGCTAATCTCCGAAACGGCTGAACCGATTTGCTGTTTAGTTTTGGGCTAGATGACACTTATTATTGCTTTTACACTTAATGAGCTAGAGTTTAATTTTTAATACCAAATAATATAGTCAGGAGATATAATAATTGTTAAAGGTTGACACGAATTAATTTTGTAGATCCTCTTTATGTTAATTACCGTAGATCATCACGTACTAAACAGGGATCCATTTACCCGTAATTAAATTGTGCTAACAAGAGTAATTAAAATATTTTATATTCAAAATTTAACGGGGTTCAGCAGCCATTATGGCCGGAGTAAGTTGATAAATGAGGCTTTCAGAATATAATCAGTGAACTATAGTCAGCCGAGGAAACCGAACGCAGGCGAACGAGGGTGTCTGCTATTCGGCAACGCATTTGTAGTCCATACCAGCTCCTTTGCCACCAGTGGTGGCGGAGATGGTGCTGGCAACTGGGAATAGACCCTGCAAATACACATCCCTTCTCTCGATTCTCTCTCTAAACATTTATTCTCAACGGGAGATTATTAAGAATTTGAGTACAGATATTTTTACATTTTTGATCGGTATGATATAACTAAAATCGTGTAAATTCCAAGTAGGTGCTAAATAATTTGAAATTTAATTATTTACGTGCTTTAAACTCCGCAAAACGAGAACGTAACCGTATTTTAATGTTTTCACATTATTTGCGTCGGCAGGATCCACATCTCGAGATTGGTTCATTCTTTACCCAACTCCCAAGTATACGCCCTTTGGAAATAATAGCTGTATCAACATGTTGATACGTACAAAAAACGCAATGTTTTTGTAACTATCTATCCCAAAATATCATACTCATTTACATACATGATGCACAATTTTATCGGTTTTTATTTTTTTATCGAAAATGTATTTTCAAGCATTTTACCGTTGATATTTATAAAGTACTACTTGCGCCCCGCGGTATTACCCGCGGTTTCCTGAATTTCTTTGCATCTTATCATGACAACAACAAACACAATAAAAAGAATTAGAAAAATTGGTCCAGTTGTTCACGCGTGATGCCGTGACCAAGGGAAATAGGGATTAATTTATATATATATTGGGTGTGTGAATATGACTCCGCCCCTTTTTTTACAAAATTAAAAAAAAAAATTATTGAAAGTATGCTCCATCTGCAGCTACAACCTTCGCCCATCGTTCAGGTAGTTTTCGTATTCCTTGCTGGAAGAAGTCCTGGTCTTTTGAGCTTATCCAGTTGTCAATCCAAATTTTGATACTTTCACATGAAGTAAACTTTTCTCCAGTAAGGTCTGTCTGCATCGTCCGGAATAGGTGGTAATCCGAAGGAGCTATGTCTGGTGAATATGGCGGGTGGGGTAACACTTCCCAGTCCTGTCCCTCTAAATATCTTTTTACGACTTCTGCGGTATGCGGTTTGGCATTGTCATGCTGAAGAACTAATTTGTTATGTCTATTCACCCATTCTGGTCGTTTTTCTTCTATGGCTCGCTTCAAACGCATTAGTTGTCGTCGGTAAACTTCTCCATTAATAGTTTCAGAGGGTTTGAGCAACTCATAATATACAATACCTTTCTGATCCCACCAAATACAGAGCATGACCTTGGCACAGTGAATATTTATTTTTGGCTGTGATGGGCCTGGTTCGCCTGGTTTCACCCAAGCTTTTTTGCGTTTAGGATTTTCGTAGTGTATCCATTTTTCGTCTCCTGTGACTATCCGATGCAAAAATCCTTTTCTTTGCTGTCTTTGAAGCAGCATTTCACAAATGGTTTTCCGACGTTCCATGTCTCTTTCTTTTAAATCATGTGGAACCCAGTCACCGGCTTTTTGAATCATTCCCATCATTTGTAAACGCTTTGCAACAGTTGAACGATCAACATTTAATGCTGCAGCTAATTCTGATTGAGTTTGGCAAGAATCTTCCGCCAATAATGCTTCCAATTCAGCATCTTCAAATTTTTTTGGTGGTTTTCCATGTTCTTTATCCTCAGTACTAAAATCGTTATTTTGAAATCGTCGAAACCATTCCTTGCAAGTTGTATTAGACGGAGCATGCTCACCATAAATCTCCACAAGCAAACGATAAGTTTCCGCTGCAGTTTTCTTCGCAATAAAATAACACTTCCCGCAAATGACGTTTATTTGGAATAAAAACCGACATTTTCGAAAAGGTGAAAACAATTGTTGCTTACACTTCAACCAAATATCATAAAATGCGTTAGATAGCTGACATTCAGTACTATCGAATACAAGTATGGTCATTTATTAGTACACGTAAACAATACTAAAAACGACATCTGTTGAGAACGGGCGGAGTCATATTCACACACCCATATATATATATATATATATATATATATATATATATATATATATATAGATATATATATATATATATATATATATAGATAAATAGATAAATATATACTTGTGGTTCTAGAAATCAACAAAATTAGTAATAAGAACACGTGATTTTTCATATACATACTTACTTAAATAATAAATGAAGTACCCAGTATTAAAAAAAATCAATGGAAGTAAAATTTTTATTTTACCTTGACTTATCGTCTTTTTATCTAAGACTCATCGTATTCGTATTAACCAGAAATTTTGGGGCCCATGTCAAAGTGGAAGGATTCGGAATGAACCCAAAGTTTACCAGTAAGTAAATAGTACGAAATTTTTATCATTGGTATAAATTAAGAGCTCCGGACTGGTTGTACCGTTGCTCGGCCCAGCATCAGCACCCACATTGATCTCATTGTTTGATACAGTGCAGTTTTGGGATTGTATTTTGGGCACAGCATCTTTTATACAGGGTGTTTCGAATTTCTAGATCACAAAACTGATAGTGTCTGGCCATTGATTTTGGCGTGAAAATGGAGACAGGTAAGAGATGTGATTGACTACAATATGAGCAACTGATCAGGTACCAAAGACGAGTATGATGTCCTCGCCGCTAGAGCTACTCAATCCTACTCAAAGTATGCAATACATACTAACGTGGCTCAGAGCTATATTTCAAATCTTTTTGTTATCGTTACCTACTATTGACCAGGCACCGGAAATTCTTGACTAGTGGTTATTTCATTGAATACAAAAATACAACGAATTTTTTTTTAAGAATACCTGTTTTATTTAGATAAGGCTATATATATTTCCCTCTAGGTACTAATAGTGAAGTATACGTTATATAAAGTCAAATACGTGCGTACGAATTATAATTATATTATTAAATAAATTAAATTAATTGTCTTACAAACAAGTGCCTAAACAAACTACAACTAATCTAGTTTATAAATCAAACTTGTCACAGAATATACATTTACACACTCGTTTTCCCGAAAACCAAGGAGGAAAACAATAAACACTGTCAGTCACAGGCCGCGCACCCTGTGAAATGTGCGCACGCGCATAAAACAGCGGTGCAGCGCGTGCCGCGACACAATCGCACGTCGGCCGCCGCGAACACGCTACGGAACCGTAAGTACAAGTCCATAGCACGCGTATTGTAAATAAACAAACAAAGTAAACCCATAACATTGAGAAACTACGTCGGTGGTTGCTTACTGTGTTCTTATTCTTTCGTGTAAGTGGCCAACTCAGGTATCAGAGTTTTCAAGCCACCCAAAGACCTCCGACGTGACTTACTTGAGTAGTATATATATAATAGTGTAGTATATTTAGGTGTTGAGTCTGGGATGCTACTTTTAACGGAGGCAAATCTTTGATAATTTTTTTTTTTCGCTCAGACGTCCCAACTACGTATCCTAGAGAGCACGATTACAAGTTTTACCGTAAACGTGACCCCCAGAGGGTAAATGCCTGTATTGTCTCCAATTAATAAAACGTTCCTAATTTTACCTCTTTACCATTTTCACCAATTATAGGGAAGTTCATCGTCACGGACAGAAATAGACTGGGGATGGTTGTGTACACAATATAAAATTACTAGTTTTTGTAAAAACGAATAATGTTAATGTTCATAAATAAAAATTAGGTTTGTACACGAACGAATAAAAATGTGTTGTAAGTAGGTATATAACAAACGTGAATTGTGTGAAAAGAAATAACGCAATCATACATGTTTATTGATGAAAGTGTTTTTGATTGATGCATGTTCATCACTGCCAATCCATCACCAAATCATTTTTTAACTTAAAGTTAATGCTATAAAATATGTGAAATAAATAATTGGTTAACTATAAATTCTTCCCCTCGGGTTGGTTGGTTAGGGTTGAAACAGACGTAAACATAACAAATAACATTAGCTAAAACATGAAAACTGACTGAAACTTGACATACCTGTGAGGTACATTATATACTCACGATAATGTTTCGATGTCCCTATATTGGGAACATAAATCATAAGGGAATGGTGTAGAAGTCAAGGACAGCATCAATTGAAAAGTTTACTTAATATACTGTATCTAACCCAATGTGATACCCCAATTATTATACATCTTATTTTTTTAAGCAATTTATATTCCACCTTATTGATAAGTTTTTATTCCAAAGTGTTTTATTTATTGATTTCATAATTTTCCTGTTCTTTAGTTTATTTAGAGATACCTTACTAGTTAATTTAAAAATCGAACACATTACTTTCATTCCTTACTTTTCGCCTATATGGATGGAATTGGTTCATACTTTTGGACAAGATCTAAGGTACACCCGATAAAATAAAATAAAAATCGTCCGAATCGGTGTACAATTGGCGAAGAAATCGCATAACAACAATAAAATCATACAGGCGAATTAATAACTTGCTCAATTTTTGAAGTCGCTTAAAATCATCCGTTTGTTTTATTTATTATGCATATAATTTTGGTGTTACAAACAATCATCAAGTCCGTTTCTATTTCGACTTGAAAAAGTAAGTTATTAGTGAAAGTGCTAATGACAAAATTATGATAATTTCATTGAGTCTTTTTTTATTAATATAATATAATTAAATATGTTTGGCATTTTGAATTACTAGTTTTTGGTTTTATTTTTATAATAATTTATTTAGGTGCTACTTTGCTAAAATATACCCACCCAAGGTACAAAATATAGATTTATAATTATACTAAATATGCTATTTTAATCTGCCCAATCCGGATTGGTAGGTATCGCAAGTTTTTAAGTTTCTACCATTTTCTACAAAGCAATATGTCAGGTTTTGCGTTAGCACATAAATTATAAGTGGTCAGAAAACCAACAAATCGTGGCTTTCGAAAATCGATTTATCCATTTATATAAACCTGCGAAAGTCGAGGATAGGTAGGTCTATGATTATCCGATGGGTTCATATAACTGTATAGTCATGATTTTGTGACAATTCGAGGGTCCTTTATTTGCAACAACCATGGACAATGGTTTCACTTTCGGCCGGTGACCTTAGTTCGAGGAACACATGCCGATGAACTCATCAATTCGCTGATCAGTATTCCATATGCGTATGCGCAATAGGCTGCACTTCAGCGCTATGGTGATGGTTATGTGGAATTATTTACCGTAGTCATAGCTTTATGTACCTCAAAGTTTTAGTTTAGTTGGATGTTTTAATCTTTGATAGCTTAGTGGTGATGTTTGGTTACGATCTGCATGTCGTGGGTTCGCATTCAATATAACAAACTCTTTATATAGGACTAGCTGTGCTCCGCGCTTTCACCCGGGCATAACTTAAAGAAATTAAGCGTAATGCTAGATAGCCTATAGCCTTCCTCATAAAGGTGGCTATCCACCAGAGATTAGCGCGTTCAAACAAACAAACAAACTCTTCAGCTTTATTATATTAGTATAGGTGCGAGCTTCTGGGTGCGGCAAAAGTCTATAGCAAACTATAGAGTGCTGTTAGGGAAAATAATAGGCTAGCGAGTAACCAGACTTAAGTCGAAAATACACATTTCTTATTTACATTTTTGCAGTAATGCTATAAAAATATGTCATATACATGAAGCTAGATGCAGCGCCATCTAGCTTCAATTCCATCTTTGTGAATGAGAACCATATTACTGATAGAACACTGATATAGTCCTTTTTAATTGTAAATACATACCTTCAATACATCTTAATATCCAGACACAGAATGTTCGTATCATATGTTTATCCTGGCTGGGCATCAAACCTATAACCAACTGAGCTGAATATGCTATTGATGATGGTCACGGAAGATTTTTGGATATTTAGGAGGTTCTGGTAATCACTTAACATTAGGTGGTTTTAGACCGTCCAGCCATTTTAACCACATACAAAAAATTTACTAACTCGTGAGACATCATAAAATTCATTTCGTGGTATAAAAATTACGAAAGTTTTACTCTTTGTAAAATGTTAGTGTGTTGTTCGGCATATTGAAATATGCTATTGATGATGGTCACGGAAGATTTTTGGATATTTCCATGTCAGGCGGGGCTATGCTAAATAAAGACTGGCCTTAAGCCAGTCTTTATTTAGCATAGCCCCGCCTTAGCCGATGTCTCACGAGTTAGTAAATTTTTTGTATGTGGTTAAAATGGCTGGACGGTCTAAAACCACCTAATGTTAAGTGATTACCAGAACCTCCTCAGAACTAGGACACTATTCTAAGATGAATCATACAAAATCACGCGTGCCTGTCTTTAATTGCCAAACTTTTTCATCAACTAACACATTACTGGAGATAGATTACCATTGCAACAAGTTTATGAATCGTTTTAACACATAACAATAACATACGTTTAATTTACAAAATCTGTTAACATTTAATTTACAAAATCTGTTAATCGCGAGTTGATTCCCACGATACAGGCCTAGCCTAGTGTGGGAATCATTTGTAAATATATACTGGCTAAAATATCTCTACTTAGATACTCACCTACTTAGATATTCTTTTGTAACTGTTATATCTTATTAAGTAGAAATAAACATTTTAACATTTTTTTCATAACAACTGGAAATAGGTTACTATGGCAACATAGTAACTTATTTCCGGGCTCTTAGTTTACGCTTGTTCTAACCCTACTCTTTAAGTACATAAATGTAAGTACATAAATCTAAATTACATTTTCTATGATAGGCGGGTAAACTCACAGAAGACGTCCAGACGTCCTGCATTTTTCTAACATTTTTTTTTTACTTTCCATATCACTAAGCGTTTACCATACCACATTCTGTGGGAAGATATCGCTAACACTATACGATGGTAACAAGGTATATCTTCACTGAGATTACTTTCCCATCTAGATATAGAGAATACATACTATGGTATCCATGTAATAACGTTTTTACACCTTTATAAGAAATTGCATTTACGATGTTTAGAGTACAGTAGCGTCATAATGTTGCAGACACGTGCCTACTCATATAACGGAAGCCTAATCTAATAATGAAATAAGCACATGGTGTAGTCAATTTACTAGTTCTAGGATGGATCTCGGACAAAATTAAGTAGGAACGTGGAATATTGTACATACATTTCAAGCGAAATTCATTTTGAAAATTCAAAACAAGTAATAAAAATCGAAAGTAAAACCGACTTCAATACTCAAAGTATATTCAACTCAATATTCAAAGTAGCAAAATACGCAATTTCTTTTACTTGAATGACATATTTTGTCCACTTATTTTGATTTGACAACCAAACTATTGAACCGATTTTGATAAAAAATTATATGCGACTAATCTAAAGGCATATCAAATAAAAAAAGAATTTAAATTTTAGCCTGTAAACAGTATAATATAATATAATATATTGACGGCTCCGTAGCTTAGTGGGTAGCCTTTTCTTCAAAACGAGAGGTCCCGGGTTCGATTCCCGGCCGGGCCAGAATTAATGTGACGAGCGTTAAGTTTGTTCTCGGGTTTTAGGTGTTTGCCATGCCACCTGTGACACAGGAAACCCTTTATTTTTATTTTTATTTTTTTTTTTCGTGGGGAAATGCACTCGCATACCGCCCTGCCACGGGGAGACAGAGCGGTTATGTGGGACTAGACCCACTAAAACCCCACGGTGTCCTCCTCTGCCGCTTAGTGGCGGGAACACGGGAACGTTAACACACACACCCTAGTGCAGGGATATGAGTGTGTAAACGTTATTTATTAATAACGTTATACGTTAAAGCGTTTTAACGTTGAACAGTATATAACCGAGTTCAAAAAATGAGAAGGTTCTTAATTAAGGAATCCATGTCATACACCGCAACAGGCACAACTAACCGAGGCCATTCATTATTCAAATTCCAGTTATTATTGAATTTACGGGCTAAATATAACTCGTGGCTTTTAATATCAATATTTCCATGAATGAGTATATTTTCTATAATTTTCATGGCATTCCGGCGTAAAATAAACGGCAACAATCAATAGGACGGCCTTCGCCTCATTGCCAATCGTCTAAATGAACTTTGAGTTTTCGTGAAGTTTAACAATTGCTGCGAGGGGCACGAGTATCACATTTAACTCTACATTTAATTTCCGTTTGAGACATTTGAAAAGGCCAAAATTAATTTCAGATAAGGTGTCCTCAGTTGTACAGGGTGTAAAAAGATTATACTCGTACTTACTATAAAGGCAGTAATCAAGAACTCTTTATACTGAAAGTTGAAGAATTGCACTTGTCGCTCTTTTGATCACTTAGGAGAAAAAGGCATTTTACTCACATGCCTATTAATTTTAACTGAATAAAACTAATTAATGTTTCTAATTAAAATACTATGTGCATTTCTTATCTCAGGAAATTTGAATTGTATCTTTCAGACGCACTAATAAAGCGGGAAACTTTTTCATTAATAATAAAATTCTACCTTCCATAGAAGTCGTGGTGGAGGAATGCCACTAACTTTCAAGTCACTTTTACTCAACGTTTTTCTTACGCGACTAAAGTGACTAGACGAGCCCACCTGATGTTAAGTTGTTACCCCCGCCCATAAAACATACTATGTTAAAAAAGAAAATTCCAAACTGGTATTCAACGGGCGAAGAAAAAAGACACAGGAAAGCAAAATACGCGATTTCGTTTACTGGATGACATATTTTTACAGTTATTATAATTTAGCAACCAAACTATTGAACTGGATCAATTTTTTATGGGGCCAATTTGAAAATCCTTTATATAATCTAAGTCTGTTGATAAAGGAACAACAAACAATTCAACTGAATTGTAGACATCCTTTTGAAAATCAGTTGAAAAATAAAATAGACTAATATTTACTACGCCATACAAAATGATGGCAGTGTGGTAATATTGTTTTCTTTGAAACGAGTTCACATTCATTCATAGTTCTAAATACCTTTCTAGGTAATGCGGGTGCTACAATTTTGTAAACACATAATTTTGATGCCTGTATTCACAGATCAGTGACTTTTGTGCACGCATGCAGAGATAGGTGCTTGATTGGTTAACATTCAGCTAATGCTGGTCAGCATCACCTCACTGAATAATCTGTAAGCAAGTATAACTATATATCAACATCATGCTATTTAGGTATTTCTGATTCAATACCAAATTAAAAAAAAATTATAATATAATAATTTTGTAGTTATGTTGTATATTGTATATTTATTTGTCGGATTAAACTTATAATATTTTTTCTTATAACTAAGCTTTACTATCCAGTGAACATGCTTATTATATCTTGAGTACTAAACCTAAATATATATTTGGCTATTAATATATATTTGCTGTGCAGGTAAATAATAAGAAAATTTGTATGATTTTATTTCTTTTTTCTCTTTTCGAAAGTGTGTTCAATACTGTAAAATGGCATTTTAATGTGCTAATTAGTTAGGTATAATATATGTGTACTTAAAGACGAATGTGAATACCAAGACAAAATAAAAATATATTATTAAGTTTATTAATAAAAAAATAAAATTCTTATTTCTAAAATAATTATACTATGCTAATATTATAACTTACTGAGATCAATAACACTCATAACATTAACTAATTACTCAATAACATTATAGTTTAGGTATGTACCGATAGTAATATATACGTAGCGGTACAGGTCACAAGAACTGACACACTGAGAACAGGGCATCCCGTTATGAGGCGGCGCACACGCGGCTAATACCGCTTTGCAAGGCTTACTATACTCATAACCAAGCTGCGTGTGTATAGAGCTTTAGCGTCATTATTAACTACCTGTACCTAATTTTATCTTATTACTTTAAACGTGCAATTATTGTATATATACTTATTTATTTTGCGTATATATGAAATAGCTCTAACGACTTAGATGACATTTTATGTTTAGATAGGGTTTTGGTGTTTAAGTTTACCTGTATAATTGTATCTGTTATGAAAACGCCTTTTCTACAATAATAAAACATTCCTCGGTCGCCCAGGTACTTACAACAATTTTCGTAGGAAATCAAGAAAGCCTTGGGACTACTATTTATCTGATTTGGGGTAACGTTTACATACTTATACCCCTGCACTAGGATTTCCTGTATCGCAGGCATGGACAAACACAGAGACACAAGACAAACACCCAAGACCCGTGAACAAACTTAACGCTCATCACACAGTCTACCCTGGCCGGAAATCGAACCCGGGACCCCTCGCTTCGAAGGCAAGAACTACCAACTATGTTGCCGTGAAATGCGAATCCGTATCTACCTCTAATATTCACACCGGCCTTTCCACAAGTCATCTACGATGGGAGCCCAATCTTCGTATTCGTCATTCTTTCTGGGAATTTTGAGAACGTGGTATCTAATACCACGTTCTCAAAACGTGCGCGTTGCGTAAATACATTTTTCAAGCGCAAGAGTCATTGGTAATGGCGTTAACCCCAGGCTAATAATAAATAAATAATGTTTTACTCAGAGTGCGTTGCCGAAAAAGCAAATAAAATTATCACAATTTATTACGGCAAAACCGGTTTTCGGTTTTCAACAAAAATATTTCCCATATTTTTCATTATGAAATATTTGTGCCAAATATCATGGATCCTATCAAATGACTTCCATATTCAGTGAAAGTTTACAAAATCAGAAACAACTTTGGAACTTTGAAAACTTTAAACGTTTTAACCTTTTACCAGATTCAAGATAATATGTAAAATTTTACAAAATAAACAGTCAGATAAACAGTTTTCCTCTAATTTCAACAATTTGGGTAGTAAACGTGGGCCCTGCACAGATAACATTTGAAATCAGGATCGTTCGACAAACCTATGGTAGTCCTATAGGATTTATTTGTATGCGAATTCTTTTAGTTGTACAGGCTATTGTGAGGGACCGCGGACGTATATTTTTGTCAATGAAAAATTCCTGGGTTTAATTTTCCGGGTGAGAATTTCCGTAATTTTTTATACCTTTTGTTCCGTTCGGCTTTCGTTAGAAATAAAGGGCTTTTGAGGTATTTGGATGCAATGTACGACTGTGGGTCGGTTGTAGAAATTACTTTTTCAGCTGTCAAAACTCTTAGTATGTAATGTACTTATACGATTATAATACCACTCGGGTCGTTACTTTTGTCTTCTAAGAGAATATTTGACTCAGAGAAAAAACATTTACACATATTTATTATAATAATTTAGCCAGAGGAATACTATCGATCACTTATTTATTTCAAAAAGTCCAAACACTGAGTGTGTTTTTTTGTACCATATTATTTCTTTTATAGTGGATTTGTATGAACTATTATAAAAGAATAATCATCGCGATCAGTGCGCTATTGGCTAAATATCTCGTTTAAAATATTTTACAGAAAAAACTTGTAAAAAACAGCTGATTTGAGAACTCCATTATCGAACTCGTTTGTCTGATAAGAGAATCACGTAAAAAGAGCCGCCTTACTTTAAATTTCTTCCTGAATTCAGGCGATTTTTAAAAAGATTCAAATAGCCTCACGTCGTTTTATGACCGTCGCAGAAGTCTTCTTATTACTGTTATGCTATTAGAATTGTTAAACGTATTAAAGGATAATGCTAGAAAAATATTTTCCGTAATGGAGCGACGCGATCGTAAAGCGACATTCCTCTATTCATATGATCATCTTATAGCACTATAGGGAAATACAAAATTTTTGAAATAAGTTCTCGTTTTGTTCCAATATTTTGTTCCAATATGATGCAGTAATTATTAGCAAAGCATCATCTAGTGGGAAGTTTTTGGTGTGGCCGAGTAACAATCATAACAAGATATATTCATCCAAACAGGATTTACGTATATGAATGTACATTCTTATGGATATTTAATACTGGAGGTGGTATAGAATGGTATTATTATTTTTTTGCTTGAGGCACTAACTTCCTTACCATACCCTGCATACCCTGGCAACTCCGAAGCTAAGTTAGCAAAAATCCTGCCTTCGAAGTGAGAGGTCTCGGATTTTTTGTTCTCGGGTCTTGGATGTATGTATCGTGATTGTGTGCGCTCATGCCACACATATTTTCTAGTGCAAAGGTATGAGTGTGTAAGCGTTTGTTTGTAATTGTTAATAGAAACATGTAGCCCAGACACACGTAGTTTGACATATACATACCATAATATGTGAAATTTATTATTCATTGCAGGTGCAAGATGCGAGCTATACTGGCGACGTTGGCCGTCCTGGCGGTCTCTACCTCCGCATCAGAATGTAAGTATACTTATTCATACTTGTACCTTTATATTCGGCCGTAATGCTATGGAACGAGACGAGAAAAATTGTAGCAGGAAAATATCCTCTGTTACCAGTTTCCACAGCTAGGAATAAGGGAAATTCATTGTGTGACGAGAACTAAAAGGTGCATTGCTCTACATCTCATAAGTTACAACATAAAGTTACTATATTGGAGAGGGAAAGTTTATTTTAAAGCTTTCAGAGTTTACGGAAAGTTCTTTCGCATTTGCAAAACCACTCAGTTGTATTGAAAACATCGTAATATCAATATATCCATTACTTTGTGTAAGAGATAACTGGCAAAGATTATTGTAGCACTAGATTCTACACTAAAACTGATTTGGAATATTCACGTAGGTGAATACCCTCAGAATCCCTACACGTGTGGTGCAAAAGTAGCAACCCATAGTAGCAATAAAACTTGTGTCAAGTTCGTCCGCTGAAGTATCGCCACTGCACTTGGTAATCTGCCACCAAGCAGTTGTGCACTCGCATTTCTGTGTACCACCTTCAGGGTATGGGTGCCGCTGAAATTATAGGCGCACGACACGGACTTGGATTTTCGGATCCTCTCATACTTCGGTAGAGGAGGACTAGAGTCGTTTTGATGCTGTTGATAGGCGGCGGCCACCACTTAACATAAGGTGCGGCGCTGGCTTATCAA
This sequence comes from Aplocera efformata, assembly GCA_921293045.1. Lineage (NCBI taxonomy): Eukaryota > Metazoa > Arthropoda > Insecta > Lepidoptera > Geometridae > Aplocera > Aplocera efformata. Next base: position 5,507,730 of record OV121057.1, read on the forward strand.
GTCACCTAAGTCACATAAAAATGTCTCATCAAAAAGTCAATGCTTGCCTTAGCTACTGACAAGCTATGGTATATCTCGAGGATCTACGGGAAATATTAAAGGTAATTACGCAATAAAAATCGGTAAACGCTTGCATCAGTAAAGCATCAATAAATGCAGATAAGAGCCGTTCACGATATGAACAAGATATAGTGTCAAAGATTACAAAAATATCAATGAATACTGAAGACATGAATATGAATATATGTCTTATAGTTTAGTACATATGATACCCAATTTCTGAAGCACTTTTTGGGCTTTCATGAAATGTCGCAAAAACTTCGATCTTATGAAATCTAAGAAACATGCCTTTATAGTCAAAAGTAAAAAGTAATCCTAATTTATGTGTCCTAACTTGCAAAGCTCCGTGCTATCTGCGATGATCAATTCAAATCGATTCGATCCCCTGCATTAGACATTTGTCGCCGCATGCATCCTTAATACGCAATACGGCTCCGTGGCTTAGTTGGTAGTAGCCCTGCCTTCGAAGCGAGGGGTCCCGGGTTCGATTCCCGGCCGGGGCACACTTTGTGTGGTGAGCATGAAGTTTGTTCTCGGGTCTTGGGTGTTTGTCTTGTGTTTCTGTGTTTGTCCATGCCATCTGCGACACAGGAAATCCTAGTGCAGAGGTATGAGTGTGTTAAATATATATATATATATATATATATATATATATATATATATATATAGATGAACTAGTATTATTTTATTTTCAAATTTTAAACATCTGGTCGTATAATTCGCGTTATGATCGGGTCTATTCTATGTAGTTTGTTTGGGTTTATTTCACGTCAAACCGGCTAGAGTATATAGACTAAGCATATTGACATTATAACATATCATTAGCCGATCGGCATGTTGACAATTTTCTCGGTATATTTATTCCATATTTTCTTGTGATTCCAAAATATTTTTAGAAGAGATGTAGAGGATAATGTTTCTAATTGACAGTGATGTCAATTTTGAGACCTTTATAATATTACCAAAGCTGCATCAATTTCTGATGGAGATGAAAGTTAAATTTTTGTATCGTTTTTATGATTTTTTTTTAGAATTAGTAAGGCTATTTACTAAGGCTGTTTTGGGAAAAAAGGAATCCTTTTAAGGTACTCAAGTCAATCAACGCACGAGTATAATATTTTTGACGGAAATCAATACACTTACTAACATCGTCTTTCTGCTATTAGGCCGACCGACGTTCTATGAATTTTAAGTGATAAAAGCCCTTGAGCCTTCTTTTTTTATTGTAAAACTTGGATGTAGACGTCCCAAAGTAATTTAATACAATCGCCAATTTGAACTTTTTCTGTAAAGAGTATCAAGGGCAACTCTTCAAACTTTTGATGAATGTGTTGTGTTGACCGCTGTTAGGCGAAAAAGTTTTAGAGTCGATAAGCTTGAAAAGTCTGTAACTATTAATCATAGCTAACGCTTGGAGATTTCAAGAACAGATAAAACTTTGGTCTTGTTAGAAATCTGTAGGATCTATGGGGCAGATATTAAGTACTAGGTACAGCCCCACGACTTCGTTTGCGTGGCATTTAACAATTTTGTTGCGCTTTACTCTTTCTTTTTTCTTTTTCTAAAATAAAAGTAGCCTATTTTATATAACATCAGCTATCTACCAGTGAAAGTCCTGTCGACATAGGTTTAGCTGTTTTGAAGATTAACTGGAGCAAACAAACAGACAGACGGACAAAAAACCGTGTATCCTTACAAATGCATTTAGTAAAAAGTTGATATTTTGCCATTACAAACAGACACTTCAATTAATAATACTTATGTTTTTGAAAGAGAATTAAAAAAAAACTTGATATATTTCAACTGTGTATACGCTGTTATTGGATTTTGAAAGACGTTAGTCTACCAAAATCCGTTATTTTAAAATTTAGTAATTTGATAAGATGAAACAAGGAACTATAACTATCATTACGTATATTCAAACACCAACAGACAGATTTGACACAAATCTTAGTTTTAGTATTTTAAGGATGGTCACCGTTAAGATATGAAATGGTACCAATAAAACCAAATGGAGAGAGTTGTCGAAGAATTTACAGATGCATCTTCAAAGTACATGATCAGGTTGTGATAAATTAAAAGGGCTTGTTATGTTACAGTTATGATTTGTTGAGACAACAAATCATAACTGTAACTATAAAAACACGCTTTTAAAAAAGTATTTATTCTATAATATGATTTTGGTCTATTGCAGTGGACAGCAGAGCGCGCATAGTATGCTACTTCAGTAACTGGGCCGTATACCGGCCGGGTGTGGGTCGCTACGCTATCGAGGACATCCCAGTAGACTTGTGCACACACATCATTTACTCCTTCATCGGAGTTACTGAGAAGACCAGCGAAGTACTCATTATTGACCCCGAGGTAAATATTTTAGACGCATATAACAGTGGGATTCGTACTCTCACACTAAAACACATAACACTACGGTTATACATAAATATTTGTTATTGTATCGAATGTACATTATCCGATACAATAACAAATATTTTTCGATAAATTCCAAATCGCTACAGACATACGTTGTAAATTTAATAATAGAATTTTGTTTACCCTTTCTGTACGCAGCCCTTATAAGTGGCTACATTTTTGTAAGAGACGAAACGAGCAAACAGATGCTCAGAAATACAATGCTCATTTCAACTTAAAACAAAATAAAATGTTATTGTGTCAGTCCCCTAAGACTTGAAGATACCTTAGTAATATTAGTGTTGCTATGGGCGGTGGTAACCACTTAACATCGTAGGCATATTCAGTTCGTACCGGCATTTCAGTAGTATATTACAATTAAAGATGGTATATTTGTCAGCGATTTTATATTCACCCCTCGTACCAACTTCTAATTGAAATTGTATGTTTGTTCCACCTTCACGCTCAAACGGCTCAACGGATTTGGATGGAATTTAGTACCAGGATAGCTTATAATCCTGCATTAACACATAGGCTACTTTTGATCCCGGAAAACCGCGGGTCGCAGCTAGTTGATTATTGTCTATCATTGTCTGTACATACATTTTGTTTCTCTTTCAGTTGGACGTAGACAAAAACGGTTTCAAGAACTTCACAGCACTTCGCTCGACACATCCAAATGTGAAGTTTATGGTGGCCGTAGGCGGCTGGGCTGAAGGCGGTTCCAAGTATTCGCACATGGTGGCTCAGAAAAATACCAGGATGGCATTCATCAGAAGCGTTGTTGGTGAGTTTTGCAGTGTCAATCAATAATCTTCAGATATTCAAAAGTTGTTGTATGAAGTAAATATACATGCTTACACTCGTGCGCTAAAATATGTTTCATATTTTGTTGACTAAAATACACAATCGTATGCAAAAAAAAATTGAAGGGCTGAAAGAATGTTCATAATATTGTATAATATTGCTCTGGCGTGGAGCAAAGTCGTCTCTTAGATTTCCTAGGATTTTGCCTAGTTTCTATATGGAGTGTTCATATGGAAATTTTGGATGAAATGATTTTAATACGTAGTTGAAATGAAATGCGCTAATTGTTTCACTTTCTTCGTCCATAAAGTTTTATATATTTTTTTTAGTCAAAAAGAGTTTTTCCGGTCAAAATGATAAATAATTGTATTTTGCATCTTTATGTAAAAACCTATAGAATTTAATAACTTAATAAGGTAAATGACAGTTGACGAGTTGTAACTCTCATTTATAGGACAGGCTATTGTAGTTTAAGTAACTGTTCAAAAGCTTTGTGATTGTAAACTACATTTGAAACAAATAAAAAATGTATTAATTATGAACTATATCACAGCAGTGAATCAGGTATACGAATTCCTGATTGCTTAGTACTATAACTTATACTGTTACTTCCTAAACATGTCGGTTCCTTGATTATCACTTTGTCTGTGATAAACCTATGACACAAAGGCTCGCTTCAATTATTGTATCCAATATCCTTTTCATTATTGGAAAAGGGGTAGCTAATTAAGTAATTAGCTACACCCTATACAGCTACAATTAAGTAAACCCACCATGGTTTACTTAATTGCCCCTGCTACCATACCATGCTACAAACTCATAGTGGCTAAGTGGCCAACAAGGAATTGTAGCAAGCTTATGTAAGTTTATTATCTTACGCCACAATAAAGGATTTTGCGGAATCATTTTCATCTTTCACGCTAAACAAGTTGAAACAATGAAGAGATAAGGAAAGTAAGACATATATAATTTATGTCATAAAGTAAAGGTTGCTAACACACCCGGAAATTACAAGTAAGATCTTAAGTTGTAATGTAATGTAAAGTAAAAGTAAATAAGACTTGAGTTTACATTAAATAAATAAATATCCATGGACGTTCACACAGCGCCATCTAGCCCCAAAATAAGGATAGCTTGTACTATAGACTATTTTTTATGTAAATAAATACTAATACATATTCACACCCAGACATAATATTTGTCACACAAATGTCCTGACTGAGAATCTAATCCAGGACCTACAGCGCAGACAGGCAGAGCTACTACCAACTGAACTATGAGGCCAATTGGCCGTATGGTTTTATCCATTCGCAATTATGTATACCATAATTTTATAAGAGGGCGTTTTTGATTCGTTTTGAACACTCTTTTCTGCTTATATGGTATGGTAGACTTTAGCCGAATAAAAATTTTGGTGGAGGTTCTTACGCCATTATAGTATCTTTAGTTGTTTATAATAATCATTTATTAATAATAATTATTTTAATCAATTAAATTATAATAAATCAATTAGGAAACTTATTTATCAGTTATCATAAATGTCAGCTTAGATTTTAGTTAAAGGTTGCTCAACCTTGATAAGAGTAATTTGAAAAGAAAATAACCTGGAGGCAAGGCAACAAATATGCATCCCCAGAGTTGCACTTAACAACCGGTGAACGACTCAACTGGTTATAAAAAATTTGCTTAAAAATTTCGTACGCGCTGTATTTTCGCGATTTGGTCTTTGCCACAAGGAATTTTTATATCCACCCTTTAAAGCCCTTTGTTTTGTATCTGCAAATTATTGCCATATTTTCACGAGATAAATCATTTATAATGGGGATGAGTTTCGCTTAATATGAGGACTTTGCTAGCTGTGAACGCTATGAACGATGGGATTTAGGTATTTGTTTTTTTTTTTACTAATTTGTTCAGCTAATCTATATGGGTCACATACAGATATAAAACACGTCCTTTTCCGCAATGGGTCTTTTTTACATACGACACATCGTTTACGTTACTTCATTGTTGGACCATAAAATAATATCACCGCCATTAGATCCTGCTATCACTTTCTAAATTAATTTCCTAATATCCTTTCTAAACAAATCATTAGTACAATTATTTCTCCAAAGATTCCTTCTGTTATTCACATCAAATAGCATCAAAATGGGAACTATCAATCACGTTAATGGCTTCAGAATTCAAAATACTTTATTTCCATTAGACATTTAACTATCTTTGGACAATTCCAGATTCATTAATTACACGCACTGCTTTCAATTCGATGTCAGTCCGTTACAATTTATTACACGATCTATTTTGGAGACTGTTTACTTCAATTGGAGTTCTGTTTGTTCGTTCGTTCATCAGTTTAGGAATTTAGTTTGTGATTGATCTAATTGTGAATGATTCCGATAACTATTGTGACTAGATTAGACCTAATTTAAATCAAAGGATCGGAGCACAGATTGCACTGCCAAATATTTATTGAATTGAATTGTATTACAAAGTTTCTTTTTGAGTTGAAGAAAAGTTAAAATTGTAATCAAATGGGTTTATTTCAATCTGTCCGATTAGTAGTTCAACTGTAAGACGGCTAAGACAAAAAATCTGAGTAATTCCAAGTAGTTGGTAACTTAGCGATCGAAAATATTATGTTGAATCACTTTTTCAGTTGATGAAGCACAGCTAATAAATTATTGCCTTGTTTCACTATTGTCAAGCCAATGATTCGCTGATAATCGAGTTATTATAAAAATGTGTGGATTTTCTCAATTAATTTTTCAACTAACTTGTGCTTTACTAAACTTACTCCGTAACATTGTAAATATTTTAAACTTTACGTTTACTTTATGCTAAAGTAAAATAAAATTAATTATTATCAATAACAATTAAAAAAATTGGCAGGCATAATGACATGTCCTGAAGGTGTGTAAACGGGTTAAATTAGAGAGATAGGTTGACCAGCGCTGACAGAATACTGTTGGTGTTGGCGCGCCAGCGGCTCAGCAGGGTGGCGCCTCGTTTGCGAATAATGTGAATAACTTTCTCTATTTTGTTCATTATATGCACCTAATAGTAAGGGACAAAGTATAAGACAACAGCGACTTTCAACTAAATAGACATTTATAGAAATAAGTTTAACTTTTGTATGATAATGCACTTACTGTCCTTGTCAGTTACGTACCTTAGTTGGGAGTTATCAGTTCTTTGAAGGAAGGAATCGAAATCCCAGATAACGATCTCCAAAGCTGAACACTTGAGCATTATCACCTACAAATTCATATAATACTCCCATAATGGAGTACTCCCATAATCCATTATTTGTTGAGAGTCTGTCAGTGTCCCGGCTATGGAATCATAACTGTTACTCCTTCGTGATTGGGTTTATGTGTATACCTTTCATTATTTTACAGATTTCATGAAAAAATATGACTTTGACGGGCTGGATCTTGACTGGGAGTACCCCGGGGCAGCAGACCGGGGCGGCTCCTTCTCCGACAAAGACCGGTTCCTGTACTTTGTCCAGGAGTTGAAGCGGGCGTTCATCAGGGCTGGGAAAGGATGGGAACTGACTGCGGCCGTCCCATTGGCTAACTTCAGGCTGATGGAGGGGTATCACGTGCCTGAGTTATGCCAGTAAGTTTATAATCATATTTTCATTGGGTCAATGAATGCAATATATAGATACATATATTACATTTAATCATATTTTAACACAAAAAGGTGGGAAATGGTTGGTCTTATCAATACGGCGATACGAACAACATTTTGGTGTACAAGAAAATGAAAGGGGTAGTAAGATAGGATCTTTCGAATGTCGTTATGGAACATTTGAGGGCGTCCGCAGTGAAAATTAGATTTAGGTTCTTTCTCGGTTAAGTATTGGGAACTCAAAGCCGGATGAAATCATGTGTGCTTGCAGTTTCACCAGCGTAATTTTTTAAACATTAAATAATAGTTACTCAATTCGTAGTTCATACCGACAAACAGACACGCATTAATAAGTATTTAACGGTGGCAGTTCTCCAGCCGTCATATTGAATTAACCACTTGCACTGAGTACTTAGCTTTCATTAAGTATACGAAGCAATGGAAAGTAATAACGGCTGTTCCAATTGCTACAAACCGTTCCTTAGTTAAAAATGCGTCAGCATTTCAGAAATATTGTATAAATACACAACTGTGCAAATCCGAAAAGCCCATTACGAGTCTCGTAATATTGAATCATATGTAACACGACTACAAATCACACATATACGGTATTTTTATTAAGATCCATGAACATAAAACCCTTACATCGGCGCCACCGGCTAAGAATGTAGCGTTCTCAACTTAGAGTAAGTACACAGCATAGATCCGTAAAATTATGTTCATGACATATGATCTGTTGAGATTTCACCTTATTGTAATACTTGCGTCATAGGAGTCATAGAAGATTTTCATCATCTTCTGACGGAATGTGTTCAGGCTCAGACTATGAGTGTGCGCAGCCACTACAGTGTAAAGATGACAGAGTAAAGTACTGTAGAAAAAGTTTCTTCTGCACCATTGTATGAAGCAGCAAAAGCACTTAACAATCTGGTGTTTGACTTTAACGAGACTGACATAGACTGAGAGCATCCCCGTCTCAAAGACGGGCGCCGCGGGATGAGACTTAGGATTTCGTTATCAGCGGGGGAAGATCGTATTGCTGTTGTTTATGGCGGCAAGCGCTTAACATCAGTTGTGTTGTCCGCTAAATACGGTATCTACTTTAGTCACATATAAAAAATTGCTTCTCAAAACGTATCATAATGCATTCATCATCATTAACATCACCAGCCTTTATTCCTCCACTACTGAACATAGGCTCTTCCACTTTCTACCAGCCACCTTACGCAAATCATCACTCCATCTGGATGGAGAGCGCTCCACATGAGAACTCATTTCCCACAAAGGTTATCGGTTCTTCGGCATATGTGGCCAGCCCACCGCCACTTCAGCTTGCTAATCCTTTGGGCTATGTCGATAATCTGGTCCTCTTTAATTAATTAATTAGAATATGAATATATTAAATTAGCATTATGTATCATCTATTTCCTGTGATCGGCACATGTTATACCGAGTTTCTTTATTGTTACTCCAAGGCACAGCTGGTATATTTCCTGTTGTGCATTTTTATTACCAAATGGATATTGTAGCCCTCTCTTTGTGCTAAACGGGGAGTCAGGAAAAATACTGGTAAATAAATCATTACATAGATTTGCCATGGTTTAGGTATTTAACTTTTCAAAGAGAATTTGGCTCATAATCCAAATTAATACGTATATAGTATTTGTTAGATCTAGTTGTTAGATATTAAGTGGAAATTTGTTGAAATCAATAATTGACTTAATTTACCATTAATTAACAAGGATTAGCCCTCAAGTAAGGTAGGTAACAAAAACTTTGAGTTTTATAGTTAGCAATATAAATTGATATAGTTTAATCGTAGAATTGTATTCTCAGGATTACGATATCGCAATATAATTTAAGGGACCAAGAATACCTACATTTCTAAACACGCAGATTCACACCCTTTCTCCCAAAAGGTTAGGCAGCGATTTAACGGGCCTCTATATGTGACACGTGGTGTGATCATCGACGCTGCTGTTTTCCGATAATATTTAAAACTTAAATAAATGTCTTTATTATTTTTTATTCAAACTCATAGTGATAATAAAAACATGTCATCTTGGGTGTTAATGTTAGATAAATGTTGGCGAATTATAAGTGTCTGTTTTCATCTCACCGCCTCTATCCGAGTCTTATTAACTTCTAGTGCAGCACTCATAAATTGATAGAATATTACCCGATTAAATTGTCGGTTCCGTACCGATTCCCTTCTGTATTTGACAGTCTATAAATTACAGCACTTAGACCTTGCGATTAACTCACAAGGAATACATAAAAAATGTCACAAAACAAAACTGATGTTGTAGGTAACTGAAAACTTTTAAACAATGCGCTTGGGGGACCTATCTAAAAGCGATCTACCGGTTAGCTACTAATTTTAGTTAAATAAAATATTGAGTCCAGAACTAAAACCTGACTTATGAAAATTGTTTAGTTGGAGGCCGAATTTAAACTGATTAACTGACTGAGAGAATGCTTTGGACTCAGTTTTCATTACAATCTTGTATACGTCTCTATATTTTTCATTATTATTTGTATTATATTTCACTAAAGAAATGGCATGTAATGTTGCATCAACAAGATCTCCTACATACTGGCCAACCGACCCACAGAAAATCCCAGACTTACTAGACTTCTTTATCTACAAAAACTTCTCATCAAACTACATTAGAACAGAACAGAGCTACGACATGAACTCGGACCACTCTGCCATATATTTAGTGATAACTGAAAAAGTATCACATAAAGAAACCTCTCCGGCTCTTGTTAATAAATACACCGACTGGGAGAGTTTTAAAATTGAATTAGATGCAAATGTAAACCTTAAAGTTCCGTTAAAAACACCAGAGCAGCTGAATTTAGACGTAGAAAATTTTATAACGCTTATTCAGCAAGCTGCCTGGAACAATACACCTAATATAAGAAGAAGGGTCACAAGAAACAATTACCCCAAAGAGATCTTAAAACTCATATCTGCAAAGAGAAAACAACGTAAACGATGGCACCTATCAAGGTCACCGAAAGATAAAAGAAAGTTGAACAACATTACCAAAAAGTTAAAAAGACAAATTCAAACGTTCACCGATGCCTCAACAACCTCTTATCTTCAAAGGCTTACAAATGATCGCAGTACAGACTACTCACTTTGGAAGGCTACAAAGAACTTGAAACGACCAGATACTCAAATTCCCCCTATAAAAGATGATTCTGGAACTTGGGCTGTTAGTAATGAGCAAAAAGCTAAAATGTTTGCAGAACACCTAGAAAACATATTTGCACCTAATAAAGCCAACATTTATTTGGAACATTCAAATGTGGAAGCTTTAGATGAAGAACTAGGCTTAAAACTTGTTTCACCCAGAGAAGTTTTAAGGGAAATCAAGCGTAACATAAACCCAAACAAATCACCTGGATTTGACCTCATATCCGGTGAAGTGCTTCATAATCTTCCAAAAAAAGCCTTAGTTAAGTTGACGCATCTCATCAACGCGGCGCTGAGGCTAAAATATGTGCCAGATTTATGGAAAGTAGCCGAAGTCATAATGATTCCCAAACCAGGAAAACCGCCAAGTGACACAACATCATACAGGCCGATTTCCCTGCTTCCTATTATGTCCAAGGTGTTTGAAAAACTTCTGTTAAAAAGGCTAAAACCTATCCTGGAAAACAAGAAAATCATACCAGATTATCAGTTTGGATTCAGAGAAAAGCACTCAACAATAGATCAAGTCCACCGAATAACCAACATTATTGAAAAAACTCTCGAAGACGGAAAAGTTTGCTCTACAATTTTCTTAGATGTAGCGCAAGCTTTTGATAAAGTGTGGCATGAAGGCCTTATACTAAAACTAAAAAGATTGCTACCGAAATCATATGCCGATATTTTAGAGTCATATATTTCAAACAGGGTCTTCAGAATCAGACAAGAAGATGCCTACTCCGAAATTAAAGAAATAAAGGCTGGGGTACCACAAGGAAGCGTCTTGGGTCCGATCCTCTATCTTCTGTATACAAGTGATATTCCTGAATTAGAAAACAACACTATTGCGACCTTCGCAGATGATACTGCTATAATGGCTATAGGAAATACTCATGCAGAAGCAGCAGAAAATGTCCAAGAAGCTGTCAACAAAATTCACGATTGGACTAAACGTTGGAAAATTAAGCTCAATGAATCAAAGTCTGTTCATATTAATTTTACAAATAAAAAAGAACAGTACTGCCCAGTATTCATTAACAATAAGGCCATACCATATGCAAATACGGCGAAGTATTTGGGCATGACGCTTGACGCAAAGCTCCGCTGGAAAGCACACGTCAAGAAGAAAAAAGAAGAGCTAGAATTACGCTATAAGAAAATGTACTGGCTACTCGGAAGAAAATCCGACCTGTCAGTACAAAATAAAATAATACTGTATAAACAAGTCCTAATGCCAGTATGGACATATGGTATTCAGCTCTGGGGCTGTACCAAAAAAACGAACACCCAAATCATACAAAAATTTCAGAACAAAGTTCTCAGGGGTATTGTAAATGCACCCTGGTACATAAGAAATGACGACCTTCATCGGGATCTTAATATACAGGTCGTCAGTGAAATTATTAAAAAGTATGCAGAGGCTCACCAACAAAGACTTCATCATCATGTAAATGTTGAGGCTATCCAGCTCCTCGACCACACGGACATAAAAAGAAGACTCAAAAGAACTAAGCCTTTTGAGCTAGTGTAATGACAAGTGCAGTGAGAGTGATAGTTGTACAATTTACAAACTAACAAAGAACACATGAACAAAGTGTAACCTCTCCTTAACTAGAGACCGTCAGAAAAGTGCCAATGGACACATTCTCGGAATTATTCTATATAGCAAATTAAGTTAGATTTAAATTACTCATTAGCTATAAAATCATTAGGCTAGATCGTAATACTAACAAATTACAGAAAAGTAATTTGCCAAAAAAAAAAAAAAAAAAAAAAAAAAAAAATATTTCACTAAAAATAGCCGATAGATGTTATGCGGGAACAAATGAATGAACAAACTATGTATACATATGGGTTGCAATCGAACCTGACTACGGCAAAGCTTAAAGGAAGAATTATTCAGTATTAAATGGTAATATTTTATTTCAGGGAGTTGGACGCCATTCACGTGATGTCTTACGATCTGCGCGGCAACTGGGCGGGCTTTGCTGATGTCCATTCACCGTTGTACAAGCGTCCGCATGATCAGTGGGCTTACGAGAAACTAAATGTGGTAAGTTTTTATTACCGTATAGGTCATTTATAATATCTTTTCAGCCGACTTCTAAAGGAGGTTATCAATACGGTTGTATTTCTTTTGTTATGCCAGATCTCGGTCATATATCAACCGATTTGGATGTTTTTTTATATGATTAAAATTGGTCCTATAAAATTTTTATCAAAAAAGTTTGGTTGTTAAATCCAAATAACGGAAAAAAATTGTCATTCAAGTAAACGAAATTGCGTGTTTTTCTTTCCTGTGGTTTTTTTTAAAGGTTGGGTGTACCTTTTAAAGGCAAGAAGTACGCGATAAAAGTGTTGAAGTTGGATTTTTTTTTATTATTTTATTCAGTCGCTTTTTTCATTCTTAGATTTCTTACAGCGAGGAGGATATCCTTCAATTTAGTCTTCATCAGTTATTGCAGTAACACTTGGCTAGCTTTTAAGAATAATATTATTTGATTGAATGTGTTGGTGTACAGGTACTTAAAACCTAAAAAATCCTTAAAAATTTAATCTTCGGTAAAAATATCGTCAATGTTAATCATGTCAATATTAATAATAATAAACATTTACATTTAAATAAACATTCACACACTCATACCTCTGTACTAGGTTTCACTGTGTCGCAGATGGCATGGACAAACACAGAAACATAAGACAAACGCCCAAGACCCGAGAACAAATATCATGCTCACCACACAAAGTGTGCCCCGGCCGGGAATCGAACCCGGGACCTCTCGCTTCGAAGGCAGGGCTACTACCAATATTTCCGACTGATTTAACTTTTTATGATCATTTCAACTTTGTATCCCCTGATGTTTACATTGTATTTAAAGTAGGCCAGTAAGTTCATGGAACGATGTATGTCCTAGGAAATGAATGGTTCAGAGAACAACGTAACATGTCTCGTAACAAAACACGCAAGCATGTACAATGTTATGAATTCAAAGAAACCACATTCATCAATCAGAAGCCATTTCACCTTGGTGAATACGGAACCGGCCTTACGTAATAGTGACTAGATTTTTGTGGAATAAATTGTTAATCAATTTGTGAAATCAGTCTTGGTAGCGTAATAGCGAGTATCAGTAGAGATTGAGACGAATTCGATTTCAAATGGGGCTTCTCCAAAAGAATAAAATTCCTCAAAAATATTTCCTCAATTCTTAAATGCTCTTTTAAACCAGGTTATTATATAAATATATCACTGAGACTGAAGAAATGATATAAAGCGAAATTCCTCGATTTTGATCCAGTCAAATTAGGTTCATGCATACAATTTGCTAACAGTCACAATTAGACTGGAGTTGGAAGAACGTCAAATACAATACAGGAATTTGTGGCGATTATGCGACCACTATTATTTTATTATCTGCGCAATTTTCACGTCCCTGGCAGGTTGCACCTAAATTCCTCCTAAAAATTTCTAAACCCTCCAAAAACTATTGTTATCTCTTTCGTGCTACAATAACGCGTATATCCCTCGTTCTGTCTTGATCGGTTTAAATAAAGCTGTGAGGATGGGTTTATCAGTAATGGTATCTGGCGCTGGAACGTGGCGTATCTAGGAAATACGCTACGTTCAATCGCCATCGTAACAAATGATTTAAATCAGGAGATTCAAATCATTGATTATGATCTATTTTTGTATCTACAACAAATATAGTTCGTGTGTATTAATGCTCCTTTAATCAGGTAGTAATTTACGTTGTTTTTTCAGTCAGATGAAATAGACCAAAGCCAGTTTCAATGTTCTGATTTGTTGTTGCTTAATTTATGAAACTTATTAAGAGTTAACAATTTTGCTACGGTTACCTATCTGTCCTGTCCTGTGCTACGGTTACCTATCTGTCCTACGGTTACCTGTCCTGTGTCAACTGAATATCTGGGTTTCATCTGGTTTTTTGTTTATCTCAATAATTTCTTGTTTATTTCTCATTCGCAGAACGATGGTCTCCATCTGTGGGAAGAGAAGGGATGTCCAGCGAACAAGCTTGTAGTCGGCATTCCATTCTACGGGCGTTCGTTCACACTGTCTGCTGGGAATAACAACTACGGTTTGGGCACTTACATCAACAAGGAGGCTGGTGGAGGGAACCCGGCACCTTATACCAATGCAACTGGATTCTGGGCCTACTATGAGGTGAGAGAACTTATATCGTATACACGTAATAATACACAATTTTTAATATTAATTAATTAACAATTACTTAAGATTATGGAACACAAGGTTTTCATTTTTAAATGTTTTACATAAAAATAAATTGCTGTTCGTTAGTCTCATTAAAACAGCTAAACCGATTTGCCTAATTTCTATTACGTTGTGTTTGAAATTCTCTGGACATGGTTTGTATGAAAGAAAATTTTTGGAAATTACATTTTTTATTTTTTATTTTTATGGAAATTGCATTTTTTTATTATGGATTTTTGCCACCATGTCGTTTGACAGCCGATTGTCAAACTTCGAATGAAGACAGGAAAACATCTTGTCAGCTAGTAACCAATAAAAAATTTCCAGATCTGCACCGAAGTCGACACGGAAGACTCCACGTGGACCAAAAAGTGGGACGACCACGGCAAGTGTCCCTACGCATACAAAGGCACCCAGTGGGTTGGTTACGAGGATCCCAAGAGTGTGGAGATTAAGATGAACTGGATCAAGCAGAAGGGCTACCTCGGAGCAATGACCTGGGCCATCGATATGGACGACTTTAGAGGACTCTGTGGGGAAGTCAACCCTCTCATTAAACTTCTGCATAAACACATGAGCTCCTATACTGTGCCTCCACCGAAATCAGGGAACACTACTCCTACCGTAAGTTTTTGGGTTTCCGTATCTTAACATTAAATCGAACTCTATTACTGCAATAGAACCGCAATAGGTAGTGGTTTGCACAATATGCATTAAGTAAAAAGCTGTTTTTTGACATTACAAACAGACACTTCAATTTTATTTATTTCTATAGATGGCAAAATTGTACGGAATCGTCAACAGAAGTAGATTGTTTCTAAGATATTTTTAACAATGTTGTCTATTATTATAGTTATCTTTTAGTTAGGACCCAATGGTCAATGATTGCGTAGAATTATCTTGACTAGCTTGATTCCCTGAACTAGACTCCTTTCCAAAGGATTAGCCGCAAAGAGCCTAAAATAGAGATGTTTGGAAAGACGGAAGGGAAGCCTTTATTCTGCAGTGAAAAAAATTAGGTTCAATAATAATACCAAAACAATTGTCTCTTTGTACTTATTGGATTAGATTGCCGTCCCATACAAAATTAAACCACAGTGAACCACCCCCAAAATAAGTTTCACAGTAATAAATGCGCAATAAATCGCTACAAAACAAATGCGAAGCCATTAATCATGGTGTTATCTGTAGCCGGAATGGGCTCGCCCTCCGTCGACGCCTTCGGACCCGTCTGAGGGAGCTCCGGTTCCGACCACAACGACCACCTATAGGCCCCCGACAAGCGCTGCGACTCAAACAACTGAGCGACCAACTACCAGCTCAGCGGTTGAGATTGAGAGTGGTGCTGAGGAGAAACCGGAGGAAACACAGACACCTGAGGTTGAGGAACCGCCGACGGTAAGTATCGTAGGCGGAGAATTATATTTTTATAGACAGAGAATAGAAAAATAGCATTTAATGATCTACGCGCTTAAGAAAATAGTAATACCTAGTAGGCAAATAGTAGGATTTGGTTTATACAATAATACTAATTCTACTATCAGATTTATTATATTTTTTACTGTCTCGAGCTATGATGATTTGGCAAATCTAAAAAGTTTGTATTATTGCTAACTTCGTTTTCACGATTGCCAGCTCAAATGTCTGTTTTCTCTGCAGCTGTACAGACACTCGTTATATAAAAAAAGCTTGACACAAATTAGTTTGGTCCCAGTATCAAAACACAATTAAAGGACTGAAAATTACCATCCGTTACTTTAAAATAAAGTTTCTATATATATATTTATAGATTTTCTTATTCTATTGCAGGAAAATGAAATTGAAAATTCAGATGTCTGCAGTTCTGAAGAAGATTATGTTGCCGATAAAAAACATTGCGACAAGGTACGGATCACTCTTTTTAATTTTGAGATTATTAGTAATAATTCTTTTTTAAAGTCGTACCTATGTACCTTTAACATACTCGTAGCTTTGGTTTGATAAAATCATTGTACTCTAAGTTATTAATATGCACTCACAAAAGGTGAATATTACAATATACACCTTAAAACAAAACATGTTCAATAATAATGATATTTACATTGTGAATAATTTATAATAGGTTGCGTGCGAGATAACGTAGCATATGCTAGAATTGGTCCAATTTCTATTCGGAAACACTGGTCTAAACATCGATACCGTGACTTATTTTCAGTATTGGCGTTGCGTGAACGGAGAAGGCAAGCAGTTTAGTTGTCTGTCAGGGACCGTCTTCAATATGAAACTGAACGTTTGCGATTGGCCGAACAATGTCGACCGTCCCGAGTGCAAGTCGTGAGTCGCGCGTCTGCAACAGCCCTTATTTTAGAAACGTCAATTGTTTGTAGTGATATTGTAAAATGCAGGTTGATCACGCTGGATATAAATGTTCAAGCAGTGCATGGATATACTAGGTGGTTAGTTTTTTTTATGTATTGAAACTTACAAATCAAGTTTAAAGTGACTTGATATAAGAAAATGTAAGGACGAAACACGTTGAGTTGTTAATTACTGGTAGGTTTTCAGTAACGTTCAGTTCCTATGTTTTACTAACGGATGACTTAAGTTTGATATTGGTGATTTCTAAAATAATATATGGAGGTATTTGATAACAATCAAATGTTGCAATGGCTATATATATTTTTGCATTCCGTTAGTTGAATATGGAAACTACGATTGGGAGTTACAGATGCCCATTTATATCCATAATTATTTTTATCGTACAGAATTTACATTTGCATTTTCTGTTAATTGTGGTCAGTATAAAATTATTAATAAAAGACAATAATTAGGGTAATGTTATGTGAAATTCTTCAAGTGTGTTGACTGTTTTTAAATATGTAAGTAAGTTTGTGAAATATTGTCATGTTGCATGCACATTAAAAAAAAACTAAAGTTAAAGAACAATACTAATCATAGTATTTACTGGAATGTAATCCCTTACAACTCTGAAAAACCTCTCAAATATGTCAAGTTGAAGCATAAAACGATTACGTATTATTTAATCAAGTTTTCAAGATTTTTCGTAGACCAAACGCAGATGTAGCAGTAGCTAAGTCTGGCTAATTTGTTTCTACAAAATTACCTCCATGTAATGTGACAATGTTTTTTTGCTAATTAGAATAGTTAATCATTACTTATAAAAGAGCCGTTGAGAAATTATTTGGGTACTTTAAAAATCTATTGGATTAGAATTAATACCCATAGTTAGCATTGTTGTTTAAGACTTGGGGTTAGAAAAAATACAGTTATATGACTGATTAAAACTATTTCCATTGACTGGTAATTTAAGTAGATCGTAAACAGACATTAAAAAATATGAAATTGAAAAACAAAACTTTTTTTCTCCATGGTCTATTTTAGTATCATTTAGATTGGATTTGTTATTTTAATATTTAGGTACATTTCATGGTATTATAAAATAGTACATAAAGCTTGTAGATATATAAAAAGTAATGTGTAATACTTATAACCTAAGTTAATTACAAAAAAAGATCTTTAGAAAAGCTAATTACAAAAAATAACGTTAACCCTACTTATCCCGGTCTGGCAAATTATAAAAACAAAATGGTTAAGGAATTACAAAGTTTTCTAGGACGAGAAAATCGTGTTTACTCTACTTGTTGCCGTCTCCAATTAGAGCGAATTCAAATGAACCTCCACTGGAAGTTGGCCTATTTTATTTATTTTTAAGGTTACGAAATAAATTATTTAAACATTGAACGGTGTTTTATTTTTATATTTCTACTCTTAGCTATCGCATTTGTGTCACAGAGTTGAAATTTAGATATGAACAGTTTAATTTAAGGCTGGCACGTCGTCGGAAGCTTTGCGGTATTTTTAGTAACTTGACCTAGCTCCATTCAAACTTCATAGGGGGACGGGTGGATAAACGGACAGACGGGGACGGACAGATAGAATGATCTTTTAGGTATTTTGTGCTACACTCTATAATAAACTAAACTCTATAAATTCAGTTATTTACAAATTTAAAACTACATTTAACAAAAATACTGCCTCAAATTTGACGTCTAATCCATTTCCGAACCTACGTGGGCAGAACAGATGAGAAACTCAATGTGGGATTCCTTTCTATTCACGAGCTTTACGCTTTTCAGCTTCACGTTTGCTCATTGCAAAAACGCAGGAGATCTGAAATGATAATTTATAATAAAATAGTAGATACTTTTTTGAAAGGGAGATATAGCATGCTAGGCCATCAAGGCCTTTGACTACTTTGACTTAGCCTATAGCTTAGATATTTTTTTTTTTTTTTCACAAAAATTAATAGTGAAAATATTGTTGAACTGGCAAAATAATTTAAGTGTAAGTAAACGTTTTTTGGCTTCACCGTTGAGCCAAGTTTTGTTTGAACTAATTCTGTTCCTTTGTTATATTCATTTAATGTTGTAGTATTTTTACTAGATAATACAGCCCACGCTCAAACCTACGCTTAGGAACATTTAATTGAATGAAACCATTGTGAGCGGTGGGTAATAAAGTTTATTTTTCAATGGTTCTGTAAACGGGCATACACGCTGCCGTTTATCTACTCAGATAATATTAAAAATACACCTC
This sequence comes from Aplocera efformata, assembly GCA_921293045.1. Taxonomy (NCBI): domain Eukaryota; kingdom Metazoa; phylum Arthropoda; class Insecta; order Lepidoptera; family Geometridae; genus Aplocera; species Aplocera efformata. The sequence continues at coordinate 5,526,677 of OV121057.1, forward strand.
AATTTATTAAGTACCTCTTAGTAAATCTCTAAAAAATACAAAAAGTCTGTTAAATTGATAAGTATAGAAGTTAAACAAGTCATCACTACATAGTATAAAACAAAGTCGCTTTCTCTGTCCCTATATCCCTATGTATGCTTAAATCTTTAAAACAACGCAATGGATTTCGATGCGGTTTTTTTTAATTGATAGAGTGATTCAAGAGGAAGGTTTATATGTATAATACACTAGCAAGTCACCCCGGCTTCGCACGGGTAGTTTCTGAGACGACACTGATGCTTTACTAACCGTGCGAAGCCGGGGCGGGTCGCTAGTAATGTAATATATCCAAAAATATTTTCTTCCACCCACTCGTATATATACCACGTATATTATACTCACTCTTATGGTGTGAAAAGAGCGGGAATGGGAAAATTATCCGTCCCACTAAAGCGGTTGCGCAATTATTATACAAATTATATTCGATGAAAAACTTGACTGAAACTGAATCACAAATAGGGTCTCCGAAAGCTGTTTGTATAATCTGATAATATTGCATATAATCAAATTCAACTCGATTTATGCCAACTCATAACGTTTAACGTACCTACACGAACATGAAAAGACGTAAAGATTTCTGTAGTATTTTAAAAGTGAATTAAATTTGTAATAATTCACTCATAAAAAACTACAAAAGCTTGTTATTGATGATGATAGAAGTTAATAAATATGACGTAACAAGTCACGTTGGGTTGAGAATACGCCCCAGAAATTGAGCTACAAACTCAGTTGAAGGCCGATTCGAGTGAGTTCGCACACTTATTCAATCTCCTTTGACTCGGTGTTGGTTAACTGCCACGTCCCCAATGTTGGGCCAACACGGTCGAGCTATGTCAAATGTGCACGAAAATCGCTCGTGCACATTTCACAACGATGGTTGGTCGATCAGTTGTAGAATTACTTATTTGATTTTAGAGTCGTTTACACAAATAGTCGATTGACATGTTTTTTTTATATCCTGATTTTGATATGTAGGAATTTTATCACAGATTAAATAATATTTGAGAATACTATTAGCTATTTTAAATTCATAAAAAGTTATTTATCAATTAAGAAATATCAATTTACAAATATTATTATATTATCGAATACAAAAAATTGGGCTCGTCCGGGATTTGAACCCGGGACCTCTCGCACCCTAAGCGAAAATCATACCCCTAGACCAACGAGCCATTGACGCGATTTGTTAAATTAAGAAACCGGCTCACATACCATACATTTGAATACATAAATTTACGTCACGTTAATATTATCTCTGGGTGAAATAATACAGTTATTAAGCAAAAATTATGTGTTTACATTTTTCAACATGTGATAAGGTAGGTAGGTAGGTACTCGGTACATGCAATCACTGGAGTACCTACTGGGTAACAACTTTTGTGCTTACTTTTCAATTGAATGCAAACTTCCCTCCTCCCTACGCTCCTTGGGTAGACGATACTGATTTGAAAAAGACTCACAGGGATGGATGGGACTAATGGATGGATTGGTTGGAACAATGTTGCGTATCTATTTCGTCGATCGCGTCCGCGTTACTCCGCAGAAATCAATTATCAGAGGTTATAAAAAGAAAATCTGACTTGCCTCCATTCAATGTCCACCCAAGAGACACCTCGTAGACGTCATTCTACGGTGCGAAGATATGAGCCTCCCTCCTAAGCAGTGGCTTATCCAGCCACCAGAGACCTAGCACAAGTCGGTTAACGCGAATACAGCAGAATACGACGACTATTTTCGCACATTAAGGCTTCCCGGCTTTGCGCTGTTGTTTTGGCGGGTTCAATATTTACATTCAATTGAATTTCGCTCGTCTAGCGTTCCTATTGCTTTCTCAGAAGAGCTAGCTACTTCTTAGTTTAAGATATGCTATTTACCTCTTCACCTTCGGTTTAGACAAATCAACAAAATTCTAAAACGCTTGACATTCAATGAACGTTGTAGATGACACTGGGAAAAAGTGTTCAACTCCTTGCCTAATGCTTTTGTATAGGCAAAACTCACGGGTTTCACTTTCGCGGCGCTATAATACGGTCAAGATTTGCGATATATTTCGAATTAGGTACAAGTGGTGAGAGCGTGGTAGCCCAGGGGCACAGACGCTGACTTTCAATCTGAAGGTCGCTGGTTCAAACCCACACGCGCACCAATGAGTTTTTTCACTTGAAAAATTTATGTGCGCAATACCAAGTTCTCGAAACGGTGACGGAAAACATCGTGAGGGAACCGGCATATCTGAGAACCAAAAATTCGACGACATGTGACATCTACCAATCCGGATTGGGCTCCCGTGGTAGATCAGAGCCCATTCACTCTCAATTATCGAAAGTAGGCCGGTGTCCCTGTAGTGGGAACATTAGAAACTGGTAGGGACGTACAGGTGCTGTCTGCTAGTACATTCGCTTGATACCAGCCCCCGTATTCTGCTGTTTTAAAAACGTTCTAATTATAGTTGTAATAAATTGACAATTTATTTATGATTTTCTGTTAAACAATCATACATGTCAAACATGTTACGTAAAATAATTTTAACGAATGAATTACTAAATACAACTCATAAACTCATTATATGTATAGAAATTCAAAAAATAATTCAAAATTCAGTATCCTATGGTATCTTTTTTCCATTCAATGTCATCTACAGTGGTTAATTTCATCAAGTATGTAACTGAAATATTATCATGGTTCATACAATAATTTACTCAACTCTACAACCGATTTTTTTTATAATATATGTAACTTTATAATTATTTTCTTAAATAAATACTTATTTGTAACATAGAACGACTGCGCATCGCGCTGCGCATAAGCGAAGCGGATATTCTCCCGCTCAAATGCTAGTTGGGCTAAGGAAAGCGCAGGTGCCGTGTCCTGCGTCCCCGTACTGCCTTCGTTGATATTTCCCGCGGAAAACTTCCTGGCAATAAGGACAAAAAACATGACATTGACAGGTGGTGGTGCAATTTAATTTATTTTTTCTTTGGTAAGGCAGTTAACGTTTTAAATAAAAAAAAACCTATATAAGTTTTAGAAGTGAAAAGTACAAGAAGTTGTTTTAAAATGTGAGTTTAGTGCAAGTGACTGTAGTCTGAAAGAAGGATACGAATGTTGGGTAAGTTTAAGACTTAATAAATATACCTAGTGCATATATAACAATACACTTAATTTGCAACATCAGCATAATTGTTTGTAAAATTATGATAATGTGAATATGATTAACATTTTGAGTATTAAAACTGATTATCGCTTTAGCAGGAAACTTAGCTACTAACAATAAAAGTTTTTATAAATCAATTTATCGTGATAGATAAATTATACTGTCGTTAATATGTATTACAGTTATTACGATAGTTAATATGTAATACTCGAACTGTATTAATTATCGTAATACTCGAGCTGTAACGATTACGGCGGAGTCAAAATGATTTAAATTTGACACGCAAATTCAATTTTCGACTTTCTCATAAGACATCAAATTTACATCAAACGATAGTAAGTACAATATTATGAAAGAGAATTTTAATAAAAACTATTATCAGACATTTTAAAGTTTTGCTGGTTTTTAATAAATTCAAACACCGAGGAACAAAAGGTGTAATTAAAAAAATGGTTGTGTTATTAAAGGTATTTACACCAAATTACAGCTTTGAGGGGTTATTGGAACTAAACTCGAGCTTTTATTGTTCATTAAAATTGTTATCTCAAAAAACTTGGAAAATAATACTAAAATAGCATTTAAAATAGCAACTAACGCAAAGTCCTTTCATTTGGTTTCTCTCTCGAGTTGATTGAGCCGTTTTGTTTTCTCCTTTCCAATCTCACCCTCATTTGAGTGATTCTGAGAGAATCTATCAAACCAATTAACCTCAAAACTTGGCATCAAAATTTATCAACAATAACCTATCCATCGACCAAGTTTTAACTAGATTGAATAAACGGGAACATGTGAGTGTTTTGGTCTCACAAACCCAGAATGTTGATAGAATGTTCCTTAGATTGCCTCAGATTGTTCTTTTAAAAATATTTTTGACTTCTTGACTGGAAAATAATAATGAAAAAAACTTTTACTTAACATTATTGTAACTAATTATAAATGTATGGTAGTAAATAAGTAGAGAACTTCCCCAAAAAAAATTAGGAGCAGTCCCGAAATAAAACTATAGGCTTCTCTGTAATATTATATACTTGCATATGATATTATAGAGATGTCTTTTTATAGAAATATTATAGAAATTTTAATTTGAATTGAATTTGAATTTGAATTTGAAAAATTTGAATTTACACGCAGTCAAGAAATGAAAATCAAAATGGCCTCGCCTCACTCATAAACTACTTTCGGATTCCTTATAACCTGGGATGTGAATCCCAGGTGTTAAAATGTATCTTTCTTATAATATCAATAAATTAAAATTGAAACTCCATTCAAATAAACGTAGAGTTGTCTTCATGGCCAGCTTGTAATCACACATTACGTTGGCAAATAATAATAAATTATCGAGCATATTATAACTCCAATCTCACCGAAAAAGATGTCTCCTACTGATTATATTAATTTGTCATATAATGCGCCATTATTGCTGAACCGTATTAAGGTAGTCATTGTGTGAAACGTAATGAGAGAAACACTAATGTCAAACGTGTAATGGCTAAAGTTAGTTTGGAACTAAACGCCATTATATAGTAGTTACGGAGTAAATATCGCTACGTCACAGCCCAAAATCATCAATAGTAGCAATTAAAAACTAATGGCAATATAAACCCACGATGGCTCTACAAATCTACAAGATAAAAAGTGACCTGTAAGGCGAAACGTAGATGACAGATTTAAATCGACCTTCGATTATTTTGAACCCGAGTAAGCCCGAATCTATTAGTGACAATCGGTGGCCGTATTTAGATAGCACGTTGTTATCTTAACCGACTTTAGCTGGACCAAATAAAAGTCGTTTGCGCTACCTCGGAGATGGACGTAGGACGTAGGATAAAACTTGTAGATGGTGAGATAGGGAATAACAGTTTGATGAGGAAATAGGCAGAGAAACATTGCATCCAGAGGAAATTCTCTAAATTCCACGCGGGCGATGCCGCATGCATACTAAACTAGCTTAGCCGATAGCTTACATATATAAAATGAATACTGCTAGTGTTCTTCGTATCATGGTTAGCAACTATAATGTACATTTAGAGTTAATTTTTGCGGTTTAACTGCATACTAGTTACTTCTGGCAGTCTAAATTTAGGGATTAGTTTCTTATGCATTGAACATACTTAGAGATGTTTCTTCTGTATCTGAAGGCAAATATTTATTATAAGTATACATGTATTTAAAAAAAAGTATACTTTTATTATATTTGTAACCTGGTACCCATAGTACACATAGATATGTTTAATGTCGGGTTTTAATTTCGGTAGACGTTTATAAATTTTATTTGTAAAATATGACAAACAGATATTAGAGTTTACGCAATACTTCAGAAAATAAACCATATATTTGACGTGAAAATATTATTGATAAATATTATAATGTTATAAATAGCCTTATAACAGCCTTAATTTTTCCACGTGTAGGATTAAAAGAAGGGGAAACAAATTACGTGAGGGTCAAGTTTTGTCTTAGTGGCACCTAGTTCAAGAGCTAGTGTTGATTTGTTGTTGACTAACGCAACAGGCGTTTAGAAGGAGCATCAAGCGGTAAGCCCTTAGGATCCCAACATAACCCCTCCAGTTGTCTCCCTTACATTCATGGGGATTTTCCTTGTAAAAGAATAGTCAGTATTCCCGACCCCGTAAATTCAAATTCAACTGCTTTTATTGCATTGTTGCAGTAGCGAAAATAAAGATAAAATAAAATCGTCAATTTTTAAAAAGCAATTACTATTTTTGTAACTAAGTGGCTGTTTAAAAAGTGGAATAATCTGACTTTAATACCATTATCCCTTAATTTTTGCCCGTTGGGAAGGAGTCTTTTCTCTAAATTTCCATGAAATCCCGTTGGTAAACTCTATCGAGTAAAAGTAGAAATAACAATTATAAATTTCATTAATCGGACCACATTTGACAGAGATTTTTATTATACGTTTGTTATAAACGTACAATAAAATAACATACCGCTATTGGAAACTCCTCCTTTTTTGATGCCGAGTTAAAAACAAAAGTATACTTATTCAATAGTCATCAACATCAAAGATAAACCTTTTATTTCTTGCTAAAACAGTAATTTTCGTCGACAAAACGCCATAACTTGTTATGGGTAGAGCTGAGAAGGGTTTGTCCACCCAATCCAGGCTAAACCTTTAATTTTATATGGTTTTGTTTCTGAGAAATGTAACTGTGTGTCACACTGAAAGAGTTTTGGATTTCAAAGAAAGTTAACTAGCAGAAGTAGAGCCATTTTATTTTTATTGAAAACGAACCAGAAGAAACGGTCGGTGAGAAAATTTAATCGTTTTTTACTCGTTACTATTTTAGTTTTTAGTACACAAGTTTTTTTAATTATGTGTCGTTTTATACGATATATAATAATAAAGGCTTACAGACCTTTTGTTAGGGAGTATATCATATTATTTAGACCACCGGGATGATTTCTGCACTACACTATCCGTACCGTCTGTACCCGGTTGATTTTCCACAACGTTTCTAGTGATGTTTTTTCCCCACTCTTTCAAAGTTTTTCCCCACTATTTCCGTTAAACTTTTAAAACAATAATTGGAAACGTCACTTTTTTAATATAAATATGTATCTTTCGTATGTGCACACAACTTATAGTAGCTTTTCTACTCAGCTTCGATCTGTGGTCCTTAGTCAATGCTTAGTTGGTAGTTGGACGCTCGTTTTCCGATTTTCGGTTCGATTTCCGGCCGGGGCACACTTTAAGTGGTGAGCATGAAGTTTGTTCTCGCGTCTTGGGTGTTTATCTATTTGTCCATGCCATCCTAGTATGTAAGCGTTTATTTTATTAATCGTTTATTTTTATATCAATGGTGCTGCATTGCCAGCTTTATCTTAGGAGTGCTGATATCCACTAGTGAAAGTGACCAATTTCTATGACGTGCCATAGTATAGGTAGTCTGCCTAACACATTAAAACACAAAACACTGGTTGAAATACTCGCAATCGTATAGCTCTTGTAATCACCTAGTTTAGCACAGTGGTATTGTCATTTTGTATTCGTTAATGCTTTTTATTGCAAACGTTTATGGCTTTGCTGCTTAACTGGGTGAGGAAATGAGGTCTGAAATGAATGTTATACTTCTGTTTGTTGGTTTTACACAAAGGAACATATCACAAGCAACGGTGGTTTGCGTTATTTAAAAATATTTGTGCAAAGGTTTTGTTAATAGAGGCAGAAAAATTTAATCAACATTAAAAAGTATATTTTCCTAAAATTATATTTAAAATTTTAGGAAAATAAAATAAATATAAGTACTTAAACTTTTGGTCATTAGAATGATTAGCAAAATCTTTGTAGCAATCCCAACTTTTAATCCGAAGGTTGCTGGTTCAAATCTAAAACAACTTTAATGAGTCTGATATAAATCTATATTATTCTTTTGTTGATTGTTATCGTCATGTTTTAGAAATAAAAAACGAAGACTTGTGGCATATTGCAATATATCACAAGTGTTCCTGTGGTCTGCCGCGTCTTTTAAGCTCTCTGTTTTCAAGTATAGGCCTGTTTACTTGTAGTGGAGCACTCGAAGATAATATAGCGTTTTTACACTCAAAGAAACGAATAGCAATAAATTATCTAGAGGCTCAATAAAAAATATCGCAGTAAACAACATCCGACTCCGCTATCCCTCGTATTTTCGTACACACACTCCCTAAATCATACTTGTATACATCGAAACTGCGATATTGTGATTTTATGCAATCGTGTCAGGATTTGACCTTCCACGTGATTTATAAGTATGACCCCTACAAAAATTGGCATAAAATAATTGGCATTATGCCAATGCTGAGCCCGAACGCGTGTATTTCGATGACTGTAAATCTTCAGCATACCAATAACGGAACGATGGCGAACGAAAGCGTCTATATAATATAATACCCAAAAAGTATTTCTCTTCCTAATGTCGTACTCGTAAAGGGTCCTCCCCAAGGGTTTTTGCTTAAATTTGATACATCTTTGTAGTCACAATCATATAATTTTCAAATTTATATTTTGTATGATAATATCGTTAAGAATTTTTTTTTTTCGAGGACTTAATTTGCTCGCCTTCGTGACGAGGAAGAATGTATAGACTCACTTTAAAAATTACATCTAACATCATACCTATATTCTTGTAAATAAATATATCTTTATTCTTATTAAAAACTATAATTTCGCCAATATTTAACCCTTTACGCTTATTGTTTTATCAAATTTAGTTCCGACATAAAATTAAGCTTTGGCAGAGCCTCAATGAGCCATTTTTTTCCTTAAGTAATTTATCATACATATTTATAACCTTAAGCGAAAACAATAGTTTTGTCTAACGTCTACAAAAATAAAATACAAAAATAACAAAACTATGATAAAAAGCAAAAATAAAAAGTGACAAAAATAAATGGTCGCCTCAGGGTTGATCTTTTGTTGTTTGACATAAACAGTTTTTGATAGGCTCAAAGTATTTCGTTATATATGTACCCCATCATTGTGGTGCTCGCTAGAGATATTTTTCGGCGTCTATCTAAGTTAGATAAGGAACCACATTATACGGCAAATTGGGTAATTTATTTTTCGAAGAACCACAAAAGTTTTACAACTTTCTTACCCTTAGTAGCCCGAAAATGACGTAGGTTTTGACCGGAAAAGCGTTGGCGGAACAATATTTTGTTAGGTTAGGTTAGGTGAGCAGATGGAAGAATGAAAATCGATCTGCCTACTGCGAACCGCATGCAGAGACTTGTTTATCGCAATTGTATTTGTTATGATAACCGTGACATTGAATACATGTAAATATTCTGTGATAATTTCCAACTATGCCAGTAGCTAAGCCAGGACGGGGGCCTTTAGTCCTGCAGGTGGCTTGAACGATCTGACACCAGAGTTGGTGACTTATACAAAATATGAAGTGCCATGTAATAAGTCAGAACAGTTCTTTAAAGGTAGGACAGAAAGAGCTTAATTTAATCGCTTTTGTCTTGTCATGTTATTTAAATTTCTAATACCATGGAATGTAGATATTTAGTTTCCATGTAGGAAAAAGTAATTATACGATAGGTTTCATTGAAAAGCGAAGGTTCAAGTTCTCAGAAAACCATCAGTCTTACAGGCGCCTGTCGACATTATCTATCGATTTTATCATCGTTTCGTGTGCTATTGGCAAGTTTATACCAAATTATTTTGGTCTACTATAAGAAAACTATTTTTAATGACTGATGCAACCAGAATTTTATTTCAAGTTGATGAGCCTCATAGACCTAGTGTAAGTTGTGTATCAGGTCAATAGTCCCATGTGATATTTTACAAGCTTTTATTTAACTTCCTATATATGTATATGTATGTTTGTCCGGGTGGAATCTTGCAACTGAATGTTAAAACAGTTATCTCTAACCGATTGTGCTGAGATTTGGTATACACGCTTATTTTGGATGACAATGCATGCTTAAGTATGTGACGTCATTCTAATTCCAATATGGCGGAAAATCCAAGATGGCGGAATAGTTTTTATTTCTACACAGTATGGGTATCAAATGAAAGGGTTTGCTGAGGAAAATACGAAAAAAGCTTGTCATTAAAAAGATTTTTACCATTAATTTATTGTCACATACATTCTAATAGCTGCTCCCCGTAGTGTTACCCGCGGTTCGACATCATAGGGAACCGTACATTTTCCGTGATAAAGTAGCCTTATTGTTTCTATGGCTCCCAACCCGATAGATAAAGGAAACTTAGTATTTTAAGCTTTTACAGGCGTCTTTCTCTTCTACTTGTGCTGAAAATCAGCGCTGGGTATCCTATTTACCCAGCACATGCTGAGCACAGAGCTTTTCTCGCAAGCGCTCTATACAGCAGCGTCCCGCCAAGGCATGACTTGTCTTTTTTTTTCTTTTTGAAGTGTTTTTTTTTTATTATTTTAATTTTTATGTATTGTGATTTGTTGTATACAGTTTGTGAGAATAATTTTTTTCTTTCTTTCTACCTCTGAAAGCTTGTAAACCTGAAAATAATATAAAAGGCTGGCATGACGTAGAGAGTTTTTGCATCGACCTACTAGCCTTTAATATACTGAGCAATCCACCGCCGGATTCCATCCCGCACTGACGGAGTTTAATACAAAATGTATTAGACATCTGCATATTAGCAGATTTTTTCGTAGCAATAAGTCCCGAACCTTCCTGCCATAATATCGACGCAGGGGCTTATTACAATTTGTCTTGATGATGATATAGTAAGATTCTGCTCACTATCGATTTACAGTGTATATTAAAATCAGTTTCCATCTATTTTGAGTCCGCATGCTATATGTAGATAAGAATGGGGTTTAATTCCGCTTTTATTTGGTTTGGCACCACAAGAATCGACGCCTATGCCTAAGAAATGCTAGTACAATAATAACCCTGAAGCAAATCGACCAGCCTTGCAGTTCGGGTGTGGAGTCTTTCAGAAAGTAACTTATTACGTCATACGTATGAGACACATGAAGATATATAACGTATAGTTACTCTCTCACTTAACAAGGACCATCGAACCATGTTTTACGTTCGATTACCACCGAAGACACGCCGAAAATGTATATGACCTTTTGGAGTTTTATTTGCTGCTTTTTTTTGTAATTTGAAGAGAAGTTGTGGTCTGGATAGTTATTTAATATCCGGCAACATTATTTCACTTTCATACTAAAGTCTAAAAGAGACCATTACATACAAGTTTTATTTTCTTGATGTACAGTATGCTGTCTTCTGACCTTCAGTTTTGTTACGTTTAGTTTCTTTACTTTCCTTTTCGAGATTGAGTGTTATTACACCATCTTTTTTAATGGAAGTATAGTCTAGAAAGAAGATATTGGTGAGAACTTTGTATAAGCCATTATCGCTGGTCTATATTTATCTCATTGCTATAAGCATTGCCATCAAAATTTATGTTCTAGGGTTATATATTATGGTCAACTGTCACTTGCCGGGAAATAATTTATTGTTCTTTGACGAAAAAATATCACGACCATGAGAAAAATGTTATGGATTGTATGATCAGTGCCAAAATCTGAGTGCAACATTAATTAAAGAGAAAAATAGTTCTCTGTAAGCACAGACTTACTAGCACAGACTACTGTCTCCCTGACGCCAATGCCAACATCGTAAACTTAGACAAGGACAAAAATAGTCTTTGATAAATACTAACCTTTTCTACACTCAATTATACATAAATAAATCACGCGTATTTTAAAAGGGGTAAACACAATTTTCCCCAATTTAAATTATCGTGTGGATAGGGTTTTTTACTATTGTTGAGTATTCATTGTATGAAGCAAAATAATAACTAATAGTGAAGCAATACACAATTATTTGTTAAAAATAACTCAGACATCGAATCTACAGAAAGACTGATTTAAAAATTAAATAAAACGACTTTAATATTTTCGTCCTCTATTTTCACCCTTAGGGTAAAACTTTACAATTAAATTTCTTTGGAATCAAATCAGAGGTGCCCTTTGATTGAATGTTGTTTCCAAGTATATTTAAAAATTTTGCGAAATTAAAGATTTTGGACTTGAAATGATATGAGTTATTAAATGAACTCAAACCCTTATAGGAAATCACATTAAAAAAGCACGGTAGTATTTTGCCCTAGAAATGGGGTAACCAGATCTTTATAGACAGGAATGGAAAAAGGGTCCAACCATTTTGGCATAACAATGTGTTTTTCTTGACTTTAATATCTTCCTGACCCTTTTAAATCTATTCACAATATTTAGCATTGAAGAAAAAAACAATAATAGGTGGTGTCTTTTAATCTGAAAAATTTCACAAAACGTCCAGCGTAATAGCTATAAGATTTTTCATTCCAAGCATCCTCTTTGTTATTTGAAAACAATACAAGCCAGGAGAAACTTTCCAGAGACATTTTTTTCTTCTCAATTTGTAAAAATTCCAAAGCATAATATTTTTCTTTAGTTATTTGTTCCAGAGTTTCAACGCCTTCATTTTCCTCGATTTGTTTTATTAGTGTTCCATTCCAAGTTCGGAAAAATATACTGAGATAACTGGTTTACTTATCAGCTCTCTAACCCGTGTTAAATATATTCTAATAAGTGTTTGTTTCCAAATTTCTTTCTGATCTCATTTGGTTACTCGATCGCAGAATTATACCTCTTTGAATGCGAATGGTAATTGCTACCGTTAAAATAGTACATCTATTACGTCATTAGTACGTCTAGGCTAGTCGAAATAGATGTAAGTTTTATCTGTCAAAAAAGAATCGAATCGAAATGAAGGCCTCTGACCTAACTTGTCGACTACTAGTTACTACTACTACTACTACTAAAACACACTAAATAAATAACGGAAACGCTCGAATTAAAAATAAACGTAAATTCTTTGAAAAAATCAGATCATTTGGTTGGCAGTAACTGTGGCTTAAAATCAGTTGTGATGTTCAAAATCTATTACATAATTTACTATCTAGGTGGGGTCTTTATTGAGGTTTTAAATGAATATTGTCAGTTGCAATTCAAAGACGCACGCCGAGGGTTCCGTTCCGCCAACTGTATTTTACATTTTTCATATCCGCTATGTTAAAATATGCATTGGAATATTTAACAGGTGAGGTCATAAAATAGATTAAATAGGACGACACAATGTGCAAATCCATGCCTGGAAGTTGTTCAATACAAATCGCAAAACCGGAAGTCAGGCCAATAACAACAACAATGCAACTTAGGTACTCCCCAGCCGAAGTATGAGAAGACCTAAATCGCACCCCATTGCTCCCGTCACCTGAGACGGGGATGTTACGTCTCATGCGCCTGTGATTTCACCGGCACCCACTCCTTAGCTATGGATGAATAAAGAAATATGAGTATGGTGATGCCTCAAGTGACTCTCGCTTACGCTTCTTCTTTTTAATTTTCTCGCTTACGCTAATGACAGGCAACTTGAGAGCGACTGAATAACAACAATCATGAACTCAAATATTTTGCTTGTTATACGGTCAGTACACCTGGCCGACGGTGTTCTTGTCATCCAGTGCAGGACAGAGGTCGAAGAATTTTTTTAACCTGTTCACTTTGGGTGACTTTTCATTCAAATGTTCATAGCAGCGAGGCAAGCTGAGGCCCTTGGTTTGCTGCCATCATAAAGAATAGTTTTTAGTCGGTCGAGAGTCAACCACTCTCACCAAAAGCCCGCATAAGTTGTTAAGGTCATGAGCGGCCAACTTCATATTTTGCGGAATCTGATTTTATGAAAGAACTATAAGGAATGTCATAACTTTGAAACGTGCAAAGCTTTAATGATTGATATACTATTCTATCATTATAAGCTGGAACCTTAACGAACGTCAACTTTGGATAGAGAAGAAAAGTTGCGTTCATTTTCAATCATCGGAGATTTTGAAGTAGGTATTTAAGATGTTTAAAACATTGGAAATTATCAATAAATCATAGAATAAGATGCAAAAAGGTCCAAGATACAGGGTACGCTTTGAGTTACTTTTATATATTTTATAAAGATAGGTATAGATTTATAACGCTATAACAGCCTATCTTGGGACTTGCCATAACACCGAACAATTTTATCAAAATAAAAAAATAATATATACTAGAGTACATTCTTCCCCATGTTTGTTCGAGTTTATAAAAGCAGTTTTACTGAATTAGACCTCATTAGACCTGAGTTTACTGAAAATTACAAAGAAGATTCCCTCTGAAGAAAAGCTCTTTGAGATAATTATATGTGCAAAGTTCAGGTACTTTAGTCAACCGTTGATTATGCCAAAGGGTCCTAGAATATAATAATTGCCAATGAATATATCCAAGTACCTACGCTAGTTTCACGAAGGCTATACTATATACTACGGAAAACTAAAACAATGTTTTATGGAGATGGAATCATTGACGCCAATCTTAGACGTGCCGTAAGCTTTTGTTTTACATATTATGTGTCAATGAATGATATACCATTTTTTATTTCAATTCTGTTGATTATAAAACAAAGCTTTATAGTATTATATAAAAATCAATTCTTGCTCTTGCATATGTGTGTACGCATTATACCGTTGTGCAAAACATTTTCTTCAGCAAAATTTATTTCCTATACCTTTATTGAGTACATCGATAATAATATGTAAAACAATGTTGTATTCAAAATCTTTTGATAAAAGCACATCTTCAGAGTAATGAAAGCGAGATTACGAATAAGTAATTCTATCTCGGATATCAGCTTAGCGGGATTTGAATTCAAAGTTTGTTTTAATTAACTAGGTGAGTTTCAAAGCAACCATTCATACCTTCAAAAGATCAAAAATAAATTTTACTTGTAGCGTGCCTGCCAACCAACCTCCAAATCAATACCTAATCAATACTATCATCTAAATTACGTATATCAGCCATCAGCCAAAATATGCATCGCAAATATGCAAAAATCACATTTTTTTTGTCAATTTACATCTAATGTTGTCTAATCATGTTACGATCTAGCTATGATATGATAAAGTTATAATTAACTAGCTGACCCGGCCACGCGTTGCTGTGGCTAATGTTTTTGTTATATGATATTATAATTTGCAATAAAATAATATTGCGTTCATAAATTGAGATGTGAGCTATCCTATCTTTCAAGTTGGATCAAACTGCACACGGTGTACAAATTTGATTAAAATCGGTTAAGTAGTTTAGGAGTCCATCGCGGACAAACATCGTGACACGTAATTTATATATATTAAGATAATACCAGTTAGTTATTTTACTGGTTATCTATACTAAATAATAAATTGACGTATGTACGTATGAATGACCATCCATAACTTGACCAACTCGACCAATTTGGCTGATCTTCTATTCCTTGCATTCGTCATTGTCAGAAAAAGGTTTGTTTGAAACCCTTCCCATTTTCCTCATTACTAAATTGCATTGTAAAAGAGTTGGTCGCTAGTTTTACGTAAAGAAATATCGCATAGTAGTGTCGGGATATTTTTGGTAAAAAATTAATTATAATTTCCAATAATTAGTATCGTTAGTTCAACCCTTATTTTGAAGGTTAACATAATTTTCATAGCTTGATCACTTAATGGGCCTAACGAGGCGCGAAAACATCCTTGAAGGGCACAATATCGGATTATAAAATTAGAACATGAACCTTTACGAAATACCAAAATGGCGTCATGATAATTTTACCTTGAACTCTATTCGATGCTTTTAACTAATTCTTAGGCTTTGGGACATAATTTTAAGCCTGTGACTACTGTTGTCATAATAAACTCAATTAAAGCTAATATTTTCTTCGTACTGGAATCCTTTTTGTTCTAATGCATTGAATTTGTTTCTTTCAAAAGTTGTTTTATTTTATAGTGCTTTTGTGTATCAACTACATTTCGAAGTGTCAAAATTGTTAGAAAAAAATTTGTCAAACACTATTTTTTATTTAATTCTGTTTGGAAAAATTTACAGCGGGGATTATTTCATTGTTAACTTTACGTGTCAAATGTGGTTGCAAATATAAAAAAAAAACCTATTAATTTGTCAATAACGCATGACACTGGCATAATTCTGGCGTTGCGTTAATTCCTAAATGATTTCTTAATGAGATGGCTTGCATTTTAGAGAAAAGCGGCTCTATTGCTGTTTCTGTAGCTTAATGTTACTAGCTTTCTGTTTAATGTAGCGGCACCCAAGCATAGCAGTTCAGCAGTCACTAGAATACCAACCGTAAACAGAAACAATAATTATTTAAGAAATGTATTAATGCTCTACAGAAATTTCCTCAACGCGTGTCGCATATCGCCAGTGCCGTTGTTTTGTAGCGAGAAAAAGTAGCCTTTATGCCTCACTTACTCTCGTTTCCACTGTGTCATCTATGAGAGCTATTGGGATTTTTACTTTCTGATCTAAGCATGTATAGACCGAGCATCGACACGAAAAGAAGGCAAAGTTTTAAAATAATCCGTAAAATCGACGGATCTGGAAGAAATTTGGTACCAGCTTACAGCTTATATCCTGAACTAACATATAGGCTACTTTTTATCCCCGAAAACCGTAACCTCTGCTTAAAATATTTCCTCCAGATACTATATCTATATCTATAACTGTATCTGCGCACTGAAAGCTAAATCATACTAAATTTTTGAGAACATCAGCAAATAGAGAACTGATTATATCTGTAATAAATTAAGAAAGATATAATTATAATTAGAAAATATTTCCCGTTTGTTGTGCGCCTTTGTTGATTCCAAAGGCTTACCTAAAATTTAGGTAGAATATATAAGTAAAATATATTTCCTCATTATAAAATAAATTGGTCGTGACAAGCTCAAATCGAAGCTTTGCTCTCTGTTATCATTAATATTATTTTTATTAAACAATAACAAACTTATTCTTACTTTATCTTTCTATTATTTGAAGTTGTTTTACAGTAAGCAATTTTAAAGCCAGATATTAATTACTCCGAAAATATACAATATAATAACATTAACGTAATTGTAATGAAAAGATTATTATATTAATATAATTGATATTTCAAAGAATAATTCATATTATATTTAAAACTCTTAACTGCTTTGTTAAAGTACGGTCAACGATAAAAGTAAATTTGTAGACTAACGAAATTTTGTTTTCGGGTCTTGGGTTTGTTCATGCCACCAGCGGCACAAGAAATACTAGTGCAGGGATATTAATGCGTGAATGATACATTATCTAAATCACTGAATACATTAGTTTATTCAGAACTGATCATCCTGATCAATGAAACGGTTCTACCGATTTCCACCTAACATAGCCATGTTAGGTGGAAATCGGTAGTTCATTTTACGAAAATGTAAAAATCCCCGAATTGATGATTTTCTTTAAATGCCTGAACAAAAACAAAAACTATATAAATTATAATTAAGAACCATCACGTTAGCTTTCAAACAGTAAATACCGCATCAAAATTGGTCCATTCGTTCGGGAGCTACAATGCCACAGATGGACACCACTACAAATTTATAACACCCCTTTTTTCGCCGGGGTTTAAAAATTATGTGAAAGATTCCATATACTAGGTTTAATATAAAATCAAAACACTTCATTCCTTTGGAGACATTTTAAGTTGGTTAAGAATACAGACTGACAGAAAGACATAGCTGTCAAATAGTACTCCTATATAAAGATAGCCTGTGACAATAAAGATGAAGTAAAATAGTGACGGTTTGTATCGAACTCTGTCCCGTCTTGCAATCTGGTAGTAAAATCTAGTCTGTAGATAGTCAAACTGAACGCGAACAACTTTGAATAATACACAATTTACATTTTATTACTTTTGTTTATTGCGCTATATGTCTACAAATCGAATTACTAGACATAACAAATATATGCCATACTTATCAAGTATGCTATTCCATTATTTTGAAAGCATTTTTGGACATTTGATTAGAGCTTGTGACTTGTGAAAATTTATCTAATAACTTGTATTTCATTGTCTCAATTGTGTGCTAATTCCGATCACATAACATGCTAAAACACATTGTAAGGCCGGATGATTTCGGTAAAGTGGTTACCGCCGCCCATAAACATCAACATGACGACACAGATTTTCTCCTACTAAAGTATGAGAAGTCTAGACATTGAGCTCGTCACTCTAAGACGGGGATGTTACGCCTCAAGTGCTCGTAAATTATCGCCACCCGCACCGATCCATCGGAACGCAACAAAAACAGTCCACTGCTTGGCGACAGATTACCAGGTGTAATGGCAGTACTTCTCCGGACGAACTTGGCACTGTTCTACTGCTTCAAAACAGTTCTTGAATAAATGTCCAAATTGATAGTCACGCGGATACATCTGACGACTGAAATTTTGACTTTCAGATGATTGTATAGTTCTTTCCGATGATGAAAATAAAACGAGCTGACAGCCTACCTGATATAAACACACTTATGCCGTAAATAGCAATACGACTTGGGTCCTTCCCCACCTAGGTGTGAGAAGACTGAAGTTTCACCAGCACCCTTCAATTGGTACTTAAACCAAGGTAGCAACAGCTAATAGCATCATAACCATCTTAGCTGTGGTAGTGTCTGAAACACACATTAATGTTTTACATAGAGTGAACTGTAGAAGCGAAAGTTTGTATATATGTGTCTGTGTTTGTGTGAAACAATTTGTTCCTCCTTCATGCTCAAATGGCTCAACGGATTTGGATAAAATTTGACATCTTTGGTATCCTGAATATCCTGGATCCTGGACGTTGGCTACTTTTGATCCCGAAAAACCGCGGGGCCCAGCTAGTTATTTTCATAAAGCGAAAACAAAATATGAAGCTTAGTAGTAATTAGCACGTTAATTACCACCTACACTCGAGCCTATTGTTGTGTGATTTTTATCTTATGTTGAGTTTGAATTACTAATTTAAATACAAACCTCTAACGCCTCACAGCTTAGTTGGTGCATGCCCTCTGCGCCATAGAGGTGGGTTCGATTCTTAACCAGGACAAGCGTTATTGTGACGAACATAGAATAGTATTAGAACATAGAACAGATATTATGTATTTACAAAATAAAAGTACATTATAAGTATTCTATCAGTGATCTGGTTCCCATAGTTCAAACTATGATTAGTTTGGGGCTACATAGTGTTATGTAAAATATCCATGATTTATGTAGTTCCCCGGACTAAGAACTTGAGAACTATATATATTGGTATTACACATATAAAATTCTTTAATAAATACAGACTAATTAGTTCGCTTGAAATTCAAGCAGCGCTGTCTTGTTAACACGTTGTTCGAAAAATATCTTTCTACAAAGCCACGATAGTTAATTACTCGAGGTATAATTACCCGATTACGACGAAGCCAAAGCCATTTTCAGGATTGTGATTTCAGACTGTTTCGATGACTGATGGATTTAGAGATTCGTCCATATAAAATTAGGATTTTTTCACTACACTCGCTAGTACAATTATAATATAGTTTATGCATTTTTTCGTTTTGCTATGGCTGAAACGGATGAAACCAGTTAGCGGCTCACTTAAAGTTAAGTGGTTACCCCCGGCCAGGCCACACAACAAACACGTCATAAAATCGGATGATTTTTGCGCAATAGCGCGATTAAATAGACATACTTATGTGATTGGACGACTTAAATGACTGGATGAGCCCACGGGCCACCTGATGTTAAGCCTTCACTCTGAAACGGGGATAAAACACCTCATGTGCCTGTAATTTCACTAGCAGCCACATCTTTCCACCGAAACACTGCATTTTGGCGGCAGATTACCAGCTGTAGTGGCCGTACTTCTGCGAACGAATTTGGCTACATTTTGATATTCACTACGAGTATTTGTATTGTCTGTATGTATGTTTGTTACTCTTTCACGCCTTTGGATTTGGAACGGATTTGGATGAAATTTGTTATAAATTTGTTTACCCTGGATTACAACAAAACAACGTTAACACACTCATACCTCTGCACTAGGATTCCCTGTGTCGCAGATGGCATGGACATAGACAGAAACACAAGACAAACACCCAAGACCCGAGAACAAACTTCATGCTCACCACACAAAGTGTGCCCCGGCCGGGAATCGAACCCGGAACCCCTCGCTTCGTAGGCAGGGCTACTACCAACTAAGCCACGGAGCCGTCAAATTAAGTGGTCATGTTACTTGTTAACCCGAAAAAGTGTAGTAATTTTTTTACTGACTAGAAAAAAACTATTTCTGTCCGCTTTTTCTCATTGACTCATGCTGACTTTTTAAGCGTGGATACCCCTCGTTTTGCGGTATGATATGAATTACACAGCTATACCATAACATGGCAATGTTTAAGTTGACTTTTCGTGTTTCGAGCTCAAATTGGCAACACTCCACAGTTTGTAGAACTTTGTCAAAGCAATAGGTGACTATTCGGGTACTTGGCGCCGACGCGCTAACTCACATAACACGACGAAGGTAATCAGAGAACTAACTCCTATTGTTTGAAGTTTTGGCGTGTTATTCGAGTGAACGACTACATAAAGCTTTATATTGACTAGCCTTACAGTCAAGTTGGTATCTGCCTTCTGCGGTGTATGTAGTTTAATAATTCGTTGATTAGACGCAGAATAAGCTTTGTGGCACGAGGATAATGTGAATTCTATTAGTCATCAAGTCTTCATAGCACAAGGCTATCCTTACTTTGATAGATGGCGGTGTATAAAAAGTCCTTGATCATTTATTTATATAAATCAAGGGCCTTAGAACGGAATCTTTTTTAATGTAAATAGTGACTAAAATGACAATTTGGCCTATCTGATATTATGATATATTATATACGAGTATATTATACGGATCCACCGTCTATGGATACGTATAAATGTTATATGTTAATTCTAATCGTTAACGAGTATTTCATTTCGTTACACTGTAGGCAGTACGTTGCAACTTTGTCAAAGCAAACGGATGAGTTGTCTGGCTTCCCGATGCCATGCCGATGCAAACTCTCACAGCATCAAAGAGATAATCAAGGGGAAATAAATTTTTATCCGTATCGATCATGTTGACAATCATGTTGACATTTAGAGTAAAACTTCAGTTTTGAGGCAATTCACTTTATTTTACCTACTATTACGACCTACGAGTAAATGTTGAATTTTCCAAACAGGATAGGCATTTTATAATAAAGCCGCGATGGTTAGTTAGTTACCCAGGATTAATTATGCGGTTAGCGTCGATCCAAAATTATTTGAGAGCAGTAGAACTTGTGCAAAGTTCGCCCGAAGGAGTAATTGGTATTTGCTGCCAAGCAGTGATGCACTTGCATTGCTGTGATCCCGAGAAAAGGTGTGGGTGCCGGTGAAATTACACGCGCATGAGACGTAACATCCCCTTCTCGGAAGACGGGTGTAACGGGGTCCAATTTAGATCTTAGCTTATGGGAATGCACTATGCTTAGTTTGGAGCTAAATGGCGCTATGTGAAATGTATTAAAAAGATTGGAAAGCGTTCATAGATATTGAACACATTTTTATTAAAAACATTATACATTAAGTAAAAATATATTAAGTAAATGTTATCTATTAATATTATTTTTTTTTCCTTAAAACCCTCAGAATATTTAAATTGAAACCTTGTTTTGTTGTATCACAGTAGTTTTAAATAAGCAACAATTCGACGTTGTAGGATTATAAGAAGTACTCTAGTTTATCATTTTGTCAATTTTAGTTGCAAAATTGTTTTAGTTTTTAAATGTAAAAAATAACCCAAACGAATAAAACGAAAATTTTTTTCGATATGCTGGCTCTTACCGATGATCACAAAAAAGTCCAAGATATCTTAATAATAAGGAATATCTAAATATCTTGAAATTAACCTAATTAAGTAGGTTACACCCAGACTTTACTTAACACTAATCAGATATTTAAAAGGCTAAAGGAACTATCTGGTAAGGTTTAAGAAACTTTATTGAAATATTTAAGTAAACGTAAGTTATTAGATTCTCCGACTCAATTAGTCAATCAGTTTCTAAGTTTTTCGCTTGTCGCGTAGGTGGAGTAGTACCCGTCAGGGCGGGACTTATGAATGTTTGCTTATAACTTTTTATACGACCATCGCGACGAGTCTAGGTTAAGTTACATCAGCAATACGAATTAGGTCCTCCCGGAATTAAATATAAAGAGACGACGAATACGTCTCGTCATGGTAAGTGGCGAAGTTTGGCTAAATGTTCATAACAGTATTATCCGCCCGGTCGCTATTTTGATGGGTGGCCGATGTCTTCCCCGGCTATTATAGTTGATAAGCCATATCGGAGGCCTTCGGGTGTCTTGAAAACTCTGACAACAGAGTGGTCCATTTACATACATGTTTCCTAACACGAAAATAAGAAATTGTGGATTAAAAAGTGCGCGTGAGAGAAATATTTAGTAGCCTCACACAACTTTCTGGTTTCTCCGGACGGGTAGAAGAAAAGCTCATCACTGTGGCCAAAAAAATTGCGGTTACTAATCACACTGTAATTACTAAAACTCCGGGCGTTTTCGTGATAAGGGTGTAATTAGTAGGACTTTGTTAAAACCGCAAGATCTTTCATTCGGAAATTCGATCACTCTTAATACCGATTTTAGTATGATTTCATAATTCGTTTATATATTTATGTACGCTTAATGCCCACCATATACAATGTACATGGCATTTTTATTTTAATATTACTTTGTAATTTTGATTTGTGTACAATGAGAATAAAGACAGAAGTATTATATAGTTTTCCTCAGTACTGGCCAGTGTAGGACATTTTCACAAAGTGGAACTCCGTACCAGCCTCTAATGTTCCCACTGCAGGGACACCGGCCTACTCTCAATAATTAAGAGTGAATGGGTTCTTATCTACCACGGGAGCCCAATCCTGATTGGTAGATGTCACATGTCGTTGAATTTTTGGTTCTAAGACATGCCGGTTTCCTCACGATGTTTTCCGTCACCGTTTTGAGAAAGGGCAACTCAAATTATACAATATAAATTAATCTTGGTTCTGTAGATTCAGTTGAAAAATTCCGATTCCATCCGGGACCATACTACTTATCTCTAACGAGAAACAGAGCGTATCTCAAACAATAAATTCTCCAAATCATTATTTAAGTCTGACTCAAGCAACCGTAGCCAACTCTCACAATAGCCATTCCACACATCGATTTGGCTCACTATATCGATATTTTACAGTCGACTCACATCCCTACCCATTGTTCCGTGGGGGAATGCAACACAATAACCCTATTATCGGCGAACGACATAGTTCCACCACTTTGTCGTCGTCCACACGACTTTTGCCCTTCTTTGATCAAGGTTAATAGCCCTACTGAAAATAAGTTTCATCTGACAAACCGACAACCCCCTCGCAATTTCTCCCGTTTTCGGCGAAAAATAAAAGAACGACACGCAATATTTTGGGCTTGGGTTGTGTGGTGAGCAACGAGCGACAACGATGACAACGGTAGGAGTTCATTTTGGGGATTTCACAATTAATTCATTAAATTTTACTTTTATGAGAGCAATGTTGAATGCATGCAAAAGAAAGCGTTTCTAACGAAATTTTAAAAACATTTGTAGTCTTTATATATTTTATTTTAATATGAGTCTGGCTTGTATGATATGATACCATTCATTTCAGTAGACGTGCGTCCTGTCTTATTATAATAATAAGTAATACTTTAACATTTACTAAATCATCTAAATAGTCATCTAGAATAAATATATATCATACATTAGAAAATTAGGCTAGTATATCTTTTAAAAATAGTACCAAAATTAAAGAGGATAAAATCATACTAAATTTGCGGGAATTGATGTCATGAAATTTCTTTTAAAATTAAAGTATAACATTGCATTTAACTGTAAATAGGAAAATCACAGGATTCGTTCTAAAGACGAAATGAAAATGTTTTTAGTTCACTATAATAAATATGCTTTTGAATTTTTATGACGTTCAAAATAGAATTAGCATATGATATGCAAAGTTATTGCGGGGAATAGCGAAAACAATGTCTAATTATTCGAAAATCGAAAGCTAACTATTAGTTTTTCGTCGTAATATTGTACACATTAATGATCGAAACTGTTGTTAGAATCAAAAAAAGTTGGTCGTCGCGGGACTACCGGTAGATGTTAAACACACACAAGGCAGTTGAAACTGGTGTAGAGTGCATATGGCAGCATAAAAGAGCATCATGCCGTCACGGCATGCATGTTGGTTTTACTGCAAGGCACGCGAATATTGTGGCCTGTCACTTATCACCTGTCACCGCTATGAGGTATTCATACAACACTTTTTTGCTTACCATCGCTTGCCGCGTCAACGTTTCATCTTGTCACTCTGAACACTTGCAAAAGCCACATTGATAAACGTATTTTTGCGAGCAGCAAAATTCAGCCAATCAATTTTCATACACGACGGCACAATCACGAATAAGAATTTTACAAGCGAAGTGGCGCCTGGGTCGCGAAATGTAAGGCATGTCATTTTATATGTTGGGTCGGTAAACCGTGATAGTGCAAAATAAGTGACCATCAAGACGATTTCTGTAAGAGCTTCGTGTGGATAAATTTATTTTTGGTTTGGCTTGCGTGTTATCGAGACTGTTCAGCTTAGACAAAGGGTCTTATTCATAAACGCATTTTATAACTCCCCGATGTTGAAAGCCTAATAATCCCTTGCATTATTTACTTTCACAACACTATACTGGCCTCAAAGCTCAGTTGGTCCTAGGTTTTTCTTTAGCTCTGTAGGCCATGAGTTCGATTCCCATATAGGACAAGCATAAGTATGACAAACATAGACGTTTGTTCTGTTCCCATATTCTATTTCCCATAGTTTTTAAAGTTTCCCATGTTTACTAAGTTTGGGGCTAAGTTTGCCATCTGCACTGTGTTAAATGTCAATAAATATTTATTTTATTTTTTAAATTATTTATTTATCTCAATTTAGTCACGGTACAGAACGCCTATATCTCTTTCTTTTTCGGTGGTGTATATTATCATATTGGAAATATAACTGTGTTTATTTCTAGTATCTTATCAAAGTGTTCTTTATCTTATCAAAAATCATTGCATTGTATAGAATATGTAATGATAGCGGTCTCGTATTAAAATGGGAAGACAGATCGCCTACTTGGCATTTTAACGAGGTCTCGAAGGAGCCTGGCAATGCCGGATTCCGACGCCGTAAAACGGAATTGTTTAAAATAAGGTATTCTAAAACGTCCCACGGGATAAAACAAGATTTTCGTGGAATGTGTAAGCTTGGAGAAAAATATTTATTTTACTGTTAGAATACACGTAAATTGGATATTTATGAAAAATATATTTACTAACAGAAAATTTTAATTATATTGACACCCACACCCTTCTACTGGAATAATGCAAGTACTTGCTACTTTGCGGTGGATTACCAGATATGATGACAGTACTTCTCCAGACGATCGTAGCACAACATCTACTGATAGTTTAGGTTGCACCCTTTGCAACACCGGGTTACCTAAACGTGTAGGGGCTGTGAGGGTATTACGGTAGTACCTATGTGAGTAACTACGGATGTGGGCATATCGCCCCAGTGATAATAAAAAGATTTATTTGAGATATGTTTTTACTAAATCTGATAGTGAAATATTGTGCCATATATTTTCATTCTATATATAATAGTTTCCGTGGTATAGTGGATATCACATTTACCCGCGCAGAGTTCGATCCCGGGATAAAAATAAACTTTTTGATTCAATAATAGCCTGGGCGCCCAAGCTACGCCGGCTTTTTATATGAACGATTTTTTTGCAAATAAATCCGTTTTTACAAGTAAACAATTAGATAAGTAAACTTAAACAAGAAAATCTTATCAAAACATAATTTTCAACCAATTAATTAAAACCGTATCCAAGATACGTGAAATAAATAAATATATTTACAAGAATTGCTCGTTTAAAGTAACAAGATAAAAGAGTATTGTTGTCTATTTGCTCTCTATGATTTATACGAGCTCCCTTAATTTTAAGATGATTATATGCCGTCATTCCTACATCAAACGAAACCTATTTTTTACTTCAAAGGGCGAATACTTTGAGACATTCTTCCTGCGATATTTAATTCCCCGAGGGAAATAATACAACACCTAAGCTTACGTACCTTTTAAATCCGTTCGTTTGTCGTAAGGCGAACCGCTATCATACATTTCTTCAGACCATTTGTTCCGTAATAAAGAGACAAAATAATTTTCATGACTTGGCCCTTGAACGAGGCCTTTAAATATTGTCGTTGGGGATTTTATTTCTCGGAACACGAAAAATAGCATCTTGATTTATGTTAGAGCCAGAATGGATTATCAACATGAAAATAAGATATTAGGTGACGGGAAAATTTTGGAGAATGTAGTTTTTAAGGTTATTATGCTAAGAATATTTATTTATGTTTCGTTTAAAATTATATTACGCACATGCCCGAGTTATACCTTTTTTTTTTTTTTTTCGTGGGGAAATGCACTCGCATACCGCCCTGCCACGGGGAGACAGAGCGGTTATGTGAGACTAGACCCACTAAAACCCCACGGTGTCCTCCTCTGCCGCTTAGTGGCGGGAACACGGGAACGTTAACACACACATCCGCGAACCCGCCACGGCTGTCCGTCTCCGGACCCCTCTCATTTTGGCACCGAGTGCCACGCCTTAGTTAGCGACACGCCAGAACACATAGCGTGTCGCAACCACCTCGGGGACCTGGCCTGCGAAAGGGCGTTAGATGACCCCGTATCTAAACGCCCTAGGTCCCCATGCGACGGGTCAGATATGTGGCCCCGTCGCCTGCCACTACGGCCGCAGAGGATAGGGAGAGTGGCGCCTCTCAATACCAACACTCCTCTTCCCCTGCGGCCCCACCGCGTCCGCCATCTAGCGGTGGCGACCCCGCCGTGGCCGCGGAAGGTAGGGAGAGCGGCGCACCGCTATACCGGCACTCCTCTCCCGCCGCGGCCCCTAACCCTCAGCTGCGGTGCCGCCCATACGACACCGCAGCCCGCCTCAGTTGCGGTGCCCCCCATAAGGCACCGCCACCTACTGTGGCCGCTCCTAGTCGGCTTGGAGGCAAAGCCTAAAGGAGCAGCCCCTCCCGGGTTCCTCTTGGCTTCACCGTGGGCAGCCCAACCACGGTTACTAAGCCCCCCCGCCCCGACAAGGCGGGAACCCGCGGGG
Organism: Aplocera efformata; assembly: GCA_921293045.1. NCBI lineage: Eukaryota > Metazoa > Arthropoda > Insecta > Lepidoptera > Geometridae > Aplocera > Aplocera efformata. The sequence continues at coordinate 5,553,536 of OV121057.1, forward strand.
GGGGCCCGAGTTATACCTACCCGCTATCGAAGAAAAATGTATGTTAGTCAAATCCAGACACAGACATCTAGCCTTACATATAAATAGTCATATTTGTCCATTTATAACATTTGCTATTAGCGTTCTTGACTAATAATATAACTTTTTATGTTTGCGTACTATATACTTGTACATAACAAGTAATGGGTAGAGAGTGGTCGTCAAATTCGGAAAGGGTGATTAAAACAAAATGAATAAAATATTTATCTTTAATAAAATCGTCGAAAAATAGATTTCATCGCGTCAACCCACAGGGATGAAAACAGAATGAATCGTTAGACAGCCCAATAAAATGTTATTCCCCATGGCGTGAGATACTGATAGTGTTTGCAACTCGTATCGGCGACAAGTTATGTATCGCTATTCTTTAGGGAGTCGTTCACTTTCTCGATGAGATAATTATTTTCAGGAAACCTACTCACAATAAACCGGATTATTGATAAATGGGCACACGAAGCAGTTCCGATTCCATAAAGATAATGATATTAGCCGATGATATAATAAGATTAATATTAATAACGAGCTTAGTAGCCCATGGATTTTTTTCTTTATGTTGCTGACGTTGTTTGATAAACTAAAAACTCAATCTTGTTCTTACTACTCGATACAGAATTGCATCGATTGCCGCCATCAGTCATATATCAGCTAAGTGTGCGGCCCAAGGAAATAAATGGGCAATCGCAAATGTTTCCTAACCTAATCATGCGGTTTGCTGATACCGCCCACAGATCTGCTCAACATTAAATTACAAGTACAATACTTAATGATTAATGATGATATGCTATGTGAAATATCGAGGCGTGCGAGCTCAACTTCTTTATAATTTGCTTTCCATGTTAGATATTGCCAGGTTCCCAACTCGTAATTCTTAGACACACTATTAAGTAGTTAATGACACTTACTTATTAATCTGTGAGTAATTACGTTACTGAAGTCACAGGTCATTAAACACCCAGTACCTTTTTAATGTTACGGACGTCCTTTGGTAAATATAACCATATTATGTAGTTATATTATTTTCTTCCAAAGGTTTCATACAATTTTTGACAACGTTGTTATGACATCAACTTATAGACATAAGTTCAATTTAGAAACTGGGCGTATATTAATGATCAACTAAAGATTGTATAACTAAAAACTCCAGCAAATGTTCATTTACATATTTTTTCTCGTGCAAAACGCCATTGCGTATGTGGATTTGAATCGGCGGTTGAAATTTTGCGTCCACACCATTGGGCCTGGCAAAGTACCAATATGTCGTCATCAGCTGACATAATCATGACAATTGATGGTTCACACCTTGAAGGCTGACGTCCACATGCATTAAACAAAATGGCGCCGAGCGATATTAGTGTTTCGGGAAATTATCGGAACTAAATATGGTCTTCTTATTTTAGGCAAAGGAAACCATATTTATTTCCGATAACTTCCCGAAGCGTTGACATTTATACAAAATGGCATCGTGCGACTTGACCGTAATTATGCTGAGTGCATGATTACGGTCAGGGTTGAACAACGTAAATCAGTCGATCAGCATGGCATTGCTCCATTGGGACGTAGGTACAATTCGAGTAGACAATCCAGTAAATATCGCTCGCGTTGCCTCGAGTAAACACGCTTAGTTTGCACTTACCCACCTACACCAGCATATATATTAGCGTTTACGTTAACGTTTAAATTACGTATCGGCCATTGAGGCGTGAAGAAATAGCAAACATAGAAATATTGTAGAAAAACTTTCGCATTTTTATTTTTATAATATTTTGTATTCATGGATATTACCCTCATCTGTCCCCAAAACAAGCATAGCTTATACAATACTATAAGTACTAGATAGATGCTAACTGATATAATACTTAAATAGTACTTTTTTGCACATACATAAATACATATATTACATATTGACACCCAGGCACAAAAACAAATTACGTCACACATGCTTGTCCTGGGTGGGAATCCAACCCAGGACCTACAGCACAGAAGGCAGAGTTACTACCCACTGAACCATAAAACGTTAGGAAAAGAAGAACGTTATGCCCTATAAATATAATATCATGATGATCATGGTAAATCATGGTAAATATCTCAGTAACACGACAAATAAGGCTATAAACCTTATAATTTTTTTTTAATTAAAATCAATAGCTAATCTCATTTAGGGTCCACCACTACATTTTTCAATATTTTTAACTCAACATCTCTCTGTTCAGTTTCAATTCACCATCCATTGTTTGGATTCCAGTGGCCTAATTGAAAACCCAAGTGCCATTGTCATACGATTTCTTTTAAAATAAGTTAAGTTTGCTCCAAACAAACCCTACTTGGAACAAAATTAATTTTTCAATCGGGATTCAGATTAGTCTAAATTAAATATAGAAGATAGTTTTGCTTCTTCAATCGTTTCTAGTCTCAACTGTACCTCTGATATTATGCTAGCTTCGAAGCAAGGGGTCCACACTTTGTGTGGCGAGCATAAAATTTGATCTCGGGTCTTGTGTTTCTGTGTTTGTTCATGCGACACAGGGAAATGTAGCGCAGAGGTATGAGTGTAAAAGTTTTTTAATTTTATTTTTTCTACGGTGATTTTTAGGTACTTTTAAGTGGCTGAGGTTCAGGTCCTCCTGTATATAAGTTGTCGGCAACAGAGGACATGTAAGCAGGTGTTCTCTTGCGCCAATGTTCCGCAGTCACAATGGATCTAGGAAGAATCACGAAACCTGCCATTTGGCTTATTTATTGTATTCTGCAGCGGCCTACTTTGGCCCTTAGATAAATGAGTTATTTCCAAACAGGCCACTGAACGTTAGATTAAATACTAAACTGTATCAACTTGTAAGTATACACAGCATCATCTTGCCCCAAACTAAGCATAGCATGTGCTATAGGAACCAGAGCACTAATAGAATACTTAAATGGGATTTTTTGAAATACTCAGATATAGAAAACATCTATACCCGCCTTACAAATATTTTTCTTGAGTGGGAGTAGAACCCACGACCTATAAAGCAGTGAGGTCACTGAGTTGTGAGGTCAGTAAATAAATACCAGAAAATATAGTTATAACCCAGCTTCTGGCCAAGGGGGTGTGCAATCGTTTGACCGCATCATCACTTACCATCAGGTGAGATAGCGGTCAAACGATGGCCTATAACGAATAAAAAAAAAAAAAAAAAAAAAAACTCAGATTTTTACGCCCACGGTTATATCTTGCTTTTGCGTTAGCTTAAATTTTGTTAATCACTTCAAGTTGTCAGTTGACATTTATTTCTAGTTGGAAACTACACTATGTCCTTTTCAGTACAATGTAAATGCTAAATTTTATGATGATCGGTTGAGTAGTTAGGCGTAAAAGCCTGGTAAACAAACAAACTCACATTCGCATTTATGATATTGGTTAGGAAGTTAGGATTACTGTGTAGCTCATTCCATCCTTAATTGTTATTTCCAACTCTTGCTATTACATTAACGTGGATTTAGATTAATCGAAAATAACGTTTTGTATCCGACTCCATCACTAAAAAGCTCCGTGGCCTAGTTGGTAGTATCCCTGCCTTCGAAGCGCGGGGTCCCGGGTTCGATTCCCGGCCGGGGCACACTTTGTGCGGTGAATATAAAGTTTGTTCTCGGGTATTCGGTGTTTGTCTTGTGTTTCTGTGTTTGTCCATGCCATCTGCGACACAGGTAATCCTAGTGCAGAGGTATGAGTGTGTAAACGTTAAATTGGTATGATGGTAGCAACTTTATCTTAAACCGAGAAGCTTTTTGAGGCCCAGCCGACGTAATCAGTGAGCATAAAGTATGTTCTTATGCCTTGGATGTTTTTGTAATTTATTATGTGTGACGCATCTAAGACAATTATTCCTGTCACGTGCGTAGACATGATACGCGTAACACGTTAAACTTATTGTATTTCGGTCGTAAGCTAAGTTTATAGAATTGGCAAGTTTCCAGGCGAAGTATAAATTGAATTTTCTTGAATCTTATTTAAATTGACTGAAAAGTTCAGTTGGGGCAGTTTTTTAATTTTAAACCGTTTCTCGAGCTGTTTCTGAATGTTAATGATTTGTTTAAGTAAAGTGGCTACTGCTTATTAAGCAACTCTTTTAACTATTATCTGTTCAAGATCTATATAGTGTAAAATTTTTAGATGGCTCCGTAGATTGTAACACTGCCTTCGATGCGAGGAGTCCCAGTTCGATTCCCGCCCGTGACAAACTTTATGTGATGGGCGTAAAGTTGGTTCTCAGGTCTTGGATTTATGTCTTGTGTCTCTGTGTTTGTCTATGCTACCTGCGACACCGGGAATCCTAGTGTAAATGTTTTTCCACAAAAAAAAATATAATTGTAGCGACACGCTACAAAATATAGAGTAGTTGTTTGCTGAATAGTAGATACTGTAGCTGTTGGCGGCAGTCGTCTCCCTCCCAACGATAGGCGAAGTTGTGTACCTATGTAACCTGTTAATGTGAATAAATATGGAGTCAGATATAAATAAAATTGGATTTATCACTTCTTTATATCTACCAAACTACTCAACCCTACATAATTATAAAAAAAAAATGCTAAAGTAACATAAATTTATGCAAACAAACTATCTCTTCCCTTTTATACCGGAAGCTCATTAAACCCACAGAACTAGCAGTTAAATGGGTGTTAACACGCCGCTGACCATAAACTTTTCGGTTTTGTGAACATTAAAACCAAGGAAAAAGCTATCCGAGACCTCAAAACATCTCACTGCCCCGCTTCCATTGTACTCGATCGTTTCGACAGACATTAAGTAGAATTTACGACCAGCCAATTTTAGACAAGATTTAAGTACTGCCCTTAATGTCCTACCGCTCCTGTAAAGTGATTTGGGCTACATATTTTTATTAGTTTTTGATCCCCAAAGCGTTTTTGTTAATAAGATACTTCGAAAATAATAAAGAAAATTGTACAAAAAGAGAGTCAATTCGATTGACTTAATAAAAAAGGTCCGATCTATTAAAATAGTTATGTTATTGATAATTTCAACAAGTGACTGATATAAAAATCGAAAAAACCAACTTCAATACTTTCATTTCCTATTTCTCACCCTTATACACAGGAAACGTCCAAATCGGTATACAATAATTTAATAAATTATTATTTTTCTAGATCAGTTCATAAATGACTGAGAGCTGAGGTAACAAACAGAAAAAAACATCCGAATAACTTCCTCCGGAAGTTGTTTGAAAAAAGAGTAATTAGTTCTTAACTTTAATCGATAAAAACTTTCTTATTTCAGTAAATAATACTGAAACATTATACCCGATACTTGTGGCTACGACGTAGGCCATACGTGCTACGTTAACTCAATTTCGTAGAGATTTCGTAGCTCATTTGACAAGTCAACGTCCACAATAAATCACTATTGTAGCGCGAAGCATTTTAGGCTAGGGGGTATAAGGTAGGGCGTTCGCTAGCTTATTGGCAATCAACACCGGCTGGCACCGACCTATGAAAACTTTATGAATAGATACAAAAGTAATAGAAGTCATCGATCGATCAGAAATTCCTTTGTGGAATGAACGCACAGTCACAGCAGTTTGTACAGCAGCAGTTCAGTTATGACAAATGCGCCAATATATAGTATACTAGAAAAATTGTTGTGAGTCTCATCAATTTTATAAAACTTTACTTTATATTACCATTCAAGAACTCAAACATGAACATACTCAACGTAGCTCAAATAGTAACCTGCATATTTTGCTGTGAAGTACAGCAAAATTTGCAGCTTAATATAATTTAAGTTGGATAAATTACCAATTAAAAGCAGTGGCACACTCGCGTTTCGGTTGAAGTGTGTGGGTGCTGGTGAAATTACAGGCACAAGAGGCGTTACATCCGCGTCTCAGAGTGATGGGCGTAGCGCAATGCGATCTGCGTCTTCTCATACTGAGAAGGTGAGGACCTGAGTTGTATTGTTCTCTATGAGTGGCGATAACCACATTCTATTATGTGGGCCTCCAACTAGTTTAATTCCTATTATACCATAAAAAAATCTTCACAGACCTTTTGGTTGTTGGTTTATTGAAAAATCACAAGAAACATTCGAAATTAACTCCTTCATGTTTCCATTCCTTTTTAATAAATACAATAGTTCAATGGTATGTACAATAGTTTTGTAATATAGAAAAGTACGAGCGCCATTTGGCCCAGACTGTTTCAAGGATCGACAAAAAATACACTCGGTGTGAAGCGTGCGATTTTTCCGAGTGATTTTTCTGTCACCCATTTTTGTGCTGAACAAAAACGGCAGATTATTGTTTTTGAGCGCTGAAACAAATCGAATTGTAACGGCGCTGGTTTGTTTGCTATTTTAATCAGAACCTTTAAAGTACTTAGTACTTATTTCCAACGATGATAATAAGTTTTTATGAAAAAGTGTATACGCTTGTGCAAAGTTCACCCGGACTGCCTGGTAATACCACCAAGCAGTGGTGCACTGGCATTGTTATGGTTCGCTGGAAGTGTGTGGGTGCCGGTGAAGGCACATGCGTATAAATAACATCCCCATCTCGGGTGACGGGCGCAACGAGGTGTTTCTTCTCATACTTCTGTCAGGGAGAACATAAGTCGTATTGCTGTTGTTATGGGCGGAGGTAACCAATTAACATAAGGTGGTCCTTCAGATCGTCCCTTTACTTTAGATACATAAAAAAAAAACAATTAAGTTTTTTGCCCTTGCATGTGCACGATAGGTTAAAGGATCCTTGGTTAAAGGGAACAAAAATATATAGGAACAAGCATGAATTATAGACTCTATAATAGAAGAATGTTCCATCATACCATGATGTCACTCTTGGTATAATATATTCTGCAGCACATAAAACTAGCGTGGGCTTTGATGTAATATGACTTGCGTGGTATTATTACAATTGATTTATGGGGCTTGTGATAATAGTGTAGATAAATTCTCATAAGTGCCTGACACGATTATACTCGTATTCATATTGTTGCTCTGCATACGAGTACAAACTCTTGCATGTTTGTTCTGTTGCCATATTTTATTCTTCTTGGGTGAGGTTTTACTGAACCATCGGAGGTTTTTTCCCGAAATTGATCTAAGCTATAAGAATACTATAATATAATAAATAATAGATGGTTATGCTTAACCGATCAAATACAAGATGATTTTGCATGGTTGTACCAATAATTTTAGCCTTTTTATTGAACTTAATGACCTTTTTTATTGGTTCATCACCTTTAATAACAACAATAACGTAGCACATACTTATTGTATTTATAGCCTTATTCAAGGTTACTTGATTGTTTCTAGATTATTTAAGACTTGTTATTAAGACTTGATGATACAGAGTTTTGTCCATTACGTACTAAATTGTTTAAAATAAATGAAATTAAATACGATTTTTCCGAATGAAGTATGAGAAGACACAGTTACTAAAATCTTCTAATCTTTTTATGTAATTAGTCTAGTAAGAGGTATTTTTCAATAGCTTTTTTTACATTTACATACTCAAACTACTGCATTAGGATTCCCTGTGTTGCAGGTGGTATGGGCAAACACAAACACAAGACAAACGCCCAAGACCCGAGAACAAGCTTTACGCTCATCATACAAATCTGCCCCAACTGGGAATCGCACCCTTCCCTACGAGGGCAGGCTACTACTTACTAAACTACGGAGTATATACATCGTCTGAGCGCGGGCTTAGAAGTATGTCAAAACATAATGTTATGTATTCCATAGATTAAAAGTATTTAGGCAAGTTAAATTTTACAAGCTTCATTAGGATAAATTTATGCGGATATAACGCGCATATGACATTCGCCCTAACTAATACTGAAAGGGCGACCTTATATCACAGTCACTGAAAACTCGAACCCAGCGAACAAATTATTACCAAATAAAATATATTGCACACATTGAGTGACGGACGGGAGGCGATACAACTTTGGTCTGCTCATACAAATATTTTACTTTCATTGAATTCTTAAAAAAATACTTGGCGTTCTTATTTAGTAATAAGAACGCCAACGCGTTCTTATTTAGTAATAAGAAAGCCAAGTAGGTATTAAGTTTAGCGTTATTTATAAATAAGCGGTGGTAGCTAGCCTCCATCATCTAAGTATAGAATCTGCTACGCAAACCCTTCCAAACCAGTTACTAATTTGGGACAGCCCATTATCGATTGCAAAGCTTAAATCAGTATCAAATATAACTGTGTATTATATGTTCAATCTGTAAAAATTACCTACTCGATCTGCTCCGCTTGCTGCTTCGCTTCTGCCTAAACAAAGGCCTTTCACTTCGTCTATTAACATTTTCCTTATGATATTACACATTTTGATAGGCAGTACGCGTACGCTTAATGACAGTGCTCCCGTTAATGTGCAAACAACTTTATAAAACAAAGTATCGTGAGCCTGGGCTTACCTCGGTTCATGTTTTAATTATGAATATTGTTGTTTACGTTGTGATGGTTATTACTGGGGATATTTTCAATACTTTTTCCGAGGGAATTGACAGGATATATTTTGATAACAATGAATTATTAATATATTAATAATACACACTGGCATTCCCTGTGTTAGTGGGTCAGACAAATACAGATAGACAACACAAATGAAGCATATACGTGACCTTGTTGGAAAAATGAGATATAATTTAAATACGACCAAATAGATTGTCTCTCAACAGTTTTTAATGTATAAAAGTTCATGGACATTTCACAAGCCACCAATTAGCCTCAAACTAAGCACAGCACATTTTACAGTCACGAATAATACAGAAAAAATAAAATCCTGACGCTCTCACCACGGTGCCACAGAATACCAGCGCTGTATCAGTCCACTGACGCACCACATGCTGTGTGGTTATCTATTTTGTTGTTCCATAATCTTAAACATGTAATTGTGTTTTAAATTTTTAAGTGAGCCCTAATTATGTAATGCAAAATAAAGTTTTTCTATTCTCTTATTTTATATGCATGCGTAACCTCAAATTTGTTTGGGAAACGTCAATTTGTCTTTATGTTACAATATCACGGATTGTTAAGTTTGGCTCCTATTCAAACCTTATCCGACCCTCTATGGGGAGAGTAAGATAAATGCTCAAAATAGGGGATTCCTTTATTTTCAATGTTTTGTTCACTTCTGAGCCCATGATCCCTCGTGCCTCTGGCTTGTAATAAAATGGTGACCTTTTCATTGGTACCACCCACGTTCCAAACTTAAGAAGACGTTACTCTTAACTTAAAAGGTTAACATATTCGGTCGGCTTGTTATTTCACACAACACTTTCAATTGAGAACTTGATAATTGTTTGAATAACATTCAAAATGTTCCAAATTGTGTTTTTGCGCATTACTGTCTGGTAGAGTGTGTTCTTGAACCTTATAACTGATTCTAAATACATTATAATGTACGAGAATTAAAAAAGCTAATAAAAAAATGTTTTAATTATATCCCACTGAAGCGTCCACCGTGACTGTAGTACCAAAACAATGTAAGTGAGGTTAGTCGTATTGCTGTCATAACAACAGTAGTACGATTCAGTAACAATAGTCAGACCCATGACAACAGTAATACGATTCAGTATAAGATTTGGATCTAACACTAAGTCGCATTCATCCTGCTGCGTCCATCACCCAAGACGGGGATGATACGTCTCATGCGCATGTGATTTCATCGGTACCCACACCTACCTCCGTAACACAGTATGCGATGTATGTATATATGTAATGCGATCACTACTGCTTGGCGGCAGATTCCAGGTGTGGTGGTAGTACCTCTCCGGACAAAGTTGGCACAATTTCTTCTGCTACTTTTGGTTGCTCCTTTAGCACCATTCAGGAAATCAAAGGGTATACACCTACGGACGCGAGCAACTGGAGTCAACGCGGTTCAAATGCCAAATGCAAATACTTATGTATCTCAAAGAATGCAGAAGAAATACTTAGTAAAGCGGTGTACTTAAGGAGAATGAAATTGAAATCGCTTTGGTTATGAGAAAAAATGTAAATCGACCTCAGGTGAGGCCGCAGTATTTATCTTCGCAATCCCGTCCCCACAGCCTCCGCCACTTGATGTAGGTAAAGTGAATTTCATCAGTCGATATTTATTTGATTGGCAATCACGATTGAACTCTCCTTTTGAAATATCATTTATAATGCTTCTGGAATATTCTTCTAAAGAATTAAGCTCCATTGTAAATGGGATAATGGTTAGTTCAGTAGCAGCACCACATAGGAATCTTTACGTAGGAACGTAAACTTGATAAGTGATGTGATATACGAAAATATAAAGTATTTTTATCGAATAGCTTTGAAAATGTTCTTACTTTCTTTTATATTTCTTATAAATTATAAATAATATTGTATAATATTTGAATTTTTCGATGTGATAAATATTGATTAATTGATAATTAATATAACGTAACATAAACTCGAACCCGATATTCTTTCAAACACAGTTGCCGAAGATTAATGATCTGAAAGAAAATCAAAACGAAAACACATTTATCTTAGAACTTAACGAAGCAAAGCTGCGATGGCAAATATAATAATATATATTATAATGTAATAGTAGGTACGTATCAACCGTTGAGAGTAGGGCCGGTCCCTGTAGTTCTCATTACCCACTCCTATTTACTCCCATTACTTCCAGTCCAATTTACTCTCAATAAGTGAGAGTGAAGCTTTGTTGGTGGAAGCTCAGTTTGGATGGCTATATATCTTCCAATTCTTGGTTTTCGGTTTTTGAGAAAGTGAACTCGCACATAAATAAAATCAAACAATAAATTAATTTGTCGCGGTTTTGAACCAGCGTCCTTTTGATTGAAAGTCAGCGGAAAGAAAGGAGCAAACAGGTAGGGTTTTGATTAAGCGCAATGTATTAATTTACGCTTATGAAGTTGGGGTTACCTATTTTAATAATTATAATGACTTTATTCAACAAAAGTTTAAAAAAATTCATACAACCAGCTGATACAGGATCAACAGTTAATTATAAAATGTTTTATTATTACTCCCAATTCAACGTAATTACTTTTTGAACGAAACCACCCGACTTTAATATAGAATACCGAGTATAAAGTGCTCTGAGTTTACACAGTAATGAAAATCCTCAGTGCTGGTAAAAATCATATCAAAAAGTTAATTTGTAAGGCCTTCTGTACTCATCTTATTGCTAACACAAGAAAATAATGAGGAAATGTGATATTTTTCCTTAAAGATGATTTTATTAAGTATTTTTGGACATTTCTTTATTAAATGTAAATTGTTGTTTTCGGGAATTAACATTATTGAGCACAACCTTTTTGAGTACGTAGGTAAGTAACCTTAGAACCTCTACACGTGTACCGTGGTTGGTGGTAAAGGAGCAACGAATTTTGTTAAGTTCGTCCGTAGAGTTACTGCCGCTAAATCTGGAATTTGCCGCCAAGCAGTAGTGCTTGCATTACAGTGCTGCGGTGGAAAGGTGTGGTTGCCGGTGAAATTACAGACGCATGACGTAACATCCCTGGGTGACGGACGCAGCAGGATGAGTGCGACTCAGTATGAGATGAAGATCCATATCGTATATTGAGTCGTCCCGATAAGTCGAAAAAACCAGTGCTACCTTCTCCAATAGTCCTATAGATACTGTTGGAGAAGTTAGCCTGAGTACTTCCTCATTGCATTACCATGGTATAAAAATAAATATTATATTATAATTTCATTCCCGTTCCGGAATTTTACTAACCATAAAAACCTAAGTAAAAATTACCAAGAAATAAGAATGCGGAAAACAGATCAACAAAATCAGATTGCAAGTCATTTCAACGTTTTCCGTTGCCGTTACTATTCAATTCTCGAACTTTTGCCAAATAATGCAAAGTAAGAAACTTTTCGATACCGTGTCTACAGTCGTCACCACCGCGTATTTTCAGTACGAGTTTGGAAAATACTAGCGACCCGCCCCAACTTCGCACGGCTATACAGTGTGTGTGACGGTTCTAAGGTTTAGCATAATTAAAACATATTTTTGGATTTTTTAAGCGTCCAAAAATATGTTTTTACAACATTAAAAATCATAAAAAAAATATCGGCTATTCTCAACCATTACTCAACCTTTTGAAATCCTTATAGCAGAGAAATACTGGCAGACGAAAACAACGATTTGGCTTTATACTATTTAAAGGAGATAATTTTCATATACGGATAATTTCAGCTTGTTAGCTATGTTGCCTGCCCTCGAGTGAGAAGTTCAAGCCGGGTTCCAAGCAGAGACATTATTGAATGTTGTTGAATGAACAGCATGAAGTTTGTTCTCGGGTACCGAATCCACGTGTTGTGTGAATGACTGCGTTTGCCACTTATGACACGTGGGATTTGAGAGCAAAACACTAACACTAGGAGTGTGTGTTGTAAAAAGTTTCAGTTTTGTCCAAAAGGTCACTAACATTGTAACATATTGTACGGATTAACTAAAAATAATTTATTTTCTTTTTCGTAAATTATTCGCTGTGAATTGGGTATTAGAAGCGACACTGAGAAAGCGACTTATCCGTTTGAACAAATAAAAGACCATATAGAACGAACTTCAACACATGAAGCGTGAAAACGATGCCAGACCGAATTTGAATTTCATATTTGATCGAATAATACCTCTCAGATCTAAAATTTTGACCTATAATTGAATGAGTGAGCAAAGCGAGTGAAGTTCTCTAATTCAACTTGGACTATACGAACGCATGTGGGTTTTTCCAACCAAAACTTCCACATCACGTTTATCTAATCTACCTAATACATAGAAGTACAGATTGCAAAATTTTGATGGTTTATAAAACAAATCTTTTATGGGTTATTTATGGATAAACAATGATGGCAATGATCTCACTCCGTTTCACCTCTATGTTCCCACGATAGTGTAACACAGAAGGTGAAAAAGGCTATGCTTAGCCTTTCGGGGGCAAAAGTAAAAATATCAACTTTCGCTTTTATAATACAATACAAGTGTGATATGTATTTCATATTTAATCTAATAATGTCTGTTTCAATTGTATTATCTGTGATATTTAACAATAAATATAATTTTTCGAGACATCCTAATTATCCAACATTAAAAGTTGATGATGACTTTTTTTTATTCCATTATATATTTTTAATATGTGACGTTGGCACGACAAATATAGGATGTTTCTGATTCGGTTAGATTGTTTTTGTATAAATGCCAGGGGCAATGACCCTGGTATTGCAGGTGTCCATGGGCGGCGGTGACCACTTTTCATCAGGAATCGCAAGCTCATCTGCCCGATATTATTGTATATTTAAAAGAAAAAATATATATATATAACGTAGGAACGTAAATAAATATGGCATATAACGATAAAGGCCTGTATATAAATGTTTATATAATGAATATTGAAATGCCAATACCTCACCAGGACTAAAAAAAGAAAGGTCAAAGGGAACTCCTGTAAGCTTACGACTCCTGTCTCCGTGTGTTTTCCAAGATACGACATCTGTCTGTACGTTCCTTTATAAGGCTCTTTTGTATCATAATAGGTACATTTTTTTACAGATTATGTGGTATTATATCAGTTATTCTATATCTATATCTAACGGCTCCATGACTTAGTTGGTAGTAGCCCTGCCTTCGAAGCGAAGGTTCCCGGGTTCAATTCCCGGCCGGGGCACTTTGTGTGGTGGGCATGAAGTTTGTTTTCGGGTCTTGGGTGTTTGTCTTGTGTTTCTGTGTTTGTCCATGCCAACTGCGACACAGAGAATCCTAATGCAGAGGAAAGAGAGAGTAAAAGTTTAAAAAAAAATGTTGGTTGCGTCCATTCGTAGCTCACAGTCCCTTGTGCTCGATGCGAGAAAGGATAAATCCAAAGTAGCAGAAGAAATTGTGCTTAGTTCATCCGGATATATAGCCATCAGCACAAGTTTGCATAGTTTGATTCCCCAAGCAATGGCGCACTCGCATTGTTGTGGTCCAGGGGAAGGGTGTGGGTAGGAATCTTTATGCTGTTGTTTATTGTGAAATGAGTATGAGTAGTGTGTAGGGTGAGCGTACCTGTAGGGGGATACTGCAGGTAGAGGAGTATATTGTATATAATAGGTGTGTGAATATGACTCCGCCCCTTTTTGTCAAAATAAAACACATTTGTTCGCTTACAAAATTAAAAAAAAAATTATTGAAAGTATGCTCCATCTGCAGCTACAACCTTCGCCCATCGTTCAGGTAGTTTTCGTATTCCTTGCTGGAAGAAGTCCTGGTCTTTTGAGCTTATCCAGTTGTCAATCCAAATTTTGATACTTTCACATGAAGTAAACTTTTCTCCAGTAAGGTCTGTCTGCATCGTCCGGAATAGGTGGTAATCCGAAGGAGCTATGTCTGGTGAATATGGCGGGTGGGGTAACACTTCCCAGTCCTGTCCCTCTAAATATCTTTTTACGACTTCTGCGGTATGCGGTTTGGCATTGTCATGCTGAAGAACTAATTTGTTATGTCTATTCACCCATTCTGGTCGTTTTTCTTCTATGGCTCGCTTCAAACGCATTAGTTGTCGTCGGTAAACTTCTCCATTAATAGTTTCAGAGGGTTTGAGCAACTCATAATATACAATACCTTTCTGATCCCACCAAATACAGAGCATGACCTTGGCACAGTGAATATTTATTTTTGGCTGTGATGGGCCTGGTTCGCCTGGTTTCACCCAAGCTTTTTTGCGTTTAGGATTTTCGTAGTGTATCCATTTTTCGTCTCCTGTGACTATCCGATGCAAAAATCCTTTTCTTTGCTGTCTTTGAAGCAGCATTTCACAAATGGTTTTCCGACGTTCCATGTCTCTTTCTTTTAAATCATGTGGAACCCAGTCACCGGCTTTTTGAATCATTCCCATCATTTGTAAACGCTTTGCAACAGTTGAACGATCAACATTTAATGCTGCAGCTAATTCTGATTGAGTTTGGCAAGAATCTTCCGCCAATAATGCTTCCAATTCAGCATCTTCAAATTTTTTTGGTGGTTTTCCATGTTCTTTATCCTCAGTACTAAAATCGTTATTTTGAAATCGTCGAAACCATTCCTTGCAAGTTGTATTAGACGGAGCATGCTCACCATAAATCTCCACAAGCAAACGATAAGTTTCCGCTGCAGTTTTCTTCGCAATAAAATAATGTAATAACACTTCCCGCAAATGACGTTTATTTGGAATAAAAACCGACATTTTCGAAAAGGTGAAAACAATTGTTGCTTACACTTCAACCAAATATCATAAAATGCGTTAGATAGCTGACATTCAGTACTATCGAATACAAGTATGGTCATTTATTAGTACACGTAAACAATACTAAAAACGACATCTGTTGAGAAAGGGCGGAGTCATATTCACACACCCAATAATTTATTTCGCGTATCTCGGAAACGGCTCAAACGATTTGAATGAAATTCTGTTTAGATAGGGTTTTGCTGTTTAAGTTTACTTATATTTCTTGTAAAAATGCAATTTAAAAAATAACCGATCTGAGCTCGGTTAAATATCGCTCTACTTATTATATCAGTTATCTAGTTCCCATAGTAGTTTTACTTAGTTTGGGTCTAGATGGCGCTGTGTAAATTATTCATATAAATATTTGTTATTATAATCCCTTGGGTAAGTGAAATACATCAATATTAACATTGCTAAGGAGTTTTTTTACAGGTAAATAAAGGATAAACCTTTTTAATGACTCAGTGTGGCAGCACACATTACCTACTGTCGATGAACGAGAATAAATGGGCTATAAACTAGTACGCGCGCCTACCGTGTGTCCTTAAGTACCTATTAGGGATCTAGGATATATTTTTATTGATATGAACATAAATGTTTGGTGTTTTCTCTGAAAAGACTGTCCCTTTTCACCAATTGAGATCAAAGTAAAACTATCAATGATAAATAATTCACTGGTTAAGAACATCGAAAAAACCGACTTTAATAATGTTATCTTTATCTCTCGTCCTCAGAGGGTAGTCAAACATTTCAAAAATAAACATCCAAATCACTAAGGAATGGGCTAAGAAAAAATTCATAGGAAAGCAAACGAAATTTTTCTACTTGTGTTGATTTAAAAACCAAATTATTAAACCGATATTGATGAATTTTCTATGGGCCCAATCTGAAAGTATATCCTTTCAAATAAAATAAAAGAATATTGCAAGCCAGTTGATAAATAATGGAGTACCGAAGTAACAAGCATAAAAGAAAAAAAAACCGTCCAAGTGCGAGTAGGACTCGCGCACGAAGGGTTCCATACCATTATCGAGCAAAACCCCCCTTATATTTGTTTTATTCTATTTTTTAGTATTTGTTGTTATAGCGGCAACAGAAATCCATCATCTGTGAAAATTTAAACTTTCTAACTATCACGGTTCATGAGATAAAGCCTGATAGACAGCCAGACAGAAGGAAAGCGGAGTCTTAGTAATAGGTTGCGAAACCCTAAAAAGCAACTGACATGATAACCTCCTTCTTTGGAAGTTACTTGAAAAAGAGGTAGATAATGCAAAGGCAAATTGAACTGCATATTCATTTTTTTAGGTTTAAATTACATAAATGGTGTGTTTCCATCGAAACGCACACCATTTACAACTATCCGCCGCCGAGCTGTATGTCGCATCAATGTGTTCTAGTGTAAAGGACGTTGAATTCCCCCGTCTCAAAGTGACGAGCGTAACGCGATGTGACTTGGGTCGTCACATGCTGTTTTGCCGGAAATTCATAGATTTATTGGTTTAAAGTATTGGTTTTAAGAAACATCTATAGGGACAGGTGTTACACTGTTTATTGCAAAGCGTCTTTTTGCGTCATATGGATCACATTGATTGAGACTGGCCCCATATACGATATTGCACGCTTCAACTTTCAATCAAAATACGCAAGCCATCATTCACAATAACAGCGTGCATCAGATCTGTTAAAGCAGTGACCACAATGCAGAGCCACAGAATAAGTAATAGCATTAACTGATTCGGAGCCTAGTTCCTGCTGTTGCACACATTATGTACTTGATCAGACGCGTCTGCGGTGCGTGTAAAGACTCCCTCATTAATAACATTGTTGTGGAAAATTAACTTTGGATGTATTGCGAGCACACCCGTTCATGATGGGTTGGCGACACGAACCTAACTTTTATTCGCATGCACTCTGGCGCGACGGAATAGTGCAAAAGCTAATAACAGAAGCGCTTCGTGTATTTATTGCTGGGTTTGCAACGTAGCCAAATTCAGTTTATATCCTTTTAGTTTTAGTACGATTTTATTTGAGCTTCTAGATATAACACTTTTTAGTTTTACGTGAATTCGTCTGCTTTTAATGGTACAGTAAAATATTGCGGTTTTCTCAATTGGATGAAATATTGGTTTGAAGCTATTTGGAAATAGCGGATGAGAAAGGTATATTATTTGTTTTGATATGCTCCTGGTAGAATTTACTGTTTCACAATTGGCATCGAGGCATCTCTTTTGTTTTCGGCTCAACCAACAGTCTATTACCACTAATAATAATCCATTTATTTACAATTCTAAAAAAACTATGTACATAGATATTTACAAAAGTATAAGTATGTATAGTAAAAGACATTTACATGTTTGAAAGAAATCTCTTTAGCGATTGTTTGTTTACGTTGTTGTTTAATGAATAGTTTTAGCTAACAATCAAACTAGTATATATATTGCATAACTGATTCAACCCAATCTGACTAAACTAGTAGTAAGAAAATTATATTAACCTTGCCATTGAAAAAAATCATTTAAAGAAATAAAGTTTTACGCTTTATTTTATTTTTAATTTATATAAATAGAACATAATTGTGTTAAGAAAATATATGCCTCCCAGAAGCACAACAAGGCTTAATATATAAATACTTGTGCTTCTAAAAGTTTATTATTTGCGTGAGTTTGATTGCCTGATATGGGCCATCTACCTAGTGCAAAGGAAATTAATTTCCGTGACTGATCTAAAAACGGCATAACCGACTGCCACTGATGGAAAATATTCTTTCGAAACTCATTAATCTATATTAACCGGAGGTAAAACTTTATTTTGGGTTGGCTGGTGAATAGAATTACGATTCCTTAAACGATGATGGATATTTTTGGTAATGTTTGTTTATATCTACGGCTTCACATAGCTTCAAAAGGTTCGGACACCAAAGCGGTTACCCGTCACTCTAAAACGTGGATGAAACGTCTCGATGCACCTGTCATCTCACAATTTCATGTCATCTCACAATTTCAGGTCATCTCACATACGAGGTTCTCTAAAAATTTCACCCCTAAAAGCGAAATAAAAGGTATTAAAGTCAGATTATAGTATTTCTATATGGAGCAATTGTTTTATAACGTAATGCGTACATCCTTTTAAATACGTCCAAATCATAGCACTTTAGAGGCGGGCCGTTTGTCTCTTTGTCCGAGTCAGGATTTTGTCAGCAATTCGCGACACGGGGAAAGCACTTACGCTAAAATTGTGTATGTTAAAATGCAATTTCACCCGTGCAGAATTTGCTAGGAGTACGAGAGTACGCTTGGAACTTTTATGGTCTGAAAGCTGAACGGGTGCATTGGCCTCGTAAATTAACGAGTGTGAACATAAGGAAAATGCATCACATTGGAATTGTGAGAACGTTTAGCGGACAGAATTGAGACTGCTTTCTTTTCGTGGGCGAGCTTTCGTGACTGCGTCACTTATATAATATTTTATTACGTATGGATTACAATATGGTATTATAGATTTCCGGGTAATACTGAAATAAGCTGTAGGATAACACTGATACTTGTTTAAAATAAAATATTGTAGTATAAACTTAGTAAAGAAATACCATGTTTTTGTTATTTTATCCTCAGTAAGGATAAGTTAATATTTTATACTTTATTAATACAGGTAATCTTATAAAGGAAACAAAATAATTAGGTTATGTATTAGCATGGGTATATAAGATTTTTCTGAGTGAACTACACTACTGAATCTTTCCTGATAAGACCAACCTAAAAGGAAATTGGGAACCAGATTTACGCGCGTGCTCCTTTGTTGTGTAATGGTGTGTGTACGGGTTACGCGCGCGCATGTTTTTGTGTGTGTGTGGGTGTATGTGTGTATTTGTAAAAGAGATGAACAAACCGGTTTGAGATGGGATTTTCATTGCGACATTCAGTCTGCTACAACAAATCGCATTGTTTGTGACAAATAAGACTCACAATAACAACATCTAGGTAGTTTATGGACGGATCCCCCTTCTCGCTTACAAAAATATAATTGCGCAGCAAGAGAGACAAGTCGAAAACTAATGAAACTAATTTTCGAGATTCTAATTTTTTTTTTTTTGTTGTAGAAATATTTAAACAAAGTATAATAAATATTTCTAACAAAATCGTTTTCAAGTCATACAGAACATACAATATTTTCAAAAGCTATTGATCGAATGTAAAATTATTATGCGTCTCTCTCAAAAGAAAATGTTATACTGGAAAATATTGATTTTATGAGTTAGTAGCTTTGCTAAGGTTTGTTTTCTTGTTTGTTCTATATAAACTAAAGGACCCAACCTAAAGATTTTGTTTGATGTGAAGAAATTGTATATCGAGCGTTAAATATCATGTTACGCCGATCACTGTGAGTCTTCAAACTCAAACTCATTTATTCCATTAGATCTCAATCATCATTTGGACATGATAAACTTTACACACAAAATGAATGAAAATGGAAAAATAATCCACCATGAAAATGGAACGTCTAATTTTCTTCGTAATTAAGGCCATGCCATTGAAAGATGGGGCCCGGGTTCGATTTCCGGCCAGGGAAAACATTTGCGTGTTGAGCATGAAGTTTGTCCCTGATTTCATCCACCTGTGAGACAGGATTTTCTATTCTATTTTTTTTTTTTTGCGTCGGGATGCAAAATGAATGGTGATATAAGTTTAACCGATATGTGTGTCTGTCTGTGCCACCGTATCTCTTAAACGGGTGAACAGGTTTTTTTTAATTAATATCAGGTTCTTTAGCAGTGGTGCACGCATGTTTTATAAAAAGTTATCGGCTCATTACCATTACACCGAGTCTGGGGTTTTTATATTTTCGTAAAATGAACTTGTTACGAAATTTAAGAAATTGTTGACAAGACCTAAGTCGCATCGCGTTGCGCCCATCACCCTAAGAAAGGAATGTTACCTCAAGTGCCTGTAACGTCCTAGAACAAGAATATGTGGGTAAGTGTCAAAAAACAGCGGAACACACTTTAAACGTTTCGTCCTCTCCTTGAGCATAGAACTCTAAAGCTATGTGGGGGTTTTCATTTGTTTCGCGTACACAAGAACATTTGTTACAGAAGAAAAACATATGCATCGCCTGCAATTTGAGTGAATGACGTTTTAATGATGTGTCGTCAACAGATGTTTATGTATTATACAATATCTAGAGTATTGGGTACACTCGGCTGGATAGGAAGTACTTATGCACTGCTTTTATTTTTAAGAAAGCAAATACTTTCTTTCTTTAGGAGCTTATCATAAATACTGATACGATAACCCGACAGCCACAACAGTTGCCGACAAGTCCAGGCAAGTCATTTGATTATTGAATATAATATGTTGGACTTAAGGCCGATGACTCTCAAAAACAATAAAACATAAAAGCCTCCTCAATCGGCTTACGATATATTGAATCCAATTTCAGCACCAATAAATTTTGGGAATGGGCCTCAAAGTAAAGACCGATGAAATATTATGTAATCTACTGACTACAGAATTTACTTAGACTTTCGTTCAATATCTAAAATGGTATTATTAAATTTGAGTTAGTGCGTAGTTTTAGTTTTAAATTTGAATACAGTCAAGGTGGGTCGATCGTTTAGATTAAGTTATAGCAAAAAATTTCACCAATTTGCTTGATAAGTTAAAGATTCCATAAATGGATGGAGAAGATTTGACAAGAAGTTAAATTAAAACTTAAAAGAAACCGATTCGTGCTCGCTTTTTCCGTACCAGTTGTACCAATATATTATGAAATCAGCCTTTTTGAAAAACTGAAGGTGCGATATATAAGACTTAAAAAAAATCTTAGAGAATTTTTTACCCCTTTGAAAAATTGAATGCAGAGGTATCAGTGCGCTAAGCTTTTGTTTGTTTAGATGTACGCAAGGCCTTAATATAATTTTGTTGGGACTATATCGCAAGTAAATCACTTTTCGCTGGTTAGTAAAACTTTTGCGCCGGTTATGTTACGGGCAATTTGGATGTGATGTTTTCAAATTGCGCCTAAAAACTAATTTGCAACAGCTATTATTAAAACACTCACGCACCTTGTCTGCACCAAAGCTATTTTGAGAACAGCATTTCTTATAATATTATTACTTTTTGTATGTTTTTAGCTCCTATGAGATAAAAACATAAATATCCCTTAGACCGCGTTAGACCGTGTTCCGCTACATTCATTCGCGTGACGACCACCTCCTACCCGTGACTTCGTTCGGGTGGACTTTAATATATATTTTGCGCGGAAACCTAATTTATTTTTTCATTTTGTAAAGTAAGTAGCCTATATAGCCTACATATTTTAGAATATTTAATTTCATCACATCAGCTATCAGAGATTAGCAGGAACAAACAAATATTGTAGATACAAACTTCCGTCTTTATAATAGTAGTGTGATAGAAATTTTAACATAATTTCACCTATTGGGTGCAACACAAATTATTTTGACTTTGAACCAGCCGACTGATAACAACGAAGTTAGGTACGGTTAGGTACCGTAACGTACTGTTGTTATTCTTAACGGTACCTAACCGGTACCGAAAACCGACCTACTCATATATGATCCAGCCACAGTTGAGCAATCAAATCACTTTATTTGATTTGACATTTAAAATTATATTATTGTAAACTTATCGTTAAAGCATATAATTTGTCATGTCTGTTTCTAGTTTCTTATTTCTTGTAATTTTTTAGGCTATGTAACCCATCATTTTTGACAAAACCATGTGTTCCGTAGTGTTCCTAAGGCCGAATAAATGAGTATTGAGTATTCAGAGTCAATCAATGATTTATAAATAACTAGCTGCGCCCCGCAGTTTTACCCATGGCTGGCCTTACATTTTTCCGGGATATAAGCCAATTTTTTTAGTTGTTAGTTATGTATATTTTTTGTTTTGTTAGTTAATAAAGCTTGTGTTAATCCTGAGTATTGTAGGCTTAGTAGGTTATCAGTTTGCCATTACCCATTCGTTACCAAACTCTAAAAACAAGAATAAATTCTGAACGTTTCAAAAAGCATTACCAATCACTAAATAATCGGATATGTGCCAAAAGTAGAGAGTTGAGTAAATATTTGAGCGCGTTCTATCGGAAAACATAAGCCAAATACACTTAAAGCCACCGGAAGTGAATACACCACTTGTACCGGAACTGGAAAGATGCGGGCAGCCATTTACACGTTTGGCAAACACTCGCCCAATGTTTGGACAAAACAAGGCTTCGGACCTTCAGTACGATATCACCACTGGTGGCAAAGATGTTCATTACACAAACAAACCCCGAATAAGTTTGTAACATAAATTTAGTTATTTAGGGTGTTGGCTTATGGGTGTTTACATTATACTAATTAGGGGTGGACTTTTTAATGCGTCGGTAAATAATGTTACAGGAATGCGTTTACAAACGGTGATCTTAGTTTTTGGATATATTTTCACCTACATTTCTATGCGTAACAAGTCGGCATCAACAATGCACCAGAAGTAATAAAAATGTTTGCCATAGGAATTTACTTCGCTTTGAGAAGCTTGTTTTCATGCTAGCTATTCTCTTTATTGGAGGTTTCTATGCTTCCACTCCACGTTTCATGTTATTCAAAAGAGTTCCGTTTTATTGTAGCTAAGATTTTCAGGTTTAGTCGTCACTAATATTATTAACTAGCGGTCCGCGCCGGCTTGGCACAGGTGCAATTTACTAAGGAACAAAAATAGAATTGCACTTGAAAATATCAGAACAAAGATATATTTTCATTTATTTATTATTACATTTAAAAACATTTTACTGACATTTTAATGACATAAAAATATCATTTAAATCAAACGCATCGCTCTCAAGTGCTAATCTTTCATACGGCTATTGACTTCATTTATATCGATACAAAGAGACACGCCCCGGCACGCGTCTCATACAAAAATATCATCCAAATTTATACATACATATCCCTTGGCATTTAAAAAAAAACTATCAAAGAAACCTTGCATCGGAACCTGCACAACAAAAATATGTTCACTACCCTCCTCTCTGCATGGGAGACTGATTGGCTTGGTAGACGTCACATTCTGCGAATTATTTCATTGTAGGGCAAGCTTTTCTTCACCGTTTCGAGAACGTGGTATTGAGCACATAGATAGATTCTCGTAGGTGGATGAAACATTTAACAACAATACGACACGAGTTCATTTATAACATCGAAATACTTATACTTATTATATTATACTTACTTATAAGCGAAATACTTATAGGTAATCAGGTGTTGAGCTAGTTGACTTTTAGTGTCGGCGTCTTTACTCCTAGGCCACCACACTCGCGTATACCATGTACCTAACATGATATGGTGCGTTGCGGGTGCCACACACACGCGAGCCGATCCCACGTGCGTGAGTAAACCCGCATGTCGCTGAAAGTGCCAGTAGTGCGTGCATATATATAAAATTACGCATAGTGGAGAGCCGCATCGATAACGTTTGTATTAGTGAATGCCTAATTCCCAGTATACGTTTTGAGGTTTGAGATTAACCCTTGAAGAATTATTGAGATTGAATAAATAAAATATCTAAATATTGTAAATAATATTTAAGGACTTTTCACACAGTGCCATCTAGTCCCAAATTAAAAATAGCTTGTACAATGGGAACTATAGATTACGGATAGAAAACAAATATATATAACGATCTTCTATTTTTAAATAAATATTATAATAAATTTATTTAAAAAAGGAAGATCGTTAAAAAATAAATAAATATTATATTATATATTATATAATACATATTTACATCCAGACACAGAACAAACATCTATGTTTGACGCACATAACCGTATCAGCCTCTAATGTTCCCACTGCAGGGACACCGGCCTACTCTCGATAATTGAGAGTGAATGGGCTTTGATATACCACGGGAGCCCAATCCGGATTAGTAGATGTCACGTGTCTTCGAATTTATGGTTCTAAGACATGCCGGTTTCCTCACAATGTTTTCCGTCAACGTTTCGAGAACGTGGTCGTGGACATAATAATGTTTATTCTGGAATCGAACCCCCCTAAGCAGGCAACTACTAACTGAGCTGTTAAGCCATTCAACAAAACACATTTAGAAATATACATGAGTAGCGGAACAGATAGAAGAATTCAATTCAATGCTTGTCGTACCACTTCGATTGGATTACTCGAGAGAGGAAACTATGGAACTGAAACTGAAATACGGAAAGTATTCGTGTTGCCACACGAAATAACCAATTAACTTAGAGCTTTATTAGCAATCCCACGATTTCAATATCTGACACTTAAATTTATTCAAATTAATGGTTTTAAATCCGTAAAAAAGGAAACAATAAACCAATCACCGGTCAGGATTAATTTGCCGGTGTACTTCGATATCAATATCTTTTGTAATGCAAATGAGACTGTACACCAATAATATGCAAATTATGTCAGGGTGTTTCGCGAGTCCCAACAATCCCTGACAACTGTGTATAATAAAACCTAGGGTCAACCTGATGGGCCAGTTCACATCGCAAATTTCTTTTTTTTTATGTACGTTTACTACAAGGTTTTTGCAAATATTTTAATTCAGTGGACGCATTTCGCAATAGCTATGAGTCGTTCTATCTCAAATGCACTAAGTTATAATTTAGTTACAAAATGAGGCTCATTAAAGCCGCAACGCATGACGGCTGGAATTAATCTGTCAAACGATCCGCAAGTGCGGTGCGCTGTGAATAGCCTGAAGTGAGCTATAATTCTTAGAAATGTCAAAGAAAATATTGTATTTTTTAATTTATTTAATTTAAGTATTCAGGCTATCTCTACAATAATGAAAAATTTTCTACAAAGCTTGACACAACTACTTGATGCGATGGCCAGAAATCGACCCCGAAATTGCTTCGAAGGCAAGGCCACTACTAATAAATTTACAGAACCATCCGTCCAACAAAACAAAACATAAATACAAACACTTATATAATTCACTTTGCGTAATAGTACATTTAGGGGCCTAAAATCATTTTCCTCATTTCCAATTCCTGATTTCGATTTCCAAATATTTTTTTCGATTTCGGCCCTCCGAACTCCATAAATCCATACAAGTCCATAGCATGTCACAAACATGTTCGACTTTTCCCGTACGGAAACAAATCCCAAAGCAAGAATTTAATTCGGAAATCGATGAGGAAAACGAATTGTGAGGACTGAAAGTTTCAATACAGAAACGCCTAAAACTTGACATATAATTTAACGAAATAGTCTGTTTCAAAGATACTATTGATATATTTTTACAAAACACAAGAATAATATTAAATAGAAGCTTAATATTTGCACACAAAGTGACGCAACTGTATATCTATAGTGAATTAGTTGACCTGGTGACTCTAGCGTGCAAGGCCTTTGAATCCAAAGCTAAGATATTTCATTTTTGCTACTATTAGGAAAATGTTGTTGACTGGCAACATAATACGTACGCACATTTGGTATGTGTGGTTTTTTTGTTCAACCTATTTCCAAAGGATCAATGTGTTTTTTTATATTTTTTATAATATCCTTTGATATTTTTGGAGAAACTTGTAGATTATGGATGTAATGAACTATATACCCACTTATGTAAATAAAGATGTAGATAAGTGTAACTACATAAAACTGTGGTAGAGTCTCAATCCCAACGAGTCTAAGTCGACCTTCTGCATCTGACTCGCTGTTTTATGCTAATCCATATGGCATTTTAATAATATTTCAAAAGATTTAATGAGTGTGGTCCACTAATACTATCAGTATACACAAGAATCTTTAGCAAATGATTAAGAGTTTACATTGGAAATCTTTCTTATCAATTAACTTCCTAATTAATTAAATCAAACCACATTATCATAGGATTTATTATTAAAACAATTGATTACCTTATATTGCAACAGTATGTATTCAAACTCTATCTCGTTTTATATCAATAATAGAGATGAACTCATCATAGCTATCCTTGTCATATGTCAATATCAGGACAGCTCAACCACATCATGATTGCATGTCTGCGGAAACAGTTTCCATCAGCAACTTACGACAATATTATACAAATCAGTGATTTCCATACGATTTTAGAAACAGGGTTCTTACAAACACCGATAAAATTGTTTATTGACGGGGACGGGAATAAAAAAGGAAAATTCCGATGGCTGAGGTTCTACCTCCTTGTGAAAATAAGGCAGTCATAAAAGTAAATTTATCACAGGCAGTAAATAAAGCAGACATATTGCGCTTTGCAGCTGTAAAAAGATATCAAAGCTCACAGACCGTTAGTCGTTAAAGTATATCAATACCATTATTTCTAACATCAGACAGTACACAAGCTTTAGAATTCGCGGCGAGCAAGAGTTTAAATAAAATTACGATTTTCTACAACAGAGAACAAAAAGGTTTTACTCGTTGTCCAAGTAATCCCACTGGCGACATCGTATTGTTTTACAAAGTTGCATTGACGAATAATTCTTTTGAAATTTTAAAATGATGACGAATTCCGGGTTCGTGGTAAAAAATCATTTATACATAGAGTTTCTAGTCTCGAAGATAAATTATAGAATGAATCTAAAATGAATTCAAGACCAAGACAAAATGTTCAACCTCGAAAAAAATTGGCTTGTCAGTAATGACACATGAAATCGTGTTTATACAAGCCAGGAACTCATAAGCATGAATCTACATACTATGATATTGTGTAGCAAATAGTCTTCATATGTGATAAGTTACTGCGAATCTCATATGACATAATCTTTTTGTTAATGACAAGATATCAGTTCTTTTCTTTATGTAAACATAATATTTTATTAATAAATTTAAAATTCTAATAAAATAAATTTCTCGACACGTCAAGTGCAATAAACTATTTTCATCTAAATAGCTATTAATATAACTATGTAGGTGCGTCGAAATACCAGGTACCTATGGCATTACGAGATACGAAGGGTGACACGTGGTTGACACGAGCCTACGTCATTTTCGCTGTCAACGGTTCTATTTTGGCAAAAAACCTTTTTCTTTAGTTTGGTTGGATATGAAAAGAAGTATTATTAAATATTAATTTCGTGTGATAAGTAAAATTACAGATAAAATATTTATTTTATATAACAGGAACATTATAGCTTTTTGCTTAGTGCTCAGAGTTTCACTGGGTAGAATAACATAAATATTCACGAACATTTCACACAGCGAAGCGAACCATCAAGCCCCAATTCAACAATAGCCTACTATGGGAACTATTATAGATTACTGATAAAATACTTATATAGTAAATTCTCTTTGTTAATATAATACATATATACATTAAAAAATATTAACACCTATATAATAATTGTTCGTCACAAATGTTATGGATAGGGATCAACCCACGACAAACAGCGCAGAAGGCAGAGCTACTACCAACTGTGCTGTGAGGTCAGTCTTAGTATAGTTAACTTGCTTACTGCCGTAAACAATTTTAAAATAAATTGTTCGGGAATAAATGTGTACAACAATGCAAAACATTGGTTACCTAAATGAATATCGGCTAGTTGAATTGGGAAAAAGTGAGATGCAAAAACTAGAACTTGATTGCATGAAGTTCATATTCATCTTCGGATTATGACCACATACAGAGAAGGCACATTGCCAACAGACCTCATCGCTAGTAAACTGGTTCTATGAAAAGATAAATTTCGTTTTAATACCCCATCAACGTACCAGTATTAATTCAGCTTAATAACTTCAATTTATATTCACAGTATAATATATTGTTGTCAGTGGCACTTTGGAAAGGCTCGATTGTTCTAGGAGTGCGCCGCTCTAATGTGTTGCTCTCAGCAACACTATTACTGCAAGAAACGACTTTTTTATCGCTAATAGCTTATTAGTTGTTGGCTGCAGATAGCCTTGAGGGCGATAGGCGAGCTGTCGGCGAGAGCGGAAGGCTCTCAACCGGGCAAAAGTTTTCAATCTAATCAAACGTATTGGATCGTTCTTGTCTAACTTAGTTCGTACAGCTTGGCCTATTTTGTACAGGGAATCAGGAGTATGCTTACAACGTTACTGTATACACAACAGGTCATCGTTATCACATTGCGTCACAAGAAATGTATCGTTCAGTCATCCATCTTGAAACCATCTTACTTTGGCTATATCCTTAAGTTAGGGCTTAATGTTACTATTCACCTTTAGATGTAAAAATATACATTTTGCTAAACTGTAATTCAAGCTACTAGTTATCAACAGAATTCAAAGAATTACGGTAGTTTTAGAAAGGGTTACAAATTAACAGACCGTGGGGAAATGGAGCCTTATTATTTTAATTTAAAACCTTAGTGAGGTTGAAACTTGTGTAAATTAATAATAAACAGTTATATTACAGAGGGGTTAGGGTTGCGTTTGCGGACCGCACATTGCGGTTACGATCCCTTGGTTAATTCACATAGTGCAATGCAAACCAGCAATGTAATTCTCACTAGATAATATGTTTTTATTAATAAATCACACTTATATCCCTCTTATATAAAAAGCGTTAGTGTATGAATGTGTATTTGTGTGTGTATTTTTGTTACTCCTTTACGCTCAAATGGCTCCATGGATTTGAATGAAATTTGGTACCAGAAGAGTTTATATCCTGGATTAACACTAAGGCTACTTTTAGTTCAAGAAAACACTGCAGGGCGCAGCTAGTATACATATCTAGAGATATGTATTGTAGTATCATCATGTTCGATCTCAGCCTGCAATATCCATCCGTCCTGCGCACTTCTCTACCTATATTTAACGCAATTTTGTGGTGTCATTAACTCGACGTGACCTATGACGATGAACTTTGAGTATATAAAAAAAAAAACAATAAAAATTTATAGCCGTAAAATTGCCCCCACAACAGCATTGCCGTTATTCCTCACCACCACGGGGTAATTATAATATATATGTAATAACGTTTTCACCCGAGCAAAGTTTGCACAAACATGAAACACCACATTGGTTTGTACTATGCTTACTGGTATTGAGACAAACGGCCCAACTTCCAACTGTCAATTTAGTTTACGAAACACGAGATGTTATAACTTGTTATAGAAGTTATATTATCTAATATATTATGGTCATCTAGTAAAATGTGAGCGCGTAACAGTTTAATGTGAGTAAGTATTTTTTCAGAAGATATCAAATTAAATACAGACTTTTACTTTAGGAGCGGTAAACACTGAACGTAAAAATAACTTGAAAAATTTAACATTACATTAAAAAAGTTTATCACTGCCATTTTGATAGTACAACGAATCATTTAGTTGTTATCCTTGATTTTTTCCTGAATATTCTCTACTAAATTTACTCATTATAAGAAAATAGACTTTTTCATTATTGTAAGTAAATGAAGGAGTTTTGTCTAAATACCTCGGGAAGAATCTTATACTCAAAAGAAACCCACTCTAGTCCGGGCTCTAAACCGAGAGATTATCTAATTAGCACATGGAGTTTATATATGAGTGGTGATGTATTAAATCCAATTTAACCGCTGTAGATTATTCCATGCCATTATAACTATGAAAAATTGCACCGCATGAAACGTGTGGTATGGGTAGTTTTATGATGATTTATGATTCGACTTTATGATTCGATAATAGTAAATGCTTTAATTAGCTTTAAATTAATGTACCTATTAATATATTACAAAATAATGTTATGTTGTAGGTCCCAACGTGGCAAAGGGACTACGGTTCTGGGCACTGGGGACTGTTCAGTCAGAAATAAAATTAGTAATTTGTAAGCAAGGACTTAACCATTTTCGTTATTTTTATATTATTTTATTGTATAATTTGAACTTTTAACTAAAAAATATTCTAAATTTTACTTTAAAGACAATACAAAATATACCGAAATAAATATATGAGAATAAGGCGCGAAGTTTGCTTTTTTATCTAACTTATAAAAATATAAACATTATTCTATAATTCAAAAATACCTTGCAAAATATTAATTTCATTTTAACTTAGGAATTAGTGGAACTTAGTTCATAATGAAAATCTTATTACATTAAACGAGCAATTCTCGTATATATACCGCTTTATATATTTATTTCGCGTATCTTGGAAACAGCTAGCTCTAACGATTTGAATGAAATTTTGTGTTTATATCGGGGTTTCTTATTTAAGTTTACCTGTATAATTGTAGTTCTTGTAATAACGCATATTTTAACAAAAAAAACGTTTTTTAGAATAAACTATGTTGAAAATTTTATACAGCACCATCTCGTAATTTTTTGTGGTACTTGATTGGTAATCAACTGTTTCAGATAAACACGATTTTACAAAAAAAGAAGCTGTGTGAAGCCCAGGTACTGTCATTATAATTTGACATAACTTTAATTAACCTATAACGATCCAGAAGATTATCAAATCACGGTGAATATAATACTCCAACTAAATGCTCCAATATCCAACAATCACTGCATTTATGGCTTCACATAATCGAACAGTGCAGTAATTTTGATATACATCTTGAGTTTCACATTATGGACCCTCATAAGGCTGTTATAATTAAACCCCAGACCTTTTATAGATACCTAAACATTAGCACCAGATTGTACTCAAGCAGAGTAACTTAGACATAATACTTAATACTCTACTTTTCTTTCACTACAAACTTAAAATTTTCCATGCTGAATACCTCATATTTCCAGAATTTTCGCTCGAATGTGACATTAGAATTGAATATTGGCTAAAATATATGGCACGATTCGCCCTGCGGTTTACCGTTTCCACTTCAGCAAATAGAGATAGACGAATTCGAGGGACACATTCGTGTGTCATATTCTATTGACTATTGCGACGGCTTTTTACCGTTTGCTGCGAATTCATTTAGAAATGGAAAACTACTCGTTCGTGTGCCTAACAAATATGAAACGATGAAACAGATTCCGAAAGCCTAAAGCCGAAACCACCCAGGCAAGAGTTCCGCTTACTGTTTTATACGAAGGGTATTCCAGAAATCGTTTGTTAAAATTAACTGCAGATGCATAATTCGGGAGTGATAGGCTAGCCAGGTCAAGAAAAAAACACCTTTTACAAGCTTTTATTTAAATTGCAATGTATGTATGTTTGTCCGGGTGGAATTTTAAATCAGTTATCTTTAATCGATTAAGCTGAAATTTAGTAAACATAATGGACATTTTGGATGACAATGCATGCCTAACTATATGACGTTATTCTAATTCCAATATGGCGGATCATCCAAGATGGCGGACTAGTTATTTTTTCTACACTACCACAGTACCTGAGGAGAACACGAAAGAAGCTTGTTATTAAAAAGATTTTTTTTTTTCATTAATTTATTCTCAGGTTTTCCACAAATCCAAATGCTACACGGGATCCAGAGAACTTAGCCCTTTCCAGCAGCGCGACAGTTCAGAGCTACGGCTTATTTATTACCGCCTCAGGGATAGTTCGGTATTTATTGAACTTTAAAGCGAGCGAAGCGATAAATAAAAACCTCAAAGTGCCAATATCTCTTATTATCTACGAAAAAATGACAAAATTTCTTAAAATATTCTATAGTAATGAATAAACAATTTACAGAAGAAAAAAAAAGGAATTTATCTATACTAAAAATACAATTTAAGTGGCTATTTGTTATGTCAAAAGAACAGCTTTTACTAAATACTCGTCTGTTTGTCTGTCTATTTGTTCCGGCTAATCTTCAAAACCGCTGAACCAATATTGATAAGAATTTCACTGGCAGATAACTAATGTTACGAGTTACTTAAGTTACTTTTACAAAAAGAATAAAGAAATATAAGTTTCCGCCCAAAAAATATGTTTAATTAAACGCCCAAAAAATATGTTGAAGTTGCGGGGAACAACTAGACGTCTTATAACTATCCTCTGATAACAAATATGGTATACTTCAGCGGATATCTGAACTTCTGAGTGTCAAAACTATATCAATTCAAAGATTTATCGAGAGTTTTCTGTTCGAGCGAATCCTTCACATTATTTTAAATTTTATCATAGTTTCAACTGAAATTTGACTCAATAGTAAGTCGAAACTGGTTGTACTTAATACAAACGTGGATACAAGAACGAGTTTGTATAAATTTCTACACACACCACTTCAATGAACTTTTAACATTGAAGATCCTCGTGGGAAATCAGCACGAATTCAGGAACGGGAGTAAAAACAAAAATTCGGCGTTCAAATATTTTGGTGTCATATCATAGTCGCTGGAATATGACGGTTGTTCAAATGTCTATACTTAAAACTTGCCGTAGGCCAATCGCCAATTTAAATTCAGGGCAGACGATCGCTTCTAATCGGGCTGGCAATCAACGGCAAAATTTGAACAATTAAAAAAAAATACTATATCTAACATCAACTGGCACCAGATAAGATTAAAGGGCTAATTATATAAGATTTGCACGCCGATTATAGTAAACAAATTGACTGCCTGCCTGTCTTTTTCCTACACAGTACCGTTTGGGAATCTTCTTAATTCGACGCTAACTGATTTTAATTGATTGTCCGAAGCAGACGACCAATTAAAATCAGATACTTTATAGAAGTTAGAATTCCTAAGAATAAACATGCTACATTTGCTGATACCATATAAAACAATCAGCTACTGAAGTATTGCAATGCGCATATTAGATTATATATGCATATTGCAATGCATATCGATCAGAATAATTAAACTCAAATCCAGGAAAACCACATTGTCAATTCTAAGCAGGTTAGAGCTTCCAAGAAAATTGCTCAAAATAGAATAATCGAACTAAAGGTTGTGGTCGGATAAAAGGTTGCAGACGAGCGCATTTGCTTCGAAGGTGAAGGTTGATATTACAAAGGTCACTGGTGCCCGCCATTTGGATTCGAACCCGCGACCTTTGTATCGTTCTCACTGAGCTACTATGATTTTAATAGACAAAACAGAGTCATCTATCAAGCCAGTTGGAACTATTTTTATCTTTTGAAATTTAAAATTAAACGTCCTAATCTGAATTGTATAACCGGATACGGTGGTGTTATTTTGTCTATTTTCCTAATCTATTGACGCCATTTTGGCGCTGTAAATATTAACGAGTGTCCGTTACAAAAATTGCATCAACATGTGTACCAATCAATAACTTAATGAGTCTTTTGCATTATTAATTCCCGAGATATTTTATGCTGCAAATCTACAAATTTATCTGTAATTTGTATGATTATTGGACAGTGCAAGCCAGGCCTTTCTTGGTGACACATCGGCTACATTACATTTCTAATAGAGAGTTGACAAAGTCTAAACATCAAAGAAAAAAAACATAGTTCTTGTCCCTTTGGGCAAATCAACCTGATTATATATTGAACGGATAAGCACATCAATTTGTAAGCACTTACCAAATCGCTTGTGCAACATCATTCATCACTTACCTTGCAATGTTCGATCTATGACTCAACCGAGGGGCTTAATTAATTACTACCAAGTTAACGCCCATCCAATCTGTCTTTCTTGCCTATCCCTAGTAGACTAGACAGTTCTTAGCACGCGCAACCTACTTGATAAGACTAGGGGGTCGCTTATACCTAGTCGTTAATTTATGTATAATATCTGTAGGTTTCCTTTGAAACAAAGACTAGAATTATAATTTATAGCAGCGAAGTTCCAGGGACCCAGAATTTTTTGATTTTTAAATGCCTAACATGTCCGACTTATACAAAAAATTACGTTTTAAAATAATTACTTGAGTATTCAACGGATATAAAGAATTTTAACTTTTGACTTTCAAACCGAAAAACCCGAAGCCGAGCCTGGCTTCGGGTTTTTTAATATTTTTGTAGTATTCTACCGAGTTCCACTCCTATTTAAAGATCCTTTTTAGCACAAACTGAGGGTTACGTGTATGGACGTGTATGGACAAGCAATTTAGAGGCCGAAAAACTTATTTGTAGATTGTAGATATAAAAATAAATGGTATTCAACCAATTTGATGACTAAACTACTTGTATTTTATAGTTTCAAGGCACAATGCGGTCGTGATATCTCCCTGATGAATGATTCGACTTTGATTGATGCGATTCAGCATCAGAACGAAACACCTGTAACGGGAGCGTGTTTGATAGATTACTTCCGAGAGTCGTGGTGACCTCGGTATGGCGGATTCAGAGTCCTTTATTTTGCAAGGATTTTTTTTGTTGGGAATATTGTGAGAAGAAATCCTTACTACAAAATAATAAAAATTTTGTCCCATTTTTCTTACTTCTGTGTATCTTTATTTCAAATAAACTGTATTTTATTTTAAACGGTTTTACCCGTGGTCAAAAAGACAACATGAGACGATGAGAAAAAACTGACGTTGAGTTTTTTGCAAGTCACTATATGTTAAACCAAACCCGTTCTGCTGTTGAGGCGTGAAGGAGTAAGAATTATAGATAAAGACAAACTTTTACATTTATAATATTAGTATGATCATATTTCTTACTAGCTACTTCTTCTACATATTGAGATACAAAAATTCATCCTTTGAAATCTTATTATTGGAAACGTATTTTTATAATATTAAATCATCGCATACGTATTATTGAGGTAGGTATTACACGCTCGTAGTGAAGTTTGCCTGGATATTCTTTACAGATTATTTGAGTTAAGCCCTTTCATAGGATGGGTGACCGATTAGAGGAATTAGAACTGAACGCCGAAGGAATCCCGACTTATCTAGTCGATAAGCAATGTTGGAGACGTTCACATAGCTTGAGTACACCGACGACAGAGATGGCCACTTACACACGTAAAGATGCGATAGACTATAAATAATAATGGGGCTAGTCTAGACAGTTACAAGAAGTGACTCTCTCCCAGTAATAACATGTAATGGGGGGTACAAAAGGACCATAGAGATAATAGGGTTGTCACATGAACAGAACGATATTACTCTTACGACGAGAATACTGCTAATGCCATAGGTCCAACATTACAGCGTATTGTGGAACAATGAAGAGCTTATTTGAAATTGGAACAAATTTTTTGTAAGAACTAAAAACAATGGCTATATGAAATAGATACTGCAATATAGATACGGCTATAGATACTGTATATCTGTCAGTGAAAGTCCCGTCAGAATCGGTCCAGCCGTTTCAAACAACAACAGCCCGAACAAACAGATAGACAACAATTGTATTAATTGTTTTTTGTTATTAGTATCGTATATACTTGTTATAAAGCTGTTATTTTAACATTACAATTATCACTTTAATATTCAATTATTTGTCTTAAATTCATCCATAGGTACTACTAATCCATAGGTAATTTATATTATCGTACAGCAGTAAGACAAGTTTAAAATTAATGTATCTTCCTCTCACTAGTGGAAACTAAAAGTACTCTTATAAAAATAAACGATACAACCCAATGGTAGTAAATCTTTGCCAAGCATTTGCTTCCCTCTGAGACTCTTTACTTCAGGACTTAGCTATCCAATAAAATCAGGAATAGATGCTTCGTAAATTAAATAAAATCATTTAACTAACGAAAACGATACAATGGTTTTAGTACCTACCTTATATAAATGGTTTCACAACTCAGTTGCTAGCTCTGCTTGTAGGTTCAATTCCAACCAAGAAGTATGACGAACATTGATGTTTGTTTGTTCTAATATATACAAAAAAGTAATGTATCAGTAGTCCGGTTCCCATAGTACAACCTACGCTTATTTTGGGGCTAGATGGCGCTGTGCGAATCGTCTATAAATATGAATATAATATTTAATTATAAGTTCTATGCCCCACTTAACATAATTATTATTTCATCGAGTAAAATAAAGAGACTAAATATAAGTTTAAATATAGTCTGCAGCTCAAACTTCAAAAGCCGTTTATATTTATTGATTGAAACAGTTTGGTCTCGTGGTTGTATGGTTTGCGGTTTTCCTCCGCAGGTGGAACTTTTAAATACGCCAAGAGGAAAGTACATAATCCGATCTCGGCGTAAGTCGCCTTTGGTATTTACTCAGGCACCTGACAATGTAGGCACTTTATTTATTCAAGAAATCAGCTGAATTCTCGCGTTTTGCATTTTTAACCGACTCCATAAGAGAGCTTTTTCTGTCATTTCGTTACGTTATATTTTCGTGAATTGTGATAATTTTATACGGACCACCGTAGTCGTACTCCTTATTTATTACATCGTGGTTGGTTTGTAATAAAATAACCAATAACAAATTGCAAAAAGGTAGAAAATGTAAAGAGGCTAGTTTTTCTTTTATTTTTCTGGGAAAGGAATTTTATTTTATATCGTGTCAGTTATTTAGTAAATATATTTGAAATGGAATAGGGCATCTGCAAATAGGGTATAGTAGCGCACACCAGATTTTTTTAAAATTTTTATTTTATTTTTAAAACGAGCAAACAATTAAGAAATGAATTTAAAATAATATAAAATTATAAAGACATGAATATAACATAACAAATAAAAAAACCATCGACAAAACAATCTGTAGATAGATCAACTAGTATAATCTACTACCAGGCGAAAATGTGCTCAGGTTGCATTGCACCGCTGGGCATAATTACTAACTAGTCTCGGGTCCCAGTTAGCAGGAAGTTAATTAAACATCACATTATTTAATCTGTTTCGAGATGACTGTTTTCTAAACTTCTATCCTTTAAACTCAATATATAACTAAGCCATCACTTGACGGTAGCTTCAAAATGCTGGCAGCATTTAAACACCTTTAAACACCTCCAATTCAACCTACATGCATTATCTTATAATATCACATCACCACTATTAGTCCGCCTTATATCAGAAGCCAAATGAAAAGGTGCTACAAAATAAATTTATTAAAGGAGAGCGAATCAAATTGAAATCGGTTTACTCAGATTACAAGGGCTATTTGAAACACGTTAGGAGTTGGAGAGAATCGCAAATAAACCTGTGGGTAATTGATCTCGTTCCGTTACTTTAGAAGTAAATGCTTCCTGAAATCTGGGCATTTTCTCTCATCGCGGTTACGTATTTATCTACCAATGTAAACACATTTTGGGGAAAGTAAGAAACATTAAAAAATTGTGATATTTTGTATTTCGTTTGAACGAAATATTTTAATATGTTCTTACATATTTTAATATGTAATGTATATTATAAAAAAAATTATCTTCGATATTTTGACCGGACGTGCTGACGGCTCATCTGATGTTAAATAGTTACCGTCGCCCATAAAAAACAGCAACATGGCTCCTGAGTTTGATCTTGTGTCAACTCCGGAGACCCAAGTCGCGTAACGTAGCATGCGCCTGTAGTCTCAGTTCAGAATCAAATCTTACAAGGACAATAAAAAAAGATTTGCTACAATATTTGCCTTTTAAAAAAAGTATAATTTCAAACAACAGTAAACCTTATCTATCAGTATTATTATTAATGAGTAACATGAATCAAAGGAACGGAAGTGCTTTATATTCTGTTAATTTTAACCTATTAAAGATTTCATTGATTTTTTCTTTAACAGACAAACAGATTCGAAGAAAATGTTTAATTAGTAAATGAATAAATATAATAGATTTTAGGAAATTGTGTATTCAAGGCCCTGATAAAATTTTATAAAATCATTAAAGCTCCGTCTTAAAATATTTCGTGGTAAACCGATGAGATAAAATACAAAAACTGGATACCATTGTAGCTGATTGAACTGATTTTGGGATTTACTGAAAATGGCAGGCTTAGGGCAAAGAAGTAAGATCAAAGGGTCGTCTGTACGAGCGCTCTGAAGCAGTAAAAAGCTATGGTGGCCTGCGGTTACGAATGCTAAGACATCGAGTTTTACGCTTTTAGCCCGAAAGGTTAGGCAGTGCCAAAGGGCCGCATAAGGATTTGCGAGTTGTCATCAGCAATCAACTACCATCTTCCATGAATGGCTAAGCTGTTTGCTTTGTACTATAATTTATATCAATTTGAATTTACTACTAATTATGACTTTTTCACTTGCTGTTGCCGCCGTCCGTTTGATAACATAATATAATTTTATCGTAATTTTTTATGTCTTTAGTGTAACCATATAAGGAAGTATGTTCAGGAAATTACCTTTAAAATTTATATAAAGTAAATCTCATATTAGAAATTATACTTAATTATACTTAAGTAGACATTATTGCGACACCGCCTCCCCTTTTTCTTTGTTAAAATCGTATCCATCCAAAGGTTGCCTGTAAGAGATCGCTCTTAGCGATAAGGCTGCCCATTTTGCTACCAATTTCAATATGTTTTTTTTATTTGTGTTTGGTGTTAAATTTCTGGTGTGAACAATAAAGAGTTTATCTATCTATCTATCTATACTTTTCTTTACCCTATAAAAGTTAAATCGGGCTTTAGGTACTACATACTCTAGTCCAAGTTCAAAACACAATTTCACAAGCTCAAATTCAGTATCAAAGCAGGGCGCCAAAAACTACAAACTGTTTGTTGTGTGAAACCGAATGCTTAGATTATGCAAATGTTTGTCCCAGTGCGGTCTCTACAACGATCCCCACAACACGTCGGCCAGACTTTTAATGAGATCTTGAGATCCACGTTGCAGCAAATGTTACCAAAAGAAATATTCTGAAAAAGTTAAGCGAACAATAATCGATTTTTTTTTCTATTCCCAATCTAAAGGACTCAAATTTTGAGGAGGATATTTCTTGATTTAATCTACAGATTTTGGCAAAGCATACATCGAAGCTACGCAAGGATACCTCATGAAGAAGCGAAACGGTTTTCGAACTTTGTTGTGGAGTGTTTCTATTTCAGTGTAATTCAATCCTGTTCTTACGGCATGGACAGGTTGCACGGAGCTGTTCTTTATAACGCTCAGTATGTAGAATTTTAGTAAAGTAGTACTAAATATAACTATGTTTTCAGAAAATATTATTATATTATTAATTTAGGTAATTATAATTACCTTAATTATTTGCTAATTTTTCATCAATAAAATCACTACATAGTATAAAACAAAGTCGCTTTCTCTGTCCCTATATCCCTATGTATGCTTAAATCTTTAAAACTACGCAACGGATTTTGATGCGGTTTTTTTTAATAGATAGATTGATTCAAGAGGAAGGTTTATATGTATAATACACTAGCAAGTCACCCCGGCTTCGCACGGGTAGTTTCTGATACGACACTGATACTTTACTAACCGTGCGAAGCCGGGGCGGGTCGCTAGTTATAATATAAATTGTCGATTTATTACTAACTGTACTGTATTAAACTGTAATAAAATATGTATAAAGAGATTTGACCTCGAAGCAAAACTCACTTATTTATAGCTTCTTAAAAATGACGTAATGCCTTGTTTATTAAGTCAATAATAACAACTTTGGGCCATTATATTTCCTCGGAACTCATCAACTTATATTAATGACCCCTTAACTTGTGATAAAAAATACTCCCACGTAAGGTACTTTTCATTGCTAAAAGTTCCTTCATCTAATATGTGTGACTAGACATCTCTTTCATATTCATATTTTCTTCTTATTAAAAATATATAAATCGTGTTTCATCTAGTAATTTCTATGTTTATTTATTTATTTTAATCCTGCTCGAAATGAGAAATAGTCAATGTTCAAACTTTGTTTTCTTGTCATTTATATTTATTATTGACCATGTCAATGTTTATTTTATGTTGATTTAATTAGACTGATTCCAAATTTTATTTATAAATAGAAAAGCTTCATTTTTTACTTTAATATTTATCTGTTAGTGACATCTTGTAATAAACCAATGAAATAGACGTATTTAATGTATTATTCTCATTATTTAAATATTATAACAAGTAACATGGCATTTAAATATGAACAGTCTTCCACAACCTATACATTTCTTGATGTCTTGATTTACAATTTAACAATCGGCTGTCAACCGACGCGGTCCAAAAATCCTATCAAAAAATGTACTTTCAGTTTTTTCCCAATGGCCTACTTCTGTGAATTTTCCAAAGAAATTTTATTATATTACAAACCTTGCCCTGACAATTACGAACATAACGTAATAGAAACTAGCCAAATCAGTCCAGCTCTTTTCGAATTTTAGCAAGACTTACGAACGTCAATTTATTTTTATATATATAGATTGATGTCGAAATCAAACTTTGCAATACATTATTTGCGATGCCTCGGTTCATCGCAAGCTTGGTATGGATTGTTTCTGAGTGGCTAGCAGAATGCAACAACATTTTCCTAAAAAAATTTCAACTAAAGCTACGTGAGTGTAGTCCAACGCCACGGGAAATGCTCAGTGTGCAGTCGGTAATTCCCCGGCTTTGTTACTCGGTGCAGCTTTAACAGCTAACAAAGCAATGCTGCTGGCTATTGAATTAACTTCGTGTATACGATGTTCAATTCAGGAGTTTTCTGGATCCAACTACGGATATTCATAAAAAAAGTTTGCAGCGATATCTTGTCTAGACTTACGTTGAAATCTAAGATAATTAAAAAATGTAGATTAAGAAAGTAAGGTTGCAACTGATAACGTCAGTGCTTCTACGGACATTTAATGATAATGTCTGATAATGTAGTTACGGGGTTGATGTACGAACTTGATATTTGAACAAAAACTTGCACATTTCCGGCTCGCAAATGGTAACTTATGCAAGCTTCATAATCTTGAATATTAAATACCTATTGAGGGCTTCTGGACATATAAACATCAACAAATGGACATATAAACTTTTGCTCATCTCACAAACTTTTGCATCGTCTGAGTATCAAACCCGGCTCGAAAACAAATATTTCTACCAAGTTAACTACGAAGCTGACAAATATTGCGGATATCATAAGGCTTACAATATGTCTATCACCAGTTCCCGCCCTAACTTCAATAATAACTACCCTTTATCTTGTTCAGGCCTTTGTTCACTGTGGCGTTGTTTAATCAAGCCCCAAAGTTCATCAATTATGGTGTCCGGATACACTGGATCCTATGGTTATAAATTGATTGTATTGTTTGAGAACATGCAATTTGCATTATATCCACCAGCTTCTTTATGTGTTCTAATTAACAGTTAATTAATAAACATTAACAAGTGACTTAGAACTCGTAATCTTACCGGATTTGTTTAAATATCACGATAAAAATTTATAAGATCCCCAATATCTTTTTAATATTTTACAATTAAATTAAAACATTTTACTGCAACTTATTTTTTAACAAGTGGTCCCAGAGATCCCCGTGTCTAATATCCAAAGTTTCGTAGAAATTCGTTTTTTAATACAACTCATTATTGGTATGCGAAACGCCAAACTCAGCTGCATAAAAATACTTTCAAAATTTGCATTTAAATTGCTCTTATTCATGAAAATTTTATTCGGGATAACTGCTTCCTATTCCTCATATTTTAAATTTCATTTTGAATATTTTTGAATACAAAATGTGTAAATGTATTTTAAAAACAAATTAATTATAAAAAACCGTTTAAAAATGGAAACTTTGGCTCAGAAATTAAAGCCCAAGCCTTTTTTGCTGCAAATTTGGAGCTATTTTATTTGATTGGTTACCTACCTATCTAATCTCCTATTTTTGCATAATTAAATCAACCATAATAAAGATTATTTCCATAATAAGCGGAATTAAGGCCCGTTATTAAAATAAATGTACAAAGCAACTATGACGGCTCCGTAGCTTACTAGCTTACTAGCCGTGGAAGCGAAGGTTTGTTTCATGAACGTAGAGTTTGCTTTGGGGTCTTGGGTATTTGTTTTTCTTTATATTTGTCCATGGGCATGAGAGGCGAAAGACTTTTACATATCCCCGCCTCGGGGTATGTCGTCCTAAGCAGATGAAATCGCTAGTTCGCCACTACCGACTAGAGGGTTTTTAGCCGGTTCTCACGATGCTCCGGCATCGTGGCTACGACTGGGCTTATTTTTTTAATTCAAAATAAATAAGTTTCTTTTATTTTATCTCTTACCTATGTCGCACTGCTAGACGAAGGTATTTCCAAGTCCAGTTCCACACATCTCTGTTTTTGAGTATTTCTAGCCATTCATGTAATATATATATAAAATATCCCGCCAGCACTTTTCACGTTAACCTCGGTGCCGTTTTGACGCCAAGAACCCAAAGTGTACAAATTAAGCACATCATTTGGCACAGCGTTTATTTGACGTTTACCATCTAGTGCCAAGTGAGATTCTCAAGTTTAATAACTTAACTTATATCTTATTGAAATCCCGCTCTTTTTAACCAGATTCTTCAATATCGAGCAAGAAACTTATCAAGTACAAGTACTCGAAGACAAAATCGATACCTCATCGACACTCGATTAATCCAATTAAAGTTGTAATTTATTCTTGATGCACTGCTAGTGACAGCTCACTTATAGGGACTCACCGGAGACATCCACAACTTGTTCGCAAACTCGTTTAACTTATAGGTTTATTTATGAGACCCTGGACTGGAGTATAGATAAGACGCAGTGCAGACTCACCAAAGAAATGATGACCTCACGGCCACATTTCTTAAGTTTATTGTAAGATTTGGATCTCATACTGAGCCGCACACATTACTGTTGTCATGGGCGAGGGTCACCATTTACCATCAGGTGGGCCCTCAGCTCGTTCCGCCAATCATTCACATAAAAAAAAAGTAAGGTTTGGAATGAATGGAATGCTGTGACGGCAACGCAGTCTTAGCACACTGCTTAGCGGCAATAAAATAGATTTAAACGGAAAACGGCAACCGATGTTAGGCTCCTATCTATATTTCCGGTTTGAGCTGGGTACAAATATATTTACGTGAAGTAACGATACAGTTTGTTCAGCTTGACTAGACAAGCTCAACACTAGTTTACGTTCCTGAAATATAGATTGAATAAATATAAAAATAGTTTTAAATTGTCATCATTTGACGAGATGATATCAAATTAATGTTGAAAAAGAAAAATGTATTATAACATGTACTAATTTTCCTAATAATGTAGGTATCATTAATAATATAAATAAAAATAAGACACATATAAAATAATACAAATAACATTTTTACTATTTTATACGTGCCTTTCATTTATTTGGCAAACTTTTGTAAAATTACCAATTTTAAGTCTTGTTTTGCTAACTTATGAGACAAGTAAGGAAAGTTATATCATTGAGCATTGAAAAATGATATCTAAAATCTTAAGTCCCATTCTCGAAAGCCACTTTTGTCACTCTGCGCAACTAAATTTAATTTCAACTTTTCCACCACTACCGGACAAAGGTCCACCCTAATATTTCATCCGACAATAGCGAGCAGAATAAAATTATTTGAAGCTCTATTTTTCCGCTAAGAGTAAATCACTTGTTCAAACTTTTAATTCGAAAACGATTGTCTGTTTGATTTACGATGATTACGTAAGCAAATTCCCTTTTGGTAGTTGGGAAATGTCTTCTGATCAGAAGTTCGTCTTGGACGCCAATCTCGAATATCCTTATCAAACGATCAAAGATCTAATCGAAACTTAGTGAAATTGATAAATAAATCATAATCAGCTTACTTGACAAACCTTAACCTCAGCTCAACTCAACATAAATAATAAACTTTATAATCTCTACAAAAGAGGAGGAGCCTAAATTTGGACAAAGAAAAATGTACACTCACTAATATTCATGGTGTAATAACTTTGTTAATATACATATAATTTTATGCCCCGGAAAAACGCGGGAAAAAGGAAAAATAAATACACATATTCGTGATCATATAACGTATATGGGCTGATTCTACATAATATTATAATATGAATCTACAATACAAAGTTAGTAATTCTTATGCGCTAGGATTCCCTGTATCGTGGTTGTCACATATTAAAATTGCCTATCGGAAGTTGTTTAACTAATTCGGAAGTCCAATTATTCATGATCACACATCCCGTTTGGAAATCCGTGACCCTTTCATTGGGTACCCCCACCGAAACGCTTTACCGCCATTAGGTAAATAAATAAATTTTGTCAATATGCTTATTCCATTCAATTTATAAAGTTAAATCGTATGTGACCATAAATGCATGAAATAAAAGATACACTGTACTATTAATAGAATTCCTAAATGCGTAGTTTCGCATTTTAGAAAGCATTTCACTACCACGCAAACTGAAAACTGTTGTAGAAAAGGAAAGTAATAAACTCGGCAGTTGCGAAACAAAGCAGGCTTTTTGAGATTTTCGCAGAATATTTCGGAGAAAATCAGTGGATACAAAGGGTGGGAATTGACTTCCCATGTATAAACAAGTCTATTGGTTTGTTTCAAGCGTCAGTTGAGATGATGGAGTGCGGCTTAATTCGTTGGCTCTACTTAGTTACGTTTTTGAACGGTTATCCTCAATTCAAACTCAAATATATATAATTCATGAACAGTAAAAAATAATTAGAAACTGTTGCTTTAGTTCGTTACACTCGTGATTAATTTACGGCAGAATATTGGTTTTGTAATTTTTTAAGTAGTAAATCATCTAACCATGACATCCGACTGCACGCAGGATAGAATTGGATGGTGAGAGCACAACACCATCAATAACGGAGGAGTTTGCACGAAGCCTACATCCAAACCTCGCCCACATGGGCTGTTGTTATAATTAAATAATCCAAACCACTCATTAATATAATGAAGAATATTTAAAAAATGTAACAGCCGTG
The DNA here is from genome assembly GCA_921293045.1 of Aplocera efformata. Lineage (NCBI taxonomy): Eukaryota > Metazoa > Arthropoda > Insecta > Lepidoptera > Geometridae > Aplocera > Aplocera efformata. The sequence goes on from OV121057.1 coordinate 5,598,424, forward strand.
TTGTCTTGTGACACACGTTTTAACGGGATATTTCAATTTATGTGATGTAGTGACGGTACGAGCTGATACCTAATTACCTCCGCCCATAACAACAGAAATACGACATGATGTCCTCCCCGACCGAAGCATAAGAAGACCCAAGTCTCACTCTGTCGCGCCCGTCGGGGATATTTAAAGATCAAAATAACGCTACAAGGAAACTTTATTAAAATAAAAGAATTCCACCCGAAAGTTCCAGTACCGAGACACGTAGCCAACAGAAGGTAACCTTAGATTGTGTCGGACTACACGTAGAAAATAGGATTTTCTACTTTGCATAATGTTTGCACTGCGTCGGAGATCACACGGTCGACATTGTGCGCGCTCGGCCTTAATTCCTTCATGGACCAATTACGCTTTTTCAGACCGGGTTTTTTAAATTAACTTGAATTTTACCCACAAGTTATTTGTGTTTAAAAAATATTTGTGGTACGGTGATGCAGATAAAAATGGAAATGTGATTTGGGCTCGCATATCGGCATGTTTTTCATATATCGTATGTATTCTTATTTTGGACAACTATCATAATAACTAATATTTTGTGAAAATTTCAGTCCACTATACCATACAAACGTTGAAGTTTCGAAAAAAGGTTCCCTTTATCTTTTTGCTTTCGGACCATGTTAACGTGTTGCTGATATTACACGGTATCGGTTCTCATATTATATATTAAGGCTTTGTGTTCACTTAATCAAGATAGCGTATTACTAAGAACCGATGCGCTCATCCCGAACATTGCTTAGACGTTCATTACAAATCATCTAAGTTAACCAACTCTCCGCCCGTTCAGTGTTTAGATACATGATCATTTAGTGATACCTGAACTAAGCGTTTCCGTGCTTCAGAGTTAACCACTTACTAAAATGAAAATTCGCTTACTAAATAGTGTATAATTGTTCTAGAATCTCCATAAACCATAGTTTTGTTCGGTACCTTTAGGATACTTTTAGTTTGTGCTATTAGTATTATATTGGGGCTAATAGGCCACATAACATACGCTGCCACACGCGATAGTATATAGCCTTTTTTGCGACTATCGACTTTATATCGTACCGGATTCACGCGATTTAGCGCTTGCTCCCATACTACATCGCAATTCAGCACGGCGCTCTGTTTGATCAGCATATTAAAATATGGAACACCTTATATTCCATATTTACGTTACATGCTGTGGGTTGTTGAAGCTCTCGATAATCTACTATCAGACAAATTTTTTTTTTTTTACATATTACTGTAGTAGAATGTCAATAACGTACTTTTTTTTTGTTGGTAGAGAACAATGTTGTTACTGTGATCTAGCTCCATCCATTGGTTGTTGATCACTAATTGCTTACATTAGAAGTATTGTATGTGGGGATTAAACCTCATTCGGTATTAAACTATTAACTATTAAATTTTAAACTCATTTTTTAACACTTCCCAAAATCACTACTCACATATATCATATTGAAATATCCAGGTGACATCAGCATCCTATTTTCGCAATTTGAAAAATTTTGAATCAAGTTGCAGTGATATTTCGATCTCATAAAAGTCACTAATGGAATTTTGGTACGCTATTTAAACGTCAAACCGTATCCGCATTGAAAATACCAACAAGAAAAGTTTATCCTAACGAGATTGAAGTAAATCACCAATTCGGCAATTTATTTGAAAATTGAATTTTAAGTATCCCATCAGTATTGGTATTCTCATACCAATAGGTATTTATGTCAAAGTAGAGTTTGATAATTTAGTGGAAACAGTCTAAAATGAGAGAAACCAAATTTTTGTCTAATTGATAATACACATACGCCTACGTCTTTATTGTTTTTTTATCGGCACATAGAGCCAAATTTGGGTGCAGCGAAATTAAGGCGCCTTCTTTATTTACGTCACTGACGATGCTATTCCAACTTTTTTAGCGTTTTTGTGTTTGTCGAAGTCACGAAGTCACTAGTGAGGCAACTTATGTCCCAGTTGGAGCCCTAATTACAGATACGGACAAGATGGTGAGACTAAGCTTAAATCTAAATTAAATATTTATTCATAGCAACACAAATTATTAATAGTACAGTGTGTGACGTTTGTTGTAATTCTGTAGGACATTATGATCTAGTTTGAAAGGTTTAGCCAGCAATAATATTATATATTTTTTACGACATCTTTACAAATCATTGAAATTATCGTCTTTTCTCGACTATAATATGTAATAAATAATAGTGAACGCAAAGTAAATTTGTCACAAAAAAAAATGTATAAATCCGCCACAATTCTAAAAAGGTTAGCAGAGAAACAGACAGACGAAAACAGCGACTTCGCTTTATGTATAGAGATCTAACCTAAACAATAAGATGTACAATCTCAACTTTGTGATGGCACTCCGTAACTCGCCAGAAAGCTTAGAAACGCGCACTTCAAACTCTGGGTGAAGGGGTTCAATGCCAGTCGCAAGGACAAAAGGTCATAGCCAATGTCAAGGAAGTGATAAATTCCACAGCCTAACTAAGGAAGAAGGCTTTTTAATACTAGGAGGATTAAGAGCTTTCCATAGTGGTATCTCTAAGGTGGTTCAATGGAATACGAAAATAAAAACATTTTTGGATGGTTAACTTTAAGGTAAATAGGAGATAAAATAAGTGAAGGTGCTAAATCGATTTCTAAATCAGTCAAAATTAATCCATCCTACTAATATTATGTTTGGATGTATAGATGGATGTTTGTTACTCAATCACGCCAGAACGGCTGAACGGACCTGGATTAAATTTGGCATAGAGATAGATTATAGTCTGGAATAGCACACAGGCTACTTTTTATCCTGGAAAAATTTACGATTCCCGTAGGATGTCCAACCGCGGGTAACACCGCGGGAGCAGCTAGTCAGTAATAAAATGGTTTGTATTTGTCACCCAACCGAAGTAACATGATAAGAAATACTATGAAATGTGCCTCATCCTAAAATCACTGTTAAAATGTCCCTCGTTAGTCTCAGTACTTAGTCAGAATCTCATTAATCAAACGACCAGCGGTCAGTCCCGGCGAAACCAGGGTATTAGTTACCGTCACCGATAATGAAAAGACTCAGATAAAGAGACGAAGGAATGCTTATAAGTCATGATAATGCACTTTGACGCACTTCGAACGCGAATGTGACTGAAAATTTAAAAGAAAAGTGTTTTATATTTGGTATATATTAATTTATTCAGAAAACCGTTAAAAATAGACGCTTACACACACGTACCTTTATACTAAGAATCCTTTTATCCCAGGTGTCACGGATACACACTAGATCCGAGAACAAGCTGCATGCTCATCACACACAAGTTTGCCCCGGCTAAGAATTGAGCTTCGAAAATCGATAACATGGCATCATTTAACTTAGTTTTAAGAACAGCATGCGTTTCTTTGGTTTATGTACTTTCTAGAAATAAAAGCTCATTAAAACTTTATCAAAAATTTATAGCAGAGAAAAATTAAACTTTATTTATATAAAGCGTGGTTGTAAAATGTTTTGCAAAAAGCTCTACAAAAATTCCGGCTGTTGAACGAAACCACGAATATCTTTTTACTTTTTATAATCTAATTGGTGCACTCTCAACTCTACCGTTTCCTTTTGAATACATAAATGTGGAACGTTAATTTTATTATTTATATCTTTTAAAGGTTACGGAACCTTTCAACGATGGGATTAATGTGTACACCTAAACCACCTTTAATAATATACTTAATATGGACATATTATACGGCGCCATCTAGCACCAAACTAAGCATAGTTTGTATTACGTGAACTAAATAACTAAATATTATAACTCAGTGTAAGATCCAAATCTTATACGGAGTAACATTACTGTTGTCATGGGCGGAGGTCGCCACTTACCACCAGGTGAACCATCAGCTCGTTTCGTCACTTAAACTAATAAAAAAAAGCAAGACTAGATGAGCGAATGGCTTTTAGGTTCGTAATTTGTTGACCCAAAGCGGATCATGTCGAAGTGAATAGTATGTAAGGTTTTAATTAACGAATGACACCGTAATACTTTTTATCCTAGTACCTATATTATGTAAGTTATTGACCGACATCATATTTCAGTTGGTAGTACCTCGGATTTTTGCGCTGCAGGTAATGGGATCGAATCATATGACAAGTGTTTGTGTTCTGTGTCAATATGCATTGTATGTATGAAAAAAAATGCAATTTAAGTATTTTATCAGCTATCTAGTTCCCATAGTCAAAGCTATGCTTAGTTTTGGGCTAAATGATGCTGTGTGAAAATGATGCTGTGTGTAAATGATGAAGTTCATGAATTTGTATTTATTTTAGACGGGTCGTTGTTCAATTCTTTTAAGACAACAAAGTTCAAAGCCGCAAAAGTACAATTTCAGAGCTTTTTTTATTTAATAATAAAAAAGCTCTGAAATTTTACTTTTGTGAATTGTAAAATAAAATAAATAAAGCCATTTTAGCAATTTGTTAATTGCTCCAATGGCTAGTATTTTAATGTTACGACTTTCTACGGAAAAGTATCATAATTTTGACAGGCGAAATCTTCATGAGTAGCTAAATTTCATATTATATTCTGGAAAAAGCCGACCTTTCTCACGATATTTTCAGACAGGCTGTTATCCAGTTGACAGCGTCAGCTTGACTTCGTAATAAAGGAATATTTACTACAATCGTTGGACTACTATCTTCCATAGTAACGTATCTACTCTCCAAAGTGGTCTTATTAAGGTAATGTATTACCAGCACAGGATATTTTGTTATTTTATGATAATGCAAATTTTTATAATAGTAAAAAGCAACAAACTTATTTAGGTCAATAACTTTTTTGATTAAAAAAAAAGCTTATTAATTAAAAAAAGTCCGGAAAGTTGCCCCGGTCGAGAATCGCTTCTAATAAAGAAGGAGGTTTTCTTTTTTAACGTTGTATACATCTATGCTCTTTGTGAACCAGTTTTGACAGTTGGTTTTTTAAAGCGATCTCATAAAAGGTTCAAGAACAAATTTCAAATTACATTATTCTTGTCGCCTTTCCAACATAAATAAAATAACGATGTTAATATTTTTACTTAAGTCGCTCTGGGACCCTAGTGACTATTTTCCTGGGGCAAGGATAAACACAAGTCAAATGTTGCTATGGTAATAGCATTTACGTAAATAAAACTTCTCCATCCTGTACGATATAATAAATAAGAGACTGATTTCCAACTTCAAAATTTTTATCTCTGGCCCTTAGATGCATTCTACTACAATATATTAAAAAAGAAACAATAGAATAGAAATACAAATAGAAAAAAATCTTTATCCTAATTGGTTGATAAATAAAGGAGCACAGAGGAAACAAACAAAAAAAAATACAACCAAATTGATGACCTTCTCCTGATCTTATTTTGTATGTAACCCACCCCATGTCAAGTGGTTATTGCCGCCTATAAACAACGTCAAAACTACTTCAACCCTCCCCTACAGAGGCATGAGGAAACACAAGTCGCATTTCGTTGCGCCCTAAGCGGGTATGAAAAGTTTCATGCGCCTGTGATTTCACTGGCACTCACACTCCCACCACTGCTTGGCGGCAAATTATCAGGTCTGGTGGCAGTCACTTCCCCAGACGAGTTTGGCACAAGTTTTACTACTACTTTTAGTTACTCCTTTAGCACCACCCAAAGAATACTTGAAGGGACTCAAAACTACGGACTCACGGTACTGACCTACGGTCACAAGACACTGGACCCCCCAACTGGACATGATGGCCACACGAACGATCACAGATCTGCACCAAGTCTACTTATCGTGATCTGTGTTGCGATTCGAGAACCATGTCGGAGAGAAAAAAAACGACCAACAATCTGTAAATAGAAATATGATTCGGCAAACCTGGACGAATATGGAGTCGCCAACGTTGGCATTACGTGAATTATATTGTATTCTTAATAAGAAACTTTTTTTTCACATTTAATCAATTTTGATGAAGGTATCGAATATTGGATACAGTACGTTGTTTATAAAAAGGTTGGAGCTTTCAGCCCCAATATATTTTTCCAGTCTTATTCTGTAGATTCCAAATCAGAAATCCTATAACCTGTATTAGAGTCCTGATATTACTTCCAATCCAATGCAGAATCAATCTTAAATCAAGTCCAGACGTCCAACGTTTTCCTGTAATAATCTAAATCAAGTAAAACGTCAAATAACTCGTTTATTGGCAGTGGCGAAATTTATTACACCGCTTCGTCGTGACTCCACTCGGCTCGGGTAAATAACCTGGCAAGTTCTGAAGGAGATCGCTTTAAAACTACTTGTGGGCTTGAAAACGCTATTTAATTCATTCAATTTATTACAGTGAACATGCCCCGTTCAAAAGGAAAAGTTGAGCTTTATTTTCATTCAGTAATTGTTCATATAATGAGTTCCTTCCGCAGGCTTTAATGTTGTGTAGTAGAGTGTAGACAAGTGTGTTAATTTGTAGTTACAACAAAAAGTTATTATATAACATCTACGAGTACAATTACAACTTTTATATAAAACACCCAGATAGGGCTCTCGTGGTATATCGTTTTCAAAGCCCTACAGTGGGAACATAAGAGGTTGAAACGGAACTTTTTATATTATGAATTTAAATATTGGTCTATGATTTATAGTCAGCTGTTCCACTTTAACTAAAGTATTTCTTATTTATAACCAGCTGACTTGACAGATGTTTTCCTATCTTGATTCAAAATTTGATAATCTGCCATAAATATCTTAGAAAATTGTACCTTCTTTCAGTTCTTCCCGATTTCCGACATTTCCCCTGATTTTCTAAAGAAATTATATTATTCAAACCTTGTCCTCGCTATTACGAACACAACGAAATACAAATAAGCTAAATCGATTCAGTCGTTTTCAAGTTTTAGCGAGATTAACAGACAGCAATTGATTTTTATTACTTTGATATAATACATTTTATATTCTATTGACTAATTTTAATATATATAGTATATAAATAGATTTGTAAGTAAACCATACAAATCCGAAAGTAGATATGGAATAGACCTAAGTAATACTACTGAGGTCTATATACTTAGATATAGACGGACTGAAATAAACTTAAGGATTCACCACGATAAACTTCACTCATAACAAAACTCCCCGAATGAAAACATAAACACGAAGTGTGCTCAAATTAATTAAAGCATGTAATCACGTGGCTTAATTAGAATTTCCGTGCCGTGGACGTCAATGTCCCGCTGCTGTCCCGTGGAATTTGTTACAATTAATCACCTGAAACCACACAACCACAGAGAAGAGTTAGTTAAATCTTTACCAGTATACTCAATAGTTAATACTTTTGTCCATCCCTGTCTTACAGACGCCGAGTTTCAATCCGAAGGTTCAAATACAAAAGTGCACCAATGAGTTTATCACTAATTGATGTAAGCAGTACTTATTAATCAAACATTAAAAATTAAATCGAGATTTTTGTTTAAATTTTTTAAATATTATTTATTGGGTGTGTGAATATGACTCCGCCCTTTCTCAACAGATGTCGTTTTTAGTATATTGTTTACGTGTACTAATAAATGACCATACTTGTATTCGATAGTACTGAATGTCAGCTATCTAACGCATTTTATGATATTTGGTTGAAGTGTAAGCAACAATTGTTTTCACCTTTTCGAAAATGTCGGTTTTTATTCCAAATAAACGTCATTTGCGGGAAGTGTTATTACATTATTTTATTGCGAAGAAAACTGCAGCGGAAACTTATCGTTTGCTTGTGGAGATTTATGGTGAGCATGCTCCGTCTAATACAACTTGCAAGGAATGGTTTCGACGATTTCAAAATAACGATTTTAGTACTGAGGATAAAGAACATGGAAAACCACCAAAAAAATTTGAAGATGCTGAATTGGAAGCATTATTGGCGGAAGATTCTTGCCAAACTCAATCAGAATTAGCTGCAGCATTAAATGTTGATCGTTCAACTGTTGCAAAGCGTTTACAAATGATGGGAATGATTCAAAAAGCCGGTTACTGGGTTCCACATGATTTAAAAGAAAGAGACATGGAACGTCGGAAAACCATTTGTGAAATGCTGCTTCAAAGACAGCAAAGAAAAGGATTTTTGCATCGGATAGTCACAGGAGACGAAAAATGGATACACTACGAAAATCCTAAACGCAAAAAAGCTTGGGTGAAACCAGGCGAACCAGGCCCATCACAGCCAAAAATAAATATTCACTGTGCCAAGGTCATGCTCTCTATTTGGTGGGATCAGAAAGGTATTGTATATTATGAGTTGCTCAAACCCTCTGAAACTATTAATGGAGAAGTTTACCGACGACAACTAATGCGTTTGAAGCGAGCCATAGAAGAAAAACGACCAGAATGGGTGAATAGACATAACAAATTAGTTCTTCAGCATGACAATGCCAAACCGCATACCGCAGAAGTCGTAAAAAGATATTTAGAGGGACAGGACTGGGAAGTGTTACCCCACCCGCCATATTCACCAGACATAGCTCCTTCGGATTACCACCTATTCCGGACGATGCAGACAGACCTTACTGGAGAAAAGTTTACTTCATGTGAAAGTATCAAAATTTGGATTGACAACTGGATAAGCTCAAAAGACCAGGACTTCTTCCAGCAAGGAATACGAAAACTACCTGAACGATGGGCGAAGGTTGTAGCTGCAGATGGAGCATACTTTCAATATTTTTTTTTTTTAATTTTGTAAGCGAACAAATGTGTTTTATTTTGACAAAAAGGGGCGGAGTCATATTCACACACCCAATATAATATCAATATAATTTGTATACTGCAATTATTACAGTAATATTTACTAACTTTTGCCTAAAACTGTTATTACAAATCATTTCATAAAAAAATGTCTTATTGATAAAACCATTTGATTAAGGTTTTAATTACCTGGTACTGTCTCTTGCAGCCGATCAGCGCACTACGAATATACCCACTAGCGTGGCGCCTAATGCTGAGCCGTGAGTCGTATTCTAGATATATAAGCTATAACTTGGGCTTATAGTAACTTGATTCGGAACAACTTCCCTGGACAAATTCGGTACGAGATGAACTTGTTCCGAATTAGTCCAGGGAAGCACCTGCCACCATATATTCGGTATATATTCAGAGCATAAATCTTTATTTGCGTTTAACTCTTAATAATTACGTAGAAACGTCATTTTTTTAAATAAATATGTACCTGCGAGATCTTGCGTTCTTAAAACTAAGTTTAGCGCTTAGTCAAACCCTATCTAACCCTCTGAACATCTACCCTATCTATAGGGAAGAACAGCAATAAACCCCTAAATTAATAGGTTCATGAGATGATTCCACACTCATGTCTCAGAATAACGGATGCAACACAATTTAGCTAAGTTTTTCAAATGTTTAGGTCAACTCAAGAAGTAAGACTTAATGTTGTATTTATGTGTGTAAGCAACAGATCACAACAAGGCTTCTAGCTAGTTTCGTCACGACTTACTACATAAACATGCATAAAATGCTTACATAAAAATGCCATCGACCTAGAAAAATTAAAAGTTGTATATATTGTAAAATATACAACTTTTAAACTAATTGTAATTGTAATTGTTAAACTTATTGTATATAAAGAGAAATTTGTTTTTACTGAAATAAGAAAAAGAAAAATGATTACTCAGCCTTAAAGCATAGTAAAGGTAAACTGACACCAAAGCCAGAAAGGAGAAACATTTTAGTCTCACTGTGGCAATTGATGAAGAGAATGGAAGCTAGTGAATTACCTGCTAAGGAAAAACAGCTAGGACAGTTTAAGATAAAATATAAGGAATACACAATTTCGGAATTATTACTACAACACAACAATAATGCTGCAATGCAGTTTGCATCTAGTGCAATTACAGCTAGTATATAGCTAGCAAATAGCAAATGTATAAATAAAAAAAAAATATATTTATTTATCTATGTCAGCGCCACCTAGCTCCAAACTAAGCATAGCTTGTAATATGGGAACCAGGTAAATAGAATACATATAGTACTTACTTTTTTTTATTAATACCTACGTATAATACATATTAATACCTAGGAACAGAATAAACATTTCTGTTCGCACATAAATGCTTGGTGGGAATCGAAGCCACGACCTACAGCGCAGAAGGCAAAGCTACTTCCAACTGAGCTGTGAGGACAGTATTAGTATAGACGATAATATCAAACAAAATTTGTTTCGAGGCTGATACCAATGTTTCATGCATGAATCCATGAATAATATAAGTATATTATGGTTCATGTATTGTACTTCAGAAATGTGTTGTCACGACGGAATGTTGCCAAAAATATTACCGCTAGAAATAGCAAAAACACGATTCAAAAGCATGACATGATACCAGCTTTGCCTGTTTGACTTATACGTGGCTGAATCACTTTGCGTGCAAGTACTAGGCTTCTATTTAATGTTAATTGTATGAGTTAGCAGTTATTTTTCATAAAATGTTACTTACGTTATGGTATTTACTTTATTACAAATTACAAACTATTAGCAAATATACAATATTATTAAGAATTATTAACGTCACTCTTTTCTCGTTGAAATAATCGGTTGACATGATGATGAAGCAACAATATAAAGCATCATAGAGCAATTAAAAAGATACGTTCATATATAAAAGTACATAAAGGATTACTTTCTACTGCACCGGATTCAGAAACGTTTTCAATCAATATTATGATATGCGTTTATCGGTCGGCGATCTCCCGATACAGTTTTCAATTAAGTATCTGGCAAAAAATACTTTAGCATTGTCCCATCAGCACTTAATTTACGAGAACAATAAGAAACTATTGACACACTATAAGCTGTCAAAAATATTCTCATATTTAGTAAAGACCTACTCAGTCATCTAGCTTTTTTACAACCAGCTACTTTGGCTGCTTGAAACGAGAACTCATCTCGGTCCCAACGATCTTTTTTCATGATAAGCTCTTTGTAGATTGGTAATCTGAATTTGAATAAAGAAATAATTACTTCTTTTCATTGAAACATCGAATGAGGGAAGTGGATAATGAGATTTTAGGACATAGACCAGGTGTCTGTGGTGCTAACACTTTTCTGTATTACTCGTTCAACACATTACGTTTTTGCCTTCTTGAATAACGAGTATCTGTTAAAATAATACAAATAAATCTTTAAAAATACTTTTAAAATTAGATAGACAATTAGATTTAAATCTAGATATTGAAATCTAGCAGATCTTAGATTGTGAGCCTTTTAGACAGAGCTTTGTTCAAAATAATAGTAAGCAAACACTTTTCATGGGGGCAATAGCGAACTACAGAACGGAAGATGTTTATACAGCTCAAGATATCATGTAGAGATTTAGATATGTAATGTGATTATGCTCAGAAGATGATAAAAAAATAAATATCTATTTACGATCTTAAACAAATTATATTTTAAATAAACTACTACGTTCGAATTTTTCGTCCGCCGCCATAGTAGTGGTGCCCTCGCATTGCTGTGTTCCGGTGAAAGGGTGTGGGTACCGGTGAAATCACAAGCATATGAGACGTGACATCCCCGTCTCGAGTGATGGGTGCAACGGGGTGCGACTTGTGTCTTCTCATACTTGGCAGGAAGGACCTCGTAATGGCGTTGTTATGGGCGGGTTCAGTTCGTCTCGTAAGATTTGTTACATAATAAAAAAAAAATATTGAAATTCTGCCGCCAATCTTCTGACTTGATCATCAGTTACCAACATCATCTTGGTACAACTTTCAGCTATAAAGTCGATTTAATATAAGGTCACGTAGTCAAATTGCAAAACAGTAACGAAAAAACATTCAAAAGATAAAGTAGTAAACACATTACCACCAATTGCTTATCAGTTTTTCCGTAATATTTCCGACAATTATAAAGAAAATGTGTTATTCCCCAAGTATTTCTTGGGAGACAGGCGGGAATTCCCCATTCATAGCGTGACATGTCTTAGTGATTGATAGCGACGTGATGTTTCAGATTGCGACACACTTCCCGCCTGATGTAACACGGTGGTATTACTTGGCAGATTTTCCTGTACAGTAATTTATATGTAACAATGTTTTTTAAACAGTACGTGCTGAATTTATCTGAAAGTATTGCTACTTAACTCATTTCCGCCACAAGGAAAAAATGCACTCGTATAAAAGACTAAGACACTAAGAAGCCTAATAAGAGCGATTAAAACTCGCATAGCAAGTGTTTGGTACTACCAATTGTATTCTTAGAATATTCTGCCGTAATTGCCATAATATTTTGTGAAAAATTCAGCCCGCTACGGCTTATGGTTCAACTAGCTGCACCCTCGGTGCTACCCGCGGTTTTCTGGGATCAAAAGTAGCTTGTGTAAATCCAGGATATAGCTTATATCCCGAATTTACACGTAAGCTACTGGTAATCCTCGTATCTAATTTCATCCAAATCCGTTAGGCTTTTTGAGCATGAAGGAGTAACAAACATACACACACGCAAACACACACACAAACACGCACACAGTAGTAAGAAAGACAGACAAGCACACAAAGTAAGCTTAGTTACCACAAGAAGAATTTTACGGAATGCTAAAAACGTTTCATATAAACTTTTCATCAAGACGTCGCGTCGTATACAATCGTATCTCCATAAAAACAAATGGCCGGCCAGCAAGGTGACCCCCCCTGCTTCCTTTTGGAAAAGGGACCTGGCTATGTTGTAGTCCAGTGGGGTCGCTTTATAGTAGTGGGCTGCTACATTTCTCCCAACAGTACCCTCGCCGCTTTCGAGGCGTACTTGGACGGGGTGGGTGCTTGCATTCGCAGACACCTATCTCGTCCTGTCCTTGTCTCAGGCGACTTCAATGCTCACTCTTGTGAATGGGGGAGTCGCCGAGACAACGTAAGGGGAGAAACGTTGGTAGAATGGGCGGCAGGAATGGACCTCCGCCTGTTAAATCGGGGATCTGTTAGCACATGCGTGCGGTGGCAGGGGGAGTCGATCGTAGACCTCACATGGGCAACTCCTTCTGCCGCACACCTTGTGTCGGGATGGCGCGTAGCGGAGGAAATGGTCACATTATCCGACCATCGCCACATTGTTTTCGATGTGGCCTTCCAGCCTCCCGACAGTAATACTCGTCGTAGTAGCAGTCCGCCGCGACGATGGGCCCTCAAGAGACTCAATAGAGATCTTCTCGAAGCGGCCGCTATCGTCGCGGCTTGGCCGGAGAATCACGCCCGAGATATCTTACCCGATCCGGAAGGGATGGCGTTCTGGTTCCGGGGCACCATGACGTCGATCTGCGATGTCGCTATGCCCCGAGCCAGACCTTTCAAGCGCCGACAGGTGTATTGGTGGTCGGAAGGGATCAGACGACTTAGGGAGCAGTGTCTGAGTGCCCGACGCCAGTACACTAGATCCAGGAGGCGCAGGCGAGCTACAGCCGAAGAGACGGACAGAGCATACGAGGCATACCGAGGCGCTACAAAGGCACTCCAACTCGCTATCAGCGAGGCCAGGAATCGGTCTTGGAGTGAACTCCTCGAGGGACTGGATAGGGATCCATGGGGGCGCCCGTACAAGATGGTACTGGGGAAGCTCCGGCCATGGGTTCCTCCTCTGACGGAGACCTTGGACACCGCTTTTGTGGGGAGCGTAGTAGACGCTCTTTTTCCAAGGTCTGCCAACAGTTCCCCTCCTCTCCCTGAATTGTTTGAAGACCCGAGCACGTGGTCAGATGATTTGGGGGTGACGAGACAGGAGTTGGACCGAGCCATAAAGCGCCTTAGGGCTCGTAACACCGCCCCTGGCCCGGACGGAGTGCCGGGGCGTTGTTGGGTGATTGCTCTGACCGTCGCCCTGGGAGATAGACTCAGGCAGCTTTTTACGTGCTGCCTTCGTTGTGGAGTCTTTCCCAAGGGTTGGAAAGAGGCTAAGTTGGTCTTGTTGAAGAAGGACGGCAGACCCGCGGACTCTCCTTCCGCGTACCGCCCCATATGCCTGCTAGATGAGGCTGGCAAATTGTTCGAGAGAATAATTGCCGCTCGTCTTTGCGCGCATTTGTCATGCGAGGGCCCCGATCTGTCCGATGACCAGTATGGTTTTCGACAGGCACGTTCGACAGTGGACGCGATTCGACGCGTCCGAGCACTGTCGGACCAGGCCGTCAACCGGGGTGGAGTTGCGTTAGCGGTGTCCTTAGACATTGTTAACGCGTTCAACTCCTTGCCCTGGGGGACGATCAGGGGTGCACTCGTGTTTCACGGTGTACCGCCCTACCTGCAGCGCATCGTCGGTGCCTACTTGCATGACAGAAGCGTGCAGTATGTGGGCAGTGATGTGGTATTTCGACGGAGGGAGGTCGTCTGTGGGGTCCCACAGGGGTCTGTTCTTGGGCCGTTACTGTGGAACCTCGCATACGACGCGGTTCTGCGAGTCAGTCTCCCCACCGGAGTCAGCATAATTTGCTATGCGGATGACACCCTTGTGGTGGCCGGTGGGGACACCTTTGACGAGACCAACGTGCTCGCCGAACAGGGGGTGGCATGCGTGGTGGACAAGATCCACGAGCTGGGACTACGTGTAGCGCCTCAGAAGACTGAGGCGCTGTGGTTCCATAGGATACCACGGAGTAGAGGACCTCCCAGCTCGTCGGTTCGCGTAGGTGACGTTGACGTCGAGGTGGGGTTGTATCTTCGGTACCTTGGCCTCACCTTAGACGGTCGCTGGGGTTTCGAGGAGCACTTCAGCAGATTGGTCCCCCGGATCAAGAGGGCAGCGGGCGCTCTGCATAGACTGCTGCCCAATCTTGGGGGACCGAGTGAAGGAGTTCGCCGCCTCTATGCGGGGGTCGTACGGTCGATGGCCCTTTACGGAGCTCCCGTCTGGTGGCATCGCCTGGCGGGTGTCCGGCGTTGCAGGACTATGTACAATAGCCTGCAGCGCATAGTGGCCATCAGGATCGTACGGGGATATCGAACGATATCCTTTGAGGCGGCGACTGTCCTGGCGCGGTTTCCACCCCTGGACATCCTGGCGGAGATGGACGCACGTGTGTATGATCGTCTCCGCCAGGATGTAGGTACCGCGCCTGCTGAGGTACGCTGGCAGGAGCAACGACGGGCGCTTGATCACTGGTGCGAGAGGCTCCACGAGCCGAGATCTCTGCGCCAGCGCGCCGTCGGAGCCGTCCTGCCAGTCTTCGAAGCCTGGCTGAGGAGGAGGTGGAATGTCACCTACAGACTGACTCAGATACTCACCGGGCATGGGTGCTTTGGTGAGTATCTGACTCGGATCGGTCGCGAACCGACACCGGTTTGCCATCACTGTGGGGGGGACCAGGATTCTGCTCAGCACACACTCGAGGAGTGCCCTTCATGGGAAGCTGAGCGAAGAATCCTGGTGAGCCGGATCGGGCAAGATATCTCTCTTCCAAGCGTAGTTGCGGCTATGTTGGAAGATGAGGCGGCGTGGCGGGCGGTGGTCTCTTTCTGCGAGACCGTTATGGTCAAGAAAGAGACCGCGGAGCGGGATCGCGAAAGGTCCGATCCCGCTCGGAGAAGGCAGGGCCGGGTTGCTCCCCGAGTTCAACCCGGACCGCAACCCCCATAGGGGTTGCGGTGTCTCTCCTGCCCATAGAGGGAAGACCTTCTGGATCCGATAGCAGTCTGAGTGGGGGCTCTGGCTGCTCTACTCGTCGGGTCCAGGGAAGGCTACCCTGCACTGTGGCGTGCAGGGTACGCGGAGTCGGGGGGGGGGCTCTTTTCACCCTCCCCCGGGAATGGGCCTCACGGCAACGTGCGAGAGGATTTCTGGTGAAGTTCCTTTTGGAGAGCCCAGAAATCCTCGAATGCGCAGAGGTCGGCCACCGGAGGGGTTTAGTTGGGTAAAAGTCCCACATAACTCGGTTGTCTCCCCCAGGGCAACCGATGTATCTGTTGCAGATTCCCCTTCGTCAACAAAAAAAAAAAAAAAAAAAAAAAAAAAAAAAAAAAAAAAAAAAAGGTCACGTAGTCAAATTGCAAAACAGTAACGAAAAAACATTCAAAAGATAAAGTAGTAAACACATTACCACCAATTGCTTATCAGTTTTTCCGTAATATTTCCGACAATTATAAAGAAAATGTGTTATTCCCCAAGTATTTCTTGGGAGACAGGCGGGAATTCCCCATTCATAGCGTGACATGTCTTAGTGATTGATAGCGACGTGATGTTTCAGATTGCGACACACTTCCCGCCTGATGTAACACGGTGGTATTACTTGGCAGATTTTCCTGTACAGTAATTTATATGTAACAATGTTTTTTAAACAGTACGTGCTGAATTTATCTGAAAGTATTGCTACTTAACTCATTTCCGCCACAAGGAAAAAATGCACTCGTATAAAAGACTAAGACACTAAGAAGCCTAATAAGAGCGATTAAAACTCGCATAGCAAGTGTTTGGTACTACCAATTGTATTCTTAGAATATTCTGCCGTAATTGCCATAATATTTTGTGAAAAATTCAGCCCGCTACGGCTTATGGTTCAACTAGCTGCACCCTCGGTGCTACCCGCGGTTTTCTGGGATCAAAAGTAGCTTGTGTAAATCCAGGATATAGCTTATATCCCGAATTTACACGTAAGCTACTGGTAATCCTCGTATCTAATTTCATCCAAATCCGTTAGGCTTTTTGAGCATGAAGGAGTAACAAACATACACACACGCAAACACACACACAAACACGCACACAGTAGTAAGAAAGACAGACAAGCACACAAAGTAAGCTTAGTTACCACAAGAAGAATTTTACGGAATGCTAAAAACGTTTCATATAAACTTTTCATCAAGACGTCGCGTCGTATACAATCGTATCTCCATAAAAACAAATGTTTCTGGATATAAATTAGTCTTATTCGAAAAATATTTTCGCAAGCGAAACTATAAATAAAGCGAAACAAACAAATATTTTGTTGTGGCTCATTCGAGTGTGACATGACATTTTTCATGTACAAACAAAGATCTTTCCCCGTTATGTGTGGAAGATTAATGTGCAGGCGACAGCTCGGTTCAGAACCGGAAAGTGAATTTTGGTTTTCTTAAATAAGTTCCTTTTCCTAGCAATGATAATAAAATGAAGTTCAGGACTTTTACATTTCCATTATACGTTATACAGTATTTGCATGGGTGACCGTTTATTGGAATTGAGCTGATCGCCTTGCCGTTCGAGGATACGCTTACATATGGGTTCAGGGTATATAATTCAGACGGAAAACTGACTCTAGAATTAACCACTTACTTTACACAATGGAAAAAGAAATACATATAGTATAGAGCCAAAACTAAGGCCGTAGTTAAATAAACTGCTCAAACAGTTTTATGAAAGAATGACAAATATGAATATCTACCTATTCAAATAGACATACTTTCGCTCTTATTAATTTAGCGGAATTAAACAAAAACAACCTGCCCAGTAGAAGGGACAATTTTTTTACTAAATTTAAAAAATAATTTCTCCCAAAATTGCCTTAGGCAGTGAAACAATGGTGCCTTAATCATGCCCGAAATTTAATTAAACGTAGCGTTCGGGATGTCCCGTCGCACGTTGTATACAAAATTTGAATCATGTTTATCTAGGTCTATCATTTGTTTGCCGACGTAGGTAGAGGCGCAATAGGACATATTTTTTGCTTATAATTACGATAAGCTTTTAAAATCATATGGGCCGTGTGACACAATCCACACAATAGTCGTATAAAAAAAATGCACGTTTATTTTCCAATAATGCTGTAACCTTGTCGCTTCTTAGTAAGGACAGTCACAACTTGCCCGCAAGGCAACTGAAATAATTCGATGTAATAAAACATCATTAAATATAAGCCTGTAAGCCCAATGACCCTCCAAATTCGCCCGGAGCTAAAAAATATTGGTTTTTAATCTCAGAGTAATAACAGCTTAAGATCTTACGAACATGGAAAAAGAAACTTGAGGCAAGGTCCAATTTATTGAAAAAGCATTAAAGTTCATAATTTTTTTAATACTTCGGAAAAAGTACATTATTTATTTATTGTATTTTATGCAGCATATATATGTAATTTCTTTATGCCTAGGACTTCTGAATTCAATAGCTTTTTATTTCTATCTTATATCTCGCCCACCCACATTAGTATCGTCTCGGCTAATAGAAATAGCCACCGCTTTGGAAGTCCCGGGTTCGATTCCGAAACTGTGTGATGGGGTGGTAGTCTTGTCTTTTTGTGATTGTTTATGACACCTACGACACAGGTAGTCAGCCTAATCCAAGTACAAGGAATGTGTGTGTAAACATTATTATTTTATTTATTTATAACGGCTCGCAAAAAATAGGCTTTGCGGGATATTTGGGACATTTTATTTCATCAAAATCAAGTAAATTAATTGTTTCTGTTGATATCTTAGAGGTTATATGAACACGACATTTAAAAAAAGTTCCTACGAAATCATACGTGCTTAAAACTAATTTTGGCGCTTGTTATGTATTTAGTATTGTAGCATAATTGTAAGACTATAAGTTACAGTTTTCGTATACAATATATATGAAAGAATATATAATAAATATATATAATATGTATATATTGATTTCATTCCAAACTCATACCCAATTATTCTTTTATATTTCAAGTATCATTTCGACACATGAAATTGAACATACACAAAAAATATCCATAAACATATAACGTGTCACACGAGCTACCTTTCATGGTTCTGCGTCAAGGGTGGAACAAATTAAATTCAAGCTTTTTTGCCATATTTTATAGTAAGCTTTTAAAATAAGTTTACGTTTGATACAAGTATGATGAATGACAGTAATTGTATGAATGACAGTAAATGTACTTACTTAATGACAGTAATTGTATTACTCTCGGGACTTTAATAAAAAAGCGTATACATTGATAATAAAAAGGTAACCTTTCAAAGAATTATCACGGAAAGCTTAAAATTGTGTTATCATCTCTAGTAATCATTGTGTTCATACTTGTACACACTCTATACGTAACGTACTCTGAGGATTTGATATTAATTTCGAAATGGCAAATAACTTGTAGTTAGTATTTTCATGTAGTTCAACTTTTGCAAATTTTAGTTGAGTGATGTAAACGATCTTTTAGCCTCAATGTGACCTTAAACAAAATGGGACCTATAAAGTAAACGGTGCTTGTACTTAAAAATAAGGGTCCTGCACATTTGTGTTTTTTTTTTATTAATTCATTATCCTCTTTACAATCCAAGATTAAATTGTTTAGGAAACATAAAAAATGGACAAGAATCATTATTGAACTTGTCAGCCCGAACTCAGACCTAAAACACATCAAAATGGGAAGAATAAAATCATGAGGACATTCAAAATATCAAGATAAAGACACATGAATAAACGTTTATAATAATAACGTTTACACACCCCTGCACCAGAATTCTCTGTGCCGTAGATAGCTGAATAGACAAATACAGAAACACAAGACAAACAAACAAGACCCCAGAATAAGCTTTACGCTCGTTACCCGGTGCAGACTGTAACCCGGCTGGAAACAAACCCGGAATTCCACGCTTCGAAGACGGTGGCTACAAACTAAACAGGCAGCAACTTGTTAAATATCTGATACGAGTTGACAGTTCCAAATACGTTTACTGGAAGATTGGAACGCGGTTAAGGCGAGTTTACTCTAATAAACCTGTAAAGTGAAGCATAGCACACCAATGATTCCGCCACTAATTGCCTTGTGCCTTTCTCTTGGGTACGAAATACCAAAATCGTAAAGCATCTTATAACTTCCAAAATTTTGTATCATAAATATTATACAATGCATACTATTCAATCGAGTCATGGTTGTCCCAGTGTTTTTATAACATCTGTGGTTTTATAAATTACTTAAGCAATATGAATAGCTGGTCAAGCTATTTAATCCTTGCGCCACCGAGATCAGGTGTAGTTTATATGAAACCTTTTGTTTATTTACACGAAATTCAGTCTAGGTCGTTAGGTATAAGGTGCTCAGGGCAGACGCGGGGAGTGGTAATGCCAGTTATACAAGAGACTTCAGCAGACGCGAAAGCGACAAGCAGTAGCGAGCCAAATGTTCAATATTTAAAATTACCCTGCCTCCGAAGCGAGGGGTCCCGGGTTCGATTTACGTCTCATGCACTTGTAATTTCACCGGCAACCACACCCTTCCACCGGAACACAGTAAGACAAGCAGTACTGCTTAGCGGTAGATTCCAGATAAGGCGGCAGTACCGCTCCGGACGAACTTGGCAGGAGTTCTACTGCTACTTTTCGTTGCTCCTTTCGCACCACCCAGGGGAAACGTGTAGGGATTCTAAGGGTACTCACCAACGGACGCGGGTAACTTGGCCCCAAACTAAGCATAGCGTGTAAAATGCGAACTAGATAACTCATAGAATGATTTACTACTAATTATTTGTAAATAAGTACATAATTATCCTAATATATAAAATACAAACCAGATCAGACTGAAAATGGTATTCGGGCTTGTATAAACTTCAATATCCCTGCCCTGAACTTGCACTATGACTTCCAAATAACAATGAAAACATCCCATTTTTTGTATGGGATGTTTCTTTGTTACTAAACTCTGCACTCATTATAAAAATGAATTTCAATCGAATACGCGATCCTCGCTTACTATGGGGCTATGTCTAAAAGTAATAATAAAAAGTAAAGTATACGAGTAATAGTTAGAATCATGCGCAACGAGAGCGTAGTGGGGCACTGGTAGTCTTCTGGGCACTGGTTGACCACAAGTTCACCAATGAGTCATATAGATGAAAAAAATATTTTCCAAAACTTCGATGTCATGTGACATCTATCAATCCGGATTGGGCTCCCATGGTGAATCAAAACCCATTCGCTCTCAACTATCGAGAGTACTGCAGTGGGAACATTAGAGACTGATACGGAAGAGTTACAATTTTGCGCAATACATTATGCGCAAAATTATATATAATTAATGAAGTGGGATTAGTATTAATTAAAAAAATAACAATTTCCCAATCAAACTACACTACACTAGGAACTTGTATGTCGCACTGATTGTATTAACACAACTACAACAACAGTGACTGGTCTCACAGCTCAGTCGGTAATAGCTCTGCTTTATGCGCTATACGTCTCATGGGTTCAATTCCCACCCAGGTCAAACATTTGTGACGAATATAAATGTTTGTTCTGTATCTGGGTGTTAATATGTATATACATATAAGTATATATTTACAAAAAAAAAACTATTTAAGTATTCTATCATTTATCTAGTTCCCATATTATCAGCTATGCTTAGTTTAGGGCTAGGTGGCGCTGTGTGTAATCTCCATAAATATTTATTATTATTAACTCATCCGAGAGTAAAATTCATTATCATTACAAAAACATTCTCTCCCATCTCACCCAGCAATGACCAATTAATCTTTTAGACCTGAATCGCTAAATTTGTGACACTCGCGTTGCTTGTCGCTTCGCCCTTCACTGTACCTGTCGAGGCCTTACTCCACCGACGCCCTCATGTGGACGAACCGATCACGGCCCACAGCACACAATTTGTTTGATCTCGCTGATGCTCCGGAGCTATTTGTGGCGAAGGCCGCCTGATGACGACCGCTCAACTACCCTGGCAATGACATACAACTTAAATACAGACTTTGTAAGGGCGACGCGTGCGTAGCCTTTTAAGAGATAGTTAATTAAAAAAAGGTTTTTTGTCTGTGGCAAAAGAGATGGCACTTAGCTAAAACCCACTTGATGTTAATTACTAATCTCCGCCTTTCGGGTTTTCTATTCAAATCCTCCCTACCTGGCTGCGGGAAACCCTGCGCCGTAATCATGTTACCTCGTAACATAGGGGCCGAACGTCTCATACGCTTGTAATTTCACCGGCATACACCATTCATACAGCATTGAGTACATCACTTACATAAGAAATTTTTTTATGTTCAAGTAACTCATATCAAAATGGATATGAGGTAAATGTTATAGGAGTTTCTTTTTGCAGACGATGAGATATTAAAAGACGCTTTTGCTTTGTTCCAGATCGCTTATGCTCCCGCTGGCTACAGAAAAGTATGCCAACGAAACATGTGCCAGAAATTGGAATACTGGAATACAATGCCTGCCAAAAACGTTATTTTGAAATGGCTGCGGGCAAAACAAGGGAAGCACAAACACTTACCACGGGGTTAGCGGTCTGATCATATGAAAAATATGAACGCTACGGACCCTGACATACTGGTGGCAAGGAGCCAACTGGACACGTTCAGAGGGCCAGAGTATATGGTGGAATCTATCGGAAATTTCAACTCCTCTATCGAATTTAACTTCACCTACGAGAACGGCACCTTCAACGGAACCAATTCTGAGCTCTGGAACGATTACATCAAGCTTCTCCAAGATCGCGCTGTTCTCGTCGCCTTTTTACTCTTGTTTTCCCTGACCACAGTATTTGGCAACATGTTGGTCATACTTGCTGTGGTGCGAGAACGTTACCTCCACACATCTACCAACTACTTCGTGACATCACTGGCGGTCGCCGACTGCCTGGTCGGTTTGGTTGTCATGCCGTTCTCAGCGATGTATGAAGTCTTAGAACACACGTGGTTCTTTGGTGTCGATTGGTGTGATGTTTGGAGATCATTGGATGTTTTATTCAGTACAGCGTCGATACTGAACCTGTGCGTAATCTCCTTAGACCGATATTGGGCTATAACGGACCCCATAACGTATCCGATGCGAATGAGCGGACGCAAAGCAGCAATTCTTATCGCCGCAGTTTGGGTGTGTTCTGGAGCGATATCCTTTCCAGCCATCGCTTGGTGGCGCGCCGTTCGCACGGAAGAAGTGCCAGATTACAAGTGCCCGTTTACGGAAAACTTAGAATACATAATATTCTCATCGACAATTTCATTCTATCTGCCTCTATTTGTAATGGTGTTTACTTACTACCGTATTTATCGTGCAGCGACTATACAGACGCGATCTTTGAAAATAGGGACTAAGCAAGTGATAAGCAAGTCTAGTGGTGAGTTAGAGTTGACTCTTAGGATACATAGGGGGGGGACTATGCGGCAGCGTAGTGAAGTGTGTCAGGGAGTGTGCACGCCTGAAGAGGCCGATCAGGAACCTCTGACTGCTCTGCAGAACAATGGTCTGTCTCGTTCGTCGACAAAGCTGACTAACGTGACGCATGGCAAGAATTTGCCCAAAAATTTCTCTCTGTCACGAAAGTTGGCCAAATTTGCGAAGGAAAAGAAGGCGGCAAAGACTTTAGGAATAGTGATGGGTGTATTCATAGTGTGTTGGCTGCCTTTCTTCGTGGTGAACCTTTTATCGGGAATCTGCTCTGCGTGTATAGCTCACGAAGAGATCGTGAACGTGGTTGTCACGTGGCTGGGCTGGGTCAACTCTTCAATGAATCCCGTTATCTACGCTTGCTGGAGCAGAGATTTTAGGAGGTAAGTGAGATAAAATGTTCTTTTAAAAGCATACTAGCATACATGGCAAAAAAAGACTATAATAAAATCTGGCATTGGACATAATATTTATAAGTCCATAAATTGAATGAGGCCTTTATACAGGAGTAAAATTATAGGCTTTGTTGGTACTCATTTGATAGCCGACCATGGTCAGATTTTATGAAAAAAATGAACTTGTAGGTAGCTTTAGTATGAGAACTCGCTCTAGGAGTAATTTTAGCAAATGATTTCATACAAAAGAGTGTAATTAAAGGAAGCAATACAAGCAACAAAAGAATCGATAAGGTCATCGATTGTCGCGCACATGTTTCTGTGACAATGAAAGCCGTTCAGATACGAGGCCCATAATATTACTTTTATACTTATGAAGCGGTCGTGACAAAGCTTGTCTGGATTTCCATTATAGATCATTTGATTAAAGCAAGTCTCCACCCAATCAGTAGTTGGATGGGTGACCGTTAAGTGGCATTTAAATGCACTTTCTTGCTTCGGAAGGCACGTTAAGATGTCAGTCCTGGCTATCTTAGTCGATAAGCCACGTTAAAGGCCTTCGGCTGGATTGAAAACTATGACATCCGAGATAGTCAGTTACTCACACGAAAAGAAGAAGAAGATAACTATGAAATGTATTTCTGATAAAACCATTCAATTTAGAATATAGCCTACTGTCACCTACAAAGTAATAAAGTCACGTTTATGCAAACTCTCATAGCACCAGAATTTGCACGTATCTAACGTTCGGAGGGAGGTGATTCTACGCAAAATAACGAGAATAGATACAGACGTATACCTTATGAAACTGCTATAGACATAAAGATTATTGAGTTGCTATCCAACTTTGACGCGATCACAATTTCGATGCTTTCTGTTTTACTTTTAAAGAGAGATATATGATTCAACGACTTCATAAAAAAAAAGCGTGTATCTCTTCGTCAACCGATAACCTAATTCGATGATTGTATTTATAAATGCGAATGTAGCATTTATTATTGACGTTAAACAAGATTTATACGTAGACATAATATGAAATCTCATAATTCGTATCGATTTTGTTATTTTTGCGCTCGTTTCTTCTTTAAATACTTCCCCATCGAGGATCGGATAGTTTTGAACAGATGCGAAACTTAGTAATAAGAACGCAGGATCTTGTAGGTACTTATTTTAAAAAGTTGGTTCTAAATATTTTTTTAATAAAGAATTTTGGCCCTGACTTTGACTATCAAACATATCACAAAAAATACACAGGTCTTATGTCAAAAGCTTTCAAATTATATCCTAATTATATCTTCATTTACATGAACGGCTTCAAGAAGCAGTAGAACTTGTGCCATGTTTGTCCGGAGAAGAATTGCGCTCAGGGTAATCTGCCACTATTGCGCTCGGGGTTGTGGGGAGTACCTGAATCGTATTTTTGTTATTTTGGGCGGCGTAATCTACTTAACCATCAGGCAAGCTATACGATAATTCAGTCACATAAAAAAAATATTTTGTCTATTCTATAGCGCTACTGGCTGTGCCCCGCGTTTTAACCTATGGTTAAAAAGTCAACATGGGACGATGGGGAAAAACTGACATATTATTATAAAATGAAATATTATTAAGTGATAAATGGAAAAAAGGAAATGAGTTAAATCATTCCAAAGGTTTACTGTTCGATCGGTTCTTTGCCGTCATTGAATTAAATCAAATGCCAAAACTTGTAGAATAAAATTTACCAACAAACTCACAGCTCTTCCGATTTGTAATTTTATTTTGTTATGCAAAGTAGACAGAAAGCTTTTATGTTAAATTGGGCCCGACTTTCGGTTCAACAAATTATTTGCATGTATAAACTTTATTTTAGTTGTTTATTTGTAACCAAACGATTTAAGATTGATTAATGTTCGTCAAACAAAAATAACAACAAGTCAAATGTATTTGTTCGAGTATAATGAAATCGTATTAATATAATAATAAATATGGAAACTAGCGTCTCTTGGCAGCTTCGCTAACATGGTACTCGGGGGATGCCCTAATTCCCTTTTCTTATTATTGTCCTCTTTGTCAAATACGAGTATCATTCAAACTTTAGTTTTCTCAAACTAATTTATTTCTTTAGAATTCGGACTCGCATCTCGAAGGTTTCGTACCACTATTAGTATATTATATTATTTATTTAGATTTGCATCCGCAAAACACGTAACATCTCCGTCTCAATGTGACGAACGCAACTCGATGCGACGACACAAAGTACTCGTAGGATCGAATAGGTTTCTTTTTTATCTTGTGATCGTGGATGGTGTAAAAATAAAGTAATTCATTTTATTTTTACATCATCCACCATCAAACGTTACATTTTGAATGACGTCGATTCCATAAATCTCGCGTGAAAATTTTACAGAATAACAAATAATTGATTTGTGTTTTATAAAGGCACGCGTGAAAAGGGCATGCCCCGCGCGATGTTGGGCCTGAAATAGGGTCACTGCTATCTACAAAATAGAAACAATGCTTACACCATGTCAGTTTTGCCACTTACTAATTTGTTTGAAACACGTTACTTGAACGTAATTTTATGCAGAAGCTCTGGCAAAATATTTTGGGGGTCCATGTTGCTCGCGTCCATAGGTCCCCCGGGTAGTAAAAGAAGCAAACCCAAAGTTACTGTAAAAAAAATACAAACTTATGCCAAGTTCGTACGGAGAAGTATACTGCCACCTCTCCTGGTAATACACTGGGTGAGCTCTCTGCTCGTCTCGTCACGTTAGTCATATGATAAAAGCTGAAGCTACATATCAAGTTTAGCTTCAACGCTAAAACCATGGACTTGTCAGCTTAGTTCAAAAGCTTGCCTAAGCCTTTTTTGTCCGGTGTCTGCCGTGTGAATTCCTGTTGGCTGTCAATTTGATCCGGCCACGTCCCGACGCATGAGACGCGCGTGCCTAGCATCATAACCCAGGCATAAATATTGATCTAACTTATATGATAATAAATCATTTCTTTTACAAATATAATGGAGGTGTTTGTTCTGAGTGATCCAAATTCGGAAACATTTTTATTATCTGGTCAGATACACAAAGGCAGTTACTTTCGTTGGGCTACGAGCAACGCTACACAGGTTGCGTATTTAACATGATTTGGCGATCCAATACATTGCAATTTAAATCCATCTTATCTTTAAAATATTGCAAATGATTTTTCATATTGAAAAATTTTAGTTACTCTTAACTCTTTACTTTACTTTTATCTGCTACGGTGTAAAATAGAGGACAAAATAGGGCCTAAAATAAAATCCTTATTCTGCTATTATGGAAATCAGTGATGATTTTTGACCAGCATATTATATCCAATAGACATCCAATAGACACCAGATATTTTTTTATCGAGTCTTTTTTCACTATTCGTGTTTTTACCAAAACAGAACTTTTTATTATTAATAAACATCAGATGTCGAACCCAAGTAGATACTTTAGTCCTTTAGAGACAGTTTCAGTTACTATGAACTCTTAAATCGATTTTTTTGGTTAAGTGACTTTTTCTATCACAGAAGATGAACAATTCCATAAGGTCTTCATAAAAAAAACACGAAATCGAACTGTAAATGCTATACTACCGTTGTAACTACCGCTTGTAATTATAGAATATATTTTCAAAGCTACAAATGGTAGTGTACCAGCAATAAAGCGAGCTCCTATAAAAATATACCATTTCGTATTTTTATCGTATGGAATCTCGCTATTTCACCTACACGTGTTTTCTTTGTGATATTTATGAAGAGCAACTAACAAATCGGAACAAATACAGTTAGCAAATATCCAACTCACAACGTTACATATAAACGTTTCGGCTTATACCTTTTTATCAACTTATATTTGTTTTCTTTGCTCATTATATTACTTTTGTTAAGAAGTGTGTTAACGTTGATTGATGCTGGACCTATATTCATCTTCAATTATAATCAAGCTCCTTACTGACTGTTCCGTACCTTAGTTAGTAGTATCTCTGCCTTCGAAGCGAAGGGTTCTGGGTTCTGGGTTCGGTACCCGCCTGGGGCACACTATGTGTGATTAACATTAAGTTTGTTCTCGGGTCTAGGTTTTTTGTCTTCTGTTTCTGTTTTTTTCCGACATATAGAATCTTAGTGTCAGGATTGAATGTGTAAATGAAATACTAGACCTATTAAAAGCTTTTTTCAAAATTCTTAGGTAACTATCTTATACTATATACTTAGGTATAGCCAAAAATAAACATGAGCAATACGACAAACCAATTAAAAATTACCTGGAACATAATTTTACGGTTCATTAATTTTCAGCTTTTTAATCTTAATCTCCATAAACTCCACTGAGTTGGCAAATAAATTATATTCCAAAAATGAACTTAGCTCGCTAAGCCGAATCTTTACCGACATTAATTCATTAAAAGGTTTCATTTTTAGGGCTTCATCATCCCTTTTACCCGTAGCTAGGCGAAATTATAATTATGAATAATGTAACGTCTGATTATTACGAGCCTTCGAGGTGGCGTCTTGTAACGATGACCCAGTTTTAATGTTGCTTGTGATCATCATAAACAAAATAATCAAACTGCTGGTTTATACTCTAACAATGATTATGATATTTTAGTTTAATGTAGGTGTTAATGAAGTTCAAAATCTAAGTGTATAGCTCAGAAATAAACTTTAAACCTTTTTTTATAATCTTTATGTTACCGTAATGAGACGAGACAGCTCACTTTTTTCTTAGGTATGTATGAGATTATGAATCACATCGCGTTATGCCCGTTACTCCGAGACAAATTGTCCCACTAGAAAGTGTTATATCAAATGCAAATAAATATGACAAAACGAATAATTAGGATTCAAACTCAAACCCAGGGTTCTATAGAACTGATTGTAATTTTTATTATTTGTTGGAAAATCTGTCACAATACACCAAACTTCTTTTTATGTTACTAATGTGATGTATAACAATATATGTTACTGCTGCCTATATAGAAGACTGACAGTCTTATTTGGGTATACTTAGGCTCATTCTGTCTTTAGCCTAGTCCTATCTTTACAATACTTACCTAACAATAATTACACTTCTCTCGACAAGAATTTATCACAGTTATAAGTACGCAGAAACGACAATCTGTGACTCCATTATTGAGTTTATGTTTGTCGTTCAAACTTTGTTCTTGTTTGATGAAATTTAAAAAAAAGTTGTTTTATTGGGTACTAATGCAACTTTGAGGTTTACGGCTTAGTTAATGGGGTCAGCCAGTTAAAGCTGTTAAAAAGGAGTTGGAAAAACATAAAATGAGGAAAGCGTCAGGACTTTAAGAAAGTTTATTGTTACATTTTTTATTATTTGATATTCTTGCAAACCATTTGAGCTTTTATTTTACGTTTCACCGTCAAACTCTGATTTATCTAAATATTGAAACAAGTAAACATTTCTCGTAAAATAAACTTTCAACGATTCTCTCTACATTCCTTAACATTATAAAACCGTTATAAAAAAGTAAAAGTAATACTACTAAAAAATAAAACTAAAAGGATCAATGAACCCGAAGGTAAAAATATGTCTCTACCGCCACTCGGTGAATTAAATTGCCCATATTTTTGTGGCCAGATGCAGCCGTGTTCTATATCTAAAAATACGTCCAATCGTTCCGTGCTTCATTTTACTTTAATCGGATTTCATACCGGGATCACTGTAGTGCCAACTCTGACCCAAAACTCTTTTTTGGCTGAAATTCAAGACTGAAAATTGAACTAATCTAAACGAATAAGCCTTTGAAGCCTAATGGAGCTCGCTAGAATAAACCAAGCGTATTAATATGCAGCAGATTAGGGTTAGCAGTTTGAAATTAATTTCATAAGCACGGGCTTTGAATTCGAGTAGGTAGATGGAATTTTCGGTGAAATCTGCACGTTGTGTCGAGCTCAGCTGCGACTTTAATTATCTTTCGTTCGGTGAGCATCTCGTTAAGTTTTAATCAGAAATTAATTATTGAGTCCATAAGACTATAGCATTGTGAAGAATCCGGAAGTAATTTATAGAACATAATTATGTAGAAAATGCAAAAATGTTTCCAAAAACCGAAATTAATAATTTTCGTATAGAATAAAATATACTAATTATTAGTTATTTTTATTCAATAGTCACACGACGCCATTAAATCTCAATAGTTAGTTTGAGGTTAGATGACGCTCAGTAAAGAGTCCATGCATCCGAGGAGCGGGAGAGAGAGAGGAATCCTCTGTCTCATCCACTCCGGAGGGTGAGGACACGGAGGCGAGCTAGACAAGCTCGCGCTCCGTCTTCACTTGGAGGACCTGGGGCGTCGGATGCGGGGGCATCCGGCACCCCTCACCATGGATAAGGTCCTCCCGAGGAGTTGATGCCCAGCTTGCCCCTGGGCATAACTCGAGCCGAATGGGGGGGATCACTCCTCCCGAGGCGGGTCTGCGCACCGACGCGGACGAAGACGTCCATGCATGTCCCTCGTATCTACATACAAGTTTTAAACTTAGTTAGATCATGGAATCCAAGCACAACTGGAAACAGGTCTTACCACGATAACCAATATATACAGAGCACATAGTACTAGGTACATAGTACATTTAAAAATATTTTTTCTGTTACTTTTTGTTACTTTTTCCTTAAATAATAGTGTGAACCTACATAATTTAAGACCTTTTTTGAAATAAACTATTATTATTATAACTTGTACTTCTCCTGGTTCCCCTAACTAGAATACCGTCTAAATTCTTAATTGTAACACATATTAACACCCAGACACGGTACAAAGAACAAATTATATTGTGTGGAGCATCAGATTAGGATTTAAGTGAGGGCCGGTAATGCAATCTAGCTACGAAGCAAGCGACAAGCCTACATCTCACGGTGTCTCATTGGTGTAATCGATAGCGGGAGACGTACATTTAAAAGACTTGAATTAATCTGTTATAAATGTATTTTTTTTATCTCTTTCTCTCTCTCTCTCTCTCTCGTATAAGATTCACTGATGTTGATGATTTTTAGCCTGAGCCCGAATGACTTCGACTTGGCCTTTCGACCAAGCACCGATCAACAGTTGCGGGCAATGTGGGCAAACCCACATCCCTAATTGAGGTTAATAGGCTAATATCAAATATCAGTAAAATGTAAATTTAAAAAAACATCAATCCAATTGTGCGAGTCCAATGTTCGACTCGCACTTGGCCGTTTTTCGGTGAACCCGCGTTGTGTTTTGGGGGATCACGACAATTCCTTGCGTCACGAAGTACGTAAGCGCTTGCTTCGAATATCACTAGCCAACTGATTAGTTGGAACCTGCAGTGGGAACTGGCAAACTGTGAGAATACTTAGGTATCACATTTGTGTACTTATGAAATGATTGGATGAACGCAATATACATATTCAATTACCTACTCTTTGGAGAACGAGGCCATCACAATGGCGCCAGCAGAATACCAGTGTCGGGATATCTAGGTACTGCCTGACAAATGCTGAACTGGAACTATTTTCGACGCAAATTATATCCGAGATGCGTAGATACGAAATTAGGATATATTTACGTTTTCTTAATTGTCTCGTATTTATTAGGTAACTTTGTGTTGCTGTTTACTTTTTTTCTGTCACCAATTTTGTCCTCATACTTATTCTATGGTGTCAAATTAAATGTTTTTCTCCTATATTCTATAATATGTTTGGTCAACCTAATTAATATTATAAATACAAAAATAAGTTTATTC
This sequence comes from Aplocera efformata, assembly GCA_921293045.1. Taxonomy (NCBI): domain Eukaryota; kingdom Metazoa; phylum Arthropoda; class Insecta; order Lepidoptera; family Geometridae; genus Aplocera; species Aplocera efformata. The sequence goes on from OV121057.1 coordinate 5,629,659, forward strand.
ATTATTTGTTTTTTGTTACGCTTTCACGCCTAAACCACAAAACCGATTTTAAAAATTCTTTCACCAATTTAAAGCTACATTGTCAGCGAGCAACGTCGCATAAGTTTTGTTGAAAATTTGTATTCAAATAAACCTAAACAAAAGACTGTATTTCAAACAGACTGTATATCTTTGAAATTTTCATACGAATATATCAAAGAAAATAAATAGATATGGGTCACATCAATGGTTACAAAACATTGTTCCCTTAAAAAATTATTTGCACAAATTTATAACAAGCACTTGACCAGTGCTTTTCAGTTAAGTAATAATGTTTGCGTAACATAATTAACGTAGAATGTTCTATTAGCGTTCAAATTAATTCAATTGAGTTCCCATTAAATTTTACTGTTATGATTCTCCGTGAAATCGAGCTCCTCTCAAATTAATACTTTTAATTACCCATTTAGGAAACTTGGAACGTAGCGGACCCTATAGCCTTAGGGGTTAGTTTCCCTTAGCAGAACAATTAGCAAGTCTGGCGACTATCTAACTTTAGTGGTCATCGATGCAGTATCTAAGATTTGAAGTCACCCATTGGAATTTTGACCAAATCAAACATTCACTCTCTTTTCAACACTAAAATATGGTTAATATATTTAAACAACTCCATCGTAATCATCATTAATCAGCAAAAATATTAAGTAACAAACATACAAAGAAACAGCTGAAAAGAGCACCACATCCTTTCATGAAGTCTTTTATATACTTATAATAATACGCGAACTACATTACATTAGATAAATTGTTCGTATATTTCTAAATAAAAAATGCTTGCACCGTCGACAATTCCTTCCCGTGATTCGAAACACGAAATAAATAACAAAGTAACTTTTTAGATACTGCGAAATCTTATATGGATTTAGAGGTTGAAAGTTCTGGTAACGGTAATGTACAGTCGATGAAAAACTACCATATCCAAATTTCAACATTTGCTTGTAAAAATGAAAATACAAATCACAATAAAAATCGTGGTGAACAATTGCTTGAGTGATGGCCTCGAGTAGGCAATCGTAGTGTAGGGTGCCCTCAAACTGGTGAAGTGACGACTGGTAATAATTGTACACTCGTTTTAAAAATACTAAGGGTCTTAGAGGTTTGAATAGAAGAATGAAGAGCTTTCCATAACTTGTACGGCGAATGATCTGCTATAAAATATAGAACTGTGAGTGGGAGTTTTTAATTCATGATTTTCTGATGAGCGCAGTTATCCGGTACGACATTCGTAGAGATATTTGAAACGGTCTTTATAATAGGGAGGACTGGTAGGACTATTAATAATATTATACAAAATAAAGACTATATGAGCAATTACTCAATATGATACGTTCCACCATGTGGTTTACACTATCATGCCAAATGAAGATAGAATAATGGTGACTCATCAGCGCCATTGTTTTACCACTCAACTAACTCATAATACTTCAAAAATATAATTTAAAGGTCATCTAAACTTTAGATTCTAAAGTTATGTTATCAAGAGGATAGGCTATAGGATTATTATCATTCGTGTTACCGAGATATTTACCATGATTTGTGAGTTTTGTTTTATTTGGTTTGCCCGGGACCATGACGCATGTAACTGCGTCGAAATATCGAGAGTCAACAAAACTCACAAATCATGGTAAATATATCGGTAACACGAATGATAATGTTCATAACCATGATAGTTTTTAAATTTATATAGGATTATTCTCTTCGACAGTTCGACGCCTGTCATGATTGTTCGGAAACAAAGATTTTTTTCCTCGCAGTACACGAGGTCGTTCTCACGCCGACATTGCTAGTACTTTCCCACATTTTATTTCCAACTTTACAAATCCTTTCCGAATATCTGTTATCTGGTTACTCAAAGTTTTTCAAATATCCTGTTACGACATACGAGTATCTACCAATAGTACTTATTATAAATTATCATAGCTTCACATTTTTCATGTGTGCCTTCAATTTATGCTGTCTGTTGACATTGAGCAAATATAAAACGAGTTGGACAAATTTAAAACGATTATGAACCATTTCTGTAATATTTTATGTATAATACAATATAAAAAGCAATTCTTGTGCGTTAGTCTTGCAAAAACTCGAAAATGGCTCCAACGATTCGAATACTTAATGTTTTTTTTTTATTTAGCCTATTACTGGTTGGTTTAGGTTTTTCTTTATCTAACAAATACCATAACAATACGTATTAGGTCCTCCCCGACCGAAGTATAAGAAGACCCAATCGCACCTCGTTGCGCCGGCCACCCGAGACGAAGATGTAACGTCTCATGCGCATGTGATTTCCCCGGCACCCACACCTTTCCACCGGAACACCACCACACCACTGCTTGGCGGCAGATTACCAGATGTGGAGGCAGTACTTCTACTAGACGAACTTTGCACAGGTTATACTGCTACTTTTTGTTGCTCGCTTGGCACCAGGTGTAGGACTGAGGGTATTCACCTATGGACGCGAGCAACTGGACCCGAAACAATCGAAAAATCCTTATAAAACTATGACAGGTGAATTCTATCTAGGTTACTTCTGGTCTTACCGTTACTGGCAACATCGTTGTAGATATACACTCAAATCTGATGAGTTTTTAGATTAAGTAAAATTATACCCTAGCTCGGTTAATACAAACATTTACGAGACGTTCCGGGAGATTAATTAATAAATCATTCTCAGTAATTTGAGATTATGAGTTTGAGACATAAATCCACCGAATTGATTGAGTGTTAGCTGGGTCACAGTTTAAGCTCTGACATGTTGCAGCTGATACAATTCAGCCAAATGTTTTAATAATATAAAAGTCTATAGGTGGCTTTTCATCTTCTCAAAACCTAGGACCTTCTGACAACTGCAATTTGGGCCCTGGGGGATTCCTTACTATTGGTACAGCTGTCTGTCGACTATTACAATATGTTAACAAATTCTGTTTTGTTTTGCGTTCCTCAACTGTTCTGTTTAACCTTTCTGCGGAGCACAAGCCTGAATTTCACCGGCACCCACACCCATCATGTTATAAAATGACAAATATGTTATAAAAATGTTATAAAATAAATTTGACATCTACACTAGATTAATTTGTTTTTACAATTAGCTTAAATAATAATATTGCATTATCACAACAATAATCAAGCTTGTTTTAAAAAACTTCTTAAATTTTTGAATTTAGCTAAAATATATATTGTACTTAAATATGCTATGTACTGATTTGATAAATAATATTATCAATACAAACGTCAAACGCTATAATTATGCCCTATTTAATTAGTTTACCTTTATCATCGGTAGCATAATAGAGAAGAAATTTACACGCCTATACAACAAAAGTTCCATTTACCATTCAACTCAGTAAAACAGATATCACATAATCGAACGCTTCTAATGCTCACTCACCTTGTTTATTTCCAATGTGTTATATCTAAAATGTGCTTTTATTGTTTCACGTCCATTCAAGATAATCCCGGAATTCGTACGGTACAATTTATAAGGGGACAGCTGCAGGAGAAATTCTAAGTAGGAACAAAAAAATTACAATTTATGTAAGATAAGTATTATTACTATTTATTAAAGATATTCTTTATAATAGTGATGTTTTTTACTTTGGTTTGGAACCCTAAAAACTTTGGGTCGCTTTGTCAAACACAAACTAAAATTGGGTCTTATTTACGGGGTTCTGTCGCGTAATTACTAGTTTCGAAAGATGCCAAGGGCTAACCCGTATCATTCATTATCATGAGATAACTTTATATTATTGCTGAGTGTTGAAAAAATATTGACAGTTATGATCTGATCCCTTTTGCTTTTTTGGTGTACTTAAATATACAGAGCTTCTTCAGTTCATATGCACACAATCCTAAAGAAAATACGTACACAATTTTCACAAAACGAAATAGATTGTTTTAGACAATTTATATGGCGTGGGTGAAATAGTTTGAAACAAAACGTGGGCAGTTGGACAAGTTAGCTGAACTTCTGCGTGGGTAGCACGTTTATTCGTTGCGAAAATGACCGATCTTCTCTCAGTTTTAGGCAGATATTATCGTGATGTGATCTCACAGATATAGAATCTCCCCGTAAAATATTAACATCTCAGCTGTGCGTGCCTCATAACTTAGCCAAATCATTTACGTGCCTGCACCAGATATGGGGTGAAACTCCAAACAAGTTTAAAGTCTTCTAAACTTCGACTTGTAAAATCATATTGCCGACAGACACGTTTGTAATGAACGTGCTATTTTACAAGCGTAGAAATCATTACTCGGTTCCGGATTGGAAACGGATTCAGAACGTAGGCAAGAAGGTCTTGCCGTGTTATGATACAATGCGCATTTATCTAGGTACCATACGAGTCTACCCTGCACTGAGTTGACTATTCTGTTCAGAGCTAAATAATATGAAGTAACAAGGCTGATGTAGGTTCTAGACCGTACTTAGAAATCAGGGCATCGATGCATCGTGACAGCTAAGAGGCAGCGCTCAGGGTCCGATTCGTACCTGTTGACTCTCACACTGGCAAATATCATCCTGCCGTGCACGACGGGGGCAAAGGGCATTTAGGTGAAAACGTGACACCCGCCGGTTATATTAATATATAATAAATGAAATTTATATATATGAAAATTAATCCCTATTTCTGTTGGTCACGGCATCACGCGTGAACGGCTAGACCAATATTGCTAATTCTTTTTTTGTTGTGTTTGTATCGTCAGGAGGTTTTTATGATAGAAAAAAATCAGAAAGATGCGCAAAAAATTTCCGGAAATCCGCGGGTATATCGTCATAATGTGCATGTACATCCTTAGCCGAATATCATGACGGTGTCTGTTAGCGTGAACGAGAAGATAAACAAAAACCCAATGTTTAAAAAATCCTTTACTCCATAAGAAACATAGAGAAATAGTTTACAGTTTAGTTTAAATTTTAAAACTATCATGGTTATTCGAGTTACAGAGATATTTACCATGATTTGTGAGTCAACAAAACTCACAAAACAAACTCACTATGTTTTCTTAATGAGTAAAATGGACATCAATAATTATAGAGCTTTCACATGGGACAAATAGTTAACTTTAAGCTATGACAAATCAATAATTGTATCAAAAGTTATAAAGCCACCCACTAATGTATAATGTAAGTATGTATGTATAGATCGAACTGGAGTGGCGATAATCGCAGTTTGGTGCCAGATTGGTGCATCCGGATTATCGCTGTATTGCTGCAATTAGATCGCGGAAACAAGCCAATTGGCGCGCCTAGTCGATCAACGACTTCATCAGGAATGATTTGGAATTAGTGGTGTTGAAATAAGCGGATCTAGTTTTAGCATTAATGATGCACTTTCAAGTTTACTAAATTACCTATTACACATAGGTACATTTACAATAAATACAAATTCATCTTATCAACTATGTAATTGGAGATGTTTTAATAAAAATTTTAACATTATGTCTACGTTTAATAAATTGTTGAGTAATTTTATAAAAAAAGATTAAACGTTATATTGAACGTACCTCTGAAGTACAAAATTACTCGCTGGATTAAATCTTAGGTAGTAAATAATGTACTCAGATATCTTGGCTTTGAATAAATATATGCCAAATACTTTTCATTCATTCATTCATGTTTTATGAGTGAGTTTCTTGCGTAGGAAGAGTTTAACCTGTAAAGGGGCTTCCTTCCATCCTATGTGTTGATTAACGAAAGTAGGACATCAATTTCTTCGAGTAGTGGTCCGGAAAATCATCTTTATCGCCGCCTCGAGATGGGAAATGGGACGCTCCGTATTATATTATCCCGTAATTGTATTTGTATCAAGATTGCATCCATGTTGTAAATCTTTTTCCACATTACATCGCCTATTATTGATACTGAGCCATTTCTTAACATTCTAGCCTTATTAATCCTTATATCACGACCTTTACTAAACTACCGAGGCCATCATTGTTATGGTTCCGTACCCAAAGGAAAACCTAAAATGATCCTACCACGTCTAAACCTATCTTTCAATATTATAATATAACGTTCACACACTCGATTTGAATCCTTGCAGTAGAATGATCTGCGTCGCAGATGGCATGGATAAATATAGGAACACAAGATAATCTCCCAGGGCCCAGTAATATCGCACAGTTTGCCCCGGCAGGCAACCGAACCAACTTAACTACAGAGCTAGCAGATTCAACTATAGAATATGTATAACTACAGAATTTGTGATATTCTAATAATTCACTTATTAAAAGTTTTAAATATCTGGTCGAAACTGATTAAAGAAGCAAGATAGATAAATAAAATTATATCTGTGATGGCTAAAAATAGGTAGGTACCATAAATATAATAACAACATTTTTAACCTAGTGACAATGGTTTTTTTTATCTTTGTTCATCAGTGATGCTTGGAAATTATATAAATTATAAATATTCATGGAAATTTCACATAGCGCCATCTAGCCCGAAACTAAGCAAAGCTTGCGACATGGAAACCAGATCACTATTATAATACAATACTTAAATAGATTTTTTTGTAAATACATAAATATTTACATATTAACACCCAGACACAGAACAAACATTTCTAACAAGTTCGTCACACAATGCTTGTTATTGGTGGAATCGAACCCGCAACCTACAAGAAGGCATATCTACTACCAATTGAGTTGTGAGACCAATAAAAACCGCATGTCTTTCTATTCAGTAGTTATAAACACCTACAATGCACTTTGAACAGCTAAAGGGAGTGTATGCTGCGCGCCTTTTGTCTCACAAGCGTTGGCTGAGATTTAAAAGAACACTAGAACTATTGTCTGTCAAGAAAGAGCTACCCGACCTTCTTTAAGCCGGGCGAAGACACCCACGTAAGTACAAGTGCTGAGATTATACCTAAACAACTTCACAAAAATAATTTTCATAGCACCTTTGATGCCAGAAACATTTCTATGATTATACATTTGATTTTATAGTAATTTGATTCTAAAATGCGAAATTTGTTTCTGTAAAATCTTATGAATCGTTTCGACAAGTGAAAATATAAACATATTCGAGAGAGTTCCTACATTACTTCCTCAAACGCAAATATTAAAATATAGTTTATTATGAGCTAAAATGTGGTCCAATTTGGTATATAAAGCTATGTGCCCTATATAAGTTTCAAATAATGAGCATTCATTGGCGTGATGTTGTTGCTACTATATGGATTAAGTACTTGGATTATATTTGTTACAGTGTTTACATGGCTTGATTGGACCGGATTGAAACCTTGTGGATTAATTACAATATCGTAAAATTTAAGATGTGACGTCATCGTAACCATTCAACAAAATATAACACCTTCTTTCTGTAAAATTAATATTTGCAAATATCCGCCAGCCAAGATGAAAATTACACCAACGATAATACCAACAAGTCGTCAATAATCTTTACCAACTAACGCATTTATTATTTGAGGGTATCCGCCACAATAAAAAAATAAATTGATAGTACTCAGCCCTGGGCGTGCAAATCCCACTCGCACTTAATCAGCTTATTTGTATCAGCCAAGGCATTTTTATCTTGTTCACGTATCACGCCTGTGGGGATGAAATATACAATATTAAATACACCTTTGTGTGAGTGAAGGTTTAAAAACCTCAAATATAAAGCCGAATAAAGATATTTTACCTAAATTTTCTTCCTAACCGCATCACAAAAACAAGCTACACAGGTGCTGAATCCTGGTTATTAAATTAGATGAGTCCTACAATTCTTGTCATAACATAAATTCTTTGGGTCGCGTTCAGAAATAGTCACTTTACATTTTTACTCGCGTCGTAAGCCCTTAGATAAAAAAACCTTGGTCGCCGGGTTCCAGTCACAGCCGGGAAATGGGTGCATTTCTAACCCAACCCAACCCTAAATTGTCACGGAAGGTTTGGTAAACCAAGGGTAATCGCGGAGTTATTCAGATGCTTATTATCTTAATAGCCATGGTAATTGGTGGGCTGTCTTTATTACTGAGGGGGTACGTGTTTACCTGTAGTTCAGATAATATAAGAGAATGCCGTATCTTTTTTTAACATACATTTAATATACATTCGTGATATGTTAAAAAAGGGTGCGAATATTTTTTTGTAATTATCTCATGTAGATTATTTGATGACAATTATGATGATCTTCTTATTATTTGGTGCTAGTAAGTTGCGAACACTGATGTCAAAGTTTTCACTCTTCACAAAGACTTCCGACGTGGTCCATCGCGACTACTATAGCTGGGATCGTCATTTTAGCGTGCCGTCCAAAGCACAGAAGCGTTCGGTTAAAATGCAACTAAACTATCCGTAACAGCCATAACTATTGGTGTAATTCTGTAACTATTCTTCCATAACTGCCTACTTTCGACAAGTGAGTACTACAACCCAACAATCACCCCTCCAAATACTGACCTTACGGAGAACTAGAAAGAATATGATGATAATGAAAATAGGATAATGTGGCTAATTATCTAAATAGGAAACGGAAATGTTAAATTTAAAAATATGATTTTATTATCACTTATTTAATTGGGTATGCTTAAGAATAAATCCAAAATGGAGGCGTCTTGGGAGCAAACGACAGCGTTTTGTCATCCCACAATACCGCAAATTGCTGGATATTCCGCCAAAAACCTTTATCCATTTCTATAACTCATTCCCCATTCTTAGATTACGTTTTTGTTGTATTTTATTAACTGGAATAGCACAATCATTTATTCAGAAAAGAGTTGTCGGAGCTCTTAAATCTTTAGAGGCTATTTATCAAACATTTTGCGAGAGAGGTGAACTCATTTCACTTTATCACCTGAATTCAAGACTTTTCGTCACAAAAGAAATACGTTCATCAAATTATATTTGTCTATTCTACCACTTTTTATTAATTATCAGCTTATTTCGAAACTTTTTTTCATCAAAGTGATGAATGAACATTCATTTAGAATTTAATATTTTCACTTAGTTTTTTGTTTCTATTTCTTACATTATTACTCATCAAGATCAAGGATTACTCAGCAATTCAGAATCGTTATTCATTAGATCAGAGCGACGGTGATAGTTTTACATTATTTATTGTTAAAAGAAAAATGGGTAGTAAACCTAATTATTTGAAACTACGACATTAAAACGAAAACAATACGTTAGTGTAAATAGTAATATTGTTTGTTTTGAAGTTGAAATATTTTGCTTTGCTATCTGCACCGCAGGTCGTGAGTTCCATTCCTATCCAGGAATATGGGCATTCAGTCATTATGGGCTAACCCCCCATGTGTATCTTAAAAACTACACATATCAGTGGTTTTAAGACCATCATCTAAATTATGCCTGCATCTTCAAAGTTTCAGGAAGAACGCGAGAATTTTGGTTCGGACCTCACATACGTGTATAACATACCCACAATACTGATTTGAAGAAGTTGAATTAGAGAACTTCATTCAACAATGTTTATGTCTAATAAATTGTCGAGGTGAGCTAAGCTGAGTCATATTGAAGTAAAGGTAAATCCAGCTAGCATGTAGAACAATAGCCTGGAGGCTGGAGATGACGTGATAAGTCCTATTGTATGGATGACAGTCGCATTCGCTGCAACGTTCTGGGAACTTACTATCAACCAGTGAGATTCAATCTCGAACATTAAGTTTCTTCGTATTTTCAATTTGTAGGTAAATATTGCATATACTCCACGTAGAGCAAGTTTTTTCTACTTTGCGAGTTACTTACCTGTATGAATCTTCTTTGTCTATAAGTGAAGTAATTATGTATTGAAGATGAAGAAATGCATTTATTTAGTTTTACATAATTACAATAACATAGTAATAGATTAATAGATTAAAAGCTATTCACCTTGTATATACCTAAAAAAATACCAATATAACAAATAACAGGTAAAAAATACACATATTCAGTATTGCTACATAGCTTCACTACATACATAAAATTTACCACAGTTAGTTACGATAAAAAAATTTTTTTATGAAAGTACCCGTGACTGATTATAAGTTAATGAATATTTGGGATATAAATTAAAACCAAACATCGCTCCACCTTCAACGATTGCTTCAATTTTATAGCAAACTAATGTTTGTCTACTCGGTATGTCGAAGATGTAATGACCTCTGGGAATAGGGGTAGCCCTAAGATGTGGGAAACAGTCGGACAAATGGACTTGTAATGGAGGTCTACAACTGTCAATTAATAGTTGTTTTCAGAGTATACACCTCTGTAGTGGTAATAGTGTTCATACTGCGCTTGATTATTATATTTACAAACTGAATCACGGTATCTTGTCTGTTTTCTGAGTATGTAAAATTTAAATTTAGGTTTTGACGATACAGAGTGTTCTTGATGTACCAATATGAGGAAATAAATGAAATGAAATATATATTATATATTGTATTACTCATGGATTTGAAACGTATTTTCTAATGGAAGTTTCTATTGCGCCGTGTTCAGTAATCGCTTTTATAATAGGTGTGTGAATATGACTCCGCCCCTTTTTGTCAAAATAAAACACATTTGTTCGCTTACAAAATTAAAAAAAAAATTATTGAAAGTATGCTCCATCTGCAGCTACAACCTTCGCCCATCGTTCAGGTAGTTTTCGTATTCCTTGCTGGAAGAAGTCCTGGTCTTTTGAGCTTATCCAGTTGTCAATCCAAATTTTGATACTTTCACATGAAGTAAACTTTTCTCCAGTAAGGTCTGTCTGCATCGTCCGGAATAGGTGGTAATCCGAAGGAGCTATGTCTGGTGAATATGGCGGGTGGGGTAACACTTCCCAGTCCTGTCCCTCTAAATATCTTTTTACGACTTCTGCGGTATGCGGTTTGGCATTGTCATGCTGAAGAACTAATTTGTTATGTCTATTCACCCATTCTGGTCGTTTTTCTTCTATGGCTCGCTTCAAACGCATTAGTTGTCGTCGGTAAACTTCTCCATTAATAGTTTCAGAGGGTTTGAGCAACTCATAATATACAATACCTTTCTGATCCCACCAAATACAGAGCATGACCTTGGCACAGTGAATATTTATTTTTGGCTGTGATGGGCCTGGTTCGCCTGGTTTCACCCAAGCTTTTTTGCGTTTAGGATTTTCGTAGTGTATCCATTTTTCGTCTCCTGTGACTATCCGATGCAAAAATCCTTTTCTTTGCTGTCTTTGAAGCAGCATTTCACAAATGGTTTTCCGACGTTCCATGTCTCTTTCTTTTAAATCATGTGGAACCCAGTCACCGGCTTTTTGAATCATTCCCATCATTTGTAAACGCTTTGCAACAGTTGAACGATCAACATTTAATGCTGCAGCTAATTCTGATTGAGTTTGGCAAGAATCTTCCGCCAATAATGCTTCCAATTCAGCATCTTCAAATTTTTTTGGTGGTTTTCCATGTTCTTTATCCTCAGTACTAAAATCGTTATTTTGAAATCGTCGAAACCATTCCTTGCAAGTTGTATTAGACGGAGCATGCTCACCATAAATCTCCACAAGCAAACGATAAGTTTCCGCTGCAGTTTTCTTCGCAATAAAATAATGTAATAACACTTCCCGCAAATGACGTTTATTTGGAATAAAAACCGACATTTTCGAAAAGGTGAAAACAATTGTTGCTTACACTTCAACCAAATATCATAAAATGCGTTAGATAGCTGACATTCAGTACTATCGAATACCAGTATGGTCATTTATTAGTACACGTAAACAATACTTAAAACGACATCTGTTGAGAAAGGGCGGAGTCATATTCACACACCCAATATGTTGCACCAATGCCCGCAATGTTTATTGTATACAATTCCTTTTCCTTTTTCTTTCCTGTTTCCAGGCACTCGGCTTAGTTACCAGAAATCTATCAAAACAGACGGGCAACTTTTAATATATCATACAAAATTTAATGGTATTTTTTCTGTGCCACTTGTTATTTTTTTCGTTTCACTATGTTCTTAGCCAACTCTCTTTTTCTCACAATTCTTTACCAATTATAAAAATTGGTAGTATGTCGGCTTCCGGTCTCAGAGCATGAGCAACCTACAATGTGCTGTAGCTCTTGGTTAAGGAATATATCGTGAGACCTGCCAGAGGAAAAATTATACTTTCTATTCTCAAGTTGAAAATCTGCCGCCAAGCACTTGGAGGCGTATTCCAACAAATTCACGTGAGACACAGTTCCCAATATAGGTGTAACGTGGCGTGTATAAATTATTATAATACCTTATTAAATTTCTGTGGCATAACGTGATTTTTATATTGCATAAAATTACTTTAATATTTACAGCAAAACATTTATTAAACTTAACGTAAAAACTCCATGATGCATGCTTAAGTTGTTTTTAATTACTTAATGAACTCACATTTTGAGCTTGTACACGTATTTCTTTTACAAACTATTTCTTATTCAAGAACACTGTAACTATAAGTGACGGCCGCTTAGTATTTTATGTTTTTTATATTTTAATGTAAGCTTTATACAGCTGAAATGCCTTAGAATTTATAAATGCATATAATTTTGAATTCAGATATATAGGACTGCCCTTCACTTTGTTCGCATAGATCGAGTGAAATGTAAAGTATTTGAATAAATCAAAAACTTAGCTTTGTAATCTGTCACCCTTAATCATAAATGTCAACGTGCTTTAAGTTAACTACAACCACGCCCCACTTAAATTGTGGATTTCTTTGGAAATAGATCAGAAGTAAATTTATGATTAAAAAATATTGAATTAGATACAAAAAACTAAATTCTACTTTTTACGTCCTTTTATTAGAAATAGAAACTACACGACACTCGACTTTCTAGATTTTAATGTCCAATTTTAACTCAACACTTAACACTCTTAGCCTTAAAAATTTAAGAACTACTCATCTAGCCACTATCAGAGAACATAAGTTATTTATAAATGTACGAATCATGCTTACAATTCCAATTTTTATTAAGCTCGAAATTTAAACCGAGAGTATTAATTTCCCAAGACAAATATGTAAAAACACTAATTATAATTTCAACGATTTAGTTATTTTTCCAAATTTCCTTGTTTTGTAGTGCACCTACCAGGTTTAAAGTCTCAAGGACCAGCAGTAAGACTAAAGATTATACAGTCAGACCTTTGTCACACTGATCTTACTATAGGTAACCTATATATTGTATAAATGCGAAAGTCTGGAATAGCACATAGGCCAGCAACCCAGAGTCCTTATCCGATACTCTAATAAGTTGGGTTAGATGGGGTAGGGTTAGCTATTTAAGGAACAATGTACAAACCATTAATCAAATCAATATAATACTCGTATCGTGTCGTCAAAGTAGAAAACCCTTGGAAAGTGGGATAACTCTCACCGACTTCCAAGATTCTTAATAAATAATTTCTGCGAAACGGTTTGAATTTAATAAATCATTTCTCTTACATGCGTGTTTAGGTTCCTTAATGAATTCGTGTGGTACATTGTTCGTTTATTTATTTATTTTTCGCTTCGTTAAGCTATGTCCTACTTAACAACACGATATGTTTTGTGGTAAGAAAGGGGTTAATACGCAATAGTCTTGTTGCTATAAATTTCGAGTTTATCATAATGATTACGTAGTTATCTTATTATTAGCTAACCCGACGGATTCTTAATTAATATTTAGACAATCGGTTGTCAAGCGATGTAGTAGTAAAAAACCCGTAAAAAATGTGTCTTTTTTTTTTCACGAGAATTTTACAAACATATCCTAACAATTATAAAAAAAAAGAATTATCCAAATCTTGGAGAATCAAAATTCTTGGAGAATAAAGAAAACTAACCTCTTGCGGAATTTTTCTCTTTCCCTTTTATTAGTGTATGTATACAATTATAGTGTAGAAAACGTAAAAAGCTAAGTGTTCAAATTAAAATCATAAAACGATTTTCATTCCAGTATGCCATAAATGGTCGCCATTACCACCAAAATGGTTTTGCATTTTGTGACAAAACTGGAACAATGCGAACAAAAACCGTTGACGACAAAAGCATATACCTAACGTTGGCAACACTGCAACAAACTTGCCAGTTCCGGCAGCCGAAGTTCACTTGCCAAGCGGAACCGGAAGCCGACGAATGTACCTACATGTTCCAGGATGCTTTATTGCCATTTGAAAGTTGTTAGAAGTTTGAAATTGGCTATGGTATGACATTAATACCTCGTTCCAAATTTGAATCTACTTAATCAAATAAGTTTTTGTAATGTTTAATGCGATTGACTTCGCCCAAAAGTATACGTTGACACTGAAAAGCGCTAACCTGTATCAGAGATAAGGATAAAGTACCTGGGCGAACGAGCTTCGCTCGGGATAGATAGCATAACATTTTTTTTGTTGAAAGAAATGCGTTTTTACATGAAATACAATTATATACGAGTAAATTAAACGAGTAAAACCTATCTAAATACAAATTACTTCATTACACTACACTATTACTATTACTATACTACACTATTATTACTTAATTATTTAATTGTTTACTATTTATAATGAAAGTTGTTGATTTGGTAGGTAGTTTGAAACCCGTCTAGATTTAGCAGTTACAGCATTCTTTAAGATTAAAAATTTAATAAAAATGATTGTGTTTTACTAGTTCCCATTAGTGTGTGTGTGGATGATACGAGATAAATACATGAGGCATCGTATATCTCGGGAAATGTAGAGCATATTCACCATGCTGAGGACATCGGCATTTATCCAAAACCTAAAATTTGGAGACTACATCTACCAATCTACCGGTCCTGTTTAATCCTCTCATGTTGCCTTGCGCATGAGACGTATCATCTCCGTCTCGGGTGATGGACGCAGCATGAGGAATGCGACTCAATGTAAGATCCAAATCTTATACTGAGTCGCATTACTGTTGTCATGGGCGGGGGTCGCCAGGTCGCCAGGGTCGCAGTTCGTTCCGTCACATAAACACATAAAAAAAATATATAATTTATTTTCTTCTATTTCCCTCTGTCAGACGTCATCTAAGTACTCACTCCTTTCTTAGTCATATCATCTTTCACAAAATCCATCTATATGTCTTTGGCCTACTTGTATATAATAAAACAGTTCTAAATAATTAATAGTTATACCAAGACTAATATTTTTCCACGCACTTCGATCTTGCAGGAACACTTCAGTGGTAGAACATGCTTTTCTCTTTTCAGTACAAATAGTACAGAGCGCAAATATGGCTCACTGGCAGCATTTCAGCAATATACGATTGAAAAAAAAAAACCAGTTAAAAACCGTAATTAATCACCGGAACAGTTTACTCGCTTCAGCTTCAATTTAGCTGGTTTTAATTAATGGCGCTACAAATTGAAGGTTTGCATGCTTGGGGAAATCGCGATATATTACAGTGCCACCACATATTCAAATTAAATAATGTTACTTCGACTTCGAAACGACGATGCAGAAACAGTCAATTTGTTGTTATCGCATAACATCCCTTTTATATGCAGCGCTGTATTTTTCAACGTAATAGTGAATTCAATTTCAAGGTAAATATTAGTATAATATTTTTAATACTAAATATAAAAAGTCCACTATGTTAGTACAATAATGAGCTGTTTTATTTTTGCACCATGTGCGATAGTGTTTTCCATAGGAGAGGAATTGATTTGTTAAAAATTTAAAGACTTTACACAAAATCTTATATCATAATACAATGCGAGTGACTAGCGTCTGTCCTTACTCATATGTGAAAAACCTACGCAGCAACGCATTGCACCCGTCATTGCGAAGAAGTCCTGACGGAATACGCAAATGCCAATCTACTCGAGACTATATAATTCTTACGTATGGTTATGACATTGATATCCGTTGAACAGTTTTCGTTTCGTCGCCATCGTCCTGTCTTATTACAAACAAGATCTAAAGAGCCATAGACACCTCAAAGACTTGTATTTTAACCAGTTTAGTTTATGCCGTGATCGTGTGATATCACCTGTTGTAAGCCCTGGTGACTTACATAATTGGGGTCATGCATTAAACCGTCCACGTGAAGCAAAAGTTTCCAATTTATTGCTATTGGAAACTTTCCACACGTGCTAAGCACGTTGTACCTCCTACGAGTATGTTATTTACAATATAATGTTAGTTATAGCATGATTTAGTGTTGATTACTGAGTTCCTGGCGAAGCAAGTTTCCCCGAATGTTGCTAAAATATAAACAACAAATGAGCCAGTTCCCAGTTCATCCATTTGTTTTTATTAATGCCATAATAGTAGCGAAATCGCATATTTTTTTTTGAATTATCTTCAAGCATATCTAGTGACGGATAACCCTCGCTTCAAATAACTTGCTTAAGCTCTTGTCGCTCAAAGTTTAAAGTTCAAATCATTATTTTTATTCAGTGAGATACAGTAAAAAATATTTTGAATCACATTATTTAGTTCTGCAAATATCCTGCAGTAACTGATACATTTTGGATCCATAAATTAATTAATATTTATGGTAATTTCACAAAATCAAGCAAAAGCCAAATTAAGACACAAAAATTGTCCATACTACATAGTATAAAAGAAATTGTTATATGTAACTTTGGTACGTTTATAAATTGTCTGATACCTAATTTTGATAGGGGCATGTTCAAAGTCAAAAATCTTTACTTCAGTTAGATTCTTAAAAATTAAATGGAAACGTCACTTATTAAAATAATTACATAAAACATGTAATTTACACATTTTTTCTGTATATTTTTAATATATGAAATGAATACGAATTAATATGTTTTTATTAATTCGTATTCATTTCATAATTATCACCTTTCTGATAGCTATCTCAATGTACGATTTTGCGCTCTTAGAACGTCTTATGCCGTAACTGGGTTTTGAAATGGGGAACCCAAACTGTCGTCGATAACATAATGCACGACCTAAAAAGACTTCGACAGCACTAAAATGAACGCTTCCGTGTTTTGGAGGGCACGTTTAGATATATTATACTAGTCGATAAGTCATGTTGAGTTTGCCACTTACACGAAAAATAATAAAAGTAGCACTAAAACTTATAGACGCGTAAGGTATTGTATGTCGGCTTCTGTAATACATATTTTACTATACATATTTTTAAACGACAATTAAAATGCGACGCGCTGGTCGTATTTACCACCATTTATATTTAATTGCTGAATCGCTAGTAGGTCATCCCAAAGATACGGTCAGAAAAAACGCCAAATAAATTTGGGCTTTTGCTACTGCAATTTATTAGCGACAGGTGGGTTTCCCTTACATTTTATCTGCTGTTTATTATTATTATTTGTTCCGACTCGTTGGTCAATTCTATTGTCTTTTATTTTACAAGTACCTACTTCGTTTTTCTTTATCGCTGATTCTAGTTCAATGACTTTGGAAATTTAGGGGCCATTTGCTAGTTATGGTAGCTATCATTGCAGTGTAATAAACATATTTGGACGAGCGAAATTCCGTAATTCTACTTAGACGAATTGAAATTGTGTATTATGTATGTGGGGTTTTTTCGGTCAAAACTCTCACGCCGTTTACCCAATAGTCTTGTAACTCGGAATAAAAGAAGGCCATATGTAAAATTCACAACTAAATAAACAAAAAAATATAAAAAATTACAATTAAAATTAAGCATATCGTTACAAATCAATAAAAGAATATTCCAAATCTGCTGATAAATACCGGAGATATCTGTGAACATACACAAAAATATAAAACATCTGAATTGATAACCACCTCCTTTTTGAAGTCGGTTATAAAGGCCAAACATTTTCTTACCACTACGCTCAAAGAAGGTTTCTTACCTGAATACAACACTTGATAAAGTTTACAACGCGAGAGATACACGCTTCTTTATTCTGGCTAATGAAGGTGACCCACTGCTTAACGCCGCGTACATAAATAAACACGCACTCCGCCTTGTTACATTATTTACCTCAAATTAGACGGCGCGTTCACAGCTACACACTTCAATACCTGTCGCCCTCGCCGCTAGGCAACCACACTTAGGTCGACGTCTTTTCTCCAATCTTCGTGTCTTATTTTACTCAACCATAGATAAACCCAAATGTATACGTATCATTTTTTTCACACTCTTACCTCTGCACTAGTATTCCCTCTGTCGCAGATATGACACGGACAAACAGAAACATAAGACAAACACCCAAGACCCGAGAACAAATTTCATCCTCACCACACAATCAAACCCGGGACCCTGCGCTTTGAAGGCAGGGCTACCAACTAAGCCACGGTGCAAATGTCAGAAATTACGAAAAACTGAGAGCAAAATTTTCTATGTGATTTTTGTCACCATGTCGTTTGACAACCGATTGTCAAATTGTCATTTTTTGTCAAATCAATACGTTGGATCAGCTTCAGAATGAAAGTTGGCATCTGTACTCATGGGCCACCCTCAACTCTGCCGCCAGTTATGTACTTGCAATATATACTGTGTCCCAGTTACAGGCAAATGAGACGATTCATCTTCATGCTCGCGCCACAGACGCTACGCGACTGGGGTTATATTTTCGAACTTGTACCTAACACAAAATAATTTAATCACATTTTTACAAAACAATAAGGAAGGTCAAAAAATTATTGTATCACTAGCTTGACAGGACAGTTGGTAGGTCTGCTTTTTGCGCTGAGGTCACAATTTTGATTCCCACCCAGGACAAATATTTATGCAACGACAATAGTTGTTTGTTCTGACGGCACACTTCGTTTGATAAGCATAAAGTTTGTTCCTGGGTATTGGGTGTTTGTCTTGCCTTTCTGTGTTTGTTCATTTTCATCTGTGACACAAGAAATCCTAGAGTAGTAGTATGATTTAAAAAAATATTTTTTCCGTCTTTATATAAGTACAAAAAGTACTATTATCAGTATTATAAATGAATATTTATTTACTAGATTCTATAGAGGAATGTCAAAGAAATGTTCAAAAGTAAAGAAATGATTAACGCTAGTTATATATATACATATATAATATATCACACCAATTGGCAACAAAAACAAGTCATTCCATCTTCTCCGCTCCAGCAAAATATCTGAATGTGGATCGCTGGACCCGCTTCTTGTTTCTTATCTTCTTATTTATTATTATTTTCATTCCTATCCTCCGATTTATTTGAATCTCTATTATGATAACGAGCACCTTTGCTAGTTCGAGAGCTCATAGCTTATAGCCTCCAAAGATTTCACTTTTTATTGTTTATCAATGGATAAATATTTTCTTTTGAGATAGAGATTATTCCACACAATATCTGTAATATTCCACCGTCATTCCCGTCAAATAAAAGAAAAGCATAAAACCGCTAACCAAACAATTTATTTTACAACAAAAGGAGAAACCGCTACAATTGAAATTTCATTACTCGTCTCAGGGTCTTCCCATTGTATCCAGAAATTAGAGGCAGTTCGCCTCTACGTAACCATTTAAAATATTGGTAAATATTTAAGAGTTGCATTGGAGCGTAAACTTACAGTACCATGTAAATAATATAGTCATATTTTTTGTACGTACTCAAATAACAAAGGAACCTGTATTATTAAGCCTAAAACATAGGCCGCAACGTACTTTTAATAAAGAGCAGTACCAAACCTTATAGGGCTGAATATATCGTTAGGGCTGAAAATAATACATATAAATGTGTTACTTGTTAAGAGAGCGTGATGGCCCAGGGGCACAGACGCCGACTTTTAATCTGAAGGTCAATGGTTCAAACCCACAAGTGCACCAATGAGTTTTTTCACTAGAAAAAATGATGTGCGCAATACCACGTTCTCGAAACGGTGTCGGAAAACATCGTGAGTAAACCGGCATGTCTTAGAAACCGGCATGTCTATGCTTCCTTTACCAATTTACTAAGTTTCAGAAAGGTTAGGTAAACGGAATCACCGTTACTTAGAAATAATCTAGGCTACATCAACAATGAAATTTAAGTTCTCGAGATGCAGAGTTCATTAGCATCGTGATTCAGATCAAACGTCTCGAATTCGAAGAACTGAATATCTTATAACTTTAATATTATATTTGTGTTGGATTGAGTAGTCACGCATAAATGTTTTGTTGATAACTTACATTTAGATAAAATATCCCTAAATATTTTACGAAAGTGTTCTTAGAGCAGCTCTTAGCATTGTTGTATAATCAAGAAAACGAAAAGCGATATGATTTCTTTTCAACTCGAATATTACCAAATCACTGGATATTTGTTAATATTAGATACTAAAATTTAATATTAGTTAATATTGAAAAATATCAAAGCCTTATAAAATAAAAATATTGTACCTTGATTTTAATTGACATTTGATTGAGATTCAGTATTTTGATGATTTTTAAATATGATTAACATGAATTTCTTATTCTTATAAATATAATAGTTATCTCAAAAGTAAAAACTAGTAGGGCATACCAAGAAGAAACTTGCAAACGTTACAATATTATACACCGTAGACAACCCTAGCTGACTACGTCCAGGAAGCAACACATTTCCGGTTACAAGATTCCGCAATCGTAGGGATTGCCAGCATTTATTTTCTATGGTTTTATAAATCGAAGACCAAGCTTTCCAAAACTCTATTACAGGCGAGATTTCTCTAATAAGCGAAAGATACAATATTAAAGTGGTAAAGTTTTGAAAATTGTTTTTGTTAGCGAGATTTCTATTTGTTTTATAATTTATGGTTATTGAAATAAGACTTAGTTTAAATAAGCAAAGTTGTACTGTTGATTAAAATTCTGCTTGTTATCTTTAGGAATTAAATTGGTTTATCCAAAACTAATAAATTGAAGAGATGCATCCGTATAGAACCAGTTATGGCAGTCCACATACCGAAAAAATTTTACTCGGACTATGGATTCGGATACTTGGGTTCCATAGCAAGTCTGAAATCCGAGTCTTGGGCTTTTGTAGTTATTTATTGTTAAATCTGTCAGTATAATATTGTGTAATTTCAGCCTTCTACGACTTAATATAATATTGTACAAGCAGTAGTTAAGTCGGAACCCAATACATTTGAATACTTTCCCATTTGGGGTTATAGATACCAGATATGGTCGTGCCTAGAATTTATTGATATCATGAGAAACCATTGTTAAATAACAGCGCAGCCCATTTTGCTTCACGAACTCTAAAATCTGCCGGAGATAGAACATTTAATTTAGTTCTTAGAGAATATTCTCTTTTATGATGATAAAACATTTACTTGTGTTATTCTTAGAATAAACTTATAATAGGTATAATATATCAATATGAATTAATACATTATTCGCGTCCATACTTCATATTTATTTTAAAAAAAATGTACTGTGTCGTCAATAAACAAAAAGAGAATGATTAAAAGAAAGTAAAGCAATTGTACTCTTCATATAATTAGAGGCTAGTCTTAAAAAATTACGACATGTTTAAATTGAGGTGTCGGAATTTTCACATATGAAAATCGACATTACTTATGAGACACCGTAAATGAAAGCCAGCCTTATGATACCAACAATTCGACAAAAGAATATCACTTTTTGAAAAAAAAATCACATCTATTTTAACCTCTTGTTTTTGTAATAATACACTTTTATTTAAATTATATTTCCTGTTCATTTTATTTATCTAGTGATACCAGTACTAGATATCGTGAATATTTACTTATGTAACGCAAGATATAAATAAAAAATACAAACGTCACTCTAATAAGCTTATTTTAAATACAGAATCTTGAATATTTCCCCCGCGGGTATAATTATGCATTGTACCCCGTAATTCAAGCTAATCTAGCCGAAGGTTTAATTATCTAAATGCGATCTCATCACATCAAACTCAACAACAACCGAACAACAATGTAGTGGTTTCAAACATTTACAATTTATATGAGTCGAGTTTTGGAGCTTGCATATTATGAGAGTCATCACAGTACGATTAATATGGCTCGCGATACAGCAAAACTTCAAGTACATAAGCCGGCTGTATGCGATTTGTACTCGCACACTGAGGGTTCTGTACCACCGATTGTATGTCACTCGCCTATATAGCCAGAATTCAGATAAACTACAGATAAACTCTGTAGGCTTAGTAATAGGATTCCTTGTCCCTTATTCCTTTAAATAGAATTATAATTATATTTGTTTTGTTTCAGGGCTTTCCTCAGAATCATTTGCGCATGCTGTCCACGGAAACTGCGGCGGAAATATAAACCACAACTTAGATTCAACAAACAGTCTCAGGTACGTTCATTTGAATTCCAACAATTTTATTACAAGTGTCTTGTAGATACTGTTTATTACATAAAGTTCTATTATTTTACTTCTATTAGGAGTATAAATGTAAAAGTTTGGAGGAGTGGATTTTTGTTACGCAAATTACGGCAAAACATTTGAAAGGATCTAGATGAGATTCGGCACAGAGATAGATTATAGTGTTATATAGCACGTAAGCTACTTTTATTTATGCCGAAAAAAAATATAGAAAACAGACCCATTGAAGAAAATATTGAAGTCTGTTATTGTTTAAATCAAGTACTAATATTATAACAGTATCTTCCTCTTCTTTTATTTATGGTCTCCTTGGTATAACAATATCAAATGACGCTATTTGTTACGACATCATGGCCTCGTAGCTGCGCCAAATTTAAGGAATGAAATAAGGTTGGCTTCTAGATATTTAATTTCAGTATGACTCATTTGATACAAAGCAGAATTAGGCTTAAGTAATCAAAACAAATTGTGTAACAGAGGCTGAAATCTAATGCAAAATGCAAATGAAAGTCATGGAACTGATTTGCATTTTGCATTAAATTCACAGAAGAGTCAGACGAGGCTTGTTTCGCCAAATATTAGGCTTGCCTTTGCGTGCCCTAGTACCTAATATATGAAAAGTTTACATTTACATTTGTTTCTGACTTTAAACAATAATGTTGCGTAAAATTACATATTTTACGCAACATTGGTTACATATTTTACGCATAAAAGGGTCGAACTATTGGGCAATGCAAAAGAAGATTTAAAGTTATACAAAAAAAACATTTATAGAAAAAAGAAATATTCACCGTCCAAACTGTGTTTAGAGATAGTTGTAAGATTGCTTATAATAGAGAATATGTTTAGTTATTTCCGTTTAAATGCTTCTTATTTAGATTGTATATTTTTTTACATTTCAGTTGCGTACAACACGACGTTATTACTCATCGAGTGAACTGGTTGGCATACAGCAAGTCAGACAAAACTCCTGTGAACAGACCTACATATAGCAATTCATTATTATCTCATCTCAAATTGCATCCTTCCTAAGTGCCTTCGAATCTCAACGTATCTTCCAAGTCTCACCTAAACTGGTGCGATCAAGCGTAATTTTTGTTTGACCGAGATAATTTATCACCAAAATGTCTTCAACCAGTTATGTTCAAAGATTTAAAGGTATGTGGACTTATTTGGCACTCATTTGTGTGCTCTTGTCCGCTAAAACCTCTCTGCACTTGATCACTTGTGTGACACTCTATTTATACTCCTTTCAATGCATGATACACATAATGTACTTGGTCTTTCAAGTTCGATGCAATGTCTGTTAACCCTATACACCAGCTTCACTTGAAAATGTATGTTAATTTGGTTATCATTTGTTTGTCTATTTTTGGATTTTCGTTTAGCATGATGTGCCAGAATCTATTTACTTGTTTATGCTGTATTTCTACTACATGTACCTTCCTACTTACAGGAGCTTTCATACATATAAGAAAATCACCGTGGCACCTTTGTTGATTAAAAATGTATGTTCGTTTTTGGCCAATGACAATGCTGCTATGGTAATCCTGCAATTTCCTCACGGTCCTTGGTATTAGAATCTAGCAAGTGGTTCTATATGTCAATATCACTAATTATCGCCTTAGATCTCTTATTTATTCATTCATTCATTGTGGTATTTTTTTCTATAATATTTAATGTGAACCAAAATCATAACTAAGCAAAATTGAGACAGATCCGCCGTTATAAATTTTCCACGCAAAACATTATAATTGTAATTACTAATAACTATTTCTTACATTACTTTATGTTCTATTTGTAGGTATATTCCATCAGTCAATGTTAACGATAAGCACCCTAATCCATCAACATATCGGCCTAATTATCATACAAATTTCGATTAAACGACGAAGATTTTGAAAATGCTTTTGGGTCAGAATACGAAGAATTCCTTTCAATGTTTTCTTTCATGCTTGAACAAGTGAATAATGGATTCAATATTGGACTTTAGATTCCAGGTTTTATTCAGTCAATTTTGAATTATAATTAGTAAACTCCCTACGGAATGATCATCGATGAAATCAAAAAGTGCGTTAAAATGATTTTTTTATTATTCCATGTTTTACACAATATGGCATATCAGTAGCACAGTTAACTCGAAATCATTTTTTTGTGATGTCTGTAATAAACTAACGATGGATAACTTCAATAAATATTATTTCTTTTTTAACAGGCTTTAAATTTAATTTTCAATCTTTTACGTTTCTTCCTACTTAAATAATATAAAAGGTTTTCTTCAACAAAACTGTTTATAACAAATTCTCGTACCATTTAATTTATATTTTAAATAAACACTTATAGGAACCAAATAACTAATAGATACTTATCATCTATTTGTCAGAACTAACAACATCAACAAACAACAACAAAGCATTTTCCCTTTTTGCCTTCTAGGTCGTGGGTTCCATACCTACTCAGGACAAGCATTTGGCAAGCATTTATATGACGAACATAAATATTCATTCTGTGTATGTATGATATGTATGTATTTACAAACAAAGTATACATACTATATATACTTATATTCCATCAGTTATCTAGTTCCCATAGTAGTTATTTAAGCTAAGAAATGCTTTGTTATAGGCTAGATGACGCTGTGTGAAATGTCCACGAATATTTATTATTAAGTGTTAATTATCATTTTTCTTTTCAGTATCCAGTGGCAACGATGATGTACTCATCTGTGTCATCACACGAGATGTGTCGGTTGTGACATCAAGCCCGCGCGGGCAGCTTCCGTGGCCCGCGCGGGCGATGCTCTTGATGCAGAGAACGCCGCTCGCTCCGCTGCAGGCGGGCGGGCGGCGACAGGCACGATTTCTTCCGGATGCACCAATTAGAAAATACATCGTTTGAAGAACCCATACCCTGCGTAGACCGACATCTCTGCTACCAAGACTCAGAGTCTGTCAGTGAAATTAGCCTTGAAAGTGAAAGTAGAAATCCTTCGATAAAGCACAACAGCAAAAAAAAAGTAACTTACCAAACCCAAACCAAAGCGGAAGTGATCTCAAATTAGTGAAGTCGGAACTTTTTAATCAGAAGCTGTGATTTTCATAACTATTGTATCTTAGTGGTTGTATATAATGTAATTTTCATGCATTAGATGCTTCTTCTTGTAAATAATGTAAATATTATCTAAGAAGGGAAGTAATGCGCTTCATATTCGTGTAATTTACAATGTATTTCATGAAGGTAAGTCATTAATTAATTTAAGTCATTGTAATACGTGTGTCTTTTGTGTAATCAATTAAGGTAGGTAATAAGGAAAGTCAATTAAACTAAGTACCTAACTGATCTCCAAATTGAAGTTATCCACAAAACATGTTTGTCGTAAATTTTATGAGGTTTATGAGAAATGCTGTCTGTTATGTTTAAAAAGTCAAAAGTCAAACTCATTTATTCCTTTAGATCTCAAGTATCATTTGGACACGTCAAATTTTACACATGCATGTACATATATTCGTGAGCATATAACGTGTCACAGGAATGTTTATAGTTTTTGTAATAAACAATATGTTTGTTTCTTTCTTTATATAACTTGCAATTATATTACTGGATTATGTTGCTAAGGTGGGGTGGGTGTGGCAATATCAATATTTGAAGTTTACGGTCAATCGATTAGTTTGGTATAATTTCAATTTTAATATTATAATTAAACGTTCAATGCATTTTGTTGCCTTCGTGGTTTTTTAAATTTTACATTATTTTTTTAATACTATTTTTTTTTATAATTGCTTAAATTTCTAAAATATTAAATAACTGTATCTCTGTTGATTGTATTAAGGCAGCGACAAGATAAAATATAATAGGGCCGTTTTCCTTTAATGTAAATGTGTTTATTTATTTTAATGGATTGCACGATTGTGTTAATTTAAATGTAAAGTAACTTGTGATAATGTTAAAGGTCTAAGCATCCCTTCTACCTATATCTTAAATGGAGTCTAAGATGTGTATGTTATTGTTGTCTTATTTATGCTAATTAAAATATTACTTTATTATGTATATACTCGTTTCGTTAACTATATTTCAAAAACTCTCATTGATCTTGTAAATTTAATCACACATGAAACAAATATAGTATTATAAACTATCTTGACTGATATTAATATATTGTTAATATTTTAAGCTTCTCGTAATTATGAGAAAATATTCATACTTTTCTAAGGTATTGTTAAGATTACGCCTTAAGGTAACTGAAATGTAATATATTTCTTCGACGAGGTGTTTAATTGATTAGAAACAGTAGATTCAAGTACTATCCATCTGAAGTTGCTGATGCTATCATCTGTAGGTCACATATGTGCGAAACTGATTCAAATTCTACTGAAGAATATTAATTACAAAGTCAAGATGTACTCAACATATATTGTATTTTAATATTTAATTTTGCAAATTATTTCCTAATTAAAGTTGTGCGTATATTTTATTTCATTTTTTATTGCATACGATATATTCAAATGTACAAAACGAGCTTAATTGCTTGAAGCTTTGTATATCACTAATTTCGTTAAAATTTATTCTGTTGATAATTAGCGATGAAATTAAAACTAAAGTCAACCGCAACCACCTCGGACTTTTATATGGAGCAAAAAAGACAACAATAATTTTAAAATGAAAATTAATCTAGTTGGATAATAACAAAAACAACATCATTAAAATACTATTGGTTATGTATTTACGAAAGACAAAGCCTGTCATTCGCAAAACAGTATTGTTTTATTCTATGAGTAGTTCATCTTGCTGGCACCCATAGATGAGTACCATTTAGACACCCCACATACCGGGGGTGGTGTAAAAGGAACAACCCAAAGTAGTAGCAGTAGATCTTTTGCCAAGTTAAATAATTCTGAATTCAGAATTCAGGATCGCTATATATCGCTAAGGAGGATTATATCGCTGACGAGGAAAAATATAAGCAGAGAATGTGTTTTAGCTTACGTGGCATCAAACGCCGTTTCGCGTGATATTTAATACTCAGCTGAAAATCTGAAGAATTATATTGTTAAAGCATGAACTACTTGCAGCTCCGTTGTCCTATCACTTGAAAGATTCACTACACTACACTGTATTAGTCTGCTCTATATAAAACAATTGTTAATACAACGGGCTAAGGCAGACCTAGATATTAGATAATAAAATAAAATTATATTTTTTTTTATTATTCGCACTTGAAGTTACTCGTGTTATTTGCACGAAATATTTTTTTTATGGTTGGAATGTACAGTTTATTTGAGAACCAAGTTTAGGCATGATACAGCAATAAGGGCAATATGATTCATGAATACAATTTATATAAGGAAAAGTAGAAAGCGTGCTGGTACAGATGCCGAATTTCAGTCTGAAGGCCAATATAGTCCAATAAAATTATTATGAATTCTAATGCTGTTTGGCAATTACATGCCGCCAAATTTGTCATTTTTTTTTAATATATTTTGCACTATTTTAAAATTTTACATAGTTATGAAAACGAAAGAGTACTTTTTGTATTAAAAAGAACAGCCTAGCCAACTATGTAACTTGATAATTAGACATCTTATTTTTCCTCTAATTTTCGTGTAAGTGGTCAACTCTGTTGTCAGAGTTTGCAAGCCGCCTGAAGGCCTGAGGACTGTGTGAAGTAGCAATGTTCCGGTAGAAGGGTGTAAGGCTTCGTTGAAAGGCGCATTACATCCTCGTCTCAGAGTTGCGCCAATCACTCTGATCACAAACGAACTAGCAGCTCATAGTCATCTAGTCACAAAAAAATACAAAGTGCTTACTTACCAATATGTATTTCAATATCATATTATGCACATTATTAATAGCAAGGCAATGGATCTCTTCATTATCTGGTTGCGTAATGTAATTGCTATCCCAAACAGTTCATTAATTATGTTTACCTAAAATTTGATGTTTGGCTCGGCATAAGCTCATGCGGTCTAGTGTTATTTAATAATCAAATTTATGTTCGACATTTCACTATACATAAATAAATAGTTCATTCAGTTTAATTTAGGCTCCATGGCTCAACTGGTAGTAGGCCTGCCTTAGAAGCGAGGTGTCCCGGGTTCGATTCGACACACTTTGTCTGGTGAGCTTAAAGCTTGTTCTCGGGGCTTGGGTGTTTATCTTGTTTCTGTGTTTGTCTATGCCCTTTGTGACACAGGGAATCCTAGTGCATCTTAGTTTTAATCATTATGCCTGTTTTCATTAAATACATATAAAATTTAATAATATAATAAGATATCTGAAAACATTGCCTGTATGATTATATGAAACTGTAAAAGGGTTTTTGTAGTGTTTATTCTGCATTATGTATTCTCCCTGTGGTTGCATAAACAAACACAGGTAATCCACACAAACATCCAAGATCCAAGAACAAACTTCATATTACACACATATTTATCCGGCCGGGGATTAAAGTCAAAATCATCTTCATTTCCGTACAATTCTTAAAAAACTATACAAAACATATTTTTTTTTTTATAAATTGAATCGTGGACTCTCGCTTCAAAGGCAGTGTTGCCAACATAGCTACGGTACAGAACACCGACATATTATATCATAAATTATGTAAATTTCAGGTTAAGTTCAGGTTTAGAAACAAACCTCTTTGCCTGCCCTGTTTATACTCATTAATTATAAATAGCTATGTCATAAACTACACAACTAGTACCTTTAAAATATCAATGAAATTATTTGTATAATCATTCGTGTTAGATGTTTTAGATTGTGAATAAATAATAAAATAATGTATTTTAAAAACCAATAATGTAAAGTTAATTTGAAATGGGTTGTCGTATCAAATTTATATAAAGTAATATTTTTTATATTATGTTGTTTTATTTAATAGATACACAAATTATCAGTTTTAGTCGCACTTATGTCGTTTATTGGAACGTAAAATATAGGGAAAACGTCATCTTCATTTTCACATACTAGACTAGCATTTAAACGTATAACTGCGAAACAATATTGCGTAATATTGTCGGTAGGAATTTCAAAAGCATGAATGCAAGCTTTTTAATTTTTAAAAGAAACGCAATAAATATAGCTTGCTTTTCTTTTAAAAATTAACAAGCTTTAACAGCTTTAAAAAGCTGACTAATTTAAGAACAGAATAAAGCAACTTCTTAAAATTCTACCGTGAAATTTGTATGGGACAATTTCACGACCCTATCAATCAAAAAGATTATCTTCCAAATCAGTCATTAATTCGCCCACGTCCGTAGATGAAAGTACTCTTTGAATCTCTACACTATACCCCTGAGCTACTGCTATTTTTTTGGGCTAAAAGAGCCCAAAAAAATAGTAGTAGCAATAACATTGCTAAGTTCGTCCGTAGAAGTACTGCGACCGCACCTGGTAATGACCCGCAGCGGTGCACTCGCATTGCTGTGTTCCGGTGGAAGGGTGTGAGTTCTGTAAAGTCACAGACGAATCTGACATAATATCCCCGTCTCGGGAGAAGAGGAGAAGAGCACAACGTGATTAGACTTAAGTCTTCTCATACTTACGTCGGAGAGGGCCTAAGTTATGTTAATGTTGTCTATGGGCGGCGGCGACCATTTAAGATCAGATGGGCCGACAGCTCATTTCATCACTAACATGGCCTAAAAAAAACACACGCTACAAAAAAAAATTATATAGCATAACGTCATTTTGCCACTGATAAAGTAAATTCCGTACTGGCGGAAATATTTGGACCTTCGCAGTCGAAAAAACCTGACTTAAAGGCACCACCTTCAGATGACCTCTCAAAACGAGCAGTAACTTTCAAATCAGATGTCCACATCACCATCAGCTGTCCACATCACCAATACCAGAATACCAAGGGCAATTAAATGTGTAAACGTAATATAACGTGACGCGTTAATAATGTCATCAAGTGTAACACAATCGAAACCGTAATTAAGCTAGTAGCGATACAAAGCGCCCCTCGTGTACTGTTATAGAGCTACGAAACTAAATACACGTAGCGCTTCGTAGTGAAAGCTACGACCGCGTCTACGTTCCTACTTTTCCGGTTAACGAAGCGGATTACGGGAACGCATGAGATTGTAACTCTGAAATATAATTAATAATATGTATATATTATTATTTAAAAAGTATAAAAAGTACTCTCCGACGACTCCGTGGCTTAGTTGGTAGTAGCCCTGCCTTCGGAACAAGGGTTCGATTCCCGGCCGGGGCATACTTTATGTGGTGAGCATGTTTGTTCTCGGGTCTTGAGTTTCTGTGTTTGTCCATGCCATCTGAGACACGGAAAATCCTAGTGCAGAGATATGAATGTTTAAACGTTTATTTATGTTTACGTTTAAGTGGTCTATTCTTCTGTAGCACCTATCGCCTAAAAATAAGGTCGTATATTTATAATTTAAAAAATATATATTCTTTTCTCATTCGTTTTCACAAAATCGATACACGTACCACTTTTAAGATTCAGTTTGGAATTGTATAATAAGTACCGACTTGTTTGTGTTATCCTACTACTATTATAAAGGCGAAAGTTTGTAAGTATGGATGTATGGATGTATGGATGTTTGTTACTCT
Source organism: Aplocera efformata (assembly GCA_921293045.1). Lineage (NCBI taxonomy): Eukaryota > Metazoa > Arthropoda > Insecta > Lepidoptera > Geometridae > Aplocera > Aplocera efformata. The sequence continues at coordinate 5,660,467 of OV121057.1, forward strand.
TTCACGTAAAAACTACTGAATGGATTTGAATGAAACTTTACCACAATATAGCTTATACATCAGAATAACATATAGGCTACAATTTTTGAGGTTTCTATAAAATCTATATATATAAAAGAAGTCGTGTTTGTTACAACACTTATAACTCGAGAACGGCTGGACCGATTGCCATGGTTTTTGATTTGTTGGATTTGTTTCCGTCCCGAATAGCAGAATAACTATTAAAACATTGGAAAATTAACGAAAAAAATAAAATCAATTTATCCCCGTATTCTCCACGGGAACGGGAACTATGCGGGTGAAACCGCGGGGCGCAACTAGTTATACATATCATCAAAATACTGTTTTTTCAATTCACTAAGTAAGATAGCGATCTACAATTTTTGTATAAAAAATCTTTTTTGCAGCAGCACAACACTGAGAACAAGGTCATTGAGCTTTAGAAAACGCTCGCGTTCCACAATTTTTACGAGATATAAAGCATTTTGTGAAAAAAAATACTAATTGAATCCATATTGAAAGAAAACTGAGCTGCTGAAAGTGGTTATGCAGTTATTTTAATACCAAATAGGGCTGCTGTTTCAGCATTCCAGCGCGCTTTTTTGAAATGGATATTTTTTTAAACATCTATTTGTAAACAGCGGTATATTAAACAGCTGCTAAAGCTAAAACTTGACGTCGTTAAACAAGTTTTAACTAAAATTTAGGTAATCAAAGCAGCAGCAAGCCACAGGCATAATGCACTCGTACACACACACACACTCAAACACACACACACACACAAACACGTGTTTGTGTGTGTGTGTGTGACTAAGAATTTGTATATTAAATGTAATGCACGATAACATTCCCACACCAACAAAATACGAAGTAACACAAAGTAAAACACATAGAATAAAATTAAGCTATGTGGCTCCATTCAATCAGATAAATGGATATACGCGTACAGACGATTTCTTTACGCTCGCAATGTGAAGAATCTGATAAGGTTCGTTTCTGACGGCAAAGAATAAGTAAATCAGACCCTTGAATTATTCAAGAAAGTGGAATCAGAACGACACATACCCAATTTCGGTGACAACGTTAGACAAGCTTGCATTCGTTCTGTATTCAATGAGGTTTTTTCTTGCTGAGTCAATAGATTGAATGTAGTAATGGAACTGAATAGTTTTATTTTTATCTTTCATAGGGTAGACATTTTCGATAGCGCGAATGGTATTGTCTTGTTGAATCTATTTCTATTTTTCGTAATCGTAGTTTATTAACAACGATGACAGTTGCGACTTTCAAAACCGTTGAATTCAGGCCGTTTTCAACGGTTTTGAAACATCACTAAACTATAAATAATACAAATGCTGACACCATATAATTGTCACATTCATTAGGTGGTAACATGAAGCGACACAGGAAAGTCCCTCTTTAAAATGTCTCTTCTATCTTCTTTCGTGTATGTGGCCAACTCTGGTGTCGGAGTTTCTACTAGTATAGCCGGAACGTGCCCTCCGAAGCACGAAAGCGCTCAGTTCAAATGCCCATAAGTTCTCACCCATCCAAATTCTGACCAGGTCGAAAGTTGTTTACTTAGATGGGTCTGTAAATAATCGATTATTAATCTGTTATTTACAGATCCAGCTATGTTAAGCTACGCCACAAACGCTTCTGTAATTATGCAAAAACTGTTCGAATTGCCAAATTTTAGGTCTTTGAAGCGAGTGGCTTCTGTTTACAGATTGTTTACAGCGTCAAAATGGCATCAATCAATTAGGACCAAGACGAAATGAACGCACCATATCCATAGTGAAAATCTGATAAATTTTATAATTGACTGATTTGAAAATCGAATCAATCGTATTCAATGCCTTTATTACTTTTTTTACGGTAATTTCTTATTTAAATTCCTATCACATCAAAATATAATCATCTATATAAGCCTACAATTATCGAAGTAATAGCGTTACAAATATACAAAAAAAACATACTGCCAATTTGAGAAACTCCTTTCTTTTTAAAGTCAGTTAAAATGACTAACATCTGACCAAAACGCTAATTAGTCTACCTTTTACATACCAAGTGCAATGTTGCAAGAACCTTTTTAAAAAAATAAAAAATTATTTCATTTTGGATAACTAGCACGTGAATATTTGTATTTCCATCACATAAAAAGATTTCGGTACGGACCACCGGACTGTTTGTACAGTGCCCCGAATTTGAAAGTTACGATAATCTGGGTCTGTTTGAAATAAAAAAAGACTGTATAGTGGACTGTGTGCCGGCGAATTCCGACGCAACAATCTAAAGTCTACATAACCTAGATTCAAAATTCGATGTTAAAGATATTTATGGCATAACCAGGTCAAAATTTCGTTAGAAATGATGACAAGTCAGCTTCGATGGTCGGAATGTACCACCTTACCGTCGAGAGCCCGTTTAAATATCTTGACAATAACTTATAAATTTCAATAGATGGCAATAGAAGTAACTATCCTTACGCCATCTATTGGGTTTTTGAACTACTACTGTTTTTCTTTATAAATTATAAATGTTAACAATTAAATTTATTTTTTATTGGTTAGGACTTGGGTAAACAGTATACAAAAACCGGCTCAGTGCGATTTAATCTCGGTAGGACTGTGACTCGCCACCGCCATTGTTTTTCATTTGTTTTATGGTTGAAACGATAATGCCCTTTATAGACAAACAGACGAATAGACATTGTAGGCATCGTAATAAATGGAAAGATCTGATTTCATTTGTTGTTATTACTATAAATAGCATTGCGTAACATAAAGTGCCCGTCTACGTTTTTTTTTCTTTCTATATAAATAAAAATATTTTTTTAACCGACTTTAGAAAAGAATGAGGTTCTCAAAAAATACACATAGCCGCAAGCGGTGTGTGCTTTTGTATGTTTGTTACGCGATAATTTCGCTAATTCTAAACCAATTTGGATAACACACTTTTAATAGATTGGTAATAAATTTGGATTACCCTTTTAATAGATTGTTAATACGTCCAAGCCTATCGACACATAGAATCTTACGAAAAAATCCAGCTTTAGGAGTAAAAAATCGGATATTAAAGCTCCAAGAATTTAGTTTTATTTCAAAATAAAACGTTCTTGGATGGTGGCTTGGTGGTTTGGTGACTTTAACTGAATGTTTTACTAAATCTTGTAACACGACTGCGTGACAGCCCTGCTGGATCGAAACATTCTAGGTTTGAACTGGAAAACGAAACTCGGATCTTTTATGTTTCCGGATTTTAGATACTAAAATAGTTATGTACGGACATCGTAAATTTCTTTTCCAAATCGAAACTGTGGATGACATGAGAAACAAAACATGAAATCACCAGCTGACCCGCGACTTCGTAATTTTTACACATTACCAATGGAGCCTCGAAATAATGCTAATCACTTTTATAAAAACAAAAAAACGTTAGTTTCTTGTTTTAGACATTGATTTGTAGGTGCACGAATAATGTCAAACAAATCTGATTTGCCGATAACATGTGTCAAGTTTATCACTCCTTATTGCATGATGTCGCTAAAGTAGCAGCCCTAGATGTTCCAGCTGCAGAGAAAGAGCCTTACTCTCGACAAGCGAGAGAAAATGGGCTTTAATCTACCAGAGAGTCCAATTAACATTGGTATAAATCACAAGTCTCCGAATGTACAACATGCCTGATTGTTAATTTTATTCATTTGTCGTATTTTTTTATGTAACTTAAGTGACGGAACAAGCTGATGGCCCACCTGATGTGAAGTAGTTATTTTCGCTCGTAACAAATGTCACCCCGACCTAAGTATGAGAAGATCCAACTCGCATCTCTTAGCACCCGTCACCCAAAACGGGGACGTAACGTCTCCACTTGGCAGCAGATTTCCAGATGTGGTGGCAGTTCCGCTCCGTACGAATTTCCTTTGCACCACCCGTGTAGGAACTCAAGGGGTACTCACCTACGGACGCAACCAACATGGACCCTCAAAATGTTAAACTTGTACTGCGCTATTAATATTTTTTGAGAGTGATTCTCAAAAAATATTAATACTAAGTCATAATTATACAATATCATTATTTTCACACATGCATGTGCCGATCGCGAAAATTAATTGTACTGCAAACAGTTCTACGGTTGTTCAGTATCCAATTTGATACAAACAAACTGGCGCCTAGCATATCGATCTCTTGTTCTGTTTAAGCTAACTATCAGATTAATTGGACTTAGCTGCATTAATATGCAGGTAGTGTGCCATATAAGTAATAAAATCACTCCGAAGCGTTCTACGAGTACCGTCCGTACGTGAATAATCTGATTATTGATTTATCACATCGACAATGTTTCCGATCCAACAAAATATCTAACAAATCCGGGCGACATGCACAATATGATATTCGTAACAATAAAGTCATATGGGTCAAAATATAGTTACCTACCTAACAGTTTTCTGTTTACAGCTCATAAATCCAAATTACCCTCGCAGACCTCTGTCCACATCGCGAAATAATAACCGGGTTACACGGAAGAAATATATTGTACAAACATTTGTGTGGTATGTCCGACCGTCATCTCGCTCTCGGCTGTTCACGGCTTGTCTTGTTGCAACTATAATTGATAGATATAGTTTTAGAGAAAAAGTTTTGTTGTGTAGAGTGTGGGATACATGTGGGAATATTGTGGGAGAAGCGTGTTTCTAGCAGCGAACTAGATGTAGGCTGATGATGAAGATGGCAAGGGAATGTCGAGATCTAAAATGAATAAAAATTTAAGTAAGAATTGAACTCGATATTGTATTATACAAAATATTAGTTAATTTTTCATCAATTCAATAACTCAACTCCCACTGGGCGAATTAGCATAATTTACTTAGATTACGTAGATATTACAATAGTTTCAAGAAACTTCATTCAAGCTAGAGAAAATTTCGCTTGAAAATACAATCAAGTGAAAGTTTTTATTCTCCTTAGTCTTGATAATTCAACTTATTATTTTTCACTCAGCGATGTATGAGGTAACTAACTAGCTTGATTACTTTTCAACCCATTTGTTGAAAATTGAATAAACCCGTAGATTTGATACTCGTCCCTTTCTACGCAGGTTATACAACTCTGGTCGAAAGTTCAGACTTGAAATTATCGGTCTATGTTTCAATAAAGTAAAGGCAGTCTCTATCAAACTACAGTGGACAGGATGTATTATAATAATTATATTTCGCTGGCAGTGTTTGCGTGCCTGCCACTGCAGTCACCGGCATGTAAATTACTACCACAAATTGCCAAATAGCTTTTAGCGCAACGGGGTCACAGATTTTTAATGAATAGCTGCTAGTTAGTAGCAATAGATCTTGCGCCAAGTTTGCGGAAATTCTGCCATCATTCGTCTCATTCTGCTGTCAAGCAGTGGTGACCTGACCCAGTCTCTCCTTTTCTCTATAGACACACTGAATATTACGCTAGAACATGACGAATTAGCGGCATCGCTTTGTTCGGTGGTAAAAACCAATAGAACTGCTCCATGAACACCACCGTGGGGGACTTGTAAGAATTCAAATTAATATCAAAGAATTTTGGTGATCCACAAGAAACGTGGATCACCAGAAATGTTATTTTCTATGCAGTTTTATTTCTATGATCAATTTGGTGCCACGCTCAAATAAGCATACGAATTAAGTAGTCCAACAATATTTCCGCCAACAGTAGCAAAAATTAAAAATCAGCCCTCTTGGCTCTAAACGGTGCAGCATCACTTTACACGCAAGTACTAGGCTTCTAGTTTTTACTAATTCTATGGAAGATATCTACTTTTTTTAAAGGGACTAGGGACTAAGAGCCTAACTCAGTCTTGAATGACAAGGGAACAAATTGCAGTGAAAGTATAAGGGATCCTTAAAAGATTACATTGTTTAGCAAACAAGATACGGATTATTATTGCATTGTCACCAAAGTAACACACGTACACCAGATTACAGCTCAGAAAAGTGTCAGCAAGTACCTGCTTACAAATTGGATTACAAATGTTCAACCGTAAGACATGCCAATATATAAATACCAAAGTTGCTATTGGCTTGGAAAAGAGCGTCCTTGTATGCTAAATTGAAAATTATGTTACTTAATATAATCTATTATTGTCTGATTTGTGGGTGATTTAGCCTCTGGTTTTGTGAAGAGGGATAATCTTCTCATGCCCCGGGATTGAGACTTCAGAGGTCGAAAATCACCTCTCCGTAATCTCACAGATTATTCCGTTTATACTGACTTTGTAAGTATGATTATGTACCAAGATTAGGCGGAATTATAGCGGTCACAAGCAATGATTGAGAGAAGTGTTGAGATGAAGATGAACACCTATTGCTGATTGTATTGTCAGGCAAATACAGTATTTTATTACTAGTTTTAATTATTTAAAATAATATATGTAAAGTTTAGAACAAGAAAGTATATTTTGCAGATACTTAAACAGTTCAGAAACATTTTCCTGCAAACTTAATATTTATTTTATATTTCTTGTGTAAACTTACCTACGCTTATTAGCATAGTTAAAAGATATTTTAAAACAATAATAATAACAAATGATGTGTTGTTTATATTATTTAATGTTATATTATAACTAGCTGATACGCAACTTCGTTCGCGAAGAGACCGATTTTGGTTGTTATAACAAAATGTACTTAAGTCCGATCGATGATTGTATCTTGAAGAAGATTTCAAGGTCAGATGCCTGATTGCGCGGATGTTCAATTAAGCAGATCAAGTCCTATCAATTAAGCAATCAAGTCCTCACAATAACTGGTTATTATTTCGAAACTCCTTTCCTTATAAGTCTTAATATTTTCAGACTGTAATAGTAAGTATTATTGATCAAAACTGTTTTATCTTCCCGTTTTAATTACAAATAATAGACAGCTAGCCTTGTACAAAGTCGTCAAGTACAACGATAGGTTCTTAAACACTAAATAGGAATTTATAGAATTTATAATATATAAAGGGTCCTTATAGGAATTTATATCAATATCTCAAATGGCCAGTTCTTATAGTTAGTTTGATTTGCTAGCTCGTTAGCATCTGAAGATATTTTGAAATGAACATAGAGTGGTTTTCACTAAAATAAGACGTCAAAAAACCGAAGAAAATTAAAAAAAATAAGTGTCAAAACTTGAGGGCCGTTCAGCTCGTATCCATCCCTTAGACCCCGCATATTTCCAGTCTAGGTGGTGCGAAAGGATCAACTTAATGTAGCAACAGAACATGTGCCAAGTTTGTCCGAAGAATTACTGCCACACTGTATGGCACCACCATCAGTGGTGCACTCGCGCTGGTAAATATAATGAATACTAAAAAATTTCATGAAGAACATAAAACTCAAGCAATTATTGTATTATATATTCAACGTATAAATTAGGCTGCAAGTCTTATTTTGTTTACAAATTGTGTATAGAAATTCGTCTTAAAACTTATGAACATACGAGCAAAATACAGAATATAGATAGAAGATATTATAGGATAACAAATCTACACAAATTTGGAACGCAAAGTATATTAGTATCTTGAGTTCCTAAAGACGTTCAGAAGACGTATTACATTTCGCTATAATAAGCTTTTCTACAGAATGATCCATGTTCACTTACTAGGATAATTATGTTTTGTATATTGCTCACTTTATCGCGGTACACAGAATAAGTATCAAGAGCTAAAATATCACCAGACAGAAACGTAGAAATGGATGAATACGGAATTTTTTTTAAGGAGAGTTCATCTTAGATGTTTTACTTTTATGAAATCTTTCTACTGTGTAACTTTTCGTTTTCACGCAAAGTTTGGTTTGGTTCAAACCATAATTTTTATTAAAGTTTGTGTCGACTTGGAAAGGTGCTTCTCAAACGACGTAATTTTTTAATTAGTCACAGATCCGCTTCGATTGCCGACTTTATTTCGTTATTATTCATAGCCGGCCATGAATTTTTTTTGGTGCGGTCATTTACAGCACATTTTACGCAATTCATTCGTTATTAGCGAAGTGTTCATTATATTTCATCGATTTTGCGTACCATAGAGAGCAGATCCAACATCGAATTCCTTTTCAAAAATTATCACAAATTACTTAATATATACTAAAATTACACTTAATCATTTCTTACCCATCAATTTAGCTATAATGGATACGGCCGTGTGTTTTACGTGAATACGTATACGTATACGGATATTATATGACGCAGCGAAACGACCTCAAAATGGCGGTACTTTCTAATCCACCGCAAGCGATGTCTCACTCAACGGCACGAATACTTTGATCCTTTAGCTATGAATAGTGGAATTAAATGTATTCCCCGATTTTGTTATCATTAGTTTACTGAATTGCTTTCCACTATGGAAGCAATTTTAAAGACGTATTCACGTCAAAAATAATCTTCTGCAAAACCGCCGCCGCGACTCATACATATAACTCAGCTGACGAAGCTGTTTTACAAGGTAGAGTGTCATCGCATTACAGGCTACCCATTTGAGAAATAATTAATTTATCAACGTATTTCGGTGTTGCTATTACCGGGGACGTCGATGTTAATATTATCTTTTTATTTTCGGGTAAACGAATATGAATATTTATTTTTAGGCCACTTGCAGTACCAAATATTTTGGGACATGGCCGATAGATCGGTGTGAATGATATATCTACAATACTATATAACGCAACGCGATGTGATTTACGTCTTCTCATACTTCGAAAGAGGAGAGCCTGAGTCATATTGCTGTTCTTTATTGGCTGCGGTAACCACTTAACACCAGATAGGATGTTAGTTAGTTCTATTATTTTAACTACTTAAACATTTAACTTAATATTTCACACCCATAATAAAGCACGTGAGAGCTCAGACTGTGTTCTGACTATTTCTCTGTAGTAACTCTGATTATAAGTCTGAAACACCAAATCTAATCTACAATTCAGGGACTTTTGCTCGGTGTCGATTCCATGTAATGGCGGCAGCACTATGATCTTGCTGTTATTTTACTCTTATACTGTACATGTTAGTGAAATATCTTTTCTATTATCACTTTTTTTAGATTCCACTAAACTTTATCTATCTAACATTGAAATAACATTTTATCTATTCTTTTGGAGTAACAGAAATGTCTCAAAACGTGTGATTAATTTCCTTCCATTTACCGATGATTACCAAAAATAACAAGGCATTATATCAAGAACCCAAATGTCCCTATCCCACGTTATCTCTCGTCAAATTAATCCGTGAAGAGACTATTAATAGTGTGTGGGCAAACTACAACCAGAGCTGCCAACTCTCTTAATGAATTTTGGTTACATTTAGTCATCTTCTTATGCTCGGCGGTGCCATTATTTAGGGGTGTACTATGGATGTAAAGAAACTATTAACTAACATTATCGTAAAACTCTCATTATATGTACATAATTATGTTTTTAAAAAATCGTCGTGAATTAAATCAGCTTAAGACTATATTCTGAAACCATGCTGAGACTCAAATCCTGCAGAAAAGTAACTAATGAGACCCTGGGGATGGACTGCCTAAAATACGGTGGTGGGTAATAATGGGTATTGTCCAGGGCAACCTTTTGATTAAATTAGGAAACACTCTAAATGTGTCATAAGAAACCAATTTTCTAAAACTGCATTATTTTTCTCATTAAATTGCAAACAAATAGATACACAAACTTACAGTCCCTGTGGTTCAGTAGGAATTTAAAGGCATTCCACCTTCAAGCGTGATTGTTTCTTTAAATTCCTACTAAACCATATTAAAGCATTCCCTATCCAAAAAAATATCAAAATCGCATAACAATTATAGAAATTAAATACCCAGATAAAACCTCCCCTTTTGAGAAACTAGTTAAACTGTTTGCTTGAAGCTAAAGTCCCACTTACATCTATCAAATTCATGAAATAACAGAACTTCACGTCGAAACACAACAATACCTGTAGACTACAGATAGATAAACAGAAAATGAAAGGGGTAGAGTTCCATACCTATCATGAAATGTTGTAAATAACTTCTATTCTTCTTTTGAATTATCACTGACAGTATCACCCAGTAAAAAGGTCATATGTCAGGGTTGATATGAAGTATTTACCCTTAGCGCCACAGTTGACCCTTGGTTTATAAATTATAGGAGCAACGATCTAATGCATCCATTTACATAATGTCCCTTCTGAGGCGTAGTACCTGAACTGAACATGGCACATATTGAAGGGTAGCCTATTGTGTTGGAGTTTTTATTATGATTAGAACTTCAGGGTGGTTTTGTAGATATTTTCACTGGATGGCCGTACCAATTTTTTATATTAACATTCGCGCGATACTTTTTACGTTAAGGATATTGTTTTTGTTCTTTGGATTTTTATCATAAAATCACATGGAAGAAATGTATAAGCTTTAGCAACGCTGCTGTTTGAAAAATTTGTCAACACTTTTCTCTTTTGAATTTGATGATATTAATAACTTGAACATTTTCAATATTATCTGAGTAATCCGGGTATAATGTTTTAACGCATTTCATAAAAGGAGAAGGTTCGGAATCTAGCTATTTTTTGACGTGTAACATCTGTTGTCCGCAGTATAACCGTCAACCTCATAAGCCGCCATGTTTCACATCTGCCAGTTACGTCTAAGTTTTTTTTGTTTGTATATTTTCAACGCAATATGTCCTCTAGTACGGAACTAATTATGATGATTCTTTTTTATTTGATATGGTGTGCCAAACAACAAATAATAGAGGATGGAAGTACTGAAGTCAGTTTTTTTAATGGTGTAAAATTATTAGTTATGTCAAGAAGGATCCTAGTCGGCTGTGACCAATAAATATGTTAATTATCGATAATGATTAATTTTATCATAAAAAGACCAACAAAACGACTCCAAAATTTATGATTTATTTCTTCATTAAATGCGAAGAAGAAAAAAGTTTAATTTAAAAACGTATTGGTTCAAACACCAGACGACGCAATCGATCGTTAGCGACAACTTTTTAAGGGCCCAATAAAACTGGAATGGCGTTATCTCAAAACGAAATTCTTTACAGCGGCTGCGAAGTTGCTCCGCATTTCGTCATGAATAAGTTACTACATGTTAACAAACAAGTCTTTTACAGAGGATTTTCCGAGATAAGACAAGGAAAAAGGACCCTTGCCGTAACTTAGTACGGCCTATTTGAAATAAACATTCAGGAATTGATTTGAAACTCGGCCGGCATTAGTTGGTATGAGGGTCATTTGTGTATCAAAATACTGGCTTTCCATTAATTCAGTATTCCGTTTTTGTTGCATTGTATTAAACAGATTATTACGTCAGTTCCTATTGATTAACATGGGTGAGGCTCCTTCTGCCTGATACAATAGCTGCCTGGAGAGTGTCGCAACAGAAGCGGACCGATATATACATAACTTAATTACTTTAAACGAGCAATTCTTGTATCTTCTATACATGTCAAAAAAAAATATCCCTATTTCCGTTGGTCACGGCATCACGCGTGAAAGGCTGGACCAATTCTGCTAATTCTTTCTTTGTTCTTGTCTCATATTCTTGTTTCTTGTTTTATCCATATTATTTAGAAAGTGTAAAATTTTATCATAATTAAGTTTCATCTTGTTGACGATCTGTTGTTTGTAGTTTTTTATTTTGTAATATAATGTAACATAATAATGTTACATCAATTCGTCACAAGTATACTATTATATTTAATACTGACCATAGAAAACTTTTATATTACCAAGAGTTCAAAATAAAAGAAGTTTAAATTACCAAGAGGGAGGAGGAAAAAATCAACTAAACAGAAGTTAGAAATTCGTGATAATAACACAAATCAAACATTAACATGATGACTCACTTTTTCTTTTGAAAGAAGACTGGAATACGAACTGCAAACTCACTCATATCTTATTTGTGTAAACAACCGACAAGTCTGAGCATAATACACATAAAATAAACGTTTCAAATTATAGGGAGTAAGAAAGCCCGGACTTCGAATATATTGCATGTTGGGGGCAAGAGTAGTTAATAATCACCGACAAACCAATTAATATTGATTCTATTCAATTAATCGAGTATTTTTCAAGAAAAGAGAGAAAAAAAATCAAATTACTCAGAGATTCAAATTATCGAGAGGCGACTGTAAACGAACGGTACCAACAAATATAATTTCCTAATGATCTATAGAGATAATTAAGAGACAAAGATGAGGCCTACTGAATTACATACCCCGATATGGGACTGCTTCAGATTTTTCCACGCATCGCCTCTCAATTCACTAATATTTACTCCCCACGCGATCCTAACAATGCGATGACGTCACGTCCTCCCTGTTTTTATAGATAGCTCGTATTCACCCTTCATCCGACGTAGGCGGAACAAGATCAGAATAACTATGTAATGGCTGTACGATGTGTAAAGTTATTTGTTACCTAAAGGCTAGGAAAACTAAGACTCCGCTGTCCGTCTGTCACCACGCTGTATCTCATGAACCATAATAGTTAGAGTTTAAATTTTCACAGATAATGTATTTCTGTTGCCGCTATAAAAAAAATACTAAAAAGCAGAATAAAATAAATATTTAAAGGAGCTCTCATACAAAAACGTAATTTTTTTTTTGTTAATTTTTGCTCGATATTATAGATAATGCTAGAGATCCCTTCGCGCGCGAGTCCGACTCGCACTTAGCCGGTTGTTTAGGGTTCCGTACTTCAAAATGTTTGACGCGCGTGAAGGATAAAATTGAAATTAACATCAAATAAGCCGATCGACCGATCCCTAGGAGCAGTGAAAAAATCAAGCTTCCAAGGCAACGCAATCAAATGATACGGCCGTTAATCTACGTTATGCCGCACATTTTGATTCTCGCAAGGGAATCGTAACTTAAAGGGGTATTTAAAATTACAACTGTAATGACTATACTGTCCTTTACTTTCCATTATAAAACGTCCACCTAACAAAGAAATGAAACAGTTGTATAACAAAAGTTGATAATTCTGTGACAGACATAAATTATCTCTCCCTAGGATATCGTAACAATATTGTTCTATTCGTTGCTTAGTAGCAGTGACAGTACAGCATGCTCTTTAAGCACATAAATATATAAATAATAAATAAACGTTTACACATACCTCTGCACTAGGATTCCCTGTGTTGCAGGTGGCATAGACAAACACAGAAAATCTCATCCCAATAAGTTTATCCCAATAAGTTAGCCGCGGCCGGGAATTGAACCCGGGACCCTCGTTTCGAAGATTCTCGTTTTTTTATTATTATATTTCCGAATACTGCTTTAAGTGGTATGCTCAATTCTCAGCTACAAACGAAATGTGAACGTAGGTAAATACTATGGATCCGTTTTCAAATTGGATATTCGTAATTCAAATCCAGATCAAAAGTATAAACAATACATATTTTGAAAAATGTATGTCACTAAACCAAATCAAAAGTAGTCAAAACTGGATTACACACTCTGGCAGCTTATTCAGTCTTATCAAGCGAAATATTTACAGCAAAGTACCCATATTTAAAAATTTACTTTATCCTCAATCTGCTATGGATCTTATCACAATCGAATAAAAATCCATCATGGAATCATCCACAGTATTATGTAAATAAAAGTCGATCCCCGGAAGGACACTTAACTTGGGGTCGGATTAAGGAGCGACCCGTTTGTCAGTTGATCCGGGGAGCCAAACAAGATGCGAGTGATCAAGGACTGGCCATTTAATGGTGATCCCACTATGCACGATTGCATGTTTTGATGTAATTGTTTGATAAAGTAAGTAAATAGCGTTTTGAAAACTAACATTTGAATATTATAAATAAGAATAATAAGAATACATTTATAGCCAACTACATTGATAAATCATTTTTTTATCTTACAATCAGTATTTAAGTAATTGACAATAGGGGTAAGCTCAGCACTGTACTGCGTAAATCTGCAAAAGATTTGGGCAGGACTGTTTTTCAGCAGACTCCTTGCTCGAACTTCGATTATTAATAATTGTGGACGCAGGCTTAGATATATAATATGATACATGTACCACACATACGTATAAGTACCGTAGTTCTATTAACCTAATTAGAACAAACGGGATCTTCTCAGTAATATTTTTTTTTTCTATGTTTGTGACGCGATATCATCGTCATTTGTGAATCGATTTGCATGTAGGTATATTTTTTTACTTGATAGCGTTTACCTTGAAGGTCACACGAAAGACCCATTTCGTGGTGATATGTTACTCCTAAGGGAAAAGAATATGACAGAGTAAAAGTATTGAAGGCGGTTAATTCTATTTTCAACCGTTTTTATATCAGTTACTTGTTAAATTGGTAACTTGTTTTGACTGCAACGAAGCAAAGCGACAACCCTCTGAAACTTTCGTTTCAAAGTGATCGAGGAGTTGGTTCCCGGGTATGTCAAACTTTGTATTATGAGCATATAGTTTGTTCTTTGAATAAGATGTTTGTGTAGTGTGTCCGTGTTATTCACCTGCGACACTGACAAGCGAGTTTTTTTTATGAAAATGAATTGCGTTGTTACATGATACACGATGCACAAGTTGATGCACTAGCGTGGGATGATTATGAAGTGTAACCGACCGCCTCAAAAGTGTGCCATAAGTGAATGACAAGTCAAGCTTGTATATTAAGCCCACGTTATTAGTCTGAGCGAGTAGCGCGCCATGCTCCAATTACATGCTTCGTGTACGATCAGCATTAATGTAGTGAATTACTTTACTTTTTGAATACTTTTATATAACTACATATAATCAAAAAGGGTGCATAGAGTGCATAAATTCATCTGAATATAATAATCTTTTATCGCTTAAATAATCAACCCTACTAAATTACATAACAAAGCTTAAATAACAAAAGTAATAAAGTAAAAAACGTGGGTATTTAACAATTGCGCGCGTAATTGAGAGTAGTTGCACGAGAACATGTTTGAATATCCTTGAGGTATCCGTAGATGAGTCCTAAAAGAGCTATTAAAACTTGTCCCAAGTTCTTCCGGATAAATAGTGCCGTTGACGAGATAATGACTCACACGATAGACCTACTATGTCTATACGCTATCTATCATATAAGTCTCATAAAAATAAATTAAAAAGTAATATTTCATATCGTGTATTTCCTTTTTTCCATGTCCCTATGATAAGAATACCTATTCAGCAGAGGTACACGATGTAGCTAAACAAAGTAAGGCTAAAACTCAGCAACGAAATAAAGCATCTAATAACCTACTCCCACAAAAGCTATGTCGGTCAGTCGGTACGTCACGTTTTTAATGCAATAATTCACGCATCCCTAACTGGTAATCTATACTTAGTTTTATCGAGTATGTAAAAAATTTAGCTACGTGTAAACCCTTTTTGAACAAAGCTAAACTGAGCTAAGATATGAAAATCCTACGATCTTATTAGTTGATATGAGATGCTTCGCTGTGTTGTATTGTCTCATACTTTTATACCAGGGATGTGATTAGCATCGTAGCGATGCGTTGAAATGATACCTCTCTTACTAAATCTATTAATAATTTTATGAAAGTTTCGTGAACGTTACGCAGATAATTTAATCCTTTGTTTACTGTTGTGAAAGTTATTCGTGTAGAAGGGCCTTGTCTGTTTACGTTACAAAACCAAACTATTAATGTTTGTTTACGACCTATTTTATAAATTTATCTTCACGCATTTTAGAACATTGTACACAAAAATATCTCAAGTTTTAAATATTTTATTATGTAATAGCCACGGCTATGATCACGTGGTATCAAGATAAAAAGTAGCGAGCAGTTTATACTAGCATTCAAAGACTGCTATTTAAAAAACGTTCAAATTCAAGTTGTGTCTAAGCAAAATCAAAAATCAAATTCAAATTTCGTGTCTAAGCGCCATAATTGGTATTCGTAAACCAAACATAATCAGATTAGATCAGTCAGAAAATTGACAAGCAAAACATTTTTTGCAACAATATTTTCTTTCCTTTCGCAATGCTGGAAAGACAGTTTTCATGATTTGTTTTTGTTTGCATTCACATTGAATAAACACATCAACATTTTATATGCTTTTCCATGAATTTGCCATGTGGTGTCTTTACCTGGCATCGTATGATATAATCGTATATTTGTGTTTACTGATAAGGGCAGGAAAAACATGTTAATGTGGTTTATGAAACTTCAAGAGTGTTGTGGTTTGACAAGTTGTGAGACAGTTGAATCCCATTCGATACTTTGAAGAAAATAATATTTTTAACATGTTTTATGCAGATGCTTCGCCATTGGAAACACGTAATGAACGAATGATTGACATGTCACAAGATCCGACAATTTATTACGAAGGACAATTTAATGATAAGTCTCTATTAAAAATGAAGGTATTGAATTCCTAGGTCTAGTTAACGAGCTCTTCACCCGGGACTAAAGGGACCATTATTCTTAGCTTTGACGACAGGATTTGATTTTCTATTGAGGATCAAGTTCTTTAGCGAACAAAGAGAAACGAAGACAAATGCACTGAATTGTTTTAAACAATCAAACGACTACAGACGAAGCTTAGAATTCCCTGAGTCACCGGTGGCATGCACACGCACAACCATCATGGTAAGTTGGTAGTAAGTGGTCTCGGTTTCAATGCCCGTTCGGCTAGGGCGTTTGTGTGATGATGAGTGGTTTTTTTTTTTTTCAGAATCATTGGTGTTGTAACTTCCGATTACGATATACGGAATCCAATGTAATCCTAGGCAAATGTTTTGAATAATACCTAATCAATAATTTATAATACTGGTCCCCTAATTCAGTGTGTATTTAGGCTCAACGTGACATGCACTTACCATAACTTAGACTAAGCCCAGTATCTCTGACCCTGAATGTTTGGCCCATTGCCCACTACCGAAGGAATGAGCGCTATAAATCGACTATAATAAATATGTTTTCCGCGATATTTATGCCGTCAATAGTTGTATATCTTGTTCTTTTTCATTGGATATATATCGCCAGTGATTTCAGAAAGTTGCGAGAATTTTGAATTTTTAGGCTTACTCGTAAAACCGCGTTAGTCACTCCACATTTAATATTGTCGCATTACTTTTAAGTTTTAAATATTTTCGAATAAGAAGTAAAAATGTCACTTAGTTATAATTACGTAATACAATTTTAAGGGTTCCGTACTCCAAGGTAAAGCTCCTATTACGAAGTGTACAAGAATGTCCAATCTATGGGTTGGAATATGATGTATATAAGCCCCGGGTGCAAAAATTCTCGTTGGTTTATTTTAATTTAATATAGGTTTATTAAAAAAATAGCAATTTTTTTGTGAATCCATGAATATTCTTACTAACCAACTTCAAGGATGGAGGAAGTTTTCTTTTCACCAATTGTACACCGGTTTCTATGTTTTTTTATTTGATTTGGTGCAGTTCCGAGGTGGGCCAATGAAAAAATTACACTCAAAATTTCCAATTAGGAAAAATAATATTAAAACTATGGTTTATTCGCTTTTTAATTCAATCACTTATTATAATGATGCCTTGATGATGCAAATGCCCTTCTTGGGAAATTTCGTCAATGTTACATATTAACGACTTATCTCCTATACCTACACTAATGTACGGTTCTAACTCAAAGAGAAAACATAATAATAAGTCAAACACGAAACAGGGTTCTAGGGACGAGACAAGTTAACTTCTAAAATGTTTTAAAAATGAATTAACTAAACTACAATAAAATAAATTAACTGTTCAGTGGGTTCAACAAATACTTGAACTTATAAGATAGAAGAACACTGCTAGTTAATACATTTCAACACATTTAAATCGTAATGTTTGATTGCCGGATTTATTGTACTTATCCATTTTTCTTATCAATGACCAGGTTACATAAAACATTACATAAAATGGGCTACAAATGTAACCATGTACATTTTAATTGAAAGGTTTAGCATATTATAGTATATTATAGGTATCACATAATATTTCAACATTCTTTTGTCATGGAATATGGATGGAGATGATTAAAAAAAAAAATTTTTAATCAGCTGTATTTTGTAAAGAATTTAACGGGATTAGAGTATGTTGACTTAACTTTGACTTGCGTGAAAATCAGCGCCGCTTTCAGGTGGGTCGTTGGCTCGTCACGCGATTTACAAAATAACTTTACGTTTTTGTAGAACTTAAAGTTGTACGTTGTTGTAAGTTGTTGTACGTACGTTGTTATAGAAGTCCAGATCTACACAAACTTCTTCAGCATTGTTTATTACATAAGACATTATTTTCCGCAAATATTTTCGCATCACTATTGTGAGTAGCAAAATGTGGTCTTCGCAGATAACTAAGCTCTGGCTTCATTAGACGAGAGGTAGACGGCTAAATAATGTCTAATGTTCTATATTATCTTTATGTGGGCAGCTTACAGCCTCTGCGTACAACGTGTTTATATTGTAGGGGCTAATAAGATACTTGTAATGTACCTATAAAAATTATTTATTACGAAAGGGGTTTATTTAGGTCTTTAGACTCATTTTCATTTTCATTCTGTCATGCTTTAAAATAGCTTTTGCGTAGGTGTACCCTTACGAGCATGCTTGAAAAACGTATAAATAAAATTTGTTTGAAAATGTAACAGGGAAACCTACTTACTGCCTGTAAATAAACATATAAATTTTCACAAACTATCATCACGTTTTATCTGAATATTTTGTAAGTTCGGAACCAAAATTTACATGTATTATAGTAAAAATTCAAACTCCGTATCAAAAACCTTGTTCAGAGTTAAGTTTTTAAAAAATGGCATGCTTAGGTAAATGAATATACAAGACTTCATATTCAGACTTTGATTGACTTATTTAGTTTTAGTAGATTAATATTACAGCTTATGCCTAACCGGAAATG
This sequence comes from Aplocera efformata, assembly GCA_921293045.1. Classification (NCBI taxonomy): domain Eukaryota; kingdom Metazoa; phylum Arthropoda; class Insecta; order Lepidoptera; family Geometridae; genus Aplocera; species Aplocera efformata. Next base: position 5,679,348 of record OV121057.1, read on the forward strand.
ATTGCAATCAAATACTCTAACAATTAATTTGTAATAGTTTGTCTCGCCATGTCTTATAATGGTCGAAATAACGACGATTTCTCGTCGAATTGCAAAGAAACGTAAATGTATCTGATGGTAGTTCATTAATATATTAAGTCCAACTTTAATTCCGTGTCACTATTTTCAATAATTACGCTTAGACCATTCGTAAATTCACTATGGTTCCGGGTTATCTGCAGCCTTATCACTAACGAGATCACGCGTTCTTATTTATTACTAGTATTTATTCAAACCTTTTTCTTATGTGGAAATAGCATTTTCACCTACCCTTCAGGTCCAAGAGAACCTGAACGGTTATGTGAGTCTCGCGAACATACTGTCCGTTCTACTCATGAAAACCCATCAATTGCCGTCGACTGCCATGATGGGACGAAACAGGATCGATCTTTTTTTTTTTTTTTTTTTTTATTCGTTATAGGCCATCGTTTGACCGCTATCTCACCTGATGGTAAGTGATGATGCGGTCGAAGATGTAACACGCTGGCCTATAAAGTACCTATTCACTCTACTCTTAAACAAACCCAAATTGTACTGCTCGGGAAAAAGACACGCAGGCAGCGAATTCCACTCCTATGCAGTTCGGATTAAAAAGGAGGACTCAAACCGTTTTGTGCGAATCCGAGGGATTTCCACTGTGTAGGGGTGGTACACCGCCGAACGTCTCGTCGTCCGATGATGGAATGGAGATGGAGGGACAAGCTCGTGAAGTTCATGGGCGCACTCACCGAAGTGTATTTTATAAAATCTAGTTAAAATAAGATCTAGTTTTCACAATCGCGCCCTGATAGTATAACCTAAAATGGCCCTTTGCAGGGGATCCCTGAAAACAATGGTTTGACTGTCTTCATAGCTCAGTTGGTAGAAGCTCTGCCTTCTGCGCTGTAGGTCGTGGTTTCGATTCCCGCCCAGGACAAGCATTTGTGTGGCGTAAATGATTTTTTTGTGTCTGGATGTTAACATGTAATATTTTATGTATTTCCAAAAAAAAAGGATTATATTTTTTTTTATTAATTATCTAGTTTCCATATTACAAGCTATGCTTAGTTTGGGGCTAGATGGCGCTGTGTGAAATTTCCATTAATGTATATTTATTTATTCCCCTCAGACATAAAAAGCCATACTAGCATAAGTAGGTTTATTCAAACCGTATGCAATCCTCCACTGGGAAAAACAAGCAATAACATTCCGTCAAGAAACCACCAAAGATCACTTTCGTAGATCCCAAGAGCTATACTATAATCCTACGAGAAAAACCGTTCTGGCCAGTCGTTAGTGTCAAATAAATCCAAACCTTTTTCCCCAAACGGAACACGAAGGCAATAATGAAATTTCGACGACGATTAAAGACTCGAATAAGCTGCGAAAGGGAGATACATCTTTAGCACTACAAAAGCTGATTGGGGCCGTGAGTAACTACTATAAAGTACTATAGGTAGTGGATACTAGAGATTCCACTTACGCTGGCAGCTTTATATAATACCATCTAGCTTAGATGTTTTTTACAAATCATCGAAGAAAAACAACTAAACTGAGCTATCCACGCCGTGCTTTGGAGGGCGCGTTGGCGAGATGTCGATCCCGGCTATACTAGTCGATAAGCTTATAATTTTGGAGGGTTTCGAGCAACTGAAAATCCCGATACTAGAGTTGGCCACTCACGCAAAATAAGAAGACTAGAAAAATTTATTTATCACATATTTGACGGCTCTTGGCTGCAAATCGTGGAGTCCCGGATTCGATTCTGAACTGAACAAACTTTAAGCAAGATTTCTGTTTTCGGTTCTTGGGATCACCCAAGTTGGGATTGTTTTTGATTATGTGTGTTCATAATTATTATTAATTAAATAATATTAATAAGTAGGTACACTGATCTGCTTGATTAATATGACGCCGTAATATTCAGATTGATTAAATTACGTATTTATGAAGCACGTATATGGTTTCATGTCTGGATTATCATTAAGGAGGGTTTCGGACACACGGGAAATCGATTCCAAATTAATTATCAATGTTCGTCACTATGAACAAGGATCTCTCTGGATCTCTTAGATATCCTGCCTTGCTTCCAAGTCCATAATATATGGTATAATGACATCATGTCAATGTATCAAATATCAATGGTGAAATGATGGGTAATATTTTTAAGACATAACCTACTTGGTGTTGTTGGTCTGTAGTAGTTGACCTTCGAAGCGATGGGTCTCGGGTTCACACCAAAATTTTGCATTTTGGAATTGAGCATGACGTTTTTTACGTGTGCCTCATGCGACACAAGGGATCTTGGTATAGGGGACCCTGTATCTTGACTTCCCCTTGACATAGCGCTTTGATCATCTTGCTAGGATGTTTAACTCGAGCGCTTGTTTAAAACATATATAAAAATCATTTAAACCTGGAATAACTATAAAACAACTCATACACTGAAATCGTTATTTAAATTTTCATTATGTTTACTTGATTACCAAGAATATAACTTAAAACTTTTTGGAAGATGTGGTACACGTCGAGCTAAATAATTTCTTTTTGCGGAGTCTAAAAAACGCAATCTACATAAAAAATATTTTTCAGGTATGTTTAAATATTGAGCACTTCTCCAAGATTGCCACTAACTTTGAACTCAATTTGGCTCTGCTATCTTGTATACCAGTAAAAGTAATATAATAAGAATGAACTCGCAAAGAAACTAACAAGGCCCGACTAAACGCAAAACGCAAATGAGATTAAAACCGCGAGTTGCCGCTAAAACGACCTTTCTATGGAGATGTGGCCCAATATTGTATGAGTTGCGTACACACATGCCTGTTACTCGGTATGAATTTGTACTACTACATAAACATTTATTTCGCTTGAAATTACTTTCGGTTATTGGTTTTTCATATTTGAACAACAATAGTTGATCATAACGCCCACTTGTACCAAAATTGATCGGTAGATTTTATTTAGTTAAGTTTTAAGTTTTAATTTTTTTTTTTTAATTTTTAATTTTTTTTTTTAAAAAGTATTTCATAGTCACATTCAAGATACCCTTAGGACTACTTGTAATTGTACCTATCCAAAATTAGCGTGAAAAAATCATGTAAACTGGCTATTTGTACAAACTAGACTTTATTAAGTTATGAAACACGTTTAAAATTAAAGCAATAGAGGGAAAAATAGAGCTCAAAGAACACTACAAACTTCGCACAATTATTGTGAGAACAACATAGATGAAACCGTATTTTTTTAGCAGAACAACCAACTTCCTATAGAGTTTATCAATTCAGATATATATTTTTTTATGTATGTTATGCCTCATGCGTCCGTCATTAATGAACCTATTTTGAAGATTCTTTTGTTTATTCGAAAGGGTATGCATTTATTTTGAATGGTTTAGTAGTAAAATCAAAATAACTGGAAAAAATATGTACTCAAGTAAACAAAATTGCGTATTTTGCTTTCCTGTGAATTGTTCTTCGCTTGTTGTATACCGATTTGGATGTTTCTTTTTTTGTAATGGTAGAGTGCAAGAGCGAGAAATAAGGTCTGAAAGTATTGAAGTAAGTGTTTTCGATTTTTAAATTAATTACTTGTAACATAAATTCTGTCATTGCGAATCTTTTGAAGCTATTATCTCAATATTTCAAGTCCTCTGGGCCACCGGTGCGAATTTTAACTAACACCCACAAGTGCTACTTGGCTATCAAATTCTCAGGTGCCTAAATTAGTTTTAATTAACAGATTGAGCCCACCCACAGAACTAAACGAAAACAATTTGTTCGGAAGTAGGGTAACGGACTCAAGTATGAATATGGATAACCTACCTAATACGATTCGGCAGTAATTGAGTTGCTCTGATACGTTTATAGAAATACCTTTATAATGCTAATACATTTTTGAAAGGAATTATATTTTACGGTATATAGATTGCTCATCTGGTAAAACTAACTACCACAGATGAAGAAAATCTGACGGTGTTCAGTGTCCTGGACAAAATTACATACTTAGATTTTGCCCAGGACACTGAATGCCCTCAGTTTTTTCTTCATCTGTGTGAGAGATTGCGATTTTAAAGCAGTCGATCATGTTAACGCAAGACGAAGTTAAAGTCAAAAATCCTTCCATTATGGGTTTCTTGCTTGTTCTTCCCCGTGGAGGGTCGTATAGGGTTTGAATAAGTGCTAAAGTCAGTATTAAGAACAAGCAAGAAACCCCTAATGGAAGGATTACTTTCTTTTTGCGAGCATGATCCGTTTTACAAACTAAGTACATAAATCCAAATAACGTTTTCCTTATTACTGTTATTAAGGATATATTTCACAGGCTTTATCGTGCTATCAATATCAGAAACTTAAATAAACGCTATTCACGGTGAGTAAACGCGAATCAAATAGTTTACAAACGTCATGCTCACCACACAAAGTGTGTTCTGGCCGGGATTTGAATCTGGGAGGCCGCGCTTCAAAGGCAGGGCTACTACCAACTTATATAGATTAAGCCGAAGAGCCGTCAATAGCAGTTATACCTTTAGATGTATGTATATTGAAAACCAACCAGTGTTATTCAGAAACTGAACTACCAAGGTAATATATCAAAGGAGCTTTCAAAGTAATATAAAGATTACGCCACCCACACGGAAGGTGTAATTTCCCACATATCTCCATTATTAACGCGTGCTTACAGCTCATATCAATCTTTTACATATTTAGGGGTTCGCATTAAGATTCAGAAACGGGCGAATGTTCCGATAACCCGTCGGGTTTGTCGCCTGAATACAAATCGGTTATCAGATCTTGCTTTGCAATCGAAAAGATCGCTGAATTGTCTACATATTTACATAAATTTACCGCAGCTTGATTTCTCCAAGTAGGTACTAGGTCGGTAGGTCTCTAGATACTTGATAACGACAAAACCAAAACGTTAGACAATCAATATTAACAAAATCTATAATACGAGTTATCATTTTTGGTTCAACGCGTACGTCTCAGGAACAAGCCTGTATTGAAAATCATATAGCTTTTGTCACATTTATGATCTCGGTTATATTGTTTTCTTTCATGCAAAACTATGTGATAAGTGCTCTGTACAGTTTGTGAAAATAAATTATTTATATCTTCCTCCGCAACTTTAAATTAAATTTTAGCTTAAGTAGGGTTTACTACATTACTATAATTTCTCAACGGGAAGTTGGTTCATATATTCGTTCTAGCTTTCCTATTTTCAGTGTGTAAATAATGCCCCAAGCCATTATTTTCAGAGCTAGCCTTTAATTGCATTTGCCATAAAAGCAAAATAATCAGAGCGTACTGAAACAGCAGCCCAAAAATTTGATTAAGTAAAATATTAGGCTATGATTTTGCCTCAAAATTGCAACTTCTAGTACAAAGCGACTATTATTTTTACAAAGCCACTTTGATCCCATGGCGTTAAAATGTCAAATTATATTTAATATTTTAATTACAACAATTTTATATTACAATAATTTTAATATAAAATTCTTATATTACAACATAAGTAATTACATTACCCCATTTTGGCCTAAGGCAAGTACACTTATTATTCACTTCCGGTGTAAAGTGCGTGTAAGTGATACAACAGACACATGAAGAATGTGAATGTCAACGATCCTTCTCCATGACTCAGTGTCAAATAAGTTGTCTTTGTGTAAACAGTGAACACCACTTAAAATAAGACGCAATATCAGTCGTCGTCGCAATCGTTTCGTCACATGTCTTAAATAAAATGAATATGTCCTACCGTACCAGCCTCTAATATTCCCAATGCAGAGATACCGGCCTACTCTTGATAATTGAGAGTGAATGGGCTTTGATCAACCATAGGAGCCCAATCCGGATTGGTAGATATCACATGTCTTCGAATTTATGGTTCTAAGACATGCCCGTTTCCTCACTATGTTTTCTTTCACCGTTTCGAGAACGTGGTATTGCGCACATAAATGTTTCAAATGAAAAAACTCATAGGCGCACGTGTGAGTTTGAACCAGCGACCTTTAGATTGAAAGTCGGCGTTTATGCCCCTGAGCCACCACGCTTTTAATATGTCCTATCCGCATAAAAACTACAAATCTATTGTGATATTTGAACACAATGTTGCAGTAAATATATATTTTGCAATAAAATACAAGTGTAAACTGTATTAGCCTTTTCATCTGTACAACCACGCCAATATAATTCCGGGTCGGGTTCCGGTTGACGCAGATTTTCCATTTCCCTCCGACGTTTTCAATAACTACAGAAATGTATTTTATCATTCAATTTTTAGGTAAAATCAAGTAAATAGCTACGTGAAAACTTTTGCTGATAAATTAATGATCACAATTAATGTCTCCTGTTTTATTTCAGTGGGCCAGATGGTTCATACTTAGTATGATTTATATTCCATATTTTTAATTTATTTAAAATTGATACAAGTATACAAATGAATTTAAGATCAAATTATTCTTTACTACAAAAGTCTGGTTTCGTGAAACCACTTGAATTAATTTAATAAGCACTTGAGAGCCCATTACTTTCTTGAATAACATTTAGTACACATCGTATTAGTTTGCTGTGTAAACTAATTTACCAAAACATCTTCGTAGACGTTCTACGACTTGCTACGAAAGTCTGAGCTGTTATGTAGATACGTAGCGGCGGTGCTACACGACCTAATCTAACCGCAGCGACAAAGCTATTGAGTTTTGTTAAAATAACATTGTCTGTAATTTTGTTGCATTCTCAAATCGAAAGTGAAATTTAACATATTGTTTTAATAGCAGCAAGACACAGTGCTGCTCTGAACAAAGGAATACATTTTTGTTTTCATTCGTTGTCGCTTTCATTTACATTAAGAAAAAGAATAACGAGTACAATCAACTCTACAATGGCCAAACAATTTATTTCCGTCAAGTACAAACCTTTGTTGTCGATGACGAAATACGAATTTGACGTTTGAACCAATGAACTATAAAATAATATCACAGACCAATTAGAAGATCAAAGCTGCCAGCAGACAGCGGGCGTCGACCGGGCGTGGACCGGGCGTGGACCGGGCGTTGACCGGGCGTCGACCGAGCGTCGACCGAGCGTCCGACGTGATTGTGACGGCGAAATCGCGTTGCCTTCACGTCCAGCGGAACGTTGCTGTGTGTGTGGTCCAACACAATTCTGTAATTTCATGAAAACGAGGGCTACCGGCCAACGATGAGATTTTCACCTGTGCTTTAGCACATTAGTAATATTTGCTAGTAAAATTTCCATCTCTCGAACCTAGTAGGGAACCAGATAATTTTACGAATATCTAAAAACGCCCGACTCGGTGTAATGGTAATGTGCTATTGAGTTTGAAACGGCTGAACCGATTTTGATAAAATATGTCTAAGAACCATCGCTAAAAAACCTACTTTGAAATTAAAAAAAACCGCACCCAAATCGACAATAAGTTTGACCACTATGTGTTGTCACACATGTTTGACATGGTTTTAAAAATAAAACGATTGTCCCTACAAGAGTGTCAGTATAGATATTAAGGGGCTCGCCACGCGTGCTATGTGCTCTCAGCTTAACATCAATTATGAAACATGACATAACCTTTGAGCGAGGGTCTAAATCAAAATTTGGACAGTTATTGATGCATTCAACCCGTAATCAAGCGGGCCGTTCATTTACCAATCTTCCATACAATAAAATTTAAATGAAGGGAAGACAAGACAATCAGTGATAAAAGCGGCTTTGTAGACATTGCCGAATAGATTTAGCTTGTACAATGAGAAGTGAAAATTTTGTCAGTGAAGTTAAAGTGAAGATCAAAACATTTTGATTTATAATATAAAACGGCTATTATTATTAAGCCGTCGACGTCTGTCTGTTTTATCTGACTTAAGTATTTTGTAAGACTAAAGTGATAAAACTAGTTGCGATGGGAAGCGTGAAATAGTTACCGTTGTCTATAAACAACAGCAATTTACCATATTTCTCCAGGAAGAAGAAGGAATTCGCATCGTTTTACTTTTAATTTAATAAATCAGACAAATTGTAAGAATGCTCCAACTGATTAAAAAGTATCTATTATGTGTCGTTGTTAATGAAACTCGAGCAATATCAACTTTGAAGCTATTGTTGAGTCGGGCGATGCTTTCAAACTGTTTTTGGTGAGGAAGCTGTTTTAAACTTAAAGGAGACAAGAATATAATCGAACTTTGAACGCTACACTTAAATTTTGTATGTATTATATATTTGTTTCTTTTGTTTAATAAATGTAATGAGACGTGACAAATATTTAACAAATTAATACGTACACACTCGCAACCCTGCTGCAAGATTTAAGCCTCTAAAACCCGAGAACAAACTTCATGCTCACAATCAAGCAGAGCTTGCTTTTATAATATGATCATTGGCTAATATAATAGCATTTATTGATTCAAATACTGTAGCAGAGCTTGCCATAAGTCTAAGCGAAATCGAAATTCGGAAAGAAAAATGTCAAAGTCAAAGTCAAATTCATTTATTCCTTTAGATCTCAAGTATCATTTGGACACGTCAAATTTTACACATGCATGTACACATATTCGTGAGCATATAACGTGTCACAGGAACTCCCCAGGCACATTACATGCACACAGATATGTCAAATTACAGTCAGTTTTCATGTTTAAACTTATCTTATTTGTTAAGTTTACGTCTGTTCCAACCCTAACCGACCAACCCGAGGGGAAGAAACAGACAAGAAACCCCCCGGAGACAGTATTACATATTCGCGAATATGGTCCTGCGTCTAGAGTGGAGCAAATTCATTCCCAAGCCTTTTTGTCATCTAGGTAATCTGATATTTTATAGTAAGCTTTTGCGACAAGTTTACGTTTGATGACTGTTTTAAATTTATTTATTGATAGTAATTGAATTTCGCTCGGGATTTTGTTAAAAAAGCGTACAAATTGACCTTTAAAAGAATTGCTAACCTTATGAAGCCTAGTAGTGGGCACAGCGAGTTTATTTTTATGCCTAGTGTTTACACTATGATTATCACTTTTCTTTGTGAACGCGCTCATATGTTTACGAGTGTACATCACATTCTCATATATGTACTGACATGTAACCGTTAGTATATTTATATCCTTAAATTCTTTTCGTAATGATTCTTGGGGACCCATATTGTAAACTGCGCGAACAGCTCTCTTCTGCAACACAAATATGGTGTTGATATCTGCAGCATGCCCCCACAGCAGTATGCCATATGACATAATGCTGTGAAAGTAGCCGAAATATACAAGCCTAGCGGTATCTACGTCTGTGAGCAGGCGGATCTTTTTGACGGCATATGCTGCAGAACTAAGTCTCTTCGACAATCTTTCAATATGTGGGCCCCACTGAAGCTTATTATCTAAAGTTATTCCTAAGAACGTTGTGGTATCTACGAGATCTAACTGTTCATCTTTTATTTTAACATTAATATCTACTTTTTTAACGTTGGGTAAAACAAATTTTAAACACTTTGTTTTCTTTCCATTAAGTGGCAAATTGTTTACATCGAACCAATTTACTACTTTAGAGAGAGCATTGTTTACATCGTCAATAACGACTTGTTGCCGTTTCAATTTAAATAAAAGTGAAGTGTCATCTGCAAACAATACAATCTCATGATCGTCCTTTACAATATAGGGAAGATCATTTATGTAGATTAAAAATAGGAAGGGTCCAAGTATAGATCCTTGAGGAACGCCCATAGTAACCACTGACCCCGGGGATCGCTTTCCGTTAACTTCAACTCTTTGTACTCTTTCACTCAGATAAGAAGTAAGAAGATCTAGAGCATTGCCCTTTATACCATATTGGTGTGATGTCAGGAGTTGCGAAACACGGCGTTGTGGCCGAAAAACATGCTGTCACGATTTTCATCCGCAGGCCTCTGACATAGATTATTTAGTAACTCATATTGCGCAAGCAAGAATATACCGAAACAAGAAAGCGCTCGTTTCAGACGCCACAAAACGGTCACGTGTAACAATTGACTGGACGAGGCCACTGATGTTAAGTGGTTACCTCCGCCCTTAACAACACTAATAATACTTACTCTCCGATTGAAGTAAAAGAAGACCTAAGTCGCGCCTCGTTGCGCCTGTCAGCCGAAATGAGGATGTTGCGTCTCATGCGCATGTGATTGATTTCACCGGCACCCACACCCTTTCACCGGAACACAGCAACGCGAGTGCGACAGATCACCAAGCGTGGTCAGGCCACGTGTAGGATTCAGAGGGTATTCACCTACGGACCCGAGTAGCGTGGTTCCCCTATTTCAAAAACAATAATTGAAACAATGCGCGGTCTAAATATGGTAATGAGCCTTTGTGATACAATTTTAATAAAGACGAAGCCCTCAATTTGTACTCTGAATTTAAGTGGGGTCTTGAATATCCGAGAAAATTAAACAGATTACCTATAAAGAGATGCAAGGGGTTGAATAGGGTACAGCCAGAATTCAAAGTAAATTAAAAATTAATTAACACTTTTACGAGCCATTTCGAAAAGGACTGGAGGAAGAATATTGGAAAACATAAAAATTATAATTACAACAGGCGTTAAAATTTATTTAAGTATTGAATTTAACTTATTTTGCGCGGAACCATTGTTTTTTCTCTTTTTAATAAAAGTAGTCTTAGTTACTCCTTATAACATCAGCTAGCCAGTGAAAGTCCCGTTAAAATCAATCCAGTCGTTTCGGAGGTTAGCCGGTAAACTCAAACTCAAACTCATTTATTACTTTAGATGTCAAATATTATTTGGAAACAATTTTACACATACAAGTAAACATATTCGTGAGTATACAATATAATATCACAGGAAGTCTTAAGGCACATTACATGAACACAGATATATCAAATTACAGTGAGTTTTCATGTTTTATATTGGCTTATTTGTTAAGTTTGCGTCTGTTCCAACCCTAACCAACAAACAGACAGACGAACAAACTGACAATTTTAAACAGTATCGTGTACACTTATAAATATATTTAGTAAAAAGCTGCTATTTTGACATTACAAGCAAACACTTCAATTTTACTTATTTGTATAGATAAAAAAGTATATAACTCAATGTTTACAAAAGAATTTTTCCGCAGATCGTCGATCTCATTTTATAAAACGAGGTCATCGTTTTGAAGTTCAATACGTTTGAAATAAAGGCTTGTTGAAATTATTTGTGATGTTGCATCATTGAAACTTCAATCTTACACCGGAAATAAACCCAATTATCTGAACAATTCAGTAAAAAAGTTTAGAAACTTTTTTTGCTGGCTGTACTGCGAATAACTTTATTGCTGCTTGCTGTGTAATTGCCTGTTTACATAAAACTGGGCTTTGGGAAATTAGTTTCATTACAAGAAGAAAATTACCATTGTCTATCATGAAAACCTTTTTCATATACTACGGAAAAGGCTTTTTCTTAATGTTATATTACCAAATATTTCGACACGCACATTTTTGGTCTGAAAAATAGTGAAAATTGGAAGAGCAGTGTAATTGTATGGCTTTTTATGAGCCGGTGTCAAAAAAGGTTAATATTAAAGGTAAAATTATATTTGTAAGATAAATATTTTTTATGATGTATTGTATTTACAAATAAAAATAAATATTCATGGAAATTTCACACAGCGCCATCTAAACCCCAACTAGGCAGAGACAGAGGAGAATAAAAATCTACGTTCGTCACACAAATGTTTTTTCTGGGTGGGAATCGAACCCACAACCTACAGAGCTGAGCTACCGCGAGCTATGAGACCAGTTCCATTTTGTGTGAGAGATTAACTATCCCGTAACAACTTCTAATGTTCCCACTGCAGGGACATCGGCCTACTCTCGATAATTGAGAGTGAATGGGCTTTGTTCTACCACGGGAGCCCAATCCGGATTGGTAGATGTCACATTTCATCGAATTTTTGGTTCTAAGACATGCTGGTTTCCTCACGATGTTTTCCGTCTCCGTTTTGAGAACGTGGTATTGCACACATGAATTCAAGTGAAAAAACTCATTGGTGCACGTGTGGGTTTGAACCAGCAACCTTCAGATTGAAAGTCGGCGTCTTTGCCCCTGGGCCACCACGCTTTTTAACTATGGAGAATTGCTTTAATAATATCTTTTTCGCAAATCCGCAGCCCGAATCAAGCTAACCATATAATGACAGAGCACGGGATTATTTAAAGCACAGGCAAATTATCCATTTCCGAGGGTAATACTTAAATCAGGGTAATAATAATAAGGGTTTAGGGGTAAATCAGGGGTTAAGCTCAGCCTGAGCTGGGTACTTGTTGACCTGCCATACCTTATTCCAAATGAACATTTTAGAGACGGCTCCGCGGCTTAGTTGGTGGCCTTCGAAGCAAGGAGTTCCGAGTTCGATTTTCAATCGGAACACACTTTGTGTAGTGAGCATGAAACTTGTTCTTGAGTATTGGGTATTTGTCGTGTGTTTCTGTGGATTTCCGTGCCATTTGCGACACAGGAATACTAGTGTGTAAACGTTTGTTATTTATTATTACAATACTAACTGAACTACTAAATGAATTCATATGTTACTAGGCATGATTTGATGAGGTAGGCCAATGGATATAGGAATTTCGTCGATTCGAAAAGTAGATATTATATACATAATTTTAGATACGTAAAACTCATGGGCATGCCTGGATTTAAACCAGCTACTTTTGGATTGAAAGTCGGCATCCGGTCCTTTCACCAACGCACTCGAAAACGAGGTGTAGTGTGCAGTGTGTCTTACTGTACATAATGTTTTTAAGTTCATAGTAACTTTGATAATACTTAATTTAAATTCAAGGAGCATTCTCCACTCGCAACGTAACGGTTTAATTTCCCTAAACTGTCGACTTGCTTTCTGCACGTCTCTTGGGAACGCACTATGCATTTATGCAATGTTTGGTCCAGGTCTCCTATTAATACCGAACGCTTCTCTTTATTACCAAGGTAAAATTGCTATAGTTCACAGACGTATCTTTCCGATCAGTTTGTTTGATATGAAAATGATTTTCTAAAAGTATTCCCTTTCATCTTTCCCTTATTCCCTTTAAAGTAGTAAATTGAGAGTTGTAATGCTATTCGTCATTATATTTATATAACAAATGCATTCATCCAATTTTATGTTCGGTATTTTAGATGTACCTATTCTGTTAAATATATTTTTCAGTACATGAATCCATTGGACGAAGTTCCTTTCAGAATAGGATTCTCAGTGTTACCTCCCATTCAGAGTATTCTAATAAGAAGACTATAGCAGATTGGACAAGCTTTAGACGACTACGAGCTCCATAGGCGAATGAATCGCGATGAATCCGCTTTACTATCGTTGGGCAACGATCATTCTGCCAACATCACGACTCCCAACAGTGTGTATTGACGTGAATAGGAGACATTGGTTCTATTCCCTGAAGTCAGTTACCGGCGTGATTTCCACTGACAAAGTGGCGGTTGATTCGATAACAGATCTATTCGTCTCGAGTTAGCTTGTTCAGTGCTGTGATTTGTTTGATTGATATGCATCATGTGGGAATAAATAATAAATAGTATAATAGTTAACTTGAAAGATTTTCTGGAATGAAAGCAGAAGCATTCTTAAATAAGCTGTATTTGTATTTGTTGTGATACTTCTGTTTACCAAAAACACCGAATCCCCCCAAAAGTAGATTCTTAATGTGGATCACTTATCGCAAAATAATTAAAACTACTCTTGCATCTTCCTAGACTTTTTTGGTGATCCATCTCGTCATAGAGAACAGGACATAAACAACACGTGGATTGCCTTACGCGGCTTGGAGAAAACACTATTACCTATAGAAGTTTACACACTAAGAAAGACGCGAAAGGCAGACGACGTCAGTTCAGACTAGGTTGTTTCAAGTGGAAGGCTCCGTAGCTATGTTAGAAGTAATCCTGCCTCCAAACAGAGGTATAAAAAATAAAAAGATGTATACCGAGCTCTCTGCCTCTTCTTCTAAAATAGTCAACAGCCGATATAGAGCCAATGTAGCCATATAAAAAACAGGTTACCTTATCGTAGCTGATTAACAAGAGGATTCATCTAGATTGGATAAATAAATTGGATACCTTGCCATTTCAGTAGCAAACCTTGTAAAACTTTGTTAGCGTTTCGTAAGCAGAATTTTGATAAATTATATTAAATGAGGTACACGTGCCGATACAAAAAGGGTACCCATTAGGATAGCTACAGAGATGTGCTAAAGTTTTATGAAAATTTATCCGGCTAATTCTTTAACCGACTTCAAAAAAGGAGGAGGTTATCATACGGCTGTCTTTTTTTTTTTTTTGTATTTGTTGCACGATTTCATCGCACATTGTAGACTGATTGGGTTGATACTTTTTTAATTCTAACGTTGTACCTCCAAAGTGACCATCGAAATTTTGTGTCAAAATGTGGGTAACTAAGAAAGAGAAATAGTAGAAGGTAAAAGCATTGTAGTAGGTATTTTCGATTTTTAATCAGTCACTTGTTAAAGGGATAGATTGATGACAGCTTTTTTTGTAATGATGTCCGCTTCCGGTGTTTGCAGTCGTTTCCGGACTAATTATTTTATGATGAGATTGAGCTTCTTCGTAAATACATAGTAATAGAGCAATTATCCATGTGACTAACATCTTCAGTGGCAGCCTCATTACATTTCTCTACTGTTTTTCTTTGAGTAGTATTTGTATCGTTCTAGTTCTGCTGGTTAGAGTTATAGTTAGAGAGGCTTAAATCAGGATAGAAGAGGATGTCCTAGCACACTTTTGTTATGTCTATAACTATTGTTTTGGGAACCTCACGTTTGTGGTCTATAATTATTTCATTTCACTTTAAAACTCAAATTCATGTTTGTGTCGATAAAATTACAGTCACATATAACGCTCATATTGGTGTCTCAAGGGAACGGGTACAATGCTACACTACATAAAGTAGAGCAATACTAAAGTCGTATTAGCTTTATTACTTAGTATACTATAAGGTACTCAAATGCAAATGCAATAAACTCTTGAGAGATAACTCTCAAGAGTCTATTATAAATCCATAGGATGTATTTTTTTCACTTAGCATTTAATGTGGTTCGGTGCTAAAAAAATCTGAAAAGTGTACATCGCTACTTAAAATCAATCACACAGTAACGTGACCCTTTGTCCCACTGATGGATGCGGGTCACGTCCCTCTTGTCGGGGCGCATGTGACCCCCCGCACGTAATGACAAATAGGACCCAGTAGATCACCCATTGATGCCCCACCGATGAAGGCGACGTGGGATGAATCATTACCGTGGGTTCATTCAGTGTACCTACTGATTAATTTAATCTTACTCATAAAATGAGCCGATGTTAAGCTGTCTACCTGATGTTAAGCAGTGCTCTGTTCCCAAAACAACAAAAGTACCGTGTGTTGCAGATGGCATGGACAAACACAGAAACACAAGACAAACACCCAAGACCCGAGAACAAACTTCATGCTCACCACACAAAGTGAGCCCCGGCCGGGAATCGAACCCGGGACCCCTCACTTCGTAGGCAGGGTTACTACCAACTAAGCCAACTATGTATGGAAGAATCCAAGTCGCATCGAGTTGCATAATTCTCAGATATTTCCCTACTTAAGTATGGAATAACCCAAGTTACTTGCACATTGCGTCCCTAACTCTGAAAAGTGAAGATGGAATGTTTCATATACACAGGTTAGTTTTGGAAGCACAAAGAACTTCGGAAGCACTACCACCATGCCTTCAACTTCATGTATGAGAGTGAGGGGTGTTACTTTGTGTTTTCTCAAACTAAAATAGGCGAAGACCTTGGTAGACCTGTTGTTATGGATAGATCGCTTAGCATCAGGTGGACTCTGTTCATCATTTAAATAAAGAATATCAAAAATATCAATAACATCCACAAAGAGATGTTGGTTCACATCTGATGATCTCCATCTACGCATATTCCATCGATTTGTCTCAGATAGAGTCACGAATACAAAATAAATTTCAGAACACAACGCAAATAAAACAATATATAAGGCATTGACACTGAAACCTCGACGTTGGCCAAATGCCAAGTGATTCAGCTAAGCGATAAGATACTTAGGAACACACTTTCTTTACCCCACTTTGTACCAACAACTCTAATTTAGTTATCCAAAATAGTGTATCAACAACTACGTAATTTAGTTTTGCTTCAAAATAGAGAATGGAATAGCGCTGCGATAAATCGTAAGCACTTAAATAACTTAGGATGGATGGTCTAACTTTATTTGTATTATGTTATAAGTATATGCTAAATTTATTCTCATTTAAAGTTAGTTAAATAAATTAGTAAGTTAAGTATGATGCGGTGAATATGATGATGAATAAGTATCATTTGACCATAATAATAGCAATACTAGATACCTTAGTTCATTATATTGATTCTACTGAGTTTTCCATTGTTGCCGGAGGCAAGTCTCTGAATATTACAAAAATTCAAACATCTTTATTCAAATCTCAAATATAAATCTAATTATTTAAATGTTTTAAGCCAAACCTGACCAAAGTAAGTATTATAAGTACAATAAACCAAAAGTCAATGAAACAAAAAGTATATTCAGAAAAGTAGCTTGGCCTCTTATTTTTAAATAAAGCAGTTCAACTGCGTCCACAAAAATTGCTAGCTGTTTCATGTTTTGTTACCTACATTTTTCATGACACGTAGTTACCTACTTCGAGATGATCACTCTTATCTTCTTTGAGAACGAAATTTGTGAAATAAATGCCTCAATATCTACATTATATATAAATTTGCCTTTATCAATACGTTATTGTATTTGGTCGTAATACTATCGAACAGTGAAACTAAGAGAGCTCGGCGGCCCAGGGCACAGCCGCCGACTTTCAATCTGAAGGTCACTGGTTAAAACCCAAGCGTGCAATAATGAGTTTTTCACTTGAAAAAATTTATGTACGCAAAACCACGTTCTCGAAACGGTGAAGAAAAACATCGTGAGGAAACCGCCATGTCTTAGAACAAAAGATCTCTTTCACATAGTATTACTAAGTTTCCCATAATTCACAGAAGATATCTTTGTAGATAAAATTGCAATTTGCCAGTAATTTAAGATAACTTTTTTTGTAGAAATGATGGTGATTTATTACGGTATCAGGAAAGTTGAAATGAGCTTGTGCCATTGCAGTCGCCGGTATTTTAGATCAAACTTCTAGCATGATTGTCCCCGTATCAGATTGTGGCGCTCTCACTACACTACAATACAGGCCCAAGGATAAGGCAGGACAAAGGCATGAAGCAGCCTAATCAGGACTAGTAAATATATCATGTCTACAAACTTCCGGTTCTATAATTGAAAGTCAACATCCAAATATTATGTGGCGTGCGCTGCGAAAACTATTTACGATGCATAAAATAATGTACTTCATATTTATAGTAATCATCAATTCCCACAAAAAAAACGAAAACTAACTATTTATAGTTAAGTCACAATAACCGCTCTTTATTCACGGTGAGAATCGAAAGATGATGACATTCGTGTCATTTATTTTATATGATAACCTAATCCAACAAAATAGTTTCTTAATCGAGGTTGATCATGTTATAAAATCTCTTTAAATCAGACCTTTTGTTTGATAGTTACAACGGGTTTGAAAATGCTAAAGTAAGTAAAATGCCGCGGTGTGAGCAAACAGCCCTACTCTTAGTCTAGTAGTGACCAGCAAGTTTTATTTTTTGGACTAGAACTATGTTTCACGATAAAAAAACAACTCTAAATTGCACACTAAAAGCCAGGGCGAGTCGCTAGTCACCATATAAATCCACAGATTATAATGGTAACTGAAAGATGAGCAAAATATATTTTTGTAAATTAGGGTCACCAACCGTTCTGCTTACGCGACAAAGCTGTTGGCTTCCTGTGGATACCACAATATGACATTCAGAGACGTTTCCCAAACTGGATCCTATATTAAAGGTCCTAGGACACGAAATCATCCCAAAACCATAATTTCACAGGTGACGCCAATAAAAGTTGAAACCCGAAGATATTTAATTAAACAGACTAACATAAAAAGTTATGTGACACTTGAAATGGGGGCCGAATTAAATCTCACGTCTGAGGCAGATAGCGATTAGCTCTACGTTGGAATTCATTTCGACAGTCACCTTGTGGCCTGAAGACAATTTATAGGGGTTGTTCACAGAGCTATGAAAACTTGAAATATCCAACACCAGAGTTAGCTTACACGAAAAGAGGACAGAGCTATCAATACTAGCGCTGGCTCTCTTAGGTACAGAAGACACGGTCAGTAGTAGCATTTCTGAGCCACGAAGCACATTCCCAGAAAAAAGTTAATGTATATCACGGTAGTCTACGGTAGAGCCACTGAATAAAGATAATATTTATCATATTAAGATATCAAAGAAACCACAAATTTTGTATTAAAAAAAAAAATTAAACAAGCGTTTACACACTCATAGAATTCCCCGTGTTGCAGATGGCATGGACATCACACAAAATGCCATATTTAGTGTGATGAGCGTAAATTTTGTTCTCAGGATTTGTTTTTTTTTATCCACGCCACCTCCGACTCTGGGAATATTAGAGCAGGCCTATTATTAGTTTTAAACTTTTTATACACTGTTAGAATATACAAAATTAAAAAATCATAACATAAAGATGACATTAAAATTTACTATTAATAATATTTCACGCAATTACTTCTATTCATCTCCTAGTATTCTCTTACTCTCTTCTGTGACGGACGTGATGGTAATGAATGTTTTCTCATCTTTGACTTTTGATTTTGAAGAAAAGCAAAGCGATATGGGTTTCTACTAGACAGAGTATTAACTAGAGGAATTCGCAAATGGACAGAGTACACAATGTCTTCTCTAGATGAAGCGATTTGTTTGTTTCCAATACTCGTTGGCAGATAAAGCCCGTTTGAATACTGCACGCATGATGCTCGGGGCGATTAAAACTTCATTCGAGCTTTTATCGGTTTCATTATTGTCTATTCGCATTTACGAAAGAAACGTTTTCGAATACCTCTTTCATATACAAAGATTATCATTTAAAATATTGAACCTATTTGTATTTTCCTTAAAAACCTAATATCCGTCTGAAATCTAACTGAAATTATCCAAACTATCGGATTATCCGAAATAATTTCCAATCCCTAACCATTTCTAAAACCGGTATATTATCCAGATCCGAAATTTCATATCCATAACATCCCCGATTTTAAGTGTACTCAATAAGGCTTGAGGGATAAAAGGATTATTTGATCAATTTGATATAGCGCTGACAGGAAAAATGTTACTATAAATTACCACGAAATAAAATAGTACCCAACTTACAGCCAAACCCTATAATCAACTAACAGATGACCTGAGATGGATCACCATGGCAACATTGCTATCAAACCAAAAATGTATGGACCTTTTCACAAATAACAAAATTGATATGGCAAGTACGAGTAGGTTGTGGAATGGACTTTCTTATGCAGTTTTCCCCCCGAGCTTCGATATAGAGTCTTTTAAACGGTGGGTTAATCTGTATATGAAAGGCCGGCAACGCATCAGCATTGCCTCTGGTGTTGCAGGTGTGCGACGATGACCACTTTCCATCAGAAGACCCGTCTGCTACCCCTAGACCATAATAAAAAAAACTATCCCCAATAATCCCTTGATTATAGGGTTGTTTAATATAGTTAATTAAATGTTTGATTAGAATTTTTCCCTTGCCGACTTCAGGATTTTACAATAATATTTGTGAAGGAATTCAAAATATAAAAAAACGATGGTTGCTCAAAAGGCAGGTACGAACCCAGCATACACAACAAAAATGAATAGTGTAATAAAATTGCGACCGGGAGATAGAAAGGGCTGTTGTTGAAATCTTGCCCTATATAAAAAAAGACTCTTTGATGATATCGCTCATTATGGCAGCTATATGATGATGACTTATTTTATCTATCAGGTCTGGCAATTTGGCTACAACCAAGTAGTTCATATAACCACACTGGGGATTTCATAAAAAGAGATTATTTAACTTTATGCTATGTTTTGGGAGGTCCGTGTTGCTTGTTGAATACCTTTCGAGTTCACTTGCATTGTAGAGAGATGAGACATTAGATCCCTGTCAAAGGTAACGGGTGCAACGGGATGCAAATTGGGTCTTCTTATGATTGGATCGGGTAGGATCTAAGACCAACTTATTCAGACGAAATGGACATAAGTTCTTACTTAATTAACCTGATATTAAGAGATTTTGTATCCAGCGGTGGCGTAATGCAACACCAGGACTAACAACTGATTTTGTCACAGGGTTGCATAAGATTTCATGTGAAGTGATGATGTAGCCAAGGGTGAAGCAACGCAACGTTGAGTTCTTAAGTGATCCTACCGTAGCACAACATTTGAAAACTGCCGTACCTCAACATAATTCATTTTGTCCTGCTTTCATACACATATTTCCTTCTCCTGATTCCTCACCTGATCAACGCAATCCAATCTACAGCATTCACGTGACGTTGGCGTGCTGCCAGGACGAGCTATCGACGCTTTTAATACTTGCAGCATCCACAGTATTAAGATGAATTATGATGCTCACATTCAGCATTGAAAGATTTATATGACTATTTGAATTGTAGAGAGGCTATGAGTATTCCTATGACGTATTGGAGATCACCTTTAATATCTAAGTTAAAAGTTGCTGAATAAAAGGAAAAGCCGTTCTCAATTCACGGACTTGTGTAGTTATTTTCCGTCTAAGAAGTTTGGTATTGGAATTATTGACAACTCAACAACTGATTAACTCGTATGCCCAGTTCCAATACTGAACTAATATTCTTCCGAGGGTAGATTACCGTAGCAAAATTTAAAACTTGTAGCAATGCTAGTATATCAACTAATATAGCAATTAATATATTAAACCAACAGACAGGTCTGGCAGCAAAAAACATCGCCTCGCGCAATATGGCTGTATTTATCAGGATTTTAGAATTCCATACGTATGGGAACCCTACCACTAAGCTTGCAATGTCTGTCTGTCTGTCCTTCCTCCAAAAGGCTGTCTGTATTGAACTATTACGCTGTAGGGAACTGTATCACGGTCAAAAACAAAATAATATAAACCAAAAAAAAAAAACAATATATAATTAAATGCACCTTCGGTTGTTGCAAAATTGACAACTGCTGTTGTTATACGTAAAATACCCCACGTATTTCCACGTTCTGTTGTTAGATGACATTCAATTTGTAGACCAAGGTTTGTTGTACAACAAAGTGCAAAATAAAAACTTGATACCTACTATCTAAATTCTGAAACCAAAAGAAAAATTAAATTAAATGTGCTCCAAAAGTTTTTCTTAATCCCCTTTACTTTCAAGTTCGTCTTAAATACCTTAATCAAATACCTTTTACTTTAGGAATCTTTGAAAAAACTTTTCCAGCATGCCTAACCTACATATTTCAAACAACTACGATTCTTTGAAGGAAATATTGGCTTGTGAACCTTCTACGCTGTAAGTCATGGGTTCAGTTCCCAAACAGACTGTATGGCCTCACAATGTTATATTCCATAACATAGATACTGGTGACAACATCGACATTCCTAGTTTTACGTAACCGTACTGTCCGTTTTAATATCTTGCCAATGACAGTAAAAATTAACGTTCATGTTTCTTTTCTATTTAAAAACGCGACACGTTAACGATAGAAAAGTTCCTTGATACCTACGAGTGTCGGACATCAAAATCCTCTTTACGAAATGACCTTGTATTTATCTTCGCTGCCCGGTCTGATTAGACCTTATTGTCTCGAGGGTTAAACATTGACAATTCACAGTTTTATAAAGCCGACACCAAAAAGACGTTCCTAAAATCACAGTGTAAAATATATCATCCAATCTAGTGTAGGAAGAGGTAGGTTTAAGTTATTATAAGACGCTTTGTAAGATTTCCGAAAAATGCGAACATCAGCCGATCGCAGTAAAGCGATTTGTCGCTGATCTTGTAATCTTACGATCCGTTCTTAGAGCACGCGTTTTGGTGATTGAAAACCACTTTCACCGGATTGCAGCTTTTTTGCGTTCACTCGGTTTATTCGTTTCATATGTAGATTCGCCAAGAGTTTCTAGTCTACGGTTTTAGAATGATATAAGTACACTTAATAAACACTGAGAAATAATCATTTAAGTGGGTAAAAAATCCGTGACTTTACAATTTCCGTCCTTTTTTGTAACAAATCATGTTTTGTAAAAAATCTCTCTCTTTGTTAACACACTCATACCTCTGCACTAGGATTCACAGAAACGCCAAACACAGAAACACAAGACAAACGCTCAAGACCCGAGAACAAACTTCATGCTCACCACACAATGTGTGCCCCGGCCGAGAATCGAACCCGAGACCCCTCGCTTCGAAGGCAGGGCTACTACCAATTATGCCACGGAGTTCCATCTTTTAGTTAGTCTTTGGCAGCCTCTAAAAAGAAAATGCGCGCGATTTGAATAAAGTATTATAGTTTGCAGAATTTGTTGTGGAACGCACAAACACAATTGTTGCTGAACGTCCAAGTTGAGGATTCTTGAAAATATTGAAAAAAAGAAGACCAGCCTGTTAACACATAGTGTATATGTTAATCCAGGGTATGACCTACCTTCCGTTAAGGCTTGAAGGAGTAACAAATATACATACAGACAAACTAACGTATTTATAATATTAGTGTGGTTTTGAATACATCTCTTCGTATCAATAGAAAATAATTATCTCACTGAAATAGTTCTTTATTTTTTATTATACATATGATTATGACTTTTAACTTTGACTTGGTATAGTTTTAACACAATTGTATAATGATTTACTTTGATGTGAAATATGTCCACTGCTAATCAGATGGTTCAAGTAAAACAGGTCATCTCGACGATCAAATATCATGATGCAATTGAATTTCAAGTATTCGTTTCACTAAGTTTTAACCCCTAACAGAAAAAGTCCGTAAGCTCTTTGAAATAAGTGTCCAGTTTTATCCCGCCTTACTTTAGCCCTAAAAGAAACTGAATCGCATTGTCCGTTGTGTCAACTTTCGAGATTAAAAAACTTTCTTCGGATTAGTTTTCTTTCTTCGTGTTATCTTTCTATCTTCCATTTAGTGCCATAATTTCTCGGTGAATGGGTTAGAAGGTATCTTCCTGTTTTGCGACCTACTAAAATGATTACTTTTGTTCTAACCATTTACAGCTCATTCACATGTTGACGAATACTGAATCTTGATTTGATACGACCCGTTTTTATTTTTTTTGTGAGACATAAACTCCTTCGTAATACTATCACACGTCTTGAAAAATGGTGAGGAGGTCCAAAACATAAAAACTATTAAGACGAATCGTGATGACATGTGAAAATGTTCACTAAACAGACATAGCATTCTCTCGACAAGGGAGAGTGGATAAGGTATTATGGAAGCCATATTCGGATCGGTAGATGTAACCCTTTTTATTTGATTGGTTCAAGGGCATGCAATTTACTCACTCTGTTATACTGCACATCTTTGACAACTTTCTGTGTCTCATGGGCGCGTTTTTTTTTTTTTTAATTTCTATTGGTTATATTTGGATTGTAATTCCCGTGACTTCACTGAATACCATTGAATAATTATTATTGCTTTTCTGTTATTATTGCATATTTTAGTCGTCTCTCAAAATATCTCGACATAATTTTTTATTTATTTATATATTTATTTACTTTCCAGAGTTGCACTGACACTGTGCAACAACACTAACAATAAATAATTTATGCATCTGTTTTAAAGTAATAGAACTCTATATCAAACTGAAAGCATTTAATGGTGTCGTGAGCGCGAATTAGTCTGTAGATTGCATCTGCATTTTAGATTGGCAGTGGCGGCCGTGTCCCGGTACCCGCTCACCAGCTTAGCAGTGCCATTGTTTGTTCTGTTTCTACGATTCTTTTAATCAGAATTTACTTTATTCTAGTTGAGAAATAAATTATATTATTGTTTCTTCTGCCAACAAATATTATGAAATGCTTTCAAATACTGAATACTGAAATTTACTATGATTTTGTGATGTATCTACTCAATAAGAATTATATATAGAATAGATATCGTTTTGGTTTTGAAAATAAATTTGTATTCGTACTTTGATTTAAGTGGTTAATTTGAAAAAAAAAAGATGTAACATTTCATAAAATTTAATTGAGATGGAATGCTATGTTAACATTCCATTCCATCTTATTTCAATTTTATGATCTCACGGTTCGAAGGTTGCTACCAACTAAGCTACGGAGTCGTCAATAAATATAATAAGTTTAATTAAATTCTTAAACTTATTTTTATATAAGTTACTACCATACCTAAACAAATATTATGCTTACAGCTCATTACGCATGGTTTTAAGTGCAATTTGTGAATTTGTAGATATTTTTGTATTTCTCTTTTCAATTGCGATGAGTACCAAATCTAAGAATAAATTAGTTAATATTAGATTTGCTAGATTGCAGCGAAACAAGATTAAATCAAGTTAAAAGAGTAATATTAATTCTTTGAAACCATGACTAAAAATCCCGCAACAACGACTAGCGTGATACATATTTGCGGAAATATTTTAACGTAGCGAAATTGAAAGCGGAAATTCTTAGAAATATTTTACAACACGTTGTAGCACTACCGAGTGAGAATTTCAATTTACGGAAATGAAGTTAAAAGGGCCTTTATATCGCAACGACACACAAACGGGATGAGTACGAGATTAAAATATCGAGTGGTACCCGAATAGAGGCAATAAAACTCACATAACACCAACTTTATAATTCAAGTTTTTATGAACAGTCATTTGTTTGAAAAAATGGTCAATATTCCACAGATAAGATATTTTTTACCTAATACCAAAAAAAACTACTGCACAATTGAACCAATTTACTGAATTGGATCAGTTGATAATTACATTTTTCCTACAAATTATGATTTACTTAGTGAATATGATAAGTTTAGGTAGTTACTCGTATATCACTAAACGGATTACAAATCACTACTAACTAAAAACTTCTTGATTGCCACCAGTGGTGGCAAAGGTGGTGGCAACAGAGAATAAAAAAAAATTCTCTATTGTCACCAGTGGTGGCGGAGATGGTGGAACAAGGAATAGACCATTCAATTCAGGGTTAAATTAGTCGCAGCATAGAGGATATACGCCTTTAGCAATAAGTAGCTTAGCCACTGTAGTAGGTTCTTCATTGGCATTCGACAGGCGCCTGAACCAGCGCCGATTATTACAGAAAAATAAAGCTCGTGCTCGAACGCCCTAGAATTTTTTACAACGAAATAGGTTATTCAGACATTTCTGTGTATCACTGGTTGGTGATTTATCTCTATCGAGTTAGTTATAGACTCTGTAGACTCCAGCTGTAATAAATCACAGCGATGTGAAACTATGTACGCGTTTACTTGCCTCCGATATATTGGCTATATATCTAAGATATTTATTTCGTTACGCAACTTCTTAAAGTATCTATTGATAAATCAATGATAATCAATCTTAACAAAAATTACCTTTTTAACCATTCGGACTAATTTGCTACAGCCTTCAATGTTCATTGAAGGTTCTTTAGACGGGTTCAGTATCGTGTGTTGTAGCAAACATCCATAATGTTATGTTTGATGCTCTTTCAGATAAAACTACCACGTTGTCAAAGCTGTGGGCCAAAGCTTAAAACGAAATATACCTTTAAACCCAACAAAGCGAGTGCACTACTGCTTTGCGACAGAGGTCGTGTGACAGAGAGTAGGTAATTCTTCGAATTAAATTTATTAGGTACTAACTAAAATGCCTCAAATAATATAGAACTCGTAAGTACCTAACTGAGTTACAAACAACCCTATTTTTTTGTTTGAATAAAGTATTGGATCCAAGTTTCCATCCTAGGAATCTAAATCTAAGTAGGTTTCCATTTAAATAGCATCGTTTAATTTAGCCAAATTGCCTTAGGCCTGCCGAGTCTGAGATCTTGATGATAGTTTTATCGCTTAGGACATTGCCTGTTTTATCGAACTAACAAGATAAGAATAAATGAAAACTAAGTGGCTTAAACAAGGTACGATATTTAATATTTAAAATATAAGGCAGATATATTAGTTTGATTAACCTTATTATTATAACATAAAATCGTTATAAGTAAATAAGGAATCATTTCATAAAAATTATCGAGGAATGACAAAGTACCCCCAGACCAACATAAAGTATACCTAATACTTCATGTTTGTCTGGGGTATTTAGATCTCGATTTGAATCGGTGACGTGGATTCCCATTTATTATAAAACTTCTTTTTTCCACAGTTGTTATGAACTTAGGTCACCTGCCAACCCTACCAGAGAAAAGCCAGATGAATTTATTTAAATTTGAATCTCTCTAGACAAAATATACAGTAGGTATTTTACTAGGACATGGCGCTGCACTTAGCCCGAGCGATTTAACTTTTAGCTTAGAAGGGAATCAGGTGCGAGGCGGTTCAACTTAAAACTCTCGTTTTAAAAAACGTGTAAATTCGCCTTTGAGTTAATTTGACACGTAGGAAAATATTTATTTATGTCATACACATATATATAAATATATATGTGTATGTATATATATATAAATATATATGTGTCATACACATATATATTTATATATATGTGTATGACATAAATATATTTATATTTAAATATATAGAACATATATATTTGGTAGAACATATTATATAAATTTCGTAACAGGTTCGGATCTATTGTTACTCCACGTGAGACTCAATCGGCATTGATTTTGCCATGCGGGTTTATTCACGCAAGTGCAATTCGTTCGCTCGCTTGCGTGAAATCTCACAGTTCACCTTTCAATCAACTCCTAAAGCGCAAAAGACTTTATGAAAAAGGTGTCACACATGTCCATGCATGTGTCCCCCGCGGGCGTGATCATGTCGGAATGATAATAAAATCTCCTTTAAGCTCAAACTGTGGCCAATTGCTAATGCAAGTGGCATTAAAAATTTTTATTCAATTTAGGTTTCGATTGTACCACGACATTACGGCTTATTTCACGACATTAAATAATTTTCGTCTCCGCAAATAATTTGATGATGATGATTTTTTCTACAATAATTTAGAGACATAGGAAGATATTTTTTAATTATATTTTAATGTTGCGGAAACTAGACAATTTGAAACTCAAATAAACAGGAAGTTAATCAACAATTAGGTAACTTATATCCCGGCTTAAAATAGAAAAGAAAATTACATAATTTGATAGCGGACAAGACATTTAGATGAAGACAAATCTTGTTTGTAGGATTCTTTAATGAGTCCGAACGAGGGACATGTCTGAAATTGTTTCATCGCAGCTCTAAATATTTACCTTCAGTAATGAGCACAAGATATACCTGAGATAGAAATGAAGAGATTCCGAAAACTTAACTTTCAAAACGTTTCATTTCTGCATAAATATCACAACAAGCGCCTCAAAGGAGTTCCAAGTTGGAAACCGCAACTACTTTAAATGCGACTATTTCTGGCGCAAAACTTCGAAGGCAACAAGTTTCTGCATAGTTAGCTTCACAGAATTCTTGTACAAAATTAAGAACTACGTATGTATTTGACAAAGTGGATTTCTAAGTAAAAATTATCACTTGCTTTTTTGTCGATAGATTATTTATTGTTTCGCTAATGTCTCATCCATTTCATTCAACTGATTATTTTTTTAGTATTGAAATGTAAATCAGGGACCCTATTCTAGGCCTCATGTGATATTTTGTATGAAATAAAATTTTCAAACAATGTGATAAATTGTAAAGCATCCTCTAGTATTTTATTATTATCTTCATATAATAACGATCATTTCGATTAAACTTGTAACATCGGGAGTAGAATAGGCCCCCAAGAGGGCTATCCTACGCCAACGAGAAGATACATTAAATTTAAGCCAACGCAGAACACTTCTTGTAACAGTAAGGACATTAAAATAGGGAGAGCTCCCTTTATTCATTAATAACTTTCCTTATTTTACGATAGTAATACAAATATGAAAGAAATTGAAATTACTGCAGGCAAGTTCGGGCCGAGAATAGAGTCCCAGTAAGTGCAAGCACATCACCAAAAGTAGATATAAATAAACATTCACGAACTTTTAAAAGTAAGATTTTTGACATTTATTTTTAAATTGCGCTTAGACCACTGTTGTTCAAAACTATATAAGAAAAAGAAATTACTGTTGGATACATTTATTTTTGCAAAAAAACAAACCAAAATTCTTTGATTTGACTTTTGTTTGTGTTGATTACCTACATCTAGAATTAACGACAAAATACTATACAATTTAAGGATCCTAAAACAATTTCCAGTTTTAAAAGTTAGGACACGTCACAAGATATCTTCTAAAACCCTTAAATCCTTCAGACCCCAGTTTCGTTCGGCGGAAATCCGCTAAGCCGATGCTAAAGACGGCTGTGAAATATTGATAGAACTTCAAGTGATAAAGACAAATATTTAACAGTTTGCGATAAGATTTATTTATTCTTATACCAAATATTAGTACAAGAATATAAATGGTATGGTAATATAACTTCCGGTCAGGATAAGGACCGGTAAAGAAAAACAGTACCGGTTATTATGATACAAATATAATCTATTGTTGGAATGAATTATAATTATATATTATTATACTTTTTATATTATATAGATACCGTATATATATTCAAATGAATGTAGTAAAAAGTAAAAAGCTGTTATTTTGACATTACAGACAGACACTTCAATTTTATTCATTTGCAGGAAGATAGAAAAAAAAAACGTTAACACATTCATACCTCTGCGCTAGGTTTCCCTGTGTCGCAGACGGCATGGACAAACACAGAAACACTAGGCAAACAGCCAAGACAAACTTGCTCACGACACAGTGTGACCCGGCCGGGAATCGAACCCGGGATCCGTCGCTTAGAAAGCAGGGATACTACAAACAAGTACTAGCAACACATGGCATTTCACGTAATAAAATAGAATAACATCGATTCAGTCGAATGATCTAAGAGTCTCGGCTTCTTAAAACTGAGCTGAATATAATCACTATGATTATATTCAGATCAGTTGGTAGTAGCTCTGCCTTCTGCGCTGTAGGTCGTGGGTTCGTACGCGTGAATTTAATTTTGAGTACCAGTCGTCTACGGCGCCGCGGCCGCGTTCCCGTGGGAATACGAGGATAAATTTGTTTAATTTTTTCGTCAATTTTCCAATGTTTTTAATGCTATTCGGGGCGGAGACAAATACAACAAATCAAAAACCATGAAATCAGTCCATCCGTTCTTGAGTTATAAATGTTCGAACAAGCCCAGACTTGTTTTATGTTAAATGTGTAAGGATTCTCGAGGATTCCCGTAGCGACTGCCGACGCCGTCAATGGAGTCCGCGAGGGTCCCAGTGGATCATGGCGGAGAGTGCAGGGAGTCCCAGTGCATAAGTGCATAGCGCAGTGCGGCTTCTAACGTCTACGTAATGCATACTAATTTGTTCTTCTGATTCAAAAATAAGCGATATAAAAACAATATCCAAGTCAACCATCTAGCGCGCCTAGCCGGTTTATTTTCACATACAAATTTTGTATGTAGGTAAGAGAGCGTGGTGGGCCAGTGACGGAAAACATTGTGAGGAAACCGGCATGTCTTAAAACCAAAAATTTTACGACATGTGACATCTACCAATCCAGATCCAGTGGTAGATCAGAGCCCATTCACTCTCAATTATCGAGAGTAGGCCGGTGTCCCTGCATTGGGAACATTAGAGGCTGGTACAGACGGATGTAGGTAAGTAGTAGTATTAACATCTCAATAATAACTGTGAAGGTATTGTTGCGAACGTAACAAACTTTTGAATCTTATTAAAAGTACGCTGAGAAATACGTTAGAATCGATTGAAAGACTAATGCGAAATTCACAAGAATTATCTTGAATAAATTCCAAGTCCCTCTTAAATTTCCAATTCGGCTCGTGAAGGAATTTGCATTGTATAAGGTAATAAAGGATTGGACGTCGTTCGTCTGGTTTACCCTACTGCTAGGCAAAATTACCTATGGTACTAATAATGCTATTGCAGAATTTCAATTTCCTTGGCACTAACGTTAGTGCGATGGAAAAATTAACATCTCTATAAAACTGCCTTCTTGTTAATGATTTCAACACTGGATTCTTAGTGCCATGCGATATTTTGATTTCACTGAACCTACCAGGTTTCAAACATTTTCTGCCAATGATTAACTTGTTTATAAACATTGTGTACGACATTTATTTGGCTAAGAATAATGTCGCAAAATATACGCTTTGTTCATGTTCATAATTTTTTAAATAGTTTTGCTTGTCAATTGCAATTATATTATCTTTTGATACAGTTTGTTCGATCTAACAAACAGGAAAATCAATTCCGTTCTTTTAGACTTGAACATCTCCTAATATTATTTTAGTTAGTAAAAATCCGTTTATATACTATAACTATTAATCCTGACACAACAAATTGCGATTGTACAAAAACTATTGAATAATAATTCGTCTGTTTGCCTAGCATAAACCCAAATCACAAAACTAACCATTTGAGAAGAAGCGATAGTCACCGATAGCGCTACTGGTAATGAGTCTTGGGCTAGTAGTGTCTCAAAGGAGTACAATTTATTAACGCCTTATACGGTTATAATGGTTTATAATGCCTTATACGATTTATATAATCGGCTATTACCACGGCTCGGCCGTGGTAGGTTTCTCAAGTTCAACGCAAGTAATCCTGGAATAAACCTGTATTCGAAACTAAAAGTTGAGGTTCAATCATGTCCTGTATCATTGAAATTGAGCCTTAAACGTATGGTCAAAGCCAGTTGATTGCGTCCGCAGGTGTGTACCCTTTGATTCTCTGCACGTACCCCCTGGGTCGTGCTAAAGAAGCAACCAAAAGTAGCAGTAAAACTCATGCCAAGTTCATTCGGAGAGGCACTACCACCATACCTGGAATCTGCCGCCAAGCAGTAGTGCCCGCATTCCTGTGTTCCGGTGGAAGGGTGTGGGTGCCGGTAAAATCACATGCGCATGAGACAGGATACAGGATGAGTGCAGTTCAGTGTAAGATCCAAATCTTGTACTGTGTCGCATTACTGTTGTCATGGGCGGGGATCGCCACTTACCACCAGGCACTCAGCTCGCTGTCATTAATTAAAATAAAAAAATCTGGGAAGACGTCTAAGTTTCAATTTCTATCATAAACAGGAAGGAAAAAATTATTCCCAACTTCTTTTGCCAACAACTACTTGAACAACTTGACTCCAATGAGTTTTGACAACGGGAGTTGGACTGTTGATACATCTTGTACGATCCCATTTACGAACGCGCAACGGCGTTCCTACAAACTTCCCGAGTCTAGTTGGTGTATGTATAATGATGACCTAATTCCTTCATTTTATCTTGGTTCACAGCGAGAGGTCCCAGCTTCGATTCCCAGTTCGGGGCAAACTTCAATTGATGAGCAATGGTCTTGGCTGTTTATGTGTGAGTCCATGCAACTTGCAATACTTTGAATCCTAGTGTGCAAAAATATATAGATATTTAGTTTAAAATGATTTAAAAAACATGGAATTACTGTACATAACCATGATTTTACTTTTATTTATGAATTACATGCTAAGAATGAGATATAAATAAAAAACAACTATTTTAAAATTTCACTGGGCAAATAGCCATACTTATAAAAGTCCTCTATAATGGATCCTACAACGGTTTTATAACCCTGCATTGCTTCTGCTTTCTCCTCTGGATTCATGAAAATCCTTTTGCTTCTGACATGACCTTCTTCCTGCAAACCATGGGTAAGCCATATAGCTGTGTTCGCTGTTATAAGACAAGTAGGCGCCACAATTTTAAGATCCCTGGCAAATGTTTGTGTTGAATACACTGACTGTGATTCAACACCACAGTCTTTCAACATTTGATCAAATGTTTGGTAGTAGTTATCCAATAATTGGTGGTAATATTTCCGCCTCAGGTTTGTGTCTGTGCTGCTGACAATGAGGTATAATGTGTCGAATGCTGGACTGGATATCCGAGCCGTTTGGTAGTCTATCAAGCAACAAGAAACTGGTTTATCACCCTGAAAATTAAAAAAAAATCATTGCCTTACTTATAAAGTAGTAAAGTAACAAAAGCAACCATCTGAATTTTCTTCCAAAGGAGTTTACACACTAGAAATCCCTGTGTCAGAGATGGAATGGAAAAACACAGAAACACAATACAAACACTCAAGACCCGAGAACAAACTTAACACTCATCACACATCTGCCCTGACTGGAATCGAACTAGACAAAGCTACAGGCCGTAAGAGTGGGGCATATGTTGGCTTATCTTTGTTTATATTACACCATCACGAAACCATACACAATAAAATATGTACATGCAAAATAACTTAATATCAATTCAATATTAAGTATAACAAGATGTATAAATGCATAGACATAAAGATCACATTATATTGCTTGTGAATAGGATCATGCTCACAAAAATAAAGTAATCCATTTCCAGGTTTCTGATTGTTCTTCTCATGGAGGGTTGGATAGGGTTTATATAAGTGTTTAACTTAGTATTAAAAACGCATTTTCTTTTATTAAAACTGTGCCATTTCCAAGTAATTTTTTAAGAGTTCGATGGAAATAAAGTACATATTTTGACTTTGAATAAAGTAGTGGTGTGCATCAGTTTGTAAACTGTATCTCAGCCATAAATTTATTTTACTGTTACATCACTTGTTTTACACTGTCTACTCACCTCATATTTGAATAAAATGTTTTCTTTCCATGCATCACCATGACATATACATTTTCCATTAGCCATCTCATTTGTCTTATCATAATATTTCCCACAATTCCTTTTCAACTTTTCCAACAACTGCACATGTTGTGTACCCTGGAACTGTGTCAATGCTTTTGCCAATCTATCAGTCATGATTTCCATATACCTCTTATTAGTCTTCTCAGACAATGGCACACAGACGTCTGTAATTTCATCATACACTTTGGGATCTTTAGACTTCAGTATGAAGGATAAAGCATGCAATCTAGCGAGGGCTTTCAGTGCAACAGTCACATGATCTAGGTCTAGGAACATTACATTTACACATGGTTTGTAGCCATCCTTAGTCATATCTTGCATAGCTATAACTTCATTGCAATAATCATCATGCGTGTAGAACAGCCTTGGTATTACCAGCTGGGAGCTTTGAGGAAGGTCTTGTTGTAACTGACGATACTTAGCATGCAGGTTTGAGTATACATAGATTTCTCGTATGAAAAAACGAGTTACGGCTCCGCTTCCTCTATACTTCTCATCTGTTGGAGCTAGTTTCAACACTATGTGTAGCTCTACCAACCCATTTTCACTCTTGCCGGTCAGTGTCACCGGGGTGATAATACCGAAGTAATTCTGCCCAATACTGTCGAGTTTGGATACCGAGTGCTCCCATTCTGTAAGGTTACAATTCAGGGCGATTTTACCCACTATATTACTAATATGTTCTTCAGAAATTGTAGACATTTTAGAAGCTCCTCGCGCTTTCAGAAACTGTCGTTCATTACAGAACTTGCACTACCGGTACCTGCCTAAAACTATGTCAAATGAAAATATTTCTTTCGGTCAAATTAGTGAACTATCTTTGATACACTGATCATACGGCACAAGTTGCTAAAATTATATATTTTTAACCTGTTCTCATCAAACTACAAAGAAAATTATAATTATGTACACCTTGCATTGATTATATTTTCAAAAAAATCTATTGCTTGTGTCATTGTGTCCTATGTCATTGTCAAATTGCTGTTCAAATGTCATGTCAGTGCAATATGAATTATATTTTTTAAAGTTGCGTTCCTATTCTTCACAGAATATCGCGTTCAGTCGAATTTTTGCCGTTCAAAGGCGTTCGTGCGACACTTGCGAATTGGTTAGAATTTGTATGAGGAAGTCGCTAACAACTAGTTATCGAGAAACATTTTGAATTAGCTACATTCAATATATTTACTTTTGTTAATATTTGTCTTACTTATTTGAAGATAAATTAAATGTATTTTGAAACATTCATAAGTGTAATGTTTATTTGTTCTTTATGATACGGAAGAACTAGACTATAATTAAACATAAACATAACATAAGCGTTTACATACTCATACCTCTGCACTTGGACTCCCTGTGTCGCAGATGGCATGGACAAACATAGAAACACAAGACAAATACTCAAGACCCGAGAACAAACTTCATGCTCACCACACAAAGTGTGCCCCAGCCCGGAATCGAACCCGGGCCCCTCGCTCTTATAGAAAATTTCATTATCAGCGCTCTAAACTCGCAATTATAAGAGTACTGATACTAGTCACTCCTATTGCATATCATAATACCTATAGAATACAGTGGTAGGGAGGAAAAACTAATTTTGCCGTTGCACCATCAATGGTACAACGACAAAAAAAAACATCACAATACAATGCTACATTCTAATAGTACCACGGTAAGCAAACCGGAAATGTTGTTAGACTGGCAACATTCATTCGAACGCACACAAGCATGGTGGCAGTGAAATTACACGACCAAAATATAACGAAAGTGTGTGCATGTTTCTTTTTTCGTGTAAGTGGCCAACACTGGCGTCGGAGTTTTAATACCGTTCAAAGGCCTCCGACCTTTTTTATTAGTAAAATAAAACAGGTCGCTCAGTAAACATACCACTAAACGGTCACTCATCCAACAACCGACCTTCTACTTTCAAATACATTTAGTAAAAAGCTATTATTTTGACATAAAATAAAATTGAAGTGTGTGTTTGTACACATCAATATTATTTATTTGTATAGATGTATGTTTCGTAATCATCATGTTTCGCAACCACTCCGTTGCCATAATAATGTAAGAACACAGAGTGCTTATCTTGCCCATATAAAACCATCCCTCTGGGAGCAATCAAGAAGAAAGGTTAGCCTCAAGGGCTTCCTAAGCCAGTCACAATCAAATTTAGCTGCACCGTCGGGTTAATCGAGGATTAGGCAAAGTGGGCCCGTTACGTTGATGGGAAAATCTCCAACGGGCGTAGAGTTATCGGTGTGCCTACTCTCATAATATATACTACTAGCTAGTTTAGTTTGGGTTTTTCCTGTCTTGCCATAGATTCTAGCACAAGCAGGTGCAACTATCATTTAATTTACCTATATCGTATGAAAATCCAAGAAGATAATATACCATGTTACCTTCTTGGATTTGCATAATTTTGTTAAATACGAATTATCGCACTCCACCGCCCAGATTCTGATGATTTCATTAAAAAAGTTTATCGTTATACGTGTAAGGTACGACTTGTCGTTGGCCATTTATATCTAATAATAAAAAAGGCTAGTCGGGAATAAGTAGTTGCTAAAGTTTATTATGAGAATAAAATTTAGGTACTCCAGTTTAGTCGAATCAATAATGACATCAGCGCATCACCGCGTCAGTTCATTGCTGTTATGCGTACAGGCCTTTATAAGACAAACAGATTGTAAGCTCAGTTATAGGCAACCCTTTATCCTTTGGGAACGGAAGCAAATAGAAGTGCAAAACGATAACCGGTCTGTCGACGTGAAATCCTCGCTCCGGAGTCGAGTGGCTGTGTCACTCACACGCGCCCTCGAACCCGTCTCCAAGATCATCCTCAGCCGAGTAATTTATCGCTGCCAAGCCAGATTACTTATTCTTGAGTGCCATAAGAAAATTGGACTAGCGCCTGTGCGGATACTAGACTGATACCTAGACTTACTTCTATACTTATACTTCTATTTGCAATCAAACTCGACCAACTACTTTGCTGTAAATCCATACATGACATAAAACAAAGTCGCTCCCGCTGTTGGTACGCTTAGATCTTTTAAACTACCCAACGTATTAATGCAGTTTTCAGCAATAGATAAAGGGATTCAAGAGGAAAGTTTATATGTAATACTATAATAGCAAATCACCCCGGCTTCGCATCGGTAGTTTCTGATACGATACTGATGCTCTAGTAACCGTGCGAAGCCGGGGCGGGTCGCAAGTTTTTAATTCAGTCGCTTTTAACACATAACTTCAACAAAAACCTTACTGACCTTAAAAGCGACTTTAAAAAATCTGAAATATTTTCAACCTTTATTTTTAGAAATAAGGTAATCCTACCATTTTTAAACATTAACACCCCAATCGGTATACAACGGCCGAAGAAAAAGTCACAGGAAAGCAAGATACGCAATTTCGTTTCCAGTCATATTGATTTGAAAGCCAAACTATAGAAGTAATTTTGATAAAATTTCTTCGGGCAACCTGAAAGTATATTCCTTCAAATAATAAAAATATATTCCAAATCTGTTGATAAACGACGGAGTACGAAAGTAAAAAACATGTACAACCGAATTGAAAACCACCTCTTTTGGAAGTTAGTTGAAAAGTAAAATGACACAGGAAGTCGCAATAAAATGCAAGTCCTTATGAACAGATCTCAAAACTTCAAGAATGTCGTCAGGTTTTAATGATATTTCTGTCACCTAAGTTATTATAAAGTGCTGTATCCAACTTCCAACTAACAAGCGAGTAGACTTAAAATGCGACTGTACTGCTACGCTTTCAAATAAGTTTGTTAAGTTGTAATGTGTTTAATTTGAGCTAACATACACAGGCACCAAAGATTTATTAAACTTATTTTGCTATGGCGAAAAAACTGGCTAAATGTGATTCGAACTCAACTACCGAGAGTTCCATACCACTCATAGTATTTTCATTATTTGTTAATATCCGCTATAATTACAAATATAATCCTACTACTATTATAAAGGCGAAAGTTTGTAAGTATGGATGTATGGATGTATGGACGTATGGATGTATGGATGTTTGTTACTCTTTCACGTAAAAACTACTGAATGGATTTGAATGAAACTTTACCGCAATATAGCTTATACATCAGAATAACATATAGGCTACAATTTTTGAGGTTTCTATAAAATCTATATAAATATATAAAAGAAAGTCGTGTTTGTTACAACACTTATAACTCGAGAACGGCTGGACCGATTGCCATGGTTTTTGATTTGTTGGATTTGTTTCCGTCCCGAATAGCAGAATAACTATTAAAACATTGGAAAATTAACGAAAAAAATAAAATCAATTTATCCTCGTATTCTCCACGGGAACGGGAACTATGCGGGTGAAACCGCGGGGCGCAGCTAGTAAAATATAATTAAAGAACGGAGCCCTCCCGTTCAGGTATGAATTCATTATTTTTCGTTCGTGTTATGATTTTTAGTATCTACTCTATTAGAGATAACTATTATTATATTATATTTAATCCCTTAAGGACAGCACGTTGCACGAGGGTTAGCAAAAGTGAACCCTCTTAAAAATAAAATAAAAAATTGCAGACATGGAAAGAAATAAAAGAAGTACTAATAAAAACTCATTTATTCCTTTAGATCTCAAGTATCATTTCAATACACGTTCCATAATTATTTGATAATATTGTATAAAAAATATAAGTATACAGCGTAGATAGTCTAGAATTTTAAAATAAATTGTTTTCTGTTAGAAATCAGAATATCAGAGTATTAGCGACTTCGTAGTAGGAATATCAAAGATCCTGGAGTTCGATGGTGAGGTGTTTCTACCAAAGGATCGACACACAACAACTTTGCCCACTGCAGATCGTTGCCCCAAAATTCAAAATCATGGATTATGCTAACAAACACCGATTTTGACTTAGAATTACTTTTGACCCGACCCAAAATGTTATCAAACTGAAAAACATGCAAATCAGTAAAGTTTCCGATCCTTTGACTAATGATAGCAAATATTTATTCTGCTTTTGCCAAGTTTTTGGGACAGTCTGACATAATAACAATATCTGTTACGACACGCTGAAAACATGACTGATGACTCCAATGTAGTTTTAGGGTTCCGATCAGGTAAAGTCTTAAAGGACCCTATTAATACCGTAAAGGCTGCATCTTTTGAACCATTTGTAATAATTTTGTGTAATTTCAATACATTATTACTATATTCTTCGTTCTCACAGTTGGATTATTTCTTAATACACCCTATCAAATATCTATGCAAATAATAATCATTTTTATCGTTTCACAATTGGCAGTTATATAACGAAATAAACATACTATCGATAAGTCGAACCCTCTGAGACTCCTCCTTTTTTTGAAGTCGGTTTAAAACTGATATTTTTTTAACGGCGCG
Source organism: Aplocera efformata (assembly GCA_921293045.1). Taxonomy (NCBI): domain Eukaryota; kingdom Metazoa; phylum Arthropoda; class Insecta; order Lepidoptera; family Geometridae; genus Aplocera; species Aplocera efformata. The sequence continues at coordinate 5,717,669 of OV121057.1, forward strand.
TGTTTACTCTTAATGTTGAGCGAGAGTAATAATATAAAAATATCAATAATATATTACAGGGAAACTTAATGTTATTCTCCTGAAGTAATATGTCATTGCAATCTACAAGACCTGTGCTAGAAGGTCGGTGGACGCGCGGTCGTAATCGATGTCTCCAGGGTCTTATCAACACAGCCACAGAATAGATAGTACGTAATTATATTAGCTGTATTCCTGTGATTTGTGGGTTATCTGGCACCCGTGGGACCAGGAGTCGTATCGATTATGTATAGCGACTTAGCTGCCACTGCCATTTGGCCTTAGCCTATAATATTCCGATTACAGGGTCATCGATCTACCCTAGGCAAGTAAGAAAGAAAGGGAATGTACCACGGGAGCCTAATCCGGGTAGATGTCTGGCTTCGAATGTTCGTAAAAAAATAACAACTGGAAGATACAAATTTTTTAAATTTGTTTTGAGAGCTGAAAATACGTTGTTGCAAACTTGGTATTTCACTTATTTCTTCACATAGTTTTGCAGTACAATTCCAGGATGGAAATTATAATTTGAAAAAAATCCCTATTCTCAAGCAATCCGCGTTGAGCATTCGTATTTTTTCACACATTTGGCTATCACAAAATTACAATAATATGTACCTATTATGTTATCAGTAGGACAAAAAAGTTGGACCACGATACAACCCCTCATTTGCTTTCGGTCTAGTTTTAAGTTATTTCGCTAGGTAACAATCAGCTCTTTACTTCTCCTAATATACAGGTATTAGCTTAAACTACCTACATCATCGACATTCACAATTTCTTGAGCAATTTTCTCAGGATGCTAACAGATAATATGAATTTAAGACTGAATTATCTGAGTCTTTCTTGAATTATCTACATAAGTTTATATTAGTATTTTTCGATCTTGATTCGAACCCCTATTTATTTTCAAATAAAATAAAAATTTTCAAAATCGGAGGACGGAGATCTGAGGTTATCGGAGATATTAAAAAAAAATACAGCCGTATTGATTACCTCCCCAGAAGTTGGTTGAATAGTGGTTATTCGTGCTGGCCCTAAACTTGACAAACTTACTGTCCGGCTGTACCCGTCACGCCACAGACCACAAATTACCGCTACCATTGCTCGGTCACTCATAGTTTAAGTTAGTTTATATCCATTACCGAAGATTCAGTTTGGTCAAGCCGTGGCCGTGTTTGATAAATTACTGGTAATTAAATGCTTCGCTTGATATTCGAATTCAATAGAGCTGCACCATTTTAAGCACCAACATTTGTAATAACAAATAGCTGATTTAAAAATCGAAAAAATCTACCTCAATACTTTCAAAGTAGCAAAATGCCCAATTTCGTTCACTTGGATGACATATTTTTTCCAGTTCTTTTAATGTAACAACCTAACTATTGGACAGATTTTGATAAAAATTGTATTAGGAATTATAAACGGCCAGTTAAAAAGTACTTCACTTTTTTCCGTTCGGAAATAATAATGATGTGTGCGCTTTGTGGAGCATTTTCTATGTAAGCAGAACATGCAGGATTCCGTATCTGAATTCCTGAACAGGAGACCTAATTAGAAAACCGAACGTGTGCGGTCAGTCTTAAATCCTGAAGCTTACTTCAATAGTACAAAAATAAATAAGAAATGGGTAAAAGTCAGTAATAGCATATTCAGCCTATTGGAAATATTCCATGCTCTAAAAATCCCCAGGCACGCCGCAATTAAGTGCTAGGACGCGATAGATATTTTCATTGGTATTAGGAACCGGTTCGTTATGCCGACAAACGTGGTAATTACAACCGAGGGCTCTGGCCGCCAGGAACGTCTGGATTACTACACCCGTACTGGTGGAAAAACAAACGAAAACCACTGAGTAGAACTCGAAACTTATTACAATTAAAATGTCTAGTTAACTAGGATATATTTAGTATTTTAATAAGGTTAAGATAGTGATTTTAGTTATAAAACTTAAGTTAAAGTTCTCCTTTATTTCGTATGTAATACAAAGAGATGGATAACGTATCTTTAACTTATGTAACTTTGCATTAACACGAAGCTGTTTAATGTATATTAGGCGATTTTTACAAGCGCCCATGATACTTTTTTTAAAAGATAAATAAATAAATAAATATTTAAAATAAACGTTTCCACACTCATACCAGATATATAATATAATATATTGTTGTTTGATTTTCAAATATTTGTAACCTTTATTGCAGACAATACTTTTTCCGGTCTACTAGTTTAATTAAATTGAATTTAAGATTGAGTTTGGAGCAAAAGTTCTTTGAAGTTTCAGGTAACTAATTGGCACATTTGTATTCGAATAAACGTCGCCTTGGAAGTAACATTGATTTTTGTTTTAATTTTAATGAGAAAGGCATTTTTCTTAACTATTTATATAGGTATGGATATAATAAGTAAGACACATTTACTCAAAGTCAATTCACATTTGTGACGATAAATTTTACATTTCAGATGTACTCGTAGAGCTCACGTAGCTGAACTACGCTTGCTACGGATAGTGCTACGTGGTAACGATACAGAAGCTACGAACCAAATAGCTAGGGACTTTATTTCACGAAACTTCATTTCAAATAATCTAGCTTTATACTATACGTTATACTCCATATACCTTTTTAATATACTTTTAAATCCGTTTTATATGCTTCTAAGTACCAAACATTTGGTATGTTTCCAAGATCACAAATCATGTAAGATCCATACCACGTACAAAATACATAAAATGCAATACAATACTTTTATTGACATCTAAGATAATAATCGTTATTTCGAAAATATATTATTTAATTCCCTGTAAGTATTTATCTTCCATCTGTACTAATTATCCTGCGGCGTATAGGTATTCATACAATTGTAAATTGTCTCAAGAAGTCTCACTGATATAGTTCATTCACTCGGAAAATTTAAGTTTCCGAGATACCAACTAGTTTAGTTATCATCTCGTGTTTTATTGAAGGAGATTATTCTTTATTGAGGGAATAAAAGTCTGGGTCTGGTTTAAATTACGGCCCTTTGTTCTCTTTAATGTGAAGTACGGGTATCCCTGACTCGGTAACAGAAATGTTGGGAATAAAACATTGCACTGTTAACTAGTGTCATTTTTAAACAACTTACTGGCAAATAAAATCAATGCAAATACTTAGTTTCTTAATAAACTTCTTTTACTTTCTGTTCATAGACTGCACTTTATTTATTATTTAATAAATTCGTTTTTTGTCAATATATTATAGATAGTCAATAAAATAAAATAAACATGAGGTTCATTACACACTCCATCAACAATTCAAATCCAATTTTTATTTATTATTTTTTTGGACAAAATCTCCAATTGTGACTCTTTTGACAGATTTCAGTTAACCGTTTCGGCACCTTCCGAAAAAGACGACATCTTAATTAAAATCTACGTACCCCGTTATCAACATTCCCATTGAATAATCATACCAAAATTTAACAAAAACTTTTTGTTCCCTCATTACAGATATCGTCAGCTAGAAAACAAAAGGCTTTCATTAATATAATAGTTAAAAACGTATTTGGGCCGTAATTTTTTGGGATGCACTACAACATTTTCGCTAATAAGTCTAATCTCGGCCTTTGTTTACGACAATAAAGATAATATATCCCCTACACCTATTGATGTATAACGTCAATGCCCATTAGAGAACCGCTTCGGAATCAGGGCTGCTGTCAACTAGGCTACGGATCCGTAGTTTTAATAATACATTTGCATGGAGCCTTTGTACGAGTAAAATAAGCATCCCGCGTAATAGGTAAATAAAAAAACACGGCTATTAAAGAACTTCAGGAAAACATCAGGTTGAGTCAGAAGTTTTTAGCAAATACTGCAAAAGTTGGAAAGAACTGTGAAGGAGAAAACTCATTAATGTCGACTTAGGTTCCATGTCACGTCACCATGACAATAAACGAATTTGTGGAACTAAAGGGGAATCGGGGAAATTGCGCGGGAAAGCACGGATAAAGTTTCTCCAATTACTGAAACCCTACTCATGTTTATTGCCACTTAATTATTTACTTTTCAGCAGTCGGATATAAATAATTTTCAAACTTTATGAGTATTTTTCGATAGGTCTCGTTGGCGAGGAGCGAATTCTTCATAGAAGTTTGCATCTTTTGCAAATTATATCTGTACCCTGGTTTGGTTCTTATGTAAATTATCATGTTCATGAAAACTCCTCTTCGCTATCGTACAAGTATGTGGCCATTTCTGGTATGGAAGCTATAAACCTGTTTGAAGGCCTGTGGCATCGAACGATTAGTAAGTACATACATACAACGTGATCGCACGTATTGATTGATTATTTTCAATACCTGAGGTAAATGTAACTCATTGATTCAGGCGTTCATTTGCAAAAGTCCATCTTAAGATGATCTGAAAGAGTAATATTTGGTACACCTCTCCAAACAAATAAGCGTTCCAAAAACACAGCTCCTTGCACCGTCTCCCTACCAATATCCTGTTCTTATATTACGGTCTCCATAACATATGTCAATTTAATATGTGGTACGGCGAGGCCAATACTTGCCTGTTATTCACAGTAGACCATTATTTTTGCCCTTGGCACTAACCTTCACTAATTCATAGACCCACAGCTTCATAAGTCGTTTTAATGTAGAGTCCATTTCACGTTGAATTTGAAAGCAGATCCAGGTACCCATAAAGTACAGCGCTCATTCATTCTCTAGATGGAAATGACCAATACTGCGAATCTATCTTTCTATACTTATAACAAAACAGTGCCAAAAAATTGCAGGAACAGTTAGTATGAAATATCTCTGAATATATATCGGCTCCTACTAATGGGACGATGCAGTCCCCTCTGGTTGGTCAATTAGTATTAGAATTACAGACCATATTGATGTAAGTTCTAATAGTAGTAATGATTCATTGATATATTTCACACAGCGCCATCTGTCCCCAAACTAAGCATAGCTTGTAATATGGGAACTAGATAACTGATAAAATAAATATAGTCCTTTTTTTGTAAATACATACATATAATACATTTTAACACCCAGACACAGAACAAACATTTCTGTTAGCAGAAAAATGGTGGTCCTGGGTCGGAATCGAACCCACGACCCAGAAGTTAGATGTACTACCAACTGAGCTATGAGGTCAGTCATAGTAAATACAAGGTAATAATTATATGACTTGCATTCATTTGTTTAACATCTGATAGTTTATGTATTGTTCGTGGGCCAGGTGGCTGTTATTATGATATTTATTTCCTGTTGTTATTATTATGTTGGCTGTAAAAGTTTTATGTTTCGAGATATTAGAAACTAATATGAAAAGAGGTAGGTTTTTTGTCCTAAAATTCATATCACGCAGTTTGCTCATAATGTTTATGTTTTTCTTTGCCGATTTGAGTGAGCAACGTGGTATTGCGCACATAATATTTTCAATCGAAAAACCTATTTATCGATTACCACATTTTCTCTATTATTTATTATATATTTTGATTATTTTTTAACATTGCCGGCATTCTCAGAAGCTAACAACGATGGAAAACCGCAACGATACCTAATCGATTCTTAAAACTAGCTGAATGACTCATTTCTAACAGTTAAACTGTTGGTAAACATGTTACGAATACGTCAATAACGAGCTTGACATTGAAACCGCTCATATAACTACACACAAGGAAATATAAGCCTTTGGCAAGGTTAAGAGCGTATCGATAATTTAAACGCAAGGTTGACAAAACGCTTACGTAGCTGCAATCAACTTGTCACCCATGAAATATGATTATTCCCCACCCTTAAGTGATTAAACATCAACTTCCTCGGATAGAAAGCCTTAGTGAATGTTCAGCTCCAAAATTGTACACACGTGCATCTCTCCACTTGAAGATCTTCAAAATGAGTTTTTACACAAATGATAGTCTCTTTCCGAATTCATCTTTACCCATACCGAATGGGTTTCCCGCTAAGATGGAAGAAAAACCAAAACAAAGTAAAGTAATCTTTCTGGACGTGACGCCAGCTCGTACGCCCGTCATGAATGCATCAGCGAACGTCGTGGTACCAATGAGAAACAACTTGATCGACCCCATCATTTCCAAAGACATCGTGTACGAAAATATCAGGCCCGTATTTGTAATACTGCGTATTATGGGAGTCCTTCCTCTAACCAGACCAAAGCCGGGGATAAACCAATACTTCTTTGCATCTACATCAATGGTCTATTCCGCGACTGTGTTCATATTTCTCGTATGCTACGTGCTTTACCTGTCTCTGCACAAAGTTCAGATCTTGCGAACATCTGAGGGGAAGTTCGAAGAAGCCGTAATAGAGTATCTTTTTACGGTATACTTATTTCCCATGACCGCAATTCCTATAATGTGGTATGAGACGCGAAAAATTGCTGGGGTCCTAAATGGGTGGGTGGAGTTTGAGGTATGCAGATTTCATTGGATCAAAAAGTCTTTATGTCATCGAATGAGTCCATCGTGATAATTATTTTCATTTCAGATAGCATACAAGCACTTATCAGGACGTGCAGTACCGGTTAAGCTCTACAAGAAAGCTTTAATTATTGCCGTAATAATTCCAATCTTGTCAACGACTTCGGTTATCATTACTCATGCGACCATGGTCCACTTCAAGGTCATACAGTTGGTACCTTACGTATTCTTAGAGATACTGACTTATCTGCTTGGTGGATACTGGTACCTCCTTTGTGAAGCTCTCAGCGTTTGCGCGTCTGTTTTGGCCGAAGACTTTCATCATGTTTGTACCGCTCTTTCACCTTTGACCTTGGTTTTTATTTATTTTCTTGTTATGTTTGTTGTTTATTGTCGTCTGTTTTCAGGCTCTTCGTCATATTGGACCAGCTGGAAAAGTGGCTGAGTATCGTGCGCTGTGGCTTCGCCTGAGCAAGCTAGCTCGTGATACAGGAATTGCCAACTGCTATACTTTTACCTTCGTCAGCCTTTACCTTTTCCTGATCATCACACTGTCGATATATGGTTTACTCAGTCAGATATCTGAAGGTTTTGGGATCAAGGACATAGGGCTAGCACTAACAGCTTTTTGCAGCATTTTCTTATTATTCTTCATTTGTGATGAAGCACACTACGCTTCACATAATGCAAGTATATTTATTTCTATTTAGCTGGTGGTGTATTCCAGTGTTCTAAAATATTCGACATTTTACGACTCAACTGTAATCACAAGATTTGACGAGCTTACCGTAGACTGCTTGATGTATGACGAGCTTACTGTGCTTCTAACGATTTCACGTGGCACGCTCTGACACTTGAGCGTGCCACGTGAATTAGAAAAAAAATGTTTTTACGAAATTATTGTCGACACGAGTTTTAGCTGACTGCACCGTTTCAGTTGCCGACCCCTGCAAAATTGAGTCGAGTTTATAATTGTAGATTACCAGACTTGAGTCTTTACATTATATGTTCTTAAATAACAACGATGGTAACGCCTTAATCGCCGTAACGCCTTAATCGTGGCAATAAGACACAGAGTTATAATTAAACTACTTTCATCAGGTCCGAACCAACTTCCAAAAGAAGCTACTCATGGTAGAATTGTCTTGGATGAACACCGATGCACAAACTGAAGTGAACATGTTCCTGCGAGCAACTGAGATGAACCCGTCACAAATCAGCCTTGGGGGATTCTTCGACGTCAACCGAACTTTGTTCAAATCGGTACGTAAGCGTCTAAACTCGTGGTATCTAAATATCTACATATTTTATGTCCTGGCTACAAGCTCACAAATCTCAAGTATATCACGAATAGTTTGCCACAACCTCGAACAGTACCTACGCATTTTTACATTCAAAATGTCAATTAAAAGTGGTGGTTTAGGTATAATACCTATTATAATATATATAATAAAATTGTTATAAGTAAAATTGGTTAGTATTTCTCTTTTAATTCTATAAAGCAAAATATTTTTACCTCGTACTAAAAACGAAAATAAGTTTTTTATGTAACACGTCGTAACGTAAATGACTTTATATCTATAATTTTCCAAAGTCAGTTCATTCACATTATAATCGTGATCATTGTCAACAGCTAAGTAAAATGTAGAAAAACAATTTGACCCTCACATTTTCTCACGATTCCACCACAAACTTTTTTTCGTGAGATTCGTTAAGGTTACCTATTTCTTCTTTATTTTGCAGCTTCTAGCAACGATGGTTACGTACCTTGTGGTACTGCTGCAGTTCCAGATCAGCATCCCCGATGAGACCCAAACCGTACAAATTCAAGAAGAAGTGTTCAATTTAACATTAGCGACGAAGGCCACTACTACTACCACCGCTATCTCTACTATCCTCACCACACTCGCTAAGAAAAAGAAGAAAAATTAGAAATTAGAAATAAGTTCTTCAAAAATAAGTCGTCAAAATGAGTGGCGTGACTTATTTTTATTTCTATGTATATTAAAAATCACTAAAAAGAATATTATATAATAATTAAATGGATATTCAAGAAAGTGAGTTCGCAATGTCTACTTAATTCAATTCACTCTACATTATGCTAAAAGAGTAGGTACTTACTTGCTGTATATGCACGAGACGGTGTTAACAAAGATAGCATAAGCATATATTTACCCTTTTCTCTATTACATACGTTATAACAACCCTCACATATGAAGACAACCCCACACGCGTGCAATTATTCTCCATTGCATCCTTAGAATTACTATTAATTTATCTTTTTATTTTATTAAATTTAATAAATAAACCAGTGCCTGCGACTAAATTCCGAAGGAGGATATTCGACCCCGGGATCCAGATAAAAGTCTAATTACAAATAAATATGTCATAACAGAAAATATATGCATCACTTACGAAAATAATGTAATATTATGATTATCATTATGAAGTTAATAAAGTTGTTATGATTATTCTTTCTTTTGTCTTGGAACCTAATTGATAGACGCAATTTTGGCTCTATAACTAATACCAATGTCCAAGGAAATAAAGATATGTGCAATAGACGACAACTCACACAAACTATAAATTTACTTATATTTTTAATATAAATAAATTAAAAAAGCGACATTTTTTACATGTATAATATTAGATACATAGATAACGAATTCTTCAACTTTTAGAATCGCGGTATCCCAGAAATGAATCATAATTACTGAGACACAGCGATTCTAAAATTTGAAGGACAAAAGTGTCAGGATAATTTTGTTGTTAAGTATATACTTAACAAAAAAAATTATAGATCATTCATCTATAATTTTTGCCTGGCCTACCTGTATGATAAAACTTATCGTTTGCCAGAAAAATGCAAATACCCAATAATCTCGACCTGAATAAAGCAACCTTGAATCAATTAAGCTGATGTAGGATGAACAGAGATTTTTCAATTTTTCATGCATCAACGAAACTAAACCATATTTATGCAAAATGGTCATGAAAATTTCGAGAGTGTGTATGTGCCTTCGTAAAACCATTTGCATGGTGTGCTTTTCCATATATAGCCCTATTCTATAAACTTAATAATTAAATAAATAAAACACAATTTCATAAAAAAATACTATGTTTTCTCGTAAATTCAAATACACCTTTTATAAATCTTCTTACATTTTAAGGCTTAAACCGCCGAAAGCCTACGCCAGCACTATTACTATTAAAGCTACACTCTTTACTGCACCAAATTTTAGTTTAGTTACAACTAAAACAAATAAGCAAACATGTGTTTGCTACAGTTGTTTTAGTTCTATGGCGCTGATTGATTGCTGATGATTGCTACGACTGTGTTCCGCTCCAGAACACCCTTGCGCTAACACGAAGCTTAAACACAAAAAAATGGTTTAAATTTCGAATACGTAATTCAATTGATTTGCAGATTCATATAGCTAGGACGATTATTGTTTTTATTACTTAGATGAATTTATTCATCGCTCGATGGAGGATATATAATTAAGCTGTTTGGAGTAGACCTTAAGCCCTTTGGGACCCGGGGCACATACAATCTACAAGGGCGGAAGACATAAAAAGCGCTCCTACCCACCTTACTTCTCTCCATTAAGATCCAATCATGTGTTCTTAACGTGATTGGATCATAATGGATTAGATCAATTACTAAACACCTGCGCCAATTACTCGCACTATTCACTAAGTATAAAAAATAGATACATCCCTGTCATGAATCAGAAAACGAATCATATTACGAATTCCTCCCATAGGTGGTTTAATCATCTGTGAACGAAGACCACGAAGTCATGAAGGTGTCTTAATGTCCAATTTTAACAAAAAATTTTATAACACATATATACCTAATTCACAAAAGAACATCACACCGGTTGCGTCTACCATCTACCTAATATTATTTTACAGTTTAAAATAATTACGCTAAGAATCTTAATTTTTACTAAACACTAAATTTTTCTTTAAATATAGGTATGTTTTAAGTTCTTTTTTATTCTAGATTCAATTTTAACTGTTTTCACAGATAGTTAGGAAAGGAGCTTTCTTTCACAGTTTTCTTTCTTGCTCTCATTGGATTTCATGCGTAATAGGACGATTGGGGTTTTATCAAACGAAATAAAATAGCTACGTAACGTTTTATTCTCTAAGCCAATTCACTAACAAGAGGTGGATTGTTATTAATTTGGTATTGGGCAATAAAAACTTGTTATTATATTAACTTTTTCCACCCGGTGGAATTATCCCTGGTGTGTAAAATAGGAAACCAAATATGTTACCAACTCCATCATTCGGTCCAGCGTCATCCGACCGCAAGACTCTTTCGACGTATGCCAGTTGATATTGACGCATTTATTATTTTTCTAGTGTCAATGTCAACTTTGATTTTAAAATATAAACGCCATGTTATAATCAAAATCAAATCTAATCTATGTCAAAGAAATTTGACAATCAAGAAGGACTTAAGAATATTCCGGATTTCTGAGCGTTTCTGGAAAATATTATTTTGTTTTAACAAATTTCTAAAATTCACTGATATATTATCAAGTCTTATTGTTTAGTAACAATGGTCGACTACAGCAAGTGGAAAGATATCGAGGTGAGCATAATCTTACTAAAATTACATACTAAAGTGAAGTGGAATGTTAGGGTTTGCAGTTTTGGAATTACCCGGTGTATTTCAGATCTCTGATGATGAGGACGAGACCCACCCTAACATTGATACGCCATCATTGTTCCGATGGCGCCACCAGGCGCGCGTCGAGCGTATGGAGGAGAGACGTAGAGAAAGAGAGGAGCACATGCAGAAAAAGAATGAAAACCTTAGACAAATCAACGCCGTACGCAAAAAGATTTCCGATGCCAGTCCAGACAGTCCCGACCTGGCGTCTCTTAAGAAAACCCTTGCTGAGCTACAGGGCGAAGAGATGAAACTACTCAAAAAAGAGGAAGAATTGAAAAAGAAGGAAAAGACAACACCTTGGAATGTAGACACTATTAGTGAGCCAGGATTTACCAAAACAGTAATTAATACAAAAGCTCCTCGGCCTAAAGATGAAAACTTGACTGAAGAGGAAAAGGAGGCTAGGATGAAGAAATTTATTAGAGAGAATGAAAAGTTTTTGAAAGAGTTTGGCATGTTGAGAAAGTATGATGACTCAAAACAATTTTTGATGGAGCATAATCAGCTTGTTTGTGAGGAAACAGCTAACTACCTCGTTATTTGGTGCATAAATTTGGAAATGGAAGAGGTAAGTGTTTAGTGTTTATTTGAAAAATTAAGATATTGTTCTAATGCAAATAGCATCTAACCTAAGTTGTATTACTGTTGGTAAGTAGTTATAATCTGGTGGCCTTCAGCTAATCCCTTCACTGTTTCCTTTAAAAAAAATCATAGATGTATGTCATGAGTTAATCAATTAAGGTTGGTTGCTCATAATTTATATTTTGTTATGTCTTTGTTAGTCATCTATAAGTAAATTGCATAGACTTTGGCACTTTATGCACTATATAATACTGTTAGTTACTGTGAGACATAGACAACATGAAAAAAATTGTTTTCATAGTACTAAAATAATACTGATTCAACCAAAAAATAAAAATGTGCAAATAACAATGTAATTTTGTTATACATGAATAAATAATAAAGTGGTGATTATCAAAACTTGTAGCACAAAAAATAGATTACTTGTTAAACAGCAATATACTTTAAGGATATTACAAAAATAAAATTTAATATAAATTAAAATATACTTGAACATTTCAAATTTATTCAATGTTACTGCATAAAATATGACAATTTGGTCTGGTAAAGTCAAGATTAGTCAAAAGTGTGACTAATCTAATTCTGGACAACTAGGCCTGCACTGATGTCTTACGTAGGGGCGTATTGTGCTTTGTCCCCCGTTGTTAACTACACCCTACCCCAGCCATTCCAACTCCTTCATGTATCGGAGAAGGACACTGGGTTGTTTTCAAAAATGCATATGCCTCGATGTTCTGGAAGTCCCGTCTACAAAATGTTACCTGTGAATTTATAGATCAACACTATAAATAGCAATTATTACAGCAACAATGTAAACCCAAAAGTATAATCATAACATAATGGAACAGGATAATTAAATAATTGCCATAAGCAGTATGATTGTTGCTAATCGTTGGTAACATGTTGTATAAAAATTATTCCAAAACCACTACTGTGTTCAAAGCGAACCAGCTTGATGTAGGCTTATTCCAAAGTGTGCTAGCTGGACAGACTTTCGATGCAGCTATCATACTTTATGGGTCTACATTAAAGCTGGTTCAAGAATCATTCAAATTAAATGGAATGACCAATGGGACTGATATAGTCTTATGAAAGACCAGTCCTAAAAAAAATTAGAATAAGGAAAAAAAAAACCTCTACTGTGAGTGCCTAACATTATAATCAAACTAAGTAACATTTTTTGAGGGACCATGTTGCTCTCGGCCGTAGTTAAGTACCTTCAGAGTCCCTTCTCATGTTCCCTGGGTGGTGCAAAAGGAGCAACCTAAAGTAGCAGTAGAACTTGAGCCAAGTTTGTTTAGAGAAGTACAGCAACCACACCTGGTAATCATCATCAAGTAGTGCTCTTGCATTGCTGTGTTTGGGTGGAAGGGTGTGGGTGCCGGTCATATTACAAGCACATGAGACGTTACATCCCCGCCTCAATTTGATGGATGCGACGTTATAAAACTTAGATTTTCTCAGATTTCAGTATGAGGACCAGAGTCATGTCGCTGTTGTCTATGGGCAGTAACCACATAACTTCAGGTGGGCTGTCAGCTCGTCTCTCGTCGAAAAAATATTCATTTTCAATTGTTTATGGCCTAACATTTTCAAACCAAACACGGCAGATTTTTCTGGATATCAGAACTTAGTTTTTGAATTACATATCCAAACGTAAAGGAATCCCTTTACGTTTTCCCTGAGGAAAAAAAACAAGTATTAATTATTAAAATCAACGTTTTTGAAGACTTAGTAGGCAGTAGCCCTGCCTTCAAAGCGAGGGGTCCCGGGTTCGATTCCCAACCAGGGCAGACTGCGTGATTAGCGTGATCACGCACAAGGTGTTTCTTATATTTCTGTTTGTCCATGCCACCTGTGAAAACGATTTTTGCTAATTAAGAAAAGATCATCCTTGAAATAAAACTGTATATTTTTCCATTGTAGAAACATGACTTAATGGCGCATGTGGCCCATCAAACTATCTGCATGCAGTACATTCTGGAGTTGTCAAAACAACTGGACGTCGACCCCAGAGGATGTGTTGGGGCTTTCTTTACCAAGTAATGTATTTCTAAAGTTTAATTAAAACACTAATCCCAATACGACGGCTCCTTGGCTTAGTTGGTAGTAGCCCTGCCTTCGAAGCGAGGGGTTCGATTCCCGGCCGGGGCTCACTTTGTGTGGTGAGCATGGAGTTTGTTCTCGGGTCTTGGGTGTTTGTCTTGTGTTTCTGTGTTTGTCCATGCCATCTGCGACACAGGGAATCCTAGTGCAGAGGTATGAGTGTGAGTGTGTTTTTAAATATAATAAAAGTATGTCCAAGATTGTACCTTCGCATAGTTCGGTAGGGAGGCGGCAACCACTTAACACTTAACAAAGTGGGCCGTCACTTTTATGGCATACGGAACTAATTTGTGTTGTGGTTTACTTTTAGTTAGTACATAATTATCCCCCTTATGAGGACAGCATCAGTTGTCATTTCCTCCATCCTGGGTGGCTTTAGCCAAACAAATTCATTTTAATTTAAAAGGGGTTTCATAAGTTTTAATCAGTCTAGCTTACGCAAATAGAAATTAGCATATTTCATTTTAAAAGGAAAGATTAAAATAAAATTACGTCTTTTCGGAAACTAGACTAATTGAAACTCCTTAAAAAAGCAGTACCTATGTATATAAACAAATATTTATATCTTTCTTGACAGACTATTCAAATAAGCGCAAAGGAATATTGAAAATTTGATAGAGGACATCCTTGTAGATTCTGGAAATTTTTATTTACTTGATAACTCAGAACTCAAGCAAGCAAGAGATTCTCAGTTCGGCTGTTTTCATTCAAAGTTAAAAAAAAATCAACTTGTATCGAGTTTATCTGATATTTTTTTAACCAGTCTTATTCTTAGTAAGACAAGACCTGCTAATGAAGCTGCAATCACAAGCGGGTGCTCGTAGCACATTAGCTAGGGCCACCCGCTTGTTATCTCCTTGTGGACAGCGTTTAATTTTCATTTCTTTGTTAATAATGAAGGTCCTGTACAGCTACAGAAGGCTTGACCTTCTTATATACAGTAGCCTGATTGGTAGGCGTCTTTGCTTTTTTATTTACCTGATTGTTGACTAGCGGACCGATTCGAATGCGGTCGCATAGCCTTTGAAGCGTTTCCAACAGAAAGTCTTGCTCAAACACTGTCATGGAGTCAGAAGTAACCACCAGCTCCACAGTATCTTATATAAATTAATTATTTCAGGATCCAAGTGGCAGAAAAGACATACAAAGACTCATTTGATGATGAGCTGAAGCAGTTCAAAGCCAGGATCCAGAAGCGAGCCGCCGAGAAGATCCAGGAAGCCCTCAGAGAGCAGGAGGAAGAGGAAAGGAAAGCCAGATTGGGTCCGGGCGGCCTGGATCCCGTTGAAGTCTATGAAGAATTACCTGATGTAAGTTTGCTCCACCCATATTTTTAATACCTACTAGCGACCCTGGCTTTGCTCGGTTGTATAATGTGTATGATGTAGGTCGTAATACAATTCCATTTGCATTATGGGCAATTACATTGTCAGGAAGCAAGTGCCCAACAATATATTTTTTACATATAATTGAAACTATTGGTATTATTTATAATAAGCATGTATTATACTTACGTAATAATGCGTAACACTTAACACGGCAGGTTATATATCGATACCAGAGGTATCAATTAACGTAAGGAACATTTTAGCGTTTAAAATGAGTTATATATATCATTGGATTCAGAATATTTTAAAATTTCCCGATCTATCGATTAAACTCAGTGACTCAAATTACTGTATCGTTAAAAAATGTCCCTTACAGTACAAATAGTTAACAGTCATTATCATTTTTATTTGTCAGAAAAATAAAGTAAATTATCGTGTTAAATATAATAATATACACCCTTACCTTACTTATACGCTCCTTACTGTAATATGCCTATTAAGTAACAAGTAGAAATTCGTATTTGTTTTTATTTATTATATGTAATTAAAAGATCGTTGCTAAAATAACAAGTACCTTCATTAATTCGATTCTCATGACGATACCTGAAATATCAATTAATAAAATTGAAAAACCACGGATTCTCCGGAGAGCCTGAAAATTTTATTTTTTTAGTATGTGTATCACTTTCTATTGTCTGCTTCAATTTAAATTGTGTCTAGAGCTAAGTTTCTTAGAATGTTCTCTTCTTTCATGCTATGAAAGAAAATTTTAGGAATGCCCAGTGGTTTCAAATATAGCATGCCACTTATGTTAAAAAAAGAGGTTTAGTTACGCCTTACGTTACTAATATTTTATGTGTAAACCGTCGAATATTAGTAGAAAATTATACGTAATTCTAATATCAAGGACATTTAACAGTGTTGCGATTAGATGTGACTTATTATCTACTAAAACTAATATTAGAATTTTCTATTTCTCTTGCTTCTTACACTATACTCGACAGTTTACACATAAAATATTAGTAACGTAAGGCACAACTAAACCTCTGTTTATATAAGGGGCATGCTATATTTAAAACCAATGGGCATTCCTAAAATTTTCGTCCATAGCATGAAAGAAGAGAACATTCTAAGAAACTTTGCTCTAGACTCAATTTAAAATGGAGCAACCAATTAAAAAGTTATAGAGATAAAAAAAAATTTTTTTTTGGCTCTCTTGAAAAACGGTGGTTTGTTCCTTACATTAATGGATACTTCTAGTATCGATATTACACATATAAACCTTCCGTGAAATATTATATAAATAATGGTGAAAACCACATCAAAATCCGTTGCGTGGTTTAGGAGTTACATAAACAAACAGACAGACACGGAAAGCTACTATGTTTGAGGGTCCATGTTGTTCGCTATCAAAGGTAAGTCACGTCAGTCTGTAGTACACATGTCCCAACCAGAGTAGAACTTTTGCCAAGGCCGTCCAGAGACCATACCTGGTAATCCATGGCCAAGCACCAACGTTGCTGTTCCGGTAGGAGGATGTGGTTGCTTGTAATGTTACAAGCGAGTGAGACGTTACATCCTCGCCTGGTCGGCTCCGCAACCCAGTTGGATCCCATGTTCGATACCTGTAGCTACATAAAAATGTGTTGAGTCGATGTCCTGATTTATCATTCAAACTAATGGCTTAGTAACTTCATTCGCAATTATTGTTTTTGGCACAGGAACTCAAGAAATGCTTCGACGCGCAAGACGTCCCATTGCTACAAGCCACAATAGCAAAAATGCCTGAGTCGGAAGCCATCTACTATATGAAACGGTGTGTAGACTCCGGATTGTGGGTCCCTGGGAAAAACGATGATGATGCCAAGGATAAGGCCGAAGCTGGTGACTCCGCGGAAGCTCCAACAACATCAGTTAGCACAGATGATGTTGACTGAGGGTCACTCAGGTGCAGTGACATTAGCTTAGGCCTGCATCTCAATGAAATACTGGACTCATGTCAAAAAGTATTGTTTCTATCCAAGTGTAAAATAGGATTTAATTTCGTAACCTTCAATGTTGATATATATTTCCATAGTATATTGTATTTAGTTCACCCACAGCATTTACTCATATTTATAATTAGCTAGCAGTCTTGCTACTTGAAATTGAGAGAGCCTTCAATTTTAGTACAAATTACAATGCTATAACTTGAGATTTTAAAATAAACTGTATTTGTCTTAATTATTTTTCTATTTCACAAAATTAACCACACTATATGAATGGCAGAGGAAGCAGCATAAAGAGTACTATTGGCTCATTTCATCACCACAATTACATTAAAAATCCTTTCTTACTCCTCGATACTATATGGCGATTCCCCGAGCAAGTCAGTCTCGCTGAAGGCCATATTACACGCAAGTCTTCCTGTTACATACGTCACCAGTAAGTCTATGTTATGCCATACATCGTCTAAACAATTTGTAATACTATTGTAGTGCAACAGCATGCAAAACAGCAATTAATAGCATTCAATTACTACTTTTGATGCAAGAAACTTACATGGTGTAAATTGGCGGCCTCTGCGCTAATCGCTGGCGAGAGCAACAAATAAAAAATCATGAACTCAATTGGCTGATTTTTCTCATGTGTATTTTAACTATGGAAAATATCACACGTTTTAGCTATTAGTATAAGCCGGAACATAAACTGATGTTAACTTTAGATAAAGAAATTATGTAATTGTTTGACAGCAATGTTTTTAGTCTAGAAAACCTATTTGCTCGGGGACTTGCCTTAGGCATATTTGAAGATGTTCAAAGATTACTGTGACTAAAACATTCTACAATTATTTCACAGCCTATTCCATAGAATTCGGTTATAAATTCTCTTGTATAAAATTGTAGGGAACATTGCAACTTGTACCATAAAAGTAAATATTTTTTTAACAGACTTTAAAAAGGAGACTTTGGTCCCTTAAATATTTCAGGGCAAAATATAACGCATGAAAGTATTGAATTCGGTATAAACTATTTTTAAATCACTCACTCATCATAGTTAATGAAATGTCAAACTTGTTACGCATCAACTAATGTCAACAACCTTGACAGGAAACCTAGTTTTGAACACTTGGTAACCCATAGTAAGGGAAAGATGGCAAGTAAAAAGATGTTGTAAACTTGTACTTTTTATATAACAAAACTACAATAGAATGAGAGACGGTGCGGGGGCGCTACGTGAGCAAATGTGGTGGCAATTGCGGCCGCCCTTCGAGTTTGCTGTAGTCTAGGTGAAATTCTTTCGCCACCTGCAACAATCATACATTTTTTAAAGTAATGAACGATGGATTTTTTTATTCCATGTCTAATTTGAACGGTCACGAGATGTTTCTCAAGACAAGAGTAACAGGGCCCGATTTGACTTAATTGACCATAAATTCCGCATATATTGTTAATTTGTGATACATATGACAAGCGTGACTCTCCTTAGTCGTGGATAACGTCTTCATAGCTGAAGGTCGTGTCTAGTATGGTGATCCACGTGTAGTGGTTGCCACAATTTCTTTCCACGTTCTGTCCTCTGGTATTTTGTTGGCCTCAGGAAACGTAATACCAGTGAGACGTTTTATTTGGTCAGTCCATCACGTAGGTGATCGGCCATATGGCCTTTTCCCGTCGACCTTTTCTACTACCAAAGCTTCTCTAAGCTGTCGGCAACTCTACGAGCAACGTGACCGAAACAACTTAGGATTCTTTGGAAGCAGATGGCCGAGTCTCGTCGTTACACGGAGTTGACTTAGAATGGAGACGTTGGTTCTGCGACCCGTCCATGGGATGCGTAGCATGCGTCTCCAGCTCCACATCTCAAGCGTAACTATAATCATCATTAATAAATATTACTTATCAGTATCGTAATCGGACCATGAGACCTCATTGTTTATAAGATATATAGGCTATACATATAACATTCGTTCCCGTTTCGATTATAGCCACTCGCGTCTAGGTCCGATAATCGATCTTCTTACCTTTCGCCAATTATGCGCATCAAAGAAGTAGTAGGTGCCGCGCTCGTAGGTAGACGTTTTCTCCACCATGGGCATGCCGGGCGCTTGAGAGATCCACACCTTCTCCTCCATATGATACCGCCATTCTCGGTTATATCTGAAGAGACGAAAAAATACGATAAACACATAGACTACTTTTGATCCTGGTCAACCTCGGGTAACAATACGTGGCGCAGCTAGTAACAATCAAAGTAGGAATAGACAAAAAAAAATTATGTCATTTAATATTTCAAGATGGAGATAAATGAGGTTGATTGATACGGATCCCCATAATTAAAACAACCAACTGTTGTCAAAGCGGTAAAAAAAATAACAATATAAAACAGTTTTCTTTTTTTTTAACTAATATTTCAAATAAATGCAAGTCACTCGCCACTCTCTCTAAGCAGCAGTAGAACTTGTGCAAAGTTCACCCGGAACTGTTCCCGGTGGAAGTATCTGATAGCGGTGAAATCCGTCCCGTCACTTTTATTACATAAAAAACTCCTAGTTCCGCCGGCGCCACTGTGAATGGCTTGCAGCCTCGCAGCCGAATGTTTATACGAGCGCTCGGCCATGTTCGATAATGTTCGTCGGTTGTCGGCGCGGCAGCAGGTGTCAGGTGGTAGCATGGCGCTTCCTTACTGCACTCAAACATTACTTTATCAAGAACATTGCTGTATATACTTAGGCATACACGATGAGCCCATAACTGCTTACATACATATATCTATATAAACAACAAACACCCAAGACCCGAGCGCAAACTTCACGCACGACAAACAATTTTTGTATCGTAAACGAAACATTGCGTCGAAGAAGCGCTTCTACAAGCTAAAGCCGTTAGCTGAAGTCATGAGTAAGTTGTGGACATGCACCTAAATTGTAAAGTCCAGGACTGAGAAGGTAGTCACTATCTTCCTACTTGTTTAAGAGAGTATGTATATTTAATCAAGTAAATCTAGGTCATCAAACTACTTAATAGATAGCGGAATTACTTACAACTCCGACGCCGCCGCAATCTGAAGTACATCACCGACGAAACAGTAAAACAAATAAAATAATAGGTCTTCCTTATATCGACTCAGTCGTAGGGGCGCCAGCTTTTCTCTGATAGAGCCATTTATCAGATACTCGGGAGGCACATGGTAGTCCATGTCTTGTGGCCTAAAACAAATAAAATATTTCTGTTTATTTAATTTGACTAGGCTTTAAATATGAATTTTATGGATACTGATTTTCTTCCTAAATTTAAAAATCTATTGTGGTGTCTATGGTCTTCTCATGCATCGGTCGGGGAAGACTTAAGTCGTATTGCAATTGTTATGGGCAGAGGTAACCACTTACCATCAAGTGGGCTTTCAGCTGGCCTCATCACTTTTGTACTGCACTGTCAATTGTATGTATTACAAAGATAAATGTATAAAAAAAAACTATAAGTATTGCATCAGTTATCTAGTTTCCATAGAACAAGCTATGCTTAGTTTGAGACTAGATGGCGTTGTGTGAAATGTACATTAATATGTATCATTACTATAAAAAAAAATGTAAATAGCATTCTCACCTACAAGGCGTATCCGCCCACGGGCCGGCGAAGGTGAGATACAGGTTGTCAGGCGAATTGAGGTTAAGTCCCAGCGCAGTCAAGTCCTGCCCTAACGCCAGTTGAACTAGGTTAGGATCTGACTCCGCCGCCCGAATAAACGTCAGGAGGCCCACGATACCAAACTGGTTCGGTATCATCGTCTCTGGTATATTCGTTACTTTACCTGAAAGTATGAGAGTAGTTAACAATGTGCACAATTGTTGAAAAATTATTTGTGTAAATCAAAGTAGCTTTGTATTTATGAGAGGAAACGAAACTCAATTCTTTGCATAAGCAATTTGTATAAGATATAAATATTACAAAAAAATATTGATAGATTTAATTAATTTTTCAATGTGTTTCCATATGTATCACTAAATTTGGGCCTAATACCCGTAGTATTCATATGTATTCGTAGTATATATTGTACTAGTTTATGATATGTTCAACGCTTTTTGCGCTTTGAATAATAGTTGTGCGGGAGTCAAAATACGGTTGGATAACATGAGAGAATATAAAGTTTTAACGTGTCTATTGTGGATGTTTCGGTAATATAAACTTATTACTAAAAGCTACTTTGATTAACTGTTTTGTGTTTTATACAAACCGTACACTTCCTTTGGAGGGGTAGGCGGGGGGACTTAAGAAATAAGTTATAATTAGTTTCAGGAAATTAATAGCCTAAGACAATTACACTAGGGTTACTACTGGGCAATTGAGATAAAGTGAGTTATATATAACGATTGGTGTTGATTATGTGGTCATCAAATTATGACTAAAAAATCATGTTTATTGATTAGTTGATTAAAAATGGTTTTGAATGATTAAAACAAGACATGTTAAAACATAACTCAAAAAATTATTAGGAGTACAAATAAGTTTCCGCCGTTTTTTAACACAAATTAAATATTTATTGTAGAAGAACGGTAATATAAATTTAATCAAAATATTGCCCATCACTTGCAACCACTTTTTCCCATCTCTCAGGCAGCATTTGAATCCCACGTCTGAAGAACTCCTTGTCTTTTGAGGTTATCCACGAATCAACCCAATTTTTGGTATCCTCATAAGATGTGAACCGCTGCGCCGTCAGAGCATGTGCTACGGACCGGAACAGGTGATAATCAGACGGTGCAATGTCTGGTGAATACGGCGGGTGGGGTAACACTTCCCAATCAAGTGTTTCCAAGTACTTTTTCACGGGAGCCGCAACATGTGGACGAGCATTGTCATGCAGAAGAATAATTTTTTCGTGTCTAGAATAGTATTGAGGGCGTTTTTCCTTCAGAGCTCGGCTCAATCTCATCAATTGTGTTCGATAGAGGGCTCCAGTAATTGTTTCGCTCGGATTAAGCAACTCATAATACACTACACCTAGCTGATCCCACCAAATACACAGCATATCGTAAATTTTTGGCCTTCCACTGCGATCTTTGTCTTCTACGTCGAAATCACCGTTTTTAAACTTTTGAAACCACTCTCGACACGTTCTCTCACTCAAAGCAACCTCACCATATGCTTCTACGAGCAATCGATGCGCCTCAGCAGCAGATTTCTTTAAATTAAAGAAGTAAACTAATATTTCCCGCAAATGACGCTTACTTGGCTCAAATTTTGACATTTTCAACTTATAAAAATTATATTTTACCAATATAAAATCAATGATATTAATAGGTTATGTTGTTCTTGAATGTCCAAACTATTTTTTAAGCCGGTTATCATCTGCGAAAGCTAAACGGCGGAATCTTATTTGTACTCCTAATATTGTAGTTAAATTTAGTTAAAAATTACCTAAAATGTTCAAGTAAAGCAGTAAATGTCTGTTCATTTTTAATAGTATTTTCTTGTGCCAATTCAATAGATGTAGAACCAAGCTAAAACTAAATAACATCCATCTCATCAGTCAAGAGTAGACGTTAATAATTCTAGAACTGGCAAAATCTATTATAGTCTAGTTTGATACCGACAGAATCGACACCACTAGGTTTAAAGACTAGCAATAGCAGATTGACTGGCCGTCAGAAAAATAGCAATCTTTTATGAAACAAATATTGTAGATAGAAAAGTATTTTATGAATTTAGTACACACAATTGGTAGCCGATTGACTTTTTACCTCAGAAGGAAACCTTTTGTTGAACATCTTGCTCAGACCAAGATAGAAAGCCGATTCGATTCCAATGCCATCAAAGCTGGATTCATGGGGTTTAGCAACCTATATTCAACCAATACGCCACCAAAACGTTAGGTAAAACTAGATTATACCTTCTGGCGATGTCTGTATCCCCCGCTTGGGTTTTTCTACGTTGTTGTGCGTGGCGTAATCGTTGGGCGTCGTCTGCTGCGCAGGCGCAGCGCCCGCCGCGCCCGCCGAGGTGCCCGGTAGCGCGGGGAAGTCTTCAGACGACATCGTGAACTCCGACTGTTCTGACGTCGGCTGCTTAACCATACCCACTGAGGGATTAATAGTCAATAATCAGAAACATTCTCCTTTATAGTTTTATTTCTCTTTTATGTTACTAATTTTAAGGTTCCTGCTGATAGCCAACTTGACTTTAAGTGGATACTGCCGCTTATAACAACACCAATACGCCTCGGGTCCTCCCCTACCAAACTATGAGAACACAAGTCACATCGTGTTGCACCCATCATGCCCCTGTAATTTCACGGGTCTTATAGTAATAACGTAAATTCATGAATTAGAATAATAAAACTTACAGGAACACGCAAACTTATTGGTTAGTTTGAAGTCTGTTTAATGGTCAATCAATGGTCTTACCCTCCATGGTCATAACCCAATTTAATATGGTTACCATATTAATTATAACCAATGGTCCAATTTTAACTAGTGTTTGTGTATTTGTCCATGCCATCTGCTACATAGGGAATCCTATTGCAGGGTTATGACTGTGTAAACATTTAACAAACATCGTATACTTATTTTCTGGTAGCGCCCAGCGCCGTCCGCGAAGGGAATTCCACGAGTTTGAGTAGCTTAGGGCACAGAGGACTCACCGTAAGGTTTGGAGCCGGGGGGTGGGGGCGCGGCGGCCGGCGCTTGGTCGCCCGCGCCCCGTGCCGTCAGTGAGGGGAACTCGCTGAGGTCGAGTAGTGAAGGTGTTGATGTGTCACCGCCCTCGCCGAACACAGAATGGTAATTGCTGCCCGCGTTGAATCGAGAGAGGTTGCCCATACTCGACTGAAAAAAAATATAGATAGATAGATAAACTCTTTATTGTTTACACCAGAAATTGTACAGAGAAACAAATAAAAAAAAGAACATAAAATTGGTGGCACAATGGGCGGCCTTATCGCTAAGAGCGATCTCTTCCAGGCAACTTTTGGATGGATACAATTTTAACAAATAAAAAAAGGGGAGGCGGTGTCACAATAATATCTACTTATGTATAATTTTGTAATAATAAAAAATATGTGGTTTATTTTATATAAATTTAAAAGGTAAATTCCTAAACATACTTATTGTTAAATTAAAGAAATAAAATAAAAAAAAAGTAAAAAATAAAATAAAGACGTTCAAATACATTACTCAATTGTATATAGCAAAATAAAAAGAATAACATACAAAAGTACAGGAGATATACAAAATCCATGACATAGTGTTATAAATATTTTACTTTTTAGATTTATATATAGATCTTTTACAATAAGGAAAATGTCTCCTCAAACACTTGTGTAGTAAAAAAAACACTAAATCGCACAGTCCAGGTTATATCAAAATTATTGGTCTAGCTAGGCCCTAGATATTTTGTTTTATTTTGATCAATAATTACGACCCTCATTGATACGACTGTCCACTTCACCATAAAAAAGTAAGTTAGAAACTCCTAAAAGTTAATTTTTTTCATTACTTGAAGCTTGCGGCGCCAAAACTACGTAATGATCTGAATCCAACAAAACAAAATTCAAACCAAAACCGGTAACCAACGAACAATACTAGGTCACGCGAAAAAGGACAAAACGAACAATGCTAAATCATTTGCAGCCAGTTGACCTGAATAGTGTTCATTTGAAAACCAAAACACTGGCTCTTTGTCACAGACTTTAAGCATTTATCTGAATGTGAAAACGTGATTAAAGCAAAATTTCACAGAAGACGGCCATGTTTTTTTTTTACTTCTAAAATAAAATGATGTGATGAGTCACAACAATGATTCAGGTCTAGCTTGCGATAGGCATTTTTTGATTTCATTAAACAATAATAAAACAATGAGTAACCTTTATGAATAACAAGCTGTGCCCGTGGCTTCGTCGTACCGCGATGCCATAATCGGCGGTACGTCGCGTATTACTACCGTGGCATAGGACCAGGAATGTAAATGCAATTGCAGTCCGTATTACACTCACCATAGAATTAGAATTAGACTGCCACGACACTCTCGTTGGCATGGGTACCCTTCTGTCGGCGAAGGCTCGCTGACCAAAGAGGGTAGATCCCGACACCTTAGACGGCGTCGCGAATGGTATTACTACCATGGCATCATCAAGGATATAAGTGCAATTGCAGTCCGTATTACACTCACCATTGAATTAGAATTAGGTTGCGACGACAATGTCGTTGGCATGGGTACCCTTCTGTCGGCGAAGGCTCGCTGACCAAAGAGCGTAGACCGCGACGCCATAGACGGCGGCGCTCCGGGCATCGCCGAGGTGTTACGGCTCGGCGACAGGGCGCCGCCGAAAGTAGGCGTCACATGGCCCGACACTCCGCCCACCAGCCCCGAGCTAACGCGACCACCGACCCCGCCGCTCGCTAAGCTTCTAGGCGCTTGTTGGAAGTTCAAGTTTGCCATAACCTGAAATAGTGTTTATTCTGGTATTAAATTAAAGTCTTCATATTTTTTTTTATTATATGCTTTCTATTTCAAATAATTGTGTAATGTGTGGCACATAGTAGCTTTAAACAGTTTTTAAGTTATAAGTATCTTATTCTTGAGGGCAAAGGAGACACTTTTGCAAGCAATATGCAAATTTGTATAACTTGCTTTTTGCTTTTTAAGATAAAATGTAGTATAAGCTGTAGGAGATTGGAATTGAAACAAAAGCAACCACTTTAATTATTGACGAGAATTCATTCACTCTTCTCATTTCATAAAAGTATTGTATTTCCAAACATCAATTCCAACAAGAATATTCTATAAGAAATACATGGCCCCAGGAACAATTGGCTCATATATTCTTATAAAATTAGTTCCAAATCTTATTATCATTAATCATTTAGTTTTAAATTTATGGTACTTCAGTTTATCATGTTACACATTCTCCATGGCCAAGGTATAGGAATCCTTCACTAAACTTTTATTCAGTATCCTTAATGCACCTGGCTTCTTGCTACTGCAACAGTAAAGGGTCTTCTTATATGGCAAGTTCCATGGTATATTACGTAAGTCACTCTAAAACTTGAAGATGAAAACTTCCTTCAAATAGAATTTGGTACTTTTTTCATATAAGCTTAGTTATATAATAAATACCTGGTCAACATAAATTGGTTCTACTACTAGGGATATTGCTTATTATCATTCATCTATTTTTAAATGCAAAAACTAGACTAAGCAAATGTCAACAACTTGTGGGAAAGCTGAAAATAAATGCTATTGTTCACAACACTTAATGAGCTATTATGAGCTAAGATTTTGATGTTAAACAGCATAATATGACTCTTCCCATTGTTATATGGTTCAAAATTGGCTGGCAACATTAACATCCTATTAATGCAGCATGATATTTTTTAAGGTGACAACTAATACTAAACTAATGCTTGCGAAAATAGTTTCCTAAAATAAGTTGCCAATGTGTGGTCAAGCACCCTAATGCGGACAGTCTTCTATTATATGTGCAAATTAATATTATCATTACTTAAAGAAGATAAATAAATGTACTCAATGTAATGATATAACTGACCATTATCCTCTGAAAACAAGGACAATGGCTGACTATAATATACACATTGCACAGAGAAATACTAACATTTCCCAAGAAACAATGATGCGCCTGCAGTTTTGAACTTCAGTTACAATCCCAATGACTTGTTTTATCATTAGTGTGACACTTTCAGTCTTGAAATTCATTTATTCACACTGTAGTAACCAAAATCAAAATGGTAAAAAGGTACAACCAAGTGCAAACTAATTGTTATAATAAATAAGAACTTAGGAGGTAGGTTTAAAACATGTTAATGATCCACTGGATATATATCAGGGTAGTTAAAAATGATTTTGTACCAAATAATTACTGTGTTGTTTGGAAGCATCTGTTGCCAATGCCACAAAAGCATTTGGCATCTAACTATTGCCTGACTTATCTCAACTTTTATGACAGAAAAACACAAGCAGTACCAATACATTTATGCATACATGTAAATATATATCAAGTAGAGATAGGTGAAATGAGATAACATTTGTTATAGACAACAAGTTTTATTTTATAGAAACTTAGCAGTATATTTTTACGATGGTTGCTCTCCTGTCATACAATGGCGACCCTGGCTTAATGTTTCATTCCATTTACTAATAAAAACTATGAATATTTACCTAATATGTAGACGACCGTCCTTGTGCTACAATTTCAGTTCAAATATAGATGGCTCATAATCGAGTATTATCTCCAGTAATAATTAAATCCACTCCAATGAAATAAACAAAAGTTTGTTGACTGTCCAATTTTGACGTCGATGAATAGGCATTCAAAATTTTGTTCACCAACTGAAAATGTGTCTGAAAGTGTCTATGCATCTAACACTGCTATAAAAACCTGAAAACGTGATACATCTTTGCGTCACTTAAAAATATTCTAACAATTTCACTCGGTTTCGTCGAACGCCACATTACCCTAAACAACTGGCGGCCATATTGTTGAAAGCAAACGGAAACTGATAGCAACTTTCAACTGATAAACTTATATATTTTAAAAGTCATCAACAAAATTCTTCTTATTAATATCAGTAAGACGAAAATTTATTTATTTTATATGTAGCTTACTGTGAAAATTTAAAGGTTAATTTTATACAAAATTTGATGAAAACAATAACTATTTTGGAAGAAATAGTTTTAAACATGACTAGAAACGTCACAATATATACTTACCAGGAAATAAAATACCCATGTACTGAAGAAAGAAAAAGATTCACTCATTCATTTGTACATTTAAAGATCTCCAATCCTCAGATTAATACAAAACCATCCTTATTGTATGATTTACTAAAAACGATCAAGACACATAATTACGATGGTTTAAAACGTACGATTTCTCAAGTGAATTTCGAACATGAATTATAAATTTAACAGGTTTGTTGTCAATCATAAAAAATGTAACCAAACTAAATACGATCCACATTCAGCAGTGTTGTCGGGCTGAGATCATCGGCCCATAATTTATGCTTTGTTCGTTTTATAACTTTATTTTAATGTTGTCCACACGGACATAAAAAGAAGCTCAAAAGAACTAAGCCTTTTGAGCTAGTATAGTGACAAGTGCAGTGAGTGAGAGTGATAGTTGTACAATTTACAAACTAACAAAGAACACATGAACAAAGTGTCTTCCCCTTAACTAACCGTGAGAAAAGTACCAAAAGACACATTCTTGGAAATTTTCTAGATAGCAAATTAAGTTAGATTAAAATTACTCATTAGTTATAATATCATATGGCTAGATCGTAATATTATCAAATTACAGTAAAGTAAATTGACAAAAAGGTACCTATAATGAGCCAAGATTGTCCATCGGAAAACAAATAGGTGTATGGCTTAAGTGTCTGGCAAAGCATGGGCAAAATGGAACATTGAAGTAAACACGGCCACGCAACTTAGACGGAAAATTAAATAGTATTTTGTTTCCGCCAAAAAGTACTTCATCAAGTATGTCTATAATAATGAAAAAAATGGCGCAAACGACAGTCAAGAAGCGACGACTGTGTTATTCTCAAGCACGAAAAAAATTAATGTCTGTGTGTTGGTATTTTATGCACTGCCGTTCATCTTATCGTAATTAAACTTATCTAAGTTACTGCTTGTTCAATCGTTATTTATGAATTAATTACATTCTATAAGACAGAAGATACTGCAAAAAAGCTACTTGCGAAACCGTTCTTGAATACGAGAATGAGTCACCATAGACTATAGAACACTTTGTCTATGTTAAAAAAATGTGACTTTTCCTAATAATGGCAACACTAACGATCATATGATTGTTCAATGAAGGAGCACGTCTGATAGGCGTCGTCTTACTTCTCGGACCAGTTTTTAATTTTCTGGCTCTTTTACGGGCTGTTTTTTCGTGTTAGTGGTGCTAAATAATAACCTACAGCCATGGCGCTCAGCGACGCAGATGTTCAGAAGCAGGTACGTTCTGGAAATCGCTAAAACACATCCTACACGTAGTTCAGTCGACATGGTCTTGTCACGATAATTGATCGAAGATTTTGGACTTGTCGATTGGCGACCCAGTTGCATGTGCCTCTTAAATTGATAATATATATGCTGTTTAAGTATGAAATAGGATGATTTATGATGGGAGAATGTTTTTTCCTGGTACAGATCAAGCACATGATGGCCTTCATCGAACAAGAGGCCAATGAAAAAGCCGAAGAAATCGATGCTAAGGCCGAGGAGGAGTTCAACATTGAAAAGGGCCGTCTGGTCCAGCAACAGCGCCTCAAGATCATGGAATATTATGAGAAGAAGGAAAAACAAGTTGAACTACAGAAAAAGATGTAGGTTGCTCTTTTCTCTGCTATTACACCCTTACCCTAGACTGCTCAAACCCAAATATGATTGTTTCTGGTTTGTTAATGACCGTGTGCATTGAATTGTATTTGTGTCAACCATCACTCATTCCAATTTTTTTTATTTATTTTACTCATAGGTGTTTACTCAATCACCTTAGTGGTTTCAAATGTGACATAAAAAAAATTAGTATCTGATTATCCTGTGGAATAACCTATGAAGTCTCATTTTCATGACAATAATAAATTGAATTCAATAAAACGTAAATCTCCAGATGTAGATCACACTTGAGTCAGTATTATACTGACCTGACACTAGAATGTCACAACTCTAGACATCAGACATGCTGAACCTGACAAAGGGCTAAAGAAAGACCTTTGAAACAAAAGGGCTAATTTAAAAATAAATTAGCAAAATTAGCCATAACCTTACCTTTGAAGAGGCGGGTCCAATCAGACTGACTAGGGAATGTTTATAAACATAAAGTTCCTTCTCAGGTCTTAGATGTTTGCATTTGTGACAGAAAATCTAGACAAGGTGTATGTGTCAAATATTACAAATAATACAATCATGTGACCTAACTCAAGGATTTTATGAATGTTGTGAACTCTGCAGTCATATTACATAAACCATGAATACCATATTCAAACTGATCTACTAAAATAATTTAATGTTGGGTAGCTTCTTGCACTTCAATCAATAAGTGACAATGAAGTTACATATTTACATTATGAACAAATCAAGAGTAATCGTCCAGCCTTTCATAAGGCACTTTAATTTTAGGAATGTTGCTCTGTAGTTTGGGTTTAAGACTTGTTTTATAAAAATAATTTGATATCAGTATTATGTGAAATCACCATGGTGGCAGTCATTTTATATTATTTTAGTCATTTAATAGATATTTTCTATTTGCAGTTGACAAATTCTTAAACCTAGTACTCTACGGAGCTGATAACAGTGATTACCTTAAGTTATCTGAAGATAAGACATGCATAAGCATAGCTTTGAATTCAAACTCAAACTCATTTATCCCTTTAGATCTCAAGTATCATTTGGTTAATTATCACAATATAGTTTCTATTTAAAATTAAATTTGACTGTCTGTCAGGCTTTTTTGTTTGTTTTTTTTTGACATTATATTTTGACAATGCTTCTTTACTTATGTCCAATTAAACTTCCAGAAAAAGAACTTAATAAAATAAAAAAAAAACTGAGTCTATGTAAAAGTCTTGTAAGTCATAACAGTCAACACAGTTTGTATAGTGTGTGTATATATATTATATAAGAAACTAACAATTTACAAGCAAATAACTCAATCAGTGTATGTTGATTTGAATCAGCATTTAAAGTACTTCTAAATCACAAGTCATCATCTACCATTTGTCCTTATTACTTAAATGACGGGATTATAAAATCCTTTTTTCCCCCAACAGCCAATCTTCGAACATGCTGAACCAAGCTCGTCTGAAGGTGCTCAAAGTGCGTGAAGACCACGTACGTAACGTGCTGGACGAGGCACGCAAGCGCCTGGCTGATGTGCCCAACGACACTGAATTGTACACAGAGCTGCTCGTCACACTGATTGTGCAGGCTCTCTTCCAGGTAAATAAGCTTTTATTTGTATCAACCACACATCAAAAAAGTGGTTTTAAATTCAGCTGTTTATTTTTAGGGTACCATGCCCTAAGGGTAAAACGGGACCTTATTACTACTACTTTGCTGTCTGTCTGTCCGTCACCAGGCTGTATCTCATGGACCGTGATAGAGTTGAAATTTTGATGTATTTCTGTTGCCGCTATAACTACAAATATATAGGCTATGGTACGGAACCCTCCTGCGCGAGTCCGACTCGCACTTGGCCGATTTTTTTATTGTATTTTTGTTACACGATTTCTTCGCCAATTGTAGAACGATTTGTTTTTTTGTTATTTGACTGTTTGTAACTCTGATGTGGTCTACAGTCAGGAATTCACACGCTTTCCGCCATCTTACTGTAAAGGTTTATATTATAAATATAATATTATATGGCTGTTTATAAATTTTTCAAGCGATATCTTCGCGATTTTTTTGATTACTTATTGTGTATCAAAAACTCACCCCTAAGGAGGAAAATGGAGAGGAAGAAAGCGTAGTCTTTCCTGTAGAAGTATTTGTTCGCTTTTAAATCAGTCTCTTGTCATTCTAGCTTATGGAGGCCAACGTGACCATCCGTATCCGCGAAGCCGACAAACAGATCGTGGATTCTATACTGTCGCGCGCTCAGTCCGACTACAAGGAAAAGATCAAGAAGGATGTAGTCATCAAAGTTGATCCTGAAAACACTCTGCCCCCTAATACTTGCGGCGGTATCGAGCTCATCGCACTCAAGGGACGCATCAAGGTATGTCCGTATCAGCATTCCCTTTAATATCGTCAAGTGACAGTGAACAGACTGCTCTACCACGAGAGCCCAAACTATATTGGTATGTACACCGGCACATACTAGTTTCCGCACGTTTTTGTTGAGAATGTGGCATTGCCCACATAAATTTAACAAGCGAAAACCTCATTGGTATTGAATTTAAACAAGCGTTTTGTAACTTTCGGATTGAAAGTGAGTAGTAGTACTACTGGGCTACTGTGCTCTCGTATTTAGTTTGTCGAACATACGTAGGTATATGCTTGGCGCATAGTGCCAATAGTTATGCAAACACAAAAAAATTTAATCATTGTATATATGTGTATGAATTATCTAACAGACTTGTGACCAAGTTCACTGGTAAAAGTTTAGTCCGAGCTAATAGTTGAAGTTATTAGTTGGAAGTTGGCTACAAGCCTAGGCGACCGTCAAGTAATCGCATATAAAGGGGCCTAAGTGCGACTCGGCCTCGCACACCCAGGATTCCATACCACAGATTGCGTATTTCATTATTTGTTAGGCTATCCACCATAATAACACATATTCTGTGGACATTTAAACCGGACACCTAACACAGTTCAAAAGAAGACTTTCTAAAATTGGGCTGTTTTTTTTTTCTATTCTTGGATTTCTTCGCTAATTGTAAACCAATTTGGATGATTATTTTATGATTTAATAGGGTGTATCTCCGAGCCCGTCCCATACAAATTTCATGAAAAAGCTCTTTCCTCAAAAGTGGAAGCGTAAAATAAGTGATGAAATCATTGATGTCGGTTTATTAAATTTATAAATGGGTCAATTATTGATAATCAACTAATAGATTGATAGCTACAATATTTAATTTATCAACAAGTTTATTGAACTTTTTGAGTGTTTTAGGGGTCAACTTAATTTGCAAGCGGAACTGAAATTAATATGTCTGGCATATTGACTGGCCTCATAGCTCAGTTGGTAGTAGCTCTGCCTTCTGCGCTGTAGGTTCGATTCCCACCCAGGACAAGCATTTGTGTGCGAACAGAAGTCTTTATTCTGTGTCTGGGTGTTAATATGTATGTATTTACAAAAAAAAGTACTATATGTATGCTACCAGTTATCTAGTTGTTGCCATATTACAAGCTATACTTAGTTTGGAGCTAGATGGCGATATATGTCAATATTTATTATTATTTATGTTATTAATATTGTAGATCTGCAACACGCTGGAGTCGCGCCTCGAGCTGATCGCTCAGCAGCTGCTGCCTCAGATGCGCACAGCCCTCTTCGGCCACAACCCTAACCGCAGATTCACCGATTAGGCGGCCAAGCATCACTAACATTTTAAACTCTCCCTATATTATGTAGAACTAAAATAATAATAAGTGTTTTTCCTTTGCCTAATTATTACAATGCGTACAATTTATCGCTTCGTAACACTTAAAGTCGTCAGAAATTTTAATATAAATCATGTGCATTTCTGATTCTTGTCAATGTAGCTGTACATTAGTTTCGCCAATCTATAATATACAGTGCTATAATATTTAATTACTACAATTCATTCGTAGCACGTTAATATTTAGAGTTAGCATAGGCTTTGGAAACTGTTTAACTAAGATGTTACCATTTTAATAGGTCATACAGCCTAGGGGCAAACACTTGCCCGTACAGTATTATAGCACAAGTTCACAGCTTCAGGTAGATCGTTATAATATTCGATGTATTTTCATAATAATCTTGGATGTTGTTGAATTTTTCGATATATATATCTTGTATGTTATCTGTGAGAGTGTCTGTTTGGTTGTAAGGTAGGCAATTGGCGCAGCATCCCATGCTATGTTCACTCAAATCGATGTAAAGATTTGGCTAAGCGCAGTGTGGTGTCAGCTGTCGATCTTGCAGCTTAACCAGAATTCCTCGTGTGTTCTATCCTGGCAATGTAACGATTTGGCTTGCTTTCGGTTATCATAGAGCACCATAGCTCTGTATACTATATATATTTCATGTATGGCACTGTTAAAATTCTTATGTAAATATATAGATGTGTTTAAATTCGTGTTTCACTCATAGATTTAACAGCCCCAATCATAATAATGATAATTATTAGAAAAACATATATTTTATTAATAATCACAATAAAAATATATTTAAATGTCAATCATAATTTGCACTAAATTAATTCCTTTGGCACAACTGTAGAATTCTTGCAGAGCTTGTAATAATATATCAATCAAACGTAATACTGGACGAGTCAATGAACAGAGTATTAGAAAATTTCACACAAAAACAATTTATGTGTGCATTACAACAATATGCCTACTACAATTTAGAGTTTTAACTATCTACTATAACATTGAGCGAATTACATCAATTCATAATCATAAGTTCACATTAGTACCTATACTTTAATATTAGTCACAGCTAAAATGGTGTTTAACTCGATCTATTACGTTAAGCACAAAGGTTTTTCGGCCTTACCCTGTACTCCTAAGTATAGTATTAGGGTTTTGTAAGGCATCACACAATACGACACAAATAGATATAATATACGAATTCACACATGATGGCAATAAAACACACAGATATACTTAAACTACAAGATGTGACACATCTGGGGTGTAGGCCGGCAAGTACCGCGGGACCCTTGGCTCATCCCGTCTTCTCGCTCCCCTATCCACGGCCAAGCTAATGCTCCCAGCTTCCTTCACCCCGTTAGACTTCACTCTCCTCTGAGATGGCAGCAGCGAAGCCCTCATACTCTTCCGCTTCTGAAAATAAGTTCAGCACCGTAAGACCCAAAACAACTCATAACTACACAACATATAAGTCTACTTACGATTACGACATCGACATAACTACCGCTTCCAGCAAGATGTATGATCCACGAAAAAGCAGCGGGGACAACTCAAATGAATTTAATTAAATGAACGTGAAAATTGTTTATTGATTAATTAGTATAAATATTGGTCGATAACAATACAAAGCTACATCGGGAATGGCGAACCTACACGTCAGACTAATCAATCAACATTTTAAACATCAATCAATGTTATTGTGAAGAGTAAATTATCAGGTTCGCAATCCCTGATCTACATCAAAGCGTGCGTCATCGTTAGAGCGTTATTACTAATTATATTTTGCTCTCTATATGGTGCTTGAAGTTGTTGTAGTGGTCCACATCCATGGCGTCAACCTTGGCTCTGTTTACCTCTACGCATCCGCGCCATCTGTCTGCAGCATGGCGAGCTATCTCCAACCGCTTCTGCTTTTTGATCTGGTGCCTTTTGTAAACGACTTCGATTACTATGAGGACTATACCCCCGATGATGCCAGCTAGGACCAAAATGAATACTCCCGCCATATTTTTCAGGCCTAAAGTGTTTGGAGTCTTTTCGTTTTCTTCGCAGTTTAGCATGTTGTTTCTCAAAATCCATTGGTTATCCAGAGATTCCATTATACCACCTAAAATATGAGAAAATAAATATTATCTCATGAATCTCATGAATAAATATTAGCTAGACCGACTTGTCTGTAAGTAGGTACTTACTTTCATGGAAATCCAGTATGGCCAGTGTAACTAAATCAGCCCAAGGAGATCCTTTTTGCAAGCCAACACCGTATCCCGATCTACCGAACAGTTCACCAGCCGTCACCAATTCACAGTCTTGTGCTGCCTCAAACTCCAACCGGGAAGAATCCCAAATGAACGCCATCAATTTCCTACAAACAAATACGGTATGATGTTATTTTCTACCTGTGCCAACTTAGGGACAGCAACTTAATGTCACAAAACGAGCGTCTTACCCGCCCTTCACATCCTCAATGGCTTGTTCAGCGTTATCGTAATTGTTTGCTTCCATCGTTCGGTACATGTTAGATAGTTCGACCTGTCTTCGAAAGTACATGTCTACCGCTGATCCTTTCACCGTTGCACACGTTAAGTTCTCCATTGTATTACGCAACTACAAACCATCCAAGTAGGTAAGCACATTTTTCACGTAACAAGTTGCATTTTATTTTATTGAACATACCCTTGCATCATTTATCCCAGTAAGCTTAGTTTTAGGTCGTTCAAGCACGAGGAAGGCGGCCAAGTTGGCAGTGTATGAAGCAACAATTATCATAGCAAATCCTGCCCACACCATTCCAAGGACACGCGCTGAAAAACTTCGTGGAGTTCCTGAAAGTGGCAATGTTGTTACTAGTACCAACTTGTATCTATTTCTTCAAAATCTATACAAGTAAATAAAAATTTTATTACTTGTATAGATTATACTTGTATTATTTTAGAAAAAGAAAAAAGGAATAGGGCTCTGCGCAAAAAAAATTGTTAAATTACACACGGACACAGTAGCGGAGAACAACTATTGTTGTACAAAAATGTAAAATGAGTATGACTTACGGTGTCTACTGTTTAGAATACACTGTGACTTATATTTTTGAATTGGGTAGAAGGGAGCATATGTTTTGGGTAGAACGGAGAAGCACTCGACTTAGGTATGGTTCTTACCTTCACCGATACCGCTGTTAAGAAGAACTCCCCAAGCGAACCAAATTGCGCTAGACAGATTTAAAGCATCCTCCTCTGTCCCATCAATGTTCGCCAGCTTGAATCTTCCAAATGGCGAAAAACGGTCAAGAAGGTACAGCACCAAAGCCACAACATGTACAGATACCATCACCAGTATCCAGAGAGTGTTCGAAAACGG
Organism: Aplocera efformata; assembly: GCA_921293045.1. Taxonomy (NCBI): domain Eukaryota; kingdom Metazoa; phylum Arthropoda; class Insecta; order Lepidoptera; family Geometridae; genus Aplocera; species Aplocera efformata. The sequence goes on from OV121057.1 coordinate 5,754,249, forward strand.
TTGCAAGAAAGACACCAGCGTTGAAGATCTTGATGGCTGCAAATTCACTCATGTAAGTAAAACTTAACAATTTATTATGAATGATTGATTAAATAAATAAAATTGAAGGGTTTGTTTGTAATGTCAAAATAGCTTTTTACTTAATTCATTTGAAAGGTTTTGCGATAAAAATAACAAAAAAATATTTGTTAAAATTTTTGTTTGTTTATCTTTTGTTCCGGCTCATCTCCGAAATGGCTGAACTCATTTTGACGGGATTTGCACTAGCAAATAGCAAATATTATAAGGAGTAACATGGGCTACTTTTCAGAAAAACAATTTCAAAAAAGCCCTTTGGGTACCATGCAAAAAAAATGTTAAAGTCCACGCGGACAAAGTTTCGGGATATAGCTAGTTGATCATATTTTCAGTTTATACCTTCTTCTCCAGAATCGTAATACCCTGATATTTGAACGGCTTACTGAATTCAATAAACTCCGCTCTCTCAGGGTTTATAGTCAGTGGAGCTACGATCATATCAGCTCGTTCATACACCAACTCGCCTGGTCAAATGACAATAACATTGTTAACATCGAAATACTAATTCAAAAGATATACGAAGAAAATAGGACAAAAACATACCTATCAAGCCCGTCCATTCTTTCTTAGCCCCTGGTATTGAATAGTTGCGGATAATGTAATGTCCGAACTGGCCATCTGGAGATAGGGCTAGAGAATATGTGAAATTGATCGCTCTCGATAAATACCTCAACAAGTCCATACAAAACCCTTTGCAGCAGTAGAGTTGGTCTAAAAACAATATTAATGTACAATAACACTGTTTAGAAGGCTATTTTTCTCAACGATTATAATTCATACCGGTATCCTCACTGGCATTATAATGTGGACAAGGAATTTCTTCAGGAGAACATTCAGTGCCGTCATCTATTCTCCGAGCATAGACGAACGGTTTTTCTTCGATGGTCAATACCTTAGCAAAATAACAATTTCATTCCATTATTCTGCATGTTGTATTTACAAGTTGGTACTAAATAACTGAACTCTGCGTACCTTGAGATGTGTTGGAATCATAAAACCTTCTGGTTTAGACGGACTGCGACCCATCCAAATGATCTCTTGCTCTTTTAATTCCAATCGCATCTTCTGTGTTTCCTATAACCACACAAATTATTTTGTTTGTTATGTGGTTGGTTCATTCTGATAATAAATTAACTTGGCACTTTCAAAAAACATATTATTTTTTATTTTATTTTATGAGACTAACTAGCAGATGGCCCATAAACACCAAAAATACGCCTCAGAGGGACTTGGGTCTTTTCGTACTTTAGAAGGAGATGACTCCTTAAGTGAAGTATGAAAAAACCTAAGTCGCGTTGCGTTGCTCCCGTCACTCTGGAACGCCTATGATTTCTTTTTTTTACATATTACTTATTACTACTTACCTTTGCATAAAAATATTTTCCAACAGCAACGTGCTCCCCTTGAGCCCTTACGTTAACCATATCGTACTCTGCAAATACTCTGTCCCCATGATCGTCAAAAGCCACATGGCCGGTTGCGCCATTCTCCAAACTTTGTTTTCTGATGTAATCGAATAGAAGACGTCCGGTGGTCCAAATTGATCCAGAGTTGTCGCAGTCTGATGGAGGAGCATGTATTTCTTCGGATTTATTCATATCTCTAATAGCCGATGCTAAAACATATCTGTAAGGACAGATACTGTTTTAGTAGTCTGCAAGATACGACTCACGCGATATTTTATCAATGTAGGAGAAGCATATGATAATGACATATGAACCTACTTACATGGAATCCTGAATATGTGCTCGTTCATTAGTGGCATTCACTAGTCGGAGGCCAAGAAGTCCTTCAGGAGCATTGGCAGCATCGAGAGCCTGCTCTGTGACCATCCAAACATAACCAGCTGTCGTCATGTTTAGGTACGTTGCGTCTCGGAATATTATCTCTGCATCTGTTTTGCTAAAATTATACAAAAAGTACTAAGCACAATGGTCATAATAATCTATAATTAAATATTTTATTTAAGTGGCTGTTTGTAATGTGATAATAACAGCTTTTTACTAAATTGAGGTGACTTCAATTTAGTTATTTTCATATGAACAATATAAAGATATGGCCCAGCTAGTGAATAGTTAGAATACCTGGCATACATAAGAAATACTCTAGCCTGAGCACTCCTTACGTCCATAAGACGGTCGCTGAACGAGTCCAAACCCGGTTCAAACTCAATCACTTGCTCCACAACAACCTTGCGATCAACATCCTCATCAATACTTTGGGAAGTTGTTTGGAATCTGAAATATATTTATATATAGTATGTTTTGGGGGGTCTAGTTGCACGTGTCCGTAAGTGTTGCTAAAGGAGCAGGTTCGCCCGGAAAAGTACTGACTCCGCATCTGGTTATATGCCACCAAGCAGTGGTGCACTCGCATTGCCGTGTTCCGGTAAGAGGATGCTGTTGCCGGTGAAATCCCATACGCATGAGACGTAGCATCCCCATCTCGGGCGGCTGACGACGGGGTGCGACTTGGGTCGCAACCCGTTGGGCCCGTCTTGTGTTACATAGAAAGTATTTAAAATATGTTATATAAAAAAAAATAATATGATAAACTTTGTTTTGCTTGAGCGGTGATGATACTAACCTTCCAAGTATAGCTCTGCCATCAGTATCAGAGCTATGAATAACGATGACCTTCATATAATTAAAGTGCTTCAAAACATCAACCCACACATCCGCCTGATGAGAATATGGTGGGACAGTTCTTAGAAACGACACGTGTATATTCTTGTCTGAGAATGCGGAGTCCCTAGATGATATCCCGATCACTGGGATATGATAAAAGCCACTAGTATAAGATACGGCCGCAGGAGATAGGTCTCCAGTCAGTGGATGAGAGACTACGACTGCGTAGACCTGAAACCAGTAGAATGGTAAAATAATGATTTAACGAAGTTAATAATTATTAACTAGAAAACAAGATTAGACGATAGTTTTCGTGTTTTATACCTTCTTAGATCAAGGATACAAAATTTCAAAGAGTTTACTAGCATTTACTTACCCTGTGTGCAATCAAATCTTTACAGACGTTGAGTGCTGTCTTAATCGGATTGGTATCCATGAGAATGGAGTAATCGTGATAAGTGACCCCACGTGGCACATAATGATCTTTGAAATTAAGTTTCTGAAATAAAATGTTGTCATTTAATATTTTTTTCTTTAGTCCAGTATAATTCTTAGCTCTGTTAGTATATTTATTTTATAAATTCAAAAGATTGATTTTATAATATTTAATGTTCTCACCACAATTACATCTAGCCATCAATCATATTACTTTAAAAACCGGCTGACAGTAGCTTCACTTCTCTATTATCTGTTTTCAACTTACTGAAATGGTATCCTTGAAGAAAGCAATAGATTCATTGCTTGAAAGGACTCCCCCTACGTTGTAATAGGTAGGGTTTGAGAACCTTCTGCGATCAATGTCTGCGGCTACCAAACAGGTACCGCAGCTTATTAGGAGCAAGATGTGAAAGGATCTCATCTTGATCTGCAAATAATCACCTACTGATATGCTCATATAAACTAGATGAATCATCCATATTCGATGTTGTGGATAATATGAGTTATAAATAAAATCGATAATTTAACAAAAATACTACTCTTTCATTCATCTGAAACATTTATTTTTAGATGATTTTGTAGAATAAGGACAATATGGAAATATTGGCTCTAATCAGCATTGGTTGATAGCGTTAAAAATGTAGACACATGCTCTCCTGTGGCAATATTAGCACATCATTTGTGTTTAGGGGCAAAAGTTTTGATGAGAATTAAATAATTCACAACCTCATTCAGACCGCTAATAAATTCAAAACTAAAGATCGCTTTACACCACAATGCTTTACACTGATGCTGTTTGTTATTTATCATCTTACCTTGATTAGTAACTCACATTTCAATGTATTCGTGCATTTTGAGATAAAATTACATTTTACGTAATAAAACAAGAGGGATGCTGCAAGCCTTATCCCGTGTCGCCGTAACAATCGCGCAGGCGCTAACTTTTATCATAATCAATGGCAAAGATGAGCCCGCGAAATAATGAAAATAAGAAATAATAGCTGTGGTTTATAGAAATTTTAAGAATAAAAAATACGTGTAGGTATATGAATTTATTTCACACAACTTTAGTAACTAGGTATGAGATACATAAAATAGGTAATTAAACTAATGTAGGTACAAATTGCCTTATAGATAGTCAAGTAACTTGACGTTAAAACTACTACTTAGTTAAAGTGTAAGCAAAGCTTAAAAAAATATCAAAATTCTATTTGGGTATCATGGACATCTTACATTCCACCAAGTCATAAGTGAAATGAATGAAATTAACAAAATATTTTGTGAGCTAAGTCTACTCAACTATGAAAATCAGCAAAAAATAATAAAAACCGATATAAAACCACGTTTAGCTTTTGAGTGAAAATAAGCAAATCGTCAAATACTAGTCCGGCCGGGCCCTTATATGAGATAAATTTCGGGAAACTTGGCTTCGTTGAAATAAAGAGATGTATAATTGAATGCTGCATATTTAGTAAGTGGCAGAGTAAACTAAAACTAAACTAATCGGCATCCATTTAGTTTTGTTTCGTAGAGAATCAAAGGGATTATTCTAGAGCTGTCTCAGTCAATTTTATATGTAGTATGATGTGAAAAGATTCGTAAGCAATAATTAATAATGATACAATTAGATGAACGGTATTCTCTGCGCATAACACCAGCAATACTAGTAAGGCACCTCTGGCTTGGTATGGGCAGAAGTGGAGAAGACCCAAGTCGCATTTTCGTTAATTAGTTACTAGGTACTCTAATTAACGTAAGACCATGTTTCCAAAATTTTAATCGCTTAAGACCAGTTCCAAGGTCCTGGTGCCGGGGACCAGGGCGCTGGCGCGGCGGCCCACGGGCCCCAGGTTGGCCAGTCCACGGGCGAGGGGCGAAGCGCTGCGGCTGCTGCTGTAGCCGTATGGTGCGCCGCGCCGGCGGCCCCAGCCGCACCGGTGCTTTGGATCACCGACAGCTTCAAAGCTTCTATGTCTGAAATGTATTGTAATAGATGTAAAATCAAGCTTTATTAAAAAACCCGGATTAGGATCTAAATAAGACTTGCAAAGTTCATCTGGGAAACTACTGCCAACATATCTAGAAAATAACGTTTCTGGCGCCTAGAATAAGAATTGTGTTCCAATTTGAAGGGAATAGGTGAAATTACTACCACGCTAGTTTTACTACAGAAGAATATTTTCAAAATGAAAAGCTACCTGCATTCTGCAGCCTAGCAGCCTGGTTAGTGGCAGCACGTTGGATAGCCTTAGCTGCAGCTGCTTCTCTTGCGGCCGCCACTTTCTGTGCTACGGCGACTCGGGCCCTGGCGGACGCGAGCTGGGCTTGGGCTTGTACTGCCGCTTGAGCTGCCTCCAGCGCGTGGGCGCGGGCGAGGCGAGCTGCTTCCTCGCTGCAAACCAGGTGAAGAATTAATAAATAGGAAAGAACGTGAAACATACTGTTAGTTAAGCGAGCAAGTTGTCTATGTTGGCTTGTACTATGGTAACTAAGTAAAATGAGGAAAATTACAAAGTTTTTCAATCAGCTAGTGGACTTTATTTCACCATTTAAAAACCATATTTATAAAGGCGCCATGCAGTCAGTTTACTGAAATGAATACACATTATTCCAAATTTCAGTGTTCTAGCGTTATTCAAATGAAAAAGTCTAGTGTGTGTCGAAAGAAACATTCGAACTCCGTAATCCTACTACCTACCTACCCTACAAATTTAATTTAAAATCTGTCATTCAAATTATGTAATCATGTACGTAAATTAAAAAATTATGGAAGATTGGACAAATAATGTGGAATTTAAATTGTTTCGGGAGAACAAACGCACATTCTTACATATCCACCATGCCAAATTGTCGATATAGTATCTATAGTAAGCAGTATCATAAGTCCGACTTTCTTAAGCTATAATTTTACGTCCTCTAAGGGATGTATCTTTACCTCTTGTGAGCGGCTTGAGCTGCAGCTACTCCTTTAGCGCTTGCGGCACTCTGGTGCTCCAGTGCTGTGTGTTTGGCGGCTGCTACCTCATGCTGCGCTGCCATCACGGCTGACGCGGCCGCTTTGGCTGCGGCAACAGCGCCGGCGACATCGGAGCTTGCATCTAACACAAAACGAGTAGTTTTAAAAGAGGTAACTAGGAAATAAACCAATGAGACATCCTCGCATCTGTGTCCTACGTTATCTACCTCAAGTGTGAGGACACTGATAGGTACACAATATAAACAAGCAAATATGTGTAGTACGCTTTTTTAACAATGTCCCGCTCGAAATACGATTACTGCCATTCAATTTATTTAAAACATTTATGAAACGTAAACTTATTTTAAAAGCTTACTATAAAATATCAGATTACCTAGATAACATATAAAGCTTGGGAATTAATTTGCTTCACTCTTCACGCAGGACTATACTTATTCGTGAATATGTAAAACTGCTTCCGAGGGGTTTCTTGTCTGATTCTTCTCCTCGGGTAGTTCGGTTAGGGTTGGAACAGACGTAAACTTAGCAAATAAGACTATCTAAAACCGGAAGAAACCGGAAATGCTAGGTCCAAAAATTCCAGGCCATAAAATCATTCACAACTTCGGATAGGGCTCCTGCGGTAGATCGCTCATTGATTGTTAGTGGACACGTGTTCTCGCAGTGAGGAGTAGAACATACGATATGGATGGAGGGTTATTGGTGTGTAAGTGTTGATTGTTTACCTTGCACGTGTACAGAGTGAGGCCAAGCTGGTGGGGCAGGCCACACGGGTGCTGCTGGCTCCCATCCTGACAGGCTTCTCTTCTCAGGAGCGCTACTTTCTGTAGCCACCAGGAGAGAAACAGCTACGATCTGTGAAATAGCAATGTCGTGTTGAAACTCTGGTCAAATAGACACCTTATCATTTTGACGGATCAAATTAATGTGAATTAGACTTACCAAAGTCTTGAAAGCCATTCTGGATCGGTTGTTGTCTCAACAAAAGCTTCTGAAGTTGTGTTATCAGTAGGATGGTCTCCAAGCATTTTATATGACTGAACGCGGAAGACAACTGGTAACGTATGTACCTACTGAGGTACCTACATAGAAAGGGATCACTACATTTTATTGATAGTAATTGTGGTGGAGCCGAAAGCGATTAGGTCGTTATTGTTACGTATCGATGGAAAGATAATATCAAAACTGAATCCCATACTACACCAGACAGTACCTGTAACCTATTCTGTGCTTACACTGCCAAAGAAAGGTTTCGATTTACGAAGCAAGCAGATATACCTAGTCAAATAAGTACCCATATATATCACATGTTTGTAATATTGATTCTATAACCGTCAGAGGACCTTTTTGTTACCCCATTCTCTTACTTTTACTTGTATGAATATGGAATCTCATGCAGTAATTTTTACTTACCGTATATTTAGACAAAAATAGAAAGTAAATTTAAGTAAAAATATTTTATCGCATCTATATACTTACTAAACAACAACCAGTAGGCCGAGAAAAATATTTAATCATGTCAAAGGGAATATTATATATGTAGGTAAATAAAACTAAGGGTTGCTGTAAATTCCAATTGTGACATTATCAAATCTGCACTGAAGTCAAGTAAGTGGAGAACCCTGTAAATATTGAAGCTCTTTTATTCCCTCTTGATATATTTAAACAAGTAAGTAATTTAGAGTCATGAACCATGAATCAAAATGCAAACATCCGAACCGTCGAACTAAAGTTGTTCTTCACATTCCTCAGCAAGAGAATCGTTCATGCCAATTCAGTGATTCCGTTGCTGAGTTTCTAATATTCAGTAAAATAATGATGTATTATGATTCCCTGTGTCGCAGATGACATTAACACATACAACAAACACATCCAAGACCCGAGAACAAACTTATGCTCATCATACACAGTTTGCCACGGCCGGCTAACCCGGCACCGGTTGCTTCGAAGGCAAAGTTATTGAAATTAAAACTTCTTTAGGCGCGTTGGCTATTTTTTGGATGGGAAAAAACTATTGAACTCGCGACACTGTTACCGTTACCGACACCTCTTTAACCCTTTAAAACGGTGGGGATGATAATTTAGTTTGATGCCATTCGGCTACGTAACCATAAAATTTATCAAAATAGTCCTGCTACTAACTCTTAGATGGCGCTATAATTTCATAACGAGTTCATAAGAAATTTCGTGACAATTTGTGTGGCTACCAACCATAAATTGTGCCAGTGTCTGATTGACTGCTGGTTCAAAAAAATATGTCAAAGTCAGTATCAGAAAAAATATCGACCGTCACTCGGACAAATGTCAAATCTTGATTTAAATAAAAAAATATCAATCAATCAAAATTAGTTTTAGCAGCGGTCGGGCGTTTCGATTCGGGGTTTTTTAATTTTCCTCGGCTAACGCTTTGGTTATGCTGCTTTTCTAACTACTAGTGCACAAATAAGATATTATTTCTTTATTAATCTGTTGAGGTAAGCTCTTAAATTCTGTGATTACGTAAAATAAAGCAAATTACTTATACCTGACAAAAAATCAATACAGCGCCAAGTTCTATCCAAAGTTTCCTTTTCTTACACTGTACAGAAAAAAATGGTGATAATTATGAATACATAAAGATATCTATTTATCACTTCAATTACTTTCTAATAATAGTGCTATGTAGGTGGTCATCAAAGCTATGTGAATTTATTACAATGTCTGAATAACAAACAATATCGTCATTCTGCCGGGTCCGTCACATTTTCTTATTGATTTTTATTTTTGATCCAGTTCCAAAAATCTTCAATAATGGCTGGGACAACGCAGAAACCGGAACATTTGCCACAGCAATTTCAGTAAGTTATTTTTACTTTCCTATTAGTGAAAATTAATACCTGATTTCCCTGCAAGTCCAAAAGCCAATAGTTTCACAGATGGGTTGACCTGCATAAGTTGGTGTTGCACTTACAGAAGTAAGAAGCTCTTGTCAAGCAAAGACCATCCTTTAACATCTAAATGCAGACATTTATGTTCAGCATTCAAATGATTGTCATCAGTGGGAATCCATCCACAATCAACAGCTCAGTTGGAAGTAGCTTTGGCTCCAGCTTAGGCAGAGTTGCTTCCACCTGAGCTGAGTAGGTTACAACCGCCAAATTAAGTAATAATATGGCACAATCCTGTATATATTTATTTAAAAAAAGTGACATTCCCAAGTGTTTTTCAAGAATTTAATGGGTATTGCAGCTTAATTAGAGTTTAAGTAGTCTCTGGAATCAATATGTAAATGATGGATATTTGTTTTTTGTAAAAATAGTTTAACTTTATTTTTTGAATAGCACCTAACTATTTGCTCACTATAACAGATAGTATGTATAGCTATGACAGAACAATCAATCAAGTTATCAATCTCCTCTACAGCACTTGAAAGCCACTTGAGATGAATATATTGATAAGAGCTCTATAGCAACAAGAACTGTTTTATTGAATTGAGGTACAGTTGAAGACATGTTAGCAGAGAAACTCTAATATATTTACTCTTACTTTTTTTATATATAATATTATACCAAGACTAAAATCCAATTTTTTAACTTTATACAATAATTCATTTAATAAAGAAAGGATAGTACTCAGTAAAGGCCAGCTGCTCCAACCTTGCATATGGACCCATAAAAATACAAAATAATAGCCGCCGCACGAGCTCTATTGACCAGAGTCTAATGCGGTAAACATGCATGCTTGCAGTCAATAGCCCGCGGCACTCCTTAGATCGGGGAGTATGGCTCCTGCCATCCTCAAGGGAGTCTGAAGACCCTACTTGCATGAATATGAAATGTCTTATGACTATACCCTTAAAACAGCAACAAAATCCCAGTTCATACTGCTTGATGGCAACACTGTCCCAGGCAAACATGTATAACGGTTGAAAGTTCTACCATAAAATTTCAGGCATATGAGATCCCTGTCTGCATGAAAAATACACAGACAGTGAGACGTATTGATGATGCTATAGGCGAAACATGTTATTAATAACAATAAAAAACCCCTTAACATCAGGTAAGCTTAGCTAGTTCCGTCATAAAAAAATTTATGATGATATTTAAACTTATGGTATTGTTACAGACTGCTTCCGAAGATCATCAACGGAGGCATAGCTGGCATTGTCGGTGTCTCCGTGGTCTTTCCACTGGATCTAGTCAAGACCCGGCTTCAGAACCAAACCGTTGGACCAAATGGAGAGAAACAGTATAAAAGTATGTAAGTATCTTTGTGCCGTCTCTGGGTGACGGGGTAACGTCAGGCGAGCTATGAATAGGTACCAAACAAATTCATTCATACTAGAACCTGGAACATTAGTACCTTTATAAAATCTTAGTGCGTGTAGTTTTATGCAGAAGTATCAATCTTATCAGTCTGCACAGAATTGTTTTTGCTTTACTGTGTTCCGTGTGGAAGGGTGTGGGTGCCGGTTAAATCACATGCGCGTGAGTAGGGTGAATGCAACTCAGTGTAAGATCCATTTCTTATAGCATTACTGTTGTTATGGGCGGCGGTGGCCACTTACCACCAAATGGGCCCTCAGCTTGTTTCATCACATATTATATAAAAAAAATAAAAAATTGTTCAGTGACTATTCAATCTCATTTGCATGACTTTTGAATGAAAATTTACTTAGCACATAATCCACTCGAGTATTAGTAGTTCCGCTATCGCTCCTGTAACCTTCGAACCGCGAACTAAAGTAACTTATTAAGCTGCTTTTTCGGACTTCGATTATCGTAATCTACGTAAATGATCATATGGATACGGACCACTTTTCTGATAAATGTTGGGGCAAAAATTAAACAGTTTTAAGCTCTTCAGTTTAATACAAATCGTTTTAAGCTCTTCTGCATAACGACATCAAATTGAAAGCTTTCGCTGCCTCCTAAAGGTTTTACTGATTACGATACCAATTTCAGTCATAATCAGAAAATTTCATTTATGGCGTCCGTTCTTGGGTAGGCTTGAGTTGATTGTGTCGTGGTGTGGTCTGCGCTCAACAAATGTTGTCTCCCAAAGGTTGGACTGTTTCAAGAAGGTGTACGCCGCTGAGGGATACTTCGGCATGTACCGGGGGTCGGCCGTTAACATCTTACTCATCACGCCGGAGAAGGCGATCAAACTCGCCGCAAACGACATGTTTCGACATATCTTGACAAAGAAGGATGGGTATGACAAATCTTACTACTATTATAAATGCGAAAGTTTGATCGATGGATGTATGTTATTCAATCACGTCATAACGTCTGTACGGATCTGGGTGAATTTTAGCACAGAGATTTTTTCTGTATCTGTGTAATTTGATTGTTTATATCAGATACTGTTGATATTGTGGTGAAACGCCACCTTTAATATTATATCCTGTCATTCATCATTACCTGTTTGCGATCGATCTAGGCATTGTATTTTTTAAAAGCTGTTTCATGGCTTTTAATGAGTCTTATTTACGCCAATATCGAGTTTACATGATTTGTTTTCCACTTGTTTTTAGTAGGTGGGTTATAAGAAAATGTAGGTAATAGATATATAGATAGATAGATAACACTTTATTGCACACCAAAAGATAAAAATAGCTTAAAACTAGAAATCTTAAATAATGTACCTTTATCTACATTTTGTTATTTGCTAAAAGAATAGTCTTTTTCTAATAGTCGAAAGTCATAAACGGAAGGTAATTAAATAGTTTTATTTGTGTTGGCCGAAAATAGCCTACAGAATATAAAAAAATAACAAGAGACATATAACGGCTTTATCCGATTATAACGATGATAACGTCGCGCTAGCGTATATATTCGTAAGCGTAATATACTATTTAACGATTAACTGTTATTGAATCATAAATATACTACAAAGAATGGACAGTCTTACTCTAAATCGCCCTGCTGAAAGCAAAACGTGCGTGGGATGAATAAATCGGTATTTACTTATCACATGTCAATTTATTTGACAAATATTTGCAAGTATTATGATCAGCATATTCGAGTGTAAACAACTGTAAAAAGGTATTTTTAATTTACCCAAATTTCGGTCTGTTGTGGCTTCGTTGGCAAGTCTTTATATGTTCATGGTTTGGTTGTCCATCTAATGTTGTCTATTACCATAATTGATTCGTGGCCTTGTGAGACAGTCAGACATGAGCGGGCAATAGGTATTGTAATTTATTCAACTGACCAATATAGATATTAGTATTAATATGTAATATTTTTGAAATTAGACCGGTGGTTATTACGTGAACGTTACATTAGAAGCTGATAAGCTTACGAATTGGACTACAGAAGATATGATTCTTCTTATCAACACATTATGCTTTTCGGAATGTATAATTAAAAGCAAATATCAACTGAGTTAACTTGATTTTTTACAGTCCATTTGAGAGATTGAGATCCGTCGGCTTTACTATTTTTCATTTATCGCCGATAATGGAGCGAACCTAGTTATTACTGTTACGATTGTAGTAAAAGCAAACGACCGAGGCGTAGTTTTTTTCCTCTTGATTTTTATGCAGTGATACTTGGAGCTCGGGCCAAAATTCGAGCTATTTACTATAGTTTTTAAGTCAAAATCAAGTCAAGTCTTTATTTTTATCGAATTGTAAAAATAATGTTTTGAGATCGTCGTCCTACGTATAGAACCATTTACTTTGATGTCAGTCCATAGAGTTAACTAGCATTTGTCACGTTTAAGCCATTTCCGCTGCTGTAATACCAATTAAATTGCTACATTTCGAAATATTTTAATGTACGTCTACACAGGAAACTATGCTACACAATAATCATATTATTTTAGAAATATTTGTTTGATTTATAATAATATTCGGGTTGGAATTTCTTCATGATATTACTATGAGACCACCTCTTAAGTACACCGTATATACACCGTATCCATAAACATAAAAAATAAATAAACCTAATTGAAAAGCTTCGTTTTAGGAGTCTTAAAAACGATTTTTTTTTACTTCCACACACGAGTCTATCTAGCGATGCCTCTACCTAAGGCATAGAATATCAAATACTTGTACTTGTACCGCACTTGTAAGTGCGGTGAGTGGACTGGACATCCTGTAGCTAGGTCGCCCGCGGGAATAAAGCTAGGAATGGGGGGTCGCACCAAATTGTTCCTAGCTGCTTGCCGAGTACTACACATGTACCACAATTCTGGTTCATACCAGAAACGGTGCTGAGTCTGACAAATATCGCATTCCTGAATACATCAATTATTTTAAACGCATTGTTGTCGGCCATCAGATCGTTGCCCATTACTCGTCAAATGGCGGCGGGCGGTTTGGCAGGCGCCTGTCAGATAGTAATCACCACTCCTATGGAACTGCTCAAGATTCAGATGCAGGACGCCGGGAGAGTCGTCGCGCAAGCTCCACCCGGTCTGTATACATCATTTTCACCTTTACACACTCGTACTTCTGCACTAGGATTCCCTGTGTTGCAGATGGCATGAACAAACTTTGCTCCAAGCAAAGGCAAAGTCAAAAATACTTTAATTCCATTGAATTCTTTAAAAATTACTTGGAAACGTCACTTTTTTATTATATATGTATACCTACAAGATCATGCGTTCTTATTTCTACTGAAATGGTTACAAAGCTCTTGAAATATTTGATTTCGAATGAGTATATCACAGTGATATTGTACTTTAACTTCAGATGTCACCTAGAATAAAGAATTATGATTATGAGAGAATGTATGTACTTCGATGTCCTTTTCAACTGAAAGCAACGTCTATATTAAACAGCTTTACATGAATATATTTCAGTGCTCGTGAGTTTATAGAAGTGTCGTCTTGATAAGTGTGACGTAACATGTTAAAATAGAAATTCACATACTCCACAGCTAGACAGCGTTATGACGCGAGAGGTCAATATTTATGCCTCGTGTATACTGATAACGTTGATAAAAATGTGGATAAATTTAGTGACGTGTGAAATAAGTGGAGTGCCTATTGGTTTTATTAAAATTAATCATCCACACGTTAGATCATTGATTTTTCACTTATTATGTAATTTTTCAGCAATTTTCTCCCTACTGTCTTTCTAAAGAACTTTTAAGCTAACAAACGGCTTCGTAAGTAAGTTGGTTATTGAACCTTGCCTTCAAAGCGAGAGCCCCTAGTCCGAACCCGGCTGGAGCATGCTCTGTGTGAGAGGACAAAATTTATTCTCGAGTCTTAGGTGTTTGTTTATGTCCGCCCTTCCTGGTTGCGACACCGCCAATGTAAAACATATCGGAGGCAAAGTGTTTGTTTGTTTTTCAAATTTAATGTTTCTTGTTCTTTGATATTTTTTTTAATTCATGACTTCCGTAGATATAACTTCAAATCAATACGATTTCTGATCTCATTGTGATGATACTAAGATGATATAAAGTATTATTGATGAAATTTCCTCAAAAATATCCGAATCTTTTTATATAACAACAGAATCTATTTTAGAGTACTTTATAACAACATTTAGTTTAATAATTGTTGTGAATCCGACCTTCGTGCGCGATCCAAACTATTCCGACTTTACACGACCGTTTCACATTCGCGACAGAGAAAAGTATTAATAACATTCCAAGTGTGCTGAGATCAGGGCCATTATCATTAATATTTATTCACCAGTGTGTGTATTTAATCAATCTATTTTGAATATGTTTTGATTTCAAATATAAAAAAAAAGAATATAAGCAATATGGATAGCCCGTTTGGGCGAAGCAGTAAAATTGTGCGCAGCCCACCGCCCACTCCCACTCCCCGCGCTGAGTCCACCGCCCACACTCCGCGGCCCCCACAAGATGACACCGGGATCATTGAAACTGTGCCCACGACGGAGATCCAGAGCTGGATGACCACCATCGAACAGTGCCTCAACGAAGTGTGCGCGATTGCTTCAGACGGAAAATTAAACTCTGAGCAAAAGTTAAGAATTAATAATTTGTGTAGAAAGGTAGGGCATGGCACATCTCAGATGGCTGTTGAATACCAGTCCCTCAAGCAAAAGACCTTCCAAGCACAAAATTATCTAAAAACCCTGAAAGAAAAACAAGACCTATCGGAACGCCTGCAGGATCTGCAACAGAGCATCCAGGAGTCCTCACATCCAAAAGGAACAGTTTCCTTTGCAGACATGGTAAAAAAAAGTACCAATAATTATATCCGCCCCACTAACATAAGCTCTGTAGCTATTTATCCGAAGGATAAACTCCAAACCAGCGATGTAACAAAAACCTTAGTACAAAAAATTATTAGCCCTGAGGAAATGAAGCTCCATGTGAGAGGGCTTCGTAAGACCAAAAATGGGGGTGTTATCATTAGCACAGATACTAAAGATGACATTGAGAAGCTGAAAAACTCAGTTCACTTGACAAGATCTGATTTAACTCTTGATGAGCCTCACAAGCGCAGACCAAGAATAATGGTAATTGGTGTACCATCTAATATGCCCGAGCTAGAGGTATATAAATGTATATACGAGCAGAATCTGTGTGAGAAAATCCCAGATATGACGAGAGACAAATTCATGGACTCTATCAAGCTGAGCCATAAATCTGGAAGGAAGGATGCGGAGACCTGTAACTATATAATAGAGGTCTCTGCTACTATACGTAAGGCCCTCATAACCCAAGACAGAGTGTTCCTGAACTGGTCTTCCTGTCCCGTGCGGGACTTTACTCTCGTGACCAGATGTTTCAAATGTCAACAATTTGGTCACGCGGCTAAGTCATGCAGAGCTGAGGCCTACACGTGCGGACATTGCGGCGACCTAGGTCACCAATCGAGCGAGTGCCCAAAGAAAGCGGAGTCAGCAAAATGTGCAACTTGCTTGCGTTACAAAAAACCAAGTAATCACAAAACAGGTGATTTAGATTGTCCTGCCAAAAAGTTAGCCGAGCAAAGGTACATTAACTCTATAGATTATGAAGGCGCCTAAGAGCGCCGCGTTATAGTTTGAATCCAGCCTTAACTTTAAAAATGACTGATAGTATTAATAATGATCTTGATAATTTCACTGTTTCCGAGTCAAAGTTGTGTGATGTTGAATGTTGTAAAAAACAAGTTTCTACTTACTCTAACGCATTAACAATACTAACCCAAAATATTCGCAGTATTTATAAAAATATTGATAACTTCAGCACTTTATTGCAAAGGCTTAACGTGGAATGTGACATAATTATTTTAACAGAATGCTGGCTTGCTATTCACAATTACAACTTACCTTATATAAATGGCTATAGTGCTCATAATACAAAGACAAGTCGTAATCAAAACGATGGAGTAGTAGTTTGTGCTAGAAATTCCTTAAATGTATCTGTTGAAGAATTGAACATTCAGGACTGCAGCTGCCTGTTAGTTAAAATTGCAACCAATTTTGCTATATTGGCTGTGTATAGATCACCATCTTTCAATAATATAGAACCTTTTCTAGAGTCGCTGCACAACAATCTTCAAAAATTATCTTTATTTAAAAATATTGCACTGGTAGGTGACATAAATATTAATATCATCCCAGATAAATGTGATAGGGCGGCACAGGAGTATTTAAACCGTTGTTCGTTCAACGGGTTACTGCCAGCGCACACACTCCCAACACATCAAAGTGGCACCTGTTTGGATCACATAATGCTTAAATCTGGCATGCCTGCAATCGCTCTGGTGATTAACTCCTCGGTAACCGATCACAAAGCCGCTTTACTAACACTTAGTCTAAAGGTGCCTAAAATCAAACATCCTAAATTCATTGCCAAATTAGACCATAATGGATTAGAAGGCGACTTCCGTAATATTGACATTAAGTCTATTTACGATTCAGCTAACGCAGAATCTTGTATGTCCGACCTAATATACACCATACAATCTATTCTAAATAAAAATACTAAGAGCGTTAAAATAAGTAAAAAGTACCTAAATATAAAGCCCTGGATTACACCGGGGCTCATTCGCTGCATGAGACATCGAGATAATCTGCACATGAAGGCCAAAGCCTGTCAAAATAATTTAATGATACAAGCGACATACAAAAGGTACCGCAACTTCTGTAACAGCCTCCTTAAAAAGATTAAGACCCAATATGAGAAAAACTTATTAGACAGTGCCGGTCAAGATAGCAAAAAAGTGTGGAAAGTCATAAAAGATGTCACCTTCACATCAAAACAACGCGAATCGTCCTCTAATTTATTAAAATCACATTCCTCCCCGCTAGTTGCCGCTAATAATACTAATGACTATTTTGTTAATATTGGTAAAACTCTTGCCGAAAAAATTCCTAATCAATTATATCCGCCTAAATCAGACATTAATCAGTATCAATCAACATCTTTTGTATTTTTGGATACTGACATTCGGGAAGTGGAAAATATTATCATGGGGTTGAAAGATAATTGTGCTGTAGGCTGGGATAATATCCCCACCAAAGTACTCAAGAAATACAGGCATATCCTTGCCCCACCACTATCTTTTGCTTTCCAGAAATGTTTGCACGAAGGAATTTTTCCTAAGTGTCTTAAAAAAGCCGTGGTTGTCCCGGTTCATAAGTCAGGAAGCAAGGCACTAGTCACGAACTACAGGCCAATATCCTTACTCTCTTCGATTTCTAAAATATTTGAGAAAATAATAAATAACAGATTAGTTCATTATTTAGAAAACAACTTACTTTTATCTAAAAATCAATTTGGATTCAGGCCTAAACTATCCACTGCTGATGCTGTGCACCACCTCACAGATTTTATTGCGAAAGAACTTGACAAAGGTAATAAGACTATAGGTATATTTCTAGACCTCGCAAAAGCCTTCGACACTGTTTCTATCCCCATTTTACTCAACAAGTTAGAACATATCGGCATACGGGGAAAACAGCATAAACTGTTTAGAAGCTATCTAAGTGATCGGTGTCAGTGCGTAAAAATGGATAATGTAAGCAGCTCTTATTTGCAAAATACTTCCTTTGGAATCCCACAAGGAAGTATTTTGGGGAGTACCTTGTTTTTAATCTACATTAATGACCTATGCTACATTCAACTATCTCATGCTAAAATAATATCTTACGCTGATGACACCGCTCTACTTTTTTCAGCTGGTACAGACGCGGAAGTGCATGAATATGCACAACTCGGCTTCAATATTGTAAATAACTGGCTTCAAAGTCACCTACTAACCCTAAACGCCGACAAAACAAAATACCTAAAATTCACGATGCGGAAATCACAATCGCCAGTAACTAACCCACTTATATATGCACACCAGTGTAATCGCATTATAAACAATAATATGTGTAACTGCCCTATCATTTCAATTACTAATCATATTAAATATCTAGGTGTTATAATAGACGATACTCTATCCTTCAGTAATCATATTGAAGTTTTGAGTAATAGAATACGAAAATTAATGTTTGTGTTTAAGAAACTGCGCTGTATTGCAAATATTAAGTTAACTATGCAAATATATCTTGCACTGTGCCAGAATATAATCAATTATTGTATCACATCTTGGGGTGGAGCGTGTAAATCATATATATTAGCCGTAGAAAGAGCGCAAAGAGCAGTTCTGAAGGTTTCCACTTTTCGTCCCTTTCTCTATCCAACTAACCTATTATATAAGTCCTGTGAAGTTTTAACAGTTCGGCAGCTATTTATAGTAAACACAGTCTTAAAACAACACAAAGCTCTTCCCTACAATGCCGAAATTACTAACAAAAGACGGAACGATATAGTCTGCACTAACAACACTCAAGTGAAACATGTTTTCGCAATGAGATTCTTTATGTTCCTAGGGCCGTACCTCTATAACAAACTCAATCGGAAATTATGCATCTATGCAATGAATAATCAAAATTGTAAAAGAGCTCTACACAATGCTCTGCTTAATTTATCTTACGAGGAAACAGAGGAGTTATTAACTGTAACAAAATAAAGTAATGTTTTAATTTAGATCGTGTTAAGTTGATTTATCATATAAGTTTACAGATTGTTATTTTATTAATTTGAATAGTTTTTTATTATTTGATCATTTACCCATATGTTAGCCTTATTTCGCCTGAGACACAGGATTTCCTAGTTCAGGCATAGTGTATTCTTACCTTTAATTAGATGTTATTTTACTATGTTAATCTTAGCACTAAGTCAATTAATAAAGATTATTATTATTATTATTATTATTATTATTATTATTATTACCTTCGCAAGACTAAATGTGAGCGTTATGGTCAGGTGCAGGGTACAGGTGCAGACTTTCATTTCGTAGGTTAAAATCCAGATGTGCACCAAAAATCATTCCGCTTGAAAAATTTATGTGCGCATCACGGTCATGAAACTGAAGAATTTCACGATCGTTGGCGTTTAGATGAATTGTTTCTAACAAAACATATCGATTAGTATCTATAGCTATTAAAATCGATAAATACCCTGGATTAACTGACTACTTTTTATCCCGCAAAAGTAAACTCTTCTTGTAGGACGGATAATCTACAGTCAAAATGAAATGGAACGACTTATATATACTTGATATGTTATGCTTGTTGAATTCAGACACTAAATATGGAAATAGCGGTGACCTCTCTTCCCTCGCCCTCGTTTTCTAGTTAATTGCGCACTGTGTCTATTTTGAACATCAAAGTTTTCATAGTTCTGTTATATATCAAGACTAGCGACCCGCCCCGACTTTGCACGGTTGTATCATTTACATCTATCTCGTAAGGTCAAGCCAGCATTAGCGATGTAAGCGCCCAAAAATATGTTTTTTTACATCATTACAAAAAAATTAAAATTAACGGCGTTTTTTCTACTATATATGCATGTATTTATACATGATCCTTCCGTGAAATATTATCTTAATGATCGAATTAAAATCCATTACGTGATTTAGGAGTTAGCGGATGAACAGAGACAGGCGCGGAGAGTTTCTTTGTATGTAGAGATTACCCACTATTCAATATCTATGTATTTTATGCTTTATTATAAAAAAAACATTAGTTTACTCATTATAATTTAGACACAGACTCATGCCTTTATCCCCGAAGGGTAGGCAACGTTTTACATTGTGGGTTACACTATTATTGGACTATATGTGAGCTCTTCGACGCCTGTGAGTTATCGCCTGTGCCGCAAAGTTATATTATGATTTTGGCGCCCCGTGAAACAGTCGCCCAGGGCAAGTGCCCCGGTTGCCCCCAGATCCGGGGCTGCCAACAACGGCCACAACTAATCTTATCCTAACGAAATGATTAAAAGTCAGGGCGTAGTCATAGTAACATTTATTAACTGTTTATTTTCCAACAGGGTGCGAAATCGAGAGGCCTACAGCATTGGCTCTGACTAAGAGACTCCTCAGAGAGCGAGGCATATTCGGACTTTACAAGGGGATCACTGCCACGGCAGCCCGCGACGTGTCATTCAGCGTGGTATACTTCCCACTGTTCGCTACGCTCAACGACTTGGGGCCGAGAGAAAGGCCCAGTGCGCAGCCGCCTTTCTGGTACGACTCAAACTTCCATACCAGAATATTCCCACTGCAGGGACACCGACTTGCTCTCGTTAATTCGGAGTGAAATTATGGCTCATATTTATTTGAATTATTTTTGAAGTGAAAACTTTTTTGGCCGCGTTGAGCGATTTTTGGTAGGAGAAAAACTTATGGGTTCGCGTCACCGATGACCTTGACATGCTCGTGACGTATTGCGCTTGCGCCAGACTAGTGACGCGTGGTATAGCGGCCTGTGTCCATGTATTTCATTGTTTTGAGTTTTCACTACTGTCGGCAGTCCTTATGACTGCCTCTGTTCTTTTTTTGTCAATGAAACTTATGATTTTTGCAATATCGTCCTAATCAGACGACATTTTCTCGTAATTAGTTTGGTTTTAACTACCCAATGATTTTAAGAAGAAGAAAAAATATGTCATCCCAGTAAACGAAATTACATGTTTTGCTTTCCTGTGATTTCTTTCTTCGCCCATTGTTTACCGATTTGGATGTTTCTTTTTTTAAATCGTAGTTTAACCTAAGGTTGAGAAAAATGGGATGAAAGTTGTTTTTTTCTCTTTCGATTTTTAATTACCACTTGTTCAGGTGGTCGTTTGTGTCTGGCTGCGCGGCGGGATCGACGGCGGCACTTGTTGTAAACCCTATGGACGTGGTGAAGACTCGCATGCAAACCCTCACAAAGTGCTGCGGCGAAAGGCAGTACACTTCCATCTTTGACTGTGTCACGTAAGTGGGATTCACCCTCCATATTAAGGAGGTTTTTTTTATGGTCTTACCCCTGCTCCAGGATTCCCTGTGTTGTAGATGGCATGACCAAACACAGAAACAGGATAACACACATGAAGTTTGTTCTCGGGTCTTAACTTTTTGTGTTATGTATTGTGTCTATGCCACCTTGAAATCCTAGTGTATACTATAACTAGCGTGTGCTACTACGCAAAAAAAGAAATACATTTTGTGCCTAATGCATTGTTTTAGTACATCTTTGCATTATTGCCTTCGTAAGGAAACCGGTTTGGTTGAAATGAAACCGGATGGATTGGATGGTTTCAAAGTCTATAACGGCCGTCTATAAGTAGACATTTTTGTGTTTTATATATCCTAGTGTATTACGTGAAAGCTTTGTTTATATTAATTATCCTCCTAATACTTACTGGTTATTAATAAAAATTGTAAAAACTGTCTCTTAATTACAGAAAAACACTGAAACATGAAGGTATTACAGCGTTCTTCAAGGGCGGAGCTTGCCGTATGATCGTCATCGCACCTCTGTTTGGTATCGCACAAGCCGTGTACTACGTCGGAATCGCAGAGTACCTGCTCGGGCTCAAGTAAACATGGCCTTTACCAACCGGTCATCACCTATGAACAGCAGGTAGAAAAATGAGAGACGATAGAGGCGATTGTAATCTGTATTGCAGTATTTATTTCCATCATGGTGTAGCAGTTGTTCGCTTGTGGATGTATGTTTAGGGATGGACCTAGTTGCGTTTTAGTTGCAAGAAGTATCGACACATGATTTTAGAAATGTTCAAAAATTCTACTAGGCACTGCAATGAGTTTGCTTGGTACTATTATTTTTACCTGTATATTATAATTACTGGTTTTTCAATGCCACGATTATAATGAAATGGATGTGTTTGTAGATAATTTACAAAATAATTATGTATTGTTAGAGATGGTTGGCACGCATTGAAGAGTTATAAGCGATGGAATATGGTTTGTCATTGTGTATTTATTTGTAATGAATTGTGTTTAAAATCAGTTTATTATAATTGTAAATTATTTTTGTTTATTTATAAGTTGTACTACATTCAACGTTTTTACATTTTTTTCATGACACATTATGATATTTATATATTTTTTAGGTGAATATGAATCCATGTCATTAATGCATGCATTAATGCATATTATTTTTAGCTACATAGTTCATTGTGAAAATAATATAAGAAGCTAAATGGAATATTATGTTTATTTTTTTATATAATGTTATTTTGCTTATAAAGCATTGTAGCTCAATTTTCTTTAAATAAGTCAAGAGTATTAAAGTGATATTGTTATTTAATTTATTAATTTGTTACTATATAATTATTTTTTTGTATGCCATATAAGCAAGCCTTCGGTTCTTTTGACATCGTCTTTCATATTAATAATTGTTTATTACTACAGTTTATGCAATATTCCTCACAATAACTGCATCTAGTCTTCCGTTTATGATATGCATTTAAATGTATTGATGTCCTTCATAGTTATTGGTGTCGATTAATATTTATCAAAGTATTAATGCATAGATGTTATGTAAATGTAATTGACAATAACAGTTATTGAGCATACTAGTAATAATATTGAAAATAATCCATGTACTGTCAATTCATAGATCTATAGGATCAATATGTGAAAAATATTTTGATGGAAGGCAAAAAATCATGGCCTCTGCCTATTTTATATTTTTAATATCATTTTGCGATTATATTTGGAATGTTTAAAAATTAATTAAATTGTTCGTAATACAAAGTACAATATTCACAGTGTAGTGCCAATGGGTATATTAGTAAAGTGAATGTTGCATGCAAATGCACTGGAATTATGTTTAGTAATCCTAGTTTACAATGAAATTAAATTGTTAACTGTAATAGGCTAAGGCTTTTACGCTTATTTGAGAAGATGTTGTTGCTGTTGTAAAGCATACATCTGGCATCATCTGGCGAGGTGCAGACAGATTATTTTTCTCTGTCCAAATTTTATTGAGTTTGCGAACGCTGAAATAAAATCGAAAATGAGTTGAGAGCATGAATGCGACTAAAATATCAAAAGACTGAAGAATAATGCTCTGCGCCTCGTCAGATTGATTAACGTCATAAGGGTAGCTTTTTTTTGCTTGCTTAGGAGATATTAAACTGGAGATTAATTTCCAAATCATATATACAGATATTTCAGTCATCTGTTTGTTTAATGAAGCCCCGTATTCACTTGACGATAATTGTCCCCGCAACAGCGGTCGTCCGTCTTACAGTGATGCAAGCTACCCAGATTAAGAATAATGGCTGGTTGCCTCGAGTTATCTACTAGAATCTGTCCAATAATTGAAAACAGCCATTTAACCGCCACAGATAACTTCAAGTAAAACTTAAAAGACAAATTTTAATGAATCTATGCGCTAGTTAACTATTTATAATCTAGGCGTGCACTATATGCTTTACACGCCTTGATCGGTATGACAATAAATTATTTCATAGTATCGCTCTAAAAGTGTGACATGTTTCGATGTATTGTCAATTATAAAAATTTGTATGTTATGAAATATTTGTAGTATTTAAGCTTTGTCTCGGAAATAATCATTGATTCCTGACATAAACATGCCATTATAAAATTATATTATGAAAGATACTCATCTCCACTATTGAAAATAAATTATTGTGTATGTAGGTATTTGTGCAAATGATGTTTGTTATTGTTAGAGAAAAACTCAGGTCATTATCGGGCCTGAAGATATGTTACGCTCTCAAAAACAATAAATCAGTATGACAACTGTACATTTTGCTTTCATTTATTTCCAAAAAATAGATACTTTTATACACACCCACGCCAATCTGCGGGGGTCTAGAGTTGACGAACTTCTTATATACGTGTAAGTGAAGTGGCCCACTGGTGTCAGTTTTCAGGCCGCCCGGAGGCGCTCAGTACTAAATGGTCACCCGACCGCAGGGTTCCCTAATTTAAATTATAAGAAAAGAATGGCCTATTCCCATTATCCACACTGCTTAAGTAAGTCTACTGGTTTTATTTTCGTAACCGTCTTACAAAACTTCACCACGATGATTTAGGTGGCCTTATCTAAAGGGAGAAACCTTAGTATGACGATAAGGTAATAAAATGATCCACAACAATATTAGTTCAGATGGAATGCTATAGAAGAGGGGGTTTCTTTAAGAATCACATGGTGTTCCTACTTCACTCGTACATCGTACATCGTAATAGTACAGAATAGACTAGTTAGATTTATAATGCTATTAAGTTAAACCAGAACGTAATAAAGACGACTGCGTCGGTCTGCTAATAATAAAACCATTGGTGGAAACTGGAAACCGTGTAGTAAGAATCGAATAGCACTTAGCTCATTCGGTTTTTAGTTTAGTACTGCTACTCAGCACTAGATGGCAGACAAAGACAAAAAGTTGTCTCATAAATTTTTTTTTATCAAATTTTTGATAGGGCAATAATATACTTATGAAACGTCAAAGAAAATGACGACCGACGCCGCTGTGTAGTTTGTTTTTACAATTCTTTGTAATTATACAAATTAATTAGAATTCTGTGTGACATTGGTGTGGTTTATCCGACGGAGTTAATATTTAAAGAACGATAATGGCTACAATAGGCCCTAAAAAGGATGGTGGCCCAAATGCCGAGTACTTTCAGTCCCCGGAATCATTGGCACAGTTTGATCAAATTCGTGTTTGGCTACAAAAAAACTGCAAGAAGGTTAGAAGTTTGCTATTTCTGTTGCTCCAACTAGGCGCCGTACGCTTGTATATTATGAGTTATATCTTTACTGTTTGACAAACAGAAACAGGCTTGTAATGTGCCTCAACACTGTTTTTTCAGCATGTTCAAACGGATCCACCCACAAAAGAAGGCTTGGCCCAACTGGTTATTCAACTCATTCAGTATCAAGAGAATAAACTTGGGAAGAATGCTGCAGACCCTCCATTTTTGAGACTACCGGTGAGTACATTCCTGTTCATACAAAGCTTCGCATTTACAACACATTTCCTGAGGGAGCCTGAGTAAGATTACTCAGCATCATCAGTGTCCATCAGTGGATCAATCTAGGATGACTTCAAGTAGCAACAAATGAGTTACAAAGATGTGGTATTGCTTAGTTATGTTGGGTGAAACAAGTATAAAGTTTGGTTGTCCATCTAAAGTTTCCATATTTAAATGTTCCTATGTAACATAGGCTTCATTTGGTGCAAAGATAATAACTAGGTGTTCTGCAAACATTTTGGCTTTTTGCTGATTACCGACAGCCTAAGTTCCAATTTAATCTTTTATGGGCAGAATTTGTGTACACTTAAGTGTTTAGTTGTCATTATTTTTTCTGTGCCTTGATTTAGAGGTTAAATTGGGCTGAAAGTTAAAGTAAAGAAAACAGTAATGCATCAGTATTCAAAATATTTTAATAACAACATATCTAAATTAATAATTAGCTGCATCTGTAAACACAAACTGGTTTTCTGCCAGGCCTTTAGATCCTGTTCCCTCTATAGCAAACAATGAACCAGCCTCTGGTTGTTGCGCTAGTTCTGCAGCACTCAGTCCAACTCTGCTAGTTGTTACAAATAGTGTTGAGCGGTCATTACCACCAAACATTACAGAGGTAACTTTTTTGACAGGGAGCGCGTGTTGCTCTATTAACTTGCCAGCTCTGGAGTCAATTTTTATCACCTGGAAATATTAAAATAATAATAAAAAAAATGTGTGTTACAATTAGTGTAACAAGTAGTGTAATAAGCAGGGTGTGGTGGTGCATAGACGTGTGCTGTCAGGTACAGGATAGGGAATCATAGGCCACCTCAATTCTCCATTGCATGCCACCCGCCGCAAGTTAATCAAATCTACACCACTTATGCAGTTAATCTTTAGTATGGAGAAACAGGTTGCCACTTTGTTAAAAAATATAAGACATATCTTCTCCTCCCTTAAATATTGTAAAATCTTGTTACTCGTCTTTGCTTTGATGGAAACCAAGCCTAAATGCTGATTTACACTGACTTTATTTACAAGATGCTGTACTGGATTTAAAAGTGTGTGTGCTGTATCGGTATAAATCAAGTTTAAAAGTGTAAGGGCGAGATAAATTGGGAAACATGAAAATACAGAGGGCCTGGACACTTAATAAAGAAATAATACTATATATTACCTTTCCACCATTCCAGCAAGCAACCCAAAGGTTTCCATCAGTATCAATAGTGAGACCATCAGGGAATCCAGTCACATTATTGGCTTGGAAGCTAAACAAAGTTCTTCTGTTACCTGAAAACATTTCATAATTTTAGCATAAATTAGTAACAGCCAATCTACCACATCAATTATATTTTCTTAGAAAAATGGTCGCAATGCGATCATATCTACAATTTGCCGTACCCAGACGCAATGCGATTATATCACAATCTATCGAGAACACGCGTGCGTGTCTGTTTCGAATAAACATGACATACAACACCCAACTAAAAATTGATGGTTTTACGGTCCGTGCGCGGCAATGGTCTTGGAAGAAGATGCCGATTAAAATACTTTTTCACACAAAAGTTTAAGACGAAGAATGGAACTTGTAGCAACTGAATAAATAAATATTCATATGGAGATTTCACTCAGCGCAATCTAGCCGCAAACCAGATTACTGACAAAACTCTATTTTATCTTTTTGTAATTACATGCATGTAATAATAACACCCAGACACAACAAACATCTATTTTAATCACATAAATGTTCGTCCTGGGTGGGAATCGAACTCGTCAGTTTGATTCTTGCAGTGCCGAACGCAGAGCAATCACCAACAGAGCTCTGAGGCAGTCATGTCAATATTATGCTCTAGCTCATCGGAACTTACGAATTTCTCCCTTCTCGAGATCAAAATCGAACACATCGATATTTCTCGTTGGCGTGTCGATATAGAACATAAACTTGTTGTCTGCCGTCCAAGCGATACCGTTTGAGACAGAGACGGGTCGAACCATGGGCGTCGGGTCTATATAGTTGTTTTCGTCCATCTTGTAAAGTGTCGCTTGGTCTTTATCCAGCATGTTGCCTATTTCTTTGCCTATGGTGCCTGAAACGAAAACACATTATTTAACGTTTAGAAAGCATCATTCTCCGGTGGTGGCGGTTGACCTCAAAATCAAATTCGCCCGCATGCAATTAGTTTTTGTTGCGCGAAACCCTAATATTGTTCTTATCTTAAATAAAATAAGCCTAATTTTATATATGAATACCAAATTTTTGCCTATTCGGGCTACGAGAACAGGTTCAAAATTCAGTTGCAAATGTTGAACTAAACAAGCAAACGTTGCATGTTAAATAAAGCTTGTAGAAAGTATCAAAAATGGTTACCCTCGATTTTTAATAACCAAATTGTAGTTGACGCTATACCTGTGGTTATCGTGTAAAAAAACCCGCTTATACACTTTAATAACTACTGGGATTTTCTGTGTGACACACAGATACACAACACAAACTAAGTTTCCCCCAGCTGGGGATCGAACCCAACACCCCACGCTTTGCAGGTAGACAGGGCAGACAGTAAACATGTTAACACAAATTTGTCTAAAGTACAGATTTGTAAAAATATTTCTAAAAACAAACAAATTTGATCCTCTGATCCATTTTGTCAAAGTAGCTCAGTTATTTTAATGATATCATTAAAACCTGTATGACTCGTTCTAAAGTACCGTTGGTATATATTGTACATCCGAAATCGAGATTGCCTAAATCCGGTCTCTTTATAAAATATATTGTACCTCTCAGTGAATATCCCAAGAAACTTGTTGCAGTTAGTCGTTGTATTTAATTTTATAACTTACAACCTTATAGTACCAGTAGATCAGTATTTGACATGGTCAAATGCTCATAACACAACGTTTGATCCGGCCGGGAATCGAACCCGGGCCTCGCTTTGAAGGCAGGGCTGGCAACTAAGCTAGTATCCATCGTCAATTATTATAACAAAGCGTATTTATTATATTATTGTCATCGTTACAATTTATAAATTTCTAAGTCTCAACACGCAGGATCCCTTCAGACGCTGATTCAGATTAGTTTACAGTTAGTTCTTACCAAACCAAAGTCGTCCTTTAGCGTCCACTTTACCATCGTTGCACCTGTTGTCTGGATGTCCGAGGTCAACGGCAGTTAACAACCTCAAGGCGGTGTCGTTCTCTTTGCTGTCCCAAGACATGAAGTACACCTCTGAGCGAACTGTGATTAACAGTAGCCTAGGGTTGTCTTTCACGGTAACAACAAGGGATACTGGTCCGTACGCTGGAAGAAATGTATAAATTTTATGTTGATCGGGACTTTTTTTAAGCAAGATCGCTCTTCTATAAACATATTTAACTTTTAAAGTTGTATTGTCTCTACACATGAGATTTTTTATATAATTTTAATTATACAATAAAATAATCTATCAAGGAAAAATAAACTGTTCACATCTAAAGAAACTGCTTAATTGTATTTAAAATATATTATATTGTATAATTATATTTAAAATACATGATTTGAATAATTGCAATGCATTTCCTAGTTTGGTTTACGATGTGGTTATAGATAATGATAAAAGTATACAAAAAGTTACGAATGTGGTACTGGTACATAATCACATAAAAATACATATATTCTCCCCAAAGAGCTGCCTAAGGCTCGATGGGCCACTTTTCACCTGTAGTACACTGTCGTGGAAACGTAGACGTGATAACTGATGCTCCACGCACACTTTCTTTTAGTAAAATTAACATTCCTAAATATTCTGACAGCCAAGGCAATGCCAAAGATATAACCAACAGTGAATCCGGGTGAAGTGAATATCAATTCTTATTCTTATTTATTACCCAATTTCTTATTCGATGTTTATTTGGAGTGCCTTCATACTGTAAAATAATACATATATTTCCGACTTGAAATCGTGTTACTGACCTATATGCCTGGTTGTAACATTCCCGGAGTCCACGTCCAGTCGATGTATATTCTGGGCGTGTATATCGACCCAGTAGAGTGCGTTTTCAGAACCCGCCCAATGCGGACCTTCGAAGTGTTCTCCAGATTCGTAAATCTTAAATATCAAACACATAAAGGAAACAAGTTAATTTTACGAAAATGTTAACTAACATCAAAATAGATCCATTCATTTGGGAGCTACAACAGACACAGACAGACACAAAGATACACACTACATACTTATAAGACCCCGACGAATAACAATATCACAAAACAATGTAACAAAATTAGTTGCTTATTGATGTTTTTTTGTACGTTAAATTATTAGTATTTCTTGAGTTATACTTTGAGAGACTTCCTGTTTGTTTTATCTGTGCCTAGTAATGTACTAGTGCATAAAACATCATAATGATATCATCAACTAAACCCGTATCAGTCATGGAATCTCTCATAGAAGAATTGCATTTATTGAAATACACAAAATTACAAAAGAATAAAAAATTCAAAGCTTATTTATTTGTTATCTTATTTGTACCTAAGAGAAGATTAACATAATAATTAACATTTTATATTTTGTGAGACAAAATGGGTCCAATATCAGCATAATGCCGCCCAGGACCCGAATGTGGTCTCAGGGCTGCGCTGATATTCTGATTTATAGACATATAATCAAAACACAGTCGTAGAATGTAAACTATGTATTATCATGAGATGATATCTGGATCCAAAGCTTTCTTCCTATCTTGCTATTAACATAGTTGAAGCGACGGTATAGTATATATCAATACTATGGATAGTCTAATAAGATAAGTACTTGCAGTTTTATAAAACATTGGAACTGCTAATGGAACACCTAATCATTTTATTATCATTCGTAAATTAAACTATTTTAAATTGAGTAATCAAAGTATCAAAATAACAGGTTTAATACATTATTTTTAGAATCTAGTCTTTGATTTTTACTTAGTAAGGTGACCCCTGAAACACCAACTGCACAAGTTAGGGATTGTTATAGAATTTGATTATAGAATCGGAGAATTCGGATAGATTGTCTTAACAGTAAATGAGACTAGAAACAGTATGCATGTAAGTTCGAATTGAATGAAATAGTTCTTCGTCTGAGAAAAACGATTTCTAATCAAGATTAACAAACACTTACGTTTTTTATAAGAGGCGATGTGACACTAAATCCATCTATGTATGATGCTATCATCATTAGAACTATTCCATTGAAAATCCACATATTTATTTACGCTTATAAACTTGTATAAATTCGCTTTGGTCCACTGACGGTTCAAGCGACCCTCGCGGCTTGCGAAATGTGACTGGTCAATGCCACGGTATTTGTATTTGTATTTGTATACTGAGACTGAGATTCGAGTAGGTACTGTTGTGGTAATGTAATGACATGGTAATGGCAATACCATAAACTTTGAATAGATAGGTCTCTTAGTATGGCATTGTCTAAATTTTTACCAATTAATTTCACGCAGTATCATATTCAGATTTGTAAAACTTATTTATGGCAAGGCAACAGACGAGTTCTTATGGGATTCATCTTAATCGATTCTACATTTTAGGACCAGGATTTACCTATTAAAACAACTATCTAAAAGCTAACCCTATAATTAATATCTACCTGACTGTGACCAAGGCCAATTATTCAATTCTCGTCCTCAAATCAAATAAGGTCTAATTAGTTCCTCTTTGATAAGGTCGGCCAAGGTCGCACTTGCGAATCCTCCGCTTCAGATGATTTGGTCTCTAAAAAGTAATCCGCGGAGTAGTTCTACGGAAGCTAAACCAGAACAAGGTCTTGTATTATTTGTGCCATTTCCAAAGTCAGCTTTGATGCCGACGAAAGACAAAAACGTTAACTCCTGTTAACGCTCATTTCAGTACCATTCGACACATCTAATCACTCATGTCATATTACAAGTTTTCGCAAAACACGGAAGTTGTGCTAAAACTTAGTTTGCTGCACTCATTTTGTGCTTGCCATATAATTAAGAGCCATAAAATTATCTGTAACAAGGGCTTTGTCTACCTACATACTGCAGGGGCTTTCTAATCACCTGTGTATATTCTACTGTGTTGCAATAACAATAAAGTTATTCTTCCGTACTCGTTGTACCTTTCCGTTATTGGTCAAAAATGTGTATATGTGTGTGTGAATATGACTCCGCCCTTTCTCAACAGATGTCGTTTTTAGTATTGTTTACGTGTACTAATAAATGACCATACTTGTATTCGATAGTACTGAATGTCAGCTATCTAACGCATTTTATGATATTTGGTTGAAGTGTAAGCAACAATTGTTTTCACCTTTTCGAAAATGTCGGTTTTTATTCCAAATAAACGTCATTTGCGGGAAGTGTTATTACATTATTTTATTGCGAAGAAAACTGCAGCGGAAACTTATCGTTTGCTTGTGGAGATTTATGGTGAGCATGCTCCGTCTAATACAACTTGCAAGGAATGGTTTCGACGATTTCAAAATAACGATTTTAGTACTGAGGATAAAGAACATGGAAAACCACCAAAAAAATTTGAAGATGCTGAATTGGAAGCATTATTGGCGGAAGATTCTTGCCAAACTCAATCAGAATTAGCTGCAGCATTAAATGTTGATCGTTCAACTGTTGCAAAGCGTTTACAAATGATGGGAATGATTCAAAAAGCCGGTGACTGGGTTCCACATGATTTAAAAGAAAGAGACATGGAACGTCGGAAAACCATTTGTGAAATGCTGCTTCAAAGACAGCAAAGAAAAGGATTTTTGCATCGGATAGTCACAGGAGACGAAAAATGGATACACTACGAAAATCCTAAACGCAAAAAAGCTTGGGTGAAACCAGGCGAACCAGGCCCATCACAGCCAAAAATAAATATTCACTGTGCCAAGGTCATGCTCTGTATTTGGTGGGATCAGAAAGGTATTGTATATTATGAGTTGCTCAAACCCTCTGAAACTATTAATGGAGAAGTTTACAGACGACAACTAATGCGTTTGAAGCGAGCCATAGAAGAAAAACGACCAGAATGGGTGAATAGACATAACAAATTAGTTCTTCAGCATGACAATGCCAAACCGCATACCGCAGAAGTCGTAAAAAGATATTTAGAGGGACAGGACTGGGAAGTGTTACCCCACCCGCCATATTCACCAGACATAGCTCCTTCGGATTACCACCTATTCCGGACGATGCAGACAGACCTTACTGGAGAAAAGTTTACTTCATGTGAAAGTATCAAAATTTGGATTGACAACTGGATAAGCTCAAAAGACCAGGACTTCTTCCAGCAAGGAATACGAAAACTACCTGAACGATGGGCGAAGGTTGTAGCTGCAGATGGAGCATACTTTCAATAATTTTTTTTTTAATTTTGTAAGCGAACAAATGTGTTTTATTTTGACAAAAAGGGGCGGAGTCATATTATATTGTATTTAAATACTTAACAGGTAGTTAATACTACGCGATACAACAAGATGAAACAATATGACAATATAAAATCGGAAATGTCCTCCATTGGACCGTATGGAGCGGACAGTACTGATGAAGAATGTCCCTCACATTTTTCATCAGTACTGTATGCTAAATTACTCAGAATGATAATGAATTTCTATAGTGATGTTGATTGACTTGTCGAGATGGTATATTCCTGCAGTTAAAATTAATAATATGGAAAAACCATAGGACTAACAGAAATAGTAAATTTGCATATACTATAATTTGCGTCCCCACTGGTCTACTGATCTTGATAACAGTTCCGATAAAAGATTAAACTAATAATCGTCATACACTGAAGATCTGCTCGTTCAACTCTAATCTATGTTAGTCGTGCTGAATTTATTCCATACGGCTTAATGGCTTAATTTTTTGTTCCAAATGTTCTTATAACAATCGATAGTAAATCCTTGCACGGACGACGGTTACGAAGTACTTTATGTTTCAATAGGTGCATATAATCGGCCATATATGAACTCTGATTTATCAATCCTATTTATAACTTATCGTAGAAGATACAGATCGGAAATTCGCATAATTGAGAAGAAAACAAAAAACGAAAATAGTTTTAAAGCACTGTTTAAAGCACTGTAAAGCACATCATTCTGCCTTAGTTCCAGCACGGACAAGTATATATCTGTTGTTCTAGCTATAACATTCTTCCGAAAAGACAGGCCTGTCACTATCTTGATGTTATTCTATCTATCTGCTATCATGAAGAAAGGAATCTAACTTATATCTATAGCTTTTACTGACACTGAAAGCCATATTGCCGTAAAACTTATTTTGTATATTGTATTATAGGCTGTTGTGAAAATGATTTGCAAACGAATAGGTTTTTAAATCTACTCCAACCGTCCAATTTTCAATAATACTGTTTCAGATGAAAGTGTTCATGGACATGAAACCAGGTGGTGGTCTGTGCACGGTCCTCGCCACCATGTTCCGCTTCAAGTCGGAGCAGCGGTGGCGCAAGTTCGACTTCCAGGTCGGTAAGGTATGCACCCGCACGCTGCCTTGCTCACCGCCCTCCCCGCCGCCCCCCGCAGACCCCGCAACGCACGCGGCATAATAACACATCATAATGCAACACGCGTCTGATATTTAAACTTTACACGGTACTTATATAAGCTTGGCAACTGCCTTAACAAAACTAGGGTGAATCGGGTGTGAATGTAGAGGCACTATAGAAGAAAATAGAATAAAAAGACTGCAAATTAAGTATTATTATTATATAATAAAGAGTTGGTCACAATACACGCTTTCACCAAACATAATGACATCAATGTTCGAAGAAAAGCCAGTGCGTCAAGCCGAATATAATTCTGAACCCAGAATATGCAAACGAAACTATTTGAAACTAGCTGTTCCCCGCAACTTTGTCCGCGTGGAGTATAATTTTTTTTGAAGGGAACCCTAATTATTTTATCTTTTTTAAAATCTAGGTTACTCTTTATAACATCAGCTATCTGCCAGTGAAAGTCCCATCAAAATCCAGCCGTTTCGTAGATTATCCGGAACAAACGGACAGAGAGACAAATAAAAAAACAAAGAAATTTAATATTACCTTAAGTACTTTCAAATGTATTTAGTAAAAGGCTATTATTTTGTCATTACAAGCAGACACTTCAGTTTAATTAATAAGATCATTTTCGAAGGCGGCCGGCTTAAATAATTACTATAGAGGTAACATTAAATTCATATTAATCTGTGCTTAAGAGAAAACTGGATGAAGATGTTGTTTGAAAATTATTTACGAGTCAAATACAATATGAAATTTTTCAGATCCCATAATGATAGAAAATTAATATTTATAGGTTCGTGTTTGTCAGACGCGTGTTGTTGCTATATGCACGAAGGGTATGTTATACTAATTTATGGTAACACTTATTTAATGAGAAATCCAAACTTTGTTATGTAAACATTTCTAGCTTTACATTGGTTCTCTATCATAAAATTCAGATTTTGGCTAGATACAGTTACTGTTTCATGAATTTGCTTTGGGTAGCGAAAACATTCATTTGATTCAGTGTTTCATGATTAAATGATGGTTGATTCATTCAGGGTTCGATGGAAATCAATTTACATAAACATATTTACATGTATGGTTTGTAAATATTCATTCATTATGGGAATTAACAGAGCCTTGTTTGTGTGTAATAACACTTGTTATGTTTTTGTCACTAATACAAGTATTTTAGTTCTCTTGTTTACATGCATGTCATGTATTTTCAATTAATTTGTACACCAGTTTGTGTAAATTTTTCACGGTCACTTTTATCCAAATTACTCTCTTACTGGACTTTATTATTATTAAAGTATACTTATATGATATTTACTAATTCATGATGAATTAGAACTTGTCTAAAATTATCGCTCTAATAAATGTATTTAATAAGGTTTTATTGATTATTTAAATGTTTTATATTTTTCTTTATTTTAAATCCTTAATACTTGTCATTTACACAAACAAATCTAACCCACGTAATTTCTCTTCCCTCCTCCCCACTTCAACATTTCCAGAATCCGTCTCGCAAGGATTTGAACGTGCAAATGATGTTGGAAATCGAGTCTTCTCTGTTAGGCTCCGAGCTGATCCGGACGCCATGCGTCTACATCCGACCGGAAGTGGACAAAGCCACTGCCAACAAAGTGAGGGACATCGTTAGCAACCATCAAGGAGAGATTGGCGGTAAACTACTCATATCCTAGCACAGACACCATTTCCTATGATTATTCAGGTCTGCGTCTACACATTCATTTTCCATGTTTTTCTTGATAGGAGGCAGCGTTACTATTGAGTCGTCCATCATCGTCATATTTTATTGAATATACATGTTCAACAAACTAACATATAATACAATTCATATTTCTTCATCATCAGCGGACGAAGATGAGGCGACCCACATAATCTACCCGACTGTGGACCCTATGGAGGAGGAGTACGCTCGGCCCGTGTTCCGTCGCGGCAACCACGCGTTGGTCCACTGGTACTACCTGCCTGACAGCCACGATACCTGGGCCCAGTGCGATTTGCCGGTAAGTTTGGAAACGTCACTTTTTAAATTAAATGTGCACTGCCACGTAAATATATACAGCCAATTAAATATGTAGAGGTCACGCATTATTATAAGTAAGTTGGTTTGTTCAAAGCTTATCTGACACTGATAATCTGTTTAATATACTAACAGCAATAAAAATAATATAATTTAGATTATAGTAAAATGGATCATCGCCTTACTTACAACATAATCATCAGCATTTATTGGTCCACTGCTAGTCCACCCGAGTAACGATTGTAATATAAAATATTCATTGACATTTCACATCTATCCGGAAACTAAGCAGTACAAGTACTAACTGTACAAGGGGAACTAGATAACTGATAGAATACTTACAAAGTACATACTTTGTTTTTGCAAATTCATACAAGTTTTGTAACGCCCAGTCACTACAAACATCTACGTTCGTCACACAATTGTTTGGCCTGAGTGGGAATCGAACCCAAAAACTACAGCGTAGGAGGCACTGAACCAACTGAGCTGTGTTGTTAGACTTATAAAACAAGTACCTATTGTATATGAAACAAAAACACGGCTTAAGTTTTTTTATATTTTTCTTTTACTAGTAGACGGCTCTGTGGTTTAGTTGGCAGTAGCCCTGCCTTCGCAGCGAGGGGTCCCGTGTTTAATTCCCGGCCGGGACGCACTTTGTGTGGTGAACATGAAGTTTGTTCTCTTGGGTGTCTGTTTCTGTGTTTATCCATACCATCTGCGACACAGGGAATCCTAGTATAAAGATACGAGTGAATCAATCAGATTTTTTTAATGAGTGTACTCCCTTCTTATTTGTAATTAGGTGGACGTTCCGGAGACGGTGAGCTGGGAATGTATGCGGTCGGATCCGTGGCGCGTCACCGCCACTTGGGTTCTCGACCTGCCATTATACAACGAGTGGATGAACGAGGAGGATTATGAAGTCGACACCAACGGCAAGAAGAAGGTACGCAATCATTCATCTTATAGAACTGTAGATCACTTTCGTAGCAGCAGTAGAACTGTAATAGGCCGTAGAATTACTGCCACCATACTTTTGCGTACTCATATTGCCATCTCACTTACATGCAAGTGGCCAAACGAAAATTCATCAGCCTTTATTGGTCCACTGCTGGACCAATAAAGTAGGCCTCTCCTAGTAAGCGCCACTGCGCCTGATTTTCATTCATTAATTAATTCATTCATTCATTCTTTACCAGCCACTTTAGGCAAGTAGTCACTCAATAAAAAATAAATTGTCCCATGTAAAATCCATTAGCTTTTCATCCATAGTCGTCTGTAAGAAATCGCTTTAAAGCGATTAGACCGCCCATTGATTCACATTAATGTGTAAAATTTTAAAAATTCTGCTATCTTGTTTATGTGTGCAATAAAGTGTTCCTTATGTTTCTAATTTTGTCTTCTAGATCCATAAGTTGCGTCTTTCCGTGGACGATCTGATTCCTGGCGCGGAAACATCCAGCAAGAGTAAGAAGGGGAGCAAGAGGAAGCGGTCCCCGTCGCCGCCACCGCAGAAGAACAAGAGGAAAAGGTATAATACATTCATATTTGAAGCTTGTATTTTAATTATAGACAGCTTCTGTCGAAGTTAAAGCCAACAATATTTGTTTCCTTTGAATTCCAAAATTAATGTGGAACGTCACCTTTTAAATTAAATATGTAAGTATGCCGCTTGTTTAAAGCTTATATACTTTAAGAGTAAGAACAAGCAAAAACCTCCTTAGAATCCTTCCTCCTCCTTATAGAAGAAGAATAAAATTACGTGTCTCGGAGCTGAGCGACATCAGATCTCAGCAATAATTTACAGAGCAGTACGCTTTCTTTTTTAAATTATTTGTTATATAAGCGATCGCCTATACATATATATTTGAGAGGGTAAAAGCACATTTTCTATCTTGTACACCTTTACGCCTTCATTGTACGTATACGGTATAGAAATCGCCGAGCGCGAGTGATCCTATCTGAAAAAAAGCAAGGAAACTAAAAAATGATTTTTACAAAAAGCACCTCAGTTTCTATATTCTTTTTATCTTTTTTAAGTGTTATTTTATTATTATTTAAATTTTATGTATTGTGATTTGTTGTAAACAGTTTGCGAGAATAAAATTTTTCGTTCTTTCTTCTTTCTTATATCCAATTATTTGTGGTCATTGCAGCCGCGTCACGAAACGTCGCGACGAAGCGGAGGACGAAGACGACAATGCGTCCAGAGACAACACTGACGTGCCCACGCCCGCGTCCGTTACCGAGGAGAAACCACCCGAACGTACGGAATACTTACTCTTCTCTAAATAGTATATTATTATGATTATTATTAGTTATAAAATTGACAAGGCTTATGAACTGCCCCTAATTAATTGTGTACCAAGAACCAAGACGAAACCAAGAGTTCCTAAGTGTTCCTATGGAAAATGAACTATATAAATATGAATATAAAGTCGCTGTTTTCGTGTGTCTGTTTCTCGCTAACTTCTTCTAAACCACGCAAAGGATTTCGATACGCTTTTCACTATCATTTAAATTTTTATTTTCCCTAAGGTTTATATGTATAATTAGGTGCGTTCCGCGGTTATGCCCGCGGTTTACCGGGATCAAAAGAAGCCTGTGTGTTAATCCAAGATATAAGTTATTCTGGTACCAAATTTCATCCAAAATCGTTCAGCCGTTTAGGCGTGAAGGAGTAACAAATATATCCATACATAAATACAAATTTTCGGCTTATAATATTAGTGTGTTAATCATCATCATAATAATAATAAATAAAAATTTCAGTATTTAAAAACTTCAACATCAGTATTTAAATGAAACTTCATTGAAGTACGTAAGTGTTCTTCTGAAATCACATCTCTCGTTAAACGTTTGTGGAGACTTTCTGAAATGAAGTTGTTTGCATAGCTCCGGCCACACCTGCGCCGGAGCCGACCCCGGCGGCCACACCCGCGGCTCCCGAAGCGCCGACCACACCTGCACCCCCCATGGACACGCATGACGACTCGCAGGGGAAACACAGCGACTCCAATACACAGGTATTTTTTAAGTCATCTTAATATATGAAAAAAAGACGGGTTTGCTCGAATACTTATAAGTCGAGACCGGCTGGACCGATTTTCATGGTATTTGATTTGTTGTATTGTATTTGTCTCCGTCCCGAATAGCAAAATAACTATTAAAAACATTCGAAAATGGACGGAAAAATTTAATAAATTTACACACGTCTATTACTGTTGTAGGAAACGCTGACAAAAGAAGAGCTAGAAGACAACGTGACAGACCAAACGCACCACATCGTGGTTCCATCTTACTCGGCGTGGTTCGACTACAACTCCATCCACACGATCGAGAAGCGAGCGCTACCGGAATTCTTCAACGGGAAGAACAAGTCGAAAACACCGGAGATTTATCTCGCTTACAGGTAGTTACTCATTAGTTGTTTCTGGGTCTCCACAGCAGACACTGCAACAGTGCTGCCAACAACCCAGGGTCCTTCTTCGGTACTTTAGGCAGTTGGGCTGTATGAGGTAGGATTAGCCATTAGGGGACAATACACAATACACCCCTATGCAGAACGTCAGTTCAGGCCTTGTCGCCCCCATCAAAAATAAGAGTAAGGTAGATAACTAATAAAAGATCTCTCTCTCTTTAAATTTGTGTTATCTTATCACATTTTTATTATTTATTTTGTTCTTGTTTTCGTATTTACATCACCAAGTCTTTGATCTGAAAATCAGCTGTAACTTGTTGCAGCATGTTTTGAGCTCAGGACTTATGCGCCCGGTATGCGACAGTGTACCAGATAACATTGATTATAGCGACATCGTCTGCGTGTCTTTTTTTTTGCGCGGAACCCTAATTCTTTTTACCTTTTCTAAAATAAAAGAACTTAAGTTACTCCTGATAACATCAGTTATCCTGTCAAAACAGGTCCAACCGTTTCAGATGGAAGGAACAAACAGACATTTAAAAATTGTTTATGTTCTAAGTACCGTATATGCTTACAAGTCAGTTTTACTGACAAGGCGCGCCAAAAGTTATTTCACATCAAAACAAATGTCAAAATAACATTTTTTAAGTAAATGTACCTATACTTAAAAGTTGTTATTTTGACATTACAAACAGACACTACAATATTTGTTTTGATGTGAAACAACTTTTGGCGCGCCTTGTTAGTAAAACTTACTCGTATGACGTGGCAAACGGTATGACGCGATAAGAGTGTCCTGCCTCCAACTGTGATGCCTAACTTGTCTGTGTGATGCCTACATTTTTTGTGTACGATTATCATGACCAATGTATATATTTCTAGAAACTTCATGATCGACACGTATCGGCTGAACCCGACGGAGTACCTCACCAGCACGGCCAGTCGCCGCAACCTGGCGGGGGACGTGTGCGCCATCATGCGGGTGCACGGCTTCCTGGAGCAGTGGGGCCTCGTCAACTATCAGGTATGGAAGTAACCATTTTTAGGTATTCACATTTAGTACAATGTACATGTGTCTTTCTGTTTGGTCTGGCTAATCTCTGAGACCTGGACAAATATTTGTGTAAAGAACTTGATGTTTGTTCTGTGTAAGTATTTCCAAAAAACGTCAGCTTTTAAAACGTTTTATACTTTGTAATAATAAAGTAAAAGGAGGAAAAATTTATTTTACAAAGTAGTATTAAGTATACAATGTGATTAATACAACTTGATACTGGTATATCATCGTTGCTGGAAATTGTCCGCCGGCAATAGCTTGATACTTTATTGAATCATACTAATATTATTTTAGTTCTCCCTGTTTCGTATTATTGCAACAGATAGAGAGTTAGGCAGCAATTAATCATAAAATTGTTATTTACAGTTGGAAGCAGAATCCCGTCCCACAGCTATGGGTCCGCCGCCGACGTCACACTTCCACGTGCTTTCCGACACACCGTCGGGCTTGCAGCCGCTCGTGGCGCGACCAGCCCAGCCCGCCCAACCCCGGCCAGGTATCCCTATAACAAAGAATTTAAACCATTGAATTCAAATAATACGGCTCCGTGGCTTAGTTGGTTGTAGCCCTGCCTTCGAAGCGAGGGGTCCCGGGTTCGATTCCCGGCCGGGGCACACTTTGTGTGGTGAGCATGAAGTTTGTTCTCGGGTCTTGGGTGTTTGTCTTGTGTTTCTGTGTTCGTCCGTGCCATCTGCGACACATGGAATCCTAGTGCAGAGGTATGAGTGTGTTAAAAAAAAAAATATATACATTAATGTTTCCGAGACAATACTGCCTAAGTGCCATTTGAACTTTACCCTTCCTATGTCTCGAGTTGGATATCATTTCATATAAGCACAAATCCAACGGTATTTAATATTTAGCGTTAGATAAACACATTGATAAACTCATTATTGTTAACACCACAAATAAAAGCACAGAAAAAACAAATAAGAAAAAGGATGTATGGGTCGCTTTATCGCTAAGAGCGATCCCTTTCAGGCGGAGGAGGTGGTTTTACAATAATGTTCTAATAAATAGATACACAGTTGTTAGGTTAAACCTTTGTTTATATGGGATGATAGACAAAAATAATTTAAGAGTTGTAATAATCATCGATTTATTTTTCATTTGATGACAATCAAGAATTAGTACCAATATTTGATTGACGATTGGCTGGTTTTACATGTAGAAGGATGTAAGACAAAAGGTAGGCCAAATAAAAGATGGATGGAATGTGTGAAAGATGATATGCGAAAGAAAGGAGTGAGTGAGAGAGTGCTGAGATGGCGTTTGACAGGGGAATGGAATAAAAACACATGTGCCGCCCCACTTATTGTGGGATAAGGACAGGAAGATGATGATTGGTTATACAATATTGTAAATTTCCAGCGGAGAATGTACCGAAAGTGGAGCCTGGTCTTCCCAACGGGGCCGAGTCGGGTGTTGTGCCTCCGATAGCTGGCAACGCTTCCCCGCAAGTGAAGCCCCCACCGCCAGAGTTCTTACCGAACCCGGGCCTCAAGCTTGACCAGGTGAGTTACTACACCCACTGCTCCACCTAACTACACACAACCTTACGGCCACACTCTATAATCTATTACAGATCTACTGGAGATAGAATAGCAACATATTTATAAAGTTTTTGTAAAAGGCGATTCAATGTTTGTTGACAAATAACCGTGTTGCCATGGCAATTTATCTTCAGTAATTTTTTAGTTGATTATAGGGTTTGCCTGTTATGAAAAAGTGTTACAAATTTATTTATAATCCAGAAATGATGGATGAAATTACGTTAGGAATTTCATGCTTGTTCTTCCCCATGGAGGGTCCGATAGGGTTTAAGCAAGTGCTAAACTTAGTAAAAAGTAATCATAACCTTGTAGCTACATATTTATTTAAAAAAAAAAGTGTCATTTTCAAGTATGTTTTAAGAATTCAATGGAAATAAAGTATTTTGACTTTGACCTACATTTAGAATCTTTGATTGCTCTGGCGGCTTCGATATCCCTTTTTCGCTCATTGGTTAAATGTAATTATGCCTTATAAGTGTTCCACAAAGTGGCTTGTGCCTGAACTTAAGAACAGAGTGCGCACTGTCTGAACCACTTTTTTTCTATCTAGTACCGTGGCGGTTCTCGCGGTCGCGAATGGACCGAACAAGAAACCCTGCTGCTTCTGGAGGCGTTGGAACTGCATCGTGACGACTGGAATCGCGTCGCCGCGCACGTCGGCACTCGGACACACGACGAGTGCATCCTACACTTCCTGCGACTGCCTATAGAGGAGCCTTACCTCAACGACCCCGCCTCTGGTAATATAGCAATACATATAAAGCTCTGGCATTTAATAATAGTATTGTACGATAATTCATATATACATGAAAAAATCAATTGTTGTTCATGAGTCTCGCTAAAATTTGAAAACGGCTGGACCGTTTTATGAGATTTTGCCGTCATGTTGTTGACAGACGATTATTAAATTG
Organism: Aplocera efformata; assembly: GCA_921293045.1. NCBI lineage: Eukaryota > Metazoa > Arthropoda > Insecta > Lepidoptera > Geometridae > Aplocera > Aplocera efformata. The sequence continues at coordinate 5,797,079 of OV121057.1, forward strand.
TGAATCAAAACAGGGAAACATCTGTCGGGACAGGTAGATTAATATACAAGTTGTATCGGGACGATTGGAATCACGTCGGTATACAATGAGTGCATCGTACACTTGCTATCTCTGTCTATAGTAAAGTCTTGCATCAGCGATCCAGTCTCTACTCTAATCGCCAGTTTCCTCCAGAATCGACCAATAATATTATACAAAATTGGTATCCAAATCATGGAAAATAGCCAGATAGGTTTTAGCCGGGGACACCATACTTTTGCTACAGATGTTATACTATTTGGAATAGCCGCCATGTAACATAACATCTAATTTTCTTACAGATAAATAACCTTTGATTATCTTATGGTTCGGGTGGCTGGAGTGACATCCACCTGTCACGCAAAAAGGGCCCACTGGCGGCCTAGTTGAAAAACAGGCTGCTCTACAAGTACAAGTATCTTATGGTTTTTGTCATCAGGCGGTGTCCTGGGCCCGTTGGCGTACCAGCCGATTCCGTTCAGCAAGACTGGCAACCCTGTGATGAGTACTGTGGCGTTCCTCGCTTCGGTGGTGGACCCTCGCATCGCGTCGAAGGCTACACAAGCGGCTATGAATGAGTTCGCCGCGATCAAGGTATTGTTTAGTTTGTATAGCCTCCTAAGTAACCATAACGTGGTAGCGCAAATTATAAACCCTCACAAAAATGCTCTGACCTTGGCTTGCTGGTGGACTATCGCATCGCATTGGGGATGATTTTTTCGCTATCGAAATAAATTGTAGTTCAGTTGGCTTACATAAACCATAACGTAATTTTTTCTAAACCTTGTCAAGAGTATCCTTCTCTCTTTTTGCTTTGTTCGTTCTTCTCAGGAGTTTCAACAAGCGCTCAACTTAATGATAAAAAAACGTGTTATTTTGTACATAAATATAGATTTTTAAATAAATGTGATGTTATCATAATTCATTGGAAATAAAGTCTTAGACTTAGAAAAATCAGATACCTGTTTCTAACCTAAGGTGGTCAATGAATTCCAATAATGTTGTAGAAGTAGTATATACTTGTAAATTGTTTACAGGATGAAGTCCCGGCGGCCATGATGGAGGCTCATGTGAAAGCAGCGGGCCAGCACGGGCCGGCCGCGGCGCTGCAAGCCACCGGCATCGCGGGCACCGCGCCAGAACCCCCCGGTAACCTGAACCCTCAATATGAAACCTCACACTCGTATCAGCCTCTAATGTTCCCAATGCAAAGACACCGGCCTATCCTCGATAATTAGAGAGAATGGGCTTTACTACAGAAGCCCAATCAGGATTGGTAGATGTCACATGTCTTTGAATATTTGGTTCTAAGACATGTTTTCCTTCACCGTTTCGAGAACGTGTTGATTCAATGTTTGATTCAATCCGATGAACTCGACATGTTCGTGACGACTAGCGACGCGTAGTATAGCGACCTGTGTACATGTATTTCATTATTTTGAGTTTTCACTTCTGTCGGCGGTCCTTATAACTGGCTCTGTTTTATTTTAGCTTACTTCAGGGCTGCTATTTTATGATTATGGCACTGTTGACCAATTTTAAATTGATTTATGACAGTTGAGAAGAAGGAGGGCGGCAGTGACGTGAAAAGTGAACCAATGGAGGTGGAGGAAGGTGACGTGAAGGTTAAGGACGAGCCGGGAGAGTCCCCCGCGACCCCCGCGCCCGTGGCACCCCCCGCGCCCGCCGCGCCCGCCGCCGACGAGAAGGAGCCCAAGGAGGAGCAACCCTCACCACCCCCAGGTAACACTCCATCATCATAGACAACGAGTAATAATAGAAAGCAGTCTTAGGAACGGCGTAGTCTACGGAAATAATAGTTTTTTGTTATGTAACTAAAGTGACGGGACGAGCGCCCATTGTAACAGCAATACAGCAAAGCATGAGAAACGGGAATGTTACGACTCATGCGCATGTGATTTCGTTCTCACATAGCAATAGAAGTGCACCACTGCGTGCCGACGCATTACCAGGTCTTTAGGCAGTAGTTCTCCGGGCGAACCTTGCACTTTGTGTTGATCCTTTAGCACCACCCCGGGCGTACGTGTACAGGTTCTGAGGGTATTCACCTACGTGGGCAACTGAACTGAAAGGAACACGGTAAGAGAAGAACAGCTAGTTTGAAATAAAAATTTAAATGTTTGTGTTAACAGCGGAAGCTGCAAGTGGAACCGTTGACGCTAAACTCCAATCTGCCGCCGCCGCAGCGTTGGCCGCGGCCGCCGTCAAGGCCAAGCATTTGGCTGGTGTGGAAGAGCGCAAGATCAAGTCCTTAGTCGCACTACTCGTCGAGACGCAGATGAAGAAACTGGAGATAAAACTCAGGCATTTCGAGGAGTTGGAGGCCACTATGGAAAGGGAACGAGAGGGTGAGTGTTTCTTTTGACGTGAATACGTCTTCAAATTTGCTTCCATAGCGGGAAGCAATTCAGATAACTGATGATAACAAAATCAGGGGATACAGTTTGATGCTGCAGCTTATTTATCTGGTCATCTATGTACAAAATTAAATTACACCATTCGATAACTAAAAAATAACAAAGAATTCGTGACGCACTTTTTCACGTAAAATACACGACCGTGTCCACGACACAGCCTCATTTTTAGGTAACAGAAGTGACACCTGATGTTTAGTGGTTATCTCCGCCCATAACAACAGCAATACAACTTAGGTCCTCCCCAAGCGAAGTATGAAAAGACCTAAGTCGCACCCCGTTGCGCCCGTCACCCGAGACGGGATGTTAAGTCTCATGCGCCTGTTATTGTCCTAGACTTACTAAAATTTTAAGACGTGTGACATCTACCAATTCAGATTGGTCTCCTGTTGTAGATCAAAGCCTATTTACTCTCAATTAACGAGAGTAGGCCGGTGTTCCTGCAGTGGGAACATTAGAGGCTGGTACGGAAAAGTAATAAATACACACCATTAATTAAAAGACACATAATTTCGTGTCATTGTACACGCTATCCATATATTATGACCTTCAGAAAGCATTCGAATTTTTCTATCGAATTGAGGTGACTAGTGAACCCAGTGAACTCAACTGTAGATGGACAAATATATATAGTCTAGCAGAAATCGCTTTAAGCGATAAGGCCGCTCATTGTACATTGCTGTTTTTAATTTGAGGTGTAATGTACAAAGTATGTATTATATATAACTTAACTTCCAGGTCTGGAGTACCAGCGTCAGCAGCTGATCCAAGAGCGGCAGCAGTTCCACCTGGAACAGCTGAAGGCGGCAGAGTTCCGCGCCAGACATCAAGCGCATCAAAGGTATGTCTTGTCTCCTCAAGGCCGTAGAATTCATTGGTGTTTTATAGCCATCTCCGAATGCTTTGCTTTTAGGTTCAGTACGCTAATTCCGTTTTCATAAAATAACAACTAGCTATACCTTTTCCGTCTTCAAAAGAAGGAGGTTCTCGATTCGGGTTTGTTTGTTCTTATGTTTGTTGCTCGATTTATTAAATTAGAATTATTCATTATTAACGAAATATAAAAAAGTTTAATTTAATTTATAGATCTGAATATGTTTTTATTGTTATTTAATTTTCACGAATAAATTCTACTCGCGAAAATAAACGATGAAAATATTGAAGTCGGATTATTTGATTTTTATATCAGTCACTTGTTGTTTGTATTGACCTATTTTATAATACAATAACATAATAAATCTTCCTTCGACGTATCAACGATTTTGTTTATGATCTATGCTGGTTCTAAATCTGTATAATGTCTATCTATCAACTATAAACTTTTTGCTTTGGACAGGCTGCAGGCTGAGGGCGGGGTGCCGGGGGCGGGGGCTGCCGCTGAGCAGACGACGGCGCCGCCCGACGCTGCGCCGCACGCCGCACCTCCGCCACACGCGTAGATCATGCTTCACATTCTCTAGGAACCCATGATTATACTGTCAGAATCTGTATGAGGCATTGACCTCTCAACAGGAGGCCGATACTGACATAGAATATATAACAGAACGGCAACATAGAATACTTCACTACACATCAATAACTATTAGACCTTTGGACAGGGACGCTTAACCCCTTAATTTTTATTTCGTTTAAGCCCAAAACAGACGACGGACTTTTGTACACTATAGTTATACACACACTATAGTAGTATTGTATTATAAGTCTCTTTCAAATCCCTAAAGAAATTAGAGCATTGCTCCCACATACAAGACAAAATTTGACGTGTCCAAATGATATGATGATGTGTCCAATTGAGATCTAAAGGAATAAATGAGTTTGAGTTTGGCGCGAAAAAAGGCGATAAGTATAGCTTTGTATTCTTTTTATGTATCGTTTCTCTCTCGTTAAAACGTCTGTGTTTCGGGGTACAAGGCGGCAAACCTCTTACAACTTGTGAGCTATCGGACGGACAATGAAATAATTATATTAATTATACTTAATTGTATTTAACTCAATGTGATTGATTCTTCAGCGCGCTAACGGTAACTAAACATGCAAACAGCTAATTCGGAACGGGCGTTCCGAATGAATGCGTTATAGTGATTCGGAACGCAATAACGCAGATTATGGCAGATTAAGACAAATTTATATCTTTCACAAAAAAGGTTGGTGGTCACTGTCCGCTCAAAGACAATACACGAACTTCACGATCACGACGTGTTACAGATTACACCGCTGGCCTTTTTGTACGTCGTCTGTTTTAGGCCTTTTAATGTCAAAATTTTATCCTAGTCTTATAGGTCAATGACATTAACTGCATTACGCCTTAGTCTGGTTTGGTCATTACGTGTTATGTTTTGGAACGTACCCTAATGAACACTGAGAAGTAGCACTTTTCACACCGATTGCGCACGCGATTTTCCTGCGTTATAGTGAACCGATAAGTACAAGACTTACTGTCTACTAATCGCAATATTATTAAAAGAGTATTCAGATGTAAACGGGGATGGTTTGAGCGCGTTTTACTGTCACCCAGGATAGGTCCGTATGGGTGATATTTCACCATCTAATTTTCTATCACTTGTAAAAATCTATAATCAAATATGGATTGCGCACGTGAGCCAAACCCATGAGCAAATCCTCTAAAGACCATCTCTGACTCTAAAGACCAGTTTTAAATGTTCAACGGAGCTCCGTGCGGACGACCCGCAGCTAAATACGCATGGCTGTGGAACTTTGGTCATACAACCGAAAGAAGACGCAGGTTATTTCTTACGTCTATTTGATCCTGAACTGGCGATAACTTTAGTGCAATTGAATGTCTGCGCTTTCCAACTCTACCTGTTAATTCCGTGGCATTTTGTTAAAGCTTAGGATAATCATAAAACTAATTGCAACAACCACGTTTTATTACACGCATTATTTGATTCAAGTGTTTTATCATAGTCTTATCAAGGAAAAATGATGTATGATCTTTAGGTTAAGGTTATATAAGGTTTTATATTTACAATAGATAGACAGACAACATAAACAGACAAGAAAATGGTAGATGCACAATGTTTTAATGACATTTCTAGACGAATAATTTGTAAATTAAGTTAGATTTAAGATATATAAACGATTAAGATGAAAAACTTTGTTTTAGATCGATATTCCCAAACACTCCATCGATGGGGCTGTAGTGGGGTGGATTGCGAATAAGCCAGTTTATAACTTTTACCTATAAATTGATTAATGTGGGTAGATGTAGAATGGCCCCCTAAATTATAATCAAGATATACACTGTACCCTGTGGCAAGATTGGAATAAAGTTGAAAATTTGCCATGTTTTTTTTTTTAATGGGCCATCTCTGTTGTCGTTGTATTCAAGCGGCCTGAAGGCTACCGTAATAGTAGCAGTTATAGATTTGAATGCATTTAAAATAGCTCACCTAGTTCAGTTATATTTTTGGTAGTTTCGTATCGGGATTTGTTTCTTTATGTAAAATAGAGAGTATATAATAGAGGCTAGAGGTATTAAATAAATATAGATAGATATTCATGTTCATGGACATTTTACGCAGCACCATCTGCCCCGAACTAAGAATAAGATTAAGAACAAGATTATTGATATAAAAATTCTATTTAATCAGTACTTTTGAAATAACCTTTATAATATACATACAGCCCGAGATAGAACAAAGATGTATCTCTATTCGACAACCAAATGTTTGTCCTAGATGAACCACGACCTACAGAGTTCACAGCCAGTCAAGGTATACAGTTAACTTAAATAAATAGAAATAGAATAGTTACAACTTAAATAAATAGAAAAAATATCTTAATATAAAAGTAATTAAGCCCATCCAAAAGCAAGATAAAAGTTAGCTTGTTAATTTCTCATTGTTTCCGTCATACTACCTTTATAATGGGCGTGTTTACATACGTAATCCTTTGTGGACCGTGAATTTCTCATTAAGAAATTGCACAGCAAACGTGCACCTTCATTTATTAATGCGATAAGCTCAATTTGAGTCCAAAACTTCAAACTTTATCTACAGAGTTAACGAGCTGCGTTACAAGATATGGTTTTATACGTCTTTTTTGTGATAATAATGCATTTTGCGAGTGTTACCGTTTCAAATGGGTCAAAATATGCTAAAATTGATATGGTATGTAAGGAGACAATTGTGTATTTTATTTGCTTAGAAATGCACGTTATATTGGCTGTTAATATTATTACGTCGGCTGTGTAATATAAATTAAGTCAGCTGCCGAATCGACGGTGTCAATATTAAGCTGATGACATGGTCCTGCTTCGCCCGACGGTGGGAGGTATCGAGAGTTTCATTTTTTTCTTATTATATTAAAAAAACGAGTCAAAAAAATTTCGCACTTTATGCTATTTTATTTATATTGTCATTTTTTGTATATAAAATAATACTACAATATATTCTCTCCGCTTTAAACACCACCGGGTCTATCCGCCTTAATCTGTGCCATCCGGCCCGTTAAAAAGACACCGGGGCAGATGATACTTGATTTGTGCTATCGACCCCGTTTAACATCGGGGTCGGCACTAAAGAGCTCTATAAAACAATTTTTCCCAACTGGCCCGTTAACGGGGCGGGACCACCGGGCTCGATGGGACCGACTCATATTGTTGGAATGCCTCTATTGCCTCTCTCAAAAAAAAAACATATTTTTATTCTCGTTATTTTTCCATTAATAAAATGTATCTTAAGTAATGCACCTCATCTTGTGTGAAGTAACATTACATTGATTGATTGTAATTGTCGATAGACCATACCAATTTGGGACAGACGCAATCTTAGCAATAAGACTAACTGATCGCTGGATAATTAATATAAATTAAAATGTGCGTTAACGTGTTCTACGATTATTACTAAGATGTAATTTGAGGGAAAAAGTATAATTGATTACTATAGCCTAAATTCCGTCTCCAGGCATGGTCCCGCCTTTACTAACTTGTGTATAACAAGGACCTTGAAGTTCTCTGGCAAAATACGATTATTATTATTTCTTAAGGTGGCTGCAATAAGCAACTCTATCAAGCCCGCATTGTTTACTCACGGAGAAAGCCCGGTATGGGACCAAGAAAGCAACAGCCTTTATTTTGTAGACGTGCATAGGCACAATGTTCACCGTTTGGACTACTATACCGGGAAGATATATTCGAAACATATCGGTAAGTAATCTTTTTGTTTTTATTTATCTTTTCTTATTTTAAGTGATGGTACAGTAAATAGGTATTATATTTTCATTGTACTCTCAATTAGTATAACGAACGACACTCTATTCCTATTTATGTAGTATAACTCGCGTCGCTCTATGGTTTTGTTTGACGAAGTCCGCTGCAACATGTCGGCCAAGCAGAAAACGTTATGATTTTAAGAAAGAAGAGTGAAGAAGAGTCACTGGGGCAATAATCTCCAAGTTATGCTCACTTGCATGAATGCCCATCCTGCCCTTACTCGATCACGACTCGGCTTGCACAAAGGATGCTATAGAAGCTACAAGCTGGTCCATTCGTTACAACGATCCGATTGAAGAAGAATGGATGATTTTTCAAGTTTCAAAAACTTCGCCATTTTTGAAATTTCTTGCAGGATATGGAGAAGTGAACGTCGTAACACCAATATGTAAAAGTAGCCGTCTGTTAGTGGCGGTGCGTTCAGCTCTGTACCTCCTAGATTGGGAGGTACCAGGCGACGCAGCATTGCGACTCCTGACAACTGTGGACCAAGGACTACCAGATAATGTCATCAACGAGGGCAAGGCAGATGCAATCGGCAGATATTGGGCAGGTAAATTATAAATTGGCCCAATGGGGGCATTTTCTCATTCATGAACGCGAGTGATCTATTAAACGCATTTACGGATTAAATTCAGATTAGCTAGACAGAAGATTTTTTTTCTGATTAACTTTTTCTCTTGCACTGGGACATGCGACCGCTCCTTGAGGTAAACTGACGTGGGTCTAGTTGTATTAACAAGTTAACAGTGACTATTGGCGCACGATCATAGTTTCCTGAACAAAAAAAATTACATTAAAGCGGCTGGACTAATGTATTCATTAGCTTGCCACCGTAGAAAGATTGTAATTTTTTATGATATTTCTTTAATCATCTTGTCACATTCAAGTACCAAACGCCCTCGCCTCCCCAAGGAGTCAACGGGCTGTCTGACAAACGTACATACATTCTCCAGTTATATCTTGTCACCAGAGAGCGTCATGCGTTCGTGTCGTCTCCACTCCATAACCAACGGGCTGACGTGGTTGTTCAATATCTTGCTGTAATGTATTGTCAAGTGACTAATATAAAATTGAAAAAAAAGTCTTGGGAAACCAAAATAAGCAATTTCGTTTATTTTGATTACCTATTTATCCAGTTATTTTGATTATTAACGTCAAACAATTTAACCGATTTTAATAAAAAAATAATAAAAACATCCTTTCAAATACAAAAAGAATTTTCTAAATCAGTTTATAAATGACGAAGATCTGAGGTAACAAACAAAAAATATAGTCTCAGGAAGGCGATTAAAAAAAAAGGTTTAAATAGACACGTTCACGAAAGTGGCGCTTACTAGGAGCAGTCTATATCCAGCAGTGGACCAGTAAAAGCTGATGATGATGAGGCACTTTAACTTACAGGTACTAAGGGCCGACACATAGGAATAAACGTGTTGCCCGACAAAGCCTCATTGTACAGCATATCACACAAGAGCCTCACCCCGGTAGTCCACCTCCGTCCCGTGTCCATATCCAACGGGCTGACGTGGTCACTCAACAACTCAGTGTTTTATTATATAGACTCACCCACGCAGAAGGTCGAAGCGTTCGATTTTGATTTGCTGACGGGCGAGATCAGTAAGTATCTACCTAAGTTAAAACACATTTCTAAAAGCATTATGTTGGAGGAGGAAACGGTAGAACATGTATTCAAGTTTTGGGGGTCCAGTTGCTCGCATCTGTGCTCTAAATATCCTTTGAATCCCCAAACCTACCTGCTGGGTGGTGCTAAAATAGCTACAAATAGTAGCAGTAGAACTTGTGCAAAGTTCGCCCGGAGAAGTACTGCCTTTACACCTGGTAATCTGCCGCCAAGCAGTGGTGCACTCGCATTGCTGTGTTCCGGTAGTAGGGTATGGGTGCCAGTGAAATTACATATGCATGAATCATAACATTCCCGTCTGCATTGCATATCCTGTGCCTGCGATCACTAACATGATCCAGCACAATAGTAGCATGCTGTTTATGAACGAAAAATTGTCTTACATTTTTGTATTCTCGATATAAATCTGAATCTATATTTGAATTTGACTGGCCCTCATAAACGCAAGACTGGAGTCCTGGAGAGGGATGATGAAAGGCTGATAATGATAATAATGATTATTATGAGATGTTTTAATTTTTGTCTATGAATTGGCATACCTACTATAGACCTCAATTAGGGTTGTGAGCATGCCCACCCTACCCACAGGGTTGGGCCTGCGCCGGTTGGTAATGAGTATTGCAACATATGTTTGTTAACGTTAGCGAAGAATATTAGGCAATCATTTTGATAAGACCGTAATTGGTGTTGTTGTTAGAAGTATTTTTTGTTATGACTTGATAGGTGGGCGACGAACGATTATCGACATTGCGGTTCACGGGTATCAAAAAGCAATTCCTGACGGCATGACGATAGACAGAGACGGGAATCTATGGGTTGCGGTCATGTTTGGAGCCACTGTACGTGAGCGTAGCGGTTACATAAAATGTTGCGATGCGAATGATATAATAGCCCCACTGGTGCTTTGTTACATTCTCCAGAATCGATTGAATTTCTCTAAATTGAACATCATTGCATTGCATGCTTTCCCTATTCTTATATATTACTTCTATTATCTACTATTAGCCCGTGGAGTCCCATTGTTGGTTAAAGACCTGAATATTCTAAATTGCTTCTCATAAATGTTAATTTCAGTTTAAAACAAAAACACCTATCTCCATCTATAATATTGGCAGATTAATTATGTTCCAATTTAAAGCGTATCTTTGGAACGTGACTTTGACGGATCCCTAGCTTAGTTGGTAGTAAACCTACCTTCAAAGCGAGCAGTCCCGGGTTCGATTCCCAGCCGGGGCAAATTTTGTGTTTGCCTCGGTGCAGTCGTGTTTGCCCATTTCACTTGTGACACAAAATCTCAATGCAGGACATGAGTGTTTTAAACGATTTTACAAAAAAAAGACATTTGCATTTCCTATGACTGCCGAAGTAATCGAATAAAGGTTGAGAGTTGAAAATAACATGGACACTGGTTTTTTAACTCCCAAATTACATCAGTACCTAAATTAGACACCAACATAGAAATAAAGATGTACTAATGAGTCACATTGGAATGCAGTCATCGGATATGTACCTATGTGCCACCAAACATTTTAAAATAACTAGAAAGTATGTAGTATTAATTACTCGAAGAACTTTATTTGGCTGCTTTAGGTTCTACACATCGATCCTGCCTCGAGAAGGATCATATTTCGCTACCGACTGCCAGCATCCCGTGTCACCTCCGTCGCGTGGGGCGGGCCGAACCTCGACGAGTTGTTTGTGACTACGAGCCAAATCCATAACGACAATACGACCATCGGCAGTAGCAATGGCGCTATCTTCACGATAACAAATACGGGTTCCATAGGCGTGACGTCACATTGCTTTAGATTCGACAACGCCGATGAGTACTGATCAAAATGTTTAATTAATAATAAAATAATGCAATCGAAGGCTGTTTTATGATATCTCCGCTAAATGACGGCTCCTTAGATTAGTTGATAATAACCCTTCTAAGTGAGGGGTCCCGGGTTGGATTCCCGGCCGTGATGAGAGTAGTTTGTTCTCAGGTCTTTGTCTTATTTATCCATGCTACCTGCGACACAGGGAATCCCAAGTGCACATTGTAAAAGTCACATCGTGACGGCAATTATTTTGACATCATCCGCATCATCCACACTTCAGAGTAGGTATGTTTCTAAGCGAGTTGCAGTTGGCACCGTGATCGGGTCGATTTATCTTGTTTTAGCAAATTGTTCAACCAAATGAAAGAGAATACAAGTCGATACAATAATTTGTCAATGAGATAAGCATCTTGGTCATAGCAATGTCACATCACTGTAACGCAAAACTTGTTACGTAAATCGTCCAATAGTAAACGTGTGGGCAAAAAGGCGATATTTAGGTTTTTTTAATGTAACTAAAATGACAGGACGACCCACCTGTATTTTAGTGGTTACCACCGCCCATAACAGCAATACGACCTACGTCCTCCCGGACCGGATCATGAGGAGACGTCCGAGAACCCGTTGCACCCGATCCTTCCACCGGAACATATTTGCCAAGCAGCAAAGCAGCGGTCAACACCAACCACATCACACCCTTCCCAACCCATCAATAAGAGGGCATCACTGCTTGGCGGAGAAGTGGCAATATTTATCTTCGGACGAATAAGGCACAAGTACAAAGGGAGCAACAAAAAGTAACAATAGAATTGCTTCTTTTTGTTGCTCCCTTTGCATCATCCAGATGTGTAGGGAGACTAAGATAATCACCTATACAGACAAATAACTGGACCCCCAAATCACTAAGCAGGAAGGATGGATGTTTTATGTTATGAATCTACTAGGAACTTAAACTTACTATGTTTACTTAAGTTTGGGATGTAAGCAATAAAAATTAAATAATGAAATAATTTATTAGAGCATAAATACAACCAGAGAAATTTAACAAGAAATAGTTTAACAATTTTAGAATCTAACAATAATAAACACAACGTGACAACAGCGAGACTAGAAAATAGTGGTCGATCTATGTGTACGAAGTGACACGATGCACATTGGCATTTAATGATTTTCCATTGACCGTACGCATATAACGTAACGCAGAATACTCCAATTTCAATCCAGTAAGGGATGGATTGTGTATAGTTTTCAACATATTTTAGTAACAGTAAAGAACGTTTTACTATTATAAATACATTTTCAATACACATGTTTGATTATGTTGTGATGTGACGAAAATTCACTCATAGGACACCTCAGGATTATTTCAAGCGTACTATGGGGTCTATATGAACGGAATTCCGTTTAATTTTTCACCAAAGCAAAGTGTCTTCTACTCCGTAATAGCTACACAAAGCCTACACGCCTACAAACCCCCTTCCCCTCAAATGCGTTACGTTATTCGTGAACGTGCCCTTACGACGAAAAATCAGTTTACAACATATCACTCCCGACAATACATAACAAGTTGTAACATTAAACTTTTATACGATGGATAACATCAAAACAGTTTCAAAATTCGATACTCATTTAAAATACATCAAAATATTGGAGAAGACACTGACATAATTTGTTTGCTTTGTATCAAAATAATTATATCATTAATATACAGCGTTAGGCACATCAGTATAATATTTTAAATAAACTTTTTTTTACAGTCAAATCAAGTCATTATTATCAATATATCATTTAAGCAATATTATGTTCAAAGTTTTTTTTTATATTTAGCAAATTTTAGAGAGTTCAATGGATTATGAGATTCTGGAATTTTAATTGACTTATATGTAACACGAAATATATACATACAATTTTAGTCCTAGAATGAGTGTAGAACAACTTTACATATTTATTATAAAAGTTACAATAGAATTATTGGTAACATCATACACTACAATCGTATTCAAGAGCACTGGCAGTGTTGTGGCGTTACAATAATGTAAGTGATAATACAGATACAAGTTATTTAAAGATCGGTACAGATCGCTTATTACTATGTAACATGTACAATGTAAACAGTCTACAGCGATCTTGATAATTTTAATTATTTCAACACAGGAAATATTCCAAACTACATGCCGAAAAACTTTTAGAATATGATTTTTTGTGCCTAGTCTAGTAATTGTTCTAGTCATAATTTGATATACGTCAACTACTCAGTTTCACACCTAATCAACTGACATTCACTAGTTCTTATTAGCATTCGATTAATACAACTATTTTACAATTTATTATTATTTAAGTAACACGCATTTACGATAAAACACTTCTACATAATTGCAATACGTGAAATGTGACTTACTCTAAAAATCCTTGATTCATGGTGTTATTTCAAATATATTAATCACATGTTCATAAATATCTCACTAATAACGTAATAAAAATAATGACTAAAAGCCAGTTATATTTCGTTCGATTCAACTAATCCTATAGGAACTACCTTTTATAAACCGAGCGGGAGTCGTTTTAACCTTTATATAATAGCCGCACTCAGGAACGAAAATAAAACAGATACGTTCAAGATGTTTCAGCTTGCCAACTTTGAACTTTGAATCTGCTGTCTTCAAATACCGATATTATTGTAAATGTTTCTTTAAAAATATTAACGGAAAAAAGTCTAGATGCTAACTGACTCTGATCTGAGTGCGGTACATAATTTAAACTTTCTATTGAAGCCCTACTTTTTAATCTAGGGTTTTTATGGATCTTTTTTATATTTCATTAAAAAAATAAAATGTTATATGTCTTTGGCTCTATGTCTGCCGTACATCTTTTATATATGATACTTACGCGGTTTCAAACAACAAACAACTATTTCAACAAATATAAATATTTAGAATTATTCTTATGTCTATCATTACATAATAGCTCGATATATCTCCTTCGAAGCGTCCGGGCGGATTATCTTAGTAATTTGCGTTACTGACCTCACTAAACGACCGATTAGCATGTGGCATTGAGCCACGACAGCCGAGTACTAGACGGTAATCCATGTTATCACAAAATGATGACTACTTATACAATGTTTGCTGATATCGTCGTCTCTATCGAATGTCTTGTGACAAAAAGAGACGGTGATTAATTATGCCATCGATTGTGATGACATGACAAAAGCAACGTGTGTCCACTACAAGTTACCAACGACCGTCTTAACTTGGCTATTCTGAAGTTGCAAAGGGTCAACATATATTGTTGTCTCTTTCCTTCTTTTATTCATGGTAAGAGACAAAAGCTTTTGCAGCCAACTTTAACAGTAGCCAAGATACGTCGGAACTGCACTTCTGGTACAGAATGTAGGCTATCCCGAGTCTGCACAGAACACTTATGTTGTTTTGTTCCTAAAACTTTTATATTCTGTAATCTTAATTTCAAACTTGTCATCAACTCTTAATAAAACGCCATATTTAGAGAAAATTAAGACGTTTTATCAAGTCTGGTATCGATCAACATTAAACGCAGTCAGTAGGTGACTTGTAGTGGTACCTAGCTGCTTGTATAAAGGACAATTTATTACAAAACTAACTTACACTATTCTCACTGGATTTGCAAAGAAATAAGAATATGCATTAATGTGGTCTGTCATTCTACATTAACTTTGGTTGATCAGCAAATGTGACCATTACGAAATGTTATTTTACATGTAAAACAACATTTCGTCTACATGTTAGCTGAAAACTGTTTTGTCTTTCTGTGTCAATTTTCTTACTCTCAAAGAGAAGGACAAAACACGATTCAGTCAAATACTAAATTGGGAAAAATACTATAGAATCATCCTTTTTAAGGCTCTCACAATCTAGTAAAACCTAATTGATACTCTACATCGCTTTGTTTTTCTTCTACAAATAAGCTTGTATCCTAGATAGCAAATCAGCCCACAATACTTCACCGACGTTACGAAAAGGAATTTTAATTTACTTGCGATAGGTTTGCCGATTTACCGTTTTTCACCCCTAAAACTGGCCAAGTGTAAAAGGCCCCTAAAATTATTACCGATACTGTTCACGCCCACCACAAAAAGAGCTTACCAACTTGTAAAAGGACCTTAAAAATCATAGCCATATAAAAGTAATTTATATTACTTATAAAAATTAATTTTATATGGATATGATATGGTTCCAATTTACCGTTAATGTTTCACGTCCACAAGAAACTGGGCAATTGTTTCCAAGCTTGGAAAATGACAAGCAAAGACCTCACTAACGTTAAGAAAAGGAGTTTCTGTTTTTTGTATGTTAGGAAAGCACTTGCTGTTACATACAATTATCCCAGCACGAAAACACTTGGAGATTACCAACGATACAGAAAGGTTTGACAATCTATTGAGTGTTGGGGTATCCGAACTTCTCCTTTGGTGCGATAAGGCCGGACATCATGTCGAAGGTGTTCCCGTCCGGGGTAAGCCGCATCTCCCCTTTTTCCGTGTTCACTAGAAGCCAGCCAGAAGAGTCTATTCCGGTCACAGTGCCGGTAGTTGTCGTGCCCGAGTCTGTAAGTACCTTTATCTCTTCATTTCTGAAAAGAAATATAATTGTAAGTGTGGATAAAACGACTTCAACTGATCATTAAGTACATGAGGGTTATTTTTTTCGAGTGTATGTATGTATATTTCTTTGGCGCGGTCTGTAGCCTAAACGTCTGTTTATTTTCAGAGTTCCTGAGTTTCAGATCCTGGATTTTAGTTTTAAGGTATCGTCGGTCGGTTGTCGCGTCGGTTTAAGACCATTTGCTTGCGGATTATTTTCCCGCGAAAAATTACATAATAAAAGTACACTTGTACAAATGTAACTACTGATCCAAATTGTTTGGGATACCGGCAGTTTTAATCTAGATAAAATACAGAAAACGATGATAAGGATGGTACCTAATATTGTGAAAGAAACGTATTAATAGCGCAATATTTTCAGACACAAATGATATTCTAAAATCTAATCTTATCCTGTCAGGATTTACATTGATTTGTCTTCTGAAGGAAGCTGCTTCAATAGGAATTATATACGTTCTAGAAAACAAGATTTGTTCCCGAATTCAGGTAAACATAAACACACCATTTAGAAGCTCTGACGCGCTAGGAACTAATCTTTACGTCGTGTGGAGTCATGTCAGTAACTCACGTGTGCAACCAGTAGGTATAGTACTGCTCCCTAAAGGCATCGACCCCGCCGTCAGTGGTCATGTACTCGAGAATACGCTCCAGCTGAGAACAGTACCGTGCGAGAAACTTCTCTATCGACATCGGCGGTATAGTTGTCCTATGCTGTCGATTGTGTTCCGATATTATGTCGTTCACGCACGAAGTTGGTGTACTGTTCGATATGTTTACGCCCGTGCCTGGAACAAAGTTTTTTTTTATCGGAATCAAAAGATGAGATTCTAAGGTGCACTCGCGTTGCTGTTGGTGTGGGTGCCGGTGAAGATTCAGGCTATTGAGACATAAAATCCCCGTCTCAGAGTGACGGGCGCTTGTACTTGTACTTGTAGAGCGGACTGTTTTCCGCAACTAGGCCGCCAGTGGGCCCTTTTTGCGTGACGGGTGGAGGATGTCACTCCAGCCACCCGATGTCCTCCAGGAAAGCAAGCAGCTCATTGCTCAGCGTGACGGGCGCAACGCGTAGCGTATTATATATCTCATACTTAAGTAGTGTGTTGTAGTATAGTATCGAGTCGTATTTTCGCTGTTCAAGGCAGCGGTTACGGCATATATATGTATAGTGGAAGCACATGTATGAAGTCAACCGTTGTGAATCAAACCGAGTGCGATCGGAGCCAGCTGAGAACGCAACGGAAGCGGACTTTTAATCAATATTTGTTGCAGATTTCAGTTTTTGATTGGCAAAAGAAATAACGGGCCACCTGATCCAAGTAGCCAGCATCCAACCATCGACATCTACAACACCAGATGCAATGGTGATGTTTGTATTTGTTAATACATATTGTCCTTAAACATTTGTGACTTTGGTTTTTTGTGGAATGCTTAGGAGATAGGACAAAATAATTTAATACTCTGTGACTCACCAATAGAAACGATGACATCGTCGCCTATACAGTTCGCAGTGGTGATTGTGCCGCCAATTTTAACCTCTCGACCATAGTAAATATCGTTCGGCCATTTTATTCTGAAATCACGACAAAAGTTAAACGAACGCTTGCAGTGCGCAGTGGTGTAAAAAATATAGTATAGTATATAATAAACGTTTACACACTCATACCTCTGCACTAGGATTCCCTGTGTCGCAGATGGCATGGACAAACACATAAACACAAGACAAACACCCAAGACCCGAGAACAAACTTCATGCTCACCACACAAAGTGTGCCCCGGCCGGGAATCGGACCCGGGACTCCTCGCTCCGAAGGCAGGGCTACTACCAACTAAGCCACGGAGTCGGATATAGTATAATAAAAAGTATATGGTGTAAAATATGTCCTTATCGGGAACATATTCTAAATTATTTTATGATACACATAACGCGAGGTATTGCCCCCATAACCATTTGCGCCAAGTAGTGCACGAGAATTTTGATTTACTCGAGATTATGAAGTGGTATAGAATATTCTTATATTTATAAAAACAAAATTGTAGTAGAAAATAACTTTTTTTGTGAATAAAATTTATGGTTTCTACTAAAATGCCGCAATTTAGTCTGTTCTTTTAACATGGGAGAGCGTGAATAAATAAATGATTATGATAAACTCTAGTATAGTATAAAGAGAACAAAAGGATCTTTAGTTCTGTCTCTCTTATAATATTAAATGGGAGATTACCTTATATCGAGGTGTTCGTAGGCGGGTAGAGAGCGTATAGCGCGCACCACTGCCAACGCTGACGCGTGTTGCACTAGGGGCAGTTCTGGAGATACTTTCTGCCACACCTGCGACCAATGCACGACATAAACGAATGTTGATCTTCATTACGAGTTTTATGATTCTCGAGTAAGATGACGATAGATGGAGCTATACAGTTTAATAGGTAGATTTAGTAGGTGTTTAGATGTTGGTTGACTCGTAAGTATAAGATTAGTGTGTATTTCTAGGAATGTCAAACAAAGTAGTCCGTGAAAAGACCATTTCTGAGATACGCGAAAAATATGTGTATATACAAGAATTTCTCGTTTAAAGTAAGCACGTTTAAAGTAAGAAAGTAAAATTCTCCTTCATGTGTATAGCGAGTAAAATGGTTATAACATACAGACGGACAAACACACTCAGTTTTAGTGAGTCACTTAAACTATGTTCAACATATTACAATATAAATAAATATCTCCTTACTTCTATAAACTAACCTGCAAGGATATAGCGGCTTGTCCGACCGGCGTAATCCACAGGTTGCCGCCGCGGCCCTTCCCAGCGACTTGTCGCCGCGCGACCGCCGCGACGCCGTGTGCAAGGGCCGCGCCCGTCACCCGCATCGTGGACGATATCGTGTCCGTGTACACGACTAGCCGGCCCAGAGACGTGGTTGTAAGGTTCTGAAAATATAGCCTTCATTTTGAATGAATACTCTTTATTGTACACCTCGGTAGCAACATACATAATAATAAAAAAAAACATATAAAAAGAGGTTACAATGGCGCCCCGCGGTGTTACCCACGGTTAAAAAGTCAACATGAGTGGATGGGAAAAAACTGGATTCACTTTTTCGGGATAAAAAGTACCCAGCCTATAATCCAGGGTATGAGATACCTTAATAACAAATTTAATCCAAATCCATTCAACCTGTTGAAGAGTAAAAAATATACACAAACAAACTAACAAGAGCAGGCCGGTGTCCCTGTGGGAACATTAAAAGGCTGATACAGATAATATAAAAGCCAAAATTTTATTTACATCGTAGTAATCGACCGTAGAGAAGTGTTCCGGACACTCGTACACGTGGACAGGCAGGTAGGACTCCGATGGCGGCTGTAGCGGCGCCTCGTCGCGGAGGCACCACTGCACAGTGATGCCATCTAGCGGCTGCACGCGGCGACCTGACGCGTCCGCCGCGCACCAACGCTCCAACAATTGGAGCTTATACTGTTTCAAAAATAAACTTTACTAATCGACTACCATTAAAGAGACGCTTTTGTAACAAACAGCAGTTATTATTATCCGTGTTACCGAGATATTTACCATGATTTGTGAGTTTTGTTGACCCACGATATTTACACGAACACGAATAATAATGTTCATAACCATGATAGTTTTAAAATTTAAACAGCGGGGTAGTTATTTAGTTGCAGTCAATTTCAAATTTAATGTAGGTATAAATCTTGAGTGAGATCAAGTTCTTGCTCGACCAGTATGGAAGGTAGAGGTAAGGACGATCATCTCTGTGTATGAAATGTGCCGAAAAGCGTCCAAGTGGGAAAATTTTAAAGACAGTGCCAAAAAATATTTATTAAAAAATGTTAATGTGAATGAATGAATGAATGAATGAATACTCTTTATTGTACACCTCGATAGAAAAATACATAACACAAATAAAATTAACAAAACAATCACAAAAAAAAGAGGTTACAATGGGCGGCCTTATCGCTAATAGCGATCTCTTCCAGGCAACGAAAGAAAGGCATGGAAAGAAATGAAAAATGTGAAAACCAAAATCAACATGAGTCACTTGCAACTCCATAATTTTAATAAAAGGTATGTGATGAGTTATCAAAATAATTATAAAGGGGAAAACAATTATTTTATATACTGTTGGTATATGCAAAAATAATTTTTCTATGAACAATAATTCATATAAATTTATTTCATATACTGTTGGTAAACTCAGCTCAGTACACTCCGTTCACAACTGCAAAATTCATATCATTTTCACATACTACGCTATTTTGGTGGTATCTTGAACTGTAATTTGCTGCTTAAGGCTACTTTCAACTTGTCCCCCACATAAGACACCTCCTTACCTCTACCCTCACGGCAATAGTAAACAAAGGTACGCAATTTGATTCTTGAAATTGATTGCATTATGCATTGTATAATGCTAGTGTAAGAGGCCCGAACCCAATAATTATCTTATACTAAAAGTCCAGTAATAAAACATAATATAAAAAGTTTTGTATTTGGCTGCGAGCCCTTTGAATATATCTGGGATAGAGCAAATATTAATTCAAATTCAAATATTAATTATAGGAAATAACTGAGATAAAAATGCGTTACAACTGAAACATTATACTATACCATCCAGATGATTGATGCAAACAGATGCCTGTATTGAAATTACTCGTATGTTATATGGGTGAACAGTCATGTTTGATTTTATATAATTAATGTGTATAAATATAATTAGTAGAGTAATAAAAGGTATCATGCAACACTGCAAAATTGCCTAAAAATTAGAAACAAAAAATTATGTTAAAATCTATTTGAGATTTACAAAATAGGACAACTAAATAATATTTAAAAACAAATCTTCAATCTCGAGCTTCAGCAAACACCATACAAGTCTTTGTATGGTATACAGAACACCACATCAAATGAAAAAAAAAAAATGTATTGCATTTTTATCATTGTGACCATGTATTTTATGTTCTTAGCGTATAATATAATGTGTTTAAAGCATTAATTAGGTACGTACAATAAACAGCAGTGTAATTATAGCGTGCGTACAATTCTGACACAACATTGAAGTGTTTATATGCGAAGCTGCAAATTAATTCGAGAGATTTCAATCGAAACACTACATTGGCACATGTTCTTGGAATTTCAATGTTTTCCCTAGCACATCGTTTGGTTCATATTAAACCTTAGCAGCTCGTCGTGGAACTTATAGATTTACAAGCATTCGTTGAGGTACAGAATTAAATATTCTCGATTAGATTTTAGGGAATGATGTCCCGTGACGTCGCTTCCCAATTCAGGCGACATCGCGCGACATTTTCTTAGTCGACTCGGCGACTTGCATTACATTTCCTCTATATAAACGCGTATTGAGGAATTTTTTTCCTAGTGAATACAAGGTTCAAAATTCAAGAAATGTTAGTTTCTATCGAAATCTCTGTGCGAAGCTTTATAAAGGTATGGACACACATAAATATTCCGAAGCGTGGTGCGTCTCACCGGCCATCACACCGTCACGTGGCCGGGGCCGGCGCAGCTCGGCCACGCCCCCTAAACAACAACCTACGTCACTCTTATTTACTTTGGAATAGAGGTGAGTTATCAGTGAAAATTGGCACTTTGTATTCTATTATGAATTGGCAAGGGTCTATTAAACGGAATTTGCTGAAAATTTTCATCAAATTTTCAATAAATTAACACAGTTATGTGAAAATAAGAGGGCTAAGTGTTTTACCAGCTGTTTTCGTTAGGTTCGTGACATTTCATCGTACAGATATTTGTAATCCCGTCTTTTTCTGTTTATTCTATCACGTAGATAGCATCACATATTTTTGTTAAGAACCTATTATGGAATTCGTAGACAATGGTGAAGCAGGGCCTTAAGATATAATCAGTCACAGATATTATATTACATAAATACACGTGTGTAAACTAAAATATTTATCTAGTAATATACAGCTGTGTTGTAACAAGTAAATTTACAAAAAGTAAAAAAAAAACCCTAACTGAGTTATTCGTTGCGAACTCAAGTTTAATATAATTGAAATTGTATTTTTAGAAATACAACTAAAGCTTTATGCAGCAAGGATCATCAAATGCCGGTAAAACAGATTTTACATATACCAGATGACATGCAAAATAAATTGGACCATGACAAAGGAATTTGCCACAAGACCAAAGACAGACAGATAAATACAGTCAAACTTATATTTATATAAAAAAGATATAAAAAAAAATTAACTTTTATTAATTTTGTATGTTTGGTAATATTGTTGAACATAGGTAACGGTAGTGTAAGAAAATATAGGGAGCGAGTAGGTAGGGAGTAGAGCGTGGTGGCCCAGGGGCACAGACGCCGACTTTCAATCTGAAGGTCGCTGGTTCAAACCCACACGTGCACCAATGAGCTTTTTCACTTGAAAAATTTATGTGGGCAATACCACGTTCTCAAAACGGTGACGAAAAACATCGTGAGGAAACCGGCATGTCTTAGAACTAAAAATTCGACGACATGTGACATCTACCAATCCTGATTGGGCTCCCGTGGTAGATCAGAGCCCATTCACACTCAATTATCGAGAGTAGGCCAGTGCCCAGTGGAACATTAAGAGGCTGGTACGGAGGTATCACAAATCTAATTTGTTTTGACGGTATATTTGTACCATTAACGAATAGAACACAAAGTGCCTTGTGAATTCTATGACATGAATCAAGAGTGGATTGTGAGACCAAATGACGGTGTTCTCTAAGAAGCTTCAACCTCACTAATTGAAATATCATCACACATATTTAAACCAAAAAATACCATTGTGTTAACAATTCGAACCTAAACGCAACATTTCAGCAATTTACTAGGATTAATGGTGGTGTATGTAGGGATAGAACTAGAATCTACCAGTATATCGCTGCGCTTGAATAAACCGCGAAATAAAACGGCGGACAGGTATCCTAGATTAAAACTTATACATTTTAAATGCATCCCAAAAATACTTCCAAATTCCGCTTAATTCGTCTCTTAGTTCAGTATTTAACCAGTCAATTCGTATTGCATGGTACCCCTCAACCTAAGTGAGACAACCCCTTATAGAGAAGGCCCTTAATAAATACGAATGATATAAAGAAACAAAAGAAAAAATTTATAAAAAAACGATTTTTGATTTTTGTTTTCAATCACGAAACGCGATATATATACGATTATATTTTACAGTATCAGGGCGACCAAGCTTTTTTTATGTGTGAAACGTATTTTTGTAAAACAATGCGTTTTTTACAAGAAATACAATTATACAGGTAGACTTAACCAGCAAAACCGTATCTAAACACAAAATTCATCCAAATTGTCAAAGCCGTTTCCGGGATACGCGAAATAAATAAATATTTATACAAGAATTGCTCGTAAGATGACAAATTATTTAGATTAACAGCGATTTACCGGTAGATTAAAAACAAAATAAATCTTTAATATGTATAAATAAATATCTCACCACATGGTTCCCCAAGAAGAATCCCCTAGTAAACTCGACCTGCGCGATCTCGGCCGGCGACTTAACGTGAAGCCCTAGAATATCACCCAGTATCTTATGGATTATCTCCAGGCGGGCCTCGTTTGATCTACTACCTTCGTCGACCAAGTAGTCGCTTGGATCAGCTTCTAAATGAATCTGAAACAAATCGGTTTGTCTAGATCAGGGCTTTGAACTTAACAGATTCTGGGAGGGTTAGTGTGTATTAGATCGATCTCGTCTTATCATGGCAGTGGACGGTAACTACGGGCTTTAGTAGGTAGGACGGGCTGTATCTGACTGCCTATTACAACCATAGCCGCCTGTCTTTCCCTCATCAAAAAAAAAAAAACTTTTCACCGATATATTGATTTGTATTTTACCGTTTGCCAAATTGAAATGAGCCTCACTCATTTTTCATCTATAATATTATCACCAAGAACTAATTCTAAGCTCTACTCAAATTAAATTAGTTATCGTGCCGTTTTAGAAAAGCGAAATCTTCCTTCATGTTCGTAGAAAAATAATTTTTCATTAATGAATGAAACGTAAACTTGTAAACTTTACGTAAACGTACACTACACTTACATCAAATAATATGTTAGTTTTGCCTAATCCTGAGTTTACCTGTGAGAATATAGCGATGCCGCCGTTCGTGAGGTCCGTGGCTTGCAACAGAGATGGGGTCCTCCAAGTTTCTTCGGAAGCCAGCACTTGTATGTCCAACTCGTGACCTGGGTGACCGGTGTATTTCGACGGCCTATAAAGGTTACCAAATACTCCCATTTACGAGGTATCCCCAATAGTGACATATATAGCAAAAAGCCTAAAAGAACTCGGCGAGTTCCTGTGATTTCCAGGTCTAGATTTTTGCTTTACGTGTCTTTCTTTGGACATACTTGGTATATGAAAACAAACAACTTTAGTGTTATCTTTTTCATTGGTGCGGATTTTGTTGGCAACAAACTAATTTCAAATTGATCTTACCAAAATGATTGCTGTCTCTTTTACTCAATATGAACAACAAACAACATTACATTTAGTTATGATTTAATCCGGCACCAACAGAATGACCACCAATCTATATTGAAGTAATAATAACTTAATAATATGCGTAAGATAAATTTCCATTCCGGTAATTTTAAAACTTGCATGATTATGTTTTGTGTAATTATAGTGAGCATGAGCAAATAAATGGATATATTTACAACTAATGAACCCTATGATAATGTAATGTGTAATATTTTGGATGGTATTATATATGGGAAGCAGTGTCAGCCCTTAAATTTTCTAAAATGCAAGTTACAAATAGTTTATAAAATATTATAACAAAATACTGCTATATATTCCGCAGCTACACCAAGTAAAAATCCTTTAAATTACTGCACATCCATGCATAATAAGCAATGTTATTTTAGTGGCATGACGTGCAAACAATTAAATGATACAAAATGGATGCAAAAGGAACGGACCTATAAATCTGTGAATCCAGATTATACAATTGAAAAATGGAATAAAATACAAAATTATTGCATGTCTAACTAACAACTGTATTTTACAAAAATATTGCAGATCTAAGAACTGTATTTCCTACATAATATATTTATTCGCGTACCAACAAAGATTAGCTTCCTGACTTGCTCTGTAAAATTCGTAAAACATTATTGGTTCGTAAGCACAAGTATATTTTACAATAAGCTCGAAGCTAAAACGAGAATGATACTCACTGTCTATCACTTTCTGTCGAAAACTGTTTTTTGGCGGGAGAGGCTTGGTAACAAAATATATGGTGCTTCATCTTAACAGACTTCCACTTATCGTAAGTAAATTGAACTAATTCATTTTCGCGAACCTGAAACAGAAAAACAAAAGTTATAGTAGGTATCTGCTTAACACTTTTAGCATCGTTAATCTTGTAGCGATGATACTATTAGTGTTGAACCAAACTAAATTTATACACTCATACCTCTGCACCAAGATTCCCTGTGTCGCAGATGGCATGGACAAACACAGAAACACAAGACAAACACCCAAGACCCGAGAACAAACTTCATGCTCACCACACAAAGTGTGTCCCGGCCGGAAATCGAACCCGGGACTTCTCACTTCGAAAGCAGGGCAACTATCAAGGGTACCGGTCTGCGGCTGTGCCCCTGCAAGTAACAGTACATCGGCTACAGCTAACATAATACCTCGGCAGTCTTGTAGTGAGGCAGCACTGCGTGAAGCAGGTCTGAGCAGAGCGCGAGCAGGCGCCCACCGTCTAGTAAGTGGGCGAGGAGCAGCGGAGCCCCTCGGCCCACGCACCCCGCCACCGCCACGAGGGCGCAGCGCCCGCGCCACGCTCCACTCTCCAGCGACTCGCGAGTAATACTATATAACGTGTACCTGGAAGGTACGTACAATTTTGATGGGGATAAAAAATAACTTACACGAACTAAAGTAAAGTAATTTTGTACTTAGAATTTACGCAACGTAAGACTCGTTTACAGACCGTCGAGTTGCTTGACTATTAAATGAGTCATTATTTACTATTAAATTCCGGTAACGCATTTGAGTCGAATTTGACGATAATAATTATTCAATATGAGTTACTATATAATTACAGTATACGTAATTAATTAGACGCACGTGAAGCCCCCATACCATGTCTAAATAGATTACTAGATAGAAAAAAAATATTATTGCAGACGTAACCATAAAAAGTGGAGTTTGGATAATGGATAAGCCGACACCATAGAAATTACGTGTGACAATTTTAAGTGCCACTATTTGACATGCAAGTGTCTGTTACGAATATTGCGTAAGATTGCCCGATTTGTCTAATTGTTTTAGTACCCTGGACACTCTTCAGGTACGAGATGATTAAAAGGCTGCTATTCGATGCCCGAGATGATAAATTAAATTCAATGTTCGCTAACTCAGAACGTTTCATGTGAAATGAAAAACATAAATCTGCCTCCAGTATTTTAAAACTATTCTTACAATTATTTAAAAGAAATTAATTTATTGTCCATTTATGTAAGTGATATATTATGGCCAGATGGTTTACAGCTCCAAAATGGGGCAATCAATTAAGCCAAGGCAAAATGACTGCCCCCTTATTAAGCGATCCTATAATAAAGATGGTAGAGATACCAGATCCTTCTCCTATGCGCATACTGGAAAGTCGCAACAGTAGTTTGCGTCTGTTAGTTTGTTTCCACCTTTACGCACAAATATTTGCATTACGGAATGAGTTTCAATATATTCCTATTTACATTACTTTTATGCAAGATTTTTGTTCAACGGAACGAACAAAACGTGCCATCCGAAACACGGTGGGTTAATTCGGCTCTTTACTTACAAATATGAAATATATAACTCGCCACGAGTACCGTAGGCATTTGATTATACAGGTTACATTTAGAAGCGTATATACAACTATTAAAAGAAAAACATAAGACAATAAATCTATGAAGACAGTTTCAGGCAGTATTAATTTCTTGCTTCTTTGCACATCCCAATATAGACTTCATAAAATATCGAGACTTTAAAACGTCGCGTTCCGCAACGACGTCAGATATATATACAATTTCATCAGCATGGGAATGAGAATATAATAAAACTCCAGACTGGGAATGGAGGGTCATCGAGGGTTACTCATTTTATAAGCTATGACAACGCCACACTCCTTTCCAGACAATGCCACACTTGCTGGAATGCCAATCCACTATGGGTGATTTAATGCGGGCTACCAGAGGGGCCACTGACGTAGCGAATTTTTGGGCAAATACTATATAAAGGTTTATTTTATCGACACGAAAGAAGAAGAATAAACTATTACTGCTACAAGCGGTTGTGAAAATGAAGCTCTAATCTCGTTAAAAATAATCGTGTTCGGTAAAAAGTGTGACAGTTACTATTATGCATAATGGGAGTAA
Organism: Aplocera efformata; assembly: GCA_921293045.1. Taxonomy (NCBI): domain Eukaryota; kingdom Metazoa; phylum Arthropoda; class Insecta; order Lepidoptera; family Geometridae; genus Aplocera; species Aplocera efformata. Next base: position 5,824,296 of record OV121057.1, read on the forward strand.
AATACTCTTAGTCAAATCAATACTACCATATCAATTTGGACACATCCTTCAGGGTGAATCTTTGATTATAAATCTAATACTCTAGTTTTATAATTATTCTACATACAAAATTATTCTACAAGCTAGTGTGTATTGTTTTGAGACTCGCCTCCACAGTGGTTTGATAAGTCTTTAATCAACAAAATTTGCCTACCTTAAGAATGGATTTTGTTTATTTAAGTGTGCTTAGCAACAAGAGGCCTAATACTCTTTTTGAAAATCTGCATATGTATGAATCGGAATCTACAATTGCTTTGATTATTAAGAAAGCTGTTAAACATCATCTTTCTCTTTGCAATCTACAGAAGACACTTACCATCAGACAGGCCGACTGCCGGTCTGCTGACTTTAAAATAAAAATTACTTTTTACTAAGTGGCCAATTGTAAAAACATATTGAACTGCTACATAGCGCGAGACATTTGAAACTAATGTGACATGATTGTGTATGGTTATAGCTATTTAATGAAGTAAATAAAATAACACTCACCTGTCACAATCCAATACTTTCCTAAGAGAAGCTTCTAAATTGTCCCTAGCGGCTACACTATCAGAATATATCAACACATTTGGTGATTTAGTATTGGCTAATGGACGGGAAGATTTGGTGGACTTCGCAGTGCCCTCTTGAGACATAGAGGCTTTGCCTGATTCTTCCTTTACTGTGGCATATGAATCCAATTGAGAATGTGGCCTCTTTGGCCCTGTGGTGCTAACAACTCTCTTGTGAGTGGTCACAGACTTAATTTGACTGGATATGTTGAGAAGTGAAGTTGAAAGCTGGCTTGTCCCTTTCTTCAAATCCAATTTGAGACTTGATTTCTTTGGCGTGATATTGTGTTGGATTTCAACAGTAACATTTTCTAGAACACAGTCCTTGTCACCTGATCCTTGTGGTGCAAATTGGAGTTCAATTTTTTCTTGACTGTTAGGCATTTCTACAATTTGTTGCACAACAGCCTCTATTGGTTTAGTTTGTGAGTTTTCAGCTTCATCATCTGCATTAAGAGACTTAGTTGTATTACAGCTGACATCAGCCAATGTTACGGTTTTTCTTGGTTGAGCCTCTATCACAGTGTCAGTGCTACCATTCATATGAGCTGTGTGATTTCTAACATCAGACTTTATATCCACAACTTTGGACAATTTCCTGAGCAATGATGCATGTACAGGCCAGTGGAAGTCTCCAAGAGTATTCTTAAGACTGTTTTGTATGTCGCTGCGTAAACTTCTCATAGAGATGTCTGTTGCTTTGTTCGGTTCCCCAGTTATGGTGACAGCTGAAAAATCATATTTGGTTGAAAATATTCCAATAATAGTATATCAAAAGTTAGCTAGTGTTACATATTAAATTTTAAAACAGAAAGGTACTGTTTCTTACTTTGCACCCTTACAACTGGTAAATTGTGGTCAATGACAAACTCCCCTCCAACAAAATTGAAACCAATAACACTAAGGTGCTCAATGTTGGTCTTTAAAACAATAGCTAGGTGTGTACCAGCCTTCCATGCTACTGGTTGGCCCATGGACTCCAACTGAAAAAGGCGAAGATTACATCACACAAATTGTTCAAGGGATTTTTACCACCAAACTAGACTCTAGATTAACAAATAAACTTACAATTAGGGTTTAAAAAAAAAACATGTTTGTAAAAAATTTAAGTACAGAACATACATTGGTATTTCATTTACTAAGGTTGAATATGGTTAGCTACTGTGTAGATCTTGAAAAAAAGTAAAGTAAAATAAATGTAAAGTAAATGTGAGACTTACACTGATCACTTCTTGATCACTTGCTTCATGAGGATCCATCTCACACTCAAAGAGCACATCAAGATCCAAGTCAGTGACAGGAGACTGTTCACTGAATCCTAACGGAAGGCCCCCGGCACAGGAAACCCAGTCACTGATTTCAATACACTGTGGTGGCTTCATGCTGCATATTCTAGTAGTATTTGTATAGTCCAGTAGGTCACAGAGATATGCATTCTTTGGATTGGTGCACAACTTTGAACTCAGTGTTGGTGTTTCTGGAATATATTTATTAATTCATTTATGTAGGTTTACCATTTTGACCAGCAAGGTCTTATAGTGTCAGCTAGATTGAGATCATTTTGAATCACATGAAGGAAAGGCATAATAAATGCGATTTTTTTTACGGATAACACGTAAATTTACTTTAAAGGCAGATAGTATTAGGAATTTTGTTTGATTGTCACCCAGAGGTAAGTTAAACATATGATGGCATAACAAAGGGTGTGAATTAGAGATTACAAAATGGGTAGAAATTTTAATCAAAAGGTAATACGTACCAGCCGCATTTTCAGGAACTTTGCAAAAAGCTACACTGGTGTTTCCGTTTAGGAACTCTAGCAGGCGAGATCGGAACGAGCGAATCCGCCAGGTCTTAATAAAAGTCATGGCAATGTATATTGGAGTAAACAGCATGATCACAAACTTGCACTTCACACTATTCAGAAATACATTTTATTCAAACTTGAGAACGAAAAGTCGCAACGAAATTGGGTTATCGATTCTAAAGTCCATCTATGCAGTATATTTTAGAATTTAACTTTTCCTGCATTAAGCGTGGTAAATATCTTGCTGCTTTGTAAATTATGTCACGTAAATTATTTATAACTTAAAAACCCACAGTGCTTATCATTTTATACACTCTTTTTCAAGGAGTTTAATTTTTGATAATTTCAATTTCACGCAAAGCTCCAGTCCCATCGTTCCATCCTGCCTGTGTGACCATCTCTAAGTTACAGATCCTGCCATCGACCCATTAACGTAGTCACAAATTTAGTAATTTAATGACAACCCATACCTTTTTTTAGAATTCTGCCGATATTTGACCAACTTAAATCTAAAATATGCCACTTGTTTGCCCGATAGTCTTTCATACTGTTATGTATTCATTGGGATAGGAAATAATAAACAACGTTTGTGTATTTTATTAAGTTAATTTGGCAAAATAAAAATATTAATGAAAACAATAAACATTTTGACCCCCGAATACTCAACAGTCATTCAAATACTTCAACTTCATTCAAAAAAATTCAACTTACCTGGGAGTTACTCCCCGAGCCCGAGCCCGAGGCGGGCTACCATTATTTTATGCCTATAATCAGACACAGGTAACTGAACGTTGTTAATTATTAAATAAATTATGAGTAAAACTATGATGATTCTCTGTGTTGTAAAGAACTTACCTTTACTTGTAACTAGATTTTTAGGTTCAACATCTGTTTCAGACGTATGCCAATTTCCAGCTATGTTAATTCGAGTTTTTGTGGAATACTCAGAAATCTGTCAAAACTTACCACATTTTAAAATTGCTATCATAATCTTTCACTGTGAAGATTTTTAATCAAATCTGCCTAAATGGCAAGAATCTGCCACAAATGGTCACACTTGTTTCATCATTTACGGTAGAACGTTCCGTTCCACGTAGTTTACTAGGATGTGCAGAATGTCACTGTCACTTATGTTATGTATTAATGCTATAGGAAAGCTATAAGTTTAGCTACATTTTATTAGAAAATATGTAATACAAATTAAACTACATACATTATGTATGTACAGTGCCGAAAGCAAATAAGATAAATGAATACAAATTTAAAGAAAAAATAATTTTAATAAAAATTGTATCGTCGGGAATTGAATCTCAATTATGAAACAACAGCATGACATATTTTGATTATTTTGCGCGAAACTGCCAGACAATGTGAAGCAAAGAGGAGAAAAACAACTTATAAATAGTTAAATAAAACTATTGTTAGTAGAACTAATTGAAATCGTCCCTCAAATTAATTTGATGGGTCAAAAATGAAGTATTCTTCATTACTTACCAAAAATACAATTATGATAATTTTTACATGCCTTTCTTGAGATATGCAAGAATACGCATATATTAGTATAGTATGGAGAGCCCTTCACTTGCATTCCCTGTGTTGTAGCTGACATGGATGATGAAGACACAGATAAACGATAAAAATTTTCATGATCCGAGGATAAACTAAACTTTCTGTCCGTCGATTTTATAGTATTTTCTTTTTCTTAGCTTAGATTGGTCTTAGCCATGTTTGGTAGAAATTAATGGAGCCGTTTAATGAAACTTTAGTTTTACGTCTAATATAACAATTTCATTATGGTAATCTTCGCAACGAAAAACTAAGGTCAGGGGATGTAAATTTTGAAATATTTTGAAATCCGGTTGGTTTGTTCCAACCAAACCGGGTGTAACTAAATATATAAAATAAATATTCATGAACATTTTACATAACGCCATCTAGCCTGAAACTAAGCATAGCTTATAATATGGGAACTAAATACTTAACTGATAGAATACTTAAATATTTGGTACTTTTGTTTTAAAATGGTGTAAATACATACTTTAAATATAATAACACCTAGACACAAAAAAAATTTTTTGTCACTCTAATGCTTGTCCTGGATATAAAATAAAGCTCTGAAAAATTCTCAAAAACTACAATTAAAATTTCTAACTAATAACTATCCATGTGGGTACCAAAAAGATAAGAGAGAGAAGATTGGGCAAACGGTGTTGGAGTTTTGGTTGGTTTGATTGTGGACAAACCCATATTTTGGGGGTTCAGTTGCTCGCGTTGCTCGTGTGTACCTACCGTTTTATTCCCTAGAGGCACCCCTTGGGTGATGCTATAGGAGGAACCAAAAGTAACAGTAGAACTTGTGCCAAGTTCGTCCGGAGAGGTACTGCACCACACCTTGAATCTGCCGCCAAGCAGTAATGCTCGCATTACTGTGTTCCGGTGGAAGGGTGTGGGTGCCGGTGAAATCACATGCGCATGAGACCTATTATTCACGTTTCGGGTGATGGATGCAGCAGGATGAATGCTCCTCTGTGTAACATCCAAATCTGATACTGAGTCACATTACTGTTGTCATGGGCGGGGGTCGCCACTTACCACCAGGTGGGCCCTCAGCTCGTTTCGTCACTTATTTACATAAGAAAAATAAAAAAACATAAATACCTACCACTACATACATCATACTTGCAATGCCGATTCGTAAGATGAATAAGAAAACTTAAAATTTTATTTATTGTAGAGAAATCGAGGATTCTCTATGGATATATATATCGATCAACCAAGGGTCATAGAGATTCTTGGTTTGGTATCAGTATCTAATATAATTAGTGAAAACATAAGCGCGTGAGACGTCACATCCTGTTTGAGGTGACGGGCTCAACGTGATGCGACTTGGGTCTTCTCATACTTGCGCCGGGGAGGACCTAAGTCGTATTATTGTTGTTGTCGTCGGAGGTACCCAATCAACATCAAGTGGGTCTTCTGCTCGTCCCGACCACAGAACAATACTACCCAGAAAGGGATTCCGTCACTTCCCTAACAAAAAAGTATTAGGTAGTTTAGTCTAATCTAATCAAACAATTCTTAATTTGAACTACAACGAAAGACCAATGAAATGCTCCCAAACATGCGGGTAGGCGGTAAAGCAAAATTAACCAAATTAAAGGGCAGTCCTGTGAATGTGAAAGTGTCCAGCCAGTAAACTAAAATTAAACGGGGACTGATAAATGATCGGATGTTGTTTACAATTTTCGACCCTATGCCCAGCGATAAAACTATGCCGATGTTATTTACTTTGCCGTAGTCAGTGACCGAACGCCACAGCGTGCAAGCGCACGTAAGAACTTAGGAAGGGAAGTGCCACCGGCGAATTAAATATGGAGCTCAACTTTATAACTACTCTCATAAAACACGATGTCAACCACAATGTGAAACAGTGCTTGAAGTCAAAAAAAACATTCTGTGAGTATTGTGTAACATAGATAGGTACAATTCAATGAGTCTACCTGTCCGACCTGTCTACCTACTTTATTTTTTTCTCCCAATATCTATGGAATGTGGACACTGTCGCCTGTGCATTGATCCAGAATCGATTAATCATGTATTATCATTGAGGTGTACGAGTGAAACTAAGTGAATGAAATCGTGACTGCATCGAACAAGGTTTGGAAAAATCTAAGGTGCAACGATTATAAATTATTTCGATACGGATGGATTTAATTCGAGATGGAAAGTCAAAGATTTGTAAGTGGAAATGGTAATAGCTAATTAGCATAAAACGTTTAGAGAGCGATTCTAGTCCGGCGTTTTCGAACTTTCGAGGCCTACCGTGATTTAACCCATCTTTTGTGTTTCAATAATGACAGTTATTACACTAACAAGATGTTTATATAAACAAGTAAGCAAATATCTATTGTATTTAACTACTTAACTTATTTAAGTTGTTCTTATAAATAAATTACGGTAGTCAAGATATTAACAAGATTCTACATTAGTTAAAGAACGACATACCTACAGCTTTGGTAAAAAGCTTTGGTCAATAATTAATAACTGGACGGCTTGCCACAAAGTACCTATTTAGATTTACAGATTACCATCAGAATAACATTGGTAATCATCCGTTCATGTTAGTTACTAGCTTATTAACGATTTTAATCATAATGGTGATAAAATACGATGTTTCTAAGTGAGTATATACTAGAAATGTTTTTATTAGCTTCCTTGACCTGAAGCTAGTCATGCAAAGATCTGGGTGCTACTCCTAGATCCAGTTTTAGTGGAACTGGGATGGGATCGGCGTTTTTTACCGAGTTCTTAAAAAGAGGTTCTATGTTCCACAGTTTATATTTTTCTATATTCTTTGCCATTTATCAACCGATCTGGAATTTTTATTTGAAAGGATATGCTTTCAGATTCCATAGAATTTTTATTAAATTCGGTTCAATAGTTTAGGTGGTAAATCAAAATAACTAGAAAAAATGCAAGTCATCCAAGCAAACGAAACTGCGTATTTGGCTACTTTGAAAGTATTGCAGTTGCAGTCGGTTTTTTTCTAAATTTAAATCAGTTACTTGTTATCTTTGTCCAACCAATTGCAGAAAACAGATAAAAGTAGTTGGCGGCTCCGTGGCTTAGTTGGTAGTAGCCCTGCCTTCGAAGCGAGGGGTCCCGGGTTCGATTCCCGGACGGGGCACACTTTGGGTGGTGAGCATGAAGTTTGTTCTCGGGTCTTGGGTGTTTGTCTTGTGTTATTGTGTTTGTCCATGGACATCCATTCACAGGGAATCCTAGTGCAGAGGTATGAGTGTGTAACTTTTTTTTAAATATATTTTAATAAAAAAAAATTAAAGTGTCTGTATTGTTAAAATAACAGCTTTTTACTTAATGCATTAAGTAAAAAGCGAAAAATAATTAGGACTACGCGCTAAAAAAAATATTAAACTCCACGCGGACGAATTCGCGGGGAACAGCTAGTCGGGCATAAATGTTAACACACTGTCAATAAAAATCAGTCTTGGCACATGAAGAAGACTCATTATCTATGTGCCTGTAACTTCGTAGCGACACTTTCAAGGTGGCACACAGCATTACTGGCGACCCGGTGACTGAAAAAAACGCTAACACATTCACACACCTGCACTGTTTCGCAGGAGTCGTAGGTGGCATGGATACACACGGATCATATTATTCGTTTATTGAACGAATATTTCACGAAAATATATGACAACGCGGAAAATCGTGACCTTTCTCTAGTATTTTATTATCTTGATATTTAGATTAAAATTCTGTATAAATATAATTGGGCGTTGGTAGAACCCACTCACTTGTAAAGTAATTACCTAAACCTAAGTAGGTACACAATATTAAGTCTACAGTATTAATATAATTCAGTCATTTATGCCCAAAATTTATTGGATTTAGTTCAATGAACCTCAATATATATTGTTGATATAATAGCTGCACCTCACTATCTGTTATCAAAATAATTGCGTAAATCACATGTTCCAAATTAATATATCTACGTGACTACAGGCACATTGACCAATGAGGGCTCTGTTCTGAGCAAACATCTCGGACTATCGCCACAGATTAAGTAATATTAACTACTTAGTTTTTCTGGTCTATGAGCGAGGGGCTAATACTCAAACAAGATTGTGCGTTCCGAGCCATCTTTTGGGCTCTCTTGTGTAATACCATGTGTTTTGTTACAGTGAGTAGAAAGGAAGAGGTGATGGCCATAAGAAGCAAATTCCCAACCAAAATACCGGTACGTATCAAGTACTAAACTTAAGCTGGATCATTCAGTCTCATTTAATGCACTTTTTACACAAATCATTGCATTTTACATGAAATTAAACCAAAAGTTGACAGTGTCGAATCAAATTTACTGTGCCTATAGTTTCCGAAATGATTAATCATTGTTAGGAATGTCCTATAAAATTTTAATGTCTCATCTTCCTTTAGATCATAATAATATTTGAATACTTAGCCAACATCAAGTATTTTTTGTTAAATTTTTAGCTGATAGTTGAAAGATACCACAAGGAAAGAAACCTGCCTGTACTGGATAAATCCAAATTCTTAGTGCCAGAAGATATCACCATGTCTCAGTTTTTAGTCATCATACGTAACAGAATCAAAGTCAATCCGAACCAGGTAAGCAGTTATATATGATTGATAATCTAAGTTGTAATCATGATAAGAGTACCGTGGGTTTGCACAGGCGAAACATATACAAAAAGGAAAGCCAAATTTTGTAACCGCGTTTCGACACAGCTAAAAGAAGCTCGACACGTCTGACTTTTCATACACAACACAAATTTCTCAACAAGAAAATATCCAGTTACTGTCTCCATACAAATACTGAAATACAATTTACACTTGCTGCGGATAACAAAAAACATACGAGTATGTAATTTATCTTTAGATCTTCAAATTTATCAAAGTCAAAGTCAAAGTCAAAGTATACTTTATTGCTTGAAATACATGTAGGTATATAAGATGTCAATATTATTATTAGTATCAATGTATTCTACCTTTCGGCATGCAATATTATAATATGAGTCACAATCATTATAAACTATTATTTAATATAAATTTGAAAATATTTAAAACAAAGAAAAACAAGTCAAAAATTAATTATTTTAAATTAAGTCAAAAAAATAATCGTAGGTCATATGAATTAAAATTAAGGTAGGTACTATCAATTTAACAAGTTTTTATCTGTCATAAATTCATTTAAAGAATAATAACATTTTTTAGTCAGTAAAATTTTAAGCTTCTTTTGAAACAGCAAACACGGTAGCATTCTTATCGACTCCGGAAGCTTATTGTAAATGAAAGGAGCTGAACAGAAAAAACTCTTGCGCATCAACGTGGTCTTAGAATTATGCACAAAAACTCGAGCTTTATCACGTCTGTTACGTATAACTACATCAGAAAGTCGAGAAAATAAATCAGGATTATTCTTGACAAACATAACTGTTTCAAAAATATACAATGAAGGTATTGTCAATATTTTATATGTACTAAAGTAAGGCTTGCAGGAGTCCGTCACTTCCAGATTAAACATGGCTCGTACACATCGTTTTTGATGTTTAAACACCGTGTCAATATCTGTGGAGTTGCCCCAAAATAGTATACCATATCTTACATTTGACGCAATCAAACCATGGTATGCTATGAGCAGTGTATCAACGCTAACTATTGGATTAATTTTATACAATATGTAAACTAAACTGTTTAATTTCTTGCACACATATTCTACATGGCTTTTCCAGTTAAGTTTCTTATCTATGTTGAGTCCTAAAAACTTAACGTAGTCAACTTGTTCTACTAAAGTGTTATTAAAATCAATGTCAAGATTCAAAGCAGCAGTATCGCGTTGCCTAAAGTGCATTATTTTAGTCTTATTTATATTAATTTTTAAATTGTTATTTTTCATCCATTCTATTATAGATGTCAAAGCAAATTTAATGTCATTTATGTATGTGTCAATATGATTACATGTAATTGTTACTGTGCTATCGTCCGCAAATAGTGACATTGGCTGAGTAGTTGCTTTTGGAAGGTCATTAATATAGATCAGAAAGAGCATTATCTTCGAAGACAACGAAAATACTCGTTTACATTTTGCTGCTATAGCCACTGGATACTGATGTACAATACATGAGGTATATCTGATAGATGTATGATCATCTAATAGATGATGTATAGATGTATCCTCATGTATGTCATCATCATCATTATATTTACATATATTTAGGAGCTATTGGGACCTGATAAACCTGGGGAATGATAGTTGATATAAAGGGCTACAAAACATGTTCTCCCTTCTCAAATTTCTGTCAAAAATAGTCGGCCACCATATGCAGCTAATTTTAGCGTCACCAAGATCCGTTGTCACAACTGCACATTCTCAAAAGTTTTAAAGTAACGTTTTGTCTGCAGGCGTTGTATCTAATAATAAACAACAGATCGATGCTGTCGATGAGTCTGACAATGGCGCAGGCTTATGAAGCCTACGGAGATGAGGACGGGTTCCTTTACATCACATACGCATCGCAAGAGGTCTTCGGATACAAAGATGGTGAGACCTTGATAAGAAAAAAATATATATAGGTAGTTATTGGCTAATTTAAAAATCGAAAATACCGATTGCAAATATGCAGGGACCATACCATTTAAAAAAAACATCCAAATTCGTCTACAATGAGTATAGATAAAAGTCGCAGGAAAGTAACTACTTAGATCACATATTTTTCTAATTATTTTGATTTATAAACCAAACTATTGAACCGATTTTGATGAAATATCTATAGGACCAATCAGAAATCACACCTTGATTCTATATCTGTAATGTAAAGAATTTTCTAAATTCTTCTAATGGCGAGGATAACATTAAAAAAAAAAGTTTGAAAGAAACGTTCGTTATCGAGGCCATTTTTTATTTTCACTAAAATGACGGATCGAGCTGGCAGCACCTTGTTAAGACGATGTTAAGAGGTTATTGCTGGCCATATACAATACAAAAGCAAAAACGTCTCCGGTCGTCCCGTACCCAAGTATAAGAGGACCCAAGTCGCAACTCCTTGCCCCTCTAGAGTTTCAACCCAATGCGGATTGGTATGAGCGTTCCGATATATACCCACATCTCGAATCTCGACGATAAGATATCAAGAGAGTCGCCAAGGCGTGATCTCAGATAGCTTATGCTATCACTATGCTTTGTAAATAATAAATATGGGAACTAGAAGGCTGATATTCTCACATACATTTATGTAACCAGGGCAACTAATATTATTGTACCTATACATATAGATATGAAATTTACTTATAACATGCCCTAAGTATTACATTTATATGAAACAAACTACAATACCTACTTAAAAGTGGCTTGTTCAACAAAACGGCTAATACGAAGACCCAATCAAATATTTCTAATTAATTAGTAGTTAAATAACACGCATTTTTATAACGCAATTTGATAATTTCAGACATAACGGGCAAGAGTTCTCAAGAGGTTCAAGCTATAAGGCACAGATTCCCAAATAAAATTCCGGTGAGTAGGTATTTAATTAAAAAATGCCTGAATCAAATAAGTTAATGCTTTTAAATGTATTGTACGTCACATTTTGTTGCAGTTGTACGTAGAAAGATATTCCAGAGAGCGCGAAGTACCAGCGTTGGGGAGAAACAAGTTTCTGGTCCCACAAGAACTCACAATGTCCCAGTTTCTGTACATCATCAGGACTAAGATGAAATTGAGAGACTCCCAGGCAAGTATTTATGACCACTCGTGTGAAACAACCGTAAAACACTTGGAGACAATTAACGTGCTAGTGATATATTTGACGACAGAATTGTTTAGATAACGGTTCAAGCCCTTTTTTGTGACGAAATACGCTAAAGTAGATTAAAAAAGTTTGTTTTCAAGGTTCCACGATCAGAGGGACAACTTATTACTAATCCTGTCTGTTTTTCAACCGACGTAGGATTAACCGTCCCTCTGATTTTACCTCAGTGCTCCGTCATTTGTCAACCGATTTGGAAAATTCCTTTTTTTATTTATAAGGATATATTTTTAGATTGGTCCCACAATTTTTCATCAAAATCGGTTCAATAGTTTGATTTTTAAGTCAAACAAACTGGAAAAATGTGACATCCGAGTCAACGAAATTGCGTATTGTGCTGTGACTTTTTTCTTCGCCCGTTGAATACCGATTCGGATGTTTCTTTTTTATATGGTTAGGGGGTACATACACCCCCTAATGGTTACAAATAAGGGATGAGTGTATTAAAGTCTGTTTTTTTTCGATTTTTACATCAGTCTTTGAAACACTGAAATCTTTTTAATTTGCCGTAATAGGCTATTTTCACCGCATGAGTGAAAAAATATAATTTATTTAAAAAAACAATCGGTGATACAGAACCCTCCGTTTGCGATTGCAAATCGCACTTGGTCGGGTTTTATGAATTGACAAAAGAGATGTGACTGACCCAAGGACCTTAAAGATCGCGTAAACAATGTTGCTGTTTTAAATATTATAATTTTATTATCATTAACCTGGATAATAAGCATAAAATCTTAACGTCTCAATGGATTTGGATAAAATTTGGTACCAGGATAACATATATACTGAATTACATAGCCTACTTTTGATCCCGAAAAACCGCTGGCAACATCGCGGGGCGCAGTTAGTAGCTTAAATAAATATAAAGGTCAACTAAATAGGGATTAATCCTCAATGCATCGTCTGACAGGGGTACAACATGTGACACTGTTGACGATGTGGATTTAAAAATACAAAAGACATGTTTAAAGTTATTTTTACCCGACTGCGCCAGAAAGAGGGTTATGTTTTTCGAGTGGCTTGATCGATTTTAGTCGCAAAGGCTCGTGGGGTATCAAAATACAGGGTTTTATAAATGACTTACAAAACATACCTGTAACATACATCTAAATGTGATTTGGATTTTTCTTTTTTTAATTTATTTTTTTCTTTGTTCAGGCCCTTTATCTGCTGGTGAGCGACAAAGTGCTGGCAAGCCATAGCATGACCATGGCGCAGGCGTACGAACAGTTTCGAGACGATGATGGTTACCTTCATATCACCTACGCAGCACAGCAGGTCTTCGGGTGAACGAACATGTAAGTTCACCTCAGTTTTTGAAGCGAAAACTTCTTTAGCCGCGTTGAGCTATTTTTAGCAGGGGAAAAACATGAAAACATCGGTGACCACCAATATCCTTGCAGTATTGGTGGTTTAATCTTAATCTAAAGTTAGTCCACGTTTTTTATTAAGACCGCTACCGTTTTAATCCACTTAAGGTTAAACGATGGATTGTCGAGTGTAGGTACAACGCTGATACTCGGATTTGTATACTAATAAATTTATCATATTTCAATAAATCCTAGCATAGAAGTAGGTATAAATCGAAGTGACGTAGTTTATCATAGGCTATCAGAAGAAAAACATTGGTTGACTTATTTAATGTCATGACAGTGAATGTTGCGATAAATTGCATAGAAATATATAAGTAAATGATATCTGTATACATTTTTCTCCTTGAGTACGAGTCGAATTACGTAAATATAATAGTAATAACAATTATTTTTTATACAATAGATAGTAATTAATTACAATACATATTGCATCAAGAATATTGAGTAACATTACGTGGGTGAAAACTAGTTTTTTTATTTTCTTTTTATGTAACGAATGTGCCGGGCTAATCTGAAGCTCCTTAGGAACATGTGTGCATGTAACACAGTATGTCAAATTACAATCACTTTTCATGTTTTAGCTTGTCATGCTCATATTCATTTAGGGTGATAATAGGGTTTGAACAAGCGCCAAAATTAGTAATAAGAATGCATGATCTTGTATAAACGTGGTTATTTAACTTTACTACGTATTTTGACTTGGAGTTTGACTTCTACATTACCTATGTCTATTTCAACCTTAACCGATCAACCCGTGATGTATGGAAACCTAAACATTACACGAACACTTATCGTACCCACTTAGTTTAACGTCTGTTCAGACCCTATCCAACCCTCGGAGACCAAAAACTCATCCAGTACTTCAAAGCCATGTCGAATAGTGGCCTAATATGGATGCAAATTTTCGAGCTAGTCTAATCGTGATACCACAGACTATTCTGTGATTGTAATTTGACATATCTGTGTTACATGCACACATGTGTCAAAGGAGCTCCTGTGACGTAATATGCGCACGAAAATGTTAAAATAGTGCGTATAAATTTTGACGTGATTTTGATTTATGTGCTATTATTATTTCAAGTTAGTATTATTGCCATAAAGTATAGAAATTACTAGAGGAAGCCTTACATATTTTCAAGTTACTGCTACATGAATTCTGACTTGAAATTAATTTAATTTAATGTAAGTACCTATATTCTTACATCGTGCGTAAGATTGCCCCCCAGGTAGACGTCGGATAGGTCGGCTCCGAGCGACGGCTATTCTATTATATTTACATTGCGGTGATAGTGATTTCATGTTTTAAATAATATTTTGAAATATTATTTAAAACGTGAAATCAATGGGTTATATTTCATTTAATTTATTCACAAAAAATGTCAAGCAATTGTGTTTGAAATAGTCACCCAAAAAACCTTACCTACAACACCAAATTAAATTGAATTATGTAAACAACAATGAAAATGTCAACGTCGATTAAAATACCCAGTCAAATCAAAAAGATAAATAGTAATATTGAAATAAACAAACATTGAAGTCAAAACAACACAATGAAATGTAATGCGTCAAATAATTTTATCTATTTTGCTCTTTTCATCTATTCTACACCTGAGATAGATTGTTTATTGTTTATAAACAATGTTCAGGTACCTACTCAAATCTAAGACGGGGATGTTACATCTCATGCGCATGTGATTTCACCGACGCCCTCACCCTTCCACCGGAATATAGCAATGCGAGTATGGGGAACCATGTGTATATGGAATAACTGAAGGTTCTTGGCAGTAGATAACCAGATGTGGAGGCAGTACTATTCCGGGCGAACTTTGCAGCAGTTCTACTGCACTTACATACTCACCTACGGATGCAAGCAACTGAACCACCCATAATGCTACAATGCTACAATTTTAGGTTAGCGTGATGTGATGACACGAATGTTTCACGTTTCCGCGACAATCTGTTTTGATATGACAATACAACACAAACTGATTTCGAAGCTATTTTTATAAATCAATATCTTACCAAGCCACGGCCATATTTGCAAAAACAATCGTTTATTTTTATTATAATGATAAAAATTATCGCGACAATGTCCTATAAAATTACTTTTTATTTGTTGTCGTTATGTAAGCGCTATCTCTCGCGGGTCAACAGCCTTTATCAAGTGTTGCCAACAGTGAGTGATAATAGATAAGGGTCACAATTAGCATTGAATTTCATTGACGGCGGGGGGCCATGACTATTACCAGAGGTTATTGCTGTTATACCTACACTTTTATTAATTGTTGTCGGCTATCGAACTACTAAGGGATGATATACTGGAAGATGTTATTTGAGTACCTAGTTCTCATCATATCAAGGTGAAATAAGGCCTTTTTAAGGCTCTGGCTACCCTTTGGCGCGAAACTATGCAGTTACATTCAGTTAATTTAGATAAATAAATTGCATGTAGTCACTGCAGCAGAAACGGAACTGAGCGCTTCCTGCTTCGGATGGTACATTACAAGTCGGTCCCGGCTTCACTAGTCGATGAGCCGGAGGCCTTCAATTACCTTGAAAACTACGACACCAGATTTGGCTATTGTACTTATCCCCAGACTAAAGAAGGTGAAATTTCCGCGTACCTCTCAAAACGTAGACGGTTAAAATGAACACAAAATATGTTTTATTCAGGGAAAAATGTTACCAAATAATAAAATAAACAACTGGTCGTAGGAAGTCATCGGTATCGATCGAGAGTCGAAGTGTCTCGACCTTAATTACGCGTAGACATCGCAGAAACCATGGGCCAAACACAGACAACTAAGATCCAACCATTCATCACACAAAGTATGCCTCAGCCAGAACTCGAAAGCGGGACACATTAGCTACACACTAGCTAGGACACACAGCCTTTATATTTGACCGTGAATCTTATCAAAATCGAACAATGATGAAATAAATAAACATTGAGTCATTCAGAATTCCACTACTCAGAATTTCCTCAATCAAAATAAACAACCAGAATTTTCTGCCAAGGTTTCAAATGGACAACAATGATATCCTATTTATAATGTTGCCAGATAAGCGCAAGAACCTGTATTATTCCATCCAGCCCGTCCAAAGAACTTTATAACTTTATTTATGTCATCATAATAAGTTTATCGGGGGGTCACCGATGCACAAACACACGGACTTGTTTGATAGCGTCGATTTATGTTCATTATTTGCAGCCCCCTGGGGCTTGCTTTGTACTCGGGATACCAACTGCTTTTGTTGAACATTTTTTTTCTGACGGCTCCGTGGCTTAATTGTAGTAGCCCTGCTATCGTAACGAGGGGTCCCGGGTTCGATTCCCGGCCGGTACACTCTTTGAGCATGAAGGTTTCACGGGTCATGGTTCCTTGTCTTGTGTTTGTCCATGTCATCTATTACACAGGGAATCCTGGTACAGGGATATGTGTTTTTTTTAATAATATTTGAGTAAACCATGACTAGGACCCTCAGCGTTATCATAGATACAGACTGAACATTTGCGAATAAGTTTAATAAAATTGGTCCTAAGCAACTTTGACTGGCTTCGCAGGTTAGTATGTAGTATATTTTTTTTCCGGGACGAGCTGAAGGCCCCTTGATGTTAAGTGGTTACCTCCGCACATAAAAAAAGCAATACGACTTACGATCCTCCGTGCGGCACTTGGTACTTACCTAAGGACGCGAGCAACTGGACCCTTTAAAAAAGTAATGCTGCTTTCTGCGCTGTAGGTCGTGCGTTTGATTCCCATCCAGGACAAACACTCGTGTGACGAACATAAATATTTATCTCTATCTGGATGTTATGTATGTCATTATGTCAAATACATACGTATTTACATAGGTATTCTATCTATCATTATATCAATGATAGATTTACTATATTGTAGTAAAAATGTTTATATTTTGTTTCAGGTACATAACGCTGGGATCGAATTGAATTTGAATTTATTATAACAAAAAATGTTCCTGCTGTCTTCAGATATTAAGACTGATTAGTATTCTCATAAATTTTGTGATAGATAAGATTTTAATTGTAGATTTGAGGGCCACGTATAATTTGTAGGGTATAAATTCTTCCATTTTATTACATTAACTATATAAATATTTATTAATAATAGTGAATAAGTGCCATTAATGTCATTTAAAAAATGAATTGAATTAATTTTAAAATTTTAGAGTATTATGATCGTAAAAACTGAATAAATGATAAATTATTAAGTTTCTTCATATCGTATCGAATATAATTTAGTTTTAAGCTTTTAAGTTTCTACTGTATTAAGATTTAGATATATTGTTGAGGATTGAGAAGCATATGTACTGATTCATGTTAATTAATCTAATTTTTCATAATAAAAGTTGTATTCATAACTTGTTATTTTTATTCACAAGAACCATGAAAATATCAAATCAGTCATTCATTTCGAAATCAGTCATTTCGAGTTTTAGCGAGACTAACGAACAGCAATTGTTTGTTTTATTTACACGCCACGCACACAATCACATGAATTATGTTGCCAGTAAAATTATATTTCCGCTAAAACTAGCGAAAATGTAATACATTAGTAGAATACAAGGCATGGCTTTACATTACTGTCATGGCGGCATTACTGTCACCCAAACAACCCATATAAGTCGGGCTTATATGTGGGGCTTTATCACTTTGCATGCAAGTACTAGGCTTAAATCTTATATTATGTCTGTATTAAAATATAATTTTAATAATATTCGTAATCGGCATTGGGCGCGCGTCATTCGGCCGGTGATATGTTTTGCGCGGCGGCGACCAGAGTGTCGTGGATGTCCTTAGCGTAAGAGATCTGAAGACGTACTGTGTTCAGGTATTGCGGGTAGCTCACCGCTGTTTCCTGTAAAATATTCAGAGTGTTACAGAAGCACAAATAGCAGTGTATTAGGCAGCATTCGTGGCCTGGGGGTCTGTGCGTCTGGTACTATTAGTGCCAGTAGCCTCAGAGGACCTGCCTCTGGTACTATATAGTGCCAGTAGTCTCAGAGGAGTATGGCAGACAGACTGACAGGATGAAGGGTTTCGTTTTTGGCATTTGGTTTTTTTTATTTTATTTTATGCGTATCCTCTGAGTAAACAGAGTCCTGATTTATGCAATTTATATATTGGGTGTGTGAATATGACTCCGCCCTTTCTCAACAGATGTCGTTTTTAGTATTGTTTACGTGTACTAATAAATGACCATACTTGTATTCGATAGTACTGAATGTCAGCTATCTAACGCATTTTATGATATTTGGTTGAAGTGTAAGCAACAATTGTTTTCACCTTTTCGAAAATGTCGGTTTTTATTCCAAATAAACGTCATTTGCGGGAAGTGTTATTACATTATTTTATTGCGAAGAAAACTGCAGCGGAAACTTATCGTTTGCTTGTGGAGATTTATGGTGAGCATGCTCCGTCTAATACAACTTGCAAGGAATGGTTTCGACGATTTCAAAATAACGATTTTAGTACTGAGGATAAAGAACATGGAAAACCACCAAAAAAATTTGAAGATGCTGAATTGGAAGCATTATTGGCGGAAGATTCTTGCCAAACTCAATCAGAATTAGCTGCAGCATTAAATGTTGATCGTTCAACTGTTGCAAAGCGTTTACAAATGATGGGAATGATTCAAAAAGCCGGTGACTGGGTTCCACATGATTTAAAAGAAAGAGACATGGAACGTCGGAAAACCATTTGTGAAATGCTGCTTCAAAGACAGCAAAGAAAAGGATTTTTGCATCGGATAGTCACAGGAGACGAAAAATGGATACACTACGAAAATCCTAAACGCAAAAAAACTTGGGTGAAACCAGGCGAACCAGGCCCATCACAGCCAAAAATAAATATTCACTGTGCCAAGGTCATGCTCTGTATTTGGTGGGATCAGAAAGGTATTGTATATTATGAGTTGCTCAAACCCTCTGAAACTATTAATGGAGAAGTTTACCGACGACAACTAATGCGTTTGAAGCGAGCCATAGAAGAAAAACGACCAGAATGGGTGAATAGACATAACAAATTAGTTCTTCAGCATGACAATGCCAAACCGCATACCGCAGAAGTCGTAAAAAGATATTTAGAGGGACAGGACTGGGAAGTGTTACCCCACCCGCCATATTCACCAGACATAGCTCCTTCGGATTACCACCTATTCCGGACGATGCAGACAGACCTTACTGGAGAAAAGTTTACTTCATGTGAAAGTATCAAAATTTGGATTGACAACTGGATAAGCTCAAAAGACCAGGACTTCTTCCAGCAAGGAATACGAAAACTACCTGAACGATGGGCGAAGGTTGTAGCTGCAGATGGAGCATACTTTCAATAATTTTTTTTTTAATTTTGTAAGCGAACAAATGTGTTTTATTTTGACAAAAAGGGGCGGAGTCATATTCACACACCTATTATATATATATTCTTATAATGATGATGTACCTTTTATATTATAAGTGGGTTTGGGGGTTACTATCTAGCTAATATAACTATTTATTTTAATTCATTATGTATTTATAACTTTGGCATTTGGTTTCGGAATCTTCGGTTTCCGAGTACGTATTTCTATTGGCTGAATCACACATACACACACACACACATCTCTTTTTCAGTGGGAAAATGTACTCACATAGAGACAGAAAGGTTATGTGGGACTAGACACACTAAAACCCCACGGTGTCCTCGGCCGCTTAGTGGCGGGAACACTGTAACTTTTGCACATACTTCAGCGAACCCACCGCGGCTATCCGTTTTAGGACCGTTGGGCATAGAGTACCACACCCCTGTTTGCGACGCGCCAGGACACATTGCGAGTCGCAAACAAATTATTATAATAAATTATTATTTTATTATTTCATCATGCTAGATACAAGTTATAGTTAGTTTAAATAATACGTCGGGTATTAAGAAACTGGTGCATACGATAGGTTTGCAAATGTAACAGGTCAAGCCATGGATGTGCGTTACCTGTGTGCTGATAGGCCCTGAGTCGAGACGCGAAGGTATCACAGATAATGGAAGGTAGTGTGCCGCTGATTGCGCCTGTTGGATGCAGGTTAGCGCTGTCCGCTGGAAAATATAGCAAGTTTTTTCATAAGTGACTTTGTTAAATTTCTTCGAATCAAACTCGAGTGCATTTAATCTCGAATCCCAAGATACCCAAGATAGTTGATGGATTCTAAAGTGCAGCCTTCGACAAGTCAACATCTTGAAGCAACGCTCTTTATGCGAGTGAGAGTTTTTTATATTGTGGAGGCGAGTCGACTCTATGGTTCAGAATTTACATTTTTAACATACTAAAAAGGATGTTTTCTATAAGGTTGTATGACGACTCTATGGTTCAGAATTTACATTTTTAACAGACTAAAAAGGATGTTTTCTATAAGGTTGTATGATAGTTACGAGATTTGGATTAATCTTTATTAATTTGATATTGTGTACCTCCGATGATCCCATATACATTTGATAAGAAATTCCACCCTAATGGCGTAAAATAAGTAAATTCATGTTGGTAACTTGGTATTTTTATCAGTCAATTATTAGTTCCAACATTCCTGTTCTACTTGCCGTGCGATCCTATTCTTGCATGACATGAAAACGATGCACGGCGCTGGGATTTTTAGAAGCTCATAGCTTTTTAGCGGTGATGTACAACATTTTTATTTGTCTTATGTGACGGGTCTTTATGTCTTATGTGTAAGTTGTCACCGCCCCCCATAAACAACAGCCTCCTCCCATACCGTATACCTAAGTTACCCGTTACTCTGAGACGGGTATATAGCGTCTCATGCGTCTGTAATTTCACCGGCATCCACACCCTTTCACCGGGAACATATGAGAGTGCATCATTGGCGGCGGATTACCAGGTGGCGGTGGAAAAAATATTAACCATGGTAAGACCCAAGTCTTATAAATCATTTGTTTAGGTTAAAAAAAAGGAATTTTCCAAATTGGTTCCTATAAATGACGGATATTTGACGTGTCCAAATGATACTTGAGATCTACAGGAATAAATAAGTTTGACTTTGACTTTGAACTGAAGTAACAAACATATAAAAAAAAATTATATCATCCTCCGGAAGTCGATTGACAACTCGATAAACATAGTAATTTTGCAGCTGGATCTTAGACGCCAGTCACGTATAACTCATCAGCATCACACATATCAGTACATGTTAGCAATAACACAGATTACAGTTGCTGGGGTCAATAAGTTAAAATTAATGCATTTATTTATTATTTTGTGTACTTGATATGTACAAATAACAAACAAAGTAAGTGATAGCAGATGCGCTCTCGGCTTCCGATAGGCGAATCATTCCAGAAATGAATTATCTGTTATTTATTGTTCAAAACTATCTAATATGAATAAATTTAGTTGATTAGATATTTTATACAAAAACCTTAAAAGTGATTGTTGTAGGTAAACAGCCAACACTGCTTAATTAAAGTGTGATTGTTTTAGGTTTAATTAAATAAACAATATTTAAATTATATTACAGTACCATTTTATGATACCTGATGTAAAATAGGTAAAACTTAAAACAAATGCTCCCATTTTTTATAAATGCAAAACGCACCTTTAGATTTGAATGCAATACAGTAGGAAAGTATGTGGTTATGACCCCTAATATAATATTCAAAGCACATGATGTGAAGTGTGGTAAGTTCTAGCCACACCAAAATCAAAAGCTTGGGTAGGACCTACCAACCTTTTTAAGTATTGGAAGAACAAAGGTGCATAGTATTAAACTGTCACAGACTTTCTTTGCTTTTTTTTTTTTTTTTTTTTTTTCAGGGAATTTATATTGTTGCATAGGTCAGTCTAACAACTTCCACAACATCAAATTCTAACTAGTTGCTTAAAACAGTCTGGACACACACTAAGTATGATAGATTCATCAGAAGTCTGTTAAACATGCACTCTGAAATACTTTTTTTGCATTGCTCATAATTTGAGTTATCTCATAATCTACTTTTCACAAAAGGAAACGGTGGCCATAATGCAGCCCGTGGACAATAAGAATTTTCTTCATAGCCTGATAGGACAAGAGTCGAGTTTCGACATATTCATACAGTAATACAGTCTTACCAAATGCAGTTCCATTTGATCACATATAGAGAAGAATTCCTCAAGATTCTTGTCAAACCTTGGTATGGGGTTGTCAATGCTTTTCCTGTAAAAATATTGAAAATGGTACTTGAAATAATTTAGTTATGTAAAAACTGAACTGTTATTAATTAACAACAGATAATGAAAAAGTTGAATATAAAATTGGCTTACTGTGAATTGGAATCCACATTATGGTTTTGATGTAGTATTTGTGCAGCAGATTTGAGAGTCATCTGCAATATGAAATAAAATGAAAAATTGAATCTTCTCTATATAAAATACTGTCTTAGGAGCAGCAGTGATAACTTGTAGTTTTCTGCGTTATATTTGTGCAGTTTTAGACATATAAAACTTTATGTATACATGGATAAACAGTTTAGGACAAAATCCCTATAGTAACACAGAAGTGTCATGTAAGTTAGTGTTTTATTACTAACTAACATGACCCACTTATTGGCTTATAGCTCATAAAAAAGGTTGTTTGAAGATATCAAATCTCTTTTGAATTTTTTATATATATATATAGAAATAAATAAAATTACATGCACATGGAGCGCAACATCCCCGTGTTAGAGTAACCGTCATAGCAGTATTTTATCTGATCAAAAATGAGATGTTATGAGTTGGACAAAACACTTCAGAACAATGAACAAAACAAACACTACTGTGACAGTAAAATATCGTATTCGAGTCAAATATATTTTATTGAAATTAACCTCTTTCTGATAATGGCTCACGACTCAAGAGCTGCAACTCCTAGCTGAAATTCTCGATACTGGATTGCGCGAAAACTTAGATACATAACTAGCGACTAACTAGTGAATGTTTGCTGGTAGAGGAGAAAATGTATGCACAGTATATACACATAAAGAATACTTACAGGTATAGATTCCCGAAGGGATCCCATTAATGTCTTTACTTTAGAGATATTGTCCATTTTGTCTTGCTGAGTCTGCTGCGGCATTTGTGGCTGCATTTGTTGAGGTGATTGCTGCTGCATTATCGGTCCCGGGACTTGCATTTGCATCCCTACGTTCGGTGCCGCACCCACGGGATTCATGGGCACGTGCATATTCATTTGGCCGTGGTTCATCATTTATATTAAATAAAGCTTTCACAAGTTACTCAGAATTGTCTGTACCAGCTTTTAAGCAATTTGCAAGGTTTCCTTGCCAAATAAATGTTTTGATTCTGTTGTTTATTTTTCCCACAGACCACAGACGACTTTGTTAATTCCACTGTAGTGTTACCAACTATTTAAAATAGTTATCCCTATAGCATAAGTCAATAACAAATATAAATAATAAATAGTGCTAAGGTTTTTGCCTTAATATCGAAATGTTTAAATATTTGCTATTACGGCAAAAATATTGGTCCAAATAAAACAAAGCAGTTTTTTTTAAATTAAACGTTCATAAACTTTATTTTAAAAAAATTATAGACTATATTTTTGCCGCCAAGAGGAACAAAAATCCTGGCCCTTATAATAAATAAATAATAATTAGTAAATAATAATATGTAATGTATTTTAATATTTTTTATCATGCATTATTCAATACTTCAATATAAGTTTAAAATTATACATGCTGGTATTAAATACATTAAACATACCAAAAAATATCCCTAAAAAAGTCCCCCGGTTTTTTTTTACCCCCTATATTTGAAGGGAAATCCACTAAGTTGGGAACTGTGTATTAGTCAGAGCCACGGACCAATGTGCGGTCAGAGGCTCGGACCTTCGAATGAAAGTAATAAGCATTCGTTCGTTGTTCGGCTATGTATCGAAGTATGATGCCAAATCTGCTAAACCTATGCGTCCACGATAGAAAAATAAAAAATTAAAGTATCAAGACTACCTATTCCATGTTACCTACGCTGTTTTCTTTTTTTATTATTATTATGCTGTTGGAATAGTAATAATTAACCAAACTATTCAAATTATGATTATTTTCATGATTTGTTATGAAATTATTGTTATTGTTATGAAAAATCAATTAACCATAATTTAATTAGAAATATTAGCGGACTCATTTTGATAGGCAACCTGGTAGATGTATATTCTCCGCGTCATAAATATGCGTAAAAATGTGGTTTTTAGCAAATACTTGATGAGTGCGTTAATTCTGGATTCTGATGTTTATGTGTGGTATCACCCCGACGTCTCCTGCGTGTGTGTGAATGCGGCGAGCGTTCGTTCATTGAAGTTCGCGGTTGCACTGTCTGATTTTTGATTCGATGATTTCATTAGTAGATGTTCGTTCACGTTCCCTAGATGTGAAACATGCCCGCGACAAGCGCACTTGTTTTAAAAGTTTGAAATCTTATTTATTTTATGATTTGCAAATAATAGAGGATTTACGGACATACATAAAAGAATAAAAATGAAAAAATTATCCATTCGCAATGCTACAGAATTATGGCAAGTGAGTACTCAACCCATGAGTAATTCTAATAAAATACTTAGTTGTTTTGTAGATTTGTTTATTGTTAATCATTACTGTTAAGAATAATCTTTGCATAGTTAGTATATTGTTCAAATTATAACTAAACCTCTGGTATACAGTTACGTTAATCGAATCCACGACATTTGAATCATTCTTATTACTCAAATCAAACCAAAGAAGGAAATATATAATTTCGTTTCTTTTTCAGAAAGAAACAAGCTTGCCTTCCATCCCGACATTCAGCCAGAGCCTGGATAGTGTTCTAGGAAACAATGGCATCCAGTTAGGCTCTATTACAGAACTATTAGGATTATCTGGCACAGGAAAAACACAGTTGTGGTAAGCTTTAGTACCCACTATTTTTCAACCGATTCTAGGGCATTTGCATGTATATGTAGGCACTATGTGAATTGATGTTGGTGATTATTTTTTATTAATTAAATAAATTTGGTAGAAAATTAATAATAGGAGATTAAAGAAGAGAAGTTTTCATAATAAATGTTTAATATAAATGAGTGTCTTGATAACTCATCAAGTCAAGTCAAAAATTAACTATTACTCCCAACTTACCTTTAATTACCTATCTAATTCCAATTTATTACAAAAACTGTGTTGCAATTTTTATTTTACCTTTTGGCTGTTCAAGTGTTTGTACTGGAATTCTTTATATTAAAGTCACTGGAAGTCCTAATTTCAAATGATGGCCTATAACGGATAAAAAAAATCCTAAAGTAGAAGTGCCAAGTTTGTACGGAGAAGTACTGGTCTCAGTACTCTCATACTTAAGACCGAAATTATATTATTGTTATAGATGTTTGTAACCAGTTAACATCAGGTGGGTCTTCAGAGGATCCTGTGATATTTGTTACATAAAAAAATAAAATTGTCTCTCAGTTGGGTTTCGCCATTGCATAAAAAATCATACTCATCTTTGAAAAATGGTTTGGCTCTTCTGTATTGAACTTCGTGCAATCCATTGGTTCTTTTTCAGTCTGCAGCTATGCGCATCAGTACAAATTCCTAAAGTCCTTGGAGGACTAGATGCAGAAGCTTTGTATGTAGATACTAATACAAATTTTACATTATCAAGGTTTAGAGGTAAAAAAAATATTTTCTATTATCCATCAGAACTTTCATTAAGAAACTTGCCTACATCATTTTATTTGCTTTCAGAAATACTCATTGCTAGCTTACAAAAATGTCAGAATCTTTTAGGAAACAAAATGGACATAAACGAAATGGAAGCATTGAAAAGACTTCATTATGTTAATGCATTTGGCCTTGAGAAATTTTGTGCTTTTATGCATAGACTTCCAACTTTTATAGCAGATAATCCAAAAGTAAGAGCCTTAATGTTGAAAGAATTACAATACATAATACCTTTCTACCCATTGGTATAAATTTTTTGGGGTCTGTGTTGACCTATAGCGTCTTCAAATGAGTCGTGAGAGCTCTCGAATTATTGTGTTCCGGTGGAAGGGTGTGGGCGCTGTTGAAACCACAGGCGCATGAGACGTTACATCCACGTCTCGGGTGACGGGCGCAACGGGGTCCGACTTGGGTCTTTGGGTATATACTGCCCGCGTCCATAAACGTGTCCTCCGGTTGGTGCGTATATTGCCACATACCCAGGAATCTTAAGTACTGGTGGCAGCTGCCGGTCAGTTATTCGCATTTATTATTTATTATTATTACATTGTAGCCCCGTGACGGGCGCAATGCGATGTGACTTGGTGTGGGAACCGAACCCACAATCTACAACGCAGCAGGCTACTACCTGTGTCGGTCAAATCAATCATTATTCTTTGATTCAGATCAAACTAATAGTGATAGACTCCATAGTTTTTCCATTCAAAGAAGGCATATCAGCAAAACATAGGACTGGTCTATTATTCAGACAAATGGCGGACCTGCAACGGATCACTACTGAAAAACATATTGCTGTAAGTAAGAAACACATGCTAAACAACAATGTTATTTATTGTTTAAAACATATCAAAAGTTTTTGAGAACGATATATCAACAGGTTTGGACTTAAATTATAATGAATTTAATTTTATGTGACACAACTAAGCTAACAGATTATAAAAAAGTGCAATTTTATTAAAGGGTTCTTAATTTACCACTAAAATGCCACGCATTATTATCCGAGTCTTTCTGGGTTTTTTTACTTTACCTCAAAAGGGTCGCCATTACCAAATTCCTGTCCCGGTTAAAAATAGAACGTAGATCTGGGGCTGAGAAATAATCAAGATGGAATAATAAAATTTACCTTGTAACCGCCATCAACAAAAGTATATTGATTGATTGGTTAAGATTATTTTAGTACCTAAAGATAAAGTAAAGTGGCAGGTGAAATAAGTTTAATGACAAAATGTATGGCAGTTAAAAGTTTAAAAATCAGTTTTTGTAATTTAGAATTATGTATGAATTTCTAAGATGTTGTGAATACTCGACTAATTTTAGGTAGTACTGGTAAGCGAGATGAGCACTCGCCTAGGGCTATCAGGGGGATCTATGGTCGGATCCTTAGGCGATGGATGGTCGCACCGCTGCAATAAGAGACTGCTGCTCTCTGCTGAGTATTTATCGCATCGGCGACTAGCTGTGTTGCTCAAAAGTAATGACACATGCAATTCAGTTGCAGAGTTTCAGGTAAACAATTCAATAACATTAATTATCAATGTCTAATTCTTATGAAACTTTATAGAACCATTTTCAAATGGAGCAGTTACACGCCTATATCCCTTTCGGCAGGGCCTTAAATTTCACCTCATGGGGGAATGTAGATGTGACAATTGGTAAATTCATTGCTGTCATTGTATTCCCATGTGCAACTCAGCTAACATCTTCCAGTAATCTATGTTCGTCACACACATGCTTGTCCTGGATGGGAATCGAACCCACGACCTACGGCGTAGAAGGCAGAGCTACCACTAACTACTAATAAACTTTCACACTACTGTTGAAGAATATAACCCTGAAACACTAAGTAGGAGAATGCGTCAGATTCATGTAAAAGTATAATCATTATCCGTTTCATAGTCCCAGTATTGATGGACAATATGGATTCGTGCCAAAACTGATAGGGATTTCCTAGTAATCGTGAATAGTATAGTTGAAGGCGTGCCAAAATTGTTCTAAGAATCAGATAAGACGAGTGTACCCTTTTTTTTTTTTTTTTTTTTTTTTTTCGTGGAGAAATGTCTTTGCATACCGCCCTGCCACGGGGAAACAGAGCGGTTATGTGGGACTGCCCACTAAAACTCCACGGTGTCCTCCTCTGCCGCTTAGTGGCGGGAACACGGGAACGTTTTAACACACATCCGCGATCCCGCCGCAGCTGTCCGTCTCCGGACCCTCCATGGGATGGCAATATAATATGCCATCCTCCCTCGCCACGACACGCCAGGACACGAGGCGCGTCGCAACCACCTCGGGGACCATGCCAGCGTTAGGACGTCAGACTACCCCGTGTCAGACGCCCTAGGTCCCCATGCGACGGGTCAGGTCTGTGGTCCCGTCGCCTACCACTACGGCCGCAGAGGATAGGGAGAGTGGCGCCTCTCAATACCAACAAGACGAGTGTACCCTACCAGTATCCCACTGAGTATACAAAGAAGTTAACCACCTCAAACTTAGGCAACTCAGTGGGATATTATGACTTATAAATATTTTTATAGGGCCTCGCGATGTATGTATACATGTCGCAAAACAGTGATAACTTTCCTTTCTCTCTAATATGTTTGTCCAGGCGAGACCCTCAGTAAATGCAAGGCTCTCATCTTATACGATTTTTAATCAGCAATATCAGAGATTTACTAAACTACGTGTAAAAAAAAACAATATAAAATCTCAATTACTATATGGAGTATATGGTATTCATAAAATTATGCTTCTTTTCCTTTTCAGATAACAGAAGAGGGGATAAGGGATATTCAACAAAAAAACTGAACAAAGAATAGTTTAATTAATTATAATTAAATGTAAATAGGTATGTATTTCGTAAACAAAACTACAGCACCAATAAATATCTCATTTTCACAAAATATCAAGCTTTGTTTCTAACATTCAACAGTTATACAATGTAAAGGCAGTTTAAAATGGGAATTTTTGAAATAAAATCAAGTATTATGTAGTCTTATGTTTACGACACTATAGTGAGTAACACGCGTTTGTAGTCGCCTTTCGTATCGTCCTGGAAACCATTACATTGTACTATGTAACAATACAATTACAATTTTACTCTTATCCGAATAACATGCTAAGCGTGATAGAAAAACTATCTCTAGTTTGCAGAATTAAGCACACAGTGTGACTAGACAATTCCTGAAGTCACCGGTTAGGTCTTCCTGTAAACAATACCGAAAACGCCAATTCAAAGATAGCCACATAAATTAAAAAAAAACTGGCCCATAATTTCTCAAAATCACACATCGTGCGTATATAAATGTATTTAAATGCAAAGATCATGTGCAGTAACTGTTGATTAAATATTACTCCGAGTATAGCTCGTAATACTGAGTTTTAAAAGCAGTGTCTTAGTAAGACATTGTTGCGAGGAGATCTCCCAGCGGACCTCCTACGTCCTCCTGAAAAAATCGCAGTAACTTCAAAAACTACATCCAACACAAGACAAAGTACCCCATGCAGTGCGCACGACACAAAGCATAGCTACGGTGCAATAGCATGGCCGTGGAAAGAATAGAATCGAAGCAAAATATACAGATCTGATAAAGAAATTTACACGCGATAATCCTAGCTTTGTATATTGAAGACTGGACCGCTCGGTGTTAGATCTACAATAGTTCTAAAGAAAAACGTAGATTTTAAGAACTAAAAATGGAGATTTTGGAATGAGATTCGAACAGTCGCGTCTTCAATATACCCAGATCTTATCGACAGAAAATAAACTTAGAGTATTGAAAATTTGGTGGATATTATCGATGTCCGACTCGAGCCCAATATTTATTCGACAACGGTCAGTAAAGCCTTCTTGTAATCACCCGACGTGTCGTCCTGTAACCAAAACGGACCACTTGCTTTACTTCCAATTTTGTGAATATAAAAAGCAATCGGTTTTTGGATTTCCAAAGCCAGAACATAGTGTTCTGCATCCAAAGCACTGGATTAGTATCTCTGTTCACTCATTGATTCCCAATGTTAGAAACAAAAAAAACGGAATCTATTCTATTTTTTTTTTTTTACAATTTGTTGGCTCGTTTATCTTGAGATTTTTTCCAAATACATACAATATATATATATATATATATGTACTTATTAGTACTTTAAAATAAATTCACACAATATTTAAATATACTAGATCTGTGTAGTTTTTTCGCGTTAATTGAAATTGTTTTGTGATGAATGATTTGAAAATGGATTAAGCATGAGCACAGTGCTTGCTATTAAGCACAGTTTTCGATACAGATGTGTTGAAGTTGTAGAAATTATGGGTCAGATAACATACCCTATAAAATTTACAAGGTTAGACTTTCATGCCAGAGTTGAGTTGTGCCCATCACATGAACGAGGAATAGAATTTGAAAGAAAATACCTGTACATACAATACTCGTGATGTACGTACAATAGATGGCGTAAATGTATTTTCAGTCATTGTCAAGATATTTAAATAGGTTCTAGACAGTACGGTAGGCCGTCCCGACGGAATTCGCTGCAACAGTCTGGTGGCTCATCGTTCTGAATGACTGCTTCGTTTTCGGGATGAAACACAGTCCGTTTGTTTGTGAGCCTTTTTATTCAATGAAAAAAACACTTGACAGTTTTTCTTTTTGAGCGTACTTCGCCATCTAGTTGCCTAAACAGTACTTGTATTTTCTTTTTAAATACACTCCTCATGAAATTATGGTTAGTAATTTATGGAGGTTAAAAATAAATACATATAAAAGTAAGAAGACCTGACTGAAGATGTTAAACGTTAGTTATGATTTTTGCAATACAATTTAATACAACGTTAAAGTTAATCACAAACATAATAAAAGCAATTTAAAGAAACATTAAAATAAGTATTATTGTAATAAACAAAATAACCATAAAAACACATATCGTAACAATCACAAAAATACCTGATCTCCACCCAAATATTAGTTGAAGCCTGTTGTTCTGTTTATACAGTTATTGGCAAGTTTCAGACAGTCAATGATTAATCATAACATTCTTACAAAGGGAACTCTTTTTATCAAATTATTATTCAAATACGTTGAAGTGTCAATAACTTGCCACACCTTATTAGCGCAAACCCAAAGCTATTAAATTCAATGTACTTACAGCGATCCAACTCTCCAAAGGCTTGCCATACTTCTCGAGGAAGGCTTGTTTGATGTCTCCAAGATCGATCTCGGAGCGGCTAACGACAATTCTGATCAGGGTCTTGTCTGTTGTGCCTATTCCCTTCATGGAGTAGTAAAGGCGCTCAGCGAAGAAGCCAACTTTGCTCTTCACGCATTTTACTAGAAAATAGCGTTACAAATACAAATAAATACAATGTTATCAAAGTGACGAGATGAGCTAAAGGCCCACCTAATTAGGTCCTCCCCGCCGCAAATATAAGAAGTCGCATCGCGCTGTGCTGTGACCCGAGACGAGGATGCCAAGCAGTAATGTGTGCGCATTACTGCTTGGCGGCAGATAACCAGGTGGCAATTATCTGGACGAACTTCGCACAAGTTCGATTGCTTATTTAGGTTTCTCCTTTAGTACCTCCTAGTGGGTACGTGTAGGGGCTGCAAAGGGTATTATTCACCTACGGCAAGAACTACCCGAGAGATAAAGATAAAAATATTTTATTTGCCTTAACATGTGTAAATTATTGC
The DNA here is from genome assembly GCA_921293045.1 of Aplocera efformata. NCBI lineage: Eukaryota > Metazoa > Arthropoda > Insecta > Lepidoptera > Geometridae > Aplocera > Aplocera efformata. The sequence goes on from OV121057.1 coordinate 5,855,824, forward strand.
ATGCAAGATGTTAGATACATTTAGATGCGACACAACACATTTTACCGAATACGGTGTGAAAAATTTGTTATACATCTGCGCGCCAGAACGTTTTAGACAGTATTAATGTATAAATCATGGTACTGGGAAAGTGGTATACAAAGTTGGCCTTATAAAACCGGAGTCGGCAGTCTAATAATGACCATTAGACTGCCGAAATAATTCATTCACATTTACCACAGATAATATCCTAAACACAAAAGTGAACGACAGAACAAGGTTAATCTGCACTTCCTGTGAATGCCTGCCTTGTAATCTTCCAACGATTGCGTTGAATTTCCTAGAGCAATGAGTCATTTGTTTGTCAGTTTCACTATGCAACGCAAGTTATCCAAGACTGGTGAGCATTTTAAAAATAAACTAGCTTTTACCCAGTGTGTGCTACTACGCTAAAAAAGAAATAAATTTTGTGCCGAATGCATTGTTTTAGTGGTCTACAACCATCGCATTATTGCCTGTCTAATGAAACCATTTCGGGGCACATCGCATCCGTTGGGTGGTCCCCGTTCAAGGTCTTTAACGGACATAGGTAGAAACAATTTTGTTGCATACATTAGGATTAGAACAAACAACGAAAAATAACGACTTAAAAATCGTAAAGATTCCTCTATTATTTTATCATTATCTTCACATAACGATAATCATTCTGATTTAGTATTACAATATATAAAAAATAATTCAATAAAACATGTCTCGCAGAACAGGCCCCATGGTACTGCCTCTGTTGATCTCAAACAAAACTTAACTGAACTGTATTCGTCTCTTAGATTTTCATTAACTTACAGTTAGATGATCTATTTTGGGTTTTTGGGTGGGGCTTTTTTCAAATGAATATACGTTGTTGGCTGCATAGCCTTGAAAACTATACGCGGAGTTTTGGTGAGAGCGAATGGCTCTCGACATCGAAGCCGGATGCAAGTGTCAAAATACATTATTCTCATTTCTGGTTAGATCGTGGTCAGAATTGTATATGATTTCTCTAAAAATAACTAGGCCTATAATCATGGCTAGATTAAATAAAAAATCGTGGAAGTAATTTTTTTGATTTAAAATCACTGTCTAACCTTCCCACGTAGCTGTGATCTAAGTGACCTTTTGAGCCGAAAAAATACGGAAGATAACTCACCGATTGCGAGCATGCCTTTCTCTATGCTTCCGGAGAATTCCTTCTTGATGGTTTCTTCGATGTCTTTGCCGGTGAGGGCTTCGTATTCAGCGAAGATCTGTAATAAAATTACTTGTAAAGCAGTGGTATTGCTGTTTTCCGTAAAAAAAATACTTACTGTATTTGTGCAGAGTCTCAAAAATCTTATTGCTTGTATAAATATTTATTTCGTCTCTCGGAAACGGCTCTGATGATTTGGATGAAATTTTGTGTTTAAATAGAGTTTCGCTGTTTAAGCTAAGTGATTTTGCTCAGGTACTAAACATTTAACCTACTCAACAATATTAGCTTTTGGCGTGACCTACAACTGAGTGAAAACATGAATGTGTAATGTTGCAAAATCAACAAATTCTAGACGTCGATGTATAATGCATTTCTTGATACATACCGTTCAGATAAATATAACATTTGCATGAGTTTCATGGCCGCATATCATACATTTATTGTGCCTATGTAAATGAAGGCGTCTATTGTACTAAGCGCTATAATTAGTTAGTGAGTCAGTACCTACGTACGGTCTCTACGTTGTTATGTGATCAAGCTATGATACTCCATCATTATAATGTATTATTAGTGAGCTTAGCATTTTAATAGCCTACGATATCGCATGTAACCGAAACTGATAAAAATGTGAAATTACCTACTGTATAGTTTAACTACATGCAGCATGCAGCCAAGGTTATGGCATAGTTTTACGTTATCGACTTATATATAAGCCATGTTTAATGAAGACTAACATTAGCACTAAAATTTATATTTTCTTATGAAAACATCCTAAGGGAACACTGTACTTTTTAAAAATTAAAAGTGTGTGTAATGTGTGTAAATTCAATATATAAGCTATCCTGGTACCAAATTTCATCCAAATCCGTTGAGCCGTTAGAGCGTAAAGGAGAAATAAACATACACACACATAAATACAAACTTTCGCCTTTATAATATTTGTGAAATTAGGCTAAGGCCAATTTTCTTGCGTGAGATTAAGTGGCCAACTCTGATATCAGTGATTTCAAGCCGCCTGAAGGCCTCCGACAAAGTTAAGTTAAATTCATTGCAAAATATTTGATACGACAATTTCTAAAATGGAATTGTGCTAGTCATTTTGTCGGCCCCATATAGGTAAACTGGAACAGTGTTATTGATCGGCTCAAACAGGTAATATGGACGCAGTAGGTATTTCCCCTAATGACTGCGCCCGGCATTTCTAGGTACCGCTTCTAGATTAGTCAATACTTTGACACTTCAATTGAACTACTCCTTAGTTACTAGTAAGCTAAGTTTACTAGTAAGCACGAGAAGTTAGTTGTGTGACAGTAAATCCTTGAGTATAATGAATATTTGGTTATTAACTGGACAATATGTTTTTGGTTGCAAATGGCCGTGACAGCTTTACGGGTGTTCGGCGATAGCGGAGGTCACTCACCCCGAAATTGTTATTCAGCTCACCTGTCTCAGTTGCTGGTACGAGCGTGTGATTAGGATGGAGTTGAAGACGGACTCGTCGGTTCCCCACTGTCCTTCACCAGCCGAGGCTAGAGCCTCCGCGTCGGCCTTAGCTGCCCCCTCGTCGACACCCTGGTTCTCGTCACGGTTGGCCATGCACAGTGACACGCATAGCCTCTTGAAGTGGCCGGATGTGTCGCCCTTTAGATCTGACTCCAGACTCTTGTTGTACACTATTGAGGGAAGGTTAATAATAATAAAATATTTATTTATTTTTCTCTCACAATAAGTGTAACAATTTACAAGAAAACAAGTGAAAACTTACAATTGTGAACATTTACCGATGTTTTCAATAAAGAGTGTATTACTATTAGAGTCACGGTTTAATATCTAAAAAAACGGCGAATTAAATAAGCTGAAAGTGGAACATTTTTTAATCATGTTTTTGTAAGGTTATAAACAAAACAATGAATAGGTACAAGGAAAATCACAGCACATAAAATGTGAAGGCCCGCAATGCTCTAAAATAAACCAGTCCTTTTTTCCTTTATAATATTTTGCCTAAACACATCGGTAAGCATTATTATTCAGCACTTTAAGTACTCGCTAATAACTTTTATTAAATTAGACACATTGACATTCCCATGGTATTTATCGGTTAAACCACCAAGACTCGGCGAAACCGGGCCTGTCTTTTTCTGCCTGATCAATCAACCACAACAATTTGTTCAATGCCTTTCTATTACGCTCACGTTTGAATATTCGTAGGTACTAGCTTAAAGCTAATGAGGTCATCTTTAAACACAGGCTGTATTGGTATTGCTATTTCACTTTTTGTAGCAATCGTGAACAGTCCATGATTCGTGAAAGATGATTATTAATTTCTTATGTATTTCAAATATAACATATGTTTACGTTTCACACTCTTGTACTAGGATTCCCTGTATTTCAAGTGGCATGGACAAACACAGAAACATAACATAAATGCCCAAAACCGAGAACAAACTCTACGCTCATCACACAAAGTCCCGGTCGGGAATCGAACCCGGGACCCCTCGTTTTAGGGCTACTACTAGCTATGGAGCCGTAGCAGCTTAGCTACATTACTAAAATTTTGAACATAAAAAAAAATATTTGCTAAAAAGCTTTCTTTTCTAACGAGCTGATTCCTAGGAACAAAATCAAGAATTACTCACATTGTTCGTAGAAAGCTGAGATTGTGCGAATTCCGTAGTTGGAAAGGGTGCAGAGGATCTCAATGATGGCTTCTTCATCAGTTCCAACCCCCGCTACGGCGTCGTGCAACTCCTTAGCGTAGAAGTGAGGGAGTGGGGTCATCAATGCGATGATGACGTTTTCAAGGTTTCCACCGAGCTCGCTCTTCAACTCGCTGATCAGATCCTGGAAATAGAATTACATCTGAATCTGAAGATACTTAAGAGACGTGGTGATACTAAAACACCACTTCTTTCAAGTGCCATACCAATTGTGAAATTATAGCACTCGACAGAATAAATGTTATAAGTCTATCACTTATGAAAAGTGATTGGCTTAATTAAAGAACAAATAAACCGACTTAATTCCCTATTTACGCCGTTAGGGGTGAAACTTTTACATTAAAGTTCTATGCGACTCCGGAGGCATACCCAAATTAAAAATGAATCAACACAATGGTTTAAGGGTTACATACCTTTTAAACCATTACTACTATTTACTTCTACCGGGCAGACATATATAGAGTAATATATATATAGAGTAATATATATAGACGTTATAGAGTAGGCTGAGTAATAGGGTTTCTTTTACCATGTGGAAAATGGGTTCAATTTTAACCTAAGACCTCAAAGTCGGCCTCATGAAAGATGAAAGATTTCAGTGAGACTGTTTAGACAACAAAAAAAAAGGAAATTTAGAACCATTTAGGATCCTCCATATTAGAACCATAAAAAACACAATACCAGTTTGCAGATTGAATAAACGGCTCGATTCGAGCCATTTATGACAATCAAGGTTGATCATTGTATGAAGACTTGAGTGTTAGGCATTCCCACAACCATTCAAAGCAGTCATTGTTATTAAGAGACTTGAATTGAATTTAAGCACCCAATAGACTCCTATAATAGACATATTCAAATTTTAATAGACATATTGAGAATGGCCTTGAAATCTTTACCCGAACTTTGGATATAACCATCTACTACCACTATTTCAACAATATATAATGCGATAGGTAGGTCCTGAATATCAGTTCAACGTTAACAGAGAGAGAGACCCTCGGTATGCATTCGTGAACTATTGTTCCGGTTAATCTCCGAAAGTGAATGTCTAAAGTCTAAAAAATCTATATAGATAGATAGCTGATGTTTTATAGAGTCACTTAAACTATTTTAATTTTAGAAATAGAAAAGAGAAAAGAATTACGGTTTCCTGAAAAAAAAAAAAAAAAATACTGATGTTTTGTGATTTTTGTTTTACATAAAATAAATTATGGCACTATTATTCCTGTCTGCTCTAAAGTTTAATTTAACTACGATATTTAATAATGTTGCCTATAACTGTATTTCTTAAGTTGATTCTAAATGAAGGTTAATACTGTACTGTACTGTAGTAACTACTGAATATATGCACGTACGCGCTTCCCTCACCGTTACGTACAAAAATATAAAACCTACTATAGTTTTAAGCAACTACAATCATCAAATAGGTTTTTGCAAAAACCGTACTTCCCTCTACTGAGGAACTTCCGCCATAACAACAGCATCACGACTCAGGTCCTCCCCGACCGACGCATGAGAGCGTCGGTTACCCGAGACGAATGCAACATCTCACGCGCCTGTGATTTCACCGGCACTCACACTCTTCCACCGGAACCCCGCAATGCTAGTGCACCACTGCTTGGCGGCAGATTACCAGATTTGGAGGAATTACCAGTACACTGGTACAAGTTCTCCTTTAACACCACCCAGGGAGTACATGTAGGTACTCAAAGGGTTTGAATTTATAGGTACCTAATTTAATTATTTAATACTGCCTTCTTCGGGTTTTTATTTTATGTATATTGAAAAGTTACCTGTAAGAGATCGTTCTTACCGAGAAGGCCGCCTCTGTTGTATACAATATAGTTACCAATTTATCTATTACTCAGTAGTTTTTGACTAACGAACGTAGGTACAATGAATATATTTTTAAATTTATGCCCATCCGTGACAAATATGAATAGGTCAACAGGAATTTCAATACCAGGAAAACAGCACAAATATCATTAGAATGTGCTTCTACCGCTGAATCAATATCGATCGAAATATACAATTGCTAGACCCTCCTATAGCTATCAATATTATAATAATTCCAGCGCCATATAGACCTAAGCATAGCTTGTTACTATGGTTATTACTTGCAAATACATGGTACGTTTAATACATAATATTAGCACCCAGATACAGAACAAACATATATGTTCGTGACGCAAATGTCCTGGGTGGGAATCGAACTCACGACCTCACGACAGCGCAGAAGACAGAGCTACTCCCAACAGAGATGTGAGACCAGTCAATACTGCATTATCTATTAAAAAAATGGAGTAGTGCGGATTTAAGAAGTGTCGAAAGGAAGATTCTTACGTTCATCAATTCTATGACATCCGCTATTGCAGAAAAGGTCTACGGAAAAGACTATTAAGTCAAAGTCAAACTCATTTATTCGTTTAAATCTGAAGTATCATTTGGAAACGTCAAATTTTACACATACATGTACACATATTCGTGAGCATATAACGTGTCACAAAAACTCCCCAGGCACATTACATGCACACAGATATGTCAAATTACAGTCAGTTCTCATGTTATTATTTTTTCTTATATTTGTAGAAAATTTTTCCACTCTGTGACATGTACACACACATAAAAACACTAACAACAAAAAACTTGGCCTCATTTATAGGTGAGTGTTTTAAAAAAAATATATTATCTCGTGCATTTACGAAAATTGTCTGTAAACAATTTGGTTTGATAAGATATCGTTGTTGCAAATAACAGGTAAATATAACGTTGTCTTTCCAAGAATGTACAAATACAATTTTGTTTTGATAAAAACATTATTAATTCTTACGTAATATTATTAATATTTTCCAAACCAAAAATGTTTCCCATTATTGAGAATTTTGTGTTTAGTTTTCTGGTACTTTTAAATAAGTTGATTCTTAATGTACTTAATCGAATTTTTCCAGTGTGCCCCATTATTGAGATATCTACTTGTAAGATGTCATATCTGGTATGCAAATAATCATTGTAAGATGTCATGAGATACGTTATGTACTATAGGAACCAGGCAACTGATAAATACTTATATAGTACCTACTTATTTTGTAAATATGTACATAATACAAATAAACACCCAGATAAGGAACAAACAATATGTTCGTGACGCAAGTTTTTGTCTTGAGTGGGAATCGAACCCGCTTACAGCGCAGAAGGCAGAGCAACTACCAAATGAGCTGAGCACCTTTCGTGCCATATTTAACCTTAGGTTAAGTCACTTTTACTTCGGTTGCATATTTTGTATTCACACATCCCAGTAGGTTTAACCAGAAACAAGAATGGATTCATGCAACAGCAAAATCAAAATAGAATTCAGCAAGTGCCTTAATTTTGAATAGACCTACTCAAATTATTCAAGGCCACATTTGATTGACAAAGATTTATTCTATGACACCAATTAAATTTTCTTATTATGGCTAGCCAGACTAGAACGTCGATATTTATCAATCTTTATGTTTAATATTATATACAGATAATATACAATATACAGCAGCGCTTTTAGGCTGTATTGTCTAGCAGTCAGTAATCAGGACAGAACTCTTTTTTACAGACTTCCAAAAAAGGAGATTCAATTCAGCTATATGTTTTTTTCGCGATATCGACAATTGTTGACCGATTTTAATGTATCTTTTTTAATTGACAGGGTATTTCCTTAGAGTATTATTTTGCCGTGAAATTTCTATGGTACTAAAGCTAATTTTTGCTGGTCAATAGTAGGATAGGATAGGCTAAATGCCTAATAAGCATTAGGCATTTAACCAGAGCGCTTCCGTGCATTGGACGGTTAAGATGTCGGTCATGTAGAAAACCGGCTTGAAAACTTTGTCAATTTCGCGACTTACACGAAAAGAAGACCGGTGGTGGGTACAATGAACAAAAATCCTAGACATGAAACTTACCAACTAAGTAATTTTAGATATCATCATCATCTCATGATTCACCTTACGAGGAAAAATAGGTTCCTTCTCGAATTGAAGCAAGTGATCAAGTGAATCAACGATGACTAACTCAGGAAGGCTGATTGAAGTCAGCGAGGCCGCAAGCCGGCAAACCACTCAGTAACCGTCAAGGTAACATTTGCAGTTCCAAAAATGATATTCGACTTACGCCTGCGGCCCAAGGTTCAAAATGTAATCACCGTAATGTTTCAGTAATTACGTTAATTTGTTACTAGAACGGTATTACATCACGGTTGAAAAACTGGGACAGTTTAAGCTGTTTACTCATTTGCCTTGCTGTTTGTGTTGTTTGTGTTTAACTAATGTTATCACTATGACATAAAATGTCATTATCTGTCTGCTTCGTCTGGTGCAGTTGAACAATGCGAATAATACCAAAATCTATTCTAAAGGCTTTTAAGCATGACGTTGGGGACTGAACCTGTAAAAACATAAATACTTATGTCCTTCAACAACGTGCATAGTTATGAATAGTTGATTTATTTTGTAGTACACGGCGTATGCTAGTACGCTAAAAAATAAATACATTTTGTTCCTAGTGCATCGTTTTGGTCTTAAACCATCTTTGCATTTTCGCTTTTTGTAATGAAACCGGCGCTTTGAGGCACATCGGTTGGATGGTTTATAACGAAAATGGGCAAAAACAATAATTTTTTTTATATGAGGATGAAGGAACTTTTACAAAAAAAAACATCTTTGTTTGCTGTTTTACGAAGAATATTCCACCTAGCTGCTAATTAGCCCAATATCCGAAGCCTATGTTATCAAATTCATACCGTTCCACCGTTTTTTGGTTAAATTCTCTGAATCTCCTCCAAATCAACCGCTGCCTATGTGCAACTCACCTTGCCATAGTTGGTCTTGAAGGTCTCGGCGATCTCCAGGCGTTGGACGATGCCGCGACGGCAGAGGACGTCAATGATGGCCTTCTCATCAGTTCCGAAGCCCTTCATAGCCTTGCGGAGCGTCTCTGCATCCGCGGCAGGGTCGAAAGGCTCGGCGGGGTACACCGTGGGCGTACACTTAAAGTATAAACAAGATAAAACATTCCGTAGAATACTGCATCAATTATGTCAAAGTCAAAAATCTTTAATTCCTGTGAATTAAAAGTTTATCGGGGGCGTCATTTTTCTAAAAATATATATACCTATAGGTACCTACGAGATCATGCGTTTTTAAAACTAGGTTAAGCGGTAGTAAAAATAAAATAAAAATTATAATAAACAATCTCGTTTTGTTTTCTTTGAAGTGAAATTTCAAGTTGTGAATTGTTCTTTTGTTTCATTGAATGTAACATAAAAAAAATGTGTAAAAAAACTATATAAGATTATAGGATATTTAGTTTCGTTCATATGAGACAACTTTAGTTTGAAAAAGAAAGCCGGCCGGCATTTTGATTAAAGAACATGGCCGGACAAAAAGTATAATCAGTAATCCTAGTTATAACAAATCAATTATTTGACACAACCTTGTGTTGTTACTTTTATCAAACATTGTAACTATAAAACATACTTCCCCATGGAGACTTGCGATAAAGATTTGCATTGGCTCAAAGAGAGATCAAGCAGAGCGTGATCAAGTAGGTAGGTAAGAAGGCATTAAAAAAAGTATTTATTTTCCCAGAGACTACTGAAAAAAAAAATATGAATGACATATCAGGTTCTTTTTTGATAAAAGGTTAACAGACTCGGATAAGTAAAACTACCTACGAACTAAGATAAGAAGTGATCTCATTATTAAATTCTACCCACTTAGAAAGTCAGGTATTCATTTTGTTGATGACACGTATTATTAAACGATTGAATTCATGATTATTACCAACAAAATTAGATTACCAACGGTACTCATCAAGCTAAGTAATGTCTCATTCCGAATTGGCCAATCTCATTGATTTTTCGCCCTCCGTAATCCCGCCTACGACATATCGTCCTTGGCATGGTTTAGAGTTTGACGGAAATGTACATTACATTCGCTATACCATTCACAAACACACCAAATTGCCCCCATAGTTACATTACGTGGTACATGATGGGTATGAAAACCACAGCTAATAATAAAACTACATCTCAAAACATGCCCCGAGACTCAAGAGGATGACATCATCTTGTGCTTAAACAAGATGTATACCTATTATTATGGGTATATTTTTAACTTAATGTAGAAATCTTACCTTGTAGGGGTAGTACTGCTGTCCGCTCATTTTGAGAGATTCCTGAGTAACAGGAAAATAATTATTAGAAACTTCCACGTAGATAGAAACTAAAAATAACGTAACAAATCCGACCGGCTTTTAGCAAACACAACGTCGCCGGTATTTTACGTGCACCAAATACAATTATTATTATTTTCACCTTGTTTTTACATATAAATGATTAAATAGCAATGTGTTTTGAAGCGATATACAGGGAAATACTGAAATTGTACCTACTTTATTCAGATTAATGTGACACACCCAACCACACACTACGGTACGAATTCCGAAAGTATCAGCGACTGGGTTCGACCGGTCGAACTCGACGCATTATGTTTTCCCTCTCCTTCTTCATGGATCGCCAACGTTTGGCTCATTTATTTTGTTCACTTTAGTACTGTGAGTATTCTTAAAGTTAGGATGATAACTTACTATCTCTAAAACACAAGTATTAATGAAATTTAAGTGCCACTTATTTACCTAATTATTTCACGGTGTGCCTTTTCTAGATCTATTTATTAAAATATTTGACACTTTAATTATCGATAAGGTCATAGTCAAGATATTATTTAATACATATATATAATTTATTTATTGAATCACCACAAAGACGTTCCGCTTCACAGCTCAGTTGATATTACTAGTAGCTCTGCCTTCCTGCAAGTCGTGAGTTCGATCTGACCTAGGGTCTATGGATGAGCCATACCTACATAGACCATAGGTGTTTGGTCTGTGTCTGGGCGTTAAATCAGTCATCTGGTAATCATAGTACAAGCTAATCAGCTCAGTTTTTGCTAAAGGCGCAGAACTAAAAGGTTGACAACTTCAACGAAAAATGTTGTGTACCGCTGTATTATCGCAGGTTGCTAGCCAGCACCGATGACATCATCGAGACTGAGGGACGCCGATGTCTACGATCGCTGTTTGGAACACCATTAGGTCTCTTTGATTTTATTTAGGTAATAATGTTTGGTTTATTCAGGCCGGACTTGTTGGTATTGTCGTTGGTATGTTTTATCCAGTCGGATTATTAAGGAATGTTATAATATTTTTACTGAAGGAAAGTTTTAGCCGAGTTATTCATGGAAACGTCTACGTTCCCACTATAGTGTAACGCACAAGGTGAAAACATGCCCGTTGCGCCTAACTATTAGTAAGTTAGGAGTAAGGCGAGTAGCTAAACTTCGAAAAACATATCTTGAATTTGTTAGTAATATCGTCTAAAGAATACGAAGAAACTTTCCGCGATGTAAAGTTTTTTTGTATTTTTTAAACAAATTCAAGATAATTTTTTCATAGTTTCACGTGAAATTAATATATATACCTATGTGCCGTTTTGTTATTACTCCATAATAATTGTTTTATTTTCACATACATCGCAACCCAAAAGCTGGTAAGAAACGTCATGGTCTATGTTAACATTCGATTAGAGATTGTACAACTTTGAACTCATTAAGTGACGTCACAGATCTTATTCACGATCGCGTTGAGATCACAAATAACAGGAAGTTGCACCACGGAATAATTATTAGGTAGTGAGTGAATCATGGATTATCGTGTAAAAAACATTAATGTGTAGTGATGACAAAATTATCTTCATGTTTAGCCAAAAGTATTACACCCCAACTTTAAAAGTACGAATGTATTATGAAAAAGTATGATGTTTCATGTGATTTGAAGTTGAAGGTGGGCGGTAACTTTGCAGCTGGTATGCTGCTCTTCATATGGGGCGGCGGGAGACGGGCCGCCACCGTTGGATGGTAAACGCGGTGGGGCCGCAGAGGAAGAGAACTGCCGGTATTGAGAGGCGCCGCTCTCCCTATCCTCTGCGGCCGTAGTGGTAGGTGACACGGCCACGACCTGATCCGTCCCATGGGGCCTTAAGGCGTCTTATTCGGGGAAGTCTGACGTTCTATAGCTGGCATGGTACCCGAAGAGGTTGCGAAGCGCTACGTGTCCTGGCGCATAGTAATCATAGAGGAGAAGAAGGGTCCGAAATGGACGGCTGTGGCGGCTGCAAACGTTCCCGTGTTCCCGCCACTAAGCGGCAGAGGACATCGTGGAGTTTTAGTGCGTAATTAATAGCACACCTCTGTCTCCCCGAGGCACGGCGGTATGCGAGCGCATTTATTCATTTTCCTAGTACCTTTCTAGTGCCTTAAAGGCTTACAGGTATTGAATTATCTTAGTTTAGGTTAAATTTTAGTGAACTGTCTTTCACTGAAATTCAGTATTTAACTACCTACCTTTATTGTAAGGTTCAATATTATAATGATATTTTTTATTGAATTTATGCTTCAATCACAACCTTTACTATACTAAGGTAATATACTATTTACATGACATGACATGATAAGCGCACAGAAGTGTTTACTTGTGCGTGTAAATTTTGACGTGTCCAAACGGTACGTGAGATGTAAGGAATAAATAAGTTTGAGTTTGAAAGCGTCTTCGTACGTTTATCACCACGTATTCATTGATGATATCACCACTGACCAAACGTCTTTGTGACGATTACTTTTTATCATCATGATCCCATGTACAGTGTGTGTCATCTACATCGAAACAAAGGCAACGACCGACTGTTGCGCACGGATACGTACGAGCGAGACGTCTAAGATTTCGTGAGCGGTGGTTGACCATAGAAAACCGCAGATGGTCTATACTTATATGCGACTTTTGGTGAGATCGGAAGGCTAGCCATGAAACACAAATCCTACCAATCTCGGAGGGTACCTACTGAAGGTCGGGGTCTATTTAGATATGTATAGGTACATAATTATAATAAGCTCCACGCTAGTTGTAATTCGATTGTGCAGTAAGTCAGCAGTTTCATAGCAGTTTGGTTTGCAGTTCATACGCAGGCTATCTCCAGGTCCAGCTAGACCGTTAACACCTATATGTTTTCATGAATAAAATGCGATGAATTATCTTAGTTTTTAGAAGGAGGAATACTATTCAATTTCAATGTGTATATTCAGAGAGTAAATCCAATTTTCTATACCTACAACGAACACATGTGGTATGCGATTAGTGCATTGCATTGCGTTGCGCTTGGCATATTGATGACTGCTGGCGGCCTATCGGCGGGCTAGTGGGAAGTTTTATTCGGTGCTCTGGAGCGCACATGTTATGGTTTCCTTACGACCTAAACTCAATATTCGAATTCAAATCTACGGCTTACAGATCGCATGCAAGCGGTAACCCCATAAGATTCAGGTCAAAGCCAGACGGCTTAATTTGGTGCCTACAGCTACGAGTATAATGCATGCTGGGTGAAGTATAGTTCCTGCTTATGTGGTTTTGGCATAAACGTATTTGGTTACCTACCACCACATTGAAATGTGGTTCAATTTGACCACAGATCAGAGTACATAGATTCTCTTTGTACACATTACGCATTGGGTGGTTAACAAATTTTAGTCTAATGGGTACCTACATGTTTTGAATTAGAAAAATGGTGACAGCTGGATTATACTAAAGCAGTATGCCCCCGAGCGAGCTTGATTCCCTACACGTTCCCCCTGGGTGGTGCTAAAGGAGCAACCAAAAGAAGCAGTAGAAGGTAGGTACTGCCACCACATCTGGAATCTGCCGCCAAGCATTAGTGCTAGCATTACTGTGTTGCCGGTGGAAGGGTGTGGGTGCCGGTGAATTCACATGCCCATGAGACGTATCATCCTCGTCTCGGGTGATGGACGCAGCAGGATGAATGCGACTCAGTGTGAGATCCAAATCTTATGCTGAGTCCCATTACTGTTGTCATGGGCGGGGGTCGCCACTTACCACCAGGTGGGCCCTCAGCTCGTTCCGTCACAAGAATTGATAAAAATAATATTAGTATAATGTTACGTTACGTAAGATTATACTATTGTAATATTAATTTATTATTACCTACGTAATAATATTATTAATTTACCTATATTACTTCGTTTTTCTCGAATTATCTTGGAATTTGTCTGTATCTTAAAACTTTTTTGAATAATTACAATGAAAAGTTTAAGCCAAATTGATCCGGAACTTTTTATGTCCAAATCATCTATTTGATCATTCAAACTGTCTAAAAATTATGGTTTTTAGAAGTAATTTCGGACCACAATCTAGAGTCAAAATAAGTGTGAAAGGTGTTTGTATAAAACATGATTTATTACAGTAATACATTTAATTGGAAATAAACTGATGGTTGGCCACCATTGTGACAGACACAATATAATATATAAATAATATGGTACATTTTGTTTCTAGTCTTCCAGGAAGAAATATTGACCCGCACGTTTCTGTTCTATGTCCTGCAACAAAAAAAAAGTATTATATTAAGGAAGCGAGTATTATCCCTATTTTCCCACCAGCTGGAAGAGAATAAACAACATACATTTTGCTCATTCCATAAATTCGTTTTTGTTCATTCCATAATATAGAGAAAATTATTTAAAAGGCGATATTATTAAAATAAACAGATCAAGTGCGATAACGGCCTCGCATACCGAAGGTTTTGTAGCACCAATTGTATTTTAATGATTATTCATCCACATCATTACGACCATAGTGGTTTCCTAACATGAAGTCACACGGCTCCGTGGCTTAGTTGGTAGTAGCCCTGCCTTCGAAGCGAGGGGTCCCGGGATCGATTCCCGGCCGGGGCACACTTTGTGTGGCGAGCATGAAGTTTGTTCTCGGGTCTAGGGAGTTTGTCTTCTGTTTCTGTGTTTGTCCATGCCATCTGCGACACAGGGAATCCTAGTGCAGAGGTATGAGTGTGTAAACGTTTATTTATTACGTTTATTTATTAAGGATATTTTCGATTTCCTTTGTTCATGTTTTAGTGAGGTTGGTAAAATACATGTTGAAAATCTAGCCATTGGTTCTTCGTAATCAACCCACGAAAAGAACGTGACTTTATCGAGTATTTAAAAATCAAGTGAACCGTACCTTAACAGAAGAGTGCTTGTTTATCCTAGGCCGGAAGTTATTCGGGTCTCTCCTAAAGGTAATGCCGAGTAGCTCGAGGAACTTGTTCATGCCGTTGAGCAGAGACTGCGGCGCGTGCGCCGTCGCGTTTGAAGATGGGGTGCCTTCGAAGACTATTACACGATCAGCGAGGTACGTAGCCATTATGAAATCGTGCTCTACTACGAAGCCCGTTCTCTTCGCGTGTAGAATGAATCTGTAAGGAAAGTTAAACAAGGATTTTTGATAACAATTTTTATGACTGGCCTCACTGTTCAGTTGGTTGTGGCTCTGCCTTCTGCGCTTTAGGTGATAGGTTCAATTCCCACTCAGGACAAGCATTTATGTGACGAACATAGATGCTTGTTCTTTGTCTGGGTGTTTAATATGTATGTATTTCAAAAAAGTACTATATAAGTATTGTATCAGTTGTCTCGTCAAGCTCATAGTACAAGCTATGCTTAGTTTGTGGCTAGCGATAGCGATGTGAGAAATGTCCAAGAATATTAAATTATTTTCTGAGTCTTAATCCGCAACAGAGACAAATACAACAAAACAGAAGATACAAATTCACATTGCCAAAAATAACATACAAAATTCTTTAAAAAATAAATCTTACCGTTTGATAACTTTAGCTGCAACAAGACGCTGTTCAGAGTCAAGGTAGGCAGAGGGTTCATCAACCAGGTAAACGTCTGCTGGCTTTCCGAGGCATAGCACTAAAGCCACTCGCTGCAATTCACCACCAGACAGGTTCTGTACTTCTTGGTCCATAATTTCTTCAATTTTCATTGGCTTCATCACATCAGTTATGAACTGTGGACAAGTTGATCATCACCTATTAAATATGTGATATTCATTTGTGGTAGGAGAGAGAATAATGCTTTTTTAAATGAATACTCTCATTATTTCAAAATGATTAGAATGCAGATTGAGAACATTACAAAGGTTTCAGATAATTATCTTTGATAAACAGACATTATTATATTAACTTGAAGTTTACTAGGATATTTATGCCAGTAAAACATAAATTAATTAAACATAGTAAATATAGTAAGTAGTATAGTAAATTAAACATAGTAAATTGATTTACTCTCAAGTAACTGGAGATTGAGAGTATGGTTGTCTAGGTACAGACGCTAACTTTCAACCAAATTCAACATGTGATATCTAACAATTCAGATAATCCCGTGGCATATTGAAGCCTAGGGAGAGTAGCCTTGTGTTCTTCCTGCAGTTACTGAGAATTTATTCTAAGAATATAGTTTACTCTCATTTGGTCAAACCTACCATAAGTGGTATAAAATTAGCAAAATTATTCTTACCTGTGGATGAACATATGCATCTCTTATTTTATCGTGAAGCAAACTGCGGACAAGTCCTTGGGACTTGGGCGATATCTTCTGTGGCTTATAACTAATGTGAAGCTGTGGCAGCTGGCCTGAACCTGTCAATGAAAAATAGATTCCATTTAATATAATGATGATGTAATCTTCCTCTTATTTCTTTTTGGCTTTTTGTGTATTTAGCCACACAAATACTGCCAAAGTCCGAGTTAATGTACCTTCACAAGTTTTTCTGCATTTAGGGTTAATTAGAAGAAAATGGCCTGTTTATTGAAGTTACAAGATTTAAAAACAAGATGTTACATATGAGATCTATATCTATATGAGATGTATGTAGGCATGAAGCTTCTTGTATTACATATTGTGTACATAACTATATGTAATATCTTTATGTAATCATGTCCTTATTCTTAATATACTTTACATAATGAAATTGGTTTCAATTAATGTCAAATGCTATGTCATGTATATCAAATACCCTGCTGAATTCATATTTCTTGGAATTGAGATGAGATTGAGACTATTTATAGCCTTCTGACAAGTTGTACAACCAAATGAAGGAACAAGTAGAATCAGATGAATTTTCAATAAAAGTGGATCAAATGGAACACAAAGAAGTAATTAGTGATTCTTATCACACAGACATTATCCTTATACACTTATATGAACAAGTTAATTAAATCAAGAATTTTTTTGAGTACACACTAGATATCAATCAAGTGTATAAATAAATGATCAAAAATTATAAAATGATTGTGAGATTTTGAAAATCAAAATCATACCCCATAATATATTATGAATAATATACTGTATAATTTTTAATAAATATACGAAAATTACCAATGCCTAAAAAAACCCGGTATTTGGAGCCCGATAATGAAGTATCATATAGTGACTCTACATGATGCTTGAAATACCAAAAATGAATTGTTAAATCCATTTAGGCAGTATAGGATGACATGGAAAGAGGTATTGTTTACTTTTTAACAACATGAATTCGGAAGTGAACAAAACATTTTTACCATCTGGCGATACTGTAGCCTCTGCATGTTTCAAACACTTTTGGAACACAGGATGGAAAAACAAATCAAACAGCTCAGTTCGTGCCATGCTCTACTATTCATAAACCTATAAATTCACTAACTGGAGCACCTAAATTTTATACATGTAATTATAACCTCTTCAAACTGTCGACGTCTACATTATAGCAAAATTATTAGCCTCTATGAAATTAAGCAACACTACCACTGATACACGTATTTTTCGTAATAAAAGTAAGAATTATCGGTGATTATTTTCGCTACAAACACTTTTTTGCAACAAAGCGTAATGACACTTTCACAATTCTGACAACGGCTGTGACTTTTGACTTTGACATCAAAATCAACGTACCAATGTTGCCAATAGAAAAAATTTAATAGTGATGTTCGTTCGTTCTCAAATGAAAAACGATTAACGATGGAAAAAATAAAATGCGTCGACGAAAAATTACGTACCTTCATCTGGTTCCAAATTACCAGCCAACATTCTGATAAATGTCGTTTTGCCCGTGCCATTTTCTCCAAGTAGCACCAAAATCTCGGAATCCGAGAATTCGCCAGACTTCACATTCAGAGAGAAATCGCCCATTTTCTTTGACATCTCAGGATATTCATAATGGTTCATCCGTTTGATCTGATGAAATATATTTTTTTCGTACACGGGGGCGATTAAGAGATTTAATAGCTCGCGCTCCTAACATTTCTGATAAGCCAATACTTTGGTTGGTTTAGTTATCACCAAAAGTTCTTGCAAAACAATCAACTTTTCCAGACCATGTCACATGAATAGTTAGTGACACAACTCTATAAAGTAGTCAAGTTTAAGTCATGTTTGTATGGCTGTAGGTTTAGAAAATATTTAAATAAAGGCCCTTGCAATCCTATCACCAAGTCATGAGCATGGCATCAAACCTATTTAGTTCCTCTTTGGAATTACTGTACCTTCCTAAACTAAATCAATAAAAAATAGCTTACCTCTTCTTCATTTGCAGACTCAGCTACTTTGAAAACCAGAGATTCAGTCCTGAATCTCATATTCTCCGTGGGCACAAACCCATCAAGGAAAATATTTATACCTAAAGCAAGACAATTTCTTTATTACACTAAATATAGTATTATTACATAGGTAGTTGTAGGATGGCATAATATTTGAACTGCACTGTGCCATACTGTTTGTAAGTGTAACTATACAAGCTTTGCTCTTAGGCAAGATTTGTTTTAATACATGATTCATGTAAGGTTACCTTAATAATGCACCCAAGGAGTTATTGTCTTACAAATGTATGTGTATGTTAATTGTAAACACAAGGTTAAGGAAATCAAAGTGAGGAAACCTGACTTTGCTTTCCTTAACCTTGTGTATTACCATGCATTCTCAAGATGGCTCCATGGCTAAATTGGTAGTAGCCCTGCCTTTGAAGCGAGGAGTCCCGAGTTCGATTCCCGGTCGGGACACACTTTGTGTGAGCATAACTGCGATACGGGGAATCCTAGTGCAGGGGTATGTGTGTTTACACACACATTTTTTTTATTTAATTTTCATTCTTATTTGTCAATGTAGGCAGGTGACTCTGCATGGGGAACCTTAGAAGCTGATGCGGAAATGACGTAAGGAGATAAAATATTACCTTCTCTCACCGAGAAAGGCATAGTCACAACACCATAAGCACCAGGCACTCCATATAGACAGCAAATAAAATCAGACAAGTAATCCAGGACTGACAAGTCGTGCTCCACAACTATAATGAACCTGGAACATAATAAATTGTATGAAATTCTTGGCTTGAAGTCACATGTTAGGTGTGTTTTTAACTGCACATAAAATTTTAGAGTAATCATTTTGGTTTTCAATGTCACATGAATATAGTTACATATTCTTGTCAAGGTGCTTATCAAAAAGTGGCCAAGTGGCCACTAGGCCATTGCTTTCGTGCAGTCTGTTGGCAGGCAGGACTAAGTCTGCGAAGAGGTTGCAGCCAACTGCGCAACAGCAACCCAAATTTTTCAATTTCCTTACCTATATTGTACTATAATTTATTCAAAAAATAGGTGAACAAAACTTATGATCTCTTGGCAACCTTTTGACGAAATGAGACAAGATTATATTTCCACCATTAGCAGCAAAGATATGCCGAACTATACAAGTAATCCATACAAGTACAACATCTGTTAATTGAATATAGAAACTTGTCAAACTCACTTGTCAGGATGGATCAGGGATCGGATTGTGCGGGCAGCGTTCAACCGCTGCTTGACATCAAGATACGAGGAAGGCTCGTCAAACATGAAGATGTCTCCATTCTGTATGCACACCATTGCGCACGCAAAGCGTTGTAACTCCCCGCCGGAAAGAGCTGCGATCTCCCGGTCTCGGATATGCGATAGATCTGACCAAACAAAAATAAAAAGTCTGATGGAAACTTGTTATGAAAGTATAAGGTATGGCATGTAATGTAAGAGAACTGTATCATCTCTTGCTCCAACAGTTTCACCTCAGTTTTGTTTTAGATTTTTTGTGATGAATGTGACGGAATAAGCTAACAGGGAATTTATTTTATTTGCAAAATGATTTCTCTTACCCAACATTTTACATATTTCTGTCTGGTTTTTCATTTCATCTTTCTTATCAAGCAGTTGGCCAACCGTTCCTTTCACAGCCTTTGGAATCAGATCCACATACTGAGGCTTGATGAGTGCCTTCAGGTCATCTTCGAGGATCTTTGTAAAATAGTTCTGGAGTTCTGAACCACGGAAATGGGACAAGATCTCCTGCCAGTCTGGGGGATCCTGGAAGATAGAAATTAAGTATCATAAGGTATGGTTTGTATCATTATTTGGTTCCCATAGTACAAATTATGCTAAGGGCTAGATGGCTCTGTGTGAAATGTCAATAATTATTTATGTTCATTAGATACTTTCTCTATATATTATACATACACTAGTTGAGATTTCACTATAACAAGTTCATATTACGAAAGTGGAAAAACCCCAACTTGGTGTAAAGATAATGAGCTCTTGACCTTAAAATGGTTAGAAAAATTGCTTTTTCAAAAAAAAAAAAGTTAGTTCACCCGTTTAAGAGTATGGTGCCACAAACATACATACTCACACACACACACACACATTGCGGTCAAACTTATAACACCCCTCATTTAGTGTCAATGGTTAATAAAGGTTATTAATTCCATGATAAACCTGACAGAAATCACTTTTGCTTCTGATTTAGCCGTGGGTTGCTAATATATCTATTAGCTTGATTTGCAAAACCATAATCATCAATCATGATATTTTGTTTTAGCAATCAATACCAATGTTATTTTATTTAACAGGAATAAAACCAACTTACAGCAAAACGTCCCAAATTAGGCTTCTGCTTTCCAGCAAGGATTTTAAGAGCAGTAGACTTGCCAATACCATTCTGACCAACCAGTCCAAGTACTTCACCAGGCCTTGGGATTGGAAGCCGATGGAGCTTGAACGAGTTCTTGGAGTATCTATGAGTGGTGTGCTTCTCCAAGTTAGACGGGATGTTGATGATGGTGATTGCATCAAAAGGACATTTCTGAAATTACTTGAATGTTAGATATATTGCATAAAAAATATAAAATTGGTTATATTGGGAATATCACATTTTGTTCAAATAAACAAGAAAACTAGTCAAGTGAGGTATGACTTATCAAGATGACGATATTCTAGAACAAGTCGGATTTACATAAACTTGGTGAGAAAATATTCTATCATAAAACATTAGAGACAACATTCACAAAAGATTTTACCTTGACACAAATACCGCATCCAATGCAGAGCTCCTCAGAGATCGTAGCGATTTTATCATTAGGTGTCACTTCAATGCAGAGCTTGCCCATACGGACCACAGGGCAGCTCTTCTTGCATTCTTGCCTGCATCTTTTTGGCTTGCAACGATCCGCGTTAACAATAGCAATACGCGTGAGTTTGTCGGTCTCTTCCTGATCCCGTCTGCGAGACATAACTGTAAATAACACTAAGTTATCACACAAAACTTTCACATTCACAAAATTCTGTAGAAACTGGACCGTATGTGGCAGTCACTATGATCATAACCTCAACAATTTATTATGATCGAAATGTTGAAAGGTAGATCAGTTGAGATCGTCATTTGGGGCGTAATTATTGTAGAAAAAGATATAGTGAGGACAATTACCTGATAAAAGCTAGCGAACGTGGCCAACTTTTGCCGACGTTCGCGTGTCCTTTACCTGGTAATGTCAAAAAGGATCAACCAACATGAAGTTATCAACATCAAAAGATTGAAAAGAGTTGAGGGGGGAGACAGAGCAGCCAAATAATGCACAACCTGATAACGCCAACCAAGTTTAAGAATTAATTAATTATATGCTCTACATACAATATGTATTGGTTGTACAACATTAACGCGTTTTGTTATGACTAGCCCTACCTATTACATAGCCCAATAATCAATAAATTAATATAGATGGTTATAATTAAAAATGATCGCCAATTACGGTCTGTCGTTGCCGTGTCGTTCATAACTTGGTCTTACAACTTAATAGAAACAAAGTATCGATCTCCAAAGTTCTTAATTACCGTTGATCACTTATTCATTCAGAAAATCAGACAAAGTCACAAACCAGATATCGACACGACAAAGTGATAGTGCACTTTTCAAAATCGAAAATGTTCTATAATATAATTTTTCTGTTTTTTTTTTCAAGCCAGAAAAGGCCTAAATTATGTATTGTAATCAAATTTTACGAAGTAGGAACGTGTATTTTGTTATTTTGTAAAAATAATCTAAAAAAGAAATAACAATTACGCTACTTCTTAAACGAAACGAAAAACAAAACAAAACATCGATTGAATTCGGTTAATTTGTAAATTCAAGCGAATCGGATACATGAAAGATGGAATGTAGATATTTATTTAATTCAGCATTTTAATGTTACATTGTGAAAGGTTTTATAAAATCACCTTTAAATAGAGTATACATGAACCCGTGTTAGGGTGTAGCATCACATATGGGTAGATGGCGCCTTTGTTTACCTATAACAAATTTAACAACTCGAAACAAACTGTCACGCACATCACTAGTGAAGTAGTGACCAATATGTGGGTGGTATGTGGCATGTTTACATTTTTACATTAAATTTTATTGATCCATCCATTTTAATGGTATGAAAGGATAACTATATTTCTGTGCGTTGGGTGGGCGTGCTTGAGACTTGGGAAAAGAGTCCCATTCACACTGACTGGGCGGTTACGGCGGTGTAGGTAGCTTTGGCTACAGCTGCACCACCTTAAAGTTATGCAGCTGTAAGTTGTGAGTACCTTATTTCATACCTAGAATGTAGAGTTTCTGCGTTTTATGCTGTTGATTGAACATTCCATGTAGCTGGAGCTAAACTCTCTGCTTGTTACTGCACCAGCAATAAGGTTCAGATTACAGGCTCTAGATTCACTAACAGTAGCATGCTAATTTCAATCCAGTAAGCTAATTCAATACAAGTAGGTAACAAAAATATTTTTAATTACTTATTTCAATCAAATCATCAAATATTTTTAATTACTTATTTCATCATCAAAAATCATTTCCCTATAATTCAATCAATATAATCTTGTTGTATCTTGCTGGGTCAGCTAAATCTTACTTACTTCTTTTTGATTTCTGATAGTATATCAAAGCAATTGATGGTGAAGAAGAGTTGATGAGTAACTGTAATAAAGTAAAAAAAAAAAATAATAAAGTTGATTTAATGATTTTCAACCAGAAAACTCTGGGTATAAAAAAATCCACACAAGGTCACTGAAAGAATTTTGATATCATTAATTATGAGATTTTTCTGCTGGGCAAAACTATTGAGTTTACCAACCACTGATGAGGCTAAAGCAAGAAATTGAAGAAAGGTGACCTTTAGATTTCCATTGTTGTTATGTTTGCTTATGGTTAACATTTAGAGAGTTCTTTCAAAACATCTTGTAATTTTTTCAAAATCTTCTAGAGCCCTGGTATTATGTCACTATGTCTAAGATGGCAGGTTAATGAACATGTATTTTAAAAAATGTCTTGAATATGTTTATAAAATATGAAGACACTTTTTCCCTGACCTAATATAATGATCATGTTTTCAGAAAATGCTCGAAGTATGCATAGACAGTTTGGAATCAGCAATAAATGCAATAAATGGTGGGGCTGATGAAATAGAGGTATGCAGCGCACTCAACGATGGAGGGCTTACTCCCTCAGCGGGCCTGGTCAAGGAGATAATGAGACTGGTAAATATCTTGGCAACAGAAAACACTCTTGAACGCAGTACAGGCAGGGTAGTCACCCCCACCCAGAATTAGTATATCTAGAGTTAAAATTAATATTGAACAACATTTAATTTAACTTTCAAATTTATGGTACTATCACATGCCGTTTGGTACATGCTACCTTCATGATATTTATAAGGCTGTATTGCAGCCACACATTTTTCAAGAGACAAACCGGCCCACTTGAAATGTTATGTTTTGTGCCAACACTAAGGAGACTCAAATAGCATTACATTGCACCTGTCACTTTAGGCCTAGACGGACTAAAGCTAAGTGTAGTTGTAGAATTCCTCTAAAGTGATTTCTTATTATCTTTCCATAGGTACGAAAGCAGCCAACGCACTGTCGACCGAAAGTAAACGTAATGATCAGGTGTCGCGGCGGCGATGACTTTATGTACTCAGACCTAGAAATGCAAACTATGTTGCGCGACGTCAAAATATTCAAAGAGCTCGACGTTGATCAATTTGTATTTGGCGCGCTAACGGACATACTGGAAGTTGATGAATATAAAGGTATGAAGATATTAGCCGCGGCCAGTCCGAAAAAAGTGACATTTTCCAGAGCTTTCGACCTAACGTACGAGTACAAAAGAGCTGCCGGCATCCTCGTAGGCATGGGCTTCCATAGAGTTCTCACTAGCGGCCAGCGGGAAAAAGCTGACCACCCAGTAGCAATAAAAAATCTTACGTACCTCACCACGCGATATGCCAGCGGTAAGGAACTTGTAATAATGCCCGGTGGCGGTGTAAACGTTGACAATGTGGCTACCTTCATTAACATGGGGTGCCAAATAGTCCATAGTTCCTGCAGGTTGGCAGTGCCGATGCCCGAAGTGGAACGGAGGCTGTCGTTGGGCCACAGTTCTGGCAACCAGTTATATATTACCGATGAGAATATGGTGCGGGAACTGAAAGACGCCATCATACAAGCGGTGGCAGAGAAAGAGTGTGAAGAATTCAACTGAGATTACTAAGGTGACGATAGAGCCCAGTATTGAAAAAGTGATTATTATCGAATGTATCGGTGTAGCCACAAAATAGGTACAGGAGGACGGACATACAATCTCGGATCATCTTGGATCATCTCGGTTTAACTTTCGAACGACTTGATAGACCAACGATCCGATAGTTTGTTGGTGCGCGTGCGCCGCTTCCGCGCGTTGTACACGGACCCTCTGTACCTATCTCCTTTGTGTGGTGTTACTGTCCTTTTCTCTCAGTATGAAATGGATACCGTTGTCACTTTCTCACTTCTGGTTTCTACCGTCACCTCGGTACGTAGACTTTATACATGCATCCAGTTTATATACCTCAATTCGATTGTGGAAGTTGTGACAAATTATTAATAATTATAGCTGTGGTTAAAAATTTTGAGGGATCATACTCATTATTATATTTTTGTTTTTATTCATACATTTTATCAATGACAAGAGTTTTTGAAGTGCGGTTCAATTTTATTGTTATATTAGCAAAGGGTGTAAAACGGTTTCTGAAAAGCAAATCATTTCAAACACAGTTGAAGGTGAAGACTCAATCTTCTTTGAATTATTAAGAAATCTTAGTATGGTATCTGTAAGGTCACGAGGACTTAATGTCTAAGTTTGGTACATGTACAGACTAACATGGTTATGGGCCAAAGATACAAGACAAATGAATCACTATTTACCCGACTGTGCCAGAAGGAAGGGTAGGTATGTTTTTAAAGTGTATATATGTATGTTTCTGTAACACGCTCTGTGGCATAAACGGCTTGATGGATTTTAGCTTGAGAGGTATTAGATTCGTCTTATTTGTGAGTGACACTGGTTAGATATATCATAACTATAAAAATTTTAATGGACCATTTATGGCGCCATATTATGCGTTATAAAAAACTATTTTCCTCAAAACGTGTCGAGTATTGTATCAAAATACAGGGGTTTACAAAAAAAATATACAACATACGTTTAGATGTAAAACGGAATTTTTCACGCAGTCGGGTTTTTTGTCTTTTGATTATAAAGCGGGTTTATATAGTGATTCATTTATTGATTAAAAGTTCAATACAAAAAAACCTCATTACAACCAATAAGTATAGAAAATCAGCAGACGTAGTTGACACCGGTACATTTAACTTACGATAATGATCGGCTTTTCAGTAACTTTTAGTTATGTTACTGGCCTAACGAGTTAAAAAATAGCATATAATTTTTCTTCTATATTAGCCACGTTCACAATGGCCGTGTCTTTGTATATAATGCGATTCCATTCACAATTTGCAATGTATGTTGTTTTTCCAAGAAACATTTGGTGAAACAACAGTCTGCACTCTAAAATAATTCGACGCATAATTTTAGGGAAATTAAAAGACTAGCCAAAACTGAATAACACTTGGGTAAGGATATAATTTGCCCTAACTGCCCCATTTGTTCCTAAGTTTTGAAAAATGCTAAGACTGCCATGGTCTTAAGTTTAATTTTGCATGCAATCGTAATTGAAGTGCGGTCGTTGTCATGATCTAAACGCTACTTCAAAAAGACCTCACGCGTATTGTATGGTACCTACTTATAAGGGAAGAATAATACGAACATCTTGTATAAAAAATTATCATACATAAGAAATCTTGCGTTAACTCCTAAACTAAGACATGACGACCCCGTAGAAAGGCATTTAGGCGAATCGATGCTTTTGTCTGCCATTAGTAGAAATGTGTACCCTAATATAGCAATAATTAACCTATTTATATTTAGACTATATATATTTTGACTGTCGTGTTTGTGATTTATTTTTAGACTTTCGTCGCTGTCCGACTTCTGAAATTAATTTAAGTGTTGCTCCATTAATGCTGTGTCGTTACCTACGAAATTGCCGTTTTGTTGCACTGGTCATTGTATTTTTTATGGTTTAAACCAGTATTGTGAAAGTATGTCCATGTGTCGGTTGAGATCGAAATTTAAAAAATTACACGAATTTTTTACAGTGTCAAGGTTCAAAATTAAAATAAAACATATAAAAACGTCAAAACCAAATTAAAAGTGATTTCGAAAAAGAAAGAACATGCCATAAATATAACATTTATTTCAAACAAAAATTTTTACACAAACTTTAAAAAAAATAATATAACAGTTATCAAATGGCATGTCCAAAAAAAAAACGGCAATTTCCTACTTCACCTAGTATTTGTGGTCTGGTTGTTTGTGATTGATTGACGAGACCTCAAATATTAGGTTTTGGGACTCAACGATGTTCTCCGAATTTAATCTATTCAGAATTAATAGCTATTTACGAATGATGCGATGAGGTTTAGGTAAATATATTTTTCATTTATATAACGTGTTAAGCTCTCCACTAACTCTGGTTTCTTAGAAAAGCGCAGCCATTATGGCCGCTGTATAGATAGACTTGAACATATAATGGACACTGGCATAATTTGTGTGGCTTGACACAAAAAGACAAAGAAGAAATCAAATCAATACTTGACATATTGTATGTCAAGTATTGACTGCAACTTCGTATTTAAAAGCGCCTTCAAGGGCACCACGTCATCTATCTCCAAAGGCGATAGATTAGGCTTTCAGAAATGTTATTTTAAGCTATACAGCGGTCGCTATCTCCCGCTGTTCTATGAAACCAGGGCTTTATAGTCAATAAGAGAAATGTATACTTATATCGAAAAACCTGAAACGGAACTGAATTATTAAAATATTGCCATATCGTAATGCAATCAAATTTTTATAATTCTTTGAAAGTTTACATATCTAATACGTACGTTAAGTTTTGATGGCAATTTACTACTCAGATTGTGCAGATGATCTGAATTTGGCCTGCAATTTAACAAAATCGCTGTTTTGATAACATAACTGTCTTCTATTAGCATTACAAGTCTTCTATTCTTTGCGAGTTCTTATGTTACTTGGCGTCATTACGGTATCAGCTGGACTGGCAACTTTAAAAACTCTGACATGTCTCGACAAAAAAAATCTGATCGGAGTCGAAGAATGCAATCTGCTTTACTTCATAAAAATCGTGACTCTTTATTGGTATGGTGGTCCATAGTACCATAATCATATATGTACATAAAATGGTCTAAAAGAGTTTAAAAGCTTATTATTCTTGTATAACTGCTTTTGAACTAGCCGCCTAAATATAGACCGTCTGCAGAATCTAGGAGCTGAGACGCAAGGATTGAAGATTCGACTCGTACGCATCGTTAGTATGCAAATATTTGTTCCAAACTTGCAAGTTTTATTGAAAGATAAAAATGTTTACTTCCTAATAGGAAAAAAATATGAAATTCTTTGCAGTTTCTCTTGTTATAAAATTTTCCATGGAAAGATTTCCGCCCCCTTCTTGTAGGAGGTTACCCCGATTCTCAAATCTCAAGTTTCGAAGCCAATAAATATTTCATTATCTACTTGAAGTTGAACCATAAATGTTTATAGGTTTGGAACGAGTAAACAACTGTCAATTGTTTTGAATGCTCAAATATCCAACTCTTCGAGTCTCTTTTTAAGCTTCAATTTGAATTGTAAATTTGATTGACTTTCAACTGAGATTTGTGGCGCGGATTTAAGCTTCCAGCTTTGTTGTGTACGGAAAAAACCAAGAACCTTGCGTTGCACCGATGACTGGTTTTCCGCTAGACGATAATATCGGTAGATATAATTGATAATTGTAATAATGATCTCATTATATCTACCAAAATTATGTTTAGGGCATCATAATACACCATTACGGTATGCTAATTCCCATAATATTTGAATGTGGGTAGTACAAAGTTTTTAACAAACACACGTTGTCGTCTAGTGGGCAGTCAGGCAGTGTTTGTATGTTTGTTGTGAAATTGAAAAAGTCTATCTATATACTGTAAAAAGGCGTCGCCTTTACTATTGATTGTGATGTGAAGTGTATATGTTAAACATGAATGTAAGATTCTAAAATAATGTGTTGTGTACTATGGTGTGTAGTGGATTCCTACCTACCTACTATCCACCTCCTATTGATTGGTGTAATTTATCTTAGTATATTATTCTATACCTACTTACAATCTTTTTGATATACTCTATTTTTATCCTGAAATAAACGATCTATTTACATTTTAAAATGTGTTTTTTTTTATTAAGTGCTCTTTAATATATAGGGCTCCCGGCGAAAATAATTCCGAATAATCACGAACGAGCAATAAATTCTAGGAGTGAGTAATTTTTTGGATATTTTGGTATTTGTAATTTATAAAAAAATATATGATATTTTTTTTTATTCTGATGCAAGCTGCAAATAATAGGTGTGTGAATATGACTCCGCCCCTTTTTGTCAAAATAAAACACATTTGTTCGCTTACAAAATTAAAAAAAAATTATTGAAAGTATGCTCCATCTGCAGCTACAACCTTCGCCCATCGTTCAGGTAGTTTTCGTATTCCTTGCTGGACGAAGTCCTGGTCTTTTGAGCTTATCCAGTTGTCAATCCAAATTTTGATACTTTCACATGAAGTAAACTTTTCTCCAGTAAGATCTGTCTGCATCGTCCGGAATAGGTGGTAATCCGAAGGAGCTATGTCTGGTGAATATGGCGGGTGGGGTAACACTTCCCAGTCCTGTCCCTCTAAATATCTTTTTACGACTTCTGCGGTATGCGGTTTGGCATTGTCATGCTGAAGAACTAATTTGTTATGTCTATTCACCCATTCTGGTCGTTTTTCTTCTATGGCTCGCTTCAAACGCATTAGTTGTCGTCGGTAAACTTCTCCATTAATAGTTTCAGAGGGTTTGAGCAACTCATAATATACAATACCTTTCTGATCCCACCAAATACAGAGCATGACCTTGGCACAGTGAATATTTATTTTTGGCTGTGATGGGCCTGGTTCGCCTGGTTTCACCCAAGCTTTTTTGCGTTTAGGATTTTCGTAGTGTATCCATTTTTCGTCTCCTGTGACTATCCGATGCAAAAATCCTTTTCTTTGCTGTCTTTGAAGCAGCATTTCACAAATGGTTTTCCGACGTTCCATGTCTCTTTCTTTTAAATCATGTGGAACCCAGTCACCGGCTTTTTGAATCATTCCCATCATTTGTAAACACTTTGCAACAGTTGAACGATCAACATTTAATGCTGCAGCTAATTCTGATTGAGTTTGGCAAGAATCTTCCGCCAATAATGCTTCCAATTCAGCATCTTCAAATTTTTTTGGTGGTTTTCCATGTTCTTTATCCTCAGTACTAA
Source organism: Aplocera efformata (assembly GCA_921293045.1). Taxonomy (NCBI): domain Eukaryota; kingdom Metazoa; phylum Arthropoda; class Insecta; order Lepidoptera; family Geometridae; genus Aplocera; species Aplocera efformata. The sequence goes on from OV121057.1 coordinate 5,885,785, forward strand.
AATCGTTATTTTGAAATCGTCGAAACCATTCCTTGCAAGTTGTATTAGACGGAGCATGCTCACCATAAATCTCCACAAGCAAACGATAAGTTTCCGCTGCAGTTTTCTTCGCAATAAAATAATGTAATAACACTTCCCGCAAATGACGTTTATTTGGAATAAAAACCGACATTTTCGAAAAGGTGAAAACAATTGTTGCTTACACTTCAACCAAATATCATAAAATGCGTTAGATAGCTGACATTCAGTACTATCGAATACAAGTATGGTCATTTATTAGTACACGTAAACAATACTAAAAACGACATCTGTTGAGAAAGGGCGGAGTCATATTCCAATACATTCCAAATTGTTAATGAATAAAAAAAACCTTAGCTAGATTTAAAAAAAAAGATTAGTAATCAGGAATTCAAACAATCTTAAAAACATCTCTAAAATTGTATTATACAATTTTGTAATGGATATAAAAAGTAACAAAATTTTACTCAAAACGCCCTCGACATCTACGCGTGATTTATTCCTTTATATTTAAAGCGGCGTTCGCTGTGATTCGGTCAGTCAACTGTTTTCTGATGGTGGCAACTACTGGTTATATTTCCACTTCAAAAACCCGAATAGAATTAAGGATAGCTAATTTAGTTTGGGATTCATTGTTCGTAATCCCAGGATAGTCTGGTCAACAAGTGCCTTTTTGGTCAACTTATTTCGGCAATCTCGGAAAAATATGAGTGAAATGTCATTGAATCGAATGACATCGAATTTTATGAATGGCATGTAGATGATTTAAAAAAATAAAAAACTAGTTCCGCTAGCAAAAGTTGCAAAAGTTAACAAATTAACTAAACAATTAACTAAAAAATAACGGGGTTTAGTTTTTTGCAAATATCTCAAACAATAATTAAGATGTTTCTAATATAAAAAAAGTTTCAAAAAGAAAATCTCGACTCCCGTAACTCCCGGACCAATATTTATAATTTTCTCAGAGGGATGAAAGTAAACAACGCATTTGTTTTTAATATATTATATAAAAAATAAATAATAATTAAAAAAAAATTCTATGCAGCTTCTGATAACAAAAAAACGGATCACATTTTTTTGTTATTAACAAACAAATAAAAAAGACATGATAATTAATTTCAGTTTTAAATTTTGCAACTACGATAATTATTAATAAAAAAAATTACACAATTGGGCATTTGTGACTGACGATTTTTATAAACCTAACTGCTGTTTCCTGTATCGATAAAAATATTACAGTCATTTATCACGGTGTTCTCGCAGGAAGTTGTGGTCCGGGGAGTTATTCTCGGAATAATATCAAATGCGACATTTTGTTTGGCAATACTTACTTAAAAATTCAACGATGGCTCCGCCGTAGATAAGGTTGCATTCGAAGCTAGGGGCCCAGCCGGGAACTTATTAAATTTTGTGTAGCATGAAGTTTGTTCTCGTGTGATTGTGTCTTTGCCATCACACATGGGATCTAAATGCAAGGGGTATGATGTTAGCGTTTGTTCTAAAACGCAGAACTTTCGTAAACTTAACCTGAATAAGTATATCTGGATCGCCATTACCATGTCATTGCAAACTGCCATCTTCCGCTACGGTGACATGATATCCGCTACCGTGCTAGTAAAATTACAGGCTCATGCGACGTAACATCTCCGTCTCAGAGTGAGGGGAGCAATACGACTTGGGACTTCTCATGCTGATAGAGGAAGATCTGAGTCACATTGCTTGTGTGCCGTCAGCCGTTTGAAAGTTGGTTTTATAGCCAACGCGAAGATAGATCATGTTGAAAATCCTAACTATCCTAACTATAATAATATTATATTATTATATAAATGCAAAAGGGTGTTTATTTGTCTGTTTGTTACGCTTTCACGACTTACCCACAGAACCGATTTCAAAAATTCTTTAATCAATAGAAAGCTACATTATCAGCGAGGCTATATTTTATCCCCGTGTTCCCACGAGGACAGGAACTACGCTGGTGAAACCGCGGGGCGCAGTTAGTATTAAACTTAATGTTCCCTGCTTCATTTATCGTTTTAAAAACGCCTGCTTAACATCAAGTAGGTCATCAGCACCTGTGTATCATATATCTAATAATTGGACGTCAAAAAACTTGCGTTTTTTTTATCTTAAATTGATTAATACCTAACAGTTTTTTTACACTAGGCGTTAATTCCAGATCGTTAGAATTAACCCCCTGCTGGTTTAATGACGCTATTACCGGCTCGGGATACAACATCAGAACGTAAACGACTGGATATTGCGACCTATGTCTATTATGTGAAATAATTGAGTCTTTTCATCCTTATTTCAGTAGATAATGGTTGAATATTTATTTATTACGGCATTATACTTTAAATTGAAGGAAAAGTATTATGATTTCGTACTCCTATGGCAAGGTTTACTGGTCATTGTTTCTGCTGTGATTAAATTATTCGATTTATTTTATTTTATTTTGTGATTTAGGAAGCAGTTTATCAGCTAGCCATCACTTTATCTGTGGTTGCTAGCGGTAAAATTTCAGACGCCTGACGCTACATCTTCATATGAGTGACGTACGTACCATACGTCGGTTTATGGGCGGTAGTAACCACTTAACACCAGGTAGGCTATCCGACCTGCCACTGTGACTAGCATTTTTTCAACACTCGGGATAGGATTTTACTTCTATCCTGCAAGTTTATCGTGGCTTAGTTGGTTGTAGCCCTGGCTTCGAAGCGAGGAGGTTTCGCCCGCCGAATGCCGAATTTTTGTGATGAATTGGTGTATCTGTGTTTGCCCATGCAACCTGAGAAACAGAGAATCCTAGTTCATGTATAAATGGACAATGTTGCTCTTGAATCATTTAATTAGGAAAAGAAACAACATATTTTTCCAAAAAAATGTATTCAGTGATTCGTGATGAACTTAAAGTCTAAATATTAATTTACCTCTATAAGTTAAAAATAAGGCTATACTGTGAAAAGTGAATACGAAGTACAGGATATCCCAAAAAATGGTAATAATACTAATTTCTTTCAACAATTTTTTTTTCAACTTTTGATTTTGCCGAAGAACTGAAAAATTTACACGTTTATCGGCTACAGAGAAAATGATTTATTTGAAAATTCTCATCAAAGGCTACTTTTAAATCACCTAAAAAGTATAAAGTTTCACAGTCAAACAAAATTTCTTTTAAAAAATCATACCTATCTTTATATAATACTTTTTCGGAATATCTTACCATAACTAGTACATAATCCGGAATATCCTGCTATTATTATAGCTTATAATATTAACTTTCTATTATTTACCTACTTGGTTTGGATAAGGCAAATTCGCTTACCAAGGTGGTGCATGATTTTACTATATACATATCTTATAATAATACCTATCAGTTTATAGACAAGGGTTGGTCAAAATTGCACAATATCTTACGTTAGACAAGATTAAAGCGTTTACCAGGGACCTAGTGTATAGTTTAGACAATACAATCAATATGCTTACATTAATTTCCGTATTATATTATTACTTAAATTAGTAACAGAAAACAGAAATCATAATCATCTATTTATTATAAGGCGGCGATATGAACACTAGTCCTAATAATCTCCTACGAACCGAATTTTGAACTTAAACAAACAGGCTAGTTTCATCTTTGGGTACCCTTAAATATAATTAATGTAAGATAGATTTGATTTACAGTAATAAAACTTATCCACAATCGATTTTGACAATACTTAAACCAAGATGGAATCTCGGGTCATTGAACTTGATGAAACCTACGTTTATTCTCAGTTATTGAATGGTTTGTCAACAAACCCTAGAGATGCTACGCTGAGTCTACGTGCCTGGCGTAGCAGTTGAGTCGTAGAAAGGTTGTAGTCGCACCGTAACTGCTACGCTGCACAGTAATGAGAGCCATTTTGCAAGTTGCAAGGAATTTTAGGGCCTGATTGTAAGTCAAACCTTTCCCTAGTGAAAAAACTAGATTGTACAGAAAACTTTACAGTATTGTAATGTTCGCCAAACACCACTACCACCACTTAGTCAATGATCTGCCGTCAAGCACCTTACTTTAGATTACGGCTGCCTCACTTGTCAGAGTCAGTTCGGGAACAAGTGCTGCGAAATATCACCAGCGAACTAGTAAAGACGCAGTAGGATGTTTACAACATAGGCTACGAGACGTGGAAACCTCACCTCAAGCTTAGTGATTAAATAATAAGATATAATAGATAAATGTAATTAATATTAAATTAAATAGGAATAGGCACTGTTAAGTGGAATGTGGACTCGTATGCGTCCGAACAAGGCAAATAAGACTCGAAGAATTGTTTGTTGTCCAGAATAGTTTGGATTTTTTCTCGTATTTTAGAGTGAAAGGGGACAAAAATATTTAAAACGACCAATCAACTTGACCAATCTTTGCTCTGGAATTTCAATATGGTATTATAAAGTACTTCTCTAGCTTTATATCACACAAGAGAAAAGTTAGAATGCTGTTAATTTTATAATGAATGTTTTAGTTTGTGTTAAAACGTAGCCAAATTTCACAACTTCTTTAAACAAGCTATCAATATATTTCACTAATAAATAATTTTTGAAAATGTTGCCCGTTTTTGGTCAGACGTCCTTAAAGAAAATGTTTGAAATTAGAACACGCTCCAAATAATTTTGGCTCCGCCTAAATTGCGTTATAAACTTCGTGTGTCCGTCTTTTGATAGTTATTCGACTTTGGTGATGATAAAAATCGTATCCTGATTAAAAAAATATTTTTAGATCGTAATAGTAGATAAATTACGGATAGTTTTAGTGTCCAAAATGTTAACTAGATAGAGCAAATTAGCCACTAAGAAATGAATATTATTTAACTAATTATGTGAAATATTATTTGTTTAGGGAATCGTATTTATATTATACCAATTCAATGATATTTTGGGTTCGCGAGTTCTTATTTCGGAGCGAACCTCTCGTTTATATCTATTACCTTAAGACCGGTTTAGTGTAGAAGAGACCTATGTATTTACTTCCACTCAATTCAAACAAGTTTTTAATTACTCATATAATTACTAAAATTGTTGAGTCTAGACACTCAATATAAGTTCGCTCCGAAATAAGAACTCACGAACCCAAAATATCATTGAGTTGGTATAATATAAATACGATTCCCTAAACAAATAATATTTCACATAATTAGTTAAATAATATTAATTTCTTAGTATCCGTTTTATCTCAGCAATGTTGGTCGCAGTACGGACCTTTGACCAAGACTCTCACATTAAAATCTAGAGCTACATGTTATCAATTTTATTTTTATTGCTAATGCGACCAATTGTAAATATCTCTTGAGATATATTGCAGTCCAGTTCATACATAAAAAATATTTTGAATATCAAGCCAGGCGATTGTCCATTATACGCAACACAATGATAAGACAAGTCACAAAGAAATCCATTTATCCGAATAAATTGTTTGGTTACCACTGGTTACAATATAATAATATCTAACCAAAAGGATCTGGAAAAATCTAAAGGATCTTCACGGTGTGTCCGGCGTATCAATTTAAAACCGGCCAGTGAGCTGTATACCTAGTGGTCTAAGCTTGGAGTCAGGTAGTAAGGTCAATCAGAAGGGAACTGCGCTACGATGTACTTCTAATGAAGAAATAAACAAAACACTGACTGTAGGACTGTAGGAGCGGCGCGGTCTACTAGCAATGGACCTATACAATAACGGAATGCCTGTTAGTTTTCTTATCTGGTGCGTAGGGTTCCAGTTTGGCGGGTTCTGTGTTGAGGGCGCTGTAGTCAACTGGGAAAGGTGGTTGAGGGAGGGGGTCCTTCGGAGGCACCAAGACCCACTGGCCCGGCCCGTTAGGGTTCTTGCCCATCAGCCAGTTTGTGAAACAGTGGACGAAGCTGCCGTAGTCCAGGATGAGGTAGCCGTTCTGTTGACAAGGAGATGTGTATGAATTTTACAGACAAATTATGCTGTGCTACTTTTCGAGGTCGATTTTATCTTAGTTCCGTAACGACTCCATGGCTTAGTAGGTCCTGCCTTCGAAGCGAGGGGTCCCAGGTTCGATTCCCGGCCGAGGCACACTTTGTGTGGTGTATGAAACATGAAGTTTGTTCCCCGAGAACAAACTTCATGCTTCATTCTTGGTGTTTGTCTTGTGTTTCTGTGTTTGTCCATGCCATCTGCGACACAGGGAATCCTAGTGCAGAGGTATGAGTGTGTAAACGTGTATTTATTTATTCCATTTGTGACGTAGATTTAAAGTTTTTAGTCCTTTTTTATATATGTTCTCTCTATTTAGATGTTATATTTAGATGTATGTACAGTAAAGGTAAAATGTTTTTTCCGCACCAGCCTCTAATGTTCCCACTGCAGGGACACCGGCCTACTCTCGATAATTGAGAGTGAATGGGCTTTGATCTACCACGGGAGCCCAATCCGGATTGGTAGATGTCACATGTCTTCGAATTTATGGTTCTAAGACATGCCGGTTTCCTCACGATGTTTTCCTTCACCGTTTCGAGAACGTGGTATTGCGCACATAAATTTTTCAAGTGAAAAACTCATTGGTGCGCGTGTGGGTTTGAACCAGCGACCTTCAGATTGAAAGTCTGCGTCTATGCCCCTAGACCACCACGTTCTTTTAATGTTTTTTGTCTACGCTTATTCCCAACGGCCATACCAATCTCCAGTGGAAGATTTCTTTCGGCATAATATAATAAAATTACATAACAACAAGAATGGGTATGCATTCTTGTATTTCTTGTTTATACATGCAGAGCATATTATTTCGAAGGAAATTTGATAAATTTCAATGTAATCTTTATCTCCGTTCCGGCGCGCTACCTACTGCTTATTATAATTAATCACTTACTACATCAAATTATTTAAATAATTTCATATTATATATATGATGCATATTTTGCTCATTTCCCCTTTTTGAATGTAATTGAATACCGGTCATCCCTATTGCATCATAATACCTACCAATTTCTTTTATACTATTATTATTACAATACATCTATTACATCTACTATGTCCCTTTATTAAATATATATAATATATTCATTAAAGTAACACTTAGAAAGATTCATTATTTCACAAAGATTTATTGGCGCCTTGAACTACGTTTGTATTGTGTTACATATCTATTTGAGCTTAATAAAATGCAATCGTCTGCGATTTGCATAAGACGCATACTGTATTGAGCATACCGTGGATGCTATAAAATAAAAATAATTTAGCAAGGGGCCTCTTTGGGAGGGAATGACCTATACCAATGCAGTCGGTCAGACGCAGTAGTAAATATTTACATTCTACACATCCTATCAAGACAGTCACGAACAAAAGTAGACAAACACTTGTACTTTTAAAACAAAGAATGCCTAGTTAAGTGAGTCGCTGGGTCTGTCTTTCTATTTGAAATTTCTAAGGCTTGAATCTAATAGTTCTAGAATAGGACGCTACATTAGATATCGAAATCCGCAAAAGGCAAAATGAATAAAAGACTGACCTCACAGCTCAGTTGGTAGTTGCTTTGCCTTTTTATTCCTACACCAAGAAGGCAGCAACGCGAATGCTCCATTGCTTGGCTGTGGCTTACCAGTTATTTGTACTATTTAAGGGTTCCATACCACAAAAGTAAAAAAAAAAACACTTTTATATGATCACTTCGTTGTCTGTCTGTCTGTCTTATTCTTACTCTTGATGGGGGTGACTACGCCTGCACTGACGTTCCGCATTGGGGCGTATTGGGTTATACCCCCAATATCTAAACCCTACCTCATCCAACCCAACTCCTTAAAGTACCGGAAAAGGACTCTGTGTTGTCGTGCTCTCTAGTAGGAGTCTGCTGTGGAGACCCAGAAACTTATGAAGGCCTGTTTTGGCTCTCGCTTCCCTGTGGCTGTGCAGTGGATCATGACACGCTCCACTGTTTCCTCCTCCAGCTGCATCCCCGGTACGGCTGCACTTGGCCAGTATTTTTATCTAGAGTCGGTTTTCGTATCGAGCGTACATCACGTCACCGCCAGTCAATGACCGTTCAGAATTAATTCAAGGTCCACATTATTTGAGAATTTTAATAAGATGAATGTTTTGTTGTTAAGATTGAGAACGCGGTAATGAAGTAGTTATAATATCGACGGCGACGAGAGGTCCAGGTTTGGTTCCTGGCCGAGGCACCTCAGGGTTCAGATCCAGGCATGACCAATGAATTTTATTGCTTGGTTAGTTTATGGGGCAACACTATATTCTCGATACAGTGAGAGAAAAAGAGGAAGCTCCTGTGGTAGATTAAATGCCACTCATTGTCGTCTATTGGAATCCCTGAATGTAGCATAAAAATCAGCAAAACTGCCACCACACCTCGAACTCTGATGCCAAACAGCGATACAATCGTATAGCTTAGTTCCGGTGGAAATGTGTGGGCGCCGGTGAAATTACAGGTGCATGAGACGTATGATGACGGGCGCAGTGAGATACGACTTGGGTCAGAGGTCCTAGGTCGTATTGCTGTTGTAATGAGCGTAGGTAACCACTTACCATCAGGTCACTTACCCTTTGAAAGTATTCAAAACTGTCAAACCTGGAAACAACTGACTAAAATGACTGAGAAACGTATAAAAAAAAGGTTTACTACAAAAAAATCTATCCAAAAAATTAACCAGTTTAAAATTTCGACTTTTATGACAGTGGTACCATTGACGAGTACCATTGATGGTACAAGTGACAAAACTTTATATCCACCACTTAATATAAGTAATGATATTCCCCAATAATTGTAACCGATAATAACGGAATTAGCGATACAACTTTGTTTCTATAGTACCATTAAAGAACAGAAAAATACCTATTCCCCGTAAATGTAAGCGATAATGATATAATTATCTTCTTGTTCATTTTAAAGTGGATACGTTTCTTTAAAAAAAATACTTTTGCTATGTATTATAACTAAATTGTAATAATCAATGCAAAGTGAGGATAAAATTAGGAGTAAAAATAAACCCTAGGCCAAGCAAAGTTCATCTTCAAGTGTCTAAAAGAAGTAAAACAATTGATTCATATTTATAATATGGTTATAATATAAAACACAGGTTGTCACATGGAAAGTAAGCATATACCACTTATGTCCATAGAGGTAGACGATTTTATATAATCCTGTTATATTTTAAAAGTCACTTTAATACTAAGATACGATACCTAATATTCGAAAATAAGCATTTTACGTACGTGAGATTAGTAAATTATTAAAAAGTGTTTTGTGCAAACCAACATTTCACACTCAACGACAATGTAACGCATCAAATACGCTTAATATTGTACTATGTGACAACACAAATGTTAGTAATGGTATAGCACATAAATTCTTTGGCATCAGAAATAATATAATATAACAATTCCTGGAAAACTAGTAACTAGTTAAATTTGACCATTCACGAAGATCAAACTTATATTCCAAAAGAGAACTCCAGGAAAATCTAAAAAAAAATACAAATTTTTGAGTTAGCTTCCCTCCCTTTTTCAGTTCTTGATGAAGGCATCCTAATAGATTACTGATTACTTAATCTAACATCACTTCTTACGAGCTTTCGACTAAAATCCGCGTAAAGCTATAAAATCCTACGGAAAAACAACAAACAAATTCCAATTTCTTCCAAATTCACATTAAAAAGTCAAACGCTTGCTCGATAATGAGGGGAAACGCTCGAAAATATATTCATACAACTAATTCAACTTAAACAATATAATGTAAAAAACTTGAAAAGTAGCAGCGTTCGTTGTTAAGATTATATGATTTAAATTTCTTTGTTACGAAGAATTGGTGGTGAACGAGGTTCTCCACGCCTTGGAGGAGACGGCAGAGGATAGTTTGTAGAAAAACCATTACGCTGGTAGCAAGAATCACCGTGTGACGGGAATGGACGTGTGCGCTCCCCCGTCAAAGGTATACCTTGCCTTTTAATCATCCTTGTAAGTTTACTCCCATAAAGAGTGTCATCTCTTTCCAAATCCCTGAACTTTAAGTTTCTAAAAACAGGATGATTCTGCAATTCACGAGAACAAAAATATTTTCTGACTTTAGTCTCCTTATAATGAAGATCAGCCAACAAGCGACATCCATGATTCAAATGCTTGATCGCATCTATTTTGAAGTTGCTGTTAATTGAAGTGTTTGAATCGCCTTCATGTCTTATAAGCAGCGTAATTGCTCTGCTGATAGCCGTTATGCCCAATCCCAATTGATCTTGTTTCATTTCCATTTTTTTGTCACGATTTCTGCTGGCGATTTGTAAGTTAGATGAAATTTCTTCATTCAACATGGGTGCTTTCAAGAGTTTGCAATTTGCGGGTGTGCTATATGCTTTAAGAAGCTTCTCTTCTTGATCCACCGAAAGTCCTTTGCGTAAAATAGGATCCAGAACTTTAAGCGCTAAGTTGGAATTTATATCCTCGCCTAATGATAAATCATCACCGAGAGCGAGCTCTAACCTAGTGGTTATATCTGGAGATTTATCGTTATCTGAGTCATGCATATCCGAAGTTTCTGAAGTTGTTCGTGGCTTTTTACTTGAACTATACTCGTCAAATGGTTCTCCGCGTGCTCTGTATCTTTTCTTCGAGATGTGCTCATCCCAATTTGACTCTTTGTTGGAGCTACGCTTTTGTGTATTGTCTAAACTGGTTTTTGATTCTTTTCTTGCACTATTGGATCCCTGAATGTCCTTTGCTTTTGCTTCATTTTTTGATTTATGCGTATTTCCTGTCTCCACAATTTTTCGTGGTATTTTCTTTAAACTACAAATCTCTGTAGAATCTATAATGCCAACACCATTTACAAGAAGGGTATTTCTCAAATGGTCACCTTCTAAATTCTTTGAACCAGTCGCTTTTTTGGATACGGTCTCCGTACGCTTCGATATTTCTAGATTTTCATCACTTAAAGTAGGTGGCTGTAAAATCTTCACAAGCTCATAGGAGTTACTGCAAGTTGTTGGTTCCTCCTTAGAGCTATGCGCCATAACAGTTATAGATTCATTTCGTAGAATACGCGCTTTTAAAGTCTCCGGCCTCGTTACAGGCGGCTCATTAAAAGTTTTGATTGATACCGGTGATATATCACTTGGTGAAGCTGGTAATTCACCTGGTGAAGCTGGCAATTCACCTGGTGAAGGTGGAGAATTACTTGCAGAAGAATTAGTAACTAAATCATTAATGGATGCGCGTGAATGTATTTCTCGCATGCCTTCAAAGTCTTCTGCAACGACATCTAAAACAAAGAGAAATCGTCATGTTGTATACGGTTTAGAAATCCAAAAAATTAATACATTTTTGCTACTTCTAAGCTGTCTTGGCTCACACCTTGGGTAGGAGAATACCACACTAAGGGTTCAAGGAAAAAAGTTTCAAAATTTCTTGCCCGATAAAACTTTTTATGGGATTTTGACAGCTGATCGTTAAAATGTCAATGAATGTCTGTTGACCCACAGACGTTCTGTCATGACATTTTAAACAAAGCTAGCAAAAATTATATTATATTAAACTAGCCCGTCCCGGCTTCGCACGGGGTAGACAATTATTTATTTTTGGAAATTTGGATATAAAACACTTTTTTTCATGTAGTGACATAACTACAATAGTTGGACATATGCTACCGCGGAGTTTTTTGTAGACATTATGATGTTCTTCAATATTGTTATACATTATTTTGTTCTATCGCTAATAGTTTCGGCAGCGCATTCGACGAAAGACATTTTAAGACTCATTTTTCTACACCTTCGGTTACATTGTTCAAATTTTAACAAGGATCTCTAATTTTTTTCAAAATGAAATGTAGCCTATGTCAAATTGGAAGAACGTAGCATTCTATTGAACGTAGCATTCTATGAAAGAATTTTTTAAATCGGCCCAGTACTTTTTGAGCCTATTCATTACAAACATACAAACATAGGTACAAATCTTTCCTCTTTATAATATTAGTGTAGATTATGCAGCTGTGTTCAGATGAGAATCTATTCGAGACAAACTGGCTGAAAAAGATTTTAACATTCAATTCAGGAATCACATGTATAGTATAAAGGCTACAGTGTTATAGGAATCTCGTTAAATTTCATCTTTAAATACATTTTCATTACCTATTACTTAAGGGTAGCGGCCCCTGTTATCTTTTCTACCTACTTGTTTCCGTAAATAGCAAGTATACTTTTTTTCCTATTTTATTTATTAACTCAGGTGCATTTTATATCTAATGTTTAAATACATATTTGATATTTGCTTAAACTAGATTTTTTAACTTAAATCTCTATTGGCTAACAATAGCTTATGAAAGTTGCAAAAATTTTAAAGCAGTGTCTTTAGTATATTATAATTACAAAAAGCTCTAAAAATTTGAGCAAATTTGGTATAAATATACTATCATATTTTAATTTACCTTTATAATTTATAATAAATTACCAAGCGACCCAGCGAATTTCGCGCCTATAAAAATTCCGAAGTGGCAATTCCCATACTAAATTATTTTTTTTTGCTATATGTTTGGGTTTTATTTAAATTTTATTTTGTGAACTATCCCAGTAATGAGGATTAGAAAATAAAAAATTATAGTCAAGTCGATCGAGCCATTATCGAGTTCTTGCGAGACTATTATTTATTTATTATTATTTCTAATTAAAACCACTCTTCTGTGGAAAAGGTAAAACTCTGTCAATATGTATGTAATAAAGAAAATGTTGCTTTATATATTAAAAAAGTACATATAAAATAATTATTTGCAGCAGTCATCGTCTGATCTGGTTAGGTAGTAAATAATATTTAAATATATTGGTATATTGTGCCGAATTCCATAATATATTCATCCTCTAAATATAGTTAAATAAATTATTAATAAATGCCGGACTCAGTAATTTTTAATGTTTTTAGTTAATAATAAATAATTTAATAATATGTACCTCGACTTTTTGTAGTACTAGATGCTCTTGAAGATCTTCTTATTTCATCGTTTTGTAGTTTTCGTATTTTCTCCATGTAATAAACAATTTTTTCGTTTGGATCCTTTGGTTTAGACATTTTATAATATTAATTATTGTGTAACAGATGTGTTCACTGTAGTTTAAACCCCAACACTGGTATCACGGCGCATTCGTCCACTGTTATAGCTTTAGAAGCTTGATTGTGTTTAAAGTGGGGGGGATACAAAGTACAAAAACACATGCAACTAACACAAAAGCTATCGCATTTTGAACCTTCTGGCGAAGTATTTCTATGACTAAACTGCAAAGACGACAAAATAATCTGTTAAAAAATCCAGAGATAGTAAACCTGGAATACGATAATAATTTGCACAAAAAATAAAGACGAAATAATAAATAATGAGCTACTTGAATCTGTACTCAATGTCTATATGTACTTTTATGAAATATATTTGAGTCATTGTACTTACCTTACTTTTGCTCCTCCAATTTTAAAGTATAAGTAAATTGCCAGATTACCACTAATTGTTTGTGATATTTGATTTTTTCTTCTATAGTGTGAGTTAGTGATCAATTCAGGTTTTCAAGAAGAACACCGACATGGCAACACAGCGGCGACCGTTTTTGTATGATAATTATTCATTTTTGGACTGCACGTTTCTTGGTGTAATATTGACTAATCACATTATGATTATTATTCAAATTAAGAATGAACAATTAAAATGGTGTAACTGGTAGACAGATAAATGGCAAGTGTGTAAAAATGTTCACCATCCCAGCCACTATGTTCCCAGCTTGAGCTGCACCTGCTGTCTCTCGCACACATACTGAAATAGGTATTCTGTATCAATATAGCCATCCTTATCACTTTTCGATGTGCGATCCAGAGTGACCTTGGAACGATGGACAGCGATTGAATATCTGGGTTCCCCAGAAAAGATTATATCATTGAAAACCTAGTTTTATTTTAGTTTTATTGCAATTATTTTATTGATAACATTCCAAGATAGATTTTGATTTATTCGGAGAGTGCTATTTGATAAAATCGTAATGTTTATATTGTTTTTTGATGATTCTAGCAATATTTTCAACAAGTAAATTTACGTGCCGACATATTCTTTTATCGTGCGAACCAATGCATACAGGTTTCGACTTGCTCCAATGCGCCAATGACCGGACAAGTGATGGTGATGGAGGATGGTAGAAAAATGGTAGAAATCTTTTTTACGAATGTCATTAACTCATTACAAACATATTTTTTTAATTTCATTTATTAGTTTTATGTCCAAACAATTCAGTAATGTTATAATTTTTCATAAATAATACGCGATATACTCGTAGGTATGTATTTATTTTTTAGCCACAAATTTGATTATGATGATTGATTGATGTTTTGACTGATTACGTTCAATCGTTCGATTCTTTTCATGACTTTAAAAATATAATTTTCGAAACATTGTAAGAAAGGATGTATTATATATTTCCGAAATGCTTTATTTTTGAATTTATTGAAGATTGTTGTAAATTTAATGTAATTTAGTGTATGTATACTTTTTCTTTTTGCCTATTGTGTCCTATTGTCTTTTCTTCAATCTTTTAAAATCTATCTCTTATTAAACATCCAAGAAGCCCTAAAATTGCATAAATAAGGAAAAGAAGAATAAATAAGTTTTTTTTTCGTGCTCATCGAAAGGACAGTTTTCAACGCTAGTCTATGCTATGCATATGATGTTGATGAATAGCCTGTATTAATAAAAAAAGATACAAATGTGATAGCCGCCGATAAAAAAAAACAAATAATAGTATCGTATAAAAAAATATGAAATGTGAAATGAAGATTTTTTATCGATAGTTTTGGCTAATGCTCAAATATGGGTGCACAAAGGCGAACTTTGTACATCCAAATTAGCACGATAAAGTTATACAATAATAGTATAAAAAATTAGTATTTTCTTATCTTATCTTGGTGAATTTATTATCTATGCCCTAATTTTACGCGGGAAAAATGTAATTAACAATTTGCACACTACTATTGTCAGCTGAGCATTTAAACAAAGGAATTCTCGACATCAACTATCAGACCGCGGTCCCCGAGAACAACACTCGCTTAGTGGAAAATCTTTCCTTTCCTCGGAAAAAGGGAAGATCAGTCTGTCCTTCAAAATTATTTCAAGTACAGAATTGACCATAAATGTTGCAACAGATTAATCAATGTAAACGAGAGCTTACGCTTGTCATCCGGTCGTATGCTGTGTCGATCACTTCCTCTATCCTTGCTGCGCTGAGTCCAATCACAGACCGGTAGAAGGCAGCGAGAGCAGGCTTCGTGATTTCTCCCGAGTCTGCGGAAGAAACAAACATATTGTAAGCACTCTTGGGGCCTAACCAATGTTCTGGGAGTATTAGGAGTTACGGAATAAAATATAAAATGTACATCACTGAATGTATTTTTAAAAGTCCAGAGTCACAAGCTTAACTACAAGTACTAACTATTTCCTACATTACTACAAGTCCTACACGTAAAACCTACAGTGGTGACCGCCAGACGTGCGCGGTGTGGTGTTACCATATCAGGCAACGAACGATCGAACGAACGGATACTGAGGAAGACCAAAACGACGCGATGCCGACACGACTCCTTCCCGATGAAAATTCACGCTCAACATTTTTTTTTTACATCTCTTACGGCTTACGGCCCGCCTGATGGTAAGCGGCTACCGTAGCCTATATATATCAGCAACACCCGTAGCACTGCTGATATGTTGCCTACCCTGTAGAATTCTTGTTTCATTCAGTTTAAACTGACAGGTCAAGATGTTAAAATATTAAATAATGAATTGTCAAAATAATATAATACCTTCTTACCAATGTCAATCTAGAAATAATATCTAGAGATAATCATAATTTAATAGAAGTTAAAATTAATCTGGAACGAAATAGTTTTAAGGAGTTGGGCTGGTTGCCGTAAGGCTTAGCCAACAACAGGGGACAATGCATAAAACACCCCTACGCGGGATGTCAGTACAGCCACCTCCACCCAGAATTAAAATTAGAAACCTACGCACAACATCAAACTTACGTCATCAAACCTAAGCTTGTAGGGAATTTTGCCCTCAACCTGCCATTGATAGTTTTATCTCCAAAGCGTTCTTTACTTATGGTGAGTTAATGGCACAATTAGCTGGCTCAGCGAACCAATTAATTTAAAAGCAGACAATCGTTAACGCTGCGTGTGCCATATCTCACCTAGTTACGATAGTTACCATAATATTATATATCAACTGGTTACAGTATAAAAGGCGTATCGTAAATTTTCAATGTACATTGCATGGGCACATGAACAATGCATTTAAATGAATCTTGGCGTCCAAAGGGTTTCAAAGTACCTATCGGTTTTGTAACTTTGATGGTTCCGCTGCAGGGAATTACTCTCGGTAAACGAGAAATGTGTGACCTTAGTAGATGTAAATGTTAACCTAGCTAATTTTAGATTCGTAAATGTCAGAAGTAATCAGAATTTTTGGTCTATAATTTCATCACCTTGTCGTCTTTTGCTTTGAAAACGAGAGCGAAGTAACTTCTGTACTAAACATATATTTGGAGGATCAGGTCAATCAACGGCCCCTTAGTTTAGTTGGTAGTAGCCCTGCCTTCAAAGCAAGGGGGCCGGACACACTTTGTGTGGTGAACATGAAGTTTGTTCTCGGGTCTTGGGTGTTTATCTTGAGTTTTTGTGTTTGCACATGCCATCTACGACGCAGGGAATCCTCCTACAATACTGTAAATAGGCAGAGTGTGTAAAAAAAAAAATCATTTTGTCTATGGCTGTACCGGCGGCGGCGGTATTATATACTTTCTACTGGATAAACTGTACCACAGATATAATACACTGTACTTTATTACGATATTGTGATAAATCGTAAAGATAGTGTATAAGCAACAGCAACATGTCATAAAACGTAATATTGTATGAACATGACGAATACCAAACTTCCGATAAAAAATATGAAAAATACAGCCATAAGACAAAGTTTTAAAAGCAATGTTTGCGAGCTCTCCGCGAAAACAAAGTATAAATGAATGTGCATTTCATTAGCGGGACTTGGCAAGATGTCAATTCGCTTTAAGATCTCCAAGGGAATATCGTATAAGTTTTTATGTATGAAATGTAATTCTGTTACCCATTCACGTTTGTTTTTATGTATGAAATGTAATTCTGTTACCCATTCACGTTTCAACGGTTGAACCGATGTGAATTTTTTTATAAAGGTAGTTCACAAATATGAAAGCATATACTTTGAAATAAAAAAAACCAAATCAGTTGATACATGACGGAGAACTGAGGTACAACAAAATAAAAAAATACAGCAGAACTGATAACCTCCTATGAAAGTCGGCTGAAAAAAAGCGAAAAAAAATGTGCCGTTTATGGACACAATTCGATATCAGTAAGAGTAGCACAATGTTGGTATTCGCGTCTTCAGTCAGGAAATTTTAATGTTAAATATGCAATTAGTATAAAGTAGATCTATGCCAAATGTGAAAAAGTGGAGCAAGATTGGCATATGAAAACTGACCATACAATAACATAGTTTGGCAGTTAACGATAACAGATAGCTCAGTTACTGCACTCGCATAAAAATTTAAATTATATCCTGGAAATAGAGTGTCTGAGAAACAAAACCTACTTATGTAAAGAGATATGACAGATTAGATAGAGTTATCTATTATTATTCATCTATGATGTTATTATATTAATCGGCGATAGCATAAATAGGGTAATTTACATATTTTTGCACAAGTTTTATAAACATAAAGTTGAAATAAATTATTAGGAATTTTTACAAGACGCACTCTGATATGTCTTGATGTGTCTGGGCTCCAATGGGCCCACATGTTATTGGACAAACGGCAGACGAGCTCTGCCCGGTTCCATTTTGGCTTGGCAGTCTTCTATCCCACATCGACAATTTTGGCTTTTGGCTTTCCGAATTCGGTCAGTTAACTTTACTCGCTCCATCGTCCTATGGCAAACTATAAAATGACATTGTTTTATGTGGGCAATAGATCCGTGTACACTTTTAATTTTTAACTATTATAATAAAGACAATTAAGATATGTATCGCCGAGTCCAGCTTTTTCGGGGTTTACTCTTCGAACAAACTGCCCAAAGACATAATGTTCCGTGATGGTTTTGACATTAGGAATATAAGTTGTTCTCTATCTTCTGTTCTAATTTGTGAAAGCCACGAGTACCAACACCCACGGGATCGACAGACATCATATAAATCTACCGGTAAAGGAGAGCGGATGGGAGCTATTTTTCAGCGGAATACCTTAACGTAAACAGTTCGAAAGATATAAAGGCGTGTTAATAAATAAGCATGATACGAGATCCGTGGTAGCCTATTGGGAACTGTGAATCGTCCGGCAAATATTACGTGGATTGGACTCAATACCTCTGGTATATCTATTTAAATTTAATTTAAAACTAGGTTAAGTGTGATTTGGCCACACCGAACGCTCCATAACAACGGTTGATTATTATATATGATTTTGCTCATCTTCCATCTATCTTTTCTTTATGTCCATACTACGCTAACCTATTTATTACTCTTTAATCTTTCCGTCACTGGTACTACTTTCATACTCCCTCTAATATACTCATTCCTGCTTGTGTCTCTCCTTGTCACTCCACATATCCATCTCCAAAGCATGCATTCTACTTCCATCCCCTTGGTGGCCCAGTATTCAGATCCATACAATACGACAGGTCTAACAATGTTTAATTTTCTGTTAACAGTTACGAATTCGACTATCAGGTGAAAAATGTTCGAAGAGAAATAACTTACTGGTTCTATCAACTACATGGAACAGTATCTTGCAGAGGTACTGCAGGTATAAGGGGAGGTCACTGAACCTCTTCATCTCGCTGAGGTGCAGGGCCCATCTCGCAAGCCAGCCCTCTAAAGTGGTCCTCCCGGGCATGTTGATACCACTGGCTTCAGGACCGCAGACTTTCTTATAATAAGGCAGGTCCCCCCATCTGTAGCAAAAATATTACAGGAATAAAAAAAATGTTATCGATTGTAAGACAAAGTCACAATACTTAATTACCGTTGAATATTAAAAACACTACACAGTTTTAAAACCTTTACTTCCCGTGGTAGTTAAAACTGTGTACTTTTTGTGTTTACAGAAAAGAACACATTGTATTCTATCAATCTAGATCGCATAGTACAAGCTAAGCTTAGTTTGAGACTAGAAAACGCTGTATAAAATGTCCATGATTATTTGCTTATCTATTTTATTTGTTGTGATTTCAATGCATCCCAGCAATAAAATAAAACATTGTTACCGTGGGCCGTAAGCTCTTTGTTTATTACAGAAGGGAGCAATACGTTAAGGTACAGGCGGCAAGGGTAGCATTTCATGGAAATGTCACTTATGTTGATATTATAAATCTGCCATGGATCATAAATAAAATTTGCCGGATTTTGCGTCATTTCTTTTTCAAATATAACGCAGGTAACGCTAAACTTGCCAAGTCGAATTTTACTATCATATCGTAGTTTATAACAAAAATCTTTATTTTGATTGAATTCTAAAAAGGAATACTTAGAAACATCAATGTTTCTATAATAAATAAATATGTACATCCGAGATCATGAGTTCTTATGACTAAGTTTAGCGCTTGTTAAAACCCTATCCGTCCTTCCATGAAGAAGAACAAGTAACACGAAAGAATACTAATAATAAAATAATAATAGTTGTACTATTGTATTGTTAAATGTATTGTAATTTTTTGATCATAATAAATGTATTTGTATTTGTAAATTACTACAAGTCTGGGCAAACGTTTGTGCAGAAATATTGCTACAAGATTTCCAAGAGGCAGATCATTTCAGAAATTTAGTATAAATGTTGATTTGCTTAAGAAGGCGCTGCGGTGATAACTCCTACATCGGTTGTTATGGATTTTCATCGCATATACGGGTCTTCGTCGATTTTTCTCGTTGGTCCATACAAAGGTTGCCTTATTCTTTATATTTAAATTGTATTATTATACCTTATTCTTAACAAGCTGTTACTCGCGATTTCTTACGCTTGGAATTTAACAACTAATTCCTTTTTTCTTTTTCCAAAATAAAAGAAGTCTAAATGACTACTTATAACGTCATCTATCTTTCACATTTACCGTCACATAATGAAACGAACGTAATTTAAGTCACGTAAATAAGCGTTTTGAGTATTTCTATTTCCCTGGCACCTTTAATATTGCATAATACTTACGCAGCCTTATTTTTGGGCAGTTCATGATGCCAGATGTTTGCCATGGGTTTATGGGAGTTTAGCTTTATGAACTTGGAGGTACAATTTCTCCCGACTTGCTGAATAACAAAGTACTTCGTAATTTGTACTTTGTTATTTTGCGAGTTCTAGATAGCGGGCATCAGGATATTGTGATGTGTTAAAGAAAATTGGATAGACATGTTTTTTTTAACGAAAACCACGCCAATGGAGGGTACCAGTGTAATTACCAATATAGGGAAAATCAGTGAAGATACAAATTTACCTATTTATGTATGGTTGGTCGCTTCAGACATTTACACTCGAAAAGTAACTGAAGTGGAGATTGTCTCGAGTTGCAATCAACGAGTAATGAGTCCACGAAGAAATAAATAATAAAATATATTTGAATGAAAATAACAACGAAACACAAATTATTAAGAAACACGGTGATACCCGCAGGAGTAAAATGCGCCGCAAGTATCAACGCCCTCAGAATACCTACAGTTAATTGTATCAAGATCAAATATTTCACAATGTGAATTATGAAATAAAAAAACTCTCACACACTCAATATGAGATTCAGAAGACTTTGTTCCACAGTTTAGTAAACATGTGTTAGAACACAGAAATTCTATCACATAACATTTAAAATAAGAATACAATAAAATAAAAATCATTGACATTCTTTCAGCGCCATCTAGCTCCAAACTAAGCAAAGCTTGTACTATAGGAACCAAATTACTGCGAGAATACCAAATAATATTGTATTTTTTTGATAAATAAGCACATTTAACATTCAGGCACAAAAAAAAAACCATTTTCGTCACACATGCTAGTCCTAGATGCGAATCGAACTCACAACCTACGGCGTAGAAGATAAAAATATTAATTTATCAATGTAGGTAAATAACGTGTTGGGATCTCTTCTTTTATAATAAGTTAAAAAGTTAAGCAGAAGGCGCCACTATGTGACTACTACCAAGAGGATATTGTTTCTTGATAATATTTATTTTGTTACCGACAAACGCATAACAACGTCTCGGACGAATCAAAGTTCTTTTGAATAACAAATCATGAGGCACCACCAAAAATAGCCTCAGACTTATAAAAATGTAAATACAATACATAATCGACATGCATTCTACGAATTGGCAAGGTCACATTCCAGACAATGCATAATAAGTGGAAGCGAATACATATTAAAATGTCTCATTTATGGTAGTGTTCCCTAACTTGGATGATCTTTAAAGAATATCTAAGCAAACTTCGCCATAAACGCTTGTAGGAATATATTGTAAATAAATAATAATAAATATTCATGGACATTTCATACAGCGTCATCTAGCCCCGAACTAAGCATTTACCTGTACTGTAGGAAACATATTACTGAAGCAAGTTTATATTATACTTTTTTACATCCAAACACAGAACGAACATCGAACATAGAACGTAGGGATTCAAAGGGTACTTACCTACAATCGCGAGCAACTGGACTTACACTTTGTAAAGATGGTGTTTTGATGAGCAATAGATATGCAATTTTTGAAGTGAAAACTTCTTTAGCCGCGTTTTTCTTTTCGTAGGGAAAAAACTTATGAGTTCGCGTCACCGATGACTTCGACATGCTAGTGAGTCTTCACTAGCATGTCGAAGCGACGCGTAGTATAGCAGCCCGTGTATATGTATTACCGATTTTTTTTCCTTTTGTATACTTACTTGGACGGCAACGGGTTGATGAAGTGCTCTATGAACTCGGTCTTCACCTCCAGGAGTATGTGGAACTCCGACGAGTTGGGGGACCAGTCCGCAAAATGCGCCAGTCTCTATGGACCAAATGATAATAGCTATGAGTCGCATTTAATACCTGAATTTATTTATTTCCTAAACATCATGTTACCTTGTGAAAGTCTTGTCCATGCCTCCTGCGGCACAGGGAATCCTAGTGCATGATGAGTGTTTAAAAGTTAAAAAAAAAAAAAAAACCTGCTTTATGATATTCACATAAATGTAATCTAAAGATTGTCAGCCCTTACAGCGATACTTAAATTAATGTAAGTAATTAAAAGTAAAAAAAACTTTGACTTTGACATTGTACTGGATCAAAGCAGATTTATTTAATCGGCTACTATTGTATCTCTTGGTGTAAATAAACTTTTAATTCATTAATTTCTTGTTTCTAATCATTTTCTCATCTATACATTATTAGCGAGTAACATAGGCTATATTTTTTTTATTTCTGTTTCACAGCCCTGACATGCACTCGCTATGTGAGATATGCATAGCTTATCTCTAGTAGAAAGGCACTCTTAATGTGAATTACTTACTTCAAAGAAATTATCAAAGTCTTGATCACAGATGACATCATCTCTGTCATGGTCCAGAAGCTCAGTGAAGAAGAGAGTCATCTTGTCAGTCTGCACCGAGCTGAGTGTGGCCAGCGGCTGGTCTTCTTCCAAGTCCAGGCATTCTAGATCCTCACTGCAGCGGTTCACCCATGTCGCTGCGAATTGCAAGTTTTATTAATTATACTATACATTGTAGAAGTATTAGGGGATTTATTTAGGAAAAGTGAGGAATCCAAAGAATAAATCCAACTTTAAAAAAAATTCAATGTATATATAGTATTTTGAATTTGATGATGATACTCGCTTCTGTAGGTCCCTATACGTCCGTATACGTAGAAAATTGCGCCGGTTATCTGGAATAACGCTAGTAACACCACGGGGTGAAGCTAGTAAAATATATTGTAGATAAGCAATATTTTTTTAATTAACGGCTCATACACATGCCAACCATACCGTTAATCCTGGCGTATTAAATGCTTCTATTATTACATTTTCTACCCGTTTCTGTACGATGCGTACTTTGAACAAGCTCGTGAAAGTTTAAAGGTCACTAAAAACAAGGTAAAATATTATGTTTGTTTATAAATAAAGTTTAAAGATTTGCGCATCACTTCCCCACATCCAACCAGATATACTACCACAGTGAGTTACCTAATTAAAACTTTAAATAGACTTTCACTGTAGTTGTTGGAGTGAGGAAACGTTCAGAAATTACGTTCTTTGAAATTTCTTTCCACGATTAATTTTCTAGGAAAATTGACAGCCCGAGTAAATAAAGAACGCGGAACACAAATTTAAAAGCAGCCAATAACAATTACCTTTAGGATTTAAAATAATTAGATACAGGCAAGGATTAATATCCTCGTATTTGACAGGTTAAAAAAAATCTGTTCAGAATGTGGTGAGCTAATTAATATACATATAGCTTTAATAAGGTATATTGAGTTAATTAAGAAATCCCCGAATGATCCCTTCCATCTCACACCCGTATAAGTTAAAATTCATAATTTCAATAATAAGATAAAGATAAAGATAAAGATAAAGATAAAGATAAAGATAAAGATAAAGATAAAGATAAAGATAAAGATAAAGATAAAGATAAAGATAAAGATAAAGATAAAGATAAAGATAAAGATAAAGATAAAGATAAAGATAAAGATAAAGATAAAGATAAAGATAAAGATAAAGATAAAGATAAAGATAAAGATAAAGATAAAGATAAAGATAAAGATAAAGATAAAGATAAAGATAAAGATAAAGATAAAGATAAAGATAAAGATAAAGATAAAGATAAAGATAAAGATAAAGATAAAGATAAAGATAAAGATAAAGATAAAGATAAAGATAAAGATAAAGATAAAGATAAAGATAAAGATAAAGATAAAGATAAAGATAAAGATAAAGATAAAGATAAAGATAAAGATAAAGATAAAGATAAAGATAAAGATAAAGATAAAGATAAAGATAAAGATAAAGATAAAGATAAAGATAAAGATAAAGATAAAGATAAAGATAAAGATAAAGATAAAGATAAAGATAAAGATAAAGATAAAGATAAAGATAAAGATAAAGATAAAGATAAAGATAAAGATAAAGATAAAGATAAAGATAAAGATAAAGATAAAGATAAAGATAAAGATAAAGATAAAGATAAAGATAAAGATAAAGATAAAGATAAAGATAAAGATAAAGATAAAGATAAAGATAAAGATAAAGATAAAGATAAAGATAAAGATAAAGATAAAGATAAAGATAAAGATAAAGATAAAGATAAAGATAAAGATAAAGATAAAGATAAAGATAAAGATAAAGATAAAGATAAAGATAAAGATAAAGATAAAGATAAAGATAAAGATAAAGATAAAGATAAAGATAAAGATAAAGATAAAGATAAAGATAAAGATAAAGATAAAGATAAAGATAAAGATAAAGATAAAGATAAAGATAAAGGTAAAGATAAAGATAAAGATAAAGATAAAGATAAAGATAAAGATAAAGATAAAGATAAAGATAAAGATAAAGATAAAGGTAAAGGTAAAGATAAAGATAAAGATAAAGGTAAAGGTAAAGGTAAAGGTAAAGGTAAAGGTAAAGGTAAAGGTAAAGGTAAAGGTAAAGGTAAAGGTAAAGGTAAAGGTAAAGGTAAAGGTAAAGGTAAAGGTAAAGGTAAAGGTAAAGGTAAAGGTAAAGGTAAAGGTAAAGGTAAAGGTAAAGGTAAAGGTAAAGGTAAAGGTAAAGGTAAAGGTAAAGGTAAAGGTAAAGGTAAAGGTAAAGGTAAAGGTAAAGGTAAAGGTAAAGGTAAAGGTAAAGGTAAAGGTAAAGGTAAAGGTAAAGGTAAAGGTAAAGGTAAAGGTAAAGGTAAAGGTAAAGGTAAAGGTAAAGGTAAAGGTAAAGGTAAAGGTAAAGGTAAAGGTAAAGGTAAAGGTAAAGGTAAAGGTAAAGGTAAAGGTAAAGGTAAAGGTAAAGGTAAAGGTAAAGGTAAAGGTAAAGGTAAAGGTAAAGGTAAAGGTAAAGGTAAAGGTAAAGGTAAAGGTAAAGGTAAAGGTAAAGGTAAAGGTAAAGATAAAGATAAAGATAAAGATAAAGATAAAGATAAAGATAAAGATAAAGATAAAGATAAAGATAAAGATAAAGATAAAGATAAAGATAAAGATAAAGATAAAGATAAAGATAAAGATAAAGATAAAGATAAAGATAAAGATAAAGATAAAGATAAAGATAAAGATAAAGATAAAGATAAAGATAAAGATAAAGATAAAGATAAAGATAAAGATAAAGATAAAGATAAAGATAAAGATAAAGATAAAGATAAAGATAAAGATAAAATAGTTTATTTGAGCATCTTAAAAAACATGTTTAGGTACACGCACATGCTTACGCTAACAGTAATTAAGATACTTAATTTAGGCAGATAAATAGTACCTATACAGTTTAAAAGCCTTTACCTTCTATGAATAATACGTAATGTTGAAAAACAAGACTATTACTTCTACCTATATGACTATTTCTAGCTTTGCGCAATATATATATAAACTGTATATAAGTAGATATTATAAAACCAATTTTAAAACTAACAAGTAGGTATATAAGAGATTGATTTGCCTCAAGCTCAGTTAATAGTTGCACTGCCCTTTGCGCTGTAGGTCGTGGGTTCGATTCCCACTCAGAACAAGCATTTGTGGGAACAACAACATAAATGTTTGTTTTGCGTATGGATGTTAATGTATTTAAAAAAAAAATACTATAAGTATTCTATGAGTTATTTAGTTCGTATATTACAAGCTATCTTAGTTTGGGGCTAGATGTCGCTGTGTGAAATGTCCATGAATAGTATTATTTGTATTATTTTACATACATTCTATATATATATTCTATTATCATCATTAACGGCTTCCATAGTAGCTATGGTTAGATTAAGGTTATCTTGCGGTATTATACTCATCGCTGGGTATGAGTACCCAGAACGGGCCTAAAGGCGAAATGTCGTTTTAGCATACGCTTTGACGATTTTTGGCTTTGAACTAACGTCCAATCGAAATTCTATGAACGAGTATCTCATGACTTTGTAAGCTCCGATCTGAGGACTGTTGACTAGGTTGGGACTTTTGTCATAGCTTTATCTCTTAAATGTGAGAATACTGTATTTGATGTTTCACATAATTATATTTTTATAATATATTTTATAATTTCTAGAATTCATATCCTTCCAGAGAAGGTTAACACAATTCCAGAAATTATAAACGTTTCACAAATTTTTTGTTTGATCCAGCACAGTCAGGTCATAATATTTTAGTCTATAATATTTTATGTTATGTAAATTTTAACGGAAGGTACGTGGTAACAAAATAAAACATAATGTGTAAGGTTTCTGAAGGGACAAGGTCACTAATTAAGTAGCAGGGACCGGCAGAGTTATAGCGACGCAGTGCGGAACCCAATTGTGCTTTGACAAAATTTTAAAGTGGGACAAACGCATGCAGTAAACGCTTGGTTCGCCAACTACTTTTTGTTTGCCAAAACTGGAGACCAAACAGTTTGTTTCGCTTCAAAATAGGAGTAAAAACGACAGCAAAACCGGATTGATAGATGTCACATGTCCTCGAATTTATGGTTCTAAGACATGCCGGTTTCCTCACGATGTTTTCCTTCACCGTTGTCGAGAACGTGGTATTGCGCACATAAATTTTTCAAGTGAAAAAGAACTCATTGGTGCATGTGTGGATTTGAACCAGCAACTTTCAGATTGAAAGTCGGCGTTTATGCCCCTGGGCCACCACGCTCTTTAAAAACATATTATGTATTATGAAGAGAGAAAATCAATAAGAGTCCAAAAAAAAAACCTCTGTGTAGATTTTTGAAATGCTTTCATTCAATTTACTTATAATTCCTACATTGTCAGGAAATATGTATTTTTAGCAATATGTACAATATTTGTTTTATTTCCTACTTTAATCACAAACATTTACATTGATTTGCCTACTTATAGGATCGCGTGACGAAAGTCGTGAAAAATGTTATAAAGTATGAACTAAATTAACAGAAGTTCTATAACTTTCACCAATAAACTTTTGTTCGCATTTTCTTTCTATGAATATCATATTCAGATGAAATAAGTTCACCTTTGACTTTACGAAAACTACAAAGTTATGTATTATGTAGAGTTAAAATTTTATCAAGAGACTTTATAATATATATTGTCTTGTCTCTAGAGGACAATATATTATTCATTATGACTCTTCATATCTTGAAATAGTATGACGCAAGTTCGTTCACTATGGCTACGTATCACTACTAATAATTTTTATATTTTGTTCAGATTCGTAAAAAAATATTCTGTGATAATTTCAGATTGCTACGCCTTACGGTTCAAATTTAATCTTGTGTACCTTCTTGCTTGGTTCACAAGATATAGCCCATCAAAAGTAGGATAGACTAGGTACTATGCGAACCAGTTTAAGTACTGATAAATTACTTACCTATTTGTCTTATCAATATAAAGACACATAAATATATTCTATGTTCGCCACGCAAATGTTTGTCCAGGGTGGCCCGCTGGGGCCGCGGAAGAGGGCAAGCCGTTCCCGTAGCCCCAGCAATAGGCGTCTAGAAGGGACCGTGGGGTTTTTAGCCGGTAAGAATCTGGCATAACCCGTCCAACATCCCCAAGGGGGGGCGGGTACCGATGAAGGTTTTGCCCACGAAAAAAAAAATCGAATAATCGAACTCACGCCCTACTGGCCAGTTAAAACGATTATTTATTTCATAAGTAGCAATAAAATTGAATATATGCCGAATGCTTAGTTCTGGGCAAACAAAATAAAAAAAAAATATATCGACTTACAGAAATTAAACACGCTTTCAAGCATTTTCAATCACTATGTCCAAATTATGCGGCAGATAGTAAACTTGTGGTCGACATCAATATATAGACTTGCTTTGTTTATTTAGTTCCAAAGGCTTGCACACAAACCACAATTCAGATACTGTAGGTACATTCGAATGAAGGTTATGAGCTTTATTGCGGGTAATATATTAGTTTAGTGTAGGTATCATCAGGAAGTCATTGGACTTGAATTTGAATGGATAAAAAAATCAGAAAATAATTTTCGAATTTATGATATTAGAATTACGATTACATGACAAAATACTTCTATATGTTGCGCTAAAATTAGACTATGGAACGTGTTGGAGATATTTGCGCTGTGAACGCAGCTTCAGGCTTAAGAGAAAAACATATGACGTAAAAGTGTACAAAGGGGCTCGGCAAATCCATATGTTTACCTATTGACACCTATCTGTTTACTACGCTGATGGCGTCACTACTAGTGGTTAGCCCGTACTAAAAACTCGTGAGCTGAATAAATCATTAAATAGATATTACACCCTAGTGTAGGGTCGGGTAGGTCGCTTCCTCCTCAAGCGTCAAACTTAGTAATGAAAACGTTCTATGTGAAGCTAGGAGGAAAATGTTCCCACCCAGGACAAACATAGGTATGAAGGATATATGTTTGTTCTGTGTTTAGAAAGAAAGAAAGGAAGAAAATACATTTATTTGAATACACAAAATACAGAAACTATACATACTTATAAAAAGAAAAATATTTAAAACAAACAAGAAAATAAGATGGTAAGTACACATTCCGTACATCGTGCAGACAAACAGGTCCCAGTCTCAGCATGTTGCAGCACTAAACTCGTTGGTGTCAGTGCTGCGTTTAGGTGTATGTATTAGCAATAAGTACTATTTAAGTATTCTATTAGATATCTGGTTCCCATAGTCAAGCTACGCTTAGTTCGGGGCTAAATAGAGCTGCGTGAAAATATGTTCATGAATATTTAAATATATATTCATTAATGCCGTAGAAGGAAAACTTTTGCATTCATGTTTGTCTCGGCTTTATTCACGGCAATTGGCATTCCGTTTTACATACCTACGCTTCATACTATTGTATTATAGAAGTTTGAATATAAATGAATCCATAGAATTGAAATTTCTACTAGAATGTGTGAATTATCTGACTGATGCTTCCTGGATGCTAAAACATAAACGTTTAATTAAAAATGATCATAGTAGATAGACATTCTGAAAGCATTGAGAAACAATCCCGTAGCTACAGAAACCTTTTTTATGGTTGTCCGAGGGTACTATTTAATTATATTCGTTCCTTGTTGCTCGTAACCGTAGGTGAATACTTTTTTTTACAACCTAGACCAGCATTGAACTCCTCGTTTGGGAGAGTACTGGTAGTATGCCAATAATATTACCGTTTAGCAGTAGTGCACTCGCATTGCTGTTCCAATGGAAAGGATAGATGTCATTGGAAGTAGTAAGCGTCATTCGTTTCTATACTTTTTACTCTCTTTGTATCGCTTTGAGCTCATGACAACGTTTGCGAAAAAACATCGAAGATAAAGACGGAAAAACACGATATTGGTTTTAAATTCAATACGAGTTTCAACAGTTCCCTGGAACGAAACAAAATAAAAATATCAATGATATACTTTTTATATAAAGCAATATTTTTATGAAGTAATTTATCTACATAGGATTTAGAATGTAAATACAACCAAGTCGTTCATAAGCAGTGAGACCAAGTGGTTGATGAAGTTATACAGAAACGTGAGGATCTGAGAATGATGGTGGGCATCATTACAGGTCACTGCGAACAAAACCACCATTTATATAAAATGGGGATTTACAGTGGTTTATACAGCGCATGCATGTTGAAGGAGGAAACGGTGGAACATATTGTCATACATTGCGTAGCTATAAAAGACACCAGAATCAAGACAGGCTTACAAAATTTAATACACACTAACACACCACAGCAATCGCTGAAACAGTGCTGCCAACAACACAAAGCCCTTCTCGCTGGGGTAGGATTTAGTTAACAACGGAGAACAACGCACAATGCAACTCTAAGGGGAAGTCAGTGCACTCACCCACACCCAGAAAAAAAATTAGATTTTTCCTATATCTAATAGTGCCAAATGCAAGGACAAGACATCTGCGCGCTCCTTCACGATAAGGCAAGTAACTACGACAATTTTGCCAATAACTCAACATAATCGGCCAAATCTTCGCTTTATCCCGCAACGTGAGCGATGCATTGCCCATTGTTAAGTCCTGTTCCAATTTGTTCGATACGGGTGAATCTGGGTAGATAATCGAGATCTTAGCAAAAAGCTAAGAAATCGGAGTGCTCAGTATTTGTGTCAGTCCATTCTTATCTCGATCGTAAAAGGCGTATAATTTCAGCCGAATCACGCCTTTTGTTTGCAATCTCTGTTGGATGGAGGATTGTGTGTAAGCAATTTGTATGTTGGCGTTCTTCCATTTCAAGCTTTTGAGTTTAGAAAATTTTGTTTTATTAATAATTAAGTAATACAAGTTACCTGTTAATTAATGTAAGACATTTATCTATAACTAAAATATATTTAATGGATAATTGTGAAAATTGTAATGAATATATTATTTCGTTTGATTGTGTCGTGGTTGTTTCCACAAACACACTCTAGTTTAACTGGTGTGGATCTCATATACTTTCAATAATAAAAAACTTTCAAGGAACCCATAAGTCCCAAAGAATCCAGAGCATTTTATAAACTATCTACTTATCCATCTAGTCGTTTTGTTATGAGAAAACTGGAAGGAAATCCGACAAATATGCAGGTATTCAGACACTATTTAATAATAAGCTCAGGAGTACTCCCAGACAAAACAAGCAGAGACTTTATTAAATTCAAAGTTTTATGTTACTGCGCTCTACAACGTACAATGTAATATGAAAAGTTTATTCTCAAACAAGTATATTCATGCCGGTTCCTTGTTTCAAGAAATTTGGTAGAAGCTTTCACAGTTTCTAAAAGTGGAGTTTTTACAGCGGCTCTGTTTTGTTTCTTTGTCTTGCTTGTTTGCAAAAATGTAGTATTATAATAACAAACCTTGGGTCTGAAAACTGATTACGATAAATGGATCCTGTCAGGCCTAACCTGGATCTAGAAGCCTAACTATCAAAAGGCTACTCCGGTTATAAAAAATAATAATTTGATATCAATAAAATTATCTTCTATAAAAATCGAAAAAAATATAATTCAAAGTAAAGTTATTTTTACGATTGTGTGTGTGTGGCAAAACCCAAGAAATATAGAAATAAATTATAATAATATATACTATAGGTACATAAAATTGCTCGTTTATAGTCATAAAGAGTACCTGTGCGACCAAACTTAGCTCGTTTTATATAAAATGGTGTTTTATGGTGTATAAATTATATTTTTCAGATACGAATTACATATTGATTAACACAATAATTTACATTCTTACTATTGTGATGTGAGCTAAACAAATTCATACTTGGGTAATGTCATAAAGGGCTACCTATTACCAATCAAATATTACAAAAATTTACGAAATGGCGCTATATGAAATTGTCAGCATAATTTATTATTAAAAAAAATAATGTAAAATGCAGTTTTACAGAAGAATCAATTATACAGGTAAACTTAAATATCAAATCCCTATCTAAACCCAAAATTTCATCCAAATCGTTGGAGCCGTTTCTAAGAAGAATAAGATATTACATACAAGAATAAGATATAAATATTGAAGTATTTTTTAAAGTAATAATATGAATATTAAAAATTAATAAAATATTTACCAATATAAATGAAACAACATGAATATACAAGCAACCAATCTACATAATTTACCTAAGCACAAATCAAATTTTCATGTAAGTATCTATGTAATTGAAATTGAACCTTAGACGTAATTTTACAGATCTGAGATTCGAGCATGCAGAAAACAATCGACGTCAACGATATGTGACCAAATCGCCATTGCAACGGAGTTTCCGGATATTTGGACCACAATGTCTACTGTATTGATACAGTACTGATACTGTAGCGTGTAGGCCCAGGGGCATAGACGCCGACTTTCAATCTGAAGGTTGCTTTTTCAAACCCACACGTCCACCAATGAGTTTTTTCACTTGAAAAATTGATGTGCGCAATACCACGTTCTCGGAACGGTGAAGGAAAACATCGTGAGGAAACCGGCATGACTTAGAACCATGGATTCGAAGACATGTGACATCTACCAATCCGGATTGGGCTCCCGTGGTAGATCAAAGCTCATTCACTCTCAACTATCGAGAGTAGGCCGGTGTCCCTGCAGTGGGAACATAAGAGGCTGGTACGGATATATACTGCACATGTACGTGAATACGATGGATCAATATACTGTATCAAGATACCTAATCAAACCGCCACCTGATTTTAAGAGTTACCGCCACCCATAACAGCAATACAACTCAAGTACATACAAAGCCTTTCGAAGTATGAGAAACCAAATTCGTATTGCATTGCACCCGTCACGATATAGCGTCTCTTATACCTGTGATCTCACCGTCACCAGTGGGCCAATCCATTGCGGCTGATTAGGTGTGGTAGCAGTACTTATACAGATGAATCAAGCAGAAGTTCTTTGGGTTACTTTGGGTTGTTACTTTCGCATCACCCAGAGGACACGTGTGCGGACTCTGAGGGCCATATTAAGAAAAAAGTAAAGATAAAGATAAAGACACTGAGTAAAATATCAAACGCTGACAGACATTAGCAAGTTTTCAAAACGAAGATAGAGGCTTGGCCGCGACGCAAATAGAAATCGATCGTGGCGTGACGCAGATGTTCTAATTGACCTGTTCAATAATGCAGTGTGATTTCGTGCCGGCGACAATATTGATTTGTTATCAATCCGATAATACTTGGATTCATCGACGGAGGTATACAGGATTAAATGTAAATCAAATTCAACAGTGAAAAACTAAATATCTTGTAATTTCTTTTCTGACATTACTCGTAATATAGCGAAGTATTGTACAAAAATGCCCTATTATTTTAATTTATTTTTATTACCATTTTATTTTTATAATAAGGGTTACAATTATTATAGATTATGAATAGCTACTAAAATGATAAGAACCATCTTAGTTTAACCACTGTATGATGTCATACAACATTATGATTATTATCTTTTAATGTTCTTGTATATCAAATATATGCTTGTGAACATAAAAACGAAGTATTATAGAGGTAACTACTTAATTTTATTTTTTTTTGTGTTTTGACACTTGCCCTCGCATCAAAATTAAGGTGTCTGACAATTCTGAATAGTTCTACTACGAAGCAGTCTAGTCTTTACAAAATGTTTTAAACAAAGCAGGAAGGGACGGTTTTTACAACGCCTTTGTAAGTTGACACCATTTCAAAAGTTCCCGTAGTTCGATCGCGGAGCAAGAAAAATGGCTATTTTATCGGCGATAATGTCTACTTTCTGCTACTTTTTAACCCTCGATGTAAAAATGGGTTATACGCTTGAAGGCTCGTAGCTCCAGAACAAGTGATTGGATTCTGAGAAGTTTTTATTGAAGGAAAAATCTCTTAAGATATTGTTAAATAGAGATTCTACATTTGTCGTGTTGGGTTTAGGAATTTACGATAATTTATACATAGGCTTTTAAAAGTTAACTGTTTCTGAGTCTCCGCAGCAGACGACACCCCGAGGTGACAAGACTACATTGATGATATAATATTATAATAAGAATAATAATAATATTATAAGATCAAGAGAAGTTAGATGCATGGGTCACCCTATTTATCTGGATGCCATATCCAAGCAATAATTGTTTACCAACCGAAAAATTACTTAGTTACCAACTAAAGTACAAAAGTTTTACTTTAATATTTATCCATGATCGATTGACCTACTTTGTTCAATATACGAACCGTTTATAACAAATTGTTGAAGCCAAGGACATTATTCGGCGGCGGGACGTATGTTAAACAGATATGGAAATCAGTATTTCAATGAAGTAAAAACTCACCAGTATGATTGCGTAAGCATTAGTCCTGTGGATACTACGAGCCCTCAGTAACAGCCTCTAATGTTCCCACTGCAGGGACACCGGCCTACTCTAGATAATTGCGAGTGAATGGGCTTTGATCTACCACGGGAGCCCAATCCGGATTGGTAGATGTCACATGTCGAATTTTTGGTTCTAAGACATGCCGGTTTCCTAACAATGTTTTCCGTCACCGTTTTGAGAACGTGCTATTGCGCACATAAATTTTTCAAGTGAAAAAACTCATTGCTGCGCTTGTGGGTTTGAACCATCGACCTTCAGATTGAAAGTCGGCGTCTGTGCCCCTGGGCCACCACGTTCTTACAAGCCCTAACAAACTAATATTTTCTTGGAGGACGACTATAATTCTCGTATACAAAACTGTAACGACAAACGTCTCGTTAGAAGGACTACTCCGATTCTGAAATTCAAAACTTGGACGTCTAATAAATTCAATTATAAAGGTTTCCCTTTATAATTGAATTATACCATATACCATGATGTTATAAAAGGTTTAAGTTTTGAGTAGGAATGCAATATTATACAATATAATATAAAAATAAAAGTATAAACGTAAATATTTATATAAAAAGCGACGTTTCCAAGTATTTTTTAAAAATTGAATTGAAATGAAGTATTTTCCTTACAAAATTTTCAATTTTACGATGGTGATATTATTTTGTCAGTAACTAGGCGAATCTGCTATGGATCACTGTCATATAATTTCCGGGGTTGTTTACCAGGATAGAGCCTTCGCCTCTTTATGATATTCCCGGGTTTTATCTTATCTTTTCGTTTAGGTTTTTTATTTCTGTCGAATGCTGAGATATAAACTTCAAGAAAACAAAGACACACTTCTCTAAGACATACACACTCCTTATATATAATATAACGCTCCATTTTTAGAACGGTTAGATACGCTTTTCGACGTGTATGTAGCTCACCACTTGTAAAATGTAAAATTGAGACTTAAAATTTACATATGCACTACGAAATTGACTGACGCAGCATTTGCGTTTGGCCTATTATGCATTAATTAATTCTCAATAAGCAAACGGTTAACTGTTTGGCAATAATATAAATTAATAGGATCTTTTAATTTTTTATTCTTCATCGTCATCTACAAAAGAAATGTATTCGTATATCAACTTAAGTATGGCTTGTACTTAGGGAACTAGACAAGTGATACTTTCACTCTAAGGCGGGAATTTAAACACCTCAAGTGTAATATCTCTGCAAACTCTTCTGCTTACCTCGCTAGCAGGGGTACCTCTTGCTTGGCTTCAGAATCAGGTAGTCATGGTGGACTATACCTGCTGATTTTCATAAGATCTTCATTCTTTTTCCTAAGTAAGTGTCACAAAGCTTGGGATTTAAAGGGCTACTTACTCCACACATGGACGCTCCACCCCCTCTGCTTATCGTCTTCACTAACAGGCGTCTGCATCTCATCCCCTACTTCAGACTCGGGTAGAGTTCGCCATCTCTTCAGCAGCTCTTTGGTTTTATCCTTGGTCTTATCGCATGCTTGTTTCCAGTTAGTGAAGTACTTCCGCGATACTTTAGGACTTAGGGATCCAGTTCTTGAGTCTTGCCTGTGAAAAGTAACAGTGTGATTTAAAAAAAATAAAAAAACCGGCTTCGATGCTTTTGGTCCTTATTTCCCGCCTTAGGCGGTATGCTACCATTTTAAAAAGAAACATCCAAATCTGCAAAGGGCGAAGGAAAAATTCGAGAGAGCAATCCTGTGACTTTTTCCTTCGCTCATTGTTCTTTGCCATCTAAGCTTCTATGGGACCAATATATAAAAGTACATATTTTTAACTTGCAAGGATATATCTTTATTTAATCGGAAAGATATTTCGTAAGGTACCTTTTGAATCCTTAAGTGGTGTTAATGGAACAGCTTAAGTGTTGGTTGGCATTTGTGTTGTAACTTAGTTGATCTGTATAGTCCATTTAAGCTACACGTCTGACTTTACTTCCGTTCAAACAAGCATGCTTTTTTACTATGTAAACTGTTTCTTAGCCAGTAGTTGCTCTATCTAAAGTGGGCATTCCTGACCACGCAATCCACACTACCCGCGCCAAATCGCATGAATTGTTTAGTGTTGATCCGTTGTGTATTATTAAAGTTGGTTCACATTGTTATACATAATCCTTACATTCTATTCACTGGTTTTACAGTCTTACTAAATGTTAATGAGGCGCCAATGAAACAAAGCGGTACAAAACGTTCGTGTACAGGCTTATGCCGTAACGTGATATGGATTTGTTACCAGGATAAAATAATATAAAAAAACGGAAAAAAGACACGGCTTTGTCGACTTAGTAAAAGTTTTCTTCATCCTCTTGTTACGTAAATTGTTAACAATATATAATACTTTTGATGCAAATTAGAGTTGACAAGATGACAAATTGTACTGAAAATATTTCTACGACACTGATTATGATTGGTAATTAGACAAAACTATCGCTCAGACTCCAATCAATTGTTTGCCAATTTCAATGAAATATATATTATATATCTCAATTCAGTTTTACGATTTTGTATATCTTTACCATCAGTGTTGTTCTAAAATAGTCTTATAGAAAATAGATGTAAAAACTTAACCTTTATGCGTCAAAACCAGGGAATGTATGAAGTTGGTCTATCCAATTTTTTATTAAGTTTTGTTGTTATCGTGATAAATTGTAAAGATCACGGTCGGTGGTAGCTCTGGTAGCTTAGCTGGTGGTAGCTTAGTCGGTGGTAGCTCTGGTAGCTTAGCTGGTGGTAGCTTAGCTGGTGGTAGCTTAGTCGGTGGTAGCTCTGCTTTCTGCGCTGTAGGCCGTTGGTTCAATTCCCACTCAGGACAAGCCTTTGTGTGATGAACATATATGTTTGTTCTGTCGGTGTTATAAGTATTATATTAGTTATTTAGTTTTCGCAGTACTTGTGAACTGCTAGCGATGTTGGGTTTGCGGCTGTGTGGTATGTCCATGAATATTTATTTAATATTATTTATCGCTAGGTTCAGCCTACTATCGTAAGTTATATTGTACTTAATTAAAGTAATAATAATCTTTATTAATTGACTTAGTGCTACGATTAACCTTTAATTAGATTACAATATCTAATTAAAGGTAAGAATTACACTATGCCTGATCTAGGAAGTCCTGTGTCTTAGGCGAAATAAGGCTAACATATGAATTAAGTAAACTAGTTATAATCGTCTGAGTTCAATTCAACTCACTCAGAGCACAGAACTGGAAATAATTCAGCAGATTTCAGCGGGGATATCTTCAGTCTGCTCTTTGTTCCAGTTTCCAGATAGCTATGATTTATTACCAAGATTCCGACTAACTGAAGTTCTGCGACAATGAGTTGTTTGACCCGAGTCTGTGTAACTTGCTTAAGTTTTAGTTTATGAAAAATGTAAACTCTTTAAGATTCTGTAACTAAATGTTAAAGGTAAAATCCAAAAACTAAGCTTACAACATCTGCTGGTCGGTGTCTGTATTTTTTTACTTTAATCGGATCCATATGCTTGTAGCGGGTTTAATGTTTCATATAATCCATGGCGAATATCCAAAATAATAATAAAATATACCATTGGTTGTACGGAGCCCTCAGTGTGCTAGTCCGAGTCGCCCTAATCTGTTTTTTTTTTTAATTTCTTACTCTTGGCCGGTGTTCTTGGAGAAGCAAATTAGAGACACGACAAGACCTAGTAGCTAATAATTGTGCTACTGCCTGTTCGTTGCCTGTACTGCCTCCTCTGTTTCGTTAATTTTAGCCAAGCCCATCCAAAGGTTGCCTATAAGTCAAATCTCAAAAAGTTTTTTTTTATGTGAGGTAACGATTAAACGAGCTAAGGGTCCACCTGGTGGTAAGTGCGACTCAGTATAAGATTTGGATCCCACACTGAGTCGCACTCATTCGTCTGTGGTAGGCCTGAAAGCAATGTATAGAGCAAACAGTGAATTTATCCGTCGTTCTCGTATGACGGTCTATTGATACGAAATCCATTGTCTCGCAGCGAGCGCTCTTATCATGAAAGTTTTGTCTTGATTTTCAGAATTTCACCAATACTGCATGTATGTATCATTTTGATTTTTTATTTTTATCATTATTTAATAATGGTTATGTTTAAGGGAGTTCAAATTGTTTCAGTTGCGTAATTAAGAAATCTTATTGTGGACTTTGAAAGTACTAACATACTTCAGGGAGTTTATTTGCCAGCGTCCGTAGGCCCTCAGTCCTACACGTTTTCCTCTGGTAGTGCCAAAAGAGCAGCTCAAAGTAGTTATAGAAATTGTGCTAAGTTGGCCTGAAGAAGTACTGTGGGGATCTGTCTGGCGGATTCAGGGTAGTGGAAGTGTGTGTATAAATGGTTGCATCTGTAATAATAATTTCTTCCGTACCTTTCTATAGTATCCTTGGAGCACTCACTAGCCCGTGATAGTCGTCGTTCCTTTCTGCTGCCGTCATCGCTCGGTGATTTTTCCGGTGGAAGTTTTAGTTCTTTCTCGGATTTGCTGCTGTTGCGTGAGCTCTTGCCGTCATCTTCTCGCTTCAGTGCCGGCTTCACAGGAGAGAGGCTGCTTGGCTTCTCATTCTTCTTCATCTCCATTCTGGTACGTCTGGCATTGTTAGGATGGTGCCACTGCAATTGAAAAAAATGGCTTTGAGCATTTTATGGGAGCCAATTCTTTGAGCATTTTATGGGAGCTAGTTGCTCGTGTTCGTGGTTCAGTAGTCTTTAATGTCCCTACACGTGCCCTCGAAAGGAGCATCTAATAGTAACAGTAGATCTTGCGCCAAGTTCGTCGGGAGAAGAACTGTCTCCACACCTGGTATTGTTGTTTCGCGTAACGCGGTTCGACATGGGTCCTCTCATAGGAGAGGGTCTTATTGATTTTATTAATTGTGGAAGTAACTACTTAGCACCAGGTGGGCCTTCAGTTCGTTCCGACACTTTTGTAGAGAAAAATAAAAAAGCTAATTTTTTGACCTCACTTTAATTTCTCTTCTAATAAGGTTGTATTTAGTTACACACCACCTGATGGTGAGAGACTTAGTGGCTGATGTTGGCGCCCCGCTGTACCGCGACTTAAACTGTGTCTCAAGTGGAGTTGCAGCGGCATGCCATTTGCGGCAGATTTTTGATGTCATATTCTTAATTTCTCCAATACTAAGGTACGAAACGTTTTATAACGCTTAAGTCTCCATGAAACGTGACTCATGGTGACCATGAGACATGCATGGTGACTTAAGCAATGGTGCATCTTTGTAATAGTCTCCTTACTTTAGCCTCATAAAAAATATCATAATTATATAACAGAAAATTATGCGAAAACTACGTTTTCCAGAAGTTGAAGTTTATATATCAATAGTTAAAGCGCCCGAACTCCGACCAAGTCAGTTTAACTTGAGTAGCTATTGGATAATCTGCGGTTTAACTTGCCGTCTGGGACGCAATCAGCCTAAATACTGAATGGCTCGGTCGATGCCACTGTCGGTTTTGTTGGTATCTTACGCCGATTAAATATCGATAGCCTAATGCGGTCAGAGAGTACCAGAATACTTTGCTATTGTCTCTAGAGGATATTCCATTTCATTTATTGTTGTTTGGCAATCTAGGTAAATAAGTGAGATAAAAAAGCTTGAATATAGAAAACAACATGAAAATAGAGTATAAAATACAATAAAATTAATTATAATAAAAAAAAGATGTATTAATAAGTAACAAAACCACAGTCAGGGGTGTATCCTTTGATTCCCTACGTACCCTCTGGGTGGTGCTATAGGAGCAACCAAAAGTAGCAGTAGAACTTGTGCCAATTCGTCCGGAGAGGTACCACCACACCTGTCATCTACCGCCAAGCAGTAGTGCTCGCATTACTGTGTTCCGGTGGAAGTGTGTGGGTGCCGGGGAAATCACATGCGCATGACACGTATCATCCCCGTTTCGAGTGATGGACGCAGTAGGATGAATGCAACTTAGTGTAAGATCCCAATGTTATACTGAGTTACATTACTGTTGTCATGGGCGGGGGTCGCCACTTACCACCAGGTAGGCTCTCAGATCGTTCCGACACATAATGACTAAAAAAAAAACAATTATATAAGAAATATAAGAATGGTTGACAGACGTAACATATACCTAGCCAGTTTTAATAACCAACTAACATCTCCAACATTCTAGTGGTAAATTTAGGTATGTGACTTGAATATTAACAGATGTTAAATGACACATGCGCCCTCATAACTAAGATCGTCGGAACCTTGGAAGTCGTATCACATCGTGCTACTACCCAGATATTTCCTTAAAAATTATGATCTCTGACGAAAATGTATTTTTTGTACAAAATAATTTAAGAAGCATAATTTTTCAGCTCACACACTCGTCTTACATACAAAAAGCGACTCATTTTTCCTCCGCAATAACAATGTCTGAAGAAAATTCAAAGGTATAATCTAAAATACAAAGTTTCAAAAAGTTCTTAGTATAATTTCTTCATTATGTAACTCTTGAATGGCGCAAAATGTTTCGGATTTCAGCGATAAAGCTGAAATGGAGGTGTTAAAACAGATAGCTTAAATATTTAGAATTTAAACAACGCTCGACATTGTGGTATTCCAAAGCTTGTATCTAGTTGAACATTAACCGAAAAATCACTTTTTTAGGTTTTAGGACGGTATAGCTTTCTTTGTATTTTTTTTAATTTACGTTTTTCGTACCATAAACACGGCTAAATAGTTTCATTAAAAAAATATGTCGTGTTTTTGGCGTGCTTAAATCTGACGGTAATTTGACATTTCTGTTTGCATGTAATGTCAAATAAGAAGCTCCTGTAACACGTTATAATATAGGCACGCATATGTTTACTTGTGCGTGCAAATTTTGACGTGGGCAAACGACATGTTCAAATTGCTTGAACTCTAATGGAACAAATAAGTTTTGCTTTGAGTTTTTGAATTTTAATAATGCTTTAAAAGAAATAATATTTTACGATAATCCTATCATAACCACTTTGTAATATATAAGAAGATATAATGATAACCCCAAGATTTCCTTCAATCGTCCAGCTCTTGATAATATTAATGGATGCAGATGACCTTTCAATTAATCATGCAAAATGGTTCTTGAAATTGGGCAATGGCTCTTACAGCCAACTTATAATGCCAGCAGCAAACGCCAAGGGTTCGATTTTAAATTGATGGTTTTCGGTTTTATCTGATAAAATAGGGATAGACAAAGCTCCGACTCAATTGCAAAAAATAATAACAAAAATGTTGAGAAAACGTATAAACATAAACATAACAATAGTAATAATGCTTTAATGGTCAAAAAATAATGTGATCGGTAAGTCACTATCTACTTAGTCACGCTTTTTTCAGCATCGTTTTATTCAGGGATGGTTTTCTACTGCGAAATACAATAACGTAGACTAGTAAATTTAATATTAATCATAACTTTTGCGAGGTAAAATCTTATGCCAAAGTATTAAAACCCGCGGGTACGGGCGATGAATCTTAAATGAAGGTATTGTAAAGTGCTTGCAGAAAATGTCTTTTCCCTGTACCCCTTTGTTCAACCGCAGTGGCCCTGCATTATTTTTTTAGGGCCTCCTTATTTATTCTGGTTGGCTCTCAGCCCGTTTTATAAAGGTAGGCAAACAGCCAACCCCACGTGACAGTTCGAGAGCTTGGGATGATTTTGTATCATTGTTGTGTGGAGAAAGTTAGTTGGGAAATAAAGCAATTTTGTTAGGTTTTTGTTTTTTGAGTATAGACTCAAATTACCGGGGGAACTTGTCTAGGATTTTGTACAGTTGTGGTACAAAATTGGTGTTTGGTTTTTTTCTTATAAATTTACAGTGTTCTAAAATGTAAAATAATATGAGGGTAAAAAAACTAAATCTAATTCATTAGCTAAACTTAGTAATAAGAACGCATGATCATGTAGGTTGGTACAAAAAAAAGTGACGTTTCTAAGTAAGTGTTCATCGGAAATAAAATATTTTGACTTTGACTAGACTTTAGAGCTTTCTTAGTTTTTGTATTTGCGGAGCCATTTCTTCTGAAAATTACTAAAAATATGCGAATAATCTGATACAATAATTTTGTTACGAAACAAAACTGGGTGCTTCGTTAACAAGTCGAGCGAGATGGTTAACAGGGCGAGATGACTAATTAGAAAAATATGTTATTTTTGATCGCTGGCTATCTTGTTTTGCTACTTTTGTTTTTAAATGATTTTTAGATAAACTTAAAACAAAACTGTCAACTAAAAGTATGAAAATCCTAATGGTAGTTTATACAGTTTGTTGTAAGATAACTATTTTGCTATCTTATTCGCCTGATCGCATTCGATCCGGATGTCCATTGTATTTATTGTAAATTTAAATACAAAATTACATATTTAAAAATAATTTTCAATGAAGTATACTAATTGTCAGGACAGTATTTTCGGTATGTAGATAATTAATTACATAATAATAATTACTATCCGTCAACATAATTCGTAATATGAAATAGTATATCTATGTAATTAAATGTTTAATTCTAGGATTTTTTAATATTATATTGTATTTTGAGCAATCAGGTGGAATATCTCTTCAAACTTCTCAAAACGGGTTCAATATCCAATTTGGTGTAAGAAAATTGCCGTTGGAGCTTCAGCCAACAGTCCCACCTGAGCGTTGCTCACTGACACAACAAACTATCAATAATTCAGGACACAATCTCTCGGCCGGATATTTATATTAATAAAACAGTTCAGGCTAAAAGACATGTGAAACTTTTTAGTCTGCAGAAAGTTCAAGACAAATCAAGTTCATTTTACGAAATTGTAAAAACCCCGGACTCGGGGTGATAGTAATGAGCTGATGACCTTGAAAGGGCTGAATCGATTTAGATAACAGAAGCACCACCGCTAGAAAACCTGCTTTTAAAGAAAAAAGCCGCACCTAAATCACCCGTTTAAAACAAACAAACACACAGACAGACAGACAAACAGCGGTGAAACTTAAAATTTTGAACGAATATTCCATTTATATTTTATTGCATAGTATAAAATAAAGTCTCTCCCGCTGTTTGTACGATTAGATCTTTTAACAACGCAACGTATTTTCACATAGTACTTCATGTCACATACTCCGTAGGTGAGTACTCTATGAATCCCTACACGTACTCTCTGGGTGGTGCTAAAGGAACTACAAAAAGTAGCAGTAGATTTTGTGCAAAGTTCGTGCGGAGAAGTACTACCTCCACACCTGGTATTCTGCCGCCAAACATAAAAAATATCTCGCGCGTTGCAAGCCCTTGCATTTATATTGCATCCATTACATAACATACGCTGTTGGTTACTGCACTACTGAAAACATTTCATCAACAAATCACCTCCCCTTCTCCAATTAATCCCATGATCTTGTCATACTTACGTGTCTCCCCCTTTGCGTTAATCACAGTCATGATAAAATGGATACAAGAACCCTTGTAACTTCCTTGTGACGTCTTGCATCCTTTATTTAAGTAAATCGGCTAAGTGGTATTCTTACTCACACATAGAGGTCCGTATCACAAATTATATTATTGACTTTTGTTATATTTTCCATACACAGAGTGTAAATAATGCATTACGGTTACACTCCTTTAAAGCTAGGACAGGCAGATAAACATATTTTTCCATGTCACAATACAATACAATGATTAATTCATAAAATCAATTTTACAAGTCAATATAATCTTAGTATAATACAAAGTCGCTCCCCCTGTCGATACGCTGTTTTAGATTGATTGATAGATAGATTGATTCAAGAGGAAGGTTTATATATAGTATACATGCCTATAGTAGATAAACTGAACCTTTAACCTTAGCGACAAATCATCTATAACCTAAGAATTTGGTGAAATTCATCGAAGGTTGTATTTATGCATAGTCCGGATTATGCATGAATGAACCGGCTAAGTGAGAGTTGGGCCGTGGGTTATATACTCTTGGATTTGGAACCCAAAAAAGTTTTTGTTTTGACAATGTTTTCAACGTTTTCCATATTGTTTTTGGTGACATATCGATCTGCTTTTGTTTTCGTTCCCGGTCAGCGAGGGCGTGAAATGAACGGACTTCATTTTCATGAGGACAACTTTCTGCTCGATTGGGTACAAATATTCT
Source organism: Aplocera efformata (assembly GCA_921293045.1). Classification (NCBI taxonomy): domain Eukaryota; kingdom Metazoa; phylum Arthropoda; class Insecta; order Lepidoptera; family Geometridae; genus Aplocera; species Aplocera efformata. The sequence goes on from OV121057.1 coordinate 5,929,975, forward strand.
ATAGCTCATAGATAGACCTACCTATTTAATCCATCTGCTAATTTCTTGCCACTTACCGCGTAGTGATGTGGCGCCCCATTTAATTAAAAGTTTAATTAAATCTTAGGAGAGCTTCTAGCCAATCTTAAACAAAAAAATGATTAACTTAAAAGTAAGTGTTATTATTAACTTAAAAGTAAGTGAATTCGAAGACACAAGATCAAATGAAAACTTAAAAAAAGTCATAAATTTAAAGTGTCTGTGAATTCTATACGCCGCTACAGTACCAGTAGAAACCGGCCATTGATATAATCAGGCTAAAAGCTTTTGAATGATCGTGTTATGCCATACACTGTATCTAAACATTTTAAATAATAAGAGACAGAAGTCATACTTCCCAAGTATACTCTGCGAGTTGCATTTTTACCGTGCTACACAAGTACCCACGTAGTAATGACACGGAACATACTGTGCCATCTAACATAAGCTGTGTTGTACAGCTTATGTTAGATGGCACAGAACCTTCATGCACATTTGTAGTTCGGTAATTCATTATTGTACACAAGGCATAAACATAAATTACTGTGGTGCAAAAGGAGCTACAAAAAGCAGCAAAGATCTACTGAGAGAACCGAGAGAGGTACTGCTGCTCCATCTGGAATCTGCCACCGAGAAGTAGTGCTCGCATAACTGTGTTCTGGAAGAAGGATGTGGTTGCCGCTGAAAATACAGGCGCATGAGACACTTATATTAAAATTGAATATTACAAAAGAAGAAGATGATCATACGTCGTGTATCATCATGGTGGTACATGACTTACTATTGCAAGGAATTTTATTTAATTGAGTATAAAGCCTGAAATATAACTAATAGCATAACTCGCGGAAGTTTTGTTGCCTATAGAAAATGCATTGAGAAGAAATTGATACAGATGTCAGACTATCTAAAACTTAAAGTAATTTAATTATTGTTTATTATGAATCTCGATCAATTTGAGCAAAAAAGACATCAATAATTTTAGAGCTGTCAAAATCAATTTTAGTTTAGTTCGATGCCACTACCATGCCAGGGTCCACTAATGTTTCTTTAAACATCGTTTTAAAAAAAATGCTTTAAAAAAGCTTTTGCTGATTTCCTATTGGCTACTTTCTGGCCCCATTATCATTCAGACAGACAGACAGACGCGGAAAACGACTTTGTTTTATACAAGAAGAGAATATTGAAATAATGTCTAATTTTTTTTTTTATTTTTTTATGTGAATGATGAGGCACACAAGCTAACGGCCCACCTGATGGTAAGTGGCTACCGTCGCCTATAGACGCTAGTAACACTCGAGGTGTTGCCAACGCGGTGCCTATCAGCTACATGCGGAAAGTGGCTCTTGGCTCACTGCCTACATTTTCAGGTAAAATGCTCAAACATTTAGAACGAGATTCATTATGTATTCAGATATAATGTATCATACAATATTGTATCACAAGCATAAGCGGTTAGTCACCAATAGACTGATCTGCGATTAAAGATATTAGAAAAATTAACAGTAATTGCGATTTTTACTTAACCTTCCGGAACGCCCATTTTATTATGTGTTATCTAAGTAATCCTTCATAATTACACATTATGTGGTAGTATCAGCCCACTCTGGTTCGTTGGTCAAGTGATTCAGCCTTTAAATTAGGATAGGACAGACTGTGGATTTAGTAACATTTTGAAAACGGAATCCTAAAATTTGATGATCTGTTTTTTTTTTATGTGAATCAGTGACGGAACGAGCTGAGGGCCCACCTGATGGTAAGTGGTAACCCTCGCCCATGACAATAATAATGCGTGCGACTCAGTATGAGATCCAAATCCTTACTGAGTCGCATGATGAATGCGACTCAGTAAACTCAGTACGACTGCTGCGTCCATCACTCGAGACGGAGATGATATGTCTCATGCGCATGTGATTTGTTGAATGAATGAGAAAATTAGTTGGCAGTTACGTAACGAAGACTAACGTCTCTATATCTTGTAATGAAAATGCTTCAGCCTAGCAGACCCCAAAATCGATCAGCCTTTATGATATTGCATTGGCGACAGATGTAGAGAGATCTATCAAATACGAATAATGTCACCAAGTTGTCGATGCTACGCCAACTTGGTGACATAACGATAATGCCGTGATATATTAGTGAAATCAAAAATAAATATGGCAAAATTCCCCGGTATAGAGATGTTCAAAAGATTCTTGAGTAATTACGTATGATTGCACTTTCATAAATGCATGGCTGCGTTGAAATAATGAGATTGAGACAATGCGTTGAACCGTAAAGATAGATTTCAAAATGTAAATCTAATAATCTAAATAAACCCAATTTAATATGCGATTAATAAATAAAAATGCGTTCTTTGTACGTATTAATTAAACAGTTGAACTTGATTTGAGCTAGACCTAACTGAAACTACTAATTATTGTTGCTGACAAAGTTTTTTCAATAATTGTTGGAAGCGAACAATTATTGAAGAAATAAGACTTTATTAACTCTATTCTCCATCTTTTTTTTCCAGCCGACTCAGCTTGGGTCCAACATCTTCACATCCTAAGCAAGAAGTGTCAATTCAAATGCTACTAACAGCCAAACCATATATTCTGCACAACATATTACTGGGAAAGATTGCCAAAGCAACATTGTTATTTGTCGAAAAGGTCCATCTTTTGACAGATAGCAATATTGCTAAGGTTATTATCTCCAGTCAACTGTAAGTTGAATATAACGTTTGGGTGTAACCTAAAAAGGCTATGGAAATTAATTTATGTGAGTTAGCTTTCCTAGAAATACTATCGTGGACCCTCCATTAAGCTTATTGCACATTGCTGGAGAGTGAATTCCTAATTACGCCAAGAATTCAGCGCACGCGGTGTAGTGGGAAATAATGACGTGTTGGGTACATTCGGAACACAAGTTCTAATAAATTTGTGTTTCACATTTTTTAAACATCCATTTATTTTTGTAGGGTTTTCTACCGAAATAGTAAATAGTATTATACTTAATTACTAAGCGTACGAGTATAACACATATCTTCTAAGTTAAGTTGCATAGGTGACCATTTTGTGGCATTTGAACTGGCCGCTTCCGTACTACGGAGGAAAAGTTAAGATATCGGTCCCGGCTATACCAGTCCTTAAGCCATGTCGGAGGCGTTCGGGCGGCTCGTAAACTCCGTCACTAGAGTTGGCCATTTACACGAAATAAGAAGAAGCGTATTATAACGTCTCAAAATTCTAACTTATGTGAAATATTCTGAATAGCTGCTTGATATTATTGTGAATTGACTTAAATAATAAGTGAATTTTTTGTAACATAAACCTAACGCTCGCATTCATAATCTTTTAAAGTACACCTGTAGCCTTCCTAATCTAGGATTAGCCTGAAAATGTACTCATAAATTGACTTAAGCGCTAAACTGTTGTTTATTTCCACTATAACGTGAAAAAGGGAAGACGAAATAATTGAAGTCTGTTAGATTTTTAAATTATTCATTTGTTTCCTCAACTTTGTTATTAAAGAAAGTTTGTTGAGTTTTTGGCGCGCTTGGCAGTAAAACAGACTTGAATGACGTGATATGACGCTCTTTTATGCCGTCTTATTTCACATCTGTCGGGCATCCCGTGACGGAAAAATTCTTCTCTTGCTATTTACTATTCACAATGTTACGAAACATACGAAGATTATATGAAAACGTGAAAACTATCACCGAGATATTTACCATGATTTGTGTCAACAAAACTCACAAATCATGGTAAATATCTCGGTAACACGAATAATAATGTTTATAACCATGATAGCTTTAAAATTTAAAAAGTGAACACTATCGTTTTCATAACGTGGTTATGAAAATGTACGTAAATCTTTGATTTGAAGTTCTAAACGCTTAGCTAAGCTACTCACAAATTCCGAAACATTTGCAAGCGTGAACAAACGTATCCCTTTGTTAGAATTTACGTTTTGACATTTTAATTTGTGTTCAGATACACTTGAACTCTACTTAATAGGTTGTGAAGAGAATTCTCTCGTTGTTTCAGCGTATTCGGCATCTAGTAATATGGTTTCTAGACAAATTATTGTATTAGTATTGAAACGATGATTTGAAAATAACTCTGTTGGTAGTGATATCTCGGTTGCAATCGCCGCGGGTGCAAACAAGCTTCTGGTATAGTAAATAAAGGAAATAGTGCTGTGATAGAAACTTCAATGATTTAAAAATGAATAAGAAAGTTATAATTTTCACCTATTTTTTATAAAAATTAATTCCTTACCGAAGGTACCTTGTTTACGCCAGTAATGTTATTTTAACATAATATTTTTTTTTTCGTTTTAACTTAAAAGGCTCCTTTATAACGGCCATCCCCATTCAGAACTGTTTAGTCTGATTTAGGTCCTATTCTACGTAGATAATGAACAACACAACTTGTATTATTGTGATATGCATATGTAATTTTAACTCGATATTTCTTAATTGTTCATGGTTGTTTCCCAAAGCTCCATCTAGCACCAAACTAAGCTTTAATTATGGGAACCATATTACTGATAAAATATTTTGACATATCACATATAGCATTAATATAACATTACGACAATTTCTATGTTCTTCTCACTAGTGTCTGTACTGGACTCGAACGTACGACCTACAGTAGGATACGAAAGGCAGAGCTACCAACTAATCTATAGAAACCCGTCGTAAAACGATAGCAGTCGTGTAAATACTAAATAGGTCAAACAGTATTTCAGCGTAGCATGACTCGGTTTTCCATGTTGTCGAACCAAACCCGTTTGTTGGTTTGCTGCTACTCTTTGACTAGTCTAGCTATAATTCGCAAAGCGCCACATCTTTCGGTCTACAGAGTGTGCCAAATTGGTAGCATACAGTTGTTTTTGGTAGTTCACACATATTTATTTGCCATGTTAATAAACGTACAAAATATAAAATAAATAAAGTAGAAAACCCATAAAGACAATTTGAATTATTTGAAAATTTTAAGCAAGTGGTAGCCCAGGGGTACCGACGCCGACTTCCGATTCTGAAGGAAATGAGACACATTCACTAAAATACGATGTTTTCCGTCACCGTTTTGAGAACGTGGTATTGCGCACATAAATTTTTCAAGTGAAAAAACTCATTGGTTCACGTGTGGGTTTGAACCAGCAACCTTCAGATTGAAAGTCGGTGTCTATGCCCCTGGGCCACCACGCTCTCTATTGATACTGAAATTAATGAAAAACTAGCACTCAGTATTTTTTACAAAATATACTGCCTCTGTTTCCTCTTTGCGTAGTGACATGTATCTCTGTGCAGTTCTGTTTGTTCAGTACAAACTAAGCGCTGCACTGAATAGAACTGACTAAGCGGTTTGAAGCACACAATGGTTACAATATTTATCTTGAACTGACCTATATTTCAATGGAATACTCTTATTTAATCTGAAAACGCTTACACACTTATACCCTTGAACTACTATTGCCTGTATACACCAAAGACCCGAGAACTAAATTCAAGCTCACCACACATTTTGTGCCCGGCTGGCAAAGCTCCATCCGTCTTACTTACTTAAAACATTACTTATCTGTAAAACAGCAGAGAAAAGAAAATGTGTAATACGTATTTTTATTTCACAAAAAGGTTCGAAAGGATTTTTATGTCATAGTGAAGCTTATGGGGTTTTGTTTTGATTCGGATATTTTCAACAATCCCACTTTATTGTGCTTGTCGAATCTACATGTTGCAGCTGTGGGCTAATTGCTTACATGAGGCCGCTGCGTGATTAAACTATTCCATAACAAGCTTTTGGAGGCTGAATTTGTAACTGTGGATATGCTGCATTTTAATTAGCAATATGTATGGCCAACCATGAATATTGCTGTGTAGGACGCTACAAAGTTACTGACTGTCTCGGATCAAGTCGGTCGAATGTTTGCCTGAGTTTATACGAGATCCACGTATGCGTGTCTTTGTATGCGTAAATTTCGCGTTATACGTAGCTTTGTATACCGCGAAAACGATGCATTGAAAACTGTAGCAAATACTGCTTGGTATGAAAGCTACAAGAGTCAGTTACGATACTTATAAATATATATTGATGGACGATTCACACAGCGTCATCTAGCCCCAAACTAAGCATACTTGTACTATTGGAACTAGATAAGTGATAGAATACTGACATGGTATTATTTTGTAAACATATACATATAATACATATTAACACCCAGGCACAGAACAAACAAAAATGTACGTCACACAAATGCATGTCCTGAGTGGGCATGGAACCCACTTTAGCACAGAAGAAGACAGAGCTACAACTAACTGAGGTATGAGGCTGTACCAACTGAGGTAGCTCGTATAATCAGTATAGAAGGAGAATTATAACTGTCGATACAGTTTGTATTGTGATGAGCTTGCTACTTAGCTAGTTAAATACACTTAGCTCGAGCCTTCTTCATTGTCCAGATCCATAATTATCCGGATACATTGCACTTTGTTTTCCTTTTTAATCGGATAATATTTACCGATGAGCACCGACTGTCATATCAATTTTTTTTCTATCATGTGGCTGATTTGAAAATCTCACATATTTCAATATTATCATCCCCTATTATTTGGCTTAAAAACAATCTTATACGATTTCATCTAACGAAAATGTAAAAAGTAAACTTAGAGTAATCGTAATGTACTGATGTACACCTGAACAGTTCTTCATAAACTATAGCTAGGAACCATCTCGACGTCAACTTTCAAAGAGAAAAAACCGCATCAAAATCGTTACATCCGTTTACTTATTACAAACTAAAAAACCACTCTTTTCGTCGGAGGTTAAAAAAGTCTACCGATATTACATGAATGGCAAAGATATCGTGTAACAAACATACTCAAAAAATATAGCCAAATGGAGATCCTCCTCTTTTTTTGAAATCATTTAAAAAGGAAATCATTTTCATAATATATATTTTAAGATTTATATTCATGATAACCGGTTTTAATTAAAACAAACTACATATTCAGTAAATGTTAATGAGAGTTACGAGTACCGATGTGATCAGTGCAAATTAGATGCTAATGCATTGGTCGGGATTGCATCCGTTATTTACCTAAACTGGAATGAAAATGAATATTGTGTTTAAACAATCACACAAATCCGGACTCAAACCCCCGCACTACGATTTCATGTATTGAAGAAGGAATCGGTTCACAATTATAAAACAAATATCTTTTTGCAAACATACAAAAAAAACATACAGCTGAATTGAGAACTATCTTCTTATTTGAAGTCGAAAGGAGAAATTTTCACTCAGATTTGTCTACTTATTGCAAATTTTTCTTGCGTTTTTTTGTCATCACTTTGGGACTATTTATAAAAAGAGCATAACTTACAACTCGCATTACATTTTAATTGGTTTTGTGACTACCTACGTGAATTATCTGTCTGGCCGACTTAGGTGATAGTGAATATTTAATGCCGGCTGAGATGACCGAAGGCTCTGGAAAGCCGTCTGAGGTCGCGTGGCCTCTTATTTATCCTAAGTACGTCCTTTCCGCTTTAGGGTCAGACCACATTTTTGTACCTTTCTGTCGCTACAATTCGGGTGCCTGAATTCCATGGCACGTTGGGCAATTCCGTAAGTGTTCTCATTCTAGCTAATGACCTTTTTGAGGGACGGAAAGGTCGAGATATATTAAAAATTAGCTGATACCCGGCGTGTACTACTACGCTAAAAAAATTATATATTTTGCGCCTACTGCTGCATTTTAGTTAAAAACCATCTTTGCATTATTGCCTTTCCAATGAAACCAGTTCACATCGGTTGCATGGTTTCAGTCTGTAACGGAAATACGTAGAAAAAATTTTTGTGTTACAATCGTTGCCTTATGATAACCCATAAGGCAACGATGGTAACAAATAGTATTATAGATCAAAAATGTTTAGTTATATATCTTATACTGTTGCGTGTGGTGTGGAACAATGTATAATATTCTCATTATGATTACCAATCCAGCCCATTTACTCTCAACAAGTGAGAGTAAATGGGCTGGATTAATCTCAGAAGTCCAATTCGAATTTGTATATGTCACACGTGTTCGATTTTACGGGCATGATGTTATTCTTCACCGTTTTAATGAGGTGAGAGCACACGTAATTATTTCCAAGCTACAAAAAACTTATGCTTCTGGATTTGTACCAGCAACCTTTGAAGTTAAAGTCGACGCCTGTACCTCATGGCCACAACGCTCTCTGAAACCATGTACGGCATTATTATTCAGATTACTGCCGAAGCCTTGCAGATTAATCCATCACTGGCGTGCAGGAAGGCAATGTAATTAATAGTAATGTGTACAAGTCTCCATGGAAAACATGAAACCTAGATATCATTTGCGTTAAGAAAAAATCGTGAAACGAAGTTACAGCTTTCAGGGCCGTTAAAGCTTTCAGGACATTATGGCTAGGTGACCCTAACCTTCTCCTTCTGACATAAATGAAATTGCATGAACTGTGAAAAAGGACGCGCTAAATAGGAGTCTATTCCAGTTTATCAGATGTCAAAAAAGCAAAAAATTATTTATTGCACAACAGTGTATAAAAATGAGGCCTTAAGAATTAAATTAAAAGTATAAACGGCTATATTTTATTTCAGACATACAATAATATGGCGGTATATCATGTCTTGTTGAGAGCAGTCTGAATTTCTTCTGTGGCATCGTTAGAAGACAACAAACGAATGGAACAATCATAGAGGTCATTATAAGGATTCTTGAGTTTAGAAGATACGAAACACTGATCTTCAGTATACGTGTTGCTGGAGAATACGCTCCTGGGATTGTAATAACCTACAATAAATTTACAAGACCGTGTTGGCTTTCATAGGTCTGGGGTCCAGACTATATTTGTTTTGCGTTTCATATCTGCATCAAACGTCGAAACAAATAAAACTAATCCATCATAACTTTCCATCGCGAAGTCAGCAGAGTAATTAATAAAACGGACGGGTGTATAGCGATGCTTCAATAACGAACTCGCTGCTGAAATTCAGAATACAAAAACACACAAGTGAAGTTGCACAGGTTATGGGTTCAGTAAAATTTTGTCTATTTAATAATAAATTTAATCTTACAAAATATTTTATGTCTATGTTTTTAGCGAAAAGAAATCGCTAAACGATAGGGAATCGATACCGAATAACATATTACCAGGGAAGCAATGCTCTAATTTCTCTGGGGATTTCAAAAAGACTATATACTGTTGCCAAACCTAGCTGGGTGATTGTGGTAGATATATGGTTAAATCAATTCCTATAGGTATTAAAACTTTACCCATTATAGAAATCGAACCCTAAGTCCTCATTATGATACCGATCCGTGCGTAAAATTTATCTAAAAGTTATGTCTAATGATTTCCATTCTTGCTTCAATGCTTTTAATCGAAGCTCAATTTTACTCTAAATTAATTCTTGGCAAAACCAAGGTATAGGGAGTTTTACTTCTCCGTCTCTCGTTTGAGGAAGTGGCCAGGCCTGGTCATAGTTTTCAACCCCTCGAAAACCTCCGCCATGGTTTATCGATTAGTAAAGCTGGGAGTGATATCTCACAGTGTCCTCTGGAGCACGGAAGCGCTTGATTCTTATGCATCCACAGACCAGGCGGAAAGTTGCTAGACTTAGACGGTTTTTCAAAAACATCAAAGACTTTTGTACCGGCCTCTAATGTTCGCACTGCAGGGACACCGGCCTACTCTCGATAATTCAGAGTGAAGAGTGAAGTGAGAGAGTGAGTGAGTGAACTATGAGTGAATTATGACTTAGATCCTTTCCGAAGCAAGTATGAGATTGCTTCGGAAAGGATCTAAGTCATAATTATTGTTATGGGCGGAGTCACAGGAGTCAGGCGGAATTCAGGTGGACATCGAGCTCGTCCCGTCACGTACGTTACATAAAAAAAATGGTTTATATTTTAAACCGTCTAAGCTAAGTTACGGTACTCTAAAATCGAAAATACTTTATAGGAGACTGAAATTGATATTGACACGGCCGTCGCGGCAAAAGCGTTCTACTAGCAAACTAAAAAAATAACGATATGAAACGAGCTTTTATCAATATACATAAACAAGCCCGCCCCGCGGTATTACCTGCGGTTAAAAAGTCAACATGAGTTGATGGAAACAAAACTGACTGAAGTTGTGTTTTTGCAAGTCAATTGCTCGCGACCGTTACCTGACCTGGTAATCTGCCGCCAAGCAGTGGTGCACTCGCATTGCTGTGTTCCGGTGGAAGGGTGTGGGTGCCAGTGAAATCACATGCGCATGAGACGTAACATTCCCGCCTCGGGTGACGGGTGCAACGGGGTGCGACTTGGGTCTTCTCATACTTCGGTCGTTGAGGACCTAAGTGATATTGCAGTTGTTATGGGCGGAGGTAACTGAACACCAAGTGCGCCTTCAGCTCGTCCCGTCATTATACTCGTTATTACATAAAAGAAAAAAATTAAAAATTAAAAAATCGAAACATAAAATCGACTTTTATACTTTCATCGATCTTATGGGTCTTATGGTTATACCATGCCATTTTAAAAATTAACATCCAAATCGGTTTACAACGGGCGAAGAAAAAGCAATTGCTTTACTTGAATGACATATTTTTTCCAGTTATTTAGATTTAACATCCAAACTATTGAAACAATTTTGATTAAATTTCTATGGGACAAACTTGAAAGCATATCCGTTCTAAAAAAAAAAATAACAAATTGGTCAATAATTGAACAATACAACCGAATATTGTACATAACCTCTTCCGGAAACCGGTAAATAATTAGCCTGTTTTAATCAAAAGTAGCTTCATAATAAATTTCAGCTAAGTCCGTTCAATCGTTCAGGCATGAAGGAGTAACAAACATACAGACAAACTTTCGCATTTAATATTAATAGTATGATTAGGTTACGTATGCCATTGGGTGAAAACGTAAGAGCATTACATATTGGTACTTATTTCGGGCAATATGAACAGGTAGGTAATATTATTACCCACTTATACCAGAACCTTTGGGTTATAATAAACTGTATAGTGGCAGACGCTCAAATTATACTGGATCCCAGTAATGGAATACTCACTTAAAACTCAAACTTATCCTTTAGATCTCGCACAATTAACATGTGCAAATACATAAATTGGGGGTTCAGTTGCTCACGTCCGTAGGTGTGTACCCTTTGAATCCCTATGCGTACCCCCTGGGTGGTGCTAAAGGAGCAACAAATAGTGGCAGTAGAACTTGCGCAAAATTTTCGCCCGGAGAAGTACTGCCTCCACAACTCGTAATCTGCCGCTAAGCAGTAATGCTCGCGGCCCGGTGGTTGGGTGTGGGTGCCGGTGAAATTACAGGCACATGGGACGTAATATCCCCGTCTCGGGTGAAGGGCGCACCGTTTATTTATTATTTGTTTATTATGCACCGTCCCATTTAAACCTAAAACGTGGCGTTAACCGATGTGTAGCAGCAGACTAATATTAGTATACATCGTATTCGCCTATTGCGAAGCATACTTGTATTCTTTACAGATCATTTAAGTTAAACAATCGTACATACCTAACTTCGAAAGCGTAGCTATAAAGATATTGCTCAGTGAAATAACTTGAAAATATTCTTGTTTCAGGTGGAAAGTTACTCATAATCTTGTTAAGTTGGTACTGTAACAAATTGGTATGAATTTTATCTACAATTCTACAAGCTTCGAGGTGAATAATTTAGTACATCAAATAAATGTGATTTATCTGAGAATTCGAATATCTAATCGTAAGAAAAATATTACCACACCGGGCGTCGATGGGATTGAATAATTGCCAAACTTATTTATATGAACCTTTAATCTTTAACGAGTAACAGATTGAATAAAAAACAATATCAATAATTTAAAAATAGACAAATACGCAATTTCGTTTACTTCTATGACATTTTTTCTAGTTATTTTGATTTAACACCCAAACTATTGAACCGATTTTGATAAAAATTCTATGGGACCAATCTGAAAGCATATCCTTTCAAATAAACCAAAAAAGAAATCAGTGAACATACATAAAAAAATATAATCATCAGAATTGATAACCTCCTCCTTTTTACGGCTCCGTGGCTTAGTTGGTGGTAGCCCTGCCTTCGAAGCGAGGGGTCCCGTGTTCGATTCCCGGCCGGGGCATACTTTGTGTGGTGAGCAGGAAGGTTGTTCTCGGGTCTTGGGTGTTTGTCTTGTGTTTCTGTGTTTGTCCATGCCATTTGCGACACAGGGAATCCTAGTGCAGAGGTATGAGTGTGTAAACGTTTATTAACGTTTATTATTATAAAAGTCGTTTTAAAAAGGATTTTTTTATAATTCTATGTTAATAAAGATTATGACATCGTCTTGGAAAAATAATCTAGAAATATAAAATCATTGGAAATATTTCTCTCGAAATTGTAATGATTATCACAATCTCTATCTTTCAATCTGTGCGTTTATCATAAGATAATCTTAAAGAAGTTAATTTAATTTCACTTACAATTCCAACCACCACAGATATAATTATAATAAGTAAAAATTAATGCGATGACTCCGCTTAAAAAATAAAAGAGTCATTTAGATGAAATGAGTTGAAAGTTAAAAGGTTTACTTAAATGGTGAGACGTTAAATGAGTTGGACTAATTACTTTTGAAAATGTGCCAAGTCCCTGCAGACATATTGCCCAGAAAGAGATCGCCATCGCCAAAGTTTATTTTTTATAAAAACTGTTTATAAATCTTGTAGGTATATTCACAATATTAAATTTTTTACTGATTACTGAAACTGAACTCATTGATGGATAAAGTACGGACGGGACAATAAAAAAATTGTGAATCCAGGCTATTTCACTGTTACAGTTTACGGTATGCAAAGTCAAAGTTTTTCCAAGAAATACAATTAAACAGTTAATAGGAAACCCCTATCTAAATACAAAATTGTATCCAAATCGTTGGAGCCGTTTCCGAGATACACGAAATATATATATATATACAAGAATTGCTCGTTTAAAAGTGTATAAGGAATAGCGAGTGAAACCGTTCGGCTAAAGCTAGTGTTGGTATAATGATAATAATATGTTCAGATGATTTAACAGCGGCTCTCGTAATCGTTCTGAAATGCTTGACCCATATGGAAAGCGTACTCATGGGAATCAGTTTCACAGGCATTTCCTCACAACCGGAGTATAATATAGATTATAATAAATTAATGGTAACATACATTTTTTATACATATCCTGTACGAGAGAGCTTGGTGGCTCAGGGGTATAGACGCCGACTTTCAATCTGAAGATCGCTGGTTCAAACCCATTATTTTTTTTAATTTGAAAATTTAAAAAATGTTTTTTTATAATATTTGCGTTATAGGTAAGTATATGCATCAAATGCATTTAGTTACAGGCTGTAATTTTGATATTACAAACAGATACTTAATTTTATTTATTTGTGTAGATTTATAGTTAAGGAGTTTATAAACAAACATACATTTACATTTATAATAAAAGTTAGGAAATCCGCCATCATATTGTAATACATATTTTAAAGTATATACAAACAAAACGGCACCTGGGGTGTATATTATCAGGATCGCGTGTTTACGCTTAAGTTCCGAAACACTAAACATATTATATTTCAGTAAAAGCAAACTACATTATCGTTTTTAGGTCATAGTAGAATCTGCAGAAATATTGATTTTGTTGCGCAAAATAAGCAAGTTGAATTTCAATGAGAAAGGCGGCAGAAACCTTCGTCTCTGGAAATGGATGGGGAACAGTGGGGTCCTCAATAACTTAGAAGTGTGCATTAAATGCCAGACCATGAATTCAAATGGATCTGTAGCGGGAAATTCTGTTTGAATGGAATTACTTGAGTCAACATTTGCGCCGGGAAATTTATGATGGGATGTCTTTTCAAAGGCACAAATCGAAAATTCAAAGTAGGATGAACAAAGGATAAGTCTTAAGGGTTTTGTTCCCGAAAGGTTTTGGGAACCTTAATATAGAGTCCACAATTTTTGGATCTGTGGTCAGCCTACTCACTGATTTTTTTAGATTATTCATCTAGGGTTTACTGGGACCAAATAAAATGTAATGTTTTAAGAGGTCTATCCCTTTTGAAGGATTAATCGTTGCCGGCTGAAATTTTCACGACAGAGATACTTATTGTAATATATAAAAATGAATGTTTGGTTGTTGGTATTTTATACCTTACTTAGCACTTGCTTTGTTTATTTGAGTTACAGTCACATTGCTGCCTCCGGCTACTACTAGACTAGTTGCGGGTTCAAATTCAGACGCACGCATTAACAACCAACACAACACTAGTAGTATGAGTTGGGATAGATAAACCTTTACCATCATAGGGGTATAAAGAGTCTAATTATAAGACCTATCTTTTATATGGCAGACATAAGGCTAGGCTGAAAAACAGGGTGGCTTAGCCCCCGACCTTTTTACTGCATCATAATTATCGTACTTACCAATGTAAAACTGTTTTTTTTATATGGTAGTAACCACAATCTTCTACTTCTACAGACATTCTCATGTGTGCCTATATAAATGTCATTTTTTTTTTATTATTATTCGTGTTACCGAGATATTTACCATGATTTGTGAGTTTTGTTGACTCCCATAACCATGATAATTTTAAAATTTATATTTATTTTTTTAACCCAAATTTTTTCAATCCTTTTTGTTTTTACTAGTCTTGTCGTGACAATTACAAACACAACAAAAAATAATAAGGCAAATAGGCGTAGCTGTAAGATGCTAGGCGATGCCATATGTAAGCGTTGGGTCGTTTGGAGTAATTTGAAATCATGCTCTGGTAACACTTGTGCTTTATCAGTGCCGGATGAAGGAAGTGCGGCGCCCGTAATTCTAAAGAAGGGCCCCTGATCTTCTATGCGAAGTTTAAAGTGCTAAAAAAATTCAATACGCAATACGTGTACCTATTTGCTATCTCCCAATTTTGTAGGAGTTTTATAGAACACTAACAAAACAAACCAACAATAGTATTCTACAGTAGGTACAATTATAGTTGAGAATACTATTGTGATGTTAATTAAATTCAAAATGAATAGCTCGTCATGAGTTTCACTCAAAAAATTACGTTCAGGCGGAGGTGTGCGGGTTTGAATACGCGGGGCCCTATCGTGCGCGGTGCCCGTAGCAATTCCTACCCTTGCTACGTGCTTTGTTTGTATTTTTGTGCGTGACGACGTGTAATTACTAGTTAGGCACGGTTTTTTACGGCTTCACTAGATTGTTCGTGATGCTGCGTGTTTATTTTTTCTTGGTCTGAGCTCGGCAATTGATTTTTATTTATGTACAATAGATAGATGTTTTCACACAAAATTAGCCTGAGCCTCACAGATACGAGATTGATAGACAAGCGGTAGTAGCGAGTTATAACTCGACTACCGCTTTCAACATCAACACAATGTTTGACGCCATTAGACATAAGGCATGAATGGCTCATTCCACAATATCTAAACACAATATTAAGACGATCGTTACCATGCCCTTGTGCGTCATGTTAAGATAATTACGTGAAATTACCCCGTACCAAGGCGCTTTAACCCTCTCAAGCTCCGTAATAGGGTCTTTATCAACGCGATACGGGGGAACCCAGGTCGTTTCGACCCGCGCAGGAAATTACGTCGTTTCACTTTCCTAGCTCAAACTTCAGTTATTTAAATGCTGTTCAATTCAACATCGTCTCGAAAGTATCGTCGAAGTAATAGTTGGTTGAAGTCGGATTTTCTGGTTAGCAAAAATTACGTTGTTGCGTCACAACACAGTTGATACTCAGACTCGGAATATTGTTTCGTTTATTATGACTTAATTGATTGATCGAGCGTATGGTCCGCCGAATGAAGAGTTCTTTAAAAAAAAGCTTGTAAAAATAGCAAATTAGTTAAGAAAAAGACAAGGTATTTGCGTCCTTCAATCTGAATTACGTATAAAAATAAAAGTTCCTGCTTGCTGGGTGGTGCTAAAAGGCAACAAAAAGTAAGTAGAACTGTGCAAAGTTCGCCCGGAGAAGTACTGCCTCCACCTAGATATCTGCCGCCAAGCAAATCACATGCACATGACGTAACATCTTTGTCTTGGGTGATTTACGCAATGGGGTGTGACTAGAATCTTATCATACTTCGACCGAGGAACTAAGTCGTATTGCTGCTATGCGCGAAGGTAACCACTTAACATCTGATGGGCCTTCAGAAAGCCCCGTTAGTTTTAGTACCAAATATAAAAAAAAATGTACTAAATTTAGATGTAAAAATAAAACTAACTCGGAAACCGTGAATGTGTTAAGGTAATACTTGAATTGTATTATAAATAATGTTTCAACATTGTATGCGACAACTGTTATCTGAAAAGATGCTTCGAAAATTATGTTACGTCTTAAGGGCTCAATAAATTTGCATTTAAATCTTGTTTGGCTTGTTGTATGGTTGCCTGGAAACTGGAAAGCTTTATTCAGTTCATCTCGCTAATATTAAGATTATGGAATTTCTAAACGTTTACTTATTATGCCTTTTTGATTGCTTGGAAATCAAAGCCATGACAAAGGAGCTGTGTGTGTGCTAGGATTTTGAGTGATTGGCGATACAATGTTAATAATGTATAAGATACAGTCGTGTCGTGTATGGTATGTGTTTTTAACAACGCAGTATTTCATTTTGAATGGTGCTTTTGGCCGAAGGGAATTAGATCTGGAAAATTTTGCGGGATTCATATTTTAAGGTTGAGTTTGATCAGAACATTATATTAATAAACTACGAAATTATTGTTTAAACAAGAAACAGTTCACTCTCTCTTAGCGAGAGTAGTCATGGGTAAACTCAGTATGAAATATCCACGATATAATTTCATCTTTTCTACAAATATCGCAGTTGGCACTTGGGTTATTCCATGATTTTAATCATACTTTAAATATTGCGAAATAACAAATTTTATGACTAGATACGAGTATAGCGTTTGCCAGCACTTTTATAAATTATGAATGGCCGTTTTATAATATCATAAAACACAGCTCAATGGCGAAAAACAAAGGCAAGACTTCGCAGATTAAAATTAGGAAGTTCTTTGAGGAGTTTGAGAATGGGGTCCGTAATGACTCTTCAAGGTGTGCACAGCTATCGACTCAACGTTTCAAAATGAAATTGTAGAACGAAACACTAAATTAATAGAAAAAACCTGTTTATACGCGCATACCTCTGCACTAGGATTCCTTGTGTCGCTGATGGCATTCAAAAACAGAAAACCAAGACACGAGAATTTCATTTTCACCACACAGTGTGTCCCGGTCAAGAATCGAACCCGGGACCCATCACTTCGAAGGATACAATTAACTGAGCCACGGAGCCGTCTGATCGGACGCTCATGTTATTGTACGCATATATTAGCTGTTGGTGCGATTTTCGACCTCTAATTCGGTCCATGTCTCATTTACTTGTATGTCCCCTGTGTCCGATCACCTGCACATTGGATTTGGTCAACACAGAGCCACTAATAACGCTACTGTGTTTTGCAAGGATTGACTTTTTTTTTCATGATTTAATTATGTGACAAAGCCCTTTTACAGCTGTAACTTGTCGATATTTTGTTTTGAGTACTTTGACATTATTTTTTTATGTTCCTGACGAAGCCTCTCTACAGCTGAATGATCTTTTAGTAAGTTGTATTTAATTACTGACATTGTGCTTGATTATTGTATTTACAAACTGAATCACGGTATCTTGTCTGTTTTCTATGAGTATGTAAGATTTATATTTAGGTTTTGACGATACAGTGTGTTATATATTTACCAAATTGTTGAAATCGCATGCGCATGAGATATATCATCTCCGTCTCGAGTAACGGACGCAGTAGGATGAATGCGACTCAGTAAAGATTTGGATCTCATATATCAGATTTGAGTCGCACGCATAATTGTTGTCATGGGCGAAGGTCACCACTTACCATCAGGTGGGCCCTCAGCTCGTTCCGCCACTTATTCATATAAAAAATGAAATGAAATGAAATTGAAGTGGCAAAGTTTTATCGCGACATCGTTTAATTTGACTTGACTGAAATATTGACACGATAAGAAGATTAGCTGGTCAGATAAGTTCTCCTTTGTTTGGCTTTTTGTGTCTTTTGCGACACAAAGTTACCGAGATAATGTCCGAGTCTTACTTTTACAGGGGTTTTTTGCATTTATGTTAATTTATTTTATACTTCCTGACCCGACAAAAGGTGTTGTCTTTATTTATAAATTGACAATCAACTGTCAAACGACTTTTGGCCACGTGTCACAAATGTGAATAGAAAAAAGCATTTAAGGTTTTCCCTATATTTTCTTGTTTTTCGGGCTACTTTTCAAGTTTTTCATTCCATTAAAACTTAATTTAGACTCTTTAAAAGAAAAAATTATACCTATTTTTTTCCAGCAGTTCTCAAATGATACGCTTACTAGTATTTCATTTTTATCTATTATATATAGGTTACTAGCTGTGCCCCGCGATGTTATATGCGGTCTTTCGGGATCAAAAGTAGCCTAGGTGTTAATCCAGGATATAATAATTTCATTCTAATCGGAGCGGCCTTTTAAGCTTGAAGGAGTAACAAACATACTCACACACAGACACATAGATTCAGACTTTCGCCAATATAATATAAGTGTGGTGACGCCACAAAATTACGTTATATACGCTGAGACGCCTTGTTAATATATTGTGATGTTATATAAGTATTATAATTGATATTATAATGGCGGCATATAATTATGGGATATGGACTTACGTAGCGACGAACTGTTAATACAGTATAAACGTTTATTATAGTTCTTCTAGAACATAGATGCGACACCCTGTTATTATGGGATACAAGTTGTACTCCGCTGTAATTAAAATAAATAGTACGTTGTGACTGATATTACATTTTCACTATTAACATTCTTTAACATTTTCTCGTATGTTTATTAAGAAAATATATCAAAAGACTTTTTTGGTAATTATATTTGTATTTACGTAATATATGCACTTATACAATATTTTTGTGGTCGCGACAATGTGGGTTCGCGTGGTGCGTCCGTTCGGCTTGGGGCCGTGTCTCTGCCGGGGGTGCGTGGGCGCGCGGTGGGAGTCGCATAGCTGAGGCAGCCGGTTTGGTCCCTCGCTGCATAGTGGCGCGCGTGACGTTGTGGATCATAGGACAGGGGTTCACGCTCATGCGTGAACAGCTAATATTCTTTCATTACTAGTGACGTGTCTGTATTGAAATTGGTAGTCGTTTAAGCTGCATAATTTCATGTAAAACTAAAAACAAATCATAGACTATCTGGTTGTAATTAAATATGGCAATATTGCAGTTACAAGAAAACACGAAGAAACAATGAATGATTACGTACACGCGACTCATTTGAAAATTGAATAAACTGAATCTTTTTTCCTATTTTCCTCCAGGGACGGAGTTTTCCTATGAAAAGCGCTCAACGTTCTCTTGAAGGCTACTCCTGGGTGTGATCTGTATGCGGATGGATGTCAATTTTGTCGGAATATCTGAGGCTCTGTGAATGCGGTGTATGAGTATGTTGTATTTTCTTGCCTGTTTATTTTAATGTGACAATGTTATTTTTAATTATTTAATTTATCATCAATTGATTGTGTTCAATGTAATATTCTATATCATGCAATCACAAATTTTATTACGTTTTTGCTAGTAATTTTCTATTAAATTGTCTTTAATTATTGTAAGCAAATAAATAACAATAACAATTATAATCTAAGGATCAATTTGAATAAAGAAACTACAAATTGATCGCGTAAAAATTAAAAATAAATCTTTATATAATACCATTAAATCCTTTAAAAAATATCCCAATCAATAAAAAAATATCTTCTAAATCGGTTTAAAATTGGCCAAGGTATTATGACAGACATACCAAAAAAAACTAAGCGGCTAATTAAGAAATTACTAATTACTATATATGTTATAAAACTAACCAAACATTTATGAAATAAGTTGCTGTGTTTGAAATGGATTCGGTTAATTGAATGGCGAAAAAGATGAGTAACCAATGGACGATTGTGAATTCATAGCCGCGATTGAATCTCGTCGGTCGGGTCGTTGATGATAAAATTATAGGTATTTGAGGTGGTTGGCGCTCCAGTTGAAATATTTAATAACTAGTTACGCACCGCGATTTTTCGGGATAAAAAGTAGCCTATATATTAATCCAGGGTATAAAATCTCGGGTATGAATCATCATCATCATCCGATGAGCCGTTTGAGCGTGTATATACACATACATGTACATATTGATAGGTCATCACATTAGTAGACCCATCTATTTTTTATCGGTTTTAGGGTAATGGTAGCATACAAACACTTTTACGGGTAATGTTTACGAAGTTAATAACAATTTTTGTTTTATAATTTTGGGTATTCGAATGATTAATCGAAAATTTTGGGTGACACTTAAAAAACAGGTTTCCATTAAATATTAGAAACTTAATGGTTCTCTTCTTTATTCACTTAAAGAATGATTGTTAAGGTTAATAAACCTAACGTGAAAGAACTAATTGATTTTCAAGTCAATATAACCACATTATTTTTCAATCATTCAAACGATGATGCTTGTTATATACACTTTAGATATCGTTAATAATGATACTGTAGTACAATCGATTCCTTTGTATTTAGTAAACATCAAGGACCATAATATAATTTCGAGTTTAATTATAAAACATTTTTGACTTATTTTTAGACTATACATTTTCAAATTATCGAAATAATTAAGGACACACGCTTTTTTATGTGTTCAGTGGTTACTGTCGCCCATAAGAAAGCAAAACAAACAACGTTAACACACTCATACTAGGATCCCCTGTGTCGCAGATGACATGGACAAACACAGAAACACAAGACAAACACCCAAGACCCGAGAAAAAACTTCATGCTTACCACACAAAGCGCGCCCCGGCCGGGATCGAACCCGGGACCCCTCGCTTTGAAGGCAGTACTACCAACTAACCCACGGAGCTGTTAACGACTTTAAACGACTTTGGCTTTCTTACCGAACCATGAGAAGATTTAGTCGCATCGCGTTGCAGCTGTAACTGTGAACAAGAATGTAACGTCCCATGTGCCAGTAATTTCACGCTATGCCGCAGCAATGCTGTATCGTATATTGGGGAGTTTCAGCATTCGATCCGTGCCAGCCTCTAATGTTCCCACTGCAGGGACACCGGCCTACTCTCAATACTTGAGAGTGAATGGGCTTTGATCTACCACGGGAGCCCAATCCGGATTGGTAGATGTCACATGTCATCGAATTTATGGTTCTAAGACATGCCGGTTTCCTCACGATGTTTTCCGTCACCGTTTTGAGAACGTGGTATTGCGCACATAAATTTTTCAAGTGAAAAACTCATTGGTGCACGAGTGGGTTTGAACCAGCGACCTTCAGATTGAAAGTCGGCGTCTGTGCCCCTGGGCCACCACGCCCTGCCAGCATTCGATCGGTATGTCAAAATCACACGATATATATATCGATAACTTCGATACTGCATTGCCATTCTGTAACTCGCAGTGTTTAAAGTTTGTTTGGAATGTAGCGTTCAGGCGCTGTACCGACCTACCTGAGAACGAGAAAACCGCTGAAAATTTACCCTCTTCTGAAATTGTGCTTATAAAACATTCAAAATAAGTTTAAGAGCTTCTAGTTTAAAAAAAAAAACTTAAATATAACGAAGGCTAAAGTAACAATGCCCCCATCTTCAACATATAATGCGAAAGTTTGTCAGTATGTATTGTATGTTGATTACCCCTTCACGCCTCGACGGCTTAACATATTTGGATGAAATTTTGTTATGAAAGTAGCTCATATTCTGAATTAATACATAGGCGTTATATCCCAAAGAAGTGAAGGCATTTTTGCCAAAACATAACTTCTGACAGTTTTTTCCCATCGTCCAAGTTGGCGAACTCACACTGTGGGGAGCAGCTATGTCTAATAAAGCTTATTTACTCAGTATCCTAGTCTCCAGTATTAGTTATAGTGAGGCAAAGCAATCTTCACTAATCTCATCTATTCCATTCTATCGAAATGAGGCTTAAAACAGAGTGCTCTTAACAAAACGCCCACCCGTTGTACCACATGGCATTGTTACTTCTTTTTGTATATTTGTGTTTTATATTTTGGTCTACAATAAAGAGTTTTCTATCTGCCTCGAAAAGCGCGCAATTTTTTCAGGGGAAAAAATTGCCAGCGTTCTTCCGGGGCGTGCCACCAAACCTAGAATCTGCCGTCAAGCAGTAGTGCTCGCATTACTGTATTCCGGTAGAAGGTGTGGGTACCGGTGAAATCACAGGTGTATGAGACGTTACATCCCGTCTCAGAGATGGACACAGCAGGATGAATACATATGAAAGTATCCAGTATAAGATTCTATTCTTATTTTGAATTGGATTGCTGTTGTCATGGGCTTCCTTCGGCATTCAGATCATTCAGTCACTTACCCACATATAAAAAAAAAGGATTTCGTATTAAATGTATCATCAACTTCATTATGGTTATTGTGCCTCTATTTTGTGAGAGTCTACGAGTTTTATACATTGTACAAAGTAGGGTTCACAATCCCCTATTCATGTGTAGTTGTGTTATAAACTTGGAAACAATTTCAGGGTTGAACGCCTCCAGACCGATACATAATTTGCTGGGACAATACGTATTTATAACTTGCTTTGTAAAGTTATGTTATAAACATAAACTATGGTAAATAGCATTGCAAAATAGTAGGAGAGTTCTAGTTTGAACAGCCTATTTGCGTCTGATGTTGGGTTAAATTTCCCTCAAGGTAGTTTTAAGACTCTGTTCCCAGAATGTGAGATAAAACTTCTGGTGTGATTTTAAGTCCAGTACGTTTATATACAGTTAATCGACTCCGAAAATGTTTTTTTTTTTTAATTGAACTGAATATTTTTTTTGCATATTCTTTACGCGATAAAATTTGTGTTTTTTTAGGTAGTTTTGCACACTATGTTTGCCCCGACCGAGGATTGAAACCAGGAACCCCTCGCAGAATTATTCTCCATATGATATTTTTTATTAATATGATTTGCAACATTCATACTTAGACTTGTTAATATGAAATGCTTCATGATACATTAAGGTTAACAATTGGCGAAGAAATCGCGTAAAAACATGCACAAAAGACCGAATTGATAACCTTCTTTTTTAAGTCGGTTAATAACAGTACACTAATATTATAATATTAACTAAGGTTAATTCAAACTACAATATACAATGCAGAAACCGCGAAATTGAATATTTGAGTTCAAATCCTATTATAAATTTAATCGCCACTTGAATTTGGTGGAAAATTCAAGAGTTCGTTACGTAAGTTATAATGACCAGGTTATAAATTTTCGGATTCAGGTCCCTATGGACCAAGTTTGGATCTGCGATTTATATAATGGGTATTCTTCTCAGAATTGCCAGTTACTATGTGCGCATGAAAAGTTCTTTTTATTTGTAGCAATAAATCTAGAATTTGGCTGGCCTCTCAGATCATTTTTCGATTCCCAGCACAGGCACTTAAGGCGATACATCCCCGCCTCAGTGCGTATACATACATTTTATACATAAAACCTTCCTAAATAACGCATTTAAAAAGTGCTAAATAAAATCCAGCCGCCACCACTCAACACCACTGGTGAAGTCTGGGATTTTATTTCTCAATTGCCATTGTGGTGGCGGAGATGGTGGTGGCCGGGAATAGACAGTATTAATGGGCTACTGTTCAACTTATACTTTAACTCACTATCATGGAAAGTAGACGTGATAAGTAGTGAGGTTATTACCACAATTGTTTACCCTGAATGACTTGTCTGTCTGCTTGACTTGTCTGCAGCAAAATAAATCTTTATAATCGGACTCTGAAGACGATAACACCAACCATAATTTCCAACAAGTCTACAACAAGACTTCAAAACCAAGGATCAAGATAAAAATGCTACAACAACCCTTCTGCTAACGGCAGATGACGGTATTCGTAGATATTTTACATTCATAAATCACTTGAGCACTTTTGCAAAGCTGTTTCGGACACTTTTATGTGCCCATTCATACATTACACATGCACGGTTATCTCTGAATACGAAGCACTTGCTTTCAGCATGCTGGATCGAACAGACAAACATTTACACTCGTATTTGCACTAGGATTATCTGTTTCACAGGCCCCCCCTCATGGGTATAATTATTTGTTTCTAGACCCAAAATCAAACTTTGTACTCATCACACAAAAGTTTGGATCCAGGCTCCAGGGGTGGCAATTTAGGTATGATGCCTGTCACTCACACAGAACAAGAGTGTTATTGGATAACCTCACCGGAACTCACTCGGTGTGACCATAACGTTGTCGAAACATGACGAATAGTTTCCGGCGGCGAAGCTATTCCATTTGCACCACTCATGGACACACGTATAGGGATTTAAAGGAAAACTTCCAAACCCCGTTTGAAATGAAATTAATGAAATTGAATAAGTTTAATTGTCATACACACACAACAAACAGGTAAAAATGAGATAATGAAACATTTATAATTTTAAGTTCTAATTAATTATTGTGAATAATAATAATAAGAACTAGGCTCAGTGATACATCTGCTGTACGCTGGTACCATTCCACAGCGCCAGACCACACAGCGCCAGCGACATCACGAGTAGTCGAAGCAACATTTCTCATAATATGGCACAAAGTTTACGCCGCACAAAGAACATAGTTCACTGCGGTGTGGCTTCGCAAGGCATTGTCTGGATTCGTTCAACAAAGCTTCTAGCATTAAAGTACTCCGATTAAATAAATAAGTTCGATAGTGACACATATCGGTCGGAGTCTGTTCTGGTAACATTGAAACAGGTGTGACAGACTGACGTCCCGTACTATTTGTCCGACCTTTTTTGAAAATTGATGTTTTTCTTAATAGGTAGTAGATTGTTTAATCAAATTATAAGGAAAATTTACGAAAGATTACGTAAAACATGTAAATTTTATGTTTTGTATGACACAAAAAATTTGTTTATAAGTTACGGTAAGTTGCTTTTAAAGTAGATTTTAATAGCAGTTTAGTGGCTGCTATACAAAAAGCGAAAAATCTTACTATAATAGTAAGGACTATTGTGCTGTCCGTTTGTTGAATCATTTTGAAATTTGTTTCAAAATAACGTTGAAGTACAATATTCTAACTTTAGTTCAGGTCTGCTCAAAACTAGGCCAGCTCTAATTTGAGTGCTGAGCTAATACTAAAATGGTTTGTTTGCTTTTACACAATTGAAAATTCTACGGTTTTGCTTTGATATTTATTTAATAATATTAGGCAAAAAATTTAGGTGGATACAGTTTAAAATAAAACTAAATATTAAAATTACAAGTCATTTAACTTTATGTTATGTGGTTACTAAGCTCTTAAACAACGGCAAAAGGACTTCAGTCTTTTGATGCCGAAGCATGAAAAGACTCAAGTCGCAGTTTGAAACGGGAATGTAACGTCTCATGCGCCTATAATTTCACTTAATTACTGGCGCATACTGGTAATTTCTACCAATCCGGATTTGGGCTCCTGTGGTAGATCAGAGCCCATTCTCTATCAATTTTTGAGAGTAGGGCGGTGTCCCTGCAGTGGGAACATTAGAAGCTGGTACAGTACTGGCGCATAACCCTCATCAGTTAGCTTTCGAACGCTTTGGCCCTGTTTGCAATGAAGGTGAATACGTACATTATAAAAGCGAAAGTGTTATGTGTATCCGTGTGTGTATGTTTGTTACTCTGTCACGCTCAATCGACTCTACGGATTTGGATAAAATTTTGTACCAGGATAGCTTATATCCTGGATTAAAACATAGGTTACTTTTTATTCCGAAAAACCAATAGGTAGAGCTTTTATAACTATTACTCTTTAAGATTAAAAAATGTTTTCTAAGGGAATAGAACATTTAAATACATTTTACCACGAACGTAGGTAGTCTAATATGATTAAGGATTTGCGTTTTGTGGGTAGGAGACATAAATTTGACCTAGAAATTGAGAAGAGCTGGTTCACTTGTCATGACACAATTACGTCTACCTAGATACGTGAGCGCAAGATCGGTGCTAATCTGGAAAGTAGGTCACATGTCAACCTTTTGCATCTGAGACGTAAGTTTTGCCACTTCCACAATGCTTTTAAGTCTTATGAAACTTTAGCGCAAAGTTTAAGCAAAGTAGTGAACTGAATACTTTGACAATAACATTACTATGATTGTTATTTTAGTTTTACATCTAGTCAGAATATTGTTTTGTTTGTAGCTCATATTTAAACCGCGTGACGTTACGACGTCAAAATAAATATAGTTGGTTTATGCAACTATAGTGACGGGACGAGATGACAGCCCACCTGATCGTAAAGTAAGAGAAAACCCAAATCGTATCCCGTTCAGACAGGGATTTAATGTCTCATGCGCTTGTAATTTCATCTGCACCCACACCTTTATGCGAGTGCACCACTGCTTGGCGGTGGAGTACCAGATGTGGTGGCAGTACTTCTCCGGGCGAACTTTGCACAAGTTCTACTGCTTATTTTTGTTGCTCTAGGTACGTGTAGGGATTCAAAGGGTACTCACCTAAGGACGCGAGCAACTGTAGCCTCAAAACAATTTTGTTTTTCTACCGTAGGTAGGTGCTGGTGCGAGCCAAGAGATGCGACATATGCGCAGTAAATACAATTTAAATTAATTTAGTAGTTAATTTAGTGAATATATTATAGAATCAGCACAAACTTACATAGTGATCCAGCTACATTTGCCAGCCTTGACCACGTTGGGCTTAAACCAAGCCCGTAATGCACGTGTGTCTCCCGTAGCCCGTTTTATGTTGCGATGTTAAATATTTACAGCCAATGTGTTCCTGTCCTACAAAGTATTTGGACGGGTTTTTCTTCAGTGTTTATTTCCTTTGGAGCTCACGGAAGGAAAATTTTACCAATTCCAGCTGGAGTTGGATATACTAAGAAGCTAGAGTTTGAGACGTGGACGTCATAAGATGAGAAGCTTTATCTTGTGACGTCCACGATACAGTGTTTGGAACTTTATGCTCTGACAAGTAACTTATTTAAAAAACGGCTTTGGCTTCTCGCCCAAGGAATACCCTTGGGCGAAGCCAAAGACAAGTAGTAAGTAGTATTAACCCAACCATTTTAAAAAACAATCATCCAAATTGGTATACAACGGGTGAAGAAAAAAATCACCGGAAAACAAAACATGCAATTTATTTTATTTAGCTGACATTTTTCTATTATAGTTATTTCGATTTAAATATCAAACTATTGAACCGATTTTTATAAAATCTATGGAATCAATCTGAAAGCATATCCTTTCAAATATTAGAAATTTCCGGTTGATAAATGACGGAGAACTGAGGAAACAAACAAAAAAAAAGTTTGTTAAACAAACTTCTAGAGGTCAGTAGAAAATATTGTTTGTTTATTAAGATTATTATGATCAGCTCACATCAGTCCTGTGCTGAAACCTCTCTCAGTAAGCTATGAGTCTGGACATCGCGCGGATTTCATATTTGGCTTATGAGAAATTGTGTCTATTAGTTCTCCTATTGTTGTTGGTCCGTGCTATTCACGGTTCACGAGAAAGGGTTAATGATAAAGTTTGTAAGATATGACGGTTGGTAAGATATAATTTCTATTTATTTTCCATGAAAGGTCAATAGAATGTGTAGTAATATAGATAAATAAAAGAAAATTTGAACAGGCCCGACAATCAGCTTAGTGAGTATTTATACTTATTTATAAGTACGAGTATTCTGGTAAAATTGCCAAGATATTGCATTGATATTCTAAACAGACGTCGTTTTTGAAACTAACATTTTTTTGCGCGCATATTCTTTTTTTTTTCTAAAGTAAAAGAAGCATAAGGTAATCTTTATAACATCAATATCAAGCCGATTTGGTGGTTAGCCGGCACGAACACACAGACACAGAGGCGCAGACAAAAATTTAAAAAAAAAAACTTGTTCTGTTATCAATACCGTATACTCTCAAATGCATTTTATAAAAAGCTGTTCATTTGACATTACAAACAGACACTTCAATTTTATTTATATGTATAGTTTGGGCTGTAACCTGACAGGTGTATAAACGAGTGCGCTACAAAACATTTATTCCTTAACTTTAGAAACTGGGCCGTTTTGGTTACAATTCGATTTTATGGGTTGCTCTATCGCTCTCTAGCGTGACCTAAATACCAGCCTTTTCGTGATTCAGCACTGCTGGCAACACACTACTAGAATTTTATTACTTGAATAAATATGTAACTAAAAATTCCAAAAATGAATATCCGAATATGATAATTATTTCGTAAATGTTTCTTGTCCTAATAATACTAAGATAAAACAAAACTAGTAATTACATAATTGATGGATTCAGGCGTTACTAAAGATGATTTGAAAATTGGTAATATTTAGTAATGCTCCGATAAACTTTTACAAAAAAAGTATCACTTTTTTCCTTTTCTCAAGCCACGAGCAAGCATTATGCGAACAATGTGGACAAACATTTGATCTGGTTATTCTGTCACGGATAATATTGATGCATTTTCCAATTGAGTGAATGGAAAATCAACTTCTGACCGATCTGAAAGAAATAATTTCCTAAATCGGTATCAGTATATTTATCATCTCTTCTTCATTTAGTTATGGCATTTATCATCTCATCTTCAACAGTACGCTAGAATTTCATACAAAATATCTCTTACATAGCGTCTCTCTAACTGCTTTACTCTGTTATAATGAAAACTTATTGCAAAGGATAGTTCCTTTGTGTTTTGAGCGATGAGTAGCGTAATAGCGCTTTCTTGTATTTTACACGTCTACAGAAATCGTGGTTTATGTTTTCATGCTTGTAATGCCGAGGTCACACTTTGCATGAATAACTTTGGTTCAAGCCAACAATTAAATAAATAAATATTCATGGATATTTCCCAACGCCATCTTGCCCCAAACGAAGTATAGCTAAGTCTTAATTCTAAGGATTACTGATAGAAAACGTAAATACCTAGAACTTTTTCTATGTAAATAATAATAACAATAAGGCCCTTATTTTCCTTAGTTTGTATCATGCATCGTTTTACGATACAATTAGTTTGATTTCAATTACTATACATTCAATCATTCATCTGTCATTAACAATATTAATATTTTTTTAAATTATACAATACATGCTTTTTATATTTTTTTCTGTGAATACATTTAATGCACATTAGCTCCCAGATATTGAACAATCATCTATGTTCGTCTTACAAATATTTATCCTGGGTGGGAATCGAAACCAGACATACAATACAGGCAGAGCTACTACGGAATGAACTGAGATTTTAGCCCTGTAGGCGACAGAAACATTTTGCCGAATTATTTTCGTACGCTCGCTAGACAACTTGAGATGACACTTCAAGTGTTGAAGCACCAAAACCCTAAAGTCCTTTATTTTCTACATCTATATGAAGCTCAAGCAGAGACCGTTATGTAATGTGGCTGAAGTTTTCGGTGACGTCATATCATTACGTCACATTTGACGTCTGCACGCGGAACAGCTGGTGTGTGAAACGGGAACCGAGAACTGATCTCATTTCAGCTTACTAACTTTAATACTGAAAGCTTTCAGAACCTTACAACTTCTTTTGAAGTGTTTTATGCAGATTTTAACGAAGAGAAAAATATCCGATCTCCACGGAAGAATGGATAAATATCTTGCTTCCTTTGTATCTGTTTTTATCGGTTGTTTTTTACAGAAGCTTGATTCTTTTATCTGTCTAATGAGTGTATTTTGAAATAGATATGCTTTTAGATGCAGTAAAGGAGAACAATCGGAGGAGCTTCTTAATATAAGACTGTTCATTAACAAACACTTCTAATTAAACTAATTGAAAGTCAGAGTAAAGTAATATAACTCCCTTCACCTGTTTCGGCGGAGGTGACCACTTAACATCGGTGGACCGTTAGCTCGACCGGTCACTTGTCACATATTAATACAAGAATAAAATATAATTTTCTTCTATTCGCTACCATTCGTGATTCTTATAATGGCAGGCCGTAAAATCATAAACGATTGAAATCATGACTCGCGTTACAAATAGCCAGTCGCTATTTACAGTTCCAGTGGCAATCTCATAGACAATTGTTGAGAAAAATTTTCGAAAAAAAAGGCCGAAATGTAATACTTATGTTATTCGGGGAACTTTCTAAACAGTACCTATGTATATTGACGTCGTCTGACGTCAATATACATAGGTACATCAACAATAAAAAACTTCAGGGTAAAATTATCGAAATTAACCAACACGTTTCATGGTGTTTGAAGGTCAAGGTCTTTGAAGACCTTAGAAAAAGTTTGTTGAATTAGATGGGAAGAGTCCAAATCAACTTTTTGTAATGGGAAATTCTATATAATTTTTAGTAATATTACTTAATTGTTTAATAACTTGGTACTATCGAAAAGTATACTATCACTGAATAAAAGTGCCTGTAATTTCACTGGCACTTACACTTTTCCGCTAGAACATAGCAACGCAAGTACCTACAAATTATTTAGTATTAAAATGGCACTATTATTCACTTTCAAGTTTTCCCCTACTCAATGATGAGAAGACCAAAGGAATGTAATGTATCCTGCATCTGTGATCCATCCTTCGATATAAGCGGGGATGCCGGTGAACACCACAGCAGCAGCAGCTCGAGCTCATTACTTTTGCCAGCAGATTAAGTTTCGGACCGCTGTGGTGACAGTAATTCACATCAATAGTTATTTTTGTAATCGAAACACAAGTATGGTCAATTTGCTGACCGTTGCCCGCTATGACTATGGCCTCAGCTTGACGGAAACAAAGCGCACGGCCCGACTGCGAAACTTACCTTTGCCCCATTTGGCGCATTAATTCAGCATGAATGGAAGAAACAAAATGGTTGCCAGCCGCCAGCTGTACACGCGATTCATCATTTACAAAGAAACTGTAATTTATTTAGCGGGATTACAAGAAAAATCTTTACCGTCACTTTTGCTGTTTGCGAGGTTTTGGCAATAAAATGGCTTCTGGGCGTTCCTTGTAGGTTTCACGAAATTATGTATGTTGTTTTCTTTTTATATTTACAATATAATTAATGCGGAAACTTATTATATTTATGTAGATCTTTTCCTAAATTAGAGAATGATAAAAAAATATTGGGAATTGAGTAGTACACCGACATTGAAGAAATATGCAAAGTTTATACTGATATTCAGTTATCGAAATCTTGTTTTCTCAAGTTATGTGCATGAACTGGTACGTTGTCTACCCCACATCCTACTAACCTACTATTATTGTGATATATTTCTGTTTGAATAAATGTTTGTCAGCGAAAGCTTCTTTATTCTTTTACTAGCTGCGCCCCGCGGTGTAACCCGCGTACTTCCCGTTCTCGTGGGAATATGGGGATAAAATATACGGGGATAATGGAGCTTTCCGTTGGTGAAAGAATTTTTAAAATCGGTTTCCTGGTTTATGCGTGAAAGCGTAACAAACAAACAAATAAACTCACTTCGGATAAGGATTATTTTATTATATGATTAAGATTAGGATTACTATTTCTGTTATAAAAAAAAAAAACTGCTTGGCGGCGGATTTCCAGACATAGTACAGTACTCCGGAAGCATTTGCACAAATTCTACTGCATGTTTAGGTTGCTCCTTTGGCACCACCCAGGAATTGGTAGATACTCTGAGTGTACTCACTATGTACCGACGCGGTCCACTGTTAGTTATTTGTAAACGTTATTTATTCTCGAAGTATTGTAAAATTAAAGTAATAGCGTCGGACTATTCCGTGAGCAAACCGAAGAGATAATAAACCTTTATGATACGGGACGTGACCCGTACGGAGATCCGTCCCTTTACGATTTTAACTCAGGCCCGTGCACACGCACTACACACTACTTTTTATTAAGTCAAATTCAAATATCATAATTTCAGCAAAATTTTTAAATATTAGATGGAAACGTGACTTTTTTATAAATACCTATATATCTATGTTTTAATAATCATTATTATACAATAATTTAAAAATAGACTGCAGTAACTGACTGCAATATATAATGGATATTGACTGCTTATTTCATCATTGTTTTAGTTATTAAGTTCCAATTATAATGTACTAGCTGCGCCCCGCGGTGTTACGCGCGGTTGGACTTCCTACGGGAACCGTACATGTCTCCGAGATAAAAAGTAGCCTATGTGCTATTCCAGACTATAATCTATCTCTGTGCCAAATTTCATCCAGGTCCGTTCAGCCGTGCTGGCGTGATTGAGTAACAAACATCCATCCATACAAACTTTCGCGTTTATAATATTAGTAGGATAGTGTCTTCCCTCCACTGTTATTTGGGCAAATAAACTCTGAAATATTCATTTGACTGGTCTCATACCTCTGCCTTCTGCGCTGTCGGTCGTGGGTTCTGAGCTATGAGGCCAATTGAGCTATGAGGCCAGTCAGAACAAACTAAGTGCGATTAAAACTTGCACGAGAAGGTGAGACCATCAGTATTTTAATGCATACGGTACATAAGATACGATACGATACACCGTCTTAATAGTGGGACACACGAAGTTGTAGGTTTAGTAATAGGATTTATTTAAAAATGCAGGCCTATAACTGGTTGGTGTGGATTTCCGTGTCTGTATTTTCAGCCATTTATTCAGCCTGATATTCCGCACCCAATATTGTAAATGTCAGAGTGTAAAATGGGCTTGAGTTATCAAGCACGGTCATTCTGGCATTATAATGTACCGCTGGGTAATGTGACTATCGGCTTTGAATTATTGGAATATATCCAATTTAGTCTACAATAGTTCTTCATTTAACACAGCAGCGGTATTTTAGAAAATAATTTTAGTATTTATTATAATTTATAGCTTCAGCTTTTGCAATAACTTATAAATAAAACATAATATTAATGGACATTTCACGCATTCTCAAACTAAACACACTATAAAAAAAGGAGTATTTCATCAGCAATCTTTATGTGACTAAGATTACTGATAGAATACATACATTTTTTTTAAATATCTAAATAAATATGTTTGTTTGTCACATAAATGTTTATCCTGGCTGGCAATCGAACCAAGCACAATTTATTCAACACTGATAGAACATTATTGTATTCTTTGCATGATGAGCAGGTGTAGCAAAAACGTGAGTTGTATTTTTTTCCAGAAAACACGCAAAAAAGGCGTACAATGCCATTAGTTGAAAAATCGCTGATTGCAGACGCTAAAAGAAGCTTTCGTGTTCCGATCCTTACAGCTATCAGTCTTACCCAATCGTGAGCGCACGTACTACGTAAACGGCCGGTTTTTACATAAAATACTGCGGGTATTTTTGTTGGTATATGTTGTAATTTGTGGATGGGAAACATACGATACAATTTCCATCTTTATTTATCGTGTGAATCATACGATACAATTTCCTAACTCATTTCAACGGATAAAAAAGATGCGATAAGTTCTTTGTCATTAGGCGTACCTTATAGCTACTTTTTCATTCGTTCGGAGCATTAAACCTTATTTGCATATAATTTTTGATCACGCCTTTTTACACGAAGTGTTAGGCAGTCTAAATGGGGCATAGCAGCGTGGAAAGTAGCGAGTGCTCACTGCGCTAATACTAGCCTTCAGTCAAATGCCATTCTAATAATTATATTTATTTTATAACATGAGGAGAAGACTTTTTGCAACTAAATTGTCAAATAGTCCTGATGAAACTAGTAAATGTTCTTATTACTAAGGTAACTGCAGGGAAACCGGTTTATTCTCGATATGTGAGAGTCAATGGGCTTTGATCATACTTTGATCATACCACGGGAACTCAATCCGGATTAGTAGATGTCTCGTGTCTGTCTTGTAGGACTGTTCTAGGACATGCCGTAATTTTTTCTAACTAAAAGACCTCTCATTGGCTCGCGTGGATTTGTACTAATGATCTTCAGCTTGAAAGCCGATGTCGCTACAATTGGGCCTCCATGCTCTTCACAAAAAAATGATTCCTACAAAAATTAGACTAGAATGATAGACGCGATCCAATTTTTGCGCGATCAATTAGATAAAATTCGAATTACCTTTCCCTTTGAAATTTAAACCACACCAATAAACCTTATTGGTTGTCATTCGACAACCGCATGCAGAAATAAAATCGTTTAATTCTGAATAAAACGAAGTAATTATGTTCGTTTCCAACCGACTTCCAAAGGACGAGGTTGTTAATTTGGTTGTATTTTTTATGCTTGTTACCACACAACTCCGTCCACCAACCAGTTTTTTTTAAATTTGCAAATGCTTTATATGATTGTAGATTGATTCCGTAGGAATTTTTGGATGATATTGCGTATTTTTTTTTTCTTGTGACTTTTTCATTGCCCGTTGTATACTGATTTGGATGTTTTTTTTGAAATAGTAGGGGGGTACCCTCTAGTACTAAACTCAGTTTCTTTTATTTTGTAAGTGTGATGTGTACTTGAGATTTTGAATAGCCGGCCACAACGATAAGCTTATCAAAGCAATAGCTAAGCATTCGAGGCAAGGTATTTATTTTTCGGATTACTAAAGATTTATCGAAGGTGCGAACTATCCCGCTTAAATCAAAGAGGCAATAAACCTTTTTGATAACGGAAGGCTATCAATTGGACCCGAGAAAGCGACGATATTTTTTGGAAATATCTCTAGCATCAAATTCAATACCTGTAGGTTGACCACACATGCTTTTCTTGCCGCTTGCTTATTGGCTAACAAGTAGTGCTGCAGGATGAATGCGACTCAATAAAAATTTGGATCTCATACTGAGTCGCACGCATTACTGTTGTCATGGGCGAGGGTCACCACTTATCACCCTCAGCTCGTTTCGTCACTCATTGAAATAAAAAAACAAAAACAACCTATCACAAGAACTTCTTAGGCACATTAGTTAACTTAAAGTACAGTCAGTTATCATGAATGTATTGACTAGCTAGAGCTACGTGAAGTTTGTTTTAACTCAAACCGAATAACCCGATCGAAGGAAGTAGACAGAAACCCCTTGGAGGTATTACACGTTCGCGTAGTTGGTCCTGTGTCAAGAGTGGAGCAAATTAGTTCTCATTTCTTTTCATGATTCATTTATAAATCAACCAGTTACAACAAAATCAACAAGAATCTGGAATTTACAGTAGAATATATTTACTCAACAGGATATTCTTTTGTGGGCTTTGTTAATTATTTTTAACCAACTTCAAAAAAGAGGAGGTTCTGAATCGTATGTTTGTGACGCTAAATTATAGAGAGCTTCACCAATTATAGAGAGAAATGAAAGAAAATACATTTATTTGGACTACAAATTACAAACCAAGAAAAAACATAAGGCAAAACTTGCGACTTGGGTCCTTTCATAATTCTTCGGAGGGCTAAGTCGTACTGCTGTTTTTTGTGGACGGAGGTAGCCACTTAACATCTTTTATTGACTTTATTGCCATTAAAAGAAAGGTACAGTCTAAAAAAATACCTTATATTTCTGTACTTTTGGCTCACGTAGCGCCATCTGTTTTTGTAGTCCCATTCTTGTAACTATTATAATGACGCAAGACAACTTGATCACTGTCATGGACAGTTGATCGTGTATTTCCGCGAGGTAAAGCTAAAGAAAGATAATGTATCAGTTTGTTCTTTTTCCTCCTAGTACTGAAAGTAGGTACAATATAAGATAATGTAGTTCAGTGTTTTTCAACCTTTTTCATGACACGACCCCTTTAGATGAAGAGATATTTCGCGACCCCCCGTTACTTTTTATTTCATGTATTCTATTTTGTGAGAAATTTTCAATCCAATATATTTATCATTTTCATAATTATTTATATCTAAATAATTATCGTTTTTTATTGCAATAGCTTTCCCAACCTTTTACAACTCCCCTATAGCAGCTTCGCGACCGCCCAGGGGGTTGCGACCCACACGTTGAAAAACACTGATGTAGTTGATCATCTTTTGTGTTCATGACATAGAAAGAAATAGTTATTCATGGACATTTTCCACAGCGTCATCTACGATACGAATAACTATTACCCAATCAAAGCATAGCTGGAATTTTGCTAACCGAATTACTGATATGGTATATAGATAGTACTTAATAATAATACTATTATAGGTACTATATATATATATATATATATACAATCGAACCCACGACGAGTTCTTAGAAGTACTGACAGTCAATTCCACCTGACATCCGTATCATCCTACAATGTTCCCAGTGCAGGGACGTATGCCTACTGTCGATAAGCAAGTGATCGTATTTTAATATACCACTCGATGATTACCGCCGACAAGCAAATGATTCCCATAGCGAAGTCACCGCGTCACCATGTCTTAGAACCAAAAATTCGACGACATGTAACATCTACCAATCCGGATTGGGCTCCCTTGATAGATCAGAGCCCATTCACTCTCAATTATCGAGAGTAGGCCGGTGTCCCTGCAGTGGGAACATTAGAGGCTGGTAAGGTAAAGTTGGGCAACAGCTAATATTAATAATAAAGTAGTATATTTCTATACTGACAGCTTGTCATAGAATCCAATGTTTATTGGAATATCAACTCACTAACAATGGTCGTCTAAATGCTTATGGCAAAATCGATAGCGGTGGTGAGGCGAGTGACCGAGTGGCACGCCATCCACCGGTCGATATCAAAGTCACCTATATAAAAATCACGTTCTCTATTTGTGACATTTGTATCTTAAGTATGTCTGTATGTCTGGTGAGCGAGCGATGATATCACTACATAGTATAAAACAAAGTCGCTTTCTCTGTCCCTATATCCTATATTTTGATGCGGTTTTTTTAATAGATAGAGTGATTGAAGAGGAAGGTTTATATGATATAATTAATCAATCAAGAACTCTTGAAATTCTTAATTTCAAGAGTTCTTGATTGATTAATTCTTAATTTCAAGAGTTCTTGATTGATTAATTATATAAATTGAATTGAATTTGGCTCTTAGTTGGTCTCTGAATCGAAAGGTCGGTCTCAACCGTTCATTAGCAGAACGCGAATGCGTGCCAATTTGCCGATCTGAGCCTTTCTACCCAGAAAATCACGACTGCAGTCAACTAACTTCAATCTGATATTATTTTAAATTCAAAATTTATTGAAGTGATGAAAAGAAAGTAATCCTTCCATTAGGAGTTACTACGTTCTTCTCCAATGCAGGGTCGGTTAACGTTTGAACAAGCGTTAAACTTTGTAGAACGCCTGATCTTGTAGGTTGCCAAAGAGTGATTTTTCCAAAAATTCATTTCCGAGTTATTGTTAATAAGTAAAAATAAAATATACAATACATAAAATACTTTGACTTTGACTTTAAATGGCTTAGACAGACATACGGACAAGACAAAATAAAAAGGGTTTCGTTTTTGTCATTTTGCTACGGAACCCTAATAATTAGAATTACTTCCCCGGAATACATTATCCAAGAACATTCTATCAGAATCAATTATTCGGAGCAAACCTTATTCTTGATATTCATTAAACATTATGCTAACGATTTATTGTATTAATCGTTTACCAATACTTTTTGGGATAACAAGTACAGTACGTTCAACTTAAAGGATTCACTGGCAAGTTATCATTCAGACATTTTTTCTCAGAGAAGGTCTTATAATTTTTAACGAGTACAAAAAGCCGTAAAGTGAGGAAACCGGCATGTCTTAGAACATTAGACATGTGACATCTACCAATCTGGATTGGGCTGCCGTGGTAGATCAAAGCCCATTCGCTCTCAATTAACGAGAGTATATCGATGTCCCTGCAGTGGGACGTATCGTAGAACATAGACCATGTTCTACCATCTGATAAGTTTGGATTTGAGTTTGGGTTTTTATATATCCTCGAGTTGTGTTTGACTACAAAAGCGTATACTCAACAAACTTTGTTGAAATGTTCTGGATTAATTGAAAACAGGGGCGATTTGGCCAAACATACCCAAAAAAGTAAAAGCTTTGAACCTAAATCTTTATTCTGTGCCGTTTCAATTATTTGTTTCCTAATTTAATTAAAATCACCTGCGATAAGAAGGTGGGCCGGGCCTCGCTTGTTTAACAAGACTTGGGTTAATTTAATTTGGTCGGGATACCGAGATACATGGGTACAAATGAACCGCAGTTTGTGGAACTTTGAATTTTCGGTAGTTGTAGAAATCGTCCTACTTATACTTAGCGTAGCTTGTTACGACCTTGTGTGAACTCTCATACCAGGGTAGATTACATTACTTGAAAATCTGTTCATGTACGCTTAGGATGTGAGTGGTAGTATTTACTGACCTGACATGCCAACAAAAAATATTCCAATAAAAAAAAAACTGTCTCGTGATCCTCAAGCACATCACCTACTGGTGGAAGATCTACCCTTTTCACGGATTACTTAGGTTGTTCTTCAAAGTATCACTATTATCCGATATGTTTGACAGTAAAGCACAATACCATTTGCACAATTAAATTGAACTTTAAGAACTTTATCGGCCTTCTGGATTGAAGCCGTCAAGTGTAGGAATAAGGTACTTCTAAACATTTATATTTTTTTCACATGTTCTTGGACATTTTACACTGTACATATAGTCCTAAAATCACCATAGCATAACCAGATTGCAGAACTTTTTTAGTACTTTATTCGAGCACTCAAATTACTTTATGCGAAATGAAAAAAACTTCGAAGGTAATGCACTCAATTTATTAAATTTTATTTCATTCCCTGCTCAGCTCAAACTCATTTGGGAAACTTTTAATTGGCACATATTGTAAGCACTCCAGGGTAATATTTAGTCTAGTCTAAAACTTTACCTAATTTTTGGAGTATGTACTCCAAAAGCTTACTTTACCAAAATTTATGGCAGAAGAGAGAATGCAAATACATATATCTTATGTTTTAGCTGCTTGCTTCATTTATAAAAATGGGCGAAACTGATATGGCTTACCTCCAAGAGTAAAAAATAGTGTTTTATCATACAAACTATCTTTCTGCTTTCCTTAACAAAACAATTTATTTTTGTTTGATTATTTATAATTGTAATGTAGATTGTTTACTCGGTCTTTAGATAACCCAATAGGTTCCTTTGTATTTTTTAAATATTTTTATTCGTATTTCTTAGAATATTTTGTAAATAAAACATGAAACTACTAATGGAGACCACTGTTTGAGACATATTAAGGTCACTCTTGGGGTGGGACGAATGAGGAAACATCCTCTCATAAAATATAAAAGATATTTGTGGGTACATTATTTTTATAACAATCTATTCAAAATTTCCTTGAAACAATCACCCAGGCTAAACCTTCGCACAGAACTTCAATGTTCAAAGTTTAGAATAATACAACCACATAAGTTACGGGAAACTTAAATGACCAAAAGTGTACAATAATAACACACACGGACCTTCGAACTTCGTTTCATGAGTGAGTAAAGGTCGGCTGTGTTTTGATCTAAAACATCCCTCAAAACTTGAGGGACCAACATTGAAAACTTTAACATTGAAACTAAGAGAAGGAGACAAGACCCAAATTTCATGAAACAAAATAATATTTTCCTCGAGATAAAACTGTGATTAAATTCTATTAAATTGTATTAAGTTGCCAAATCTCGTGTTGATATACATTTTAATCGCCGTAATGTAGCTTATCGACTGGCAAAGCTGAGATATCTAAACGGTCACCAATCAAATACTGCCCGATACTACTGATAGATATTTATTTTATGTAGTACGAATAAGTTCAATTCCGGCTATGAATTAAGGCTCAATAATAATAATATGCTTCTCAATATAAATAGTTTCTTCTTTCATGGTATGGTTGCTTTGCTTGCTTTACAATGCTGCAATTTGAAGGATCGTGTAATAACTATCATTCTGCGAGGACATCATAGCGCAGAAAGACGTAGTGGAGAGGGAGCGTTAGGGAGCTTGCTGTGGATTGGAAGGTCAGTACTTCCTTTTAATTCACAGCAAGAGGAGAACTAGGAATCGGCGTCGGAGAAGAATATTCCACGCTGTCTTTCGACCCCTCGAAAAAGCTCCGAATTTCCGCGCGCTTTTCAAAAAAGAATGGTTAGAGTAAGCTTCAATCAATAGAAGAGTGTTGGGGCCTTCAATAGGTCCAAGCCGCTGTGGATATAGAAGAGGTCGGTAGCGTACCCCAACTAAAACGTCGTGGCAGAACACTTTGGTTTTTGGTAAGTAGGGGTCCAGTATAATTCTCGTGTTGCCCCCGCAACCAGAAAATCCTCATGTATGGCCAACATTTCCCAACATAAAAAAGGGCTCAATAGAATTTTATTCTATCTATGTACATTGTACATTCGACGGCTCCGTGGCTTAGTTGGTAGTAGCCCTGCCTTCGAAGCGAGGGGTCCCGGGTTTGATTCCCGGCTGGGGCATACTTTGTGTGGTGAGCATGAAGTTTGTTCTCGGGTCTTGGGTGTTTGTCTTGTGTTTCTGTGTTTGTCCATGCCATCTGCGACACAGGGAATCCTAGTGCAGAGGTATGAGTGTGTAAACGTTTATGTTTTATGTTTATGTGTGTACACATAATTTATTTGTTAACTCATAGCTCTTGAATGAGTTAATAAATAAATCGTGACTATATTTGTAGTCACAATTTATTTGTTAACTAGATTCAAAGTTCAGTTTTACCTATATGGTCTTATACACCAGTCAATCTTGACACATTTTACAGTGTAGAATAATTCGATACTAACTTTTTCTTGTCTTCTCATACATCATTTACAACCACACAACTTTCATACTAAGGAGCTTACAACACAGGTTCGTAAAACTTTTATCACTGCAGTCCAAACTTACCTGAACGTAAACTACAGCATATTCCTTTTAGTTCCACGTTCACTCGCTTCTTGACATTTTTATTTATCACAATAGTAACCGAGAAACACCATTTTGCTGAATTTTCACTATACGTTCGTATTTCCGAACTTTTCAGGGAGGCAACGCGTGCTAGCGCCGTGATATCTGGCCGAGACTGAAGCTTTAGACCACGGAATAGTAATGAGTTGGTATTATCGAAGGTTTTGAGGGGTTAAAGCTCTAGGTGATAATAAAGTGATACCTACCTACTTCAATTCATACGAAGGATGCGGTGTATCTGGGTATATTAATAGTCTTTTGGTGTAATATTACGCGACCTTTTTAAAATTTCGCAGTAATCTAATGGTATAACTTTTCTTCAATGGGTATATTTTAGTCGTGGAATAAAGATGGCAGCGATGTTTCACTACTTATGACGTCTAATTTCCTATGATAGTGTAACTCACACGGTGAGTAACGCCTAATTGTGACTTTGCCTTAGATTTCGGGGAAAAAAGGTGTGAATTTATATAGGTATTTACTCTACTGAAAAGCTTTACTCGAAAACTATCGAATATTGGAAATATTTCGAATGTTTCAAGTATTATAGTATAATATTATTATCTAAATCCTACAAAATAATAATTATTTTCTAATACTGAAATGTGTTTATTTTAGAATATTTTTTTAAATACTGAACATGCTTACGCGACGTTACATACGTAACTAAAGTTTTGACTATTTGTTAAAAAGAGAAAAAAATATTATTTATGCTAGCTAAGTTAATTAAAACTTTACATTGTTATACGAAGTTTCAGTTAATCCTGGACCGGGCTTTAAAATGCAACTTAAAATAATTCCTTGTAACATAACCGGCATAATCAGCTTGTATTTATGTCATTATGAGTACAACTATAGTATGAAAGCCATTAGTATGATTAAAGTTACTAAGTTCTTACTCAAAATTCATACTAGATTAGAATTAAGTTCTCGAATAATCAAGCATTCAACATTGTAGAAGACTATTTATTTTTGCAAGACCGTTTAGTTCAAATTGTATTATAATTATTACGTTGATTTAAAATATGCCCACTTTTTTTCAAGTCTCAATTATCGCCTTCAACAATTTATTTTCATAGTAGGTCATAGACGGCGCTATGTGAATTATAATAAAAAGTCTTTATAATTAGATCGGATCCGATTGTGGATTCGGATGGATAATAAGTAAGTATTAATTTACCAAGCGGGTGCAGGCGGTCCCAGGTTAACGGCTGAAACAATGTCTGCCGGAGTGTGCCTGAGTTATCTGGTTTATAAAAACTCAACTTTCATTTTGCCCACCTCTCAGGAAATCACTGTGGCGAGTGAATTCAATTAAAATGGTAATTTACTCAGATGATGTCTGCGGGTTTATGTTCACTGAAAATGAATCTGTAGTTACTCGTATAGTACTAGAGTGGGAGATATAGCCATTTACCTACCTTAAAAAGTTAAATATACTGCTTTGTTTTTTTAAGCTGTTTTCTTTTATGGAACTCATAAATCACAAAACTCACCAAATCATGGTAATATTAATATACAATATCTCAATAAAATATTAAAAATATGAATACTGTATTCTGGGAGTACCTATCTACCGTGAGACCATTAATCAATATATAGACCATATTTGATTTGAAACCAATAATTTTGTTAGTACTACTCATTGTTTATTACAATTTATGTGCATTTAATACGTATCATAGGGTAATTTTCTTTTTAGACCATGGCTTTTTACGTAAAATGTACTTGAAAGTTGTAACAGTTACACACTGGTACCTGCCACCTACGACACAGGGAATCATGGTCCTACACTAGGTGGTATGGACGAAAGCACAAGAAAAAACGCCCAAGACCCAAGAATAAACTTCATGCTCACCACACAATGTGTGCCTTGGATAAATTATGGAGCCTTGGATAATGGTAGTATTTTTTCAAACTAAAGAAAATATTTTTGATCAAATATCGATTAGTACTGAATTTTACACGATGATTTCTGACAATAGCTCCCGTTCTATTCGGCTATAGAGTTCCCGTCACGGCGTTCAATTTATTTTTTATACAGGAGACGTAATTGAATTCTCCATTTTAAATTCTATTTCCTGAAACTGGTGGCATTTGTATGATACTCTGTGGCGTTAAGTGGCTTTATTGATTACTTTTTTATTCTTATTTATTGTTCGCTTAGAAGCGCTCACAGCAGCGTGTCTATTAGATAATTTAATGTTTAAGGTGATCGTCGCTTGAATGGGTGACTTTTTGGTGAAATTTACAACAGCATAGAATATACTTTCCATCCGGGTGCCCTATAAATTCTACATATGTAAGTAAATATAAAGATAACGATACTTTTTTTTAACACACATACCACTGTTAAAAAGATTAAACTCATTAAAGTTGATTTAAACTGTACACAAAGTTATTTCAATTAATTTTCGATATTCCTTTTTAAGTCAAGTTAGGTTAATATTGCTGCTTCAGAGTTTCAGAGTATTAATATGCATAATTATATAAA
The DNA here is from genome assembly GCA_921293045.1 of Aplocera efformata. NCBI lineage: Eukaryota > Metazoa > Arthropoda > Insecta > Lepidoptera > Geometridae > Aplocera > Aplocera efformata. The sequence goes on from OV121057.1 coordinate 5,973,490, forward strand.
TAAATGATGTATACTTAGGAACTCAAGAAAAAGAGGAAAACTATTTCTAACGTTAAAGCAAAGTGAACTAACGTAGGCACCATTTACTTAGAGACACGAAGGAACGAAGTAAAGGCTAGAATTTTCTTTCGAAATTATTCATGTCAATTTACTTGCTCCATTTGAGTAACGTCGGGAGGGATGTGGGAGGGATAAAAGGTACTCATTGTCATAGGGGAAACTTGCTATGTTTGGCAAAAATAGACAACCTGACAAAATTAAACTAGCAATACCTTAACCAGGTATTGCTATTTTTATTTTGTCAGGCGGTCTATATTTTTTTGCAATGTCGAAGTATTTTAGAAGAAATAAGATGGATGATCTCACTATAATGTTTTCACTTATTATAAAGCAATTATATTCTAAGTATTTTGGGATTTTGCTGTTAGTAAAAACAACAACAACAAAAACAATTGCTGTTAGTAAAAACTGATATTTAGCTTGTGACCTTTGTCACATTTAAAAATCATAAGCTGCCAGGAAAAACCGTACAGCCAATAGATTGGATTATAAAATCATACATTAAGAATATCTAAAGACTTTGTATCTGTTATGGATAATAATTAGGAATGAACAAATTTATCTACTTATGTAAGTAGTTTCCTCAATGCGAGAATCCGTTGCAGGAGTATCACAACCCAGTTAGCTTTTAAAACGATAAATTATTTTTCACAATCGTTTTGATATCTTATTTTACTATTGTAATAAACATAACGAGCAAGCACATTATCAGAAAAAAATCCCTAAAAATGTTTCTTATTACAAAAGAACAATTTATCTCTTTCTAGTGACGTCGTATCTTTTCTAGAGATTAATGTTAAGTTATGAAAAATGTCCATAAACTTTTTGTACTCAGCCAAAGGTACTTTACTTGGGTAATTAATATTAGATTAGATGATTTTGGACAATTGATTACAGCTTAACTTAACATCAGATGTGTTATTTGAATTCCGTACCCAAAGGCTCAGGAAACTCTATTACTAGAAAAAAGAGCGAATAGAAGGCGGCGGGCTGAAATTTTTACAGACTATGTGTCATTGTGGCGATTTTCCTAACAAAAGAATAACTGGCATGGAGTTTTCGGGGTGGGAGTCAGAATCTCTTTTTAATCCTTTTATAATGTATGATCAAACTATTATTTCTTCAGTAGTAACACACAAACAAAGATAGAGAATTACCCAATGAAATTTTATGTCAAGTTTCGTGGTTTCCGCGCCTTGCTGAGTGACAATTTTAATGGCATATTATCGCTAACAGCCAAACCCTAACAATCAATAACAGTACAATACAACTAACAAAGTGATTGGAAATCGATTGCCATAGCAAAGCAGTAGCGTGTCAAAAATGTATGGACTTTTTTGACAAAAAATAATGTTGTGTAATATATTTCCTGTAGGGTATGGTTGTAAGGTTTGGCCGTAAGGCGGCGAGTTATTCGTGGCATGTAATCCCGGCATTGCGGTTAACACTCTGAGAGCAAAAGCACAACACATTTGCATGTAAAAAAAAAACATTTTTCGTGTTATGATTCCTTGAAATTAACACTCTTTATGAGAGGAAGAAAAAATAAATCACATCTTGCGTTTCCTTTCTGGAAAAAATACTTTAACTTGGAATTTAATATTTCAGGTGAACTCTAATGTTGGAGTTTTGAACCCGCATGAAGGCCTCCGACATCGTTTATCGACTAGAATTAACGTGCCCTCAAAGCACGGAAGGGCTGAATTCAATGGCACCAAACAGTCACCCATCCAACTATTAACCCGGTGGCGACTTACTTAACTTAAATGCGTTATTTGTCTCCTAAAAAGTAAAGAATTATTCAGTTTATCCACGTTAGTTCCTCCTATCAATCACGGATGTCCTCAATCTGATTGATAGCGCATTTCAGAAAGCAGATTAATGCCTCCAAGCCTGATGTAACTCATAATATTATATTTATCTCTTTCTAACAACAAGGTTTCTCTATGACATTGCGGTTAATGGTAAACCTTTCATTTTCACCACCATTATGCTACGTAGCTGCTTCAAAATAATATCTCTAGCTTATAGGTTTGTTTTTCAAATACAACAAAATATTTCATTTTAGATACATAGGCGTAATGTCTTTGTATTAAATATGTAATTAATAATGTAAAATATTACTTCAGTCTTCCTTTAATTAGATACTGCTCAGGGAAAATGTGATCTTGTGAGAAATAATAAATAAATAATAAATGAATAAAAAATAAATGAATTAAAAAAAAATTGACGGAATATAGAAGAAAATAAAATCTACATAATTCATTTATAAGAACATAATTTGTGTATAAACACACCGTTGGATTTGATTTATTTATATCTAGTATATGTATCTAGGATTTGGCGCAATAAATATTTTAACATAGTTATTACATAACTATTATACTTTTACTTATTTTATTAATTTTACTACTTTTGCCACATATTAATTTTAATTATACCTAGTTATTCACATGATTCATATGTGGATGTCTCCATAACTCACCTAGTAGCCCTGCCTTCGTTGCAAAGGGTCCCGGACTCGATTTCCAGCCGGGGCACACTTTGTGTGGTGAGCATGAAGTTTGTTCTCGGGTCTTGGGTTGTCTTGTGTTTCTGTATTCATACATGCCATCTGCGACACCTGGTCTTCTTATAGTTCGACCGGGTTGGACCTAAGTTGTATTGCTATTGTTTTGGGCGGAGGTAACCACTGAACATCAGGTGGGCGTACTTTTACTTTTGCCCCATAAAAAGGTAATCCTAGTGCAGGCGTACGAGTGTGTAAACGTTATTTATTCAGAATAATACTTAATCCATATGCTAGCCTACGTATATATAGTTACTAATATTCATATATTACCAGTTTGTGAGTGCATAAATGTAATGCCTTCTAGTTATTTGTAACTCAAACGCTATCTCCTTATTTCCGTAAGCGATACAAAGATGATAGAATATTTCACCATTCATTTTGAGGAAGTATTTTGGGGATTTCAAGTGGAGGCATGTTCGTTTGAGGCTTCACGACTAAATTGACTCATACACACCTCATGACTAATTCAAGGCATTTGCGCCCTCCCGGGATTCCGACATTTGCTTATCAGGTAAATTAGGGTTTGTTCCCGGCTTATAGCCGAAAATGGGGCAACATTTTCACGTTGAAATTTCTCATTTTCAATTAACCGGAATAGCTTCGTATCATACTCTTGTGTCCTCACAAGAGTATGATACGAAGCTATTCCGGTGTTTCCAGAAATTTCGAGAAAGTATCAGCGTGTTCCTTTTGTAGTAACCCTGCTTTTTCTGTTTGTTGTTCTAGGTCGTTTTACTTGTGCCCAATGCCACCTTCAAAACATGAGTGTAATAGTTTATTTTTCCTTGTATTGGCATTTGAGATTTTCCTGAATAATACCACACCATAGAATCTTACGTATGCCATTGGTTTCGTATAATATTGATATCGGTAGTAACATAATGATCTATAATATCGTTCCAGCACATAATTCCAAACAAACTTTCACCAAATTTATACTTGTAATCGTCCAAAGTTTGTTCAACTGATCTTATCAACAACTGTCACGAGAGTGTGCCTAGTAAACTTTCGACATTACGTGTTGACTTTTAATGTTCAATGTCAGAGATTGAAAGGTGCACATTCTGTGGTTATCAGTAGGTATCTATTTTGCCTTATTATTTAGATAAGACCATGTTTCAACCGTACAAAGAAGGAGCGTCCATTTCACCGAGAACTCAGTCCTATCCCAACCTATCTCCAAGGGCCTATCAAAAATAATTGTTATATTTTACGGCAAAAGGAAGTCAAACATGCTGTCGACCGGTTTCGGTTGAGAAGAGGGTCCCTAATCTTGACGCATACATACAGTTAATTTAACAGAAATTAATATTAACAATGGATACACGGAAGCAGAGGCCGCTCTACTGTTTGGAAATGACAATACAGCGAGGATTGAGTCCGGCACCTCGCCACGGCCGGTCTTTGCGACAGCATCGGACTCCCCAATGGATCAGTAACAGAATTGTCTTATATAGCAAGCAGTCAGAAAACATCACTTGCGCGATGCAGGCCTCAAGATTTGATTGGTTGGAAACAGTGGTATCGTAGCGTGGTATGATGCCGTTACAGTCAATGCACCTGAACAAAAAATGCGAGCCAGTGCTGCTTGCTCACGGAATATGGGCACTTGTGGAAGGTGGATTGTAGAGATCTTTAGAAATTTTATAAGTAATTTTTAAATATGCGCAGATTGCTTTTGTAGACAATTTATAAGCATGCAGTTTTCCAGGCATATACAATACTACGCCGTGAAATGAGATACTGCTTTTTTCAAAATGTCTTCCACTCTCGTAGGTAAACACTTAGTTAGAAACTTGAAAACGGACTATGATATAAGAATAATTCTACGTACAATATTTGACGGCTATGTAGCTTAATTGGTAGTAGTTCTGCCTTCAAAGCGAGCGGTCCCAGTGTCAATTCCCGGCCGGGGCACACTTTGTGCGGTGAGCATGAAATTTCTTATAGTTAGCAGCGAATACACAGACAAAATGTAGAATGTGATATTTTAAAATCAGGCATGCGAAACCTTATAAGCATAGAGCCAGAAATTAAACGTAAAAAAATATCATACCGGTTAACAAAGTTTTTATAGCTAGTTAGATTGCTATCTTGGTGATCCTTGCCTAGAACTTAAGCAACCTTCGGTACTTGGTGATCGTTTAGTTGCAATTCACAGAGCATATAAAATATCATTGAGGCCTTGAGGCGGCTTGAAAATTTCGAAACCAGAGTTGGCTACTTACACAAAAAAAAAGAGCAGAAAACTTTTTTCTTTATCACACTAAAGGAGATAAAATGGTAACACAAAGTGATAGCCACCTAATTTACTCTACCATTAAGCTTGAGTAATTGGCTGTACCTTTATCAAAGTTAATTTGGGGATTCAAAACTGCTCTCCGTTATATTTTTTGCATACTCAATTGTTTTGACACATTTTGAGGCTAAATGTGAATTATATTATATTTTAGTTTAAAATTTTTCATATGCAATTATAATATTTGCTAGCTCCTTAAAATTCCCCTTCTCGCAGGTAGCACGGATATTTTGCACGTTTTGTTGTATATGACAACAAAACATCCAAAACTACGAAACAAACCTTATCTTATCAAATAATGATTGCGAAGCTCAAACCCGGCACCCCTCGTTCCACAGGCGGGCTACCAACCTACTCGTAGATACGAAGCCATAGAGTGTGTTTTAAAAGTTGTATTTTAAAACTAAGTTGTCAGTAATGCACAGAAACGTTATGTAAAACTGTAATAAAATCAAACAATTTTTGGAATTTACGGAAGGTGCACGTGGTAAATAAAATAGCGGGAATTATTACTGCCATTTTGTTATCATGTTTATCGAAAGCGAAATATTTGCAATAGCAAAAAAGATAACAAATTGTATATAACAAAACAGTTTTTTTAAATGCCTTTTACGCACGAGACATTGTTGAGCTTAAGATGTTTTTAACACTGTTTCTACTTAATTTTTTTTTAATATCGACAACAATTTGTCTCAATTTACAGCATTTGAACGATGTGGACGTCACAAACACAACAACGAGAGTCTTAGGCACCAACTTTACACTTCAGAAGGAACAAAAGCATTTGGTCAGACTTGACTTCGAAATCAATTACTTAAAATCTCCCTCGTTTATTGGGCAATGCAGTGGATCGGTGATAAGTGAGAATTGGATATTTAGCTCTGCTCATTGTTTCTCAGACAAGACAAGAATTATTTACGATATTAATGTTGGAGTAAAACAAAGACAAATCTATCGGTGGATTGCACTCGGCGCAGTCACCAAAAACAATATAATATTGCATCCAAATTATGATCATACTCAAATGAATAATATACTTGATCACGACTTGGCGCTTTTAAAAACGAGTAAGCCTATGAGAATAAGCAAATACCTTGAACCTATCAAACTAAACCGGATTCTGATGAGCCACCAGCATAAATTCTCTACAGCAGTTGCTACAATATCTGGATACGGTGTTAATGAATTTGGTATCAATGCTCCTACGCATGGTCTTGTGACAATATACGCCTGTCCTAGTATTGTTGGAAGTAATTTTTTGTGTTCAAAAAGCCTGGTCAGAGCAGCTCCCGGTGATTCAGGAGGTTCGTTAGTGTTGATGAATGGGAAGCTAGCTGGAGTGACATCAGCGAGTTGTCAAGATTTATATGTATCCAAACAATGTGAAACCATTTACGTGGAAGTTGCTGCTTATTTAGAATGGATAAGCAATGTGACTAATATTAAATAGGTTTTCTTGGAAATATAATTATTATTGGTACAATGTCAAAATTATCGGTCTTACCCCAATAGATATTTCTTATTCTTCTTGTTACTTAAAGTTTTGGTGTTAAAGTTATCTTAAGCTATCAATAGTTATCAATAGCTTCTTTAGTTGGAAATTAATTTACAAATATTTCAATGTTTGTCTTGCCCTGATATAGTTTTTGTATTTAGTAACCCTAATAGGTATTTTGCCTCCCGCGACACAGATTTCGTCTAGTACGGGGACCACTAGTAATCATATACCTCTTATTTGTAATATATGTTTTTGGGTAAATAAACTATATTGACGTCCGAGAGGATAAACTGTTGTTTCATAAACTATTACTTATAAGATCTTTGTATACACAGTTTAACAATAAAATATATTCTTATTCTTGTATTTTGTATTTTTGTAGGTATGAGCATGATAATTGATCGTCAAATTTTGTAATCAACTTTAAAAATGGAGGAATATCTGAATGCGACAATTTTATTTTTTTTTAGCAAGATCTGGGTAGCCATTTAGGTGAATTGTTTTAATAATTATAATCATTTTATTATATTGATTACATAATTATGTTGATACAAAATAATACTTACATTTAGGAACTAGGATTGAGAAGAATTGATATTAGTTATAATCGATTTTTTAAGTTGATTTACTTTGAGTACAGGGATCTTACTTAGTCCACGAGTTTGCATTTGCGTGACACACGCGATGCGACTTGGGTCTTCTCATAATTCTCTAAGGGTCTCATTGCTTGGTTGGCGTTAAGCCGTCTGCTCTTTCCGTAACTTTGATCACACAATAAAACATCCTCGAATGCGGAAAATAAAAATTTGGCGACTAGGATCGTAAGCAACGAACTTGCATCGTAATTCCAAAACCGCATTGTGCTACTATTTTTTGGAAGCGGCACAAATGTTTTGGATTTGGCAAATAGTCAAACTATATTCTTGCACGTTTCATAAGACCGGCTGAATATATTTGCGGTTAGTGCCTGGTTGCAGCGGTTAGACAAAAGGTCGTGGGAAACTTGTAACAATAGTAAGAGCAACATCTTAACCTGCTAAAGTTTACAAATACCTACTTAGAAATATTGCTCAACCTAATGTACAGTAGGTATTTTGAATCAACTTCCAAACACTGAAGGGTGAACCTTCAGTGTTTTCAGTGTTCCTCTCATAATTTTTAGACAAATGGACCAACTCGACTCAACGCGGGTAACATTACCCGTGTCTTACACAGTCACGGGTAACCTTACTCACCCGTGTCTTACACAGCCACAGATGATTTACCTACCTACAGTTTTGATTGAATTCGTGTTTTTAACTGACACTGTATCTTGAGTAAGTAACAAAACCTTGAATATAATATTAACTTTAATTTATGTAGGTTTCAAAGATTTAAGAATAACCTTTTAACAATATCAATATTTAAAACAGTAAAAATAACTTTAATATTGCAAAAGTGACCGAGTGAGCTTACCGCTTAACATCAGGTAAGTGGCTTACCTGATGTTAAGCGGTTACCGTCACCCTATCGCATATACGACAAAAATACGACTCAGATCTTCCCCAACACTAGACTATTAGAAAATCCAAATCACATGTTACGCCTCAAGTGCCTTTAATTTCACCGGCACCCACACCATTCCACTGGAACTCAGCAACACCAGTACCTAGAACACTGCTTGGTGGTGGATTACCAGGTATGGCAGTAGTATTTCTCCAGACAAACTTGGCACAAGTTTTACTGCTACTTTGGGTGGCTCCTTAGCTCATTTCTCGTGCTGCGTTTTTTTTTTTTTTATTATTATTCGTTATAGGCCATCGTTTGACCGCTATCTCACCTGATGGTAAGTGATGATGCGGTCGAAGATGTAACACGCTGGCCTAGAAAGTACCTATTCACTATTCATTTGACGGCTCCGTGGCTTAGGTGGTAGTAGCCCTGCCTTCGAAGCGAGGGGTCCCGGGTTCGATTCCCGGCCGGGGCACACTTTGTGTGGTGAGCATGAAGTTTGTTCTCGGGTCTTGGGTGTTTGTCTTGTGTTTCTGTGTTTGTCCATGCCATCTGCGACACAGGGAATCCTAGTGCAGAGGTATGAGCGTGTAAACGTTTAACGTTTAACGTTTAACGTCACTCTACTCTTAAACATACCCAAATTGTACTGCTCGGGAAAAAGACACGCAGGCAGCGAATTCCACTCCTTTTCAGTTCGGATTAAAAAGGAGGACTCAAACCGTTTTGTGCGAATCCGAGGGATTTCCACTGTGTAGGGGTGGTACACCGCCGAACGTCTCGTCGTCCGATGATGGAATGGAGATGGAGGGATAAGCTCGTGAAGTTCCTGCGTATCGCGAGGTCAGTACTTATTTAAGGCTTTTTCTCGGAACTTCTTCTTTTAAAAGATATTACCTACCACATTCCACGATCTATCAGTTTTTAGCATTTAGATTTAGATTTTAGCAAAGTTAGAAGCGAGAGATCATGTCTTTTCCGCAATAAGTACACTCGCTGATTCACGTTGGATATTATTGTGGATGTCACTACCAACTGAACCATATTACTCCAAAATCATACAGTTATTGTTATGGTATACATAACAATGCACAACTGCCACTCAGGTATTACACAACTGGTGCACTTATCTGTACTGAAAAATCACTGCCCATAACGTACGACCTAATTTTAATTCGTATTACGTATTCATTACGCGTGGATTATAGCGTAATCAAGCGTCATTAGTTTAAAATTATTTGATATTGAATGTACCTGCGTTATAATGATAAGCAGGTTTACGCATACTACGAATCCTCTGTTACTGCGCTGTTACTGTATACTTTGTTACTGCAGGATATCGGACTAACCCCTCCCCCCCTACGGATCCCCGCCTTCACGTTGGGGGGCTCGTGGGTTTAGTCCCACATAACCGCTCTGTCTCCCCGTGGCATATATGCGAGTGCATTTCCCCAAGAAAAAAAAAAGATTTTGGACTAGTCCGAGATCCGAAGAGAGATCGGTTTTTTTATGCGACAATGGCATAACTTGGTGGCCCACCTGATGCTTGGAGGTTACCACCGCTCATACACAACAACATTACGAGTGAGGTGATTCCTCATTAAGCTTGAGTAATTGGCTGGACCTTTATCAAAGTTAATTTGGGGGATTCAAAACTGCTCTCCGTTATATTTTTTGACACATTTTGAAGCTAAATGTGAATTATATTTTAGTTAAAAAATTTTCATATGTAATTACATATAATATTTCCTAGCTCCTTAAAATTCCCTTTATCGAAGGTAGCATGGATATTTTTCACGTTTTGTTGTATATGCATACAAAAAAACATCCAAAACTCGGAAACAAACCTTATCTCATCAAATAATGATTGCGGAGCTTAAACCCGGCACCCCTCGTTCCACAGGCGGGCTACCACCAACCTACTCGTAGATACGAAGCCATAGAGTGTGTTTTAAAAGTTGTACTTTGAAACTAAGTTGTCAGTAATGCACAGAAACGTTATGTAAAAATGTAATAAAATCAAACAATTTTTGGAATTTACGGAAGGTATCCTCAACCACGTTGTCAAAGTGAAACAAACAACTATTTGCAGTATTTATTTGTGCACGTGGTAGATAAAATAGCGGGAATTATTACTGCCATTTTGTTATCACGTTTATCGAAAGCGAAATATTTGAAATAGCAAAACAGATAACAAATTGTATATAACAGATTAAAGTTTTTTTTAAATGCCTTTAACGCACGAGACATTGTTGTGCTTAAGATGTTTTTAACACTGTTTCTACTTAATTTATTTTTAATATCGACAACTGTTTGTCGAAATTTACAGCATTTGGATGATGTGGACGTCACAAACACAACAACGAGAGTCTTAGGCACCAACTTTACACTTCAGGAGGAACAAAAGCATTTGGTCAGACTTGATATAGAAATCAATTACATAAAATCTCCCTCGTCTATGAAGCATTGCAGTGGATCGGTGATAAGTGAGAATTGGATATTTAGCTCTGCTCATTGTTTCTCAGACAAGACAAGAACTATTTACGATATTAATGTTGAAGTAAAACAAAGACAAATCTACCAGTGGATTGCACTCGGCGCAGTCACCAAAAACAATATAATATTGCATCCAAATTATGACTATACTCCAATGAATAATAAACATGATCACGACTTGGCGCTCTTGAAAACGAGTAAGCCTATGAGACTAAGCAAACACCTTGTGCCTATCAAACTAAACAGGATTCTGATGAGCCACCAGCATAAATACTTCTCTACAGCAGTTGCTACGATATCTGGATACGGTGGTAATGAATTTGGTACCAATGCTCTTACGCATGGTCTTGTGAAAATATACGCCTGTCCCAGTAATGATGGAATTAATTTTTTGTGCTCAATAGGCCCGGTCAGAGCAGCTCGCGGTGATTCAGGAGGTTCGTTAGTGTTGATGAATGGGAAGCTAGCTGGAGTGACATCATCGACTTGTCAAGATTTCTATGTATCCAAACAATGTAAAACCATGTACGTGGAAGTTGCTGCTTATTTAGAATGGATAAGCAATGTGACTAATATTAAATAAGTTTTTTTTTTTTTTTTTTTTTTTTCTTTATTGTTTTTATAGAGGGTTTAATCAAAATGACTATGTCACCCTCAAAAAGCACATAACAAAATATCAGCTCCTTCGTCTTATTCCTAGTTTAACAATTTTGACTAACATTCTGGCTTCTTCTGATAGAGGGAATGCCAAAATATTGTTACATACACCAATAACAGAAAGATTTATATCATACAAAATCTTAAACGCTATTCTTTCTGTATTGTTTCGGACACATTCCACTACAATATGATAAACATCTTCAACTACGTCGCATTCGCTGCAGTTTGGTGTACTCGTTTTTCCCATTAGAAAACCAAAACTATTGAGTGGAATGTGTCCGGATCTAAGCCTCATTAGAGTTACAACATCAGTTCTATTCATATCCGACCCTTCGAACCACGGTGATTTAGGTAGGCCAGGCTGTATCGTCTTATACCAGATACCTTTGCTTAGTGATCTTTCGTCAAAATGTACTTTCCAGTCTTGCCTACATTTCTCCTTAACTAATGACAAAAGGTCAGTGTGATATGGAAGAAAGTCCATACTGATACCATCTTCAATCGCTTCTCTAGCCAAACGATCTGCCCGCTCATTACCGTACAAGCCTACATGTGATGGCACCCATTGTAGTTTGACATTTTTGTTATTTTGCCGAAATTTATTTAACATGTCTAATATAGTGTATGCAATAGGAACACCACGGAAATTGGTAGTACAGCGCATAAGATGCTGGAGGGCGCTTTTGGAGTCCGTTAAGATTATGTAATTCCCGGCTTCAAAGGAGTTAATATAAGAAGCCGCTTCTGCTATAGCGACAAGTTCTGTGTGCATGATACAAATGTTAGAATTTATTTTTAATTTTATGGCTACGTTCTTTTGAGGGTCGTATATGGCTAGTCCTGAAATTTCATTTTCCTTAGAACCATCTGTATATATTTCATAGTAATTAAAGTATTGGATACTAAGGTACTTTTCACATAATATTTTTAGAGAATTAGAATTATAACTTCGCTTACAATTTAAAACGGCTTCAATATTCGGTATTATACAGGAAACGTCCACACTGCTCACCCATTTATCTAAGGAAAACATTTCATTTTTGCGACTAGAATAAATCGGTCGATCTTTATAGTGATCATTAACAATAACTAGTAAAGGTTTTGCTTTCCGCCTCCATAAAAGGTTTTGGCTACGATTGCTTAATTCATTTAAGAGTTTAATTATTTCACTTTTGATTGACCTTCTACGTAACCAATATTTAGCGGCAAGATAATAACGACGCACACTGAGAGGTTGCAGACAAAGTTCGTACTCCATTGCATGTATAGGTGTGCTACGTATGAAACCGCCCATAACGCGCATACACTGGTTTTGAGTTTTATCTAATTTACCTAGATGGGTCTTACAGCTGTTTCCATAAATAAAGCTCGCATAATCTAATCTACTACGTATACAAGCTATGTATAGACGCCTTAAATGGATTGGATGCATGCCCCAACCCGAGCCAGCCAAAATTTTAAAAACATTTATTAATTTATATGTTCTTTCTTTTATTTCATTAATGTGTTTGGCCCATCGCATAGATCTATCCAACCAAAGACCTAAATATTTAAAATTATCTACCAGTTCTAATGATATTTCGTTAACTGTAAGATCAACAGGGTCTCTTACAAAAGAATTGCTAAACACACAAACCTTACTTTTATTTGGAGATATACTTAGGCCAATGTTTGTAAGGATCAATGTTAACGTATGCAGTGCTACTTGTAAATTTTGAATACTGTCTGAGAAGCGATCGTAGTTAGAGTATAAAACGAAATCATCCGCATATTGGGAGACGTAAACGTTAGTGATTTCTTTGCATACATGTAAGGTTGCTAAATTAAAAAGAAGGGGAGAGAGGGGATCCCCTTGGGCTAAACCATGGTATGTACTTCTACATAAAGTTGATTTTTCCGAAATAATTTTCAATTTCCTCTCTTTCAAAAAGTTCCAAAGGTATGTACATATTTGCTTACCTATTCCTATATTATCCATAATTTTTAACAAAGATTTGATATTTACGTTGTTGTATGCGTTGTCGATGTCAATGAAACAGGCTATTGTTCTATTTTTTTCTAATAAACCTAATTGTATCCGTGTAACTAAGCAAGATAAACTATCTAAAGTTGATTGACCTTTTCTAAATCCGATAGTATTATCTGACAAAATGTTATATTTCTCTACGAACCATTCTAATCTGTTGATTAAAATGCTGTGAAAAATCTTACAGAGGCAGGACATCATAGATATCGGCCGCAATGACGACGGAAGTTGTGGATCGCGTCCAGGTTTTAGGATAGGGACAATAGTTATATCGCGCCACTGGTGAGGTACAAAACCGGTTTTGTAGAACTCGTTAAAAAGGTTTGTCAGAACAGATTTTGCGTTTTCCGGTAGATTTGCTATCATCGAATATGATATATTATCACCCCCCGGTGTCGTGTCTTTGTGTCGCATACTTTTAACTAATTCGCGTTCGAGTATTGGGGTTTCTAGTTTATAATTGTTTGAAACAAATAATGGGTCATTTGGGCATACGTAATCAGGGGTTAAACTGTATAGAAGTTGACTCGCAATTTGTTCGTCTATACATAGTCGGGGAGTTTTATATCCTTTAAACCATTTCAACTTGCGCCATAATTCTGTTTGAGTTGTGGTACTATCTACTGACGTACAGAAATTTTGCCATGCTATATCTCTGTCATGACGTATTATATTTTGAGCCGCGCTAACTTTTTGTTGGTATGTAGTTAGATTATCCGGGGTGGGGTTACGTCGAAATTGGGAAAGAGCAAGACGTCGTTCTGCGACCGCTTTTGACATAGACAGGTTCCAGTAGGGTTTCGGAGTAAATTTAGAATTTGGATTTGGATTTATTTTAATAAATGGTATGTGATGATCTGCGGCAATGTTAATTTCTTCTACAAAATTGTTATAGGTTAACTGAAGATCATTTGAAATAGAGAATTTAGTAAAAGATTTGTCCAATCGAGACCTATAGGCGGGCCAATCAGCTTTTTTGAAATTTCTTTTTAATGAGCGTTCTGTATTTCTAGTTATACCAGTGGATAATTTAATTATGAGATGATCACTCCCTAACGTTTCGTTCAGGATAGTCCAGTCTAATCTTATTGCTAAATCAGTGGTTACTAAAGATAAGTCGGGAGCTGATTTTTGTAATACACCATTAACTAACTTGATGCGAGTAGGTTGGCCATTATTTAATGATATTAAAGAGTTATCTTCAAGTGCATCAAATATTTGCGTACCTCTCTGGTCATTTTTACACGACCAGTTTGAATGATGTCCGTTTAAGTCACCTAGAATCAATGATTTTTTATTTGTATACGAAAATAAGTGATCCCAGTCTCTTTGCGTCGTGCGGGCAGATGGCGCGCAATATACTGAAATTAAATGTTCAATGTGACCACAATTATATAGCTTTACACCTATAACTTCTATACTCTCGTTGATACTGGCTAAATTTAGTTGCATAGATTTAAGAGATTTATGAACGAGTATTGCAACTCCTCCATAACCGTCATCCCTATCATTCCGATAAACATTGTATTCATTTACTTTTAGCTTTATATTTGGAAGGAGCCAAGTTTCGCTAAGAGCGGCAATGTGAACTTTTTCTTGTGACATAAATTGTTCTAACGTTATTATCTTAGGTTTTAAACTCTGGGCATTCCATTGGATAATATTAACAGTAATATTATTTTTGGGTGTACTACCCATCTTGACGGAAATAGTCAAAGATGGTCTGCAGAATTGGCCAGTCAGGAATAAAGTCTACCACTACAAACAATAAACATTCAACACAACACTTAACCACCATTTTCACTTTGGATTGTATTGTATCACCTTTTAAAAATATGATTTCTGTCAACCTCTTCATCAGATCCTTTAAACGGGCACTTCTCTCTTTCGATTTTTTATCTTCAGTCGTATTGGATGTATCCCTCGGTCCTCGGTTTTCCGATCTATCCGGTTCTTCGTACTCATTTATCTCCGACCAAGTAAACGGTGAGGGGGGTCTGCGTTGTTGTTTCTTAGTAGGACGGCGAGGCGGTTGTTTCTTCTTCTCATCGTGGATTACCGCGTTTGTTTTAATCACTTCTGCAAATGAAGGAGTGTTGCTCGTGTTACGAGTAGACGGAGTGCAGTATTCTGGAAACATATTCCTGAGATAGTCCGATTTTGGGTCTGGCATAGTGATTTGCTCTGTCTCTTTTGGTTTTGGGCTTACTTGGAGATGCGCATCATCAGACGATTGTGGAGCAACATACATTGTGAGTGCTCGTCTATAAGTACAGTTAAATTCTGCCATAATTTCTCTCAACATTTTTTCTTTTTTAAAGGCAGGACAGGTCTTTGATAATGACATATGATTGCCACCACAATTCACACATCTAAAGCAGACAGTCTCACAATTATCATGTTCCCCACCACACTTTGGACATGTTATTCTGGTTGACGGACATCTTTTTGTCATGTGACCTAGTCTCCAGCATCGTGCACATTGTGAGACTGGAAAGACGTATGGGTCTACCTTTATGCGTAATCCATCTACATGTACGTATCCCGGAAGAGATGATCCCCGGAAGCATAAACGAACCGACTCACAAGCTTGCCATTCATTGTTCCCACTGTTGCGTCGTTTGAGCCGATAAATAGATAAAAGCTCAGTAGAATCAGGGCATGTTATGTTTTTGAGAATCTCCTCGTCAGCCAAGTCGATGTCAACATTTTTAATTACACCGAAAGATTCGTTCCTCTCCATTGCACGATAAATGCGCCACCCTTTATCAATAAGTTCCTGACACGTTTCTAGTTTATAAGCGTTTTCTTCAGTGTTTACATCAAGCCGCACTTTATATGGGTTTACGAACTTCACCTTCTCGATGCCCAACATACCCAGAGTTTTTAACATTTTAGCGAGTGCGAACAATTTTGGCATTTTATCACTACAAGAAATATATATTTCAATTTTCTGATCATTTCTTGATTTCTTCTCCTTTGCGTTCATTAACGTCCACTCATGTTCATCATCCTCCATTCTCCTCTTGTTCCGTCTTATTTTATCGTCATTCGTGTTTTCTTCCATCACAACTAAGCTTTCTTCTTGATTTATTTGGATTAGTTCGTTCACAATCATATCATGTTCGCTCAAAGAACTGTCACTATTCAGCAAGGCAAAGTGATTCTCAGTCTCAATATTTGTTTTTCCATCCATTATGACAAATTCAAACCGGGAACATCGCTATCAGTACCCAAAGCATAAAAATGCAGCGGGTAACAATAGAAGCCGGCGCCGGCGCGGCGCAATCAAACGTAAACACTAATTAATTACAGCCGAACGCGATCACCTCGAACGAATGCCGATACGAGACTATTAAATAAGTTATTTAATCTAGTCTTGGAACTATAATTATTATTGGTACAATGTCAAAATTATCGGTCTTACCCCAATATATATTTCTTATTCTTCTTGTTACTTAAAGTTTTTTTGTTAAAGTTATCAATAGCTTGTTTAGTTGGAAATTAATTTACACATATTTCAATCTTTGTGTTGCCCTGATATAGTTTTTGTATTTAGTAACCCTATTAGGTATTTTGCCTCCCGCGACACAGATTTCGTCTAGTCCGGGGACCACTAGTAATCATATACGTCTTATTTGTAATCAATGTTTTTGGTAAATAAACTATATTGAACGTCCGAGGGGATAAACTGTTGTTTCATAAACTATTACTTATAAGATCTTTGTATACACAGTTTAACAATAAAATATATTCTTATTCTTATTCTTGTATTTTGTATTTTTGTATAATAGGTATGAGCATGATAATTGATCGTCAAATTTTGTAATCGACTTTAAAAATGGAGGAATATCTGAATGCGACAATTTTAAATTTTTTAAGAAAGATCTGGGTAGCAATTTAGGTGAATTGTTTTAATTATAATAATCATTTTATTATATTGATTATATAATTATGATGATACAAAATAAATACTTATATTTAGGAACTAGGATTGAGAAGAATTGATATTATAATAGTTATTATATTATTGAATTTTTAAGTTGATTTACTTTGGGTACAGGGTTCTTAGTCCACGAGTTTGCATCTGGACTAAGGTTCCAGTATTCAAAGCTAGTAATCGTTTAAGATAAATATATGTAGCACAATTACTGAGATTCGATGGGTGTCGGTGAAATTGCAGGCGTATGAGACGTTACGTCCCCGTCTCATCGTGACACACGCGATGCGACTTGGGTCTTCTCATAATTCTCTAAGGGTCTCATTGCTTGGATGGCGTTAAGCCGTCTGCTCTTTTCGTAACTTTGATCACACAATAAAACATCCTCGAATGCGGAAAATAAAAATTTGGCGACTAGGATCGTAAGCAACGAACTTGCATCGTAATTCCAAAACCGCATTGTGCTACTATTTTTTGGAAGCGGCACAAATGTTTTGGATTTGGCAAATAGACAAACTATATTCTTGCACGTTTCATAAGACCGGCTGAATATATTTGCGGCAAGTGCCTGGTTGCAGCGGTTAGACAAGAGGTCGCGGGAAACTTGTAACAACAGTAAGAATAACATCTTAACCTGCTAAAGTTTACAAATACCTACTTAGAAATATTGCTCAACCTAAGGTACAGTAGGTATCTTGAATCAACTTCCAAATACTGAAGGGTGAACTTTCAGTGTTTTCAGTGTTCCTCTCATCTTATTTAGACAAATGGACCAACTCGACTCAACGCGGGTAACCTTACCCGTGTCTTACACAGTCACGGGTAACCTTACTCACCCGTGACTTACACAGTCACGGGTGAGTTACCTACCTACAGTTTTGATTGAATTTGTGTTTTTAACTGACACTGTATCTTGAGTAAGTAACAAAACCTTGAATATAATATTAACTTTAATTTATGTAGGTTTCAAAGATTTAAGAATAACCTTTTAACATTGTTTCACAATATCAATATTTCAACAACAGCAGTACCTACAACACTGCTTGGCAGTGGATTCTCCAGACAAACTTGGCACAAGTTCTACTGCTACTTTGGGTGGCTCCTTAGCTCATTTCTCGTGCGCAGCACGAGAAATGAGCTAAGGAGCCACCCATCGCGAGGTCAGTACTTATTTAACGCTTTTTCTCGGAACTTCTTCTTTTAAAAGATATTACCTACCACCATCCACGATCTATCAGATTTTAGCATTTAGATTTAGATTTTAGCAAAGTAAGCAGCGAGAGATCATGTCTTTTCCGCAATAAGTACACTCGCTGATTATTGTGGATGTCACTACCAACTGAACCATATTACTCCAAAATCATACAGCTATTGTTATGGTATACATAACAATGCACAACTGCCACTCAGGTATTACACAACTGGTGCACTTACTGAAAATCTGTACTGAAAAGTCACTGCCCATAACGTACGACCCAATTTTAATTCGTATTACGTATACATTACGCGTGGATTATAACGTAATTAAGCGTCATTAGTTTAAAACTATTTGATATTTTATGCGTGAATGTACCTGCGTTATAATGATAAGCGGGTTTACGCATACTACGAATCCTCTGTTACTGTATACACATAATCGCTCTGTCTCCCCGTGGCATGTATGCGAGTGCATTTCCGAGAATAAAAAGGATTTTGGACTAGTCCGAGATCCGAAGAGAGATCGGTTTTTTAATTCGACAATGGGATAACTTGGTGGCCCACCTGATGCTTGGAGGTTACCACCGCTCATACACAACAACATTACGAGTGAGGTGATTCCTCATTAAGCTTGAGTAATTGGCTGAACCTTTATCAAAGTTAATTTG
Organism: Aplocera efformata; assembly: GCA_921293045.1. NCBI lineage: Eukaryota > Metazoa > Arthropoda > Insecta > Lepidoptera > Geometridae > Aplocera > Aplocera efformata. The sequence continues at coordinate 5,992,397 of OV121057.1, forward strand.
GGGGATTCAAAACTGCTCTCCGTTATATTTTTTGCAGACTTAATTGATTTGACATATTTTGAAGCTAAATGTGAATTACATTTTAGTTTAAAATTTTCATATACAATTATAATATTTCCTAGCTCCTTAAAATTCCCCTTATCGCAGGTAGTATAGATATTTTGCACGTTTTGTTGTATATGCATACAACAAAACATCCAAAACTCGGAAACAAACCTTATCTCATGAAATAATGATTGCGGAGCTCAAACCCGGCACCCCTCGTTCCACACGCGGGCTGCCACCAACCTACTCGTAGATGTGTTTTAAAAGTTGTACTTTAAAACTAAGTTGTCAGTAATGCACAGAAGCGTTATGTTAAACTATAACAAAATCAAACAATTTTTGGAATTTACGGAAGGTATCCTCAATCATGTTGTCAAAGTGAAACAAACAACCATTTGCAGTATTTATTTGTGCACGTGGTAGATAAAATAGCGGGAATTATTACTGCCATTTTGTTATTATATCATGTTTATCGAAAGCGAAATATTTGAAATAGCAAAACAGATAACAAATTGTATATAACAGAACAAAGTTTTTTTTAAAATGCCTTTTACGCACGAGACATTGTTGTGCTTAAGATGTTTTTAACACTGTTTCTACTTAATTTATTTTTAATATCGACAACTATTTGTTGCAATTTACAGCATTTGAACGATGTGGACATCACAAATACAACAACGAGAGTCTTAGGCACCGACTATACACTTCAGAAGGAACAAAAGCATTTGGTCAGACTTGACTTCGAAATCAATTTCATAAAATCTCCCCCGTTAATTACGCATTGCAGTGGATCGGTGATAAGTGAGAATTGGATATTTAGCTCTGCTCATTGTTTCTCAGACAAGACAAGAATTATTTACGATATTAATGTTGAAGTAAAACAAAGACAAATCTACCAGTGGATTGCACTCGGCGCAGTCACCAAAAACAATATAATATTGCATCCAAATTATGACTATACTCCAATGAATCATAAAGTTGATCACGACTTGGCGCTCTTGAAAACGAGTAAGCCTATGAGACTAAGCAAATACCTTGTACCTATCAAACTAAACAGGATTTTGATGAGCCACCAGCATAAATTCTTCTCTACAGCAGTTGCTACAATATCTGGATACGGTGATAATGAATTTGGTACCAATGCTCCTACGCATGGTCTTGTGACAATATACGCCTGTCCCAGTAATGTTGGAAGTAATGTTTTGTGCTCAAAAGGCCCGATCAGAGGAGCTCCCGGTGATTCAGGAGGTTCGTTAGTGTTGGTGAATGGGAAGCTAGCTGGAGTGACATCAGCGACTTGTGAAGATTTCTATGTATCCAAACAATGTCAAACCATTTACGTGGAAGTTGCTGCTTATTTAGAATGGATAAGCAATGTGACTAATATTAAATAGTTTGTCTTGGAACTATAATTATTATTGGTACAATGTCAAAATTATCGGTCTTACTCCAACAGATATTTCTTATTCTTCTTGTTATTTTTTTTACTTAAAGTTTTATTGTTAAAGTTATCAATAGCTTGTTTAGTTGGAAATTAATTTACACATATTTGAATCCTTGTCTTGCCCTGATATAGGTTTTTGTATTTAGTAACCCTAATAGGTATTTTGCCTCCCGCTACACAGATTTCGTTTAGTCCGGGGACCACCAGTAATCATTATACGTCATATTTGTAATCCATGTTTTTGGTAAATAATCTATATTGAACGTCCGAGAGGATAAACTGTTGTTTCATAAACTATTACTTATAAGATCTTTGTATACACAGTTTAACAATAAAATATATTCATATTCTTATTCTTGTATTTTGCATTTTTGTAGGTATGAGCATGATAATTGATCGTCAAATTTTGTAATCGACTTTAAAAATGGAGGAATATCTGAATGCGACAATTTTGAATTTTTAAAGAAAGATCTGGGTAGCAATTTAGGTGAATTGATTTAATAATTATAATCATTTTATTATATTGATTATATAATTATGTTGATACAAAATAAATACTTACATTTAGGAACTAGGATTGAGAAGAATTGATATTAGTTATAATCGATTTTTTAAGTTGATTTACTATGAGTACAGGGATCTTACTTAGTCCACGAGTTTGCATTTGCGTGACACACGCGATGTGACTTAGGTCTTCTCATAATTCTCTAAGGGTCTCATTGCTTGGATGGCGTTAAGCCGTCTGCTCTTTCCGTAACTTTGATCACACAATAAAACATCTTCGAATGCAGAAAATAAAAATTCGGCGACTACGATCGTAAGCAACGAACTTGCATCGTAATTCCAAAACCGCATTGTGCTACTATTTTTTGGAAGCGGCACAAATGTTTTGGATTTGGCAAATAGTCAAACTATATTCTTGCACGTTTCATAAGACCGGCTGAATATATTTGCGGTAAGTTCCTGGTTGCAGCGGTTAGACAAAAGGTCGTGGTAAACTTGTAACAATAGTAAGAGCAACATCTTAACCTGCTAAAGTTTACAAATACCTACTTAGAAATATTGCTCAACCTAAGGTACAGTAGGTATCTTGAATCAACTTCCAAATACTGAAGGGTGAACCTTCAGTGTTTTCAGTGTTCCTCTCATAATTTTTAGACAAATAGACCAACTCGACTCAACGCGGGTAACATTACCCGTGTCTTACACAGTCACGGGTAACCTTACTCACCCGTGACTTACACAGTCACGGGTGAGTTACCTACCTACAGTTTTGATTGAATTCGTGTTTTTAACTGACACTGTATCTTGAGTAAGTATTACCTGTACCTTGAATATAATATTAACTTTAATTTATGTAGGTTTCAAAGAAGAATAACCTTTTAACATTGTTTCACAATATCAATATTTAAAGCAGTAAAAATAACTTAAATATTTGCACCTTTTTTATGTAACAAAAGTGACTGAGTGAGCTGTAGGCTTACCTGATGTTAAGAGATTACCGTCACACTGTAGTGTCTTCCCCAACACTACAGTATTAGAAAATACAAATCACATCGCGTTGTGCTTGTCACTCTGAGACGAAAATGTTACGCCTCAAGAGGCTTTAATTTCACCGGCACCCACATCACTCCACTGGAACACGACAACACCAATACCTACAGCACTGCTTGTCGGTGGATTACCAGGTATGGCAGTAGTATTTCCCCAGACAAACTTGGCACAACTTCTACTGCTACTTTGGGTGGCTCCTTAGCCCATTTCTAGTGCTGTGTATCGCGAGGTCAGTACTTATTTAACGCTTTTTCTCGGAACTTCTTCTTTTAAAAGATATTACCTACCACTATCCACGATCTATCAGATTTTAGCATTTAGATTTAGATTTTAGCAAAGTTAGAAGCGAGAGATCATGGTTTTTCCGCAATAAGTACACTCGCTGATTCACGTTGGATATTATTGTGGATGTCACTACCAACTGAACCATATTACTCCAAAATCATACAGCTATTGTTATGGTATACATAACAATGCACAACTGCCACTCAGGTATTACACAACTGGTGCACTTATCTGTACTGAAAAGCCACTGCCCATAACGTACGACCCAATTTTAATTCGTATTACGTATACATTATGCATGGATTATAACGTAATCAGGCGTCATTAGTTTAAAAGTATTTGATATTTTATGCGTGAATGTACCTGCGTTATAATGATAAGCGGGTTTACGCATACTACGAATCCTCTGTTACTGCTCTGTTACTGTATACTTTGTTACTGCAGGATATCGGACTAATTTCGTTCTCGATTTCGTAACGTACTCTGAATATAAAAATACTCACAAGAATATTGACAGATCCAGGTCCAATATTGCTAATTGCTTTCTAGCAATACTGTTCCCTCGAAATGATACATTATAATAGAGGAAAAGGAATATCTGAAGACTCGAATATTTGTCCTTAATAAAATGTAGCTGACCAACAAACGGACGTCCTATTTTGTTTCATTTTTAGACAATCAGCTGTCAAACGAAATTTGAAAGAAATAAGACATTTATTCACACAGACTATACACAACAATAAAAACACATTAAGACACAAAGGGAAAAATAATAGCAAATAAAAAAATTGCGCAATACAATATCCCAGAGTGCGCAAATATCTAAATATTATTAAAAAAATTGCATATGTGTATAAAATCATGAACACTGGTTTTAAAACCAGAATGACTTAAAGTCATGAAACGAGCTTTTAAAATTTCAACGTACCTACTGCTTAGATCGTCTGCAAATAACTAATTGAACGTGACAAAAAACTAAGAAACTATAAAACGATGTTCCACACACTGTGTGTAGAAGATGGTTATGATTATTTATATTCGTGGAGCCATTTCTAGGGTAGAAGAGCACTGAATACTGTTTTGATAAAAATTTTACCTCTTTACTCATATATTATAGAGATGTGACACGATCGATACCGCATCGATTGTCGACTCGAATGGTACGGACGTCCCAATAGAGCGATGCGATGAATTTCGATCGATTTGCGCCGAGCTCATCATCGTAATCGAGTTGTGTAATCATCTGACAAGGAAGATGCCATTGTATTGTTGTCACAGGCCCATTATTAGATTTGCTAGCTCGCCGAAGCGCTAGTGTTTTATGTGGACATCACATTAATGGTGTGAACAATCAAATATGTCAAGTTATGAATTGTTGTGTCAGTTGATGATGAGAGTTTCAATCCATGAACAGCCCTTAATACATTTTTAATGTAAATAACCGACGAGACGAGCTGAAGACTCGCCCTTTGTCAGTTGGTTACCTCCGCCCATAACAACAGCAATTTGACTTAGGTCCTCACGCCAAAACAGCGGGACGGATCTGGATGAAAGTTGGCACAGAGATAGATAATAGTCTGGAATAGATATATTTATTCCGGAAAAATGTATGGTTCCCGTAGGATGGCCGACCGCGGATAACACCGCGGGGCGCAGCTAGTAATTTATATCCGAAAGTTGCCGACTTTCATTTTTTTTATCAAGATGCGATTAATATGCTAGTTCTAGCAAGAAATCTAAATGCAAAACCCATAAAAAACAAAAATTTTGCATTCAGTTATGCAACTGATTAAACCATTTCAGCCTTTATTAGCCTTTAAGATTATAATGACGATAATATATCATTTTTTATGGTTATACTCCTTTCTCGAATTGTGTTTGACAACATGCGATCATTCGTGTGCGAGACATCGAGAGATACTGGTGTAAATATCACGGTGAAACGGTTTTAATGATGTTGAAAAAAACGTGTTTTCTCCTACTGTTGGTTTTGATTGAGATTTCTGCAAGAGGTGAGTAATTTGTATTTATACTCAGTAATTAGCAATATACTCAATACTTGGTATTTTCTTACTCCACAATTAGCTGAGGTTTCACCCGCGTAGTTGCCGTTCCCGTGGGAATAAGAGAATAAAATATAGCCCAAGTTACTTGCTGATAATGTAGCTTTCCATTGGTGAAAGAATATTTAATTTAAAACGGCTCCGTGGTTTAGTTGGTAGTAGCCCTGCCTTCGAAGCAAGGGGTCCCGGGTTCGATTCCCGGCCGGGGCACACTTTATGTGGTGAGCACGAAGTTTGTTCTCGGGTCTTCGGTGTTTGTCTTGTGTTTCTGTGTTTGTCCATGCCATCTGCGACACAGGGAATCCTAGTGCAGAGGTATGAGTGTGTTAAAGTTGTTTTTTTTTTTTAAATCTGTTAAGTGATTTAGGCGTGAAAGCATAATAAACTAACAAACAAACAAATAAACTTACTTTCGAATTTATAATATTAAGTTAAATATGGACTGGCCTCATAGCTCAGTCGGAAGTAGCTCTGCCTTCTGCACTGTAGGTCGTGGGTCGATCGTGGTTCGATCCACCTAAGACAAGCACTTGTGTGACGAACATAAATGTTTGTTCTGTGGGTGTTAATATTGGGGTGCATTGGGTCTTCACACTTCGATCGGGGAGAACGTCAGTCGTATTGCTGCTGTTATGGGTGTAGGTAACAACTTAACATCAGGTGGGCCTTCAGATTTTCCGTTCAGTTATGTCACAAATACTCGTAACATCCAATAAAAAAAGGATAAAAAAGCTTGAAAGAAAGCCATCTCGCAACACGCTTGATAAATATATTCTCTCTGAAACGAAACCCCATGTACTAAAAAGGTCGAAAGAATGATTAATGTCGGGGCAGAGTTATTGTATAGGCACTGCATTACCACGAAGGTATAATCGAAGACCGCCCTTGTTGATCACTACATATTGTAGTATAAAATAAAGTCGCTTTCTGTGTCCCTATATCCCTATGTATGCTTAATTCTTTAAAACTACGCAACGGATTTTGATGCGGTTTTTAATAGATAGAGTGATTCAAGAGGAAGGTTTATATGTATAATACACTAGCAAGCCACCCCGGTTTCGCACGGGTTCTGATACGACACTGATGCTTTACTAACCGTGCGAAGCCGGGCCGGGTCGCTAGTCTATTATAAAATAAAGTAATTTATACTACTAAAGCGGCGGGACGACCTGAAAGCCCGTCTGATATTAAGTGTTTACCCTCGCCAATAACAACGATAGGATTATTATTCGTGCTACCGAGATATTTACCATGATTTATGAGTTTTGTTGACTCCCGATATTTCGACGCAGTTTCATGCGTCATGATCCCGGCTAAAATCTTTGCGAGGTGGGGTGTGCACATCAACAAAACTCACAAATAATGGTAAATATCTCGGTAACTTGAATAATAATGTCCATAAACCATGATCTTACTTTAAACAAGCATCTTCATCTTGTGAGTAAGCAACTCTGGTGTCGGAGTTTTTAAGCCACCTGAAGGCTTCCAACATGGCTTATCAACTAGAACAGACCAACTAAACGGTCACCCATCAAACTACTGACCGGGCGCAGAGTTGCTTAACTCAAACCTGTAAAGATCATGCAGGCTTCGCAACGAGCATGAGAAGAACCAAATCGCATCCCGTTTCGACTCTCAACCGAGACGGAGAACATTATCGGTCCCATACCCTTCCATCGGAACAGCGATGCGAGAGTATGAGTGGTGAGCTCATCTCCGCCATTGTTTTCTAACGAACGGCTCAAGTTATTTCTTCAGTACAATTAACATTCCTTACTTATCCGACAGTCGAGACAAAACTTATACCAACAATAATTACGTACCTACAAACCCGATCAAAATCTATGTTATTATGTGATTGGTTAAAAATAAAACGAAAAAACGACTTTAATACTTTAATTCTTTATTTTTCGCCCTCAGGGCAAGAGAGTTGAAAAAAGATAAATACATTCAAATCGGTATGCAACGGGCGAAGAAAAAAGTCATAGGAAAGCAAATTACGCATTTGTTCATACAATTTTGTTTCATGAACAATTATCACATGCGTGCATGAGAATAACGTAATATGTCATAACGTCTTCGTCGCCGTAACAGGGTACTACTTGGGTCTTCTCATACTACTCATACCCAAGTAGTTTTGCTGTTGTTATGGGCTGAAATAAGCACTTAACATCAGGTGGGCTTTTAGCTAAAAAGAACATAAAAATTGGATGAAATAATATTTTCCAGTAATTTTAATTTAACAGCCATACTAATGCACCGATTTTGATAAAAAAATTATAGGGTTAGTCTGAACGTGAACGTGTGCTATTGTAAGTTCGCCCGGAGAAGTACTGCCTCCCATCTAGTAATATGCCGCGGAGAAGTAATGCACTGGCATTGCTGTGATGCATATCCAAAATGGTTTCGGAAACCGGAACCATTTTGGATATGGGGCTTATAAAATCACAGGTGCATGAGAATTACAGGTTATGTGTGACGCCCCGTTACGCCTGTGACGGGGGAACCAGGATGCGACTTGGGTCTGTTTTAAAATCCATGTCGCTCTGCACCTACTAAGTGGTGGAGAATGGAAATAATTTAGAAAGTTGTGACGCTTTCCCCCAGTGGTGGACAACAAGAGTAATATTTTAAAGTTGATTTGTTGTTACTTTAAAATATTGGTTGGGTTGGAACAGACGTAAACTTAGCCGGGACCGATATTTAAACATGCCCTCCAAAGAACGGAAGCGCTCAGTTCAAATGCCACTAAATGGTCACTGATTTATTTATTTATTTATTTATTTATTTATTTATTTATTTTAAAGAAACCATCGGCACAAAATAACAGTTTAAGTGACAATTTAAAAACAACATGGCCATTTAAAGGTCCCTACTTATAGCAATACATTAGTTAGAAAGAAAAAAAAAAACAATAAACAGGAAGAAAAACCATTAACGGTTCGCTCACAATCACATTATTACATATTTTATGCATATTACAACATAAGGTTAACACACTATCAAAGCGCATGTCGACGGAAAAATGTATCGTACAGCTTATTTCTAAGTGTGGAGACACTGCAATTAAAAATATCAAGGTCATGCTGTTTACTTAGCTCGTTGAAAGTATTACTCACGCGGTAAATAAACGAATTTTGGCGATATCTTGTATTAGCTGGTCTAAGATACAACGTATTACTTCTTCTATAAGTTCGAGATGGTGCATAAAAATGGATTTTCTCAAGAAGTTGAGAGCAATCGACAGAAGAATTGACTAATCGTGATAAATACACTACGTCCGCAAAATCACGACGCAAGCGCAAAGGCAGTAGGTGTTGTTTAGCACAGTTCAGCTGATAGTCGTACAAATAACTATGGGATTTATAGTTCACGTATCGTAGAAATTTATTTTGTATTCTCTCAAGCCTATCTATGTAGACTGAGTAAGTGGGGTTCCATACTTGTGAAGCATATTCCAAGTGGCAGCGCACATAAGTACTATATAGGATTTTCAATGTTTTTATGTTTTTAAAGTCTTTTGATGAACGCATAATAAAACCTAAGGCTTTAGAAGCTTTACTAGCTATTGATGAGACATGTGAATCAAACAGTAGTTTCGAATCATGGATTACTCCGAGATCCTTCGCTTCCTTCACACTTTGAAGGATGTGACCCTTTAAAGTATATTTAAATTTTATAATATTAGTTTTTCTCGTGAATGTTATAACATTACATTTTGTTACATTTAAGTCTAGTTTATTGTCTAAGCAATACGTATCAAGGCGGTTGAGATCTTCTTGTAAAAGAATAGCATCAGTGTAGCAAGTTATCGGTCTCAACACCTTCATATCGTCGGCAAAAATAAGAATAGATGAATTCAAGAAACACGAGTCGATGTCTGCTATGAAAATTAGGAATAATAAAGGCCCAAGAAGTGAACCTTGTGGAACACCACTTGGAACACTCATCCACTTAGATGTATAGTTAATATCCTGATCCTGATCCTGATCCTGATCTAAATACTGAGCGGGCAGAAAGTCGCTTAACTTATATGATCCGTATAGAAGCAAGTTTCGCCCCAAGCACTTTATTTATTTTGTAAAATTTCCTTTTACTGTAGTGGTCTGTCCACAATCTGTCAGTAACAGAACAACTTTTAGTACAGTCGACGAAAAAAGCTGTATTTTTTATTTTTTATTATATAATATAATTTTCAACAATGTTTCCCCCGTTGTTTCTAACTAATTAGAAATCACAGGGCGCAAAAAAAACATACTTCTTGCACGTATATACTTCTTGCACGTATATACTTCTTGCACGTATAAAATGTATAAAACGGAGAAAGTACATTATGTCATTATTTTTAAGAATAGACACTAAATACGATTTCCTATTCCTACCTTCTATTTCTATCTTTTGATGACAAACTCAAGTATTTCAAAGTAATGACTTTCTGAGAAGAAATGTGTTGTTGAGACAAGATGAATCTATTACAGTCTAACAACACTAGATGACTCCACAGCAACCATTAAGATATTGTAAATATATTCAAATAAATTTCACACAGCGCCATCTAGCCCCAAACTAAGCATAGCATCTGGTGGAACCAGATTACTAATAGAATCCAGATACGGTCTACTGAATCAATATTTTGATAGTTATATTTCACAGAGAGCTGGCAATACTAGACAGGTATCTAAACTGTGAGGGCAACAATACTGTTTGCAACATTGTTATAGTTTAAAACAGTAAAACTTAACAGAACATGCTCATATTCATTTATATGCAACCTCATTTTTTGGAAATCGATTTTAAAGAAAAAACGTGACAATTTAACAATAGGAATTTGAGACAAAAATTATGAAAAAAATATTATTCACATTATTTAGTGTTTGTATAAAGTCTTTATTGCACGTTGGTTCTACAAAAATTAGTTAGGTATACAGATACATTGGTTGCACTGTACAAAAGCCATTAGAGCAGGTCAGTTCTGGTGCAACAGCCGGTATGATGAGGTAATATTCTTTTTGTTGAGTCATCTTCACTTGATGACTTGCCGGAATGCAATTTTCAACGGTTCTGATGTTGATGTGAGATATAATTCATTAGGGGTCCGTGTTCCTCGCGTCTATAGGTGAGTGCAGGACCCTCAAAGGTCCTGCACGTGTACCTGTAGAACTTGTTCGTGGGGAACTGCCACACTCTATAGTTCGCCGTCAAGCAGTAGTGCAGTCGCATTGCTGTGTTCCGGTAGAAGGGAGTGGGTACCGATGAAATTACATGCGCATGATACGCTATATCCCTGTTTCATAGTGACACAACGCGGTGTGATTTCGGTTTTCTCAATTTTTTTGACGTGTTCAAATGATACTTGAGATCTAAAGGAATTAATGCGTTTAACTTTGACTTTGACTTCATAAAGAACATTTTTTTTTTTATGTGAATGAGTGACGGAGCGAGCTGATGGCCCATCTGATGGTAAGTGGTCCCTCGCCCATGACAACAGTAATGCGTGCGACTCAGAGCGAAATCCAAATCTTCACTGAGTCGCATTCAGATATGTTTTTCTGTCAAAAAGGTTCAAAAATAACATTAAGTAATTGAAAATTTCTTGGATATCACACTACGATATCTTTACCTTTGGCTTGTGAAACGTTTCAATACTGTTAAGCGGTGATTCTTGATTTGAGTTGCCTTGTAAAACTAATAGATTTCGTGTCTTACATTAATAAAAATTATGAATGATCGATTACGAGCCACTTAATGGTTCGTTTTATTTTTATTCAATGGTAAGAGTACTATTAAGTACTTTACTCATTGATTACTTTTCTAATATTGAATATTTTAATTACTTAAATACAGGAATTAAGTTATTAAAACTGACAAGATAATTGAGATTACTGGAGATGTTCCGACTCATCAGCGGCGAATTTTTAGTCGGTGCTAGTCAGCGACTATTCGACAAAGAGCGCCGACTATCCGACTTCTTACCCTTTATGTATATCTTTGATTTTCTTTTTGACAAAGTTAAATTTTAATTGAGCTCTTTCACTTTAAAGAACAATAACAGTATTTAATTTTTAACAAACGACTATCGGCAGTCGAATAGTCGGCCAAAGTCTTAGTCGGCACATCTCTAATATTTACATACATGAGGTAATATATAGGTAATAATAAATATTTTGAGTATTATGTGGTTAATACTCTTATGGGTATTTAATAAGGCACATAACAGTTTGTAGAATGAATAGAGCTCCTTAGTTAAAACCAAAGTACTAAGTCTCTTAAGTCCTAAGTATATTACTTGGAAACGTCACTTTTTATAATAAATATTAGAATGGTCAATATTTAACAACACTGATGTTATGATTTATTTTTTTTTCTATTGCCATTTACTACTGAGTATTGCTGAACTTTGGATGACATTTCAAATAATCGACACAGCTGTCAAATGAGACTAAGAACTTTAATATTGTTTTTATTTATGTATTTTAAAGTAGGTTAATTGCCATATTTTTTTAAAAATTCTGAATTAATACAGCATCTGTATATTTTCTGCATATGAGGCCATGTCCTGATGAAACCGTCGTTTAGCATCGACTTCCTACTTTCCGCCAATGTCGGCCTTGCAAAACCCGGGGTCGATCGTTAACTAATGTGGCCTGGCTTATTTTATAATTGAGTTACGAAATACTAACAGGCTAGTGGTAGCAAGCAGTTCGACATAGTCAGTATACGTGGATATTCAACTAAGGTCGCACATTTACTTTTCGATAAGTATAGAGTCCTTAAAACCTCTTTAGATAAAATAAAATAAAGTTTGAAAATAGAACCTGTGTCTCTTCTACATTGTATCGCGTTTTGTTTTTAAATTTTAAAAATGGAATTGATAAAATTGTGTTACGTTTGGACTTTGCTTTCGTTCATAATGTTCCAATGCTTGATGGAGGGATCAGGACAACAGACCTCCTTTGAGCTCCCGGTGCAGTTGGTTGGTTTTCCGTTTATAATCTTGGCTGTGAGATTGACAAATTTCCTCAAGAAAATGTCGTATGCGTTAAGTCCATGTGAGTACCGATTATTTTAATAGCACTACTTTTCAATATTGTCTCCAAATAAATTGGTATACCGGTCACGCAACAAGATAGTGAACCAAACGTACCCGGTTATTTTAAAATTTAAAATAATCGGGTACGTTTGGTTCGCCTAATAAGTCGTGGGAATTATTACTTTTACTTTTGAGACAGATATATTTCTTACCAGGTAAGTTTTTTTTATTTATATAAGTGATAGAGCGAGCTGAGGGCCTATTCGGTGGTAAGTGGCGACCCCCGCCCATGACAACAGTAATGCGACTCAGTAATGCGAGTATTATCCAACATTTGCGCTTAGTTGCATAATACTATTTTATGCCCGTGGCACCATTTAGTAAAAAGCGTGTCATTTACTGCCAAAAGATTAATAGAAGTATTTTTTTTGTTAAAACACCATCTGACTCTACTTTATGCTGAACTTTGTTCCACAAAATTGGCATCACCACAACATTGTATCGTTGTTATATTTTTGGGGAAAGTCCGCCGTATTTTAAGCCTTAAAAAAGTGCAGCCCAAATTTATACCTACATAAAATTTATGTGTTATCCTTTCCGTTCATGAATCTTACGCTTTAATCAAGCCATCTTTTTATATAGGTCATTAGTTTACGTATCAGTTAGAAGCAGCAGTAGTTGACACGAGTGTTATTCTGCTTGACGGCAGAAGAGAGAGTCCGTGTCTCAGACAGTCACTGGTTATCTCATATTTTTGTACCGAATTGCCCTAAATTATTTTTCTGTTTATGGGCAAAGACTATTTCTTAAAATCAGTTTGTCCATTAGCACGTTCCGTCAATTCAAAATATAAAACATACATAACTTAGCAATTATGAGCAGAATTATGAATTTTAATTTTAATTTTTGGTGCTTAAGCTTATATTATCAGAATTAAAGACACTCAACTCATAATTTTAATTAGGTATGCTGAGAATATACGCTATTTTAATTTCACCCTTCAAGTTATGGTACTCTAAACTTCGTACGAGTTACGAGACCAATTGACCCACAAACGGATTACTGCAATCGGAGAAGGTGTTGCGTTCCATCTCACGTAGGTATACAACGTTTTTGCAGTGCAATCGTAGTCGCCAAACAAGTCTGACTGATTCTACAGAAATAAACCTTACCGCGAATCGCGAGTTCATTCATGTCCCTACGTGTAACAAAACGTAAAAGCGCGCGCTAAATTTCAAAAGCTAATTGGCCATGTATTTTCCACAACTTTGAGACCTCTTTTAAAACAATAGAATGTTTTGACATATTGTGTAACTGTTGTCTGTTGGCGTTGTTGTCTCATTCGAAGTCGCGATTCAAGATGAAGTGCAGCAGAGTTTTGTGTGTGACTGTTTTTTCATTATTTTTAAATTTCGAATATTCGAATTGTGAGGAGGCTCCGTTTGAGTTGCCAGTGCAGTTGGTTGGATTCCCTTTTATAGTTGGTAGCGTAAAATTAACCAACTTTTTAAAGAAATTGTCCTATTCTCTTAGTCCAGGTATGTAATGGTCATTGTTTAAATAACTGATATTCTTTTAACGTTTACACGCTCATACCTTTACACTAGGATTCCTTGTGTCGCAGATGGCATGGACACAAACACAGAAACACAAGACAAACACCCAAGAACCGAGGACAAACTTCATGCTCACCACACAAAGTGTGCCCCGGCCGGGATTCGAACCCGGAATTGGTCGGTTAGGGTTGGAACAGATATAAACTTAACAAATAATTAGCTAAAATATAGAAACTGACTGTAATTTGGCATATCTGTGTGCATGTAATGTGCCTAAGGAGCTCCTGTGACACGTTATATGCTCATGAATGTGTTTACTTGTGTGTGTAAAATTTTGACGTGTGCAATCGATACCTGAGATCTAAAGGAATAAATGAGTTTGAGTATGAGTTTGGCCTCTCGTTTCGAAGGCAGGGCTACTACCAACTAAGCCTCGGAGGTTATACATTATTATGTAAAAGTAATAATGTTTTTATGGCACGTAGAATGTTTTAGAATCGTGGGTTAATTATGTTTTATGTTGTAATTCTAGATACGCAGTTGCGGTTTGGTTAAGTTTTAGTTTATGAGTCTTAAACTCAAATTATTTATAGTTATTGTTATATTTTGGGCTTTATTTGAAGATCTGCTATCCAAACTCAATTTTCCTGATGAGTTTATGCAAATGAGAAAACTTAAAGATAAAGTGTTGTAATTAACGTTATCACCGAGTGTACAGGAGATACAATCTAATACGAGGCCTTGAAACTGTAATTTCAATATTTTAACATGATTAAGACATACAATCCGCCAAATAACAGATAAATAATTTGAGTTTAAGACTCATATTATTTTTTTAATTAATTTAATTTCCCTTTTATTTTTATTCCTTTAAGCTTTTATAATTGCTTTTGCATTTACTTATTCCTGGGTCTAGAAATGTGTATACCTATATTTCAACACAAATTTTCTTTTCCGAATCACAAGTCCATCGTTCTATCCTTCAAAGCCTTTAAATAATATTTTTTTTAGTCGACTTAATTAATAAATATTTGTTATTATTATACTTTTAATAAGTGAGTGAACCGGTTTCTATCTTTGGCCCGTAGTAACAAAAACAAAGTATGCTCCCGTGTCATGGATGCCTGTGTTAGGTATCGTGTTGTTTGTCATGAGAAGTTTGTTCTCAGGTCTTGGGTGTTAGTGTTGTGTGTTTCAATGGTAGCCGCGTCGCAGGGAATCCTAGTGCAGGATTATGAATGTGCAAGCGTTTATTATTACTTTATTTATGTATTTGTCGTAGTTATTACAAAAATATTGCCCCGATACCAACTTAATATTCGTAACAAACGACCCAATATCAGCATTATTCAGAAAGCGCTCGAAACGCATTTGTCTGCCTGCAGTAGAGGCGGTGCGATAAATTCAACTGTCATGGAAGACGTGTGGAAACACCCATGCATCATCCAATACATTTCTGCAAAGAATATGGAGCTGAGTATGTATGAGTGAGCATGTAAGGGGAAGAGAAAATTGCATCGCATTATTGTTTATTATTAATATTACTATGTGAAGTATATTACTGGTAGAACACTTAAATACAGATCGAACATCGGTTTTGGTCACACAAATGCTCGTCTTAGGTGGGAATCGAACCCACGACCTACAAAGCAGGTTATATTTCAGACATATTATTTCTTATCGCTATAGGTATTTATTGTTTTTTTTTTTTATATGTGTAATATAATCAGGAATTCTATGAATATTTCACATTTGAATTCCAACTTGCTAATGTGTTTCTCAGATAAGATACATATCTATTAAATTGAATATAAATTTGTTCTAAGTCTAAAAGCACTTTATCAGCTTTAGATTGAAACGGATCTGCTTTCACTATCACCTTTAGTTCCAACTTATCAACCTTCTACTTTTCTCGGAAAAGTAATTTCACAACATACTCATTTCTCCCGCCAAATACGCTTACATACATTCTCATACAACTATGAAATTACAATATACTATCAGTTATTAGCCAGCAAAACTCAAATCATGATTATAACATTAAATGTCAAAATAATCCTTCACTATCGATCGTTATGAGTGTCCTAACGGATACTGTTAAGAATCCGGTGTGCGTTTTTGTATAATATTATGACTCAATATGATCGCGAAGTTTTGATAAATTCGCCTGTCACGAAAGACGAATGCAAAACCATCTATAGCTTTTACCTGTGTGTGTTTTATGAAAAAAAATGTGGAAATGTTTTTCGATGAATGTTGAATGCCGATAAAATAGGTAACATGAGTATTCGCGTTCTCAGGATTTGAATAATGTGATGTGAGGAGAATAATTTGTCTGTCACGTAAATCGTATAAGCATGTGTCTCGCGGGCTCAGCGTTACGTAAACATAGCTGAAAGGTATTGAGGGCTTTTAATTTTCGAAAAAAAAAAAAAAAAGTTCCAACTGGCTCGATACATGTCGTCGGATCACACACAGTTGGTTAAGTCAGTCACGATATTAAAAATGTCTGATTGTTAGAAAAAGCGTATCATGTACTCCATGGTAAAAGCTCACTTCGCTTTTGTTTCGTGTGTGCGGTAATTTCATGGTGTTCTGAACTAATTTTTATTTTGTGTTGCTATATATTTTTATCACTTCATCCAGTTTGTTCTACGCTCTTTATCGAAGAGAAAAACGATGATTGCATTTGTTTCGGAAATCGAGCATGACACACGGCCCTGTCATGATTAAATAATTTCTAATCTTCAATTCGTCTCGAATGTTTCTTCTTCTTCTTATTTTTGGCCTTTTGTGTTGATATGATTCAAATAAAAGTTGATTCAAATGAAATATTTCATTAATTAGACATTGACATTCAATTTGTTTTTGACATCCTACTATGTAAAAAGCATCGTCATCTGGTATCGATGTTTTGAACATGGCCGCTAAAAGCCCTCCCTGTGAAGTGTGGGTATTATATTGTAAGTGAAGAGTATTTCAAACAATCAATTTAGAAAACACCGAGCCGAGAGACGAAGCAAAACAGAGTGCATATTTCATGGTTCCGTACCCAAAGAATAAAGGAACACTTATTACTAAAGTAATAGCTTAGTAATAAGGTTTAACTACTATTAAAAATAACCCGTAATTGTACTAATTACATCTACTTATCAGCTATAAACTTTATGGACTGTTTATTTTGAAGCATAAGCTTAAGCACTATTAAAATGTTCTGTAAAATGCGTTATTATGCCAGATACTTCAACAAATTATGATATATATAGAAATTATCTAGTTCCACACACACACACACACACGCACACACACACAGACAGACATACATACAAACTTTCGCCTTTATAAAGTTAGTGTGATCATCCGGATAGTCGGATTTTTCTGTATAAAATGTATGTGCTTTCATCATCATCATCATCATTATTCATTTATTCACTTTAGGACACAGTGGACACTTAGTTTCGTTAAAATAACAATTTTTGTAGCAGCTGTACATAAGCCTTGTCAAATATGAGAAAATATCTCTCCATGTAAAAATAATCAAATTTATAAGTAATTGTTTACCTACAATAAAAAAATCTTTCAATCTACTAGCTAGCCAGAACATATCACAGCTAACAAAGATTGATAGTACGACAATGCACTAACGTAATTATCAATGACAGCGCGTATACATCGTAGAGCCTTGTGTGGAACTGTCACATTAATTAAGGAAAGCTCGAGGAATTGTTTAGTAGGTAATAATATATAGTGCTTATATTGGTTAAATTAATATTCCGAAGCTACTATTGGTGACAAGACACATAATGTAGAACTAGCCTCACAGCTCAGTTGGTAATTACTAGCTCTGCCTTCTGCGCTGTAGGTCTGGGTTCAATTCCCACCCTGTACAAGCATTTGTGTAGCGAACATCGAACATAGATGTTTGTTAAAAAAAGTACTATATATGTATTCTATCAGTTATCTTGTTCCCATAGTACAAACTATGCTAAGTTTGGAGCAAAATAGCGATGTGTGAAATGTCCAAGAATATTTTTTTATAAAATGGGTGTTTAAACTATTGGCAGGTCTCATTCGGTTAAAGAATTATAAATAACTTTTTAATATACAATATCGTAATACGCGTAGGAAGCATTACTTTTGCGAATTTACTGTGTATAAAACAAAATACAGATCGTAAACATAAAACGAACCCTACGTCAAAATTTACAACGAATCTAAAAATAATATACCCGCACTTAAACGTAAAAATAACGACTCGGACCCATGGGACTTGGGTATTTTTGTAAAACACTCAGAATTTTAGGATTGAGGAGACACAACAAAATCACCCTAATATTATTATATTAGGGTGATTTTGTAAATGTACTGGATGCAAGGAGCCGAAGACCGGGCTCAATGGCGTTTGCTCGGAGAGGCCTATGTCCAGCAGTGGACTGAAATAGGCTGATGATGATGATGATGATGATTTTGTAAAGGCGAAAGTTTTTATGTATGTATGTTTATAGATCCTTAAGAGATTGTATATAAATAAAATTGAGACCAAGTAGGTAAGCGCATCACATGATCAATTAGACAATTCTTGATTTAAAATGTTTGTGTTAGTCTAAATTATCTTGTTAAAGTAAGATAAACGGTAAACGGAAAAAGAATAAGAAGGCTCGTAAAATTAAAAAAATTGGGAAGAACTGAATATGTTTTTTTCTATGGGGTTGTAATTGCTTAATAAAATGTACTTTGATGGCTCATTGTCAAATTGTCAATCAAAACAGGACAAAAGCGAGTAAACTAATTAATAAAACTGAAACATATTTTATCCATAAATTATATGAATTTGTTCAGTCATATTTCATGTCTTTCGAGTTGATAACAATCTATCTACCTGCTATAGATTAAAATTATAGCCTAAGTTTTAAAACAATCTAAGACCTGGCCACTACTTTAAGTCGAGAGCCATCTGCTCCCACCAAAGCCCGGGTAAAAAAACCCTTGTTTTTAATTCCATTAAAAAAAGGCTATTATTTCAAAACAATTACTGAGCCAGTTAGCAGCCAGTTTATCTACCTGCTAATGATCACAAATAGCTTGGACAAGGAACAAATTAAGCAAGAAACTTACGAGTAACTTGGGAGAACTTAGATTAGTGTTCTTTTTTTGGTGCAGAATTATTTAAAGGTTGGTCATTAGGTAAATAAAGACTATTTATAGGAAACAAATTCATGGTAGGACAAATTAAAGTCTTCTTATATGAAGTGGCATAGCAATACTAACAATAATAGCAATACTGTACCAGCCTCTAATGTTCCCACTGCAGGGACACCGGCCTACTCTCGATAATTGAGAGTGAATGGGCTTTGATCTACCACGGGAGCCCAATCCAGATTGGTAGATGTCACAGGTCTTCGAATTTATGGTTCTGGTTTCGAGAACGTGGTATTGCGCACATAAATTTTTCGAGTGAAAAAACTCATTGGTTCACATGTTGGTTTGAAACAGCAACCTTCAGATTGAAAGTCGGCGTTTATGACCCTGGGCCACCACGCTCTGATAGCAATACGGCTTTACTCTATCCCACATATAGACTAATTAAATAAATTGCATGTAGTAAGTTAACTTTCGATAGGTTCCTATATGTATATGTATATTTATGTTAACTACTAAAGGGACGGAAGAACCTATAGTTAGTATTACTCTAATCAACAGTAATACGATCCAGGTCTTGCTTAAGACTTGGGTCTTCTTATACTTTGGTTGAGCCTTTCCAATCAATGTTGAAACCCAAGTTTTTTGCATTGCGTTGCTCGTCTTGTTAAGACAGAGATGTAAAGTCTCATGTGTCTGAAATTTATCTGGCCCCTAATTCAATCACTGTGCGTGTAAGTACTGTATGATGGCGGTACTTTCTTGAACGTCTTCGAATTGTTTAGGAGGGATATTAACGAGAGTCTAAAAGGTATAATATAACAAATGAGTACCTACGTCTATTGTATTTTTTGATCCTCTAAAAACGCGCTAACTGCAGGTGAGGTGACGTATTTATGATGAAACAAATTACTGGTCATCAACATGCCTGCTACTGTAATTATATCAAAAAATAATTTTTCTTTTCCATTGTTTCAGCTACATACAGGTCGCGAAACCGCCGACAGCTAACGAACGAGTCACCGGAATCATTTGACGTTTTGGAAGTTGAGAAGTACATTGTCGGAGAGTTTGGGAACAGAGCGTGTGTCTTCGACAGAGTTTGCTCGCATTATGCCGCTAGAGCATTGGCTGAGCCGCGACCACAGATGGACTGGTCTGATGTGTTCAGGTAAATATTCTGCACGCTAAGTACACTGGTACAAAAAATACTACTTTATTGAACGAAGAGCATCTGCCGAAAGGGATACACTGAAAATTAGCGCTGAACAGTACCCCAATTGCCTGAAATCTGTCTTTGATTGATAAAACTTATGTATATGGTACAAAAAAGTTTGTCTTGGGTGGGAAATGAACGCACGATTAGTGTAGAAGGCAGACTAACTGAGAGGTGACTGTTAGTAAATATCTTACTTATAAAGGCGAAAGTTTTTATAAGTAAGATATTTGTACGTATATGTGTGTACGTGCGTGAGTATGTGTATGTGTTTGTACCACCTTATAAAACGGGTTTGGATGAAATTTTGTACCAGGTTAGCATATATCCTAGATTAACACATAGGTTAATTTTGATCCTCGAAATCTGACGGTAACATCGCGGGGCGCAGCTCGTTAATTATATGCCTATCATACGATTCCGTCTCATCTCCAAAACCAAATAATAGCCTAATACTCTCTTGCCTCACCGGCCTTGACATCACCTACTTTTCTATAACTTTTATTATTCATGTCGTGTTTCAAGGCCATCATTGAAAATGCGGGCTGTTGGCCACTGGTACGTGACAGACAATATACATTCATACATAGATTTATGACAATACAGACGATCCACCTGATTTTAAGTAGTTAACGCTACCCATAAACATCAAAAATATGGCTCAGTTCTTTCCCTACTAAAGTATTCCCAAGTTGAATCGCGTTACGCCCGTCACTCTGAGACCGGGATGCCTCAATTGACCGTAATTTCACTGGCACCCACACCCTTCCCCCGGAACACAGCAACGCAAGTGCACCACTGCTTGGCGGCAGATTACCAGGTGAGGAGGCATTACTTTTCCAAGTGAACTTGGCGCAAGTTCTACTGCTACTTTTTGTTAATCCTTTAGCACCACTCATGGGGGATCCGAGGGTATTCACCTACGGACGCGACCAACATAATCCCCCTTATTACTTAAACGGGCAGACCTAGTGTGTAAGATTATGTTTTTGTGCCTAACGTATTTCATTTTAACTACCTTCGACGGAAATATCGTTAAACTGGCAACATAATTCGTACGCTTGTGTGCGTTGCAGTAGTATTAATAATGTAACTCACGCACACATTGGTTAAATTCGAACTTCATTGTTGAACTAAATTTTATTTGAAAATCTTATTCATCTATGTATATTATTTCTATTCCCAAACCTATGTAGGAACTTATAACTTTAACCTAATTCACCCCTAATTTTAGTTGGGTTGGAAAAAGTTAGATCTTTGTTACATGCATTCCAATCTCGAAACTTCTTTACGAGTTTTATATAGAGATGAACTTACATATCACCGAACAAAAGAGAACATCGTTCCGAGTTGCGGTATCCGTGTAACTGAGAAACTAAATTTGTTTATTTGTTTCGAATACGTTAACCAAAGTTCGATTACTCGAATTATTTCATCGAAATCTTTTTAATCGATGCAACAGTAACGATTTTTGTCGTTAATTTTGTGGTAACCATTTAATCAGGTGGGCCGTCTGCTCGTCCCGTCTATATAGTCACATAACATAAAATTATCGAAATCTCGATTATCTTTTGATTGATGTAATAGTGCGAAATAATTTCAAGGACAATGTATTGGACACGTGGTTGAAGTAGGTCACTAAAGATGTAACAGTTACAGTCACGCAATGGGTCAGCGGTGTCCAGTCGTCCAGCAACTTGAATCGTTATGTGACGTTAACGCAATCGATGACGCAAGCGCAGCGAGCTGGCAAGAATTTCAAACATGTTTGGATAAAACTTGTTGACTACCCTCACAGCTCAATTGGTAGTTTTGCTTTCTGTTGGTCGTGGATTCTCATTCAGGATAAACATTTGTGTGACAAACATAAATGTCTATGTCTGGATGTCCAATGTATAATTAGTATGTATCAACAAAAAAAGTATTAAATAAGTGATCAAATATACAAAGTACCATAGTACAAACTATTCTTGATTTGGGGCTAGGCGGTGTGTGAAATGATAATGAATATTTATTTTTATGTGTAAGTACAAAAACATACAAAATAATGTATATAAAAGATAGTGCTTAGTTTGGGGCTAAACGGCACTGTGTTAAATTATGTGAATATCTATTTAGGTTTAAATATTTAGTAACGCCTATAGCGCTTCATTCAACTTCAACACGATAGTTATGAATCTACTAACGCTTGCTATACGTTAGTCGTATCTAAAAGGTCTAATCGAGATTTCGAATTAAAACATATAAAACAAGAAACAGTAAAATTGCTATTACGACAAATTAACCAGAATTTATCTATATGAAATCTTCATCACGATTAATCAATTATTATATTAAAATCGCGTATACTCTCTTTACTTTTACAGGCGTAAAACATTATTGAAAAGGTGCACGTGGAGATATATTACATATATTTTAATAAGATAGTTATGACATAAAAACAATATCGACATAAGATAGTTTATAATTATTCTGTCGTAATTATTTTTCTAGGTTCTATTCCGTTCAAATCATGAATATGAAATTAAATGATTATTCGCTTGAGACTATAATTATTATTAATTTATTTTGTCATTGTTTCAACTAATTTTCATGCTACTTAAGAATACTTGATTCTAAGTCCTTGATCCAACGGTAATTACAACGGTTTTCTAAATTAACGATGTTGATTATTGCTTATTACTTGTAATGGCTGTAGTAATTAGAGATTGAGAGAATTGTTAATTATCATACTAATAAAGGCGAAAGTTTGTATGTTTCTATGTGTGTGTGCGTGTGAGTGTTTGTTACTTCTTCACACTCAAACCTTGGGACTAGGATCGCTTATATCCTTGATCCTTGACAAACGCTACTTTTGATCTCGAAATAGTCCAGTGTTCCCTTAGGATTGCCAATCGCGGCCAAAAGTTTAAAATGCAAGCGTTGTTTTAAAGGTTGTTATGTTACCTTTATTTAAAGATCAGGTAATGTAGGTACTCCTAACCGAAGAACATGCATGAGGAATGTGATGAGCAAATGAATTTATCATCGTCTTCTACAAAGCAACGTCGTTTGTTGCTACAGTTGCAATGCAGTGTAATCGCTTTGGAGCCTTCATAATGAAAATACGATCCTAGTTTCTGGTGTAATATTATCATCGCGTTTGCCCTGTCATATTATGCAATACCGCAAGACACTTTCACTGCACACTTGTCAAACAAAAACACACTCTATCACAAATATATAAGTTTCTTCCTCTATGATAACCGTATAACTTGTAATTTCATATTAAAATACACTTGTCAATCAGAAAGCTACCCTGTCATAGTGTCTTACGATCTACTGTGGAGTTTTGTAATTTTCTTCTTAGATTACATACAGCTTAGAAGTATACGTATGAACGACTAAGGTGTTAGATTGTTGTTCAAGTAATTTGTTAAGGCTTTATTCGAAGTCTGCGATGATTGAGTACCTAAGATAAATCACTAGATTTAGACAAATTTACATTGACAATCGCAAAAGAACAAAATAATTGTTTTGACGAAAGTGACGGAACGATGTCAGCCCACCTGCTGTTAAGTGGTTATAGTCGCCTATAAACAACAATTCGATTCGAGTTTCGAGACGACACTGCCTTGAGAAGATTAATCCTTCCACCCGAACACAGCAACGCGAATGCATCACTGCTTGGCAACCATTACAAGGTGTGGGGTCATTACTTCTTCTTTGTACAAGTTCTTTTGCTACTGAATATGTCTACCAATCCGGATCGCACTTTGCAGCTGCAGTGGGAGCATTAGAGGTTGGGTGATCTGTTCTATAGACTCCCACGCTCGTCATATCTTATATTTGATAATATCAACTTTATTTTTCAGTGGTTACAAACGTTCCCGGGACCAAGACAAGGAGTTCTTCCTCCTCAGCGTCTTCCTAGGAGACATCGTTGGCTCCCCACAACTCTGCCACCAGCTTGGAAAGCGGAGAAGTTGTGATGAACAGCAGTTACTGGGCGATTACTATGAAAATAATTACGACTCGAGTAAAGTTGACCAATTCGAGGCAAACTAACACAAAACTAAAAATTAAATAACTATGATAAGGTAATTAAAGAGTTGAAATTAGTGCAATTGTTAAAATAAGCTATTAGACGTAGGAAAATTGGTAATTATAAAAAAAAATATGTTTCCTTGAAAGGTTGGCTGGTTCAGAGGTAGGTAGGTAAAACAATATTTAATGTTATAGTAGGGTTTTAAACCGTTTATTTCTCCTTTAACTAACAATAGAAAACAATTTCTTTTTCAGAATTACAACTTTTATTTTTTCGTCACGTGATGTGTCTTGATAACAGATTAATTTATTTTCCTTGTTAAATTTATTTCCTATTTAAATGAAAATCAAGGGTTTTAAATTAAAATCAAATTTAAATTAAAACTTTTACAGGTCGAAACATTGAACAAATCATTAAATCGTTAGTTCTTATGTTAGTTTTAAGCAACTGTAAACCACATCAAAAGAAAAGTGATTTTTTTAATTAACATGTATCATTTTGTTTAAAATATAGATGTAAGCCTATTAATTATTATATCATAACTATGTATAAAATCTCCCTCTAATAATTAATTATATTTCCGTCCTTATTTGTTTCTAAGACCAAAACCATGTACCTATACAGTTACCAACATGATATTTGTCACTTAAGCTAGAATTGTTAATGCTACTTTATAATGTAACATAATAATGTATTTTATTCAAACATAGATTTTAGCACTATCGTCGTGAATTCTTCCATCTAATTGCCACACTTAACAGGTGACATTTTGTTAAAATATTGGAACACAAACGTTAAATGCAATGAATTGAATGCTACAAGCCAATGAAAACTCATGAAGGGCCTAATTCAATTAAAAATATACTTTTTCGCCAGAACTGTGCTAACAGTATCGAGTATTTTTATGATCAACCAAATAATACAGAAACCTTTTGATTTTCATTGCTTACCTTAACTCTGGTGAAAAGGAGCTATGTTTTTTACAAACTCATAAAAACAAGGGATACGTTCCTACGCTGACGTAGAAAGCGCATTTTAATAGCACAATTAACCCTCCGCTGCTTCTGAAGGAAGCTGAATTAAATGATCGAACAATGATCAGCGGATATAAGCAGCGCTGCTTATACGCGGTCAAGATTGACCAAGTCACCACATCATTCAATTCATCAACGCTGCATTGTAGTCATTAGAATGGAGCGCAGCGTATTTTTGACTGCCAAAACCTTGGTGATTAATTTGTGACTAGATTTCAACTCCCGCAAAGTTGTTAATGTTTAGCCAGAGGAAAATTCACTCAGATTTCCGGTCCAATAAAAATAGCTTTTATCAGATTTCACTCCGATTTTATAGCGGCCGGTATCGGATGTCAATTTCTATCATAATACAGCGTTGGTCTGTCACCAAGCGGTAACACACCGCTCGTATTTCTTTCCTTCATGTGATAATTACTATGCTATGCTAGGTTAGACTATGCTTGCGACAGCTTCCATTACGGTGTAGATTTATCCAGGCACAGAATAAAATATATTAGTATCAGGGTGTTCCACACGCGACCCATTTTATGCGTTGACAATCAGCGGATATTAAAGCTTGTATTTACGGGGTTTTTATCGCGTTATTACCTTATTATTTTCCTTCCTCGATAAAGCACCGTCGATACAAACGCGATAGAACACCGTACATCCATCGTGAAAGTTTGAGAAATACATAGCTATTAAGGCCCTTACCGTTTGAATTACAGAGATAAAATATTTGTTACTTTATTAACATAGATTGATTAAATTGAGTTTCAGGGTATTTTAAGTATTGAAAGAAGCACCTGTATATTGTATTTACGCTAATAGTTAAAGATATACAATTAAGCTTTAAACAATATGGTTTCAAAATGTTCGTATAATAATAGTCTTTGTTTTACAATATCAAAATAATGTGAAATGTCCAGTTTTAATTTTCATTTGTTTTTCATGTTAACCATAGGTAGTACTAGTCACATGCTGTTAATCATAGAAAAATAATAAAATATAATTTTTGCCTTTTACTTCTGTATATCTATATTGTTAAGAATCCGCTACGACTTATATCTACACATTTCTGTCGCATACCGTAAATTTTACAAAAAAATGTACATACCTTATCCTAACAATTACAAACACAACGAAAAAGAAATCGGCCAAATTGGTTGAAACTTTCTCAATATAATTGGCAATTAATTTGTTTTTATATTCCAATACGCGAATTAAAGTAAGCACTCATACTCCTCCACTAGGATTCCCTGCATCGCAGGTGGCATGAAACACAGAAACAAGACAAACACCTAAGATCTCAGAACAAACTTCATGCTCACCACACAAAGTGTTCTCCGGCCGGGAATCCAACCCGGGGCCCGTCGCTTCGAAGGCAGGCCTACTAAGCCACGGAGCCGTTATTTTACTGAATCAAATCAGAAAATAATATTACCTCGAGTGCAAAAAATGTTTCGTGCAAAGGCATTATAACCGAAACCTCAATTTTGTATTCCATTTGCTGGGATAACCATTCAATACGAAGATGAATAGAATACGCATTTACCTATTTCCAATATCTATTGAAATCTGCTCTATTCATAACAACAATAGTATACATAAAATATAATCTGAAGCACATCTGGCAGATAATAGCTAATCATTGATGGGCTATTATTTTAACCGTATTCAGAATAGATTGAAGTTCTCATATTTGTTACGCGATTTCTCTGCTAACATTGAATAAATTATATTTTTTCTATTGAGTAGATTGGTCTTATAAGGTAGTGCATAAAATGATCTAAACGAAAATTTAAGTATAATTTCCATATGTTATAAAAAGCTAAAAAATATCAGTGATTAAAGCGAAAAGGAGAGAGAGATATTGCTCTCTCCCCTTTTTGATCTAATACAGACAGTATCTATAATAATATACAGTCATGTTTTAATTTGTTCCTGAACCGGTAAATGTTTATTCAGTTAAATTAAATATCCAAAAGCTCTTCTCAAAAGCAATAAAATTTCACTCATTTTCATTATTTGTAACACAAACATTCACAAATTTCATCAACCTGAAAAAAATATTCCGAACAAGATGTTTTCTAAATAAACCCCTAGTCTAATTATTTTTATATTCTGTTTTGCCGTGAACAGGCAGGAACACGATATATCCAATTAGGAAGTCCGGGGAGGGTGAGCTGAAAAATAAAAATTTAATCGAGGTATACAGTTTGCTAAATGCGTTTGTCAGTCAGAGGGGTTTTTTTCAGAGAATTGGAAACAAAACCTTTTGATTACCATCTGCATGTAAATTGGATTACCGTCCCATAACTACAGCAATATACGATGTAGGTTTTCCCCTTCTTTAAAACTACACAAATTTAAAAAATCTTATAAGTAATATCTGTAATATCTACTTGAAATGAAAACTAGCTTACTGCTGCTACCCAGGGTTTCGTAACTCCAAGTGTATTTTAAGACAATTTCTTAGCAAATCCGTTATTTATATTAATATAATTAAAAATGAAAAATCCAGACCGGTACGGCATATGATTAAAAAGAAGACAGCCCTTTGAATGTAAGACAGACTGACGATGTTTATGACAAAGCCAGGGCCCTAAAAGCGAAAACACTCACTCACTCAATCACTTCTGAGGATTTTATAACTCCAAGGTGACAAGCTAGCATGCGGACCTGGTTATAGTAGTCTAGTGGCGGTTACTGTAGTTTCAGCGAGCATTGCAGCAGCCTTACTAGCATATTAAGTTTATAATGTAATATGTACTCAAGCAGTGTAACTGTGTTGACGTCCCATACCACACACAATGTCGGAGTTGTCACCGCAGCGTTTGCCTAATTACCGCACGAACACCAAACAATGTTATTTGGTTGCGATCTGTAGGTACTTCTACAAAACAGTTGCTTTAATTTTGAACAAGAATATCCCACTTTGCCGCCTCCTAATATCAGACTAATATTTTCAAAGCAGAGACATCGGCCTACTCTAGGCAAGTGAGAATCAATGTTTTGTTCAAGAAGACTCGCCGGTTTATACTATGAGTTAATTTTCTTACAAAGAAATTATATGCACTCGTGAATTTTTACACACCACACAACATAACCAGAAAACATAAATACACCGCATTTCTTATATTATATTATTCTGTCCACGACGTTACGTATTTACTACAAGACACGTATTTAAGCAAAGGAAACCAAAGTTTCCATCAGCGCCATCTATGAGCTTGACGGGGAACTAAAATGTAAGGTAAGATAACCACTACATGAAATAGAAACAGAACCTTGGCGAGCTCAGAAACAACTTTCGCTTGCCTCTCGCAAAAAAGGAATAACGCTAATACCTGGGTAAATAATATCAGCAAACATTCATAGATGTCGCTAATTTTATATTACAATAAACAATAACAAACAACAAAAAATAACTTTTAAAATTGGTCCAACCGATCACGCATGATATCGTGCCCAAGGGAAATAGGGATTCATCTTTATATAAATTCATTTGTATATAGATAGATTTCAAAAATTCAAAATCGTGTATTGTTTTGTTTGTAATCTGCAACAGCTTAACTTACGCACACATAAATTCAAGCTTTTAACCACGAAGAGTCAGGCAGAGATCAATGGGCGACTTTTTACTTGGGTGTCATATTAATGTGGGAACGTAGGCGTAATAGTGATATCGCCGCCATGCCGCCATGTTTATTCAACGAATAACTCTGCTGTAACTTTCCTTCAAGTAAAATAATTTCAATAATCCCACAGCCGAGATGAAACTTTTAGTAACCCATTTTCAAACAAATCAGGGAGAACAGATTGACCTGAAATATAGGAGTAAGCACGAGTATATAAATAATATAATCTAAAAACAACTATAGAAAATAAAAAGCCAAGAGCAAGTCAGACTTTGAACGCTTTAAATAATGAGTAATCAACTTTCAAGACCGCGCTTATAATAGAGGTAGGTGTCTATAAGGTTTTCTGCGGCAATTGACAGAATAATTTATAAACTTTCACAGTTCTATTTTATTGCAGTGCCGAATTAACCACGTAGCAAGAGTAGCAATTGGTACGGGCCACGCTTATCCAAACCCGCCCACACCCGCCTGACCGTAATTTTTTGAGTGAAACTTATTAAGACGTGGTATATTGAATTTACTTGATGTCGCTATTATAATACAGTAGGTAAATTGAAATATTAACAAAATTGTAACCTGGCAATTTATTATTGTTTTATTTTTAGCACTAAAGGACCCACATCAGATCAAGGGCCCTCGATAGTTTTCAATGAGGCCCGCGCTTGTCTAATCCAGCTCTAGTAGCTAGGCTGTACCTATGCTATAAGTGTACAAATGTGACATATTTAAAAATAAAAAACGACTTTAGTACGCATCCCTTATTTTTCGCCCTCAGGCGTATCTCCAGCCACTTTACCACAGGAAAGCAAAGTACACAACTTTGTTTAGTTGGGGAATAATATATACCCCAAGTAAACCTTTGACTTAGGCACCATACTTTTTCCAGTTATTTTGATTTAACAAACAAACTATTGAACCGATTTTGTTAAAAATTGGAACAATCTGAAAGTATATACGTACAAATATAAAAATTTAAATTGGTTGATAAATGACAGAGTTCTGAAGTAACAAACATTATAAAAGAACCGAATTGATAACCTTCAACTTTGGTAGTCGTTTAAAAACATAAAGTGACAAAAAATATTTTTTTTTAAACGATTATACACTCATACCCAGCACTAGAATTCCCCGTGTCGCAGATGGCATGAACATACACAAAAACTAACCTTCTCCTTTGGTAGTCGTTAATAAACATAAAGAGAATTTTTTTTTTTTTAAACGGTTACACACTCATACCTCTTTACTAGAATTCCCTGTATCGCAGGTGGCATGGACAAACACAGAAACACAAGACAAACACCCAAGACCCGAGAACAAACTTCATGCTCACCACACAAAGTGTGCCCCGGCCGGGAATCGAATGCTTCGAAGGCAACTAACCCTTATCAATTACTTATTATTTTTTATTTTCCAGACTAATATTTATTATTAACTATTAAATTTATTGTTATTATCATTACTGCGTGCACCTAATATGCTGAAACGAAGATTTGTTTCGGAGAGGCATTCTAGGCTCGATTGAAAATAAATAGAATGATTACTTCATAAACTTATATTATTGAATACGTGTTTATAAGAAGCTGATGAACGGGACGTAATAACACGACTCGTTCCAAAAACGAAAAGCTAGGACAAAAAATTAGGACATAATTAATTATTAATTTTATCAAATGTCATTTCGGTGGTCAGTTGTCTTGTTTTGCATGCTACATATACGAGTAGTAGGTAAGCATTTGTTGAGTAAATCTCATTTGTAAATATAAAATTGTATTAAAAGTCTCTCGACTCTTGTAAAAAGGGTTTGCATCCACCGGTACCGGGATCAGATTGAATTAATTAGCCCCGGATCACAGCGAGTTGTCCACCAATACCGAGATCCGTTTCCCACAAAAAAACAACAAATTACCCAGGTGGTTCCAGGTTTAATTACCTATTTATATTCTAGGTATATTAATAGATTAACTCAGTAAATAATAGCTCACTCAGTCTCGCTTAGCAAAAGTGGGCAACACAGTGGCTGAAGATAAATGTAACCAAGTGTCAATGAGCCTACTTTTGAGGTCAGTGATTAGATGATTTTGTTTTCTTGATTCTATTAAATCTTTGCAACATTATGAATGAAGAGCGCATCAACGCCAAATGAGGAAATTCATATTATGTAATGATAAACAAATTATTCAGAATAAATTGCATTAGCTGGCACATACTGGTGTGTGGTTAGCAGGGGCCGTATTCTTGGGGAAATGTGACATGCTATTATATTATACATTAAGTTAAATATATTCAAATCAGTATGTTAATTCTAAAAGAAATACAGCTGAAGCTCTATATTTTTTGTAATTTTCATATTTATGCGTGCACATATGTTTGGCTGAGGAATCGACGCGCAAGTACAATATTTTTATACCCTGTATACAGGTGGCATGGAAAAACACAGAAACACAAGACAAGCGCCCAAGATCCGAAAACAAACTTCATTCAATCCACACAAAGGTCCCAGGCTGGTAATCGAATCCGAGACTCCTCGCTTTGAAGGCAGGGCTACTACCACGTAAACTGGACAACACCATGGATCCGTCGCAATAAGTTTACATTATTAGATCTATTTTTAAAATAGTGAAACAGTTATTGAGTATGAATACACCAATCAATTGGCTTAGTTCATATCCATTACAATATAATGGCATGCTTGCCTGTTACGAAATGTCCAGTGAAATGAAAACATTTCGAGGAAATCCGGATTGGGCTCCCATAGTAGATCAAAGCCCATTCATTCACTCTCGGTTATCGAGAGTAGGCCGGTGTCCCTGCAGTGGGAACATAAGAAGCTGAAAATATCGGTAAATTCGAAAAATTACTACCTGTATTTTTTTAGCCGAGCCGTGTTCCAATGCGATCTATCTATGATTGTCTAGTCCTCTGGCACACTCCCAGTATTTGGCAGAAGTTTTGAGCAGGTGATCTGCTGTCCATATTTTATTGAAAGATATTATTTGTCAATAGCCTCCATCCATAAACATAGCAAGTGATACCCATGTCCAATATTCAAATCAAAAATTTTAATTCGATTACAAAATTTACGTAAGTTTATTGATCTAGTTCGTGGTGTAGAAATTGAGCTTTTTTGGAATTTTGGAATAGTTGTATTATTCAAAAGGCTAGAATTTTGAATTATAATTATGTGAATAATTATACGTTGTCTCATTATGTTTTTTAAAAAGGATGTTGAATGTGGGCTTCTATTGCGTAATATTATTGTTTTCGTTTCATATTTGTGTTGGAAATTCAAAATCATGAAGTCGATTGAACATACTTGTACTCATACATAAAGAAACATAAGATTAAAAAGTTTCAAATTATATGTAGTATCTTTATATGTAGTAACCAATTATAGACTCAGTTATTTTGAATACTTCTCACCTATAAAATATAATCTGATGTGACCGAATCTAAATAGTGTGAAGTATTTTGAAGGATTTTTAAGAATGATCTATAGAAATAATACCTAGACTATCGACATTAGCCTTGCCGCGAAGGTTTTGAATTTAAATTTAATAATGCAATGATTGTTTTAAAATTCAGTTGGTGCCTAGCTTTGTTACAACAATACCCGTTAATTGTATATTTGGAGCTTGATCCTTCAAATGATGAATGATGATATTTTTAAATCACTTTACATTTAATTCATCTTCTTGATTTCGTGCGAGTATGTAGCCAATTTTGGTGTCAGAGTTTTCAAGCCGCGTGAAGGCCTCCAATATGGCTTATCGACTAGAATATGCGGGAACGACATCTTAACGTAATCTCCGATGCACGGATGCGCTTAGTTCAAGGACCACGGTCACCCATCCAATTACTGATCGGGCGGAGAGTTGCTTAACCCAAATGATCTGTAAAGATCAACTAAGCAAGCTTCACCACGAGCGCTTGAGTGCGGTGGTTACACTTAAGTTTATTTACTGCGTTTTCAGTGAAGGAAAACATCTTGAGAAAACCGGCATGGCGAACCAAAAATTCGAAAAAATGTGACATCTACCAATCAGTTTTGCACCCGTATTAGACAAAAGCCCATTTACTCTCCCTTATCCAGAATAGTCGCCATTGTCTGTGTAGACACCGACTTACTCTCAAACTTTGGAGTTTACTACGGAGAGAGACAGAGAGAGAGAGAGAGAGAGAGAGAATGAGCGACCCTGTAATAATAGTTGCTGTTTGTAAGTAAAAAAAACACAATCTCGACAATTAAAAACATAGCTTGCCTACTTGTTTCAGCGCGGTCGAGTAAAAATTAATTAAAACCTGTTTTATCTTTGATCCATTCTAAGCCAGTAATTAACAGTTTCTAATCATACTTTAAGATCAAAAATTTTACTTTTGCTTTATAAAATCTGCCATCTTAGTTTTCAAAAGAAATTATAATGTACTAGCAGTGCCTCGTGAAATTACCCGCGGTTGGCCATCCTAAGGAAACACTGCACTTTTCCGAGATCAAAAGTAGCCTTAGTGTTAATCTAGGATATAAACTAGTATGGTACCAAATTTCACCCAAAGCCACATTCGTTTACACACACACACACACACACTCACACACACACACACGCACGCACACACGTACGCATGTAAGCACGCCCGCCCGCTCGCCCGGTCCTAAGGTTTCTACTCCAAGCGGTTCAAATATATCCACCATCGAGCGATGAATATTTGCGCCGTTTAAGAGCTTCCGCTGTTGACGTGGCGGATCCGGCTCGCACTGACGTACCTGGAAGATGGGATGGAGCTATGGTATCAACACAGGTGGCATCCCATTCTAGAGGCCGCCCTAACCTCCAAAAAATCAATGTTGTAGGCCATCACGACCATACTAGGTCCATCGTCGCGCATTAACCCGTTTGGCTCTAATTTAGCAAGAATGGTGGCGCTAAATTTATTTTTAACCTGCTACTTAAATGAGAAAAAATTTAGCCCACAAAAAGTTCAATTACTGTAATTAGGTAGCCCAAAATTTATTACATAGCATGGATGTGCTAACATTTGAAGTATAAATTGAGTAATTACAGAGAGGTCTATCAAAATCATGTAATTATCTGTAGCATTTCGAATCGATGCATTACATGAATTTATTGATTTATGGCGGTGTGAATTCAAATGGTCAAATGAATGTTTGTTGTTAACATTGAAGATTGAAGAGGCAGCAAATAACATGCAAAATTTATAGAAAGGCTCAAACGTATTTTTGATACTCTAACTGAATTAAATTGTATTGTGATGAGGAAAGGTCAACGTATTTAGGGGATCCAGGTTGCTCGCAGGTGAGTACCCACAGAGTCCCTATTTATATTCAGAGATACGTGTCCCCAGGGTAACAAGTGATGCAAAAAGAGGAATCCAAAATAGCAGTACACTTTGCACTGCCATGATGACGTAATCAAATCCTATTTTCAAGTGATAACTTATTATGTCACTATTCGACTGGCCTGGAAGAGATCGCTTTTAGCGATAGGCCGCCCATACTTATCTGTTTTATTTATTTTTTGTATGATTACTTTTGATGTTATGGTGTACAATAAAGTAATATTCTATTTGAACCAGCGATGTTTGATTGGATTTCCACATGAGTACCACTGAGCCATCGCGCTCTCATTGAAGACATAATGCGGCAAAATTCATGGAACTGTAGGAGCAGAAATTTTGTAAAATGTCTCTTGTAAAATTGTAACAATTTTTATGCTATTATTCAGAAAATAAATTAATACTAAGTACCATAAAGGCGAAAAATTATGTAATCTAGATCAACCGCAAAACTATTTAATTAAAAATCTATTGACCATGTATTGTATATTATTGTGTATTATACAATATTAAAGATCATAACTTGAGAACGTGACGGTTTTTTTTGGATTCGTAACTGTCAGAGAAGTTTTTAAGAAAGAAAAAACATACTAAATATATTTAGCTAACAGCACTTCTCATTTTCTTTATTAGAAAATTGCATCCATGCGACGCCAGGGCGGACCACTAGAACCAAACAAATGACTAAAAATTACAGGTGCCATTTGATCTTAAAAGCATGTGCTCCAATAAATGCATTTTATGTCGGTATCTACTCTTTATTACTTCTTCGCTCCATTTTATTGCACCTTAATACGAGTCGATAGGAAGATAAATGGTTTCGTAGGATCCTGGGCAATTCTTGCAGGAAAGCATTCGCTTTGTGTGATAAATTTATTAAAATAAGTAGATCATATTTTTTCTATTAAAGCAATAACATTAGCGGCCAAAAATGCCGTTTTGATTTCACTAGCATCGAAACAATGTACACAAAAAATTGTTATCTCATCATCAGCAACATCAAAACCAGGTACAATGTGAATGATTTGAAATGTAAACAATGATAGTAAAGGCTTTTCAAAGGAAACGATTTCAACGCGCTCTTTTGCTCATTTATGTTTCAAATGAGTCTGCTCCTTACTGCTAAATCTTAGTCCTTAATTGAGTCTGTTGGCAATTCGGAGCGTTCAAAACAAAACGCCCACCACGGTCAAGCAGACCAAGTCAACAAACCCTCAGCTTCCCTATCTTCCAGGCCACCCCACTACCGTAGAAAGTGAACGTTGCCCACCCGGATCGTCGCATGCGCATAGACCAACATACGCGGCTCGGCGGCGACGCGGATCGTACGCCATTTTCGAGTTTCAAACTTTCGAAAAACTATTTCGAACTAACTTCGTACCTTCTGTGCCAGTGCTGTAAGCTGTCAACATGAAACTGAATATTATTTTTATTCTTGGTAAGTCTTTTCTTTTAATTTAAACCGAATTCCCGCGCATTCGTACTACTAATCCTATATACTTATGTGAGAAGAAATAAGTGTATGAAAAATATTATAATATTTTAAATGTAACTTAATTATGTAATGTATACTTCCCGTTTTATTTTATATTTGTAGATCAAATAATGGTTAATTTTACGATTGCAATAAGCCATTGTAGGGAGGTT
The DNA here is from genome assembly GCA_921293045.1 of Aplocera efformata. NCBI lineage: Eukaryota > Metazoa > Arthropoda > Insecta > Lepidoptera > Geometridae > Aplocera > Aplocera efformata. The sequence goes on from OV121057.1 coordinate 6,028,409, forward strand.
GCATCCCTGATGGAAAATTGTCGCGTCATAGTTTAGTACTGACTAAATAAGGCCCGTTGAAATCCGAATTCCTGAGTTTGATGCAGTTGAATCATTCGTTGAATATATTAAAGTAATTTTATCAACCTACGTGATATAACCATAGTTGGAGAAAAAAAATGGCATTTGCTCTTTCCGGCATATAAACCCAAATAGTTAACTTATCATCCTAGAATGGCAGTGCAATTTCATTCAGTATGGTAAGTAAAAAAAAACTCTGCCAAGTGTGAGTCAGACTTGCGCTCAGAAAGTTCCGTAACAGTCGTAAAATCAACAGCATCAAATACGTAAATTTGTAAACAATGTTAACAACACAAAATTATGAAACAAAACATAGTTTTGAAGTAACTATGTTTTGTTTCATAATTTTGTGACAGCTGAGTTCAGTATACAATATTAATACATACATTATAAAATGAAAAGCTTAAGTCCTTACATAGTATAAAACAAGTCACTCCCGCTGTTTGTACGCTTAGATCTTTTAAACCACACAACGTATTCTCATGTATTTTTCAGCAATAGATAGTGATTCAAGAAGAAGGTTTTTATGTAGTATACTTGCATATTGTATTAGAGAAAAGCCGAGAGCCCGTGCAAAGACGGGGCGGGTCGCTAGTATTAAATAAGAGGGTATATTGACCTACTAGTAATATGAATCAAGGAACAAAAATCAAATAAAACTGCCGGTGACAAATCGAATTAAAAATAGTTTGCTGTCTGTAGTATAGTCTGTAGTGTAGTAGTAATATATTATTTGATTTGATTTTAGACCAAAACATGTTTTATGTTACCATGGAGATACAAAATAAACTTTAATCAGTGACGATAACGAAATATACGCATTATTTTCCTAAGGCGTTGCGCTACGGAGCCTTAAAATGTAGCCGATTGAGTAATTTCCTACATTTTATGTCAAGATTATGCCACTGCAATATACATAAGTTCTATAAATTTCAATAAATTACTACCGAACGCAATATCTGCCTTTTCCGGAACGTATAAAAACGACACGACAAAGTTTTGTACTTTGTCACGATATTTTCATATTGTGAGAAATCGTACATTTTCAATTCTTTATGTAAATGAAATCATTTCAGCAAGTAGGAATGAGTATCTTGCAGAAGTATCCCATCCATAACTGAATCTTTGTCGGCCCTATAGCCTTGTTGCTAGTACCCTGTTCCATTTAACGCTGTAAGAAATTGTCTGATGAGCAAGAAGTTTGTTCTCGGATCATGGGTTTTTGTGAACTGTATTAGTCCATACTATCTGCGACATAAGTAATTCTAGTGCAGGGGAGTCGCTTAATTTAGCCACCCAGAAGGCAATTATCATATATAACGTGATATGGATAATGTGCCCTCAGATGCACTATAAACCGTTATGATTATGATCGTTACTAGCTAAGTTAAAAGTAACTGCTTACAAGTACTTACCTGCTTAGTATCCCGTCAAAATGGAATATTATCGTCATCATATTTTGCGAAACGTAACAGTCGGTTACAAATTGTTTTTTTTTTACGGTTCAACTATCTTTATAAAGTCCGATATAAAACCTGAGTTATTAGTTATCTAATAAAAGTACATTAGATGTCAAAAAAAAAATATTTTTTATTAAAATAATAAAGTGGGCAGTGACTTTCAATAGGAATCAAATAACAAAACAATCCATCTCTGACATCACTGAGTATAATTATGGAATAATATACTTTCCTTCTTTTCGCTCCATTTCTTACGCTCGTCGTTTGCGGTATAATTTACGAGTCACGTACAGACTTGTTTACATCGACAGCAATTAAGTAACAATAAAATAGCAAAAACCAACTTTCTCACTTTTTCCTAGCTACAAAAAGTATTACCGCAACGACGATTTATACCACTTAAGTGCGCTACCGTCTTCCTCCCTCATCCCAACGTTGAGTCCTACAATTTTGTACCAGACAGCGGCCGATCTTCTGTTTAAAATAAGGGTAAAAAGTTTATTTCCCTATATATATTTTTTTATATTATACACGTTTTCAAATTAGATCTTAACTAGGTTTTATACGTGGCTTAGCTCGCGTTAATGTTGATTCTGACATCCAATTCCGGTTGTTTCATACAAAGTTTGCCTCCCCACTCACCCCCTATAAGTTTTTCGGAAAAAGTAACCTATAACCGTTTCCAGTCCCATCTGTCTCTATATCAAAATTCACCATAATCGATTCAGCGGTTTATGCGGGAAAGCGTAACAAACAAACAAACTTACTTCATCCGCCACCCATTACTATTATCAAAATCTATGTTCCGGTAGGTGCCGGTAAAATTACAGGCGCATGATAGAAGGCGACTTGGGTTTTCTCATACAACTGAAGTATGATCATACAACCCAAGTCGCAACTCGTCGCGCTGGACGTGATGGGGATGTGATGTATCATTCGTGTAGTGCGCCACTGCTTGACAGTGTAGTAGCACTTATTGACTTATTGCATGTTCTATCACTTTCTATCACTACCGTTTACAATTAGATCGGGTCAATCTTGCTCCGATTAGAACAATCATCTTAGCCGACTTTTATCGGACTTTTTTGGCTACACTCCCTAACATACAAATGTTTGCAACGATTCTCGAAAATTCTTGTTTTAAAGGCATAGTAAATTTCAAACTTCTATTTTTCATCGTAGTCGCCTGTTCATATTCAGGAAATACCGTGTTGCAAAACGGTGTAGAAAAACATGGTGAGTAAAGCGAGGACGATAACGATAAAAAAAAAATACTGATTTTCATCCTCTCTTACTTTTATACTGATTTTATTTACATTTGTTCAAATGAAGCTACAGGATATGTTAGTGAAATTAGTCATGTGTAAACTTCTAATCAAAATAAAATAAACAGCCTAAAAGCCTAAGATTTTCAAAACATTGTACACAGTACACAACAGAAAGTTTGTAAGAATCCAATGAACTGTTTAGGTTCTTGGAAACAATTAATTATGGAACACAAGCTTTACACAATTCAGTTGAAAACTTCAAAACCCCAGAGAACTCTTCGACACAAAAGTTCTGACACGAAACTGGGCTTCTTAACACGAAACGCATTTTTTACTACTTTGGTAGGATTATGAAAAGTATGAACTACGAGTATGATAAACTTACAAATATATTTTTTAATTTTTGCTCTAACATTATATGATCTGGACAGTTTTATTGTTTTTAATGATCATTAATAATAATTTTAGACTAATTCGACCCTATAATCTACTAACAGGTCGGTTGCCATTGCAACATAGTTATTAGTCAAAAATATGTAGATCTTCTTGACTAATAAAAATGTTGCCATGGTAATCCATCTCCAAGTAAGAAGTTATTTGGTCTGGCCGTAGTGAACACGTTTTGATTTACCTATAGCATTGGTTTGGTTGGTTTCTCAAAAACATCTAATGAATTTAAAAAAACAAAACTATTCCAGTGTTCTACTTCTACCACAAAATATTAACATTTTAGATAGGTAGTTGCAATATATCTTATGCGACCATTTACAAATTAATGATCTGAAAATTAGGATTCAATTTACAAAGCAGAGTTCATTATTTAAAGTGGATTACATCAGTCGCAGTCAAACTATCGGAGATTGCATGATCACGTATTTCTAGAAATGTTCTGTTTCACAATACACAAATTATACTTGTTATAGAGATGTGCACCTTCGTAATTAGTTTGTGTTGGGAAACAAATATGTTTGTTGAGGGAGCTAAACATATTAATATTGGGCAAATCCGGTAACAGGAATAATGATATAACTTCTATTATAACTGCCCGGGCAATCTGAATTGAAATTTAACGCACTTTTATAATAATAAAAGTGCTTGTCCTGACTTTCTGATAACGTCTAGAGCGGAGGTTATTTTATAATTACTTACTTCAATCTTTTACTGAAAAAGCTAACATCTAAAAATGTGATAAATTGGCTAAAATTATATTACTAAGACTAAATCACTCCTAAAGTACAGTATTTTATTGAATAATGTTCCAGGCATTGAATTATAGATACTTTTAGGTTTGATTAAATCTCATTACTGAACCGAGACCGAAGGAGGGTCGCCATTTTCTACTAAAAGCTAAAGTACCTAGTTGTTCAGAATTTCCACTCACGTGGAATACAAATAGTTTATAAGTGCTACCCAATTAGTAAAGATTATGCAAAGGACAATTGGGATTGATGTTTGATTCATGGTAATTAAAAATTACCCAGACTAAAATTGTTAATTTAAGTCATATTTTTTTATTTAATTAATTTGTACAATTGTTGTAACAATAACTGTTAGTGTATTTGTCCTGTCTGAAAAATTATTAAAGGATCATTTATTCTACTGACGGATAATTGTGAGATAACAAATACTGTGCAGAGCTCACCACTTGCCCCGTCTAAGTTCCCACGAAAGTGAGGCTCTACCTAACCTTTCATGAGCATAGGTGTTACTTTATGCTGGTGTTTGTACAATAATAAACAATTTATAACAATAGATAAGTAGTTATCTAGGTGGTTCTGTGTGTAATGTCCATCAATTATTATTTAATTATTGAATTCATGGTCACAAAGTACAATAATACAAAAATAGCCTAGCATGAATCTAAGATCAAATTCAAACTTCAATGAATAAAAACTATCGTTCAATCACACATTTTGTTTGGTCATCATTCTACCCACATAGGCATCTACAATACAGTCTCTATTATAATAAATATGAGTTTACTTTTCTCTTACTTTCACATAGTCATGATTAATGTGTCTTGCTTCTTAGTTATTGTACTTTGATCATAATTTTACGTGGCCACCGTTTTCCTACCGTCGACAAAAACTGATTAAAAATTTACAATTACATTTATACTTTCCCAAAATAAAAATAAAATTGAAGGTTTAATAAAAAAAAATATACATGGACATTTTTACACAGCGCGTTCTAGTCCTAAAGTGAGGATAGCTTGTAATATGGGAACCAGATAACATAGAATACTAGTTATTGATTGGTTTATTGTAAAACCAGACATCAATTGCTCATGGTAAAATATAATAGCTAACATAACAAAGTATTATACTTACAATTTAGCTATTATGTCCCAACAGCTCTTTCTATATTATTTCTGACAAATAAATTTGCTAGTGCCACGCCAGATATTGTTTAGCAATGACTAGTATTTGAACTGAATTTTTACACCAAAATTATAGTTCTTCAAGAAATAACAGGCACTAGAGAGGTTTCTCCTGATATACAAGAGTACAATGCAATGCAACTAGGGTCTACTAATACCTCAATAGAGAAGGACTTGAGTCATATTTTCTAATGGCTTCGTAGCTTATTTGGTAAGCACCCTGCCTTCGAAGTGAGGGAGGAGTAACAGGGTTCATATCTTGGGCTTTTGACTTGTGCTTGTGTTCGTGTATTTGTCAATGCCTCCTGAAACATATGCTTATGCTTATATTCTTTTTACACATACTCGAATATGTGTGTATAAAAATACTCGTAAAAAAAATGCGTAATTGGTTTGCGGCACCGATAATCATAACCAGGCGCCATGTTTTCTAGTCGTTTTTGGCAAACTAATCCATGGCAATAGGCACAAGTACTGTTCTTTAAATCTAAATAACTCCATTAGCAAGATATTTCTAGCTTAGGTTTATGGAGAACCGACAAAAAGGTATTGTTTTTGGGCTCTCAGTAAGGACAAAGGCTCTCCATTTCATTGTTCTAACAACTGAACTGATTCATTGTGTTATTAGAACAAACTAATTTAATTATGCGTGGGAACCAAAAGTGGTTACGAATTGGGCTTATGTAGTTCATGCTAACCTTCATGTTTTTGTTTTCACTAAAGGAAACCTTCGCTCGATGTCCGAAGTTTGTGAATATATAAAAGCTATGATCATCCAATCTGCTGTTCATAGGGGCACTTGTTCTTTAACCAATGTTAAAAATAATAAACAACAAGCATAGGAACATCTAACTAACTAAATTAATTAGAAATAGATTTACCAGAAGCAGTAAACAGATTTATTAACTATTTTAGTAATAAGCTCTTTTCTTATAAGAAAGGACTAAAAAGCGTTGTCGAAGTTGGTTTAGGCAAATCAATGAAAAAAAGTACTTTTTTGAGATATAGCCTAACTATATAATAATGCAGGGTATGAGTTATTATACTAAATATCATAACAAATTTTCATTCAAACTTTTTCAGCCATTGAGACGAAAAAGAGTTAAACATACATCCGAAAAAGTTTCGCATTATACATTTAACATATATAATATTAGTATAATAATACCTGTTTGATTTAAGCCTTGTTGTTCTATTTCTCACAGACATCCTTGCATTTTCAAGACTGCAACAATTTAATGTCTCATTATGTCGCAACACTGTTCAATGTTCCACTTTACTCTACATACAAATTTGCTTTAATTTTGCGTTAAGTAGCTGTAATTTCGAATATAATCATACATTCGCTGGGACTCATTGTGTAATTTACTTTTAGTAAAATATACGTTTGCGTATCTATATTTTGACCAACGACAATCGGCAATAATGAACGATTTAGGTACGAAAATAAAAATTGGGGCTAAGTTAGAACTGGCAAATTTTAACCTTATAAGTTAAACCTTTTTACTTGTCGGATTGAGCTGCTGAGCTGCTGGAAGGTCTACTTATGTTAAGATATATACTTGATGTGAGTACAATTGCTTGGCAGCTGAATATCAGCCAGTATTTATCCAACCTACACTTCGAGAGTGTGTTTTACCACTGGTCATATTTCTATTTATTTTGAACAAATGCCATAATACCCCGTCTTGGGTGACGGGTGAAACGGGGTGCGACTTGGGTCTTACCATATTTCTGTGGGGGGACCTGAGCCGTCTGGCTATTGTTATGGGCGGAGGTAACCACTTAAGGTGGGCCTGCAGCTCGTCCAGTCACTACAGTTACAAAAGAAACTACTTCTTTTCGTAGAAAAAAGCATATTTTTGAAAACCTTAAGGAAGAGATCACCACTTATCCGGTATTTTTGTCATTAGAAAGGACAGAGAACACATTGCGTCTTTGTATCTTGATTGAAGAATCTCTATCCACCCACACTGGGCGAATATTCAGTCCCAATTAGCAGCGACCCAAGTCGAGGTCCGTTAGGTACGGACCTCGGCTTGGTTTGCTGCTTATGAGTGCCTTTAGTTCGCGGTTATATGTTTATTTTTAAGCCGGTTGAGAGCCTACAGCTCTCACCGAAAGCCTGCGTAAAGTTGTGAAGGCCATCTGCGGACACCAACATATAATTCTGTCAAAACAAGTTCATTTTAAGAAAATATAAAAACCCCCGACTTGTTGTAATGCTAATGTACTGATGAACATAAAAGGCCTGAACAGATGTTCATAAATTATAGCTAAGAACCTTCTCGATGATATCAGCTTTCAAATAGAAAAAAACGCATCAAAATGGGTTCATCCTTTCAGGAGCTATGATGCCACAAACAGACAATTTGACGACCCCGTGGCTTAGTTGGCAGTAGTCCTGCCTTCGGAGCGAGCGGCCCTGGGTTCGATTCCCGGCCGGGGCAAACTTTGTGTGTAGCATGTAGTTTGTTCTCGGGTCTTGGATGTTTATCTTGTGTTTCTGTGTTTGTCCATGCCATCTGTGACACAGGGAATGCTAGTGCAGAGGTATGAGTGTATAAACGTTTAAACGTTTAAAAATACACACACACACACACACACGGATAAATTCCTCTTTTCCGTGGGGGGTTATTAAAAACTACTTAGCCTTTGGCTGCGGAATCTTTAGAAAAATCATACAAAATCAACAATGATTGAGTTAAACATATGTTATTAAACTTCTGGCGACGTTACGTGGAATCAAACAATGCTAGTTTTTTGTTTCATGTAGTCAATGTCTAGTATTTCCCCACGTCAGTAATTTTCTAATGTATCGCTTTGTCACTATAATGACATTATTATCGTCATTATTTTGCACTGAATCGGTATCTCTGTACATTATAGTCAATAGGATATTGCTGATTACTCAATAGACACGTTTTAAGAGTAGTATTAGCCACAATGGGATATAAAATTTGTTACGCTAAATTTATATTGAGATGTTCACCTTAAATTTTATTCATATCATTGAAAGTGAGTATGACTTTATAAGGAATATCACATTTTTGTTATAAAGGTTTTTTATCAAGTGGTTATAGGTTGTAACCACAATACGACTCACAGTATGCGAAGTCCCAAGTCGCATTGTATTGCGCCGGTAATAAGACCAAAATTGATTCTATAATTTAACCGGCACTCACACCACAAGATAATTTGTATTCACTCAAAGCTTAGGTATGACATGTCTTTTTTGTTTAAGCTAACTAAAATATATACATTTAAATATAAAATAAGTTTTACATATTATAAATTATATAGAAGACTTATGTTGCATGCTGCTAAGCGGACGTTGGAGGAACTGTAATCTTTTATTATGAACTAAATGTACCCATTTTTGCAATAAATCTGAACCTGAATCTGATATTGTTCTGTAGTCAATAGAGATAATATTTTATCAAAATTTTTACGCAAATCATTTTTCACAAGAGCTTGCCGTATCTATATAAAGAAAAACTTGCGGCAAAGTTATTCTGTAACTTGAGATATAAACATTCATTTCCTTTCAGAAGTTTGAGGAATAAACACAAACAAAGTGTTCGATTTCGATGTTTGGGATCCATTATTTTGTTTTGTTCTTGTTCGACATTAATTGGTGACAACCAATGTTGATACCATTGATAAAGTGTACCACATGCATGTTGATACCACAGATTTTAGTAGCAGTAGAAGATGTGCAAAGTTCGCCTGGAGAAGTACTGCCTGGTAATCTGTCGCCAAGCAGTAATGCTCGCATTGCTGTGTTCCGGTGGAAGGGTGTGGGTGCCGGTGAAATTACAGGCACATGAGACGTAATATCTCTGTCTCGGGTGACGGGCGCAGCGGGGCGCGACTTAGGTCTTCTCATACTTCGGTCAAGGAGGAATTACTTAACATCAGGTGGGCCTCCAGCTCGTCCTGTCGCTTCTGTTACATAACAAAAAAGCTGAAATAATGTATTCATTAGTATGGTAAAATTTTTATTTCAGATCTTTTAACTGCCTTGTTTTCACTATTGAATGGTGATGTTCTGTCGCTCTAGACTAGTTACAACAAAATAATATAATTTTCTTGTGTGACTAAACTGACGAAACAAGTTAGTAAAATGTTTACCACCACCGTATAATTCGAATAATGAACGACAACTAAAATCATAACAAAACACGAATTATGCGATTCTCGCGAATTATGAAAAGACCCAATCGGTTTTGCACCCGTCAGTCTCATGTATCTGTAATTTCACCGACACCCACAGCCTTTCACTAGAACAGAGAAACGAAGATGCCTTTGCTTTGCGACGGATTACAAGGTATTGCGGTAGTACTCCGAAGTACAGGGCACAAGTTCACCTGCTACTTTAGGTTGTTCCTTTTTGAATATCAAAATATATTAAACTATACTATAAATTATTATATCAATTATTATAAACTATTTTTTGATGTAAAAAATTGTTCTGGTTACCTATTAACTTTATATCTTGACCGAAAATAAACGTATTTATATTATTTGTAAATGTTTCGGTTAGTAGTTATGAATATATTTATAATGAAATATTCGAGATAACGCCAGTTGCAATAGCCTTCAATTACATGCGTGGTACAAGAATAGTTCGCCGTGAGAACTGATCGATATCTCACAAATTGTTATTATAACGCTTCCAGCATCCAGTATTGTTCTCGGATTGTACTGTGATGAAAAATAGGCAGATTAAATAGCATTACGAATACTGTACAACCTTTGGTGTTTCGTGGTACGTAGATTTGCGTAGATTTTTGGGACAGTATTTCCTGATTTCATTGGAAGAAAATGTTAGGCGAGATATATGTTAGTTATGGCGAAATTATATTGTTATATTAGCTCGGATGAAATAAGAGAACTCACCTCAAAATAAATCCTGCAGTTTATAGCAATTATCGGGTTTTGTGGTGTCTAGTCATACCACGTGGCGATCACAATGGATCTAATAAGGCTGCAGTGATAATGAAAACGCTAAATAAAAAAGCGAGTTATTCGTAGGAAAATAGTGGTGTGATGTGCTCACCACTTGTTAAGTCTACATTCCCATGATGGTGTTACCCATAAACAAGGTCGTCCATAGTGATTTTATTCTCTTTAATCCTTTTGGGCGAAAATGTGAATCTATGTTGTCCTATCAAGTTTGGCGAGGGATTATAAACATTTCTGACACCAAGCAGTGACGCACAGTTTTCTGTGTGGGTGCCGGTGAAATTACAATGGAATATTCCAATTTCATTTAACGTAACTTAGGTCTTTCCATTACAAATTTTGAAAAAGCTACTATGCATATAGTGCTTCCAAAGTAGCTTTTGTACGTTTTTGTTGACATTCCGAAAACAAGTTGGGCAAGAAACAAATTTACAATAATAATTTATGCTCGCGACGACCTAGTGTGTAACTTAATCAATTATGAAATAAATGTTATTGTGTTACATATTTTGATGACATCTTGTTGCGCTTGCGCATCATATTAATAAAAAGACTTAAAATCAGAACGTTATTTGTTACGTCATTCGTATTTGATTTGGATGACTTAATAGCGCCTACTTTTGACCTATACGGTAGATGTCGGCTTAATTTATTATGTCGTTGATTGTCCCATTTTAGATCGTTAAATGTGATGAGTAGGTGTTAGAGATTAAATAAAGTCAGTCTCTTATTTTCGAATTGGCATTTGTGATTGGTTGGATTGACAATGATTTTGATTTTGTTCCTAACAAAGATAGGTCCTGAAATTGTCCTCATATATGAATACATACTTCAATACATACATACTTCTATGTACGATTGGACACAGTATACAGAAGTGTTTTGAGAAATACGAGAAATATATAAATAATAAAATATTCGATAGTTGAACGTAGATTTTACAATGCAGTTTCTGTAATATAACAAAAATTGCTGAGTTAAACAACTCGCGGCCACAAGTTGGATAGGTGACTGTTTAGTGGCATTCAAACAGAGCGCTCCTGTGCTTCGGAGGGCATGTTAGGATGTCTGTCCCGATTATGTTAGTAGATAAGCCATGTTGAAGGCCTTAGGGCTGCTTGAAAGTTCCGACACCAGAATTATTCGAGTGGGCTGAGAGAGTGGTGAGTAAAATCGCACAAACCAATACTTGTTAGGGAATTCTCATTACTTATAAACGAAATCTTTTCTGTATTTGAGATTACATTTCCAATTTCCAAAGATTCAGATGTTTATAACGTGGGCGAAATTGTAATGATGTCAACAACCTTTAGATATTACGAGTAAAGATTTCGTTATCGTAACTTGATTTGAATAAGTTATAATGATACTAATCCAGTTAAGTTAAAGTTCGATTAATGATAGTGGTTCAAGATATCTCTACATAAGATACCCATACATACCTACTTAATTCAATTAATGGAAACATATACCTACCTCAATCACATGAATGGCAACTCATCTTTTATTTTTGTGTGACAGTTTCCGTACTTTCTTTCCTTTTCTTTCTAAATTTAAGTATGATTCATGAGCGAAGCTAGACAACAACGAAATTAAATCCGATTCGCGTCGAAAACAATTGACCTATTTAAATTGTAATAGTGTGGTGTCTAGTACTGGCAAGAGACACAACATATACCATAATAGATACGAGAATGCATAGAGCGTAGTATTAATATTACTAATACGCTTCATATCTTTGCATCTTAGCTCTGCATCGATTCACAGTAGCATACATTCGAATCTCCGCATACTAAAGTCCAATTCACTCGTGAAAAACTTTTTGTATCAATTTACCTGTTCATTCTGTTTGCTCAATTTATCGAACAACTGCTGCCGGTGAACTGTGCAAACGAGACAACAACGAGATAACCAGATTGCACAATTGACGGCTGTAGAAGCCCTGCCTTCCAAGCGAGGGGTCCCGGGTTCGATACCCGGTCAGGCACACTTTGTGTGGTGTCTTGGGTGTTTGTCTTGTGTTTCTGTGTTTGTCCATGTCATCCGCGACACAGGGAATCCTAGTGCAGAGATAATTATGAGGCCGCAAATTAAAAAAAACTTGTTTTTTTACGTTACAACTAATCATTGTCTTATGTAGCTATCTTTCTCTCATATTAGCTATTTCTACCTTTTTTTTTTAGACATTTCACACAGCACCATCTGGCCTCCAAATAAAGTAAAGCCTTCTAATGGAATAATGGAACCAGAGCTCTTCTTTTCTTTTCTAAACTTGCATTTTAACACCTAGTCAGAATAAACATCTGGATTATCATGGATGGATGGATGGATGGGAATCCCACGACCTACAGCGAAGAAGGTACCTATGAGACCAGTGTGAAATTCTGGATCGTTATATGGAGTAAGCATGGTTTTCCCTGCCAAGACCTGAAGTAGGCAAATGCAAATTGTTTTTACAATTTCGGAGGAGAGATTTGCGCAAAATTTTTCATGTTATTAAAATGGAAATTGACAAGCTTTTTGTACGAAATTCAAATCTGGTGGGAAAAATCTTGTCATGATTTTATATAATAACATTACTTTTTATGCTCAAATACATCCAGTCATGATCCTAATCTTTCGAGTTGGTTACTTTGCCCTTTTCACTTACGGTACCCTGAAAATACGTAGATGTTGAAAGCCGTTTTTCAGGTATTTCGAGGTAACCCATAATATAATAGTTCAAATTGAAATGGAATCCAGATAATCCAATAAAGAATAAAATAAACTCTACCGTTTATTTTTAAAGCTACAATTTGTATATTTTCTTATTTGTCGAGTTGTGTTTCCTGATTTCTTAATGTCAGATATTAAGAAGGGGTCCCAGAAATAAATTTTAGTATTATACAATATTTTTAGGAAATGATTTTGGAATGGATTGCAAAATCATTCCGGTACTTATTGTTTAATACCTACTTCATGAAGATTTTACACAGCGCCATGTATACTCAACCTAAGTATAACTTATACTATTATAATAGAACAAGATAACCGATACTAATCTAGTACGAATACTTATCTAGTATTTCGTGAATACATAAATATAATACACACACTATATTAACATTCAGATAGAACAAATATCTATGTTTGTCACATATCTTGACAGAAATCGAACCAACAGCTCAGAAAAGAAACCATAGCAGAGCTGCAGGGTCGGTCAAAACTTTTTATAAATTATCTGCAACTAAGCTTATTTATTTTCATTTGACTCAAGACAACATAAAATTAATTCTTCGTGGACATTTTCTGCTTTTTAATTGATTAATTACTCATAAAAATAAAAAAAAAACATTTTAGTGGCTACTTATAAAGAACAAAAATGTGAAAAAACAACAGACAATTTTGATCGTGGGGTAGGATGCCAAGAACATTGCATTCCTGCGTTGGACGGCCAAAGATAATCTTTGACAACATTCATATGTATATAATATTTATGTTTATTACTTAAAAAAAATCTTTTTAGCCTGTGTCAATAAAAGTATGACCTACCTTCATACAAAATTTCATCCAAATTCGTTCTGTCATTGAGGCGTGAAGAAGTGACATGATCGAGTTTGTAATATAAAATTTACACCAATAAGGTCAAACGCCAAACGAGATAAACAAGAAATCCGAGAATAAGTCTCACTCAGTCATTAGCATTCAGCTTAAGGTTCATTTACAGGGACATAGTTCAACGAAAGTTTCGTGGCGAGTAGGTGTACGCTGCGATCGCAAGCAATAATAATCTCTATAAGATTATCTTATCGTATTATTTACTTACAGCCAAAGAAAAAAACGTTTCACCTACGAATTTGTTATACGAAATTCGCAAGTTACTAATTACTCTGCGAGTGGTTTGATTATAAAAGATTCTTAATTACGAGTTCCCCACAAAAAAAAAAAAACAAAAAAAAACATAATCTCTTATGAAATTTTTCACTCAAGTTAATTCACTATAGTCACTAGTTGTTTTGAGTGTTGTTCGAGTTAATTGGACGGTGACGTTCAAAATGTTATATGGCGAGGCGATTGTAGGGCAGAACCGGAGTCGTTTTGCTGTTCTTTATGGGCGGCAGTAACTGACAGCCCACCTAATGTTAGGTACATTAGGTGGGCTGTCAGCTCGTCCCACCACCTTAATTTCATAAAGATTGTCGCTTATATAGAAGAGAGAAAATCGCAAATCTTTACACCATGAAACTATTTTTATATTATAATATTTCGATATAATAGTACCTTCGAGATGACATGTTCTCTCGGTGTAAATGACCCATTAGCTGTTGCTCAAAGCTTTTTATCTTATACAATATTTGGCATCTCCATATAAATACGTCACCTGACGGTACGAGACTACATAATGCCAGTAGTAGGTACCTACTATAGAACTATTTGGTAGTATTGCTATAGCAACTAATACACACCAACGCGTAACTTAGGAATTAGCACTAGTGTTTTTATATTGGGTGTGTGAATATGACTCCGCCCTTTCTCAACAGATGTCGTTTTTAGTATTGTTTACGTGTACTAATAAATGACCATACTTGTATTCGATAGTACTGAATGTCAGCTATCTAACGCATTTTATGATATTTGGTTGAAGTGTAAGCAACAATTGTTTTCACCTTTTCGAAAATGTCGGTTTTTATTCCAAATAAACGTCATTTGCGGGAAGTGTTATTACATTATTTTATTGCGAAGAAAACTGCAGCGGAAACTTATCGATTGCTTGTGGAGATTTATGGTGAGCATGCTCCGTCTAATACAACTTGCAAGGAATGGTTTCGACGATTTCAAAATAACGATTTTAGTACTGAGGATAAAGAACATGGAAAACCACCAAAAAAATTTGAAGATGCTGAATTGGAAGCATTATTGGCGGAAGATTCTTGCCAAACTCAATCAGAATTAGCTGCAGCATTAAATGTTGATCGTTCAACTGTTGCAAAGCGTTTACAAATGATGGGAATGATTCAAAAAGCCGGTTACTGGGTTCCACATGATTTAAAAGAAAGAGACATGGAACGTCGGAAAACCATTTGTGAAATGCTGCTTCAAAGACAGCAAAGAAAAGGATTTTTGCATCGGATAGTCACAGGAGACGAAAAATGGATACACTACGAAAATCCTAAACGCAAAAAAGCTTGGGTGAAACCAGGCGAACCAGGCCCATCACAGCCAAAAATAAATATTCACTGTGCCAAGGTCATGCTCTGTATTTGGTGGGATCAGAAAGGTATTGTATATTATGAGTTGCTCAAACCCTCTGAAACTATTAATGGAGAAGTTTACCGACGACAACTAATGCGTTTGAAGCGAGCCATAGAAGAAAAACGACCAGAATGGGTGAATAGACATAACAAATTAGTTCTTCAGCATGACAATGCCAAACCGCATACCGCAGAAGTCGTAAAAAGATATTTAGAGGGACAGGACTGGGAAGTGTTACCCCACCCGCCATATTCACCAGACATAGCTCCTTCGGATTACCACCTATTCCGGACGATGCAGACAGACCTTACTGGAGAAAAGTTTACTTCATGTGAAAGTATCAAAATTTGGATTGACAACTGGATAAGCTCAAAAGACCAGGACTTCTTCCAGCAAGGAATACGAAAACTACCTGAACGATGGGCGAAGGTTGTAGCTGCAGATGGAGCATACTTTCAATAATTTTTTTTTTAATTTTGTAAGCGAACAAATGTGTTTTATTTTGACAAAAAGGGGCGGAGTCATATTCACACACCCAATATTTTATATTAAATTCTAATTCTATAGTTTATGTGCAAGGCGCACCATGATTATGACGTCTCATGCGCCTGTACATTTCACCGGCACCCACACCCTTCCACCGGAACACAGTAATGCGAGTGTACTACTGCTTGTGTGGTTGCAGTACTTCTCTCTACGAACTTGCACAAGTTTGCTTTTTTGCAACCCTAGGGGACAAGGATTAATAACGAGAAAAGCCACAGATTGTAAATTTACGATGCTAACGCTATTAAGATATAAAAAACTACACTCAAGTAAAGCACTCAAAGCATTTATTGGGCGCCCACCTACTTCCCGATTGCTAGACTCACAGGATATTATGCAGTAATGAACCTTAATAGAAACCGGTATGGCTTGTGAGTCGTTTATTGGTAAATTAGAATTGCTTGCGATGGAAATAAATTACTTAGATTTGGCGTGTTTTACGCTTGTTCTAAGCTTGTTCTAAGCTTGTTTTTGCTCGATTGTAAACGCGAGATGCTGTTGAGACACGTGTAGGTATTTGTGCGAGCAGATACGCGTCATATTATAAGTTGACAGGTTTTAAGTTAGATGATAGTGGCCAAAACTAGTGTCGTCTTTTAGCGCTACAGGTAACAAAATATTATAACTATCTTTAGGGCAATTAAGGATTGTAGCTTTGTATCCACATGAGCCGTGAAGCTTATTCAGTTTTAATTAATGAACTGTACACATAATTACATAATTAGGCCTTTCACAGAAGAGTTAAAAAACTGAAACTTTCCAAACCATAATGACTCCACACCAAAATAAATTAATAAACTGATCTGATACGTTACAAAATACGCTCATTCCCTGGGTCGCAGGTGGCATAGACAAACAATATACTTCATGATCAGCGTACAAAGTGTGCCCTGGCCGGGAATCGAACCCAGGACCCCTCACTTCGAAGGCAACTTCCAACTAAGCTATGGAGTCGTAATATATTTGCACCACAGAAACGGCCGACATCATTTGACGATAATATCAGTTCGTTTGTCTAAAAGCCTGCTTAAAATAACTGAACGCTTTAATAGGTATGTAAATTAGCCTGCAATTATAAGTTTCGTTATGCCTGGCACAATATCCGGTCGCCTGCATATCAAACCTAGCAACAACATATCTCCTGCCCCGTCTGGGCTACATTGGCCCTTCGTGATGAGAACCTACCTCAAATTACAACGCCACGTTAGTTCATTTGACCTCAGAGAAACAGTCGAGAGTTTGACCTTAGAGATCGTCAATTTATATTGAGGCTAGCGGCACAAAATACTAGTAATTTTCTCAAGAAAATCGGCAGACAGGGTTAGGCCTCATTATTTTAATTAAAAGTTTCTAGCTTGAACTGCTTTTATAGGCATGACAGTAATATCATGTTATTAAGATCTCGGTAATCTGAATACTATCCAAAGTAATGTTTTTTTTTTTCATCATGCCCAAAGAAATTGAAGGTCTTAGATAATAGCTAATAATAATACTGTGAAATATGAATCTATTGGATCAATAATATATGTAACAATAACAAATAAAACTTCGCACAGATTTAAAGTTACTTTTGCCAATGGGGCGTATCTCACACTCGTAGGATTCCCTAGGATTTCCATACACGCAAATTTACATTACATGTAAATACTTAAAATACACACACCCAAACTCAAGTTACAAGAACAAATTTCATACTCATCCTACAAATTAAGTGTTTTCTCCTCGAAATCATGATTACTACAAAATTATCTACTTGCCAACAGTAGGCTGAAAATAATTTTGTTACAAGCACTAACAGTTGATGGTTTTGCAATAACTGCAATTAGAAACGGTAAGCAACAAAAAGACATTATTAGTGGTTTTAATAAAATATCGAGAAGGTATTTATAGCCAATATAAAAAGGTCAAAGCCTTATTCAGTTCCGTGTCAAGTCATTACAATTGGTATATGCACCTTATCAAAATAGTAACAACATTAATATGAGTAATGATAATCAAATAACTTATCACATCCCGGTAAATGTCGATCGTGGTTATTTGGACCTTGGATCGATCTGGCGATCGTTTAGAATGCCTTTTGTTTAAAAATATATTTATAGATCATAATCTAGTAACTGACCATTGGCCTATTTGAACCACTTACAATTTTTATCGAAATCGATGGAACCAATACAATGTCTTTTTAGTATTGACTTACTAGTAAAATAGTGAAAAACGGATTCAAATGAGTCCTTCATATTATCTCATTGTTCTCAATTTCTTTGAATTCCTCGTTTTTTAATTCTTCTTTCAGCCTAAATTAAGAGTTCCATCTAAATGTTGCGTAACGCACCAGCTTTAGACAATCTTAAGTTTTAAAGAAATGTAACTCACGACAATGCCAACACTAGCTGTGACCTCGAATTCTGTTAATAGGGTACTGCAACTGAATCTCGAGGCAAGATTGGATCATTGTTTTAGTAAATATTTTGAGTTGTTGTTTCATTATGTGGCGAATCACGACTCAACGCTTGAGGCGACGAAACTAGCCAATTAACCGAAATTAAACGGTACTCCATGGTTCCCGTTCTAATCAATTAACTTAGTTTATGACAGGAACTATTTTCCTTTGTCCCTGTGTCATCGTGGAGGTACAATGATATAGACGCCGACCTATAAGTCAATCGATGAAAAAAATATTTTTTTATACTATTTGACGGGAAGAGCCGAATACACACCTGATTAATGGTTGCCTCCGCCTATAAAACCAGAATACAACTCAAAACTTTCCGACTGAAGTATGAGAAGTCTCGAATTGTATCTCGTTGCGCAATCACCTCAGACGAGGATGTCTCATGCGCCTTCATCGGCACTCATACATACGCGTTCTTCGCGAATTATCTAGAATGTACTAGAAAAAATTAGAAGACAGAATAACTGCTAATACGGTTTTGGGTCTCGTGTTAGATAAAGCTCATTCATTCTCGCTCCAGTAGCCCTGTGTGTAATGGAAACATCAGGGGCTACGGAAATTACTGTCTCAATATTACATCCTAAAAATCATTTCGTAAAGCTACTTCGTCCAATATTGTACGTGTAAAAGGATAGAATAACAATCTGGCATTCATCATTTATTAGGGATAGTTATTTCCAAGAAACTGCCTACCTAAAACTGGAATTGTACAATTAACTATATACGAAGGTTTGGGTAGTCCAGTGCTTTTATAGGACAACCTAATAACCTTTAGCGTTATCTTTGTGAGCATCAATTTCATAGTAAAAACACTACCTTCATCCAAAATTACTGACCCTGAATAGTTCTTACTAGGGGCAAAGATGACTTTAGCTATATACCTAAGTCATTAGACCTATGAAGCTTATCGTATGAATCTATGCTTCAAATTACTAGCCACTCTACAATAGCGAATATAATACATATATAAAGATGGATTGGGCTCTCTTAGTATATACAGAGAGATCGTACTCGTACAGAGCTGACCGGTCTTTTTTATGCGACTTGAATAGCAGAAGTGGTTACCGCCGCCAGTAAACTACAAAAAAACGACTTAGCTCTTCCCCAAACAAAGTTTCTATTGCATGAAGACCGACGACCTGTCTTCATGCAATAGGAACAACACTCTCTCACAAAAACCCGAGGGTCGATAACAAACTTCATTCTCACCAGACAAAGTGTATCTCGGCCGGCAATCAAACCCGGGACATCTCACTTCAAATATAATTAACAGATGACCAGATAAGTTGCTACTGCAACATTAATATCAGTCAAAAATGTGTAGATGGCAAATAATAATGTTGCCATGGTAATATGCCTCCAGTAACTTGTTAAAATATTAAAGGGTCTGGCTGTTAAATGTGAAGTAGTAGAAGGCACATCATCAAATATTCAAGTTATTATATTGACATCAAATGGGCCTACATTTTCAAACAATAGCTTTCACTAGACTAACTGGACATAAGTGGTCTTTGTAACAACGTTGGTAATATGCGGGGAATTCAGAACTTTTCGCACAGTTAGAAGCTGGTAATAATTTAACGATCCTCATTTCAAAATTCTGGGAAACAATTGAAATGAGCTGTCTATCTGAGAGTATTTCGTTATCTGTGTAGCTAGGATTACTTTAGTCAAACCAATGGAAACTCGTTTGATGATAAATATCTAATAGGCAGAAAATAACTTAAAATTTGATGAGTCAGTCAATATAATGAGTTTATATTTCACATATAAGAGCGTTGATAATTATCTTTGGTGTAAAATCGCCCGGTAATTTTGTTTATATAGATTACGTACTGGATATCAGATTATAATTGGATGATGTAATGAATGATCATTATCCCCTTTTGAAGCCTCCCGCTTTCCAGAAACTACTCAAATTGATTATTAAAAAATACAATCCAAATTTCTTAACCATTTTGGTACAATGTTTCAATAAAAGTGGTTAATCGATGTGGGAGTTAAAATGTGTTGTTTTTTCAATACGGGAATTACATGACTCTCTTTAAATTACGTAGGTATATTTTTTCAATGTTGTTTGTTGATTTTAACTACTTGATAATTGATTCATCTTCTCGCCACGGATTGACACTCCTAATAATATTATCAATATACCACTGCTAGCTGTTACTTTGCCTACGAGTGTAAAATAAAATAAATAACATACTTAGTAAATATATTATTCGTAAATTGAAAAAAATAACGTAGTAACTACACTCGCTTTTATAGTAAATTATCCTTTTAGGTTTCCAACTACCTGATAAAAAGCTCATTTAAAGACCAAACAAAAAACTTTTAATTCAAATCGCCATTAGCTTAAGCTCTGCTCCACATAACCGAGCTACCAAAGATTTATAAAAATAGCTGAGCAGCATCTTACATACGCAACGTTTTCACTTGGTAATGAGAGCGAACATGAAAATTGTTCGTCTAAGATAGTAGCAAGTAGTTGTAACAAGTAATTCGCCTTGCTCAGTTGGCATTGTGATGCGGCTGTAAAATACCATGAACTCTGTGAGTGAGTGGTGATAAACACCAAGATTATATGAAAGAAAATAAAAATTACGATTACACTTTCTTACCTCTGTACTGTTACTCTGTACTCTATACTGGCATAAACTTAATACACAAGCAAAACACTTTCATTTAATAAAAAAACATTCAAAATAATATAATTTGAAATATTTTTCATAAGTTACTGAACTGAACATACGAAATTACACACAAATAATTAATTAATTGTATAGATTTAACACATCCGCTAAACTTCTAATACGAGTAAATTACTAAAAAATTACAATATAATTGACACGTGTTTCGCCTCTCCACGAGACATCTTCAGCAATTTTGAGACCGAAAGTTTTTGGTCTAATCTCAATTTTTTTCTCTATATCAAAAGTTTATTGGAGCTTTACTAAATAAATATATTATACCTTTCCAGATCATAACATAATTATAAAAAAAATTGAATCGAATAGCGTCTTTATCCAACAAACTATAATAATTGTATAGCTTTATGACCACAGATTAAAATTACTTTGTAACAGATACGACACATTAAAATGGTTAGACCAAGTGAAAATAGATACCTACTCAGATATAAATCAAAGCCGATTCCAATATTATCTCAGCCGAACGCTGTCACGCTACATTCCGTTACGGAATTATTAATTGGAGTAATATCTATAACAGATCGGAATACCGATACACGCTTAGGTTGTTGCGAATGTTTCACACGATTAAAGCTACATTCGAGATATTTCAAACTCGGTATTAATTTTCCACACTACGTACCTGAGAGTATGAGATGACCTGTATCGTCCGCGTCAATTAATCATACTAATATAAATACGAAAGATTTCCGAATTAGCTTTTTAATCCTTCACCTCTGTATTTTTTTTCTTCAAATAATAATGTATTTTTCTCAAAAAGTCTTCAGTTTTTTAGACGGTAAGTTGTAAGTTAATGATCCAATAGTCGTTTCATAATAGTAATTGTCACCACTCACCACTACGCCATTTCCTGAGCGTTTGTAGATTGGAACCGATTACCAGTTACGGCACATTTCCTTTTAGGAAATGATTTAATTAAGTTGGCGTTCCTATTCTAAAACACATTATGTAGATTACCCTTGACTAAGTACAGAGCAATTATATAAGACAGTGTTGGGGTGGAGGTATGAACGTAATTAGTTTTACTTTCCCGTAAATATTTGACTGCGTCACAGTCCAACAATATCCTTCTGCGCCGATTCCTACACAGGACAAGTATTTGTATAACGAACACAGAAGTTTGTTCTGTATCTGGATATTTAAATATATCATTTGTATGTATTTACATGAAAAAGTACTATTCGTAAAATACTTCTCCCATAGTGCACCGGTACAAGCAAAGCTTAGTTTGGAGCAAGCAGGCACGAGTGGACTTTAAAAAATGTGCTTATTAGACGTTCTTCCGCAAAAATAAATAAATAATTAATAAAAATTTGAATTTCTGAGCAAGTGTCTGACAATTTCATTAATTGTGATAATTTTCAGATTAATAAATGATTAAACAACATACGGTTTCCGCTCTCGATAGTTAGCTAATACCACTCTTAGCGGAATTATCATTAAGTTTACGAGTTTGTTAGGTATTCGTTCCACATTTTGGAGTTAATTACTGCGAAAGGCATATTACAAGATCAAAAAAAAACTAGTAAAAACCAACTTCCCTACAGTAAAAATGTATTAAAATTTTTCAGAGAAGTGTTTAATCTTACACAGGAAAAAATTAATATTAACAATATGAGAACTCTACAGAATTTCGTAATTTCTTGTGATTTAAATACGCCTTTCATTATCATCAAAACCACATAAACAATAGTTAGTTTTAACAACATTTCAGTTCCATTCGAAAAGTGCAGGAACTACACTTATCTATAATTAAAAATACTAACAGCGCGCAATTTATTGTAACTACAGATATAACTAAAACAAAATAAACAGCGTCAACTTTTTCTCTCTCATATTCCTTGTATAGTGTTGCGATCATAAAGCGACTTTTAGCACAAAATGGAAATTGCTTGAAATGCAGATTTTCACTAGCGTGTTGTGAGAATGGCGACTGTAGGTCAAAGGTTAACGGCTCCTCTCACGTTCCTGATCTAAGGGATGTCTCAATGAGACCGACAGTGATTTATCTATCACGCTGTACAGTACACGATTATATTGTATTTACGGAGTGGAAATTAGTGTAATCAGGCCTTTGCTAAATTTATTGAGCTCAAAAGCTTCGCTTGGATGATTAATGCGTGTCGTGTGACCCTAATGAGAAAATTGGACCGGTTGTATAGGAGTATGTTCTGTATAAAGGCTATTTTGATTGAGGGGGATCTAGTGGTGACTCTTCTAATCCCTACACGTACCCCACATGTGGGTGGTGGTGCTACAAGATAAAGATAAAGTAGTGTTTGCAGTGTTCCACAAACCAGTGAAATAACATTCGCATGAGACGTAAAATCCCCGTCTCGGGTGATGGGCGCAGCGGGATACGACTTGAGTCTTCTCATACTTCGATCAGGGAAGTCCTAAGTCGTATTCCTATTGTTATGAGCGGAGGTAAAGACTTAACATCAAGTGGGTCCTCACCTCGTCCCCGCCTTTTAGTAACATAAAAAAGAAACTTAGATAAAATTTTAGCCATCTGTACAGTTTGTCGAGTGCTAAATATATTGAGATATTTGTTTGATAGATTCAGATAACTGTACAAAGGTAATAAATTAAGGAATTCGAAAACATGTCAATACGATAAAATATATATTGGGTGTGTGAATATGACTCCGCCCTTTCTCAACAGATGTCGTTTTTAGTATTGTTTACGTGTACTAATAAATGACCATACTTGTATTCGATAGTACTGAATGTCAGCTATCTAACGCATTTTATGATATTTGGTTGAAGTGTAAGCAACAATTGTTTTCACCTTTTCGAAAATGTCGGTTTTAATTCCAAATAAACGTCATTTGCGGGAAGTGTTATTACATTATTTTATTGCGAAGAAAACTGCAGCGGAAACTTATCGTTTGCTTGTGGAGATTTATGGTGAGCATGCTCCGTCTAATACAACTTGCAAGGAATGGTTTCGACGATTTCAAAATAACGATTTTAGTACTGAGGATAAAGAACATGGAAAACCACCAAAAAAATTTGAAGATGCTGAATTGGAAGCATTATTGGCGGAAGATTCTTGCCAAACTCAATCAGAATTAGCTGCAGCATTAAATGTTGATCGTTCAACTGTTGCAAAGCGTTTACAAATGATGGGAATGATTCAAAAAGCCGGTGACTGGGTTCCAGAAAAGAAAGAGTAAAAGAAAAAGACATGGTAAAAGAAAAAGTGGAAAAAAAAAAAAAAAAAAGAAAAAGTGGTAAAAGAAAGAGACATGGAACGTCGGAAAACCATTTGTGAAATGCTGCTTCAAAGACAGCAAAGAAAAGGATTTTTGCATCGGATAGTCACAGGAGACGAAAAATGGATACACTACGAAAATCCTAAACGCAAAAAAGCTTGGGTGAAACCAGGCGAACCAGGCCCATCACAGCCAAAAATAAATATTCACTGTGCCAAGGTCATGCTCTGTATTTGGTGGGATCAGAAAGGTATTGTATATTATGAGTTGCTCAAACCCTCTGAAACTATTAATGGAGAAGTTTACCGACGACAACTAATGCGTTTGAAGCGAGCCATAGAAGAAAAACGACCAGAATGGGTGAATAGACATAACAAATTAGTTCTTCAGCATGACAATGCCAAACCGCATACCGCAGAAGTCGTAAAAAGATATTTAGAGGGACAGGACTGGGAAGTGTTACCCCACCCGCCATATTCACCAGACATAGCTCCTTCGGATTACCACCTATTCCGGACGATGCAGACAGACCTTACTGGAGAAAAGTTTACTTCATGTGAAAGTATCAAAATTTGGATTGACAACTGGATAAGCTCAAAAGACCAGGACTTCTTCCAGCAAGGAATACGAAAACTACCTGAACGATGGGCGAAGGTTGTAGCTGCAGATGGAGCATACTTTCAATAATTTTTTTTTTAATTTTGTAAGCGAACAAATGTGTTTTATTTTGACAAAAAGGGGCGGAGTCATATTCACACACCTATTATAATAAATATATATATGCTATTTGGTAAACAGACATCAATTTTTTTTCCACAATTTCACCGTTAAATCAATTACTGAATATGCCGAAAAATGGTTTTGATTGAATTATAAATAAAGCAGTTTCCTACTTGTGATGAAACAGAAATGGGTCGTTCATCGATATATCATTGTGCATTACAAGACATAGCATTGTGCATTGTGCATTACATCTTGTACTGCACAATGCTATATCAATGAAGTACCCGATGTACCTACCCGTGTTGATGATGAAAATGACACCGTTAGCACCAGTTTTGAAATAGTCATCTACCATGAAGTAGACTCTTTCAAAACCATAAGGGTAATTTGTGCTTGCTCGTGTCATCGACAATGTGACATTTCACATCGTAAATTAATGGTCTTCTACTAATTTGTCAAGTTACTGTGTGGCAACTACTTCCAAGTCAAGTGACACTGATGAAATTAGCGCGCTTAAAATTTTGCTTTTGATAATTACTTGGTTCAATCACTTGCGATGTGTTATTGCAACATTGTTTTACTGTCTGTCTACTACTAATAGATCTGTGAGGCAGTTATGTTTTAGACATTATTACAACGACAGTAAAGACGATAAAGTTTTGGCAGTAAAACTTGCATTGAACTTTAATGAGGCTTTAGCTCAGTTTCTGAGTCATAATATAATTTTTTCTATAATACTTACTGCCTCCATACTTAGCCGGTTATATGATAGTAGTCATAATGACTAGTTTGAGAGAAAATATGATGGTTTACAACCGCAATGTAAACCAAGATTCATATCCCTGTTAACATTATGGAAAGTAGAATGTAACCAGTTCTGTGGATGACACTTGCCTCCCGCTAAAAATACTTTCGATAAAAGAGAGGCGTTGGGACGCTTTATCATTTTCATTTAGCTGACTTAGCTGATAAGTTTTATTGAGGAAACCAATTCGATATTTATTTACCAAACTAGACCCACAGATACTAAAATAACAGATGTTATTAAATTGAATTGCAATAAGAACGAAAATAGAGATTTTTTTACTTTAAGTTACGCTACTTTAGGTGAAGCCTTCGACAAAGCAACACCTCAAGTCAATGCTCTTGAATATATCCCTTTTTCATATCATCAAAAAATGTTAAATAAAAGCTTGTATTTAAACTCATCAAGTATATTTGTAAGCTTAGTCTACTTCTGGTATGCAATTCCTTATTATGTTTTTTATGATAATATTTGTTGTAGTTCTACTTAGTCTGTTCTTTTCCCATGTAGAGTGAGATAGGGATCTCAGCACACGCTGTGGAAGGTCAAGTGAGTAATTATTTTGCGAATTGACATTTCCCAGAAGATTCAGGGTTAGCTATTGTAGTTTTGGTTTCACACACCCAAGTTGTTTTCACAAGCCCTTACTTATTATTATACTCAGACTTTATCTTTAAAAGTATCTTATCACTTTCCCAAACAACCAGCCAACCAACTAGTAAAAATTTTCCCAAAAGACATTCACAAACGTTTAATATACAAGGTATTTTATTATCTATCTATATATCTTCATATTTACAAATAAATAAAATTGAAATGTCTGTTAGTAGTGATAAATAACAGCTTTTAATTAAATATATTTGTATATATTGGTAACAAAAAAAAGGAAAACAATTTTCTTCATTTTGTCTGTCCTTCTGTCTGTTTGTTCTGGCTAATCTCCGAAACGGATACACCGATTTTGACCGGGCTTTTACGGGCAGATAGCTGATTTTAATAACTAAGGTTAATTTTATTTTAGAATACGAATAAGAATCAAGAAAGTGCGCATAAAAAACACCCGGACATATATATGTTAACAAATAATGCTTACTGCAAACTCAATCTTCTTTATTCCTACAAGCATTTGTGTAACAAACATAAATGTATGTTCTATGTCTGGGTGTTAATATGAATTATAATGTACATATTACCAAAAAATATGTGTCTGTTAATACATACTTTATAATACACAACAACGCTGTATGTATTGTAAAGTACGTATAAAAAAAATGTATTCTATCAATTGTCTTGTTTCTATAGTTTAGTTGTGTGTAATGTCCATGATTATTTTTATTTAGCAAGTCTTACTTATTTAGATTGTGTCTGATTATAAAGTGCAATCACAGTAGGTAGTGCTCTTCTCAAATACCCATTTTCAGAAAATAAATAAATATAAAACAACAATTGGTATTGCAAGAATTTGTAGGACTATATTGACATAAAGAGATGCAGTTGATAAGGTATTTTTTGCCTACTGTGTATTTTTGCCAACCTGAATGGTTCTTACATTGTGATACACGGAGTCAAATGGCTTTTGACATCCAAGCTTATAACGAGTTGAACTGGAAAATTTTACTATCGATAAAATCAGCAGTAATCTTTTGAATATTTTCATCAGTGCATTTTGTAACAAATATTATTACGGAACGTGCATTAATCCTAACGAGATACGAGCGTAATGTCGTTATCCGGTCCGGTTCGGTTCGGATCACGTTTCCTGAAAAAGGAAAGCTTCAGGAAACCTGATGACAATCGAACCAAAATATCGCCTTTTTTGTCGTGAACAGTATTAACTACATTTTACTTTGTCATTATTGAAATATCTGATTTAGCATTAATAAAACGAATCTTCATATACAGACAGACATTATTTACATGGCTTAAGTTAATAGGGTTACCTATACGCAAAGAATCCTTAAAATAATTAGGTACTTAACTATAATTGATTTTGGCTTTGTCTCGAGATTTTGCTAAACCGTGAAGACTAAAATGTTAAGTGGAAATGAATATAAGACAAAGAAAAGGTTCGAGCCTCTTAAAAAATTAACGATAGTAGAAAATTTTAATTTTGACCTGTAGAGAAAATTCCAGTTCCCAAATAGCTAATTATTAGTTATTGTTATTCGATGTAAATTAATAAAAATAAAATATTATAATATGTACTCGTTTATGCCTACATTGTAAAATGTATAGTTGTCAAATACATGGCTTTGTGTATATAAGCCATTCTTTTTATATTTCTGTAGTGATCACATCGTTCAATATAGTTCATTTATTAGTAATATTCCTGTAAGCATTTATTCTGTTTCACAGTAACCTTATTTAACTAAAAATAAATCTCGAAATAGGATCAAATAGGCTGGCTGGTAAACAACTTTGAAACATGACACAAATTTTTCCACGCTTAACATACCTAATGCGTCTTTTCTGATTATTTTTGATTTACGAAGAATCATAAATGTTATCATAAAGATATAATCAAAGAGAGTGAATATTGACCTTGAACGCTGACACAGTCTGAATCTTGTCCAGCTTGCATGACTCAGAACGTAATTATTGTCAGTGTTGTCAGAGAAAGTCAATTGGTCGGATAAGTAACTATATTTACCTAAAAAGACCGGATCAGAAAAAATATAAATTAATTGTATATCTTGTTGGTGAAGATATTGATGATCTTTTAATATGTTCAAAAGTATTGTTTAATAGACGTGGTTGAAAAATTCAACACGCGAGCATCAAACTTTTTGAAACATCAAACGGACTTTACGTATAGGCGGTATGAATGTAAGCCATCGGTATAGCCTCGGCTAGCCGAGGGATAGCCTAGTTTAAGATCTAGTTGACAAAAAGACTTTCCAATCTATTATTTATAGCCTGGCTACATATATAACAATAACATCATTTATATATTATATTTCAATCAACACAGTTAAAATTATAAAATAAGGTGATCTTAAAATTATCTTCTGTCCTAACGTAAATGTAACGTACCCGAAGTGCTTTGGTGATAATACAACAATTAGCAACGTTTGATCAGAGGCATCTGAAACTTCATCAAGGACGTGATAGAAACAGTGTCGAAAATAGTTCTCATAGATTACGTTTAAGTACGCCGTAGCTGAACGCAGCGAACGGAAAAAGCCGGAAATTCGTTCCAAAAGTCGGATTGTCCACCCTACAAAAAATGCGCCATTAGGAAGTTTACTTTTACTGTTGCGTTCCAGCTCGCACGCGATCACTTTCAACACACTTTCAGTCGTGAAGACCACGCGACTAAACTATTTTTTAGCGACATTGGAATCTTGAAAGTAAAATGTTTACGATTATCGAACGTCCCACTTAAAACTAGCAATATTATGCCAACGAACTTCACACAAGAGGTCAGTTGATAATACACCACAAACGATTTTAATTTTGAAAATGTACAGGTTTTTTGCATCCTATTTTAAAATTGTCTCTTTGAAATCCTGGATACCAGAGCGCTTCAATTTTACTCCGCTCCGAAAAAACATGTATGCAAAATGCTTTATTGTTTTTTTTACCTTCGCAACAGTATTTAGAAATATGATAGGTGAATAAATTTTTTTGTTTACAATTTTTATTAATTTTTAGTTATTGGTTTTTTTTAGTCATTAATTAAAATTTTAGTGTATTGAAATACGCTGCATGTTACTGCCATTGAAACAAAGCAGTGCATACCATGTCGCATGCCCCATATAAATCCTATAGCGTAACAATAATATCAAATATATAAAACCCATAACTTTCGCACTGAGACGCCTTCACTGGGTCAACTCAAGTGACCAAACATGCATAACTTCTGTTCCGTAATTTCTTAATATTAATGAGCTGCATCATTCGTTCCACTTACATTTTTATTACGAAAATATAACATTCTCACTTGAAACGGGGCAAATCGAGTCGGGCGATTGCAAGATCGGAAGTAATCGGATAGACTTATTGAGGTCGATTCGATATGCCTTTATTTTGCCTAAGGTTTGTTACACGCGCAACTTTTTAGAGGTTAGTTTTAGAGGCTGTTACAGCTAATGTACGTTTACACACTCATACCTCTGCACAAGGATTCCGTGTCGCAGATGGCATGGACAAACACAGAAACAAGACAAACACCCAAGACCCGAGAACAAACTTTATGCTCACCACACAAAGTATGCCCCGGCCGGGCCGGGAATAATAAAGACAATTTTTAAAATTTTTCTTTTAGAATCGAAGTTCTGTAAAATAGTTGCGTCTCCAAAGTTAAAAAAGCTATACTTATACGTAATTAAGTATAATTAAAGTGCCTTGAATATTATGGCCACAGTGCAGTGAGTTGCGCAATTTTATTGCCCGTATAAAGAAGGGCTAAGCTATGGATTAAAATACGCGTGGGCGTAATTGCTCTAGATAGGTAAAGAAAAATAACAACCTATCTTTTTGTAAACAACTTTCGTTTCACAAAGGAATTCCAAATCATTCTTACTTAATAAAAATGTTTTCCTTTTCAACTGAGTGCCAAAGGAGGTCATCAATTCGGATGTAATTTTTTATGTAAGATCTCCGTATAATTGATATATTGTAATATACGTATCTTTAATTGATATAATGATATAAGAAAAATCTTTAGATATAGGATACTATAAAGACTTGGAAGAAGGAAAGTTTAAGTATTTTTGACAATCTCCTGTTTTTAGACAACTGAGTCACTGTATTTAATTTTTTCTTAAAACATATCTTTGAAGTGCATTCATTACCACTAATGAACTTCGCAATGAATTTTAAAACCTGTTTTATTGTTTGAGCGTGGTTAGTATGCTCTTAACATTTGACATTACGTATCTGTGGGAACTGGGCCGTGTCAATGTTCCTACCGACAGCAAAACAAACGATAATTGTTAAGTTTTTTACATTGGTGTAAACAATGCACATCTAAGCGTATAATAATAACCTTCAAATGCATAAAAAGATAAAAGTCTCAATGCTAATCAAATCATTGTTTCATTAATTTGCATCCCACTAATGCCAATTGGTTCAGTACAGCAAAATGATTCAAATCGATTTGCCTAAATGAGGTAGGTATGGAATGGTATTATAGTAAATATGAAAAGTAATGCAAAACAACCTTAATAAATAGTGTAGAAAAAATAATATCATGCATCAATGATAAAAAAGATAGATAGATCATGCATCAAGGATAGATAATGTTAAACCACACTTCAAAGTGAAATTTCATTGTTAAAATATGTCCATAATTATAATTAGCTATTAAAGGTTTGAATAAATGTAATACCTGTAATGTGAATATTTTGTTTGAATATTTTCTTTTAGACATATTATAGTTAAGTATTAATTACATTAATTTAATAAGCTATTAAATTTATGCTACACCGTAAAGAAAGCGCTCATAAACGATTATATGATAAATAATAAGCTTTTTCTGCAAATGCTACTTTGGTGAGAGTCTTATGCCCTTGGCGAAGAGGACACCGGTTTAAAATTGTGTTCTATACTATACAGATTATATTTAGTAGTTCAAGACGCCAGGGATGATACGAGTTTGTACCTGCCTATTCATAACAGTTTTAGAAAGAATCGACATAATAAAATTTTAAGCGCTTGAGACGTAAGAGATTCTCAATGACAGGAGCAATGCGTTGCGTCTTTGAACTTGTCATACGGAAGGGAAGGACCTAATTTATATTTATGGACGTCTATGACCGCTCAACATCAGGTTAGCCGTCATTTTAATCCAACACTTTATAAAAAAAAGAATGCCTCATTGACGTCTTATCTGTGATTGTGCTAAAATAAGCCGGAAGACACAAGCAAAACAATTAAATTTATTTTGCTTGCCTAATAATTTCATTACTAAAAAAAATTGCGTACCGAAGGATCCGTACCACTAATGCTATACTAGATGGCCCTTCGGGTATGGCCCACTTAAATGAGGTGCATGCAAATAATTTGTCTTCAGTAACAAATACAGATAACAGTTTTAGTCTTTAAAGCACTGGCAACCTCGCTAAGGCTATTATTATTTATAGCTAGCTAAATAAAATTACAAACACCATACCACAAGTTGCAACCGCAAAGTTTTCTCCTCAACTCAAGTTTAAAACTTTCAATTGACATAAAACCACAGATTAATAAAAGTTACTTCATAAAACATTTAAATCACTAAGTAGATATTACGATAATCATCAAATTGAAAATAAAATATGTTCTAAATGTAAGTAAATTTTGAGATGTCTTGAGAAGGGTCTTCCTTCAAAGAATACTGTGAGAATTTTCGTTCCATAAAAACGATCATGGAAAATTGAACTTTATGGCAGTCGAATATAAAGACTCTAACTGTCTAATAAGTAGCATTACTAATGGAATGATTGTAGTGTAAATTGTGGAATTCGTGAATCGGTGTTAATGGATTTGCGAGATCGCTTCGTTCTGTGACTAATATTAGGCGAATAATTCTATTAGTTTCAACAAAATATTAGCAAAATAAGGATTTCTCAGAGAAATGTCCATATTATTTATCAAATAAAAATTACTCGGAAATGTGATCCAATATGGCCCCATTCATGTTTGTTTAAATGTCTGAAAATATATCACGAGTTCGGAGTAACGAATTTCCAGTTCCAGGATATTTTAATCAGAACATAATATTTTTATAATTTGTCCCACCGTTAGAAACTGGCAGGATCGTGGCTTTCGTGGAAATATGGACTAGTCGAACACAATACAACATTTAATATCACAAATAAGTTTCGCTACATGAGTATTCCGATATGGATTATTCTATTAATAACTTAGGACAAGCATTTTGTGTGACAAATTTGTTCTGTATCTGGGTGTTAATAATGTATCATATGAATGTATTAACAAAAAAATATTGTACTATAGTTATAAGTATTTTATCACTTATCTAGTTCTCATAGCTATGCTTAGTTTGGGGCTAGATGGCGCTGTGTATTATGTCAGTGAATATTTATTGTTCATTAATTATTTATCTCAATAGTAACATAATTTACTTTCTATTGTTCTAGCATTCGCTCTGTGCGCAAGCGCCGCAGATGTCGCCGAAAACGAAAATGTCGACGCAAACAAAGAAAAACGTCAGTCACAAGAAGGCACTCTATCTCACCTTATCTATAGATCTGCTAAACAAGTGAGTACTTTTACCTTTCTAGCCATTTCATTTAAGTAAAATACCATAAGTTTTACTTGTTGGTAGATATTATTTTGGTATGAAAATTGTCCTAAGCTGAGCTGAGGTTTTCGGGAAATATACAGCTCACCACCGACTACGCTACCCTTTGCTACCCTTTTGGGGCACTAAGTATGAATGTGTATTATTATTAGTAATTTGTCTTTGCCCGATATGTCACCCGATATTGGGTACATATCGGGTGACATATCGGGCAAAGAGGACATGACAGCAAACCAACGGGGCATCATTCACTCCTGCTAAATTGGGTAGCAATATTGCAGCAATTATGGCCACATTAGGTATTTTTTTTTTATGTTTTTGATATTATAATAGTACCCTACGTATAACAATGCTGAGTATTTAGTCTGGGTGGATTGTGTCAGTAACAATTCATTGTTATTAAATATTTGTGTCGTGTGGTCAATAAACTTTTTCATTTTATTTCAATGTTTTGATGCACCAACTGAATGATCAATCAAATCGCTAAATGAAACGGCGTCGACGATTCTGCTATGATATCATTTAATATTCTTTGCACGTGCTAGTAGCATATTAGCTAGGGATTTCCGACACCTTTCTATTCGAGTAATCGATGTTCTAACTACTCCATTTTCGATTAATCAGAAATATATATCCATTTTCCTCCCTAGTGCATTACGCACGATACACGTGCTGCTTGCCTTTAAGGCCATACAAATTTGCTTTTACTTAGTCACCAAGCGATGCTGTTTTGATAGCAAAATGATAAATACCTCGTTGCCCTTTCACTAAAGCGCCCTAGATTTGGTCACGACTTGCGACCTAAGCAGCGGGTCCAAAATAATACCTTCTTTGTCCATAGGGTTGCCAAACACAAAGTTAGTATTCAAATATAGAACATTTTGTAGACAATTGGGTTCTTCTGGAGCGGTTAAGAATCTGATTTGAATATATAAGAAATATTTACAATATTATATAATATTTCATCCCAAAGAAATATTTTTGGTAATTATTAAAGGGCGTAGCGGATATTTTCTGTTCTGCTCATTAAAAAAATGTATAAACTGCAGTTACAATGCAGTTAAAAAAGAGAACATCGTGACTTTTTCTGGAATCACTAAATAGTTATTTTTTCAACAATTTCTCAATGTGCTAATTTCTATTTAGAAAGAATTATTATCGTTATAATAAGCATAGGATACTAAATCATTATCCTTAAAGTTCATACAAGATATTCATCCTTTACACTAAAAGCCAAGAAACACAGTATAGTCTTTGCTTTATTTCAGTAGAACTACATTAAATAGGGGTCCATGCAAACTAGCTGGACATTATCTGAAGCGGATATTTAAATTGTCCATTGAAACGGCATGCATTGCGAACGAAACGTTGTTATCCTTGGTTGTGTCCATTCACGAACAAATACACGTTTCGCAATGAAACAAGCATATCCTTCGAGTGGATGGCAGATCGTGTGAACGCTTTTTAACGACTTCATTTATTGTACTTCCACTTAGCTTCACTTCCACTTAGCTAAGTAATTAGCCGCGGCTTAATTTATAGCCGATAAATACAATTTTATATCGTGGTATTCAAATCATACGGTCTGAATAACCTAGGATCAGACTATACAAGTATCTATACGGCATCAATAAGCTGGTGGTAGTGATGATGGTGATAGGTACGAGATGAAAATCTAAACGGTTTTCCACAATGTTTTGAGGTGATTGAGGACTTAGATTTGCATTAATTAAAATCTTAATAAACATTTATTACGGAACGGGAAAGGCTGACAGCCCATATGATATTAAGTGGTTACTGCCACTCATTAAAAATATCAAATCAACTACTTACGGTCCTCCTATATCGAAATATGAGAAGACTCTGAGACGGGGATGCAGCGTTTCATGCCCCTGTAATTTCACCGTCATTTACACCCTTCTTTCAAAAATAGCAATGCCAGTACATACTTGGAATTGGAACTTCTTTCCTTAAAGATTGGCTGGTTGGCTATATGTATGTATGCCTCTCATCTACTACACTAAGTTTTATACAGTGAGAGTTAACCCTTTCTACAATTGAAAGGTTAGATGTAAACTCGATGATAACTGCGCACGAGTGGGCAGGATTTCTGACAACAATAACGATGACGAATCATTGGTATTGTGAAATACGCCAGTTGAACTAGAAATCTGCGATGGATTAATATTAGGTCTAGATTATATACATTTCAAAACTTGATAGCAATTCCTTACAAAATGTCCCCAGTGTAAGCAAATTGTCTTTACAATATTATTTTTGTAAAAACTGGTGTCAAAACTTTTATAATGCCATTATAAGAGTCGAGAATAAACTTTGCTTCCAATTTTTGAAAACGAAATTTATTGCTATAAATTATTGTCATTTTTGATACAATAATCTTGCTTGATGTAAATTAGCCTTTAGAAGTCAGAGATTTACACGAAAAAATTAATTATTGAGTCTTGGTACTTTTGATAACATTTCAAATGGCCAAATACTAACAGACGCGACTCTATACTATACCCGGAGCTTGGGACAAAACATTGATCCAAAACACATAAGTGAATTTGTAACCTATCATCAATCTATCAATTACTTTCCGCTCGATCACTGTCCATCCCGTGACGGTAGTTTCAGAGAAACATAGTAGCTAACGAAATATTTTTATTATTCCCGTGTACCAAGCAAAATAGTCGGTTAAATTACATACAATTCAGACAGAATCTGCATGCGGGGCGCCTCAAACCCATTCATTTACGCGGCTCAATGCTCGAATGAGCTCAACATTCCCGGAAAAATATGGTAATACAGATAAGTATAGGTACGGAATTAATACTAGATAAATGACTCTAAGAGAGAAATTAGCAGTTGAATAGCTTAAATATTATTTATAAATAGATTGGTATATAGTTGAATTTATCCAGT
Organism: Aplocera efformata; assembly: GCA_921293045.1. Lineage (NCBI taxonomy): Eukaryota > Metazoa > Arthropoda > Insecta > Lepidoptera > Geometridae > Aplocera > Aplocera efformata. The sequence continues at coordinate 6,064,406 of OV121057.1, forward strand.
TTAATTAGCTGCATGCGAAGGCTATGCCGGATATGATCGGAGTGTGCCGGTAATTGGCGTGGTGTGCTTGTGACGTAAAGAAACAAAATAACTAAATAAATATTAGTGAGTTGCGCCCATTATTGGCAGATATTATTGAGATATAAGTAATTACAATAACAGATTATTTCGTTTTTTACTGTTGACAATAACCAACCCAAGAAGAAACCTACACAACAGATTGATTTAAAAAGATATATATTAAGCGATGTTTTTCTTCACGCACTCAACAAACTACCACATGGGAGCGCTGTCAATATCGGCCTGTCTAAAATACTTTCCCGCTATTGAATCTCACGTGACCCCATAAATATTTATATAACCTACATCCTGATACATTCCAATATTACGTATGGATATTTCCTCGTTGACAAGCAAACGGCTGGCAAATGTTTAAGAAATGGCGTTTACCTTCCTAAACTACTAGCTAAACCGTTAACATAACCCAGTATATTATTATGTTTCATGTGATTATGTCGGCGGCTTAAGACCGTCTTGGGGGTATGTACACGTTATGCGTCGAATCGATAACCATATGCCTCAGAAAGATCTAAATATAGAAGAATAGAAGATAAAACCAGGCAGACCCCTAACTACGGAGACAGTAACTGTCCAAAAAGATCTCGACTCGATGGTACTAAAGCCTAAGCTCACACAAAAGCGCACAGAATGGCGCATGAAGATAAGGAAGGTAGATAGATACAAGGCCAGAGCAAAGAAGAAGATAAAATTTTTTGGGATGATGTTAGAAATGCTTGCAGCCTAGCTTGTCTGGTCGACATCACTCACAGCAGTTATCGCTTGGATAGGTAACCGCTTAGTAACATCTACAATTCAGTGTGTGTTAAGAAAAACACCTGAAAATTTATTCGTAACACTTCCGACACTAAGATCATCGAACTGGCATCGATCAGAATATACGAAACATGGAAAAAAGAAGCCCCAATGTTTTGACTAAATGTGAACGTAAGTAACAGCTAGGTTTCACAGTGATAATAAGTCACTTAGTAATCTGAGTGAAACTAATAAATAAATATAGTTATTCATGTACCTACAGTTTACACAGCGCCATCTAGTTCCAAACAATGTGGACTTGTAATATGGAAAATAGATACTGATTCAAAATTTATATTTTACTTTCTATTTTTGTAAATACATATGAATACACAGAACTCAGTCAGTGTTTTAAATAAAGCTGGTGGAAAATGTAATATAAACGCATGAATACTGACCCACTATGCAAGTCTTGAGAAACTCGCCGGTCAAAATGTCATTATACTCGTATCACTAGATGTCGTAAAGACTATTAAATGAGAATTAGAAGGTTGTTGCAAACAATAACGCTGGATACGCCAATTTTGATTTCCTAAGCTAATGTGATCAACGAGGCACGCAGCCAGTACGCCAAACAAAACCTTTTCGCCAAACGATTCTTCGTGTTCAAGCATGGTGTTGGTGTAGCTACAGAGAGTTGCTGCGGAAGGGTTTGACAGCGTACCCGTGGTCTCCGGCAGCTATAGTGTCGTGGAGAACACTGCTGGGTCTTTTGCTATTAGGGGGCGCATAACTCTGCTGCCCCCGCACCGAGAGAATCCATAAGGAATTACCAAAAACAACAAAAAAGCTACAGAGAGTACAGATTAGTCTACGGCAGTAGGCGTTTCCTACTGCCGTAGACTAATACTAAATAATAAGACTATTCAGCGTATTATCATTTTCGATCGTATCGTCACTTTTTCCTGCTGAGCGGGTAGAGGGCTAATTCTTCTTCGCTTCGTGTCCATCTCTGGCCATCTCTGGTGTCGGAGTTTTCAACGTGCTCTCCGAAGCACTAACAATTAGCCTTATTATACAATGAAAAAAGAAACCATTACCTAGCATATTACAAATAATAAAATAATGTGGTGATTAAAAGGTAATTAGCGAATTAAAAAGAAATATATATTTGCGTGGATTTGCCTTGGAGCATAACCAAATTCAGATTATGAATACTTCTCGAATGATTATTCAAAGCAATTCTCGTATTCATGAGTATAGCTCATTTATGTTGATTCTTAGATCCCGGCAAGTTGATTCCCATCGTCGCTACCAGCTCTGATTTGAATATAAATTGTACCTGAGAGGATATTTGGTCAAAGTATTAGTTAGAAAAACTTCTGAGGCATTTACTGGCTTCAATAGCTCAGTTGGTAGTGCTTTCTGCACTGTGGGTCGTAGGTTTTGTTCTTACCTAGGACTCCTATTTGTGTGACGAGCAAAGATGTTTTTTCTGTGTATGAGTGGTGAATACTTATATTTAGCATTAAAAAAGTACTCTATAAGTATTCTATCAGTTATTTGGTTCCCATAGTACAAGCCATGCTTACTTCATGGCTAGATGGCACTGTGTGAAAAGTACGTTACATGAAAGTTCCGATAAAATCTCAATAAGCAATAATACAGACCTTGTACGATTAAAACCAAGTAATTATTTTTTTTAAAGAAGAAGAGAGAATCGAATCCTTGATGTTACAATAATTACTAATACTTTGGATGTACCGGAATTTTATTTACTGATAACTTAAGTAACATAACAATCTAATTAAAATCCAGATCTACACGGATGAGATAAAACAGGGTGTTTATGTTCGCAAGTCAGCGAGGCGTGCGCCCGCGCAGATTCGAAAATGGCCGATACGACTAGCTCGCATTGTCTCGGTTTTCCTTGGCTTTCACTCCTATCTGTAATAGCACAATGTAATACATAATTACACACTATGTGTTATGGCAGCGTGTTGACATCGTTGATTTGCGGACGATCAATCAATTGTTAGGACATATTTTTGCCTCCGTGGGAAGTATTATGTACTTACACAAGTCTTATGTCATTATTTGTTTGGGCGGCTGCAAAGTTCCGTTGGGGTTACTCAAGGTTCTGTAAATGCTTTGTTACTTTTTGTCCTTTCATTATGTGCTACCACATCATGATTATGTTCTTGCTTAAGGACATTGTAACATTTGAAGATGTTATGGCGATAACCGAATATTATTAAATTATAATGTACTTTGTAATATATACATAATTTTTTTTCATACTTTAAGAAAGTTCGACGAGGCGAGACTAAGGAAGGTTCATCTACGTTTCGGCTTTAACAAAAAAATTTAAACCGGAAAGTTCTCGGTCGAAAAGTGAGATACTAAATACGTTATGCCAGTGTGAGCTGATGAGTAATTAAAGTGTTAGTTTAAGACGAGTTTTATTATTTTAGATATCCTGTTATTATTTTTGTTTAGTAGCAATCTTTCAATAACCGAAACTCACTTGGGATTTTAGCGTGGTAGCCCAGGGGTCAGTCTACTTTCAATCTGATGGTCGCTGGTTCAAATACATACGTGCGCCAATGAGTTTTTCATTTGAAAAATTTATTCGCGCAATACCACGTTCTCTAAACGGTAAAGGAAAAAATCGTGAGGAAACCGGCATGTCTCAGAACCGAAAATTGAAATACATGTGACATCTACTAATCCGGATTAGTCTTCCGTTAACGAGAGTAGGTCGGTGTCCCTGCAGTGGGAACATTAGAGGCTGATATGGTACATGAATTTTAACTCATAATATCTTATCACTACAGATGCTTCCTATCCTGGATAAATCTATGTAAAAAACCAGCTAGGATAATTCCTAGCTGTTATAATTAACAGCCCGTCGAAACTACAACAAAAACGCCTCAATGATACTGCAAAGTAGAATATCTATAGTCTAAGATGATAGATGTTTTCTTGAAGAGATACTTAATCCAACTTCCCTGCTACTTGAGCTGCTATTTGGACAGAGATTAAAGAGGCAAATTAGACTGATATCATAATAAGATTATATAACTTATTTAATTATAGCTGTGGCATATTATGCATTATAGTTCTTAGTGTTTTCTAAAATCTTAATGTGCTAAATTATAATTGAAAGTTGAAAATTTTGAACAGCCTAGACTAATTAATATGTAATTTTAGATTTAATAAGATAAGCTCGTATTATTATGTTTTACTAGTAAGCAAATAAATGAATGTGATGAACATTATTTTGGGATTTAAGGAGATATTAACCATAATTATTGAATTTCATTGTACTCGAATTAATTGATATGTATGAATAGGATCATAAACATTCGGATTTTTTTTACACGCATTAATAATTAATAATAAAGTGTAATATACTTATGTTGATGATATATAATAAATTTGCAATCACTGAGATGAGAGAGATAATATAAGGTCTTATTCATAAGTGTTTCAGGGTCGTCTCATGAGCATAATTTTATTTGCTTTCCTTAATAAAATATAGTTTCAGCACAGAAAGTCACTATCAGGCATCGACTGCCAATAATATATGATAATAATAAAAAGTAACATATTCATGTCACTATTCAATTTCAATTGTTTATCAAATTATATTTCAATTTGTGATTTCAGGAGCAGATTACACCGGTAGAGGAACCGCAGGATGATGACAAATCAGCACTGAGGTAGGTATTACTAACTACGCCGAGTTGAATCTATAACATTGTTTTAATGTTATAGATAAAACTTACTAATTCTAAGATCATCATTGACCAAGACTACAAGTAGAGAAATGGTAAATATTCAAGAGAAAATAAAATAAGTTTCATTTCTTTCTACTTGAGTTTAGGCCCAAAAGGTGAAAGACCGATCAACTCAAAAAAATAAATTCTGTGAATTGAAATTTTCCTGATCGTTGATGATACGTTTAACCGTCGATTAAGAGATTTTTGAGATGATCAGCCTTTCAAAATCTGGGCACAACCGAACACTCAGTGAGTGTTGATTATGTTGCTATCAAACTAAAATAAAAATATGTATCATCTGCCTAAATTACCCCTTTCCTGGAAAATGAATATTATGAAACGGAATATTTAAGTATTAATTTATATTACAAAGATAAAGATGTGGCATTTATATAAAATTTGGTTTGGTTTGATGGTAACAGAAAACTCAATGTCATGAATGTAATCAGTGGTCATGAACTCAAGCATAAAATCTTCCTACTGAAACATTTCAAAATTAACCCAACATCCATAAAATTTCTTTCCAAATTCTTCTTCTAAATCCGTATGGCACCCGGCCAAAAGCATCATATTGCTTCTTGATTCGCTAACAAATTCTCGAATAAGTTAATATTCAAAATGGTATTGGAATAATTGGCTCCTAAATGATCATGCATCATGGCTTGGAAGGTTTTTATCATAGTCATTAAGCGATGGTTTTCAATTTGTAATGATTTTTTATTGATTTCACTGTTTTTGTATTTGAAACACTACATATCTAATGAAATCAATTTTAAATCAATAGAGTATTAACCCTGTTTATTTTAAGTTACTTATATTCATCACCAAACAAAAATAACATTATTTACGTTAATATCATGGGGCCTGAGGATTCGGTATAACGGATTTAACAAGAAGATCATGGAACTAAACGGTAAAGTCTGAATCTCAGGAATGGGACGTCCCTTCAACCAGCATCAGAAGATCCAGGGATGGAAGTGGATCGTTCAGCAAGACAACAGCGTATTTCGCTCGATCTCACCACTGCGTCGTCTATACCAGATCAGAGCACAATCGAACAATCATCGAATACGATCGAAGTTAGCACGGAAGCACCTCAACCGCCAAACGTACAACAAGTGGACATTGAGCACCGTGGCTTAAGCTTAGAAGACCGCAGAAACTCTCAGATACCTCCTCCAAAAGACGGAAAATCATACACTCCCGAAGAATTCACATCGTTGATAGTCGCAGGTTATGCTGTCACTCCAATTCCTGACGTACATTATGATCTACCGGAAACGAACTCTATAGTCAGTTCATATGCTGCGGCAAGTCCTACAGTCTCTCCATCGCCTTTATACATCAATCACAATTTGCCGGGAGTCAGCTCGCCGACTCCGTTTACTGTGAGAGATGAACAGGCAAGGATTCATCAAGCTCGTCTGGAGCTTGGGCTGGAGCACTACAGACAAAGACTGGCACTCCAACAGTCTCTGCCTCCTCCAAGGGACAGCAAAGGCTACACGCCAGAAGAGTTCAACAACCTCATCGCTGCCGGATATGCGGTCACACCTGTAGCCGTTAACCCGTACAGCGATGTTACACAGTCAAGGTTATTAGTGGAATTAGTTATTTTTAAGACAGTAGGCTAACAAATTTGTTTATGTTCTAATAAGAAGTTTATTTCTAGCCGTTCAGACGATGAGTACCGCCCTGGCCAGGTGTTCTCACTGCATCCTCGAGAGCTTCTAGACCTTCAGCCTGAAAGGAAATCCCCTGTCGCGAGTAACCAGTATCTTCAACAGATATACGGAAATCCTCAACAGGAGCATAAACAGAACCAGCAACAGCAAATCTACTACTTGGAGCCACAATCACAATCTGGACGACAGGTAAAAGCCTGTGTTATTGCCGTTTTGTTGATCTGATCACAAGTGAAGCCAAGCTGTTTGTTAAGCATCTTATGTTTCGCCATTGATTATGCGAAACAAAGAGTGTCAGTTGTTTTAAAACATTTCGAGACTTTTGTGGGCGTTATCAGCTAACCAAGCGACCAATACAATCTGAGTCAACCTACGGACAGCCAGCTTGATTCCGAGTCATTTGTATGATATAATGCGCACCGTATGTACTGGTATCTTAAATTGTGAATCCATGTGTGTGTGGCAACGTTATCTGTGATTTGCGGAATCCTAGTCAAGGGTTACAAACCTAGAAAGTATTGATGCCATACACCAAACGCATAACACATATACAAATAAAGTTACGGGTGATCATAGTTAAAAAAAAACGTTAATTTCTATTTTATTTTTATGTTCTCAGGCTCCACCTTCTCATGCCGTCATCGCTCGTCCTCATTACTCACTCAATGGTGGAGAAGCATCAGTAGGTGCGGCTTTGTCAGTGAGCGACAATGGAGGTGGCTCATCCAACGAGCAAGCTTTCAATCAGGAGATACTTGCGCTGCTAGGACAGGCAGTCAGACCTCAGGAGTCCAGAGCACAGTCACAGCAATCTTCATCTGTTCAGAGTGTTGCTCCCCAATACCAGCAGGTATAATTCTTTTTTTTTAATATCGTCCGTATAAGTATTCATAAGCGGGGACCCTCTAAGGAACTTAATGTCAGCTTCTTCTAGATTCCTCACCACCTAGTAACCTAGAAAAAGCAGTAAAGCTTGTGAAAAGTTTGTGTAGAAAAGTACGGCCACTATGCCTAGATCTGCATACACTGCCGAGCAGAAGAGCTCAATGTGGAAATGACCATTACTATTGTCATTATTCTAAAATAAATAATTCCTTCCATTTAATTTCAGATTGACCGCTACATCTCGAAGCCGAGCAAGAAGCCTACCAAACTCCGGTCTAAAGTTCGAGCAGAGCTTCAAGCTCAACCGACAGCAGCTCCTCAACAATACCTCATTGAGACTACCAACGTACAGCAACAGCAACAGCCGCAATATCACCCAACGCAAGAGCCGCAGAGACTAGCCCAGGCTCTTAGATACGTGCCTATCCAACAGTCTGCGCAACTAGACCAGTTCTTGTACGAGCGACCCGAATCTCAGGGTTTAAAAGTCGTACCTGCACCTAAACTCTCCCAACAGCAGCCTAGAGCCCAATTCAACTATAGACCAGTCCCACAGTACCAGCAGCAAGAACCCGCACCGGCACCAAAGCAATACAGACTCGTAGAACTCCCCAGAGCGCAGCCTATCAGACAGGAATTGCGTGTACCAGCGTCCAGTGTCGAGAGGCCCGTCGCTTATCTGAAACGCTTCCCTGAAATTGAAAAGCAACGCGCAGTTAAAATCTACGATCCTATTGCCCCCGAGACCCAACAATCTACTCAACTCTACGGTGAACAATTTGTACTCCGGCCTGTTTATAGAAACGAGCAGCGTCCACGATACGAAATTGCACAGCCTAAATTTGAGCAAGCACCAACCAAGCCACCTCATTCTGCTATTTACGTAAGCAAAGCTTTAAGATCGCAAAAAGTAAGGCCACAATCTTCTTTGAGACAAAGCAACGAGCAGCCGAACATCGATATTGTTCAACACGGTCAGAGTTTAGAAGAACAGCGATCACAACTTCCTCCGCCTAAGAACAACAAGGCTTACACGCCGGAAGAGTTTTCCGCTTTAGTAGCTGCTGGGTATTCAGTGACGCCTGTTCCCGTCAGTGCATTAAACCTGGAGGCAGCTCAGTCCAGGACATCGATAGAAACTGTGACTATCCAGCCAAAACGTAGACTGACCCAAAGGAGACGTAACCAGTATCTACCAGTACGAGATGATGCGCCCTAAATTTATTATTATATATATATATCTGTTTGTACATAGTTTTAATCGTTAGTTAATGTTATATTAAAATAAGTGATATTTTAATAATAGTTTCATTGGCCTTTGAAAAAGAAACCCTTTAATAGTAAATATAACTATCCTTAAAATATATATTAACTATCTTTTATTTACTAAATTAAAATATGTAATAGCAAAGGACCAAGTCACATTGCTGATGTCACGGGTGAGGTCATATTACCAGCAGGTGATCTTGCAGATCGTTCTTCCATTTTCGTCCAAATAAAAGTTATCTTTATTCTAACATGTAATAATTCAGAAGGATACTTTTTAAGAAAATACTGTTTCTACTCTTTCTTTAAGTGCTTTAGTAACAATAACTCTACCTCTAAAGGTTAACTATTTAAAACTAGTTGAGGTTGAAACATCAAGTAAGGTGTATAAACTCTTAAAGAGATACGTAAGTAATAAAAACTCCCACAGGTTCCCACAAAGTCGGTTTTAATAAATTACAAATATCTTGCCAACGCGCTGGAAAATGGATTTATCGTGGAAAGCACTCTGTTCCGTATTAACGTTTCCCTTCGAAAATCTCTCATTTATAATGTAACGAATCTTTTATTATATCAATATCGTTTATCGGCCCGAGATATATCGGAGAATCCTGGATATGTTTGGCAAATGGAGGATTTAGCATTATACCTATTCATTGTTTGGATTGTAAGAGAAGTAGAGAAAGCCAAGTGTAAATATCAAGGTATTGAAAACATATGATGGTTGGAAGAAGGTTAATGAAAACCTTTACATATTGTAAGGGAATCTTAGCAATATGTAACAACAAAAATTTGGATACTAAGCTGAGTAAACATTAAGTATTTCGATAATTATATGGTCCCATAAAAAAAGGAAAAAAGAGGTGATTTCTGCTGAAAAAGAGCAGTGTTTACCCTTTAACAACATCCGCGTGTCATACTAGTGTTCGTAATAGATTTAAAAGTAAAATAGCATCTTGTATTGAGTAAACGGACATAATATTCACCGGCAACAAAGTTTTCCAATTTTAAGTTCCACGGTGCGTGAAGGAAATCGTTTAGACCTTGCTGCCAGAGAATTGTACCCGCCAATTGTGTTAAATATTATTCTTTAAGATATACTTTTTTATGAATTCATCAACAATGAAAAGGAAAACGTTCGAAATACAGAAAAATTCAAAATCATACTAGGTATCACACTAATATAAAGGGCGAAAGAAGTGTTGTGTGTGGGTGTGCGTGTATGTTTGCTACGCTCAAACGGCTAAACGGATTTTGATCACAATTTAGTAACACAGAATACTTTTGATTCCGGAAAAGTGTAGTGTAGTGTTAAGTAAGTTTTCCCTTAGGATGCCCAAACGCAGGTAACACCACCAGCTAATCCTACTTCCTACTAATATTATAAACGCAAAAGTTTGTAAGTATGGATGGATGTTTGTTACTCAATCACACTAGAACGGCTGAACGGACCTGGATGAAATTTGGCACAGAGATAGATTATAGTCTGGAAGCACATTGGCTACTTTTTATCCCGGAAAAATGTACGGTACCCGTAGGAAGTCCAACCGCGGGTAACACCGCGGGGCGCAGTAATATTATAAGTGCGTTTTTTTCTGTACGTATGTTTGTCACTCCGTCACGCCGCAACGGTTGAACGGATTTGGATGAAATTTGTTATGAAGATAGCTCACACCCTGGATTAACACAAAGGCTATTTATCCCGAATTTTTTTCCCATCGTCTCATGACTTAACCGCGGGTAAAACCGCGGGGCGCAGTTAATAGTCCAATAAAAAAAAACTGAATTTTTAAAGGCAGCATTGTTATGAAAGCAGTATATTGACATAACACATTCCAATTTCACAGTTTCTGAACACGGTATAGGCTGGTAGGGCCGTCAAATGATATGAATTCAATATTGGACTAGGACGTGAAAATATACTTAAAGTATTTACATAACCGACTACATAAATGAAGTGTAGCCAATTTCTAATATTGGTAATGTTGAGGAGGTATTATGATTAAAAGCAATTTGTTTCATTTGTCCCAGTGGTGCGAAAAGAGCAACAAAAAGTAGCAATAATACTTTGCCAAATTTATCCGGAAAAGTACTGTCATCACACCTGGCAGTACGCCGGTGAAATTACAGGCGCATAAGTCGTTACAACCCTGTCTCATGGTGACTGGCGCAACGTGATGCGACTTGGAAATTATCATGCTTTTCATGTTCATGTTGGGGAGGAGTGAAATCGTTTTGTATTATTTTAAGCGCCTGTAACCACTTAACATCAGGTGGTTTTGTCAGCCGTGTCTTTAAAGATGTATTCGTAGGCTTGAAGCGTAATTATATTGTTCGTGAACAGAATCATGCTGAAAAAACAGAAATCCTTCCATAAAAGAAACAAACAAGGAATCCCAGAGGGTTTCTTGCTTGGGTCGGATGTGATCTGAACAAATGTCAAACTTAGTAATAAGAACGCGTGATACGTAGGTACATATTTATATTAATAAAGTGACGTTTCCAAATTATGATAAGAATTCAAAATAATTAAAAGTTTGCATTTTGACTCATATAAAGATGAAATCCATATAAAGATATAAAGATGAAATCCACGGAAATTTCCGGCTGTTGGTTTCAGAATTAATAATTATTTACAAGCAATTTGCATATTGTACATCGAAAGAATAATTCATCGTCCGCCATCAGTGTAATTCTGTAGAAAGACAAAACCTAAGGTAGAATTTCATTTCCAAATTCTGCTTAATATACACATATGACTTGAGAACCTCCTCCGTCTTGGAAGTCGGTAAAAATCACCTAAGTCGTATATATTTCGCAACTCTCTAAATAGAACACATAAAACTCTATGCTTCGTAACCCTTACCTAAAGACTTCGATATATCGCTCCGGAGGGAGTTCGAACCTTTCATACTATCGTGTAATCTGTGGCCCTCCCGAACCGTTTGGACCAGAGTGAAATAAAGTATAGTAAAACCTCTAACGACGAAAACGTCTTGGTAACTTTCTTAGGAAATCATTTGAACGCACCAAATTTTGCTTTGACAAATGAGGCGTTTCAACTTGATGCCAAGTTCAAACGCCTCAATCGTGTGTTTAAGTTTATCAAAGAGGTGTACTTGAGTAAATATTTTTTCAAAATCCATCAAGTAAACTTGTTATAAGCATAAAAATAACTGATTGCTGAAGCGCTTACTGTATAATAGTATCATCCGAGTCTATTATTAACTGCTTTATTCTAGATTCCGATAATATATAATTATTTGAAGCTTCCCTCTAAAACTAACCACAACACTTACCTACTCACGTTTTTGCACTTGGATTTTTATATTAACATTGAAATTATAACTATTGTATAGCAATAGTTTATTTAATAATATCCCTTAAATTTTGAACTGACTCCAAAAAAAGGAGGAAGAAGTATTGAAGTCGGGACGGTCGATTTTACAATCAATCATTAGTTTATCCAAAACTCGAAAACAAAGTTTATATATTATACTCACGACAAAAATGCTTGCTAGTTGGATATTAAACCAAGAAATCCTCGATTTGCAGGTATAATTACCACGATCGATGAAAAATTACCGGAATAAAAAGTTATAAATTTTGTATTATCCATTATACCAGCCAAGCGTTTAATGATACCTACTGTAGGAACGGGCAACGATCTCTGCAGATTGGTAGAAAAAGGGGAAATAAAACAGCGTCTATAAAACGCGAATCATCCTTCGTAATTGCACATAAAAGTGGGAACGAATGTGGAGTGGTTTATCGCGAATATAAATACGGACAAAAGGATTGATGAATTTTTAATAAGTCGTAATCCGTCGTAAGCCTGAAGTATAAGAAGAACTTTAAGTGCCAGTTATTTCACCGGCATCAGCACCGGAACACAGCAATGCTAGTGCAACACTGCTTGGCAGCGGATTACCGGGTGTGGAGGCACTAAATCTTCGGACGAACTTGGCACAAGTTCTACTGCTACTTTAGAGTGCTCCTTTAGCACCCGGGGACACATTTGTGCGACTCTGATGCTATTCACCTCAAGTTGCGAGCAACATGGACCTCTCAAAATAAAAGAACAGTTTGTGCCTCGTGATTGTTTCCTCGAAATTGAATGTCAAACTTGAAAAAACTTATAACCCAAGGCTATGAATAATGAAGTAACCACTTACAATTTTGGAAATCTCATTTCAACAGGGACAGGGACTGTCCTTTCTGAAACTTGAATTCCGCGACGAAATTGAATGAAAATTACGGTCTCAGTACAGTTCGCGGCATATATTCCATACGTGTTATTTGTAGGAACGACATGAAATGCAACTTTGTGTGCGAGTAAGTGGTAAAAAGGCCGTGGTGGCCCAGGAGTATAGACGTCGATATTCAATCCAAAGGTTCAAATCAGAACGACTATTAATAAATTAATCTATTGTAATAAACTAACTTAGTTAGTAGGTAAATGGCAACCCCACCCATGACAACAGTAATGCAACTCAGTATAAGAATTGGATCATACACTGAGGAGGATATGCGCATCTCATGCGCATCGATTTCACCGGTTTCGCACCACAGCAATGCGAGCACCACTAATTGGTGGCAGATTCCAGGTGTGGCGGCAGTACCTCTCCGGACGAACTTGACACAAGTTCTACTGCTACTTTTGGTTGCTCCTTTAACCCCCTAAAACTCTGTATGGCCAACATAACTGGCTCTTGTTTTAATCTTGAGATTCTTGAGATATCTTGTCGTAATCATGCCTTTACTACTTGACAAAGCTCTTGTCTTATTCTTACGATAAAGTATTAATCATCGTAAACTTTATGGCGCTAACCGTACTATCCGAGAGTCGGCTAGAATTATTGGAAATCACTGTATGAAAGAAAATCCGGAAATTGGAAGCTGCTCCATCGCGACGGATGAATTGGTGGGTCATGGGTCGAGTCGTATCGAGTTTTGACCTACTTTTGGATAAAATTCCTCATTAGAATTTGATATTAAGCGAATTTTGTTTGCGCAGCTACTAGTATTCTAATTTATAAATTAGAATAACACCAATAATAGTTGGTTGCCTTACGAAAGATCGTATGGCGATATCGTGTCAGAGAGATTGGTTAGTAAGAATCTGTTATTGAGTCTACTGATTGCATTGACTGGCCTCATAGGTCAGTTGGTAGTAACTTTACCTTCTGCGCTACAGGCCGTGAGTTCGATTGCAACTCAGGAAAAGCATTTGTGTGACGAACAAAGATACTTGTTCTGTGTCTGGGTGTTAAAATGTATTATAAACGTTTGCCATTTGTATAAATGTTTGACATTTGTATAAATGTTTGACATTTTTTAACCGACTTCAAAAAAGGAGGAGGTTCTGTGTTCCACCTTATATATATAAATATAAAGCACTGTTTTCTCCACCATTTATTAACTGATTTGAAAAAAATATTTTTATTTGAAAGGATATGCTTTCAGTTTGGTTCCATAGAATTTTTATCAAAATCGGTTCGATAGTTTGTAAATCAAAATAACTGGAAAAAAATATGTCATCCAAGTAAACGAACTTGCGTATTTTGCTACTTTGAAAGTCGATTTTTTTTCGATTTTTAAATCAGTTACTATTATATTAGTTTAAATTTAAGTAGTCATTTCCGGTCAATCGATGCATTTTATTGTTTTTTTTAATAGCTGTTTCATTACATTTGCGGCAGGAAGGTTACATGATACACAAACAATATTAACAATAAAGAAGAAAAACTATTCTACCATATCTTAAAGGGTACGTGTGGACTCAGGGGTACTCACTTACGGACGTGAGCAACTGGCCCCCCCAAATTATGGTTTTTTGTTTGTGTTGCCTAGATTATTGGGAGCTTGTAAATCAAACTATCTTTTATAAGAAGTTAAGCTATTTAATTGAACTCTCGTCGGTGGAAAACGTTTATAATTGAATGAGGGCTGCAGATAGGCACCCTCTTCGTTGAAATTCAATTTTAGTTCATTTAGTTCGATGTCTATGACACAGAATGGTTATAGATATATTTTCATTAAGATACAGACTCTTGTTAACAAGAGTCTACAAATGACTTAGATATTTTTGATTTAAACAGTAATATGTATAAAGGATGTATCCACGATATTTTACTTCAATCTAATTTTTATATTTTTTGTATCTACTTTGTCTATTTTTTTTTTGTATAATTTTATTATAATCTTGTAACACTAAGTTTGTGCATGTGTGTGTGTTTGTTACTCCTTCACGCTCAAACAGATTTGGATGAAATTTGGTACCAGGATAATTTATACCCTGATCAACACATCGGCTACTTTTGATCCCGGATAACGGCGGGTAAAACCGCGGATCGCTGCTAGTGATTACATAAACGGATATTATATTTTTTACTTAACCTCTATCACGTGAACATCACTCTATATACATACATAAACTTAACTGTTAGTCCTTACTAGACTAGCCTTATAGCTTAGTTGGGAGTAACTCTGCCTTCTGCGCTGTGTTCGTGGATTCGACTTCCAGTTCTAAAAGTAATTTTCTATGACTTTTTTAGATAGGTTTGTGATTTAAGCTTGTAGTGTAACAAACAAACAAATAAACTCACTGCGCATTTATAATATTAGGTAGGATTTACTGTGCTACTAGCTCGTACAGTTTGGAATACTGGTAGCTCGAAGAATTTCAACAAAAATATACTATATTTGTCGGAATCCAACAAAGCTTTACCTCGAGATAAATGGTAGAACCTTTCTTCGAAGAATAATAAACTTTCTATTGTAATCCCCAAATAGGATAAGGACAAGCACGTTTGCTCATGAATTATAATATTGTCAACATATCTATCCTATGCCAACAGATTTTTTGCCGCGACAAATATAATATGTTAGGTGCGTCTGGGGAAATAAGTCTATTTTTTGTTACAAAATGTTACACTGATTGAAAACTGAAAAACCGTTTTCTACTTAATTTTTTATTTTATAAAGTTTATGAATCCTTAGATAGATGTCGCTTGACGAAGTTTTGGTTCTAAGAGATACCGCTTCCCTTACGATGTTTTCCTTCACCGTTCAGACAACGTGGTATTATTTCAATTTGAACCAGAAACCTTCAGATTTAAAGCCGGTGTCAACACTACTAGGCCACCACACTCTCCCACACATTGTATTTTGATATAATTATTCGAAATTGAATGTGAAAAGCGAATAAGAATATTTTTAAAGTATTATTTTATACTATGTTATGTAATACAGGCTAATCAGAGGTTTTCACTGCCTAAAAGTAAAGTAATCTATTACAACAGATATTATAAAGGTATTACCTTTTCTATTACAGCAGCACTAACGTCAGAGAATGTAATTAAAAAAATATATATGTTTTCTCACAGATACCGCATCTGCATCAGACAATGAAATTATTAAAATGGCATCTTTATATTCTGCAAACTTTGCTATCGACTATCAATACGTATGCTAAACCGTGCCTACGTCGGTGGCATCTAGTCCACTTTAACTTGTTCATAGACAACTTTTAAGTGCAGCAGAGTACGACTATATATACTACTAAATATATAATATATTCTGGGACATTTCCCACGTACTAAGAATAGCTTGTACCATGGAAACTAGATAACTGATAGAATAAAACACCCATATGAGCGTAAGGTTTGTTCTCGGGTCTTGGGTGTGTCTTGTGTTTCTGTGTTGTTCCATACCAGAGAGACCTCGTGCACTTTAATTTACTAAATAAATGGAGCGAGTATTGATTTTCTGATCTGTATGAACAACCTGATTATTAAAATCAGGTTGTTCATACAACCGAGATAAATAACACCACATAAATACACCAGCTCTGTGATTTAATATCAGTTTCCCGTCTAAAATTATTTTTGTTTGTGTATTTTTACCTATGTCATGAGTATCTGATTGAGCATTCGACCCACCTGATGAAAAGTGGTTACTGCCGCTCATAGGCAATAGCAATAAAACTCAGGCCCTGCTCTAGCGAAATATGAGAAAACCCTTGTCACATTGCGTTGCCCCCATCACTCTGAGACGGGGGTATACCCCCTTGTGTTTGTAATGACACCGGCACCCGCACCCTTCCACTGGAACACAGCAACGCGAGTACGTCATTGCTTAGCGGATTACTAGTTGGTTAGTAGTTTTGCTATTTAATAGTTGCTATTCATAGTTTTATTACGCATTTGATTACCCATTTCGTAGAATCTACGCCTTTTGAAAGTAGTTTTTTATAATCTCTGCCACTCCAGTGAATACTTACTCGATTTGTCATTCAACTGCAAAACTGAATCCGCTCAAGCTCTCAATATAATTCAATTATTTTACTTTAGATTGACGAAACCACAAAGTTTTCTTTTTAACGAGAAAAGTTGTACTGTGTTCAGGGTAAAATTTTTAATGACTTTTAGTTTTGTAAGCATGGAATGCGCTTGTGAGAAATAAACGAAACACGTGGTGGTATTTGCTTTGAGATGATGATTGTAATAAATATCATAGTGGAAAAATGGAGATGTATAAATGGTAAGTGGTGAGCTCGTCTCGATTATATTATTATGAAATATTATGTTATATTTATAAAGAAATTACAAATATAATATAATAAATTACATATAGCTCAATCAGTAATGTTCTTTATTATTTATTGCATGATAAATTAAAACTGGAATTCCTAAAAGTAAGATAACAATGACTTAATTCTTTAAAGCGTTCTCATCCAGCTTACTTTGAAGAGAGAAGTGATTTAGTAAGGTAGGTTGTGCAAAAGTTGGTAGAGATAAAATGAAACTAGAGTATTAACTGGATGCTTTAAAATACATATGTTAGTAGTTCTGCATTATTTATAAAGAATTATCTGCATATAAATAAATATTCATGAATATTTCACACAGTGTCATCTAGATCCAAACTAAGTATATGGTAACCAGGTTACTGTTAAAGTACTTATATAATACTTATTTTCGTAATTAGTAATTAAGAAACAAACACATATCAACACTCACGTAAAGAACTTTTTTGTTATATAATTTGGAGGCTCCAGTTCCCTCAAATCAAAGGGTACACACCTACGTGTGTACCCTTTGATTCCCGACACGTACCCCCTCGGTGGTGCTAAAGGAGCCAAAAGTAGCAATAGAACTTGTGCCTGGTTCGTCCGGAAAGGTACTGCCTCTACTACTAGAATCTGCCGCACAGGCAGCAGTGCTCGCGTTACTATGTTCTAGTGGAAGGTTGTGGGTGCCGGTGAATTCACATGCGCATGGGACGTATCATCCCCGTCTCGGGTGATAGACGCAACAGGATGAGTGCAAGTCAGTGTAAGATCCAAATCTTATACTGAGTCGTATTACTGTTTTCATGGGCGGGGGTCACCACTTACCACCAGGTGGGCGCCCAGATCGTTCCGTCACGAACTTTTAAATAAAAAAAAAAAATCTACATCCTTTACTTGTGGTCGTCACACAAATGCTTGTCCCGGGAATCGACTCCAGGATCAGCGTAAGAATCCCAAATTACGAATCATATTTCAGATTGTTGCAGCCAGAGCTACGCGTAATCTTCTTATGCAAATATGTCTATTTCTCAAAACAAGTTTTAAGACCTTGCAAAATATTATAACTTTGTAGCCTTCTATTCTAACTTTTCTTGCAAGGGTTAACAAGTTGTACACTTAGCCTTTGTTATCGCTTGATGTAACTTTTATACGAACATTGCTTATAATAAAACGCCTTTCATTGTACCATCTCATGAAAATCAGCTATGAAAAGATATGGCCGTACTTTCTTCTCAGATTTGTTAATAAAACTAGCGAGTGAACAATGTGGGCGACAAAATGTATATATTATTTCTTCAAATAAAATGAGTGGTGTTCTATGTTTGAGGATCGGATTTGGTATACGCCTGCGCATGGTGGTCGATTACTTTGAGGCTCATAGCCACAAAAGGGATAATCTTTTATGCTATGTGAACTAGAATATTGATAGAATGGTGAAATGTGACTTTGATATTTTACTTGGGTTGGGGAGAACTTAAGGCGCATTGCGCCGATGGCTCCGTGACTTAGTTCAGCCGTTCTGGCGTGATTGAGCTACAAACATCCGTCCATACATCCAAACATTCGCGTTTATAATATTAGTAGGATGTATCCTAGCGAACCGCCTCGGCTTTGCATGGTTGTACAGTGTTTGTAACTACTAGTATAGTATTATAATATCTGTAATGTGATCTAGGTCGTAATACAATTCCGTAGAACATCAGTTTTATCTATCTCGTAAAGTTTATTGCCAACATTAACATTGTAATTAACTTGGCAATGCAAGCGTCCAAAAATATGTTTTTACGACATCATTACAAATGTCATATAATTAATTTAAATTATGTTCTTCTTAACGTGTGAGTAAGTTGGCAACTCTGGTGTCGGAAATTCCAAGCTAGAAGGCCTCCGAAATTTATCAATTAACACCCTGCCACAGACCAAACATTTATATTCGTCCTCTGAGTGGAAATCGAACCCATGGTCTACAGCGCAGAGGGCAGGCAGAGGCGGCCTTACATATTGCGAGGCTCCGGACGATAGAATTTTGTAAGTTTTCTGAAGTACACGGGGCTACTGGTAATCAGTCAACATCCTCTTAAGAACAGCATCAGTACATCAAATTAAAAAACGGTTTGCTGCAAGGGTGCAGGGCCCATACAAAAACGAGACCAAAAATTGTTGCCCTGCTTGCTACCCTTGCAGTTAAGGTTACTTAGAGACCCTACCTCAAGGCATCGTTCACGAGGGTCTTTAGTGAATATTCTTTTTGAAGAGCCCATATATCCTCGATTGCGCAGAGACCAATACCGGAGGCGTTTAGTTCAGTAAAGGCCTAAATAACTCGCCCCCCCGGGGCAGTCGGTGTAAATGATGCAAGTTCCCCTCCATAAATAAAAAATGTTATTTTGAGTACTAAGTCGTGATGTTATTGTTATGGGTGGCAATAACCACTAACATCAGACTAACAAGATCCACTAACAGGACCCTCAGTTTAGTCCGACATTCGCATAAAACTATACATACTTTTTGTAACTGTACTATTAACCAAGTTATTTTAGAAGTACAAAGATATAACTATTTTGATTTCAATTGATCTATTCAAATAAATAAAATTAAAGTGTCTGTTTGTAATGTCAAAATAACAGGTTCTTACTAAATGCATTTGAAAGTATAGATGGCACTTATAACAAAAAATCTATTTGTATATTTTTGTATGTACGTCTGTTCCGGCTAATCTCCAAAACTGCTAGATTAATTTTGATGGGACTTTCACTGGCAGATAGCTGATGTTTTTATTTTATTTTATTAGCCAAAGGGTTACGCCCAAGAAAATATTATATTCCACGCGGATGAATTCGCGGGAATCAGCTAGTAAATATATAGCAATATACCAGCTTACACGTGAGGTTACTTAATTCAGGCTTTGTATTATATATTGATAATAAGATAAATTATTAATATGTATAAATTATGTAAATATTAATTCGTCTTTCAGCGATGATAAATAAACATGTTTGTTAGCTCGCAATTCTGGTGAATTTCGTCTGACGAAGTTAGAAATTTTCTGTTTTACATAATCGTATCCAAGCCTAAAGAGGTCAGTGTATATTAGAAATGGTTTTATTATTGTTAGGTATGTAAATATTTGCGGGAACATGTTGCTAACATTCTTTATTTTCGTGTGTACATGCACTCGTATACCGGTGTGCCACGGGGAGACAGAGCGGTTATGGAACTAGACCCACTAAAACCCCACGGTGTCCTCTTCTGCCCCTTAGTGGGAACACGGGAACGTTTGCACATACTTTCGCGAACCGGCCGCGGCTGTCCGTTTCCGGATCCATCTCTCAGAAATCTTATATCTTCATCTCAGAGTGTAGGGCGCAACGCAATGCGCCTTGCGTCTCCTCATATCCTTAAGTGGAAGACCTGAGTCGTATTTTTATGGGCAGCGGCGGCCACTTAACATCAGATGGGTGACTAGCTTGTTACGTTACTTCAACTGCATAAAAGATCGATCCTATCTTAAATATTGCATTTAAAAAGGATTTTGTTAAAAAAATTAATTTATTCAGTAGCTGAAAGATATGCTTCAGACATAATCACAATCAAAATTGTAGGGGAAATTGTTCTCTTTTGGCGATGTGACTGTGGGATGACACGTCATTTTGTCACTTATTCTCATAAAACCCACAAATAAAAGCTTGTAACATATTATATAAGAATTAAGAAATACTTTTTATTTTTCATATCGTCACGGAAAACCAGCGCTGCGTTGACAAAGCTCTACAACCCAGGCAATATTGCCACTGCAATTATTCTTCTTTTAACTCTATAGTATTTTTGGCAAGATAAAATGTAATGCTGTGAAAAATTGAGGGCAGAGAAAACTTCCCATCGCGACATTTTGTAAAGAATCAATATTTTTACTGTATTTTTATTACCGTACTATTGCTTCCGGGATACATAAAAGAACAATCAGCCACATTTTTTTTACTAGTTTTCTCTTATACTTTTTTCAATTTATTATATTATAGTTATATATATACGGAGCTATCTCGAGTTTCTTATGTGAAGTCGCGACGACTCCGTAGCGTAGTAGGTAGTCGTGCTGCACTGCCCCGAGATCAGTTCCCAGCACGGGCAGACTGTGTGATGAGCGTAAAGTTTGTTCTCGAGTCTTGTGTGTTTGCCACATGCGATACAGGGAATCGTAACCACAACCATTTGGGATAGCCAATGGAATGGAATTATGGGAATAATGGGAATCAAAACATTTTGTCCTTTTGTCATTCCAATCATGATTGTAGCTTATATGCCCCAGATGTGTTATTTGAGGCCGTGTACCATTACACTTGGCGCGTCAAGATCTCTCATTAATAGGACCGGAACACCAACCTTCAGCTTCAGCTTATGGGAAGGCACACCTGATAATTCTAAGCAGTTGAGAAACTCTATAGGGTATGATGTGACTTGTTCCGTGTCCATAACATTGTCTACTGAGGGGTATTCGACAACATCCCCTCCACGTCTGACATGATTCGTTCGTTTATTTGATTAACTATCTCATTAGTCGACGCTAAATATGCTCTTTCACACAGCCATTCTCGATTGCCCATACTTATTTGAAGATTATTTTTTAGGTCATCTGTGGTATCGACAATTTGACAGAACTCACGTCTCAGTGTAATCATGTTACTGTCAGTCTATAGGGTATGATGTGACTTGTTCCGTGTCCATAACATTGTCTACTGAGGGATATTCGACAACATCCCCTCCACGTCTGACATGATTCGTTCGTTTATTTGATTAACTATCTCATTAGTCGACGCTAAATATGCTCTTTCACACAGCCATTCTCGTTTGCCCATACTTATTTGAAGATTATTTTTTAGGTCATCTGTGGTATCGACAATTTGACAGAACTCACGTCTCAGTGTAATCATGTTACTGTCAGTTGGCATACAATCTTCTCCGATTTTTAGAAGAGCAGCTGCATATTGCCTAGAATCATTATGAAGTTGTACTCGCATATTGTAGTGAGACAATACTTATTTACGTGTACCAATAATACAGATGCTTTTAAACAGACACTTATTTCATGTGCCGGCGTACCCCTAATAATAATCGAAAGGGTCTGTCTAAAGTACAATACCATATAGATATTTTTACCTAGCGCTGTAATTCAGTCCAATCTTTAAGAAGATAAATTAGGATTGTGCTGACTGTACAAATGAACAATATTTACTTACGAGCCCCTACCTCCGGGTAAACAAAGTAATTACGGGCCGTAATGGTCCAAAAATAAAGAAACAATGGATGTTTTCTGTTGAAAAATCCGTGTGAAGGTTTCTCTTAGATTCTTGGAAAATAATAGAAAAGGTACGACACTTACAAAGTTTGTCTATCTATCATTGCCACCTACGTCTTGTCCTTCCTACGTGTTGTATCTTTTGAACCATAATGTGTGCCTAATTGAATTTTTTACTGAATATGACGCAAATCGTACTTGGGTAGTTAATTTTGTCTATAATTACTCTCCTACATTGGTGCTAGGTGAAGGTTTAAATCTTATTTCTAAGCAGTGATTCCAAGATGCAAAGGTAACATAATTCATACGCTTGTCTTGGGGGGTCCAGTTGCTCGCGACCGTAGGTGTGTACCCTTTGATTCCCTACACGTACCCCCTGGGTGGTGCTAAAGGAGCAACCAAAAGTAGCAGAAGAACTTGTGCCCAGTTCGTCCGGAGAGGTACTGCCACCACACCTGGAATCTGCCGCCAAGCAATAGTGTTCGCATTATTGTGTTCCGGTGGAAGGGTGTGGCTGCCGGTGAAATCACATGCACATGAGACATATCATCCCCGTCTCGAGTGATGGACGCAGCAGGATGAATGCGACTCAGTAAAGATTTGGATCTCATACTGAGTCGCACGCATTACTGTTGTCATGGGCGAGGGTCACCACTTACCATCAGGTGGGCCCTCTGCTCGTTCCATCACTTAATCACATAAAAAAAAATAAAAAATTTGAGATGGCCAGTATCTTATGGCAATCAGGCACACATTGGTTATGTATTGGCCTCACCATTGAGCGGAACTTCGTTTGACTTTCTCCTTTGTCTAGAAGTATGAACAGGTAAGCCGGTATCTGAGCATTCTTTGTGTTATTTAAGTATTGTACAAGAATTAATCTGTACTTTTTTTGCGGAGCACTGACTCGTGGATTGGACGAAATTGTATTAGTTCTTGATTGGCCATTCACGCTGCCAACACTAGCCAATTTTATACACAGCAAATAGAATAGTGCCCAAATGGGCTGCCGTTGAATCCCGTGCGGTTGAGTGCAACGGAAGTTATTTCGACGAGCGAGATATTCCCTTTTAGCAAAGGCTGCTACATTTTTGGGAGCTTTGGATTGATTTTTGCTCTGGCTAGCACTTTCTGGCTAGTAGAAACTAGACAACCCTTTCTATAATATGAGTACCTATTCAATTTCACTTCTTTAGTCTGTATCTCATTTTTCTAGGGTTATTAATGATGATCATGGATTTTCGTATTATCGTCAGCGTATATTGTATATTCAAAACGAAATCGAAAAAAAATAATGTTTATTTTTGTTACTCGATTTCTTTGCCAATTGTGGATCAATTTCTTTCATTACTTTTTAAATTTGTTAGATAGAGATTTCCGAGGTAGTCCCATAGAAATTTCATGAAAATCTACGTGTAAATAAAAATAAACAAGTCATGAAAGTAATGAAGTCGGTTTATTTGATAAATCAGTCAATTAAGTTTTTCGCATATGGAAGCAAATATACGCAGATACGCAGAAGAGTTACATGTAACCAGATCTCGGTATCAATATATTGTGGTTAAAGCTTTAAATCGTATTACCCGACCGAACGCTAAGCACCGTAACAGTGACACCTATAAACGGGCCAGCACCCCCGCTGGTAGGTTACTAGGTCCCACAAGTAGGTTGCAGTGACGTCACCGATGACATTTTACCTCTGACGTCACGGGATAAACTAGTACATACTCTATTACTGGTGATGTTAAATTTTTGCAATGGTTTTTTGAGGTTTATAGAATTGATTTTGTTCCAAGCCTTTGAACTAAGATAATGACTATCGGAATTTTCAGTAATATGTTAATGCTTAAGATTCGTAGCGGTTGCCTTACGTTCAAAGGGAGGGATTCCCGGTCCTCGGGGCTTGGGTGTTGTCTTATGTTTCTGTGTTTTTCCATGACACCTGCGATACAGGGAATCCTAGTGCAAGTGTCCTAGGGAAACAGCCTCAAACTCGTTTCGTCAATGGTAACGCATAGTAAAAAGAAAAAGAAATATGTAATGCATTTTTGTAAATAATTAGACAAAAACAAACTTCCGATAGCAATGCCAAATCATAGCTGTACATATTTCATTTACCCTACAGGGAGAGCTTTGGGCTCTCCCCGCGTTTTATTTCATGTTTTACGATATTTAGGGTGGGTTAAGGTTGATAGGCGTATAAAAGTCCGATCGCATAGAGAACCTTTCACAGTTCATATGGCGATCATAAAAAAGGATATTTTTTGCGAATCGCGGTAGTTCGTCTGTGGCGTGTAAACATATTTTATGGAGGTAACTACGCTGGAATTTTAATATGCTTGTTGCGAAACATGTTTTTAGACGTTGCGAAACATGTTGTTGAAGGAAAGAAAAAGCATTTATTTGACTAAATGACATGAAATTTACAGTAACCTGTCTGGTCAGTTGGTCTCGTGTAGGCAAATAGGTCCCAATCTTAGCATTTTTTGTAATAATATTGCGTTTGTTACTGGTTTTACTGCTGACAAAAAATTAGAAGTTGTTATTTTCAACAATAACCTGAAAATACAGCAATATAACCTCTGATGATGTATTCAAACCACCCGAAGTCCTACAACATGGCTTATCGACTAGTACAACCAGGACCGACATTTCAACAGTGGCCTCCAAGCACAGAAGTGCTCAGTTCAAAGGCCACTAAATGGTCACAAGTACTTACTTGCTTCACTTAGATGAACTATAAAGAACATCTAAGCAATAAGACGTACGTAGGGTACAAAAACAAAATAAAATCACAATGCCAGAATATATCAGTTGGCACGTCACGAATCCAATTTGATTTATCCAAGATTGACTTGGACGGGCCAATTAAATCCTACCGAGCGTGGAACATGTTGCCAGCTTGATAAACGTGACCTTGGTGTCGAAATCTGTTACTTATTTAATCCAACATCCATATTGAATCAGTGTGTATGGTTAAGTTGAAGCCTCACAGTAAGGAAGAAGCTATTTTGGTGCTTAGAGATACACTCATACCGAGCGTGGAACATGTTGCCAACTTAATAAACGTGTTGCAATCTATTGCTTCTTTAATCCAACATTGACATTCTGTCACAGTATGTATACGCGTAAAGTTGAAGCCTCACAGTTTGAAAGGAGATTTCTTTGGTGCTTAGAGCTACACTGCTGCCGAGCGTGGAATATGTTGCCAACTTTATAAACGTAACTTAGTGTCGTAATCTATTGCTTCTTTAATCCAACATCGATATTATGTCTCAGAGTGTGTTACGCGTAAAGTTGTACGAACCTTTTTTGTTGCTACACTGCTTACTTGGTGACGGGTGACTTGATGTTTAGTGATTACTACTACTGTATAAATGTATGAGAACACCCAAGTTGCATCGCGTTGCGCTTGTCACTCTGAAACTGAAACAGGGATGATACGCCACAAGTGTCTGTAATTTCACAGGCGCTCACACTCCACCACACAGCAATGCGAGTGCACCACTGCTTGGCGACAGATTACCAGATTCTCCAGACGAACTTGGCACAAGTTCTACTGCTACTTTTTGGTGCTCCTTTACCACCCAGGGGATAAGTGTAGGGACTCTATTAACTTATGGACGCAAGCAACAGTCTCCCAACATTGTTGTCAATATCAAAATCAACAGGCTGTGGGATAACCGAAAGACAAAACATAACATGTTTATGCCAAGGTCATAAACATAATATCAGAGCAATGTCGAGCCAATGCGGCTATAGAGGGGAATTATCGTTAAGCTCCGGCAGCTAATAACATTCCTTCACGTCGAAAGCATTCTGCTTACAATAAAAAATAATTATACCACCGGACCTTGAACCGCCCGAAGGGCGTCTTACTTATTGCCTGATAGTCTTAATAGTGTTTAGGGGGAAATAAGAAATAGTAGTGCTATATTTAATTAAATTTCTGCGACGCAAAAAGATTTCATCAAGTAAAAATTTTTCAACAATTTTCAGTAATAGCGAAGTACACTATAGATTTTAACTGAATGGGCGTCACGATCTAAATCACGCTCTTTTTAATCTTAATGTGTTCTTTAATTCATATTTATATATTATATATCTTGCGCGATCATGTTGCTCGTGTCCCTAGGTAAATACCCTCAACTTACATGTATCCTACCCTCGGGTGGTGCGAAAGGAGCAAACCAAAGTAGCAGTTGAAATTGTGCCAAGTTCTTATGGAGCAGTACTGGCATTTTGTTCGGACACTTGATATGAATGTGAAAATTATACGTTAGTCAAAATTTGCAGTAGAACTTCGTCGTTCGTAGAGTTCGTCCGGAGAAGTACTGCCTCCACACTTTGTAATTCGCCAAGCAGTGGCGCATTCGCATTGCTGTGTTCCAGTGGAGGGGTGTGGGTGCCAGTGAAATAAAAGGCACTTGAGGCGTAACATTCCCTTCTCATAGTGACGCAACGCGATGCGACTTGGGTCTTCTCATACTTTAGGAAAGGAATGCCTGATTCATATCTTGTTCTTTACGGGCGGTAGTAAACGCTTAACACCAGGTGGGCCGGAAGTACCTTCACTGTAGTAGCATTAAAAATTACTACTATTACCGCTTTAAGTTGTATCCAATATTTTGGCTCACAGTTTTCTCATTACTGAATACTGAGTGTCACATCAGTAAATCCAATCTATTATAGGTAAGAGCTAGTTACTTCAGTAATAATATATGTAATTTGATAGTATAATACTGGCCTATCTCCCCAACAGTTCAGTCCCTAGACACGGGTCGATGGTCAGTCATTGAACTACGAATATTTGTATCATGTAGGTAGTTATTTGCTTTGATGTCCTTTGAAATTGAGATTTATATGCTTGTGGATTTTCTAGTTCGCTGATAACGACAAACAGTTTCGCTGAAATATGGCATAAGGTAGATTTTGTGGTTTAATTATATGTGGCGTGAACATTTTGCCTTTGGTGTTGTAGGTCGTGGGTTCAATTATTATCCAGGACGACAAATTGTTTGACGAATTTGCATTATAAAATTTACAAAAAAAAGATAAATATGTTATCATTGATAACATATTTATCTTTTTTTTTGGTTCAAAATTTTAGGTCGATTTCATTTCAATATGGGATATATGGTCTAAAAACTATCAAAAACTTAATAAAATTAAATTAAACAAGGCAATTAATTACATTGTAGGTACTGTACTTAAGTACATTGTACTTAGGTGTCTAAAATGCAAGTACCCAGCGTTTATAGGTGACAGTCATCATAACAATAAATAAATATTCGTGGACATTTCACCCAATGCCATCCAGCATCAAACAAAGCCTAGCCTTATACTATGGGAACAAGATTACTAATACAATACTTATATAGCACTATTTTTGTAAATATATATAATATCACAGTTATATTATAAAGGCGAAAGTTTGTATGTTTGATGAATGTCTGTTAGACAGCATAGTTGGGAGCACAACCCATGAACTATTCAGAAGTAAAAGAGTATTGGTCCAAACCACATCGTTTATTGATTAGCTAACAGTAGCTATTGTCGGGGGAATCATAAATTGGCTCTTGTATCAGGCGGAAATTACTAGCCCCAAGACTCTCTGAGTCATTGAACTACCCATGTTTATGTCTCCTAAGTATAGAATAGAATGGTGGTGGAAAGGAAAGATGTGAGCAGGAATGTACAAGGAAACATAATTACATAATTACATTACATCAGCTCCGATAGGTTCATTAACGTGAATATTTTTATCCCGCCAGTTTTATTCGATAGATATTTAATAGGTATTGATTTGTTGTGTATGTTTTAATTTTAAGTGGAGAGTTGTGTTAAAAGAAATAGTCCTAGTTATTTTGTGTGATCTAGATGATAAAAAATCTATATATATGGAAATCACACGCGTATGACACGTAACATCCCCGTCTCGGGTGACTGGCGCAACGGCAACTCATAGGAGCGGCGGTAACCAATTAACATCAGGTGGGCCTTCATATCGGGCCGTCCCTTTTATCACATAAAAACACAATCTCTAAAAAAAGACTAAGAGAACATATAAGCTGACTGTGATTGACATATCTGTTTGCATATAATGTGCCGAAAGAGCTCTTAAGATACGTTGTATGCGAACGAATCTGTTTACTGACGTGTCCAAACGAGAGATATGTCCTAAAAAAATAAGCTTCAAAAATATGAGTTTAGTGCCAGGAATGATAGTTAATTTAAATGTTGAACAGTAAATCAGTTTTTACTAAATAACCTTTTAGAATTTCACACTTTCAGGGTTTGTTGGTGTAAAGTATGATAAAAATATTATATTATATTGTTTGAGAATCTGTTTTGCTGTTGTTAATAAGCTTATTTCAACTTCAATTGACATTTCTGCTACTTAATAGGTGATTTTCGGTCAATATAGGCATTCAAATACTTAGTTTAAATAGGTGATGTTCAGTTAATTTTCCATAAATAGTCATTTTTCAATGATTTTTGCACTTAGTTTTACTATGTAGGTACAATTATTTGTTTTTATAATGATATATTGATTATTTGCGGAAACGATTTGAAACTCATAAAAGCAGCATTTCAATAATTATATATCTGTTGACTGAAAATTTTACTAGAACGTTTCAAGAAAATTTTTCAATTTTGGAAATTTGTAAGCATACATTGTGCTTAACTGTTGGCAATTCAGTACCTACAGAAACAGATAAAATTAGCTGGAATTAAATAATCAAGAAATCATGTAAAGCAAATAATATATTAATGAATTAATTACGTGCAATTTACAACTATGAATAATAAATTGACAATCCAGTCGATCAGCGATTGTGGCAAGAATGCTAATGGAAATTGCGCGCACCCGCTAAGATATGATAAATATTCATCTATCATGCTAATTTTTATTTTATAGAATACTTTTCTTCTTACAATTGTGTTTTATATATTAAAAATCACTTGAAATTAGGATGCAACTACTTTTGAATCAAATCATAATATCGAGAGTTTAAAGCTGGCTGACTCAGTAGCTCTGCATTCTACGCTGTAGGTCGCGGGTTCGATTCCCACCCAGTACAAGCATTTGTGAGACGAACATGAATAAGTATTATATGTATGTATGTACAAAAAAAAAAAACTATGCACGTATTCTATCTGTTATCTAGTTCCCATGGTACAAGCTATGCTTAGTTTGGGGTTAGATGGCGCTGTGTGAAATGTCCACAAATATTTTTCTTATTAAGCCTCCCCCCGTATGCCGGCATAATCAACTGAGGACCGGGTGGGACTTATTTTTAATAATCAGCTTAGCTACAAGCGCTCCATATAGAACGCATAATGTTTGCCTAGGTATTGCGCAGTTCTCAAGTTTATCTGACGCACAACGATAAAAATATCGACAAACCACTCCCCAAATCTATCAAGGGATTGAACACTGTCATCGTAGGATGTGAATTGGTGCGTATCATTTTTCTATGCCAATATTGCTCAATAAATCAAACCAAGCGTTGGCTCTCTACTTTGATAGTTATGTTGGTTCAGAGTCATGACCTAAGTTACGGTAACTGATCTTTTTTGTACCGGTTTTAAGAAAAGGAAATTTCTAAATTCTTTATTCGCCTAACCATATTATGTTTATTACGCATTTAGGTACTAATGATGAACATAACCTCTCGAACAAATTGACTCACTAAGTGGTCCCAGAAGACAGTGATGGAAAGACACCAAGATGGTTTTCAGGGTGTAACTAGAGTCGACCTGAGGTGGATCCTCTGAAACTTATTAGCATAATATAAATAAGAAATCACTAGTCTATTAATTTTAGTGATACTCTAATTATATTATAACTAATCATTAGCCGTAAGGCACATCCTTGGCACAAACGTCAAGCTTGACCTAAGTCAATTTAAATTAAAAATGTCTTAAATTACTTTCAAGTTTCTCATTAATTAAAGGTGGATTTTATTCAAATTAAAATATCTTTCTCAATCCAAAACCAGTCCTTCTGTCATTAACATTTCCCTTCTCAAGAGGGTTGTTTGAATATATCTTGAAGAATTCGTTTTCATTTTCGTTTTAAGTTTATTTTTTTTTATGTTTGTTACCTCAGTTCTCTGTCATTTATCTGGTCCCATAGAAATTTTATTGAAATGGGTAGTTAAATCAAAATAACGGTAGAAAATATGTCATCCAAGTAAATTAAATTGCATATTTTGCGTTCCTGTGACTTTTTCCTTCGCCTATTGTATACCAATTTGGATGTTTCTTCTTTAAAATGGTAGGTTGTAAAATAGGGGTGAAAGAATAGAGGTCGATTTCTTTTCGATTTGACTTTATCACTTATGTTACTCTCTCCTTTTAGGTTTAAAAGCCTTTTATTTAAGTATGTTAGTGGTATTTTTTCTAAAATGTTTATATATTTTAGTGCTGAAACGGTCCGCAGCTTGATTCTCTTAAAAAGGAATGTTCTCGATTACGAAATTAAACTTACGAAACGGAAAAGACTGATTTAAAAATGTATTCATTCCATTCCGTATTTTTTGCCCTTAAGGGTAAAATTTATTTTATAAAAACTCCAAAAATACAAAATCATCCAAAGCGACGGAACGAGCTGAGGGCCCACCTGGTGGTAAGTGGCGACCCCCGCCCATGACAACGGTAATACAACATAGTATAAGAATTGGATCTTACACTGAGTCATACTCATCCTGCTGCGTCCATCACCCGAGACGGGGATGATACGTCTCATGCGCATGCCACACCCTTCTACCAGAACACATCAATGCGAACACTACTGCTTGGTGGCAGATTCTAGGTTTGATGGCAGTAGCTCTACGGACGAACTTGGCAAGAGTTCTACTGCTACTTTTGGTTGCTTTTTAGCACCACCCAGGGGCCACGTATACACGCCTACGGACGCAAGCAACTGATATATAGTATAGTAATTTGGCTCCTGTAATTACTTTTTGGAAATAAAAAAATATTAAATAAATAAATAAATAAACGTTTACACACTCATACCTCTGCACTAGGATTCCCTGTGTCGCAGATGGCATGGACAACACATAAACACAAGACAAACACCCAAGACCCGAGAACAAACTTCATGCTCACCACACAAAGTGTGCCCCGGCCGGGAATCGAACCCGGGACCCCTCGCTTCGAAGGCAGGGCTACTACCAACTAAGCCACGGAGCCGTCATATTATTTATTTATTATTATTTATAGTATAATATAGTATCCTATATATCTTGAAAACTACTGAACTGCTTTTAATGAAACTTGGACTCTTCCCAATAGTAAAGCAAATGTAAGTAAGCCGCTAAAAAAAAATAGTCACAATGCGATTAATAATTTCGGAGAATGCGTGGTCAAACACATTTCTACATTCACCTGTTTAATTTTATAAGTACTTATGTTCGGAAACGTAAATAAATTATCTTTATATTAATATATTGCAGTTCCAATAATATTACATTCATTCATTTCCGATTGATAAATTCCATTTATTTAATACTGTTGAAAACAGCTCGTTTTCGTCTGTTCCGTGTTCTGATTCCACACATGTATCGAATTTGGAAAGGGTGTCATCACATTATAATCTTTCCGAAACATGAATAAAGGTTAACGAAAAGCAGAAATAATAGTAATAATAATTTATTTTATTTATACAGACAACTAGATCCACAATGTGTTAGTAACTTAAGGCTAGGGGTTAGTACCTAATAATTAAACAGATTTTGTCCTCTGGGTGAGCTTCCACACCAGAGGACATGCATAGTTGTTTGCTATCACTTTCAGGATACTGTTGCTCCACTGTTTTAATAACCGCTGGAAAGAGGATGACGTGATCTTCCGATCGACTGGTTCAACGTTAGATAGAATGGAGATATTATTTTATTGTATCACAGATTTTCAAAAACAACTCATGAAATGTATAGTGCACTTAGCCTGTATAAACGTTATTTAAACGTTTACACACTCATACCCCTGCACTAGAATTCTCTGTTGAAGATGGCATGGACAAACACAAAACACAAGGCAAATACCCAAGACCTGAGAGCAAACTTCATGCTCACCACACAAAGTGTGTCCCGGCAGGGAATCAAACTCGGGACCCTTCGCTTTGAAGGCTAATATGTACTAACCAACTAAATCGCGGAGATGTCAAGGTAAAGTAATGTTTGAAGAGAGAGGGAAAACCGTATGCGTAACTTAACTCGGGTTTTGTTAAAACACTGAAAAACAATTATGTTCATAACTTTATTTAAATCAAATTAAACAATTTGCAACTGTGCGCAAAATATAACGTCAAACGAAGTTTTTGATATTTTTCACTTAATAACAACAATATCACAAGTACATAAACATTGGTTAAACCAGATAGACAAATTATTTAAATAATTCACTATTAATTTTAATAACTGTCATGTTCTGAAAATATTCATACAATAAATAGTTATTATTAAATAAAATACCTACATTTAAACTTAGGTTGACAAAGCTCTATTTTTGCGACTAAAAATTACAAACAAACGACCACAAGAACATTGCTTAAAATAATGTTTCTAGGGTTATACAATACTAGTTACAAATCTTAATAATGATTTATCGTATGATATCAATCTGTAAGTAAAATCCAGCTCTTTAGAAACTGTACATAATTTCATGTAGAGTAAGGAATGATAAATGCTGCAAGAAGGTGTCAGCTGAGTTGTTTTTGGGAAAACAATGGCAGCGATGAGCTTAGCACTTGTCATTCCATGATGATCCATTGATGTGTCTACTTTTCATACCATCATGAATATGGTAATTCTGTGGCTGAATACAGGGAACGTCAAGGATATAGGCGTGAAGCTATGAATGAATTACATAATTTCAGTTTAAAATTTGATTTCATTTTGTTGTTCATGAACAACATCAAACTTCAAAGTCAGTTAAAAATGTGTCATCAGTTATGACACATTTTTTTAATGACTTTACTCGTAAGTTAATAAAAATAAAAATAAAATGTCAATTCCAAATTCATGTATTAGATATAAGCTTTTTGAATAAAAGTCACTGCAAAAACTCAAAAATGTTAACTATGTTCGTCCAAACGCTTGTTATTTGGACAAGTTTTGAAATTGTACGTTTATTCTTTTACAATTTGTTACACGACGGAAATCGGCAGTATACAAAACTTGCTCACACTTATCTAACCGAGTTTAGATTAAAATATATTCCATCCTACGGAGCAAAGTTTGAAAAGATTTTTAGTACCGATAGGTTGTAAATGAATTACAGTTAGGTATTTTCAGAATACCTGAATCCTTATTACCACAATCTGAAGAAATACACTATTTTCAATATCAACTGTTAAAAATATGTTTATCTTACTTCTACTCGTAAAGTACAAATCTGTAGGTTGAGTGCTACGTGAATATAAGTTATATTTAACCAAGACTAGATATCTAAATAATGAGTATTTTTCATCTTATTGATGCTAAATATAAATAACATTAAGTAAATTTATTTACAAATACGTAAGCGTAATCGAAAGGTCCGTTACATATCATACCATTGATACCCAAAGAATAACATTGTATAATATTATATTGTAGCTTTCTGTAAACTAAGATTTCAACTACAAGTGTTCTAAATCTCGCTTTAATATAATTTAAGAAATCTCAAAAAAACACCGAACGTCTTTTCTACTTTAAAATGTTTAGCATTAATTTTCAAATTTTTAAATTGCCTGGATATAATCATCTTAAAAAAATCAGGTGCGCGACACCCCGATCTCAAAACGGTGAGAGAAACTATCCTGAGGAAACTGGCATGTATTAAACCCAAACCATTCGAAGACATGCGAAATCCACCAAGAAAAATTGAAGATGACTACTTCAATAGAGTACTGGTTCAACCTACTGGTAAAGTCACAAGTATCGTTGAAGTAGTGTCGAACAAAATGCCTGCAAACATGATTAGTTGTTTGGTTTTGTTTAGGCACACATTATATATTTTATCAGCATTAATTGTCTAGATTAAAGTTTTGATCTGGCTTGAAATAATATAAGCTATGTAGGCTTTGTAAAAATATTTTTAAAAGTAGTTAGCAGACAAAATTAATTTAACAAAAAAGTACAAGGAAACTAAAAGAAAAACAGATGCAAAACAATTTAATGAAATACCTAATCAATGGACTTATAATAAGTAGTAAAATATACAGTTTAAATAACAAGGTTGCTTTGTTAATCTACTTGCAGACGTCCATTAATTTAATATAGGAACTGAGCCTAACTTTCTTTTACTAATTAGATAATGTGCTTCAGAAATTTGGGTCTAGGTAAGCAAAGCCGGAATTAAACAGATTTGCAGACGAATCACAATGTTATTAATTGGGTTTGCCATCAAAGTCAGTTTAAAGCTGACTTAATCACAATCAAACTATGTATATTTTTATCTCAATACACGCTCAAGGTATACAATGTTTTAGAAAGAGGCAGAAGTATAAAAGTCGGTAAAAACACTACAGGATCTATGTGTATAATACATAATATTACATTTTAATTCTCACTACATCTTTCTTTGGTACGCGTTTGCGATTTATATCTACATACGTATGTGTAATAAATTCATCTACCTCTTATGACTAGAATTCGGAGGGTACTTGGTCACCCGCAAAACGATTATATTATATACAATTTAAAAGACTAACTACTGAAAGATTAAGCACTAGAAGGCTGATTTTTACTGTGGACACCATCGACATGTAATAGAATTCCATAAAACTTGGTCAACCCTATAGAGAACTTAACGTATAATACAATACATCCACAATTTTAGTAGAAAGTAGTAATTTTGCTATTTCAAATCATGTTACTCTCGCCCTATTTTCTCTAATAATTTTTTTCGTACTTAATTTCTTTACTCTAATAACAGCTTATCAACTGTTTTTCGAGGTATACATTAATCTAATTCACTTTTATTCCTAAATCGTATTGACTAGACAACAGTTAAATGTGCTTAGCACGATGCACATAATATATTTACTACAAGTGATTGATAATTAATGTCCAGCATGCTTAGACCGCGCAAAATAGGCAAGTAAAGGCGTCAAGCACGTTTTGTTTTCACGTCGCAATTTCAATAATATTTTAACATCATCCAAATTTGAATACTCATGAAATTATTTAGAAGTTTTTAACTTATGGATTGGCGGCAAAAAGCACTTCAAAATATTATGTTTTTAAGTATTTAAAGGTGTACCTAGTTAAGCTGATAAAAAATTATATTATAGAGGTGTACACAATATTTTTAGATCATCTTAACATGGACTACCGCAAAGTAACGCCTGAATCCATCAATTAAAGTACCTATTTGTTGTTACGCTTATTACTAAGGCAGATGATCCTTTCTTTAAGTCTATTAAATCGCGACGTGAAACCCGCCAGTGTATCCTGCTCTTTACTCTCACACGCCAACATTCAGTCTTCAGTTTTCATAGCTTTTGTTTTAGTTGTGCCGTTATCGAGAACGCAGTTGTTGAATCGGTTCACTACATCCCTTACCTTTCCTTTACTTATAACCAACTCCTTGTCGTATGTAGGAGTAATAATACCCTTGCTATTACCGTTTACGGTAGTTTTTGTTTCCTTCGGCGCGGCAGTGAAATTCGCGCTTTGTGATTTTCTGAACTCCCTTACTGCGCTATCTATATTGTTGATGAGGTCTTTCGCGACGAAAGTTGCTATTTCATGCTTGATTCTGTCCTTTTCGCTGTGTAGTTCGTGTGGTTTGTGGCTGTTGGTATCTCTGCTATTGTGGTCCGGACTGTGGCTTTGTGTGAGCGAGTGCGATGCAGGGCTGTCTGGCCCTTGAAATGTGATGCTAGGGTTGCTCACGATGTTGTTGGTTTGTGTGTAGTTTGTTTGGTCATAAGATGCGATTTCTTGGTTTATTGGTGTTTTTTCTCCTAACAGCCAGTATGTTGTCATTTTTCCTTTGCCCTGTGGATTAACACGTACCATATAATAAAGATTTTTTATCGTTACTCTGTGCTTTACGCAATGCGCAGTTACAGATTATCATCATCAAAATTTTAATCCTAATGCATTCTTGTATCAAATTAAATAATTAGCGCATTTTAGAGCGTAGAGTTTGCCATTTATAGTGGAGTACGAACTGACCCTCTAGTAGTTGTAGGCATGTTTAAATACCGATATGTTAGCAATAAACCATATAATAATTATGTTACAAAACTACCCTGAAACAACAATCAGAAATTAGAATTAACCCACAGATACAAAGAAAATTTACCTTCATTGTGATTTCTCCCCTGCATTCCAAGTCAAAGCAATCATACAAGTCCAAAACCTCTTTGGTCTTTGGACTAACGTGGATCTTCAGGGCTTCTCCGTGCGATTCCATCCTGGATGCTGTGTTCACCGTGTCTCCAAATAAGCAGTACCGGGGCATTTTCAGTCCCACCACTCCGGCAACGCAAGGACCTACGGAAAAGTATTTTCGCTCAATCATGCTATTTCATAACAAAAAGAATGATTTGTGTGTACATTGTAATTGGGATGTAGGTACATTTTGTCATAATTTGGATTACCTATTTGGAAGGCAGCTATTAATCGATCATCGATTTATGGTCAAACATGCGCTGAAAGTATTATACTTCTGCGAAAGGTAGCTATAATTTTTGTTTTTTTTTTTAACCACAGTATGTAGGCATCTGAACTTCGTTCCAGTGAAACGATGACCCACAAACTTTCATAATCAATTAATTGCGGAAACCTTTCTTTGGAAGGTTTAATGGCCAAATTTCTTAACTTAGTATAAGATAAAACGTAAGTAAGATCTTTTTCTTTCTCTGTCTTTTCGATATCATCCATCCATTTTGCGAATTACTCACGAAATAGATGAATTCTCGAAGTTTTCTTTATCAATCGCTATCACTACGCCTGGGGAAGTATAACTGATGACTCTAATGTTACAAAAAACACGCCTTAACTTTCTAATTAAGGCTTATGTTATGACCTAAACAGTAGCATGCAGAAAGCGAAATAAAATATTTGATCAGAATGAAAATTTGATCAGACTACGACATACACTATATCATCTATTGCGTGGTTACCTATTTAGTTGTTACCTAAACATATGTTATTGTCTTTTTATTATTAATGGAGGTTAGGGCTACATAATAAAAATGTCATCCCTCGTTATACAGTTTTGAGAAATTGGTTCAATGAAACAACTAGTAGAAATTGGTATTTATAGAACAATAACTTTAGCTTATAATATTTACAAATTAACATCGACCATTAATGAGTCGAATTGGTAAATAAAGCCAAAACAGTAATTAGTTGAACCAATCAGCCTGTAGGAAAGACGACCGATAAGTAATAGTTATCGGTCGTTTTCGCTGATCAAACGATAGTAACGGACTTAGGTATACTTTGCCCTACTAAGGAAAGTTACTTGGAAGCTAAATTATGTTTCAGTAATCGTTAATGTAGCCTCTCCATCTTATGAAAGATGGAATTAATTGTGTTTAATCTTTTTAGTATCTATTTTATTTTATTATACAATACAACAAAATGATATCTGTCTGACAAATCCCCGTCTCGAGTGATGGACGCAGCAAGATGAATGCGACTCAGTAAAGATTTGAATCTCATACTGAATCGCACGCATTATTATTGTCATGGGCGAGGGCCACCACTTACCATCAGGTGGGCCCTCAGCTCGTTCCGTCATTTATTAACATAAAAAAAAAAAAAAAAATAGTTTTGACCAAAATTAAATTTAGTGTGTTCATACAAGAAAACACATTTTACACAACAAAAATCTATATTTATTGTGTCTCTTTTATTGCTTATTATTATGATGAAGCCTATGCCTATAAGTGCACAAGGTCCAGAAATATGATAGGAGGCAGGTAAGAACGTACCTAATAGTAATATGTAATACCTAATCTTAATTGTCTTTGTAAGTATGTAACTAGTAGGAAGAATAAGGTCACTAGCTCCCACCTAGGTTATGTTGTGGAAGATAGTTTCTTTCTTCCATTGGAAAATAAGGTAGGTAAGTAAATAGGATGACATAAGCACGATAGATGCTAATTGGTGATACCTACTACGACGAATGAAGGTCTATTTTGCAAAGAATAGTAAGGGAAGCTTTTTCTACCTAGTTAATAAACCACGGCATCCTAAAATAATATAAAGAAGCAATTTTCTTACAAAATATTTCGAACTCCGACCTTTTGTAAATTCCCGTCGAAGTAAACAACAATTCAGGCAACATAAACGTAAGAATTTCAACATAATTCTTGCGACATAAATTTTCTTAAGATGATACAATATTATAACAAAATGTTTGTAGTACGTAAGCATTGGGTTTCACGGTAAAATCAAACACAATCTCAAAATTTATAGGAAGTCGGTAACGATCAACAAGCTGTTATACGCTATAATTACTACAGGATCGATTTCAGATTGATACATGTAACATGTCTTCGTGTTTTCAATTCCATGACATATACCTGGTATTACGCACATTTATTTTCACACCCTATATCTATACTTCTCATTATCCTGGGCACAGCCACCGACTTCCAATTTGAAGGTCGCTGGTTCAGAACCAATTGTCCGGTGAGTGTTGACGCAATGAAACGAGGAAAACGAGTAGACCGCTTAGTCTTAAAATCAAAAATTCGAAGACATGTAACATCTACCAATCCACATTGGGCTTCCATGGCTTCGTAACAGCAGCCTACACCGGGTCTATGATAAACAGTCTTTGCTTGCACTCCATTGAGAAGTGCTAAAGTCATCCTTACTATTCCCGACGTATGCAAGCGGTTATTTTTTTCTTGTTTTTTTTTTCTATAATTATTGTGCTGTCTAATTGTAAGCCTAGTGACACAAATAAAATATTTTTCTTTCTTTCTTTCTTATTTATCAACGACTCAAGCAAGGCTGTTGAAATTCACCTGTATGCATTTCGATTTGTAGCAGCAGTCTAGTCCGAGTCTATGATAAACAGTCAGCTTACCCTACGTTGAACAGTGTTAAAGCAATGCTAACTATTCTAACCCACGCATGCTGCTAAGCGAATGTTAGGCAAAAACGCAACGCCTGTTGGCGTTGTTGAAGCAAGGCTGCTGAAATTCACCTGTGTGCATGCCGATTCGTAGCAGCAGCCTCTCTCCAGGTCTATGGGGGACTGTCTTCACTCGCACTCCGTTGAGTAGCGCCAAGGACATCCTAGCTATTTCAGCTGCATGCCGGTTTCCGTTGCGCATTGGAAGCCCAGATACCACCATATATGCGTCTCCTATTGTTTCCACCTGTCAAAACAAGCAAATTAATAAACATAGACGATCACGATAAATTTGTAAGTGTTTACATTTTTAAATTTGTAATGATTTGCACACTCCACCTCGCAAAGAATTCAGTTTGCCCGGGACCTGACGCTTGTAACTGCGTCGAAATATCGGGAGTCAATAAAACTCACAAATCATGGTAAATATCTCGGTAACACGAATAATAATTTTAAGGATAAGGACATAAGGACTTGTGAAGCGCTCGTGGTGAAGCTTGTCTGGGTGTTAATGGCTAATTATTTTTTTGTTGTGTTTGTTATGGTCAGGAGAAGGTCTTTATATAAGAAAATATTAAGAAACTTGGGCGGAAAAATCCTGGAAAACCGCGGGTAGCACCGCGGGGCGCAGCTAGTAACAAATAAAATGCCTGAAAATATGAAATACATTTTTGAAGTAATTCTTATGAAAGGCATTCAATATTGGAACCCTCTGTGGATGGAAATTCATATTTTTTGGGTCATTGATTCCGTAGAGAATTGTGACATGTCAATCATTCACGAATGTTATGCATCGACCTTTGTTTTGTTTTACGGAAATATTGTAGTGTATTTGGCAAATTGCGAATGTTAAATATTCACAGCTCTATCGATCTATCGATCTAAAAACCAGCGCTACAGCAGCCATAATATAACACTGGTAGCAAAGTACTAAAGTATATGTATTGTGACACAAACATTTTCTTATTGGTCAGAAGGTGGATGGGTGACCTTTTAGCTTCGGAGGGCACGTTAAGATGTTGGGCCCGGCTACACTAGTCGATAAGCCATGTCGTAGGCCTTCGGGCCTTA
Organism: Aplocera efformata; assembly: GCA_921293045.1. Taxonomy (NCBI): domain Eukaryota; kingdom Metazoa; phylum Arthropoda; class Insecta; order Lepidoptera; family Geometridae; genus Aplocera; species Aplocera efformata. Next base: position 6,104,879 of record OV121057.1, read on the forward strand.
AAACATCGAATCAGGGTTCGGCATTTAGTCATAGGAAAGAATAAGATGTTTTTTATTCAATTTCAACCAAAAATGGTTAAAATATTTTTTTCCGTACAGGAATACACTACACATACACTCAGACATACAGACAGGCCAACCAAGTCGTCAAACTAATGAACCAAAACCTAGCATACATTACATATAAAAAAATAAAGGATGTAATAAGAGCTCTTGTGACACATTATATGCTCACGAATATGTTTACATGTGTGTGTAAAATTTTATGTGTTTAAACGATACTTGAGATATAAAGGAATAAATGAGTTTAAGTTTAGTTAGATACTATAAATAAAAATAAAACTATAAATAGAGATATAGTCTCTCCGTACTATACGGCTCCGTGGCTTAGTTGATAGTAGCCCTGCGAAGCGAGGGGTCCCGGGTTCGATTCCCAGCCGGGGCACACTTTGTGTGGTGAGCATAAGGTTTGTTCTCGTGTCTTGGGTGTTTGTCTTGTGTTTCTGTGTTTTTCCATGCCATCTGCGATACAGGGAATCCTAGTGCAGGTATGAGTGTGTTAACGTTTATTATTATTAGGTTTGAATACCGCGTTAATTAACACATAAGCTAGGTAACCAAAAACTTGTCGAATGCCATTCCATCCATCATTTAGCCAAATTGGACAGATCCCTCGACGCAATCGAACCACTATGAATGATTGAATGATCATATTACAAAATATATCGGCTCTCTACGAGTTCAATGATGCTCATGATACGAAACGATTAAATATCCATCGAAAATGAATATGGCTATCTGCTTCAATACTCCACGTGGTTATAATCAATAGAATAACCTTTTCAAAGGGTAGATGTATGGTATGCTCGTAACACGTATAATTAGATGTCTCTGTTTATTTTGAGTAGCAGTATAACTTGTGCAAATAATAGTTCGTTCGGCGAAGTACTGCCGCCACATCTGGAATATGCCTCCAAGCAGCAGTGCGTGGTGGCCCAGGGGCACAGACGCCGACTTTCAATCCGAAGGTCGCTGGTTCAAACACCAAAAGTTTTTTCACTTGAAAAAAATTATTTGCGCAATAACGTTCTCAAAACGGTGACGGAAAACATCGTGAGGAAACCGGCATGTCTTAGAATCAAAAATTCGATGACATGTGATATCTACCAATCCGGATTGGGCTCCCGTGGTCCAGAGCCCATTCACTCTCAATTATCGAGAGTAGGCTGGTGTCCCTGCAGTGGGAACATTAGAGGCTGGTACGGTAGATATAAATCATTATGCAAGCTGTGATGGTGACATAAAGTCGAAAATTAAGAGAGTTTACCTTGTAAACGTCAAAATTCTCAATAATAGAGTCGAAGCTCGTGTACAGGTCGTTCAAGAGATCGACAACTTCCAGCGGCGTGGACTCAGCGGAGAGCTGGGTGAAGCCGATGATGTCACTGAAGTATATCGTGACCTGGTCGTAGGTCTCGGCCATCACTGGCTGGCCCATTATGAGTTGAGAAGCCACCGATCTGCAACATAAGAAAATTTGACGTTCCAAGAACTACGCAACAGGCTGAGTGAAACGATCTAGTGAAGCTGAGCACGATTTTACTATTACAATGTCCATCTTTTCGCAAGTTCGCTAGCCACCAATCATAGCTCTTGACTATGTGGCTTTGGCTTAAAAACCACTATTGACAAATATTTGATAAACTTATTGATAACTTATAGTAACAGTGCTGTAAGAGATGTGATATTTCTGAATATAGAGCAGAGATAACTAAAAAAAGTATTACTTCATCAAGCCTTGCGTATACACTGTTATAGTTTTTAAACTAAGATACTAATTTAAACATGTAACCCCACTGATATTGAAAAGGAGTATAAATAATTGACTGATTTACAAGTCGAAAAGCCGACTTCAAAATACTTTTCCTTTTATATCTCACCCTAATGGGCAAAGTTTTTTCGTAAATTTTTTGTGGAACCACTTCGTAAATAATTACCATTTCAAAAAGATTCCTCTATATCTGTCCACAATTGGTGGAGAAATCGTGTATTAAAAATACATATTATAATCGGCTTAAGATACATAAGTACTTCTGATTGCAAAACGATGCACCAAACGGAAAATGTAGAAATTGTTAAACTACTAAGTGTTTATACACAGGAGATAAGCTAGATAAATAATAAGATAAAACAGATTGTCATCTTTTTTCTTTGCCAAAAATATACCGAATTAAACCATAAAAAAATACAATGACATCGCATAAACCTTTGTCTCCTTTAAGAAACAGTGGTAAACAACAGTTGAACTGTCTCTGAAAACGAGAATAATGTTTTTGTTACCCAAAAGGGTATCTCATAAGAAGTGGTCATTCAAGTCGTGTCCGTTGCCGGTTTTATCCGGTTTATCCTTATTATGAAAACGGGGTAACGTCCGCAAATCTGCTGACACCAAGTCAACGTACAAAGGGACCGCAGGCCTCTGAGATTGAAATGAAGCGACGCGGGCAGGACAGTGGTGGTTTCTGAAATGCTTAATGCTGGGCACAATGTTATCGAAGTGAACCCAGCTTACGCTAAGCTACTGTCTACTTGTATAACAAACCTTTTTTTGTTTAGCATTTTGGCGTGAGATGAGTCACGAAACGTAAACAATGCTGTTCCTTATCAAAATTCACGTGTCACGGATCGCGTTCAAGGGCTCGTATTTCTTTTTAGAGTTTTGAGGGTAGATAGTTTAGATGACTGGCCTCGTAGTTAAGTTGGTAGTAGCGCTATCTTCTGCACTATCGTGGATTGTTTCCCACCCTGGACAAGTATCTATGTGACGAACATGTATATTTGTTCTGGGTCTGAGTACGTACGTATGAGTATGTACAAACGTATGTACATAAAATAAAATACTCTACTGCATTGTATAAGTAGTTTATGTAATCTGGTTACCATATTTAAAGTCAAAATATTACGTCGCCATTCTAAATGGCGATGTGTGAAATATCCATGAATATAAATATATGAGTTATTTTTATTTTTAATGATATTTTGACCTACATATTTCTTGCTAATAAAACATTTAAATCGGACTAATCAAAATCAAAGTAAAATACATAAATATTTGCGTTAACTTCGCCGTCTAATGGTGATTAAATAGCTTTTAGAATTATAATTTTATAGCTAAATCTTTCCATCCATATATTTATATTAAAATAAATCTGTTCGTCGGTGCATCACTTAAGAACGGCTAAAAGCGATTAGGCAATGTTAATTACGTTTATAATTCTCCGTAGGTTTTTAGGGACAGAAATGGGAAAAGTTTCGCCGGAAAGTTGGAAAATTCGGGAAATACCGAAAGTGCAGACTTATGCGATTCGTTACTACGTGTGTGTAATGGATTTGGATGTTTTTTTCTGAAGTTAGAGTTATTTAATTCGGCAGTCGATAAGTGAACAAAAAGTTATGTCATTTCCTTTTATTAATAGCAAAAATGACATTGCATTTCACGTTTACCCGTAAGATCAAACTAAATGCACTTTCTATACTTAAGGATGAAATCTCTTTTCTCTAATAAGCGAAATAGAGAAAAGCCTATGTATCACAGAAGCAGAAGGTCTGCGGTTCATTACTTAGTTCCTTGTAGACGTAAAATACCGACAAGGTCGACGGATGGAAGAGGTTACAGCGAACGCATGCCGCTAAGCTACTTGAATATTGAAAAGCAATGGAGGGTTTTTGGACACTGATAATTTGGAAATTTGGAAATATATATCACGAGCAAATTAATTACGAGTAGCAGAATGAATTTGTGTCTCACTATTGTACGATAAGATTTCTTATAAAAAACCCGTAATCTTTTGCATTTTCACGTTAATTATTCAAAGGTCAGGTTACTTTTGGACAACGGAAATTACAATTTAATTATATTATTAGGAAAAAGAGTTGAAAAAAGAGGCAATTCTCAATTTAGCAGTAAATTTTTTAACGTTATTTGTGTACCCCCAACATGGTCTCATAATGAATGGAAAAAGTCCACCCTTAAGTAAAATAAAAGAATAAAATCATTAAAGTCAGCACCTTCGATTTTTAAATCTGTTAATCAATATGCGTTTCAAGTAGTCTGATTTCCATAATTATCAAAATTTCACTTTACAGTAATAAAATGTCCCTACGAAAATTTTAATGACAATCATATAAAAGCATACATACATTAATGACAAATCATATAAACGGGATAGTAACGGAAACGAAAATAAATGTTTTGTTACATATAATATAACAACCAAGGATGTTAAGGCGATATAAAACTGAAAGCACAATAATAAAATTCGGACAATATGTCGCCTCTTTGATGTATCCTTGAAAGTACGACCATCAAATGAACATTGTACCTATATCAGACTGCTAACCGTGTCAGCCCAGTAAGCTTATTGGCTAAGTTCTAATCGATTTTGCAGATAACTTTGAACTAACTAAATCTTACATACGGGTTTGGAAATCTCATGTATGTGAAAACACGTATATGATATCGCATAAATTTATGGCATTAAAAGCAGTTTATTATACTTTATTGTGTTTGGTTTCCATATCACGTTACGAGGAAAAAACAGGCACTCCAAACTCCGGTTTCCGATATATCGTAGAGGTGACATATTTTCCGAATTTCCCTATCGTGCATGAAGTTTTATTTCATCTGTAGTTCTTTTGTTATTATATTTACTTGTTTATACGAGTATAAAAAAATACACCGTGAAATTTTTGGTACTGGTAGTTGAAACGTTATTTTTTTTCATCTAAGTACTTAGATTGATCTGCCGCATTGTTTTTTTTCTTATTTTGTTTTTTTATGTGAGTTTGTGACGGAACGAGCTTCGGGCCCATCTGGTGGTAAGTGGTGACCCCGGCCCATGACAACAGTAATACAACAATACGACTCAGTATAAGATTTGGATCTTACACTGAGTCGCATTAATCTTGCTTACCTTTTAAAAAACAGGTGTCTAATGAATTTTGTACTTCTTTATTAACCAACTAAACCAACTTTAAATTATTACTTGCATTTCCGTACCACCGATTGTATTTTATATCATTTGTTAAGATATCCACAATAATAATTTAATATTATGTGTCATAGACATAGGACAGGGACGATAAACATACAAACAGGCAATATAGGCATATATATTTATAGGTTTACTAAAAATAATGTGCTCATATCTTTCAACTTTAAGTCGTACATAGATACGACTCCAGGACGGGAAAAAGACTTACTACTGGTTCCAAACTTCCGGTCAGTTGGGATCGTTTAACATCGCTACAGGGAGGTGCAACTTAAAAATATATTACCAACTTTTATTGTAGTCGTTTTTTACCGACTTCGAAAAAGAAGGAATTTCTCAATTCCAATGTTTTCTTTGTATATTTGTTACAAGATATATTTGCTAGTTATGGTCCGATTGGAATGGTTCTCTTTATAGGGTGTACCTTCTAAATTGTCCCATAAAATTTACCCCTAAGGGCGAAAAATAGAGATGGAAAGTATTCATTCACCAGTTAAAAAATAATGTTATATGTACGTTAGTCTCCAAGGTATAATTTTATAGGCCCTTTACTGTTTATTTTGTGCCGTTTTATGTTACCTGAAATGAAGGGATAAATATTATTAATAATTTCTCACTTGGGTAAGAGCTGGTAAAGGAGTTCTTCACATTTCCGTTTCTCTTCCAAATAGTCTGAAGTTCGTTCTTCCACCAAAGCTTCGAGATTGTTCGCGTATTGTTCCACTTGTGTCAGCAACATGTCCAGTCTCGTTGATGTCTCGCAATCCCTGATACAAAAGATTATCTTACAAAAATTGGTTTAAAACTGGTTTAATTTTAATTAAAATCTACGTTAAAATCAAGAAGAATCAAGAATCATCAAAATATCTTAAAAAATATTCCTAGTTGATGGTTTACCTGAAAAACAGCTCCGCCAATTTCTACCAAAGCCATTGGTCATTGGTTATTAGAGCTAGCTTTAATAACACTTTACCCCTGGGCCAGTTTGACCCAGCTTTAATACAAAAAAACCGCATTGAAATAGGATCATCCCATTTGGAAATTTGTTATATCTTAAGTACTGACCACAATACTAAACACAGCGGTCAAACTTCCAACTTTCGTCTTGTCATTTGTTATAAATATATTACTAAAATAGCTTGTGTAAGTATAATAATTTGATCGAATACACAAAACAACCACATTTTTTATAACTTCCTAACATGAGAATAATATGAGAATACGCGTAGTGATGACATTGCAGTACATGCTTTGCTAGGGACCTACACAGCTCAGTTGGTAGTAGCTCTGCCTTCGTCGTTGCGGGTTGCGGGTTCGATTGCCACCATGAACAAGCATTTGTGTGACGAGCATAGATATTGTTCTGCGTCTGGGTACGAACATTAAAATTTTTTGAAAATTTTTGTTAAGTTCTACATTTAAAATTGTGATATCATGTTCTATTGTACATAACCATGTTTTAGAAAATACAGGGATACTAATAAATTTTTCACAGCTACAAACTTTGGCGATCTCGTTAGAAAGTTTTAGGAAACCTAACTTAGCTGTTTTTAGGCTCTTATAGTTTGCTCAAGCCGAATTTATGTACCAAATACTTGAAAGGCCTTTAAGTTATAATACCAAACAAAGAAAATTTTCTTTAGTCCACCTATTAAAGAAAAGCGAGATTTTATGTATTTATAGACGGTACTAGGAGACCCCAACAAATATCCCATTCTGAATATATCATCATTCGAGGTTTATTAAAATTTGGTCAAACAACCATGAAAGGCGTGGTTATTTAACTCCCCTCACAGCTTAGCTGGTAGTTGCTTTGCTACGCTCTTGGTTCGATTTCCACCAAGGACAACCAATGTATTATGTGAGAATATCATGCGTTTTGTATAGCAGAGTATAGTACCATACTTACTTGATTAAGGCACAATTTACTTACACTGAATACTAGCCGAAACAGCAACACATGTTTTCATAGCACGAGAGTTAGTAATCTTTAAAATTAGTATGCTTTTTATTTTGTATCATTATTTTGTTACATTTTTTGCTTGTTAATTAAGAATTAAAAAAAGTAGCAGTAGAACTTGTGCCAAGTTCGTCCGGAGAGGTACTGCCACCACATCTGGAATCTGCCGCCAAGTATGGTAAGTAATGGTTGCATGACTGTGTTCCGGTGGAAGGGTGTGGCTGCCGGTGAAATCACATGCGCATGAGTCGTATCAACCCCGAATCGAGTGATGGACGCAGCAGGATGAATGCGACTCAGTAAAGATTTTAATCTCATACTGAGTCGCACGCATTATTTGTACTACTTCGTTTATCCAAACATAAGGACATTATACCTATTATAATAAACACCCAAGGAAGTCAGTCTAAGGTTGCATGTAACTGAGCGATACGACGAGAGATACTTATTCCCATTTTATACGCTCTCTGGGAGTTGACTACGACGCGAATCTCCCAAATTGCACATTCAAAATTTATCTGCCAGTGTTCGTAAAGCTATTTATATCAAGGCGCTACATAAGTCATGCGACATAGCAATCCTTCAAATGGGCTATTGTGCAATTTTCCAATCAGTTCTGAACTATTGTAATCTTGCTTGGGGAAGCTGAACCAAAACCTGGAGGGGAGGCCAGTTCCTCGCGTCCGCACACGAAAAAATATTTAAATAAATCAATATTCATGGACATATTTCACACAGCGCCATCTGGCCCGAAAGTAAGCATAGTTTGTAATATGGGAACTAGATAACTGATAGAATACATGTAGTACTTTTTTATTGTAAATACATACTTATAATACATATTAACATCCAGACACAGAACAAACACTTATGTCCGCACATAAATGCTTGTCCGGGGTGGCAATCGAACCCTCGACCTGCACAGAAGGCAGAATTACTACCAACTGAACTATTAAACCAGTTCTAAAAGTGAAAAGTCCATGAATATTTATTTATTTTATCTCTGTCTTCATTAATTTATTATAACAGCAAGTATTTTTAAACAGTAAGGAGGTATTAATAGTGCCCAATTCTTCGGTAAAACAACAGTGTTCTGCGTATAAAGTAAATCAAAAAATCTGAAGCACAATAATCGAAAAAGTATTTACACAGTTTTTATATTTTATGCAATTTTCTAAATATCCTGTGATGAGATAAAATCTTGTCGTGACTGTAATACGATTTCGGACGTGGTTGTGAATCGTGAGGTTGGTGCGTGACTGAATATATCTTGGAGCTTAGTGGAATATTATGATATATATTTTTAAACAAATATAAAAAATATGTATTACACACTCGTACCCCTGCTCCAGGATTTCCTGGCATGGACAATCACAGAAACCCAACACAAAGAGGTCGTAGATGTATCATTCTTGGTCAAACAAGGGTAAGAGCGTGGCAGTAGTTATGTTCTGACCGGCATTCGCTGTCTATCTCTCCCCTGCTCGCTCTCTGTGGTTACATAGAACGTCATGCCAGAACTGGCTAATTATTTGACTCCTTTAGAACCACCCAGGGGAGACGTGTGGTTCAAAGGGATATTACCTACGTTCACGAGCAACGTGTCTACGCGCGAGTCTGTTTAAGGTCAACAAAATTACCATTACCCCAACAACATGTACTACTGATGAACATCAATTATAGCCATTTCGACCACGTCAGCTTTCTAACAGAAAAGGTCAAAATCGATCCCTTTTTTTGTGAGCTACGATGCCAAAGGCACAGAGATACACAGCTACACCGACAAGACCCTTCTTCTTTGTCGGGGGTTAAAAAGAGGACGAATGAGAAGAATCTTACTTGTTGATCCTGTGTATGTTTTCCTTCAACGCTGAGAAGTCAGGTCGGTCATCATCAGGAAGCGTCCAGGGCGGTTCACCGGTCAGCGACTGACGCGGCGACGCAGACAGGGGGGAGGTCCCGCGGTTCCTCATGTCGGCATTCCCTGGTTAATAAATGGTATTTTTAAAGCATTCGATACGAGTATACAAGGAATTTGAATCAGTTACGGGTACTAGTTGACCACTTGAGTATTCATTTGAAATATTCGTTCCATAGAAACTGGTATATCATTTTGGCGCTTCATAACGAAATGCAATTGAACTGTAATTTAACCGTGCATTATACTTGGAAGTCAGTGATCAAATATCACACTGAAAAGGACTATAGAAAGTATATTTTATGTTGCATTGCACTTGTTATCTGAGATTTGATATGACTTTTTGTTATCCTGTTATTTCGGTACCATCCTCACAGTACAGTACTACCGTCAAACTTCAAGCTTAGCCTACTTCGATGGAGGAGTAACGTACAGTATACATATTAGTCTGTACATTTATTTGGTTCCACAGCGCTCGCAACTTGCTTGCTACAATTTTAGTAAAATTTGAGTTTGTAATTTAGAAATTCACGGCCGGAATCTCCGCCCGTTTTTAGACAGTTCGTGTCGCAGGCTGAGTTAAGAACATCTAAGATAACGCTTCTAGATAATTGATGACTTTAATTTATCGTTCAGTGCCTGGAATGTTGCCATCGTGGGAAAAAAAGCAAGCCTATCGTGAGATATAATACATAAATTCAAGCGTTTTTCTCCAAATTTCGAACCTGGTAATTAGTAAAGACATGTTTGTAGTGTGATGAACATTGCAACGAAACTAAATCGTTATGTATTATGATTAGAATAAGTTATTTTCAACCAGTTATGGTATCATCACTTTTGAATTGTCCTTTTTCTACAAATACCCTGTTTCCATGATAATATTATATCTACTTTTATTTTAGTAGACATGACGTTTTGTAATTTTTTTTATGACGTTTAGATATTTATCTTAACTATGGCATATAAAACTCATATAATAGGAAAATATATATCACTGTTGGTTGCAAATTACTAAGGAAAAGTACAAAATACTTATCATCAAGCTATGTAGCTGATCTGTTACATCAATAAAACACCAAATTTATACAAAACTATATTACGAATTTCTATTGCACCGTACCTCGGCTTCTATGAAATATTTATAAATATGATAGCGGAGGCGATGCGCTCGTTTTCCGATTAGATTCAAACCGATTTCATGTAAGTATAAGTTTATGGACCAACATTTTCACGATTTTCAATTTTGTCAACCGTAATACGAGTGTGACATATGACTTACGAAGCAATTTTCTAATAGAAATCGGTCTATTACGAGTACCTATATAAGGGATTCATACATGCAATTAAATGTTCTGAAAATTGTTATTACATTATTTTTATATCGAGTATATAAGTTACTTTATCGGCGGCTCTTGTGGTATATTATAGCCCATTCAATATTAGTTATGTCCCTGCTATAACTGGATCTACTGCTACAAAGTCAAAGTCAAAGTCAAAGTAATATTCATTTATTCCTTTAGATCTCAGTATCATTTGGACACGTCAAATTTTAAACATGCATGTACACATTTTCGTGAGCATATAACGTATCACAGGAACTCCCAGGCACATTACATGCACACAGATATGTCAAATTACAGTCAGTTTTGATGTTTAAGCTTATCTTATTTGTTAAGTTTACGTCTGTTCCAACCCTATCCGACCAACCCAAGCCTTTTTGTCATCTAGGTAATCTGATATTTTATAGTAAGCTTTTGCGACAAGTTTACGTTTGATGACAGTTTTAAATTTATTTATTGATAGTAATTGAATTTCGCTCGGGATTTTGTTAAAAAAGCGTACACATTGACCTTTAAAAGAATTGCTAACCTTATGGAGCCTAGTAGTGGGCACAGCGAGTTTATTTTTATGCCTAGTGTTTACACTATGATTGTCACTTTTCTTTGTTACAATTATAGAAGCTACGAATCAGATGAACTAATTTGATCGATACCTGCTAGCGGCCGGCCGTAGCTATTTGTAACCGAGATGAATTCTACTCATTCAGCTTCACTTTGCAATATCGATTATTAAATTTTTTTTTTAACTAATATTCTAAAGTATTTAATGATTCAAACTAAAATTAAAAGGGTCAAGAAACAAAAATAGAAATATATTTGTATATTACTCCCAAAAAACATGAAAGTTGTTGAACTGACACTAAAACATCCAGGTCATAGTACATATTTAACATCATACTCATATTATAACGGCGAAATTTTGTATGTTGTGTGTGTGTGTGTGTGTACGCCTTCACGCTCAAACGGCTCAATGGATTTGGATGATATTTGGTGCCAGGATATATACTGGATATATGCTTATATACTGGAGTATCACGCACACACTGTTGATCCCGGAACATCGCGTATAACACAGCGGGGCGCAGTTACAGATGAAATCATCCACCAAATATTTATAACAATAATTTTTTACTATTTTCGTAGCATTATAAGTTTTATTTGGTGAGGCTTTCGACATGTCTTGACTAGTGAAGGCCGGGCCGAAATCTTAACGTGCCCTCTGAAGCACAAAAGCGTTCCTGTCATGTGCGGGCCTTTAAGAAGACGTGAGTATTTTCCTAAAAATCATCAACTTACTCTTAAACTTATCTTCAAGTACGGCTGCGCAGTAGTCACAAGCCAGGGTGCAGTGAGGACGCCTCATTTCCAGTAGGGGGCTGACAGCCCGACGAGGACTCGGCGAGTCCGCACCCCCTGGTGGTACCAGGGACATTCCTGCAACAAAAATAAATAAATTATTAAAAAATAAATATCTCACAGCGCAATCAAGCTCCAAAATAATCTTAATTCGTACTATGCTTAGTTAGTTTGAACTAGATAATTGATAGAATACTTATATAATATTATACGTTTTTGCAAATGCATACATATTTCACAGAACAAACATCTATGTTTGCACACAAATGCTTGTCGTGGGAATCGAACCCACTAACTATAGTGCAGAAGGTAGAGGTACAACCAACTGAGCTGTGAGGCCAGTTAAGATTTGTATATTTAACTAGCTGCGCCCCGCGGTTTCACCCGCATAGTTCCCGTTCCCGTGGAGAATACGGGGATAAATTGATTTTATTTTTTCGTTAATTTTCCAATGTTTTTAATAGTTATTCTGCTATTCGGGACGGAAACAAATCCAACAAATCAAAAACCATGGCAATCGGTCCAGCCGTTCTCGAGTTATAAGTGTTGTAACAAACACGACTTTCTTTTATATATATATATATAGTTTTTTCGTCGTAAAGTTACGGAACTGTCAGACAGACCACCTGATGTCAAAAGAGATAAATCAGGCCATGTTTGCAATTTTCTGTTATTGTCTTTGTTTTATTACCTCCCTTTTTTCAGAATTTAGGACAGTTATTTTAATTAAATAAGATAATTTCAAACTTAAGCTCATTTAGTCCTTTAGATCGTATCGTCTGGATACGTTAAATTTTACACACACATGTAAACATTCGTGAGCATATAACGTGTCACAAGAGCTCTTAAGGCAGATTACATGAACACAGAAATGTCAAATTACAGTCAGTTTTCATGTTTTAGCTAGACTTATTTGTAAGTTTTACGTCTGTTCCAATTATAATGTATATTTACGAAAAAATAAGCATACATACATAAATTCACGCTATATTTCAAAATAGGATAAGGTTATCGAGGATTAACTTAAGGATTATTGTTGTTAAAAAATATGCTATTTACTTAACGTAAACCGATCAATAGAGATTGATGGCCAAGGGGTTTAGACGCCGACTTTCAATCTGAAGGTCGCTGGCTCAATACCCACACGCGAACTAATGAATTTTTCACTTTTTATGTGCGCTGCAACACGTTCATGAAACGGTGACGGAAAACATCCCGTGATGGTGAACCCGTGAAACATGATGAGGAACCCGTCATCTCCTTGAACCAAAAATTTGAATTCCAATCCACATTGGGCTCCCGTGGTAGATCAAAACCCATTCATTCTCACATACCGAGAGAAGCTGATACGGCCAAACTGAATAAAAGTCATGTTTTATGACTTTTGTTGTATTGTCAGTTTACTTTATTTGAAAACTAGCTGCGCCCCGCGGTGCTACCCGCGGTTTTCCGGAAATTTTCTGAACTACTTTCTTAATTTCTTCTTTTATAAGAACCTTCTCTAGACAATAACACACACAACAAATAAAAGAATTAGCAAAATTGGCCATGACCAAGGGAAATAGGGATACATTTTTACAAGATTAAAGTAAGTAACTTAAATCGACCTTAAATAGACGCTGTTCTACTTTATAGCATATCTCAGCTTATACCTACAGGTATACGACATGAGTCCACCCCTACTAAATTATTAAATGATCCCAGGCACGAGTTGTGCCCGTGTCTCAAAGATATACAAGGAGTACAAGTGCATGCAATCTCTAAAATCAGCACAGTAAATTCAAATCATACTTCAAAGTTAGCATAGGTTCTAAATAATATTGTACCAAATAATATTGTAGCTTCACCGTAATAATTTTGTTATGTCACAAAGTTAGAAAAGCTACCTAATTTGTAGGAAGAACACGCCAGTAAGATGCCCCAATTAGTCCCACGATGGATCTTATGAAGACCTTTCTGTGTAATCGTTATAAATTTCAATTCACGAACATAGCAGATACACCTTCCTTACCTCTAAGTTAGTAGCTACGTTGGTCTCGTAGGACTTTACAAGTTTTGAAACAACTGTTTTAAAAACACAAGTTATATAATTGAACAATAAAGAACTAAGTTTTGTGTCTCTAGTTCAATTTGAAGATTGATTCGCAAGGAGCTTCAGGATGTTGTATTAAAACAAGTTAACTTATCCGAGTGAAATTCACCCTAGATCAATAAATGACTCAATATAAGGACTTTGTAGTATTCTAATGTAACACTTTGGTAGTTTGACAATGGGAAACGACGTCGGATTCGGCCAAGAAAGAAAGATACGATCTGGAACCTTTCCATAAAAGGTGGTTGAAAATATCTGGTAACGAAAAAAAATGGTTCCCATAGCAACAAGCTACATAACGCCGTGTGAAATGCTTAGGTACTTATTCAAACCCTATCCGACCCTCCATAGCATATTTGAAAAATTTTGGAGTAGGAAAAAATTGATTTTTAACAAAATAGTTATGTGTTATTGTGTGTGTGTGTAGGTACATAATTTTTTATGACACTAATATTGTAAAAGCAAAAGTTTTTATTTATGTGTGTGTGTATGTTTATTATTCACCTTAACAGCTGAACGGATTTGGATGAATTTTGTTATGAATGTCCTTGGATTTAGAAACATAACTTTTTATCCCGAAAAACTGAAGTATTCCCGTGGGTTGGGCAAACGCGGGTTACACCGCGGGGCGCAGATTGTTTGTAATATTACTCCGGCTTAGTCCCGTGGCTCCGTGGCTTTGTTGGTAGTAGCCCTGCCTTCGAAGCGACGGGTCCCGGGGTCGATTCGTCTCGTTCTCGGGTTCTCGGGTCTTGGGTGTTTGTCTTGTGTTTCTGTAGTTGTCCATACCATATGCGACACAGGGAATCCTAGTGCAGCGGTATGAGTGTGTAAACGTTTATTATTTGGCTCCACATAAAAAAACGCGCGCTCAGGAGTGTCATCACCTTTCTGTGACACCCGCTGCGCGGCTGTAATTAATATTAACGTCCGAAACCAATATAATTCGTTGTATTGTTATTTCAACCTCCACATTTTTTCCTGGAAAAGCAAAGAAAAGAAAGCCCTCTTCCAAGGCAAAATAATGACTAGATATCGCATACAATACCAGTAAATCGCTATGGTGATTGTTTGTTTTATTCCTTATGCTTAGTAGATTACAAAAATTAATTATTATTTCTACTGAAATATATTTAAACTCCCTGGCTTTTTTTCTAGAACACCAGTTTTTTTTTCGAGTCACCGTGTTTGTGAGTTTTGTTGTCTCCCAATATTTCGACGCAGTTTCATGCATCACGATCCTGGGTAAACCGTTACTTTGAAGATGACTCACAAATCACTGTAAATATCTCGATAACTCGAAAAAAATGTTCATAATCGTGACTAGTTATTTAACTAATTAGAACAAGATGATATTATTTTTTTTTTTGTAGTATTTATTCTCACTCACTTGCTCGCGTCCGTAGGTGAGTACCCTTTGAATCCCTACATGTACCCCCTGGATGATGCTAAAGGAACAACAAAAAGTAGCAGTAGAACTTATGCAAAGTTCGCCCAGAGTAATACTGCCTCCACATCTGGTTTCCACCGCCATCCATCCATCTATCATCCATCTACCGCCAAGCAATGGTGCACTAGTATTGCTGTGTTCCGGTGCAAGGTTATGCTTGCCAGTGAAATCACATGCACATGAGACGTAACATCCCCGTCTCGGGTGACGGGCGCAACGGAACGCGACTTGGGTCTTCTCATACTTCGGTCGGGGAGGATCTAAGTCATATTATTGTTATGGGCGGAGGTTATCACTTAACATCAGGTGGGCCTTCAGCTCATCCTGTAACATATGTTACGTAAAAAAACTCAGAGTTTTCCTCGCTTTCATAAGAATCGTGGCAAACTTTATCATATTTCAAAGAAAATACATCGAGATATTTCCTGCAGTTCTTCATTCAAGGAAAAATGTTCACAAGTGTAAAGATATCGTATCGCATTTCTAACCTCGAAGTTTCCGATTTCTGTCTTTCATAGCCAGCATTCTCGTGAAAGAAATATTGCACAACACTGAAGTATCTATGTATAATATATTTGACGGCTCCGTGGCTTAGTTGGTAGTAGCCCTGCCTTCGAAGCGAGGGGTCCCGGGTTCGATTCCCGGCCGGGGCAAACTTTTTGTGGTGAGCATGAAGTTTGTTCTCGGGTCTTGGGTGTTTGTCTTGTGTTTCTGTGTTCGTCCATGCCATCTGCGACACAGGGAATCCTAGTGCAGAGGTATGAGTGTGTTAACGTTATATTAACGTTACGTTACGTTAACGTTACGTTACGTTACGTTACCGTTACGTTACGTTATATATATATATATATGATGAGCAACTTGCCCTGTGTTCTTGTCATCCAAACATGATAGATCTAACACCTTTTCACCAACCCCAACGGCTATTCTGTCGACCTTTCGACTAATTTATTTTTCCACCCTCTCTGGGCAAGTATTCTCTCAAACGTCCCCAATAAGCAACCCAAGCCAAAGTACATGCCAAAGAGGTGTCCTTGTTTTTATCATAAGTTTTTACGCCTGTCAACTAGATGCGCTCTTTGGCAGAGCCTGCCGCTGTAGCCATAGACCACATCTAGTTGATCATAGAGATATTTCTTCCAAAAGCAAGATGTGGTTATATACAGATACGTTATATAATTTACAACACCAAAGCGTAGATAAATAAAGCCTCTTCAACACTAAACGTGAAATTTGAGACACTCAAAATAAAAAACAATATGCCAGATGAGCTGCCAGTATTTTACAACGTTATCACACAAATTTAATAAAGGCGTAAGTTTGTCTTAAAAAAATGTATCTCTCTCTCTCTCTGTGTGTGTGTGTGTGTGTGTATGGCTGTGTGTGTTTGTTACTCTTTTACGCTCAAACGGTTCAACGGATTTGGATGGAATTTAGTACCAGGCTAACTTAAATCCTGGATTAACACATAGGCCACTTTTGATCCCGGAAAACCGTGGGTAACACCGCAGGGCCTAGCTAGTTTGGTATATATAAGTATAAGTAGTAAAAACTGGAAGTATTGGGTGTGTGAATATGACTCCGCCCCTTTTTGTCAAAATAAAACACATTTGTTCGCTTACAAAATTAAAAAAAAAAATTATTGAAAGTATGCTCCATCTGCAGCTACAACCTTCGCCCATCGTTCAGGTAGTTTTCGTATTCCTTGCTGGAAGAAGTCCTGGTCTTTTGAGCTTATCCAGTTGTCAATCCAAATTTTGATACTTTCACATGAAGTAAACTTTTCTCCAGTAAGGTCTGTCTGCATCGTCCGGAATAGGTGGTAATCCGAAGGAGCTATGTCTGGTGAATATGGCGGGTGGGGTAACACTTCCCAGTCCTGTCCCTCTAAATATCATTTTACGACTTCTGCGGTATGCGGTTTGGCATTGTCATGCTGAAGAACTAATTTGTTATGTCTATTCACCCATTCTGGTCGTTTTTCTTCTATGGCTCGCTTCAAACGCATTAGTTGTCGTCGGTAAACTTCTCCATTAATAGTTTCAGAGGGTTTGAGCAACTCATAATATACAATACCTTTCTGATCCCACCAAATACAGAGCATGACCTTGGCACAGTGAATATTTATTTTTGGCTGTGATGGGCCTGGTTCGCCTGGTTTCACCCAAGCTTTTTTGCGTTTAGGATTTTCGTAGTGTATCCATTTTTCGTCTCCTGTGACTATCCGATGCAAAAATCCTTTTCTTTGCTGTCTTTGAAGCAGCATTTCACAAATGGTTTTCCGACGTTCCATGTCTCTTTCTTTTAAATCATGTGGAACCCAGTAACCGGCTTTTTGAATCATTCCCATCATTTGTAAACGCTTTGCAACAGTTGAACGATCAACATTTAATGCTGCAGCTAATTCTGATTGAGTTTGGCAAGAATCTTCCGCCAATAATGCTTCCAATTCAGCATCTTCAAATTTTTTTGGTGGTTTTCCATGTTCTTTATCCTCAGTACTAAAATCGTTATTTTGAAATCGTCGAAACCATTCCTTGCAAGTTGTATTAGACGGAGCATGCTCACCATAAATCTCCACAAGCAAACGATAAGTTTCCGCTGCAGTTTTCTTCGCAATAAAATAATGTAATAACACTTCCCGCAAATGACGTTTATTTGGAATAAAAACCGACATTTTCGAAAAGGTGAAAACAATTGTTGCTTACACTTCAACCAAATATCATAAAATGCGTTAGATAGCTGACATTCAGTACTATCGAATACAAGTATGGTCATTTATTAGTACACGTAAACAATACTAAAAACGACATCTGTTGAGAAAGGGCGGAGTCATATTCACACACCCAATATATAAAAACTATAGGTAACACATATTTGTAACTACAGAATAAATGTTACTGTAGTTCTGATTTCAGTGTACCCTAACAAAATAAACTTGCAGTGGGTACATTATATGTAAGGTACCCTAGGCTTTTGATACCCTAAGCCTAGGCTTGAAGTAGACTGAACTCAAACCGCCCCACAAAAAAGTTTTCATAGAGACTGGAGATCCGAGATTACCCAATCCCTAATATATCATTCGTTTCGGGATTCGAACATGTCCCAAAGCGATGATATTGACGAAGTTATCAGAAATATATCAATTATGTCAATTTCCAAAGTTGCAGACGTGGGTTCAAGTCCTGATGGAGTAAAACTTTATAATATATTCAACCAGATAAAATAATAGAATACTAACAATTTTTCTTTATAACTGATTTCAAAAAAATTAGGAAACTTTCAATTCAGCTGTATATTTTGTTTTTGTTTGTTTATTACGCGATTTGAATAATAATTTTTAATTTAGCAGGGTATCCGTTTCATCAAAGTTTTATAAAGAAATTCTACCCCGAATGGTAAGAAAATAGAGATGATATCATTGAAATCGGTTTATTTGATTTATAAGTTAATAATTATTTGTCTTAATAAGTCTTAATAATTATTTGAATACTTATTATCCTTGCAGTATTTCTTCTATTCAATATTTCTAAAAATTCTAAAAACTCCCGTACTACTTTATGTTTACTCTGTCAGTGGATGTTAATTTAAAATAAAGTCCAACGGCTTTTTTGCGTCCCAACTTTCTCAATTAAAATAACTCAAATACCAACTTTAATAACATAAAATTACTCCTACCACTAACACAAAGTCTGGCAAAGGCATCCGAACCTACAACTTTACGAATTTTCATTTAATTGTCAATCATTTGCGTTATCATACTTTCATTAAATTAAGGAAAGCTTAGAGCTGTCTCTAATTTAATAAACAGCTCTAAACTCGTGTCTTGCTACTTATACAATGCTCTGTTTCAACGGAAAGACAGTTCCATTTTACGTTGCGAAACCGCAACGGAGTAATAACATGGCGTTTGCTTGGTAAGCCCAAACGGATTCCCGAGTACAAACCTAAATAAATAAAGTCAGTGTACCGACGATTTATTTCCTTTGTTCTTCTGAGGTAGCTATATGAGATTTTCAAAAGAATCTTGAAAGGATATTCTTATATAAATGTGCATGTCGGTTTGAGTTTCAGGTTCAGTGGATTCAACCTCGAGTTCATAACAACGATATCACACTTAAAAGAACAGTATTTTTACTCTGTGGTGAGACAATAACATTGAGTTTGACGGTTTCGTGGCTAAGTAGGTAGTAGCCCTGCCTTCGAAGCGAGGGGTCTCAGGTTCGATTCCCGGCCGGAATTCGCTTTGTGTGGAGAGCATGAAGTTTTTTCTCGAGTCTTGTGTATCTGTGTTTGTCCATGCCATCTGCGATGCAGGGAATCCTAGTGCAGTTGTATGTATAAGTGAGTAAACGTTTATAAAGTTTATTTGCAATACAATTATTTAGATTTATTATTATATTATTAGATTACAATTTATTAGATTATGAGTATCTGATAAAAGTGACACGTGATCCGAGAGTTTAATTTATTTTACAACATTACCCTTGTTCACTGGAACACAATCCACGGTCTTACCAAAGTGTGTTTTGTCTAAGATTTAGTGTGTTGTGTAGCCAAGTTACTCTTATATCATCAGCTATCTGCCAGTGAAAATCCAATACATTTAGTAAAAAACTGTTATTAAGTCATTACAAACAGGCATTTCAATTAAATGTATTTGTATAGATTATTTAATGAATATCTTTCCTTAGTTTCCTTAGTTTCTGAACACGAAATGTAAACAGACTAACTGTTTCTCAACGCGACGACGTCGACAGTAATTTAATATTTTTGCTTTCATAAAGAAACCATTTTTCTCATAATCGGAGCTTCTGCTCTGAAGAAATTCCTCTTTGTAATTGGCTTTGCAAACGTAGGTTACTCCTCCCTCCTTACTCCCTTAGCCACATCTCTTTTATTTTGTTATTGTACTTAATATTTTTAATTTTAGTAGTAGGTGCACTGACGCAAAAATCTTCACACCAATACCTCGACGTCGACCACTCGATACATCACAACGTTACTAGGTAATGGTATCTACGAGGATAGAATTACCTAGTGGCGATGATCGACCGTGCAACACAATGCCCCGAAGCTATACCAACCGACCGGAGCTATACCAACCCACCACACATCAACTGAGAAAATTTACTGTGAACATTGGATCACCGAATATATATTATGTTGATCACCGATCTAGGACGCAAAAAATATACTTAAAGTCAAAAGTTGTTTTTGAAAGTCAGCCAATCACGCCACTCTAACATTAATCCTGAAGAAAATCCGCTACTGATGTGATCTTGAGACACCATACAAAGTACGTATGAAAAATCCAAAATCCCACATGCAAATTTACTGAGAACATATTTTGTTAAGCTTTCGAGAGCCCTCCATAAATGGAGCTGGAAACCACCATTTTACAATGTCCAAGTTAAATTTTGGCGTGAGAGTGCTAGCTAAATTATGATATTTCGAAACATAAAAATAAAAATACATATCTATTATTCCGTAAATTGGAGTGCTTGTTTCAGTCACGATGAAGTTACTTATAGTGTCATTGCGAATGTATATTGCGCAGTAATTTTTAACCAGCATTAAACATTCAACTTCATTTAAAAATTAGCGTTTCTCTGTGACGAGTTTTTTCATCCTAGCCTGATTTAAGACCAGAATTCCCCATACCTAAACTTAAAATACTATTGCTATCTAAGAATTTACATTCTTTTTGTTTTCATCATCATCAGCCAATATGCTGCTGTTACAATTTTCAATACAAGTTAGTTTACAATTTTCCTCGATATAGGTACATTAATTAAAAGTAATACCGTGAAAGTTGCATAACTTTACCAGTGAAATCGAAAGAGACCAGACAAATCTATAAATACAATAATTAAAATTGGATAAACTACATGCATTTGAGAGTATATACGGTACTATTAACAAAACACCATTTTTTTTTTTCTATCTCTCTGTTTGTTCCAGGTAATCTCCGAAACGATTGCACCGATGCCGGGACTTTCACCGGCAGATAGCTGATGTTATAAGAAGTAACAAGTTAAAATAATTTGGGTTCACGCAAAAAAATATTAAATTCCGCGGGTACAAAGTCGCGGGGAACACTCGATGAAAGACGATATCGAATTAAAAATCGAAAACGATAATTTTTCGTCCAGTTGTGAACTTTTTTTTTCATCAAAGTCCATTAGGTTTTCCTTAAAGGAACTATATAAAATTAAAACGAATCATCATCATTGTTTACTCAGGTATTAGTATCGAATACAGAGTAAGCAGCTAGAGTATAGTATATATCAACGTTACATAATATGTATCGTACTACTAGAGCTAAACACATTAGCCTCCATCGCATGGCTAGCCAAGCAAACAACATCCCTAAAGAGCTTTCAAACGCAACTATTATGCCACCTCTGGCAATATCTACTTGGGTCTGCTGAAGTACCAATAGGTTCCAACACATTAAAACTTTCTCTGGTTTTTCTTCTTTCGTAAGTGCAGGAACTAACTTGCCCTCCTAAGCACGGAAGCGCTATGTTCAAATGCCACTAAATGGTAATGTTTCGGTCGGGGATCTAACTCGCAAGTTCTCGCTTTGAAGGCTCCTAAGTTGAGCTAGCTAGTTAATTAGAATAGTTGCGTGGTATACCAATATTGCAGCCAGAATTTTGAACCGAAAAGGCAAATATACGAATAATTAAATGTAATAATGGCTTATAAATAAAACAATAATAAAAGATAAAACTGATACTTAACTAGGTAGATACTAATTACTAGGTACTAATAACATAGAAAGTGTTTCACTTTCTATGTTAATCATAGATATTCGTTGTTGTGAAGATAATTGATGAAGTTCAGATCATAATCATTTCTCTCGGTAATAAAGATAAGATTTTATCATCTCGACGCTTTATTGGAATTCCCAATAACAAAGGTTCTCGTGTTCAATTAAATTACGAACATAACGGTTCATCTCCTTTCGAATAGCTCACAGATCTTCACAGTCGTGTAAATCCACGTTTATTTCCGTGTTATGTTTTTGTATAACGCTTGATGGTAAGTCAAATACAAACAAGTCGCTTCGCATTTTTTTCGCAAGTCCAAACTTTCGCATTTTATTAGCAAGATTTTTCGTCAACCAGTCATCAGCTCAGTGAAATTTTCAGAGGGATCGGTTTTGGGTTTCATGTCCACCCTTAAATAAAGTGGAAATACAAATAAATGTTGTTATTTGATTTGTGGATTTACAATTGAATGCTGTTCCAATTTGTACGTAGAATGGCATTCAAACGTGGAGATCCATACAATCACGCTAGTTTGCGTTGTTGTCGGACATCGCTCGAATAATTCAACAAGGATTAGATGCATTGCTCTCGTCAGCATGTGGTCACGTAATGTGAAATGTGGAATTTGCATTATTTTTATGTTTAGGGGGATGTATGGCGTACATTTATATTTCTTTTTATAAACTAATTTAACTGACGGGACGCGCTAAAAGCCCTAAGTGTTTATCTCCATCCACATATATCCCATAACAACAGCAATACGACCAAGGTCATCAGACCCAAGTCACATCACGTTCCGCACATCACCCAAGACGGAGATCCGATTTTTAAATCAATATCTATTATGACTTGAATCATACTTTCTTCCCTATCATCATATATAAATTGTTAGTAGTTTTAGGAGAGAAATCCGTTTCAACTTCAGGTTTATAACAATGATGATTGTTTTAATGTCCCTAGAAAGATATTAAATCACATTAACAAAGTTCATATTCCGCCATTAAACACTTCACAAAATTGTTTTAGGATGTAGATAGGATGACATAAACCCACATTTCTTGAACCCTTTCCCGATGTTGTCAAGGATATTTTCTTCATCATAATCCCAACCCTTTGTCCCTCTGTCATGCGGTAAAGTAATACAAAAACATTTATGAAAAATAAGGCACATTTTATAGGCAGTACCTCGGTGAACGAGCTGCGGTCGGTTTTTTTTTTTCGATAAAACGTCAAATCTTTAGAGCAGTTTCGGAGATACATGAAATAAATACATAGAATTGATCGACTAAATATGTCACATAAGATAACAAAATTATTTTATCGGTTTTAGAGTTTTAGTAACAGTTCTGTAGTTATTTTCACGTCACAGATAAGAGAATAATTTTAGTAGTAAATTTAGTATACAAAATCAAAATTAAAGAAAAAATCTATTGTCTTTATGTCAATACAAAATGAAAAATCTTTTTTTATGATCGAAAGTCCACATCCGCACCACCAGACCACCATGCCCACACCATGTTTTATCAACAGAATTGACGTCATTGTCGGTGATACAGTGAATGACACACATAATTTGATAGATTCATAAGCAAACGATTTGATTTAATCACAATAGCGTATCAATTAGTCATGTTACAGCGTACCTAATATCTGCATAGGATTTGCAGAGGAAGATAAGTGAGGCTGGCGTCAAGTCATAATTAAGCTCATTCACGGAGATAATTTGATTTTCTGCTTAATTAGAACGAGGAGATGTCATTAAATAATAAACACAATTGAAATTAAGACTGTACAGTTTTTGAACCAACGAATTTAACATGGACAGTCTGCGTCCACTGGGCCACCACGCCCACACCACTTTATATCAACAGAGTTGACGTCATTCTAGATGAAACTATGAATCAGACACTTTATCTAGTAGATTCATGAGCAAACTGATAGATTCTAAGTAAACGATTTGATTGGATCACAATAGCGAATCAATTACTCATGTTACTGCGTACGTTATGTCTGCATATGATTTGGAGAGGAGAATGAGTGAGGGTGGCACTCGAGTGCTTGCCTTGGACTCGTAATTAGGTTCGTAGATAATTTGATTTTGCGCTTAATTAGAACGATATGATTTCATTGGGTTAAAAACACATTGGAAATTAGTTTTGTACAGTATTTGAAGTTTTGTATCATGTTATGTGTCGGTGATACTAAAGATCCAGGAACAAACATCATGCTCTGTTAATATAGCTTTACGAAAGTAAGCAAGTGTATCTTCTTTTCGTGTGACTATAAGTCGTCAACTCTGGTGTCCGAGTTTTCGAAATGCCCGAAAGCCTCCGACATGGCTTATCGACTAGCATATCATTTCAGATGCCGCTAAACGGTCACCCATCGAACTATTGACCAGGGGAGAATTCCTGGAGTGAAATAAAATCTAATAGACATGTAGACAAGCTTTGCCATAACCGTTTGAAGTGTTCTATTTGTTAATAAAGTACTAACTATTTCTCGCCCTTAAGGGAGAAGATTTTCCACCAAATGTTTGTACACCTCAAAGATACACACAAATCATCAAATATAAAATAATCTTTCAAGACGATGCACGAATGGCGAGCACGTAACGCACAAAAAACATACAGCCGAATTGACATCCACAACTTTTTCCGAAGTCGGTTAAAAAGGAACTCGTAAATAGATTTAATACCATCCCCATGCCCCTCAAGTCAAAAGGGTAGTTCATAATACTTATATGATCGCTTGACAACTTTGCAGAATTATGATTACCTAAGTTTAGCTTGTTCCAACATTGTTTAAGTTTTACCCTGGGGGTAGACCCGCGCTACCAAGAGACCCAAGATGATTTTCTGAACCCGCATATACTTACTCCAAATTCAAACAAAGTAATTGCTTTTTAACCAACTTAATAAAATGAGCTTTAGTATTGGAAAGCATCCTTGCATGATATAAAATAAAGTCGCTCCCGCTATTTGTCATCAAACGTAAACTTTTTGCAAAAGCTTACTATAAAATATCAGCTTACCAAGATGACAAAAAGGCTTGGGAATGAATTTGCTCCACTCTAAACGCAGGGCCATATTCTTGAATATGTAATACTGTCTCCGAGGGGTTTCTTGTCCGTTTCTTCCCCTCGGGATGGTCGGTTAGGGTTGGAACAGACGTAAACTTTACAAATAAGATTAGCTTAAAGCCGTATTTAAATAAAATATATTCATATGTACTATGTAGGTATATTTAAAACACACCCTATCAAATGATAAAATAATCATTTGAATTGATTTACAATTGGAAAACATATCGCTTTACAAAAAGACACCCTCTCCCTTCCTTTTTTTTAAGTAGGTTGAAAAAGAAATCGTTTTGCCAATGACCTCTATTTGTACAGATAATTTGGACCAATCTAATCGCGCCATTATCGAGACAAAACAAACAATGAAATTAAAAAAGTGTACCGTCTCGATTTTACAGTCTCTTTTTTTATTAAAACTTTTTTTGCGCCCAGTTTCCGACCATTTAATGTACTTAAAACATTTTATTGCGAAGGAGCGGTGTTTTTGCGTCGTTAGCGGATACTTAACCGTTAGCTTTCATAATTGGAAGTGGAGAACGAAAAAAGTATCATGAGTTTTTTGTTTCCCTAACCAAACAACTTTACGCGCATGTTTCAGTTTGCTCTGTCGTTCTTTACAAATCATCTTACTTAAAAATCTCTTCGCCGGTCTGCTCCTCCTTGAAAACTCCGAGTCAGCCACTTACATAAAAAGAAAAATTTTATTCACCGGACCCACATTTATCCACTGGGACACAGCCACGAAAGTACACCACTACTTAGCGACGGATTTTTAGGCATGGTGGCAGTACTTCTACAGACGAGCTTGGTATAACATCTTAAAACAACATCTTAAAATCGCCGTTGGCTCATTTTCAAAAGTAAAGGATATCTGGTACATCTTTTACCCCGCTGAATATTCACAGTAAGACAAATTGCAGGCTACATCAACTTCTGAGATTTATGGCCTATTTTCAGGGAGTAAAAGACGCGTGAACACTCTATGTGAATTTTTTCCGTAAAAAGAAAACTTGGCTCACGTTTCGTCATTTATTTACCTTTAGATACGATGTATCGACAAAATATTACAACCATTTTTCTTGTTAGAATTTCAGGATAGTAGGCATAGATATCACACGAGATCATGAGGAGAGAAGAATTGCATTAGCAAGGACAGTACTAGGTATGGAAGAGGATGGATATAAGGTGAGAAGGGAAGGTAAGTCGAGGAAATAATGGATAGATTTTCCATCATTGCGTTAAAGAGGATATGGGTAAAAGTGAAGTAAGTACTGAAATGACGGCTGACAGAAGATCATACAAACACACCAAAATAACTGCCAGATGCGTCTGCCAAACTGTCGAGCCATTCTCAACTCATGATCTCATACATGTTTTTTTAGATATATGGGGTAGGTAGATACTTTTGATCGACTTTAAAGTTCATTTTCCGTAAAAAATTCCTTAGATGAACAAATCTGTACCTAAGGATAATTAAAAATTGATTTACATAAATAGTACCCATAAATTACCACAAAGCAGGCGAGATCATTTGAAATTCTACGTATTCTATCATTTCATTATATTTCGAAGAATTCTAACTGTCTAGTCTAGTACGAACAGCAATAAACCAACAACCGCATTAGCTCTAGACTCACGTGAGCAACAAACTTATGTGTAGCAATATTAACAAACTTCAAACGGGAGCCTCGAATGTCCTTCGAGGCTCCCGTTTGAAGCTGTAGCCTGCAGTTCAGCAATGTTTCATTAATACTGAAATAAACTAAATAGTTCTAGACCGCGCTTGGCATAAAATGGACTAGGAATATTTTCATTTAATACAGTAATTTTTTTGTTTGATCTACTTCCGTCAAAAATGTCCGTTTGACTAAAAATATTATAATTTTCGTTCAGAGATCGTTGTAGTGGCGTACAATCTGCAACGTAGACAGGTGTACTCTTTGAACGAGATTTAATGGCCTTTATCCCTGCTCCCTATCAGGGGATATTTTAAATTATCCGTCAAGTAATGGAGATCCCGCGTTGATGTGTTCCGTGTTTCTTAAAAAAATACAAACTCATCACAACTCCTTTTAGAAGTCGATTAATAAGAGAATAGCAACACAAAAACCCATTCTCTCGCTCGTGTAAAGAAATCGAACCCTGTCCCAGTGGCGTCAAGAGGAAGTGTTTTTTATTGTAACAAGTTTATTTGCGCTCATAAAAACTACGTCAATATCACATTAGCAGATTAGGTATTCGCAACATTGATAGTGGACGTTCCCTTTAGTTTATTACTGTTATATTACCCTACTCAACAAAACCGTGGGCAATTAATAACCTCCGAGCGGTGGGTTCCGCATCGTTACACGATGGAGACCCATTAATCTATAACTATGGCTTCACACGATTGTAAGATGAACAGGTACAATAGTACTATTCTTCCTCTTTTTGTGTGAGTGGTCGACTGGTGTCTGAGTTTTCTAGTAGCCTAAAGACGTCTATCATTTATTTTCGACTAGAATAGCCGGGATATCGAAGCACGGAAGCGCTTTGTTCAGATGCCAATAAGTTCAATGCCATTCTCCTACTGACTGAGTGGAGAGTTGCTAACTTCATCCAGGATTCCTCGCTTCGCACATTACACAAAGTTCCCCGCTGGGTATCGAACCTAGGACCCGTCGCTACGAAGGGAGGGTAGATAGATAGATAATACTTTGTTGTACATCAAATTACAAACAGAACATTCCAATATAAAGAAGTACAATGGTATCGCTAGTAAGCAGTTTCTTCCAGACAACCAAATGGACAGGATAAAATGGAAAACACATGGGCTATGACGTGAACCTAGGACATATGTAGGTATATAATTATATCCGTACCAGCCTCTAATATTCCCACTGCAGGGACACCGGCCTACTCTCGATAATTGAAAGTGAATTATATAATATTATAATTATATAATATATATAAATATCATTATATATATAATAATGATGACGATTTAGCAAATTAACGACATAGAGGCAAATAACGTTACTTCACCAATGCTTAATGCTTTGAAACAAATAAGCCACTTAGGGCTTTACATAATAAAATAAACATACAATCACCAATAATACAATGTGGTACGGAACTCTCGATGTGTTAGAACGCTGAAGCAGTATAATTCAATCACCCTGTAATTTGTGTGTCAACCTAAACCATGGCGTGTTTACGGTTGATGTGAAATAGGAGTGCCGTTAACGCAGTAAACACAGGCGTAAACTTTATAGGCGATTTGCGTTGGTTGCAATGCAATACTTTAGTTACTACTACACTTAGTATACTACGCTGATTAACTAGCCCACTGGCCACTATGAGCTGCAAATAGTAATTCGGATAGTGAAACTATCCTTACTATTACATAACTGAATAATTCTTTATTTAGATTATTCTCCTTATTTAGAATTTTATTTTGTAAATTAACCTATATGTATAATTGATAAAGCTCTCGTAGCTTGCTTAGCTGTTCTTAACAGATCACCTAAGTTAAGCAAGTTTCTTGGTCACAAGGCGGATGGGTGACCATTTAGAAGCATTTGAGCTTAGCGCTTCCGTAATTCGGAGGATGCGTTAAGATGTCGGTCACGGCTATACTAGTTGTTAAGCCATGATTTGGCCTCCAAGCAGCTTGAAAACTCCGACACTAGAGTTGTCTACTTACTCATACACAATAAGAAGAAACAAACAAAGTTAACACACTCATACCTCTGCTCTAGGATTCCCCGTGTCGCAGATGGCATGAACAAACACAGAAACACAAGACAAACACCCAAGACCCGAGAACAAACTTCATGGTCTCCACACAAAGTGTGCACCGGCCGGGAATCGAACTCGGGCCGTTGATTTTGGAAAGATCACCAAATAAGATCGAAGATAGATCTTGCAATCAAACTTATAAACTTCTTGATCGTTACTCAAAGTTGGCCCCAGTTGGGGATTGAACCTGTCTAACATTAATTCGTAGCCGGCTACCGAACCATTACACCACTGAGGCAAAGATATATTGAATTAAACCGTTTTATAAATTAATTGAAAATTTTAACAAATATAGTAACAACAACAACAGCAACGTTAACACACTCATACCTCTGCACTAGGATTCCCTGTGTCGAAGATCGCATGGACAAACACAGAAACACAAGACAAAAACCCAAGACCCGAGAACAAACTTCATGGTCACCACACAAAGTGTGCCCCGGCCGAGAATCGAACCCGGGACCCCTTCCTTCGAAGGCAGGGCTACTACCAACTAGTTTAGTTCAACCATAGTAAATATACGTAGAACTCAACAATTTTCAGGCTAAGTTTCACCACTCAGAGAATCAAGCATCCCATGCCTCTCGTTTTATGTGGGAGGTGGATTCAGTTTTAACGTAAACAGAGACGCTCCAATGGGTAATTTTTTAGGGTTCCATAACCAAGGGTAACGGAAACAACATTACTAAGCCTACCACGTGTGTCATTTTGACCAGCTTTTTAAAGGACTTTATCTGTTAACAGTAATACACTGCATGTTTTCAATGAGTATTTATTTTAAGGATTAGCTAACCCCTAGAACACCCAATACAATTGGGTACACGGACAGCTTGGTTTAGCTAAAAAAAAAAGTTTACAAGGTCATACCTCTGCACTAGGATTCCCTTTGTCGCAGATGGCATGGACAAACACAGAAATACAAGACAAACACACAAAGCCCGACGACAGACTTCATGCTCACCATACAAACTATATTCTAATATATAAAACAAAAATTATTTCTCTGTCTGCTAAAGACTTTGAAATCATCCAACCGATGTATATTCAGTTATAATTATTCAAGGCCGATATAAACTCGCACTTCTAGATTTACATACGACCGATAACATTTTTTTTTTGTGGCAGTGATGGCTGACAAACCCGTCTAATTTTAAATGGTTACTGCCTCCCTTAAACAACAGCAAAACGACTTCGGTCTTCCCCTACCAGAGCATGAAAATAACAAAGTCACTCTAAAACGGGAATGCCTGTGATTTCACCGGCACTCTCACCCTTCCACCGGAAAACAACAATAGCACAATTTCTATAGCTTCTTTTTGTTGTTCCTTTAGCACCTACTTGGTGCTTGGTACGTGCAGGGACTCAAAGGAACTCAACACCTACAGACGCGAGCAACAACCCTATAAGTTATGAAATCTACCGAATCTATACTAATATAATGAAGCTGGAGAGTTTGTTTGTTTCAACGCACTAAACTCTGGAAAATGTATTATATGAAAAAATATTGTTGTATATGATAGTCACATTCATGTAGTAGATTTATAGGCTATTACGCCAAATTTGTTTAATTTATACGCGGGGGAAATCTTGGGGCAGAATCAGCTGAAAAAATCAGGTGGACAGGTAGACGTTGTTACGTAATCCTTTGAGCACGGAACTCTAAAAACCCAAGAAGAAAATTAACTGGATGCATCTTGCAAGCACTTAGCGCTAAAACCTTGAATAAAGCGCACCACGTCAGACGGCTTAAGGGAGAAATGGATTAAGACGAGATAAACCTTTTCCCTGCTGAGAAAAAGGTTAGGTAATTTCAGCCTTCACATATAAGATGTGGCAGGCACGAGTATATACTAATTGTATGTCTATAGTAGCAGTTGTTTTTTGCTATGGTTGTGATTTAATAAGACTTATTATCAATCGACTTTCAAAGGGTGAGGTTAGTTATTCGGTTGTATTTCGTTATTTGCCAACCAATATTAAAAATTATTTTCTTGAAAGGTTGAAAGGATGTGTATTCAGAATATTGATCAATAAATCAAAATTACTGAAAAATATCATGTATGTAACGTCTCTTGCGTCATCTTTAATAGACGACATTCCAACCCTAATAATATATGATATTCCAGCCCTAGCCGACCAACCCGGGGGGAAGCGACAATGACTAATTCACCAGCCAGGGTCGCATCAGAGGGTATGGAAATTGTATGACTTCAATAAAATGTAGATGCACGGGCAGCGTGGCTCAGTTGGTAGTAACACAGGTCATGGGTTCGATTCCCATCCAAGTACACATTTGTGTTACGAACACAAATGTTTCTTCTATGTCAGGGCTGTAATAATTTAAGGCTGTGTTTTTTTTTAAGTACAATGTTTGATAAACAATGGTTCAATTTAGATTGTATTAATTTACCCATAAGTTAAAAGTATAAGCTCAACAAAACTGTTTTTTTATTATTATCCGTGAAGGGTCGAATAGGGTTTGAACAAGCGCTAAGCCAATCTTGTTCTCGTAAGAAATTATTCAAGTAGCCAGACTTTTAAAATTAAGACGTATTTAATGACATCTCTCAAGATAAAATCCACCATTATTGTGTTTCATGGTCAAACTGATCCAGAATAGAAAAATACCTAAACTCTACATGACGGCTGCCTTTCGTAACCGGTCACTTAATCTTTCGAATTTATCCCCGTTCAAACGTGAGATCGCTCATCTTCCCACTTTAAACGATAAATCTTTCTTCTGCTCTCTTCACATGTCTTAGCTTTGCTTAGTTCCGGTTCGTATGATAGGAGAGGAGAATTTATGCTGCCAACAAAATTTAGCACAACAATTTTTTAATATTTTAGATATTACTCGGCTACTAGATATTACAGAGTGAGTGTTTTAATTTCTAATACTTCTTGTCCATCCAAAGGTTGTCTGTAAGAGATCGCTTTATAGCGATAAGACCGCTCATTGTGTCACCTTTTTATTATTTAAGATTTCTAGTTTTAAGCTATTGTTATCTTTTGGTGTACAATAAAGAGTTATCTATCTATGTATATTTTGTATGTATGTATATTTCTTTGACACGCTGTGTAGTCTAAGCGACGTGATGGATTTCAGCTTGAGAGATGTATTTAAATGACACTGGCTATATAAAAATTATAAAAAGTCAAATGGGTTTACAAATATTACTACTTATATGTTTAAATGTAATTTGGGTTTTATCCCAATTGGGATTTTTGTTTTTTCAAGTTTTTACGAATTTTTGTATTATATATAATATTATATTACTACAAAAATTCGTAAAAACTCTTAAATATACGGTAGCGTGCCCAAAAAGCAACGCAAGATGGCAATGCTTAACTTCTGACCAAAATAAAACCCAGCATTTTGGTCGCACATGGACTCTTTAAGGCGCTCTGCCCTGCCCTTGAACATAGTATGTGCCCCGGGCCCCCAAGGGCAAGACAAGAATCTATATATCTATCAAATACGCTACTCGTTAGCGTTGAGACGCTTTTCCGGCGCCACGACATCGTCCCGCCATGCCTCCATAAACACTTAGACAAATTAAAGGCTGGCTGTGAATTAGTTACAGTATAAGTACACTAAGCGTAGATCCAGAGTGAAATGCGGCTTACTTCTTAAACAAAAGCCGTATTAAAGTCTCTAAAAATAGCGGTACGTAAGTTTGCAGAATTTCTTCTAAATAGCTTGTTATTATTTGATTATTCTCCTAAAATTCTAAATAACATAGTGATATAGTTTTGCTTAAATTTATGTTAAATGTTTATTAAAAATATATGTTAAATGTTTATTATTTAATAAAAATTTATGTTTATTAAAAAATAAACTATGCCCTATCATTTATCTCTATAGTTTTTAATTAAACCGTGAAGAATAAAGAAAATTGTCACTTACCATGAACAGATTTAAGACCAGACTTAATTTTTCTAATTGTTTTATTTATTCGTTATTTATTTTATAGCATACATATATATATACACATAATATAAATTTACATGTATTATAAATGCAGAGTTCACTGAAATTACATTTGAATGAGATATTTATTCAACAAGTTATTTTAAATGGTAAAATCTAGTTAATTAATATTTAAATGGTATAGTTAGAACTAAAACTAATGTTCTAAGTAGCAAAAATCATTAAATTCCTGCTAATGGCTCCACCAGTTTCCACCAAAATTAAACCGGCTTTACTGCATAAAACTGCTTTGAAATCAGACCGTCGCAATTTGAATATACCTACATTGCTTCAGAGAAATTGTCTACCAGACTGCAAGCGGGCTGACAAACACAGCCGCCAAACACCGTTTTCAGTTGGGGTTTAAATCTTTATAGATAAGATATTAAGAGATTGTAAATGAATCAAACTTTGTAACATTTCGGTCATTGGCCGAGATTGGCTGTTTGCCAAGAGGAAAGAAAATTGCAGGACGTCTTAGGGTCAATCACATTGTGTGGGGTGAGTCGTGTGCGGGGTGAACCATTCATAATGTTGCAACATAGTTAGGTTAAACAATGTGGGAATATAGATTAACTTAAAATATATTCGACTATTAATCTATAAAATACATTATAAATGCTAAACTAATATATATATTTCATGATAATATTTTGAATATTGTAAATGTAAAAGTGAGTTTGTTGGTTTTGTTACGCTTTCACAACTCAACTACTGAACCGAGCATCATGAAATTTTGCATACAAGTTATCGGGGTTACCGAAAAGGACATAGTGTACTTTTTATCCCGGAAAGATGTGAGATTCCTACGGAATTATTGTCATATTCGTTTCATTTTCGTTTACTTTCGTGTTTCATTCCCTAGATGGCGCTGTTACGGTGAATGCACTTTCTTTTATAGTTTAGTTCGTAATTTCTCACAAGATGGCGCTGTATCGGTGAATGCACCTCAATGAAATTTGATAAAACCTATATTAACCCGAGAGAAGCCGCGGGCAAAAGCTAGTACATAATAAAAAATCATATTGTTAATAAAGCTTGCTCACACATGCCTGAACTATTTTTTCTTGTATTGCAGGTGGCAAACACCGCATAGACACTTATAACACGAGAACATACTATATGCTCACGGCACAAGGTGTTGCTGGAGCTGGGAATTAAATCTAGGACTCCGCGCTTCGAAAACTATTACCAACTAAGCCAAAGAGTCGTCATAACTTTAGCCTCTTATACGCATTGATGACCCAATAAAATCTTGCCCAATAAAAAAAAACGGACATTATACCCGGAAATGATGGAGAGTATTCCTCTGCAAGACTTTTTGTCGCCTTCTAGATACTTTGTTAGAACAGCTTGTATTCTTATTTCCCGCACGAACTTCAAAAGAGACTTTTGAAGAGATGCGTCGGTAACAATATAAACGTGTGATTAATTTAAATCACACAATAAACTTTCACAACGACAGTGAACCCGGCTCATGAGAATATTTAATCCAAAGTGACTTAAGACACTGTGATCCCTTAAATCATTCATCTCGCTTACGCTTAGCGGGTACCACGCAAGTAAGTGAATACAAAGTTGACATAAATTTACAGATATTGTAGTTTCTATCATATTTAAATGTTTTCTACTAAAATATCTAAATCAAAATAATGAAAGAATCTAGCAATTAGCGGAAAAAGTCCTGTTACTAAAAAAAAAAATATGAAAATAGTCCATAAATGTTTACGTAATCGTGTTTTTGCTGACCATATTAAGGAAACTGAATTAAATGTAATTATGTGAATTATATGTAAAGAATAATTAGACCAGTAGTTTGCTAATGAGGTATACTCAGCTCATTTCAAATATTATAAGTAATTGAGATCTAACACCGCCTTAAGCTATATCAGCTTGTTCTTGGTTAAATAAAGGATCTTTGTCTCAAAAAGTATAAGATTAAATGGAACGAAAAATAGACAATCAGAAAAAAATACTTTTTCTTTGAAAGAAAATTACTTTCTTTATCGGGAGCACCTGTTTCTGAATTCATAGATCAAAGAAACCAAGACCTGTGACAAAGAGACGGCTCTAATCAGATGCAAATGATTAAACCACCCGAGGCTTCGTGCCGGCACACAATGAAAGTCCAATTAAACCTTTCAAATGCCAAGAAAATTGAGAACAAGTGTTTTTGTCTTTAATTTAAAATGGTCTTAGATTTTCCTTATTGTTCTGTCAAAATGAGTTAATAAATAACTTAATAAACCATTTTATTTCATTTTGCAATGTTTTAACAAACGCGAAATGCGCCCGCGGCTTTGCTCGTGCGGCGTTTCTGTTCCTTTTTCCTGTTCCTAGTTACGTTTTCCTCATAGTTCTCAATCCCTTCAAAGGTCTCCTTTCCGGTTTTTATTCCCATTTTTATTTTGTATTTCCTGGCTATTCTTATTGCTGCTGCCGTCTCCTTTCCAGCCCTAATCCCGTTTCCGTTTCTGTTTCTTTCCCCTCTTTAATGACCGCAATCAGATTAACGGGAGAAGGTACAACACATAAGAAACGATATTTTTTTTCCGTCCTGTGACTGTATCCGTTTCCATTCCCTTTCCCGTTCACATTCCAATCCTTATATATCTATTATAGCTTATTTTATTACATTATAAACTTATGTTCCCTATTCAAGTAGCACTTTTGTAATTATAAATAAATATTTTTAATTATTTGTGTATAATAATTCTTAACATACCGAAATTATTATAGAATTTGAAACCCAAGATTCTTCGCTTACTCTTAGCTTTCCAAAGGAATTATCCATATCAGATCCATTCGTACTAGGATCGTTGATAAGCCATGTAAACTGCAGCTCCAAAGTTGGCCAACTTTGGAGCTGCAGTACCTACTCACACGTAAAACGTAGAAGTAGCAGTATCAAGCAATTATTTAGCAATTGAGCTCAAAATAGCGTTGTGCTCAACGGATCGTATTTTCTGTTATATACGAAGTAGCATACTCATCTCTACGATCTGTGGCAGACTATAAACATTTTCAACTCAGTTTTGACTAACAGTTACACAGATAAGTAATTTTTGTCTGGCTGTTCTGGTTTTATACCATTTAATAGAAAATACATAAAATTTATCAGTGTAATTTATCCGCCAACACAATGGGGTCCAGATACATGCGAAGCACATTAGTTACAGAGTATAAAGGTCAATGATTTCAGAAAGAGGTTTGTGTTTAGCAGCAGATTATGTTAAAAGCTTTCAGGGCCTTTTCAGTGTTAATGAAAGCATACGTTTCATACATAATCTATCATCCTCATAGTGAGTCGCCCACTCGAAACCTTTACTTATTCATTTCTTGTCCTTGAGTTAGGATTCGATCTAAGTCCGTTACAATGCCCCTTGTAGAAACCAGCATGCGATTCGCGCATAATTCAACATAGTATAATAAAAATCCACAATAAAAAAAAAACTATACAGATTGCGTGTACTTTATTTTGTGAGAAATAATAAAACCTTCGTTTCTTAATATTGCTTTCTCACGCTATTTATTGGTGGACCCCACAAGGTCACAACACTGACCAGGCTACTTGGCCTGGCGGAAGAAACGTGACCTAACATCGTCAACCCCCGCCGATATTACTGCACGAATAAAATATGTTGACACTAGCTGTGCCCCGTGGTGTTACCCGCGTTAAAAGTCGACATGAGACGATAGAAAAATCATAATTTTTCACTGGTTTGGGATAATAATTATCATATTTGTTAATCTAGGGTATGAGCTAGCTTTATAACAAGACAAATTCAAATTCCTTCAGCTGATTAGGCGTGAGGGATTAATAAACATACATACACACAAACTTTTACATTAATAATATTAGTATAGTTTACAAAAGTAGTTACCACCCTTACTACTCAACGTTGTTAGATTATATTATATAATACCATTTTAATAATTCAGCGGTAAGAGGTCTTTAAAAATTATTTATATTTATACAGCAAATATAATGATTTTCATGTTACTTAAATAACTGATGTAGAAAAGTGTTCTCCACATACGAAATAACTATTTTTCAATAGGAAATATTTTATTGCTCACCACAGAACGCACATTTAACTGGGGGTAATAAATAAACGATTACGCACTCATACCTCTGCACTAGGATTCCCTGTGTCGCAGATGGCATGGAAAACACAGAAACACAAAACAAACACCCAAGACCCGAGAACAAACTTCATGCTCACCACACAAAGTGTGCCCCGGCCGGGAATCGAACCCGGGACCCCTCGCTTCGGAGGCAAGGCTACTTCAACTACGCCACGGAGCCGTCAGTACATTTAGTACATTTACAATATTTAGTACATTTCCGTAACACTTCATAAATATGTGTAAATACTCAACAATATAATCGACACGTGTTTATAATACTTGAGCGACGGAACGAGCTAAAGGCCCACCTGATATTAAGTGATTACCTCGGCTCATTATAACAGGAATATGATTAATGTCCTCCCTCTCCAATCCAAATTTGAGAAGACTCAATTTGAATCCCGTTGCGCCCGTCGCCCGAGACGGTGATGTTACATCTCATGTACCTGTAATTCACGGGTAGCTACACCCTTCAACCGGAACACAGCAAAATTGCATTGCTTGGCGGCAGATTACCAGGTGCGTTTTTTGTTGAACTGAAATATTACTGTGCCCTTACAATTATCAAGCCAATATTTAAATCTGTGGCATTTATGAGTAGTCATATGCTTCCCTAGACAACTTCAGATAAAGATTTACCAGCTAATAAAGGCAGGAGATATTACCGCAAATATGGACTACCAAATATTTGTTTGCTAATAAAATAACTTAGATATCAATGGATCAACAGTCTGCCAGTGTTGGCCATAACGACGTCGTTATGGTTGAGCTAAAATCGGTATTATGTTCTGTGGATAATGGACCACTAACCATTAACATAATGAGAAGTCCAGTTGAGGTCATATTTCTACAACATTTAGTACTAGTAAAGATGTTTTATATTGTTAATCGTTTCCAAACTTGCTAAGGGTGATTTTTATTTACAGTTTTTTCTTAAATATTTGTCTCTTACGCACTAGGATTCCCTGTGAAGGAAATGGCATGGACAAACAGAAACTCAAGACAAACCAAGACCTAGGAACAAACTTCATGCTCACCACACAAAGTGGTTCTCGGCTTGGAATCGAACCCGGGCCCCTTACTTCAAGGACTATTAGCAACTAAGCCATGGAGCCGTCTATTATTTCTATGATATCTTACTTAATAACGAAAATCTGTGAAAATTTCACCGCGATATAGTTTACGATTAAAATGATTTTCAAGCTTAGCTCCATTAACAATAGCCTATTTATGTTTTGATTCTCTTTAAGTGCTGGTTGAAACATTGCAGACTTACTAATTAACCTTTTATAGGAGTTTCGTAACATTTAATGTGAAGCTATCAGGATACACCTTTATTTAAGTCTAGGATTTTCTGTGTCGCAGATGGCATAGACAAACACAGAAATACATGATAAACGCCCAAAACCGGAAAACAAACTCATGCTCACCACACAAAGACCCCGACCCCGGGACCCCTAGTTTTGAAGGCAGGGCGGGCTATTACCCAGTAAGCCATGCCATTTATAATTTATAAAAGTTAGTATAAATTTAAAATTAAGTTAACTGTATACAATACGCGCATTGTGGATATACTTATACAAATTAACTAGTCTTAAAGTTAAGTATAGCAAATTTATCTTAAAAAAATATTAAAAAATTGGGGAAAATCATCTAAATTTACCAACAAAACCACCATGAGATTATTGACCTATATCTGACGCCAACAAATTAGACATAGGAAGAAACTCATCTTCATCCGAGGTACTGAGTTTGCAAACTTAAGGGATACGTATCAATATATAAATGAAAAAATAAGCACTTTAAAGGTTATCATAACTTTTTGTGTTAAACTTTTCACAACTTACCGTCAGTAAAGTTATCGGCAATCACAAAACCCAGGCACACTCACCCGCGTCAGTTGCGCGTAGCGCTACGGCGCTGGCGTAGCGGTCTACGATCGGAGCGCGACTGAAGCCTACGCCGAGTGCTACGGCGTGATCGATGGGGTTTGCGTTCGAAGCCAGGGTGTGTTGTTTGTTTTATCAAGATTTATTTGAGTGAATAATTGGTCACGATGTTAGTGTAAAACTATTTCGAGAAAAAAAACTAAACAAATGCACAGTTTATAAAAACGCGGTAATTATGATGACGTAACAAAGTAATCAAAATTTACAGGCTCTGTAAGTCTTGAATTTCCGGTATAAGTAAAAAGTTTTTATATATTCTTTGTTTATACATTAACATCAAATTCCTAATAAACATTATTTAATTCGTCCAATAAAGTGACAACCTATAGCGTAGAAGGCAGAGCCACAACCGACTGACAGTGAGTGAGGCCTTTTTGTCGTTTTTGGAATAAAAATTGATGTAATAATAAAAATAATAATAAACGTTTACACACTCATACCTCTGCACTAGCATTCTCTGTGTCGCAGATGGCATGGACAAACACAGAAACACAAGACAAACACCTAAGACCCGAGAACAAACTTCATGTTCACCACACAAAGTATGCCCCGGCCGCGAATCGAACCCGGGACCCCTCGCTTCGAAGGCAGGGCTACTATCAACTAAGCCACGGAGCCGTCATGTTAGTACTTTAATCTAATTAAAGTTGATGACGTTGAGTTCTTACGGCACTAGTTCTGTCTAGCATCTAGGCGACGTTTTTTGTGACCTAGATCTCTGTGTATCCTAGATATGAGCATAAAGCCGTGAAAAAATTACATTGTTTC
This sequence comes from Aplocera efformata, assembly GCA_921293045.1. Classification (NCBI taxonomy): domain Eukaryota; kingdom Metazoa; phylum Arthropoda; class Insecta; order Lepidoptera; family Geometridae; genus Aplocera; species Aplocera efformata. The sequence continues at coordinate 6,144,505 of OV121057.1, forward strand.
CTCGAAACTGAAGCTAGCTATTGTCCCAACTTGCTGATAATTCTCCTTGGTAGGTTATTATATTAAGACGGTTCTGGATTAAGAAATGATTTCATTTACAGGTGGGGAAGGTAAGCGAAGATATTCTTGAGCAAACTAACGTTGCCGTTCTAAAAATAGTAACAACCCACAAAATGAAATGTGGTCCGTCCGGGGGTAGAGACCTAAAACTATTGAAAAAAAGCGTTAATTTATGTATGTGTGAATTATTTATGGAGTATAACTGAAGGAAGGCCTACCCTATAATTTAACTTAGTTTCCCCCAGAGACTGTGTATTGAAATAAAAATGATACGTCTTAAACATCGATGGATTTCAAAAGTTTGCAAGATTGCAAAGCAGGAGAATTTATGTACGCTCTTTGAAAACAAAAATTTCCTACACATTTCCTATTTGAACGGTATTTCCATTGACATCGATTCTATTCTTTTCTAATAAACAAAGCGTACAATCTCCATTTGACTAGTGTAACAGGTCAGTCGATTCTATTCTTTTCTAATAAACAAAGCGTACAATCTCCATTTGACTAGTGTAACAGGTCAGTCGATTCTATTCTTTTCTAATAAACAAAGCGTACAATCTCCATTTGACTAGTGTAACAGGTCAGTCGATTCTATTCTTTTCTAATAAACAAAGCGTACAATCTCCATTTGACTAGTGTAACAGGTCAGTCGATTCTATTCTTTTCTAATAAACAAAGCGTACAATCTCCATTTGACTAGTGTAACAGGTCAGTCGATTCTATTCTTTTCTAATAAACAAAGCGTACAATCTCCATTTGACTAGTGTAACAGGTCAGTCGATTCTATTCTTTTCTAATAAACAAAGTGTACAATCTCCATTTGACTAGTGTAACAGGTCAGTCGATTCTATTCTTTTCTAATAAACAAAGCGTACAATCTCCATTTGACTAGTGTAACAGGTCAGTCGATTCTATTCTTTTCTAATAAACAAAGCGTACAATCTCCATTTGACTAGTGTAACAGGTCAGTCGATTCTATTCTTTTCTAATAAACAAAGCGTACAATCTCCATTTGACTAGTGTAACAGGTCAGTCGATTCTATTCTTTTCTAATAAACAAAGCGTACAATCTCCATTTGACTAGTGTAACAGGTCAGTCGATTCTATTCTTTTCTAATAAACAAAGCGTACAATCTCCATTTGACTAGTGTAACAGGTCAGTCGATTCTATTCTTTTCTAATAAACAAAGCGTACAATCTCCATTTGACTAGTGTAACAGGTCAGTCGATTCTAAGCTGTAGGTCGTGAGTTCGATTCCCATTCAAGACAAGCATTTGTTAGACGAATATAGGAGATTGATCTATGTCTGGGTGTTTTGTTAGTAGTTTTACAAATAAAAGTACTAACTAAATAAGTATTTTTTGAAGTATTGTTAAATAAATAAATCCTACTACTATTATAAAGGCGAAAGTTTGTAAGTATGGATGTATGGATGTATGGATGTTTGTTACTCTTTCACGTAAAAACTACTGAATGGATTTGAATGAAACTTTACCACAATATAGCTTATACATCAGAATAACATATAGGCTACAATTTTTGAGGTTTCTATAAAATCTATATATATAAAAGAAAGTCGTGTTTGTTACAACACTTATAACTCGAGAACGGCTGGACCGATTGCCATCGTTTTTGATTTGTTGGATTTGTTTCCGTCCCGAATAGCAGAATAACTATTAAAACATTGGAAAATTAACGAAAAAAATAAAATCAATTTATCCCCGTATTCTCCACGGGAACGGGAACTATGCGGGTGTAACCGCGGGGCGCAGCTAGTAAAAAATAAAATAAGTATTGTGATGTAATGTGTGAAATTTAATGTTTTTTTTTTATTTAATCATAACCCTTGACATTTGCAGACTCTATCTGTATCTGTATCTGTATTTTAAACCTAACAGATATAAATACGTTCACGACAGCCAAGAGGCACGTGACTAGAGAAACAATCAGAATGTAAAAGGGGTGTAAACCTAAAAGTGGGAACGTCTGGAAAATTGCTCTACTTCAACGGTTTTTATTCCTTTGAGGTTTAGAATATGGTCCTTCTATAACTTTGTTCGTTATAACACAACGTACTAATTACTTTAATTAGTACCAACCGAAAAAATGTAATCGCGTTGATATGAATCGATGTAGGTCGAACTTACCTTCGGCGGTGTAGGTCGTAAGTACCATTCCCAGCGTGGACAAGCATTTGTGTGATTGTGTGATGACGTTTGTTCTGTATATGGGTGTCACCTCAAAAGTAAAAAGCGGAACCCTTACAAGATAATTTCGTTGTCTGTCAAGATTCTTTTACTCAGAAACGCGTGGAGGTTAAAACTCAGGTCAGCAATCCCTAGGAGCAGTGCAAAAAATAAGTCTACGCAATCAAAAGATATGGCCGTTTATGCCGCATATTATGACTCTTGCAAGGAAATCAAAACCTATACCCTATAACCATGAAATTTGGCCAGAAACAACATCATGTAGCTAAAGTAAGGAAATAAATCTTAAAACGTAAATTTATAGTTACATCACAAAAAACAATACGTGAAATAAAAAACAAGTTCACGCAGCACCCTCGATGCGCGAGTTCAACTCGCACTTGAACGGCTTTATTTTTATACATACCCATTAACTCCCAGATATAGAAAATCTATGTAAGTATTCTATCCGTGATCTGGTTTGGGTAAAAGCTATGCTAAGTTTTAGGATAGATGGCACTGCGCGAAATATCCACGAATAATTTATGTCTTTATTATATAGAAAAACTGCTCTTAAAACAAAAAAACCGCGCTGCTTGATTTCAGCTTATAAATATTCATGTATGGTAATGTCAGTGAAGACATAAAAATGCTTATGAAAAAGTAGCATGTACGTGGAATGGAGATATGTGACGGGATTATTGAAATTAGGGCAGAGGTCAGGTATCATGTCACCCCTTTATCAAAATTTAGACCAAATGTTTTTTACAAACAGCACGATTTTTTTTAATGTGGCGAAAGTAACGAGTCGACCTGTAGGATCATCTGATGTTAAGTGGCTACATCTGCCCATAACAACAATAATACAAGTTAGGTCCTCCCCGACGCAAGTATGAGAAGACCCAAGTTGCATCACGTTGCGCCTGCCATAAGAGACGGGGATGTAGATGCACTTATGTAAAATAACTACATCATCGATACAGATTTGTTTTATCCGGGCTCAAGTTGAATATAATTATTGTACCTAATTTCTCACAACATAAGTCTGCATATTAAGCACTTGATTGGTAAATGTATCTCTCGATAATGGCCGAAGCGATTTGCATTTAATTGAAAAATAATAATTTCAGATATTCTCCGGAATAAGTATTTTTTATGGGATGTATGTAATTTTATTTGACAATTAACTAATAGTAATATTGTATTTTACAGCGGTTAATATTATATTAAAGTCACTGTAAAACTTTGCAATTTTTTTTAGTTATTTTGGTATCACACAGATTATTAAATCAACTTCCGCTTTTCTTTTTTCCGGCGTCTATTTTAATGAAAAGGCATAAAACAGCTTGTATTCAAATATTATGCGTAGATCGGCCGCCAAAAACGTAAGCTATAAAATTACAGCTTCCGTATCATAACATAAATTTGTGAAGAAATTACGAGTAATTCGCAATTACTTTGGACCCACAAAATTTCCTCGAAACAACAACATCTCTGTTTTCAAAAAACGTTAATATACGGAAAGTCGCATATTTTAGTTAAATACCGAAGCCCAAACTCATAAGTCATAAGTAATTGGTAAAGAACATTTACAGGTCATACAGGTCCGTTGGCACACATTGTATTTGTTCACTGGAGCAAAAGAATTCATTCATTGGAAATATAACCGAAACCTTTCAAAGATAATATGAGACAATTCTATTACGTAAGTTTTTACTTTAGTTCATAGATAAATTTACCAGGTCAGTGACCCAAGGCAGTGCTTATGTGGTTTTTGTTTATTTTGGTATAATAGAATCTCCTGTTTTTCACTGAAGTAGAGAGAGTAAAGGCAATGTGGTTACACAAGCGTGGAACCGTTTACTCTCGTTGTGATTATAGTGACTTAACGAGCTGACTGATTAATGGTTACCGCCGCCCATAAACAACAGGGATACGAATCAGATCCTTCCTAATGAAGTTTGAAATTTCACAAGTCGCATCGCCCTACGTTCGTCTCTCTGGGATGGCGATGTAATGTCTCATGTATCTGTTATTTCCACGCACCCACACAGTAATGCAGCAACGTGAATGCACCACTGTTTGTGTATTTGTAATGGTGGCAGTTAATCTCTGGATGAACTTGGCATAAATTCTACTGCTACTTGGATAGTCTATGATACTAAAGTAATGATACTACTTTAGTTGGATATTTTGACACCATCTGTAGGAGACGTGTAGGTAATTTAGAGGGTACGGAAACGAGCAATATAGACCTATATACCATCTGCGTTTCAGGGTAACGGGCGCAACACGATGCAACTTAGATCTTTTCAGTTAGTAAGGGAAGACCTGAGTCGTATTTTTTTTTATTGGCGGTATTAACCAATTAAGTAGGTGGACTGTCTGTTCATCCCGCCACTTTAGTAAAAAAAAGTAATCGATTAGTTTTCTCAACGCAGGATTTTAAGCCTTTATAACACTATATCAGGAGTATACAAACCAGTTTTCCAGTCTCCTTTAATCATCTCTGTAAATGAGTTTTGTTCCCAATTCAGTGAACTCAATAATCTAAATTAATGTTCAAGGAATTCCTCAGGAAATCGTTTGATACTGGCACAATACCAAGTCGAATTCGTTGAACTTTTAAACGAATTCGTCTTTGATGGATTTTAACTTTTAATTCGAAATACATACGACTCAATGCTAGACTGAACCGCCACTGAACGTAATAAACGCAAGTAAACATATTCGTGAGCATGTGTGCCGGCGATACCACAGGCATATGAGACGTAACAACTTCGTTTCGGGTGAAGGGCTGGATGTGACTTGGTACTTTTCATACTTGAGTCAGGGAATACCTAAGTCTTGCTGTTGTTATGGGTGCAGGTAACCACTCAATAGCAGGTGGGCCTTCAACTCGTCCCGTCAATTTAGTCGCAAAAAAAGTCTTTTAATTAATTTCAATATCGGTCACCCTTAGCTGGGTATGAAAATTTAAAGGGGTATTAACACCTAAGACCCTGTTCTAGGAGTTACAATCTCGACCCTTGGGTACAATAGCTTCGTAAGGTTTCGGGGCTACAAATTGTCTCTGGTTGTTAGATTTACACAGTACAAGGGCTATTTGTTTTTGGAAATCGCTTTAATATTATATATATTAATATTTATATATATTAAACGGCTTTAAATTTTGATGATATTTGGTACTAGGATAGCTTATATCCTGGAATAACTCATAAGTTACTTTTGATCCTGGAAAACCGCGGCATGCAACCTTTAGCTATATAGGCGCAAGGCAATTCATAAATGCAAATAAATCTTATTAGAAGAAAATACGTAGGTTAATAGTGATAGAAAATAATGATTGAAATATTATGATACTTATTGCCCTGCTAATGAAAATTAAGAAATAAAAATTAACAAGACAAAATTTACATTTCATTATTTTTCTAAATGTAATTGGAATCAAAGCAAATTACCTAAAGAAATAGACGTATCGTACAACGAAAATCGTATTTATTTTGCTCATGTCTTTCCCAGAAGTAGGCTGGACCTACTACTGGGAAAGACAGGAGCAAACACGTTTCGTATAAATACTTGAAAGTCTCCAAAAGCGTTGCTTTCAAATTTGCGGTATACTATTACATTTTCTTTGAATTTATATTTTACTAGCGACCGGCCCGCTTTCACACTTGGGCAATCTACTAATGATGCGCTTATAAAACCCTTGTCCTTAAAAAATTAACGCAACATCAAATCGTTCAATCGTTCAATCATCTTATTCGGTGAAGCCGCTCTCGAGTGATGATTTTTCATACATTAATTTGTAATTATTGTACCTTTATTGACTGTGTAGCAAATGAAAAATAAGAGTTGGCAGTAGCGCATATCGGTAGATTTGAAACATGACGATATAAGAATGAAGCGTTATGTCATTTGCCTTCACGGCACACGTTTGATTTTACTGGCAAGGCGCGCTAATAGGTACTTCTTATGAAAGAGTCGAGATTTTAAGTCGGTGTATTAATATTAACGGTGTTTTTATGTTTCTTTATCAAAACATGTGACTGATTTGATAATTTAATTAAACCGACTTCTTTCATCTCTTATTTCTGGCAGTTAGAATTGTAAAAATATTTTCTTAATCGGTTGATAAATGACGGAATAATTGTAACAAACAAAAAAAAAACAACCAAATTGATAACCTCCTAAGACGGTTGAGAATCATTCAATTTCTCGCATACATTACTAATCAAGGTCATCGAGGTTTATTAATCGACAGGTGGCAACATGGCAAATCTTAACATTCCCCGCACGTACTCAATAGGAGTCCAGACGTAATAAGCGTAAATAAAGAATGTCCGCTATAAATAGAGTTTTTCTCGAAATAGATTACGCCTCCATTTGGTAAATATCTTCCGCCATATTAGCGCTATTTCGATTCCACATTATTTAATATTAGCCCCTTTGTGTTACCCGCTGTTAAGAATTAAAATAGAAAAAACTAGTGTTTTCACTTTAAAAAATTAACTTCACTTGTTCCTGATAAAAAGTAGCATAGAAAGTAGCATTAACACATATGCAACTTTCATAACAAATTTCATAGCAAATACGTTCAGGCGTGAAGAGAAAAAAACATACATACTGCCAACTTTCATCTTTAAAATATTAGTATGACACCTTGCTTTTGCCTGCGGCTTCGCTCCCGTTAATGTAGATTATATTTCTTTCTGGGCGAAAGGTGTGTGAAATATGTCCTTTTTTAGTACCCTAGGCAACGTGTATGCATAATTTTATGATATTGAGTTTTTAAGCGTAACAAACAAACAAGTCACTTTGCAGAGAAAATATACAACTGAAGGTGCGATTGTAGGTTCCTGTAGTTTTCGTAATATTTCAGCCTTGAAAATCGACGTCAACTCATGTATAAAGCTTTCAAAGGTTTTTTTACTTTATTTGTAATGAAATAAAATAAATAAATTTTGTTTTATTTTGAAAGGATTTAAAAGTTATCGATTTTTTTATAGCCGACAAGCTTTCTTCGTGGCCCAGTGTACCTGCAAACGTTAAAGTGTGAAATTTAGTACAAATTTTACTATTGTACCTTGGCTTTAATTGGAAATAACTACAAAGCATTCCCAAACTTGGGCTGCTAAAGAAATTCTCCGAAGATGAAACCGAGCCAATAAATTAGTTTGCGATCTCTCAATAGCTCTAGAATATTGCGAAAATTCGGGTCGTGTGATAGGACTCGAACTAAAGCATTTCTGATAACATAGAGGTCGGAAAGGCGAACGCGAATAATAAAACAAAGAAAAAATCATGAACATCACACAGCGCCATAGCCCGAAACTAAGCATAACTTGTACTGTGGAAACTAGATATCTGAGAGAATACTTTTATTTTATTTTATAATAATAACAAAAAAAATCCTACATATATCCGTTATAGACTTTGAAACCATCCAACCGATGTGCCGCAAACCGGTTTCATTAGAAAGGCCATAACGTTAAAATGGTTTTAGTCCACTAAAACAATGCATTAGGCATAAAATTTAATTCTTTTTATTTAGCATAGCGTTTGCTTAAAAATTAAATACATTTTTGTCGCCAGGTATCCGTTAGTACTTTTATATAACACATTACCCAGACGCAGAACAAGCATCTTTGTTAGTCATATAAATATTTGTTCTGAGTGGAATTAGAACCCGCGACTTGCAGCGCAAAAGGCAGAGCTACTAACAATTGAGCTGTGAGGCCAGTCAGAATCATGTTTTAACACAGGTGTCGAATCGTAACGTAACTTAAGAATATCATAGCTACTCTGGCTGTAAAATCTAATAACCCGACTTCAGTACTTTAATACCCTTTAATTCGCATTAAGCGGCGCATTGAAAAAAAAAAAGAATCATAAAATCCGTTCAGAATTGGCGGAGACATCGTGTAAAAACCCTCCTTTTTTTTAAGGTCTATTAAAAGCACTGGTGACCCGTGATAACTTTTATATTTAGAGTGGTCTGCATCGCACAGTTTAATTTTATTGTTCCGACGTTAACTCTGCCCGTAGCCACAAAACAAGAATAACAAAATAAAAAAAGAAATTTCTGGATTCGAAATGCAAGAATAACAAAATGAAAAAGGATTTTTCTGGATTCAAAATGCAAAGGTAACAAAATGAAAAAGGAATTTTCTGAATTCAAAATGCAAGAATAAATAAAAAAGGAATTTTCTGAATTCAAAACGCAAGAATAACAAAATGAAAAAGGATTTTTTTTGGATTCAAAATGTAACTCGCGGTAGCTTAAGAAACACGATAACCTAAAAGGATCAATGAGAAATCGAATAACCCTGAGCCCGAAGTTTGTTTGGTATTTGAAAATCGACGATTGTAACAGTTTTTATTACTTTGGGATGATCACTTTCTATCAACATGTGAAATATATAGAACTTATTCAAAACCGACCTAGCTTCAGTGTTATCGACGCACCTACTTACCTACTCTAATCAAAATTGCTCTCGTACTTGCTATAAATCCTTTTTTTTTCTATGCCATCCAAGTAGTAGATACTGAATATTCATGTCAGTTACCTACCTAAATTATACACGTTCTATCGTATACCGGCAAACGGCAGAAGAGCCGATCTCTTTGATTCCGCACCGCTTTGTGACGAGACCATCCACATAGATAGAATATTGATGAGATAGTGAAGGTATGTTACACAATAAACTGTTTAAGCTCCTTAAATCATAACTAACAGATAAATAATAATAACATGTTTTTATTTCAGGCAAAAGAGGCAAGATAAAGAGATTGCAAGATTGAAAGAGTTTATGAAGGGCAACCTGCCAATGTTATATATTTCACACTCATTATATATCATAATGACACCCATATAAAACTGTTCATATTAATTACTGGGCCAACGAAGCAAATACACAAATACGCTGCGCCAAGTGAACCCCAGCGCTTTCTTCCAGCGCTTAAATAGACCATTTTCTGCGGGTTAAACATAAATAAATATTCATGAACTAATTACAATAAAAGAGAGTACGTTTTCCTTTTTTAAAATCACAAGTTGTGCTTAAATTCCATGACAAGCCATGTCAAACACTTCAAATTGAGAATTTCAAGAAAACTTCAATACGTATAAAGAGGCTTAAATATGTATTGAATAAAATAAAATACACCCAAATATTACATTATTTTCTATCTCCGCCTACAACAAACAATCGTGCCAATTAGAAATAGGCTATTACTCTATTTTATACAGCAGCCTAATCTCATTTCAGGCGAAACTTCAACCATTGCCTTCCTCCTACACTCTATTATATACTTACTTACAAAAACAGAGCCGCAATTTCAACAAACTTACAAACCAGAATCGCCGTACAGTTGCAATATAATCGTATCGTAGGAATTTACCGTCTAGACGAGACGTAACATAACGAGGCTACATCTAGCTTTAGAGCTAGCATAGACAACCGATTTTATTTTATTTAATAGCATACCAGGATCTCATACCTAAGATAAAGACAACTTCCTACAAATCTGACTTATAAAGAACAGAACAGAGAGAATTTCAAATAATTGTTGGTGGTAGTGAATTTTCTTTTCTTCTTTGACGCTACCCCCCCACAACAGGTAATCTTGGACATTCTCACTCACGTCCCGATTTTTAAGGCTTTATTTTAGGATAATTTCGGCGGTAGAGTCAAAGAAGGTTTATCCTTTTTTGACACTTACAATCTCAAACTTTTGTCTATGGTAAAGAAGATATGTTCTATTTTTTTTTGACACTATCAAAGAAATATAGAAAAATTATTTACCCTACCACCAACAAAAGTCTGATATTTTCTAGACTTCAAGAATCAAACTACATGTTCAATGTACATCCCTTTGTTGGTTATCGTGATTAATTTACGGTGGTAGGACAAAAATCTATGAGCAATTTTAATTGGTCGTTTGCGTTAGTCCTTTCTTCTGTTCGGATATATTACTGCTACTACGTGCTTTTAATACGATAACTTATAAATGAAGGAGACATAAAAAAGTTACAAGGTAACAATTGTGAAACTTGATAGTTTCAACTTAGTCTGTATAGTTTTTTTCTTGCACTTTTGGCGTAAATTTGTTAATTCAATCCAGTTACGTTCGTTATATAACTGTCTTGGATGGCAATTGAACCCTCGACCTACAGCGAAGAAGGCAGAGCTACTACCAACGTAGCTATGAGGCCGATTATTATAAAAAAAACTTTTTAAATGAATATGTACTTACGTATAATATCTTTTGTTCTTCTTTTAATATACCTTAAATTTAAAAATATCTAGTTAACATCATGTTTAAAATAAAAAGGTTTTCAAAGATCTTATTACTGAGTATAAATCCCTCGACTGGGAATACCCTATTTTTCATTTGACAAAATTCATGTGGTTCTTCGGATCCAACCTAATAGGAAGTCCAACGAGCCGTAGCAAGTTGTCATATTCACTCAGACTGAATAGAACGATACAATACATACAGTATGGCGTAATTAATATGTATTAAGGTAAAATCATCCCGTGTTCATCGGGTTACACGTGGATCACGAGGATCTAGGCACGTGTAAACAAAAACAACCCAAGGTCGGTAAACAGTAAATTCCCTGTTTGTTTACCTACTTACAGTTATAGGTCAATTTTTTTTTCTTTGTTGCTGTAGACTTGAATTTAAGGTCAAAATAACACATTCATACTGCAATGGGATTCCCTGAATTGCAGATGGCATGTACAAACACAGAAATCAAGACAAACACCCAAGACCCGAAAACAAACTTCATGCTCACCACAAAAAGTTTATTCGTGCCGGTAATCTAACCCGGGATCCCTGGCTTCAAAGGCAGGGCTACTACCAACTAAGCAACGGAGCCATCTGATTAATGAAATCATTTATTTTTGCGACACGTTGGTGGCCGTGTGTATGTTTTACTCCTTCACGCTCAAACGGCTCAACGGGTTTGGATGAAATTTGGTACCAGGATAGCTCACATCCTGTATTAACACATATGGTTTGACCTCGGAAAAAGATAGTGTTCTCTTAGGATGGCCAACGTCGGGTAGCAACGCGGGGCGCAGTTAATACAATATATATTATAATACCTTATTTTAAAGTAGGTACGAGAGTACCTACCTAAAACTTATTTTTTTAGACCATGTACATAATAATATCTTATGTTTAAGGTATTATTTTAGATAATTTCCATACTTTACTTTGGAATCCTTTATGTGTAACTTGTCTGCCAAGTTGAAGATATTTTCAACTATTCTATTCAACAAAGAAAATATCTTCCTTTGTTGAATAAACTCTATTTAAATAAAAAATAGATAAGTATTACATATCACGCAGCGTCGTTTAGCCCAGACCAAGCATAGCTTGAACTTGGAAACCAAATTATTTAGTAAATATATACTTGTAATACACATTAACTATTACAAGCTACCAACTAAGCTGTGAGGCCAGTTATGTAATCGAAAAAACATCCACCCGGACAATACTTAAATCGTCTGATAAAGTACGATGATGATTATGATGATATAATATTATTATTATTATTTTATTGCCCCCTTGTTCTCTGGAGGAACGACGCATGCCACGAACCATCTGACGTCAGAGTTCTAAGCTACGTTTACTTTACTCTTACATCTTTTACTAAAAGATGTAAAAGTTAAAGGTAATCCTGAAATGGTGGGAATGGTGAGGCTGTTTTTTTTTATTTTCACCATATCGTTATTATTTCCTATCAATATTTTACTATTCATACATGTTTTTATAACTATTGGTGCTTGTCTAACATTTTACTTACTATAATTTTTTGTTGTATACACTTAATCTTGCTTGTGCGCGTAATCACGCGTAATTAATGATTACGCTTAAACGAGTAATTATCTATACTTATCCAAAGTTACCAAAACTTATCCGATCAGCACTTAAATATTGGCTAATCAGAGCGCGCCATTCATCCAACTCCGTGCTTCGAACGATATCGAGAAAATCACTACTCAAATTAATGAACAGCTTCGTATTCTGGTCAAGTTTAGTTAGCATACATTTTTATCCTTTTATCAGTTATCTAGTTCCAGTACATGCCATGATTAGTTTGGGGCTAGGTGACACTGTGGCGATCGTCAAGGAGTCAACCAAACTCACCAATCATGGTAAATTCCTCGGTAATTTGATACATAATTACAGAATACTGTTTCATTAAAAAAATATAATAATTTCTCAATCTAAAACCACATAAAAGTACTGTCAAAATAAATAAGAAATGTAAAGTTATGACCCATTTCCGTGCACGACGAAAAACTTAGCGATTTGTTTATAGCGTTTTTATGGGTTTATGGCGTGTTGTTTATTCCGTGTGAACGGAGGTTCAATGTGAAAATATCTAAAAAAAATATAATGGACATTCCATAATGCCCATGATTTTTATTTAGAGATTTTGACGCCCTATCTAAGCATAGCTTAGAAAATATGAGCACCATACTATAATTATTATTTATAGAATACCTAATTATAGTTTTTTTCTTGTTTTTGTAATCATTTAAGATATTTTGTTTTTTACTTTTACACACTCATACCTTTGCACTAGGATTCCGTGTGTCGTAGATGGCATAGACAAATACAGAAACACAAAGTGTGCCCCGGCCGGGAATCGAACCCGGGACCCCTCGCTTCGAAGGCAGAGCTACTACCAACTAATAACCAACGTTGACCGCAAATATAATGCAAATAAAAAACAACAACAAAAACAACGTTAACACACTCATACCTCTGCACTAGGATTCCCTGTGTCGCAGATGGCATGGACGAACACAGAAACACAAGACAAACACCCAAGACCCGAGAACAAACTTCATGCTCACCGCACAAAGTGTGCCCCGGCCGGGAATCGAACCCGGGACCCCTCGCTTCGAAGGCAGGGCTACTACCAACTAAGCCAAGAAGCCGTCTAATATATAATAGGAAATGAAGAGCTTTAAGTGGCACCATGTTAACATAGACAACGGTAATCTGACAAATGTTTTGCAAGGCGGTGATGGATTAACGAATTACTAAAAAGTACTAATACCAAAGTACCTATTATGTAGGCCGGATTTTTTTAATACGAGTACCTTTTATTCCTTCAGATTACAAGTAAATTAAAAAATCAAACAATGCAGACTGCGTTAAAATTGAATTTGAAATCATAATTATTTTTATACCTTAACCTTTATTATGATAATTATTTTACATGTTATAAAATCTTATAATGCCATTATATAAGAACTATTAATTTAATAAGTCTTGAAAAAATAAGTGAGAATGTTTGCTGACAAAATTTAAATTGTCGTAGATCGTAATGGTCATTCAAAATGAAAAATAATAACAGAAACCTCAAAATGATTTTCAAGATACCCCGATAACTTTTATAATACTTTATTCATTTTCAGAATTATGGCGTCTGGTTTGTCGCCATATTGAATTTGTTACCATATTGGTTACTCAAGCGTTTGGTATCCAGAGCGCCACAATGTATGTTTGTTCCTTTGTGGCGCTCTGGATAACAACCATAGGCTGATAAACACAACCCTTTGCGTCGCGCAGTCGGCTACGCCAGTAATGTGATATCCAATGTCAGCTATCAATGTGATATCGGGTGTACAGTTACACAGTCAAACTGAAACAATAGGCATGGCGGATTACAAGGCGATCCGAATTAGACCGAATTACCGTGGGTCTACTGTACCTATGGTGAATTTTATCATCATCATCAAATTAAAAGTATTTTTTGTAAGCATACATTTTACTGGTATGGGATTTTTAAAGAATATATTAACTAAAACTCAAAGCATTGCCAGAAATTTTATTGATATTCAGGCGTTAGCAAAATAACATAATAGCGTTTAAAACTATATACATATAACATAACGTAGAGCTTGAATAAAGGCGATTGTAACATAAAATATTTCTTAACGTTGGGTTCGTAAAGATAAAGCCTCATTGGATATACATGAGCTACTGAAGGGGAATAATCACAGCGAATATATTGACGCCCAGCGAGGGGTTCCCACTCATAATAAAGTACCTACCGATAAAGAAAGTACGATCAATTAAAAAAAAATGTTAAGCAAACTCGATTAATTGGCATTAAAATTTTCCCGCGTACTGTTTAGATAACAGACGATTTTATCGTTGATTAACTAATTGTAAACGATTTGCAATTGTGGGCCGATTATATAACTTTTGATTGAAACACTAACAATCGTTTTCCGATTTATAGAAGAAGTATTTTGCAATCTCTTTTCTAACTTGAGTTTCTTTTACTGCCACATAACCTTTTTGGTAAATTGGAATATAGATTTGACGTCGAACATGATAGAAAATGTATCACTCAAATGTTATGTAATCGAACAAATGTTTCACAGAAACCGGGGTCTGTTGTTTATTGAATGTATGTTTAACACGTCGGATACCGTCTGTTATTGGCCCAGCGTATTTTGTGGCTGACAAAATACGCTGTGCCAATAACAGACGACGTGACAAAGCAGGGCCAGACTCGGCTTATGTTTTACTAATTCTAAGTGTCGCGGATGAGCATCCACAATTTTATCTCTCAGTTATTATATTAATTAAACGCAATTGGGTGACAAAATTTCTTGACATTATTTGAGAATTGAAACAATGATATGAAAATAAAAAGAAATTATCACATAAAATTGCTATTAGTACAGAAGTATGAGAATAAGAAATGCCATTTTAATGTCGACTTTCAACGTGTTAAAGCATTTGAAGGGAAAACTTGGGGATAACTAATACAAATTAATAAAATGTGTTTACAATTAAGCAGCTACAGATAACTTGTATATATTCATTACAATTGTTTTATTTAAACCATTTTTTTTATTTAATAAAAAAGAACCATATTGGAAAAAACGTTGAATATATAATAAAAACTGTATTTGAGAAATTTAATAATGAATGATTAAAAATATATTTTTTATTGAAACATATATAATGAATATAATAAAATAAAGTATAAAAACACGTACAATTTAATTTGATTACCATGATCGTGCGTAAAATGGGAACAATAATGTCACAAAATTACGGTGCCGTAACCGTAAAATACCTTTTCGTGAACCAAATTATCCAATTGAACCTTTACCATCAAATTACAGATATCGATGGTTCCCAGTAGCGTACAAATGGCTATTTGCAATACCCGGGAGGTTAATTGATATTTAGCTGTAGGCCTGATTTTCTTGAATATTTACTGAGAATGTTCTTAAATGTTGGAATCTGGAAAGTAATTTGATAGCGCAGCTTAGTTGGTAATATGCTTTCACTCCTCGGCAACTTGTTTCTGGAGTCTTGCATGTATGAGTGATTGTGATGTGATTGTTTCCATTTCACGGCATAAATACAGTTTTGATTTTTCATAAAAAATTGTAGCTTTGTTCTAAAACTCAACAATCAAAAAATACATCTCGAAATTAATTTTCTTCTTAGTTACGTTTAATAAAAAGTAACCACCGTCTCAAATATCTTTTTTATAGATATTTTATTCTTTTAGTTTACGAAGTTACTATTATTAAATCTTAGTGAACTGTGAAGCATAAAATGGATATGTGCAGTCTTAAAAAAACATTCAGTACAAAAAACAATTTGCAATAAAATGAGTATACCAGTAAAAAAAATATGTATATAATGTTTCCCAACAGTTTATTGTATATGTAAACACACTTTATGAAATACTGAAAATGGGAATGGTAGTTATTGATAAAAAAAAATAGAAAAATACTTTTACGATCCTAATCTAAGTAGACAAGACTCAACATGAGTCGACAGATGTCTTGTTGAAAAATGTTCAACAAAAATAAGATTTTGTTAACATAAATGAATAAATTCAACATTGATAGCATAGTAAAGCCTTTGGATCTGTATAAACCAATTGCTATTAAGATACTAAGAACGGATCACCACAATTTTTGCAAATGGTGACATAACCCTTATAAATAAATTTCTGCAGATTTCATAATATTTGTATAGTATTTATACAGATCCACTGTCAATGCCCAATCATAAAAATATTTAATAATAATAATATTTGTTAAAAATATTCGTCATTTGTTGTAAATACATTTATATAGGCACCTCTTTGTACTGCACTTGAAAATAAACTTAAAATAAATGATTTATTCTGAACAGCATTCATAATTTCTATACTAATTATTATTTACATTGATTGGCTACTTATTTACATGGCACATTTTGGCTTACAAATAAAAATATTTTTACTAAACACATATTAGTACTATTTTATATAATTTGGACGTTTTATATTTACACACGTATTTAAAATGGCACTGATATTTACTTGAATAATTAACCCGTACCCTTATCTAAATCACATTTAGTTACACATACATAAGACAATCTATTCAAAATATGTAGGTACCTGTTTCTTACAAAAATCAGACTTGCATGATAGATCTTAGTATTTCACTAATTTCTTGAAATTGTAACTGTAATAATGTTATAAAAAGTTTAATCGAAAAAGCTTATCGATACAACTTAGAAATTCAGTTCATTAATAGGATGAAAATAAATATCTACTTGTTTTTATATTGCAATTGTGCAAAAGTTCAAAATAAATGTGAGAAAGCGAATTTAATGTGTAAATTAAAATACGTACTATAAATTTTCGATATGATATTCAATCCTAAAATAAATATCCGATAAACAAGAGATCTAAATTTGCGCCAAGATTGTGAAACTCACTTTGAATTTTTCCAAATCACATAATCGCAATCATTCACAAAAAAACTTAAATTAGGTGTTTTACAAATAAAACTCCATAGACAGCACACTTACATGCAATTAAATTACCACGCATTTACTTTTTTCTTACACATTTTAAAATTATAAAAACGAAGCATGCGCATATCTTAAATAATTGCATTTAACCATTAGATGGTGATCTAAGCATGCAAAACAAGTCTACTTTTCCTGTTGAACTAACAGAAAAAGTAGATGTTTTGCAATTTTACGAAATTTCCCAATAGTTCTTATTAAACAGTTTTTATTAAGACATTTTTTATTGTCTTCCGTCACTCAATACACTTAAAACAAAAGAACCGGCAAATGATATCATAGGCCCTTGTTTTTAAACATATTATAGTGACAGTCTTTTTCGATAGATTTCAGTCTACCTGTCACAAAAAAATACAAGACATAAATGAAATAAAGTTTCACAATACGAGCATAGTGTCCAAACCAACACAAAAACAATCACAATTGTTCAAAAGGCACTTCATTCACATTTACACATCTGAAATGTTCAACAGTCTTTTAAGTAGCTTCGTTTACCATTGTATCAAATCTGACATCTGTTTAACACTAATTCTATTCAATACTGACTGAATCGGCCAGACGCTTGTCCTAACCTTAATAAGACAAACTTCTTCTGGATTTGGAATCTCAGTCAAGTCAGATTGCTTCGATGATCAGCAGTCAAGCAGTCATTTGCTTAACTGTTTGTTTTTATTTTTATTCTTATAGAGGCTTGTCGCATATGCGATTATGCCACTTTTTAGGTTGTTAACTCTGACGATTCGTCTGCTCTTCAATAGAACTTATCCTCTTCAACATCAACATTAGCCTTGTTGTTCGGTTGGTTGGAATGTCTTCTCAAAGTACCAACAGAGTCATATTCATTGGCTATGGCCTTAGGGTACAGTTTGGGGGTAGCTACGGCGTTGTTCTGGTTGTTAGCGTTGGATAAATTATTACTCTTTGAGAGAAGTATCCCACTTGATCCACCAATGCCGGTGAATGAAGGCTGCCGTTTTGCTTTGCGAGGCTGAAACAAATTGAAACTATATTATTAAACATTTTGAACACTCAATCATGCTTTCTTGCTATAAAATGCCTATCAAAATGAGTTGTCTATAAATAACGCTTTTTCCAGATGTAAATTAAAATGCTTCGAGTGAAATCTAACCCTTACTAATAACTTCCAAAAATAAGCTTTTGTACAGATTCCCTATTGTGTTACAGATAACTAAGTTTGAATGGAAGACAATGCCTTTCAGCGATAGGATTTGGTTACACAGAAACTTTGCCTGTTGCGAACCGCGGTCTTGTAAGATGTTATCTATTTTAGGTTACTACCTACGCTCAACCTTTCATGTAGAATCACAGTAATATAATGAGAGCATTGATCTCAAAGTGGTAGTCATAATTTAATGGCTGTTAATTATAATCTTAACAATACTACAATCGATAATTAACAGTAAACAGGTTCCATAAGAACGAATATTAACCCGGCTCTTTTATTCCTAGAACATAACCTATCGAAAACCCAACCCGTATATCATCCACCTCACACGCTTTTGTTTATACTCGTATGTTCCCCGAATAAACATACAAAATAGAATACAGTATTGGATATGTACATTGCGTTGCATTTTTTTATTACCACCCTTTGTAATTTAAAGTCGTATTCTGTAGTATACTATGTATTTATGGTACACTATGTATTATTTATTTATGGTTTTATTTATGACTACAGCTTAGGTGAAGGCCCAAAGTAGAGGTATGAGATAAATATACAATGTAGACTATTTAATGGTTACTATAATGGGCTTGCTTACCACATCTTTCAAAGGTACGGTGACGTAGCTATTCTGTTTTGCTGTGATGTAGTGAGGACTGGAAGGAACTCTATTTTGCTTCTTCCATGGCATGCGGGACCCGCGCCTCTGGCAGACTATCACAGTGGCTAAACAGAGGAGGCAACCTACAAAATAAAATAAAAAATGTTATGTCATAATTATATAAAATATATAATGATTTGATTGTAAAAATAATTGTAGTAACAGAATCACCATATTTTTAAGTACCGTACCACAATGAAAAAAAATTAAGTATAATACAATATACATGATCAATTCTTAAATATTATTTAAAAAATGTGGTTATGTATTTGTGCCCATAACCATTTATGTGTTCCATCCTTGTCAAGGGGAGTGCTAACCGTCTCTCCTTTCAATAGACACGCCATACTTTCGAATGCGTCTTCACCACACGCAAACTGAACCAAAAACATCACTAGCGCGATCTAGTATTTTTGGTAATAAGTGGCTTTTGGTGACATAAGCCGTAATAATTGATTTATACAGAGATTTCTTTTTGTTATAGATGTTGTAAAAATAGCTTTAATGTTTTTATTTGGCCTTTGAAATGCGTAAATAGCAGAAAATTGCTAAATAACTTCAAATTATGCCTCGCTAGCGCCATCTCTTGACAAACATATGCAACTAAAGCGCTTGCCCTTGAAAACTGTTTGGTTCGACTTTGGGATTTTTTACTTACCCATAACAAAAGCAGCAACGACACATCCAATGATACTCCCAATGCTTAGTGAATCATTGTGAGCCATCGTCACAAATGATGCCATTTCAACATTTTGGCTGTATGCCGGCATTGCGTAAAGTTCTGAAAAAATAATATCAAAGATAACCTTAACTCAAATAAATTACATGTATTATGTGTTTTGACTTATAAATCTATAGTTTTTTTTTATTTTTTTATTCATTATAGGCCATCGTTTGACCGCTACCTCACCTAATGGTAAGTGATGATGCGGTCGAAGATGTAACACGCTGGCCTAGAAAATACCTATTCACTCTACTCTTGAACATACCCAAATTGTACTGCTCGGGAAAAAGACGCGCAGGCAGCGAATTCCACTCCTTTGCAGTTCGGATTAAAAAGGAGGATTAATTTATGGATATTTCACGCTATCTAGCCCCAAACTTATGTGGAAAATAGATACAATTATGTATTGTATATAGAACTTTTTTTTGTAAATACATACAATTGATAAATATTTACACAAAAAAAACGCCTATGTTCGTCACACAAATGTTTGTCCTGGGTGGGAATCGAACCCACGACCTACTGCGCAGAAGAAAGGGCTACAACCTACTGACCTGTGAGGCCAGTACACAATATATAATAAAAATATAAACAATCTAGAAATTTCTGTACATACATGTTTGTATGAAAGTGCGAGCCCAATCAACCCACCACACATTTAAATTAATTGATACAAGCACACTCTGAACATTTAGAGGAACGCAACAAAAAAGACAACTTAAAAACAGTTGTATTTCAGTATATGGAGCTTTTAATAAGCTTGGTGCACCACAGAAAACATAAAACTACATAAAAATATAAGCAAATGACCCTCGCGAACAAAAGTCCATCCTCTATTTTAAAATTATATTCTCTGGCGGCCAGTGCGCAATGACAACAGTAAAAATGTAATTAAAACTTTTTATTGCGTTCCATAAATAAGTCCCTGAATTTATATACCATATAGCATTTTATATAGTGCAATATACAGATTGTCTGTATGGCAGAATTTTGACACAAAAGATCTATCTACACTGTATAAATGATTTCTCTCACCATTATCCAAATCTTCGTTGTCAGCGCTACATCTAGCCGCTTGTAGTTGTGCCCCCAGACACGCGCCAGATTCACAACTACGCTGTCTGACCCGTTCACCGTTCTCGCATGGTCCCCATTCACCCCAATCACCCCATCCCGCTTCAGAATCTATAAATCAAATTACAGTTGAAGAACATCAAATTACAAGAATAACTTGCCGTTTGGCCAAGTAGGTGACTTTTTTTTGTTAAGTGGGAAATACACCTTAGAGAGGCGTGGGGTTATGTGTGACTCACCCCCAATACTACTCAAAAATAGCAGTGCTGGGGGAATACACACTAAAATCCCCTTAGTGTTCCTACACTACGCCTTCACGCTGGGGCTACGGGTACGGTATCACTCTACCTCGGCATCAGGTGCCTACTATTATATTAAGCATTCCAAAATTTTCATAATACAATGATTTTTTATCCATATTTAATCTGACTTTGATGATAGAAATCAGATACCTACGTATATATATGGATAAAAAAATAATGCTGGGAGTTAACATAACTTGCTTTTACGAACCCTGGGTAAGTAACTACGGAGACATATCAGGCAGACCATCTGAGCAGGCATATTACTATCAAAACTGATCTTACTCGCGCAGCTGGTGAGACAAGCCCGTCGCTCCAGCGCAGCGGTGGCGTCAGTACATCCTTCAGGAGAGAGGCATTTACGAGTTCGAGTTCGATGTCCCGTCGCACTTCCTTTGTTACAACTGCCGCTGCATTCGCTCCATTCTGTCCAGCAAGACCATTCTCCTAAAAGATAAAGGAATTAAAATTTTATATTATTATAAAACAAATTTTCACATCACCAATCATCAAAACCTGGGTCGTATTGCTGTATTCTTACTAGAGGTACAATAATTATTTTTCCAGAACATCGAAGTCTTGTATTGCAAGCTCACAGACGTTAGAGCAAGATTCATAAGGGCGCAGTCCAATCACAGCAGTTCCATCAGTCTCTAGGAAACTTGATTGTTCTCACCTGTGCATGCGTGAGTGTTGCAAGCTCGCAGCATATCCCGAGCGCCATCGCAAGGCGGTCGTCTGCAATGCCTGTGCCTGGCTTGTTGGCCACCCCCACACACGGCAGAGCACGATTCCCAAGGGCCCCACTCATCCCACCCTGATTCTTCCTCTGGCGGTGTATTGCTACATGCGCCACGGGCGTTGCAGTAACGCTCTTCCTCACGGGCTATTGAGAGCTGCAAGGTATTTTTCATTATTTGAAATGTTAAAGTTGTTGATTGGCTAGTCAATCATGTATCCAGAGATTAGAAAGGTCCACAGAGTTATTCATTTAGACCTACCTTTATCTGTTCTTGGGATGGGGCTTTGCACTGGAACTTGAATCTTTTCTCGGTGTAGCTGCCGTCAGATGTGTTGCCTGTTAGACATTTTATCAACATTAATGAAAGCGTTTGTTTTGTTTTAAAAAGTATCCTACACTACAATATTAAGGGCAGCTCACCAAGTATACTCAAAATTATATAGAAATTATATGACAGGCAGTTCAGGCAGCTGCCGCCGCATGGCACTGTCTGAGTGCTAAAAGAGAAGTTTTAGGTTCGTTAAAGTTTTTGTTTCATATCCTCAGCCATCGCGCTGTCGTACCAAATTACCTGAATATATTTCTCTTTCTATCCCAGAACCTCTTGTCCCTTGGTCTTTTTGCTCTGACAGCCGAAGCCATAGCACCAAAGAATGGTTAATTTATTAAGTATGGACTCACCAGGTATTTGGACCCAAGGTGTCCAGGCAGTTGCCCTTCGTATTTCACATGGCCTCATATCGCACACTTGTCTTTCTATCTTGTTGCCCTCGCAGTCTGAACCGCCGTGAATCGGTGCGGGATTAGTGCAAGTCCGTCTGCGTTCCTTCCAGCCAGCTGATGGGCCACAACCTGCGCCGCCTGCGCTGGCGCATTGAGTCCAAGGACCCCAGGCTGACCATCCTCCGTCTACGGGTGCTAAAGCTGGATCTAGAAGACAAAAACGGATGTTGATTCTTTAAATGCCAAACGGAGCTAAAACTTATGCGAGAGTTAATACTATCCATCTCGCTTTCTTTTGCGTAGATTGAAAGATTGTAAAGAATTAAATTATATATCCAACTGGAGTTGGATTGACTGACGGTAAGCGTCAGCCAGACCAACTGAACCAAATGTCTTGGCAGACTAATTAGCTGATACGTCGCACCGCAACGTTTTACTACCACCACTTCGTGTATACGAGTATATACCCAGCAGCGGTATAGTATAGTATACGAAATATATACCTGGACAAGGAGGTAGATTCGCACAGTATACGTCATCAGCGTCCAATCCAACGCAGACACGGCCACCGAAGCGCGGTTCGGGCGACGTACAGGTCCGTCTCCGAGACTTGACGGCGATGCCGCAAGAGGCAGAGCATTCCGACCAGCCCGACCAACTAGACCAACCGCCATGGACCGTACAATTGGTTACTGATACACTTACTCCTGAAAACAGATTAGTTTTATAGTTTTAATTGCGTTCTTTACCATAGTATGGTAGCAGTTCTATCAAAATTGACCGTGGTATATTTTAATGTGAGGTCTTTGAGACGTTTCAATGAATTATCCTGTTAGATATTTTTTGGTCTTTTTGTCGTAGGTTCGATTCCCATCTAGGACGATGTGACATAATTTTTCCTGCGTCTGCACTGTGTACCTATTTGCAAAAAAAAAATACATGTATTCTTAACGATCTAGTTGCCAAAGTACTGCTTTTTGGTGCGAGATGGCGCTGCGTGAAATCTCTAATAGATTTATTTATTATTTTAATTTGGGAATATTTGTTACGCATCATGGAAGACGCATTATAGAAATAACGTGGCTAATACAAAGCTTAAGGCCCTTAAAAAATATTCTAAATATAAAAAACTTGTAATGATAACTGTTTATTATTATATTCGTACCTTTACAATTCTGTCCGCCGTTGGCTGGCTTCGGGTTATCACAATTTCGCTTCCGGCACATGCACATATCAGGCTTTTCTCCATAATCTGTATGTGAGGTCCCGTCTTGCATGCATGGCTCCCATTCTGACCACGCAGACCATCCACCATCGACTGCAAGAAAAAAGCAACAAATAAAATAGAATTAAGTCTTAGGGATTTTGTGTTGTATTGGTATGGTAACTCTACTAGGCTTCTTGTTATTTGCGGTGATTTAGTTTGGTCAAAAGACGCAAGTCTGTGGTAATATATATTGGACTGACTCTACGCTACGCCCGTCCTTCTGAGATAGAGATGTAACTTGTCATGCACAGGAATAAATGGTGTCTAGAGTTAGCTGCCCTGTGCTACGTTTTTCCACTTTACTTAGATATAAAATAGGCATAGAATATGAAGAGCAGTAATGGAGGATATAGTGGTTATACAGTACTTTGAATCTATTAGTTACCTGGAGTATCCTGAGATGGGCAAACAATTGTAGCCTGTACGAAGGAGGGGTCTCGAGTGCGTGAAGTAGACCTTACACAGAGCTCTCTCGCGTCATCCCACCCGCAGTGCGGGTCACCCGCACCGACGCAACCCGTGCGGCTTTGGAAGCGGGAACAGCGCTCGCTGCCGATGCGGACAACACCGGCGGTACTACCAATATAGACGGACATCTGTTGGCAGAATTATTTAAATTAGGATTAGAAAAAACATAATCTTAACAAAAAAGACTAGCTAAAACATGAATACTGACTGTAATTGTCGTATATGAGCATAGATTGAGTCTGAATGAACTCCTGTGACACGTTATATACGTACGAATATGTTAACTTAAGCGTGTAAATTCTGACATGTCCAACCGTCACTTGAGATCTAAAGGTTTTTTTTTGTTGATTCATTGGTATAACTATATGGTCTTATAACTATAATGTGGTTATGTCTGATTTTTTTTTTTAGTCCGTTTCTGTTTCTTCTCTTGAAATTCGTCGAAAAGTGTCGAGGATTTCAAATCAATTCGATTTGAAATCCTCGACACTATGCTAATCTATATCGCTAATATCCGTTATTGAATAGGGTACAAAAGGGAATTAGATATGAACCTAGCACAGAGCACTAGGTGTCGCGACATGCTAAAATCTTTGAGTGCCGGCTCAGTTGGAAATGTACTCTTTGTGAAGGAGTGACAATCATACAAACCTTTGCATTTATAGTTTTATTCTTTATCTAACAAAAGAGCTCCCAAAAACATAGCTCAGTGCACCGTCTTCTTCTTTCCAAGTTGTATCCAGAATTATAGTTTGAGTATCAATGAACATATTATAATACTTACGGTTTCCTTGACAAACTGCATCGCTAGAACATCAAAACCCCCGTTTTCGTCTTGGAGCTTCCATTTCTCAATAAGGCATGCTCCATCTAAGCTCGGCAGTACTGAGAGCTTCAAAACATTGCCAGATTCTGTGGCCACGAAGACAACGTATTGCTTTTCAACATTCTTAGCAGAAGTGACGTCTACGGTGATATGGGAGAAGCGTTCTGAGGTGGCGCGGTAGACGGGACCTCCAGATATGGGCTGGACCGATTCGTGCATGAGGTGGTAGCGGTTGTAATCCATTGGTTCATGCATTCTGGAAGAAAATGTGTATTTATAAGATATATGAAGCAAGCAATTTGACTGGTTTCAGCTCAGCAGCTTTGCCTTCTGAGCTTTAAGTCATACTATAAATGACTTTTCTATTTTATTCAATTGGTATGTATTTAAAAAGAATAGATTTTAAAATTTTGTCAGTAATATATTATAATTTCCGTAGTACAAGCTAGTTTGGGGATCACTTAGATGGCGCTGTGTGAAATGTACATGAATAATTATTTAATGCTTGTTTGTTTCACCCTATTGGTGAAACAGGGTCAAACTAAGAAGAAATGATGTTTACATCTGCACCTTGAAATAAAGTATTTTTTTTTTTATGAATCGTCTTTAATGAACTAGCTAGAATCTTGGTCTGAATTGATATATTTCGGTTCGAGGCAATGGATTTGTAAAAATAAGCGGCTAAAGAAACGAGGATTTATTTTTTTTGTACCAGAGCTAAGCATTTATACAAGTTGGGCCATTGTATCTTGGCCACTCTAAAGTTAGACATAGACAATCATTTATTCACTTTTTAACAAACAATAAACAGAAAATGAAAAACACTTAAATAATAATTAAAACCAGAAAATAATAATTTGGAAGTACTAAAAACTTACCTAGATTCAGATCCACAATGGAAGCGATTCCTCAATTGTCTTGACGGATTCTTGGGTTCCCAGGTGGACGTGGGGGAATCTTGCACTTTGTAGGGGCCGTCGAAAACGGAATGTATCTCTGACATGTTGTACATGCACACTGCACTGCCGGTTATACTGTTTCTGTGGGAATAAGTAAAGTTAAGATAATTGATGTATTTTGCTTCTGGAATTACTTTTCGGAACTCTATGCGAAGATTATCTTAAAAGTACACTTAAAAATAGTTACTATTGTTGAGTGAATCAATTTCAGTTATAATTCGTGTTCTGCGTCTTACGTTACAGACAGAAAAATTACTCAGAGCCGTGTTTTAGGGAAGTTCATTAGAAGTTTGGCGGATTTGTACTAAATATTTATCTAAGAGCTAAGAATCCAAAACCGCATTGAAATCAGTTTATCCGTTTAGCTACAATAAATAGAGAATCACACAGACAGACAGGCGCCAAACTCATAACACGCCTCGTTTTTAAATATCAGTCTATAAATAAATATGTTTTCATTGTTCTGTTTTACCTATACTTGTGCATTGGAGTTTATCGCTTAAGAATTTGCAGCGTTGTGTAATTGCTATAATCTTGCACTGTTTACTTTTTACGTGACTTCAAAAAAAGAGGATTACACTTCAACTGTTTTTTGTAGGTTTGTTACGCGTCATCTTTGCCAATTGTAGGCCGATTTGAATGTTTTTTTTTTTTTATTTGTTAGCATGTACTTCCTGATTGGTCCAATTGCCATGTCATGGAGAAATTTCACCCTGAAGGAAAAATAAGGGATAAAGGATTTCATTCAATCCTTCTGTCCTTGAATTCGATTTCAGTCAGTAATATTTTCTTTCAGTCTAACTTGAAAGTGTCTAATTTGAATATTCTCGAAGCTACTGACAAAAAAAACCAAATCATTGTTGAAAAACCAATGATTCACAGTTTTTTATAAACCTCGATAGGATATCATTTCTGACTTAAAAATCATTATATCATTTAATTAAATTGTATACTGGCTTCTTTGATCACTTTAATGAAATGTTTTGTAAGTTATGCCTAAAAGTTCCTTAGATTGTCGAAGTTGCTTGTATGTAAATGTGTTTTATCGTAAACTGCTATTAATTACTTCAACCCTGACCTTACAGTAGAGATTGGATAATAACTGGCGTACAGCGTCTAGGTATATTCTTAATTCAATTGATATTCATACCTTTCCTTTCACTTATCATAATTACTGCTGCAGCTCCTTGATTGTACAAACATAAAACCTGTTCTTAAAACTTTATTTATAACTTTGTCTTGTAAATTTACATGCAAAACCATATATTCTATATATTCTACGGTTGATTGCGAACACTGCTTGTTAACAGTAATTTTACCAACATAATGTTTTATTATGATTATATTATATATGAGAGCGTGGTGGCCCAGGGACATAGACGCCGACTTTCAATCTGAAGGTTGCTGGTTCAAACCCACACGTGCACCAATGAGTTTTTTCACTTGAAAAAATTTATGTGCGCAATACTACGTTCTCAAAACGGTGACGGAAAACATCGTGAGGAAACCGGCATGTCTTAGAACCAAAAATTCGACGACATGTGACATCTACCAATCCGGATTGGGCTCCCGTGGTAGATCAGAGCCCATTCACTCTCAATTATTGAGAGTAGGCCGGTGTCCCTGCAGTGGGTACATTAGAGGCTGGTACGGTACGGATATTATATATACTACTATGTTTTACCAATAGATGTAGGCTCAGTACTGTTATATCTACGTAAGCTAACTACAGGACTGGATTTAAGCTAACCCTTTGACTCTGAATATAGGGGGTTTGTTAAAAACCAGGTTTGATTTGAGTTTACTATAACCTAGTTTATATCTTATAAACCAGGCGTCATATACTATGGCGTCCGTTTTATGTGTTCAAGAGGAAATAAAGTATCTTCAAGTGAGGAAGACGATTGGTTGAAAGGCCGTAAAAAGGTGCCAGTGAACACATTCTTGGAAATATTCTAGATAGCAAATTTATGTAACTATAAAATTACTCACTAGCTTTAAAATATGGCTAGATCGTAATATAATTAGATTACATTCACAAAGTATAATAATATAACAAAAAGAAATATGTTATTTTATTTTAAATACGTCAGACTAAACTATCGAAATCTAGAAATGAAGTACATTTTAAAATGTATCGTTATTTCAATTTAACTTACATTGGCGTAGTAAATGTGGCCACTAGAATCTTCTCCTGCGGCAGATATTCCACGCTTTGTACTTCGTTGTAGTAGAAAGGCACTTCCCCATGCACGGAACACTTTATGCGAGCCTTGAGGAATGTACTCCAATTGTCCTTCATCATCAGAACTCCTCCTGAATCGTTCTTGCAGACGCGCGCTATGCGAGAGTAAACTATCTGTAGGAATAAAGATACGGTTTTTTGAATAACAACGCTTTGTTTTTAATACATTTATTACTACACTTAATTTATTTATTATAGCCTAAAGCCTTCCTAGATAAATGGACTATCCAACACAAACATAATTTTTCAATTCCAAACAGTAATTCCTGAGATAATTTTAAAAATGTGTCTACTTCACTCACGTTTCCACAATTCATGTGTTCTACTGCAATCTCCCGGTACACGAAATAAATGAAATGATCGTCTTCAAAGCTGCCAACAAACTGGGGTTCATTCAGCCAGTTCAGGTCGTACTGAGTAGTCCGCAGCATTCCCAAATCGCGGTGAGATGCCCCGCTGCTCCTGTAAATGACAAAAAATATTTTATATACTAGCGGATACCTGGCGTGTACTACAACGCCAAAAAAATAAGTACATTTTGAACCTAATGCATCGTTTTAGTGGTCTAAAACAATATTCGCATTATTGCCTTTCTAATGAAACCTGTTTGGGGCACATCGGTTGGATGGTTTTAAAGCCTATAACGGATTCCCACTCAGGACAAGCATTTGTGTTACTAACATACATGTTTTTATGTGTCTGAGTATTAAAATGTATTATATGTATGTATTTACAATAAAATAATAAAATAATAATAAAATTGTATATTATGAGTTGCTCAAACCCTCTGAAACTATTAATGGAGAAGTTTACCGACGACAACTAATGCGTTTGAAGCGAGCCATAGAAGAAAAACGACCAGAATGGGTGAATAGACATAACAAATTAGTTCTTCAGCATGACAATGCCAAACCGCATACCGCAGAAGTCGTAAAAAGATATTTAGAGGGACAGGACTGGGAAGTGTTACCCCACCCGCCATATTCACCAGACATAGCTCCTTCGGATTACCACCTATTCCGGACGATGCAGACAGACCTTACTGGAGAAAAGTTTACTTCATGTGAAAGTATCAAAATTTGGATTGACAACTGGATAAGCTCAAAAGACCAGGACTTCTTCCAGCAAGGAATACGAAAACTACCTGAACGATGGGCGAAGGTTGTAGCTGCAGATGGAGCATACTTTCAATAATTTTTTTTTTAATTTTGTAAGCGAACATGTGTTTTATTTTGACAAAAAGGGGCGGAGTCATATTCACACACCCAATATATATAAGTGTTCTATCAGTTACTTATGTTGTTCTCATTGTACAAGCTATACAAGCTTAGTTTAGCTTAGTTTGGGACTAGATGGCGCGTCCGTAAATATCTATTTATTTTATAACTTAACTACCGGATTATTCAATTTAAACTGATGGACTGACCTGGTTATGGCGAAGTCTGAACTGCTGAAGTCAGTTGGAGTCCCGACGTAGTACTCCCCGCTGCCGGCCAAGATGGCAGTCACGTTGGAGTGGGGGTTGTAGGGACAATGCGCCACGCCGCTGATATAGTCTGAAACCTCGTTTAGTGCCTCGAGCTGAAAGAAGTTTTTATATCAAGTAGCTAGTAACTGACGCACTGACGCGTGTAGACACGTCAGTTATTGTCAGTCGTCAATCACAGATTCTAGCGCATATAAGAAGAATATTGTTGCAAACTTAACAATATCCATCGTATTGTGCATTTCGATTAGTTATAAATATATTAATATAAAGTGCATACTTTTTGGTACTTCAAAATGTATGCTTATAATTATGCATATAATTATTTTTGTTATATATGGTAATCAAGAAATCAAGTAGTCGGATTCAAGTTTAATTGGTATTATATTGATTTGAGGTCACCAATATCTTTTCACACTGTATTTTAGCAAAAGTAGAAAGACTTTATTTTAATGCAACTATTTCTTTTTTCATAATTGTGTTTTTAGGGATCAACATCATCATACTAATAATTAGGTCAAGAGAACGTCTTTTTAAAAAAAACACAGTCAACTATTAAAAAGTCAAATATTTTCGGATGACAATCGATGCCCAGTAATGGCAGGACATAACTATTTACTATGCTAATATAATAAAAATGTTTCAGTAACTAGTATTATATTTTATCTGTTATCTGAACTGAAATAAATATTATTTATCTTTCTACATACCTCTCTCCAACTACAAGCAGGGCTAAACGCGTGTGTCCCACAAGCGAAAAGCTTATGACCGTTTGACAAGAGAACTTTGATATAATTGTGGCAGTCTTCTTCCGTCTGGCCCTTGTCTTGGCAGAGCTTGGTCTTTTCGGGCGAAGCTAGCCAATCAGCTCGCTCCATCTCGTGTAGCTCTCGAAGAGAAAGCCGATACAGGGCATCCCTAGTGAAAAAACTTTCAAAATTGTTCAAAATAATCGTAAAGAACATATAACATACCACCATAAACAACATAGGGTGTTTTCTGGTGGTAGGGTACTAAAGTGGTAGGAACGTCGACTTTCAATCTGAAAGATGCTGTTTCAAATACGGTGGACCCATATTGTTTTTCTTATGATAAAATTTATGGAAGAACCTTGCATGTTCTAGAACCAGAAATTCGGAGATATGTGATGCAACACGCTCATCAAATTATTCAAACTACGTTTGTTTAAAAAACTTTAATGGATAATCTGTTAATTACTATTACTTAATTATATTTTGATAACAGTAAAGGTGTTAATTAATTCGCTCTAAATCTGATCCGCCGATTTCCGGTAATTAAATCTCATAACTTACTATCGTGGCGTTATAAACAGCACTTATTTTGTTTTAAATTTTAAGGTAATAAACTGTTATAGTAGGCAAACTACCTACTTAATGCAGACCGTTTTAATAGGCAATTTGCAATTTGTTTATGTACCTAAAATGGTAATTAGATTGAACACTGCTAAAATTTCTGTCTCTATAGTAACAACTTACCTAATACTTAATATTGAATATGATTACATATGATTAATTATATGTAGGACGCGAGTTCTTAGGTCGGGAAGAACCACTAGTTAAAAAAAAAAATGAGTCACAGATGATACCAGTTTTATTTTTCGGTGGCTTGGGCTAGAACTAGCTAACGAGAGACGTCTTAGTTCACTAATGTTCGTCAAAAGTTCCATAAATAAATTACATTTAGTTTTTTTTTATTTAATTTTTCTGGTAGATTTTATGTTTTCCATATTACCTTTTAAATTTAGATTTTTACAAAAAATGTAATACGCAATAAAGTCATATTGGTACAGCCGTTCTAAAGCAATGCGTTTAGCGAAAACCATGTTTTATTTTATTTATATAGGTAATTCAAGAAGTTACTACGAGTATGTCCAGTATCCACTGTTACAAAGACACGGACGAGTAGGCATAGATAAATGAGAAAATAATGACCACAAACGGATACGATTGCCAACGATACGTATTGCGCGTATGAAATTCTATACTTTGTATCTATCACGTCTGCGAATGCTGCTCCATGTATGAGTTCAAACAAGTATGTATTTGTATCTGATAGTATTACACAGTTTCAAATTTCAATTAGTATTATATTAACATTGATATAATACTAACGTGAAGCATTGCTTCCGTAGTCACTTTGTTTAATCTGTGGTATTGTGCACAACCAAAAAGTTCGAAGACTAATTGGGCTCCCGTGGTCCAGAACAGCCGCAACGACTTTCTTACATCAAAATGGGTGAATTTATGTACGAAATACCCAATCATTATTAGTTATTTATTTTAACGCTGGTAGTAGTAGATGTATACGATAGAAAGTGTGCTCAAATGCTTCTGTTTGTGGTTAACCAAGACATGTTTATGGCAATATATATCGATATTCCCAGTACTATTGGTCATAAACCGTCAAGTAGCAAATACTGTGCTTTTCCAAATGATGATGATGATATAATACACACGTTCTTCATTTGCGGCAAGAACTTAATTATTCTATCTTAATAAGGAGTGAAGAGTTTCGTAATATCAGATATAGCTCTTTCTTATTTGGCTTCGTAGTACTTCCATTTTGGAAAATGATGTAATTACCTTGGTTGAAACTTGTAGAAACACTGTTGAATGTTATTCAAGGTGTATTGCTATAATATACAATTACTTTGCCAAAAATATGTTTGTGTTAAGACTTAATCACAATTGTGACCTACAAATCGGAAACAAGTAACTTAGTAGTACTTTACTGAAAGATAACCATTTCAAAATTTTGCTTATTAACGTCCATTTCATAATTTTAATGTGTTTTTTTTAGATTATGAAACTCTTTAGATCGCCTTTTCTATTGTAGAAACCGTTGAAGAAAATTACATAATTTTATTTATTGTTAAATGTTTGTACGCCTTGGCAGGACTGGACACTCATTTGTTATGAGATTTAATCTCCTAAGTCACTTAAGTTGACAAAACATAATTTCATTTCTATCAGCCTGTCTACCGAACCTGGAAAGGACTGTATCTATGACCATAAACTGAAGTGAGCCGAAATATTAACAGAACAAATTTGATTATGTCTTCAAATTCTCAAAATACAATTAGCGGTCCGGAGCTTTCAGCTTTGAGCTTTCAGTTCGAGTTTAAATCACTAGGCAGATTTTAATCAGTGAAAAATATATTTCCATACAGGAAAAAGTAAAGACAAGCGTTGAAGAAAAAAATATTCATACTTTGCGAACCAATTTTTCGTGTGATATGCTCACACGAAAACTTGGTTTATTAATTGTGTCTGCGAAGAAATTTTGTTAGATCACACGGAGGCACTTAATTCTTCTTCTTTCGTGTGAGCAAGTGGTAAGCTCTGATGTCGAAGTTTGCAAGCGAAGGCCTCCGAAATGGCTTAACGACAGAAATCTTAACGAGCCCTCCGAAGCATGGAAGCGCTTAGTTCAAATGCCACAACTTCTGACCGGGCCGAATGTCGATTAACCTAGATGATATGTTAGGAACAGCTAAGCAAGCTACGCCATGAACGCTTTCCTCAATCAATTATTATGTAACATACATCGTGACAAATTTGCTAAGCCGAGCGCTAACCCGGCACCAAATCAAATACTAAGCTTTCTTCCATACATCTCGACAAACACTTCGACAAACAGTGTTACATATAGCGAGCTAAATGTTCACGGTATTGACATAAAATGGCAAACAGCAAATTCTACTTTTAGATTTGAACCGCTTCGTGTACTCTGTGATCTAATATATCCATTATGACATGAACATGGTGTAAATGGGTCTGCGGAAATAAGTGATGATGTTCAAGGTATTTCCTTTGTCCGCCTTTTAAGATCAGCTATTTGTTTAGCTCTTATTGTTTAGGTCCACAAGGTTTAATACAATCTCTAAATCAAAATGGCTGACGGCTCCGTGGCTTAATTGGTAGTAGCCCTGCCTTCGAAGTGGGTGGTCCCGGGTTCGATTCCCGGCCGGGGCACACTTTATGTGGTGAGCATGGAGTTCGGTCTTGTGGGTGTTAGGTCAAATCATGCATAAGATTGAATTTAATGATGAATTGGAAGATGAAAATGAGCTGATTTTTTGCATGACGCGTTTGGTATTGATGACTAAACGATAAACAAATTTTCTCAGAATAATATTAATCAAAGTAATCTATCAATCCTTTTAAAAGAATCAGCTTTTCGGGAAATGGGTAAATATTGTTCTTGGCTTCTTTAAAACTGAACCTGCCTCTGAATTTATGGCTAAAATCGAATCTTTATCCATAATTATAACACTTATTATGATTAACACCAAAACAAATGGCTCGATGATGTGTATATTTTAACACCAAAGTAACCCAATCCAATTAGATGAAGGTACTTCACTCGTGTAGTTTCCAATAATTCCGTGTCTGTCTAGTGAAACAGCGTGCACGATTGTCTGCAGATGAACTTGCCGACATCCGGATACTATGAACCTGAGGTCAAACTAGGTTCCGTGTTGGAAGCACTGTATTTTGTATTGTAAAATTTTCATACAGCTTCAAACTTGTATGAAAATTTAAGAACATCAAAAGTGTTAGTTACATGATTACTTGTTTTCCTATGTTTCTGCCTAGCGAGAGTTTAATTACCAATGCACATGGAAGCGATATCAATAATTTGTGCAGAAATTATGTCCCAAGGCTGTCTTGTCATGTGGTGCTAAACTGACAGATCGTGATGGCCAAGTAGTGCGGATTTAAACTTTCAACGCGAAAGTCGCTGTTTACAATACAATCCTGGAAATTACTCAATTTCTCACTTGAAAAATGGGTATGAGCAATGGCTCTCAAAACGGTTAAGGAAAAGACAAACCAAAAATTCGAAAATATGTATGAGACAAGATGCGAATGTTCTGGAAACTAAACCTTACGCGTGGTCGCGGTGAATTCAGAATTTCATCTTAGAGGAATGAACAACATGTTTCAGATATCCATGTTAAGATTAAGAAAGTGACCGCAGACATCTGACTTATCTGCATTCCGGTAGCTTTTTGTCGGTGTTTCTTTGGTTGATTTGAAAATATCCTGTTAATTAATACGGGTGTATTGCATTTCATTATAATGTAATCGTTGGATAAGCGAAGCGTTGGCATTAAAGTTGCTAAGGTTTACACATGATAGGTAGGCTTTGGAGATTCATCTTGCTCGCATCCGTAGGATTTAAGGGTCCTCTGAGCTACTAACAGTAGAAGTAGAACAGTTCAAGGTACTAGTAAAATACCGACAATAAAACCTTGTATTTTGATAACCAACTCCATAGGTTTTGAGAAAAAAAGGCGCCAAAAATCGGCCGTTTTAGTTTATGCCAGTATCACTTTCACAACTAAAACGAATCCAACGACATCTCTAAAGCTAAAAATCATCAAGCGGTTCAGGCTACAGAACGTGAAAGATATATACACTCGAGAAACATCTCTCTTCTGGCGCAGTCAGGTAAAAATATACCTCCGATTTTAAATTGGTCAATGACACGAGATACGCGGGGCCTTTCAGTTCAGAGATATTGCATGCATTTGCTTATTTTCCGCTCACATGTCCACTCATTTAGAAACGTAGCCTTATAGCGAAAATAGCAACCTGTTCTTCTGTGACACAGTGCTCAGCTAATGTTTGTGATAACGAGTATCTTATATCATAAGTTGACAGTCAGGTGAATGACTCATGTTGTTTGTACAACTTATTAGGCCGGCCGCGACGTTATCACCATTAAAGGCCTGATAACGCTAATTTACGGGATTTTGTTTAAAGTGATTTATAATATAATAAATTTTATTTTATACTTATTAACTACCATTTTTTTGATATAGTAGTGGCCAAGCGGACTACGACGTTTAGTTCGAAGAACAATTAGTTTTTGTGCTGACCAATGTACAATAATGTAACGTGTCACAAAATTTTAAAATCAAAGTTTTTAAAATAAATAAAGTCATAATTAAAACGATAAAGATAAAAAGAAGTCTCGCTAATATTACGTCCAGTAACAGCATTACAAAAAATATTCACAAAAGTTTAAATTAAATTTAACGTTAACTTAAATTTTACGTTCTGAAACAAGAAGTACCTTCCGTGGTTACGGAACCATTACGGAACAAATTTTCATACTCACAAGTATATTCATATGCCATCATACATATATAATTTATACTTTATCTATAGGTACATTTATAAATAAACCTCGTGTCAAGATATCTAACCGCGGAGCCGTATCAAATCATGTTGATGAGAATGATTATCCAGACAACTTTCTCCTTTTCAACTTGGAATTTGATCGGTAAATTTAATATTATGTTACAAAACCAGCCAGGAACTTAAGGATTGAGTAGGCAAACTTGTACACCAAATCATTTCACTTTGTTGATTCAGTGGTGGGTGTCACACGATTATATTTACTTTATGCATTTATTTTTTTCATAAATCTTTCTGTTTTAAGATTTTTATTAAAGATACAGAAGATTAAAATTACATTTAATTATATCGAGAATACAATTTTATTTTTTAAGCTCTACTTCCCTGATTCGACCACCAAATTTCCGCCAGTGTTGCCAGACGGTCCCTTAACAACCTCTGTGCTGCCAGCTTACGCCGAAAATATAATCACCACAACGTATCTTCACAGAGTTCAGTTCAAAAAAACGGAATATGATTTCTTAACAGTTACATGCAAAAATACTAAGCCTACGTTTGTCTAACTTTAAAGGGTAATATTTTTAATCGTAAATCATGCTGCAATTTGTACAGAAAATGTGCTATGGTATCATAACAAATTAATAAAAATACAATCGGTGGTACGAAAACCTTGACGTATGGTTCTAAATCACACTCAGCTGGTTTTTAAATACTTGTAATTACCTAATAGATTTTGCTTGACCTCAATCACCTGATGTAAAACGGTGATGAAGCCAAGGTTAGTGCGTGAATGTCAAGAGATCATAATTACCTATTACTTCTTCTTTATTCCATCTTGTGTACAAATAGCCCTTAAAAAATGAAGTAGGTTTGATTGTATCAACGTATCAGTTTTTCAACTTGACCGTTCTATCTTGAAAGATTAATAAAAATGCAAGTATATAATTATTGATTAATATTTAGCAATATTTTGATAATACTCAAGTATTATTATTATTTTGTTTTCTCTTAATTCACACTTTTTTTTAATGTATCTGACCTGTAACTCGTTATTAATATCTAAATCTGAGTGTGAATCTATAAAATGACTTCAACTGAGAACGGCTTGATCAATTTGGCAGATTTTTTTATTGTTACCTTAGTATGTCTAAAAAATATCTCTTAAATGTTGAAAACTATGTCCACCCGCGCCTAACCATGCCGGGACAGGTTGTTAGTAAATTATAAATAAGAAGCAGAAGTCACTCTCATTTGTCGAGAGTAGGGTGACGTCCCCGCAGGAACATTAAAAGCTGATACGAAAAAAGAAAAAAACATTTGCCAGTAATGACAAAAATCTAAATTCAACTCAAATTTTCATATTCAAGCACGTTTTCTGTTACAGGTATAATTCAGTATAATTTCAGTAAGTATAGTGTGATTGCGTTGACAAAAAAAAACAATTGTAGAACGAAATAAATGCTAATAATTTGTACTACGCCTATAACCTTCGCGCAAATGTAAGCAATAAGTTGACCATGTTTCATCGCTATCAGATGAACGGTAACTGCATAAAATACGAACAAATAAACATTTATTTTTATATAATAGAAAAGACAAAATTATAATTACAGATTGAATTCGTGGACTGCATTTCAAACTGCCTGGATAAAATTAGCGACTCACCTTGCGCCCACGATAACCTGGTCCCTTGCCACATCGAATAGCAGTTGCGAAAATGATTTAGTACTCTTATCTTCGAATGTATCGCTGTTAGACGCCAGCAGATCTGGAAATTAGAATATTCGATTGGTTTCATAGAATACTTCACAGTACATAAACAACCTCGCTTCAAAATCATCAAGTCTGAGAGTGAATAGTAGGTAGTAGAAGCAGAACTTGTGCCAGGTTCGTCCGGAGAGTTAACGCCAACACCCCTGGAATCTGACGCCAAGCAGTAGTGCTAGCATTACTGTGTTACGGTGCAACGGTGTGGGTACCGGTGAAATCACATGCGCATGAGACGTATCATCCCCGACTCGGGTGATGGACGCAGCAGGATGAATGCGACTCAGTGTAAAATCCAAATCTTATACTGAGCCGCATTACTATTATCATGGGCAAGGAAAAAACTTTACGCTTAACACACAAAATCTGCCCGGCTGGCATTCGAAACCGGGACCCCTTGCTTCGAAGGCAGGGCTACTACCTACTTAGCTACGAAGTCGTCTCTTTATAGAGAGCTGAGGTACGCGTGTACCAGTGCTACGTACCCGCCTGAACAAGTAGTGCTGGTAGATATATTAAAGTTCCTTCCGAAACACAGAAAATGGGTACTTTAATGCATGAATACTGCATGATTTGTTATCGCCACTTATCGTCACCCAAATCACGGCCATTCAAAAAAGCCGCGATAAGGAAAAATCATAAATAGCATAAAGTTACAGCATCTAGTGGGAAATTTTTAGATGGTAAAGTATTATAGTAATTCCCAGCTGAAAATTTCCTACTAGATGATTCAAGACGATTAATAAATTATTATTTATCTATCTAAGGATATCATAGGTAGGTCTCATAATAATATTATGTATACGAAAGTTTGTCTGTATATAATTTTTTTTGTTACTCCTTCCTGCCTTAACGGCAACTTGTTATGAAGATAGCCTATTCCCTGGATTAACTGTATTCCTATCCTATTTTAATAGGTACCGCAGGGCGAAGACAGTTAAAAATACAATATAAGAACCAAGTTTCCTTTTTACAGTCAATTAGAGTCTGTGCTTTCCTTGGGTCCTTTATAACCAGTGTAAATAAAAGTTAATAAGACTCATATAAACATAAACTCAACGACAAATAGAATTACTTAAACCCACATTGTAAGGCCTGGTCAAGAACCTGTCGATAGTTAGGTGGAACTGGCGCCACTCAAGGATTTCTTCACCGTAAGCCTACACTGTCAGACGGAATTCCTAAATATATTTCCTCGAGGCTATGACGGCTATAGTTTTGCAAGCTGACAAGTGCTGTGCGCGGTATAATTAAGCAAAATAAATAAAACAATCTTATAAAACATGCCCTGCCACGATTTATGCCATTTTCGTCCCGAGTTTTTGGCCCAGAACTTTAAAAAGTATTTATTCCTCCCACACGATAATATTTGCCCATATTCGTCCTGCATACCAAAATTATTGCAAGTACAGTTAGCGACAAAAGTATAATTTATCACCACAACCAAAACTGTGTTCGTCAAACATTTTAGGCTGATACTAAGAAGAGTGTTACCACAGACACAAAAATTAAAAATATATAAAAATATTTATGGTCATTTTTACAGCGTCTTCTAGTTCCAAAATAAGCATGGCTAGTACTATGGGAACTAGCTAGATAACTGATAGAATACTTATATACTACTTTTTTTTGTAAATACATTCTCATAATGCATATTAGCATCCGGGACACACACACAAGCATTTGTATGAAGAACAAATATCTATGTTCTTCATACAAATGCTTGTCCTGGGTGGCAATCGAACCCCCAAACTACAGCGCAGAAGGCAAAGCTACTAAAAACAGCCGTGACGCCAGACAGTAGCCTGGAACGAGGAATTATTTAATAAAGAAAGCATATTATGCAGTTAATGATTATTTAAATAAAACTCCATGGTGTGATGTCACTCTGCTCCACGACAAACAAAATATCTGTTTACACACACTAATAGTTAAGAAAAATGTTATATGTAAAAGGGTTCTTGCTCGCGATAAGAAAGTTATCCCTCCGTTACGGGTTTTTGCTTATTCTCCCCATGGAGGGTAGGCTAAGATATAAACAAGCTCTAAACTTAGTTTTAAGAACACATTATGATCTCGCAAATACATAATTGTTATTAACAAAAATATTTTGAGTTGACTCTGCCCCTGTTCAAGAATTCCCTGTGTCAACGTCCACATCAACACAAATGTACTGCACAAACATGCAAGATCCTTGGAACGGGTTATGTTCATAGATTAAAACCATAATCTTCTTCGCAAGAAAGAGTCCTTACACTAGAGTTTTCTTTCTCTGTCTGTGTTTTCTGGATAATAGTTCAATTCAATGCGATCTTGCTTCAATGCAATTTGTAAAATGTACTCTTTGATGAAGCGAGACGTTGAGGCCGCTACTGAAGGCGGGTCCACACCTGCGCATGCGCACGAACATTGCGATTCACGAGGATCGTAGCATGGACATCTTTGGGTATGTTCGAGAGCGGTTAGCAAGTTGTTCATGTGGAAGTTCTAATGTGCTCTCGCAGACACGAAATATGCTTCGCGACATGGGGGACCATTTGACCACACGCACATTGTAGCACAGAAGCCTATATAAATATCCGGTGTAGTATTATTATAATATGGTGTAGTAGTATTATTTCTAACAAACATAAATATAATTAAAGTATCAGTTTGTAATGTCGAAATAACAGTTTTTACTAAATGCATTAAAGTATATACGGTACTTTTATTAAGTATATTCCATTTTTTATTTACGGTAATTTTTGTCTGTCTGTCTGTTCCAGGTAATCTCCACGACTGAACTGATTTTGACGGGACTTTCACTGGCAGATAGCTTCACTGTAATAAGGAGAAACGTTAATTAAAAAAAAAATTTAGGGATACTCGCAAAAAAAACTTAAATTTCACATAGTCCTCGGTTTGCCAATCTAAATCACAGTGACGCGTCCATAGTCATTCGTGGCGTGTAGCGTGCATGGGTCGTGCGGGTGCTCTGCGCGTGCGCAGGTGTGGCCTTTATAAATTGATTACGAACACGCCAAGTGCTCGCTGCGGTCTCGGTTAAACGATAGTCTAAAAGAGTAAATAAAGATCGAAGATCGATTTATCGTTAAGAACTGAACCACCTAAACACCACCTAGTCCTCTGGATCGACATTATTTCTTTCTAATCCGCGAGTAAAAAGTGTAAATTACTTATTTGTGAATTTGTGTGTCTGTCTGTGGCCACATAGCTCCTAAACGAATAGATTTTCATGCGTTTTTCCTATTTGAAAGCTATGGTCGAGATGGTTCTTAGATATCATTTATGAAGATCTTTTCTGTACATTACCATAACCCCAAATCGAGGGTTTTTACATTTTCGTAAAATGAACTTGCTATAGCAGAGTCCAGGGTTTTTCTTATATAATATAATACAATACATAAATATTTTTTCAATCAATCTTGCAGCATCTTGTCTTTTCTTGAATCTTGATCCCACGGGATAAAGTTATCTATACACTAGATTATGATTCCGGTCACCGTTCAAACGAGATAAGCTTGACTCAGATGAAGTGGGTTATCTACGGTCTACCTACAGCACAGGGCGGATAACCTCTGAACTAAGCTTAGTTATGTGGTTTAATTAGGTTATTCTAACAGCCTATAATGACCGTAATTTATCAATATTACTGGCGTTCGTAATTATTGACGAATTATTTGTGTTTCTTTAGATGTCGATTATCAAAAAATAATAGGTCAGGGTCTTAAAAAAAATACGTATTATAATATACAATACAAGGCAATTGAAATAAGAACGTATTCCTGATTAGCCCAAGCCATACTGAGTTAAAACAAGTCTGCATATGTAGCTTTTTTTTATGTGAATGTGTGACCTGCGACTCAGTTTAATGCAACTCAGTATAAAATTTGGATCTTACATGGACTAGCATTCACCCTGCTGCGTCCATCACCCGAGACGGGAATGATGATGCGCATGTGATTATTATTATTATTTTGTGACACTCACCTAAAAACAACAAGGAGACGAAGTGCGTACGCAGATTTTGAGATAATGTTTAGTGATAAAGCGATTGTTATTCGTAAGCAATTGCTTATCGTATAAAACTTGTCTTGCGCTACGGATGTGCTTAATTTACTATTAGCATATTTATTAATTCGAGCTATAATATTATTATTTATTGACTTTAAAGAGGTTACAATCTTGCAAATGTTTTTGTTTTAATCTACTATATTATAATAATATTCGAATAAAAATCGTATTTTATGATTCTTCCTACGCACTATTAGAACCCTGAAAAGTATTAGATAAATAAGTAATTATGTCGAGGCTATGATTGGATATGCTTCATAAAATATTCAAAAAGAATTGAAATAAATGTATTAGTTAAATAAAAATTTCATTTTTTCGGGAATATTTAATCGTATTCGTATCGTAATCGTATTTAAGTGGCATTTTAGTTTTTTATTGAGTTAGTTATTTATGTTTTTCTCTCTATCGAAAACGGAAAAACACAGAATAGTTAATCTGTCGATAATAGTCTGACTCGCCTCACAGCTAAGTTGGTTGTAAGCTCTACCTTCTGCGCTGTAGGGTGTGGGTTGGATGTCAGCGCAGGACAAGGTTTTTGTAACGAACAGAGTGTTCTGCGTCTGGGTGTTAATATGTTTTATATATATTGTATAATATCCATGAATATTTATTATATGCATTTATGAATAACACTAAAGCAGAGCTAGAAAAAAATACTGCAATTATCGTTAATTTTCGCGAGAAAATTGTAAACTCGTTCCATGAGTTGATGGAAAATACGCGTTAGATTTACTCGTATTTCCTCGTATACACAAAACAAACAAATTAGCCTGAGTTGTATTGCAAACATCATCTAAGGAAGCAAACAAATATAAGGGGCATTACGAAGCAAACATTTAAAGGTATAATGGTCGTTAGCTATACCTACATTATTAACCATGATGCTGTCTTTAATAAGAAAAAAAACTCACATTATGCCTTAAGTTGTTCATGAATTATCTTAATATTTTTTTCGGGAACTTGGTTAATTATTACACTCTGTAAACTGTAAAATTTGGACTGATTTTGTACTTACGAGTATGCCCATGGGTTTTCCCCCAAACATTACTTTTTCGTTAAGTCAAGTCAAGCCAAGTCAAAAATACTTTATTTCTATTGAATTATTTAAAAATTACTTTGAAACGAAACTTTTTTAATTATATATGTATACCTACAAGATCATGCGTTCTTATTACATACGTTACGTTCAAGGAGTACATACTTTCTTCCATGTTGAAATAGTAATGAAAAGATGTAATGTAAAAATAATTTCATCAAAAGCTCTTTCTGTCGAACTGATCATTAATTTGAACCAGCATTGATTGTAATTGCAGCAATATAGTAAACAATTAGCAGTAAATGACAAGTGATATTCCACTATATATCTCGTTTCTCAGAATCGTGCCTGATAGAGGATCCTTTGTTTGTTTATGGTTTAAGTACTGATAACTCAAAAAGCCGGCTCAAAGCCCGTTGAAAATACAACCTACTCAACAACAAATCT
This sequence comes from Aplocera efformata, assembly GCA_921293045.1. Taxonomy (NCBI): domain Eukaryota; kingdom Metazoa; phylum Arthropoda; class Insecta; order Lepidoptera; family Geometridae; genus Aplocera; species Aplocera efformata. Next base: position 6,187,780 of record OV121057.1, read on the forward strand.
AATACTCCTGCGCATTCGAGTCGCTTATCCAAACACTTATACTCGTACTATTACATTTATCTCCAGAGCTGCGTTCAATAACATCGCCCGACGATTGTCGGATAACAATCCCGCGTTTCAACTGCCCACCAATCACAACGCGTCAATTGTCAATCCGGTTTGAAGTTTGATGGAAATTTTGACTTTAGAGGTTTCTCACATCCAGATGCCGCCATCTAAACACGTATCGGCTAGTGGAGAAGGAGCAATAGTAAATAAATTTTGTACAAAGTACTTATGTCGTGGGTAGGGGTTTGAAATAAATTATTTTCACAATAATACGAATAGCAGGACATTAGCAAAATGCTTACCTTGTCTGTTTATTATCCTGAAGTCATCTTCAGGCCGTTCTCCCTTACTGACAGAACTAAGCAGTATAATTGCAGCAATTTTATATATTGTTGAACACATCTTGACTCAATTTGACAATCTGAAACAAAACAAAAAGACTCATCAGAAAAGAAATAAAATATTACGATACATTTATGCAATGTCAAAGGATTCGCTACTCTAAAAAGGCATTTTCAAATTATTTTACATGATATATAAATAATATAAAATAAAAATGAAATAAAATACCTATATATAAATTAAATTGTAAATGCTGCTGCTGCATTGTCAAATTCTGGTTACACGTGTCAATAGAAAATATAATTACAAGTGGCAAAAAAAGGAAAATTCAAATATAATAATAGTAGGAACGCTGATGTGAAGGAGCGTTGTTAGATTAACTGTGATAAAGAAAATCAAGATAAACGGTTATCTACCTAGGCAGTAATTAAAATCTGTCAGAACCTCTACATATCATTGGAATAGCTGCACGAAACAATGGCAAAACATAAAAAATTGATCAGGTAATCAATCCTCAGCGGCTTAGTGGAGCGCCGTAAAGAGTTTACATGCGACCAAAATACTGGGTTTTATTTTGGCCAGAGGTTAAGCTTTCACGTGGCAATGCTGACAGCATTAAGTGACAGCTCTATTACATAATAAGATTTGTTACATAACAAGGTTTTTCTGTTGTATTTTAAGTAGATACTCTGTATAGATTAGATTTAACATTGCCAGTAAACAATTTATTATTATATTATGTAAAAAAACAACAGCGATTAGCAAGCTATGCTTAGTTTGCGACTATATAGCTTACGTGTCGTGTGGGTGCCGGAATATTTGGTTCCGAACCGTTCATTTCCCCGGCGCTTAAAAACTGATTTCTAATAAATCAACGTCAATGATGTTCCGTTACCGTGCAGTTGAATCTAAACTGGTTTTAATAGAGTTCATAAATGCAGTATTTATCGAGTCTCCGTCAATCCGCGTCCATTTGTCTATCTGTCTGTCACGGGTCTATCTCCTCGTGAAGTTTAACATTCCACTTAACGGTTGTCAGCAGGTACTGATGACAACACAATTAGCGGCTCACCATTTTCTACAGACTTCTTATCTGTTTTACCAGTAAGTGATTTCGATAAGGTTATATATATAAATAGATATTCATGGACATTTCACACAGCCACATCTAGCCCCAAACTAAGCATAGTTTGTAATAGGGAAACTAGGTACCTGATAGAATACTTATACATCATTTTTTTAAACATATATATATATATATTAACACCCAGAGACAGTACAAAGATCCAAACATAGCTTGTACTATTGGAACTAGATGCTTGAAAGAATACATAAATATACTACTTTTTTTGTTAACACATACATATTAACAGACAGTATAAAGATCTATGTTCGTCACACAAAGGCTGGCGTCGATTCCTGGGTGGGAATCGAACTCACGACCTACACAAAGAAGGCAAAGACTACCAACTGAGCCGTGAAGCTAGTCAGCCATTGTATGTAGATACTTACTATTATTACAATATTACATCATTGTAAGCAATGATATCTGGAAAGTATACGTTATCAAACCTCAGTGGTGTGTCATCATTGCGGTTTATAACTTCAATTTAAATGTAAGTACAATGTTCTGTCTAAAACCATACGCAACATGAATAGGTATGCTTTTTCTACGTTGTTGTCATCTCAACTATGCCACCAACTTCATTTAGCGATAGCTACTTTTTGGTACTTGTTAATTGTATTTGTTTTTTCGAGAACTAATTATTGCCATCCACCGTTAGTAATATATTTTCGAAAGACGTCGAAAATTTTGATTGTCCTTTTCTTACTATTCAACCAAAGAGATGTTTCAGAAGATGTGGGTTGAGTCAATTCGGGCGAGCCGGGACGTCGCGCGTCACACTTTCCCAACTAGTAACAGTGTGTCAGTGTGATACTAGTCGAAAGGCCGAATTTAGACTGGCTTGGAAATTTCAACACCAGAGTTTACTCATACCAAAGAAGATACAAAAAGAAGCTACGTTTTTTACATCCGAAAGCGAAGCGAAAGATGAAAAAAACTCGAACTCTAGAACTCTAAACAACAGCGGGTTTTTATAATATCTTAACGATATCACAGTATATTGATTTGCTTGCGGCCATGCTACACAAAGTAATACCCCAGTAATGACGGTGCGATGATGTTTTATTGATGCTAATTGCTTTTCAGTTGGTTAGAAATCGATTCACCTTACTAAAGTGTAGAAGCAATTGCCCCCAAAGGCAACAAAATAACAGATTAGGCTTTTTGCCTTGTTTAATTAAGCCTAAAACCTTAGGTAAAATGGTTTATTTTGTGAGAATGGGTGAACGGACTATAATTTACCATGAGCCCATTCAATTGATAGATTTTAAATGTCTTCGAACTGTTGCCAGTACACGCCAGATTCCTCACGCTATGTTCCTTCAGCGTTGCACTGTTGCAATCGCCTGTATTGACCCAGCAACCCTCGGATTTAAAGTCACTGATGGTCCACCACGCTCTCACTACGTTAGATATGTATATGTAAAAAATCCTGCAATTTGATTGGCCACAACTTTTTTCATATTGTGACGAGATCTGAGTAACTGATCAACTGGCAACCAAGATGCCTCATCGATACACTAGTAGTGTCAATCTATGCCTAAATAATCTTATCGACAAATTGTTCCGTCGGCGAAACGTTTTTAGAAAGGTTCTGTCGTCGATTCGCTCATGAATGAATCGTTCTGTCGGCGAATCGTTGAAACCTTTCTGTCATTGAATCGTGTCGATTCGATTATTGATTATTTAGTATAAGTTTAGATGAGTTATACAAAATATTACCCCTTTTCAGATTAGGTTTTTCTTGTTCTACATCGAGTTCTATTCTCTCAATTTATATTAGTAAAATGTCTTCAACCGCGTCTTTTGAAAGCTTCTTCCTACACATCGACGTGGGTGAAATATAGTGGGTTGTATACGCAATAGTTATTGCTCACGAACAATAATGATCGATCTTTTATTGTTGCTAATAAAACACTTTCATAATTCACTCATTTTTCTTAAGAAAATAATGGATACTCTATACCTTAAGTTTAAAATTATCACACTTTTTAAAAAACTTTAGCATCGAATATTTATACTGTGGGTAGATGTTAACTCATCAGAAGCAAATAGGTACGAATAAACAGCGATAAAAAAATAAGTACCACCCCATTATCTAACATATCAGATTTCCTTTCCGGCTTGAACGAATAATTCGCATTTCATGCAAGGCTTGCAAATTTCATTGTGATAAAAAAACACAACTGTTTATCACAAATGCTTGTCCTGCGTGGGAATCGAAACCATGATCTACAGCGCAAAAGGCTTTAATCAAATAATCAAATCAAATAGTTTATTGAGGAACAAAGTAACAATGGATTTACAAAAAGTTTAGAAACGATGATGCCTGCAGAAGTATTAAAACTGTGTCGCAGACATCAACGCCCACCCCCGATACATGAGTTTGGTAGTTCCAATTATGGTAAGTAAACTAAATTTTAAAAATTTAACAAACTTAAACTAAGGTGGTTTAACAATGATATGAAATACTTAATATACAAAAACAAATGTCAGTGTATGTGTGTGTGTGTGTGTGCGTGCGTGCGTGCGTGTGTGTGTGTGTGTGTGTGTGTGTGTGTGTGTGTGTGTGTGTGTGTGTGTGTGTGTGTGTGTGTGTGTGTGTGTGTGTGTATTTGTGGTGTATGTTCATTTATCGACTCTTAAAAGGTCCTCAGTTTCCTCGTACGTTAAGGTCAGTCAAAATTAAAAAAAAAAATATTTATGAACTTATGAACCAAAACTAAGCATATTTGTGTTATGGGAACCAGATAACTGATAAGATACTCATACACTAATTTTTTGCAAACACATAAATTGAATATATTAGTAACACGTTGTGGCAAAACAAACATCTATGTTCGTCGCAAAAATGCTGGTCCTGGAATCGAACCCATGACTCAGCACAGAAGCCAGACCAACCGAGAGCTGTAAGACTAGTCGATTTCAAATGACAAACCAAAATGGACATGTATGTGTCGAATCGTGGACAACTATTGTCCTTCTGAACCAAACATTAATTTCTATTCGCAAGCCGTGCTAATGAATTGATGACGATGAAATATTGGATCACTGTCGGGCTGCAGACAGCAAGCATGCAGTCACCGACGCAATTACCTAATTGATTTAGTAGTACTATTTGAGTCTAGTTAATGAATGGACCAGAAGATAGACGACAAAAGTACCTTACTATTATTATAAATGCGAAAGTTTGGATGGATGGATATTTGTTACTGTTTTACGCCCCAACGGCTGAACGGATTTGGATGAAATATAAAAAAAAATACTAAGACAATACACAATCGACAAAGATACGTAATAAACATACAACGGAAACATACAGCTGAATTGAGAACCTCCTGTTTTGCAGATGGTTAAAAAGTCCCAGAGCAACAGCATACAAGCTCATAACAGTTTGTATAACTAAATCACATATCAATATTACATATAATAAAAAGTAAAACATATTATAGTTAACCGTATGTACTTTACATACGGTAGCCAGATAATTGATTGTAACTTTTACAACCTGTAAAGACTTGCAATCTGTTTATATGGTCATACGCAACGTTTTGATGTGTATCTGGGGCAATATTATGGACTCCATATCACATGTAACAATAAATTAAACTTCGTTTATACTATTATGATAAAAGTCAAGATTAGACACGCAGATTTACGTAAATAAAAAAATATTCACAGACTTATACACAGCGCAGAAACTAAGCATAACTTGTAATATGGGAACTAGATGACTATAGAACAGAAGAAACTTTTTTTTTTGGAAATTCTTATTCATACCCAGACAATAAACATCTATGTATCTCACATAGATGTTTGTCCTGAGTGCGAATCGAACTCACTACCTACAGTGTAAAAGGTACATCTGTACCTTCTACGCCAACCAAATGCAAGTCAAAATTGAAATAAATAATTTGGGGGGTCCAGTTGCTCGCGTCCGTAGGTGTGTACCCTTTGATTCCCTACACGTACCCCCTGGGTGGTGCTAAAGGAGCAACCAAAAGTAGCAGTAGAACTTGTGCCAAGTTCATCCGGAGAGGTACTGCCACCACATCTGGAATCTGCCGCCAAGCAGTAGTGGTTGCATTACTGTGTTCCGGTGGAAGGGTGTGGCTGCCGGTGAAATCACATGCGCATGAGACGTATCATCTCCGTCTCGGGTGATGGACGCAGCAGGATGAATGCGACTCAGTAAAGATTTGTATCTCATACTGAGTCGCGCGCATTACTGTTGTCATGGGCGACGGTCACCACTTACCATCAGGTGGGCCCTCAGCTCGTTTCGTCACTTAATCACATAAAAAAAAAAAAAAAAAAAAAACAAAAAAAAAAAAAAAATATTCATGGACTTTTCAGTTCGTAGCTTGTACTATAGGAGCCAGACTGCTTATACAGTACTTTTTGTAAATACATAATTTGGATAAACATTATATTTACACCAAGAGATCACCTATGTTCTTCACACAAATGCTGATATTGGGTGGGAACCGAAGCCATGAAGTCTAGTGCAGAAGGCAGAGCTACTACGAACTGAGCTGTGAGGCCAGTCGAAACCTTCAGATCACTTGTTAATATCCGCAATTTTTTTTTTAAACTGTTACACTCTCATACCTTCTGTACTAGGATTCCCTGTGTCGCAGATGGCATAGACAAACACAGAAACACAAGACAAACACCCAACAACAAACTTCATGCTCACCACACAAAGTGTGTCCCGGCCGGGAATCGAACCCGGGACCCCTTGCTCCGAAGGCAGGGATTCTACCAACTAAGCCACCGAGTCGTGCCAAAATTTATTGTATATGATTTGTATCTGTTGTATTTATATCTGTTGTTGTACATTTATATGAAACGTTCAGAGTAAATGAAAATTAAATTTCTCACACCGAGCGTAGAATAGCCCCCCTCATCACTATAAACAACTAAAAGATAATTTGAAGGACGTCCGCGCAAGGTCGATTTTCAACCCATAGTATCTACCTGATATTCGAAGAATAGGTACTTAATTTTTTTTATTGTTAGAATTCTCACGGTCAACGCAACTTAGTTTTGCAAGATTAGTTCCTTATCAATGTAGCGTTCGTAGCTAAGCTAGCTATTTTTTACCGAACGTTTAAGAGCAACTCTCCGCCCGGTTTGTATTTGGATGGGTGATCATTTTGTGGCATTTGAACTGAGCGCTTCCGTGCTTCAGAGAGCAAGTTAAGATGTCGGTCCCGGCTGTACTAATCGATAAGCATTATAATATTAATCTTTTCATAATCAAGGAATTTACATAAGATACATGTAAATTCCTTTAATTATTCGAATCGACAGACGGTTGCTAAAGTAAAGCAAACAGCCCTACTATTATAGAGGGCTCCGTGGCTTAGTTGGAAGTAGCCCTACCTTCGAAGCTAGGGGTCCCGGGTTCGATTCCCCGCCGGGGCAAACTTTGTGTGGTAAGCATGAAGTTTGTTCTCGGATCTTGGGTGTTTGTCTTGTGTTTCTGTGTTTGTCCATGCCATCTACCAGAGGTATGAGTGTATAAACGTTTATTTATTATTTTTTTTATTATTCTATTAATTAGTCTTCACATTTAATCTATGAGCCGTGGAAATTAACTATGTTTTACGATAAAATAACAACTAAATTGCATCCATTCGAAGCCGGGCGGGTCGCTATTATCATATTAAAACTGATTCCATCCGTCATTTCATCATATCAAAATGCACCGTATTTCAACAGCCAACCTCTTTAGATATAAACGTTTTTATAATTTAAACGTTATACAATGTAGAATTGATTTATTCAGAAGCTATCTCAAGTAGGTTCAATGGCTCCGACCCAAATATCAAGTGATCATTAATATCATAATACATATCTAAAATAGATACGCGAGTACTTTTTCCATTCGGTTTTCCGTGCAACTCAATATATCACGGAGTAGGTGTTTGTCAAGTAAGGGCAAATAAAATTGATAAGATGTTCTAATTTTGATACGATTACCTGAACGATTACATAAATAAGAGATAAATAACAAGCTACCTGTTTTGGACTAGAACAATTTCATGAAAATGATTTATTGATACAAAAACAGGTACACAACACAATTATACAGTTAAAATATATATCTTACTTATATTATAAAGACAAAAGTTTTTGTATGTGTGTGTGTGTGTGTATGTTTGTACCACCTTCACGCTCACACGGCTCAACGGATTTGCATTAAATTTGGTACCAGGATAGCTTATAACCTGGATTAACACATTCCTTTTGATCCCAGAAAACTGCGGTAACACCGCGGGACATTAACAAACAAAAAACAAACATATCTAAAAAAAAAAAATTCATAAATGGGCTACTGCTTGACTGTGTACAGTCTATGGAATAGCACAGCAGTGTGCTCAGAATATGCAGTGAAGAGATTCACAGTACTGATTTGATTCACATGAAATGATCTCTATATGTTTATGAGTACGTAGTTTTGAGTTTATGCGAGAGTAAGGAATTGAAATTCCTTGACATTAGAATCAAGCAATCTTGTAATTACACTTTAATTAATTACAACCCGGAAATCATCTTTCATTTTATAGTTAGCCATCATATCCTTCAGAGTTGGTAATAACATTAATTTCGAAATGACGATTAAGGTGGGGAGCCCGTTGCTCGCGTCCGTAGGTGAATACCCTTAGAGATACTACTCGCGTCCCCCGGATGGTGTGAAAGGAGCAACCTAAAGTAGCAGTATAACTACTGCCAAGTTCGTCCAGAGAAGTACTGCCTCCACCTGGTAATAAGCCACCAAAACAGTGGTTAACTTGCGTTGTAAATCGCATAAAAAAATCCCGGCCAGAACAATACTTCCTTGATCTTGGATGTATCTGTTATACTTGAGGATGCTTCGATACCATAGACACAAAATTGATTTGGTTGCAGGGCTGTGCTTCACGTTGATTAAGTGCATTGGTATCCGAATTCTCATTTTAAAAATATTATACTCGTTTTATATAATCAGATTGGAGTCAAAATTTGAGTAGCGTACGTTCGCGTTTCCTTTCTGCCAAACAATCTCATTTGGCAATAGCTCACCACCGAATGGGCAGGTTCCACCTCGCAAACTGCAACTTCGTGTGGAAATTCGAAGCACAATTCTACGCCGTTTATAAGATTATACATTAGATGTTTGCTAGCTCAGAAGACATGTTAAAGTAAGCAGGAAACGTTAGTACCAAAATCTGCCTGTCTATTATAATTGTGATGATTGGACCGGTACGGTACGGTGTATATGCCATCTGCGACACGGGGAATCCTGGAGCAAAGGTAAGAGAGTATTTCACTGTTTAAAAAAAAATATGTATGGTAAACAGAAAGACAGAAATTATTTGATTAGCGATGGATAAACAATTTTGATTCAATGCCATTTGTAAAGATTTTACATATTAGAAAAAGTTTTTGTTACCATTTTTTTTACTTAAGATTCCATCAGGCCATTGCCCCCAATTTATGTTGCTTAATCGTAAGTCCACACAGGTGCATTATGTTTACTTAATAAGTTTACACAAAATGTATACATTTCTGAGTAGTTTACCATTGATAATGATAGTATAAGCACCTTATAAACTGACCTAGATTGATATGTGATGTCAATTTGTAGTGAGTAGTAGTAAACCTCTTAACTGATAACGTGATAACCTATCAGGGCTTTTTATTGATACACAATATTATAAGAAACTTATTTTTAATTGATGCAATTACAATTTGTAGCCAATTACAAAAAAAAAAATGTCTTAGTTGGTAGTAGCCCTGCCTTCGAAGCGAAGAGTCCGGGTTTGTGTTGAGTTTCTGTGTTTGTCCATACCATCTGCGACACAGAGAATCCTAGAGGTATGAGTGTAAACGTTTCATTCGACCATGTTTTGTTGTGACGCCATATTTTCGCTAATTGAGTACGGAGTTTGGATGAGTCTTTTTTAATTCATACCTTTAACATGCTTTCATAGAAATTTCATGGAATAATTCCACCCCCAAGGGTAAGAAATAAAGAAAAATAGTAAAACATCTTCATTCATTCATTCTTCTTCATTTTTGCATGAGTAGCCAACTCTGGTGTCGGAATTTTCAAGCGAATACGTCCAGCATAGCTCAACGACTAGTAGAGCCAGGGCTGACATCTTGAAGTGCCCTCTAAAGCAGGGACGCGCTCAGTTCAAATGCAACTAAACGATCACAAATTAAAATATTACCTAACTTTTAGAACAAAAGAATGGAGTACTTTGGAAATACCGCACCGGAGATGATTTGGACGAAACATTAAGCAAGCTTTGCCAAAGTCGCTTTGTGATTGATTTTGTCGTTGAATTCAGTGTTCAAAATATCGTGTTGACAGGAAATACACTATAAAAATAAGTATACAAGCAAATAAACCTGACACTTGAATATTAATTAGTATATAGCGCATTACACGTAATATGATAATTACCTAAAATTATCAACTTCCTTTGATAATTATGATCGCGAACGCGGGTGGTCTGTCTTCCTTAATTATATCAATAAGTCAATTCAAAATGCAATCGTAAATTTTGTAAATACGGGAAGCATATCAATAGGATTACGAAAAGGCCAGCAAATTACTACAATATTGCGATCGATAATGTTGTAGGAATGTGAGCAAGAAATGTTTTAATAAGTACTCTTCTATAGAGAGCTGCGGTTAAGTATCGTATTTTGTACCATTACAGCTTTAGTGACAAATACGTATGAATAAATTTTATTATACTAGAAACGGTAAAGGCAGTAATACCTAGGTATTAGGCCTGCCATCTTGGATAACTACCGCATATTAGATATATTTACAATCTCGTTAATGTAAACAACAAGTCATTTTATTATTTTTATTTATTTTATTAATCGGATACCCAACACAGGATTACGCTGAACATTCAAATATTAGTTTACAGGCTTAGTGTACCCGTAATAATAGGGTATCACAGCTTGCGCAATAATGATAACTTGACAACAGTTCCCTATTAGAAATTATAGATATTGTTGTCTCACTATATCAGCGGAATTCGAACTCGTATCCGCTAAAAAAACATATTCTGTGACAATTTCAATCTATATATTCAATCTACATATATGTATATATTTGAGTAGTTGAATTGCTCGCGTACGGGATTTGGTTACCCTTTGAGTACACATGTACTTCTAGATAGTGCGAAAAGCACAAGTACAAGTAGCAGTAGAACTTGCGATAAGTTCGTCCAGAGAAGTACTGCCTCCACCAAACAGTGATGCACTCGCATTGCTGTTTGAAGGGGAAGGGGCCGGTGAAATTACATCCTCGTCTCGCGTAATGGCCCGACGGGATGCGACTTGAGCCTTCTCATATATCGGACGGAAGAAGACCGTACTGCAGTTATAAGCGAAGGTTACCCACAATCAGGTGGATCTTTAGCTCTTTCCAATACTTTTTTAAGAAGGTAAGTGAATAAACAGCAATCTCTTTACCCTCTTTCTAATGAATAAAAAATCGTTTAAAATAGCACCTGTATACGATTTCATTCGATATGATTACGTATATTTTGTCCTCGAAAGGCCATTAAGATAACTAAGCCTGTGTATTACGCTGTAAGGTATAGAGTTTGTGTAAATAATCCGAGGCTACGTGCCCGATGCCACGTCGACTGCATTATCGAGCAGCAAACTGAAAATACAACCGAACGTAAACATTACATATAGTTTACTAGTCTAGAATAGTGATGGGGTTAAATTGAGCTGCTTGCAAACCGAAAGGCATTCGATTATATTCGAACCACTCTTGTAACTTGGACGGCTCCGTGGCTGTTAGTAGTAAGCCTTTGAAGCGTGGTCCCGGGTTCGAATAGTGGCCGGGTCTTTGTCTTGTTTTTCTGTGTTTGTCCATGCCACCTGGGACACACGGAAGCCTAGTCCAGGGGAATGTGTGTAAGCAATTTTAACATTTCTTTAAAACTGCTTCTAACTCCGATTATTACAACCAAAATGATAGATTTTGATAAGGACCTGCAAACAAGTTACTATAGCACCAGTGAAAATCTTAATGACAAGAGAAATTAAAACTAAGTATTTAATTGACATTTCCTGTAGGTAGTTCCTGTTTATAAATCGTTTTGACGTTATCTGACACCTGACTTTTTTTTTGTAATGCCTACCTTTTTATCTTTTAATTTGGTAGCTAATGACTTTGAATTGTATGCCTGTAATTAGGTAAAACGCAGTGGACATAATAATTGGGGTTTCTAGTTTATTCTTCGCCAGAGGGTTAGATACGGTTTATACAAGTGCTTAAAGTAGTAATAAGAACACGCGATGGCGTAGTTACATATTTATTTTAAAGTAATTTCAAGTTATCTTTTAAGAATTCCACTAATTATCTACGATCCTATTTCCCGTGTTTTACAATATACAATATGTATTTGTTGATGTAATTTTCAAGCCACCCAAAAGCCATTATAATGGCATGGCTTATCGCCATCTTCACGTGCCCTCCAAAACAAGGAACTGCTCGATTCAAATACCACAAAATGTACGTTTACTCAACCGCCACCGGGTTGATAGTTGAAAGGGGTAACTAAGAGCTGTAATTAATAGTTAGGCAAATTTCGCAACGAGCGCTTTATTTCTAATTTCATTCTATGATTGATTACCTACCTGGATTCTGAATATATTAAATTGTATCTGCTTTCACTAACTAGTATTTTGCAATAGAAAATATAGCGAGGTATGTCTCATCTCATCTCAGTTGGTTACTTAAGTACTGCAGAGTGACGTTTTCAATTAAATTTTAAAGTATTTTGACTATGACTTTGACTTTATGATTGCCTCTTAAATGTTAAATATGTCGCGAAAATGAATTATCTTTGAGCTGAACTGAGCTGAGGCCAATTTTCGGTGTTACAATTTTTAACAGCGAAAACTCCAACCTCTTATTTGGTAGTAGCTCTGCCTTCTGCGCTGTAGGCCGTGGTTAAGATTACCAACGACAACAAACATAAGCGTAAGCTTGAGTTGCACCGTGTTACTGTAACAATAACAAAAGCTTAAACGCCTGTCAAATCTCCGGTTAAGCGAAGGGTTGCACCATTTTAGCAATGGTTAAAATGACGTCACCGATAACGTTAATATTAACCGTTCAATGTCGGCCAGTTAAGGTTAACTTTAAGGTTATGGCGGTAAACTTTGTAACGTTTTACATCATGGTGCAACAGTGGATCGTAAATCTTATGGTTACGGTTATAGTTACAGCTAAAGTTATTACTAACCAAAACAATAAATAGCCCTTGGCGCAAATCACTCTGTCTCCAAACTGTCAAATCTGTCATCTGTCAACTGTCAAAATCTGTCCTCCAAAGTGTAGTTCCGCCATCTTTCACATCCCTAGTAAAGAACAATGACTCTCTCAGGGTAGATCGCACAAGGGCAAACAAGTAAGCCACTGTTCTCAGAACAACGCAATCGTTGAACCCACCATATGGACTACAAAATAATCTGCGTTGCCGCGCTACTAAATATAAGTCCATCTGTGGCACAATAGTACTAACAGTTAATGAATCTGCGTCGCTGTTCATAGTAAATATTGGTTGAACTGTGACAGTATTGTTGGAATTGGAACTGGTTCAGTTCACGCACGCAAAAAGAACTACTGAGACAATCTGCGGTAAAAGGTCGATAGAGTTGTTGTGGATTCTAGGAATACCATAAACCCTATTTCCACTTATCTAGAGATTTTATAAGATACAGAACTTTGAAATCTCTCATTCAAACTTCTTTCAACTTGACTGTGGTTACCAACAACAGCAATACGGCCCAAGACATACACTACCGAAGTATAAGAAGACTCAGGTCGTAATGTCTCATGCGCTTGTAATTTCACCTGCACCCACACCCCACCGGAACTTTTAAATTAGCCTTATTAGGCTAATCCCTCGTGGTTGTTAGCATGTTTACACCTTTTCTTAGCAGTTTTATCCACTGTACTAACTATGTTTAACTGCCTCATTAAGGCGCGGCCCACATTGAATCTTTTTAGGTCAAACGACGCAGCTCAATTACTAATTCGTTAAGTGTTCGAACAAACGTACATTTCGTACAGTTCGCGATATAAGTTGACATCAGTGGCGTAGTGGCACGATTTTACAGACTTAAGTTCGATGATCAACGCTATGCCGGTGATTTTATAAATAAAATAATCTTGTATTTCTAACACACATATTAACTGTGTAATATATATTTTAAAATATATTAAATGTACGCTTTTAAATTAATCAAATTATAATTTTATCACACTAATATTATTGCGAACGATTGTATATATAGTGTGTGTTTTTGTTACTCCTTTACGCTCTAACGGCTCAACAGATTTGAATGAAATTTGGTACCAGGATAGCTTATATCCTGGATTAACCTGCAATTTTCATGGTTTTTATGTATTGTAATGACAAGGAGACAACTAGCGGCACCTACAGAAAATTTCTATTCAAATCTGTCCGATATAGATCAAACAAATTTTCTCCTAATAGTTCAATTGATTGGACAGACAAATATAAAAGCGATCTATGACATGTTTATACTCGGTAGTGGATCGAGAATTTAGGTTTGGGAGGGGATTGAACTAAAAAAGCACATAAAAGTTTACCATTAACTGAAATTCTAATTCCAATAATTCTATTCTAAAATCGAATTCTAAACTCAGATTTTCAGCCTCAGAGTTGAAGACTCGGGTGCTTTTTCCCCCTAAAAGCAGATTTGAGTCCAGTAGCGGATGAGTTAACCTCATTTCATCCGCTACTGTGTATCGTGATGCGCTATTAGCGTACGTACTAATCCTGAAGTTTTGCTAACCAAGTAGCAAACGAATCAGAAGATACAATAATCTAATATACATTACACAACATGTGTAGTGAAATTAGAATGGTAAAAAGCTTTCGATTCGCGAATTAGTCACTTTCACTGTCATTCATAGGTTAACTACAACTGTATAGTCTGTGGTTCTAACAACAGACATATTAATAACGCACGATAGACAGATCTCGTAATCAAAAAATCATGATCAATCAATGTAATTACTATGCACCATTCGCCAAAGATAGGCTGAGCGTAAACTGAGACACAGACGACGTCATACAAGCAGAAAAGGCCTCTTTTCATCGCGTAGGTTAAATATATTATAGTATTACCGTCACAGATTATATAGTTATCGTGGGTAATAACAAGTGAAGAAAGATACAATACTAATTTTCAGCGATTAAAACCGGCTCTTCAAGTCATAACAAAAAATGTTCTCATTTAAATCAAACTATAGTATATTTTTATACGGCCATGATGTAGTTTGTAGGCGTAATTAACTATTATCTATCTACTATCTATTATAGTATATTAAAAAATCATACTAATCGTATTCTTATTATTTATGTATCATCATAGCATGAGATACTAGACAGGCGTGTTTCTGTGTAATAAACTCGTATACCTATACGACAGGTTTTATAATAGGTATGTTAATTTTAAAATCGTAGTACATACAACAAACATGGGTAGCTACATCATTTAGATATTAAATAAATAAATTTTCATACAGAGATCATACCGCGCCACCTAGCCCCGAACTAAGCATGTATGCAACTAAGAATGTATGCAACTAAGAATGTATGCAAGCTTGTATGTATGTTTGTTACTTACGCCTTAATGGTTGAACAGATTTGGATGAAATTTGTTATGAACATAGCTCATACTTTGGATTAACACATCCAACAGGCTACTGTATTTTTCAGTTTTTTTTCCATGCTCTCATGTTGAATTATTAAACATGAGAGCATGAGAGCATACCGCGGGTAACACCGCGGGGCGCAGCTAGTATATTAACACCCAGACTCAGAACAAACATATAATATATACATATACATTAATGGTTGTCCTGATTGGGAATCGAAGCGACGACCCACAGCGTAAAGAAGGCAAACAGTAGTGACAATATTTTAATTTAATTAACATTATTGTAACTACTTATTCTTATACAAAATTAATTATACTTAAACTGATTAAAAAATCGAAAGAAAACCGACTTCAATACTTTCAAAGTACTTTATTTATATATAAATATACAATACTAGCTGACCGGGCCACGCGTTGCTGCGGCTAACGTTTTTGTATTGTAATTGTGACTGTCAAATAATAACAGACAAATAATTAGCAATAAATTAAAATTGCGACTATAATTTGAGATTTAAACTATCCTATCTCTCAAGTTGGATCGAACTGCACATGGTGTGCGAATTTTATTATAATCGGTTAAGTGGTTTAGGAGTCCATTGAGGACAAACATTGTGACACGAGATTTATAGATATTAAGATAGGTACAAGATCATGCATTCTTATTACTAAGTTTAGCGTTTGTACAAACCCTATCGGACCCTCCTTATGGATTATAAGTATCCCGTGCATGGCTCGAAAGAATTAAATGTGGCAGTAGAACTTGTGCCAAGTTAGTCCGGGAAACTGCCTCCACACCTAATAATCCGCCACAAAACAGTAGTGCACCCGTATTGCTGTGTTCCAATGGAAGGGTGTGGGCGCCGGTGAAATCTCAGGCGCTTGAGACGTTACATCGCCGTCTCCGGTGACCGAGACGAGATGCGACTTGGATCTTCTCATACTTGGGTCGGGGAGAACGTAAGTTGTACTGCTGTTATAGGTGGAGATAACCACTTAACATCAGTTGGGCTCACAGCTCGTCCCGTCACTTCATAAATAAGCTAAATTTGAATAGAATATTACCTAATAGATTATGGTCACGTAATTGTTCCTAATTCCGTATTCAACTCATTATGAAACTACAAGTATCATGAGTTCATGAGTTTAACTTTGCCCATCAAAATTCATTTAGCCGATTAACATAAGGTCGAAAAAACAATTGGACGCTCGTTACCGATCAAATTAAAAACTTACCAAATGAGTGCTACGCGGAAATATAATTAATCATCATTAATATTGAACTTTACGCTTCCGTATTTCGAAGGGCATGTTAAGATGTCGACCGATAAGCCATGTCGCAAGGCTTCGGCTGGCTTGAAAACTGCGTCACCACAGTGGGTGACACGAAAGAACAATCATAAATAGGAACCCACTTTAAAAACAGGAACTGCGTTCTTTCATTTTACATTGTATAAACTCGCCATAATATTAGGCAGTAAAAAACGAAACGAAAAAAGGCGCGGACCAAACACAGCAAAAAAGTCGTATCTGCAAGTTACGAAACAGAAACACGAAATTTTTTACTTACCATAAACGATATGTAGGTGAACTCTCACGTTCCAGCAGACTTGAACCAAGCCATGGTCCAGAACATCCAGTTTAAATTATTGTTTAATTCATCACTTCCAAACAAGGTTTGTACCGTACACTGTTTATTATTATTTTGTTGACACAAAACGAGGTTATTGGCGTTTACGGTAACATCTGGTCACACCAGCGATTTCACTGTACGATAAAGTTAGCTTACAACACGATGCACAATTAAAACGTAAAAGTTTGTTTTAGAACAGTTGCAGGTAGAATATACGCACAGCCAAGAGGTTGCTTGGGTACGGACAAAAAAAAAAGTTCAACACAGCGCACACAACCTATACAATCAAGCGAACGTCACAGTGTGAGTGAATTGGGCCCAGCTTGCAGAGCACGCGCGCTCTCGCCTGATAAGATTGCCAGCTTGATTTAAAAGATTGCTGAATTATTTTATTTACAACTCTGTTATAACAATTATGTTTGACCTTGATGATAATCGCCCCAACCCAAGTTGCGGCTTCCAATAATCATGTTTAAGAAACGTTTTATCGTTCTTTGGATAGCTCAATTAGTCTTTAAATATCGTTGTATCTTTAAAAATAAAAATAAAATGATTTCTTTGTCTTGAAATTTATATAATTGCACCTAAATCTTCAATACCTTAAATTCAAATTATAGTTTTTATTTTTAACAAGCCGTTCCCCACCACTTCGTTTGTGTGGAATTTAACAATATTATCGCACGAAACACTAATTCTGTTTTCTTTTTTTAAGTTAGTCAGTCAAAGCCCCGTCAAGATCGGTCCAAATGTCTAGGTGATTAGCCGGAACAAACAGACATTCTTTTTATTAATATTTTTTATTATAATTTCCATATATGTATATTTCAAATACATTAAGAAAATCCTGTTAAAATGACACTACAAACGGGCATTTCAATTGTATTTATTTACATAGATAAGATCCCTTTTCTTCCATAAAAAAAGTCTTCCATAAAACGAGTACGAACATATTAAACTGCCACTAAGATCATTAGAAAAAAGTCTCGAGACTAATGTTCTAATGACTTGCCTAGTTGTTCTTTATAGATAATTAATAAAAGTTGAACGGAACGGTTATTTATAATATATTAAATAATCACACATGTTTAATTCATTGAAATATATAAAGAATATTGAACCATTTCAACTTTACACTTTTATCAGTAACATTACCAATTATCAAAAGATTTAATCATTCATATTTGCTAAATATTAATTATACAAATTGAACAATTACCAACATATTATAAAATTTCCACAAAACTCGGGTGAAATAAATCTCCCCACAAATCCGCGGCAAGAAGGTCCGCGTAAGCACACAGACCTCACGCACACACTGAAACAAGCGATCTGATTGGGCAAGAAGTTGTAGAACGATGCCTCCCCCCGCGCACCAACGTCCTTGCGGCCACCGACCGAAGCCGGCTCTTGAGCTTAACCACTTCAACTTACTAAGTAAGTTACCATGATATACATACTAACTTAGAACCTGCATCCACTCGTACCACTTATGTATCAGTTTCATTACCGTACTGCAACGGTTTTTGTACCTTGATGTGCTCTGTGGTTTTTACGTCTTCATAAAAATGAAGTTTTATAATAAAGCTATAAAATATTCAATAATAGAACTTACAGATTATCTTTTTACAAAGTTATTTCTACCTACAAGGTATTTTCTACCTGCCCATGAAAATAGTTTAAAAAAATATATAGATTTTAATATCATGTAATAGGTGTGTGAATATGACTCCGCCCCTTTTTGTCAAAATAAAACACATTTGTTCGCTTACAAAATTAAAAAAAAAATTATTGAAAGTATGCTCCATCTGCAGCTACAACCTTCGCCCATCGTTCAGGTAGTTTTCGTATTCCTTGCTGGAAGAAGTCCTGGTCTTTTGAGCTTATCCAGTTGTCAATCCAAATTTTGATACTTTCACATGAAGTAAACTTTTCTCCAGTAAGGTCTGTCTGCATCGTCCGGAATAGGTGGTAATCCGAAGGAGCTATGTCTGGTGAATATGGCGGGTGGGGTAACACTTCCCAGTCCTGTCCCTCTAAATATCTTTTTACGACTTCTGCGGTATGCGGTTTGGCATTGTCATGCTGAAGAACTAATTTGTTATGTCTATTCACCCATTCTGGTCGTTTTTCTTCTATGGCTCGCTTCAAACGCATTAGTTGTCGTCGGTAAACTTCTCCATTAATAGTTTCAGAGGGTTTGAGCAACTCATAATATACAATACCTTTCTGATCCCACCAAATACAGAGCATGACCTTGGCACAGTGAATATTTATTTTTGGCTGTGATGGGCCTGGTTCGCCTGGTTTCACCCAAGCTTTTTTGCGTTTAGGATTTTCGTAGCGTATCCATTTTTCGTCTCCTGTGACTATCCGATGCAAAAATCCTTTTCTTTGCTGTCTTTGAAGCAGCATTTCACAAATGGTTTTCCGACGTTCCATGTCTCTTTCTTTTAAATCATGTGGAACCCAGTAACCGGCTTTTTGAATCATTCCCATCATTTGTAAACGCTTTGCAACAGTTGAACGATCAACATTTAATGCTGCAGCTAATTCTGATTGAGTTTGGCAAGAATCTTCCGCCAATAATGCTTCCAATTCAGCATCTTCAAATTTTTTTGGTGGTTTTCCATGTTCTTTATCCTCAGTACTAAAATCGTTATTTTTAAATCGTCGAAACCATTCCTTGCAAGTTGTATTAGACGGAGCATGCTCACCATAAATCTCCACAAGCAAACGATAAGTTTCCGCTGCAGTTTTCTTCGCAATAAAATAATGTAATAACACTTCCCGCAAATGACGTTTATTTGGAATAAAAACCGACATTTTCGAAAAGGTGAAAACAATTGTTGCTTACACTTCAACCAAATATCATAAAATGCGTTAGATAGCTGACATTCAGTACTATCGAATACAAGTATGGTCATTTATTAGTACACGTAAACAATACTAAAAACGACATCTGTTGAGAAAGGGCGGAGTCATATTCACACACCCAATATTTACATCCGAAACATACGTTATTTGAGAATTAAAAATGTTGAAATAAGCTTAAAATGAAGATCAATAAATGTTAGAATTCTTTAAAACATAACTTCATAGTTTAAAACTGGATATTTATAGATAGAAATACGTACTAGATTTTCTTTATATTCATATAAATATAACAAGCATTTGTCCACGTCTAAGCTGGCATTGGTGTAAATTTTTTAAAAAGAATTAATTTCTGTATGTTAAATATCATTTGATAACGTGTAAAAATTTCATGTTAATCGATTTTGTAGGTAAGTCGTGAAAGCAACCAAACAATCATTCGAATTTATATTCGAATAATTTTATCACAAAGAAGACTGCAAAAATACAAATTAAGTGCCATAAACTTACATTGTGAGCCTCAGATATCTAAGCTACACCAAAAATACTGTCATAAAGACATTTGTCTAAAAGGTTTAAATAGAGAACTCGAGTATTCAATTTTTTTTTTCGTTTCCGCTGCACTATAGTTCTTCATTCTCCCAAACAGAACTGAAATAAATCTATTGGCACCTAATTTATCAGGGTCAACCCAACGATCTGCAAAAAACAAAAAGTTAACTTGACATTTTTAGACACGGCACCCGTTGTTGAATATGATACAACAATATTTCTTCTTTGTTTATTTGATATGGGTGTTTCAGCAGTGGCCTCATAGATCAGTTGGTTCTGGCTCTGCCTTCTGCGTTGTAGGTTGTGGGTTCCATTCCCACTTACAAATTTACAACAAGCATTTTTGTGATTGATATTTGATTTATGTCTGGGTGTTAATATTGTATTAGGTGTCTCTCTCTCTCTCTCTGGTCGATCCTTCATGACTGAAGATCGCGATCACCATGTATAGTCAGTGTATTCGTGAGTCGTCTCCATCGGTTTCTGTCTGTGGCCATCCGGACTACTGTCTCAAACTTAGTAGAGTGGCCCTCTTAGGTGGTATTAGGTGTATGTATTTACAAAAAACGTAGTCTATCAAAATGAGTATTTTATCAGTTATCTAGTTCCCATTGTACAAGCTATGCTTAGTTGGCTCTTTAGTCAACTTAGGCCACTCAAACTTATCCCGCGGGATCAGTTGACCTAATAAATGTTTTTAATCGAGCAACTGATACATTTGATGACTTGTATCGACACGAAAAAAAGTATGTAACTTTAGATATATGAAAACAACAACGCGACCACTAACGCGCAAATGTCGGATTATACGAATACGACTACTTGCCAATCACAGACATGAATCTCACAATTATAACATCACTATTTCGGGCTATATTTATTATTATTTTTACGATTATTCTTAACTAACCGCAATCCAGCCATCGTTTCCTCGGTCTACCTCTTCCCACATCTAAAACTTTTCTAGTTATATTCGTCCCTCTACATTACTTGATCATACCATGCCAATCTACTACTTCTATATAACATGATCATACCTTCTTTAGTACTTATAAACATCGACATAGTATCTCTGAAAGAGTTCTACATATTTTCTATAACTGGGGTACTCGGGAAACCGTGGACTTGGACGAGAAATCCGAAATTACCCACCACTGGCAGCCAGTTTCATAACATCAAAAGCATTTTCATTAAAAGCATAATTTATTACCATAATATTACCATGACTTGACACTTCAACAAGTAGATTTCTATCGTGGGTGGTATGCAGGAATCTTTTACCACATAAAAATATTAACCTACGCAGTAAATACCGCAGATATGCAAATGATTGTATCTGTAGCCTCGTGAGCTTAGCATTTTCGATATCATAGGTATATTTATTAAAAATATTACATATTTTAGCGTAAAGAAAAGGAAATATCACCGAAATTAATTAAACCTTTTAGCAGATAGATACATTTTTTTTCTCTCGATTCAGTGAAGTATAATAAAATGTATTTCCAATAGAAATTTTTACCTACTCATCCTCATTTATTCAGCCTTAGAAATGCTATGGAACACTTGGTTTTGGACTAAACTATTACTGACACAAACAAATAGGTAATTTCACATAGTTTGTTATGTAAGACCTAATTTAAAATAAATATATGCTATAAACTTCAAACGGTACCCGTAATTTCAAAACATTACCTTTGTGAAAATACCTTGCATTTTACATCCATTCTCCCACTTGCAAATGAATGGTCCTTTACATAAGTATCTTGCATAAACATTCATATTGAAATCTAGGAACTCATAACTACTGTCATTACTATCACAAGGTATAACTTTAGTACCATCTGCTCTTTTGTGTACCGGTATAACAATTGAGTTATTATAAATTATTCGACTGGCCCCACTCGGTAGCGGGACTGCCTTCTGCCCTGTAGGTCGTGAGTTCGATTCTCTCAGGATAACCATTCGTGTGACCGACAGATTTTTGTTCTGTATCTGGGTGTCAATATTTATTTGCAAAAAAGTTCTTTAAAAGTATTCTGTCACTTATCTAGTACCCATAGTACAAGCTATTCTTAGTTTGAGGCTAGATGGCGCTGTATGAAATGCCCATGAATATTTATTTTGGTTTGGGTGTCAAGACAACCTTGGGCTGCGCTAAATAATATCGCCAAATGACCGTCAAAATCTACGCGTAATTGATTGATTGTTTAGCAATTACCAATCACAACTCGTGGATTGCGCCCGATGATATTTTTGACGATATTTATTACGACAGTAAGTAAAGTTAGATAAATCAAGACAGCCTACCATTACAACATGAATGAAATGTAGCCTTATGACAACGGTAGATATTCTTTGCTAGGTCTCTTTACAAAGTACTTGCACCACATCTAACTTTCGACATTTCGACATTTTAATTCGACAACAATTTTTATAGATGAAAGAAAATACCTAATATGTACTATAGTATAAAACTACAATATAAAAACTGTTTAACGAGAATCACCGCCCGACCATTCATTTTAACAACATTTAATTATGCAGATGATCAACAAGCTCAATCTTCACAAATAAATCAAGATTACAACCACAAAAACACAGCAGAAATCTAAGAACCCATTTACTAAATTACCGTTTTTTATGCATCCTCCTGTCAAACCTTATAAAATTTGGTTTGTTTTTTGTTTTATTACAAAAGTTCCTTGTATGGTAGTACACCTACACAACTGAGAAATTTAATATATGGTATTCAATACGCATTACTTAACTTTATTAAATCACGACCAAGGTACGCGACAAACCGTGACAAATCTGTATCGGATTACCCTATCTAATCTCAAGATGCGGCTAAGACCTTGCCCTCACGATGTGTGCTCTTGATAAAATAAGATAAAAAACTATCCACGAAAGATTACCGAACACCGGTATCAGTGGAGATCAGTCAACATGGGAGCTTTAAGCAGCAAAAGTTTGAAAAATTGGTTCAAAGTTGATAAATACGAATGGAACAAAATAGATAGCCATCTCATTACGTAAGAGATTATGTAGCTGATAAACTTTTCGATGATTTACAAAACAAAACAGGATTTTAGAAAAATGCTAAGTACGTATTCTACGAACTCATTGAGATGATGTCGAGAGCCATCTGCTCTCACCAAAAACCCGCGTAAATTTGTCAAGGTCCTCTGCGGTCAACAAAGTATAACTAAATAAAAAAAATATATTGATACGATACACTTTTCATTGATTTCTTGGGCCTGATTGATTTCGGCTGCATCATTAGAACAGCTCAACAATAAATCATAATTTTATTAACGTCTGATTTTAAACGCATGTGATATATTTCATACATATATACCACACCTGGTAGTTCGCTGCCAATCAGTGGTGCAATCGCGCTGCTGTGTTCCGGTGAAAGGGTGTGAGTGTCGTTTTAATTACGGGTGTATGACACTTTCCATCCCCGACTCATAGTGACGGGTGCAAAGCAATGCGACTTGCATCTTCTCATACTTAGGTCGGAAGAACCTAAGTCGTATTTCTGTTGTCTATTGGCGGCGGTAACCACTTATCATCAGTTAGGTCGTCAGCTCATTCCGCCACATTTATCGCATTAAAATCTTTTTTACCAGAAACGCTTACACATTATTTTAATAAAATTAATCCTAAACCAACAAGTCCAGTGCAATATTTCAGATTGAGATTCATAGAAAGTCTAGATAATCCATACACTTAACAAACATCAACACAGTAAGTTAGAAAAAACATATATAAAGTTGACCGATTTGGTTCAGATCTTCTAATTTGGGTGATCGGAAAGTGTAACTGTTCCAAAATTCCACAACTCTCGGATGTGTAACGGACCTCGAAGTTCACGTGGGCAGAACCTCATGTTACATGTTACTGTTTGTCATTTCACAACTGCATGCTAACACAAGCTTGCAAGCTTGGAAACTGTGGTTGTCGTCAACCAGGTTGTATCTAACAGTTTCCAACCGTATCTTTTTAACAAGAGAGAGCAGACTCCCGCTTCCCTCACAGCTCAGTATTTAGTATCTCTGCCTTTTACACCACAGGTCGCGGGTTCGATTCCACCCAGGACAAATATTCTGACAGATATTTGAGACATTGCGATCTCGTAGGTGCAACGGAATGAGTTTTCTCATAAACATTCATTTTTGTTGTTGCTGTTGTTATGAACAGAATCAACCACTTAACAGACGTAAACTTAACAAATAAGATTAGCTAAAACATGAAAACTAATTGTGATTTGACAAATCTGAAAGCATGTTTACTTGTGCGTCTAAAATGTCCTCTATTCGCAGCGATATTATATACATATTTTTTTTGTAATATCTTTGTCTATTCGAGTATCGTTTGTACACGTCAAATATCTTTAGGAAGAAATTAATTCCTATTTGAGTACGCTTAAGCTGAAGCACCAGCACGAACCGTCACTAATTTAGTTGATTTTTTCTTAGGAACTCAAAAGTAAGTAGATACGAGAACATTGAATTTATCATGATGAAGGATGTTATAGAATAGGTAGGACTCGGTTGAAACTTATGTGACACAAACTTCTACTATCTAATCGTCAATCGTTTTATATATTTAAAACAGAAATACCTGTGTCTCATTGAATATGCGAAGTGGCTAGAAATCTTACCTACTCTCGTTTCCTAATCACTACAATCTGAGCTACTTCAAGTATAGAATCAATAAGCAGCACCCTTTGAAAGTTTTGTTTACAAATTCAGTTTTCTTGGAATTTACTTTCCAAGAAGACGCGTGATGGTTTAATTTTAGGTGTAACGTTTTATTCTTCTCTGTAGCGAGAGTTTCTTAACCACGTTTTCAAAACTCACTGCTCTTAAGGATTGCAGACCTGAATTTGATATTAATTTCAACTTGATAGGGTCTAGCCAGACATCGAAGTGACTCTATAAGGGTTCCTTTTTTTACTTTTGAATTACGGAACCCTAAATAGGATTGGGCTTCGTAGATTAATCTAATGGATACTGTCGCTTCTTGAGAGTGAGCTTGTGTCTTTCAATTGGATTTAGCTAGCGGCCGGTACGGACACAAATAAGGTTGCACAAGTTTGTTCATAACATTGGATTTTAACAAAACAAGCAGTCAAATTAATATAATTAACTCCTGAAACTCACAAATGCGACTAAACTACTTGACTTTGTATTAACATTGTGACAAAAACAAAAGTATTACAGTATTTAATAAAAGCTCAAAATGAATGTATTAAAGTTTCAAAATTGAACGTAGGTAGATACCTAACAATAACAATCCATGCCCCAGACAATAGTCAGCACACAAACTCAGACGAATGGTGCCCATTTGGTGACAAAGCTGCCTTTTGTGCGTCTTTTTATCACAAGGGTTCAGTGTGGTCTGGTTATAAAACATAACGTGCTTTTGTTACCCATATCAGACATTTTAAACCTTATATCAGCTTTTTAGAGTTGGTTATATCGTAGCAGTTATTATAGCAGCAAATGCTTACGTCTGAATAATTTACATTGTTGCAACCAAAACGACACGATAATTTTGCACTGAACGAGAAATATATGTGATTTCTTTAATTAACCATTTGGTTAAATTATCGTGTTTGGGCACAAAGTGATCACAGGATTATTGTACAGGTTGTTCTGTATTTTTACCCGATTACGGCGAAGCGAAAAAAAGAGATGATTTTAGCCCGTATGTGCATATTAAAATTTGACAAGCTTGTAATGAAACCTTCGTTAGAAGCGTGTTGATCGTCCGCTGGTGTGTATGACAGTTCTTGGAATTAATTCAAAATGGCGAATTCGGTTCGTAAATAAGCAATACGAAAAGTAATAAAATATTTTCAAACATTACATGAAATAGTTTTAGTTTGATATATAATTCACATTTAATATTATTTCCTGTATACCTGTAATTAGAGATCGATAAATGTATTCTACTAAAAAGATGCAAATAAAAGCCAAAGCGCGAAACATTATTTAAAATATAAATGTTTGTTCAGTGTTTGGTTGGTTAATATTTTAAAAAGTTTTATATAAGTATTTTATCAGTAATATGGTTTCCATACTATGCTTAGTTTGGAGCTACATAGTTGTGAAATGTCCGTGATTATTATATTTATTTATTCTACACACCCTGTGATAATAGTGGGCAGACCACACAACCAATGACAACTACTTTTCCGTAATTCCCTAATTTGTACTTACATATTTTATGGAAAACATCGGTTTGCATACAGATTTCCTATAATTTGGATCACCAAGGTTTATAAGTTTATTTCTGTGTACAACATTCACTGCCCCTAAGTAAATAATTTAGTTTATTATATAATATTATTTTTTATCAAATACCAGCGATATGTCACCGCTGATTCGCGGATTTTTAAACAGTAATTATCACTTGTTAAGAGATTAGCGGCACCTATAAACAATATAAATACAAGTCAGGTCTTCCCCTACTAAATTTTGAAAAGATCCAAGACGGGTAATAAAACTTTCAGTCAGAAGATATAGTATGAAAATTCGCGTATTTTCATAAAAAAATGTACCCGATTCGAGAGTTTATATTAAAAAGTAGGTACTCTTCTGCACCCCTGTCAACATCTATGAAACATTTTATTAAAATCTAAATCTTTTTATGACAAGACGCAAATAGGTAAAACTTTGTGTACTGTAGGTACAAATCTATATATTATGGCAGCACCATGTTGTATGTCAAATTTACATTGACTTAATGGATTAAGAATGTAGAACGATACCTAATTAAATGAAATGAAAGGTATACGATTTACTATCAGTCTTGGATACTTTCCATTGTTGCCATAATTTAAATTAAAAATCTCTAACAAGTATTGTATTTGTTAGTATATTTCCTCGTATGAGAAAACGCCAGCGGCAATGACTAATGATTAAGCTGGCCACAAAGTATTTCGAGTTTTTAGAAGCAATTAGTGTTAGTAGATAGCCCGTAATGATAAGCCAGTTACAATGGTATTTAAGATGCGCAATGCACAATACAACAATTGTCGCTTATCCTACTCGTAAAAGGTGAAAAGGCTTATGAGAATCTGCCCTATTTCTTAGGAAAACTAAGAATCGACGCGAATTCAAAGGAGGAATTCATTTAAGAGTTCAAAGACATAATTCTATAATGATTATGCTACCTTTGTACAGTCAATATACTGCAGCCCTTTAATAATTAAATCTATACAATTATATAAAATTAAAGTATCTGTTTGGAATTGCAAAATAACAGTTTTTAACTGTGTGTACTTGAGTGTATGGTAACTATAACAAAAATACTATTTTTAAATGTTTGAATGTCCGTCTGGACCGATTTTTACGAGACTTTCTCTGGCAAATAGCTGTTATAAGGAGTAACTTAGCATACTCCTTATAAAACTAACAACTTTTATTGTAGACAATAAAGGAATTAGGGTACCGCACAAAAAATGATTAAGTATTTTAAAAGTGTTAATCCAAAACCTTCCAAAGAAGATGTTTATGTTGTATATAATTCGTGTGCTACTTTTTCTCACTAAAACTAATAGGGGATGGGTAAACTTTTCACGAAACAAGCGGTAATGGTTGACAAAATCAACAGCGGCGAACGAAGCCGTAAAAGCTAGTAGAAAATAAAAACGGATAAGAATAGATGGGTAACAGCTCTATATTTGCATGATGACGTCATATATCGCAATGGTGGAACGTAAATGTACATTATCGTAATCTCGCATTTTGAGGTTAATCTCATTCACACGAGACGTTTTGGCGGGAACTCGCAAAGTGATATTGTTTACGAAAGTGGTGTTAATAAGGTATAATTTAATTATATCGTAAGGTAAATGTGTTTTAAATGGTTTGATTTCAGTTCACATGCGAAATAAAAAAAGTACGCGGATTTTTAAATAATCCTTCTGTTGACTGGTTCTTTTATCCAACTATACCTACCTACAGTAATAGTATTGTATATAGGCAGAGATAAAATGAAAGGTTTTTTTTATTATAATACTAGCGACCCGCCTCAGCTTCACACGATTAATCGAGCATTATTGTCATATCAGAAACGACCCGTGCGAAGACGGGGTGAGTTGCTAGTACTACATATAAACCTTCCTGTTGAATCACTCTATCTATTACTGAAAACTGCATTAAAATACGTTGCATGGTTTAAAAGATCTAAGGGTACAAACAGCGGGAGCGACTTTGTTTAATACTATGTAAAGGTTTATTGCAGTTATTATTATGTATTATGTGCAGTTAGTAAGATAAATTGTTACCATATAATAATACAATTAATTATGACAAAGAGTATTGACAGTTCCCTCTTGAAATCATTCTGAAGAGACCGAATTAACTAGCTGCGCCCTACGGTTCTACCCGCGGTTGGCCAACCTACGAGAATACTTATTATATTTTTTTCTGATAAAAAGTGAATGAATAATAAATTAGCAAACACAAAAAATATATCAGTATTGAGTAAATGTTTTTTTTTTTTTTTCATTGAGTAAAGAAGTGTCTTATTAAGTTATTTCACAACTTTTTCTTAATAAACTTTTCATTGAAAAGCAATGAAACTTACACAAAAAAATACAACACCGATAATTACCATCGATTCATGACGTTTACACTTTCACGCGCCTTCGATTTACTAGCGCATAGAAGATGCGCTAGTAAACCGAAGGCGCGTTCTTCGCTTTACTATCGCATCTTCTTTTACTTTAGGAGAGTCCAGATAGATAGAGACATAGATAGAGATTGAAAGAAGTGCTTGTTAGAGATGGCATGTCACACGAGAATAGGCCCCAGGCCACGTTGAACCGGAAACCTCGACGATTCTATCTTAACGGCACGGGTAATTTATCGCCGTAACAAATGATAATTGACAAAGTCAGGCTTTCCCCGACCCGGAGCTTGCCTTCAAAAACTGGCCAGCCACCATACTTTGCGTACATAATAGGGTTTTGAAAGCGAAACGGACACCTGTAAAGCTATAACTATACAAATAAATCAAATCGAAGCGTCAGTTTGTAATGTCAACATACTCGTAACTAACGAACGAATTTTTTTGTAATTTAGAATTAAATAATCGATCTCCTTTTTGCTTATGAATATTTCAAAGATTATCTGGATACCAACTTATTGTTATGTATAAAGTTTTGTTATGGATGAATTTAATTCTGTATTTGTTCTGCTTGCATTGTTTACTTACTGCTAATCTTATACTTACCAATTATATATTTCTCATAAAGTGAAATATTATTTCTTTTGAGAGCAAAGCGTTTTAATAATTGAATTTTGGTCCAGTTGCTTGCGTCCTTAGGTGAGGACCCCCTACACACCTCCTGGTTGATGCCAAACGAGCAACAAAAAGTAACAGTAGAATTTATGCCAAGCCAAAATAATTCGAAACGTCACTTTTTAAAACAAATATGTGGCTACTATAATTTTAGGGTACCGCGCATAAAAACAATATGTTTAATTCCACGCAGATGAAGTTGCGGGAAACAGCTAGTTGCATATATTACCTACACAGAAATACCGTTGTCCCAAGCATACCCATAGTCTAGACCACTGATACCTGAAGTGGTATTTATCGACCCCCAGGGGTCAACGGCAACATGTAAGGGGTGCGTCAGCGAAACAAAAATGAGACCTACATTAGGCAGTTCGATTCAACTATGGCTTTCCATGAACACAGATAAAACACATACGTATAAATATACAAAGAAGGAAATGAAACAATATTAGCTAAACATAGCATGTGGTCTACAAGACAAAAAGTTTGGAGACCTGTGGTCTAGCTAGACTATAGAAACTACGATAGTTGTAAGCTTGCTTACCTGTTCTTTACAGATCACCTAATTTAAGCAACTCTTGGCCCGGTCAGAATTTGAATGGGTGACCATTTAGTGGCATTAGAACAGAGCGCTTCCGTGCTTTTGAGGCCACGTTGTCGGTCCCGGCTATATAATATAAATTAGTCAAAATCAGCACATCTTCGCGAATATGTAATACGGTCTCCGAGATGTTTCTTGCTCTTCCCCTCGTTAGTCGTTTAGCGCCTTAAGCCGACACTACACCGTGAGCTAAATCTTATTTCATGAAAAGAAAACGTAGCTTGGTCAGCTAAGTCAGTTCTCACATTTGTATTATAAAGGAGAAAGTTTGTATATATGAGTGTGTGTGTGTTTGTAAGTGTATATGTGAGTATTTGTGTAACAAACAACCGTACAAAATAAATCAATTTTCAGCTATCTCCAAACATGTTCAGTACAGTTTAAATTTATTGCTTACTGATAAGATTCGCTGCTGGAGTGGTCATGATAAAGAGTCGCTACTCCATTTCCTTTACTGGACATCATTAGGGTATCTCTACATCTGATATACAATGTTATTACGAACATCATTAGATCAGAATTAAATTATGAGAACCCGGTTGGTTTAACTGGTCACACTAATGAATACCGAAGCTAATGAATTCGAAATTATTGCATTTGATGTTCTTAGGAAGGAGCGGACGGCCAACTCTCTCTACATGCGAACAAACTACATGTTTTGAACCAACAACTAAGATTTTCAACCAACCTCCAGAAGGTTCTTAATTCGGTGGTATTTTTTTTTTATTTGATCCCTTAGAACTCCTTCATTAATCATACGATAAAGAAATTTTAATTTTAATTTTATTTTAATACAATATTAAAGGATTTACTTTCATATTCAGACAGAAACTATGAAAAAGATGCCATCCAAATAAACTTAATTGCGTATTTTGCTTTTTTGTTCGCCCGTTGTATACCAATTTGGATGTTTCATTTTCTAGTGTACCAGATATGAGCGAAAAATAAGGTATGAAAGTATTGATATCGGCCTTTTCGACTTTTTTAATAAATCGCTTGTTCGCCGCCATTCAGGTGGACTCGCATTACTGTGTTCAAGTGGAAAGGTGTGGATGTCAGTGGAATTACAGGCTCATGAGAAACATCGCCGTCTCACTGTGACGAACCTAATGTAATGCGATTTGGGTCTTCTTATACTTTAAATAAGCCTTATGAGCGTGAAGTAGTAACAAACATACACACACATAATATCAAACTATAGGTAAGCTTAACTAGCTGCGATCTGTTTACCGGTTTTACCGGCGATTTTCCGAATTTAAAAGTAATTATGTGGTAATCCGGGATATAAGCTATCCTGGTACCTAATTTCATCCAAATCCTATAAGCCCTTTGAGCGTGAAGGAGCAACAAACATAGAGAGAGACACAACAAACATCTGTGACCGTCACAAATGTTCTGAGCGGTAATCGAACCTACAGTGTTGCGTGCTGAGAGGCCAGTCATGTGAAGATACATAGGTGGGGTATTAAAATAATAATAGATAACAATTTACCTAATAGCCCTTCTGTTGAGCCTCACCAGTCGTGACTGCAATCGACACTGCAGCCTGCCTTGACATGAATATCCTATGATTGTAACTGCATATCAATGTTTTAAAATAATTATTATATTGACGAGCCTAACCCGGCGTGTGCACGTTACAAAAATAAATATTTTTTTGTGCCTAATGCATTGTTTTAGTGGTCCGAAACCATCTTCGCATTTGCCTTTCTAATGAAACCGGGCACATCGCAGAAACAATTTTTGTGTTTTATCTTTACAATACGAAAAGGCAAACCAATTAACGATTCATCTTTTTGTAAGAACGTCATAAATAGTACAGATTAACTGTGCTCCGCGGTGTTGGTCATCCCACGCTACTAATACGACTATTTCCGGGATAAAAAGTAGCCTATGTGCTATTCCAGACTATAATCTATCCCTGTGCCAAATTTTATCCAGATCCGTTCAGCCGTACTTGCGTGATTGAGTAACAAATATCCATCCATCTTTCCAAACTTTCGTAGTAGTCAAATATTCATGTATTATACATACGCAGCGCCCTCTAGCCCCAGATTAAGCATAGCTTGTACTATGGGAACTAGATCACTGATAATTATATTATATAATTAGAATAATTATATAATACTTTTTTTTAAATATACATCAAGACACAGAACAAACATCTATGTTTGTCACACTAATACTTGTCCTGGGTTGGAATCGAACCCACAACCTTTTTTTTTTTTTTTTTTACATGGTGAAATACGTTTACGTATCGTCCCTCCCGGGGGGGGGAGGGGTATGTCGGACTCAGCTTATAAAGCTGAGTGCCACTACTGACTAAAACCCCATGATGCTCTCTCTTGGCTTACGACGGGGCTACGGGAATCGCGATATGCATACATCCGCGGCCCCGTCAGCGTCGAACCCACAACCTACAACGTAGAAGGCATAGTTACTATGACCTTTAAGGCCACTATTATCATTTGTTATTACTAAAAATAACTATTAAATTATGGTTATGTAACGATATAAAGGCCAACCCGATGTTAAATGGTTACCTCCGCCCATAAAAATAATAATACGACTTACGTTATCCCCGATGCAAGTGTGAAAAGACCCAAAGCATCGCCTTGTGTTGACTATAAAAGCATTTCAAAAAATGGTGTAGGATAAAAGCTAAAAGAAAATTATAGTATAAAAATGAGGTTATTCTCGATACCTCTACAAAAATCTGAAAAGGGTAAACTATCTCTACCATTGGCCTGCCCTTGAAATATTGTCAACATGATCAATTTGGAATAGCTTGATATCTTACTACTGAGCTTACTTCAGTAAACCAACATTTAATGTTGACAAGTTATTATGTAAGTGTTGTAAATTGTAGAGTCGTAAATGTAAAACCAACAACATCTAGCTATGAAGCAATGATGATTCCAATGTTACTCGCACATCTGTATTAGTTTTATTACACACCTGAGGCACGATTCTTTATAATCTCGATTGTAATGCCCCACAGCTCAGTTATTATAGTAGTAACTCGGGTTTTTACGCTTGTAATGGGTTTGATTCCTACCCAGGACCATCATTTGTGCGACGAACATAGATGTTTTTTCTGTTAATATTTATTATAAGTATGGTAATATGGTCTAGATGGTAATATATAAATAACACCCAGACGTGTATACATTTACAGAATAAGTATGTATTTACATAGAAAAAGAAAGAGAAAAAAAAAGGATTTTTTTTATTGTATATAAGTAGTATTTTCCTTTGTCGGTAAGATTTTTGTTCTAAGGTTGACAACAAAAGATCCGAAAATAAATGAAACATAAAAATTGAGCTCCCGTTCTAAAACTTCGTCTGTTTCCACAAAAATCAAAAAGTGTATTAGCTTTTTGTATGAAGACTTTATGGGTACTTTGCATTTCCTTACATTTCTGTGAATATTTTTTTAATTTGCATAAATGTTCTGGATGTACTGTTCTTTGAAAAACTTAGTTAATATTCCGATTTCCAGTTCGTTTTTACCCATACCAAAACTCTTCGGTCTTCTTTTTTTTTTTTTTCAAACTTCGGTTTTCATTAATATAAAACTCGTAGCAACTAAAGTATCTCTAAAAGGCGATTTTTGTTTCGATGTAGGGATAGAGGCAAACTCTATCTGATGGGAGTCAAATAAAAAAAAAAACTATATTATACGATTCATATAATACAAGCTCTACTTAGTTTGGGGCTGGATGGCGCTCTGTCTAAACTTTTTTTTTAATTATTACCCCGCTCTCTGTGAGATGTGTAAATTAATCTCATTCTTACAAGAATCGTGTCCCTGTTTGTGTACAGTAAACGCATGCAACGTTTTTACGATCACCGTGATGTCTTCGAGTATCTAAGTTTTGTAATTTGGTAATTTTGTTACCAATTTTACTACCTGTCATAACTGTTCCTATGAACTAAAGTTATTACCTAAATCACTGCGTGGAACGAAATGAAGTAATAGACTCACTTGGGGAGGTTCAACTTAATATTACATTCTATTCTATACAAATAAATAAATGTCTATTTGTAAATCAAAATAACAGTTTTTAACTAAATGCATTTTAAGGTACATATGGTACAAATTATAATTTTTTTGTCGGTCTGTTTACTCCGGCTAATATCCGAAGCGGCTGGACCAATTTTGACGGGTCTGGCAGATAGCTGATGTTATAAGGAGTCACATCATCATCCCACATTAAGTGGGGTCGGCACAACATGTATTTTTCTTCCATTTCCCTCTGTCAGACGTCATCTCAGTACTCACTCCTTTCTTACGCATATCATCTTTCACACAATCCATCTATCATTTCTTTGGTCTATTGTCTTATATCCTTCCACATCCATAGTCTCATATCCCGAGAAATTACATTACCTCACTACAACAGCAAGATTATTAAATATGAAATTTAATATGGAACTGGCATGGTGAGACAACTGTCTTGATATGGCCAGCTAGCTTTCTACATCCGAATCCAGTGTATCCTGACCTGTGGCGATGAATGGAACTAAGAATGGTGCGAGTCTTTAGAGCTTGAACTGAGATAGCTAGCGGCATCTTAATGGGTCCAGATATGTTTGTTAATGGTTTAGTTTCACTTCATTCGCTTCTGTAAGCCTGGGGCATATTTCGTAGGTGTTTGATGACGTTCCATAGCTTTGTTAAAGAAAACGGCCTACTCTTGATAAGCTAGAGTGCACGGGCTTTAATCTACCACGAAAGCCCAATCCATAGAATGTCACCAAATTGTTAGTTCATATGCCGATTTCCCCACGATGTTAACCTTTAGACGGCTCCGTGGCTTAGTAGGTAGTAGCCCTGCCTTCGAAGCGAGGGGTACCGGGTTCGATTCCGGTCCGGGGCACAGTTTGTGTGGCGAGCATGAAGTTTGATGGCAGGGACAAACACTCAAGACCCGAGGTCCATGCCATCTGCGACACAGGGAATCCTAGTGCAGAGGTATGAGTGTGTAAACTTTTATGTTTATCATTTTGAAAAACAATTGACCAGTATCGAAAAAAACATTACTTTCATTTATTTATATTACGACTTTAGGGGAATAATTTATTTATGAAATTTCTATGAGTTCACCTAAGATGTACCTACACACATCAAATTAAAAGAAAATCCAAATAGGGTTCACAAATGACACAGTCATGAAAAAACATACGAAAAAAAATCGTACAACCTAACCGATAACCTCCTCCTTTTTTGAAGTTTGTTAAAAATGTACGACTATGACATGGTCGTACGCGCGCTACAGAAATTAGGATCGCAGGTTCTATAATTATAATGAACGATTTCCGAAAGATAACATTAAGATCGGGTTTCCTAAAATACCAATATAGTTAAATGACATCATTAAAATGTTGCTATTGGAAATAAGACTGCGTAGTTTCTTACATAACGTTTTCACACACCATACGTTCAAACGTAATTACTTACGTCCGTCTAAGTCAAGTAACTTTCTGCCCAGTCAGTACTCAGATGGGTGACCTTTTAATGCCTTTGAACATTCAGAGGGCACGTTTAGATGTCATTCCCGGTCATAGATGATAAGCCGTAAAGGTGGTATTCGGACTGCTTGAAAACTTGCACTGCCAAAATCCTAGCCAAAATACAATACATCAACTTCCTCAAGGACAAAACTACAATTTATTTAACACATACATCAACGTCGGAACGTTGATGTATGTGTCTTCAAATAAAACCTGCCATTCAAGTCCAAGTTCTTCAAACAAACAATTAGTAGTTATTACTATTATTAAATTAAACAAACTATTAGTTCAACGATATAGTTATAAATAAATATATTTTCTTTCTTTCTTTCTTTTCTTCTATATAATTCATTGAGTTACCGAGAATACCATAAAACAGATGTAGGTTGGAGTCAACACATATCTTCGCAAAGTTAACGCTATATTGTATTTAAAAGGTACCAGACAGTCCACTGTTGCGGATGCATGTTGGAGGAGGAAGCGTCAGTCCCTGCATAATGTTAGTTAGTCAAAGTAAAAACTGGCTTAGAAGTTGAAAGGGTCAGGCTTTCCACAAAAGACAAAAAATTATGCTGTAATGTGCCTATTAACTCTCCTCTAATTGCTCTGCAGGCAATGACATGTAGTGGTTACGGTGCGCTTCGTGCCTTGGCGTGGCTAACGAAGTAGGGTGACAGCAGCCGATGTTCCTGGAGTGCAGGTCTGGGATCAAGTGGCCGTGGCGGGCTTGCGGATATCGTTTGTTCCCGTGTTCCGTCAATAAACGGCAGAGGCACCGTGAAGTTTTAGTGAGGTACTAGGTGTTATTACCTAGTCCCATATAAAAGTTCTGTCTCCTCA
Organism: Aplocera efformata; assembly: GCA_921293045.1. NCBI lineage: Eukaryota > Metazoa > Arthropoda > Insecta > Lepidoptera > Geometridae > Aplocera > Aplocera efformata. The sequence continues at coordinate 6,224,359 of OV121057.1, forward strand.
TGGCAGAACGGATGGCGTGTGCATATCTCCATATAAAAAGAAGCATGCGGTATACGATGCAGTATTATTCATTTACCTGAATTATAATTTAAAAGAAAGAACAAGGGTTAGAACCCAAGTTGGATGAAATTGGCCTCGCAGATGGACCATACCAATGCTCCGAGTTTCTCTTGTGTTATTATTAAATTACATTCAATTCATTTAATAATAACACAAGAGAAACAGTCCACGCCTAGAATTATGACCATTTTAGTAGTCATGTTAATCTCACCGTAGTTGTTAACTACTTGTATTGTAAAATATGTTGGTGAACTCAGACCTGAGAGTTAACTGCCTCGACGCCGTCATCTAAAATCCGATTCCAAGAACTTAATAGCAAACAATAAATTAAAAGAAACTCCGTCTAAACCAGATTGACAACATAAATCTAGAGATTACATAAAGCGATTCGGCGGCGGCGCCGGCGCCGATCTTAGCCATTTCGTGTTTCTGTGGTTATAAGCCCAAAAAACGACAGTCATTAAAATTCTGCCTACGGAAGTTTCACCTACTTAACGATTGTGTGAAACCGGTCCAAACAAAAGAATTATTAACAGTTCGGAAATATTTATTACCTGTCAGGAATTTTTACAATTTTAGACGATCGATATTATCAATTAAATAGCCATAAAAAGACATTACTCACTTACTCAATTACACAGTAGCTTGCGAGTACCACAAGCTGATAATTAGAAGTCTCTTTTTAAAAAATATTACCTTCTTTTGTTTAATATTCTTAAGGAAGGACTGTCGGAAAATCTGTGGTGAATGACAACATAATAACCATTTTAAGCCTAATACGTCGTATGTTTATGTCAGATTTTAAAATTCTAAACGAGGCATAAAGTTGGTTTTTGTCGCGACCGAACGTGACCAGAAATTATTACAATTAAATTCGGAAATAGTTTTAATATTCAAGACTGATGCTGATGGTAATCATCACACATCGGAGACGAATAAGTAATTGATTCGAGTACTGAATATATAAATCTGAAGGAAGATACAACGAGCTCTGGGGTCAAATTAGCCAGTTAAGTTATCCCTCTATACCAGGTCCTGATATCATGACCATGTTTCTAGTGTCCGTAGGTGAACAGCCTCAGAAGAGGCGGGAGCAGGTGAAATTACAAAGCGCATGTGACGTTACACCTCCATTTTAGAATGCCGAGTGTCGTGCTGAAAACCCACTTGATGTTAGGTCGTTTTTGCCGCCCATATACAGCAGCAAAACGACCATAAATACCAACACCACCTCTAATGAGAGGAAACTTTGATCCTCTCATACTTCAGTAACGGAAGACCATGGTCGTTTTGCTGCTGTTTATGGGCGGCAAAAACGACCTTACAGCAGGTGAGTTATCAGCACGTACCGTTGCATTAGTCACATCAAAAAATAAGTTTGTAATTACACCAAATGAGTTTTCATGAGGAACATGAGGAAGCGGTGTTTTATGTACTCCGGCGGTTTGTTTGGTAGTCAGAACCCAGATAACGATTCAGTGGCACAAATCTTTCGAAAGTACTAAATCGCTTTGCACTTTACACGTCATCATTAGAACACTATTCCCCGTAGAATGGATACGTAAAAGAAATAGAAGAAGTATTTGCAAATCACACAAACAGTTGACCCGACGTCTAAAAGTGTTATAAAAATTATATTTAAATAACGTTTACACATTCAAACTCTTGCACTAGGATTCATGAAAAAAAAACAATGTTATTGAAACAACGTTTGTCCCGGTCGGGAAACGAACCCGGAATCTTTTGCGACACAGGGTTACGACCAAGTAAGCTACGGAGCCGTCGAACCTTTAAGCATAGGTAATTTTTAGGATGTTCTATACTTACTTCGAAGCACTGTTGTTTTGTTGTTAAATAATAAAACCTTGAGAAGTACTTAAATATAAATAAAAAGGTTTTGTTAATTGCGTTGTTTATATTTGTTTACTCTTTATCTCATCATCAATTAACATTAACAAATCATTCAACATTTATAAAGGATAAGCAAAGGTTTACCAGTGGACGTCAAAACCTTTATTTCCGTTGAAATATTAAAAATTAATTGAAAACGTCACTTTAAAAAAAAATAATTAACTAATTATGTACCGACGAAATAATGCGTTCAAACCCTATTCGACCCTTCATAGAGTACCAGCAAGAAACCCCTATTGGAAGAATTACTTCCCATTCGCGTGTATAAAACAAAAAATCTCAAATATAGCTAAATATAGCTGACAAACTCTCGCCCTACATGGCAAAGCTCGTAAAATTACTGTAAAATCCATTCATATTGTGTAGTTGGCTATAATCTGTATATTTTATAGTTATTTATGGTCATTTTCGTAGGTATTTATGATAATTCTCATTCAGTTGTCAACTCGCAAATTTAATACATAATTGAATTGTTTTTAAAGTTATTCACGTGTAGGTGGTAACGGAAAGGATCCACATTATATAACATTTTGGTTGGTAATATATCTAGCATGGTAATATAATATTAGAAAAAACATTTATAAAGACACCTTTATGATGGCCCCCGCATAAATTTTGTTTTAGGGAGCCCTCACATAGTTATTCTATCGGTATAACTATCTTGTTAACTCTTTCAAATTCGCATTCTCAAAATTTCCGATTCCCAATTGAAATTCCCAATTTCAAAGAAACATTCCCAACATGAAAATAATATTTGAGTAAAGAAAAATCATTCAGTTGCTCCATTGACGGTAACTGCAATCAATCTTTAATTATAACGGTAGCGTAGTCACACATAAACTAGTATCTTTATGTGCGAAAACATTCTCACAATCATTCGCAAAGTATATTAAACATGAAAATAAGATTTGTGTAATATAAAACAGTATCTTCCTTGTAGCGATATATTTTCTATACAACAGTTTGGTGAATTTACAGAAATTGGTTTATTGTATATTGGATATTGGTCAGCGGATGACCCGTCCTTAACATTCAGTTGCTACATTAACGGTAACTACAGTCAATGCTACATTAGTTGCTACAATCAGTTGCTACATTAACGGTAACTACGCTTGTTATTTATATTATAATAGTTTATTCAGTACATTTAGTTAACACATAAAAATGTGTTAACTAAATGTTTAAAATTATTTGCAAAGCTACTCGGACCTTAGCTTAATGATTTTTGTTAGGAATATATAAGAGACAAAAACAGAAGTACAAGACAAACACCCAAGTCCCAAGATCAAACTTCATGTTCACCACACAATGTCTGCTCCGAAAGGGAATCGAACCCGGGACCCCTAGCTTCGAGGGCAGGGCTCCTTTTACATAAGCTACGGAGTCATTATTTGAATAATTTAAAATATAACTTTTACATGATTTTTTATGTTTAATGGAAACAAAACTTGTTTTTACTTTGACTTGACTTTTAGTTTCATCAGGTTCATCAGGTGAAAACGAGCTTTGACTCGTATGAGGCTATCATTGATAAAAAAGTTACCAACATATTAAAATAAACGTTTGTGTACCGTGTTTGCGTTTATCCTTGGCTTTGTGTAAGCATTTGTATTGTCCTTTCTCATGGCTACGCCAACGCTTTCGACTCTGTTTTACTACTGCACACACATTGTAAATACCTTGTGCTGTACACATAAATATCCTCACCAAATAGAGTAATGAGTCTAATTAGTTGAGACAATTTACTATTTGTTTGGGCGATAGACAATCCCACTAATATTATAAATCTCTTACCTTTCACGCTGCAACTACTCAGCTGATATTACTGAAATGTTCATTGTGATGACCTGGCTACTTTTTATATTGATACCACTCGGGAAAAATTGCTGATAAAAGCTAGTCACACTAATATTACGAGTATATAGTGTGTGTGTGTGTGCGTGTATGTGTTTGTTCTCCTTCATGCTCAAACAGTCAATGGATATGGATGAAATTTAGTACCAGGATAGCTTATATCCTGGACTAATAGGATGCCTTTGATGGCGGAAAAGAGTAGTATTGTGTAAAACTGCATCCTTCGTTGGTGATCCAATAAATAAAGTGTGGCTTTTAGTTGGTAGTAGCCCTGCCTTCGAAGCGAGGGGTCCCGGGTTCGATTCCCGGCCGGGGCACACTTTGTGTGGTGAGCATGAAGTTTGTTTTCGGGTCTTGGGTGTTTGTCTTGTGTTTATGTGTTTGTCCATGCCATCTGCGACACAGGGAATCCTAGTGCGGAGGTATGAGTGTGTAATCGCTTAATGTTCTCATACTAGATTGGACTGAAGGCTATTTCGATAATATGTATTCTGTTCAACATTAAGAAGTCCTAATAAATCAGCACATACTTATATATACGTAATAAGTATCTGCCCAATAAAGTTAGTTACTACAAGAGTGGTCGCGGTAAGCGCGTAGAGTAACGAGTTACGGTTATGACAACAGGACACAACGGTAAAGCACTTTTAAATTAGGCTTACATAAGGGGTACCTAGAGAAGGGTACTTACATAAGAGGTAGAGGTACTAAGCCTTTTTCCTACCTTTTTGAGCCTTTAAACCATAAGCCGTAGCTAGCTTCAATGTTTTCTTAAAATGCGTTACTATAGCGGAGACCCTAACATTTTCATTTTTTTAATAAGCTTTTAATTTAATAAGGCCATTAAATCAGTTAATTGAACATTGCAATTGTATTAAAAAATAAAAATAGGTATAATAGTAACGATTGTGAGGCCACAAAATGAAATGAAAATGGATTTCAACAACTATAAATTGATTTGTTGCTTTCCTTAAATATTATGTAAATTTAGTTTGATCCGAGTCCAATAGAGTTCGCTCTGTAATTACCTCCGTAAAGAAAAAAAATACTTTGACGGCTCCGTGCCTTAGTTAATAATAATAATAATTTCTTTATTCGAAAAACAAATATCAAGCACAATCATTAATAAATATAGGAGACAGTATGTAGATACTTACTTAGTTGGTTAGTTGGTAGTTACTCTGCCTTCTATGCGAGGGGTCCTGGGTTCAATGCAAAGTGATAAGCTTAAACTTTGTTGTTGAATGTTTGTCTTGTATTTCGGTGTTGGTCCATGCGACCAGCGACAAGGGAATCCACGTGCAGCGTTATAAGTGTATAAATATAATTTTAGTTACGACCCAAACTGCCGCGCTATACTCTCCCCACTTGTAAAATAGAAAGAGACTAGTCAAACGAGATGATCTAGGTGCAGTTTTATTTAATCAAATCATTGTGAAATAACTTTCTTTATCGCTCGTAAAACAAATGAATTGTTGCAAAGATTCGATCCTCGTTTATACTACACCACTCGATAAAGAGTTCATAGTAAAATATGTTATATCAATATCATAAAATCAAACGCGAACAACAAATCACACTGTCCCCTATAATAGGCAATTCGACACCGAAATATCTTAAATTATTATTTCCTTGGCATGATTCTGCGCTCTCAATTCGATGATTGTCTCTTCATTGCCCGTTTGTTTCACAATAATGATGTGTAGTGTGAACCAAACGAAAACAAACATAGAAATGAAGCCGGTGTAGCAATAATGTTACGTTTATGCTTCTTAGAAGCATTATCACGTAGGGCTACCATTGGTGTGGAAAATGTAAGCCATTACAGTGCGTTCAACATTCAGAAGGAATAAAACTTTATCAGGAAATATATGAATTTACGCATCTTTGGAAAACTACAGAAATATCTCGGTATACGACGAATATTATGAAAATTTTCAAGGGTGCGGAGCGAGATGATCTTAAGATGTCAAGGACCAGAATTTTTAAGGATATTACTCACGTATTTAATGGAGTAGCCTAGAGTCCCTCCACGTTTTCCCAGGGTAATGAAAAAGATGCAACCTAAAGTGACTTGACAGACTTGACAGAACTTGTGTACCACTTTGTACCTTATACTATTTCCGGATGGAAATAGTATAAGGTACAAAGTGGTACGCGACATTCGCGTTGCTGTGTTCTGGTGGAAGGGCGCGTTAAGTACGGTAGATCAGGCGTATCAAAAGTACATCTCTTGAGAAATCATCCCGTAAAACGGAAACTTGAGTCTTTTCAAACATCAGTAAGCGAGGGCCTAGGTCATGCTGGTGTTCCAGGAAGTGGCCACCATTTCATTCAAATGGTTCGTTACATCATTCCATCTATTTAGCCAATTTCATTTCAATTTTGTATTTTACTTATTTTCCACAATTTGGTAGATATAGACTGTGTATCGTCAAAACCTAAAGACAAATCTTATATACTCGTAGAAAACAGACAAGATACCGAGATTCAGTTTGTAAATACAATAATTAAGCGCTACGTGGATAATTAAAAACAACTTACTAAAGATAATTTCAGCTGTACAAGGGTTTCGACACATAATTCAATCATGAAAAATAAAAGTCAATTCTTGCAAAACAAAATAACACGACGAAAATTAAAAATAAAAATATTTTAATTACATGTCAATGTCTTCATATATGGCCAATGTCAAGTTAATGCCTGATTTTTTAATGTCATTCGCGTCTATAAATTACTTTCTTAAACATAGTGTGTACACTCGCGATGTATATCACCTGCCTCTGTCATTACACGTTTAAATTCTACCACATCTTCCTTTCCTCATCACTACCCTGTAATTTACTGGTGGTATAATTGGCTCTAAACAAGATAATGATCAGTTTCGCTTCCTGTGTTTAAAACCAATGTTTTGTAAGAAGTCCTATTTATTTTAATTTTAACAAGACTCTTTTATGGGAGGCATAAAAGAATCTTGTTAAAATGAAATTAAATAGAGCTATTATAATATATTAAAAATGGTATATCTGGTAGATTATGCACGCTAGATTATACATGCGGCTTTACTCGCTTGAACTGATTTTTAGCGTATCTCATAAAATGTAGCTTTTTTGCACTTGGATTTTCTATGTCACAGATGGCATGCACAAACACAGAAGACAAAAACCCAAAAACCGAGAACAAACTTCATTTTCACAACACAAATTGTGCCTCGGCCGGAAATCGAACCGGAAATCGGTTTCACAGCCAAAAACAATGTACAGCCGAATAGTAACCTTTGTATTCGTATAAAAAGCGGTCATAAGTTATCACTAAGCGATCAGTCCAGAGTCCAGAGAACTATTTAATAATCTCTACAGAAACTTAACTAACTGCACAGATTATATTTGAAGTCTATCAGTAACGGGCCTATTTTATTTTTAAATCATCCAATTAGTACGTGCTTTTTTGCTTGTCTAAGCGTAAATCAATGTCGCCAGGTCCCGTACGGCAATTAGGCCTTTTTGCCCATTGGATACAGTTAGTATCCAGTCTTCTCCCATAAATGGAGAGTACACTTCGGGAATGCGTGTTCCGCAAGGCACAGCGCCCATTGATCGAGACGCGATCAAAACTTACCGGTTTTGACCTTTTTGCTTGTCGATTCAAGAAGACGCTGTAGAGTATGAAGTCTCATTAAAAGATGTCATTGTTCGAAAATCTCTTCCAAAATGCATAAGTATGTTTTACTCACGAAAAAATATGATATATTTATTTTTATATATGAATATAATAAAATACACAACTTATGTGTTAAAGACTGATTTTTTTTTTTTTCCTAATACGCCATAAGGTGCTATTTTGGTAAAATTAAAGTATTTGTATTTGTAAGCTGTTTGTTGTTTTTTTTATTTTTAAAATAAAATGACCATCGCCGTCTGTTTCTACTTGAGTTTAATAAATAAGCAAATGTATAATGTTAATAAGTAACAATTTATTTTTTTACACGTCAATGTGAAAAATTTCATTTTTTGTTTTGAACTATTTATCTGAACTTTGAAGTAAAGTTGGTGCAAGTTATGGTCATTAAATCCTGGAGAAAGGCAAAGCGCGGGATACATTTTATTAACTTACAAACTCAGTACAGTTACAGTTTACTTAAGGTCCGCTTAAAATAGGTGAACCCTGGCTTAAATCCTGGATTAACATATAGGTTACTTTTAATCCCGGAAAACCGCGGATTACAGCGAGGCGCAGCTATTTAGTTATGCCATAAATACCTTCCACTCCAGCAATGACCATCCATTTTGTAAAGAAGATAATAGATTTTCACCGCAAACAGTTTCAACTTTCGAATGCTTGTTAGCTTGTTACCGCTACTTCTGTTTTCAATGTAACCATCAGTTTTCAAGCCAGCGCATACGACTGCTTTTAGTCGGCCCGATCATAGTTTGCCAATAGATATACGTTCTAATACATTATCAGGCCAACAGTACCAATATACCAAAGTACTGTTGGCAATACAACTGTTGTCTTTTACAATTTCTGAGACATAGAAAGAAACGCCAACAGTCTCCAGCTAACTTCAAGGTCAAACTTATATTTTAAGATTTTTATCGGCAGTAATAGTTATAGTTATAGTTCTCATTTCTAATACTTCTTGTCCATCCAAAGGTTGTCTGTAAGAGATCGCTAAGAGCGATAAGACCGCCAATTGTGTCACCTATTTATTATTTAAGATTACTAGTTTCAAGCTATTGTTATCTTTTTCGTGTGCAATAAAGTGTTATCTATCTATCTATCCAGTTATCTTTAGTTATAAATTTTAAAACTATCATGGTTATGAACATTATTATTCGTGTTACCGAGATATTATATTTACCATGATTTGTGATCATGGTAAAAAAAAATCATGGTAAATATCTCGGTAACACGAATAATAATATCTTTAGTTACTTAGGAACTTAAGTAAACGTTAGGAACTTAACTAAAGTCAGCGGTAGTAGGACCCAATGTCTTTGACCGATTTTAATCGGCCGTCAGCGTAAGACTGTCGGTTTGTATGTTTACTATTATATGTAGTGACAATAAAACATACAAACTGTCGCCTGCAGCATTGACCTCTTGCAGCTAATTTCAGAGTCGTCGTTACACCTACCAGAATAAATAAATATTAAAACTAACGTTTTCACACTCATACCCCTGCACTAGGATTTTCTGTGTTCTAGGACTTTATGCTCATCACGCAAAGTCTGCCCCGGCCGGGATCCGAACCCGAGACCCCTCGCTTGGAAGGCAGGGTACCTACTAAGCTACATAGTCGTTAATAAAATAAAATTGTTTTTAATTAAACGAATTCTCACGCTGATTACGGCCAATATTTTACAACCATAGAAATCTATCACGGAAGCTTATTCTGGATTAGATCTAGATAGATTAGATATGATGCCCTTCCATTTAATGTAGCTTTAGTTTTAGAACGTATAAGTTTTTTCACACGACTGAATCTTTTACTGTTTGATGATGTCTACACCATTTTTCATCCATCCAACTTCTTACCGTTCCCCATTATTTCAGGTTACTTTTACCATCCCCGTTCTTACGAGAACCCCAGAGATATACCGTGAAACTAACTATTGAAAACGTTTGAATACCATAATGAAATTAATTGTGTAATTCTTTTATTATGTACCTAGGGTATAAACCAAAAGTTTTTTTTTTATGGAACAGACGTGAAAGGTGGCCCACCCGATGTTAAGTAGTTACCGTGTAGTAGAGTCATAATGTAGCATTAATTAAAAATCCTAGACGTTTGGAGCCTTAATTTCCGACAAAAAATATTTTTAATTTTAACTTAGACAATGATTTAGGTTTTGCCACAATAGGACGCAAGAAATTGTGTAATAAGTTAGAGCTTGGATATTTTTTCTAGTTACTTTTGTCTCGGAAGAAACCTGCCTCCACTCAATAAAGGACATCGCCTCTCCTACTTTTTGCTGTCTGTCTTCATCTTTTGAGTCAATGACACGATATCTAATATAGAAATGTTTCTTATATAATACTATTTCGATCAATAGGTACTTCGCAAGTTTTATGGTTTGGTCGTTCGCATCAATCAGATCTTTCTGCGTACAAGTGTTCAAAGTACATATTAGTATATTGTACATATTGAATAGATTATAGAGCCTTCATCAAAAATTTGCTACAGTAGTAAAAAATCAAAACCAGGTATCAAAAGCGATTAAACGACACATTGGAACGTGTTCATCTAGTGTAATGAAGCCAGAAGGAACGTCATCATAATTATACGTATTTTGCAATCATAACCGCGATCCCAGTTTTTCATGGAAAATAGTCAATTTTGTAAAATGGTTTGCAGTTGAGCTTCTCCTGTCGAAATGCGGAAAGATGTTAATTGGAAACATCACACTCAGTTGGCTGGTTGAAGCTCTGTCACATATGTTGAAAGTAGACGAATTTAGGCTGGTGGAATCTTTCTCCTCCAGGTTGTTTGTGGCTGCAAATTCCTTCGCACGCCAACTTAACTTGCCTGAACGATAAAAAACGTTTCGCTGGTTAGGCGCTCATACATAGTGTGTGATTTAGATTCAGATTTAATTTCATGATTTTTCAGACATTCTTCTACAGAACCAACAATACACTAACACTAGCATAGCACAATATATATAAAAATAATGTTTTTATTTGTAATTTATGTCATGATAATATCTGTTCCAAATTCTTAACATATCATTCCAACATGACGTGATACCCAGTAGTCGCAAAACTAATAACTCCTAAATTACCTCCAAATTTCAGAGCTATGTGGATTAATTTATTATTAACTTTTTTATATATTGATCCTAATCTCCGGATTGGAAGCTTGGGAACACTGTCTAGAAGTTTATTATAGAAACGTACACAACTGCCTTTTTAACGGAAATTCTTATTCAGCTGTATCTACCTATTTTGTTTTTTATATAATTTTTTTAACGTGATAACGGCAAAATGCCATTTGTGTACCATTGAGATGATTCAGTTTCATTTGATAGAGTTTTAAGAAATTTAAGCTATAGAAATTTCATGCCATAATAAACCACTTGTTATTGTAATCGAAATCTTGGAATGTTCAATTTATTTTTGTTTCTGGTTCGTCAGCTTTCGTTATACAAGTGCAATTTAATGATGTGACTCGAGTAATCGAGCGTCGTCACGTACTATGAAGGAAGGTGCACGGACGTGGCCCATTAGTGTCTCCTAGAAGCTGTCATTACTGTATTTGGAATACTGGGTATATTGTGGCAGGGGCGGCCTTAGATATTGCTCGGTTCCGGGCGATAGATCTATGCGAGGCCTATGAGAAATTTACGTTTTTTTTTGTATGTGATTAAGTGACGGAACGAGCTGAGGGCCCTCCTGGTGGTAAGTGGTGACCCCCGCCCATGACAACAGTAATGCGACTCAGTATAAGATTTGGATCTTACATTGAGTCGCATTCATCTTGCTGCGTCCATCACGGGGATGATACGTGATATGATGATGTGAATTGGCTACTGATAATCAATCAGCATACTTTTAAGTACAGCTTCATTGCATCAAAACTAGAAACGAGTTGTAGCGAGAGTGCGCGGACCTACAAAAGTAGGGCTCCGGGCGGTTGTCCTGCTTGGCACCCCCTGAGACCGCCACTGTCTTGTGGTCCGCACCAACCAAACTAAGATACCGACATTCCACGAAGTTTATGTCGGCGAGATTTACGGGAGACAGACTAGACTCGATACGAAATGGTTAGTGAGTAGTGTATCTTGTCTGTTTTTTGTAACGATAATACTGGCACTATTTGAAAGCCCATCAATTATTTTTTTTGTGTGGAAGTGACTGAACGAGCTGAAGGCCTGGAAAACAGTGTTATTGATATGAAGATAGATGGAACACTAGACCATCTCCAGTCTCCCATCTATCTTCATATCAAAATTCATCATAATAGATTCAGCGGGTTATGCGTGAAAGCGTAACAGACAAATAAACATTAAATAAACTCACATTCGCATTTATAGTACTAGTTGGGATTATAAAGGTATATTATTATAAGTTCCTAGATGTAATAAAAACTGCAACTGCTTTTTGCTTGAGACATTTGAACTTAAACGGTCGATGTTCAATCAATGGAGTCACTTCAGGAATAGAAAGTACTAAGTATTGAACGACATATATACATACATTTGCAATCTAAATACCTCGAGAGTTTCATTGAAGTATGCGTTCCTAGCACTAATTGTAGCAATTTCTACTTACAAACATCCGCAGTATGACGGAACTGCACCAATTATCTCTTGTTATTAGATGATTACTGTAATAGGTAATAAAGATAGTGTAGGCCGAAGCCATATTGAAGAAATTGTGAGAAGAAAAAAAATGCCTGGCCTCACAGCTCAGTCGGTAGTAGCACAGCCTTCTGCTCTGTAGGTCGTGAGTTCGATTCTCAATCAAGACAATTATTTATTTACGAATATAGAAGTTTGTTGTGTTCGAAAAAAAAGCGAAAGAGCTGGCCTGATTTTGACGAGACTTTCGCTTGCAGATAGGTGATTATAAGGAGTAACATAGATCTTAAATTTAAAAAAGATACAATTTTCCGCGCAAATAATTTATTCATACTACACGGACGAAGTCGCGGGAAACAGTTATTATAATATTATTCAATATTGTCAACAATGCTATTAATTCTTAAACAATATTGAGTCGCTTAAACCCACAGACTGATCAAATTCGTTGACAAAAAGAAAACCATCACAAGAATAATACATTCGTCCAGAAATTTATAGCTTATTCTTTCGGTATCACCACCACGCAAACAATAACGACAACCCAATATTTTAGCTTTATAACGCCTATCGTTACTGCTTTTTACAATAAATCCTTGGCTTCGCAATTAATATACGTGACCGGCCAACTAATGGCTGAGCCAAAGAATCAATGAGTTAAAATTCCCGGTGAAAAAAGATGGCACTCGTCCTCAGTTGAAAAAGCCGGATTTAGCAAAGCCGGCTATCTAAAGATAAAAACAAATACGTTCAATTTTAATTAATAATCAAAACTTGCACATTATGATTGACAGATCTGTGGTTTTATTCGAAATAATGTACTTCCTTTTTCGATAAGAAATTTTCTACTATTCATTCATTGTGAAACATAAATACAGTGTAATCATTTGGAGTTATCTCCAAATGAATAAAGACTTACAACAAATTACCTTTTAAATTAAATTGTTCAAAGGAATCATATTTACAAATATAATAATTTAAATTAAAAACAATTTAAAGGCTTATTTTAAGGGTGTTCTATGTTGCGCTGGTTTTTAAGGATTGCTGTTAATGATAGTTGAAAACCATGAAAGTAAAAACTATTTATAATATGTTATTATGTTTTATTATAGATAGCTATATAAATTATTTTTGTTGCCATTATATTGCTTGTCTGAAATGGACAACCTGTAAAGCTGGGAGTATCTTAAAGTTGATGCCATCTCCGGATGTGGTAGTGAGAAAGATGCAAATTATGATTCAAAATATAAGTTGATATAAAGAGTCGGATATTTGTTAAGTCAATGAGTGATCTCATCTTGTGTTAGTATTTAGTGTAGATATAAGTACTTATTTATTATTTTATTTTTGTAAATATTTTCATAAATGTAAAACGCACTGGAATACTATTCTGGAAGATTATGTTTATTTTAATAAAGAATTGAATTGAATTTCATTAGTGACTTGACTGTTTAAAATATCCGACTTTTATGTTCGGTCTTTCACTTAAATGTACATCTCTGATGTCCGCGGTGAAGAACTGGAATGTTTATGAATTCAAAAACTTTTTGCACGTGTCAATGGACTCGAGATTCAATAATAGTAGCAATTCGCTTGCTCACTGAAAAACTTCTCCAAATAAGAAAATCATATACAAATAAAATTTTGAAAGAGTAATAACTTTTTTACTTCTACTGAATTCTCTGGCTGTATAGCCAATGGCGACGGCACACCACGCATAGATTGGGAACAAGGTATCTAATCTCCTATAATTTTACTAACCTTTTTTTTTTTTTTTTTTTTTTATCGTGTGGAAATGCACTCGCATACCGCCCTGCCACGGGGAGACAGAGCGGTTATGTGGGACTAGACCCACTAAAACCACACGGTGTCCTCCTCTGCCGCTTAGTGGCGGGAACACGGGAACGTTTATACACACATCCGCGAACCCGCCGCGGCTGTCCGTTTCCGGACCCCTCTCGTCTTGGCACCGAGTGCCACTCCTTGATTAGCGACACGCCAGAACACATAGCGTGTCGCAACCACCTCGGGGACCTGGCCAGCGAAAGGGCGTTAGATGACCCCGTATCTAAACGCCCTAGATCCCCATGTGACGGGTCAGATTTGTGGCCCCGTCACCTGCCACTACGGCCGCAGAGGATAGGGAGAGTGGCGCCTCTCAATACCAACACTCCTCTTCCCCTGCGGCCCCACCGCGTCCGCCATCTAGCGGTGGCGACCCCGCCGTGGCCGCGGAAGGTAGGGAGAGCGGCGCACCGCTATACCGGCACTCCTCTCCCGCCGCGGCCCCTAACCCTCAGCTGCGGTGCCGCCCATACGACACCGCAGCCCGCCTCAGTTGCGGTGCCCCCCATAAGGCACCGCCACCTACTGTGGCCGCTCCTAGTCGGCTTGGAGGCAAAGCCTAAAGGAGCAGCCCCTCCCGGGTTCCTCTTGGCTTCACCGTGGGCAGCCAAACCACGGTTACTAAGCCCCCCCGCCCCGACAAGGCGGGAACCCGCGGGGGGGATAATTTTACTAACCTAGCCTTACCAAAGCTAAGAAAAACTGTCTTATTTCAGTGATTACAAACAAGTATACGCAGATACGAGTATATTACGGCTCCCGGCTATACACTTCGTGAGGTGAGCACGAAGTTTGTTCTCGGTTCTTGGGTGTTTCTCTTGTGTTTCTGTATATGTCCAAGCCATCTGCGACACAGGGAATCCTAGTGCAGAGGTATGAGTGTAAACGTTGTATGTAGTTTCGTACGAGTTACCATGTTCAACTAGTTTTCGTAGAGACACAATCACAATCGCAACTTTATACCATAAGCTTTTCATAAGCTTATGAATAATGAATAATATCACATAAAGAATGCTCCATATTTAGTCAACCAGGACAGCTATGACGCTAATGCCCAAGAAAGTGCGGCAATATTGCAGATTCAATGTCTGACCTAGCAGTATATCAGCATTACAGTTGCAATGGGTAATATTTACCGGCCACCCTTTTTTTTAGCATCCTCTGCAGGGACTTCAACCTCCTTTCGATAAGCGACATATAGAAATAGAAAATGTTTATTTGCAACGACAAACAAGTACCACACAAAATTTAAAAAAATACGAATATAAAAATAACTAGACGGGAGGCACAGTAGTACAAAACATTATACAAAACACTAAAACAATAAATAAATACATTTTTATGTTTTTACAAGCGTTTAATGTTTTTAGAGCTCCGTACCTTAAAAGTAAAAACGGAACCCTTATAGAATCACTTTGTTTTCCGTCTGTCTGTCTGTCTAGACCCTTTTCCTCAGGATCGCGGAGGTATCAAATTGAAATTAATATCGAATACTCAGGGTCTGCAATCTCTAGAAGTCATCGCTATCAAAATATACGGCCGCATATACCGCATATTTTGACTCTCGCAAGGGAATCAAAACCTATACATAAAAAAAGCGCATAACTGCTTGGCGGCAGATTACCAGGAATGGAGGCAGTACTTCTCAGCACGACCTTGGCACAAGTTATCCTAACTAAACCATTGATATACCTGGTCACAAGTATAACAAAAAACAAAAATAATGCCTTGAGATACATGTATGTTTCCGCAAGAAGATTCCTTTCGCCGTTTCGTGAGCACATTAATTTTGAAATGAAATACATTTACGATTTCCGTATCATAATTTCCTTTAACGTTTAGAGCTAGTTAAGTCATTCATGAAGCACATAACAAGGTGTGTGAAATTATGCTTAACGCACTTAAGTACCGGTTATAACTTATAATAACTTATTTGCCATATAAGCTGATGCGTAAAATCTTACATAATGTATTATGTGTCCAACAGAACACGATACTCACTTGACCTTGTCTTGCCATCTGAAGATAAAAACCTCCGTTTTAAGAACCTTGTTATAATCGTATCATCCTTTTTTGTTTTCGTCAGAAAAAGCGAAAGTCAGACGAGCTCGCATATTATGTTTCCAAAGCTATATTTTGCAGGTTTTGCGTTGCCAAGATAAACTCATTAAAGTTAAGTATGAGACGCAATATGCCCTCGAGTGACGGGCGTAACGGGGAACGACTTGCGTCTTCTCATACTTCGGTCGGGGAGGACCTAAGTCGTATTGCTGTTGTTATGGCCGGAGGTAACCACTTAACATCAGATGACGCATTATCTCATAGGTAAATATTTATACAAAAAAAGATACATAAATAATTAAAAATTGACTTTGATTTTCATGGTCCTTCAGATCATCCCGTCACTTTTCTATATCTATTTTCTATATAATTGGATTGTCTGTTTGTAATTTCAAAAGAACAATATTTACATAATGCTTTTGAAAGTATATACGGTACCAAAAATTTTTTTTCTGCCTCCTCTTTTTCGGCTAAACTCCGAAACGGCTAGACCGATTTTGGTGGAACTTCCACTGGCAGATATCTAATGCTATAAGGATTAACTTAAGCTACTTTTATTTTAGAAGTATTAGACTTTTACGCAAAAAATACCACGCGTCGAGAAACCGCTAATATTGCATAAAAAAACTTAACGCATTACAATTGAACTTACTAGGTCAGTTAGTGATAATTGTAACCCGCTAAAAGTACAAAACGATAAGACCAACACAAACTTGTGTACCTTTCCACTGGAAATACGCTCAAAATCCCATTGGGAGCGTAAAGCTAATAAGGAAGTAGTAATTTTAAATTATACCTTACACACCTTTGTTGAACCGGTGCATTTACTCAGCAATATATTTTAACAATAGGTTAACTGGACGTATTCAATTTGAACCTTCGTTAACGATTTGAACAATATATTATCTGATTTGATTGTTTTAATGTGTACCCTTACCGTATTGCAAATGTATTGCCAATTTCACTGCAGGTTAAACAAAGATTTTGATTTGTTATAGATAACTAGTTTTTACCCGCGGGTTCACTCGAATTTATGTTGATTTTGGCAACCAAATCCGGTTGTTTCAAACGTAAACTTATTTTTAAAATAAGGAAATGTTGTCTATAATCGTCTCTAGGGTCCCATCTAACTCTTTAAAAAAAGCATCATAATCTATATTAATTCAGAGGTTTAGGCATGAAAGTGTAACAAACAAACAAACAATTCTATTCACTTGCGCATTTCTAATATAACGGATACTGCTACTACGTGTGCTACTACCCTAAAAAAAGAAAAACATTATGTGCCTAATGCATTGTTTTAGTGATTTTAAACTATCTTCGCCGGAGAAGTACTGGCTCTGCTGCCAAGCAGTGGTGCACTCGCATTGCTGTGTTCCGGTAGAAGGGTGTGGTTGCCAGTGAAATTACAGGCACTTGAGGCGTATCATCCCCATCTGAGGGTGACAGGCGCAACGTGATGCGACTTAGGTCTTCTCATGCCTTAGTAAGGGAATCAGTCATATTAATGTTGTTTATGAGTGGTGGTTAACCACTTAACATAAGGTGGTAACCATTAAATCACATCATAAAAAAACTACTCTCTAATCTAAACAAAAAATATTGCAGATTTAGATTTACAATTCAGCCTCAGTGTGCAGTATTTGTACCATTAGCAAGTCCAATTTTATTTCAATCGATTCAATCACGTCCATCGATTTGCACGAATTGATTTTTTGTTTTGTTCCACGTCTCATATGCGCTAGCGGCGGGAACTGATCGAATCGCATGACTTGTCTGGGTAAATTATTATAGTTTGGTTTGTTTGTGAATGAATGAATGAATGAATGAAAATCCGGTTGGTATTTTTTGCTGAGAAACACAATATGTCTGTCTCTTTATTTTTTAACCGATTTTTTTTTTATTGAAAAACTAGCTGATCCGGCCACGCGTTGCTGTGGCTAACGTTTTTGTCATATGATAATATGATTTGCAATAAAATAATATTGCGATCATAATTTGAGATTTAAACTATCTCTCAAGTTGGATCGAACTGCACATGGTGTACAAATTTTATTATAATCGGTTAAGTGGTTTAGGAGTCCATTGAGGACAAACATTGTGACACGAGATTTATATATATTATAATAAGATTACAAAGTTAGTACAGAATAAAACAATAAAACACTCAAAAAGCCCTAACGGGTTTGTCCTGAGTGCATACAATCCTCTAAACATAGTAATAGCGATAGCGGGATCAGTGGCTAAAACTTTATTTAAATTTTTTGTTGATTAAAGTCAAAGTCAAAGTCAAACTCATTTATTCCTTTAGATGTCAAGTATCATTTGGACACGTCAAATTTTACACATGTACACATGTACGGATCCCGGTATCGGTGAATACAAACCCCTATTTCTGGGTGTGTCATTCTTACCATTAACTGCTAGCTTTATTAGTTTCGTCATCGTAAACGTTGAAATTATAAAAAAAAACTCATTTGTTACTTATATATACGTACTTTACTTAGTAAACTATTACTTAATATATTTTTCACTGTTTTTTATTATTATTTTTATTAGATGAAAGTGACAGCACGAGCTTTCAACCCACCTGATGTTAAGTGGTCACCGCCGCCCATACGCAATAATAACACGACTTAGGTCCTCCCCGACGTAAGTATGAGGAGGCACAAGTTGCATCGCGTTGCGCCCATCGCCCGAGACGGGGATATAACGTCTCATGTGCTCGTGATTTCACTGGCAACTACACCCTTCCACCTGAACATAGCAATGCAAGTTCACCGCTGCTTGGCGGCGGATTACCGGAACAACTTGGCAAGTTATATTTTATTCATACCTATTGAAATCTGACACTCAAGACATATCTAATATTGAAACAGTAGAGTCTCACTAATCCGGCACTATCAATAACAAAGGGCTGTCGCATTATTGGAATGTTCGGATTATTGGATTGTATAGAAAACATAGTGACATATTTAACAATGAACTAATTAGTCTTAAAGTAATCCTCAATTGAGGTCTGCTTTTTTGACACATGTTCAAAAACTTTCTCTCCCATGTTTCGAAGAATTATAATATCTGACGAAAGTAGGGAGCGGTGAGGGAAGCATGAGCCTAGAGTGCCGGATTATTGGATGTATTGGACTACTGAAGTGCCGGATTAGTAAGAGTCTATTGTACTTACTTTATATATAGAAATTAGTAACAGTTAGTAACAGTTTTCTAACATTTGTTTGGTTTCTTTTATACACTGTAATTGACAATGGCAGTATAAAGCAGCTAAATTAAGTAATAACGATTATATTTAATCTATAGGTGTAATTGACATTTAAATTTATTTGACATGCCATCATACTTTATGTATTGTTGAAATTTTAATGTATCATTTATTTCTTGACTATGCCACTATACAGCAGCCATTGTTTAATTATATTTTATTTTTAAAGTAATATTTTATTTCAATTATTTTAAGTATTTCTATGACGCTACTATGCTTGTCTATTTTAATTATAAGATAGTACCGACCTACATAATTATTGTAACATTATAATGTAATTGTAAATTTGACATAACCAAGTGTTCGCAAATGATCCTACGGTGAAAATAAATGATTATGAGTATGAGTAATCCCTGAATTAACTAAGATGAAAATATGGTTCTAGTGAAAGTCATAATATTACCGCATAAAGATATATGACTTCGTCGTAAACGTTAATTAAATTAATCTAAAGAACTTATCAAGATAATATCGTGTTAGTAAATAATAATAAACGTTTATAAAATTAATTTATGAGTATCTTCTAGACGTTAGCAACATAAATGAGGGGTCTACTAAGGTAGCGTAATTGAAAGAATAATAATCACGCATAATTAATGATTGTATGGTAATAAAGTAGGAAAACGAATGAACCTTTACCATATACCTGCCAATCATTGAACTTATTACCTACAACTATTACTTAGATATTAATTACTAGCTTAATGAGTCACCATGAGAAAAAACTGACCGAAGTAACAAAATCACTAAAAAACTTCTCTCCTTCGCGATAAAAAGTGTCTTATATCAACCTCCTCCTTTTTCGAAGTCGGTTAAAAATGTAACTACTGAAAACAATAGTCCAATTTTATTTCATAAAGATATATATCTTACTAGCGACCCGCCCCGACTTCGCACGGTTAGTAAAGTATCAGTGTCGTATCAGAAACTACCCGTGCGAAGCCGTGACTTGCTAGTGTATTATACATATAAACCTTCCTCTTGAATCAATCTATCTATTAAAAAACACCGCATTAAAGTTCGTTGCGTAGTTTAAAGATTTAAGCATACATAGGGATATAGGGACAAAGAAAGCGACTTTGTTTTATACTAAATATATAGTGATAATAACCCCAATAAATCGCGTAATTTAAAGATACATATGTCAAAAAGCATTTTTTAGCTACTTTTTTTTCGCCAAGTAATTTGACTTATTACTTATATTTCGCTGATTGAATTGAATGATTCTTTTTTTATTTGATAAGCCCTTGGCATTGATGAAATTTATTATAAAAAATTTACGAAGTAAATTTCACCCAGATTTCAGCAAGTATTGAAGTTGGTTTTGTTGATTTTTAAAGCACTCTTTTGTTTATTTTATGACTAATGGACGAACGAGCTGACAGTCCACCTAATTTTAAGTGGTTACTGCCGCCCAGAAACAAGAGACAACAGACTCCGGCGTCCCCGAAGTATGAGATGGTAGTACAATCTAAATCTAATAACAGGCTACAGTTCTGTGCTCTGAACCATTTAAAAGCTTTCCATGTAAGCATCGAAAGATTTTGTAAGCAAAATTATCTTGATCAATAAAATATGAATCAATGGTATGTATCGAAGTATAAATCAGATAATAATCCCGTTTCAACACGGCGGCAGACATCCACACAATAGCCAAGTTGAATGCCGATCAAAACATTGCCAAATCGATTCATTACGATTGATGAATGAGGTGAATTCACTTCTATGTTATCTTCGCCGTGTTGCGGTTGATAATCAGCATTCTGTCTTTTCTTTATGTGACTATAATCGCGGGACGAAATATCAGCTTGATTCTAACCTACCTGATGTTAAGTGCTTACTGTCGACAACAGCAAAACGTCTGATCCTTCCTTAACAAAGTACGAGACGACCCAAACCGCATCGCGTTGCGCCCGTCACTTTGCGAATGCAACGTTTCATACTACTGTAATTTCACCGGCGCTCAAACCCTTCCAGCGGACCAAACATACATGCTAGTGGTGGATTCCTATTCGTGGTGGTACTTCTCTGAATCGAGGACGTCATACCATTTTATGCTTGCAAACAAGCAGAAAAGCTACATGATTATTTTATACTCTCATAGGATAACTGACTAGCAAATTAACTACAAACGTTACTTTGTGAGCAAAGACTGCATGGCATTAATATGGAATAGATGATAAACCTGTTATTTAATGTTAATTATCAGATGCGCCCCGCGGTTTGCTCTGCCGTTGAAAAGTCAACATGAAACGATGGGAAAACCTGACAGATGTTGTGTTTTTACTTCACTTTTTCGGGATAAAAAGTGGTGTATGTGATAATCCAGGGTTTGTCCTTTATAAAAAAAATATTCATCCAAATCCGTTCAGCTATTGTGGCGTGATGGAGTAACAACGTTCGCATTTATAATATTACCCTAGAAGTTTCACCACCAGCACCGCCGCAGTACCTAACATGCGGACATAAAAGCAGATCATCAGGATCAGGACATCTATACATCCATTTTAAGATATTTCGGACTCGCTATCATGTCGCCTGAATCTGGCAACTTTACATAGGATAACATGAACCAAGCTACCAAGCTAGGTAAGGCCGTTAAAATCCCCAAATACTGGTGTAAGCTAATATGATAAATATACCGACTGTAGTACGTAAATCTGTAGAATTCTGTGATTTGGGTGCTCCTAAGAGTATCCTAAAATGGAATGATTTCTCGGACAAACCTCACAGAGTTACCTGGAACATCAGCCACTGGAATGCAAAACATTACTAGGATCTAGGAAATCCGTGCACCAAAATTAGCAAGTAACTTACTACTGGTATTTAACAGAATAACAAAATTTTGTATTGTAATTTCATGTCATCCAAAAGTTACCTGGAAGAGATTCACCACTTGGCGATATGACAGCCCCTTTCTTGTTTTGCGTGTTTTTGTTTTATTTTTACTAGGTATTTATTAACATCTAGATGTACAATAAAGAGTATGTACAATAAAGACATTCATCCATTCAATCAAGATGTGTGGTCCCTAAGTTACTATATTTTGACTTTTTCGGTAACATTAACCATTCGTAACCTGATAGAATCCACTGCCTACGAGTTCCCTTCACTGTGGATAAGTAACAACTCTGTGCTAGCCACTGCTACTGAAGGACAGACGAAGAATAATTATAAAAGGGTGCGACCAGCCAATTAGGATTAGCTCACCAGGTCGGACTGTATGCCATTCTAAATAAAGAGGAAATGCACTTCGAAGTGTCAAGTTTTTCATCTGTAACTATCTGTTTAAGTTGACGGCTCCGTGGCTTAGTTGGTAGTAGCCCTGCCTACGAATCGAGGGGTCCTGGGTTCGATCCCGGCCGGAGCATACTTTGTGTGGTGAGCATGAAGTTTGTTCTCGGGTCTTGGATGTTTGTCTTGTGTTTCTGTGTGTCCATGCCATCTGCGACACAGAGAATCCTAGTCCAGAGGTATGAGTCTGTAAACGTTTATTATTTTTTATTATTATTTAAGCATCAGCCTGGCAGTTCCCATGCATGCCTACTCTCGATAAATAGATAGATAGAGGAATGATCTTTGATCTGTCAAAGTAGGGACAGAAAACGTTTTCAACGACCTATCATCAATCATAATTTCTCTTGGATGCTTTAAATGTCTTGATAACTTATTTTTTTATTAACTCAACATATATTATTTTATTATAAATCTTTTGTTTTGATTATTGAATACAATAAATCAAGATACAAACAAACTAATGCTTCCATAATCATACTCATGCGCGTGGCACAAGTGTTTAACTCGGCCGGGAATCAAACCCAGCCGAACCCTCCTCAGGGCTTCGATATGGGGTCTTTCATCTTTATATGAAAGGCTGGCAGTACTAACATAGCCGCTGGTTTTGCAGATATCCATGGTCGGTGCCACTTTCCATCAGGAGGCAAATAAACTCGTCTGGACCTTATTTCATAAAAAAATATCTGTGTGCCTGATGTTCTAAACACCAACTGGGTGACACATAGCATGTTTTACAAAATTACAACACCGTGGATTGCCGCAGGTTAATCGAAAGGCTGCAATGCGTAGGCTAAAACAAATTAAAGTATAATATGAGCAAATAATGAACGGAATGGTAAGCGCTTTACAAAATAATGAGCTAGCGAGGTAAATAAATGAGCAATATTAACTACACGGATGATTAATAAGTAGCGTAATACTAATTAATACAGTAAGTATTGCTCAGGCCCACATAGGCTAACTAAACTTATCCAAATCGTAAATTACATCGCAAAATGACGGCTCACCGAGTAAAGAAATCTTAAATTCAAAGCTTAGTAGGTAGCAGTCCTGCCTTGGAACCGGTCCCGGGTTCGATTACCGGGGCAGATTGTGATGAGCGGAAAGTTTGTTTATAAGTATTTTTTATTCCCTAAATTGGATGACTATTCCTTGTTTATAAATGGATTTGGTTGGTGCGATGATGAGACTTAGGAAACTCCAGCTAATATTTATTATATTGAAATATGATTGCGATGATTAGTCTTGACTTTACCTAACTGCCTAGGTACTTAAATCTTCTATGCTTACATTATGCATACGTAACATTGGTGAAATCTACAATCTACGCAAATATGCCTCAGAAAATACATATAACCAGATGTCATGCATACCTACATAGCGTAACGAGGTTAGTCAATATGGCGTACCTTAGGTAAGTACGCCATATTCTATCATTATTTATTCACTAGCATCATTATGCCTATGTAAATCGAGCCACTTTTAATTCAATTGTATGTTACCTTCATGTCATTTCTGTGCCGTCGTGTTAGGACAGCATGAGGCATAGAAACAGTATTGTTATTATTATTTATTCTATGGCTTAAACTATTCTAACCCTCGACGAAAAAGAGGCTTCTTATAAGTTTGAAGTATGTTCTTATAAGTATTCTCTTGAAGTATTCACATTTCTAATACTTCTTGTCCATCCAAAGGTTGTCTGTAAGAGATCGCTTTATAGCGATAAGACCGCCGATTGTGTCACCTTTTTATTAATTAAGATTTCTAGTTTTAAGCTATTATCTTTTTGGTGTGCAATAAAGTGTTATCTATCTATCTATGTATTTACGTATCTTTCTGTCTGTGGCACCGTAGCGCCTAAACGAATGTATCGATATTAATGCAATTGTATCTGTTTGAAAGATGATGTGATCGAGATTGTTCTTAGCTATAATTTATGAAGATCTGTTCAGGTGTTTGATGTTCATCAATACATAACCATTTCCCTAAGTCAGGGGTTATTACATTTTCGTAAAATTATCTAGTAAAATTGCATTAATTGGGATACCTATTTTTGGTTTTTGAACATTCCAATTTCACTAGTTTCATTTTGAACAAACGTAAAGTTAGAGCTTTTGTTCAACATTTAAACTCAATTATTCGGATGTCAAATTTAGACACTTCAAAAATGAATACCTTTATTTTCATTTCTTTTTAATAAAAATAAGAAACAAAAATAGAAAGAAACTAGCTTCATGCTTCATTGATGCAGATTCTCTTTTTTTTTTATTTAATAAGTTTACCACTATCCTTCTATGCTTTGTAACGTTAATCCAACCTTGTGGCCTTCGTCTTGAAATAATTTGTAATGGGCGTCAAATATTTTGACCATTAGCATACTAGACTAAACAATTGGTCATTGCGATAAGAGTAACCAAAGGAATGTATCTTGAGAATACTGTGTAGTAATGTCGAAAACTACAAAACTACTCTATCCCAAGAGGCAGATATCACGGCTTAGATTTTCTCCAAACCAGAATTAAAAGCGTATTATGAAATACACCTTTTTTTTATTAATTTTCATCATATACTTCATGCATGCTATTGTTTTGGGTAATCTTGATTTATCTTTTTGGGGATCCAGTGACTCGTGTCTGTAACCCCTGGATGGTGCTAAAGGAGCAACAAAAAGTAGCAGTAGAACTTGTGCATTTTTGCCCGGTGAAGTACTGCCTCCTCAGCTGGTACTCCGCCGCCAAGCAGCGGCTATATTCCATTGGAAGGGTATGGGTACCGGTGAAATTACATCCCCATCTCAGGTGACCGGTGCAACATGCGACTTGGGTCTTCTACAATAATACTTCGATTGTAGAGTCGTATTGCTGTTACTGTTATTGCTGTTGTGGGTGGAGGTAGCCACATAAGATCAGGTGGGCCTGAAGCTCCTCCCGTCACTCTAGTAGTATTAAGAAAATCTCTTATCCAAAATTTAATAATCCAAATTGGTACAATAGTCTTTCATTGGAAGGCCAGTTAAAATAATCAGCAAATTAAATTTTATCGGAGTCAGGACTTGTTATTTACGGGTCCATACCCCTTGTGACTGCCAAATAATCAGCAATGACATCCTGTATATTCTCCGCCATATATTATCGGCAGTTAGTCATTCTACCAGTTGGGGCTAAGCATTCAATTAAATCAGAGCTTAATCAATTCGTTGACTATGCTGTTGATTTTATTAGCGACCATCACGTTTGCGAGTGCTAGTGATTGGGAAGGTAAGATTCATTTCAATTATCTACTGTAGCAGTGCCTTTTCTTCTTTTCGTGACGATGCTTGGTCTAAGATTCGTAGACCAGATGTAGCAAGCTCAGTAGCCCTAGTAAATTCTTCATTCTGGAAAGTAAATGAGACATATCCTATTAATGCTTTTCACGCCCGTAACTGCTGTACCTATTATTTGGTCATAGAAACTGGCGACAGTCTCTATTGCCAAATAATAGGCGACAGTCTCTGATTGGTTTTGCAGCGGCTAGTTTGGAAACGAAGTCGTTTCAGAGATGTTCAAATCTGCTACGGAGTTGCAGTGCCTGTTTTGTCAATTTCCCGATATACGCCAAGAAATAATACATTTTTTCTGCAGTGGTTCAAGGAATTTTGATGAACTAATTATTCTATAAAAATAAATAAAATTGAACAAAATTGTAATGTCAACAGCGTTTTACTAAATGTAAATTAAAGTATATAAGATACTAACAATAGAAGTTAATTTTGTTTTTAATTTTTGTCCTTTTGTCTGTTTCTCTGAAAATCTCTGAAACGGCTCGACCAATTTTGACGAGACTTTCACTGGCAGATGGCTGATGTTATAAGGAGTAACATAGGCAACTTAAATTTCAAAAAAAGAAAGAAAAAATAGACTTCCACGTAAAAACATTCCACATGGACGAAGTCGCGTGGCAATAGTTATTTTTCTAAAATATAAGTTATTGTAATATTTTTGACGCTATTATGCTGGTAGTGTCAATTAATTTTGACTTTTTGCTAAATCCAGGCATTGATAGTAACCCTTACAATAACAATATTGTTATCTACTCGTATATCATGGATATCATTTATTTGTGAAAAACATTGTAACCCATTTCGTCTATCCATTTCAGTTCAACTGCAAGACCCACCATGGCAAGACGAGATATTAAAGGGAATCATGCGTATAGGCAGCGGTAGGACCAAACGATTTGTCCAACAAGACGGTAGACATGTGAGTTTTTTTATGCCTGTGACCGATCTAGCTGTTGGCCCACCTAATATTATGTCGTCACCGCCTTCCCCAGACAATAATAACACGACCTAAGTCCTCTCCGAAGTAAGTATGCGAAGACCCGTCACCCGACACGGGGTATAACTTGTCCGTATTGCAGAGGCCGTATTCTCGGCTCTCGATCCCACAAGTAATATTAAATTCAATTTCTTTCATATTCTCCGTGGCTTAGTTGGTCGTAGCCCTGCCTTCGAAGCGAGGGGTCCCGGGTTCGATTCCCGGCCGGGGCATACTTTGTGTGGTGAGCATGAAGTTTGTTCTCGGGTCTTGGGTGTTTGTCCTGTGTTTCTGTGTTTGTCCATGCCATCTGCGACACAGGGAATCCTAGTGCAGAGGTATGAGTGTGTAAACGTTTAAAAAAAAAAATTATCGTAGTATAAAGAAAATTATAAACTGTTACCCTCTGCTGAATTTAATGTATCTGTACCAATTACGAGATTTAGAGCTCGCTTCTACTCATCGGAGATATCTAAGTTGTCTAGATAAATAAGTACCTAGTACAGTTTTACTGTGGCTAATGTCTGAATTAATTATCTAGCGCCAATGACCATGTATTAGCTATTCGGATTGGTAACGATCTCTAGCGCCGGTTGATTTCCACGTGTTTCGCCATTACATCTCGACTGCTTTCTATAAAGTTTATATCCATGGGCGTACCCAGCTTCTGGCCTAGGGGGGGCAAGGCAGATTTTTTTAGGTCGGATCACTACACAAACTCAACTACATCAAACATTAGATATATGTAGTATTGTGTGTAGAGCAAACAGCCGCAAATGATCCTACTTTATTGGTAGTTAAATAAATATAAGTCAATTTGACTATGCATACATTTTTATTTAATTTTAATTTTAACTCCAGTGGCGGCAACTGCCCCCCCCTTGCCCCTCCCCCCCCCTTGTACGCCCATGTTTATATCGGCCGACAATGATTGCAATCCTACTAACTTTCTTAACAGATCGATTGTAAACTATGACGACGTAAGTAAGATTTGTTGTGTGCATGTAACGTGCCTTGTAAGTTATTAAAATTGTGACATGTTTAAACGATCTTAAAATCTATATGAATAAAGACGTTTGAGTTTCGTTAGCAACCAACCTCAAACCCCCTACATA
The DNA here is from genome assembly GCA_921293045.1 of Aplocera efformata. Classification (NCBI taxonomy): domain Eukaryota; kingdom Metazoa; phylum Arthropoda; class Insecta; order Lepidoptera; family Geometridae; genus Aplocera; species Aplocera efformata. The sequence continues at coordinate 6,252,380 of OV121057.1, forward strand.
GCTACTAATTAACTAGATATGAAGTGAATAGCTGACCTTTAACAAAACTATTCCGAAGTGAATCTTATGAGGTACGATAAATAGTCAATGTAGAAATATACATTTCAAACGCTCTTTGAATTCACTGTCTTAAAGTTTTAGCGTAATTCACTAGTTTAAGTTTAGTAGAAAGTCGGCGACTATGCCCCTGGACCACCACGCTCTCCACGCTGTTGTTATAATATATTATAGCCAAATAATATCGGGTGGGTTTTCAGCTCCTCCCGTCAATTTAATTACATAAAAGAAAATATATTAACAGAAATAATAACAAGAAACTGACTTCGATGATTTTCTTTAGGCAAATACCCCCCAGGAGCCATGTCAGCTGCCAAACGGGCATCCAGGCGTGTGCCGCCAGGTGGAATACTGCATGCAGGAAGATTTTAAGAACAATTTCAACAAGTTTACTGACTATCTCTGCATCCTCGACAAATCGTAAGGACTTCTAAATAAACTCTTTGTACATATAACGTAACGTTAATAACGTTTACAGACTCACACCCCTGCACTAGGATTGCCTGTGTTGCAGGTGCCATGGACAATAACACAAATACAAGACAAACACCTAAGACCCAAAAAAGTACTTTATACTCATCGCACAAAGTCTGCCCAGGCCCGGAATCGAACTCGGGACAACTCGCTTCAAAGGCAGAGCTTCTATCTGTTAAGTTACGTAGCTGCTATATCAATATAAATAAGGAAAGATTTTAAACTTAGTTACAGAAAATAAAGAACGACGAAACAGAAAATAAAACGGTCTTAAAGTGTTACAGCGACTTCTCTCAGACAACCTTAAGATGGAGAGGAAAGTCTAGAATAACATTCTGTTATACATAACATTTCAATAACTAAATTAGATCTTCGACTTCAGGTACAAGAGATACCCCGGCACCAACAGAAGCTTTGCATTTTTTTCATATCTGTCAGTTAATTGTAATGTTTTAATAAATGTCCGCTGATAATAAGAGAACGAATAAAAATAATAAACGAATATAAATAAAAATAAAAATAAAACGAATAAAAATAATAATCATTTTATTGACACAAAAACATACATATCAACATAAATACACACTTAAATTTTTATGTAACCATGGTATGTGGATTAATGGTTACTACCATTAATCCACATACCAGTAAAATAATATAACTTAAGTGGTCATGAGTGATTGCTAGCCCCCACACTAGGATTCCGTGTTGTGGGCTGCTAGCCTCTTCCTTGAAGGCGCTACATCTGGATTAGAAACTATCTACAATATTTGACTTCTTATCTAGAATTATTGATTTCACCACACGCGAATGCGAGCGTCCAATCAATCATCGTATATAAGCTCTTCGTGGGAGGCCCACAGACAAACGTTTATTGTTGACTAAAGTAGGTAGGTATTTCAACATTGCAACATTCGTAGGTATGACTAAGGATATGAAGAGATCGTATCTGTTTTATTATTGACACACCATCATGATGAGAACCCAAGGAAAATGAGGAGATACTATTGAGATTCAAATTGTGACCTGTGAGTACCTGGTACGTAGACATTAAGCGAAATAAAATGCATCATTCTGAAAAACGCTGGTTCGGTTTTGGTCAGACGTATTATATTTTAATTTTGAAAAATGTAATTGATTTAATTATATCCGTAAAATATTGCAGGGATCCTTCAAAAATCGGCACCTGTTGCCCTGATCAATCTGAAGATTTAGGCTTGGCTGGAGTTTTGCCCGCCACGGCTCCCAAAGATCAGAATAATGAAGCTCTTTTGAAGATCAGCAGAGCTGAGAACAGAGGTAATAATTGGGTTCTTTTTAAGCACAGTAATTACTTTAAAAAAAAGTAAAATACCCATCTCCACAGACAGTCAAAGATATATGTACTCAGTTTTATTTTTCATACTTACAGCAGCCAAACGCGATATTAAAAATTTTAATCGATTATGATTATTGTATGAAATTATTTGTTAATCCAAGTCCATGTGTTAATCCAGGATATAAGCTAATCTGGTACCAAATTTCATCGAAATCCGTTGAGCTATTTGAGCGTGAAGGAGAAACAAAAGTAAACACACATACATACAAACTTTCGCCTTTATAATATAAATGTGATTGGTTAATTTTTGTAGGGTGCGGGATAAGCACTCGACCACACACTTCAGTCACGGATGCCAAAGCTGCCGAACCTCGCGAATGGCCGTGGATGGCATCTGTCATCCCAGCGGGTCTCGGCCAATACTGTGGGGGAGTCCTCATCACGGACAGACACGTTCTCACTGCCGCGCATTGTGTTCGAAGGTAACATACCCAGATATATCATTCTAAAAATAGTAAACACATTTTCCGGAAAAGATATTTTTTTTGTGACAAAGCCAAACAGGCAAATGTTATAGTTACTATCACCTTGTACCCTGAAATTTCACACCATGCAAGTTAAATTTTAATGAAGGTGTCAGTACATTAGGACGGCAATTTCATATTTAAACCTCTATTGTCTGATATAAGAATAAGCAAATTAAAGTGGCATTGACCATGCCACATAGCTGGCAGAACCTACAACCGCTGGGGAAGGTTCTCGAAAGGCTACCACGAACAGATGTTTCCTTGGACCATCACCTTATATCATATTATACAAATCAAATTGCCCTCTCATCTAATCTACCTCTCTATAAATTTTATATCTAAATACAAAAATTAATCCCTATTACTCTTGGCCACGGAATCACTCGTGAACGGCTGGACAAATTTTTCAAATTATTTTTTTGTTGTGTTTGTTATAGTCCTTACGGAAAAAAAATAGGAAAATTGTACAGAAAATTCTCGGAAAACCGAGAGTAACACCGCGGGGTGCAGCTAGTAAACTATAAAGTTTGATTATATTTTGTAGTGGGTTATAATGTCCAAAGGTATAAATAAGTTAATGTTAGTGAGTAGGGTGTCTCTGCTTCAAATCGTATTAATGCAAAGGTTTAATTATACTAATATTATAAATTCGAAACTCTGTATGTGTGTTTGTTACTCCTTCACGCTCCAACGGCTGAACAGATTTGGATCAAATTCAGTACTATTGGGGGCGCAGTTTGTACTACACATTTCGTATTTTTCTTTCAGGTTGGAAGCCGACGAGCTCGTGGTAAGACTAGGAGAATATGACTTCAGACGCGACGACGATTCCCGCTCATACGATTTCCAGGTGGTCGAGAAGCGACAGCACGAGGACTTCCAGTTCTCCACCAATAAGAACGACATCGCCATACTGAAGCTCAACCGACCAGCTGTTTTTAACACGTACGTGTGGCCGATATGTCTCCCGCCCCCTGGATTGGACATTGTGAACGATACTGCTGTTATTATTGGTAAGGGATCGTCCATCACGTGAGGCTCAAAGGGGAGGGGGGTTTAAAACATCACAAAATATCACAAGGACGGAAATGTGTGTAGTGATATCACGTGGAAAACGTACGTTCAATGAAAATTAGCTAGCTAAAACATAAACTTACTTGTTTACTTGTATGTGTAAAATTTTACGTGTCGTTATATTATCTAAGATGATGTCTATGTTGAAATGTAAGTGAATAAATAAGTTTGAGTTTGCTCATTTCGCACCAATTGGGGGACACGTGTAGGTATTCACCTACGGATGCGAGAAACATGGTCCCCAAAAAAAAGAATACTCTCATTTTACTTATCAGCAGACTCTTCTTAATTGTACATAAATAATATATATATATGTTTGTATTTATGTATATGTATTCATTTATTATTTATTTATTTATATAGGATTATATATAATACATCGGTAAATATTTTATTAATCTTACTTCTCTCTCTATTTTTTTTGAGATCATGTACACGCCGACCAACCTTCCAAACCACACATTCCTCTCCATCCAAAGGTTGCTTGGAACAGATCGCTTCTAAGCGATAAGGCCGCCCATTGTACATTAATTTTTAAGATTCTTTGTACATTTATTTATATTGGTGTGCAATAAAGTATTTTTGTATTGTATTGTGGTTGGCTAAAATCAGTATTCTTATCTCTTCCATAGGCTGGGGAACTCAGTGGTATGGCGGTCCTCACAGCCGCGTACTGATGGAAACATCAGTTCCAATATGGGACCTTCAGCATTGCAGGAATTCTTTCAATGAACCCATCTTCAGTGAGAACATTTGCGCTGGGGGTTACTCTGGCGGGAAAGATGCCTGCCAGGTCAGTTTCTCCATAGCTTAGTTAGTATACCTGCCTTGGAAGTAAAGAGTCTCAGGCTCAATTTCCGGCAGGGGCACACTTTGTAGTGAGCATGAAGTTTGTTCTCGGGTGTTTCTCGTAAGTATTTCTGGGTTTGTCCATGACACCTGCAATACAGTGAATCCTAGTGTGTAAACGTTGTTACTTTTTTTTTCTACATTATTTAACCATATCGAAGACATTATTACCTATTTTGATGTGAAAACTCCTTGGTGCGCCGGTTGGTTTGAACCAGCGACCTTCGAATTGAAAGTCGGCGTCATTCCCCCTGGGCCACCACGCTCTCAAAATAATATGCCACAATCACGGTAAATGCTTTTAGATGTTCAGCTCTCAGTGCACAGTATTATAAGGTGACAATAGATACATTTCAAAATGATACTACTGATTGCTGCACTAATTGAGAATACATGGCGCTTATTGGGTAGGCCTATATCGAGCATCGGACTGATGTAGGCTGGTGATGGTGAGATGCGGCATTTGACCCTCCCGTGTCACTATTTACAGGGCGACAGCGGCGGCCCTCTGATGTACCAGACGTCAAGCGGTAGATGGGCAGTGATTGGCGTCGTTGCCTGGGGTGTCCGCTGCGGCGATCCAAAGCATCCTGGAGTATATACCAGAGTTGACGCATACCTGCCGTGGATTATGGAAAATGCGCGTACTTAGCGTATCAACACATAACCGTATAGGTGCATCTGTCTTACCACATTTTTCCCCGCGGTCGGCTATCCCACGGGAACACTTCACTTTTTCGGGACAAAAAGTAGCCTATGATATTTAGGGTATGGTATGAGCTACCTTCATAACCGTTTAGGTGTGAAGAAGCAACAAACATACACATAGATACAAACTTTCGTCTTTATAATATTAGTATGAATAACGATTAAATACAAGTTATGTTAACTAAGGAAATAAAACGAAGAAAAACTAAATTAAATTATTACATATACACAAAATGTCGAAGAATTAATACAGAAAGAATTACAATAAAACTTACAAGATATGAAATTAAAATTATTGCTATATACATTGAATGTGAAATTCTAATAGCCATTATTCGCCGTAAGTCAATATAATAGATCTAATAGCAATCTAAACATGTTAGAAGAATATGAAGCATAGAAATTTTTAACATTCACAAACCACATTCACAAAACCTCAACCGCTCCATAGATATTTAACAGTGTACGTACAGGCGCCACTGAGCCACTAGTTAAATACACACATTATTCATGGATTATTATTTATCAAAGCAAATCTGATGAAATGCCGGTAAACAGGTATTATTCTAAAAAAATTGTATTCTGCTTTAGACGTTATAAATTAATAATTAAACATTTTTTTTTATTTCTTGTAATTATAACTATAAACCTACACTTAATTATGAAATGAAAAAATAAATAAAATAAAAAGTATTTATTGCAACACGTTTTATTTTTAAATAGGTACACTTATTATGCTGGTAACATTATTTATAAAGAGAGTCATTGTTGGCTGCCTCACTGGGCTGTATGGAGAGAGCCTGTACACTTCTTTTGGAATATGTAATTTACCTTTAATAAGAAATAACCGGATAAATTAAGTATATTCAATACTTACTATTGAATATCCTTACTTTATCCGGTTATAACAGTAAGGGACTCTCACACCGAGAGTCCCTTACTATTGAATATATTCGTAAATATTATGGGTTATCCGCGATTTAAACACAAATTTTCGAATTTCAAATTTCAATACGCTGCGGTTTATGCTTCAAAAGATACATCACTTTAAAGGTAGAACAAACGAGGGATATCTTACGATGAAAATAATATTAAAATAACGCATTTTAAGAATAGGATTAGTCTTGTGGTGAGAAGATTGGTGATTGCTCTGCGTTTTGGCCAATTATTTAATAATCTAATGAAGTGTAAACAATTAAAAACCATTCAAATTAAAGTACTAACGTTATTCAGAATTGGCACAGTAAAGATATTTTGTTGGTAGACATAATTGAATCAGAACTAATCAAACAGTCTCATATTAAATATTAATCTAACTGAGTCTATGAATAGGTATCCAGTATATAATCCAGGCATGATTGGATCTCCATCATTGGAAGCTATATATTCTTCCTTTTTCATCCATTCTCCTTATATATTCTTCATTCTTTTTTATCCTCCATTCTTCGTTTTATACCACCTGGATCAACCCATGAACGCGATCGCTTGTTACCGAATAACATTATTAAATAGCTGGTGAGACCTGTTCTCCACACTCCTGGACAGCTCGCAGCATGTCCAAGACCTGGGTCTGATTCATTTCCGGGTGGAACGTGAACGCTAGGCGGAAGAAATTCTTGTGATTCCGCAGTGGTGAGTATGCAACCATGAGACGAGAAGATATAGTCAGAAGCTCTTTGATTTTAGGTGTGATCTGAAATAGGAAATCTAGGATAAAGATCAATGATCATCAGTGCTGCAACAATCCGCGTTTTACACTGTTTTACTGGACTCACTGTTTTACCCATAGCACAAATTATGCTTAATTTGGGGCTAAATGGCGCTGCACATTTATTACTAGCTGTTCCCCGCGACTGTGTCCGGGTTTTATATAATATTGTATTATAATATATTTTTTTTGTGCTTTCTTTTTTCTATAAAAGATAAAAGTAGCCTTAGTTTTCCCTTATAATTTTTAGAATAGTATACTTAAGATCACTTACCCTATGCATCATCTCCCACCATTCATCATTTTCCTCTTTTCCTCTCATGAATGTAGGGATATACCAGAAACAGACGTTAGGACATTGCAACGGCTGCGTCACTAACCGAAACCCAGGTGTTGAAGCGACCGTCTTCAGACAAAAATCAGCAAGCTCCATGACATGGTCCATCAAGAGTTTGAGCCCGTGGTCACCTCGGGCTTTCCACATCACCCAAAGTTTAAATGCATCAATCTGAAATTAACGTGTCAGCAAGTAGAATTTCGAGGTTATTTTTTGGGTGTAGTAGTGACTCCCACTCTTATTATTCCACCCTTAAAGCCGAAAATAGGGGATGAAAGAACGAATGTTGATATTTTGTTTTTTTTTTTTAATCAGTAGGGAACTGGGCCTCTTTGCTGGCGTCCATAGGTGAGTACCCCCAAAATCATGTGACCCCTGGATACTGCGAAAGTAACAACCCAAAGTAGCAGTAGAACTTGACAAGTTCGTCCGCACCTGGTAATCCGCCGCCAAGCAGCGGTGAACTCGCATTGCTGTGTTCCGATGGAAGGGTGTGGGTACCGGTGAAATCACATGCTCAAACTGGATGCGACTTTGGTCTTCTTAAACTTACGTCGGAGACGACTTTAAGTCGTGTTGTTGTTGGTAGTCACTTTTATAGCATAAAAAAAGTAAATTATTTCAATATAAAGTTACCTTTCTTCCACACTGCACACTCTTGTCTCCAGTATCGTAGCTAATGTCATAGAACTTGTCTTGCTGGAAGAGGTATTTAGCTGCCGCTGAATTGGACTGGTGCAAGAGGCCCTTCTGTCTGATCAGGAACGCGGAACACTGCATAGGAGCGCCGGCCATTTTGTGCGGATTCCATGATATTGAATCCGCTCTGAAATACATATCATGATCGTATTGTTTCAGAACTAATACTGGGAGTTTACTCTCTCAATTTAATTAAACATAGAGATCTAAATGAATTTGTAGGTCGCATTCTTAGGTCAAGTAATGCGTTTGCTTGTAACCATTATGTTATGTTTGTTGGGATGATTTTAGACTAGTACCAGATTACAGTAGTAATCTGGTTGAACAGAATTTTCAATATAATTGACGTTAAGCTGTATCGCAAGTGACTGGAAAATCCCATGATTTGATATAAATTTAATACAATAAGTTTAACCTGTTTCCTAAAGGCAGATCACTCAAGTCAATGAAGCGGACTATTCTAGAAATTAGTAATCTGTGATCATATCTCTCAATCAAATCCAATCAACGCCCGGGAGAATTTGAATTCCAAGCAATCATAGTCCTTGACATGAAAATTTGCTGATGCTTTTCGAATTGATCTTGAAACCATGCTTCAAAATTGTCCATTTACAAATTATTTTGAATGGTTCTGATACATTTGTTGCTGACTGTGTAAATAGGACACTAATTTTTGAAAAGTACTGAAAATTGTTGTAAGAGCACATACCTCTCAATTCCTTTCAATCGGTGTTTATATTTTTGTGATAGTATCAAACTACCTCCCCAGCATGCCTAAAATTGAAAACATAGTAAATTGTCATTTGACAATAGTTGAGATAAACATTTTTGTGCACCAATAATGAGAAATTCATGAGACAAAAATACATGCGCAATATCAAAGCAATCAAACAAAACGCTGAAACTGTAATTTTCTAGTAGGTACGAAGCCTAATCCAGATTGAGCTCACGTGGAAGTTCCAAATAAGAATACAATTTGAATTTGAATTTGAATTTAATCAAAAAATAATAATAAAAATAATCAAATAATCAAAAAATGATAACGGAAACAAATTTAGTAAATTTTACTTAGCAAAACGCAATCTCTCCGGCGGGGGATCGAACCCCGGTCTCCCGCGTGACAGGCGGGGATACTGACCACTATACTACCGAAGACATGTGATAAGGGGTCTAAAATTCAAGCCACTACGTAGTTAACCCCTCTTAAGAGATTCTACACACCAAATCTACCAAATTCACACTTACATCGACATGTAGCCAAATCCCATGTTTCTCACAGACGTCAGCAACTGCATCCAACTCATCTATAGCCCCAAGAACCGTAGTCCCGGCGGTTCCATTTACCAATAAGGGATATCTTCCAAGGGCCTTTTCTTGTTCAATGGACTTGGCAAGTTCGCTGGTGATCATCTGACCCCTTTCATTGCACTTTACGAACCTAACGCTTTCGGTCCCAAAGCCTAGCCAATGTGCTGCTTTGCGGATGGAGTAGTGACTCTGAAACAGGTAAAGTTAAACCAGTTAAGCAAAAATAATGTCATATTTGGTAGGAACTATTTACTACCGACTTCCAGCGAAGGAGGTTATCAATTCGTGTGTTTATTGTTTTGTTTGTTAACAGAACTACGTCATTTATCACGCGATTTAAAAAATTATTCTTTTATTTGAAAATATATACTTTCAGATTGATCACATAGAAATTTTCTCAAATTCTGATCCATAGTTTGGTTGTTGTGGTATGACACAAAGTCAACGAAATTGCGTATTTTGCTATCCTGTAACTTTATTTATTTGCTTGTTGTACACCGACATGCACGTCTATTTTTTAAAATGGCAAGAAATATAGGATAAAAGAGCAGTTCAGGTTGCTTATTACAAAGTGATCTGTCTGATAAATAGAGTATGTAACTACGAGACTAGATCAGAGTTGGAAATTACATCGACGACACCACAGCTCCAAAAATCTTTACGCAACTTTTATACAGAGTAGCCACATACTTACAATTTTAAAACTGATTGAACAAAAATATTTTTTTGAACAGTCGAAGCTTCGAAGACCATGAGTTCCCCGTGTGCGAAAGTAGCAACCCAAAGTACCAGCAGAACTTGAGTCAAGGTCCGGAAAAACGCTATTACCTCTCACAATGTAAAGATAGTGAATACCATACGATGATGTATGATAGTCAATCATACCTACATACAGCAAACCGTGTATAAAGCTTCTTCTACCATTTTTCTTACGCCTATTCTGCTGAATCACTTACATCCTCAGATGTGAATAGCACTAATTCAGGTAGTGCCCTCATCCCTTTAGTCTTGACTTCAGGAAACGCCTTGTACCTTGCAGCCACGATTCCATACAGCAAGGACATACTTCCTCCAGGACTGAAGATGCCATCCCCGTCAGGAATACCGAACAAATTGAGCATATGATGGAGGATTTTGAGTTCTATAAGCATGAATGCAGGAGCTACTTCGAATGTGTATCTGAAATCAGTTATTTCGTTGTTTTATTTCATTCTGCCACATATATACCACATCACCGGTGACATGAATAATTATATAACACAAACACCCAAGGCCCGAGAACAAACTTCATATTCTCCTGCCCTGGCTGAGAAATAAACCCGGGGCCGTTCGCTTTATTTATTTAATAAGGACTCCCAACACAGGATACACTGAACATACAACTTAAAATAATCAAAGGTCTTAAATAATAGTGGTCCCACAATTATAGGGCGTCACAGCGTGTTAATAACAACTAGACAACATTTAAAAAAAGTTGAAAATATAAGAAAAAATCGGTTAATAAATGCGAGAAAAACAAAATATTTGGACAAAGATGCGATGAGAATGGAAGTATTATCTTTGATAGCAGCGATACTACCAATTTAGCTATGAATTTGTATAGTTGGGTGGTGAGTGCTGAAATCTTACTGTTATAGAAGAACCTGACATTGCAACGTACTTTACCTCTTGTCACATCATCTTAACATGGACTTCTGCAAAGTAACTCATAAATCCATCATCCAAAAACATAGTTAATATTTTTTTGGTGGACGGATTTAGGTGCGAGAAAGCCCTTCTCATTTTCATCATAGTAAAAAGAACTCGTGCGAAGACGGGGCATGTCGCTAGTAGTAAACTACTCACTGGCTGGTATTGAAAGCCTCCGATATCCATGTTCCTGCGAGGCCGTACGGGTCAGTGCCTCCAAACAGCTGGTTCCTGAATATCGCCTTATTAGTTTTCACGCTGTACCGCAAGACCTCACGCACGCATATTTCTAGCTCGTCATCGTTAACGCCTTCGGTAACATCTAGATCCAAAATTTTCTGAAAATGTTAATTTGTTATTAATTAAAGTGACGAAACTATCTGAAGGTACTCCTGGTGGTAAGTAGTTGCCTCCGCCCATAACAACAGCATTTCAAGTCGGAACAAGACTTGATATTGACGGATAAATGGACTTTAATACTTTCATCCTTTATTTTTCGCTGTAAGGGGTGGAATTTCTTCATAAAATTTCATTACCTATCCTGTGAACAACCTCGAAAATGTAAACATGTAATTATCCAAATAGATCTGCAATTGGCAAAGAAACTACCAACGAAAACCTACTTAACAAAATAAAATATACCTACATCCGAATCTTCCTCCTTTTTTGAAGTCGTCTAAGAACCATCTAATCATGTACACGCGCGTAAGTTTGTAGGTATTCTAAACGATAATTCAGCGAGCGTATCGTTATGACCTGTAATCGTCACATCGCGACATCGCCGAAAACTCCACGATTCCGCGACGTGTACCTCGTCAAAAGCCACTCGTCATATCACCGCGTCATTGTGATATGATATAAGAGTGGGCCGTGCCAGCGCCTCGCCAGCGATATTATGGCATACAATAGAATGATTTAAAATTTAAAAAAACTGACTTCAATACTTTCATTCTTCGCCCTATGGATGAAAATAAAAAATTTATTCAAATGTGTGGACGTGTAAGTACAATATTACTGTAGATCTTGAAAACTACTGAACCGATTTAGATGAAACTTGCACTGTTCCCTAAGTCAAAGCCAATAAAAAAGAATGGTCTCAATCCGATTAATAATTTCGGAGGATTGCGTGGACAAACACACTTACAAACATACAAAAATAAGTCTATAAAAAATTGTATATTCTTTTGTAATAATAGATATGTGAATATTTCACTGAAGAATTTAGATATATTGGAACTGTAAAATCCAAAAATATTACATACACACGTTTCGAATTTTAAACTCCTTTTTAGAAAGACGGTTAATAATGAATCGAGATTTGTTTGAGTCAAAGGTCGCGGCGTTTACTTAACGGGAAACCTCGAACGGAATAGGTACCTATCTATAGTGGAGCTGGGAAAAATAATAATCTAAGTAATTTATCACAAGGGAAGGCACCTAACACAATTGTACAGATATTGCTTATCACTACTCCGACTATTGAACTTTGCTAAATGACGCGGACCACAATGTAGGTAACAACATAATTTTATAAAAGTTACATATATAACTGCGGAAGCATAGTAAATAACGGTAGTAAGTAATTAACAGCCAATTAACTCGGAGTTGACTGCAAGCGAACTTGATAAGGATGGCTATCGGTTTGTCGTAAATATTGCACAATCGCTGTTACATATGAGACTGTCTATGGTAAACAATAAAACATCGTAAGTTGTTAGTCTCATACTGATAAAGGGCTGAGGCCGACTTATTTGCCACATCAAGTCGCTCCGCTCTTGTAAATGTGAATTCGCCCCACTTAGGACACGCTTGTTCGACGATGCGACAGGGCGTACAAATGCACGGTCATCACCATACATGCGGTTGTCATTCTAATTGTATAACTTTTTCTTTGCGATTATATTCTCTTTGCTTCGCTTGCGGAGCTGGCAATAAATATATTTTTGACGTGTAACACTTTCCTTCAATCTGTGGGAGTGGTTTCGTGAAAAGGGACGGAAGTGTGTAACAGGAAGCCGGAGAAGCGCGCGCTTTTTGATTTGACCAATGAGAGCGCGCGGTGGTTGAGTTGGCTGTCAAATACCAACCCATTTTTCAATCAGAATTTAATGTTAATATTGCTTATTAACACAGATACACTAGACAAACACCCAACACCTGAGAACAAACATTATGCTCACCACACGAATTATATTCCGGCTGGGAATCGAACCGGGGTCCCCTAGCTTCAAAGGACTACAACCAACTACGCCACAGAGCCGTTTTTTTACGTCGTAATAAGTAGCATATATGTAACTAGCCAGCCGTTTAGGCGTGAAGGAGTAACAAACATACATAAAGACAAACTTTCACATTTATAAAATTAGTAGGTATGGCCACAGCCTTGTCCCCTAAACCCGACAATATGTAAATTTTTTTTTTACTTAATCTGTCCCTGTAACATCATTCGTTCACTGCATAATTACTTTGATCTACCGAAGTCCGGCATGAGCCTAGATAGACTTTAAATTGGCTGAGACAACATTTTAGGTGCTCTAACATTTCAAAATACCCTTATTTTATTAATTTTTATTAGTTATTTTGAATTTATATTTGAATATGTTATTTTGACATTACAACCAGACACTTAAATTTTATTTATTTGTGTGTAGTATGAATTTGCAGAAAACTTTAGGTTATCCACAATATGATAATGGACTCATTATCGGCTTATCACCATACCCACCTGTGTAATCCATCATTATATCACTTGTTTGACTGATCATGATCAAACACCAATCTCCAAAGACTAGACAAAGTCATATGTGACCTTATTTATCAAGTTCACGTTTTTTCGTGTATTTTTCCAACGACAGAACTATCGTAAGACAAATAAATGACAGATATGAATCATAGCAAAATGATAATATCATTATTTTTATGGCCACTGAAATCGTCAATGGCGTTTTCCTATTGCCCTAGAGAGATAAAGATAATGTAGAAACTACTTATTGATCTGTGTTAACACAATGTTGGTTTAAGAGAGAGGCATGTTACTAACGTAACACAATCGCTGTGACTTCGAGACCCACATACAACGGAAGTGAATTTTAAACCCCTCATAGATTTGCCAATTTCCAGCGCATCTTACACACTCATAGGATCACTAGGATCCCTTGTATCATAGATGGCATAGACAAACATGAGTAAGATCTTTGAATGAGAATGACATTGGATTTATTAAAACTATAAAAAATAAAATGGCCGATTATTGGCGCCATATGATATCAATTTTTTTCCTAATAAATCTATCGAGCGTAGTATAAAAGGTTTTAAAATGGCTTACAAAAATATACAACGTTTTAATGTAATTTGGAATGATTCATACAATCGGGATTTTGTTTTTTTTTTTGAGGCCAGTCAACGTCTAACACTTTCTTCCGATAAATCTTTATCCAACAAATCCGTGCCTATAGCATCATGCAAAAATTCGACACAATTATTCTATTTTCACAAACAACCTAAATAAAAACTTCTGAAATGGTCGGTAAAATAGAGTGAAACCATAACCAAAGCATTCGTGATCATAATTAATTTATATCAAGACTCTTTAATTTGGCACGACAAAAACATTTTGTTATGTTGGCATGGAATAAAATAATTATTAAATTAAACCTACATTCATGCCTATACAAAATCACACTGATTTAATAAAGGCGAAAGTTTGTGTGTGTGTACACGTTTGTGACTCCTTTACGCTCAAACTGCTCTACGGATTTGGATAAAATTTGGTACCAGGATAGCTTATATCCTGGATTAACACAAAGGCTACTTTTAATGCCGAAAAAGGGCAGTGTCCCCTTAGTATAGCCAACAGAACATAGCTAGTTTAAATTAAAATCAAAGCTTAAATTAAATTAGTCGTTATCGATAAAAATTATGTATTAAATAATGTATAATTAAGCAACTTAATTTGATACGACGTAATGAATGAAGCCTAATTATTTGAGTAGCTTTATCATTAATTAGGTATAGTAAATTATCACTAGTTAGGTATAAATATATAAAAAATCAAAGACCTTGTCCAGTTGGCACGAGTTTAAATGAAATAACTTTATTTTTGTTAACTGTTAAAGTTTCACGGTTTAATATACTTAAGTGAAAATGACCTGTTCGAGAGCTTGGAGGTCTACTAGGTCTACTTGCCAATGGTCTAAACATCTTGAAGGAAAACGCGGGAAAATTATCATTGTTATTATGTTGTCGACAAACATAGACAAAATTAGAGAGTAGTTTTTTTTTTATATAAAGTCTTAATACTTCAGAATATTTATGACTTACCTCCAGTTCACTAGGATGTTTAAACTGTATCAGAGGCCGGTCATTGGCAGTTTCTTCTTTAACGATGGTGAGCACCTTATCGAAAAATGAGTGTCCATTGGGCTCCATACTCACTGGCCTGACTCAATAGGCAGTGTTGGCAGGTCAATGGTCTGAGACAGACTGCGGTGTATTGAAGATTGTGTCACAATCACTCGTAATATTTATTATGCGAGAGACAATGCGGATATGATGTACCTAGAGGACAAATTAATTTGTTTACGTTGTTAGTGTTGATTAGGGAAACATGCATTTTAATTATGCGTCTAAAAGCATAAAATTATAATAATCTGAATTTTGTTTAGAGAGCTTAGACTATATTATAGATATTAAAGAATTTTGACACTAGTCGATTTCTTTACCTTTTTCTACTTAAAATAAGATCTAGCCTAAAGCATATTTTTTCCATACAAACCCTGTGTAGTATTAGGTACATCGTTCGACCAAAATTCCTTTCGTTATTCTTGTATATGTCTGTTCGTACGCAATAGTGAAATAAAAGAGATATAATTTGAAAAAAAAAAAATGCAACATTGGGCGTAAATAATAGTTTTTCTCACATTTTCTGATACTGGGACCTGTTTGTCTGTACGATGTACGGAATGTGTACTTACCATCTGGTCTTATGTTCTTGTTTGTTTTAAATATTTTTCTTTTTGAAAGTATGCATAAGTGTGTGTATGAAAAATAAACTACAAACTACATTTGGTTTCTTCTCACACCGATACATACCTCATAATGAGATGTGGCGTTTGATATTAGACTTTTGTGTAGACGATATTTCAGTGAGGTATTTGTTATAATCAGATGAAATAATTAAAAGATATAAGTTGTAAGTAAGACTGTATAAAAAATCGAAAACATTTTAGAAAATTTTCTTCTACAGGACACATGTGCTTGTATTCACCACCCTATTACTGAGACTTCAATCCGATTTAATTAATATTAAGAACAATGAAAAGAAATGAGATTAATGTAAATATTGATTATAAAAATTATGAGATCCCCCGCCTAGAAGCATTTGATGCTATTTCAATTCATGAGTGGACACAACATTGTAAACGTATTCGTAGATTAGAAGAGTATTTGAAACATGACGCATAATAAACTAGCTGTTCCCCGCGACTTCGTCCGTGTGTAATTTAACGAATTTTTTTATAAACGTAGCCTTACTCCTTATTACATCAGCTATCTGCTAGTGAAAGACCCATCAAAATAGGTCCAGCCGTTTCGGAGATTAGCCACAACAATGACAAAGTCAAAATACTTTATTTCCATTGAATTTTTAAAAAAATACTTCCAAGTCGTTTTTAAAATAAATATGCCTTCTTATTACTAAGTTTATTCAAACCCTATCCGACCCTCCATGGGGAAGCAAACAAGAAAACCCGAATGGAAGATTATGAGTACTGTATGAGTAAGTATTGTTATGTGTACTGTGTATACTTTCAAATGCATTTAGTAATGACCTGTTACTTTGACATTACTTACAGACACTTCAATTTTATTTTGTATAGATGACAATATGACAGGCCTTGAATTTCAAGTCACCATGTAGTATAAGTAGGTATTAGTTTGAATCTACATGCTATCCCGCAATAAGTAGATATTGCTTTTCATACAATCTAGCATTCATGAATATGTTCTAAGCTATTTTAAAATGCTTCTTACTAATTACACTAGTAGGTATTTTTTTTTAATTTATATTTCGCTGTCGTTTCACTTTTGCCAATTATACCTTGCCAATTATACTTTGCCAATATTATAATACCTTAATTGGGAAAACTGAAACGACAGCGATGACATATTTCAGTTCACAATAAAGTTGGTGGTGGTAAGTATTTTGTCAAAATCAATAATGTCACAGATATTACAACAGCGAGATATTTTTCCAAAGTCCAAAGATACTTCTAATTAGTCTGTGAGTGAGCACATACGTAGTGCATCTAATTTGTCTGTGTTGCTCACGCAATTTTCTGAATAATAACGAATAATTCAGAATATTTTCTGATATATATCGTGACCAAATAGATTTCTAAGGACAATGTTTATAAGTAATTATTTTAAAATTATTAGACCCAAGATCAAAATTTTTGTGAATTAAATTCGATATGAACTTTAGCAAAACCCGCTCTCGGTCACGAAAGAACTCGTTGAACGTAATAAACTCAGAAAAATGGAGAAACTATGGCAAAAAGGTATCAAAAAAAGCCGATGGTTTATCTGAAGAAGATTCCGCTGACGAAGAGCCAAAGTACGACGAAATAAAAATTTGGGTGCAGGAGTTCTTTGAGAAAAAATCGGGTTCAGTAGATAAAAATGACCAAGATGTAGAAATCCAGCTAACTCAGAAACAAACACTCGTGCTTTCAACACTGGTTCCTGACGAGATATTGTTAATAGAAAAGTAAGAAACTTAACAAAAAATATTATATTTAACAATAAAAGTGTAATGTAATGTAATTTGTAAGTTCCTAGAATAAAATGTTCTAGCTAGGTAAACAGAAATACTTGATTGCAGATTTGACGAATCAGACCCAAAACGCTTTGTTGGTGTCCTGATGATGGCAGACGTATCTGGATACACAGCATTGTCAGAACGATACAATAACACTGGTAAAGGCGGAACTTACAGACTCACAGCTACCCTTAACACTTATCTTGGATCTCTTATCGAGCTTATTTATACTCATGGCGGGGACATATTGAAATTTGCAGGCGATGCCTTTTTAGCTTTATGGAAAACCGACAAGCGTATGTTCCTTTGTCACACAATTCACAAGGTCATAGCTTGCGCCTTGTTAATACAGCATTCTTATTCATCCTACGAAACTGATGTGAAAGTCAATTTACGAGTGAAACTGGCTATATCTGCTGGTAATCTTATGTTTGCTCCAATCGGTAGTGGTATCGACATGAACTATATAATACTTGGTTTACCCGTACTTGAAGCTAAAGCAGCGGAGAGCGTTTGTTCGTCAGGAGAAGTGAAAATAACTAAGACTGCTTGGGCTCACTGCTATTCCAGAAACTATGATCATGTGATTAATGATGATGGTCATGTAACCATCAAAGCTATCCTCTACGATCCCCACGAGAGTGATGTAACTAAACCATTTCTTGGTTTTAATGCCATGGTCAAACAAATAAAGCGACCGTTAAATGTTATAGAAAATTTACCAGATTTTATCTTAGAATCCAATGAAAACCTGAGTCCTGCAGATATTTTGAAAAAAAGCGAAATATTGAGTCTTCGTAAAACAATTTTTATGGCAGAAGAAAGGAAAATTGGATCTGAGATTCGCAAGTTCATGATAAGACCTGTGCTTACCCAAATCGATGCGCACCAACCACTTGAATATCTCACAGAAATGAGACTGGTCTCCGTTTTATTTATTACTCTGAAACCTAGAGAGTGTCCTTTTGCTCAGTTAGTAACAATCGTCAATAATTCTTATCAAATTACCTGTGAAATAGTGTACAAATCTATGGGGTGCGTGAACAAAATTATTCTATTTGATAAAGACGTTATGATACTTGTAGTTTTTGGATTGCGTGGTTTCAAGCACGAATCAGAAGCTCAAGCAGCATTGAAATGTGCATTCAGTATAAAAAAATCTGTGTCGGCCCTTGATGGTGTTTTAGAAGTCTCCATTGGAGTAACGACAGGCCAAGTATACTGTGGTGTAGTTGGTCATCCACTCAGAAGAGAATTTACGGTAATCGGAGCAATTGTAAACAAAGCTGCTCGACTTATGTGTAAATTTCGTAACAAAATCACATGTGATGAAACCACTTTCATTAAAAGTAAAATGTCCACCAATGGCTTCACATTGCAACCCGATACTGAGCTCAAAGGTATTGGCCAACCAGGAAAGATTTATGAATATACAGAAGACATTAGAGTGAAAGAGTTGTATGAAATACCAATGATGCCACCTCTTCTCAATAGGCAAGACGAAATGGAATACTACCAACACTGGCTGAATGATTGCCACTTATCATGCAGAGACTTTGATGCACTGCTTCTTGTTGGAGAGTCGCGTATCGGTAAAACACGATTATTAGAATGGATGGCTAGACATGCCAGAAACTCTAACCACCATGTGTCCTTTGTAACGTTAACTTCCATTCATTCGGCGACTCCGTATTTAGCGTTAAATCAAATTATTAATCAAATATTGGGACTGAAAGAACCCATTGTAGGTTTCAGCAAGGAAGAAAAAATAGTAGAAATCATGAAGGTTTATACCGAGAGCTTATGCTACCTCAACAACATTTTGAAAGTACGATTTGCATTTCACGAAAGAATTAACTCCTACGACGAAAACAAGCGAAAAGAAAAAGCTAAAATAGTTTTTACAAAACTGGTCAACGCCCTTCTGGAAACGCACGTCATATTTATAGATGATTTACAAAATTTAGACGCTTTTTCCTGGGAATTCATATCAATAATGTTATGTTCAATGAAAATATTCACAATATTATCCGTTACCCGAGGCAAATTTAGTTCTATTCAAGATTGGCTGTACAGTGTTTTTATTAATGGTAATGTGAGGAAAATGTCATTGGGGCCTTTGATACCTTCGCTGATTCCAGCTTTAGCATGTCAAATTTTGGACGTCAGAGCAGTACCAAAAGATCTCTGTGATGCACTCATTTCCAAATGCCAATCAATGCCGGGTCTTGTAGAAAGCTTTATAATTCATCTTTTTTCAAACGGTGCCCTTGAACTGAAGAAAATCCAAGAAAATGAAATAGATAACTGGCTCGAGGAGGATTTACAATTTCCTGATTCCAATCTGTTGCATCCACAAGCTCTAAATAACAAAGACCAGGATGCACTCGATGAATTTATTCAGAAAGATTTTACAGGAGAAATTGGAATTTGTATAGTGATCCAAAAAGAAGAATTAAATACAAATATAAATGTACAAAACCTAGATGCCTTAGTAATGATACAAATAGATTCACTCACTCCATACCAACAGTTGCTGCTGAAGATAGCATCCGTCATAGGCAATGTAGTGTCAAGAGATCTTTTAGAAAACATAATGTATGAAAATAATTCTATAACTACAGCAAAAGCAATAAAACGGTTATTTGCAATGCGAATTTTATCATGTGCTAACTCTAATACTGCCGTAAAATCATCGGTAACATATCCACAAGTCGGGATGAATCTTATATGTGAATGTACTTTTGAATATGACCCTGAAAATTGTGAAAATCTTCCGAAATATGCCTATTGTAAAGTAATTAAATTTAAAAATAAGAGCTCTAGAAATACTTGTTACGATTTACTTCCGCTAAACCAAAAAAAAGAATTTCACTCTCGCGTCGTAAATTATTTCGAAAACAATAAACTCAACTGTTTAAGCTGCGGAGGAACTATTATGATAATGCAATCGTGTGGTCCACGTGATTCAGTTGTTAGTAGTAATGATGATCTTACAGAAATCGATGAAAGCACCTCTTCTAGCGATGCAGAACCTAGTATGGCAATAATAAACGAAACATATACACCCGAGAGTAATATTGAAGAACTATCAACAATAAAATATAATCCTTATAGTACAGAAGAAGCAACAAAATGCAATAGTGAGGGAATTATAACTATACCAAAGAAAATTGATTCAAACCAGATGGACACACGACATAATACCATTTTGAAAACTAAATCTACTGAAGATGATCCAAATATAAGTAGAAGATCAACTAAGCGAGTCACTATGACTAAATTTCAACACAAAAAATATAACTCTAACGAACTCGGTACTTATAAAGTTTTCAATAAGCTTCGAGAGATAACAGAAGCTGAAACATTGAATCAGTGGCATGACCTAGGCATAGTCGACAGTATAGATAAAATTGATCATGAAAAAAATTTTGAAATTAACTCTTTAAATGTAAAAATTGAAAAAAATATTTCGCTTACTGACTTCAGTAAATGTACCTGTGCTGATTTGCATATTGAGATTTATGAACAGCTTGTTTATCATGCATTACAGGCCGAGTTGAAAACTAAAGCTTTAGAGTTTCTTATCACTTCAGCCTATTTAAATTTACTAGCCAATAATATAGATGCTGTACTTGCAAAACTGGAAAAAGCTGAAGGAATGTGCTATGATGATAATTTAATAATAGATGTATTAATAAAGAAAAGGTTTGTTGCTAAAATATATTCATTGCGAGCATCTGCCTGCCTGATGAGCGGAAGGTTTACAGCAGCAAAATCAGCTTTAGAAAGTGCACTCAAAATATACCGAATAAATTTGGATAACGTTACAGGGCTCTTGCAGTTGAGAGGTATTATCAATTTAATTAAAATGAACAGAAGAAAATATCGCACTTTCAAAACGAACATGAAATCTGATTCCGTGTTTTGCCTCAATGTTGCAACATTATTGAATACAACTTTGGGTGAAGTAAGAGTTTCAAAACTTTCCGCGACACGAGCTCTACAAACCATTCGAGATGTGAAATGTTCCGTGATAGATATTATCGATGCATATAGTAATGCTTTATTAGTAGAGCTAGAACGTGGAACACCTGAAGCTACATATGAAATTGAAAAAATGGCTAGCCGGGCCTTAAAAGAGTTACAGCGTCCCATTCAAGCAGATGAACTGTTTGCTGTTGGGAAGCTGTTCATGGAAACATTTCGGGCTCGTTTGGCTAGAGCTCAACTTGCTGCTGCAATCCGATCTGGATTTCGTGCTATTACAGTGAGCCGATTTATTCAAGCACACAATGTGTCTTTGGACTTAATACCTAAACTATTTTACGTTCTTCTAGCTAGAGGAAGAATTGAAGAAGCGATTGATGTTTTGCAACTAGCATATCAGATGAGAGATAACAAAGTCTCACAGAATGTCGAAACTTGGTATTACGCCCTGTGTATTGACATGATATTGGATGCTGGTTTTCAGTTAGAAAGTCCATTAGAAATTAGTCGGTTTGCCGAGTTTGCACTCAGTAGGGGAAAGTCTGCAGGGCCCGCCCGAAGGAGGTTAGTGGTCGGTTTGTGGACCTACTGGCTGAGAGCCGACGCTGAGAAGAAAGCAAGACGTTTTGAATCCGAAGCTTTAAGTTGGACTTCGAGTAAGGAAGACGACGGAACGTTAACAACTCTTTTGAGCGCGATGAGATTAGCAGAAGGAATGCTAGAGAGCTTAGCAAGGAAAGTAGATGATTTAAGGAAGGTATTAAAAATTTTTAAATCTGTATTTATAAATACTTACATCGATTCTGATCCTAGTCACCGTGATGATTTATGATTTCAGGTGGTGGATCTAATGGAGTTGCGCTCGATAGCTGACAGGGAACTGAGTAGACTGGAGAATGATGCCCGTCTCATGCGCACTATTTATCCTCGATGGATACTCTTAAAAGCAAACTCACTGATGCTCTCTGGGCGACGAGCCGCTGCAACAACATTATTTAATCAAGTAATTATTTGGTGGTCTGGTATATTAAGGTTTCGATAGCCAAATGGTAAATAGAAATAGAAAGCTTGTAATTTCATCCTGTCCGTCTGTCGGTCTATCCGTATGTTACAGCAATTTCACTTGGACAGTTCAGTTTTTACAAAGTTTACATCATGACAAATAGGTGTATTCGTGAAGCACTGGTTATTGCCGTTTATGGAGCAAGTAATACTATCAATCTACATAAAATCGTTCATTTCGCAGCATATGCAATCAACGACTGTAGCCATTATCCAAAATTAATCCTAGCCTGATTTCAATTGGTCTGAATCGAAATTCTGAACAAGTTTTCTTGTAACGAAAGGCTCATGGTAGAATACGCACCCACGATCGCAACTACCAACTGACTTTACCTAGGTAACGTCTTATAGCATCGATTTTATTTTTGCAGGCTACAGAGGAATCGCGTCGAATTAATAGTCGCCTAGAAGAGTCACTAGCCATCGCCGCCACTTCCGACTCTGTATTTTGGAGGCAAAGTGCCCGAATTGGCAACTTCATGACCTGGCAAAGGGGTATAGAGCATGTCCGCTCGGGATGGTACCAAATCATGTACCGAATGACTTCTAGCAGATAGTGATCATTACTTATATTCTATCTCAAACTTGTAACGTGAAGAGGTACCTAATAACACTAGTTTACACGGTTTTTATACCCTAGCTAAAAGTTGTTATTTTGTTATTCATTTAGGTAGAATTATCCAGAAAAAATAATAAAAAAATTCTATCACGTCTGGTTTAAGAAATATTTATTAACTTAATACATAATTTTGGTATTAATACTAAAAAAAAAATTACAAATTTTTGCCTTCTTTTTATAGCTATTTGAATCAGTTTCTCTTATAATGGACTAACAGTAATTCCCCAACATGTTTTCATCCCAAAATCCTTGATGTCGTTCTTCAAAAACCTTTAAATCTTGATGGAAACGTTCCCCTTGTTCGTCACTCATACTTCCTAAGTTTTCAGGGAAAAAATTAAGATGCGATTGCAAAAAATGAATCTTTAATGACATGTTTACTACCATCTTTTGAAAATTTTCCAATAAATCTGTAACAATTTCTTTGTAATCTTCACTTTTCTTATTTCCCAAAAAATGTTCCAAGCAGATTTTTCATTAACAGATAAAAGGCTTTCAAACGGAGAATCTTTCATAATTTTACAGATTTGTGGGCCAACAAATATACCCTCTTTCAGTTTTCCTTCTGTAATGTTCGGAAAGATATAATAAATAAGATATAATAAACAATAAACTGTCGTTTCCACGTTAGGTAGTTAAAAAAAAAACATTTGACTGTAGGAAGAATTTGTGACGTGATAGAATATTTTTACTAACACTTTTTGGTTTAAGGAAGGTATATTAACATATTTGTATACAT
The DNA here is from genome assembly GCA_921293045.1 of Aplocera efformata. Lineage (NCBI taxonomy): Eukaryota > Metazoa > Arthropoda > Insecta > Lepidoptera > Geometridae > Aplocera > Aplocera efformata. Next base: position 6,276,355 of record OV121057.1, read on the forward strand.
TTATTTTGGGGTATAAAAAAAAAGTTCAATTTTGTAAACTAGTGTAATTAATAACAATCATTCGGCGACATTGTCGGGCGATAATCTATGCTTTGTAATTGGTGACTATGATTGATGGTTGGTTGACAACGCGCAAGTTGTAGTACGATGATGTCTTTATCTTTATTTAACGCAACCCTGTTTAAAAATAGTTGTATTTTCGTCCGGAGCAGTACTAACTACCTCCACACCTGGTAAACCAAACCACCGCCTAACAGTGGTGAGTGCATTTTCGTCGAATATGAGACGTAATACATAATAATAATAATAGATGTATCCCGTCTCGGAATACGGAGGGACGGCCATAGACACGTAATGATTTGACCGGCAGCTCGTTCTGTAACTTTATATGCATGAAATAAAACGCCATTCCTTCTATCTTCTTCTATTAATTTTGAAAAAAATGAAAGATTACAATTATAGAACCATGAAAATCATGATAAGGTAAGTAAATTACGGAAATAAGAAATTAGAAAGTATATTTCTATTTCATATTGAATGATCGGAAGGAACTCGAAATTCACATCTTTGTCAGTTCAAGTTCAGTAGTTGCCAAATGAAGAAAAGAAAAAAAAGTTCATTAATTATTCTTTGGCTTTTTGTACCTTCATACGTCTTGTCAATGTTTACTTACGTAGATCTTGAGATCCTTGAGTTAAACTGTCAACGTCAATGTCCAATCTCGACAGCATCTCGGCCCGGCCGCCGGCCTTCACAAAGATAAATGAATGATAACAAAAACAAAACAAACGATTTCTCAAGATTTCATTGTCTCCAATACAATCTGTTACTGAAGCACAATACTTAGTAATATATCAATTTGTTACGTAATACAGCAACATAATCTCCATTCGCGTGTAAGAAGTAGCGTGATTAAGTTCGAACAAAAATGACGAACAAAATGATTTTCGTTGGCACAATCGTATCTCCTACAAACTTTTGCAAGCCAGAAATTTACAACGGCTTTGTTGGCGTAGAAAATGGAAAAGTAAGTGTTCCTATTTATTTTATTACGCTCCTTCCACTTTCGGTTCATGAAAGTCTAGTTTGCTTCAAATCGATGTTGGTTCTAGATAGAACAAAGTCGATATTGGCCTCCTAAGCTCAACTTTGGGTAAGTTTAATCCATTATAGCGACTTTTCCACACACTCTTCCCCATGGCCAACGCACTGTCCATCTCTTGACCATAGCTAAAAGCTATATTATTCTTCATTAGTCAGATAACCGGCTAAAAACTTATCTTTATATGTTTCAGATTACCAAAATTGGAACAAAGCAGGAGTATGAGCAATTGCACAAGGATGGAGCATTCACAGACTTTATGTCAACGTTCTTGAAATGGGACCAGTTACTTATGCCAGGTTTTGTAGATTGCCACACACATGCTCCGCAGTTCCCCAACATTGGTTTGGGGTTGGACAAACCATTGCTAGAATGGCTGGAGACCTACACATTCCCATTGGAGAAGATGTATGGGGATATTGAGTTTGCCACTAAAGTGTACGATAAAGTTGTGGTAAGAATTCAGTTTCCATTATTGAATCAATTCTGCAACTCTTTTAATAACTCAGAAAAATATATTATTCATAAACTCAACTTCATGACTATGACAGTAGTAGGTTTTTTTTTAATCCCAGGATGTAGCCTTGTTTAACCGCAGGAGCCATTCAAATCCAATAATGATGTCCACTCTTATGTGAAGTAAACTGTTGTTGGCTAAAGTCAAGTGGTGGTTTAAGTACTCAGGGTACCTTATCCTCAAGGCCTAAAAGAGAATGTTATTAATATTTCACAATTATTACTATGCATACATTAAAGGTACAGTAGAGTAAAAGGTATAATTAAAGGTATAATTATAATTATACCCTATTAACATACTAGGTGTAAATATTAAATCATATTTCAAATGACTCAAAACACCCTAAGATATATTGTTATCATAGGCTCAAATTTCAGAATTTTTTTCTATTCACTTCAACAAAAACGGTATCCTAAGTCTGCTAGTGAGTCCTGTTAAAAATGTCCAGATGTTTCAGCCGAACCAAAAAGAAAGACAAACATTATTAAAATTGTTTTTGGTATAAGTACCGTTTATACTTTCAAATAATTTTGACTTCAAACTTCAAATTATTTTGACATTACAAACAGACACTTCAATTTTATTGATTATAATTCATTTTCAGCAAAGATTATTGAGTAATGGTACAACCACAGCATGCTATTTTGGCACAATACATATGGAAGGAACCCTGCAACTTGTTGACAGTGTTGTTAAACACAAGCAGAGGGCTCTGGTGGGCAAAGTAAGCATGAACGTGAAAAATAATGAGGACTATTACAATGAAACTTTAAAAGAAATTGCTGAAGTGGAAGAATTTGTGAAAAAAGTACAGAGCTTACAGGTATAATTTGTTTTATATTCCCGTTCTACTCTGAATTAAAATTCTTGTAGATCAAAGATAGAGAAGATTTTTTTTTTTTGCTATGAATTTGACTGAACTGGTTTTGAGTGGTTACCGCCACCCATAAACAACAATTTATGAGGTCCTTCCCTCCATACCAAATAATAAAAAAATACAGTGTCCCATTGCATTCCTCTTGTCACTGTCAGACATAAAGCCTCATGTGCCTTTAGTTTCACTGGTACCCACACCCTTCCACTAGAACACTGGGAATGCGGTTGGTTTTTATATGTACCATATAATCTATAGATAGATACTATAGATCTTGGGGGACCATACTACTTACGTCCATACATATATATTATATACTCTGGGTGGTATGCAGCAAATCAGAGTAACAAGAGACGTTGTAACAAGTTTAAGTTGAATAAGAAGTTGTAATATGGCTTATTTTCCCAGATAATTGTATTATCATAATTTGGTGGCAACCAAACCTGGCAATTTGGCGCCAAGCAGTAGTGCACTCGCGTTGCTGTGTTCCGGTGAAAGGGTGTAGGTGCCGGTGAAATTAAAAGCACATGAGGCGTCCCTGTCTCAAACAGATGGGCACAACGCAATACGACATGGGGTCTTCTAGTTGGGGGAGGAACTGAATCGTATTGCTGTAGTCTATGGACAGCGGTAACCACTTAACATAAGGTGGGCCGCCACTCAAACCGTCAGTGCTATCGCGTTCAAAAAAAATTCTTGATACGGCTGTACGTGCTTTTTGTATGTTTCTTACGCGATATCTTAGCCCTATTGGAATTAATTTTTTTTTATTTGGTCCCTTAGAAATGTCACGGCAAAATCTCACCCCTAATGGCTATGAATAATGGATGAAAGTGTTGGCGTCGGTTTATTAGATTTTTAAATCAGTGTCACTTGTGTTCAGAACGATTTGGTGCAGCCGGTTGTGACACCAAGGTTTGCAGTCAGCTGTGACACAGACCTGATGTGCGGACTTGCACAGGTGGCCGACAAATATAACTGCTTCGTGCAAGTGAGTATATAGTTTGACTATTAAAAGAAATATATATGTATTGCGCTTCAAGATAGAAACGGCATTCAGCTCCTAAACTAAGTACTAGTATTTTAGGATATAATGATCCTCTTAACTATAGTTAAGTGGACGCCTTCGACACAGGATTCCTTGTGTCGCAGGTGGCATGGACTAATAAAACCCTAGAACAAAATTAACACGAATTAACTGAACGGATGAACGAAACCGAACCCAAGACCCCTCGCTTCGAAGGCAACTATGTAAAACATACCATCTTGTAATAATCATAATGAATTTTTTAATGAAATTACGGCGGTGGTTAGGCAATTGCCTGACTTAACTACCAGCACATACAGATGAACATACTACGTATGTGGCGTATCTGTAGTATATGTATATATATATGTATGTGTATTTGTATCTATATGCCAAGCGTCTAGCGGTGTATTTTTCCTTTACATCTCAAGTAACGTTTGGACACATCAAATTTTACACAAACAATTTAACATATTCGTGAGCATAGAACGTAGCACAGGAGCTCCATATGCACATTACGTGCACACAGATATGTCAAATTACAGTCAGTTTTCATGTTTTAGCTAGTCTTATTTGTTAAGTTTACGCTTTCGAGTTAGTTCTTAATCCTGGCGTTGCGGGCGCTACAGTCGCTAATCATAATATTATAAAGGCGAAAGTTTGTATGTGTGTATGTTTGTTACTCCTTCACGCTGCAACCGTTCAACGTTTTTGGATGATTTGGAAATTTGGTACCAAGATATATTATACCCTGGATTAACACCTGGACTACTTTTGGCACGGAAAACTGCGAGTAACTCCGCGGGACACAGCTAGTTATATGCAGCAAAACGAGATGGATATAGTTTAGATTCAGTTTGATCTGTGATCTCTGAATCAGCACCATTGTTTACTTTGTCCTAGAACATAAGGTCTCACTTTAATTGACTCATAGCTTGTTTGTTTCAGAGTCACATATCGGAAAATCTAAAGGAAATCGAATATGTTTTATCAAAGAATCCGGATTGCAAAAGTTACGCTGGAGTTTACGATTCGTGCAACCTCCTCAATAACAGGGTAAATCACGCAATCTGACATAATAATATGTCCATCTATATTTTTTAGCAAGAACAGCAACACCTTATACACATGTAATTCTTTACTTGACTGTAGAACAGCTGGTGAGTCTGTAATTTTTAACAGACTTTCAAAAAGGTGGTTTTTAATTCGTAATTTTTTTTTTCTTATTCCTTGTTCCGAGATTCTACTATTGGTCCCATAGAATTCATGAAAACATTACACCCAGGGCGAGATATAATAAACGTTATAAACGTCTACACACTTATACCAGGATTCCCTGTGTCGCAGATGGCATGAACAAACACAGAAACACAAGACAAACACCCAAGACTCGAGAACAAACTTCACGCTCACCACACATTGTGTGCCCGGTCGGGAATCGAACCCGGGACCCCTCGCTTTGAAGGCAGGGCAACCAACTAAGCCACGGAGTCGTCAAAAAAGGGCCGAATGTCCCTACCTAACCACAAAATTTCATCCTAATCGTAAAAACCGTTTCCGAGATACGCGAAAAAATAAATACAATATATTCAAAAATTGCTCGATATAATGATAAATACATTTTTAATTGTAGCTACTTCTTACATATAAGAAACATTAAAACATAGTTAAACAAGATGCAAAATGTGGCATTCCTCATAAAATTCATCAACCTATATTATTTTAACGTGCAAAACAAAATTTTAAGTAAACAGACGCATAAAGTATGCAGGTAAGCCGGTTTGTGCAAACCGCATTCCATCCTTATCTGCGAACACTAATGAGTGCTATTATTTATAGGATTACGTACCTCAAAAGTAAAAAACAGTACTAATAGGATCACTTCGTTGTCCGTCTGTCTGTCTGTCACGACCCTTTTTCTCAGAAACACGTGGAATTATCAACTTGATATTAATTACAAATACTCAATTCTGAAATCCTTAGGAGTAGTGAACAAATCAAGCTTCTTAGTCAACGCAATCAAAAGATACGGCCGTTTATGCACCGTTTATACCGCATTTGTATCTCGCAAGGAAAACAAAACCTATATAGTACTTCTCGTTGACATAGAACCATGAAATTTGGCAAGTAGCAATGTAATGTACCACAAGTACAGGAATAAATGCGAAACCTGTAAATTTGTACTTACATCACAAGAAAATAATGCATGAAACCTAAGTCACACGTTTGTGACTTTTAGGTTCAGAAATTATTTTCCGTGACTCCGTGGCTTAGTTGGTAGTAGCCCTGCCTTCGAAGCGAGGGATTCCGGGTTCGATTCCCCAATTCGTCTTGTGTTTTGTCCATGCCATCTGCGACATAGGGAATCCTAGTGCAAAGGTATGAGTGTGTTAACGTTGTTTTTTTTTTATGCGGAATTCTCGGTGCGCGAATCAGACTCGCACTTGGTCGGCTTCAATCTCATTTGATCAAATCAGTCAATTATTCCTTGCCATGCCATTTTTAGTGCATAATGGCGCATGCGGTGCACTTAAATGAAGAGGAGATGACGCTGCTGCAAGCAAAGGGAGTGTCTATAGCACACTGTCCAGCTTCTAATACAAGACTCCAGTCTGGCTTGTGTCCTGTCTTGAAACTGCGGGACAGGAAATTAACCGTGGGATTGGGAACAGGTAATGTCCTACAAATGCCTTTGTTTACGAAGGAAAATCTGCAGCAGGTACACCGGTTGCCGTAGGGGAGAACTGAGTTATATGGTACTTTTACTCGAACTACCCCGTCGGTAGCCAACCCCTGCGCATTCTAGGATCTCTGGTCTCCCCAAAAGGAACTTTAGCAGTGGTCTACAAATACCTACTGCAACTGCTGAGATGAAGTACCGTACAAAGTTAAAAATCTTTTATTCCGTTATTTACTTGAAATAACACTCAGAAACATCCCATTTTTCAATTAACTTACTTGACTTTGATTATTTAGAAGTTCGCAACATTAATTTTACACTGAAAAATAATAAATCTTTGGACCATAGCGAATGCATAAGTCGTGCGAAGCCAAAATAAGAAGAAAAGAAAAAAAATCTTAAATTTTGATTTCAACACAGCAGGATTTGGTGACAGGTCGCTATCCTGCCCAACTGTCAACTGTCAATGTATTGTATGTCATAAAAAAAATAAGTTTATTTCGTTTAGATGTGTCTGGAGGGGATAATGCGTCGATATTGGACGCAATGCGTCGCGCCATGGATGTGTCTACGTATGTGGGTGGGGGCCGGGAGCCCATTGCGTGGTATGAAGCATTCTACATGGCTACCCTGGGGGGGGCTGAAGGTAAGCTCCTGTTGATATTCATTCATTTATTTCTTCACTTAATTAGGTAAAATAAGGCCTTACTTGCCACCAATTACCTTTACAGGCATGTGAATACAAAGAATCTAAAATATTAGTAATATCAATAATAATTATATGTCAATAATATTATGTATTAATAACTATGTCAAAAGAAAAGAAGAAAACATTACATTTATGGTCAAAAAATTCATTTAAACTATCAACATATTTTTTAGCAATCCACCTGGTCAAGTGTGATTTTGAAATCTATGAAATATTCATGGTTAAAAATTTTAATGATCATTATATACACATAATGCAGAATAGCACGTTCTCGAAACGGAGATGGAAACCGTGCGGAAATCGGCATGTTTTAGAACCATAAATTCGACGACATGTGACATCTACCAATCCGGATTGGGCTCCCGAGGTAGATCAGAGATTCACTCTCAATTATCGAGACTAGGCCGATGCAGTGGGAACATTAGAGGCTGGTACGGTATATACACATTATTTGTAATTAATGTCAATTTTGTAGCTGACGCAATTATTTATTTTTATACTGAGAACGAACACTATATTTATTTAAATTGCTTACTTGCAATTTTTTGTTTTTATATTGATACTCAAAAACACATCTTATTTTATTATTATACAATACTTTAATGAACGATTTGGATGAAATATTGGGTTTAGATATGGGTTTGGGTTGGGTTTAAAGACATTCTCATAAAACTTAAAAAAGTTCATTTACAATGAGATCCTAAAATTTAAATACAAAATACATTTTTTATTTTACCTCTGGAGCTACAATGTAGGCATAATAATTAAAAATCTAATAATTAGTTTTACTCTTTATGTTTACCTGTATACTTGTATTTATTATAAAAACGCAATCTTTTACAATAAAAGCAAAATGCTGAGCGAAGCGCGGTCGCCCAGGTACTGTAGAATAAACAGTGATGTAACAGTTAGAATTTTGTTGTCTAAATAATAGTATACAAGAATCAATTTGTTTAATACCGAAAATAACACGAAAGAACCTTTTATGCATTACGAATACCAATTATTTGTATATATATATTTATATTATACAATCTTACGATACGGAATACCTACCCCCATATGGGTATTCCGTACCGCAAAAGCGATTTGACATATCCGTAAAAAGCTGATAGTATTATTAAGATAGATAGATAGATAATACTTTATTGTACACCAGATGATAGGGTTAACGAAAACATTATTACATTAAACAAAACAGTACAAAGGCCGGTCTTATCGCTAGTAAGCGATTTCTTCTAGACAACCAAAATGGATACACGTAGGTCACATTTCACACAGCGCCATCTAGCAGCAAACTACGCATAGCTTGTACCATTGAAAATAATACTTTAGTATATATTTTCAGTATTGAATTTGCCCTAACGCTAATAATAGAATATAATAGAATATTACTTTATTGTACACCATAACATCAAAAGTAATCATACAAAAATAAATATAACAGGTAATTGGCACAATGTGCGGCCTTATCGCTAAAAGCGATCTCTTCCAGGCAATAGTAGTTCACTCTACTTTTTGTTTTAGTATTTGTCTGATTGATCTGGTTTTGACTTCGAAAAGTATTTGTAGGTTTTTACTCGCAAAACATTATATATGTTATTAACATCGGTAGGTGTTTGTCCTCGAATATGCTTAGACCTTAGTAATTTATTATTGTTATTTTAGAATCAGTTTACTAACAGCCCATTGAGTTCCTGCTAATGATCAATTATCTTATGTAAGTGATATGTGTGATATCGTCTTGTTAAAATAAACAAAAGGTTCAACTTCATAGCTTAGCAGAAGACTTATCTGGGAATTTACGGACAGTGACGGCCTATGGGGATGTATTTTTGATGTAGTGAAGCTGTCTCCGTGGCTCCGTGGCTTAGTTGGTAGTAGCTTTGCCTTCCCGGGTTCGATTCCCGGCCGGGGCACACTTTTTGTGGTGAGCAAGAAGTTTGTTCTCGTGTCTTGGGTGTTTGTCTTGTGTTTCTGTTTGTCCATGCCATCTGCGACACAGGGAATCCTAGTGCAGAGGTATGAGTGTGTTAATTTATTTTATTGTATTAATAGGACACCAACACAGGATTACACTGAACATTCAAATATTAGTTAAAGTTGTTTACAGACTTAGTGTACCCGCAATAATAGGGTATCACAGCTTGCGCAATAATGACAACTTGACAATAAAAATTCAAGTGTTATGTGAAATTTTCAAATATTTTTATAATTAGAGACATATCATCATTACCAGATAATGAAGCATAGTAATACAAGAATTACAGGATTATAAAACACAAATAAACATTACATCGGGGTTAGAGCGTTAGAGCGTGGTGGCCCAGACGCATAGACGCCGACTTTCAATCTGAAAGTTGCTGGTTCAAACCCACAAGTGCACCAATGAGTTTTTTCACTTGAAAAAATTTATGTGCGCAATACCACGTTCTCGAAACGGTGACGGAAAACATCGTGAGGAAACCGGCATGTCTTAGAACCAAAAATTCGAAGACATGCGACATCTACCAATCCGGATTGGGCTCCCGTGGTAGATCAAAGCCCATTCACTCTCAATTATCGAGAGTAGGCCGGTGTCCCTGCAGTGGGAACATTAGAGGCTGGTACGGAAACATTACATCAACGTTAACGTACATATTTTTCTTTTGACAGCTCTGAAACTACCACACAAAATAGGCAGTTTCGAAGTTGGTAAGGATTTTGACGCTCTCCTCATAGATGTATACGCAAAGGACAGTCCCGTGACTCGCTACGAAGGATTCCCTACCTTCTCACCTGGAGGGATCGAATACGCAGAAAGCATACTGCAGAGGTTCATCTATGTAGGGGACGATAGGAACATCGTGCAGGTGTACGTGAAAGGAGAAAAAGTTAAAGATGTCTTGTGACGCGCCGATCGCCAATGATAGTCATTTTAGTTTTATATACTTGGACATGTTGCCGTCTTGCCCCACTGAGCATAGCTTGTACTATGGGAACTAGATAATTTATAATTATATTATAATACAATACATATTAACACATTATTATTCGTGTTACCGAGATATTTACCATGATTTGTGCGTTTTGTTGACTCCCGATATTTCGACGCAGTTACATGCGTCATGGTCCCGTCATGGTCAGTTTGCCCGGGACCATGACACATGTAACTGCGTCGAAATATCGGGAGTCAACAAAACTCACAAATCATGGTAAATATCTCGGTAACACGAATAATAATGTTCATAACCATGATAGTTTTAAAATTTACATATTAACACACATAGATAAAAGTAACTTCTATATTTGTTACTTGTAGATATGCTACCAACAAATTATTGTGGATGTAAAGACTATTTTGAGAGTAAATGAAATATTTACCATGGTTGTTATCGAGAGATGATAAGTGCAACTGATTAAAAATATTCAATAACGATCATAAAATTTTTCGTTAACTCTCGAAATACTATGCCTATATTGTTGTAAAACCATAATAAAGTTGATGAATTCAGACCTTACTTGTATGAAGTCTATCTTAAGATTATCTAAAAAGAGTAATATTTATACTTTCACTAAATATTTTAGCGTTTCAACGCTCTTGAGGTTGAACGCTCGTGGAGAGGCAAAGCACTTGTCGATTTCATTGTCTTTTTTGGGATCGGGATCGGGATCCACTTTGGTTCAATTAGAACCAAAGTGAATCCCGATCCCGATCCCGTGCCCTGCGATCCCGATCTACATAACAAGCTGGGAGATCAGTGTATTTGAGAAGCTCATTGTAAGTTTAGCGGATGTTTGCTAAATATTACTATTTTTATGTAACTTTAAACCATATATTATATATAATTTATTACAATATATGATTGATAAAATAAAATTTACCCAACAAAATTAAAGTGGAAGAAACATGTTAATATGACATTTGCCTAAACTGCTCTGATTTACTCATGTTTATCATGGAATAACTTTTAAAATTAAGTTTTGTTACCTATTTGACATTAGGTGTATAGTTAACGAAACTGGGAAAAATTACAGGTCCGATAATCATAGGAATTACCCGAAAACATTCATGTCCTGAGGTCCTGAGGTCCTGAGAAAAAATGTAGAACATTTTTTCTCAGAGACCTAAGAAAACATCTATGTTCGTATCTTAATAATGTTAAACATTATCACTTTTAAAACGCTGTTTTGTTCATCGCCTAAAAATCAAGCAGCTCTAGATTTATATTTAAATATAAAATATGTGGAGAAAGGCATATAATATTCTACGTAGTACCACGTATTAAGTTTATAATAAAATTAGTTAGAAGTCTTAGGACTTAGCTCAAAACTAGGTTTATCGCCAATGATTTCTGTTAAATTAAGACAATAAATTGAATCTACGTGGTCAGTGTTTTTACTAGAGATTGGAGATATTGTTAATTGGGCTTGTTTAATCCATCGTATTTATATAAGTTATTGAATAATTGTAACCAACATTCCGCTAAAAGTTATGTTTTATGTTAATTATTATATTAAATCAAATTTAACTATGATAATATTTTATTTAACTGCATTCCCCCGCCATTTATACATTAGAATATAACTATACCTATTCCGCTACATCTTTACTTAACAGAAACATAATTGCTTAATGGAACTTTCTTGCATCATTAAGAAAAAGTGATTTGAGAGCACAAGCACAGGTATGATAATTACCTTAGAAGACTGACATACATTTTAACACAATTAAATGTACGCAATGCGTAATATTCCATTCATTAGTCAAATAAGTAAATTGATTTACTTTTCCACTGGGCCGGTTCTATCTAGTAATATTCGGTTCTAAGCTTGTTATCAATCCTTCCGAATTAATTAACGCCGCATTTTAACTGACTCATTTATAATGATTCACTGACTTCCGACCTAAATACACAATCGATATAAAAAGGTGCAGTAGGGCTGGCAATGCAGTCATACAAATATCTCTTGCAACAAATTGAATAGTGTTTTATATCTGCAAAAATAATAAACTGTAACTCTTAATAAACTTTTAAGTTACTTTTTGTCGCGCCATCCCTCAGACTTACATAGTCGAGAAAAAATTAAAAAAAAAACTAGTAGGCCGGTTCTCCTAAGGTAAAGGAACTTGAGTGATGTAGTTATAAAAAGCTGTTCAATCTACATCTATTCGTTGCCGTGGTTAGACGTTTTGCAATATGGCGGATAATATGGTGTTTGTTGGGACGATCGCGTCTTCTGCTTCTATGAAAGAGCTAGACTTATACAACGGCTTTTTATGTGTGGAAGATGGGAAGGTGAGTCTTTTTTTTTATTAATCTGCTTTTGGTACTATATTTTTAAAGTGACCGGCCGCCGTACTTTTCCACTATTTTTAACTTACTTCTATGTTGTATCTTTGTGTAACACACGCCTACCTTTGATACGAGGAGCGCTGGTTCAACTCCGATGCAACGTCAGTTTTCATACGAACCGCCACGTCGCCGCCGCGGTCGTAAATTTAATTGTCATTAAATTCTATAGAAAACTATGATCATGGCATAGTTAATAGCACGCGCGTGACTCGTGCTTGAGCGCCCACTACGAAAAGGTAGGTAATTCTGTAGATCATTTGAATTTGTCCTTGAAGTTTCATAATATTGCATAAGTTTTATGAAACTTTGACACTTTAAGATTTCTGAAAGAGTAAATAAGCTTTATTTTGTTAGTCGACTGCTACTTTTGTTTTTCGAGTGTATGTACCTATGTATGTACCTTTGGCACGCTCTAGCCTATGTTATAAATGGCTTACAAAAATATATACAACCAATATGATTCAATGTAATTTGGAATTTTCAATTTTGTGTTTAATCAATAAGTTCTTATTTCATATATTTTTTTAATCGAAATCAGCCGTTTTTGAATATTTCTCTGACGGTCTTGGAAAATAGTTTACTAAAGTAAGAAGCTTTGTGGGTGATTTAAATTAGTAAATAGGTTTTGAAAACTACCCTACACGATTTACCCCTAATAACTCCAGGGATACGATGTACTCTCGATAGGCGAGACTGATTGAGCCACATGAATCCAAGTGTTATACCTATGAAAACTAATTTTCTCTATGATCTATCGCATAATTTGACATTCGCGTTAATATTACGGGTAAATATTCGCCCAACAGGCTGTTTACTAATGCTTACTAATTATAGTTTCTCTTTTGTATTAAACAGAAATGGGACTTAAGATATTTACCACAATTCTGTTAAATTTTTTGCATTCCTTTGCACAGGTCCGGATGTTGAATGTTAAATTGAATGTTAATGATAACGTTCCTTTTTCAGATAACAAAAAAAGGCACAGCACAGGAATTTGAAGCTCTCCAAAAACACGGAATCTTCTCAAACTTTATCGTACACCAGTTAGAAAAGGACCAGTTTCTGATGCCGGGGTTGGTGGACTGCCATACTCATGCCTCACAGTTCCCGAACATCGGCCTTGGGCTTGACAGACCGCTTCTAGAGTGGCTGCCCAAATACACTTACCCTTTAGAGAAAAAGTTCAGCGATGTTGAGTTTGCCGCTCAAGTTTACGACAAAGTTGTGGTAAGGAAATATAAATTAAATTACAGGCTTAAGTGATATGCAATGATGACGGCCCACTGCCCAGTAGCTTAGTTGGTAGTAGTCCTTCCTTTGAAACGGTTCCGCTGTCGATATCCGTCTGGGGCTCTTAGTGGGGTGTAAATGAAATTTGTTCTTGGCTCTTGGGTGTTTGTGTCCATGCCCCCTGTGACACAGGGGATACTAGTGCAGAGTACAATTGAATTCATAGGTTCATTTACATATTTTCACTGTCCTTACTGAGGACTCAAGTTTGATTTATATTGTTACTAAATAGTTGCGCAGTGTTACCCGCGGTTGGCCAACCTAAGGGAACACAGCACTTTTTCGGGACCAAAAGTAGCATATGTATTTTAAGATATGAGCGTAAAGGAGTTACAAACATACACATACACGCATACAAATTTTTGCCTTTATAATATGAGTATTTGTGTGATAATCGGTGGATTATTTCATTTCCTTTGTAGTATACTAAAAATTCTCATAACAAATCGCGCATAAGCAATAATAATAATCTAATAATTCATTCTGGTCGTCCCATCACTTGGAATCAAATAGAAATGTTTATTATTGTGCATAATAGTTTAGTTGCGACTGCAAAGTAGGTTCGTTTGATGGTTCACGGTTGGTTAATAGTGTGTCTCGGATAAAGCACGATTCCTAGCAGAACCAGCATTGTCTCCATGCGACAGTCAAGCGTGTTTAATTATGAGATTTGTCACCTAACACGCAGTTGTCAGGCACAGACTGTCAGTCTGAAGGTCGCTGGTTCAAACAGGTGCAACATTGTTATAAATTTGTGCGCGCAATACCACGTTCTCGAAGGAAAACCTCGTGAAACCGGCATGTCTTAGAACCAAAAACGAAGACACTCACGTGTCTTCGTTTTTGGTTCTAAGACTATGTTATCATCTACTAATCCGGATTTGGCGTTCGTGGTAGATCAATGGCCATTGGCTCTATTGGCTCTCAGTTATCGAGAGTAGGCTAGTGCCGCTGCGGTGGGAACGTTAGAGGGTGATACGGACGCAGTTTGTACTTGCTTGGTAAAAACGTGTAGTTTTTGTTTCTCCGAACTGTATTTTGGTTTCTAACACATAGTCCTCGAATAGTAGCTCTGGTTACAAAGTGGGTTTGATTCCCACTCAAGACAAACATTTGTGTGATGAACAAAGTGTGTGTATTGTGTCTGGGTGTTAATATGTTTTATATGTTACGACAAAAAGTACAACGTAAGCATTTTATCAGGAATCTAAACAGGATTTACCATACCCACCTAAATCTCTTTTTATGTAACTTATTCTACTCCTTTCGCGTGAGTAAGCGACCAACTCTGGTGTCGGAGTTTTCAAGCCGCCCGAAGGCCTCCGACACGGCATAACGACTAGTATAGCCGTGACCGACATCTTAACGTGCTGTTACTTGTAAATAAATGTTTATTATTTTTTAGTTGATAAGCGCAACAAAACTTCAAGCAATATAGTATAATCAAGGTATACCTGATTTGGATAAACACCGTTCTTTTGCTGTATCCCACTAATATTATAAATTTGAAATATTTGTATGTGTGTGTGTTTGTTACTCCTTCACGCTCAAACGGCTCAACGGATTTTGATGAAATTTGGTACCTATACTATTATAGCTTATATCCTGGATTAAAACATAGCTTACTTTTTGTTTTGCGCTTATAAATTCATTCCGAGCCAAGGGTAATACTGAATCGCGCGTATGAATTCATACGCATTCCGAGTGGAATTCATGAGACATTGCCTTATTTTTCTTTTTTTTTTATGTGAATGTATGACGGAACGAGCTGATGGCCCACCTGATGGTAAGTGGTGACCCTCGCCAATGACAACAGTAATGCGTGCGACTCAGTATGAGATCCAAATCTTTACTGAGTCGCAATCATCTTGCTGCGTCCATCACCCGAGACGGGGATGATACGTCTCATGCGCATGTGATTTCACCGGCAGCCACACCCTTCCACCGGAACACAGTAATGCAACCACTACTGCTTTGCGGCAGATTCCAGATGTAGTGGCAGTACCTCTCCGGACGAACTTGGCACAAGTTCTACTGCTACTTTTGGTTGCTCCTTTAGCACCACCCAGGGGGTACGTACCTAGAACTAATTACTAAATATATTTTCAGCGAAGACTAATAAACAATGGCACAACCACAGTATGTTACTTCGCGTCGAAGCAC
Organism: Aplocera efformata; assembly: GCA_921293045.1. Classification (NCBI taxonomy): domain Eukaryota; kingdom Metazoa; phylum Arthropoda; class Insecta; order Lepidoptera; family Geometridae; genus Aplocera; species Aplocera efformata. The sequence continues at coordinate 6,292,053 of OV121057.1, forward strand.
CTGGAAGGATCCATGGAGCTGGTGAACAGTGCCATCAGGCACGGCCAGAGGGCGCTCGTGGGGAAGGTCAGCATGAACGTGAAGAACAACGCTGGCTACTACAACGATACGCAGACAGAACTGGCAGAGGCAGAACTGTTTGTGCAGAAAGTGTTGGCGTTGAAGGTATCAGAAAATTCAAATTTGTTTTTTTTGTTAGTGATGGAGCTGCGGCCCACCTGATCTAAGTGGTTACCGACCCATAGATAATAGCAATACGACTCAGGCCCTCCCCTTCGATGCATGAAAATTAATTTCTCGTCAAAACCACAAAAATTATCGAGATGGTAAATAATTTATAATTTCAGATAAAACACGATTTTACAAAAAAAAACAGGCGAAGCTCGGACTCCCCTCTGTACTATAATATTAAATTATTTATTATACAAAATAACTCCGTAACGTGACGACTACGTGGCTTAGTTGGTAGTTGCTCTACCTTCGAAGCGAGGGGTACCGGGTTCGATTCCCGACCAGGGTACATTGTGTGGTGAGCATGAAGTTTGTTCTCGGGTCTTGGGTGTTTGTCTTGTGTTTCTGTTTGTCCATGCCATCTGCGACACAGAGAATCCTAGTGCAGAGGTATAAAAAAAACCATCAAGTCAATATGAATATCCCCTACGTACTTAACTACTGGTTTGCTTATTATTGTTAATATAAACAAAGAATATAATTTAACCCTGTTGACTCATATAACCTTAGTCATTCTAATGTTATTCTATGTTATGTAATGTAAATTGATATTATTTAGATTAGAACGAATGAGTCAACTTCATAGTGCTGATGCCGATCGTTTTTCACTACTAAGCAGATACTATAATATTTTATAAATAATTGTTGCAAAATATTGACTAATGGTATCTATAATAATTAACTGATTTAAAATTTAAATTAACCGGTTTAATACTTTAATCACTTATTCCATGGACTTCTTCCTAAAATTATAAATATATGTGAACCTTGGAAAATTGAGTGATCTTTACGCTCGTCCTTTGACTAACAGAGATCACCCCCAAAGGTAGCGGGACGTCGTTACGGACCTGCCAGCTACTAGACGAAATTCAAATTTGAATGTAATGTTATTTGGGTCTGTGGGATCCTACCAGGCATACCGAAGGTTAACAATTGGCAAAGAAATCGGGTAAAAACACACAAAAAAAAACAGCCGAATTGTGAAACTTCTTTCATTTTAACTCAGTTACCAGTTAGTAAAGGACCAGAAACGGAAGAACAAGGAACCAAAAAAAATACAACGGATTTGCTATATTGCAAACCCGTTGTTTTTTGCTGGTTCTAATCTGGGTTTGGTTCTATTCGGATGAAAAACCCCAAAGAATCATAATCGATAAAAGGAGCAAAGAGATTGCGCAGATAAGACATACTTCGCTTTTATGTATAGTTCTTTTCACTGTGACGTATGTAGGTATGTTTTTTGTAACTTTCGTTTGTGTGATTACCGCCGCTAATGAAACGATACGATTTAAGTACCCTATTTTCGCCCGATAGAAATATCGGTTACAGTAAATTCAATTTCTTTCTTCCTTACAGCTCATTGGGTAGTCGTTCTGCTTTCTGCGCTACAGGTCGTGGGTCGATTCCTACTAGGACAAGCATTTTTTGTGAGACTCTGGGGGTACGCGAAATGGTCCCGTAAGATTTAGGTGAACGCTTTGAATAATTAAATTATATTGTTTTTGTAGAACGATCTAGTGAAGCCTTGCGTGACTCCTCGAGGCGGAGTGAGCTGCAACCAAGAGCTGATCACGGGACTGGCGAAGATAGCTAACAAGTACAAGTGCTTCGTACAAGTAAGTCGCGCATACAGTTATTTTATTACGTATCTATTTATATAAGTACAATATAATCTCACTAATCCGGGTTTCTCAACTCTTATTGAGTCATACTAACAGTATGACTGATTGCAACTCTTTTTTGCAGATAATTTTCCAACCAGTCACACCCATTAATGTGACGCGATGGGAAGAAAATTCCCAACCAGTAATCACGAACTTTTTCTCTATTTTCAATTGGAAGTGATTGCTTTTGGGATAACGCCGCCCATTGTGCCAGCACGAACTTGTTCTTTATTTTCAATGTGTTTTTATGTATAAAGTGTTATCTATCTATCTTATTTTCGCACAATTAATAATAATATTTTTTCTTGTAATTTGTTTCAGAGTCACATATCAGAAAACTTGGAGGAGATTGACCATGTTCTAATAATGAATCCAAACTGCAAGAGTTTTGCCGAAGTTTATGAAAAATGTCATCTTCTACATGAACCGGTACCATTTTTTGATAATCAGAAAAAGAAACCCGCAAATACCTCGGGGATTTTAGAAATGAAACCTCAAACTTCCTAGATAAAGTCAAATTAAAATAACATAAGGATTTGTATTGGAACTGCAAGTTTAAAAATGGTATTTAAAATAGAACATTCTGCGTTAAAATTAAAGATTTAATAGGTTAGGAATGTCTTGATAAAAGTAACTGTTAAACTTAGCCTCCTAAATCCTATTTACAGTGTATTTTAGCCCACGCGGTGCATTTAACTGACGAAGAGATCTCCCTACTGGCCAAAAGAGACGTGGCTATCTCTCACTGCCCCGCCGCCAACACCAGACTCAACTCAGGATTATGCCCTCTGCTCAAACTCGTTCGCAATAATATCACTGTTGGATTGGGGACAGGTAATATAATATATAAATCATTTATTAAAATAAACTAAGATATATGTGGACAGTAACATACAACAGCACACACTTAGATATTGCGAGGCTCCGGGCGATAGATCTTTGTGAGGCTCTTGGCGTATGAGGAATTTAGTGAGTTGGAAGTGTACAGGGCTACTGGTAATCAATCAACATCCTCTTAAAGGCAGCTGCAGTTGTTCTGCGAGGGTGCGAGGCCCTACAAAACTGAAGCCCCGGACGGTTGCCCTGCTTGCCACTGACAGCACACTCAAATCGGGATTATGTCTTCAACCCCTTTTTACTGCCATGGTCGATATTTCTTACCGCCAATAACAGGCAAAACTTTGCTATGGATTGTCCGTTTTCTAACTCAGTTGCCAACTGTCAGTTGTCAGTCGTGAGTTTAGGATTGATATATTATGTTTAGGGAATTGAAAAATATATGTGTATATTTACATATGGTTATTATATAGATACAAAGCGACAAAACCTTAGCGTTATCGATTAGCGGTATATTCGATATCGCAACGTCACTCTTACACATGGAGTTTTGTTATTTCACTCTTTCTTTTGCCGGACATCGTTTCACTAAACCCGCGGCCCGTTGCCGTCCACAGCCCCGAATATGTGACGAGATCTTCGATATAGCAATCACTGTCGTCGCACGCTCTCAACACGGTGCCACAGAATACCAGCGCTGTATCAGTCCACTGACGCAGCACATGCTGAGTGGTTACCTTTTTTGTTGTTACATATTCTTCAATTTGTAATTTTGTTTTTAATTTTAAGTGAACCCTAATTAGCCAAAATAAAGTTTTTCTATAATATTATTTTCTATTCTATTCACTATCTGATACAACTTTGCTGATGATAATGGTAAATTTGTTGCAGATGTGTCCGCTGGTGATAGCGCCTCGATCCTGGATACGATGCGTCGTGCGATAGACGTGTCAATGTTCGCAGACAAATCTTCCACAAGTGACAACATCTCATGGCCCGAAGCTTTCTACTTCGGCACCTTGGGAGGTGCAAGGGGTGAGCTTTTTATGTAATGCTAGCTGCCATCTTACGGGAACATTATGCCGGCATAAAAAGTAGCCATGGGCGTACCCAGGGGGGGCAGGGGCCCCCTACCCCCTGGAAATGCAAATTTAAAATAAAAATGCATGCATTAAGCCGTTCTGGCGTAACAAACATCCATGTATCCAAACTAACTTTATTTATAATAGAAGATATATCTAAATTGACAGAACTAGTCGATGGCCCATCTCATGTTTAGTGGTTACCGCCCTGTGTATGACAAGAATTTCGACGAAGCACCTGTCACTATGCCAGTTGCAATTTTGATGCATGCAAGGTACTGCATTCTAAGTTTCAGGATCGAACATACACGTATTTTAATCTTGTTACTTGTCACGCATACGAGACCTCGGGCTGAATTGATTAAAAATAAAACGTTCATACACTATATGCCCTTCTTTGACGGATTATAAAGCAGAGCCTCAACGAACCATTTATCACCATTCGAATTAGTAGTTTTCCGAGTTACTCAGCAAACAGTTTCTTCCAATAACATACTTGTTTGTAATAATCATAAGTTAAAAATGAGTTTTATAAAAGACCATTGTGTCCACAGCATTAAAAATGGACGACAAAATCGGCAGCTTCGAAGTAGGAAAAGATTTTGATGGTCTCCTCATAGACGTATATGCAGAAGGTGGACCTGTGACTCGCTACGAAGGATTCCCTACGTTCTCACCTGGAGGGAGGGAATATGCAGAAAGCCTACTGCAGAGGTTCATCTATTTAGGGGACGATAGGAACATCGTGCAGGTGTACGTGAAAGGACAAAAGGTGAAAGACATTATTTCGAAAAGTAACGGCTTCGTAAATCACTTAGCTAAGTAATTGTTTATTCTGTGACCAAACAGGTTGCACAAAAAAATCTACAGACATCATTGTATTAATTAAATATCGTAAATATACCGCTCCAATTGCAAACAGAAAAAGATGTGCGACAAAACTTAAGAATTCTTAGAAATAAGTTGAATATCAAAACAAAGCAAAAAAACTGTGATACTTTTGTGATGTTTTGATCTCGAATGTGGTATTATTTGTGCTCATTTTTTAATTTAAATTATGGTTTATATGAACCTTATGAACTATTTATGCTGTGTATGTCCTTTCTGACCTTATTGATTGAATATAAAATGTGTTTATCCTAAATGCCTTATTATTATCCTATACTAATCAAAACTTTGTTTTTAGTTTGTCCTCACGGCTCAGTTGACACTAGCTCTACCCTCCACGCAGGTCGTGGGTTCAATTCCCACCCAGAACAAGCATTTGTGTGACGAATTTAATTGTTTGTTCTGTATCTTGGTGTTAATATGTAGTATTTACAAAGAAAAAGTGGTACATAGTGTACAACTATTGTACCAGTTAACTATTTCCCATAGTACAAGCTTTGCTTAGTTTGGGGCTAGATGGTGCTGTGTGATATTTCATGAATATTTATTTATTAGTTTTCGTATCCCTCGGGTGGTACGTACGAGTTCTACTGCAACTCAAAGGAGCAGTAGAACTTGTATAATACTAAGTTCGTCCGGAGTAGTACTGCCGCAACTGGTAATCCGCTCCCATGCAGAGGTGCACTCACTTTACTGTTCCGATGGGTGTGGGTGCTAATGAATGACGTCTCAGAGTGACGGGTACAACGCACTGCGACTTGCGTCTTCTCATATTTCGGTATTCGGACCCGAGTCTTATTACTGGTGTCTATGTGCGACGGTAACCACTTAACATCAGGTGTGCAGCCAACTAACGAGCTGGCAGCACACTTCGCTGGCACAAAATAAATGAACATTAAAATATATAAACCAAAAACCATGGCATTTAAATTATACCGGGTTATTGGAAAGTGGTCGATAACGATTTGTTTTCTACATATTTGAGGATATACTTGTGTATTTCTACTTTATACAAGACGTGATTTGTATATATTACAATATACAAACGCGCCACGCGCGTTTTCCGCACTGCAGTAGAGCCGCGTAAAACACAACGAATGTGTTTCGCCGCACATCCGAGAGGAATATTGGTCTCACGCGCCAGGCGCGTGGGGCCGCACTCGCGTTCGGCCAAGAGAAACGCAACGTGTGTGTTTTCCGCAGTCAAAGTCTTAAGTGGTAAATAAAAGAAATCATAAATTGTTAAACTTTTATTTTCGTGTAATTCGTGTAGGAAATGTGCAAATATAACGTGACAATAATAAACTGAACTTATTGAAATACGACAATAATACTAAAAGGAATTACAATCAATTCCAAGATAAAAGCGCAAAATACTATTAAATACAAGAAATCTGATGAATTTTACTTCGTTGGCCTTCAAGACGGCTTGGGAATGATCCGAGGCCTTTTGTTAATACACAAAGAATGTACATGGGTGCCACGCTATGCAACGCAACTATTACTCATTATAGAAATATAATGTTAGGATTCATAACATAATAATACAAATGGTTTTGTTCAATACTTAAGTCGGTGGAATGATATTATTGTATTCGAGTGTTAGTATTAATAAAATAAATAATAATATGTGAACAGTCTTATAAAATCAAAATATACTATTCTAAATATTAGAGCAAATTATTGTACAAATACTAGCTCATATAGTTCATAATATAAAAAAAAAAAAAACAATAATTTTAAAATAGGACGCATTTGAATAATAACTGTAATAAATACAAGCTAATCATGAATTACAAAATGTATGTTTGTTGATAATGCTATCACAATTCCACAGATCGTCCGGTAGCGCGCGGCTAGCGAATTATAATTGTGATGACAATAACAACTTTTATATTATCCAAAATACTAAACTATCGAACTAATGTAGACATCTCTTATCTATATAAACACTGCGTCCGATTGAACACAGGAATTTGGACGAGCAAATCCAAAAATACAAGCCAAACTACCCATTTTATCAAATAAAATATACTATGTTCAATCACATCATTACACGGGATACCCAAAAACAAATTAATACAATATTTCTATGAACACACTTGAACTAAAACTATCCAATTCGGGACTAAATATATACCTTACAACATGAAGCTTCCAAAACAAGGTACTTTGAATATGGCCACGGAATAGTCAAGCTTTAGCTGCACTATTCGTTTACTGCCTACTTATATAACACACATTTTTGAGCTGCCTATTACAGATAACCACAACACTAATGACCATTACATTCCGAGATACGAAATGTATACGGGATCTTACAAAAATTACACATTATTTTCTAACGTAAAACTGTGTTCGAACACGACTTGCATTGAAAAAATTAACCTAAAACAGTCTTAAAAATATTTACTTTATTTATTTTTATTATAATAGTGTGCGTAATGCTGTGCATAAATGAGAATAAACCTTTAACATGACTTCAAACTATTTACAAAATAATTACGCTAAAAATTCTCTTGAGTCCTATTCGGAAGAACATAGAATAAACTAAAATGTCAACTGTAACTAAATTCTCGACATTTCAGAATAAACTAGCACCTAAATTATCTTAAAGATACAAATAATTTGTATAAAAATGTTAATACATATTCACATTACAAATACAAAATTATCCAAAATCGTTATAATGAGGATTTGTACTATTTTAATAATAGACATGGTAATTAACTCCTGAATAAAGTAAGTCCTGAGAATTGCAAAAATTGAAGATTTATTCAGTCTTATATTTTTGGCTCTAAAATAAAGTGGAGCCAAGATCAACTGCTTAATTTGGCATAATTTTGGAAATCTTATCTAATTAATCTGTAATTGCAAAAGTCTAACATTATTATTCGTGTTACCGAGATATTTACCATGATTTGTGAGTTTTGTTGACTCCCGATATTTCGACGCAGTTACATGCGTCTGTAATTGCGTCGAAATATCTGGAGTCAACAAAACTCACAAATCATGGTAAATATCTCGGTAACACGAATAATAATGTTCATAACCATGATAGTTTTAAAAATTTATAAAAGTCTAACAATTGAAGTTAAAAACTGAGGTAGAAATAATGCAGATGGAAGATTCATCGAATAAAAGAGTCGATTTTTGGACATTATAATAGTAATTAATAACTAAATAAAGATATAAATGTTATTTATTGTTTATAATATTTTTATGTAAAAATCAGTTTATTTACAGGAATGTATTTACTAAAAACAAATTTACACATTGATATAAAAACATAAGAATTTATATTTGTCAAAGCCATACAACTATAATGAATCGACTTATTCGTTTTTCATTATCAAAGGACTATTACACCTGTTATGCTACACTGCCATATTTTATATCCAAAACTATTTGATACATCAAAACATACTATATATCTAGGTATATTAGAAATACATGTAGTTACAGAGTACTACACATTTATTTAAGTTACGGTAAATAAACTTCTTATTCATGCCATTCCTATTGACACAAAACATTAGGATATAGCTAAGACAGTATTAAAAACTACAAGAGTAAAATCAGCTCTGAAGTTCAGATTTAGAAATAACATACATATCAATACTAAAAAAGGTAAAATTGGAATCACATTTATAAAAAAAAATGTATAAACAATCCAAATCGTACATTATATTAGAGAGCAAAGTTTTATATTTGAATGCCCTTGCGACCATTTTTATTGAGAAACAAAATTCTTTTTTTAAATTTTGAAATTCTTTAAATACCATGAGATCCTTGAACGAATATTTTGAATAAACTATCGTGAGGCGTTTGTTAGCACGAACGCATGAACTAATATATTTTATATTCCTCATTGTATTTCGTTATTCCTAAATCAATACCCAACTTTGTTCTAAGTGGGGTAGTTCTTTATTTAATATTCTTCGCAAAAATCAAAGATGGCGCTGCTATATCATAAGATCAAAATTGACGTCTTTTTTTTTCTGGTAAAAACGAACAATATCAACAATTTCAAAAACAATATAAAAACTGTCCCGTAAAGACAAAATAAGGACTACTAATTTAATTTTGTTAGAGGATATTGGTGTATTTTTATTATCTTAGAACCAGACAGCGACATCTTTTTCAAATATCGCCTTCTACCGCATTAATCTAAGCATCTGACGGACATGATGCATAAGGCAGCTGACTCACGAAGCTGGGAAGCCCGCGCGTTTTTGGCTAATTTATACTCTATATAACCACTGGGCTATGTCGCAATCGAAATCAAGAAGAGCTAAAACTCACATCGCAAATATAAAATGTTCATTTCTGAGTTCCGCACATTTTGCCGCTTGTATTCTGGCGAATTCTTAATTACCATACTGTCGCATTTTTGAGATGCGCAGCGGTCAGGTCAGAATTCCGATTTACTTTAGCAGGTTCTTTAGAAACTCAGATTATAATCTTGGGTCGAATTATAGACTAATGACCCAGAATATGGACCATAATTTACACCTAATCGCAGATGTTCTCTTCAGAGTACCGCAGATTACCGCACATTTCGCAAATGACAGTGGCAGCTGTGCATTTCCCACAGATAATCGCATTCGATCAAATGGCGACCTCCTGATGGAATACCTGCAATGGGTACGCGCAGTCGAGATGTGCGGCGGGCAGCGGTCAGGCGGTCACTTTACGAGGCTGGAGAGCGAGCGGGATTTCAGTGTCGGAGTGCGTGATACGACACGCGGCGCCGCCGCCGCACAGGCGCGCGCGCCGGGACCTACGCCGCGAGCTACGACGCTCGTTACCTGCATACAAACATTGTTATAGCCTCTATTCTGGTATAGATTGTCATATATATATATATTCTGGCCGACGTATTTTGGCCACTCCGAAATTGGCTGCAAAGGGTCATTTAAATACGTTCTCGCCATGTTTAATTCATTGTAAGAGACAAAAGCTTTTGCAGTCAACTTCGGAGTAAGAGATACGACGTCGGAACAGTGGATGAAGCATATTTACGGGATCAATAAGGTTACGCTTGCATATGATCGTAATCAAAGCGTACAAACCGTAAGATATTTTGTTTTGTATTGAATTCAACACAAAGCAAAAATACCTGGCTTTGCAGACTGGGTCCGGATTTGCCAATCACGTTTCCACACATAGAAATCAGTAAGTAAAAAAAATCTGATTCTGTAAGCGGGAATTTCGATCATATGCACGCGGTCTTCGTTCTTTTTGCTGGGTTATAGTAATATACTTGTAGCTGTGCCAGACGCACACAGTGCCTGAACTATACGACACGTACGTAATGCAACACAAAGAACACTCCTATGACTCCGCTATTTGTCTGCGAAATCACTGAGTGTCTTTCGTCTTTTAGTAACAAGGATATAATGACGTGTATGACAAAGAACGGACTTTTTAAATAATAATGTTATTTTGGCGATTATGTATATTACAGGAACCCAGCTCACAGGAACAGAAAAATTTTGCGTCTTTGCGCAGTAGTTACACTACAAGAACACTGATTCGCTATAGACTACAGTATAAACCAGTGCAACTGTTAATGATAATTATATGAAGGACGCGGCATTACCATACAGTGCAGAAAAACTTTAGTAGTAAGGGTTACTCTGCTGATTATATTCAACACATATTTTTTTACTAACTGTTATTCTGACATTAGAAACAGACACTTTAATTTTATAAATGAAGAATCGAGCAATCTGTCTTCTCCCCAACAAAAACTATATAACTTAGTATCACTGCAATATTATAGAAATACCGTTCAAAATCAAACATAATAATTTGTTATCTATATTTGCACAAAACACATTTAAAAAGCACACAGTGGTCTTGTAACACACCTACTGCTTCGCAAAGACACTTAGAAACATATTTCAGTTACTACTATCATGGACTCGCACTTGTGAAGGATGTCTACGTTCTTACATTACATTTGATTGCCAATTATGTTGTAAACAAAATTGGCATTTCGTGTTATTTGTAGTAGATTAAAGTACAACGATTCTAGATTTGTCGAATTGTTCTGACGACTCGTTGTGTTATTATGTTTCATTAAACATTTTTGTTTTCAAAGTTTTAGAGGTTCTAGATTTAACATCCTTCATTAGACGAGTTCAATTAACAAACGTGAGGGATTTTTATCATTTATCATAATAACTGTTCCGTCAGTGTATATATGTAAGTATGGGATCTAATCTCTCATATTTGTTACTTCATAAAAATGCAATATCTTGACACATCCCAATTATATTTACAAAATATTAACTGCTGAGTGAATGTAAAATACATCTCCATTGGAAATGTGTTACAAGACTTTGCATCAGTATTATAGTCAGAATTAAACTAAGAATTAGAGAGCAAATACAAAACAAAATATAGCAATAGATAAAAACAGCTAAATTAACCATTGCTCACCGATACTTACTAAAACTAGATATATAAGTACATCGATATATTATTTGAAAATGCAACAAAAACATAAGGCATAACGTGGATGATAATCTGAAATGTGGAATCTGATTTGCATTTCACAAGGCTCAAGTTGCGTTGTGACGCTGCAAGACAAGTTAACCGAATTGAAGCAAAACAATCTCTATAACGAGATCATAGGAGCTTAAACCGACGCAGCGGGTCGCGTTCGAGGGTCTGAATCAAGCCAAGCTCTCAGTAATTTTAAACCAAAGTCTAAATTCGTTAACACATTATGTTAATGTGTGAAACACAAAAACATTATAGAAGTGTAGTAACAGAAAGTGACGGATTCAAAGTCAGGTGAAACAGCGCAAGGTATTTGAAGTGCTTCAAAACGGTTGCGCCTTGATAAATGTGATGATTTTTAAAGAGACCATATTAATGAGTGTATCATATCACACAATTCATTGGTATTTTTTAAATCATACGTAGTGATTTCACTGCCGAACTAACATGCCTGTGTTTTCAAATGTTCCTATGACTATAATGTTCTGTTCAATCAAGCAAGCTGAAACCGAGGCCAAAATGGATAGGATGTTAAATATTCACGCAATCGTGATCCTGATTTGTAGCGTAATATAATTATATCCTAAAAAGGCAATCTATAAGTTAAAAGTCGAGAGATAGTAAATTCCAATTATTACCAACTGAGAAATCACAAATCCAAATACTTCTAATATGTCTGTAGAGATCTAGGAATACCCAAAAGTAGAAATAGCATGTATTTCCTAAAAAAAATAGAATTAGATATTATACATAATATTATTATTTTCAATATAAAGCAACTAACACCTCTAAATCTTCTAATTGCCACTAGAAATTGATATAACAAATGAACACCAGGATATACAGTGACGAGATTTGTACAATAATAGTTGATGATGCAACGAGCTAACATAGACTAGACATGCTACAAGACGCGTGCTATAAGAAGGACGACATGCTACACCAATGGCGTCAAGCGAGCCCCATAAATACCGTGGTGTGAGTATAAGCTTCGAAGACTTTTCTCTCCCTTAGTAATAAGATGAAATATTTCTATACTATTTTAATACTCGTCTTTTCTTATTGAACAGATTAGGACTCAAGTGATATGGAATAATGGGGTTTAAGAACAACACATTATAATCATTTTCTTAATGTTCAATTGTCACGAACGAGATGTAAATATTGACGTTTTTACATTTCGTTCTTTAATCACACTGATAAGTTATTATTAGTTCTAAATTTGGGTCACTGGAAAACGACGGGGCGTGAACGTTGCTAGTTGCAAATTTTCGGACCCGGTTTTTTTTTTTCAAAATTTCCGATCCCAAATTTTTAGACTGCACATACAAAGAACATGGCATTTGTTACGTTAAAAGACGAAGAGAAAAGCCTTAGATCGGCGCCGGTTAGTCTTCCGCACCGAAGCGTATCACACAGACACAGTACCGGTGCGCGTCAGAACAAAAACTCTAGGCAGGCGACAAGCACGTAGACTAGCGCGTTCTCTCTCTCGCCCCCGCAGGAGGGGCACGAGTGTGAGGGAGGTAGCATGATGGGCGGGGGGGTCGCGGGCCGAGGCGTACCGGCGCGGGCGCGCGCCGCGTCCAGCGATGTCGCCGGTTGCAGGAACCACTCGGAACGGGTGCGCATGCGCGCGCGCTGCCTCTCGTGGACCTACGCACCACCTCATGGTCACACCCCAGTCTCAATCGCCGCTTAACCGCATAGCTCCGCGCTTTTCCGGGAGGCTACGATACCGTTTTATTCCACCGAGTCAGTCTGTTCATGCCAGTCTCTTTGACATAATAAAGCATCTGAACAGGCGCCAAACATAGCTATACATAGTTATGATTTTGTAAGCATATGCTTATTTTTATTAATCGACGATATTTCGTAATTTTAGACCAAATTAGACGACATCCATCTCTTTGTTTTGTACGGAGTAACGAGACAGCAAACTAAAAGCTGTATTCGTAATAGATATAAAAAAATAATATTTTCGCACAAAATAATATTTCGCATGGTAACATGGCATGATGTAAACTCATGCCATGTATAATTTGGTAAATGGTAACATGGCATGAATCAAATATATTTTTAGATTGATAGAAATAAATTTCATTAACCTATATATAAACGGTTGTCTTCGTGCCTCCCGTAAAGCGAGTTCTCTCGACTACCTGTCCTATTCTGTGAACTTGTTAAATAAATGTAACTTCGAGAGCTCATTTTATTCAGATCATTTACATTAATTGCCGTACCAAGACCAAAATTATGATATTGATGATTTGTTAAATACTACCCAATTTTACTAAACCGTTAATAAGTTAACATGAAACAAGAATGTTAGTTCATTAGTAACTACCGTTTCTACTGTTAGTTACTAGAACATTGGAGGATCACTAATGCATAAATATTATAGATTTTAACCATTACCACAAATATAAAAAATACCTGTTCTATCAGACGTTTCCGTATTATACTGAACTTTTATGACTGAACATATTGAAATTATGATAATTATAGAAATTTTGATAATCCTACAATCGTATATACCTAAGAATTATAGAAAATTACACCCTGTGTGAGGCCAATAGCTTTAGGGTGAGGGTACACAGCGTGTGAATTAGGATTTTAATCCGAGCACACATTGTGGTAGATTTTTGAAATCTCTTAAGTCCCAGCAAGAGATTCGGGCAAAACATATAAATAAACATTTGAGTGATAATACAATCTAAATAAACTAACAGGAAAGCCACAAAATGACCTATTTGTATTTTGAAGGGAAATAGACGATTCTCATGCATGGTGTTAAAAACGGGCCACCGGCAAAAATACCTCACAAGCTTTCGGATGACTAAAAAATATAAAAAAAAGATATTCACAATAGAACTGCTTTTACCAATCCATATTTAAATGTACAAACTTGAGTAAATAAGGTACACGCTGACATTCAGCGTATTACTTTGACAATGGCTCGTGTTTTGGACAGACAAAAGGAGACAGTTTTGTTATCTACAGGTGGGTGGGTACAGAGTAAACCTCTTTTCACCATTCACTTAAAAAATCTCCTGTGTGAGCGCTAGAATAATTTAAACATGATAAATTACACAAGTTCATATAAAAAATGTACCTACATTTTGTGCCCAGTATGTATAGCTATTTCTAGGTACTGAAAATGAGGGAAATGTGTGAAAGAAATTCACCCAATGATATTTTATTCTACATATAAACAATCTCAAAGGTACACGAGAAAATCAGCCTTCAAGATTTTATTCACATAAAATTTCAAGTGAATACAAAAGATTTCTTAGAGTAGAAAGAAAGGACAGTTTCAGAAAGTTACTCTTGGAAGTTGTACCAGACAAGCATCAAAGTATTCCTTTATATTCTCCTAATAGCCGATAGATTCTGAGGCCCGTATTGTAGAACAAGGCCTGACCTACTTCCGTTATCAAAATTAAAAGTTAAGTCAATAATGTTTCTGACCGTAATTTGAACCTTACATATAAAAACATTGGTAGAGTTTTGAGCACAGTTGAAAATTAACAACACATACTCAAACCTCAAACCTTTGTCCACACACATAAGGTTCAATTACTGCAATGAAATACGGGAACATTTCAATGACTTTCTTTCATTGACAGTATTTTTTCTAAGCAGTCAAACTAGATAGTATCACCAAATAACTTCATCGTTCACTGTACAGTAAAAACAGAAGCACAGTGACCGTTTGCTAAAGCAAAAGGATTCGTTTAAAAAAAAGTAGATAGCTTCAATCTTTAATCGGCATTAAAGTTCTAAAATACGGGCCTAACTACCCAAACCCATTTCCCAGATCAACTCTAAAGTCATAAGGTAAGATAGGACAGATTGGTGGAAGTATTTACAAGTGTGAATTACCTGAGGCAGGTAGGAGAGACTCTTGGTGCTTTCAGCGTATTTGTTGATGGCGCGTAACTCTTCCAAGGTCATGTGGGGACTAGAGTTGCTACGGGACGACTGCGATGAGGAGCTCACTGACACCTGCAATGCAATATTTTAATGTAATTTCCGTCTATCTAATATCAGAGAATGGAAATCCTGAATTGGTGACTAAGTCCTTGTTATACAATAAAAAACTTGAATCTTGGATCCTACTCCTTTTCTATCCTATTACGGGACAATCAGTGTGTACATAAGACTTTCGGCTACAATGTACAAAAACCCCTGACGTGGCATAATGGTAACGTACTGACAAACTTTGAAGACATTTGTAAATTATAGCAAATAACTATCAAACAGCTTCAAACACCGCATCGAAATTCCATTCGTTTGGAAGCTACGATGCCAAACATGGACACTATACAAACTTATAACACCCCTCTTTTTCCTCGGGGGTTTCCCTCGGGGGGATCATTACTGGTAAATGTTGATGGCCATTGGTGGTTTTAGTTGGCTAATCAGCGTATGCACTGACACTCAGCTTATCAAATTTGTACAGCCCGGGAAGCCCAGTACGCCATACGCACCTTGAAGACACTCTCCTCCAGCGATATGGAGAGTCGCGTGCACGAGTCTAAAAGGCTATGCTCGGGAATGATCCCCAGTCCCAGGACTGCGCCGCCGCCGCCCACCGCGCCCATCAGCGCAGGCATCGACTGACACTCCTCAGATTTGGACAGCACTGGAATTATACACGTGAGATATAATACCTTGCAAATGGCAACGTGCTACAAAGTGTGGCTGTAACTTAGTTGGCAACCCTGCCTTTTAAGAAGCAGGGGGGTACTAAAGTTTTTGTGATAAACATGCAGTTTTTTTCTCGAGCCTTGGCTGTTAAGTGATTGTATCCGTACCGTCTGAGTAAGTAGTGTAATTGTTGTTACTTTTTGATTAAATTTTTTTTATGTTTTATGCTCTTTCCCTGATTAAGAAAGCTGACTAGTAGCATCTATGTATTGTCATCCACCCATCATTAGGTGAATCCCAAAACTCAGAATCCCTACATGTGTCCCCCGGGTGGTGCGAAAGGAGCAACCCAAAACAGCAGTAAAACCTGTGTCAGTTTCAAACTCATTTATTCCTTTAGATCTCAAGTATCATTTGGACGTTCGGAGAAGTACCACACCTGGTATTCCACCGCCAATGGCGAGCTGCTGCTGTTCCGGTAGGATATGGGCGACGGTGAAATTACAGGCGCATGTAACTACCTGGGTCTTCTCATACTTCGGTAGGGGAGGACGTGAGTAGTTTTACTGTTTATAGGCGGCGGTAACCTATTAATATCAAGTGGTCTATCAGCCAGTCCCGACAATAAGCACAAATTAAAAAATAAATTTCTTGCCAATGTGCATTATTTATGACAAGATCCTATCCATTATAATAATTGCTTACCACATTAGTTTAGATTAATAATGGGATGAGTTCATTCAATATTACTATAATAATACTTTACCAAATTAGTTTGGTGAATTGTGATAATTATCTACGACAAATACGAATGTGATTCAAAAGTAGTTTTTCTAAGAACAGTGCTACCGAAACCCAATCAAAGTAATTACATATACGTTTTTAGTCAATCCGTTCATACTAATGATACCAATTTAGGACTCACCAAAAATTATCATACAAATTGGTCTAATTATTTAACTTGAATATTAACAACTCAATCGATTCTCTTTTCGAAGACCTGCGGAAAACATGCTAATATAGTAATTTCATAGAATTAAATCTAGAGGCCTACTCCTTTTCTCAAAACTCAAAGTTTGTAGCCATTGAAAACGAACATTAGCGTACGGGCAAAGTTTAGAAATTTGAGTAGACCATAGACAAGTTTTGTCTACATGCTCAAATCTCAAACCTAGAGTTTTACGTTTAAGGCCCAATTTAAATGATGACTAGCTTCACAGCTCAGTTAATAGCTTTTCCTTCTGTGCTGCAAGTCGTTTCCCACCCATGCCTGACATTCCAGAAGACATAGACGTGTTATGTGTCTGAGTTTAAAATATAACATATTGTATTGATAATAAAGAATATGTAGAAAAAAAATTAAATCAATCTTTGTGTTTAGAGAATGGAAGTAGGCCTATAGAGAACTGAGTCCGTTCCGCGAAAGAGGTCCCCACAATTAAAGGAATTTACACCAAAAATAAGCCTAAAATAAGTCTCCAAATTTTATAATTTTTATACAGTATCTAACGCTCCAGTCAAGACTTATTTCGTGGTACAGACTCGTTGCAAGTTAATTTGTGATTTTTTTTTACCTTCGAGATTGAATTTGTTGCCCCAGCGATCGCATTCGCATTGTAACCATGTCTTTTCTGCTTCCAATGATAGTTGCCCTGTAATAAACAAAATTGCTATGAAGTTTGATGTTGTGTAAAATAAACTGGAGTCACGATAGCTAGTGAAGCATCAATCAAATCTTTATTTGCAAAAATGTAATGCAAGACAGAGAAAGAAATACGGTTTGTTTGAGTTAAAAGAGTACATCCGTACTATAAAATATAATATGCAGTATAGAGCTGACTTATTCCTTAAGTTAATTTTTTATAATACCCAGAGCCGGAAAACATTTTTTATACTAACAACTGTGTGATGCACATAAAATATATTCTCTGCATACATCCGAGATACAAGAGCATTATGCATGTTTGCTTATCAAACATGTTTTTGTAATGTATCTTTGTTTGTCTATGCCACCTACGAGCCTTAGGTATAAATAGGATTTCCTTTGTCGTAGGCTACGACATAGCAAATCCTAGTTCAGTCGTAATAAACGTCATTTTAATCGCCAAGAACACCACGATTAATGAATGAATGGGAATTCTATTTTTGTCGTCAGCGTGTTGTCTGAAAATACACTTTGAAAGACAAATTCATCCGTTTCAATTGCCACAATGAAGATTCATAAACTAAAACACTTTAATTACAACACAAGACATTTAATCTTTATGTATCAACAATGTGACTCCCGATATTTCGACGCAGTTTCATGCGTCATGATCCCGGGTAAACTGACGCATGAAACTTCGTCGATATATAGGGAGTCAACAAAACTTACAACTCATGTTACGTATCTAACTCAAAAAATAATGTTCACAACAATAATAGTTTTTTAAATTTATATGCATGTCTAAGGTCTTTGATACAATCAGTATTATTTTTGCTTTTGGTTGTTGTGTTAGTATGTAGTATATGTATCTCATTTTCAAAACTATTCAACTATTCTATCAATAATCTGGTTCCCAATGTAGAAGCTTAGATCTCACAGATGGCGCTGTGAGAAATATCCAAGTAAAATTTAAATTTATTATTTTTGATTTCTCCAATGTTGCATCGCTCACCGCTATAGCTTAAACCAGAGTGATTGTTTGATTAATTATTAGAATGATACAGCCATTCGCACGAACAGAGAGGTTTTTAGTTTCAACAACACTTTTTACCAAACGGCAAAAAGATGGTAAAACAATATGCGATTGTGACTCCGTTTCTCATAACAAGACGCTCGAATTCCATGTTTGACGTAATACGCAGGCGGGGCAAAGATTTTCACACAGGATTAAAGTTTAAATTGAGTCTAATTTGCAGTTGCTTCGTTCTGATGCCGGTAACTATATAATTGCAAGATATGCGAATATTTTTCCCCGTTTCTGCGTTTTAATACCACAGTGGATGATGTGATAGTTTATGATGTACACATCTCACGAGATATCATTTAATCCGTTAGTGTAAAGCATCTCCTTTCCATTGGCCATGGTGGTGGCCCAACTGATGATAATTGGTATCCTACCCTCTGTCCATAATAACACAATGAAATTCATTTATTACTACATCAAACTACGTCCATCACCCGAGTCATTTAATGGACTTATTTATACCAGCCCGCGGCCGTCTTCGAACTGGAACACTACTGATAATCTCCAAAAATGAAATCACAAACGCATGAGACGTAACATCCCCGACTCGGGTGACGGCCGCAAAGAGGTGCCACTTGGGTATTCTCATACTGCGGTCGGGAAAGACCTAAATCGTATTGCTATTGCTATGGACGGAGGTTATACCTTTACATCAGGCGGGCTTCAAGCTCGTCCCGTCACTTACAAAGCATAAAAGCGCCAGAACTGGCCACAATACACGAAAAGCGAAGAAGAATGTACTTCGCATAACGCAGGGTATGTTAGAATACTTACTAGCATACGCTTCCTGGTCGCGATGGTGCCTGGGCGGCGGCGGATCGCGGAACGAGCATATCCACTCGTCTCTCACCCGCAGAATACGGCCGGTGACACGCGCGTAGTACTCATAGTTGTCGCGACCGAAGAGGTCTCCGGCGCTGAACTGTTCGATCATCTGTCGCATGATACGTGTCGCCACCTGGTAGGGGGATCGATTAGGATGTGGACCTGCATTGCTGGACGTATAAGTGAGTGAAGAAGCATCGTGAGATCTAGGTCTAATTAATCTGTAGAGGAACCTACTCTACGCCCGGTGTGACGTCATGTTTTAGTAAATCAATTTAAGACTAGTTGCGAATGAATATCGTAATATTAAGACAAAAATTAAACACTGAGGAAGCTTTACGATTTCTCGTGATGTTATTTTCTCGTGAAAGGTTCTAAGTTCAAATTTATTTTAATGTAAAATTCCACAGCACATTATAGAGCATATCTAATACTAATATAATATAGCTGAAAAGTTTATTTGTTTGAACGCGCTAATCTCTGGAACATTATTCTTGTATATGATAGCCACCATTCACGAGGAAGGCTATATCTAGCATTACGCTAAATTTCTTTAAGTTAACTTAAACTACTAAGCGGGTGAAACCGCATGGCACAGCCAGTATCCTATAACAGGCTCTACAGATTAAAATACGTATTTGTAGGAGAAATTAACATAGAAGGGATCCTTTGCAATGCAATTTTATAGCATTAAATCACTTAGTTTTCGGTCAAGTTACATCTCATTTTAGTTTGAAAAGTTCTGCCATCTTATTTCAATACAACTTTTAAAAAAACCTCACAAAGCTGTTCACTTGATTCACTCGTTACAGTTGATGGATCGCCCAATGATGCAATATCATGAATCTAAAAGCATGATAGCGTATTGTATATTCAGATCGAGAAAACTTTGTTTTATTTGCCAGGGGGTTCGAAATGGAATTCAACCACAAATAGTATTTTTTATTTTAACTGTTTCAGGCATTGAAAGTTTTCTCTGTAATCCACCCAAATTTACTTGCCTTTGGGCTACCAAAGGCTAAGCTATGATCATAAGGAAATGAAACATGATCTGTATGCCAACATAACACAACATATTTTAACATTTTACAGTAAGATTCTTCAAATTTATTTAATGTTAGTTTTACAGCAGTCATATCGATAGCTATCACACAGGGTATGCTTTGTGCAATGTAAATTTCGAGTTCGAAATTGGGAATCAAAATTGAATTAGCAGCGGTAGCAGTTTTTATTGAAACTTTAATGCTGCGAACTTCTGACGTTTTCGTTACTACACAAAGGAAACACAGTAATTTTATGCCTAATATAATATAATTACCAATATTTGCTTCCATAATTGAATTAGGCTCAAATTAGTCACAGGATGTGAGCAACCGAATAAATTTATGATTCAAGCTCTTATCAGTGTCTCGTGGCATTGGGCGAAATCGTCATTCGTAAATATCGAATAGATGAGATAAGCTTTCCTACGGAGAATATACTCTGTGAAGGTTCTATGTGGTTAGTGATAACTCTACTGTGTGATCAAGTAATGCAGGATAAGTATTAGTCATTCAACCCAATTCCAGTGCCAATACGTATCGTCCCTCCCGGGGGGGGAGGGGTATGTCGGACTCAGCTTATAAAGCTGAGTGCCACTACCGACTAAAACCCCATGATGCTCTCTTGGCTACGACGGGGCTACGGGAATCGCGGTATGCATACATCCGCGGCCCCGTCAACGGCCTGGTCCGTGTCGGACGGACCCGCCTCGGGAGGGGAGTACCCCCCCCATTTGGCACCTCAGAGTGATACCCAGGAGCATACTGGGCATCAAACTCTCGGGAGGACATAGTTCTGGGGCGCCGGATGCCCCCGCAATCCGACTTCCACCACCTCCACTAGTAGCATCACCCTAGCAACATCCATTTGTACATACATTCGAACTACGAGTAGTTGCCATGGTAATTTTAGTACTAACGGATGGAAGTATGGTTCGTATAACTTAGAGGTTGGTTATTTTTTATGGAATAGGAGAAATCGTTGCCGCCAAATTTAAGAATTTATAACTATAGCCTGGGTTTCCATAACTTTTACAGCTTAAATTGTACTAGTAATTAAATGCAATGATAGTTTTTGTGTCGAAACGAAAACAAGGACTAGTGATACTGAAATGTCTAATTCAGACAAGGCTAAACAAATTGGGGTTAAGCAATGTTCTCATCAATTTAATGGTTACATTTAGATGCGTAAGTTTTGATAAGGTTCGCGTAATGTACTTAGATGAATGAACAATGTTGTAATGGAAAATGGAAATCCAATTTAGAACTATTATATATATTTTGATCATATAAATTATAAACATTTTATGGGGGTTTGCTGAGGTACGAACCTAGTGTATGTAGATGTAGATATTTGAAATGACATAAAGCTGAGGAAATTACTACTGTAAGAATGCCACATTGTCACGATCAAAGCACACTTGTCAAGAGAGAACAATGTTCTAGACTTGTCTGGATTTACGACCAAACAACAATTTATGTCGTCAAGCGCAATTTCAAGTGTACTGCGAATGTGTCAACGAGGCTATACACTATTATACTCACGCTGACTTCAGCCTGTAGCCGCATGTTTTAGACAATGTTAGTGAACATTTTTATAAAGCTATTTACAAACTAAGGCAGGTGTTATATTCAACTTGTCTCCAAAATTAAATTATAGTATTGGCGTCATCACCCGAGACAGGCAATTATAAAACCACATAAATACGATAGCAATAGCTGTTTGTCTACTTCTAGTTGCCTTCCTTATATTACTAAAAGACCTAAAAAAAATTTGGGGAAAAGTAAAAACTATCGATAGTTTCCCAAATAGTAACTCTAACTTTTTCCAAAAGTTTAGTGAATCGTCGATTAAATTATCGATAATAACTTTACACAAGATTCTGCAAATACCTATATAAATAATTGTATGATGATGATTCTTAGAAACCGGTGTGAAAATTTCTATGTGCCGTCGGTCGTAAAGAAAATCACCACAGCAAGAAGATATAAATTTCACTTATCTGATAAGGAAATACAATTAGAAATCTCACTGTAAAGGGAACTGATAACAAGCGTTTATTGACTTTCAGCGATAAAGTACAATTTCTTTACTAACTGTTGCACTCATGGAGATTTATCTCGCATCTTTATTATGCAATCAATTCCATTGCGTATAATTGAAAGAGATCTCACAAAACTATCAGCTATTATTGTACTTAAATACATAAAACGCTCTCAATGATTCGATGTAAAATATTTCCCCCGGGTGGTGCGAAAGGAGCAACGCTAAGTAGCAGTAGAACTTATGCCAAGTTCGCCCAGAGCAGTACTGCCACCACACCTGGTAATCCGCCGCCAAGTAGGGCAGTGCTGTGTTCCGACGGAAGGGTGTGGATACTGGTGTAATCAGGCGCAAGAGACGTTACATCCTCGTCGAGTGACAGGCGCAACGTGATGCGACTAGAGTCTTCCCATATTTCGGTAGGGGACTTAAATCGTTTTACTGTTGTTTATGGGCAGCGGTAACGAAATCAGGTGGACGACGGTTCCGTTAATAGACACAGAAAAAAAAACAATGTTGGCCCATCTTATATTAAGGGAAGTGGGACTCCAATTTGTTTTACTGCCTGGAAATATCAATTTTCTCTGAACGTCGCTTTGAAGTAAATAATGATATTCGTTGGATATGTAACTAAATACATCAAAAACCATATGTGCCGTTCAGGTGATAACGCCAGAACACGAGTCTGTCATAATAATTATTAGTGCAACCACTATGCCTGTTATCTAAAAAACTCACATTTCACTTTTTTTAATTAATTTACATATAAGTTAATATACATCACTGTTTCTAGCATTATACAGGGTGTTCCAGAAAGCAATAGTGAAGATTATTTAAGTTTGTCAAGGAACTTGAATTCGAATTTCAAATACATATACGGTAAGATATTCAAAAACAAATAAAAAATATTAAAATTTTGTATATCTTTGCTTTTCCCACGATATTATTAAATGCTACTGTCAAAGTTAAAATCCGGAAACGTCACGCTTCCACTTAGATTCACGAGTAATTGAAAATGGCAAAAAGCGCACAGAACTGAACAATGTTTATTTGTTCCGTGTAAAAAACAAAATCGTTTAAACTAAAGCATTGAACTTTGAAATCAATGACCGTAACCACTGTTGCTGTGGGTCAACCGTTGGGAAATATCGGAGTTGAATTGATACCGCCAAGTTCCTTCAACTTTATTGGACTAGAGACTAGGGAATCCACGCAATCTTTAAAAGACAATACAATATTTTAGCATTGAAAGATAAATTTGAAAGATAATATTCCATAAATTTTATCACGGGGTTGCCACCAAATGATATCCAGGGGATAAGAGATTACGCGCTCGATAAATGAAGGTTCCATATTATTTCCATATTTCAAAAAATCATGCGCAAGCAACTTGAATATTCTATACAATATTTTGCGGTAATCATTTGTTTTTGATTCCAGCTTGATACACCATTAGTATCAACAGATGTAAAGATACTTTAAACAATTAAAGATTACAATAAAATTATGTTCACATGAATGCTCATAACCTGTTCACATATTCACATCGCACGCGCTGTCATAAAGCGAATAACGCGTTGTATTGTGATGGATGACTAACAAACATACCGGTAGGTATAAAACAAACGTTACCTACATAATTTTGTAATGTATAGCCGTGGTTTCTGGTGCATGAAATCAAAGTGGAAACGTGGGCCACCGTAGCTAGGCCGATGCACGGCTCATTTAATGTCATACCTAGCCTACAAGACCGGGAGCCGGTGGTGATTTTCTTACGTCATGTCACATTTTCAACAACAAAAATAGTGCATCTTTAAAATTATAAATGTATCTTCTATCAGACGCCAATATTGAAATTCGTGAATTCTTCAAAAAATATTAAGATAAAATGGTACTAGATCAGTACCACAATGTCAAATCTTACTAGTTTAATGGCAATGAAAGAAAATATACATGTTTTTGATAATGTATCTGCGACATCGTAAAAGAGTGCAGTTCGCAATGACGGAACAAAATCACCCTCAGCTTCAGAGCTATAGCTTAAGAACAGATGGCGTGTACCAGTAGGTATAACTGACCTTGAATCTCTGAACGTCTTCCATTGTAGCAGTTTTGCCATCCGACACACAAGAGTGGAAGAATGAGGGTGCAACTGACACACCCAGGGCCTCGGATGTCATACCTGTACCTGAAAGGGAAAGGATCTTGGCTTAACATAAGAGGTGTTTGTGCTATCTGCTTACTTATACCACCGCCATACTTGTTTCTGAAGGAAACCATTATGCATCTTGTACACATCTTTAGATGATGATAAGTTATGACATTCAATCATCGAAGACGTATCATTTTCCAGTAGTTTTTGGACCTAGATTGGAAAACAAATGTATTAATACAAATACAAATGTACTAATACAAATGTATTAGTACGCTACATACAAATGTACTAATGGTATCTAAATCCATTAGTACATTATGTAGCGTATCTCCTATGAAACTAAGTATCAGGAATTTGTGATGCCAAGTTTCATGACATCATAAAATATCTTATATGGAAATTAAAATAAAACCCCTCCATGTCATTATACATGCTACTTAGCCTCAAAATGTAATGTAGCATGGCAAAAGATACAAATTGAGCGACGTTAATTCGTAATCTAAAAAGTAAATTACCAAACTCAATTAGAACCAGTTTCAATTATCAGTAGTTTTTCAGACTGAAAGCGAGTTTGTATAAAAGTATTAACTGTTTTCCACGCGAGGTTTTACATCAAGAACGCGGTAGTGAAATCGACAAATTAGCAATGGATGACTTTATCGTGAATTAATAAAGTGTTTTAGTATACAGCTTTGTTAGTATAGCTCCTTTACGATTTTTTACAGTAATAATAAATATTCTTGTACATGTCACACAGCGCCATCTAGCCCCAAACTAAGCATGGCTTGTATTACGGGAACTAAATAACTCCGTACCAGCCTCTAATGTTCCCACTGCAGGGACACCGGACTACTTTCGATAATTGAGAGTGAATGGGCTCTGATCTACCACGGGAGCCCAATCCGGATAGGTAGATGTCACATGTCGAATTTTTGGTTCTGAGACATGCCGGTGTCCTCACGATGTTTTCCGTCACCGTTTCGAGAACGTGGTATTGCGCACATAAATTTTTCAAGTGAAAAATCTCATTGGTGCCCGTGTGGGTTTGAACCAGCAACCTTCAGATTGAAAGTCGGCGTCTGTGCCCCTGGGCCACCACGCTCTAATAAATAATTAACTAAATAATTAAAGAATACTTATGTATGATTTTTATAAAAACATACTTATAATGAAATTATTTTTATTTTCATCATACTTAACATAAACACAGTAGAAAATATTCAAAGTAACAAAGGTTTTAAAGATTCAAATCAAGACCAAAATTATCGGCACCGCACAAGGAAACTGTCGTCATGTGGACATTTTTGCCCTATTGTATGCCACTTCTCGACAATGACTGACGTAGAGACACTTGAGACCAGAACAGCGCACGGACGACCCATATACGAACTCCTCACAATCGCAACGACATATTCGTCGGACATCTGATTCTTCCTTACATAGCGAGAGGAAATGTCGACTTGTCTGCCAACTTCAGGCTAATAGGATGCGAATCGAAGCATTTAATCGACTGTCTAATGAGACGGGTTTCTTTGATTGCGTAGGAGATGAGTAAGTTTCGCAGAACTTTCTGTTCTGTTGGTTGCAGCAATCACATCTCTGTTTTATGCAAAAAAAAGATACCTATATTAAAAGTAAAATTTGATAACTGATTTAAAAATCGAAAAAAAAACTAACTTCAATACTTTCAAAGTAGCAAAATACGCAATTTCGTTTACTTGTATGAAATATTTTTTCCAGTTATTCTTATTTAACAATCAAACTATTGAACCGATTTTGATGAAAATTCTTTGGGACCAAACTGAAAGTATATCCTTTCAAATAAAAATAGAATTTTCCAAATCGGTTTATAAACGGCGAAGAAAAGAGTGAACATACATGAAAAAAAATTATTAACATTGATATTTGATAACGTTCTCTTTTTTGAAGTCGGTTAAAAACTGCGTACTTTTTATGCTCTTTTCAAGTTTAATGCACTGAATACAATGAATAATGCAGCGAACTGAGTGTGTATCCAAGGACCTCAAGAGTCTAGATAAACATTGACAGAAGCAATGACCAACGCCTAGTGCAGTTGGACTATAAAAATCCTTGCCATAAGTCAACTTTGACAACCCGTTTGGAATTCCCGACTAGTCGCGTAAGGATAAGATTGCATTTCATTCCTCTGTCATAGAAAGAGAAACACCTTTTTCGATTCGTAACAGAACCATTATTCGCTTGACTACTTTTGGTTAATGTATGAATACGCAACTGTTTTGAGGGAAAATTACGGAAGAAAACATTAAATAAATAAAAAGAGTCCGATTGTTAGTACTATCAAAATCTTTCTTGATAGTATTAACAACTGCTTTCAATAAAAAAAATTCATGTGTATAGGATTTTGCTTTAAGTTTTCGCGATAAACAAGGAAACCTAAAAGTGTCATACACTTGACATTCCATAGTGGTATTCGACTGTACCCAACCGAAAATAATTAGTCTAATTAGGCGTACAACACGCGAGCTTGCGTGGGCGCATGTGATGCAATGTGTTACATTGATCGCACGATTATTTAATCTGTCTTTGTTTTTATTATTGCTTAATTTTGAGATGAGTGAACTATAGCTTCATTGTCCCTGTTTATCACACGCGAACACTGAAAAGTAATTCGCTTGGCTTTATCGCGTTTTGTTCATGGTTATCTTGACTGTAGATTTGTTTATTAATGATATCTGAATGAATTAATATGTGCGCATTAAATAAATAAATGATGTAGAGAAGAATAGCCCCACTGTAAGGAAAGAGTTTAAGAGAGATCCATCGACCATACCAGCCTGTACCGCTCCCATTATAGGCACACACTCTCGACAAGCAAGAACTCTATAGCGTGTACCCATACCTATACAAAAGGAAGAATGGAAAACATATTAGCTGTACTTAAAATGCAAAATATCAGAGAGCTTATAGAAATACCATTCAAGGAGTAAATCTACACTAATATTATAAAGAGGAAAACTTTGTTTGTATGTTTGTTTGTTTGTACTGAATAGGCTCAAAAACTACTGGACCGATTTTAAAAATTCTTTCACCATTCGAAAGCTACATTATCCACGAGTAACATAGGCTATATTTTATTTTGGAAAAAAATAGGGTTCCGTAAGATATTTGGGTTTTTCGGACACAAGGTGTAAAAAATCAACCAGAAAAGTTACTTATTTTGCGTACGCTGCCTAAACTATAAAAGATAGAACCATAAAATGTTCTAATTAATTGTAGATCTTATAAATATCTACAAAAAAGTCCGCGACACACTATACCCATCTATGTCGAGTGAGGCACAGCAACCATTTTTTTATTTAAAAATCTTGAATTTTTTTTGGACTACATTTAAACGCATTTATTTTACTCATGCTATTAATCCTTATCAAAATAAATGATTTCATCACTAAGAACAGTTTATGGAGATAATATTTGGTCTTTGAATGATTAAAATTGGACGTTTGGTTTTGAAGTTATGGCGAAATTAAAATATTACGATTTCTGCTGCACGGCCCGTTGCGAAGTGGGCGTCACCAAGGCGGGGGTGCGCGTGCGGGAGGGGAGTTTAGATCTATTACATTTAAATATTTTCATCATTAACAACTTAACATACACAGAAAGACAATCTGTGCAGCCTGCGGATAATGACTGCGTCGTCAATGTTACTGTCGGTGTCTGTGAATTGACCTGGGAATCATTTTGCTGACCGTGTCTTTCCTGGGTAGGCTTTTTGCAGCGGTAACCGACATCCACGCGGGCGGAGCCGCGGGCGACCGCTAGTACTGTATAAAGTGTTTGTAAAAATATGTAAATGTCATTAAAATAATGCGTGCTGAAGAAGGTTATAGGTCATAGAAAAATAAATATTGAACATTAGAATCCATCACAGAAATGTGATACTCGTCTTAGAAATCTTATAAAATGTATAAGAAACGATACAATACGTGTCACTCAGAACATTATAATTATGACACACAATATCACACAACATCGCCGCAAGATAAATTACGAAGATAAAACAATAGAGGAACAGAACAAAATTTTCTTAACATGCGCACATTCGTGCGCTATGTGGTCGATATGACTTTTTGGAAACCATTTTGGACAATCACAGTTCATTAGCTATAGTTTTCATGAAAACTCAAAAACCAATCAGTAGTCAACTTATTCTTTCGGTATCGAATCATACATATAAAAGCTACATGCATGCCAAGTTTCACGCTTCCTGCCGGATCGGACCACATTTTCAGCGAAGAAGCCGTACTATCAATAAATAATCGTTCCCATTAACACTCGAATGGTAAAATGCAAAGTCGTTACCATTAATAGCTCATGTGCATCAGATATGGTAACCAGGGGCACATGTTCAAACACAAATAGAAGGTCTATTATAGAAATGTGGGAAATAAATGACGTCATCCATCACATCCGTCGGGCAAGCTCATAGGGACCTTAATAATGTGCTTGCTTTGCTAATTCTTTCAAACATAAGCGGAATTTAGTGAGTACGTCACGTAGGTTGTTTATCAGTTAGTGTTAATACAACGAAGAAACAGGAAATTGAAAGTGCACAACGATTGAATATATCACATCCTACCGACCTAACCAATCCAACCTTACACATCCTGTCATTGTTGAGTACTGGAAAATTTATTATTGACAAAGTGAACACGAAACAAAAATACTGTGACACTTTTCTTCCTAATATGTATTTATATAAAGACTTCTCAAAAGACTCTAAAGTGATGGTTATTGATAATGAACGCTTAAAGATTATTGCTATAATAGAAAGAGAGGTTTATAATGGATAATGCTTTTAACTTGCAACTTAGTAAACTTAGTATTACGTACCTGCTTTGTCAGCATTTGATGCCATCACTCTGAAAGTGCCAAAGAGTAGAACCAGAAGTCTCTGCGTGCAGACCGGTAGCGACATCAGTAACCTGCCGAAAACCTAACAGTTTTAGAGTGTTCTAAGAATGTACGAATTCTAAACTCAACATTCTAAAATCGTAATCTGCGTAAAATAAATGGAGCAGAATTATTTCAAAACATTTTATGTTCTTTGCCCCAGAAATTATTATACAACGATTAAAATAATTATTGTTGCTACACAAATGGGTATTATCAGTGATCCACATTTAGTGGGAAAATTTACATAATGTGAGGTCGTTGCTCCTGAAAATGCAACACCTGTTGATAAGGCTTTGATTGTGTAAATGTACAGTAGAAATGCAATCATCAAAACACGCGAATGTTGATGACAAAATGGTGTTGCGAACGTGTAAAAAGTCAAGTTGGCAGAACATGGCGTTAAATACTGTTTGAGTTGAATCAATAGCCTTTGCAGTGCACCTCAGTTTTTTGAGCAAAACAAAATTCGCAGTCTAAAAGGTTGACAATTTCGGTTGATAGTTGAGACACTCGAGTGCATAGCTATTAAAGATAGTACATGCATACTTGGACCATTATCATGTGTGGTTTGTGGTCAGGAGGAAAATTATAGAGGTCATTCTATTGTTCATTATTTGAATACCTACGAGTTGAACATGGTCAGTCATAAGCAATGTTATGGCAATTACTAAACTTATGAAAGCAACTTAGCTTCTGTTAACTTAAAGTAAGGTTTCGGTGAACAATCCTTCCAGTGGCACAATACATATATATATCTGCCGCCTCAAATTACGTGTTCCAATTCCGTATGAAAGAGTATCCCGCTGAATTATACCTTATGGCAAATGAAAAATTGATACCCGTGAGCAAGTTTGGTAGATAATTCTATGACTATTGTCAAATGCTGAAACAGTTGAAATGAAAATGGTATTTTATTATCGCGCGTGACACTATTGCCGCGTGCTATTCAGGCGAAACAAAACGCGAAATATACCAGGGGGAACAGAAAATGTTGGTTGTTTGTCGAACCAGGATATTCACTCATCGTTTAGGACTCGGATGACTCGAGTAACTATTATGCCGGCGTCGTCGTGGTTTCAATATAAACAGCGGAAAGACAAATTAGAATTAGACAATCCGAAAAAAAGAGTATATTGTTTATTAAGAGGGCTCTATTGAATCATCTTCGTTGTACCTCAATGAAAAAGGGCATACAAAGTAGTCCTTGGCCTCTGGAACCTCTTAAATTGCGGTCTGATTTGTGTTCTTATCAAGTTATCCGATTTTTTCTGTTTGACTTCCATTTCAACCAGGCAGTTTTTCAGTGACTGGAGTCAGTGCTATTGTTTAGGTTACCGTGCATTTTTCTACAAAATCTAACCAGTATTTGTAATTTGTTGGCGGATATGCCGACCCGAACTAAGAATTTGTATCTCAGCCAAATTTCAGTGTTGTAAAGTTAATGGATGTTATTGGAAATATCCAAGAGGAATTTCAAAAGCGCTGTGCCTCAAGCTCATAACATAATGACTCTGAAATAATTAAACAAAGCCCTTTCAAATTACCCTTCTGTTCAGCTGTATTCAATAAAGAACTACCGGAACGATTGTCAGCATTACTTATCCAACTGCAAAGTCGCAGGGACATTGGATAAACGGTGTGTGAGTTTTGATTGGACCAACTCACATACCCACAATGCCGATTCGTAAAAGTTGAATAAGGGAACTTCGCTCGCTTGTTTAAATAATTAACGCCACAATTACTCAGGCTTTCATTTTCTACCCAAACATAAACATGTTTTACTTTTTCTAGAAATTAAAACTACAATTATTTTCTATGGAATTATAAAATACTGTGTGAAAATAGCGTTATGAAAGAACACATTGTTATTGTGACATGCAAACAATACACAGACTAAACTGCTTGTAACGCTTCGGTGGGCACGGTTACTTATCGCTAATCAATGAGTATACTTTATTTAACCCCACTAAAATTCCCTTGCTACTTTTCCCAAAAGGGATTTTCGTTTTTATTTTTTTTTAATTAAAGTTGGGTGGTGTTTCTTAGCTAGCTCTGAATATTTGTTCGATGTATTTTGATGATTATTATCGCTACATAAAACTTTAAGACTTGCTTCCAAAAATACAAATTCAGTAAGATTAAACTACAGTTTACAGCGCTAACAAGCGCGTTAACAGGAAGAAAATGTATCATAGGCACTTGAAAGATGCCTAGTGAAGAAGAAAAGAAAGAAAGTCGACTGTCGAAATCAATCAATAATTTGGAAGTAAATATAAAGACGACACTAAAAAAATATTGATAATTTAGATTGTTTTTTGTCTTTTTTTTTTTATATGGCACTGGGTTCAATGATTCATTTCATCTTTGGGAATGCGTAATGGCGGACACACTCGAGCCAGATGGAGCGATAATGTGCGCAATAGGGCGGCAAGATAATGGATTGAGAAAGGGCCGATCTGGCTCAATGATGCGCTATGGCCAAAGATACCTACGACCAACAACCGACTGTGTTACTTACTAGATTTATCATACGTAAAAATACTAAAAACTATTGTTGAATTTGTTCTATCCTATCAGTGCTTGATGTCAAACTGTAAAACCAGATTTACCTGCGGACTCAGCCGAGGATTTGGTCTGAATTAGTACTGTAAGTTTAATGCAAAATTGCAGTTTAGGTGTATGTAGTTAATAAGTGCGCGTCGATCTGTACTACCTATATGATGACCTATACTCATGTGCACAAATGTGTGCAATTTTGCATTAAGTATAAATTAAGAACATCTGCTTATACACTTGTCTGTGTAAGACTATCAAGTGAGAAATGCATGGAAATGGTTCTCCGCAGTTTCTAACCCACTCGTCAAATACAAAAACCGAATCAGTGTACAACAAATGTAATACCTAAACATTTGAGTGGATGAGATGCTTGTAGCTTCGATCTACCGAGCAGTATCATTAAACGCATTACCTCAACCCGAGTCGTAAACGGCAACATGCCATCTTACCTAGAATGCTAAAATGAAATATGCGATTCGCAAAACAGGCTAATGGGTTTGCATAGCAACTCCCGAGTCCTTAACCAACTTTCCACTGTTATTACCGCATCAATACTTCCGGACATTTTAAAGGATTACTTTTAAAGTGTCTTGGAATGTCTAGAATTTTCCAGCTGATGATGAAATTATTCTTTGCCTGGTCGCAAAGCAGACACGGTGTTAGGCTAATGAAAAGCAAAGTCTAATTCTACATCACGGAATTCCATTTGTTAGGATTCCTTGCATATGTTAGGATGCCTTGCATATGTTAGGATGCCTTGCATATGCCTATGTTATCTAGACGTTTTTTTATCAATGACAGCCAATTATTTATCCGCGTTCTCACCTGATGGGGTTAGTTTTTTTTTTTTTTTTATTACACTCTTATACCTCTGCACTAGGATTCCCTGTGTCGCAGATGGCATGGACAAACACAGAAACACAAGACAAGACCCGAGAACAAACTTCATGCTCACCACACAAAGTGTGCCCCGACCGGGAATCGAACCCGGGACCCCTCGCTTCGAAGGCAGGGCTACTAACAACTAAGCCACGGAGCCGTCAAAAGTTACACGTTTAGTTGAGATAAAATAAAATCGCGACAGTAGTACATGACGTTACCTGAACTCTCTATGTGTATACACCGAATTTAAAAACAGAATACGAGGTTTCGTTTGGCGGCAGTTTGCTCGGCGACAACCTGTCAAAGCTGCTCTAATAGCGCCACACACGCGTGAAAGGGTCGGGATGCAAGGGCATCCATTGGCTTCAGATTCCTTAGCGATAATGAAGAGGAACTACAAGTACCCATAAACCATTCAAATAATTAAAATCACAACCTACACGTAATAAAAGTATGCCATATTTCGTAGACGCCGTTACGATGCGCAGACGCATCAAAATTCAGGCCGCAAGACTATACTATAAACAAGCATTGTTCCCAGTATACCATTGGAAACTTAGTATGTATACTGTGGTATGATACCGCAGTATTGTGAAAGTCCAATGCCTGGCATTATGGCAGTCACAATGGCAACTTGAGACATTAATAAGCTATTTTACAATAATTGCACTTTTTGTTAGCTGCATGTGAGACGCGACCATTTTTTATAAATTCATGTTATTTATGAATGTGCATCAAATAGGATCGCTGCCACATATTTATAATCTGTGATATTCCGTAGAAAGTATAGCTAGACACACTGCACCCTGCTTTATAAAGCCGCGGGTAGCAACGCAGGGTGCAGTGTGTATACTTTCTACGGAATATCCAGGATATAAGCTATCCTGGTACCAAATTTCATCCAAATACGTTTACAAACATTTACACACATACATACAAAACTTAAGCTTTTATAATATAAAAGTGTGAAGTCTGCTATAGGTTTTTTTTTTATTTTGTTAAATAGTACAATATAAAACTAAGCTAAGCTGAGAAGAGCATTGCTGTATTCCGGTGGAAGCATGAGGGTGCCGGCAAAATTACATGCGCATGAGACATAACATGCCCATCTTGGGTGACGGGCCCAATGATGCGACTAAGCACTGTATAAGGCGTCTATCAGTGATCTGGTTTGGATATCACAAGATATGCTTAGTTTGGGGCTAAATGGTACTGTGTAAATTGATATTTATATTTATTAACGGCCAATGTCAAATTACACGTGTTCAGTTTGCCATATTTTCTAAGATTGCATCTGTTCCAAATCTAACCAATCAATCCGAGGCCAAAAATGTATGACATACGAGTATACTTATAATAATATATTTAAATACATTCATAATAAGAAACCATGTCTGCCTTGTTTGTCCGAGCCCCTAGATAGAACAATTGACTGCATGCTTATAGCTTCGTATGCAATGAAATAGAATACACTGTATAAATATATTAATTAAAAAGATTGGTATTCTTAAACTTTCGTGTTTGAATAAGTAGTAAGTAGTTCCATATTGAACCACGTAGTTTCTTTGTTGCATTGTATATATAGCCTGGCCAGACATTAGTACTGAAATCAATATCACTACATATGTATTTTAAAACAAAAACCGCCCACTGCGTCTATCTATCTGAACGCGATAAAATTAAAAACTACTCAACAGATTTTCGTGATGGTTTTCACCAATGGACTGAGTGATTTTCAAGGATAGTGTTTATTTAACGGTTTTTTGTATCATCATAATCAGCCTACATCAGTCCACTGCTGGACATAGGCCTCTCGGAGTGAGCGCCATTGAGCCCGGTCTTCGGCTTAATTCGGCTCGGCCAGTTTTTTTTATATTGGCTGAAATATGACGATCATTGTGGATGATATCGATAAAAAATATGTAGACTGGGAGGTTTACTCGCGTGTATATAACTTTATTGGTATACATAGCATTCCAATAAAGTTATATGAAAACATCATTCCTCTTAAAAGATCTAATTCTGAATAATAATATGTATCTTTTGAGATTCATTACTTAATAATGCTTTTGTACATACCTATATTAAAATTATGCTATTTTGGACTAATTTAATTTAATATCCTTAGCCCAACTTTTCTGCATTTATAGCATTCCGTACCTCAAAAGTTAAAAACGGTACCCATAATACTATTTTTCTCAGGATCGCATAGAAATATCAAGTAGAAATGAAAATTCACACACATCTTTACCAATCAGCTAAAACTGAGAGCTTTGCTGGAAAGTGTCTACCTCATAGCCCCCTGACTTGAAATTTGAAATTTTAATTTATTTTGATAGATGCACAATTCCTTTTAGCATTTTGATTGAATTGAACTTGCTGTCTAATAGGTGGCATGATTCTGTTGGTGTAATTTGGGATTTATGGTCAAAAAATCGCAACAAGTATTTTGACAGACCTCTCTTTATGTTTACATACTTAAGTAATTTTTTAAAAAGTAACAAACACTTACAGCATGTTCTATTATGTACCAAATTGTTTAAATTAAATGAAATTTTAGGTTAACCTAAAAAAAATAAAAACTAATAATAAAACCTAAAAAAAATCAGTTTCTAAAACTAAATAAATATTATACCTGCGTATTTCATCAACTTGTTCTTCATCTGGCAGCTCCACAGCTGCAAATAACTGCATTTCACCATCCCGTCCAAACACACCACCTGGGATTTTCCTAATGAAGACACACTTTATTCAGCAATTTTCTACTTTAATAGGAGATTGAAAATACTCAAACAATTCTAATTATATTAATATATATTCGAGATTTTGATAATCTAAATATTAGCACACAATAAAAAAAAATGAGTGTGCTTGTATAGTGCTTCTATAACTGATAGATAAATTCATGACCTATCAACAAAAGCCCTATGATTCTCCATATAAGAAAAACTTAGTGATATTATTATCACAAGTATTTATTACATTAATTACAGTATTATTAATTACAGTTATTTACATTTTTTTAGGATCCAATTGTATGCAGAACCTTTTGAGCCATTAATCAATTATACTATTCAGAAATTAGATTTGTGTTGATAAGGAGATAATTGAACACAATCTTATCTATGAATAAACAAAACATTATATGAGGAAATTTATAAAAACAAACCAATCTCACCTGAGGAATTTCTTCAGAACACTGGCAATGGTGTACACAGAGTAGTTATCAACATTGACCAGACGTCCCGTCTGTAGGAAGTGAATGAGTTTCTTCATGGCGCCCTGGTGGCCCGGCGCCCGGAACACGTCCCGACGCAGTGGAGCTTCCTTATTCAGCTTCAGAATGAGCACCTGAACACCAAGAGACAATTCAACACTATGCACTAAACTTGACATCACAAGGAACAGCTAGGATATTGCCACAGAGGTAAGATAGCAAGATACTAACAAGTAAAGGTCCCGGTATGTCATCCTTGCAGACTTCGAGAAGTGGAGCTCCGAACTTGACTTTTTCCAGCCGTCTTGGGTAAGGCAGCGAATTGGGGTGCCCGCAAGAAGTGACCACATTGCTCAATGTTGCTGCTCGTCGATGCATTCTTCTCGCCCAGTTACTCATTTTGTCACTTCACCAATTAATACGTTTCAATTCAATTTGTGTTTTCAGTTTGTTGTAATGGCCAGACGCATCTTGAACGCTGGACACAGATTTGATGTTTTAAATCAATGAGTTAATGTGATGTGATAAATTTAAACGTTTACTGGCAGTTTAAATCGGCTATTTCGGATCGCTATTTATCTCGTTTGAAGTAAAGATATTATTATTTTTAGGATATTTTGTTTCTACGGCAAGAAAAGAGCGCAGACGCGACCACCCGCCCCTCGCCAACTTTGTCCACAGACTAAAAAAAATATAAGAGCGAACTACGGAACTACGTACGTTCATCAATCATGAAAATGAACAACAGCCATGTACACGTATTAGAAGTGTATTTACTAAATATTACTTAATTTTAAGTAAATTGCATAAAGTAAATAATCATATACAAATACTAACCATAAATTTATCTGAAGTAATTTTAACCAGTTTTTTTTTATACTACCGATTTGACGAGACGAGCTGAAGGCCCCCCTGATGTTAAATGGTTATCTGCGTCCAAAATAAAAGAATTATGATTTGGTTGTAGTTGATTTT
The DNA here is from genome assembly GCA_921293045.1 of Aplocera efformata. Taxonomy (NCBI): domain Eukaryota; kingdom Metazoa; phylum Arthropoda; class Insecta; order Lepidoptera; family Geometridae; genus Aplocera; species Aplocera efformata. The sequence continues at coordinate 6,329,279 of OV121057.1, forward strand.
GACTAAATTAAATTCAACATCGACCACCAACTGGTTGACTGAAGCATCCGATGACCGTCGCCGGACGTTTAACACAGGCTAGGGTTACAAATCGCCGTAACTCTATTAAAAAAAAACTTAAGAGTAGTGTATTTGTCATTGTCACTGTCTTGTTTTCAGGAGAGGTACATAAAAAATCGCCAAACTTCTTTGAGTTCTTGCACCCTGTGTATTGAAATTTAAAATGGGGGATTACGATGACGACTGGGAAAGTGATTCCGGGGCAGGCGCAGTAGCTGTGCAGCCGGCGCCACCAGCTCCAAGAACTAACTACAATGCTAGAGTTTTCCGCCAAAGTGGTGGTGGAGCCGGTGGAAACAGAGACCGCGGCAACGAAACTAACTGGAGAGCACGTGGAGGCCCCTCCGGAGACACAAACCGCCGTGATAACAACAGAGACAATAATCGCGACTTTCGAAACAATCGCGACAACAGAACCGGCTTTCGGGCGCAAAATGGCCCCCAGAGAACCATGACCGTTCCCTCTCAGAAAGTCGGACGTATCATCGGAAAAGGAGGATCTAAAATACGCGAACTGGAGTATGAATCGGAAGCTAAAATCAAAATTGGCGATTCCAGTGGGCCAGAAACTGAATTAACCTTGATTGGCAGTGATGAAGCTACTGCTAAGGTGGAAGATTTAATAAAAACTCTTATTGAAGACAGGGCTCCACCTGCTCCAAAAGATGACCTCAACACCAGCAATAGTAGTAACAGTTCAGATTTCTTCAAGAAGAATGAAGCTGGAGTACAAGTAATTGATTGGGGAAAGTTAAATGCTCACCATGAAAATCATCAACAAGAAAGGTGGAACAACTTGCCTCCCATCATCAAAGATTTCTACAAAGAGGACCCTGAAGTTGCCAATATGAATGCTGCTGAAGTAGCATGCTGGCGCTTGGCGAGTAATGATATTCAAGTTAAACGCACATTCGATGAGAAACCTGGATTGAGACCGATTCCTAATCCTGTAATGACATTTGAACAAGCATTCCAGCACTACCCTGAGATACTCAAAGAAATCTATAAACAGAACTTCAAGGACCCATCGCCTATACAATGTCAAGCCTGGCCTATTTTGTTGAGAGGTGATGATATGATTGGTATTGCACAGACTGGAACAGGAAAAACTTTAGCATTTCTGTTGCCTGCTCTTATCCACATAGAGGGGCAAACAATACCGCGGGACCAACGTGAAGGCCCCACAGTTCTGATAATGGCACCAACAAGAGAACTTGCATTGCAGATTGATAAAGAGGTTAACAAATACCAATACAAAGGTATTAAGTCTGTTTGTTTATATGGAGGTGGTGACAGAAAGGAACAGATAAAAACTGTAGCAAAGGGGGTTGACATTGTCATTGCTACACCAGGCCGTCTGAATGACCTGGTCATGGCCAGACATTTGAACATCATCAATTTCTCATACATTGTCTTGGACGAAGCAGACAGGATGTTGGACATGGGTTTTGAGCCTCAGATTCGAAAATCTCTTTATGATGTGAGACCTGACCGTCAAACGGTCATGACCTCTGCCACATGGCCTAATGGTGTACGTAGGCTTGCCGAATCATACATGAAAGACCCCATTCAAGTGAATGTAGGATCACTAGATTTGGCAGCAGTGCATACAGTAACACAAAGAATCCAATTTGTAGAAGAAGAGGAGAAAGAAGCCATTCTGTTTGAGTTCATACAGAATATGGAACCAACTGACAAGGTTATCATATTTTGTGGCAAGAAAGCCACTGCTTCTCATATCAGCACAGAGCTAGCCATGAAAGGGATAGAATGTCAGTCTTTGCATGGAGACAGAGAGCAGAGTGACAGGGAGGCAGCTTTGGAAGAAATGGTTGATGGCACTGTAAACATTTTAGTTGCAACAGATGTAGCATCCAGAGGCATTGACATAAAAGACTTGACTCATGTGATCAATTTAGACTTCCCGAGACACATTGAGGAGTATGTGCATAGAGTTGGCAGAACTGGACGCGCAGGAAGAACCGGCGTGTCTTTATCGTATGTTACAAGAAAAGATTGGGCTCACGCAAGGGACTTGATTAAAATTCTAGATGAAGCAAATCAAGATATTCCTGAGGAATTGGAGAATATGGCCGAAAGATTCGATGCTATGAAGATACGGCGCGAAAAAGAGGGTGGCGGGGGCAGGGGTGGTAGAGGTGGCGGTGGTGGAAGAGGCGGCGGAAGGAGAGACAGATGGTAAATCTCCATTCTCAAGATGAGTTATCTTTTGATCCCACCGTCAAAGAAAAGGTACGGAAGGTTGCCTTGTAAAACGCGCGAAAACAGGCGCAGCACAAACTATAAGCAAGGATCTTACATCAACATGATTCAGCATTCAACCAGTTTAATCTAACCGCCTGTTTTCGAACTTTCAACTGGGCCAGCACTCTGTACTTATTTACTTTGAGCCACCATATTGATTATTCCTTACTAATATAACTTTTCATTCTTTGCATTAAGTGTTAGCATGGTTTATAAGCCATATGCAAGCAGCCTATTATGTTATTATTTTTAAGTAACAGATTGTCTCATATTGTTGTAGGCGTGAGCTGGACTCATCACTAAAATTGCTTTGCCTCTCAGTATAATTCAACAACTCTTTGAAACTAACATAATTGTTAGCAAAAATCCAATTATGACAAAAGCTGTACTAGTTCACAGCTACCAAAATTTAGGCGTTAAATTTAAAGTATTTAGATATCAAAGTTTTGGAGGTTAGTCAACTTTGGCTAAAATTGTGCAAAAGCTGTGATTTGGTTATTTTTATTTCATACAAAAAACATCTTCTTCAAGAAGAATTTAAGATATTTATCCTTAGAAATATGTAGAGGGTAAGGTTTTTGAACAGAGAGATCTGGATTATTTTTGTATTAGAGTTATTGTACTGTAGGTGTGTTATTTGTATTTTTGTAGTTTCGTTATGATACTACTGACTTTACTAAAAATAGTGTGTATGTGTACCTTTCCAAAAATGTTATTAAAGTTCTAGCAATAAAACGAATATTAATTGTTTATTTTTCGTATATATTTTTTTATGTTCACATAATTTTCTTCTCGGCTATATTTATATACGACAAAAGCGTTAAAGAGATAAAAGTCCAATAATCATTAAATATCCTATCTTTAGAGACTTGAAATTTGATCATTAATAGGTAACACTTATATTTTAATATTACATATTAAATATGAGTTACTTAAGTTTCTAAGAGCGTGCACTGCTAACACTATAGTGCGACTTTAACAAGAATTTAGATTGATTAAATGGTTTACTTAAATAACATCCAATCGAACCATATCCTACCAGTGTGTCACGAAATTAATCATCCTTCCCTGAACTAAAGGCAAATATAAAAAAAACAACGTATCCGGACGTTAATGTCTGGCATAGACTGACTGAAACAACAATGGAAATAAATAATAGAAACATAAATTACTAGGGACTATACAGAGAAGACCATTTATATCATTTGTATACGCTTTTTAACTTAGACAATCTCTAATCGTTTCATTTCCTTGTGTAATTCTATGCCCATTTTGGCTGGCGAGCGAGTGACGATAACGTTAGCCTTTTCTAGAGCTTTGATTTTGTCCATTGCGCCTCCCTTGCCTCCGGAAATGATGGCACCGGCGTGGCCCATACGCCTGCCGGGCGGGGCAGTTAGACCAGCGATGAACGACACCACAGGTTTAGCTTTCTGACCCTGGAAGCAGAGAATACATGTCAGAATTTCAACACAATGATGGTCCTATAATATATATGGATGCTTTCATCTGTACCGCGTAGACTCATGAAAGTATTAATTTGTATAACAATGGTAAAATAAAGTGGCTCAATATGTAAACTTCTAGGATGACATGGTGATTTCGCTATCACCTAACTAATAACATGTCACTATTCGGTACACTGTGATCACTACGAAAGTGAACAAGAGGTCAATACCTAACTAGCTGCTATAAACGGCAGGATTTGTTTTTGGTGAGCCCTCTTATTTCATATAAGTCAAGAACGTATTTCCAAAACGGCGTTTGTGAATTAGTTGTCCACACATCCCCCCCGAAGATTGAAGTGGCGTTTCCTCAGCCTCATTGCACCTGCAGAATCGCGTCTCACTAAGCCCAAGGTTAAACATGTGATTGTAAAAAAAACTAGCAAAGGTTCTTACTAATAAAAACTGCCTGTTTTACTTGATGAAGCGCTTTTGTAGCTTAGTTTCCACATGTTTTATAGAAAAATAATGGCACGTTTTCAAAACGGGGAAAGAAAACATCGTGAGATCTGAAAATATTCGAAGACTACATCTACCAATACGGATCTGGTTCCTATGGCCTTGAGCACATTCACTCGCTTGTCGAGAGTAGACCTGAGTCCATATTAAGTGCTGGTACATATGAGCATCCATACATTAGTTATAGGAATTTAATAATAGATGAAAATGTCAACAAAATGCAGTGGCATATGAAGAATTTTATAGTCTTCCAATAATATTCTCCAAAACACCAAACCCAAATAAAAGTATAATAACAAATTTCCTTTATACTCACTGAACCCTATCTTTTTTAACTTTTTTCCATACGAATAACTTACGATGTCTTTTTCACAAAAAGGTTTGGCAAACCTGCTGGGGGCTTTACATAACGCCATAATTTATAAATAACCCGCTCGTCAAATAGCTTTTACGAATGATGTTTTGGAGAAAATTGCATGAATGTAAAAAAAATATTAGTAGTAAGTTTGACCACTGTCTCATATACATATTGCGTTTTTTATTTATAAGCTTTCATGATATAAACTCAGTCTTGTTTATGCAAACGTTTAGTATACATGTTTTTCATTAATGGAGAATTTTTTTCATCTTTTTTGCGGATACTTTGTTTTTGAAAACAGGAAGATGATTGATCAATGTTGACTGAAAAGCGCATAAACTTATCCTATACAAACATATTGAAGTGCCTGTTTGTAATGTCAAAAAAGGGCCTACCCTACATACAACAAAAATATTTTTTTAGAATTCTGTCTGTCTATCTGTTTGTTCCGACTAATCTTCGAAACGGGTGGACTAATTTTGACGGGACTTTCAGTGGCACATAGCTGATGTACGCAATTTAGGATACTTCAATTACAGAAAAAGAAAAAATAAATTACAGTTCTGCGCAAAAAAAATGTAAGTATATTCCACGCGGACGAAGTCGCGGGGAACAGCTAGTATCATATAATAATATAATATCAATTGCCCCATGAATGAAAAATCATCTATTGAGCCGATCGACCGATTTGGTAGTCTTATGGTTGCGTTCGTAAATTCATTTTGTTCATTAATAAATTGCGACAGGGGTAAAAATGAGTCCTAAATTAGTGTACCATGATAAACAACGCTAGATTCTCACAATGAAATACATGAAAAACGTTGAGAGTGAAAGAGTGGCGTATAATCTTAATGCTATCAATTTCAATGCTGTGAAACATGATAAGACAGAGTTTTGTCTAAAATACAAAAGTGTGATAACGATTACGTAAATAAATGAAATTTATCTAAAATACATTATCATGCGGAAAAATAGCTCAGAAATGGAAAAGAAAAATTTATAAAAATCAACTTATATATCCATTGAAGGGCCGACCACCGTTAGTTTACCTGTTTACTCTGTACAGGACAAAACAAAAATGGTATTAGAACAGCAAACTAAATTAGAAGCAATATTTAGTCAAATCCCAAAGCCAAAACTAAAGGCCATTAACACATTCGTGACTTTTTGAGAACACATCTATAAAATAGCAGCTAACTCTGTTAGTAAAAATATTTTAAATAAAATAATGGATCGCGTGCTTAATGAACGAGGAGTCTGCATTGCAAATTTTCGATTGTTGCGTCCATTTGTTACGGCCATCGTATCGGAATTTCCATAGAAACCAATACAACGCAAGTATAACGTAAATAAACTGCAGTTTTATAGGCACTATGTAACAAAAATATATTTAAAAATACCGCCAATTGCGAGTTCGACTCGCGCATCGAGGGTTCGGTGCAAACTTGTAGGTAAACGTATAACTTATAGGTTTTCCCACGTAATTTTGTTTTTGTAATGTCTCAACAAAATTTACTGTTTTCGGAATTTTTCCCTTTAGTTGTGCTATAAAACATTGCTTCTTGCCAAATTTCATGGTTCTAGGCCAACTTGGTTCTGTTGGGGGAACATATTGCTCGCGTGGCCCCTGGGTGATGCGAAAGGAGCAACCCTAAGTAGCAGTAGAACTTGTGCTGAGTTCGTCCGGAGAAGTACTGCCTCCACACCTGGTAATCCGCCGCCATGCGTTGGTGTGAAATTCCATAACAGCCTCAAAGTGATGGACGCAACGTTATGAGACGGGAATCGAATAAAAAAAATTGGTATTGGTTTGGATTTCCTTGCGAGTGTCAAAATTTGAGGCATTTACGGCTGAATATTACTTATAAGTTTTTTTTCTCAGCTCCAAGGTATTGCAGACCTAAGTATTTGATATTCATTTCAACTTGATATTGCGTTCCTGATAAAAAGGGCCTTGACAGATTGACAGACAGACGGTGAACGAAGTGATCCTATAAGGGTTCCTTTCTTATTTTAAGGTATGGAACCATAAAAATGATTAAATACAAATTGTAAAACTAAGTACTAAATTGTACAGGCAATATAACTATAGTTTTATTGTTATTAGGAAAATAAAAACCTATAAATTAGCAATATTCTAAATAGTATTATATTTTTTTTCTCTTGCTCTCTCTTATATATATAAATATATATGCATAATTACTTACAGAGTTATGCTTAATCAGATAATCGGACGCCAACTCCTCGGCGTTTCCTCCGATTTCTCCGATGAGGATGATGCCCTTCGTGTCGGGGTCCTTGAGGAATACTTCGAGGCAGTCGATGAAGTCGGTACCGTTGAAGGGGTCACCCCCGATACCCACGCACAGGGACTGGCCGAGACCCGCCTGGAAATTAATGGTAGACATAACAGCGACGCCAAAATAGTAGCAGTAGAACTTGTGCCAAATTCGTCCGTAGAAGTACTGCCACCACACCTGGAATCTGCCGCCAAGCAATAGTGCTCGCATTATTGTGTTCCGGTGGAAGGGTGTGGGTGCCGGTAAAATCACATGCGCATGAGACGTTCCCCGTCTCAGTTGATGGACGTAACAGGATGAGTGCGACTCAATGTAAGACCCAAATCTTATATTGAGTAGCATTACTGTTGTCATGGGCGGGGGTCGCCAATTCCACCTGGTGGGCCCACAGCTCGTTCCGTCACATTTTCACATAAAAAAAAGAATATCGCGTAGAGTAAAAACCAGCTCATCCTGAACCTATGGTCTAAATTCAAATAATTTAGCTGTTCTTGAACCATTTACATTTTCTAGCTACTGATTTATAATCCTCAACAGCGCTCTAAGGGCTGGGTTGATAGCAAAACATTGCATAAGGTCTTTTATCTTTCACTTTCTACAAATAGATAATTATGGTATTTTAGCATAACAGGGCTGTATTTCCTAGATTGCAATAAGTTTGTGCCAATTCGATAAAGCGGCAAGCAATTAATACGTATTGAGCTTATTACAAATTGAGGGCACCGCGTATGTCTGTATGAAAATGCGCGCTATTCTCAGAAATTACTGCTTGGATTTTCATTCGTTTTTATCAATTATGCAATAGGAAGCTTAAACCTAAAATACCTAATTGGTACAATAATTAGTTCCAAAAAGTGGGTAGTGCTGGTCTAATCGGTTCATATAAAGTTATATGAAAATCACGGTGTAATTGTTATAACTTTTAAAACTATCATGGTTATGAACATTATTATTCGTGTTACGCGAATAATAATGTTCATATGGCGACGCGGTCGAACTTACAAAACGAGTGCGCAAGAGGGTAGACTGATATGTCAGCGAATGAGTTGCACACTTCACTTCGTAAAGACTTCAGTTTGCCCGGGACCATGACGCATGTAACTGCGTCGAAATATCGGGAGTCAACCAAACTCACAAATCATGGTAAATATCTCGGTAACACGAATAATGGTGTGATTGTTGTTCTAAAGTTTATTGAACTTGAAGTCAGGGTGGGTCACCTTATAACTAGTGATAATGTATTAATCAGTCATTACCAGCGTAGTGAAATCATGGTTACGGTTACAATACAATTTACGTAAAACATGCTAATTTGGAGTCTGTTACATGTTTGTATTTAAAAGTCGTGATATTGCATTTAGACGTTACGATCGACTTTTGCAATTTGATCAATGATCTACTTAGAAATTGAAGCAAATAAAATGACAAATGGATGAATGACTGAAAATGTTAGATTACGTAACGCGCCTATCCGTAACTTATTGATCTGTGTACCGCACTTCTGACTCCCATCTTTATTTCAAAGCTTTAAAGAATCGAATTCATTCAGCTAGTCGACCAACACATAGAACTATAAATGGCAAACAGGAAAATTCACGATCCAATTTCCTGTCTGCCGTTTCTAGTTTTTTGACAATAACACGATATTCTATACCCGCAACTTGAATTTTCCACTGGAAGTGATGAACTTAGTTCTTATAATGTTACAGTAGAAGATGTTAGCACACACTGGATTGGGTACTTAATCCAAAACGATAGCCGCTACAGGTCACACAAATAAATAACCGTAAATTAAAGACGTATGTTCTGAAACTCACCGCGGTGGTCTGGTGGCAAGCTTCATATGTCAGCGTACCAGACCTAGACACGACTCCGATCATGCCCTTCTTGTGTACGGCAGCCGGCATGATGCCGATCTTGCATTTCTCGGGAGCGATGGTGCCGGGGCAATTGGGGCCAATGAGACGAGACTTGTTCTGTCTCAGCAGAGCGTGCTTTACGCGCACCATGTCCTGAAATGTTATTTTGTGACTATGTGTATGTGTTTTTTGTCCTAGTACTAGAAATTTACTGGAATTAATGCGTCAAATTATCATTTTTATGCCTAGCTGCAGGGAAAAGCTCTCACTCCCTTTTTCCAACTTTTCTCTGTAGGTGACAGAGGAATGCTGCAGTGGGCCAGTCTGATGGGTAAACATTCAACTTTGGCTGTCAAGTTCCTTACTTAGAACTTGACAGCCAATAGTAACTTATAGATGACACCTAAAGATATATGAAAAGTTACTAAATTTGGGAAAATTTGATATAACACTTACATGTTGAGGCACTCCCTCAGTGATGCAAACAATCAGTGGAACCTCAGCCTCGATAGCTTCTAAGATCGCAGCAGCTGCCGCAGGAGGGGGTACATAGATTACTGATGCATGTGCGCTAGTTGCCTGCATTGCCTCCTTAACAGACTTGAATACTGGCTTGCCGAGATGCTCAGTTCCCGCCTTCTTCGGAGAAACACCACCCACAATCTTGGTGCCATAGTCAAGAGCCTGTTGACTGTGGAAGGTACCCTGTTTTCCAGTGAATCCTTGTACAATGACTTTGGTATCAGCTGTTAGTATTAGATTTTTACGTGTCTCTGCATAGGGGGTACCACAGCTGAATCTGACGTTTCTTAAATTGAGGCCATCTAAAAGAAGAAATAAAATCTCTCATTGATTTATAGTGTGTTATAACCTCTTCTCTAAGCCTATATAAATAAGTAACTGAAACTACTAAACAATAAAACTATAAATGAATACTGCATAGTACTTTTATATAAATTATCAATGATTTTACTAACAACAACTATGCAATCTGGACAGATTTAAAGATGTATTTAATGAGTGTGCTACGTTTCCAAATTATACCTAGACAAATTAGCATTGTGGGTATGTATAGATGTGGGTTTGTCAAACCGAAACTCCAACACAGTCTGTCCATGCCTCCTGAAATTTGGAATGTGGATAGAAAATGGTTGGAAAATTAGGACGGAAGTTTTTATATTAAATTGATTGCATTTTTTTGAGAGTACCTAAGGGAACAAAATGACCAAAGTCCTTACACTTTAAGAGAGGTACCATAAAAAGTAGTTTCTTTTTATCAAAAAAAAAACTCTCATTTTAAAACTATTTTTTTTAATAATTTTATTTAGAAGGAGTAACACTTAATGTTTATCTGTATAGGTACTGCCACCACACCTTCAATCTGCCACAGAGTAATAGTGCTAGTATTACTAGTTCCGATGCAAGGGTGTGCGTGCCGGCCATTTGAGACATTACATCCCTATCTCAGGTGATGGACACAACAGGATGAATACAACTTAGTTTGAGATCCAAGTTATTCTAATTTGCTCATTATGTTTTACATGAATAGACAGGTTGTAAGGCATCAAAAGATCTTTTAATGCATTACAATTCTTTTGATGCAAAGTGTCCAAATCAAAATTATATTTTGCTTCACAATAATTGGTAAATTAAACCCCAATTGCTGACTATTGTGGTTTTCTTGAGGGTTGTGGTTCTTGAGAGTCTTCCAGCTCACTTTTAGTAGCTTCTGAATTATATCCTATTAAAACGGGCTATAAATTCAATTTTTTTTTTAAATCTATTGTCACTTTGATAAGTTTTATAGGAGTTTTTTTTTAATATTGAAAGCAAAAAATATATTATATACCTTCCAATGTAGTTAACTGTTGAACAGTATAGAATGTTTAGAGGTAAAGTGTATATATTTTGTTATACCTACGGCAAACAAAATACATAAGTAAGTACCTGGGTGATAGGCCTGCCTACTTTCTTACACTGGTAGGTACTTTTACAATACTATAGGTAAACTTAAACAGCAAAACCCTATCTAAACACAAAATTTCATCCAAATTTATTAGAGCCCTTTCTAAGATACACTATATACAAGAATGACTTGTTTTAGATGCAACATTCATCCAAAGTATTATGACATTTCAGAAATGGTATAAAAATCCAAAATATTTCCATGGAACACCATAATCTGGAGAAATTGACTCTCATACAAAATTCATTATGCCTAAACTTCAGTCACGTTATTCTTATAAGATTGTAATAGGTACAGAATTATTACAATAGCAATACAGTTGAACTTTAGACACTATCAATGAACCTTATCAATTGAACAACATAAATAGTTTTATTTGAAATTTCATAAATTCATAACAGTATAGGTATCTTTTTTTACAGACAGTCAATTATTCTTGATATTAAAAATATTCGTACGTCAAGTTTAATTTACAAAAGCGTGCCTAATGAGTAAGAAGACAAACTGGGATAAAATAGAAAAGTATTTATAGACGAAGGTCTCGGTTACTCCTAACCGACATGACATTGGCGCTACGTAACAAGTACTTGCATGTTTTTAATTGGTCAATATAGATATTTAAGAAACTTGTTAAAAAAATATCATAATGCGGAGATCAAGGGCAGTCCGGAATAGCCGAAAATGAAGTTACAAGGTTATTTTGCTATAACGTCGGACCAATAAATGAATGTATTGTGTGTTGACAGAAAGTGAATTAACTTTACCTTTGAATCGCGAGAAAATCCGAACAGGAACAGCCATTGTAGCTACAAAACTACAAAATTGAATTGTAAAAAAGGGAAGGATGAAAAATTATTTGGTGACACTGACAGCCTTTTCTGCCAGCCATTACATAACGTAGGTACTTAGGTAGCTATTTGACATAATTACTGACAAGACATTGACATATTGACTGTAAGAAAAAACCATAGATAAGTGTTCATTCTAGTGATGCGCGAGTCCGAGAGATTTTAGTCGAACATTTCGATTTTTCAAACATCTCGAGAGGTTTCGATTGTTCGGCCACTTTATATTATATTCGGTGTTTCAAGTGTTGAATAAAAATGTCACACGTCAATAAATAATTCAAAATATCATCAATGTACATAACATTATTTTTTGCACGGCTCGTTTAGTCGATACTGAAGCAAAAATGTTTTTTTTTTTTTTTTTTTTCTTTTTTTCTATCTGTATCTTGGCCGCGCATAACGCCGAAACTACTAAATGAATTCAAATGAAACTTGGCATGATTTGAGTTCATACTTTTAGGTAGGGCACTGGATATTTTTTATCCCGAAGTTTAGTTCGGTTCCCTTGGGGGAGAACAATCATCATATCCTCCCGAGAGTTGGATCCCCAGTATGCTCCTGGGCATCACTCTGAGGGGCCAAATGGGGGGCCCCTCCCGAGGCGGGTCCGTGGCGCTGACTGGGCCGCGGATGTATGCATATCGCGATTCCCGTAGCCCCGTCGTAGTATTCAAGAGAGAGCATAATGGGGTTTTAGTCGGTAGTCGCACTCAGCTTTACAAGCTGAGTCCGACATACACCCGGGGAGGGTGGTTACGTAAAAGTATTTCCATATGTAAAGAAAAAGGATGTTCTGTATCAGATCTTGAAGCCTCAAGTCTCATATTCATGAGAGGCAACATTGAGAATATACTTACGGAATACAACAATAAGACTAGGTACCCCTACTAATAACTTACCACCCTAGTAATAACTATGCACATTATTAGGTCATACAAATTAACTTACAGCACTGTAATAATTTCCAATTTTTTTTAAATTAACAGAAATTTCTAGTCATTGAACTAAACATAAATACTCATAATTTAGGTAGTTTATCTTTAGAAACCACGATAAAAACAACTTTATGTTGAATAATTAAATTTATGAATTGGAGCTGTGATATGGACAAATTAATGGATAATGAAAAAAAACACAGCTTGGTAGGTATTATTGCACAAAATACATACACAACACAGAATTTATGTAGCACACTATAATTTTCTGCATGATAAATAGAATGGTACAAACATTACAGTATGAAAACAATGCTAGTATATTTCACAGAAGGCGTCTAATATTACTGAATAAAAAATCTTTCACAGAAATGTTTAATATACTAAAGACGCAGATTGATGTTAAAAGTCATTAAAATTAAAGTTCATCTCGTCTCTCAATCTTGACTAAATCAACATGGAATGTTAGAGTTGCAGACTTGGGAATCTTCGGCGGTGCACCAGCCTCTCCATAGGCCAGCTCTGGTGGGATGACCAGCTTTCTCTGTTCTCCTTCGCACATGCCCATGAGGCCTTGATCCCAACCCTTAATCACTTGGCCAGATCCAAGAGTAAACGTAAGCGGGTTACCTCGTGGGATTGAACTGTCAAATTCTGTGCCATCATCCAATGTACCCTGGAAGAATATTAGGCTTAACATAACCACCATTTTTTTTTAATCATTCAAAGCTATCTGTGAGCAGTAGTAGTAAGAAACAAATGTTGTACCGTATAATGCATGTGGAGGAGGTCTCCTTTTTTGCTCTTGATAGGACATTCTGCGGGGCGTTTCTTTACGCCAATCTGCAACTTTTTCGGTGCAGAATCAGCGATCACGACATGTGAAATTACGCTCATTAAAACTATCACAAATATGAGAACTTTACATAGATTCAAAATGTAGGAGGACTTCATGTTATCAATATTTATTTAATCCGGATGCGTAAACCCAAATGGAAATTTAATGCTACGTTACGTTAGGTCAGATCACCCAGCAGATCCCACAACAAAAACAGCCAGCGATGTTGCCAGATACGTCTAGTCAAAAGTTACCTAAAATAAATAAAAAAGAAACATTTTAATGTAAAAAGTAACCTCAGCCTCACATAACCAGGTATCAAGAGTTGATAAACAGATTTTGGTTGTGTTTTTTATTTGGATGCATTACACTATAAAACTTTTTTTTATAAAGACGGTACGAGCTGAAGGCCTATTATTAAGTAACAGCAATACGACCTAGGTGTCCCAACCAAGTCGCATTCCGTTGCTCCTATCACCAGAGACGGGGATATTACGTCTCATACGCATGTGATATCACCGGCGCCCACACCATTCCACCGGAACATTGAAATGCGAGTGTACGAGGGTGAGTGCTTGGTGGCAGATTACCAAGTGTGGAGACAGTACTTCTCCGGATGAACTTTGCATAATTTCTACTACTACTTTTATTATAATTGTATAACATTGTCGTAAGTAAGTGATCTTAAGACTCTTTCACAATATGGCATGAAGATGTGAAAGAATTTGTAAATAAACATCAACATCTACAATGTTAAATAAAATAAATCATTAATAATAATCATAACATTCGTCTTAATGTTGGATTAAAGTTAAAATTTCATTAAGTTTTCTAACTTCATTATACAATTTCCAAAAAAAATATCTAAAAGGTTACAAAAGTAACCTACTAGTAACACTGCCAGCGAGCTCAGTTATTTACTGTACCACAGATTATGATACAAGATACTCTTAAAATAATATTCCGTAGGAGGATTGGGTAGAAATTTTAAGAGCGTGCAAATAAGGGATATCGAATAAAAGTCTATTCTAATTGTTGATGTATATTATTAAATAATAAGTTTATAAGTCATTAAAAATGTCTAACCAGTGACAGGAGAAAAACTCGCAAACTTACAAACTAAGGCCGGTGAATGAAATTAGCGATTATTTTTGCAATCTGTGGGTGGTTTGTTTTTGTTTTGTGTGTTGTGGATTGTGGTCTTGTGGTTGTGGTTGTTTCGAATTGTGTTTGTTACCTTAATGTTTTTAAAATGAGTTTCAAGAAGAGTTCCCTGGACCACTACAAAAGGTTTTTGCTCAACAGGACGAGTACCAGCACTCCTTTTGTAGAACTTATTGAACATGTTTTAGCCTCAGAAGACGAAGCGGCTGACCACTGTTTTCATAAAATTATGGTAAGGTTTTAGTGTTCATTTTCAAATTCATGTAAGACTAGTTAAAATATACAAAATATGAAAAATATAATCAGTGAAACGAAAAATCTGGCTATTATATGGATATTATGTGTGCCCGACGATTGGATTTCCCATTGAAAACTTACAACTAACTGTTTCTTAATTTTAATCAAGTTCATTCAGGGATGATTGCAAATAAAAAATATTCTTTTGCTTATTTTTGTTCTTATTAGTTACCTACTATTTATATGGACATTGATGAAAGCTCCAAAAATAAAAATACTCAAAGTAGTAATAATATAATACTAGTAATATATATAATAAAAATATATATATAAATAAATAAACAAATTTTCTTGTTAAACCCACAATCTACAGCACAGAAGACATATTTACTACCAACATAATGTGGCCAGTCAATTATAAAAATGTTTAATTCCAGGTGCAAGGCTGGTCTGAATCCAAGGAGGAGTTATTTGACACATTCAGTGAATATTTTACATCATCTTTCATACCAGTCCATCTATCAACTAGTGGGGGCTTAACAACATTTTACACAAACAGTTTGTCGTTCATAAACAAGATTATTAGATATGATTACATGTTTCCACATCAACACAACATGTTTAATGTGGACGTTCAGTTTAACGACAAGACATCCACCGAGTTGTTTGACAATATCATGACAATTGAGGATGTTGTATCTGGCGTAGTAAGCAGGAGGTTCACAGATAAAAAAGAACTGGATTTATCTAACTTCTGTAATGATCAAGGTATGTCTCTTGCTGTGATCTACAATATTTAAAATGTAAAGGCAGGAATGATGGATATTATCATGCATGGATGATATTACCTCACCAATCACATTTTACTACTCAATACTACTCGAGCCTTCCCTGACCGAAGTATGAGAAAACGCAAGTCGAATTACGATGCGCCCGTCACCCAAGACAGTGATTTAAAGTCTCATACGCCTGCAATTTCAGCGGCACCCACTAGCAGAATATATACTAATGCGAGTGCTGAGCAGCAGATTACCAGGTGTGGTAGCAGTATTTCTTGGACAAACTTGGCACAAGTTCTATTTTGTGTTCCTTGGGGTGCACCAGGAAGTATCTGAAGAGACTTAAAGGGTATTCACCCATTGATGCGAGCAACTGAACCCGTTCCTCCTTAAAACAACAATTATATTCCTCTTTCTGTTCTAGATACTCATTCATTTACTACTTGCATTTTTCCTTAAATCATTGATGAGAAGTTGCTCTTATTTGAAGTACAGCTTCGAAGTCGAAGTCGAAGTTCGAAGTCGAACTCCTGAAGATGCTTCGTGGAGAGACGAAACACGCGTCGATTCTAATATTGAGTACATAATATTTGCTAATTTGTTGAAAGTTTAGCGGAGATGTACTTTTACCCTTTCAGATCGTCATAAAATTGACTCCCGAAGTATCTAACGCCTGAACCCATCAATTATTTTAATATGATTTGCCGTTTGTTTCAGAATTCACTGACAAGAAAATATGCTTCTACAAGATTGCTCTTTTAGGTAATTTTAAAATATTGATGTTGAGGATGGGCAGAGACACGAAATCATTGAATCTAAGTCACAATAATCTTAAGTACGTATATATATTATAATAACAACATTAAATATTATAAAATAATAGCGTCTGTCTATCTTAAAATAAACGCTAGTTATTTCAAAAACTACGTAACGGATTTTCATACGGCTTTCAACAATGGACTGAATGATTCATGAGGGGGGTTTAGGTGTATAATTACCGATAATAGTCATACCGACTGTGAGCTTTATTGTGTGCGCCGCATAAACCAATACAGTTATATGAAAACAATGTAGTATGGAATTATTCCTCTTAAACAGATATTAATTAATATGAATTAACATTATTGATGGAATAACACACAATAACGAAAAAAATTCTTAATAGAAAATGCTTTTAATTTTAGCTATTTTTGGGGGTTACTACTTACTTAAACTTATTAAATTTAATAAGACCAACATTTTTGAATTTTATATAGATGAAAACTGTATTTATATCAAACAATTCGGATCAGTAGTTACAATTTAACAAGAGTATTATTGGTATGAAACTTGAAAAAAAATTAGACGTATAAATTAATCAGGGTTTCTGTAAGAAGTTGACTAATTTTTCTACATAAAAGAATAGTTATCTCTAGTTTAACGACGCTTTAGAACCCCCGACCAAAGAAAAGTATTCAGTTTTCTTTTAATTATAAAATTACGTGTCATTTACTAAAAATAATAACTATATTATTATTTTTATTTTTCAGCCAGCCACCACTTGAAATTTTAAACTTCTTTATAAAAGGAGATCTCACGTCTATAAACTTGAGCCATAATAATGTAAGTTATTCCTAACTACAATATTATGAAATGAGGACAAAATTTATTTTCAGGTTGGGTGTTCTGTTGTGTTGACATGGGGAAACTATTGTAAAAAATAAAAACTCCATTGAATTCTTAGAATCTTATTATTTTTAAAGAATATGATGAGTTCAAGCTTTCTAATTACTAAGTTTAGCGATAGTTAAAACCCTATCCGACCCTCTGTCATGAGGCAGAACAATCATGCGATTCACAAACAGTTTAGTCTTGTAACTGTATTATATGTAAACTGCTTACATCGAATTACTGCTAATTGCTAATTCTCAAAAAAACACGTATGTTTTAAAAATAATTAAGTGACCTACAAGATCTTGCATTCGTATTACTAAGTTTAACACTTGTTCAAACACTATCCGTCTATCTCCTATCTTCATGTTGTTGGCGATATTTAAATATTAGATATTTCAAGTTATTCTTCGTGTCGTTGTTCTTTTGTCTTTAATTGCTGGAGTATTGTAGAAACGTTTATGTTTGCTTGTTTGTAGTACTAAAACGTTGCAGATTCCATCCATATCGGATTTGTTCCGCGTCAGCAGCAAGATTGAAAAGTTGTGGGTAGAAGGCAATCCACTGTGCGCTGATCTTGAACCGTCAGTGTACGTCAAAAGTATCATCATGAAGTTCCCTAGACTGTGCGAATTGGTGAGTTTCATTGTTTGACAGGTCTCACAGTTCAGATGATTTGCTCTAGGCATGCATCCGATACCGATATATCGGCGATATAGTTTTGCGATATATCGGAATCGGCGCCAAAGTATGCCGTTATGTCGGTGTATCGGCAATTTACGAAAAATGTAAAACTTTATTTTACATTGGTAAAGTCACAAGGTCAACAAAACAAAATATTAAAGAAAATCACTGACTTGGGGAAATGGTAATGTATTGATGAACATCAAACGCCTGAACAGATCTTCATAGATTGTAGCTTAGCACCATCTCGACCACGTCAGCTTCAAACAGAAAAAACCGCATCAAAATCAGTCCATTCGTTTAGAGCTACGACGCCACAGTCATACACACCATAAATTTATAACACTTCTCTTTTTCGTCGGTGTTTAATAAAGTAATTTATATGTTAAAAAAATATCCCTGTTTAAATAATGTTTTAATTATTATAAATGCATGTGTGTTTGGGTGTTTAACGCTTTCACGTTTTAACTACGCAACCGATCATCATGGAATTTTGGACACATGTTGCATACTTGGGTACAGAAAAGGACGTTTGGCAAAAGCTAGTATTTGAAAAATGCTTCTTTCTTTATTTCAGGATGGAGTGAAGATAAATGACACCGGCCTCACTTTCCCGTTTGTGAAAAATTACGTATTTGAGCCGAATAGAAGGACCAAAATGCTGGTTGATAAGTTTCTGACCATTTATTTCTCGCATTACGACACGCCGGGCCGGCCGGATATACTCGGCTTCTATCATCCAAATGCTACATTGACTATTTCTACTGGATTTCCAGGTAGTTTATTTCTAACCATCTTAAGAAAAACCATTCCGTACCAGCCTCTAATGTTGGGAACATTGCAGGGACACCGGCCTACTCTCCATAATTGAGAGTGAATGGGCTCTGATCTACCACGGCAGCCCAATCCGGATTGGTAGATGTGACATGTCGTCGAATTTTTGGTTCTAAGACATGCCGGTTTCCTCACGATGTTTTCCGTCACCGTTTTGAGAACGTGGTATGGCGCACATACATTTTTTCAAGTGAAAAATTCATTGGTGCACGTATGGGTTGGAACCAGCGACCCTTATCACACTTCAAAAACCATTATCACACTTAAATTATAAAGGCGAAAGTTTTTGTCTGTGTTTGTTACTCATCCACGCTCAAACGACTCAACGGATTTGGATGAAATTTGGCACCAGGATAGCTTATATCCTGGATTAATACATGGCTACTTTTGATCCCGGAAAACTGCAGGTAACACCGCGGGGCATAGCTAGTTTAACATTATTGACGGCAAAGCATCCAATTGAGCTATGAGGCCACTCAAATTTAAATTACTAATAACATCCAAAGAGGTTTTCAGCGTCCGAAGAGGTGGCAATGGCTGCGTACACCTCTCACTCTAGGAACGTGATGAAGAAACACGCCCGCTTCAACGACATCCGAATGTACCGGCAGCACTCGCAAGTCAAGTTTGTGCTTTGCGACCGATTGCCGTCCACACAGCACGACCCCGGCACGTTCACCGTAGACGTGCTACACAATGACGTAAGTGAATTCACTTACACTTTTTAACGTGTGAGTTTTAACGTTTAAACGTTTACTTTTTTTGAGACGTATCATTTTTTTGAGTTTTTTTTTGAGACGTATCATCCCCGTCTCGTGTGATGGACGCAGCAGGATGAATGCGACTCAGTGTAAGACCCAAATATTATATTGAGTCGCATTACTGTTGTCGCCACTTACCGTCAAGTGGGCCCTCAGCTCGCTTAGTAAGCCATATAAAAAAAAAAAAACTATATCACTAAAATGTAACTAGCCGCTGGTATTCTGATCTTATTGTTCTTCAATCATCATTCAAGATCTTTGTGTTGGATTAATTAATGGTTTGATTTCAAATGTGGGCTTATATTTTTTTCTAGCAACTAATGTTAGTGGTGGTCGTGACGGGTTTATTTAAAGAAAGGAACACACCGACCCACCCGCCGCCTGTGCTGTACTTCCAACGTACGTTTGTGTTCAGTAACGTGAAGCAGGGCTCCGTTTGGACGTACACCATCAGAAACGAGATGTACCACATCACCGCAGCGTTGCCCGAACAAATAGCTAACAGTTTTAAGGTAAGGATGAAAGTCATTTCACCCATTTCAATATATTGGCTTCGTGGCTTAGTTGGTAGTAGCTCTGCCTTCAAAGCGAGGGGTTCCGGGTTCGATTCCCGGCCGGGTTACACTTTGTGTGGTGAGCATGAAGTTTGTTCTCGGGTCCTGGGTGTTTGTCTTGTGTTTCTGTGGTTGTCCATGCCATATGCGACACAGGGAATCCTAGAGGTATGAGTGTGTAAAAATAAATTAATTTGAAAATAATAAGTAAATTTTCAGATTCCCATAAAGAATCCCATAACTACGGCCCTGGTTGAGCCGGCGCGTGATGAATCTGAGACAATGGTGAAGATATTCACATATATTACTCAGCTGAAGAAGGAAGAAGCTGAAATGTGAGTTTTTTTTTATATAGAACCGTCGTAGTATCTTATATATTATGTATATGTATATATATAAGTATTTGAGTGAGTTATTCCTATCAGGTATTATGTATAATAGGTGTATAAAATTTTAATACATATTTTATACTTATTTGTATAAAAGCCATCCCATTCAACTAAAATACCTCTATCCATCCCTAGGTTGTTATTTAATAACAACCTAGGGATGGATAGAGATATTTTTTTAAGTACCTCTATCCATCCCTAGGTTGTTATTAAATAACTTATTGATTTTTGATATTTTAATTAATTTTATTTTTAACCCGCGACACACAAAGCCTTAACTTGCGTACCTCTTAAACGGGTGAACCGATTTGGGAGTGTTTTTTTTATTTAAAAGCAGGTTTTGTAACGGTGGTTCTTAGACATGTTTTTTCAAAATCGGTTCAACCGTTTCAAGGTTCTCAGTTCATTACCATCACGCCGGTTTTTACAACTTGTATCATCATCATCTTCCTGTCCTTATCCCATACTTGGTGGGGTCGTAACATGTATTTTTCTTCCATTTCCCTCTGTCAGACGTCATCTCAGTACTCACTCCTTTCTTACGCATATCATCTTTCACACAATCCATCTATCTTTGGCCTACCTCTTTGTGTTATATCCTTCCACATCCATATTTAAGACTTTTTGGAATATGGCCCTCCGCATAATGTGTATATGTACTTAATTAAAATCTCTTTGCAGTCGCCTCCGACTACATAGATGGGATATGCGGCAAGCACTTCAAGAGTTTGTGGATGACCTGAACAGAAATAATGTCAGTCACGAAAGTTTCGTGGAGGATGACGACCTATCTGACTTGTCCTCCTTGACTGAGGACGAAATTGATTGAATAAATAATGAAATACTATTGAGCTTTATTTAATTAATATTATTTTTATTTTATTTTATTAAGCCCCGTCGAAAAGAGGGGCGTTATGGTTTTGTAGTGTGTATGTGTGTCTAGCCACAGACACACATACACACTACAAAATTATGCGGATGGACGACGTACCAAACGGATGAACCGATATTGATGCGATTTTTTGTTTGAACGCTGAAGTGAATAATTGATGAATAAATTATTCATGGCATAATTAATCATAATTATTGTTCAGGCTTATTTGATGTTCATCGGTACCTTAACGTTTTATTTCGTAAAATAAAGTTGTACCTAGATTGGATTTATTAATTCCCACTCGGAAAAAATACACGTGGGGCGAAAGACTAAAAAAAATAATTAACTCACTTCTAAATTAACGCACTAGGATTCACTGTCGCAGATGGCATGGACAAACACAGAAGCACAAGACAACCACTCAAGACCTGAGAACAAACTTCATGCTAACCACACAAAGTATGCCGGGCCGGGAATTGAATCCGGGACCCCGGATACCCGGGGGTCTCATAGTACAAGCTATGCTTAGTTTGGGACTAGATGAAACTGAAATATCCACAAAAAGTTTTGTGTACTTTTATGGTCGAAGTGACAACCAGGGCCTGCTAAATGTTATTTTTTTTTTTGCTATATTCTATTTTTGCTCTAACAATCATGGTTTTACATGCTTTTCCGTTTCCTCGAATTAATAAAATCCGGTGTCCGTGAACAAATGATCTTTTCCTAGATGATCTTTATGCATGTGCATGTACAACTGAAACAGGTATTGGTCGCAGTCTGCTTGTCTCTTTCAAAAGAGTGATCACTTTAGTGAGGCTACCGCTCAGTCCATTCTCTTTGTCTATGGTGTGTATAGTATAGTGTAGGATGCATCGATTTTCGAGAATCCCAGACTGCATATACTTTTTCATTTCACCGATAAATTTAATAAGTTTTAATCGAACTTGTTGAAGCACTAACTTCGTCTTCTTTGAGGCTTTTTATATCTTTAGAAGCACTTGCTTAATTACCGTAACTCCGTTACCTTATTATGTGTCAATGTCAAATCAATACCACAACGATCAAATCTATCACTGTCAAATCTGTCAATGTGAAGTTAACTAACTGTCAACTACACTATCTAGCTCTCCTCGTTCGTGTTTTTGTTTTACATATTTTGTAACAATTTGCAAGATTTTCCTTGATATCTCTACCAACATTTAGGACAGGCAGTAATACCCCCCCCGAACTCCTAATGAAGATGAATCCAAGTGGCAACATGCCTGCCATCAACCAAGGATCTATTCAGTTCGTAAGCAATCCAAGTCCTCAGCTACAGAATTCTCCAACACAACATAGTCCAATGGGAGTACAAGGGAATAAGAATAACAATAATTTGATTAGCGACTCGACGGTAAGCTTGTAATATTTATTTAGAATATTATTATTCCACAATGAATTGTACAATAATACTGTTTTTTTGACATCAACATATTTTATGTTACACAAATAGCCAAGTCCAAAACACGCTGTGTTTACACATTCACATATTGAACATGCCATTACTTTATATTTATATGAACCTTATTTATGCTACAAAATCTATTAATAAATAAGTGCGACTCTCATAATTTTATTACAAAAAACAAGGAAACTTGCGTTGCCACATACTAGAGTAGTTAAAGTTCTATTATTGTGTAAAATGGCTTACTATAAGATTAACAAGTTCCTTTCCAACAAAAAGCTGGAGCAATATTTATTTTAGTTTATTTGATTGATATTTATTTTGTAATAATTTTGGCATTTCCGTATAAGTTAGGATTTTAGTTGGCCTTTTATTTTAATTTAACATTTGTGTTACTGTTGTTTTTTTTGCTAATATAAATTTATATTTTAAATTATTTTCTTATCAATATATGTTTATTTAAATGTACCTACAACTATAATATATTAATTCAACTAGTTATATCTTAATGATATAACCTCTGAATTGATGTAGTATTTATAAGCATATATTTGAAAATTGGTCATGAAATAAGTTCTATTGAAAATTACAGATTCTCAGCAGACCTCGATTACAAGAACTGGTCAGAGAAGTAGACCCGACAGTCCAACTTGACGAGGAAGTGGAGGATGTGCTACTATTACTGTCTGATGACTTTATTGACACATCTCTGATAGCAGCGTGTGGGTTGGCTAAGCATAGACATGCTTCTACAGTCGAGCTTAGAGATGTGCAATTACATATGGGTAAGAAAAAACTTTATGGTTTTGGGTTCCTATACCTAAAGGTTAAAGGAAATCTGTGGTTCATACACAAAATGGATATTATATTTAAAACTGTCCATTCTAAGCATCTCTAATGAATTTGGCTACTGTGCCCACGGCACCTGGTGAGAGAAAATTGTGGAAGAGAGGGAATAAAGGGCTACCCTAAATTCTAAAGCTGGCTAAACTCTCTACTATATACATATCTAATTGCCCTTAAATTAAAGCTTACCATCAATTACCATAAACTTCTTAGTTTGATATTATTGACCAAAAAATATATTTCCCTTGCAGAAAGAGTATGGAACATGTGGATACCAGGTTTTGGAAATGAAGAGGTGCGACCATATAAACGGGCAGCTATGACAGAAGCCCACAGACAAAGGATGGCACTGATCAGAAAGACGATTAAGAAATATTAATTTTTGATGTAGCTCATTCCCCTAAATAAATAAGGTCAAGGTTGATTTGAGAGTGAAATTGGTTCATTAAAGTGATAACAACATCTTGAAATGTTATGCCACTCAGCATGAGTATGAATATGTTAGGTTTATAATATAGAAAATGTTTGAAATAGATTATTATTACGTAATAATCTAGTTAATGTTTATATTATTAGGTGATATTGCATATTTTGTCTAAATAGTTAAAACAAACAATTGTCTTTTCTTTAATATACAATTAATATATAGATTAGAGATCTTTCAGTCTAAACATGCACGCCCAGTCATATTTAGATGTGTAATTAAAAAGAAATATTCTTCTTTCTTGAAAGTGGCTGACTTTGGTGTCGGGGTTTTCAAGCAGCCCAAAGGACTTTGATATGGTTTAACGACTAGTTTAGGCAGGACCGACAGAAATTTTTATTGCAACGCTTTACTTGCGTGCGTGTAGCGATTTTACGGTGTATGTGTAAGTATGGTTGAATATGTCCTATTGAAAAACCAATTATATTGACTGATGATACTGTATAGAGGTATTCTATAAACTATGGACATGCAGGGAAAAGACATTGGAGTAGCTTGTAGTTTAAGAGTGAAAGATCTCTATCTGCATAATGTATTTACAAATACCCCCAAGACGGACCCCCAATATGGACTCATACTTTTTAAGGAGTACATTAAAATTAAAAATATTAGTTTTGGTAATTAAGATTAAAATATGTATTGGTTATTCATCTTTGACTTTTTTATTGTATAATGTTTATGTAAATGAAAAAAAAAACAGTTTTTATGATTTATTAGTATCATAAAACGTCCATAACCAAAACCCTTTTTATTCAGCGCAAATGGTGCTAAATAATGTCTAGTTAAATGTTTGACGAATTTCTTTATCGAGCTTTAGCTTTGCAGTAGTGCTCGCATTACTGTGTTCTAGTGGAAGGGTGTGGGTTCCGGTGAAATCACATGCGCATGAGATGTATCCCCGGCTCGGGTGATGGACGCGGCAGGATTAATGCGACTCAGTGTAACATCCAACAAAGATTTGTTGTATACTGAGTCGCATTACTGTGGTCATGGGCGGGGGTTATCGCACACCACCAGGTGGGCCCTCAGCTCCCTCAGCTCGTACCCTAACTAAATCACATAAAATAAAAATTAATTCCTAAAGGTGTGTCTTTCCATCTGTTTATACTAATATTTAAATAAAATAATAATTTCGTCATGCTGTTTTATATTATTGTATATGTAGCTTTAAGACCATAACACTTACACTCAATCTCATGTAATAACTAAGTAATAAATAAATAAAACAAAATATATTTTTACGCACGAATTTATTCTTGTTAAATTTATTTAATTGTAATACATGTCAAACAAAATAAATCACATTAAAATCACATCACATTGAAATCACAAATCGAATAAAAGTAACTGGCATTATGAATATGATCCAATCAAATACTGGTATTGAAATAGGGATATCACATAATAAGTGATATTATACAATATTATTATGGTCATTGTTTAGTGCATTTTTGGAATGTATATAAATCATAAATTAAATCCAACAGTGAAAATGACAATATGTGACTGTACTGTAACAGATTTCTAACATAATACTAAATCTAAGTCATGGCTATGCCACACTATTCTTATGAAATGTGCTAAACTACTAAGTACTTTGCATCTATGTGAATCATGTCAATCAAATCTTAAACATTGAATACAATTTTGTTATTGCCACACAAGCAAATTGGAAAGTGAAGAGTGCCTTATATCTAGCCAGTGATTTTGGTTAATATACCTATGTACCCTACCTATGGGGAAAGATAAGGTTATCAAATTGTTTACTTATGGTAATAAACACACACTGAGGTCATCTTTTATCTATGAAGGTGATCAAAACATGGTAGAAATCTGAAGATTAAGTATTTAGATCATAACCATTGCTTATGTGGTTTTTATCTATCGTATCAGCTTATATTAGTTTACTTAAAATTATAAAATTACCTACTTACAAATGTAGGTTGTTGTTTTTAAATGAGATTTTCATTTAACATTTGTTTATTTTCTTAAGCTTCCCAAATAATCAAATGTTTGGAATAAAACCAAAAATAAATTAAGTAGAAGGCCAATAATAATATAATAAATATAGGGAATATGAAATAACCAAACATCTAACAAGAAATGGTAGATAAAGTCCGCATCAACATTCCCGTAAGTTTATTTTCCCTCTTAATTAGTCTAATCTACCAAATGACATTATAACCGTGTCATATAAAAGAAATATGAATCGAAACAATTTGTCACTTTAAATATTATATATTTTGTAATTTAAAAAATAATAAGAAATTTTCATAATTGGGACAAGCAAATCAACTTCCATTGTTTATTAATTATTAATTAGCTGTCATTGCTTTAAAAATGTCCTGTGATACAAAGTAATTCTTGAAAATTGGGAACTAAACCTTTTAAAATATATCTACAGTTTAGATAAAATAGTTCCAGACTATTTTATTTATAACGCGTGGATTCGGATCGACGATCACTATACAAAATGCTCCTAGAATATTGATAGAAGCAAGCAATCAATACTTGTTAGTAATAAATAATAGTATTACTAATCCTGCTTGAATAATGAAGCATTCCCCGCATTTTGTCGCATTAGGCTACAGTGGCTGTATCTTTGTTCGGTATGTAGAGGTGGTCCGAAGAATCCACTTTTTTCCAGTGCAACGACTTGGATTTGATCGTAACTGGCTCCTGGAAGAAAAACAAAAATAAATTAAGTCCATCCATGTCGAAATAAAAAATGGAAATTAACGCGTAGGGTAAAGTTTTCAAACGACATTAATCTGTCGCACAGATGAAGGCTGTCGCAATAAATCGAAATATAACATTAACTTATGTGTATTAATGATTCCCGTTTCTACAAAAAATAATAAATCCATTTAAAAAAAACCATAACTAAAAAAAATAAATATTTCAACAACTCATTATTTAACAGTTTAAGTTAACGGTTACAAGTTTTAATAATAATTAGCAAGTAAAAAAAATCAGCAAAAATATAGTGTTATGTTTCAACAACCGTTGG
This sequence comes from Aplocera efformata, assembly GCA_921293045.1. NCBI lineage: Eukaryota > Metazoa > Arthropoda > Insecta > Lepidoptera > Geometridae > Aplocera > Aplocera efformata. Next base: position 6,356,382 of record OV121057.1, read on the forward strand.
TATAGTATGCTAATTAAATCATGAACAAAGATCATTCACGATTCTCCAAAACACTATCTCGATATCTCTTTCCGGACTTTGCCGTGAATAACATTTAAACAAAAATATAATATTATACTTTCTTTTATTTTTAGGCACTATAAACAAGACCGAAATATTTATTATACTGCCAGTATTGATGTGACAAATCAATTAATAACATAAGATTGGATACGGACCAAAATAAACAAGAAACGTGACTAATAACTCAGCTATCAGCTACTTCTTAGGCCAATATAAACAAAAATAAAGCAATAATAATAAATTGAATAGAAATCGACATTATGGCAGCTTTCGCGAAATCATCAATGCCTAATTTCACTTTAAACATTCGAGGTTCCATGGTGTAATGGTTAGCACTCTGGACTTTGAATCCAGCGATCCGAGTTCAAATCTCGGTGGAACCTATACTTTTTGCGCAAATAATATTATTTTTTATCATCTGCGAATGGCACTTATCATTTATCACGCCTGTCATGTCACGATAAAATATGTGCAAAAATAACAAAGAAAGACTAATAGACTACACCTAAACGCGACATTGTTGTATGAAATAAATATTTCAAGTATAATTTGAAAAAAATGTCTTAGTAGTCGGTCAATCGTGATCGTATTTTATGTATGGTAGGTATATTTTTTTTTAAGATCAGGTTTTTTTTTTTACAACGACATTGAATATGTAAATGAAGTGTAATATTTTAATTACAAATGATAGTTAGCGAAATGTGAAGTCAATGACACTTATGTCACATAAAATGTGGCCCCAGGTACATATCATTACGTTTTATACACAAGTCAAAAAGGTTAAGAAAGTATACAAAGAAATCAGGTTATGATTATGTGGTTTGCAGTAATTTCTCAACGAGTAGTTTCTATATTCAACTAACTTAACAGACGACGGTAGGTATATAACCATGGCAACGTTGTTTATTGGTCAAAAAGTATATGAACCTTTTTGACACTAACAATGGTTTATATAATCTTAGGTAGGCCGCGGAAGAGTGCAAGCCGTTCCCGTAGTCCCAGCAATAGGCGTCTAGAAGGGACCGTGGGGTTTTTAGCCGGTAAGAATCTGGCATAACCCGTCCAACATCCCCAAGGGAGCCCTCCCTTGTACCGATGAAGGTTTTCCCCAAGGAAAAAAAAAAAGGTCATCCATCTACCTTCCTTCGTACATGTCAATCTTTGTTTCCATTGAATTCTTAAAAATAACGATCTGACGCTTTTAAAAATAAATATGTACATACGACACGTTTTTGCTACTTCTTTTTTTCGTGTAAGTGGCCAACTCTGGTGACGGAATTTTCAAGCCGCCCGATGGCCTTCGACATGGCTTAGCGACTAGTATAGACATTAAAAGTCATCCATCCCACTTGCGACCGGGTCGAAACTTGCTTAAACTAGATGATCTGTAAAGAACATCTAAGCAAGGTACGCCACAAGCGTCTTATTTACCAAGTTTGGTGCTTATACAAACCCTATCGAAGTTAGTTAAATATAGGAACTGACTGTTAGTAAGTAGGTATTCAATATGTTATTCAAGACAGTTTTTTTTTTCATACCTTCCTATATATAGACGATTGACGAAATTTGAAATACCAAACCTGTACAAATAGAACATTAATAGATTATTTCCGCTGTAGATTCAGGAACGTTGCCAAAAGATCAAGTTCAAAGATATTAAATTATTAGAGAACGATATAATGAAAATAAATGTTGAGAGCACTTTTTACCCATAATTTGTAAAAAAAGGTAGTGTATCATCAACGAAGCGTATCACGCAATAGTTTTGAACTAAGGAAATATACGATTACTTATTAATTATTCACACATAAAATTACCGTGAAGTTTCGTCATTATTATTGATTGGAATTATAAAAACGTGAATCAAGGACAAAACATTTTCCAAACGGTATTGACATAAACAAACGCTTACACAAGTTGCAAGTGTTGCAAGTGACATAGAGCAATCATACAAACCCCCAAGAGCCGAGAAAAAATGCTCATCACACAAAGTATGCCCCGGCCAAGTCCTATGAGTTGAACCCTCTCGCTTCCAGGGCGGGGCCAAGATCGCCACGCACGCGTTCTTGGAATTACTAATAAATTGGACGTAATGTAAATTGTGTGACGAAAGGAAAAAATTTCTGTAAAAGATCTTAGCGCACTTTGTTAATGTTTATTCTTTATACATATACATTTATTTCGCGTATCTCGGAAACGGCTTTAACGATTTGTATGAATTTTTACGTTTGGATAGGGTTTTGCTTTTTAAGTTTACTTAATTGTATTTCTTGTAAAAAAGCAATTTTTCCCTGGTATTATAATTTTGGCAATTCGAAACTTATTGAATATTTTTTTATTAGATTTTACTGGAAGGCATGCTCAAGATCCCGCCCATAGACGCCGCTAGAACGGTATAAATATGTATTTTTGTTCTAAATACAATATAATAGAAACTCTACTTGACGCTTAAGAAAATAAATAATTTAAATCACATTTCTCTCTCAAGTCTGCGTGATCGTCTCACGTTTTGCGAAAAGTTTTAAGGCTTCGAGAACGTGGACGAATGTTCGTGCAAATCACGACTTGGTGATGTAATTGCATGTTGTTTTTATTCACATTCAGTTTCTGAACAATCCGAACATGAACACTCGGTCTGTCACAGCCATTTACCGAGTGTAGATTCATTATTGAATTTATTTATTGGTTTAAAAATGTTCGAAACTTTTTGACAGAACAATGCTTGCTATGGTATTATCGCCAGCACGCCAGCTGTTCCTTGAATATAGAAACTGTAAGACACGGACTGTATGTGAAATCATGTATTATGTACGTGACTAATACAACGCGGAATTATGTCGCATTAACTGTTGGACGCATTTGAATCCCTTTACTGACGTCGTAAACGAGGACTTTTAATATATGACGACCCTGCCACTTCGTCCGCGTGGAGTTCAACAATATTTTGAGCGGAAACCTAATACTTTTTTCTAAAATAAAAGTAGCGTAAAAACAGAAAGAATATAAAAAAAAAAATTGTACCGTGTATACTTTCCCTTGCATTTAGTAAAAATCTGTTATTCTGACATAACAAACAGACACTTAAATTTTAGTTGTTTGTTTAGATCGAGAACTTTTGTATGTTTGTCTGTTTGTCTTCGTTGCTCGCAAACGGATGGACCAATTTCAATGCGGTTTTTTTAATTACAACTCTGGATAAATCGCGAATCATCAGCATCAGAATTTTCAGAAGAAGAACGTGACACACTCTTCAAACGTCAAACTGTTTTACTAATTTTATTTAAATTTTCTATAATAATAGAAGTTTCCCCGTAAAAGTAAGCTGAGGTCTCAGGTAGTATGTCATTCACACTCATGCTATGAACTTGTGAAGGCTCGAGCAAAAAGGCACCAAAAGCTTCGCAATTAATACGAAATACGAAAATACGATCTAATCAGAAGGTCAGGTTAATATGCAACTCTGTCAATAAGTAATTCTAAGGTGACGCAGTTTTTAGCTGTTTCAAGCTCAATTTAAATAAAAAATATTATATAATTATTCATAATAAATCTCTCATCTCTCCGTGTGCATTAAAACCTCATTCGGTTATTATTATTATGTCCTTGAATTCGTTGTGGATGAAAGGAGAGATAAGTTTTATCAGTCGATAATATTTAATCATAAAACATAATGGTATAATAGTATGGTATGGGTACAGAAATATAACGAAACAAAAGAGACTACTGTTAAAATAAGTACAAAGGCAAGTACCATAGCAACCTCTTTGTTTCTGTTGTTTGGAAACAGCGCAAATACAATTTGATATCACATTGTGTGGAAATAAATTTTCTCGATGGAAATATTTTTTACTGAACATGTTTCAAATAACCAACCAAACGTATCTGAAAAATATCTATAGAAAAGGCCATCAAAAATATAATAAAATCAATATGAACGTGAAATTACTAATTTATAAATAATAGTAGGTTCTGTCTTATGACAAAACTTTAAAATTTCGTTTGTAATTATCGGCTAACACAGATATAATTATCTTTAGTTTCAGTCTAGTTTTTCAACATATCATTAATATTATCAATGTCAAGTAACATAATATACTTACAAAATGAATATGGAAGAAATTATGTAAACTGAATATTTACTATATCGACCGCAAAAATTTAATGATAATAACAAAACATGGTGACATTTTCCTTTTTTCCCACATTCTACAAATGTAAGGCTATTCCTTTTTCTTAATGGTGTTGATGTACTTATAGTTAGGTAAGGTATCTCTTTATGATTAGCTACGACCAAGTCACAAAGAAATCGATACCATACAGCTTAGCGGAAATCTAGGTCATCAGAACGAAACTATACTAGTTGATTTAATATTGTTTTAATTTTCATTGACTCACGTTTCCGTTAAGCGTATTCGTCAGTTATTTGGAATAGATTAGATAAAGAACAAAATCTAAGCTGAGGAGGCAAACATGCCGATAAAAAAAGAACACCAACATGTATAAGGTACCTAGATGTCGTTATCAACATACGTAATTATCTTTTAAATTATTGTGGTCATAGTGACAATCGTCCCACCCCATTTTTGGCCATGAACATTGTAATACAGTGGAAATATCGAGTTAGAAATGGTCATAAACTGGTTAAAAAACAAGCGTGAAAAAACTAAGCTTAAGCATCCAAGGTCAAGTTAAATAGACACAATGGAGGCAACGAATAGGAAGTGAATATTGAAAACTGTCTGTAGATACACTGTTTTTTGTATAAATATATTTTTTCATGGGTATTTTACACAACGCCATCTATCAAACTAAGCATAGCTTATAGAGCTATACTATGAAAACCAGATTACTGTGGAATGCTTACGTTTTTAATACAGAAAACAGGCACAGAGCAAACATTTATGTTCATTACACAGATGCTTGTCCTGGTTGGAAATCGATTCTACGATCTACAGCGTAGAAACCAGAGCTACTACCAAAGTACCAACTGACCTATGAGCCAGTCATACGATAAGTATACGAATGATTTCTATGACGGAGGCAATATTTTTTCAACGAAATGAAATGTCTGCTTATTTGTCTTATACTGATATCATCTTCTAAGAATCCTACAGAATTCCGACTATACCTCACGAAGCTACATGATGAGTTACATCTAGGAATTATGTAAACATAATGTTAATTATAGACCGGAATAGTAAAACAATAGTGCTAATGAATGTAACACGTACAAGTTAGAACATAATTTTCGCATCGTTAGCGAGTCATCGACAACAACATAAGGACAGTACGAGAAACACTTGATGGTAAATATCCCGCTGCCCATAACAATAGCCTTTATTGCTGTAACCCAGGTTCTTCTACCGGAGCAAGAGAAGACCCAAGTTGCATCTTTTTGCGCCTTTCGCTTTGAGAAGGGGATGTCTCGTGCACCTTTCTAACGCAACAGCAATGCGAGTACACCACTGCTCCACGAATGGCCATTGATGTTCGATTCAACGGATAATTCGAATGACTCTATCTGTGTATCGATTCCTCAATGCAGAGCATCATGACCTTGTGTCATGATTCTTTGTCTAATGAAGTTTCCACACATCCCCGTGGATATGTGCGATCCCCGTGCTTTAGACAAAAATATTTTTTGTAAAACACATCGCAAATGTTATCTCTTAAACACAATTAGGCATACTATCGCATGGAAAAGTTAGTTCAGGTGTCTTCATAGACTAATTTTGGACCAATCACGACAAAGATCTGTAGACTTGGCGAGCCAGCCAATAGTCACGCAGATATGTGATGTCAACTTTATTGTTATCTTGAATTACGTTTAGCGTGACAAATAGGATATTGCGACATGGCCGCGACAAAATCTAATCATCGCGACAGCAAGATTATAAATCGAAGGACTCAGCTCAGATGTAATGCAGAAGCTATGATTGGATATATTGTATATACATATTCAAATATTAAGGTAAAACTCTGCTAAAACGTCGTTTGATGACAAGGATAGCAAGTTAATGGCCTCGAAACAAATGAATTATTAAAAAATGCCAGTCAAGAATATGACTTTGAACTCAATACAGATACAGATTCTTAGTAATAATATAAGGATTGATATTACAGGAACATTTATAGTGGAAGATGGGGATTAAGTGCCTTTTGCAAGTTTGAACTATATGGTCTAAGACATATAGTACATAGTACTATTGATACAACAATGAATATTACCTTAGCAATGAGTCTTCCATCATCGCCGATCAGGAACTCTTCCAATCCGAAGACCAGCGGCGACGCATTCCCTAAATGGAAGATTCTGGAAGATGTGCCCCTTGTGACTCTGAATTCTATTGTTTTCGCCATAAGGACATTTGTTATCATGTAAACTGATTTCTTGCCTTTCAGATCTGAAAATAAGAATCGAGCTTAGTACATTTAAACGTAGACGATCAGTTAATTCTAAATTTCAATACAAATCATCTTTGTCACTGAGTTGCTCTTAATCACAGTTCATAGTTAATTTATTCATAACAATCTACAGGCCAGTTTTCTTATAAATATAAAGTCATAAAAAAATATATATTTTTATATGCCTGAACGCCTGCTTGTATTTCTTAAAGGCGGGTACGTACAATCTGAGTTCTTATGGGCTGGCATTAAAGCTCTTACAGCTTTTGCACTCTGAAGGCGAGCTACGAATAGGCTCCGCGTCCCCAGAGCTCTACTCCATATTGCATAAGTGAACTAAGAAATTAAAATCTCCTCACTGTGCTTAAAGTAGCTGTGAGGTGCCATAGGGCAAAACATGAGCGAGCGATAACAAGCTGAAATTTTTACATCTGTTTAATACTATATAGAAATTTCCCATCTCACACACCTTTAATATTTTCCACATCCAAATAAATCTTATTAACTGGGTCCCTGATCTTGGGAACGGTGTTTCTGTTGAAGTTTACCATGATGACTCTAACTTTGTTCTTGATTGCTTCATCTTGGAGTGTGATCTGTGAAATAAATAGTACGATTTGCTAAATTTAATTATTATAGTAGCCGTAGCACTTGTGCCAGTTTGTCTGGAGAAGTACACCTGGTAATCTATCGCCAAGCGAAACTGTTGTTCCGTTGGAAAGGTGTGATTTACAGGCGCATAAAGACTACAACCCCGTCTCGGGTGACGGGCGCAACGCGATGCGAGTTGAGTCTTCTAATGCTTCGGTTGAGGAGGACGGAAGTAGTTTTGCTGTGGTTATGGCGGTAACCTTCAGGTCGTCTGGTCAATTTTATAATAGATAATAAAATATCACTTGCAATGATGAAAACTGTCTATTCAAGTAAGATCCCTGAATCTATTATTATTATCTTTATCCGATTTCAAAGGATTGTCCGTTAATGAACATCATCATTTGCGATGAAACGGGGATTTGAGATTATTGGGATATGGTACGTCCACTATTTCAGTTCGATTCGATATAATTTAAAATTATTGCATTCAATTTGGAATATTTCGTTGAAGCGCTTCCACCTCCAACAAGGAATGGAATGTTTGCCATATGTTAAAATAGTTCTGCCGATCTGGCTAGCGTAGGTTAATGTTATTGAAAGCTAGGCCAGACTTTCACTGGAATTCTTTAATTAACTTTAGACTTTAGACATTTATGACTGTTTCGCGTATCGCAGACATAGAAATAACCCAACAGGGGCCGTATTTTCAACCACATGTCTACTACTATAAATTGGATTTCTTTCTAATTAGTAATATTATCACACTTAATATAGTTTGTATGTAAGTGTGTCTCTCTCTGTGTGTGTTGTGTATGTTTGTTACTCCTTCAAGCTCAAACGGCTCATAGGATTTGGGTGAAATTTGGTTGATAGCTTATATGGATTAACAAATATGCTACTTTTGATCCCGGAAAACCGCGGGTATCGCTGCGGGGGCAGCTAGTCGTAAAAATAAAGAAAGTAATAATTTACTACTGGAAGTTCACATTATTTTATGTCCGCACTGTTATATGAAACTATGTTTTGTGCAATAAAATCCAAACAATATTTCACACAAGTTTCAAACAGGTCGTGGTACAGTACTCGGATGTAATTGTCAGATCATACAATAATAATCTTAACGTGCTTCGGAGGGCACGTGATGTCGTTCTCGGCTATACCAGTCGTTATGCCATATTGGAAGCCTTCGCGCTGCCTAAAAACTCAGTCACAATAGCCACTTCCTCACACGCAGAAGTCGCTTAAGGTTTTACGTGCGTAAATCAAAGAAGTAGTTAGTAGTTTATTCAAACGAAAATAAAAAATAACGAAACAAAAAACTATATCCACAACTGTTCAGGGCAAAAAAGGCGATATAAGAAACCGGTAACACAGAAATCCCATTACAATAAGCAACTGTACAATGTTTTGCGTTCTAATCTTGATTGATTCCTGATGGGTTGGGCATGTAAGATTATAAATAGCTCTAATGGTTTACAAACAGTTCGATGCACGAGCGGTGCAAGCACGCAGCGGTCTAAATATTTGCGTGCGGGGATCGGTGATACAACGCACGTACACACTTCCTGCAATGAGTTTCCATTAGCTACTCTCTGGCAGCACAATAAGCATTTCCTTAAACAAAATCTGCGCAAAGGACTATGTAAAAATCCCAGAAGTGAGGAAGTAAATATAGAAAACAAAATGAGTATACAATAATAATATACATATAAGTATAATAAATAAACTGGATTTGAAAATATTGTTTTTTGCATTATGGAGAAACCAGCATCATCATTGGGGATCCAGTTCCTGTAAGGAACCCATTATAAGAGGATTATTGGTGAAATATAAGGCAATAACACTTGTCTGACTAATCTCTCCATACTTACACTTATGTTGTGTACATACTTAGTCATAATATTGTATGATAAGTAGATGATACTCATTCAAAACAATTTATATTCAAAAGGTGACCTTGAAAGGGTTAAATAAAACTTGTTTGAATTGCAAATTTTAGATGCAGTCTTTTTCTACTGTTTTGTTGGCAGTACATGTTTTTATACTATTACTACTAATGACCACAGAATAGAATACACTTACTTTTCTAAGAACTATAAGAGCTATTTTGTATTCTGTGTCAAAGATGTTAAAGCATTATTCAACAGCATCATCGGGCAATCACTGTATGATCAGCCAACCAATCAGAATAATTCGATTAAAGTAAAAGTATATAGCCCCATGTTCAAAGTTAAAGTCAGTATTTTAATTAATGTCTTGTAATTTAATACCACTCTTAAACAAAATATTTACTCACTCTCTTTTTGATCCCACTCTCTTTAAAACTCTCAGTCCTATAATATACTGCTCTGTGTGCCACAGGATACTTTTTTGTGTTGTTTCCACTAATTTGTGCACTCTAGGCCAAATGTGGTAAAGTTTTGGGTTACCATTAATACAGAGTAATTAACTTTTTGAACAATCAACATGAATAAATAAATTGACAATTAACATTGAAATGAACAATAGTGTTTAAAGTTATGTTGCATCCTATGTGACTTGTTTCACTGTCCTTATATAACACTAACTGTCAATAAGCTAAGTTAATTTAATTAGTACCTGCCAATGTGCTGTGAATTATAATCAGTAACTATTCACAGTTGACCTAGGTACCTTAGTGCATCTAGATATGCACAAAGTTAATCCCAAGAAGTCATATCTGATTCATGATTGTAATTTGATTTGTATTTTTTTTATCGTCAGTTAATATTGATATTGACTTTGATAAGCTAAGAGTGATAAAGACGATACTCAATAAATGCTGTAAATTTGAATCTGTAAAAATTAATATATCATTGTTAGCCAATCTTGTCCACTGCTGGACTTAAGTCTCTCCTAGTAAGTAATGTTAATAAAGGATCATATTTGCGTGATGCAGGAAAAGTTGTAGATACAGTCGGTTAGATATGTGGTGGTGTACATGAATGGTGTGAAGGGATTGGCCTCATAGCTCTGCCTTCTACACTGTAGGTTGTGGATTCAATCCTTGCTCAAGCGAAGCATTTGTATGACAAACAGATGTTTGTTCTGTCTGGGTGTTTAAATATAGTCATAGGTAGTATTTAGTCTCATTCGCATTCTGTGCCATCACTAAAATGGCTCTGATGGAAGACCAGTATTATTTGTTAGTTAATCAATATTAAGCTGAGTCAGAGTTTAGCTTTTGATTTGATTTTTGTATTTATTATCATTATTGTTGTGTTATATCAAATTATAAGCCTGGTGTCAGAAATAAAATATTTTTCTTTCTATCTAAATGTACCTATTATATATATTATAAGTTTGTATCTACAAAAAAGTACTAACTATTTATTTAGTAGATATATGACTATTTTCAAGTTTTCTTGGGCATCGATAATGTATGAAAGTTGCTAGTCTATGTCATTAAAAACAAGCCTATGTATAATTATAAAATATATTTATTTATAGTTGCATATTTTGGTAATATTCTGTTTATTAAGGCTGATTATGGAATTTGGAATCGAATGGAAATATTATGGAATGTGATGTAATTAATGTGTCACTTCAACCCAGAAAGTTCATACTTCATAGACATTACCACCAGCTTACATTCATAAGAGTCAACTGTGGTAGATTGTATCTAGGCCAGGTACAATCTACCACAGGCCATATATTATTGCATAAGTTCAATATTTGTGCTCATAAAATAAGCAAGGTGTTTTATAGAGAAGTAAGTGTGCATTTGTGGTTTCGTCGCTTACCATTAATGCTGCGGACGCTTTGCAGACCACCGAGAACCGGTCAAGGTCACATCAAAAGGATTCTAGACTAGTAATAACTCTATAGCGTGGCAGTTAATGTGATGAAACCACCTAGAAATCAATATCAACTCACCTTTACGCTTTCATGTGGAAATTTGAACTCGGTATCTTGAAAGTTCCCACTGTCCAACCATTTCAAATATTCCGAGTCAGATTTCTCCCTGTTGACATTAATCTTGAGCTCTCCCAGAGGTGTGAACATTTTCCCGTTAGTTTCTTTATCATTTGGAACGAACAGTGATGTTACAGTGTACAAATCAGCCTCTGTTATATGGGGGATGCACACATATTGGCTGCCTCCGATTTCGATTTCGATTTCATCTCTAATAAACGGCCATGCGTCCTCCAATTTCAATGACTTTAGACTTTCCAAGCTTACATCTTTACGGATCTCATGTCCGAACAGAGATTTCACTACAACTTTAAGCTTTTTCGGCATTTTATTACGATTATATTTCTAAATTTACAACTGAACGAACACTGCGAACCTACGTATGAAGCAACACGGTGTCAAAACACGACTGAACTAACTAGACTTGTTAAAGTAGTACCAGTAGAAGCGTTCTGTTCTGGCCGGTGCTGCAAACTACAAGTAACCAACAAAATTAAACAAAGGCTCAATATTTATCAATTATAATTTTATATTTTTTTGGTAATAATTACTTAATTACTTACTCTTAATTCTAAGCCGTTTCAGATGTTTCTCATTAAATAAAAGCTATGCCAAATTTCAACGTTGTGGGTTTTGAATTTTGGTAATGTTGAACATTGCGTACTTAGAGGGTGAAATAAACCCTTTCTTAATGCTTACAACGTCAGTCTGCCTAAATAAGACACCTTATTGTATCATCGCCATATGAAGGCGTACTGATAAAGCGTCATGGCATGTTGTTGCTCTGCACCACCAATTCAATATTCATTAACAAGATGTATAATGTACGTAGACATATGGAATATTATTTGGGAACAGGATCATGCTCGCGAAAAGAAAATAATACCTCCATTAGGGGTTTCTCGTTTGTTTTTCCCCATGGAGGGTCGGATAGGGTTTGAACTAGTGCTTAACTTAGTATTAAGAACGCATGTTCTTGAAGGTACATATTTATAAAAAAAGGGGTGTGGCTGTTTCTTGGCTGTAAAATGTCCTGACCTGTAGCGGTTCTTCCCTCTCCACCGCAAGCGATGCATCACAGTCCTCACTCAATGGCGCGAATATTTGATCTTTGATTCATTATCTATCGAGTAGTGTAATTAAATTTTGAATGGATAAATATGTAGCTGCAGCATCAAAATGTATCCTCCGATTTTGCTATTAACAACTTTCTGATATGCTTACCAATATGGAAGCATAGACGTATTCGCGTCAAAAAATGACTTTCCCAAGTTATTTTTTAAGAATTTAAAACAATTAAAGTAGGTATTTTGATTTTGACTTTACCTTCCATGACCTCATCGAAAAGTCAGTCACGCGATGTCTTTGAGTAAAACAAAAACTGTGCGAGGTAGGGTTTCCAGGTAGAAAGTGATTGCTATTAGCGATAAGGCTGCTCTTTACTCGGGTAGCGTACGGGGTCAGCCTTTAAATCGTATAGGTACCTACTTAGTCAGTCCAGGCTATACTACTAGTACTAATACAATAATTATAAATTGTCTTAGCCATGTCGGAGGCCTTCAGGCGTTTTGATAACTGGGACACCAGTGTTGGCCACTTACACTTACACGATAGAAGTAGATAGCTGAAAAATTATGCTCTAGGAGCTAGGAATGGTTTCAGATGAAATCAATTTACATAATATTATTATAACCATTATGAATATAATACAATTGCCTAAGTACGAAATGTACCTAATCTAATATTTACACGATGTTTAAATATATATGATAAAACGGTCTATATCCAATCACCTCGAAATAATCACTGTTTTATTAAGTATCATACTCCACATAATACTTCATTACTAAATCAATGGCAGTTAATAAAATACTCAATGTGCCTTCAACCTTATCTGTCCAGTCACACACACTTGGAAGCTATTAGGCCGTAAACATGGTCAAGCTCCACCCCCACTGCAATCGCACGCATCACACGGAACGCACGCGCATACACACTACACATTCAACTACGCACACGAACACCCACGTCGAACCAGTTCACTACCACATGTATATAATTGGGAAGATGTCGATTTTTGAATGCATCATTTTCTCCATAAATATCAAAAATTTAATGTATAAACCATTTACACGCCTATTTCTAATATTAAGTAATCTACAGTCTATACTCCGTTTTGTTGTATTATTATTTGTTATCTTATATTCGCTATATTTTGTTAAAAAAAAAACAACTGTTATTTCATATTCGCTAAAACAATTTGTGGGACTGGAAGTTTGCTATGTTTGGTACCTACTTTTAACCAAGTAACGTTAAAAATATTTAACTATCCTAGTCGCAAGTAACGTATTCCGTAGCTTCAAAAGTAGCAAGTTACTATTAACATTATTATTATTATTTTTAAGAAACATTATAGTTTAAAAACTTTATTATATTTGCATTATAATGCTATATTATAATATTATTATGATATAATGTTAATTAGTATTATTATGTATTGTTTGCAAACTTCACAGTTCCTATAACTGCCCAAGTGCCCCACTACATGGGTACTTTTGTATGTGTTGCAAACTGTTGGCTCTGTTGTTGCTGTGGGTAGTGTTTCTATCCTCTCACAATTGTTTCTTGTACCTACCTACATTCACAAAAACCACGAATTTTTATCATATTTGTTAGCAACACATACTATAAGTGCCTATCTTTGTTGCACTTTTGTGTAGTTCCTTATTTATGAATGGGCCTGGGCAGGGCGCATTTAAGATTTTGGTATTAAATTCATTATAATTTAATGTTAAACAAGGAAGAGGCTAGCAGCCCACAACACAGGGAATCCTAGTGTGGGGGCTAGCAACCACCCGTGACCACTTAAATTATATTATTTTAAATAAATTACCATTATTGCATATTGTTACATTAAAATTTAAGTGTGTTAATGTTTTGATATGTATGTTTCGTGTCAATAAAATGATTATTATTAAAAAAAAAAAAAAAAAAAAAAATATAATGTGTCAATCAAAATAAATGCAAAACCTACATACATACATCAAGGTACTAAATTACACAGTATGTAGGTGTAGGTATTGTATTACATATTGAAATGGTAAATCGGCCACTTGACGCTTTCAATGTTTCCCCTGATACCTTGCCCATGACTTAGTCAGTCTATCACGCAGTGGTCACGCGTTTTACACGCAAGAACCAGGCCAGTTACTCGTATATGCGACTGCTTGCATTTTTCACGACACTGACCAACGCGGTTTCACGGAAAATCGAGATTGTGATATACCATTTTTAAATGGTATATCGGCCACTTGACGCTTTCAATGTTAGATTTCCCCTGATACCTTGCCCACGGCTAAGTCAGTCTATCACGCAGTGGTCACGCGTTGTATACGCAAAACTCAGTCCAATTTCATGCGTCAGCTTGAATTTTTCACGACACTGACCAACGTGGTTACACGGAAAATCGAGATTGTGCCAATCCGTTGTATGACGTAATTTAGCGTGTGAACTATTCGTGATTACGTGACGTCCGTCTGGTGATTAAGAGAGTTTCCCAGACCTTATCTCCGACTGTCTAATGTGATTCATTTCGTCTAGCAATAATGACTGTTGTGACACTAAATAAATACCTACCGACTTGATGATGCAAGGCGATGTTAAGAACGTGTTATGATGATCGCATTTATCTAACTAAGATACTTGTGTGAAGTGATGCGCACAAATAATATGAATGTTTTACACGATTAATATTATCTTTGCTCAATTACAAGCATCCATGGGCACAAAAAATGTCGGATCCACAAAGCGTAATTCCTAAACCCTATCAGAATATTTTTTCCCCGAGTACCATATTATTAGAGTCCCAGGTTTAGTCGTAGTTAGCTTTGCACTATTTTGACCGTATTCCGGCTTCACCCTAAGTGAAGGACAGGAAAAAAAATTATATTCAAGGCGGACGGGGTATCGTTAGAGAACGCCCGAGCCGCTTTGATAACCACTGCCGCTCCTTTTATAGTCTTCTTAGTCACTTTTTTATGAATTATAGCATAAGTACTTAATTTATTATTAAAATGAAATTCTTAAAGCTAATGTTTATTGTGATTATAACTTTATTAAAACACTGGATTTTATTAGAGAGCTTAAATATTTTACGGAATGTATTGTACATTCTATTGGTCACTTAAATAGCATTTAATGATTAAAATTACGTAGAAATAAATGTTAAAAATAATTTCATAAATAAACATAAAAGGTAATGATACAATTTGTACAAGAAATTCAGAAAACAGTAAAATAAAATTGAACAATTATTACGTAAGTCTCATAATTATACATATTAATATTGTAGTTAAAATAATTGAATCTAGAGTCAGCTGAAACATGGTGTTAATATTAAGCTTTCAGTACATTAATTCAACACATGATATTTTTATATTCAGAAATTATATTGATTCCTACAATATTTTAACTCCTTATGTAACATATGAACTCATTTACTTGACTGTGAAAAGCATACTGGGTCGGGTTATGACATACCTGAACAGGCTTCGGCACAATGAATTGTGTTCTAAGTAAGCTAAAATATGATTCAAAATCATTTCCACATCACAGAATTGGCCTGGCTCCCTCGTGGTGTGTTGCATCAGCCTCTATTAACATCAATGCGATCTTAATAAATCCATGAATATCACTAGGAACAAGTGAAGGTAACTCAATGACCAGCAACCTGAAGTATTATATACAAGATCCTCCCTAAGCTCTCCTAGTCCAAATGAATAGGTAATATTTATACTTATAAAATTTACTTCAAGGGTGTGTTCAGTTTTGTTACTTTACAATCCCCTCATTATGACTGGCAAGTTGATTAGGGCTGTGCCCAGAAGAGCATGTTTCTTGCAGAGGCTTTAGTTAATTACCATTAAATTTCAAGCATTAGCATTAAAGTGCAACATTACAGCTAATATTATTCCATATGAATAAAAATTACAACTCTTCAAATAGGTTTGTGATTTTGAAGTTATTTATTTACCACCTCTGATGTATAATAAACTGGTTATTGTAGAATGGTATCTTCAAAGCCACAAGCCTATATGAAACGTAAACATTAACATTAAATGCCAAAATCAATGCAGTAAGCGCAGCAGTGTTCATTTCTTGTTCACATTAGGTGAGGTGGACTGGAAAACAGATGATGCAGACATGAGATTCTCTATGTATTGCCCCAGAACTTGGTTTTCTGATCGGAGTTTCAAGTTTTCTTCTTTCACTGAGTCCACTCTCTGTGACAAATCTGCAAAGAGAGATATTTTATTTATATTAGTAATTCAATAACAAAGATTAGCATATGAATAAAAAAATGTTTTGCTTTACTGTTTTGGTTAACTTAGCAGAATGTATTGTTAGGACGAGGAAGACAATGGAGACTGGGTCAATGCAACTAGCGCTTCCGTTATATGAAATACGCAAATTCATACCATCTAATGTGTTCTGTAGTTCAAGAACTTGTGATATCAGGCGGGCCTTCTCCTCCTGCTCATCAATACCAGAGTCAGGTTCGAAGCTACCGGGTCCGTTCAATCCGGGGCTAGACGACCCAGTGTAGGAGCTAGGCAATGAATCCATCGATCGTCCATGGTCAAAACGATTGTTGTCCAAATCATCATTGATTATGACTTGTGGGTCGTCGTCAGCTAGCGGGATGTTGTCATCGTTGCACTTCTGCATGATAAATACTAACAATCACTAAATTCGAACGATGAAACTAACAACTGCTAAGACAAAATTGAATAAATCAATAATATGTAATGCAATGTATTTAGGTGACTCTTGACATTAAATGACGTTGATTGTGACATCAAATATCAAATACGCTGTAGTTATTTCAGTTGTTTGTGCGGCTGGCTATTATATCTTACGACGAATTATTTACAGATGAATGTAATTTGTTTATTTGGGACAAGAATAGAATACAAATTTATTCCATTAGATTTATGGATTAAACATTGATATTTTTTATAGATTTCACAGTAATATTAAGGATTATGTGTAATTTTTTTGCATTAAAAGTAGGTATATGAGTTAAATAAAAATAACTATAGAGAATATATTATAATTATTAAAGAATTCATTTTTCTTCCAACTTTAATTCTACTTTAACAGCAAGGCTGGGAATAACACTTTAAATTCTTTAAATATGTTAAGGGCTCATAAGGTATATAAAATATTTATGTCTTATCCGTTGATAACACGCTTTCAGTGAACCTTTTTTTTCAATAATCGGAGGGACCATAAAACCCATTTTACGAATGGTGTTGACCTGATACTTTATTAGAAAACTGTGTTTCTATAACAGATTTTTTATATACCCGACAGACGTTTTCTTGTCTTAGTTCACAATTTGGAAATTAGCTGTCAAAAGGCGTAGTGGCAAAAATCTCAAAGAAAAAGGCACTTCCATTATTCCCGAACTCCCGATCTTTCCCGTGAAATTTGCTTAATAATAGATATAGAAGATAAATGCTTAATATCAATATGACAGAAGTTAGATGATTTGCGAGTAGGATTCCATGGTTAGGTGGATTTTCAGCCCCGACGGAGTCAACTAGCAGATATGACAGGAGCTGACAAAGAACTACATACATAATATTTCACTCCAAAAATAAGAAGAAGAAGAATGATATGAATATACGAATATCAACTGCAACCGCCATTTGTTATCGATCACTTCACCAATTTGGCTTCTTCTTTGTAAACTTTAAAAATCTTAAAATAAAGCTGCATTACATTGGTGACATTGTTACATTATTGACTTGCGTCAGGTCGCTAGTGGCATAACTGTTGGCAGCAAAACCTCAGAAAAATAAAAAGAAGATTTGTGACAATGTGAAATCATATTAGTTTTCTGTGGAAATAATTGACAGTTTCTTTTTATTTTTGGTTAGGATGGGAAGTAAATAAAAGTTTTTTGATTAATAGGAGTACTCTTACATTTTTGCGTTTTACTTATTATGTACTAACGTTAAAACTCGTTTCAAATGGCTTTAGCACTCCGAAAGACATCAACTGATTTACTGGCTGCTTCAAAATGGTTCTTACGAAGAGGTTAGAATATTATTTCGTTCATTAATCGAAGAGTATTATTCTCAAGAGTTTTGTTCTCCTTAAAGAACTTGTTCTGCTTTCAGATTATCGCCTCCTATCTTCAATGCCCGAAAAAGCTGAAATTGTAGAAGTAGAGACAACGGACAAACAAGTTGAAAAAGTTAGATCTTCGAGACGTCGTCCAAAACCCATTCCACTTTTGGAACACAGACACGTTTTCCCTGAATTTCTCCCGGATCCTAACCCGAAATGGAGGAACAGCCTTCGCGAGAAGCTGGAGAGAGCGGATATGTTGAAGAGGAGAAACCAGATTGATATTCCTGAATTCTATGTTGGTATGTATTCTTGGTAAACTCATTAAGAGTCTGCCTAAAGAAAAAGCGTTAATTTGTGTATGATCTACATGGTATTTGTCAATTATTTAATACCATATTGAATTGTAACTCAACATCATCCAAACTTGCAGGTTCCATCCTAGGAGTGACCATAGCAGATCCACACTCTCAAGGGAAGTGTAACAGATTTGTAGGCATCTGTATTGAGCGGAAGGGATGTGGGTTGCGAGCCGAGTTTACCCTGAGGAATGTAGTCGACCATCAAGGGGTGGAGGTAAACATTTGAAAAAAAAGTTACAGTTAAGAGATTGCCCTCAGGGGGTACACCCTACCTTTTTAAGAAACAAACAACAACATTAACACATTCATACCCCTGCACTAGGATTCCCTGTGGTGCAGACGGCATGGACAAACACAGAAACACAAGACAAACACCCAAGACCTGAGAACAAACTTCATGCTCACCACAAAAACTGTGCCCCGGCCGAGAATCGAACCCAGGATCCCTCGCTTCGAAGGCAGGGCCAACTAAGCCACAGGGCCAAAAACAAGAAAAAAATTTAGTTAAAAAGGATACACCTAAATTGATATAGACCGACCTATGGAAAAAAAAATACAAGCAAATTGATAACCTTCTCCTTTAGAAGTTGTATAAAAATAGTAAAAACTGATATAAAATAATGTTAAATAATGAAAAATTTAATGAACTATTCAATATTCATATGGTATTATTATTATTCATTCAGACCAATAAGATTCTACAGTTAACTTTAAAATTTATGCTTTTAAATATATCAATAATAATGTAAGGCCTTGGATGAGGCTGGAGTAGCCAACATAAATTGCTTTGTCTGTTTGACCAGCTTTGGCAAAGGCCTCACATACTTTTACTATAAATATAACATCACCTTAATCAAAATTTCAGATCAGATATGACCTCTACGATCCTACTATTCAAAACATCCAAGTACTCAGACTTGAGAAGCGTCTTGATGACAAGTTGTTCTATTTGAGGGATGCTCTGCCTGAGTACAGCACCTTTCCTTTCGATATGGACCCTGAGATACTGCCGGAAGGCACTCCTGTGCCTATTAATCCTGCTCAAGTAAGAAATAAACTAGCTTTTATTTATTAAGATATCACTAATATTATAACAGTAAGAGAAAGAAAGGAAGACAAAGAAAGAGATGGCGTAACATTTTCATGCAAAGATGTGGACAAGATTGGATGAGGAAGGCAAGCGAAAGAGACTTGTGGAGAATTTTAGCGGAGGCCTACGCGAAGGAGGCGACTACTACTTAATGTTAATGTGAAAGGGAAAATGATTGTAAATTTTGTGTAGTAGAAATAAAGACTATTTTATTTTAATATTATAAAGAAAGTAGTTTGTATATGTGTGTAAGTTTTGTTACTCCTTCACGCTCAAATGGCTCAACGGATTTGGATGAAATATGGTACCAGGATAGCTTATATCTTGAATTAACATAAAGGCTACTTTTGATCTCGGAAAACCATGGGTAACACTGCAGGGCGTAGCTAGTCTGTCCTTCCCGGGCAGACCAATATATGTAGGTTTTTCCACTCTGGGTAAAAAAAAAGGTGCAGTGATAGTATTTCCCTTTGATTCTACTAGCTGTATTTTTTTTACAATTTCAGGTGAAGTTAAAACCCAGGCCGTGGCTGGAGAGATGGGAGCGTCAGAATTTGCAAGGAGTGTCCAATATTGAGGAGCATCTCAAGACAAAAGACCGCGTCAGACGGGAGTTGAGGGCCACGCCTTGGGAGAAATACGACTTAATGAAGCAGTACAGGTTTGTTACACATCATAACTTCCCAATCCGGATTGGTAGATGTCACATGTCGTCGAATTTTTGGTTCTTAGACATGTCGGTTTCCTCACGATGTTTTCCGTCACCGTTTTGAGAACGTGGTATTGCGCACATAAATTTTTCAAGTGAAAAAACTCATTGGTGCACTTGTGGGTTTGAACCAGCGACCTTCAGATTGAAAGTCGGCGTCTGTGCCCCTTGGCCACCGCGCTCTATATATATATATATTGGGTGTGTGAATATGACTCCGCCCTTTCTCAACAGATGTCGTTTTTAGTATTGTTTACGTGTACTAATAAATGACCATACTTGTATTCGATAGTACTGAATGTCAGCTATCTAACGCATTTTATGATATTTGGTTGAAGTGTAAGCAACAATTGTTTTCACCTTTTCGAAAATGTCGGTTTTTATTCCAAATAAACGTCATTTGCGGGAAGTGTTATTACATTATTTTATTGCGAAGAAAACTGCAGCGGAAACTTATCGTTTGCTTGTGGAGATTTATGGTGAGCATGCTCCGTCTAATACAACTTGCAAGGAATGGTTTCGACGATTTCAAAATAACGATTTTAGTACTGAGGATAAAGAACATGGAAAACCACCAAAAAAATTTGAAGATGCTGAATTGGAAGCATTATTGGCGGAAGATTCTTGCCAAACTCAATCAGAATTAGCTGCAGCATTAAATGTTGATCGTTCAACTGTTGCAAAGCGTTTACAAATGTTGGGAATGATTCAAAAAGCCGGTGACTGGGTTCCACATGATTTAAAAGAAAGAGACATGGAACGTCGGAAAACCATTTGTGAAATGCTGCTTCAAAGACAGCAAAGAAAAGGATTTTTGCATCGGATAGTCACAGGAGACGAAAAATGGATACACTACGAAAATCCTAAACGCGAAAAAGCTTGGGTGAAACCAGGCGAACCAGGCCCATCACAGCCAAAAATAAATATTCACTGTGCCAAGGTCATGCTCTGTATTTGGTGGGATCAGAAAGGTATTGTATATTATGAGTTGCTCAAACCCTCTGAAACTATTAATGGAGAAGTTTACCGACGACAACTAATGCGTTTGAAGCGAGCCATAGAAGAAAAACGACCAGAATGGGTGAATAGACATAACAAATTAGTTCTTCAGCATGACAATGCCAAACCGCATACCGCAGAAGTCGTAAAAAGATATTTAGAGGGACAGGACTGGGAAGTGTTACCCCACCCGCCATATTCACCAGACATAGCTCCTTCGGATTACCACCTATTCCGGACGATGCAGACAGACCTTACTGGAGAAAAGTTTACTTCATGTGAAAGTATCAAAATTTGGATTGACAACTGGATAAGCTCAAAAGACCAGGACTTCTTCCAGCAAGGAATACGAAAACTACCTGAACGATGGGCGAAGGTTGTAGCTGCAGATGGAGCATACTTTCAATAATTTTTTTTTTAATTTTGTAAGCGAACAAATGTGTTTTATTTTGACAAAAAGGGCGGAGTCATATTCACACACCTATTATATATATATATATATAATAATATAGGGGTCTCATAAGTTATGTCGGTTTTCATATGTGAAAATTCCTAGTCTCTAATTATATGAAGAGTACAATTGCTTTACTTTCGTTTAATCATTCTCTCGTTTTTATTGACGATGCAGTACATTTTTATAATATTATTGTATAAATAGTATGGAATGCGATAAATATGAAATATGTGTATTGTTAAGACATTATTCGCTTATTGGACTATGCTAATTATGTGATGCTGAAATTAAATAAATGGTAAACATGTGAAATTATTTTATTCTTCCAGAAAAACAATACCGATAGAAGATCAGAGCAAGATCTGGGCAGAAGTGAACAAACAACTGCAGCAGATTCAACTGGCGCGCAAGAAGCAGTCGAGGAAACGTACCTTCACCGCGCCCAAACCGCAGCTTGGTTGATTTACCTTTATAAATAGTTTGTAGTGCAATAAAATAGTGCTAATCGGTATGAATTTGTTTCAATTATAGACTGATAGTTTTTTTAATGCCCATATTATTATTATGGTACACAACACGATGATATGAATACACATACTCGTAATTTTTGCTAGTATTAAGTTCAACTATGAGTGGAAAAGTAATTTTGCGCATGATTACGATAAAAAAAAGCAAAATAATAGATTTAATTTAGAGTTTCACAGTTTAATATGTATTTATTACAATTGATTTCATTATATGAATTTAATGTTTATCTATAGAGTTGTGTGTGTTTTTCTTGATGGTAGAACATTTCTTATTTTATTTTTTAAATGATAGAATACTTTTATAGAAAATTATTTTTAAAATAAATACATACATTATAATACTAGATACTACGCTTCATTGTACACCACAAATTGGAGAAGTTTGTTGGATATAAATTATTTGGCTCTTCGATAACATCAATGTTACCGAAGCGCCAAATAGTTGCTAAATGATGATCGCACGGGCACTAAAATATAATATTGGTTAGATTTGCTCAATTTGGTTAAGAAAATAATGAATCCTTTGATTATTGGGTTTCTTGGCTATTATTTTGTACCACGAGGGAGAAAATAATTTTTCTTCTCTAGATCTTTGCGCGCCTAGGTGGAGTGTCTAGAGTGCGAAGTAAGTATGCTGAATAAAGACTGCAGTATAGCTAAATATCTTGTAAAGAAAATAATTATACTTAATTATCCTTACGCTATCCTATCATCCTTACGCTATTGGGCATCCTATCTTTACCGGCTAGAGTATGCTATTCATATGTTCAATTTCGGGTATATAATAGCTTTTCTTTTAATATTTCATGCTCACAACTCTTTTTATGGTTTTCTAAGTGGGTTCGGATATAATTTGAAATATTTGGGTTATTCATTTTATGATGGATTGACGGTTAGGTTTATATTGCGTTAATACAAATTTTAAAATATTTAATAAGGGTATCAAAACTTCAACATAACTTTATTAAGTCAAGTGCTAAAGTGGGAAACCGACCGAATGATCGATTTTAATCGATCGAACGAACGAGCGAGCTAAGGAACGACGAACGAAAAGCAGTCGGCGAGTCAAGGAAGTTGATTAAATGTCGATCGCACTTTATTCGGATTAGTTATCTGTGTTGTTCGGTACTAACTAACTAATTTATCAATGCGCTGAATGCAAACATTAAATACAAATGCAACGAATTCTCTAAATTTTAAATAAAAATAAAGTTTGGTACATGTGAAGATATTGTTTGTGTTGTTTTGTGTTCTTTTCGTGACCCCCAAAGAGCGAAACTTGCCAAACCACCTGCTGCCGGTAAGTGTTTTTGTTTTTGTACTCAAACAAGCTACCGCAAAAATACATTGCAATATATAGTAAAACAAACCATGGCGTACAGTTTACAATTGGAGTAATTGGCCATAAATCTCGTGCCGTTATAATGAGTTTACGGTACTTTTTAGTGAAGTTTCGCAAGAATTATAGCTTCGCTCGTCGATACAAAAAGTGCATCGTGCTGTGCAGTATGGTCAACCTTGGCTCTTATCGATCTTTGCGTCACAATAATTGACTAGCCAGGTAGCCGATAGCAGCTTGTGAGTATGCATAATTCTAAATACGAGTATAAGAAATCATACTGGATTTAAAAAATGCAAACAAACTTTGCGTCTGAAATAAAAATAAGATTTATCACGAGTATTATTCAAATATTGAATGAATATTGCCGATATGATGAATAAAACTTCGGCAGACATGCCATTTTGATACAGTATCTACAATATGATATACAGAGAGTACCTCAGGTTGTTTTATCTATTTACTTATATTTATAGTATTGTGTAGAATAGTTTATAGAATTCATCCAAAATTTGTTAATTTTTATTTTCTATATTTAATTTTGTAAATACATAAAGTAATGATTTTTAGGCTTCAATATTCAACTTTATATATAAATATGGTTATAAACTTTTTCAAGTTAATGAGTTAATTATATTAAGGATGTGCAGACCCCATTTAGCATCCACATTTATCCGGGATCAGAATTCATGGAATCATTAAAAAACAACATTGAAATAGCTGGAGCCAACAAAACTCACAAATTATTTTAAAAAATTTTCTTGCTTACTCTAAAAATAATGATCAATACCAATATTATTTTTTATGTGAATTGAATACCAGACTAATCATATACTCACTAAAGCCCCATGTGATTTTAAAAGATCAAAGGGAGTGGATGTTTTAATATTTGTGTTGCACTAGCAGTGTGTGCTATAACGCTAAAAAAAGAAATACATTTTGTGCCTAATGCATTGTTTGTATAATCATCTTCGCATTATTGCCTTTCTAATGAGACTAGTTTGGGGTACATGGTTGGATGGTTTCAAAGTCTACAGAAATAGGAGCAAAAAATATTTTTTTTTGTTTTATTTAAATATTAGGATTACAATTGTATTAGATAATGAAATTACCTACTCAACTAACATTTTCTGGTAAATATCCTATTGCTCTTGATGGCAATCCTGAAAATAATATTATAAATGCGAAGGTTTGTCTATTGGTATGTTTGTTTCACGCCTAAACGGCTGAACAGGTTCGGATGAAATTTGTTATGAAGGTACTCTTGGTAAAAAAAAGGCTACTATTTTGTACCAAAAAATGAAGTCAGTTAATAATTGTTAGTTAAGAGGTAACAAAAAAAATACAACTTATTTGACAACCTTCTCCTTTGGAAGTCAGTCGTAAATGATAGAGGTTTGATATAGTATGGATTAGTCCGATGATCAAGTTAACTATTTATTATTCAATAGAATGAGACATACTCAACAACATCATTGACTGTTAGATAGTGCCATCCACGAAGACGCGACCCGCTCTTTTTCTTAATCTCTTAGAACAAGTGTGGTTCCGCTAGTGGTTTAGTATTGTCGATACAATGTATACAGTAAACAGCTTCCAATGCGTGTAATTCTTAACCTGGGTTATACCTACTCACTGGCGGGTCTAGCGTTGTGATAAAGAAAGTTATCAGAACTTAGCTGCATGTTCTTTTGTGTCCGCTACCTGTGAAATCCGAATACCAAGTGCGAATGCCAAGTGGGGTATGAATTAGTGTGTTATTTTTAATCCACCGAATCCCACCCATCTGGAAAACCCCCACGGTACCAAGATTAAGGTCAATACTAATTTGGTGTAGTATTGCATCGGAACACGTGCCGGGTTCAACGATCGATAATCCAATCGTGCAAGCCTACAAGTATTGTAATAGAATTAGATAGGCCTTGTTCCAATCATTCACTCCTTTACCATTTACGGAGCACTCGAGTGTATATGATCAGATCAGGCAGTGAAAATAATACTTTTAACCGACTTTAAAAAGGAGCAGGTTCTCAATTCGGCTGTAATGTAACGCGATTTTTTTGAAGTGATTAAGCGACGGAACGAGCTGAGGGCTGCTTACCTGCTGGTAAGTGGCGACCCCCGCCCATGACAACAATAATGTGACTCAATATAAGATTTGAATTTTACACAAATCTTATCTTATATCATTCTGAAATCCAGACACGCTATAAAAACAGGAAAGTTTTGATAACGCTTTAGGAAAATGGCTTGTAACTTTCGGAATCAACTCTCATAATAATCTACTATTAAAAGCTTCTTATACCGATGTATCTGTCACTTGTTTTGATGTCACTCGGCTTCTTCTTCTTTCGTGTCGATAAAATAAACCTTTATATAGCATTTGCCCAAAAATTCGCTACGTCAGTTGCCCCTCTGGTAGCCCGCATTAAGTCACCCATAGTGCAGGAATTTGGGCAGGATCGGCATTCCAGCAAGTGCAGCTTACGAAAGCGGAAGATGACAGTAAAATCAGAATGGCGCAATAAAGATGCGCCTGAGTACACGTCCTGATTGAGGTGGTGTGGTGGAGTGTTGCAAGAGGAAAACGTTTTACTTGGTACGATGGTGGTGTTGTCAGGAACATAATCACAATAATAATAATCCATCCAAAGGTTGTCTGGAAGATATAGCTTCTTAGCGATAAGGCCGCCTATTGTACGTGTTCTAACTAATTGTCTAACATTGTATTTATCTGTATTGGTGTACAATAAAGTATTTTCATTCATTCAATCCTTTAAATTTATTTGTTTTGGCTTAATAATATAATCACGCATCCAATTGTCAAAATGGGGTAATGAGAGTGAAATTTAATTTCAATTGAATTAAATGCACTTTATAGCTACTTTCGCACCACCAAGGGGTGCGTGCAATGGGTTTTGTGATTTTAAGATTTTCAAGGGTAATCTAGATTAAACTAAATACATTCTTAAATTACAATACGATTACATATAAAATTTACATGGTTAAATTAATGGTTTGGAATTATGTCTGAAAACGATCATATTTTCTAAGAACACATAACTAATAACTAAATATATTTAGTATTTTACAGTCGTTGTAGACTTGACCTAAATTCACCAGTGCGTCATAAAAAATGATTACACTATCAGTACAGAATTTATTAAGACGCCTTGCGTTACCATATTAGCAAAGCTGTGATAAATCTCCATAAGATTTCCCACAGGTGCCAACGCTATCAGAGGTATGCAAAGTAGGTTACTTCCTAGATAGTATACTATCAGCCAATTACAGGTCAAGCGCCTTGCTCACACCAGTTTTAACCAGTTTTATCTAAGCAACATCGATTGGCGTTGTTGCTTTTTGAAAATCATGTAGAACATTACCAATGAATAGAGTTGTGCCTTGTGCTAAGTTCGTCCGTAGAAGTACATGCCTGACAATCTGCCACCAAGAAGTACTCGTATTGCTGTTTTCCGGAAAGGTGTGGGTGCCTCTGAAATTACAGGTTCAGAGTAATATCCCCGTCTCGGGTGATGGGCGCAACGGGGTACGACAGGTGGTATTGCTGTTGTTATGGGCGGAGGTAGCCACTTACCATAAGTTGAGCCTTCAAAAGGTCCCGACATTTCAGTAGCATAAACAAAAAGGAAATTTTGAGCATATATATAATACATGCAGTGGGAATGCGATTACTCAGATGAATGGACAAAATAAGAAACCTTTATAAAAATAGAAATTACCGGAATCGTAATATACATACATGTTATTCCAATGGTAGTGTGAGACAAGGGGATGATGATGAATAAGGCAATACGGTTTTTTTGTTAATAAAAACCTAGTCAATGTGTACATGCAATATTATTGTGAACGATCGGTATACAATCTAATTGGTGGACCCAATTTTGAACGACCGATGTGACACGTTAGGTTATTTTATATACTAAATTGTATTATTTATTATATGAATACATAATAATAGTAAAATACTAGATGAAGCTTTACGATATTTCCTATTTTTATTTTCTCGTGAAATCCTCCAAGATGGCGAAAATTTAATTTAATTTAAAATGTCACATTAAGTTGCATAATTGAGATCGCTTTTAGCCATTAGGCCTCCCATTGTTAATTGTCAATAGTTTATGATTGGTGATACATAAAGTATTATTTATCTGTGTGTCTACTGGCTCCTTAAAGGGCCGACTTTAATACGGTATCGATAAGTTGGCAAAATCGATGGTCGGCCCTTTAACAATCGTTTATTGTGTGAAGGTCCTAATGGTCCATTTAGAAATTGTTCAATCCCCCGTACCGTACTAGTTTTGTACCACTTTCTATTAATTACGCCTTTTCCAGCTTTTGTACACATTGTCAACGTTCTTCCGTGTTATTATCAAGATTTCGTTTTCCCGGTAACAGCTTTCTGCATAGAAATTCATAGAAACTTGCAAAAGGCCGCTTCTACGACCACGTGGCATGTTAGAAATTAGATCTCTTGATGGAGCCGCTAGAAAACAGCTGTAATGCTTTTATTAAAAATAAAAAAAACCAGCATTACGCAAAAGATCTGTTTCCGCCCGGGATCGAACCGGGGGCCTTGTGCGTGTGAAGCACACGTGATAACCGCTACACTACGGAAACTTGATATTACGCTGCGAAATAACAGAATGCTATCAGTCCATTGACAGCGTAGATTGAACGAGTGACGTAATTATGAGACAGTTCGAAAACAGCTCTTGATTTGATAATATCTAGAATCGATATATTAACCATTCGTTGGCAAAAGCTTATTGCTCTGTGGCGCACTAAACAATAAATTCAACCTTTCAAGTACTCAAACACAAAAACAGCTAATTGCAACAAAGAGTTGTCTGCAAACAAAAGGCTCATCAGATGCAATCTATTAAGTGTTGAATCACTACCAACAAAGGTCTCTACATTACACGCGATCTTATGGGACAAAAGGCTGCCTTTGAACGAATTGTTGAGTTTTAGCTTGGATTTGTATATGTTGAAATTATCTCTATTTCATAATATAAACTTTTGACATTGCTTCGTACCTGTATCATACCTACTTACCTACTAAACAATTATTGGCTAATTATAATAATTGAACACGTTTATACTTTAATTAATAGTACCTGTACGACTGAGTTTCGCTGGTATTTTTGTAAAAAATTGCTTTTTGAACATTTTTTGGCTCAGTTGGTCAGTTGGTTCTGCCTTTTGTGAAGTCTATACCCCTGTGATACAGGGAATCGCAGAAAAGGGGAAGTAGTGTTTAAAAAATCAAGTTGAGGATCATAAAGAGTTTTCTATTAATTGAAATGTATAAAACTGTTCTGTGTAAGTGTTCTTGTGCAAGATTATGTATTATGTTTGTTAATTAACGCAACCTTGCTGGCACATAAAATTTAATGGGACAGGTTTTTATAATAGGGATAAGATTACTATGGGAGTTGGCTTTATCATCGGGATTTTAATTAGGGGCTCTTAAGATGAATAAGTTATTACTTGTGCATCGACTTACGCTCATCTGACTCTGTAATGGAGTTTTATGTTGAAGTTGGTTCATAGGACCTTTTTTATGTGAATGAATTAAAAAATCCGGGCAAGTGCGTGTCGGACTCACGCACGAAGGGTTCCGTACCATTATAATATCGAGCAAAAAGAAACAAAAAATAAAAATAACTTTTTTGTATGAGAGCCCCCTTAAATATTTATTTTATTCTGTTTTTTAGTATTTGTTGTTATAGCGGCAACATAAATATACATCATCTGTGAAAACTTGAATTCTCTAACTATCACGGTTCATGAGTTCATTTACGGCTTATGCCCGAAAATTAGAAAGCGTCTTTTTTTGAGGATTCAATAATGAACTTACTATTTTATTTAAATTTTTTTGGATGTGCTGTACCTAATAATTAGGCTCTAGGTATTTTTGGAACCCTATAAAATATGTTAAAGCCCTTTTGAGGTTGAGACCGTAAACAACAACCCAAATTTGCCTACAGGAATGTCAACGTTATTCCTTTAGAACATATAAAATGAAAATCATAATTAATTAAACCCCCTTTTGATATAATTTTCGTGCAGTCTTGCATGTTAGTGACTCATAAATATATTTTAGGGATTACAATCTTTAGGGGTAGTTCCGAGGGGCTGGTATCATTGACCTTTTAAGGTGTTTCCTAATATAAAACATTCAATTAGGATCTGTACAAGCGGTTTGTTTTGTTTACATCATCAGACACGCAATTTTGATGCTGTAGAACTAACTGTACGGCAGAATTGTCCTGACAGGTACTGCCACTATTCATACCCATTTTTGCCGGCAAGCAGACTTACACTCGCATTGCTGTTCTGGTTTGAACATTGTGGGGTCGTTTTAGATTCATAGCTCTATAAATCTCACTTGCTAATACTCACGCCGTTGTTCCTGCACTAGGAACATAAGGAGGCTAGAATGAAAACTCGCACAATAGTTTAGGAAAAAGTCTGAGTACATTGCACCACGATTCAGATGGACAGTATTCTTTGGTCATCAACGTTAGGTTCTAGCCGCAGATAATATCTGGGAATGCAAGTCCAATAGCCTGTGTCGGCTTCTTTATACTTCTTCAAACTTGTCTTACCCATATCAAAAGATTATTTTCTTGTGTCGGTAAGTGGTCTCTCTCATATTGCCTATTTCGGAATGGGCTGGGTCCGTGCGGTAACCAGCCATAAATGGGGGACAAACAAGACCAACCTATTTCATTGAATAAGTGTTGTTTCGTGGACCTTATTTGAAGTGATATCGCAGCAAGTTTGTATTACTGTGTGACATGAAAGTATCTTTGGTTAGTAAGTTTTATACATAATTATATACTTAATAGATAGAATAGAAGTTGGAATCGTTCCCATGATTAGAAAGTACTTGCGGTTTAGCTCAATTCAATGTTAATTTAAAATATCTACCATCTGTCATGTACCCATGTAACTTAATAAATGGTTTATGATTTTTTTTTCTGGCAAGCTATAACAGCTTTGAATCACTCAGAATCCTCTCGGTAGTGGCACTAAATATAGGTAATCACTATATGACCATTACTGAATGTAATTCTCCAAATCACATACTGAACTTAACGTCATATAGAATGATCGACAAGCTACGAGTATTTTAGTAAAAATGCTAAAAAAGAACCTCTAAATTTTAAGTGCATATGAGCTACAAGCTATATTTTAGATCGCAAACACTTGATTGGAATTATCGAAATGACCTTGACCTTGGGTTATGTAGACCACAGAGCAAATCGGCAGACATTACGACTCAACCTCAAAGATAGTCATTTCTTTAGACTCCACTTAAGATCGTTTGGAGACGCCATAATTTACATACACTATTTGCGTAAGTAACTACCCTCAGTGTCTTAGAGTCACAGGATGATGCAAAAGGAGCAAGCCAAATTAGCAGTAGAACTTGTGCCAATTTCGTTCGGAGTAATACTGCTACTACCACTGCCAAACAGCGGCGCACTCGTTCTGCTGTGTGCCGGTGGGACACTGTGGGTGCTCTCACACTTCGGGTATAACCGGATTCGTATAGTTCTTTTTGGGCGGCATTAACCACTTAGCATCAGGTGGGCACGTGGCAACTCCTATATATTTTTTTCGCATTCGCATTTCCTGTTACAAAATGTTTTATCCACTTAATAGTCTCCTTGCTCCTCCCAACATTGCTCCTTTATATAATAACTTCACTTGATTTCACTGCTTTTCTTTCATAAAATAAATCCCCTCAAATGCCACGAGGTTAATTCAGTATTCAAAGTGACTAGCCGATAGCCTATTTCCCAAGCTATCCATCTCGATAGACGTTTGCATACAGTTTCATTTTGATGTCGTACCCGCAATCTGACATCGGTCACGATTCTACTTTCTATCTTCCAGCCCTTCTATGGACATATCTATGATATACGTGTGCTCATGTGGTAGAGATTAGTCGGTTTTGGTTTTTCTGTAATCTGTCTCTACTTGCATTCACTTGACCCGGTATTTTACAGACTTTTTTTTACTAGAATGCTAAAACTAAAATTGACACAGCTCTAGCTCACAACATGTGCATTGTGCACATGTTGTGAGCTAGAGTTAAAAACATATTTTTCAAAATTTGTTGAATTTAAAATTGTCTTACATGTTTTTATCTATTTTATCTATGCTCTTACTACGTTGGCACACCAATCTTTATCTCGACCGGTGAGGTTGGCTAGTAGAAAGTGTTTTTAGAATTAAACCCGCCTTTTGTCATACATGCAAATAATTACTTCAAATCAGCCATACTGAATGTTCATCCGAATAAGTTTCATATTTTTTAAAGTGGTCCTGATATTTGGTAAATTCGTAAGTGCTTTCGGATATATGGCTGATTGTCAAAATGTGTATCGAGTCAGGTAAATGTCGGTCGGGTCAGTTGTTATTTCAAAACTAGAGATATTAAAGTTTATTTATTAGAATAATTTTATGTACGGGTGTTTTATAATCATCACTAACTCAGGCTTAAGTAGGGATGATCGCACGGCGAGGATTATGATAGCGTCTTTTTGTATTTGTCTGTCACCACAGGTGGGTCAAAGTGGAATATGAAATTACGTGATAGGTGACACAAAGCTTACACTGATGGGATAACTTAAAATTACAACAGGTTCTTCGTCATTCAGTTTACATGTCGTCGGATACGATAGTAATTCTCTTGTTATTCTCTGTATTCTTCCTATATATCATTGAGGTTGCCTGACTTCGTACCAACATGAACGTATCGTATGTCTATCAAATATATATAGTAAAAATGACTTCGTGCCCGATTGTCGTCGGAAAATTTTATTTACACGCTTTCCTACTTTCCTCACAATGGATTGCTATTAATTCTCCATAGCGGATAGCGAATTGGTTATTTATTGATATAGTAAGTGAAGGCCGAATGATTTACGACAGCATTGTGTCGAAGCAGGTCCGTGCGAAAAATCGCAAGTGGCCCAGTTTTCCCGCATTCGTCAGGCTCACGCCACTTTCACCTATTCGTCACATCCAGGGTGCTTGGATACTGTCTATTAGTAATGGACGAATAATCTAATAGCATTAAGACTACAACAATTTAATCTACCTAGGATACCTTCGCTCGCTCCTAAACTTTGTATCATAGGGTTGTATTTTTGACTCTTATGCTTACTATGCCATTTACTTCTCACTTTCATCGCCAATTCATCGATTTAATTTGTAATATATAACAAACGGTGCATATCTCTTACATACGTCGGAGATTGATGCTGATGTCTTTACCATGACGCAAATACAAACTTGACTTCGTATGAGCATGTCTTACCTAAATATATGCTTTTCATTTTGCCAAAAAGGTTTTTTTCTATCTAACTATCTCAAACACTCCGCAAAAGATTATAAACTAATGAAATTATGAAAGTTCATCAGAGACAGTAGTTCATAAATTCAAAGAGTTATCCCTGACAGCTCAGCCAAAGATTGCATTCAACTATACTGACGCTATCTCTCCGAACAATGAGAGCCGAATCCATCAAGTGTTGTAATTCCGCCGATAAGCATAAACAGAAGTTCAAGTCCAATCAAAGCATTACAGTTCCTTTGAACATTAGCGTTCATGCATATAGGAGTTGGTTGCTTATCAACCTGTTGTTTAAAGTGCCGAAAATAAATGGTGCCTTACTCTGGGCAGCAATGGAAACTCAAGGTCAAAAACTTCTCTTTGTTTCATTTGGATGGTCTGCCAGAAAGTGAGGTCTCAATTCCAACAAAACTGGATTCGATGGTTACTGGTTTAGCCAGCTGGACTTGGATTAAGAAACTAAATACATTGAATCGTATGTCGCCGAGATAAATATAATTTAATTGATACCTAGATTTCTATACTTGCAGTGCAGCTTCTGGATTCTCTTAACAGATTGATTTCGTACAGCAACGTTCAGCATGACTATACAATGGATGGGTGCAAATATCATATTTGCACTGCTTAGTAGGACAATTGAAAGGAATTTTAGACTTATTAGAGATCGTATTTTAAAGCTTGAGTAAATGCCAATCTTGAAATTCTGCCAACTCTGATGTCGCCCGAAAGCCTCCGGTATGCCCTCCGAAGCACGGAAGCTTGTTTCGAATGCCACTAAACGGTTACTCATCCAATTATTAACCGCCCGGAAAGTACACGATCTATCAAGATCATCTAGGTAAGCTTCGCAACTAGCGCTTCAAGAATTCGGTGGTCTCTTGGTTGATCTCAGCTCATGCTCGCTCATTGACTATAGGCCTATAGTTCCTGCGTGCAAAGTCATTAGTGTACCTAAATCTGTTGAGAAAATCGGGTACCCACTATGCAAGCATCCTAAGGTCGTAGTTCCCACGATGACTCTACAGATTACACCCACTATAGCCAGACCCGTTGGTATTTGAATCTAAAAGTAAGTTATATGATATTACAAAAGTATCATGGGTCTTCATAAATTGGATAAGTTATCTGCTTGGCTCTGCGGGAGTCCGACTCAGCTGTTATGTTTCGTTAACTGTTTTAGAATAAGAAGTAGGTAATTGTTTATATTTTAAACTATAAATAGAAAGACTAGGAGTTTCTTAACAAAATATAGGTACCTAATAATTTTGAAAATTATCGTGTCACAAGAGAATTTTTAATGTTTATCTCTAAGTAAAGTTTATAAAGAAAGTTTTATTTTTATTTTCACCCTATCAAATTAAGAAAAAATCATTCAAATCTTTCTATGATCAGCGAAGAAGTCACGTAAGAAACCAAAAACACAGCCAAATTGAAAACCTCTTTTTATTGAAGTCTGTTAAAAATTAGACATATTTTGACTCTGCCTTCTGCGATGTAGGTTGTGAGATCGATTACCATCCAAGACAAGCATTTTTGTAACGAACATAGATGTTTGTTCTTTGTCTGGGTGTTAATATATTACATGTTTAAATTTATACAAAAAAAATCCGTGTAAAACAGCGGTTATGTGGTACAAGCTTTGCTTCGTTTGGCGCTGTGTGAATTGTCCATTAATGTTTATTGTTATTTGGTTGGTGTTGCATGTTGGAGACGGAATTAAAAATATTTATGATTCGTAAATTAACATCATACATTGAGGTAAATAGATTATCCTTCAACTAGTACTTGGCACTGTATATTGTACTTGCCACAATAATTATGAAATGCAAATGATCGCCCATGTAAATGTTCGATGATTATTAAGGTGAGACGTGAACGTTTTGCAATCAATTAGTGCTAAATCTAAATCATCAT
Source organism: Aplocera efformata (assembly GCA_921293045.1). Lineage (NCBI taxonomy): Eukaryota > Metazoa > Arthropoda > Insecta > Lepidoptera > Geometridae > Aplocera > Aplocera efformata. The sequence continues at coordinate 6,391,305 of OV121057.1, forward strand.
TAACAAGTAAAAGTCAAAAACTTTATTTCTGTTGAATTCTCAAAAGACGCGCTTCATGCCTTCATGTTAATAAGTTTAGCGCTTGTTCCAACCCTCCATGGGGACAAGATTGTTAATTGCCTTTTTCACTAAAATATAATGCGGCTGCTTTAGCAAACACTTTGCTAGTATGGCGTCGGTACCGTGATGGAATGAAAGAGTAAATGAAGAAGGAAAAAGTGAAAGAAGGGGTCTGTGTTTGTAATGGACCAGCTTAATTTTAAGTGGTATCCGGTGCCCAGAATAACTGGCAAATGATGTTTGCCTTCACCGTCTTGTGAACGTGGAATTACGCACATATAATTTTCAAGCGTTAACTGTGGTGCTCGTTTCAATTTAATAAATCAGCGATCTCCGCGAAGTCAGCGTCTTCCACTGGGCCATCACGCTTCTTCACCTAATCTACACACAGTACTCGCTGCGGCTTAGGTATAGTAGGTTCGGGCTACGGCAAATCTAGATGCTTAGGTAACGTACCTAGATGTACCAATTAAACGCAAGTGGAGATTGACAGAAGAAAGCAGGAGGCCGGTCACGGCGAAAGTGGAATGATCGTTAGCATTGAATAAATCTTGGGCATCGACAGTAATGCACGCGGTAGCCAACCGGTTGCATCATAACACTGTTTATTTTATGGATTTAAATATATTGAAATTGTAGTAAGTTCAAATTGGTCGACAAACTTGTTCATTTACTCATTACCAATGAATTTGGACACTTTCTCGAAACGTTGATGGACTACACCGAGATCCGGGACGTAACCGGAAATCGGTGCAATTACATTTACAATAATGATGATTTTGTATTTTTTACCGGTTTTTGAAAGGAAAGAGGTTTTCAAATTGGCTCTATTTTTTGTTTGTTATGCGCACTATCTTTGTTAAATATTGAGCCGATTTCGGGGATTTTTTTTTATTGAGTTCAGCCTTCTATTTTTGTAGGACCACGACATAAATTTAAGAAAAAAAAAGGCAGTGATTAGTAATGTAAAGTTAAAGCTTGCTCATATAACACAAAAAAAAAAAACACCTGATACCTTTCCTCTTTGGCAAGGGTGTACCTCTTACTAAGAACATCCCATCCCTAAGAATGCAAAATTAGTTGCAAATCGGTTTTACTTTTACGTTATTCAATTATAAAAAAAATGTATAATATATTCAGATCACCAATAACCCAACAGATAAAATTGTTGTTTTAAAAATTACATTCACCGACATAATTAAAAAATAATAGATTAATACATTTATGAATGCTTGATAACTTGTGTTCGGGTAATCCAGCAAGGGATGCAACTGCAATTTTACTGTCATTCATTGCTCTCTCTTACCAACGATTGGTAGTTTTTACCATTACAAATTTCCATAGTCAATAGGCCAGTTAACAGAGCTATTATTCCAATCGCGATACCATATGTAGGCGTTCCACCTAACAAATGCGACTAATAATGACTTAATTTTTAATGAACAAGCGCGGCGCCGCGCCATACACCCCGCCATTATTTTCCGCTTAGCTTGAATTCGATTGTCGACATGCATATCCGTTTCATGGCTATAATTTTAGAACAAACAGAGACTATTTTTTAGTGTATGCATGGCTTATTTGAAGAGTTTTCTTGCTGGAATAAATGGAATATGGGTATTTTTCAGCCGCGCAGTTTTCGAGTCCCACTAAAGACAAGCATTTTTGTGATGAACAAATATGTTTGTTCTGTGTCTGTATATGTTAATGTGTATATGTATAAATATGTATATGTATTTACCAAAAATATTAATTATTTAATTAAATTTTATCATTTATGTAGTTCTCATCGCTAGATGTCGCTGCGTTAAATGCCCATAAATATTTATTGTTGTCTTAGGATATAGGTTGTGAAATGTAGATAATAATAGTTGGTGGATAATATCACAGGCTGATAATATAATAACCTGTGGTTTCTCGTTGATGTCAGACCATGCTAAAACTCCTAATAAATTTCCTAATAAAATCAATTCGGTCTAGCCTAGTTTTTGCGAGACTAACGCACGGCAATTGATTTTATATACATAGACTATTAGAATTTTGTTTAAGTTCAGTATTGAACAAGAAAACAACATCATTTGATGGGTTTGACCCGTAAACTCTATTCTCAGAAGGATAAATAGATTTTATCAGTGTAATCCAAACAAGAACGAATCAACCGAAATCATAGGTGTGTCTAAGATATAAAACAAAATAAATATAAAGAAGGTTTAGTTCCCAGAAAAAGAAATAAGGGACACGGTAATCTAATCATTACGTGTCATTACGAACCTCAAAAACCGTTCTCATACAAATCGTGACTGGAGAAAAAAGCAGTTCAATGGAATTCGGTGCATTCTATGGTTGTCTGTAGTTTTTTTGGCGTTCATTAATAAGGCCGATTTACTCATTATAATTGACTGATAAAAAATCTAATCAACCAACTTAAATACTTTCATTACCTACTTTACGCAAAAAATGTAGGTAAAAATATAATGAATCGTTAGTTATGCTTAACTCTTAACTATCATCGTCCTCACATATACATCGATAAGATTTGTAGTGTTTCCAACTAACCTATCGACACACCCGCTAGTTTAATAATTTATTTAATCTGTGCCCGTATGTTCGTTATCTGTGGCAGGATCTTGTGAGGGCTTGTCCCTGCGTGTCCTAATGGTAATGTTTGGGGATCGGTGTGTGGTCGACCGGTTACTGACTACTATTATTGTCTCCGTAATCGTTGATAGTAAACCTGCCTTCAAAGCGAGGAGTCCCGTTATCGATTACCAAGCTCGGTTGTGATGAGCACGAAGTTAGTTATCGGGTCTTGGATGTATGTGTTTTAAAATAACATTAGTGAGATAAGAAATTTAACGAATGTATGAATGAATGAATGAATACTCTTTATTGTACACCTCGATAGAAACATACATAACACAAATAAATTTAACAAAACAATCACAAAAAAAAAAGAGGTTACAATGGGCGGCCTTGCAAAAGAAATCTGGGGATTGTATGGGGAGGACTGGCCTCATAGCTCAGTAGTAGCTCTGCCTTCCGCAATGTAGGTCGGAGGTATGTAGACATGTAGTAAGGCATGTAAAAAAAAAGTGATATATATTTTGTCTGATATTTGGTTCCCATAGTACAAGCTATGCTTAGTTTGGAGCTAGGGCACTTACTAGCTGACCCGACAGATGTTTTCTTGTCTTGATTCACAATTTTACAATCGGCTGTCCATAATGACCCCATAATGTAAAATGCACATTCAGTTTTCTCCCATTTTTCGACCAAGACGTTTTTGAGTTTTAGCGAGACTAACGAACAATAATTTATTTATATATTGTATATTAGGTAGAAAGATATAATTTATTTGCGTTAGTGCGTTAATGAGGCCGTTGAACTGAATAAAAACTAATTAAATACCTACAAAACAATAGGCATAGGAATTTTACATCTGTGGTTCCAAATGGCGAACGTGTTTGTTCAGTTGCTTTACTTTTCAGCAAGTATTTTTCGTTTGATGTTCCTTAAAGATTCTTAAACAATGTTTGGTAAACATTACTTTTCGACAATGTCGGCCTTCGGTTTCACAATTTTACTCATTTCCATCTTGTGTACTAATTGACTGATTTAAAATTTATAAAACTGACGTAAACATGAAATAAGTTTAGTATGGGCGAAAAAAAAAGTCACAGGAATGTCTTCGTTTCTTTGGGTTCGAGGACATGCCATTTTGCCCGCAATACTTGCCTTCACCTTTAAAGTAGGAGGTGTGAATTGCGCTCATAATTTTTCAGGCGAAAAACATTTTGTGTCACATATGATAACAGCGACCTTCAGATTGAAAATTTGTAACATTTAGTCACTATTCTTCGTACCGTACCCTACCAGCCTCTTTTTCCACCTTGGGGATACAGCTTTAGTGAATGGGGTCATGGTTCTCAAGGTTATAGAAAATGTCGGTTTGGTAGTACCTATTAGGTACTAATGTTAACTATAAAACATAAAAGTATTTAGGCACCTGGAAAAAGGCACCTGGGAGAGAGAATTTCCTCAAACCTATCACCCACTATTTTCCAATTTCCGAGCTTCTCAAGCACAAAACGGTGCTTGTGCATTCGCTATTGTCTTCATTGTGACTTCAATGGCTTTCTTGACCTTAGCTCGTTTCATTGCTTTGTAAGCCAAGAACATACCCAACGAACGACACGTTTACTAGCCCTAGATTATTTGAGTAAGATCCCACTGCAAGGCAATTTGCGCTCATGGTCTATAATTCAACTGTGAATAAGAATTGTTAAGTAGGATCGCCATCGACTTCGAGGTCTGCCGTAACGTAACGTTGTGTGGATCCAATTTTTGCTTCAAAACTCCGACACCAGAGCTGGCCACTCATACGAAAGAAGAAGAATTGGTGTTTTTTTTGGCCTAAAGTTCGTGCAATATGTGGCAAACATGTACGGCCCAATTCCAAGTTTAGTGGCTGAGGAAACGTAAATAATATTGGTTTAAGAGCGCAAAATTATACTATATCCTACCGTATACTAATACGGCGCGTTTTCCTACACGTTTTGACTCGCCTATCTAAGTTAGTAGAAGCTGAGAAGCGAGAACTTCGATTCCCGGCTGAGGCTCAGTCTTGGCTGAGAAGTGTGCCAACGGATTTTTGGAGTTTTTGTTTTCGAATGCTTGCGTGCATTTTTTTGTCGCCTGGGAAAACCTAATGTTGATTGCACTTTGAACCATTTCTTTGTGACATATTGTGGCACATTGGTAATATACAAGAGCTCAATCGAAATGATACAGCTCTTCTGCAAGCTCAGCCAATCACAGAAAAAGCTACTAAACATTGTATTCGGGCCCGTTCGCTATTCGCGTTCTTTATAGACGGTGTTGTTTGTGCTAGGTAACTAAATGTATGTTTATAGTTTCACTTTGTTGGAAAATCGTTACCTACATTTGATAAATGTTCTTCGTAATAATAAATTTAATATTTAACAACGTTAACGCCTTTGGAAATGTAGTCATCATGCACATTCGTAATATTTAAATAGTTACCTACTTTCCTCTATTATTCGGTTGATAAATCGTTACTTATTAGCCATGTTATTGGCTTGCATAAAAAGTCTGTGTGTGAACTGAAACGTTTTGATTTTCTCATAATGGTGATTGGATTTTTTTAAGCAGTTTCTAGCAGTTCGGGGCCGTTGGTGAGTACCCTAAGAGCCCTTAAACATTGCGCCAACCGATCTTGATGTAACTTGCCCTATTCCTTAAGTTAAATGAAGTATGTAGAGCAAACATAGATTTGGTTACGTAATGACGAATAATGCCTCCTAATTCGGAACCGTGGGTGGTTAGAACAGTAGTGTGGGTGCCGTTGAAAATACAGCCATATGAGGCGTTACATTTCCACTTCAGAGTGATGGAAGCAACGCAGTGTGACTTGGGTCTTATTGCTGACTTCGGTAGGGGAGTGGATATTGAGTCGAATTGCTGTTTTCTATGGGCGGCGGCGACTGAACATCAGAGAGGCCGCCAGACCATTCAATCGCTGAATCGCATATAAAAAACAGATTTCGTACGTAGGTGTACATTTCAACCTAGAAAAGACTTGCTTTTGAATGACACTGTTAACTGGAGACCCAATGGCCAGTTAGTTCCATTACAACCTTAAATCCCCTCAAATTATGTATTCAGCCCAACAGTTACTCATTTCTTATGTTAATTGAGCATTACTTGCATTCCATGGGAACCGAAATATTTGGTTTCAAATATACGAATTAAAGAAATCAAACGCTAAACATAGATTTATCTTGTGCATGTGGGTCACTGTTATAACCGTTGGCCCTTTGATTAAATTCACGTGTCGATGTGATATATTGATACATGTTTTCCGATATTTTTTATGCATACATGGAATCGATATGATATTTTAAACGGACTTCAAACAAAGAGGTTCTTAATTCGGCCGTATGTAATGTCGTTTCGAAGACTCTTTTTTTTAAATTTTATAGGGTGTTGTTTGAGATCTCCGAAATTTGTTTCAGACCATCAGTCTGAAACAAATTTGGGCAGGATCGGCATTCCAGCAAGTGCGACATTGTCTGCAGAGGAGTGCCACATTCGCATTCCGTCTCGGTGGTGTCAACCATACACTACCGAGGGTGGGTCAGGTGGCTCAGGTGGCAGTGGTGAAAGGAGCCTCCACGCGGCGCAACCCGGAAGCAGCTAGGTAACGCAGTACCTAGGCTGTCTAATCCTCTCACCACGATGGATAAAAGTAACAAATTTCGTGAAGAGATTTTACCCCTAAGGCCATAGAATGAGGGATTGAGTCGGTTTTTTTTAGATTTTTAACCCCCGTCGTAAAAGGGGCTTAAGTTTAAAAGTTTGTAGTGTCTGTTTTACAAGTTCTGTGTGTCTGCCTGTGGCATCGTAGCGGCCTAACGAAATGGTCGAGATGGTTCTTAGCTATAATTGATACTGATGAAGTTAAGGCGTTAAGACCATTACCCAAACTCGTTAGATTTTACATTTTACTAAAATGAACTTTTTTTTTCAATTGTTATCTTCCTCCTTCCTTCAAATCGCCTCGTTATCAGAAATCGAACACTCAATTCCACTACGAGGCTATCATCTGTACTCTATGTGGAAATTACACGATGCCCGGGCATTAGGCTTATTAAAGGCCACGGTAATAATGTACAGTTATTTCAAATGGCCGAGAACCTTTTATGTTATCGATAAGCGATGTTATGGAGGTATCGCCTGATGATAACTTCTGGACGTAGGTATCATCTAAGTTGGTACGTTTTAAAGTCTTCCAAATGACGAAGTTAACTATTCGGATGTATTTTTTTTTATTCTTCGATATTTATCAACCGATCTGTTGAAAGATATGCTTTCAGATTTGTCGAATAGAATTTTTTATCAAAGTCGGATCAATAATTTGTTTTTTCAAATAAAAATCTGGAATTGCAAATCTGGAAACAATGAGTAAAAGAAATTGCGTATTTTACTTGCCTGTGACTTATTTCAATCGCCCATTGAAGGCCGGTTTGGATGGTTTTTTTAAATGGTAGGGTTTACCGCCTTAGGGCGAGAAAGTATTGAAGTCAGTTTTTTTCGTTTTTTTTATAAGTAAATTTTAGTGAATATAACGCTGAAAGTACGTTAAAATCTACTAACTCCCCCATGAATTTCTTGTGATAATTTTCTTTGATTTTAAACAGTTTTTTTAAACAATTTTATTATTTAACGCTACCTAAATACATAGTTTATATTCTGCGATGATATAAACTATGTTTTTAGTTAGCATAGCTGTTTAAAAGGCAAATGGTCAATAAAGTATCCTAACATTAGGTTTCTGACTAGGAGAAATTTGAATTATTCATAGAAATAACTTTCATAGTATATTTCAAAACTTGTTGCAAAACACTTATGCAACATGTTTATTAAACAAGGTTTATGTTTGCACATGCAGCAACTTTTATGGCTAAAAAATGGATACTATGATCGTAAATGGGGCCCCGGAAGAGCCCCGAGCCGCTACGCTGGACTAGTAGTAAATCACTAAAATATATATTTTATTAAAAAGTCTAACCTCTTTATTTCCTTTGAATTCTAAAGAATTCAGATGGAAACGTAAGTTTTCATGATATTGTAGGATCCGTCAATATTATGAAAACATGATTGCTTGGTTGGCTGCCTTGCCTTCGAAGCGTAAAGTCTCGGGTCTAATTCCCGGCAAACTTTGATAACATGATTAAAAAAAAATCTTAAATAGATTTTCCTGAAAATTACCGAAATATAAATAAGCCAAACCGGTCGAGCTGTTTTCTGGTTTCCGCGAGACTAACGCATGTCAGTTGATTATGATATAAATATAGGTTATAAAGCGGTATTAGAATTTTCATTCTCCGCAAATTAATGTACAGATTTTACAACTAGAAGACAGATTTGAGTGAAAGGGTTTAGATTATACTTTAGTCTATGGTCCATTGAGGCCAGAGACAATTAATTTTCTGTTAACGGTGATTGTAAAGTCAAATGTTATTTAGATATGCCGGATAACTCGTATGAAGTTCTGGGTAAACATATGTTACGATAGCATATATATAGTTATCTCTAATTAATTTAAACTTTTGGGGAGGTCCTGTTGCTCACATCCGTAGGTGTGTACCCATTGATTCCCTACACGTACCCCCTAGGTGGTGCTATAGGAGCAACCAAAAGTAGCAGTACAACTTGTGCCAAATTCGTCCGGAGAGGTACTGCCACCACATATGGAATCTGCGCCAAGCAGTAGTGGTTGCATTACTGTCTTCCGGTGGAAGGGTGTGGCTGCCGGTGAAATCACACGCGCATGAGACGTATCATCCCTGTCTCGGGTGATGGACGCAGCAGGATGAATGCGACTCAGTGTAAGATCCAAATCTTATACTGATCCGCATTACTGTTGTCATGGGCGGGGGTCGCCACCAACAACCAGGTGGGCCCTCAGCTCAAAAAATAAAATAAAAATAAACTTTTGTCCATGAGTAAACTCTCACTTCGATTTAATTGCTAACTCAGTTTGATGGAAATACTGTTAATAAGCGTGTAATTGAACATCTATTTTTGTGCGAATCTTTATTTCTTTTTCTTTTTCTGAAATAAAAGTAACCAAGTAACTCCTTATAAAATCAGCTATCTACCAGTGAAAGTCCCGTCAAAATCGGTCCAGCCGTTTCGGAGATTAGCCGGAATAAAAAAACAAAATTTTTAATTATTATTTTTTTTCTATAACCTTAAGTATTATAGTATGTACATACTTTCAAATGCAAAGCTTTTTTTTTAACATTACAAATAAACACTTAAATTTTGTTTGGTTGTATAGATGGTATTCTATACAACCAAACAAAATTTAAGTATAGTGTATGATTCTGTGATGCCTCGATACTGTTTGTATGATGAAAAATCATACGTATGTTTGCAAACGCTCGCGAGTTTGTAAAATGTGCAGGCCTAAGAAGAATGTTTTAATGGAGCGAGATCCACTTATTGTTTTTTTATGTAACGGAAGTGATACATTTTAAAATACAATCCTTGCAGTAGTTATTGAGTAGGCGAACCACTGGCAGAGTAGACCACTCTACCAGTTGTTCGCCACAACAAAGTTTATTACAATTTTCCGATCTGATCATTGTCAAAAACTACCATGGTTTGACTGTTTTCCTCCTAGCTCTTAGCCTCCCAGCTAATGTCCTCGCCTTTAATGCTACATGACGATGAAATTGGTAATTAATTGAAAGTTCAAGATTTAAGAACCTGTTGTGCTATTTTGAACATTCCCCCGATGCGGTGTAAATCGAATCTTTTCATTTCATCAAAAATGAAACTTACATTGTTTTTCACTTCAGTTATCGCTTTGTTCGATTATTACGGACCACCAGACTCAACAAATCATGCAAGATAAACGTGTAAATGACAGTGTATTGTCTTATTTCCATTCCTTTAAATTACTGAGCCTGCGGTGTGTATAACTCTAGACATTTTGCATCCAGATGTTAAGAATGGAGGAGTGAAACGTTTTGCAGTCTCCGATTTGAGGCTAAGCTACTTACTATAAGCCGACACGAGATAGATGATTTGTTTCAACAACTAAAATCGCCATGAGTATTCGTGTAGTGGTCTTTTCTCTTGAGTTATGTTGTGATATTTCTGTTTTATTGATATTGCTAAGATTATTTCCACCTTAGGTCGCGCTGCGATGTCATGTAGATTGCAAAATGAACATAGTTTCACTGGTTCGAACCTAGTGCCCTCCAAACACTAACATTACAGTTGCCATAGCAACATTGTTATAAGCCGAAAAAAATGTATAGGACATTTTTGACATTTAACAATGTTGTTATGGTATTAGTAGTCTATCTTTAGCTATCTGTTAGTCGATTGTACGGTTTGGTCGTTATTGGATTTGTTAACTTCAGATTATGACACCGGTGTCATGAACTTGAAATAATTTTGTAGATTTTCCTCTGCACTACAATACAATCGTTCATTCGTAGAGGTCGGAGTATGGGGGAAGTTATGGCTGGGTCAGTGTGAAATGCGTGGCCAATTGCTGATCGAGGTTAGATCCCGAATGCCGACCTGCCTCCGGGCATCGTGGTAAGCTATCCGTGCAGCAACGGTAAACAGCTGATTTACGTGATGTAAAATAAGTACCAAGAAATAGATTTCATGATGAAGCCTTGGTCCTGTTGCCAGCGTTCCGTTCGAATACGCATTTATGTTTAAAAATCTTGGAATTTGCAAAAATTTAACTGTGTGCGTCTGGCTTGGGACACATGCAAAAATGATCACGAGAAATATCATTTGGATTTTTTTTTAATTCAAAAACCAGCGAAATTCCGCCATTAGGTTGTACCAATTTAGAATCTAGATTTAAGTTGCGACAGTTATAATACAATTATACAGTATTATATGACGAAATAAATAGGTAACTAATCAACCTTGTTAAATTAGAAAATTAATAATGACTATTATGCTTTATCGAATCTACATATACACTGTAAAATAAATAAATTATCAACTATACATAGGTTCACGCTTATCCCTAAAGAAAAAGCAGAGCTTTAAATGTAGCACATCTCAACTTGTAAGTAACATTCCAAACGTCCCGATCAGTAGCAGCAAGCAAAGCCGAGGTCCGTACCTAAGTGGTGACCTTGGCTGCTATCGCATAAATTTAGTTTAAGTCTGTCGAAAGCCATCTTCTCTCACCAAAAGCTCAGGTAACGTTTTCAAGGCCATCTGCGATCAACAAATTATAGTCCATTCATGAAAGTCATGAAAGCTTGCAACTCGCGGAAACTAAAATGATTTAAAGCCATGATACAGTATTTCAAACGGATATATTAAGTTACAATAACAATGCAAAAGAATATCGACTTTGCAAGCAATATCTGACATATGCGCATCTGACCGCGGCTACGGCCTACGCAATTAATGGTATTAAATATCTTTCAATTTTTTTTTCTTTATGTAAAAAATGTGACGGGACGTGCTTAAGGCCCACCTGATGTTGAGTCTCTGGTTACCTTTGCCCATAACAACAGCAATACGACTTAGGTCTTTCCCGACCGAAGTATGAGAAGACCCAAGCCGTAGCTCGTTGCGCGCGTCACGAGACGGGGATGTTACGTCATCCACACCGTGCCACCGGAACATAGCAATGCGAGTGCACCACTGCTTGGCGACAGATTACCAGGTGTGGAGGCAATACTTCTCCGGACGGACTTTGCACAAGTTTTACTGCTACTTTTTGTTGCTCCTTTAGCACCGCCCAGGTGCAGGTAGCACGTGTAGGAACTTTGAGGGTTTTCACCAACGACGCGAGCAACTGGACCCCCCCAAACTTATAAATTGATAAACCATTGTCATCTCATTTTATTGTATTAGTAATCTGGTTCCCATAGTACTTGTGCTTAGTTTGGGGCTATAGTATATATAAGTTGACTCGTTAGAAGAAGAAATAGCTGTGTTGATATTAAATTCAGTATTTAACAGTACACAGTAACAACTATTATACATTATAACATCTAAGCAAGTTTACGAGTCAAATATCAGCGGAGCAGTACGCACTAATAAGATTGCAACGGTACTCGACCACTGCTGGCTAATCCAGCCCGCTAATTGTATGAGCTTGTGGTGCCTGTGTAGAGAAAGAATACTGTGTAAGCACAATTTTCATTGTACGAACAGCAACTAAATGAATTGCCTTGATGCCGTACCAATCCATAACGTTCCCATTGCAAATTAAACCTACTCTCAACAAGCTACTGTAATTGGTATAAGAATTAATTGCTGTAGGTCACGCCGGTTACCATTTCTTTCAAGTTTCCAGAGCGCGCTTCCATGTTAATATGCATACGTAACATTTATATTATTATATCGAATTCACAGAGATGTTTCCGCATGTTTATACGGTACCATATCTGTTAATTCGATATTTTTAAACTAATATACAATAGAAAGTTCCAATAATTTTCATACGAAGTAAAAAAAAATATAGATGGCGCAATATTTTATGACTTATGTTATGAAGCACGTATATCATCAACAATAGAAATGAATAATTTATTATTTATTTTATCTACTATTTTTACTACTACAGCTGTTACACCTTCTAATTTTCACTGCACTCGAAGATTAGCACTGCATACCTATGCAGTGCTAATCTTCGAGTAAAATGGTATCGTGACCTGGCCAGGCTACGTTAGTTCATTTATTTCCCCTCTTCAACTTCCCAGCATATGATTTCATGGAGTCTGATTTAACGGAGTTGAGTAGGACAATTGTCCGATTACCTAGATGTAGGCTAAACACCTCGTATCGTTGATTAGCGCTTACGTGCACCGTAATTATAGACGCGTAACGCACAATCTGCGTTCTAGCTTTCCTCATAATCAGTGCGATTAGACCTGACTTACTGACTGACACTAGTTGGTGCCTGTTATGTTAGCTATTAATGATGCTCCTACATAATAGGTCCCCTAGCACTCACCTGAATTATATCTCATTAATAAAGGTATGCTTTTTAACAAGGAATTACCTGATGTTAAGCGACTATATAGCCGATGGTAGCCTAGATTGAGAACTTGTTAGAATATTTTTAAGCTGATCACCTTTCGCTACGTATTGAAACTAGCTTTGTGACTCATCAGCATCAGCCTATAATCCGCTGCTGAAACATGTCTTAAAAGAGACACAGTACTTTTTGACCGACTTCAAAAACGAACGAGGATGCTTTTTGTATTTTCGTTACGCGTTACGTTAAGTAACAATTTTTATGATTCTTTGCGGACCGATTTTTATGATTCTTTTTTATTAAACTTGTTATTATTTTTTTAAATATATGTATTTAAATTTGTGAAATATGGCGCATAGAATTTCATGAAGAAATCCCACCCGTCTAGGCGTACAATACGTAAATGATCGTAATGTAGGCAAGGTACAAGATAGCAAAAAAATATTATAAGAAGTAGACTCCTACCTTCCCGAGTCCACAAAAAGCTTTCAAACATGAACAGGAATGTTTCGTGTCAGTTTATTCTGAGATTTAGTTAGAAGAAATAGCTTGGTGGCAAATTAATAAAACGCTTAAAAGGAGGTTCCGAAATAAACTAACATCTGGCGTGTTGCCAGCACTTTGCTCATCGCTCTGAACAAAAATGGATTGATCCTTATAACATGAGAGACTTGCTGTCCTAGTATAATAGCTACAAATAGCAACATTGTTGCTACAGTTCCTATTGTTCTGATAGTGCTTTGCTAGATCGTTTTTAACTACCTAAGTAAGAGTCTTTAAAGTTTCATTAAAATAAAAGCAGTATTTTACGAAGGTATGTAAAAAAACGATCAAAACGATTAAAAAAACTATGGATCAAAAATACATCGCTCTGATTTAAAATGAAAGGATTCAGATCTAAAAAAGATAAGCTTATGCATTGGTTTTTGGACAGTACTTATTTTTAACCGGAGTACCTTACCACAGGAGAACAAACATACAAAAAATACAATTCAGTTGTACTTTTTTTATGTTTGTTACGTTTTGAAAATTCTTTTTTATTCGTAACGATGGTCTCATAGAATTTTTTTATTAGAATTGGTTGTATAGTTTTGTTGTTAAATCTAATAACTGGAATAAAAATATCAGCCAAGTAAATGAAATTGCGTATTTTTTTAATCTGCCACATGTGTGAGTCCTTTACCTTTTCATTGGTCTTCAAAGGGACTTTGTAGTTGTGTGCGTCAGTAATGGCTGAATCCTTTTAGAGCACATCATCGGAACTTCTAAGCATTCTCCAAATGACCTCACTTCCTTCGTACCGACAGCTTTTTGTCGCTACGTTTTGGTCAGATGGGCGGATATCCATTGATGGATAGTCCCTGACAGATATCTTGACTTATAATGGTTTCTTTTCCATTAATGTGCATGTAATGGACCGATGGAATTTATTATAACATAGAGCACGGTAGCCGAGTGGTACGAAACTTGGGAAATTTCAGAGTTGCTGGTTCAAATCATGACCTTTGAGCTTTTTTTTAAATACAGGAACAGTTATTAGCTTCTCGGGCATGAACCGCTTAAAGGTGAATGCACATTAATTGCCTTGACTTAAAACTGATCGTTTCTGTATATCGGAGTTAGGGGCTCAATTTTGGCCCTATATCTTTGTAAATAATATTTACATATAAGTTTTAAATTTAACTGTTAAGCTCCGAATATTAAAATGAATATACTCTCTTTATTTCAGGCAGCCGCGCAGTAAACGACTCCTTTATGATGAAGATATATTATTAGGTAAGTTGTTTATACGTCACTATTTTTTAAACGATTTCCACCACTAAGTCTTCTACCACCAACTCAGATCTAACTAATACTCTAATAATAAATTATCTAAAGGAACGTTAATTATTATCCATATTAGAAATTACAAGTAGTTGTGTTTAGCCACAAATTGTGGCACCAATATAAAAAAGACTTTTATCTTGATGTCTTTTATAGTCCTCGCTCGTTTTGCTTTGTTTCCGATATTCTATGAAGCCAGTATTGCGGCGATATTTTATTAACCCCTTGATGTTATCACTACCGAGTCCCAAGTTAATCTCAATGTTAGTGCCAACGGGCACGCTATTTATACAATGGCTAAGAGTTCTGGAATGTTCGATGTAAAGCAATTCTAGATGTAATCACATAAGCAAGCAAATTATAAACATTCTAGTAGTTTTAACAAGTGATCAATAAAATTTAATACCGACCTTTCCAGGACTCGGGACGGCTCCGTTTTTGGTAATCAGGAACTGAAAGAATTTCTTGAAAATACTAGGATTATCATCATCCGCTTGCCCTTTTCCCAATTTCCCATTCCTCAATCAACCGCTATCGAATGATTAACACCTTTTTCTTTCATAGCATCCCTTACACAATCCAACAATCTTTTCTTTGGTCTTCCTCTTCCACTTCCCTTCCGTCCAACAACATTCATATTCGTCACTCTTTTTGTTCTTTCCTCCTCAATATTAAAAAAAACTAGGATGCAATAACTTACAACCGTTGTTATGGTAATATATTGTATATAGAACTTAGGTGCTCTAGATACTTTTTGATAATAATGTAATTAAAGATCTGATAGCAAATAAGGCACAGGATATCCAATTACATATTACAGTTGTTATATAATTAAAACAATGCTACATTTAAACTCGTCTACTCACACTTTCTCCTGTCACGTGTATCAATCCTTATCACCATTGAACCGTAATGTTATGTTCTATGTTTATATCTGTGTAGAAGTATACGGTCCTTGAGTAGAAAACAAGTGGACGTGGTATTAGAATGAGGTAGTGATAATGAGTTTCTAAAATCATACTCGCACGATTATTTATCGAATATGCGAACCCGGTATAGGTATTGTATGTGTAGGACGACATTTAATCAAATTAAAGGGTAAGAGATAGTCTTAAGTGACACCAGAAAAGGACGAGTTTCTCATGCCTGTTGTTTTCTTTGAACCTTGAACCTCCGCGAAGTCTCCTGCAGATAACACATGCGTAAAGATATTAGGTCTGTGTGAGAGACTCGTGTCGAAGGTCGTGTGTGTGTGAGAGACTAGGATCAGACCTTAGATTAGGGTCGATTACAATTTTTTTGTTTTAATTGCGTTTCCATCAAATCTACTCGATTTCAGTGTGTTTTGACCACGTCCATTGATTTGTTACCCTTGGTACGTAATAATCATTCTACGGTTCAGTGGTCCCGCAGCCAGGCGGTGGTATCCCGTGGAATTACTCATTTTACGCACCATGGCGCAGACAGAGAATTATTCACTTAAAGGCAAGAATATATCGCTAAGAAAGGCTACATTTCTATGTAGCCTTTCTTAGGGATATATTGTTTGACAATGCTGGCCGTAATTGCAAACCGGATCGTATGAGTTGATGGATATTTTATGGTTCTTAAATAATTTAATTTGTATGTACTTAGAATATGCACTCTGTGGCATGATTCACCTATGAAAACTGCAACCGATGCGGCCATCCTACCAACTGGAGCTTGTGACGCAACATGCTGAAAATAACTCGCGCTATGACCTTTTTGCAATGCACCTTTTCTAACATTAGCGGTTAATCCACTGCAGAAATAGAAATACGCTTTAACTTTCTATAATTCTATTGAAAGTATTTGATCTCTTATTCAGCAATTATTTTTTTTAACTTTCGTCTCTAAAATAACATTTGACAATTGGGTATGAGAATTTTGTATCAATTCGGTTGAGCTTTCGACCAACTTGACCCGAGATCGTCCGAAAGTGCCCATTTTTGTGTACGCGCACGTTTTCGGTCGGTCTGTGTGGGACATTGATGATTTTCAATAAAGTTTATTCTTAACCCTATAATTACAAAATGGATATCACAAATAGCAGTAATTTTTCTTAGTCCCTTGTTATATTTTGAGTTGTTTTCGCGTTTCCTTCTTGTTATGACAAGTATAAATAGAACCGCCTCACTGATAGGTGAAGGACTATCTACCAGGTATGGCGGCAATGGTTCCTTGCGCACCACCCGACCTAAAGAAAATATATTTCTACACACATGTTTCTTGTATGTATTTCTTTTGTTTTTCTATTCGTAACTATTGTTGTTTCTATATTCGTAATTCGTAATGTATTTCTCTATTGTTTCTCTATTCGTAACTAACGAGTAAGTTTAGTTTTTGAGATTGAATGTACTTGTGTCTAATAAAAATATTTTATTTCAAAGTATCCAATCCAAGACAGTTTTCGTGTCAACGGCAGTCACGTGAACAATAACCGCCTACCAGCCGACGCAAATGTTACACGCGTACAGTTGCACGTCGCTGCAGCCGTGCCCACGCGCATGTTTCCATGTGTTTAGTACCTCATTTATAGATGAGATACGCGGAGATAGTCGAACATTTTCGAGGCTAATATAAATCACGACAGTGGAGCGCACCTGGCGAAGCTTATTACAGTTACAACCAAAAATGTACCCAGGCATACATTAGGTCGTCCTTCACCATTAGCTAGTGTTTATCAGAGAATTTAAGACAATACGCGATAAATAGAAAATAAATAAATATATGTGTATAGATATATATTTTCTTTTATATTTTTTTATTTATAGTTTTTTCTTTTTCTTTAATGTAATTCTTAGTTTGAACTTACAAATTTGTAATTGTTGAGAGAGTTCACGCTGGCGATATAGTTATAACTACGAGTTTTACCGTAATGTTTTCATTAATCGTGTATTATTTTTGCTTGTCCCGGAATAAAGATTTTTCTATTTGTATTTTTGAAAGCGTCAGTGTCCCCTCTTCACTCATCATCATCTCAATAATCATAGAATTTTGAGATGTTCTAACTCTTACGACACACGTCATAATCTGACATGGCGCCTACGTATCGGAAGCAGTGTTTATTCATATTTAAGACTCTTAACCGGTAGTGGGCATAATGGCTCATTGTTGAACTGGGGTAACGAGAACTATTGTTTTTGTTGCTTACGATGCAAGAACGAAGTGTAAAAACATAACAATATTGTACTATAGTACAAAATGTATACAGGGTTGTTTAAAAAGCTTAGTTAATCAAAAGTTAACCTAAAATTTTCATGTGTCGCAATATTGACTGCCCTCACAGCTCAGTTAGTAGTAGCTCTGCCTTCTGTGCTGAAGGTCGTGGGTTCGATTTTCACTCAGGTCAAGTACCTGTGTGATGAACATAGATGTTTGTTTTTTTGTCTGGGTGTTAATATGTATTATGTATTTGTATTACAACATACCTATATAAGTATTTTTTCAGTTGTCTAGTTTACATAGTACAAGCTATGCTTAGTTCATATCGGTATTGCCGATGTTCATGGGCTGCGGTGACTGCTTTCCATCAGGTGCCGCCATCTCGTCTGCCCGTTATAACATTATGAAAAAAAAAACAATGAATGTGTTGCAAGTAGAAAACATTATTGATGATCAATTGATCGTCGATTGTTATGTCTATTATTTACACAATTCAGCAGTTAGCTGGTATCCTAATAGTATTGTGATCCTAGTATTGTGATCCTGATCTAATTATCATTAATAACAAGACTTTTGACGTCAATGCATTAAAAATATTGCGTACACGCAAGCACCTTATAAAAGCGCAACTGTAATATCTTGTACGCAGATTACATCAGTGTCGATTGTAAATAGATCACGGATGGTTCGTGTATTCATAAATTTAGTTTTATCGACTGATATTTTATTAGTTTGGTAATCTTCTGTAGGATGTGCGCACAAGCTGTTTCAGCTGTTATCTTTCTTTTCGTGTAAGTTAAGTCATCGGAGTTTCCAAACCACGGGAAGACTTATCCTGGGTGGGAATCAAACTCACAACCTACAGCGCAACAGGCAGAGCTGTGAGGCCAGTAAAATAAATGATAAAATACAATAATTTCTCTTTGTTAATAATAAACCACAGAGGTTTGTGCTAGCGCTAATTACAGTATACGTCGGATAAAATAATTATGAATATGAATTCGAAGTAATTAGATTATAATACTACTTATTGACAAGTATGCACTACTAAAACAATGTTAATAACATTAATTACAGTCTATGAAATACGGTTATTATTGCAATCATTGCAAAATAGACTGAATTTAGTTCTATGATTTAAAACCTATTATCCCATAACTGAAAACAAACAGTTAACTTTCTTAATATTTATGTAACAATACAAACCAGTCTGTTTACGAGGCTTGACAATCAAAGTGGTTTAACAGATATAATTTTAGTTGGGTCTTTCATTTATTTTTTGATAGGGTAAATAGACGCCGCGTTTCCAAAAACGCATTGCTACATATAAGCATTATAAAAGTACCTGCGCTTTGGCCAAACAATAAGCTCATTTGGTAGGAGCGCCGTAGGTTGTGGGTTCAACTGGGGAAGAAATACTTCCTCCACACCTGTTAATTTGCCGCCAAGCAGTGGTGGACTCGCATTTTTCTGTGTTCCGATGAAAGGGTGATTATCCCCGTCTCGGGTTCGGCGCAACGGAATTGGGTCTTAATATACTTCGGTGGAGGAGGAACGAAGTCATATTGCTGTTGTTATGAGCGGAGGTAACCATCAGGTGGGTCCTCAGCTCGTCACGCCATTTTAGTCACTTAAAAAAACAACCAACACTTTTGTGTGACGTTTTTTCTGTAGTTATTATTATATGTATATGCACAAACGTATGTTTTTAATAAAAAACAGGTATTCTATCAGTAATCTGGTTTTCAAAGTACAAGGATTACTGAGTTTGGGGCTAGATAGTACTGTTGTGAAATCTCCAGGAATATTAATGATTATTACAAAACAATATACCTTTATGACTACGAGTTATTTTCATGAAATCACTTCCTGCAATCTCGATTATTGACATCCGTCCAAGTGCATTAAATACGCGTTAGTTCCTTGAAAGGAGCCGAGAAGAGCAAAATGACCATCTAATGTCGACGCACGATGTTTTTGTGGAAGACCATCTATGGAAGGAACATCATCACATCACATTAAAAGAACCGTTCATTTTTCTCACTATTTTGCAATGCATTTTTAACTGTACAGTGAGTTCTTTTTAAGATTCTGTAACCTAAGGGGCACCCTATTAACAACGTTTGCCTGTACTGCCCTTAAAAGAAACATTAGCCGCAGCGGGCTAAAATTTTCACAGAATATTTTTGTTCCTTTGTCGGATATCGTTAGAAAATAATAATTTCAAAAGTCCCATAATTTTTTTTATTGGACTACGATGTTGGCCACAGATGCCCATGGCAACTTGTGGGCTTTTGGTGATAGCGGATAGCTCATGACCGACTTAAAACTAAATTTTAATATGCTGTTGTAACTGTTGGTTTGCTGCTCATTTTAACCAATGTCTTTTGTAAGGTGTTTAGTACCTTCGTAGTAAGGTGGTTCGCTTGCACGTTGCTATTATATTATTAATCGGGAAGTTTGGACTAAAATTCATCCAGGGCGAGCGGACAAAGGGGATTCGACCCCGCCGGCTGGATCGGCGAAAAGGTGCAGAAGCTGCTCTGCTCTGTCTGGATGGATAATCGGTGGAACGGAATGCTCGGTTTGCGAAGCGCACTTACCCGGTTTTATTGCAAAACACACATTGGAGTGATGCCCTGAAAAAAGGAAGGAGTAAAATTATGTACACCAGTTGATGTATCCATTTGCTCCCGTCTTCTTCTTTGTGTGACTAGGTAAGAATAAAGTCTAGATCCCAACATTATGTTAGGTTAGTTACTTTTAGTACGATATAGTACAAACGGCGGCTTAATCGCTTATAGCGATTTATTTTCTGCGAAATATTGCAAAGAATATATTATCTATAGTTGCTCTGTGAGCGCTTAAGAACATAATCATTACGCGTAAAATATACAATTATGGAGTCAGTTATCCGTCGGATCGCGTCGCACCAATAGGCAGGCTAAGCTACATTTAACCCTGTGTTGTCTGGAATGCAGCCCGATCTAGGCTACCACAGATTATATTATACGTCAGAACTTTGCATCAGCCAGAGTCGGATTGGAGTTCTTTATTCATAACTAGCGACCCGCCCCGGCTTCGCACGGTTAGTAAAGCATCAGTGACGTATCAGAAACTACCCGTGCGAAGCCGGGGTGACTTGCTAGTGTATTATACATATAAACCTTCCTCTTGAATCACTCTATCTATTAAAAATACCGCATCAAAATCCGTTGCGTAGTTTTAAAGATTTAAGCATACATAGGGATATAGGGACAGAGAAAGCGACTTTGTTTTATACTATATAGTGACAAGGAAACTGATTGGAAAATCTAATAAACCGACTTAATTACCCTATTTTTCACCCCTAGGTTATTTTATGCAACTGATGTGACGGAATGAGTTTATGGTCCACCTGATGTTAAAAAAAATAGTTTAGGTTTTCCCCTGCTGAAGTATGAAAAGACCCGTTACTGCGACGGAAATGTAATGCCTCAATGAAATTCCTTTAAGACAGCCTTGGAAAAAGAAAAATCATCCAAACCAATTCACGATTAGCAGATGAAATATTAAGTTAGAAAATTAAATAATTATTAATTAAAAACTCTTTTTTTATTATAATAACGAAATTAACAAAAATGTTACAGCAAACGTCGTCGCTTAGAATTGCATCTCAGTAGTATTACCTATTGCATCTCAGGGTCTTTCTTATCTGATATGGTTGAATAGTATCCGTATTTCCATCTATAGGACGTAACAAAGCGTTGCAAATTTAATTTTAATACACTAAGTTATCTATAATTCTTTCCGTACCAGCCTCTAATGTTCCCACTGTAGGGTCACCGGCCTCAATAATTGAGAGTGAATGGGCTTTGATCTACCACGGAAGCTAAATCCGAATTGGTAGATATCACATGACTTCTAAGTTTTGGTTCTTTAGACATGCCGGTTTACTCACTATGTTTTCCTTCACCGTTTCGAGAACGTGGTACTGCGCATATAATTTTTTCAAGCGAAAAACTCATTGGTGCTCGTTTGTGTTTGAACCAGCGACCTTCGAGTGAATGTCGGCGTCTGTGCCCCTGGACCACCACGTTCTTTCATTATTTTTTCTTGAACACTAAATAAGGTATATTTTAAGACATACATTTATCCCAGTGCATCCCTGTAAATACTTTACCAACGACCAAGCGTCTGTATATTAATCACTTAAAACTGTAACCGAAATCAAAACCTCACATACCTTGGCTCTGTTCATAAGTTACGGCTGACGTTTCAATTAATTGTGCATCGAGAGATTCCCATGGAGCTCGTTCGTGTCCCTTTGGTTAATTGAATCTTTGTCCTTAATATGTAAACCAGATAGTCAGTCACGATGCCAGTGAGTCATCTGGTTATGAGTTATATATTATATACGTTTTCCCTAAACCAGCTATGGAAGTTATTATAGAATCCAAATATGTGACTTTTCTATACATATTTTTATGGGCGGAAATGGTCCTTCTATGTATAGATCCCACTTTCTAAAACATGGCTAGGTACGATTGAGAAATGCGCACCGAGGGTTCTGTTCAAGCGTTTTTTTTCCGTACCTGCAATTATATTTCATGACAATATTTCCGCTACCTAAGGCTTATGTCACAAAATATCCTTTAAGTCAGACAGACGATGAAAACTTAGTAATTAAGGTTCCATTTACCATTGAAATACGGAACCTTAAAAATAAATAGCATAATAGCCTGACTCAAGAGACGCTTGCTCTATTTCCAATTTTTATCATCCAATGTCATTCTATAATATATATATAAGTATAACCTCTTGGCCGGTTTTTTTTTCGTTCGGATACGGCGAGTTAGGAAAGCTCATTACTGTTTGGATATACCCTCGGATGATTAGCCCTTATGTGACTAATGTACTAATTTATGCTGTAGATTAACTTCACTCTTCTATATGACTGCCTCACAGCTCAGTTGGTAGTAGTTCTGCACCAGTAATCTGGTTCCAATAGTACAAGCTATTCTTAGTGTGGGGTTATTCGGCGCTGTTTGAAATATCCATGGATATTTACACTACAACTAGTGTAACTGGAGCTTTCATGTTTCCATTTACAAACTAAAGAAATTATTTATGTTTTCATTCATAAGTCTAGAAGTAAGCCGGCAGTTTGATCCCAGCTTTATTGCGATTTGTGCAAATAACACGGCTAACTGATGTCGCTGTCGTTCCGGTATTGACATTATGACAACGCGCACTGGATTATGGTAGAAACGGGAGCTGACAGCGAGATTTATTATTTGTTTCAAATGTTATTAGCATGTTTATGAGACAACAGCAAGGCTTATATCGATGTGGATTACTATAGGCTCAATATTCGCACACCGTCGGTTACGTACTGCTGAAGCGGGACGAGCTGAACGCCCAGCTGATGTTAAGTTTCCTCCGCCCATAACAACAGCGATATGAGTTAGGTCCTCCTCGACTCAGGTATGAGAAGAATGCTAGACCAGTCCCGTATATAGTGTGACTGAGGTGCCTCCTCCCAAACTATCTCGATACTCGATCTCCCCGCATGCCCACGCACTGGCACGAAATCTGACCTCAACATCGTTACAGATGCCGCTATATCGGTTTCATCGTTCTGGGCTACGCATATATGACCCCAGACCTACATTTACATATTTATTGAAAGAACTTTCATACGAAAGAAGAAACATACTAAACATCAGATGAGCCGTCGGCATGTCCCGTCAATTTAATCACAAAAAACGGATTCTGATGTAATGTTCTAAATTGTAATGCCACGTCACGTATCCCAGAAAAACGGGGCGAAACGTCAATAAAAATTACTGTGTCAGCGAGGTGTCCCTTTATGGAAAGTAACAGTGAACCCGTAAAAGGAATAGTACGAGAAATGCAGATCGCTTGAGATAACAACCACCGCAGGAAGTTAGAATAGGGCTGGAGGAGTTTCTCCGGCTTTTGTTAGCTTATCAGAATGACGTGAATGAATCATGTGATATTATTTTATACCTCCGCTAAACCTAATAAGTTTTCCAAAATTCAGACCCGTAGTCTAGTTATGAGTAGAGTTGGCCTACAAAGCGATATCCTTATCGCTGGGTTAGATTTTCAAATTATTCCAATCTGATCCCCCCGTGACGCATCCCCGATGGATTAGAATATGGATCAGACTGGAATAACTAATAATTATGAGTTCAGCATTATGGTTATTGTCGGGTCTTAGTCTTATGCATATATTGCGTGTGTTCATACCTCCTGCTCACAGGAAATCTTAGTGCAAGGGTTGATAGTGTAAGTTTTTATAATTATTTGATTCTGGGACATTCATTCTCGCTAAACAAGAGCAGACCCGTATACCGATCGCCATCCCGCAACATAAATACTGGACCCTTCATACCATGGTCTGCAGCGCAAAAACGGAATAATAGAATTTGATACAAATTTCGCCTTTCCATGAGGCATCCTCAAACTAGAATTGCATAGTCATAAAAAAATTACACCTCGTCGCTACCGAAATTGGGTTTCATAAGAAAGATAAGAAAGTTTGCATTAGCAGTAATAAAATTGCCCCAGAAATAAAAGTCGTTTTTACTATCGCTGTCTTCGATCTGTCAAATCAGAAGCCTCAAATAGCTCAGCAACAGAGACTAGTATTTTTTCCGGCTTTATACGATTTGCGTCTGAAATCCCTGTACGCCGCATAATATAATCAAATGTTAGCTTTCAACCGGCGCCCACACATTTTAGGGCATTTATTAGTTCCACAGGTTCTGCCCTTTATCTTACCGACACTTTCACTGTCGCTGAATGACCAATTGCCATTGTGAAATGCTTATTTAATTGATAATTTGCATCGATACCGTATATAGTAAGGATAATTTAATAGACGACTCATTACGACAGAATCAACCTAAAGTAGTAGGTGAACTTGTGTAAAGTTCGTTCGGGGAAACACTGCCACCATATTTATTATTCTGTCGCCAAGCAGTAGTGCACTCTCATTTCTTTGTTCTGATTGAAGGGTGTGGGTGTCAGTGATATAAGAGATACATGAGAAATTAAATCTCATGTTATCAGTGGAGGTGAACACTTTTGACCCACACAGATGGGTCCTCAGGTTGTCCCACCAGCAGGCTGCTGACTATAAGATATAGATGTATTTGTAAAAGTGTTCCTATGTAGCTTTCCACAACTACACGTCGAAACCCGTCCACGCCCCGCTGACGCCACGCTCAAGCCCGCTGACTGACTACAAAACTATTGATAATTAATTCTTAACCGAATGATCCTATTCACTTGTCACCATTACATTCAATCGCTGATTGCCAAATGTCTTACCAAGTGTAGGAGTCATTGGAAGCATCATCAATTGTTCAACCTCTACTATTTCACAATTCAATACAAAAATCTTTGGGCCAGGGACAACCTTTAATTGTGCTTTAGCATGTATAAAACAAATCTTCGTTGCCTTGTCATTATAATTGATTAATTTTGATAGATGAAAATGCAGCTAAATTGGTTTACCGAAAGTGTTTTTGTTTCAAATTGTGACGTAGATATCTAGGTTGCAAATAAGTACCAAATTATATGCTTTGGAAAAAAGTAAATGGATTCTGATTACTTACTTAATGTTTCTTTAATATGCAATCAGTCGCAAATTGAACTATCAGATCAGCAAAAGAAACAGTTTTCGAATTTTCTTATTTTGCGAATTGTTTGCGAAATACAGTTCGGACGCTGAAGTTGGCTGCAGAGGATCTAAATGCCTATATGCCAATGTTTTTCTCCATGTTTCATTCATAGTAAGAGACAAATGCTTCAACTTCAGAGTGACTTAGGTAAGTCGCTGGAACTGTAATTCGTTAACACGTATATCTGAGCAACGAGTTAGGAAGTTTCTCGTAGACTAATTAAAAATTTTAAGAAACCACCAATTGGCCATTTTTTTCTTTAAATTTGTATATATCTCAGTTACCCTATCAAATAAATAAATAAAAACCACAAAATACATTAATAACTCGAAAATATCGTCCTTTTTATGTTGATTAAGAACTGACTAACCCTAGATTTAATAACAAAGCTTAAATTTATTCGTCTAGTAATCTCAATAAATAGAACTTTCATTCTCTATGCCCTACCCCGTTATTGTTACGTCGTATGACATCATAGACATATAAATTAAGATATGATTTAAGAATAGACATTTAACATTACAGGCTGCTGACATTTCTGCTGCTTTCTTTGTAATGTTGTGAATACTTACGGAACGAAAGTTTTAAAGATATTGATTATTTTTTTAAACTTAAGGTGTTTTGACCGATTGAAAAACGGAGGAGGTTCTCAATTCGGTTGTATATTTGTTCGTAACGTGATTTCGTCCCCAATTGTGGACTGATAAAGTCGATTCTTTTTTTATTTGAAAGGTGTAAAATCGAGTTGGTCCCAAAAAAATTCACCCTAAGGTAAATAAGGGATTAAATAAAGTACCCATTAAAGTCGGTTTATTAGATTTTTAAATCAGTCGATTATTATATCTGTCATGTTACATATAATTCATAAGACATAATGATGTTCGTGAGCAGTTTCTCATTTCACAGATATCGCGTATCATACTAATCAATTTCATGCTTACAAACATTAACATACATTGACTAAAGCAATTCCAACCTTAAGTGTTCGAATAGTAGATTCACAGTCCATTTTAACCGTTGCAATAAGAAGCTATCAACTGTCAAAGTTACCAAACAAACTGTCAGTTTAGAGATGTGTACTTGCTAAAATTAAACGATCACTGTCACGATGAGAAAGTTTCTACGCTCGGTGTTAGAAATGCAAATAAAATTTAGCGGTTCATTGAAATATGATAGCATGGTAGCAAGGTGATATGAATCCTCAACTTTCATTTCGAAGGTCACTAGTTCAGGTGGAGTTGTGTTAATTTATTATTTTAATTGTTAGGTTGATGTATCGCTCCTGTTTAACTCGCAGCTCAGTAGAAGCTCTGCTTTCTGCACCGTAGTTCGTGGATCCGTTTCCCATCTAGGTCAATGTGCGACGAACATAGATATTTATTGTCTGGGTGTTATTACGCATTCATTATATGTAATTATTTATAAAAGGTATATATATAAGTATTATATCAGTAATCTGGTTCCCATAGTACAACTAGATTGTGCTGTGTGAGGTGCTGTTTGAATATATATTGCTATAATAAAGTGTCGTTAAGACATCGCCCATCTTTTTATTTACAACATTTTGTTGACCTCAGATGAGAATGACTTGTTGATGCGGGCTTTTGGCGAGAGCGGAAACCTCTCAGATTGACGATGCCATTCGAAGGCTTAACGCAACTAACGATTATAATCCATCATCGTTGTGCTGAATACCATTCTACCCAGTGACAGTGTCTAATTTTACCCTCTCTCGAGGCATATGTCCTGACGCGTGCGTATGCGCATCTTAAAATCTTTCGGGACCAGAGAGAGGTTCAAATCCAGGAAAACACAATGGAATTCATCTCATTAAAAAAACTGAATAGTTTAATACGAATACTTTTCAAAATAATAGACAACGTGAGAAAAATGGTTTGCTCTAGCGTCAAAAACTACATTTACAAATACGGATTGGGCTGTCGTGGTATTAAAGACATTATACTCTCGCGTGTTCAGAGAAATGATTTTATGCAGTTAGACTAATAAAATTAGGTCCTGTTTAAATATATATTTACATAATCCCTTCATGCTTAACGTCCATGCCATCTCAACATCTAATAACTACGGTCGTGCAACATCGTAATGAATATTCTTGTCGTGTCTGTCATAATTATTCCGTCATTAGATGCAAGGAAGTTATTTATATAATTCTATTAATATGGGTACATAGTTTTCACGAGATGCTTAATTATTGTTATGCTTGTGAATGTCTAGATGACATTTCTTCGTTCCTTTCACGAGCCGAGGTAAGAGGATCTCATCCGCTTTAAGATGAATAGGAGGTGTACATGTTATTCGCGTCCGTATAAAGAAGCAGTCTACGTGGTGAGTACAGTTAAGAGTCTGTATTTATATCCCGAGTGGTGCAAAAAGAGCAACCTCAATTAGCAATTGAGATCATACTACGCATGCGTGTCGTAGTACTGCCACACCTGGTAATCTGGCTGCAAACATTATTTTAATCGCACGGATGGGGGTGGCGATTAAATTCCAGAGGCATTTGATTTGTGATCTTCTCTTGCTTCGGTAGGGTAGATGAGCCGTTTTTGTTATGAGCGGTGGGCCACCGTGAGGGCCGTGAGAAGGTACAATCAATTAGTTTACATAAATTAAAAACAAGCTACGTTGCTTTTACACAAATGTTTGAGAGCCCCCATTTCCAATCGCTTACGAGGTACGGGGTCCGTTTTCGCGTGCTGTGAGCAGTCGGCTTTTTTGTTCTGATAATACTATCATATCGTTAATTATTATTAGTCATTTTACAGTTTTAATGAGTAACTATGGTTGTCTTTAACGACTGACACCCTAGTTTCTTTGATATGTCAGCGTGATGCATCATCACCATCTTTCTGCTATTTCCAGAAAATCCCTGTTAGCTGTCGGGGAATGCCGGGAATTTGTTTTGACTGCATTTGAAGTACATTCGGCCTAATCCATTCGCTTCCTGACAAAATCCTTTGGTACCAAAATAAACATATTTTGTCCCTTGTTGGATAAAAATAAGTTTAATCTACTTATTAGATATTTCGTTTATTTTTGTTACATCTTGATGTGGACGCTCAACACATTTTGAAGATGACAGCGCCGTAGCCTGCCAAGGCAAATATTTCTAAAGAGTTCTGAATTTATGTGTTGCCACCTGCGAATCAGGAAATTCTACTGTAGAGTATGCGTTTATTTCACCATAAACTCATCGAACTTTGGAATTGCAATTTCAATCATGACAAAATACTTTCTATAAATATTTCAAATAACTTTTACATAATAACTATAACTTTTACTCTCAAGGAAACTTTACAACTGGGTCTCTACCGTCTAATAATGCGTTTTAGCTAAGACCCCTTCTTTTATTAAAGAGCTTCTCTAATTAATATAATTATGCACGATAAAATCATAAATAGCTACAGCGTTCTAAATATGTATATATGTGTATAAATAAATTAAATTATTAGGTTAATTATAACAAGGGGCATGAGTGTGCATGTGTAGGTTTTTGTTTTGTATTCTGTAATTTATAAAAGTTCAACAAACGTTATAATGTTCTCGTCTCGTCATAAAGAAATCACATAAATACTGTGATGCAATGGGTGCAATCACAGAAACCTACTATTATTAGATAAATCAACCAAATTATAATGGTACTTATTCGATTAGACCACGGACAGAACAGAAAAAAACCTTTGTGTAATAATAAAATTAGGTTACAAAAGTTCGTCTGGTTCCTCATTCACCAAACCCCAGCAGTGATGTAGGCGTCGATGTCAAAATGACAGGTAAAATGGCGGGATAATGGACGCTACGTTTTGACAGCCGGTTATAAAACTGATGGCTTAGTCATTTTGCGGTTAGAAAAATATTTGAATTCCGAACGCCAGCGACGGCGCCGTCAATAAAAAGCTGGCGGGAACCTATTTTTTTTTTATTTCTCTGTGGTCATTATTAAACACGGAAGCCACAGCTAATTGGCGATGATAAATTCGGAGGAAATGTCGGCAGTTTTCTTGCCCAATGATTGATATAAGTTTCAAAGATATTTTCGTTAATGCATTTCGTTTGCATCAATCTTTCACGGGTCGAGTCATTTATTTTTAATAAATAGTAGACACTAATTTGTTTTCCTTTATTTTAAATTTTTGTTTTTGGAATGAATGGCACCTAAAATACTCTTATAATCGAGTTTTATTTTAAAAACCGCAGTGTGATTATATTTAATCTCCTACTAAAACGGGGTGTTATGTTTGACGTTTCTGATGATGGCTCTATGCCGTGTTTCTGATCAATTTCTATGTGTACTCATAACTTCTTTGAGCAGATGTATGGAAATACTTCTTAACCAAGTGATGTTTTAAAGCATTAATGTGAGTTTGCTGGTTTGGTACGTTTTCACGCTTTAACTTCTCAACCGATCATCATGGAATTATTTATACACATTTTCAGGGGTACAGAAAAGGACCTTTCATCTAGAAATAAATCGTTAACGCGAGCGAAGCCGCGTTAAAAAAATATATTATATCTATATTGTTGTGATACTACTTGTACTATTTTTTATTCTGTGGCGATACAAACATCACAATACTATAGTAAATATTCAATAGCTATTACAAATTTTATTGTCCAATACGAATGTTTATACCAAGAATGTAAAATGTAACAGGTTAATCGATTTATAGTTTGACCTAAAAAGGCTGGCGAAGTGTGGGCCATGCTCTCTTGTAAATACAAATGCTAATCAATACCATGGAGGGTCGGTTAGAGTTTGAACAAGCGTCAAATTAATTAAAGACTAAGACTATTCAACTAAGACTTATATACAGCAACATTTATTTATTGGCGGAACGTGATGCGACTTTTTGCGTTGGGCAGAGCTGGAGGAGACGTTTTATTAAAAAATAATTGCCGTGCGTTAGTCTGGCGAAAACGTGAAAGTGGCTTGAACAATATGAATTATTTTTTCGTCTTTATACTGCGATAGGTTAGAAAAAAGAAAATTAGTAATAACCCAAATAGTGAAGCGGAAAAAATCCAAAAACATCGATATTGTTAATCGTATGGGAATTGATTCTACGGTATTTTATTTAGTACGAATTTGACCGGGTCATTTGGTTGCATTATCAATATTTCGATTCGGATACATTTATAGCAACTGTAGAAGCATTTGGACATATGAATATCCGATACATCGTCCAACGATCATTTTACGACTGCTTTTTATTATCTATATGCATCCTGTCAGAAGCTTTTAACCTGATGATTTGAACGCTCAAGTTTCTAGCGCCTAATGAAAAGTATTTTGGGGGTTGGAATGGAAGTATTATAGAAGTCTAAAAATGAGGCTGAGAGTGGTTTTTTTTGTAATAAAACAATCAAGACTATAGAACATTCATTATATTACGTAAAAATGTGTTGTGATGAGAGTAAATGAAGGAATGTGGGCCAGGATAGCTACAAGTGAAAAGCCCTAATTTCTGTTTATCCTTTGCGGAAAAAGGTGTTATAAGTGTAGATTGTAATATTAGAGTTTCTGTAAATAACAACTGAATATTATTATTGGTTGTTAATATGTAAATACTTACGAAATTCAAGCACGGAATTGTTTTCACTCCATGCAAAAAGACAAGCCTTTCTAAGTCGAAAAAAAACAAGAAAGCCTAAGCTTGAGCTTCCTTTTCTTAAATTATACAGTATCTTGTTGGTAACAAATTCAGAAAATTTTTGACTATTTTAATTTTAAAGTAAAAAACTAGTATGGAGGAAACTTAATCCACCATTTTCATTTTCCCAGATTTAAGGTTATATGATAAAATATTACATACTTATTAGGAGTACAAATAAGTTTCCGCCGTTTTTTAACACAAATTAAATATTTATTGTAGAAGAACGGTAATATAAATTTAATCAAAATATTGCCCATCACTTGCAACCACTTTTTCCCATCTCTCAGGCAGCATTCGAATCCCACGTCTGAAGAACTCCTTGTCTTTTGAGGTTATCCACGAATCAACCCAATTTTTGGTATCCTCATAAGATGTGAACCGCTGCGCCGTCAGAGCATGTGCTACGGACCGGAACAGGTGATAATCGGACGGTGCAATGTCTGGTGAATACGGCGGGTGGGGTAACACTTCCCAATCAAGTGTTTCCAAGTACTTTTTCACGGGAGCCGCAACATGTGGACGAGCATTGTCATGCAGAAGAATAATTTTTTCGTGTCTAGAATAGTATTGAGGGCGTTTTTCCTTCAGAGCTCGGCTCAATCTCATCAATTGTGTTCGATAGAGGGCTCCAGTAATTGTTTCGCTCGGATTAAGCAACTCATAATACACTACACCTAGCTGATCCCACCAAATACACAGCATATCGTAAATTTTTGGCCTTCCACTGCGATCTTTGTCTTCTACGTCGAAATCATCGTTATTAAACTTTTGAAACCACTCTCGACACGTTCTCTCACTCAAAGCAACCTCACCATATGCTTCTACGAGCAATCGATGCGCCTCAGCAGCAGATTTCTTTAAATTAAAGAAGTAAACTAATATTTCCCGCAAATGACGCTTACTTGGCTCAAATTTTGACATTTTCAACTTATAAAAATTATATTTTACCAATATAAAATCAATGATATTAATAGGTTATGTTGTTCTTGAATGTCCAAACTATTTTTTAAGCCGGTTATCATCTGCGAAAGCTAACCGAAACTCCGTGCCGCGCCATCTACAATAAAACGGCGGAAACTTATTTGTACTCCTAATAAATATTGGATACACCTCTTTCCTCTCATATATACCTCGTTTTCATAGGTATGCCTATTAAGTAAAGATAATAAGATGTACTTGTTCTTGTTTCGTCTAGGTTTCAAATACAATTCTTAAATAGGCCATGGTAGTAACTTTGATCTCACTAATACCTACTTGTTAAGTCAAATGTTTGTATACATAAATCCTGGAAGTCTTATGCCTTATTTGGGAAGATTTAAGCTATGTTCACAGTCTCAACAGTGGCGCCAAAACAGCGTGTGATGTACGTAGATTGATTTACTAGGCGCTAAACCATCGGTTAAGCCAGGTTTACATCAGATGAACAAGGGCTATTAAATATAGAGAGTATGATGATACTCAGCCCGCAACGCTCGTATGTCGTACCTATAAAGGGCTGTATCATTATTGGTTTCCGTGTGACATTTTTGCAGAATAATAATTTATTTTAGTCAAGCCATACATTTTTATTTTCGTTGAATTCTTACTTGGAATCATCATTTTTTTTAAATATTTACGTACTTTATCTTGCGTTCTTAAAACTAAGTTTAGCGCTTGTTCAATTCAACTCTTCAATTTCAAGTACAACGAAATAGCAAATATATCAAGGCGATGTTTCATAAGAAAGGGTATTAAAAACTGAAGTCGAAAATTTTTGTAATGTGAACTCGACCTCAGACTTCTTAATTTTCATTAGCTTTCTTTAAGAAACTGCTCCGAAGAGCAGTAATCCTGCTAATGTAAACCCGGCTGAGACAGACTGATAAACAGTCACCTAAGCTCGGACACGAAAATGTCTTGTTCTGTTTTATATCTTCCGCATACTTCTAATTGGTTCTATTTCTTTCCTTTATGGGCAGTAGCTGTATTCTTTATGGCTTCCTGTGAATATTTGGACACGTTAACCTGGTTCTTTACATGGAACTCGCATTATAGTTTGTTTTACAACTACGAAACTCTTCACTTGATGTCGACAGAACTGTGGACCATCAGAGTTTATCAAATGAGATTTTCAAAGAAGTATAATTACGGTGAAGCGTTATTTAATTTACATTATTATACATATGCCTATGACCTATATATACTTCTGGAATAAGACAGCCGATTGCAGAACAGAACTATAATACTCAAAGTCATTTATTCCTTTAGATCTCAAGTATCATTTGGACATGACAAATTTTACACACACACAAGTAAACACACTTGTGAACATATACGTGTCACAAAAGCTCCTTAGGCACATTAAGTGCACACAGATATGACAAATTACAGTCAGTAAGTTTACGTCAGTTCCGACCAAACCAAGGAGAAGATGAAGATAAGTGATATTATCATACAACTTAAATGTTGTTACTGCAATAAATATATACATATATCCTTATTTATTACGCACGCCAGCTGATGTTTGGGCTAAAGTTGTCACAGCTTGGAACCCTGATCCTGGTAATCGAAGGCGTAGAAGAAAAAAAAAAAGGCGTAGAAGGTCGAAATGAAGTTGAGACGAGCTTGACTACTAGCTGATCACCTCGGCTGAAATGCATGTACACATGATTTGCCTTTAGTTGCGACATTTTTTGATTTTTATTTTCATTACACCAAGAATACGTTCTTGGTGTAATGGTAGAACGTCGCGTGTCTTCCTACTTCTCTCTCATTGTTGTCAACTTGTAGCAAATTTATTGCTAACAAATAAAGCTTCTTTTTTTAACAAAAGTAAAACTAACTAACGTACCTACAACTAAATCAATATAAACAATGGGAACTACAACTGAATAAAACAAACTTGGACATTACCTAACAAAATCTTAAAAATACAGAAGAAATTATTAAGTTAATATTTCTGAAAATATAATAACTTTTTATCCGACATGTATTTTGAGCATTGTTTTCATAGTAATTGTTACATGTTGGCACCTGGAAGTAAAGGATTATTTTTAATGTTTATTACTTTGGCTATGGTTTGAGGGGAAAAATATTTAGGAGAAGGATTTATGCACATTGCATTCAGATGTTCAGTCACAAACATGTTAGGACATTTTAGGAAATCCATTTTATAGACATAACAAATATTGAATTACAATTGCTGGTTAAATCCTTACATTTGCAAAGAAGTCCGTAAAATTTACTTATGAAAACAACGGTTAGGCTTTATTGTTGTGTCCCACATACAACATGCAAGGCCGGATAGCGAGTCTCGTGCTTCTACACATGTTTACTGAAGCCAAGGATTGAACCCGGGACTACTTAGAAGGCAGGGTTACATCAGCTACAGAGTCTTATAACAATTATTTATATTATGATTGTAGAATATTTTATTTGGTAGGTAACGGTAGGTTATTTTCATGGACATTTAACACATCGCCTTCTAGTCCCAGACGCATTAACACCCAGACATAGAACAGGCATTTATTTTCGTAACACAAGTGTGGTGGGAATCGAACTTACTATCTACAACACAGAAGGCAGAGCTTCTGCCAACTGAGCTGTGAGGTTTAGTTAATTAGCCTATTTTTGAAATACGTAGCTGTATGACAGAACCATAACATGATTACGCTGTGTTAATTTTATAATTCGATAATTATAACAAATAAAAATTTAGGTGTAACGGTTATCCTTTTATGCTTTGAGTGGGTCGTCTGCTATTA
This sequence comes from Aplocera efformata, assembly GCA_921293045.1. Taxonomy (NCBI): domain Eukaryota; kingdom Metazoa; phylum Arthropoda; class Insecta; order Lepidoptera; family Geometridae; genus Aplocera; species Aplocera efformata. The sequence goes on from OV121057.1 coordinate 6,426,046, forward strand.
TTTTGTGCTTTGCATATTAAATTTTTTGCATAATACTCAGCAGCCCCGCTTGTTATGAAATCGTGTGGATTCTGCAATAATTATTTAATGAATATTGACCATAAAAAAAACGATTTTCTTGAATTCTTAATTTATTGTTACATATTTACTGCGTGCCGATTATGATTTATTAGTTAAAATATGTACTTTCATACCTACAGTAAATAGAAAGATTGATTGATTGAAACTGTTAGATAAGATATTGTTACGATATAGTGCATTATAGTTATTTATTTCATTTTACTTGTGAACTCGAGGCTAAAAAAGCTGACCCATATTCAAATGTTAGTGTAACTAACTCCTTCCAAACAAGACACCGTCAAGCCAAAATACACATCAAATGTTGCATCAACATAAAACGGCGTGAACCCACATGAAACGTCGTGTTAGTTTTAAAAGCTTTATATTTGTTATAAATTTGGGTTTAATTGATTTAAATAACAGATTTCTCCGATATCACAAGTGGGTGAAGTACATTTTGATCGGTCGTTATGTTAAACTAGTACAGTCATAAAATGCATTAATCTGGTAGACAAGAGCCTCAAGTCTTTGCGGTTTCAAGTTTCAAGAAGCGATCATGTTGTGGCTTCCTAAGATCATCTAAGTTAAGCAACTTTCGGCCCGGTATTCTGCTACTTTAAAACTATTGAAGCTTTTTTTTTTAATTTTAAATCGGATTCTCGTTCGTTATCTAAACTTGGCATCAGTTTATTTTTCAGCTCATAGATAGATTAACAATAATTAATATATTCCACGTTCAAAAATTTTAAGTTAAAATCTGTAAGTGCAAGTGTTCTTATTCAACTGCTTAACAAGTTTTGCGCAATATTTTGTAGGTACATTATTTTAATTTCAGTGGGGACCCCCGCCCATGACAACAGTAATGCGACTCAATATAAGATTTGGGTCTTACACTGAGTCGTACTCATCCTGCTGCATCCGTCACCCTAGACGGGGATGATACATCTCATGCGCATGTTATTTCACATAATGTGAGATCGCGGTTGAAAGCTTTGAACGTGCTTATCCCAAAAACGACTGGATAAACTACACCATCGCTTCGGACTACTTGCTTATTGGCCGTAGTGTAAATGAACATATTTGTATGGTCGACTGGTCTCGAACCATCAATATTCAGGATAATTCCCTATTTCTCGAAAGTAAACTAACTACTGCCCGGCGTGTAGGGAAAGCCTTGGGCTGGACATGATGGCTACTGATAAAGGGTATTGTTAGCCGGATTCAATATAAGGCTATTCCTAATACTGCCGATGACTCGGCAAATAAAAGATTTATTATTATTATTAAATATCTAAAATGGTATTCGCAATATCTCGGACTAATCGGAGAAATTTCTAAAATTGTTAATTTGGCTCAATAATTAAGTATTGCATAAAGTTATGGTTTTAGGTTTTGAGTAATTATATTTTGATAAAATAAGTGGCTTAATCAATAAACAGGTAGCTGTAGTGAAAATGCAAAAGATCTTTTAAATGGTATTTATATTTTATAAGACACATGCAGATGAAACAGACAAACAATTTTTTTGGTAAATGTTGTTTACTCGACAAAGATTTCATTAAAATTATTTCTTTAGGCATTACCTTATTGCGCTTTGCAATGTCAAAAGGGTACACAATAACATTACATCAATACACGGTAAGAATAGAAAACATGCAAGCATACAAAAATAATTGTCAAGAATATAAACAATAATACCATAAAGTATTATTAGTATAAATGTCATAGTTAACTTATACAAATCGCTGCAATAATGTTAACTTTGAATACCAGTTAAATTTCGACATGAAAAATAAAGACTAATTTTTTTTATTAAAAAAAACTATTTTTTTTATTAAAAAAAACTATTTTTTTTTATTATAACGTTCTAAATGATTCGGAGCACTTGGGAATAATTCTCCATTTAACTATGATTATTCTCGGTGGTTTATAGTGAACAATAAAGAAAACGGGTCCTTATCGATTTTGAATGGAAATTGTTGGTAAATGAAGGCATTTGCATGCAAGGTTGTATGAAATTTAATCGTCATGTATGTAGTGTATGAATCTATGAATATCAAATAGGTTTATTTCAATACTAAAATCGTCCAAGAATGTATTAAAACAAGTTTACAGGAGCTAACCGTATACTTTTAATTTTAATTTAGATTAACTAAAAAAAATATAAAACATCGGTGATTAAAATCCACAGCCTCATTGATGAGTTATTTGGGGTGTTATATCATGTTGTTAACGATGATGGATAATAACTTAAGAGAAACCGCCATGTTCTAAAGCCAAAACTTCGAAGACATCTACCAATACTGTGGTTGATCAAAACCCATATATGCAATGGACGTAACACGTGTCTCGACTGCAAGTATGACACGTTATATGCTCACGAATGTGTTCACTTGTGTGTGTAAAATTTTACGTGCCCAAACGATACTGGAGATCAAAGTGCTACTCTTCTATTTATTTTAGTTTTGTAAAGTTCACCCTCTTGTTGCGGAACTATACCGGCCTCCTATCGGATAAAAACCCAACAGGGTTCCTCGATGACTGACGCTTTAGTTGCCGGAGACCACTGGTAAGCTATCAAACTCTTAAACTTGTGCCAAGTTAGTTCGGACAAGCGCTGTTACGATAACTTCTGCTGTTGTTATGGGCGAGGCGGTACCACCTGCCCCATAAAGAAAAGGATTCATACTCATTTTGTTTCGCTTAATTGACGAAACGACCTGATGGTAAACCTGATAAGTTCCGTGGTCCATAACAATAGTAATACGACAGGTCATATCACCAAATAATAAGTAGATCTAAGTCGCATCCCGTTGCGCCCGGCCACCAAGAAAGAAATGTAGCGCCAGTAATTTCAGCGGCACTCACTCACATCCCTCCACCGGAACACAACAAAGCAATTGCACCACGGCTTGGTGGCGGATTACCAGATATATTTATTGTGTGTTTGTTTTAGAAATGGTGAAAGGATGTTGGATATTATCTTCTGACATCCTGTTTAGTTTTCTTTATCAGTGTTTCAGCGGCATATCAATCTCCGCTAGATTTAAGTAGCTTTACATGTGTCGTGGTGGATTACAGCTTTATGAATTGTCACTTGTCAAGAGTTTAGCTTTTGGCGTTACATTTTGATCCAAGGGTCTTAAGCACTATTTTTGAAGAGTGATCTCGCCACTTTTCTCCTACTCGAGGTTTTAATAAATAATAAATATTCGCGGCTGTGGCGTTATATATATTATTTGTATTTGTATTTTATATTTATTATAATATATCTGGCCCCAAGCTAAGCATAGCTTGTAATATGGGGACTATATAACTGATATAATACATATAGTATTATACTTTTTTTGTTAATACGTACATATAATACATATTAACGTTTTTTGATCGTATTAAACAAGTGATTACTGATTAAAACAGTTTTATACTCATTAGTGCAGGTATTAATTAGTAATTCACTTAACAAGTGCAAACGAAACGGATTAGTGCGAGTGATTAGTAAATATATTACTAATCATTTGTATTTTATTGTATTTAGTACTAACCCGTACTATTATTACTCACACTCACACTAATCAATAAGTTTATCACTAAGATTGCACCAGAAGCAGCAGCTAAACAGAAATGGGCGCTACTCGCTCTACACGTATGCACTTATGACTCTTAATAATACCTAATAATTTGCACTTACAGTAATCAAAGCGCTAATCGACCTTTATGAACTGCCGTGTTTACTCGAACTCGAACTTATTACGAAAACTATACTCGTAGTAATTGCTACGGATCTTCCCAGAATTCAGGAAAAGAACTTGCCAATGTACTGCCATATGTCTAAAATAGAACACCTGAACACTAATTCTTAAAAATGAAAAAAAAAAAAAAAAAACATTACTTGCTCATTACCTCGTGTTTTCAAATCGCACGAAAGCTTCCGTCTTGACTAGCGTAGCTGGAAACAATATGATAACGTGTCTCAGGGGAGACGGAAGATCTCAATTCAAAAGCTACTAAACGGCCACCCATCCAATTTTACCGGCGGAGAATCACTTAGTTAAGATAATATGAAAAACAAAAAGGTGTTTATGACGTGGTCATTTTTTGTCTTTTATAAATTTATCAAAATATTCCGACTAAGTCGTAAATTCCATATCGTTGACGAGGTATTTCCTGTGACCACTTAACAAGGTCTAAAGTTACAAAAAGAAAATGTTACATCACTTAAATAACAATACGAAGAGCTTAAATAAAAAAGGGTAAAAATGGCGTGAGCTTTTAAACCGTTACTAATTTTATAAGGTATCGGAAAAACGTTTGCGGAACGAATTTATTATGTTTCTATTACGTGCTGGAAGTCAGTAAGGTATGGTTATATAAGAAGAACTTTTAAAACTATTTAATGTGTTTTTAATTACTTAACCAACGGTTATGGAGAAAATGTATAATATTTCGTTTGTGGTATGTGCTGTTTTAACTTTGGTTATGATTGGTTACATCCAGATGCAAAGAGCCGAACTAGAACTTTTTGAAACTAGATATGATATGATGGGAAATTATAGTAAATTTATCGAGAAAAGTTTGCCCAACCGTGTTGTCGCTAAAACCAACCCTTTAATGAACGCTAAAAATCAATAGCTCGCAAAACCTTCGTTCGTTTTCTGTAGACACATTAGTAGTCAGACACTTGAATTGAAACTGCAAACGACTATACCGCATAATTATCACCTGCATCACACTTAACACCAAACACACCCACTTATCATTTCGTCACACTACTTATCTAGTCGCATATACTGAGATATACTACTGAGATTTGTCGTATGATCATAGATCTAAGATTGCCATTCATTTCATAGGGAGTGACTGCGACAAACAAACCATCCGACCTTCAATTGAGATTCAGTACCCATACCTGTCGGTTATGTCACCTATGCAATGATCTCAATTGTATTTATGAAGTGAAATTATTTAACCTGTGGTTCTATTCTGATACCATAAGTTATTGTGACATTAGTGTCGATTCTGTACGCATTGATAACTCTAAAGTTTATGCTGTCTTTTTCAGTTAGTATGAAACAGAGACTTGGTTTTTGGAATAGTGTTAGTGTGGTTTTGAAACATTAATTAATTAATAGAAAAAAATAGAAGTAGCACAAGTGCCTCAGAAATTACTCATTCCTTAGTAAGCATGTCCATATCGGTCTTGAATTAGAGTGAATTGAATTGATAATTCAAGAGCATGAATTTCTCGGAAGGATATAAGACACGAGGTAGGCCAAAGAAAAGATGGATGGATTGTGTGTTAAAGATGATATGCGTAAGAAAGGAGTGAGTACTGAGATGACGTCTGACAGAGGGAAATGGAAGAAAAATACATGTTGTGCTGACCCCACTTAGTGTGGGATAAGGGCAGGAAGATGATCATGAATTTCTCGTATGTATGTGATTCAAACCTAATACCTGCAAGTTTGGTGCTTCTTTTATTCGTAGCGATAACTCAGAAGCGGTTGTCAACTTCATCTCACGCCATAACATGTCATTCTGTCCCAATGAGATTTAATCTCTGATTAGCATAACTGGTGATCGTTTAGCAAGCGTGCCCGTATTCAATGGGTATTGTGAAGTTATGACAAAACATTATACACTTTGAGTCGCAATATCTGGCGTAATGTTACTTGTAAAGTTTGGCGTCAATGCTGCTTGCGTCCGAAGGTGTACTTGTATAATCTGATATAAAAAAAAACAATATTTGTTTAATTATGAAATTAATTAAGGCATATCACATACGCATTATTCAAACGCGATACATATATTGTATAAAAAAATATCAACGCTGGACCTAAAAAAATTTGATTGCCATTACGTGTATTAATAGTTTAGATAATTACAACCTTGCCGCGTTCGACGACTCATTCTGAGAAATAATTAAGTTTTAGCTACATGTCGAACAGTAAAGTTAAAAGTTTAGTGCTAATCAATAATACCATTACTGAATATAACCATGAAGACTACAGCAACCGTAGGTTTCCCCCCCTAGAGCGGACATATTCCCGGTGAGTTTCATGACGAGATCACCTTGTCAAAGGTGTTTTTGTCATCAAAACAGGACAGAGAAACCTTTGCAACGACCCAGCCGGCAGCGTCCAAGAATATCTTGCTCACTCGGGGCGGAGTATTAACCCAAACGTCCCGAACAGCAGCGATCTGAACCGAGATGCTAAACTAAACAGTGCCGTTGGTTTGTTGCTATATTAAAATTTGCCTTTAAGTCTGCCGAGGGCCACCCGCTCTCACCCAAAGCCCTCGCAAAGTTGTCAAGGCCATCTGCGTCCAACAACATATAGTCAAGTCAAAAAAACGCAGTCATAGGCTTTGAATGCAGGCAATGCCAGATGACTATTACTCCCACATAACCGACTCATAAAGGAAAACCAGTTTTTCAAAATTCTATGTGTTCTTGTATAGAAGTTTACAATGTCCTATCACAATTCTATAAGTATGATTTTTCTTTTTTCAGGTAAGGCTCAGAACCGAATCTCAGGCTCTAATACAGAGGCTTTTTTCAAATTGGTAAGATATTTTACGTTGTAGACAAATGAGGTTAACTGATATAAAAAAAAAACAAATGACACTTTGAGAGAAAAATTGCTCGTAAAGATGCCTCAAATGAGAGCCTTATTATTTTACGTGGTCTATCAGTAACATTTATTATTATAATAATAACTTAAATAACTGCACGATAATACCTAACTAACAACCTACTAACTTGAGATAATCAATCCACAGCAGTTAATTAGCAATTTATCAAATAGCTATGCTTACAACCTTTAGAGACAGATGTGATGGTATTTCTAAATGAAAAATACGAGGTTCGAGCCATCCTGTAACAAACAAATTTAACTTAACAATTACCTGACCCCTATGTGTGGGATGATAGAGTTGAAAGTTGTAACGCACTTCTCCTTGAAGTACAAACTATAATATTTCTGTTTGCGACACATTATGATTGTGAAATATTTACCGAGATATGTCACAAACGTATTACGTTTGTTTGATGAAAAATTGGGAACGTTAGAGGTGTTGGAATATGATATGATTGTGTAGATAGTAGTTTTGTTTTCGTAATACGATACCATTTGTGGTTTTTGTTTTCATGACTGTATGGAAATATTGTCAAATGATATTTCATTTTATTTTGCTTTGATTGGGAAACAAAATATACTTAAAGCGAAGTTTCCACCAATAAGTTGTATAAGCTGGAATTTCTGTGATAAGACAGTATATGTATACCAGGAATTGCAATTGCCTAAAGCTACCAAGTTTTTTGTGAGTCCAGAACGAAACGAACGCAACCAAAGACGCTCCGATCCTACATCATTTAGGTATTAAGTGCATAAGCTATTTTACAATCACTGGTTTCCAAGTAGGTATATCATACACAATCATTTATGCAAAATTTACTTAAATCGGAAGTGAAAATTAATAATGTAAACTAGACAAAGCAAACGCATTCAGAATGCGTGCGACTATACCCCAGATCATACGACCATATGTCAGTTCTAATAAAAACCTGGCCACACAACCTGTCAACCTTCGATTGCGGTCTCAACCAGTTCCATTTGAATTGATCGTACTAGGAGTGTTGACAGTAGTAGTTCTGGTTCTGGTCATACTTTATTTTCTGACAAAACATCCGCACCAAACCTGCAGGAATTCTGCTGGTTTCTGCCTAAACCGGCGCGGAGCAAAAACGTGGGACCGCAATAAGGATTCATACATATTCAGTAGTACATATTGAATTAATTGGTGTGCCGAATCGAATCAGCCGGTTACGATGATGATAGAGTATTTACGCAAAATATTTTAGCCTATTTTAATCTATTAAATCTATGCAACTAGGTGTACTTGAAAATAAAAAAGAAATGATGTTGAATTTTCAAAAGATTTGCATTACATTTCTTGGTGCTGGTGGTGTTAGCTAGTATTGTTCTGAATATTATCATCTGAAGTATTGCTTGTAAATGCAGTTTTTATTTAGCTGATAACCAGTGCCAGTCTCGCTTACGCTGGCTGCATAAAATTGAATTAGTATAAGCCGGAACATAAGCGGACGTCACTTTTAGAGAGGATGCAATTGTTATCTACATATTTTTAGAAATTCTTAATGGTATTTACGAAGTGAAATTGTGGAATTTTAAGCTTAGAATTTCTTAATGACTGATAAAAAGCCAATTAAACGAATTCAATAGTTTCATGGCAATTAGACGCCCTTCGCCTCTGCAGTAGTTGTTGTTAGCTTAGCACCCGCTTATGCTTCAATCGCTAGTACGGAGCCAGTCCCCAGCCTGGATGAAGAGGGAGGGCACAGGGGGCGGTGGGGAGCGGATGGTCAATGGTTACATTGGCCGGCCAGCCCCCACACCCCCAAACCCGCGGCGATCCGGCGCCGGAGTGAAGTTGGGAGGGGGGAGGAGAAGGGCATTTATCGCGCCCTTCCTTTTCCCCCTCTCATCATCACTCAAAAGAACGGAGGGAGGCAGGTTGGGCAACTGCCTCTACTTTTGCTTGTTGCGCCCAGCTAACCATTGTAGCCTGTTACAGATCATCATCATCGTCATCATCTTAAACCATTAACCATGAATACACGAGAAATAGAAACTGTTTTGCCATGCGATCCGACTAGCACCCGGCGCCCTCTGGTTTCCGGGCCGGGGGGTGTTAAGTTGGCTACCGACGGCGCCGGCGGGCAGGGACCCCAGCTCCCGCCTCCAGCGCATGCTACTGGGAGGCAGAAGGAAGAAGGAGCGACAACTACCGCAACCAGCACCCGTTCCTCGGCTAACCACCTCTCGTCTGGACCAGCTGCAGTGAAGAGGAGCAGGCCAAACCACAGGACCAGACGGAACAGGAGGGAGCGCTCGGTGCCTGAAACCGGTGGAGATGTGCTGGATGTTGGTCTGGATGCCGGGCGGCCCGCGCCTCCCGGCACCATATCGGTAGGTAGGAACAACGGAGGCCCGGGCCGACGAAACAACAAGGCGAGACGGGAGCGCAGGAAGCGGATCGCTCTGCTTGCGGAGCTGCACCGACGCCAGCAGATAGAGGGCGCGATTTACCGCGATGACGTTTCGGCAATTGCGCCAGCCGTCGCTGCGGTAATGACACGCCACACGTCGAACCCAGCAGCTACCCTTCCTTCTTCGCCTTCACATCCTACTTCGGTCTCGGATAAGGGAGCGGCCCCACCTGTTAAGGAGTCGGAGGCCAACCCTGACCAGATTACTGATGGCTGGATGACTGTGAGGAAAGGGGGCTCTGGGCACACCAAAACCATCTCGAAGGAGATGGAACCGGGGCCGTTGCGAACTTTGCAGAGGGAGATGGCAGCTCCCCAGCCCGAACACTTAGCCCGCCCACAAACTGAAAAAGGGAAGGGGAAGGGCAAAGGTAGACGGGCGGGTGGGGCGCCAGGTAACCGGAGCATGGACGCAGTCGCGGTCCCCGTGAACACGACCGAGAATGGGGGTGACAACGTCCGGAGCGCCAAGCGACAGCGGAGCACTGACCTGGTGTCTCCTTCGTCCGCAGCTGCGGACAAGAAAGTATGCCTGGAAGGTGGAACCGTTGCCGCTAACGCAAGGATGGAAGAGTGCCACCCGGCCCCGCCCACCCCCTCGGTAGATAAAAGTGACGAAGTGGCTGTCCAGGAAACTTACGCCAGGGCCACAAAGTCACACCTAAGGGTTTTCATCATGGACAGATCTGGGATGCCCATGGAGGATGTCCACGCCCTTATAATGAGGAAAGAACTGGAGGAACACCACAAGAAGGAGTACCTCCAAAACATGGACAACCCTGATGCACCGGTGGCAGGCTTTACGCATCTGCTCCGCGCGGAGAGGGGAGGGCTCAGGACTGAGGCATGTGACGACTACTCACTCACATGGCTCACCTCACTCGTTGAAGCCCTTCCCGCTCTGTGGCAGGGATCAGGGGGATACAAAGTTGTTCCGGCGAGCGAAGTTCCCCGTTACTTGACGGGGAGAGTTTTCGTGCCGGATTTCTGGGAACGGGAGGCAGAGAAGCTAAGAGCTTATCTAGCGTACTGCAACCGTAAATGCAATTACAGAATAAGCTCTTGGCCGATCTTCGCTCACGAGTGTAAGAAATATCCCTCGACGGGGCAGGTCGACCACAGTATTGTGTTCGGCATACCGCCTGGCGAAGCCGCTGAAATAGCTAAAAGGGGCAGTCGCATACGATACAAGGTAGCGACTGTCCACGTAGAGATTAGAAAACCCAGGGCAGCGAGCGTTCGTCCGCCTGCTGAGAGTCCCGAATCCGCAGTACCCTGCAACAGCAGCGATACAGCGGAGGCGGGCCTTTCGGCGGGGGGACCACCTACCAGTCTGGGCAAATGGGAACTGTCGAGCGACGACATAGACCGACTCCTGGGTGAGGACGAAGAAGGCGGGGAGATCTCCGGTGGCTTGCTAGGCCTCAATCTCCAATCGCCGGTGCCACCCATGGACATGGACCGGCCAGTCTCGTCGCCCGAGGGTTCCCATAAGTCTTAAAGACTAGTATTTTTACAGAGCTTGAGCCAAAGGGATCTCGGGTTAACAAACACAATTCTAATACCCCATTTTCTATAGAAAATGGGGAAACAAATAGGTCAATATCGCGTGCGCGTCACAAAATTGATATCATACAGGCCAACATCCAACACAGCGTCACTGGTTTCGCTGCACTCAGAAGAACTCTCGAAGAGCAACCCCACACCATAGCACTGGTCCAGGAGCCCTATATTGCCAGAGGAAGGGTAAGTTTTGAGGCTCTAAGAGGAAACGTTTTTATCCCACCTGTGCAAAACAAAATACGCACTCTAGTCTATGTGCCTAACAACCTAAAATCATCATTGGTGACTCACCTGTGTACTGACGACCTCACCGTGGTGAAGATAGAGACGGGACTTTCAGGTAAATACAACAATATCATAATAGCCTCGTCATACATGGACATCACAGCAGAGGTACCTCCGAGGGAGTTAGAAGAACTACTCCTCTACTGTAGAACCCAAAATATGGAATGCATAATAGGGTGCGACGCAAACGCGCACAGCACCGTCTGGGGTTGTCAAGACACAAACGATAGAGGCAAAGACCTCTTGGATTTCGTACTTCGACAAAACCTATGCATTCTAAACAGAGGGTCAGAGCCGACGTTTGTCACCTCCCGGGCTAGGACTATAGTTGATATCACAATAGCAACAGATGCTATTGAAGAACAGGTCACAAACTGGCATGTAGCTAGTAATGAAGCATCATGCTCCGATCACAGGCGGATAAGATTTAGCCTCGAGACAGGAGAAATCAAACCCCGTAAATATCGAAATCCAAAGAAAACCGACAGAACGATATTTGTCGAAACTCTGGACAGAGAACTGGACCAACTCCAGGGGATAGTTAACTCAACAGAGCTGACACCACAGGAAATTGAAAAGGCACTACAGGCACTGGTCTCCTGCCTTAAAAGCAGTTACGAGAAATCGTGTCCACTCAGACAAGAGAGCAACAAGATTGCACACCGTAAAGACAGATGGTGGAACACAACCCTCACCAAACTGAGAAAGAAAGCAAGACATCACTTTAATAGGGCGATGAACACAAACGAAGATAAGGACTGGGCAGACTATAGGATGGCCAGACTAAACTTCAAAAAGGAAATAAAAAGCAGTCGCACCAACTCATGGAGAAAGTACAGCAGCTCTATCTCCTCGCAGAACGAGACGGCACGTCTCAACAAAATTCTGTCGAAGGACACTAAAATAAAGTTGGGCTCACTCAAAAAACCTGACGGATCATATACGACGACGGAAGAGGAACAATTCGAACTGCTGCTGAGAACGCACTTCCCGGATTGCACCTTGAGTAAAAACGTTGACTGGACAAACGAACCCTACGATATACCCCAGATCGCGGACTGGAAACTGGCGGAGGCCATTGTAACAGTAGAAGCGCTGAACTGGGCTGTAAAAACCTTCGAACCATTTAAGGCAGCCGGCACGGATGGAATATTTCCAGCCTTACTTCAATGGAACCTTACAAAAATACAGACCCTACTAGCAAACATATTTAGGAGCTGTATAGCTTGGAAATATATCCCCTTTTCCTGGAGGGAAGTGAAAGTAGTATTCATTCCAAAACCAGGAAAGTCTGACTATACACAACCAAAAGCTTTCAGGCCCATAAGCCTGAGCTCTTTCCTTCTGAAAACACTAGAGAGACTATGCGACAGACATATTCGCAGCGGAGTCCTAGTCGACAATCCAGTAAACAGAAATCAACATGCCTATCAATCGGGTAAATCGACTGAAACAGCTCTCCACCAAGTAGTCCACAAGATTGAAGGTGCGCTAGAGGACAAGCAATCATGTCTAGTGACATTTATAGATATAGAGGGTGCTTTTGATAAGACCACTTTTCCGAGCATTGAAGAAAGCTTGAGACGAGTAGGGGTCGATAAAAATCTCAATAAATGGATAACACAAATGCTGTCCAATAGGGCAGCCTTAATCGAAAGCACAGAGGTATCAAGATGCTTAGTGACGAAAGGTTGCCCACAAGGAGGGGTACTATCCCCGCTCCTGTGGGTCCTAGTTGCAAATGATCTACTTGAATCGCTAAATAAAAATGGCATCCACACTGTTGGTTATGCCGACGACCTCGCGATCATGATCTCGGGGCTTTTTGAATCCACGCTTTGTGATAAAATGCAGACAGCACTTCGCATCGTGGAAAACTGGTGTCACAAACACAGCCTATCTGTGAACCCCAGCAAAACGGAACTAGTTCTCTTCACCAGGAAAACGAAACTTCCAAACTTGGCTCTTCCCACACTTTTCGGAACCAAACTAAGCCTCTCTAAACAGGTGAAATATCTTGGAATATGGCTAGATAGCAAACTCTTATGGGGTAAGCAGCTAGACCATGTTGCAACCAAAGCCACAAATGTACTCTGGCAATGTAAGAGGTCGGTAGGCAAGGATTGGGGGCTAAACCCCAAACTTTGCCTATGGATGTATACGGTCATGGTACGACCTGTAATCACATATGGTGCAGTGGTCTGGTGGCCAAGGACAAGGCTTGTCACCGCAACTGGTAGGCTGCAACAGATCCAAAGGCTAGCTTGCTCACTCGTTACGGGATGTTATAAATCAACGCCATCAGCAGCGCTAGAAATCATACTAGGTCTGACACCTCTTCATGTTCACATTCAACAGGAGGCTATGGCTGCAGCACTTAGAATAAAATCCACAAACCAATGGAAAGGAGATAGCAGGAAAACATCTCATTGCAAGATTTTAGACAAGGCTATAAGCATCATCCCCGAGGCTTCCAAAGGCACGGACAGAATTGCGGTGACGTATCTTGCAGACAAAAATTACACCTTGGGTAACAAGGAGCACAAGGGCATAAATATCACTTCAGAATACTCATCCATCATCCACATCTACACGGACGGAGCAAAACACAAAACCAGAGCGGGATGCGGCTTTTACTGCCCCGAAACTGGACTGTCGAGATCACAACCCCTTAACGAGACTGCCACGGCGTTTCAAGCTGAAACGTTGGGGCTACTACTCGCAGCTAGGGAAATAGGTAGATCATCGCTACTGAAAACACCTAGGGATGATTCGGACTGCGATGGGAGAACGTTGCTCAACTTTGTTACCGACAGTGCAGCACTTTTAAATGCACTGGAACGGTCTGATACGAGATCGCGATCTATCGCGGACTGCCACACAGCACTCAATACCCTTGGGGAAAGGTTCGATGTCAGATTAACATGGACAAAGGGCCACAGCCAATGCCAGGGAAACGCTAAAGCCCACATCCTGGCGAAAGAGGGGGCCATGCTTGTCCCATCAAAACTTGACATGGAGCTATCGCACCCGCCCACCAAGGAAATTAAAAACAGACTCAAAATTCACTCCGAAACGGAGCACGATAGGCTTTGGGAAAGCAGATCAGACTGCAAACATACGAAAACTATGTTCCCAAGCACAAATAAGAAAGCGACCAACACTTTGTTAAAAATGAAACGCGAGGACCTGCGGACGATGGTGGGCATCATCACAGGTCACTGCGAATTAAATCACCATCTATTTAAAATAGGGGCGACCGATAGTGGTCTGTGCAGAGGATGCATGCTGGAGGAGGAAACGGTGGAGCATGTAATCATACATTGCACAGCCACCAAAGAAATCAGAGTAAAAACGGGCTTACAAAGACTGATAGGTTCTGATTCACCAGAGGAAACGCTGAAACAGTGCTGCCAACAACAACCCAGAGTCCTTCTCCGTTATATAAAGGAGTTGGGATGGCTGGGGTAGGGTTTAGTTAACAAAGGGGGACAATGCACAATACACCCCTATGCGGGACGTCAGTGCAGGCCTAGTCACCCCCACCCAGAATTAGAATTAGAATTAGATTAGACGCCCTTCGACATCGCTGATTAATGAACATGATGTTTTTTTCTTGGATCTTTGACATTTATTTTATATGTACTCTTAGGAACGGGAATCCAAGTGCAATAGTATGAGACTGTAAACTTTATCATTTGGCCTTGTACGTTTTTGTAGTACAAGGTATTAAATACGTTTATGTTATTAAAATATATACTTATTTATATGGTGAACATAACTATTACTTTTAACGACTCCAATTAGAATACAATAACTGGTTTTTGCGCCGAACAAGTCAACATTCGTCTCATCTTTTATTTTGATCATCCCTTCAATTAAAACATTCTTGTTTCAACCCATAGATCATCGGAGCTACTTTTTTGCTGACCAACTAACCTATAAAGTTGTAAATTAAATACAGTATTGCTTCTATGGTATTTAACCATTGAATTTATAAGGTAAACGTGTCACATTGTTTTCAATACTTGGGTCAAGACCATCTGCTTACCACCTGTCTTATTTAAATATCTGACAATTAAACAGCAGGTGATAAAATATAAACTAAGACAGATGCACCTAAGAATGCGCACGCGACACTGTATGACATTGACATTTCGCTTTTGCTATGCATCTGGAGTATAACTCCTTATTAGTTGAAATACCTATATGGATCATATATTTTTAGCTTTCTCAAGGTACCCCACCTTTAGTTGTCGATATTGTAAAAAGTTTTTCACACTCAAGAATTTATGAGCAAAAGTACCTACATAAAAATACACACTTATTCCAAGATTTTGTATTCTAGGTGACATGGGAAGAGTCACAACACAATCATCCAAGATCCGATAACAAATAGCATGCTCATTATTTTTCCGGCCGGGGTCTTAGGCTTCGTAGGCAGGGTTACTACCGGCTACAGCTGCAAACAATAAAAGTAACATTCGGTATTTAAAATGTGAAAGTGAAACCAAAAGATAATGATCAGCTTAATTCGACCGTGTCCAAGAATTTGTGAATTTATCAGAAGTTAATCGAGATGATATTACCTTTTTCGGTCAATGACGAATTAGAACTCGTATGGACTATTTGACCTCAATAAAGTTGTGAGAGCGACATCTTCGCATTAGCGAAAAAGCTCTTTAAATATAGATAATAAAAAAATAAAGTCGTGTTTCTGAATGGAATAAGAAGAAATTTTGACATAGAAGATAATCTGCCAGTCAATCTCACATAATTAATCTGAGCGGCTCTCAGAAAGCAATTTTATGAATGAATGAAAGAAGCGACATAGTGATGACGAATTTACCCTACATCTTAGACATTACATTTTTACGCGACGACGATATGCCTCTAACCCGTACTTTTGTTGCACACCATATAAAGTTATTATTCTAAAGGGCAGCACCGTTAGTAGCAACAATGAACTATTACTGTAATTGTTTCACGGTTCAATTACTTTCAGTGGATGAGAACAATGGCCACGGCTGACCTGTCTGGCGGTGCAGTTCTTTGAAATATCTTCTACACTGTCTTTGAAATAGCCTACTTCCATGTAGTGAAGTCGTAGATTAGTACTAGCCAATACGAAATTGGGCGTTTGCGTTTGGTGGTGCTTTAGCAAGGAGCTGAAGGTATAATATTACCCATTTTACCAGCTTCCGACGTGTCTACTACATGGTCCCGGTTCAGTCAACGAGTGTGAGTGACTGGAATTATCCTAACTCGGCAGTACATACGTACAAAAATAATTAATAAATATACTAAGTATATTTTCGATGTGGAGTGTATAATTTGTTTTGTTGTTTTTAAATTAAATAAATATATATTTACATATATACATACACTGCACTAGGATTCCCTGTGTCGCAGATGGCACGTCCAAACATCCAAGACCCAAGAACAAACTTCATGCTTACCACACAAATTGTTTCCCGGTCGGGATTCAAACCCGGGTCCCTCGCTTCGAATGCCGGAACCAATTAAGTCACGGAGCCGTCTAAAGGTTGATTATTTATAATGCTCAATTGGCTACAATTATCTATTATTGACAAACTAATTATTGTGATATTTAAAACCTGTGATTACTTCAACAGACTATAATGTTGTAACTAATCATTTCTATTAGTGTTGGAATAATAAATTTTTCTTTTCTCTTTCATTCTTTAAATATTTGATTTATCACTTTTTCTGTTAATAATAAACAAGACTACCTTTTAATTGACTTTACCGCCATAATTAGAAATCGCGGCTCCCCAAGACGGGTCTCCGGCATTGAGGCTCTCAGGGAATAACCCGACGAACAGATGGAGGAATGGAGGTATCGTTTCCTTATGCTGTAATACTTAGTTTTCTTTGCGAAGTACAACCGATTCGTTACTCCAAGTTTTCTTCACAAGGAAGACATTTCCCACTCACTTGCATCTGGACTTATTTACAAACGCAACCGGCCTGTGATTATCGCGCCAACTAAACTGGATGACTGGTAAATTACTGTATTGAAGATTCAGTTTAAATTATACTGTATGCCTTCCTGGTGACCCACTACGGAAAATACCATGGTTGAGTAAATTACTTCCAACGGTCGCAATTAGGCTTGAATCAATCAATATACTGATGAAGTATCTGGGATAGGGGATAATCGGCAGTGGAAGCGCTCATTGGCGAAGTTTGCCCAGATGTTCTTCTTCACTCTGTCATCCCATGAGCCTGTTATTTCCGGTCACTAACACTCTGCCACTGAAACAGCAATACGAGTGCCACTGTTTGGCGGCGGATTTCCAGGTGCGGTACTTAAAGAGTAGGGCTTTAAATTCCTTAAACATCCATCAAAGAACGCCAAAGAAGAAAAACTAGTGACTAATAATCTTCGTAACGATCGCGGAGTCATTTATAATAATAAAACAAGAATTTCAATGTCGTTCAAATCGTGTAATAAATCATTAATTTATTGTTATTATAGCGAGAGCTAATAAATAATGAATACATAACCTTGACCTGATGCGTAGGCGCATCGTAATTTTCACACGATAGCTGAAGCTTAGATAATTTCGACGCTTTGTAGTAATTTTGATTGAAAACAATGATGTATGTAAGTTATTAATTTTTATTTAATTAATAATTGTAATAACATTCGCAAACTTTACTTATTTAGATAGGTTGGATACCCGGCCGAGGCAAACTTTATGTGCTAAACGTTAAGTTTGTTTTCGGGTTGGAAGTGTTTGTCTAGTGTTATGTGTTTGTCCATATCATCTGCGACACACAATCCTAGTTCAGGGAAGCGATTATTTGCTTAGATGAAGAAACAGAATATCTAAGTTGAGCAACTCTCTGCCCGGTTAGTATTTAGATGGGTGAACGTTTGCCACTAAGTTTAATTTTTAGGTGAACTCTAAGGATGTGCATGCACTTTTAACACTAAAAAAACAGTTTTAAAATATATTATTAAGGAAAACAAAAAACTGCAACTGCGTTAAAAATTCCAAATTACTATATTTTTTAATCCATTCATAAAATTCTGTATTTTGATGACACACTCGATAGGTTTGGAGAAACAACCCGATTCCCTTTGCGCAGTCGGGAAAAAAACGTTTGTACACACATATCCTTTTGCACTTCTTCTTTCGTGTAATTAAGTGGCCAACTCTGTTCTGAAAGAACATCTAATTACGCTTAGCCATGAACGTTTCAACTGATATTAGAAAACTGCGCGGGATGTAGGTTAGGAAACGTAATATAATTCTACGGTTTTATATGTTGCATAATTAGGACTTCAAAATTAGAATGTGTTTGCTCAAAAGCTTAATGGAACTTTAAATGATAACACTATCAATTATTTGTATGTACATACGAGATCTTCTCGACAGAGAGTCGGATAGGGTTTGAACAATCGCTAAACTTAGTAATAAGAATATGTTACCTTTTGTATTTATTTATTTTTGCCTTGTAACAAAATTTAACATGTTATATATGTTTACAAATTAGTTCTGATTCTTAATTAACAAGCATAACCAGCGAACATACTAATTTGAAAGATTATAAACCTGCGCTAGGGAAACTTGTGTTGCAGGCGCGTGCGCTTCGAAACAGTGCATCAATTTCTAAATATAAGGTTAATAAATAACAAAAGAGTGAAAAAAGTTTTTTTTTGTTTAATCTATTAATTGTTTGGATCAATTTAGCCAACTATATTTAGTTTGAATGGTTCTAAGATTTCATTATATTTTAATTGTATTTCGCAAATATATATTGTATTTTAATTTATATATATTACAGGGACATATTTATTTGAAACAAGAAATTATTGAAAATTAGATAAAGAATCCGACTGCGTGAAAAATTCCATATTATATTTAAACAAGAAGTTCAGACAACAGCTAAAACTGCCAAATTACTGTTAACTAATTAGTTAAAACTGACAGAGAAAGTGATCGTGTGGAGAACGAATGTTAGTTTTAACTGAAGTAAGTTCTTTTCACAAGTTCTACACTTGTGAAAAGTTCGTCCAGAGAAATACTTCCACCACTTCTTTCTAGTAATCTGCCGCCAAGCAGTGGAGCGGATAAATAAAACAAATGTCCCCAAACTAAGCATTGCTTGTACTGTGGGAACCAGATTACTGTTATAATACTTTCAATGATATAATATAGTATTGTTTTTGTAAATGGTTACATATAATACATATTATCACCACACATCAACATCAATCTTTGTGGGAGTCGACTCCACGACCTACGAGGCAGAGCTACTGCCATCTGAGGTGTGAGGCCAGTCATTTAAATGATGAAGTTATAAAACAAAATCATAAAATAATCAGTGATTATTTTCACAGACTATATGGTTTTATTCTATCTTTAGATTTTGTTTAATCTGTAAGGAAAACCAGATTCTCAACAAATTGCGTTCTCACAACCATGTCTGATGCTATCTCTCCGCAAGCAATAATTTCAGCATTGCTCATCCACGATCCGTAGGTTCTTAACGGCGATGCAGCCAGCAATATGGTCCTAATCGCTGCGAGATGCGAGATGTTATCCGTCGACTGAGTGACTTGGCGTCTGTAATTAGCGGCGTTCCCATGTCAATTTCTATCTGTCTCTGCTTTTACTTGTTGATCAGAAACGGCTTGTTCGTATATTTGCATGTTTTAATATTAGCTGTTTCCTTGTTTCTTTCTTTTATATAAAGTTAATGCAAACGCGTTGATAAGTTCGTTCTAGTAACGGCTTAGTAGGTACAGTCCTGCCTTTTAAGCAAGGGGGTGCCGGGGCAAGCTTTGTGTGATGAAAATTTATTCTCGGGTCTTGAGGATTGATTTACCGGAAGAAGGTGTAAACTGAGTTGTTCAAGGGTAAATAATGGCGGCAATGAGCTCACCATTTGTCGCGTTTACATTCCCTCGATACTGTAACCAAGGTGAAACAGGACCAACGCCACTACCTGCCCTTTCTGGGTAAAAGCAAGAATTTATTTTATGTTATTTTACCATCTCTAAAGATGTTAAATATGTAAATAAACAACACTGGTTGTGACCGATTTTTTGTAATTCGTTGTAGAAAATGATGCAGAAAAGTTGCATTGTAGCTTAATAAAACTCGTAAACCAGTTTCAACCAACTAAACCGCAACACTGCTAAATATTTAACAGTCGTTAATCACGGGTTGCTTGAAATGGCTTTCAAAGAAACGAGTAAAACTAGGGTTTTACATACGATTCCCATAGTTAAAGCATCCAGTCGCCTTAACACCCCCGGGCTTTAAAATATCAGCATATTCTAATTACGAGCTATTCTGAACATTATGATGTGTGGTGTAAGCGACTCGCTTTGGCTAAAGCTACACTTCTGCTTGAGTATTTTGCTAGCAAATCGGCATCTCGCCCAATCAAAATTTTAAAACATATTACATCAATTAACATAAACGAATAAAAAAAAAAAATATTTTTACCTAAACAACTGCTATTCTTTTGACTGTACTCACCTGTCAAAATGAGGAAAGGGATCGGATGCGAATGACAAATTTTATAGTGGATCAGACAGAAAAAATATAATAATAATCAGAATCAGATCCGCGGATCAGACCGGAATAACTCTCCGTTTAAGCTTCCGAGTGACAGTGACAGATCGTAGAATGAGGTATATTGCAGTCCATTCACTACCAACGTTTGTTTCACCGGTGAACCTTCACATGAAAGCCACTTCTAGTTTGTAAAACGCTGTGTTCAAAATTATTGAATTTCATTTAACTTGGCACACGCCCTGCGCATGCGTGCGTACGAGGGATGCAAATAATTTTACCATAAAACTGGTATGCGTCCCGACATGCATATGGAGATGAAACATTAAAGCTTCGATTATATTTTATTTATATTATGATATATGGGTACATTAAAATTAAATGCTTGTTGGTAAGTGTATTATTTGAGAACGGATAAACCGATCTAGCTATTTTTGGATTTAAAATAGGTTTTTGCGAAAAAAAAATTTTCGCTTTATCATATCATTAGTAATATCATTTATTATCAGGAAATATTGTGAAAAACTAAAAGTATTTTTTTATATGAGATTTTGTTACACCGTGGACAACTGGTTTAACAGCTGATTAGCCAAAATGTTAGTCAAGACAAGACAACATTGTCGAGTCAGCTTGTTACAAAAAAGATCTGTATATAGTTGGTACCACGCACCGTAACTGTTGCTTGGGCATGTCAGCGCCTCATTAGGAATTCACTACTCTGTTGCTATTTTTGAAGTTAATCATATTTTAGTAATTAAATTCGTTAACAATAAATTGTATACTGCACTACTTGACTGAGGTTCATTAATATTCTACTTAACTTGGATTTTGCAAAGCCTTTCAAAGTTCTTAAATGGATTTCAATAACATTCAGATGGCTTTAAATGGAATATTTAAAGTAATGGTATTTTCGTATCACTAACTTCTGCATTAAATCAAGACATTTTAGTTCAGAAATTCCTTATAAATATTTAGGGAAGCAATCTATACTTGTTTTAACAGTTATCGTATCCGCTTTAGGAACGAAATTAGGTTAACTCAGATTTTACATCACTGAGGTCGTGAAGCTTAGCTTTATGGATGTTTATGGTTGTAAAGGGTTGTTTTTATAACCTAATATTACTTTCATGCTAGATATTTTCTGTAACCTGTCATTATGCAGATCGATCGTATTCTTATCAGGCTTCTATCTTAATATAGTTATCTGTGTCGTCACAACCGACATCGACGGATCCGTATCATTTGACGGCGTAATCGTTGCGTGGCCGAGTGTCATATCTCGAGCCTTGTCCTGTCCAGGTGGCTTGTCCATGTCGCCTGCAAGTTTATTTGCAACCTGGAAAACCTTCTAAGTTGTAAGTTTGTTTGAATAAAGGCGGCGTGTCGGCTTCGCGGGTGTTTCGATTCGGTTGGGTAAAAGTTTGAAGTCCGTTCCGAGCGGGCGGACGCGCGGCGCCTCACTCAGTTTGCTAGCGCTACCCGCGCGGCTCACTCGCGTGTGCGACTCGATTCTTGTTTATATCGAATTAGGAACGGTTCCGACCGGTAAAGTCGGTTCGAGCCGTCGTATTTATGCAGAGAACTTTTTCTGCGACCGTCAAATTTCGCATTGCGAATCGGACGTGCTATTGCCTCACCCTGTTGCGTTCAAACAGTTAACTGTGAAGGAACGTGTGCTCTATGTGCTACGGAGTCAGCGGTGCCAGTGCATTCAGTGTTGTGCGTATGTTTTGTGAAAAGTGCTAATATCGACGTCTGGCTGAGACTTGTGATACGTTTCACTGAACGCGATACAAAAAGTGGTTTTGTGATCGAGTTCATGTGACTACCGGAGTATTGATGCGCTGTGCTTTCCCCCTGTCCACAGCTTGATTTATGGTAAGTCATTCACCACGAACCATTAGATTGAATAACGCCGATCGCAATTTCGATCGAAGTTCAATTACTGATGCATCTGCAGTTAACTTTTATGAAACGTATTATGAAATCATACCGCCGCCACACACAAGTTAATGCATATGGCACGTAATCCTTTGAGCGCAATTAATTCAATGACAGCGCGTGTCATGGAAGTCCGTAAAAGGCTGTGCGAGGTTCCGACGCCAGACGCTCAGAAGTAACCTAACTTAAAAGTTTCGTCACTGACATTGAACCGAGCAGAAAGAAGAAAGTGACATTAATAACATTATTAACAAACTGGCACGCATATTCATCACGCCAAACGCGAGACTGCAAAAGCATAAGATTTGAATTTAATTAATAGAAGTGGTGGAATGAATCGTCAAAGTTGATAGTGGGTCGAGTTTATTAATTGCGAATCGGTGCGAACAAGTGGGCTCGCCATTGTATGCGAATAAACTGGAACTTGAGAATTCCGTTCACTTTTTAAGCAAGACGCCTACTCTGATAACATTGAGAAGGATGATCGGAATACACTTAATTTTTTTGCTGGAGTAGATTAAATGGAGAAAGTTGTGGTTTAAGGCTAGGCCATGCAAACATTTAACATTATCGTAAACATAAAAATTGCCTTTGGTCACAATTGGCAGACCGAACGTGGCTGTCTCTGCCTTTATATTTATGGCTTAAAACAGTGCCCTAGAGAGTTTGACCTAGGTTTAGATTGAATTTCTAAGCTTAAGCAGTCACATCGGTAACCATTTGCGCTCCCAGCGTGACCTTACCGTCACGAATACAGTAAAATATTGAGAATCGTGAGTTTCAATTGCCGATTCCGATGATATTGTTTATGGTAATAGTGTTAGTGACTTTTTTCCTTGTTCATTTGAACTAAACCACTTCTTTCATTTTCACTTAAACCATTCTTTAAATATATTTCAGTCGCTCGTGTTGAATGCGACTGATGTTATGCCTATCGTACCTCGTTGAGACAAAGTGAAACTCATTATTTTTGCAGAAATATAAATCTTTCATAGAATCTTTCATAGAGAAATGACCTGCCTTGTTTTCCGTTGCATGGACTTCTAATGAGCGGATTTCCGTATACCTACTTCTTTATAGCGTTGTAAATATCATTCGTTTTTCTAAGCTTCACACAACGAGATTACGGCCGCACGCAATTCTTAGTTAGCGCCATTTTAGAACAATGAGATTTATTCACAAATTTTATTTTCCTGATTCGTCAGAAATTAAAAAAGTTCGATGTGTTTTGCCAATATATATTTTTATATTCGTCTCAAAATTTAGAGACAGACCATATATATAAATAATAAAATAATAATATAATTCATTTAAACTTAATAAAATATATGTCATGTTTCATTTTTCCTTGTTGCATTTGGAGTGTCGAGTCAGTAAGTTGTAGTAAGTAAACAGTAAGATCATAATGCATTATGTATTCTGCAGTTAGAGCCACGGACACGCACGACCGCCTTTGATTGTAGCCGACTCTTCGTAGTAAATTATCGTATGCTCCAAATGTTGTTAGCGATGTCTTTAAACGAAGTGTGACTTACTAATCCAAGGACAGTGTTAATTCGGGCCTCAGTTCAGATGTCACAATGCAAATAGTTGTGGCATTGGATCTGAGCACTTCCATGCTTCGGAGGGTCGAGTCCTCCCATGTCGGAGGCCTTCGCGCGGTTTAAGAACTCCTGCACCAAAGAACTCCTAGTTTGCAATATATTGAATTGGAAAGATATTTATTTGTAATATATTGATTCTTTTAAAAATGTACATTCTCTTCTATACTATTCGTATTGGAATTTTTGGTAAAACGTTTTGATAAGACGGATCAACAGACGGGCGGAATCTACATTAAAATCTAAATAAATAATTAAGAAATCACTCGTATCAAGTATCAAGTTTATTCCTCCTTAATTACGTAAACATACTGAAACCGGTATCATCAAACCTATTAACCTTCTTGCTAGATTATGTTGATTTATTCAAGGTCGATTCCGTGATCCTTTTGTTTACGTTCTGAATTATCTCTTAACATTTTTTATGAAGTGGGTACCGTGGGTACCTTTACTGAAGTAAGCTGAAGTTTTTCGTAAGCTTTGTCAATTAATTAAAAAATATTATAATAATGTATATAATAATAATAATCCCATTTGAACACCTACGCATTCTGTTATTCTAGTTACAATAGAAATAATTCATTACAAAGTGATAATTTATCACTCACCTGGAATAACAGGTGCTGTTTGCAGTTAGCTGCCTCTAAATCAAAATTATCTTCCTTTAACTTACCCGCTTTATGTTTCGAATAGACAATAAATTTGTTTCGTATTGAATTCCGTTTGAAATTTTCTAGTTTATTTCTATAGATTCGCGAGTCGTCTAGTTCTTTTGACGTGGGTACTAGTCTGCTCTCTTCCGGAATGGTTCCTTATCTAAATATCAGTACTTGTGTGGTGTGCATATAGTTTATTCTCGGGGTTTGGATATTTGTGATGGTTTATGTGTCCATGACATTTGCGACCCTGTGACACAAGGAATATTGGTGGTATCGGTTTGAGTATGTTAAATACATAATGCTACTACTTATTTTTCTTATACGTTAGTACCTAGTTGAAGATCATGAACTCGTACAATATTATACTTGTTGTATAATATTGATTGAGCGAATGATGATATATGCGAAAGCTTGTCAGTATGTATATTTGTTACACCTTCACGCCTCAACAGCTGAACGGATTTGGATGAAATTATGAACCTAGCTCATTCTCCGGATTAACACATTTAATTTTTATCCTGTTAAAATGAAATCAGGCTTCCCTATGTTGACCTTTTAACGGCGGGTAATACCGCGGGGCGCAGATAGTAAATAAATAACTCTTTATTCTACTTGCAAAACAAATGCAAAAAAATTACACTCACAAGTGACACTTCCAGATAACTTGTGTATAAAGAAAATCTGGTATGTTATGATATGCGAGGGTGTCAAAAGAGAAGTAGCTAAAAAAGAGAAGAGTTTTTGATGACGTATGCTAATGTGTTTTATCTATTAATATGAATACAACAATATAAAAACGCGGAACACTAAAATATTATAATTTTTATAACTACCTCATTGGTACTCCTCGTCTATAAAATTAACTAAATGAGCCGTAATTAGTATCAAAACTATTTTACAATTTATGTTCTAAGTCATGCACTAAGTATCATTCAAATTATTACAATTTACATATTCGGTCATTAACATTCACACTCTAAATGCAGACGGAAATATTATTGTGATTGTCAGAGAACGCCTACTTTTGGAAGTTCCACATTATTTTGTAGTTCTTTATTCTCATTTTGTTGATTGATTTCAAAACGAGTTTGTAATTTAATATTATTGGACTTAAAGTCACCCTTGTAGAACCCCGATAGCTAAAGTAATTTTATTTCGACCATTAGGGTCACGCCTCGTCGTATATTCTTGTACGCCCCTAGCTTGCTCGCTTTCATCGTAATTATGGACAGTCTCCACTTGGAATGTGATAAATGCATGAATCATGACCCTATCGCAAGCCTTCGTGGATTCTATTAGTTATTTAGAACTTAAAATATTATCCAATAACGATAAGCTGGTTGTAAAATCTAATGTGCATTCGCTTCATTGTAGTGATGCTTAAAGTAAACTTAATCGGGACAAAAAGTACCAACAACCATTTCCAGTTACTTAACACGACGTAATATTCCTCCGAGCGAGACCAGAGATTTTCATACTAATTGCTTCGTTGCGCAATGGAGGATGCCGCGAACACAAAAGATACTCCACTTCCCTCATTTCTGCTTTTTGTCATATTTTTTCATATTATTAATTCAGCAGTATTGAAGATATGTTCCATGGTATACCTATTGATATTGCCTATTAATAATGTTTTTAGGGCTCCGTAGAGAATCATTAAAGTTTTGTACTATCCATCTGTTAAAATTAGTGGTTCAGAACCCTCAGAGTGCGAGTACTAATAGCACGTGGCAGCTATTTTTATTTACTATATTATATAACACAATCTTTATATTATGTTACTACTCGTAGTATTACAGTCATAGACATGCCCGCTACAGAGTTCCTGAAATGTATTATTTAGTAACACATTCAAGATTATGTTATCGCTTAATCTTTTGCATAGAGTGACTTTATTTTATCTTCCCAACCAGACGCGGAAATGGACAAGCTTACCTTAAAATCGACATATATTTTTATATATGAAGTTCTAACAGTTTTTTTTCCAATAGAACTAACAATAGTACCTATGAGCTATGAGAGTCAATTAAAATTACCTACGTTTACATTTCAGGTTTACATCAAAACAGGAAAGCTAGAAACCAAACGACGGAAATATATTATATTATAGCAAGAAAATAAACATACGCGGTGGAATAAAATGAAACAATGACAGTAAATAATTTGAGTTATTGTAAGGTTCAAGTTTACGTTAGCTTCTCTGCTATAAAATTATCGGCTCCGCTGCCGTTTTGCTGAACAGGCACTGGTGCAAAAAAGATTGCGATCTATGTGCTTACTCAGCTTGTAGAAGTTGTTTTTTTGGCTAAAAGTATAAAATCTGTTTGTTACGCTTTGTCTTCGCTAGTTGTGGAGCGATTTGAAAGATTTCTTTTTTTATTCGGTAGATTGTATGGTGCTTCTATAGAAGTTTCGTAAAAAAGTTTCACAGTAATGAACTTGGTTTATGATATGATTTTATCCACCTGTATAGATTCATGATCTGTATAACCATCACCCCTCTCGATATCCTGTGCTCGAGTCACGCACGTCCGCTTGCGCCGGCGTCATCGACACGAGTGCAGCGATTACGCAGCACGATTGGCCAAAACAAAAGTTCAACAGACGTACTTCCGGTGCTTGTATTGTATGTCAATGTGTGTGTTCTGATGCATCTTTTGGCCATTGCGATTATTGATTTTTTATATCCGTCGAAGTGGATGTATGGCGGGTGTGAATCCCATTCTAATAATAGATTTAACCCAATAGTTACAAAGGCTTCATAAGGTTCATAAGTGTTCTGTTTTTACAATTGCTATGAGGCGTCGCTATGAGCAGTCTTACATAGCTGGTTAAAAACTGCTGTATATGAGCATTAATTAAATGGGCGTACATTACAACTCATTGTTCTACTACAAGTGTTCCTTTATCTTTGGCAGCGGAACCCTGAAAATGAACCCTGAAAATATAATATCACGAATGAAACTCCGCGTCTAAAAAATATTCATGTTGAGTTCATAATGCAACTTAGTATCGTCTTGGTCCTTTACTAGTGGAATTACGTGTATTTTTCCAGTGATAATGATTTAAAAACCAAACTATTGAAACAATTTTGATAGAATATCTATGGGACCAATCTGAAAAAAAAAAAAAAAAAAACAAAAAACCCCATTTATTAACCTCCTCTTTTGAAAGTGGTTTGATGTTTTTTTTTTTTTCTTATCCGAATTATTCCTACAACTTCAGCTAACTCTTGTCCTTACTTCGTAGCGTCTATGAAAATCATGTTATTATCCAATTAGTCACACTAGCAAGCGTGTTTATAACAATGATATGTTGGAGCGTGAGATTTTTCGGATTATGTACTGTTATATCATTCCCTTCTTTTAGGGCTTTACGGTCGATGACCTGCTTAACTTTACATCGAGTATTTAAAGATGTTCCGGATATTTTTAACCTCCTATGGCTATCGCTTAACTGTGCTATATGTGACCAATATTTAGCAAGTTGGCTTCAATCAGTAAAGTATTTTTGAGGAGTGTTACTTTTTATTCGCTACTGTATTTTCTCCATTTCCGACAAAATGTTTTTGTTTTTATACTCATACCTTAAATCAGTTATAGCATATAAATTAGTAAAAACGATTTAAATTTAAAAATAGAAATGAGGATCTTCGTTACTTAAACTAAATTGTAAGTCTAATTATGCAAAACATCTTTATATTATTTTTCTAGCAGATTTTATTATGGCGTCCCTTTGTTCTTGCGCTACAAAACTGTTCAATGGGAAAATGAAGGGAAAGCCAACCTTGATAATGACCATAACATCTCCACTGAGCCCTGTCACAACATTGTACTTTCCATCATTATCTAACACTTTCATTCATTAAGAGAACAACTTCGTCATTAAATAAAATTGTTCTACCTTTACATTCTGATTAATCTATACGATTAAATCAATCTATAAACCTTTGGGGGTCAATTTGTAGCTGTGAGTTCACTTTCATCTTTGTATAGTTGAAGTTCATTTAAGTGCTTGATACGGACACGTGTTCATCGTTATGAAATATTGCGCTTAAGAATAAGCTTATGATCATATGATATGTATTTTTCTTCAAATCATTTGAGTATTTAGTTCGTCGGTTGCCCCTCACGTATATTATGATTTCAACATTGAGTATTATATTTTTGCAATCGATTAAGGACCTTTTACGTGGTTTGTATTGGGCAATAATAGTTTGACCTATGTCGAGGAGACTGCGACCTCATGTGAATGTGGGACCAATCCTCGATCAATGCAATACTTACCTGCTGATTTTGTCCAAACTGCTGCACCTTGACCGGCACTTATACTGTCAAGCAACACGCCCTTGCAGTAGCTAAATACTGGCAACACAAAATTTAAAAAGGACCTTTGGCACTCCGTATAAGCATAATATTTAATACGTAATACGAGGAAAACTGATTATGCTGCTGTAAGCGTTGAACCGACATTATTGTGTTATAAATATAATAGTATTCCTGTAAACAGGCCAAGAGCAAAATAAATGTATGTTCTTTAACTTGAAAGCAAAATGGCATTGTGCAATTCGTAGTCACAGTTAATTTATAAGTTAATATCTTACCCGAAGTTAAGCCGAGCCTTAAGGGCCACTTTTTGTCTTGTTAGTTACATTGTCTTGAGACCTGACAAGAGATGAATAACTATTTCTTAGTAATCCAACGGCCATGACATAACTATCTATGGGATGTACAGTCGTAAAAACCTTAGATCGAATATTACACTTTTAGAGCCATTCCAATATTGATGTTGCAATATTCATAACCCTAGTTATTATAGGAATATAAAAATTGCCATTTCAAACTTTTGCAATTATTATGCTAGTAAAGTTAGTTTCTCAGTCATTATAGTTTCCCTTCTGCACCACCATAATAGCTTGTAATTAGTGCCATCGCATGCAGGTGTGCTATCTGAACATCTGCGTTGTTTAATTCACGTAACATATCTGTTATGTTACTGTTATCTTTTTGCTGCGTGCGTTTATAGTCTTTTGTACCGTTTGTTTCACTATTCTATCATTAATTGTGTTTGTCAATAGTGATTTAGTTCTTCATCGATATAAAGAGCAAAAACAGATGCACTCTGCATCGCCTTTTTGTAATTCTAATATGTCAATTAAATTCAGTCGCTATATAAGTCAAGGTGGTTTTTTGATATCAGCCGTTTTATATACTCGTATATTATCAATTGAAAACCAGAAAGTATTTTTTGTTGTTATGTTTTTGTACTTAAATGGTTAAGAAACCGCTGTGTCTCAGTCCTGTTGCAGTTAATAACGTTTGTCTATTTGTTTATATGTTCTACCTATATATATTCACATCTTTTGAACTACAAGCCCAAGCGGGCTGAAATTTTCCCATAATATATCTAAACATAACATATACAAAATTTCCGGGGGTCCAGGAGCGACTACCCTGATGATACTTTGAAGGAGTTTACTTCTATGTACCATTCCCGGGTCCCCGCCATTCCTACATTGTGTCGGAAGATCCTTGTATATATTATAGTTTTGTTTATTTTGAGACAGCACCTATTTTATTAATATTGTCTCATTTCATGTTTCTGTTAAGATCTTCAGTTAAGGAATGTTTTATGCCAAGGTCGTTTCTATTTGATTTTGATGTTCGATAAAATTTTGCAGGCTCTAATTGCTGCTATGGTGACTTCGGTAAGAAACCAAAGCAAACAGTTCGTACTGATAGCCACTTTTGTTTTATTTTTTTAAGAACTCATGAAAGTAAATTGTCGATTTAAAAAAATGAGAATTTATAATATGTTAGCACAATGACACATGCCAACACCCTATTCAACAACAACGATTAATTTAAAGATTTATGTTTCCGTACTTCATACATTCATTACAACTTTATTTAAAAAGAATCTTTTATCCTTTTTTGTTCATATTTAAAATGTAATTTGGCAATTTATTATTATTACTTATTATTATACCTTACAGGAGCGCTCATTATATCAACAAGTCTAACTATAATAGGAAATTCCACCCAATTATCCATATATGTGTTTACTTGGAAACAGTTTTCACACTTGTATGAGTCACTCTACAACTTGCCTATTTTGTGCCTTTAAGTGGACGTTGAGTTGTCATATACAACATGTTTACTTTGTACGGTGCTTGTAACACTGTAATTTCTGGTTTGTTTGTCAATTAGATATCAAACACTGTTTGTATCCACCTTTACATTAGCTGTTTTGATTGTACCTACCGCGAAGAAATACGTGTAGGTGTAGGTATTGTATTTTTAGCATTCTGTACCTCTTCTTTGAATGAATGGAACAGTAATGGTTGTTAAACAACTGTTAAGACTAGTGGACTTTTAATTATGGAATTGGTATTCTTATGTCAATCAGTTTTCTCCATTATTTAAATCAGTCACTTGTTAGTTACATCTCTTTCCCGCGCGCCTATTATATCGCCCTCAGGATCTAATTGTGGATCTGTGTGGTCATCGGAACAGGTTTGTCAAGAATCGGGTTATTCTGGGAAGCTTGGGCTTTGTTTATTTATCAGCTGATTTATGAGGTATGGTCGATGGTCAGCCCGTTTGACTATATCATTTATTTGGTTTTGTTGATCGGTCGATCAAAGACGAGAAATACTGTTTATAGGTTGTTTGTGATAGATGTCGGGTGCATCGGAGTAGAAAAAGTTATGTGTTTATAAATATTATGCATTTGGAGAGGAAACTAATTACACTTTAATAGGTGAAACTAAAATCAGAACTATCACCAATCGATCGGTCAATGTATAACCGTCAACAATTACGAATACTCCGTAAAATTTAGATAAAAAGTGATACTGAACTGTGTTATTATATAGCCTGACATACTTAACTATAATATATTATAGCAAGCTACTACACATGCAGACAATATATTTTGCCTTCATTTTTTGATGCTCGGCCTAGCTTAGCTATATACTAATATGGAATAACATAAATAACGGTATATGTTTGTGACGTAATATACATATATATTGTAACTGCGTGTGCGGTGAGTTAAACGTTTGTAACAAGCAGACAGAAGATTATCTTAATATGCCTTGCTATGATTTATATTAATATACAAGCTGTGCCCCGTGGTTTCAACTGAAAGTAATCACTAAGAGCAGACGTATAGTATTTCAGTATATACAATACTGCATGGTACTTACGTATAATTAGCCATTACCCGCACGCGGATAAAGTAGTTCGACTTACCTACTTTACAAATATCAATATTTAAGACTAACCAAGACCTTAAAAATAATGCTAGCTAGCCAATAGCCTTCCTCATGAATGTTTTCATATACAAAAATATTTTTTCAAATCCGTCTGGTAGTTCCTGAGATTAGGGCATTCAAACAAACAAACTCTTCAGCTACATTATATAAAATAATATAGATATTAGAGCTACGTGTGTGAGGTTATATCAACAGTTTATTCGTCATGTAGCCTATAGCCTAATAACCGCGATTCCCGTCAATCCAATCTATTGGTGCCTCATTAGCCGCCAGTTAAGTAGCATTCCCCTCATTCACACCATCGATTGACAAACCGGTGCCGGCTGGGAAAGTATTGGAAAATCTGCAGAAAAATTGCTGTTATGAATAAGTTGGTTTGGCTTTGAAAAATGTGGCATGTTTCTTCTATGAGCTTATTTGGTTACTTTTAATTTTAACGCGTTCTCAAGTTCATAAATGTGTCCCGCGGGTGGTGCGAAAGGAGAAACCCGAAATACCAGTAGAATTTTTTCACCTGGTAATCCGCCGCCAAGCAGTGATGTACTCGCATCGCTGTATTCCGGTGTTCACTGTACTAGTGAAATTACAGGCGCATGAGACTTTCCTGTCGCACAGTTACGGAATGCGAATCGACTAGGGTGTTCCCATATTTTGGTAGGAGAGGATTGATAGACCCGTCAGTTTAGCCACATAAAAAAAGTGACAAAACTTGGAAGAATCTAATGATGGAAAGAATTAGTTAATTCTCGCAAACTATATGCAACACAAATCACATACCAGTACCTAAATAAAAAAGTGAAATAATTTTTGCTTATTGTTTCGCATGAGGAAGTGGCCGGCTCTAGTGTCGAAGTTATCTAGCCACCCGGAGGCCTCCGACAAGACTTTTGTCGACAATGCCTGAAATAAAATATAAAATAACAAGACGGTAGCCTTCGCGGTAATGCTGCCGTATATGCGCTTGCCAGAAAAGTTTTGTGCTCAGCATTGCTGGGTAAACAGGTCCCCAGCGCCGATTTTCAGTATAAAATGAGGTTTCTAACATACATATAACCTAATTTAAAGTAATTTAAGATTCAATAATTGCCTCGTTTAAAAATCGATTGATCGACTTCAATACATTGTATTTTTTGTGTAATTTAATGTTTTTTCTTAATTTGAAAGTTTATTTCAAATTAAGAAAGAATCATCCAAATCGGTCCACAATTTTGTCAAAGGGGTGGAATTATTTGGGACCACCTCGGTATAAAAAGTTTCAATTACAAACCATCAGATTACATAAAGTCATCCAAATTAGTCCACAATTGACGAAGAAAAAAAAACATGCGGCTGAATTAAGAACACCCTCCATTTAAAGTCGGTTAAAAGGAAAGCTCAGAAAATGACTCGATTATCCTGTGTATATACTATTTGTATTGATTTATTACCGTGTAAGAGAGACATTTCGTTTTATCTGCGTATATATTGTGCCTATAATTGGTTGTTAGACCAGATCGCTCCGGTATTTTAGACTCATTAACGTGAGCTGGGCTGGGTTTCGCTTATTTGATTACCTTGAGTCGTTAACCTGGTACAAGTATTAACCACCTTAAAGAAATGAAGGGGTTATCGATTCCGCTGCATGTATTATTTCGTTTTTTTATTTGTTTGTTATGCTTCCGATTTCTTCTCCAATTGTGGACCGATCTCGGTGGTTTTTTTAAAATGATATTTCTGTGCATATGGGCACGTCGTATACGTAAATTAGTGATGAAAATATTCAAGTCAGTTTATTCGATTATGTTCTGTAACTTATGTAATTTAGTGTAGTATTAAATATCTGTCTATCTACTTGGTGTAGACGGTCATTGGATGAGTGGCGGTTTAGTGGTATTTGAACTGAGTGCTTTCCATCGGTCTCGATTTTTTTTTTTATTCTTTCGTTGATAATATTATTTGTTATCTAATCGCTAGGCCATGTCGAAGGCCTTCAGGCGGTTTGAAAACTCCGACACCAGAATTGGCCAATTTTTTTTCCTTTTGAAATCTATTAAAACGATTTCAAAATGGAGGAGGTTCTCATTTCGGCTGAAGATCAGTGGTGCTGACTCAGCTACGAATATGTCCACCATAAGATGTTATATTATTACCATTACATTCTAACTAAATGTCAACACCATTTAGTCTAACGTGTGTTAAAATGTGTACAACAAAGTGAGAATGCAATAACATCCGTACCCCAAAGAAAGCACACTTACAAAGTAAAAATATACATCCATTGTCCCACCTAACCCGCTCGGCGACTTGACCCGACTTTGACCATAAATAGAGCCTAAACCTGCTCGTGCATGAATGGTTTTTTTCGAGGCCGTTGGTTGGTCCATTCAAATTTGGAACAGCTGTCGATTGTAGGCGAAACTGTTTGGGGCTCTGGAACATGTGAATGTGGCCTTGGATTTTGTATTCGAATTTAGAACTTTGTCTTTTCCGGTAATAACGGGTTTTTGTTTTAAATCAAGAGTAAGGTAATTTTAGACGGCTTCGTGGCTTAGTTGGTAGTATCCTGCCTATGAAGCGAGGGGTCTTGGGTTCGATTCCTAGTGCGAGTGTGTAAGCGATATTTTTATTTTATTTTATTTTTACTTTAATTGTCATTTTATAATAGAAAATCTCTGATTGTTCAGTATAGATCTGAAAGAGTTATATATTGTAAGACAGCTTCAGACTTCAGCCACATGAGCAGTCCTGACCATACTTATTCATTCCCATGGAGGGTTGGATACGGCTAAACTAAGGTTTAAGAAGCGCATGATCTCGTTGGTACAAATTCATTTAAATAATGTGACGCTGCCAAGTAGTTTTTGAGAATTCAACGTAATGAATATTTTTGGCTTTGGTGATTTGGCGGTGCCTTTTACGCTGTAGGTCGTGGGTTAGGTTCCCAACCAGGACGAACGGATATAAAAGTCTAAGTGTCATGCTTCAAGACAGATTTCAATGCAAAAATGATAAAAGTTTATTTATTTATTAAAATCAGATTTCTATTATAATGTACACATTTAGAAAAAAAGAAAGTACTGTGCAAGTATTCTATCCGAGTCTGGTTTCCAGTATTAAGCTTAGCTTGTAGCTAGAGGTTGTTGGAAATATCGATGAATAATTTTATATTCGTAACTAGCTGTGCCACGCAGTTTCATTCGCGTCTAACTTAAATAAATTTAGCGTAATACGAGATAGCCTTCCTCATGAATGTGTTTGAATCATGCCCAGAAATATTTTTTCAAATACGACTGGTAGTTCCAGATCATTCACGTTAGTTGAAGCGCTTTCAAACTAACATTCAAGCAAACCCTTCAGCTTTATTATATTAGTATACGTAGAGCATTTCTTTAGGCACGAAAAATTTGGGTTCACGGATTCCTTAGAACCGTGACAGGTGATCAACGAGGTGTAGACTGTAGACCACCTTCGCGTGTTCGTGATGTCATCGCACCGAACGGTACCACCCAAGTACCTCGACACAATGGAACTTGGATTGTTTTAAAAAGTCCGTTAAGAATGTGTGGAACATAGTTGAAATTGCGAACATTCCGTCCGCGTTTTGCAAATTAGTCACAAAACTTTCTTGCCTTGATATATTCTACTGTTTATCTCCCTTTTTTATGTAACAAAAGTGGCAGTACGTGCTTGAGGCCCACCTGATGTTAAGTGGTTAGCTCCGCCCATAACAACAGAAATACAACTTAGGTCTTAATAGTAATTGAATGTATGAAAATCTTCATGAAACTTGATAGATGACGGCTCATCCGATATTTCTGATTTACTTTTGTTGGGTTCGTATTGGGTCAGTATGTACAACGTATAAACGAAAAATCATACTAGTTTTTTTGTAATCTCTCCTCGCAATTTTTTCATTCGTAAATTGTACACGTGCGAAGCCGGGTCGGCAGCCAGTTACTAGCCAGTTATACCCATATCGAGAACCCCATAAATTTTGCAACATTGTAATGATTTGAATTGTACTCAGAAAAAACAATGAAAGTATTATATTTCGCGTCCTGGAAATATGCGTCTGTTGTTTGTGCTAATGTAAAGACTTATTAGAATTGTGTCACAAAGTTTCATTATATATTTTTGTTAATGTTCAATAATTTGTTCAATCAATAATATTTACTGATCGAGCAGTTAAATTGTATATCCATTGTTTTCCAAAGTGAAGCGATTGTTCTGGATTTTTAAGTGTGCTTTGACCGTTATACTTGGTAGCAAAATTTATTGTTGTAACCTTAATTGTAACTTATAACTACTATAAGTGTCGACGAGTTGACAGCCCACCCGATGTTAAGTGGTTACTACCGCCCATAAAAATAGCAGAATGAGTTTTCCCCTAACGAAATATAAAACACCTAAGTCGCATCGCGTTGCGCTCGGTGAGACGTAGATGTATCGTCTAGGTGTGGTGGCAGTACTTCTCTGGATCTTGGCACAAGATCTAAATAATACTTATGATTTTATTTACTTTCAGGTAAGTCGACTGCTCTGGATGTGGTCCAAGTCCATTTGGCTTAAACGTGGTGAGAACTGTTACTGCAACCATTGGAACTGATATTTGAGGTAAAATTCAACTTCATTCAACAACATTCCCACAATCAATTCTTACGTAAAATTGACCCGTTAAACCATTAGACGCCGTATAATTTACGTGGATGGTACTATTTATTAACTCTTGTAGCGTATAAATCGGATAAACGGACTTCTTCTTTTCGTGTGAGCCAGTGGCCAGCTCTGGTGTCGTAGATTTCAAGCCGCCCCCAGGCCTTCGACATGGCTTAACGGCTAGTATAGCCAGGACTGTCATCTTAACGTGCCCTCCAAAGCGCTTAAGTGCTCAGTTCAAATGCCACTAAATGATCACCCGTCCAACTTCTGACCGGGCCGAAAGTTCCATAACTTAGAAGATGATCTGTAAAGAACAGATAAGCAAGCTACATAAGATAACGGGCTTCAATACCTTCATCCTCCATTTTTCAAAATTTCGAATAATGTGTTTTGGGCCAACTTAAATCTTCAAAAACGGTCGTAACAAACACACAAAACTCCTAAATGGGACTTTCCTATTTTTGAAGTCTTTTAAAAACGTCTTTTGAAAAATTGAGGAAAATCTTGAAAGTAACTGACGTATTCATGAATAATATTTCAGAATGACGTTAATCGGAATTTATTGCGTAATATATTATATCTTATCATTATATCTTTAGTTGAAATATCACGTTATAATATTGATATGATATTTAAAATTTATTTGTTTTGAACTTGTTACGAATAGAAATGAAGATAAGTTTCGCCTTTAAATATTTCAGTCATCAGGATTTACTTTGCAGAAGTCCACATTAAGATGATCTGAACGTATGTTATCACTAATTCGATTCATTAGTTCGACCGTAAAAGGGGTAATATTTAGTACACCTCCGCCAAACTTCTAATATTTGAGTAAATACTCAAAAATACAATTGACACGTGTGTCGTTCTCGTGTTTATAGAAAATCGTTTTATCATGTAAATTTTATCTTAATCGGTTCTATAGTATGGTTCTATATCAAAATAACTGAAATGCAAGTAAACGAAATTGCGTTTTCTTCTTTCCTGTGACTTATTGCTTTGCCCATTAAGACCGATTTGAATGTTTCTTTTTTAAAATGGTAAAGCGTACCCTCCAATGACAAGATATAAGGGATGATGGAGTTAATGTCGATTTTTTAAATAATTTAAATATTTGAACTGATTTTGATAATCGGATGATTCAAAAAAACAATGAGTATTTGTCAGTATATGTTCAATAATTTGATTCCCATAGTAGTTCCCATAGGCTATGTCAAGTCTGAGGCTAGACAGGCCTGTGAAGTGGCCATTAATATTTATTTATTAAGTCGGGCCTACCACTCGGCCACCACGATCTCACGAGAAGGTGGCCCATAAAAACTAATTTCAAACACCATCACTAATCAGGTGCTGCCATCTCGGACCGGTACTCGAGAGCGAAAGTGATCTGAATAATATTCGCAAGCTATTGTTCACAGCTTGAGACTCTATTTGGCAACTATGCACTAATTCCTAACACTATCCAATATGAACCGTACGTTTTAGAAAGATGGTTGAATTTCGCTTAGACAATTGCATAGTAGATTTAACCCGGACTCGATATTATCAATCGGATATCCGAACTTTCGAACCTCTTTGGATATTCAAAGGGTTTTGAATCGCTCGGTGACTTTCGTTTTTTATTGTGATATAAGACATTATATTAAAGACTTCAGCAACCATTACTGATTAAATGTTAATATTTTGGGCAATATTTTATGGGTTCTTTACCCTCAAAATATTGAATAACTAGCAGCCCGTCCCGGCTTCGCACGGGGTAGTGACATAACTACAATAGTTGGACATATGCTACCGCGGAGTTTTTTGTAGACATTATGATTTTCTTCAATATTGTTGTACATTATTTTGTTCTATCGCTAATAGTTTCGGCAGCGCATTCGACGAAAGACATTTTAAGACTCATTTTTCTACACCTTCGGTTAAATTGTTCAAATTTTACCAAGGATCCCTAATTTTTTTCAAAATAAAATGTAGCCTATGTCAAATTGGACGAATGTAGCATTCTATTGGTGAAAGAATTTTTTAAATCGGCCCAGTACTTTTTGAGCCTATTCATTACAAACATACAAACATGGGTACAAATCTTTTCTCTTTATATTATAATATTAGTGTAGATGTAAACAATATGGTGAAGAGAATTATTGTACTAAGCCTTCGTCTGGCTGTCCTACTTGTTATTGGCATATCCAATTATTATTAATATGGCATTATTTTATATTTTTGGTATCCTAACAAATACCAAAAATATAAAATAATACCCATAATTATAAACATACTGTCAAGTCGCGGATGCAATTGGTGTTGGAAACCCTAGCGGTATGTCCTTTAGCCTATTCGTTCGAGTTCCAATTATAAAGGCAGTAAAAGGCAGGTAAATGTAGGTCAACTTTATAACATACGCGACGTTATAAATTGTCTAGATGTCTTTAAGTGAGTTATAATAAAAAGTAGTTAAATATAACCCACTATAAAAAAGTACTATTGGTGATATGGTTCATATAGTTTATGTTGTGCCCAGTTTGGTGCTAGATTGCATAGATGCTAGATGTAAAATGGCTGTGAATATTTATTTATTATTTAAGTAATTTGAAGTAATACTTCTTCACGAGAGCGGAACCTATAAGACGTATAACATAAATTGGTTATGCTTAATTGCTTCTCACGCACTATGTTATTAATATAACCTGTGTCATAATTGCACCAGATTCTCGACTAAAATTAATTAAGTAAAACGGAACTGTCTTCCATTCTCAATAGATACCTTAAAATAAACTTGAATGCAAGAAAAGCCATATAATTGGCGCCAATCTGAGAAATCGATTCCAGTAGCAATCGTGAGAACATTCGCGTCGTAAACATTCCACTATTACTATTCTAAAGCCATTACGTATACGTGCTGGTAGTCAGATTAGGAATTAGGTCAACTCACTACTCGCCATTAATACTTACAAAACCATTAATTTAATCAACTGTAAACAAAGATAAGTAGAACTGTAAATTATACACTACAAGACGCGCCCCGCGGAGTTACCCGCTATTATATAGTTAACATGAGAAAATGAGAAAACTGACAGAAGATGAATTTTCATACGTGCTTTGATTTATTTTTATCTATATACTAGCCACTCTATCTATATACTATTTTTATTAATATTATAGCAACCCGCCCCGTCCTCTCTGATTTCTTTGGTTCTTTGGCGCAATGTATGACACAATGCACCAACGTTTCCTCCAGCACAGACCACTTTCGGTTGCCCCTATTTTAAATAGATGGTGATTTACTTTGCAGTGACCTGTATTGATGCTCAACATCGTCCGCAGATCCTCGCGTTTCATTTTTAACAAATTTTGATCGCTTTTTTGTTAATGTTCGGGGACATTACTTTTGTATGTTGATAATTACTACCGAACTATCCGAACATACAAATGGTTTCGCGCTTTTTGTCCCGTAGGGTTACGCAGAGCATCAATATATCACTTTTCTCACCTTGTGAGTTGCCAACAGCAGCTATTGTTTTCTACGAATATGTTGGCTAAAAATGTCTAACGGTAAATTTCCTTATTAATCTGAAAGCCAAGACAAAATTTTAACCTGCATAATTTTAAGAATAATTTTTTCGTGTCTAGAATAGTATTGAGGGCGTTTTTCCTTCAGAGCTCGGCTCAATCTCATCAATTGTGTTCGATAGAGGGCTCCAGTAATTGTTTCGCTCGGATTAAGCAACTCATAATACACTACACCTAGCTGATCCCACCAAATACACAGCATAAGTTTTTTTCCGTGAATATTCGGTTTTGCTGTTGATGTTGACGCGTGGCCAGGTAATCCCCATGATTTTCTTCTTTTTGGATTGTCATAATGTATCCACTTCTCATCACCAGTTATGATACGATGTAAAAAACCCTTTTTTATGTCTAGCTAGCAGCATTTCACTTAAGCATAATCGGCATTCAATATCTCTCGGCTTTAATTCGTACGGAACCCAATTTCCTTGTTTATGAATCATTCCTAATGATTTTAAACGATGTGAGACTGCTTGCTGAGTGACTTCTAATGTTAGAGCAAGTTCTTTTTGTGTTTGAGATGAATCTTCCTCCAATAATTCCTCCAATTCTGCATCCTCGTAAATTTTTGGCCTTCCACTGCGATCTTTGTCTTCTACGTCGAAATCACCATTTTTAAACTTTTGAAACCACTCTCGACACGTTCTCTCACTCAAAGCAACCTCACCATATGCTTCTACGAGCAATCGATGCGCCTCAGCAGCAGATTTCTTTAAATTAAAGAAGTAAACTAATATTTCCCGCAAATGACGCTTACTTGGCTCAAATTTTGACATTTTCAACTTATAAAAATTATATTTTACCAATATAAAATCAATGATATTAATAGGTTATGTTGTTCTTGAATGTCCAAACTATTTTTTAAGCCGGTTATCATCTGCGAAAGCTAACCGAAAATGCGTGCCGCGTCATCTACAATAAAACGGCGGAATCTTATTTGTACTCCTAATATAAATCAAAACATTATTAAAGAACGAAGTGCACGGCCGTGCTTACTATCACTCCGTTGTGGGAGATGACGTTTTTTATTGAAACCGTAATAATCATTAAAAATAATAACTGTTATTAAAGTTTAATGACGAGACAATGAATCCATCATGGAACGAAACATATTCATTAACTTTCAATAAAGCTTTCGTCACAGTGCGATTGAGAACAGTAGACCAAGCAAGTAACTATCAGAAGATCCCAATTCCGAATTGGCAATGAGGTCCGACTAAGCCTCGGCTGAGTCATTGTATCAGTGAAAATGAAATATTCATGAAAAATATATATTTATTGACAATATATCAGTGAGTATCATTATCAGTAACAATTCCGTATAAACCTCTTATGATCACACTGCAGGTACACTAGCCTACTCTCGATAATTGAGAGTGGGCTTTGATTTACCTCAATCCGGATTAGCAGATGTCACATGTCTACGAATATTTTTTTCTTACGGTATTATCCTCCGGTATTGCGTATATAAATTTTTCAAGTGAAAAACTCATTGGTCCACTTGTGGGTTTGAACCAGCGATGTTCAGG
This sequence comes from Aplocera efformata, assembly GCA_921293045.1. Classification (NCBI taxonomy): domain Eukaryota; kingdom Metazoa; phylum Arthropoda; class Insecta; order Lepidoptera; family Geometridae; genus Aplocera; species Aplocera efformata. The sequence goes on from OV121057.1 coordinate 6,467,795, forward strand.
CATTCTGAGTTATGCGCTTTTTTTATTATATTTTTATAGATATAACAATACTTTTATTCATGGTGTATTAAAATAAAACTATTCCCGGTGACTTGACTTGGACCAAAAATATGAATGTTTTTGCAATGTTTCAATTGGATTGTTGAATGGATATTTGGTGTCACCGTTCACCGTGACTGGTTTTAGTCGAATTTCGTGACAAACGTAACGTATTTGTGTTACGTTTACGAATTCCAAGGAATTTTCGAAAGCCAGGTTTTCTCTATATAACATGTTATTAATTGGTCTAATTTTACCTAAACGAATCATCGTTTGAAAAAGTGGTAATCGCAACTAATTAGCTTCCTTGGCAGGTTATTAGTTTATTTATGAGCCTTTCAGAAACCGTGTAAGTGGTTTCATTACCACTTTCGTTTTTATATTTAGGATATAATCTATATTATATCGACTTTTAATGTTTCTAGCATTCACTAAAACATGCACTTGATGATATATGTCATGTTCCTATACTGTAATTTGACATATCTGGGTGCATGTAATGTGTCAAAGGAGCTCCTGTGACACGATGTATGTTAACTTGATCGAGTTAATTTTGACGTGTCCAAATTATGCCCGAGTTATTAAAACTGAATTAATTTTTGAGTTAGAGTTTGGGTGAATTTAAAGGCTTAGTAATAACTATGGTTATATTAATCCTTATATTTAAAACACAAAAATTGTTTCAACCTATGTCCGTTATAGACTTTGAAACAATCCAACTGATGTGCCCAAAAGAATGGTTTTAGACCAAAAGAATGCTTTAGGCACAAAATGTATTTCTTTAGCGTAGTAGCACACAGCGGGTTTCCGCTAGTATAAGATACGATAAAACAGTCTCTGTCGGATCATAGCAATTGGCAAACAATAGCGCGTTCGGCCCACTTACGCCAATCTTCTTAGTTCGGAATGATGTTTAGATTGCCTTAATTTTTATCTGAATTAAGATTATCTGGGTTACATTAAGATTGGAAGATTTATGGCTCTGGGAAACTGGCAAAAAATATAATGAGTAAATTCCAATTTAAAACTAATCTTACTAAAGGGCTATGATAACATATCATTTGAGGCCAGGAGCCAGGCGGTGGCTATTTATGCAAAATAAGTTAGGGTCACTGTTGAGTGACGAGAACTTGTAGGTTTTTCACGAAGCGTAAGTTATATTATTCCTAGAATCCTAGTTAAGTAGGTTATAGGGACATGCTTAAAAACTTTCGAGTTTTGTTTCGGTTATTTCATCAGTCTGAATGAGTTAATAAGATGGTGATGTGTTTTTTTTTTGTTTTTTTTAAACGAGTTGACGTCAATTAGTGACCTTATGTTAAGTAGTCACCGCCGCCCATAGACAACCTAAGAAGACCTAAGTTGCATTGTTTTGCGCCCTTCACTCTGAGACGGAGATGTAACGCCTCAAGTGCCTGTAATTTCACCGGCACCCACACCCTTCCACCGGAATACAGAAACGCAAGTGCACCACTGCTTGGCGGCAGATCACCAGGTGATGAGCCAGTATTACTCCTACTGCTACTTTGGGTTGCTCCTGTCACACCACCCAGGGGACACTTGTAGTGTTGGGATTCTGGGGGTATTCACTTACGGAAGCGAGCAACATGGTTTCCCAAAATGATGTTTTAAACGTAAGTGTGAAATAAATGTTCAAGTTTGTGTTTTGTAATTCATCCTAAAAAAATCTACCACCCAACATAATACCTAATAGTAACACCTAACATATTAGTCTTGGAAGTAATAGGTGTTCTTGACCTAAAAAAACTAACACAGAATTAGGAATAGTGTTGAAATGATAAACAAGCAGTTTGTTCCTTTGTTTCCTTTAATGAGTTCATTAGCAAGTAGCTATTGAAGTGTTCAGTTGAATTCGGACTCAATGCTTTTGTAATAGAGTTCGAATTGTTACTTCGGTATTACACTATCATCAGTTAGTACCGTCTTACGTATGTTAGAAATGCAATGAAAATCGGTGATTTGGAAATAAATGTTTTGTTTGCGATCAATGAAGTGAGGGAACGAGCAAACGACCCTTTTAATGAAGCTACACATCATCAACATAAACTACACTCTGGTAAAGTTTCATTTTTAAATTGTATCTTATTATTATTATTGGTCGTAAGTGATAAGACAAGGTTTGTTAAAGAATGTTTTTAGAAAATTCACTGATATAAATTGGGGAGAATTACAAAAACTATTATAAAAGTATTTACCGTGGGATTTTTGCCACAACGTCATTTGACAGGTGTTTGACAAATTGTCATTGAAAGCGGGAATACATCTGTAGGGTCAGCTAGTAATGTCACACTAATATTATAAACGCGAAAGTTTGTGTGTGTGTGTGCCCTGCGCGCCACAGTGCAGGGCAGCCTTCCATGGGCCCGATTTGAAGAGCAGCCGGAACCGTCACATGAGACTGCTTTCGGCCCAAAAGGTCCCTCTGTGGGCAGGAGAGAAACCACAACCCTTTTGGGGGGTGAAAATAAACAAAAACAAAGACAAATTTTAAAATTATACCCAACCATATTTTCTTTTACCGGATTTAAGATAATATGATCGAATGTCACAAACAAATAATAATTAATACATAGCTTTCATAGTTTCTAACACTTAATCGTATAACTCTTATTCTGCACAGGTGGGCTTTTAATTAAGAGTTAGGAGGAGTTTCTATAATTTTAGTACCCTGTGACGTTTTACTACAGGAAAGTTGTTAGTTGTAAAATCTTTATTATAGTAACCGTTAGCAGGAACCGTTTGTCATGTGCGTGTTTTATGGTTCTTCACGTTGACTCCTAATTCTAAATAGACGATAGTCAACATAAATACAAACTAAGCAAAACATGTATCTAAGAAGGATTTGTTTGAATTATTCCAGAATGCCTGTAAGTTTGTATATTATGAATGAAAATGAACCAACATTACTGCGTTTTACATACTACATTTGACTCTAAAGCTTAATGTAATGTAATGAGTAAGTTGCTTCTACGGCTGCATCAATTTGCATTCTACGCTACTAAATTTAAATATATTCTATATTTCTTTGTTATAGAATATGTTATTTGTTGTTCAATAAGTATCTATATATAAATAAATATTGCCGAATGTATGCAAGCATTTCACTTCAGAACAGGTGCGCCTTAAAATTCCTTTTTTGTTGTGTCAGGACAAGGTTTGTATGAAATAAATTATTTGGGAAATCCACGGGAAATGCAGGGAGTTGGGGAAAAACTGAGAATGCATTTTTGTAAAAGATTTTTGCAGCTACGACATTAATGACAGACGATTGTCAAACGGTTCAAGCATGTAATTTTTGGAATTGGGTTAAATTGTGAGTAAAAAGCATGCATACATAATACATATAATACGTTCCGAAGAGTTAGGCAGAACCTGAATACCACATTTCTTCTTGTTGATTACACTATCGTGTAAACAAGAGTTGAACTTACCGCTGCCATTGTTTTATTGTCAAGTCCAGGCGAGTGACAACAAAAGCACAGATTACATAAAAGTTGTATGAACGAAACTTCGAGTATATAATTCCTCAATAAATAACAATGTGAGGTAATAAGTAAATTATAAATATCTCGAATGTAAGATATAAAACAAAATTTATGGAATGTGTCACCAAACAGTATGGATTGTATAAAGTTGCGTAAGAAATGGTTGTGCTGTCTAATAATCTTGTCTGAGTCTTATTTATCTACGTGTAGGTGCGTACCATGGTAGCATTCAGGAGAGAAACGTAATTATACTAAGAAATAGATAAATCTTTATTTCAGCATGACTTACACACTTATGGGGAGTCCAGTTGCTGGCGTGCGTAGGTGGAAACACATCTAATATTGGTTTGTCTATATACGCATAAAAAAATGTTTACTCTACTTTATGTCCGGAAAAATACTGCCACCTCACCTGGTAATCTGCCGCAAAGAAATAGTGCAATTGCGTTTCTTTGTTCCGGTGGAAGGGTGTGGGTGCCGGTGAAATCACAGGCTTATAAGGCATTATCCTCATTTCAGAGTGGCGGGCGCAACGCGACGTGACTTGGATCTTCTCGTTTTTAGCTAAGGGAGGACCGCAGTCGTATTGCTGTTGTTTATGAGCGACAGTAAACAATTAACATCAAGTGGACTGTCGCCGCGATTCGTCACAACGTCACATAAAAAAACCGCCATATTAACGCATATTGTTGCAAATGCTTCAACCAGCTAAAAGCCAGTTCTCTAGGGTTCTCTTTTAGCCTGGGATACGGAACCGTCAAATTATTATTATGCTCTGATAATTATAGACTCTTGTTTATTGTGAGTGGGCCGGTGTCCGTGTAGATAACTTTAAGATGAGTAAAGAAAATGTCACTATCTTGTCTACTCTACTTTCTAGCTGACCATTAAGGTGGTAGGTCAAATGCGTCTTGATAATTTTCTCTATACATACATCGCTTTTCCTTCCTTGAATTTATCGCATTATTAAGCTTGGCTTAAGCATTAAATTGTGCTTTTTTCATAATATTTATACTGTTTTTTTCAAAATACGTCTTTTTTGGTATGAGTAAGTCAACTTTGGTGTCGGAGTTTTCACGCCCCGAAGGCCTTCCTTATCTTATCGACTATTAGCCGGGATTAACCATAATGTAATCGCTAGGCATAAAAAAATATACTCGTTCTGCCCAGTGCCTAGTAGTTATAATAGGCTCCATAAGGTCAATTTGTATAATACGTTTTTTAACAAAATCCCGAGCAAAATTCAACTACTGCCGATAAATCAATTTAATACTTTAATTAATAAACTTGTTTCAAAAGCTTACTATAAAATACCAGATTACTGATATAAAAAAGCTTGGGAATGAATTTGCTTCAGTCTAGACGCAGGACCACATTCGCGAATATGTAATACGGTTAGGGTTGGATCACACGTAAACTAAAAATAAGACTAGCTATAATATGAAAACTGACTGAAATTTGACATATATGTGTGCACGTAATGTGTATAAGGAGCTCCTATGACACATTATATGCTTCCGGATATGTTTGCTTGTGTTTGTAAAATTTTATTAGTCCAAATGATACTTGAGATCTAAGGGAAAAATCGAGTTTGGCTTAAAAAAAGCTCAATTTTAATATTGCGCTATACAGAAAATGTTTTCTCAATAGTCAAATGATTATGCAAATGAAATAATTATTTGATTATCATAATCATTTGTGAGACTGAGATTAATATACCAGATATTAATTGTTTGCTAGCCACAACAACTGGTAAAACTGTGTTTCAAATCTATCATGTGTGCCTAAACAGAATTGGTTGACAGAAGAGTTTTTTTTTTAGGTTGCTTCAGTTTCCTTATTAAGTTTTCTAAAGTGTTATATTGAGTAGAAACAGAAATTGATGCACGTTTAATTTGAACCAGTATTATTGGATTCTACGTTGGCATCCGCATCAATGGTTCTTCCACCACTACGCACTCGTTCATTCGTCTATAAAGTAATAAACTACTTGTATTGTGAAAAAACTCCCAAAAACAAGGTTTATTATAGGCATAACATCGCAGCGTGGGTTTAATGTGAAGCGAAAAGATGTCCATTTCCTCATATGAGCAAGCATTACGATTCCCATTATATACAACATAATATACTCGTAATATTATGTAACTGTAACTCTGCATTAGGTAATATGTGGGATTTCTGCCTACACGATAAGCTTTCGACTTGACTGCTCTAGAAGTAAAATAGCACTTATCGAAGACCTTTTTTTCTATATATGACAGTACTGCGATATGGCGCTTAATTCACCAGAGCTATAAGGTTAATTAATCCATACCATTGGTCTAACCACACTACGGGCAATAGAAAGCATGCTATCTCGTTTTAACGGACCATTTAGTACAATAAAGCGAGAAAGAAAGCACTCCTGCTGTTTTCCCTGGTTCCCACGTTCCTGTTTTATTTATATTTAAATTTCCTTCACTCTTACACTACATCATCATATCCCTGCGTTGACATTCCCTGAACAAAAACTGGTTCCGATTGGATAATCAAAAAGAGAAACTTAAAAAATTCCATACCATAAAAAGCGCTACCTTCCGAAATTCAAAATTTTCGAAGAACTTCGGCTTATTTGAAAGAAGAAAACTTACTAGTGAAAACACCAGACCATTGAATTCTGAACGGTCCAAGGTCTATAGAACCTAATGATGACCTTGGATGGTTGAAACGGATCACCGTACCGTCTTGAACCCGTTGATATATTTTGACGAAATGCTGAAAAAGTTTTTACATAGTTAAAAAAATTATTAGGCCAGTCACCGCATTAAACTTAACTGGTAAACGCTGGTAGACGTGGCAGTATGTCACTTGTAGTAAATTTAATTGAATGCCATATTCTGTGTATAAAAATGAACTTACAAATAAACAACCAACCACCAAATTTATTTTAATGCTCCTAACTAATGTTTGTTTCGGTCGGAGATCAATCAAACCCCTCTGTTGGTAGCGAAAGTATGATGGTCGAAAGTAAGATTTTCGACAAAATTTTGGATTTATGTATGTCCATAACAAATTCAGTTGATTTCCTTAAATTTGTGGAGAGATTTTCAATTCGGCTGTACGTTTTTTTGTATAACAATCATACAAACCTACGCTATATCTTCGCAAATTGAGGACCGAATTAAATTATTCTTTTTTTTATTTGATGATGCAGTACCTCCGAAGTACCTACGAACTAAAAATAGGGGATGAAAGTATTGCAGTCGGTTTATTCGATGTTCAAATCGGTCATGGGTTAGAATTCTATAGCAATATTTTATTCTAGTCAAATATATTATTTAGAAGGCAATATACAGCCGCGGTGTTTGTATGCCATTCCGTTCGCGCAAAATCAATTAAAGAAGAACAATTTACTGTTGGAAAACAAGTGTACAAACAGTAAATATTGTGATGAGGAATTTATATCACTAAGAAATTCAAATAACTTTATTAAAAATCACAAGATGTGTGGTGTTGTGATTTTTGTAACTGTTATTTTTTTGTCGTTTAATACAAAAAAATCGCTATCTTTTATAAGAATGTTCGTTATGTAAGGAATAATTTTATAAGTATAATATAATAGTAGTCCAAGTTAATTAATGTAATACATAAAATTTGATTGGGCTACAACAAATAATTTTAGTATATAATGATTATAATCATGAAGAAAACCTATTTTACGACTTAATTTTACGGCTTACATTAAATTACTATAAATCGGTTAAGACTTTCGTAAATACCAGTTGATATCGCTTCACATAAACAACGAGAAATTCTTAAGATATTTTAACAGTTAATATATTAGGATTATATAATAGGATTATTCAGACTTTCAGTGTAATCTAGAAACATGGATATGAATTTAAGACAAAATTAAATTCTGACGGCAGTACCGATAGCGCATTTATTACTAAGATGAGGTAAGAAAATATATATTCTTTGCATATGCTGTGTTATGTATGAAGAACGTCGCCCGAGTTTTACGACTGCACAAATGATGTGAATTGGTTACTGTCCATGAATTACAGCAAAACGACTTCGGTCCGTTTCTACCGAAGAATGGGAAGATCTATTAGGTGTGTGAATATGACTCCGCCCCTTTTTGTCAAAATAAAACACATTTGTTCGCTTACAAAATTAAAAAAAAAATTATTGAAAGTATGCTCCATCTGCAGCTACAACCTTCGCCCATCGTTCAGGTAGTTTTCGTATTCCTTGCTGGAAGAAGTCCTGGTCTTTTGAGCTTATCCAGTTGTCAATCCAAATTTTGATACTTTCACATGAAGTAAACTTTTCTCCAGTAAGGTCTGTCTGCATCGTCCGGAATAGGTGGTAATCCGAAGGAGCTATGTCTGGTGAATATGGCGGGTGGGGTAACACTTCCCAGTCCTGTCCCTCTAAATATCTTTTTACGACTTCTGCGGTATGCGGTTTGGCATTGTCATGCTGAAGAACTAATTTGTTATGTCTATTCACCCATTCTGGTCGTTTTTCTTCTATGGCTCGCTTCAAACGCATTAGTTGTCGTCGGTAAACTTCTCCATTAATAGTTTCAGAGGGTTTGAGCAACTCATAATATACAATACCTTTCTGATCCCACCAAATACAGAGCATGACCTTGGCACAGTGAATATTTATTTTTGGCTGTGATGGGCCTGGTTCGCCTGGTTTCACCCAAGCTTTTTTGCGTTTAGGATTTTCGTAGTGTATCCATTTTTCGTCTCCTGTGACTATCCGATGCAAAAATCCTTTTCTTTGCTGTCTTTGAAGCAGCATTTCACAAATGGTTTTCCGACGTTCCATGTCTCTTTCTTTTAAATCATGTGGAACCCAGTAACCGGCTTTTTGAATCATTCCCATCATTTGTAAACGCTTTGCAACAGTTGAACGATCAACATTTAATGCTGCAGCTAATTCTGATTGAGTTTGGCAAGAATCTTCCGCCAATAATGCTTCCAATTCAGCATCTTCAAATTTTTTTGGTGGTTTTCCATGTTCTTTATCCTCAGTACTAAAATCGTTATTTTGAAATCGTCGAAACCATTCCTTGCAAGTTGTATTAGACGGAGCATGCTCACCATAAATCTCCACAAGCAAACGATAAGTTTCCGCTGCAGTTTTCTTCGCAATAAAATAATGTAATAACACTTCCCGCAAATGACGTTTATTTGGAATAAAAACCGACATTTTCGAAAAGGTGAAAACAATTGTTGCTTACACTTCAACCAAATATCATAAAATGCGTTAGATAGCTGACATTCAGTACTATCGAATACAAGTATGGTCATTTATTAGTACACGTAAACAATACTAAAAACGACATCTGTTGAGAAAGGGCGGAGTCATATTCACACACCCAATAAATCGCATCTCGTTACGCCCGTCACTGTGAGAAGGGGAAGCACTACCGTTCTTTAAAAAAAAACACGTTTACACACACCTCTGCACCAAGATTCCCTGTGTCGCAGATGGCATTGACAAACCCACTAACACAAACACCCCAGACCCGAGAACAAACCCGGCCGGGAATCGAACCCGGAGTCCCTCGCTTCGAAGGCTTCGATTCCCAGCTGAGTTCCTGTGGGTACTCATTGATGGACGCGAGCAACGTGGATTCCCATAAGTAAGTCAGTAAATTCTACACTTTACTACTACTCACCTTATTAATTTTAAGGTTGAAGAATTACGTTGCTTCAAAATCACTATAATAGCATGCGAATATTCCAACACTATTAGCATAAAGTTATTCGAGCATAAACTCGTTTATTGGCTCTTAACATGTCTACTGGGACCAAGAGCTGATTTGTTTAGTAGTTTACCTAATAAATATAGAAATGCAGATATGTTGTTTACATACAATTATTATTATGTTAAGTACAGTACGCTGCGCTCTGATTCGTTAGATCTCAAGTAAAGGCAAAGGCCGTGAAATAGGCAATTGCAGGTCGTGTATGCGTTTCTAATACGAGACAGGGAAATGCCATTTCTGCCGAGGCATATTTATTGCTTTTCTCAAAAGAATACAGGGAAATAAAACAAACTTTAAAATTATACATTTTTAATTTTTCACAAACTTGCATGGATATATTGTCATTATTTTCGAAAAAAGAACACGCGAATTATCGAGTTTACGGACAAAGAAAAGCAAATCAATTGCAAGAGCGTTTTTTGAATTTGGAACAATACGACACTCCAGCAATGTTGTATGAAACGGCGTGCTGGAGTTATTAATAACATTAATGTATTTATTTTAACTTTCTTCCGGCCATTGAATTCTAATGTACTCAAACAAAATAATCTTCCCTATAAATCGCGTTTAAACATTGTTCTAAATATCGCGTGCAAACTATCTATTTCGTAAGTTGCAGGGAACGCGGTGAACTTTACCCGCGCCGGCGCAACGATAAGTTGTATTCTAGGGCGACAGGTGACGGGTCGGTGGTGTCAGGCAATTGGTGCAACAATCTATGAACCACTTGGCGATATTAAATAAACGAATATGTATAGAAGCGATTTATTTAACTACTTTAATAATAGATAAATATTCATGGCCATTTTACACAGCGTCATCTTGCCCCAAACTAAGCTTGTACTATGGGAATTAGATAAGTTATAGAATACATAGATAGCTTTTTTGTAAAAACTTACATATTGACACAAATACACAGAACAAAAAATACAAATGCTTGTCAAATGTTGCTTCAAACAAAAATTGGCAATATTCTATTTCTATCTTGAATGCTTGCATTAATACTAAATACCTCAGCAAAAGCTTCGTTAACAGTAAGGCGTACATTAGGAATTTACAATTACAATACATTACTGTGGCACGCTGAATTGAAACTGAACTGAAATTGAACGCAACTGAATTAGTTTTAATGACTTTTTCGGATGAAAAAATTGTATCAAAATAGTTTAAATGGACTTAAAGCCTGTGTAATTACATAAGACAAAAAAAAAGTAAGAAAAAGTCGCCCATCTGGTGCATTTATTATTGTTTTATCACACATATTATACATTATCCTTGTTCTGAAACGACAGCCCGAGGGCGTACTGTTGAACAACTTATTACCCGATCCGGAAAGGGCGTTCTAGCAAATTAATTTGATTGCGTCAAGATTATGAGGAAAGCCGGGGGACATTGCCTGCATTATGTTCTAAGGAGTTTCACCATCGCTAGGGTGAATATTGTTGACTTTACAGCCCCGTGGCTAATTAGGTAGTTTAGTTATAATGCGAGCGGTTCCGGGTTCGATCCCCGGCCAGGGCAAACATTTTTGTAATGAGTAAAAGTTGATCTTGGCATTTGGGTGTTTGCATTATCTATGCCACCTGACATATACATCCATATTTCACAATACATATACATCCATATTTCACATATACATACATATTTCACAACATATAAATCCCATTATCCTAGTGTAGAAGGTTATTATCGACTCCTCTTGGAATTCTAATATCTAAATCATACTAATTTTGTTGCCAACCCGTTGAAATAATAATTTATGAGATTGCGCTATTTTATTTAAACTAACTTAGAAAACACAGTTACATAGTATCTCAAGGCAGCCTAGGTCCACTAAAATCCATTGTAAAGATCCATCGACGGATCTTTTTGCACCTTTATGTCCAAAATCCAGTCGTCATTGAAAGTATCTAGTACAGTAGTAAATCACTTGGGGGGTTCGAAGGGGGAGATTAATGTCGTTATTAAAGTGCTTTGTTTCACTATTACAGTTTGAGATATTTCTTTTTATTATTTTGTTCCGAGAATTTTGGAAGGTGCTCGTGCCATCTTCCAAAATTCTCGGAACAAAATAATCCGTTAATTAACACCTTAATTTTTATTCTATCATACCGCCTACTTTAATTAACTTAAATTGCCATCAAAATTCCTCCATACAATTATGAATTAGGCTCCCATGTTAGATCAAAGCCTTCACTCTCAGACTTCGAGAGTAGGATTGCCCCGGTATCAGCAGCGCACCCAGGTGATAAAATAACGCGGCTTTCACTTATGTACTTGCCCGGGGTGCATTGGAATTACAATCAAGTATTAGATAAGTACATTAAATTGGCTGTGATTGTACCATTGCTGAACCGCATTCTACAACTGTTTTTTTAACGCTCGTAACTGTTCCGATCTCTCCCCCATTTCAAGTGTCTTGGTATTTGTAAATGGTTAAACCTAATCTCTTTGATAATTTTGGTAATAGTATAGCTTATTTTTAGTTGTCTTTTCTTTCTTCGTGTATCTTGCCACAGACACATAAACACATAACACATAAACACTTATGAAATAGAATATAATTATTATTATTATTACTACTGTATAGTAGATACAGAGGGTTCGACATGTCGTAGGTGAAAATAGAAGTCTCGCATTCTTTCCTAAATCTACCTTTTATAGTAATTTTTGTTACATAATGATATCGTAAGGGATGGTAGGGGTGAGTAGCGTAAACAAAGACAGTGTTAGCGACGGAAAGGTAAACAATAATAAGATTATTCATGCTCATCATGCTTCTATGTAGTTAGTAAGATGAGTTAAGGTATCGTTTACCATCTTACTAACTACATACCTAATTACTAAGAATATCAAAATATATTGTCCATCAACTAGGTTCGAAGGCCAGTAGGTGACATTCGCATCTCTAAGAGATGAAGAGATTCTTAATCGTATTACTGATGATAAGTTATTGTCAGAGAGTATAGTTTCAAGGTGCTGTCTGTTTGATATGGACAAGTCATTATAAGCAAATACATGTATAACTTAATATCTCTAGAAAGCAGTATTTCCTTTAGCAAATCTTAACCTTTAAACCTTTTGTAAACAAACGTACTACATGATGACCTAGAAAGATTTGCCGACATTTAAGATTCTATCGCTGTAATTAAAGGGCTCAACACAGATAACAGTAACCTTTAAAACAATCATCACTGATAGAGTGATTACTAATGATGGTTTGATGACTCTAGTAAATTGAAGTCACATCGATTACAAACATCTTCTCTTAACTTTTATTTATATGACTAAAGTCGTTAAAGATAATGAGCGAATGATAAATGATCGTATAGTTTTATAATGTCTTCTAGTTAGAAAGCCGGAAGTTTGATAGGCCATTGTGGATGGCTAAAAGGTGAATCAATCACCATAATTCACTTGGTTTACTCTCAGGAGTACATATATGTAATAGCACCGATTATGATGTTGAACATCATATTTACGAAAAGGTCGACCGTGGGTTGGACGAAGAGTTCTTGATATGGCCTAACATATAACACCAACAAAGAATAATAATTATATGTTCATTTCACACATTGATATTATGCCCCAAACTAAGCAGAGCTTGTACTATGGGAACCAGATTACTGATCGAATAAACATATATTCATAGTATACATATCACAATATACATTGATATATATATTGTAATATGATAGTTTAAACCCTTGTTGATTTTATACAATCGTAATTAAAAAAAATATATATATTGTATTTATCAACTTTGCTAATAGATGTCCTCTTTGTTTCAGGTAATTGTTTTCCTGATCAATTAGTCATCGGCAGATCTAACAACATCTATAGTTACTCGTATATCCTAGAAAAACATGGTAATTACATACATATATAAATTAACGCATTTCTCAGATGGGTTAGGCAGAGCCCCAGTGGGCATTTAAACTTGTGGAAAACATTATTGGGACATCACAAGTGGTGAGAACCTCGGTACCATGGCTTCCCACGAATAACGCAGCTACAGCTAACACTTCAGCCTTCCTTCAGCAAAATAGAGCATACTTAATTACCAAGAAGAAAAAGGAATCACAAACATTACAGAGTGTACAAACAACGACCTTGGTTGCGCGGGCGCCGATGAGGTAACACCAAGATTATTGCATCAAGTAATCGGGACATTCGAGATCTAGATGAGGTCTTGCTGAGTGCGTCGTCATAAGCGCATCGGTTTCGAAGTCGAGAATACAGGCCTGCTCTCGATAAGTCAGAGCGAATGTTATACTACAGTGGTCTACACAGGAGTACGGAGTGGTAGAAGTCACGTCATAAATAAAATATTTGGTTCTGATGTTTAAATAGTCAGAAATGCGGCATGTCCTTATTCCAGTTTCTTGACTGTGTTTTCTTTCGCCGTTTTGAGCCAAAAAGTATATAACTTCTAAACTTTCTATAAAATATAGCTTTTAATTCCCAATAACATCGAATGCGAATTAGCCTCCCGTGGCAGATTAGTTGCCATTCGCTGACTTGTTGTATTATTCCAATCGGATTACGGAATTAAAACTGAAGCATAGGAGCAGAATTTAAACAAACACGTGCTTTTTTGTTAGTCGTGACTTCCTGTTAACAGATAATTTTAACACAATACGGTTACACAAAGGATTTGTAAAAAGGTAAAGAATTTACTATTTCGTGTATTATGGTCGAAGTCACAAGCTAGATTTTTACGTGATGCGTAGCGTAGTAGTACGTTTGGCGATTAGTGTGGCTGAAACCATGCTGTGCGGGTTGGTGTCCTTGGTGATAGGTAAAACGCCGTGAAGATGCAGTAGGTTCCTTATATGATAAATTACAAATTATTCCAAATTAAGATCTTATATAACACATATGATACGCTAAAGCGATACATCTTTCAGATAAGTACACAAAAAGATTATTGAATAATAAAATAAAAAGTACGTACTTACACTGAGTCTAGTAACATTCCCAACAACACGACTCAGATCGTTGTTTCTCAATATTCAAGACTGCATTAGTATCGGCATCCAATCTGCAAATACATCAACATCAGGGTCAAGTTTGACCATCATGTTAAGATAGCGTAGCGCACGGTATATAAGAGAGTTCGGATGTGTCTTAGTGGACACGGTAGGCAACGCAAGCAGAGGAACTCTCTCAAGGCGGGATTTAGCGCGCTGCTCATGAACACATAACCTACTTACTTCACCTATTAAATCGGGACAGTCTAGTAGATGTTGCTAATTTGATATCCCATCGGGAACCACCTAGAAATAAATTGTTTTTTTATTTATTTTTTTCTGTGATGAGAGCGACCTTGATAGTAAGAATGTATTGTTACAAGATGTGGTGCGAACTTATCCACCACAATCGCGATTGCCTATCGAATATAATAGCTAAATTTCTCTCACAATATGTGACGCCTTTATCTCGTTACGAACGAGAGAAATTTGGATCAAGTGCATTGTGATCGTTTAGCATTGTTCGAATACTTCCTGGTTAGTTCTTGAACCATTTTTTGGTTTTACGCTCTCACACTTTTACACCTGCACTAGAATCCTGTGTCACAGGTAGCAGAGCCACTTGCCACACATTTTCAGAATGCAATGTTTAAGGGTTTTGAGGTCGTGTCGTTTATGAAATATTAGGTATCCAAAGAGCGGTGGTGTATTGTGAAGCCATTATATAATAAAAAAAAAAAAAAACAATTAAGTGGTTACCGCTGCTTATACTAAGCCTAAGGACTCAGGTCCTCACCTCCTGAATTTCACATCATATCTAGTTGCAGAAACTAGACTACATATTCTAACCAGACTAAAAGTCGTAAAACTGCTTTTAATATCAAAATACAATAAATACCAAGATCGTCCGCCAATAACAAATGAAAATTTCGGGCATTGTGGAGCAGAGAACCGGGACTGAGTGTATTCAAAATTTACGGGAATTCTCTGAAATTTTATATCGCGTAGCTCCTTCCGCACCATTCAGCGGGAGGATACGTGTAGGCCTGCGGACTAAGTAGTAGAAGAATATTTTGTTTGTTAAGTAATGTTTTGTCGTTTTCCTTGAAAAGAACAAGTCACCCCACGTTTAGTTTACGCCGCGAACACGTCCTTGCTGAATATTTAATCGACCTGACCATAAAATATTCAGTAAGGACTATAAGGCAAGAGGTCGATATAGCGAATGTGGTTTCAATGCTACAATTTTGTACAAGAATTCTTGCAAATCAGCCTCAAATATTTCACTCACAGCTCCCAACTCCGGTGGCCAATCGACTTTAATATACCACAGGAACCCACTCCAACTAGATCGATGTCACATATCTTCTAATATTTGGTCTACAAACGTCGGATTTCCCACGATATTTTTCTTACCGTTTTAGGAATGTGATATTGCACACCTTATTTTTTCAAGCAATAATCTCGTTGCTTCCCTGTATATAAACGAACGAACACTTTGTACGAACGTCAGGGGTTTACTGGGCCACGACACTCTTGCAAACGAGTTTGTCATATCCCATGGTCAGCTTCTAAAAATGTGTAGGATATCTTTCTTCTTTTTCCTTTCGTGTAGGTATCTCAGGTCTACCGGCCAACTCTGACGAACATTGATGTTTGTTCGGTATTTGGATGTTGTTATATGTACTAAATAAAAGTACCATAAATATTCAATCAATTATCTAGTCCCCATATTTAAAGCTATGCTTAGCTTGGGTTTAGATGGCGATGTGTGAAATATCAAAAAAAAAAATTATTTATGCTCATGTGTCAATTAACCAATTGGCCTAATGAAATAGCTCACTAAATAACTTGTGTTAATGATCCTTCAATATTTGAAATGGTGCAAGTTCCATAACTTAACCTTCACCATTGGACAAATGAGACAAGACTCACGTATGTAGTTTCTGTTTCTCGCTCTAAAAACGCTTTTCAAACGGCGTCTAGTTACTACAACTTCAACAATATCAAATGTCTGATGTTTTTGTTCAAAAGCACTCATTGACACAGACGAGTTAGACGAAATGTGATATCATAACTGTTATGCCGTTTTTGTAACGTAGGCGGTAAAAAATAGCACCTATATTATAAACATTATATGATATAATTGTAAGAATATGGCTTGTTTGAGTATTCTAAGATATGGTGATATTTTTCCAACAGTTGATGTTAGATTAGACAACATTGTATTGCATATTGTCCGAGACATTCTGTGCTACCACCTGCTACTACTGTTTTATCACCTTTTTTATAACAGTTAATGAAATAAGAATAAGCTGATTCGGTTTTTTTATATGAATATCAATACATGTACAATATATAATGAGCAATATGAGTATTTGAAATCACTGTCACTAGTCGATGATTGTTTGAATGTCTCATAAAATGGCGTCCTTCCCAAATGCTAGAAATACCTCTAAATCAAGCTATGTATTCCGCATTCTTGTTAACGAGTATCACTAAAACTGGTTTAGTACTTGTAAACTCAATCGATAATAAGAAATACACTACTTAAATAAACTAACAGAATACTAAACTACGTATTAGTATAATACATACTATCTAATTGATTTTCAACTTCTGAATTAGCATCTAGTTAGGTGCTAATTCAGAAGTTGAATTGATTGGATCACCAGCCTGGTCCAATATTTTAGTGATAAACATGAAGTCTGTTCTCAGTTTAATGGGTGTTTCAATTATGTATCTGTATGTGTCCTAACCACCTTTGGCACAGGGAACCCGTGTTCAAGGATAAGAGTGTGAAAGCGTTTGTTTGTTAAACATCAAGAACCCGAGGATAGTCTTAATGCCCATCATAAATGTAAGTACCGGCCAGAGGTCAGACTCTGAGGTCAAGGCAGGATTATCACTGATTTCGCTACAGACTAGATCGTAACAGAACTTGGTTTTGATAAACAAACTTGTTTTAAAAATCGCGTGTGTTTATTTTGTCAACTATTTGAAACCTGTTCTAGATGCATATAAGTCTCTTTCTTGGATTTTTAAAGGTATTCAGCGTGACTACAGTCTTCCGAGAATTAATGACACATTCATAAAGTATGAAGATCCTGTACCGTGATATATTGTTCTCAATAAGTATTGATAAATAATTTAAACCTAGATTATCCAAAATTATCCTGGCTAAAGGGTTTGTACGACACATATCTCTCATAGCAATCTCCTTCATACGAATTTTGGATAGAGATAATTTGTTTTTGTGAAAAGTGCCAATTATTATTATGTTAGTCATCGGTATACCTTCTAATGCCTTACGATTTTGAACATAGAATAAGAAAATACACGAACAAGAAGAAGGGTGCCGCTGGCTAGTTTAGCTCAACTAGTTTAGCTTGGTTCGATTACATTGCATGTCAGGTGCATCCTGAGAGTGGAGCTAACCTCATGAGGTTCCTCCTCTGCTTTCGGGCAGATTACCAAGTGTGGTAGCAACACTTCTTCTGACGAACTTGACACATGATCTACTGCTACTTTTAGTTACTCCTTTCTCACCTCTTACCTTTAACCATAACCTTTTTGCGGGTACCCCTATGGTAGTGAGTAACGTTCGTGTATCTGCTGAAAAGGCTAGCTGATGGAATGAGGCTTCTTTGCGTATAACTGTTCCGTATTCTGTGTCTGTGCAACATGGATTGATTATGCAACGCAACGGTCAGTCGGTGATTCATCTGACGTCCATTATTGCGATACTGTTAGGTAAATATTTATAGAGACCGGACCGTCACAGAATAAATAGGCAGGTCTAGTTTATGTATGGCCGAGGCGTCGCAAGCTTAAGTGCGCAATGACCGATGCAAATTCCTAGGTACTGGAAAAAGCTGTTTTTTATTATTATTCTATACAGCTATGTGTGACTTGTTCAAGATGTTGGAAAACATTTTTTGTCAGCCAGATATGTCTTTTACCCCAATTTCTTAACATTAATTTATTGATCGTTTCAATATCCCAGTAATAAGATCGTGGCAACTTGTCTAGTCGTTCATCGACCAGTAAGTTTAGCGACCCTCCGCCCGGCTAATACTTTTTTTTTTATTAACTTAAATAAGAAATACAAAAATCTACACAGTAAAAAAAGCATACAAATAAGCAGTAATATAGAGAATGGGCAAATTTTATTTCATGTATGTATGAGGGGATATTTGTAAAATATTCACGCTAAATCTACTGAACCGTATTTTTTTCTACTGAAATTATATTTATATCCTTAATTTACCATAGGTACACTTTGGATCACTTCATTTGTCTATAGATAGCGTAGCTGCTATCTATTATAATGTGAAAAATATTCACATTATAATAGATAGCAGCTACGCCTTATACTTGTGATACGCCTTGTCAAACTTCCTTGAAAGTGTTTACTCATCAAAAAAATCTGTAACATAAAAAAACACGACAACGTTAATACCATAAAACTGAATGAATGACGTTGTTAAAGACTACTAAACAGACAACAATATACAATTGAATAGGAAATTGAAGCTGCCAGCAAAGACACATACATTTCAGTTGAAATTATTTCCCCTTGCCAACAAGCAGTTTCAAGGTATATCAGACCAGCAAGCCTCGGGAATAAAAAATTAACACTTAACACGTAAGTGACTGGAATACCAAATGTGAATGAATCCACGCATGACTAATGTAAGTAGTCGTACGTTGCCGTGCGACCGTGAATAAGTTATTATGGAATTTACATATTTATTTTGATAAGTATATATGAAGTAAAATCCCACTTGCAGAAGATCGGAATAGATAAACCGGTGGGACAAGATAGGCTTATCATAGTAATAATCGAAGGTAATAATGAAATTGTTTAACAAGAAAATCGTTTTATTAAATCGTTCTATTATTTATATAAGCGTTTTTAAGGTTATTTTGTTACCGATCCACCAGTCTTACCCCTTTGGAAGCGTGATAGCTAGCCGAAACTTTCACACAATATTTTGAAGCCGGAAAATGTCTGGCAAAAGCAAAAATATTTCGTCAGGCGACCTTATAGCATTTCCGCGGGCAGTAAATAAGGCTTTAGGTACAAAGTAATTTTACAAAAATTAAGTTTACAGTTTTATTGGCGAATATAATTGAATTTGTAGTTTTAAAGTAAAATCAAAATTTGAAACGTCATTAATACCTTCAAAAGAAGTGTTTGAAGAGATGGTGACTCTGGAATCTCCTCTACCGATTTCGTCCACAAACGTGGCTTAGAACCAATTTCCATAGATAGGTAGATAATACATTCTTTGACATGTCGATCCTATATAGTATCATTCAGGTCATTTTTTTTCATCCAGATAACAGGTTCAATGCAAAAAAAGTAAGTTTCAAATCGGACCATCTCTTATGGCCTGATACTGAATACGTTGCGTGCGTATATGACCACAAGACCAGAGAGACAAACATATCTGACAACATATTGACAACACCCTCGTTTTTAGTCAGAGGCAAAATTGTAATGTGTTGGAAAGCTGTATTTGTTAATAATCTAATTATGATACTTTAAATTGAATACGTTAGATCAATAGAGGTGTAATAAATCATTATATCATATTAAAACAGGTGATACAGAACCCCTGGTGTGCGATAATGAATCGCACTGGGCCAATTTATTTAAGAGTTTCACTTCTGACTCAGGCCTTTTTTAAATCATCAGAACATAAATCAGTTTGTAAGACGCCACACCAATCTATGCTCAATTACTAGTGCACACTCAATTCCAATTAGTTACATTGTAAGCAATTTCTACCATTTACCTCAAACTGCTCAATTTACGGAACCTTGGCGACCAATTAACGAGTAGGCAGCCCTGTTTGAGTCACTTCGCACCACAGATCCAATACTAGTTACTACGTGAATCGCGTGACTAAGTTACAGGGTTGAACGCAGTAAAACTGTCGTAATTTAAAATGTCTGGCTAGGGGTTACTTTTGTACCCCATGTTTTGAATTCTAAGAATTTATTGGTGGTGTTTCCGTAGCACGAAAATTGGGACTAGTTATTAATTGTTTGACCTATTTTACTTTATTGAAATATATCGATTTCGTTGTAGTTCAGGTTTTCTTTGTTTTACATTTACAATAAAGCTAACAAATGACTGAAATAGAAATCAAATAAAACGACTTCAATATTTTCATCCCCTGTTTTGCGGCCTTATAGTTGAAACCTAATGAAATTACCGTGAAATTTGCGAAATGTGTGAAACATGCATTCGCATGTTCTGCCACGCGGAGATAGAGCGGAGTATTAATATATGGGACTAGATGCCAAGTATTAATATATGGGACTAGATGCCAATTACTCACTAAAACTCCTCCTCTACCGCTTAGCGGCGGGAACACGGGAACGTTTACACTATTTCCGCGAACCCGCCGTGACTGTCCGTTTTGGGACCCCTCTGTTGTTTGGTCACCTATTGCCACTCTTTGCCTCTCTTTGCACATTACTCATGGCACTTGGCAAAAAGCTTGGGGTCATCCTACAATATAAAAAAAGAACATCCAGCCGAATCGAGATCCTTAAAGCAGTTAAGAGCTGCTAAAGCAATCTGAAGTGTTTTCTTTATTTGTAGCTGAAATCGTAACGTGTGAATGTTTTAAAATTGTAGAAATATCATTACCGACCAGAAAAGTTTTCCTATTTGGAACTGTCTCTATTCGAGGTCTTCCCACGGCCTTTATGTCATTGTTCCATCAAGTGAGGTCACATTCACACTCCCGATAGCCACCATTTCACTGAAGTGATTGTCAAAGCTGATTTTCAAAACTATTATAATCGTGCTCATATCTGTTTCTCTAAAATCAGGTCTCATTAGACCGATAGGCTCAACAATGAAGATCAATGAATGCTTACAACTGGCTGGCGCAAAAATACTTTCTGATTTCATTCATACGTGACCCTCCCATCACGCTAATAGAATTTCCGAACTAGTGAAATAATAGTAAACATTCGTAGTCACGCACTATTGTAGATTATTTCATTCTACTTTGAACCACAGTATCAATTTCATATGGTTTATAATGCTTTGTGGCTGTTTTGTGTAGCACACTGTAAAGTCAAGCATGGAATATTGGATTTTAAATCTTATCTTTTATAGTTTTCAGTTCAAATTCTGTCGAGTGATCAGAATATTTTTGTCACACATTTCTTCAAGCCCTTCAAATAATGCTCAGTCAGTATGTTTTATTCACACTTTCGTTTTTATCAATACAAAAATCAAAAGTGATTGTTATGAAACCGATCCATTATATTTTATAAATAAATAATGTTTAGTGCGAACAATGCGACCAGAATCTATTATTTTTGTTTCTTGATTAAGCTTTACCATCAGCTATTGTTAATTTATGTAACTAAAGTGACGGGATAAACTGACACTCCACCTGATGTGTTTGTTGCCTTCCATAAACAGCAAAACGACTCCGGTCCCGACCAAATATGAGAAGACCTAAGTCACATCACGTTACACCTATCATTATGAGATGGGGGATTTAACGTGTCACACGCCATAATTTCACCGGCACCCATCCTTTCAACGGAACATACCAATATAAGTGCTGCTTGGCGACGGATTACCAGGTGTGGTGGCAGAACTTCTCCGGACTTAGCTAAAGTTCTGCTA
Source organism: Aplocera efformata (assembly GCA_921293045.1). Taxonomy (NCBI): domain Eukaryota; kingdom Metazoa; phylum Arthropoda; class Insecta; order Lepidoptera; family Geometridae; genus Aplocera; species Aplocera efformata. The sequence goes on from OV121057.1 coordinate 6,489,746, forward strand.
TTATAGTTTTAGTTGCTCCCTTCGCACCACCCGGGAAACATGTGTTCTTTTTAAGGGTACTCACATATAGACGAGAGCAACGTGGACCCACAAAAGTCAGAATTCATTACAACGAAATGTATGTGATTATTTATGTTATCTGGTAGTAATTTTATCGTAACCAACCAATTAAAACCTCAATCAACAACCGTAAAGACACTAACCAAATTGGTCGTTAATATTTTTTTGTTTGAGGATTTTATCTGTTGTTTTGATTTGAAAACGGTTTTAGAATATAGTTCAAACGAGACTAACTCTTTAAAATGTGGTTTGTCTGCTTTTGTAACATACTTTAAAAGAGGAGGACTTTCTTAATTAGGCTGTTTTTTTTTCTTTTTTTTTTACTATTGGCCAGTTGTGAACCGTTTTGGATTATTTTGGTACGTTATACCGAGTTGGTATAGAATATAGAAATTTCACTTCTTTTTTTCGTGAAGTAGAAATTTCACATAATATTTCACCTATAAAGGCGCTAAAAAACGGATAAATGTATTGAAGTCTGCTTATTAGATTTTTTATCAGTGTCTTCTCGAGCATAATATTTACGAAGTTAGTATTCCTTTCTAGAAATCTTTTCAGGGTTAAGACTACCAATTACAGAATTAAACTGTAATTGTTTGTTATTTCTATGAAGTTATAATTATTTAATTATTACTATGCGATCAGAATTCTAGAAATAATCGAGTTGAACCATTGATCCGTTCATCTTTGAATGAATCAAAGAAAGTGAAAATGAAACACTGACTTTGATGAATAGACGCGGCCATAATTTGAGTTATGATATAAGCTCTCATAATTGTTGCGATCAGTAATTAATAACGATCTCAAAGTGGTCTGAAGCGGTATACAAATATTGTTGACCTCATTATGTACTAACCTGTCTGGAACTGGGATAATTTTAATCTATCAGTCAACCGTAAGTATGCATTTTATTTTCTGAAGTGATTATGAAATGTTCTGCCTATTTTTAATTAGATTTATTTTAATGAACGATTGGGTTCTAAGTCTACGTCTATCTGTCTTTACTTTGCATGGATGTATTTTTTAAACCACAAGCACACGCTGATATTTTCTCAGGAAATGGTTTTCTATGAAGAATATGTCAGTAAATAATAGATTAAGAAGTACCCAATTATATTGCCAGTTCAAATAAAGAAAAATATTAAAAAATTCTCGGTTAAGTAAAGCAGTAATCATTTTCTAACTTTTTTATTCGAACTGGCAATATAATTAGGTACTTCTTAATTTATGTTTGTTAGAATATTCTTCATAGTAAAATTTATTCTATATTATAGTAGTGAAACAAAAGCTATACGTATCAATGGTGTGGACTATCGGAAGCAACTTAGCTTTTCATTCTAACTTCAATAAAATGGATGTATCTCAAATAATTCTTGGACGAAAATTATTAAAAAGTTAGTTTTAGAATATGGAAGCAATGCCCGTTCATACGACACCAGGCAATTTTCCTTCTCTCCATTGTCTAATTCGAATTGAATGCAACGTCATTTGTGGCTATGGTTAGTAGTGACTTGAATTTTCTTTCCTTAAATATATAAATAAATTATTATTAATAAACATAAAAATACATAACTAATTTCGATCATAACCACGCATCATACATCCATCACGAAAGAATATCATTCTGACCATTAAAATCCAATTACCGCGGTTCTTACGACCTTTTTTGCCTTTTTATAGGTCCTTATTTTACGGGATACATCGGATGCGTTTCCATTATCTAGCCGTGTCATCACCGCATTCCTGTGGACAAAAACTATACTTTTTGTCGGACTGCACTCGGACAGGATTCGTCTTGCTTCACAAGTGTTACTTTAAAACGATTCATATATACAGGTTGAACATTTTTTAACTTTAACTTTTATAAATTGTTGGCAACCAGTTTTGTTGCTATTCAATACAAATAAATACAATTAAAGTGTTCTGTTTGTAATTTTAAATCAATGCATTTGAGTGTACCTATATACGGTAAAACATATTGTATGTTTATTTTTTTCTGTCTGTCTTGCTCTTTGTTCCGGCTACTTACGAAAAATACAAATTCAAATTTTAAGTCCGTCTAAGCGATCTTTTAGTCAGTCTCTGATACAAATATTTTTTGTTATAGATACGTCAATGAATATCGTAATGCTTTGGTATCTGCGGCTCTCTCTAAATTTACTTTGATAGATGGACCCTTACGAAGCAAAGTAACCCAACCAAAATGGCAAGTGGTTATTATATCATATTTATCGTTGAACCCTCACGATTTACAATTTGACATCGTTTGAGAAACGACTGTTATCTTTATATCCATCTTAATTGAATTGAGACATTTATGGCCTAAGATTGAAAGTTTATTGTCTGAACAATAACTACTTGCTCATTGATGTATGGGCCATTAGCCCTCTGGCGGCATAAGGTGAAAGTCAATGGAAAATAGGTCAAATTCCTGGGTTATGACCACAGCGGCTCCTTGGAAAACATTAATCTAAACATGTAAATAAAATTGAAGTGTCTGTTTGCAACGTCAAAATAACAGCTTTTTACTGAATGCATTTGAAAGTATATAAGTTATATACACTAAAAAATCATTTTTTTAAAATGTTTTTCTATTTATCTGTCGGTCTGTCTGTTTGTTCTCTCTAATCTCCGAAACGGCTGTACCGATTTTGATTGTACCCACTTTCACTGGCAGCTGATGTTATAAGGAGTAACCTTTTTTTTTTTTTTTTTTTTTTTTTTCCGTGGAGAAATGTCTTAGCATACCGCCCTGCCACGGGGAGACAGAGCGGTTATGTGGGACTACCCACTAAAACTCCACGGTGTCCTCCTCTGCCGCTTAGTGGCGGGAACACGGGAACGTTTATACACACATCCGCGATCCCGCCGCAGCTGCCCGTTTCCGGACCCTCCTTGGGATGGCAATGCCACCATCCTCCCTCGCCACGACACGCCAGGACACGAGGCGCGTCGCAACCACCTCGGGGACCATGCCAGCGATAGGACGTCAGACTACCCCGTGTCAGACGCCCTAGGTCCCCATGCGACGGGTCAGATATGTGGCCCCGTCGCCTGCCACTACGGCCGCAGAGGATAGGGAGAGTGGCGCCTCTCAATACCAACACTCCTCTTCCCCTGCGGCCCCACCGCGTCCGCCATCAAACGGTGGCGACCCCGCCGTGGCCGCGGAAGGTAGGGAGAGCGGCGCACCGCTATACCGGCACTCCTCTCCCGCCGCGGCCCCTAACCCTCAGCTGCGGTGCCGCCCATACGACACCGCAGCCCGCCTCAGTTGCGGTGCCCCCCATAAGGCACCGCCACCTACTGTGGCCGCTCCTAGTCGGCTTGGAGGCAAAGCCTAAAGGAGCAGCCCCTCCCGGGTTCCTCTTGGCTTCACCGTGGGCAGCCCAACCACGGTTACTAAGCCCCCCCGCCCCGCCCTAGGATACATTTATTTAAATAAATACTAATATTAATTTTCACCGCAAAAAAAAAATGTAAGTTCCACGCGGAACTTGTTGCGGGGAACAGCTATTTAATAATAATAAATATTCACAAACATTATGCACAGCGCCTTCAAACTAAGCCCCTTACTAAATATACTAACTGTGTTGATAGAATAATTCTTATTTTCGGTCGATGCTCATATTCAATTTCTTTTAGACCAATACGAAGCGACCTCCGCAGCTTTGTCTGATGCCATGATCAGGTATTCTGCTATACAGCCACATGTACAGCAGAGTACCTCGAGTACAACGGGCACCACAATCACACAGTTATGGGATGGGTTGATATAACCCCAATAAATTATATCTATATAGTATATTATTATTATATTGTAAATACATACATATTATATAATAAGAAAATTATTTTTTTCCTTGATTAATTAGCATATTAATAGCTTTATACTTGGTATCTGTCTGTTTATATTATTAGTAAAAATAACTTTCGATTTATGACGTAACAAAAATATCCCGTTATGTACCGATTTGTTGAAATAAATGAAATTTACTGTTCATTTTCCAATGCTTCCGAGAATTAAATAATTTTTATTTTATTTTGTGAACACCTGTATACACATTACATTCTGGCGATATCCTTGGAGATAATTACACTATTGTGTGGTGCGTGAGCAGGGCTCATGAGGGCTCCGACATATTGTCGATACATTTTTATCGGGTACACCAAATTACTAGATAAAAATAGCCTACCTATAGTTGTTGACAAGCCTGTTTTTGCTTTCAACAGATTGTGTTCTATCGGATATGCAATCTGGTTTTCCTATTTACATACATAGCTTAATTTTGCCGCTTTTTTCCCGAAGATTTAGGTAACGCTTTAATGGGCCAGTTTTTATCGTGGAAACGTAGTCGTGACAAGTGGTGAGCTCGTCGCTGACATTATTTTTCCTCTATTTAATCGTCAACAGTTTTTCCAACATCTTTATGCCCATGGAAGCTTCTTAGGCACATTGCGTGAATATGAGTTTAAGGCCGATCAAATGATATTGGATATGAGATCCCGCAGTGGATGGACTGATATGATATAGTGATTTATGTAACGTTAATTTATGACTTACGACAAAGGTTCGAAGACTAAGTAATCGTTTATCTAATTCCTATCCAAGTTAATTCGTGTGAGAAAAGTACACTGGCAGTAATTAATTTATTTTTCAAATTTATATTCCCATATAGTTTTTTACAGACAATGAACGTAATTTTGTATAAACCAACGTAAATCTTATCATTCTACTCTCAACATTGTTTGGATAAGTTCCTGTTGAAATCTTGTTTAACTTGTATGGTGATAGTTACGAATTAGTATTATCTGATCTGAGATCGTTACTCATAGAATAAGAATGGAGTATGAATAACAGTTTTGGGCGAGTGCTACGGACTCCAACTTTCAATCCGTACATCGCTGGTTCAAATTCAAGTGACCATCGTAGAGATTTTCTTGTTAAAGTTTTTTGGTGCCCTAAACATTACTAACTGAGATGGAAAAACATGAAAACACCGTAATGAATCTGTCATCAAACCTTCAATCTGAAGTCTGAAGTCAAACCTTCTAAGGCTACTAATCAGGATTTTACTACCATGGTAACCCGCCCATTCATTTTCGCATTTCGTGTGTTCCTACAGTGGAATCAGTTAAGACTGGTATGATACCTAAAGAAAATTCTAGAAATTAGAGTAAATTTCTATTTAAAGTCACAGATCTTCTATGAAATATCTCTTCTATGAAATATCTCAGAAGCAATACATTAACACAAGTTTCTTGAATAAATGCCATACATAGGCTTTTTTTCTCTGAAGTTTAAAAGCCTCAATGTGCTACTCTTCACCATAGGCATCAAGACGTGACAAAATGTGAGCTCATCGCCGCCATTGTTTTCCCATGAATAACTCGGCTTACACTTTTCAACAATAAAATCAACCATAACAATCCAACAGCCAGAAAACACAATGATTAGTTAAACCATAGTTTAAGATTAAGTATACTTTTATTTCCTTTTGTCATTATTATAATTTTTTTTTAATTTATTTTTCATATTCGTATAATATAATTGTTAAATTTTTTAATATAAATATTGCGCGCCTTTTGGGTACTACGCAACTATGATTAGATACCAAACTTTGTACATACAGGTGTTTCGGCGATAAATTAATTTTGAATTTGCAAAACTTTTTTACCAACGAAAATATCGAAAGTCCAGACGAGGCTACAAAGTACAAATATCATTGTATCAGTATATATCCTAGTTTCGTGACTATGAATACCACTTGATATTTTAAAATGACTTTCCAAATAGATCTTTTTGATAAACATAATGAGATACATGGTGAGTAACAAAAAGTTTTCGAGTTTTAGCAATGAGACAATAGGCTAATCTTACTTGAGCGAAAGGGTACATGATATCACATCCGTTGTTGAATAATTAAAAGTGAAAACGAATTAAGTAATGAAAGAATTACTTGTACAGAGCGTAACATTACAATAGCTATTTATTAAAAACCGGTTAGGTGTGACTGGAACTCGCATATGACAGGTACCACCTATTTTAGTTTTATTATTTTTGAAGATATCTGCCATAACAAAAACACGTAATCGTAAAAATCTTATTACTTTAAACTTATTATTTTATTATATTAAAATCTTATTATTTTACTTTTGTCTCTATTAACACGCTGTGACGAAAAAAAATCGTTATTTTTAATAATAAATTATGCTCACGATTTTATACGGCGCCATCTCTTAATTTTTGTGGTAGGTACTTATTGACTATCAACTGTTATAATACTTAAAAAAATTGTAAGATGGCGCTATATGACATTATCTTACTACATCCAATAGTAGCAATAAGAAATTATTAGATTATTATTTAATCATTATGTAATTCGTATGTAACAATTTCCAATAAAAGATTTTACACAAAAAAACCAGTTACCATGGGTAGTTCACACAGCGCCATCTAGTCCGAACATGTATCTAGTATATACTTGTATCTATTATAGAACTAGTTAAAACTATGGGAACTAGAAACTGATAACGTGAATGACCATGGGCGACCAAGATTCGTTATTTTTTGTAAAATCGTGTTTTATTGGTAATTTATATATTGGTATTAGGAGTACAAATAAGTTTCCGCCGTTTTTAACACAAATTAAATATTTATTGTAGAAGAACGGTAATATAAATTTATTCAAAATATTGCCCATCACTTGCAACCATTTTTTCCCATCTCTCAGGCAGCATTCGAATCCCACGTCTGAAGAACTCCTTGTCTTTTGAGGTTATCCACGAATCAACCCAATTTTTGGTATCCTCATAAGATGTGAACCGCTGCGCAGTCAGAGCATGTGCTACGGACCGGAACAGGTGATAATCGAACGGTGCAATGTCTGGTGAATACGGCGGGTGGGGTAACACTTCCCAATCAAGTGTTTCCAAGTACTTTTTCACGGGAGCCGCAACATGTGGACGAGCATTGTCATGCAGAAGAATAATTTTTTCGTGTCTAGAATAGTATTGAGGGCCTTTTTCCTTCAGAGCTCGGCTCAATCTCATCAATTGTGTTCGATAGAGGGCTCCAGTAATTGTTTCGCTCGGATTAAGCAACTCATAATACACTACACCTAGCTGATCCCACCAAATACACAGCATAAGTTTTTTCCGTGAATATTCGGTTTTGCTGTTGATGTTGACGCGTGGCCAGGTAATCCCCATGATTTTCTTCTTTTTGGATTGTCATAATGTATCCACTTCTCATCACCAGTTATGATACGATGTAAAAAACCCTTTTTTTATGTCTAGCTAGCAGCATTTCACTTAAGCATAATCGGCGTTCAATATCTCTCGGCTTTAATTCGTACGGAACCCAATTTCCTTGTTTATGAATCATTCCTAATGATTTTAAACGATGTGAGACTGCTTGCTGAGTGACTTCTAATGTTAGAGCAAGTTCTTTTTGTGTTTGAGATGAATCTTCCTCCAATAATTCCTCCAATTCTGCATCCTCGTAAATTTTTGGCCTTCCACTGCGATCTTTGTCTTCTACGTCGAAATCACCATTTTTAAACTTTTGAAACCACTCTCGACACGTTCTCTCACTCAAAGCAACCTCACCATATGCTTCTACGAGCAATCGATGCGCCTCACCAGCAGATTTCTTTAAATTAAAGAAGTAAACTAATATTTCCCGCAAATGACGCTTACTTGGCTCAAATATTGACATTTTCAACTTATAAAAATTATATTTTACCAATATAAAATCAATGATATTAATAGGTTATGTTGTTCTTGAATGTCCAAACTATTTTTTAAGCCGGTTATCATCTGCGAAAGCTAACCGAAACTCCGTGCCGCGCCACCTACAATAAAACGGCGGAATCTTATTTGTACTCCTAATAACAAATTGTAGCGGTGCGTGAGCATGTCGTATTTGATGAGATCTCGGTTACCGACAGCCTCAATCCATTCGATATGCTTAGGTCAGGTTCGGCGGTCAAGGGCCATGAACAGGTTTGCTAACGATCTATTCTGGTACTCGAGCACGCAAGGATACACCGATCAATTCCTGTACACGTACGGCTGCGTTCAGATATATCGGATGGAAGTCTTAGAAAATTGACGGCCTGTGTCTTTAATTGGCAGTAGCTCTGACTCCAAAGTGAAGTCAGAGGTTCGATTTCCAGCCGGGGCTAACTATGTGTGGTAAGCATGGAGTTTTTTTTCCGGGTATTTTGTGATGTGTGATTATGTGTCCGTGCTACCTGAGAGGCAATCCTAGTGAGGGGTATAAGTGTGTATACATTTACATTATCATCAAAATCTAGGCGTTGTAATCTTTACACGATCTTCCGATTAAATATTCGAGCTGAAAGATTCACAGAAATCCCTTTAGAAAAAGTACGCTTGAGGCGTAAAAAAATGCGACCTGAATCTTCTCATAACTGAGTAAGTCGTATTTTTGTTGTTTAGGGGCAGTTTTAATAAGGTCTGGTCGCCCCATCACATCTTGAGAAAAATAATCATACAAAGCCTCTAAACTTAAATTATTCTTCTTATATATTAGTAGGGCTAAAAAATATACCAAACAGAACAGTTCGGTGTTTATTTTTTAATCCTATATATTTGTGTCATTAATCGTTCAATTCAATGATATTTTTGCCAATTTGTGTTACGGTCTTTAAATATTCCCGTTTTAAACTCCATTAATAATTCAATTCAATTTCTACTAATTACTTTTATGAACTCACAAATCATGTAAAGGTTGCGTATTGTTCAATGTACATTATTTAGACATGCCATATTAATGCTTATTGTAATAATGATTAATGTGACCGTACTCTTCAATTACACTTATTTATAAATTATGATTACTATCTACGGTTAGCAAACATTTTTTTTGCAACTCCCAAAATAAATTAGTTTCCTTCTGATTTAGAGATTGTGGGACAAAGTGATTGATGTTACAATTTTATTTATCAGCTAAGTATATTTTTATAGTATTTGCAAGTATTAATTTATCTTTTATCTCGATTACTTGTCCCCTAGAATATTTTATACGTAACAGATTATCTGTCATCGGATTACCTTTGATAGAATTTTTGAAGGAGAATTAACTTATAGAATAAGTGTCCATTGTTGCTCCTGGCCAAATAATTTGACTTATGTTGGGGATAGTATATAGATCTTGAATTTCGTTTCGCCCGGCAATGTGATCAGTCTGAGCGTTGAAGATGGAACGTTCCCTATGCTTCTAAATTCCCTGACAAAATAGCAATGTATTGCACGGCGACAGTAAAAAAAAATATTGCAAGAAATTTTTCAATTTCAACAAACATTTAGAAAATAAAATTGCCAAATATGTTCATCCGTGAAGTGCTTTGTGAACAGCATTTAATTTTTATTTATTGTATATTGATTGAGTGCAAACTTTTTTAATGTATTTGCGAAGCGAAAGTTCAAAATTGGTTTCGCTTTTTGCATTGTTTGTATTTCACACGGCATAATACCTACTTAATGATTGATTGCTTCACCATTTTGGAATCCGCTCATTTATCTTCGACTGACATTTTACTTTTATTTAGATAATTTACTTATTGTTCATAAGTAATATGTTCATTGTATTCAATAAATAGTATCGGAGAATTACATAAGATAGTTCTATAATATGCTATGAACCGAAGTTTTAGAAAATATTAAGATTATGCAATTAATGTTAAGGACCTTTCGGACCAACGTTTTCTGATATGCTGTTTCGGCGTACGTGGAGACAAAAATAAACTTGAAATATTAAAGTTGCAGCAGCAGCAGTTTTCGGTTCAGCCAGACGTGCAGCAATGATTTTTCGCTTGAAAAATTTACCTGAGCAATAACACCTTATCAAACGGAATACATGGTGACAAAATCAGAAGGAGGCGTATCTTGTTTCAGTTAATATAATCTAAGAAAGACTTCATATTCTGACAGCAAATAATCCAAGCTAAACCGGAGATTCTTTATTCAAATGTTTTACATGACCTGGCAATAAACATAAGCTCTGAGCAAGACAATCCGAGACAATTTCAAAGTGTAGGTTTTAACTTGACAACCCTTGAAACCACAAGTTTTAATAGGCAATATGTCACAGTAAAACCCAATAGTTTTCTTGGTATTTCACTCGGAATATTATCATATGTTTGCCTTACCCCAGGTCAGACATTGTCTCGTGTTGTTTTAGAAATCGTGTGTTTATGGGAACGCCTTTTTCACTTTTGTGTGACGTCAGGTCTTGGTCAAATATACTGCACCTACAATTCTAAAATAAGGCGTGTTCAACTTTTAGAGAAATATGTTCTTGAAATCATATATTCTCTAAACACATTCACTCCATGTTCAGCAAGCAAACCTTGAACTTTGAACTTTCGCAACAATATCAATACGATTTAGGTCTTCCCCTACATGTATATATATGGGAAAACCTATTATAGTGAAAATATGTAATGTTTCAAAAATTATATTATGGGCTCGGTAAATTTTTATGGCATTTAGAAAGCATATAAAAATCAACCGAAATATAAAGTAAAATCATATGCTTTTGCTTTGAAACTAGCGCTATATTACTAACTAAAGAACTACTTCTTTTACTAAAGCTTGCAGAGGAATAGACTCAACATTAACACATCGCTTTCACCTAAACAGAATCAATTGTTTTCACTGCGCCCTTGGTACCTTGGTACTTGGTAGAAAGTAGCAATTTTCTCGCGTTTCACACCAATTTGCCGATTCGCGACAAATCGCCGCGACACGAAGCGCTGCATCAGCGCCGCGGGTCGTCATGGAGGAGAAACTTGAGTGAGCTGGAGAGAGATTTCCACGCCATAGTGCCTAGAAAAATAGGTCGAGAAGTACTCAGATTGTAGAGGAAGTTAATCCACATACTCCGAAGAACATTTGTACTAATATGGTGCAAACGTTCTTAAGAGTCTTGTGCAACCACCCTGGATGTGACACTGACCGACACATTTCAATAAAAATAAAGAAACATCAAAATCTATTCACTATTGGCAAGATATCGCGAAACTAAATAAAAAATTCACAGAAAGTTAATTAAGAAACCTTAATTGGTAACTCGGTTAAAAATTAAATTACCTCGACAAACTCACTGTCTTGGGATGTTTTTTCTTCATATTTGAAGAACGTGACAAATTTTCTATAGGGAAACTCGTTTGTGCTCCGGGTTTTAATCCAATAATCTCTAGATTAAAAATTCTTACTTTGTTTAATATGCCATTATAGCTTATTACGCTATTTTAATCAATTCAAAATTCATCTGGATCGTTCCCACATTTTTGTTCAGTGCGAGTCAATATGAATATTAAAAAAAAAAATTGCAAAAAAAGTCTTCTGTAATTATATCGGTATATCAGTAATACCCATACTAAAAGCTATGGCAAAGAAGTGGCCATGAATATTCCTCTATTATTATTCTTTATTTATACTCAATTGCAATTGCTTAACTAAGATAGAACTTAGTTAAGCAATTTCGCGGCACGGCGGCTGCGGTTGCCAGATCGGTCCATCACCATAATCAAGCAAAGTTCTTAAATATATCAAACCAGTTTGGCTTGTCATAACAGTATCATTCTCCTTTTTCCAGGACCGTCCAGTGAAGATCACCCAGCGCGACGGCAGAAGAGACACACGACAAAATGTGACCACCGACTACCCAACCAAAACAAAACTATCAAATTCATGAATCAAACACGATTACATGATTAGACTTAAATAATTTAATAACGAATCTAGTCGCAATAGCACTTTTCTAATTAAACTTATAATTAAAATAAGAGAGTTGAGAAAAACTTAGAAAAAGTTTGAGAAATAAATATCAAGAAAGGTCTAAAAGTTCATTACTTTTATACTTGAAATCGAAAAATTGAAAAAGCGAAGAAATCATTTATGAAATTGAAGAAAACATTGTAAAAGAAAAGAAAAAAAAAAACAGTACAAAGATAAATAGATGGTACAAAGTATTTGTGGGAACGCTAAGGTCGATTTAGCAGTAAATTGATTCATTTAGAATGTTCCCTAAGGAAATAGTCGAGATGTCTACGAGCGAGTATCCAGGTAAAACACTTTTTATGATTGTTTAAGACATTTATAATACAAACACTTTTTATAAAGTTTAAAATATTTATTTTGTATCTTTAATTTGCTGAGTGGCTAAAGATGTGTATAAATAGTTGCTAAGATTTGTCTCCTATCTAACCACGTCGTTTATTAATATGCTGCATTGGGATTTGGATAGATTATCTATAGGTATGTGATGGCATGTCATTCACTATCATGATCATCCGTCACATTTGTCACACAATCCACCAAGCACAGTCGTATATTTATTCATTTTTAGGGTCCCGTTTTGTAAGAAGAATCCCTATTACAGTGCCTACAAGTAGAACAGTAAAAATAGTTACGGAAGGAGCTGATGGCCCTGATGCGAAATGGTTCCCCCCATAAACAACAGCGATACGACTCAGGTCTTCCCCTACAAAGTCTGAGGAGACCCAAGTCGCATCTCGTCACTCGAGACGAGGGTGTGAGGCCTCATGTGCCTAGATTAGATTAGAATTAAGGTAGAATTTTTACATAAAATCTCTATAGGACAAACTTGGAAAAAGAAAAATCCGTATTGAACTGTAGAGGAACTAAAAGTCCTTCCGTATTGAACTGTACTGAGTTATTTTTTGTGTAAAATGTTTTTTTTGTTTTAAACATAAAATGCCTTTTTACAAGAAATAAAATTAAACAGCAAAGCTTTATTTAACACAACATTTCATCCAATTCATTAGACCCGTTTCCGAGATACACTTAATAAACAAATATTATATATATACAAGAATTGCTATATGTATATGCACTCTTTCAAGCAATAAAATAAAATAGGTACGGAAGTAGTATTCATTGTGGCCATGAAACTAAAGATGTAACGTCTTGTAGTCTCCATATCATAATCACTTCTCAAAGAATTTGCTGTAATGTTATGTTAACCTTTTGTAATTTTCAATTTCAGGCTTCGAGCACTCTGCAATGAAGAGCAGCTTCTCTCTGTCTTCACTCCGCAGTGCGCAGGCGCCGCCTGGCGGTCGTTGCGACCAGTTGGAGCGGCCTTATCACAGCCTGACTAAGAAGAAGAGGTAGTTGCATTTAGCTTTCTGCTTCTTCCCTCGTCTCTACGCCACCATCACTTGCTCTTATAATCCTGCTGCAGGGACACAAGCAAGGACCGTTCGACAAGCGTGATTAGACTGCAACTGCAACCAAATTGGATGGCAACCTAAAGAACTTATAACGTGTTTTAACATTTTTGTATATACTCGTACATGCCGGTTTCCTTACAATGTTTTAATTCACCATTCTAAGTTATAAAAATCTTATTGTTTCACAGTTGCTTACATTAAATTTTTATTCATATAAAAAGTTAATGGTAAATAATAAAATCATTTCGAGATTGGCCGATTCTAACGCAGTTACAATGAAAAAGCCAAAATCAAAAACCTTTATTTCCGTCGAGTTCCTAAAAAACACTTAAACAGTCACTTTTTTTAAAATAAATATGTAACTAATATATGTATCTAATATAAATTTCAGAAATTCATAAATTCAGTAGACCATAATTTGTGTTAGGCTTTGCTATATCCGCGTATATCTGCTACTTGAGGATGTATACAAATACAATACACGTTTGACAAAGTATTCACCGTATTTACCAGGAACCTGACTTAATCCTTTAACGAACCGCGGAAGGCCATATCATACTGATTGCTTGTTATTCTGCGCTTAGCCTCTGCAATATCGGAGGTGAACGACCCGTGTCCATGAGGCATTTCAAGCTTATCAAGAGTTTAATTGACCATTACGTCTTGTAGTGTCTTTGTCCAATTCCTGCGGAATAAATAGACAATTTGTGGAAACAATGCGCGTAATGAATGACTTCGTTTATTTGTGAGAAAATAATTTTGACAGTTTCATTTTATTTTTTTACGAAACCTGTTGATTAAATATGGCACATTAAACAGAAATTTGGTACAGTTTAGGTTTTTTAGTTTTTAATATTGTATATGACTTATGTTCCTGTTTCCCGAAATAAAACTTGGTTATAAAAAGCTCATTTTTTTTAAATTCATGTATGGCTCATAACAACCATTCACGGATTAAATAAAAATAAAAAATAAATAAAGTTCTAACGTTATAAATAAATAAGTAACGGTTGTAGGAAATGTCCTGACCCACACTCTCCCTCTCTCTGTTGCTACACCGAATAAGTGCTAAACTTAGTACATAAAAAGAACGCATGATCTTGTAGGTAAATATTTTTTTTCAAGAATTCAATGTAAATTCTTTTTTTTTGACTTTGACTTTGAACATCATGCCGAGTCACCACGAATCGGCGGGTGTGGGTTTGGTCGATGGGTAGTGAAAAGCTGCATCCGAAATTCACAACCAGGAGTAGTGTAGAGATCCAATGAGTTATCACCTAGACGTGAGGAGAGTGGATCCCCCAAAGATACTCTCTCAAATACCAAAAGTCTCTCCAGTCCTACTTTGTACAGGTTTGCGTTCAGCTTTTTTAAGATTGTGGTTAACTCATTCATTTGCGCTTATCCAGACCTGTGAACCATGCAATGAAGTTATTGTAAGGCGAAATACTGGTTATTTTGGTCGTACTTCCTTTTTGGCTTGGTCTTCAAAGGCATTCTTGCTATAGTTAATTAAGCATGGTTATGGTATGGGGAGGTTATGTTGTTATTAGGTAGAACAAACACTTGGCATCAGGTGGGCCATCATCAGAACCTAATATAAGAGGTGGCTTAGAACCGTAAAGAGCCCTTAGTCCAGAGGAGATGACATCATTATATGGTCTCGTATTTCTTTTCGTAGTGTTCAGATGCACTAATGCGAATTTTTAATTTTTCAGGAAGGAACCATGTCGGGAAGTGTTGAGGCGCAGCTGGGGATCGGCAGCGAGTGGCAGCAGCACAGTGGTGGACGAACTGTGGCCGCTGCTGAAGCAGGATTACGACTACATCATGGATAACCAGATTATCGACAGCTGTAAGGTGAGGAACCAATCTTTCCAATCTTACTTGTTCTTCTCTATGGAGAGTCGAAAAAGGTTTGAACAAGTGCTAAACTAAATAATCTGGGATTTCGTCCGCGTTGAATTTAACATAGTTTTATCTGTTTTTTCTAAAAAAATAGTAGCCTATGTTACTTAGCAGAATTTAGGTAGTCCCAATAGTACTTTAAACATATTGTTAAACAGAATACGTAGAGCAATGAAAGCTTTTTGAGCTAACCCAAAGGCCACTGGCGTAATATGTTTGTAAATTGACTGGTTTCGACTTCCTCAAGTGTTGTTTGATGGAAAATGCATTCAGCTAAGTGATTCTGTTAAAGATTTAGGCATACTTATCGATAAGCAGTTTTCCTGGAGTCCACACTTGTCTGAAATTAGTCGGAAGGTCTTTGCTGCTGGTAGCTCCGTAACTTCGTAACTTTCTTCCTACTGCTACCAAAATTGCGCTTGCACAATCTCTTCTTCTCCCAATTTTAGATTATGCCGATGCCAGCTATTCGGATATTACTGAAACGCAACTTGATAAACTTGAGCGACTCCAAAATTACTGTATTCGCTTCATATTTGGTCTACGTAAGTTTGATCACATCTCGGAATTTCGTAAAAAGCTCAAGTGGTTGCCCATCCGATTTCGCCGTAAGCTGCACATGTTATCTCTTCTCTATAATATTTTGTTTTCTCCCTCATCGCCTTCTTACCTCAAGGAACGATTTCAATTCTTACACCTTTCAAACACGCGATATTTGCGCTCCACGCATACCCTTCAACTTCAGACTCCTGTCCATACATCCATTTTCTATGACAAGTCCTTTACAGCCCAGGCAGTCCGTCTATGGAACGCTCTGCCAGTCGACATTAGACATGCTAAGTCCCTTCCCATCTTCAAGAACTTGGTAGCGAAACATTATTTGTCGCTTCGATAAGCATTTAAAAACTTAACTTTATTTTCCATTCTATGCACACCAACATGCCCCTTCTATTTTTCTCTTTGTCTGGTCCATCCAAAGGTTGCCTGGAAGAGATCGCTTTTAGCGATAAGGCCGCCCATTGTATTACCTTATTGTTAATAATTTATTGTTTAAAATTTTTTATTTTTGTTTTGTTTGGTGATCAATAAAGTGTTATCTATCTATCTATCTATGTTTGGCAGAAAGATTTTAAAAGTGTTATTTTAACTTCAACTGTGTAACGTGCGAACCTTTGGGCCAACATGTTACCACGTACTACCGCGCTATAACAAGTCAAACACCACCCAAGTATTTTACTTGATTGAGCTTGACTAGTACCATTCAATTTAATGGGTGGCACGTAAGTGGGGAAGGTGCTGTGAGCTGTTAAAACCATCATCTCACTCTTTAAGGAATTCTATTTGAATCCGTGTTTCCGCGAAGGCCTCAGTATCTCCCTCAATGCACACATGGATAGGCTCACAGTATCGTGCGCATAACTGAGATTCCATTTAACCATCCATTTAATTTAATTTATTTCCTTAGAACAATATAAGATCCCTGCAGTGACATCATTGTTGGATGTTGTGGAAACAAATATAAAAACACGACCCCTCTTCGTTTCAGGAAGCAAACGGCGAGTTGCAATCAGGCAACTCATCAGTTCTGCACACACCCCTCCACCCGACATCTGGATTCAACCGGCAGTGGTCCCTCAATCAGCTGGTCACCGAGTTCGAAGACCTGTGCCACTGGCTCACACAAGTGCAGGAGGAAATCTATTCTAGTCCAGGGAACCTGATCAGCAGGCAGTTGAGAAGGGTAAGATTGCGATATCAAATGCAGTAGATCTCTCGCGTTCGTCACACGGCGCCACCACCGAACCCACTACATACAGCGCAGAAGGCAGAGCTACTACCAACTGACCTGTATGGCCTATATCCTAATATATAAAACAAAAAAATAGTTTCTACCTCTATCCGTTATAGACTTTGAAACCATCCAACCGATGTGCCCCAAACTGCTTTCATTAAAAAGGCAATAATACGAAGATGCTTTTAGACCACTAAAACAATGTATTAGGCACAAAATGTATGTATTTTTTTCACAAACACATTGCGAGTAAGTACAATACCGGTACCAAATTTCTAATTTTGACATTTTGCTATAGTGTTCCGGGGACAGTAAGACAAAGTCATCAAAATATTTGTTAAAATATTCTTTGTAGGACTGCAATATTGTGAGCGACTCACACTTGGTCGACACACTTTCGGGTGGCCACAACTTTTTTTGAAGTCTGGATTCGCGCCTGTAAGTGTGGCAGAAAGCTGTCACAAACATTTTGTAATGTAAATATACTATTCATCGTTTTTTGTTTAATTTTAGTGTAAATACAGTTTTCAGACCTACTAACTGCGCTGTTTTATTTTTGGTGCAGTTTTACGTATAATGTTTTAGAGTAATCAATTTGGTTTTCAATGTTATTTAAATTAATGACCCACCTGTTTCACACTGGTCATATTCTTATGTGCTCTCGCCCCAGCAATTTACGAATCCATTAGCTAAACACCAGACACAGGCAGAATTTGTGTGGCTAAAGACACAAAAAGCCATATAGAAGAAGAGCATTGTGTATCTGTGTTTACCCGTGCCACCATCATGCACGTGGTAGGAGTGCGTTACGAGATATTTATTTATGGTTTGGTTTCAGACCCGTATGACTGAGCTGATTAATGCGGAACCACGCCGCACGAAGTTCATCGAGCAAGCGAACGCAATATTAGCCAGGATCCCAGAAGCAGATGTAAGTGCAATATTTTAGTAATTGATTTGTCTATCTCTTAGTATAAGCCGGAATATACATTGGAAAAATCTTAAATGCAAAGAGTATTTAAGATTTTTCCAATGTATATTCATATGTCATACAGCACAAGGGTAGCAACGATTTCTGCCTAGCCTAGTCTTCTGAAACTCCACTTCCTTAGAATTTGACGCTTTTCGCACAATTTAGTCTTAATAGTTATCGGAACAATAATTAATGGTTCTAGCTTATTCTTCTGAACAAGCGCCAAACTTAGTTTTAAGAACGCATGTTCTCGTAGGTTGTATAAACGATTCGTCGATATCCATCGACCGGTGCGTTGCACCCGATCGATGGATTATCGATTATTATCGAGATAAGCTAGTCTTACACAAAAAACCATATAGTATTACTTACGCTTCTTTTTTTATATGTAACTTAAATCGCTCTTATGGATGAAATACATAAATGTTCAGATACAAGGGTAAATCCAGTTTTCACCATCATTATTTCACTAGGGGTGGGGTGGCGATAAAGTTACATGAGATGTTTACTGATTCTGATATCAGAATGACAAGCGAAACGCGATGCGACTTGGGTCTCATGCTTCGGTAGGGAAGGACCGAAGTAATTTTGCCGTTGTTTATCATAACTCAACTGACGTAATCAGGTGGGCTGTCATGTATTCTATACGTTAGGTATTCCATACGATTATTCCTATTTATAATAATTAATAAACGTTTACACACTCATACCTCTGCACTAGGATTCCCTGTGTCGCAGATGGCATGGACAAACACAGAAACACAAGACAAACACCCAGGACCCGAGAGCAAACTTCATGCTCACCACACAAAGTGTGCCCCGGCCGGGAATCGAACCCGGGACCCCTCGCTTTGAAGGCAGAGCTACTACCAACTAAGCCACGGAGCCGCCAAGTTCGGCTAGTTCTGTCGATTTAGTCACATAAAACTAATGAATCTTGATTTTGTAGGTGATGTGGAGGGTAGACCATTTGAACGTGAAATGGGAAGGCCTCCGCTTGCTCCTCAGCCCCGACCAGCAGAATCCAGATGAAGAAATGTCTGATACAGTTGGTAAGACAGAAAAATATTAAAAAACAATAGCTGTTCGCTAGTCTCGCTAGGATTCGAAAATGGCTGGACCGATTTCTATTTCGTTGTGTACGTAAATAACAAGGCAAGCTTTGTTAAAAAATATATTACATTCCTTGAGTGACACACATTCTTTAAATTGGTTAAAGTTTTGTCCAAAGTTAAACTTTTACCAGAGAAAATTACCAAGATGTCAGGCCTCAAAATAATGAGCGCCAAATTGGAACAGATGCGGCCCACGAGCTCAAGTGTCTCCGTCGCTGGCTGCATTGTATGGAGGGGAGACTGCCGCCGCCCTCGCTCACGGCAGCTAAATCCTGGTCCACATACGAGCTGCACCGGAAGAAGAGAGAGCATGAGGTAAGTGCCACCGTCATTTTAGCCGTTGTGTTCTGTTCTAGCAAAAAACAATTGTCCTGGATGGGAAATGAACTCATGACCAGTGCAGAAGGCAGAGCTGCTACCAACTCCTTGCTATTTTGAGACGTATCATCCCCGTCTCGGGTGATGGACGCAGCATGATGAATGCGACTCAGTAAAGATTTGGATCTCATACTGAGTCGCGCGCATTACTGTTGTCATGGGCGAGTGTCACCACTTACCATCAGGTGGGCCTTCAGCTCGTTCCTTCACTAATTCACATTAAAAAAAAAAAAAAAAAACTGAGATGACTTATATAATTATTATTATTTATCGTTCAATAAGTTTAGTTTTTGTTAAGTTCAGGCAATAAATATTTTTTTTATGTTATAAATGGACCAGTTACCTGTACCAATAGTATTAAAAAGATCCGAGAGAATACTTCATACCTACAACACAATGTGTGCCCCAACCGAAATTGAATCGTTTTTCGACCGTGCTATTAATAACTGTGCTACGGATCCATCGTCTATTTGGGACAAATAATGCTCCGGTCGAGTACAACGCTTGCAAACGGCGCATTCACACATTAATAAATTTTCATGGATATTTCGCTCGGCGCCATCTAGCCTCAAAGTATAGCTAGAACTATGGGTTTATTTTTGCGGATATAATATAAATAGTAAATATCTGTATTGAACTTTTGTTTTTATAAATACATACATATAATATAATAAACACCCAGACAGTACAAACATCTATGTTCGTTACACAAATGTTTGGGTGGGATCGATTCTATGACCTACAGTACAGAAGAGAAGGGATGAGGTAAGTGCTAGTTTTTTGATTGCTGAAACTGATGTGACTTGTATACAACTGCAGTAGGCCTCGAAGTATTTATATCTGTCTGCACATAAAACCCTGTTAGGGTGTAGCAAGCCAAATAGATGGCGCTTTTGTTTATACAAAAATAAATGATCACATACAAAACTTATTAATTACCTTCAGTTGTAATGAGCATGGATTACCATTAAAAAGTAATGTAGCTATATATTATATACACTACATAAAAGCTTAGTTTCTATTCATCATCGTCTTTGGCTGCATTGCTTATTGGCCCACGGTATAAAACCCAACTAGTACAAGCAGCCTTCATTATTATTGTATTGTAATTCGATTATTTTTGTGCTGTTAATTAAGGGTAGTGTTTCTTTTAATTTAATATTGACTGTTATCTGAATGGTTAATCTTTACAGTTATTTGAGTTCTCAATAGATGGTGAAGTAAACATTCATGTTTCTTTTACAATACTACTCAACAGATGGCGCTGTATTCATGGGATTTAACAGTTTCTATAAAGTAGTACTTTGAACTTTTGTTAGAGGCCGCTTGTAACCAATTATTTATGACGTAAACTTTTTAAATATTTATTATGATAGGAATTTAAATTAGTACATACATATTGCGTTATATAAATAATATGAAACGTGAGTTTAATTCAGTTCGCTGGGGGCTTATGTAGGAACTCCCTAAAACATTACAGAGGAATCGGTTCTGGATCAACAAAACAAAACTAAGTACTTCAATATCCGTACCAGCCTCTAATGTTCCCACTGCAGGGACAGATTACTCTCGATAATTGAGAGTGGATCTGAGTAGGTACACTTAGTTTCGCTTAATCAATGGACTACTCTGACATAATCAACAACCAATAAAGGTTCATGGGTCATCACATCACAGATCATTGTTTGATAAACAACCTATGGGAGGCATCTCGCTTAATGGCAGTCAATTTGGTTTCTAAGGTCGAGTGACCCACGGACGTGACTTGTGTATATCTACTCGTACTATCTTCAAGAGCGTGGTGGCCCAGGGGCATAGACACCGACTTTCAATCTGAAGGTCGCTGGTTCAAACCCACACGTGCACCAATGAGTTTTTTCACATGAATAATTTATGTGCGCAATACCACGTTCTAGAAACGGTGAAGGAAAACATCGTGAGGAAACCGGCATGTCTTAGAACCATAAATTCGAAGACATGTGATATCTACCAATCCGGATTGGGCTCCCGTGGTAGATCAAAGCCCATTCACTCTCAATTATCGAGAGTAGGCCGGTGTCCCTGCAGTGGGAACATTAGAGGCTGGTACGGGACTATCTTCAATCTGGTTTAGTGAACTGGACAAGCGGAATACGAATGAGGATATTTATTTGTTGAATCTTTTGGTTTTACTGCACAATTTGCGGCGATTGAAATACAATACCTTAAATATGCTAAATACTGTTTATGAGGAATGGCACTGTATATATACAGATGGATCCCAAACCACAAATGGAAGTGGTGCAGCCTTTTATGATCCCAGACTTAGTGTCAGGGAAGGTTTTAAAATCTTAAATGATTCCAATATATGTATTATGTCCATAGAACTGTATGCAATCTCAGAGGCGTTGTCTCATGCAATTGGAGCAGGACTGAAAAAGGTTGTTATTCTGTCAGACAGCAGAAGCGCCTTGCAACATGTGGCTCGTTGCGCCTCTGGCCGCAGAGGTGCAACGATTGCCTACTCTATATTAAATAAGGTTTTGTCACTGATGTCTGGGGGAGCATCTCTGAGGTTGCAGTGGATCCCATCACATGTTGGAATACATGGAAATGAGGTGGCGGACGTCCTGGCCCGTGATGCAATGTCGAATGGAACGGAAGTCTATATTAAACCAGAGTTTTGGGAATATTTTACAAAATACAAATCACATAGTAAAATTAAATGGAAGGAGTATTTCGATATTGCCTCTAGGGAGAAGGGCATCTGGTATCGTACCATGCAATGTGAGCCTCCTCATATTCCATGGTTTTCCAACATAAGGCTGTGTAGGAAATTGATTGTGGTTGCCCACAGGCTGCGCTCCGGTCACATGCCACTGAACAGTTTTAAGTTCCTTATGGGAAAGGTTAATAACCCAAATTGTGAGCAGTGTGGAACAAAGGAGGATGTATATCACTTTCTAGTGGAATGTGTCCGGAGCGGTCCTTTGAGACTTGACTTGTCCTCTAAGATTAATGTGAACCGGCTGGATGTGGGCCTGTTTCAGAGTTTGTTAGCTTCACAGACCTCTGATGAAGCTATCATGCTCTACAGGTCTGCTTCCAGACTGGTTCACAAAGATTGTTAAATATTATATTAAGAATCCATCATGGGACTGACATGGTCTTCAAAAAGATCCAAAGTCCCCAAAAAAAAAAAAGACAAAAAAAAAAAAAAAAAAAAATTTGCGGCGATAATAATCTTTTAGAGACGTACCTGTCCCGTAGCGCAAAAATATGGCAGTTTTTTGGCAAATTATGAGTATTATGTTCAGATGACTTCACGATAATACTCATATTTTTTTATATAATGGCAACATTACAATAAACTCTTTATCTTCCACATCACATACAACATTATATAATAAGAAAAAAAAACATGTAGAATAACTATTACGGAAATGTGAAAACACCCGAACATGTTCAGGTTTTTTTTTTTTTTTCATCTTTTAAAAAGTGACGTTTCCAAGTATATTTTAAGAATTCAACGGAAATAAAGTATTTTGCCTTTGACTATACGTGTTGCAATGCACAAAATAATAGCAAGATTATCTGATCCTACTAATCCTGTGCGTATTCTCTCATACTATTATATATAATAATTCGTGTCTCTTTTGCGTAAAATCAAGTAAATCACAATCACAATATTTCACTTCATATTTATATTTATATAAGTGAAATATTGTGATTGTGATCGTTTGAATTGAGTAATTATATCAAGTTATATAACAAACAAATTTAAATTGAAGTCTAGTACTTTCTATAGTTAGTTTATTACTTTTGCAATCTAGCATTCCATCGTTATCGTGCAGCCGCCCGACTCTGTTTCATATTACATACTTACCGGTAAGACTTAAGGCCAGTTCACACTAATACATAAATAATTTCACGCCTTTCTCCCCGAAGAGATTGTCAGTGCCTCAATAGACCACTTTTCACCATGAGTTCATAAGAACATAGACATAAAAGGTGAGATTTAAATTATAAGATATTCAGGTAAGAATACCTAAAATATTGAGTCCATTTCAGAACAACAAATATTTAGTCTCAACTTCCGAATAAAGTTCATAAAACGCTTTGATGGGAGAAATTACAGAGAAAATCAATAACTACAACAACGCATTATGTTTAGCAGATTACTCTTATGAGTATAAATCTTAAATGTGTTTTGAGATTGTTAGAATGCAAGACAGATTGCTTGTTTAGTTTGAAAGAGTTTAAAGCGATAATTCGGAGATAAAAAACACCTTTCAGTCTGACTTACAAGGAACGCTGAAGAAACTCTTCGCAATAAGAGTAAGAAAATATTCTCTTTTTTATCCTATTCTTCCCCACTGTTGTGTAAGGAGAAAGTCGGAGCACTATCCGATACAAAACATTATTTATGTCAAAAATGAATAAAATAAAATAACAACAGAACTTTATCGGTATACGTTTTTTAAACTGCATTTCCATGTGTAAACACAGAAATGACTAGCTCGTTAAAGACAGAAATTACACCAGACTTTAACTAATTAAATAATACCTACATGCTATAATTATAAAGAAACCTTGAAGATATATTCTAAATCCGCCCAATCACATTTATAAATATTTTGTTGGGACATCTCAAAACTATTATTTAGCATCTAATCACCTCCACAAACGATAAAATATTAGAAGAACACAAGGATTTATTGCAGTACCACATAATATATAATAATTGTACTGTAATATAATTATTATGTAATGATTGTATGTTTTTGTATATGTTTAGGCCTAAACTTCTTAAAATGTCTTTTTCCCAAATTTCTTATGATCAGAATAATCAGAAAATACTGCAATTTCACTTTCGTGTTTGCGATTCCTTTGTTGAATGATTTCCTGAAAACCTTGCAAGTTTCATCTTAACTGGGGGCTGTTACAACCCCTAGTGTTTCAGCTGACCTTGTAACAAACCGATACTTCTATTTCATATTGCTATATCTAATATAATATTGATCGATACACAATGATCGATGAGAAATGCAGTCTATCCATCTGGCCGTGACACAGAGTTAAAGGATTTCCTACTATTTTCTACAATATATTCACTATTATTGATAAGATTATATTAATCAAAAATATGTTAGAAATGTTTGTCATAATTTGGATTTTTTAAACCAAAATTCCGCTACTGTTTAAAGCTAGGTTTATATCTGTATACTTTTTATAAATACGATTCAGCATAAAACGTTGTTTATCATTAAAGTGACAAAAATAACATTTTAACGACTTCCTCGTCTAAGGCATTTTGATGATGTATTAAAACTCGTATTTGTTTGTATTGCGAACAGTGTTCAATACATGGACAAGTGCAATGGGCTGGGTTTCTCATAATAAAGTGAGGTTGAACCTGTTCTCTTGCTGACTCTTCATGAGTTTTGACCACTTTGCCATTCGGGCATTTCAATGAATGAAAAATCTTGTATGCCCTGGCTTATTGAGGTATGGCTAAATTAGGAATCCTATTGACTTGTTTGACAGATCATATCTAAATTACTGACTCTGGTGTCGACTTTGATTTTGATTAGTATTGTTGCATTGTCGTTGAATGACAGTTTAGTGGCGTTTAGTTCGTGCTTCTTATGGCACGTTAAGATGATGATCCCGGCTAAAGCTTCTATAAGCTATGTCGACGGGAACTTTAAGTTTTTAATCCTGTTTTCGGAGGAATTCGGGCGGCTTGAAAACTCTAGGGTTGGCCGTTCAGGCACTCATACATAGAGAGAGTTTACTAAGAACGGAACCCTAATGATAAGATCGCACCTTTGCACATTTCGCTTAATAATGTTGTGTAAAGCAAGGAAACGCGGTAGGTAAGTGATAAATGAATTTATCAAGGTGCAATCAGCAACGGTAGCTTTCGCCGCCTCGAGCGAGGGAACACTCGTTTTATTTGAATAAAGAACGCGGGTCCCCATATCGACCGGAACCGGCTTGAACCGGATGGATTTGTATAACTAGAGGATGTGAATAGGATTTTTTCTTGTTAGCTGATTGTTTAGAGCGCTGACATTAATAAATTGTCATTTTGACAGATAAATCACATGTCAATATGGAGCCACAATTTGTCATTCAAATGTTTTTTGGACTAATATTGCAAATGATTGCCCAAGTTTGCCCCATCACGTGTTTTAGTTGACAATTTTATGTCCATTAATATTAATTATTTGTTTACTTATGCTGTAATTAGATAGGCAGACAAAAAAAAAGAGAGAGAGAGAGATAGGCAGACCATTAATACAAGACTAGAAGCCTATTAACTGCACGATTAATATGATTATTGACGCAAAAAATTTTTGCTAATGTCAATTAGCACGGTAATTTTTGTCAAGTTGTCACTTGCGCAGTTTGGGAAACCCTGTTATTGTGTGTATAAAAAATATTGTGTTATAATTAAAATGCACCTAAACTATAAAAAAAAAAAGAAATGCATGCACCCCGTAAAATGCTGTGACAAAGTTGAACTATTTTGTGAAGCCTTTAGTCCTAATTTAAGATATTTCACTATCGCTTCTTTTAGCAGAAATGTTGTGGCTTCATTTGCACGCTTGTGTGCAGCGGCGCGAGCGGCAGTGTAATTACATGGCACGCGTAATTTTGCTATAACTGGGGTTCATTAATGAGCGAATTATTTTGCCATGTTTCCTTCTTCGTTTATATCAATCTACACAAATAAATAAAATTGAAGTATCTGTTTGTAATTTCAAAAGAACAGCTTTTTACTAAATGCATTTGAAAGTATATAGGGCACAAATAAAGAAAAAAAAAAGTTGTTAAAGTTTTTTTGTCTGTGTCTGTTTGTTCCGGCTTATCTCCAAAATGGCTTGAGCGTTCTTGACGCGACTTTCACTGACAGATAGCTGATGTTATAAGGGGATACGTAGGCTAATTTAAGTTTAGAAAAAGAAAACAAGAACTAGGGTACCGTGCAAAAAAAAATCCACGCGGCGAGGTCACGAGGAACACCTAGTTATGGCCAGGGTTGCAGGTGAATTATTAATATAATAATAGGTATCACATGCCCGCTGATATTGTAACAAGTTACATCACCCAATCACATAAAGTAATCTTACAATGTACATCTGATTTTACCTTTAAGATTTGTCGGCTGAAGAAAGTGATACTTACTATTCATAACAGTTGCTTAACTTACGGCTCGTTAGATGAAATCTTCAGCACTCGTCCGTGTGACGTCACGCATAAAGATGATCATCTTGATCGCTGATAAATGGAGAAAGTCTTTAACCTGCCGTAGAGGAAATCTTTTTATGTAACTGATTTGTTTCTTGTCTATGTCTCTTGAGCTTGTTTGTTGCTCCGGTTACTCGTGATGTCAACATGTGGCTCCGACTGAAAATCAGCACTGCGGTCAAGTCAGTAATGGTAGCATTACTGACTGACTTGAGTAATGGTAGCATTATACGGCAGATACCCTGAGCCGAGTTCTTGTTGTCATCGTACCATATGGTATACATATGGACAACAAGACTTTTTAAGTTCCAATTGAGTACGTTAAATTTTTTGTCGATTAAGTTAAATTAATATTTTAATTAAATTAAGTTAAATTAATTAAATTAATGCAGTTTGGTCTCTGTTTCTACAATAAAAATTCAAAATTGTCTAAAACAATTTCGTACTCCCTTAGTAGTCCCTGAACCGCAATGTTTTTTAATGTAACAAAGGACGGGACTAGCCCATCTGATGTTAAGTGGATACCTCTGTTTGTAACAATAGCAATACGACTTTGTCCACCCCGACCGAAGTATAAGAAGACAAAGTCGCACCCCGTTGCGCTCGTCACCCGAGACGTTACGTCGCATGCGCCTGTGATTTCCATCCACACCCTTGCACTGGAACACAGCAATGTGAGTGCACCACTACTTGGTGGCAGATAACAAGATGTGGAGGATAAACAGTGAGTAGTTTAGTTATTAAATTACTCGCCTCATCTCCGTAACATACTTTTCTCCCGTCTCGAAACCAAAAGACACAGACTCTTTTCTTTAACTGTCATTGCACTTATTTCATCAATTAATCCAGTGAAAACTGTTCTGGTGTGATTCTGGGCCGGATATGACCCTGCGGATTGAAAGTTTTGCTGCTTTCATCTTATTTAAGGTATTATTTAGAACAATTATTAAAACGCAGGTGATATCGCCCAGAACTTCAAACTTCAACCCAGAAGTGGCTTCTGGAGCGTAAAATGCAACTCCAGGAAGAGCGATCTAATCAGCCACAAGACCTGGCCGAGAGCAACCTCACTGCTAGGTAGCGAAGATTATGAGGAAACACATTATAAAGCGTGGAATAAAGCTTTAAGCGTTACGTCCACCGCGAGCTAAGTTAAACTAAGTTACTTGTGTAACGCGGTGGAAGTTCAGCTTTACGTTGTCTTCCCTTTCAACGACAACTTTCCCTAATTACTTTCCAACCAAAATGTAGGGTAAATATTCTGAGGCATATGTTTTTTCTTTGACAGATAAGTGTGACTATATTACTGACAGTTTTCGAAATACACAGATAATTTCACTACAATCACCTTTTGCAAGTTTCTAGGAGCAGCGTCGTTTATCAGTCAGCTCAGACTAATTCTTATATACTTTAATTAAATTTAAGTATAACAGTACACATACAATCAAATTAATGATGGGCCTAAGTCGCAAATGCATTTGCGGCAAACCGTTAATTTCGGCTCGTGCGCTTAGCAGTAATGGTAGTCGTTAATTAGCTAAAGTTCGTCGAAGTTTCTCTTCGCACGCAAATGAGCAAACAAGACTCAAGCAAGCAAGTACAAAACCTTTGATCAGCTACATGGTATCGTTTCATACTAAGAACATGAACGGACGATATTTTACTTGAATTTACATTTATTATCGGAAATAATTTTATAACATACAAATTGACGGCTCATCAAGTGGTTAGGTACGATCGCCCATAAATAACAATATAACACAGGTGCCCCCATACCCAAGACCCAAGTTGCATCGCGTTGCGCGCATTGTTCTGAGACCGGGTTGTACGGTAATTTCACTGGTACCATTCATTAAAAAAATTGCAGACGCGTTGTACATTGGGTGATTAACTTAATATGAAGAACTTAATATGAAGGAACAGGTTCTTTGAGTGGTCTTTTTAATTTGTTGTTCTTTGGTCAAGCAGAGCCGATAATTGCGCGGCCTTGAACAAGTTAAACTTACTTAATATTAAAGCGATACATGCTAACGGAAAATGCAGGTGTTTAGAACAATATTTCACAGATAACCTGCGCTATCATTTCAGTATATCCAAGTAAGCCGCGGTAGTTCTGCTAATCTTCACGAAGATTTAGAAAGCTTGGAAAGTTTACGCATAAACTGCATAAATACAAACCGATATACTAGTGTTAGTTGCGAACTAGACGTTAAACATGGTTTTTATTACACATTACTTTTATCGGGATCTTAATTGAGTAAAGCTATTATTGCAGTTTGTACCAAACTCAATTTTTTTTATAATTAATTGATTTAAGAATCGAATGAACCGACTTCAATGATTTAATTGAATTATTTTACGCCTTTAGAGGTGGACAGAAATATTTTCATGAAATTTCTATCCTCCACCTCGGAGGTTCAAACGATCAAACTAAAAAATAAATATCCAAACCGGTTCACAATTGGCGAAGAAATCGCGTAAAAAACACACAGTTATAAAGCATACACACGAATTGAGAACTTCATTCATTTTTGAAATCAGTTAAAATAATAAATAAGAAGTAATTTTTTTTTGTAAGTTGGTAAGTTTGGTTTTTATTGCGGTGACGAGCAGGTCTCAATTGGTCCTTATTACCTTCTTGTGTTTTAATATTAATTAGTATTTAATTTTGCAGTTTCGTACTTAACCGGTAAATGAAACCCTGTAGTCGCCTGTTGAAACTTTCATAGCAAGCCCGTGTGTCTTAGCTTTACTATATAACGGGGGCTTTACCACACATGGTCACGTTCATTCATTCATTCATTCTTCACTCCTATTTGATATCTGTATTTTATTTGTTATCTGTGTAAATAAAAATCAATTAGCGCGCGTTAGTCTCGCGAAACCCGAAAACTGCTCGACCGATTTGAATATCTTCTTATTTTGTTTTGCTTGCCTCAGTACTGAGGTGGTTTAGGAAAAAAGAAAATTTGAAAATCCCCAAAGGAAAAGCTGAAAAGGGTCATCTAGTATCTTATAAATTTGCTTGAAGCCAACGTGAAAATTCGCAATTTACGCATCCCCTACGTTACACATGCTTATTAGCTTACCCATCTTAAACGAACTTTGACTCGAAAATCATCTCATCTCAGAAGCCATTAGAAAAAGCACATTATCCAGTCCAATTTGGTATGTGCAAGTTCTGTACTAGATTATCAATTTCACCAGGTCATCCCATCTCGGTGAGGGGTCAATGCATGATCCCGTCAGTAGAGATCCATGGTGGCTATTATTCAAACTGGGATTCAGCCAATTTTCGCGAACAATAATTGCACTTTCACGTTAATTCAATAGTTTGCCTTGGAGCTTTAAAGTCTGTATAGTTAGGTTGGGTTAGGGTTTAGGGTTGAGCCCCGTAGGTATGGAAAAGGGCATAACATACGCCAAAGCCATATCTGAGGCAAAGCAGAGGTTGGATCTCCGTTCGCTAGATATTGAGGCGGTCCGTTTTCGACGTGCAGCTACAGGAGCCACCATCATCGAGGTTTCTGGAGCTACCAGTGGACAGAAGGCGGATCTATTGGCTCAGAAGCTCAAAGAGGTGTACGGCGAGGGGGGGGATGTAAAGGTGTCGAGGCCTGTAAAGAGTGCCGAGATATTGGTGGCCGGGCTGGATGACTCGGTCACAAACGAGGAGGTAGCAGCGGCGGTCGCCAAAAAAGGAGAATGCCCTATCGATCAAGTCAGGGTCGGGACACTCCGACAGGAAAGATCCGGCCTCTTCGCAGTGTGGGTTAGCTGCCCAGTCACGGCAGCTAAAAAAGTAGTGGAAGGCAGATTGCTGGTCGGCTGGGTAGCGGCCAGAGTGAAACTGCTCCAACACAGGGAGCTGCGCTGCTTCCGGTGCCTGCAGGCCGGGCACGTGAAGGCACGATGTCCAGCAACGGTTGACCGAGGGCAGCAATGTTACAGGTGCGGCCAACTCGGGCACCGTGCTATAGAGTGCGATGCTAAGCCCCACTGCACACTATGTGCGGAGTCGGGGCAAGCGGCAAACCATCGGCTGGGGAGCAAAAAATGTTCGGCTCCCAGCCAAAAAGTGGACCGACGGGGGAAAACCGCTAATACAGATTCGCGGCAGACCCACCCACCGAACGGGACAGTGGAGATTGAGATGGCCAACTGCGATTAGTAATGGCCATCCTATTCTTACAGGCGAACATCAACCACTGCGCCAGAGCTCAGGATCTTTTGTCCCAGAGCATGGCGCAGTGGTTGATCAATATAGCTGTAGTGTCAGAACCGTACCTGGTTCTTCCCCGGGATGACTGGGCTGGCGACCAAGACGGCGTAGTCGCAATTGTGGCCAACGCGAGACACGGAAATTCCGCAATACGGAAGACTTATAAGGGCCGAGGCGTTGTTGCTGCCCTCTGCGGTGAGCTGATGGTGGTCGGCGTCTACTTCTCGCCAAACCGAACTCTTTCGGAGTTCGAGAACTATTTGGCGGAATTGGAGTCTGCCCTTACTTGGTGTCATCCTCACCAGATTGTGGTGGCTGGGGATCTCAACGCCAAATCTACGGTGTGGGGATCCCGCGCCACGGATGCCAGAGGGGAAGTGTTGGAAGAATGGCTCGCGGCCAATGGTCTGGTGGTCCTGAACCGTGGGACGGCAAATACATGCGTCCGGATGCAGGGTGGATCGGTCGTGGATGTCAGTTTTGCATCCCCCACCCTGGCATGCCGTATTCAGAACTGGGCAGTCTTGGAGGACGAGGTGACTCTTTCCGATCACCTGTATATTCGGTTTGATGTCGCCACCTCCTCGACGAGCTCGAGCAATTCAAGCCGAGAGGTGGCGGAAATTGGTCCGCGCTGGGCGTTAAAAAAGCTCGACAGGGATGCGCTAGTGGAAGCGGCCCTTGTTGAGAGCTGGACGCCGATGCCCGAGTCAGTGGTGGTGGAGCTGGAAGCCGAATGGTTTCGCGATGCACTTTCGCATATTTGCGATGTTGCGATGCCGCGGGTGAAGAAGCTTCCTCCCCGAACCCAGGTCTACTGGTGGTCGGAGGAACTCGCAAACCTACGTGCGGCTTGCGTGTCTGCGAGGCGTCGGTACTCAAGGTATCGACGTCGCAGACTTGCTCTGCGCGATGAGGATGAGGAGACGGCACTTTACACCGTCTACCAAGAAGCCAAGAAAGCGCTTCGCGTAGCCATTGGGGAGGCTAAGGAGAGGGCCTGGGAGGAACTCCTGGATATGTTGGATGTGGATCCGTGGGGCCGACCATACAGGCTAGTGATGAACAAGCTCCACCCCTGGGCGCCCCCGCTCACCTCCAAGATGGAGCCAGTCTTGTTGGACAGGGTGGTGGAAGCCTTGTTCCCAACAAGAACTGAACAATCGGTACCTCCGATGTCGACGTCATCTAACGACACGGAGGAAGTGGGAGAGGCACCGGAGGTATCCGTGGGAGAACTGGGTGCTGCCGTGCTGAGGCTTCAAGCCAAAAACACGGCTCTCGGTCCCGATGGTGTACCTGGCCGAGTGTGGGTGCATGCCCTAAAAAATGGCCTCGAGCCCAGGTTCAGGGCTTTTCTTACGGCTTGCTTCAGAGAGCAGAGATTCCCCAAGGAATGGAAAGTGGGCAAGCTGGTGCTGCTCAAAAAAGACGGACGTTTGGCTGACTCTCCGTCAGCTTATCGTCCTGTTGTGCTGCTCAGTGAGGCGGGTAAGCTCTTTGAGCGCGTTATTGCAGCGCGCCTCACTGAGCACCTTGATCAGATAGGACCCAATCTGTCGGAGAATCAGTTTGGGTTTCGGCGAGGTAGGTCCACCATGGACGCGATTGCGCGGGTGAGGGACCTTGCCGAAGAGGAGGTTGCACGGGGTGGTGTGGTTTTGGCTGTGTCTTTAGACATCGCCAATGCCTTTAACACACTGCCCCACGCATGTATAGGCGAGGCGCTCCGATACCATGGAATACCCCTATACTTACGGCATACAGTGCAGGCCTACCTCTCTGATAGGGCGGTGATCTACCCGACCCGAAATGGATGGGGACGAAGAGGAGTGTCGTGCGGTGTTCCACAGGGCTCGGTTCTCGGGCCGCTTCTGTGGAACATCGGTTATGACTGGGCCATTCGTGGCGCAACACTTTCAGGTGTGGATGTCACATGCTACGCAGACGACACCATGGTGACAGCACGTGGCAAAACGTATAGGGAGGCAAGTCTGCTCGCGACTGTAGGAGTGGCTCAAGTGGTGGGAAGAATTAGAAGGTTGGGTCTAAAGGTAGCCCTGAACAAGTCTGAGGCCCTATGTTTCCACGGGCCTCGGAGGGCACCACCAGCTGACTCACACCTGGTGGTGAGTGGAGTTTCCATCGGCGTTGGATCCACGATGAAGTACCTGGGAATCGTACTTGACAGCCGGTGGAATTTCAAGGAGCATTTTAAATATCTTGCTCCAAAGCTCGTGCGCACCTCGTCCGCCTTGAGCAGGCTTTTGCCCAATCTCGGTGGACCGAGCGCAGGGTGCCGCCGCCTTTTCACAGGGGTTGTGCGTTCCATCGCCCTCTACGGGGCACCCATCTGGGCAGGGTCACTGAACACCCACAACAAGACCCTATTGCGACGACCGCAGCGGGTCATGGCGCTCAGGATCACCCGAGCCTACCGCACAGTGTCGTGCGAGGCAGCTTGCGTGCTTGCCGGGACTCCCCCGTGGGATTTAGAAGCAGAGGCCTTGGCGGAAATCTATTGGAGGACCGCCGAAGCCAGGAGTCGAGGAAACCCTCCAGCTCCAGAAGAGGTAAGGAGATGGCGCGAAAACGAAAGAGACGTGACCATGACTAAATGGCTCGGCAGATTGAACGAACCCAGTGCTGGTCACCGCACAATTGAGGCAATACGACCAGTACTAGACAAATGGGTAGGGCGACCCTGGGGTTCGCTCTCTTATCGCCTGGTACAGATTCTCTCTGGCCATGGCTGCTTTGGGAGATATCTGTATAAGGTGGCGAGGAGAGAGCGAACTCCAATGTGCCATCATTGTGACGCAGCCGAAGATACGGCACAACACACCCTTGAGGTGTGTAGGGAGTGGACGGACCAGCGGTCTCAGCTGGTAGCTGTCATCAGTAGTGACCTGTCGCTGCCGACAGTTGTTAACGCAATGGTCAGCAGTGAACCGGCGTGGGACGCTGTAAGGGCCTTCTGTGAGACCGTATTGGCCATAAAAGAGGCGGAAGAGCGGCATCGAGAGGAGGACCCCCTGGCGGATCCCCTCCGTCGCCGCAGGACGCAACGCAGGCGTCGTGCTTTTGCACGGACGCTTGCGCCCTAAAGGGTCTGGGCGGCAAGTTTGGAAACTTGCCGCTTGCGACGACCCAAGGAGAATGAGAGGTGGTACAATCTCGTACCGGTGCATCGCCTCCAAAAATGAAGGATGTGGCAAAGCCGCTGATAACCGATGGGTTCAGATATGGACGTGCGCCTTGCAGAGGAAGTGGATAAGGGAAACTGTTACCCTTCCTCTGCCCACGCGCGAAGACGGAGCTCCAAGGGGTTTTAGTGGGTATTCCTCCAGCACTGCATTTTAAATATGTTTGTGTAAGCATTGTGCTGGAGGCGAGTCCTACATAACCTCACGTCTCCCCAGACGTGGCGTATACGTAAATGTATTTCCCCTTGCAAAAAAAAAAAAAAAAAAAAAAAGGGTTTAGGGTTGAGCAACATAACGAATAAACCGGCTGAGTGCGATTCGGATTCGTATTTCTTACCATTACACATGTCAAGTCCCATCCCATCTTTAAAAACATGGTAACAAAACATTATTTGTTGCTTTGATAAACGTTTAACAACTTGTTATGTTGTTACTGTTCCTACTTGTATTCTTCTTTATTTATTTGTAAATTATTGTATCATTTATTACTTAAAGGTACATATTCAACATTTTATCTTTTTGTCTCCTGGTTATAATACGAGCTTATGTTTATTTTACGTAAATTATATTCCCAAGCTATTTATATATTGTACATACACACCAACATGACCCTTCTATTTTCTCTTTATCTGGTGCATCCACAGGTTGCCTGGAAGAGATCGCTTTTAGCGATAATGCCACGCTTTGTATTATCTTATTGTTAATAGTTTATCGTTTAGCGATATATTATGATTGGTGATCAATAAAGTGTTATCAATCTATCTACCCGAGATCCGTACTACCCACATTATTATTGATTTATCGTATCTTTCTAGTCTCTAAGTTTTCTGCTGCTAGGACATAGGCCTACTCTCCATAAGCGAGAAGATTGGATGCTCCATATTTATAAATAATTTTTTTTTGTCACTATGGATTTGCCGCATATTAGAGTACTAGCGGATACCAGGCGTGTGACACTTGGCTAAAAATTGTTTTAGTGGTCTAAAACCATCTTCCCATTCTGAATAAACCAGTTTGGGGAACATCGGTTGGATGGTTTCATAGGTAGATACAATTTTTGTGGTTTATATATTAGGGTTGATATTGTTACATAAGAACACCCCATACACTTTTCAATCTGTTCAATTTGTTATACTGACACATAAAATATTTCGTTCATTTCGTTCCTTTACGTTCCTTCGTTCATTTTCGTTTCATTAGCAGCCTTACCTTTATTCTGGTGAAAGGATTTGTATGTCTATTTCGCTCATTTGCGTGCCAAGTGAAAATATCTCATGAGCTTCGATGTAGACGAACTTTGACTAATTAACGGTCCTTTACAGCTAATTTTCTCTCTAGGTTTATTTGTTAAGTTGTTTATCGCCTCTGCTTTACGACATTATATAAGAATAAAATTATACACTTTTAACATTAAAATATCTGTTAATTTTTCACCTTCATATACACTTGCTGTCTCTGTAATTTTGCTTTGCGAAAATCAATTTCATCTCCTCTCGCCACAGTTGCAATTATATCTCGTTTGTTATCCTGAAGGGTACCGTTAAGTTAGGTGTTCGTTCAGAAATTTCTATTATTATGAACAACGTATTTGGTGTTATCGTATTGGCCGTCGATAACTTGTTTTACGCTTTGGTTTAGTTAATTAATTGCACTTTCACAACATTTACACCTTCGAGCCATTTATTATAGTTGCGTTCATTTACTTTATCGTTTATCGCCGCTTGGGTGCTTCGTTCACTGTAGCATGTTCATAATATCTGTCAAAGTGCTATTGAAGAAACAATGGCGTTGTTACTTAAATACATTTGAAGGGCCCGACTTCGCTCGGATAACAGAAATGCTTACATTTTTTTCTATCGTAGCTTAACATCACCCTGTGCGTCGAGCTTGTGTGTAAGGACAAAAATTTGACTGATTTTCAAATATACTTAAAATTTAGCTGATATTCAATAAAAGTACGGAAGTACCCGTATTTTTAATGTATTTTATTTCCTCGACCGGGGAGCGCGGCGTGTCGCGTCTGTGGGCGATCGCTTGCTCTCTGACTTTTATCCGCTTGCATACTAAAACTCACTTGTTTAAATTTAACTAGTTATCCGAATTGTATGATAGAATAAGTTTTAATTTTGATAAAATACAGGAAACGGTGATCTAATTTAATTTCATAAGTACACTAATTTGTTACCCAATAAATCACTTAAGTATGTTAAAGATAAAAAAAATCCGTGGATAACAGTGTACGAAGAAAACACCTATAAAAATTAAACTAGATTTTTATCTAGATAAAATACAAAATAATGGTTGCTTAATTTATAAAGTATAGAATTACCCCAAATTATCGCTTAATATAACGGCCCACTTGATAATAAGTGGTTACCGCCGCCCATAAACAATAAAAATACTACTATAAAAATGTAAAAATACTATGAGAAGACCCAAGTCGCATCGAGTTGTGCCCGTCACAGAAAAAATAAGTGTATAGAGGATGCTGATGCATTTATTAGTAGGATATGGTATAGATACATGAGTTACAAACCTGAAACCATTGTAATAAAAATATCATTGTATTCATTCAAAGTTATTAGCCAAACTATTTAGGCTTTGTTCCAGGCTTGTATCGAATGTATCTTGTATCGAATGTATATCATGTCCTACGTATAACGACATCAGCAGTTTTCACATATTTATTGCATCTAATAATAGCATTGTTACTAAAAGGGAAACCAATATTAGTATCGAGTAGCATATCGATTTTGCGTGCGCTGAATAATTCAGGAGCGAACGAGTCGTCCATGAAAGTAGCTGATTCGAATCATTCGGTTTTGTCTACAATTTACAATTTATTCCCAATTATAATTGATAGAAATATGGTTTAAATTCAATCGACGATATAATCGATAAAATCTTTTGCATTGATCTTGGTGCTTGCTACCTAAATAAGGCTATTGAGAAATCTAATGGTAACATAAACTGGTGGAACTGTGTTTGGTCATAGAGGTATATTGGTTTTGGCTAATTAGTCAGTATGGTTATATCACGGTTATTAATGAACAAGCAAACGCTTCAATTCATACTCCTGCAGTAGGATTCACTGTATCACAGGTGGTTTGGATTGTACAATTGTAAAATCGGGCGTCCCGAGACTGCCAACTTTTTTATGTTAAACGAAGAGTGATCTAAGATGTGGCATGGTTTCCTATGTTAGGTTACCTATTCACTCTCTTACTCTATTATTCTCACCACGTTTCATGCAAAATTATTTCCGTTTCATTCTTCAATATCTATTATATTATTGACATACAAGTATTTGGTCTAGCACGAGTCTTATTAATACCCGACCTGCGCTTTATCTCAATATGCAATAAATTTTCCGACTGTATCCATGGTTCTAAATAGCGGTTTGAGCTATCTCGATCAATATTAGCTAGGTAATAATTCAAAGTTTGCGCCTGCTCGGAGACTTAAAATTGTGTACCAGATACATTGTTTAGGAACAATCGGCTTATTCCCAATCACCACCCTTGTCTACAATATGACTTGTAGATTTATAAATTATTTTATAGCTAAAATGGAAAGTGCGATATTTTTAGACTGTGGTCTCGAAGATCAAATCTTGTCGCATATTTATTTAAAAATTATCGAATACACTTCCAAATCGGGTTACAAGGGCGAAGAAAAAATTTACAGGAAAGCAAAATATGCAATTTCGTTTACTTGGATGATATATTTTTTCCAGTAAAAACCCAAACTATTGAACTGATTTTGATGAAATTTCTAAGGGACTAATCCAAATCGGTTGATAAATGACGGAGTTATATACAAACATTAAAAAAATATAATTAAATTGATAACCTCTGCCTTTGGAAGTAGTTGGATTAATAGATTAGCAACTAGCCAACGTGAAGTTACAGGTGATTGTTAAAAAGGGAACCACAGGAATTGTGGTGCCACCAACGTGATTTAAATCGAGCTCGAGATAAGAAAATGAACATAGACTATGGGAGATCAGTGGTTGCGAATAAACTTGAGATTAATTGTGATCACCTTATGATAAAAAAGTTATTCTATGTCAGTCGTTCATCATTTTTTATAATTTAGAAACGGTACAGTGTACACAATTGCAAGTCCCCGTTTATTATTGAGTAATTCTATACAGGAAAGTAATAGTTAAATAATTAAATTATGGTGATTGTGGTGATACGAGAAGATATGAATAAACGCACAAAAATAATAATGGGGTTTAAAAGCTTTAAGACTTAGTGATGTAAATCAGATAAAATAAACTTGCACCATTGCAATTTTTTTTTTATTATAATAGACGTTTTTTTGGTCGAAATACATATTAAACAGGAATCATTATTCAAGCTGTTTGAAATTTAGTGCCTTGCTATTATTAGATTTCCCTTCTAGCAATTCAATTAATGACTCAATCACGGTCAAATGAAATATTCCATATATCATATTTTTGGGGTAAATTTTGAGTTGTCCGAACGATATTTTACGCAACGCTATCTCAATGTAATAGCATGTACTATAAGAACAAAATTACTGATTGAATACCTTTTCGTTAATCCAACCACCAAGTTCGTCACAAAAATGTTTTGTCTTGAATCACGAAGACATAGCTACTTCCGATTAAAATGTGAGGTAATTCGAAATTTCGTTTAAAAAAATATATTGTATTATTCAAAATACTCTAGCTGCTTGCTCTTTGTCTTTGAGAACACAACGTTCCGCAATATCGTGCTGAGCTATTATCGAAGCCCAGCCAATATTTCTCCTGCCATTCTAAGATCGAAAAGTGAGAGCTAAATTATCTCAGACCTAGCAATTATTGTCCTTCCTCGTATTGCTTGCTTTTCATTTTCATGGTGAATTATCTTACCAACCTCCGCAATGTTCCTATATTTGTTGGCCTAATTATGCACTGGCAAATGGCCTACCATTATTACTGTAAGTACCATCTCACTATAGATTCTTTGGTTGCATTGTTCAGGGGTTTCTTGTCTTCTTATTCACGCAAACATATTCTTAGCAATATGATCTCAAAATCAGAACTTTCAATATTTTCACATCTTTTTGAAACACCTTGTATGCCTACCGTTAAAATGTGGTAAATTAGCATATTGTTTTGTTATACCCATGCGCGGTCCTTTGTTATCTCATACATCACCTGCACGCTATGTATGAGATTGAATAAATCCTAACATTCCATATCCATTTCTGCCTTCTGCAGTAGGGCATTCCCATTGCGTCCGATTCCATTGTGACATGTTATATGCTCACGAAAATAATTGCTTGTGTGTATAAAATTTGACGGGTCCAAATGATACTTGAGATATAAAGGAATAAATGAGTTTGAGTTTGCTGTGTTCTGGTTTACAGGTGAAATTACGGTCACATGAGACGGTTTATCGTCTGGATGCTGGGTATAAGATGCAACTTAAGTCTTCTATAAAACATTGCAATAATAAATCGATACGAATCAGCATTGTTTTAATATTCTACAGATAAATTGCCTCAGGCAATGCCTATCTTTTTCCTTTGCGCAATCACCATTTATGTCAGCCCTTTATTAATCAGGCTATTTTGTAGATACCGTGTAATGATGTTTGAGATAGTTTATAGGCATATCAGATAAATAAATCACGAATTTAATCAACAATGCCTATGTAAAACTCTTATCATTAATCAATATCTACTTTTGTGGCTTGACCTTTGCCGTAGGGTTATTCTGGAACTGTTGCATAGTTGTGTACTTTTGTTAGTTTACGATTATGTGGCGCTTGTATCTTTTCTTTTTTTAAGTTTATAATGATCGTTTTTGCTTTAGTTAAATGTGCTTTAATAGTACAATCGCTCCAGAAATTATGTCAAATATAGATTTTCATAGCTCCGTAGCCAAAAATGGAACGTTTCAAATGCCAAACATGCCAATAATGGAACGAAAAAATGTTCGTGTTTGTTTGTCCGTATGTCAGAGCCATTTCACTCGCAAGCTATTAGCAATGGCGCATGTATTAAAAGGGGATTAATTGTACAAGCCGTGTTATAATTGTGTTGTAATTTAATAGGACCCTATATAGTTTTTTCTTGTCCGCATGTCAGCCATTTCAATAATGTTTATTTTAACATGACATTTTTAGCTTTCAAAATAGTATTCTATAAACCGCTTATAAGGTGAAGTAATGTAAAAGTCCAGAATACTCCCGTTCAAATCGAGTGTTTGGTATTTTGGGTCCCATTGACAAGGTCGACGTCGGTCCCTTTCCGATCAAACATCCGGTTGGCATTGGGCGTGTTGCCTGTCGCGCCTGCGTAACTCACTTTTACGACTTGTTGCTTTTTTGTTGGCAAGATGTTCCGGTAGCTTGGGCCCTGATTTGAATTATGATCCAGGATTGCCCTATGGTGGTCCGCAATTATTAGTAATAGGTTATCGATATAGCAAACTGGACTGGCAATATGGGCTGTTTCCATGCCAAAGAACCGATAGCCGATAGTAGGTGTAAGTACGAGTAAGCAAACGTAGCGTAGAATACTATGCCACTTCAAAAAATATACTCATAATATTATAGTGCAATAAGATAATATTATAGTGTAATGAATTTATTTTGCGATGGGAGCATTCTGATTCTAAGTTACAACATAACGATTCCATAGCTAAGTTGGTAGGGACTCTGGTCGCGAAACGAAGGTAGGAACAGACAAAACGAAGGTAGGCATTGCCTAAAACATAAAAACTGAGTGTAATTGGCATAATCTGTGTGCATGCAATGTGCCTAAGGAGCTCCTGTAACACGTTATATGCTCATGGATATGTTTAATTGTGCGTCTAAAATTTTTCGTGTCCAAACTTTTGAGTTAGTTTCCCAGCCGAGGCGAACGTCCAAACCAAACTATCGGCCGATATAAAGTCTGGACTCTGCGGGGACTCTTAGCAAGCTCTGCATAAACGCTTCTTTTGTTGCATATGAAGCTTGTTTTCGGGACTGCATCTATTTGTTAAACAGGAAATCCTAATGAAGAGGTATGAGCGTTCGTAGAAAAAAAAATTCACTATCTCTCCTACTACCACTACTCTCCTATGACTATTATATTGTTGCAATCAACAATTAGCCTTATCATCTGCTTTCAATTTCTATCAGGCAATTTCCGTTCTGTCAGTTTATCATTGACACCGATGCCCACCCATCTGTGTGTAATTAGGTTATTACCTGTGTCACAGTAATAACACGTTGGATGACTTCGTTATTACCATAAAGTTTTTCTGTAATAGCTGTACTGTTGAATTGGATGGTTTCTTTTTTAAGTGGGTATTTTTAAAGTATTTTTTTAGTTGTCGTTGGTAAAATTTTCAGTGTTTGTTATAATTATAACCGTGTATTAAATTAACAATAAAAATAATATCGGTGGTAAGGGACCCTTGATGGGAAAATTGTGGCTTGCGGTTTAAATATCAAACCAAGTTAAAGTAAAAATATTTATATTTTTTTTAATTTGTATTTTTTGGAAGCGTGAATAAAAGGGTTAGCCAGAGCTTAAGCGGGCGACTTTTCACATAGAGTATTTTATCGGAGAATCTAGACGTGACAAGTTACAAGTTCATCTCACCATTGCTTTCCCACGATAATTCAGCTAACACATTATTTTAGAGTAATAAATAAATTCTTATAAATTTTCAAGCCATGGTAAAACTTTTATGGTTGTCTTGAAGAAATCTATTTAGGTATAAGACCGCCAATAGCAGAACAGAAGTATCATTATGAGGAATAAATAATATGCTACTAATACTACTTAAATGCTGTCACTGCAACAACGTTATTTATTATTATTATACCAATGATTAACAAAATAAAGCAATTGAAAACGTCAATTTCTAAAATATAAAGTACAAGATGACGCAGACATATTGTTTAGTTTGTTGCCGGTTGAGACACGTAGAAAAAGAACAGAAAGGTAAGACAGACAGTGTAGCAGATTTTGTAACCAAAGTGTAAAGTTTTCTTCACACTTTGATTTTACATTGTAAGCTCACTGGCTCAGCAGGGTAGCGTTATCTTGGACAATTACCAAAGCATAAACCTACTTGCTTATCTAAATTCGCTAGAACTCGCGAGTAATGACTTCCTAGAAACGCTAGCTCCTAGCCAAGACTAGATTTTTTATATCACACCGCGACATCACAATATGTCACAAAGCCACGCTTCGGCGCCGTCCAATGGGGTTACCCGTTATAATTGCTTGTTTAGATGTGAGGCCAAATTGCGCGTGCGCAGTTGATGTGCTAGCCGTCTATTTTTAGGGTTCCTTACACACCAGGCGATGTGAACGGAACCAAAATAGTGATATATGCTTTTAAATTCAATGGTAATGTGATCTGATGATAGTAAGATAGTTTTTCGTTTTACTAATAAAGAGGGCCAACACAAAAATATATAATTTTGGTTCCGTTCACATCGCCTGGTGTGTAAGTAGTATCAGGATATTTTGATTTCGACGGAAATTCTGATAAAAGAACTAAAGGTATAGAAAATTATTATAGTACTAGCTGTTGATTTTTCGAGATGAAACTAACCTATGTATGATCAAAACCACCCAGAATATAAACTATCTTGATATCAAATTTCATCCATATCTGTTGAGTCGTTTGAGCGTGAAGGATTAACAAACATACACACACATACAAACTTTCGCCTTTATAATATAAGGCGAAAGTTTGATAATATAAGTTTAATTGCCTTACAACATTTTTTAGATTTACTCACAAAAGTACTTGGCCGACTACCAACTGAACTTTGAGGCTCATCTCAGCTCGAGATCAGCCCCACAGTTCAGGTGGTAGTAGCTCTGCCCTCTGTGCTGTTAGGTCGCTAGTACCAACCCAAGCTTCAGGATCTTAGAATGCAATTGTGACAACAACACCTCATGGGAGAATCTCTTGAGGTAATCAATGTCAGTAGATGCAGGGTTGCCACCCACTTGCAAGACTTTAAGACAACGAATTCTTTTATAACTCACATCGTTTGGATAAGTCAAGAAAACATATTCGCGCATATTATGACGTGTCACAGGAGCGCCTTAGGGTCACTACATGCCCTATACCCAGACATGACAGAATTCGTATATTTATATAGACTGAGTGTTCTTTCAATTCTCCGCAATTCGGTGGTGGTTAATCGTCACTGTACCGGTATTTACCAAGTCACATGTTACTCATTATCCTGTCTGACCCACCGCCAAATGGTAGTGGGTCTTCTCTTACGGCAGCTGAGTCTTTTTGTTGTGTTTGTGTTATATTATAACTACTATTTATCAATAAAGAATCTATATTTATGCGGTTACCGTTAACCATCGTGTAGGCCGTCAAACAGAACCCTTACTTTAGTCTTATAAAATTTATATTTTTACGATGTTTTGACTGACGTCAAAATATCGTTAAAAGGAGAACTTTACATGACTATCAGAAACGATGGTAGGATTACATTTACGTCTCAAACATTACCTTACCTACATCTAGAATAATGTTTGGTCACATTTTCCAAAACATTAGATGATAAACTGATATATAGACGCCGATTTCGATCTACAATGGGTGAAGAAAAAAGTTACAGGAAAGCAATATACGGAAATTCTAGGGGACTTAGCAATTTCATCAAAAAATCTTGATATCAAAAATCCTTTGAAATAAAACTTCAAATCGATTAATAAATGACATACTTCCAAGTTAAAGAAATTACAACCGAATTGATAACATCCCCCTTTGGAAGTCAGTTGAAAATTATCGTCAGATATGGTAACCGTACCCCACAGTGTAAACAATAGTGTAGAAGTCATAAAGTAACGCCTCGTAGGTCGGTAAATCATAGGTAAGTCGAGAGGGCAACTTTCCACCGAGACGCAAGCACATGCATTGTACTCGTTTACCTCATCGAATCGAAAGTGTTTGCGACTGGTCTGTCGGGAATTGACATAGGATTCGATATATGCTTATTCTGTATTAGATAGTCATTTTATCACGCTAATAATACATACTGGACTGCCCTACAGCTTAGTTGTTAGTAAATAGCACTGCCTTCCGCGCTGTAGATTGTGGGCTCGATTCCCACCCAGGACTTACGTATGTGTCACGAACATAATTGTTCTGTGTCTGGTGAAAACAAAAAATACTAGTTTTCTATCAGTTATTCAGTTCCCACAGTACAAGCTATGCATAGTTTGGGGCGCTATGTGTAACGTATATTTATTATATATATACCTTGTATGTAACCTTGTATATTTATTATTATATTATACTTCGTGATTATGAACGACCGTGATAGCTTAGGGTAATAGACTCGCTGGTTCAAATCCCGAAGAACGAGAATGAAATTTCCATTTGAAAAAATTACGAGCGCAATATCACGTTCTCCAAACGACGCACCTTAAATCGAAAAAAAAAAATAGTTCTTACAATTTTTCAGATTTGTATGATTTCTTCATATGTAAGCCAATACTTTCTTCAAGTGCGTGAATTATGTAATAGCCTTTGCCGGGACTCAAACCCAAGATGAAAAGGAAGATTGT
The DNA here is from genome assembly GCA_921293045.1 of Aplocera efformata. Lineage (NCBI taxonomy): Eukaryota > Metazoa > Arthropoda > Insecta > Lepidoptera > Geometridae > Aplocera > Aplocera efformata. The sequence continues at coordinate 6,534,431 of OV121057.1, forward strand.
TCCATCTCAACTACCACAACATGATAATGGAATGAAGTCGTAAAATTTTACTCAACGTGATCAAAAATATCACGTAACTGGGAAAGCGGTATAACTTGAAAGAATTAAGATAAAATCAAAAACGATGTATTATATGAAAACGTGGTTTAAATAAAAATGATGTGAGAGTAATGATCGTATAAGCAGCTATAAAATGTCATAATACTTACCAGCGGTACATAACAATAACAACACTGGTAAAATTGGTTAAGCGCGATTCGTGATACCAATGTTTTTTATTAAATTCCGTTTGTACGATCTTTATTTTAATACTTAACTAGCAGGGCTACAAAATTATTAGGTGTCATTATTTTAATAAAGCTCAAAATAAACTTCCGCTTGAGCACTACTTGATGACGTAGTTAATACTTGCGGTAGTAATTTTTTTATTCCATTAAAAAGCTCGTAGAAACTATAATCCGTCGAATCGAGGTTACTTTGACCTCTGAATACTGTGACAGTCTGGACGGGCGCACGTGGCAGCGTTACTCTGTCATATCTCTAAACATACTGATGAGAACTTCAGACCACTAGACCCAGTGGCAGCGAATGCTTACGTGAAAGTCCAAGGTGTCTGGAAAGACCACCGTACTGTCTAGGACGAATACTATAAAAATACACTTCGAAAATATTTATGCCTATGCCATGTCGTGGGAACCCTACATAACTCTAATACGGTACTTTAATGGGCGCATGATATTCTCAATACAAAGCACAATACGGAACACATACTATCGCGTTCGCTGTCACGTCCCAATGGGGTATTTTGCAGGTTTTCACGAAAACGTGGGGTTCAGCGGGTCATTGTTTATGCCGCAGGAAGATAGATCTATTGTGACGATAAATCTGGTTTTAACACGTTTATTGTGACGATAAATTGGCTTTTAACACGTTGGAGGTTAAGTTGTGCATCCGATCTTTTGCCAGTTAGGAAGTGTTATGTCATAGGTATGTGCCGGTAGGAAATGAAACTATTTAGCATAATGAGGCTTCAATTTCCTTTTAAGAATTTATATTTATTTGAATGAAGGAAAGTGTTAGGAGGGAGATATTGGAAGAGGCCTTTCTCAGCAAATTGGACGAAATATCATTACATTTTTTCTATAATACTATACTCAGTTTGGGGTCTATGTTGCTCGCATCCGTAGGTGAGTACTATAAGAATCCCTCTCCCCGGGTAGCTGATAAGAGAAAACCGAAGTAGTAGTAGAAATATAGAGACATCGATCGTCCGAAAACAAAATTGCAACAGCCATCTTAGCTTCGAGGCCGCAAACACGTATGCTATATATATTCTTTGAGTTTGAACTATTTATTATCATCTCTTGGTCAGGTTGTGCAAAAACTGAATAAACACGATGCTGGGTACCGATATAGTGTGTTTTGAGATCGAGTTGTAAGTGAAAATGAAACTGGTATTAGCAGTAAATGATGACCCGTGAACAAACTTTATGCTCACATAAGATTTGCCGCGGACCCGTGTAGCGTTGCTATCAACTAGGCTACGGAGCCGTCAATAGTACAAACAAACGTTGAACACCTGTGTATGCCCTCACCACGCCCGAAGGCGTGGTAATATCTCCATTTATCTAACGTAGGCGTTACAAATGGCATAATTAAGATTTAGATTCAAGCATTTTTCCCTGAGGGATAGAAGAGGTCATTCTTCACCGCCTGGGTAACACAATCGTGGGAACATAGACATGACTAGTGGTTCATCATCACCGCTATTGCACCGTCAGTAATTAAGCGCTTTCTTCAAGAAGGCTACTCTGAAAATAGTATTGATATATCATCTATAATTATGCGTTTTCATGCATAACTAAAATGTCAACCGCTTTCTCTAAGTTAACTACAAAAGCTTTTGTCTCGTCTCATGAATGCTATACGGAAAGAGAATCTCATGAATGCAATATTTTTGTCATATTTAATTACTTTAATTTAGCTATATGTTTGATAATTCATTTTTCACAAATTTACCTTTTAGCCTTGCTGATGGCATATTTTGTTAAAATTGACGTTTTAATGCTAAGTTGTCACAATTACATGTATTGTTTTTTTTAGTTATATTTAAACTTATTATGGTTTATTTATTTATTTACAAAAAAAACACATAAAGGCAAAGATGCAGTTCCTTTAAGGTAGGAAAGATCGGTGACGAAATTAGTAAAGGGTTCATAATTTTTGAGTCTTAAAAGTTATATATTATGGCAAAGGCTTTTGTACCTCACGCCACTTCATTACCACTGTACAATGACGAGAGAAACTAACACGGTATCGAAACCAAACCCATAAATAATACATGCATAATATTTCATTCTGGTTAGTGTTGATTAAATAGATGGATAGACGGATTCCTGACATCCGGCTATGTTGTCCGATTCGGATAGCATTTGGTTTTTCTAAACATTTTTCCAAATCATTTGTATAAGGCTTTTTTTGTGTGTTAGTTACGAGATATTCGCTAATTGAGAACCGATTTTGTTGACTCTTTTTTTATCGATATATATCTCTAAGATCGCATATAAATATGAAGAAAAAATTAACCTTTAATAGCGATACTACGTATGAAAGTATTGAATAGTATCGTTTGTCTTTGACTTTAAGAAATGAAAGGAAAGGCTGTATGTTTGTTTATATGTACCCGACGAGTACGATTTTTATTTCAAAGAAATTTCATCCCTTAGGGCGAGAAACAGGATGAAAGTGTTGAAGTTGGTTTTAATCGAATTTTTAATGAGTAATTTAGTAATCTGAAATAATGATCTGAAAGGGGGTATTCAAAGAGTACTATTATATTGTACTACGCAATAATGATGAAATGATGGGACGATCTGAAAGCTCACGTGATGCTTTGTGGTTATCTCCGCCCATAACAACAGCAATGCGACTTAGGTTATACCCGATCTAAGTATGAGACGACCCAATTTGCATCCCGTTGCGCCCTTCACCCGAGGTGTAGGGGTTACGTCTCATGCTCTGTGATATTCGGGATATCAAAGACTTTTGTGTGCACCGAAGTGCTGAAGGCTGCGTGTATGAGCATTCTTCCGTGATTAGTTTTGTGTGCCTTTTTCATAGTGGGAAAACGTCATAAATACTCTCTTGTCGTGAGAGTAATGAGATAGTATTTCCTGATAGCTAGCTAAAAATCCAACAAATCTCTACGATGCCTTGCTTCGACCAACGCATGTGCATCCCAGGCATACGAACTCTTCCATAGCCTAGTTTAATGTCCCTTTTTTATTATGGAAAATCTTCATGGACACCCTGTGGCACCCGGGGGCAGCGAGAGAGTATATAAACTGTTTATGATATTGTTCTCCTATTTAACAAAAAATCATTCAAATCTGTTCACAATTGGCAGTATAGTAATATACCTGCAAATAAACATGCAGCAGGGAACTTCCTTGTCTTTTGAAGTCAGTAATATCAAACCTCATGCCCACCGCCAACAGAGTCCGGCTTTTTAAGAAAAATGACCCATTCTTCGGCTCTTCATCTTCGCCTAACCCTAACAATGAGTAATATCTCATTGTGACCCCAGTCGTGATGGATTGCAGACGCCTTCGATGTTATACCGATAATCTATTGCTTATGCAATTCGTAGGAAGTGGCCAGGATTTATGAGCGGTTAGAACAACACGTATCGATTGGGAGAAAGGTGAAGATGCTCAGACAACATGGATATTTGTCATTTTAGGAGCATCTAGGACTTTTTAAGTCAAATGCAAAAATCTTAATTTCCTTTGAATTCTGAAATAAATCATAGAAACGGTTAGAACAATGTATATATAATGTACATACCTAAATGATCACGAGGATTTATTGTTTAGTTCGGTACCTTTACAAACCCGGGAAAAATGTACGGCCAACCGCGGATAAAACCGCAAGGCGCTGCTTGTAAGTCATTTTGTCGCATAATCTTTATACTTTTGGTTGTATTTATTATATTAAGAGTTTCATGTTAATAATTTCTGGAAAGTTCGGAGATCGTAGTTAATTGATCGAACCATTGAAGTCAGCGATTTGTAAAGTTTATCAAAAACTGAAACCCACTTTCTGAATGTTCTTTATTTTGAGATATTTACAATAATATTTATTTTCCTTGTTTCAGGTAAGTTCCACAGACAAATTAGATGTACTACGTAGAAAGTTAAAGAAATTAAGAAGGTAAGGTAAAGTAATAAATAAATATAATCAATTTAGACTGGCCTCACAGCTCAGTTAATTGTGGGTCTGCCTTTTGCGGTCGTTTATGCGGAGTAGGGTCCGATTCCTACTCAGGGCATGCATTTGTGTGAACATTTATTTATTTGTTTATTTGTGCAACTTACACACATCGCCATTTTAACCCCAAATTACGCATAGAGCTATAGGAACCAGATTACTAATTCAATAATAAATTTTCTTTCTAATTATAAATATATATACATATATCATATAATACATGTTATCAGTGATAACCCAGACAGAACAAAAAATTATGTCCGTGACACAAATATGTGCCGGGGCGGAGGATTGAACCACGAACTAAAGCACAAAAGGCAGACCTACTACCAGTTGACACCTCAACTGGTAGTAGTCAGTTTCCTTTTTTTATTCTACTAGCTTGTTTGCGCCTGAACATTAAAGATGGTGGATATGCGCTAGCCGGGTGTCGTGTACCTAGCTTTGTATACCGGTGAGATAACGTCTGCCATGTCAGATAACGTACCCAGCGTCTCAAGAAACAATTTGCGTAGACACAAGACATTATATTGCAAGGAACACGATTGTTACACAATTTTCCATTAGCTGGGATTTGTCGGAAGAGCTTTTGTTTACAGTTTGCTCAATTGATCGGATTAGGTGATAAGAACTTACTAGCTCCTGTGATCGGGTTTGTTTTTGTAAATTATGCAGCGCTCTGAGTCTTGCTCGTTTGTAACATTTAGGTCATCCATTTGCTATCATGTTTTTGACATTTTAGCCACCGCCACCAAACTAACCTTGTACTATGTAATTACTGATAGATAGTTTTCAGAAAAAATCATATCTGTAATACATATCGAACAGAACAATTATCTATGTTTGCCACACAAATATTTGTCATCGTCGGGAAGCGAATCTACGACTTACAGCAGAAGGCAGTGCATTATTTGCGGTTACTAGAAATGGTAGTAGCTCCGCCTTTAACAATCGGGTACGGTACGCTAGGTTCAATTCCCACCCAGGGCAAACATTTGTGTGACGAATGAGTTGTAAACGTTTAAACGTTTATTTTATGAGTAATCTAGTTCTCATAGTACAAGCTATTAATCAATCAATAAGTCCATAAATATTAATAATTTATTAGAATGCATTTAAATGAGATTATTTACACTTCTCTGGCTTCTATGCACCTATTATACTAAGACTGACAGTGCTTACTACCAATAAGGGAACTAATTAGTGTTGATCCGTTAGGTTTAATTATCTGAGACGATAATCCCAGGCAGTTAATAACTTGAGACACAAGTTAAACACTGAGGAGGGAAACTGTAAGCTATCTATCTACTTTTAGTTCTCACCAATTCTACATGTGGCGAAAATAAATATAGGTTATTTATTTTCGCCACATGTTGAAGAGCCCTTAGATTTAAGCTAAGTTTGTGTAAAAATCATTTAATTCAGGGGCGGGTAGTGCCCACTATAGAAATCAAAATAAAACGACCCGGACTTGGCGGGATTATCGTGGGTATAAATAAAAACTTGATTATTCTGATTTTTAGTAGTTGTTGTTATAGCGGCAACAGAAAAATATCATCTGTGAAAATTTCGACTCTCTAACTATCACTCTTCATTAGATACAGCCTGGTGACAGACGGACAGACAGACAGACGGACAGCGGAGTTTTAGTAATAGGGTCCCATTTTATCCTTTGCGTACGGAACCCTTAAGTGTTAGCAGAGCTTAAAAGTGTGTTATTCTTTGGAAAGTGATAGACAGCTGATGTTAACCGGCTATCGTAGCCTGGACGTCATACCAGAGGTATCAATCGCAAGACCCTTTAAATATTTTTAAACGTCATGTTTGAAGAGCCTGTACTGTCTCCAGCGAAAACATTAGATCATTCTACGACCTGATTGTGCGCTTTACTCTCACTTGTCGAGAGTAAAGCCCACAATCGGCGGTGTCCCTCCAGTGGGAACATTAGAGGCTGATACGGTTTTCCTCCGACTCGTAACACATTGGTCACAGTCGATCGCCCACTCCTCGTTCCGTGACGCCTGTGACACTCCGATTCGATCTGTTGCACTCCCTTCTACATTATTAACCGTTAAATCGACGGTCGATGGTTGGGGACACCTGTCTTTGTTCAGTTTGTTGATCGATAATACACTATGGATTAATAAGTACAGCATTGCTTAAACGAACGATCTGGAAATAAGGATTGATTGGATTTATTCTATTTAACTAGAACTAGACAAAATAAACTAAACCTTCAGATAATCTATCAGATACTAATTACTATTCGTAGTCCGAATTGAGAGCTCCCGTAATTGTCATTGTTTTGTTGCAGCAAAGCCCTTTTTAAACGACAAATCCTTTTAGCTGATCGAATGAAAAAAGTTATTTTGTAAACGATTTGTTCAAATTTGTCACTATTCAAATTGTGCGCCAACATTAATTATTTCACCTTCAAAGATTTTTTTGTACGATACGATATACGATAAGTATTTCCTTTAGGTCAAAAAAGATCTATAGCATATTAAAATCAATATTATTGTATATAGAAACTTTTGAGTGTTCTTTTGATGAATACTACGGAAATATTTTGGACATATATAGCTAAGTTTTCCTATTTATAAAAAAATGTCGCAATACTCAAGTACCTAAGTTAACATTTCGGTTTCAATGCTCTTTACAAACAGCGGAAACGAAAAAGTTGGAACTGATAGAAAGCTCCCAACTATTTAATTGTCATCAATCTTTCGCCAGACGCGTCGATTTATCAAGGAACACTTCCTGAAACGGTAATAGTTATTATCTTTATTATATCGGGTTCCTACAATTAGTCTTTGCTTCCTAACGTGCGTGGGTTTACGTGAAAGGCTCCAGGTGGATTCCTGGCAATAATGTGAGAAAATTGCTTTCTATGTTAATATTTTGTCAGTAATTACGTCTGTTTAACAGGAGATTCACTCTCGCTAGTTGACAAATTGTAAATTACAGCGTACTTGGAATATACCTTTGGAATTTTAAAACAGTACCTATAGGGTTTTATAACAGTACTAAACTTAGTATTATCGCGTGCTAAACTGCTAAGTGCTAAACATAGTAAATTCTAGATGTATTTACATATTTTGTAATATGGGAACTAGATAACTGATAAAATACTAAAACTACTTTTTTTTTTGTAACTTATAATACATATTAACACCTAGACATAGAACAAACACCTACCTATTTCAAACTTATCTGATCTAGAAGGATCTTTCATTACATCATTAATTCAAACTAATGATCTCGTTTCTTTCTAATGTCGGCACTGTCGTTTATACTGATTCTTGTAAGTCTCTAACAGTTTTTCCAACTCACTCATCAAATCGTGAATAAAATTTGTCGTCAGCCTAGTCCAATTATTTTTGGGCAAACGCCCAAGGCGAGAAGGATGTTTGTCATTATCAAAACTAGGCTCTTTATTCGAATTTCTGCTGTTTCAGAATAAATGTCTAATTTGTCGACGGATATGTGGCATATTTTTATCTGGTTAAGAAAAATCACGTTGTTTTTAAATGGGCCTCTCTTTCTTAAATTATTCGTAGTGGCAAGATAAACTAGATGCCTTCTAGAGGTTTGAAGATGATTCCGAAAAAAACGATTTTCTGTAGATAGGAAAATATCAAGTGGCCGATTTCAAAATCGAACAATTTCCATACTTTTTCCTCTATTTTTTACCCTTGGAGATGATATTTTTCAAGGTAAGTTCGATACACCCCATGAAAAAAAAACCATCGTAATCTTCATACAATAAACGAAGATATAAAACATATCAAAAATATACGCAGCTGATTTTATTTGAAGTTGGTTAAAACGTTCGCGAGATAAGTAAACACTGTGACTAATCCTAAGTGATGAGAATTGTAAATTTGAATATAGGCTCAACAATAGGTTACAAATTCTAACTGTCGGGAAAATCTACCATCTTGTACCTAAAAGGGAACGTTTTGAAATAATACTAGCTGTGAATCCGTTGAACGTCTTATGTTGCAAGACTTGCAAGATACACCCACATCACTCCCACGTTACCATATTAATGATCAAATCATGAGATCTTATCGAAAAGTATAAAATTTTAATTATTTGTTGATTAGGAAGAATTGATTAATATTACAGCAAATAATTTATGGAAAACATTTGGAAAGATCCGCAAATATAATGAATCGCGCGAATTATAGGGGTGTCTCAAAGTAATGTCGGTTTTCACATATTAAAATTCCTACGCCTCAATTTAAACATGTCGTTACTTGGTAAGATTAATCTCTAATTGTGTGAAGAGTACAATTGCTTTACTTTCTTTTAATCATTATCTCATTGTGTATTGACGACGCAGTACGTTTTTTATAATAAATAGTATGGAAGCGAATAATGTCTTAACAATACACGAATTTCATATTTATCGCATTCGATACTATTTATTATATAAACGTACTGCGTGTTCAATAAACAAAGAGAGGATGAATAAAATAAAGTATAATTCTGTTAAAAGAATTAGCCTTATGATCACTCACTTTAATGCAGTAATAAAACTCGCAGAAATGGCAGTGATTTCATAACATGCAAATCCCAAGCTGACAATCCATAATCAATTCGTTGCGTTTCTATCGTTGCCGCTGTACGAGAATGATCGCGCGTACCCCGCGGCGGCGTCGTAATGCGGCGAATATTGTGAGAAATCTGTGGGAATTGATACTATCGGCGTCTACGTACTATGTTGGTTGTTAGTAACCTGGTAACCCTAGTTGCATACAGTTCCAGTTGGTATATGATCTGTAAGTTGCATATATTCTAATAGTCGCAACATGTTTTGACAACTTTTTATTTGTGAGAAAATCAATTAAACTAAACCAAATGTTGATGATAAGTAGTTTATATACTCGGCATCATCATTTGGTATTTGCATCTACGAAAGATCATTTAAGCAATATCAGATCTGTACTCGTTTTATTAACAGACTCCAATAAGGAGTCTAAGGAGGAAGTTGTCAATTCGTTACCTTAGAACTCTGTCATTTATCCACCGATTTGGAAAATTGATTCCTTATTTGAAGGATATACTTTCAGATTGGTCACATAGAAATCATAGAAATGTCATCAAAATCAGTTCAGTAGAAAATATAATATGTCATCCAATTTATTAATATTAAGTATTTAGCTTTTTTGTAGTCACAAGTGTAGTAGTGTTTCTTCGCCATTTCGCATTTTTTCAAATGGTAGGTTGAAGGTTTAGGGCGGACAAATAAAGGATGAAACTAGAAAGGTATTCAGTCATGGTACAATGTGATGGATAAACTTTTTTATTAAATTTTTTCTTTTATTAAATAAAAATCCATTTACGGAGAGGCCTACGTTAGTACTGCAATAGATTTATGGAGTTCCAAACAACTTGTCGCAGAAACCCTCAACACCAAGCCGTGTAATCAAGTAAGGCGAGCCCTGAGGCGCGTCTCGTAATTCGCATTGTGTGAACCGAACCATAGCTTTACAATCTGTTCCTACCTGATGCAAGGCAGGTGTGTTTCGCTCAATTACTGGCTAATTCGGTGATGTTGGGTGTTGTGTTTGACTTCCTTGGTTCTGGATAACTGTTATCTTTTCAAACTCGTAGGCTGGTAACTATACTAAATATTATAGTACAAGTTTGATGCTAAGAGCTTGGTCTAGATGAAGCAAAAGCGCGGTGTAAGATGTTATTTTTGAGCCGTCTCTGAGATGCAGTAAATTTTTGGGAAACAATGTTGCATCGCTTTCGTGTACCGTACAAATCTTTCCACGTGTACCCTGGGTGGTGCGAAAGAAGTAATCAAAAGTAGCAATAGAACTTTTGCCAGGTTCGTCCGGAATAGTATTGCCACCACCCTGGTGATCTACTGCCAATCAGTGGTGCACTCGTGTTGCTATGTTCTGGTGAAGGGTGCTGGTGAAATTACAGGCACTTGAGCCGTTACATCCCCGTCTCAGTGATAGGTGCAACGCATTGCAATATGGATATTCTCTTACTTGAGTAGGGGAAGGCCCGATTCGTAGTGTAATTGTTTATAGGCGGAGGTAAACACTTAAATTCAAGTGGGCCGTAACTGATGTGATGATAGTGGTTGACTGTGAATCGTTCTATTGTATTCAATTGCAAAAAAAAAAAAAAGATTTTTGTCCTGTCCCGCACGCTCTCTCTACTACTGCCCCTTTAGGCAGTCAGAAACATCAGAATCATCTGGATATTCATATGAAATATCTAGATGATTCTCTCCCTATCGTATGGAAATATAATATGATAATTACACGACGAGTCATTTCGTCACCTGTGGACCTGAACAGCATAAAAACCACGAGAGGTATTTAGACTATTGCTTTTACTGTACGTAAACATTGGTGCTTATTTTAATGATCACATATTTTGAAAGTACTTCGAAACCTATCCAGATTATTATCTCCCTTAGATCTTTATGTTGGCCATAAAGTTATTGATACAATCTTGGGTTATCATTAACACTTGCAGTTTATAAGACATAATTCATAGACAATAGAGCTTGATCTAATCTCTTCCTGTTCAGGTTATTATCTTTAAGTAAAAAGGCGTTGCCCATTAAATAAAATGGTGTTCACATACTCTTAAGTTCAATCAGCTTTACTTGGCACAATATTTTTCAATAATGGTTATTTATTTAAAAATGTATAAACCGAAACAGGTATGGCATAAACTAGGCAAAGTGGGTACTTCCCAGAAACTTAGCACATGGACTTCTGATGCAATATGGACTGTCCTCATAGCTCAGTTGGTAGTAGCTCTGCCTTCTGCGCTGTAGTTCGTGGGTTCTATTCCCCAGGACAAGCACTTGTGTGACGTGTATATGAATTATAAGTAGGTATTTACAAAATAATTACTTTCTATCAGTTTTCTAGTTCCTTTATTACAAACTATGCTTAGTTTGGGGCTGTGTGGAATGTCAATGAAAATTAAAAAAGAACATGATTTTTCACATACTTCTTCACTGTCTCAGAGAAAAAGGAAAGAAAGGAACCTTATGATATTTTTCTAAGCTGCTATACCATAACTTATACTTCCATGGCTTACGAGTTCCAACTTGTCACGCCTTTTTGAAACTAAACAAAACGTGACTGCATTACCGCAAGTGCTTATGTACCGTTTGCTTTTAAGTGCAAGACGGGACATAAACTTTTTTTACACTAATCTAAGTCGACTTGAAAGGGCCAGCCCATTATCTTCATTCATTCTTACCGAGACGTGCTAATTAAATGCGATTGTAAGGGTCACTAGCAACGAGGCCATCAGGCGGTTCATCACGTTTCTCAAATAAGACGTTGCTATTGACAGTTAAGGGCCAGTGAAAGTTTGGAAGTATTTGGGCATTGATCTTGATCTAGATTCATGCACATCAATCTTCTTTGCAATGTTTTGCTCGCTTTACGAGAAAGTTGTTCCCCATTGTAACATGCTTTAGCGGTGTCAATTTGGCTTCATAAAAGCATTCAACGCAGAATAGCAGTTTGGTTGACGTTGATTATTTTCCCATTTTTGCCTTAAATTATGACTTTCTGTATCACAGCGGCGACTAGATGTATTCACTCTATACTTCTGTCCTTACAAAATAATTATAATATAATATTTCCTTATTTAGTCATGGAAAATATTTATATTATGTATCTTATTCTCCAAGTCAGTTTGATTTATGCTTTAATTTAGCTGACCCACTTTTTTAAATTTGTTTACAGATGTAATATTCATTACATCATTTTAAATTGTAATCTAAACATGTTTTATACACGTTATTGTATTCCAAAAATTCAATTAGATTCGGATCAATATCAATGTCTGCTTCCTGCATCTTTGCTTTTATTTCCAAATGCATTTCCGATTGAACCATTGATTTGTTATTTTCCATTCGTTTTATTTTGATCTCGATTTATTTATCGATGACAGGAACTGCCAAAACTAACACGAGAAATATTTTATCATTGCTACCACTCTTACGTAAGTTTCCTAGACAACCGTTTCAAAACTTTTCATTTGTCGATATTATCTTTCACTTGTCACTTCGTATTGGACCATTTCATAATCATTATATAGATTTGACTAGTTCATAACCAAATTCGTCAGCGTATTAAAATATCGTTGAAATATGATGTGGTTAGAGACAGTTCTCAAAGTGTCATGGTTTGATCGATATGAGATCTTTTAAGATAAGAACCGTGAAATTGGGCCAACGCATACTTGTAAGTATTCACTTTGTGAAAATCGTGAGCACGTTTTTAGACACATGCAGTTGCTTGAATTTATCTACTGGTTTATTAAGACTTAATTATAATGTGCTTTGTCATAATATAATGTAGCTGATAGTGAAGTCAAATTTAATGGATATTAAAAGGTCTAATCCCATCAGTGGCCTTGAACCCAAAAAAACGTCTAGATAAACAATATTTTCGAAATTATTTATTTTAACAACGCTTCCAAGACTCCCCGGCCAATTATCACACCACTTCCTTTCTAAACAAAGTTGTCTCGTACTAGTGCGCCCGTCGATATCGAAAATAGAAGTTGAACCGATCCAGTCGAAGAAAAAAGTCCTGCCAAATACACACAAAAAAACTAATCGCCCCATTCCTCTCTGGCTAATGCTCAGAAACTATTCACGTCGCTGTTAAGTTTATCCTGCGATAAGACGAGCGCAATGTCGAAACGACGTCCGTCTCGCTCCGTTATTTAAAAGTTTCCCTCTGTGAGGGAGATGGAGAGGCATGGCTCCCTCCGCGTGGCCGGCCGTTGATGTTTAGTTACGATTCGAACGGCACGCACGAAACGGAACAGTTTGCAAGTCGCCGGCAACGCGCGCGGCCGACTCGTTCACACCGTCCGTTCCATTATATCGAATTATTTTTATACTGAACTGTTTCATAGCCTAACAAATAACAAGTGCCTTATTAATGGATGTGATGTGACGCATGGAATGACCTGCACGAAGACTGAAACCAATGCGAAATAGCGTGTGGAGTTTGAACGCGTTTGTGTCCTTTTGGTACAAAAATCTGCTGAAATTGTCTTACGTTTTTTATGCCTTTCTTTGTTGAATGTGTTGGGGCATGTTTCCTCCCGATTGGCACGAGCCTTTAATAATAATAGTGCACAGAAACCAGTTTACAGTGCGGTTCGGCCGTGGTTATCCTGACTTGTATACGGGTGCTTTTCTTGGACGAATTTTCGAGTATCCGCGTTCGGTTTACGTATAATTCTTAGTATTGTAACCTTATTATGTCCATTATTATCAAAAGCGAATATCATCTTATCGGAGTATATCAGTTAGGTTTATTTGTTTATCGCTGTATATTTTACATGTATAGATATTGTTTGCAAAGCTATCGATTTATTAACAAGACCGATTGCCTTGACCGTTCAGCCGGTAACTTTCTGTCTCGAGGTTAATCGGATCCCGAGTGCACTTGTCTGCTTCTACAACCGACATCTGTGTAATAACTTCATTATAACAGTACCTAACTTTGGACAAATTGCGTATACGAACAAAGCTTAACTTAAACAATGCCCACACTCTTTGATGTTTTACATCCTCTCGTGTATTTGTATAATGCCTAATGTATGTCTTACTTAAACACCAAACGAGTCACACTCGATGCTTACAATAAATAACTGCCTCCACGTATAAACAGCAATTAATTGTATCGACCAATTTCACTGCTGGTGAGGATTCCGTTAGTTTACGAGGCTTCACACTTCCTAATTAGATCTTAATATCCATTTTATTTTCTACATAAATAAACCACTATAAATCTTTTTCTGCTTTCGTTTATCTTCCATCCGTCAATTGCAATCTTATTTCTACCAACTTTAGTTCTTGCCACTTGTTGCGCTTGGCTTCGCATTTAGACGTGACTTCACTGTTGTTTTTTTATTTATCTCACTCGCAATCTTCTAAATTGCCCAATTCACCTTTAGCAACAGATTTTTTTTATAATTTTTTCTAATATTCTGATTCCGATGTTTGTGTGATTCATGACCAATAGTTGTGTAAGGATGGCATTCGTCCAAGACTCGTCACCCAAATTATTACTTCTATGAAAGAAAACGAATATAAAGGTTGAGTAAACTAGACACTTCGTCGGTGGAAGATTTATGTAATCTTGTTTGAGTTAGACGCGAACATAAATGCGAAATGATAATTAGGAACGACGTTGCGCTTCATCGGGCATTAAGTATTTAAGAAATTGAATTATTGAGTTGCGCGTCAAAGTTTGTGTGTAGTGGCATTATTGACAATATCAAATTATAACAATACGAGTCGGGCACCGGTTTTAATTTATACTATACAACTCGCAAAAATGTTTATAGGGAGTGTTTATAACGCGTACAGTATTATCAATACTGTTATCAACAAACCATTGTAGGTGACAATGGTAATTTTGTTGGATTTTTGTTATTATAATAGAAATAATTCATGGTGGAAGAATAATAATTCTGGGATAAAGGATGATTATGGGTATTAACTATCAATCTATCTTAACAATTATCCGAATCACTTAAATATTTTTGTTCATATCTATGTGGAATGTACTTACCAGTTTTTAAGCATCCAATTACACAAAAATATAAACAAAATATTATCAGTTTAATGTTCATATTTTTAACTCGATAAATATCTTTAGCGTTCGTTCTGTTTGAAACATCGCCGACCTATGAATTATTGCTTCTATTTTGAACTTTCTAACAAGGTTATGAGATTCCTAATTTAAAGTCCCCGAAGGGCACCCGCATCTTGTATATCATTGTATGTTTTTTTTGTGTGGCAAGGACAAGGTCCGTTAATGTTATTTCGATAAAATATTTAACGGCTTGTTGTATTACAATGTCTAACAGTTAATGGTTGTCATGCATGCTTGGAATCAAGGTTTTTATTAGGTTTAATGTATAATAAACATACCAAAGGGACACAGTAAATCCGTATTTTTGTAGACGAACAAACGAATATAAAATTTTACCTGTCAAGTGCCTTCATAATATATAAAAAGTACAAAACTTCTAAGAGAAAACATATCATAAATGGTTTATGCTGGATTTAAATGTCAACGCCGCTGATATGACTGTGACTTCGGGAACATTCTACGCACTGAACGATGATACAAAGCCATAGGTAAGTGTTGATTTTAGTAAGAACTCGTGTAACTGTTAGTCTCATGCATGGCAAGAGACATTTTGCAACCAATTTCAGAGTTACCAACATCCGCCGCTGTTGGTACGTGCTTTTCAGGGCATTGAACCATATTTGCAGCATTTGTTTCTCTTTAAGTCTTTAAAGGAGCTAGTGGCTTATCCATAGTAATGGCGGCTCCGTTAGTAGTGATATCCAATTGGAAGTTCCGAGGTTCGAATCCCCCATTAAGTCTTAATAAAGCAAAAAATCTTAAAGACACCAATTAGTGGTAATATTCATGCCCGCTTGACTAGCTCAAACTCAAACTTAATTATTACTTACTTGAGATCGTATTGTATCGTTTGGACACGGTACAAAAGTACATACAATTATATAAATTCAACAAAGTTCCTTTGGCACATGCACACAGATATGTCGAATTACAGTCAGTTTTAATAGTTAGCTCATGAAAACATCTTAAAATGAAATTTTGTCACCAACAGCATAAGACTGTAGTAGCTTGTTCAAACGATACTTGAGATCTAAAGGAATAAATGACTTCGAGTTTAGGTGACGGCAGACATACTTGAGAGCCAGTTCCTAATCGGCTACATCATCAGATGATAATCAAATAAATACACACGTTGACATTCATAAAAAAACCTCTGTTTGAATGAGTTCACCCAACGTGTTATAGGATATATGCTGAAATTCTTCATGACAACTAAAAGTAACATGTGCTGAAGCTTCACTTTCACTAATTTGTCTCAATCTATCACCATTTCTTTAAAGGGTTTCCCTTATAAAGCACAAAACCTTTCAACCGCCGACTGATTGGTTATTCATCTTTTTGGAACTCTCTTTCACTTTGTATACTACTAACTACAATTTACGATCTTACAAATACTTGTATATTGCAATCGATCATAGCTTTTCAAATTGCGTTTATTGTTGATTGAAATAACTGGTATGAGTGCCGTCGTAAAAAACTATTGATGGATATATAAACCTATATATCGATATTTTAAGCATCGTATTGAATCGATTTCGATAGTTGACTTACTAGCCTATTGACCTTACTCGTTTCGTTTAGATTTATGAGTCTTCTCTAATTGATAGTTGTGTTTACTTTTAATGGGCAGTTATTTGTTCGAATGTTTAATTGAAATATGCGTATGCTGGGTTTGTCTACAGTCAGTCATGTAGTAGTAGCATTTCAGTAGTGTATGATGATTAAATCCGTAGGTTGCAGGATCGCCATTAATTAATTTACAATATTGTGGGTTGTGACCAACGAACAAACACCCGTAGACAGCCTGTTTACATTTTATACTTACAATGAAGTTTATATTTTGCGAAACAAAAAACTTGACGGCCCACCTTTTTTTTTTTTTTTTTTTTTTCGTGGGGAAATGCACTCGCATACCGCCCTGCCACGGGGAGACAGAGCGGTTATGTGGGACTAGACCCACTAAAACCCCACGGTGTCCTCCTCTGCCGCTTGGTGGCGGGAACACGGGAACGTTAGCACACACATCCGCGAACCCGCCGCGGCTGTCCGTTTCCGGACCCATCACTCTTAGGCATCTAGTGCCACTCCTCTATTTGCGACACGCCAGGACACGTGGCGTGTCGCAACCTCCTCGGGGACCAGGTCAGCGAAAGGGCGTCAGACGACCCCGTGTCTAGACGCCCTAGGTCCCCATGCGACGGGTCAGATCTGTGGCCCCGTCGCCTGCCACTACGGCCGCAGAGGATAGGGAGAGCGGCGCCTCGCAATACCGACACTCCTCTTCCCCTGCGGCCCCACCGCGTCCGCCATCCAGCAGTGGCGACCCCGCCGTGGCCGCGGAAGGTAGGGAGAGCGGCGCACCGTAATACCGGCACTCCTCTCCCGCCGCGGCCCCTAACCTTCAGCTGCGGTGCCCCCCATAAGGCACCGCCACCTACTGTGCCGCTCCTATTCGGCTTGGAGCCAAAGCCTAAAGGAGCAGCCCTTCCCGGGTTCCTCTTAGCTTCACCGTGGGTGACCAGGCCACGGTTACTAAGCCCCCCCGCCCCGGCAAGGCGGGAACCCACGGGGGGGTTGACGGCCCACCTGATGTTAAGTGGTTACCGCTGCTCACAGGTTGAGGTTCTCAATTCTTCTGTACCAAGTATTTTTTTATTTAGGTTTAAATCTTCGCCAATTGTGATTTTTTTTAATAAATGTTTTAATTTGGTCCTATAGAATTTTGCCCCTAAGTTTGAAACGTAGGTAATGTATTAAAATTTGATATTTAAATCATTTACTTGTCATAGCTTAAAAATTCTTTTGTAGATTATTTTACAATCAATAAAACTATTCCAAGAGTTGAAATATGCAAACCGTTAATTCCATCAGATTTCATATGTTTAAAGATTTTGTATAAATCTGCGTTTCCATGTAATAATAAGCTCAGCATATACCGAATAGTTAAATTCAAATACATATCACTGAACATACTCACATTTTAGAAACATTACCGTTGCGATCGTGCTACGTACAAAACTATGTTTCCATTTAATATAGAATCCAGCAAATAAAAGTCAAATACGTCTCACTGAAATTTCAGTTACAAAGAAACACGTGGCGATCGTGCTACGTATAAAACTGTGTGCGTAAAATAGAAATCCAGCCTATACCGAAAAGTTAAATTCAAATACGCCTCACTGAAATTTCAGTTACACAGACACATTTTAGAATTTCCGCGTGCCTGTTTCGTGGTTCCGGCTTGTTGTAACGCTTCATGCCCCACTTCCCACCATTTTAATTGTGTTTTGTTATTTTTCTATTTCATTTTTGAGATGTCGTTTTACTTTTTTATTTGAGCATGGTTGAACAACAATTCGAGGTTGTAATCGATCATATAGCTATCAATATTAATTAAATTGAAATAATTCAATTTTAAAACTGTCTTGGTAATTAACATAATTGTCCGAGTTACCGAGACATTTACCACGATTTGTGAGTTTTATTGACTGCCGATATTTCCTCGCAGTTTCATGCGTCATGGTCCCAAGTAAACTGAAGTCTTTTCGAGGATATGCACAATGAAGTGAAAAACGAGTGCGTAAGAGGGTAATACGTTAACATTACATGTATGAGGTTCCTTCACTATACTTGAACAAAAACAAATATGACGATTCCGTGACTTAGTTGGGAGTGGCCCTGCCTTCGAAGCGAGGGGTTCAGGTTCGATTCCCTTGGGTGTTTGTCTTGTGATTCTGTGTTTGTCCACGCCATCTACGACACAGGGAATCCTAGTGCAGAGGTATGAGTGTGTATACGTTAAAAAAATAAAATCTAATACGAATAAGATTTTCTCTCGGTTATCTCATCTATCTCATCTCATATAAGCGATGCCGACATATAAATCATTGCTATTGTCACAATCGCATCGAATAAATATATTCATATCTCGGTTGTGTTAGCATTCACATTCATATACATACGTAAAACAATAAGTCTGCATAGCTCACATCAAATAATTTGTAAACACTATTGTTGCATTACGATTGCTTCCACCAATGATTGTTAAAATACCGAGAGGCATAATAAACGTTTATTATGCCTTGTATATGTGAAAAAAATGACTTATTTAGCAGGACTTGCTATTTTTATTCGTCGCAATAAACAACTTTTTGTCGTTTTCGACAGAGATCGGATCGACGGATTCTGGTATCTGCTGATGTCCAGACAGATGCAAGTCTGCCACGAGTATATGAGTTGTTCTTGCCGGCACTTAGCTTACTAAATTAACGCCTATAACATACGATTTTAGTACCATACGGTAAAATCTTTTTTTTGGTCTTCAAACTAGATTTTTTTTATTATGACATGTGATTAAACTGACGGGGCAAGCTGAGAGCCCATCTAGTTTTAAGTGGATACTTCGGCTTCGGTCCTCTTTTAATGAAGTATGAGAAGACTCAAGTCGCATCCACTTTAAGATTGATATAACCTCTCAAAATATAGGTCTTTCGGGAAGAAAATTAACAAATTGTGGGTTTGGGGCTCAACACCGAAATGGACACGCCATTTCCGTAATGCACCCCAAACCCACTATCAAGATCTACTTAGTCCTCAATGATATTGTAAACAATGTCCATTCACAACAATTTGCGAACCAAATAGCCAGTGGAAAGCATCCGAAATGTAATCTAAATACCGTTAGCGCTGCAGCCGGTTGTTATCCAGACTAGGTCAGTTTTTGTGGTCTGTAGGCCGTTGGAAGTATCTTTGTTGGTGCGATCATTTGTAGTGTTACTAACATTGACGTACAGGAAATTAGGTGAGTGTCGATTGACAGCACCCAGACAGATAGGGCTTGAATGATAAATTATAAATAGAATTCGGGTTTACTTTATCACTACTATTGACTACTACCATTGTGGTTCGTTCCATTACTTAAGAAAAAATAGAATGTGATTTTAGAAAAATGTTGAAGGTTTGCTGCTTTGATCAATAAAAAAAGAGCAATTCGTTAAATTTTTCTGTCATACCGAGTAAAAATTAATATTTTTTAACACTACAATGTTAGCTAAAATGCATAGCTGTTCTTGCTCAGAAATAACATTTTAAATCGGCAGTATCGTAGTGTACGTGTGAACTGCTCTATGAATGATAGAAATAACATTCCACGATTCACTTCCACATTGGCAAAGTGGAGCACATACTGGAGCATGTATTTGCGGATATGATATTTGAGGTTTCAGACACGAGAAGTGGTACTATTGTGGGCGATCTTCTGCTGAGTTGCACGCTGCGACTCTTCACTTAGTATGGCTTCATCTATTACATTTTTTAATATTTTAATATGTTATAGAACCGTCCAAATCATAAAACCAAAAAATGTTGATACTGTGCCACAATCATAACTTGACTTCCCTGAAGTTGACTGCAGAATGTTGTTATCCCATTCTACGTCTACGAGATGGTAAGGGATAACAATATTTTTGAACTGGCATCGGCTAACTTCAGAGGCACCAGACTATGATTGCCGATTTGTAAACACTACCTCGTCTACCCGGTGTTTGCTTTTCACATTTGGTGCATCTGTTGCGTGTTTGCAGATGATAAGCTGATATAAAAACCAGTTTCAAACATTCGAATTTCTTTTTTCAATGAATTTATGTGGGATTAATGAAGACGTGAGAATGAAAGGAAACCTACTTTTGTTACGTTAAAGAACAACAAAAATAATATTAATTAATAGAATAGGAATTATATACATCACCGCTAAACTTTTAATGAATTATTAATCCATAAATTTAGAATAAACAATTAATTTGAGTAATTATATTAAATAATTTAAAGGATTTATTTCAATTAATTAATAATAATGCATATCCATGGCCATATCACACAGCGCCATTTATCCCCAAAATAAGCATAGCTTGTACAATGGGTGTTAATGATGTAATACTTATACAGTACTATTTAACAACCACACACAGAATAAACGTCTATATTCTACACACTAATGCTTGTCCTGAGTGGGAATCGAACCCACAACCTACAGCGCAGAAGACAGAGCTAATACCAACTAGGCTAGTCGATCTATGAGTATAATCTTTAGAATCGCAACCTTTACGTGTCAGGGTCACAAACTCGAAGCGCATCTATTTAGGCCACATCCTAGGTGGTAATGCGCCAAATAAGCAAAATTGACCAGTTGCCATCTGACTCCGAGTTCCGTCTCTGTAGAAGGTGTTTAAGTACCAACATAAAAGTCATCTGGTGTTTTATGTGAATTAAATTGCTTTCCATTACGATGCGAGCCGGATTGGTAATGATGAAGACTAAATGAGGAAGATTAGTTAAAAGAACAATAGGATATGGGTTTCCGTAAGAATTGTTGTTTTAACGATTTAACGACTGAAAGCATTTTCTCGTAAGAAATTTTGCAACTGACTACTTCTTGTATTACCTGCCATTTTTAATATATTTATGGACATTTTACTAGTTTAAGTCTGTACTATGGGGACCGAATTACTGACAGAATACTTATATAGTATTTTTATAATATATATTTACATATTAACACCCAGTTCATCGTTTGTCTTGGATATGTGAATCAAACCCACGACCTACAACGAAGCTCTGCCTACAAAACTAAGCTGTGAGGACAATAATGCCGGCCTGCATAAACCTTAATTCATCTTCCTCCAAAAAAGAACAAAAAAGAAACGATTGTTTTTATAATATCGCTAGTATAAAGTAACAGTATGGCGAAGCTTGCCAATTCTAGCCCGATGAGAGGTGTACTAAGCTCTGCTAGTCGATGAGCTATATCGGATGCCTTCGCGCAGCTCGAACGCCACTACATGAAAAGTAAACTGACGTTCTTTGTATTTGCATTACCTCTGTAATTATCATGTATATTTTGGATTAAATTCGTAATAACGTTTTGCACGCTGAGTACACCATATGGTAATGGTGGCCAAGACTAATCCTCTCACTTCCATTAGGCCCGCAATTTTACCTTGGGTTGCCAACAATAGCCTTCACGTTGCGTTGGTTACCCTGAGATGAAATGTCTCAAGTGTGTAATTTTCCATCTAACCGCAACACAATAATGTATTGCAGATTTGAAAATGACACAAGGATCATGATTGTATGAAAGTAAAGCGCCGTATTCACGTTTCATCTTGGTGTACTTCACCTTAGTGGTTTATGATACTCGTAAAGTTTATACCCACAAACTTAGTGCGAGATTCGAATTCGAGACTCGGTTGCGAGATTTCTTACGTGTTAGTAATTTGGGTGGTGACCTACGGTTATAGACGCCGATTTTCAATTCCACGGGGGCTGGTTTAAATCCAGACGAACACAAATGACCTTTTCTCTTGCAAAAGTAATGTTCGCTATTTACGTTTTCAAAATGGTGCAGTGAAGACAACCGGTACATCTTAGAAGCAATAATTCGAACGCATGTGACATTTCCATGCGTTGTCCAATCTGGATTGTGGCCCCGTGTTAGATCAAAACCCATTCACTCAGTTTCCGTCTAACGTATACATTTTCTAAAATTTAAAATTCTAATTCCAATTGTAGTCAACATTTAATTTTTATTTTTGTTCTTTCTAATAGTAAATTATTATAATCATAATAAAATGTAATCTATAGTAAGATAAATAAATATACGTTTAACCACTCATACCCCTACGCTACGATTCCTTGTATAGTAGATGGCATGGACAAACACAGAAACACATAAGAAAATCCCAAGACCCGATAGAAAATTTCATGCTCACCACACAGTGTCCTGGCCGGAAATCGAACCCAGGGCTCCACGCTTCGAAAGCAGGGCTACTACCAACTAAGCCAAGAAGTCGTCTGTAAGATATGTTTGTATTAAGCGTGAAATTCAGTTATTATTTTTGTTCATACATTAATGCATACTTTTACTGTTTGTCTGAAGTCCTATATTTATTTCTAAAAATGTCTTTTCTCAACTATGTACCAGTTTGACCGTAAAATTTGAACCGGCAGCTTCACCTGAGAAGTGGAACGCATTGATCATCCAAATCTGTTGTGTTCACACAGCCTTCTTTTACCTTGAAAACGGTTGCGTGACTCTTACTCGGTTAGCAGTAATTAAGGCTTTTGGAACAGTACTGTGCTATTGTGAAGTGATTAAACACCATAAATTAGTAACAGTATGTACGTAGCGTGTTAAGTATTGTATCATTACGGCGTTTTTTTTTTCTTCTTTTCAAAGCTTTCAGTGTTATAGATAGATAGTAACATACGGGAATATCTTGTCAAATTAATAATGGCACATAACTTTCAATACATTCAATACCATTTTTATCCATGCGGCCAAAAAAAAAAAAAAATAGATAGTGTGGCATTTGATTTGTATGGATTTAAGTTCGAAGGGAATCAATTGAAATTGCGTTGGAAGCTTAGTATAATTTTTGTGGTGTTACTCGAACCTTATGCAAACTGAAAGTTCTGCGATCGCACATAATAACGGTACATAATGATCGGTAAATTGACATTATTAGAAGTACTTAATACATCACGAAAAATTCCCATTAGATATGTACTCGAAGGGCTTTCTAATTGTTCTGTCCCACAATGGATCTATTGTCTCACAAATTGTGATGTTCTACAAGTCCGTACTATTCGCTTTAAATAGAGTGGGCGTTTTATTTTTGAGTTACAATAGCGTACGTTTGTGAGACCTCCCACTATCAGATACATTTTTTTATCATCCATTCATATCTTATTTCACGGCCCAACTTTTTTTGGGGATCTATGTTTTGTCTTTTAAATGACTGGATCAATCAATTGTATTATGCCTTTATATTTATCCCGTAAGAAATGATTTAATTTCGTATTTTTTGATTGATATTACCACTTCAAAAAGATTTTTATACGTATTTCGATTATAAAATCATATTATAAATATATCAGTGTGGATGAATTTTGTACCAGTTTGTTACCTATTTGTTTGATTATTTAACTGTTTATGTTAGCCGTCTAGAAAGAAAGATTGTGTACATAAATCCGTTCTGCCCATGCAACAGTTATAGGGCAGTCTGTGACAACTTAATAGTCTTCTCTAGTTTTAGAACTGATTCATTCAATCGTGCTTCCTTCTCAAGCAAATTGTCCATCACTTTTTAATTTATTTTCCTTGCCTGTTTTAAGATAAAAATAATTTCCATTTTTCAGAATATATTCCCATTGTGAAAAAAGTTCTTGGAAATCACTAAATGTTTTAAGACAGAAAAAGAATTTCTATTTGTCAGAATATATCCCTATTGTGAAATTCTATGTGGAAATCATTAATATTAGGAGAAAATTGTTGTGTGCGCTAACTATCTGAAAGTTATACCATATTGTAGGACATAGTCGTGACGTGTCATAAATATCTGTGGGTTTGAGCTATCTGATTCGATTACAGTCTTTCAAAATGCCCTTGAGCAGCAATAATATAGCACAGATTTAATAAAACCCCGGAGAGAGAGAGCTACGATAAAGTGTCGGGGCAGCGCAGCACCATCATTACTTTGTTAGTTTCAAGTGAAAACACTTGGAAATTCACGATGAAATTGCTAGTTATGGATTTACGGCATGACCATTCGCAGTCACCGTTACGCGTAACGCACCCGATGCTATCGTATTTCACCGTTCCTAGCTGCTTTACAAGCTTATTACATACAGATAGTGCCGGTTCTTATCAACGTGTTCAGCAGTAAGTCCACTACTTATCCTGATGTGGTCATTCCAGGCTCATTTAGCATATTAACCATGGTCTGTTTCTCAACCATAGTTTTATACTTAGCCACTACCATAATTTTCTTTCCCACGATCACTTAGCTTATCGTCCCCATCTGGTCGCAGTTCTATCGTGGCCTTATTTGACTGATCAAGTTTGACGGTCGCATGCACTTCCCTATAAAGATTCTTACGCAAATCATTCCAAAAAATTGGTTGTATGCAACAAACGTGACTATCGCAATCGTGTATGAGTTGTGACATTAGAATACAATTTCCATACGTTTGATTGATCTCTTTTGTTAAATTGATTTTAGATCGTGTAATCTTTTGATGATCATTGAGATTTCGATTAGAGTATGGAGAAATTAACTTTAGTGTTGCTTGGTTATTTGTTTTGAATCGTAGTGGTTTTACTTCACCATTATTCAAATAATCGATAATTTGTACTTGGTGTGTTCGACAGCCTATGGAGATATTTTAAGACAACTTTAAATTTAACTGCTTAAAATATTTTGCCTCTTTAATTTTATTCCATCACTTCACAAAATAATTCGTCTGTTACGTCCCAAATCTTCATTTCACCAGTTTCAGTACAGAGCAAAACATCCGTATAAACTAGTCTTATCAGATCTACTGTTATGTCCTAACGAAGTGTAGTACAAGCCATTTAAGGTATATTAAAATATTCTGCCCTATCGCCAGTTGGTGCAGTACATAATATGGCAGAAAGACAAATCGTTCAGCCTATTTGTCAGACAGAACATGCGGTTTCTCAAGATTGTTTCCTATGATAATACCAGGCTGTAAAATATACAAGACCTCGCCTCAGGCGTCGCTTGTTTGATGGACGATTGTTCGCTGGAATTAGCCGTAACTTCAGGAACTGTCGCTTGATATCGGAAGCTCGGGATATGCCATTAGTAATATTTCTTACTGGGAATTATCAATTTGACTGTGTACAAGCAATACATACGTATTGTATCTACGGTCCATCTGCATTTTAGTGAAATGGACTTCGTCTTGAGTTAATTTTTTTGGTTTATAGATATAATGTATTTGTATGTATGTGTTGATTAGTTGTAATCCATAATTTCTTTTTTGAAACTCCTCAATAGGCATTTGATGAAGTTAAATTCTGTACTACCAATTAACTACTCGTATTATCACAATTGAGTCCATGATCGAAACCAAATTATTTTCCATTAATTAATCTTATGTCTGATGATTCTCATGTCAAGTCTCATGTACGCCTAATTAAGATTATCCGATGAAGTCTGAATAGGTGAGATCTCATACCCATTCAGGCTGTGTAACAGTACAACACACTTCGGAGTTTCCGTTAGATACGTTGCCAAGTTTTCTAAACGTTACATTTTCGTGGGCTGAATTAGTTTTGTTTGATCATCGAAACTAAAGTACTTTTGAATTATAAGACCAATTTCAGTTGAAGTTATCGTAATAATAATAATAATTTTAGTATCAAACTTGTACCCTCCTACGCCAGCAATTAGTTTATGAAGGACCTGAGTGTTTTTTAGTTGTTGATATCTAGAAATCGAAAACCACCATGGCTGGAGGGACTTGGATTACCGACTTGCTTGCTCGTTCGGAAGTGGTAGGAGATCTCAAACGATCTTAACGTGTCGAAGGATTCGGGGGAGAGCTTTGCCAAACATTGCGATACAAAAGATAACAAATAAAATCACTAGAATAGCACTAGAACTAGAAATAGCATGTTCTTTTTTTTCAACTATTTGTCACGACCCCTACGGAGCAAATGGCAGGATCATATTTTAAACTTACTTCAAAATGAAAGGTTCTGAATTCGGCTGTGGACCCATTTGGATAATTCTTTTTAATTTGGTAGGCTGTAAAACCGAGGTGATCCCACAAAAAATTGAAAAATAAGGAATTCATGTTGTTAAATCATTTTGTTCGACTTTAAGACCAGAAATAGAATTTTGAAACATCGCTCACCCAAATGATAATATCAAGAACGAGTAACTAAAGTACGCTATGAGATAGTAACCTTATAATTAAAGAACAGCGTCTAATTAGAAGTTGTGTGCTATCTCAAATTTCAATGGATCGTTACAATGAGTCATGTGGGATGCACTCGAGATTTGAATTGAGATTTAGGCAAGTGCAGGCATTGTTTCATTATTGTAGGCGTGTGTGTGATGTAAGACACGTGTGTAATGATGATAAAAATATATATCAATATTATCTATTTCCCTATTACCATTATTACATACGTGTGTCCCTACAGGTGTCACCCGGGTAGTGCGAAAACAAAAACAAAAAATAGCAGTAGAACTTGTGCCAAGTTCGCCCGGAGGAGTTCTGCCACCACTCCTGATAATCCGCCGCCAAGAGTGGTGCACTGGAATTGCTGCGTTCTATTGTGAGAGTGAATTTGATCTACAATGGAAGTCTTATCCGGTTTGCATTCCAACATGCCAGGTTTTTGAGAACGTGATCTTGTGCACTTAAATCTTCAAGCAAGTAGTCTGTGATGAAGGATTTGAACCAGCGACCTTTCGAAACCGAAATTCGGTGTGTGCATCCCTCGGCCAGTACTCTCTCTAATTTACAATATTATCCGCCATTGCTTAATTAAACATTTAATTCGCTTAGTTGCCAGCTCACAACGTGTTGGGAACGTCTGGCTGCTTTCAAATGGATGCTTACATTGCATATGATTAGATTTCTAATGCCGTCATTTACTGCAGTAACTCGAGAACTAATGTGGATGTGCATTATTATATCATTTGATTCGCGTCGGAAGTGTAATTGTTCGGTTGCGGTTCGTATATTAAAGTTCTGTGTACTTGAAAGATTTTGTATATTAACTATACAACTGACTGACTTGAAAATCGAATGCCGTTTTCAATGCTTGCGACCCCTTTATTTAAACTTGTAATATCTTATTCATTAAATTTCTGAAATTGTTCAACACAATCTGTTTCTAAGGTATATGTATCGATTAGTACTATCGATTAGTACTACTAGATATTGCGAATAAGTGTTTTACTCAAAATGAGTTTTTTTATAATCTTTTGGGTGTTTATTAAGTTCGACACGTTGTTTCTTCAATTAAATCCCTCGAAACTTCTACTCATTTCAGCATCTTTGTCTACAAGTTTATATAGAATCAGACATAAACTGCTAATTTATAACCATCACCCACGCTTTTCCTCTTCATATTAAACTAAGCTGTTTATCTATAATTATCTTCAGTAGGTCAGGAGCGTAGTGGTTCAAGCATCCTTATGTCTCGTACATATATTGAGCCTATTCGATTCCAGCCCATCCCACATCCGTCGTTTTAATTAGAAATGCTCCATGCGACACAGTTGCAACATGGTTCGTTACGCTTCAGTAGAACAAATTAAAATATTAAAAAAAAATTGTATCACATTATTTATTACGTCACATGAAGAATGATAAAATGATGCACAGATGTATATCCGGAAATGTAAAACACGCGTCATCGTCCATCCCAGATACTCATCTACTTTTTCATTTGAGTAAATGATTGTAATAAACAGATAGCACATGTCATACTAGGCGGTAACATTGTCTAAAGTGTACCTATATAATATATAAATAAAACTAATTTTAAAAGGCTTGAACTATGGGAACCTGATTACGAATATAATACTAATTACATTCCTTTTATAAAATACTTATAAACACAGATATAAAATAAGTTCAACAAATGTTTCGCCAGTTATACAATATATTACCCTTATAAAAAAATCTTATTTGATTAAACGGTGACTTGTGAAAAATACTCTAACAACAGATGCCTTTTATTAAATCTTTCTCAAAAATCGTGATTATCTCACACATTATTGCTATATATATATACATAAGTATAAATATTTATATATGTCGAATTATTTTAAATATATAAACTCTATATGAGTTTAAACATTTAAAATAATACAGCATCAATAAATAAACTACGTTCGCTTTATTCCCATTACTTAAGTCTTCCTTCAGCTTCGTTACTTGATATCATCGTGTTGTTTAATTTCAAAAGTCATTCAAGTCAAACGCATCCTTTGTAAGATGAACGCCTGATCGAATAACAAACAAACATGAAACCGTCAATTTGATATTTATACATTCCTTTGTGATTTTGTGATCCACTTAGGTTGTTGTTTAGGTTTTCTCTATTTTAATAAACAAATAGTTTGTGCTTGTTTGAGTGCGTGGATGCAGCTTCAATGTTAAATGCTCGAAGATGAGTATTATTGGGAACTCCGTAAGCCACGTCTACAGTCAGTCAAGTAAAAGATCTTCTTTAATTCTTAAAAACAATTTTGCATCGCCAGTTTCTAAAACAAAAGCTACGAACTATTCTAGGATTAAGTCGCAGGCTTGTTGTAGTAATAATTGTGTTGAAACAGACATCACCGAAAGTGGTTCCATTGTTTGATTTTACATAATCTCCGTTTGGTATGACTTAATTTGTTCCTGTTCTAGGTTGTCATAGAGGATTTCACTTTCATGTTTAGGAAATTAAATGTTTGTTTACCTTCCGTGTTATTTATTTTCATTCTCCATATTTGTCGTTGTAATAAAATTTAACGGTCTACAATATAAAGTTCTATCACAAAGCGGTCTCACATTAGGGCTAATCGTACAGAGATCGCAATTTCTATTATGCGCTTTGTTGAAGGCTTTTACGCTTCTATCCAGGCTAATGTATAAATAATTTTGTGGTGTCATTCTATTGCAAGCATTGATTAAACAAGTGGAAGATACGCTATGTTCTAAAATATTACGTCTCCATTAACTTACTTTTTTATATTGTACTACTAAGGACAGGACAGGACAGCACAGGACTACCTGAAAGCCCACCTCATGGTATGTGATTACTTCCGCCCATAAGAAATAGGCGGGGGTAATCACTTATACTGCCATACGACTAAGGCCCAACCCCGACCAAAGAATCAGAAAACTCAAGTCACATCCCGTTGCGCCAATCACCCTAGACCAGAATGTAACGTCTCTTACGCCTGTCATTTCACCGGCACCCACACCCTTCCACCGAAACATAGCACTACGAGTTCATCATTACTTGATGGTAGATCACCAGATGTGAGCAGGTCACAAGTTCTACTGATACTTTTAGTGGCTCCTTTCGCACCACCCAGTGGTTATGTGTAGGGATTCTGCAGGGTACTCCTACGGACGCGAACAACTGGACCCCCCAACTAGATACCACTAGAGATAAACACATGCCCACATGGCTATAAATATACAATATACCGATAAAGACAGAAAGAGTTATACGCATACATTAGCTGCATCCATTTCGTTTTGCGTCATATAGGTAGATTAAAAGGGAAAACAATAAATTTAGAGTTGTCAAACTCGATTTTACTTTAGTTTAATGTCTATAGAATCGACACAATTTACCATTTTATGGTCTTTCAAAGAGGTCCCAATAGTGAAAACTTGATTAAGCAGATTAGGCATATTTATGGATTTATTTATATCATTAATTACTTATTAATCAACCCGGTCTAGACAAGCTGCACTGATTGAAAGTAACCTGAATATTCAATAGTTTTCTTTAAGTCAAAGGATACATCTGTCACATTAATGCAAATTATTCAGTCGACATCTTAAGAACATCAGATTGTATGTAAGTGCAGCAATTTAAAAAAAATATCAGATGCTTCCTCCTCCCGTCTTGGGCATGTACAAACAAACGGTGGCATCTCTCCCACGGAGAGGGGGGTGGGGGGTGCGAGGCGTGAGAACAAACACGAAACGAGATCTTGTTATTGTGTGGCGCTTGAGTTCAGATTTAGCTTTGGCTGGACTTATGAGGTGTGCATAGTACGATTACTTATGGGGTGTGTATGGTAAGATCTTTATCTTTTTATGCGATGGAGAATTTTGAGAGAATTTTCTATAGAATGGATAGATTTTGTAAATCAACTAGCTAGGTCCAGCACTGTTACTAGTGGTTAAAAAGTCAACATGAGACGATGAAATCAACTAACAGAAGTTGCGTTTTTTGCAAGTCACTAAAAAATACTTTAGTATTTCGGGATAAAAAGGAGCCATGTGTTAATCCTGGGTGTGAGCTACCTTCATATACAATTTATCACAAAATTAATAATTTTATTTCATTCTCATTGTTTGATTGGTAGAAACTGAATGCTTTCACACTCTAATACTTCGCAATACCACTGCACCACACAACACGACAAAAAACATCATGCTCATCACGAAAACAGCTTCAGCCGGGAATTGAAGCCAAGGCTCTTGTTTCAAATGCAACTAACTAGCCAGTAGTCGTTGAATCTTCAGAAACTTATGCGCAATCTTGTGTATGAAATATATTATTGAAAGTTCTTATACAATTTAAATTCAAGATTTGTTAATAAATTATGGGCATAAGCTTACAAGACCCACGTAACGGAAGACTTGGCCGATTCAATGGCTTGCAGTGAATCTGCAAACAAACACAGGATGCAGTTTCTAAATCTGTACAATTTACCTTTATCTTGCTTTACTGCTTTCCAACAAAGGATTCTTTATTGATTCTAACTTGTTAATGGTTATTTCTAGGTTTATAACCACCGACTTAAAAGAGGTGGGCGCCCATGTACGATTGTGTCTGTGTAGTTAATTCCTGTAGGACTTCAAAGTTCCTTGAGAGATGGCCCGATTTGTATAGAAGATGGTTTTTGGGCATTTTGGTAGAAATCGACGAAGCCGCTTTCAGGGTCTGAAAATGCGTTTTGAAGAGATTTCGAGCAATTTTAAATGTTACAACTACCATTCAGAGCAAGCTTATTGATATTTAAATACTAACGTCTCCTAGTTATTATTTTGCAAAAATCTTTAATGTACAAACACGGCAAGTCTACGATTTTATTATTATGTATAGATAAAATTCGAAACCGCACATAAAAAAGCTTCGGTGATTTAAAATTTGTGTAAAATTATATTGTTAGCTTGTTGATTTTGTGAGTTTAATATAACCCATGGGCTTTAACTTGATAGTATTATAGAAATATCTGGTCGTCTTGTACAGGCCTATAAACTAACAACGGAAGCCATAACACGTGTTTGAGCCGACCCTCCCATACTTCCTACCATTCCTCATTAAGCAAGAAACTGCTTTCGCTCGTGCTTTCAACCATGCTGTATTGAAATACGGTTCACTTTAGTGGGGTATTTCGTACGACAATGTTAGTGTTTTTTGAGACGATACATGTTGGGTATGGTGACATGTTTGATTTATTCTTTGAAGTCGATGCGTTCTTCAGATCAGTGCGGCTACTGATATTGTGTCTATTTAAATACAGTAAATTAATTGGTCTCAGGGACTATTCTAAATTTTGCTACATAAGCTAGCTTCACCGACATAATTTTCACTTAATTTAAGATTTTCTGTTATATACTATGTTGGTACAAAGTTCTTGTGAATCCATCTTCTTGGAATGTAATGTGTAGATTGGATCAGTGAGTTGATCTTAACTTCTTTGATGTCTGCCTGTGCCCCTTTGGTGAGCAACAAGAGTGAATACTTAGAAAATATATTAAAAAACATTCTTTAAATAGTAGCGTAATTCAGACAGAGGCCTCTCTGAATTACGCTACAAATGCTATGCTGGTCTGGACTCTAGATCAGCATATATTTTAACTCCATACTGTAGTAGACTATACTTTTTTTATGCATTTCAGCGCTGACTGGTTTGTTCAAAAGAATTAGGAATATAGTCAAAATGTTCTAAAAAAATATTGAGAGGAAACCGGCATGTCTATCTTATAATGGAATAAAAAGAATTAGCGTCTAAAAATTCTGATTAAGAAACCTTAACCCATTTTTCTCCCACGGTTGTTCGCAGATGTCTGGTGTCCTTAAACTAATACAGCAATTAAAAATAGTATTATAGCTTTCCAATTAAGGATGTTTTGACTAGGCATGCATATCCACAAAGTAGGTTTCCAGCAAAAAAATCGCTGATTCCCCATAATCTCTTCCGTAAAATTCGCTATCATGTCACGACACACAATAACACAACACAGACAACGAAGACCTGACCTTTCTTTTTTAAATCGAACCCAGGACCACGCTTCGCTTTCGACACTGTATACTGTCATGTACTGTTCGCATCTGATTCACTCAGTTTGAATATTCCGACTGGTGACCCGATATTTCAGAGTTTATTTAACCGTAGCCATTTTGTTCTTTGTTTCCTTTTTGTTTGACTCGAAGCGATACCTGCGAGTACCTGGTATTGGGGACTCGGTACTGGGTCCTTGTCCAGTAATTAGAACCTGTGTCACGATTTTTCATTTGTTTTGTTTTTAAAACATCTGACAAGTGAAATCCTGGTAACTTATAGACCCTTTTTCTTTCAAATACAAACATATTAACACCTAGACACAGATTAAAAATTTATGTATTACACACATGCTTGTCCTGTCAAACCCACGACAAGTCAGTCAAATTTAATGATTAATATAAATCTGAGCGCTTTTAAATTACTCATTAATACACTTAACAAGCTTATTTGTATCAATCCTAAATGCAGCCAATCTTTTCCATATTTTATTATCGTCATTGACGAATTTTATCACATTCTGTAATCATCTGTTACATTTCAACGTTTACTCAATTAAGATAACTCATTTTAATAGCGGATTTCACTTATAAAAATAATTGTCTCGTCATTATACAAATTAATATTTCAGATAATTGTTTATTTCCTCCAATAAAATCAATAAAATTATATTGCATTCATTATGTGGTAACATGTGGGTCAGGTGTTGCCTTATGCAAAATCGTGAGCACGATTTCTATAGCGATGAAGTTTTGTGTATCGTCTCAAGATCATGATAACCTAGAATCTCCAATGTCTTAGTCACGCGAGATTGTAAAAATAGTTAAATTCCATGCGGATGAAGTCGCGGGGAACAGCTACTGTACAATAAAAAGTATATATCTGTCATGTGTAATGAAACCAACAAAAAAAAAAACTACTTATCCGCTTATCGTGCTGACTGTAACATCATAAAACAAATGCGAAAAATGTTGCGTGGGCAAACCTTATAATGAAAATTTTATTGAGAGCTTTTGCGTTTGCCCTACTTCGTATCGTTTATCAGTTGCAAGTGACCTAGTTATGGCACAGTTATGGATTAATGTTGTTATTTACTGTTCAACGGACCTAACCTATTTTTGTAAAATATGGTGACGGACGGGCCCTTAGACCCCACAATTATAGTAAATATGAATATTCATGAGCATTTCAGCTCCTATGGAAACCAGATCACTGATAGAATACTTCTATAGTAGATAGAAGATCTATAGTAGATCAGTGAATCAGTGAAGTTTTTTGAGAATATATTGTGATACATGACAAATATCTATGTTCGGCAAATAAATGCTTGTTCTCGGTGGGAATTGACAGCGCAGAACACAGGTATTACCAACTGAGCTGTTAGGTCAGGGGTATCAACCATAATTAGCTCCATAGCCCTGGAATTGTGTTATAGGTTTCTGAACCTACATAGCAAATTTCATCCAAATTCGGTCAGCCGTTGAGGCGTGAAGGAATAACAAACATACATACAGACAAACTTTTGCATTTATAATATTAAGTATTATAATATAAGTGTATGCATGCCATTTTGAAATGTGTGTGGTCGTTGCCGTATCAGCAATTTCTTCGCGAAACCGCCCAGGTTTGCTGTCAATGAATCAAATGAAACAATTTCGAGAACCACAACGCTGATCCGCCATTTTGATTTGAGGTCATCGCCCCCCCTTTAATCACGGACGAGAGACGAGTGGCAATGGAAGCTGGTAAGATGATTCAATCGGATCTAAGGAATTCTTGATTTTCGCTCGTAGTAACTGCATATCAGTATCACACTTATATCCAACTAATAATAAAAAAATTGTGTGTATGTTTGTTACTCTACTACTCCTACTACGCGAAATACGATGACTATCAGAAAATAATTAGGTCATAATTACAGGTTCCATTAGTGGCCGAGGTCGTTAACCTCACTCCCTATTCTTTGTAAGTTGTCCTATTTAAGGGCTTGCCCACCCCATAAAGCCACGATCCGATAATTTGTTAGGACAGTCAGCGCCAATGAATTATCAGGGTTACTAAAAATATTCATACAAATATAGGTCTATTGAAGAACTGGTATACAAACAAATTCACGTCATGATATGATTATCATAACGTGAATTTGTTTGTATACCTGTATATATGTTTGTATAATTTGTTTGGGTGATCCCAAGACCCGTGAACAAACTTCATGCTCAGCACACAGTGTTTCGCGGCCGAGAATCCAACCCGGGACCCCTCGCTTCGAAAGTAGGGCTACTACCAACTAAGCCACTGAGCCCTCTTATCTATCGTGTGATCGTAGACGTGACAAGTGAGCTCATCGCTGCCAAACTTTCCCTCGAATAACTTGACTACATCACAGTGATCAACTGAACTCTTAAGACAGGAGTTTTTATGTGTTCCTGTGTATTATTACCTTAAATTTGAATTCACCTGTTGCACTATTTACTCCAATGTTTACGCCAGGTGATTTTGAAGGTACTTATTAATGTTTTTCTTTAAAACTTATCGAGTGGGGTCATAACACAGGGTTTCACAGAAAACAAGGCTTACAAAATTATATACAACGTATTTGGTTAAATGTAACTTGAAACTTTTCACGCAGTCGGGACTTTTGATATTGTTTCAATCATTTCTTATTGATTTAGTTTCATTCTAATGCAAAGTTACTGTTTTATTGACAACTTTTATCGTTGAATGTACAAGGAGATTGTTATCGATAAAATGAGTTCGGTTTCCTGTTATTTGTTTTGTTTTTTTGTGCATACGTAGAAGAAATCAATACTTTTCTTTTATATAACGATAATATATTTGGTAGGCCACTGGGGGACAAGTAGGTGCCTACTGCCAGCACACCCATTTCCGTCCCCAAGTAAGCTACTTGCATTGCTGTTTTTGGAAAGCAATAATTCGAGGCATTAATTAACAGACTGTTTTTAATAGCAATACAGGCACACGAGGCCGTCTTTAGATTGACGGGCGCAAAAGATAAGACTTAGGTCTATGCCTTATTTCATAAGAGAATTACTTGTGAACTAAGAATATCGCTGAATTTTACTATGAAAAATGGCTTACTTCAAACGAGCTCACTCGCGACGGCTTTTTGAGTCTAAGACTCAGTACCTTATTTGGTAGCTACCGTGTCTTCAAAGCGTTAGATGAAGCGTCCTCAATTCCTGGTTAGAGAAAACTTGGGTGTTTGTCTTGTGTTTCTGTGTTTGTCCATACCATTTGCAACACAGGGAAACCTAGGGTAAAAAGAACGTCGGTAGGTCACTAGGGAGTTTATATTAACAACAAACTCGCTATGCAAATGAGTGAAGTTGTTCGTAGTGTTGTTTTTTTTTACGTTTCAGATCCCAAAGCTTAAAGGAAACCCTATTATAATATTAAGTCTGCCTGTCTGTAAGTCCTACTTTTCAAGATCTGTATCGTTTCAAGTTTAATTCGTAGTGGGCTGAATTTTTCATATTATAGAATACGTTTTAATACGATGAACATCCAAACAAATAAAAAGTATCATCAGAGGTACGGAATCCTCACTTCGTGATTTCGACTCACTTGCCGGGGTATAGATGTTGCAACAACATTTAGGTCGAACGGCACCTGTCATTTTCATTAGTTATTTTGGGCCGATATGGACATTTTTTTAGTAGCTGTTTTATGACTTTTTATTTGTCTAGTTTCCGCAGAGCCAGTTTTATTATTTTATCCACTTTAATTTTTATTTTATATTCCATGGTAGATTTTATTTTTAAGTGATATTTTGGTGGTGCTGCAAATAGAATATTAACAAGCTAATAATATTTCTAATATTAATTCATGGACATTTTATACAGCGGCATCTATACCCAAACTAAGCGTAGCTTTTATGTCTATAGAAACCATTTGACTGATATAATACTTTTTTACAAATATTATATGTATTTTACATATTAACACCAAGACACTGAACAAACATCAAATCACACTAGGGAAACAGTCACCACACAAATGCTTGTCCTAGGTGAGAATTTACCTAAGCGCAGAAGACAAGAGCTACTATCAACTGAGCTGTAGGATTATTTTTCTATTGATTTCAGTAATTAACGAAAATTGCACATAAATTAATAAACGTTTACTCAATAAATCTGCATTAGGATTCTCTGTGTGGACAAATACAGAAATACAAGACAAACAAGACCTGGGAACAAGCTTCATGCTCACCAAACAGTGTGTCCTATCCGGGAATCGAATCGGATCCCTTGTTTCGACGGCAGGGATGCTACGACTAAGCCACGGAGCCTTCTAAATGACAACCGTAATACAGTGGTCGACGACCTACCGTATTTCCATACATACTTCTATACGTACAAGATACGATACGATATGAGCAGTCAACAGTGAATATATGTTTTATTGTTTGGGCGTATTTCACCCCAATCGAATCACGCAACCCCCTGTGGTATGGTATTGTAGCAGTAAGCATTGAAATCCAAACTGTACGTTAGTAATTTGTACGATATATTATTCTCATATACTTTTGCCCCGCTTGCCATATTTTTAGCTTTTATTAAGCCTTATTAATAGTAACATTTGATTGGTTTTTTTAATGACACGTACCTCCAAGGTCTTTAGTAAACCTCTAATGTCCAAAAATGAAAGTTTTGAATTCTATTTTGTTGCAATATATAACTGATTGAAGAAAAAATAAAAACCTGTCATCCAAATCGGTCCATAATCGACGAAAATAGCGCGTAAGAAAAAAAACATCTTAGCGTAAATAAGAACCTCCACCATTTTTTAATGTCTGTTAACAAGAGTATAATGTTCAGGGCTCAGAGAAAATTATGTGGGTGTTACTCTAAATTGCTTTATACAAAATTACTGAAAACATCGTACGGCCTAAACCAGTGGTTCTAGAAGCATAATATTTTAAACAGCAGTTAATTTTATACGTTTAGAATTCAGTTATTAGTTAAATATTAAACTAATAACAACATTTTTATTAAGTCGTCCCCAACGAAGCTTAATTAGGGACGAAATAATTTGTATAGAATTTGTTAATTAATGGATTCAGATTTTAAGATCACCTAAAAAGGGCTAATCAAATATTAATGTTGACCCTATACAAGTGTCAGTTCTATTGTTGAGTATTTAATATGGGAGGTGTACTAAATATAACTAATTTTCAAATCATTATACAAGTTGTTTCCTGAGATGTTGCTAATAAGAAATTTGGTCGGGCACGCGGCTAACCGAACAATAAAGTTCATTCGCGTTGGTACTAAATTATTCAATCAGTAGTGGAAAGCTAAACAGTTCAGGAACTGAAGATGACAGGTCGGGGGTCACTGCCGGTCGTTGGCTAGCAAGGTAGGTCGCGCGTGGGTGTGATCCAAACCGCAACGCCTGAAGCTAGAAGCTCATTGAGATTGATGGATATGGCATAGGTGATGTAGAGGAATGGCGTGTGAAGTACATACATTAATTACCGCCTTTTCTGCCTGAGGGTTAGTCAGGGCCAGCAAACCAGTGAGATCAAGCCAGCGCTTGACTAGTACCTCACCTGATGGTAAGAGATGTTTTCGTTTCCACCCCAGTACGCGCCTTTTTCTTGACCATCGTTTCAGGAACGATAAAACTATTATAAATAAGTGGTGAGTTTATTTAATTAAGTCACCATGCAAGGCAGTTCCGGCTTCTTATATCAAGTCTATGATCAACACGACCTAATTTAAAAACCCTTATATCTTAGAAATCGCATCGCGATTCAGTGTTGTCATAGTTTTTTAACTCTCTTATTTAAGCTTGAGGCCCGAAGAATTAAATAATAATCCAACAGCATCGGCAATTACGGCTTCAAAAAAATATATTGTTTTTGCAACCGTGAAAGAAGATGCAAGTTTATTTTTAAATTACTAGCGATTATTTTTAATAAGAGGCAACCGAGTGATTACTCTGCGACGCGACGCTGCGAAGCAAATAATTGTGTTGGAAACAGTTTATTACTTAAGCTATTATGTGTATAGTTTTTATCGCGTGCCCTACAACGATGAATACCAAAACAGTGGCCACAAAACACCCTAGGTCATTCACCTTGACCTTTTGTAACAAGAACTTTCATTGAGCTGGCTAATGATATAATGGGCATGATAAATTATGTAGTGGACTCTAAAACTGTACGGGTTGGGTTCACAGTTGAAAGTTAATTTAGGAGTGTCATAAATCCACAAATTACTATTTAAAGTAGTTAGAAAGCAGATGAGGGTTCTTTGTTCTTCGAGAACAGGAGTTCATTTATCATTTTAGTAAAAATGTGTTTTGGTTTATTTTAGACATTTCCTCTTATTTTGCGTTCATATTACCAAACCTGTAAAAAAATTTCATTCTACAATCTTTCTTTAATTAAGTTTCTAGATGTCATCTCAGCACCTCTTTTCTTATGCCTATTTTTTGTCTCCGGCTGGTATCGGCTCAAATAATTCTAGCGACTCGAAATTGGCAAATCGTAGGCAGGTACGGAGGCCATAAATAAAAGAAACGACAAAGATTCCTATTTAAGACAGTCCTTCTTTCTTACTTTTGACGGCCAGCTGCGAAACAGGGAATTCTAGTGCTGGGGCATAAGTATGTAAACGTTATTTATTAGTATTAATTAAAACTCAAATTCATCTTTTAATGCTAAACAGAGTTTAGTTTCATCAAATTTTAATGCTAAACAGAGTTTAGTTTAATATTGAAACAAACCTCTGTTCAGTTAGACCATGATAAGTTGGAAATAGACAAATGTTTACTGTGTGGTTCGTGGAAAGGAAACTATACCTCCATTAGTGTTTCCTTTTGGGAAGCGACGGAGATCACTCAAATTTCATTTTAAGGAAATATAAATTTAGATACCCCTTCTGATGTTGTCCACTTATCGCCCAAGTGTTGACGTAATATAGAGAAACTGAAAAAAAAAAAACAACATTTTATTCTATACATGGAACTTATACTATACTCTAGTAGTGTACGCAATATTTATGCATTAGTCGTCAACTCATCAAACAATATTGTATTTAGGAAGTAACGATAATTTTTGTGTTTAGTCATTTTATGACAGTTATTAAGAAAATTTATTTGATCCGTCATAGTTGACGGCCTGAAAAGGTACAGGTCAGATACCATAAGCCAACATCTTGAGTCAACGCTTGAGTTGCCTCGTAGAAAGGCGAAACACGTGTCGATTCTATTGTTGAGTATTTTCCTGCTCTTACTTTACAGAACGATTGTGCATGTAGCTGCGTTTTAGGAAAACTCATTCATTAAAAAATCCTTCCTTTTCAGATCATCTTACCCGTCATTTAAAATAATGTGTTTTAGCATAAATATTATATATATAATATATTTTCATCGTATCAGATGTATGATTGGTTATGCGTCAATGCTCTTGATTGCCGACTGATATAACTATAGATATATGTGGAAACACTTATTTAACATGCTGTAATAATAACTGACCCGTTTTCCGCACTAGCAGGATGCAGTAGTGCACACTATCTATTTATAGTTGTTTCTTAGTCATTGTTGCATAGTCATCGGTGACTGCAGCATTTAGATGCTATTAGCTTCACAAGCTTGCGAAATACATTAGCCGTATCGTGTATAATTATACTTAGACAATCATATTTTTGTTGCCATTAGGTGCTTTCGTTTTGAAACGCTCAGTGATAAGTATGGGTGGCTTAAACTCAAATATATTCTATATAATCCCAAAATGTATTATTATCCAAAATATTCTAGATGTATTATTATCCCAAAATAATACATCTGGCGTCTTCTTTATCTTATTGTTGTGTATCAAAGATCACATGTCACACAGTCTACTTCACCTAGTAGACTGTGAAAACCTCAAAATTCTGAAACATACGTTGGTTAATGAGTGGTTTAAACTCAAATATCCCAAAATACTACATCATTCGTCTTCTATATGTTATTGTTGTGTATCATTACTGCAACTTTAGAAGGATACGTGTTTACATGTTCAGCTCCTTTTAGATACGAAACAGGTTCCCCAACCTAAACAAAAGATCACAGTCTTCTTCACTAGTCTCCGCGAAATTCTAAAATATACATTGGCTAATGAACGCCTTCCTACCTGCCCGTTTCCTGCCTTTGTTATGTTTTTAAGCAAATTATATTTCTGGCCAGGTTATACAACTTGTATGAATACGTGACTCAACTCAGTGTTGCGAATCACGTGATGGTTTAGGTATTACTGATAGCGAACACAAACCTTCGTTTGTGTTATCTGGTGACGATAATTATCGTTTTTCATGTATTTTTTTCGAAACATTGTGAATGTTGAAACTTGTGGATATAAAAAAAGATTCCTGGCCGTTGGAGAGAAACTTTGAGTATCGTAGTACCTTTGGGCCACCTCTAAGAACATAATATTTTTGTTTAAACTACTCAAACTAGCACTGTTTTAAAGGAAAAGTAATATTATCTTAAATTACTTTTACTTTTTTTTAATAAAACAACAGCCGAAATTTTACCGAAATTTGAGAAGACCCAAGTTGCGGTTGGACTCGTCGCTCTGAGACAACGATAGATGTAATACAACATCTCGATTATCATCATCGATGTATTAATTTAATCAGCACCCATACCCTTCCATTGAAACAGCATTGCGCATATTACAGATAACCTACGCGCAACATTTAACTCTCTCAATACCAGTCAAATAGTTTGCTACTCTTCAAAAATAATTGCAATATACATAACGAGAATTTTCCTAATTCTCTGTAAGCCTTCAGGCAATAATTCAATCATACAAATCACACGTAACGTTGACCTTCATTATCCACTGATGCATTA
This sequence comes from Aplocera efformata, assembly GCA_921293045.1. Classification (NCBI taxonomy): domain Eukaryota; kingdom Metazoa; phylum Arthropoda; class Insecta; order Lepidoptera; family Geometridae; genus Aplocera; species Aplocera efformata. The sequence goes on from OV121057.1 coordinate 6,576,093, forward strand.
GTTGTTCAGTACCTCCTCGTTGCTGTATAATTATCGTTTGTAAACGTGTAGATTGCTTGTTATATTTGATTTATTGACCCTTTGAATATACGACTAAGTTCGTTACAATCGGCTGGTTTTGAAATACCACCCAAAGCGGTAGTAAATTATAGTTATATGCTTAGTTTATTCCCTTAGTATCCATCGTATCTTAGTGGACATACATTATCGCATTATTCTTCCGCGTAATATTTGCTAATAGTAGCACTAAATTTGTCACTACAAACAGATATGTCTGTTAGGATGGATACGTGAAGAGTAACAACTCTTTCACATATGTTAAGTATAATAAAAGACAATATATATCAATATAACAAAAGACTCTCTGCAATTCCGTTACAATTTTTTGAGGTGTGAATGCAAATCTGATAATCTTACAATCTTTGTAAACGTAAAGATTTTCCACCTGTTCAAAATGATTAATGACTCTTTTGAATAATATATGAGTGTTTGCAAATACTTGTAAATATATCTATAAAAAATCATTTTCAACGCTGGACTTCAATGATATCTGATTAGTCAATTGTTTGATTCGTTTGTTATTGACGTCATTTGAACGTTGCACTTTTTATCATTGATATTGAGTTACTTACCGTATTCTGTACTATTTATTGATCGGGTACAATATATTCCGTACAATCTATTTGTCACTTTTATCTGATAGTGATACATTATCAGTTATCTACCGGATACTATACAAACATACATCGACCTGGTTTCTGCACTACTCTATGATATCGAGATTTTTTTGATTATATTAGCATCATACTGAAAACCCCATTGACACAGAACTTTTGTTGTAGATGTCTCTCTATGTACAACGCATAGAAATATTTTTGTGTGTGCAAAAATAATGATTCTGTTGTTAATAATGACTCTAATGTTCCCACTGCAGGGACACCGGCCTACTCTCGATAATTGAGAGTGAATGGGCTCTGATCTACCACGGGAGCCCAATCCGGATTGGTAGATGTCACATATCGTCGAATTTTTGTTTCCAAGACATGCCGGTTTCCTCACGATGTTTTCCGTCACCGTTTTGTTTGAAAGTTGGTGTTATTTATTTATTGTATATGAAGTTCATGAGAACTAACGGTTTTTTTCTATTCTCTATATATTCTACCTACATAGTAAAGCATAGTCGACATATTTTATTTCAGCATTATAATCTGTGGGAGGCACCATGTGTGACTTGCTCTATGAATATTATTATTCACCAAAAATGGAATTCTTCGTAACGGTTATACTAATTTTAGGGAGTGAAGCAACAGTTTTTTTAATTATGATTGCTTACCGGCACCATGTATGGGAATGTTTATAAGTTAACACTTTTGTGACTGTTAATCGTGGTACGTTTTTTATTACGATTCTGTACCCAAAGGTAAAAACAAAGACCTTTATTGTTTATTACAAGCTTTTATTTAACTTGCAATGTTTGTATGTTTGTTCGGGTGGAATCTTGTAACTGAATTTTAAATCAGTTATCTTTCACCGATTGAGCTGAAATTTGGTATACACGCTTATTTTGGATGACAATGCCTGCTTAGCTATGTGACGTCATTCTAATTCAATATGGCGGACTAGTTTTATTTTCCGCACTGAAAGGGTATCAATAGTTTTTTTACTTATTATATAATATAATTATCACTACAAATAATTATCACTACAAAGTTTGAAAATATTACTTTTATATTAATTAGTAATTGTTAACTTATTTTTATATATATTTTTTCTAATTTGTTGCAAACATATTTTCTTGAGTTTACAATTAACTCCTGTTATTTTTTGTTCACAGGTAAGGAAATGGCAGTTGCTTGAAAGGTATTTGACACTATCAAGATTAAACCAATTCTCATGAAAAGTTGAAACAGACAGTTAAAACTGTAGACACCATTGCTATGACTTCATCGCAAAATTGGTATTTTAGACAGGAGTTAAAGGAAGCCAATCATTTTAATCGACTTCAAAAATGGAGAAGGCTTTTGGGTATGTGTAATATTTAAAAACATCTACTTGCTTTTTAAAGACTCTCGCCGCAGTTTTTTTTATAAATTATAATTCAATTTTGACTGCTGTTCTTATGGCTATTTCAGTAACAATATTATAATTTGTCTATTCTGATATTCACTCTCTTCAAAATCCTCGTCTTGTATTATTCTCTTCAAAGTAAGTGGTGATAATTAATATGGTGACAATTTTAGTTATCTATATTTTTTATGTTGCGTAATTGAATTAAAGGATTCGGGAAATCACCTCAACAATGCATTTTGTTATAACTAATAATATAATGAAACAGTAATAAATTAAGAATGTCAAGATAAAAAAATAAAGTTCCAAGGCAAGCAATAGTAATTTCTCCAGTGAATGGCTAATCAAACATTGAAACCCCCATGGCAAGTGATTAATTAAAATAAATGAACAAATTAAATAATTACACTATCATGACAGCCGCTCATGATTTATCAAGAACGATTCACACAAACCTGATCAACATAGTCGCCTCTAGCTAAATCTTCTATGAAACGAAGCTTGTCAGTCAGAATTTGCTTGTCAATCCGCAATTAGACTACATTGATCTTATTACAATTTACGAATTATCTGTGTAATGATAGTAATTGAGAAAGATGCAGTGAAAGTTCCGCATCATTATCATTTTGATTTGTTCGGTTAGTATTATAGTATGTATTACTGGACAATAATTATGATGAAGTAGTTTTAAATGGATTGAATTTTCGAGCTCTAATTCCTAGCAGCCACACTCTTCCGTGTTACGAGTGGTCGTGAAATCTCATTGGCCTTTAGTTCGTTGGGATTCATTTTATTGTAAGCATCACCACTATATTTTATAAAACGTCTACCCACTTGATCGTAAAACAAATTATAAAAAACTTTTTTCCGTTTGATTAGTTAAAAATGATATGATTGGAAAATCAAACTGAATCTCATTTATTCTTTTAGATTTTAAGTATCGTTTCAAATCTTACACGCATAAGTAAACATATTCGCGAGCACATAACGTGTCACCGGAGCTAGGCACATTACATACACACAGATATGTCAAATTATTATACAATGTGTTTTTAAGGTTTAGCAAGTTTTGTTTGTTATGTTTGTGTTAAGACATAAACCACTCATTATCATATCACAAATGGGTGGGACGTATATCGATTGTCTTAGGATAAACATAGTTACATCATATACCTTCATAGTTGTAACATATAGACTTGTACGAAGCAGTAAACGCAGCTTACCTACATACTGATGTTACTGACGGAACTCTTGGCATCTTAAGTAATATAATAATTACCATGGTACAATTTCTTCAGACAGAATTGAGAACGGAAACACACTATCTAAAGGGTCATCTACCACTTACTGGGTTACGACGGTGTCTATTGTTTTTAAAGATGTATTTATTGATATCGGAGTAACTGGGAGATCTGTATCAGTGATTGTAGATGTGAATGCTTTGGTCATTTTATCACTGATTGGCACAATACTGTATTACAGTCGCATGAAGTGTATTTCTATTAAAATACCATCCTATAAACATATCACCCACAAAACCGAACTCGAGATGCGTGCAGTGTTACTTTGTTACAGAACCGTCTAATTGTTGAGGATTTTGCGTAACAGAGATTTATTTATTTAATTTTTCTCACAATTTCATACCTTATGTTCAATAAACGTGGTTCATATTTCATTGTTCAGAATGATAAGAGCTACTTGTGATACTTACCTGATTAATATTGTATTTATCAGCCATATGTAATTGAGGTGTGTTGTTCATATTGTTAAAGATGACCTTTTGTATCTTCATGATTATTTTGTATAATTTATTGCAAGATAATCAGTTTATTATGTTGGCTATATCTTTCATGATTAGCTTTTCTTGCGAATTTCACCGTTATTCTCGAAAAAAACCAGATGTCCCTAAAACTCACAATATTTGTTCAGTTTTTGAAAATAATTGGATAAATCAAATTTATCGCTAGAGAAAAACTATTGACATTATTGATTATCACATTATCACTAATATAATAAAGGCGAAAATTTGTATGTGTGTGTGTGTGTATGTTTGTTACATTTTCACGCTCAAACCAATTTGGATGAAATTCGGTAGGATAGTTTATATCGTGGATAGGCTACGATTAATGCTATTGCAGATAATTATAGAATACATATTTGACATATTTAAGTGCATAAAATAATCTAAAGATCAATAAATTAATTGAATTGAGTTGATAAATGTTTAATTTGCTTGGCATCCAATCGGTTGATTCGGTTCAACTATGGCTTCCAATCTATGTAACCGTTTATTCATGTTCTGCAACGAATGTTAATTTAATTGCTCCAGCAACTACTTCCTCAATAGTATATTAATGTTTTAATAGCAGACAATCATTGATTCATAAAAGATTTCTCTCGTTAGCATCGGTATGCGACTCCGTTTTGCAGTTTGTTTTCTGCAACTAATAGATTGATAACTTGGAAATAAAAATAACACCCTTAAACTTTAGTATCGACATTAACGAAAAACACATACTTATACTAATGGTTTAACAAAAATAATTGTATTTCAGTAATTTATAAGTGAGTTAATTTATATAAATGTCTTCAGAATGTAAAACATTGAGTTTTGTTGTTTGTCCTGTTTTGCACATTCTTCATAGATTTGGCAAAATTATTAATGTCGATTCTGTTGATGACAAGTCTTACTTAAGCTTAACTAAAGTCATCCATTTCGTTTTGTTCCATATGCAGTGGCAATAATTTTAGAACTGTCAATATCAATTTCAATCTAGTTCGACGCCAACAGAATCAACTCTATTGAATCCCACCTCATCCTGCCCGGGACAGTAAAACCAAGAATCGAACTGGCGCCACTCAGCTGCAAGAGTTATGTGTAAAAATATATCGTTTTAAACAAAACCACATGAAAGAAGATTTGTTTATTGATAGTTCTAGCTGTGTCTAGCGTGGTTTTAAATCTCCCACGCAGACGAGGGATTGACCTAATTTTTAATACGTGTCGAAAACATGTGTCGAACTCAACACGACTGTTATTTTCAGTTATATATCGATAAAGCGTTTTAAATAGGTTAAACATTGATTTGTAGCGTCTAAAAGATGATTCATCAAACTGTAAGTAATGCTTGCTACATGTAGCATTGGAAGCAAAAGTGGGTCATAGAACATAAAAAAAATTTGAGAGATATTCGAAGGGATTTAGACAAATAAGAATCATATAAGATTATGCGTAGTTGATTGTCAAACAATAGCTACGCATCATCCAATAGTATTGATATTCCATATAATCCAATCCAATCAAAAAAATATTAGAAATGATTATCCAATATTATTCTGTGATTATTGTGTGTATTATTCCACAGATTATTTTCATTGAATTGAAGTGATATCTATAGACTGCTACTATAATAATATTCAATAAACCTAATACATATTTTAGCAACTGTTTGTGTTGTTTACTTAATAATAAGAGTAAAAGTAATGTTTGGTTTCATGCCTCTTGCGATATCAGAAAGTTAACTGACCTTAATTCACATAACATGTAGTGAAACATGCTTCCGGTACTTACATTTTAATCACTTTCATTCTTATCTGTTACGTTATCAGTCAAATAATGGGTTATACTGGCTGGTTATATACTTTTTGATTTCGGGTCTAATTGGTTAAATAATATCAGGTTTAATTCGACAATTGCAAGAAATTAAATCACTATAAACGATCTACAAAACCTCATGCAAAAACCTTTCTACTTTTATCATGCAAAAAATCATGCAAACATTTAACTGAAAATAGATACATGTTCCACTTAATGACAAAAGCAGTAAATTCGTCTTTCAAATGGTCCCATGTTCACTTTACCCATGAAATGCATCAATATTCTCCTGCTCACTGTGTCCACCACCTAGACCCAGAAGGAGGTGAATGAGGTATATGCATTTGATCTAAGCACATTTGAGACAAATTATCGACACGAATGATCAGGTAAGATTGTAGTCAAGAAATATGTATGGGGAAAGAGTTGCTTTAATTTATTATCAAATCTAACTTACCAAATCATGTTCACTTAGCAGTTTCAAAAAGTATGAGTCATTGAAATACGATGGATTCCTTATTTAGGTTAACATCTATGAAGACGTAAATTAAGCCCACAACAATAATTTTGCAATCAAAACTTAATTTATTCCATTGTAAACATTCACTATAAACCCACGTTTTTTGTAAACATATTCAAGGGATTGCGACAATTACGAGTACCAAGTGGATCAGCAATCTTCTATAAGTTCAAAAGTAGGTCATCCTACAAATTATACCGCGCGTGAGCCGCACATTCTTTTTAAGGCCCAAGGTCGCTGGAAGCGGTCCAGATATTATTATATTATTTTTGTTTTTTATTGTGGTCTTTAGCTATACTGAAGATCTGAGCGTAATTTGTAGTGCTATGCTAAGCTTACTTTCACAATTGGCTTTAAAATTTTATTTCTTTCTTCCAAATCGTTAGAGTTGTATACGCGAAATAAATAAAAATACAATAATTGCTTGTTTAAAGTACCTTACTAATTAGATAAAATTTTATTGATAAGTTTCATTCGTTTTTTTCGTGCCGTACGAGATTGCTTTGTTTTGGGAAACTCTTTTATTAGAATTTTAGGGGAGGTATACTAAATATTGTCTTATTTACATTCGTCTATTAATGATACGATGATAAACGAGTTATTACAAAATATAAAATTGTCTAAAATAAGTTTGATCCATCGAGAGGTCATACATAACAGAAAAAATGGGCAAATGTAATACGAAACAGACATATCCGTTTGACCCTATCCAAGTAAAAGCACTGTTTGATGGTGATGGATTATTGTTGCATATATTACATTTTATCGGCTTATAAAGTTATGTAATGATCGACATGTTTACATGATGATCTTGCAATCATCTGTCGGTGATCTATCATGTTTCTGTGAAAGTGTTTTATTGAGAAATATTACGATCTTCTGGAAGCATTGTATAAGTCTTGAAGTGGCGGGTCGGGCAGACGGTCCATCTGCTGTTTCTTTGATCAAAGAAACAGCAGATGGGCGTGAGAGAGGTAGTCTGTGTGAGAGATAGTGAGTCACAATAACAAAGCGGTCCAAGTTGTTACAGCCTTGGTATAAGGTGGATCCAATTGTTCCCGTCCTTAGTTGAGAACCATGTATCATGTACAATATAATAACCCTATAGTAGTCACGTAACCCCTGGGTTGGTGTGCCAAAGGAGCTACTAAAACTAGTAGTATAAGTTGTGCCAAGTTCGTCGTAAATCCGATTGTATGATTTTTCATATAGATGCAACCTTTTAAAGTTCTTAACTGACATTTTTAAATAATTATTAAAGTTTCTTGTCAGTTGTTACGAAGTTCTTAACCTCTGCCCTTTACTAAAAATATCATTAAGCTGTCTTATTAAAGACAGGAGATGAAAAATTGATTTTAATTTAACTTTCACCAATAATCACTTACCGAATGTACGAGTACATTGGTAATGAGTTATTTAACTTTGATTAATTGGTGACTGTTGATTGAAATAAAAAGGCTTTTAGATAATGTTAATGTACGTCGTATTTGCTTTTTTATCTGTATGATCAGTGTATTCTAATGATCGTCGAAATTCTATTGATATAATTATGATTATCAATTTAATATATTAGTCATTAACTAGATTTTACATATTACTCATCAAGATATCACATCAGTCTATTTTGACTGACGTCATAACTCAGTAGTAGGTCTGCCTTCTGCGCTGTAGGTCATAGGTCCGATTTTCACTCAGGACAAGCATTTTCGTGACGAATATAGATATTGGTTCTGTGTCTCGGTATTACTATGTGTTTTGTATATATTTACAAAAAAAAAAAAATGTGTTAAGTCGGGCTATAGTTTATTAGATCATTATGTTATCTATGGCATCTTTTGCTTGCTTAATCTAGCCACATCTTACATAGTTTAATTGACGGTAACATTTTGGTGCTAATTCTGTTGGTGTTTGACTAAACCAAAGTAAATTAGAAGGCACCCATGTCGTTACGTTTCGAAAGAAGTGAAAAATACAGCAATAATTAAAGGATATAGATAACGCAAAAACTCAAATACAGTCAAATTGTTCGGTTTAAAAATAAAAACCATATACCTATATTCTTTGAGTTTCCTTTAACAATCTTACATAATTTTTAACACATAATTTTAGTGTGATTGGCTTAGTAGCAATTCAGAAAGTCTCACTAATTACTTAAATACATTATACAGGTAACTACTTCAAAACCGCAAATATTTTTATTACCCAAAACGACCGCCACTTTCAAAATTAAGTTGGAAAGTTTAAAACCAACCTTTTAAACGCTAGTTTTCTTTGTGGTTTTTTTTAATTAGTTTTTTTAGAATTTTGCGTAATTTATGTTTGGCTACATAGTATGATGTTATATTAAGCGGCTGTGTAGCCAATGGTGACACCAATGCCTTCTTTGGGTCCTGAAGGTATCCTCAGTAACGTCTTCAACAGAAGCTTAAGCTCGTTGTAAGATTCGAAACCACGACCTACAGATCTTAAGCCAACGTCCAAAACCAACTGAGCCATCGCTTCAGAAAATTAAGATTTAAACTAACTAATTACATTTTAAACAGAACTAAAATTTAAGTCTGGATATATAAATACTCAAGGTCTTTTGACGATGACCTCAACCAGGGCACAATAAGTTAAAGCAACTACAAAAAAAATTAAGAAAAATCGCGGGCATTTTTTATATCAACGACCTCTAGCGGACTTCAAAGGCGAGACCAAATGATCACGCAAACTCGTCAGTTTCATTGATTTCACAGTTTAATCTCAATGACATGGTTATAGAGTTCAGATTTGATTGCTGTTACTTTTAGAAATTGATTCGTGTTAATGAATGATGATGATGGATGTATGAGTGACCTTCAAGTCTAGAGCTGACATGGATAAGCAGACTGTAGGTCATACGGGCGATGCTGAGAGACTGGTTAGGCAGTATACAAGTAGTCAGTACGAAAAGTCGATGATCAAACCACTTGATGAATTATAATCATGTAGTAATGGTATAGCAATAGCATCATAGCAATATCAGGAAAATAATAGCTTGTGGGTATTTTACTACAAACGATTACAGAACATATCCGAAAATTAATAAGTATTTTCTTTTATGTGATTAAGTGAATGAACGAACTGAGGGCCCACCTGGTGATCACTCGTGACGGGGATGATACGTCTCATGCGTATGTTAATTCACCGGCACCCACACCCTGTGTGTGTGCCGGTGAATTCACACCCGGTATTCCGGTGGACACACACACACACACTACTCTTTGGCGGCAGTACCTCTCCGAACGAATCTGGCAAAAGTTCCACTACTACTATAAATGTTTAATTCGTAACGTTAAAATATTCGATATAACTCTTAAAGATTAAAATACCTTTATAATATATTATAATCTTTAAGAGTTATCGAATATGAATGGAACATAGTAAAGCAATTATGTTATTAAAAGATCAGCATTGTGCTAAAGCTAAATACACAAGTTTATACATATTTTATGTGCCCAACCAGTTTGAGTTCTCTCTATAATGCCATTATTTATTATGTTGTGGTAATAAAAATCGGTGAAAATTCGATTAATTTAGCACAATCAAAGATTTAACGATAAATAGTGACAAATATTTCTCAAACAAGAGATTAGAAAGTCTACTTAAACGGGCTTTTTGTTGATAGTAATCTGCAACGATGAACAATAGTTAATGCGTTTGCGCAGCTTTCACAATATTATGAAATCTTATAGGTGTCCGCTGTATTTGATGCAATAATTTGATGCTGCATTATATGTACCCTCGTAGTTTCACTCGTTCTGAATTCTAACTATATTGATAAAAGTTAATTTTACAAAAATGTAAAAACTCCCGACCTGATGCAGTGGTAATGAGCTGATGATGTTCAAACGCCCAACAAATCTTCATAAATAAGAATATATAACTATATAGCTAAGAATAATCTCGATTACGTCAGCTTCCAAACAGAAAAAACCGTATTAAAATTGGGCCATTCCTTCGGGAGCCACGATGCCACAGACAGTCACACACATTATTCACCCCAAAATTATTACACCTTTCTTTCGTCACGCAATTGCTCATTTAAAATGCCTCTTAACGGTCACCCATCCAATCTCCGACCGAGCGGAGAGTTGCTTAATTTAGATGATCTATAAAGAATATCTAGGCAAGTTTCGCTACGAGCGCTTCACTATTAGCATGATTATCCGTAATACCAAAAAAACAGTTCTCCTTTTTATCCCTTGACGCAAAGAGTGGTGTTATAAAATTAACCGCTATGTGTGTATGTCTGTCGATCTGTGGTACCGTAGCTCTTTAACGGCTGAACCAATTTGGGTGCGATTTTTATTTTAAAAGTAGTTTTTTAATGTTGGTTGTTCTTAAACATGTTTTATCAAAATGGTTCAGCCATTTTGATAAAACATGTTCATCAGCTCATTATCGTTACACCAAGTCGCAGGTACTTACATTTTCGTTAAATGAACTTGTTGAATCATCTATCTGGTAACCCACAAGATTTCCTCGATACGCATATCCCAAACAGCTGTCCACTTTTTACTGCCTCTGATTGCACAAGGTGTTACTGCACCTGCAAAAGCGGATGTCAAGCCCAGCTACTTTATAAACCTTATGGTAATAATGATAAAACAGATTTTTGCGTGAACAGAGATTATAAGGTTTTTATGGCTTGAAATTCCCGTGAGTGATTCGGACCACTTGGAGATTTTTATGCTGGTTGTTATTATTATTGCGATTTAAAGATCGATGGTTGGCGAACGGTTAATTCTATCACAGATAGCTAAGTTGGTTGTCCTGCTTAGATACAAAGCATGTCCCGGGTTCCATCTCCTAGCTGGAGTAAGCATAAAACCCGTCGAAAAGAAAACGCCACACTGTTTCTTCTATTTTTAAGGATTTTTTTAGCGACCAAATCACACAGTAAACATTACAACAGTTTTTTTTTTTATTATAGCCTTTGTCACTCTCACAATCAAGACGATACTAATGATAGGTGTCATTAGATTCGTCTTAATTCTAAGAGCTAAAATCCATCAAGCTGTTTAGGCTACGGAGCGTGCCAAAAAAAATATACATACGCACATACATATAATACATACATACATTCACTCGAAAAAAATAACCCTCCTGGGGCAGTCGTTCAAAAATGAATACTTGGCCAATACACAAAATAATAGCAAGCCTAAATTGAGCAAGTGGCGAAAAGTAAAAGAAATTGGCTTGATGCAGCTAATTCCTACTGCACGTTTCCAGTCGTTATGAGCTGCCAGATCAAGCCAGATTTTTTAATTCTAAAAATTCTATGGGAAATTAATAATCTGCTTTGATATAAAAACAGTTATTGTAGGATCGCGCCCTCATAGCATATACGGAGGTTTATGTTTGATATTCTAGTTATAAAACCCGAATATCAGCCTTTGTTTCGCAATGTTTCCACCATTAGTAAAGATTGCAAGCTTTTAAAAGCGCTTGATCTTAAACTGTAATGCGCGAGTCGTGATTGATGAATAAATCGACAGAGTGTAGTGAATTTTTAATGAGCAAGCAGTTACGCCATTATCTGTGCTTGACAATTAATGTGATAGCTCAATCGTGACTGCAATTCACTAGGGCAGGCGGTATCTATAGCGTTTTAATTCCCGGGATCTTACAATACGGGCGCAATGGAGTGCGACTTACGACTTCTTATACTTCGGTCGGGGAGGACCTACGTCGTATTGCTGTTGTTATGGGCGGAGGCAACCACTTAACATCGGGTCGTCCTAACGACTATTATAGCCGGGACCGACATCTTAACGTGCCCTCCGAAGCACGGAAGCGCTCAGTTCAAATGCCGCTAAATGGTCACCCATCCAACTTCTGACCGGGCTGAAAGTTGCTTAACTTAGATGATCTGTGAAGAATAGCTAGGGAAGCCACTTTCAAAATCATTCGATAAATCATCACAATCAATCTTCGCAGCTCGCGTGATCAACTGACCACTTATAACCCCAATATTGCCTAATTCAACACCTCGGCTTCTACGTCCGTCTGTCCGGTGTTATTACCATCAATCTGATCTGATCATGTTCACGGTTGCACAATCGCATCCATTTACCATCAAATTACAGACATACACAACGTATGAAATTGCTTTCAGTTGCAGTATGCGTTGCTTGATTGTACACGCGCGGTTTAATCACTAGCTATAATTGATATTAAAATCAGGCGGAACATTGAAAAAAACATTGTAATTTTGTGGTTAATTTTGGTATTGTTAAATTAAGCGGTAAAGATATAGATGGGACATCTGCATGAAACAGATAGTTGCATAGTAATTTGCAGACACAGTTGCATAGTAATATGCGTGAGATTATTAACTTATAAGTATATAAAAGGTTTGATACTAGAATGTTACTCGCTCATGGGTTAGCGGCAACTAGTGTAATCACTTAAGATATTCGGTTTCTTTAGTATTATAGTTTTTTTATACCTACTACAAATAAGCTGAAGGCCTTCCTGATGTTAAGTGGCTAGATCTTCCCATATCAACTGCAATACGACATTATGTACTCCCCAGTTTAATTATTTATATATCGTTGTAGATAATTCAAACAAAATTTATTTCTTGTCCAATAAACATAATAATTACGTTACAGCTTTTGAACCACATGCGTAGTTATGTGGCGTGAGCTGTACAAAATGAACAACAAGGCCAATTTTGACGCACAGGAGAAAGCGAACGCTTTTCAATTATTAAATATGATTATACTTTACATACTAAAATTAAATATTATTTTAATACTTATTAGCCACTGCACGCGGCTTCGCTCGCTTTAATGTAGGTCTTTAATTTTGAATTTATTTCCTGCCTTTTTCTGTAGGCCTTATAACGTGCATGAAAAATGTCATGGTGATCGGTTGAGTAGTTAGGCGTGAAAATAAAGAGACGTAGTTTAAGTATAGTTAACAAATTCACATCCTCATTAATATAATAATAATACATAGATTACCCGAATTTATAATAATACAATCATAATTAAATGCTAATTAGTATTAATCTTATTTTTTTTTATGTTATACCTACCTCGTACTTTTCCTTTGTGAGTTTTTATACTGTAATCCTAACGGTTTGGTATTCAATCGTTTTTTTATGTGGCTGAGTGGTGTTAAGTGGTGGATGCCACCCCTGGTTGCACATATCCTAGTTCACTTAGGTCACATTCATTCTAAAGGTGCGATATAATACACGTGCAATAGCAGGGGATCGTAAGAGTCACCTATGTCTGCACGCTAAGTCCTAACCTACCTCTACTATATGGTGTCAAGCGTATGCCCCACGTGAATAAAAAGCCTTACGATTTGTAATAATACAATTTGCATTAAAAAAAAAAAAAATTTATCAAAGGACTTTTTGAAAATAACTCTCATAAAAACGTATTGACTTCCTATTACGTAGGTAAAAAAATATCATTACAAAAAACTGAACACCTGACTCACATATATCAAAGTGGGGACGAGTAATAAAAAGTAACAGAGAAGTGTTAAAACAATTCATGGAATTCAACAGAACCCAACAACAACAAATTACAGACTTCATGCTCATGGCTGCTGAAGTAAACCTAGCGCAAACACAATCCACACAGCACCTTATCAAAGCAGAATGAAGACGCAAGCAGGATAAGTACAAAAACAAAACAGTCTGTACTTAAAATAAGACTACCTAGATAGAATACTGTTTTCCCTGCGCCCAGTTCATTGACGTGGCCTTGGCGGTGTTGCCAGAAAAAAATATAGGATCGCACGATCTAAATTACGTCACCTTTAGTTTTGCCTACTATTATAATGAAGCATGTTTTTTTTACGGCTTTTTTACATGGAAAGCATTAAGGCTTTATTAGTTACAGATCATTTATCAAAAGTAATCGTTACGTCATATTTTTTATGTGATCTATGATGAAACCCGAAAGTGCCCATAGACTGTTACAGATATGGTTTGAACAAACGCCAGACTTACTAATAAAAACGTAGATATTATACATACATATTTTTAAGAATTCAAGAAAATTAACATTTTTGACTTTGTAATTTACCTACATTTACTAAGCTTCGAAAGCTATCCATACCTTTATCTGCTAAAATGACATTCAGTCAGAATCTGGCTTCATATTATACTCTAGGTTTTTGAAAACCGCAAAATTATTGCATATTTTGTTACTAACATGCGTGTATGAACTTCGGTACTCGGTGTTCAATTTCTGACCGACAAAAAACGTGTTCAATGTTTTATTTTATTTTCATGCGTTCACGTTACGTCTACTGAGTTCGTATTGTTTTGTTTTGGTACCGTTTTAATGAACACTTAATTATTATGCATTGGAAAATGTGTTGAATAATTTTGAAGATTTTTAATGATTTTTTTTTTTTATTCATCCTGGATCATTTGCGCGTTTTCGGACCTTCCTATAATTACTTATTTAAACTACAAAAAATAAAATGATCAAGTGCGATTTAGACTTGTCATATATCCGGACTAGCCATTGTATATTTTTTGATTATATGTTTGGTTAGGACGTATATCTTAGTAACACCTTTCTGTGATCCCTTTAAAGGTAAAAAAGACAGGCAAGCATGATTGAAGATGATTAGGTGTTTTTAGGTTCTCTTTACGTCTGGATACGGGACCCTCCAATCCATGATTATACTTCCACCTTACAGCATCCGTGGCTCTTTTGTCAGTCGGCAACGGGAAAGTCCATCAGTCACAAGTTTTCACCACACAATTGTTGAATAAGCCGTTTCCAAAGTAGCAAAACATAACCTCTTCATGCAAATTACGTTTACAACGGCGGCTGCAAAAACTCGTTTGTGTCCAGTACTTTATGGGAAGTTCTCGCGAATATGTAATAGTAACTTTCTCCATAAACGCACTCGATTGGAGATCGATCGATGCATGAGAATGGAAATTGTCTCATGTGTAGCTTTTTTCTTTTAAATGCTACCTTCGTTTTATATTTATTCTAGTGTGCTCTGCTAAAGCACTAGAATCGCTTTTTCGTTTAGTTTGAGAGTGAGGCATTCATCAACTATCATTTATTTATTAAAATTTGATTTCGCCTCACAACTCAATTTGTAGCTCTGCCTTCTGCGATTATCTCATGGGTTCTATACCCATCCAATACGAACATCTATGTGATGAATATAAATGTTTAATCTATGTATGGATATTTATGTCTATTTACTATACGTATGGATTTACAGAAATAATACAAAACATTCATAGGCAAGTATCAATGATATGGTTGCATCAGTGAAATGGTTCCCATAGTACAAGCTATCCTTCGTTTAGACCTAGATGGCGCTGATGGCTTGAAATGTCCATGAATATGTGTATGTGTGTTTGTAATGAAGTCATCCATACAATTATAAGAGAAGTATTACATTTTATATGTGCTGTCTTTTTCTTCTTGCGAGTCAACAGCCCATCATAATATTTAACATTAAAGCAAATTACTGTAATTATTGTATCCAATTCAAAATGTTTCTTCGGATACTACGCGTCCTAAAATATCTCAACTTATCGTTGCTTAGTTCAGAGAAAGCGTATTTTTTTTCTATTCACTATATAGTATTGTGTAATATAATAGAAATTACGAACGATTGAATTGACATGAGTTGCATAAAGACTGATTTGAATTGATCAATACATGGTCTAGTAGATGTAGTATTTATCTGCTCTTCAAGAATGAGTCGGTGAAATTTCAAGTGATTAGTGAGGTGGCTTAGAGTTAGAATATTGCATAACATTACAAATATTTCTTTTGACAAAACTGATCCATCATTCTAGCTTAAAATGGGACACCAAAAGACTCAAAGGACTGTCTTATTGAACTAGTCTATTGATAACTGTAGTGAGAGTGATATTTGTACAAATAACAAACATACAAAGAATATGAACAAAGCGCCTTCATCTTAACTAGAGACCGTAAACGCCAACGGACCAAGTTTGTCCGGAGAAATACTGCCACCACATCTGTAATCCGCCGCCAAGTCGTATACTCGCGCTGCAGTGTTCCAGTGGAAAGGTGTGGGTGCTCAGAGCGACGAGCGACACGCGATGCAAGTTGAGTTTTCTCATACTTCAAGATGGAAAGACCTTAATTTATGAGTCCTGAATTATTACTGTTGTTGTTTTTGGCAGCGGTTACCATTTACATAAAAGAAGACGTATTTAACTCACCGCTTGTATTTCGTATTTGACCATAGTTTTCCTCGGTTACTAGACATGAAGATGGAACGTCTCATGTCCGTGTTCTGAGTAAAAATAGAGTCGTATTATCAAGGTTATTTAGTGCACCACAACCTGAAACTTGTGCTATCACTTGTCCTCTCCACTTTTCCGAACTTATTTACTAGGCGCATACTTAACTGTATTAACATCTCGAAAATATATAAATGTTGACATCCATTTTGATGAATTTCCTGTATTTTGCAAGGAAATTTAATCCCGGAATCGGTAGACAAATGATGAAATTAATGTAATAAATATGTATATGTAACTTTCCGGAACATTACACCAGCACTTTTGATTTCACGCCTGTCTCGGAGTGTATTTCCATTCGAAACTTGTTGCACGTCAGATAGATTTAAAACGACACGGTCCTGTGCATTGGTGCGAAAAAACAAGGTGGACTTGACAATTTCACACCAACTTTGCTACTCGATCTGGTTACATAGATAAGGTAATAGAAGCAGACATGGCGATGCGGTTTAAAAGAAAGATAGAAAGGAAGGCTTTGGGATAATAATAATAACATAAGTAATGTTATTATTATTATCTATCTTTTATTATACGTTTTTGGGGTGTCCAATGGCTCGCGTCCGTAGGTTTGATACCCTACACGTACCCCCTGTTAGGTACTATGGAGCAACCAAAAGTAGCAGTAGAACTTGTGCCAGGTTCGTCCGGAGAGGTACTGCCACATTACTAGCATTACTGTGTTCAGGTGGAGGGGTGTTTTTGCCGGTGAAATCACATGAAGCAATGTTACTGTTTTCATCTGTCTGGTTCTCCACGAACTTCTTCTAAACTGCGCAACGTATTTGAATATTCACTATGATTCAGGGGTTTTTTTTAGGAAGGTTTATTGTATGTACTTACATGCATATTATAATAGGGAAAAACCGAGTATTTCAATTATTTGTAATGATGTCGTATAAAACATATTTTTGGGCGCCCATATTGCCAATGCTGAATTAACCTTATAAGACTGATTAAAATGATGTAGAACGGAATTGTATTACGACCTACGTCACACACACTGCACTACCGTGCCCAAGCCGAGGCGGGTCGATAGAACATAGCAAAAGATTTGGTGTAGTGCATTATCGATGATCTCATAAATTCAAATCTACGCAACGCGCTAGTTGTAATTTTTTATTAAAATTTATCTGATTCAGTACCGCTTGACCCACCCATGACTAAGTTGGCAAGTTTTTGCCGCCATTCCGAGAACGAGCTAGCAAACTATATTCGGCCAGCTGAAAAACGAGGTTTCTAGCCTATGATTAAATCGTTTTTATACTCCTTGATTAGTCCCACTAAATAATACCTTATTTAAACCGTTCTATAGGTTCTTTTCACTTATTTAATGTATGTAAATGTGAGCAGGATTTTAGATCACGATCACTCTCGTACAGTTAGATTTTGATATATATTGTAATATCTCTGTTTGGCGTATTGTATGTTGAACTTTTGACCATCTAACGGTGTGACGTTTAGTCTAATGATTTTGTATTGTTGTTTCAGGTATGTAAATGCAGCTAGTTCCTGTATGTGATGAGTATATAACTATTTAAGTAGGTAATTATGTTGTTTTATTTTTGATGATTGACCTTTTTCACCATCGAGTGTCGAGTGTCGGCGCCTTTTTAACAGACGCCAAACTTATCAATAAGACCACGACAACTTAAATAAATAATGAATTTTACAAATAGACGCTTCCACATACATTCTGTACATATCTTATGTATTTGAATTTTGACAACTTTTTTCATCTTTTCAAAACTTAGTTATAGTTTGAATTGTCAGTTAGTAAACTCATTTATTCCATTTAGAGCTCAAGTATCGTTTGGAATATGAAGCTGGGCCATCCATTAATTTTGTATGAATTGTTTTTTTTTCATTATGTCGTTGATCCGCTTTATTTAGTATACAATATTTCGGTATACAGCTCAGAGTTAGAGCATTAATTAAAACTTACTTAGAAGAATTTGACTGACGTCACTGTTTGTTGAAAAAAATATTATTTGCGTTATTTTTCCTTGTTGCATACGGTGGAGAGAAAGCTGTCCACTATTGAAATAATTTGGATGCTGCGTTACCGACAATAGTGAACATATTGAGGGTGTAATGATTAATTTGTTTCATCCCCTTCGTTGTTTTGATCGATTTTGCTTGTGATACTCATATTTTTATTTTGAATGGAGCCTGATAAATTGTATGTTTGAGTTCCTCGATCTATAATAATTCACCATGGATTTAAATGAGTAGGCTAACATAGCTCATTTTACTCAGAGAATCATCTCTGAGTAAACTGATCTAAGTGTCGGAAATGCTAGGATCGTGAGTTCAGTTCTCTCGTGTCGTTGAACAAATGTTTTTCAAGGAATATTTGTTTGACGTATTAACGTCAACAACTATCATTATTTCAGCTTCTAAAATCTATGATTGTGTTTTTGTAATTATTTTCCATTTCCATATTACGCGTTAAAATAAAGTTTCTTATCTTACAAAGTTACAAAATAAATTATAAAGTAAAAGTTAATTGAAAATATTACAAAGTTAACGCGTTGCACGCTATTCAGTTTGGTGGAAAAGTAAGATTACTTTTGGCCGTCGTAATGGTTTAAATAATTGACAATTAAATGCCCTTTTGTGTCGCTAGATGGCCCTTTACATAACTAATCTCATGTTGCATGACTAATCTTCTTCTATGGTATGACTTAATCAGAGACACTCTAGGATTAGGGCCAATGCGTACAACGTAAAAATGATGACACCGATACGTCTGAGAAATAATTGACTGATTTAAAAATCGATTGAACCGACTTCAATATTTCAATTATTTATTTCACCCCTAATTCAATTTCTTCATGACATTTGTGTGAGACTAACTTGGAGGGACATTCTATAAAATTAAAAAATGAATAATCATAATCGTTCCGAAATTGGCGTACAAACACACAAAAACACCTACAGCTGAAAAAACCAAGATATGTGACTTGACAAGCTGATGCGCAAGCTCATTGGATGCTCCCATCTTGATGGGTATACTGTCTACTGCCTAGAAGAGCAGAGATTCAGTCGTATTGTTGTTCTTCCACGTCAGGTGCTCCTGTTGAGATATTGGTGGTTCGGTTTTGATGTTTCAACTTATTTACCTTGATTTTGTCAATATGATAGAGGTATCCTCTGCACATAAAAACAGCGACTTCAACCTCCCCGTGTGAAATATTTTGCAATGAGGAAGCGATCTCACAACAAGTTCAAAGCACGTTTTCTTCTGGAAATTGAGTTTATTTCTATACTTTTATTCTATCGAAAAAACGAACCTTAAATAAACCTAGCACATTATATCGTGGCGATTTATCAGTTAAAACCGTAACTAAACAATCTGCACAGATTTTTCATACCGACGAATGGTACCGATAAGGTAGTTATTAGGCATCACTCTTTCAGCGTACCGGAAGTGGATTTTCCAATTTAAATGTGGGAACTGATTCTTGCAATAAATGGACATGAATCGAGTTCCGACCGTATTTCGCGGTTGCATTATGTATTGTCACGAACTGTCCAGCCTTGGATTGCATTTGTACAGCTGCGGCGAAGTGGAATATTGTCTGTGCCACGTCACTCGTAATCATTTGTTGCTAAATAATAGCAAATTGCCTGTATCCCGATAGATTTATACGTTTTGTTGGGCTTCAGAGAACAGTAGTTACTATTTTGTTCTCTTGAACTATGGCGTACTGGACAAAACACTAGTTTTTGAATAAATATAAAATTTCATTACAATATAATACCTTTTTCGGGGGATGCAGAGGCTACGAGATATTGTAAAAATATTGTTCTATAGTTTCAGTGGCACTGATTTGCAGTAACATAAATTATCTATACCTCCATTATAGAAATAAAGACGAACCATTTTAAAATTAGTGTCGGAAAATTGGCCTTAAATGATTCTTAGTTTTTTTTTTATAAATGTATAATAGATTATTCTGCAGCGCTCTATTAAACTAGCCTTAGTTTACTTAGATAACCTAGTTCCTCGATTATTTCTGACCGAATCGATAAACTTTTACTAGTTACAAATTGCTAATTGATTATGTTTCTACTTTCGCTATTCTTTACGATCTTTAATCAATTTATTTGTTTACCCTTATTATTTTTTAACAAACTTTATTTTATTTATTTTTCGTATTTGTGTTTACCGGCTCCGTAGCTTAGTAGGTTGAGCAGCTCTACCTGCGAAACGAGGGGTCCCGGGTGGGGCAGACTTTGTGTGATGAGCGTAAAGTTTGTTCTCGGATCTTAGTTGTATATCTTGTGTTTCTGTATTAGTTCATGCCATCTGCAACACAGGGAATCTTGGTGCAGGGACCGCATTTTTTTTTTAAAAGCGCAGCTTATGAATTAAAAATGTTTCGATAATTTTTTCTTTATTCAAATATTTTCTTTAGTATACATATGTATATACGTACATTAACTCCACAATTATATGTTTACTTAACTAATATTGGCTTAATTACGAAAGTTAACAAGTAATTTTAATTAATCTTTACTTAAAGATGCGCGAATGAAAATTTAAACACCCATGAAATGATACCCCATACACCGCATATTAACTGTTATTGTATGGTTTGCCTCTTTTGCATTAGTTTTTTTTTATGAATTCTTTAAACTATTCTATAGCTATTCTAAATTCATGTTCCTGTGTTTGGTGCCAGTAGTCACACGAGTTGAATTGCTGTGATATATGGACACTCATATTATGCAGATAATAGAAGAAACTACGTTACGGAACTCAATGTTGTAATGTTTCATCCCCACGCTTTAACTAAAAGTAGGTAACAAAAATAATAATCAAAGAACGTAATGTACGCTGACCCAAAAACTGTTACGAACTGTATCAATAGATCATCTCGATTGTGACAACAAAGCGTGGTGAGCTGAGAATGATTTCAGATCACTCTTTGTTTCAGCTTATATCTTAAAAGGATCTGAGCGTGATATAATATCCGACAAATTAAGATCGACGCCATTAAGATTAAGTAATTAGAAGTCATTATGAAAGTAGTCGGATTTGAATATGAGAATATGCCGCAACCCAAATCGAGTGACGACTTGTTTGAATATGTTAATGCTGATTTGGAGATTATATTGTGTGAATTTAATGATGTAACATATGAAAGAAATGAGCTTTCAACGATAAAGGATATTAGGAATGTTTCATTGAAGAGAGATGATACGGAAGCACATCCGGTGATTATTAGCATTCCAAACAACATGGGTCATAAACAATTTAAAATCAAACGAAAATCATCAAACGCTTTCGAAAATGAAATTTAAATTGATGACCTAGCTTGCTTAGATGTTCTTCACAGATCATCTTTGTAAAGCATCTTGTCTGGTTTACACCTGGTCAATAACTGGATGGGTTCCCGTTCAGTGGCATTTAGATTAAATGCTTCCGTGCTTCGGAAGGCACGTTAAGATTTCGAACCCGGCTCTACTAGCCGATATGCCAAGTTGGAAGACATCAGGCGGCTTGAAGTTTCCGATACCATATGATACGATGAATAATAGGTAGTTGTTCCAATTATGTAGATAGAATTAGTTATTATATTGTACAATATAATAATTTTGAAAACGTAAATATCGTTTATTCCGTATAAAATAAATCACTAAAATAGCACAAGATATACGTCTTTTATTTTCTTCGTTCGTGAGTTAATCTGGCACCAAGCAAATCTGTACAACTGTATAATTTATACAGAGAATTCAATTTAGCTAAATAGTTTTCTATTGCATTAGAATAAGGCAACTGACAGAAATTTAAGGTGTGCTAACTAAAACGGTTAAGCTATTTATGGTCACGCTTGCAAAATTATAGACCTTAGACAATGATAAACTGTTCGACAAAACCGGCCTAATTCTGATCGACAAACGAGTGATGTTAATCAAGTTAACTATAACCATCAATTTAAAATGGACGATCAATTTGGAGATGAAATTACAGGGCACGCAAGCAGCTATTTAGAAGCATCTGTCAAATAAAATAAATATGATGCTTGAACAGATGGAGGCACAATGAAATGGTACTAGAGGTCCCTAAATTACAACAAATAGAGCTATATTGGGCTGAAGTTATTAACAAATGGTACGGATGTAGGTATTAAATAAAATGGAAATATTTAATGGCTTTATTTCATGTTATTTATTGTACATAGTATGTATAATATTGTGTTATGCTTGATGTATAATTTTGATTTTTAATTTTTGTGTGTGTATTTTTCTTTTTGGATATGTAATATCATTAACGATCTAGTAGCATAACGGTTCGAGGAGCAAATTATGACATGTTACACATATCTAATCTTGGAATCTGTAAGTTTTGTGCGAGATGTGTTTATGTTCCTGCGATTCATATCGTAGTAGTTGCAATTTTGCAGTTGTGCAATTATTTGCGGTTTTTTACTTTCACTCTTCATATATTTGACTGAGCACTCGATAAATTGCTTTATGTTATTAAAAAGTTACGAGCTTTTAAAGTTGACAACTTAATATACCATAAACATCGATATGGCAACATCGTTATTTTAATAACTAGCTTTTGAAAAAATAAACTCCTTTCATCTGCCTTTCTGTTTTTCTTATCAACATTTTAATTTAAGAAAATATTTGCCTGTTTGTATGAATATTGTTTTAATTAAACAGTAAGTTACATATTATACATATTATACAATAGTATGAATAATCTACTAGCTACCTACTCGAAAATATAGTTGAGCACTCAGCGGATTAAGCATCCGCAAGCAACTATATTTTCGAGTCCAATTTTCTAAAGATATGAATTACCAAACAGATAACACCACACCCCTTATCCATTAATTTTCTATCCCCTTCATGAAGTTTTAAGCAATCTGTGTTCATTAGTTAAAAAAAAAAGATAATTTGTTACACCCTTCTCTCTGTCACAGTATAGAGACCATAAAGAAGACGTAGCACGAACAATTTTGTCAAAATATTGTTTTCGTCTGCGTCAGTAGTAATATAATATATAGGAATAATTTGCGAGTACGCACGATTAACTTAATCGGAAATAATGCAGATCTTACTCATATAATTAATAGGCGTATTATCATTGGATATTAAACTGAACAATCGCAAATGCTCTATCACTACATAGTATAAAACTAAGTCGCTTTCTCTGTCCCTATATCCCTATATATGCTTAAATCTTTAAAATACGCAACCGATTTTGATTACACTATGTCCTGGGTCCGTGTACATTAGATACGGGTCGGGGCGGATGTCTATTGAATTATCTGGTGGTGATTGAATGTTTGGATAGTTTTATGTGTTGAAAAACATGGACGACAGGCGCATCCTTCGGTTACAATGATGACGATATAAATAAACATTTGTTGAGGATGTGTTCATTTAGGAATAACTTCGATCAGGAATCTTTTAGAAACATGTATATTAAGTTTTTTTTGTAGTATCGCACTAGGCTATTCATTCTACTGCAGGAAGACGAGCCTACATAATACAATTTAATGAAAGAGTAATAAAAAGAATATATTATGATTGTAATTATTATTTGGAACTAAAACAGATTTACACTTTTAAACCATGCTATTTGCAAAAGTGTAACAGTGTTGCAGATAACACCTCCACGACAGTGTTAGCCCAAAAGATTCAGATTTGCTTGTGTAAACATTCGAAAAATAATCGTGAATAACCTATAATCATAGGATACATATATTTATAAAACACTATGTGACTCGACAGATGTTTTCCTGCTTTGATTTCATAATTTGACAATCATATCCTTTTCCCGCGAATTTTCCAATAAAATAAATTTTAAGAGTTGCAATCAAATACCTAACCAAAATTTTTCTTTACTTTTCAATTGAATTTCAATCTCGATTTAATGTTGACGTATCCTATTTCAGTCATCTCATCAATATACGAGTATATAGGGGTGATTTGGGTGGTACAGCAGCTGTGCAATGTAAACATGCGAGGGTGTGTATGTACAACAGGGGTCAATATGCTCGCTTACTTGCGTATGCGCACGTTTTAGCACCGTCACTAAGCATTCATCTCAGCTGCTATTTTTATTGTTTTATGATGACATTTATTTTATATATAACAAATAAAGAAATCAAAAAATTAAAGCGCTCTTATTGATTTTCATTAAATATACAAATAGTCCCCGAAGTCGATGATAACAAAAGGAAAAATCCTTAAACTTCTACATAGTCTCATTAGATTTCAATTCATAATGAATAAACATCGCTACTATTATATTATTTATGTAGTATCGAAAATTATACGCTCGATTGTCTAACGCACCGCCAGACTACTAAATGCTAATTATATGTTAATTGACTGATTAGCATACATAATGATATGGAGCCCATCATTCAAGTTGTCTAATTATGAGTCATATAATGGTCAAGGTTATTTTTGTTGACAAACCTATATTTCGTAAATTTATTATGTATATATATTATGGTTATAGTTATCCCAGTTGTCAACATATTACAGGTTGACAAGATCTGGTTAGTAGCCGTGAACCTTGAGCCAATTTTTCCAAAGAAGTTATGCCACGATACATAAAATTCTACCGTAGAGCAATGGCGCACTTGTACTGTTGACATATTTCGATTGACAGGTGTGAATGCCGATGAAATTACAGACATAAGATTTAATCCTGAATTCTGTATGTCTCTGAGTGACGGACGCAACACAGACAAGTCTACTTGGAAGAGGATCTAAGTGGTTAGGCTGCTATTATGGGCAGAGCACTTTACATCAGGTTGGTCGTCAGCTCGTTCCGTCACATTTTAAGACCTTTAAAACATTACTTGCACACAGATATCGTATTTTATTCAGACAAAAAAAAATCAAATCCGCTAGCTCGTATCAACTCCATGCAACACTATTTTGTTCGAATCTCAATCGGTTCATATCTGTCAAACCTGTCATCATCAAGGTGCGAAATAAATATATCTCTAAGATCTTGAAACCTGATACTTCCTGTAACCGATTCCTACCGACCTTTAAAATTATCTCGAACATAGCGTGTAAAGTTTTCCTGTACAAAATTGTTGCGCACGCACACTTAGCAATTATATTTTTTACTCAACAAAATAACCTCACCTCGCTTCCGAGCGAAATACAAGTAACGAAGGATCGTGACGAACAGACAGAGCGACGCCAGTTCATAACGAGGCTGCGCGCGCACGATATAATAGCAAGTCGTGTAGGACGTAAATCATTGGAACAAGTGAGAACTTACTATTAAGTAAGTTCTCCGATTTATATGGACTTGTCACATAGAGAACCGATTGTTGAAAATTAAGGTCCAGTTTTTTCCAGGGAAAAGTAAGTATTTTATTCCGATCATAATGTTATTTAGCTTGTCACAAACTTGTCAAAATGGTGAGAGAAATGTGGAAGCCTATGTCTAGTAGTGGAATAAGGTAGATGATTATTACGATGATTTATGCGCACGAGTGGAAGCGGCAGAAGAGTAATTCGAATACAAAATTGACATTCTGTTTGAATATCGGAATAGCTGCAAAGGACTAGAATCCGTTGCTGCGAGTCTTTTTCCTCAGCAGTCTAATTCGTGAATTTTCGAGAAGAGTGAATAGGTAGGTATACTTACTATCAGGTGAGATGGCCGTCAAACGCTTGTTTATAATATAAAACAAGTTCTTGGTGAAATTTCTATGACCTCGAGACTTGGACAAAATTGGATTTTCAAAATCGGTCCGCAACTGACGGAGAATACGATGAATATACAATACATAAAAAGGTACATACGGTCGAACATAACATTAATAAGATTTTTAGCCTATTTGTTTTTCTTTTTACATGCATATGGTTTCCTTTATTCACTACCATACGTATGATAACGTAGCTGAGTTGCTGTAAATAATGTGCAACATACATATGTTATATAGTACCTACATAGGTACTATATAATAAGAGGGCATCCAGCTGATCTCGATGATATGACCAGCGGTATATTGAATGCTCTCGACAGTTTTACACATATCCAGTTCAATTGATTAGTAATCGTTTACTCACTAACATAATACATCCATTAAACCACATAATATTATCAACTGAAAAGTATTCAAAGCCATGTCTGTTCATGTGAATGCTGTCCAGCTCTCGTTCACGCGTTATTTAATGATCTTTACGGTTCTATTATAACCTTTTCGATCTGGAGTGCGGCATCTGTGATGCAGTACACTTGCAATGTGAAAATTACACTAATTGCACGCAACACTCAAGGTTGTTGCGTGCAATTAAGTCCGCTAATATTGCTAACAAATTCGTAACAATTGTTCTTTAGTGTGCCGATGGTAATACAAATGATTTGTTTCCTTTTCTTTATATGACTGAAGTGATGGTACGATCAGGCGGTCCACCTCATTTTATGTGGTTACCACCGGCCATAAACAACCAAAATAGGACTCATACTTTAGTAGGGGTAGACCCCTACTAAAGTATAAAAAAAACACAAGTTGCATCGCATTTCGCCCATCTCTCTGAGACGGGAATGATACGCCTCAAGTGCCTGTAATTTCACCGGCGCGAACACCCTTCCAACGGAACTCAGCTACGAGTGCAAATGCTTTTTTTTTTTTGTAAGTATTTCTGAAAATGCCGGAAGAAAATTGAATAAGTACGTAATGTATTTTGATTTTGCCTTAGAATTATAAATATGAGAATAGAAAGGCCAAAGATAATCAAATACAATCACACAATCAATACGAGGACATTCTTCACGGAAGGAAAGCCGAGCACGAAACTATTAGCCAACTGCAATTTGGCTATACTGGGGATAATTTCTCTGTCACAGTTGAAGACCCATTACAAGAGAGCACATCTTGGAAGTTCCGTCAAATATTTCCGTTTATATATTTCACTGAATACTTTTTGTATGTGAGGATGTGACAGAACACGTTGAAGACCCACCTGGTGGGAAGTGGCGTACAACACCAATCCAACTCATAATAAGAATTGGATATTAGACCGAGTTGTAATTATCCTGCTGTGTCCATCACCCGATACGGGGATGTAACGTCTCAGGGAACTTGTCACTAGTTCTACTGCTTCTTTTGGTTGCTTCTTTCACACCACCCAGGAGATACGCGTAGGAATTCTAAGGGTACTCTCCTGCGAATTCGTTCAATTTGACCGCCTAAGACGTTTTTTATATTGTTAAATTTCAAGAGTTTGTCTCTGTGTGGACAGTACAGATTTCTATAAATATTATAATATTTCTAAAATGTTCTTTAAATACAGCACAACCACTGCTGCCACTACTTGGATATATTTTAATAACAATAGTTAGTCAGCAATTTAGCTGTAGATGAGGAAACTTATATAATTTTGTTCCTTTCATAGTTGAAGACCTGTAGAAGTTGTAAATATTCGAATCAATACTCTTGGGGTATGAAATAGTTAAAGAATGCGTGCAATTCTATTTATAACATTTCTAATTATTTGATTTTTTCGACTATCGTAAATATATTTAAATTAAATAAATATCTTCGTGGTTAAGTGTCTAGTGTTAAAAAAAAATACTAAAAAAATATTTATATACGTAAGTGCAACTTTGAATTTAGTTTCATTGTTCGCTGTTGTTTCCTGGCGTGATGTATAAATCAATTCGAACCGGTCTAATTGATTCGTGAACTAATCGGTTGCATTGTCCCTTCGGAATCAATAACTATCGCCGGTGTCATTCTATTGTGTAAGTATTTAATTTGTATTAATCTTCTGTGAAAGTTTTCAGAGTACCAATTTTGACTGACATTTATTGAATGTACACGTTTTACTTTGTAAGTGTCATGATACTTCAATTTGCATCTCTTATACTGGCTTGTAATTTTTATTTTTTGTTTATCAACTTAACTTCAATAATTTTTTTACGGAACGAGAAAATATTAAAGTCTCCCGGAATATTGGGAAAAATTCAAAGTATATTTGGCTTACTAATGACTCGGACAATATATATTCGGAAACAGTGTCCGAATTGACACATTTTTTTTCTGACGGCTGTTACTATTGCGTATGCAAATATTGTTGACAAATTATGAGTCAAGATTATGAACGTCGGGTCAGCTAAAATTTTAATAAATTATGGGAACTGTTATTATACAATTTTAACCGACTCAGAAAAAGAAGGAGGTTTTAAATTCGGCTGTATGTTTTATAGCGCGATTTCTTCGCATATTGTGGACCTATTTGGATGATTATTTTTCTTTTGGAAATTGTGGAATTTCTTCCCTAGGACATTCGATTTTAAACCAGCCAATTATTATATTTATAAACTAATATACCATAGGTATATATATATATATTTCCTCTTATTTTGTATACATTTGAACCTCATCGGTTTATTACTCTCTTATTTTTTGTACCACTACATCCACTGTTAATCGAATTATGCATTCAATGTACGGATAACACCTGGAATAAGATTGCATAAGTTTGTCTTCCTGTACTAAAGGACATGACTTACCAGAATTACGTTACATAATATCTTTAAAAGATTACAGTTTCTATCAATATGTTTTTCCTCCATGCGGCTGTTAAATTTTGCATTGCTCTCATAAACCTAACTTTCTCTCAACGTGTAAGCTGTTAAAGTAATTGATTTAAAGCAATATGATGTCAATCAAACTAACGCTTTGCCTTATTCAGAACTAAAATTGCCTATTTGAAATAATAGCTCGACACGCTCCTGCTTTTCTTTATTCGCCAGTTTATTACAGGTACATCGTACTAAACTCAACTATTATAATATTATATCACGAATGCCTATCAGTATATTTTTTTCATGATTGGTTGTTTTGGACTTGTCTTGGGGGCCAAGTACAATAGCTCGCGTTCGTAAAGATACCCTTAGAATCTCTACACGTGTCCCGTGGGTGTAGCGAAAGTAGTAGTAGAACTTATGCCTGGAATCTGTCTCTAAGCAGTTTGGCCTGTGTTCCGGAACATGGGTGTCATATCCGACTCGGGGGATGGACGCAGTAGAATGAATAACAGCAACTCAGACTAAGATCCAAATCTTATTCTGAGTTGGATTGCTATTGTTTTGACGCGTTCCGTCACGTCCTCACATAAAAAATGTATTTAAAATTTTACGATCTCCCGATATGAACCTCTTATGAACCCGATATGATATCTCTTATTTCATTGCTCCTTTGTTTAACGATATTACCTAAAAGTTTACTTATTAGAAGCGTGTAATATACGGCCAGAAGAAATAGGTATTAATGTTTATTATTATTTTATTGCTTCTGTTGTCTTTATTACGGTCTTAAATACTATTTGTTCTAGTAGTTATCGAATAGCTCAACTCTTTACTGCCAATATTCTATAAACAGATTAACAGAGATTGACTAATGGCGGCCGGTTTATGCATAGGTGTCATTACACGTTATGGTTATGGGTAGGAAATGAACAATGTCTTGTGAAAGTTATCACACTGTTTTAGACTTTAACCGCCGCGCTTAAGGTATATGCATCGTTCCGATTTGTCTTCCGCTCTACATCTATGGTAGGTCTTACCTACAGTAAGACTTTGATGGATTAAGCGTAAAGTAGCTGCATCATTGATAATTATCTTATCAATTTATGCAGTGGTTGTCAATTCATATTTATTCCTAAAGGTCACGACAAGGTGGTCTAGAAGAAAGTTTGATAGTTTCTTTTATGAGGTTTGGTTTGGGATTTGTGTTTTAATTGGCTGTTTAATAAAAAGAAAAACTCATATTTTCTCAGAAGCTGCACCTCATATGTCAGTGATAATTTTTAATGGCTGTCTGCAAACATGATTAATTTTACTGAAGGATTATTTTTATCTGAAGCTAATAAAGTTTATCGTAATGCAATTCTAGTGTTGAAATTGTTATCATTACTAAAATATCCTTTCATGTTACTCACGAGTAAGTTACATTAGTCTGCTTTGTCTGCAGTGCATTGTTAACGAAAAAATAACTATTTCATTAATTCATAATAAGCAAGAGAGCGTGGTGGCCCAAGGGCCCAGACCGACTTTCAATCTAATGGTCGCTGGTTCAAACCCACACGTGCACCAATGAGATTTTCACTTGAAAAAATTATGTGCGCAATACCATGTTCTCGAAACGGTGAAGGAAAACATCGTGAGGAAACCTACATGTCTTGGAACCAAAAATTCGAAGACATGTGACATCTACTAATTCAATCACTCTCGAGAGTACGCCGGAGTATAGGCAGTAACATGCCCGTCTCAGGGCGACTTGCGTCTTCTCATACTTTAGGAGGGGAAAACCTGAGTTGTATTTTTGTTATTTATGGGCGGCAGTAACCACTTAAGATCAGATGGGGTGTCTGCTCGGCTCGTCACTTTAGTCGCATAAAACAACTTGTAGCCAATTCAAGACCTTCTCCAGAACTGTAGATACTGTGTTTTTATAGGTCTAATAACTTGGTCTTGCATCCGCGAGATTTAAATCAGTATGTCGAGATAACTGCAAATTATACTCCTTATGTCTAGCAGTATATAAATCATATCGTTGTCCTTAATTCATACGTCCTAGATATCTCTCGACTGCGAACAGCATTCATAACACTGCTTTATAGGACTACCGATCGATATTTTATCGTGTGTTTCTAACACTATCGCTTCTTTATCATCTTTGGAAAGGGTTCCTGGATTAAGTTGTTGAGCTTTATCTAATAAATTAGATTCTAGTTTATGTGTACTTATGTTTATATCTTGTTAGGTTGCAACATTATTTACTTTTCAATTAGGATGAATGACTAGGATATCGATGCATCGAAATGTGTGTCGTACTTAGTGAAGTCCAGGCTATTTTTATGATCATAAGTTTTGACTACAATATAAATATCAAGTTCCTAGTGTACCAATTAGTTTAAACGATCAATCGCTCTTGTTTGTCCAATGAAACCAATTCATCCTTCACTCGTCTTCATCACTCAACCATGTTTGTATTAATTTTACGCACAATATTATATATATATGAAAGTTATCTTTCCATGTATCACGTATATTCACTCTTTTTTTTTTTTTTTTACTTTTGTCTTTTGTAATATCTGAAAATTCCTAATTGAAACTTGAAGGTTTTATTACTTCTTTTGTAACTTAGAA
Source organism: Aplocera efformata (assembly GCA_921293045.1). Taxonomy (NCBI): domain Eukaryota; kingdom Metazoa; phylum Arthropoda; class Insecta; order Lepidoptera; family Geometridae; genus Aplocera; species Aplocera efformata. Next base: position 6,607,735 of record OV121057.1, read on the forward strand.
GATCCCTTTCATTTTCTACTTAAAAACGATTCGAATCCTGTATCTGATATGTTTGTTTTTACATACACTCATGTTTACTTTGTATGTATCCAATAACATAAACTTAATACTTTATGAACTCATACAAAATCTTGTTGTCATCGCAATTGATACTGATTACTGTAACAATTTGGCCTACAAATTGTCATGTGTGGAAATGTAACGAGGCGAATTATATTGCCTATGTGTTCTATTAGTCAGTTTCAATGGACGAGTAACAAATTATGGCTATTTGGTGAACGTAAACAAACGAATTTATGACTTTAGCATACCTACTGTTGTTTTCTTGCGAAACACTAAAAGATAATATTTTAAATTTGTTAGTTTCAAGATGAATAATGATAATGATATTTGAAAATAATTCTTACCAACGAGCGCATGCAAACAGAAATGTTTATCGTTAACAGAATTGTGTAACTTGGCCCAAGTTCTACTGCTACTTGAAACTGTAAATGCAAAAAGAACAGGACTGAACACGATATCGTTTGTGGTTGTCGATATATCCCACCACGTGGCTATTCCGTTAGATTCTCACTAAATACTTATGTAATCCTATCTTTGTCATCAGTATGCACTATGTTTATATATACTACTTTTCCCTTTTCGTACAATTAACGAAGATGATTTGGTGGCAGTCTTATTATTATTTCCTATATCATATATGATATTATTATTAAGATCTAAAATTTATGTTATACTAGCGAACCGCCTCGGCTTCCCACGGTAGGAACGTTTGTGTGACTTAGGTACATATAAACTCCTTCCTTATTTTGATATCTTTCGTAAATTTTAGACAGCATTGGCAATGTCGCTTACAAACTTACGTAAAAAAATATTATTTTTCGATTTCATTACAAATCATTGAAATTCTTGACTTTTCTATGCTGCATGTATTATCAAACCTTGTGTATCTATTTTATCAAAATCTGTTGCGTGGTTTAAAAGTTAGCGAATAAATGTAGCGAATATGAAAACAGTAACTTTACTTTAAACTATTTAGAGATATTTACGTTAATGAATAGCGTAATGTATTCAAATCCGACCAATTTATCCGCATCATAATCTATATCCCACATCGGTGTTCCTTTCTCCGCAATATTAAATACAGTAAAACTGGTTGTACCAATCTTATTATTTTATAGTTTGCGAATCGTGCTTGTATATAGGTCAATGGCACCGTAATTGAACAAGCAGAACAAGTTGCGTTGGTTAAATGAATAGAGTGACTCATGTGCATCGTAGTTGGTGATCTCAGCGTACCTACTGGAACATTTTTTTGTGTGTAGTAATATAAGAAACTTCCTTATTAACTGGTCTTTCTTGAGTATTATTTTCTATTCTGGACTTCTCCTTTGGTTATTTCTTTATTATCTTCATATACAATTTCTTTTGTAACTAAACTGACGGGACGAGCTGAAGGCCCAACTGTTGTTAAGTGCTTGCCTTCGCCCATAGCAACAGCAATATTAGCAATGAGGTTTAGCAATGAGGTAATCCCCGACCAAAGTATGAGAAGACCCATGTATCGCTTCAAGTGCCTGTAATTTTACCGGCACACACACTTTCCATTGGAAAACAGCGACGCGAGTGCCCCACTGCTTGGCGGTGGTTACCAAGTGTTGTGGCAATACTACTCCGGACGATGTTGGTGTTAGTTCTACTGCTATTCTGGGTTGCTCTTTCTCACTACTCGGGAGACACTTGTAAGAATTCTGGTGATATTCACCTACGGACGCGAGCAACATGGTCGGTCCCCCAAAACTAGTACTTACTGAACAGAAACATGAAACGCCTAAATGTTCAGGCATAGTTTTTGCGTGATTAATGAGTAGCAGCCGAAGCGTGAAGAGGCTGCGTGATATTTAAATTTGGCTTGGCAAGGTTACTATAGTTTCCTACATGATTTTTAGATGATGCCATAAGTTCTTAGCTTAGATCATCGCAACTTCTGTAATAAAAGGTTAGGTCTTAAAGAACACATTTCTATAAGTATCTAGCTGCGCCCCGCCGTATTATACGCGGTTACATTTTTGGGATACAAAGTAATCTATGTAGTATGAGCTAGCTTCATAACAACATACATAACAACAAAAATTTGTGGTTATCATTGTATGTTTGTTACTCCTTCACGCTCAAACGGATTTGGATGAAATTTGGTACCAGGATAGCATATAACCTGAATTAACACATGAGCTACTTTTGATGTCTGAGAAACACTGGTACGGAAGCCGCGGGGTGCAGCTAGTATTAATAATAACAATCGTTAGGTTTTGTTTGCATTGTCATAACCTCTACATAAAATATGGGAGCTATATTAATCGTCCACTTTAGCTGGAGCCTTCACGACCATTAGATCCAAAGCTTAGTATAATCATATCGTCATAGATTACTATCATGCTAGAGATCACTTTAAGTTGGCCGATCAGCGTATCAGGTAGACGTTGAAATATACAAAATGGCTCAATTTGTCTTCCAAGCGGTAAGTGGCTTCATAATTTAGAATTTCGCCCACTAGATCTACAGAAGGAAGCTATTGTACTAAATCTCTTGAATGGGGCAGCGAGATCAAGCATTAGTGTCAGGTACTGACTAACGCTATATTTCCTCGTGAATATGGGCTAGGAAATTAAGGTCTGCATTCTTTTGTTAGGACAATGGAAACTAATGAGAGACTATCAATGAATCACGAAGGAAGAGGTAGAGATCGTGTCTAACGTTGAAATAACTACTAGTTTGTTTGATGTTATGTGATATACCCGAAGGTATGGAACCGTAATAGCTAAGCTAAGCTGACTTGAATTTAGAGGGATGTGCCTTTTGATCCGGTGCACATATGAAATTTGACCAAGATAAAGGATGATTATTTGATCATCTTTATTTACCGTTAGTAAAATAAAGATTAGAGCAAACGATTGCATACGAATTGATATTATAAATGTTGTTCTTGGATTATTCCAATGAATTATTTGAATTTGAATTCTTCGTCTTCATAGAATGAAGTTTTATTTATGAAGAATATTTATCTATACAGAAGAAGTGACCTAGGGTACAGACGCTGACTTTAAAACCGAGGGTTACTTGTTGGAATCCAAATATGCACCGAAGAACTTTACCTTTGAAAATTGTATGTGCGCTATACCGCGTTCTCAAAACAGTGGGGCTGACTTTATCTTCTATCGTAATTTTCCTTGTCCATGACTAATCCAATAATTTCAATAGATCTTGTGCAATATTATACCTGGACTTCAAATGAACACTCGGGTAGCGTGAATGGCTAAATCTATATAATTAACTGTCATCCTACTCCTCTGCATTCGATTAACATAAATCAGTTTGCCATATACATCCAATCTTAAGTTTTATCATTATAATAATAGTACAAATATTACAGCTACTTGCGTTTTCCGTTATTCGTCATATGATTTTCACAAAGCAAACCTTGAAGCTATGTTGCTTTAGTTGGTAGTTATGATGGCTTACTATCTGTAGGCCGTGGGTCTATCTTAAGCTTGAGCTTTCGATGAAGAGCCCTTTGCGTGACGGCAGGGCAAATTTCCGGTTGATTAGCTATCACTCTTAGGTTTAAAATCTGCTGCCAAGCACCTAACGACGTGCTTTGGCAGCTCCGTGTTCTTGAGAGCAATCCAAATCAAGGTTTTGTGTGTTGCCTTAGGCTACATAGCCGCTTTATATCTGGTGACATGTAATCAAAGGCAATCTTGTCAGTAATCAAAAAACACTGAGTCATTTACTGCACTGCACTTAGCGTAATAAACCACCTTCCTCACGTCCACAACCTGTAGTATTATGGAGAAATCATAAAACTATGGTATCAAATAAAAATATAGTTGAGATTGGAGATCCAAGAATAAATATTAATGATGTGAAAAACGTCTCAAGTGTCATGAACGAGTCTGTAGCTATTTGTAATGGTAATGCACCATGACACATCGTTCTCACTTTCGATACTATGTGTATTTTTAAACGTAAACGTAATATGATAGTAACCATAACATCTGTCACGATAAATATACTAAAGGTTACCCAACTGAACTTCACGAACATAACTGGATGCTACGAGTTAATTCTGAATAATTTAACTACTAATTCAACGATATCGATATCGATTGAGGCAACGGTGTTCGTTCGTTTGACGCCTACATGGTTTTATAATAGTAATACAAATAAATTGTATTGTAAAGTCAGTACATAGACCTGATGTTGTATATATTTTGTCTACTAGAACGCGATATTACCTTATTTCGATGCGGGAATATCGTCCATTTTAGTCTTCTCTTCAGGTTTGGGGGAATCTAAAGGGTTATGTGAGGCTCCCGGGTTTTTTGACGGTCCTACTCACTTAAACCCGTGGGTTGCCGTCCACTGCAATTATGGGACAAGATGGTATCGATATATCATTCATTATCCAGCAACGCAATCACATCCGACAACGCGATGTTACCTGAGATAACAAATATATTTTGAAGGACCATGTTGCTCACTTCCCTCAGAATTCCTACACGTATCCTCCGAGTGGTGCGAAAGAAACAACCCAAAGTAGCATTAGAACTTTTACCAAATTCGTCCGGAGAAGTACTGGTATTCTGTCGCCAAACAGTGGTACACTCGCGTTGCTGTGTTCCGGTGGAAGGTTATGGACGCCGGTGAGTTCACATCCAGTAGAGGCGTAGCATCTTCATCACAGAGCGACGGGCGCAATGCGATGCGACTTCGGTCATACCTTTGGAGAGGGAAGACCTGAGTCATATTTTGTTGTTTATGGGCGGCGGTAATCAGTTTAGATCAGGTGGGCCATCCGATTGTCCCGTCCTTTTAATCACAAGCACACTATTTGGAAATAACGTAGGTATAATAAGATCCACTATAGATATATTATAATAAGATTTTTTACTAAATACCAAACTGGGGTTAGTTAGCTCTTTAAGAAAACAGCAATAAATGGATTGAAGTCAAGAGCAGAATCGTATCAATGCTCGTACTAGAACTGCGAGAGTAGTACGCAACAATAACAATCTTCCTACGCTACTCCGCAATGAGCCAAACTTTGGATCCATTGCACCGGTTCATTACCCTCGAATGAAAACAAAATTAGATTCAATCAACGACTACCCACCATATTACTAATGCGTTTACGATTCCGTCGAAATGGTGCTCCCACGTGGGACCATTCATCATTTTACGCTGTTTCACTGATGGTACGCGGCGAACATATTTATTTGCTTTGCTCACATCTAGGTAGGGTACAATTACAATTGTACTTTTTTAATACAAGACACACCGAATTATGTTCTGTAGTGTTTGGGTTAAAATTTTGCTAAGTTTCTTTCGCGTGTTTTATTTGTTTAACAGGCTCATGATCTGAAATTGACAAAAGCTATGTTAAACTGAATATCATACTTATATTGCAAATGCAAAAATTTGTCTATGAAGATTTGTTGAAGACGTCGAGGTATAAAGGAGTATAATATAACCTTGACGGATTTGGATGAAATTTCTTATGAAGGTATTGCATTAAAGACTTTCAAAAATCACATCTGTTAGTTTTTATCCATCTTTTCATTTTACCTTTTTACCGCTGGTAACATTGCGGGGCGTAGCTATAATAGTAGTTATATCATGTGAAACTTATATATAAATGAATAGATTACGAGGCGCTGGTAACTACAACTAACCCTATATAATAATTTTCAACATTCATCACGATTACTATTTAAACAACTTAGTAATCTTAAAAACTGTTATACAACATCTAATATGGATAGATTTGAATATAAATAGAAACACTAGTCGATAACAATAAGCAAACCGAAATTTTAATTTACTATAATTTTACGTTACGCAAAATAAATAAATAAATATATATTCAAGGATTACTCGTTAAAAGTAATAAGATGATAATATGATAGATGTATAGTATTTACTTATTCGCTGTCAACGCTGACGGCAAGCGATGGTTCTACTTACATGCATCATGTCTTCCATCTGATTGTGACGTTGTTGTTAGTGGACGCGTTTCTACAGAAGCAGTTCAATCTCTATCGGTAAAATTTTATTATAATAAGTATTTTGACAAATGCAATCATAAAGATTTGCTCTTGTAAGTAATTTAGTATTTAACAATGGAGTTGTGCAAGTTAAGTGATTTTCAAGGTCTTTCAATTGTTCGTTTATAATCTAGGAAGAGATTATTACTGTAATTTCAATAATTTCGTCCGACATTCAAATCACTGCTAATCGCCCTTTCCTCTACACTTATTCTTGAAGGTTGCATCTATTAAGCGGTTTTGTGTTGCGCACAACAATAAGTTTTTGATTATTAATAAAGGAACAATTGTTTATGCGCTTTATATTATTTTCTGTAAAAATGTTTGGCTTGAGCATTGAGCACAACTGCCAACTTGAGTACCATAATCATAAAATATTTGATTATTTCGTCTACAATGTACCGTTGTTTGTATGTTTTCTATGCGAGAGCCAATTTGAGGTTTTTGCTTACTCTTAGAGGCTAGTCGACCACGTCGTCAAGCAATTTTTTTTACCCATCAATTTTGCAATTTGCCGATGTCTGCAACCGCAATACACATAATTGCAAGTTGTATAACATCTCGCGGTTAGATTACCGCATTTTGCATCGCGGCGTGAAACGATCCTTGATGATCACTGTCATTTCGCTGTCTGTTCAGCCCAATTTCATTAGATCTGCGGGATTGATTGGGTTTATTATTTTGTTGATTGGCTTTATTGTATCAACAACTGTTTTATTACATCATCAATTTGTATGTTATATTGTATAGCTTCCTTTAGATTTGGAACGAAATAATCATAGTTTGTTTCCACATAACTCCCTGTTATCAAAATTGTTTTTGTAAACAATTGCTTTTGAGAATATTTTTTCCTCCATATTGAATTCAGATTCAAGTGTTTCAACGTTTGTTCGAAAGTTAACATATAAATCAAGCACGGTAACAATGCAATCACTAAACAAAGCTCCATTGAAACTTCTACACATTTTTATATGGCTTTGTTTGAACTTTGCATTCCAATGGAAACTCTTGAGCAACAATTTAGTAACAATGTCAATCGAATATTTCATTATTTGAACTTCTTTTTACCTTATGTTTAAATTGCTTCATTTATTTAGGGCTTTTTTTAAACCATGCCTGTTTCCTACGTGTTGCATACGATAGAGCTATAGAAATAATTACCGTCATGCCTTTGCTTCGGACCAAAAAGTATAGTGATGTAGGATCGTGGAATTAACACGGAACTAATTATAACTAAGTTTCAAACACGAACCATTATATTTTTTTAAAAAGACCTCTATAAAAATATGTACAAAACAATGTCAAGCTACGTATACCAGAATATAAATATATTGTGATTTCGAGTTACGAGTGTACGTACTTAAAGAGTGAAGTGTAGGATACTTGAACTTGCTTATAAGGTCAACTGCACTCTAGTTTCTTTTCGTACGTTGACATTTACGAGTATTTTGTTAATGTTAATGTTGCATGTCTGTTGTTGCAGGTAATCACCAGTTCCGAGTATTTAGACGTGCAAATAATAAAATCAAGGTTTGAGAGTATTACAAATACTTGTAACTTAAGATGAGTCACATTACTGTGAACAAAGCTATTAAAGCTTATCTTCTTAGCCTACGTATGACGACCAAGTAGAGAAATTGTAATCTTTATAAGTTTTTGTTAATTATGAATTTTACCTCGTAGAATAGGACAAACTTTACTTACGAAGAGTTGTTCCTGGCATAAAGCGGAGTCTTGGGGGCTGTCACAACAGTTGCAATATTCTATTGGTTGTGACAAAAGTCGTGACAAGACACATTGCATAACTTCAATTTACCGTATTGTATGTGAGTCTTAAGTGTGCATGAGTGTGCGGGCTGCAACATCATTGCCTCTAGATATTATAGGCTTCACCTATATAGGTGACGGTGATCAACTTCCATCAGGGAGTCTGTGATTTCGTCTAGCACATGTAGTTAATACGTAAAAAAAAGTATAAAACATATATAAATTTAATTCAAAACGTCGTGCAAATCCATAATCGTAGGATTTATGGAAAGTTAATCGTGACATTAATCGGAATAAGCGCTGTAGGGAAGATTAGACAAATTAATAAAACACGAGTAAGAAACTGGAAATGGTTAACATATTAACAAATACATATTATTTACACTGGGACTTGCGAAATAAACATCCACATATAGTTATGTATTAAAGCTCATTAAAAAATTACTACTCATATATATTACTCATATTAATTAACAAACTAGATATTTTCAATTGGAAATTTCAACTTAAGTTTTTTTTTTTAGTTTTATTATTTTTGCCAGTTGATAATGGTCATGCAATTTAATTTAATTTGCAGTTGCTTTTTGTATTCTTTTACCCAAATCATAATACAGTTTTCTTAATATATCCATCAAGGTCAAACAATTTAAAAAAAACGAGGAATGTATAACTACGAGCAGGTACAGCAATATCTAAAACTTCTACATGAAGTAATAAAAGTGTTGTTGAATTGTACTAAAACATTACGACAGAAAGTAATTTCACCGTTGAGAGCGATTAAATAAAAGCAGGTAATCTTGTATGGAATGTATGTTATAGTTCTGCAGAGGCAGTAAAGTTCTAGTAAGGAATGCTCACGTCGACTGCCTGTGCATTAAACCGAGACATTCATTCGCTACGTGAAAGGTGCAACGTACTACTAATCTGATAACAAAGCGATTACTAAAAGAGTGATTGTAAGTGAAGCACTTATTTTATTTCGAATTTTGCTGAATATCAAGATTTAACATACTTTAATTAATGATTAGCCTTGGATGTCTCAAAATGGGAAGTATCATATTAAGCTGTCTTAATTAATTAATTCTTAATTCTTAAATAATTCTTAATTCTTAATTCAAAATGACGTAAGCTAGAAATTCTAGGTTTGAACTCTAGTTTTCTAAACTTTAGTACCAAAATAAAACGTTTCGATCGTTTTATTGGTGTTTTCTAATAACCAAATTTCAATTGATTATATAGACTATAAAGACACCATTTAATACTTGCTCTGAAACGACAAAACTTATCCATTTGAAGTCATTATTATCACTATGTCCCTGAATAATTGCCGAAGCAGCTGCGCGCGCACGTGTCTCAGTCTCAGTGCAACAGGGGGTGCTTATTGTTCGTGATTGCAGTGTAGTAAGAGTTGCTTATACACAATACGGAACAAAAGTAGGCAACCTGTAGGCAACTTAAATCCCGACATGAGGAATTCTAGTTTAATCTTATTAAAAATGTTTTTACGTACCTCCACCCGATCAATTTGTCATTGTGTTGTGTTGTAAATAAACAGTTTTCAAAGAAGTCTATCTAACAATAAGCATTCTCAGTAGTGGTTTCGTCACGAAATGGCCCTTCAATACAAAGTTGATTCAAAATTGCAACGTCATCTAGCTACCATAATTACTGCGAAATGGTACTAAATCAGCTCCATTTCGATCTGATAGTACCCATGCTGGCAATTTCGACCATTACTGTTGCAACATATAGGAGACCGGTCATTATTAACATTACTATGATTTGCCCGTACAAAACTAGTGTGATTGAAAACAAAGTTTCACCTTAATATCACTGGTATTAAATAACTTAACCTGGCAATTCTGAACTTATATTGATACCATGTCTTGATATAATACAGGTACTGAAATAAGTATTACTTTGTGGTATACTATCAAAAATATTAATTGTACTGTAAGTGCACCATTTTTTTAGAATATATTTTTTTTTTTTTACTTTATATAATATCTATAATACTATGCGTAAATTAGCTTGTACTAAGAGCCAGATTACTGATAGAATACACACATAAATGTATAAACACACAAACACAGATCAAATATCTATTGTTTGTCATACTTATGTTTCTCCTGACAACTACACAGGGCTTGAAGGATTCTAATTACACTATAATAATAAATGTCATCAACATATTTGCCTTGGAAGTATATAAACAGCAATTAAAAAAAAAATATTTAAAAATTGGTTCACCACGAAGCTACTTCCATGGTATTGTACATACCCTACGTCATGGAACAGTAAAAAATCTATGGGACCAATTTGAAAGAATATCCAAATCGGTTGATAAACGGCCGAGAAATCGGTGAACATACTTAATATATACACATACGTAATATAATATATAACAAAGAACCGACTTCAAAAAAGGAGAAGGCATTTTTTTAAATCAGTTAACAAGGCTTCATCGTGTCACTCTTATCATCGCGGTTTTGTCTCTATTGCATAATATGATGTGCAATATTCACTTTGTTCATCCTTTCGCTGAAGTTTTTATTTAATGAACTGTCAGTTTTATGCAATTATGTTTATGATGTACAGACAGTAGACGCAGCAAGCCGATTTGATGATTGTGCATAATTGCATTTGAAATTGCAGAAAAATATTTGGTAATTAGCCACTCATTAATCATAATCAAAACTATCGAAAGTGAAATGTTAAATTGTATAACCAGCCATTAAAATTTTAATTTGCACGTTGTAATTTGCCAAACGTGCAACGTGGTTTGTACCGGCGACCTTCAGATTGAAAGTTTGCGTCTGTGCCCCTGGGCCACCACGTTCTATGATATTATTGTGGTCAAATTTTTTATACTTATATAAAATTGTATTAAATACATGTTATTAAATGTGTGACCAGAGGAGCTGAATATGTCTGAAATATGAAGTTCAACTTTTAGTCTCATAACAATGTATTTAATTTAAGTTATAAGTCTGTAATTATAAAAATCATTAAAATTACGCTCTGATATCCATTTTAAATCTGCATTTAGTTGACCAAGGACTTACAAATTAGATGTTGCAATTGTGATGATTCAGGCATCTTGCATTTGCGGTTACCAGATTGTTGCAAAAAGATAAACATAAATGCTTGAATCTGAGTAAATTATAGAATTGTGGTTATGTATACCAAAACCATGAATTATTCAAGAAATCTAATGTACTTTTTATTACCTACATATATGTAACAATAAATTAATTTTCTTCTTCTTGGGTGTAATATCTGGTATCGGAGTTATAAAGCCGCCTGAAGACTTCAGACAGGCTTATCGACTAGTAAATCTAGGACATATTGACCTGCATTCCATCCAAATACCGAGCAGGCGAAGAGTTGCTTAACTTAGATCATCGGTAAAGAACATCAAGAGAAGCTTTGCCACGAGCGTTTATAAAATTATCTAATTGTAGACTTATAAAGAGAAAACATCTAGACACAAAACATAAATCTATGTGCGTCACACAGGTTTGTCCTCGGTGGAAATTGGACCTACGACCTAAATCGCAGAAGGCAGAGGTAAAACGCCCCAAAACAACTAGATGCATTTTAGATTTTTCAAGTATTTTATTTTAATTTCTTGTGAGAATGTGCAAGCTCGATGCTAACGTCTTTAATATATTTGATCCATGTCTTGAGAGCGTGGTGGCCCAGGGACATAGACACCGACTTTCAATCTGAAGGTTGCTGGTTCAAACCCACACGTGCACCAATGAGTTTTTTCACTTGAAAAAAATTATGTGCGCAATACCACGTTCTCAAAACGGTGACGGAAAACATCGTGAGGAAAACCGGCATGTCTTAGAACCAAAAATTCGACGACATGTGACATCTACCAATCCGGATTGGGCTCCCGTGGTAGATCAGAGCCCATTCACTCTCAATTATTGAGAGTAGGCCGGTGTCCCTGCAGTGGGATCATTAGAGGCTGGTACGGTATGTCTTGATAATCAATGTTTTTTCAGTGACAAGACTTTCCCCATTGCATAGATTTTTGATGTCAGATTGGTCACACCTCATTTGCCTCCATAGATTTTCTGTATTCACAGGCACTTGTTACGCGTTACATCACACCACCACAGACTATACACAAACCACCATTAATACACAGATGTAGTATAGTCACTATGTAATCTGGAAGGGTACCTCTCATGATAATTGGTCATGGTGCCGGCAAATTTGCACGGTTGTCCACATTTCCTATCTTTATTTTTATGTAATGGTAAATCAAATTCCACGTGGAAAGTTCCTAGTTCCACATACTCTTTAGAAAGCAAAACCTCTTAGAATTATATTCATAATAAATAATGACTTAGAAATCTTCTTCTTAAATTTAAAATCAAAGTTGATAATTTATGCTCATATTGTATTTTAATGCAATTTAGTGATTGATCGAGCGGAAGACCCGCTTGATTAAGTATAAGTAGATACTTCGTCTATAAACAACAACCATACGACTCAGGTCCTCCTCTACTGAAGTATGAGACGACCTAAGTTCACCGCGTTGCGCCTGTCTCTTTACATACATGCGTCTGTAATTTCACGGGCACTCACACCCTTCCACCGAAACACACAACTGCTTGCGGCGGATTGCCAGGTTTGGTGGCAACACTTCTTCGGACGAATTAGGCTCAAGTTCCACTGCTCCTTTCGCACCACCCGAGGGACACGTTAGGGATTGAGAGTGCTCACTTACGCACGGGAGCAATGTGCCCCCAAAAGGTATTATAGTATTTACAATTTTTATACTAATCAGTTTCTGTCTAATTTATTTCCAAGAAAGGATTTCACGAAGGTCTTCTAAACTCGTCTTCTAAGTCGTAATATTTAAGACTATGCAATAGGTATTTTAAGTCTCGCTCAAATAATGAAGGTAAGTAACTCGGGCAAGGCTAACCATCATCATTTTAATTAAATCAATCCCTCCTTTAAACCAAAGTCCCGTTACTTTGTAATTGATTTTTTATTACAAGTAGGCGCTTAATTGCGGACATCATGCTCTTAATTATCACTGGAATTATATGAGACAACTTTATTACCAAATTATTAAATAAAATTTCTGTAGGTACAATTTTAATAGCCATTTCCTAGTGGTGCTAAACATATTTGTTAAACATATTACTTTCACTATTCAATTTTCATAGAAGCAAGATGTTTGCTTTTATATACTAAAAACCATGAAAAAAATATCCTATTTTAATATCATAAATGCGATTGTGCTTTTACGCTTTAATTACTCAATCGAACATAAAATTTTGGATATACGTTGTAGGGGTCAAAAAAAACATTCAGATTTTTTTTTTTTTTAATGTAACGTTTTACACAAAAAAATCCGAACGAGGCTCGGTCACCCAGGCACTCATAATAATTCATAAACGCATACAAGAATAACGACAGATAAGATCGTGATCTTTTTTTACGTATGTATGTAAAAACAGGGCCCAAAATTAAAAGGCATGTTCCTCGTTCCTACCCACAGTATGATTGAATGAATTAAAAAAAAGCTATTGTAGACCTATGCTAAAAGCTACTCTTATAAAACTCTAGATGGCGCCACAGGAAATTTTAGAACGCGCTATTGTTGCGTTTCGGCCAAGGGTCATGATCCGCGCAGTATTCATTACTAGTCAACTTTGCGCAGAGGCAATATCGTAACCAATGAGGTTTATCCGAGGTGCGATTATTGCTAGTTGAAAACTTTACCAATACCCCGCCAAGTGGACGTGAAATATCGTCCGCTACGGCAATTTTTGAACGGCCGTTAAGGCTAAATAAACGTGATTATCTGGATATAATTGATTACAATTAATTGTCCTTGATATATCTCAAATTTAATTGTTATCATGAAAAATAAGTGATAAAAAGGCTTTTTATTTACAGCTGTTCAATTATTTTTAGACGACACACAATTCATTGCAGTATGTTGACCGTCCAAATTTGAACTACTTTCAGATTCATTATATCATTTAAAGACATATTTTTTTTACAAATTGATCACTGAAAGGTATGAGACTTTATTATTCTTATTAACCTTAAAATATAATCTTTGCTTCTCACCTTTATCTAGATAAGTTGGTTTTGCCCAATGTAAATGTCAGCTAATTTGTGTCTGTGAGTAATAGAAATAAGGGTCATACTAAGCAAGAAACTGCTGTCCAAAATTAAACTTTATATGAATTGTGATTGTCGCCAATTATCATAAAATCTCTCTAATGGGTTTTTGCGCCTGAAAATCACAATTCATATAATTTCTAGTTTGTCTGGTTTCGTAAATTGGAGCCAAGTTCAGCTAATCCATTGACATTGAGGCTTTAGACATTTTCAATTTATAAATTAGTGCTAATGATGACAAGACTAGGCCAAAGTCGTTGGGCTAAACGTGTTCTAGAATGTCATTCGTTTTATATTAATCATTAAGGGACATTGAGTAAAACTTAATGCTAACTTTCTTGTTTAAGATTTTTTTTATCGTTAATTAAGTTGATGATTTTGGTGTTACCCGCGGTTAAAAACTCATGAGACAATGGGAAAAAACTGACAGAAGTTGTGTTTTTTGCAAGCTACTAAAAATGTCTTGTTTATCATCCAGGGTATGAGCTACTCTCATAACAAATATACATACAGACGAATTTTCGCATTTGAAACATATTAGGCAAATTGAGCGTAAAAAAGCCTTTTATTTTATTTGTTATATTGTTGTTGTTGTACAGAAGACAATGCATTTAGTGTTTTCTTTTTATTGAATTGACAAAATATTGTTGTATTTTGGTGTCATAAGTAACAACTAATTACAAAATTTGTTAAATTAATAAAAAAGAAATTTGACGTCACCAACCACCACCAAATGACACCCTGTATAGTTTCTATGTATCCTTCCTTCCTCACATGAGTTTTTGTTGGCCTTGAAAACTTTACGCGGTATTTTGGTGATAGTGTGCTTAAATATTAAATATATATTCTATATTTTACTTCATAATTTGTAATAGACCCTCTGACAGTTGGAGCTTACGACGCCACAGTAATATCTACTTCATCTACTACCGAATCCGGGGGGTATCAATAACAAGAACCTTCTCGGAAGTCATTCTATGAAAGCTTTGATTATATTAAGCAACCACTTGATCTATTAATGATATAACAGTGTCGGGATGGTATCAGCATGATAGTCATTTGAATGTTAATTGCGGCATAGAAATCGAGACTTAAGTTGATTGGTACTTAGTCTACAATGAGCTAGATAAACTATTTACGAGTAGATTTCAACTGAACCGTTCATTTTGCTTAATACGATTATTTTAGTTGAATGTGCTATTCGAGAAAGGGTACCTCTAATCTTCTTTGACGATGGAAATAAATGTAAACGCAATAATCATGTTTCTGCATACAGATCTAATAAATAAAATATTCAAATGTATTTTATGGTCTGCCGTACCGTTCACCCGATTGCGAGGAAACTTGGTCAACTTGCTTGCACTTGCGCGAAGGTATAGTACAATTATTAGCATTTAGTTTGAGCCACAATTTTTTAAGCGGCAGCAAGTTGTCGTTATTATAAAAATAAAAGATTGACTTTTCATGACGCACAATTGATCAATGTACAATATAATTGTCGTTCGTTTGCGACTCGATTTGTGTTTATTTACACTCAACGTAAAAATATATATTATTTCATTCGAATCATCAATCAGTTAGAAAACATGGGCATACATATACACACGTCGGTGTTAAACGTACAAAGGTATTACATACCAAAAACATTCATATAAAACTACTGTGACACGTGACAGACAAACACACTTATACGATTAATGCAATACCAAACACAGTCGCAAACTAGGTCCCCGCCATCTGGTCGTCCTGACCTGACACCAATAACCCTAGCTTGGAATTCATCATTATTGATCCCTCCTATAAGGCTTCAAGGCGGATTAATAGCGAATTGAGAATATCCGAAGCGTGTGCTAGAAATATAGCAGTTGCTGGCTGGTCGCACGTCCGTTCTTCCTTTTGCGGTGACATAACCTATATGATAACGGGAGTGCGGATTCATTTCTCTGGTCATTGATTTATCTAACCGCGGTGTCTCAAACGAAATATAACGTTGGCTATTTCCCTCAACACAACATTCTTCTACTTTCTGAATAAGGAGTGCATGAAAGTTGCCGTCATTAAATTTTCATTGGAATCTTCGAGAGTGATCCTATTTCTTCTATCCATAGATGGATGGAATCGTGGACTGTTAACATGCTTTTTGTCACTCGTCATCTTGATATCAAGAATTTTCCTCACAATGTGGCCTATAAGATATTTGTTGAGAAATACAATGACAATGCCATTTAACTTCTCAAACTTAATAGCTTTCATTGTCTACTCCATCTTCATAATAATCTCGATTAACATCGGAATGGCGTAATTTCCAAAAACCTCAACCTTAATAGCTATAAAGTACTTAAGTACGTTGCCACAGTTGAATTTACTTCCTCAATCAAGCAGCATTTTGTGCCCCTCTTTGGTTTTCAATTCTTTCTCATCTGTCGCTAAGTTTCCCAAACCTTGAAATTGATTTCTCACGACTAGTCACGTTCTACGCACATTTTTCCGTCCACGCACAATAGGCTTTTTACTGCCACTAATTTAGATCATCTTGTTTGTGTCCATTGTGATGGACGATTTAAACTGATGACTAGAACGGGGCAAGAGTGTCGCGTATGGCAATCATGAATGACTTTTATGGTTGTTTAATTATTATCCAAAAAGCTTGATGTTTTTTATTGATATTTCTAACTTCTTCTTCTCCATCATCAATGATCAACATTTTACGATTTCCATCGCCATTGACCGCGTATACTGTTGCAGAAACGCGTGGACATTCGGCTATTTCCGTCCTCATTCGGCTAAATTCGTCTCTCACCGGCCGATGACTTCGCCGGCATGTGTTACCTTGACGGGTTATGACAATGCATACGAGTAGTACGATTTATTGTCCAGTTGTAAGTGTTACGTAATTTTCCTTATATGAATAGTTTTTATTTTTCTACCGACTTTCGGATGAGGTTATCAGTTCGGTTGTATTTTTTTTCTGTTTGTTATCGCTGTCAGTCATTTTTATCTACCGATTTCGGAAATGATTAAGGATATGCTTTCAGACTGGTCCCATAATTTTCTTATCAAAATCGATTTAATAGTTTGGTTGTTAAATCAAAATAAATAACATAAAAATAAAAATGCTATGTTATCCACAAAATAAAATTTCGTATTTTCTTTTCTTGTAACTTCTTCGCTCATAGATGACTGATTTGGATCTCTTTTTTTAAATGGCAGGTAGCCTCTAAGGGCGAGAAATAAGTGATGATGATAATGAAGTTGGTTTTTTTTACATTTTTCATATGATCAATATCAGCAGATACAATTTAGTAAACAATTTCATAATAATTAACAGGCCTACTCTCAACCAGTAAGAGCGTATGAACTTTGGTCTACAACGGGAGCCCAATTCGGATTGGTAGATTCCACATGTTTTCGAATTTTTGGTTCTAGAACAAGCCAGTTTTCTCACGATAATATCCATGAATGAATTTTGAGAAATTGGTAATTTAAACTCATTAGTGCGGATCTAAACTGGCGGCCTTTGGGTCGAGCGCTGTTGTGGGACACGTTGGTCGATGCTATATAGATCGTGCAAAATTTCTACTTATTAACTTTTAAACGACTTCAAAAGGTTATCAATTCGGTTGTGTTTTTTTTATGTTTGTTACTTTTATCTTCTTTAGATGTAAACCGGGTTTGTTATTTCTTTGTATGTTTTTTCTGGAAAAAATTTGCTTCTAAGTGTAAATAATTCAAATAAATAAAGTTGAAGTGTTTATTTGTAATCCCAAAATAACAGCTTATTATTAATGCATTTCAAAGTATATACGGTACATAAAACTGTCCGTCCGTCGAAACGGCTGGACCTATTTTGACGGGAATTTAACTGGCAGATACCTGATCTTATAAGAAGTCAGTTAGACTACTTTCATTTTAGAATATGAAAAAGATTTAGGGTACCGCGCAAAAAAAAAAAAAAAATTCCACGTGATGGAAGTCGCGGGGAACAGCTAGTTGGGGATAAAAGTATCGAGATCGGTTCTTTCGATTAATAAATTGGTCAGTTCTATGATAAAATGTTAGTATAAACCCACACATTACTTAGGTAGCCCACGTATAACGTACATCGTTTATATATAACTAGCGACCCGCCCCGGTTTCGCATGGTTAGTGGGGCATCAGTGTCCTATTAGAAACTGCCGGTGCGAAGCCGGGGTGAGTTGCTAGTACTACATATAAATACATTCCTCTTGAATCATTGTATCTATTGCTGAAAACTGCATTAAAATACGATGCGTAGTTTAAAATGTTTAAGCGTAAAAATAGCGGGAGCTACTTTGTTCTATACTATTTAAGAAAGTAATACGATTGTGATATGAATAAAAAAATATATGTTTTCACTTTCATAGTGCAGGGGACTAAAATTCCCTGTGTCGCAGGTGACATGTACAAACACCCAAGATCCGAGAACAAACTTAACGCTCATCACACCCAGTCTGCCCCGGCTGGCAATCGAACCCGAGACCACTCGCTTCGAAAGCAGGGCTACCACCAACAAGCTACGGAGAATCCAGATTATCGAATCCCGTTCCTTTAATCGAAATCAGGCTTCCGCGAAATTAAATCGTGAAAGCGTTACGAACCTAGTTACTCCCTTCTCTTAATTATGAGCTGTTAAAACATCGGAAAGGCCACAATTATCTTGTCCACTTGAAATTGCAACCACGTGCTTTGTATGGTATTATTCAATAGTCACAGTTTGTTAGGAAAGCTGGACCACTCATAAATTGCATGGAGCGTAAATATTTTACGTTTTGCTTAGCAGTGAGCCGTGGTGATTACCTCGTTCACCTGAGTTCACACAGGGTAAATGATATATCCTAGATTTTTAACTGCCTTCGATCTATCTCCTATAAATTAGTAAGTTTCTTAAAAATATAGAAAAGTATAAGTATTATGTCAGTCACCTAGTTCCCATACTACATGTATATGCTTTTATGCTTAGTTTGGAGCTAGATGGTGCTGGGAGAATTGCCAATGATTTTTTTTTGTTATAATATTTATTTTAATAAAAATTGACGCAAAGCCTTACAGTTAGGATTTTCTTGCGAGTGTTGTGACGGATCGAGCTGACAGCCCGCATAATTTTAAGTGGTTACCGTCATCCACAAACAACATTTATATATATCAGTTTCTCCTGTACCGAAGTATAAGAAAACCCAAGTCACATCACACCCTTCGACCGGAACACAGCAACGCGATAGAACCACTACTTTGAGGGAGATTACCAAGTATGTTGGCAGTTTTTCACCGGATGAACTTAGCACCAATCCTTCTGCTCCTTCAAGTTGCTCCTTTAGCACCCAGCAGGCCCTAGAGAGTGCTCAGTAATGGATGCAAGCACCAAATGGCGAATCAAACAATTTCCATTTTTTTTTTTTAATTGTTCTCAGCTGTTCTCTGATTGCAATAATAGCAATAGAAACAAAGATAGTACACAATTCGTTCTAGCTGTCAATTATAAATATAACACACGTCATATTTTCGGTGTTGTATTGTATCCAAAGCAATTTTGTGTGTCGGATTACGACATTGCAATTATTGTTGTGTACCTTTGGTTGGTAGGTACTGGCTTGATTGTTGTCTGACTGACAGATGGCGGATTTTGTAAGGAAATGATTGTGGCTTTTAGATTGATTGCTAAGGGATAAGTTATTTACATAAGCGCTACAACGATTGCACAATAAAAAAGTTTAACAATTTCGTTTCAAGCCGACTTTCTACAACATATTTATTAAAAATGTCCAAATTGATATAAAAATTTAAGACTCATTTTTTGGCGTTACATGCAGATGCAATATGTAAAAAAATAATTTAGTCGTGGTAATAACTATCTTGCTTCATAATAAGCTTAAGTAAACGATATCTATACTACCTATAATATATATTGTTATCAAAGCACTGGCTTGTTTGTGAAAGCCAGTGCTTAACTCTTAAAGAGCTGCAGACATTCATGATCAATAGCTTGTAAACAAAACTGATAGTACCTATAGAAAACCACTTCGTCCAATTGATGAATGTTTTGTGCAATAGTTGCAACTCTGTTGCAATTTGCATGTTTACTTTGTTACTAAGAAGTAGGGTCTCGGTTCAATCTCGGTCACTTACGGTGTAGTATCTAGTCAGTCTTTCAGCGTTCTTTCTCATTACTTGAACAAAACAATAGTCCCTTTATTAGGTACTCATACTAATGACTCTTAACTACTTTTCTTGTCGATGTTTGGTCTAGATAAGCTTAGACTCTACTAACCAGCCAACAATCGTTTTAATTCTGAACAACTTAAGTTACAACATTTGTAGTATTTACATTTCATGAGTAGTTGCTGTGGAAGGAAGCTTGGATGTTTCGAATCGTATAGGTAAGTCCACGCTAAAGGAAAATTCGCCAAACACATATTATGGATTTCTCTCTACCTGGAGATAAGTTATCATATCACTATATTGATGATATTTTACCATAAAAGTAATCTAAAAGTTGGTGCCTTGCTAAAATAATATCCCTCCTCTTTGCAGGCCAAGCAATACGCAATAAGTTAACATCGGTAGTCGTGTTCAGTCAAAACACGATGTTGAGAAGTGCTACTCGACGAAATTGCTTACATTAACATTGCGCAAGCTGGGAGCCGGTGGTTATCTGAACTTGGGGCCTCACGATTCGATTAGGGTTTTTTGTATGATGATAAACGTATTTCGAGATAGACGTTTGCTATCAGTAGCTGAGACTACTTTAAAAGCAAAACGTTTATTTTGGGAAAAATTGTTTTACAAATGGTCGTTTAGTCTTTGTTGTATTAGTCTCCTAAAACTTGGAAGTTATAATCTGAAATAATGTTTTATATTGGCGTCTTAATTAAATCTGCTTACATACATGCGTTGATGTTTTTTTACATGAGAAATATGTAAAAATTGATGAATAAATCAATATTTGGCGTTGCAGAAAAAAGTAAATAGAAATCGAAAGCGATGGTTATCATTGAGCCAGCTTGATGAACAAAAAGAACGAATACAATTTCTGTTAAGTGAGGCGGAATAAAAACATTCTTGGCTGCTGCGAAAAATCTCCGCTCTGAGCACTTTCATCGGTAATAGAAAGAAAAGCTGCAAAGTCGTGAGCAAAAGCCAGCTGTTTCACCTTAGACTTGTCACATACTCGTACATTCAAATGCCCTTGTCACAGTGCTCGTCGCATATCACGATGATCCTTACATGCGAAATGTCAGCATATCATTTGCAGCTTAGCGCCATGATTCACGCTAGCACTCTTCTGTTAAGCCTTGACTTCCAACCTCTTGACATTTCGCGTTCGATAGAATTGTTAAAATACTCTCAGAATTTATGGCAGGGTTTTTTGATGTGCTTCGAATCACAAGATTTCCGATAAACACAAAAAATATTGTGTTCCCGTAAAATGCAGTATTACTTTCACTTTTTCAAAATATATTTTACTTGCAATTAGCCCCAGTTTGGCACGGGTATGTATCGTATCAGCCTGTAGTGGGTTAGATTAAAATGCAACCGATGTTCACCCTTGTTGGCGTATTTTTAATGTATTTTATTTCCGCGCCCGGGTGACGCTGCGTCACGCGTGTCGCGTGTTTGGGCGACCGCTTGATCACCGAGTTATACTCGAGCGAAACAACAAACCATAACTTGTAAAAAAATTAACCGCTGACGGTATAAACATCCGTTCGGTATGGTTTATAGCGATCAGACAGTTTGTGCGAGGCGGAGTTTGTTTTATACGAGGCATTTCATGATTTTTTACTAGCTGAATGACAGACGACATTGTCTTGATTCGCAATTGAGTGAAACGACATTTGTAGACGTTTTCCTAAATTTTATTTTAACCTGGCTCCAATTTTTCTTTTCCTAAAAACATTAAAAAAATAGCCATATCGGAGCAGCCTTGCAAGCAAGTTCTTAGTAATTAACAGCCTCTATTTTTTATTTATTTAGAAGATAGAATAACTGATGTACAAAAAGACACCAGATCATATCTAAACACACAATATTTACAATGTATTTTTTTCTGATAAAGTGCCGTAAGTAATGTAACATTTTCAAAAAACTCTAAAAATTTTATTTCGACAAAACCATCAAGATTTCTGATTTCTAAACAAACTTCGATGTCGAAATTCATATAGACACAGTGCAGTGTCAATAAGCTTCTGTTTGCGTTATTCTTTTAAATCTTAACGCAAATATTAGTGAGATATACGTTTAAGATAAACTCTAAATCTCATGTCGGCTATTTATTATTAACTCCGCTAAGATCTTTCTTCTCAAAGATAACATAATTGCTGGATCGTCAATTGTTACTTGAAGTTGTTATAGTTTATTGCTTCAATCGTTCAACTTCATTATATAAACCTAATCAGCAGTAAAAGTTTCCCACACATTCACGTGTCAAACGAGCAAGCATAAGATTTGAATATTTTCATTTTATGTGATCTTCGAGCTTTTACAAGGAAAGTGCTACAAAAATCAGATTGTGATCAGATTAAGTCATTTCCATTGAATAATGATCAAAAGTTTAGTAAAAAGAAAATGTTATGACATTATATTTGAATAATGCAAACCTCTTACGATATACAATTTCACTAAACAACTCGATAAGTCTTTCAAGTAGATAACACTACTCAGTAGTAACTACTGCGACTCAGTATAAGATTTGGATCTTACACTGAGTCGTACACCCACATCCTTCCACAGGAAGGACTAGGTGTGGTGGCAGTACCTCCAGACGAACTTGGCACAAGGTCTAATGCTACTTTTCCTTTAGCAACAACCAGGGAGTACGTGTAGGGCATCAAAGGGTACACACACCTATGGACGCAAGCAACTGGACCCCCCACGTACGCATTAAAACAAAAATAATATATTGTATGCAATCGAAGAGAATACGATCATAACTATTTTGTAATTTGGTATGCAATCTCCACATCTTTCTCTAAAGTAATTTATCACATCTTTCCACGGTTGCAATGCTACATTGTTACTAAGATGGAATCTTGAGCGGCTCATTAGGATGCCGTTTCATCATTCAGACATGACTTTTATCGAAAGGGTCAAAACCATTGACGCCGATAAATATCTAAAAAGACTTTGGATAACATATTAGAAAGTTACAGCTATTTAGTTAAGTAACTATTTTATTTGAATAAAAAATTGTAACTGAACAGCATTTTTTAAGTGATACCACATTACTCTTTGTGCTGAGTTCTTTCGGGGCAGTTTCACTGCCATTTCTTCTTCCAACGGGTTGTGCACTGTAGGATCTTAGTTAATATTTTCGTTATTTATAGGCATCAGTGACCACTGAGCAATCAAGTGTACTGTCTGCTCGTCCAGCCACTTTGAAATAAGCTGTTACTTACGTGTTGTATTGTCATATCTAAGTAGGCGAAGGCCGAAGCTGTACTACTGTTTTATGGTTTGAGAAACTTTAGGCCATCAGAAAGTAAGAATCCGGCATAACCCGTCCAACGTCCCAGCGGCAGGTGGGTAGACCATCATATCGTCGTCTACTCACGTAATAAATCGCTTAAATTAGCGCAGTTTCTATGCTTTCGTCACACTAATATTATATATTTTTTCTTTTTTATCTGAAATAGTGACAGGGCCCACCTGGTGGTGACCCCCGCCCATGACAACACTAATACGACTCAGTATAAGATTGGGATCTTACACTGAGTTGCATTCATCCTGCTGCACCCGAGACGGGGATTTTACGTCTCATTCGCATGTGATTAATGCGAACGTTTGTATGTGTGTATGTTTATTACTCCTAAAGTCTCAAACGCTGAACGAATTAAAACTGTCATGACGGTAACTCATACTCTGAATTAAAACATAGACTACTATTTTCTCCAAAAAAAAAATTAAGGATTTTAAATAGTGACTTGCAAAAAACATATACTTGTGATTTTTTTCCCATCGTCTCATGTTGACTAACGCGTGTAACATCGCGGGGCGCAGCTAGTTTGTCATATTGCTCAGATTTGCAGTCGTTAGTGTTGTTTCTCTGAAACCATCTCACATACAGGTTTCTGCCAGTAATTAAACAGCGACAAGTGTCAAGGTGTCCTTTTTTTCATCAACCCGTTTGTTCTTATCTATGGAAACTAGTCTTCCATCAAGTATAACAACGTGTTGCATCATTGTATCTTGCATTTCTTCCTCTGCATTTTATGTATCTGTTATACAATTGGCTTTTACAACCCAACCGGTATAGTTCTTAAATTTTATTACGGTAGCAATCATATGATTGAAATTTAAGTTTATTACGTTTCATAGCCTCACTGTAATGTTTGTTCCCGTCTTATCTTTTTTTATGTGGCTTAAGTGACAGTACTACTGGACAGCCTACCTGATTTAAAAAGTTACTGCCGCCTATAAACAACAGCAATACGACTCCAGTAGTCTCCTACCGAAGTATGGAAAGTAGCATCGCATTGCACCCGTCACTCCGAGATGGGGATGTAACTTCTTAAACTTTGTTAGTAACTACATACACTTTGTTTTAACTAGTTGGAAACCTATTTTTATGCTAATGAAACTTCATACATTTCATTAATGCATTGCCCATTTTTCAACAAGTCTATTCTTTTCTATTCTATTCGTGTGAGTAAGTGACCAACCGAAGTATTCGAGCACAATTCCAACATAGCTTATCGAGTAGTATAGCCGGGGCTAACATCTTAGCCTGCCTTACGAAGTACGGAAGCGCTAAGTTCAAACGACCGCGCGGAGAGATGCTTAACTCAAATGACCTGTATAGAGCTTCCAAGTAAACTTCGCCGCGAGTTCACCTTACTATACGTGCACCTGCAAGGGCATATTTTTGGTTTTCAAACCCAAATGATCTCCAAAACAGTCATCGGAGAAAGTTAAACCGGCTTCGAAATCATCTCCAGTACCGGCTTCAATCCCATAGATTGTCATCGCTGCATTGTTTGCGTATGATGCGTGGTATGAGATTGTATCTCTCAAGTATGCAGGTGCGAACGCATTTCATTACGGCTGATGAATGCACAGTGCATCCACTAATTACGCCGCTGAGTATTTTCATTTGGATTGCTTTGTTTATTGTGATTGAATGATGAGTACCGTGACTGATAGTATTTTTAACGGATTTCAAAAAGGAGGAAGTTTTCAATGCGGCGATATTTTTTTGTTTGTTGCTCGTTCTTCCCATTAAGGGTCGAATAGGGTTTGAACTTGTAGCTACTTATTTACTCAAAAAAGCATGGCTATTTTTTTTTAAGAATTAAACTGAACTAATGAATTTTTACTTTTAAATTTATGCCACAATATCTTCGTCGATTGCCAATCAGGGAATTGTTTTCATGTTGATACTATATCTTAATATATATAAATCTCGTGTCACAATGTTTGTCCTCAATGGACTCCTAAACCACTTAACCGATTATAATAAAATTCGCACACCATGTGCAGTTCGATCCAACTTGAGAGATAGGATAGTTTAAATCTCAAATTATAGTCGCAATTTTAATTTATTGCTAATTATAATATCGTATGACAAAAACGTTAGCCACAGCAACGCGTGGCCCGGTCAGCTAGTAGGTATATAAGAACCATGTTGTTTGTCGTATAAAGTAATTTTAACGTGTTCCCTTTTTAACCTGTGTCGCCATTTTGGGTGTTAGTATGTAATATATGGATGTACAATATTTACAAAAAAATTACTATGTAAGTATGGAATCAGTCATTTGGTTCGCTTCGTACAAGCTATGCTTATTTTTGGGCGTTGTGTGAAATATATATTTTGATTGTTTGGCTTACTATGAAGTCAAGCAAGTTAAAATTGTGAACATTAAAACGAACACAATTTGTGTTGGTATCTTTTTATAATTACAATCAAATATCTCATTGTATTTTACTATATTGTAAATAGACAAATACCGTAATATCGCCAATGGTTATAGCCGAGTGCGCACGCGCAACTACCGGAGCACGTTCCGCCCTTTGTTCGCTAGAATCTACTTTTTCTTTTCCACTAAAAAGGTTCTACCAACCGCCATTGTTGGCTTTGATTGGTTGGTCCTCTTGACCCGCCTCAGTTTATTGTGTAAAATCAAATTCTTTTTTGTAACCAGTAGTTACAGAGCCGGCGTTTTCTTTTGTGGCGTTTGTGACTTGCGCAACATGTTTATCATTTTTAGGGTTCCATACCCAAAGGTAAAGGAAACCTTATTGTTAACTATACGACTTCTGTTTGTCTTTATCTTTTGACACGGGAAACTATTTCACCATTCGAGTAAGGGTTATGTGAGGCTCCCCGAGTGAGGCTTGTTCCAGTCGACTGCCACGATGGGACAAGATAGTATCGATCTACGAGTAGCATTTACTATCTGGCCCCGACAATATAAACCTAGTTGGTGTTCGCCTATACAAGGGATCACTGGCAACACAATGGTGGGACTCTGCTAGCAGAATAGGCGTCCCGCGGCCCCTACTCGTTGGCTCCTTTACTGAGCAAGAGCAAGGAGATAAGCCTATCGCCTCCTTCTCCCCCTACTTCGTCTACGCCGTATCTGGTCTGCTTGTGCGTCATCCTCTGCTATCTATCTGTCTTACCATAATAAAATTGTATCTTTGCAGCCACCTGCCGTGGCGGGTTTAAATGTTCTGAGAATAAGTGTCATCATGGCGAATATACTTTAAAAAAATACTATCGTTGATACGCAACCCTCGGTGTGCACGTCCGAATCGCACGTAGCCGGTATTTGATCTTATCTCTCAAACTTTTGTGTCTTGTTCGAATAGTTTCCAAGTTGTTTTGATTAGATAAAATATCTGTGTCAGGATGCCTCTTCGTTTTTATCAACGTGAAAATGTTTCGAACTCATGGGCTTTGTGTTCCTTGTTTGTGTAATATGAAATTAATAACATTACATCATCGATTACTCACAACAACGTTTTGTGCCTATTCATATTACTTTAATTATTACAGTGTTGTGTACGAATGTGGACAGTGCATCACTCCATGTAATGTCTAGTATAAAATTAAATGATGTAAGTTGTTTAAATTTTGCGAACCAGCTTGCAACCAGATTTCTTGAACATATTATAAAACGTTGGAACAAAATACTTGGTCCATGTTGTAATATTCTGTTGTCGATAAACGGTTAGGAAGAAATTCTGGGCATTGACTACTTTAAAAAAAAATTACTTTTCGTACTAACTATACCTATTCTACCGCCCAGTTGTGGTGAACTTGCTTTTTTACAATGATCGAAAGTTTTGGGTGCCGGTGGATATACAAGCGCATTAAACGTTATATTCCCATCTCAGAGAGACAGGCGTTATGGTATGCGTTAACTAATAACATGAGTTTCTCGTTCTAGTTACTGCTGTCACTTTAGTCACATATAAGTCTTCAGATTTCTCTATTAGGATATGTTTAAAATGCTGTTTGTTTATTCCAGGTATTGCAAAAGGACGTGGAATGTCACAGGAGGATCGTGAGTTCGGTGGTGAGGCTATGCAGCGACGGTGACGCGGCCAAGAACTTGGAGCGGCGCTGGCTTCAACTGTACCTGAGGGCCATTGAGTGGCAGTGCCATTTGGAAGCGTGCATCACTAGGATCGATAACCAGGTATGTCTGCAAACTGGGGTCCTGGTGTGTGACCCATTCAGTAATCGCCCGGCTGAAGCTCCCTATTATGATCTTGAGGGTTGGGCGTTTGCCTTATGTAATTTTGTTTGTATATACCAAAGTAGCAGTAGAAGTTTTTCTAGAGAAGTACTGCCACCACATTGTAATCCACCTATTTTCTTAAATTATTTTTAAATAACCTCTTGTGTGTGTCGTAGGAGCGACACAGGGTATAGGATTAGGTTGTTTTATGCAGCAAATAATTGCGATACACTGAATATATACAAATACAATTTGTCTAAGTAACATTAAGTTAACAAAAACTGGTTCATACGATCGAAATTATAGTGATTCAAGTAACTGACTGACCTTTCTAGAAACGTATAGATCATTATTTCGTTGATAAACATCTACATAATGAATATAACGGTAGTGACGGAATTAGTAAGATAGGGGGCAATGATAATAATAAACATCTATCAATTAGCAGGAATATGAATTCCCGCATTCTATCAACATGTGATTTTATTGTTCACAAAAATGGCGTACAGCATTTTCCTTCCTTATGTCCCACATCACACAGATTTTCGAGAGGATCTGATTCAATAAATACTAAATCCTATTATAAATATTTTTCATCATCTGTTAGGTTGGAATTTTTGGTAATACCTTGGTATAGGTTTTGTTCTACCATTTACAATATATTAAACATTAATTAATTAATTACGAATGATACTGAAGGAATGTTTAGCAGAGTTATTCAGGGGCAAACAATGGCGGCGATGAGCTCATCATTTTATATATTTTTATTTATAATTAGGTATTATTATTATTTGTCTGGCGTTGCGAAAATCAGTACTTTGTATATCTGTGATACGAATCAGTAGTAGATTTCATAACAAGCTATATTTATTTTTTTTGTCGAGCGAATATAAAACAAGAACACTTTTTGGGTTCTAACACCAAAAAAACATTATTGGAGAAAAACTGTTGCTACACTGTTGGTAATCACTATGAAAAGTGGTCAATTAAGCTCCGCTTAACCATCCAGTGAACATAGCGTGAATTTATGTATGTTGGGACGATCTGTGAACTAGTTGCTGCTTTTATTTTAATAGTATATACTAGTTGCAACCCACGGTGTTACTTGCGGTTTTCCGGTATCAAGAGTAGCTAATGTGTAAATCCAGGATATAAGCTATCTTGGTGCAAAATTTCGTCCAAATCCGTTGGGCTGTTTGAGTAAGAAACATACACACACAAGCATACAAACTTTCGCCTTTATAATATAAGTGTGATATCAACGCATCAATTAATAATGCAGCACATTATAAAAAAAAAACCCTCTTTTATGCCATAAACAGTCTATGACATTAAAATGTTTACAAACCCTTGCTAATTTGATAAGCAACTCTTTCCCACGAAAGTTATCACATAAATTGATATTCTCAATTGCACAAGTGATGTGCAACAATGGGTGATCAGCCGCCCGCTGTCGCGGCGCGACTGTTTGCAAACACTGTTAACCCTCTGCGGCTTGTTAACCCTCTATGATAAATGTGAAGCGGTTATACTTGGCAGTGGCGGACGTTGGCTTCCAATCTAAAGGTCATGGTTATCATCTACAATAGGCATTATTTGATAATGGCATCGGACTGGGTATGTGGCAGAATCAAAACCTATAGGGAACTTCCCGTTCGTCCATAAAATTTGGCAAGAAGCAATATCATCTAGTTTAAGTAAAAGAATAACTCCGAGAACCATAAATTTGTAGTTACGTCACAGAAACAAAAATACATGAAAAAACCTGCAAGTTACATGTTAATGTTAAACCTGCAAGTCACAGGTAAGTGCGGAACCCTCGGTGCGCGAGTACGACTTGCACTTGGCCGGTTTTGTTCATTGCCCAGCCGTGGAACGCCGTTACCTAATAATAATAATAATAACTTTTAAAGTTGTTCTCACGCAAATTGTCATGTTATTCTGCGAGTATTGCAAAATAATGGTTGATCGACCGCCAGCTGAGCTTGCAAACACGGGGTCGCGTGTTTGCAAACCACGGAACCCTAGTGGTGATCTTATTAACCTTTTGCTCCTATGATTATCGTTGAGCTTAAGGTTAAGTGTATAATTGCTAGTTAATAGTGAATTTCTTTGACAAGAGGCCTAATAATATCTAGTGTTAATGTGCACCTTTCTTAATGACTGTGGCCTTTATGTAGGAAGAATAGATAGTAGGTGAAATAAAACCGCTAAAGAGCAGTTATTTATTAAAACCTTAGTAATTAAGTCTGCTTAAATTATTAACAAGAACTAAAAAAAAATCGTAAATAATTACATTTGAATTGAGTTGCTTCTTCTAATAAATTAAAAATTGTAAGATTAAAAATAAAGCATGTTAATTTTTCGTTTTGAAAACAATCAATACCAATTTTCCATACCACTTATCATATTTTTTTATTCACTATTTTTATTTTTTTATTTATAAGTACATTTTTGTAAAAAAATCTATCGGACTAGTCAAGTATGAATATGAGACAACGCAACATTTTGAAGCGATGTCTTCAAGATCTATTTAAAAAAAAAAAATTGACGTGTCCATTTGTAATGTCAAAATAACAGCTTTAACTAAATACATTTGAAAGTATAAGCGGTACTTATAACAAAAACAAATAATTTTTTGTGAAACTGTCTGGATAACTGATAGAATACTTATTATATAAT
Source organism: Aplocera efformata (assembly GCA_921293045.1). NCBI lineage: Eukaryota > Metazoa > Arthropoda > Insecta > Lepidoptera > Geometridae > Aplocera > Aplocera efformata. The sequence goes on from OV121057.1 coordinate 6,638,150, forward strand.
ACTTTTTTTTTTGTAATATTATGTAAGTATGTCACAAAATCGCTTGTCCTGAGAGAGGATCGAATCCACGACCTCAATCGCAGAAGGCAGAGCTAGTACCAACTGAGCTATGATCTATGTCATTTACTCACTATAATATTTTTTAATAATAATTTTCAATATAGAATCTACTTTGTGTATTTCCACTGTCCTGTCAAGTTCACCCCACCCTCATTAGAGTAGCGGATGTAGGAATAGTCGGCCCCTCGGTAACTCAATTGCCGCTAATGTCAACTTACCAACTTACGAGTGAAGGGTTGGTCGCGTGTGGATAAAATTGAATTACCGACCTAGTGACTGGCCTCAAAGTAATACAGAGCGTGCTCTCAAAACAATATTTTATGTAGGTTACTGAGTTTTGATGAAATTGTATAATAGATACATAAAATCACGTGTTAGTAAGGATAGGCAGAATTCACGGCTTTCCACTTGCTACCACCCTGACAAAGTTACGGAAATTTTTATTTATTGTCATTGAATGTGATGATTCATGCGTCTTTGTATTGTAGAAAGGTAAAATTTAGCATGAGATATCTGTGCTATACTAATTAAGGTTACACTTTTAATTTTTTTTTTTATTATTCGGTTCGGGTAGCGTGAAGTACGAACTCTTGCTTTCGTTTCCGAATGTTGCATGTTCAAAACTAAGTCGTCTTGCTCTCTACCTATACATAATAACATTTTTTATTCATGTTTGAAACAAAAATACAATTTTAAAATCCATTTGTTGCTTTTTATCATTGCTTACAGTTCATACTTGGCTATGATCTGTACATTATTGTTAATCTAGCGATGGAACTGACCTAATACCAAAGTTTACACAGCACAGAAATAGCTAATCCACTTATTATTCTCCCATTGATTTATGTGATCATTTCGGCAATAAATAACGTAGAGATTTTATAAAATGACTTATATTGGTACTAAATTAATTTATGAATAGTGGTTTGATATATGAAATGGTTATAAATATTATGGGTGTTTATTGTGGTGTGACCGTGATACGATGCTATTGAACTAGTATTATATAATAAAATAAATGACTTGAAAACTATCATTCTGATTTCTGTGATGGCCATTATTTGAACGGATATACGTATATATCACTTTGTCGGCAGGTTTTTGATATGTCCAACATGTTGTGCTCAACCTTTGTCAATAAAATTTGGTACAAAAGCCACTTAGGAGCGCATATAACGGCATTACATCACGGCCTATACAAGAAATTCGCCAAGTCTTAATTAACGCCTATTGCTAGGCGTGACTGAAATCGGCCAAGAATGCAGATGATGATAGAAATGTTGTTTCTAAATTGAATGTCTTAGCTGTTTCCTTTTGCAGGGATTCCATACCCAAAGGATTCAGGATTATGCTATTGCAAAGGCTGTAGCGTCTTGCTGTTACCACCTCTCTGTCCTAACTTTATCTGTTGAACCGTAATACGCGTACTTAGGGAGTTTTCAATATTCACAAAATACTTATTGTTTGAGGACGCATAATTACGAATAATTCATTACAAAGATTCATTATTACATAAGTTTATATGTTATAATATAAGTATGTCATAAATTATTATACAAATATTGAATTTTCACATTTATATTGCATTATTGCTTTTACCAGACGATTGGATCCTCTCCATCCAAAGTTTGCAGGAAAATGGTCGATAACAAGGGATAAATCCTATCAGTGATAAAGTCGCTCATAGAAACATCCATTTTCTTTATATCTTTGGCACTTGACCGATATTTGATGACGTATGTGAATTTGATCACGCGCGCTTACTACAACAGCAATAAGTCCTCCGCTACCTGGGTGGAGGAGAGTATGGGAATGTGCTCTGACCCACGGTAGTAAGCATAATACGAAGCAGTTTGTAATTTTTTCAAAAATCTTTGTGATCACAAAGATCCTCTCCCATCACTATCGATCTTGAAATGCTGAGATCTATAATCTTTTATCTTTTGTTTCTTTATATAGTTAAATAAATTTATTCTTATTCTTATTCTTTATTTCTCTTTCAGGGAGGAGCATCCGTTGAGGTAGCTAGCGACAGTGACGACGAGCCAGTTCTGAAGCACCCGCGACTGAGCAAGCTCGGATCGCCGAGACGTCAGCGCACTCCCGTCCATGTCAGGAGGCGAGATCTCTCTACAGACAGTAGACAGTCTGCCTCTGAGGTCAGCATACACACAGTACATAAGGGTACAGAAGAATCATAAAAAAACCTACAACATCTGCTGTCTTTGATTCCTTTTAATGGCGTATAAGGCGTTTAAAGCTTTTGAACCATTAGAGTATTGAAATTTTCACAGAGCATGTGTTATTATAGCGAATATTCTAACATTATAAAAAATACAATCTGCTTTACGAAAGCTTCGGAGAAAACCAACATATTCTATTATAGAATGAAATAACAAGTCTTAATGATACCAGTTTGGGTCGGGTTCCCGTGGTAGGTTCATTCAATCTCGCTTCTTGAGAGTAGGCTTATAACCCCACAGTTACAACAATAGAGGCTATTATGAAACTCACAACAATTAGATAGCGTTCAGGTGGATACCCATAGAAATATGGAGAACAAAGTAAAAACCATAATGATTCAAAAATTGACGAATGAAAGTTAGTTTCCGTGGCTCTGTGGCTTATTTGGTATTCCAGGCCGGCACACACATGACGTTGTCCATACCATCTGCGACATAGGGAGAACTTGTGCAGGGGCATAAGTCTGTAAACGTTTATTTATTTATTTAAACCAGTGACTTGATCGATATGTGCCTTCTTGCTTATTAAAGCTTAAAATTTGTTGTTTTTAAAACAAGTCCTTCATCTTTTCAGGAGGAAGAAGAGGATGTGCTAACGTACACGTGGCGCGGCTTCGGCTCGGATTGCGAATCAGAACTCACCCGGTCAGAATCCAAAATGGCGGACGAACGAATAGTCCCTGGATGCGAGGATATGGAACTACGGACCACGGACCAGACAGTGCCCAATGATCAGATCGATGGTAAGATATTTTATGTTAATTGATCTCAATACGATCGGAATTGGGGGTTTAGTTGCACTCGTCAGTAGACGAGTACCCTTTGAGTATGAAGGGTCCCTCTGGGTGGTGCTAAAAAAGCAACAAAAATTAGTAGTAGAACTTGTGACAAGTGCGTCTGGAGTGCTGCCAAGCAGTAGTGCACTCGTATGGCTGTGTTTCGGTGCAAGGGTGTGGATGCCGGTGAAATCACAGGTGATTCACGTTACATCCCTCGGGTGATGGGCGTAAGAGGTGCGAATTGGGCTCTGGTATCAGCCGGAGAAGACCTGAGTTGTATTACTGTTGTTATGGATAGAGGTAACCACTTGACATCAAGTGGGCCTTCAAATCGTCCCGTCACTTTAGTAGTATAAAAAAGGAATTAAATTGCCTCGTATTTTTTATGCGGGGTCATGGAACCTAGCTTTTATAGACCTACCGTAGGGTCTAGAAAAAATCAAACATGGGCATAGGCCCAATGGATCGAATACAAGTTAGTTCCACCATTATCTAGGTGATGGAAGGAACTCGCATCTTGTTGCGTCCGCTCATATAAAATATATACCTATATCTTATAAATGTAACCGGCACCCAGAACTTTCCACCGAGTGACACAGCGAGTGCATCGCTGGTTGGCGGCATAATAATAATAGAATTGAAGGAAAATTAGGTCTATGTTTATAAATAACTTTTGCTATTGTTAATTATTATATGCTGTTATATAATAATAAATATTTGTAAACCTAAACACATTGACGTAATGCAAAAGAAAACAATCGTATACGATTACTCATAGTCACAGTTTGCAATTACGATATTCGTACCCACAGAGCCACCGGTCTACTCTTGAGAAGCGAGAGACTTTGATCTAACACGGGAGTCCGAACCGGATCGATGAAAACGTAGGTCAACGTTTTCGAATTGTTGGTTCTAGAATATTCCGATTTCCTCTCGACATTTTCCGTCACTGTATTGAAAAAAGCGCACATATTTTTTTCAAGAGATTAACTGTTTATATTTAATAATAATAAAAATCTTTATTTCAGACATAGTCCATTATTCAATGAAGTCCCGTCATTTATAATACCTATACAAAAAACAAACTTGATCAATCTTAACTTTATTTTTTCCAGGACTTGAAATAAATCCGTTCATTGAAGTGAAAAAGACTCCGCCCACAGTCATCAAGCGGAAGAAGCCAGTGGACTCTTCAAAATTCAACCAAACAGACAGAAAATCGAAACACCTAGCCATATTTTACTTTAAACACCACGACACAGACTCTGATAGGCAAATGATAGAAACTGACGAGAAGGGACAAGAGGATTCTTCGGAGGAAGAGTGGACGTACACAGGTGGTGCCAAAATTGGTAATGAAGACTCCACTGACATCATGACGTCATCAGTTGAGATACAATGCGAGCTATCCAACGATGAGAGAAAAGTTAAACTGGATGCGTCGACCCCTGATCTTTTGAAACTCGAGCAATCGCGATGCCAGGATATTGTGAGATTGGTGAACCAAGCTGAGGAATTAGTGCAGAAACAAGCTCTGCATATGAAAAAGAATAAGATTAGGAATTTTAAACCGCTGGCGTTTGAAGAGGAAGGGAACAGCGCGGGTCGGAACAAAATGTCTAGGATCAAGGAATGGCTGAACCAGAGCTCTGAGGGGAATAAAATTGACAATAATCAGGTGGGTTCCTTAGAATTATAGAAATAACGCTTACACACTCATAATCTTTACACTAACATTATGGCATGCTCACATATTGCAAGCATAAACATCATAAACATACAAGACGCGTATGATTTGTACACACTCCTACCCCTGCATCAGAATTCCCTGTTCCGCAGGTGGCATGAACAAATACAGAAACACAAGACAAACGCCCAAGACTCGAGAACTCACCACACAAAGTGTACCCCTCGCTTCGAAAACAGAGCTACTACAAACTAAGCTACGCCCATCATAGTTACGAGAATACATACTAAAAGATACGACCTTGCGATTTTATAGTTCGTTAGTTACTGTTAAGCATAGCATTAATCCCGCCTTTTGTCATATATATGTCATATATATATATGTGCAGCAAAGTAAATAATCAATCCTGAATTGGAAATAATAACACAAATCTTCGCGTTTCTATTCCAGGGTACAGAAAGCTGCGACGCATCGGGCGAGTGCACCACGGAAAGCGAAGTGGACACTTCGCTGACTTCTGAGGAGAGGAACCTGCATTCTTCCATGGACATGAGCACATCCACCTGCACCGTCACCCCCACTCATCAAGCTAAGGTACCCTTTACTCACGATATAATCTTCTTTCGAGTTTGTCAAATGCCCTCTTGCTCGCTACACAGAAGTGCATGAATAGAGCCTCCCCGGGGACCTCTTGACACCGCTGTCACGTCACTATAGTAAAGTAAATTAAAAAATAAATATATTAAATAATTAATCTTAATAATCACTTTTTATTTTATTGTGTAAATATGACAAAAATATAGGAGCGGGTTCTCAAGTGGACGCCTTTTTTTATTTATTAGATTTGATGTATGTTATTAGGAGTACAAATAAGTTTCCGCCGTTTTTTAACACAAATTAAATATTTATTGTAGAAGAACGGTAATATAAATTTATTCAAAATATTGCCCATCACTTGCCCATCACTTGCCTTTTTCCCATCTCTCAGGCAGCATTCGAATCCCACGTCTGAAGAACTCCTTGTCTTTTGAGGTTATCCACGAATCAACCCAATTTTTGGTATCCTCATAAGATGTGAACCGCTGCGCCGTCAGAGCATGTGCTACGGACCGGAACAGGTGATAATCGGACGGTGCAATGTCTGGTGAATACGGCGGGTGGGGTAACACTTCCCAATCAAGTGTTTCCAAGTACTTTTTCACGGGAGCCGCAACATGTGGACGAGCATTGTCATGCAGAAGAATAATTTTTTCGTGTCTAGAATAGTATTGAGGGCGTTTTTCCTTCAGAGCTCGGCTCAATCTCATCAATTGTGTTCGATAGAGGGCTCCAGTAATTGTTTCGCTCGGATTAAGCAACTCATAATACACTACACTTAGCTGATCCCACCAAATACACAGCATAAGTTTTTTTCCGTGAATATTCGGTTTTGCTGTTGATGTTGACGCGTGGCCAGGTAATCCCCATGATTTTCTTCTTTTTGGATTGTCATAATGTATCCACTTCTCATCACCAGTTATGATACGATGTAAAAAACCCTTTTTTTATGTCTAGCTAGCAGCATTTCACTTAAGCATAATCGGCGTTCAATATCTCTCGGCTTTAATTCGTACGGAACCCAATTTCCTTGTTTATGAATCATTCCTAATGATTTTAAACGATGTGAGACTGCTTGCTGAGTGACTTCTAATGTTAGAGCAAGTTCTTTTTGTGTTTGAGATGAATCTTCCTCCAATAATTCCTCCAATTCTGCATCCTCGTAAATTTTTGGCCTTCCACTGCGATCTTTGTCTTCTACGTCGAAATCACCATTTTTAAACTTTTGAAACCACTCTCGACACGTTCTCTCACTCAAAGCAACCTCACCATATGCTTCTACGAGCAATCGATGCGCCTCAGCAGCAGATTTCTTTAAATTAAAGAAGTAAACTAATATTTCCCGCAAATGACGCTTACTTGGCTCAAATTTTGACATTTTCAACTTATAAAAATTATATTTTACCAATATAAAATCAATGATATTAATAGGTTATGTTGTTCTTGAATGTACAAACTATTTTTTAAGCCGGTTATCATCTGCGAAAGCTAACCGAAACTCCGTGCCGCGCCATCTACAATAAAACGGCGGAATCTTATTTGTACTCCTAATATATTAACTTTATGGAATAGTCGGATAAGTCCTTGGATATACTTGAGTACCTTGAAGTGGACCCATACAAATATCATTGCTAATTTTGCATGGAAGTCGGTATATTCAATTTTAAAATCAGAATACATAATTACGCATACAGAAACGATTTACCTGTCGTTTAGTTAACTATGTGTGTTAAGGAGGTAACCGTCACGTCCATATCTAACAGGTAACACTGAGGAAGAAGCGAGGTGGCAACAGCACGCGGCCGTGGTCCGTGTCCTGCATCTCACAGCTGAGCGCGGGCGCGTCGCTCGCGGCCACGCCCACTGCGGGCGACGTTGCCGCTATGTCCCACAACATGTCCATATCCGAATCTTTTCTGAACACCCTCGCCTCCCCCCAGAGAGTGACCCCGGCGAATTCCAACTCAAAGTTGCGAGGAAGCTCAACTACCGTACAGGTTAGTAGATTGTTTTTCTCTTACAAGACAATTTGAATTGAACGTCGATCTTGAAATTTGGGGACCATGTTGCTTCCATAACTGAGCACACTAAGAATCCATAGGTGAGCCCACAAAGCCCAAACTTGTGTCACGTCTATCCGGAGAAGTACTGCCACCACACCTGGTAATCCGCCGCCAAGCAGTGGTTTACGCAACTTGCTGTTTTCCAGTGGTTGCCAGTGAAAATACACGTACATGAGAATGGGATGCAACCGTCTCAGGGTGACGGACGGGCGGACTTGGTATTTTGCTTGGCAACCCAAGGATTGAGAAAATTTTAAGATGTCTCATGTACCAAAATTTTCATATCCAAATATCTTTATATAACCTTTATGTTCTAGGGCCACGTTTCAAGCACCAACACGATGACAGAAGCGTGCACCTCTTGCGTAGAAACCAATGACAAGCAATGCTGGCTTCGGCGCAAGCGGCTCAAACTGCGCCTCAGAAGGAACAACAACAGTACATCTAGAAGAGAAAGATTGGTCAAGTCTGTTTCGTTCTGCGGAAGGATGACGCCGGAGATTGATGATAAACATGAGAGAAATACCGCTAGCGATCCTGCTACTAGCAGGAAGAGCAGGTTTGTGTCAGCAATAACGTCTTGAGATATTTTTGAGTTGAGATATTATATTTTGTCTAGTTTTGAGATATAAGTTTTTTGTATTAGTGAGAATATGACGCGTAGTTCTTATCTCTGTTGTCAAGCTGTTGGTGTTTTATTGATCGATCGAAAATTAATTAATTAAAATCTACGAGATTGACATCAATGTTATCTGTTATTATCTATAAGATACATAAAATACCAATACTGTTGACGAATTCTCATGGATACTTTCATTGTGGGGCAAAGAAAAGGTTATGCTTTAGTCTTACAAGCTGTACCCTAACGGTTTTTCTGGGTAACATCTCGCCTTTTGCGGGCACGTGCCTCCACCGCGGCCTCGGCAAAGTAGCCCCTTATCAGAGCCCCAAACTACTAGACCTAAAGCTATTCTCAGCGTATATTTATTTCTAGCGCTTGTGAAGGCCTCAACTAGCTTGTAGGTAGTCTCTTTCAGGTATCTTATGACGTAGTCCATATAAGGTCACAATAAAATGTTGCTCATAGATTCGACACCACGTCCACATCCGGCAACGATAGCGACGCAGAGCTGATGAAGCAACAGGCCACAATCGCCAACCTGCGCAGGAGTATCGAGAAGACGCACATATCCAACCGAGAAGAGGGTGCTATGGCTGAAAACGAAGGAACCGGTAACTATAATATTTTTTTTGGAAATTTATGATGTTTTTGGTAGGGGTTCAGGAAGTAAGACAAAATGTGAAATTACTAAACCGATTCTAAAAACGATCTGACTAATGAACTATAGTTTTAACTTCATTAACACCGATTAATAGGCTATATTTTATTTAAATAAATTCTAATACAAAACCAACTGTAATAAATTAAACACCTATTTTTTAAACACCCATAGGAACACTTTGGAAGTATAAACCTTTCCAATAATACAGTGATAATTAAAATCGGTCCACAATTGATAAAGATATCGCGTTTATGGTTCATCGTATTTTAAATATCATTTCAAACTCAAATATCGTTTAGACACGTCAAATTTTACACTCAAGTAAACATATCCGTGAGCATATCGTGGCACAGGAGCTCCTTAGGCATATTATATGCACACAGATAGTGAAATTACAGTCAGTCTTCATGTTAAGACTAGCTTCAGTCTTATTTGTTAAGATTATGTCTGTTCCAACCCATTTATTCTTAATCACAGTGGCTCCAAGCTTCAAACTCGGGCCAGCTGGCGGCCCAGTAAGACCCAGACTGGCGCAGAGCCAGGAGAGGGAACGCAACTTCCTAGCGCTGAGTCTTGGTGATCCGAACCAAATGTGGGACCTGAGCGTGGACAAGGATTCCGATGTGGACAGGAGCGTGACCGCGGGCACTGAGGAACATAGCTCGTTCTCTGAACAGGCCTGGGATTTCTATCAGGTAAAGTAAACAGCTGTTTAAATTGATCTGAAATGGGTAATGTTTAGTAGACCTCCTCAAAATTTTCGTTTTCATGATTATTTCACCCTCTTTTTATTTTTGTCTACAGGAGAAATACAACTCTGAACCATATTCCGAAGCACCAGATTCGGACGCAGCGCGCCGCCTCTTAGAATTTGGAGACGACTACCGCGCCTTCTTAGACTCCCAGTCTGACTGCTGTTCCAGTCTATCAGCTCACCCAGATAACGACAGTCCCAGCGGGACTAGGCGCCGCCGACCGCTCTCAGAAGCCAGGGAGAGAAGTCTACCTCGCCACAAACGACCTACCCGAACATCCCCCGTCGAAACCCCTATACGCAAGCCCAAGAAATCCATGTCCAGTGCTGAACGCAAGAAAACTCTCCTAGACAGTTTGGAAAGGTCGCGCAATAACACCAGCATTGAGAGCAACGACGGACGCAGACGCAGACCGTCCGAGTCAGTTAAGAACAAACGCTCACCAGAATTCGATTTGCTCAACATCCAAGCGCTGAGTCGCAGGCGTCACAGCTCAAACTTGACTAGCGACGAAGTGAACTCCTCTCTTGAATACACGGAAGTCAACAACCGTCCAGATATATTGGACTCCTTGAATCGTAGAAGGAGAAGCGACAAAGATGGGTCGGAACTGCAGAAGATCGCGCTGTCCGAACTCAGGCGCAGATCGACGGAAAGCGCTGATTCTGAGGGCGAATCGTCCAGCCCGAAGAAACACAGCAGGAGAAATTGGGACGGCGACTCCGATTCCGAGTCGGAAGAAATTAGGTCGTTAGTTCGACAGTCGAGTACTCAGCTGGAGGAAGCGGAAAAGCAGATGGCTCGGGACTCATCCCCGGACCTACTGCGAGCCATCGACTATGTAAGATACGATACAGAACTTAGTAGTTACTCAGACGACGACGCGGCGTCATGTGTGACGCAGTATCGTAGGCCTGCATGCTTGCGTGCCCGAGTTTGCCTCGCTGTCGCCGCGTTTTCTATACTCATCATAGTATACATACATCTACAATGACATATGGCTTGGGCTTGTGTGATATTTGTCGTTTTGTATGTAAGTATACGTGTAAAGTACGCTGCGATGGTCAGATTGGACGAGGCGTTTGGATTGTTTCGACAACGGATGCCTCGAGAATTTAAAAGTAAAGACTGCGCGTGAAAATCATTCCATTTCGGTGATAAATAATGTTATAATTTAGCTGTACAAACAAGCATTTATTGTGAATATTAGAGGTATGTTATAACGAAGAAGAATCTGACCATCGCAGGGTGATGAACGAAACAAAATAATGACTCATTGAAAAAACTCCATGTGACTGTTTCAAATTAAGTATTGAATTGTCTTTTATTTTTATTATTATTTTGATAGTTTTTAAGTTGTTAACGAATTTGAATTGGTCACATTTGAATAACAAAAGTGTGTTTTTTTGTTTTGTTCCTTCCATGCCCAAGTTAAATTTTTTCTCCTTTCTTACTAACATGCAACTCGTTTTTCGTGTGAATGATTGTGATTTTTACAATTGAGTATTTCACTAACCGCATTTTTTTTCTTTACGTTTCGTTCTCATCTTTTGGTGTTTAAAATCTGGTGCTAGATAAATCATTTAGTAATATAACGTGCTTCATTTAAATATAATAGAATGGGGTAAGGTACTGAAAGCTTCAGATAGGAATCATTCAAGGTTACCAGTGGTGTATAAACGACTGAAAAGTGTAATGTCAAATTGACAGATGTCACATTTGACGGTTTCATTTTCAGTTCAATTATAGGGGGTTATTCTTAGATCGCACAATAATTTATTCTCGTAGGCTACTTAATTTAGATTTCTTGTCATTGAGTGAGATATTATTATACAAAGGTAGCGTTAGGAGTATTTCGTGGGTTGTATCACTATTTCATGTGTCAGAATCTAATTTATTGTCATGATTGTACTTGACTGAACTCCAAGATATCTCACAGCGTTGTATAATATGTAATGATTGTAAAATGTTGATAGGGATAGGTTGTTAATTGATCTTACTTTTTATAAATGTTTAACCTTTCAGTGATTTGTATAGTGTTTAGTTTAATAAATGTGTTAATTTGAAAATTAATGTGGAGTTTCAGTCAATTAACACCCTACTCTCTGGAAACCAATTACACTATTCTAAACCGATAGGTGCAATGTTGCGTAGGCTTTTTTTCAAAATTTTCTTTCCAATTGTTTGGGCCTATTTTCTGCTTGCTAATGTTTGTTTGGCATCTTGTTTTTAAAACCTTGGGCATATTTTTAATTGAATGTTGATCAACATTTAGGAATCCTTTTCTAGAGGATCGTTATTGTCCTCACTTGAAATCTGAAAGTTGTCATAAAACTATGTCAAATTAGGTTAAGTGTCAAAGGCAGTGTTTTTAGGAATATTGTATGGAGACGCGAGTGAGTTAGAATAGTTTTTCCTGAAATTTGCTTGGTATTTTGGTGGCACGGTTTTGCTTAGAATAATGATTTTTTGTTACTCGCAAAAAGTTTAGTTTGCTTTGTTTGCAATGTACATTTTCGTACGCAGACGGAGCTGGTCGCGCGATGCCGAGAAAATATCAACTTACTGGACGATGCGTTAGCTCAGGGACTATCTACCACCCTACAAAGAGATGTTAGAGGTAAGATTTTATGATTTATACCGGAAACTCGAATGCTTGCAGAATATAACCCCAAACAAGTGACTGCGTCAAAAATTTAAAAATCCGTCTTCAATATTTCTCACCCTTATCGAGTACACTCTATCGAGTATACAACGGGCGAAGAAAAAGTCACAGGAAAGTAAAATACGCAATTTCATTTTCTTGGATGACATATATGGGGCCAATTTGAAAGCATATCTTTACAAATAAAATAATAATTTTCACAGTCGGTTGTTAAATGACAGAGCTCTGAGGTAACAGACCACGGTTTGTGCTATGACTATCCTCTTTGCTTGTAGTAGCTCTGCCTTCTGTGTTGTAGGTCGTGGGTTCGGTTCCCACTCAGAAAACATCTGTTGGGTTTGTTCTATATCTGGGTGTTAATTAAACACACAAAAAAACCATATACCTAACTAGTTCCTATAGTACAAGATATGCTTAGATATGACACATGGCGCTGTGTGAAATGTCCATGAATATTTATTACGTAATCTACATTAATTTTAGAAAAATAAAAGATGTAGGGTTTCCACGCATAAAAATTGTTAAATTCCACGCGGACGAAGTAGCTGGGAACAGGTAGTCGTAAATAAAAATCATTGAACAGGACAACACGCAATATATTGTATATAATGTTTCATGCAAATATCCGAGCTGTGGTTTTCTTACCTGGTCGAGTTGAGTTCCAACCGGTTTCCGAACGCATGCAGTTATTCAATCTCGGTGCTACAGATCAAGGCTTCATTCTACAATATATTTGGTTTTTGGACGAGTTTACTTGTTTTCTTTTTGCTCACAGGGAAAGCTGCAGCGATTTTTTTATGCGGTTTTACACGCTAACCGACAATCTTCCTTAATCATTTAAATGCTTGTTACCAACGCCGATGTCCTTTTTTACAACATGTTTTATATAAAGTAAATTTAATGCCGATCGTTGCGCATCACTGAAAATGACTGCCTGATTAGGCACATTTTTATTTTAAATTTTTCGTGAACTTCTGAATGTTTATTTAAAAAACCGAAATATTGGAAGAATATTCGAATTTCTATAGCATTTTTGCTTATAGCAATTTCTATAGAATTTTTGCTATAGATTCAATTCCCCAGAGAGTTTCGTGCCTTTGAGCAGACCACCATTTTTTTTTGATAGGTTTTTTTGTTTTTGTTTTTTTTGAACACTAATTAAAACGATAAATTAAAAAAATACGAAGATTGATGCTTTTAAGTTGTTCATGTCAAAAATCGATCAGCGATTTTAGCAGTATGACGGCGTTCCCTGTGTTCACTATAACGCACGCAAACAGCTAATTCGGAAGGCGCTGAAGTGCGCTGAAGAAACAATGTGAAATTAAAATTATTTTACACATAACTGATATAATTATAGCAGTTTTATTCATTTTCATCTGATTTTTTTTAAGTCCTAACAGGTTTGCCGCCTGTCTGGCTTCCAGCCATGTACCACGAAACGCGGTACACGCGTAAACGACAAGGAAGCGATACATAAATGAATGGAAAGCGATACTATCGCTTTTTTTGGCGCTATAACATACCGAGCGAGCAATCCTCTAATTTCTCTAGGGATTTGAAACAGACTATAAACGTGCGCAAATGTCGCGGGACAGCTAATTTTCAAATTTTAAATCGAGCAGGACAACGATATTTTCAACCGATTTCCAATGGAGGTAAAACTCGAAAAAATATGACGTAAACTAAGTAAACGATATTGCGTATTTTGCTATCATGTTTTTTCTTTGCCCATTGCAGACCGATTTTTCTTGAAAAAAAATGGTAGGTAAAAAAAATTATTAAATAAAAATAGTAATAAAATAAAATAAGGTATGACAGTATTGAAGCCCTTTTTTATTTTTAAATTCGTTCACATATCTGAACTAGCCTACCTATCCTAGCCTGGTTCCCGGAAGCGGCGACACGGCAGACGATCGCACGCCCATTCGTTCGTCTCCGTCTATTTCTGCCAACGAAAGCGTAACGGTGCGAACTGCTCCGAAAATGAGGATCTCATATATTTGCATTGTTTTTAAATCGGTGTTTATTTCAAGAATTTGTTGGAATTCGTTGGTTGAATACGACGTTTTGAATGTTTGTTTATTGTGCACATACTGTCAACATTTAGAATTTTTGTTTTTCTATTTTTACATTGTTAAATAGAAAAATCTTGGGCACAATATTACCTCATTTGTTAACACGCTCTAACATGATGGACATATATTCAAATACCAACGACAAAAATCATGACCTTCATATGTTGTTCATAAGCGCTTCGATTTGCTTGTATGATATTGTATTTATTATAAACAAGAGGACGAAACGAAAAAGAGTGGTGTAAGTTTGTAGTGTGTCTATGTGAGTCTGTCTGTGGCATCGTAGCTCCCAAACGAATGGACTGATTATGAAACGATTATTTTGTTTGGAAGCTGACGTGGTCGAGATGGTTCTCAGCTGTTCAAGCGTTTGATCTTCAACACATTACTATTATTATATACCTTTGTGATATAGAAAACTAGCTAATAATTTTAAAATATACTATTGTAATTAAATGGTAGCTTAATACTTTCTTACTAAGCTTTCTGCTCTGTGGCCTAAAGCCGGAGAATTCAGAACTCGACAGGCACGGATACTGAAATTTCTTAGAACTTTCATGCAACGTATTTATATTGTTAACCAGATATTTCTTGGGCACAATTTCACCTCATTATTTGTGAATGTTCCATCTAAACTGGTATCCTAAATATCTCAACGGCTCTTAGGAAACAATTCAAATCGCTTTTGCTGGGTAAAATTCATAATATGTTTTTTACCACAGCTTAACTTATAGGTACTTTGAATAACTTATGGTTACCTAATAAGTTTACGACCAGCTACCTACTTTTTAAATTACTAACTTAGATACCCCATGACGCTAATGAAAAAGGAACGATATAAAAGCGGCGCTTTGAAATAAATAGGAGCGACTAAAAATATATTTAAATGTGAATCGCTTATAATACTCCTACGCTCTTGAACTCTTTGTTTTTTAGGCATATGTCATGGGCATGTTGCTCGCGTCTATAAGAGTACCTTTAGTCTCTACACGTACAAATCGGGTGGTACAAAAGGAACAACCCAAAGAAGCAGTAGAACACATTTGTACCTGCCAGTACATTTCGTAAAAAATTGCTCCGACTAAAATTGATCGTACTTAAACCAAATCGGGGGAGAATGGACCGGGTGAATACGGGACTGGGTGAGAACGGACCGAACCCGAAATTACATGCGCATGAGAATTTACATCTGCGTCTTAAATGATACGATTTTGCGACTTTGGTCCTCTCGTACTTTGGAAAGGGAGGGCCGGATTCGCATTGCTGTTGTTTATGGACGGCAGTAACCACTCACCCTCAGGTGAGCTATCAGCTCGTTATGTCAAAAAACAAAGTGCAGTTAATATTGGTTTTCATAGTAAAAAATGTTACCACTACCATGAAATCAGGGGTTCTTAGGAGTTCGGTAGCACTTAAGCTTTGGGGGCGAATATAAAATAGATACTTTTTGGCGTCGGAAAAGAGTAAAAATATATAAAAATAATATGATGTTATTTGTCATAGTTCTTATTCGTCATTAATGCCGTGGATTGAAGTTAAACCACGCATCCATCTCGTACTGTTGCGTATGAAGTAAAAGATGTAGCAATCAGTTTAGATTTGTCACAAACAATTTTAAGTAATTATGATTCCTACGGTTCAACATTGTGTTTTGTTTTTAAGCTGAATACTTGCCTGCTTGCGTTTTACAAAGAACTCCCTACCATAGTCTTAACTTGTACAATATCTGTCCCATATTTCAATCTACTGACCAATTAGGGGTTGTTTCTACAAACTTCTTGAAGCACTCGTGGCAAATCTGTTGTATAGGTGGCTTAAAAACTAAGATATCAGAGTTGGCCACCACGCATACCAGTCGGTTTGACTCCGAGGCTCCAAGGTGCAACACTTGGTGTTTTACATCAATATAAGAAGCTAAGTTTATGAGTCGGAACTTTGTTAGGCTTCTGCAATCTACCGCCTCGCCAAAGTTTGTTATCCTTCATTGGTTTAAAAGACTTTGTTTTACTTATGATAAGTCTCACCCAAAGTCAATACTCTCTAAGTAAATAATGTTTCTGTAGACAAAGGCGTTGATAATGATGCAGTTCTTGCCACAGACTATATAACAATGCTTAACCTAATTTAACAATACTACGTCTAGAATAGTTTTCATTAATGTAGGCTACGACTTTTATATTTCACTATAGCCTAACTACTCTTAACAAGAAAGCCTAAATGTTTCTTGTTCTAGAATGTTCTTCCAACTTGAGCTGTTTAACAAAGTGCCTTGTTGTTTCCTTGCTGTACTATAATGACTATAACATTTATGCCTTACAATACCTACAGTTTTTTTTATTGAATCATTATGTTAGTCATTTATGTTTTTCTCATAGACACCTTAAATATCATAATTAGGAAAGAGAATAACTTATTCCTATTTCATTTAAATTGAGTCCTTCAAAATATCTTATATTGGTCTAATTCTGATCAAATCAAATAAATTTCCACGTTTGCATTTGTTAAGTAGGTGTCAATAAGTCAACACGATGGCCAATGTTCAGTTTGAATTTGGACACGATCATGCTGACATCATTGATGTAAAATCTTAAACAAACATCATCCCAAATGCACCCATCAGTTCTTAACTACTTCTTACAGAAGCGACTTGTTTTAAGGAAAATGGTGGTTTGTGGAAAAGTTGTGATAGTCGTTGAAGAGTGTAGGAGACAGAAACGTAAATGTAAGTCATTTTGATAACCTAGATGTGTTGTAGAATGTATATTACTAATAACATTGTAATCTGCTTCTTCAAGCATTAAAATCCTAACTGAAACAGTTTGGGTTCTTGCAGTTTCGTACTTTTCATCATTCAAGTTATCGCAGCGTGGTTCGTCCGGTCATTTTTTATAAATCGACCATGTTTAGCTAGGTACATGGCGCTTGTCACAAAACACACACGTTAAAGTCAAAATCACTAAAACTTTTCCGTTGAAATCCAAATAAACATGGAAAAGTCACCTTTAAAAAAAATATTCCTACACTATCAAGATCCCGCACTAAGTTCTTAGTAGTAAGCTTAGCCCTTGTTCAAAGCCTATCAGACCCTCCATGGGGAAGATTCTCAGGGTTTTATACGTATACCAATGTATTTCAGAATGATATTGTTGTTCCTTTGTTGTTGTGACTTTAAAGATGCTCCGAATGTCAGCCAGTAACTCGAATTGCTTCGACCTTGTCGTACAGCTCAAGTAGTTTAGCCACTAACAGAACAATACTTTCAAAG
Organism: Aplocera efformata; assembly: GCA_921293045.1. Lineage (NCBI taxonomy): Eukaryota > Metazoa > Arthropoda > Insecta > Lepidoptera > Geometridae > Aplocera > Aplocera efformata. The sequence continues at coordinate 6,655,625 of OV121057.1, forward strand.
TATTTAAATGTATTTTATCTTCTGCAAATAGTAATTGGGTAGGTATAACCGTCTGAAATTGACGTCATACAAGGTTAGTTAAAACTTACGTAATTGCAATATGGCGCGGTGCATTCTTTGGCAATGCCGCCAAAACTATTGTATAGTTTGTACACATGATATTTGCAGTGTCTCAAGGTTGGACTGATGTTTTTGAGGTCTCTTAACGCAAACCCAGATGAGAGACCAATTAGAACAAACTTAAATGTTATAACTATTTACACAACTTTAATACAGAATGTTCACTTCGCAAAACGTACTCTTTTTGCGGCAATCTCTTCCATCTAGCTCCAGTAGCAATGAGTTTTGTCCAAGTTATGGTTGGACATGCAGAAGCAAAGCAATTTTGTAATACTTTTTTCAATGTTTTTAATAGTAAAATGTATACGAGTATAAGTACCAACTTCCTTAATTGTCATTATAGTCTTAACAAAGTAATGATAGCAATTTTAGGGGGTCCAGTTGCTCGCTTCCTTAAGTGAAAACCCTTAAGTGCCCCTGGGTGAGGCGAATGGAGCAACTAAAAGTAGCAGTAGAGCTTGTACTAAGTTCTTCCGGAGAAATACCAATCTGCCGTCAAGCAGAAGACGATATATGCCCTCGGGTCTCGGGTGACGGGCGCATTCTTCGGTCGGGGAGGACCTAATTCGTATTGCTGTTGTTATGGGCGGTAGTAAATACTTACATCAGATCCCCGTCACTTTTATGACTAACAAAAAAATTAAACTACATAAAACGTTTACACACTAATATCCCTACACTAGGATTCCTCGTGTCGCAGGTGGCAAGTGCACACAAAATCAACTAGAAAAAACTAAAATCTTTACGCTTACAACACAAAATTTTCTCCGGTCGGGAATCAAACACCTTGCTTGCTACCAACTTAGCCACGAGACCTAAAATAGAAATCTAGAAAATATGTAGAAACGTTACGCTTTAAATTATTTTGCAACGATTGCAAATTCCGTTTTTCCGTTCCATTTAACTTTCATAAACTCGAGGTCCCCTTTGTCGATAAATAACCTTGTTTACATATCTGTCACGACGATTCATTATACATTGACATACATAACCAGCATTTTGCATTGGAAATTGTATTTTTTTGCATCGCTACAGACCCCTTTTATCTGAAATTCTAATGCCCTAAAGAAAACTTCACTTCCGAAATTGGGTCTAGGTATTTCATCACCGTTGTTAACGCGTAGATTTAACGTTGAGTCATTTGAACTTACCGTATCTATATAATAGCTATATGTAATAGCTCCGATATACTATTATTAATAGTTTATTACGAATCCGTGACCTCACCGTTTTGTTGCCATATAAAAAACACACTAATCTACATTTACACCTATAGATATCTAAATCTAAACACATCGATTGAAGTCACTTCATTTCGTATTAAAAGGTAGCATCGATCAGATACAAGCGATATAATCGCTGTATTGAATGCGTGTAGTGGTATCGAAGCAGTGCTTCAAGCGCTAAGGATTATTTTCGTAGCCAAGGTGGTTCAGTACATAAGCCGCCTCACCAGAGGTGGACGTGTCGTCGAAATCGCTTAACGCGAACGACAACGTACGACTTCAGTGAAAAGTGTTCAACCTACTTGATATTGTGATTATTGTTATCAATTTCAATTTGTATCTGACAGTTTTTAGAGAGAAAACGTTGGATGCGCACGAGTGGTTTTAACTTTCGCTATTGTTGGTCTGTTATTGCGCCTTTAGACATTTAAATTTTGAAAATATGTACCGGTTATAGGGTTTTTTGTTGGGTTTGGAATTAGGGAAATAGCAGTGCAATAGATATCATCGAGTTTTGTTCCGGGTTTGAGAAACAACTAGTGCCTAACAATATATTTGTTTACGCTAACCTTGGTGAAGGAAATAACGATGTTTATAATCATTTGCCAACTGTGAAAACTCGTGTAACTGTGACTTACTTAATATTTGCGATACAATTTTCATTCAAATTAATCATTGTTTCTGTTATATCTCAATGTCACAATTGTAATCACGGTCGATACGGTCTTAATCAAATGTACACTAGATCGATATTATTTTGCAAATTGCTTCCCGAATTTTTTATCTAAGATTATGTTCAATGTTTACTATATACTCGCTCAAAGATATTATATATTGTTTACAAACAGTAGGTACTGACTGACGGGCATTAGGTAATTTTACTTTCACTGTTTTTTATCGGTAATTTCATAGATTCCCAAAACTCGTTTTTGCATTAGATAATATCGCATATTTTTATCAATCGTGTTAGTTTGTTAATAGATTTTTTGTATAATACGTTTGCTTTTAGAATGATTTTCCTTGCAAATATTTTTATGTTTGGTCACAAATTAGCATGGACATAATTTACCTACCTATAAACTTGTATTATAACTTCAATCAAAATTAAGTAATAAATAAATATGTAAGTAGTTTTTCGTGATTCTTCTAATAGTATAATAGTTTTTCTATCTAATTGATTTTTGTGGATGATATCATTATCATTATGAGAAATTATCAAACATGCCTTATATTAGTTTTTTTTCTATGGCATTGATTTTAATACTTCAATGTTCTACTTATTCATTTTAATTAGAAAACAGACAAAAAAAAATCGTTAAAAAAAACTTTCTTAATATATAACTAAGCCACTTGATGGTAGCGTCCCTATACTGTATGCCCTTACATTACTCTCGAATAGTGAGAGTAGATAGAACTTCATGAACGTGTAATTTGTTCCAACCACAAATTTATGAAAGCAAGACTCCGACTTACCTTGTAATGAGGTCTTGATCGAAATGACCTACAATCATCGGAATCAATTTCCGATTACGTAGATGTCGTAATTCATTCGGAATATAGTGCATTCTTTATTCTACTTTATAACCCACTTCAAAAAACGGTTGGTTACGCGATGCCTTTGCCAAACGTGGATGTATTTTTTATTATTGGATCTTTTATTTACTTGTTTTTTTTTTAAAGTTACGACGGATACTAAAATGCTAAAACTAAAAACAAAAAAGTCGCGGTGTGAGGAAACAGCCCTACTCTTAGTCTATTAGTTACTATATATACCTACACATTTTATTTTTGTGAATTCAACGATGTTTTAGGATAAAATTAAAACTCCAAATTAAAACCCGAGTGAAGCTGGAGCGGATTGTTAGTTATCTATATTGTTGACAAAATCACATTTTGTTAGGTTTTACAGATTAAATGATGTCGTAAATATAATATAAATAACATCAACTTTATAATATGCGTTTATTTTTGTAATTTCGTTTAATGCGGCAATAAAATTGGATTTCTCTGTACACTTACATATATGTGAAAGTCTGGCGTTTATTATGGTCAAAAGTATGGGCATTTCATGAATTTTATTACGATAATGTCTGTTTTCACTGGGATTATGATTATTTCCCCAATGAGATCACTTTACGTTTACACTAAGGAGATGCTTGTGTTTTGCCGTAGTAATTTATATTTCATCTGAGGCATAATCTCGAGTCAGTCATTTTCTAGTAAGTAGGCACTTATGGTTGCTTAATGTTGCGAATTTTCACTTTTACTGGCCTCACAGCTCAGAAGTACCTGCTTGGAGTCCCTTCTGCGGTCGTGGATTCAATTCCCACCCAGGACAGACAATAAGTATATTAGTTAACTGGTTCTCATAGTACAAGCTACGCTTAGTATGGCTAGGTGTGTGTAATGTTCAAGAATATTAATTTACTTTCTAGCTTTAACCTAATTCTTTATTATTCAATGACTTCGCTTTTGCTGGATATAGGAAAATAACATAACAACTAGTTTGGCCAGTGGCGCTCACCATTCATATCTATTTACATAATGACTTGTTTTTACCTAATGAATGAATGGTACTACTAACCTTAATTAGAAACTAATTACTTTAGTTAATCACTTTACTGAGTATACAATGGACAAAAATGAGAACAAAAATAAACAAGCTATAATGTTAAGGTTACGATATAAAATTATCACGAGAATGTAGAAAGTATAACAATTTAGCATCATTAAAAATGGGCTAAGTGCGAGTCGCTCACCAAGGTTTCCGTTCCACCGATTGAATATTTAACACGGGCTGAAAACAAGCGTGTTAATGTTACTTATAAGCAATGTTAATATGATTAAAAAAAATTAATATGAGATTAATTTTTATTCTCATGTTTCTTACTAGCTCATTAAGCTTTTTGTGTAAATCAAAAGCCTTCTGAATCATTAGGAATATTACAGCTTTTCAGATCATCCTATCGATTATCTGAAATATTGTATGTAACAATGAAATAAAAAAAATACATTCGACTCGTGTTTCACCTCTCCACGAGGCATCTTCATAAGCGTCATTGTTTATTAATTATTTATTTTAAAAATTTAGAGGAGGTATTTACCCTTTCCCGATCATCTTAACATCGCCTACTGCAAAGATACGACTGAGGTATACAACAACAATAGGTATAGGTAGAACGGATAACCTTTAGATATCCTTGCTCAACAGCCTTCTAATGAACAGGATAATGTCCATATTCCATATTAATGGACGAAGCTAATCAGCTGCCATAATGCCATAATAGGTGGAATAATCTTCTCAGAATCATTCAGTTCAATGTTCTTATACATAATCGTTTGTACAGCCTCCGTGAGATCAGTCCAGACGCTCCTTAAAGAACCACTCCTTGTAAGGTGAGCTACGGATTATTCATTACCACAGCTGGTTTTTAGGGTTCCTCACCCTTACCCTATTACTAAGCCAACCCCGTCTGTTTGTTCTATCTTTAAAGAGTTATCTTTTTAACAGTAAGCGGTGGCGGAATTTTACACAAAACTTGTTTTTATGGTGGATATTTTAATAATAATAAAAAACAATGATCGGTAGTGAGTAACCCTCGGTTTGCGAGCCCAAATCGGTCATCGTTGTTTTTTAATTTATAAATTAAGCCTAAGCAGTTGTTCGTATAAGTTTTCCATACAAATCGTGTAAGTCCTAATTGTATGTAAGTTAAGTCCATTTCTTTATGCGGTGTGTGATCCAGTAATAAACATTCTCGATCTCGAATGTTAGTGCGAAAAGGAACGGTCAATGGATCATCAACCAATAAAAACGTCATTAGATCATTACAGCATATTGCTCACAATACAGTACCAAATACGAAATCTTATTTATGTACATCCTTTGTATAGTTCAAATTGAAATATCTGATTCTATTGACATTTTCAAAGGTCATTCGTAAATTATGTTGGCATACATGAGTACTAACTCATGTATGAATATCATTTGTACGTAGTATATTATTTACTCTTAGTCAACATGAAATCTTTTCATATCAGTGTCTGTATTAAACATTATGCAAAGTGTATTGAATCAAAGTAAAAGTCCATTAACTTTCTTCGGTTTTCTCGTATCTTTATCCAACGTTAAGTTAAAAGCCTGCTAAGGTATATCGTTATTAATCTCTAAATTTATTCCATACATTAAGATACATCGTGGTGTATCTGAAACATTATCGTTTATCACGTGGAAAGCCGCCTTGCGTCACTTGTTCCGTGGTATACACATTTTCACTTCCACATGCTTTCTGTATGGCAATGGTGCCAAGTCTAGACTCAACTAGACTAAAATTAACAAAAGAACATAGTTGAGACCCGTCAAACGTAGTTTGCTATTCTTAGCTTATTCGAACTAGCTTTTATGATGATGATAATTGTTGACATATTATTATTAATTATAATTATTTAACAATGACATACTGGAGCTATATAAAGTATAATAATAATTATGTAACTTTCACTGATCTCAAAAAAAATACTTTTTATTTCATAGGATCTATCTCCGAAGCCTCATAGATGATTCATGACGAAATTCCACCCTTAATAATAATCAATTTTCTAAATAAGTCAATCATAAAAACTATATTTAGAAAATTTTAGTTTTAATTTGGTTTCTCAAGCAAAATTGTATTCCTTGCGAAGCGTGTTAACGCTACTAGCCTGTGATTTAGATATGTGGGGTTTTATCAGGATTTCAATAATAATTGAACCTTACTATTTACCTATATTCATGTTTTTTTCCCTGAATGATAAGGCCGACCCTCAATGAGCCATTTTTCATCTAGATTGTTTATTTTTATATTTGATACTTATGTGTCCACAACTCAACATGAAATGTTAATATATAGGTACAGCTGCCATCAAAAGTATTCCAATGGTTTTTATATTAATCTACTCATCCAGTCTTAGAAACACGTCTTGCTTCTAATTACATCGAAAATTCTTTAAACGATGAAAAGATCTATCACAGCGTATAGAACTTTTGATTGATTCTCCGATACAATGCTTGACACGAATAACACTGGGTTAATCGTTCATTTAGCGATTATACCTTCTATTGTAAGTGGAATAAAGATTAATTTATTAATTGCGGTTGTCTCACAGTAACGGTGCATCAGACCGGACATTCTAGTTCACGTACCGCTAACTCAGAATTCTTTAATACGTTTCTATACTTAGTTACGTTACCCATAGAGTTTTCTTGCAGATTTATCGTTATTATTGCTTATATATTTTTACATCCCATTTCTTTTAATATCTGGTTCAACACAAATATGACACCGTAAAAAAATCCTATAACTTAGATCCAATTGTCCTTAGACAGGTTTAGAGACACATAAATTTAAGATTACATCAAAACATAAATTACAATTTAAAGTGACAACCACGAGCATCGTGAGCATCCAACACTTTCTAAATCATTTTAAAGGTATATAATTTAAAATCGATAATAATCAAATAAATTATAGTTTATGTAATTCTTCGCAGTTTCCAGAATATCAAGATTAGTCGATAACTCAAAATGTTCGTGTAAAGTGTGATATAATGTGTGATTAGCGTAAAGAGCTCGTTTATGTACTTTTATGTGGTGGGAAAGTGATAGTATAGTTACTAGCCACAATGAATGTGTCTGTTACATCGTCCAGCAACAATAATGAAGAGATCGGTAAGTTTATTCTAACGACATGTGACACAATACAAGTGAGCGTGGTGGCCCATGGGCATAGACGCCGACTGTCAATCTGAAGGTTGCTGGTTCAAACCCACACGTGCACCACTGAGTTTTTTTCACTTGAAAAAATTTATGTGCGCAATGCCACGTTCTCAAAACGGTGACGGAAAACATCGTCAGGAAACCGGCATGCCTTAGAAACAAAAAATCGACGACATGTGACATCTACCAATCCGGATTGGGCTCCCGTGGTAGATAAGAGCCCATTCACTCTCAATTATCGAGAGTAGGCCAGTGTCCCTGCAGCGGGAACATAAGAGGCTGATACGGAAGTGAAGCTGCCACTTCACTCTATAGAAATACTACTCTATTCTCTAGAATAGACGAGAAAGGCCAGAAACGTTATATTGGCGTGTTTTTTTCCGTACTGCATAACGCAAATAAATTAAAATTAAACTTCAATTTCTACACAGCCAGATGTTTTTTTTTTAATATTTACTTCTGAATCTTTGGCATGAGCATGATGCCCCCTTGATAGTTCAGAATATTCAGGAACAAAATGCGGGACCAAACAACACATGTTGTAAACCTATATTGGCATAGAAGATGGGTGAGAGAATTGCTAAAAATCCATATTTTGTTCAGTATAGGACGGTAATTAAAATTATACTGTTAATAAACCGCTAGAAAAATAAAAAAAATAAAAGGCTTTAAAAGGCACTGTGCTAAAAGCGCGAGGCACTGTGCTTCTTGTAAGAATCATTTTGTAAAGAAATCAGTCAAATATAAGACAGACATTTGTACCGCAAAATAAACTCATGGAAACGTGGAAAAGCTGGTGAAAACGCCACTGACTTTCCATATTACGTCACTAAGTGTGATGGTGATGAATGCGTTGCTACCATTACCACATAATGCGCAAACGCATTCATTGTGTAAGCAAGCTAGACTTATATGACTTACGTGTTATTGTCATTAGTTGTATACTCAAACAATAGTCACATTCCTATTGAACTATCGAACTAGGTATTAGTGATAGCGCAGATAGAACTCCATGAAGCACCATTGAAGACTTGGACACAAACAATCATACAGTTAAATATTATAATATAAGCTGACGACCAACGTTAGTGATAATTAGTGTCACGAACAGTTGCTCCCGAGTCTCAAAATATCTGACAGAGATTAGGCCACAGATTAAATAAGTCTTTATTAACCCTGTTCACGTGATATTTGATTAAATCTGAACTGTAATACATCAAAGGTGTTTGAAACAAGTATTCAGAGTAATGTCCTTTGTTACTTCCGTTAACGTAACGTACATTATATTTTTCTCGAGGACTTTATGTAAACATTTTGTACTTGACCTGCTCATTGGGTCTGGTTCGCCTACACCGGCCCTTCCCACGCATTTCGCATCCTACTTGTTTTCTCGACTAATAACATTCGCAGTTTCTCTTTAGTGGCTAAAATCAGGCACCTACATGTCTGTTTATGTATGATAGAAGTACACACATTCTAAAAATATCCAAGACAGGGCTGAATATCTTGGCTGTTCAGTTTTCTCATAAGTCTCAAAAGGTTATTTTAGTTGTGCTATTTCGTCATCAACTTCTGCTGTCATGAACTTTGGTTACTGTTTTGCATTGCTTTTATCATGCTCAAAACCTACTCAGTCAATTTAATGCAAATGAAAAATTAATAATAATTGTGTGTCATTCAGTTACATAATTATTATTTTATCACAATTGAATCGTTTCTCTTTTCTTAATATTTATTTTTTGTCTTTGGTCATAACATCATCTTCCTTCCTGTCCTTATCCCACACTATGTGGGGTCGGCACAACATGATCTCTCAACTTATAGAAATTCTTCAAGCACAAGTCAATAACTTTAAATCAAGTTACACAAGAAATAAGTATTTTACCTTTTTATGGCCTTTACATGGCTGTATCCTGATATTATGCCTAAGGTTGCGGTTTCAAGTACCGTTTCGTGCCGCCGATAAATTTAAACTTGTTACGTTATGATAACAGCCTATTACTAACACCATATTATAACCTTGCTAAAGAATTTTGTCATTTATAATCCTCATTTCTGTTAAAGTAATAAAATTATCGTCTCGTTTAGTGTTTATATTGCCCCGTCCTTTTCCTATTCTTAGAACAGTTAAAAAGAATCCTACAATAGGTGCGCCAGCATGGTTGGCGAGTTCTTTGCCCGTCTTTGTTGTGTGTAATCAAATTGTATGTGTCATCAGGTCACTGACTTCATAATACTTGGAAAACGAAATATAAGATTTACGATTTCTCTTTACAATCTTCACTATAACAAAACAAGGTGTATTAATAATGACATGTAATATGGACGTACTCGAGTGTCAGGCGCCAACAATACGCCAATTTTTACATCATGTAATTAATCAAATCATACACCGTGTGCCGGTGAATAATTTTATATTATAACACATGGCAATACTGCACAGAGATCCTGGCGATCTTTGTGCAGTATGTATCTCAACTATCTATTCCAAAATAAGTTGAGTTGATAATATAACTCCGTTTACATAACATTTGATCACCCACAGACATTAGTATTGTACTAATAATAGCTATTGTAGATTTGAAATTAATTTCAACTTTTCTCTGATACCATAAACAAAAGAGTTCCGAGATTAAATTGCAGTTTTAGTAGGTCACAACGCGTACCCAGCCTTTTATACTCAGCTACCGTGCTGATTATCTTTGGGATGATGCAACAGCAAACTTGCGCAAGTCTTGGCAAAATTGACAGATGCAGTATATCCGACGCTCGTATAACTTTTATTGGAGGTATGATTGAGCTACGGCACACAGTAGCTTTAAACTTCTATGCTATCCGAAAACAGTTACACAAAGTAAATAAATAGCAAAGTGTACACTTTGCTAATCTGTACTTTGTTTTTAATCTGTACTGAGTTTCATTTCGCGCGAACCTCTATTCTGAATAAAAAAACGAAATCAGGATAATGTTAGAAAGGGTTGCAAAAGATGACTCTAAACGAGACTTCCAATTATGTTACTAATTTGGCTAACTTATTACCACAAATAAAATTAATAGGCCAATCCGAACATTGGACTAGTTGAACAGTACCATAATATAGCATTGTCACCGAAACTACACGTATGAGCTAAATTGCAGCATTATTATGTGTTCTACGTGTACAATCAACATACAATACATTTGTATCTACTATACATACAAATATACACAAGGTAACACAAGGTAGTAAGTTCAAGGAATACCAGACAATAAAATTTTGGTTCGTTTCTGTATTACATTTATTAATAAAAATAACTCGCGAATTATTGACTAATTATAAATTATGCAACTATCATATGACTTAAATAATCAAAAAATATTGTCTATTGTCTTATTAAAGTTCTTATGAATTTCTGTTACGTGAACCGATTCGTTATACAATTAATAATTTTGTTCACGCAATGATTTCCGGTTTGATTATTTGATGATGATTATATACAGTTACAGCCTTTTGAAGTTCAATGATATGAGTTCTGGTAGGTTAAAAAACATTTTTATTTATATTCAAGTACACTTGAGTATCTTCTTTCTCTATTTTTGTTACTTTTGAGTTCCTGATTTCTTCGTTATTATGAAAAACATACTTGACTTTTTTTATGTGACTAAAGTCACAATTATAGACGAGGCTAACCGACGGCGCATGTGATTTTGTGGTCAAACAGCCCATAAGCAACAGTAAAACCACTCGGGAAACCTCTCCTGCCGAATAGGACCCAAGTTGCATCGCATTGCGCTCGATACTCTAAGGTGGTTGAATAGTCTGATGCGTTTGTAATTTTACCGAGACCCACATCTTTCCACTTATTATCTCTATATATAAAAACGAATCCCTATTTCACTTGATTTCCTTTTTAGTTGTGTTCTTTATTATCAGCAGAAGGTTTTTGTGAAAGAAAAAAATCAGTTGCGCAATAAGTTCCCAGAAAACCGCAGGTCACTGTAGTAGTACATATATGAAAATGAAAATATTACCTATATTTGCATTTTCAAAAATCATTATTCTATAGTTATACTTCAGTTTTGTAAAGCAATCATATTACTATTTAAGTTGTTTTAATAACTACTTTATATATCAACAATCCTGTCACATTTCTGATTGTTTTGTTAAAAATCTTTATTTCTTCTAAATTCTTAACTTGGGTGCGTCATTTATTTAATAAATAAATGACGCACCCAAGTTAAGCTACAGTATTGTGCCGTCTTGATAATGTTTTTGAACATATTACTAAGTATTGGGTGTGTGAATATGACTCCGCCCTTTCTCAACAGATGTCGTTTTTAGTATTGTTTACGTGTACTAATAAATGACCATACTTGTATTCGATAGTACTGAATGTCAGCTATCTAACGCATTTTATGATATTTGGTTGAAGTGTAAGCAACAATTGTTTTCACCTTTTCGAAAATGTCGGTTTTTATTCCAAATAAACGTCATTTGCGGGAAGTGTTATTACATTATTTTATTGCGAAGAAAACTGCAGCGGAAACTTATCGTTTGCTTGTGGAGATTTATGGTGAGCATGCTCCGTCTAATACAACTTGCAAGGAATGGTTTCGACGATTTCAAAATAACGATTTTAGTACTGAGGATAAAGAACATGGAAAACCACCAAAAAATTTGAAGATGCTGAATTGGAAGCATTATTGGCGGAAGATTCTTGCCAAACTCAATCAGAATTAGCTGCAGCATTAAATGTTGATCGTTCAACTGTTGCAAAGCGTTTACAAATGATGGGAATGATTCAAAAAGCCGGTGACTGGGTTCCACATGATTTAAAAGAAAGAGACATGGAACGTCGGAAAACCATTTGTGAAATGCTGCTTCAAAGACAGCAAAGAAAAGGATTTTTGCATCGGATAGTCACAGGAGACGAAAAATGGATACACTACGAAAATCCTAAACGCAAAAAAGCTTGGGTGAAACCAGGCGAACCAGGCCCATCACAGCCAAAAATAAATATTCACTGTGCCAAGGTCATGCTCTGTATTTGGTGGGATCAGAAAGGTATTGTATATTATGAGTTGCTCAAACCCTCTGAAACTATTAATGGAGAAGTTTACCGACGACAACTAATGCGTTTGAAGCGAGCCATAGAAGAAAAACGACCAGAATGGGTGAATAGACATAACAAATTAGTTCTTCAGCATGACAATGCCAAACCGCATACCGCAGAAGTCGTAAAAAGATATTTAGAGGGACAGGACTGGGAAGTGTTACCCCACCCGCCATATTCACCAGATATAGCTCCTTCGGATTACCACCTATTCCGGACGATGCAGACAGACCTTACTGGAGAAAAGTTTACTTCATGTGAAAGTATCAAAATTTGGATTGACAACTGGATAAGCTCAAAAGACCAGGACTTCTTCCAGCAAGGAATACGAAAACTACCTGAACGACGGGCGAAGGTTGTAGCTGCAGATGGAGCATACTTTCAATAATTTTTTTTTTAATTTTGTAAGCGAACAAATGTGTTTTATTTTGACAAAAAGGGGCGGAGTCATATTCACACACCCAATATCATAGATCATGTGATGTGACGTACGAATCTTAAACATCTTTAATATTTCTCTCAGAGGAACACGAGACCTCATTTTCTATGCTGCAATGAAATAATAGGAAATGAAACAGTTTACCTAACTGCAAAGATAAATTGACGTTTGTTTTTGTACGCACTCTCTCTATCACACCATTAACCAAGATTCTAAATGTTCACTAAGATTTCTAATGCTCTATCATGTAATGTTTCTATATTTGTAACAGTGTAATGAATTACATCACTTACTGGTACAAAACTGTGTTAACGGATAAAAAATATACCGGATAAATGACTGAAATTGAATAATTGAAGATTTTTCTTGTTATCCAACATAAACACTTTTTTAATATTAGGAGTACAAATAAGTTTCCGCCGTTTTTTAACACAAATTAAATATTTATTGTAGAAGAACGGTAATATAAATTTAATCAAAATATTGCCCATCACTTGCAACCACTTTTCCCCATCTCTCAGGCAGCATTCGAATCCCACGTCTGAAGAACTCCTTGTCTTTTGAGGTTATCCACGAATCAACCCAATTTTTGGTATCCTCATAAGATGTGAACCGCTGCGCCGTCAGAGCATGTGCTACGGACCGGAACAGGTGATAATCGGACGGTGCAATGTCTGGTGAATACGGCGGGTGGGGTAACACTTCCCAATCAAGTGTTTCCAAGTACTTTTTCACGGGAGCCGCAACATGTGGACGAGCATTGTCATGCAGAAGAATAATTTTTTCGTGTCTAGAATAGTATTGAGGGCGTTTTTCCTTCAGAGCTCGGCTCAATCTCATCAATTGTGTTCGATAGAGGGCTCCAGTAATTGTTTCGCTCGGATTAAGCAACTCATAATACACTACACCTAGCTGATCCCACCAAATACACAGCATATCGTAAATTTTTGGCCTTCCACTGCGATCTTTGTCTTCTACGTCGAAATCACCGTTTTTAAACTTTTGAAACCACTCTCGACACGTTCTCTCACTCAAAGCAACCTCACCATATGCTTCTACGAGCAATCGATGCGCCTCAGCAGCAGATTTCTTTAAATTAAAGAAGTAAACTAATATTTCCCGCAAATGACGCTTACTTGGCTCAAATTTTGACATTTTCAACTTATAAAAATTATATTTTACCAATATAAAATCAATGATATTAATAGGTTATGTTGTTCTTGAATGTCCAAACTATTTTTTAAGCCGGTTATCATCTGCGAAAGCTAACCGAAACTCCGTGCCGCGCCATCTACAATAAAACGGCGGAAACTTATTTGTACTCCTAATATAATATATTTACGAGTTACTGAGATTTAATTAATATGAAGAAAATATTCTAATTAAATTATTTTATTAATTCATCTTTTTCTCCGTGTTCTATTTCTCTATTTACAAATATTTCTCTTATCGTGCATTTTACACCTAGTCACCTTGATAGGGCAAATGACGTCTAGTCGGCTATTCTCATTTAATCATTTATTCCGAGGTCAGTACTTGATCTTGATAGCCTTTGCTATCAATAATATTGACCTAATAAAACATATCAGTCTTAGCTTTTATAACATTGAGCGGTGTGTCGTTCGCTGTCGCATAATTTGTTATATTATTTTTGTACCATTATGTGCATTAGGCCCTTCTAAGAACAAACTGTGGTTGAGATCCATATTAATATCATAAACAGCATCTCCGCTCGATCTACGACTATTCTCAGTACGAGATCGAGGTCATCTTACGTTTTTCTCTCTCAGTGCTATACGGACTGCATTTATACAAACCTAACTCCTTAGACACAAGGCACTATTTCCTTTGACCCATTTTCGATCCTAGGTCTCGACCGTTAGTTTTCCGTCAATCACACCTTATTTGCAAGCATAATATGAAATATTTGTCGCAATTCACACCTTATTGTCTTTACAATAGGTGCAGTTTCAAAGACCAGTAGCTGCGGTGTGCAATTTTAGATTTTCTAGTGCGCATGCGATCTGTTTCGAAACGACTTTTCATTTTAGTCTTTACCGTGTTGTGATAGAGACGTTTGGTTTTTGTTTCGACAATTGTTTGGATTGTGTTGTACAATAGTGCAGTGTCGACCTTGCCGACTCATAGTCTCCTGCGCATGATCGAGTTGACAGTTCTGTAATGGATTGCAACGAACATATTCCACCTTATCCAGGTATAGTCTCAAATATATTCTAAAATCTCATCGCCTGTGAAATGATCACTGTCGGTAAGTTTAAAACTGATCTTTCTATTTAACTCTCTTTCTTATATTACGCTGAACAGTTATTTGTTTAAGTGACTCATGGATTCGGAACAGTGACCCCGCGAGATTTTGCACTTAAGGCAATTTTATAATTGTAATCTTTTAATAAATCCTATGCTCTTACTTAAACTACTTTATTTTACTGATGGATTTGTATCAGCTTGTATAATTAGGTATTTTACCTGCGTCTTTATTTTTAATGAATATTCATCACTTATAAATATAATAACGTAAATCTATATAAAGTAGGCGGTATAATGAGTATTCTAGATTTAGCAACATATTATGTTCAAGTACTAGAACGCGTTGCCAATACCACTATTCATGAACACCGACTTATCATGTAATAATTTTTAATGTATTTTTTTTTCTCTGAAATTCTCTTAAATTAGTAGAATTTATTTGATAGCTCAAGAGTAGGTGGGCTTTTAATTTGAGTAACCATTTTATAAGTATTATATATAAAATTTGAAATGATGGAACATATTATATAGATACACAAGCATATTTCCATGTATCACAAACAAACCTATTGAGGAGAATGTGTTTGATTCGTTTTGATTTTGACTACAAATTCGGGTCGTGAGCTGTCTGACATACATACTTTATGATCATTAAACATTGTCTAAAACTAGATACGTGCTAGGTTCATCCACATGCAAAGTCAGTTACCGATAGATCGTAAATACTGACATTATGATATCGTACTCCACTCAAGAATTGTCTGTATTATTAACAGGTATTTTGACAAAAATATGAATTAATTTAAGCATTTTAAGAAGTAGTGACGAAGCCTTTATGATGAACACTATCAAGATGATGGCTGATCTGATAAAATATTGTAGAAATTATCAATCCATCAAATTGTAAAGCCTTCATCAATTATCAAGATTACTGACAGACAGGGCAGACATGAGTATATTTCACAATGTATTTGCTTTCACCGAAGGATGTGTGCCTGTCGCGTGACACAACCAGTTATTCCACGTATGTCTACGTTTGGAAGTGGTTTTGTTTTTGAAAGCAACGCAGGGAATCCATCGGAACGGTTATCAATCTCGATCGCTTTTAAATGGAACATTTCTGTTACGGAATTTAAAAGGCAATTAACTCCATAAAAATTCTTGGAGTAGTATTAATAAGCCATTGCGTATATTGAGCCAAAATTTTAAAATTATTAATAGTTACCCAGTACTTGTACAATATTTGAATTTTCATGTACTTGTACAATAAACATCAGATCTTACTGAGTTTGTAAGATCATTCGTTTCTTGTATAATATGCTCACGTAAGGAACAAGGATCCGTAGGGAGCAGTAATCACTTGATGGGTTTTACTGACACTCCTGTTTGTCAATTGTTTCCCGCCTGTATTGAATCGGAAGGCAAAATGGTTCGTTCCATATTTGAATAATTGGCAGACATTGAATTAGGAAATCCGGAACATCTTGCTTGGCCTGTGATCCGACATGGGATCATCCGTTTCAAAAGATGATTTAGCTGGTGTGTTGATCGCATCTTGTAGTTATGAGATTGGCTGATGACTCGTCTGAAGAGCGATATATTTTTTAGTACAGTAGAACTTGTGCTTTGGTTGGTCCTTTGGCACCACCTAGGGGCAGCGCATGACTTCGATTTATGAATAATAACATAAATATGAATAAATAAAACCTAAAAAAATAATAATAACATAAATTAGGTTTCCTTATAGAAATAATAGGTAACAAAGATAGAGATGTGGGTTGACTCCATTTTGTTTTTGCCTCGTCTAGTCTTAAAGGAAGCAACTAAACTGCAAGTTTCAGTGCCAGTCTATTTTCACTTCAACTAGACACAGATGTCCCGACATTCGCGAAATACTGCAAGTGCGTTGACTCCTGCAGCGACGTTTGCAAGTTCATGGACCTACTGACATTTCCGCTATTTTGTCTGATGCCTAACACGCCTCTGTCTGGCCGATTGATCAGGTTGAGCAACAATTAGCACGATTTACTTGAGCGCTTAAAATTGAAGCGCTCGTGGTGAACCTGCTTAGCTGTTCTTTAAAGATCATCTAAGTTAGGCGACTCTCGGCCCGGTCAGAAGTTGGATGGGTGACCATTTAGTGGCATTTGAACAGAGCGTTAAGATTTCAGTCCCGGCTATACTAGTCGATAAGGAGGCCTTCGGATGCTTCGAAAGCTCCGACACCGGAGTTGGCTACTTACTCACACGAAAGAAGAAAGAAGGAATTCTGAGCTTACATGATTAAAAGTAGCTTATTTCCTTTTGCTGGGCATGTGTTGCATTCTATCGACGTAATTACTAAATACGAGTTACCATCTAGATTAATTCAGTTGGTTATTTTCTTCCGCACTGAATGATATCACTATAGGTATGGCTGAACAGACAACTAAAATTTGTTCGTTTTACCTACTCAACCGGTCCCCTTATAACATGAGAGATACCTTACATCAATTATTCATTGTAATGGCTCGTTTGGATCGATGAAACCGTGTGTTGTGTTTGTTGACATATTTTTGGTCTTTCGAATCAGTTTTTATTTCATGTAATTTCGAAACACGCAACTAAAAGAACATTCGAAAATATTACTTATTATCGCATTCGCTCTCTTTTATATCCTTTGGTTTATAAGTTTTTGATAAATAATTTTCTAATAATACCAACTTGTAAGAGGGAAGAGTAGAATAATATCCATGTTCATAGAATAAAACATTTGTAAAGAAAACTTTTCATTTAGTAGAATTTATCCGTTCGTCTAATAGTCGCAGTTCTTTTTTAGTGGTTTCTAAGTACTAGACGTGATGCAGTACTTGCTTTGCTGTGTATCAGTAATGTTCTTTTTAGTATAAATTATTTCCTTCTAAAACCATAAACATGTAACCTTGTTTTTTTTTCCTTTTTCAATGAATGAATATAAATAAAATTATCTTAGTGTCAAGCCAAGCCGTACAAGCCTTTTCCAATGTTCCCACGGCGTATAATAAGCGTAATTCAGTAGGCTTTAATAGTAATAGTTTATTTATTTACCTTTGGTACATTGAAGAACACTTGGTAATGTCAATACATTCTAACAGCACACATTCAAGATTACAATTATTATAATATAAAAACATTAAAAAAAAAAAAAAATAATACCTAGCACGAATAACAACATAAAAAAGATCTGTAGCAGCGAGAAACAGACAAGGACACATTCTCTAAAAAGTGTTGCCATATACCATAATATACCATGATCCGGATTGGTAGATATTAAATTTAAGACATGCCGGTTTCCTTCACCCTTTTCAGAACGTGGTGGTCATAATTTCATTAAATTAATTTAATCGAATCGCACATTCCAACTGCAAACTCATACGTAGCTATGTTGGTACCGAATGGTTGGTTGTAATGTGTTATTTATTTTGGTAACACGCATTTGCTATTTTTACCCATGTCATCTCGGAAATTCTCATTAGTTTCCTCGTTATTTTTGAACAGCTAATATTGTTCCTCGCTAAGTCTTCCTTTGAATCTTCATTATTGGCTTATAACATGTAATGCCTTACGTTATTAAAATAGTCTCAATATAACACGTACTTTACTATAGTGGGATTTTAATACATGTGTTATCATATTCCATTGATGAGCACTTTGTATTTAAGCATATAAAGCAGGATATATGGGTATAAGTAATAAATAGGGATATTGTGTATATTTAATTAAACGGTGCGGAAGAAATGACACATAAAAACAATTAAAAACAAGATCAAGGATTTTGAGTCATGGTTATAATATTATATAAAGCATTATAATTACTAAATAGCATTATATTCGCCTATATAAAAGATTTAATCAGCTGCAATAAAGAATTTTCTATCAATCTATCTACAAGCAGATAATTATTCAAAGTCATCCTAACACCTGTTTTCATCGCCATGGAGGACCATATTTATGGAAATGTAGTTAAATGAAGACCGTTATGTAAAGTAGGCGTGCCTATAATTTTTACCCAGTGAATTCGCCAGTAGCCGTTTTTGTGATACCGGCCGAAATTATACGGTTGGCTCTCAATTTCGCAAGGCTGTTTTGCGATAGCACTTCTATATAGCTTCCGTTCACATCGGCCTACGAATATGCCGCTCACTTTACCATTCATTCATCCAGACTAGGCCTTTTATCAAGTTTAACATTTCATTTGTACGCTTTGAATATCAATTGTACCTGGCATTTAACCAGCACGGTAACCTACTGATATTATTACTTCCCGACCCAATTTCAGCGCATCATTGCCAGTACGTAAACAAAATGTATTTTCGACCCGACTCTTTGTAAACTATAATATATAGTTGTAAAGTAATCTATATCAGTTCTATCTTGCCGTAATGTTCAAAGAAGTTTTGTAAACCAACACTGTTATTGATAGGTCTTGTGATGTAAGGTTAATACATCAATCGAATAATGATTGGGTAAATTCTGCCCACAAACATCTGTTTTTTTTATAATATTGCAACGTCTACGTGGTTATTGATGTCTATTTCTGAGTTTAAGTAACTTCAGTTTTCCCAAAATTCTGAGTTTAACAATCTTTCCGTTGTTTATACCTCCTATGTCTCCAGAGTGGTCAGATTAGTTGGATAAATTTTTAATCGCCAATTCCTCATCAATATTATTTTCCAACAGCCGTATCAGCAAGATGGTCTGCTCTGCGAGCAGCGGCCACTCGTCGTGGCGGAGCGAGGCGACTCCGCCGGGAAATGGCAGCACTGCGAGAGACCCTGGATGATGTCTGCGAGCCTGAGGACTGCGCGCCGCAGCCTCACACCAGGGCCCAGCTACATAGGAGGATTGAGGAGTTAAAGGTATATTTCTAAATTACATTCCACCTTCTAATTTTTCTTCTTTCGTGTCGATGAAATAAACTTTTATATAATCTTGGCCCAAAAGTTCGCTACGTATTATTTTAAGATTTTATGTTGATCTTCCGAGATTACAAGAATTGCTCGTTTAAAGGTATTAGATACGTTGAAAACAATCTAACTAATCAATTTTATGTTAGATAGATTATGCAGTCTTTATTTCGCTTTCACTAATAACCTCATAACTAGCTTTAAAAGTAAATGTCGTTTGATTAACTTGTTTATACGCAATATCAAATTAGAACGGAAGCTAAACGTATGTACCTAACTATAATGAACAAAATGGCCGCTAGGCAATATATAAATAAAAATCCATACAACGACCGTGACATTTTCAAAGCGTAACACAATACGATCGCAAAGGTTGGTGGTTCCAAGCCTTAACCCTAGAACACAACTTGTCCTTGCGATCTCATTTCCGCTAGCTAATAAGTGACTGATCTAACAATCGATAAAAACTACTTAAGTAAATACTTTCCGTTATAGGATTTAAAAAAAGATACATCCAAATTAGTATACAACGGGCGAAGAAAAAAGTCACAGCAAAGCAAATACATATCTGTATTCCGTGTATATTCTTGTATAATAATAATAGTATACTTGAATACCTAAAATACTTACCTGTTATGCTTGCTTACGGTTGGCGTTACAGACGCCGGCTTTTTTAGCAATGAGTTTTTCACTTGAGTTTTCTTTTGTCAAATACCTACCTCGTTCTCGAAATGGTGAAAATATAATAACATCGTGAGGAAACCGGCATGTCCTAGAACCAAATATTTGAAGATATGGGATATCTATTAATCTGGATTTGGTTTCCGTGTTAGAACAAAATCCATTCAGTCTCACTTATCGAGAGTTGGCCATTGTGCCTGCAGTGGAACCATTAGACGCTGACATGGAATTTGAATTGCTTTTTTCCTTTAATTAAATTTTTAAGAGCTCTTAATCAAGTGCATTAAACTCATAAATCAATTCTCCTTTCTTCGCGCGATAATGGTGTTTTATATTCTGATATCGGCCGAGATAATTTTTGCGACTCGATGCTGGCAAAAAACATGGAAGTCCTTCCTAAATAATAGAATAAGATTTTTTAGAGAGTCCAACTGTCTCTATAGCATTATATAAGTACGCGGGGTTCAGCTAGCCCCGCGGTGTTACCCGTAGCTGGCCATTTGAAGGGAACACTGCAATTTTCCGGGCTCAAATGCCCATGTGCTAATCCAGGATGTAAGCTATCCTGGTACCAAATTTCATCCAAATCCGTTGAGCCGTTTGAGCGTGAAAGAGTAACAAACACGTGCATACAAACTTTTGCCTTTATATACTAGCTGCCGCCCGCAGTTTCACCCGCGTAGTTCCCGTTCCCGTGGGAATAAGGGTGATAATCTAGCTTTCCATTGGTGAAAGAACTTTTAAATTCGGTTCAGTGTTTGAGGCGTGAAAGCGTAACAAACAAACAAACGAAGTCACTTTTGCATTTATAATATTATTTATGAAAGTGTGATTTATCTTTTTTCCAGGAGCGTCTATCTCGTCTTCTGGAGTGCAAAGTGTCTATCCTAAAACTGAACGTGTCTGTGCGACGCGCGCTCGGAGAGATGGAGGCCGATGATTCCGGCATGGCGACTGACATGGCTGCGTTGCTGGCCGCTTGGGATGACGCTCACAACAGGTCATTCACGATATTTCAATCTGCCGCCAAGCAGTGGTTCACGCGCATTACTGTATACATTTACTGTGTGTGGGTGCCGGTGAAATCACATGCGCATGAGACATAACATCTCCATCTCGGGTGACGGCCGCAACGAGATGTGACTTGGGTCTTCTCATACTTCGGTCGGGGAGGACCCAAGTCGCACACCGTTGTGACCGTCACCCAGGATGTTACGACTCATTAATGATTATGTCAGTACTCTAGTTCCCATTGTACAAGCTTAGTTAGTGGGAAATGTCCGAATACATATACTGTCGGATTACTACTAACGAACGATAAATGTAGGTGTTTGGGAAAACTTTGGCATCGATGACCTCATGACTTGTTATGTTTACGAATGTTTCCACGATAGTTTAACGCTCAAGGTGTAGGTAATGTGGCCCTTTAAAGTAACTGCTCATCTCTTCAAAGATTAAGGCGCGATACTATGTATCTAGTTTTATGAAAATCAAATCTAAGCACAGCCATTCTCAAAAATTTCAGGACCTCAAACGAGCTGCTATCGTTGGAGAAGGCTGTTTGCGCGTGGACGGAATGGGAAAGCGCCCTTCGGGAGCTCCAAGGGGCATTGCGTGGGGATCTAGCCACCTTAGAGTCTCTGCGCGACCGCACTGTGGGTGACCAGACCGAAGTCGCCGCACAGATTAAACAGCTGGCAGCGTCACTGGTCGAGAAGAAGAAGGTACGTTGAATGTTATCTTCATACTCATGGCCTTTGTCACGCAAACTTTTACCTATATTTATGTTAATCTGTTTAAATCAAACTAAACTACTTATTGTACTTGTATTTGCGTTTCTTACTTATAAATATTAAAAAATAGAATGTTATCACGTACATTTATTTAGCTCCCGTATTGTTATTGTCAAATAATTAATCATTTGTCAATCACCACTGTACTTTAATTAACTGTTAATCTTTACAGGGCAGTTCGACTTGCGACTCGTTGTCGGACTCCGGCATATCGGACGGGGACAGCGACGGCGCTGGACGTCGCGCACGGCGTCTCAGCGCTCTAAGGGAGCTGGCACGCCGCCTGCAAGCCGCCTTGGCTCCCAACTCCCCGGCACATAGGGCTATTACTAAGGTGAGATTTTACACTAACATATTTACACAGGCGTCATAGTAACTTGTGAATACTATTTTAACTTCTCAGCTTAGTAGTTAGCTCTGCTTTTTTGCGTTTTCGATCTTGGGTTCCGTTTCGTCCACTCAGACTGAACATTGTAACAAACATACATATGTTTGTTTATTTGTTATACATATTCGTCTGTGTTTGGGTATTATTTACAAAAAAGGTTCTACTATAAGTATTGTATTAGCAATCTGGTTTCCATTGTGCAAGCTACTTTCTTTTTTCTTCTTTGTTTGGGTCTAAATGGCTAATTGATGGGCGCGACATGAAATTTGCATGAATATTTATTTAACGGATTTTTACAATGTAATCTTGTTACATAATAGATGATGTAATGCTTTGTAAAATACGAGCTTTACTTTTTAATTTCAAAAATGTGTATTTTTTTATTATTTTCACAGCGTATGGAGCAAACAGAAAATGAAGTTCGCTCGCTTCAAGAGTCCTGCCAAGTTTTAGTAGAGCAAAGTGTTCCAGAACTGAAAATTGACGAAATTACGTGAGTTTTTGAAATGACCACGCAAGATATTAGGAGTACAAATATAATATTTAAACTCATTTGCTCCGATAATAAGTTTGTCTTTCCTCAACAGGGAGCAGACCATAGCTGCAGTGGCTGGAAAAAGGAAGACAGGAGCAGGCGATCCGGACTATAGTCCTCGTGGGGGATGGTTGTGGCGCGTTATGCGTTCTTCTCTTCCAATACAACTGTGTCTAGTGGCTTTGCTTCTTGCGGCCTGGCTGGTTGAGAGGCCGAGGTGCTGCGATGCCTTAAACTCGCTGGCTCAGACCCTGACCCCACAGTTGCGTTACGTACGAGGGCCTCCTCCCGTCTGAATGCACCACACCTAGTGTTCAAAACACATGTGACACACTTAGACCTAGTGAAAGGATATCACTAAATTCAAGTAGCACTTATTTATAGGGTCAAGCTATTTTACATAGCTATTAACACGTCTTTACTGCATTGACTGACATGCAAATGGGATTTTTAACCCCAGGAGAAACACTTGGTATGGCAAATTAGATACTACTCGACAAGTAATAGAATAATGTCGTTTGGATTTTTACATAGACGTATGACTTGGTAGCGACCAATTTGTGGCAAAAATTTTATGGGTCCATAAAGAGCAGTATGTTTACGCATTGCTCACACGAATGACGTTGTGGTAGCGACCAATATTTGCCAAGATCATGAATGACTTGTTCAACGAGGACTGTAATATGTCGTATGCACTTTTGCATTTATCTATCATATATGACGCTATATGATGGTAGCGACCAATATTTGCCAAGAGCAATAATTTTATTTTTACTAATACGGAAAATAATGGTTGTTTGATGATTTTGACTACTTCGAATGTTGGTATAATTATTTTTATTGACATCACTAACATATCGTTACGTAGCTATGATTCCTGAAAAATTCAATCGATATAAGATAAAGTACCTATTAGGACTAAATATTACAAATTAATTGTTTTGTAACAACTGCCCGTTACAAGCATTTTGAAACAGCCAAGATCTTTTAAACTTATTGATTGCTCATAATCAGAGTTCAAATAAACATCAATAAAAATCATCTGTATCAGATGTAGGTAGTTCAAACTAGTTATCTTAGAATTAGTAATACTAACAATTGACATTTCGTTAGTTTGAGCGTAGAGTAGAAGCATGCCTATTTTAGTACAAGTATTTATTAGGTTACTTAAAATAGGTGTGAGTGAGTAATGTACGAAAGAACCCTTTTAAATACAATGATACATATTACTTCACGATGTTTCTATATTATATAGTATTCTTTTTTAAACTTTTCTGATTAAAAATCTGTATACAAACAATTTTATGTATTATGTAAGGCAATTTTCTATAATATTTTTAAACAAGAAGAATCTGCGGCCTTACTTAAACAGAATATTGTATTTTTGCTTATTTTAAAGACTGATGTATTTATTTTGTATGTATTATATATATCTATATAATATATTAATGTACACAATAAGACTATAGGTCAATCTAACTACTACTTTTATATACTTGTTGGCAATATAACAAAATCATATGATTTTTAGAATTCCAATACAATAATGTACAAATCCAAGAAAATTAAAAAAAAGCAATCCTGTCAGATACAGAAACACATTTTAACAAAAATATTAGTATATTAGTATAAAAAGTTTTTTTTAAATATATTTTCTGTATTTCATGTCAATAAAGGGCAATTAAAAAAAAATGTATGTATTTATAATGTTATTGTTTCTTGATTCAATTTTATTTATCCTGTATTAATTACGCTGAATTTCGTTACAATGTTTTATTAATTACCCAAAAATTATGACATTTTGTTCAAATTAGATGTCTAAATCGTTATATATGATAATTGCATGGCAATTTTTGTAGACTTTATTATTTTAGTAGGCATATAATATAAGGCAAAGCTGTGTAGGAAATAGGTAATTATATACCTACTCTTGCTGCGGGCTAATTTAAATAGATTCAAAAATGGCTATAGAAGTAAAATCATTATATTAGATACAAATTTAATTCCCAAATTAATCTTAAATAATATTTTAACGTGCAAATTAGCTCGCAGTTTATCAATTTTTATGGCCATCTGACTAGCTATTCCATACTGATCTGTCTGTTACCGTGTCTGTGTCATCAACCGTGTCTGTTAATGTAAGAAAACTAATATTACCTACCCTCAATTTTCAAAGACAAACATTTATGTACGGGTCAATATAATAATAATTAAATATGTTTTTTTCTTGGTTCTGATAATTATAATAATATCTAAGTACATAATCAACATTGTTGAGTATTACAGCAAAATGTAAAACTGCCTTCAGAATGAGTGTGGTGTGTTTTCGCTGTAAGTAATTAGAATTTATGAATAATTTGCAACGAAACTTTCTCTGTGGTTTAAATGTTTTAATAAACATTGTCAAGATTTTTTTATAATTAAATTAAATAGGGTTGTTTGTTGATAAAAACCACAGCGAAGGTAGAACTTGATTTAACACTATAATTATCGTAGGCATTAATATGTCTCCTAGTGTGTCATATTTCTTTAAATTGGTAATTTTAGTTATACAACTTCAATGAGAAATGGACATGCTACGACCGTGCATTTAATGAGGAAGTAACATTATTATCCTACAACTTAAGGCATGTTGGCTTTTGGAATGGAATTAAAAATAAAGAATTGATTAAAATCCTTGTGTTTCATTAATGCGAAGCAGTGGATACATACCTACGTTACCCTGAACCAAAATCGGCGTAGATTAAATTGAGATTTGAGCAGAGACAATACAATATGGAAAACCCCCCGGTGATGACCCGTATCTGCTAGATTCGGGAGCTATCCACCGTGCTGCAGTGCAGTATGCAACGGAAGTACAGTGCGGCAGGTTGCATTTTGAAGATATTTTACACAAAATCTCGCTCCACTGAACCTATTGTATTATATGTGTGACCGAGTGAAATTTCACCGATGTGAAATAATGTCATCTGACTTTGTATTAAGTACTTTGTTTCTTTTAAAAAATATAATAATCCAAGATCAGATACATGTTATCTCATCTTTTAAACATATTATGTGATTTATTTTAAATTTTAATGTTATCATGAATGCTACCAATCAACATACAATACAGCCGAAGATATTAGATTACAACTTCATACATTTAGATACTACAAAATAAAAAGACTTGTTTCCCCACTTCTAATGTATTTGGTTTGAGTATTGCTTAGACACTCGTAATGACTTCTGGACATTGAGATAACAAACTACAACCGAATTGATAACCTCCTTCCTTGGAAGTCAGTTGACAAAATGTTTCAAAACCAGATAAGTGCAATTTGAACATTAAACAAAGCAATTTGTTCTTTTTTTTATCATGTTCAGAACTTCAATTAGGAACATAGTCATTCAAGTGAATGAAATTGCGTAGGTATTTTGGTTTAGTGTGACTTTTTCTTCGCCCACTGTAGGTATGTTTCTTTCTTAAAATGGCAGGGTATCATGGTAGGTAGCCGGGTGTGTGTAGGGCAAGAATAATAAGGGATAAAAGCACTAAACTGCTGAAGTCGTTATTTTTATTTTCAATTTTTTAGTCATTCACTTGCTTTTTTTAGTGGTTTGGCGGAATTGTCTGTATAGCCATTGACATCTGTGATAATGTTTTAGTTATATCGAAACTCATTAATGAAATTCAATCATTGTCATTAAATCAATTTTATATTAATGAAAATGGTAATCGATATCGATACATGTGCAATAATCGTATTTTTGTGTATTATGTACTCCATTTGTAATATTTTTATTTTTTTTTTTTTCTCTTCCTCTGGCTTCGCACTTCTATGCATTTGCCATTGTCAAGTAATATTTCTGTGATTTCTTTCTGGATGTATTTTTTATTTACACTAGTTAAAAATTTGGGAAACATTTACACGGAATAAAATTATAATACATCGGGATAGGAAAAGGATCAGGAGAGGAGAGGTTAACAAAAAAATTCAATATTTACAAAACTTAATACTAGGTACAAAGGATTATCTTAAATTTTAATATCATTATTACATATAAAAGATGATAAAACGTTATATATATTAGGGTCTGAAGAGGAAAGAAGGACATTAATGTTAGTAGGAAGAGGGACGTTCAGTGAGATGAGGTCATTATACAAAGGAATATGATTGTACATGCTGCATGAGAAGAATAAGTGATTGAGGTCTCCATACTGATCGCCACATTCACAAGAGGGATTGTTAAAAACTTTGATCCTAGCTAAATGAGCTGGAGTACAACAGTGCCCCAGCCGCATTCTTATTAGAGCAGAAGTAGCTCGTTTGTTCAATCTGATATTGAAAAACCAAGGCTTTGGGGGTATATTAGTTTGAATTTGTTTATAGTGAGTGCCTTTGTAATTGCTAGAGTGTTCCCAAGACTTATCCCAAGATTGTTTGAGATAGATCTTGGGAAGAGCCACTAGATCATGGGAAAAGATTTTGTAGGGAAAGATATCACCACACTCTATCGCTTCGTTCGCTAATTTATCTGCTCGTTCATTGCCAGTGATATTGCAATGACTCGGTATCCACGCAAAATTAACAGAAACACCAGCATTGAAACACTGAAATAATTTATATTTAGCTTCAATTATTAATGGATAATTGAATTTAGATCTAAACGGATATTTGATTATTGCTTGTAAAGAACTCATAGAATCGCTAAAAATGACAGCTTTGTTTAATTTCATTAGTAATATATATTCCAAAGCCTTGACGATGCCATAACATTCACCAGTGAACACTGACGTCTCATAGGGAAATTTAATTTTTTGCACAATGTTATATTGTTTGTGGTAAAAACCGACACCAACATTTCCTGATGCAGAATGCTTAGAGGCATCCGTATATATCTCATGCCATCCACGCCAATTACTATCTACAATTGATCTGAAATGTACATTCGCATAGGTATCATAGCGGTCCACATTCAAATTTAAAAACACAGTGGGAGGAACAGTCAGTGCTTGGAAGTTACATTTGAAAATAGGTAATATACTATTTTGGTGAGTTGGAGCAGAAAAGGTTTTGACTATATTGTAACTATTTACCAACGTAGGAGACGATTTGTGTTTCCAGTAAGAGGATGTTGTTACACGATCAGCGAGGAATTGAATTTTAGTATGAAGTTGATGATTAGAAAACTGTAAGGAACGGAAATAAAATCGATTTGCCAGATATTGTCGTCTTAAATTATAAGGTGGTTCACCACATTCAACTAGTAATGCGTTGGTAGGGCTGGATTTCATTGCTCCCGTTATTATACGCATCGCTTTGAATTGAATTGAGTCCAATCTCTTGAGTGCCGCTACATTACAAGGTTCTAAAAGGAAAGTACCGTAGTCTATGGTACTCCTTATCAGGGCATTATATATTAATTTTAATGAATGGGGGTGAGCGCCCCACCACACACCACTGAGACATCTCAGCAAATTTAAATATCTTTCACATTTAGCTACTAAATAGTCACAATGTGGATGACCAGTAAGTTTAGAGTCAAGTATGACACCTAAAAATTTTGCGTGGCTCTTAACGGGTAATACAACATTATCATAATAAATATTTACAGGGGAATTAATACGCTGACGACTAAATACCACCACAGTACTCTTAGAAGTCGACAAATCTAATCCGTGGTTTTCCAACCATGTTTTAAGTTTACTCAATGCGAGTGTTAATTGAAATGAAGCCGTATCGACTGATTTATCGCTATGATAGACTACCAAATCATCAGCATATTGCAGTATATTAACTGTGTCACAAACAGATGATTCTAGATCATGGGTATATATATTATACAACAAAGGGCTCAGAACAGAACCCTGCGGCAATCCTTTCCATGCAACCCTCGTTAGATCAGTTGAATTTAAATTAATTAATCGTCCAGTAAGCATATTCTGAATAAAATTAGAAAGAATTGGTGGTATTTTTAATAAATCTAATTTCCTTCTCAAAACTTCTATAAGAACATTATCATAAGCAGATTGGATGTCTAGAAAGGCTGCAACAATAGATTTATTGTCAGAAAAAGCAATACGAATATCTGTCAGAAACACGCTAACGCTGTCTGTAGAGCTTCTACCTTTTCTAAACCCATATTGACTGTTAGGCAAGATATTCCGGTGTTCTACAAACCACTCAATTCTATTTTTAATAAGGTGTTCTACAATTTTGATAATGACTGGAGAAAGAGCTATGGGTCGGTACGATTTAAAGTCTGCAGCATTTTTATTGGGTTTCAAAAATGGCAATACTATTTGTTTCTTCCAAGGTGACGGAATGACACCTGTCAACATTATACTATTTATTAGGTCAAGATAATACTGGAGTGCATTTACACCAAGGTGTGCAAAAAATGAATATGGAATGCCATCGTTTCCTGGAGCAGTATCCGATATATCAGAAAGGACACCTTGTAATTCATATAAAGAAAAGGGAGCATCAAGGCCATATGGGCATTTAGGAAGCATCCTAGGTATTGGTGTTGTAAATAAAAACTTAGTGGGAACTGTTGGAGGAGCCAAGGAATCCAAAAAACTGTCTCTCAGAGAAGAAGGCAAAGTTAAATATGAACAAGGGCTTACTCCTGTTCTATATCTTCTCAAAGTATTCCAGACTTCAGAAGGTTTTGTGTTAGGAGATATAGTTGAACAAAATTTTTTCCATCCCTGAGATTTTTTCTGCTTTAACAACTTTTTAGTTACAGAAAGTAGGTCCACTAGATTGTCATAATTTACATCTGACATATCACTGTTATACAATAACTCTGCCTTCTTTCTCTGGGCTACAGCTGCACTGCACTCAGCATCCCACCATGGTGGAGATGAAATTCTTCCAGAAGCAGTATTTTTAAGTCCAAAGGTGAAAGTTGCAGCTTCTGTTATAATATTACAAAATGAATCTGCACTCAATAATATATTGTTAGAGATATGTGGTAATAAACTAATTTTATCCTCTACATAAATTTTAAAATCATTCCATTTGTCATTATTTATTTTAAACTTCATACGTGGTGGTTGGGGTTTGGTATTTACATTAAAGGACAAAAATTTTAATATTATAGGGAAGTGATCACTACCATGTGTAGATGATAATGTTGCCCATTGTATAGATGATGCTAAGCTAGGAGATACTATAGTAAGGTCAATTGCGCTATCATTTTCAGAAGGGCTAGTACGGCGAGTTGGTGTTCCATCATTCAAAATGCACAGGTTCTGTGTGTCAATTAATTCTAATAGATCTTCCCCATAAATATTAGACAAAGAGCTTCCCCATGTCCTGTGCTGGGCATTGAAATCACCCATAATAATACAGGGTTTTGGAATAGCAGATAAAATTATATTTAGATCATTAAATGCTTGAAGGGAAGGTTTAGGTATATAAATAGATATAAAAGAAGTTTTATTAACTTGACAGGCTACTACGGAAAAGTTAGAATTAAAGGGTAAAGATATTTGTGTGAAAGAAATATTTCTTCTAATGAGAAGAGCGGCTCCTCCAAATCCATCAGAGCGATCATCTCTGAGGCAGCAGAAGCCGCTCAAATTAAAAGCAGAGCCTGGTTTCAACCAGGTCTCTGCTAAGCCTATAATAAATGGGTCATATTTATTAATAAAATATATAATTTCATGTTTCTTACTTACTACACTCCTGCAGTTCCATTGAACTGCTATGGATCTGTTGTGATCCATTGGGAATGCTTAACATGCTGATAGTATCAATTATTTTGGCTGCGTTGGACGGTTCAATGATATTTGCATTTAACAATGTTTTTAATAAGGTGATCACATCTGCAATGCTTAGTAATTTATCAACAGAGGCCTCATTCAAGGCACATCCATTGGAAAGGTTTGAAGATGGCTCTTGAACTAATAAATTGTGTGCCTTTTGATCAAATCCTTTGGTAAACTTAGGTGGGGAACGGGGTTTGGCAAAAACTGTTTTTTTGTAAGAAACTGAGTTATGTGACTGCTTTTGATTGTTATCCATAATAGGTTGGTCTTTGGATGTGGCCAGTACTTCTGCATATGACTTTGACAATGGTGGGTGTAGCCTTGAGGCTTCTACATATGATATACTTTTGTCAGCCATGGAAAATTTGATTTTATTTTGCCGTGAATATTCTGGACAAGACTTGCTTGTAGCAAAGTGTAAGCCACCACACAGGCAACAAGAAATATGTTCTTCGTCAACATCACACGAATCACCTGCGTGCTCACGACCACACTTAAAACAACGCGGTTTAGACCTGCATTGAATCTTTGTGTGACCAAACCGACAGCAGTTGTAGCATTGGATGGTCGGATAGGTATATAGTTGAACAAGTAGTGCAGTGTAACACATGTAAACTCTGTTTGGAAGTGTCTGACCATCAAATGTGACAACCACTGTCTGGGTTGGTTTCCACTCAGCAACACCATTTGTAATTTGCTTGAAATTAATTCGTCTGACTTTTAAAATTTTTCCACACCCGTCTGGAACTGTTGTACATTCTATAATCTCTTCAGGTGTTAAGTCAGTGGGAACTCCACGGACTACACCCATTCGTGTGACATTGTAAGTGGGTATAAAACCTTTTAATTTGTTTTCTATCAGACTTTTATGACTGATGAATGTATTGGCGTCAAGATGGTTCGAGAAAGCTAAAGAAACCCTGTTTCTACCTATTCTTTTCAGACTACCGTTAACAATACTATGGAAGGCATGGCGTTTTAAAAACTTACCAAAGGTAATAGGATGGAGTGTGGTTCCATCATTTGGTGAATCTTGTTGACGCTGAACGTGTACTACAAAAGGAGCAGTGTCTGTTGATTCATAAAGAGATCTTGCTACTGGTATTGAATTTACTTGGTGTGTATTTGTGGTTGTTGTAGTAGAAGAAGGTAAAATATTAGAACCAATGGAAGGAATTATATTTACATCTTTATTACTGTAATTTTCGGAACTAGTTTCTGTGCAATGGCAAGCCTTGGTTTCTGAATCGTTGCGATCACTATGGGAACCATGTTTTTTCTTTCTTTTATTGCAGTGTTTGCACATTTTGTGCAAACTACGACTGCGACTACGACTGCGTTTGTGGCCCTTATTATCATTGCTGATAATAGAAACGTCCATTTCCTGTACATCTGACGTGATTGTTACAAAATTTCCAGCCGGGGGGACGCCGCCCCCCGGGTCTGGAGTTTCCTCCATAAAAAACAACTTAAAACTTACCAATAAGATATGTACACTACACTAAACAACTAATTACAATATAATTACAATATTTAACAGATACCAAACACTCCTCTGATCTCTTATTTACAATATAATTAAATTTTAAATTTCGGAGGGAAAAAAAATCGCGACCGCCCTACTCGAAGTTTCCCGCCTTTTTTTTTCATTTGTAATATTGTATAATTTGCATCTTGTATTCTTGTATTGCCAGATGGGAATAAAAATTACGAATATAATTCTATAGGTTTTTGTATTTCTAGTAGGAACTATTTTAATGTTTGATTGTGACATTGTATACCTACACCTCATAATTGAAAAAGTAAATCTTACTTAATTTAGTTTAGGCTTCAAAACAAAAACAATATTTTTAAATTGTTATTATTTAAATAAAAGATATTTTTTAAATAAATATGATATCATAGAAACATGGTTTGGGAGTCAATATTGATTGCGTCCGTAGGTAAGACTCTGAATTCTTACACGTGTCCCCCAGGAAATGCGAAAGGTGCAAACTTAACTTAAGTGGCAGTAGAACTTTATCTAGTTTATGAGCAAATTTCATCCGGAGTACTTTTTTTATATGAGTTAGTAACTGAAAGAGCTGTGGGCTCACCTGGTGGTAAGTGGTGATCCCCGCCTGTGACAATATTAATACGACTTAGCACCATCCAGGGGGTACGTGTAGGAAATCAAAGGGTACACACCTACGGACGCGAGCAACTGGACCCCCCGAACTGCAACCATATTTGGCAATCCATCGCCAATGAGTAGTGAACTCGTGTTGCTGTGTTCTAATTTTGGGCTCGAAGACGCTGTGCGACACATCCATGAATATTTATATTTATACTGTCCTAAAAGCGACGGGTGACCACTATGCAAATAAAATCTTCTCATACTTTTTATTAGAGAAATACTTAAGTTCTGGTGTTGGTAACCACTTACCATGGTAGATTGATAACTCGTGATACTGATATCACTGATATCTTTTTCAGGGTTTTGTTTGGAAGATTTTTCTTAATATAATCTGGTAACGCTGGTCATAACCGTGACGTCGCGCGCGTTGGTCTTTCATTCATTCCATCATCAGCGTCAGTCATATATCGATCTTTCGTTCATTCATTTTGCGGCGAGCTGGCGTTGCACGTGTGTGTTACTAAAATTTTGTATAAAATAAATAATGTTCTTTAAAAATACGCAAAACCAAGTTAGTACCCAATTTTAAGTTGCTGTGAAATAAATAGGTGAGTGTTGGTACTTGACAAAGTCCGCTCGATTGGCATTAGTGGAATAATCTAGTTCGCCTGTCCGCCATGTTGTTAAACGCTTGGGTTTAGTTAGCCTGCCTGCGCTGCGCGTGGCTAATATTTTCGCGTGAACAATTTCTACTGTAAGTTGAAAAGCAATTTTAGCCTATTACTCATCGTAATGCTAATCGTTCCGGTTCGGTACCGAATCGGAACATCGTGTACAATAGTAGTGATATATCGCTACGAACACATGTGTCATCGAAAGATAGCTATCGCCCTATTTCCTTGCCCGTTGGTCGATTTAGAAGTTATCCAAATCATTATTGTAGAAAATCTCGTTATCATATACGTCCACTTTCATCATCACTCTTACCTGTTTGTATCACGCACCAGCAACAGGCGGGAACACGGCGCAACTTTAAATTATAACCAATAAAAAACGTAATTAACGTTTTTTCTCAATACCTTATTATTCTAACACACGCCAACGGTACCGTATATTGATAACATGGTATGGAAACAAATCGTTAAGAATGTGGTATTTATTCAGAAAAAAAAAAAACAGAATTCCGGTATTACACCATTATTTGTATGTGTATTTACTTGAAGATTTTTTTTAGCTCCTCGTGCAAATATATCTGTATGTTGAGTGTAAGAGCCAGAGCAGTGTGTGTTAGTTAAAAAAAAAACTACAATAATACTTCAATCTAGGTACATAAACATAAACAAGATCAAAACTTAAATTTATTTGTAATAAATTAAGTACTATACATATATATCTTGTATGTAAATAAATATACACCCTAGATGATTTATAACAAAAACTAAATTGGTTGATTCCGGAAACCAGGGTTCTTTCTAAACAGACATGCATTCAGTAACAGCCAACAACTCAATTTTAGTTAAATATGCATCTGATTATCTGATCACTGCATATAATACATATTAACACCGAGACGCTTAAGAAACATCTATGTTTGTCACACAAATGCTTGTTCTAGGTGGGAACCAATCCAACAACCTATAGTGCTGAAGATTACTGAACCATCATAAAAATATTTAGATAAACATGGTGGGCTCAAGAGTCTACGTGGGCGGTTTGCCATTTGGAGTCAGAGACAGAGATCTGGAGAAGTTTTTCAAAGGGTTCGGCAGAATCAGAGATATTCTTATCAAGAATGGATATGGATTTGTGGTAAGCTGGTATATTTATATTTTAGCCTAGACCTATAAACTGATTAATATTTTTACATATCTTTGTACATATAATGTGCCTAAGGATCTTCAATGAAGTTATATGTATATATACTTGCATGTGTAAATTTTGACTTGTTTAAATAAAAAGAGATTTTGTATAAATACATGTATCTCATCTCTGATGCAGGAATTTGAAGATTATCGAGATGCCGATGATGCAGTTTATGAACTGAATGGCAAAGAACTCCTTGGAGAAAGGTAAGAATTATGTCTTAAACATTGATATTTGAATATTCAATATTTTATTATTGCTTCACATAATATTATGCAGGTTATTACATCAGTTTTTATTATAATATTGGTTAGGTTCCGAGTGACATAATGACTATGCTACCGAAAGGGTGTTGCAATAGAAGTGGACCAATATTATATTGTATATATATAATTTATTGCAAAATATTTACTGAAAACAACAGCAAAGTTCAGTTTCATGCAAATTTTCTATAATATATACTTTGGTGAGCATTGGTGATATGATCAATGATTTTAAAAGCAAATTTCATTTTATTTTTCTTACAATTTGTATTTCTACTGTAAATTTTATTAAAACTTTGTCAGCCGGCTCCACTTTACAGTGTGAAAGTGTGAAAAATGTATGAAAGAGTGTTTGCGAGATGTGTATAAAATTGTCTAGAAGGTGAAGAGTTTGGCTTGGCATTGCCTCATAATGTTACTATTAATTGTTATTTGGCTACTTAAATCTAAATTGTATTTATTCTATAGCAGCTTGCCAGTTGATGATGTCCTTTTCCTGATTGTACATCTTAATATCCTCTTAATTAAAAATACATGTCTATTCGAAGAAGGAAGAACTGTTACCACCACCATCCTTGAAATTATTCCATTTTATCTCTCAGAATCGCAATAAGGTCCATAGTTATTTAGAACCTCACTTCGCAAGGTCTTTCCTATCCCACACTGTTTGGATTGAGTTTCCTCAGGATGTTTTCCTGGCAAAATATGACATTGACAGCTTCAAGAAGAATATGAAAATTAGTATAAGATCATTACCAGTTAGCAGCTGGGTAATTTGTATTCGAGGCTATAGTGGCTGATGAAATTACAGGCACATGAGATTCTCCATCGTGAGGAAACCATACCATGCTCAAAGGGCAAATGCCTGCTGGCTCACTACTCTTCTATGATAATTGACTATAATTTTTTTCAACGGCAATTTTGGCCCCTCTCTTTTCTGGCTGTATTGGACCCCCTACTTGCCACATATTTCTACTCAATTTATAATGCAAAAGCTATTGAAGATTTGTCGTTATCCAACCTTTCCTGTTTACCCCTTCCCTGGATCCCATCACTGCAAAGCTAAGTGCTAACTGAGACAACCCTCTTTATACGCCTGCAAAACTGGGATTGCTGACCGAGCCAGTGGCAGGATCAAGTACTCCGCTTCCCACTCCGTATCCCATCATTGTAAAACAATTTGATGACCTGTCGGGCAGAACTCTTGCCACTAATAACCATGGGCTGACTGGCACTCCTTCTGGCTGTGCCAGTAAGCCGCGGTTGCCCCTTCCTGGATCCCATCACTGTAAAGCTGGGGGCAGTGCTAACCGAGCCGGGGTGTCGCAGGGTCGTGGTGGAGCCGGCGCGCGGCATCGACCGCAGCGCGGACCGTTACCGCCGCGAGCGGTACTACGAACGCGACCGCGGCCGCTCGCGATACGAGTGAGTGTCACCCATTAGGGGTGGCGATCGCGCTCATTTTGAACGGAGCCGCTGACGAAATATTTACGAACTTTACAAAATTTGTGGGAGATTCAGGGTCATGTTCAGGAACATCCGTCGTCGGATGATCACATCTCGTTGATTGTCCAACGATGTTTCTGAACCTATAAGTCCTCAGAGGTACTTTCGAACGCAAACCATTACATTTATTTAATTTAAAGCCTATCTTCAGTTAAGTCAACATTTTTATACAAATATTCTGCGACTAAGTGACCGGTCGAAAGCGACTCTGACCTAATCTCCTAGAATATATCGATACAATTTTCGTCCAAGCGGTTGTACCGTTGAAAGTTAGCGCGTTCGCCGCCCAGTTCACACGTGTTGTAGGGTGTCGGTGGAGCGCGCAAGGGGGAACCCGCGCGGCTCGGACCGCTGGCGCAGCCGCGACGAGCCGCGCCGCCCGCCTGCGAGACGCGAAACGTCTGTATTTGCGACCTACGGCTTGTTGGATCAGGGCCAAATTCGCAAACAAACCTCGAATCTCGAGATTAAAACGAAATTTTTCGTGGATTTAGAAACTGCCACTATATTACGCTTAACGCGAAATTTGCCCTTTCCTGACAAGTCTTTAGTACTCGGACGCATTCGCAAGTATTTCGTGTGATGCCAACGGGCAGCTTTATAAATAGCGTTCGAGCGGACACCCCCACGCGACCGTTGTGCGAATGAGTCTGTGTGCAATCTAACCGCTAACGGTCCCGTATCTTTGTATTTGCACCTAAGCAAATATACGGAACTTGCGGCCTCACCTTGTGATGTAATTTACCCCATGTGTGTTGTGTTAATATAACGTTCAAGTTATATGAGGCTAGTAATCTTACGATTGCATCGCACTAAGTCCGATATTCCATTTGTACGTAAACGAAACCACTCTAATACTCTACTCTTTTGCATGGGGGGTCTCAACTGAGTGGAGCTCTAGAGGAACATTTTAAGATCTGCCTTATAAAACTAATGACGATTCCCTCTTTGATTCACTATTAATTAGTTTTCTATATAAATAATTAAGCTTAGAATTAATGAAATGTCCAAAACAAATCCTTCGCTGTTCAGGAAGATTTTATTTAAAGTGACCAATTCGTATATTTTTTAAAGATTTCAATGAAAATAAAGATTTGACTTATGATAACATGCTCATTACTAGCCTCGTATAAATTGAATATTGATTTGTTTATCATCGGTTATATTCTGCTTGGTACTCACATACGAAACATTACTGCCGGAATACGACAAACATATTTTTAATATAACACATTTATATGTCAAAAGGTTGTTAGCACCATCAAGATTTTCATCCTGCTGACGGGGCATTTGTATTTTACATGCTACTTGGGACCTAAATTGCTTTTATTTCCAACCCTTTTCGGCCAGAAGTATTTATTAAATACCCACCCTTTGCACTTTATTTGAATAGCAAATCTATGATATTAATATCACAATACTTCAATCCCCGCTGGTTTTATTTATAAATAGGAGTAATAACAAATTATAATGTTTGCTATTGTTATTATATCATAAACAAGCATATCAATCTAACATGATTGTGCTTTTTAGAATGCCCTCATGTAGTAAAAATTGCCATGGTAACATGAATATAGACAGACCTCAATAGATATGATATACAATACATTGAAAGACAGCTTGGCAAAAACGTAATAACAATGAAACAAATATCGACCGGAGGGGGGATTTTTAAATCGAGCTATATAGACTTAGTGAGCTTCTAAAAGTCGTAGATAAAGCGGTAATTACCTTTTTAGTTTCAACTTTTTTTGCCAAGTTATGTCTTTTTAAAAAAACCGTCAATATCATCATGTTACCCATAAGTGGTAAAGCCAATTTCGATGGTTCATAAAAAAGTACAATAACCTCCAAGATGCAAGATGCTTTCCACGTGCCAGTCCTAATCTGTGTCATTTTTCTGTCCACATGTCCAATCTCCCTAACAATTTAAATCATTCGACATTACGTCTGGCCTGGATTGAATGAGCAGCGACTCGGGATCATCGCGCCGCCCGCCGCAACGCCGTGAAACGTCTGTATAACACGTGATATGTTGACATTACCCCCCTCATTGTGTTTACCCCCCTCATAATCATTATGTTTGCTTTAGAACTTCTTATAGTTAAAACGTAGGGGTAGAATTACACTGCGTTGTATTGCGGTGCACAGGATATCAGGTCATATCACAACAGACGTAATATAATAAAAAACAACTAATATGAAATTGTATGGAAACTAAGCGAAAAACTTTCCTCATCTTCCATACAATTTCATTTTGTAGTGTTGAGCGTTGCATGTGTTTTTTTAGTTAGAATAACAGATTTCTACTGATATTATTATAGAGACTGTTGGACGCGTTCTCACGATAAAATCGTAGTGATTCGCTTAATTTACGTTTAATTATATTTAGTTTTCGCTAGTATTTATTTTGATTATACTAGATGTTTCTCTCACTGCTTCAAGGTCATCGTAACTACATCTTATCCCATTTTTATTCGATGTTCAGCAAAATATTTACTGAAATCTCGTACAACTAATAATACTGTCGATGCCTCTTCAATTCCGTTAAATTTTTATGACCCATGATTGGACAAGGACTTTACGGATGCAATTATTACTCCTATATTTTTTTAACTATCTATTATTCTACCAAATTCTTTATAAAAACTCAATTCTCAAACAAATGTAGAATATTAGAAATCCCATGTGAATAAATGGTTAACTTTTTCGTAATGCCAGACATATCCCTCGGCCATTGCTAACCAGCGCGGGAAAATTGTCGCCAAAATTGGAGGAACAACTTCGATAACATAATTCATCTTCCAATGCTTTAAAGCTTGCTACAGTCACCTATGGACATACGAGTATCTTTCTTGTGACTAGTTGTACGAATTTAAGACAATGGTGTTGATTCTGTTGCTATTAAATTATACTATTTATCCGTTGCCAAGCAGTGGTGCACTCGCGTTCCTATTCCGAGTGCCGGTGAAATAACAGGCACTTGAGGCGTATTCCCCGTCTCTAGAATGATGGCCGAAACGCAATGCTACTTCAGTGTTCTCATACTTTTGTAGGAGAGGGCATTTTTATTGTTTGTACCACCGCACGGTAACCACTTAATATCTGGTGGGTCGCAATAAAAAACACCTTCGATCTACTTCGATAGCTGTTTAATTACTGTCTTCAAGTTCATACGAAGAAAGAAACATGGCATTTAGTTTAGTTTGACACCAATAGAATCCGCGCCAATCTTTGAAAAACTAAATATGTTATGTATGTACTTAAATGTGTCCATTTGTAACTGGTTGCAAGAACATTGCGAAAACCTTGACTTGACCCTCGTTCATATACATACAGTCTTTAGCTGTATGTTTCATTATATTATTCACATTATATCGTAACAAAAAAACAACCTTGAGATGTTTTTATCATTCCGATACGGCTGATAAACCCGCGCTATGCTTATCTTTGTAACTTGAAAACGGTTAACAATATTCTACTTAGGATATTATGCGAAACAGAAATTGGGTTAAGAAATGGAAAAGGTTGAGGATTAGCAGAATTATGTCGCTTTTTTTGATTTATAACAGGGTCTGTCACTAATTATACAAGTAATGTAAATTATACAAGACAGTAATATTATTAGAAGTTTGTCATGAAAGAGTGCATTTGTAACCTTGACAGTATTATTCTTAAATGTGATCCGTTGTCATCACATTTAAGAATAATCTCTGTTTTCGGCAGCAAGATGCAATAAGAGCTAATCTGGACTGATAAAATATCATCTTTGGGACCCAGCTATTAATGTCTTATGCTTGCTAACATGGGCTAAGCTAAATGGTTGCTTCTGTTACTCCCTATCCTCATTAGCATGGTTCACTAGTTGATCCAAATCACGTCTCTTTATTGATGAGAAATTATACTAATGAGTATTTTTCTCTTTCCTCTGTCACAGCGATTCATCCAATTCCAGGTATGGCCCGCCTACGCGCACCGAGTACCGGTTAACCGTCGAAAATCTGTCAAGCCGCATTAGCTGGCAGGTAAGCGAACTGCCGTCATCACCTCACACCACCCAGGGTCCAGAAACGTCGGTCACATGAGGTCAAACACTCCAGGGTCCAGAGCCATCGGTCACTTGAGGTCGGACACCATCACCCAGGGTCCAGGACACGGTCGTTTGAGGGCTGGACACTTCTATTCGCGGGCGGACGTTACACGGGACATGGGTTTCTCGGCTGGGTCACTTACGGACGATGATAACTAATCAAGATTCCACAAACAAACAATGAAGATCAAAAGCAATGATTGCCCGAAGGACACAATGAACAGAAGTTGAATTTGAGAAGATATGGACCGGCTATATCCAGAGGGACCACCGCGGACACTAAAATCGGATCTACACTATTGCTTTACTAATAAAACCCAAACATTTATATTACAATCAGTAGTCAACAACTTGTATTGTTTAAAATCAAATAGTGTTTGCATAACATTATAAAATCATATATATCTTATACACATGTTCAAACTTTCGAGCTTATAGATTAATTTTTAAAAACAACAGAAGGTGGCGTAAGCGTGCTCTGAGTCCACGATGTAGCGCTGTGTGAGATGTGGCCAATGGCGATGTTAGGAGGTATCGTTGCGGAGCCGGCCGTGACGTGACGACCCCCACCCGTGACCACCCGTGACTACCTGTGACCACCCGTGACCACCTGTGACCACCCGTGACCGGGTGCCCGCTCATGCTCGGATCACGCAGGCCAAGGTAAAGTCGGGGCACCAAACGAGATGTTAAATCCAATTTCAATTATTTCATTTGCATAAGTTTTGTCCACTAGAATCGTAGATTTGCCGTGGACATGTTTTGGTCAGTTTGCCTAAGCGGCGTTTTGTATGCGGTGATTGGTGTACGGTATCATTGTTATTGAAAATTGGACTAGTCGTAGGCAGTTCTGCAGTTCTGCATGATATGATGGAGGAAGATACAATTGATGATACAATGGAGAATACAATTTCAAAGGCGGCATTGATCCATGTTTGGTCCATTTATCTGGTAGAAGGCGTTTGGACTACCGCGGGATAGCAATACGGACTGACGATTAAAGCATTGCAGTTCATGGTGAAGGTTGCTGCGGACGTTCTTGGATAGTACAAATTGCTACTGAAATTAACGGTGGATGAATGAACACGGATGGCGATCTTAAAATCCTCACTGGAAGACTGGACCGAAATACACGTGTCTGGACCGCCTTTGCACAATCTGAGACGACTTAAAGAGGACTAGTCTTGACAAATTGGAAATAAAGATGAAAAAGTCCAGGAATAGAAAAAATATGAGGGGGAACGGAAATGATCTCCTTGCTTTTTATATGTGTGCTGTACAGGAGTACATTTGCAGACGAATTTGGTTAAAATGCAAGGAAATCCTCAGAATCCGAATGTCGTTTCCCAATGGCTGATTCTGGCGTGGAACTTGAGAAATTTCAGACAAACCAACACGACAATCGAGAAACGGCCAATCTTGGAACTCACAAATGAAATTTCAAAGAAAACAGCCCGGAATTGCAGCAATCAATATTAGTTACACGCAATATTTTCATAACAATGTTCACCGGTAGATAACCGCTTACGGAACGACTGCTGATAAAGGCAATTAATTTATACAATTTTGTGGGATCCTCAAATTACATGATGATATCGTTTTTTTACCATCTTTCGGGTCTGAATACCTTGATGATAAATCGAACCCTGACGACATACAGACAGGCTAGGTCTCTGTATGCTGTCTAGATGGATGATTAACATGAAGCGTTGGTTTCCAGGATTTGAAGGATTATATGCGTCAGGCTGGCGAAGTTACATACGCCGATGCACACAAGCAGCACAGGAATGAAGGGTAAGTTCCACTGACTACTGTATTATTAGGCTAGAGTTGAACTTTAAAATAAATGTTTCAATAATGTAATGTAGTTTATTGAACTTATGTAGCCTTCAATTATGTTATTTCAACTGATGACAAACTTTCCTAACTATGTACACAATTGATTCCACTTGGACATCAGCAATCACAAACTAAATGATGATACTATATACCTTACCATCTTTCGGGTCTGAAAAGCTTGATGATAATATTTCTACTGACGACACCAATCTATGCCCTAAAATATGTTTCCATACCCCCAACCGCCTCTAACGCCTAAATTCCCTATTCTAGTGTGGTCGAGTTTGCAACTCACTCGGACATGCGCGCGGCGATCGAGAAGTTGGATGGAACAGAGTTGAACGGACGTCGTATCCGCTTGGTTGAGGACCGTCGGTCTGCGCGGCGTCGCACTCGCTCGTCTTCCAGCCGATCTCGTTCCCGCTCCCGCGACCGCCGCCGCAGCCGCTCCAGGTATATAACCACGTGATAAAACCCTAATGTTTAATTATGTGAGTGCCGAGGTGGCCCAGTCGACGTGCACTTTCAATCCGACGCTGATTCTAATCTAGACGGTTCACCATTTAGTTTCGCTTGACATATTTATGTACACCCATGTATGAATGTATAGGATGTCCTCAGAACGATGATGGATTATATTGTGAGGAATTTGCTGTCCTAGAACAAAATATGAAAATAATAATGGTGTAATTAATGTGTATGTAATGACAGCCATGCACAGCCTAAACTGGTGGGTTTAAAACCATGAAGTGTTGCACTGTCATTCATATTATAATGTTGTTAAAAATTAAGGAAAGATTTTTAGAAACTCCGTCTCCTAACTGGCTTTGTAGGGCATGAATGTTTTTGCTTGGAAATAATTGCTGGTGAAAAAATTCTACCGTAGTACCCACTGACGTACTACGGTACGTACACGTAGTGACCACTGACATCAGATCAACGGTTTAGCTAATTTGGTGGCATTGTTGCACAACATTGCCACATCCTTGCTTGCTTGTTGCGTCATGTACTCACATTGGCATAAAAGCCAACTCATATTCTACATCCTCGTTTATGATGATACTATATTTTTACCATCTTTCGGGGCTGAATACCTTGATGATAATTTTCATCTGATGAAGTAATCTCCTGACCAATAACCGCTACTGCCTAATCTCCCATCTAAACAATGGTTATTGTTAATGTTCCAGCCGCTCCCGTTCCAAGTCTCGTCCGAAGAGCAAGTCGCCCGCTGCCAAATCTCGCTCCCGCTCTCGTTCCAAGTAAGTAACGATTTATTTCCGTTAAACTCTGTGCAAACAGTTTTAGACGAAATTTTTAGTTTTCATTGAATTAAGTTAGATGATAGCTTGTCATTAGCACAAAATGCATAGGCACAGAAAGCCGGATCCGTAAAGCTAGCTAATTTATACGCACTCACACTTACGCGAGTGGCGGTCTGATAGTTGTGTGCCAGCAATCACTCGGTGTATGGAAGCGGACTTGTGTACCTTGAATATTGTATTTTTATTGTCAATTTGGGCGAAGTGTGAAACGCATTGATCGACAATTTAAAATGTATGAATGTCGAACCGAGTTGATCCAATTTCTGTCTGAATAATTCAGAAGTGGCATTAGGTAGCCATGGGTTCATAACAGGTACATATTATGTGTAAACAATTACAAATTTTCGGTTACGGAAAATAAATCCGTGATGTGAAATATATTTTTTTGTATTAACTAGATAGTGTAGTGTGCACAGGCATTCAAATTCTGAAATTAGAGTAAGGCACATTTGAAATTTAATAAAAGTTTATAATATAGCTATTTTAAAGTGCTAGTCCTGTTTAAAGATTTTATATTTTTTTATTTGATGAATAGTTTCATCTCAAAAATGTTAGCCAGACCACAACACCTTCAGTTTTTCTTCTATTTTTACTACCTCTGAAAGCTTTGCATAAAGCTTGCATGTAAACTTAGTACCTTCCTCCACAGTATGAGCATGTATTGTAACTTGCATTCATTAACCTAGTGTT
This sequence comes from Aplocera efformata, assembly GCA_921293045.1. NCBI lineage: Eukaryota > Metazoa > Arthropoda > Insecta > Lepidoptera > Geometridae > Aplocera > Aplocera efformata. The sequence goes on from OV121057.1 coordinate 6,700,302, forward strand.
TTTGGCTAGGTATGTAAAATCTTGCGCTGAGCAAAACTTGAAAACGTAAGTACTGGCTAATAGTACCATGTAGATGTGGTTCCCAATTTGTGGTATGCCCCTGGAAATATTACTCAAAAATTCTTTAATATGTCTATTATATGAATTGAATCTGGTTACTTCAAAAGTATAATAGCTGTGAATATTTTGCCATAGTGCCTTAAATCGCCACCATATATATAACAAAAAGAAGATAGATAGGCAAGGTTTTTACAATTATGTTTAGTAAGCTACAGATAGTACTGGAATATGTCCTCCTTTAAAGAAGACTAACATTTTTGATGAGCATACAATGTCTTATATTCCTCTATGATCATCGATACTGTTTATACGTCTGTTGCGTCCGATTAAAACCATTAAACCATGGTATTTCATGTATCTTCAAATTGGGAACCACTGTAGACCTATTCTTGGGTGTGTCTAGAAATCGGTAACGTGAATAAAATTGTTTAATAAATCTCTAAAACTCGGGAAAATGTGAATTTTTACCAAATCATGTTGTTTTAGCGTGTATTTTGAATTAATTTTGTCAGTCGTATCAAACTGAAAACACATTTAAGTTGAAAAGAAAAAAAATGCGATAAAATGAGTTCAAAAATACGCGCCGATGCAACCGATTGTAGTTATGTTAAATATATTATAATGTTAAATGGGATTCGTTTTTGTAGCGTTATGAATTAGTACCATAGTCTTGTTTAGCCACCCGCTCAGATGGATAACAATATCTTCGCGTCTGAATCCACCAAATATTGTGCCAGGGCTTGTTGTGACCATGCAATTAGTTCTACCAATCTTATGGAAGTCTGCATAGTTCGTTCATTAGTTGGTGGAAATGTGAGTCAGTTCCCACTCCAATTACTAATATTATTATTAGAAGAACAAATTAAAAGATTAAAAAAAAAAACAATCCATAGGTATGCTTCAAAAATGTATTCAGAGCTGTGATGATGTACCGATTTCTAACAAGCGCGGCTGAAATATATTTTCAATATATATAAAATATAAAACACTATGTATAAGTTATTTTACATTAAATAATGTTTTAAAGATAAAGGTTGGAGATAATCATAGAATCACAGACATACTCAAACCTAAATGTCAAACTTGTTTTCTTTATTATCAATACTTTAAATAATTGGTCCATCTCAATGAGATAATCTCAATAGCTCCAATACGTATTGCTCAATTTCAAAATGATCTTTTTTATTGTAGTATCAACGGAGCCGTTTCTAAGGACAGCTCTGAATACAGTTTTTAAGGAATTTTGATGATTAGTCTTATTTTGAAAAATAAAAATTCGTGTCGTTTAAGGATTTTTAAAATTTTCCTAGTAGGGGGATAAAAACAAACGGTCACGACAGACCCAGACACAGTATTGAGACAGAGGACACTACCTGGTTAGTGATGTCTGTTGGCTTGTAATTAAACCCGTAATAATCGCTTGCGGACTCCGCTAGGGACCGCAGTATCTCGAAGGGTCGCAGTCGTTCTCGCTCCGGGTCCCGCAGATCGGATCGCAGGTCGCGCTCCGTGCGCAAGTCAGCAGACAGGAATGGCCGCTCCAGATCCAGGTCGCCTAAGGCTGAATCCAAGTGAGTAAATGTGCTGTCAATACTGATGATTGTGCTTATAGAGGTTATTTTTCATAGACTTTTCAATTAGATAGGTTGGCAACCTTATTTACAGTAAAGATATGCCTTGGATACTCTTTGGAGAGGTGGCTGCAAAAGCTCTTGTTTCACCATAAATGTAACATTGAAAGGGACCAAATAATATATTTAATGACAAGGTACCTCGCCCAAACTGTTATTTGGTTTTGACGGACCAGAAAGCGGGATATAATTTGTTGGCGTAGATGTCAAAAATGTATCATCCCTGAGAATTCCGTGTGGCGCATCGAGATTGTGTGAGAATTCCCGGCGAAGAATAGATAAATTGATATGTCAACGCCTCCAAAGTCGATAAAAATACACATAATCTTGTCTTGAAAGAAGATTGAAAAATGCGGTCGCATTCCTTGGACTAACTGATGACTGAATATTTTGAAATAATTAGTAATAGAAGCAATCTTGCTAATCATTGTTAAAGCAATAATTATGTTTGTAATATCAGACATCAGTAAAGCCAAAATAGTCAAAATATTTGGAATATAATAAAAATACATAAGGATGGTTTTCTATAATTGAAAATATGAAAAGTAACCTCGCACTCCAAGCATAATCATCGGACATTCCAGATAAAATCTGGAAAATTTGAACCCCATTGGACTATTTAATCAAAATTTAACTTGAACCAGTTCAACCATTGATCGCACAATATTAAACTTTATTTACTCTCATTACTGCATACGAAGACCTGCAATCGTAAGGTGAGCGGTTTTAATAAAATATATGTTTATTCTATGTAATTTTTTCTTATTGCAAGCATAGTTTTTTCCCCCATCCTCACTAGTCTTGGTTATTCTAGTCTTTGCACATGTTTATTGCTTTTTCGTGCTTTGTCGTATTGGATTCAATTGGGGTATTATCACATGATTGAAAATTTTGTGTTACCAGAGTTTAAAAAAAACACCGGCAAATAACATACTTAATTGTGGTTTTCCTTGTGTTGTTTCCTTTATTTTCAACAATTTTTATTACACATCATTTTACCTAACATACTACACTGGGTAAAATCTCGGAAAAAACCTTGGATACAGAAAATTTACTTGAAAAAAAAAAAAAAACACCATTCCAAAATAATAGAGAGCTATGAAGTTTTAACTTTAAATCAAACGATCCACACAATCAATCATAAAAATCTAGCTATCATTCAACAACACAAGTAAACTACGTCAATTTTATTCTCATGAGAAATACACGTGTCTCGTTTCCGCAGGGAGAGATCTCGCTCCCGCAGCAAGGAGGCGTCTCCCAAGCGCGAAGAGGAACGTCGCCCCACCAAGTCCCGCACCCGATCCCGTTCCCGGTCCGGATCCCGGCGCTCGTCCCGCGATCGTTCCGTGTCCCGGTCCCGTTCGCGCTCCCCTCGCCAGAACGGTGATGCCAAGGAACGCGGAAGTAAAGAGCGCTCCCCGCGCAGCGGCGACTAGGATTAGCACTACTTTGTAAGCGAGGCCACGTCACGTAGAATGACCGGTGACCTGACGAACCAATAGCGTGACACAGACGTAAATTGACCACAAAGACGAATACGTATGAGGATCATGCGTTGCGCTCAGTGCGAGTGCGCTGTTTTCGCTCGTTGTACGAGGCCGAAAATCTACCTATTTGATTTGTGGCCGAGCGGCACCGAGCATGATCCGATATATAAATTATTTATTCTGTGGCATGATTATGAATTGTGGAGAGCCTGTTGTCTCTACAGTGGGAATATTAGAGGGTCTTGTGGTATTATGACTATTAAAAGCGTTTCGCAATTAAAAAGACCCTTTTTAAAAATCGCGCAGGTTATCCGTCGGCGTTCATTTTACGGGATTTAAGTTTTACGGGAACTATCATGTATAGCATAGCCGCTGATTTTTTTAATTCAGTGTTCAAGCATGCTCCGTGTAAGCAATAATAAATCCGATGCTTCATATCTCTACCACTACCATGACCTCTCTCTAGCCACATAAGACCATTATTTTGCACATTTTTTTTTGTTTATATTCTTAGACCCCCAGGGGCCCACGGAAGACTCAACGGGGGTCTACGTTGGCGTGACAAAAAAAATGGGGGTTGACAATGCGTAACTCAGCCGCAACGCAAATTTCCATAGTTAGATCTTAATCTTCACATTTTTGGTCGAGTTTTAGGATTATGGTAGAAATGTCGCTTTAGGGTCCACCAGACCCAGTTAAATTTTAAAGTGGTCTATGAGTAAAAAAAGTCTGGGTTTATATCATAGATTTTTCGTATTTTGTATGTAATAATTACATAATTATATAATCGACAACAAGCACGGATTAATTTTAAAATGGTTTATTTTTTTAAGGATATTGCAACACCAACAACACTCCCATGATACATGATAATTCCCGAATTTTATTGGCAAAAGAAATGTTTTAGTTGTAAGAACTAGGTTTACTATGATTTCATAGATTATTCGCTTTGTATAATGCTATCGTCTAATGAATTGTCCTGTTGCTGTTAGGGTAGATATACTGAGTAGATATTTATTTACTTGGAATTCCACTGCACGTTACATTTTGTATCTCGCAGTTTACTTGTTCTAGAAATTAGCGCTGGGGAAAAATTGTAGATACCCCAATCCTTGCTTTATTAGCACTGGTTCAGTAAATTGATACAGGAGACATGGGCAGTTTCAACACCACCATGACCTTGATCTTCTGTCTTAAACAAAACTTATCGATAATGGGTTATGGTCGGTTAAAACTTATTTTATTTTATTATAAATTCGAACTGATATACTTGTATTTAAAGCTAAGAAGCATTTTGGGAAACCATAATTTTTTTCTGCAACGTTTAATTAACTACTAGGTGAATACACAAGTAAATATTGTTTATTAAAAATGTATCTTGACAAATTGTGTATTTCACTTGAAATACTAATAATAGCCGTTTGTGGTATTTTGTAAATAGTGAATTTATTATTAACCAAATAAATAAGTTTTAGGTTTCACAGTGTATTTTTTTCTTGATTAAATAAACTAATGGTAATCACCATTTAGCCTTGGTTCCATTAGCTTATGCCTTCCTTAGTAGACAACGAACAGGGCTCCAGTTGGGTTCATAGCAGTAAAACTATTTTGCAAATAACTCAGAAAAAGGGCTATTGTACATTTCTAAATTTTTCATTGAAATTTCACACTAAGCCCCAAACTAAGCATAGCTTGGACCTAGATAACTGATAAATACTTATATACTTTTTTTGTAACTACCTAATAACACTTGGACACAACAATGTTAGTGACATTAATGCTTGTACAGGGTGGGAATCGAATCTATCTTCGGACCCACAGCACTACTATGCTAACTAGTGCCGTGAGTACTTTTAGTTCCTTTATAAACAATTAAGGTACCAAATTCTCAACTCGGACCCATGGATCAATACTGGTTGTAGGGAATTCTGAAAACACCGATTCCCCTTAGCGTAACTACCTCTTCCATGACTTAAGCACTGATACTAAACCTTTGTTCAAGTGTTGTGTTGTATCATAAGACATGTGGTCGTGATCTATCTCCTACTCATTAGCTTTAGCAAGTGGAAGCTTGGATACCCGCTAAAGGCATTGCTAAACGCGAATTCAGGCGAAGCAAGTTTTCTGGTGCAAAAATCGGCCCGACTTTACTCATAGCTAAGCCTTCTGCGCTGTAGGTCGTGGGTTCGATTCGCACTTCGGACAAGCCTTAGCCTTTGTGTGACAAACAAATGTTTGTTCTGTGTATGGGGTTCACTTATCTACTTCCCATATATAGTTAGGTACTTCCAAGAGTCCTTCTTTAAAATTTATAATATCAGTATGATATCGTGTCGATTCGACCTTAATTTAGATAGTTCAATCTACAAGTATCTTAATTGTAATGTTTCAGGATTGTCTAAAAGAAAATGCGTATTTTAATCTTTTGTAAACAATTGTTTATTAACATTTTATCCATTCACTCCAACACTCGTTGCTTATCACCGCAATATCATTACAATATTATGACTTTTATTACGGATAAAAACTATGGAATTATTGGTAGGTACTTCCGTCTTTAGAAAGTTGCTTTCATTTTTCTTTTGAAACAGAAAGAAAATGTGAATATACCAAAAGGTAACTGCGTTAGATATTAAGTAGCTCCACATAGATTTAAAAAAAAGATTTACGAAAATAATCACTGGACGCATGCAAAATAAACATCTAAGAAAATAGAGAAATTAAAAATAAGAATCATATAGTTAACCTAAGAAATGGAATGATTTGAAATTTTTATCTTTCAGTATACTCACACATCGAAGCAAAACTACATTCATGATTTCTAAATATTAGGGATCCGATACAATTAGTCAAGTTAGAATCATCAGTCAATTGTAAACCTATAAGTACTCAAAAAATAAACATGATTTCAATAAAAATTAAGAATTCACAATAATATATAAATGTGGTATAAATTAATTATAAAATACTGTCATTTTATTGTTCGGAATGGAAATCATAACAATTTATCAAGCATACATTATTAAAATTCTCAAAAAGAAAAATGAAAGTTGAATTATAACTGCAATCAATTTAAGTACAAAAACTAATAATATGGACTGGGCATTTCTGTGTTGACATCATTTTTAGCTTACATTTTGTCATTTTCTAACATTACATAACATTTATGATCAGTCTATTAATTATAGTTCTATAGTAAATTTTGTCCATTACTCTTAAGTCTAATACCAAGTGCAACAGGCAACATAAGAGGCAACACATCACTTACTAAATAATACTATCTACAAGTTTATAAAAAAAGCAATTTAAGATAAATTATTCCATATAAAACGATGAGTCGACGTCGCACACTTTCTTCGTGAAAATGTGTAGCGTCAAGATTCATCGAAATATTTTAAAAGCTGTACCTATTACAATAAATAAGTTAAAACAACCAGAAATAGAGTCCTATGTTGCCTGATGACCATTTTCAGTAAAGACCGTTACTCAGTACTCTTAGCATTAATGGAGATATACTTACACATCTAAAACTTAATTGTTTTATACAAAATGACTTAGCTTTCGAAACTTGTTACTTATAAGTACAGAATAATCTATGGACTAATGCGTGCGTGATGTTTAGTTGAGACTGTTTGTACCATTTGTGCGTCACCCGCAGAACCGGTACAAACACGCCTCTCGAGGAACATACTGTGCTTACCGACAAACCCAAGTACGGAACCGTACGGATGAAAAAATCTGTGTCGATTTTCAGAAAAACCGAATCAAGATTTTAACGGAATACTAAAATAGGAACAAAAAAAGTCAATCACATAACTGATTTACGCGTGATTCGCGTGATTTTGTCTAAACGCACGTCGTGCGAGTCGGGGTAGTTGTCAGTTCACACAACGACGCTGGCTCCCCCAGCCGAAACGGAAAACTAGAGCAAACACCGTCCCGACGAAACGCCAGACATAAAAACTTGCGACGTCAATCTTAATGGTTACAACAGGTTGTTGTCTGATATACAAAAACACTGTGAAAAACATGTTGCATGTGCAACTACAATTTTGGTCGCAAGTCTGAAGTTCGATCGGGAAGCTGTAAGTATGGAAAGAAGGAATATTGTAGCAAAAGGCAGATATAGATGGATGGTTGTGCCAGTGTCGTCAGCGCTAGTGGACCGAACTATGCGCCTCATTCAGAGATCGCGTCGTGGGCCTTTGCCCACAGCCCCCGGTGCGAACGGTCCTCATCCGAGATTCTAAAGCCCAACAAGACACGGTAGAAAAATAAATAGTTTGACTCGAAATGCTACTTGCGTTCTAGAATCTACCTAAATTGATGGACACAATTTGGAGGCGTCGAAAATAGGTTCATTGATATTTGCAGCACAAATAAACTGACGCAAATAGCTGTGACCCTATAACTAGATGAAGGAATTGAATAATTATGAAATAAGATAATAGAGAAATACTATTTAACAAAATAAATCAGGGTCATTTATGCTATAAGTGAAATCACACATAACATAAACAAGCTTGATTCAGCTGCAACGAAATTTACTAAAAAAGTAATTTAAAACAGAATAAGATTCATAACGAAAGGAAAACTAGGCAATGTTTCATACGCGATACACTGTTCGTGTCTTGGTGGCCAATCTCGAACGATCCGCACCGATACCGAGGCGAACAGCACTCGCCCCACACCTATGTACACGGGCGAATCACAAATAAATACATCGAACGCTTAATACTAGCTGTCTATACAGGGTGTCACTTTACAATTACCTCTATATTTACACTTAGGCCACAGCCTGGATCGCAAAAGCGTCCTTTGAATAAATTAGTTTTATTGTCTTTGCACTACACTTGCGTCGCGAACGTTGGCGGCAGGCAGTGGTCGTCTAGCACGTACACCCCCCCACCTTCTAAACCTCGTTTTACTAACGATGTATCGCTGGAAAGAACAGAGAAATAGGTTAGTTGTGTTGAAGGTTTAAAGTCCAAAAAATTATCATCTAATAAAAAGTTACGACGGACTTTCGCTTCTATTATGGTTAAAAAAAAAACTTCAATGATCTCCATTGATCTTAAAAATAAACTATTATATAACATGGGACAAATCAAGAAAATAATCGTTTATGAAAAATTGTTGTTCAAAAGTTAAGATACATGTGGCAAAAAAGTCATATACAAATATGTGAAAAATTATATACGTGCATATACAATGTATATGTGTAAAATCCAAGTAAAAACAGACTGCATGATTGTTCAGACAAAAATATCAAAAGGTACGTACCTATTGGCGCAATACGCCGAGTCTGCCGAGAGCCGCGACAGGCGCGGGTCGAGCGCGGCCAGCAACCGCGCGTTCTCCGTGTTCAACGTCTTCCGCTTACACTCCTCAGCGGCCGCGTTGTGCGCGTTCTGGCACTCGGGCGCGGGCGCCGGCTCACACTTCCCCCACGTGTTTCTGATCACGTGGCCGCCCGCGTTCGCCGCGTTCTGCGCCCTCGCCTCCGCGTCCGCCTCGCTCGCTAAACGCTTCCGTCGCCGTCGCACGCACGCGAGCGCTCCCACAGCGAGCAGAACGAGCGCGGGCACGGTGGCTCCCACCGCCACTATCCACGCCAACCGCCCCGCCGGCAAACCATCCTCTTCCATGGAATCCCCCACGCGACGGAGGTGACCGCCCGCGCGCTTCGATTCCAACTCCGCTAAGGATACCGTGCACGCTTTGCCGCTCCAGCCGTGACGGCAGCTGCAGTGGTATCCGTCCACTCGGTCCCGGCAGGTCCCCCCGTTCCGGCACGGCATCGACGCGCACTCGTCTACGTCGATGCTGCAGTCTTTCCCCGCAAAGCCGGGCCGGCATCGGCATTCGTAATCGTTGTCCAGAATCAGGCATTCGCCACCGTTCGCGCAAGGTTTGGCCAGGCATAAGTCGACGCGGGTTTCGCAGCGCGGCCCGAGGAAGCCTGGCGCGCATTGGCAGCGTTGTCCATCTACTAGGTCGACGCAGGTGCCTCCGTGCTCGCAAACCACTCCGGTGCAGTCGTCGATGTCGATTTCGCAGCGGTTACCACGGAAGCCGTTCCTGCAGTTGCATTTGAAACCGTCTCCGACTCGGGAACAGGTCGCGTCGTTCCGGCAGGGAGCCGCCGCGCACGGATCGGCTTCCACCGCGCAGTCAGTTCCTCCGAAGCCTAAGGGGCAGACGCAGATGTAGCCGGAACCTCGGGGCTCGCAGACTCCCCCGTGTTGGCAAGGTCTGTCGGCGCATGTCAGGCGGCGCTTTTCGCATCTCGCTCCTTCGTATCCCTGGGGACAGGCGCAGGATAGCTCTCCGCCTTCGTCGGGAACGCACGCCCCGCCGTGAAGGCAAGGCCGGACCGCGCACGAATGAAGAGATTTCTCGCAGTTGGGACCGGTGTAGTCTTCCGGACAGACGCAGGTGTAGCTGCCCTGACCGGTGTTGTGGCACGTCCCGCCGTGGTGGCACGGCTTGTGGTTCGTGCAGTAGTTGAGGTCCTGGTTGCAGAAGAGCCCTCCCCAGCCCTCCTCGCAGATGCAGTCCCAGGGCCGGTTGCAGGTCCCGTGCATGCAGCCCGGATGCCGCTCGCACTGGTCGCACAACTCGCCCACCCATCCCGAGTGGCAGCTGCAAAAGAAAAGGGTTCGTCAGCGACGTGATAACGAGAGACTAATGAGCCTCGCTACACGGCGGCGGCGCGATTGTTCGGCCGTTTAGTGTGGAGGTGCGAAGTGGATACTCACATGCACTCGTCGGGCTTGAGACAGTGGCCGTGCTCGGCGTCGCACCCGGACAGGCAGTGAGCTGCAACAAAAAGAAAACGTTCGTTAGCACGCTAGACAAAGCGACAAAAGAATTGTAAATGGATACGTAGGGAAGCATTAATCATTCGGATGCGAAGCTAGTAAACCCGGATTCGCAAAGGACACGACAAAGTGAGAGGTTCGTTAGCGTCCCGGCGGGGCGAGGTCGCCGCACCGGTCGTCTGTTCCGGAGACGGAGCGTGTGCGCCTCTTCAATATCTATACTACAATATTAAAATGAATTCGTTGAAAAAGCAGATAAATAAAGATGAATATTGAGCTCCGACTTGATGTATCGCCGGTGTAATGTGTGCGCATCGTTAACTTTTTGATTTACGTTCAATACGCAGCGAACCTTACCCTGATGTAACTTCGAGAAACACGGAGAAATTCAGTTCTGTACGAAGCGTTTAAAGCGCATTGCGTTGCGCAAATAGAAAACAACGACGCGTTAAAAAGACGACGCGGCGATGTATTGCAGACGTACAAAAAGGTGTTTTGAAGTAAGTGTGGTACAAGTCGTATCGCTCGGGTGCGCACGCGCATGGGCAAGTTATCGGAGCGAATACAAAGGGGCAGATAGCGCGGGGAGCATAACCGTCACTCGACCGTTACTATTCCCCTAACTTGCTAGAAAAATACTAGACGCCATCTTGATCGCGTTCCCGAATGCAAATGCAGCCGGCTTTGCGGCTTAGGTACGAGTTATATCGAACGAGGAAGCGGGTTTGCGTAAGCCAGAGGAGTTAGCGAACGCGCAGAGCTGAATCTCGATCGAAATAGAGGAGATTATCTTCCCTTGCTCCTCTCGCTAGCCTATTATTACGCGTCAGAGCGAGCAAGCCCCAACTTGCCGGCAAATCGGCTTAAGTCCCACTTCTACCAAATTGCAATTCGCTTCCCGTCCATTCTCGTCCGACGGTTTTTATTCGACACAGGAAATTGAAAACATAATCCGGCTTTCACGAGCTTTACACTTTCGCGAATAAGATAAACGGCCGTTTAAAACAATCGTTTCTCATGCATTGCGATGAATGAGGAATAAAAGTTTATGTGAATCGCTTAGGAGGAGCAGGCGCCACAGCCGGTTCTGGAGATAGATCAAAGACGAGTGCAGGCCACTTCAGTGCACTCTCTCTTGAGGTTATCTTTGAGTAGGACGGTAGTAAAAATTACACTCCAAAAGCAATTTTGGCTTGTAAGTGGGCACGGAAGAGCCTCGGGTTGTTTTACGTCCGTACGGACCTATTAATTATTATCAATGAACAATATCGATTTCTAATGAAAGGCTAGCGTGCCGCAGTGCGACCAAGGTCTCGTTAAGAGAGGACAACCCCCATTGACAGGGTTTTGACACTTTTCGACATAAAGAAACGGAATAATTACGTTCGTTTTCTTCGAGAATCTTTATGCAACAAATATAGAGATACAAATCAAAGAAATTATCGAAAGGAGCGTTCGACGATATTTTTTCAGGGATCTACAGCGTTTCTTTATATGACAGCCTCCGTCTGCAGGTAGCGGCGAGAACCTCGAATCACACATGTGTAAATATTAACAGTTCCCATCTGCCGAAACGGAAATTAGGATTCGTGGGATTCGCGATTCAATACAGAAGGTAATATTCGTGAGAACGTTACTCGTACAATTAGGCGAAATTAAACGTCTGTAAAGGGTTCTTCGATGTTTAACCTATCATTACGGAACGTGGATGCATAATGCCGGCCAGACATGCTAAGGTAACTTTCGGGTTAAGCTTTCCCAGAAGGCGAGATACCGTTTGGCAGATGCTGGCAGCTCGTGACACGGTCAAGTGCGGTGTATTTCGATCGGTTCGTTTAAAGGTGTTTTTGACCCGGTTCGAGTCAGCGCTGTGTGCGTGCGCGCACATATTATTATACATATTCGTTGTAGCTAGGGTTACCTATGGCATTCGCGTTGAATCGTTTGCTTTTACCAGAAAATCGTGATTTATCGGCCGCGGAGGCTGTAGCAGCCCTGGCGAGAGCGGGACGGTGCGCTACGTAGCGGCTGGTGTTTTCTCTCGTTCTGGCGCGTTTTTTGCGGCGCTGGAGTGTGGGAACGCGCCGGCAGGTGGGGCCGAGATTGCGACGCGACAGCGACAGACATCCGCCCGGTACAATGCATCTCACCGCTTTGTTTTACAGCGCTCAACATACGTCACGCGTGATGACGTTTTTCAACGATTGATTAGAAAGCGATGGAAGTCCGTCTTTGTTTATGGCAGTGCAAACAGACCACACGGGTCGCACGGTCTTGGCCGCGGCAATGATACTTATCTATCTCTTAGTTTCGATTAATTACTCTGGAGTTTTCCTCCCTCATGGGATATGCCAATACCTGATAGTGATATTTTTTGTCATATCGATGGACGTCAATTATCATGACAGTGAATTCCCACCCAAAAAGGTTATACCAGCAATTATTATTTGAACGCAGTATATTTTCATTTCTGAATGATTAGGAAGGCGAAATTTGAATACGTTATTACCTATAACATGGATAATATAAAATATTTTTAATTCAAGTCGCTTCCATACGAATATATTTTGTTATCAATTCATAACGATTACAATCAGATAAATTCTCTCACAGGTTACGCTTTTATGAGTTCTTTGACACTCAATTATAAAAGATATACTTATGAATGGGCACTTAAACTTTTGAACTGAGAATAAAATTTAGTATTCTATTGTAATATTTAGAATAGAATAATAAAGTAAAATAATTTTAATTAAGGCAAAGTTAATGTACCGAAAACAATAAGCTTTTGCGTCATTTCATGATTTCCACTAGCTTTGTTTCCACTATAGCTTTAAATTATTTTTCAAAAAAACTCTTTAATTTATACGGCTATTTTTATTATATCAATTTAATTATATTTGGTATTGAACCAACGTATTTATAAAAAATACTTAAAAACTAGTTTTCATGTGTATATTCCGAAAGATAAGGTTAAATGGAGATTTCTACATGAATCTCCATTTAGCACAGGAAGTCTATACTGCCCTATTAATTATATTGGGTGCCACTAAATTATAGAGTGAACCTAACTACAACGATTTATGACCGTCGCAAGATTATGGTCATTAAAGGAAAAAAGACCCTTTTCGCAGTTGACAAAAAATATAAGGAATAAGAAAATAAAGGTGTCTATATTAATGCAAGGCATCTTGACTTCTATCCATATAAAGCTACGTAAATGATCTCATAAGTGCGGTATACATATTTCTGAAACACCTTTTGATGGCAACACGATAGCCGATGATGAAAAAAAAAAACATGTGTTTGTTTGATAAATTTATGCAGTTAATATACCTATTTTATTATTACAAGGTGGCAAACTATCATGGAACGCTGCATCTTAAACTAACAAGATAATTGATTGATTAAAAAATCGAACGTACCGACTTAAATACTTAGATTTACTTATTTTAAGCTCATACGGGTGGAATGTCTTCATGAATTTTTTGGGGGATTACCTCGGAAGTTGCTATTGGTACTATCATCCAAACCAGTCCACTATGAAGAAAAACGAAGAAATGCGTAAAAAATGATACGGCCCAATTGAGAACCTCCTTTTTTGAGGCGGTTAAAGCACTACAATGTATTTATATTCGTGATCAATTTCAGTATATATATATCATCGATCATCGTAGTAACTATAAAAAATAAATCTTAAGACACAACGAAAAAGTTTCCGTTGTTAAAACCACAATCCCGTAATTCACAGGGATGAACCTTAAAACGCCATCAAAACAATTTTTAATGGCGTTTTAATGCTGTCTAATTACATTACATCATTACATTTTGCTATGCACGGACCAGAGAGGATGTCGGGCTAAAAATTAATACACTTTAATAAGGATGAACTAAATTATGAAATGGCCTATTTATCATTTTGGGGCTACATTTTTATAATAGTGAACGCTCTAACTGTCTAAAGATCTTTGCATCTATGGCCAATCGTTTTGACTGAACAATTTGTTTTGTCAAAATTATTCAACCGCAGAATCTATTTTTCGTTTATATTATATTTGTAGATTAAAAGCGCTTCCTTGCTTTTAAAATATGTGAAATTAATCAATTAAATTTAATATCTTAAACTTTTAATGTCAGAAGAAAAATACTAGAAGAGTTAAAAAATCTTCTAACTAGTTGTGGCAACTAAATTATCAGTCCTTAGCTGAATTTATCATATAACATTAGTTTATAGAATTAATCTAAAAAGGGGAGAAAACGGCAAAGCAATAAGCTCCCATGCCTTTGCATTCGACTTTAGCTCGCCTGCTTACGGCTGACAGAATAAAAATCTTCACAAAACCTGATTGAGCACAACTTACTGTGGCTCCTCCTAAGGAGTCAAATAGAACATGAAATCTGTATGAAATGGCATCTTATCGAGCATCCGATTATCAATATCCACTTACGTTTCGAGCAGTAATCCCCCGTCCAGCCCTGCTTGCAGACGATCGCACCAGTCGCCGAGCACGTGTAATGCCCGAAGTTGTCATCTCTCGGCCTGCAGAGGACTTCACACCCTGAGCCGTAGTAGTGGGGGGCGCAGGTCACTCGGTACGACAGCTTGATTTGAGGTCCTGCTGGCCACCTTTGCTCTTCTTCCACCCAGGGCTTTCCAACGTCCGCTATACTCTGCTTCGTCATGCGGGCTATTAGCGTGTCTGGAAGGAAAGAATTGGAGGTTATTTGTGGATGGTCTTACTGGTTAAATTTCAGTATTTTCAACCATTCAAGCTTTGATCAGCGTTAAGTTGAAAAATTATATTTGTAATGAATTTTTGCAGCCTGGAAATGTCAATCTCACTTCTACTCGTATTTATAAATTTGGAAGTTTGGATGGATGGATGTTTATTACTCAATCACGCCAGAACGGCGTGATCTGTATGTAATTTGGCGCAGAGAGATAGTAGATTGGAATAACACATAGGCTACTTTTTATCCTGGAAACATGTACGGTTAGTTATTAATAACATTGAAGGAAAGGTAAGAGGCAATCGTTCAAAGAATTTTAGTTAAATATTGGATAAAGATATTGGTAAAAATAACTTGAGACAGTGGTCAGAGATTTGACCAAGGGTATTATAGCACCATGGCAACGAGATGATGGTAATAATACCAGTCGCAAAAAATACAACTTACGAAATAATAGACGCATGTACTAGGTCAATGGTCTAGTTAAGAAATGTAATTGATAATTATATGCTACTTTAGAGACCATTTTGGGTTTAAGTTTTGCGTGCTGTGGAAAGGTCAAAGCACATACAATTAATTTAATGTGTCCCCAAATATAATATCGTGCAGTTGCTGTGAGCAGCTCGGGCAAGATTACAATCTCGTGAGAGTATTAATAAGTTAATGCTGGACTGTTGAGTTAATCACCCGTTTTCCACGAAGGGTTAGGCACAGCCTCAACTTTATACCTTACAAGTTACACTATAAAAGATACGCTGGCGGGATTAGTTATGAATTCATTGCCACTTGTTATGTGGCTTCAGTGACGAGACGAGCAGATAGCCTACCTGATATAAGTGGTACCGTTTCCACCTCATTTCAGTTTTATCTGCCATTACGTTCATAAATATTTGGCGGTTGCTATTCTAGATCACCAATAAATTGCAGTAAACTTCGACGAGAAATCGTACATATTTAAAAATCAGCGATATATAGGAGCATTTTATGCTAAAGATGGTCGCATTGATAATTCAGGTTTCGCCACTTTACGGTAAAGTATTACGAATAAAAATCTAACATTAACGGCTCCGTGGCTTAGTAGTAAGCCTTCGGAGCGACGGGTCCCAGGTTCGATTCCCGGCCGGGGCATGCTTTGTGTTGAGCATGAAGTTTGTTCTCGGGTCTTGGGTGTTTGTTCATACCATCTGAGACAGGGAATCCTAGTGAAGAGGTATGAGTATGTAAACGTTTAATATTTATTTATTAAATCCATATCTGGCATTCTAAGCATTACCTAAAACCATTTCTCGATAGACACATCTCGGGGAATCTTCCCAGTGAGGAATCTGGTAGATTTGTCACGATTAATAAGTATTTGTTTATCACCGTGAGAAAGGGTGTCCGATTGTCCGTCGTTTGACGCCCGCTTCGGACCGTGAGAGCACATTGTACTGAAGGACTGTTTTGATTCGTCAACGGCGCCCGAGTTTTTATATATAATTCTCATACAACCATAGGCCTAGAAAAGATGAATTATATTTTGGATTGGTTAAGACTAGTTAAATAGCGAAACTCAAAATTTGGAGCAAGGAAAATGTCCATTGAATTTTACTTTTTGATTAAAATTTTATCTAGGAGTGCCATCCATACCTACTTCAAATGAATGTCTATTTATTTACTTCTTATAAAAAAGTAACACTGGTTTACTCAATGGTTTTAACGGCAGCGGCGCTAGATCTATATTTTTTCACGAATTTATCAAGAAATAATATATCAGTAGCTGACATTAGCGCAAAAACTGAGATGAGAATTGAATTGATTTAAAAAGTACCACACCATTCATCCATAACAAATGCCCTACGTTTAGGGCTGTCGTTTTATTTAACACAAATGAAATATCACTTAATTTCTATAACACAGCAACTTCTGAATAAGACTTAATCCCTATTCAATTTGATAAACAAATTATATCGAACCCAATCCACCGTAATCATTGACATACCGGATTTTTTGTCCAAGTGGGAACCCTAGGGTTGAAATCTCGGCAACCCGTTTCTACCTTTATTTATTTCTCGTCGTGTATAGTTTTTACTCTTATTGCATCGATGAATACATTCCTAAGCCAGTAATCCCGACGGATAAAATTAAACGAGACGCGAAACAAAATCAAAAGGTAATACAAAAACTAAAAACGTTCTTGACTAATTTAACTATACATCGCTCCTTTTGTCCGAGACGTGGAGATGGAACGGTAATGAGAATCGGTTATCTACGATCGGCGATCACGGATGCACGGCTACGATTTGGCCCAAGATTCGTGTTAATAACTTGGAAAAACAATTCGTAATATATAGGCGGGAATTCTAAAATATCATTTGAAGATTTGTTTATAGAATGCAACCACCGGTGTAGGCTTACAATGATCCTATCTGCCCAATAAATCTAGCAGATAAACATGCCGTGTGTACCTAACGAAAATACAATCAGTGAAGGGCTATCAATTTATTTCGATCTGGGCCTCATTCCGATTGTACATCGTAAACTAAAAGGGTCTGCAGTGCATGCAATACTGGTACCAACGTTGAATTTAATATTTTATAGACGAGCAACGATGGCTAATAAATTCTACATTCTTTTTAAATTGTTCGTAGTTATTTATGAAACTTGTTTTGGAAAATACAGATTGGAGCTTCAATCTTTTATTGGTGTAAATATTAGTTAAAAATGCGAGCCTGGTTCAACGAGGGCGATTTGGACGATGAATATCATACGCGTAATTTTCAGTATTAAATATTATAGTTTAAACGTTTTAAGTAAAAATGCTAGCTAAAAAGCTTGTAAGACGATGTGTGGGAAAGCGCAAGCGCAATTTAGCTCCGACCGAGAGTTATGGCAACCGTGCACTTGCTGTTCAGGGCTGCCCGTTAAAGTGAAATATCTCAGCAATATATTTGCGAAAATCTAGAAAAGGCCACTAACCAACCCTACTGCAAGCAATTGGACGGAAAATTGCTGAACGTTTTTGTCTTCTATTATTACTCGAGTCGTCGAAACCTCGAAAAGAAACCACCGCACAAATTACAGCCATCATCCTAATTCGACGTCGTAACGATATTAAATGAGGGTGTACCCTATCTATTAATGTAATACCGATTCACAAATAAATAACACATTTAAGAAGGATGAGACTGGAACGGTACGTGTTTCGAAGCCGAGAGAACGTGTAATTACGGACCCAGAGGTCAATACAAATAAAACGAGAATGAATAACGATAAACAGAAACAAAAGAAAGCGAAATAACCGATAATTTGAGTCGAGACCACTATAACGGAGGCGGCCGACTCGAGGCTGATGCTTCGGAGCTTGATCTTCTGAAAACGTGATTTCGAGGATGCTTCAAGTTCACGCGATGATCGATCGATCGATGAATACGGCCGCCGGATGCGGCCCAGTTCATCTCATTCATTATGCGACTAGATTGACGACGTCTTCGGTGGAACTGGAATCGGGCCCGTAATTAGTGAGCGCTGGGAGGTTTACGAACGAAATCGAAAACGATATCGTCTGTTCCGCGCTCGTTTCCGAGACACCTGCCGGTCGGCCTCCGCCTCCCGCCTGTGGGAAACACTCCGCTGCTCCGGCCGACGCGGCGCTTTGTTTACAAAACTGTCCACTTCTAGCCTCTCGTCGAGTATTTCAATCCGTCGAGAGCGTGGAGCGTCTTCGGTTTGATAAACAACTCGTCCGCTCGAGTGGGCAACTCGACAAATAAAAGACCACTTTTGATTTAGAGAATTCGCGTAAGTGCAGTTTAAATTCACCATTGTTAGCTTGTGGTTCGCTCCGCTGAGTAGAATGAGATAGCGCAATTCAGCCTTTGAATTACCAGACGGATGACGTGTGTAACCTTTGTGAAAGCCAATTAACTTCGCAAGTCATAGAGGCACCGTCTGGGAAAGCACGAGGCAGTTCTGTTGACTAATACTGGGCACAATCCGCACAGTTTAATAGAGATAAACAGCTGTCACAACATAACTGTACGATAATCGCATCTGTGTCGTATAATGTCAGACGAGCGGTGGCCGGTGAGCGGTAGCGGCCGGACCGGGCCCGCGGCGATCCGGCGAGGCCCCGACGCGTAATTGCTCTACGAATCTTTTATCGATACATTTCACACGCTCTTTTTACTCCTCGCTGTAAATCCCAATAATCGTGAAGCCGGTAAACAAAGGAACAGGACGGGACACTGGAAGTGTGCCCACTTAGTACCGCATATGCTGAGCATCTGTCGACATCGCTTCCTGAGAGCACCATCGCTGTTACATCATAAATTGAGCCTTCCGGACCTGAGGCCGTCTTCCTTGATTTTTTACCCGCCAAGCCCTACGACGAAAGACGTGTGTAAACGAAAAATTCCTTGGCTTCCTCGGTGGTGTATTTTTTAGCGCGAGTAAACAAAGTTTCGGGTCCGTTAGCGTGGCCAGGTGCGGCCCTCGGGGTACACAAAAGATTTCGGTGAAGGAACGAGCATCGCCAAGATCTGCCGAACTATTGTTGGAGGTTAATATTGTTTGGCGAAGAATCGTTTTATCTAGGGACAATCGTCATTGTGCGACGCGTGTTGATCTATGATATATTGGATTCTTTAGTCGCGCGTCGCAATTCTTCACGGATTTAATATTTTAACCTTTCTTTAAGTTTCAGGGGTCTTACGCGATGAGGTTTGTGCAACGGTCGGGGCGCAGCTGCCGAGATGGAACCCAGAATATGATTTAATAAAGCATTAACCCGGAGAGTCGATAGTGAGTGAACACAAACGGCGCAGTAACCTGTTATTATGCTTGATTAGATTTCTGTTGGTAACATTTCTCGGTAGTAAGACGGTACGCCCATCGCTCCCGCCGTATTAAAAATATACCCGTCCTGAGCTATTCACCGGACGCTAATGATTTTCGGTAAACCGGCCCGTAGACACACCTCGCCATATCTCTAAATCTCCTAAGTAAATCACCGGTGTTTTTTCGTTATTCGGTCAGGAGTAGTAATTATGTCGGTCAGAGTGCAGCGGGATGAGAATCTAATTAAGAAATGGGCGGTATTGGCGTCCGCCATTTTTATGATTTCGGGACCGAGCTTAGGTATGTCTGTTCGAGTGCTTTGTATTTCGTGTCCAAGGAGTTATCGATGCAACGTATTACTTCGATGATGTATTTACTGGTCTGGATGGCGGTTACAGTTCACTTGAATCGTTTTTTCGGTCACGCCACGTCGCATGCACGGCGTAAACTGTCGATTCTTTATTGGGCGTTTAGAGCTCTCGTGACATCGTCGAACCGAACAGAACTAGCCCAATCGATCGTAATATGATAATAATCTACTAAAAAGTTTAGGACATGGCGGGAGATTATGCGGTGAGTATCGAGACGGGCGATGAGGCGAGTTCGGTTTTCGCTTGCTTGTAATTGTTATGTGCCGTCGTCGATGTCTAGGTGCCGGTCAACGGCCATCGGAATACATTAGTACATTTCTACTAAATTTTCGTCCTACAGAAGGCTGAGTTTATTAGAATAGCGAGCGCATTGCGAAGCGGCTCACGCGCCGCGCGGCGTGCCCTGAACACCAATCGTCCACACCATGGGAACATTTTTGTCTTCCACGATATGATAATATGACCATTCAAATATACATACCGCCCGTTAAATGCACGATAAACACCCAGAATTACAGTGAAACCTGAATGTGAGTGAGTCGTGACAGACGTGATTCGAATTTTACAAGCGTTTGAAGATTTTCATGACCCTTTTTATCATAATCGTATTGGAAACTCACCGTCTGATCTCGACGTTTGGTTGGTGTCGTGCCACGCTTCGACTATCAGCGAGAAGGTGCCCTGAAACACAAAACAATGCTTATTACCAACGCATCACTACAATCCTAAAGCTATCTCGAACCCAAACACCAAAGGAATCTTAACCACAAAAACTGAGCTCTCTCCTGATACGAACTAGGTACAGTTTTGAGTAGCTAAATTGATGAGATTTTGCTGGGTTCGAACATATTTGGTTAGAGCGCTTGTAAAGTTAAATACGTGATCATCTCTGTAGCAACTGCGAGACCTTTGGTGGGTGCGGCGAGTATTTCAAATATCTCGTTTAGTATACGACAATGTTGACGGCGGACGCGTGTGATAGGCCGATAGCAAGCCCGAAGGCAGATGCTACTCAATACGGGCTAAAAATACAAACAGCATTACGGAACGCAATAAAACTATGATCGAAGAACCGGGCGTGCATTAAAAATAAGGAACCGACTGATATCGACGTATTGACATTTGTTGTTGACATAAGGCGAAACGGCAGTCGAAATCGATTAAATTATGATAAGGCGGTGTCAACACCTTTTAGGCGCCTGAGGTGTAAGTTATCAATGGGATATGAAGCGAGTAAGTTACTAACATGCAAAAATGTTCATCCATGTTGTGAAATCTCTCCCATAAGAACCGGTCTGACATACGGCCGTGTAGCCAGGGTGAGGTAAGCAATTCGACGTCCATTGATTATAATTTATCAAACAGCTTAAGATAAAAATCTATTAGACGGGAAATTGCGGAAACCGTTGTGAATGAAATGAAAAATGATGACGGAGATTTAAAAAAACGAGTAGTGAGATATATGATGGAGCTTTTGGAAATCAGAATAAGAAAGTTGCGGTAAGCAGATAAATCCTAAATGTTGTATCCTAAACATACTTTTATAACATTCTTATCTTTATATAATATTAAAGTTAATCCCCGTGAACTAGACTAAGTGTCGAAGGCTTTGAAACGCAAAGCTTACTTTACAGTAATAAAACTTTGGAATGATAATTGCGGATGTTTATAAAATATTGATGAAATACAGGTTTCTAAGATATCCTCAGCTTTTGTTTCGAATCTATGGAGTCTTATTGAAATCGTTAAGACGGACGAAGCGAAGTATTATGATTATAATAAGCAAGTGAGCGCACGCGCAGCTGCCTCGCCGGATATCAAGGGTCACCGTTTAACTAATTCCTCATTTGATCACTCTTAACAGAATGATTCACAGTTTTCCCTGACAGATGTCGCTCGACGTCAATTAAGCCATGAATGAAAACTTAATTTGCATGGACGAACAATGGACCATTTGCATAGGAACTGATACACGATAACAATGATTATTGTCGATGATGGAAATCAATACGAGAAACGCTTCACAGAACTGCGACAAAAACACATTTTCTATCTCTTTTTAACATTAACGCAATTAAACTTTCGTTACGTCTTATAGTTTACGACGAATATCAATGTTGTAAATACATAAATGATAAAGCGAGCAATAGTTTGCCGCCTTTTTGAATGGCAATTGGTCTCCAATGCTGCCAACTTCTAAACATACCTCGCTTTATCAGTTCAAATGTGGAATTACCGTGGGCCAATAAGGAGCGAAATAAGCTTGTCAAATACTATAGTATGATTTGTGTTGCGTACTCATTCAAATATGGCAAGTTGTAGTATCGATTTGTTAATCGAGTATGGAGCGCATTTCGGTCAGCTGTGGCCGGTTGTAAGTATATGCCGGTTCCCACGACACTGACTCTCGAAACAGCCCATAAAAAGCGGCCGACGTAAGCGTACGTGTGCAGGTAGCCTTTATAAACGTGTCAAGCTGATATACTATAGTATATTTAAAGCACATACTAGTTGTTTGGTACACTCTGCCAGCAATTAGGAAATGTCACGCTGTGTCACTTTTTCAAGCGATCAACAAAGATGTTCTAATTTCAAATCCCAGTGTTTATGGCCAATTAATGGTTGCCAACATTGAAACATTTTATAGTTCGTTCATCCAAATAAAACACAGACGTTGAAGACTATCAGAGGCATAAATTCTTCACTCGAGGCGATGCGTTAAATTGTATTACTTACGGTGAAAAAGGAACCAAGAACGATACGAGATTTGAATGCGGGGGAATCATTTGATAATCGTTTTACGAGGGTTCCTAAAGAGGCTACTTCCATATCGGACTCCGACATTTTGTTATTAATTAGTGAGCCCAAAGGATAAGTACGTGGGAACGAATCCCTTACTTTTGTGGCCCATGTGTTTGGGATTTTAGGAAACAAAAGATATTCAGGTGACCAGTTCTCCACCACGTGTTTGGGCCACTATTGTTCATTATATTGTCTGTGAAATTGACGCTAAGAATCGTCGCAGATGTTTTTCTGTTTGCTGTTTTAAGCTGATTAGTGCTACGCCGCTTTTATGAATACACAAAACACTTTTGTAAGCGAGAAAGGTAACTATATTTTACTCATCACCGTGTTCTGAAACTTTGAACTAGTTGTGTTCTAGTACTAACGAAATAGAACAAGGTCGAGCGTAGTACCATCAATGCGGTCAATATCGATACGGAACAAAGTATTTATATAAAACCATCAGAAAAAGTCATTACAGTGTTCGCTTTCGAACGTTTCGACACGAGAAAAATATTTGGAACACAAACAGGCAAGTTGAAGAATCGTGATTTCATATTTCACACTTTAACGTGTGGCAACACTGGACAGGTTCTCTTTTCTACCCTGACCATTGGCCGTAGTATTAACACTCTAAATAACTCTCTAACTCTGTGTAATAAAGCGTGAAATCTAATAAACATTAGCGAAACGTGGTGAACGAAATTGGTCGAACCCAATCGATAAAACAGAAAAAACATATGCAAAAATCTATGATTCGAATAACAAGTTCTTATTGATTAGTGTCCGCTTTATTATAATGCTTTTAATTATTTTTATCTCCTCGTATTTTGGAGGTTGATTGCTTGGCGCGTTGACCCGATGAATCATGCACAAAAAGGTCTCTAAATTATGCATATAAAATGGCTTTAAATGTGGTAATACCGTGCGAACTGGATACTTCCTGTACAAATAATCTTCCATAAAAAATTGGGTCCAACATTTTATTGGCAGTAGAATAATACGCGTGCATTATAGAATATTAAACAGTTTCGTGTTAAACTCGGGGTAACTGTGACAAGGTACCGAGGTATTATCCCGTCGAGGACAGTTGGCTTTAAATATCTAGCGAGACATAGTTTAACGTGGCTGTTATACTTGGCCGGGTAACTCATGTACACAAGCATGTCTGAGCAATGAGCATAGACAAAAGTGAGACGTTCTCAAAGCAATGCGACCTCGCGGTCTGTGTGACCTATGGCGTTCGAAATTCAAATTGTTTAACGAGAGAAATCCTTTGTTTGCATTCGAAAATGGAATGTTTATAACAGAAAGAAACATTTCAAAGGCGCCATCTTTATAACCGGTACATGCCTGTGTTTGATGTGGCAAAGTGCATTCTGGTAAATTATAACAATTTAATTTAAAGAGATTTGGAACCTTGCCAAGGAGGTGAAGATTTATATGTTGTTTAATATATATATTTAGGCATTTCAACAAAATCAGAATACCGAAATGACTGACATATTTTTCAATTATAACAAGCGTTTTCTCCACACTGAAGGCCGAAGATTAGAAATATTTGATTTCACCGCGAAGGATGAGGTCGATTACAAACTAAGGTTGGGTATTCGTATTCCTGATCACTCGGGCACCTTCAAGACAACGTTCGAACAATTAACACGTTCACACGCCAATCATAAAAAATAATAACCATTAAATTGATGCCATAATAAAGTCTCAGTGTTGCCATAACCCGAGAAAGTAAACACCGAGGTGGCCGCTTAAAAATTAAAACTGTTAGAACTACATTAGTGAAGGATGGATTACTCCAGACTACTAAGAAACATTAAAAAGTTGAAAAACACGTCGTAACCAAAAAGATTTTACAGCAGCCTAGGAAATATAAGCAACTTTACAACCGCTAACGACCTGTCTGAATTGTATGAGACACGAAATAAGCCAAAAAATATATATATTGCCCTCAATTACACTGACAAAAAAAGCGAAGAATTCGAGACTTTATATCGAGAACGAAGCGAAAAAGCGAAACTGGAACCTTTGATTTTCACATGGAATCGCCGGCATTCATCGTCGGGCGGGAATTAAAGAATTCGAAAAATGAAAATGTCGGCCATAAACAACGGAGGGATTTGAATGAATTAAAAAAAATAGCATATTTTAGGAGGACGCTCTCCAGCGTCCTTTTCGGATTATTGATTTAGATATTTGTACCTACTAAGCTAGTACAGTTATATTTTTATAATAATAACACAAATTATAAAGATGTTATATTTACGGTATATTTATATTAACAATTTGTTATGTGAATGAAATAAAAAGTTTTTCGTTTTTTATTTAGTACGTAAATATTTTTAGATTAAGATTTTGAGTATTAGAATGTTATTTTTTTAACTAACCCAACAATAAAATTTTGTTGTTTGTTGAGGGTGACATACTTTTAATCATTTCGAGTCGAGTTACAACAATAAAAAAAAAATACATCCTAGATAGGTTTTAATGCAAAATAAATTGTAATAAAATCAGTATTTCATAGCATTTAGGCATTGTGTGTTCTGTGGAGCAGAAAAATACGATGGATCTGATAAGCATGACAAGGGTAAGGAACGAAACCTCTAAAACCACAGAGTAATTAATAGGCTCCTCACAAAAATGCGATCTGTCCATCCGTTTAATCGTACAAGTCTCGACTTGATTTGTATTTCTTAGATTATCTATTTTTTTCATCCTACTTTGAATAAGAAACCAGACAGACTTATGACACCGATGAGTAATATAAGACGAATCAAGGCGTGTTTATTCCAAACACGGTAATGAAATACACATAAATTTTGGCTAAGCATCCTCTCTAATTCTTATTAGGAAATCGAAATTTTTCTTAAGCAATAAACAAGAAAACATCGATAATTTATTTTTATCGATTATAATCGATAAAAACAAATCCACAGATTCTCATAATGATCGGCCTTTGACACTTATCCATAAATTAATCAAATGTACGCTCAGTAACTACCGGCGCTTATTCCATACTAAATAATGGATTTATTCGTGTACGAAGAGCATGTGAGCGTTCGCACTGCGACTCACTGTTCCTAGAATCTTCGCGCGTGTGATGAATAAAGGTTGAACGCGAAGAATTCCATCATCGCGGATTTGAGGGCTCGTCGCCCTACCACAGGTTACTAATAGTCACTACACGTGAGAACCAGCGGAAATACCGCGAATAAGGACCAATAAAATGGAACGCGTCTAGCCGTCTTGATGAATTTCATTGCATTATCAACATCGTAGACTCAGAACTCTAGTCCATCTCGTTGACGTAGAACAGATACCAAAATTTAAAATTGAATTTAGAACACGGCGGAACTGTCCCGCATTATCAATATTGACTGACACCGACCAATCAGTATTTTAATCCACTTAAAACAATAAAAACATGCAAAATAAGTTTCGGCTACCACAATAAATCGGTTTCTTTGAACAATTTTATTGGCAGCCGTAAACGTAGAGAGACGCAGTTAAAATGTCAGATTCTGACCGTAAACGAGCAACCATTTGAAAAAGGAGTGTTTTCTTAGCGCTCGCCTCGGCTCTGTAATAACAAGCTAAGCTTTTATTGTCTATTCACTCCGCTGATGAGCTTATTATTTTTATCGTCTTGTCTATGACTAATCATTATTTACGATAACACAATTTTAAATTTAGAATACGTTTCGAGGTTGTTATTTTAGCACTCGCTCGGGTTAGTTTATTTAGGCGGATTTAGTTGGGAATCCGACTTAATTGATAGGTTGCTGAATACCTGTGCACTGGCTTCGAACAATGCAATAGTAATTATACACGCTCCGATTGTTTAAATTTGAAACTTATGAAATCGCATTACAAGCGATATTGAAACGGCACATGTCTTTTTACGTGGAATTTCATTTGCGATGCTTTTTGTTCGTGTTTAATTGCTCGCCGGGAAGAGAGATAAAAGCCGTCGTAGGAACAAAATCGAATGAGGCATTCCGTAGCTTCGGTATTAAAAGAAGCGGATGTAGGGGTAAGTATTTTAAGAGGATACCGGCGCGAGCGGATTGAAATAAAGGAAATTATTAAGAGCTCTCGTGAAAAAACCGTAGACGGAAGTCACTCCACTATGCTCTATAAAGCCGGCATCGCGTTTCATTATGAAGCAATAACCCGATGATCCGTGCGAAGGTTTTACGTTTTTCGAAGTGGAAACTTATGTAACGATCGCCCAGCGAATAGTAATGCGGGTAACCGATTACGATTCTAACATAATTACTGACGATATGTGGCGAGTTTTGAGGTGTGAAGTTTGTTTTTACGACGCACTATGGATTTATAATTACTTTCTAAATGTTGATGCCGCTCTTTAATAAGCGCAAGAAGTGACAGTGACAGAGTTCACATGAGACAATGATGAACGGCATTCGATCGATAGCGTGCGTTACCGTAATATTTGAAATTAGAATCTAATATGACGTCACCGGAACGTTATTTCCGCGCAGTGCACCTGCATATTCGAATTTCAAAAGTCGCGCATTTTTTGATTTGAATTTCTAAATAGGTTCGAGACACACTCAACCTACCTTTCCAAATCGTTGGATTATAGAGTCTTTAACCATGTCTCAACAAGAATGTGAAGATTCCATACTTTCATTTAACACCGGTTATTAGAGCGTGAAACTATTTTACGAAACATGCAAAATAAGTTACAATCTCTAGAATTAGTTACGCCGTTGCTTATTCTACTTGTTCCACAATAAAGGAGCGTGTTTCTTCACATGACGACACAAATACATTAATCAGTCGAGAGCTTTTTACGCTTTGTTTTGAAGCCCTTTACTGAATACGTAAACTTTATGAGCTGTAAGATCAAATAGACACATTGAATTCCAATTGCCATCGACGGATGGGCCTTTTGTGTCTGTTTCTTACAAAGTATAGTTTTTATTCAACTATTTATCCATTGTGGTTATTCGATTTACTTTATTGAGGATCTCCTCGCTTCGTTGACCGCGGGATAAGAAGTAAATACTCGTTTTTGTGATTTAATTAACCTTAATTAAGACTGCTTCCTATCGTCTCACGGTAACAAACGAAACTGGATTATAATTTCACCGTTTCCAGTGAAAATAATGCTAAGAGAGATCCGTTTATGATGTAAAGTGATATGCTAAAGATGAATTTTAATTAGCATTTTGAGTTAGAATATCTTGACATAGAATGATATCGGAACATTTACCGACTGTCCCTGTGTAGTGCCGCTATTTGGATATAGGTGGGAGAAATGTCAAAAGTGACAAGGCTGTTTTTGAGAGCTTTCTTTATGTTCAATGTTTCCAGCTTTACAACTGAAATGTCACTGGCAGTTAAAGGACTATTATTCAGTGAAAGTGAGCCGTAGCCTAATAATGAACTGTGAAAACTACAGAAGCCGACAGAAATCGGCCGTTGAAGATAACTGAGGACAACTGAAATAGTTGAAAAAACAAAATAAAAATGCACTGAGAATTCCACCGGAATAATTCAAGAGTGCAATGTTTTTATAGGACTACTTATGAAATTCCACGCCGTAAACTGACAGGTTGTGATTTGAAGCCGCCGTCAGTAAATTAGCTAAGAAAACAATGAATAACGTTCGATCGTTCGTATAGATGGCCAGTCACAGATAACAAAGGCGGATTCTAAGAGTACCATCCAAAGAGGATCTACTCTTATACAAAAACGTATAGTTCACGGTCAGAGCTTACAGTGTATGCGCGGAACAACACTTTGACATTTGCGCTTAAAGCAGGTGTAAGCGTATTTTTTCACATTAAAACGACAGAGTAACGGTCTGAGTGGAATAGTTGAATGGGTTCGTTCATGATGCGGTGGTGCAATGTGCAATTGCATCCCTAGAATTAAGGGCGCGTACCAACGACCTTTCTACATTGCAATGTGCACATTACGTGCCCAGACTTGGCCATAATCCGGTCTCACAGTGCTACCCTCACCTCTGTGACATCCGGACCGACTAACGGACCACGCATTACAATATAAAACCTGAGATTTACAAAACACAAATTGTTTAACAGTGAAATAAATGAAATCCCACCGTCGAGACGTGAATACTAATGAGATTTCTTTCGGAGTGAGCCATCTCTTTCTAAACGCTCCATGATAAATAGTTTCTATGCGTCGTTACCTCGCTCGCTTTACTTGTAATTTTACTGTTCGATGTTGTCAGTAATATTAATAATATGACCTACTATCGCGGGTCACATCTGGAGTCGGATTTATTTCACATGGGATCAGATAAGGTTCGGATGCATTTGCGTTTAATGTTACATCGTATTGCGTTGCAGCGGCAAGACAGCTTCGTATTTCAAAACATTGTGACAATCAAATCGATGGGTAAATGTGATTTTCGAATTTGGAATTCTTACTGCAAATTTTTACATTGCAATAATTTTGTTTGTTAAAATTGAATTTCAAATTTCGAAGCTTATTATTCGAATGGAGTCATGGAAATGTTGACTATGGAATTTTCCTTGTAAGAAGCTTTCTTGGTAGACATTCACCTGCGTTGAATGCAGCCGGCGGAACGCGTATGTGCCCATACAACACATTACGTAGTACGTGGCTCCGGACGATATGGCTCGTGTAGCAGGCGGTTCACCCGACGATGACCTCATTACGAGAAAAAAGAACCTCGGCCAATGCTAGGGGAAGATTGTGTTATTTAAATGTGCGCGGCCGACCATAACGCAACCGGTAAGCACGCGTATGGCGCGCATCCTTACGACTCAGAAATTCCGACATATGGAATTATAGAGATGTCTAAAACCGCATATGGCACGACAGCTACGCCAGATCAACCTGTCTGTCAATTTTTGAAACGCTAGACCACTACCCGCGTCGCTTTCGCTCAATTGATCGCATGTCAACACACGAACATGCCAATAGAGAATTCTGAATTTAAACAGGAAGTTTCAATTTAGCGCCAATTCATTTGGAATGATACCGGCTTGCCGGACGCACATCCATCCGAAAAAAGTTTTGACTATCGTCTATGGTTCCTCTTCCTACCTAAGCCAAATGTCACGTTTTCTCCAGTCCAGATGGTCCGAGCTTGTGCAAGCTTAGGAGCAATTGTTTACTCAAACATTACGAGACGGTTCGACATTTGAAACGGGCCGCTAAATAAAATACAAATAGCACTCGTGCTCTCTAGTGTCCACACCACACGTGGCTGCATAAACAATTGACAGCCAGCAAAATAACCGCAACAGAGGTCCAATTAAGTCGTCCGTTATCCTTGGAAACTAGATAGACCCGACCGTAAATAAAGCGGGTAATTACAATACCGAATCACGATCCCGGCCGGCCTTTGCGCTCTAATCGTCCGGAGATGAGAACGGAGCCACGACGTAACTACTTCTAATAACACACGGTATGACCGCGAAGCTACTTCGCCCATAATTAATTAAAAATGAACCATTGAACGCTGTAATCGTCCCACGCGGTCCCTCGTTAAACCTAACCGAGTATTCTTATCGTCATCGCTTCTGTCAAATTTGAATACAGAATCCCTTAATTTCTTTTTACTATTATTTACGGCGAATGAGATGCTTCACACTGCCTGTGGATTATTGGAATTTGAATGTTGGTTACATAGACAACGTTGATTTATCGATGTAGGGTTGCTACCTACTTAATGTATCATTTACAATGTATTGATTTTATGGTTGTCTATTACGAGGACACGAGTTAAAGGTATGTCTGTAAGGCTATATACAATATTATTAAAGTAAGAAACTTACCGGCCACGTAAAGTCGAATGGGAAGACGATGGGATTGCTGAATCCTTCCACGTTGAGATTAGGCACATCCAATGAGTTTCCACCCAAGACGGGTGTAGTGATGTCACCGAACGTACACGGTGACGTCGTATCGATGTTTGCTTGATAAATCTTGAGGCACACTCGGAATTTAGTCCTGCACGGCGCCAAACATGGCGCGTCACTATTTAAGGAACCATCACAGCACTGGCCACTATTTAACCTACCCAACGAGTTCGTAAAACTTTTTATCCTTAGTTCGAATGACCCAGACGTCAGCACCTGAAAAGAGAAAAGAACATTATCAGTATTTGTTTGTAGGATAAACAAACGGGACACGGACTAGGCCAATATATCACACAAAGCAAACAGAGACTGCCAATACAGCTTTCGTCGCCCCCAAGATGTAATCCTCAAACATACTATGTATTTGCACAACTGTCCGAACGATCGATCCCGTTGAGACATTAACGGTTTTACTGGACAGACTATGTAGGTCGCTTAAAATAGGGGTTGCGTGTGCCCCACACGCGTTGACTTGACACCCCTAACCTGAATTAAACTTGGAACAGCCGACGCGTAACAATTCATATTTTTGTAAATCGAACTGTCAAATATCGACGGCCCCCCGCTTTGTTTTAAACGATCCGATGTTGCTGGCTACCGATAGATAGAAAAAAAATGTGATATTTCGAACTTCGTTGATAGATACACTCGTCAAAACGAGTTATAATTATTTTTGTAGCGTATGAATAATAATAAAACTAGTTTTTGTTGCCCTCCAGGGTGTACAACCCTTGTATTGATGAAAGAATGTGCAGTTGGTCGCATTACGAGTCGCATTGCATGTGAGGTCAACACGTTCGAATTGAACACTAACGCATTAGGGAGTGTGTACGACCATTTTTAACAACCTACTTTGCTTTTATAATGTAAGTACCCTTATGTTTTAGGAAAAAAATATTCGATTCGATGGCGTTATAAGGCATCGGAAGGAAGTGGTTGTATTAAGTTATGGCGTCGTGTCTTGGGCAAATCATTACCGGTACTATATTAATACGATGCATGTGTGTCGGCCAGCATGAAATAAAATACAAACGTTTCCTGGCCACTTTCAATCTAAAATTGATTACTTGTTTAGCCGGCCTTATAATAAATTACTTACAATAAAGGTTTACTGCTTTCATTTGACTAAGACGTGATTTGAATTTTAACTAGCTGAGATTATTTGTGTTAATCAACAAATTAAGATGCTCAGAGCAAAATTATATATCGTATTTTCCCACGCGAATTAAAGTCTTAAATCAAATATCAGATAGAGAAAACAATGGGCCATTCAAATCGCGTTTTATTAAGTTTTATCTGTAACCGAGACGGTATGTCTGTCGAGATGTCATAACTTTTACCCCCGTTTAAACAGTGCTGTGGTAAAAAATACACCAGATTTTGACTGACTTCCTGCCACAGGGGCTGATCGCAAAAGGACTTTCCTCTCGCTCTACCGCCAAACAATAGAGTGAGATGTAGACATCACTTCACACATCCACGTGGATGTCAGGTAGGAGCGGAACCAAAAAAAAGGCCAAAAAAGATACGCAGCACTCTAAACATCCCCTTTTTTGTGGCATTGTTTATAAAAGGAGTAGCTTGTATTATGAATTGTGGGTTACTGTTTTGGACTATTAATCAATTATCGTGTTCATTTTGCGTAATGAAATTCTATTTTTCATCCTAACTCGAGGCCATGTCATGAGCAAGCTACAAAAAAACTAGTTGGCAGAGATGACAGCTGTCACTACCTACTTTTACTTTTAACTTGAAAAGTTCAAATAAACGACATAAAGAGGGCTAATACGTGTCATTTATGAAACAAATTAAGTAAAATGAAATTTTAAAACACACGGGATGTGAGCTCGACAACACTCGCCTCGGGATAGAACAAACCGACAATTAAATAATACTTACTGACTACCGAACGCAGGTTTTTATTATGTCTTCGGGCGGATTTGACGCCATGTCCAGCTGATTGATGAGTTTCAGAACGCGTTTAAATATGAAATACCGTATTATTTTGAACTTTATCTGTGGACTTTAGATGATCATTCTGGCGGCATATACATTCACACAACGTACTTCGAAATTCAAAATTATATTTTTACATTTTTTTTATAAATAAATAAACCATTCAATCGGACTCTGAAACAGTCTATATTTATGGCAATTTTTGTTTAGTAACTAGGTGTGCTCATTACATTTAGAAGTTATCGACTTAATTTCTCAATTCCCGATTATTCGAAGCGTTCGGAGATGAGAGCGATCGCACTAGCTTTATTCGATGTATGTCAGTAATCAATTACAGGTGTGCCTAATTTATTTAACATACGACTTCACGTTTAATGCATCCGACGCTACAAGAATCGTGAACATCAAAATTCTTTTTTTACCACTTTGAAAGGAAAGTACTGGCACGTAACATTAATTGCGTCGGCGCAGGCATCAACAAAACCGTCCAAATTGATTTGAATACCTAATCGACTATCTTGCAATACCATTTCAGTTAATATATCGTGTAACATTAATATTTTTAATAACACCAGAATCACGATCAAAATTTATATCAAGAGAATTACTTTGTCAAGATGATTTGTTAGCCACTTACCCGGATGGCTAAGAGTATAATTACGGTATTTCAGTCCTCAGTTAGATTGAGATAGGGAATAATCATGTGAACGGCATTGTATAAGTAAACCAAGAGTAAACACTCCAGCAGGTTGAGCGTATGTCTAAAAATAACACTAATAATGAAACACAGGGGAATGTTTTTCATCTCTCCCGTTATAATAACACACGCGAATTGTGTTAAAATAAACAACCAAACAGAGACTTTTAATAGCAGCGCGACGATATCGTGTATGCATCGATTCGCGAATGTGGACTCGCCCGTAAACGTATGATTTATTTTTTCCATTTCAAGTATTTTCGGCCAGTACCGTACACATGCCGTAAAGATGTTCGCTTTTTAAAAATAGAACGTCGCTCTCAGTTTGAATTAAACATGAAAAAATTATTGAGCTTGTCCTTTAGCAGCTGACGAATGAGCCCTCTTGCTAATTGGTTTTCTGACCTGACTTCAGAGAACTTAGCTTCAATATTGGTATTGTGTCGCCGGCACTCGCTCCGGGTTGCCGATTTCACAAAGGGCGTTCCGTTTCAGAGAATGTCTTTGGTGGAAAATAAAGGGACGTCTTAAGCGTACCGATATTTGGGCGACAAAAGTTGCGATGTCCTTTGTGTACTGGCAGCTGCGCGGTACAAAAGAAACATACATCTAGTGGAATTCGAAATTAACGGAGAATCATGAGCGTGGAAGGTAATAGACCCGCAGATTGCCTGGAACTTATATGGAAAGCGCATAATAAGGTATTTTGCGGTTATTTAGCGTTGCACAAGCGAATTGAGATTTCGTGCGTTGGTGTGAGCGCTATGATCTGAGGAGCCGTGTACCTATGCCTTATCGTAAACCAGATCTTCTTGCTTCAATTGCTATTGGGATTACTATACGTGTGAACCTCTCGCTGTGAGCATTCAATACGCTTATCAAAATACTTTCTGAGGTTCTCATTCGAAATGTAGCCTTTTCATTGGGTTCTTGAGACCTACCTACTTATTCATGAGTTCACAGACAAGAGATGTGGTTAAAATCACAACAGTAGACAGGCACTATCTATCTCTATGTTTAGCTAAATCATACGTTGCCGGCTGTGGATGTGTGCATGTTATTATTTTCAATTTGCATGCAATCTTCATTACGCATCGCAATAACGTTTTGAAATGCACAATTTCATGCAAAGCACTAGGAAAGACAAATCGACGGACCATTTTGGAAAATAATGATCATCATTTTATCTGAAATCCTCCTACGATCACTTGATTTGCGAATGAAACTAGGCATTCGTATCTGTCAACCGACGGCCTTAACTTTCATCCCACATAGGCAAATCTTATACTCATCTCCGAGATATGCCTGAAGCATTGTGCAACCTACACAATTTGGTTGATCAGCTGACACATTTACCCAATGCGGATCGTAATTATTTGAGCTGGCAACACTTAACAATAGAATCTTAAATTAGAAGGTTACTGACTAAATTACGCTTACGCGCCATCCGATATTCGAATTTCGAAACCGTGCAATACGTTTTAAAATATATGCCAGCTATTGTCTATTACTTTTCAACTTTTTCTTACTCAGTAATGTAATGTACAAAAACAATATAAAAGTGTTATAAAAATAAATAAAACATTTAATTGACTTCCTCTTGCATCCAGTTTGGCAGCATTGCGTAATCTGATCAATGATCCTGGCGGCCATGTTGCTTTTTACAACATCAGGATTCAATTAAACGTCCGGTATTGGACGGTAAAAAAACTAAATCGACTTTAATGGCGGGTTATGTTCGTAATGAGATAAATTACTTTAACAATAGTGACATTAGTGTTGTGACACTATTGGATTGAACGTGGTCATTTGTCAAAGATGTCGAGTCTCGCTTCTGATAAGGTTGAATTGAATCGATGCACGCGTTCTACAATTGAACCATTAGGTTTTTGTCTATGATACAATAAGACGGGATTCTGAACGTGTTCTCATAGTTAAGCAGTTAAGACTGGACGATTATGCTGATTTCGTACTAGTATAATGGAAGCGGTTCTCAAGAACGAACTTTTTGGACAATGGACGAAATTATAACAGAAATTTAAACACCCATAGTTAGGGAGTTTCACATACTTAAATGCTCATTGCTGCTAACACGACATATGAAGAATTATTGTGCTATTGTGAAATGGAAATTGTGTGAATTTTACTCTGCAGGTGGTTTGGCAGTTTTGTGAAATTTCTTCATAAACGACACAAAACAACATGCAAAATAATTACCCAACTTTTTGGAAAGTGCCGTTTGACCGTAGATAGGCCTTCAGTATACTGTTTAATTAATAAAATGGTGGTAATTATTATACAGTTAACCTTCAGAATCGGGGCAATTGGAATTCGTGCGCGAGTAAATTGTGAAAAAGCAGATGTTTCAAGAGTTGCCATTAAATACGGCTCGCACCTGCTCTGGAACGATGTTTGACTCGGTAGGGTTGCCACGCGACACACATTGACAAGCATTAGGGTAAATTAATTAATTGTTTTTTTTCGCCATGATGTCATTTATGGACTTTCGACGACCAATAAACAATGTCATTAGAAATAGGCTTATAATGATATATTACCAGACTAAAAGCTAGCCTAATGTCCACGCACGCGCAACTGGCACACAGAAACACACCTAAAAATGAAATATATCGATTATATCACAAATCGTAACGCAATCATACACGCACAACTAACGTTCCATGCGAGCTATGACATGCTATGTCCTAGTTATGCGACAGGTAGACGCCGACTGCAAACGAGATTGTATATTTTACAGCTGGCAAAAGCAACATTGTCAGTTAAGTAAAAAACTAGCATTTTATGGCCTAAAATAAGGATACAATCAATTTAATAAGCTTTATCCTGGAGATAAATTACAAACAAAAGTAACCTTCATCGAATTATTTATTTGAAATTGGAAATTATAATGTTGCGGTTTTCGGGGCAGACGTGTTTCCGACGCCGCTTCCGATGAAGACGGGCGAGCGATCACGCGATTATTCGAATTTCGAATAGCGAGAAGACTGGCCACATTAAGAAATAAAATAGAAAAAAGGATGATGTCCGGACATCGCTGCGGATGTATCGATGAGGTATCGAATGGGCTGATCGTTGGGACAAGTACACCAATGCACGCTCCTTGTCACGTAGTCGCCCAGAGCGAGACAAACCAGTTCGACTGTTGTGCGAATACAGTTTTTTTTATATAACAACGAGTCTTCATTCATATTGAAAACTGAAGCACACAGATGCACGGCTAAAAATATCTTAATAGACACCCAAGTGTGCTGGGTGGAAGCGGTTATGGTTAATTGACGGTATAAAAAATACTGTACTAAATTCGATACTGGTTCTTGTTCATAAATCCCCTGGACCGTTTAACAATTATTATAAACCAGACTTACGTACATTATGAAGGTTTGCGTAGTTGATACTAAAATGTTGAATTACAACGTAACGGCAAAATCGCATGTTTAGGACCGGTGACCTGACCCTACTTGCGCATACGCATGGGGTACACTACCCTCGTTGACGTTATTATGCGGGGAGTACAATGCTACCAAAATATCGATTATTTCAACTCGGCTGGTGTTTTAGGTGTAAACAATGACTCTTTTGTAGCGAATGTCATCATCATTAAATTAGGTTTCATCTAAGTAATGTCTGATATGTAGCTATGAACTCTGCATGCTGTGATTTTTGGATTCTAAAGAATTTTTAAAATATTGAAAAATTGTTTTATTTAAAAATTTAATTAATGTTATTAATTAAAATTATATAAAATAATGTTTAAATTTAAAAATGTTTTCAATTTCTACATACTTAGCAATCTAACATTTCATACAAAAATGGTTTTCTCATAGCCTGCCAGATCTTGACGGAAAGCCTTATTTAAATTTTGTGATAAAATATATTTCGTTAATAATATGACTGACTGCATCAATGGTCTTGGAACCTTTACTTTACCTATTTCCAAGTTTTGAAACAAATGAATTGTAATCCAAAGTTAGATTCGTAGGAAGATATTCTGAGAAATGCTAGCAGATAACTGCCTACGTTTAGCCCTCAGTTAGGAAACAGCAAACTAAGCGTAGCTGTAACTAGGTAGGTATTTTATTGGGAAAGTAGGCATCGTATCGAATATCGAGGCATCGATAGTGAATCATGTAAGCGCTTCTCTCGAGTTAAATAGTGATGTGCTTTAGTTAAACAAATCAAGTTTATGTTGATTGATTGATTCGTTTCCTCCGATTAACGAGGCAATAATTAACTCAAGTTTACTGTGTCGTGGGAACACGGAAAGTTCACAACCCTTCGGGAAATGTAACCTTGACCGCGCAGGGCGATGACCTCAAACTTTAGGTATCCTCCACTTGGTAGGTGTCACTATAATCTTGTTTGTTTACGAGGCTAAGGGCGCCGGCGATTAGCGACGGACAATAAACCAAGGGCTCCAGAACTACTAACCCAGCCCGAAATACCGCAGTCTGGAAGTTATTCCCGTAGCAGATCCACCTTCGGAATGCATCTAATTTTAAAGCGAAGAGGCTTGCGACCCTGGTGACCCCGCGCCGGTCGTATTAAAACCTGACTTTCTTCACAACTAGGTGCCTATGTTTGTTCGCATCGAACACACACAGACGAGTCGGCCGGTCACGACCGCTCCAACTCGGCTCGCCGTTCCCGACTATCCAGGACGATCTTGTACACCGGCCCTCGTGGGAAAGTGGCTCTTTGTGATCGAAATGGAATTGCGAACGTAAACAAAAGCTTTCGAGGTGGTAGACACGGTACCTGGGGCAGAAACCCTAGGAGGGCGACGAGCACCGCGGAGACGCGCATGCTGGCGCGACCGGCCTAGCGGCGCCGGGGCATACAGCTCAATCAGCAGCGGTAATCCATCACTCGATAGAACACTCGGTTTCACTAAGTCACACGGCACTAGGTAGTCGTCACTGGCTCATCGGCTTCGGCGAACCGGTCGCGGTGCACTATTCGAAACGCGCGCGTCGCGTGTGTGTGGGAATGCGGGCCGCGAGGACGTGCGTTCAGCTCGGCGCGCGATGGCGGACTGAGGGCGGGCGGGCGGCGGGCGGCCGCGGTGGAGCGCGCACCTGGCGGGCCCCGGCGGCCGAGAGATGGCGCTGCGCGGCGCATCTGCCGGCGACCGCCCTCCCTCCGCGCCCCCCATCGCTACCCCGCGATCACCCGACCAGAAAATACACGGAAAACAGTGAACACGTGCCCCTGTGTAAAAACTTCGGAGAAGAATCGAGCGATATGCAGTTTCTTCTAAACTATTTGTAAGTTTGTGCTATACTGTGACATTTGTCGATGCACAATTTTAAATAAGCTTTTAACTCATAATTTGTTGTTTTACAGGCGTCTTTATATTCTTCATCCATTTATGGGAACTTGATTCAAACCCGAACAAATTCATTCATATAATGGACTGAGGAATGGGTGGGATCACTATGTATAAAATGACACGCAGGAATCAAACTAAGTATACAAGTACCACTTACCTAGTACCTCAAGTTAAATTGTAGTTAAAATTAAATCCTATGCATAGACAAATAAATAATTAAACAAGTTACCCACCTAACTATGTAATGATTCAAAATACCGAAAGTAATTTTAGATTTTCATGTCGCTTGTGTTAATTAATTAAAGATTTTTTTTATCTAGCAATTGGCAGGACAAGCTAAAGGCCCAACTGATGTGGTTACGTTAAACCATTTTTACTAGTTATGTAGCGTATTGGTAACGAAATCTCGATGGAATCTACGTACAAAGAAATAAAACATTTTTTATTTTATTTTTCACAACTTCTATTTATACACTAGATAGATGTATAGGTAGAAAGGTACACAATGTGATAATTAAATGCATTTTAATACAATTACTCAATTAATGAATTATTTTTTTTTTATTGTCACGTTTCGTTTTTTTTTTTTTTTTTTTTTTTATGTGATTCAGTGACGGAACGAGCTGAGGGCCCACCTGATGGTAAGTGGTGACCCTCGCCCATGACAACAGTAATGCGTGCGACTCAGTATGAGATCCAAATCTTTACTGAGTCGCATTCATCCTGCTGCGTACGTCACCCGAGACGGGGGTGATACGTCTCATGCGCATGTGATTTCACCGGTAGCCACACCCTTCCACCGGAACACAGTAGGTAATGCAAACTCTACTGCTTGGCGGCAGATTCCAGATGTGGTGGCAGTACCTCTCCGGAAGAATTTAGCACGTTCTACTGCTACTTTTGGTTGCTCCTTTAGCACCACCCAGGGGGCACGTGTAGGGAATCAAAGGGTACAGACCTACGGACGCGAGCAACTGGACCCCCCATTATTATTAAAAGAAAAGGATATATTTTGATAATGATTTTGGCTTAGCGAATAAATTAGGGCCAAAAGTGCTAAAGTCAGCTTTTTAGATTTTGGCTATTATGTCACACAAATTCTGTCAATATCTAGTTGATATAATTTCACAAGTTTTTGTACATTAATTCGAACATAATAATAAGAAGAAGAATACTGTCAGTTTATTTTGGTGAAGTTTCAAGCAACATGTAATAGATACATCAAACAGTTCAAACAAGCGATGCCCTTCATAAAGGCAGTGGCACACCGAGTCGCGTGACAGAAGAGCTTCCAATCCGCTTTGATGCAAATTTTTGTAAATCTCTCCAATTATTGGCAGCTGCTAACTGCCGCTGAATAATTAGGGTTCCTTCCGATGCCAATGTTTGAAATTTATATGGTATCATATTAATAATAAATCACAGAGGCATGAGACGTAACATCTCCGTCTCGGGTGACGGGGGCAACGGGGTGCAACTTGGGTCTTATTCGGTCGCGGAGGAGTGAAGTTACATTGCTGTTATGGTAACCACTTAACATCAGGTGGGCCTTCAGATCAACCCGTTAATTCTGTTACATAAAAAAATGCGAAAGTTTGTCGGTATGTATGTTTGTTACTCCTTCACGCAACAAGTTTGATACAAACTGACGGCCCATCTGCTGTTAAGTGATAACAAATACTAAATATTCATGTAACTACATATGTTTCATTTCATGTACCGGACACACAAAAAAATCTTTGTTCATCATACAAATCTCTGTCTTGAGAATCGAACCCTCATATGTCACAGTAGCAAAAGTAGCACAAAGAATACAGAACCTTTGAGACTCAGCTAACTCGCGCTTGTCCGATTATTTGCACCGACGAAAATGATAATCAAATTCATGTGGCATTTCGCTTGAGGGAGCGATTTGGAAACTATAGAATTGGAATCAATGTGTATTAATGAATTAATTTATTGTTCATTCATGTTTGATCTGGATTGGCGTGTGCTACCTACAGGAAGATGGCGATTTGATAATGCACGGAAATACACGTCAGATTACTCTGATATTAAAATGGATTCATACAGATATAAATAAAAATACATTTTCACGGCCATTATACACAGCGCCATCTAGCCCCAAACTAGCTTGGACTTTGACAACGAGATAACTGATAGAATAATTATTATATAGGGGTGTCTCATAATTAATGTCGTTAATGTCGGTTTTAATATGTGAAAATTTCTACGCCTCAATTTAAATATGTCGTTACTTGTTAAGACCAGTCTCTAATTCTATGAAGAGTACAATTGTTTTACTTTCTTTTAATCATTCTCTCTTTGTTTATTGACGACACAGTACGTTTTTTATTATAAATAGTGTGGAAGCGAATAATGTCTTAACAATAAACGAATTATTATTCGTGTTACCGAGATATTTACCATGATTTGTGAGTTTTGTTGACTCCCGATATTTGGACGGTAACACGCATAATAATAATGTGCATAACCATGATAGTTTTAAAAAACGAATTTCATATTTATCATCCCTTTTTTTTTAAAACATGCATAATAACTCTAACACCTCAGTTCCTGGGTCTGTTCC
The DNA here is from genome assembly GCA_921293045.1 of Aplocera efformata. Lineage (NCBI taxonomy): Eukaryota > Metazoa > Arthropoda > Insecta > Lepidoptera > Geometridae > Aplocera > Aplocera efformata. The sequence goes on from OV121057.1 coordinate 6,741,505, forward strand.
TTGTCGGGATCAATTGAGCGATAAACATAAAAAAAAGCAACGTTAACACACGCATACCTCTGCACTAGGTTTCCCTGTGTCGCAGATGGCATGGACAAACACAGAAACACAAGACAAACACCCAAGACCCGAGAACGAACTACATGCTCACCACACAAAGTGTGCCCCGGCCGGGAATGGAACCCGGGACCCCTCGCTTCGAAGGCAGGGCTACTACCAACTAAGCCAAAGAGCCGTCAAAAGATAAAGATAAACGTTTGTTCTAGGTCTTGAATGTTTCTATGGTGTGACGGCTTAGTTGGCTTAGCTGGTAGTAGTCCTGCCTTCGAAGCGAGCGGTCCCGGGTTCGATTCCCGGCACACTTTGTGTGGTGAGCATGAAGTTTATTCTCGGGTCTTGAGCGTTTGTTTTGTGTTTCCTAGGGGATCCTAGTGCAGAGGTATGAGTGTGTTAACGTTGTTAATGCGTGTGGTCTGATGATTGATTTGGCTCCAGTACTGCACCAATTGGCCCTAGTTCTGTCATGTGTGTGGTCTACCAGTGGTCTACTATAGGTATAAATAAATATTCATGGACATTTGTGCTATTCCAGGCGTAATCTATCTCTGTGCCAAATTTCATCCATATCCGTTCAGACGTTCTGGCGTGATTGAGTAACATGCATCCATCCAACTTTCGCATTTATAATAGTACTAGCGACCGGCCCCGGCTTCGCACGGTTAGTAAAACATCAGTGTCGTATCAGAAACTACCCGTGCGAATCCGGGGTGACTTGCTAGTGTATTATACATATAAACGTTCCTCTTGAATCACTATATCTATTAAAAAAACCGCATCAAAATCCGTTGCGTAGTTTTAAAGATTTAAGCATACATAGGGATATAGGGACAGAGAAAGCGACTTTGTTTTATACTATGTAGTGAAGATTGAATAGGTGTGTTTCTCGATACACTGTCGGTAATGAATTAATTAACGAAATTAAATACAAATATTCGAACTGAATGCCTAGAACTAAGTAATTTTAATTATAAGTTACATTTTAGGCTTTGGTTAGTCTACCTAACGCATTTATAATATTACCACATATTATTCAAAAGTTCATTAGAGGTTAACATAATTTAATTAAACACTTCGAGTATGAAGTTTTTTTTCGGGCGTTAGGTGTTTATCTTGTGTTTCTGTGTTTGTCTTCTATTACTATCAATCCCTATGTTTAGCGAGTGTATGTATGTATGTATATTTATTTGGCACGCTCTATAGTTTAAACGCCTTGACGGATTTTAGATTGAGAGGTGTCTTTAGATTCGTCTTAATTGTGAGTGCCACTGGGTATATCAAAATTAAAATAGGATAAATAAATATATATTTGCCGCCATATTATGTTTTCAAAAAATTCTCTTTCCGCCCTATCGTGTGTGGTATCAAAATATAGGATTAGGAAAAATAGCTTACAGAAATATATACAACTTATATGTTTAAATGTAGTTTGGATTTTTTGTATTGAAGTAATTTCTTGTTTTAGATCGGATAATAAAATAATTCTCTTTTTTTATTACTAAGCTATAACAAATTGACTCCTACGTAACAAATTTATTTCTTATTTTTTTTTTTATCATAGCCGTATTTAAACTTGCATCAAAAGAACACTATGTTCATGTTTATCACATGATTTTAATTTTAATTTATTATTATTAAAAACAAATGTAAATGTACATCGCAGATTGGTACTTTCGTAGTATTTGATTAACATCACACCGGATGCGCTTGCGCACAGCAATGCAGATTAATACAATACATTGTCGCATCGGCCTTTATACAATTAAAGAAACTGTATGTATGAATGAATGTATTGTAGAGTTTTATCAATTCGAGGATATGAATGAAACGTTACTAGCTAGAAGGAAAAAAGTAAATGAGTACAATAGCAACTTTGTAAAAAAAATATTTATATAAAAGTTATACCGTGATAATATTTATATATGTATACAATTAGAGTGGGGATCCAAGACACAGATGCCGATTTTCAATCTGAAGGTACTTGGTTCAAACAAAGTTACGAAAGTTATCTACAAAAAGTACCAGTAGTACTTTGAACACTCGCAGTGATCGTTGGCTCAAGAAACATCTAACATTTTAGTAATTTTATTCGAAGTCACTTTATATATGTTTTAATATGCTATTCTATAGTTGTAATTAATACATTGTTGAACTAAATAAACCATTCAAGTAACCCCGAAAATGGCTAATTACTTCATGAAAGACAAATTCAAATCGCTCCGACCATCGCGTGCGCGTAAACAATAACATTAGTCTAACAAAGGATTACCACACCTACACACCACGCCCAGTAGACCCTGACATAGAAATATCGGAGTTGAAAACGATATTGACTGTAAACTTCAGGTTTTCAATAGATTCTCAAAACACGAATTTAAATATAGAATATTGACGAAAACGGGGTATGAGGTCCCTTCAAACTGTCATATTCACACTGAATATGATAGTTTGAAGGGGCTTGATGTCATTCCCTTTGAAATATCATATTCACACTCGCTTAATATCTGCTTATTGCCAATTATTTTTTTACAAATCTTGTCTTGCCATGTTAAACTGTTGTTACCTGAAGTTTAGAGTCAATATCAATCATAATTATAACTCTAATTATTGAAATATTCCTCAAATTGTCATATTCAGTGTGAATATGTCAGTTTTATACATCAAACATTGCAAAATTGGTATCAGGTCCCTTAAAATTGTACACACACAATTACACGAAATAATATTCAAATAATAGTGGCGAAAAGCAGACATAAGTGAGTGTGAATATGTCATGTAAAGGGAATGACCTCGATTATTGGAGTTAAAAAATGATATTGATTGTAAACTTAGTTGGTAAAACCGGGCATTAAGCGAGTTTCAATATGACAGTTTGGAGGGGATGACCTCAGCGAACTTATTTTGCCAAATTTTTAAAGATGTGTGTAAAATGTCAGGTTAAAAGTAAAAACAGCGCGCGCGTGTATGATCCAAATCCAAAAGTTCATTATATTTGCTTGAAAATGAAAGTAAAGGAGGATATTTTAAATGTTTACAGGACCGAGTGACTGACTTCTAATACGAGTATATCAAAAGGTTATTACTTGTTAGTGTTGTAAATCAAAAGGTTTTTACTTTAGAGCTCTTTAAGAAACGAGATGTTCTACATTACTTTTCTCTTGACCCGTTTTCATCTCCTATTGTGAGGATACAGGTCAAGAAAGCTCCAAGACATACAATATGTCAAGGATGAACTTCTAAGATTTATCAAAAATTTACTTTAAGTCATGTTCAAAACTCTAGTTCAAAATTATTGAAATTGTCAAGAAAGGTATTCAGAGCAGACGATTTTCCATACACTATTTTCGAGTTACTCAGATATTTACCATAATTGTGAGTTTTGTCGACTCCCGGTATTTCGACGCAGTTTCATGCGTCCCAGTAAACTGAACAGTTCATAAAAATAACGATACACTAGTTAATGAGCTGAGATTACAAAGGTTGCCCAATTACCCAGAGAAATACAAACTCCGTTCTCGTATCATTCGTACATAACACATCTCTTTTTAGTAGAGATTAGGTGATAAGACGGAATTCTTTAAAACATTTTTATACGGAACCACTGGGGTATGAAGCTGCGCTCATCATTGATTTTACAAGAGTTTCAGATTGATAACAAACCAAAGGCTCTATGTATGCCAAGTTCATTCTGTGATAACAAAGAATAATTTAAGGCGTTGCTGTTACGATACGATTAACAAATTCCTGGTTTAGGCGCAGTAATTAATGTAGGTACTTAAATTAATTATTTGGTAGTAGGATTTGCGGAATGCGACTGAAGTAAATTGCAAATAAGCGAAGCGATCCACACGATTTTTGGTAATACCTTATTACCACTTGATTGGGTTCATTTTCATGGCTACGGTACAAGAAGTTGATCAAAGTTCGTCTTTTCGCGATTTTAACCGACTACTAACAGTAGAGGAGAGTTTGGCAGTTATTTTTTGTATCTTTGTTGCGCGATATTTTCGCCATAGACCTATATGAACAGAGTTAAATAATGTGCTATTTATCATACCATAGAAATGTGAAGAAATAGATTCACTTGCATTTTTTTTTGTATTTATGTCTAAGGGCAAAAATAGGAAATATAGTGTTTTTACACATTAATAAACATTGGGTTTTTTACTTTGTCGATTTCAATCAATGCCTATAAAATTAATTAATCTCATGTGTGATATTGCCTCATATTCTATCTTAATATATATAAATTACGTGTCACGATGTTTGTCCGCGATGGACTCCTAAACTACTTAACCGATTTTAATCAAATTTGTACACCGTGTGCAGTTTGATCAAACTTGAAAGATAGGATAGCTCACATCTCAATTTATGATCGCAATATTATTTTATTGCAAATTATAATATCATATGACAAAAACGTTAGCCACAGCAACGGTTAGGGTCAGCTAGTGTTAGTATATATTCTCCAACACCAATAAACAAGCCGCAAAGCATTTGTTTTGCCTTTAATTGAAAACAATGGACGAATAGCTGTGAGAATCCGTGCGTACTCACTTTGACAGTAGACGTCAATGTTGCATTCCTGCCAACCTGCCTCTGCGCCTTCCCAGTACCGTATGTCAAAGTGATAAAGGCCGTTTGAGCTTGTCTAGCGGGTGGGTTGATATGGTAAATTCTGACGTATTACATTGATTCACTGAAGATGAATGCTATGATTTACGGCTAAGTAAACTGTGCTTCAAATTAGCTGTTGAAACGTTTTGGTATTTGAAGATTTCCTGCCATTTTTAATCGACTCAAAAGAATGAGGATCTCAGTACAGTATGTTTGTTGTACTATATTTTGCCAAATGCTATTTGATTTGAATGCTGCTTATTTCATTTCACATCCGAGGTGGTCTAATAGAAATGGTTGAAAAATTTCAACGACTGAGATCGAAAAATAGCGGATGAAGTATTAAAGATGTATTGGATTTTTAATCAGCCACTTGTATATGAAATTTGTATTTAGAAAATTTAACACACAAATACACTATGTTTGGAAAATTTGGAAACATTTATCTTATGAGTTTTAAATACGTCTTTTGTCTTTAATTATTCATTAGTTATTTGCGGTAATCTAGTCATTAGATATATCACTAATTAATCTAGTTTCCACATTTAGGTGCCAACCGGTAATCGAACTCTGGAACCCTCGCTACAGTATTGCTGCCGACTAAACTACGGAACCATCAGTAAGGTATAAAAGACATAGATTCAAAGAGTTGACACCGATATTAAGACTAGCCAAACGGAAACTGACTGTAGTTTGACATATCTGTGTGCCTAAAGAGCTCCTGTGACACGATAAATGCATACATATAAAGTAGCAGTAGAACCTGTGCCAAGTTCGTCCGGAGAGGTACTGCCACTACATCTGGAATCTGCCGCCAAGCAGTAGTGGTTGCATTACTGTGTTCCGGTGGAAGGGTGTGGCTGCCGGGGAAATCACATGCGCATGAGACGTATCATCCCCGTCTCGAGTGATGGACGCAGCAGGATGAATGCGACTTATTAAAGATTTGGATCTCATACTGATTCGCATTACTGTTGTCATGGGCGAGAGTCACCACTTACCATCAGGTGGGCCGTCATTCAATCACATAAAAAAAAAAAGGAAAGTCTTTACTTCTGCGTGTACAGTTTCTAAACGAAACTTGTGCTTAAATGTAATAACTAAGTTAGATTAAAGGTTTGAATTGATATCTGATGTTACTGATGGTAAACCTATCAGGCACAAGGCTAGTACTTAAAACCTGAAAGTAATGTTTGTGATACCTAATTCAATTAGCATAAAATCAGTATAAATGGGTAATTTCGCCAGCATGCATTACGGTAACGCGGTGAAGATTTCGATACCCGCAAAAGTAGACGCCTCAGTATACAGTGTGTTGTTTATAACAGTACCCTATGTTCAAATACTTTGTTGAGTTGACTGGAGTCACCGCTGTTAGTAGCTCTACCTTCTGCACTGGGTCATGGGTTCGATTCCCAACAGGAAAACCATTTGCGTGACGAACATAAATATTTTTTTTATGTTAATGTGTATTTAAAAAAAATCTAAATAAGTCCATTCTAAATGATTCCCATGGTACGGTTAGTTGCTAAATGGCACTGTGAAAAATGACAATGAATATTTATTTATAGTTCAATGTATCAATAATTATAATAATAAGATTCTCTTATCATAATAATATAACAGCAATAGGACTCTCGTATGTACGTATGGGGACACTTAAGCCGCATCGGATTGCACTGGTGATTTTAAATGTAATAATAATTTTACCGCCACCCATACCTTTCCACCGGAACACATTAATGTGATACTAGGTACCGGCGGATGCAGTAAACGCACAATAATAATAAAAATAAATTTTATTGCAACAGAAAATACCTACAACAGGCAGTTTGAACATCTACAGGCCTGTCTGAAGAAATATTAGAATAAAGACCATTATTAAAATTAATTGTGTTACTGCATCCGAATGTGGCGTCCACAGTGCGCTTACGCATATCGGCGGAGTCAAGAATGCAGGTTGCGCAAGCGCTTGCATAAACGCGGTTTAACCAGTCCGCTTGGTGTGGCATCGCCCCAAAATAATTAACTTGCATCTATTTGGAATTTATTTACACTATTTTAATGATTTAGTATTTAATTATCTTCCACACATGTAAAAGATTTAATATTACGCATTTGGGTTAGTTATTTTTTAACAAGATTAAACTCCAATTTTATTAAATTAAGAACCATAAATTCGAAGACATGTGACATCTACCAATCCGGATTGGGCTCCCGTGGTAGATCAAAGCCCATTCACCCTCAATTATCGAGAGTAGGCCGGTGTCCCTGCAGTAAGAATAATAGAGGCTGGTAGGCAAACTCCAATCTGTGTTGCAGCTGAATAATATTAAAAAAAAAAATATAAATGGAACCCACGAATTACAGTGCAGAAGGCAGCTACTATGAACTGACCTATCGGGCCAGCTAACGTAGAGATTATAATAGTAAATCACTGTTGAAATACCGTACCAGCCTTTAATATTCCCACTTTGATCTACCCCGGGAGTCCAATTGTTTTCCTTCACCGTTGTACATGGTACTGTGCACATAAATTTTTCAAGTGAAAAACTCATTTGTGCTCGTGTGAGTTTGAACCAGCGACCTTCTAATTGAAAATCGGCGTCTGTGCCCCTGGGCCACCAGGCTCTATGTTGAAATACATTTAATGTTCTTACATAATTTACTGATAGGTAGGCATAGCCCAAAACTAAATTTTAAAGGACCAGATATAAAAATTCCACATTCCAAGCGACTATATAAATTAAACGCATTTTAAATCCAAGAATTAGCGAAAACAATAGAATACCTAACGCGAATCCGTGACGTCAGAGGCGCGAAATGTGAACCTTTCAGACCTTTGTCTAGATGTACCTGCCTCTCTGTCTGTTGATCTTAATTGGTTGCATAATTAGTCTGGCTTTAGACTGGAACCAGAAACGTTTCACAAATATTGATGATAAAACGCCATGGCCTGTTATCGCTCTGCTCCACGACATGCAAAATAACTTGTAATATTAATTCAACATTTAAATATTGGCTAACAAGATGTATAAATATAATATATGAGGATATTTTATTGTGAACAGGATCATGGTTGCGAAAAAGAAAGTAATCCTTCTACTAGGGGTTTTCTTGTGCTCCCATTGAGGATCAGGGTTTGAGCAAGTGCTAAACTTAGGAATAAGTAGAATGCATGATCTTACAAGGTACATATTTATATAAAAAAGTGACGTTGTTTGGCACTTGTTAATGGCACTTTTACCGTCGCGTTTTAATGGCAATGCTAATTATGTATGGGATTGTATAAAATGGTTATAAAAGTCTACATATCCTTTATTTAACTTAAATCTATTAATCCAAGACGAATAAAATAACGTAATTGCAAGAATATGAAGGTCAAAATATATTTTGATTGGAAAAAGTGTAATTGTCAAAACTTCATTGGATTTAATTAAATAAAAATTTAAAAATATTTGTTAGTGATAGAAGCATTAAAAAATACACTTCCCTGCATAAATATAATTTGAAACACCTATATTTGCTTGTTAAAGCAGATTGTCTTCTCATTAGACAGGCCGTGGCTTAGTTGGAAACCTTTCCTTCAAAGCGAGGGGTCCCGGGTTCGATTTTCAGCCGGGACACACTTCGTGTGGTGAGCATGTAGTTTGTTCTCGGATCTTGAGTGTTTGTCTTATGATTCTGTGTCTGTCCGTGCCATCTGCGAATCCTAGTGCAATGAGTGTGTTAATTTTATTTATTGGATTTGCATCGGAATATTTATTCTTAAAAGTCCAAAACCATCCCACTGTAGACCAACATTACTTAAACGTGATAAAAATGCTAAAACTAAAGTGCAGCGAGGGCAGGTGCGACGTTTTTCGTAAAAATATGTGTTTTTTGTTTTATTTTGACATCTTGAAGTCGAACCGTGAGCTTAAAGATAAGGAACAACTTATAATCGCGCACGCTTCAAGTGTTTCAAGAGTTTTAATTGCAGTCGATGGGTTTATTTGAATTAATCTTCACTTTGAGACGCCAATAATAGATAAATTTTTAATCACGTCGGTTTATTATCATTGGGATAATATGGTAAGTTGAATAATTTATTATACGCTGACCTATAAGCATTTGTACGGAATTCGAAATTAATTTTAAATTTTCTACCGACTTCCAAAGAAAGAGAATATTAATTCGTTAGTATTTTATTTTATATCAGAACTTCAAATCAACCGATTTTGAATTCTGTGCTTTCCTGTAACTTTATTCTTCGCCCATTGTAGACCGAATTGGATGTTTCTTTTTTTAAAGAAATAAGGGTTGAAAGTAATGAGGTAACAAGTATTTTCTAGAATGATAGTAAAATATGAACTTTAGACGCGACAAAATTGTTGTTCATTGTTGACAATTGTTGACCTACCGTCAAAATATTGCTAAGCCATAATGAATCTCCCAAAAGCTTAGCTATAACCCGAACCTTCCCTTTACGTTTCCTTAAATCCAAAATTATCGGCCTAACGTAGCATAAAAAACTCAAATCACTTTCAAAATCAGTGAGTATCGAGTTTTTATATGTACCCATTTACATTCTAATACTCCTTTCATCTATCTAAACAACATCTACGTAATTTCTGTGTCGTCCACAGACAAATGACCTCGGGTCAGGCTTTCTACGGACGTCGGTGTACCTTATAGGTAATTAATGAACGGAACCTTCGGAAAGTCAACTGGCTCGGGCTTGGCTAATGTGATAGTGATATGACTGTTTGATGCTGTCGCCAGTTTGTTTACACTCATACATGTCGCAGGTGGCATGGACTTGCACGGAAACAATACAAATCCAAAACCCGAGACCCAAGACCGAAATTGACGGGACGATCTGAAGGCCCACCACAACAACAGGAATACGACTTAGGTCATTCCCGACCGAAGTATGAGAAGACCCAAGTCGTACCCCGTTGCGCCACCCGAGACGGGAATGTTACGTCTCAAGCGCTTGTGATTTTATCGGCAACCAAACCCTTCCACCGGAACACAGTAATGGAGCACTACTGCTTGGCGGCAGATTCCAGATGTGGCAGCAGTAACTCTCCGGATGAACTTGGCACAAGTTCAACTACTTCTTTTCGTTGCGCCTTTCGCACCACCCAGGGGACACGTAGGGATTCTAAGAGCACTCATCTACGGATGCTGGCAACTTTTCAATTTTTTCATTAGTAAATTGCACCCGTGTGTAACCGGAGCGGGGGCTCAATGAATATTACTAAGATTGCTTTTAAAGTATATGCCGGACAGAATTATACATTATATTTCATTAAATTAGTTAAAACATCATTTATAAATCTGAAACAGATAATAGAAATGCATTTTGAGAAGCAATTTGTAGGCATAAGATTGACTCAATATTGAGTAGCTAGAATTATTAACGTTCTGTGTTTATCGTTATGTGTTACCGCTATTTAGATGTCCAGTATGTATAGAATTTCAAATAGCGTCGTTTGATAGATAAAAAAACGGTGGCCCTTTGAGAAAGAAAGTAACCGAAGTCAAAATGTTTGCTACGGTAAACGAAGTGATATAATATATAGTTACATAAAAATTCTTTAATTCACACATGATTAGATAGATACACAGTGAACTTAATGGTAGGAAGCATTCTCTTCCAGTTTAATCTTTGGGTATTGTGGAAAAATAATTTCGCAGTAAGGGCACAATTAGATTATAGTATTGTATAAAAACAAAATTTCATGTACATTTACATAATATTACTTGCATATAATTTATAGTAGACCTTTGATATGATTTTTTATTTTGTAAAGAAATACAATTAAACAGAAAAACCCTATCTAAACATTTTTTTTTTATCAAATTCGGTAGAACCGTACGGTATTGCTCGTTTAAATATAAAGGTTATTTAATATTTAGATTAATATATTAATATATGTATTACATGATATAAAGGAATGCAGTAAGTCAGTATCATGGGGGTAGTCCATTTCGTTCTTTGTTTGCTCAGTGAGAGCAAGAGCAAAGAACTAAACTCAATAGTTATATGAGTTATAAACAAAGACACAACCAATTTTTGGTGATGAGCGTAATGTTTGTCTCGGGTCTTGGTTGTTTTTCTTGTTTCTGTGTCCGTCTAAGCCCGCTTCACAGCGAATCCTAGTGCAGACATGAGTGTGTAAACGTTATTACACTTATAAAGGCAAAAGTTTCTGTGTACATATGTGTCTATATATGTGTGTGTGTTTATTACTCTTCACGCTCAAACGGCTCAACGGATTTGTATGAAATTTCGTACAAGAATAGCTTATATCCTGAATTAACACATATGCTACATTTAATCCCGGACAACCACGGGTAACACCTAGCTACTCGGTGTTATATATACTTTTTTATACGGGTAACGCAGCTAGTTATATATACTTTTTTATACGGGTAAGGCAGATAGTTATATGTACTTTTTTATACGGGTAACGCAGCTAGTTATATATACTATTTTATACGGGTAACGCAGCTAGTTATATATACTATTTTATACGGGTAACGCAGCTAGTTATGTATACTTTTTATATGGGTAACGCAGCTAGTTATATATACTTTTTTATACGGATAACGCAGCTAGTGATATATACTTTTTTATACGGGTAACGCAGCTAGTTATATATACTATTTTATACGGGTAACGTAGCTAGTTATATATACTTTTTATACAGGTAACGCAGCTAGTTATATATACTTTTTTATACGGATAACGCAGCTAGTTATACTTTTTTAAACTGCTAAAGTGGAGCTGAACTGTTTACCGCCGCCCATAACAAGAGCAATGCGGTTAAGATCGATCCCAACCTTCGTATGAGAAGACTTTTATCGCGTTACGATGCGCCCATCACCAGAGACGGAGAAGTAATTACCCATCCTGTAACTTCACCGGTTTTCACACCGGTCAGTTAGTAGATTACTTGGCTCCGGTTGGGCTGAGACTCCAACAATTTACAACTTCATGGTTATATCAATTCATTGCTCCAAACTATTCTCTAAATCCAATTTAGGGTAATATATTGCAGGCCGTGTGGTGGAATGCAACTCCACCGGTGTACAGTCCACGGGAGAACGGCCAGGTATCTTACTCCCAAATCATTCTCTTGAACCGAGTAAAATAAGTTGTTTTTAACTTCTAGTAAGTTGGTTAATCCTGCTAATATTGAACTGAGTTGTTCAATACTCAATACTCAATACATTTATTGCTTCTCATAATGGTACAAGGTAATATTGTTGGTTTACATTCTGAATTTCACATTATGGACCCTTGTTCGGGTTCAGGCAGATGGTAGTTGATAATGTTGAATTTGGAATTAACCAAGCTATTCCAATTCTCACACTGACCAGTGTTTCTATCATACATAATAATGGCCTACGATATCGCGTTGTTGTGTGGAATACATTTTACTGTTTGTGACGAATCGCATCGTTACCAATCACCACGGTACGCTGTCGTAAGGAATATGGCAGTTGTGGAAACACACTGCCTGATTTTTAAGATATTTCTCGTACGCGGCTAGAATACAGGCAGCATCCAGTCCACGGGGTCGAGTTGCTCGCGTCCGTAGGTGTAACTCTTGATTTCCTACATGTACCCCCTGGGTTATGCTAAACCAAACAAGCAGTCAAAGTCAAAGTCAAATTCATTTATTCCTTTAGAACTCAAGTATCATTTGGACACGTCAAATTTTACACATGCATGTACACATATTCGTGAGCATATAACGTGTCACAGGAACTCCCAGGCACATTACATGCACACAGATATGTCAAATTACAGTCAGTTTTCATGTTTAAGCTTATCTTATTTGTTAAGTTTACGTCTGTTCCAACCCTAACCGACCAACCCGAGGGGAAGAAACAGACAAGAAACCCCTCGGAGACAGTACTAAATACATATACATAGTAGCAGTAGTAATCGTAGCCGCGTATGACAAATGTCTCTGTGTCTCTGAGTATTGGCCTCACATCTCAGTTTATAGTAGCTCTGCCTTCTGTGCTGTGGTCGCGGGTTCGATTTCCCAGGACAAGCATTTTTTTTTTTTTTTTAAACGTTTACACACTCATACCTCTGCACTAGGATTCCCTGTGTCGCAGATGGCATGGACAAACACAGAAACACAAGACAAACACCCAAGACCCGAGAACAAACTTCATGCTCGCCACACAAAGTATGCCCCGGCCGGGAATCGAACCCGGGACCCCTCGCTTCGAAGGCAGGGCTGCTACCAACTAAGCCACGGAGCCGTCACTAAGCCACGGAGCCGTCAATTTGTGTGACGAACATAGTTCTGTGTCTGGACGTTGAATATATATCATGTGAATGTAGTTACAAAAAAATTACTAAATATGTATTTTATTAATTATTTCGTTTTCATAGTAAATGCTATATTTAGTTTGAGGCTAGATGGCAATGTTTGAAATATCTAAGAATATTTATTTATTTATGAGTAAATAAATTCACTTTTAAAATACTAATTTACTCCTAATAATATCTCTCCTTACTCCTAATAATATAATATAATATAATAATATAATAATTTTTCCCTGAGGGTCTCAGGGCGGGTGCTTAGTAAAACCGAGCTAATATGACTCGAGAAGAAAAGATTTTTCACAATATCATATCTTTACTTCTAATAATATAATAATATCATATGGCTATGAATTCCAAACGAACATATATTCTTAGTAAATCACTATTATAGTTATACAAAAACCGACCCGTGTAACACTGCCGTGCGTTGATCCGAGCTCGCGTGCCCCAGCACAGACAGACATAAAGACACGCATTTTAACTATTAATATGTCTAATTGGAACGTGTGCTATATACCTGTGATTGGTCAGTTACGGTCGATGACCATCAAGTGAGATTATGACCTCGTTGAGGGTACCGCGATGATTTTGTCTGTTCCGCAGTTAGATCCAGATATAGAGTGTTATAATCTTATTAGATACTAGCTGCGCCCCGCGGTTTCACCCGCATAGTTCCCGTTCCCGTGGAGAATACGGGGATAAATTGATTTTATTTTTTTCGTTAATTTTCCAATGTTTTAATAGTTATTCTGCTATTCGGGACGGAAACAAATCCAACAAATCAAAAACCATGGCAATCGGTCCAGCCGTTGTCGAGTTATAAGTGTTGTAACAAACACGACTTTCTTTTATATATATAGATTTTATAGAAACCTCAAAAATTGTAGCCTATATGTTATTCTGATGTATAAGCTATATTGTGGTAAAGTTTCATTCAAATCCATTCAGTAGTTTTTACGTGAAAGAGTAACAAACATCCATACATCCATACATCCATACTTACAAACTTTCGCCTTTATAATAGTAGTAGGATTTACCATGACTTGTGAGTTTTGTTGACTCCCGATATTTCGACGCAGTTACATGCGTCATGGTCCCGGGCAAACTGAGTCGGGTGTCAACAAAACTCACAAATCATGGTAAATATCTCGGTAACACGAATAATAATGTTCATAATAATGAAAGTTTAAAAAAAAAAATGGTATAATCTTGTTTATGATATTAATCATTGACTGGCCTCATAGCTCTGCCTTCTGCGCTTAGGTCATGGGTTCGATTCGCACTCAGGACAAGCATTTGTGTGACGAACATAAATGCTTATTCTGTGTCTGGGTGTCGATGTATTATATACGTATATAAGTATTCTATCAGTTATCTAGATCCCATAGTACAGGCTATGCTTAGTTTGGGGTTAGATGGTGCTGTGTGAAATGTACATGAATATTTATTTATTTATATTATAATATACGGTTCCATGGCTTAGTAGCCTTGCCTTTAAAGCGAGGGGTCCCGGGTTCGATTCCCGATTCAGTCGGGTTTTTTTTGTTTTTTTGCAATAATTTCTTGTATCCTTTTAATTCTTATAATATGCAAGTGTTGGTTAGGCAAAACGACCTATAGCAACTGCCATCAACGCTATACTAACAAGATTTGAAAGTGAACCGAGATTGATGGCCAAATCGCTAATTGGGATGCTCTTTGTATGGTCCACAGCTAATTAGTTTTGATCAGTCGGAGTTTGAAAGTGAAACTTTCGTTTTCTGTATTTTACAGACATAATTTATAATGGAATTGAGGTATTTGTTCATACAGGTGAACTAGATAAATCTGGTTTCTCTTGGATGAAGCGTGACAAGCGCGGTTGAAAAATCGCTCGTAGCGTTGTACGCTACGACTATTAAAAAAAACGGATTTCAATTATTTCATCCCTTATTTCTCGGCCTATCATTTTATGACAGAAACATCATAATCGGTATACAACGGGCGAAGAAAAAAGCCGCAGGAAAGTAAAACGTACAATTTCGTTCACTTGGATGACATTTTTTCTAGTTATTTAGATTTATTATAGCTACCAAAATATTAAACCGATTTTAATAAAATGACTATGGGACCAATCTGAAAGCATATCCCTTCAAATAAAAAAAAACCCAAAAGACAAAAAAAGCCGAATTGATAATCTGCTTTGGAAGTCAGCACGATATTTTCCTCTACTTTTCTACATTCTTCTACATCTTAAAAAATTACGTGAATTACGTCTATAATATGCTCTGCTACCCGTGCGAAGCCGGGCGCTAGTGCTAGTTGCTAATTTAATTGGTAAATGGTTTGCCTAATATTACGATATCAAAAAGCCACCTACTCGGAACAATTAATTATCCAAATATTGTGATAGTGACATATTGTAATAGAATCGTGCAATTATGTGGGTGTCGGATCATCATTATCATAATGATGGTTAATGAATTGAATTAATTATTGCCACGAGCTAACAATTAAAAACATATTTGGTTTTCATTGGTGTAATATATGGAGTTTTCTTCTGCTCGTAAAGATTTGAGTTCATAAGTTTTCGCAATTGAAATTACAAAGTACCTAAATATTGTCGGTAAATATGGCGGTTGCAAAATTTTCGTACATAATCTTCTTTGCAAAGTAAGGGGTTCCGAAATCCTTCCCCGGCTGGGCGTAGGTACATACAATCAATAACCACAACCCAAGCCCCGAGAACAAATTTTCTTGCACAGCACACAAATTATTGCCTTACCGGGAATCGAAGACTTGGTTACTTTCAAATGAATTATGAAGCAGTCTATACTAGCTCTTCTATACATATCATGAAAAAAGTTTACAAACTACCTATTTGTAACCTCCTTGCGAAATACTAAGAGAGTCCAATTCATTGCATTTTGCTTTTTTACCAGTAAGTTATCTATGGATATCTTGACAGGGATAAAAGCCCGCCAAACCCGTTCGAGATTCAAATCGAAGTGAAAGCTGTCCCGTTGAAGATGACCGGACGTGCATAGAGGAAAAGTCGCCTTTTCTAATTATTGTGTTAAGGTGGTGTCATCCCTCAAATTTCCCGTCTCGCTTACTCGAGTGGGCGGCGCCTTAATAGAATCCCACATTTTTCAAATTGTGAATGTAGGTTTGAGATAGTGTTCTCGTGGTAGTATCGACTCCTGTCATAAGGAAAACTTATTTTTTATATACATATATAGATAAATATTAATCCATGTAAATATTACTACCTCTAAATTATGCACTAATAAATATGAAGTCGATATGAGTATAAAACTGGGAATCTATACTTAAATAAAACACTAAGTGGGTACTAATTTCTGTTCGTATTAAGTCACCTTTAAACATATAAATTATTTTCTTGCATACAACAAAACTTTTTTTTTGTATACTGGCAATATACAAAGTATCCAGTATACAAAGTATTATTATAATAAGCACGTTTCAGCCATCACACATAATAAATTCATCACTTACAATACAATTATTAACATAAAACAATGTAACTACGAATGAAACAACAGCCGTAGCCCATACGGCGCAGAATCGATGACGATTTTTACAATTTCAAAAAAAGAACGAACTCAATCTTTTTTTGTAAATTTATTGATACTTTTCGACCAGCTTGATTGGCAGTGATAAAAAAAACGAACGCCATTGTACTTTTACTTTAAAAACTGGTATCGTGTATACGATCCATTTTTGCTTGTATTTCTTGTTCAGATGTGATTGCAGGGAACAGGTGTATGAGAACAGGTGATTTTGTGACCGCTAATATATTGGCCACAGGATTCAAATCGGCATTCGACATATTGCGTTATTTACGATTATAAAATCATTTCTACCCTTATGTTAACACTATTAGAGTATAATGTTCCGTATCGGATTTTGACAGATGGTTGTTACGCATGTGGGTATATTAAATATGTGTGCGTGTAAGAGGTGATAGGGATTTAGATTTGAAAGGCCTAACTAAGCTGTTTTAGGTCCAAGTATTGAAAGTAAAGCCACAGATTAGTTGGTTTGTCCATTTTGACAAGTTTTGTAGCTAGAAACACCAACAAGCATGATAAAATGATAATTTACGATAATGGATACGTGAGTTTGTTTATTTGTTTATTATATATAAGACACACACTAGTATGTGTAAAACCGATATATTTTTTTACTAATAAATTATTATTATGTCATTTAGTTGTTAGTTCACAACTAAATTTACTTAATTTATAAATTCGACTATCGTCGTATTTTTTTTAAGTTTTATAATATTAGAAGAAATCTAGGTGCAGATTGAACTTGAATTACAAAGACTTGTGTTATATTTAAATTATTTTTTATGATATATAATGCTGCTAAACCCATTATATAATTAGAATATCTATATAATTAGACAGAGGTTGAGGGATAAAAACTGTCTGTATAGAATACTTGGAAGCCATTAAAACATACTTGTCATATACAATAATAAAAAAAAAATCAACCAAATTTTTCACAATTCGTGCGTAACCCACTATATAAATGTTTTGGTTTGAAATAAGTGTTTATTAACAGTAATAAAAAAAAATAGGTATTATATACAACAACAACATCAACATTATGTGAATTGATATTAGAATACAAACTAATGAACACAACAAAAAAAAATTGTTTGTATTAACACTTTTCAAAAGTTTACTTATTCTTATATATGTTTCGTATTAACTTATTAAATTTATTTGTGTATAAAATGACACATTGACATAGAAAAAGAGCGCGTTGAAATCTTTTCAACTATAAACACGTCATTGGTTATTTCATTTGCATCTTTCATATTATTTTCTCATTGTATGTAAATAATCTTTCTATTTACGTCCATCATAATATACACTAAATCGTACATCCTAATGTATCATGAAACATCTATGCACCTTTGCAGTAAAACGAACTCGTTTGACGTGACGGCTAACGATATGGTGCATTCTTATGCCGTCATATTTCATATGTGCCGTCGCGTCCCGTGACGGCCTAATTTTTGAGTTATTAACCGATATCAAAACGAGGTTCTCAATTCGGCTGTATTTTTTTGTATATTTTTTTACGCGATTTCTTTCGTCAATTGTGAATGATTTTTTATCTGATAATGGTCCTATAGAAATTTCAGAGAAAAAAGTGACAAAAAGTAGGTTTATTCGATTTTTAAATTTGTCAATCATTTTTACATGATATTTGACGCCATATAATGGATTTTATTTAATGATTTTTTATATTACTTGAGATATTTATTGATAATTAATGCCTCTCCTTCTGGCAACACAGGCTGAGTGATGCCATTTGTCCTACATCTGGGTTCTGGGCGGGTCAGTTGTATCGAGAGGTTTCTAAATTGATGTTACATGTTACAGATGTTAAGTCTTAGATTGCAACTGTCACCCTGATGGTAAGTTTTGAATTTTTTGAAACTCTGTCAGTGTTTTTGACGGCTCTTTAGCCAAGTTGGTAGTAAAATTGTCTTCGAAGCATGTGGTCCCAGATTATTCTGAGTATCAGTATATAAGCTTAGTATACATATACATACAGTATACATATGATTTTTTGGAGCGAAACACTTTTATGAAAAAAAAAAAAAACTAAAGAGACACAAAATATTTGGTTTCGACACTAAAGTTCCCATTGGATACAAAATACATAAATTTGAATATACTACTAAAATATACAATACTTATTCATTTTTTAGTACTCAAAATTTAAGTTAGGAAGTATAAAGCCTAAGAGAACACTTACCGTTTAAAAATCAACAAATTAAAAACAAAACAACAGCATATAGCGTGAGATGCTTTAATTTATTTGCTTGGAATATTAATTAGTTATATTAAATGGTAGTTGTAGCCATCTATATCTGATCAACATCTGCGCGCTGGTGGCATTTGTAAATTACTTATATTTTTAAGTTTATTTTGATTAACAAGTAATCTATTTTCGAATGGAGTATAAAATAAATATTCATGGACATTTCATACCACTTGCCCGAGACTAAGCTTAATAGCTTGTAACAACCCGATTACGGATAATACTTTTTTTTTTGTAAATGTATATATTAGATATTAACACTCAGACACAGAACAAACATACATTCTTGACAGAAATGTCTGTGTCCTGGGTGAACCCACGACTACGTAGAGCTACAAACTAAGCTGTTAGATCACTTAAACTTAAACATCGTTAATTAATTTTATTTGTCTACGTTTCAGAGTTTTTAATTTATATAAATTATAAATAAAATTATGAATTGTCTTTATTTTGTTCTTTTTTAGTTTTTTAATTGTTTTGACATTTATTTTTTTACATTCCTTAAAATTGAATTTACTTGATTTATATTAAATTAATGCGAATAAAGTTCAAAAGTAACCTTATTAATTTATTTTATTTGATTAATTATATGCTTTTGTATATTCTCAGGATATATGTATGTGGCAGGTAGCCGATTCATTTTGTGACAACGCACGTGATAATTTACATACATACAACCAAAATCCTATATGCTATTTTCGTCAATTATTTTACCACTGCAAATAAGAGCAATCAAACGCGTAATTTTTTTTAATGTGACAAATATTATGGCTCGGGCTATGGCCTACCTGATATTAAATGATTACCACTGCCCATAAGCAACAAAATTACGCCTCAGGTCTTCGTCTCCTATATATTTCATCCTTTCCTACGCCTCAGTCGATTGCTGTTGTCTATGGGCGGCGGTGAACACTTAACATCAGATGAGCTGCAAAAAAGCATAATAAAAGTGCGTATCACTTAACCGTGGAGCAAGTAAAAGTACACATTATCTCCCCAATGTGTTCATAATGATTTCATTATAAAATATAAAACGTTAAAAGTCAAAGGTTGAACTCGGATCATCAATGATTCATTGTGGAACCGGGAAATGATTTCTATTATAAATCTCACGATTCTCGATGATTCAGAGCTCAAAGTACATAATTCAATGATAAAAGTCATCATGTTGGCAACATTAAATATAATATACATTAATATATTTAATGTTGCCAACATAGTTACATTAATATATGAAGTATGAGAATAAAAATTGTCGATGGTTGGTCGATGGTATATTTTGCGTTCTGGTTGTCATCGGATTATAAGATAATGATTATGAGGAAATTGTTTTGTCACAAAATTGACGGCATGAGCTGACATCCCACTTGATATTAAGTGTTTACTGCCGCTCATAGATAACAGCGATATTATTCTAAGAAAGTTCAGTTTATAAGAATAAGAATATATTTTACTGTCAAACTGTGTATACTAAGATTTTAAATTATGATTATTCATGGTCATATTATGGTTATTCATGGTAAAGAAAGTAATTATAATTGTTTCACAAAGTACCTTCTCAACCTGTATGAGGCCGTACATTGCGCTAATTAAAATAGAACATTTCACTTTACGCGTCATCAATTTCAGCAAATCTTGAATTATATTCAAATCGTGTTCCGCAGTCAATCGATAACTCGCTGATAATTTCATCAATAAACTAAGTTTATCGTTTAATACTTCAGTTAAAATGTATCTCCTAGTTTTTCTGATATATTAAGCTTAATTTATCCAAGTGTACGGATCGTACACAAACTAGCATACCTTGTATTATGGGAACTAGATCAAGTAGTTAATACTTATATTTATATTAAGTTATACTAATTTTATACTTAATTTAAGTATAAACTTTGTAACTACATACATATAATTTATATTAATACCCAGATACAGACCATACATCTATGTTTATCAAACAAATGTATGTCCTGGGTGAATCGATAGACGACCTTCAGTGCAGAGCTACTATCAATTGAACTATGAGGTCAGATATTAAGTATAATACATAGTGGTGTTTTACGGAAATTAAGTATGACTTATATTGTAAGGGCGTTTTTTGTTTAGTCCGTGTAAAACCTACTTATATAAGCTCGTAACAATTAGTTAGACAAGGCCATCGAAACTTTTTTCCCGCTTTGCCCTTTTGAGTTCCCACAGCGAATAAATATTTTGCAATATAAAAAAATCGGAACGACATTCTGAAGTTGGTACGTGAGTCACAGAAAACTGTGTCGCAGTATACGAAGACTAGAGATGACTCAGAACTGCCACAGATTAAATACGAGTAACACATACGGACACCCTGAAGTTGAACTTTCGTTACAACGAATCATACTGATATTATAATGCGTTTGTCGGTATGTTTGTTTGTGACGCCTCAAATTTAGATGAAATCTGTATATAAATAAAAATCAATGTTTGTTTATTATCTATGCGTTCCGAAACTATTGATCAAATTGTGATGATATTTTAGCAGGATATTAGGGGACACCATTTGGCCCAAAAAATCTATTTGTAAATAATTTTATTACGTGGCATTGTAACGCGTATGCGTGGTACAGCCAGTTTTTTATAAAGGCAGCTCATATCCTGGATTAACACAGTCTACTTTTAATCGCGAAGAAGTGAATGATTTTTTATGGGACTTGCAAATTTTTTAAGGGACTGAATTTAAACAATGGAAATTAGGAATACGTATAGGTCGGTGCAAAGGGTAACTTGAATCAAATGTTTTGGGTAGAACAGAACAAAATACTTATTGGGTAGAAAAGTCTTGGGTCGAACGGGGAACTCGTCTCATGTTATTTTTTTAACCGCAGGGCTCGGCTAATAATTTATATGACCGGCCTCGCAGCTTAGTGGATAGTGGCTCCGTCTTCTGCGGTTCAGGTGGTGGGTTTGATCTCCACTCAGGACTAGCATTTGTGACGAACATAGATGTATGTTTTGTGTCTGGGTGTATCTTTTTCGGCACGGGACGTATAGGGACTCAATACACGTTTTGTTGTTAATTGTTTTTAATGTACTTGTGCCGTATTGTTCCTATGTGTTATTGTGTCGAACTAAATGTTTTATCTATCTATCTATCTAAAAAAAGGTAATATATAATATGATTATCACTTATTTAGCTCCCAATGTACAAGTTATGCTTAGTTTGGAGATACATTGTATGTGCTGTGTTCGTGAATATTTAGCATGCAATAAAGAAAATTTGAGCTTTCACAGTTGACAAACCGAATCGAAAGCATTTTTATAAAATATCTCCGTATGTACATACTGAAAGGTATTCAATGGTACTTCCTTTGATATATAAAGGCGGCGGACCACAGGCGGTTGAAATTATCAATTTTACGGCCGCAGGTTGGAAAAGTATTGAATAATGAGACTGCGTGGCGTTTGTAATGGCATTCGAGGAAAAAGGTCGCATGAATCGCGTTTGCAAACTTCGTTTTTTTAAAGTTACATTGAGATCGAGACACTACGGTAAAATTTCCTGCAGAATTCTTATACTTTTAGTAACGGTATAATATAATAACCTAAAAGCCCAAGCTAAAGTTTGCCGTGGAAAATGATTGTAGTTTTCGTCGTCGTTTTTCTACTCTTGCTTTATCTGTGCAAATTGAGGGAGACCCCTCAGTATAAACGTTTTTTTAAAGCTTAATTGTGTATCAATCCTCTTTTTCAGAGCTTCTAGATTGTCTATTGTTCATTTAAACATTTTCTACTTATAGAATCTAGTCAATTAAAAAAAAAATTGTATGAATACATAATAAACTTTTCACATGTCATTTTAAGAATAATATTCCTCTATCTGTAACTTGTTTTGTTATAATTCATTTTCAAAGTACAATTCTCGTCGTTTTTTTCTTGTTTTATCAATTTTTTTTTAACTCATAGCTATTTTCGTAGTAGCTCTGCCTTCTGTTCTGCAGGTCGTAGGCTCGAATGCCACACAGGACAAGCATTTGTGTGACAACCATAGAGGACTGTTATATATTTTATAAATATATTTACAAAAAAAAGTACTATATGTTTTTCTTTATACCTATTCTATTGTTTACATTTCATCAGTTTTGTAATCATTAATTTACAAATAAAATCATTATCGTCTTATTGTATTTAACGCGGATAAACAAGGCTTTTTTAAAACCGATGAGCCTCTCGCTCTGGACAACAAACATAGCGGCAATGATCGTGAAAACGTGATGGCACATGTGCCAGTGAACTATTACAGTTAGGGAATACTAGCTTTGAATAAACTGGAGTTGAAGCGATTTACAAATCTCAGTATTGAGTTCAGTTATTCGCGGAGATTGCTGTGCATGTAAATTGGATTTGATGTTTGTGAAATTATGCAGTCAAGACATCAAAACTCCGGGTTCAATGATTTACCTATCTCATGTAATAAGTAATAATATTTTAAGTTAATAAGATATGTTGGGGACCTTTGGATAGCTCGAAAACTCTGACCGAGTAAACCATTTACACGAAAGAAGAATATAATTTACGAGTATATTATTTTTTTTTTTGTCATCTATTTTTTCATGAGTTGTCAGTAAAGGTATTCTTTTTCCTTTCGCTTTGCAAATCATGAAAATATTAATAATCCCTCTGCTGGAAAACTAATTAGAGAATTTGCATTTGTACAAGTACACATATAATCTTGTTAAAATGAAACTAGCCCAAACCTAAATTAAATTAGCCCAATTTAGACATTTTAACAAATGCACACAGCAAAAAAATTATTGCTAATTCCAAGGAATTAGCAAACACGTACTTTTAAACTTGCTATAACTCGCCACTAAAGAATGTGCCAATTATTTACAAAGACAATCTTAGCTCGAATAGATTAGTGCACAGATGTCAGGACAGTCGATCCAGATGTCCAGATAGTCTATTGTTTGAGGACTATATACCTGCAAAGAGCTAATTGTTCTGATGTACGTGTTAAGAAGTAAAACAGATGTTTAACTTGGTATATTTGGGAGCAGATGTTATTTTTACAAATAGCTGTAGATAATGAAAGTAATACAATTATTGTGCAGGTAAATTACTTGTTGGGAAGCCGCCCTGTTATAGAACCATAAACTACAGTTATGTGGTATACATCCTATCTAGATAAAACAACAAACAAACAAATGTTTACACCCTTTTACCCTTGCGGTTAGATTCCCAGTCGCAGATGATACATGTAGACACATATAACAAGTGGCTGATTTATAAAAAAATCTATAAAGCTGTTTTCAATACTTTCATTCCCTATTTCTCACCCTACCATTATACGAAAGTATCATCCAAATCGGCCAAATCCAACGGTCAAAGAAAAAAGTGTCAGAAAAGCTAATTACCCAATTTCGTTTACCTGGAGAATATGTTTTTATTTGCAATTAATGACAAAGTACAGTAATATTGGGTGTGTGAATATGACTCCGCCCTTTCTCAACAGATGTCGTTTTTAGTATTGTTTACGTGTACTAATAAATGACCATACTTGTATTCGATAGTACTGAATGTCAGCTATCTAACGCATTTTATGATATTTGGTTGAAGTGTAAGCAACAATTGTTTTCACCTTTTCGAAAATGTCGGTTTTTATTCCAAATAAACGTCATTTGCGGGAAGTGTTATTACATTATTTTATTGCGAAGAAAACTGCAGCGGAAACTTATCGTTTGCTTGTGGAGATTTATGGTGAGCATGCTCCGTCTAATACAACTTGCAAGGAATGGTTTCGACGATTTCAAAATAACGATTTTAGTACTGAGGATAAAGAACATGGAAAACCACCAAAAAAATTTGAAGATGCTGAATTGGAAGCATTATTGGCGGAAGATTCTTGCCAAACTCAATCAGAATTAGCTGCAGCATTAAATGTTGATCGTTCAACTGTTGCAAAGCGTTTACAAATGATGGGAATGATTCAAAAAGCCGGTGACTGGGTTCCACATGATTTAAAAGAAAGAGACATGGAACGTCGGAAAACCATTTGTGAAATGCTGCTTCAAAGACAGCAAAGAAAAGGATTTTTGCATCGGATAGTCACAGGAGACGAAAAATGGATACACTACGAAAATCCTAAACGCAAAAAAGCTTGGGTGAAACCAGGCGAACCAGGCCCATCACAGCCAAAAATAAATATTCACTGTGCCAAGGTCATGTCTCTGTATTTGGTGGGATCAGAAAGGTATTGTATATTATGAGTTGCTCAAACCCTCTGAAACTATTAATGGAGAAGTTTACCGACGACAACTAATGCGTTTGAAGCGAGCCATAGAAGAAAAACGACCAGAATGGGTGAATAGACATAACAAATTAGTTCTTCAGCATGACAATGCCAAACCGCATACCGCAGAAGTCGTAAAAAGATATTTAGAGGGACAGGACTGGGAAGTGTTACCCCACCCGCCATATTCACCAGACATAGCTCCTTCGGATTACCACCTATTCCGGACGATGCAGACAGACCTTACTGGAGAAAAGTTTACTTCATGTGAAAGTATCAAAATTTGGATTGACAACTGGATAAGCTCAAAAGACCAGGACTTCTTCCAGCAAGGAATACGAAAACTACCTGAACGATGGGCGAAGGTTGTAGCTGCAGATGGAGCATACTTTCAATATTTTTTTTTTTAATTTTGTAAGCGAACAAATGTGTTTTATTTTGACAAAAAGGGGCGGAGTCATATTCACACACTATTATAATAGGTAACTTAAACTAAAAAATTAAATAAAACATAGTTCATTTTCTGTGCATCTCAGAATCGTCATTCATAGTAAATTTGATCTCAGCTCAGCATTATGCTGAATAGTTTATAAGAAATAACTATTAAGCGCTGGTTTTTTACGATATCTTGCATGTATGTTGTGTGCCCATTCCACCTGTGGTACAGGAAATCCAGGGATGCAGCATGTGTATGACCAGGACAGGTAGCTAATAACAACTTTTAAATGCTCTTAGCTTAGCTTAAGCTATTTTCTTCGCTCTCAAAGACAATGTTCAAGATAATTCTTTCTTTGAAAATCCTCCGAATACCAAGCGAAACATTAGAACCATCTAGAAAAAGACCATTTCAAAAGTACCAACATTCCAATACAAACCGAGAACGTTTATTCAAAAATAAACCTTACCCTTCAGGTATAACGGTTGTTCGGCAATGTTTCCTCCAGCATGTCTGAGTTGTATGTGACCTTTAAGGCCGATCGGGGTCTGGAGATAGGGTCACGACACACGACACACCCGCAGCTCCCGTGTGCGACAGCCTTAGCACGGATGAATATATCGGTGATGCACTCTTACAATGTAACCTGGAAGCTATTTCTATGAGTCGAAGGATGACATTTCTAATCCTGAGGTGGGGTTCAAATCTGGTATCAATAATGTATGATATTGCGGTATTTTTATTGCTGCCTGCTTGAGAGTATAACTACTTTTGCGCAAGCGCTTTTTAATGACTAATAAAGGAGGATTTTCTCGAGTCAGCTGTAAGTTATTTTTTATTACTGATCTCACAGCATAGTTGTTTATAGCTCTGCCTTCTGCGCTGTAGGTTGTGGGGTCAATTTTTATGTGGCAAAAAATGTCAAGTATTCTAAGACAAATTACACCTACCAATTCTTGGGCTCCCATGGTAGACAAAGCCACATTCACTCTCACTTGTTAAGAGTAGGCCAGTATCCCTGCATTGATAACAGAGGTTACAGTACTCTCGATAGACGAGAGTAGGTCCTGGGAACATTAGAATGGTGTACCTCATCGAATATTCAGCGTGTAGGTAATCAGTGGCATCCGCCTGCGCAGGCGCAGTCACCGCAGATGACACTGGCAACTTGTGTCGTGACACCACCGCTCGTTAGAATTCAATTATACGGTAGTATCGACGAATCGAGTGTGTAAATATTCTAATGATACCTTTAAGTATTGTTTAGACGGCTCCGTAGCTTTAGTAGCGAAGCGAGGGGTTCCAGCTCAAAGTACCTACACGTATCCCTCGGTGGTGGGGAAGAGGCAGCTCAAAGGTGCAGTGCTAATTATGGCAAGTACGTCCGGAGAAATAATGCCATAACACCTGGTAAACTGTTGCCCAGCAGTGGTTCCGATGGAAGGGTGTGGGTGCCGGTGAAATTAAAGGTCCTTGAGGTGCCACATTCCCGCCTCAGAGTGACGAGCACAATTTAATGAGTCTTAGTTTTCCTCGTACTTTAGTTGAAGACCTGAGTCGTATGTTTGTTGTTAATTTGGCGGCGGTTACCACTTAACATCAGGTGGGTCGTCTGCTTGACCCGTCACATAAGTCATATAAAAAAAAAGATCTTAATAAATGTGTATAAAGTATCATTATCTTTTTTATAAAATGTGGTATTGACGGATCCGTGGTAACATTACCTTCGATGTAGGGGACCCGGGTTCAATATCCGTTCGGGGCAAATTTTGTGTGATGAGGATACAGTTTTAGTACTTCCTGTGTCCACTGTCCAAATCAAATGCGATACAAATCTAATAAATAAGTAAGCGTCTGTTTGTTTGTCAATAAAAATCTTCCTAACTTAGGTATCACAACGATCGGAATGGCATTCTCCAAAGCTAAACCTAGACCAGAGGCACGAGCTGAGACCGTCCACTTTCTGATGCAGTGAAGGTCTCCAAACCTGAAATGCTTCTTGATTTCGAATACAATTATCACATTCCAGTGAATGCCTAAATCCGTGAAGGAAGCACTGATAGGCTCTACTCCAAAACATTTAATTAATAATTAAATTAATAATTGAATAATTGAATTAATAATTGAATAATTAAATAATTGAATAATTGAATTAATATTTCAATTACAATATATTAGCAAGTTAACAACTGCTTAACAAAATCCAAAAAACCGACTTAACCTTATAGGATAAAAGTATCCTTCAATACTTTTATTCTTTACTAGAGAATACCCGGCGTGCGCTATAAAAAGAAATACATTTTGTGTGTAATGCATTGTTTTAGTGGTCAAAACTCATCTTTGCGTTATTGCCTTTATAATGAAACTGGTTTGGTGTTTTATATATTAGGATTTCTGGCTCTGGCCCTACCATTTATAAAAGAAACATTTAAATCTGTATACAACGGGCGAAGAAAAAGGTGATGTACTCGGATGACATATGTTTTCCAGTTATTTTAATTTAAGAACCAAACTATTGAAGAGGTTTTGATAAATTTTCTATGGGACCAATCTGAAAATGCATTGAAATAAAAAATCAATCTTTAAAATTTTTCTATTCATTATTCTAACGTTATGTGGCATTCAAATTGAGCGCTTCCGTATTTCGGAGGGCACATTAAGACATCGGCCCCGTCTAGTCGTTAAGCCATATCGAAGGCAAAGAAGCAGAAAAAGACTATTAAGATTGCTGGTGAAAATTAAGTTTCGCAGTACCACTACAGATCGTGGGGCGAAGGGACTAAATTCCAATATGGCTGCCTTCACCTGACCTAGCTCTGCGTTTCGCTTTATTTATGCACTGTTTATAAAACACAGCCGATAGACTGCTTAATGATTAAGCTTATAATGAGGCAAAGTGTTATTTTATTAAGTAGTTTGTTTTCCTCGAAGCTAATAAATAAAAATTCATGGACATTTCACACAGCGCCATCTAGCCCCAAACTAAGCATAATTTGTACTATCGGAACTATCAGAACTATTGTAGAATAATTATTATGTACTATTCTTTTGTAAATTTCATAACATAAATAACATAACAGTCGTGCTGCGATAGAGTAAATACTATAGAGTATGAGAGTATAAGAGACTATAATAGTTTGTTTATTAAAACGTGCAAATTTCTGGAACTACCAGTACGATTTGAGAAAATCTTTTTGTACATGATAGCCACATACACAAATATTTTTATGCTTAAAAGAAGTTCCCAACCTCTATGAAATTGTACGACTTTGTTACAGAAATAAAGAATTTACAATTAAAAAAAATAACGAAGGCGTTACGCTAAATTTGTTTACGCGGGTCAACAGCGGCACAGCTAGAATAGAATAGAATAGAAAAACATTTATTTTGACACGACATAAGTAGGTACATTAAGTGGACAAAAGTAGGCGACAGAAATAGGTAGGACAGTAACAGGTGACAGAAGAAAAAAAAAATAGTAACAAAACAATAGAACTATACAATATATAGTATATCTCAAAATATGCTATAACAGTGTTTTAAGATTCCCAAACCAAAGGTAGAATGAACCCTATTAATAAACTTACAACGGCTCTGTAATCGTCCTATCTCTAAAGGGATGTTTTCTGAACTGGAATTAGGTACCGGTTTTATGTTCTCACGGCTTGTATATTATAATGTCGGAAGTAAACGGCATAGCCCATATTAGCCCTGCCTTCGAAGCGAGCGGTCCCGGGTTCGATACGGGGCATACTTTGTGTGGTGAGCATGATTGTTCTGGGTCTTGGGTGTTTGTCTTGTGTTTCTGTTTGTCCATGCCATCTGCGGCACAGGGAATCCTAGTGCAGAGGTATTTATATGTAAAACGATATTTATTATTTAATTGGGTTGGCCATATTTATTCTTATTCTTCTTTCATGTGAGTAAATAACTCTGGTGTTGAACTTTCCACCCGAAGGTCTCTGACATGGCAAACGACTATGGCTATCCAGCCGGGAACGACATCTTGTAGTGCCTTCCGAAGGGAGTAACGAATAATAACGGCTTATGTGCATACATAGCCCGCTATACTACGCGTCGCTAGTCTGACGCAATACGTCACAAGCATGTCTAGTTAATTGATGACCCTAACCCATACCCTACCAAAAATCAAGTTATTCCAGTCTGATCTGATCCCCTGCTGATTAGAGTAATTCCGGTCTGATCCCCAAAAATCGCCCAACGCGGCAAAGAAGTTTTCATTTCATCATTATATTTTTATCATTTGGTATTACGGCTCCGTTGCACATGAGAATTGCACAGAGTATAAATAAACCGGCTTATATATATTCTCCGGAAGCAAAAAGTTTTTAATCTTTACGAGTTACTCCTTCGAATAACTCCTGCCTCCTCTTGAAATGCAAGTAATTGATTGTTTAATGTTTAATTAAAACTATTTATTGCTGCTTTAGAATTTAATTAAACTAGCCGAATGCTCATTAGAGTTAAAATATATACGTGTTTTGGTATTACAATTTTACGTTCAAAGTTCATAATTATAATAATTTAGCATGAGAGGTTTTTTTAATAACTAAATAGCTTTTAGTGCTAATTAAGAATGATTCTTATGCCCGCTTAAATTATGTTGATTAACATTTTTACCTAACCAGGACAAACATTTCTGTAATTACTAAGCCTGTGACGCCCGCCTGTCTGTTTGTTCTGTCTTGAAAGTGCTATTACCTTTTGGTCGTAATTAACAGTCAGTTAAAAATTTCACATAATGCGTGGTGTAGTGGTGGAAGTAATAACAAACCCTTAATGATCGAGTGCGAAATACAATTTTACGAACTGTTTGGAAAAAAAAATACTTTGTTATATAAATGGTGGTACGGAACTCATGGCTTTCTAGCCAGAATTGAAGTAGAGTGATTTAATTACCGCCTTAAAAAAGTAATGAGGTTTTAATTCGAGTGTATTTTTTACGCAATATCTTCGCCAATTGTGGGCCGATTTGGATGATCCTTTTTTATTTGATTGGGTGTACCTATGATGTGGTCCCATACAAATTTCATGGCAAAATGTTACTCTGAAAGCCAAAAACTAGGAGTAATTTTAGTTCTAATTATAATCGGTTTATCCGATTTTTAGCTCGTCCCGTCAATTAAGCAACCTATAAATTAAACACATTTGTATCAAGATAGATCGTGGTAACTAAAACTTGTTTCCATCATAATTCAGTTCAGACTATAAAAGGGTAATAATTACAACTCGGCCTACCTACCCTAAATCGTTCCCAATTACCAGTTGATCACACCTACCAGGTACGGCCAGATGTTAAAGTATAAATCTTCCGTTCTATTGTCTCTGGTTTTTTTATGTATGCCCGGTTTTTAGACATTATTGGACACATGGCTCGACTCGGACCAAGAGGACCGACAGATGGTTCTTGCTCAGTTTATCTGTGCTACTTCTACTTTCTGAGAATTAGAAAAACGTACCTATGTTTCCAGAGCTGGATAAAGCAAGCGCGAGGCTCGTAATAATTTCTATCTGGAATGGGTTTTTTAGAATGATGAGCTTAAAAATTATCAATTCTCAATACGTTTATTTGCCATATATTGGTTAATGCACACATGATTTAATGAAAATAAATGCACACATGATTATTGCAAATTCGGGGCCCCTTTGACGCCGGGCCCGTAGTAATTCCTACCCTTGCTGCGTTTTGAATAAATTTAATCTCTTAAAAATTACCTTAAGTATTAAGGTAATTTTTAAGAGATTAGATTAAGATAGCCGTCACGGGATACCCGACAGATGTTAAACATAACGGCATAAGAAAGCGACATGCCATTTGCCGTCACGCCATACGAGTAAGTTTTACAGCCAACGCCCGCCACTGTAATAGATGTTACACATCAATAAAAAATTGGCGTTAATTTTGACTTTGATTCAATGGTTATAATTATCTCTTATAGGGATGGAAGAAATAAAGTTGGTTTATGCTTTCGATTTTAAAATCAGTCATTTGTTTGAAATTCTAATCATTAATCCTCAAGCTGATTTATTTTTCAAAGCTTTACTACCTAAATTTATGTTTAAAAAAAAAACTATCATCACATAAAAAATTGTAAAGTAAAAACCAAACCAGAAAATTCAGTAAAAGTTGCTGTGTCGCTGTTAATTATGAACTGTCAGCTATTTATCTGCTCACTAATGTAATTAAAATACAATACTCATGTATATCCGAATCTTAGCCAATGGAAAACTATCTAAACAATTTTATCTTCCACATTTCTTTACAATCCGTTCAATCAATACTTAATTCATGTTCACCCATTGCATTCCATTCAGATACATTCATCTTCTAATTCGATGTTACATGTACAATGTTCGCTTTCAATTTATGTACCTCCCTAATAATTATAAAACGTCCATATATTAGTTAGTAAAATATTTTAATGACACATTTTTAATAGAACTTTATAGATAGTGCCATCCATGAAGATGCGCCCCACACTTCTTCCTAATCGCTTACAGTACGAGTCTGCAACATTCCGCTAGTGTTTAAGTTGTAACGATGCACTTATTCCCTATTTATTCTACGATTGTAAGTTGTAGAGCGTGGTGGCCCAGGGGCATAGACGCCGCCTTTCAATCTGAAGGTCGCTGGTTCAAACTCAAGCGTGCATCAATGTTTTTTTTTCACTTGAAAAATTTATTTGCGCAATACCACGTTCTCGAAAACAGTGACGGAAAACATCGTGAGGAAACCGGCATGTCTTAGAACCATAAATTCGAAGCCATGTGACATTTACCAATCCGGATTGGGTAGTAGATCAAAGCCCATTCACTTTCAATTATTGAGAGTAGCCTGGTGTCCCTGCAGTGGGAACATAAGAGGTTGGTACGGAAGTTGTACTGTATGGGATTAGGAAGAAGAGTGGGGCGCGTCTTCGTGGATGGCACTATCTATAGTAATAAGTAAACAACTTCATTTGTGTCTAACAAGAGGGTGAGAGCGTGGTAGCTAAAAAGTATTTTTATGCTATTAAAGTGATGGAATGAAATTACCTGATTTTAAGTGATGACCGCCGCCCATAGACAACAGTAATACAACTCAGGTTTCCCCCAACCGAAGTATTAGGAGGCATAAGTCACATTGCATTATGCCCGTCACTCTGCCGCGGAGATGCAACGCCTGCCTGTGATGACACCGGCTTCCACTCCCCTCTACTGAAACACAGCAACGCGAGTGCAACTGCTTAATGGTGGATTACTAGGTGTGGTGGCAGTAATACATTCACATTCACTATATTTCCGTTAAATTTCCAAAAATACTTGAAAACGAACTTTTAAAACCAATATGTACGCACAATTTCATGTCTTCTTGTTACTAAGTTTAGCGCTTCAAACCCTATAAAAGCCAGTGGCGGTCGCTAGTGAGGGCAGTAAAATAACAATACCACTGACCCACATATCGGTATATGCTAAACAGCGCGACAAACAAACGACAAGTTACAAAACTTAGCACCGTGTCATTTTCCGTTCGTTAGTCGACAACGTATATGGTCCAATTTATGTTTGTGTGTCAAATTATTGTCTTCTGGTCCAAAATGGACGATTTTAATGACCTCTGCAAATAAACGATCACAAAATGGCAATGAGAATTCTCAACTCAGAACGATCAGTAAAAGTTTCAAAATTTATGCTCGAATTACTAGGATTTACTGTGTCACACGATACGGAATAATATGTATGTCTGGAAATACACATTATTAAAGAAAAATATTTTTTCAACTGTTCTATGCCTTGTTTTTTACGTTTACGCATTCATATTAGGATGGATTAGGATGCAAAACTTTCCACATCAATT
Organism: Aplocera efformata; assembly: GCA_921293045.1. Classification (NCBI taxonomy): domain Eukaryota; kingdom Metazoa; phylum Arthropoda; class Insecta; order Lepidoptera; family Geometridae; genus Aplocera; species Aplocera efformata. Next base: position 6,774,923 of record OV121057.1, read on the forward strand.
ACATAATACAAATCTTAATAAAGTACATTAAATTCATTCCATGTAACTACATACATTAACAATATATTCTTAGCTAGTTTCGTTTCAACTTGTATAAAATGTCATCTGCACATTTTTATGTTAATATCATTTGTAAAGGTCATATTATTGTTTACCAATAACTTACTATTTTTGATATTGACGTGCGTGTAATATATTTTTCCACAGAGGTAAAAAACCCTCAAAGCGAGTGTCTCGGGTTTGACTTCCGGCCGGAGGAGACTTTGTGTAATGATCGTAAAGTTTTTCTCGGGTCTTGGGTGTTTGTCTAGTATTTTTTTGTTAGTCCATGCTATAGGGAATCCTAGTGTAAGTGTATTAAACGTTACTTTTTCCAATGATTTCAACACACAAAGTTGATTAATAGGAAAGTTGATTTGCACTATTATCAATAATATATCGACCCAATTTAAATTAAAAGTTCTTAAGTTAGGTGAGCATTTATCGAATTAGCAAGAATTTATCGGCTTCATTAGCTTAGGGACTAAAAAGAACTGGAAAACTTTACCGCAAAACAACTGCGAAACAGATGCTGGCAGAATGGAGAAAAACTTGTCGATGAATTTAAAAACAAGTAAAAAAGCTGGCGAAATGACACGTGCTCATTTTGCATAATGTTGCGTAACGAACATGTGAAAATGCAACACGGCTTGGTTAAATATGACTTTGCGCTGTGACACTTTTATGTCTTCTTTGGAAAATGTTTAAATTTTTTATGCAGGTAATTCTAGTTTCATACATCTGGTAATATAAATAATTATGGACATTTCACACAGCGCCGTCTAGTCCCAATCTAATAGCTTCTACTATGTGAACCAGAATACTTTGATACTTTTATGTTGTACTTGTAGAGCCCAGTGTTACCTGCGGTTTAAAAGTCAACGTGAGACGCTGGGAAAAACCGACAGAAAACGTGTTTTTGACAAAATTACAAAATAGGTACTTCAATTTTCCGGGATAAAAAGCAGTCTATGGGTTAATCCAGGCTATATAACAAATTCTTTCCAAATCCATTCAGTCCGTGAGGAATAACGAAAAACTCTCGCATTTATGACATTTGTATGGAAAATAATTAGTTATGATATGTAATAACAAGGCACAGACCAAAAATCGGTTCGAATCGGTTCCACAACACAAACCGTTGTGTTGTCTGACGAACGTAAATACTTGTCCTGGGTGAGAATCGAATCCAACATACAGGGCAGAAGCTCGTATAGCAGTGCAGTCAATAAAATATATACAAAATACCTGCTTTCATTTTTAAGACTACCTGCCGTGATCAATGTTGACATGCTGACAGCCGATTGGATCACGACATATGACGCCTTGATGTTTTTAATTACAATACTTACAAAAAAGATTAACTTACAGATATCATCTGCCGATGTAAAGGTGTAGATTAACCCTAAATTTTGCCCCTTCTACTCGAGCCTTCATAATTCCTTTAATTACTTGACCGTTTAGATAGGAAGACGAGGACGATATGTCAGACAGCGTTGGTCAGCCGATGGTCAGTTTAGATTATGGTACTACGGTAGCTACTCGTAATAAAAAAACAAGCCCAAATAAAACTTTTTCTATACATATTTTAAAGACGATTTTCCCATGACATGCAATGAAATGAACCGCTCAATTTTTCGTAACACCACAGTAAATGGCTACTGGTAGGCCATAAAAGTAGTTTCTAGTTTATTATTCTTAATTAAAAATAATTATGGCTACGTGCGTACCGTGCGTAATTTATAAAAATGTTCCAGATTTTTATCTGGGAGTGTGTATTGCAATTTTTTATTACCTTTTTAATATGTTCTACAAATTATAATCATACAAATTTTAAAAGTAGTATTAAATACTTTATGACATACTTACAAAAATGTTTGATTACAGCTCTATGACTGTTAATTTTACAAATAACCAAAGAATACGAGATATACGTTTACTTATATTATTTATTATTAGTTAGTTTATAGTTAGTTTTAGTTTATAGCTCGTAAATATATATATTATTATATTATTAAATATGTTTTTATACTTAATAAGTTGGTTGTACCTTCGGTGTTCATCAGCTTATCCCGTCTACTTAGTCCCATAAAAAAAATAGCCATTTGATGCACCGTCTTCCTTCTCCTGCATTATGACAGGATCGCAGGGCGCAAACTAGAATTGAAATGGAAATACTTTGTTCTTTGATAACAACCCTGTTGAAAAATTAAGCCATAATCCATCTCTTGGTCGATGATGGCATTGTTCTCATCATCAGCTGAGATTGAGGTCAAGCGAAAGTCATTGAATAATAAATAAAGCGAAAAAACTAAATCATTGTCAGCAGTGACGTAAGCGAAATAAAACTGTTAGGTAAAAGCGGAAAATGGGTTAGTTCATTGTATGTAGAGATCGAGACCTAATTACGATTTTACGGGTGTTGTGATTGGGAATTGTTTGGGGAACAGCTGTTCTGGACGGGCCAAGACAGTGTAGAGTTTAGTGTGGATAAGATATCTCTTAAATAACATTTTATATAGACATATACACACTTAAACCCATGTAGGTATCAGTATTCCCTATGCCAATACAAACAGCCAAAAATTTAGATAAAACTTCGTGCTTGTTGCGCAAATATTGCCCCGTCCAAGAATTGAATATAGTTTTACTGCTCACTTTGTTATTATAAAGAAGTCAAGTCAGTCAAGTGCGGGTCCGACTCGTGCACCGAGAGTTCCGTACGAACTTGTAGGTAAACGTGAAATACATGAAAAATCCAAGGATATTTCATGTATTTGCCATTTCGTCCGGAGAGGTACTGCCACCACATCTGGAATGTGCCGCCAAGCAGTAGTTCTCACAATACTGTGTTCCGGTGGAAGGGTGTGGGTGCTGGTGAAATCACATGCGAATATACGGAGAAATAAACAACTCCCTGTGATCTAGTTATCAGAGTCGCAGTTTTCAACCCACGTTGTTTTAAACCCATGTTATGTTTTCAACCCATGTTATTAAGACGTGATGTCCACGTTAGGTGCAACATTTGAAACAAAATCCCACATAGAGCCACGGACTGGCCATGTGTATCGGAACATATAAAATTTATTTTGCTTCAGTTGGCCAATTGTTTACAGACAGTACATCTGTCGATATATTGTTCAATTTATTTGTTTTTTTGATTTATTATCGATACGTATCAGTAAACAATCTTGGTTTACTATTTTGCTCTATTTTTTATGTAAAGAAAGTTACGGAACGAGCTGAAGACCCACCTGATATTAAGTGGTTACCTCTAGTGATAGGACTTTGGTCATTTCCGAAGATCCTGGTGTAGCAATCTAATCTGCTGCAAAGCATCACTGCTTGGCAGCAGATTACCGGTTATGGTGGCAGTACTTCTCGGGATGAACTAGGAACAAGTTCTACTGCCACTTTGGGTCACTCCTTTCGCACCCCCCAGGGGACACATAAGCAACATGGTCATCAGAGAAGCATTTAAACTAAATATTTTATATATTTCATAATATATTTTATTTTTTATTCCAGGCCATTCCAATGTTGTTTGCAATTTATTAAAATAATACCTTACAGTATCAATTTCCTCTCACATATTACATATGGAATATAAGATATTTAACTGACCATTATAATTAGAATGTAAGACTCAAAATCCAAGGATACTTTACTGTGTGAGATGAGCTTCAAAACCACATTCAAAACATTTTAAAAGAGTAAAAAATACGATAGGAACAGATGCGGCCAGGCATACGGGAGAGGTCTTATCACAAAAGCACCTAACGGGTTTCGACACATCTGCTGATCTGCTGTTTCAATGTGGTACAATGCATAAGAATCGTCGGATCGGATCCTTCTAGAAGTTCATATATGAATTAAAATGTCGCGGCTTTAAAATTAAAATTAATTAAAATGGTTGAAAACTAATTTTTGTAGTGTTCTGCCTTTTGTGTGGACATCTCATATTTTTACGTAACTAATGTGGCGAAATGGAACAGCCTCTCAATTCAATAGCATATTCCGTTACCATTAGAAGAGGTTTCCGAATGGTCTCATAGAAGTTCTAAATCGGTTTAATAGTTAGGTTGTTAAATCAAAATAACTGAAAAAAATATGTCATCCAAGTAAACGAAATTGCGTATTTTGTACTGCCAAACTTTTCCTGTGACGTTTTTCTTCGCCCGTTGTATATCGATATGGATGTTTTTTTAATGGAAGAGTGTACCTCTTGAGAGCGAGAAAGAAGTGATGAAAATATGAAGAAGACAGTTTATTTTTTATTTTTCAGTCACTTGTTTATATATTTATAACGCGATTTCTTCGCTAATTGTGGACTGATTTGGATGATTATTTTTTTAATGCTACAATGAGCATTTGCACTGGTTTCATAGAAATTACATGAAGAAATTTCACCCGTAGATAATATTATTTGTGTTTTGTAACTTGGACCACGATGGAGCTGTCCATCTCTAAAGGGTTGCGTTCGTACAAGGTGTTTCGCCGTTTTTTGGCGACAAGTTGCAAGAAAGGTGCGTTCAAAAACTCAATTATTTCATCTGTGGGAACGAAGCAAGGATGTGGGTGGGAATTATGACGATTGAACTGAAGGAAATCGGAAATGCCACAGTTATATCGACTTCCTTTAATTTCGATGCAAGTGCTTTTGAGATTGTATTGTACGTTAAATCTTTCTTTTGGAACCGGATGTGAGTATCTAGTTATTGATTTGATTACCTAAAAGACTTACGATTAGTGGTCAACATTATCGAATGCCTTTTTTTATAGTTGGTATGGTCATAAATTAACTTATAAAACTTTACTTAAACTTACTTCCGTCTGCACTAAGGTTAGATAAGATATAGTAATGTTTTGATGATCATTTTTAAAGGAAATCTATTAATATAATCTCAAGTCATAGATTTAGTACAAACAGGCAATACCTATCAATAAGTTTGCGTAGGTTAATAAAAACTATGATTAACCTCTTTGGTATAATTTTTACAATTGTATTTTGTGTAACCGTACTCGAGGCTAGCGCAGTATGCAAACAATTCAATCACACTCGAGGCCAGCTGTCTGTCGATGAAATTGATAAATTGCGTACAAACGACGTCAAAATAGCTAAAAAGGCTAAAAAAACATCAAAAAACCAAGCACATGCGACACTAATCACTTTACTGCCGAGTTGCAAGAACGGATGTATGAGAACCGAACGGAAATTGGCAGCTTTTTGTACTGCCAAACTTATTTTACGAACACGTATCTTATAACCCGTAAGACGCACGCCTTAAAGTTGAGGTTTATATGCTATTTTGAAATGTGAGTGTACAAGATTTGGCGTTAGGAGCTCAAAAATCGACATGTAAAAAAGTAAGTTCTTTCCGAGGTAAGTAGGTCAAGTTTTTGCTATCAATTTATTATGCAGATGTGTGTTTTTTAAGACGCTTCTTTACCGGCAGATGCACGATAGACCTTGAGACTTTAGAAAAAATACAACACCTTTGCTTTGTCTATCTCGGGTATTACGTTTTGCTTCGCGTGGTTTAAATCACTGTTCACAATCATCAGCCATCTAGCCTCAAACTAAGCAAAGCTTCTACTATGGGACCTAGAGAATTGATAGAATACTTATATAGATTTGTAAATACTTATAATACATATTGACACAAAGTCACTTACACAAACAGTTTTCTAAAAAACAATTTTCTAAAAATGTCCTATAATTTTTGTTTAAATAAATCAATTGATTAAGTAATTACATAAAACAATTTATTTATTTAAGATATTCAAGTTAAGTTTTCGTTTACTTAGGTACTTACTTCAGTAAACAGTAATCTCAAAATTTGATTGTTTTAGGTTGTTGATAAAGTTCCAACATAATTTTAACGGGCAATTAACTTCAACATGATAATCAGCTCAGAGAATCTTTCTGAGAATTAATATATTTACGTACAACAGGTACTAACGTAATGTTTGTGAATGAAAGCTCTTTGGTTTGATTAAAATATTCATTGAAATTTCACACAGCGCTATCCAGCTCGTATCCGTAGTGTCCGTCCGTGTGGAGGAAAGAAGCTATTGTTTACCAGATTTAAATATTCTTTTTTATATAATATCGAAGCTGATTGACTAAATAAATAATAATTTATATTATAGCTTACCATGTAGGTATCAGTTAAGTGTGTCCTGGCTCTTAATGAATTGGTCTTTTCACATTGTAACGTTAGTCCTATTGTAAGCAAAACGGTTATGTATTTTTTTGTATATGAACAAATAAACTTCATTATTATTGTTTCAATTTATTTATTGAATATCTTATTTTGCATACATTTTATTCCAAAATAAACAGTATAAAACATAATTATTGTAGTCGCACAAAAAAAAAATGCTGTTTATTTCTTCAACGGCAACGATTCGATTGGTGTTTGGAACTCAACGAAACTGATAAAATCGCAAATTATCGAGTCTGATGCGAGGACCGGAAACTCTTATACATTACCGGTATACGTTAGCGTTAAGGTAGCTTTATTACCTCCTCTCGTACTAAAAGAGCAACGATTATTGTCACTTATTATTCATGTAAAGGCAAATTCACATGGGAACGAAGATAGGACCTAACTTTTAGGATATTTTGTCAGAAATCAAATACTAATTGGCGATTTGTCTGGTCTGCAAAGTACAATTAATGACATAAAAAATAAAAAGATACCTAACCCAAATTTGATTTTTTTTATGTTATGGGTATTTTAGGGCAGTTTAGAAGCTGCTGAAGAAATAATTAAACACTTTATATCTAAAAATAAGATGGATCGACTTGTTTTAATAGTATACGTCCAATCAGTTCTTTATATAGTTAAAATTTTGAAAGCGACGTACTGAATTACGATCTCTAAATACACTACAAGTCTTATGACTGTGACAGCACTAAAATTATTGGTGTCACATTTAGTAAGTACGAAATGGACAGGGACTGCTTTTAGATTTAGCTTTACTTCAGTTTGACACCAACAGAAGCTAAAGGCAATCCCACTATCAGAAAAAAACTACTGTTACTGTTTGTTGAGTATACCTACATGGATGATATAATTAACCGCTTTAGCTAAACTGTTAAACTAAGGTAGATGAGATGATTCGGGATATCATAGTCTGAGGTCAGAAGCTAGATAATAAATTATTCTTTTATTAGGTAATCATTCGAATACAATATATAATTATTAGTATACATTCACCTTTTAAACAAATAACGGAACTATAAAATACTACTTTACTTATCCCTGGGGCAATGTCGGTCCCAAGCCACGCGTCCGAAGTTACCCGAAAGTTTACGAAAGTTTACGAAGACGTTGTCAAAACAAACGAACAAACAACTCAGGACCATATACCACTGCGATAGAGTTGATAACTGGTGGATAGTTAGAATGACGTAGCATAAAGCCTCGAAGGTATAGCAAGCAGATGTGTTTCACACAGTTTTCGAAGTAACCTTTGGATTTTTTTCACAAGGAAGGCATGTGCTGAGATGCCAGGTAAAGAAAGATACAGCTGTCTGTCTTGTGTTTTGGTCACTTCATTTGCTTTCCTGTATTTCGGCTACTTTAATAATTACATTGGGTTTGGGGAGTATTACGGGCACAACGAAATAGAAATTAGCCAAATCGGTAAAGCAGTTTTTGAGTTTTAGCGAGATATTATATACAAAGCAGAGAACAGTACAGAATAGATGGATATCAGCGACTAGGAAAATCTTGTGGTTGTCAAAGTCAAAGTCAAAAATCTTTATTTCCGTTAAACTCTTAAAAATTACTTGGAAACGTCAGTTTCTTTTTTTAAATAATTATGTACGAACGAAAACATGCGTTCTTAAAACTAAGTTTAGCGCTTGTTCAAACTCTATCCGACCTTCCGTTGGATTGTGATATATTGCTGTCAATATAACAAAATCCAACCCCAGGATTTTCTATATTTCAACTTGATGAGATTGACACTTTATTGCAACTTTTTCGTTTGTCTAGAGACTATTTGAAACACGATACATAGAGGCCATCGTGACAGTTTTTTATTTGTAATTCGATTGAATTTCTCTCTTGATATTAAATAGCTGTCTGCTAATGTTTCGGATCAATTGAGACAAAAAGAGAAATGATTAATTACAATACAAAGTAACGGTACTTTTAATTATTTTATTATTATAGTTAAATGTTACCCAATAGTCAGTATTTTTGTATGAAATAATGTTTACCGAGAACAAACTTCATGCGCACTACACAAATGCTTGCCTGCCGTAGACCTTACAAATATGTCAAATTACAGACAGTTTTAATGTTTTAGTTAGTCTTATTTGTTGATTTCACGTCTGTTCCAACCCTAACCGACCAACCTAAAGGGAACCTTTTCATATTAACAGTAGCAAATAATATAATACAATAATAAATAAATAATCAAAAATGATTATTAAGTTAAAAAAATAATATAGACAATCCGATTATGGAGTGCAAGATTAAAAACATAGCCAATGAAATACGAACGATATATTAAACTTTCCAGCATCTCTCAAGTTTTTACTCATAGACAACACGTCGTGTTTTTTTTTAACAACGGCACGTACCAAATGTTACATGCCAGCAGCTGCGCACGCGTCTTCAAGATCATTTCGCGAATTTTCGTTTCTCGGGAGACAGATGCCACTAAAATTCAACCCGCTAATACAAAAACGTCACATCTCGAATTAACATCGAACGCACTTACGTCGTTTTGCCACTGCTCGCTGCACGTCATCGACTCCAGTATTTTTCTTGCGAACTCGCAGAAATGTTCATTATGGCTGTGGGATACGGATGAAAATTTATTTACGCGTGGTTTATGAAGTGTAAAGTAATATTTTGTGATATTGTAGCATGTATTAAAAGCACGAGAACACTTTACACACCTGACATTGTAAAGAGGCCGTATAAAGGTAGTTTTTGTAGCAAATTCAAAAGATGATCTTTATGAACCATTGTGCGCTCACTATGTACTTGTATTAAAATAATTTCACGGTTGAAATGCTCTGATGTATTCTTTGTCAGTTTTGACACGAGTGTTAAAGATAATAAGTCAAATTAATCTGCACAATTAACCAAAAACCTTGTAAGTCTACGTTTCCACTCCACTTGTAAAATGATAATGACTAACCTATAATTAACCGCTTGAAAATTATTAATGGATGTGTCTAAATAATATTTGTCTGTTAATTATTATAATTTATATATGACTGATTGAAAATCCAATTAACCGTTCAACTAATTATAAAATTATAAAATTTGTCATTTTTAATTTGTATAATGCTGTACCGGTTTTTAAGGTAATAATCCTGGCGAAAAGTAAAAAAAAAATTGGTTTTAGGAACTGACTGGAAAGCAGAAATTGCGAGCTATTTAGGAGCAGGCGAAGCCGGGACGAGATTACCACTTATCATCCAATCCACCAGAGCTTTTTATACGAGTTCTGCCTATCTCGTCGGTAGAAAAAGTTTTCATTTATGTAGTATGTTATGTTCATATTGAACATAAAAAAGAAAACTTCTTACCGCTTCTTACAGAACAGCGAATAACAAAGCGAATGTGACATAACATGACAGGGCTTTTATTTCATGACAATGACATACGACTTTCGCAACAAATAGCTGTGTGTCAAAATGGCAGAATACAAGACCTTCCTTTGCGTATAAATCTAAAGAAAAAACAGATTGCTAGACTGATTTATTACAAAAGAAATTTTGATTTGTAGCATTCATCTGATTACAAAGATCGCTACGATTTATAAATCAGTTGAAACATTTAAAAGCATTCCAACATTATATTACATTTTTATATCTCAACCAGTTGCAAAACACACAGTAATTAACAAATTACCGGATGTCGGTCTTTTAAGATTCAATCTTTCAAATATATATCTACTTAAAGTATAGCGCTAAATACTAATAAATGAGAAACCGGTAATATTAGAAGCGGAAAAATTAAAGAAACTATTATATATAATTAGGTATAAAAACATTTGGTTAGCGCTCATGTCTATAAAATGTTAATGTTTGGCACAGATACGCAGAAATTAGAACTACAAATTTCTTGATTTCACTATTAATTTCTATTCAATTTTGGATGATCACTAAATTAAAAATGAGACTGAGCTTTTTTATCCTACTACAATTATAAAGGCGAAAGTTTGTAAGTATGGATGTATGGATGTTTGTTACTCTTTCACGTAAAAACTACTGAATGGATTTGAATGAAACTTTACCACAATATAGCTTATACATCAGAATAACATATAGGCTACAATTTTTGAGGTTTCTAATGTGAGGTTGTAAAAAAACACATTTTTTGCGCTTACATTGCAAACGCTCTAGACGGGACGAACCTGAAGTCCACGCGAACGAAGTCGCGGGCAAAAGCTAGTATGAAATAAATCAATAAAGACTCCTTAAAAATTAGATAGTCCACATCTAGGTTAATTTGTTCATTATATTTTGTAATTAAACTAGCGACCCGCCCCGGCTTGGCACGGTTAGTAGGGCATCAGTGTCGTATCAGAAACTACCCGTGGGAAGCCGCGGTGAGTTCCTAGTAATACTATCTATTTTTGAAAATTGCATTTAAATATGTCCCGTAGTTTAAAAGATCTAAGCGTACAGCGGGAGTGACTTTGTTTTGTTTACATTACGTCCAAACGATGTTAAAATAAAATGTTTAAACAACCAAACTATTGAACTTATTTTGATATCATTTCTATGGGACCCATCTCGAAGCATATCCAGCAAATAAAAAATATATTTCTTAGTGGTTGATAAATTACGGAGAACTGACGACCCACCCAATACTGGTGGGTCGTGACCAATACTTTGGGGAACATTGCGCCCCCACCTAGATTAAGAATAAGAACTGTCATGTGTCTATAATTCCACAGACTTATACATCTGGAAAAGAGGCAAAGCAGAATTGCACACTAGTCAGGACGTGTAAATCAAAGTGTCTAAATTACTTTTATTACATAGAAATAGTCGTTTTTCCCACAGCAACGAGAACCCTGCTTGGAATACTAAATATCTTGAGCAATGAATATTTGTATGTATGTCACTGCTGAACTGGCTATGGACAAACATCATTCAACCAGAGTTTATACTATAGTTATATATAGATAGAAAACGATTTATTGTACACGACAATTACATAAAAACATAAGAAGAGCAATAAAACAAAAATATGTGAAATACAAATAGAATAATCTCTTTTTTGCTGCTATTTCAGGACTACAAAGGGCGAGTATAAAACGGGTGTATTGAGGTAATTTTTTTACGATTTTTTATTTAGTATTTTTTTTTACTTATGTGACAAGAGGGACCGTAATAGGATAATAGGACTTAGATCCTCCCCGACCAAAGTCCGGGAGTCGCACCCCATTGCACCCGTTACCCGAAAGGGATGTTACGTTTCATGCGCATGTGATTTCACCGGCACTCACACCCTTCTACCAGAACATTACAGTGCGAGTACACCTCTGCAGGCGGCAGTTTACCAGGCGTGGACGCAGTACTTCTCCGGACAAACTTAAGTTCAAGGCGAGCCAATAGATATTTCCCATCAAAGGCTGTAATAAACTTTTCCACACTCATACCCCTACAATAGGAAACATACAGAAACAAGACAAACAAAAACCCGCAAGCGAACTACATGCTTACCACACAAATTGTGTCAACGGAAAATCGAAAAATTAATCGAACCCGGGACCTCGTTTCGAAGGCAGGACTACCAAGTAAACCACAGCCGACAAATGTAATTCGAGTATGTAAACCATTTGTATAAAACATTACTGCAGAGTACAACTACCGCTACGTTGGCTAGACTTGACGTAATTGAGAAGTATTACTTTTCTTTACGTCTGGCCTTTTAACCTAAACATTTAAGAATTCTTGGGTTCATTTTTTTTATGTAATAGGGGGGCAGTCGAGCAGACGGGCCTCCTGATGGAAAGCGGTCACCGTCGCCCATGGACATCTGCAACACCAGAGGCAATGCTGATGCGCTGCCGGCCTTTCATTAATATATAAATAAATAAATAAATTTATTTATTGACCTTATAAAAAAGCGTTACATAGGTATTGATAGTGTGGGATCTCTTCTGGTAAGCCCATAATACAATAGACCTGTATTAGAAGAGCCCCCTCTTTTCTGTGGTCTGTCGACGGTAACACAATAGAAAAATTAAACAAGTTAGCATGGGTACAAGGCGTTGTATGAAAGATAAAATTAGGTTATTAGTGTTATGAACATGACATGGGTTGAGTGAGTGAGCGAATACACTCGATAACTCCAGATTCTTAGGAATCTGGTAACCGAGTGATTACAGAGATATATTAACCCATTTCAATGCTTAGTCCGTGGCAGTATTACTAATTATTACCTTCCTAATAGGTAAGGCGTACATTAAATAACTATTCATGGATATCTCACACAGCGACATCTAGCAGTGAGCTAAGTATAGCTTGTACCATGGGAACCAGATTACTGATAAAATACCTATTATTATTATATAATAACAAAATAAGTTACAGGTCAGTTACAGTTGTAATATATCCGATTTAATTTAAGATGAAACAGAATAATAAAACAATATCTACTCTATAGAGTATGTACTTAATTCATTAATCTTAACAAATAAATAAAATTCAAGTGTCAAAAACACAGCAACGACGACGCCATTTTTATTAATTCGGCTGTATTTTTAACCGACTTCAAAAAAGGAGTATATTTCCTCCTATGTATAATATATTTTTTTATTTATTATTTTTTTCAGCAATTTCTCCGCCATTTGGATTTGGCCGCGATTTGGAAATCGGTTTTATTTGAAAGAATATGCTTTCAAATTGGTCTCATAGAATTTTTATCAAAATCGTTTCAATAGTTTGGTTGTTCAATCAAAATAATTGAAAAAAATAGGTTATCCAAGTAAACGATATTGAACGTTCTATGACTGTTTTCTTCGCCCGATGTATATCGATATCGATTTTCCTTTTTTTTTTAAATGGTACCTAAGGGCGAGAAATAAGAGATGAAAGAATTGAAAACGGTTTTTTTCGATTTATAAGTCATTCACTTGTTTCCATTACTTTCTCAGTGGAAAATCATAATGACGTCATACCTGCAGACTGTTGTCACCGGCCATAGACAATTAGGTACCTACTTTGTACGTAGTTCATTGAACCCTAGTTCTAATATTGTACTTTGCCAAACATGCCGGTTTGATTTAGTATTTGATGGTTTTATCGATGGCGATAAAACTATAACTGTAAGTTGTAAAGATTAATTTGAAAGTATTGGTTGCTTTAAAAATGATGCCGCATGTATGATGCCACATGTATGATGCAGCATTTATGATGCAGCATGCATGAGAGCTCATCACCTGAGAACGAGTCAACCGATTTGTCTAATTTCTTTTTCATTGTGTTCATAATTGTCAGGATTAGATTGTGTATGAAAGAAAAAGCTCATTTTTTGCTAATGCAAAGCCGTGCAAAGCCGGTGCGGGTCGCTAGTATAATAAATAAATGAGGAAGCTTGCATTCTGAACATTACCATCTAAAATAACTTTAGTTTTAACATGATTGTGTACCATAAAACTTTTGGCAGGTAATTTAAAATTTGTCACAAAAAATATAAAGTTCAAGTGATTTTTTTTTTATTTTCGAGGTCATTGCGAGTTCAGAATTGTCACTTTGAGGCTGGTAACACACTGGTTACTGATCCAATTTATTAGTTAGCTGGATATTCCTATTCCTACCACCCTGTATCACTCTTATTCAATTGTAGTTATGCACTACATATTGTTTGTTTTAGAGAGTGTATGCATCTACTAATACGATGCAATGATGATTTGAATAATTAAAATTTAAAATAATTAAAATCATATTATAATTGTAAATTTTGGACTATGGTTTAATAATTACTTTTGTAAAATTTTTTGCTAATGTTGATAACTTATCGAATTTGCATGCTGGTAAGCAGAAAAATACAGCCATGTTTCTGTCTTAAATTATATTCTAAACTGTCATCATAGTTACCTATTTTTCGCGAATAAATGATCTGAATTTGAATTTGCATTTGCAACTGGTACTAATACGATATACTCGTAGCATGTAAAATGTCCAGGAATAAATAAAAAAGGGGGACTTCACGGGACGTCGGACAAATGTGAAACATGACGGCATTAGATAGCCGTCACGGCACTTTAGTCATTTTGGTCAGTTTAATTGCGCAATAAGACGTTTCAAATTAAAAAAAAATCTCATTCCTCCAAAGACTTTTTCACAAAATTACAGTGCTTTGGCCAAATGCCTTACAAGGTCTAACGGCCAGTAGCTAGGTACTAGTTTTTACCTTGATCAAGACTGTGAAATAAGCTCGGTGTGCGACCAACCTACTGAACTTTTACCACAGACTGACACAAAGTTAGTAGCGGTGACTCAGCTGAGTCTTACTAACAATTTACCAATCTGTGGTCACGCGTCTCTTGCGCAAGTAACGTGCATTCCTTCAAGCTGCTCGACAATCAATGCTGGTTATGTATGGGATCGACTTGATTTTGTGGAAGTTAAACAGCAATGGTCGGTTTATTTTATTATTGCCAGTAATATATCGTTTGAAAGCACCTGTTTGCATACGAGTGTGAGGTTTAATAGAGATGTTTGGTTTGTACGTGACTTTTTTGTTGTGTTAGCTCAAACACTGTTATGAATGTGTTTACTATAAACTGTCATAACTAGGCATGTTCTCATGTTAGTTTATACTTATATAGGTAGGTACCAGTTGGAAAGTTTTTAACATAAAGATTCACAATATTGATGAAAGCTGTTGGCAATGTTTTGGAACTGATGTCAAAGTCAAAAATGTTTAATTATATTCATGTAGACGTGTCCGTTGCTTAGTTGGGTGCCTTCGATGCTTCGATGGTCCCGGGTTTGAATTCCGGCCAAGGAAGACTATGTGTGGTGAGCGTGAAGTTTGTTCTCTGGTTTTGGGTGTTTATCTTGTGTTTCTTTTTTTGTCCATGCGTAACGGGAAATCCTAGTTGCAGGGGTAGTTATTAAAGTTAAAGTTATCGACATTTCACACAGCGCCATCTAGCCCTAAACTAAGCATAGCCATGCTATAACTATAGGAAACAGATTTCTGATTCAATGCTTTTATAGTTTTTATAAATATCTATATGTAATACAGATTAACATCCAAACTCAACAAATATCAATGTTCGTTACATAAATGTTTGTGCTGGGTGGGAATCGAAGCCACGACCTTACAGTACAGAGCTAGTACGAACTGAGCTAATAGATCTATAGGTCTATAAAATATTTGAATTCTTAAAAATAATCCCGGAGATGATTATTTATATTTTTTTCTTACCATGTCTTCTGTTCCTATTACTAAGTTTGACATTTGTATGAACATTAAGTAAGCGAGCCGTTCATTATTAAACATTTTACTGTAGTTAGGTAAACACAAAAAGCTACCTTAACGATCACATGTTTAACTTTATTCACCTTAACTTCCAAAATATCTCAAAAAGCAATGATTACGCGTCATAATTGAGTCAATGCCTCGCTTCATGTAAAAAACCAGATAACTTTGAACAAAGCATATCCACAAACGAAACAAAACACTGACCAAAACAGATTCTCGTTTGTTGACAGCTGTCAAAATAATACATTATTAGTTGAAAAACGATTCATTTACCTTAAAAACGATCACTTATCTCACCTATCAGTAACCTATTATCAGATAAGGCTTCATTCAAGAAAAGGATAATTTCTATTCATATTGTTATTTTAAAATAAAGGTAATAAAAAACTAAAGTTACTGCTTTCAAAACTCTCAAACAACAGAGAGAGGACTTAGAATCCTTCACCATGATTCCAAATACGAATTTCAAATCGTGCTCTTGTGGCCAGCATCTTCTAGTAGCTATGATTCCGAATTTGAATTCAATTCTCGTTGCACTTGAGTCCGTTTTGTGTGATGTCTCACCTGATGTATCTTGAGCGCAATCGGCGGAAACTCTTCTTTATTCACGTGCCTATAGAGTTTATAATTACATGGAAGATGCAGTAGGTTTTAATAATAACCAGTTTCGAGCAGCCGTGGGAACGAAGTCGGATATGCGAGGTATAATCGCTTGTCGGACAGAACAGCAGAGCCTGCAATAGGTAGTCCAATTTTGCAGCCTTTTACCACAGATTAAATAAATATGTGACTTTGCTTTTACTTACATTATATACGGCGGCCAGTTTGAAAAATCTGGCGGGAATCGATTTTTTTTTCTACGTTTATTTTGTGTACGTTTTTTATCTGTATTATTTGCTGTCTGTGGGTTTAATGAAAATTTGTTGTCGACTTCTTTGTTCTAGTGAAAGCTTGAATAATATATTGCCTCAGTAGACTTACAATTACAAAATATGTTTTTATTTTTAGGTTAATATAAAAAATTGTGTAAAATAATTTTATTATTACTTACATAATATAGGTATTAACGTCGTTAGTGGTGTAGTAGTTCAAGTTCAGGGTGTGACATGATTATGGGTCGTGGGATCGTTGCCAGCACGGTGCATTGTTGCGGAAAATCGCGAGTGCATACATTTTAAACTTACCCATTTATATTCCAGGTCTTGATTTAAGACCACGATATTATCCAGAATATGAGGAATCGGCCACATTCAATCCGAAGGTAACCAGTTCAAGTTTTAAATCTAGCACCAATCGGATATTAGTAGATAAAAAAATACGTTTTATATACTATTCACCCGTTCTAGTATTGAAGAAAAGCAATGGGGGAACCTGGAATTTCCTAGGACATCGTTAACACACTCATACGTCTGCACTAGGATTCCCTGTGTCGCAGATCGCATGCTCACCACACAAATTGTGCCCCGGCCGGGAATCGAACCCGGGACCCCTCGCTTCGAAGGTTCTTGCTGGGTCTTCCCCGTCGGATATCAGGGTCGGATAGGGTTTGAACGCGTGATCTCGTAGTGAATTTAGTAGGCCCTTTTGAAGGAAACCTATATAGGTTTAGTGCTAAGATTCGGCATTCTTTTTTCGTATGAGTAACGAAAAAAGAATGCCGGCCAACTCTGGCGTCGAACTAGTGTAGCCGGGACCAACTACTTAACATGCCCACCGAAGCACGGAAGCGCTGTTCAAATGCCACTAAATGGTCACCCATCCAGCTTCTGACCGGACCGACAGTTGCTTAACTTGGATGATCTGTAAGGAACAGCTAGGCAAGTTACGCCGCGAGCGCTTCGAAACAGTTTTTGTGTTTATTAAACAATGCAAGATACGATCTGTAACCGATCAGGAAGTACACCAAGGTCGAGACGCACAAAAAGTATTTAATCAGCATCATAACTCCCACACACTGTCTGTCGTATCGCCTCTGCATTTTCTATTTCTATGGTTTTAGTAGAACATGGTAATAGATTAATTTTGGATTTAATCAATGATGGAAAACAAAACCAACTTAGTTGGGGGGGCTACGTCCGCGGGTAGTAGAGCCCCTACACGTACAAGTCGGGTGGTGCTAGGACCTCTAAAAAAGTAGTAGAACTTGTACTCAGGAGAAGAACATCCTACCTGTCCTTGGTTGCGGATGCAGTTCCGGTGGAAGGGTGTGGGTACCGGTGAAAATATAGTCACATTGACAAGTTATATCTCCTTGTCAGAGGGACGGGCAGGAATTAGTACGACTAGGGTATCTTTATATAGGGTAGGGTGAAATCACATGCGCATGAGACGTATCATCTCCGTCTCGGGTGATGGACACAGCAGGATGAATGCGACTCAGTAAAGATTTGGATCTCATACTGAGTCGCACGCATTACTGTTGTCATGGGCGAGGGACACCACTTACCACCAGGTGGGCTCGTACCGTCACACATTCACATAAAAAAAAATAAAAAATCTTTGTTCTAAATCGACCGAAGTCGTAATGCTTTGCGTATGTATCACAATTACGAATATAAAGACTCAAGTTAAAATCTATTAAGCCGTTTAGGTTACAGAGCGTGCCAAATAAATATACAGTCAAAAAAAGTCAAGACAAAAAATCTTTATTTGCATTGCATTCTTAAAAATTACTTGGAAATGTCAATTTAATTTTTAAATAAATATGTACCTACGAGAGCATGCGTTCTTAAAACTAAGTTTAGTTTACTTACATAAACCTCTCTTCTTATATTCATTCATTGACATATTTCACACAGCGCCATCCAGCCCCAAACTAAGCATAGCTTGTAATATGGGAACTAGATAACTGATAGAATACTTATATTATTTTTTTTTGTAAATACATACATAATACATATTAACACCCAGACACAGAACAAACATTTCTGTTCGCACACAAATGCTTGGGTGGGAACCGAACCCTCGACCAACAGCGCAGAAGGCAGAACTACCAACAGAGCTATAAGGCCAGTCAACTAGCAACTTATCTACGGAGATGTCAAATTGATCATGGCAACACAAAGTGAAATCATCTTTGTTACATCGGCAACTATCGCAAGTTTCGTTGCGTTGGCAACCCACGCGCTGCCTCGAGGCTCTAGGTAAACGCCTAAATTGCTGTCATTTTATTAATATTCCAAGCCTATTTACTGTATGACGTCATCAGATTCTCCTATTCGCAAGTTATGCAACATTGCAAATCGAGACAGACATTTTTAAGATTTCTAAAAAGAGGTTCTATGTTGCGCTGTATATTTTTGTACACCGATTTTTCCGTCATTTACGAGATCAACTAATTTGGATTTTTTTTAAAGGATGTTCTTTCAGATTTTTCTCATAGAGTTTTTATCAAAATCGCTTCAATAGTTTGGATGTCATATGATAGGGTGTAATTCTTCTAGTAACTGATGATAATTTGAAGTCAGTTTATCCGAAATCATATATATTTGCAGCATACACGTTTTATCATCAGCGATTTCATCTTGATACATCTGAGACAAGCGCAGACTTAACCAATATCTTGTGTTGCCAACATAGCCCAGCTCGCAAACCAGAGCGTAGTGACCCCACGTGACCTTGCGAGGCTACCACCAGGTACCTCGGGGTAATTCATATGCAGGCGATGTCGCGGCAATTACCATTTGCAACTATCAGTGCAGATCCACGAGAACTGTTTTAGGATGAGTCGTGAGCTTGTAGCGGATAGAATAGACTAGGATTCTGGAAGAATTTAAAGATATAAGTCTTATTTGGGTGATATTTCTTAAAAAGAATCATATTATTATTAATTAAGATAATGTACGAACTGAACTTGAAACGTGTCTTTGTTAGTCGTGTTTTACATTTTACACCACCAAGCAGTGGACAACAGTTGAAATTTTGAGTTAACTGTGTGTATTATATAGGTTTTTTTTTAATATAATGACATTATGTAGGATTATAACACCGCCGTCCGTTTATTTAAAAAGTTCCTTTCTATCCTAGGGTTGTCTGGAAGAAATCGCTATAAGCGATAAGACCGCCGATTGTACGTATCATTATTTTTTTTTTCCTATTATAAGGTTGACTGGCAGAAAATGCTTTAGCATTATGTTTTATTTTGTACATTATATATCGTGTGCACAAAACAATTAAATAATTACTTAATCAGCATCTTGAAGTTTCAGAATTCTTAACTTAAATTCGTTCATATGATAAAAAAAGTAATAGGAAATAGGATTTTCTATAGTTACCTTTGGCTCTGTCTGCGTATTTTGAATTTATGTTTATTTCTGCAATTTTTCTGTTCGGATCAAAGAGCTTGGTTTCTGCTATGTGAACTTAGCAATAAAATCGCGTAATTTCATAGGACAAAATTTATTCTTAAACATGAAATATAGCGTGCTTACTTAATTTGATTTTGTTGAGAATCCAACTGAATTAATGATCTTTGACTTTATATCTGCACGAATTAAAACAAGACAAAGTGAAACATTATTAAAACAATCTTCTGTTGGATGACGGGAGTTTTTAGTGATGGTTTACTGGCTAGTATAGCCGAAATGATATCTTTACGTGCCTTGTAAAGCACAAATTTGCAAAAAGTATCAAAAGCCATTCAACTAATAATTTTGTACCTATTTTTTATATTTTTTATTGCATCATTAGTAAAATTTTCATAATAACCTACATAAATTTTTACTAGCAACATCAATTTCTTTCATTCCCAGAGAGTTTCACAGAAGAGCCTTCAGTATTACGCAGACTTATTGCTAAGTTTGGTGCCTTTTAGACCCTCCATGGGGTACAACTCTATATTGCACGTTCCTCTGTCCGATTTTACGGGAAACGTCATTTCTTTCCAAGTCACGTTTGAGATTGTATGGAACGCGGAATCGCAAAACGAACAGTACTATCTGTGACACATACTAACTGTTAGTATCCTGTGATAATACTAAGAATTTTTGTGATACAATTAAGATGGATAGATAAACTCTTTATAATAAAGATAACACTAGACACCAGAATAAGATGTCTCTTATTCTTCTGTCGAAGACCAGACAGTAAAAACAAAGAATGAAATTAAAACAAAATAATTATTATAAAAGTAGAGTAAGCATGCAGCTTAAGTAAATAACTATTAATTAGATAATTTAAAAATTTATGCGATAGCTCCTTGTGAATCTTTATATAGTATTAGCATCAGCTTTTTAAGACAATGATATTACCAACACCTAGATACGGATTTCTGAGGTTTTTGAGTATTTTCCATGGGCTCCGGGTGCAAAAGGAGCAACCCAAAGAAGCATTAGATCCTATAGGTTCTTTGAAGTACTGCCTCCACACCTGGTAATCCGCCGCGGTGTGTGTGGGTGTCGGTGAAATCCCAGGTGCATAAGACATCCCCGTCTCGGGTGACGGCCGATATGGGTCCTCACTACTTAATATTAGGCGGGTTTTCAGGGCATCCCGTAACAAAAGATTCATAAAAAAAATCTAAATTTTCAGAATAACACTTTTTCAATAAAAATATTCATAATATTAAAATCTTATAATACTTTATATTAAACACAAATTAATTACTTAAATAATTCGTAATCAGTTTCATTACTCTCGCATTTTACTAAAAGATCTTGATTAAACTGACATCGTTCTATTATTCTAGAATCCATACCATTATAATTTACACGAAGGCTAATAGGATGTCCATTGTCCACGCAATTTGCGCTTCAGTTTAATGAGAGCTGCGTCCCTTTTAATCTTACGCTTGAATTAAATGCAAATTGTTGTTGCTCCACTGGTTCTCAAGCATTTTGGACTACGCCCACGTTTATAACAGAAGTTAGATTTACTAATACAATGTATTTTCATCTACATAATTAGTAAACTAAGAATAAAAGGTATTGTCTCCTTGGAATAGCCACAATCAACTAACTAATCATGCACTAAAAGACACGAAAAGCTTCAATTTATAATTTAATAGCTACAGTATTTTCTTGATAATTTAAACTTTTATTAAAACAAGGCTATATTAAAACAAAACAACGGGCTTGTAGGCACGAAGCTCGGGGCTTCGACGAGTACTGTGTCATCATCATAAACATAATAGGCGACTCACTGGCAGTAAATAGGTTCATATCTAGGTCAGCGTCTTGGAAGCTGGCAAAGGCCTTGATTTTAATAATACATTTTTACGTTCCGAAACCGGATATATAAAACATCTGCACCACACCACGCTTCAAGACAGATTTCGTGCTTCCCACGAAGTAGTCGACAGGGATAGCTTATATGGATGCAGGAGGCGCGAGAGTGGGGCAAAGAGCTGAGAAACGCTATGAGCATCATTAGACGACGTCAAAAACACAAATTATATTTTTTTTATTTTCAATATAACAAAATAATTATCTAAAAAAAATATGTAATGGGGAAATATCAATAGTTATTGCCTACGTAAATAATTAAAAATAATCTTGAAATTCCGCAAGTACCAGACCATGCGCGAAATCAAGAGCATTTTTTTTTCCAAACGACTATTGTTTATTACCTTTATTTATCGAGACTTTCTCTAATCTTGTTTTTACAATCCCAGACTCAATGCAGAAACGTTAAAGTTTATTTATTTATAAACATAAGATTTCTTACGACACTTTTGTTCTATTTAGATCTTTAGAGCCAATTTCATGTATATGGACTGTTATAGTTAAAACACTGCGTAACATTCATGGAGCGTCTGTGTACCGTGCATTGTGGTCGCCTTGCCTCCCTAATACTCTTCGTCCTCTGGGTGCAAACGACTTGTAGGTAAGAAGAAAGTTTGACAACCGCAAGTTTCACGCACAATAAAGTTTTCACAGTAAGTATTATTCTGTGGGCTAAGTTTAGCTTAAGCGAAGTCTGTTAGGGCCTTGGGCTTAATGCTGTGATTTATACCACAATTATCGTTATGATAGACGTATGAGATCGAAACAATGCTGTGACTCTGTTGTCTTTGTTTGATGATATCATTGCGACGGACAGTGATTTATGCAGAAAATCTTGGAAACGATATTACTGTGACAGAGAACGTTTTGGTATTTACCTTATATTGATCTCATATTGTGATAATGACTGATAAATGGACCAGAAACATGTTGAGAACCATTTTTATGTGACTGAACTTACCTGCAACATTGTATGAGACATCAGTAAGTCTTGCATCGCAATAAGACTTGGGTCGCATATCTAATACGCGACTCAAGTCTTATTGCGATGCACGCGGAGGGTCCGATAGGGTTTGAAAAAGCGCCACATTTAATAATAAGTATGCGTTTTCTAAATCGAATTCCTTGTGTAAGTATTTCAAAGAACAAATGATTAGCGCCCCAGCTTGAAAAGGAGCGGTTTTGCTCCCATAATTTTCTACCCTCCATATTTTGTCCTATGACATTTTGTCCATATACTAATATAATAAAGCTGAAAAGTTTGTTTGTATGTGTTGAACGCGCTAATCACTGGAACTACGAGTCTGATTTGAAAATTATTTTTGTATATGATTCCACATACATATATGGGATATTTATTTCACCATAGGAACCTTAACTATGTGGAACTATGACTCCAGTTAATATACAATAGTTATTTATATTTATGGAAAAAAACATAATTCTGCCTAATATTTCATCAGTTTACTCGACAAAACGTTAAACAGACGATAGTTAAAATGTTTTAGAATGTTCTAATTGATATAGGTGACCCCGAAGATGTCAGACCGAAAGGTCTTACATACAAAACCTCTAAACTGTTATTTATCAGTATTAACATCCACTAATTATAACATTGATTGTTTTCCATAGATGATGTTAATGATATACTAAATAATTTTTAACCGACTAAAGAGGATGAGTTTCTAATTTCGTATCTTTGTTTTGCCATTTTTTTGCCAATTGTGAACCAATTTAGGTAATTTTTATCTACAGAGTCTACTTCTAAAGTCGCCATATAGAGTAATCGAAAAATTCCGCCCTAAGAGCGAAAAATGCAGGACGAAAGTGCCAAAGTGTGTTTGTTCGATTAACAAATCAGTCGCTAATACTTTAATGTTATTTAAACTGTTAATTTCACCTACACTGAAGAGAAACTCAATTATATATTACCGACTTAGCAAGAACATATACAATTTTTATAATTTTTCTTTTTGTGCTGTCTGTTTGTTCCGGCTCATATCCGAAATTGCTGGACCAATTTTGACGGGACTTTCACTGGATAGCTATAAGGATATAATTTAAGCTGTACTTTTATTTCAGAAAAAAAATACGGTTCCGCGCCTTCTAAGTCGCGGGAAGCAGCTAGATATAAATAAGACAATGCCTCAGTTAAAATCTGGGTTGTTACTCTCAAGACAAAGACTAGACCGATTGACCATAAAAATATTTTAGTTTCTCTCATCTGTGGCGAATCGTTATTGCGTGTGCCCAATTCGAGACAATATCGACACCTATAAAGGCTTTAAAATTATTAATGACGCGTCATTGATCAGTTTTAAATAAATTCCTTGTGATCGGTGAACATCATAAAAAACATATTTTTTATTTTTAGATTTGATGGGCTCTGCTTAACCATAAATAACATCAATACTACTCAGATCCTCTGTAGAATTAGAAGACCCAAGTTGTATCGCGTTGCGTCTATCAGTCTGAGACGGGGATGTAATGGCTGATGCGATGAAGTAACCCTTTCACTGAAACAGCAAATCAATGGTAAGTAAAATATAAAGATACATACGTAAATTTATACCTATTTTCCGAAGAGTTAGACATAACTTCAATTGGCTTCTTTTTACCATTTGGGTAAAATAACCATGTTGGGAAAGAGCCGTAAAAATGTTTTTTTATTTCCCGTTATTGTTGTAAAATTAATCAATCACTAATAAATCTGATGGAAAATTATGGAAAAAATTCAAATATTATGGTTATCATTTATTTCGTTCTAGGACTAAATCCTTATCTCCTCTTTTCAACCGACTTCCAAAGAAGGAGGTAATCAACTCAGTTGTATTTTTTTATGTCTATTAACATAGAACTCCTACATAATCAAAAGAACGGCTCCGTGGCTTAGTTGATAGTAGCTCTGCCTTCGAAGCGAGGACGGGTTCGATTCCCGGTCGTGGCACACTTTGAGTGATGAGCATGAAGTTTTTTCTCGGGTCTTGGGTGTATGTCTTGTGTTTCTGTGTTTATCCATGAACTAAGCTATAAAAAAATTGCATTCATTACAGTGCCATCTAGGGAAAGTTATGTAATGAACTAAACGAAAATGAAACGAATATGACATAATAATCCCGTAAGAATCTCACATTTTTGCGGACAATGTCCTTTTTTATCATCGGTTCGGTACTTGAGGCGTAAATGCGTGACAAACAAACTCACTTTCGCATTCATTATATTAAGTCAGGATGCACTTTTGCAGTTAGCACGTGTTCAGCTCCATTTAAAAGCCCTAGGGAATACCCAACAACTAAACCTCAGCAAATTAAGTGAAAGCGTCAGGATAACCCGTGCTTGAAAGCCCTAGAAAACTATTGCAAACTCTTGCCTAAAAACTCCCCTCTCCCTAACTTTTCCCTTATAGCGTAATAGGGTCTTAGTACGTGATGAAGAGCAGATAAGGGAAAGTCCCACTTGACTGTCTGTCTGTCTACACAATTTGGCACGTGCGATACAAAAGACTTCACTTTCACACAAAGTAAAAGTTGCTGTAAAAACAAGGAAATACGGTTCAATTTCAGAACGAAAATTGTAATACAGTCTTGATAAAACTAGACTAGTTTTATAGAACGGTTTTAGCTCGTATAACGATGGAATAAGGTTTATAATAGTTTTTGTTGTAAACTGTATTTCAGATACATTAACACCTGGATAATAATCTCAAAAGCACTTTCCCGAATGAAAGTGCGCTTCATAGACTAAAGGGTAGATAGAACTTATTTAGCGAAATATTTTTGATGATTTCCGCTGATAGACGAAGTGGTTTTAGGGGAAACCTAGAGACTATACGTATGCGAGGCGACCCTAGAGAGTAATTAAGCTCGTTAGGTTAAGTACCTTCCTAGTAGCTGCTTTATGATAATTAGTTATGATAATTGGACCACCAACAATTTCACATCGTCATCTACCTCTAAAATAAGCATAGCCCAAAATACTGATAGAATACATAACAGTACTTCTTTTTTGTAAATAAATGTATATGTTTTTTTTTTGACTAAATTGATGGGACGAGCAGACATCCCACCTGATTTAAAGTGGTTACCGTCGCCCATAAAGAACAAAAATATGACTCAGGTCTTTCCTTACTAAAGTGTGAAAAGAACCAAGTCACGGCGCATTGTGCCCGTCACTCTGAGACAGGGGCAATAGTCTGACACACCTCAAGTGCCTGTAATTTCATCGGCGCCCACACCCTTCCTCCGGAACACAGCAACGCTAGTGCATCACTGCTTGGCGGCGGATTACCAGGTGTGGAGGCACTTCTTTTCCGGACTAACTGGGCACAAGATCTAGTGCTACTTTTTGTTGTTCCTTTAGCACCACCCAGGGGACACGTGTAGGGACTCAGGGTATTCACCTACGGACGCGGGCAACTTGGTCCCCCAAAATACTATTAATACAAATAAAATTATATTAAATACAACCTTGTCACTTAAAAAAGTTCTCATCCCAAATAAATTCCGTTATTGTGTTGAAATCGGATGTGAAAAGTGTATTATATTGCACAGAACAGCGAAATCGTTACAAGTATACTTTTCAGAAGTAGCACTTTCAAAAGATACAATCATAAACCTTTCTTTTTATCCTTTTAAGGAGTTTGTGACCGATTGTTGTGGTCTCCCACGGTTTCGCTCCGTATTTCAGTTTCCTTAACGCAAGTGATCGATATTTTCCCACTATATACAAGGCAGTTCTTCTCTTACGAACCCTACAAAAAAAAACATGGATATTAGACGGTTCCGTAGCTTAGTTGAGGGGTTAGGTTCGAATCCCGGATGGGCAGAATTTGTGGGATGACCGTAAAGTTTGTTATCTAATCTATAAATGAACAAATATTCCTGTAAAATTCACACAGCACCACCTAGCTCCAAAATAAGCATACCTTGTACTATGGGCACCAGATGTTTGATTATGATTTCTCGTGACTAGGTCCTTAGCGGCCCAGTGAATCCTGTAATGTGATTATTAATTTAAAATAAATTGAATATTTAATTGATATTGAATTGAAGTTTGTTACTAAATGCACTTGAAAATAAATACGGTACTTACAAAAATAGACCATTTTTTTTTTCTGTCTGTCGGTCTGTTTGTTCCGGCTAATCTCCGAAACGGCTGGACCGATGTTGACGAGACTTTCATTGGCATATTGCTGGTGTTATAAAGATTAACATAAGATAATTTTATTTTAGAAAAAGAATAAGGCTATCTACCGTAAAAAACATGCGAAATCTTTAAAACAGCTAGTTAATTTACAAATATTGAAACAAAGATTGCTTTCGTACCAACGCAACTCGTGCAGTGCAGTTTATTACAATAAATTATGCATTAATGACATAACAATTTCCAGTTCTTAAATAAGCTAATGTTCACCTACTCGTTGCAAGGTTTCAACTTAATCATTACTGTACAAGGTAAATCACGTCTCATCAGACGTCGCGAGAGATGGGATACATCGATAGTTTTATCGACTGTAAAAATAAGAAAAAATATTGTTTTTCTTTCCACTGCGGAGAACTCACATTAGATCTCTTTTTTCGTATGAGTAAGAAGAAAGAAAGAAAGAAAGAAAGAAAAACAGTTGGCAACAAGTGGCCAACTCTGTCTGAGTTTTCAAGCCGACATGGTTTATCGCTAGTATATAGCCGAGACCGACATCTTAACGTGCACGAAGCACCGAAGAGCTTTGTCTGAATGCTACTAAATGGCCACTCATCCAACTCCTGACCGGGCCGAAAGTTGCTTAACTTAGAAAATCTATTAAGAAGAGCGCTTCATTGGTAAACAATCACAATAAGACCAACATTTAGTAGTCAGTTTTGATAAGTAAAACTGAAGCAATTAAAGTGATGCTGGGATCGTAACCTAGGCTCGTTCGCGATCTCTGCCTATTAAAAGAACTCAGGCTTAATTACATAAATAAAATTTTAATTTATTGATGATCCTTTTTAATTTTCAATATCCAATGAGTAAGGTTCTCCATTAGCATGCTTGTTAAGCATATAACGAGCTGATTTGTAAAAAAAGACAAAATAAAAAAAGTTTGCTGTTAAATTGCCAGCGGCACCAAAATGGCAATAACACCTCTTTGTCGCTTTAAAAACATCGATATCGACGATACGTAAATCCCTATTGCCGTGCAAAAAGATCTCACGGTTCAACCAGCGACGAGTGACACATCGCGTTAGGCATAATAAAGGTATTTTAGAGCCGGTAACACCACATGCAATGACCTCACTCGTCTTACAAGCAGTTCACGGTTTTGAGTTCAGGTAACACTCATTCCGTTTGTTAACCTCCTAAAAGGGAATTATTCGGACTATATTCGGATTAATTTGCATATAATTAATTACGAGAAAAATATATGATGAAAAATTTTAAATAAAAAACAATCCTAGTTTTAGACAAAAACAAAAAAAAAAAACAGAGGTGTTTTTTATTGGCTATTTTATTTTATCGCTTGATCTCACCTGATGTTGAGTGATGAGGTCGATGAAGAAGCACGAATATCTGTACGATATTCGTGACTATTCGGATTCTCTTGACTAGAAGATAGAAGAGGTTGTAGTTTTCAGGAAATACAGACGCCGGCAAAGTGTTCCATTCCTTAGCATTATGAAGGCAGAGGTGAAGATTCGTACGAATGGGTCGTATTCATCCAGTCTACTTTAAAAAATACTAGCGACCCGAAGATACAGTTTATAAACCACTTAAAAAGTAAATTAATTATTCAAGAAGAAATCAAGTCTAGTTTAAGGAATGCTAGCTACCCGCTCCGGTTACGTGCAATTTTGTTGGATATGTCAGCGCACGCCAAATATTTTGATACCTTGGATGACATTATTGCGATTGCAGTAGAGATTTCTTGCGAAAGCTGCGAAAGATTGCGAAGAAATCTCTTTTTTTAAATAATAATATAATATTAAACATAGACTTCGATTGTCGAAAAAACATTTAAGATTTTTTAAATTAAACTTTAGTTTTTGTGTTTACAAAAAAAACATACAAAAAAACCATTTAATATTTTTTTTAACGATATACACACAATAAGAATGTTTATACCCCGAACTAGACATCTTCTGGTGACCTTAATCACATTAAAAAAAAACTCCCGCCTTTTTTAATATCATAAGTTTACTTTGATCGAGATAATAAAGATTATTTTTATCGATATGTCCTTCCCATCTCTACCGGCGCTGAGATCTCACGAACCTCTTCCTAGATGACGCATCCTTAGGCGCAACCATAATAACAATTAGGTATTTAAGAGCCGCTAATGCCACATAACAATCTAACCTACTTATGTACAGTCCGCTTCACTCTTAATCATATCCGTACCAGCTAAGATTTCCACTGCAAGGACGCAAACCAAATGTATACAAATTAAAATTAATGCTTAAAGTGTTGCGAAGCGCAAAATTCTAGAATGGCTGGAACAATTAGGAATTTTTTTTTATGTCCGAGGAAGGTTCTTATAAAAAAAAAAATTGAAAAATTTCGTGGAAAATTCAAGAAAACTGTACGTGGTTTTTTTTCTAAAGCATTTTTTTACTATTAATATATACATATTATACCTACATATTAACACCCAGATTCAGAACAAACATCAAATGTTATACAAATGAAGCCTGAGTGGGAATCAAACCCAGAACCTACAGCGCAGAAGACAGAGCTACTACCAACTGACCTGTCATGCTAGCAAAAGTTCAAAGTTATTATTGTTATAACCCTTACAGTTGTCCCCCCAAAGCAGGGGGTCAGAAAAATTCAACTCGCTGTTTTACAACGTCACGACAATGTTGTGAGAAATCGAAGATGTTGACTGTACGTACATTCAACAAATAAAATGCAAGAATTTCTCACAACTATACAACTAATAATTTTTCCAACTCCTTGGAAAAAACAAGTATTTAACGCGGAAGGCGAATCGGAATATAATATACTAAAAATATTTCTTATATTCCATACGTTTCAATTATTTTAATTAATAAGTTATCTGCTGAAAACCTTGGGTAAAATATTTAGAAAATAAATGTATAAAGATTATTTGTTTAACATGTTCATAAGATAGTCTTAACAGCTCGTTCTGTTTTCAACAGTTCTGGTTTTGAGTGGGAATCGAACTCACGGCCTACAGAAGGCAGAGCTACTACCAACTGAGCTATAAGCTCAGCCGATAGTCGATAAACCTACAACTTATTGGTCTTACAACTTCAAACATAAATACGTAAATACAGCTTTTATTATTCAGCCCACGCCATTGAAATCACGTGTCTAAGGATACCCAATTTGTTTCCTTTTTTGAAAGTGCAATAACTATGATGTAACTACGTATTCTACTTTTCCAAAACTTTATTTCACTGCATCGAAACTCGTAATACGAAGACAAATGATTTTATAAAAACAATAAAATGTTATTATAGTAGCGAACAAGACAATTATTCATTGAATTTATTGTGAAGGAATTCCAATAACAATAGGATTAATATCTCTACAAATGCTTGTTTATCACGAATATAGAAAAATATAAACAAATTCATTGGCGTTTCATCGTCAACAATAATATTTATGCAGAAATGTTTGTTGAATAATCGTAGTGAACAATTGGGTAAGATATAGAAACGAACTATCAAACGCTTACACATTCTGCACTAGAAATTATCTGTGTCGCAGGTATCATGAACATGCCCCAGCCAGGTCTAACCTGGACCAATTGGCTTCGAAGGTAGAGTGACAATATAATAAATAAATATACATAAACAGGTCATACCGCGTCATCTAGCCCCAAACTAAGCATTGTTTGTACTATGAGAACTAGATAACTGATAAAATATTTACTATTTTGGTTTTGTAAACACAAACATTTATGTATTTGATGCTTGTCCTGGGTTGACATCGAATTCACGACAGACAGCGTAGAATGCAAGGATACTACCAACTGAACTGGGAGGCCAGTTGAACAGAAAAACCAGCAGATTACAAAATGGCGCACTAAAACACACGACAATAAGTGAAAATATTCCCTTTCCTCACTAGTGGTTTAGTGTTACTATTTAATATGTTGAAATGCGGACTTTCATTATTATATAATAGTATATGGCTATCTCTTACTAGTTTACATGAAAATATACTGTGAGAAAAAGAGAAAGCGTATGTAGCGAGGGTTTTTCACGTTAGTGGAGAGTGTATTATAGTTGTACAACCTTATCTGTGTATAATATGTAAAATAATTCAATAGGTAGCTTCTAAAAAATGTTAGCTAGTTTATTTTTATTATATAATACATCATACTTTTTTCTTGAAATTGTTATTAGAACCACAATTTTTTAATACTAATACTACTTTTAGTCAAAATTTTAGGAATATTTTTTTTTTTTTTTTTTTTTTTTTTTTATGTGAATGAGTGATGGAACGAGCTGAGGGCCCACCTGATGGTAAGTGGTGACCCTCGCCCATGACAACAGTAATGCGTGCGACTCAGTATGAGATCCAAATCTTTACTGATCTTTACGTTAACGCGGTATGTAGTCGTATTATGAATATGATTTACTAGCTAACCCAACAGATTTTTTCCTGTTTCGATTCACAAATTGAAAATCAAATGTGATACGACGTAGCAAAAATCTTATAAAAATCAGTTTTTCCCCAATTTTCAGCATTTGACGTGGATTTAATAAAACTTTGTACAAACCTTAAAATTGGTAGAGCCGTTTTTTAGTTTTAGCGAGCCTAACGAACACCAATGGTTTTATATAAATATATTGTTTTTCTCTATATATTGATTTATATTTTTGTGTAATCTTTTATAATTTCTTGATGAGTTGCATTAAACTATCTTAAATAATTAGAGGCTTTTAAAACATTAGGATTAAAGAATTCTGCACAAAAAAACTGATGTTTTTTTAGTGGTCTCTGATAAGTTGGGCCGTTTGTAGCAATTGGCGATTTCCTCTATTAAGTAGGCATGCAAGATGCAAGATAAGGCTGATTCAACAAAACATTTTGACGGTAAAGATTTTAATCTTCCATTGAATAAACGTTTGATAGCATAGGTAGTTTTATAGCCGTAAAAGGGGTAAAAGTGATGCGTTTATGTGATATTTTTATGAACTAGATTATTGATACATAGGGTTTTTTTGTAAATACATACTTATAATACATTTTAACACCCAGACAAAACAAACAGTTATGTTCGTAACACATACGCTTATCCTGGATGGGAATTGAATCCACTACCTACACCGCAGGAGGCAGACCAACTGATCTATGAACTCTTGTTTCCGTTCAATTCCGAAACAATCCCATTTTAATGTCACTATTCACATGCCCCTAGCACACTCCACCCTCCACTTTCACCCTCGTAAACCAAAGTGAACATGCTCAAAGGGTTATGCACGTGTTCTCCACAGATATAATAACCTACCCTACTTGTTCCAGTTTCCGATATTCACTTCCGTTGGATAATATTACTAAATACATACAATATACTAAAGATTACTTTGAAATTAATTTGTTCTAGAACTAATATGAGTTCCAAATACATATGCATTCGTACTAAACCGAATTTTTAAGGAGTAAACTTGTGTACTTAGAAACATGGTTGTTGCAACACAATCGAAACGTAGATGCATATACAACTCAAAAGCAAAATTAAATCGTCTACTGAGACCCGACTTAATTAAAAATAAAAATAATTCAAACAGCGTAAATTTAAGAAATACAAAGGCATAAAAGGTATTTTTCATTATCTGTTCGTCCCCTCATTCTCATTATAAAAGAATTTTACTAATTATCAAGACTCGATCAGATATCAAATTCTATTGTTGGGCCATTGCAATTCGTTAATTGACTATTATTCTAACCCAGACAAGGTTAAAGGGTTGGGCTAAGCAGATGAATTATGACTAAGCTAATTAATTACCTTGCAGACCTGCAATTCGCTCACGCGTAAAATCTTAGGAGACACTATCTCAGTCTTTAAAAGTCTATTAATAATTTCTCAGTAACATACAAAAATGCTGTTTTGTTTCGCTTAGCTCTGAGATGAATTATAGAAAAGTGATCCGCGCTCTTGCATACGGATTAAACTGGATGTAACGTACCAGTGATTTGTAATTTCATCGGCATTCACACTTTAAAACCGGAACACAACATAACAGCATCACTGCTGGCCGGTGGATTACGAAGTATTCTGTACGAAATCTAGTAATTCTGTACGAAATTACAGAAAGCCACAAGTTATACTGCTGATGCAGATTGCACTCCTTTTGCACCACCCAAATTGAAATTAAAAAGGTTACTCACCTACGAACCCCTTTATACCTCATACTTTATAATAAAATCATTATGAATTTAATATTTTCAATAGTCAATATCATTCAAACTCTATTGTTGCATCATTGCCACGTCGTCGTTAATTAAACCAACCCTTCCTGAAAGGGTTGTAAGCAGATGCATGATTTTGGTCAAGCTTCGAGTTAATTTCTCATTGTGATCGTAATTGCTTCGTTTTAGTATCGCAACAGCTGCTTTGGTTAATTGGGTGAAATTTTAAATTACGTAATGCTTTCATCCCTTTCACGTAATAAGACATTTTGTGTTGGAAATTATCTGTAAAATTTGCTGCTGAAAAACTGTTTTCAACAGGTGCTAAGACTTTCGTTTTCACAAGAAAAAATCTAACATTAATCGGTGGCTATCCATCCCGCAAAGGACAGACGGGTACCTTAATCTTTTGTATGCAATATATACCTATAATGTCGCTATGATGTATTTTTTTCTACGTCATTATACCTTGTATCTAGATTTATATCTTGCCCAGTCTTCCACTTTGGGTTTGGTACTATTTCGTGGCCCCAGAGCTAGGTTTCTCGCTGACTCTTTCAGCTCGCTTTAATCGTATACCAGAACATATCCCACCATCTCAATCCGAATTAGTAGATATCACATGTGTTCGAATTTTTTGGTTCTAAGACATGTCGGTTTCCTCGCGATGTTTCCCTACACCGTTTTGAGAGCATGGCATACACATACATTTTAATGGACAAACTCATTGGTGCACGAGTGGCTTTAATGAGTGACCTTCAGAATGAAAGTCGGCATCTGTGCCCCTGGGCCACCACATCTGAGTATTTTTATGACGCATAAAAAGTAGGTTTACAAAATAATCGTAGTTTTAACAGGTTACCGTAACTGTTGGTAATGCTGTGAGGTATGCACATTATATTTGCGAAACTGCGCTCGCGCATGTATATAGCATACCTCGCTAATTGGTTTATTAGTACACTTAACACTTGTATGAGTTTATGTGTATGCGTGAAATTTAGTTGGTCAAGTCTGATTATTGAATGCCTTAGACAAAACGGTCTTTAGACCTTTTACTTTTTATTATTTTACTTATTATTACAGCCCGAGTTATTATTTAACTACACACTATGGCGTACTTGAATAATAATTCGAGCTGATTGAAAAATTCGACGTTAATTTGAAAGAGGAGGAGATTTATTAATTACATAACATTGTTCGTCGATCTATTTTCAAAGGGAAACCCTTTGAGTGAAGTGAGTGAAGCAAGTTATAAAAATTGCACAAAATATAAGATCAATAATATTACTGTTAACTACGGTAGAATTTTTTAATGGAAAGTTATTTTGTTGGCCGCAGATGGCATTGCCAACTTTACAACGGTCTTTTGATGATGGCGGAAGACTCACAATTCATGAAACACTCTGCATAAAAGCCCGAACCTCACTTAAATTTATTTTAGACTTTAGAATGAGTATAATAAATGTGTGCTTTAAATCGTATACCTACCTGTGTCTGGTCCTGATTGACGGCTCTAAGTAACGGGCGTCCCGCTCCGCTTGCCATGCGCCCGCGCAGCGCTTTCAACCGATCCTGAAGATAGCGCGCTGAGGAAAGAGAACGTTTAAAAACAAACCTACATAAATTGAATCAGGCTACATTCTCTAAAGAGTTAGTTAATGAGACGTGATGTGCTTGAGCCTTGAAAAAAAAACCCCTTCACATTTCTTCACCTTGTGGTTTACGCTACGATGGGAACGTGACAAGTGCTGAGCACACTGCCACTATAGTTTTCTCATTAAAATACACTAACACTGATAAAATATCATTCTAATATATTATGATGTCTTAGCTGTCTAGGTCAAGTCTAGGTGAAGTAAATATCTAAAAGGTATTAATAGGTGTGGGTCCGATTCCCTACCAGAATAAGCATGTGTGATAATAATAATACGATTTATTTTTCTCTCACAAGGTCAAACTTAATACTAATGTTCACTTATTTGTATTACATTAAATTTTATAACCACATTTGTAAGAGACTGGTGCCAGAGATAGGTTAAAACCTGTAGTACTGGTCACCAGGCCCCCCCAACCACGGATATCCAATACAAATAATAAGAAATAAGGAACCTTATAAAGTGAGTGGAATCGTATCATATGAAGAAGAAAACTAATAGAACTACATTATACAAATAAAAATTGGAATGGAAATAAATATTAGGAGTACAAATAAGTTTCCGCCGTTTTATTGTAGATGGCGCGGCACGGAGTTTCGGTTAGCTTTCGCAGATGATAACCGGCTTAAAAAATAGTTTGGACATTCAAGAACAACATAACCTATTAATATCATTGATTTTATATTGGTAAAATATAATTTTTATAAGTTGAAAATGTCAAAATTTGAGCCAAGTAAGCGTCATTTGCGGGAAATATTAGTTTACTTCTTTAATTTAAAGAAATCTGCAGCTGAGGCGCATCGATTGCTCGTAGAAGCATATGGTGAGGTTGCTTTGAGTGAGAGAACGTGTCGAGAGTGGTTTCAAAAGTTTAAAAACGGTGATTTCGACGTAGAAGACAAAGATCGCAGTGGAAGGCCAAAAATTTACGATATGCTGTGTATTTGGTGGGATCAGCTAGGTGTAGTGTATTATGAGTTGCTTAATCCGAGCGAAACAATTACTGGAGCCCTCTATCGAACACAATTGATGAGATTGAGCCGAGCTCTGAAGGAAAAACGCCCTCAATACTATTCTAGACACGAAAAAATTATTCTTCTGCATGACAATGCTCGTCCACATGTTGCGGCTCCCGTGAAAAAGTACTTGGAAACACTTGATTGGGAAGTGTTACCCCACCCGCCGTATTCACCAGACATTGCACCGTCCGATTATCACCTGTTCCGGTCCGTAGCACATGCTCTGACGGCGCAGCGGTTCACATCTTATGAGGATACCAAAAATTGGGTTGATTCGTGGATAACCTCAAAAGACAAGGAGTTCTTCAGACGTGGGATTCGAATGCTGCCTGAGAGATGGGAAAAAGTGGTTGCAAGTGATGGGCAATATTTTGATTAAATTTATATTACCGTTCTTCTACAATAAATATTTAATTTGTGTTAAAAAACGGCGGAAACTTATTTGTACTCCTAATAAGCCATACAGCATTACAGAACAGGTTATAGTGTGATGTGATTTAGACGAACATGAACACGAAGATGTTAGTGATTGTGACGAACATAGATGTTAGTTATCTGGGTGTTAGTATGCAAAATATGTGTGTATGAGCGTAAATATGTAATATAAATACGCTCGTATAATACCAAAATAATAGGACCAAGGAATAAAAGACAGTTAGGTAATTACTTAATTGTTCACTTTTGGTTAAAATACAAATACAAATACAAACCTTTTCTTCATTCAGAATTTGGCCTCTAAATATCCAAATGACGCAAATTTAAGCGTGAGATTTCTTGTTGTTTCATGGCATTGTACGAAAACAAAACTGTATGGCTGGTCCTTGAATATTTTTGATTAATTGAATAATGATATTTCTCGTAAACGCTTACTATGTATAAATTGGGAAATACAGAATTTTGGAACTCAAGTATTTATATTCGATATTCAAGATTTTTATTTCACCCTGTTTATCGCATATTTAGGGACAACTTTCACATTTCAAATGCATGTCAAAAGTTCTACACGTGCAGAACCCGCGACCTTGGGTTCGCTTGCCACGCTTTCCACTTTCCAATTTCAAGGTATACCTTGAGTATTTCAGGGCGATCCAACAGAAGCAGTGGTCATCTCCCTACTTAGTTGTAAGTTGTGGCTGGGTTCAAACTCCGGACCCCTCGCTGCAAAGCTACCGCCATCTCGCTATGAACCCTACAATTATCATCAAAGATCGCAAAAAAAACACTTTCAGGTTAGGAAGACCTGAGTTAATCGCATCGTAATTACAGTAGAACACTATTTTATAAACTGTACTTACAGCCCGTTTGGTAGCTCTGCCTTCTGCACTTTAGGTCACGAGTTTGATTCTGATTCAAACCCAGAAAAACCATTTGTGTCACAAAGATTTTTGTTCTGCGTTTGGTAGTATTCATTTACAAAAAAAGTACCAGTAATCTGGTTTCTATAAGCTTAGTTTGAAGCAATATGAAATGTCTATGAATATTTATTGAATTGTTAAAGTTCTTTCCCAATGAGAGAGAGGGAGGTTCATCACCCTCAACTGGTATCTTCCTCATTTAAGATTATCACTTATCCGGAACACCATCTTTTCAATGGTTGGTTCCGTTGCGAGCGTCTCAATGCGGAACTTCAAACAGTTACAACGGTGACATATAATCAGAAAGCACGTATCAAATTGAGGGGAAAATTGTCAAGAGACTAGTATTTACACCTGACATTACTCGGCATTACTGTGCACTGAACTGTGACTGGAATTCGTATGTGGGTTGGTGGTTAAGGCAACGAGTAGAATTAAGTTAAGGTAGATGTACACTTTAATACAGCGAATCAAAAACAGTTTCTTAAACTCTTCTGTTTTAGAAAATGTTTTTGGAGGCAGATTGCCTGGACTGTACTACCGTACGAAGTTGGCATCAGATCATATGATACTTTTGGTTGTTCTTTCCACGTAACCCGGGGGCAAAGCCTCCAGGGTTTTATCTACGGATGCGATCAAGATGAAAGATCCTTAGATTTGTCTTTTTTTCGTAATACTCGTATGAAAACAAATTCTGAGATAGCTGGAATATGTTTTCATCTAGTACATTAGAAATAAAAAAGTCTGTATATAAATATGGAAACTGCTATGCAATATCTGTCCACGATGGAGGCACGTTGCGATCTGAAGTCGCCGATCTTCCGGGTGCAAGATGCGGGGGGCGGAGGGCCGGAACTGAATTCGCAGTCTGTATGTTTGCGCGCAAACACTTTTATCCTTAAATATCTGAAAAGAACTAAAATAAAATAAGACCACTTAAAAGTAACCATATATAAACAAAATTTTTATCCTAAATATATTATGTTTGTTTCTAAAATCCCCTTAACTGAGAATCGTATTGCACAACCGATGATTCAGAGCCCCAATCGCTAAGTTCGAGAAATATTAGCGGATGTTAGTCTTCTGCATGAGGCAAGCCAATACCAAGGTTGTATACCTTACGTGATGGAAGCCAACTATTAGAAGCGTATCTTGGCTATTTTAACAGATTTTAAAAGTAGAAGGTTTTTATTTCAACTGTATGTTGTTAACCCCCAACGCAAAAGGAGGGGTGTTATAAGATTGACCGCTGTACGTGTGTGTGTCTGTCTATGGCACCGTAGCTCTTTAATAAGAGAATTGATTTGGGTGCGGTTTTGTTATTTAAAAGCAGGTATTCTAGTGGTGGGTCTTAGACATGTTTTATCATAATCGGTTCAGCCATTTCCAGATCATCATCATTGCCCGAGTCGGGGGTTTTACATTTTCGTAATATGAATTTGTAAATGACTTTGAAAGGGGGAGATTCGCAATATGTTTTTTGTGTTTGTTACGCTTACGATCTTTGAAAGATTGTATATCCGTGGCCATTTTAATTCTGCCATTTCACCGGCCACCACACCCTTCCACCGGAACACAGTAATGCGAGGACTACTGTTTCGTGGCAGATTCTACTCGTGGTGACAGCATCTACCAATGAAATTTGGTGTAAAATTTGACGTGTCCAAATGATACTTGAGATCTAAAGGAATAAATGAGTTTGACTTTTGACTTTTTGTACTTGTCATAAATTCTACTCCTACTTTTTGTTGCTTCTTTCGCACCACCCAGGGGACACGTGTAGGGATTCTAAGGGTCCTCACCTACTGACGCGGGCAATTTGGTCCCACAAAATGTAAATAAACGTAAATATATGTTTGACTCAAAAAAAAAAACAGCCGGTTTTCATTCAACACCAACAATCATCCAACAAAACAAGAAAACTATACCAGTAGGATATACTACAATGTCTATTCTTTTATCCGTAGGTCAAGTTATATATTCTATATCTATGGCTCACAAAAAGCGTCATGTGTCAAATACCCCACCGGAACGGTCGGCGACCACATCTAGGTAATATTACCTGGCACCACCACTTTTCCCTGATCCCCATGCCCTCCGGCTGTTCTAACAAGTCTTCGGGGATGACGGCTCAAGAGGAACTGGCTCCGCACGCGACTAAGGATGTTTCTTTGTTGAGCGAATGATGGCTACGTCTTCAGTTACATATTGTTTCGATCGATAGATTAATAAAAAACGTGGCATTGAAATGTTTGTATGAACTTTGCCACACGACACGAAGCTTAAGGAACATAATTGAAAAAAAGTGATTCTTAATTTGGCTGTACTTTTTTATATTTGTAACACGATTTCTTCGCCAATCGAATAAGAATAAGTTTTGATTTGGATTCTAATTTTCAGGCATATGATTCAAAATTGGAATAATCTGTGTGCATGTAATCTTCCTCATTTGGCGCGTTACATGCACACAAATATTTTTACTAACGAATAATAAATACGTTGAGTAATTATCATCATAAAGGGGTAGCGTAGCACCCCTTTATGACAACGTACGTAGCAACGTATATTAGCTTTTCGACATTATTGATGTTGAGGGCTAAAATTCTTCAGATATTTTGGACATAAGAATATTTTCCTTGTTTTTCAAACAGAAAGAGTCAAGTTTTATACTCTACTATAAGTTATGAATAGTAATTTTTACACACTTGATTATATTGTTGGCTTAAGATGACCGTCGTCGATTTACTTACATGTAAAACTTTACAATGTAAATCCGTTATTGGCATTGGGTTAAGTTTTTTTGAAAAACATGTTAATAATTAAAAAGAGCTGTGGATTTTTTGTATAAATAAATAAGTTTTTCCCCTAGGGTCCTTAAATATCATCATTTTAACGCCATCAACATCCATCAGGTAATCTAATATATTACAAATGAGTGTTTGTTTGTTTGTATGCACTGCTCGGTAAGGCATCGTCCGATTGCGATGATACTTATTGGTCAACCTATTGCTTGCACTTGCGCGAAGGTTAGTACAATTTATTAGCATTTAGTTTGAACACAATGAAATAATCTCTTCTAAATATTTGACAATATATAGAAGATAAACAGTACGACGAAGTACTACGAGTATACCAAACAAAATTATTATCATTGGAGCCAAACTGTTACAAAATATTTTATTTTATAATCCATTTGATGCCAAATGACAGAAAGTATTTACACTCAAACATTCCCCCAAGTTTTTAGACCAACATAAAATTGAAACGTAATTTTAGTGTTGCCATAAGTAAAAATAAAAAGTTATAATGAAATGTCACATGGAACGGCCACCCAGTTTACATACAAACTGTTGCGTATTCTGCTGTTCTTTGGATGAAAAAGCTCATTTCAGTTTGATATCTTCATCGAGAATGAATGAAGACGTGGCTCCGCCTATACTTGATTAGGGTTGCCAGTTTGGTGTATTTTTATGTAATTAAGAGAACCCGATGTGCAAGGTGCATCACATTATGTAGACACATATTATCAAAGTGTCAGGATTAAAATATAAACATAATGTATGACGTAACGCCCTTAATTTCGTCCGTTTGAAAATGTAGGTATTATAGTAGCTGCTTGCTAAATCATAATAAATAAACATTCACATACATTTTCACACAGCGCCAACTAACTCCAAACTAAGAATATCTTGTACTCTGGGAACTAGATAACTGATACGATGCTTACATAGAACTTTTTTTTGTTAATTCATATATTTAATACGTGTAAACACCCATACAGAACTTTTATTTTCTATATTATTACACCAGAAAAAGTCAAGGTTTTCCCAATAGGAATAGAAGTTTATATGTCAACTCCAATTATTTTAATAGACCAATCACGAATCGTC
Source organism: Aplocera efformata (assembly GCA_921293045.1). Taxonomy (NCBI): domain Eukaryota; kingdom Metazoa; phylum Arthropoda; class Insecta; order Lepidoptera; family Geometridae; genus Aplocera; species Aplocera efformata. The sequence goes on from OV121057.1 coordinate 6,815,951, forward strand.
TCCGTATCTTTGATACAAAACCTTCGAATCCAATTATCATTAGCCAAAGTTATTGTTATTCCAAAGTTATAGTAACTTCCCGGGGTTACTCCTCTACAAATACCAACAAATTATTAAACTTGCAATTTCCACATTCAATGCACTCCAGCATAGACATATAATAAAGCTCGGACCATCGTCCCCACAGCAATTAAAGACAGTTACATGCGCACGCGCCGGCCGTCGGGGAGCGTGACGTGTTCCGGCCCGTGGCTCCGCTCCCTGCTTACCTACTCTCTAAAAGCTAGAGTGTTCTTGCTGACCTTTGGTGGAATAATTGAGAGTGAATAAAACATACCTTCTCATTCGAGGTCTACTGTAGATCTCAAAACTTGTTAAGTCAGATCACATGTTTCAAATATTTCTAGAACCCCAAATCCCAAGTTTAAAGTAGGACTGCAAAAGGTCTGAAATTTGAGCATAGAAAAAAGACCAGACAGTTGTCAAAAAAACATTTTTTTCTCAGTCTTTTCGCTTTTTTGTAACAGGTTTTCCAGCCTGGATGTTAAGTGGTACCGCCGCCCATACACAACAGCAATGATTTAGCAAAGCCTTAAGCAGAGGTCTTAAATTAAAGAGAATTTAACAGAATTTTATATTTTCGTATGTTTAAGACCACATGACAATTATATTGACAACTGAGCAATTGTCAAAAGTAATGTATGAACCGAAGCCCTTCCAGACATAGAGGTGGATATTATAGAGACACATGCGCACGCGTCGGATAGCGTGACGCGTTCCGGCGCATGGCTCCCCTTTGCTCAACTGTCAAAAACCATGGCCGGAGACACGAGCCAAGCAGAATATATCCTTTTTGATGTAGGTATAGGACTATACTGGGTTACGATGAATTAGAGGTATCAAATGACATATGGTGATGTATGTAATAAGGTCACCAGGAAATATTACTGTTTTTTTTTAAAAAAAAACCACTGACCAAACCTATACAAATAAATCATACGGCTCCGTGGCTGAGTGGCCCTGCCTTCGAGGGGTTCCGGGTTCGATTCCCGGCCGGGGCACACTTTGTGTGGTGAGCATGAAGTTGGTTCTCGGGTCTTGGGTGTTTGTCTTGTGTTTCTGTGTTTGTTCATGCCATCTGCGACACAAGGATTCCTAGTGCAGAGGTGTGAGTGTGTAAACGTTAAACGTTATATGTTTTAATGTCAAAATTAGTTTATTATAATACTAAATGTATTATTATTATTAATATTAAATGCGCATATGAGACGTATCATCAGCAGCAGAATGAACGCTACTCAGTGTATGATCCAAATCTTATACTGAGTCGCATTACTGTTGTCATGGGTCACCTACCACCAGGTACCACTTACCCTCAGCTCGTTCCGTCACATAGATTAAGAGGGCAGAGGATAACTCCTACTGAGTTGGGATATCTGCTCATTTATCTACTTAACATATTCATAATTTTTTATAACCATCATTATAATCGGCCTAGGACTTTTTCTTCGCATCCACAATTTAAAGAATTGACTTCTTTAAAAAAAACTGACTTTGTTTTCCGTTTTTAACGGTGGAATTACTTCATGAAATTTCTATGGGACCACCTCAAAAATACATTGAATTAAGAACCTTCTTTCATAAGTCTGTTAAAAAATCATAACAACTTTCATTTCAGTTCAGTTCTTGCTAAATTCCATGCTGACAATTTTCCACTATTATCTGTTACAATTTATATCTAACAATAGGTTACATTGCATCGTTCGTCATCCCAAAATGAAATGGAAATTAGGGCTTATTCTGGGTAATGTATTAGGCCGAGTAGGCCGCAGTTGTGATCATACGGGCGACTTTGTGATACCAATCACTACATAATATAAAACAAAGTCGCTTTCTCTGCCCTATATCCCTATGTATGCTTAAATCTTTAAAACTACGCAACGGATTTTGATGCGGTTTTTTTTAATATAGAGTGATTCAAGAGGAAGGTTTATATGTATAATACTCTAGCAAGTCACCCCGGCTTCGCACGGGTAGTTTCTGATTCGACACTGATGCTTTACTAACCGTGCGAAGCCGGGGCGGGTCGCTAGTTATTATCTAAACCTTAGAGGCTTAGAATATTTATACGGTAAAGTTTACGCTCTGCGGACGCCTATTGTCTATGGTCTATGTTACTATTTATTTTATTCTGTTGTAGTTGTAGCAACTTCAATAATTTTCCCCAAAATTATCAGAGATATATGTTTATTTAACTTTTTTTTCAAAAAAAATTTATTCATCTTATTAAGTACTGTGATTTTTATCTCTAATTTATTAATATCGGGAGAGCATTTTATCTTTAATAAAAAATTTATTCACACACATTTTTTTTAGATAAAATTTTCTTTTTTTTGTTACCAAAGTTACTGAGTAGAATAACTTTAGATATAGACACAGTTTGTCCACGGAAATACTGCCATCATATATGTACGTTACGGTTATTGTAGGTGCCAGTGAAATTACAGGCACGTGAGATATGCGTCAAGACGATAGGCGTAATGTGGTACAACTTGTATCATTCCGAATTATAGTTGCGGAGCATCATTGTGAAATATTACCAGACGATAAAATGTTATTGTGGACAAACTTGACAGAACATATTTATTTCATTTGTTAAACGAACAGCTATTATGCGAAATTATGCTAGGTTCTCTCAATTTACTCAACAAATGTTACTCGTAAAAAACATTAATCAACACAACAAAACACTAAAATTATTATTAATATGTTCGGCAATTCTACAATAGTTGCCAATAGTTGCCCGTGTAGCGAGGGTATTATGCAAAATGTTACATACTACGCTACAAGACACCATGACGCCTTGTGCAACATAATGCAACAAACTAACAAGTTAGCAAAGAGCATGCTAGTTTGCCGCTCCTACCTAAATCTGATTAAATTAACATGATGCGAAATTATTGGAATCTACGCATCATTATACATCGCTGAAGTGTACTTATGATGGTTATAATCTTACCACTTCGGTTTTCACGGAATATCGTACTCGTTTTTACATATACCTACAAGGTTCGGAGAAATTAGACACAAGAGAATTCGACTATTTTTTGGCAGCAGGGATTTCCCTAACCTTCGACCACAAAGGATATGTTTTCGACATGCGAAGCATATTCAATTACCCGCGCGATTTGAATTTGACATTAACATAAATGACATATCATACTTGTAGCTACTAAAATATTTAAAACGCAAAAATTGTGTCCGTTATAGACTTTGAAACCAACCAACCTATGTGCCCCCAGTTTCATGAGAAAGGCAATATCGCGACGATGGTTTAAGACTACTAACAAAAGCATTAGGCACAAAATGTGTTTATTTAGCGTAGTAGCGCCAGGTATTCGCTAGTTAGCCAATTAATATTAATATTAATTGATGGTGTGAAGGTACAATTTACTCCTTCAGGTCCCAACGGAAGCTCAAAGAATTCTTGTAGTTTCTTAGTACGGCTATTTAATTTCTAACCCCCGCTCTCACGAATCCAGGCACGAGTAATTAAATTACAACTGACCTATTAACATAATACAATGTACATTGGAAGCTATCCCTTTATCAGTCTCAAACGAATTTATGATTTAATGAGCTTTAACTATACTACAGCTTTTTGAAAACAGCTGGTACCCACGGAATTAACAAGTGACTAAATAAAAATTAAAAACAAAATGGCTTAAATTGTTCGTCCCTCATTTTATGGTCTTTGGGCGAAAGAAAAATTAAAATTTTCTTTACTTGGATGACATTTTTTCAAGTTATTTTGACTTAACTATCTATCTATCTAACCGGATTTTAGAAATTCTATGGGACCAATCTGAAGGGATATTCTTTCAAATAAAAAAAGGGTTTTCCTAATCAGATTACAGACAAAGACGCTTGACAGAGAACTCGCACTCGCATTGCTGTGTTCCAGTGGAATGCGCGCCGGTGAAATCACATCCCCGTCACGGGTGATGGGCACAACGGGGTGCGACTTGGGTCTTCCCATACTTTAGTCGGAGAGGACCTAAGTCGTAATGCTGTTATTATAGGCGGAGGTAACTACTTACTTTTCTCGTCCCTAACTTTTAATAAAAAATAGTGGCACTTTACAAGCTGATTTGTCTGGTCTGTGGTCGAACCAAAGTCATGAATATTTATACCAAAGCTTATTGTGGTTCGTTAGCTGACGATTAGCGATGACTGCGCTGATAACAGGCGAATGGAACGGACTACTTCGGTGGAGGACCTGTCCTGTCTGAATTTCAACCTTCAATTAACTCTACGTAAACTTAAAAAGGAAAACTAGCAAAAGATAAATTTAACATATCTTTTTTTGACGGAACGAGCTGATGGCCCACCTGGTAAGTGGTTACTTCCAAACATAACAGCAATACGACCTAGATCCTCCGACCCAAGTCGCATCTCGTTGCGCCCATCACCCGAGACGGGGATGTTACGTCTTACGCACCTGTGATTTCATCGGTGCCCGCACCTTCCACCGAAACAAAAATGCGAGTGTACCACTGTTTCTGGCAGATAACAAGAAGTATTACTTCTCCGGGCGAATGTTTCACAAGTTCTACTGCTACTTTTTGTTGCTCCTTTAAAGGGATTCAAAGGGTACTCATCTACAAACGCGAGCAACTGGACCCCCAAAAATTTATCATATACTTACTACCTTGTGCAAGTAAAATTTGACGTGTCCAAACGATACTTGAGATGTAAAGGAATAAATTTGTTGGAATATTGATTTGCAATTTTACTTTCATAACAAGCTTTTTAATTCATAACGTTGAAGTGTTTGAAATCTACAAATTACGTTTACATGCCAGACCGAGGTGAACCCAATCAATTGCGATGTCAGTTAGCGAATTCTTGTTAGTAAAATATTGCGCAATATTAAAATGTTAGCATCGACATAGCCTGTAACATCTTCACTTTCATTATCTAAATTGAAACTAAGTTCTCTTGTAATTTGCCTGGGGCTTCCTCACGAGGACTACGAGAATGAAACAGTGAATAGTATTATCAGTTTAGTTTAATTGCTAGCGTTTTGGACACTTGTTTTTAGTTCCATACCATAAAAGTAAAAAACGGAACCCTTATTACTTCGTTGTCCATCTGTATGTCTAGCGCCTGCAATTTGACCGGCACCTACACCCTTCCACTGGAATACAGCAATGCAAATGCACAACTACTTGGCGGCAATACACCATGTGTGGTGGTTGTACTTCTCCAGACGAACTTCTACTGCTCACACTACCGGTACAAATTCTACTGCTACTCTTAGTTGCTCCTTTAGCGTGGGGGTGCGTGTAGGGTCTCTAAAGGGTACTCACCCTATAGTCCTAGGTTTATACGCAACCAACTAGACACACCAATTCCTACCTCCTTGTTTGGTTACCTCCGCATATAGCAACATAAATACAACCTACTTCCCCCCAACCGAAATAGGAGAGTTGGTTTAGTGCTAACCTCTCACTACACAATATTACAACATCTACAAACAAATGGCCACCTTGGGACGTATATTAAGCGCAGTGCTCCAATAATAAATTATATCGTTTAACTTTTGAGTAAGAAGGTTTTTATGACGTTTGACATGGCCTTCTTATTTCACACTGATCACTGATTAAAGATGAGCGAATGATAGATGTGCACGCATGCCAGTTTAAATCGTGACTGGAGTTAGCCAACATTATTAGTCTAGGAATTGCATGGGTTTACGTAAACATCATAATAAAATAATAAACCTAAATAGTCGTCGAACCGAATAAAATAATTTAAACCAGGTTTGAAAGACACTGCAATTTGGAAATTGGTTATGGGCAATAATTCTTGACGCTTCAAGAGAATTATTGCACTCATGCCTCATAAAACGTAATAAAAAACAAAGATATATAGATACTAAATCAAGGTAATAATCGGATGTAATCACGGTAGGATTAAATAGCCTTAATATTTATGTTTTGCGTTCTCTTCTCACATGAGAAAATGTAAGTTACGTACCTAATGCTTAAGTCAAAAAGAAACGTTTTGATATTAAATTAAGTCTGGCATGATCAAAAGCAACAAAGTCAATGTCAAAATATTATACTTTATTTAAATATAATATTTTTAATACTAAGTTTAGCACTTGTTCAGCCCTATATAAACAATAACAAGGAAAATAACAAGCGAGAAACCCCTAATGGAAGGATTACATTATTTTTGCGAGCATGATCCAAAAATAGAATTAATGATTATTTTATGATCGAGACAGTATGTCACTCGTTGAGAATAAGTGGCTGGTAATTGTTTGTAGCGACACGCGACACTGCGTGTGTGCTTTAATTGAAATTTACAAAATTTGCTCCAAAATGGAGTTAATTGGTCTAAGACACAAATTTATCAGTTATACTTTTAACAATAAGGTTACTGTTATTTTTGTTATGTTTTGCAACAGCAAAAAGTGTGAAGGATAATTCGAAACTAAACAGTTGAAAAAACAATTACACTTAGAAAAACTCTAAAATTTCTTGACCAATATTTCTTTGTTTTGAATGCCTCTATACTAGGAAAAAAAGAAAACTAGTAAATACCCAAAGGCAATAACAAAATATTAAAAAAATTGGTTATTTGCAATTTTTGGTGGTAAGAAGTTATCTTGTTTAATTATAAAAAGGAAAAGATACTCGCTTTTTTGTTTTAAGATAATATAATTTAACTTTACACAATTATGAGTTTGTTGCGCTTCATCATGAAGTTTTGCATCCACTTTATCAGTAGTACAAAAAAGGACAAAAAAGACGCAAGGACCTTTCATGCAGAAATAAATGTCTCAATTCAGATTGTCCAACTGACAATCTACATTAACGCGAGCGAAGCCGCGGGCATAAAATAGATTTACATAATCTCATCATTAAAATTTATAGATTATTCAAAACTCCTTTGGTTCTCATTGTTAAACATTTTGATTGGGCTATTTCTGTGAAGTGTTGGACACGGAGCATTAAACCAAGATAGAAAGCTGATATAGACATTCTCGACAAACGAGATAGATAGAAACCATGAATTCGCAGAGGCATAATCCTAATATATAAAACACAAAAATTGGTTCTACCTATGTCTGTTGTAGACTTTGAAACCATCCAACCGATGTACGCCAAAACTTACATTACAAAGGCAATAATGCGACGATGGTTAGACCATTAAAACAATGCAATAGGTATTATTTTTTTAGCGTAGCAGCAAACGCTAGATTTCCGCTACTTATCAAAATAATTCAATTAAAATGTCAGGACATTGATTATATCCAAAAAATGGAGTTTTATTAAAATTAATAAATATTCATGAACATTTAATTCCCCATTCCCGAAGCATTCTAGTCTCAAACTAAGCATATCTGATATTATCCCATAGTACAGGGTTTTTTAGTTTAGGGCTATGATACATATTAAAACCTTACACATCTATATTCGTGGCTATCGAATGGTGAGAATCGAACCAACAACTTACAGAACAGAAGGCAGCGCTCCCATTGAGCTGTGAGGTTAGTCAAAATTTATACAACGAAGAAGACAGGCTAACCAAACGAAAGCCCATTATTGGAAAAAATCGCTTTCTAAACCTAAAAACCCGTAAACTTAATTAAACAATTTAACTGTCTACAATTTGACCTTGATTCCATTGCCATAACAATCTATCCGTTAAAACAGCAGAGCAGAAAACGCCATTAAATAACGTCCGAAAACCCAACGACTTGTCACATCCTCTCCTTGTACCCCCAAGTCTCATAAACTCAATACAATACTGCGGTCAGCCCTTAAGACATGTTCCTTCAAGCAGAACCAATCTCATTAAAGAATTTACAACCTTATAGTGCAACTTATAATAAAACTCAAAATCCCTTAGCACAATGCTTGTTCTTATCTAATTTTACAAAACTAAATAGTTGTATGTATAAATTACGTCATGGTAGTTTATACTTTAAATTCTAAGGCGGAGATTAGATAGTGGCTTGTATTTTTGAGAGTATAAGTTAAAACTTAGGGGCAGACACAACCCTATCGTCATGGTGCACGGGCTCATGATAATCAGCAGCGAAACAACTATCCGTACCAGCCTCTAATGTTCCCACTGCAGGGACACCGGCCTATTCTCGATAATTGAGGGTGAATGGGCTCTGATCTACCACGGGAGCCCACTCCGGTTTGGTAGATGTCACGTGTCTTCGAATTTTTGGTTCTAAGACATGCCGGTTTCCTCACGATGTTTTCCGTCCCCGTTTCGAGAACGTGGTATTGCGCACATAAATTTTTTAATTGCAAAAACTCATTGGTGCACTTATGGGTTTGAACCAGCGACCTTCAGATTGAAAGTCGACGTCTGTGCCCCTGGGCCACCATGCTCTCGAAACAACTAACTTATTGTGTAATTCACTCCAGAAATTCTTAGAAGCTATATGCTTGTGCCAAGAATAACATCTGTACCGAATCATTGATCAAACGTCATGAATCATTATAAATTTTGGGTGTGGTGAAGAATTTCCTTCAATTCGAAAGTCTCAAAAGATTACTACATAAAAACACATTTATTTTTATGTCATGGCAACAATAACATGTAATATTTCTATTCCTATGCCGATATTCAATTCGAAAGTTCGCTTGAGAATTTCATGTGCGCAATAAACGTTCTCATAATCGGGGAAGGAAAACATTGTCAGCGGCATCTGAAAGAATCAATCACTCTTCCCTTAGACAAAATTCGAAGCCAATGTGATATTTGCTAATCTGGATTGGGTTACCGTGGTAGATTACCGTACCAGCCTCTAATGTTCCCACTGCAGGGACACCGGCCTACTCTCGATAATTGAGAGTGACTGGGCTCTGGCCTACCACGGCAGCCCAATCCGGATTGGTAGATGTCACATGTCGTCGAATTTATGGTTCTAAGACATGCCGGTTTCCTCACGATGTTTTCCGTCACCGTTTCGAGAACGTGGTATTGCGCACATAAATTCAAACGCACCTGTGGGTTTGAACCAGCAACCTTCAGATTGAAAGTTGGCGTCTGTGCCCCTGGGCCACCACGCTCTTTTTGTGGTAAATTAAATCCCATTCAATTCGTGTGAGTTGATCTGAATCAGGAAACCCGCTGAATATCATAAATGTTGACAGTATTACGTCATACATTAAAAAAACCCAAAAAATATATCAATAATACAGTTATTTGTAATTATTGTATTATATTATATTTCGATGGCAGGTGTTAGTTTTGTGTCGGGAGTTATTTATGTGTCCGTTAGTAATTGGCTTATTAATGTTTCCTGATATAAAATTGTATTTTTGAGTTATGAAATGAGACTAGTTCACTACACTTGGTAGTTCATTATAACTTTAAAAGCTGGTCTAGTGATTCGAAGATGTTTAGCACACTGGTCTGATAGGGTGAGAGGGCGTGGGACATATCCTGCTTAAGTGGTCAGACAGCACAGGCCAGGTAGAGAGTGGTCTCTCAGTGGCTTCATCGAACATGTCGGAACACGTTGATGACAATATTGATGACGTCACTATAGGCACTATTTTGGGGGCTCATTTTGCTTGCGTCTGAGTACCCTCAGAATCCCTACACGTAACCCCGGGGGATGCGAAAGAATTAACCCAAAGGAACAGTCGAACTCACCAAGTTCGGAGAAGTACTGCCATCGCATCTGGTAATCCGTCGGCAAGCAGCGGTGCACTCGCATTTCTGTGTTTTGGTGGAAGTTTGAGGTTGCCGGTGAGACATTATATTCCCGTCTCAGGTGACGAGACTTGGGTCTTCTCATACTTAAATCGGGATCTAAGTCGTCTTATTGTTGTTTATGGGCGTTCAAAACACTATAAGTCGAAGCCTGAAATAATGATTCAATTGAAATCATTTATTTCTTCCAACATTAGCGCACTGTACCAAATAAAACGTAAAATATGTAAGCATACAAAATTAATTGTCACCAATATAAAGAATATTACTTTAAAGTGTTGCAGTATACATTTCAGTAATAACAATTATGCCGGAATATCGGTGAGTAAAGAATACCGTAAAATTCATTCGCAGGAAACATTGATTTAATTTTTGAGACTTTACTATTGCCAGAATAAAGTTATGAACATGTAAAAAATATTACATGAAAGTTTTGCTCTTTCGTGGCCAAATAAATGATGAACAAATTATGACTTATACCCATTTCCCAACTTATTTTAATTTCCAATTTGACAATACACTATATTTTTCTGTATATTTCTAATTATATAGTTTACTAGCGACCCGCCCCGGCTTTGCACGGTTAGTATAGCAACAGTGTCGTATCAGAAACTACCCGTGCGAAGCCGGGGTGACTTGCTAGTGTATTATACATTATAAACCTTCCTCTTGAATCACTCTATCTATTATATTAAAAAAAACCGCATCAAAATCCGTCGCGTAGTTTTAAAGATTTAAGCATAAGCATTACATAGGGACATAGGGACATAGGGACAGAGAAAGCGACTTTGTTTTATACTATGTAGTGATTATACAGGACTTCTCTAGGTTTTAATTACATACCTAAAGCTTATTACAATTATAAATGTATGTTAAATTTAATTACCTATATCAATATCTTCCCAGGCACTTCGGTATGTAAGGAACTCTGCAGTATTACCTTAAAAGCCCAAAATATTGTAATTAAGCGATGCTTTTTCATAGTTATGGATGGTTTAATTTCAAAAATCAACCCAGAACCTTCCATCCCCTCAGTAGCACATTGCCATAAATCCTCAAAGTTAAGAGCCTTGACCGACTGCACCTTGAAACGAGGGTATTAATATAAATAAAGGATTCAACTTCCGGTTAACGCATCGCCGGCGACCAAATACGTAAATATTCAAATTTCGCTGTCTCTATTGTCTTGGGCGGCTGCGGAAGTTACAAGCGACTAGTAAAATATAGAAAACTATAAAACTGCTTTATTAAACTATGGCAGTTTAATGTCCATCCAAACATTTGTATTTATAATTTAATATATTCTGTTGATAAATGACGAATGATTGCAAAACCCACATACGATGACAGATCGCTAGTGGTCACCACACCTGTAGGTAAAATGAGGGGACACACGGCCGATCACAACATTGGTACACCGCAGCTAGAGAAAGTGGATATGATAATTGAACGAGCAGCGATGTGCGACCGGGACCCGATTGGTGAGGCATCGTTGATATTAGCATGGACATAATTATAATCATAATAATTAAAATATTACCAAATAGATCTGAAGGTTGAGATTACTCGTATGAAGCGCTTAGTGGTCACTATAGTGCCAATTGTTTTATCTACTACTGTCATCATCCCCAGGCAATTATTCCAGTCTCTTAACATTTTAGATTTACCGAGACACACTTATATTCACCTCCAAAAATCAATGTTGCTGAAAACATGTAGGATAGTAAGAAGATTTCTACAAATTAGTTCTTCGAATATATTACCTATCATTACAAGCAATGCAAGTTGAACCAGCTCGTGGGCACTCAACGGATTTGGATGAAATTTTGGTACTACGATAGCTTATATCCTAGGATAACACATAGAATACTTTTGATCCCGAAAAACCGCAGATAAACAGCAAAATCATACAAATCGGTAGATACGTTCGAGATACGTGAAACAAATAAATATATATCACTAATAATAAAACGGTGAATGTTTGTATACACATGTTTGTGCTCATGCTCAAATGGGTCAACGGATTTGGAGGAAATTCGACATCAGGATACTATTATAATAAGATAGTTTGAGCGCAAAGGACTAACAAACATACACACATATAATATTAGTATCATAGTATTTCCTATCCACATATTTCAACCGTTGTCGTCCTAACAACACGCGCTCTACCGCGTTATCAATCATATACTTTAGTAATCCGCTTGGAGGCAGATTTTATGCAACTACCTGCGCCTTGATTATACACTAATATATCGCGCCATGTTGATATGCAATTAGGTAATGCAATAGATTAATATTTGAATAAATGGCCTAATGAGATTTATGTATATTACGGGTAGATCGTTATTTCAATTAGTGTTGCTATTAGTAAAAATAAATGATTATCTACCATCGCAAGTAGAAGTAGCTGCTGGAGTTAAATAATTGGATAATTGGAAGTAATTGGATGAAAGGTAATATGGTAATTGGATTGGATTCCAAAAAAATATTTTATGTTCTTTTTAATGGTGAAATCTTAGGTTTCATACATTAATCTTTATTTATGATGCTAAGAAATGTAAACTCATATCAAGTCTCAAATACTTGAACTGTTTTATAGTCCTAAATAAAAACATTATTTTTGTACAATATGTGCCGCTATTTTATAGGCAGGTATCATATCGGTAATGCTTCTGGTATTGATAAAGTCCATCTTATTATATCGTGTCAGTAGCCAACTCTAGTGTCGGAGTTTTCAAGCCACCTGAAGGCTTTCGACATGGCTTATCAACTAAAATAGCCGGTATCGACATCTTAACGTGCCTTCCGAAGTGCAAGTGCTCAGTTCAAGTGCCACTAAACGGTCACCCATCCAACTACTGACCGGGCGGATAGTTGCTTAACTCAAATGATCTGTAAAGATCATAAAGGCACTGCTACAGATGGTGCTAAAAGTACAAGTAGTTGATAGCTCAATTGGTAGTAGCTCTGCCTTCTGCGCTGCAGGCCGTGAGTTCGATTTCCACTCACGGATTTGTGTAACGAACATAGATTTTGTTTTTGTGTCTGTGTCATAAATGTAGTTATTTACAAAAAAGTAATCCTACATAAGTATTATATAAGTTATCTGGTTCCCATAGTACAAGCTATGCTTAGTTTGGGGCTAGATGACGCTGTGTGAAATGTCCATGAAATATTTTTTTATTTATTTATTTTAGTATCGGCCAAGTGTACCAATTCTGTGCAGCAGTAAATAGTGATAAGAAATTGAAGAAGTATTTAAACTTACTTCCAACTTGTTATTTTGATATGTAAGTTTTCGCAATATCCAATCAGAAACGGAAAAAAAATGTCTGCACATGTTTGCAATATTGCAACATTATATAACGCGGATCATCCATTCCGTGGGAATTTATAAATTAATTCATGTAAGTGGGTCAGGCCTTAGCAATCAAAATTATATATCTTCTTTTGAGCATTCATTAATTCTCTTAGTTTTAACAATAAAATTGATTAATTTCGTTGTGCAGTCTAATAGGAATCAGTAAATCAGAGTTGGTAAACATTTCAAAAATATGATTCCTTTTAATATTTTATTTTGGCTTGTATGACTATTAGGCATCAAATTAAGAGTAATACATTTTTTTTTAACGTTTAAACGTTAACACAATCGTACCTATGCACTAGGATTCCTGTGTCGGAGATGGCATGGACAAACACAGAAACACAAGACAGATATATATATATTAATTATATTCGTTTGATAGCAGTAGAAAGGTAACCATTCAACATCAGGTGGGCCCTCAGCTCGTTCCGTCATCAGAGTAGTATAAATAGAAGAAGAATATATGTAGTACATTTTGTAAATATGTACATTGAATATGTATAAACACAGAACAAACGTCTTATCCAAGTAACTTGAACCCCGGAATCCAAGAACACCAGCGGAGTCTTTGACCAAATTTCAATATATCCTACATGCAATTCGCTCAAAAAGTTATTTTCAGAACGATTTACTTAATTATTGTTATTCTATAAATATAACTTGATTTCTTCTTTATTTGTTTTAATAACAACTAATTAGTAATTAGTAAACTGTCTTCTAAAGATATGACTTGGTTCTTTCTGCATTTTTAGGATTTTGTTAGGTGCACCTATCCTAGGTGTAAGCAGGGGTTTTTCGTTGTAAATAATATTCTTTTAGAATAATAAATTATAATATTTTTTCTTTTACGACGTAGTAGTAGGTCGTCTGCAGGGTTCGAAATTACGAACGAAGTTGTGGACACATTCAGTATTGAATAAAGAAGGAACTGACCAATCGTAAATGTAAATCATTAAAGAAACAACAAATCCAATCCAGCATTAGAAATAAGCTTAACTCGATTAGAGGAAGAACAAGACTTCCGCATTGCCCAAGAATGCAATCACTTAGCGCCAAAGGGCAAAGAGTATACAACTTAACATAAACTCGCCATATTTCCAGTAGAATTGATATTCGTTTGTAAATTATTTTATACGAGAGGTATTATACTCACTTACAAATTCACTTTAGAGTTCCCTGATGGTTGGTTGGTGTAAAATGTAAATTAGGAATGAAATCGGCGTCTCGTTGTCTGCTTCTATTTTATGGTGGGTTTGAACTGATCTTTCTAATATTTCTGTTTTGTTGCCAGTATTTCTGCCGTCGGACTTAATTTAAAGTGTGAGGATTAGTTAATATGTAGTATAATTTAGATATTATTGTTAAAAGAATAATAATAATACAATGATTTTAGAAAAAAATCTACTTCAATACCTCGATCCCTTGTTTCTAGCGTCTCGTTGAATGTTTTGTGAAAAAAAAAAAACATATAAATCTGTCTACAATGGGCGAATAGAAAAGTAGGATAGCATTTTGTTTACTTGGATAACATATTTTTTGCAATTATTTTGGTTTAAAAACCATCAATTGAATCGATTTTCGTGAAATTTCAATCTGAGATTATGTTCGGTAAATCGTAATGGCATACACTTATATTATAAAGGCGAAAGTTGTGTTTGTATGTTTGTTACTGTTTCACGCTCAAACGACTCAATGGGTTTGAATTTTGTAAACTCAAATTTGGTACCTGGTTAGTTTATATACTCAATACTCACTCAGTAATCCACGGCGCGGTTGGTTAAATAATATGCCAGTGTGAAATTATCTCAATGACTTCAAATATAAGCAGAACCCAAGACGCGATGTTGTCATGATCACTTAAACACACTTGACCACCAATTTAAATAGTTTGATAAATATATTTCGGCTTCAGATAGATATTAAGTAGCGGTAAATTGGAAGACATACATTCCGTAACATTTTCTTGTTAGAAAGATTTTATTTTATTAGGTTTTGGGTCTAAATATTTGTTCGTTTTGAACCTTGACTTTTATAATTGATTCAAATTAGCTCGTTGTAGAGTTAAGTTGGATTGCTGAACCATTTGCGATTAGCTTTTGACATGATCTAATCTTATTTATATGGCGTCGCAATACATTTTTGATTCCATCGAACGGTTACTAAATTTCATCATTTATTGACATTTTTGTGTATACATTAATATTCATTACTGCCATAAGTATTAGTATAATGCGATTGGCTTGTGCTATGCCTAAGTAAGTTTTATTACAATCTCTTTAATGTTTTGTTATTAAAAGTTTGCGTTTGATCCTAATTAGTGCTCGTGGCGTCATTTGAGTTGAGCTTCTCTCTGCCCGGTCAGTACTTGGATGGGTGACCGTTTAGTGGCATTTGAATTGAGGGCTTCCATGCTTCCATGCGTAAGATGTTGGTCCCGGCTATCTTAGCCGATAAGCCATGACGGAGGCTGCTTGAAAACTCCGATACCAGAATTGGCCGCTTACTCATACGAAAAGAAGAATAAGAAGACCCTAATTAAGAATTTATTATTAAGTTGATAAATGTGAAAATAGTTTCTAAATTTTTGTCGTGACGCATGAAACTGCGTCGAAATATTGGGGATCGACAAAACTCACAAGTCGTGGTATCTAAATATCTCGGCAGTATACAGTTTCCGTTCTGTACACATGCCACATTCTTTTATCTACACTCAAATGCAATGTAATAGGTGCAAGCAAACATGCATATTGACTGAGTACTTTGATATTCGGGTGCGAACTCGTTACTTGCATCAGTGATCTAATTATGGCTAATTATCTGGTTCTTCACCTTTAGGGCTATGGGAAATTTATTTAGTTATAAAATTAGCTCGGCAGTGTATGATTGATCAACAATGTATTTACCTACTTCTTTTGCAGTTGAAAGATCGTGGTCAATCTTGACCTTTTACGCAAAAAAGATGCTTTTAAGTTTTACGTGTTACTAGTTCCCAAATAGACCGATTTTGATGCGGTTTTTTTCCGTTTGGATACTGTCGTAATCATTTATGAAGATCAGGCCAGTACGCCAAGTTGAAGATTTTTACATTTTCGTAAAATGAACTTATAAATTACAGGGGTAAGAGTAGTTCTAAAAATAAGTAGTCTGAATATTTAAATTATGGTCTGAAATATTTTACTTCATAGCAATGTTATTATCTGTCAAAAAAGTCCATGTATTTTTGAGCACTATAACTATTTTACACGCTTAATGGAAACCCGTCATAACTGAAGCTGCTTTGTGACAAGGCGAAATTAGTGTTTACGCGTTAGTATAAATTTGTTATAAAGAAGACTATAAAAATTATGAAAAAGTCTTTGTCAATACAGATTATAATGACCCCAAGTAAAGATTAGAATAGTAGTAATAGTTAACATTTCCGTTGGATTAAAGTGAATACAGAAAAAGAAGGATTTAAAACAGTGCTGGACCACAATCCCTCACTGCAATGTTCCTAGAGTGGATTCCTAGCAGATTCAGATTCGATCAATCTGGCGGGTCGTTGACACGTCGTAACATGTTCACGGTGATCTATCACAGATACGTTGAGACAACAGACCATGTTTGTTCCTTGCGCTCCCACGGGAGACAGGATGCCGGACAAAATTGTGAAATTTTTGGGAATTGAGCAGAACATTTCGTTTTTAAACTTCGACCAAAAAGATCGGACTATGTTAGACCGAGATATGTTTTATGTAACTAAAACATCTGATGGCTCATGTGATGTTAAGTGGTTACAAATGCAGGGTAAATAACAATATAATGTTAAGTTCGTTCTAAGTGGAAATGCCACCACACCTGGCAATCCGCTGTGGTGCACTCGCCTTGCTGTATTACGGTGGAAGGGTGTGAAAAGTGAAATTAGAGACATAACATCCCCGTCTCAGACAACTTGGGACTTGGGACTTCCCACACTTCGGTAGCGCAGGACCTGAGTCGGATTGCTGTTGTTACGAGTGGAGGTAACCATTTAAGATCAGGTGCTCTTCAGCTCGTCCTATCACATTTGTAATAAAAGAAAAAAGCAGTGACATTGTTCGCGTTAATAATATAAGTATGATATTTGGTGGTTTTAGTAAAAAAACCTTCGAAAAACCGATCCTTGAAAGATCTCGAACATCTATACTAACTTATGGCATACCTAAGCACCATATGACCGTCAGTTGTAAAATAGCAGGTGGCACACAATCTGTGCACCTATCAAAGATGAGAGACAGAGACGGTAGATAGAGCGGGACGGAACACTCGCCTTTCCGTTTCCGTTTTTATAAAAAAAGCACATCTGCACCTTGACGGATTCGAGAGACGTGTGGGAAGATGATTTTTGAAACTTGAGATGGGATATGATCTTTGTTCCGGGATTCTGGATAGCAAAAATCTAGTTTAATTATCCGCATACTTACAAAGTCAATAGACTTGTTTATTTTTAATCAATATAAGAACCTACCTACGTTCTGCGGTGGGCTATCCTAAGGGTCACTGCACTTCTCCGAGATCAAGAGTAGCCTATGTGTTAATCCAGGATATAAGCTATGGTGGTACCAAACTCATCCAAATCTGTTGAGCCGTTTGAGCGTGGACACGCGCAGACATACAAACTTTCGCCTTATATTAATGTGATATTTTTTAATAGGACATTTCGCATTTCACGCGGAATCTTTTATTACATTACATTTGGTACATACTTTTATCACCTGATTTTAAGTGGCCGTATTAAGTAATTGCATTAACTAAGTAAAGGTAAGTGGGGAAGGGAGGGTCCAGTGCTTCGGTCCATAGGTGGGATAACCCACTTTTTTATTGATATAATTCTACGCCTGACATGAAACTGCGTCGAAATATCGGGAGTCAACGAAACTCACAGATTATGGTAAATATCGGTACCTCGAAAATTAATGTTCATAACCATGATAGTTTTAAAATTTATAACACTGTATTAATTAAATAGTCTTATAATTATAGCTTTTATTAAAACATTTGTTCACAATGCCTCTATATTTATCTTACACGTAAGCTAACACTAAAAAGGTGTGTACACTATAAGTAAATAACGTTTAAAAATAGCCTTCTACCAGCACGATGCATGCTGGAATCATAACTCATCTACATACCTTCCAGAGAATTACTAATTCGGGTTATTCTGATGTGATCAGACGATTTTAAAGCGAGCCAAATACGTGATTGGATTAAGCATCATATAAATTAACAAGTTTTACTTAAGGATTAGTGTAGAACTTAAGATGTCTTATTTGGAGACAAAAAATAATAAGACAGACATATTGACATCGACTTTGTACATCAACGCTTATGAAAGACAAAAATATTATTAATAAAACATGATCGGTACCTTCTACTGCCTTATCCAAGAATTATTAATTTTTTAATTCTAAGTCAAAGTAAAAAAATATTCTATAACTTGAATTTAAAAAAAATCTTATTCAAACCCTATCCGCCCCACCATGGCGAAGTAACTTGGTTATTTCATTATTAAACGGTGATTGATTGGTAGATGGCATAAATCAAGGCGATTTCAGAGACAACTAAAATAAATATATAAAAATAAATGTCTTAGCTTTTTGTCTGAGTTTGAAGAAAAAGAATCTTGCACTTTTATAAATCGGTGGACTAAAATCTAAAACAGGGATAACAAAAGTTACAAATTGAACAAACGTGTTGATTAAATGATAGCCCAATACATCTGTTAGGACGCCTTAAATTGATGTTTTTTTTTTTTTATAATTAACCTCTAAACAAAGCTAAAAAGTCCAATTTATACAAAAAGTCTTAAATTACAAAAAAAAATCGTACTAATAAAACGCGATGATATATTTCTAAACGATCATCAGAATAGTTCCGGACAGAGCAGTTTATTTTTAAATAACCCTTTATAGGGGAATTAGTTCATTAAGGAGTTTTTATACATTTCTATTTCGATGTAGCGCCATGTGCTCCACGATCCACATTGTTGAAGTGTTCAGGAAGTAGGGTAAAAGAATGACATTGTTACTTCCTATTATCAGGAGATATATTTTTAGGGTCATTCTTTATAACTCTTAGGCCTGCAACGCTTGTTTTTTTTTTCAGGGGGAAATACTTTGCGTATATCCCACGCCTTGAGGAAACGTGAGGTTAGGTGTGTCTCGTGCCCAATACTACTTATAATGACAGTGGCCGGAAGCGGCTCCAACGATTTAGATGAAATTTTGTTTTTGGATAGGATTTGCTATATAAGTTCACTGTTTAATTGTATTTCTTGTACAAACGCATATTTTTACAAAAAGAAATATTTTTTATTGATAATTGAATACAGTGCCATTTTGTCAATTTTTGTGGTACTTAATTGGTAATCTACTGTTATTTGAAAAGAATTATAACTTCAGATAAAACGAGCGAAGCTCGGTCGCCCAGGTACTTTACTGTAAAATGTCACATCAGTGTAGAATAGGGCCGCAGAAGCTCAAGCTTATTATAGTTAGATTTGAATCAAGTAGCTATAGAGATAGCTGACGTCATATCAGTATATTCCCATTCATATCGGATTTATAATAGTCTGCATATGTTATCAGATTTCAGTCTGTAGACATCCGATACCTTTAGAAATCTTAGCTAATCGTTTCTCACCCCACCCCCGAGCCCCGAGCGCAGGTATCCGCGCAATTGTACAAATATCCCTGCGGATATCCTTCCTTTTTATCCCGAAGGATAAACTGCTTTATCGCGATGCATCACAACCATTGCTGGATTCAATCACTGATTTAAATAAACAGAGGAAGTTCGGCTGCATTTTTTATATGTTTATTACCTCGTTTTTCATCAAATTCATCAACCTACTTGGAAAATTATTTTTTTTATTTGAAAGAACATGCGTTCATATTTGTCCCATAGAAATTTTATTAAAATCGGTTCAATAGTTTGGTAGTTATATCAAAATAACTGGAAAACTATGTCATCCAAATAAACGATTTTGCATGTTTTGCTTTCCTGTGACTTATTCCTCTGCTCTGCTTTTAGAACTCACATATTGATATTGCACCAATAAATAAAAATTTATGTCATAAAATAAATACTGCAAATATTTTTATTACTACCTTAATTTTTTTTAAGAATGTCTTTTGTAACAATATTGATGTGACAAAAATGTTCTCAAAAGAAAAAAAACACGCAGTGGTTGATTTCCAAAAATTCCGCTCACGATTTCCGGCCCAGATATTGTGTGCACAAGTGGGCAGAAAGTGGATCCGAATCATATTCCTGGCACAAGTGACTTCCTGAGGATATGTGGAGCAATGAAAGTCAAGGATGCAGCTTGACCTAGCTTCCGATCCCACGATAGATGTATTAAACACTAGCGATCCGCCCCGGCTTCGCACGGTTGGTAAAGCATCAGTGTCGTATCAGAACCCGTGCGAAGCTGGGGTGGCTTGCTAGTGTATTATACATATAAACCTTCCTCTTGAATCACTCTATCTATTAAAAAAAAAACCGCATCAAAATACGTCGCGTAGTTTTAAAGATTTAAGCATACATAGGGATATAGGGACAGAGAAAGCGACTTTGTTTTATACTATGTAGTGATTTGGTGAGTATCTTCTTAACCAAAATATTTTTAATATATGATTTAAATCTCTGGATCGTAAGCTTGGCAGCCTTTTCCGCAAGTTTATTAGAGAAACATACCGTACCAGCCTCTAATGTTCCCACTGCAGGGACACCGGCCTACTCTCCATAATTGAGAGTGAAGGCTCTGATCTACCACGGGAGCCCAATCCGGATTGGTAGATGTCACATGTCGTCAAATTTATGGTTCTAAGACATGCCGGTTTCCTCACGATGTTTTCCGTCACCGTTTTGAGAACGTGATATTGCGCACATAAATTTTTCAAGTGAAAAAACTCAATGGTGCACGTGTGGGTTTGAACCAGCGACCTTCAGATTGAAAGTCGGCGTCTGTGCCTCTCGAAAAACGTACACAATTGATAAATTCATATCGAATTTTATGTACCTATATCTAAACCCATCAGGTCAGGTTCTAAAAATTTAAATACCTACTTTATCATAGATAGCCCAATAAGCTAGAAATAAACTGCATATCGTAACGCGAACCCCTTTCGTAAATCATAGCTTGTAAAGGGGTGTGAATATATTAAGCTGTGATTTGTGTGGTGAAACAAATTGGTTAAAACATGAAACTAGTTATGGTTACTTTCGTTACAGATGCAGTTCTCAATATTTATTAAAATTAAACTTGTGAAAAAGTGGTACTAGACAATTTTTACATTAGTAAAAGTAAAGCGCGACTCGTGTTATAGGAATTTTCGGTAAATAACGCCGTTGGTCGCAAGTCGGGACAATATTAAATTATCAAAAAATACTGAGTGGATGTGTCACTATTGATCTTTTCCAATGATTTTAAAAAGTTGAAGGATACGGCGAGCTTTTACATTACGCTAATAAATTATACTTTTTTTAAAACTTTGTTGAAATAAAGTATAAGCACAGTTTTAAAATTACCAATGACATGTTTAATATGCAACACCGATATAGTCAGAAAGCAAAAGCTATAACAATTGAAATACTTGAAGTGCTACGATCTCTTTTCCTATTGTAACTAACGGCAAATTGAGTGCATGCACCTAATTTAAACGGTTCATCTATAGAGATGTAAACAGCTAGCTAGTAAACAGTTTCTCATTTTAATATATCGTTAAGATTTGCTACGAACTTTGTCGAAGAATATCAAATAGTGTGCAAGTGGCTAGAAACCTTAACGATAGCAAAAAAACTGCTTTGGATAATCCCAAGACGCCTGCTTGTGTAATCCACGCTCACAAAACGTAATTTACTTTAATAATTAGCAATCCATAATTAGATGGATAAAGTAGGTGAAAATGCGTACTTTCGTCAGAACAAGTGGGTGAAGATGTAACCTCTTGAAACATCTTAAACTTACGTAATCGGTTTGCAATTCACAGCACGTTACGTAATAGTTTATATCAAATGTAAATATATGAAAGGAAACTAAATTGATATTTTTTCTTATTTTGACATAAAGGTTAACTTTGGCGTGTCAAACTTCTGACTATTTTCTGGCTGTGATATTAGTATGAACTTTGTATTATTGAGACATTTCTGGGTTACCAGGTCATTCCGCACTGATTATGTATATTTTAAAATGTATAAAAAAATAATAGGTACCTAATTTATTGACTTGTAGCTCACTTGGTAATAGAACTTGCGTTCGATTCCTAACCAGGACAATCATTTGAAAACGAACATAAATAGATGTTTGTTCTGAGTCAAGGTGCTAATACATATGTAATTTACGTATGTATTTCCAAACAAGTATTGTCTAAGTATTCTGTTATAAATTTGGTTCCCATAGCACAAGCTATGCTTTGTTTTTTAGGGCTAGATGCCGCATTCAATTTGAAGAAATTATTTCAATAAAAGCTTGAAGAAACTTAAAGATAATGACCCTTCTTTGTTCTGCCATGAAACCAAACTCAAATAAAATAAAATATTGCTATAAATGATTCACGTGAATTTGCAACCCTCTTTACAACCCACCTGTTAGATGTGATTTAATGTTATATTAAACGGGCCCAGCCCCACGAAATGGCCGGAAATGGCGTCGATTCGCGAGATTTTGACCAAATGGTGTTCTGGCAACATCGTTTCGTTCTTTATTTAAATTTTATAGGGTCCCGTTTAGGAAACCTGATACAAGTCGACGTCTGTCTGTCTAGCTAAACTATTTTGGAATAAAATCATAGTTGTAGTCAGTACATTTTTTTTGCCATATATCTAAGATTTCGTTTCCTAAGCTTAGTGGAATGCATGCGTTTAGTAATCACAGTTTAGAGGATTAATTATTAAAATTAGTTTATATTAATTTTTAACAATTGTTTTAACAAAATTCCTTAGTGAAAGTAACTTAAGGAATTAAAAAGGGACCCCAGGATTTCCTTTCACTACAGACGAAAATAAATAAAGAGGTGCATGAAATAAAAGAAATAATTTACAACCAAAGGGCTGTTTTTTGATATTAAAGACGTAGGGTAGGTGAGGGATGTACACTGTTTCCGCCGCGGAACGGGTTGAGACACATGCAACACAGATTTCCGGTAAGGCTGTAACACCTGGCTGAAAAATCCACTTTTTGTTATATCAAACCCCTTAGGAAGAATCCTTCGCCCTCCTTACCTTTTTTCTTTCTTTTTATAAATCATTTTTGTCTATAGTTCCGCCGTATGGTTTGTTCTATTTATAAATTTTGAATTTCGATCGTTATCGGCAACTTTTGGGCTTTTTTCTTGTATGCATATGGCTAAATCTAATTTTAGGTTAGCATGTGCCAGTTTGCAGCAGACGGTGATGTCATTTCTGAAAAGGGTTCATTTAAAAAGGTAATGCCAATTATAGAACATGACATTCCGTTTTACGATTGTAAGAACAAAGATTTGTGGGAAATAATATCTTACGTGTATGTCGATGATTTGTACAAAGCAATGAAGATGTATTGATCGATAGAGTTTTTAAAACAATGATAGAAATCAAACCCTGATCTTTAATTGACAAATGATCCACACCAAGTGAAACTCAGAGTAGGGGGCAAATTAACAACCACATTTAAAAAACCGATTCACAAGTACTTACCAATTTTTTTCGAGCAAACTTTGCGTTACTTGTTAACATCCAAGTTTAAAAATGTTATGTACCAGGTAACAATCTTTATGTATTGTACATCCCAAAACTTAGCCCGAACGGGAATCAAACTTACTTTGGAGTTATTAACCCTGTCAACCAATAAGCTGGTAATATCAACTAACTTAAGATCCATATATTCTACTAGCGACCTGTCCCGGCTTTGCACGATAGTACAGTGTGTGTGGCGCAGGTTATAATACAATTACATGATTACTAGTACATGATTTTGATCTATATCATAAAGTTTAGCCAGCATTACCAATAAAACGCCAAAAAAAATAGTTTTTAAGACATCATTACAAATCATTGAAATTCTCGGCTTTTTTCTACTTCAATATACATATTCGTCCAGATTACTTTTTCTAAATGGTAGTAAAAATAATATCAAAATCAGTTGCTTAGTTCTTTTAAATAAAAAAAAAAAACACTTATAAGAAGTAGGTAAGCGGAGAAACAGATAGACGAAAAATTGCTTTATACTACTTAGAGATAATGATTTTCTTATTTTAACATACCGTGTGCACATCCGTGTGACTGCCATTAGGACATTAAGTTTTAAAAAGTAATATAATGTCTATGGTTAATTTGAGCGAGACAGATGATGTCGGACTAATGGACGCGATTGGTGAAAGTGAAGAGTTTGCACTCTGACCCGCGATGGAATGTGATTGGACGTCTAGCGTGCAATTGTGAGCACCTTTTGATTTGTGGATTTAGCGAAAATGGTGATTCATCAGACGCGTATCCGTATCCAGTAAAATAATCTCTAACGTTTTCACTGGAGGGATACAAGCCTACTTGACAGCTAAACCCTATCTAAACAAAACTATTTCAATAAACCCTGTTAGTATATTTTGTTGCTGACTGCCCCATAAATCTGTTAATAGATAATAAGGGTATTCGACCGGAATAAAATATATTACTAATAGAAGATATTATTTAAATATTATAAAACTGATACCCTAGGGTATAACTCAAAATACCATCCAAAACTTTAGTGCCGAGATACGAGATACGCAAAATAAATTAATTTATAAGTAAATATACTAGTATTGCTCGTTTAAGTAATAAGTATTATAGTAATAGTAGGTAACATTACATTTGGCGTTTATTTATTTATAAGGACTCCCAACACAGGATACACTGAACATACAACTTAAAATAGGCAAAGGTCTTAGATAATAGTGGTCTCGCAATTATAGGGTGTCACAGCATGTTAATAGAGACAACTAGACAACAGTTTAAAAAGTTATTATGAGTATACGAGAAACGTCTCATTCTGCTCAAATCAGGTCCAAGGGTCGTTTTATACGAGTGAGTATTAATATATATTTTAATTTCGTTCATTTACAAATTTCAAATGTATCTAAAATCCGACTAGCAAGCGAGTATGACATGAATTCGTACCTGCGCAGCGACCTCACATGCGCGCGCGCAATCATCGAGTACAGTTAATCGCAGATTAATGCACTGCCTGACCCCTTGCCCTGTAAGCGTGAAGATACGCCATCTGTCAATATAAAACGGATTGATCGGAATGTTGATGGTGGTTTTTTCATCAAATAATGTGATTTGATGAATAGTGCCTTCGATTCTGTTTGACAATCTATTTCAAAACGCAAATTGGTTAGATTGTTCAAAGAAATGGATTTATTTTTAACTATCATCGTTAGAAACATTATTTTTCGAGGTATAGAAATATTTACCATGACTTTTAAATGTTATTGACTCCCGATATTTCGACACAGTTTCATGCGCACTCACAAATCATGATAAATATCTTGGTAACTCGAAATTCGGGATGGTAGTGTTGCTCGCGTCTGTAGGTAAACCCTCAGAATCCCTACACGTACCCCCTGGGTGGTGCTAAAGGATCAACCAAAAGAAGCAGTAGAACTTGTGCCAAGTTCGTCCGGAGAGGTACTGCCACCACACCTGGAATCTGCCGCCAAGCAATAGTGCTCGCATTATTGTGTTCCGGTGGAAGTGTGTGGGTGCCGGTGAAATCACATGCGCATGAGACGTATCATCTCCGTCTCAGGTGATGGACGCAGCAGGATGAGTGCGACTCAGTGTAAGACCAAAATCTTATATTGAGTCGCATTACTGTTGTTATGGGCGGGGGTCGCCACTTACCACCAGGTGGGCCCTCAGCTCGTTCCGTCACATTATCACATAAAAAAAAAAACTATCATAGAAGGTAAATGTTTAAAAACTGTATAGGTACTATTTGTCTGCCCATAATTAAGTACCTTAATTACTGTTAGCGTAAGCATGTTTGTGTACCTAATCATATGTTTTCGTAGATGCTCAAATAAACTTCTATTTCTTTCTTTCCCAGCTTACTATACCAAGTGCTAACAAACTAAATTGGCGAATGCAAATACAATTATAAAAATAGCCAGCATAAAGATAAGCCGTAAAACTAATTGTAATGTAGGAAAGTCTTAATCGCAGAATGCGCCTAATAGCTTAAGAAAGTGAGAGTAACCATGGACAATTGTATGCTATTCTATGAATTAATTCCCATAACATTTAATATCAATTCGCTATGCTTAACATGAAAAGAATTCTTGCTGAGATTTGTTATACGTACTAGCATTCCCTGTAGTAGTTTGCAGGAGTCATGAACCAACACAGAAGCACAAAACAAACACCCAAGACCCGAGATCATCGTTTTTTACGCTCATAACACAAGTTACCCCTACTGGGAATTGAACCCAAGACTTCTCGCTTCGAAGGCAGAGGGTAGCTAGCAACTAAGACACGGAGTCTTCAATATATATTACTTTTCCTTAATACTTATTATTTTATTAATGACAGGTAGGAACGGGTTGAAGGCAAACCTGATGTTAATTAGTTACCTCCACCCAATACAACAGCAATACGACTTAAGTATGAGAAGACGTTGCATACGGGTGCGCGCGTAACTGTTGTTACATCTCATGCACCTGTGATTTCACTAACACCCACACCCTTCCACTAGAACACATCAATACAAGTGCATCACTGCTTGCAGATTACCAGGAATGGAGACGGTACTACTGCAGACGAACCTGGCACAAGTTCTGATACGGTTTCTCCTTTGGCACCACCCAGTTACGTGTTGGGATATTAAAGGGTCCTCACATAGGGACGCGAGCAACTGTCCCCCCCTTTTTTTTTTTTTTCGTGGGGAAATCCTTCATCGGTACCCGCCCTCCCTTGGGGATGTTGGACGGGTTATGCCGGATTCTTACCGGCTGAAAACCCCACGGTCCCTTCTAGACGCCTATTGCTGGGGCTACGGGAACGGCTTGCACTCTTCCGCGGCCCCAGCGGCAACTGTACCCCCCTAAAAATAGAATAGCATGAGCATAGAATTTTAGTGCAGGTGTCTGAGAGTACAAGCGTTTGTTTGTAATGTTTTACAATACGTTCCCTTGAAAGTGTTTATAGACCTTGAGCTGTTATCATTACATCAGGCCCACGACACGTGCCATCATGCAGCTGTCAGTGTCATCTTTGATTTCTATTGGGTGAAGATACTGTTACCAAATACCTAATGATACTTGAGATCCTCTTCTTCTTATTATTTTTGGCCTTTTGTGTGATTTATGCCACACAAACTCTCCCAAGTCCGAGTTAATGTACATTCGCGAGTTAGACTTGAGATCTAAAGGAAAAAATGAGTTTGTCTTTGACTTTGACTTTGAAGTTGTGACTGTGTGGTGAGCATGAAGTTTGTTCTAGGATCTTGGGTGTTTGTCTTGTGTTTCTGTGTTTGTCCATGCCATCTGCGACGGGGAATCCTAGTGCAGAGGTATGAGTGTGATAACGTTGTTTGTTTTGTGCCACTGGGTTAGGTATTCCGTACAAACATTTCTCAAGCCAATACAAATTGAGGCACTTCTGTATTTGATCCAGCTTTACAAAATCGAATATCATTTAAGTAAAACACACTTAATAAAAAAATGAATAAGCGAGTTTTTGAGAGGACTTCTTCGTTATCAGTAGCACATGTTTGCTGAGCACGTGCGACTGCAGCTGTCGATATAAAAACATCTCTGGCATAGTGGATGTTCTAGTTCCTGTTTTGAAGGTTCAGTGCAGCCTTGTAAGGTGTTTGATTACTTCGTACCTGCGATGTAATATGGATGAGACTAAAGAAATTTTATGAACGACTAAATGTGACTTAATTATATTAAATGACCCAAAACTTTAGTTGGTTTTTTGATTTCTATTTTTTATTCGGTTAAAGAAACGAGAGAGACCTAATTCTTTTTTTGGACATCAATGTACAGCAGAACATTGCAAGTAGACATCAAGTTATACAACAAGTATAGTAAGGATTTCAGTAGTTTCATCCCCTTTCTTTTAACTCATACCTTGAACCACACCAGAGGTTTTTTTCAAGCTACCCGAAGGCCTCTGATAAGTATACAACTGGCGAAGATTTCGCGTAACAAACGATAAAAAAATAAACCTACATCTGAATTAGGTATTTTTAAACCCCAACGAAAAAGTGGGGTTCTAAGTTTGTATTTTGTATCTGTGTATATAGAAATAAAGACTTTAACTTTGAGATTATTTCACGTCATTCAAAAAAGCCTTATCCACTTTAATATAAACTCTAAACTCTCGAATCAAAGAAACGAGACTTAGAAAAGCACAATCAATGAGCACGTGTTGACAAAGTGCACAAAAAAGCATCAAAACGATCATCGGAAGGAACTGAACAATACCACCTTCGTACACCCACATATCTCGACCTCTACACCGATGCAACTCTTCAAAACCTCAAGAGAGTTTAATGGAAGGGTGGAGCTCTTGTCCTGCCGGTCGTCCTTCTTCAGATTTCTGAATGAATGTGAATAGCTACTTCCGCTTGATTCAAATAAAAAAAGTAATTATTGGGTTAGTTTTAGAATAGTTTACACGTTTGGGGGACCATGTGACTCACGTGCGTAGGTGAGTACCCTCAGTCTCTACACGTGTTTCCTGGGTGGTGCGGAGCAACCAAAGTAAGCAATAGAGCTTTCCAAGTTCATCCAGAGAAGTACTGCCAACACCTGTTAATCCAAAGACAAACAGTCCTGCACTCGCATTTTTGTGTTCCAGTGGAAGGGTGTGGGTGCTGGTGAAGTTACAAGCGCATGAGACGTTTGACATATCTGGTAACATCTGGTGACGTCTTGCATTTATTAATATTTTTATTAAATTATTTAAAATCATAATATTAAACTTACTGTAAGTTCAGTTTATCATGATTTTTAGGTCTTGGTGGCCATTATTATCCACTACAAAAAACCTACAGAACAAAAAGTCTACCTTTTGTTCTGTAGGTCGTGGATTCGTTTCCCACTCAGGACAAGTAACAAATATTTATGTGTAAAAAACATAAATATTTGTTCTGTCTGGGCGTTATATGTATGTATGTATTTGCAAATATAAAACATTATATAAGTATTCAATCAGTTGTCTAGTTCCCATAGTTTGGGGCTAAATGGCGCTGAGTGAAATGTCCATGATTTTTTTTTAAATTTAATTTGGAATTGAGTGATTACGAGTAATGCTAGAGACAAAACTATCGGCAATACGGAACCCACATTAGCACTTACTATAAGCTTACGTAATCTGGAATCTCCTATCGTACATAGCTTTTGAAAATAGTGTACGCAAGGAGACCCAAGAACAGATGCGCATACGCACAAATGCGCTCTTGCATGCGGGCTCTGGGCCAGATTCCGTTTTTTGCAATTAGCAAAGCATTTTTTGGGCATAGTTTTATTTTAGAATGTCAAAAGAAGCCATAGCGTCAGTAAAAAATGAACATATGGATTTCGAATACGTTTTAGAGTATTGAGGCGCACTGATCTTGATACTTTACGTTCAATTCTGATGATGATATGTGAAGCCGATATGTGAATGCTATTTGGTTTTCTCTTGGCGGATTATTTTTGAACTGGCAATAATTCGTGCGCAGTGGACAAGTATATCTAACTCACGTGTACAGTGATTATACTTTAGCTTCACCGTTAAGTGATACTCGCTGATGTTATTTCAACTTTAGACGTACAGTACCTACTCATTTACAAAATAACCGACCGACTTTTAAGTTGGGTTTCATATTATAATTCATTAAAGTATTATATTTTTATTATAGTAATATAGGGTTTTTACAAGTTTCAAACATAATTTCAATTCTTCATTGATTCAATTCAATGAAAATCGATAAACAAAATCTCATTAATTCATGTCACTTAATAAGTCGATGCAAATGTTTTAAATTGCAGAGGTAAAATGATTGAAACAAAGTATCAACATTTTTTATCCTTCCAAAGTACAGTGACAGTGTGACAGAATATGATTTGATTGTTTCGTAAAAAAAAAAGGAAATATTTTTCGGAAATCCATTAAAAAGCGTAGCTATTAATCATTTGCAGCTGCTTCGCCTGCAGCCATTATTTATAAGTACATACACAGAGTTTGTCCTATTCGATATTCCTGTGTTTCGATTAACTTTTGCAATTTACGATTTAAATTTAGTAATTCGATTATGAAAATGGCCATTGCATGCCAGTGGCGATTTTGTATCTAAAACTTTTACTTTTAATTCAACTTCACCCAATTTGTTAATTGTTGTTCCAATTGTGGTTTGGATAAAATTTCGTAAACACAAACTAGATTTTGGTGACTATGAAAGATTAATTACAAGGATATTTTTCTTCTATATATATTTATTTATTATAAATAACATATAAATTCAACCCATTTGGCTGTTAATCTTTGTGTTCGTAATTTTTGGGACAATGTTTGTATGAAAGCAAAAACATCATTGTTTAATTTGTAAACACACTTTTTTTATTTTTTATCAGTAAAAAATTAAAATTAAAATCTACTATCCTATTTACATTTATTATAAAATTTTAATTTCTCCTCTTTTGTGGTCTTTCCCAGTATCTTCTCTTATCTCCAGGAAAGTGTTATGTTTTCTACAATATATTTATATCAAATATCAATTTAATCAAACTTAAGGTTTGGTAGGTAAGGTTAACTCTGCTTGTATTGATGTTATTTGAAAGCTGGTTTTACTATAATACATCATAACCAGAAGCACTTTGCCAAATCGCCTAAAATCTTTCAAACTTTTTGGCGACTCTGTACAGCAACTTCTTTTTATATTATACTTATGTGTTACATATATATTTTCTATTGTCTCTTGTTATTGTATTCTCTATTTTTTTCATATGTAGCTTGAAACTAGTGTAATGTTAGAATAGACATAACTTTATAATTTATTTTTAAATATCAACTTAGATAATTTTATGAGCTGCTCAAAAAAGAAACTGTTATTTTAACATTTGCAGTTAAATACCGAAAACAATTATGGGGTTGCGATAACACTAAATTAAACGGTAAAATTTCAGATAAAAACCGGCTACAAGCATTAGCTACCTATAGTGGCCGTAAATCTATTGGTCTACATTGACCTTCTGTTGTTTTGGGCCTAATTAAGGGAAGTAATCACTGTCAGTCAGTTGACCTGGGGTCAAGAACCATCAAATAAAAAACCCTCAAGCCGAGTTTACGGAGCAAGAGCAAATTATATTTCATACGTGGATACTTCAAAGGATGTTCTACAGATTTTTTATTTTTATTTATTTATTTATTTCTTAGGGCTAACAAACAGTTATACATTAGAAGTAAAGAACAGACAGAAATCAAGTAATAATTAATGTATAACCAACACCGTTATCCACAACTTACAGTAAAAGTATTATGAAAAAGAGATATTGCTACTGTTATAGATTTACCAATATATGGTATAAAACAAAATAAAGTTGGTGTGCAATAATAAAAAATAAGAAAGAAACAAAATTAAGTTTACAGAAAACTAGCTATTCAGTCTTCAAAATACCAATAATAGCCTTCTTAAAAAAACTAACAGACAGTGCAAAGATGTCGACGTTGTTAAAGTAAGTGTTGTAGTTTTTAACAGGTTATTCATTTGTTTGTTAGATAGAAAAAATAAATGCGTTAATTTGATTTCAACATGACACATTAAAAATAAATGAATCAAATATAAAATATATATAAACAAACAAGAAAATAGAGATATTATCCGTTTTTGTTATCAAATGGGTCTCTCAGCATAATGATAGAGAGATAAAAAAAATTTAATACACAATATATGGACCTATAAATAAAAGCGTTTATAACTAGTACACAATTAGTTTGTGAGCTAATGACCAAATCTTGGATTTTTAATCAAAACTCACTCACGATATGAACAATCGCAAATGTACTTGTATGTTTTTATCT
Organism: Aplocera efformata; assembly: GCA_921293045.1. Classification (NCBI taxonomy): domain Eukaryota; kingdom Metazoa; phylum Arthropoda; class Insecta; order Lepidoptera; family Geometridae; genus Aplocera; species Aplocera efformata. The sequence goes on from OV121057.1 coordinate 6,848,124, forward strand.
ATTTATTGTATATAAATCAAGTAGGTACATTTAGTTTTAAAAAGAAGGCATTAAGAAGAAGGAAGGCAAGTTTTAAACTTTTTGTGCTTTTTATTCTGAATAATTTAATATGCGTCTGTTATGCTGCAACATAAATGATCCTATGTTTTTTATCTTTTCAGTTATAATTAGCATTATACAATAATTATAAGTTTTATATTTTATGGCATGTTTTAACAATGAATGTAATTGTTAATTGTGGCATAATCTGGCTTGGATTACAATATACAGGATAGATGTCCCACAATATCAACCCAGTACAAACCAGGCTTAACGGAAATAAACAGAACCGACGAGGTTAAAATGGTGGCTAAAATTTCCTGCAGTCTTAAGCGTTTTTTAAATTACACGGTTTCGACCAATTTCGATTCTAAATTGACCAATTTACGCCAAGGACAAAATAGGTAATAAATCAAGAGGTTTATTACATTTTTGTGCGAAAAAAGTTGACAGGAAATCGATAGTTAGTCTAGATAGATATAGAAACGGCAGCGTGCTGTGGGTATAAGGGGTTGGAAGAGACGCCATCTTAACAATAATCAATTAATAATATCATAAACTGACTGGCCTGACAGCTCATGTAACGAACATATATTTTTGTATCGTACCTGGTACGAATATTATACGAAATCTACAAAAGAAGTACTATTTATATATTAAATAGAATATTTAGACCAAAAAATATTACAGTTTAATCGATTATTCAAATATGGAAGACACAAAAGTTCTCGATGGTGGATTGCGTCATACATAATGTGGATCTGGTGGATCGTGATGCCAACAATAGAAGTAGAACGAGATTTATAGCAATGGGGATACGAGCCAACGGTCGGAGTTCATACTGGGATGATACCGAAAGGTTAGGGTGGATATTCCCAGCTAGATCGCTGTATTTAAAAATTTCAGATTGTTAGGAGCTACCTCCGCACGTGGTAATTTGCCGCCAAGCAGCGGTGCATTCGCATTCCAGTGGAAGGTTGAACCTGATTTTAAGTGGTTATCTCCCATAGCAACAGCAATACAACTTAGGTCCTCCCCTACCAAAATATCAAATTGTACTCACCTATGGAAAATGGAGCCATGCCATAAATGCTCATTAATATGTACTATCTTGGTCTTCTTCGCTACAGCGGCAACGTGCGGAAATGTCTCTTAGTTTACTGTCAAGTTTCTCATCAGGATAACGCCAAGTCAGCTAATATACTAGCTAAAGCTGTTTTGGTTTCGGAAATCCATGGTAAGTAGATTGTTTTTATCCAAGAAATGTATATGCTGAAGTATTTGCTTGAACTGAAGTGCCACTTTTAAGTACCATTGTACATCATAATTCTGATAACAGGGCGTATGCATATGTGATCGGACAGCTATTTAGCCCTAATGCGATGTAGTCATATCGAGATGTAGTTTTAAAGCGTCTAGTCGCTTCTAGTCTAGTAGTCCTAAAGCTTCTAACGCTTATAAACCTTTCCGTTCTGCTAAATGAAGATTGAGATCTCTCTCTATGGTCGATCCTTCATGACTGAAGATCGCGATCACCGTGTACAGTCAATGTGTTCGTGAGTCGTCTCCATCGGCTTCTGTCTGTGGCCATCCGGACTGTCTCAAACTTAGTAGAGTGGCCCTCTTTAAGCTGGTCTGACCACCGCATTGGAGATCTTCCCAGGAACTTTGCCTTCGACGTTTGCACAATTTGAAGATTGAGATACAAGATGCATTTTGCTTACTAAAAATAAGAATGAATTCCCAGGAATTAGGCACATCCTTGTTATCCTTTCATTGCTGAAAAATGTGCCTCAACTTAACACAGAAGCATAACATCGAACCACGCTAAAGTTCATCGTACCTATTGCTTAGTTCATCGTTGTCCTCCTTGCAGACGGGACGTACTAAGAACGGGGAGACATTCCCTTACTTTTTAACTATGGAATCCGTGCCAGCCTCTAATGTTCCCACTGCTGGGACACCGGCCTACCTATAATTGAGAGTGAATGGGCTTTGATCTACACGGGAGCCCGATCCTGATTGGTAAATGTCACATGTCTTCCCTATACCCTATTCTGTGGCGTGCATGGAGTCAGAAGGGAGGGATCTTTACACCCTCGCCCAGGACGGGCCTCACGGCAATGTGCGGGAGTATCTATGGTGAAGTTCCTTTTGGAGAGCCCAGTGATCTTGTGCAGAGGAGTTTAGTTAAGGTAAAACTCCCCATAAATGGGTCACCCCCCCCGGGCAATCGGATCTGTTGTAGATTCTCCTTCGTCATAAAATAAGTACATATAAATGAATGCTGTATTGATAATTTTAAATTAACTAAGTAGATTACTAGATTTTTTTAATTACCGACTTTTTCCGACCGCCTTTCTGTCATAATAAATTGGTTAACTCAATGGAAACTATACAAGGAGATAAGCTTCAAATCCAAAGACGCGTACTTATAGATTAAATCGTAATATACTCAGCTCGTTATCCTAAATACCCACCTGAGTTTATCCATTTCAAAACTTTCATTGCAGTTATATTGGTTATGCTTTCTTTCATCCACAAACCATTTGATTTGTTTTATCTGTTTGTATGTAAGTTAGTTTTATCCGTAAATTTGTTTTGCATCGTTACGATTTGACTTTATGTCTACTTTCTATGTTTAATATTTATTTTAGCGAATAATATTTTATTGAGATGAATAGGAATGAATCGGTATTGCATTCTAAGTTTATATTTCTTGTTTCGAATAAGAAGTAAAAGTTCATTTATACTAGAGCAAATAATTTTTCGTTTAAATTGGTACGATAAATAAGTCAAGTAAAAAACTTTGTCGGATCAGTGAACCTTTGGAATCTGCATTGAATAGTCCACGACGAAATAAAAATGCTTTTATAATTGATTATTATTGATTTTGCGACATCATACAAGTTGCTAGGATTTTGTAGGAAATTCCTATACGAGTTTAATAGTGCCTGACCAAGTTTAGTACTGCCACCACAATTAGTTACTGCGAGATGCGTGTTATACTTCGGTAGGAGAGAACCTGAGTCAAATTGGTGTTTTTATGTGCGGCGGTAACCATTTAAAATCGGATGGGCAATAAACAATTATAGCTCCACCACATTAGACACATAAAAAACACATATTTGTGGGGAGTAATACTAACTTGCTAACATCATAAATCGTTCTATCATAAACACTTCCACTTATGGTCAATTTTGTATTTAATTACAGGGAACAAGGTAAATAGATTGATTTCGCAACAGACCTATTAAATCAAACGGATTTCTAAGCGCTAGTTATTTTTCTAAGTAACGCGTATGTTACATATTTATAATAAACCTACACAAATGAATAAAATCGTGAGAAACAATTCGCAATAATAAAAATGTCTCAGCAATCCGTTGGATCTTATGGAATGTGCTAGATAGAGTACAACCTTACACAGATTAAACCTTATTACAACAGTACTAGGAGCGACATTTCTACGGTCCTGTGGGTGAATAGTGATGTATTGATTTAATATGGCTTATTATCGATAAGACACGCGCTAATTTAGTTGTCCGTGTGTTGAGATTCCAGCGAATGTGTGGAAATTGGAGTTATAAAGATCTTAATGAAAAAGCATTGAATAAGCAGCCTATTTTTGAAATTACAGAAGGTCGGCCATCGATCACTGATCTGCTCGACTACTGCTGTCATCTGTCACAATGGCTCCGATTTTAAACTGACTTCAGAAAAGATATCGTTTCGGCTGTATGTTGGTTCTGGTTGTTGCGCGATTTATTCGCCAATAGCGAATTTTTGATTCTTCCTGTAGTTCCAAGGTAAAAAGAATTGAGCCGGCTTTTTATACTTTTTAAACAGTTACTCGTGTATAATCAACCTGGCCGCGCCACGCGGTTTTACCCGCGGTTGGCCATCCTGAACAATGCACTTTTTCGGAAACAAAAGTAGCCTATGCGTTAATCAAGAATATATGAGACGTATCATCCCCGTCTTGGGTGATGGACGCAGCAGGATGAATGCGACTCTGTAAAGATTTGGATTTCATACTGAGTCGCACGTATTACTGTTGTCATGGGCGAGGGTCACCGCTTACCATCAGGTGGGCCCTTAGCTCGTTCCGTCACTCATTCACATAAAAATAAAATCTAGAATATAATATTTTGTCAGTGTGTGTTTGACACAATAAAACACACACAGAGACGTGTGAGTACATACAAACTCTCACCTTTATAATATTAGTGTGGTTAGTACAGTCCGTAGTAATGACACTATAGCGAAGATTGCTGTTAAAAAAACATTTTAAATTAATGTTTGCAATATGTCATTACCGAGGTTAACCTTGCCACTTGTCACTTCATTTGTACTGTCAAACTCTTGATTGTTTTATAATGCGCTTCAGTTCAAGCGATCATCATTTTTTATAGTCTTGCACCTTTATTTTATGAGGCTGTAAATGTCAAATATAAAAACAATGATGATAAATTATTTCATTAGCGAGGCTTTTGATAAAATTGGTAATTTAAGACTTTGGTAAATTACGCATCGGGATTTAGTGAAAATATGTCCTCACCAGTTTGATATAGAAGTTGAATATATCAATTGATAACGATGATTGTCTTTTTTTATGTGAATGCTTGACGGAACGAGCTGAGAGCATGACAACAGTAATGCGCGCGACTCAGTATAGATCCAAATCTTTACTGAGTCGCATTCATCCTGCTGCGTACATTACCCGAGACGGGAATAATATGTCTCATGCGCATGTGATTTCACCGGCAGCCACACCCTTCCATCGGAACATAGTAATGTAACCACTACTGCCTATATATACCTGGTGTGGTGGCAGTATTTCTCTGGATAAATTTGTCACAAGTTCTACTGCTACTTTGTTGCTTTCGTACCACCCAGGGGACACATGTAGACACTCTAAGGGTAACTACGGCAGCAACATGGTCTCCCAAAGTTAAACTATGCTGGTACTAAATTTCATCCAAATCCGTTAAGCTGTGTGAGCGTGAAAGAGTAGCAAACATGAACACCCACACACATACACACAAACTTTCGCCTATAAAACCAACAATATTATTAAGAAAATAACTTACAAAATTGATACTTGCCTGCGTGTATCATCCCTTCCCATACACCTTGGTATCTTGCAAATCAAATAAAATCAAAACGAAATCGCGACAGGTGGTTAGGGGAGAATCATGGGGTTGCGGTGCAGATAGGGTTGGAGGGTTTGCAGAGTTTGTCCATTTTCCGGCTACGCACGCACTTTATAAGTAAGTTTTCATGGACATTTACAAACATCTATGTTTGTCACGCAAATTCTTGTCCTGGGTGGGAATCGTACGACCTACGGTACAGAAGACTGGTCTTTTACCAACTAAGCCGTGAGGCCGCGAGGATACAACTTTTATTTTAAAGAAACATTTGAGGGGACGATCTGAAGACCCACCTGATGGTAAGTGGTTACCTTTGCTCATAACGAAAACAATACGACTCAGGTCCTCCCCAACAGAAGTATAAGAAGATCCAACTGACATGACATCTCCCGTGACGGGGATAACGTCTCACGCGCGTTTGTGATGTCACCGGCACCCACACCTTACCACCGGAACACTGCAATGCAAGTGCACCACTGCTTGGAGATAGATGTGGAGGCAGTACTTCTTGCTACTGGACCTCCAAAAAATTCCGTTTTCTACCCACTTTAGGTTACAATACCATATTAGAGCAAGAAATATTTGGTAGAGCATTGTTGTGTGTAAATTTAATTATATATACCTTTTAAAACTTCCGGCTTTTATGATTTCGTCCAATTGACAACCCTATTCAAAGATAACATAAAAGATACTTCATTTGCCGGACAGACGGACAGATGCGGGCTTATGTATGTAACGATGTTTGTTTTAAGTGTATAGTAAAATTTATGGATATTGTCTTGCGGTTATTTTTGAATCTAATACAAATTGTGTTTTCTCGTGCCTGTCTTAATACTTTTCTATTCATAAATTTGATGACACCATAATTCTAGAATACCTATAAGAACTTATTTTCGAAAATAGTGGGGTTAACAAGTCAAGTAACAGAGATATTTGTCCATCCAAGTTTAATAAATATTCATGGACACACAGCGCCATCTAGCCACAAACTATGGTGTTATAATACATAAATAGTACTTTATTTTTGTAAATATATAATTATACATGTCAACACAGAATAACCAGTTATGTTTGTCGCACAAATGCTTATCTTGAGTGAGAATTGAACCCAGACATCGCAGAAGGAAGAGCTACAACTGGGCGATGAAGACAATATACTACAATATATAAACAATATTGTATAGTACAACAGCTCCTGAAAGTGACAGTTAATTAATAATAATATAATTCAACAAACAAAAAACGTCGATAAATGCATTACCGATCCGTATTCCAGATAAGATCTAAGGTTGTCTGTTAGTCACAAACGACCTACACGCGTCATTGGTCGTAAGACCGCTCATAATTAGAGGCTGCAGTGACAGATCGTATGCAAAAACGATGACTTATTAAAACAGCCTTTATAGTGATATTAATAATGATTAAAATTTTCGTACAGGGTGTTTCAAAAACACAGTTTTGCCGCTATTTTGTATTATTACTTTGTTTTTGTAAGTCAACGTCTACAAACTAGAGTATAAAATGCTAAAATAAAAATTAAATCACCATAATATTATAATAAAAAAGGTTAGTTTATATTTATTTATACTACATATTTAGTAAAAAAAATCAGCCGCTTTTTGATAGGTTTTTATTCAAAAGACTTTGAAGTGCCCTTTACAATAATAGACCTTATTAATAGGCTTTATGATTTTCTTGATCCTCTTAGTAAAGAACAATAAAAAATGTAAAAAATTAAAAACAAAATATTGTTGTTATTATATAATATAATTGTTATCAACACAAAACCAAGCATTTCATCCACAAAAAAAAATAATGCGGACTTTTTACACCAGGCCCAAACTAAGCATTGCTTGTACAGATAACAGATATAATACTTATACAATACGTGTTTTTCGTAAATACGTCGTCACACAAATGCTTGTCCTGGCTGGAAATTGGCAGATTGGGGAATGGGCAGAAGGCCTGCAAATTGAGCTGCGTGGCCAGTCATAATATAGCATTGTCTCATTTTAGGAATCACAGTAAAAAATAAATATTGCTAACTATAATAGCACATTAAAACACGCTTTTTTAAAACATACACTTTTCAGTATATTTATTATAATCAAAAGTGGTCGAGAACTGAACGCAAAAAAACATCAAACTGTATACAATATTTAGCATTCCAAAATAATTCAACCTTTTTGGTAACCTACTCAATATTGTCCGTATTATATCTTCGAAACGTATAATTATGAGAAGAAATATGCATTTCATTACGATTCTTGAAGGACCATAATTAACAGAAGTTGTACACAAGATATTTTATTGTAATTAAAATTGCTATAATAGTTTTTGCCGGTGACCTATTCTAATAACCTACAAGAGTCAAGTTCACGAGTCGAATAGAAAAACAGAACCGCTGGATAATTATTCTACAACAATTATTATCTATTAACTTTCATTCAACAAAAATTATACTAGTTTATTTTACGAAAATGTAAAAACTCCCGACTTAGTGTAATGGTAATGGCTCATTATAAATCTTCATAAATTAACAAGAACCATCTCGATAACTTCAGGTTTCAAACAGAAAAAAACCACATCATAATTGGTCGATTCGTTCGGGAGCTACGAATCGATTTTTCGGGATCAAAAGTAGCCTGTGTTAATCCAGGATATAAGCTATCCTGGTACCAAATTTCATCCAAATCCGTTAAGCCGTTTGAGCGTGAAAGAGTAACAAACATACACACACAAACATACAAACATTCGCCATTATAATATTATAAGTAAGATAATGTGATTATCAGCTTATTTATAGCTTATCAACTAAGTGTTTAGGTTAAAAAAATACTTCAAACTCAGTTATACATCATGATATATGTACCTGAACATTTATTAAAAACGTTTTTTTATGTTAATGTACTTACCAGGTAAGAACTTAAATAATGTAATTTCAAGGGCAATTGAAGAGTTCCGTATGATATGAAAAACCCTCTTACTAAGCCTACAACGTCTGTCTATTTGTCTGTTTGTCCTACCTCTGAACCACAAGCAGTAGAAAGTTGAAATTTTCATAGTACATGTGTTATTAGTGCAGATATTTTCGTGTCACGGAACCCTTAGGGTAGGGGTTTATTGCTGGTAAGTACCAGCAAGGAACCACTACCACACACCGACTCTACCCCACCCTGCATGGGGAAGCCACCATGCATGGTCGGGTAGGGTTTTTAACAAGCGCTAAAGTTATTAATAAGCACGCATGATCTCATAGTTACTTGTTAATTAAAAAAGTGACGATTCCAAGTAATATTAAAGAATTCATCGGATATAATATTTTGACTTTAACTTTTTGAATATGAATCGCACTTGGCTGATTTTTTGCGATTAATCAAACATTATTATTATTTCATCCGTATAATCTTATCTGATGCACGATTAAATAAATAAGGAAAAACATGTCATTGCCGGCTCCGTAGCAAAGTTAGACCCGAGAACATGCTTCATGCTTGCCACACAAAGTGTGCTTGGATGGGAATCGAGCCCTAGAAAATCGCTTCGAAGGCAGAACTACCAACGAAACCACTGAGCCGTCAATATAGAATATCAACTATTATCTTCAAGATAATCTTATATCAACAGCATTCAGAAATACCTCGCATATTTTGATGTTTATTTGTCCACATCCACGTTATTGTGTCCGTGTGTTTACAAAACACAGCATTTCAAAATGGCGGACGCGTGACGTACTGATGACGTCATATTCTAGTAAGCGCACGCGCAATAAAAGGTTTACGTTCATATTTCAAACTGAAGTATGCCATTCATAAGAACGCATTGAAAAGTAGAACTTGTGCATAATTTCTCTGGTACTGCCTTCTTTAATAGACTTTTGGGGTACCTTAGGTAGTAACACCACACGAATGAATGAATGAATGAATGAATGAATGATTGAATGAATGAATAAAAAGGAATGAATGAATAAATACTTTATTGTACACCAACAGATTTTTTAGATGGTAGCTTATTAAAAAATATTATGCTAAATTTGGGAACACGAAACACAAGTTCACAATATATCGTTTTTATTATTGTAGGAGGTTTTACATAGGAGGTTTATAGACACTTGATAAAGGAATATTTCTATCTGACAGCCCCGGGAAAATCCCTCTCGTTATTTCTTGCTGTCAAAAACATGGGCTCTCATTGGCTGACTTCTGACACTAAAGTTACGTTCGCAAAACGCCACAGACTATACGTTGTTGGTCGTAGATGGCTTTGACAAGTTAATGCTTTTGATGAGAGTCGATGGCCCTCGACCGACTTAAAACTAAATATTATTATAATATAGCACCAAAGAGACCACTTAGGTGTGGACCTCGGCTTAGCTCGCTTCTATTAATGTTGTCATTCCTCGTTTTGCGCCCAATCAATAATGCGCTTTACCGTTCCGGTGTGAAAGGTGACATACCAGGCAAATGATACATTTCATATTTATGCCATCACAATCTTCGATTTGTGTCTTCCCCATGGAATTGATATAGAAGTAGAACTAGAATGTCTAACAAAATTTCGCTCAACGTTGAAGCCAAATCATAACCAATGTATGCGTGAATGCCACACACACAAACGTAAATTGTTGTCAGTCACGAGTACTATAAATATTGACGGAAGTTTCACACAGCGCTATCTAAATTAAGCATGTGGGAACTAATAGTATAATACTTACATAGTTTTTAGCACCAGGACACATAACAAACATTCATTAGTCATCGAACAAAATGCGGCATAGACCACAAAATGTCGCTGCATACAGAAATACTTGAGTAACAGCCCTATCTCAGTTATTGTTAAATCTACTATTTACTTTTATCAAATAGCGATTGCCATCGACCATTTCTGCTAATGCTATTTGACACGTCATTACGTCACTCTCGGCACAGATAATATAACATACCTATCACAGTTAGTTTAACGACATGATTCTGATCTTTCCCAGGTTCTTACATTGTTTTCTAACTCCTGTACTACGCTCTTTAGAAACTTTTGGGCTTTTTGCAAACCACGATTTTATTTTATCTGTGTAAAATCAGCAACTTTGTTATACAGTGTGTCCGAATTGGTGTTTCAACTTTATCACAATTAATTTAGACAGGAAAAGGGTCGCTGAATGAGTGAAAACTATTGTAGGTACACATTAAATTAGATAATTCTAATTCTAATTCTGGGTGGATTGACTGGGCCTACACTTATGTCCCGCGTAAGGGTGTTTTGTGTATTTTCCCCGTGTTTAAACCCTACTCCACCAAGCCCAACCCTTGACCGGAAATACCGGAGGACTCTGAGTTGTTGTTGGCAGCACTGTTTCAGCGTTTTCTCTGGTGAATCTCTGTGGTGGTTTACATTCACAGTGAGGGGTAAAAAAAACAAAGGTTACAATTGGTGGCCTTATCGCTAATAGCGATATTTCTGAAGGTAGAATTGTTAATTGACTAATTTAAAAATCGTGAATAAACCGATTTCAAAACTTTCATTTACTCACTTTATACCCTTAAAAAAAAATCTTCACTTCACGGAGAAATCTACATTGGCGAAGATCGCGTAACAAATATACAAAAAAAATATGCAGGCAAATTGATAATCTCCTTTTTAGAATTTGGTAAACTAAATAGAAAGTCACGGTTCCGTGGGTAATTTATAATAGCCCTGCCTTCGAAGCGAGGGGTCCCGTTTTCGATTCCCGGCCGAGACACACTTTGTCAGTATGAAGATTGTTCTCGGGCCTTCGGTGTTTGTCTTGTATTTATGTGTTTGTATAGGATATTTGTGACACAGGGAATACCCTGTATTTATTATCGTATGTATGATATCTTATCTCTAACCACAGACGTCAGCAGCTGGCTGTCACAACAGAATGAGGTTTTGTTCAAAATAAAGGTTTTTTTGTTATATAATAAAGGTGTTTGAGTTTCCACAAACAGCTCTGACATAATCTAATGGTTTCATCTTTTATCCCATTTGTTAAGTATAGCGATCAAAGCGTACTGTTCTAGACAAAAGCGTTACGTGTTGTTTAGTTCTATACTGATTACTGTAATTAAAAATAATTATTTTCAGTCTGTAGGTTGAGGGTTCGATTCCCACCTAGGACAAGCATTTGTGTTACGAACATTAATTATGTTGTTTGTTGTGTTTCTGGGTGTGCTATGTATTATATGTATGTATTTACAAAAAAATACAATATAAGCACTATATCACTGGTACAGCCATTTAGCCCCAAGCTAAGCAAGCTTGGGGCTAAATGGCGACGTGTGAAATGACAAAAAATATACCACCATTTATTTAATTCATTAGGTATAATTGTATACCTAAATAAATAGTGGTATATTACAACAGAAAATTTGACTGGGACGAGTTATGATCGGAAAAAATACTTGGTTTGTACTACAAACACAAGTTGACAAACTTAGGATGATTTTTTATCGAAATACATATCATCCTATGCCTAAATATGGTGAAAAATATGTAACTGGATGACATATTTTTCAGGTATAGGCAGTGGCAATAGCATCCTTCTGACTGTGTCGGAGAGTTTGACTTCTCCGCTGTGGGAATGCAGAGGGTGATCAATGCAGGAATGTATTTCCGGCACTGATCATCCTCAGCCACAGTTAAAATAAAATAAATATATTTTTTAAATTAATTAAAGTGTACCATAAATTGTAGGAAATAAAATAAATTGAATTCTATTGAATTGAATTAAATACGCCTTCACACATACAATACATACATAACAAATACAAATTTTTCACGCGACTGTACAATCCCTCTTATATAATATCTACCACTCAATTTACAGTCTCTTCCATCACTAGGCATCAAATTAAACAACACCCCTCACGTTTTTTATTTTAACGATTTTCCATTAATTATGTTGTAAAATAGATGAACCGGTGAATTGGCTTATGGAGGCCTGTTAGCGATAACAATCTAACTGCTATTGTGTGAAATAAACAAGTTTCGTTATCATGTGCAGTATACAACTTAATCTCACAGATATGAGACGCATATACGATAAATGACATTACTAACAGACACTCTGTTAGTAATGTCAAAAAAACAGCCTTTTGCTAAATGCATTTGAAAGTTGTATATCCGTCCGTACCAGCCTCTAATGTTCCCACTACAGGGACACCGGCCTACTCTCGATAATTGAGAGTGAATGGGCTCTGATCTACCACGGGAGCCCAATCCAGATTGGTAGGTGTTACATGAAAGTTGTATATACTTATAATAAACTATATATATATTTATTATATAACTAAAATTTTTGTCTGTCCGTCTGTCTTCTGTTTGTTCCAGCTAATATCTGAAATAATCGGACTGATTTTGACAGGTTTTACTGCTCTCATGTTCCTACTGCAAGGACATTGGCCTACTCTCGATAATTGAGTGTGAATGGGCTTTGATCTACCACGGGAGCCCGATCCGGACTGGTAGATATCACACGTCTTCGAATTTATGGTTCTAAGATGTTTTTTTTCCTCACCGTTTCGAGAACGCACAAAAATTTTTCAAGTGAAAAAACTCATTTATTCACGTGTGGGTTTGAACCAGAAGCAGTTTGAAAAAAAGGCGGCATCTATGGCCCTTGGGCCACCACGCTCTCAACTGTATTTAATTTTTTTTTATTAAACTTTAAACCTCCCATTGAAAGCCTTCTAAAAATATTCTTGAGATGATCTTATAAGATACCAAAAGGGAGGCAGAGGGGGGAATTCCCATAAAGCACGTCGTTACAAGACGCACTTGCCATAACGCGTTGTAGGAAGTCGCCGTTTAGCGATGTGCTGTGGAGTGTAGCGAACGTTCACACTGAACCGTCTCGCCAATAGGAACACTCGTGGAACCGAGCTGGTTGGAACAGGTCAAGGAAACAAGTCATTCAGTGACCGTAGAACTTGTGCCAAGTTCGTCTGGAGAGGTACTGCCACCACGTCTGGAATCTGCCGCCAAGCAGTAGTGGTTGTATTACTGTGTTCCGGTGGAAGGGTGTGGCTGCCGGTGAAATCACATGCGCATGAGACGTATCATCCCCGTCTCGGGTGATGGACGCAGCAGGATGAATGCGACTCAGTAAAGATTTGGCCAAAGCCAAACTCAAATTCAAACTCCTAAGATCCTAAGATTCCTAAGATCTTTCGTATCGTTTGGACACGTAATTAAAGATATTCGTGAGCATATATCGTGTCACAGGAGCTGCTTACGCACATGACATGCACACAGATTACAGTCAAATTACAGTCAGTTTTAATTTTTTAACTAATCTTATTTGTTAAGTTTACGTCTTAACCGAGGGGAAGAAACAGCAGTATCTATTACTACATCAGCTTCTTTACAGTAGCATTTACATATTACTACAGCAGCTTCTTTACAGCAACATTTAAGGGAACATGTTCTTTTCCGGGATCAAAAGCTTTCATTTTAATAATGTTTATTTTTCCAGTGTAACTATCACAATAAAGATGAATCTAAGGACACCGCTCAAGCTAAAATCCATCAATCCGTTTAGCCTACAGAGCGTGCCAAAGAAATATACATACACTCGAAAAACATAACCCTCCTTCTGGCGCAATCGGGTAATTATACCACCAATTATATGTTCTTTTTTATTTGTTTCTCTGTACAATTTCTGGTGTGAACAATAAAGAGTTTATCTATCTATCTATCTATCTATGCTTACTATTCTACTTTCAAGATATTTAACCACTAGCTATCTTCATTCAAAATGCTAGGCGGTCCCATATTTAATATTAACCTCAAAAAGTGATTGGTATCAAAAATATATTATTCACTAAAAGAGGTTTTTAATGATACCTACACTCTATTAATTAATTTTATTAATTCATTTGAATCGATTAAATAATTTTCATAGTGTTTATTTTATTCATCTTTATCTTAATAGTTTTATCTCACACTTGTTGTTTCGTTTTATTTTGTTGTAATCATGTATAATGTTGTATGACAGAAATGGAATTCTTGTTCATCATGGAACACTCACTAACTTTTTATGGACAGTTTATTATAATCAAGAGACTTAGGTCTTCTTATACTTCAGTCGGGGAGACCTCAGTCGTATTGCTGTTGGTATGGGGAGGTAACCACTTAAAATCAGGTGGTCCTTCAGCTCGTGCCGGCACTTTTGCCACATTATAAAAAAATAAGCTTAAAAACTTCATGTGTCACTAAATGATGGGTAATCAAAATTTTCAGCTTAATTTTGATTTACTGATTTGAAATTTAGTGGTAGAATTTTATATATTAAAACATAAATTTTAAATACACAAACATTGTATTTTTAATATGTCAACTACATTTTGCGGATTAAATAACGATGAGATGTTTCTTGTTTAAAAATAAATAAAGATTTAAACGAATTAACCATCCTTGATTTTACAGCGCCATCTAGCGAGGAGTAGCTGCAAATCTTTTCATTTACACTACAAGAACATATTTTTTAAAGCATTTTCAGAAGCAGTTAAACAGACACGTACCTAATCATTACCGAACCCGAAAGAACTGATGTTGAAACTCCCTTAATAACACTTGCATAGGGCAAGATTGAACGCTTTTTCATGCTAACAACTTTAAGCTTTTCATAAGTAGCTAAATTTCGAGGGACCCGGTGTTGGCGCCGTCCCCCCAGTGGTACGAAAAGAGCAGCCCAAAGTAGCAGAAGAACTTGTGCATATTCGTCCGAAGAAGTCCCCCACATCTGGTAATCCGCCAAGCAGTGGTGCACGTTGCCGTGTTCCGGTGGATGAGTGCGGGTGCCGGTGAAGTTACAGGCGCATGACACGTTACCTCCCCGTCTCAGAGTGACGGGCATACCTGGGTAGGGTAGGACCTGATTCGTTATTTCTGTTATTTACAGTAACCACTTAACATCTGCTGGGCTGTAAATTTTTCCGGTTACATAAAAATAGAAGAAAAATACATATCTCAACCAGAACAGAACCGTATTTTGTGTATATGCGCACCACTGCTTGTTGGCAGAATGATATTATAATAAAGTTAAATAAAAATAAAAGAAGTATGAAGAATTGTATTCAAGTTGTGTACTGAACGCACCTGTTTATAACGGAGTATGTGTCGGTAATTAAAAAAAAAGTACAGGATTCCCGTTTAATTAATCGGTAACAAAGTGATACGCGGGTTCAGATCCATGTTGAAACTTTGCCATAAGAACCAATTTTGATGTTATAGAAACAGAAAGTTGATAATACGTTTACGAACTTTCGGCTCTACGGTTAATATTTGTTCTTTGTTAATTTTGGCCGACGACCCCGTGGTTTAGTTGGTAGTAGCCCTGCCTTCGGAGCGAGGGGTCCCGGGTTCGATTCCCGGCTGGGGCACACTCTGTGTTGTGAGCATGTAGTTTGTTCTCGGGTCTTGGGTGTTTGTCTTGTGTTTCTGTGTGCCATGCCACCAGTGACACAGGGAATCCTAGTGCAGAGGTATAAGTGTGTAAACGTAAAAATTTTTTTTTAAAACTATTTATTAAAAAAAAAGTATTGTATAAGTGATTGGTTACAGTACAAGATTTGCTTAGTTTGAGGCTAGATGTCGCTGTGTACAATTTTCATGAATATTTATTTATTTTATATTATGAAATCCAGTATTTTGTGCGTATAGAACGGGATGGAAGCCACGAAACTTAAGTCTAGTTTTGGTCTGACAAAATCGCATCAGGGTTCACAAAAAAACCTTATCCTTATAAGTAAACACAATGACACTGCCGCATACCGATCTTGCAATAACAGGATCGTGCTCGGAAACCGATAAACTATCTTATTTTCTTAAATAATACGAATTGTAAAGAAGCCGGTAAGACGGTACAGTAGCTCCATTAATTTTGGGCATCTGCAACCCTTTACATCTGCCAACCCTTGCCAGAGTACAATTGAAAGCCGCAGCGCAAAATACTTAATTTTCTTTACGAATAGTGAATAGTCAACTCAATGAATAGTGTAATTTATGTTTTATAATATAAAAAATACTAATTTATCTTAATACTTTTAACGAGTAATTCTTAAATATATATACATTTATATATTTATTATTATTAACGCTTTGGAAAAAAAAATATACAATTTTGCTGGATAAAACTTTGCTGTTTCAGTTTGCCTGTACAATTATATTTCTTGTAAAAACGCTCATGTACTACTTATTAATCAATTCATTCTGAATCCAGATAGTACACGAAAAAATCTCATTTTGCTATGCGGACTTTGATAGCCCAGTCGAATCATCTCCACGTAGATGAGACACTGCAATCAATATATAATACAATGTCCCGTTCGATAAAAACAGCATTTTGAGAAAAAATCTTAGTCCTTTCAACCCCTTCTTTTATCTTCCATTATAAGCTACTGGTGCGTGACAGTTACTTTAACCAACAACTTGAAGTTTTTGGTGCGAATGATTGATTTGAGTTATGAATGAGTCTCGCAAACGACTCGCTAGGGCCAATCCCGAAATGATCGTTAAATCAACGATTGACGGCTCTGTGGCTTAGTTGGTAGTAGCCCTGCCTTCGAAGCGAGGGGTCCCGGGTTCGATTCCCGGCCGGACACACTTTGTGTGGTGAGCATGAAGTTTGTTCTCGGGTTTTGGGTGTTTGTCTTGTGTTTCTGTGTTTGTCCATGCCATCTGCGACACAGGGAATCCTAGTGCAGAGGTATGAGTGTGTTAACGTTGTAATCTACACATTAGACATTCACATTAATTAGTTTGTCAATAATTACTTTAATTTTTGTTGTCAAGTTGTCATTATTGCGCAAGCTGTGATACCCTATTCTTACGGGTACACTAAGTCCGTAAAAAACTTAAACTAATGTTTGAATGTTCAGGGTAATCCTGTGTCCTGTCCTATTAATAAAATAAAATAAAATTACTACAGTTCTAACCAATACAGTTCTAATTACTACAGTTCGACTATCGTTGTCCATCTTAGGCAAGCCTATATCAACCGGACTATGGAGATTTTGATCTAGTTTCTATGGCACCAATCTGAAAGAAATTCCTTTCAAATCTAAAAGAATTTTTCTAATCGGGTAATAAATGGCGGAGAAATACGTTGTATATATTTATATATATATATATATATATTGTGTATGTTAACCGATATATATTTTAATATTTTTTTCAAATTGGGTATTTTTATTATGTTTGTTACTTCAGTAGGTATTAAATCTTCAAAAACGGAGGAGGTTATAGTTCTTGAAGTTTTAGTACCTACTGAAGTAACGAACATTAAAAAAAACACCCAATTTCATAACCTGATTCGATTGGAAACAAGAAAACAACAAAAAAAAAACATTATTTTCTAAAATTATTCGATTCCAAAAAACCGTTGCTGTTAGTAGCATCATCTTTTACGACGAAAATACTCAAAGCAACAGATAAATACGGAAATACCATGGCGTAAATAGATTTCGTAGTATTTTAATCGGAATTTCCGGGAAAACACTTATGTTGGCACGTCGCAAATAGTTTGCAATAATTCCCGATAACTGAAGTGTAATTCTAATGTAATGAAATGTAGACGGCTCCTTGGCTTAGTGGTAGTAGCCCTGCCTTCGAAGCGAGGGGTCCCGGGTTCGAAGGACCAAAACACCTCATTGGAGGCCTTGAAGACTTGGTCTCTTGAAGACTCTACCAGTGTTAGTAGTGACTGATTAAAAAATTGAAAGAAAAATTCTAATCAGTATACAACGGACGAAGAAAAAAGTCCTGTGACTTTTTTTTATGCAATTTAATTTACTTGGATGACATATTTTCCAGTTATTTTGATTTAACAACCAAACTATATAAATGATTTTCATATAAGCATATCCTTTTAAATAAAAATAGATTTTTCCAAATCGGTTAACAAATGTAGCACTGTGGCGACAAACAATAAAAAAAATATATAATTAGGTACTGTTTACCGAATAACGATTATTACCAAGCCTTCAATATGTCTAAGCTTAATAAAATAAAACATTTTCTCGAGTAATTTATGTTCCCAATATAATTAAAAATCCAAACATCGGGTTATCTCGTCTTAATGTTTGGATTCACCTGCCTTTCGCATTAGTTTTTGTGCAAGGTGTTTTTGTTTCAACTTGTAAAACAATTTTATTTCGGTCATTTTGAATTTTAATATCAAAATTCTAATGACCGAAATAAAATTGTTAAACTCGAAAATGTGCACATCTTTGGATATTTTTAGAATTACGTACACAACAGAACAGAACAATAACAAAGAACGTGTCTTTTTGTCTTAAGTCTAACAGCTAAACCCTTTAATCAACGGATGACTAGAGATAGATTACCATGGCAACATTGTTACCTGCAAAAAAATGTTTCATACATTTTTGACAGACAATGTTGCAATGGTAATCTATTTCCAATGTGTCCAATTAAAGGGTGAATTTTGTAACAGCAAACGTGTTATTCTGACGGATGTCTGACCATAGGGGAACTATGTTTCTCGCGTCCGTTAATAAATACCCTCAGTCCATACACGTGTCCCCCGGGTGCGAAAGGACCAACCCAAAGTAGCAGTAGAACTTGTACCAAGTTCGTCCAGAGTACTGCCTCCACCTGGTAATCTGCAGCAAAGCAGTAGCGTACTCGCATTGTTGTTAAATTTCAGGCACTTGACGTAACTCAGAGTTCCTGGCGGAAAGAGAAAGAAAGAAGAAATAAAAAGAAATACATTTATTAGATTCCGCTGACACATTAAATATAAATAAAACAAAGCTAAAATATCTAAATATTATGAGAAAATAAAAATAATATAAATAAACAACAAAAAATAGGTATTATTCATTTTTGGTTGGTTTGTTTGGCGATACGACTTGGGTCTTCTCACACTTTAATGAAGGAAGATTTGAGTCGTATTTTTATTGTTCATGGGCGGCGATAACCACTTAAAATCTCGTGAGCCGCCTGCTCGTGATTCACTTTATATGAATCAATATAATAAAAAAAATATATGTGTAGTACGTACAATACGCATTGACAAAGATCAAACATCCATGTATATTCGTCACAGAAATGCTTATTATAGGCGGGAATCAAACCCACAACAGCGCAGAAGGTAAAGCTACAACTAAGCTGCGAGACCAGTCAAAATTATCTGAATAATTGGCATGTTGGGGTACTAGGAAGTCCTTTAGGTATCATTGCCCATGTTTTGCGGTATACTCGCCCGGTGGCAGGTGAGTGCACAGCTGCCCAGCCAAGGTTACCCCGCGTCACCCCGCGTCACCCCGCTGCTCATAGTGATGTACAGGGAGTTTCTGATGAGAAACATCCATTGACGGCGTAGCTTATTAGGTAGCTTACTCCTAAGCGAGGAGTCCCGGGTTTGATTCCCGGCCGGGGAACACATTGTGTAACGTAAACTTTGTTCTCGGGTCTTGGGTGTTTTGTAGTCTGTGTTTGTATTCTAGTGCAAGGGCATGAGTGTGTAAACGTAAAATTTAAAAGGCATCTTACTTATATTGCATGTATATTGTACATATTTATTTACTTCTATATTATTGCTTGCTGTAGTAATAGTATAAGAAATTATACAGAATTATATAGAATTGTATGTAAAGAAATTATTAGTATAGTGTATATTTCAATTTGGGAACCGAAAACATAAATAATAAAAAAAAATTGTGATGTATAATGATTGAATTAATAATTCAAAATCAAGTATGATAATGTTCCATAAAATTCTTCTCTATCTGAATTTATACTCCCAAATCAACGCACAAATTACACGTGAGTATAACAAATACTTTATTTTTATGTGAATAAGTAGTGATGGAGCGAGCTGAGGGCCTACCTGGTGGTAAATGGCAACCCCCGCCCATGACAACAGTAATGCGGCTCAGGATAACCTAAATTATTATATTTTTATGGAAATAGATGAAAATATCCCATCACTAGTTGCCTGTCCAGTGGCGTCCACGTGGCCTGCACGCGCCACTGGCCTCGTGGCCCGCCATGGCGATATAACCACTCGACTGCGCGTGCGCATACCGTTTCTATCTCGCCAAACATTAACAACAAACAAAAAAGCTATAACTCTCATACTCATGCGCTGTGAGGTTCCTGTTCCTTATGCACCTTGAGATTAAAGTCAATAAATTTATTAACCGACTTCCAAAAGGAGAAGGTTATCAATTTGGATGTTTATATTTTTTTTTTATGTATGTTGACGGATTTCTCCGCCATTTATCAACCGTTTTGAAAAAAAAAAATATTTGAAAGGATATCCTTATAGCTTGGTCCCATAATATTTTTATTAATTTCAGTTCAATAGTTTTGTTTTTAAATCAAAATAACTAAAAAAATATGTAATCCAAGTATTATAAATGAAACTGAGTTGCTACTTTGAAAGTTTTCAAAAATGTATTTTTGGATTTTTAAGTTAGCTAGTTGTTCCAATTTCTAATTGATCACATCGCTTTTCCCATACGTGCACCAATGAGTTTTTCACTTGAAAAATGTATTATGTGCGCAAACCACGTTCTCGAAACGGTGAAGGAAAACATCGTGAGGAAACCGGCATGTCTTAGAACCAAAAAATCGACGACATGTGACATCTACCAATCAGGATTGGGCTCCCGTGGTAGAACAGAGCCCATTCAATGCAGTGGGAACATTAGAGGCTGATACGGAACGGATATTTTTGAAACAAAAAATAATTTATGCTCCTCTGCTTAATATTTCTCTGCCCATTCTTCAGATGAAAGTCTAAGACTAGTTAAGCTACCAAGCTATCGTATACAACGTTACTTACGATTAAAAAAAGTTTGCATTAAGGAAACTGCATTAGGTCAGCCTTAATTAACTAACTTAATCAAGTAATTATTCTTTTATAGCATACTGCAATCTATATTGAAGCATAAATTAAAGTTGATCGCAATCTTTAAACAGGTTATTCCCACGCTATTTTTATATTGAACATAGTTTTAAAAAGTCCTTGATTTTCCCTTATCACCTAGTGGAAAGTGGCGATTCCCGCCCATGGCAACTCGGTATAAGATTAGGATCTTAAACTTAAACTGATCTTAAACTGAATCGCATTCATCCTGCTGCGTCCATCGCCCGAGCCGAGGGTGATACGTAATATATTAGCTATTTTCAACTCGGTCAAGGTCAAGTACGCAAATAATAATTATTATTTCCAGTTTAGTTTAGCCATATCTCCAACACTAAGTTCAAAGTTCTACTAAGTTCCAAGATACTCTTTGAAATCATTGTATAATTAAAAATTGTATTTTTTATAGGACCAAGACCATTTATAAATGGATAAATAACATTTAATGACATTAGAAATGTCGGCCCTATCTAAACTGTGTCAGAGGCCTTTGAGTGGCTTTAAACTTGCCAGCCCTGATGATATTCTCTGTGCACTTTGATTTATGTAGCAAGCAGCCCTGCGCACGCGCAATAAAAATATTGAATTTTGGCTGTAGGATATGCGGGTTTTTAATTGGCGTAGTATAGCCTTTGCCAGCATTGGTGTTGGCTGAAGAAGGAGGAAGGTTTCAGTGGAAAAAAATCCCGCATGTTCTGCCGCCAAGTTTTTTTTAATGCGCGTGCGCAACTGTTCTTACTATATAAATCAAAGTGCACAGATAGTATCGGGCTCAGGATGCGATCACTTATAAGTTATCAGGCATCAAACGCCCGTATTACACCATTCCACCCTTTGTTTACAAACTGACATGTTTTACCAAAATTCAAGGAGCTAGTGCTGGTTATGTGAGGTAAGGGTTCCTTTATATTTAATAATACTATTCACTATTTATGGCAAGATCTAGCCTCATACTATGCCTCTTCAAGTCAAGGGTATAGGTATCTTCTAGACCTTCGTGCAACATTATTGATCTCATCATCTCTCAACATCAGGTGAGTCAGGTCAACCGAAGGCCAATAGAAAAAAAAAAATAAAAAAAAAATTGATAACAATTTACTGGTAGAATACGTGTATTAATTTTTTTTGTAATTGCCTTAATATAATTAATCCGTATCTCGGAAACGGCTCCAACGATTTGGATGAAAATTTGTGTTTAGGTAGGGTTTTGCTGTTTAAGTTTACTTGTATATTTTGTATTTATTGAGACGCATTTTTTTTACATAAATATTTTTTTTTATAATCAATTTTGCTGAAAATATTATACAGCGCCATCTAGTAAATTTTTGTGGTACTTGATTGGTAATAGCCCTATGTGGCATTACCCAAATATGAATATGTTCGGCTTCCATCCAATAGTAAAAATGCAATTATTGGGACAATATGTTATTCGTATATAAGAAATATAATTATCAAGATTTTACATAAAAATGAGTCATCCAAGTACTTTTGTTATTTTACCTCCAAGATCCCAGAAAATAGGGGGAGTATGTGGCTCAATAATAATAAACAATAATCTGTGTTGCACTCGCGTTGCAGGGTGCGGGCGGTGGTGAAATGAGACATTATGACCTGGATACGAATCGAAGCAGATAGCTTCGAAGGGCTTTTTCAAGCTATGTTACAGAAAAAAACAGGTACTTCAATACTAGGTATGATTGCGGAACCCTAATGATACTTACGTGGAAGTAACAAGGACGATGTGTGTGGCCTTTTCAAGTACCCACGTGTCTTAGCTGCCTCCCTTAGCTTCCGGTATGGTGGATGTTTTTAATAAAATAATTGGGGCTGATAAAGTTTCAAGAGCCAATACGGTAATTTTGTAAATTTTTGGATAACCAGAGGTATAATTTTTGTTGAATCGGCTCTTAATAGGTAGTGGCTGCCTTTGAACCGAGGGGTCATGGGTTCGATTCCCGGCCGGGGCCGACTTGCTGACGTAAATTTTGGTCTCAGTTCAGTTTAGAGGAAAAAATTGGATGGGGATAGAGAACCAGCTAAAAATTGTCTTGGTTTGCTGGCTGTTTGATGATCCATATCTTGTCAACAAGACATAATGTTACGAGTAAAATTTGCTCATCCTACTTCCACCAGCTTCCGCCTTTCAATTCTTAGAAAAACCACATATTTATTAATCTTCTGCGTGACTTGAGCATTCAAAATTTACTTACAAGGAAATGTGTGCCAAATCAAGGAAACCGCAAGACGGCTGCGCTTCCAAAACATTAACGTTCTATATTTAAAAATCAAAAAAAGAATGCACCAGATGCAAAGCAGGTAGGTACCACCAGCCAGCATCATGTTGCAAATGATATGTCCTGACCAAATTCAAAAGTTGTCCGTACCACAGAGATATTCGAAAGAAATGCACTTTGAATTTGTGCAGGTAATGGTCGAAAACACAGCTTGCACCGACAGATGTAAGTCACGGTACAAAAAGAAGCGCGTGCTGTAATGAAAAAAAATATACGGGCACAAGTTGAACGCCTATTCTGCTTTAGAAAAAAAAAATATCTTGGTACGCACGTGATTTCTGCGAATCGTGTGTATTGGTATATTTAGATCGGACGAAACAGCGATGCTTAGGACATATGGTAAAATGCTTTATGCTTAAGCAACTGTATTACGCATGTTTAGTACATGTTTTTTTAAGTGTACGATACTTATCATTATTTTGACTGGTTCGCAGATCTGTAGCTTGCCTTCTGCGCTGTAGATCGTCGGTTCAATTTCCACCCAGGAAAAGCATTTGCGACATAGACTTATCTGGGGATAAATATGTAACATAATCTTCACTACATAGTATAAAACAAAGTCGCTTTCTCTGTCCCTATATCCCTATGTATGCTTAAATCTTTAAAACTACGCAATGGATTTTGATGCGGTTTTTTTTAATAGATAGAGTGATTCAAGAGGGAGGTTTATATGTATAATACACTAGCAAGTCACCCCGGCTTCGCACGGGTAGTTTCTGATACGACACTGATGCTTTACTAACCGTGCGAAGCCGGGGCGGGTCGCTAGTGTACTAATAAATTAAAAAATACCACCAATTAAATAAGTTTTTTAACAGTCATCTGATTCCCATAGCACAAGCTATACCTACTTAGTTTGCCCTGTGTTAATTTTTAATATTTATTGAATTATTACACCTACCTACGTATTTTTAATAAAGCACTAAAGCAAGACACAGGTAGGAATTTTAGCAACACATAGTTTGCCATTTCATCGACATTTATTATGTCAGTTAATTTTTTTTTTTTTTAATTTTAGCGTTTTTATTCGTTTGTTTCTAATTTAATATTGTTTTATATGTAACGATGAGGCCGTAGCTTAGTTGATAGTAACCCTGGCTTCGAAGCGAGGGGTCCCGGGGTCGATTCTCGGCCGGAATTTTTTTGTGTGAGGATCGTAAAGTTTGGTCTCGGGTCTTGGATGTTTGTTTTAAGTTTCAGTGTTTGTCCATGGAACCTGCGACACAAGGAATCCTAGAACTAAGAGGTAAACGGTTACGGTGTAAACTGTTTAAACGGTTTTTTTTATAAAAGTTATAAAACTTAAAAATTAGTTTGGTAGCATAGCGTTTTAACTCTAAAGTTTCATGAAAATATTTCGGTAGCAAAACTGAGAAAATCCAGCTAAGCACAATAGTTAAGATTAAGATCATCCTTGCACGCTGATGATCTTAACATACAGTAAATTCAGATTTAGAGTATAAAATTACACAAAAAATATAGAATAAACATGGATTCATTCATCAAGCTACAAAATTATAAATAAGAAATCAATATAGCTAAGACACTTCTGAATTCTGATATGATAACGTCCATCCTTCTTTGTGATTCCTAATTTAAACAGAAGATTTCCCCTATTCAAAATAAGAACGCACAAAGCTTTACCGTTGCGCAACCATAGACTACTTTTTTTTTTCAGACTCATTCAGCCACCGACAATGGGCTATAAGATCATGGAAGCGATATGATCTTTGGTCAACAATCATTTGTTGTGGCTGGCAACTCATTGTGGCTTGAGATATTGATCGATGTTGAATTGTAGAAAAAAAAACGATTTGCTTTATGGGTATGCGTTATTTTGAAGACATTTTATTGAAAATGTGGTACTTCAACGTAGTAGGTAAACGACTTAAATTAAATTCGGGATTTTGAGGGTAATAAAATAAACTTTATTCAACTTATTTATCCAGTTGAAGCAAATTTTGTGAGACTGACTGTGTGTAATCTATACAAATAAATAAAATTGAAGTGTCTGTTTGTAATGTCAAAATATTATAATAGCTTTTTATTAAATGCATTGAAAGTATAAACGGTACAAACAACAAAAAAAAAACATTTTTTTTTTAATTTTTGTCTCTGTCTGTTTTTCCCGGCTAGTCCGATACAGCTTTTTTATATTTTTATATTTCGATATTTTGACGGTATGGTACTTATATGGTATGGTATGGTCTATAAATTAATTTCTGACTATATTTTTAATCTACTAGCAAGTTCTATGATGATGGTGTTAATAAGAGTAGCACGAAGTTACTATAACGCTAACAAAAGCTTAACCGGCTGTCAAAACTCCGGTTAAGCGAAATGAGGGTTGCACTGTTTAAGTAATGGTTAAATGACGTCACATTTAACGTTAACATTAACCGCTCGAATTCGGGCGGTTACGGTCGGCGTGTCAAATTAATTAAAAAAGTATTTCGTAGCTAATATTTAGTGTTTCGCGTGATGAAAGTCAAATAGTACTGACATAGAAGAAAAATTAGCCTTTCTTGTTTTGAGGTTATGTCTTATAATGGCCACTCTTTTAACTGTAACGTACATAATGGCGCGACAGTAAATCAAAAATTTTGGAGATAAGGTTATAAGTAGTTTCTGCTAAAGTTCATTGTAACCAAAACAAAACGCCTTTGATTCAACTCACTCTAACAGTATCACAAACCATTACATAAATAGGTATAGTTGAATATGTTGGTACAACATTATCTCATGTTCAGACACCATAAAAGGAGGTTTTACCTTATTCCCTGTGATTTTAATCATAGATGATGTCATAAACATAAAATGGCGATTTTGCCGAGAGAATGCGATTCTTATTAAGGCCAGCTAGTCATATAAATAATTGATTTAATTATTTGCTGCAAAGAATGTTTTTGCTGGTAGCAACACCAGCTTCTAACTAACCCGATGTTACCTCTTCAGAATCACCAATGCAACTTAGATCCTTCATATCCTTACTACAGTCCATAGAAGAGCCTTTCGTCTTAAGGTCTTCTTTAGGATTTAAAGACCACAAGGTCACTTAAAGTAAAGAAGGAATATCACCAAAAAGCATAATTGCTGCCGTCACTCTAACTGAAGATAGAGTGACGGCAGCAATTATTTGGAGTCTCACCATACCGAAGAATCTAATCGTAAAACTGGTGTATGTGCAGAAGATACCATCAACACAGTCAGATCGTATTTTATCCCTTAATAAATTTAACACAAGTATTTTGTCATGAAAGCAAAACTCCTTATTTCGATGAAATATTTAAAGAAGGGTCCTGTCGTTGATAGATATCGCATTCCTCTCCTAACGGGGAACCTGAATTCCACAGCTTATGGAATTTGAACCCTGCAGTGTCTAGGGGTGTACCATCACCTCATTGTGATGTAAATTGTCTTCTATACCGTTATACGCAAATCAGTCTCAAACAGAAGGTATTGGAATCTCACAATGCTATGCAATACAACTACTGTCACACTAACAAACTTATAAATGCCATTTCTGAAGTTTTACCCCAGGATATTAAACCGTAACGCAAACTGGCTAAGCCGTATTTGCATAGTTCGGTAACTTCCGCGAATATGAACTTAGAGCTGTTGTGTTAAGGTTGAATGTCATTACGGTGTTTAATGTGAGACAAGTTTGTATGAGATTAATGGGGTTTTAATAGAGTGAACTAAAATCGTCCTTGCATTGTCCCATTGTATTCGAAGATCGTTTCACCAAAGAGATTGCATTTTGCTCATTCTAAAAGACTTATTTGGTTTCTTGACGGACGAGTATTTAGAGGTAGCACCTGGTTTGTATTTTGTTAGGATGGATTCAAGTGTTGTTTGATCTATAAATATAAATCTATGAATCTCTGTAGAAATCAGTGCAGTAGCGTTTACTTTTTTAACCGACTTCAAAAGGATTAGGTTATCAATTCGGATGTTTATATATATTTTTTTATGTACAATATGTTCACCAATTTCTCCGCTGTTTTTTTTTTTTGTTTTCGTTTATCATCCGATTTGGAAAATTGTTTTTTTATTTGAAAGGATATACTTTCAGATTGCTTCCATAGAATTTTTATCAAAATCGGTTCAATAGTTTGGTTGTTAAATCAAAATAACTGGAAACAAGTATGTCGTCAATGCAAACGAAATTGCGTATTTTGTTACTTTGAAAGTATTGAAGTCGGTTTATTTCGATTATAAATCAGTTACTTGTTAACTATTTAAAGGTATGTATGTACCTTTAAATAATTAACTCATTTTCGTACCTTTAAAAATAATCTCATATTTGTACCTTTAAAAAAACATAAATGATGTTATAGTGATAAGGTATTTTGATTACATTACTGTTGAAATGTCGATGTTACTTTAGTTGTTACAACTGTTCATTTACCTATTATTCTTAAACGTAAAATATTCTCACGCGCGTATAGGACGCACTAGGATTCCCAGTATCACATCATTCAAGTTCATAATATAAACAACCAATAGCCAAGAGAAAGCTTTATGCTCCACTTGCAGATTGCGTGGCCGGGGATAGATATCCAAACTCACAAAAAAGCTCTATGTACGCCACAATTCGAAAGCCTGTGATATATTTCAAGACATTTTGTCTAATATTTCTACAACGCGTGTAAACATTGTCTTGTCAACAATGCTCTATATTAAATCGAACCTTCATATATTTCATACACACGTGCAATGTACATTTATGTAACGAACCATATATCATACAAATCTTGCATGGCATGGAAACCAATTCATACAAACATACGCGTAAAAATCACTCATAAAAGGTACGAAATAGAGACCAAAATCTTATGCGAAGTTTTGACAGAAATCAGCTGATCTCAAGGCTTCGGCACACGTGTGGAGCCTTTTTTGGTAAAAAAATATTTTCTTGAATTTGCGCAAACGTCGTGGGAACGAAGTTTATACCACGTGCGTTGATACCTGGGTTTCGCAAAAGGTTTCTTTGTGAAACTTCCTCAGTTAGGTATGAACGTATGAATAGAGCAAGATTGTGCGTTGTATAGCAAAATTATATTGACAGCTGATGACAGATTTGATTGGCACCCAGCCGAGGTAATGGTAAGACCTCGAATATTAGATATGAATGAAAATAGATGTGTCCAGACGTTAGTATTTTGTTGTCTGAATAGATATCAAATTGGAATCATTTAACATTTATTCAGACTTCGACAATATAAAGTAATTTAAATGATGTAAACGAACCAATTCAAAAAATAACTTTATTATATTTTTTTAAGAACGAAGAAAAAATTTTTAACTTTATTGAAATGATTGAATTGAATCGAGCTGAAAATCAGCGCTGTAACCTGTTGCAGCACGTGCTGAGCTCAGGGCTTTCCACACTACCCTGTATGTGACAGCGTTCCAAACATTATTTATTTCGTTTAATTTTTTATTTGTTGTTATTTTTTTCCTTTTGTGTGTTTATGTGTTTTTCATTGTTGTGTACAGTCTGTGTGAATAAATGTCTTCTTTCTTCTCTGTATTATGAATTAGGCTGTAATCAACAAACCAACAAAACTAAATAGGTTCTTCTTTCGTGTGAGTGGCCAACTATAGCGGTTCTATACTGATCTAAGTTAAGCAGCTTTTAGCAGGTGGAAGGGTGTGGGTGCCAGTGAAACCACATGCGCATGAGACAGGGTGATGGACGCAGGATGCATGCGACTCCGTGTAAGATCCAAATCTTATACTGAGTCGCATTACTGTTGGGTGGGGGTCACCACTTACCACCAGGTGGGCCCTCAGCTCATCTTGTCACTATTTCACATTACTTTTTTTATTAATAATGCCCTCAGCTTGGTCCATATAATATTTTTTTTTCTAAGCTCCGTTTTATGATCATTCTGTGTCGTTCAAAATCGAAACTATAATATTTTACTTAATTATATTGGAAATAGTAATAACGTTATATTGTAACAGTCGAACAAAATAAAATCGTTCTATATATGCGCGCCGAATCGTACATGAAACAATAAATTGGAGTAGAGTTGAACCAAGTTCTGTTTGGTTCCGCACTGGTTAAAAAAATCCTATATGAGCTGAAAGTTTATAGTGATGTTATTTTTTTTTAAACAAAATCTTAACGATGTTTTACATCTTGTCCATCCAAAGGTTGTCTGTAAGAGATCGCTTTATAGCGATAACACCGCCCATTGTGCCACCTTTTTATTATTTAAGATTTCTAGTTTTAAGCTGTTGTTATCTTTTTGGTGTGCAATAAAGTGTTATAAATATATCTATTTTCATCCAATAAATAATAAGTAAATAAAAAATCATAATGCTGGCTTATGTTTTGCCCAACGAATAAGCATTGCCATCCAACGTGGCAATGCAGCCAGCATTTTGGGTAAATTGACGTTTAGTAATGTTTTAGAGTTATAAATATTCTTATTATATTATTTTTTCTAAATTGCTAACAGCATAAAATTTATGAAATTATTATACAAAAAACTACGCAGGAATTTTCGGAATTATATTAGAATTAATACTTCCAATGTCCGAAAAGAAAAGCAACAGTTTAAAACAGATTCCCCTTTGTATTACTATTCAATTAGATATTATTCCTTCGGGAATAAAGATAATAAATAGTACGCTTGATTAACTCGCGCTTGGCTCTGCTTTCTGCGCTATAGGTCATGGGTCGATTCCCAGCCAGGACAAGTATTATGGTATTAAAAAAAATAAGTGTTCTATTAGTTAGTTATTTGGTTAGTTAGTTAGTTAGTTATTTGGTTCCCAATGTAAAAACTATGCTTAGTTTGGCGCTAAATGGCGCTGTATGAATTGTCAGCGACTTAAAATTAATATGTATTTTTTTATTTATAATATTGGGTTGCAATTAAGTGTTATTTTTTCAATAGCGGAATTTTATCTACCCTTTGTGCCCTTTTACCTGTACGGGGGAAGATCTCAATATGGCTACCAGTAATGCCATTGAGGTAGCCAAATTTTACAAAAACCTAATTTAAGTTTGGAATGTTGACTCGAAAGAAGAAGAATAGCGGATCTCAATGTCCGTTGTATCAAAATGCATGCTAATTTCCGAATCGAGTCGCGTGCCTGATAATGGACAACTCGAACCATCAGATATTTGTAGTTAAAAATATAACGTTTTTCTCGAAACCTGTGTAGAAGTGCCGACGGTCACGCCATCTTCCGGTAAAGAGGTGCATTTCAATCGATTACTGCATCATTCTGGTGATTAAACTATAATTGGGTGTGTGGGTCGAAATGTCGACAGGTTTGTCGGTCTGTTAGTTATTTGACTCTTACGAACAGACAAGTGTAATCCTACTTAGAAAACACAAAAATTGTTTATACCTATATCCGATATCGACTTTGAAACCATCCAATTGATGTGCCCCAAACATCGATTGTATGATTTCAAAGTCGATGAGAAAGGCAATAATGCGGCGATAGTTTTAGACCACTAAAACAATGCTTTAGACTCAAAATGTGTTTGGTATTTTTAGCGGGTATGCGCTACTGACAAATATGTATACATTTTTTCTTTCAGAGAACACCAAAATTTACATGGAAAAAAAGGGAATATATGACAGAGAATCCTAGTACAGAGGTAGGAGTATATAAAGTATATAAAAAAGGGATTTAAATATTAAGATACCCATAAAACCCATGCTGTTGTTTACGGGTAGCGGTAACCACTTCACCAGCACGTTTCATCACTACAATCGCATAAAAAAAAAATTATATTTTCATTACTTTGAGAGGTAGTTCAGTTGATCGCGTACGTAGGTGAATAGCCACAGAATGTCCCCCCGGGGGCCACACGTGCCCCCTAGGTGATGCTCAAGGAACGAGAAGTAGCAGTAGAACTGCCTCCACACCTGGTAATCTGCCGCCAAACACTGGTGCACTCGCATTGATATGTTCCGTTGGAAGGGTGTGGATGACGGGCGCAATGGGGTACCACTTAACATTAGGTGGGTCTTCAGATCGTCCCGTCTCATTTTTAAGTTGAATAAAAATACGAGCAAAGTCAGCTGCAACTATGATCTCCCAGTAATGAAACCATGGGTAATTATACTCATGCATTTTAGTCTCAGTTCGAGTTCAAGCTATAACGTTAGAATTAAACATAAAACACAATATTCTCGTCTACGTACTTACCAATCGAGGGAAATACACTTAGTCCAATTTATTAAGTTTGATCTGCTTGTTCACTTTGTACCACCTGAAATTCCAAAGTGGCAATTCTCATAATACATAATTACCAATTTAGATATTTTTGGTTTTTCGGATGTACCTTTAGGTATTTCCTAATTTTCGGATTTCTGGTTTGGTTGGTTTCGTAGAGGGGCACAACGAAGAAATTTTATCGGTCGATTCTATTTCATATTTTTGCTAGACATATTTTGTCCAACCTTGATTCGCAATTTCACAATAACCTGTTAAATAACATTTACAAAAATGTTATTTATAGTCATTAACATAGTCATTAGTCAGGACGGCTCCGTGGCTTAGTTGGTAGTAGCCCTGCCTTCGAAGCGAGGGGTCCCGGGTTCGATTCCCGGCCAGGGCATACTTTGTGTGGTGAGCATGAAGTTTGTTCTCGGGTCTTGGGTGTTTGTCTTGTGTTTCTGTGTTTGTCCATGCCATCTGCGACACAGGGAATCCTAGTGCAGAGGTATGAGTGTGTAAACGTTTATTACAAACATGTAACAAAAATTTCATGGAAAAATATACTATGAGCTTTTTTTTAAAAATTTCCATTATTTCTTTACAGTTCTTCCCCTGCCAATGTGTGAGAAAATCCAAGTCGCATTACATTACGCCATTCACTCTGAGAAGGATGTAATGCCTCTTGTCCCTGTAATTTCGGCAGCGCCCTCATTGGATGCGTTCTAATGCCCGAATTTTGCCGGCAAAACCTGAAGTGTAAAACAAAACGGCGTGCGACTTGGGTCTCATACTTCGGTCGGGGAAGACTTCGTATTGCCGTTATTATGGGCGGATGCACATACTTAACATCAGGTGAGTTTCCAGGTCGTCACGACACTTGTTACATAAAAAAAAAATATTGTACTGACCAATTCCGTCGTTTACCGCTGCCAAAAGATTATCATCTTTCTTTGCATTGGAACATTATTTTTTTTTTACGGATGCTCTCTCCCTCTTCTATCAGTCACACGAAGTGCTCGAAGATAATTAATTTTGTGCACTTAATATCGTTCGGTTGGTTAGGCCACCATATCACTTGATTGACATAATGGATAGCTTAGAAAATTATGAGAATATCTCTTCTTAAGTAGGAATTTATTATTCTGAAGAAATTTATACATTTAATTCTTTATTCTAATAGACGTGTTAATTTTGGACTAATTGAGTATTTTATTGAGTTATTAAGATTTTATTTGCATTTAGTTATTTCACAATATTCAAGATTTATTTCCAAAAAGTATTTTTTTATGTTAGATGTTTCCTCTCGCTTTCCTACAATCCGTGTGAGTTGTTTCGTGAAAAGGGACGGAAGTGTGTAACAGGAAGCCGGGGAAGCGCGCGTTTTTTGATTTGACCAATGAGCGTGCGGTAGAGTTCACCGTCAGATGGCACCACCAACAGATAGGTGGTACTGGCAGCCAACAGTGTGTGCGTGTGATGTGAAAGAAAACAAAAATAAAAAAAATAAAATTTAATATTACTGGTTTATTTAATGTTTGTTTGTTACACATATTTGTGAGTAGTAATATACCACTGGAGCTCGTTAGGCACATTACATTTACACAGATAATGTCTAATTTACCATAATTGGAACTACCAAACTCATGTTACGGGGGTGGGCGTTGATGTCTGCGACACAGTTTTAATACTTCTGCAGGCATCATCGTTTTTCTAAACTTTTTGTAATCCAATGTTACTTTGTTCCTCAATAAACTATATTTTTGATTTGAAATTCAGTTCGTTTTCATGCTTTACCAAAAGTTTACATCTGTTCCAACGCGTTACGCAAAACTCAAATCGGCTAGTAGTAATATGGTGTCTGTATAAGTGGCATTTGAACGGCTTTTGTGTTTCGGGGGGGCAAGTTAAACTGTGTCGAAGGCCTTAGGATGGCTTTACAGTTCTGACATCAGACCGACCGTCTAATCACATAGACCGTCTAATCACATAAACTGAATACCGACTATATTCTTTGATTTTGTCAAAGTTTATTTAAATATCCTTGCAAGTGATTTACACAATGAGAATCTATCCTTAGGATTTTTTTCTAATCTTAAGATCATTGCGTCGTAAAAAGAGAAAGGCATATAAATTTTTTTTGGTTAGAAAGGGACAAAAGATGGATCGATTTAACGAGCAGCTGCTGTATTCTGCCAGGTAGCAGGCTTCGATGGGAAAAGATCAAGAATAGATTTTTTTAAATGTTTAAGAACCATTAATATTCAGTTTCTGGATATTAATGAAGAATATCGATTGATCAAAAAACATATTTTGAATGACTGATATAAACGACCCTTTAGAGGACGAAGTTACCCTTGACTCAAAAATAATAGTTTCATTTTTTGTAATTGATAATTATAGTTGCTTTTGACGACTCCTTGGCTTAGTTGGTAGCCCTGCTTTCGAAGCGAGGGGTCCCGGGTCGATTCCCGGCCGGGGCACACTGTGTGGTGAGCATGAAGTTTGTTCTCGGGTCTTAGGTGTTTGTCTAGTGTTTCGGTGTTTGTCCATGCCATCTGCGACACAGGGAATCCTAGTGCAGAGGTATGAAACATTTTTATTATTTATATAGCAGGGAATATTTTATTATAATAATATTGCTATTGTAATTAAATGTCGGTAAAACTGTGAAACAACGTGGCTTAGTGGGTACTTGTTGTTGCTCCTTTAGCATCACTCAGGGGGTAAGCGTAGGGACTCTGAGGGTATACTACGGACGCGAGGAACTGGAGACTGGTGGGCACGTGCTTTAAATACCTCAAAATGCAATGAATCTTCTCGTCAACTGAAGTGGGGAGGACTATGATTGCTTCATTATGAGCGGCGGTAATCACTTAAAATCAGCGAGTCGTCAGCACATCTCAGAACGTTAATAAGAATAATTTAATGATTCAGTTTAATTAATTACGATACAGTTTCCGAATCGATAAACTAAGACGATCGTTTGATAAATGGACCCAATTTCAGTTCTCACTGAGAAATTAGCAAACAATTGTTTGGATAATCAATTGATTACAACCAATCATCAAATACAAAAGTATCAAAGATGATTGATAGCAGAAAGTAGAAATTGGAAACAGAAGAAACACTTTCTACCTCTGTTAAGTGATTGTCGTAGCTTATAAATAACTTATAAGTCATTAAGACACAAAGAAATTGTTTAACAGTAATCGATTGTCGCTCAATAATGGACTTACATTTGATTTCTTTTAGTCTTGAAATTAACGATGAAAGTGCGCATGCGATGCGATTTGGTGGCTCTTTTTTAACCAACCATAAAGGAAGATATAAATCCGGATGTTTATATATATTTTTTTAATGTATGTTCACCGATTTCACCGCAATTTATCAACCCTTTTTTTTTAAGGATATGCTTTCAGATTGGTCCCGTAGAATTTTTATCAAAATCGGTTCAATAGTTTTGTTGTTAAATCAAAATAACTGGAAAAATATTTCATCCAAGTAAACGAAATTGCGTATTTTGCTACTTTGAAAGTATTGAAAACGTTATCTTTTCTATTTTTAAATGAGTCACTTGTTATTCAGAAGAAAGTCAAAGGCCGCCAAGCAGTTGTATTACTGTGTTCCGGTGGAAGGGTGTGGCTGCCGGTGAAATCACATGCGCATGAGACATATCATCCTCGTCTCGAGTGATGGACGCAGCAGGATGAATGCGACTCAGTAAAGATTTGGAACTCATACTGAGTCGCATTACTGTTGTCATGGGCGAGGGTCACTACTTACCATCAGGTGGGCCCTCAGCTCGTTCCGTCACTTATTCACATAGAAAGAATAGCTAAGCCCACTTTTTAACCCACCCCAAAATAAAGAGGTTTTATGTATTTATTTTGATTCTTCTAAGGTTTATAGATTATCTCTAAATTGGTTCCATAGTAATTTCATGATGTAATTGCAACCCGCAAGGGCGTCTTATCGAGTGAGTGGTCAACTCTGGTGTTGGAGTTTTCAAGTCATCTGAAGGCCTCTGAATTCAAATGCCTAAAAACGGTCATCTGTGCTCATCCCAAAAATCCCCTGATCCAATACCCTAAACAAGAATTGGTGTCCCCTCCCCGTCAATCAACAATAACTGTAAATTGTAAACTAGATTCAAAATTTCACCCCAGGTCTCAAAATTATGAATTCTGATAAATTGTGGTAAATTGATGGTAATTCACTAGCGTTTGTCGATAAATAATCAGAGTCCCTGGTCATATGAAAGGTTTATACGGTACAAGTAAGCTATGTGAAACCATGAACAAAAGCTTCGAAACTATAAGATTTATATTGTAACTGGTTGAATAGAACGCCGTAAGTCATACTCCTTATCAACCTATTGTCCGGAAGTTCCAAATTCAAACTCCTTCGACCAATCAGAGCGCGCCATCTGCCGTCGCGCGCGTGCTATCCTGATCGATCGCACTTTGGCGCGTTTCTTACGTCATTTTTTCTAAATCTATTTCTTTGTGGGTTCCTTAGAAGATTTGGCAGATGGCACGTGCTTCGTTTTCGTACATCTGTCGCGCCTTAAACCTTTTTTGTACAGATTTTTTCACGAAATCCCCGATTTTTTGGGCCTTGAGACGACATGTGTCACTTAGATGCAAATACGAGAGAAAAAATACTTTAATTCGTAGAGCACATGGTGTTTGAAAAACCTTCTGTACAAGTGCTTTGTATGGTATTTTGCAGCTGCTTGCACCTTCTAGAACCTTAGGGAAACCTTTCAGATTGTGGATTGTTTACCGCTACTATATTTCAGCAAGTACCTACAATATTACAATACATCAAGTCAATTTTTGGTATAAAACTACATACCTACTAGACAAAGTTTTAAAAATTTTAATAGGTATTTTTATTTCTATATTCTGTAGGTATTATTTGTTTATATTTTCGAAATATATAAGGTATTTAATTAGTAATCTGGTTCCCATAATAAAAACTATGCTTAATTTGGATGCTTAGATGGCGCTGTGTAAAATTTCCATGAATATTTATTTTATTTATTTATAATCCTACTAATTATAAGTCTGAAGTAAAATGTAAATACTGTTATCATATCTGGTCAGCCAAATCTCAGCAAGCCACCCCCTGAAATCCGAGCCCAAGGTCAGAATGCACCTACAGTACCTGAGCGCCGGAAGTTGCACAATTGCGCAAAAACCCGCCGAATCCGCGCTTCCGCCGGAAGGAACGCCTGCAGGATGCGACACATGCGCATGCGCACGCAGGTTGTTTGAGAGGAAGTGCTTTGGTTTTTGTCTTGATTCGAGATTTAATTAGAGAATGGCATAAGACCAGTTCCTAGTTCGAATGGTTTTTTTCCTCTGCATCTGGAATATTCGATTGGCTTTGAAACTGGTGGTTCATCTATATTCACCGAAAACTAATCTTTATTCTTACATAGTATAAAACATAGTCGCTCCATATTTAATGCTGTTTTCAGCAAAAGATAGAGTAATTCAAGAGGAAATTAAGGAAGTACTAGCAACTCACCCCGGCTTCTAACGGGTATTTACTAATACGATACCGATGCTCTACCAACCGTGCGAAGCCGCCGCTGGTAGCTCGTAATAAATATAATTCTTAATGTAAATTAGTCGTATCGTCAAGTGAGTAAGTTGATCCTCCCTCCTTACTCCGATCAGGACTCGGTCACAATTCAAACGTATAATCACCAGATGAGGGTAGTTTCAAGTGTACCAAACCGGCTGTCGTAAATATTCAACACCTTATTCTTATCGGCTCCAGATAATGACAATTTAAATGCATCAGTATAGACGGGTGCGTTTTAATTCCTCGTGCGAAGCTCGTATTTTATGAGACGCTGTTTGGAGGACATCGCTTTAGGAGATAAGATCGGTGGGCTTTTGTGACGTAGATTACGGGCAGGTGATCTTACCAGCCTATAATGTACCTTGAAGTGAGAGTGAACGGGCTTTAATCTACCACCGAAACCCTATCCGAATCAATAGTAGAAATTACTCATGGATTTCAATAAAAAACTAAAAACTCTACCTTCTGATTTATTGTTTTTAAACGGTTCATAAATCTTTACCAATCAAGACGAATAAAAGAAAAATCCTCTATCTTCAACTAAGATGTTACCACGATCGATCCTTTATCATCATTCTAAAATTAAATATTCAAATCATCGTTCTAATTAAAAAGAAAACGCACCGGAAGTACAGGTGGTAGTTTTTTACTCCGGTGCAGTGGCACTGGCACATCACTATCGAGCTAAAAAGCTACAACCTCTATGCACTCGTAAATTGCGTGGACAAGAAAAATATCCGGTGTTCAAACTTTTTACGTCAATTGTATTTTGCTACGTGACAGTGTTAAGGTCAATTTGACAGAAACTGATTTTGTAACTTAATTTTGAAGGAACTTTTTACAAGTTTTTATAGTCATTACACGGTCAATCTATGCACGCGGTAGGTAGGTGGTTTTTCAAGTTTGTTTTTCGTAGAGTCATCTACACTAAATTACCCGACCAATTTAATTTGAGAAATAATCGTCATGAGCGTTCATTGTTGGGAAAAAACAGGGCATCGCGTTATGATGTCTATAATGATCAATAACCCTTCATCGTTCGTGATGCACCGAATGAAAAAAGACGAGCTCTATCGTGATTCCACCACTTAATAATCGTAGTATCTCACGACTACTTTAAAAATAAAATGAATATTCGACCGATAGGTTCGTTCGAAAAAAGAACGCACTGATTTTTTTAACGAAAGCTGCGAACGGCCAGCAGGTGTAATCTACAATGAGGATTTGAAAAAAGAGGTTCGAACAGGAGGCCTTTTTCCCACGACCCTGTTGAGTTACCGTACTTCTTCAGAGACATTCAAATTTCGAATAGCTCAGATTTTTTGTGTATACAAATAGACAAGGCAAGTTTAATGATTCTGTTTATTTTTATAGTCTGTAGGGTAAAAATACAAAAGCGGCTTATTATTTTTGCTGATCCACAGTATCCGTAAACACCAAAAGCTAGGAATCATGGATAAAAAGTAAACATTGAGACTAAGAACTCGTGCCCTGAATGTATTATTAAAGTTCGTATCCAATAATTTACGTTCTTATTGCATCGTACAAATATTGGTACATAAAAATGTCGCTTTAAAGCGCAATTTTAAGGTTAACAGTTGCTGTATGCATTCCGATGTGAGTTTGTAAAGCGATCTTTAGTATGGCCGCTCAATAGACCGTTTTGTAACAAACATTTAATTTAAGAGTTTTTTACCAACCCAACTTTTTTAAGTGCTTAAACATCTGCCGCTAATCAGTGTTGCACTGCGGGTGCCGGTAAAATTACAGGCGCGTGTCTCCACCATACTTCGATCGGTAATAAGGAAAATGTTATTTGAATTTAATTCTCGATAAGAATTAATTAATCGAAAATAAGAAAGATCCTTCCATTAGGGGTTACTTGCTTATTCTTCCCCATGGAAGGTCGGATAGGGTTTGAACAAGCGCTTAACTTAGTTATAAAAACGCTTGATCTCGTAGATGAAAGAATAAGTAATTGAAATAAGTGATAAGTGAAAAAAATAAGTTATATTAAGTAATTAAAATAAGAATTTTCAAGTAATTGTTAGAAATTCATCGGAAAAAAATATTTTCGAGATTGATTTTGAAACGTTACAGGACAGTGTAAATGCGCCAGCGACATCTTGAAACTGCCGGGCCGCTGACATTTGTACCAAGTATATATATATATATAAACATTTTGCTCTGTTTGTCAGTAAAAAGAGAAACAAGGTGATATCGATGTACTGTTATTAGTTACTGTATCATTGTTTCAATGAACACGGTTCAAGGTGAAAGTATGAAATATAGATAGAACTTAGTAATGAAGGAACAAGTGAATGATTTAAAAATCGAAACAATACCGATCTCAATCTTTCTTTTATTTTTCAGACTTAGGGGTATACCCCTACCGTTCTAAAAAAGGAACATCCAAATCGGTATACAACGGGCGAAGAAAAAAGATACGTACCTGAGAATTCCTCGTGGCGAGGCAAAAAGTACGACACAGACTCACACACCAAGGGTTCCGTCCCTTGGCGTGCGAGTCTGTATCGTAATTAACAGGTTTTATATTAGGTACGATAAAACATTCGTGATAGTCATTAATTAGTGTGGGTGATCAATAATGACCTCATTAGTTGAATATGCATGTAACTGGAAAAAACTACTATACTACAAATTTGTAATTAAAGTTCGAATCCAAAGAATAAAATAAAAATTGACATCTTTTATCATTTTTAATCCACTTGTATTACAGTTAATTTAATCTACTAGACAGTAAGTATCGGTACATTGTGCGAACTTAATTGATATTAAATTTGTATGACGAAATTAGTATTTTTGCCATCTGCCTCGTTCCCGTTACTGCAAGGTCAACCTTTCACGAGAATAAACAGTGGCGGAATGAAGCGCATGCCATAGACGATGGCGGAAAAAAGTTCACACTCCGGGATTGACACTTGACATTTGCACGTCATTTCTCAATGCCTATTAAGTGGCCTCACAAGACACAAAGCCAACATAAAGAAATAGCCTGTATATTTCAACAAATCTTGAAATTATTGAGGAAATAGTGCTGAAAACCCAGTTAAAATCCTTTTTTGTATACATATACTTAACCGATTTGATTTAGACGCAAAAGAGGGTTGTTATCAATTTGTAGAGTGTATCTGTGTATTTGTCTGTCTAATTTTGATGCGCTTTTTCCTATTTGAAAGCTGACGTGATCAAAATGGATCTTAGATATAATTTATGAAGATTTGTTTAGACTTTTGAAGATTATCACTATAAAAAACCTATAATCACCATCATACCAAGTCTAGGTTTTAACATTTTAATAAAATGAACTTGTTTTTATTTTTGTTAGTATTGTACAAACCTTTCCTTTCTTTCTTAGTTTCTCATTTTTTTTATTAGTTAACGGTGAGTCGTTTATCTGAATATAAATGAGTTACATTTATATTCTTATATCTTCATAAATTATATCTAAGATCCATTTTGATCACGTCAGCTTTCAAATAGGAAAAAGCGCATCAAAATTAGACAGACAAATACACAGATACACTCTACAAATTGATAACAACCCTCTTTTGCGTCTAAATCAAATCGGTTAAGTATATGTATCATGCGATAAGTTATACTTATCAAACTAAAACATAGATTACTTTTTCCATAAAATAGTATCATTCCCAGATCAAATCTGGGAATTCTAAGCATATTACCATGGATTTACTCCAGATATTCTGTTAATTTCATTGCTAAAAGTTTCGTCCTTGATTACTTTGGAATTACGAAAAAATCTCACCACATCTCCATTCCCAATATAGTGTAACCTATCAGAGGAAAAATGGCTTATTGAGGCTCTGTATAACCTTCGGGGAAAATGATTCAATCTATGTATGAAAAAGGGTACCTAGCTGTAATTTCTAGCTAGCATAGAGCAGTTATAAAGACGCTAACTTTTAACCTAAAGATCGATGATTCAAAAAAGAAAAGACAATATTACTCGGTTAATAAGAGTAGTGACAAAAATTTGAAGACATGTGACCTCTACCAGGAGACCATAATACTCGCATCCGTAGGTGAACCCCTGCGGAATCCCAACACGGTGACACGTTTTTTGATTCTGCGGGTATTCACTTGAAGATGGCACAAAATGTGTGACTTAAAAATAATTATTTGAAGGTTGGACTAAGTACGTTTATTTTAAGCTCCGCCCATTAAATCAACTGACATTTTGCCGCCAATATTCATGTCAATCATCGACTCGACAACTTATTATTACCATAAACATGACAATCGGGGTAATTTTACTTATGTCAATATGCTTTATTACTAAACCCTTTCTTATTAAATTGCATTGGATTCTTATTGGGATTGAACAAATGTCAATCTTAGTAATAAGAATTTGTGATCTGTGTCATATGAATGAACTAGATTAACCAAAATCTGCTAGACGGCGGATTACCAGATGTGGTGGCAATACTCCGGACAAACTTGGCAGAAGTTCAACTGCTTTAGGTTGCTACTTTCGCGCCACCCGGGGGTTTTGTTAAGGGAATCTGAGGGTACCTTTTTTACCTACAAACGATTTCAAACTACTTTTATTGTGCGCACTGCAAGGGAGTGGAATGCTTTGCCCGAGTCTGTGTTCCCTGACCATTACAACCTGGGGGTCTTCAAGAGTAGAGTGAATAGGTTTCTCCTAGACAAGCGTGCTCCATCGTCGGCCGCATCTTCACTTCCCATCAGATGAGATGGCGGCCAAACGCTTGGCTATACATAAATAAAAAAAAAAAAAAAAAAAAAAAAACCTACGGTCGAGCCACATAGTCCCCCAATTGTTCGCATTTTGGTTTGAACCTACCTGAAACTCAGCGTCTGTGCCACGCTCTCTAGGCATTTCGATACGGAAATGTAAAAATTACGAGTACGATAAATACCACCAATGAGCACTGATTCGAAAGTCTAACAACAATAGAAGTTGCTGAAAATTATAGGTTTTTTATAGTGACCATTGGTGCATACCATTTAACTTACCGGGCAGTAATTTTATTTACACGAACTTTATGATGGCTATAAATATTTTTATTAGATTTATTCTCACAAAGCGAAGGCTGAAGAAGGCTACAGAATGTCCTTTTTTATAAGACTAACGAGACAGAACGAGGAGTCAGCCCACCTGATGTTAAGTGGTTACCGCCGCCCATAATAGTGAACATAAACAACAAAAATACGACTTAATACCCATCGCATTGCGCGCGTCACCCTAAGACAGGGATGATGCCTCAAGTGCCTGTAACTTCACCGGCGCCCACACCCTTCCACTGGAACACAGTAATACTTGTTTTGTAATACTGCTTGGCGTCAGATTGCCAGATGTGGAGGCATTTCTCCAGATGAACTTGGCACAAGTTCTACTGCTACTTAAAATTATTAGAACTCGTTGATGCTTTTAAAATTGTACCTACGAAATTACGCATTCTTATTACTAAGTTTGACGCTCGTTCAAACCCTATTCGACCCTTCATGGGAAAGAACAACCAAAAACCCCCCCATTAGGGGTTTTTTAATCCATTTTTTGCGAGTATTGTCCTTTTTAGATACATATTAAATAATAATCTTTGTATACGTAAACGTTAAAGAGCGTGGTGGCCCAGGGGCATAGACGCCGACTTTCGCTGGTTCAAACCCACTCGTGCACTAATGAGTTTTTTCACTTGAAAAATTTATGTGCGCAATGCCACGTTCTCAAAACGGTGACAAAAAACATCGCGAGGAAACCGGCATGTCTTAGAATCAAAAATTCGACGACATGTGACATCGACCAATCCGGATTAGGCTCCCGTGTTAGATCAGAGCCCATTCACTCTCAATTATCGAAAGTAGGCCTGTGTCCCTACAGTGGGAACATTAGAGGCTGGTACGGACGCAATCGTTTTGATATTAAATACAATTGATAGCTCTGTAGCTTAGTAGGAAATAGCCCTGCCTTCAAAGCGACGGGTCTAGGGTTCGATTCCCGGCCGGGGCAGACTTTGTGTGAAAAGCGTATAGTTAGTTCTCAGATTTCGGTGTGTCTTGTGTGTTTTTTTTTTGTCTATAACACCCCTCCAACACTGTAATCCTAGTACAGCGGTATGA
The DNA here is from genome assembly GCA_921293045.1 of Aplocera efformata. Taxonomy (NCBI): domain Eukaryota; kingdom Metazoa; phylum Arthropoda; class Insecta; order Lepidoptera; family Geometridae; genus Aplocera; species Aplocera efformata. The sequence goes on from OV121057.1 coordinate 6,891,443, forward strand.
GTGTGTAAACGCAAATTTTGAAATGTTAAGAATCAGGTAAACTGCGAATGCTTTAGATATATGCTCTCTGGCGATACTAAATATTGTTTGTTAGAACACCCTGTACAGACTTAATTATCTAGTTGCGAGGCTAAGAATCAGTCATGTCTAACTGCATTTAATAGCAATGCTAGTACAAATCACGAAAATAATAGGAAACTTTATGTTACTTTTTTATATATAGTTAATTGATCATGCAACTCATTAATTCCACCATAAACTCTACAACAACTCTATGTACCGTACCAGCCTCTAATGTTTCCGGCCTACTATCGGTAATTGAGAGTGAATGGGCTTTTATCGACCACGGGAGTCCAATCCGGATTGGTAGATGTCACATGTCTTGGAATTTTTTTAACATGCCTGTTTTTCCTCACAATATTTTCCTTCACCGTGTCCAGAACGTGGTATTGCGTACTTAAATTTTTCGAGTGAAAAGCTCGCTGGTGTCCTTTTGGGTTCGAACCAGCGACCTTCGTTGAAGTTCGGCGTCTGTGCCCCTGGGCCACTACGCTCTCCACGTCTACATATACATTATGTATATGTAGACTATTATTATGTTAGCTTGTGTGCCTCATCATTCACATAAAAAAAAAAAAAAAAAAAAAATGTACAAATAAATAAAATTTTATGACTTTGAAAGAACTAGTATTACACTGTATATAAAAATATTTTTTTTTATTTTTGTTCGTCCCTCTGGTTTTTTCGGCTAATCTCTGAAACGACTGAACCGATTTTGACGGCTTTTCACGAGTTGATGTTTTAAGGAGCTTTAATTTTAGATAAAAAAAAATTAGGGTTCCGCCTTTCCTCCTCTGGAGGAGGTTTGTTTTTTAAATTAATTCTCAGTGCTTCGTCATTTTTCAACCGATTTGGAAAATTATTTTTTTAATTTGAAAGGATATGCTTTCAATATTGAGTTTGGTAGTTAAATCAAAATAACTAAAAAAAATATATCACCCCAATAAACGTTATTGTATGTTTTTCTTTCCTGTGACTTTTTTTTCTACCGATTTGAAAGTCATACCCAATATTTGGATTAAGGGCAAAAAATAACACATGAAAGAATTAAAGTCAGTTTTTTTAAATTTTAAAACACTTGTATACGAAAATTTCGAGCCAGGACTTTTTGATTATCTAAAGTTACATGTATGAAGTTTATTAGTGTTAGTGATACGTGTGATTTTGGCGGGAAGGCTGCGCGCCTAGTATGGCGGTCCACCTGCGCGCCACCTGCCGAACATCTGACACAGATGTAGGGTAGTGTTGTACCGGCCTCCATATCGATACGGCTCTTGTTATACGCATATGATGATCTTTACATCCTCTAATATTATAAACGCGAATGTTTGGATGGATGTTTGTTACTCAATCACGCCAGAACGGCTGAACGGACCTGGATGAAATTTGGCACAGAGATATAATAGATTATAGTCTGGAATAACACGGGCTATTTTTTATCCCGGATTACCGCGGGTAACACCGCGGGGCGTAGCTACTGACATATATGATGATTTATAACTTGTATTCTAGTTTATGGGAAATGATGTCCTTTCAAATTTACTAGTCTAGCTGGGAGAGATAGGCGGATGATCGCAGCTCATGGCAAAATCGTGGCTGACGATTTTACCGCACACGATAATGCTTGGCTGGATCTGCTATCTCGTAGGATCCTTAGACACGAACGGTCCGCTAACCTTACAACATCAATGAGGACAATTGTCACTTATCGCAAATATAATCGTACTACCACTCCCGAATAGGCTACGAGAAAAAGTGCCTACATAATTTCCGATAAATAACGCTGCTTAAATCATCTTTGATAAATGTATAGGTCAAATGACGATGATGATAAATATCATACTTTTTTTCTTGTCTCTGTACACCGTGATCAGTTTCAACAAAGATTAATTCAAGATACCTTGATGAGTAAAAACATTATTTCATTTTTATAACTATCTATATTAAAATATCATCGACTCTTACCATCCCTAGTACCTTCTCTTCACACATCTCAGTGCACTTGATAAATGCGTTTTACGTCATAACTCCTTAAGAGCCTTAATTACTGCGTACCATTCAATGCGTTTAGCGACGGCAAAGATTATAAAAGACAATCGATTAATTTGAAACAACTGATTTATAAATCGAATAAACCAACTTCAATGTCATCCCCTATTTTGGCCCTTGACATTATAGATAATAGTATAATAAAATATGTAATCGTGAATAACATTTACTAGCGACTCGCCCAGGCTTCGCACGGTTAGTAGAGCATCAGTGTCGTATCAGTAACTACCCGTGCGAAGATAGGTAAGTTGCTAATTGCTAGTACTACATATAAACCTTCCTCTTGAATCACTCTATCTATTGCTGAAAACTGCATTAAAATACGTTGGGTAGTTTAAATTATCTAAGAGCGGGGGCGAGTTGTTTTATACTATGTAAGGATTAATATGATTTTTTTATATACACGATAGAAAATTTACAAATAGTATCACAATGTGAATACGTAACAGAGAGTCGCCTGTGTCCAGTCTTGAATTCAGGCGCACGCACACAAAGGGCAGGATCTCAGATCACTTCTGAGGAGTGTTGGGGGTGAGTTCATATATATAGTTTATTTTTCCATAGGAACGCTAAGGAACTCTTGGTTTCGTCGTGTACACAATTAATTAGCGGCAGTTCATAAGCCTTGTCAATTTTATAACTAATAAACAAAACAAATAATAAAATTGAATACAATATGTAGCGGTGTTACCTTGTCATTGAATAAAAAACTACAAATAAAAATAAAATTAGCAATAAAAATAGAAAAATTCGTAGCTGTATAGGGGCCTTGTCAATTATAATTAAAATTACAAAAATAATTTAAAAAAAAAAATATATGAAATTGAAATAAATTATATAAAATAAAAAATAAATAAATTAGTAAGTACTAAACACAGTCAAAATTATTTAACTTTGCGCCTCTCGATTGCTGAGACAGATTTTGACCAAGTTTGATTATCCTTGAGATATTGTTCACATGTATAATAAGCAGCTTCCGTTAATGCTGCTTTTATGGTTTTCTTAAAAATTCTCTCATTTAGTTCATGTATGACTTCAGGTATTTTATTATAAAAGCAAATACAATTTCGTAGAAACGATTTATTACATTTTTGTAATCTGAACCCAGGGTATGCAAGCTTGTTTTTGTTGCGAGTATTTATTTGGTGCATGTCACTGTTTTTTTTAAACGTATTGATATTTTTTCTCGTAAACATGATACATTCATAAATATATAATCCTGGTACCGTTATAATGTTAATTGAGCTAAAAAATGTCTTTAGTGAGGTTCTCGTGCTAAGACAATATATAGCTCGTATTGCTCTTTTTTGTGCAATAAATATTGCATTAATCTTTGTTGCTGCACCCCATAGTAAGATTCCATAGGACATGACACTGTGGAAATATCCGTAATATGCTAATCTAGCACTCTGTATATCAGATATTTTCCTAATCTGTCGCACTGCGTGGACAGCGGAGCTAAGTTTGTCAGAAAGGTTATTAATGTGAGGGTCCCATTGCAGCTTTGAATCTACCGTTATACCTAAAAATACAGTTGATTTCGTAGGAATTAAATTATTATTATTGATCTGAATTATGTCAGGGTCATATTGAAGGTTTGAGAGCGTAAATTTCAAATATTTGGTTTTAGTGGGGTTAAGCACTAGATTGTTTGTTGAGAACCAGTTATTCAGTGAATTCATTAAATTATTTATTGCAGAGCAGTTAACAAGTCGTCGTGATACTTTGAATAGAATAGATGTGTCATCAGCAAACATTATTATTTTAGTGTCATTAATATCGTTAACCATTGATGCCAAATCATTTACATAGACAAGGAATAAGAAAGGTCCCAATATGGAACCTTGAGGTACACCTGATTTAATAATGGAGCCTCTTGATTTGACTCCGTCAACTTCTACGCACATTTCCCTATCAGCTAAGTATGATGTCATTAAGTTAATTGCGTCATTGCTTAATCCATAAAATTTTAACTTTCCCAATAGTGTCTTGTGACATACGCACAAGTCACACATAACCCCACGCCTCCCCAAGGCGTATTTCCCCCTTGACAAAAAAAAAAGGATCTCAGATCACCTAGGAGGTAATCAATTATGTTTGTTACCTCGGATCTCCGCCGTTTATGAAATGATTTAAAAAAATATTATTTTTATTTCGTAACTCTCCGAATATTTTTTTTTTTTTCCAGATTCTTCCCATAATTTTTCTATCAAAGTCGATCAAGGTCTAGAATTTTTGGTTTTGAGACATGCCGGTTTCATCACGATGTTTTCCTTCACCGTTTCGAGGACGTGGTATAACGCACATAAATGTTTCAAGTGAAAAACTCATTGGTGCACGTGTTACGATTATTGAAAAAGACAGGTTTATTTAATCCCCTACTCTGTTTTTCTGTTCAAAATATTTAATTAATGGTTTTAGTAAAGCGCTTTAGCGGCTAAGTTGTACAACAATGATAAATTAAAGGAATTGATGCGCTGCGAGCATTAATTGCTTATCCTTTTCATTCCAATGCATTTATTCGTTTCCTATTTACATTTTTATATTGGACTTTTAAACCTTAAAGTAATAATACCTACTTAAGGAGAGTGAGCTAAATATTAATAATGTGCAAAAAAATATATTATACGAAACCTTTTTCTCCCAGGAGAATAAAACCAAAATATTGTAAAATTGGTTGACAAAATAAAAGTGTCTATTTGTAATTTCAAAATAACACCTTTTTACTAAATATATTATATAAAAAAGTATTTACGGTACCTACTTATAACAAAAAGAAAGTAATTTAAAATGTTTGTCTTAGTAGTCGAGAGTCAAAGACAGGGAAAAATTGTCAAGGCCATTAAAAAAAACTTCGGGGGCCGGAGTCATTTTGCTGTTGTTTATAAACAGAAATAAACACTTAACATCAGGTGGGCCGTCACTAAGTCACATACAAACATCGCATCTAAACCATAAATTCGTAAAGACAACGTTTTTCTGGTTTACAGCAACATTGTAATAACTATCAATTAGAATATGTTATTGAAACATATAAAAGCTCATCTAAACCTCTATTGCGGCTACTACCGCTGCGGTGTAGCCCACTCGTAAGCAATATGCTGCCAGTTCATACACAATAAGTTCATACCTAGAGGTATACCTGAATTGCACTACTCTGCAAGGAAAACAGTTTTTTAGATAACTATATTTTTGTCCAAGACCACGCGTAATGCATTATAATTACTAGATTAACCTTAGAATAGTAACTTGTTGCAAATATTAATATTATTTGTACATTATTTTTATTCATAACACATGGTTTAGGACCTACGTGGTTGAGTTAGAAACATTGTTTTTTTTTTTTTTTTTTTTTTTTTTTTTTTTTTAATTTATTGACAGAAGAAAAAGGGCTTTGTCGCTTAGCGACCACATCGCCCAATCGTTAAATAACAAAACAAGTAACAGCTAATTTAACATATTTCTACTTTCTATACATTTTCTTGCCAATTCGTATAATTCTTGGGCTTTATCAGACAGTGGGGTTGCAAGAATACTATTACATAGTCCGAGGTCATTAACATTTGGTGAAAAACCAAATAAATTCATCCTGTCATTATTACTCCGTACACATTCCATCAAGACATGGTATACGTCTTCTATAACCCCGCACACATCGCAGTTGGGTGATGAAACTTTTTTCATTAGGAAAGCAAATTTGTTTGATGGAATGTGTCCGGAGCGTAACCTGAGAGCAATAACTATTGTGCTACGTTTAAAAAAGGCATGATCAATCCAGGGATAACACGTAATCAGAGGTTGTATAGTTCGGAACCAGATACCTTTCTCAGCTGACCGCTTATCAAAATATTCCTGCCATAAATCATTGCATTGGGTTTTTAAGAAATGTAAATAGTCTGTATACAAAGGAGTAATTAAAAAAGGTATGCCATCTGAAGTAGCTTGTTTTGCTAATAAATCAACTTCTTCATTCTCTTGTAATTGGATATGCGACGGGATCCACTGAAGGCAAATAGTTTTTTTATTACTCTGCAATTTTAAAATAGATTCTAAAATGGCATAGCTGATCGGTGTTCCTCGCACGTGAGAGGTGCACCGAGCTATATGTTGCAACGCACTCTTTGAATCACTAAGGATTACAAATTTGTCACCTCCAATTGAATCTATATATGAAAGGGCTTCCGCTATACCTATTAATTCGAGATGCATTATTGAAATGTTTGAGTCAATTTTAAATTTCATATTTATTCCCAAAACAGGATCTAAAAATGCAGCACCACCGATTTTGCCTTCTTTGGATCCGTCAGTATATATTTTATAAAATTCGCTATATTTGTCATTAATGTAAACGGAACATATATCTTGTAACTCGTTACAGCTAAATAAGCGTTTTGCTCGATCTACAGAAGGTATTTTATCCATTACAACGTCAACTAAATTTATATTACTTACCCAGGTTCGTAGCGAAAACATTTCAAGTTGATCACTAGAATGAATGAGTAGTGGACTTAGCGTTGAATGAATAGATGTAAGAATAGGTAATTTCCTTTGTGTCCGGTTACGAGATCTGTTTACCAAAGTAATGTCCTCAATTAGCTGATTAGTTAAATTGCAATTGATTGATTTTGATTTTAGCCAATACTTCCCAGCTAAAAATCTTCTCCTTATTGATAAAGGAGGTAGGCATAAGTCATTTTCCATAACATGTATGGGTGTACTCCGTATATAACCTCCGATAGAAACATTGTTTTACTGCAGATACAATGGGTTACTCTCGACAAATGAGAATATCTTTGGGGGACCATCTTGCTCGTGTTTGTTGGTGGATATCCTCAGAATCCCTACACGTGTCTAAGTTTATGTATCAATAGAGACGATCTGATAGCCCACATGATGTTAAGTTGTTACCTCCGCCCCAACAAAATCAATACGACTTAGATCCCCGACCGAAGCATGAGAAAACCCATGTCATACCTCGTTGCGCCCTTCACCCCAGACGGGGGATATTACGTCTCATATTCTGGGTTTCTGGATCAAAACGAAAGGAATGGTTTTTGTTTTTGCTTTTGTTTGTTTGTTTTGACTCAAGGGGCACTCACCTAACGCGAGAAACTATACTACCAAAAGTGAAAGTAAACATGGTGATTATGATTTTTCATTATCTTTGTGGATCATAAAACGATTGTAAATATTTAAATATCTGTGTATATTTGTTACACCTTCAAGCTCGACAGATTTGGATGTAATTTAGTACCAGGATAGCTTATATCCTGGATTTACATAGGCTACTTTTGATCCCGGAAACGTCCGATGTTCCCTTAGGAGTTCCCGTGAGTAACACTGCGGGCGCAGCTAGTATTTAATATGCAGTGTTAAACATTACTAAAACAAATATCACATTGGCTAATTTTGATCCCGGAAATCGGCAATGTTACCCTCGGTTTCCCGGGATCAAAAGTAGCCTTAAACACAAAAATCAACGCAGCTAGTACACTACAATTTTTTTTGTTAACCTCGTCAAACGGAGCTTGGTTCCACCAATTGGCAACACAGCCATATTGATAAACGTGCAAAAACAACATCAAAATCTCACTTTAAAGCTCTTAAAGTCGAAATCATCAAATTATTAATACAACAATTAAAACGGGTGCACGCGATGCCACAGATTATAGCACAGTGGATATGATATAACAGTGGGAACGAACGACATGTTTCTCACAAAAGGGCTAATTATGGGATTTTGATGGTCTTTCGTATGTTCATTGTGATTACATCAAAGAGGTAGACAGGAATAGGTTTTATTATAATTCAAATACATCATCAAAAAAGACTCGTAAATTTTCATAGCAGTACTAATTAGTTTGGCGATTGAGTCGCAGGCCGTGTCTTACGTGAATGCATCGTTCAATTTGCTTTTATAGTAAACGATTCAGAAAACTCAGTCATGTCTCAGAACAAAAAAATCGAAGACGTGTGAACCAATCTTAACCGACTGTAGCAGTTTTGATTTATCTACTATTTTATTATACTATAATATTATCTACTATTCTTGGGGGGCATAATCAATTAGAGAAAGAATTATTAAAATCGGTTAACAGCTGGCAAAGATATCGCGAAACAAACATACAAAGAAAAGCTTCTCAAAGGGGCTCGTGGCGTATCCACTCTCGCTTTTTGTGAGTAGATTTGTAGTCTCCACAAACGTCGCATCGAGTTGCACATATATCTGAGCCGAGATAGATAATAAAAATAAAATTTTCCTGAAACGGGGATGTATGTCGTCTCATGCGCCTATATTGACTGCTCTTTAAAGAAGACAAACCAAAAAAATCCATTCCATTCAAAGATTTCCTGGCAGAAATCACTTTAAGTCATAAGGGCCGCCATTTTTTAGTGACTTAAGTGACATGACGGCAGAAGGCAAACCTGATGTTAAATGGTCACCACTTAAAGACTCAGGCCTTCCCCTACTAAAGTATGAGTATGGGAAGACCTACTCGTAAGTTGCGCCTGTCACTCTGAGACGGGGATGATACGCCTCAAATGCCTGTAATTTGCGGCGGCGGCGGCACTGGTTCGCGGCGGACTACCTGGTGTGGAGCCAGTACTACTCCGGACGAACTTGGCACAAGTTCTACTGCTACTTTTTGTTGCTCCTTTAGCACCCAGGGGACACGTGTAAGCGCAAGGTTATTCACCCACAAAAGTCATTGTGTATTGCTGTTTTTTATCTTTAATTTAGTCTAAGATTTAGTTTGAGGTGTCATGTACAATAAAAACTATATCTATCTATCAAACTTGGCCCGTATAAAATTTGAACCCTGTCCTCGAAATCTATCCAACGTACCCAAGGTTGGTTGAATTATGTAACTTACTACGTATGTAAATTCCAAGAATTTCGCCAAAACACCAAGTAACAGTGGACCACTTTATTTGCACATGATATCTTATCTCTGTCTGCCAATTTTATCTATACTATATTCAAAATCTAAGTCTATGCCAACAAATGATTCCGGTATCGCAATACCACAGTAATACCGAAAGATATTAAATTTTAAATTATTATTGCCGAATAATAGTTTAAAATCTAATGAATTTCCGGTTCATGTGAATGAACGATTTATTTCCGTGAAGTAAGGTATATTTATATGTTCTTATGGTAGTTAAATTCTTGCACATATTGCATAGCTAAATATGTGTAACAATTACAATTACAGGTACAGACTCAGTGAAAATCTGGTTCACTCCATATCTATTGTTTATTTGCTCTTGATACGAAGAAGAATTATTATTCAAGTTACCGGATATTTACGATGTTTTGTGAGTATTGTTGACTACCGATATTTCGACGCAGATTCATGCGTCATGATCTCGGGATCATTGTCAAACTGAAACTTCAAACTGAAGTCTGCGAGTGAGGTGTGCAAATCATTGGCAGTCATATCAGTCTACTCTAGCATGGTAAATTTATATCGAAAAGAAGTTTATTGGCTCTGTGATTACAACAGCCTATCTGCTGGATATAGGCACTAAGCAAGTTTGAGCTCGGTTTTGGCTCTTTACATCCAATTTCTGCTAAACCAAGTCTTCGCTCCACCTGGCCGGGGGCGTACTACGCTACGTTTGCATACACGCGGTCTCCACTCGTGAACCGATAACCCCAGCGGTTATCGGTTCTTCAGCGTATCCGACCAGCCCACTGCCACTTCAGTTTGCTAATCGTATGGACTATACCGGTGACATCATTGCTGTGACGAATGCTTTCATTCCGGATTGTATCCAAAAATCGGCTAAAGAATTTTTCACTTCACAATATCCTATTTGCAACCAAACAATCAACACTCGAAACGAAAACAAGCAACACGACAATAAAACGACGCTAAAGTCTCCCCATTAAGCTAATATGTCATCAGTTCGTCATCAGATTATCTCTCCAATGGGCATATTAAGGAAATTACCATCTTTATGTGAACCGATCACAGGACATTGAGTGTAAAATTATTTTTAATATTTTTTACGCCCATTCGAGTGATATTTTATTCAATAGTGTTCATGCTTTTGAATTGCATTTGATGTTCGTTCCATTTTAAAAAGGGTTTATAAAACTGGTTCAAGAATCTGCTTAGAATATGATTTAATTGACTAAATGGACTTACATAGTCTTTTGAAAGACCAAACCTTTTTGTTATAGAATTACAAAGAGGTCAGTAGAGGGTACCTAGGTACGTGCTGTGGGTGCCGGTGAAATTACTGGCTTTATAGCCCCGAGTCCGAGTTACAGGCACCATGCGATGCGTATGACTTATGACTTCATACTTAAGAGCGGCAGTAGCTACTTAACATCAGGTAAGCAGTCAGAACCTTTATCTTTTTATATAATGTACCTATATAATATAATTAAGATATATTACTCACTTTTGTTCACATTAAAGCACATTTAGGCTCAATATCTCTGTTTAGTCTGTTTCTTTTATGATCGGCGGTAACCACTGAACATTAGATGGCCAAGTGATATAAAGAGGTTACCGCCGCTCTTTCGTCCGCTCGATCAGCTCAGTCCGTTACTTAATTACTAATACATTTTATCACTGGCTAACCGAAAGCCATTAACATTTCGTGAAAAGCACAATTATGTTATAATCAGAGTCTGTTACACTAATTAAGGTTGTATACGATCATATCACAACCTCATTTATGAAATTAAAAACTGCATACACCCTCCTAAATAAGGGGGCGTGGCTTGTGCATCCGGTTGTTATCATTTCCGGTGGCGCCACTGTTTAATGACTATCGCGTATGATAAGAACTTTTTTCAAATTATCTTGTTTGTGGTAATGCCTAGTGATTCGGGTAAGTGTATGATTTGTCTGGGTTTTGTGAGAATTTTATCTTTTGATAAATAAATGTGCAACAGGATTCTAATACCACATAGTTTGGGCAATCATATTGCTCGCGCCCGTAGGAGCAAACTGTAGTGGCATAAGATCTGAGCAGTAGATCTTATGCCAAGTTCTTTTTTTTAAGTAACATAATGGTCGGGACTTTCTGAAGGCCCACCTAATGTTAAGTGGTAACTTCTGTATTCCTTTAGATCCCAAGTATCATTTGGACACATCTTAATTTACACGGACATGTAAATACATTCGCATATAACTTGTCACAGAAGCTCCTTAGACATATTAAAAAACTTGTGTTTTTGTTTTCTAGAAGATAATTTGTTTTGATTTTTATTAATTGATTCATCGAGTAAAATGATTCCCTGCGTCACAGGTGGCATATGCCATGGACGCAATATTAAACAAGTCACATATACAAGACCTACAAGACCTGTGAACAAATTATTGTCCCATCACACGAGTGGAACCCCACTTATACATTCAAACAAGTCTAGGCAAGTTGAACTAACTAGATAAAAAATAATATTTTTAAATAGTTCTTAGATAAATTAACTACTTTTATAATTTCTAAATAAATCTTAGATATTTGATGAATAGATTACAATAATAAGTTTTAATATAATAGAAAAGCAAAATTTGTTTGAAATGCTTTGTTAGCGCTATCTAGTGTCGAATAGCAGAACTAAAAAGCTTAAAGCAAAGTTTACTTAGACGTCTCAAGGTGATATTTTAAATATTTCTTTTCCTCTCATGTCGCATTATATGCCTAAAATTAAGCTCTTTTTTGATGAATACGTCAATTTGCACTATTAAAACAGAAAAATGGCCCTAGCTGAAAGGAAATTGGAAAAAACGTATATGTTAAGATTGATTTGAGTTAAAGCTTGGAAATCTCAGTATTTGCCACGTTTAGATCTACACTGGATTAATTATGCCTTTAACGCCTTCATAGATAAAACTGTAAACAAGAAAACTAACGTAGCTACAACATTCCCTGCGCTAATACTTTCGGGAACCTTTACAAACTACGCCTAAACATCTGACGAAAGCGCTCGTAAAATCAGAAAACACTTAATTTTACTACCCTCAAATATTCAAGTTACGTATTTGCACGTTTTATATAACGTGCCTGGCTTATGCCAAGCACGCTTTTGAGGATTCCATACTCAACCTCTTTTCGACGATTGCGTCACCAAACCAAACTTTTTGCTATAAACCTTAGAAATATCCAACCTCATTTCAAATCAAATCATTTATTGCCCGGAATGTAGGTACAATAGTTATTGTATTATAGTAACTAAATAACTGAATGTATTATCAAAAAAACCTACTTTGTAACTTTCATTTCTTGTTTCTTTCCATTTTAAAAACATAAACATCCAAATCGGGCGAAGTACTACTATTGGGGAAGAAAAAAATCACAGGAAAGCAAAGTATGTCGTTTTATTGGATGACATATTTTTTGTCTATTGGCGACGGTAATCACTTAACATCAGTGAACCGCAAGCTCAACCTATCACTGTTTTTTGAAGTGTGTTATAATAAAAATTCGAAATTAATATGAGCAGCAGACAAGAATAGAGCGGCTCTTTTATAATGCATGCTAATCACTCACCCCTAATTAATTCGCCCCTAACCCTTTGAACATCCAAAATAAAATAATTATGAATGATATCATGAATATCTGACCAACGGTTTTCTTCACGACAAATTGTAGTTTCGTCGTTAGGTCGTTATGTCGTAAAGATAGGGGTGATCGAAATTACTGTCTTACCCCTTCCGAAGGAATTCTTGAGGGGATGAATTTATGCGATAATCAGCTATCGTGAATATGCAAGGAAACAATATAAAACATTGACTACAAAGGTACTAGACGCGTAATTCAGTTTAAGATTTTTTTTAAATGATTATTATGAAGCCCGCCGGTTGCATCAATATGGCTTTCCTTAACCGACTTAAAAAACGGAGCATGTTATCAACTCGTCTGTACGTTCTTTATGTTTGTTACCGACTTGATTTCTTCGTTAATTTGAACCAATTTAGATGTTTCTATATAAGTTTGTCCGCTACGTGTGTGTTTGTCTGTCTATATGTGGCACCGTAGCACTTAAACGGGTGAACCGATCTCTAAATATGTTATTAAAATTTAGTTACACTAAAATTTACGATTATTAAAAATACAATTCATATCTTTGCCTCACTGGCTTGTTTTAATGAAAAAATTGTCGTTATTTGACACAATGAAAAATTAAACCATTTTGCATTACGTTTTTCGTTGCGTTTTTGATGGAGATCTGGGTTTTTTTTTTCAAAACTTATGGTACGCCTGGGTGACCCTTCACCCAAATTATGAGAAATAAACTCATTAATTCGAAAATTAATGCAAGCATTCTTATATGCCAATTATATGAAAATAAATTTATTTAGGGCAACTCTGGTGTCGGAGATTTCAAGCGCCAGGCCTTCATCATGGCTATCGACTAGTTTAGCCGGATCTTAACGTGCCCTCCGAATCACATTAACGCTCTATTCAGATTCAACTTATCTTATAACGTTCATACAACTTAGCTGACTTGTAAACAAAATCTAAGCAAGTTTAGCCAACAAAGATATTGCTTTGTTCTTAGTAGCGGGCTCCATTATAACCTACAAGGCCACATTCATGTCTCAAATTGGATGGGTGAGCATGAAAACTTCCGTGATGTATAGGGCTTCTTATATTCCTAAAGAACATGACCATTTGATTAATATCGACCATTTCCAAAAACGTGCACAAACCAAATCGTTGGCACCGCATAATGCAATGCCGCCGGTGCCGTGCCGGGCACGTGCGCGGAAGGCGGGAGCACATTACCATGCGCCCGCGCCGTGACACCCGATAATAAAATAATCACACGCGTGCTACACGACACAACTAGCCCCAGGGACGAAGCCAGGGATACGATTTAATCATTTACTAAATATCCATTGAAATTTTACTCAGCGCCATCTAGCCCTAAACTAAGCATAGCTTGTACTATGGGAATTGGATAACTGATAGAACACTTATGTAGTAAATCGCACCTATATACCACAGTTATATTATAAAGGCGAAAGTTTGTATGTATGTGTGACGGTGTATGTCTGTTATTCCTTCACGCTCAAACGGCTCAACAGATTTGGATGAAATTTGGAAACTGGATGGCTTATATCCTGGATGATAATGTGTTACAACATTTGATCCCGGAAAACTGCGAGAAACACCGCGGGGCACAGTTAGTACATATAATACATATTAACATCAAGACACAGAACAAAATAAAAATGTAAGCTTTTGTCGTTCCCGGGGAAGGGAAACAGCCCCCGAAAGCTACTACCCTAGTCCATCCCAGTTCGCGCTACGATGCAACGAACCGACCAGCGGGTGTTTTTTTTTCTAGAAATTGGACAACGGACGCAATAGAATAGGTGTCAAAGAATTCAACCCTTTGCTGAGCATATGTCGTGACGGACTTCCGGTCCACAGATTAGCGAATAGATCTTCGCTATTATACTAGTTTTTCTTACTGCCATTTGATTGTATACCATCTGTCGTGTTAAATATTTGATGTTTATAGAATGCCATAATTTGGAAGACATCAGATTTTTTATTACGGGGGATAAATTGCTACAAGTCAGTTTGAATTCAGTCTCCTTTGCCTTATGTCCCATATCATTTGGGGTTGGTTCTCCTTATCTTCATACACCATTCTGTGCGCTTTTGCTATGCTCAGGGTCGAAGACCATCGTCTTGAGGTCCCTTTTAATGGTTCCTGTCCACGAAGTCAAGGGTCTGCTTGCAAGGGTCGTCATATGTCTATCGTCGCCAACGGCAGTACTTCATTTGTTTCGGGATAAAAACTAGCCTATGTGTTAATCCATGGTATGAGCTGTCTTCATGACAAATTGCATCCAAATCCGTTCACCCTTCGAGGCGTGAAGGATTAACAAACCTACATACCGACAAGCATTCGCATTTATAAATATTAGTATGATAAAAACTACTCGTGTTAGCGATTTTTTTTATTCTCTCTACGCAAACTAATTCTACTCTTGACTCGTTTATAAAGTTCCTTAGACGGCTCCGTGGCTTAGTTGGTAGTAGCCCTGCCTTCGAAGCGAGGGGTCCTGGGTTCGATTTCCGGCCGGGGCACAATTTGTGTGGTGAGCATGAAGTTTGTTCTCGGGTCTTGGGTGTTTGTCTTGTGTTTCTGTGTTTGTCCATACCATCTGCGACACAGGGAATCCTAGTGCAGATGTATGACTGTGTTAACGTTGTTTTTTTTTTTGTTGTTTTTTTTTCCTATAAGTGCTAAGCTCGTCACAGCATTTCAAATCTCACGAATAACTCAGCTGATACTTATTATCAGTTAATATTCTAGCTAGGACATAATATCTTTACGTACCAACAAAATTAGGAAGCCCGGGAAATTACATAGTCGAAAACATACTGTCGCGTTACAACTGTGTGGTTACAATCGAAATCCATAGTAACCATTATTGCGGTCAGAGTAGTAAAGGTGTAGCTTTACGTGAATTGCGCACAACAATGCAACGAAATGTGCAACAACATTTCGTTGCATTATTGTCGTATCACAGCTTTTGACGGTCAGGAAGTGGCCTTAGACTGATTGATTGACTGCGAATTGTGTTTGAAATAGGTATTTGTGTACGATTTGAGTGAGATGTAAGACTATACCACAGATATCATAATACTCCACAGACTAAAATAGATTACGAATAAACATGCGAAGCCAAAAGAAGAGAAAATAAAATAACATTAATTTACTTTTAATTTTTTACTTGCTAGTAAAGTAAGTAAGTATTATTAAGTAAATATTAATCTTTATTTCGTGATGGGCATTTTATTGTATCGTTTATAATTTTATATATTTTTATTTATCTTTCCTTTAATAAATACAAAATCTAAACATTGACATCAACACAACAACACAACACGCAAGCCTCACAGGGTCTGTTGGCGGATCCCGTGGTTTCGGCAGAATAACAGCGTCCACTGTCAAAGCAGTGGGCACAATGCTGAGCCGAAGCCCATTTGCTGCTGTAGCACACATCATTTATCTATTTATTTATTTTCTTCATTTTTTTCTACTGTTTCTGTTTTATATTATGTTTTTTTTTTATGTTATTTGAACTTTTGTGTAATTTTTTGTTAAATTCTGTTGTTTTATTTTTTTGTACAATGTTATGATAATGTGTGCTATTTTAGTAAATAAATACGGTTTTGTTGAGGATCTTATTGCTCGCGTCCTTAGCTGAATACTTTCAAACTCAGACACGAGAGTTACTAACGAAGCCACTTACTAACGAAAGTAGAAAAAGGATGGTATTATAATATTGTTGAGAATCATTGATATTGATTATGGGCGAGGTAACCACTTATCAGGCAATCAGCTCTACCCGCTACTTTAAAAAAAAACCAAATGACCTTCCACCAATACCTATATATAAGGACGAAGACTTCTGCAGTAACCATGACACGTTATACTCAGGAATATTTACTTGTGTGTGTAAAATTTTACGTGTCCAAACGATACTTGAGATCTAAAGGAATAAATGAGTTTGAGTAACCTTGACTAAAGTTGTAATTTATGTCAATATAATGACTATCGATAATGAACAAAGATATCGATAAACGGCTATGAATAAAAATGAGCAGGCGATAAAGAACCGATGATTGTCTCATCTCGGACATATTGTGATACATGCCTTCAGAAATGTGATACTATTAGTTCATTTTTAAATATCCTATCTTTCATCTAATAGCTAGCTAACTAGCTGTGCCAAGCGGTTTCAACTGCGTATAACTTAAAGAAATATCTAAGAGCAGACTTAATATCATTGTAGTGTACTTACGTATAATTACCAAGCAGTAGCGGATAAAGTATACTTAAGTATAAAGTATATATACTTTACAAATATAAATATTTCAGGCTAACCAAAAACTTAAAACATAATGCTAGATAGCCTATAACCTTCATGAATCATTATTATCATTTATATAATATTATTTCCGAAAAGATTTTTTTAAATAAGATCTCGATTAGCGCGATTCAAACAAACAAACTCAAAACTCTCAGATTTATTATATAATATTTAGTCAAAAATTTTATACGATAAAATATATCAACTGACTTCCAGGGGTTATCAATTAGGCTGTATTTTTTTATATATTTGTTCCCCCACTTCTCCCTCGTTGATCTACCGATTCGAAATAATATTTTTTTTATTTGAAATTATATGCTTTCAGGTAAGTCCTATAGACGGATGGACCTATGAAGGCGAGCAACTGAAACCCCACACAAAATTTACTTAAACCCTATTTAAACACAAAATTTCATCAAAGTAGAGCCGTTTCTGAGACACGCGAAATAAATAAATATATAGACAAGAATTGTTCTTTTAAAGTGGTATATTCCATAATAACCGATAAATGAAGTAAATTCCAAAACATAATAAAAATTACACATAAAAAATCACCCACTTCAAATAATTAGGCACTCAACACGTATAACCTTTGACACGCCGCTAAAACAATTTTTTATTCAAATCTAACACATTTGCATACTGATTACTACTAAACGGGTAAACTCTGAACTACATGCAGTCGGATTATGAAAAGATTTATTTACAAAATTTGAGTTAGTACCGTACCAGCCTCTAATGTTCCCACTGCAGGGACTGCCTACTCTTAATAATTGAAAGTGAATGGGCTCTGATCTACCACGGGAGCCCAATCCGGATTGGTAGATGACACATGTCGTCGAATTTTTGGTTCTAAAACATGCCGGTTTTCTCACGATGTTTTCCGTCACCGTTTTGAGAACGTGGTATTGCGCACATAAATTTTTCAAGTGAAAAATCTAATTGGGGACGTTTGGGTTTGAACCAGAGACCTTCAGATTGAAAGTCGGCGCCTGAAACCCTGGACCACCCTGCTCTCAAAAAATTTGGGTTAGTCTCAATAATAAAAAATATTTACATTTCTAAAAATAATACCTACATGTCCATAATTGTAGCCGCGCTGTCACTTTGAATAGCAAAATAAAAGTCAAAGTATTAGCTTTGGGAGAACACTAAATAAAAAATAAAAAAAAATAAGAAGGTAAGCAAACTGTTACATTAATTCACCTGTTAAAAGAAATATGCGTTTCAATAATAGTAGAATATTCCTTAGAATTTTTTCAAAATCGTTTCACGTTCAGAAGATTTTTGAAGACATGTAAAAGTGGCTGTTAACTTTTCTAAACTTTTGCTAGTAAATTCTAATGCTTTCTTTTATAAACATGTTATTTGTTCCAAAAATAATAAAATTGTATTTTTGAGTTACAAAATGAGAGTTAAAACACATCCAACATTGGAGAATAACTGGAAATTAATCCGTAATGGGCCTCATTAATTCGGGTCTTTAAATTACTTTTTCCTACGTCCAAAATCCGGAGGCATGGAGACCAGGTAGCTACGTCACGACATTTAAAACAAAACAATAAGGCACGCGACACACGTGCGCACGACGCGCAGTGTGCGCATGCCCTTACCTCGTGAGGTGCGTGCGCTCGATTATTAATATAACATTGTTTTTATTTTACGAGTAATAAATATGTAAACATGAATACTATAAATCGACCGCTCTGTGTTCTTTGGATATAAAAGTATAGCGACAGTTGTTTTTTTTATTTTACTGGCAACTTCATTTGTGTGGATGTAAAAATTTTACGATCGTATACGTAAACTCAATAACTACGACGGGACAAGCGGTCTACCTGATATTATGTGGTTTCCGCCGATGACAACAGCCGTACGCCATGAAATTATCAACTTTATCAAATTTCAATTTCAAGTACGGAGTCTACTCATTTCCTCGGTTGGTGCGAAAGTAACAACCCATAGTAATAATAAATAGACTTGGGTTATTACCCAATGCCGCAGATGTCCCAGAGAGACCCGATTTCGATAAATTTGATTACTATTTGTTTTGTAAATTTTTTTACTGTTTTAAACTTGTACCGTCAACATAAAAAGTGAAGGTATGAGTGAGTGTTTTTTAAGTTTCTTAAGTTTTTGTTTGTTTTCTGCGGGGTATATAATGGTTCCAAGTATGGGAAGAATGGAGCGTGGTGGCCCAGGGGCAGAGACGCCGCCTTTCAATCTGAAGGTTGCTGGTTCAAACCCATAAGTACACGTTCTTGAAACGATGAAAGAAAACGGCGTGAGGAAATGTTATGTAATGTTTAAAAAAAAGCATGTCTTTGAACCAAAAATTCGAAGACATGTGACATCTACCAATCCTTGGATTCGGCTCCTCAAAAGTTTGTTTTTCCTCAAAAGCTTATGTGCTAATCCAGGATATATGTTATCTTTGTGCCAAATTTCAAGAAAATGAGAAGCCATTTTTCTTTTAGACAAACTTTGTCCTGACATAATTGTCAAAACACAAAAACATCTAAATTTGAAAATAACCCATTAATTTATTTCCAGATTAAAGTTACCCAATGTCCTTTTTTGTACCCCTGAAAATATTTATGCGAAATTTCATGATGATCGGTTGAGTAGTAAAAAAGTGAAAGCGTAACAAACAAACATACTATAATAACATACCAACATTTTTATTTATTAGTTAGGTTCAAAATGTCTCAAAATTTAAATTTAAATTATTTGGGTGAGATTTGTTGTAATTAGCTGTGGCATTCGTCACAGAAGCACAAACACATGCTAGCTGTCACCACTTTGTTATATTTCAGAGGGTGTAGGTCGGAATTCGTAGAAAGGAAAAAAACTTATTTATTCAAATTTATCCAAATCCGAGTGGATTTAGATAATTTCGAGCGCATTTGCTTTAGACTACACTAAAATACCTTATAGAAATCATCTGACTTGAAAAATTTGTAAATGTATGTGTGTGTAGGTGTGTGAATATGACTCCGCCTATTTTTGTCAAAATAAAACACATTTGTTCGCTTACAAAATTAAAAAAAAAATTATTGAAAGTATGCTCCATCTGCAGATACAACCTTCGCCCATCGTTCAGGTAGTTTTCGTATTCCTTGCTGGAAGAAGTCCTGGTCTTTTGAGCTTATCCAGTTGTCAATCCAAATTTTGATACTTTCACATGAAGTAAACTTTTCTCCAGTAAGGTCTGTCTGCATCGTCCGGAATAGGTGGTAATCCGAAGGAGCTATGTCTGGTGAATATGGCGGGTGGGGTAACACTACCCAGTCCTGTCCCTCTAAATATCTTTTTACGACTTCTGCGGTATGCGGTTGGGCATTGTCATGCTGAAGAACTAATTTGTTATGTCTATTCACCCATTCTGGTCGTTTTTCTTCTATGGCTCGCTTCAAACGCATTAGTTGTCGTCGGTAAACTTCTCCATTAATAGTTTCAGAGGGTTTGAGCAACTCATAATATACAATACCTTTCTGATCCCACCAAATACAGAGCATGACCTTGGCACAGTGAATATTTATTTTTGGCTGTGATGGGCCTGGTTCGCCTGGTTTCACCCAAGCTTTTTTGCGTTTAGGATTTTCGTAGTGTATCCATTTTTCGTCTCCTGTGACTATCCGATGCAAAAATCCTTTTCTTTGCTGTCTTTGAAGCAGCATTTCACAAATGGTTTTCCGACGTTCCATGTCTCTTTCTTTTAAATCATGTGGAACCCAGTCACCGGCTTTTTGAATCATTCCCATCATTTGTAAACGCTTTGCAACAGTTGAACGATCAACATTTAATGCTGCAGCTAATTCTGATTGAGTTTGGCAAGAATCTTCCGCCAATAATGCTTCCAATTCAGCATCTTCAAATTTTTTTGGTGGTTTTCCATGTTCTTTATCCTCAGTACTAAAATCGTTATTTTGAAATCGTCGAAACCATTCCTTGCAAGTTGTATTAGACGGAGCATGCTCACCATAAATCTCCACAAGCAAACGATAAGTTTCCGCTGCAGTTTTCTTCGCAATAAAATAATGTAATAACACTTCCCGCAAATGACGTTTATTTGGAATAAAAACCGACATTTTCGAAAAGGTGAAAACAATTGATGCTTACACTTCAACCAAATATCATAAAATGCGTTAGATAGCTGACATTCAGTACTATCGAATACAAGTATGGTCATTTATTAGTACACGTAAACAATACTAAAAACGACATCTGTTGAGAAAGGGCGGAGTCATATTCACACACCCAATAGAACACGAGATTTTAAAACTAAACAGTGTTCCACACACTGTTCACTGTTCAGTTGGTTCTGCCTTCAGCGCTGTAGCGCTGAATATACCTATATGTTTATTCTGTGATGATGGTGTCAATGTGTATATGTATGTATTTATTTACAAACAAGTGACTGATTTAAAAATCGAAAAAAAAACCGACTTCATTCCTAAGCGGTCGCCCTCGCCCATCCAAATCGAAATATAGCGGGTGAAGAAAAAAGTCACAAGAAAGCAAAACATGCAATTTCCAGTTATCTTGATTTAACTTTTGACCTGATTTTAACAAAATTTATATGGGAATTTAAATTCCAATTCGATTGATAAATGAAGAACTGCGGCAACAAACATTAAAAAGAAAGAAAAAACAGGCGAATTGAAAACCTCTTTTTGGAAATCGGTT
This sequence comes from Aplocera efformata, assembly GCA_921293045.1. Taxonomy (NCBI): domain Eukaryota; kingdom Metazoa; phylum Arthropoda; class Insecta; order Lepidoptera; family Geometridae; genus Aplocera; species Aplocera efformata. The sequence continues at coordinate 6,913,102 of OV121057.1, forward strand.
GAAAAAATATATCAGTTATCTAGTTTCATATAATGTCCAATAATATCTATAATGTCCAATAATAAATAAATTCAAATATAAAACGCGAAACACAAACCAACTATTATCTGCTCACAAAAACGTGAAACTGCGTAAAAAGCACAGCGATGCAACAACAATATTTATTTTTGAGTGTGAAGAATTGCGTCTTTTGACGGTTTGCGGTGGTTAAGTCTAACTAATGTTTAGGCATTTGTGTTCCCGTTCTGTGCAGCTGGGGCACACGTTTTCACTTATTTTTACTCATTCGTTTGTACACTTTAATGCAGAATTAAGTAGAACAAATTGTGTAAAAAGTGAGGATTGGGGCGACGGCCGAGCGCATACGCTGCTATTTTTACCCGATTGTGCCAGGAGAGTTATGTTATTCGACTGTATGTATGTATTGTATGTATATTTCTTTAGCATTCTCTGTAAGTTTAACGGCTTGATGGATTTTAGCTTGAGAGATGTAGTGTGACACTGGATATATCAAAATTATAAAATTAAAAACAGAGAAATGTTTTTTGCAAGTCACAAAAAAATTACTTCTCTTTTTCAGAATAAAGGTAGCCTAGTTATTCCTTAGAAGTTTTATCCAAATGAGTGTAGCCGTTGAGGTGTCATGTTAGAAGCCTTCAGGAGTCCTGAAAACCCTGACTCCAGGGTAGCCAACTTACTCACACGAATGAATGAGTTGGTAGGGTTCAACCATATTGTGATTCTTTGGCAAAATGCATTATCCGCGGGTGACAAGATTCCTGCAAAGGTTTAGAGGTTTCGAGCCCAGTGCCTTTTTTGATACCGGGATTATAAAACCTTCGGGATTGTCAACAGTCCCTGGATTACAGGAAGTTAACGAAAAATCCATTTCTTTTTATGTCATTTTGTTGAGAAAATAATAAAAAAATATGAAATAACCAGACATTATAGGACTTTAGTCACATCGCACGAAAGAAACTTTATGTGCAGTACCGGAAAAGTATTTGAGTATTGTTCGATACCCTGGTTTCTAGATGTAGTTCAATGTGTTAGCCATCAACCACATACGAACATTTCTCGTGCCACCAGACTCTAATTGTCGTGTAAATCGTGCGTGTGAACAGTTATTGGTCGTAAATCTCATGAAACGGCGGTAATTGGTGGAATAGATTTAGGAACATAAGGAAGGAATTGTTTCCCGTTTGCAGACATTTTTGAAACTGAAATTTTAGTTGAAATTGAAACTTAAAACTAGTTTGTAAACTTTTTTTAGCTAGTTTGTAAACTTTTTTTAGGGTCCGCAATTTCTCGCGTCCGTAGGTGAATACCCTCAGTCTCACGTACCCCCTGGGTAGTGGTGGTGCAAAAGGAGCAACCCAAAAAAAAACACAACGTTTTAAAAAAGAACCCTAACCCCAGTCTTATGACTACAACTGCCACATTTTATAAGCAATAACAAACTTCCAGAAAGTGCTAACAAGATTCCAATCCGAAGATTTCAATATTTAGGTTAAGAATTTATAATTATCAAAAATATTTTGGTTAAGAAAGATGATAATTAGGAAATGATGAAATACCATGGCCTGTTATCACTACTCTACGACATGCAAAATAACTTGTAATATAAATTCAAGATTTCAATATTGACTAACAAAATGTATACGCAGACTTAAGGAAAAATATAATATTAATATTTTTTGTGAACAGGACCATGGTCGCGCAAAGAAAGTAATATTTCCATTAGGAGTTTCTTACTTGTTCATATATACCCTATAGAGGGTCGGATAGCGTTTGAACATGTGCTAAACTTAGTAATAAAAACGCAAGATCTTTTAGGTATATGTTTAATTAATAAAGTAACGTTTCCAAGTTTTTTTTTTAATTCAACGGAAACAAAGTACTTTTGACATACAGTATTCGGAAACCAATCAGACACAGATGTCAATTAAAAAATTTAATATAAGGTATTGGATTTGAATTAATTATCTTTATTATAATAAACAACCGTTTGAAAACCAATCAACGCCTACGCAAAGCGTGAAGTATCTGATAAATTAATTGAAGTGTGTTTTAAGTATTTTTAATTTGTCAGGCTTCATTTATCTTCAAAGAATAAAAGTTTCTAATGATATATATTAGAGACTCTTAGTCTTCGAATATTTTATGTCACAAGAGGTTTTAAATGAATTTGACTCAGCGCACGTTTAATTCGACTGTCAAACGATAATTACCGAACAAATTATAACTCAAATAGATAACTCATTTTGATAATTAAGCAAAGATAATGTTTTCAATATTTTCCGTTTATGCTAATTCATAACTAAACAAATAGTTAATATGATTAGAAAAGGATTCGATTCAGGGCTGGGGCAGACGCAGATGTACGCTAATCACCGGCCAGGAAGTTTTTTCCCGGGTCTTGGGCGTCTATGCTTCACTGCGACTAGTAAGTATAAGTGTGTAAACGTAACATATCAAATGAGTAAATAATAAGCAAGAGAATCGACAGGTATTTCAACTCTTTACGGAGCATCTTCATGAGCGTTGACTCGGAAATGTCGCCACATCGAAGGTTGTTCCTAAAACATGTTTTTTTCAAGTAACAATAATAATATAATATTATAATAAAGTTTATTTGGAACAAAAATTTAAAACGGTGACACCTGCAGAAGTAAAATACTGTAACGCAAGTACGTAAGTAGTAACGTGAATCTCGTATCAAGTATCTTGCAAATAGTTTTTATTACATGAATTTAATGAGGCGTTCGAGAATTACTGGGAATCCTGCAGTTTTATGTCCAAAAGTTTGAATTTATTGTACAATACTATCTGAAAACCATTAAGGTAATCTCTTCTGTTAAAACTACATTGTTAAATAAAAAATTAAATCGTAAAATCCATCAATAAAATTGCGTATTTTCCCATAGGGGGCGCCACAGACGTGTCGTATTCCAAAACCTGCGGATTAACATTTCCATTACAATGTGCGCAACACGTTGACAGCTATGGGTTGAGACGTCATTTTAAGTGTTTTTGACAGCGGTTTAACTTATAAAGGCAGCTACCATAGTATTTTTTTCTGTTTAGGCGACTAAAATGACGGTACGAGCTGAAGGCCCACCTGATGGTTAGCTCTGTCTATAACAATACCACTCAGGTCCTCCCCACCAAATTGAATCGCATTGCGCCTGTCACGCCGCTACTAAGCCACAGATAACACCATGAAATTTTAGTGGGTAATGACACCTAACCCCACAATTACAGGCGGTAGCCGAACGCATCCAAAAACAAAAAAACAAGACTTCCTACTACCAAACAAAAAGCTACAAAAACAACAAAATAAAATTCGTACAGTTCCCAATTTTTTAACTCCTTTAAATAAACATATAAAACAAGAAAGAAAGATTGAAGACCACTTCTTTGAAAACAAGAAAAACAAAAGAAAGAAACAACTTACTACATATTACTTGACAATGGCAAATGCATAGAAGTGCGACGCCAGAGGGAGGGAAAAAAATCATACAAATGAATTGAAACCTGATCCTTGTTTGAAGTCAGTTAAAAATATAGTTAAATGTGATATTTCGATAATTTGCTAATAAAATCACCCTCGGGTACGTGTCCAACAAAAGACTCCTGTGTCTTAAAACATTGTGCAAACCACGCTATACTTATTCAATGTCATTTTATTTATATCCGATAATAAATTGTTTTATTTTCATCTACTTCACACTAATAAGTTTTGGGGATTTATGCGCGCGCGGCAGATGTTTGTTTTAATAACATACTAGCGACCCGCTCCGGCTTCGCAAAGTACAATTTAGTGTGTGTGACTTAGGTCATAATACAATTTCATACCACATTTTGGTCTATGCGTAAGGTTTAGCCAGCATTAGCAGTGCCCTAAATTTTTTTTTTTACGGCTTCATTACAAACCACTGAAATTCTCGGCTTTTGCAGTAATCTTTTCTCTATTTACCTTCCGTGCAAAATGATCTAAATCATGGTAAAAACCGCATCAAAATCCGTTGTGTAGATTAGAGAAGAAAACGATTATGTTTTAAACTATGTAGAGATGTGTATCATATTGATACTTAACAAATATTTAAATAGTTACGCGATTGGAACATTTATTTAAATAATAATAGCTTTGTTTAACATAAAGAGATGTTTCATCGACTACTTTATTTTACACATTAAAAATTATTATTGTTACAATATTTATGTAATTTTTTTATGCGATATAAGTGACGGAACGAACTGATGGCCCACCTGATGTTTAGTTGTCACTGCCGCCATCATCTTGCCTACCGAAGTAGGAGACCCAAGTCCCATTGCGGCCGTCATTCTGATGCGGAGATGTTACGCCTAAAGTCACCGGCACCCACACACCAGTGCGATTGCACCGCTACTTGGCGGCATATTACCAGCCGTGGTGGCAGTACTCTCCGGACGAACTTGGCACAAGTTCTACTACTACAGCGAACATAAAAAAACTGCTCCGAATGTCTTAATTTTACAAACCCAACGAAACAAATTATCATCAACTTATAAATAAAGAAATAACATGCTTTTAATATAATATTTATTTTAATATATAATTTTAAGTTAAACTATTTAAGCATTTCAAAGTTCAACAAAACGTCAATTTCTTAGGTACATACCAATTTAATAAAAGAAAAGCCAAAATCCTTACGTTTCATTCACTCACAGCAATAATTTTAGCGATAAAACACACCAAAACAAGACGACAATCGAATGCGAAATTAAAATGAAACACACGTTTCTACCCAATCCCATTCATCCATATTGATATTCCCACAAAAACGAAACAAGTCCAGACTTGTATCGAGATATTCTCTAATTAAAAATAAATCGGCCATATTTCAAAAACAAAGCCGCACATGTGAAAAATTCGCGTGACAAAAACACATTGCTGTCAGCCGCCATATTGGATTTGCAGGGCAATGACCTGCCTATTTCAGGCAACCTTGACCGCTAGACCGATTACCCCTCGTAAACAATACTTGGGAACTGTAGGGTTAGCTTTATTTTACTAAGAGTGGGACAGACAGAGTATTTATAATTCTAGGTATTGCAGTGTTATGAATAATGCACTAGTGAAAAGTTACCACAACGCTTCAGGAAACAAGTACCTAATTACTGAGAAAATCAAAAAAATCCGACTGCGTGTATACTGCGTGCGTTGTATATATTTTTCTAAGCCATTATAAGAACCCTGTATTCTGACACCCCAATAATAGGTTATGTAAAAAAAAATTCAGTGACATAAATTATGGCGCAAAATGTCGGCCATTTTAATTTTTATTATTTTGATATAGCCTATGTCACTCTCACACATAAGACGATTCTAAACCTAAAATCCATCAACCCGTTTAGGCTACAAAGAGTTCCAAAGAAATACACATACACTCGAAAAGCAGACGAGTAAAAAGGCGTGAATCAAACTCCAACTTACTTATTTCTTTTGATCTCAAGTGGTGATCGAAACGGGAGCAGCTCTTTAGGCAGTTCGTTCTCCAAACACACATTTATACCAAACTAGCATTTACCTGGGGCTTTGCTCGCGTTAATGTAGATTTTTAAACCTTAATTTATACCCTCGCCCGAGGCTTCAGCTAATATTTATTCTGTGGCTTGAGCAACAATTCCATTTACCCGCCTACATTCAGATGAACTGTCACATTTTCGCGCCAAAATTAGCGCTGCTGATTTCTTTCTGAATGACAGGTAGAGGAAACCCTATGTTCCTGTATTCCTGACAACGTGTATGCTAAATTGCATGCTTATCGGTTTCATAGTTATTTCTATTATATTATATTTCTATTTGTAACAAATTAACTCACCTTCGCATTTCTAATAATACATATATTATAGTTAGGATTTCAATATTTGTAAGACTAATTGTCTTAATTGTCAAGATTATGATTGTTTCAGGTAATGGAAACCCTTTGTTTTTTTCTGTATTCCTGACAACGTGTATGCTAAATTTAATGGTTATCGGTTTAATAGTTAAGGCGTGAAAGGGTAACAAACTAACTCACATTCGCATTTCTGATTATAGTTATTACAGGATTAGGATTACATATTTTTTTTTACAATGTTTGTAAGACTAATTGTCTTAATTGTCAAGATTATGGTTGTTCCCAATCCTTCCGGGCATGGAACTCTAAGCAACCTTTAAATTTTAGTAGTAAATTGTAGCTGAAAAAAATGTATCTTCTTTTTTTCAGCTAGAATTTACGGCTGTAACTGATTCAGTATTAATCAAATTCGGTTTCAAAATCAGGCCGAATTGGCAAGCTGTAGTCGCGGTGGTCCCACGTGGCCCAAGTTCCCACGGACCACGGGGGGTCACCTACCCATATGACCATACTTTTTAGTGATAACACGACCTCCTCTGACTCGAGTGGATCTGGGATGCAAAAATATGTTTTGCCATAATATTGTGTATTACCAGACTTTTAGGGCGTGGTTAAAAGTACGAACAGTTTTTCCCAATTTCGTTTATTCCGTTTATTCAGCGCCCTTAAATATGGGTCTCAATTTTCATCATTCCTCATTAAATATTTTATCCAGTCAATTGGCGAAATATGCAATTGTAAAGTAAAGAAAATGTGAATTGTAATTAAATGAATTTTTTATAAAAGTTTTTTTAGAAAAGAGTTTTTTTTTAAATTATTTCTTTGTACCAAACCGAAACCAGGCTCTCTGTCCGAAACAACAGTTCAACATATATTTTGAAATATTACAATACCTGAAATATACTATTTAGAATAGGAAACACGGATAATGTGATTAGAGTACTGCAAAGGGTAATAAATTCCGGTATAATCTGGATCCACTGCAACATTGTAGGTATGTTGCCAGTAGAGTTGTTTATTGAACAAACAGACAATTGGCCAACAGAATTAAGCTTACATTATTTAAATTCCGACGGAATCTGATTTCAAAAATAGAATGATTTTCGAATGCATACTTTGATGTAGGTAATGGTTCTGGCTCAGTTCTATGGTTTCTAGCATGGCACTAGTAACGCCATCTTGTATCGAGTAGAAAAACTGTACGAAGTGCATACCAAGTTAAAACTTTTTGTACTTTTTTTATTCTTTCAAATACTATATTTTAAAAGATAGAAATAATTTATTTAAATAAAATCAATTGCCGTGAAATCATTATGAATGAATCAATTAGTGTCGCAAAAAAATGGCTCGATCAATTTGAATAATTTTGTTTAGTGGTCTTGGTGATTTAGGAAAAAGAAAATTTAGGAAAGCCCAAACGACCGCATGCCAATATATCGAAAAAAATCATTGGTATTCAATTAAATAATTTTAGGTTGTACGAAGTTCCCGGGTCATGTTATTGTTATCTTAATCACACTTCAATATCTGAGGAATTCTGCCAAAAATACATTAAAATTTCACCTATTAATTAATGTAGAGCTAATTAAGAAAAGATACAATTAAGAATTATCAAAATTATAGGTTTAAACTTAACTACGTATTATTAAAAACGTAAGTAACTTTTGATATCTTTGCAATTGCTAGGTACTATAATAGATTTAATAGGCAGGTAGGTACCTAACCTTTATTGTCATATATCCATTTACTTTACTCCTTCCCTTCGAGACATATACGTCATAGTTAAAACACAACTTGACTTTATCAAAGAGTTTCTGTTTAGCGCTTTTATTCAAAAATAGAACAAGGTGTCTCAACAACTAAAATAACTGTGTATGAACGCTGAACGCTCCTTTAAATAGAAGATGTTCCAAGTTTAAATTGGTCAAATCGCCGACCGCCACTTGGCGCCATGTCTTTTTCTTTTTCTATGCAAGAGTGGCGAACGACAGTCTGAACATTCTAACGGAAAGTTATATACGTGGGTGTAGTTGAGGTATTAAGGATGTGCATTACGTGTAATTACAATTATATAATTTATGGTTACATAAATTAATTGTAATTGACAAGCATTTGTGTAACGAACATAGAAGTTTGTTTTGAGTCTGTGGGGCGTGTATTTACAAAAAAATACTGTTTGTAAGTATCAGTGATTTGGTTCCCAGCTTTGGCTAGTTTGCAGCTAGATTGCGTTGTTTGAAATGACCATTAATCTAATTTATTAACATTAATTGTTTAACATTCATTTCTTTTATTTTTTCTTTTTGCAGCTTTTACGCATGATGTCATGCACATGGTACCAGCCAATGATTTATTTAAAAAAATACTGATTACTGTTTTAAGGCTATGTAAAAAAAGTTTTTTTCTTAAGTTTTCTCAATACGTGGGTACTTTCTGTTGCAAACCTACGTGCTAGCGATAGTATTGCATCGTGTTCATAAGCAAAGCGATGCGCCCGGAATGCTTTGCGTAATCTCTGGTGGGAAGTCTAGATCTTATCGCTGGCTTTTGTAATATTTGTTGAAGATCGATACAAATGCAGAAACTATGTTGGGAAATTACATTCCAAATTGAATGCTTTCGTGTACACTACAGCTTGTAGTATACCTACCTACAAATGTTTAATTTAATTGTAACTTTTGGCTCTGTAGCTTAGTAGATGTAATGGGTAGGTAGTAGCAAACTTTGTGCGATTAGCGTTATGTTTGTTTCCGGGTCTTGGATGTTTGTCCTGCCACCTGCGACACAGAGAATCCTAATGAGTGTATGAGTGTGGAAACGTAATATTTTTTTCTTTATTCTTTCGTGTAGCTGGCCAACTCTGGTGTCAGTTATCAAGCCTTTCGGGTGACTTTAACGTGGCTTATTGACTAGTAAAGCCGGGATTGACATCTTAACGTGCCATTCGAAGTACGAAAGCGCTCACGTAAACTGCCGCTAAGCGGTCTATCCAACTACTGATCGTTCAGAGAATTACTTAACTTGACAGATCGGTAAAGAACAATAGACAATCTTTGCCAGAAGCGCTACAGTTTATCAAATGTAATTACATACAATGTAGTCTTCATAGTAGGTAATGGTGATAAAACATCATAATAATTTTGTAATTTATTTAATCTCAACGCCGTGTAATTTTGCATGCAGAAGCCAGTTTTTGTAATGCCATATTTTTGCGTAAATGCTACTTTGTACTATATTTCAGCCATACTTTTTAGCTTTCTACAATGTTTGCCCATGGTTTGTTTCCATGTTTATGAATAAAATTTATAATAAATTCACTACATAGTATAAAACAAAGTCGCTTTCTCTGTCCCTATATCCCTATGTATGCTTAAATCTTTAAAACTAAGCAACGGATTTTGATGCGGTTTTTTTATATAGATAGAGTGATTCAAGAGGAAGGTTTATATGTATAATACACTAACAAATCACGTAGTTTCTGATACGACACTGATGCCTTACTAACTGTGCGAAGCCGGGGCGGGTCGCTAGTTAAAGTAATAAAAGTAAAATGAAACTGTCCAAATGATACTTGAGTTCTAAAGGAATATATGAGTTTGAGTTTGTACTGTTCGTTGCTAAGCGCATCAAAGACGGAACGTTTATTTGTATTAGAATATAATAGAATAGAAAAACATTATTTTGTGTTACATAATTAGGGCTCACTTAAAAAGTTATAACAAAATTACACGTTTAAGAATATGTAACAACTAAATAGGTAACCTCTCACTGTGCTGCGTCAGTGAATAATTTTCTAACAAATTTAGTTGGCATATCCTTGTTCATAGCCTATTTACTCTCAATTAACGAGAGTACGCTGGTGTCCCTGCAGTGGTAACATTACAGGCTGGTATGGAAGTCTGAAAACTATATCTCTACCATATATTGGGTGTGTGAATATGACTCCGCCCTTTCTCAACAGATGTCGTTTTTAGTATTGTTTACGTGTACTAATAAATGACCATACTTGTATTCGATAGTACTGAATGTCAGCTATCTAACGCATTTTATGATATTTGGTTGAAGTGTAAGCAACAATTGTTTTCACCTTTTCGAAAATGTCGGTTTTTATTCCAAATAAACGTCATTTGCGGGAAGTGTTATTACATTATTTTATTGCGAAGAAAACTGCAGCGGAAACTTATCGTTTGCTTGTGGAGATTTATGGTGAGCATGCTCCGTCTAATACAACTTGCAAGGAATGGTTTCGACGATTTCAAAATAACGATTTTAGTACTGAGGATAAAGAACATGGAAAACCACCAAAAAAATTTGAAGATGCTGAATTGGAAGCATTATTGGCGGAAGATTCTTGCCAAACTCAATCAGAATTAGCTGCAGCATTAAATGTTGATCGTTCAACTGTTGCAAAGCGTTTACAAATGATGGGAATGATTCAAAAAGCCGGTTACTGGGTTCCACATGATTTAAAAGAAAGAGACATGGAACGTCGGAAAACCATTTGTGAAATGCTGCTTCAAAGACAGCAAAGAAAAGGATTTTTGCATCGGATAGTCACAGGAGACGAAAAATGGATACACTACGAAAATCCTAAACGCAAAAAAGCTTGGGTGAAACCAGGCGAACCAGGCCCATCACAGCCAAAAATAAATATTCACTGTGCCAAGGTCATGCTCTGTATTTGGTGGGATCAGAAAGGTATTGTATATTATGAGTTGCTCAAACCCTCTGAAACTATTAATGGAGAAGTTTACCGACGACAACTAATGCGTTTGAAGCGAGCCATAGAAGAAAAACGACCAGAATGGGTGAATAGACATAACAAATTAGTTCTTCAGCATGACAATGCCAAACCGCATACCGCAGAAGTCGTAAAAAGATATTTAGAGGGACAGGACTGGGAAGTGTTACCCCACCCGCCATATTCACCAGACATAGCTCCTTCGGATTACCACCTATTCCGGACGATGCAGACAGACCTTACTGGAGAAAAGTTTACTTCATGTGAAAGTATCAAAATTTGGATTGACAACTGGATAAGCTCAAAAGACCAGGACTTCTTCCAGCAAGGAATACGAAAACTACCTGAACGATGGGCGAAGGTTGTAGCTGCAGATGGAGCATACTTTCAATAATTTTTTTTTTTTATTTTTTAAGCGAACAAATGTGTTTTATTTTGACAAAAAGGGGCGGAGTCATATTCACACACCCAATACATACACATTTTTGAAAAACACACACACACACACTTGTTTACGTTAAATCTACACACATGTAGGTATAAAATTAATGTGATATAAAATGAATAAACCTATACAAGATTTTCGGTCAGAGCTATTCAAAGCATTTGCTTTAAATTTCTTATATTACTCTGAATATTGTCTTGTGTTTCTGTGTTTGTCCATGCCATCTGCAAAAAAAAAAATATCTAGCTTAAGCATAGACCCGTCAAAAAACAATAGTAACTTAAATAAAAATAGTAATTAAACTTTAAAATCTTTACTTACTTTAGATGTGAAAGTTTAGATGGAATGTATGTTATTCAATCACGGCTGAACGGATCTGGTTGAAATTGGCGCAGAGATACAGATAGTCTGGATAAGCACGGGCTGCTTTTTATCCCGGAAAATGTACGGTTCCCGTAATATGGCCCGTAACAACGCTACAGTTAAAAATTAAATCGATACATTAATGTGTGTACTAAAGACACTGTTATGATGTCATTCTGAAATGTTTTCTGAATATGCCAAGGCGTCTGAAACCAAAAGCTTGCCGTGAAATATTACTGTCGTGACTTCTACGTGATTTATTCGGACAAGATAACAATTCGACAAGGATTTAGGAACAAAGTAATACATTGCGATTATTAATGGAATTCTTTATTCGTTATGCTTTTAATTTCAGTAATCTCTTGTTTCAGGAGTTGCCAAGATTATTTTTGAAGATGTAAATTGGTAAAAAGCAACAACATTTGCTTTTATGTACTCGAAAATAAATTGGTGTAGAATTTAAGCTACAGTTAGATTTTAAGCAGAACTTGGTTAGTGCTGGGGGAAGTACTGCCACAATGCTTGAAATATAAAGGTACTGGTGAAACAAGCGCTTAAAACATACCTCATACCTATAATTCTGACATTGTGTTAGATGGCAGAGTAGTTGGTTAACCTGCTTTCGAATCGAGGGTCTCGGGTTCGATTAACCGGCATGTTTGGTTCGGTATTGGATATTTGTTTTGTGTTTCTGTGTCCATGCCACCTGCGACGTTGGGAACAATGCTGGGGCATGATTGTGTAAAGTTTTCATAATAAACTAGCTGCGCCCTGCGGTATTACCCTCGGTATGTCATCCTACTTTTTCGGGATAAAAAAAATAGCCTATGTGCTATTTCAGGCTAGATTCTACGTCTGTGCCAATATTTTATCCAGATCCCCTGTGCCGTTCTGGCGTGATTGAGTAACAAACATCCATCCATCCATCCAAACTTTCGCATTTATAATAATAATAGTAATAAGATAATTTTAAATGTTGAAACAATTGAATTGAGTTGTGGCGTAACAATTCAGTTAATTTCGTAGTAATAGCGTTATAAATTTGAAAACTATGACAATGGACATTTTGTTCCGAGATATATTTACCAGGATTTGTTGAATTTTTGTGACGTCACAGTATCACGCGTTACCCCGGGATCATGACGCATGAAACTATGTCGAAATATCGGGAGTCAACAAAAGACATAAATCATGGTAAATATCTCGGTAACTCGAAATCATATATTTCGAGCGTTATTTCCAAAACGTTTTCCCGCCGTATCGGATTGTGCAATGGATACAAACATCCGTACATTAGTATGCACTAGCTAGCACGACTAGATTTACTGTTATGCATCGTGCATCTTCCGAAAGCACATCTCCACAATAAGGAGTTATTGCACGAATATATTCTACTTAGAGAAGAAAGAAGAAAGAAAGAAATTGTTTATTCTCGCAAACTGTATACAACTCAAATCGCATAGTAATGAGAACATAACTAACGGTTTGTAGTACTACAGGTACTACTGTACATAAAAATAAAAATAATATATACAATAACAAAACTTAAAGAAGTCTTACTTACGTTCAAAACTATCAATGTATTAACGTTTATTTCTTTCTTCATTTCTAAGACATGAAACTGATTGAAACTTGACATATCTGTGTGCATGTAATGTGTGAAGAACCGGCGAACTACTGCTATAGGTCTTCATTTAATTAACTTAACACGCAATTAAGTCGACCGGAGTCGTCTGCTGTTGTTTATGGGTGATAGCAACCACTTAATATGAGGTGAGTAGTCAGCTAGTTGAATGTTCTGATTGAAAATTTCACAGGATAAGAACCGTAGCGGATTTAAGACACATCTGTGCCAGTTTGAGTCAATAGAACATTAATTTCATCTGTGCTTCTAAAACAACTTTTATCCAATGATTTTTTGTAATTCGGTAAAAGAATACACATTGAATATTCGTAATGTAATCCCTGTGGAAGGCACGTGTATCCGATAGCCAAATGCCATCAAAAAACTGACCACTGACCTCGAGTTAATTGAGTTATTCATACACGTCTCATACAGACAGACAGGCTCATGGGAATGGGTGGACGCGAACCATTGAATCACGAGGTCAACATTGAATTGACATTTTTTATACTTCTAATAAATAAATAAACGTTTACACACTCATACCTCTGCATTAGGATTCCCTGTGTCGCAGATGGCATGGACAAACCCAAGACAAACACCCAAGAAGTTTTTAGTTTCATCTTAATTATAAAAGTGACACTGGCAAAATTAAAATGGCCTAATTTTAGCGCGATAATATATTATTTTTTCTTCAAAATATCAAAATAATATAATATAATATCAAAATAATCTTCAAAATATTATTTTTTCTCAAAACCTATCGAGTGTGGTATCAATATAAGGTTTCATAAATAGCTTACAAAAATATATCCATGTTTAAGTGTTTCAATTTTCCAATAATTTCTTGTTTTTGTTTTCTTGTTGCCTGAAAAAGATTAAAAACAAAAAAAAAATATTGCCAACAATAACATTGATAAATATTTTTTTTAAATCTTACAATTAGTATTTAGATTGACAATAGGGGTAGCTTCAAAAAAAAAAAATAGCACTGCGTAAATGAGTGTGCTTTTTTTGAATGAAAAAAAAAGCACTGCGTAAATCTGCATAAGATTAAGGCAGGGCTGATTTTCAGCATACTCCTTGCTTGGTGTTAGTACAATGAAGTACAGGAATTCCTCGTATTAAATAGATAAAAAGAACAAAATAATAGTCATTTCATGGACATATTATAATCTGTGCCCTGGATCACCACACGCTCAGTAATTCAAAATACATGGTTGCTAATAATGTTATCGACTTCCACAAATTACCTGTATTGAGTCATTACATATAATGTAATTTGTACTCAGACTTATTTGCCAGCCCGTTGGTCACCGACAAGGCCCTATTTTCCATCAATACGCCATTGTGGTTAATTCCCGACACTGGCTGAATATCGTCTGCCCATTGTCCCCTTTCTGCCTGTTGACCACCGTGTGAACACATTGAGCTGATCAGTGAATGATCAAATGTTTGGTCAAGTGCATTGATGGTTGGGATTCGTTACGCGTAATTCTTTGTTGAGTCTTTAACAGTATAGTTTTTCGTTATTTTAACGACACAAAATATTATGAATCACACTAAATAATTAGGGAGTATAAAGATATTACAAAATATTTTGCTTGTCGTGGAGCAGAGCGAAATTACATCATGGGGCTTTATAATTTATATAATGATATATATAATTTAAATTAACATAAAAAACTGACTTTCATACGCTCCGATTCCTATCATATGTACATGGGCGTACCCAGGGGGGGCAAGGGGAGGCAGCTTCCCCCCCCTGGAAATAGACATTTAAAATAAAACTGCATGCATAGTCAATTTACTTATATTTATTTAACTACCTATAAAGCAGGATCATTTGCGGCTCCCCCCCGTGGGTTCCCGCCTTGTCGGGGCGGGGGGGCTTAGTAACCGTGGCCTGGTCACCCACGGTGAAGCTAAGAGGAACCCGGGAGGGCCGCTCCTTTAGGCTTTGCCTCTCAAGCCAACTAGGAGCGGCATTGTAGGTGGCGGTGCCTTATGGGGGGCACCGCAACTGAGGCGGGCTGCGGTGTCGAATGGGAGGCATCGCAGCTGAGGGATGGGGGCCGCGGTGGGAGAGGAGTGCCGGTATAACGGTGCGCCGCTCTCCCTACCTACCGCGGCCACGGCGGGGTCGCCACCGTTCGATGGCGGACGCGGTGGGGCCGCAGGGGAAGAGGAGTGTCGGTATTGCGAGGCGCCGCTCTCCCTATCCTCTGCGGCCGTAGTGGCAGGCGACGGGGCCACATATCTGACCCGTCGCATGGGGACCTAGGGCGTCTAGACACGGGGTCGTCTGACGCCCTTTCGCTGACCTGGTCCCCGAGGTGGTTGCGACACGCCATATGTCCTGGCGTGTCGCAAACAGAGGAGTGGCACCCGATGCCAAAACAGGGGGGTCCGGAAACGGACAGCCGCGGCGGGTTCGCGGATGTGTGTTTTAACGTTCCCGTGTTCCCGCCACTAAGCGGCAGAGGAGGACATCGTGGGGTTTTAGTGGGTCTAGTCCCACATAACCGCTCTGTCTCCCCGTGGCAGGGCGGTATGCGAGTGCATTTCCCCACGGAAAAAAAAAAAAAAAAAAAAAAAAAAAAAAAAAAAAAAAGGATCATTTGCGGCTGTTTGCCCTACACACTACACTACATACCTATACCTAATGTTTCATGTAGGTGTGTTTGTGTAATGTGTATGTAAAAAAGCGAACGATTCGACCTAAAAAATCTGACTTTTTCCCCCCCCTAGGCCAGAAGCTGGGTTCGCCCATGTACGTACGCGTACCTTAGGTGGAAGAATATTTAATTGTTTTATGCTACTAATTATGGCAGGTGTCAATGATGTGGTTTAATAATTTGTATGTACCTACCTTACCTAACTGCTGCCATGGAAGATAATTAGAGGTCATGTTTACTAAGCCTTAAGGTGGCGTTCCATGACGACAAACAAACGCTCACTTAATGCAATACACGAACATGGAGAGATGAAACAAATTATTTAAAAATTTTTTTTTAAGAATTATGTGAATAAGTGATGGAACGAGCTGAGGGCCCACCTGGTGGTAAGTGGCGATCCCCGTCCATCACAACAGTAATGCGACTCAGTATAAGATTTGGATCTTACACCGAGTCGTATTTATCCCGTTGCGTCCAACACACGTAATGCGAGCACTACTGTTTGGCGATAGATTCCAGGTGTGGGGGCAGTATCTCTCCGGACAAATTTGGCACAAGTTCTACTGCTACGTTTGGTTGCTCCTTTAGTACCACCCAGGGGGTACGTCTAGGGAGTCAAAGGGAGTCGTAGGTGTGTAACTTACGGCCGCGAGCAACAGGACCCCCCAAAAATGTAATGGCTAATTATACGTAAGTACCATGCAATCACTACATAGTATAAAACAAAGTCGCTTTCTCTGTCCCTATATCCCTATGTATGCTTAAATCTTTAAAACTACGCAAGGGATTTTGATGCGGTTTTTTATAGATAGAGTGATTCAAGAGGAAGGTTTATATGTATAATACACTAGCAAGTCACCCCGGCTTCGCACGGGTAGTTTCTCATACGACACTGATGCTTTACAAACCGTGCAAACCCGGGGCGGGTCGCTAGTGTTGTATATACTAAAATACTATAAGTCTGCTCTAGTTATTTAAGTTAACCGCGGGTGAAACCGCGGAACATAGTAATTCGATATTTGCTAAAAAAACAATTGTTATAATTACAAGACTCTTTGTATCCGCACTTTGATTGCACCTTAAATCCTTGACGGCTCTATCTCGAGAAGGCAGCGTGGGTACTCCGTTGCTTCATGTCTTGCAAAACCCCCCAGTAGTAAACACTTGCGAAAACCACACTGGCCGGAGGTGTAGAGTCGAGTGCACGCAGGTTATGTAGACCATCAGGTCAATATACTGAACCAAATTTACATACATGCCGAGAATTTTTTATTTCAAATATCGTTTTCGTACTAACGACGAGGTTTCCACATCATCATTTGTTACCTTTAAAACAAAATCTTAAAATATCATTTTTACTGTGCGGTGGGCCGTATTGCACAATGGAGGCTCATGTGATCGTGGCAGTATTTCTGTGCTTCTGTGTCTATGGGACCTTACAGCTCCTACCTTTGCGTAAGTATTTTCTTACTATGTATCAAACATTATTAATATGTAATAAATATTCTATTTATTTATTCATAGTTATATTATCTGTTGTATTTTGTTTGAATTAGTTTCCTATTACTTTCACTACCATTCCGATATGACAACGTTTACTATCCACGAACAAAGTTTCAGAAAGATCATACAAACGGTGTGGAGGTTTTGGTCGGACAAACCTACATACATAACAACCGATAATGGGATCAGATTGAATTCTGATTGATCCGATTCCCACAAAAAATTAAATAATGATCCCCGGGGTACAGAGAGAAGAAAATGTATAATACTAGTGTAACGAACTATTAAATTTTTATGTAATGGCATGGGCAAACAGAAACACAAGACTAACACCCGACAACAAACTCACCACACAAAGTGTTCCCCGGCCGGGAATCGAGCCCGGGACCCCTCGCTCCGAAGGCACTTACTATTACTTCACTTCCACTTTATTTTACTTTACATTTTGTATACATTTTCACTACAAAATAATAAACATTGTAGTAAAAACATACAAACACGGAAAACCAACCGGAGTAAGACCCAAGCGGTCGGTGGCTAGGGCTGCAGAGAGGAAACCTCCCGACGATGCGTGCCGTGTCCAGGAGCACCGCCTTATAATTATTATTATTAATATATTATTTAATATATAATGATGATTAAAATGATGAAAATGATTTAATAGTATCCATCCGACTGTTGCCTGGAAGAGATCGCTCTTAACGATAAGGCCGCCCATTGTGCCACCAATTGTTTTTGCTGTACTGTCATTTCTGGTGTTAACGATAAAGAGTAATAAAAAATAAATAAATAAATAAACGTTTACACACTCATACCTCTAGGATTCCCTGTGTCACAGATGGCATGGACAGACTCAGAAACACAAGACAAACACCCAAGACCCGAGAACAAACTTCATGCTCACCACACAAAGTGTGCCCCGATTTATCTATCTACCCATTATTCCTCTATCAGCGGACTACATCCACCCCTGCGCAGAACTGAGCGACGAATGCTTCACCAAAGCGACCCTGGACGCTATCCCTGGCATTGTAAAGGGCATCCCCGAAGCGGGGATACCAGCTCTCGACCCCCTGTACCTGGACAAGAACATAAGTATAGTTCTTCCAGGCAACTTGAAGATGACCTTCCATAACGCCAAGCTGGTCGGCCTCAGCTCCTGTATACCGGATAAAGTGTCGTAAATATACCATTATATATACCATTATACCATTATACCGCATCACCGCTTTGCAATGCCAATTCTACTTCCTAGCACCAAATTGCTATACTAATTGGGGGGTCCAGTTGCTCGCGTCCGTAGGTGTGTGCCCTTTGATTCCCTACACGTACCCCCTGGGTGGTGCTACAGGAGCAACCAAAGTAGCATTAGAACTTCTGCCAAGTTCGTCTGGAGAGGTACTGCCACCACATCTGGAATATGCCGCCAAGCAGTAATGGTTGCATTACTGTGTTCCGGTGGAAGGGTGTGGCTGCAAACTATGTTATTTCGAAATAATTATTATATCTTAGTACCTAAGAATATTTTACACTTGCAACTGACGCAGCAAAAGTGAACGTACTAGACTGCTTGAACAAGGATATTGGGATACAAAGTAACAAGTTGTCATTGACACTCTTGCATCTACCATTTTAGGTAATTAATTAGCCTTTTCACGTAAGTCTGTGTGTTTAAAGTACGCATTACCCACCTAAATACCTGTGAAATATAAAACATACATTCAGTGATTTAAGATTCAGTAATGATGAAGATAATTAAACATGTTTTTTATTATCCTTGGAGTAGAGATTTTATTTATTTACTTATTTAAAAAGTAAAAAATATAACATTACAAATTTCACTAATGCGTTATACTAGAAATTACATAATAAACATCACATAAAACACATACATTAGCACAATAGATACATATAAATATAATATATTAACTGAGAACCACTTCTTCCTATCTGAAGCAACAATGAAACTGAAATTCTGATATAAAACTAAGGGTGAATTGAATTCGCACCTAGAGACGGATACAAGCTAAAAACGAGTAAAAGTAGCTTGTAATAGTCTCCAGGGTCCATCTTTCACTGTATCAAAATATATCATAATCGATTCAGCAGTTCAGGTGTCAAAGCGTAACAAACAAACTCACCTTCGCATGTATAATATTAACTAGGATTAGGATATATCTTAATTGTGGCTTCAACCAAGATGGAGTCTACTTAAATATACATTGTTGCAGATCTCGTCGAGAAATTCGCACGTTTATTTTCGACATGCACTGCAACTTCACGATACGAGGGGTCTACAGCCTGTTAGGAAGACTGCTACTCTTCAACTTGGACACCGAAGGGAGCGCCAAAGTTAGGATATGTGAGTAGTACCACCCACTTTTAGAAGCAACAAAACCTATGCCAGGTTCGTTCGGAGAAAAACTGCCACAACTCCAAGTAGTGCTCGCGTCTGTAGGTGAGAACCCTTTAGTATCCCCACACGTAACCCCTGGGTGGTTCCAATGGGTCCCAAATATTCTATAACACCTAGATCTCACGTCTTATTAAATTTGAAAAATGCGTCATTCAAATATAGTTTGTAGATTCCTGCAAACTTCGGCCTAAGAAATCTTATTCTGATTCTCGATACAGGGAACCAAAGAATACGGCTCGAGGTGGTGGAGAAAGTGGTGAGGAACGAGGCTGGAGAGGGGCACTACAAGATCAACTCGTACAAGTACAAGGCGGACTACGGAACTGCCCTCAAGCTCAACCTCACAAACCTCATCAGAGGAAATCCCAGGATAAGTGAGTACTAACAGTACTTTTGAGATCCTTAGATGAATGTCTCTATAGTCTCTACGTAACCTCCGGGTGGTGCGAAAGGATCGGCCTAAAAAGCGGTAAAATATGTCAAGTATTGCCATCATACGTATCATCCATCGCCATCCACAGCCAAGCAGTCATACATTGGCATAGATGTGTTCTGATGGAAGTGTGAAATTACAGATGCATGAGACGTTACATCCCCAAGTTTTCATGTCCATTAGTTAAGCTAATGACTGTAACCTAACCGAACAAACCGATGGAAAGAAGACAAAGGTAAACTTCTGTGAGGTCTGATATTTATGATGAAGATGGGCACAACTGGCTCGCGTCAGATTACCAATTCGCCCCATTTAGCTTTGTGCGAAGAGCTGATGCTGTCATATACCAAGTGCCCAATAAAATACCATCTAATTGTTCCCAGGTGCCCAAGTCCTACAAGTTCTGAACGCTGACGCGCAGACGTTTGCCAGCGAGTTCGGGGGACCCATCCTGGATTACGCAATAGATTACGCCATGAATGTCACCCAGAGGTTCTTCGATGCGTACACCTACGATCAGATCTCTCACGTGCCTCTTACAGAGGAGTTCTTTGAGAAAGAGTGACCAGGGCTTAAGGTTCCTTGGCCAGCCAACTGTTGGGAGTTTTTTGAGTAAAAGTGACCAGGGCATAAGGTGCTTTAGTCACCCAACTGTTGCCTCTTTGTCTTGAAGGCTAAGTCTAAAACCAAATGATTTACATATCAATGTTTCTAGACATTTTTTAGAATGCTGGTAGATTATTGTTGTTTTGCAAGAGCTTTGATATTCCGCCATATACCTTAAATTCTGGTTTCTATTGCAAATAAGTCCGGTTGGTGACTTTTAGGATGATAAAGTGTTTTTTACTTATTTAGATTTAAAATGTAGGTAAATAAATTATATATTTAATTATAAATCGTTTTATTTATATCTGTATTCAGACATGGCGTATATTTATTATTTAGAAACCAGTGAAAGTTATGCTCTTACTATTTATTTTCATACGCTTAAAAGTAGAAAAAAACAGAAACTGGCTATTTGTGAGAAGTGACTTAATTCGTGAATTAGCTTTTGTAATAGTTTGACTGAATCTTACAAAATAAAAAGAAGGTTTATATTTCGTTAGTTAGTAATTTTATTTAATTATTTTATTTATTTATTCGTAAGTCGTGGGTTCGATTTCCGTCAAGGACAAACATTTGAGTAACGAAGATGGGTTTTGATTTATGTTTGTGTGTGTAATAAGTGCGTATTTACTTATTAACTTAAAGTACTATATGCGTATTGTATCAGTAATCTGATTTCTATAATACTAGCTATGCTAAATTTGAGGCTAGATAGCGCAGTGTGAAATGGCCATAAAAAAATATTTTTTATTTATGTAACCATATTCAATATATGCAATATGGCTCAAAGAAAAGTTCTACATTTCGCCTCGGAAGATTGTAACAACGCTTAGTGGGCCACGGTTGCGACATGTTGCGACCAGTTGCGACACAATTACGTGAGTAGAGTTACTTGTGTTGCAGTTTACATTGAAAAACATCTAGAACTGTTTTTGTGGAAATGTCCATAAAAACAGTGCCGTCTATCACCAGTTTTCCAAAATTTTCAGCTTATCATTCATAAGAATGATTTTATTTTTAACTTCCAACGAAAATGAGGGGCTTTTTAACCCTCGACGTAGTAGTTTGTAGTGTGCATCTGTGTGTCTGTCTGTCGCATCGTAGCTCGCAAACGAATAGACCAATTTTGATGCGGTATTTTCTGTATAAAAACTGACGTGATCGAGATGGTTCAAAGCTATATTTTTTTATCTGTTCAAGCGTTCGAAGAACAGCTCACTAACATTACACCAAGTCAGGGGCTTGTATATCGCTTAACGACAATAGCCAGGACCGACATCTTACCGTGCCCTCCGTAGCACGGAAGCGCTCAGTTCCAATGCCACTACACGGTCACCCATCCAACTTCTGACCGGGCCGAGAGTTGCTTAAATTGATGATCCGTAAAGAATATAGCTATCTACGCCATGAGCGCTTCTATTGAGAGTAAGAATAGGAGAGAAATTGGATTAGGTACCTGCTTCTTCAATATTATGTCACAATGTACCTAATATGCAAAAAAACCTGTACAATTCCTATGGCTAATGGTACAATCGTGTAGGTCAATATTTAGATAGTCATACCAGTTGTATGTGATGTTATGCTTTGTGTGATTATCATAAAAACACCGGAAAATTTAGATGACTAGGAAACAATCGTATACCGGGATTGAACCCGGGACCCCTCGCTTCGAAGGCAGAGTTACCATGGCATTGAGCCGTATAAATATAAAAAGATTCACGTTTTTTCTACGCAGGGTTAGGTTAAATTATATCCTTCACTTTAACAGCATTAAAAATTATAAATATGTATGTGGTTAAAGAAACTATCTGCATACAAAATCTACGTGAATGCACAGGTTTTTTTTAAATTTCGTTTTAGATCTAACTTTCTCATATTCATATAGAAATTAGCTTAAAAATTTTAAAATAATACGTAATGAATTTTCTGAAAATCAAATGTTGCTTCACAGATAATAAAACTTTATCTACAGAACTACTACTGCCATGCATGGCAAAAAAAGAAAATGAAAAATTCCATTTTTAAAATTCCAATTCTCAGGCAACGTTCGAAAACCAATTTGCTTCTGTCAACAATTCACGAGCAGTCACGCGACAGCCGAGGTATCGTCTGAAAACTTTTGATGGTGGTTTTATTGTAACGAAGAACCAATAATTTTCAAAACGCAATCAAACATCTAAACAAGGTAATAAAAAGGTTAGTCACCCTGCGAATATTCAAATTACTATCCACCCCATGGAAATAATAAGACTGCTGCAGGAATAGTTTTGGAACGATAATAAGAATAGTTAAGTACAAATTGTTTCATTTTTACCAGAGTAATTATACAAAGATGTGGTGGAACGAACTTCTACCTAATGTTAATTGGTTACTGCCGCCCATAAACTACAGCAAAACGACTCTGGTCCTCTCATATCGAAGTATGAGAAGATTTAAGTCGCATAAAGAAACTAATTTTTAAAGTTTTAGTCTTGGTTTTCTTATTTGGTGGTCTTGGGGTGGTACTGGTGTTATGTTTATTCTAATACGTGCAAATGGCTGACAAAGCAAATTTTTTTTTATTTTGCCGTCTATAGCGGGGTCTAGTGGCGACAACAGTCATAGCAGATAACGGTGTGAAGTAATTCATGCAGTGTTGCCAGACCTGAATTATAGATCATGTGCACTACTGGACTAGCGAGCACAAAAAGGTTTAATATAAATATGAAAAATTATTTGCTTCTGTAGTGTGACAGGGTATATCCCAACGAGCCCGGTGGTCCCGCCCCGGTAACGGGCCTGTTGGGAAAAATTGTTCCAACGAGCCCGGTAGTGCCGACCCCGACGTTTAACGGGGTCGATGGCACAAATCAAGTGTCATCGGCCCCGGTGTCTTTTTAACGGACCGGATGGCACAGATTAAGGCGCATAGATCCGGTGGTGTTTAAAGCGGAGAGAATAGAGTACAAAAAATATAAACTCAAAATAAAAAAGGGTTTATATGTTACAATCACTTTTAATTATTGTTTTACAAAATAAATATCAACAGTTAACAATCATAAAACAAAAAAAAACCTAGGAAAACATTTCGTTTGATATATGTATTATGTTAGATGTATGTAATTCAGTCATTTATAAATCAACTTAATTGGGTATTAAAACTATCAAATACTAAATATCTTCTATATAATATCTCTAATAAATTTTCTATTTCCAATTCTATTTCTATATATATTTCTTTTATATTTAATTACTATTTGTAATGAATAGTCTGTACACATGCATGACATGAAAGAAAGAAAGAAAGATTTTTTTTTGTAGACGACTTTGTTGCAAACTGGAATATTTCACAAATTTTCGTAAATTGAATATTTTATTTTATTATATCACAAATTCCACAGATCTTAGAAAAAAAAGAATACAAATCAATGCTTATTTGCTCCATACATCCAATAACGGATTTCCTATATACATATTTTACTTATAAAGAGAGCAGATAGTAGAAATTTAGTAAGACTATATAATAAAAGGTTGTAAGTACATGTTTCCACCACATTTCTTTCTTTTTTTCTCTTAATGCATTCCCATGCCGCCGTTCCATTTTTATATTTTTATGTTATTATATATTGGTGTTCAGCACGCAATAGAACAGTGCCATCGTTTCTTTTTATAAATGTTAAAGATGATGGTGGGCCGGTAGAGCAGCTTTCTTTTTCTTCATCCATTTTCCTGGAACCCAAATTTAGAATTCCATTAACTTACATCTATTAATAATAGAAATACACTGTCTCACATCTACTAATAATAAAAATACATTGTCGAATAGTATTTAAGTTACTTCACTTACCTAATCACATTAGGACACCACACAAATACCACACAGACGCCACGCGCCACTTGGACTTCTTCAGAGCGACTGACGTCACTGGACAATACGTTTGAATGACTTGCTTCTTATTGTTTAAACGATAGATAAGGGCAGGAATATTTTTTTTTCGTTCGTTCGTTTCTCTTTGTTGACTTGACATGAAACCCTGCCAGGGACGCCATTGTTTTCTCGCGTAAAATGGCTCGTATCCTTGTCTGGGACAATTTAACGTCTTTTTAATGACATTTCGCAGAAATACCGCTGGTATAATCAGTTTTTACATTTGTTTCGGCACTGATTGAAACAGTGTTAGTTACAAAGACTGCTCGATTTATTAATAAAACGAGTCAAAAAAAATTTCGCGTTTCATGCTATTTTTAAGTCGTAATTTTTTTTTATATAAAATAATACTATATTCTCTCCGCTTTAAACACCACCGGGTCTATGCGCCTTAATCTGTGCCATCCGGCCCGATAAAAAGACACCGGGGCCGATGACACTTGATTTGTGCCAACGAGCCCGTTAAACGTCGGGGTCGGCACTACCGGGCTCGTTGGAACAATTTTTCCCAACAGGCCCGTTACCGGGGCGGGACCACCGGGCTCGTTGGAACCCACTCGTGTGACAAGTTGGCCTTCGTGGTAATGATAGACCTGTGTAAAAGAGTTTTATAGTTATAAAAGTGACTCCGATGATTAATTAAACCAGGGAGTCACGGAATGGAAAATCTTCGAATTTTAAATTTATTTCATTTTACAAATTATATTATAAAATAAGAATAATATCGTAAAATCAGAACCTAAAGATTTTAATTTATACTTTGAAATAATTTTCGTAGTATTGAGAAATTAGCTTTGTGAGCTACCCAAATGCCTTATACAATAAATACCAATACCTCCTCAGCGCGTAACCGCTTTAATCCGCCGCCAAGCAGTGGTGCAGTCGCGTTGCTGTCTTCCGGTGGAAGGGTGTGAGTGCCGGAGAAGTTGCAGACGCAGAGGCGTCACGTTTCTGCCTCAGACGGGCGCAATGTAATGCGCCTTAATAACCCATTTTTCAGGAAAACCTGAATCATATTTCGGTTGTTGGTACCACATAATATCACCGATCACATTTACCACATATAAAAACCACTGTCTGTGAGGAGACGGAAGCTTAGACTGACCAAACTCTGTAAAGAACAGTAGGCTATGATGGATGGCTGGATAACTATCAGTCTACTCATGCCCCTTATTTATTCTTCAGGAACACACAATGAAATTCATCTGACACTTTGCACTTTTCAAATCGCCTGTACAAAAGCCATTATCCGTTGCAGACTCCGATAGATCCTATTTGCGGCAGCAGTCGCGAACGATAATGGAAAATCTATAGTGTGGACCGAGTTGCGTTTCACAGCGGTGCATTTTTAATTTTAGTTGTTTAATGCAAACTTCTACAGTGACTGCATGCTAAAACAACGTAGTAAATTTATCCAGTCTAAGATTGAATTGTATTTTTAACTGAATTCATATTAAGACTGTATACGAAATCGTTATTCATTTGTATATTTGTAACGCGATTGCTTCGCGATGTCTCGCGATATTTGGGGGGGTCTCGTTGTTCCCGTCCGTAGGTGTGTACCCTTTGATGCCCTACACGTACCCCCTGGGTGGTGCTAAAGGAATAACCAAATATTGCAGTAGAACTTGTGCCGAGTTCGTCCGGAGAGGTACTGAAGTCACACCTGGAATGTGCCGCCAAGCAGTAGTACTCGCATTACTGTTTTCCGGTGGAAGGGTGTGGTTGCTAGTGAAATGGCCTGCGCATGAGACGTATCATCCCCGTCTCGGGTGACGCAGCAGGATGAATGCAACTCAGTGTACGATCCAAATCTCATACTGAGTCGCATTACTCAGGGGGCCCTAAACTCGTTCTGTCACTATTTCACATAAAAAGCACTTATACCCTTCCTGAAAATGGTTGCGGTAACCATATAGCATCACAGATGGGTCATCAGTTCGTTTCATCAAAATCTATTATATCTAAAAAGTTTCATAATCACATGCATGAAACTATTCTCAGATACTTGAGTAAACGTGTCCCAAACTTCAAAATTCCCGTCCCCCACAGCAAAAAACCGTGATCATTAGAGGGCCCACAAAAACTGCCCCCGGGGTCACCACCAATTCATCTTCAGAGCGTTTTCGCACCCCATCGCTGCGCCGGCGCATGCCAACGTCATGTCGGAAATGTCTGTCAATGAGGCCCAAATTAAGTACGTATAGAAAGATATGATGAAAGTTCCAAGAAGTTTTCTACTGTTCTATAGAGATTAACAGCTGAGGAAGGTTTTGTTATTTTAATGTGTATGCTATGGTTTGTTTGAGAAGGCATAAGTTATCCACAGCAGCAGGCATAGGATGAGCAAACTAAGTTGAAACGCTGGATCGATTTTTAAGGGACTTTCACTGGCAGATAACTGATGTAATAAGGAGTAACATAGGCTACTTTTATAAAAATGATTTAAAACCGCGCAAAAAATTGTTAAATTCCACGCAAACGAACACGTTTTCATTATTTTTAATTGCATTTATAACACCAAATAGCCAGACATTGTAATTTAAATAAAGACCAGTCGTAAATAGGTATTTAGGTCAGCGGACCAATTGAAAGACTTCAGAAATGATTGCTGAAACCTTAAAGTGCTTGAGCAGGAGAAATATCTACAGAAGAAGCGAATGTCACACCAAATATGAGAAAATAACAAGCCAAGTGCAAATCTAACTTGCCACTGAGGGTACCGTTCCAAATTATCAATCGTACGATCGAAAAAAAACCTTAAAGGACAACTTCGTGGTCCGTCTGTCTGTCAAGACCCTTGTTTGCAATCACTTGAAGCTGTGAAATCTAAATAATTTCTAATTCAACACAATCAAAAGTTATGGCCGTTTATGCCGCATACTTTGACACTCGCAAGATAATCAAAACATATAAGGTACTTCCCGTTGAACTAGAATCATGAAATTTGGCTGGAAGCAATGTCTTATAGCACAAGTACCTTTAAATCACAAAAATCAATCAATACATCATAAAAAATATACGTGAAAAAACCTAGTTACACGAGTGCGCGAGCCCGACTCGCACTTGGCTGGTTTCTTTTTGTTATTATATTAAACGCAGTAATTACCACATAATAATTACCAGATACCAGAACAGTTTCTTTTGAACCGTAATATACTTGAAGTTTTTTTTAGTAAGACAGACAGACAGACGTAAGATTCCTTCAGCTTTTATCCCTTGGAGACAAAACCCCGAAAACGCTTCCGAAATTCATTTTTTTGAGGTATTTTGAGCAACAGACAAAGATACACGGTATATTTTACAACATCTAAAATCGTCTCCCCAAAACAAGAGAAACACCGTTCATAAATAATTTCAGTCATAACAAAGTCGTCACGTAAATGAGTAACACGTTTTTCGTCGCGTTATTTCAGTAACTTACAGCACGTGGGATGATACGTGATATGGTTTTTTACGCGAGTGTGCATTGAGGTTTTTTTGCTACTGTGCCTTTGTAAAAAGGTCGGATACACTCATCTTTCACGCCAACGATATATTATTGTAGGAAGTGGTTTTCAATGTTTAATAGAAAGTGCAGATCTTTCTAATTATAGAAAGAACAAAAAAGCATTATTCGCATGTGATCTATTATAACATTTAGCATCTCACCTTAGTAATAAGAAACATTATAATTCCTGCAAAAAATTATTAAGGTATTATTTGAAATGATTTTTCGTAACGAAAAATAATTATTATTATAATATATATTGAATTATTCATATCACTCTTTTTATCAATGATCTGCATGCACTTTCTTCAAACACTATTATTAACAATTATTGCATGTTGTAACCACTTAACATCAGGTGGGCCTTCAGCTCGTCCCGTCACTGCCATAGAATTAAAAAATATTACAATTATTAAATTACCCTTAATATCCTAAAATATCTGGGTAGGTATTTAACAAATAATCTCCTTAATTGTTTTATTTGATAAAAAACGTAATAAAAGTTTGAGAACCATAAAGTGAGAGAAATAACTAAAGTGAATTCTAATATCTACTGACACGTTCTCTAGCTTGTAAAGACATCCGTCATTCGACATCGAGACGATTTAGCCACCCCTGTTTTTCCCCCACCCCACCCCTCCCTCACTATCATAACTAGAGCTCTTGACTTCCTATAAAAGTTAGAGGCTTTTTAATCTCGACAGGTCAAGCTGTATTGGTGGGGTGTTATTGGTATTTTAGGGGTGTAATGTGTCATTTCCGATTTTTAAAGAATTTCTGTTCCTGGGAATGGAGATGATTTTTATATGTCGATTTCTATTAGGGTGGCATATCACAAAAAAATATAGAAAAAAGCGTTTTGAGAGCAGATTGAGCCAAACAAACTATCTATGTAGTAAGTTGCGCCAAATTGTTGTATTTTGATGTACTATTGCAAAGACAATAAATAAATTCTAATTCTAATTCTAAACAGTACCACATTATAGTTAATAGTAAGTAATGTAAGTTATTGTATATAATTTATTTTATCACAACAAGTTGACGTACGTTTTGGCGTTAATGGTTTCTATGGTATATTGTAAAGCGCCACTAGCGGTCACTTAAAGAACTAAAAAAACGTATTGCAAACGTTGGCCTAGCTAAGTGGTACCCAGTGTAAATATTCATAGTGAACAAGCGCTAAACTAAGAAAGAACTTTATAAAAAAAGTAACGTTTTCAACTATAATTTTTAGAACAGCAACAAAAATTTTTTATGAGTCAAAGTAACAGTAAAAAAGAACGTAATACTTCAAAAGTAATGTACCAAAAATAATGAAAAAAAAAAACTATATACTCAGTGAACATATGTAGCCTAGAAAGACTCTGATTTAAGCAGTTGTAAAGATGAATAATCGAAGACTGTTTAACGCCGATATCATTAGCAAAACTAGCGGAAGTAACACTGAGCAATGCAGGGCGGTCTGTGATGATGGATGTGCCAAAACCCTCTGCATCTGTCACCATGATGAATGGCCATGGTGCTGACGTGGAAAATCATGCAATGATTTATACGGCACGGAAATAGATCCAGAATGCGCTTAATAGGACACGGTATAGTAGGTATAATTTATTCTTCAAAATTATGTGATTGAAAAGAAACTTAAATTAATCATTAATCAATAAATTAACGCTAAAACACTCATACCCCTGCACTAGGATTGCCTGTGTTGCAGGTGGCATGGACAAACAGGTACACAAGACAAACACCCAAGACCCGAGATCAAACTTCATGATCACACGAAGTCGACTAATCGAGTCTTAAGAAAAAGGGCCTTGAGAGACACACAGGCGGACAACAAAGAGATCATATAAGGGTTCCCTTTTTACTTTTGAGGAACAGAACCCTAAAAATGAGATTATTGAAACAAAATTAGATCAACATTTACGAGAAGCTTTAATTAGAAACAATTAGCAAATTTCTTAACATAATTATCACTTGTTCAAACTAAAACAATGACAAATATCGAGAAATCTGTAACAAAAACGATGATGAATGAAATCAGTTACAGAATACCTAATTATGTTTTCCAAAGATTGAATGGAGTTTTTAGGCGTTATAGTCATTCAAGTCGATGATTTGTATGGGTGAGGTAATGGAGGCGCGGACGTGATTCGAGGTACTGGGAACGGCAGATTAGTATGGAGAGGACTTTTTTTAAAATTTTTTTTTGTCTCGGGACGAGCGGACGGCCCACCTGAAGTTAAATAGTTACTTATTATTCGTGTTACCGAGATATTTACTATGATTTGTGAGTTTTGTTGACCGATATTTCGACGCAGTTACATGCGTTTTGGTCCTGGGCAAACTGGTAAATATCTCGGTAACACGAATAATAATGTTCATAACCATGATAGTTTTGAAATTTAAATAGTTACTGCCGCCCATAATAAAGCAATACTACTCCGGTTCTCCACAGAAGGTTGAGTAGACCTAAGTCGCACTTGAGACAGGGATTTAATGTATGTGCCTGTAATTTCACCAGCATGATGATGATAGTGTAAGTGCCTTGTTAACTGGTTTGACTGGCTCAGTTGGTTGCTCTGCCTTCTGCGCTGTAGGTCATGGGTTTGATTCCCACTCAGGGCAAGCAATTTGTGTGATAAACATAGATGTTTTTTTTTGTGTCTGTTTTTCAATATGTATTATATAAATGTATTGAAAGTATTCTATCAGTTATCTAGTTTCCATAGTACAAGCTATGCTCAGTTTGGGGCAAAATGTCCGTGAATACTTATTAACTCATTTAATACCTAGTTTTTTTTATGTGTGAGCATAAAAAACGTATTTTTTATATAAAATTTCGTGTTTACATTGAAAACAATTACACAGGTAAACTCAAACAGCTAACCCCTATCTAAACACAAAATTGCATCCAAATCGTTAGAATTGTTTCCAAAATACGCGAAATATAAATAATAATAGCCCGGAAAGAGATCGCTTTTAGCGATAAGGCCGCTCATTGTGCGACCTATCTGTTTTATTTATTTTTGTATGATTATTTTTGATGTTATTGTGTACAATAAAGTAATATATTGTATTCTAATAGTCGTAATATTTTTATCTTCCCTCCACATTTATTGAAGCCCCTATCCATAGTTGAGAGCTGACAGCAAACCGGGTCATCGCAAACCACTCGCCCGGACGATCCCTCACTTTCAGTTCACTGAAACAACTCACCTACTTTGCAAGCCATCAACACTTAATTCCTGCTTCACTAAATTAAATAAGTCTGATTAAAAAAATCAAAACAAACTTCAATTCTTTCATAACTTATTTCTCGCCCATACACCCTACTATTTAAAAAAATAAACATTCCAAATTGGTAAGCAACGGGCGAAGAAAAGTCACAGGAAAGCAAAGTACGCAAGTTCTTCGCTATAACATCTCTTGCAGCAAACAAACATTAAAAGAGATGATACACAAATAATTATTTTGGTGTTAGTCATTTCCTGGACATATGCAGAATTTATAACATACTTTTTTATTTATTTTTAGTTGGTAAATATAGAATGCAAGTCTTAATGTAATAGATAATTTTATTCAACTGTCGTTTATACTTGAGGTAAAACGTCGGAAACACGAAAGCGCTCATTACCGTTTACTGTCGAAGAGTCGCTTAACTTATATATTTCTTGTTGAATAACATATCTGTAATTACACCTAGGTATTCTACAAAACACTCCACTACATCTAATGGTACAAAAGACTGTAGAAATCTTATACTGAGTCGCATTACTATTGTTATGGGCGGGGGTCGCCACTTACCACCAGGTGGGCCCTCTGTTCGTTCCGTCACATATTCAAATTAAAAAAAAGAGAGGGCTGACTGACATACGTAGCAGGCTTAGGTACTTAATAAGATGCGTGTTAGCTTTTGGGTACAGAACCCTTAAATAGAAAAGCTTCGCTGGAAGGAAACGACATTGATATAATTGTTTCAAATATTTTGATTTCCCAAGCATTGTTTCACCTTTCTACCTTTCGCCAGATATGTTCACGAACTGGTGGAATTACTTCACGTCCGTTTGAGGAAAGCTCTAGTTCGCACGGTGAGTCACCAGATGACACGTTGATCCGAATGTGAGAGAAATTCTAACTACTTTAGGCTCCCGTTCTATGCACGCGAACATGCAAGCAAGGCAAGGTCGTGGCGAAGATGGAATAAAATACACTGTGTGAGCACTTATCTATATACTTAAATAAAAATTTATTGTTAAATGTGTTGCTAATCGCAGAACTCGAGAACGGCAGGACTAATTCGGCAATTTTTTTTTGTTATTTTCTTTGATATCTAAGGACGGTTCTTATGAGAAGAAAAATGGGACAAAATTCGTGGAAAATTAGAAAATTGACGAAAACTGTAGGTACTATTTTTCTAAAACATTTTTGATACTGTTTGATAATTTTGTTTTGTTTGCTGCTTATAAAATTGTCAACAAGAAAATACAATATAAAATAATTATATTTCAAATAAATGTCTGTTATATTGTGTTTTTGTTTGCTTTGTATTTATTATTGCAACATATTAATACATGTAATGCAACGCCCTGCCAACCAACGAATATTTTTGTAACGTATAAAGCTTTTATACTGGATCTTATAAACCGTAATGGGCAAATGGTTCATTAATACCCGATTTTTTTACGTTATAAAACTTAAAATTGATGTGATGATGTAAAGTATAAAAGCTAAATAGTTGCCACATTTGACTTCAAATTTCACGTTTTGAGATTTATCATTACAAAATTTAAATCATTAAAATCACACCAACCCATAAAAAATGTCTGAAAATTTAGTTACGCATATTCTTTTATTCTTTATCTAAATTTGCCCCTACACTAAGTACGTTTAAAATTTCGATATCCTGCGCAGCTTGTCCAACACTGAAAAAACCCCTCTGTAAGTTTCCTTCTCTTTCACTCTTGCTATACCAGTGATTAACGTAAGTGAGACGGGTGCTTGCGTGCATGCTTGGGGTATTGCATTAATTCCCTAGTGGTACCACGGACTGCCCATTACCACTTAGACTCATCCATCGCCGCATCTGTTCGGAGCCAAGTTGATAATCTGTTTGATAAGGAGCCAACCCTGTTGGGAAT
Source organism: Aplocera efformata (assembly GCA_921293045.1). NCBI lineage: Eukaryota > Metazoa > Arthropoda > Insecta > Lepidoptera > Geometridae > Aplocera > Aplocera efformata. The sequence continues at coordinate 6,946,334 of OV121057.1, forward strand.
CGTATCCGCCCATTTGGAAACAGTAAGTTATGACTCTATTATAATTCCGGAATAATCTTTATACGATGAATTAACTACTTACTTACCCAATATTAATGAAGGCTACTCCAAAACGGAGATCTGTACTGAACTACATTATAATGTTTTATAGGGGTAGATAAAAAGAAAACCATACACGTACAACCTCTATCTGTCCTTTAAAATCTACCTTTAATGAACCTACCTACCATCTACCTTCTTTTGAACCATAACAGGCTGAAAGCACTTACGATATATATATGTTATACAAGCTTTTTCCCGCAACTTCGTCCGCGTAGATATATACGCGTATACTTTAGATCAAAGGTGTTCCATCAAATCAGACTTTCATAGAAAATTCCATCACCCTCTTTAGTGATGATTTCCGTCATCAAAGCTATCCTATTTTCCTTACCTTGAACTATAGATCCTTAGGAACCTTAGGTTGTAAATGAGGTGTAATCATTCATGTTTAACTGTGTAATAGTTATTAAATGGATGCTCACGCGCAAGCTCTATCCTCCTTAATGTTTATTTCGTAGTTTTTGTCTACACAAGTCTGATTTGAATGCATAATCCTTTGCGGTGTAGAACTAACTCTCCCGTGAGAGCTTTTGCTAAAATCAGTTAAATCTTTACGTACCTACTTCTAAGTTCTTAAAATGTTTTAAGTATGATTCCAACTGGCATGAAGCTTGTAGGTAATGTATAAGTAGGGACACTGAAAGCTATTTTCTCCATCTTCTGTGTCATAATTGTCTGTTTGTGGTTTTCTCATAAAAGGATCCAGTTTGGGAGGTCCAGTTGCTTACGTCCGTAGGTGAGTACCCTTCGAATCCCTACACGTATACTCTGGGTGCTGCCTCCACACCTGGTAATCTGCCGCCAAACAGTAATGCTCGTATTGCTGTGTTCCGGTGGAAGGGTGTGGGTATCGGTGAAATTACAGGCCCATGAGACGTAATATCCCCGTCTCGGGTGACGGGCGCAGCGGGGTGCGACTTGGGTCTTCTCATACTTCGGTCAGGGAGGACCTATGTTGCATTCCTGTTGTTATGGGCGGAGGTAACTACTTAGCAGCAGGTGGGCCTCCAGCTCGTCCTTTCACTTCAGTAACATAAAAAAAAAAGAAAAAAAAATGTATTTGACACTCCCTTCTGTAACACGACAGAGATGTCCCGACCACAATGCATAGCTAATTGGAAAGTTCCGCGGTGATCCGTGTACAGACCTTCGTCAGACTTTTTGCTGTAGCGGTAAATTATGCGACTGCATCTTAACTTTTTTTGTGAATTTAAATTTTGTATGGAATTTTGAGGACAGTTTAACCTAATTATATGAAACACAAAAATTATTCCTACCTATGTCCGCTATAGACTTTGAAGACATCCAAACGATGTGTCCCAAAACGGTTTCATTAGAAAGGCAATAATGCGAAGACGGTTTTAGACCACTAAAACAATGCAAGACCCAAAATGTATTTATTTTTTAGCAGTAGCACACGCCGGGTATCCGCTGGTTTTTTAATATTAAGTGAGTATTACTACTGTTATACGGTATTCTCGATCGATTGCCTTCACAGACCAGTTGGTAGTAACGACCTACAGCTCAAAGGCAGGCTACTTACTACCCATGTGAAAAAAGTTAGTTTACAGATAGTTTATTAATCTGAATAGGTTAATTAATTGATCTTTTATTCTTAAGTTAGCTTGATTTCGCTTGAGACACATGATTTTCTAATTCGGGCATAATATAACTGTTAATTTGATATTAAGCTACATTGTTATTTGTAGCACTAAGTCAATGAATAAAGATTTTATTTATTATTATTAATTTCAACAATCAACATTAATCAACATCAACACACTCATACCTCTGCACTAGGATTCCCTGTGTCGCAGATGGCATGGACAAACACAGAAACATAAGACAAACACCCAAGATCCGAGAATAAACTTTATGCCACCTCACAAAGTGTGCCCCAGCCGGGAATCGAACCCGGGACCCCTCGCTTCGAAGGCAGGGCTACCACCAACTAAGCCACGGATTGCAATTTCGATTTTAACGTGCTAGGAGTAAGATTTATAAATTAAACACAAACTTCATAAAATATTTTATTTGCGTTATTAAAATTTCACTATTCGTTCAACTTAAAATAATTAAAATAATAACATCATTGAGCTAATACTATTGAGTTAACGATTCAACACCGAATATGTAATCTTAATACATTTCATTACATTGTCAAATAAAACCTTTGACTATGTCAAAATATCTGAATATTATGGGCATTACACAGTAACAGTTTCTATATTCAACTTACAGATGGCTGGAATGATTTATTATCCGTCATAAAGTTTCATAACTTTATTATCAATAAACAATTTAAACAGAGTAATTTCCCGTTTATTTTAAAATATGTGGGGCCATATGTGGGGCCACATATATAGGGCCTCACATAGGGCCCACCTGGTGGTAAGTGGTGACCCCCGCCCATGACAACAGTAATGCGACTCAATATAAGATTTGGATCTTACACTGAGTCGCATTCATCCTGCTTTGTCCATCATCCGAGACGGGGAAGATACGTCTCACGCGTATGTGATTTCACCGGCATCCACACCATTCCACCGGAACACAGTAATGCGAGCACTACTGCTTGGCGGTAGATTCCAGATGTGGTGGCAGTACCTCTCCGGACGATCTTGGCACTAGTTCTACTGCTACTTTTGGTTGCTTTAACACCACCAGGGGGTACGTGTAGGGAATCAAAGGGTACACGCCTACGGACGCAAGCAAGTGGCTATTAGTTGAATATTGAAACTGGGTATAACTGATATATGTTAAGACCATACTCTGTTCATAACAACTACACTACTTTGCATTGCGAACGTCACGATGATATGAAAGCAAAAAATCTTATGTGCTTATAATTTCACTATCTCTATCTTATGATGCCTTTAATATATCACTACCTCAATAATTTACGATTGCAACATTATAAATACGGAGCGAAGTGGTATTATGATGATAAAAAATATTGCATAAATAATTTTTCTGAGTAAATACTGAGAAACGTTTTATCAGGTATTTCATTAAACAAGTGAAGTAGTTTACAAAAGTTAGACCGCATCTGAAACAACGGATACATGAGGGTCATTTAACATTAAACTCTTAAAAAATACTAAGAAACATACATTTGAAAACTTTTTTTTTTATTAATTATATGTACAAATAACTCTTTCTTGTAACTACACAATATGAACCATGTTATGGTTTTGATACAATTTGTTATTCTGCTTTTTATAATTGGGATATCAAACAGTAATCAAACAATGAAATTTAATTAATATTTTTCAATATTTATAAATTTTATCCGACACTCCATGGGGAAGAATGGGCAATGAATGAAAGGATGGATGGAATGGAAGGATTACTTTCTTTTCGCAACCATGATCTTGTTTACAAACAACAAAATAGTCTTAGTTGTTAAACAATAAAAGTAAAACCGCTTATCTGGCGCAACCACTATGCGTAATACGTCACGAACAATTGGTGATACCCATAAGTTTTTCCCCTACCAAAAATCGCTCCACGCGGATAAAATTAAAAAAAAAAAATACTATACGTACAGCTTACATAACATGTCCATATTGTACATAGTATAGTGTAGAGGGTGGCTAGGGCGGCGGGGCGAGAGGGACCAGCAGCGGCTCGGGCGCGCGGCGCGGGCGGCGCGCGGACACGGCGCGCGGCGTGGACACGCGCGTGCGGGGCCGCCCCGGCCCGCGCCGGCAGACGCGCGCCTCCGCGCTCGCCGGCGGCTCCAGCGGCGCGTCCGACTCCAGCAGAGCCGCGCCTGACAACCAAACGATCACTAATATATACACCTATATATAAAACACAATAATTGTTTCTACCCATGTCCGTTATAGACTATATACCCCATACCATACCATATAGACTATATACTCGATATACCCCAGACCGGTTTCATTAAAAAGGCAATAATACGAAAATGGTTTTAGACTACTAAAACAATGCATCATGCATAAAATGTACTTCTTTTTTTTAACGTAGTAGCACACGTCGGGTATCCGCTAGTTAATAAATATTCATGGCCTATCATGGACATATCCCCTAACTAAGCATAGCGGTACTATGGGAAGTAAAGTAATATAATGCTTATATAGTACTATTTTTGTAAAAACATGTATACATAATACATAACACCCAGACAGAACAAACATACAAGTTCAATAATAGAATCAACGTGCTTCGCCTCCACGAGGCAACTCCAAGAGCAACTCAAGATGTTGCCGCGTCCATGGCACCAAAGATTAACCTTCCTATATCTAGTATGTACCCGTCTATGTGCGTGATTGTTGCTCTGTATGTAAGTATTGTTGGTACCTGCTGCGACTGCTGCGGCGCTGTCGACAGCGGCGTCCGGCCTCCGCGTGTTGACGTGCCGGGAGCCGCGCGGGCGGCCGCGGCGCGCCGCGCGCGTGCCGCGGGTAACGCTCCAGGGGGCGCTGCGGACGGCGGGGGAGAACGCTGCAAACAACACGACTACTTCAAACACAAACTTCCATGAACATACGTTATATGCTTACGAATATGTTTACTTGCGTGTGTGAAATTTGACGAATCCAAATGATAGTTGAGATCTACAAGAATTAAGGAATTTGAGTTTGGAGTTTGAGGCAAAGTTTTTTACGTTTTTACACACTCATACCTCTGCACTAATCCCCGTGTCGCAGATGGCATGTACAAACAAACAGAAACAAGGCAAACACCCAAGACTTGAGAACAAACTTCATGCTCGCCATAAAAGTGTGGCTGGGTGAAAATCGAATCCGGGACCCCTCGCTTCGAAAGCAAGGCTACTACAAAGCCACGGGGCCGCCGTTTGTTCGTTGAAGCCTCAAACTTTTAATGCGTGTTTGTTGAAGTTTCTGGTGTTGCAAGGAACTTTCTGCCCGGTATGTAGTTGAATGAGTGACTGTTTAGTGGCTGATTTGACTTCGAAAGAAACGTTAACATGTCGATCAGACCTTCGGGCGGCTAGGAAGTTCCGACACCACATAAACTCACAAGGCAAGTCGAAGATCTTTATTTCCGCTGAATCCTTTTTTTTATTCATTATGGGCCATCGTTTGACCGCTATCTCACCTGATGGTAAGTGATGATGCGGTCCAAGATGTAACACGCTGGCCTAGATAATACCTATTCACTTTTTTCTTGAACATACCCAAATTGTACTGCTCCTTAAAAATTACTTGGAAAACGTACATTTTTTCTACAAATAAACATGCACTTACGAGATCATGCATTCTTAAAACTAAGTTTAGCGCTTCTTCAAACCCTATCCGAACCACCATGGGGAAGAATAACCAAGAAACCCTTAATGGAAGGATTACGTTCTTTTCGAGCATGATCCCTTTTAGAAAGTAAATACTTAAATCTAAAAAGAAGGTTTCTTAAAATATTTCTTACGTAACGGTAAATAAATATTTCTTACCGTACCAGCCTCTAATGTTCCCACTGCGGGGTCACCGGCCTACTCTCGATAATTGAGAGTGAGTGAATAGATAGTTCTTACGTAACGGTAAACAAATATTTCTTACGTAACGGCGTCGGTGCGTCCACCACGATGTTCTCCTCGTCGTCGTCCACTTGCAGTGGACTGGCGGGCTCGGACGCCGAGTCGCGGGATCGTTTCACTTCAGGGGTCACCACTTCGGCCGGTTGCTAAAACCAAACATTTTGATTTCGTCAAACATGATAGGTCAAATGAAGGAAAGTCCAAGAGTGCGTGGTGGCCCAGGGTCACAGACGCCGACTTCTGAAGGTCGCTGATTCAGACCCACACGTGTACCAATGACTTTTTCACTTGACAAATTTATGTGCGCAATACCACGTTCTCGAAACGGTGAGGGAAAACATCTTGAGGAAACCGGCATGTCTTAGAACCAAAAATTCGAAGATATCTACCAATTCGGATCGGGCTCCCGTGGTAGATTTAAGCCCATTCACTCATAATTACCGAGAGAAGCCGGTGTCTTGCAGTGGGAACAACTGCAATACGACTTAGGTCCGCCCTGACCGATGTATGGGAAGTCGTATACCGTTGCAGCCGTTACCGGAGACGGCGACGTGACGTCTTGTGCGTCTGTGATTTCACCGACACCCACAACCTTCCACCGGAACACAGCTATGCGAGAGCATAACAGCTAGGCGGCAGATTACCAGGTGTGGAGGCAGTACTTCAACGGGCGAACTTGGCAAAAGATCTACTGCTACTTTTGTTGCTCCGTTGACACCACCCAGGGTACGTGTAGCGATTCGTGTCTTTTAACGTGTGTTAAAGAGTACTCACCGAGCCACTAGACTCCCCCTGACTTTTAAAAGAAAGATAATATAGGAGACATAGATCAACACCGTCAAACTGTTGGTTTGATCGATTCGCTAAAATAACTACGTCTCACCTGGGTGGGTAATCCAATCTTCCGTTTCCGCTCCCTTTCCTCGCGTTTCTTCTCTTCGGATTTCTGACGATCTGTAATAACAATAAATTGACTTCATCTATAATTTTACTTTATTAAAAAAAAATATTCATCAATATTTTACACAGCGCCCTCTATACGTGTACAATATAAAGCGTATAAATAAATGTTTGTTTTGTGTCTGGGTGTTGATATGTATTATTATATATATTTAGAAAGAAAGTAGTTCATGTATTCTATCAGTGATATGGAATCCATCTTACAAGCTCTGTTCTATTTGGGGCTAAATGGCGCTGTATGAATTACCATGAATATTTATTATTACAATTTATTTATTATTTAAAATGTCATTATTTAATATTTTTTACTGCCACCACCACCGACCGCGGAGTAAGACCCAAGCGGTCTATGGCTAGAGCTGCAGAGAGGAATCACCTGACGATGCGTGCCGTGTCCAGGAGCACCGCCTTCTGCATCTGGCCCTTGATCCAGCCGCCTAGCGAGAGCAGAGAGAAGCGATACAGAGAAGATATAATTCAAAGAACTTACATTTGAGTTCAATCTCCTCGTCGTCCAGAAGTAGTGACACTACTTCCTTTGGCTTCAGCGTATCAGGCTTGAAGTTACCACCGCTTATTACCATTCTTTGTATCTGTGGGCATATAAACGCATAGTGATGATATAGAAAATGCCCTAACTGAAGTAGTGTTATTAGGTGCACAATGTATTAAGATGTTAAAACGATTACTAGCTCCCACACTAGGAAAACCTGTGTTGAGGCCAGCTAGAGGCGAAATATTAGGTGAAACTTTATTGTTAATACATATTACATACATCTATACAAATAAATACAATTGAAGTATCTATTTGTAATGCCAGAATAACAGCTTTTTACTGAATCAAAGTCAAATTCAAACTCATTTATTCCTTTAGATCTCAAGTATCATTTGGACACGTAAAATTTTACACATACAAGTACACATATTCGTGAGCATATAACAGGAACTCCCCAGGCACATTACATGCATATGTGAAAATACAGTCAGTTTTGATGTTAAACGCAAACTTAACAAATAATACTATCTACTTAATAATTGAGAGTGAATGGGCTTTGATCTACCACGGGAGCCCAATCCGGATTCGTAGATGTCACATGTCTTCGAATCTTTGGTTCTAAGACATTCCAGTTACCTCGCGATGTTTTCCGTCACCGTTTCGAGAACGTGGTATCACGCACATAAATGTTTCAAGTGAAAAACAAATTGGAACACGTGTGGGTTCGGACCAGCGACCATCAGATTGAAGGTCGGCGTCTGTGCCCCTGGCCCACCCCGCTGTTATACTATTGTTTGTAAACTGTACCTCGCTCTTCTCCCTGGCTCGCTCCATGATCCTCTCCTCGATGGTCCCCTGACAGATGAGCCTGTAGACGGTGACCTGCTTGGTTTGGCCGAGCCGGTGCGCGCGGTCCATCGCCTGCTGGTCGACGGTCGGGTTCCAATCGGAGTCGTAGAATATCACCTATCATAAACAAACAAATATTGATTGATAATAATAATATACTACTTTATTGAAGACCGGACTAAATGGCGCTTACTCGGAGAGGCCTATGTCCAGTGGACTGAAATAGGCTTATGATGATGATGACTTTACTTTGCAGCGTTCCAGTTGCTCGCGTCCGTAGGTGAGAACCCTTTAGTATATCTACACGTACCCCCTGGGTGGTGCCAAAGGAGCAACTAAAAGTAGCAATATCTTGTGCCAAGTTCGTCCGGATAAGTACTGCCTCCACACCTGGTAATCTGCCGCCAAGCAGTGGTGCACTTGTATTGTGCTAATTTTTCAGTGAAAACTGGAAGAATTTCCTCATGAAGCTAATTCATCAGTGAAAATTGGAATAATTTCTTTATAAAGTTAATTAATCAGTGAAAACTGCAAGAATATCTTAATAAAACGAATTCATCAGTTAAAACTGCAAGAATTTCTTCATAAAGTTAATTAATCAGTGAAAACTGCAAGAAATTCTTCATACGTACAGTATCTGCAGCGGTCAAGTTGATGCCGAGTCCACCGGCCCGAGTGGACAGTAAGAACACGAATATATCCGTACGAGCCTGGAAACGAACACAAACAAGGTTATTAGACCAGCTTTAAATAGTGTTTAAAAATTTTTGTGTTGTGCAATCAATGTTTTTGGATTACATATCACAGAGGGTGTCTCATAAGTAATGTCGGTATTCATATGTGAAAATTCCTACGCCTCGATTTAAACATGTAAATTGTAAGACTAGTCTCTAATTCTATGAAGAGTAAAATTGCTTTACTTTCTTTTAACACTTTGGCTGCGGGCCGCTTTCGTATTGTCGAGTTCGAGATGCCGGTTTCACACGCGCATGCGCGTTCGGCCGCACTGGTGTTGCGCCATGAAAAAGGATAGACAACAGTGCGGGCGCACGCGCCTGGCGCGTAAAGTAGACAAGCCAGCTGTGCGGCCCCACGCGCATGCGCGTTCTACCTATTAGTAACACCGGTGCGGATTTACACGCGAGGCGCGTTTGTTGTATATTAAAAATAATATACAACAAAAAACAGGTGATTGGAAATGGCAGAGGACCTGTTAGGGGTGAATTCTTTACAAAATAACTATTTTGTTCAATGATTTAATATGTAAGTGTACAAAAGGAAAATAAATCCCAGTGGTCTTTCTTGGAACTATGTAGGACCAGAAAACTATTGTCCGTTGGTTATAATAACATCATAAAACACTTGCAACAGACTGCAAGAAATTTCAATATCTGGTTCACTTATTTATAGGTAATACGTACAATAAACATTTTGCTCACTGTCACCTTCTCAGAATTTCTTATCAGCAAACTAACATTGCAAGAAGCTTTTGTTTCTATTTTGCGCACACGGCGCACCGCGCCATGAGATCCTTTTTAGTTTTAGCGACGTAAATCCATTATTTGTAAATGATGTTGAACCCTTTGTAATGAGCCGAGCTACGGCCCCGCTACCATTTTTTGGTTAAATTCTAGGAATTTATCCGTGTTTGTCAGTGATTTTTATGTCAACATTACTAGTTTAGTGGATAAATAGTAGAATTTAAAAAGAGAATAAGTTAAATCAAATTAAACTAGAATTGTGAAAAAATCTTTTCTTCTCGAGTCATATTAGCTCGGTTTTACTAAGCACCCGCCCTGAGACCCTCAGGGAAAAGGTTGCTCAGTTTCCCCCTCATTATTATTACTACCCCCCCGATTGACGAAAACTGTAACCCCAAGGACTTTACTGATTATCGTAACTGTGTGAATGGCTGCTTGTTTCTGTATGATGTGAATGTTTATGTGCGAATCCAGCTTAGTACAATATCTATGTAGGCTTTTTGCAACTACACCTGTGGCTCCAACTACAATAGGTATGACTTCGGTAGGTGTTTTCCAAAGTCTGGTTATTTCGGTCTTCAGTGCATGGTATTTACTTAATTTTTCAATTTCTTTGGCTCCTATATTGTAGTCAGAAGGTACAGTTACATCAATTAGGTATGTTTTATTCACTAATTTATTTATGTATATTATATCTGGTCTATTGTGAACTATTGTGTTGTCTGTCTGTACTGGTACTTGTACTTAATATATAATCCAAAAATAATGACATTTATATTATACCGGGTTATGGGAAAGTGGTCGATAACGATTTGTTTTCTACATACTTGTATATTGCTACTTTATATTGTACAAGACGTAATTTATATATACAATATACAAACGCGCCACGCGCGTTTTCCGCACTGCAGTAGAGCCGCGTAAAACACAGCGTTTGTGTTTCGCCGCACATCCGAGACGAAAATTGGTCAAACGCGCCAGGCGCGTGGGGCAGCACTCGCGTTCGGCCGCGAGAAACGCAACATGTGTGTTTTCCGCAGTCAAAGAGTTAATCATTCTCTCATTGTTTTTTTGACGATGCAGTACGTTTTTATAATAAATAGTATGGAATGCGATAAATATGAAATTCGTGTATTACCGACATTACTTATGAGACACCCTCTGTTTTAAATATCCACTGCCTCGCACTTTCACCGCTCTCAATAAACTGCTGTTTAATTCGTCGGTGAATATGTCGCTATTTGGATTAGCGGCAAATCCAAATTGCGACATATTCACCGATGAATGAAAGAAGATTGTAACAAAACAACTAATTATCTTAGACATGACTAATATTATGTAATTTTTGTTTTAATTCTTAAGAAATAATTCGACTTTTTAATTTTCTATAGTTTTATCAACATTATTTTAACCTCTAATTGTATTAATATTTAATAAAGTTACTATTATTTGCCGTTTACCAAATGTTTTTCTTCTAATCCATATTCTTACTTAAAGGTTTTATTTTAATTGTATTAATTAGTATAAATGGCTATTGGTCGTTCTGAATAATTAAATAAATAATATGGCATGAAGTTGGCTACAAAAGCATGGCTACAGTCTCCTTTTTTTTATGACAAGTTTTCACTGCAGCTATCTGTCGAATGGATGCCAGCCATTATAGGCATTTTCCACCTTATACTCCCAAATTATTTTTACCTGAAAATCGGCGACCATGTCACGCCGAGCGGATATTTTGCTGGAGCCATCTAATCTCATGTACTTGTGTTTACGATGCCACATGTATTCCTGAAACGACACAATTTAATTATATGCTACAAAGTTTTCTTTTTATTAGAACCAACAACACTTAATAATATGAACAAAACATAATATACAATTGGTCAATAACAAGTTCCTACTGATAGAAAAGGTAATAGCTTAATAGTAAAATAGCTGCACACAGCCAAAGTACATAATTGCCATGCAAAACTTAGCTTAAAAATTACTTGGAAAAGTCAATTCTTTTTTTTAAATAAATAAGTTCCACGATAAGTATAACTTGGTTATAAGAACGCATGCTGCGTTCTTATAACTAAGTTTAGCGCTTGTTCAAACCCTATCTGACCTTCCATGGGGAAGAATATGAAAGTAAGGATTACTTTCTTTTCCCGAGCATAATTCCTTTAACAAAGTAGGTACATACTTAAATCTAAACAACATTTTTCTTATTACGATGTAAACAGGTATAACAATATTTAGCTTGTCGTGTAGCAGAGCAACATCACATGGGGCTTTATAATTAATATAATCATTAACTGAGTAACGTACCTCTAGTAAGTCTATCATCTTTGTCATCTGACTATAGATAAGGACCCGATGTCCGCACTCCTTCAGTCTCTTCAGCAATGAGTCTAATACTGTTAGTTTCCCCGCGTCGCTCACCAGTTGGTTTTTATCTGGGAATCGTGATAAAAGTGTATTAATTGAAATTCATCCCGAAAACTGTGCTTGGACAGGATTTTTAGGACTATATGTAATGTCCTCAAAGTAAAGGTCGTTCTGATGAATACATCAATGAATACATCAGACAGAATTTTAACCGAAATTAGACCACTATATTTACATTTTCGTATACTTAATTAAGATTCGATTATTTCCGTAGTATAAGACTCAAAATTAAGGCTCAAAGCACAAAACTGCTAAGCATTGCGTGCGAAATCACATCGCAAAATATCCTCACGCGCACTGAATTCTTCAAAAATTACTTGAATACCTCTTTTCTTATAATAAATATGTAAAGAAACATAAATATGTAAAGAAACATAAATATGTAAAGCACAGGGAATTATCGTATTACCTGGCACTTGTATATGCGTGGATCCGAATGGCAGCGCGGTGGGAGCGAGCAGACGGGACACCGTGGCCGCGCCCAATGAGTTTTCAGCCTGTTGGTGCCGCGTCACGTGGTACGCGAACGAGCGGGACACCGCGAAAGGCGCTCGCGTGTGCGCGGAAGCCTACAAAGTGTTACAAGAATAACTCGGGCTAAACGAATGCTACACCGGTTACAAATCATACCATTGCAAGGACACAGGCTGCTTGTCGACACAAGGGAGAGAAAACAGCTTTCATTTCAAGCTTCATCAAGAAATTATTAATTTTGTTCTTTTATACAAAAATATCAACTCTTGACTTTCTCGCGATGATTTCCTTCAGCGTTTTGAGAATGAGACAAACAATAAAGACAGACAGAGTTTGCATTTTGATCAGTACAAGATGGCGAAAAAACGCTTTACATAGTAAGTAGCAATATTTCCGGACATAATTATGTTTTGATGTAATCTATTTCAGCTTGCAACAAAGCAAACGGTTATTGTCATGATTTATTGTATTACCACCACACCATGTATTTCCTAGTTTTACGAACAATAAAAATCTCTATCTCACAGAGTTTTCTCTGTGGTACTCTCATATTGTTACCTTGGGCTGCGCGGTGCATAGGAACTGCGGGAGCGGCGTGGGCATAGCGGGGTACACGACGGGCATCCGTTCCGAGTGACTGAACTCATCCATCGGCTCAGATTTCACCTGCACCATGGTGCCGTCTTCAGATTTTATCTCGGTTAGCAACCCCTGTGAAACAAAAACAACTTTATTTGTGTAAATATTGCATGCGTTTGTGGTGTTCCTTGCTTAGCTGGCCTCTACAGATCATCAAGTTAATCTACTTTCGGCCCGGTCAGTAGTTGGATGGGTGACCATTTAGTGAAACTGAACTGAAATTGCACCCAGTTGCGCCCGTCGCCCCATATGGGGATATTACGTCTCACGTGCCAATAATTTCACCGGCACCCACACCCTTCCACCGGAACACAGCAATGCGAGCATTACTGCTTGGAGGCAATACATATCCGGGCGAACTTGGCACAAGTTCTACTGCTACTTTTTCGTTAATTCAAAGGAAATTATTCCAATTATATGGTAATAGACAATATATATATGACATGAGTTTGTGCATGTACCATTTCTTTCCTCGATCTCATCGCGCGATGCTCGACCGTTTCCGCGATGTAGTGGATTGTATGGTCCGCGTGAGTGTAGAAAGGACCACCTATATCATGAAAAATACAATACAATTTATTAGTTAGTTAGGTTATCTATGTAAATAAATCAAATTGAAGTGTCTGTTTGTCTTTTCGATTATCGAAATATATAAACGAATCCTCATTCATCCGCGTCTGAGCATTATTTTTCTCGTGATGTACAAAAAATCGCTTGGTTTCGATCGATATTTTTTTTTAAACGTTAACACTCATACCTCTGCACTAGGATTCCCTGTGTCGCAGATGGCATGGACAAACACAAGACAAACACCCGAGACCCGAGAACAAACTTCATGCTCACCACACAGTGTGCCCCGGCCGGGAATCGAACCCGGGACCCCTCGCTTCGAAGGCTACTACCAACTAATCCACGGAGCCGTCATTATGTAGGTATTTGGGATTGCTTAGCACGTTATTATGTAGGTCAAGGTCTCGAAAGCCTATATACACCATTAAAACTCCGAGACAGCAAGGCCAGACACACGAAAAGATAAGGTCAAGAAAATGTAATAAAAATAATAATAAATCTTTATTTGGAACTGTTACAAAGCACTTATTGTACAAAATGGAAAACGTAGCTATCTGCAGAAGTATAAAAACTGTTTCGCAGATAGCAACGCCCTCCTCCACGACATAATAAATATGTTCCAGATTAAAGGTGAAAATCAAATTAAAGGTGTATTTTAAGACCAGAATTTCCTAAATTATATAACTTACCATGAACCCACAAGTGGTCCGTAAACAACAGATCTCTCCACATCAATCCATCTTCCTTCCTCTGCTTTAAGACATCACCATCCGGACATATGAGCAGCATATCTTTGCATCTCACTCTGTCGTATTGTTCCGGGCATGCGTCCGTCCCTGTCTCCATTTTCACTAACGATTTCTGGTCTTGGTACCACCAGTATTGTCGGTGGCGGAGACGGTTGTACTTCTCAAAGCATGCTTCGATATGGTGTATTCTGTAAGGTAGTTTTAAAATCAGCTCTGTATTTGGGGTTAATTTACGAGGGTGGTACGAAAGGAGCAACCCTAAGCAACCTAAGTAGTAGAAATAGAAATTGTAGCAAGTTCGTCCGAAGAAGTATCGCCGCCAAGCAGTGGTGCACTGGCGTTGCTGTGTTCTGGTGGCAGAGAGTGGTTGCCGGTGAAATTACATGCACTTGAAGCGTTAACACTCCCGTCTCAGAGGGACGGGTGAGAGAGATGCTACTGGGTCAGTAATGTCAGTTGTAGTTCGGAAAATACGCTGCTTAATAATTAGATACGAAACAGACTTAGGAATACTTACGCATACAACCATCCACACACCATAACTCTGTACATCTCCATCGGCGATAGATCCATGAACCTCGAGAACGCGAAGCAATCGTTCACACCCCCTCCACCCCTTTTCAAAGACCCGTGTACGTACTCCGGTGTCAGGATGGACAGTCTGTTGTACAATAGGTGCCGTTTCGACGGTATCGATCGCACTAAAATGCACTCTTCGGCTATTATCTTGGGTATGTGGTAATCTTCCACATGCATTGAGAATGGGGATCTTACGTCTCGCCGCTCGAATAGTTCGGGATGATTGCAGACCTAAAAAATAATTCTCAGAGTTAGCCAGAATAAACAGATTATTTTAATAATTGTTTTTTGTTATAAGTACCGTATATACTTTCAAATGTATTTAGTAAACGGCTGTTATTTTGCCGTTACAAACAGACACTACAATTTAATTTATTTGTATAGAAAAAGTGACTTAACCAAAAACAGAATATTTAAGAATTCAACGGAAATAAAGATCCTTAGCGAGCGTGGTGGCCCAGGGGCATAGACGCCGACTTTCAATCTGAAGGTTGCTGGTTCAAACCCACACGTGCACCAATGAGTTTTTTCACTTGAAAAAATGTATGTGCGCAATACCACGTTCTCAAAACGGTGACGGAAAACATCGTGAGGAAACCGGATTGGGCTCCCGTGGTAGATCAGAGCCCATTCACTCTCAATTATCGAGAGTAGGCCGGTGTCCCTGCAGTGGGAACAACAGAGGCTGGTACGGTAAAAGATCTTTGACTTTGAATATAAGTTAAGTGTTAAATAGTATACCTTTCTGAACTGCATGACTAAGTTCATAAGATTTGACGTGAAGTTCTTGTCGACGTTGTGCCCGGTCTCAGCCCCGACAGAGTAGTGCAGCAACTCCTCGATCTTGATCTTCTTCTTCAAAGCTAAAAAGGTATCAAACATTTAAAGAAAGTTACCACGGTGCTACAGGAGCAACAAAAAGTAGCAGTAGAACTTGTGTAAAGTTCTCCCGAAGAAGTGCTTGCACACCTGGTAATCTGCCGCCAAACAGTAGTGCACTTGCATTACTGTATTCCAGTGGAAGGGTATGGGCACCGGTGGAATCACAGGCGCATGAGACGTAACATCCCCGTCTCGGGTGACGGGCGCAACTTGGGCGACCTAAGTCGTATTGCTGTGGGCGGAGGTAGCCACTGTACATCAGGCCTATTTCCAGTTCGTGAACAAACCCGAACCCCGGGTTCGATTCCCGGCCGGCACATGTGTCCCAGGTAATCGAACCCGGGACCCCTCGAAGGCAGGGTTACCAAACAAGACACGTAGCCATCTATATATTGCAATAGAATAGGATAGAATATTACTTTATTGTACACCATAATATCAAAAGTAATCATACAAAAATTAATAAAACGGATAGGTGGCACAATGGGCGGCCTTATCGATTAAGCGATCTCTTCCAACACTAACCGATATAAAGGAGTTTCTGTCGGATCGTCAGCGGGCAGTGAACCATAATCTCAATTTTGTCAGAGAGTTCGTTTTCGACGTCTTTCTTGATTCGCCGCAGCATGAACGGTTTCAGGATCATGTGCAGTCTGGACAAATGCTCTGAAATTAACGCGACAATTACAAATTTTCAGATTGGACTAGTCAGTTATTAATCGGCTTCAAAAAGAGGGTTTAAATATACAAAAGTATTGAGTTATCAATACGGTTGTATATTTTCTTTTGTATTTTTATTTCTACGATTTCTTCGTCAATTATAGACAGATTTGGATGTTCTTTTTTAAATTAAATAAATAAATATTCATGGACATTTCACAGTCACAGTCTTCTAACGCCAAACTAAGCATAGCTTGTACTATGGAAACCAGATAACTGATAGAATACATACATAGGACACAGGACGAACATTTATGTACGTCACACAAATTTTTGTCTTGAGTGGAAATTGAACCCACAACCTACAACGGAGAAGGCAGAGATACTACCAACTAAGCTATGAAGCCAACCATTTGATAGGATGTAGATAGCTCCGAGATCGTCTCATAGAAATTTCATAAAGAATTTCACCCTTAATGAGTAAATTACAGT
Organism: Aplocera efformata; assembly: GCA_921293045.1. Lineage (NCBI taxonomy): Eukaryota > Metazoa > Arthropoda > Insecta > Lepidoptera > Geometridae > Aplocera > Aplocera efformata. Next base: position 6,963,221 of record OV121057.1, read on the forward strand.
GTTGAAGTTAATATATTATATTTTTAAAATCAATCAATTATTTTTGGTTTTTCATTCATGAACATTGCTTAGTAGATGTCAACTTCGTACAACCTGAAATTCCGATATTGGTAATTACAAAATTACCAATATCGATCATTCATTCATTCAAGCGAAGCTCCTTCATTCATTCATTCTGCTACGACCAAAGAGGATCAACACTCACTCTCATCTATAGTGGTCTTATTCTCGGCGTGGCTCTCGATGTCTTTGGAGAACCACTCGTTGAACTCCTCGTGCGAGTCGAACAGAGTAGGCATTATGAAATGCAACAGAGCCCAAAGCTCCGCCATGCTGTTCTGGATCGGTGTTCCTGTCAATAAACATTATAGTTTTACATAAGAGAAAATATATATAATACATACTTAGATAAAATCTATATACGAGTAAATCAACATATTTTATGCAATGCATTTAGTGGTCTAAAACTATCTTCGCATTATTGCCTTTTAATGACACTGGTTTGGGGCAACGGTTGGATGGTTTCAAAGTCTATAACGGACATAGGTAGAAACAATTTTTGAGTTTTTTATAGTGGAACAAAATCAATCTAAGCATAGCTTGTACTATAGGAACTAGATGACTGATTGAATACATACATACATACATATTAACGTCCAGACACAGAAATATGTTTGTGACACAAATACTTGTTTTGAGTGGGAATCGAACCGACAACCTACAGAAGGCTACGAGACCAGTCACAATATAATCAGGTGAAAACACAAACGAATTCCAAATCACCTTCTAAAATACTGTCAGTACTATCTCATGATATTGACCGCTTACCTGACAGAAGCAGGCGGTTCCTACAGCTGAACTGGAGCAGCAACTTCCACCGCATGCTGGCAGAACTCTTAATAGCCTGCGCCTCGTCCAGGATCATGTACTGCCACGACACGCGGTTCAGGTACTTCAGGTCGGAGACCACTATCTGGTATGACGTCACCACGACGTGGAACGCCGCTTGGCGGGTGTGCAGGTCTTTGCGTTCCCAGAACTGACGCAGGATTTTACGCTCGCTCGGGCTGCCCCAGTAGGGTACCTGTGGAATTCTATATTAAAATCACACTAACATCATTGTTCATCGTTATTATTATCTTCATATTATACCTATATATCCTACTAATATTATAAACGCGAAAGTTTGTAGGTTTGGATGGATGTTTGTTATTCAATCACGCCAGAACGGCTGAACGGACCTGGATGAAATTTGGCAGAGATAGATTATAGTCTGGAATAGCACATACTTTTTATCCCGGAAAAATGTACGGCTCCCGTAGGATGACTTAGGTCACTTTAATTCTAAGGGTGCGATATATATATACTATTTATGTACCGTCTATTTCCTGAACAACCTTCCTCTCTGTGGAAGGTTGTTCTAAGGGCTATTACATATCTTGCTAATCTGGGACATGAAATGACAAAAATGAATCATCAATCGTAGCACTGTGTATTTTGAAGAAAGTATTCTTACCACTTTGAAATCGGGCGCGAACCTCTCAAACTCCTGCTGCCAGTTATGGAGAGTGGAGGCAGGCGACACGACCAAAAAAGGTCCCCACACGCCGAGCCGTTCTGCCACGTGGCAGAGGAACGCTATGCACTGCACGGTCTTACCCAAACCCATCTCATCAGCTAGAATCCCGCTTATGCCCTAGGAAAAAAACTCAAAGTAAGGATTGAACCATAGAGTATTCAAGCTGTGAAGAGGAGATTAATAGATTCAGGCGTTACTTAGCAGAAGACCATTTAAATGGTAACCGCCGCTCATAAACAACATCAAAACAGACTTAGCTCATTCCGCGAAGTATAAGAAAACCTAAGTGGCATCATGTTGCGCCTGTCACTCTGAGACGGGGATGTAACATCTCATGCGCTTGTAATATCACCGGCACCCAAACCCTTCACCACCCTTCACCCTGCAAATTACCAGGTGTGTTGGTAGTACTTCTTCGGACGACCTTCTTTCACATCACCCAGGGTTCACGTGCCCATTTGGTGCCTGATAAAGTTGAATCCATGGGCAAGAAGTTCCCCCACTGACCTGATCGTACAAGCTAGCGAGCCAGTTCATTCCCTTCAGCTGGTACCCCTTGAGCGTTCCCCTGAATATGGCCGGCTGTGAGTGGTCCCCGCTCCTCTGCTCGGCTGGCTCCTGGTAGGAGGTGGAAGGACTGACTCCGGCGTGTTGGTCGAACAGGTGAGTGCGGGCGCGCTCTGCTCGAAAGGCTTCGCGCGCGTTCCGAGACGCTTGTGCCTTCATCGCTTCGCTGTTTGATCAAAATTGATCATTTTCTTCCCCATAAAGGATCGAGTAGGGTTTGAACAAGCGCTTAGTAATTGAACTTAGTAATAAGAAGGCATGATCTTGTAGGTACATATTTATTGTAACAAAATGATGATTCCAAGTATTTTTTAAGAATTAAATGCGTATAAGGTATGTTTATTTAACTTGAATAAGATTTATGTTTGAGCTAGAGTATCCTGGCTGACTTAATAATGATGTGATGTCACTTCAATCTTTTTAAGAACCTATATAACCCCACGCTTTTGCCAGATATACACCCCGTCTTGTGTCCGCGATGGACGCAGCAGGACGAATGCGACTCAGTGTAAGATCCAAATCTTATGAGTTACTGAGTTGCATTACTGTTTTACTTAAGTTACATTACTATTGTCATGGGCGGGGGTCGCCACTTACCACCAGGTGGGCCCTCCGCTCGTTCCGTCACATATTCACATAAAAAAATATATACAAGGGCAACTCAATAACTGAAGATCCCTTTAAAGGTTCAAAAAGTGGAAAAATAGTGTTGATTTCGTAAGTATCAAACTGAACTAAAACTCCTTCCATCTCATTACCAGTTTGATAAATAATAACAATAAATATAGAGATACCATAGACGATTTTAGTTTGCTGAAAAAATCGAAGCCTTGATACCCATTACTCATTTTCAATACTCTTTCTAGCAGAAGACAAGATTTCCCTACATAAATTTTTTTTTATTAACGTATAGCCAAGCGTTTGGCCGCCATCTCACCTGATGGAAAGTGAAGATGCGACCGACGATGGAGCACGCTTGTCTAGGAGAAACCTATTCACTCTACTCTTAAGAAAACATCTAAGAAAACATCTTAAAGAAAACGTATGCTTTGGCTTAAAATATTTAGTAAAAGTTGGAGAATTTTTGACAGTTTACTAATAACATTTCTTAGCAGTTTACATACCTGTCATACATATCGATAGCGGCCAGCCGTGGATCGCTGTCTTCGTCCAACTGCCTCAGGATCTGTTCCGTTCCGTTGTCCCCCTCATTAACAGTGTTAGTTTTCCGTTGCATGAAATGCGCGTACAGCTCCGTTTGGGTTATCAAGAAGTTCAATTTGCGGCGTTGCCGTTTCGCTTCCATTAGTTCTACGTCCATCTGAGAAAAGTTTTAACATACATTGGATCAGAGGCGCATGAGATTCGGTCTCTGATGCGGGCGCAACGCGATGCGACTTGGGTCTTCCCATGTTACAAGTTATCTTTTGCCAAAGTTTGAGCTTGATTGATTATTTTTTGTAAAAAAAATTTTTTTCGACATATTTAGTTTAATGTAAAAATGGTTACGTGGCGAAACGATACTTGAGATCTAAAGGAATAAATGAAGTTTGAACCAGAATCGAATCGATTTGATCAGTAAATCTAACCTTCCTTTGTTCCTCGGCTTCTCTCTCCATCCTCCGCCTCGTGTCTCTCTCGGCGCGGTCGTACCGCTTCCAATACGCTTGCATTTCGCGACTGAGCCGCTTGCACCGCCACACCGTTTCCTTCATATTCTTTTGAGACTGAAACAATCCGCCTTTGTTTTCAAGCTTTTTTAAGAAATGAGCAGTTCTCTCCCACAAATTTTGTTTTATATAATAACTAGCTCCCCCCGCGGAGTTACCAGAGGTTGGACTTACTACGGCACAGTGACACCACCGGATCTATGCGCCTTAATCTGTGCCATCCGGCCCGTTAAAAATACACCGGGTCAGATGATACTTGATTTGTGCCATCGACCCCGTTAAACGTCGGGGTCGACCCTACCAGGCTCGATGAAAAAATTTTTCCCAACTGGCCCGTTAACGGGGCGGGACCACCGGGCTTGATGGGACCGACCCGAAGTTTCAAGCTTACAGTAAAATAATAAGCAGATTTAGTAATTCTGATTTAAAAAAAAAAAAACGAAAAAACCGGTTAAAATTCCTTCAATTGAATTGAATTCTTCTAATTCAAATTGAATTATATTCGTTTAGTAGTAAAACATTCTCACCTGGTTGGCAACATGCCTCCAATGCTTAGCGCACAGCGTAGCTAACCGCTTCCTCTGTATCGTGGCCTCCTTATGAGCGTTGGTGCGCGCCCTCTGAACCTTGCCTAGGTCCTTCTTCACGACCAGCTGCCAGTGGCGGCGCCGGAGCGCGGTCAGCGCTTCAGGCGTATTGAGGGTCGACAGCTTCTTGCGACCTCTGCAATGTCATGATAGATCATCAATGATCATATACGATCTAGTTGCTCGCGTCCGTAGGTGTGTACCCTTTGATTCCCTACACGTACGCCATGGGTGGTGCTAAAGGAGCAACCAAAAGTAGCAGTAGAACTTGTGCCAAGTTCGTCCGGAGAGGTACTGCCACCACATCTGGAATCTGCCGCTAAGCACTGTGTTCCGGTGGAAGGGTGTGGCTGCCGGTGAAATCACATGCGCATGAGACGTATCATCCCCCTCTCGGGTGATAGACGCAGCAGAATGAATGCGACTCAGTAAAGATTTGGATCTCATACTGAGTCGTGCGCATTACTGTTGTCATGGGCGAGGGTCACCACTTACCATCAGGTGGGCTCAGCTCGTTCCGTCACTCATTCACATATAAAAAAAAAAATAGATCAGAGTACAAACAGACACAAACCAGACTAGCTAAAACATACAAGGTGTCCTTACAAATCAGAATACCCTTAGAATCTCTACACGTGTCCCCTGGTTGGTGCTAACGAAGCAACCTAAAGTAGCAGTAGAACTTGTGCCGAGTTCGTCCGGGTGTGGGTGCCGGTGAAATCACGAGCGCATGGCATGTGCCATCTCCGTCTTGAGTGAAGGACGCAACGGGATGCTGGGGTAGGAGGACCTAGGTCGAAATTCTGTGGCTGAGGCACTTACCATCAGGTGGAACTTCAGCTCATTCCGTCACTTGAGTAGTATAAAAAAATATTACCTGACTCCAGGTTTGTCACTGGTACCCGGCGTGTTGTATTCACTGCTATCGTTTTCTACCTTTATGTTGCTCAATTGGTCCTCCCAGTCGAGCATGCTATCCTGCATTGTCTGTAAAGAGGTACAAAGTCTTAATATTAATATCCTAATCTTAAGCTTTCGCTCAACTTGTTCCTTCAAAAGTAGTTTTTTTTTTATGTGGTTTAGTGATGGAACGATCTGAGGACCCACCTGATGTTAAGTGGTTACCGCCACCCTTAAGCAATTAAAATATGACTCGGGTCTTCCCCTACTAAATTATAAGAAGACACAAGTCGCATTGCGTTGCGCCTGTCATTCTGCGACGAGGATGATAATGACGCACCCATACCCTTGACGGGGATGATACGTCTCATGCGCATGTGATTGGGATTGACTAAACGAGCAGAAGGCCCACCTTGTTGTAAGTACCTACTCCCGTAACAACAGCAATACGACTTAGGTGCTCCTCAACCGAAGCACGAAAATACCCAAGTCGCACTCCATTGAGTGGATCACCTGAGACTGGGATCTGTCCCATCAATTTATTCACATATAAAATAAAGAGTAAAAATCAGATGTTTCTCACCGAGTCAACAGGATCTCTGGACCTGCCCTCCCTGACCCGGCCTCTTCGTGACCTGTAAATCCCTCTTGGGCGGTTCTCTCTAGCCATGCCGGTGGGGGGTCGCCCCCTGCGCCCCCTAGTGGAGGGCGGCGGCCTAGCAGACCGCACGGGTGGTACGTAGCGGTCCACAGTTGAAAACAGACCAGCAGCATAGTACATGTAGTTTGGTTTCTGGAAAATGACAGGGGCTTACAGTAAACATGCCAGCCTCTAATGTTCCCACTGCAGAGACACCGGCCTACTCTCGATAAATGAGAGTGAATGAGCTTAGATCTACCGCAGGAGCCCAATCCGGATTCGTAAATGTCACATGTCTTCGAATTTTTGGTTGTAAGACATGCAGGTTTTGGTTGCATGGTGCACGTGTGGGTCTGCACCCCTGGGCCACCACACTCACATATGTGGATTATTTTTCCTACTCTAAAGAGTGACGTAAATCATCGTAAGAAAACCGGCATGTCCAAAAACAATAAATTTAAAGGCATTTGATATATTTATCAATTCAAAATTGCCACCTTGTAAAACGAAGCCTTTCCACTCTGGCTTGTTGAGAGTAACATTAGAGGCTGTTTGATTTGACCCGTGTGACTCAGAACCTCACCATTCTCTTTGACTGAAACCTTTTCTTATACTTCAACTCAATAGTCCGCTCCTTAAGCATGGCTTTGATTCTGTGCTCCTTAACTTCCGGTGTAGACTCATCCCCACTAGACTCTGAAGACGTGAGGAGGGCATTCTTGAGCCACTCACGATCTCTGCCAACGGTTGAGAAGTTAAATAGGCGTTCTTTGTCTTTTCTGCGCTCTGTAAGTAATTGTTATGTGTTTGCATAAATGTCTGTGTCTGGACGTTAAAATTAGTTAATTTATTATTTTATTTCATTGCCTTAGTTTATTATGTTTTAATAGGCCTCCAGTTAGTATATCCATAATTATTTATTATGATCACCCCATGTCCAACTGTAGGATAAAGGATCTTTCTACCACAAATATCATTAATACAAATCAAAATTACAGAAGGCATCATTAACTTACAAAGCTTGAACTTAAAAATTATACCAATGTCCTATACATAACTGTACAGGTGCGCACTGGCCTCAAAATTACCTTCCTTCGTTGTCCTAACTCCATTGACACGGCGGTACCCCCTCGACCTCTCCAGCGGTCTCTGAGAGCCAGTGGAGCTGGCGTCAGAGTCATCCTCGCTGTCGCTGGATGGAGTGTTAAACAGCCGATCTATTTGAGCGACGAAAGGTCTCAGATCTGTAGCGTGTTCAACATAGCGCAGATACTGAGACTTCGCGACTTCCTCCGGTTTGAGGACTTGCTTCGCTATATTTTCAGCCATTCTAACTCTGAAAAGTAAATATCTTTGTAGAAGAATATCGAATAACCATTGGGATTTGAGATGGAATATGTACAAGGCAGCGGCAGGGTATGCAAGGGAACTGACTAAGAATAATAATGACGGAAAAACCGTAGTAACAGTAAGTTTCTTCATTTATTTACGTGAAAACATAAATTAACTTACTCAAGTCTTATTTTTTTCCGTTTGAATTAACCATGCAGTAGAATTAGTAGGATTCATCGTTTACAAAATGGCGTAATACATTATTCCCTAAAACGCTGTCATGTGTCGAAATAGCCATTATTTTCGTAGCACAGCTTGAAAAACAAACGATCGCCATTGAAGAGGTTATTTGGTTCGAATGTGACATTGACATAACAATGGAACTGCCAGCTTGTAATTTTTTTTATGTTTAATAGCTTGGATGTCTGTGGCCGTGACTTGCTTTTAGCCAAGTCCCCGTTCTCTAGTGAAACCAATAATTTTTCTATTTCAGATTCTAGCTTGAAGTTGATGAAAAGTGTTGTCTAATGATATGTCGAATCCTACGATCTTTAGTATCTTTTCGGAGTCCCATGACTGAAATACTGCTCACTTATGTAAAAAACTGTTTCATACGAATAGTATGTAATTTATGTGGTCTTTTCTTGGCATATTATCACGAATAAGGGCCTTCCACTCTTGTCTTTGTAAAATTGTCAAAGGTGGCCAACAATCAAGAAAAAAAAATGGCTTTACATATATTGTGTCACCGTAATTATGGTGCGAGTACGGACTTATCGATGCTATAAAATGGAAAAGGTTGGAAAGTTGTATTTCTTAGCTGTCCTAAATAAATGGTCCCTGAGTCCTGAGGCTCAGAAACAGTAGATGAAAGAATATAATGCCGTTTTATTCGATTTTTAAAATCAGTTTTTACACGCTTTTTCAAAAGCAAAATATTGGTTTGTAAAAAACACCTTAAAAAACAAATTATTACAATTAAATTCAATAATTAAGTATGCAATTAAACAAAACCTAACTCGGAATCATAAAATAAACTAATCAAATATAAAATCAAGATACATACTATTAGGAATTAATATTAATACACAAATGTGTAAAAGTCCACATTGAAAAAGAAAAAAAAAAGTATAACCTTTACAATTTGTGAATGTGATTTTATTGGCAATTGTGACGGGCTAAAAAGCGATGCGACTTGGGTCTTCTCATAATTTAGTAGACATATATTTTATTTTTGTTGTTTATGGGTTGCGGTATCCACTAAATATCAGGTCGCCATGCCGAAACTCTATTATGGAAAAAAATAATTAACAAAGAGCTCACGCATATAATAAAGTGCGCATTCTCCGTCTACTGTGCCAGGGGATGTATTCTATGCCTGATGTGACATTGATTGAATATTTTTAAACTAAATCAGAATTAATATCGTTATAGTGAATATATTTTAATAAGCTTCACAAATCATGCAAATTTTTGCGTGAAGCGTTACGAGCTTATTAAATACAATACTTATTTTAAAATGTCTTATCATGGACACTACTCTACGCCCGCCGAGACATTAAATTCAATTTAAGTCAACTCAGATCGGTTCCGGTACCCCTCTAGTAATTTATAACTTTCTCAACTTTACGATAATTATACAAATTTTAGAGAAATTGTAATTAATGAAACATGCGAGATCGGTCTAAGAACAGGGGTAGGATTAGACCCCTGACTAGACCAAAAAAAAAAATGTAAAGGACAGATTTTCATAAAAAAACACAAAGATTTATTAATGAACCAATAAAATATAATACTATAATTGTTTCTATTTTACAAAAGAGCGTAATATTTCTACGTATTTACTAACATTATCTTGTATTAATGTATTTTCCTAAGTACATAAAACACTTTCTTGTGCTACGCCCTTGCAGGGTAACAATACATCTCTGTACTTAATTACAACTGTGCCTAATTATATATATTTTGAAATGGTATTACATTAGTACTTAACGTTTATAAGCGGTAGAAATCACTTAGCGACTCTACCGCTTATAACGAATCCGGACCAAAGACCCAAGTCGCATCGCGCCTGTCACACCCTTTGCACCGCCCGGGGGGACTCTGTGGATACTCATCTCACTCAACGCGAGCACTGTAGGCGCCTAAATGTAAAACCCTAAATTTAATGGCATTTAATATAAATATATATGTTAAACATATATGTCAAAAAAATATTGTCTTATTATTAAATAGACTATGAATAAAAAAATATGTTATCATAGTACTGATGTTCCATTAATCAGTCCTGTATTATTCAGGTCATAAGTCCTATAAACTTCTGTAAACAAATTGTGCTTCTGTTTAATTCAATGATAAGTGAAGATTAAAAAAAAACGAAAGATGACTTCAATACCTACATCCCTTATTTATCTTACCTTACCATTGTAAAAAAAGAAACATCCAAATCGGTATACAACGGGCGAAGAAAAAGGCACGGGAAAGCAAAATATGCAATTTGGTTTTCTTGGATGACATATTTTTTCCAGTTACTTAACAACTAAATTAATAAGCCGATTTAAAAAAAAATCTATGGTACCTATCTTCTTATTTTTGGCCTTTTGTGTCATTTATGCCACACAAATTCTGTCAAATTTCAGTTATTTGAAATGCCTTCTTTTATTTTGGCATTCACTTTGTCATTTCGTCGTCAAACTCAGAGGCCAATCAAGCCTCACAAGCCCAAAATTAAAAAGAAGAGGCCAATCGATCGTATTGTGTTCATGAATATATCAGTCACTGCCTAAATCAAAGATGTTTCGAGACTCCAAATTCTATTCTCGTAACTTCTCTGAAATAAACTGGCCATATTTTGGTACAATTAACCCTTATGCAGAAAAACCTTGCGAAAGTACATTAACTCGGACATTGGCAGAATTTGTGTGGCTTATGACATAAAAGGCCAAAAAGAATAAGAATTCTGGTTAAGTGCTGGCTATCTCCGAATGTTGAGATTTGTAATTCAACGGGTTTAAGTATGGGGTTAAAGATAAAAGTCGATTTCAGTCTGTAAATAGTATAAAACAAATACTAGGTCGGCGTAACCGTGATTTATAATTTACTTTCACTTTTTAGGAGGAAAATTATTGCAGAGAATGAAAAGTTGGAAGAAAATGGCGCGAATGTTTGAATAGAACTTTTACTTCAAACGTTCCTGGCTAGTATTCAAACTTTAGAGATGTGATAGAACTTATGACTCGACTGTTTAGTTCTTAACCAGCTGTATTTAAACTTTTCAAACTGTTCAATCGAGCATTTCGATATTTGCTTGTTGCGTTACCAATCACTAGGCTGCGTGCGACAAACAGAACTTTTGTTAAACTGATCCACATTTAAAATTGTGCTATTTGTACTAATACTAGATAGTTCTGGAACTGTGTTCCAAAGGTTCTGTGAATCGCTGCATTCGTTTGACATTCACATTTATAGTACCATATCATCAGATATCTGTTTTCAGTAGACCCGGGCCGTTTACCACAGACATGTCTCTATTCACAACCTGATAAACATATTTTACTTTGGTGAATTATGTTACGAGAAAAAAAAACAGTATGAAATAAAAGTCATTTTTATAGAATCAGTGTTCTTTATACACAGCAATAATCTATCCTTACATTCGACGCTCAATATACTTAAAATATAATACGAATCTGACTCTCACTAAACTATAGATATCAGTTTCAATAAATCTATCTGCGAAAATAATAGTACTTATTTCCCAATATAAAATGTAATGTTACTATAACACAGAAGTGCCTCTTTCCTATAAAAAAAAACATGGAATTTAGCTTAATTTACTATATTAAGTTATTACATTATGTAATACATTACAGAAAACTGGCAATTAAGCCTGGAATTACTAAATCGCCAGTTTATTCAATATAATGACGAAATTGTACGATTTTCGTCATGATTTTTATCATGTCACATAGCTTATTTACAATTACTATTAAAATTACCCAAATTAATATTTATTCGATAATTTATATTAGGACTTGTTTCACCACTGTCTGTTAAGTTCCTGATAATCTTATCTCACCTGTGATGCCTATGAAACAAGAGGTAGCATCACAGATTATATCTCTTAGATAAAACATTATTAGGCGTTAAGTGGTAAAACAAGCCATTAACCAAAATTCATATAGATGCAATAGAACATGAAAGCTATCATGAGATAAAATAATTTGTGAATTATAATAAAAACTTATACCATTACAATCTGTACATACAAAAAACAGTCCCGCACAGAATTCTTAGACCTAAACAAAACATTACAACAATATAAAATGTAATCTAATAAATCTATTTATAATGGATGATCAAGAGTCCATTGCGCGGACAGATATACATAACATAGTAGAAAAAATTTACATTGTTAGTTCACAACTTGTGTCAGTGTTCGCCGACCGGTCCCACCCGCCATGCAGACTAACTGCCCAGTAGATCTGAAAATAAAACAGTGAATCACACTTCCAATCCATTCTAACAGCTGCACTCAGGGACGTTTATCTATCTAATACCTTTACACGTGCAATTCTTGTATATATATATTTCGTGTATCTCGGAAACGGCTCCAACGATTTGGATGAAATTTTGTGTTTACATAGGGTTTTTTTTGTGGTACTTCATTGGTAATCTACTGTTAGTTGAAAACTTTATAATTTCAGATAAATCGAGCGAAGCTCGGTCGCCCAGGTACTGTATTCTTAAGGCGATCCTTAAGTAACCCGCCGTAGTACCGTTAAGAGACTGAGTGCAGCAGTTAGTGTATTAAGAAATAATACATCCATTAGTTTGGCCTCACGACTCAGCTGGTAGTAGCTCTGTCTTCTGCGCTGTAGGTCACGACCTACAGCGATTCCCACTCAGGACAACGATCTATGATTGTTTGTTATATATCTAGGTGTTAATATGTACATTTATGGATTAAACAAGAAAAACTATATAATGTATTGCATCGGTTATCTAGTTCCCATAGTACAAGCTATGCTTAGTTTGGGGCTAGATGACGCTGTGTGAAATGTCCATGAATATTTATTTATTATGTAAAAAAAATGCCTAAACAAACAGAAATTCTTTGACAACCTCTACACATTTAGCGCGTGTAAAAATACATAATACTTTTTATAATACTAGTTGATCTGTGTAGGGATACCTTAGCTAGTAAGCAACGCTATGTTGATCTCCTTGACCATTTTGACGCGATGCAACATCTTGGCGAGCGCGGCGCGGGACAGCGGCTGCGTGGAGTACCACACGGGCGAGTCGGGGACGCACGACCGCTCCGGTTGGAGGTAGAATACGTCGTTGCGCGTGCGCACAGACTCCGGACTGAAACATCATACAAAAATAACCACTATAATTTAAACAGTATTTTGACGTGAATACGTCTTTAAATTTGCTTCTTCTTCGCTTTATCTTTTAATTCAGAAAACCGATAATTTACGTAAAACACACGGCCATGTCCACGATATAGCCACATCCCTATTTTTTTTTGTTCTGGGCCACCGCCACCTCACGCCCTGTGGCATGGGCGCTGAGTTAAAAGACAAAAAAACAGTGTATTAAAAAATCTAAATGTACCCACATTCGTTAGAGCGTCCCATTACTTTACATACAAAAAACTCACCATTTTGAAATATAAAACTCGTAAAGCTTCACAGGACACCTTAGTGGATTTTCTTCGTTTTCTTGTTGTTCATATACTTTTTTTTTTCTTGAGTTTGCTTCTGTAAATAAAACAAATTTAATTGTTTAGTGTAGTTTTAAAATATTTGATAAGAAATTTACATCATGTCGTCAACGTAATTTTACCATCTACACTTATTTCCCGCCCTCAAGGCGAAACCGTTGAGAAAAGATACACGCATATCGGTATATAACAGGCGAAGAAAAAATTTACAGGAAAGCAAAATACGCAATTACGTTTACTTGGATGACATATTTTTTTCCAATTATTTTGATTTAACAACCAAACTATTGAAATGATTTTGATAAAAAAAAATTATGGTACCAATCGAAGCGCTAATCCTTTCCAATAAAAAAACATTTTCGAAATTTATTGACATATAACGGAGTTCTGAGGTGAACAAATTCATAGCCTCCTAGGACCTCCTTTGGAAGTTGTTTAAAAATAAGAAAATGCAAGCGACGGAGCACCGACGGAGGGCCGGGACGCCTTCCTTATTCATACACGTAGTGAGAATAACAAAGTCAGTACTAACGTGTGTGACTGTGTGTATTGTGCATTGTCTGCCAACAGCTAACCCTATCTATGCTATGTTGTTGGCAGCACTATTACACTGTCTGCTTAGAAGATCTAGCAGCTTGAGGGCCGTAGTTCTCACTTCCTGGCGCGGGTTTGCCTGAACTGGACTTACCGAGTGCAGATTGTGGCGGGTAGAACCTTAGCAGCACATTCCTGGAGCCGGGAATCTTAGCCTGCCCCGGCTGGTTGGGATTCCGTTTCCAATGCTTCATTATGTGCGAAAAGGATAACTGCATGTGTTCCTCTACTGTCTGGAAAAAGGGGATTATAGGTACAATATGATTCTGTTTTATTTCTTAATCCTAATAGATCTTTCCATTTAAATAGAACGGCATTTACACCAATTCATTAATATTTAGGAAGACATAAAAAAAAATCAAAGAAATGAATACCAGAATAATATATATTATATATAACCTCATAAAAACATAATATTATATACAAGTATATTTTAAAAGACTCTAATTTGAATACAGGTATTTTCGTATAGTTTTACGTATTTAGAGCACGTATTACGTATTAGTGCTTACTCCAACAGTCTTTTTATATATAATAACATGTAACATTTTAAAAAAATTTACTGAGAAATTCAATAATCAACTCAAAATAGATTTTTGATGTAGGCTAATTTCAATCTACCTATCAAATATACGAGAATTGGGCCTCTGATGGATAACAGCAACTATGACTCACCACTAAATTAAAATGTTTCGTATTGAAGAACATTAGCGTGGAGAGTAGTACATGCGGCGAGTGTGCACCGAGCTGCTTACTCTCCCACAGATGTTCCTCCTCCACCCGCGTTACTATGTACTCTGGAATGATAGAACAACCGCTTTCATTATCTTTTTTATGCGACTTATATTACGGGACGAGCTGCAACCTGATATTAAGTAGTAATCGCCACCCACAAACATAAAAAAGACGGGTTTACCCCTCCCGGGATATGAGAAGACTCATTATACAGCGTTGCGTCTGTGACTTCGAGACGATTATGATGCCTGTATCAGCCCTGTATTTGTCCTGTTAAGATTACTTATCTGTACTTATACTGTGTGCCAATTAATGAACTGTTCATTGGGTAGAAATATATATTTGTAATTGTTAAAGCCACGTTTATTGGGATATATCATCAGTGCTCTCATGCACAACCAGGCAGTGCAAATTTATGACACTTATTTTGAAAATCAGTCACTAAGCGAGCACTAAGCGGTGCGTTCCCATAATTACTAATGGTGTCCACCATTTCTCAATCCAGGCAACGGTGACGCCAATATTATTAAAACCGCTTGTTTTGGTAACAGTTGAGGCGAATAACTAAGAAACTATTGTACAAAACATAGATTAGTCGAAATCGTACTCTATTAATATATAATTAAATGCAAAACTTACGTGAGTCGTTATATAAAACTGAGAACTTCCTCGCGACTTCGTCCAAACAATCCGTGAATTTCTCATAATAGGGGTCCGTAAATATGTTGTCTATCCTACCATTTTCAAACAAATATTGCTGTATACCTGAAACAAAGTGTTTTATACATACATTTTTCTCTGTTTTTGTATGGCCTTATGTATATGGCTGTTGTGAAAAACTCCCATATCTACACAGGATTATAATGCCGCCTAAATTGTTTTCCTTGCGGGTCTCAGGAGAGTGTAAATTAGACCGTCTGCAATGAGACTTGATCAATCTAATATCATTTATTATAACTCACCTAATACCAAATAATAAATAGTGTCCGGAGCATACTCGCTGCCATTGGGTTTGCGAACCTCCTTAACAAACAGACATAACGAGTAGTTCAGCTCGTCCG
This sequence comes from Aplocera efformata, assembly GCA_921293045.1. Taxonomy (NCBI): domain Eukaryota; kingdom Metazoa; phylum Arthropoda; class Insecta; order Lepidoptera; family Geometridae; genus Aplocera; species Aplocera efformata. The sequence continues at coordinate 6,978,617 of OV121057.1, forward strand.
CAGTCAGCTGCAGTATTTCAGACTTGAACGGTTTCCGTCGTATCGAACTCTTCTCTATCTCTGCGTTCTTCGTCATAACCCACTGTTTCCATGCGTTCACGCCGAATGTGTACTGGAAATATAAATCAGTGAGTTTAGAATAAATTTACGTGTTCGTATGGTAAGTATTTTTCATGTTATCTGAATGGTGGCTCCATCTGGTCATCAAACCCAACACAATACACAGTGGTACAAGTACTCTTTAAGAGATGGCAGTGTAATACCACTGATCCTACATCACACAAGTGATGCATTCGAAAAAAAATTAATAAACATTTTGTCCTTTGTCACAGGTGGCATGGACAAACAGAAACACCTAAGACCCGAAAACAAACTACGCTCATCACACAAAGTTCGTCGGGTCGGGAAAACCCGGGACCCCTCGCTTCGAAGGCAGGGTAGTTACTACCCAGAATATGGTACACTAGCTCTCCCGCCCGTCCTGTCCAACAACCTGAACACTGAAGGCGCTCAATAGAGCAACCGATAGATCCAATGAGGTGGTCGAATATTGTTCCAAAGTAATCTAAGGCTGATTAGCTATCTACTCGAGAAGATAACAACGTAGAGATACGTGTGGAGACAGTAGACGCACTTTGAGACACATGTTGGCGTCGGGCTTCTCCGCGGGCTCGCGCGGCGGCTCGGGCTGCGGGGGCGGCGGCTCGGCTCGGCGCCGCTTGGAGCTGCGAGAGGCGCGCAGCACGGCCGGCGGCTGCGGGGCGGCCCGCTTCCGGCCCGCGGCCGCGCCGCCAGACGCGCGCAACGCGGCCACCGCGCGTTGTTGCTCCAGCACCATCATGTGATGATGGTGCATGCCCTCACCTTCCAAACCTGACAAGGAATCAATGTTTTAGAAACTTTACTAACAGCGCTCCACTGGTAAAACAGTCAACACCTTGAGACCTTGGGTAACGACAGATGTATTTTTTTGCAAATCACAAAAAAAATACTTGATTTTTTCAGGATAAAAAGTAACCTTTGTGGATTTTTTTATGTGAATATGCGACGAAACGAGCTTAGGTAAGTGGAAACCCACGCCCATGACGACAGTAATACGACTCAGTATAAGATCCAGATCTTACACTGAGTTGCATTTATCCTTCTGCGTCCATCACTGGGACGGGGATGATACGTCGCATGCGCATGTGATTTCACCGGCACTCACAGCCTTCCACCGGAATACAGTAATCGAAAAAATAGAGCATCAAGACTTTTTTTGGCATCCTTTAATGAATAGTGAACAAGAGCAAACTCACCTGGCATGCCGGGATGTGAGCTTGGCGTGATGGTGTTAGCAGTCATAGCGGATTCCAAGTCAACTGGCTGGTCTTCATACTCCGTGGCCATCTTCAGGGCCATTTGGAGCATGTCCTCCCCAAACGCGTTGTTGCCGTCAATTCCTGTTACTGGACTGAAGCCCTCTTCCGCAGCTGAAAAATTGATGCTGTTTATACGGCTTGTCTAGGAGTGACTTATCGACAGTAATTCATAATGCCACTAATGAACGCCTCAGCCACTAAGGACCTTCTATGTTGTACAAATGGGCAGATGGCTTTTTCTGATAGTAATATCTTTGAAACAGTTTTCTCTAATCTAGAGTGGTATAAATGTAACCCTTACCCGAAACGATTATCCAATTTCCCTAATCTAACCTTCGCTCGCTCGTTCAAATAACAAATTACAAAATGCCACTCACCATTATCATCGTCCGTATCCGAATCGCTCTGATCCTTCTTCTTGTCACCGGCCACCATTTCCGCCATCATAAGCAGTTCGGCCTCGAACGGATCCGTCGGCATCTTGTCGTGAATCTTGTTGATTTCCTTCATGATGCCTTTAGCGGAGTTCCGCGTCGTGGGAATGAATACGGGCGTCGGAATGGGTATAGGAATGGGCACGGGGACGGGAAACGGTAAAGACCACATTGCGCAGGGAACGGGGACGTAAATAGGTACAGGTACGGGGATTAAAACTCTACGTTCTAAACTGGGGTCCGTTTGGCATTCCTTCGTGCAAGGGTGGGGACGGCACGAAACTCCTTTCGACACCATCATCGGTTTCGACATAGTTCCTTTATTGGCTACTTCTTGCGGGGGTAAGGTTTTGACGATAACGTGGTTGTATATTTTAGGGGGCGGTGGAGGAGGAGGTGTTGGTGGTTTCGGTGGCGGAGGAGGGGTTTTAGGAGCAGCGGGCGGCTCCGGTTCGGGAGGAGTGGGCGGCGGTTGCGCGTTACGTTTTGACTTTGCGCGGGTGGTCGTAGGCAATAAGGGTGGGGGCGTGGCTAGGGATTGTATGTTTGATATGACGGGCATGCCCGCTGAACGCTGATTCGGTTTCGATGCGATGGCTGCTGCAATAAAGTGAAGCTACCATTATACATCTTGGCAAAACAAAACAATAAGGTGTTTTTTGTATGCAGTTTTTCGCTCATTCTAAACGCCAACTTACCATTGCCTTTAGAGTTGGGAGCCGGGTAGGTCCGCCGCGGGACCCCGGTGGGCACCGCCTTCTGCTGGTCAGTGAGCTGTTCGCCCGGCATCAGAGGCGGGTGCTTAGAGTATTGACCCTGGGGATAAAACATACATATTGACCATCTCTAATGAACTCTTAGGAGTGCAACTGCAGACATTACCCTATTGCATTACTCTATGTCATTTTCCGTATCAGCCATATAATGATCCCACTGTTGGGACACTCCCAACAAGAGTAAATTAGCTTTTGATCTGCCACGAGAGCCCAATCCGGATTATTACATGTCACATGTCTTCGAGTTTTTGGTTTACCGTATGAAGAAAGTGGATTTCCGCACATCTATTTTTCAAGTGAAAAACTGATTGGGGCTCGTGATGATTTGAACCAGCATCCTTCAGGTTGAAAGGCAGCGCCTATTTCCCGTGGTCGCCCCGTTTTCTGAGACTCCTGATAACATAGCACAAGACACTGGCTGGAACACGCATTAACACTTTGACTGCGGGCCTCTAAGACTTAGAATACTCTGCATTCTTCCAGAGTTAAAACAAACTAGACTATAATAGTATTTGATAGGTCTAAAATTATTACCGTATGACGATTAATTAATCTGGATTTTAGTCTGGATTAGACCAGCGCAGGTGACAGTGCCGAGAGCGAAACACCGGGCAAAAACCACGTGAAAAGCGTTGAACTTTTCAAGTCAACTTTTCATCATGTCTTTCACTTAGACATGATGAAAGAATAAAAATAATAATATAGTTAAAAGTAATATGACTAAGGGTCCATTCTCCAAAAATATTATTATTCATATCTTATTGCTATTAATCATATCTTACCTGGAATGACATAACACACTGATACGTGCAAAAGTTCCTAACAGTGGCGTCCGACATCGTCAGATGATACTGCGCTAAAGATGTTCGCTTGCACATGTCGCATTTCGTTCTGCAAACAAAACACAGCTTTCAGTGTTTGGTTTCTACCTACACCTCTATTCTATTCTATTTCACATCTGGTGGCTATGGCTGACCCAGCCAAGACATTAACTTGTTTGTTAATGAAGTTAAACATCAATCGTCTCTGAGTATTCTGTGTTAATCCAAGTCGGATCAATCTCATATTATATCACCGCCAGCAAATTCGATACTATGTTTGCACAGATCGTTTTTTTAATTTAATTTTAATATTGATTTGTGCAACACGTGGCGTCGTTATAGTTGTAGTGACTGAGTTTTTGAATCCAGAGCAAGCAAAGGATTCTAAGCTCGAGGTGGAAATGATATCATCACTTTTTACTCACCAAGCAAAATATTTAACGTAATAAAGACAAAAGAATAAATGTAATTAGCATCTCAATAAAAAGCGCAAGTTTACGGACCACCCAGTTTTCTGAAAAATATTTACGACTGGTTAGTCGTAATGCGTGCGTGTTTTTGACAAAAGTGATTTGGTTAAATCACTTGTGTCAAAAACACGCATGGGCCACCGTTCTCAAGACAATACATTTCCGAGCCACCACGACAGTCAGCATGCATTGCGTTCAGCCCGCCTATCTGAGATGTAACCCACACCCTTCTACTAGAACACAGTGTATTACCAGGTGTGGTGGCAATACTACTCCGGACGAACTTGGCATAAATTCTATGCCTACTTAGTCTTTTGTATATGAATTTCTAAATAACTTACTTCCTAGATGATACAGCATTTACTGACACTTGGTAGAGATTCAGACAGTTGAGGGAGCACATCATAACAGCCTGGCCGTTTGCCTGCACTCTCCGGATCATGTCGAAATTGTACTTCTTCACTTTGCACCAGTTACATGGCACAATGTGCCGCGTGTTGCTGATGTAGACGTTCATACAGGACTTTGAACAGAAACAGAACGGGTTTGTGCCGTCGTAGATAGTGAAGTTTTTCAACTGTTTCCGTTCAAAGTATTTCTTGCACCATTTACATTGTTCTGTAAAAAATCAAGTGCTTATATGAGAAATTAATACTGATAGACCACATCCAGGGTCTGGCTTTATTAGTTCATCAAAATACAAAAAATCCTTAGTATTGTATTGTATGTCAGTTTAGCACACAATTTCAAAGTGAACCTTTTACTTTTATATATTGTACTAATCAAGTTATTGTTCAATGCAGCATATTAACCAAATAACTGTTTTACCAAACAGACAATGAGTTATGTTTATTATGTAACTAAAGTGACAAGCCCACCTGATCTTAAGCAGTTACTGCAGTCCTTAACAGCAGCAATGCGCGAGTTTTAAATCAAAGTATGAGAAAACCCAAGTTGCGTGTAGCGCTCTTGCTCATATCGGAATGTAACGTGACGTAGTCTTTAATTTGGATAATTACCTGGAAATATATTATTCACGAACTTGAAGGCAGCAAAGCATGGATCTGAGCACAACCTCTGTGAAGCAGTTTCGGTGACTTCCATCTCAATAGTCGTCGCCTTCTCCAAAGAGCAGACCGCGCACTTGGCCCAAACCGGCTGTGGAACCGGGTTCTTGCTCATCTGATCAAACTTCTCCATGCATGCTTGCGCGCAGAAGTCCTTGAACTGACCCTTATCCCCCACCGGAGCGAGAAAGCCCTGCGTCCCCGCCGATATATCCCTTTGACAGTAACAACATATTTTCAAGCCCTTTTTAAACTCCTCCAGACAACCAGAGTTGCAAAACTGCCGGATATCGTATCCGAAACGCACGCAGTATTTTCCTAAACTCGTGTGTTGCACGAGATTTTTGCAGTTGGCACACCTCGAGCCGATTTTATTCTGATATCTCCCCAAGCACATCTCGTCGCAGAAGTCCATAGTCTCCCACGTTAAGACTTTCTCGTCGATCGTCAGTATGAGTGTGCACTGGCTACACCTTCGCAGGAAAGAGCGTTCTCTCTCTTCTCTCGCCGCTTGCACCATAGCGGGAGTTTTCGCCTGTATTTTGTAACCTTCATCTAAGTACTTATCCGTCGCATTACTAATAACTTTTAACTTTAACATGGGGGTTTTGGGTTGGGGTGGTTGAGCGGCTTTCTTCACCCTTAACTTCTTTATTGAGTACCGGCCATTCTCCCTGCAGTTTAGGGCTTTGACACAGCTCTGCTCGCAAAGATAGTGTTGCTCTCCATACCTGTTTAAATGGTACGAGCATGGTTTGACTGTTTCGCAAATGAGACAGGTGGCGTCTTTCGGTTTTATCTGAAATATAGTGAGCCGCAACCGTTTGAACGCGTATTTATCTTTCTCATCGGCCATCATGCCTTCGAGACAGACTACTGAACAATAGTATGTGTCTTCTCCATCGAAATTGTAGTAAAAAAAGCATATTTTGTTTTCCTCACACTCGGAACAGAGGATAGTTTTGGGTTGTATTTCTTCTATGATATATTTTTTGCGAGTGACTGTGTATTTGCCAGGGAATTCGGCCTGGTAGGCTTTGATGCAGGGTTCATTGCATACGAAGAGGGTCTGCCCGTCCTTCGTGAATCGGAAAGAGCAGGGTTGTTCGATCTCACATTGCACACACGGTCCATCAATGGGACTGATCTCTTGGATGACGGCAGGCAGTGACTCTTCGTCCAACTCCACAGGTTCTTCATGATCGTTTTCACTTTCTCCTGAAACATTGTAATATTTGCTTCACCTATGAATTAAACAGTGAACAGTGGTAACCCTAAGTAATCTGTACTCAGTAAACCGTGATACAGCTAAATTCATTAAATTGTTGTTAAGTATTTTCCAAAATAAATATCAACTCCGGAGAATTTAAGTGGCCAAGAGCTATTATTTAATACGCGGCCGTATTAAATAATAGCTGGCAGTCGAATTGACCATGATTCCAAGACTTTTGATGTTCGTAGGTGACTTTCAACATTCGAAATAATTAAAGGTTTAAATGTTCTGAAACTCTTACCAGCTCCATTTTCTTGCGAACTGCCACCGACCGCCGCGGGGGATTCGTCATGGGAAACTTCATTGTCCACATCCATTGCGATATTCTCCTCTTTAGGTACTGTTGTTACAGCAGCTGAAAGGATTCACTGTATTAATAGAAATTAAATTCAGTTGAGATGCAGTTGATTGTAACATTTGTCATTATATTCATGGGCATTTCACCTAGAGCTTTCCAGCCCCAAAACTAAGGATAGTCTGTACTATGATAACCAGATTTCTAATAAATTACTTACAGAGTAGGTACTATTTCTAGTAAAAAAATTTTGGGACACCCAGGAAAAACATTGTACAATGAATTAAGTACTTATAAAACAGAAAATGGCCACACGTTAGTTCTACTAGTCACTATATACTCTAACAATACCTTCTTCTGCCTGTTTCCGTTTCTCAGCCAGAACTTTTGCAGCTTCTGCTTTGTCTGCCTCTGAGATTTCGCGTTCAGTGTCTGGTAATAGGCAGATTTCTTCATCTGCTCCGGGCTCATCCTGTGTTTCTGCTGTACTGGATTCTTCTGGAAGATGGTCTTAGTTACGTTGTTTTCTGAAGGTACCACATTACAAGTACAAGTGTAAACATTGAATCAAAGTAGGAACGGAGTACCACCCAAGACCCGAGGACAAACTTCATGCATTCAAAGTGTGTCCCGGCCGGGGATCGAACCCGGGACCCCTCGCTTCGAAGGCAGGGCTATTACCGATATTACTTGTCTCAAACAGTTTTATTTTGCGAATATATATGTAATGAATGTTAAAAAGAATATTTAATTAAATGGTGGTGTTTTATTTTTTACTGACTAGAATACTTTTTTTTTTATATTATATGACATTGAATAATGCGTGGTATAATATGGTGTCCTACCTGCATCTTGGTTTTCTTCTTGAATTGTATCCACGTTATCGACGCCATCGTCGTCATCTACGTTGCTAGCTGATGTACTTTGTGTGCTTGTGTCCATCCTGGTAGGCGCTGGTGCATCACTGGTATCCTTCAATAGTGCGTCGAATGGATCGAGGGCCTGTGGAATTACCGAAAACGGCACTCCTTAACACGTAGAATAGTGGTCGTACGGGTAGCTGAATTGTTCTTAGAGTTAGCTCAAAAATTCTGCCAATACCATTGGCAGATATCGTGAAAATGGCATGTGCGGAACTTACATGCGCCGGGTACCAGATAGATGGAGTTTTACTACGTTATTAACATCTAGCTAGTAACCCCTCAGCCCTAACGTGGCAGAGAGGTCGGCGAGAGCATTATTCCAAGAAATTAAGTGGGACACTCAGTTTTGCGCAACTAAAATAATGTTTTTAAACAGTATAAATACATTTTTTTTATCTCTCCACTACTATTTACACAAAGTTTCATGCGTCTGAACCAAACTTCAAAACTATTTTTCCAGTCCGCCCCAGACACCTCCACAGCTTGCTCGAACGTAGCTATCGCATCTTCCGCCGTCAAAAACTGTATTCCTTTGAGTTGATTTTTTATGTTAGGGAATAGAAATAAGAAGTTACACAGTGCCAAATCAGGGCTGTAAGGAGATTGATCCAAAAGTTTGACCGGTGTCCAAGAAGTCTCGTTTTAAGCGGAAAGAGCGCAGGAGCGTTTTGAAGTAAGTTTCGCCGAGTCCCGTATTCGGCCGCTCACAGCAGTACTAGTTAGCATTATTGCTACTTTGATGCCGTAAAGGTTGACACCAGATGCCCTATCAAAGTGAAAACTTGGTAGGCGTTGGTTCAGTTTGAAACAGCCGAACTGTCGAGTGGCGCTTCGTTTCTAGATCGAATTGATAAATCCAATGCGTAAACGCACAGATAAGCCTGCGTCAAACTTAGCTATCATATCATGGCACCATCCACGCGAACCTATTTCCGAGCATTGGTGAGGTCGCGCGAAACTATCCTCCACACGTTCCCGTGTGTGTTACATGCGATACTCATGTAAAATTTTGTGACACGTTTTCTTCTGTCACCTCCTTAACCAATTATCTTTCTTCATCCATAGGCCACGTAGGACTTAAACCACAAATGTAATTTGAAGTCTATTAAAAGATTCTTCCAGTTTTAGACCACATTTTAAATTGTAAAATATCGGCGCGCGAAAATATTCTCGAAACAATTCCATTTTTTTGTGAGATGCAATAGAGAGCAACTATAATTAGTTCTAACCAACAATAACAGCCTTTGGTGCAACTCACTCTTAGCATGTAATAAAATGTGGTTTTGAATTTGGAACTTTTATATATTTTCTAGTAATGATACTATTTTTTTTAAACAAAAGTATACCTGGCCAGTGTTCCCTACATAAAAACTCTTTTTCGCAAAACTTTCTGAGTGGCCTGGAACTTACACGAATCCAAAAACTAGTTTTAAACTTATGAACCAATTATTATTTGAAGGGCCTTTTGACACATCAATTAAATAATGGGCTATGAGTGGCTTTTGACACCTGAATCAAATAAAAAAAAACTGATACACTCATACCCCTTCACTACCTAGTGATGTATCAGTTTTTTTTCCCTGTGTCACAGGTGGCATGTACACAAACAGAATCATAAAACGCAAATACCTGAGAGTCAAAAACCAACTTCATGATCTCACCAAACAACCCCTTGCTTCGAAAGCAGGTCTACTAACAAGCTATGGAGCCACCTAAATTACCTCTGTATGATCCTCTTGTGATTCATCCATGGAAACAGTAGGTGCTGCTTCAAAATTTGGTTTTCCAATTTCATCATCTTTATCTTTTCCTGTTTCTCCTGTCGCCTTTTCACTCTCCTGTGTATCCTGGCTTGATGATTCTTGACTGATAGCATCTTGGCTATTTTGGTCTACTGATTCTGATTTCAATTTGTCTTCACCTGGAAAAAAGATTTGCTAGTAAATATCTCTGATCCGGCCAGTAGTTATCACACAGCGTGTGAAACTAAAATGTATGACAATGAATCAGTAAAAAAAAATTGGGAGGAATGTATTTACATTTTACATAAAAATTATCTACATTGCTCTAATGTTTTTAAGCACAGATAGAAATTGTTGCTTACTAATAAAAATAATAACTTTACTCATAATTAGGCATTCAACTTCCATGGACTTGGACATAGATTAATAATTGGTTTGGTCCTGATAGTTGAAATTATTATAAAATGATTTGTATTGATGAAGGAAAGTGCAAGCAGAGTTATCCATGGGAAAACAATGACAATGGGCTCACCACTTTTCACAACTGTGCTACAATGATAATAAAGCAAAAGATAACAAGTGGGCACTTTGGCAACATTAAAGATCTACCAACCACTCCAAGAAATAAGTGGTTGAGTAAAAAATTTACACAAATACAATTAAAAGCTAAAAATTGTGATGAGAAAGGAACAGGCTCCTTTATTTGTAGTCAGTTAAAAATATGTAAATCTAAGTATATAAATGTTTCAGACTTACAAAATTCAATGTGATAAAATATCTGATTAAGTAGCTAGGAAGTGGACCTCGTCACCACAAACAAGAATTGAGCAGACAGTTTCAATTTACAAAATTATTTGATTGCAATTGAAACCTCAATGTTACTTTGATCACATTATTGATTACATTGAAAAAGCCCAATGATGATATGTTCCATTGTCAGTCTGCCCTGACCCATGAGGCCAGCCATCGCCATGAGGGAAAACTTGATGAAGCTACTGAGAATTTCGGCAGAAGAGGTGCAACTCATTAATTTAACACTTTGACTGCGGAAAACACACACGTTGCGTTTCTCTTGGCAGAACGCGAGTGCGGCCCGCAGTCAAAGTGTTAATGGTGAGTCACATGTCAAACGAGGTAATAGTTTACTTTGTTTTTAAATACAGAATGAAAATTTTAAATTGAATTCTATGTCACAGATTAATAGAATACCAACCAGTGTAATTTACACAATAGTTTTAAACAATATTTGTTATGTTGAACAACAATAACTGTGTTTATAGTTGTGTAGCAAAATTTTGTAATATTTTATAATTATTGACAGTAACAGATTCCTCAATGTTCTATAGATCATAACAACATAATAGGGCACCAGCATCAACAGAACTTACAAGTATCCAGGTCAATATGATTTTGTAGTTCACTAGCACTGTCTTGTGCTGGCGTCTCCACAGGCTCATCATTTCCTCGACTCGGATCTTCCGAGACGCCTTCTTTTTCGTCCATTATCTCAATCCAATTGGAAGTTTTCTCTCACTTCAGCAATAAGTGATACATCTGAAATTACATTTCCTGGTCGTTGTTATTGAAATCTGTATTGAACTTGTCGGTGTACCCGGCGATAGTTTTTAGGTTATGATACTGCAGAATCCAAGATATTGAATATTTTTTAGAGCCCTGTACAAATACATTCAATTATAACGCGCACAATACAGTGTTGTTGTAGAATCGAAAATAATAATATTTAGTTATAAGCACCAATAATTCACTCAGTCCAATTTTATTGCTTGTGACGCCAAAGTAAATGCAAGCAAGCCACACATCCCGCGCTTATTTAGAATCAACTTTATTGTGGGATCGTTGAATTTTAATATATATTTGATTGCTTATCTGACGATACATAACAATAGTTTAATCTCAAAACACAAATAGAGCTCAATAAGTGTATTTTATATACTAAATTCAAAACTCAGGGTTTCTTTGTAGGCACTTTATATCAACTATCGACACTTTTAATTTTCACTACCACAACAATACACTTCCTCGATGCGTTAGAAAATAATATTGTATAACTGCAGCATCTTTACCTCGATACAACACTAGAAATGTTTTATTATCACTTACAAAATCGGTACAATATCACTTCAAAGCACAACAAACGACCACCATTTTGGAATCAACTTGTCTGCCAAATTTTGACCAAAATGTACAAGACAGACATCAACATAACCTAATAACTATTCATTCATCATATTAGTTATATTTTTAATTAAATAACAATAGTATTAATATTATGTAAGAAATTTAAAAAGGGGACATAACATGCTATAATAAGTAGATAAATCATTAGACTAACTACAGGAAGTTTCATACAAATTGAAGTTTTAATGTTGGCTAAAAGCCAAGTAAAAGTGACGCTCTCTCAAGTTTTGCCTTGTTTCGTAATTCCGTTCATTCATTCCGTAATAGGGGGAATGGAAGGAACGAACGGAATCATGAATTACCCATCGTGTTAAATACAACACAACGTGCTAAATACTATACTTGGCAAAATCATTGAATGGATTTTTTTAACACTTGGTGTTAAATTAGGTTATAACCTGAATTAATGCATAAATGATGCATTTTCTTTTTGCATTTTCTTCGAAAGTTCCTGCAGTTATACGGTCAAATTTGAAGACGTAAAATATAGTAGGAAAAACTTCAATAGATGTTTTTGTCTTGCATAACATTAAATATAAGTAAAATATTTTCTGTCTCTTTAAAGGTGGTACGTAATACTACTTTTCTACGTAAAGTAGTATTACGTAGAAATACTTTTTAGATCGAGTGTAGATACCCTTAGTATGTTAAAATATGCATTGGCAAATTGTTTTGGTAACTTATTATGATTATTCTAGTGTTATTGTCTAATTTTCATCATCGGACTAAAAGTATGAAATCTAGAATTGCTTAAAACCAGGGTACCAGTTTTCATTATGGCAACACAGCCCAGCTACTGTTTCTTCTCACATGCGGCATTTATCTCTTGTCTTCTCTGTCTACGGGTTTTTCCATAGAGTAAATACGCTTTTCCAACAATCAAACACTTTGATTACATTGTGTCAAATGGTGTCAATCGAAGACAAAACAGAGTCATCTATCGAGTGAGTTGGAACTATTTTTTCTTAAACCGAAAATGAAAAAACCTCATTACAAAAACGTATATATATATTCGTTTCTTTATTGAACCAGCTTATACATAATCATATAACGAACGAATAGCGTATTTACAAATAATTTGAATTCGTGATTGTCAAGATATAAAGACCGAAGTTAAGACAAGACATACATTTTTATATAACCCAACTTGTTTAAAATTCAGCGTTAACACATAATATTGCCAGCCATATTTGCCCATTCCAGCAATAGTTTTCATACCATACATGCTTACATTCACGCCCCTTACGTTACGCTTAGGATTTTGACAAACCTCAATTGTCCAGATTTACAGGATAAAAAGCTGGTAATAATGGCAATTAAACATGACTTATGTATGTTTATGACTTATGTTTTGAACGTTAAGAGGAACTATTCAGTAAATATAGTGTACAAAGGTTTTTATATTCAAAGTGACAGTTAAAGTATTTAAATTTGTGTGCCGCGCAAAACGAACTCGGTCGTCAGTGTTTTTGAACGTTGAGCGCTATCTTGTGACGAATATCGGAACTGCATCGTGTCGATAAAGTTTAGTGAATATTGTGTTATTTTCTTACTCCAAGGACGTTGAGCGCCATCTTGTGACGAATATCGGAACTGCATCGTGTCGATAAAGTTTAGTGAATATTTTTTTTTTAGATAAAGTTTCTTTCTCCAAGGACGTTGAGGGCCATCTTGTGACGGATAGCGGAACTTTATCTGTCGTATTGAACCACATTTTGTGATAAACTTAGCTTGGTTCGTACGTGTATTGAACTTAGTTATTTAGTTACACAAAAATTGAAAAGATGGCGCCTGTTTTAAATACTTGTGATAAATGTCGAAACCAAATCATAACTAGACAATTTTTAACATGTGTATCTTGCAAGCAGAAACTCCATCTTGACTGTGCTATAGTGTCAGAAAAACAATTTACGATGATTAAAGACAAGACTATTTGGGAATGTAGGCCATGCATCGACCGACGAATAAAATCGAACTATTTCACCACTGCGGGTACAACTGCGCGCACCCCAATGAGAGCTCCTTTTCAGCCTAGTAGAATTAGTTACGCTCAGGCTACTACTCCTTATGGTGACAGTCCACCGCCACACATGAACGTAACATTTAGAAAGAAAGATTCAACCCGCAAAGTATCAGAAACTTCATTAGAAAAACCTTCCGAAAAAGAAAATATATCCTTAGCATCAGAACTACGAATCTTCCGTGAGCAAATATGGAAACAACTTCAGATCCATGATAATAAGCTGGATGGTGTCACTAAGCTTTTAACAGACATCAATAACAAATGCGATAACCTAAGGGCTGATTTTGAGGGACAGATCACCACAATTGATCATATAGCTGATGAATATGGTATACTCAAGACTGCCATAGACGATAATACTAAACAAGTAAGTGACATGATATTAAACAGCACGGCATTGAACCAGCACGTGTATAGCACTGAAAAGAGACTGAGCAAAATAGAAGAAAATGTTCAGTATCTTATACTGCCACAATGCAGCAATGCAAAAAACGAAGCTATTAGTTTGGATAGTAAATTTGATGATGAATCTAACTCAAACCCTCAAGGACGAAGAGATATCGCACAGAGTAGTAGAACAGAACCAACAAATTTATCTTCAAGAAAAAATCATAACCGCGTTGAAAAGATTTCCGTTTCCCCCCTTAACGGTACATCGACAATGGAAAACGTTGATCGGCTAGAAAAAACGTCTGATCAACACAGTGATGAGGGTGGTAACTGGAAGATCCACACCAACAGGAAATCCAGAAGTTTTAAACAGCGAGTTATTAGAGGCAACGGGCAACAGCAAAATCTACTTCAGACTGTAGAAAGAACCAGAAAAATTCATGCCTGCTTTTTCAAGCCTCAAACCACCCCTGACGCCATAAAGTCGCATATGGAGCAGGTTAGTGCAATGAATGATTTCGAAGTGGTAAAATTAAAATTAAAACACGACCGGTATGCCTCATTCGTACTAACGATACCAGAAAGTACTTTTGAGCTATTCACCACCTCAGAGTCTTGGCCTATAGGGACTGAAGTTCGTGAGTGGTTTCACAAAGGTGTCGGGCGTGCCACCATCATTACCCACACTCCCGGCCAGTATATCTCAAAGATGGGTAAAGAAGATTAGCCACTCCAAAGTTAAAAAAAAAGCCATTTTGCGTGCTGTTTACCAAAACGTACGGGGTTTGAAAACGAAACTTCAAGTTTGGCAGCAAAACTTAATTTTGTCACAAGCAGATCTCATCGCATGTACGGAAACATATCTTGATGCTTCAGTTAACGATCCTGAAGTAGTTCCAAGTCACTGGAGCCTACTTAGACGAGACCGGGTTTCGAGAGGAGGTGGGGTACTCCTAGCCACAAGACCAGGCCTCGAATTGCGCCGTCGTCAAGATCTTGAAACAGCTAGTGGCGAAGATCTGTGGGCCACAATAAAGTACTTAGGTCAATTATACTATATTTGTGTCGTCTATATAAAGCCCAGCGCCAAAGAAGAAGACTACATGACATGGTTCTGCAAGGTGGAAAATAATATAGACAAATTGCAATATAATGCGTCTGTAATTATAGTAGGTGATTTAAATTTAAACAGTTCAAACCTAAGTGTCAATAACTATATGTGCTATTTTTTAAGTTACTGTAGTCTAATTGAGCATAACAATATATTTAATGATCACGGAAGTAAGTTAGATATTGTACTGTTAAATGAAAGAGTGTTAGATGTGTGTGTCAGTGCTTCTGAGGATGGACTGGTGGAACACGCAGATAAATATCATCCACCATTAGATATTGAGATCAGCTGCGAAAGACGAAGAGATGATGTAAAAATTGATGCCAGTAACATCAATAGTGCCACAGACTGGAACTTTGGTAAGGCAAACTTTGATTTACTTTACGATTTAGTTGAGAATATTAGATGGGATGAAGTTCTGAAGGAATCTGACGTAAACGCAGCAGTAGACGTATTCTATGCATTACTATATAAATGTTTTGACCTCAGCATACCAAAAAAGATCCGGTGCCTAAAGGTTAAACGATATCCGACGTGGTACACTAATGAAATCATTACGAATATTAAATTAAAAGCAATACTACACAAAATATGGAAAACTACAAAAGATCCTTTTATATACAGCTTTTTTGGTGCCCTGAGATCTTTTGTAAAAATCGAAATGTCAGCTGCACATGATACATTCCTTGAGCGAATCCAATCAGATGTAACAAAAAACCCTCGCGCTTTTTGGACTCACATTTCAACCTTAAAAACGAAAGGAGGATTTGAGCCGTCTATTATATATAATGGACAAAGCTACACCGGCCCGGATGCTGCCAAAACCTATGCCAACTACTTTAGTAGCGTTTTTCTGGCCGAAGTACCTGACCTTTCCACAGACAATATAAAGACAACTGGTAATAATTGTCTCATCTCTATAACTAATGTCTCAGTGGAGGAAGTTTCATATCATATTAATAATTTAAAATCTAAAAGTTCAATTGGGCCAGACAGTGTACCTACGTATATAATAAAAGCCTTTAAAACCCAGTTAGCGGCACCCTTAACGCACATTTTTAACTTGTCCCTTAGCACCAGTATTTACCCTTCACAATGGAAACTTTCTCGGGTAACACCAATCCCAAAGTCAAGTGACAAAGTAAAAGTTGAAAACTTCAGACCTATCGCAATCTTAACCTCATTTGGCAAGCTATTTGAAACTATATTACACAGCAAAATTTCAAAGCAATTATCACCTTATTTATCTGACAACCAACATGCGTTTCGAAAAGGTCGGTCAGTAAACACTAACTTACTTACGTTCGTAGACAGTATATCCAAATGCTTAGACAACAAAGTACAAGTTGATGTTGTATATTTAGACTTTCGAAAGGCTTTCGATAGAGTGGACAATTCTGTGTTACTAAATAAATTAGACTCATACGGATTTGCACCAAAACTGTTAAGGCTCTTCGCTAACTATCTTCATGATCGAAAACAATTTGTGAGACTAGGATGTTACGATTCACCTGTTTATCGCACATGCTCCGGCGTAAGCCAAGGGTCTTCACTGGGTCCCCTCCTATTTTCAATTATGATCGATGATTTACCAGTATGTCTTCATAAAAGTGATTGCTTAATATATGCTGACGACGTAAAAATTTTCATGAAAATTAAGACCATTCAGGACTGTGTGGACTTGCAAAGAGATTTAGACGCTCTTCAAGAATGGAGTATAAGAAATCGCCTTCATTTTAACCTCTCTAAATGTCAGGTTATAAGTTTTACGCGCTGTACACAAAGTATATACACAAAATACAAATTACACGGTGAAGTCATCGAAAGAACAGCATCTGTTAAAGACCTTGGTGTTATTTTTGACTCTAAGCTAACTTTTCATAATCACATTCGTTCACTTTCAGTAACTTGTTTTAGAAGGTTAGGTTTCATATCCCGTAACTGCAATAAATTTAAAAACGTAGACGCTATAAAACTTTTATACACTTCTCTCGTCAGATCTAAGCTAGAGTCAAGTGCATGCATCTGGAATCCATATGAATCTACATATACTCTCATGTTAGAAAAGGTACAAAAACGGTTCTTGAGGTTCTTATATAAAATATCATATGGATATTACCCGTACATGTATCCGACTAAGTATCTGCTAGGCACTTTGGGTTTTAACTCACTGGAAACCAGACGACTATACGACCAAATATTAACTCTATGTCGCATATTAAGATCCCGCCTAGACTGTCCTCTACTATTGAGCGAAGCCAGTCAGCTAAGTGTCCCACAAAATCACGTTAGGTTTCGTCAAGGGCGGGTTCCATTATTCGCACCTACCCCGCCAAGCACGTTGGCGCGTCAACAATCGCCTATTTGTCGAGCGCAACGAAATCTCAATTCGCTCATTACCATACATCCTCAGTTTGATGTGTTTGCAGATGGATGGAAGGTGATTGAAAGTCTATGTCTCACATTTTGTGAGAAATAAAGTTGTATAAGTACCTATTGTAATTGTAGTATTTGTTTAGATTGTGTTTTATGTCATATTCGTTTCGTTTGTGTTTTTTATGGCATATTCATATTGTTTGTTTCGTTTTCTTATTATATTTTAATTTTTATGTTTTAAATTTTTTATTTTTTTATGTTAATTATTATCTGGTGTTCTTGTGTCGTATTGTTTTAATTTTTGTTCATATTATTTATTTATGGTTAAAAAAAAAAAAGTTATTTTGTTTGGTTATGTTATGTTCCGTTGTGTTTTAATTTATGTTTATTGTGTATTTCTAGTATAACGCATTAGATAATTCTGTAATGTTATATTTTAGACTTTATAATAAATAAATAAATAAATAATAAATAAATGTTAGTTGATAAATTCAAAGATGTACCAAGTTTACTGTGAAATGAAAGGTCACGTCGTCACTGCCGTTTCAGTATTGCCAATAAACTTTGAAGTTCACAAAAATTGGGAAAATTGACTTAATTAGTAAAAAAAATTATAATAGCATAGAACATATTCATTAATGCTGGATCGTATGAATACATTACAACGTATCTACTGCAGGATAGCATGTAGATTCAAACTTACCTTCTTATTTGTTTAAAGGCCTAGCTAGATATTAGTGGTAGTGCCATAGATTTAGGTAACAGAAAATAAAAAACAAGTATATTTTTACAATTTATTAAAAACCAGGTTTGCAATAATTATGGTCAATCACAGTTTTTGACGAATGTCCATACTCAACGTTATCCGGTTCAAGAGGCCGTATTCCGTCCGAAATATCAAGATACTAGCGAGAAGTAGATAAAAATAAGAACAATCTTCTCATTAAATGGATTTAGATAAGTATTAATTCTTCACATACATCTGGCAATTAAGGGCAAGGAGAGGGCGTAGAACGATGTCAAAATCATTTACTAGAACAAATCCACATTTTCGTTTTTTTCCTTGCCTAATAAGCGAACTCTGGAACCAGCTTGATAATTTTTCAAATTAGCCCTTGACTTATACCTGAAATTAAAATTTTATATAATAGTATTATTACTTATTTATAATCCGTAAGTATTATAAGTAAGTAATAATAACCGGGTAGGTTACAAATGTAAAAAACATAGTAGTTTTAATGTTACAAACATGATAGTATATTCTCCACCAAAGCATCGCATAAAAAAAATAAACAATAAAGTAAATGTCACAGGAATGTAGTATAATATTCACTAGTACAATAAAACAAAGAAGTGAACCAAATCATTCATTATTATTGGGTATTTTAGTCATCACAACTGACAGCACTAGCCTTCGAAAAATAATTTCACTATTAGAATAATATTCCGTGTGTTACTTTTTACAGGTTTCGGCATATTAAACGTTTAAAATTATGAAATAATGCAATAAAATACACAAAGCACTCGAAAGTTCTATTTTCGCCGTTTCATATATAACTTGGTGGATTTTTGAATTTCTTTCTTTAGCTTCGCCATGTAGTAAATACATGATACAAATGTCAAGTCAAGAGTCAGGCGTGTTCACTTCAGTTCAGTTCAATTCAATCAAATTCAAGTCAAGCCAGCCGTCATGGCGATCGCGATCTGTCGCGCGCTGTCTGTCACCTGTCGCCCTTGCTAAGCCGCCGTTATTAGTTCATGTTTCAGGAGTTATTATAAAATTAGCAGTGCAATAGTAAAATAGGCGGTGCGCGATCGATGTGGACGTTTGACAATGAGTCGCGGCTAGGTTCGGATATGGATAGGCGTGCGTGCCCGAGCAGTCCAAGTTACGGAGTCGGGTTTGACGAGTGTGATCCTTTGGGTTCTGTGTTGGACTGGTCGCGGGGGCCGGCGCGAATTCTGCGCCGCCGCTGCCGCAGCGAGGGGGTCGACCGCTCTCCGTACGACGATGCGAGGGAGCATCGCTCCGTAGACGGGTTCCGAGAGCGCCAGCGTCCACAGCCTAACAAAAGCCACTTCACAATAAACAACTCTGAGTGCCAAGAGAGGTTCCGTCACGAGTGTTCGCTGCCCGCCGCCGAGAACGGGGACTACGTCATGTCTCACGAACACAATAGTTACCAAGGGTCAGTTACTCATTCAATCAATAAATCCTTAGAATTTTACCCAGTTCTCACTATGAATGATGTATTTATGAGACCGACAATATTATCTTCTTATTATTTCAAAACAATTAATGGCTGTACTCATGACTATGCTTGGATGGCTTCCTTTATTGAGTTTAAACTAAAGAGGCTCAGTTATAATGGACTTTTATTGAATTATATCTTGAAACTTCACAGGTATGCTGTTCATGTTTTATTGTATTTTCCAGCAGCTACCAGCCAGGAAGATCAAAATTGTACAGAAGAAGCCCTACCAGACAATTACTAGTAACAACATTATCAAACACTAAAGTTGATGAGAGCCGCTTGCCAAAAGTAGAAGAATTACTTGAGAAAGTAGACCATGAAATGTTAGAAATACCAGTAACAAAACAGCCATTGAAATCAATACTCAACAATCCACTAACAAAGTCAACACCTCCGGGTATACTCAAGAAACCCAAGAAATCATACCAGGACCCCAAAGGCAGCATGGAAGGGCGCAGGAGACAAAGGGCAGCCAGCGAGTCTGATAACTTTTACTGCAACTTTCATCTTGGATCTCCCATTCCAGGATATGACACGTAAGTTCTGCATATCAGTTTCTAAAGTTCCTGCTGCAGTTACAGCAGCCTATTCCAACTAAGGGAGAATGGAAGAGAATCTTTCATAGGAGTCTAATTTTGATTGTTAGATTTCACATGCTGTAAATTTTTGGTTCTTGGCCAGATTCAACTACCATTCTCTTCATAAACTCTTAGAAAGTAACCTTCAAACATCATGTATGTTTTGAGAAAAGTATTTTGTTTGACTAAGTGATGGTCAAACAAAATACATAATGAGATGTTATTCACAAATTAAAGCTACAATTCTACAGTAAGCTATTTGTTACTCCCTGTATGTACTTTGAATAGATCGACACATTTGATTAATTCGAACATAGAGTATCTAAATTGATAAGGTATCAATAAAATGCACAAATGATACTCATTTTAAGTAAGATATTTCTTTGTTGTTCAACAACACAGACAAATAGCAATTGATGACATTTCATATGTATGTTTATGTGCAAATTTTAAGGTTATGTTACACATGTTTTGGTTAAACACATGCTAATGTATACCTAATTTATTTTCTTAAAAAATTTTGAATGAGTTATTTTTTTTTGTCTATACAAATTGGTCATAGTGCTTAATCAAGTTGGTTCAGTCCTGTCAAAATAAATTAAGAAATGTTTATTTTGGTTTTAAATTATGGTGTAAGCTATTTTTTTGCTGCAAATGTGAAACTGTTGAGTTAATTCTATATTTGATTGTATTTTTTATACTGGCTGTGTAGGCTTCAGTAATGGAGCTCCTATTGTTTTAAATGATTTTTGACTTGACTGAATGTTTTGGGGTACGTAAATGATCAGTGCTATGATGAGGAAAGGGGAATAGTGATGCTTGGAAAGATGGAAGGGAGGCCTTTGCCATCTATGATTAAAGCCATTCACTAATTGTTGATAGTATGTCATGTTACAGTTTGGGAAGTATATCTCCCTAAACTGTATATTACTATGCAAGGTTTTGTATGGCTTCTTTACTTCTCGCTCTGTTTAATAATTGGATTTAAAAAAAGTCTTAAACACCAACCTTTGCTTGACCCAATTGAGCAAGCTCATTGAAACTAATCTGATATAATAGTTGAGTGAAATCATATCTCATTCATTAATGAAGAAGTATTCTACATATTGGGTGTGTGAATATGACTCCGCCCTTTCTCAACAGATGTCGTTTTTAGTATTGTTTACGTGTACTAATAAATGACCATACTTGTATTCGATAGTACTGAATGTCAGCTATCTAACGCATTTTATGATATTTGGTTGAAGTGTAAGCAACAATTGTTTTCACCTTTTCGAAAATGTCGGTTTTTATTCCAAATAAACGTCATTTGCGGGAAGTGTTATTACATTATTTTATTGCGAAGAAAACTGCAGCGGAAACTTATCGTTTGCTTGTGGAGATTTATGGTGAGCATGCTCCGTCTAATACAACTTGCAAGGAATGGTTTCGACGATTTCAAAATAACGATTTTAGTACTGAGGATAAAGAACATGGAAAACCACCAAAAAAATTTGAAGATGCTGAATTGGAAGCATTATTGGCGGAAGATTCTTGCCAAACTCAATCAGAATTAGCTGCAGCATTAAATGTTGATCGTTCAACTGTTGCAAAGCGTTTACAAATGATGGGAATGATTCAAAAAGCCGGTGACTGGGTTCCACATGATTTAAAAGAAAGAGACATGGAACGTCGGAAAACCATTTGTGAAATGCTGCTTCAAAGACAGCAAAGAAAAGGATTTTTGCATCGGATAGTCACAGGAGACGAAAAATGGATACACTACGAAAATCCTAAACGCAAAAAAGCTTGGGTGAAACCAGGCGAACCAGGCCCATCACAGCCAAAAATAAATATTCACTGTGCCAAGGTCATGCTCTGTATTTGGTGGGATCAGAAAGGTATTGTATATTATGAGTTGCTCAAACCCTCTGAAACTATTAATGGAGAAGTTTACCGACGACAACTAATGCGTTTGAAGCGAGCCATAGAAGAAAAACGACCAGAATGGGTGAATAGACGTAACAAATTAGTTCTTCAGCATGACAATGCCAAACCGCATACCGCAGAAGTCGTAAAAAGATATTTAGAGGGACAGGACTGGGAAGTGTTACCCCACCCGCCATATTCACCAGACATAGCTCCTTCGGATTACCACCTATTCCGGACGATGCAGACAGACCTTACTGGAGAAAAGTTTACTTCATGTGAAAGTATCAAAATTTGGATTGACAACTGGATAAGCTCAAAAGACCAGGACTTCTTCCAGCAAGGAATACGAAAACTACCTGAACGATGGGCGAAGGTTGTAGCTGCAGATGGAGCATACTTTCAATAATTTTTTTTTTTAATTTTGTAAGCGAACAAATGTGTTTTATTTTGACAAAAAGGGGCGGAGTCATATTCACACACCCAATACTTAAGTAACTTTATAATTTCTAATCTTCATGTGGACATTGCACAGCCACAAAAGAAATTGAAGCAACACCCTCTTTGGATCATTAAGCCCCGCCAACTAGAATTAGATAGTTGTGTGTTCAAGTGTATTTGCATCAATGTATCATTAGGTTCTTGGCTTGCAATTGCTAACATTAGGATGTTAGGTGGACATTTGCATTGTATCATACATACAGGGTGTATGGATCAATGTGACTAGAACGTTTAAAATCTAAGAAATAAATCAAGCACACAGCTGTTGTATAATTTGCCCTGTAGGTTATGTATAGTAGTTTGATATTATATGTTTGTTGGCTGATCGAATGGTTGCTGTGTCTCTAACATCATTAGTTACTGCCGCCTATAATAACAACAATGTAACTCAGACCTCCCCTCAACAAAGCATGAGGTAACCCAAGACCTCTACATCTCTCGCGTCTGTAATTTCGCCAGCCACCTATACCACCTATACCTATACCTAGCCACCCACGAAGTCTGGGACACCTATAGACCCCCTAAGTTGGTATCATTTGTGGGGTATCCTGTTCTTAAAAAATATCTTAGTGTGTCTGCTGCTAGGTTAAGCGACGATTTGCGGAAGTTCAAGTCCTATGTCTAGTGGACTGAAATGGGCTGATGATTAAGATGACATTATTAATAAAATTGAATTATTGCAGGCGCCTTTCTTACGTTTCCAACAACATGAAGCGAGCCAAAGACAACTCGGGCATCAGTTATTCCTATGGCTCGGCTGTTGCCAGTCTCGGGTCCAGATGCAAGAGCCCAACCTACACTAAGTCCAGGTGTTCCTGTAAAGACCAGGTGGTGACGGACGATACACATATGCATGTGTTGAGGACAACTGCCATTAATAGTGACACTGTCGATGACCATGAAGTGGTAAGTTATATATTATTTTATGTAATCACTAGCTACGCTCTATGGTGTTAGCATGGACCGGTTGGACGTGCACTAAGGGAACAATGCACTTTTCTGGAATTAGAAGTAGCTTATGTGCAAATCTAGGATATAAGATATCCTGGTACTGAAATTCGAACACATGGGATCGTTCACCGAACATACTAATGTTCGGTGAACGATCCAGGTGATAAATGTAAGCCTATTTACTCTTCTTTGTCGACAGTAGTTCTATGTATGTACTTTAGAGTCTAGTGCCATTAACAGAGTAAGAAGACGTCAGTGACGCATTGGTCCAACTGTCATTATGAGAAATCTCTGCTGTGGAAATTGTATATATCGAAGATAAGTTTATTTAAAATTATTAGAGGGTAAACAAATATATTGTTAATAATGTGGTTTTGTCAATCAGTATTTTTCGTTTCGGGAATTATCTGTGGTCAAAATGGCGGCACGTTTTTTTCATGCGGTTTCTGTTTCTTCTCTTGAGCTTGAATGGATTTGAAATGACACTATACTAATCTATCTCTTTAGTATACGTTATTGTATAGGGTTCAAAACGGAATTGCATATGAACCTTCGTGGTACGCACGTCGAAACGATACTTGAGATCTAAAGGAATAAATGGGTTTGAGTTTAATGCGGAATATTGCGGCACAGAGCACTAGATGTCGCTACATGCTCAAATTTTATTCTTTGAAGACGGTTCTATCTCAGTTGTAAAATGTACTCTTTGGTTGGAACGATTTGCGAGTGTATCTAGTCTTCCGGCAATATAACGTTCTCGTGATATCCAAGATTTATTATATTGACATTTATGTGAGTTTAATAACTTGTGCTATCAAAATTTATGTCTATTTCAAAACATTAATTTCGCAAATTATAAACTTTTGTTATACATGCAAACTATCGACTTACGACTGTCGTATCTTACTTATTATTCTATAGTTGGAAAATCGCTATAAATAATGGTTAGATTGCGTGATTTCCTTGTGACAAAAATAGGACAGAAGTCGCTGAAAATGTACAATTTCTAGCAGTTATAAGTAGTCGTAATTTGTTGCAAAATATATTTTCTGATTAAAGTGCATTGTAATGCGGCGTCGTCCCATCTATATTCGTTTATTATACGGCTCAGTTCGTTGTAGTTCTGCCTTCTGTAGATCGTACGTTCGATTTCAAACATAGATATTTGTTGTCTGGGTGTTAATATGTAGTTATGTGTTTACAAAAAGTTATGTAGTTCCCATAGTACAAGCTAGGCTTAGTTTGGGGTTTGATGGTGCTGTGTGCAATATCCACGAATATTTATTTATGTAAATAAGCTTTTGGAACTTTTACTGTAACTTGCTTTTGTCCAAGATCCACAACTTAATAATATTTATTTGATATTAAACTCGTATTTAAGTCGAACAGGTATAGCGGCCGAAAGATTTACTAATACATTTTTAATTCAATTAATATAATTGTATTCAAATAATATTTAGTGCAGTTAATTAACGAATAAAAAATAAATATAATGAAAAATTTACCCACAAATAAATTGTCAAGGACAAATTCTTCAATTGTTCATGACAATTTTAGAAACTTGCCCAATCGAATTTAAACTTCTTGAATTAGGTAAATTTAAAATATTTTTTTTTTATAAAACTATCTATCTCTGGTTTTTATTATTTCATTTCTAATACTAGCAAAAGGCAGAGTTTACTTAAAATATTAATATAATATAAAATATCTTTATCGGGATTAACCTCAAATGTTCCCACTGCAGTTGGCCAGTTACTCACACAAAATAATTTAGCCATAATCCCATTAAATATTTCTGTGTTACAACGAAATAGAATAAACAATCCCTTTAAAGAATTGATGTCCAAAAATAGATGGAAAGAGTGTTAAAGTCTTAGGTCACGGTCAGATGTGCGCTGACATAAACCCCGCGAAAGCATTGCAGGCTAATAGCAGTAGTTCAGTAAGGCTGATAACAGTAGCGCTAGGAAACCCCATTGGTTCATTCACAGCAGCAGTTGGCAACGAAATTTTTCACGAACACGTGGTTTCTGCCGCATTTAGGTGCGCCGGCTCTCATTATGCGGCCGTGAAGATAAAACGACTGTTTACACTAAAGCCAAAACGCGGAATGTTTTAAGAGTATTTTAGAATACTGTGACGATTTTTATAACATGACTGTGATGTTATGCAAGATGTGATCAAGCGTTTAGTCATAGCATGATTAGTATTCTAATTTTATAGTGTGATAGGTGTGTTGTATTCTTCAAGGATAAAGTTAAAATGCGTCTCATTAAAAAGTTTTTGCGAAAAATGTGTAAGTCTGTGAGTACATATTTATTTATTTTTAAGACTGGATTTTACAATATAACAAGTTTGCATGAATAGTTGCTATTTGGAGGGACACTACGCCTTGCTAAAAACAAATCCCATTAAGTAGCTCATCTTTATTCATAACATTCTCTCACAATAACATTGTCTTATTTTAGTGACCTATTTTCATTGATATGTTCAAAACGCAAATTAATATTCCATCGTTTATCTTTTGCGACTGTCAGAACGTCTTGCTGAAAGCAGAAAACCCGATTCAGTGACGATTATCTGGCGACCCCTATATTAACAGTGTACTAGAATAGGCCGATGATGATTTGATTAATATTTGTTATGATTTACAGCAGAGATGTCCAAACTTTTTGTCTAGTATACCACTCGCCATGAGTTTTGGTTTTGGGCCCCTCCGGCCTGCTTACGTATTATAGATTTTTTGCAAATTCATCTCCTTTAAGTGTGTTTTTTACAGCTGATATATAGTGCGCGTTGGGCGAAAGCCCACTTTGAAATAATTAAACTTCTAAGAGTAGTAAGAAAAAATGGGCAAGTGAAGAAATATCTTCATAGACAGATAATTTAATTTATATGCATAATGTCTATGTTTTATATTCTAAAAAGTTATGATTTGTTAGTTTTGTTGACTTCTGTTATTTCGAATCATGGTAAATATCTCGGTAACTCGAAAAATAACGTTCATAAAAATTATAGTTGAAAAAAAAATGGTATTTAAGTATCGGTGTTTCTAACGAGATACGTTCTCGTTGACTTCCATTAACATCTTAAAAATGTTAGTGTGGTCCCATTTTAGTTTCACTGACGTGGACCCCTGACGTGATGTTGTCGTCGACCCCTGGGGGTCGATATAGGCCACTTTGGGTATCAGTGATTTACAGCAATCCTTTATTAAATTTTCGTTGTATTTAAAACTCAAATTCATTTATTCCTTTAGATCTCAAGTATCGTTTGGAGACATCAAATTTTATACATACAAGTAAACATACTCGTGAGCATAGAATGTGCTACAGGAGCTTCTTAGACACATTACATGTCATGCACAGTCAGGGACGTTCATGCTCTAGGATTTTTGAATTAAATCGTTTTGTCTTATTAAACTCTCGTCTCAACTCAATCACAACTGGTTCCATCTGACAGAATCCCGTTCATTATTGTCTGTTTAATTCTGTTCACTTACTTTATTGTCGCATTGGTGCGCGAGATTTGGCATAGTTCCATATTGTGCTAAATGAAAATGTCAATACAATGCATTATCTGTTACTTGCGCGACGGATCGATGGCACACCGATACACTGTTAAAATCTCCGAGTGATCTAGTTCTAAGATATTTGACCCACCCACGTTGACCTTGACATGTTTTGTGTGGTTATATTTGATGGTACTTCGCGTGCCGCTTTCAAGGTGCAAGAAATTACAATGGAAATGTGCTTTTAAATTATTCGCAGTGATGGGCTCGGCCCGAGACGTCGCCGCTGTTCACCGGTAACTACAATAATTACCTTATGTTTTGACCCATATTCTATAACTGTGTTCTGATTCATAAATATGTTTATTTTTAAACTTCCCGGTGGAATGTACGAGTTGGGTGCCCTCACGTTTCTGACCGACGTCCAAGTGGATTTAGCGCTATTTTCCAATTCATCTAAACGTGTGATCGCAGGTGAACACGTGTACAATAATCTTATTTGGTTGTTGAACAGAGACAAATATGTAAATCGATCTATTATCCATATTCTATTTTTTTATTTTATTCTATAATATTATTGTTTTATGTGAAGCATACTTTAGTTATTTGTCGCAGTTTAGTTAACCCGCTTTTCTTTTTCCGTTGTTGATTTGACGACTTATCACTTTGGTTCCTAATACCATAACTTTAAAACGCGCAACAAATATGCATCAAATCTGATCCAACAAGATTCTCACCACGATATCAGAAAACAGGAAATAAGCGTTTTATTCATACTCAAAACACTGAATCACGATCCAACCAAAAACATTACGAATATAGCGGCGTCATCATTAACTATTTTGTAATAAAACATACACGCACATTAATATTAGCAAGTACCGTTCTTCCACAGCCTCGCCAAGACACACCCACTCCCACCTGCCCAGCTGTGAGTCCTGCACTGCCGGTCAGCTCGGTGACTGCAGTGCTGCCCAAGAAAACTGCCAAACCAGCAAAGAAGAAGGTCAAGTCTAAGGCCAAACTCAATAAGATGAAGACTACCAGTAAAACAGACTGCAACATTGTCGAAGAGGCAGAAGAGTAAGTACATTTTATCATATTGCTAATTACGTAGTGACCGCTATGCTTCTCAAGGAATCTGTCATAACCGCCCTGATGAAAGTTCAAGTAATTAAGTCAGATTCAAAGTAAAAAGTCTTTCATTAAAATAGAGTTCGCAAAGTTAAATTTTTCGCTTATTTATATGGGAATTAATATGTAATCGGTATGTTGGTGACGTTAGTAGCCATGCTAACATACGTCTAAATCCAAACAGTCAAGACTAAGGTCAAATTCAATAAGATTAAATAGAGTATGCAGCATTGTTGAATAGTTTTTAATATTTTACACTCGTCATTACTTGTTTCGATGAAATATTGCATGATATTGCGCCCGTCACTAAACATAATACTAATTTGAAATCTTGCGACTGGTTCTTAGGATTACTCACGCTTGTATTCACATTGTGTAAAAGCGCGGCAGTAGGACATGTCCCGATCTACGTTCTCTCTCTATGCTAAACATCATTTCGGAATTCGAAGAATGGCCTATTAGAACTGCTCCATTACAGTGGTGCTCCACCACTCCGGTAGTGACCCAGGGTGGGAGATAAGGGTGTGAATATGGAGTAGTGGTTCAAAGGTTTATCACGTAGCGGGAGCAGAGGGTACCTTCGATAGTCAATTATAAATGATTAAATATTTCAGCGCCCACAGCAGATCACCATCCCCGGACAATTTGATCGACCCATGGCAGATGGAAACCGACTTCGTCATGCCGGTACTTCATAATTTGCAGGACATAGCGGAAAAACCTCAAACTAAGGAGGAAATCGACCGCCAATCCATGGCCAAGCTTTCAAGCAAGTTAAATGGAACCGCTGTTACCGCTAAGAAACCTTCGAAAGGTGAGAAAAAACTGTATAAATACCCTTATCCGTATTACCACTTAACATCAGGTAGGTTTAGAAATTATCGATACATAAAAAAAAAATGCTGTTCGTTGGTAAGCTCATCAGTTTAGAACGGCGGGACCGATGTGGCTTTCGCAATGGTCCAAGATAGGTTTTTATGGATAAAGTGGAAAATTTTAAGAAACTGAAGTGCTTTATCTGGCGCGTTTTTGCTAATGTCACTTCACAGCTGATTGTCAAACTGTGAATCAGGACAACGTCTTTCGGATCATCCATGTTCGCAATAAATCATATGTTTATGATAATAAGAGGGTCAATTCTTTATGCAAATAATATGTGACTACTATTGGTAACTCTTTTAAACTACATATAATTTTGTTTTGTTCGTGTTATTGTGGATTATCCAACCGCTAGCTTAGATTCACTTCGCGAGCTTAGTACTGGGAGTCATTGGATAAACTTCCGTCTCTTTCTGGCATAACGTCTAAATATAGGATAAGGAAAGTCCAATATTAATTTCCAAGCGTTTCTTTTATAGGAACTGTCCATAAAACACTGAAATCTTCGAGCATATTGGATGAATTGTTTAAAAATGTATAGAACTCAACTCTCAAATTACGCCAACCGTTAAAAATAATTTGAATGGTTGCAGAAAAACTGGTGAACAAGGATCAGCTGTTCTTGACGGCCTTGCACACCACAAATCCGTTTAAAGCGCTGCCCACACGGAAAGGTTAAAAAAAATTAAAAACTGTCCTTCGAAAACATATCTTTGCGCATAATTGTTTTTAAACAATAACTGGGTCACATTGCATTGGCAAGACTTAGAAAATTACTATCGTACGAAGGCGTGCTTTTATATTTTTTCTTGTAGTTAAACCTTTTCATTTATTTGGAGTTTATTGTCAGTTATGTAAAGTGCATGTTTGCCGCGTAAAATCTACAGCTGATTAAATCTACGCCGCAACATGCGATGTGACCCAAATTTTATGCTAAATTCAAACTTTGATTGGTATTTCGTGTCTGAACAGTTACAACCCTTAGTTTTCGTTATTTCACGATAATGCTGTTAATACGGTGCTTTAGGGGGTGGAAAGCTTGCAGTGTTTGTTCATAATTATGAAATATATATACAACAAAATTTACAATATACTTAAACTAGCTTTCTAGCTTTACTCAAAGAGATGGAGGAGCGAAATTTTTTATTATTTTTATTTTATTGTGTGAATATGACTCCGCCCCTTTTTGTCAAAATAAAACACATTTGTTCGCTTACAAAATTAAAAAAAAAAATTATTGAAAGTATGCTCCATCTGCAGCTACAACCTTCGCCCATCGTTCAGGTAGTTTTCGTATTCCTTGCTGGAAGAAGTCCTGGTCTTTTGAGCTTATCCAGTTGTCAATCCAAATTTTGATACTTTCACATGAAGTAAACTTTTCTCCAGTAAGGTCTGTCTGCATCGTCCGGAATAGGTGGTAATCCGAAGGAGCTATGTCTGGTGAATATGGCGGGTGGGGTAACACTTCCCAGTCCTGTCCCTCTAAATATCTTTTTACGACTTCTGCGGTATGCGGTTTGGCATTGTCATGCTGAAGAATTAATTTGTTATGTCTATTCACCCATTCTGGTCGTTTTTCTTCTATGGCTCGCTTCAAACGCATTAGTTGTCGCCGGTAAACTTCTCCATTAATAGTTTCAGAGGGTTTGAGCAACTCATAATATACAATACCTTTCTGATCCCACCAAATACAGAGCATGACCTTGGCACAGTGAATATTTATTTTTGGCTGTGATGGGCCTGGTTCGCCTGGTTTCACCCAAGCTTTTTTGCGTTTAGGATTTTCGTAGTGTATCCATTTTTCGTCTCCTGTGACTATCCGATGCAAAAATCCTTTTCTTTGCTGTCTTTGAAGCAGCATTTCACAAATGGTTTTCCGACGTTCCATGTCTCTTTCTTTTAAATCATGTGGAACCCAGTAACCGGCTTTTTGAATCATTCCCATCATTTGTAAACGCTTTGCAACAGTTGAACGATCAACATTTAATGCTGCAGCTAATTCTGATTGAGTTTGGCAAGAATCTTCCGCCAATAATGCTTCCAATTCAGCATCTTCAAATTTTTTTGGTGGTTTTCCATGTTCTTTATCCTCAGTACTAAAATCGTTATTTTGAAATCGTCGAAACCATTCCTTGCAAGTTGTATTAGACGGAGCATGCTCACCATAAATCTCCACAAGCAAACGATAAGTTTCCGCTGCAGTTTTCTTCGCAATGTAATAACACTTCCCGCAAATGACGTTTATTTGGAATAAAAACCGACATTTTCGAAAAGGTGAAAACAATTGTTGCTTACACTTCAACCAAATATCATAAAATGCGTTAGATAGCTGACATTTAGTACTATCGAATACAAGTATGGTCATTTATTAGTACACGTAAACAATACTAAAAACGACATCTGTTGAGAAAGGGCGGAGTCATATTCACACACCCAATATATTTATAGCCCACTCTTTGAAAACAGTGGCTAAAATGTCTTGTATTTTTATAAATTTTACTCTCAAATATGTACATAAATATTATTCATCTATGCAAATAAATAAAAAGTAAGTGTCTGTTTGCAATGTCAAACTAACAGCTTTTTACTAAATGCATTTGATGCGTTGATGATTTATATGCGGTACTTATAAAAATAAAACCTTCTTTTATTTTTTGTCTGTCTCTTTCGGCTAATCTCCGAAACGGCCGGACCGATTTTGATGGGACTCTCACTGGCAGATAACTGATGTTATAAAGAGTAACATAGGCTTGAATTTCAGGAAAAATAGAATTAGGGTTCCACGCATAAAAATTGTTCATATAATACAAATAAATATTTATACCGCCGACACATTCTGTCAATAGGATTATGATAAGATGTGTTGTTAGTATATGTATTACCAGTAGGGCAACATTCTGTTTTCCTCGTGTTATAAGTTATAATCCCTGGCACGGTCTAGTACAGCTCCACTTCCTTATTATCTGGTGAAACCCTGTCATACTAATGTTTACGTTTATTTCCATCAAAAGCTTTACATTACAATCGTTGCGTGTTTACAGCGAAAAGGTTGTAACTGTTCAGTTTTGAATCGGCGTTCATTTAGATAGTACACGAGTTTGTTTGTAAACATTTTGTATCTGATATCATTTTGAGTACTTGATTAGTTTGAAGTTTGACATCTCTTTCGATTAGTAGGTAGAATTTCGTATCAGATCCTGAAGAATGGTTGTTAAGAAAAGTAAGTCATTGTTTCTTGTTCTTCTTCTTTTAATGTCATTGTGACGTTATTTGTATTTGTATAGTGTAGTGTATTGTATGGTATAGTGTATTTTGTGCTCTTTCTTACCCTGTTTCATACCGCCGATAATTTATAAATCAATTAGATTGTTTATGTATTTGTCGATTACTGCTATTTAAAAACCGGTTTGTGACGTATATAAATCAAGAGTCACTATAATTTATAATTGTTCGCATCCAATATAGCTTAACTGTATCTTGATTTACTCTTTTCGTGTTTTTTCAATGTATTTTTATATGTTTTAATTTGAATTGTGTACTGCTACATTTTATCATTCCTAATTAGTTAATTTCATCTACTTATTTTACTTTGAGGTATCGTCCTGAATAAGCAAGTATACCAAGTTCGCGCGAATTCAGTTCATCCGACTTCTACTTCTACTTTTTTTGATAATACTTATTAAACGAGCACAGAAGATACATATACAGATTTTTTTATTGGTAAATAATTAAGTCATTGAATATTCTCAAAAAAATGAAATACGTTTTTTCAATCAAATCAACGTGTACACAACATCTATCAAGAAACATCTATGTTGTCATAATTTTTTGACCTGGGTAGGAACCCTCAATAGCGCAGAAGGCACAGACGCAGAGCCGTATAAGTAAAAGCACGAACTTGCTCTATTCGGACGACGCCTATAACTATCCAGCAATACATAGGTGCTCGATAGATGAAAGAAATACTTTATTATATTAAATTAATTCCAGAATCCCCACTCAGTATACCAGAGTCTGTATCGAGCTGTTTGCGTACGTCTCTCTTCCCCCGCGTTCCGCCGTATCTCAAGTTCGTTGCGTACGACGAGGCCAGCCCTATGAAGATACCGGCTCCGATACAGAAGCACCTCAAGTGGAAGCTAACCACGATCACGCCTATCGTCGTGCAGAAAACGCTGACTAACTCTGGATTCAGATTGGTCAAGAGCGAGTGTGATACCGCCGAATGTCCGCAGGAAGGTATGTTGACTTGGTTGTGTCAACTATTAATATCACCCCAGGCGCCTCTTAGAAATACTCCCACAGATTTCATAAATAAATTTCCTATTTTTTTAATTTTTTGTGTTGTATTCACTTTTTTTTGTAAATGTATTTTATTTCTTTGTCATTGCAGAGACAGTAGAATGGATAGGTATATGGGGTAAACACATGAAGTCTTTGATGTTCCGAGCCATAAAGGACGGGCAGAAGATGAACCATTTTCCAGGCACGTTCCAAATAGGCAGAAAGGACCGACTGTGGCGAAATCTGCAGAAATTGGCCTCTAAGTATGGCGTGGACGAGTTCGGGATCATGCCGAAAACCTATGTGCTGCCTCATGATATGAAGCAGCTTAAGCACGATTGGCAGAAGTACGCTGCTAATAATGAAAGGTGGATCATAAAACCTGTAAGTATTCCATACTGCAACTGCTCCAACTGGTCCAGTTGCTCGCGTCCATAGTTGGAGTCATTCCAAAGGTACTCACCCCTTGGAATGACTCCAAGGGTACTCATCTACGTATTCTCTGGGTGGTGCTAAGGATTAAGAATAATTAGCAGCAGAATTTTAGATAAGTTCGTCCGGAGAAGTACTGCCTCCACACCTGGTAATCCGCCGCCAAGTAGTGCACTAGCATTGCTGTGTTCCCGTGGAAGGGTGTGGGTTGGGAAATTACAGGCGCATGAGACGTTACATCCCCGTCTCGGGTGACGGGCGTAACCTTATCATATTTGGTCGGGAAGCGCCTGAGTTTTATTGTTGTTGTCATGGACGAAGGTAACCGCTTAATTGCGAACGAGGGAAATATTGAAACGCGTCCTTGAAAATATGCGGCCATCGATGATCGGATGCAGTTTTCTGGTAGCATTCTGATGATTTTGGGCATTATTTAAATGTATTCTTACAATTATATTTATTCTAGCCGGCATCAGCCCGAGGTACCGGCATCAAGGTCGTCTCCCGATGGACACAGATCCCCAAGAAGCGGCCGGTGGTGGTCCAAAGATACGTCTCCAAGCCTTACCTCATCAACGGGAACAAGTTCGACATGCGCCTCTATGTGCTGGTCACGTCGGTGCATCCGCTCCGGATATATCTATACAAAGACGGACTCGCTAGGTTTGCTTCAGGTATCATTTTCATTTTTTTTTATTTAGTGAACAACGGGAAACGGCATCGTGGTCGACCCAGACGGAGATGGCGATCTTGACAACTTTATGAGAGACTGGCCCTCGAAAACGCAAGACGGAAGGAGTGGAAGGGGATTAGGGAGGCCTTTGCCCTGCAGTGGGACGATGCAATAATAATAATAGTGAAATATAAGTATGAAAGCTTTTTGCAAGCAAGGAGATACAGCGTGAATATTTTTTGAATCCCACGCGGGTGAAGATGTTAGAATATTTTATTTACCGCCGCCTGTAGACAACAGTAAGATGGCTTATGTATTCTAATACAGTATGAGAAGTCGCAAGTCGATCCAAGTCGCATCGTGTTGCGCCCGTTACTCTGAGACGGAGATGTAACGTTTCATGCGCCTGTAATTTCACCGGCACCTACCCCCTTCCACCGGACAGTATAACTAGATGTGGCTATACTTTTCCGGGTGAACCACTGCTACTTTTGGGTTGCTCCTTTCGCACCACCCGGGGAACATGTCTTGTGACCCTGAGGGTATTTGAGGGACCCTGAGGGTACTTATATTAGCGTAAAAGTAGAATTGAGAATGATTTTCTTCCTGAAGTTGCTTAATTATAATATTATCTGTTACAGTGAAGTACAATGACGACTTGACATCCCTCAACGATAGGTACATGCACCTCACTAATTACTCGATCAACAGACTGTCTAAGAACTACACGCCAAATGAGGATTTCGCTTCCTGTGAAGGCCACAAATGGTAAGTATTATATCATTATTATTCATGTTACCGAGATATTTAACATGATTTGTGAGTTTTGTAGACTCCCGATATTTCGACGCAGTCCTGGCATGCGTCCTGGTCCCGGGCAAACTATCAAAAATCGGCACAAATCATGGTAAATATCTCGGTAACATGAATAATAATGTTCATAACCATGATAGTTTTAAAAAGTATTCTATCAGTTATCTAGTTCCCATAGTACAAGATAGTTAAAGCTTAGTTTGGGGCTAGATGGCGCTGTCTAATCTCCGTAAATAGATATTTATTCATAAAATACATGTGTGTAATTTTCAGGACCCTACAAACCCTATTCCACTACCTAAAGACTGAGAAGAGCGTTGACGTGGACTCTCTATGGGAGAATATAAAGGACCTGGTGATAAAGACCATCATTTCTGGCGAAGGCAGCATCAGCTCGCTCACCAAAGCCAACATCACGTCGCGGTACAACTGCTACGAACTCTTCGGCATTGATGTACTGCTCGATGAGGAACTCAAGCCTTGGCTTTTGGAGGTAATTCTAGAACATTCTTTGGAAGGCAATCAGGTTCCAACACAGGAAGAGACTGGGGTTCACACTGATTACGTTCGTAGATTTCAATTCGAACCATTTGGATTCAAACTTAAAACTTATTTCTTCCTTTAGAAACTGATTAGACGGCTCCGTGGCTTAGTTGGTAGTAGCCTTGCCTTCGAAGCAAGGGGTCCCGGGTTCGATTCTCGGCCGGGGCACACTTTGTGTGGTGAGCATGAAGTTTGTCCTCGGGTCTTGGATGTATGTCTTGTGTTTCTGTGTTTGTCCATGCCATCTGCGACATAGGGAATCTTAGTGCAGAAGTATGAGTGTGTTGACGTTGTTAACATTGATTTTTGACCAAACAATACTTTGTTTGGTCAACTTTCGCCTTTAGAATATACTAGCGACCCGCCCCGGCTTCGCACGGTTAGTAGAGCATCAGTGTCGTATCAGAAACTACCCGTGCGAAGCCGGGTTGAGTTGCTAGTACTACATATAAACATTCCTCTTGAATCTATCTATTGCTGAAAACTGCATTAAAATACGTTGCATAGTTTAAAACATCTTAGGGTACAGACAGCGGGAGCGACTTTTATACTACGTAAGGAAGATAGATCATCATCATTATCTTCCTGCCCTTATCCCACACTAAGTGTGGTCGGCACAACATGTATTTTTCTTCCATTTCCCTCTGTCAGACGTCATCTCAGTACTCACGCCTTTCATATCATCTTTCACACAATCCATCCATCTTTTCTTTGGCCTACATCGTGTCTTATATTATAAGAAGATTGATGACAGTGTCAAATGTGTTTGCCTCCAGGTGAACATATCTCCCAGTCTGCACAGCGCTTCGCCTTTGGATCGGCACGTGAAAGGGCCTTTAGTGACCACCGTGCTCAACATCGCGCAATTCCAAGTGCCCATCAAGACCAACCTGGAGATGCTGTCTAAAGACAAACCCCACAAACTGGTAAGTACATTAGAATAGAGAAACATTAATTATGTGTACTGAAACGAACGTAGAAAGGGGTATAGTCGCCGACTTTCAATCTGCAGGCCGCTGGTTCTCACCACAACGTGAACCAATGAGTTTTTTCACTTGAAAAATTTATGTGCGCAATACCACGTTCTCGAAACGGTGACGGAAAACATCGTGAGGAAACCAGCATGTCATAGAAACAAATTGGAAGACATGTGACATCTACCAATCCGGATTGGCCTCCCGTGGTAGATCAAAACCCATTCACTCTCAATTATCGAGAGTAGGAGTGGGAACATTAGAGGCTGGTACGGTACTGTTGCGTTCTTGGGTTCTGGATATTCAATAATTTTTGTAACTGCTGGCTAACGCGAGCAATATGGGGGACCATTTTGCTCGCGTTCGAGAAGACGCTCAGGAGACAAGGAGACATTCACTCTCCTGATTCTTTTACCGATTCTCGAGGGTTCGTGTAGCGTCGTTACCCCTTAAGAAGAAAAAACCTATTTTCTAGTTATAAATATATTGCATATCATGATGTTAAATTTATCCACGGGCCAATATAATTACTTTTAAGTTCTTGTTACCTGAAATAATGATGTTACCTGAAATAATGACGAATTAATTTTTTTTTCCAGGCCGGTTTGCCTTATGACAGCCGATTATACACCGTGTACCTGTCGAAAGAAGAAAGGGATAAGCATTTAATCTACACCAATATGGAAGAACGAGATATGGTAAGCTTAATCCTAGTATTTTACTAGCTGCTTATGGGTACTACCCCGTGGCATGTATGTGCATGTAACGTGCCTAAGCTCCTGTGACACGTTATATGCTCATGAATATGTTTACTTGTGTGTGTAATTTGACGTGTCCAAACGATACTTGAGATCTAAAGGAATAAATTAGTTTGTTTGGCGCTACCCATAAGTCACAAGTTGTCACAAATATATTGGTATAGCAGCCGACAATTTAAAAAAAAGAAATCTTTGACACCGCTCAATCTCAATATTCCACAAATACAAATAAAATAATTATAATAAATACTCATGAACATATTCCACCATCATCATTCAGCGCCATCTGGCCCCAAATTAAGCGTAGCTTGTAGATAACTGATAGAATACATATATTACTTTTTTTTGTTAATACATAGTACATGTTAATTCTAATTCTAATTCTGGGTGGGAGTGACTAGGCCTGCACTGACGTCCCGCATAGGGGTGTATTGTGCATTGTCCCCCGTTGTTAACTAAACTTAATCCTTTTTAATCCGAACTGCAAAGGAGTGGAATTCGCTGCCTGCGTGTCTTTTTCCCGAGCAGTACAATTTGGGTATGTTCAAGAGAAGAGTGAATAGGTATTATCTAGGCCAGCGTGTTACATCTTCGACCGCATCATCACTTACCATCAGGTGAGATAGCGGTCAAACGATGGCCTATAATGAATAAAAAAAAAAAACTGTCCCCTGTTGTTAACTAAACTATAGTACATGTTAACGCCCAGACAGAACAAACATTTATGTCCGCACACAAATATTTGTTTTTCACCAGGTTTTTTTAATTATCTTACAGTACCTACGCGACATCCTCTCAACGCTGACGCCGGACGACGTGCGCCATCTCCTACAAGCCGAAGACGAGCTCACGCAGTCCAGAGATATGGAAAGGATATTCCCCGACCCCCAGACACACAAATACCTGCCCTACCTCACCGGTCCGAGGTATTACAACCGCCTCTTCGACGCGTGGGAGACGCGGTACGGGCAAAATCGATCGGGCGGTGAGTTTGTTATTATTACGAAAGATCTAGATTGTTATATTGCTCCGTGACTTTGTTGGTGGTAGCGAAGCGAGGTCCCGGGTTCGATTCCCGGCGGGGACACTGTGTGGTGAGCATGCAGTTTGTTTTCGGGTCTTGGGTGATATGAAATGATAACAACCGTGAACAAATTACTGCGTAATTTGTTCACGGTTGTTATAATTTCACTAACCAATTAAGCTACGCAAAACTAAGCAGTTGAGCCTAAGAACTATTTGCATAGTATGTTTATCTCTTTCTTGAACCGCATTTATGAGAAGAAAACTGTCTTTTTATATAATTGGTTACCTGTATTTAGGTTTCTTCTAGAAGTTTCATTCAATCCCGTACCTAATAATTCCAGGGATCGACATGCTGCGCAACCTTTGTGACATCGGTTACCATTTGGAGGTGCCCCCCGTCCCGCTAAAGGTAACTGTCGAATCCCTCGCGCCCCTAAGGTCCCTAGTGCCCCCAGCGACTTTAGTGCCCCAAGCGACGTTAGCTCTACAAGCGCTTGTAGCGTTTTATGAGCGAGCGAAGCGCGCTTGGCTGCACGCTTTGTTCGCTTGTCTGGCCTTCATATTCACACTGTTAAGGTTATGGTGATAATAATTATGTATTCAAGCAAGCTTCCTTAGCGCTCCAAGCGCTTTCAATTTTAAATATAAAGCTAAAATTACTCTAATGACTAATATTCAAGCGCCTTTAGCGCTTGTAGCGCTATAAGAGCGAGTGAATGAATGCACGCTCTGTTCGCTTGTCTATCCTTCATACTTTCTTTGTTAAGGTTATGGTGATTATAATAATGTATTCAAGCGCTTTTAGCGCTGCATGAGCGACCAAAGTGCGCTTGGATTCAGGATCCATTGTTCGTTTATGTCTTTCATACTGAATGCTGGTTATGGTGGTAATTATGATGTATTTGCAATCTTTCTGATTAATTAATGCCAAGAAAGGGTTTTATTTTTTTAGTGACATATTTGATTTGATTTCCGCCCGCGGG
Organism: Aplocera efformata; assembly: GCA_921293045.1. Lineage (NCBI taxonomy): Eukaryota > Metazoa > Arthropoda > Insecta > Lepidoptera > Geometridae > Aplocera > Aplocera efformata. The sequence goes on from OV121057.1 coordinate 7,018,081, forward strand.
AATAGAAAGCGTAGCGTCAGTGGGTCGATTGTAGAACATTTGAATGGCACAATTATCATTTTCAATATAATTTTTTAAAACTATCATGGTTATGAACATTATTATTCGTGTTACCGAGATATTTACCATGATTTGTGAGTTCTGTTGACTCCCGATATTTCGACGCAGTTACATTCGTCATGGGAAAACGAATAATATAATTTTCAATGTCAAATCCAAAGTCCGTTTCTCGGTATAAAGTTCTGTGGCAGTTGAAGGTACTAACTTAGTACCTTTGTGTAAAAACTGCTTCAGCCAGGAGTCTTCTCGTGAAACGGGCACTCCAATTGACAATGATATAAATGGTTTCAATCAAAAGTTTTATAATTGCTTCTCTGAGCAAAAGCAGTATTTGCTGTCACTCTTACTAAAAACCAATTTTATGTTTTTCACTGTTATGACATCTTTTGTTATGATTTCCTTGATATTCTCTCTATTAAAGTTGTACTTGGGTATTTATAACTGAAAGGATGGTTAATTTAATCGGCAAAGATTGCAAATAATGCAACTATTTTATGTTAATACTTATTTAATATTTGTTTATTGTCCTTGTATTGGTTTATATGTTATTTTATTTAATATTTATTTATTAATATTGTATATTTAAGACTGGTCACTGCCATTTGATTATAAGCTCTGAGCAATATTTGTCCATTGGACGATAAAAGTCGTATCATTAAAGTTGTATAGAATAGGATTAATGAGAAATGAGGTGAATTCATGCAACCATTGTCAGGATAAACTTACACAGCACTCGTTAAGGATAAATTGATTGGTTCTCGGGATAAATTGGTGCATTATCCTAAAGAGGAATCAGGTTAGAATGAAATGATGTTGTAACTTTCAGGCCAGATCCGGAATTAGTGTGGTGAGATCCTTTTTCCGTTTATCCAGCATGTTTCTTAGTGTTTTCAAACATTCAGTGTTCGAGTCCAGACCTCATTGAATGATTTATCATACCGATGGAATCTTCACAAACTATTTTTACTATTTTTTATTACCTTATCTATTTGAGAGAAATCGCACAAGAACTCGTTTTACAATTTCGCTCGTAACAGAGTCGCAAACTATTACGGTTAGTGCTTGTTTTATAAACCATTAGCATGCAAAATTCAAAAATGCAAAAATTACAGTGCCAACCTCCAACCTTGTGTTAAAGTATTCGATTGATCCATCAGGGCAAAGTGACTAGCGCACTGAGGAGAGCGTATTTGGGTTGTAAGACTGCTGCCCACAGTAAGTTTTTAGTGAAGACACAATACAGGAGCCTAGCCAGTACCGTCGGCCGCCAGTATAGACGTACCTTGTGACGATGCATAGACGATAGACGATAGACTTGGAGCTAGACGGTTATATGTGTTGTGCAAGTTTTAGCGCTAGAGTGGGACATATCCCACGGATGTACTGTCGAAATATTTAAAATATGTTTATTTTTCAGTGTAAATATTTCAAATCTAGGATGGTGTATGTATCCGAAACCTGAAATCCAAATAGACAATGTCAATTCGAGCATGAATTCAATGGATAGAAACAATTTGTTACATTTTTTTTTATAAAATTGCCGTTGCCGTATTTCGTTACAGGGTAGCTAATGTTGATATTTTGGTGAAAATTTAAGTAGAGTTTATTGAAATTTTAGACGTTTTTTTACAATGTTATGTATTTTGCTATATTGTATTGGGAGTTAGTGTTACTAATCAAACTGATATTTTTTTTAAATTATCTAGGTGTACACGGTAAATGACAGGTATTTCGTATATTGTATTTTATAGCTAAAAGTGCCTTAGATTGTTCATTCGTAGAAAGTTCCTATGTACCTAATTTAGGTCTATCTTGTAGAGTCGATCTCCCTGTACATTACTAAATGAAAAGCTAGTCATATAGGTATTAATATATGTTCATTTTAGTTAATTTTATACTATTTATTATTATTTATTGGTTTCTATTTTGTATATTTATATGTAATAAGTACTAACATTTATTAACTTAACATTTATTTTAATATGAATAATACATTGCACGAGATATTTAAACACCATTTAATCCCATACTCTATATTATACTTCACATCATGGTTTTATATTATTTATATTATTTATTTCACCACGGAACATTTTTCTTGTTATGTAGATGAGTCGATTTATTTGTCTGTAGCTTGATCTTGTCATCCCATCAAAATTTTTGCTTGTTAGGAGGGCGAGAATGAGCATATTTGCGCAGATTTTCAGCAATTTTAATTTTTATTGCACATTCTCCTTTCGAAAAGCAAGTCACCAGATACACCAAAATAAAAATGTTCTCTTATTTTCAAGTATTAATACAATATTTATTAATATATTAATTAAGTGCTTCTGCTTTAATACTTCCAACATATGAACTCTAGTTTTAAGTTTAAAATATATTTTCTTAGCAGATGTGGGGTTATTTGTGTAGTGGTTCATCCTTAAGGCGCCGTTATACCAGGATCACCAATCACATATCAAAGTTTGGACGTGCCTTAACGTTGGACTATTAACGCCACATCTGTACATCATGCATGTTTGTCTGTCCGTTTTCCAATAACCAACGCACCTTTCCACCGCTCGCTAAGTGCTGCAAATTATATCCAAATTACGAGCCAACTTTTTATCAGTAAATATAAAATTTTGTTAAATTCATTTAAGTTGATAATAGTATATTAGTATCATACTATATAATCACCAATTCATTAATACCCACCAAGTTTTCAGTTTTCAGTTGTTTGAATTTGTGTAAGTTCATGTTCCAACTTATTAAATTCACGCGCACAACGTACTGGCACGCCATAGTAAGCACTTATATGAAAAGGTGTACTGCGGGTACAAAATACGCGAGCGAAACCCGCGTGCGCGAGCGAAACCCGCATGACGCTAAAACACCTTAAACCTTTTCTTTGACAAGATTCGTGGTCCTTTCCATAGTTCCTCAAAATCATAGAAGTTGGAAAACTTTGTGTAAGGACTTGCGCATTAGTGTCATTAGCGTGTAAAATTACGTAATTTATTAATGTCATTTCATTAATTTTGCTAACATATTTACTAAATGGGCCGTAATATTTGTGGTTTTCACTCGTTATGTGTTAGCTAGTGAAAACTCCCATTCCGGTCCAAGCTCGCCCGCATCCAGATTTTCCTGTTACTCTATCCTTCTCTGTTGCTAATAAATGTCGTTCAATAAAGCGAGATAGAATGCTCCCTACATCGTCTGATTTGTTCTTCCCAACAATCTTTGTCGAATGGGGTAGCTGAGTTACGAGAAGATTATAGTTATTGGACAATTAGACGCTTGGCTAACGAGAGGTCCGATCCTTATCACCTAATCTTACTACCATTCATTATAGTTACTCATCGCTTCAGCAAATTAATAACATTAGTATAAGAATATTAGTAAAATTGTGCTATTTTATGTATTTTGGAAATATATTCAAAAGTTGGAATTTCATTTCGAAGTATTTTCTTGATACCATCAGCACATAGTATAAGATCCGATGTGATGCTTTCACCTTGTGTTCACTGTCTTAAAATTGAATATTCCCATAGAAACAAACGATCCCGCTCGACTAGCGAGAATAGGCTTATAATCTGACTTTGTATTGGTATGGAAACATGATCATTTATACGAACGACAGCAAATTCTTTGATTCAATTTGTGCAATAATTTGAAGTAAGTCATTAACGTTTCTCCACTCTCATTTTACTAGAGAAAAGAGGATGTATATGCAAATTCTTCACTGTAGATGGCTATTTTAACACTGACGTAGGAAAATAATGAACTTCGGGTTATGTACACAAAACTTCGATGAAACTAAAATATAAATACGGCGTGGATATTCGGTCCGAATGGCTGGAAATACGTATCATGTACAAAGGACGTATTTCTATCGAGATTTATTCTGCTTCAGAATCGTTGAATTTCTTACGTCAATGTTTATTAATGTCGATATTGCGTTGTGTGATAGAAATTTAACATCTTGTTGTAAATTATACATTTGATCCGTCCTTTCAAGGTGGAGCCGCACCTGTCATTATTCTCCATTTTCGATGGCTATTTACAGCCGATTCAGGTATTGCCATTTTTATTAAAGCTACTTCATGTTCATCAGTCTAGTTCAAGCAAATAGCCAGTTTACATTTTCCACGTTGAATGGTAGATACATTGTCTAGTTATATTACGTTATTTGCAATAACTAGACTATTTGAAACTTTAAAAACTAGTAGATCAAATAATATCTCTTTTGGCCGGAAATAGGCACCGAAAATAGCAAAAAAGGACACATCAACCGTTGTATTTTATGTCACTTGTAGTCATCATGTGTTAGTTTTTCCCTCAAATAAATACAACCACAACTACTATTGGCAATTCCATGATTAGACGTAAATGACAGTTACCTCCCATTTTGTAACGCATTAAATTTGCAGTAATACAGTTCGTTCGGAAAAACAAATCACGGGTGAAGGATATATTAAACGTGTTTAGGGATTTCATAGGCAACGTTGCATTGTTCACCGACGAGTAAATGTGTACAGAAGGCTGGGCTGTGTGTGCGCGGTTTCGCGCGTTGCGTATAACGACAGACACAGACTGTACAAGTACTGTCTACAACAGTACAAAGCAGACACGTACAGGCTTGACAGATTTGATCGGCCGTAGGTACGTTATTGTACGTGCGGCATTACACGAAGACAAGTAATTGTTTGTGAACAGAAACAAGCTCCCGAAAATAATGGAATAAGGAGGATTTTTGAATGTTCAACCCCATAGAAGGTCTTAATAAATATAATAGTCAAACCAAGAATAAACAAAATAAGAACGAGTAATATTGTAGGTAAATTTATTTAAAATAAGTGATCTCTAGAAAACAATGGAAATAAAAATTATTGACTTTGTCGTTGGCTTTTACACGGCTGGCCCTCTGTACCTATTTACTTTGAATCGATGCGGTAAGAATGTCTGCTACATGTTTTATACAATAAAAAAACGCTAAAAGCAAGTACGCTTTCTGTCTGTGACATCCTCAAAGTAATCTCACATCCGTGGTTTGTTACCTTCACTTAGTAGCCCCTTATACACATTAGATATCCGTTGTCTTTGACCCATAGCCCCATTCTATAGTTCCCGCCATGATCTGACATAATGCGTGAAGATCCAAAATGTGATGTCTTCCTTGGTCAAACAATCCGTGGCGGCTGCTATTTAGCTATTGATGGTGCTTGTCTCCCATTGCGCTGAGTCGCCAAAATTTTACTGAACATTTTAAGACGGATCTGGAATGACTAAGCTCGGAATAACGTAACGAGGTGGGCGCGACGCGAATCGACTTGGGTTTTCCCAGCCGCGGTGAAGGATGCCCCGAATCTTATTGCTATGGGCGCCGGTAACCACATAGCATCAAGTAGGTCGTTTGCATCACGTGAATTGATTGAACACGGCCGGTCAGCTATCAGCGCAGTGGGAACATTGCCCTAGGGAATAAGACAGTGAACACACGTGTAGCGTGCATTGAGAGCGTGTGAGTAACGGTGCCTACCCCTCCCGGTCCCCGCGGCCCGCCGCCGCCTCCCGTCAGCGGCCGCTACAGCTGCGCTCGCGTCCGATGCTTGCAGAATGACGTCGACGCGCCGTCTCCGCCGCCGTCGGCGCGGTCTGCCCCCTCGCTGGTGTCGCTCGAGGCCCCCGGGACACCCTCGACACTGTCGAACCCCCTCAGAGTCTGCGGTGACGCCCTCTCCGCCGCCGCGCTGCTCCCCCTTCAGCCGAGAGCCTAGCGCAACGCCTGCCGCTGCGCTTGCCGAGACACTATAGTCGTGTTCTATAGGTGAAGCAAGAAGCGGATCATGGACTGTACTATACAGTGAAATTTGTCGTTTAACGGATAAAACTGGTGAAATGAGCGTTTCTTGAAGACAAAAAAAAATTGGTTTATTAACTAATCAAAGCCTAATATTCGGCTGATTTTTGAACGATTAACATAGATCATAATCGTTCTTCAGAAAATCTTACAAGTATGCTTCACTAACAAGTGAGTCAAACGAATCAATTGTTTGCCCAGTACGCACATTTTATTAGTTTTATCAAAATCGCCAATCAGTGTTGTGAACAAAAGTGATGTGTCAAAATCATAACTGTGAGAGTGCTAAGACAGTTGGACTGTGGTATTGCAATTAGTGCTATTGAGCTTATTGACTTTGTCTACAAATTGAGAAGCGAAAATTTCTCTTTACTAAATCTGATACTGTGAGGCGTGGCCCGAATTAATATTTAGTAATATATCTGACGTTTTAAGAGTAGGTATCTGAGTTTTCTTGGACAACCCTAGTGATATGTTGTACACATTTTGTCGCATTATTCCAAAATGTGTCAAGAATTGGCTTTAATTATAAATTGTATTACTGAACTGTCTCTGTCTTTCCGTCAGTAATTTTTATAATATTATGTATATTGAAGATTATCTCGCTTTTTGGACAGTTTTTTCACTAGGGTTGTCAAGATGCTGCAAAGCCTTGATTGCTTGATCAATAATGAAGAGGCTTAACAGTTGCAAAATGTTATAATTGTTGGTCTGGAAGCAATCAAGCATTTTCTTCGCTCAATATTCAATCACATTCCTGATCATGATCAAACTATTATCAAAAAATAAATAAAACGAAAAAGTATAATATAAAAAAAGGCAAAATTTTAATGTAATATTCAGCGAATGAATTGAACCTTACTTCAATTGTTTTAAAAACATAGAATATAAATTTTAAGTGTAACGTTATATAAATCTCTGAAGTATCAATGTAGCCTTATAGAATAAAAATCCTGTGTCCTTATACTATGTCAAAAGTTATGTTTCGTGGATAATTAATGCTAAAATGAATGTCTATAGTTCTCTATAGTTAAGTAACCATACTTATTAGGTATGAAATTTTTGGAAAGTAAGAGGGAATCTCAAATGACCTGTAGAAATCTATCATCTTAATCAAAACTTCCCAAGCAGTTTATAAACGTTATTTTTGATTATCTACCAATTCAAATTAATATACTGGATGAAGGCTTTTTAAAAAGACAAAATATGTTACCTAGCGTTTACCCAGGTTTACTTGTGGAATCTTAATGTACGCTCACGCCATTTGTAACTTTTTGTCATTTTCTTTAGCTCACTGCAGCCGATCGAGGTATAGTATTTTAATTATAAAAGCTGTTTCATGACTTTTGATTTCCGCAAATGGATATATTATCCAGTGGAAACTTAGAAACTTTTGAAACAGGAAGATAGATTGAATAATTGTATCTTTGTTGGCCGAAATATACAAAAGAAAATTGCAGATAGCTGCCACCGCCCTTAAGGTTACTTGTAAAGGCAACGCTCAAAACACATGTTCTTTGGACATGATAAAGCCCTGAAGTCGTATAAAATTAACATTTGAGATGTTATTTTTGAATCATTCTTATTATTTAAGTGCGCTTTCGATAATTGTAAATTGGAAACAATTTTCATAAATGTGTCATAATGTTTATTTTAACCGGACAGAAATGAAGTTACAGTAAAGTATAATGTTCGAACAAATTATTTATTTACGCATTAATAGTTAGTCACTATATACTATAATAGTAATGTATACATTAATTTTGACTTCCGATCTCCTTTATTCTATTCAAAGTGTTTTGTATGTTTATCTTAAATTTCTTTGCGTGTCGATTGCGTTTCGATCTATAAACAGCATAACTTAGATAACGTAATTTTCTTCTCTTATTTACTTAAATGTTTCTTTAGTATTGGACATTTTTTCATAAAGCCAGGTATTGTATTTTGCAAAATTGTCCAGGCCCTTCCGTTTTTGTAATATTTTTTTTATATTTACAATTTTATTGATATTTAAAGCCTTAAAACATTTAGGGGTCTTGCTATTTTATAAATAATAAAATAAATTTAATATAATTAATAGATGCTAAGAGACGGCGCGCGCAGGCTAAGATTTTACCTTTGTTGTACAATGAAAATAAAATAACTATTATCGATCTCTGAAGCAAAGTAAGGAGCTTTTTCCATTGCTGACATTGCTGGAGCGTAATCTGTTGAAGTCAATCCAATCTAATATAGCTATGTTATATAAAGACCAGCGACTGGAATTTAGTCTTGGTTTTGCGCAGTCTTAAAAGCAACTTAGTGTGAACTATTTTGAATCCGTGTTTGACTTAGCTCGTTGATGGGCTGGTGTAGGTAATTCCTTAATTACCATTGTGTTCATGTATACCTAGCATGTAGATGTAACCTAGTGTGCTAGTGTAGGGGCGGGGTCAATTGGAGCAAGTGCATTTTCATCGACATTGTTAGCGTTTATTGGTGTTGATAAGCTGCAAAATTATTAAATCACTTGAAAGATTTTAGAATTGAAAATTACAAAAAAAGGACTGCTACCAAATTTGAAGATGAATTAATAAAGGGCAAAAAGCTATATAAAAATTGAAAAAAAGAAAAAAATTCTAAAATTTTATCTGAATTAAAGCTACAGTACTTTCATTGGACTCAAAAATAATACACTTCTATTAAGGTACTGTAATTAAATATGTATAATAATTTGCTCCAGTTCGCTCCGATCCTTATAGTTGTAAATCTAGTGAATTCAACTCGTGTTCATGAATAATATCTCAATGTAAATAATCTTAATAAATTCTTTAGTAGTTCGTTTGAGACAAGTGCGGATTAGATTTGGAAACTGTTCATGTCTTGTTTTGGTATTTGATTAATATTTAGAACCCTATATCTATGATATTAAAAATTGTAAATTATTTTTCAGTGTAACGAAATAAACGGTTATCACGTCGTATTTTTTTATTGTAATTTTCGATATCATTTATTTGTCAAGTGTTTTGTTCTTAATTTACCATTTGTAAAAAATACGTTTACAAATGTCTTTTTTTGGATGGTCGGGTTTTTAGTCTGTCGAGACAATGTCACGAAACGTTTGATTACGCGATGAAACCCCGTTAATACGTAGAAGTCAATTGTCCCATGTAAGGTTTATTATAAAAACATTTTTTTTTAAATATGCGCTTTTGCAATTCATTCAATTATACAGGTAAACTTATACAGCAAAACCCTATCTGAATACAAAATTTCATCTAAAGCCGTTTCCGAAATAAATAAATATAGAAGAATTGCTATAGAGTAATTTTATAATGTCTATCGTTATATTTTTACAATTATTTTCAATTACTAAAGAGGAAGTAATATATTATGTTACATGTTCTGATGTTTACATAAATCGTTATTTTTAACAAACTTCATGGATACTAAAAGATATTGCCGAATTAGAACCTTCTATTCTTAATTTGACAATTTTTTATTGTACGATTTATACGCGGTTTGCGCATTTCATGTTTTTTTTTATTTGATAAAAATATATATTGAAAAATATCTCTCGTGATGTTTTATAAAGAGAGAAGATATTAGGTACTAGTGTTAAGTCATCGCCTGTTTCTCTTAATTAATTCTTTATAAAGATATAAAGAACTTCTATTTATTTTTTATTGCATTGGGCTCATAACTGCCATTCCATATTTAATACTAGGAGCAAAAAATTTGAATGAAGAATTAAAAAAAAAAATAGTTTTAAATTAACAATTTTAAAGCTGCAAAGAGTACACTAAAAAAATATTTTGTTTATAAAAATATTCAAAAATCTGTACCAAAAATTGGAGATGCCGGGGATCGAACCCGGGGCCTTTCACATGCAAAGCGAACGCTCTACCACTGAGCTACATCCCCAGATGATTGGTTAGTTGAAACTACTAATGTTTTTTCGATTATATGCCATAAGAGTTACTTTTTTGGTGTAATACTTATTTTGTAATTTAAACATGTTCTACGACTTGGTATATTATTAAGGTTCCATTTCTATTAACTGTTTATTCACATTGCAGATATAAACTTGCAGAGTAAATCCCATTTGCTATGCAGTGAACTTAATCCGTACATAGATAAAACAAAGTCGCTACCGATGTTTGTATTCTTAGATCTTTTAACTGGTAGAATACTGATACCCAAATACATGAAACGTTTATTTGTGTTACACAAATGCTTGCGCTGATTGTCAAACCCACGACCTACAGCGCAGAAGGCAGAACTAATGAACTGTGAAACCAATGCTTAGGTACTCGTGTTAGTTATATTCAAACCCTTATTTTTTCACATTTATATGAAACTACCATTCCACCCGGTTTCGCTCGGATGGAATTTACTAATGAACAAATTGAGAAGTGTCTTTGCAAGAAATATTTAGTATTTTATCGTTCATACAAACGTTCTGCCAATTACGAACGCAACAAAAATAATCGCCAAATCCGTTGGTCCTTTCTTAAATGATATTTAATATATCTATTTTTATTATTTTTAATGTAATATTATTATATATATGAAGAAATGACAAATATTTTTTAACATTTTCAATAAATATTCTAGTTATGTCGTATCTTGTATTGGTATAATAGTATATTTACAAGTTAACAAAGTTGAAGATGCTAAATCTAAACTCGTTAAATGTAAATTCTGTGACTACATTCTAGCATGTGTAATATGTATTGAATTGCAAAGTTTTCAGAGTAAAAATAATGGAGCTAAGTGATTGGAAAGTATGAACAAATCAATTATATAAGCAACACGATATAGAGTTCGTTTGGGGAATTTTCCGTCACTAAACAGTAGTTTGTTGATGTCAGACCTTCTTAGATACACAGCGATCTGTACGTGTAGCGAGGTGCGAGGTCTTAATTGTTTTATCACGGAATCAGTTTCACCCGCGTAGTTCCCGTTCCCTTAGGAAAACGGCGATGAAATATAGCCTATGTTACTCGCTGATAATGTAGCTTTCGATTGGTGAAATAAAATTTAAAATCGGTTTATTGGTTTAGGCGTGAAAGCGTAACAAACAAACAAACAAACTCACTTTCGCATTTATAGTATTAGTTAGGATAATGCCTACACTTTCGATTCTCTGTGTGTTTGGCAAAGGCTTCCGTTGGAGGTCTTCTAAAGACCTTGTCGTATTGACGTTGTGACGAGCTTAGTTCTGTCACATTTAAAAAAATCGTGGACAGTGGCTTTGTATTAAAAGGAACTTTTCTTACTCTTCCGAGTTTGCGTTTTCATTAGCTTCGGAAGGCGTTCAACAATAAAGATAGGCATTGGACTGGCGACTTGAAAGAAGCGATGCTCAACTCAGCAGTTTCTGAATTCATCAATAAACAAGTGTTGTTGCCCCTACTATGTATGTTATCGTTATACAACGTTGTGCGTTTCAAACAAAGTACTTTCTTTTTTGCCTAACAAATCACCAAGAAATGATATTTTGGTTGGAAATTTCTTGGAGTATTATAACATGTTTACTATAGGTACTTTGAGTATAGTACATTATTGATATCTATAAGTAAGGATAACTGATCAGTGAATATTTCAGTCATCCATTCATTATTGTTTACAATCACATGAAAAAGTCGTATTTGTCATTACCCAACTTTTTATAATGGTGGTGAAAAAAAAAGGAATTCATTTAACAAGTTTCCATACTTTCATAATTTTCAATTAAATTGGCTTAACATCCCTGTCAGAGTAATGGGCGCAACACGATGCGACTTGGGTCTTCGCATACTTTAGTTGGGGATGACCCGAGTATTTTACCCGAACGTATTTATGTTGTTTATGGGCGGCGTTAACCACTTAACATCAGGTGTGCCGCCAGCTCGTCCCGTCACTAGTCGCAAAAAGTAAATAATACCTACTGACATTTAGCTGTTCCTATAGCAAGTGTTTCATAATACCCTACCTAGTAGGGGTAAGTAAGGGTAAGGACATGGATCGCCATGGTTTTTACTCCCGCTCAGCGGGACTATCTCAAATCTTTAGCCTTGTATGAACGAGGTCTCAACTAAGCACGTGCCATTTTCGTCCACCTACTTAATCTGAAGTAAATAGTCATTGGACAAACTGGTTCATCCATGAATATTTCATTCTCCACAAAAAGTATTTGAGATTCTTAATGTAGATATTGCCGTAAAGAGTGGTGGGCTTTTTTGTCCGTTTGTTTTAATTTACAACGGGCACAGCAGGGGCGCTCGTGTATTGGAGGAAGTAATTACCGTTTGCGGGTAGTATGATTATTACTTTTTTACTATGGGTTTGTAACCAGGACATCGGTAAGTGTCGTGAATTGTGACATTTCTTTGCAAGGATATAAATTTACGTATCTCGGGTAATAATTCAAAACAAAAAGGTAAATCTGAGGTTGTACGTTGTAATATGCTCAGTCTATTGCTGTTATTTTCTATTTATTTTAGATAGTTTTTGTAAGGGTTCGAATCAAACTTATTTCGAATTTAATTAAGGATTGTCGTATAAATATATGAATTAAAATTAACACGGCAGTAAAATAAGTGGAGCTACACGTACCTATTAGAATAAACTGGGATAGTAATTAAGGTACTACTATAATACTTACGAAGGTTTTACTAATAAGTATATTGTTTAATCGTATAATCATTTTATGACTAGTCAACACTGGAAGTAGGTAACAGGACCTTGAATACAATTTAGTTTAAATAAGCTAAGAAAACTTACTAAGAATAACTCTTATCCAAAATAACAATTCATCATATATTAGGTTGTGCCTAAATAAAAATATCTAAAAATTTACAAATTACGATCATTCAATGCATTCTAGCAGGGCCAACATGCTTGGATTTTTTACATACTACTTGATACACTGCTTTTGTTTATTTATATTTATAGCTAACCTTAGCTAAATATGTAATTTAACAAAAAGAACGTTAGCGTAATAAACTACCGCCGTCTAATGTATAATTCGATCCAGTGATATTCTTTGCTTTATCACTCGCCAGAAACGCTATCAATGCAGCCACATCTTCCCCTTCCACCGGCCTCTTCAACGGCATATTTCCCACAACGTTCTGCGCAAAGTGGACCAGTTGCTCCTCATTCAACCCTATATCCTTCAGCAAATTAGTTTTCACAAATCCAGGATTCACAGAATTAACTCTCACGCCATCTGGCGCAAGCTCAAGAGCCACGCATTTTGTGAACTGGTCCAAAGCAGCTTTCGATGCGTTGTAAGCTAAGGCCATAGTACTGGGCTTCGTGCTCGCTATGCACGACGTGTTTACTATACAACCTTTGCTTTTAATCAGGTGGGGAACAGCCAGCATCGTTAAATGGTATACGGATCTCATGTTTGTAGCCATCACTTTGTCGTACGAATCCATTGTTGAGTTTTTAATGCCCCCCATCGCGATGATTCCAGCGTTGTTCAACAAAATATCCAGTGTTCCAAAGTGTTCGATTGTTTCATTTACGATTCGCTGGGTGTCCACATCGTTCGTGACGTCGGCGGTGATCGCCAGAGGTTTTATTCCCTTTGATTTTTCACAATATAAAGCGATTCTGTTCAGATTCTTCTCGTTTCTTCCAACTAGCACTAATTTTGGCGATAATTTCGATAAATATATGGCTGTGGCAGCACCTATTCCAGAACTGGCACCGGTTATTATAATAACTTTATCCGTAAAATCCATTTTTGTTTGGTTAGTGTTTATGAGCCAAACGCGCTTGCGCTGTGCTAACAAGGTCAAACAACTAAGGAGTGTTGCCGCTTTATTTACTTATTTTCTTCTATGTTTTTATATTTAATCAAAATAATAAGGTTGAATGAAAATATAACTTTTGTATCTGCGGCCTGGGGTTATATGACAACAGATTTATATTCAGATTACGTAATTTCGATCACATTGCCGTTTCCGTAAGAAGTCTTACTAATTAGATAACTAGAATGCACCATTTGTAATATCGACCAATATAAATAATTAAGATGTTGTTTTAAAACGAAACCATATTCAAGATGGTGGCATAAAACCTGAAAATAAAATATTGAGGTTACCCTATAAAGGTTTGAGTATTTTCCATTAGGGTTTCAAGTTAATATAATATCTGCTATTATAGATAACAACTAGAAACCGTAATTTTCCTTAGCGGTTTCGAGTTACCAGTTCGAGTTCTAGGCAAAAGTTAAAGATAATATTTGTCTTAAGCAAACACAAAAATAAATAACAATAGTAACGAAATTAAATGTACAATTAAAATACATACAAATTTTGATTTAATCTTGATCAAACGACGAAATTTTGTAAATTAAAAAATTAATCAAACCTATATTATTTAAAAATTTATTAAAGATAAATAAACAAATAATCATCCTTGAATGTTCTTGTAAATATACAGGTTCATAAAAACACGAGTAACAATAGTTACCATAGTAGGTTATTTATTTATTTGTTGGCAACACCGGTCACAATAGGATAGAGTACTATTTATTATTCTGTGAGGATGACTCAAGCGCGAAGCACGTGATTTTGTCCAGCAGATGTTTTATAGATGTTTTGTTTTGTAATATGTAGTTACATATTGTTTTCACACTATATCAGCCTTCTCCAGAGTAAATAACCGGCTGGTATCGAAGTTTTCCACCCTAAGATGACTAGTCAACACTGGAACACGGCTTATCAAATAGTTTACCCAGGAGCGATATATTAATGTGCCCACCGAAGCACGGAATCGTTCTTAAAATCCCACAATACGGTCACCCATCCAACTACTGACCGGGTGGAGCAATGCTTAAATTAGATGAAAAGAACGTCTAGACAAGCCAGGCCACTAGCTCGCTTATTCTTTCCACATATCGGTTATATTATTAAGTAATACTTACTTTTTTATGCATCAAAAGTGACGGGACGAGCTGAGACGGGACGACGAGGCACATCTGATGTTAAGTGGATACCGCCGCATCACAATCAAAATAACTGGAAAACATACAATATGTCATCTAATTAAGCGAAATTGCGTGTTTTGCTACTATTGAAGTCGCTTTATTTCGACTTTAAATCCGTTAGGTACTTGTTAAACCATTCACTAGTTAATAAAATATTTATAGAATACAAACTTCGCCCCGCAGTGTTACCCGCAGTTAAAAAATCAATATAAAACGATGGGAACTACTGGAAGTTGTGTTTATAATAATAATGTTTATTGATCAGAAACACATTTTACAATTTAACTTAATTTATCAGTGTAATCATAATTAATACATGTACCTAAGTTGCAGGGTTATTCCACGCACGAAAGAGTAACATACAGACAAACTTTCGCTTTTATGATATTAGTATGATAAAATAAAACTATTTATGGCCCACTCCTACCGCGACAATAAAAGAGAGAACTCACACATTTTTCAAACTGGGAAAATATATGGGCCTGCAATTGAATTTCACACATGATTTGATCCGCTGGAAAACGGAAAATCCAACGGTTTTCGAATTCGGAAAGCATTTGTCAAATAACGGCGGGAAAACAGACCGCGGTGTTGCCAGCGAAGGGTCGCCATGTGTCAAACGGGAAATAGTTATTTATGGACGCCATTCACAAATTGCATTCGGCCGAATTGATATATTGGAATGTTTTATATGTAAATGTAGGCGTAAGACGGATGGGTTGCCCCACAAACGGATAACTATCAGATGATTTATTCGTATCAATGTATTTTACATCTGGGAATCTGTGTATAAGTAGTTATAATAATAATATATCTTTATTTCACGCTACTCATAAAAAAGTACCTTTGAGATGCAGTTGCAAGGGATATACTCAACAAATATAAATTAAAACTTACGGTACTGTTAACTAACCTTACATAAAATAATCAAGAAATCCCTGTAATGTATAGAACTAGCCGGTACGCTTTTACTTGCTTTAATGTTGATTTTATCAATCAATTTATTTCTGGATGAAACTAGTGGTAGGTACCTCTATTTCCTTTTTTGTACCCCTGAAAACGTGTAAGAATAATTTCGTGATGAAATTTAAGGCGCGAAAGCGTTACAAACAAATAATTCGTATATAATATTACAAGTTAGGATATATTTTAGTGTGTTTCTTTGCACCGCCTCTGCACTAGGATTCCCTGTGTCGCAGATGTCATGGACCCTCGCTTCGAAGGCAGGGCTACTACTAACTAAGCCACGGAGTCTAGACCCAAGGTCATGCCGGTTTCTTCACAATGTTTTCGGTGAAATTTCGAGAAGTTGTAATTAAAATAAGTAATTATAAACATGAAATATTCGAGTCAAAACTCATTAAGATCAAATGGCAATTTTGTCACCGGTTGACCCGACTAACTGTCATGATTTGCAAATTGACAATTAGCTGTCAAATGACATTTGCGCAAGTGCTAACCCCATAGATACACAGTTCCAGTTTTTAAAAGCGCTCAATTTTTTTTCTTTCTTCTGGCTTCGCAATTCTATGCATTTGAAAGCGCTCAATTATTCTACTGAAATAACTGAGTATGAATCCTTATTCTGATAGCTTCCAAATTCCGATTGGTTCGCTTTCAGATGTCATCGCTACGCGCTACCGCGTCCGCCCGTACATTACCTACATGAAACATTCAGGTTTATGTGCGCAGCGAGAGATGGCGCTATTACTGCGATCTATGGCACTTCCGCCTGATCTATCGGCTAATATCCCGATTGGTTGTTTTGGTTTACCTTTACATAATATAATGCGGGTAAGCATTAGGCAGGAGCGATAGCATGACCAATTTTAATTTAGCGAAAACATTTTTGTTACTTTGTTTTTTTACGCGGAGAGCATATAAAAAAATTTTCTTTTATAAAATTTCGACCCTTTGATTACAAATTGATTAGTGCTTTTATTTGTTAGTACTTGTAGTTTTATTGGGAATTATTTAATACTGAAAAGAAAGGATTTCGTGTTTTAGTGGAAGACGTTGCACCAATGAGTTTATTCCGCATTTTTCTTGCTATAGCATTATTTTAAATACCCAGAATAAAAAAAATTACGTTTATTACCTGTCTATAATACTTGTGTGAGTCTTTTATGAAATATACCTACGTTTTGTTGGACTGGTCACCTTGAATAAGGATTGAATTTTATCCACCGACATTGATATCGTTTTAAACTTAAAAACATTCGCGAAAACAACGTTTGAAATAGTCGATGATATCACTTCTCAAGCGTCCCATAATAAATAGGCAGCAATATTGATTACCTGTAAATTTTTCATGCTTAACATTACAAGGGAGAAACAAATTAAAAGTAAATATCGAGGCGCTTGTAATTAATAAAAAAGAGCGTGAATTTTTCTCAATTCGCCGTGATCCAATAAAGAAATGCAAATGAAGTGCGGCTAAGAAATATTGCGCTAGAATAGGGATGTCATAGTTCTAGGGATGCCATCTCGTTTATCGATATAAATCTGCCAGAAATCTGAAAAAACAACGCGTTGGGAATGCGGTTGTTTCTTCGTTTTGACCACATATCAAGTAAAGTCCGAGAACAAACTTAATTATTATCACTATATTATTTACTCTATAATCAATCATTTATTAATTTGCACTTGGTTATTCATTTGTTACAATAATAAAAGTTTCTCATATGAACCTTTGTTGGGGTTTCTCATATGAACCATCAAATAAGGTGGTACTACAGGGGCGTGGTAATTTGTAAGTATTATTCGTTCCATATTAGTAATGGAAAAATATTGCCAAATATCAGTAGGAACCACAAATATCGTTACAAAAAAGTATACTATAATCGTACGATACACAAACCTTAAGGATTTAAAAAAAAAATTAAAAAAACGATCTTTAAGATACTTATTCTTATAGTTTTATGCTTATAGTTTTAAATTGTCTAGATACGTAAGAAATAAATCTGATATATCGACATTCGGCCCCACCTCTATCGAAGCAACACTAGGTCCCCAGCGGTATTTGGATTGTAAAAAAGTTTTTATTGCTAATTCCTTTTCGTCTGTACTTATTTGCTGTTGCTGCTGGTTTATAATCTGTGGCTTTACGGCTTCCGTTGTCAATCTACCCGCAATTCTCTTTTTACAGCCTATCAATGGTGGCTGAATTTTGATTGTAAATTAGAAATTAGTGAGTTTGCGTTGCTTGCGTAAAAACGATTTTTCACCTTAGGAAGATAGTAAGTTATGTGTTAGAGTTTATAAGTATAAATAGTATAAAAATTAAATACTGTAAAGAAACAGTAGGTACTGAATATTGGTTAGATAAGTATTGTGCCTTGTTTTGATGGAATGTGCCCGAAACGATTCCTATCCAACGGAAATGTTCAAAAATATTTTAAAACAATTTTCTGACTGTAAAATCCTTCAAACCATATGACATAAAATATTTGGTAAAACAATACAATATAGTTTTCCCCTCCGATCACTTTTTTTAATGGAATGAATGTGACGGGACGATAACAATTGCAATATGACTTAGGTCCTCCCCGACCGAAGTATGAGAAGACCCAAGTCGCATCCCGTTGCGCCCGAGACCCGAGACAAGGATATTACTTCCTATGCGCAAGTGATTTCACCGGCACCCACAACCTTCCACCGGAACACAGCAATGCGAGTGCAACACTGCTTGGCGGCAGATTACCAGTTGTGGAGGCAGTACTTCTCCGGGCGAACTTTGCACAAGTTGGCTATGAGGCTAAATCTTTTTTTTGTTGTGTTGGTAATAGTCAGGACAAGATTTATAGGCAAGAAATCACTCGGGAAATCCACGGGAAATGTAGGAAATAGGGGAAAAATTAAGTGTTTTTACAGCCACGACATTTGACAGCCGATGGTCAAATTGTATTATAAATCAAGACAACATTCTGCTGTGTCAGCTAGTGAAAAACATTAAATAGTCGATAAAAAGATTATTAAAAAAAAATTCTAATGCAAAAATTGGAGATGCCGGGGATCGAACCCGGGGCCTTTCACATGCAAAGCGAACGCTCTACCACTGAGCTACATCCCCTAATGGTTTAACGTGGTAATGTTATGATGAAGTCGGATTTATTCAGAAACATCTGACTACAGTATAATATTCTGAAATTAACTGTAACTCTTTCCCGCGACTTTGTTCGCGTGCAATTTAAGTTTTTTTATGTGTCCATTGAATCTATGTAACAGAGAAAGTCCCGTCAGAATCATTTCAGCCGTTTCGGAGATTAGCTATTATAGAACAAAACAGATTTAGACAGACAAAAAAAAAGTTGTTTTATTTTGGTATAAGTACTACCGAATATTCTTTCAAATGCATTCAGTAAAAAGCTTTTATTTTGACATTACAAACAGACACTTCAATCGTATTTAATTGTATAGATATAGATAATAAACCAACAATACCACCTGATTTCAACCTTAACAATGAAATCAACAAAAGAAATAATTAATACCTGCAATCAATTGTCTTTCATTGTATTACGTACGTCGGTATGGGCACAGATATAATAATACTATACTAGTAGTATGGGGAGATTAGTGCGACCAGCGCTGGTTCAGTAGTAGGACCAGCGACCTTCAGATTCAAAGTCGGCGTCTGTACCCCTGGGCCACCACGCTTGCTTGAAAATTAATATCTCAATTGGAACGACAGTAATGGAATCCAATTGATTAGAATTAAACCATATTAGTAAGGAAATTCCCCGAATTTTACTATAGCCAAATTGAAGATCTTCAGTACTAAATCATTCACGTCAGGGGATGCAGTTAAAACTACTGCATATTCTGTAAACGACCGTTGTGAAATTCCATGGGCCCATAAAAATATCTCCGCGTTTCTAAGGGGATTTAACCCATTATATGAGCATTAATATAGTTATTTGCAAGTGCATATTAAAATGTCTGTGACTAGAATTGTTGATCCATAAAATCCTTAAATAGTTTACATGATCTGTGTGCATGTAATGTGCCTGGGGAGTTCCTGTGACACGTTATATGCTCACGAATATAAACGTTTAAATAATAAACGTTTAAACACTCATACCTCTGCACTAGGATTCCCTGTGTCGCAGATGGCATGGACAAACACAGAAACATAAGACAAACACCCAAGACCCGAGAACAAACTTCATGCTCACCACACAAAGTATGCCCCGGCCGGGAATCGAACCCGGGACCCCTCGCTTCGAAGGCAGGGCTACTACCAACTAGGCCACGGAGCCGTCAAAATGCTCACGAATATGTGTACATGCATGTGTAAAATTTGACGTGTCCAAATGATACTTGAGATCTAAAGGAATAAATGAGTTTGACTTTTGATAGTTTACATAAAATAGTTTACATGATGGCATGAAATTTAGAAAAACACTGTCTTTACAGATAAGCAAGAAGTTGAGGGTACTCGCGTTCGCGTTCAGACGGCTCCGTGGCTTAGTTGGTTCGATTCCCGGCCGGGGCATACTTTTTGTGAGCATGAAGTTTGTTCTCGGGTCTTGGGTGTTTATCTTGTGTTTCTCTGTTTGTCCATGCCATCTGCGACACAGGTAATTCTAGTGCAGAGGTATGAGTGTGTGTGTAGGTGAGCGACGGGAGTACCGTCAAATTCTTGCTTTTAATTAAACATGTGCTGAATGGTAGACATTTTTATACCTTACTTAACTTTCTGACTTTGTTATTAAAAACGTGTTTGTGCCTGCGACTTTCCTCCCAGAGCACCAGATTAAAAAGTAACTTAATGTGTTCATACAACAGTGAAACTTCCATCATCCGGCAAGTTTTTCATTACTAATCATCCTCCACCACCCCCACCCGGGACAGGGAGGCTTTCATGCCGGTCACGTAGATTGTACGTGAGAGACGAAGGTATTACGGCTAGTGGTGTCCTATATTAGCGATTACGGATACGGAACAGTCCGAGGTTTCATTATTTCATGTATATATTGGAATCTCGCAAGTTACGATAAGAACGCTGATAGCGTGATGTTAGGTACATCCATTATTTAAAATAATTTATCTGAAACCTGATAAACAGGGTGACCATAAAATTTAGGACATTGCTTAGCATAATTTTTTATATTACAAGTAATAAAAAAAAGAATACTCGATAATAAGTCCTACTCATAGGATTCCTTTATTAAATTTACTACTTTCGTAATAATTAAATATGATAAAGGTTTTCGGGTATATGTGATAATCTAGAAATTACAAAATATAATAAAGGAACCATTTTCATTGTTGAATGAAATGAACGCAAGTATTCCAAGATCACCTTTACTGCGTATTTTTGCCTCGAACCGCGTAACGAGTTGCAATACCGCTGCGCTAATTAATGTTATAGGTTATTCATTACTAATAATTAGTTAAAGGGTACGTAATTGGTAAATTACACGACCTAAGTGGTTTGATTATCGGATTCCGTGCGGTGACATCAGCTATTAAATCTATAATCCAACTCAGGGTGGGTTGGATTATATTTTTTTAACACGAACTTCTGCAAACTAACGCTTGAAACCATCAATTAATATATTGTAAAAAGAAACTAACAACATCATTTAGTTTGCAAACATGCGTCGTGTTTCTTTCACCAAGTAGACTATAGTCACAAATTAATCGCAATACTCAATTATGTACTAATAATTGAGTATTGTACAAGTATTGTATAATAGTCAATTTCAATAGTTATTTAGTAATAACATGATATCAACTGTTTGCCCAGTTTTGCAGGCAATTTTTTTTTCACTTCGCGTAAGTACTGCTAATATACTATTCTTCTGTAAGGTCCACTCTGTTGCAAAATCAATCTACTTACTAATTTCGCTGCGGTTATCCAATGAAGTGTTATTTCTTTTTCTTTTTCTTTCACTTTTCCGTAACCGAATTCCGTATATTGGTATAGATTACGGAAAGGTTACATCACTATCTCCCAGGCCCAGCTCATATCTACACAAGTTCGTATAAGATTCGAGGAAATAATGTTTTTGGTGTGATGGAAAAATACATTTCAACTTTATTCTGTTTATTGTATTTTCTTCGCACGTTATTAGAATTCTAATTCTAAAGAATTTTGAGAAGAATTTTACTTCAATATACACTATTATTAAAATAAACATAGAATAATCTAAACAGATGATAAAATGGGAGTCTTTATCGCTGAAATTAACCTTTGTATGGATAAGATAATATGAGTCGTGTAGAATCAAAATCGCCTCCGTGGATATCAGCCTCTAATGACCCCACTGCTGGGACACCAGCCTACTCTCGATAAGTAAGAGTGAAAAATAAATAGTAGTAATAATAAATTAATATTCATGGAAATTTCACACAACGCCTTAAACTAAGCTTGTACTATGGGACTTGATAAGTGATAGAATACTTATATAGTATTTCTTTTTCTAAATGCATACAGATATACATATTAACACAGAACAGATAATGTTTGTCACACAAATGCTTGTACTGAGTGGGAATTGAACTCACGCCCTTAGCGCAGAAGGCAGAGCTAGATTGAATGAGCTTTGATGTACCACGGAATCTGAGTTGGTAGATGTCACATGTCTTTGAGTTTTTGGTTCCAGATCATGCCAGTTTCTTCACAATGTTTTCTATCACCGTTTCGAGAACGTGTATACATATTTTTTTGAACCAGCTACCAGCGTTTGTACCCCTGGGCCTGGAATCTATTTATCACAGGGAAATACCCTGCCTATGAGACTGGCGTGAAGATAATACTCCTTCCAATATACCTTGGGATGCTGGTCACGTGCACCCCCTGTGTACAATCTATAGGATCACCTTGTATATCTGTCTTGTGTTGAAGCTATAGATCATCCTGTATAGGATATTGACGGCTCCGTACTTGTAACTAAACGAGCTTCAGGTTCGATTCCTGTTGAGGGCAAATATTTGTGTTGAATAAATAATCCTTCATATATAAAATACGAACATTGTTTCTACGTATGTGAAACCATTTATACAATATTTTGTAAAAAGCTAAGAATGTTCTTAGAACTGAAATGTTTTGTGTAAAACCGAATAATTTTGAAAGATTAGTCCGTTATTAACTTATGTACCCAAAAAAGTACCTAAGTACCTACTTAATGGCGCTGTGTGAAATGTCCATTGAAATCATTATTAATGAACTATTTTTTAAAATATCAAAATGGTGTCTCTAAACCGAAGTAAAAACGTTAGAAAACGTTAGAATTACGATTACGTTTGATATTATTTGTCTCATCTAGAATTTTGTGACAAAATATGCAGATAATGATACGTATGCCTTCTTTAGCTTGAGTAGTCAACTCTAGTGTCAGAGTTTTCAAGAAACCCAAGGGCCTCCAACGTGGCTTATCAGCTTGTCCTCCGTAGTACGGGAAACAAGTCAAATGTCACAAACGGGCACCCATCCAAATATTGGCTGGGTGGAGAGTTGCTCAACTTAGATACGAGTAATATGCAAAGAACATCTGAGCAAGCTTCGCTATGAGGTATTTCATGAACCACGCTGTCTCCACTGCGCGCCGTCGGCGATCGATACAACGACGTGACTGGAACTCTGAACGAGACCTCTGCTCAATAGCTACGTAGTTCAGTTGGTAGGCCTTACAAGCGTGATGTCTCGGGTTCGATTATATGCTGGGGCAGGCAACAATTAGGTACTGCACTTTGATCTGAGCGTGCCTTTGGAGAGCTGAGAGATCCTGGAATGCGTAGAGGTCGGCCACTGGAGAGGTGTAGGTAAAAGTTTGACAACCCCCAGGATAATCAGTGTACCTATATGTTGCAGATTCCCCTACGACACCAAAGCAAAGCTAGGTAAGCCTAAAGGATATTCTTGCGATTCGCAACAACTAGGTAATCTATTAGAACATTCTCGCAATTATTAAGAACAACCAGAAAATATATTAGAACATTCTCGCAATTCTCAAGAACAACTAGGTAATCTATAAGAACGTTTATTTATTTACTTATTGACACTTCATAGGACATACTTATATCAAATTATACAACAAAAAGTGGGCTTAATGCTAAAAGCATTTTCTACCAACCAACCTCACCGGTCGATATAAAGGTTGGCGTGCTAACAATTAAAATATATATATTTATAAAGAGACAGACAACAACATTGTCGCAAAGCAACGACATTAATCATCTCTAACTTCAGTAGGACAATACTTGAGTCGTAATGTTGTTTATGGGCGGTGGTAACCACTAAACGTCAGGTGGGCTGTTAGCTCGTCACTATAGTTGTATGAAAAAATGTTGTGTGTTTTACGTAAATACGTGTACGTAAACGGAAATTATGTGACGCAGCAAAAACAACCTCAAAATGTCGGCGCTTCCGGAATGAGCTCACTCAAGGACACAAATTTTTTGATCCTTTAGCTATCGAGTTGTGTACTTAAATTTTGTATGTAAATGACAGATGACAGATGATAGAACATCAAACTGTATCCCCCCATTTTGTTAACAGTTTCTGAATTGCTCCCCTATTGGACCAAATTTAACGACTTTTTCACGTTAAAACACCGTGATTCTCAAGAAGTAGGACCTGACCACTACTTCAGCAGGCGTACACATACAGGACATCGATAATTCACTATTTTGTTACGTGAAATACGTACAAACTAAGAGACTTTAGAGGTATTTGGCACTAACACACCCTCTTCGCAGAAGAACCACGTGCAGTGATCGACCCGTCGGCGACGTGACCGGACCGCGACGTGACTGATGCCCATTGTGTTTTGTCATAGCTGCAGGTACGAAGGAGCTATATAGAGATCACAAAACTTACCCAAGCTCGCTTAGTCTGTGTATAGTAAACTTACAATGCTGACCGTATAGCCAACACTGGGAAACTTGTAGACGGGATTAAAACATAGAACATAATGAATTGGATTTAAAGTGATATATATTTATCTAGAAAACTCTTTATTTACATATAAGTAAATTACAGAAGCTTGTTAAGTACAATTGGAAAACTTATTGCTTCGCAATCGCTTTAAAAACAGTTTTATAAACAAGAAGTAATTTTATTGTAGGTTTCAATGTGATTTAGGTATTATACGGTTACGTCCATACTCAAGGTATAATTTTTGGGTCTTTTCGTACATGGTCAGGTCGGGGACGTTTCTTTTTGAATAAACTATAATGTGTGAAATTATAAATTTTTATTTCTTTTGTCTTGGACATTTGGTGTAAAAGATTTTCTGTCTTTAATCTGAAATAAAATGATAACAATAATAATATGTTGTTGGCCGTTGATGGCCTTGACAACTTTAGGGAAATTTTTTAAGTCTTTTATGGGCTTTTAAGGAAAGTCTTAAGTCAAAGGTTGTTATGAAGAAGTTGCCGGTTTATCAGGTGGGCCATCACATCAACCTTGGCCAGATACAACAAAAAAAAATCGCATGTTTGTTTCGAACCTTCGAGAGTCAATTATACCACGCTCACAGTACATAACACCAGTCGTAAAGACGTGTCTACCTCTGTCCGTGCGACCACGTGCCGTGATCGATCCGGCGACGTGACCGGCCCGGGACGTGACTATTGCCAGTATTTGTCTGCTGCAAAGGGCATACGGCAAGTAATATAAATTGCCATATTTTCTTTCCCAGTTACTATGTCAAGTATGGGGAGTCATTATCAAGGACGTCGCGTCCGTTGGAAGATCGATTATCGGGCATGACTATCGCATCGATTTATCTAAGTTAAGCTTGTATTTATCTAAGTTAAGCTTGTATTTATCTAACTTAAGCTTGTATTTATCTAAGTTAAGTAATTAGACTGGCTTAATCTGGTTTCATCCGGTTAGTAAGATGGGAAGAACGATAAGATGGTTTTACGAAACTAGCTTGCAGCCCATCTGATTTTAAGTGGTTACTATCGCCCGTACAATAACAACAACAAATTTATTTGTAACCAAAGAAAGATACTAAGAAATTAAAGGCAAAGTAGTCACTAGTATTACTTGTATGTTACATTGAATGAAATTATTGTTTAACATTGATTTTAATTGAATTTGTGGGTCCTAAACTAGAAATACTTAGAAGTAAAAAAAAAATATTTTGCGTTACCAAACACAGGTGGGAATAAAATTGTTGAATGTGGTTTAGTAACCGCAGGAAAAAGGCTACCACTCAGCGTATGCTGCATCAGCGGTGTCGCTAATTCAGCGCTGGTTTTCTGTGGCACCATAGTATTACTTAGTTCTAAGAACGCATGCTCTCGTATTACGTATAAATATATAAAAAAAATAATTAATGACGTTTCCCAGTAATTTTTAAGAATTCAACGGAAATAAAGATGTTTTGACTTTGACTTACTAAATATTATCCTTGTTAGAACATCTAAGTTTGATTTATAATTTTCTCTCTAGTTTAATTTTTATGTAATACTAGCGACCCGCCCCGGGTTCGCACGGGTAGTAAAGCATCAGTGTCGTATCAGAAACTACCCGTGCGAAGCCGGGGTGACTTGCTAGTGTATTATACATATAAACCTTTCTCTTGAATCACTCTATCTATTCAAAAATACCGCATCAAAATCCGTTGCGTAGTTTTAAAGATGTAAGCATACATAGGGATATAGGGACAGAGAAAGCGACTTTGTTTTAAACTATGTAGTGATACTCGTAACTATATTGTAATAACATTACGTAACTGTTTGTTTGCTAGAATGAAATAACGTTGGTAGTTAACTTATATATTACCTTAAACTCACATCAAAACACTATCACTTCAAGGGGTGGATTTTAGGGTGGTAATGATATAAAAAATAGGCCTTCACCCCCTACCTGTAGGCACGCGGGACGCATAGTAATGCCCCGGGGTTAAAAGCCTCGTAAGGGTGCTACTTCAGTAATTCTTCAATTAGGACGTGACGAGGAGCTTATACGGATTGATCGAAAAATGCGGTAGTTATTGTGATGGTAGCGGGGACCCGGGTTCAATATCCGGTGATGAGCATGAAGTTGACTCTCGGGTTTTGGATGTGTGTGTTCATTCTAACAGATACAGAAATACATGTATAGATAAACTATGAATCTATACAAATAAATAAAACTAAAGTGTCTGTTTGTAATGTTAATAGAATAGCTTTTTACAAAATACTTTGATAGCATATACGGTAAAAGTAACAAAAAATCAATTATAATATAAAAAAAAAATCCGTCTATGAAATGAAATGAACGTTTACACTCTCATACCTCTGCCCTAGGATTCCCTGTGTCGCAGATGGCATGGACAAACACAAACACCCAAGACCCGAGAACAAACGTCATGCTCACCACACAAAGTTTTCCCCGGCCTGGAATCGAACCCGGGACCCCTCGCTTCGAAGGCAGCGCTACTACCAACTAAGCCAAGGAGCCATCCGTCTGGGTGTTTGTTCCGGCTGATCTCCGAAACGGCTGGACCAATCAGTCCCTACTCAGTGCCCCCTGGGTGGTGCGAAAGGAGGAACCCAGAGTAACAGTAGAACTTCTACCAAGTTCGTCCCGAGAACTGCCTCTACCTGGTAATCTACCGCCAGGAGCACTCGTGGTGCTATGTTCCGGTGGAAGGGTGTGCGTGCCGGTGAAATTGCAGGCACTTGAGGCGTAACATTCCCGTCTCATAGTGACGGGTGCAACGAGATGCGACTTGCATCTTCTGCGTTATATGCTCACGAATATTTGCATGTGTAAAATTTGACGTGTCCAAATGATACTTGAGATCTAAAGGAATAAATGAGTTTGAGTTTGAGTTTGAGTTTAATACTTTAGTAGGGGAAGACCCGAGTCGTATTTTTATTGCTCATAAGAGATGTTCAGTTCCTCGGAAATATCTTTCACTAGCGACCCGCCCCTGCTTCGCACGGTTAGTAGAGCATCAGTGTCGTATCAGAAACTACCCGTGCGAGTTTCTAGTACTATACAAACAAAGAAACAAAGTCACTTTGGCTTTTATAATATTCGGTGGATAAAAATAACTTAATGTAATAACTAGAAATAAGTGATGGAATATATTATGATATAAGATAAACCTTCCTCTTTAATCACTATCTATTGCTGAAAATTGCATTAAGATACGTCGCGTAGTTTAAAACATCTAATCATCTTTGTTAATACTATGTAAGGATCGTCAAATGCCTTCTGGATTACACTATCAAAGGAACGCTTTTCATAAAACATACAATATGTTGCCTTCGGTTGTGTAAATCTATTAATCTCTATGAGATTGAAATAAAACAGCATTAGGACAAAAGCGAATTATTTCTCGTAGCATACTTGAGGGTCAGCGTCCAGTTTTTGTGGTTATTATTAAAAAGATTCTTGTAAGTGGTTTACGATTGGAAGAGACATATTGTGGGTAGCCACTGGGGCCAGGAACTAGCGGGAACATTACGCTTATCATAGATAAAAAATTCTTTAATGCTCACATAAATATCTAAACTATCTAAATTATTACATTTATCTAAATTCAAAATTATATTACTTAATGGTGGAAACTTCGCTGGTCTATGTATTTTTACAAGTATCACTTATTATTTTTCGGTTTTATAATATTAGTGTGAAATAATTTGCTGGTCTGTAAAATAACGGTTACGAATTACTATTACTATTAAAATAAAATAAAAGCAACCATTTACCCGCGCATCATTTTGCACTAAGAATCTCTGTGTCACAGGTGGAATGGACACACTTATACAACATGATTATTAAGATGTCGGCACCCGGAATGCAGAAACTATTTTACCATTTCCAACCACTGATTAGGAAATCAAGGGTCACCAAGATACAGGCTTCGGTTAGTTTGGGACCCTCTATTAATTAAGGAAACTCAATGTTACATATTTATTACTTTGTACTTAGTTTTAGTTATATATTTTAGTTAGTTAACACAAGTTAGCTCATAATTTTTTGTTTGGAGTTGATCTTTTGTACGTCCGAGAGGACAAACTGTTGTTTCATAAACCGTTACTTATAAGATATACCTACACAGTTTAACAATAAAATATATTCTTATTCTTATAGTTTTAGTGTAATATGAGTATCTCTCTTTGTTGATAAATAAATTTGTATTTTTATTTGTATTCCCGCTCATTTCGTGGCCCGTTGTAATGGCTACCCCGAGAAGGGAGGTAATGGCGACTCCGACTTGCCCATTCCGTGTGACATTACATCGTAAATCATACACTAATCCACACCGGTATGATAAATAACTTTTTATTGGCTTTTGTATTAGTGCAAATGTTGGCGGGAGATGAGAAATTTTTATGCGAATGCAACAAAAAAGAACGCTTACACCCCTAAGTGTGTTAGGACGCTGCACTAGGATTTCCTGTATCACAGAAACAGGATAAACACCCAAGACCCGAGAACAAACGTCATGCTTACCACACGCACCCCGTCGCATCGAAGTCAGTCGTACATAAATTACTTTTTTTACTTTTGTTCACTTTAAGTAATTGTCACTAATGATCTCAAAATCATAATCATTCAATCATTTGATTCGAATATCATCGAAAATTCTTATAACCTTATGATATATCTCGATGGAGTAGAAAATAAGACAAGAGCGTCTAAATAATACTTTGTCAAAAACAAATCTCAATGACAAAGTTTTCAAACATCTCGACTCAAAATTGTCGAGTATTTATCGAATCAAAGTCGATTCGCATCGATACCTATAAATACAGATCGTAAAATCATCGACTATTGGCGTCTTCGTCAGCGGCTTAATAAGTTTCTGCTTACTTGTTCATCATCACTAAGTTTTTATAGCCCTACCCTACTGTCCAAAGATCACGCAAATGTGCCCCATATCATCTACAGCGTAAAGTTGAATTTCACCCGCCGTAACTAAGACCAGGGCTGTCACTTCCTGCCAATTTAATGAGAATTTTATTTCAATGGGTTGTAGGTTCGTTTCTGAATGTTTGGTACGACATCAAAGGGGTTACAGGCAAGTGGAAGAACAGCTTCTTACTTGTAGTTCCGACTCACTTATTTTGTCCATACTAAGACAATGTATGCGACGAATTCGACGGCCAATTCAAAAAAACATGCGTTAGTACATCTGAGTTGTTAGGGTAGCCACTATTCATTCATTCTTTGAGGCTAGTTTGTTTCTTATGTTGTTTTAGATTGGCCTCAGCGTTCAGTTGGTGGTAGCTCTGCTTTCTACGCTGTGGTTCGTGGGTTGAATTCTACTAAGGACAAGCATTTGTGTGAGAAACAGATGTTTGTTATGTGTCTGGGTGTTAATATGTGTAATAAGTATGTAATTACAAAAAAAGTACCTACTATATACGTATTCTATCATTTTTTTGATTCCCATAGTACAAGCTATGCTACCACCAGGACAAGTATTTATGTGACGACCATAGATATTTGTTCTATGTCTGGGTGTTAATATTTGGTATATTTATGTAATGTATTTATAAAACAAGTAGATGATACTATCTAAGTGTTCTATCAGTTATCTAGTTGCTATAGTACAGGCTTTGCTCAGTTTGGAGCAATATCTATATATTGCTCTCGCAGCGTCTCTGCCAGTATGTATGTTTAATTTTGATTTTGATGAAACATTTTGATATATTATTGTATATAATTTTTATATTTTTTGACGTCCAATCCCTTTATGTTATCGGTATATGGACCAGGGAAATCTTTTGAATATTGGTAAAATAAATGGAAATGATAAAAACGTTACAGTCATTTATGTATAATAATTACAATATCATTTATAATAAAATATTGTGACATTTTGAACGCCTAGACACGATCACGATGTACCTATTGTACATGTGATTTTTTTTTTAATTCCTTATCTTTATCTTATCTTTGTATATGCATAAAAGTGTTAAAGACTACTATTTGTAGTATACTTATCATTATTATCATTCTATTATAGTTTAATATCTACACAGCATTGTGACAACCCTAGCAAATAGTCGGCAGAATAAGAACAGACACACATTTCGGTCCTCATATTTTAAGTCTATTGTTCTTCTGCTTGACACCTAAATCAGAATAAACCTCCAGAATTTATCATATTCACGCCTTCTACCATTGACTCTTACCGAACACAAAAAGAGCAAATATTAGACTATATCACGTCACACTAATATTATAAAGGCGAAAGTTTGTGTGTATCTGTGTGGGTGTGTATGGGTGTTACTCTCTCACGCTCAAACGGCTCAACGGATTTGTATGAAATTTCGTACCAGGATAGTTTATATGCTGGATTAACACATAGGCTACTTTTGTTCCCGGAAAATAGCGGGTATACATAAGTAATTGTTGCGACTACATTCCATAGTTAGTGAAAGTTAGTGAGTATTAATGTTATTTTAACAAATTATAGTTAATTTTGTTGCCACACTGAAATTCAGAAGTGATATAGAAAATTACTAATTTTGATGGGTTTTTCTTAATTTTCTCCTAAACCGCAGCTGTATTGAAGCGAACAGCATAAAAACATTGGCCGAGCAATTTTCGATTTTATGTGAGACTTTTCCTGCGGCAAGTAAGTGTAACCAAATAGGTACTGCTAGTAATTATACTGTAAATTACAAAATGACTATTACAAAATACCTTATTTATTATATGCTGGTATAATTTGCGTCGCCAAGTATGGCGATATCACCTTGATGGTACAGCGGCGCGGTTAGTGACAAATTAGTGCATTTTCATTTATTTTCATACATTGTAGCTCACACAAAAATGCAAATGGTTGTTTTGGACAAAGAAAATATTTCATTTTTAATTAAGGACTTGATAAAGGAGTAGATGGAGTTATAAATTCCATACTATGTTTTTTTTTTTTACGCCATCTGTGAAGCTGTAATTTTAATTGATGTACCTCCAAGAATCTCCCATAGAATTTTCATGTAAAAAATCCGCCCCTAAGTGCGAAGAATAGGGAAATAATTATAAATAAAAAAAACAGCTGGTTGTTACATCTATACAAATAAATGAAATTGAAGTGTCTGTTTATAATGTCAAAATAATACTTATTTACTATAATAACTTCATACAAATAAACAATTTTTTAATTTTCTGTCTGCCTCATTGTTCCGGCTAATCTCCGAAACCGCTGGACAGAATTTGACGAGACTTTCACCGGCTGATACCTGATGTTATAGGGAGTAAATTGGCTACTTTCATTTTATAAAAAAATATAATTAATTAGGGTACCGTGCTAAAAATTATTAGCTAAAAGGCTAGTCATTAATGATTCGAACCACTTTGTTGCATGTATATGCATAATAATTATTATTTATTTATGTTTATTATTCTACATTTGTCATAGAAACCTTCCAATAAGTAGCTTCAATAGCCTTAAACAGCGAACTATAAATGGATATAATCCAAGATAGTGCTATCAGATTCCCTATCGCACCTACACCATAACGCCTAAGCTTAAGGAATCCTTTATCCATTCACTACATAATTCTTCATTGTTGCACTTTTTGCGCGGCCAAGTATCGACCCGCCGACTATTCGAATGATTCGCCATCGATTCTGTATCGATCGTGGAATGACACATTGTCATATACATGTAATTGTATATAATTGATTCTCAAGAACAATGACACTAAATTACTGTTTGACTGAAATAATTGCATTACTTTTTTTGCGCGCGATCCAATTCGCTTTGACAAAAGCCGGGCCGTTTTGTCGGGGATCGAATTGTTGTGGCTTTTGTTACAATACAGATGTTGAGCAGTAATTACACATTACTTTTATGTGGCACGCACACAACCGATCGCTCTTGTACTTGTTGAGATCCACTATCAGCTCACAACACGAGTCATTCAACTTCTTTCGTGTGACATGCATGACTGTGACTTAATATCATTATTTTTTTAATATTTACTTATTATTGTTTGACAATGCCCTTTTACAGAATCTATATATACTATTGACGTTTTATAATATTTAATTTTATTATCATGCCTTTTATTATTATATTGTAAATATATTGTTAAAGCTTAAAATTTGTCTTGTCTGTTTCTAGTTCTTATTTTCTGTTCTTATATTAGGCTATGTAAACCATCATTTTGACAATACCAAGTCACAGATATTAGAATACTATACTAGTAGTTCCATAACGTTTATAAGCCTTAAATTGACACAAGTGTTCTCTCTGTTTAAACCTACATTGTATTTGTATAGAGATATGTTATTTCCCAGTACGCAAATGTCAAATAGTGGAAAAATGAGCAGTTTTTAACGATTTTTAATAGGTCCAATATTTATTACCTATTAATTTGTACTTGGAAAGTATCTAAAGTTACATAAGATCACTTGCCAGAGGTAGTTTTGACTGAGTTCGTTCTGCACGGTATGCAAGCAGTCGTTCATTAAATCTACACACGTAGCTATAATATATATTAATATACCTTAATATAATATATAGTATAGCAAGCTACTACACACGGAGACGTACCACATATTTTACCTTGATTTCATTGATGGCTTAGCGTTATCTTATAATTTCTACCAATTTCCGAAAACTGCCGTATTTTGTTTTCAGGTCTTGATGTTTGGCATTGACAAACATACAAACAAGGTTTCTATATTTGTCCATGCCACTTGCGACACAGGGAATCCTAGTACAGGGCCAGGGGTATGAGTGTGTAAACGTTTTGATCTCCGCGCGAGAGCGCTAAAATGTAATCGCAAATCAATATGAGACTCTTTGTTTTTCCCTCGTTTATGTTAAAGTGTGGATGGAATTCCTGTTTTTGCTCGGGCTGTTTATGTCAACCCCCCACTTGCGGGCTTTTTCCACTTTATTTAAAGCTTTAATGAATAAGAATACTGTCTGAAAAAGCACCACGGTTTGATTTAAAACCTCTTATCTTTGAGATTGAGTGGATAAAATGCTATGGGTTAAGGTGAGGTCGTGCTGATGGTAACGTTTAGGTTTCTCGTCATCACCTCACACAGGACACAGGTTACGGCATCACTGGAATCCTTAAAAATATCATCATTTAAGGAACAGTTAAATTTATAGTTATGGGTCAAACACTAAGGCAGTTATTGTTTTTTATTCATTATCATTATTGTTTGTAGGTATCGTGGATTCAAAAATAACTAATATTGCAGGAACGTTATGGATATTAATTTTTTAATTTGACGTAAGGGACGGAATGAGTTGAAGGTTTAGCTGATGTTACCTGGTTACCTTTGTCCATAAGAACAACAACTTTGACCACAACAACGCAAGTATGAGAAGATCCAAGTCGCATTCCATAGCGCCCGTCACCTGAAACGAGGATAGCGTCTCACATATCCCCACAGCAATACGGTTGTATCATTGCTTCTCGGCAGATTACCAGGTATGTAGACAGTACTTCTCCGGACGAACGTGGGACAAGTTCTACTGCTCCATTCGCATTACCCAGGAGATACGTGTAATACACTTTATGATGGACGAAGATGGCCTTGATAATTTTAGATTGGCTTTTGATGAGAGCGCAAGGCTCTTCATGTAAGAGCGGAAGACTCTCGAGGTCAGAGCGAAAGACTCTTCACGTGAGAGCGTAAGGCTCTCAAGATGACAGCGAAAGACTTCACGTGAGAGCGCAAGGCTCTCAAGGTGAGAGCGAAACACTCCTCACGTGAGAGCGCAAGGCTCTCAAGATGAGAGCGGAAGGCTCTTCATGTGAGAGCGCAAGGCTCTCAAACACAGTGCATACAAACCGCACCTTATAGATTACTGTCGCCCGGTAAAGCGAGACGGTGAGTCAGTGAATCTAGTTCTAGATCATTTATTTACAATTTATGGGTTTTCGACTTGTTTGCAACACGTCACAGAGAGGTGCCGATATGACATAAACTTTTGTATTATGGCGCGCGCCATAAAAGATTATGGGAACCGTTTTAGATTGGTTTTAGGGTTAGGGTTTTGCGCTAATGGGGCGTTTTAGATGTCATAGAAGAACTAGATTAGGCCTGGTTTAGGCCAGGCTGGAAATTGAAAACAAGAACGTCGCGGAATTGACAGCTACGAAGGTGCATAGGTTGATTGATCAAGGGGGTTTATGGGTCCAATTCACCGCCAGGGACAATGATTTATTTCTTAAGAACGAATATTTTTTCGGATCAAACCATGAGAAATTTTCTTTAGAACCGGCAGTTAGGTTTGCATTCCGACAGAGGGCGTCAATGTCCACTACAATAATAAATACTAATTCCGTACCAGCCTCTAATGTTCCCACTGCAGGGACACCAGCCTACTCTCGATAATTGAGAAAAGCTTTGATTTACCATGCGAGCCCAATCTGGATTGGTAGATGACACATGTCTTCGAATTTATGGTTCTAAGATATGCCGGTTTCCTCACGATGTTTTTCGTCACCATGGTTACGAAAAATCAAAGTTTTATAATAGTTAACTTTTTAAAATATTCTAATCGGACGTTCCATTTATCCGTCATTTATGAACTGATTTTGATATTTAACAGTTATTTTATATAACCGAACCGGTTACCTAAAATAAGTAAATAAATATTCACACAGCGCCATCTGGTCCAAAACTAAGCATAGCTTGTAATATGGGAACTAGATAACTGATAGAATACTTAAATTACTTTTTTTTTGTAAATACATACTTATAATACATATTAACATCCAGACAGAACAAACATTTATGTTCACACAAAGCTTGTCTTTGGTGGGAATCGAAGCCACGACCTACAGCGCAGAAGGCAGAGGTGAGGTGACCAACTGAGCTTTGAGGCCAGTCATATCAAAATAACTGTAAAAAATATGTCGCCCAAGTAAACGAAATTGAATATTTTGCTTTCAATTGCATTAGGCCAAGCTTACGTTAAGTTTCTTTAGCTTAACTACTCAACTGATCATCATCAAATTCTGATGCACAGTGTCATGGGCACAAAAAAGGGATATAAAATGTATCCACTCATACGTTTCATCCAGAAATAATTGACATAATCTACGTTAACGTGAGCGAAACCGCGGACAAAAGCAAGTTGATCCATATTTCCCTACACGTGTTTTATGAAGATAAAGTAACGAAATCAATCATTCGAAGCCTCTAAATGAAATGAAATCTACATCCAATACTAAAATGACAGGGCCGGGTGCGCGGGCGCAGCGCGGCCGACGCATCTCGCGGCGAGTCGGCGAGGTCCGGCCCGCGGCGAAAAAATCGCGTCGCATGCACTATTGATACGACATTGACGGATTCGGGATATCAGAGCTAGGGTTGGCGATTTCAAGAATCAAGGATTAAATTTCTTAGAGAGAAGATAGGGAATGTAAAGAGAAGGTACGTGAACCAGATTTTTGGGGGTCATCTTAAAGTCACTTTGGAACATTATACATATAATTTTTATTCATAACTATATAAATTTCTATTCAGTTTTTGCCCGGGACCATGACGCATGTGAAAACTCACAAATCATGGTAAATATCTCGGTAACACGAATAATAATTAATTCATAACTAGCTGATCCGATAGATGGTTTCCAGTCATGGTTCTCAATTTGACAATTATCTGTCAAACGATGAACCTAGCGGGAAATATCCTATTATATAGAAAAATGCACTTTCAGTTTTTCTACAATTTCCGAAATTTACTTTTATGGTAAATTTCGGAATTCAAATCTTGTCCGACGATTACGAACACAATGAAATAGAAATTACTCGAGCCCTTTACGAGTTTTTGCACAATTGATTTTTTATACATTTTTATAGATTATGAGCGACTATTTTTAAACATAACTTATTGTGGACAAAAAGTTGGAGATGCCGGGGATCGAACCCGGGGCCTTTCACATGCAAAGCGAACGCTCTACCACTGAGCTACATCCCCAGATCACTTCTTTGCTGTAAATAACTCATAGTTCAATTAGTATATTAGTTCAGGGTAAATATCATTAACTAATTAGAGTACATAGACTCATTTTTTTAATCAGTCTTTGTACAATATGTATGTGTGCACAGATAAAATATTGAAAAAGGCTGTTTTTGAATATTTTATCTGTGCAACTTTGTTTTCCTTATTATCGTATTCGACGTGTTCGCTCCATTAAATACGCGTGCCGAATTTCAATTTGGGTTACTATGTATTCAGCCAAACGGGACTTGCACACTTTCGTAGACTTGTCACGGGGTGAGCTCAATATTTTTACTCGTCTCTGTTGCTCTTTCAATAAATCTTCCTGTAAGTTCAGACTCAAATAACCTGACAAAAATATGTTTTCACTCTCGCTAGTCAAGAGTAAGAGCTGCTATGATTAATCGCCGACAGAAGTGACGGATGTTAAGTGGTTATTTCCGCCCATAACAACTGCAATACGACTTAGGTGCTGTCCTACCGAAAAATGAATAGACAAAAGACGCACCCCGTTGCGCCCATCCCCGAGACGGATATGATATGTCTCATGCGCATGTGATTTCACCGGCACCCATACACTTCCACCAGGACACACCGAGTGCATCACTGCTTGGCAGCAGGTTACCAGTACTTCTTCGCGTGAACTTTGCGAAAGTACTACTTTACGTTGGTCATTTAACACCACCCTGGGAAGCAACTGAACACCCCAAACTTGACCAACAAACTGAAAGTTGGATGGGTGACCGTTAAGTGGCATTTGAGTCGATGTCGGAGGCCTTCGGGCGGCTCGATAACTTCGACACCAGAGTTGCTCATACTCCACTCATACGTAAGAAGGTTCTTGTAATTTGTTCTCGGTTTGTGGCAACCCTACAGTAATATACATGGTAGAGACGCCGCCCTGACATGTTTACGGGCCAATTATTTGTATGGATTCCTTCGCAATAATGATTTCTTGCGTCCGTCCGTCTGTCCGTTGCACTGTTCGCTTCATATTCCGTTTTTTTTCGCGTTTTGATTTTACGCGACACAGTCGCGCGATTTATCGACCGCGTATTAAAGGGTATTTGGATACGAAAACAGTTTATTACGAAAACAGTTTATGATTCTCCTTACGTCGGTTGTCGTCTATCATTTTTATCCGACTTCTAGAAGAGGTTATAAATTCCGTTGTAATTTATTAATAATGTTTGATACCTCAGTTCTTCATTCATCAATCAATTTGTTTTTTTTTTTTGAACAGATATGCTTTCAGATTTACTCCATTGAAATTTTACATAAATCGGTTTAATGGTTGTTAAAATGTTATTCAGGTCAACGAAATTGCATGTTTTGCTTTCCGTAACTTTTCGTCGCCCGTTGTATACCGATTTGAATAATAATTAAAAAATGTTGACTTCACCTTTATCTTAGATGGTTCGGTAAAATTAAGATACCGTTAGAAATATTAAAAAAGTACTTTTACTCACTCATGCCCCTACACTAGGAGTCGCTGTGTTGCAGCAGGTGGCATGGATAACAGAAATACAAGACCCGAGAACAAACTTTAGTCCATCACACACAGTCTGCCCCGGCCGAGAATCGAACTTGCGACGGCAGGTCTAATACCTAAACTACGGAGATATCCTGGGTTCTATTACCGACAGGAAAACACTGTTCGATGAATAAAACGATTTCTTTTTAATTTGGTCCTGGGTTTTTGTGTTGTGTGATTGTGTTTGTGTCCATGATACCTGCGACACAGTAGATCATATTCCAGGTTTATGAGTGTGTTAACGTTTTTTTTATTTATTTTGAAGATGGATTCTTGAATGTGCATTAATTATTCAAATTATTTAAACATATCAATCCAATCAAGAATTGAATGGACTTTAATGAGTGATTTAAACCCATTCTCTACAACAGATTATCAAATATAATAATATTTATTCAGCTGTATACCCAGAGATCAATTAGGCCAATTAGTACAACTATACATACTCATAGTGAGTATACTATACTTGGGGTATGCGATCGGCTCTTTTGCAGTAACAAATAAATAATAAATAAACGTTTACACACCTCTGCACTAGGATTCCCTGTGTCGCAGATGTGCTTCACCACACAACGTGTGCACCGGCCGGGAATCGAACCCGGGAATCGAAAATATGCAATTTTGTTTCCTTGTATAACATATTTTTTACAGTTATTTTAATCTACCAAACTATAGAACCGATTTTGATATTTTTTATGGGGTCAATAAGAAAGCATATTTGTAAAAATTAAAAAAATAGTTTTCTCAATACTGAATATATTCTTTGCTTTTTATTTTATGTGAATAGTCAGGTGGTAAGCCCACCTGGTGGTAAGTGGCGACCCCCGCCCATGAGTCGTATTACAACATTAATGGGACTCAGTATAAGATTTGGATCTTAAACTGAGTTTCATTCATCCTGCTGCGTCCATCACCCCAGACGGGGATGATACGTCTCATGCGCCTGTGATTTCACCGACACCCACACCCTTCCACCGGAACACAGCAACCGTGCACCGCAGCGAATTACCAAGCGCGATGACACCTGTGACACGTTATATGCTCACGAATATGTGTACATGCATGTGTAAAATTTGACGTGTCCAAATGATACTTGAGATCTAAAGGAATAAATGAGTTTGACTTTGACTTTGCGGTGGCAGTACTTCTCCGGACGAACTTGGCATGTTCTACTGCTCGTTTCGCACCAGCACCACCCAGGGTTCACTTGTTCCGAGGGTACGAATACAAATGCGAGCAACATGGGCCCCCAAAAACATGAACGGTTCCATGCGGTGGAAATACTCAGGAAGTACGTAACGCGGAAAGGCGCGATCGATACCGCCCCGTACGTGATCGGGGTGCCAGAGTAGCTTGCTTCCAACTCCTGGCTTAAATGTCTTGGTTCAAACTACTTTGGATCTGAAGCATGAACCTACGTTGGCTATGCTAAAATAGTTACGTAGCTACGGCATATTTCACCCTATTTAGAGCTAAGTTAATTAAAGCAATTTTTAGTTCAAATAATCAACTAATGCATGACTGTAGTAAGTTTTTTTTTATGTGAATGAGTGACGGAACGAGCTGAGGGCCCACCTGATGGTAAGTGGTGACCCTCGCCAAGGACAACAGTAATGCACGCGACTCAGTTTGAGATCCAAATCTTTACTGAGTCGCATTCATCCTGCGTCCATCACCCGAGACGGGGATGATACGTCTCATGCGCGTGTGATTTCACCGACAGCCAAACCCTTCCACCGGAACACAGTAATGCAACCACTACTGCTTGGCGGCAGATTCCAGATGTGGTGGCAGTACCTCTCCGGACGAACTTGGCACAAGTTCTACGCTACTTTTGCTTTTCCCGTGTAGGGAATCAAAGGGTACACACCTACGGACGCGAGCAAATAAACTATATTTTTTAATATATAAAATAAATATTCACGGACATTTCACACCGCCATCTAGCCTCAAATTAAGCATAGCTTGAACTATGGGAATTAGATAACTAATAGAATACTTATACAGTTTTTTTTTGGATTTTTGTAAATACATACTTATTATACATATAAATATGCATATATATATCAACACAGAACAAACATTTACGTTTGTCACACAAATGATTTTCCAGAGAGGGAATTGCACCTAGGACCTACAGCGAGAAGGCAGAGCCAACCAACTGAGCTATGAGCGTTAACAGCGTTAACAGCCTTAGCTGAAGATTTGCTGAAGTGTTCGTGGCGCGATCAATACAGTCGGAGCGTGACCGGTTTTTGAACTTGCCGCGTCATTTCGCGTTTTCCCGTTATTTTCATAAGATATTAAACTACCCCGTCTCGGGTGACGGGCGCAACCGGGTGCGACTTGGGTCTCGCACGGTCGACCTAAGTTGCTGTTGTTATGGGCGGAGGTAAACATTTAAAATCTGGTGGGCCTAAAGCTCGTCTCGTCTTTTTTTTTGTTTTGTTGCCTACATCTGTATTTGCTCACGCCACGAACAAATACAGATAAGACATGCACCCAAGATCTGAGAAGAAGAACGACACGCTCACATAAAATCTGCCCCGGCCGGATATCGAACCCGGGAATTCTCGCTTCGAACGCAAAGCAGACATAAAAACGGATAGTAAAAAAAAAACTACATATATTATAATTATTTTATCAGTTACCTTATTCCCATAGTACAAGGTATGCTGGAGCTGGCGCTGTGTGAAATGTTTATGAATACATTAATAAGTTAATGAGCTAGGAACATTGAGCCCAATAAGTCTGTGTCAGTGATAATATAATAGTCCTCAGTCTACCCGTCACGTAGTTGTATCGATCGTGCGAAATTGTCGTTGGTAGTAGAATGGCCACGGCTGCCGTAGTCCTGTTGTAATAACTTCGGCTCCGTGGCTTAGTTGGTAGTAGCCCTGCCTTCGAAGCGAGGGGTCCCGGGTTCGATTCCCGGCCGGGGCACACTTTGTGTGGTGAGCATGAAGTTTGTTCTCGGGTCTTGGGTGTTTGTCTTGTGTTTCTGTGTTTATCCATGCCATGCGACACAGGGAATCCTAGTGCAGAGGTATGAGTGTGTTAAAAAAAAAAAAAAACTCAGCTAAAGCGGGTTTGAAACCTGGCCGGGGCAAATTATGGAGGTAATTTTTATTTTACTTACAGACTTCTCATCTAGCTTAAATTATTTTTCGTGTTACCGAGATTAACAAAGTCAAACTCATTTATTCCTTTAGATCTCAAATATCATTTGGACACGTCAAATTTTACACATACATGTACACATGGTTTATGAGTTTTGTTGATTCCCGATAATTTGACGCATCAGTTTCCTGATAGAATATTTCAGATATTCAGACACAGAAAAAGCTTAGTAAAACAAGCGAAACTTGGGAAAAGAAAAGAACATATCAACATAGATAAAAAAAGTGTCGGTTTCATGTCGATTTATTTATTAAGACTTCATCTGAAATAAAAAAATTGTACTTAGACTTAAAAATATCAAACTCACAAAATATTTGTCCTGGGTGATAAGACAAGGAGAGCGTGTTAGCCCAGAGGCATAGACGCAGACTTTCAATTTGAAGGTCGCTGGTTCAAACCCATAGGTCCATTGAGTTTCTACACTTGAAAATTTATCCTTGCAATGGGAACATGTGAGGCTGATGTGGTGGTGGTGGTCATGATAATTTGATTTAAAAGCTTACACGAGTGTTTCGAACCCTTTTATTTTTAACCATATAACTCTGTTTCATAAAATTCCTTCAGTACCCTATAAATGTCCTTCCTGCTGTTCCATCGATTGAGAGACATGCACTGCATACGTAATACTATCTTAACTTTGTACTAATTTGAATCGTACTTATAGCGACATAAGGGTGAAGGTTTTTAGCCCGAGTCGTGAAGGCCGGTCAAGGACAAGGTTTTGATGATTTCCTTTCAGTTTATAGAAGGATGCAATTGTTACATGCTGAATTTTGACTTTTAAAACATGCTGGTCTTTTTAATTTCTTTAAAAAGGTCCGTACTCAAAGGGAACGTAAGTAAAGGAACTTTATTACTAAGCCAGGAACCACGGTGATATTGGGGGTCCACATTTGATATGGTACCACCACCCCTTGGTGGTGTGGATTAACTCTGGTGGTAAGTAGGCTTCGTTATGTTACCACGTACCGAAAACAATGGACCATTTTGCCAAACAGCCTTTCCTACACATAACATTTGATATCGTTTAACTGATTGAGTTGGTATTAAAATATTTTAATAAAACATTTTACATCTATAATAGGCTATCTTGACATGACCTACTCAAATCGCGGAGAAATGCGATTGTATGCTATAGCCGAATATATCTTGGATAAAAAAAAAAAAAACTTTACTGTTTGTGTTTACTGCTTACGAAAGTTGAGGTTACATTATGCAATTGTAGTAGAGAAGTTTCTGCAACGTTTTATCGTAGCAGCTACCGTAGCATAGACAATAAGATTCTATTAATTTCTACTTCTGTCCATAAACTAATTTTACCTTTTGACCCAGAAACGTCACCACGCCTACCCGCCAACGCAAACTGCGCACGCCTTCCGGCGCAGACAGCCAATGGCATCGCGCCGTTCGAATTTAAATCGTCGCCGTAGAATTATAGCCGTTTCTGTCACACTTATGAATAAGTAAGCGAAAGGTGTTTAGGATAATGTGTTGTTGTTTTTGTTTTTAATGGAATTTGCGTGTTGTTTTGAATTAGAGAAACCGCGACAAAGTTATGTCCAGATTTGAAGAGATTGTATTCGAAATTGAATCATAACACAGATTGAATTAAATTTTTTGTTCATTTTTCATCAAGGTTATGTTTTAACATAAATACTTTATTAATATTTTTTTTTTTTTAAACAGTTTTTGTAAAAATTGTGCCTATTATGAAACTTAATCAATTAAAATGTTTTCTAAAACAATATCTCAACACAAATTATTTTTTAAGCAAAAGATTAATTAAAGATAGATAATTAATTAAGAATCAATTTTTCCCTGTTTTCCGAAAGAGCGATTAGTATGTCTAATTTCAAAAGAATATCT
Organism: Aplocera efformata; assembly: GCA_921293045.1. Taxonomy (NCBI): domain Eukaryota; kingdom Metazoa; phylum Arthropoda; class Insecta; order Lepidoptera; family Geometridae; genus Aplocera; species Aplocera efformata. The sequence goes on from OV121057.1 coordinate 7,061,426, forward strand.
TAATCTGAATATTTTTGTGAAAACGGTTACTTATTGTGCATAATTGATAACCAATATCAGAATTAAATCATGGACATTTCACACAGAGCCATCTAGCCCCAAACTAAGCATAGCATGTACAATCAGATTGTATTTTTTTGTATATACACCCAGATACAGAATAAACATCTATGTTCCTCACACAAATGTGTTTCCTGGGTATCGAAGTCACGACCCACAGAAGGCAGAGCTACTATCAACTAAGCTGGCCAGTTAAATGTAACTTGGGTCTTCCCATATCTAATTTGAAGTAGTAATGCCGTTTTAGGACGGCGACAACCCCTTAACATCAGGTCATAGACAACCGGCCACTGTGCCAAGATCATCCAGAGTAGTACTGCCACCACACTTATTGATCCACCGCCACGCAGTGTCGCACTCGCATTGCTGTATTTAGGTGGAAGGGTGTGGGTTCCGGTGTAATTAATGGCGTACGAAACGTTACAAACACAGGACAGGACACGATTGAAACGTGCGACTTCGATCCCATACTTCGGTAAGGGAGAACAGAAGTTGGTTTGATGTTATTTATGGCGGCCGTAACCACTTAAGGCCAGGTGGGACATAAACTATATCAATCGAGAAAGTCACAAAAAGTCCTGTTGCTCGCGTCCCCCCTGGGTGGTGCTAAAGGAGCAACCAAAAGTAGCAGTAGAACTTGTGCCAAGTTCGTCTGGAGAAACACTGCCACCACATCTGGAATCTGCCGCCAAGCAATAGTGCTCGCATTACTGTGTTCCGGTGGAAGGGTGTGGGTGCCGGTGAAATCACATACGCATGAGACGTATCATCCCCGTCTCGGGTAATGCAACTCAGTGTAAGATCCAAATCTTATACCGAGTCGCATTACTGTTGTCTTGGGCGGGGGTCGCCACTTACCACCAGGTGGGCCTTCAGCTCGTACCATCACTTATTCACATATCTTTTACAGTTGATAAAATTTATGTGCGCAATACCACGTTCTCGAAAACAGTGACGGAAAACATCGTGAGGAAACCGGCATGTCTTAGAACCAAAAATTCGCCGACATGTGACATCTACCAATCCGGATTGCGCTCCCGTGGTAGATCAGAGCCCATTCACTCTCAATTATTGAGAGTAGGCCGGTGTCCCTGCAGTGGGAACATATTACACCAGATGAATCATCCTGAAGGGGTCTTTATATCTTTGGGAACAGAAGAAAATAGAAAGCTAAGTGCAAAATTCCATTTTCCGCTATAAATCTTGCTCTCACCGTATTACATGAGTATGTATTTGAATATTGCGCACAACTAAAGGGGTAGCAGTAGGACTTAGGGTACTAAATCAAGATTACAGTCTTATAAAAATGACCATTATACTAAAATACCCAAAATACCAAGACCGTTAGCCGTGGTTCAGATGTTTTGGATTTCGTACGCCCGGGGGTCTTGTTATGGTGGTTGTAGAACCCTATTTTTGAGATGAGTTTTCGTTAAGATGCTAGTTGGATGCAGTGTCAGGAAGAGGTATTGGAATTAGTTTCATTTTAGTAAAAATATAAAAAAATGGCTTATATAGTATTACAAATCATGCTATTAATGAATAATTTTCTAAAAGTCTAAGCTATTTTTATTGATGCCTCAAGTGCCTCTAATTTCACCGGCACCCACACACTTCCACCGCAACACAGCAACGTGAGTGCACTGCTTGGCGGCGGATTACCTGGTGGCAGGACTACTCCGGACGAACTTGGCACAAGTACTACTGCTACTTTGGGTTGCTCCTTTCGCACCACCCGGGGGGACACGTGTAGGGACTCTAAGGGTACCTACGGACACGATCAACTGAACCCCCAAAGTAAGTGAAATAGGTTGTACTATGGGAACTAGATTACTGATACAATATGGAACGGGAACGCAGAGCATTGTCAGTCAGGGCCAATATGCTGGCCCGCAGATTCGCACGATGTACGGACGCTGTCAAAATTACCCTTTTTAAGGCGTACTGTACATCCATGTACTCTGCGAGTCTGTGGTTTCAGCATACTCAAAAGGCTTACAATGCTCTGCGAGTCCAATTCGATAATGCTTTCAGGACGCTGTTGCGGCTCCCGCGCTTTTGTAGTGCTTCAGGTATGTTTGCCGATGCGCGCACAGATACTTTCGACGCCATCTGGCGGAAAAAAACTGCCTCATTGTTAAGCAGATTGCGCGCGAGCAGCAACAGTATCCTGAAAGTGATAGCAAACAACTATGCATGTCCTCTGGTGTGGAAGCTCACTCAGAGGACAAAATCTGTTTTAGTTATTAGGTACTAACCCCTAGCCTTAAGTTACTAACACATTGTGGATCTAGTTGTCTGTATAAATAAAATAAATTATTATTATTATTATAATTACATAGTCACACAGATACAGAACAAACATCCATATTCGTCACACAAATGTCTGTCCTGGGCGAGCATCGAACCCACTACCTACGCAGAAGGCAGAGCTACTACCAACTGAGCTATGAGACCAGTCAAAGTTATCGTTGGAAAACAAATAAATTATACCCACCACTAGTCTCGTCTATGTTTTCACGAAAGTGTAACCTGCAAGGTTAAGTGTATTATAAAAGTTTGGATTAGCAGTTACGAGAATATGGCGCCAATTTATCTTCGTATAGCTAATAATCCTATAAAAAACGTACATATATATTCACGCCTTCCCCCAAAAGGTTAGACAGAGCATAATGAGTCACCTTTCGCTTTATTACACTACGAATGTAGACGTAACCAGTGCTGAGCTCATCGCCGCCATTGTGTTCCCACTAATAACTCTGATAACATTCCTGCAATAAAATTATAATTCCTTAATAATCAAACAAACGATAAAACCAGCAGACACGGGCGAGAATTTCCAAAACTTTTTGTAACTGTAATATAGAATAGTACCTACTAAACATCTGGAATGAGAATCAAACTTCTAAAGCATAGCTGAGTCATAAAAAAATTTTCCTCCTTCTACCTTCTTTATTTTCATCGGAAAAAATGACAACCTTTTAAACATAATCTAACTTCAAAAACTGTTCCAATAATGTTATAACAGAGCAAGAGTGCAAAAACCTCGTTAAGAATTAGTCACACCTGTGTCAGTCAGCTCTACAATTATTTTAATAAACACCATTATAAATTGAACCACCTCTATACATTAAAATCCCCCGAGCGATCCCAAATTGGTTGAATGACGCGACGGGTCGCAGCCTAAGTTACACTAGCCAAGGAGGCTTATAGCTGTGACAGTTAGAAATGTCAAAAAGGTTACAGGTTGCATTTAGCCGTGAGAATATTTGATATTTGCGTATTATGATACGGTATTTTGGTAATTTCGTATTTTTTAACGAGCTCGGTGAAGTAGCTGTCTTGTTACTTTAAATTAACAAATGTTTAGTAGAAAATTTTGGCTGATATTTTTATTTGGTATAGAAAATAATTTTACTTAAGTGCTATTGTAAGTAATTTAAGTCTTAAGTTATGTTTAACACTTGTTCAATTGTCCCATTATCTTTATATGAGTTATCTAACTTGCTAATTATTAAATATTAATAACAATTTTGGTTGTCGAAGAGTAATGTCTGAATGATGGCTTTCTTGAAAGAAGTGAGTATGTTTGCAAAGTAAATACTTAGATATTTTAGGTATTGGTGCATGCTCACCATCGTTCTTTTTACAAGCTGTAGGTAATATAAAAAAAGGAATCACTATCACTTTATAAAAACTTCCTATAACTTGTCGAAATGTTAGAGATTCGCTAAATATTTTGAGTTCGGCATTGCAGTATAAAAGATTTTAAAGCAAGAACGATAATTTTCTCTTTGTTAAAAAAAAATATGACTCCAAAGTGTTTCAAAAAGTATTGATGTATGCGTGTGAATTAAATTTGTATTTAATATATATGTAGCTTAATTAATTAATTTTAAATAATACTGTTCTCAATAATTTGTTCTATACTTACGTACGTGTTAAGAATTTTATTCATAAATTCATAGACAAAAAAAATACTTTCGCAGGTCTTAAATTTAATTTATCATACCTTATTATGACAAAATAATTTAACAACAAAGCCTCACATTATTTTCAGTGACAAAACAACCCCTAGCATTACCCTAACCTACTTTGCCAAAAAGATTTTACCGTAATTAGGGCACACAGACGTGACGAGCCCGCGCGTCACGTAAGCGACACGGTGACGTAACGGCCCCGCGCCGCGCCGCCGCCGCGCCGCGACACCAGCCCAGCTTGTTTCGTATGCCTGTCGCGGCCGGGCCGGTTCCCCGCACACATCCAACCGTATAGTTTTGATACCAGATCCTCAATGACCGCTGGACCGAGAGACTCGGCACACGTGTTTTTACGGACATTTTGCCAAAATGCATGTAAATAGCGTGCGTGTTTTGGGTTGCACGTGGGAAAAGTTTGACAGTTGACGTAGCGCGCGGTGTATTTTTTTTTTCTTTTTTTTTTTGTGTGCCAGTGGCTGTGGCTCGGACTGAAAATTACCCTGCAGTTTCATTGTTGTGGTTTTATGTGACGTTTAGTGAATGAAAGTGCTTCTGATAAAATTTGAACGGAATATATTTCCTGGGATTTTCGTCCTGAAAATCAATAGGATCCGTACCTTGGTCAGTGTTTACAAAACGCATCATTATTCTTTTTAGCATATTCATTGTATGTGTTATAAGATTTCAGATCATTCTAACCTTTGTAAAACCAATTAGTAAGAGCATAAATAATGAGTTTTAGTTGACCACCTTCATAGATTTCCAAAATTTGTTTATACGATTCTGCTAATGTTCAGGTAACAAAACATAAAAAAATCTATTTATACAGCAAAAATATTAAATTTTGACCCCAACCACAAGTCACGTATCTAAAACAAACACACATTTTTCACATTTCTGAAACATGTAAACATCAAACATCACAAATTCATTAAAATCCATCAGTGTCAAAAAGCGTCGTGGTAAACTCTTGCGCATGACATATGTTATTGCTGGGCAAACACAAAAACCTGTCATCCCTTGAGGTTAACTCAACATTACCGCAATAAATACTCTATGTTTGAGTAAACAACATATCGTCTTCACTAATAGGTGCCGATCTGACAGAAAACAATCGTACTGCGCACACCAACTTTTAACTTTGTGTGCGCAGTGTCGAATATCGGAATTTTTAAGTGGTTTCAGTAAGCCCTCCGCATTTCCCAGTAAGTTATTAACGATTGCAATATTAAATGTTTCGTTCACATTCTTATCAAGTCGATTAGAAGCTCATGTTTGGAATGACTGTAGATATTATTGCATGGCAAATGAATTAAATTCCTATTGAAACGTGAATTGTTAGAATTTTTAAGTCTGAGAATCTTACTCAACTATAATTTATTTTCTTGTGAAATCCACATGAAAGTATAAATGTGTTTTTCAGAAGCCTTAATGTGATTATTTAAGAATATATTTTGTTGTGCACATTTTCTGGATGTGGTATCAATATATCAATGCCATGGCATAATGATTTAAAACAAAAAATACTCTTTTATATTTATTAATACAAAATAATTCTATTACATTTGCGGCACTCCCAAATGTTGAACAATCTTCGTTGGTGGCAAAATAGCGGGAACAGATGCAAAAATAAGCAAGCCCATTACTTTAATTGCTTTTTGAAAATACTAGACCAATAAAAGGCATAATGATCATAAAAGATGACCATAAACTGAATGTATTTAACTCTTGGTGTTTGTAACTGACAAAACATTATTTGATCAAAAGCTAAGATAGCGACATTAGCAATATCTTTATGTTAGTATCAATACTATTGATGCACAAATAATAGAAAAGACATTTCGCAGGTGGTTAGAGGGAACTCTATTACTTAGCCTACAAATACTGCCTGTATGTTTTCTTTAAAAGGAATATATCTTTTGAAATGTGAAATTTTCATAGAATATGTATTAGACGGCAAATTTTTTAAACTTTAAACAAGCAATTCTTGTATATATATTTATTTCGCGTATCTTGAAAACAGCACTAACGATTTGGTTCAAATTTTGTATTTATAGGGGTTTTGCTGTTTAATTGTATTTATTGTAAAAATGCATATTTTTACAAAACCTTTTTTGTTTTCCTTTAAACTATTTTTGTACCCTTGGTGTCAGCATTGCATTTAGATTGTTTTTCTGCTAAGTGTGCATAAATATATTTGTAAAGATAAATACTAATCAATTTGATTTCAAATGTTTGATCCATGATTCCTTAAAAAGCGTTCGATCCTTGAATTCTTCCAAAGCGTTTGATCCATGAATCTTTCCAAAGCGTTTGATCTTGGACTCTTTTGTTTCGGTCGTCCATTGACTCGTTTGAAGCTTCTGAAGCGTTAGATCCATAGTTCCGCAATCATCCATGTTTGGCGTGTACCGATTACCGTACAAATACAAATGCCTTGAGAATTTCTTAGCAGATATCTTACCTATTTGAAGTATTTGATGATTATTGTCATTGGCAAACAGGTCTCGCGCTAGTCCGAATCGCCCGTTAAAGTAATATTTATTTTTTAAATAATAATTGGATTTGCGTGTTGGTTGTTTTCTAATGAAATGCGTTTTCGTTGTTTGTATATTGTCACAGATCTCATAAACGGTGATCAAAAAACACCGTAAGTAAACTATTTGTTCTAAGTTTCACTAATTTGCAGTAATGTTTATATTATTTTATTGTACCTGATTACATTTTGAATGTGAAAAGTAATAAATCCCCTTATATACAAAATGGAACATAAGATAACTTAATCAATCAATAGCTCATGAGTTTTAAAATTAAATAATAAAATGCATTTCAATACAAAAATACCAATTAAATTTTGCTCTGTCATATTGATATTTAAAATTAAACTGTCACATGACTTTTTTATTAGTTGTTGACAGTTTTTGAATAGTATTACTAAAATGAAAGGTATTTGAAAATGGAACTCTGTTCAGTCAGACAAATTTGTATAACGGGACGTTGATTTCAGTTTTTAATATTTGGAAATAGAACAAAAATTATGCAAATGGAACACAAATGAGTATCACAGTGTCATACATCATAATATTTGAAAATGGAATTCTTCGTTAACCAGCCAGTGCTTTAGAATGAGACATTAACAGCTGGCCGTAAAAGTGTGTTATTTGAAAATGGAACTATCTGTGATGGCTTAGTGAGTATGGAGCATCCGGGCGGTTTCGCGTCGCCCTGGGCAGCCATGTTGGGCCACGGCGTGCACGGTATGATGCAACACGAATACCCGCCGCACGCCGTGCCAATGGACTTGCACGTGCCCCAGCCCTTCCCGTACTACCGGTAAGTGACTTTCTCTCGGAGTTATATAAAATAATCGGATATATAAAATACGCATAATATATTACATTAAAAGAACTAAGCCTTTTGAGCTAGTGTAGTGATAGGTGCAGTGAGAGTGATAGTTGTAGAAAATACAAACTAACAAAGAGCACATGAATAAAGTGAAGCCCTTAACTAGATACCGTGAGAAAAGTGGCAATGGACACATTCTAGATAGCAAAATTAAGTTAGATTAAAATAACTCATTAGCTAAATCATATGGCTAGATCATAATGTAATCAGATTACAATAAATACCGTAATTTAAAAAAAAAATGAGTTAACGACATATTTGATGATTTGTGAGTGTTGTTGACTCCCGATATTTCGACGCAATTTCTTGCGTCATGATCTCGGGCAAACAGAAATCTTTGCGAGGTGGGTATCATTGGCAGACATATCGAGACGACATATAATATAATATATAATATATATCGACATATAAACATAACGTAAAAAACGAGTGCGCAAGAGGGTGTCTACCCCCTCTTACTCGTTTTTCGACCGCGTCTAATATCTATGTCTTATATATAACCACAAATGAGCTTAGTTGGATCATTTTGTGATTAGTTTTCATTTGCCGTACGAAAACGGCATATTGACAAAATAAATATAAATAAATAAATTTAAAACTATCAGTTGTAAATTGTGAAGAATGGAACCAGTTTGCTTCAGCATATGATTTTCTGAATAAAATCGCTTTTCACTACAAGCGCGTAGTCACAATAATGATAATGTAGAAGTATTATATAATGTTGTAAATATATCCCTAAATATTCCTCTCAGTAAGTCGTGGACGCAATGCTTCTAGCTTCATGCAAACCTAACCTTCGTGGCTTGTCGTTCATACGATGTGTTTTTGTTATTACCTATAAACTATAGCAGCGCAGCCTTACCAACATTATAAAATTTAACGACAAACAGTTAAACGCTATTAACAACATTACAACCACTATCTTCAGTATCTACATTTCATCAATCTCATTATTTCTCCCCGCCGATTGGCCGTTGCACGCTAATTAAAGCTTAATTAACAATTATGACACCATCCAATCAGCATAGGCATACGGTGCGGCCGTAAGGTCGTTTATCGCAAGTCGGTAGGTGCGAGGAAAAAGTGGATGTTCAGATATGGGTAGTTATTAGGACGAGATGCCGTGCGCTGGAGGTTTTTGCGCGGGAAACGCATATGTTTCCAGCCATAACGCACCACATCTATCTGTTCTTTAATCTGGTATTTTAGGTACAGAATTCATCTGGGTAGCTCAGGTATCAATTGTAAATTGTCTCGTCTCACTTTTTTTTTTGTTTGATTGATTCCCTGATGATTGATAAAGTGTGTCTAGCTAAAAATAGATTGTTATTGTAGTGGAGGTCCAGTATTGATAAAGTAGAGGGTAGTTTGGTAATGTATGTAGATCTTTTAGTAGCTGTAGAACTTGTGTTGTAGAAGTTCATCCGGAGAGGTACTGCCGCCACACCTGGAATCTGCCAAGCATTACTGTGTTCAGGTGGAAGGGTGTGGGTGCCGGTGAAATCGCACTCACAGGAGTAATGCACCTCAGTGTAAGATCCAACTCTAATACTGTTGTCATATACGGGGATCGACACTTACCACGAGGTTGGCCAAAAACTCGTGTCACTTTTGAAGAAAAAAAAAATATCATGTTCCTTCCATCTCTTGTGATCCAAATCTTACAATTATCATACTAATAATATAAATGTGAAGGTTATAAATGTGTTTGTTTGTATGTTTGTTACTTCTCACGCCTCAACATCTAGACAGATTTGAACGAAATTTATTATAAAGGTAACTAACTCATACCCTGGATTTGGGGCTAGAAGAAGCTGTGTGAAATGTCCATGAAATTCAGAAACCTTCAATTTGCTTCTGGTGCTCATAAAACCCATGTATAAAATAAATTTAGTTATCCCTGAAATATGGTACAACATGCCTTTAACAATAAACACATAATGATTCACATCCAGAGATGAGAATTACTGAGGATAATAAATATTAGAAATATCCTCTGAATGACATCAATATTAATCCCAAAAGGACAAAAGGAAATGGGAAACTGAACCGTATAATTATGTTCTGTCCAAATGATACGCAGCGGTCACTATTCGCCGCGAAATGATAAGGTATGGCGGCCATATTGGATTGTAATTTGGGCCTGCGTACGCGCAGATTATAGTGCAAAACGACATTAGCGGCGGACGACAAGCAATGACAGTGATTCGATATGCGAATCGATATTTATATCGATTTCTCGGTATGGCCGGGATAAGATTGTTCTAGTATAATAAAAAGTAGAACACAGTGTGTGAATCAGTATAGACAATTCTTCTAGTTACTCTATACATTATGTCAAATGAAATGATCATTAAAAATAAACTGACAGCTCGCACTCACACTCCTCTTGTTTGTAAGTATATTGTTAAATAAAACAACTTTGAAAGCGAATACAGTTGCCAAGAATGTTACTAACTTTATCACGAATTAATTAGCAAATCAATTTGTGTTAATTTAATTCACACTGGCAATCATAAACTCTAATCAAGAAACAATTGCCACAAAAAAAAATAAACGAATTCATTTATCTAAATTCCACATTTGAATTTCAAAAGTTGTTCTTCCCGTACGTTCTCAATTTGGGTGTGTTGCATTTGCGACTGCTTCATTATAAGCTGGTGTCGATTGGGCTGAGGGAGCGACCAGCGTTTTGCTGACTCCGTTCCCTTAAACATCAATAATTAATGACGGACGCTGACGGAATAATCCAGCCGATTTAAACAAGCTGAATAAATTCCGATTCAGGTATTTTGCTTTGTGATAATGTGAATTTCAACAAATTTTGGACGGTTAATGTGCGGTACCCTTATCTGGTTCGTTGCGAGGCGTAAACAAGCCTTTTGTATGTAACTTACTTGAGCTGGTCCTTAGTGAGACACGGGCAGCTTTCATTTGCAAGTTTATTTAGGAAATACTTAAACACAAACTGGTTTTTCATTTAATGGGCAATGAAACGGACATTTTAACTTTTTCAGAGACGCCTTAGCAAGTGAAATTCAATCACTGCTTACTCGTACCTCATGATCAGTGCGCATAGAAAGAAATAATCTTTGCACAGTGAAATGTACACAGTTTTTTAATAAAGCATTTATTTTATTGAATTGATCGTTTATTGAAATATGCGTCGACAGAAGAAAACAGTTTTCACTTTTTCCCGTTCCCGGCAATTTCCCGGTTGCGGTAATTTCTCCGAGATCCAACTCTGCCGTACAACCTTAAATGGGCTTCAAAAGAGTCACAGCCGTCATAAATCGATTGCCGATTGATAAAAAAAAGACGCAATTGCCCCTTTAATTCCCAACTGTGCACTGATCGTAAAATACGTCACAATTAGTCAGGCGAAGACTCGCTTTATTTACGGTAAAAAGTCTTCAACTTCAACATATTGGTTTTGTTACCAAATGAGGTTGTATACACGGGCGCAAGTGGAGCGTACTTGTATTTCTTTTTAAACTATGTAAAGCTATGGCGTAACGTTATTATTCAGTTATTCAGCCAGTCAGCCTAATATTCATCAGCATCTTTATTTTATTTGCACTGACGCTGGTTATAGCGAGAGAGCATAACCTTGAGAGCATAACTTGCATTAGTTACGCTACAAAAACTGTGATCGAAGAAATTTAAGTATTCTACTTGCTATAAATGGTTGAACTCCAAGACACCAAGCAAATATTGAATATATAATTTTATTCTGAAAAAAATTTTAGAGGAAGATATTATAAATGTTTTGCTCTGGTAAAATATTCAAGACCAGCAATCTATGATTGTAAGGCGCAATTCATGAGCGCGTCTAATGTGATCTAATATTAGGCTATAGAATATCGAACCATTATAACATGCCTGTACGCATGTGCATGTGTCGTTCGACAGTGAGAAACGTCAAAGTCGGTGTGTATTATTTGGGCTTACGTCATGTGGGTGTTGTCTACCTTAACTATATACTCGTAATACTATAGAGTCATTGAGTTTACAAAATATTGATTATTTTGTAAACTCAATGACTTCCTTAACTCAGATATGCTACTACAATATTTTGAAAAACATAACTTCGCGATAAAAAGTAGCCATCCAGGGTATGAGTTACCTTCATAACAAATTGCATCCAAATCCAAATCCATTGTCATTGAGTTGTGAAGATAGACAAACATACATCTCAGCAAACATCGTATTAGTATGATTGATAATGCTTATATTGTTATGATATTGTATGGTCCTTATTCTGTACGGCTGGTAAAATGAACATGATGACACCAGGACTCGACAAGTCTTCTGTTGAAACACCAGTAGCAGAAGAACAGAAGTATTTCTCCGGGCGAAGTTTGCACCAGTTTTTTACCTGGTGATCTCCCGCCATGTGGTACACACATATTGCTGTTCCGGTGGAAGGATATTGGTGCTGAAATCACTTGTGCATGACACGTAACATCCCCGTTTCGGGTGACGGGCGCAACGGGGTCGGGGAGGACCTAAATCGTATTGCTATTATGTGCGGAGGTTACCACTTAAAATCAATTACTTTACATAAAAAAAAACAATTATATTTTCAGATACAGAGTTTCCAACTGACAATGGTCAACGCGATATATATTTTATTTCAATTGGTAATAGTATATTATCTGTGACAGTACTAATAGCTTTGGCCATATCTTAGTATCGCTCTCGTGATTCTATGGCAATCCTCAGACAAGGCTCAGGACACAGCTCACCAGGAAACGGCTGGAACACTCCGTACTCCGTTTCAGTCTGATGTTCCCACTGCAGGGACAAAGACCTTCTCTCGGTAATTGAGAGTGAATGGGCGTTGATCTATCACGGGAGCCCAATCTGTATTGATAGATGTCGCATGTCATCGGATAAGCTTACAAAAAGTTACAGCTCAGTTGGAAGTAACTCTATCTTTTGCGCTAGAGGTTAAGGGTTCGATGCCGACTCAGAACAAGCATTTGTATGACAAATATTGATGTTTTTTCTGAATGAAATGTGATGGTTTGGATTTGTTTTTTTTTTGTTACTCAATCACGATGGAACGGATCTGGATAAAATTTGGCACAAACATAGAGTATAATTTGAAAAAGCACTGAGAGTACTTTTTTATACCGGAAAAATGTAGCGTTCTCATAGGATGGCCAACCGCGTGGTGCTATTAACAAATAAGTCAGTACGTTGTAAGTATTCTATCAGTTATCTGGTCCACATAGTGCAAGCTATCCTGGGCTTATGGCTAGATAACTGTGTGAAATATTGAATATTTTATTTTTTATATATCATTTAAGTAGCTCAATAATAGATAGATAGATAAACCATTTATTACTTCAATCACGCACGTACATTAATTGACAATGGGAAAAAGGGTACAAACATTTTAAGAACAATAAATAAAACATTAAACTATTATACACAGATTAACATAAAAAGACAAAATAAAAATTAAATATACATGTGTGTTGCACTATAACAAATCCCCATCGCGTACGTGATGACTTTTACAAAATGAACCAGCCGGGTGTGATCTCGACTGCGCTAACCAACAAGACCTGGGGAAATTAATTTCTATGGAGCAATTAAATACCTGACGGCAGAATGTGGACATATTATTTTCTGTTCTGACATAACTATTACTTATATATAACCATAATTACGGTCTAATAGTGGATATGAAACCAAACCTACAAGAACTTGTGCAGACAACCGCTTTTAATCGGTCCGACAATAGTAGGCAGTTTTTTTTATGTTACAGAATTGACAGAATGAGCTGAAGGCCAACCTGATGTTAAGTGGTTACCTCCGCCCATATTATTATAACAGCAATGCAACTTAGGTCCTCCTCGACCGAAGTATGGGAAGAAAATTCATGCTCACCACACAAAGTGTGTCCCGGCCGGGAATCGAACCAGAGACTCCTCGCATGAGACGTTACATCCCCGTCTCGGGTGACGGGTGCTCACCATGACCACGGGGTGCGACAGTCTCACCCCGTGGTCATGGTGAGCATGAAGTTTGTTCTGGGGTCGTAGTGTTTGTATTGTGTTTCTGACTCAAGCAATCCTAGTGCAGGGCCTTGTGTAAACGTTTAGGTAATTAGTATGATTACAGTTATGTTAGAAAAGGATGCAACATATTGTACAACATAACACGCACTAACACAGGACAGTTGACAGGCGTAAAAGTAAAAGTGCCACGGATTTTAATTGGTCGTTTATTAGGCGTAATTTAGATTTATTTATAAAACATGAGAGTAATGTGTGAATACTAAATACATCGTCTTTATTTTTAAACTCATTAATGTATTCCAAAAGAATTGTTAATTAGATTTGAAAGGTAATAACTATAGAATATTGAGGAGACATATTTATTAGGTACTTAGTTGTTATCTAAAATATGTGCATTTGTATTAATTGGGTAGATGAGTTCTTGAGTGTAGACCGCGTGTAGGCAACGTGGGGCGCGCCCCGGCCAGGTGGAGCGACGACTTGCGGAAGGTGGCTGGTAGGAAGTGGATTAGAAGAGCCGAAGATCGGGCTCAATAAAGGCTGATGATGATGATGATGTATGAATTGATGTATGTGCATGTCGCGTTCAGTTTTTCTTAAAGCCCGAGATCCGGCTGTAAGAATACTGCTTTCATCAAGTTTTAATCGAAATCTATTTCACGACTCCGTGGCTTAGTTGGTAGTAACCCTGCCTTCGAAGCGAGGGGTCCCGGGTTCGATTCCCGGCCGGGGCATACTTTGGGTGGTGAGCATAAAGTTTGTTCTCGGGTCTTGGGTGTTTGTCTTGTTTCTGTGTTTGTCCATGCCATCTGCGACACAGGGAATCCTAGTGCAGAGGTATGGGTGTGTAAACGTTTGTTTGTTTGTTTTTTGTTATATATATTTTCTAAGAATCTGGAGTTATCTGGATTGTATTCGCTCACTCACTCAACCCATGATCATGTTCATAACTTTACCGTACCGTACCGTACCAGCCTCTAATGTTCTCACTGCAGGGACACCGGCCTACTCTCGATAATTGAGAGTTAATGGGCTCTGATCTACCACGGGAGCCCAATCCGGATTGGTAGATGTCACATTTCGTCGAATTTTTGGTTCTAAGACATGCCGGTTTCCTCACGATGTTTTCTGTCACAGTTTTGAGAACGTGGTATTGCACACATAATTTTTTTTTCAAGTGAAAAGTCTCATTGGTGCACGTGGGTTTGAACCAGCAACCTTCAGATTGAAAGTCGGCGTCTATGCCCCTGGGCCACCACGCTCTCGTTCATAACATTAATAACCTTATTTTATCTTTCATACAACGCCTTGTACCCATGCTAACTTGTTTAATTTTTCAATTGTGTTACCGTCGACAGACCACAGAAAAGGGCTCTTCTAATACAGGTTTATATAGACTTACCAGAAGAGATCCCACACTCTCAATACCAAATGTAACCCTTTTATAACGTCAATAAATAATTTATTAATATTATTATATATACGATTTTGATTTAATGGCGAATGGTAATGAGATGATCATATTCAAATGCCTAAACAAATCTACATAAATTATAGCTAAGAAACCATTTTCGTTTTCAATCATCTAGAGATTATTTCAGTGAATCACAGTAACAAACAAGTTACAAGAAAAGCAAATTAAAATGTGATATAATTGATCTAATTACTTGGAACAGAAGCGTCCTTGTATGGAACTGAATAAATAACGGACAATAGAGTGATAACTCTCAGTGGTCGATCCTTGACGGTGCTATAAATCTAAACTTCACACGTCGAACGAGACAGACGGGGCTAGACCGCAGTCTTAACTCTTTAGAGTCTAAAAAATAACCGTTCGCCAAAGGATACCTTTAAACGTTTTTTTAATGGCCTATATTTTGTTGAACGAGATTTTTTTTTAATTGCTGGCTGATGGTGATTGCAAATGACTCTCGACTTACTTAAAAACAAAATTTTCAAATTGTAACAGCAAAGGGGGTTGTGGCCCAGGGACGCCGACTTTCGATCTGAAGGTCGCTGGTCCAAACCCACACGTGCACCAATGAGTTTTTCACTTGAAAAATTTATGTGCGCAATACCACTTTCTCTACAAACGGTCAAAGTCAAAGTCAAAGGGCTCCCGTAACAGATCAAAGCCCATTCACTCTCAATTATTGAGAGTAGGCCGGTGTCCCTGCAGTGGGAACATTAGAGGCTGAGACGGAACTAGCTGTTCCACGCGACTTCGTCCGCGTGGAGTTGAACAATTTTTATTAAACCGTACCCTATATCTTATATAATTATAATAAGTAAAAAGCTGTTATTTTGAAATTACAAACAGATGCTTAAATTTTATTTAACGATCTCAATCGTTTAACAAGTTACTGATTCAAAAACATCGGTAAAAAGACTTTAATACTTTCATCCCTTATTTATCGCCCTTTAAATGGGTGTACCCCACACTCATTTAAGAAAGATACATCGAAATCGGTATACAACGGGCGAAGAAAAAAGTCGCAGGAAAGCAAAACACGCAATTATGCTTACTTGGATGACTTATTTTTTCCAGTTATTTTGATTTTGATTTAACAACCAAACTATAGAATTGATTTTAATAAAAATCGTATGGCACTAAACTGAAAGCATATCCTAATAAAAAGGATTTTCCAAATCGATTCATAAATGACGGAGATCTGACGACACCAAAACATACAATCGAATTGGTAATTCGTCCTTTGGAAGTCTTTTGACAAGATTTAGGTAATCATTTATTGAAATATCTTTATCGTTGATTAATTCACGCTTAATCGAGTTCTAGATTACACGAGTTCCAACTAATACGGATCGTGCGATTAAATTTGTAGTCCTTAGTAGATCGAATCGAATCGTCGATTAATTGAGTTCTGGATGTGTTGCAACTATTAAAAATCGCATGATTAAGTTTTGTAGTCCATAGTAGGTCGATAATCGATGCGTCGATTAATCGAGTTCTCGATTACACGTGTTGTATTGTACACCGTTTAAGAACGCGAAAAGATCTTCACGCTCTCAAAAACGGAACACACAGAAATAATACTATTACACTAATATTATAAAGGCATAAGTTTGCCTGTGCGTATTTATGCAAAAACACAACTTCTGGCAGTTTTTTCCCATCGTCTCATGTACACTTTTAACTGCGGGTAACACCGCGGGGCGTAGCTAGTAATGGATATTCTCTGAGTGATGCCTAGAGTCAGATTCGAGACGCAACGATAAATCGCCAAGCGGTTGATGTAGGACTCTCTATTTTTAGCCTAGGATAGGAAAAAGTGCCTATTGTCGGCACTGGCTCCGTCTGTCGGCTTCATCATAAGTTTAAAGAGATGATGTCAATGATTTATTTCGAAATGATGATGTGTTGTTTCTATTGGTACCTTGTTAACGTGGGATTGTAGAAACCGACTTACGGGTACCATTATTTTTAACCGACTTCAAAGGAGAAGGTTTTCATTTCGGATGTATATAGTGATGAAGTGGTCACCGTCGCCCATAAACAATAAAAATGCGATTCAGGTCCCCTTCTCAGGACTCGTTCTTCTCCGTAAAGCAGAAGTCAAGATGCGGCGGAAATCGGCTGACTGACTGAGATATATCAGAAACTTTTTTCTGATTAGTCGGCTATATCTTAATTTTCTCTAGCTTAAAATAGGCCAGGATCATATAGAAGATTTGTATCTGATTAAAGTCTTAACAACACAGGCTAGGAAGCTGCGCCTAATGATAGCACACCATGATTATGCGGTTCCCATCTCCAACTGTTGACATTGCGGTTTCCTAGATTCCATGTCATTCCTTCATAATTGTTGGGTACGATTGTTACGTCATTACCAGATGCGCTTCCTCAATATCCCCGTCCGTTCCCGAAATTCATAGTATTTTAGAATTATTCGTTATTTAAACTATTCTAGAATTATTCGTTGCAAAGCGAAGTTTGGTCTCTGGACTCTAAAAACTATTGTGTGATGTGCATAAAGTTTTTTTTTTATGTAATAAAAGGGACAGGAAGGGCTGGAGGCCCACCTGATGTTAAGTAGTTACCTCCACCCATAACAACAGCAATGCAACTTAGGTCCTTCCTGACCGAAGTATGAGAAGACTCAAGTCGCACCCCGCTGTGCCCGTCACCCGAGACGGATATTACGTCTCATGCCTGTAATTGTCCCTGCAGTGGGAACATTAGAGGCTGGTACTGTACTCTGAGGCGGGGTTGTTAAGATTCAAACTTGTAATCAGATCTGTAATTTCAGATCAAACGTCCTAAACTAGATATTAATTTATTATTCGTGTTACCGAGATATTTACCATGATTTGCGAGTGCGCACGAGGGTAGACCGATATGTCTGCCAATGATTTGCATACTCCACTTCGCGGACTTCAGTTTGCCCGGGACCATGACGCATGTAACTGCGTCGAAATATCGGGAGTCAACAAAACTCATAAATCATGGTAAATATCTCGGTTACACGAATAATAATGTTCATAACCATGATAGTTTTAAAAAATATAATATATATTAATTAGAGTATTTAAATCGTCTGATAAAGACATACAAGGCCGATGATGATGAGTATATCAGGATATTTGAGTGGCAGGCATCGTTACTTTGAGAAAATTAACGGGACAAAAGAATAAAAACCGACATTCTTAAAAACGTTTTTTCTCGCATTCTCAAGTTAATTATTCAAGTCGGGCGCAGTACTTAATTGTCAATTTCTGCATAACGCTAGTGGATTTGCATACTTGTTTAAAATATAAATTATCAGCTCATAATTACTTCACAGCACACGGCAGGGATGGAATTAGTCTTTTCTTAGGGGAGAAAAAATGGGGTAAAGCCAGGCGTCCACGCTTTTTTTTTTTTTTTAAATCTTTATTGAATGAGAATCACAATTGAGATTATGCCACTCAGTGGGTTTTTACCGACTTATGATATATTGCTTTGTATTTTGTTTTGTGTTTGAAGCAAATGTACCTACAGGGTATTTTTATATAATACCTTATATTTACCGGTTGTAGTCAATGCCATTTTACCATAAAATATTGACAAATTGAACTGATGCCAATTTCCAGACAACGGTGATTATGTATTATCTTCCTCTTTTCATTAGCTTTGGAAAGTCTACATTGCGCAAAAAATAAAATGAAAGTATTGGGTGTGTGAATATGACTCCGCCCCTTTTTGTCAAAATAAAACACATTTGTTCGCTTACAAAATAAAAAAAAAAATTATTGAAAGTATGCTCCATCTGCAGCTACAACCTTCGCCCATCGTTCAGGTAGTTTTCGTATTCCTTGCTGGAAGAAGTCCTGGTCTTTTGAGCTTATCCAGTTGTCAATCCAAATTTTGATACTTTCACATGAAGTAAACTTTTCTCCAGTAAGGTCTGTCTGCATCGTCCGGAATAGGTGGTAATCCGAAGGAGCTATGTCTGGTGAATATGGCGGGTGGGGTAACACTTCCCAGTCCTGTCCCTCTAAATATCTTTTTACGACTTCTGCGGTATGCGGTTTGGCATTGTCATGCTGAAGAACTAATTTGTTATGTCTATTCACCCATTCTGGTCGTTTTTCTTCTATGGCTCGCTTCAAACGCATTAGTTGTCGTCGGTAAACTTCTCCATTAATAGTTTCAGAGGGTTTGAGCAACTCATAATATACAATACCTTTCTGATCCCACCAAATACAGAGCATGACCTTGGCACAGTGAATATTTATTTTTGGCTGTGATGGGCCTGGTTCGCCTGGTTTCACCCAAGCTTTTTTGCGTTTAGGATTTTCGTAGTGTATCCATTTTTCGTCTCCTGTGACTATCCGATGCAAAAATCCTTTTCTTTGCTGTCTTTGAAGCAGCATTTCACAAATGGTTTTCCGACGTTCCATGTCTCTTTCTTTTAAATCATGTGGAACCCAGTCACCGGCTTTTTGAATCATTCCCATCATTTGTAAACGCTTTGCAACAGTTGAACGATCAACATTTAATGCTGCAGCTAATTCTGATTGAGTTTGGCAAGAATCTTCCGCCAATAATGCTTCCAATTCAGCATCTTCAAATTTTTTTGGTGGTTTTCCATGTTCTTTATCCTCAGTACTAAAATCGTTATTTTGAAATCGTCGAAACCATTCCTTGCAAGTTGTATTGTATTAGACGGAGCATGCTCACCATAAATCTCCACAAGCAAACGATAAGTTTCCGCTGCAGTTTTCTTCGCAATAAAATAATGTAATAACACTTCCCGCAAATGACGTTTATTTGGAATAAAAACCGACATTTTCGAAAAGGTGAAAACAATTGTTGCTTACACTTCAACCAAATATCATAAAATGCGTTAGATAGCTGACATTCAGTACTATCGAATACAAGTATGGTCATTTATTAGTACACGTAAACAATACTAAAAACGACATCTGTTGAGAAATGGCGGAGTCATATTCACACACCCAATAAAAAAATGTTAAGTCATAATATATTAAAAAAAACGCGTATTCTAACAAGTTTTGTGGAAACTTGACTAATTAAACTGATTTATTAACCATATTTGAAAATTTCAAAGAGTTTTCGTTAGTTATTTAATGTGTGCTGAAAGCAAAGCCAGATTTTAAGATAGTTATGGTTCGAACGATACGATTAATTTAAAAAAATTCTAGGCGTTACCGTGAGGCAAACATCCGTTCTGCGTATAACAGATATAGTGCGTCATATAGTGAACGAGCAGCTTTAGGGGAAAAACTGCCATAAAAGAAATGCGCCAAAAGGGATGCAGGGCAATTGAACAAATGAAAGGGCAGCGGAGCTAGGGAAATGTTAGGAACAGAACAGGCATGGAGTTACTTTTAATGTAAAAATATGTTTTACACATTAAATTTTTCATTTAGCTGTAAACCCCAAATACATCACTTCAGCCCCATACATATTTTTTTATTTATACAAAAAAATATGGGACCGAAGTGACGGGATGACTCCGTGGCTTAGTCGGTAATAGTCCTGCCTTCGGGGTCCCGGGTTCGACACTTTGTGTGATGAGCATGAAGTTTGCTCTCGGGTCTTGGGTGTTTGTCTTGTGTTTATGTGTTTTTCCATGCCATCTGCGACATAGGGAATCCTAGTGCAGAGGTATGAGTGTGTAAAACGTTTTTTTTTAATTTTACAATACCTATTACTCGTACATCCAATCATTTACGGAAAGAAATATTCACGAACAAGAAAAAGATTTTTTATTTATATTTATGGCTAGTCCACACATTTATCAGTTCAAGAGTGCACCGGAAGCAAATGGAGTGTAAGAATTAAAAGGTGCTCCCGCCCCGTCTGTCGCCGGCTTTATTAGCCTGTTCCCATGATTTCCCTTTAAATATTTGCTTTTTACTGTTTTTTTTAAATAATCTTACATTTTTGCCTTGAGTATTTGTATATTATTAATTTAATGGCCGCAATGTTAGTAATGTGGTAACTATCTAAACTCTCTTACGGGTTAAAATTAGTTGGTAGTAGCTTTGCCTTCAGCAGTAGATGGTGATTACCAACCAGATTTGTGTGAATAACATAGATATCTGTTCTCTGTCTCGGTGTTAAGATGGATTTATATTAAAAAATAAACAATATTTAATCAGTATTCTATCAGCTATCTGGTTCCCATAGTAAAAGTACCCATTCTGGCGCTGTGTGAAATATTTATTTATAGCAAGCTGCGCCCCATGGTTACGATTAAAAAGTCAACATGAAACGATGGAGAAGACACTGATAGAAGTTGTGTTTTCTGCGAGTCTAGTTGCATCAAACACAACTTTTTATATCTATATAAACTAGCCTATGTGTTGAATACCTTTCAGGATAAAAACTAGCCAATGTGTTAAATACCTTTCAGGATAAAAACTAGCCAATGTGTTAAATACCTTTCAGGATAAAAACTAGCCAATGTGTTAATTCCCTTTCAGGATAAAAACTACCCTATGTGTTAAATACCTTTCAGGATAAAAACTAGCCAATGTGCTAAATACATTTCAGGATAAAAACTAGCCAATGTGTTAATTACCTTTCAGGATAAAAACTAGCCTATGTGTTAAATACCTTTCAGGATAAAAACTAGCCAATGTGTTAATTCCCTTTTAGGATAAAAACTAGCCAATGTGTTAATTCCTTTTCAGGATAAAAACTAGCCTATGTGTTAAATACTTCTACGGGATAAAAACTTGCCAATGTGTTAATCCAGGATATGGGCTACCTTCATAAATTCATCATCAAAATTCTTTCAAATTTCACCCAAATTTGTTCAGACGTGAAAGCATGAAAGAGTAACAAATATACATAAGAACTTTCGCATTTATAATATTTGTGTGATTTTGTGAAATTTGAACTAGAAACAACTAAGAGCGTGGTGGCCCAGGGGCATATACGCCGACTTTCAAGGACTTTGAAGGTCGCTGGTTCAAACCCACACGTGCACCAATGAGTTTTTTCACTTGAAAAATTTATGTGCGCAATACCACGTTCTCGAAACGGTGAAGGAAAACATCGTGAGGAAACCGGCATGTCTTAGAACCATAAATTCGAAGACATGTGATATCTACCAATCCGGATTAGGCGCCCGTGGTAGATCAAAGCCCATTCACTCTCAATTATCGAGAGTAGGTCGGTGTCCCTGCAGTGGGAACATTAGAGGCTGGTACGGAACTAGAAACAGCAGTTATTCATATTGAAATCTTTCAGAATTAATCAATACAAATCGTTTTGTAAAGTTAAAAGCATTGGCAGAAGTTCCCTATCCATAATATTCCCAGTTATCGATGTCTTCCATTAAAGGTACAAGCTAGCCGCGACAAAAGTCACACTATATTAAAACCTATTTGTTTTATTGAATAAATAATTGTGCTTTACTTGTTCTGTCCGTGGGTGATGGAGAGGGTACGCCAAGTACAAATTGTTGAACAGTGGGGGTCTCAGGATACGAGGTTTTTATTTTACTTACTCATAGTTCATTAGAGCGTGGTGGCACAGACGCCAACTTTCAATCTGAAGGTTACTGGTTCAAACCCATACACCGATGAGTTTTTGATAAATGTATGTGCGCAATACCACGTTCTCAAAACGGTGATGGTATATTCAGTGAGGGGGCTTGTCTTAAAACCAAAAATTCGCAGACATGACATTTACCAATCCGATTTGGGCTTCCGTGGTTGGTCAAAGCCCATTCACTCTCAATTATCGAGAGTATGCCGGTGTCCCTGCAGTACGATTAATTACTAATTAAAACATAGTTTTACCAGTTTATTTTTGTAAAATCGTGTTTTATCTGAAACACTAAATTACCAATCTTACCACAAAAATTTACGAGATGGCGCTATATATAAAATTTTCAGCATAGTTAATTACAAAAATTTTTCAATATAAGTCTTTTTACAAGTTTACCTGTAAACTTATACAGCAATATATAAATACAAAATTTCATATAATCGTTGGAGCTGTTTCCGATATTCGCGAAATAAATATAGAAGAATTTGTCGTTTAAGGTAATGAGATAACCAATGTAGGTATTCTTACAATTGTAGGTTGTAGGTTGTAATTCGTACAATTGTAGGTTGTACAATAATTCGTACAATTGTAGGTATTCTTATTGCTTATCGGTATTCACTAAGACAATATTGGGATTTCATTAAAGCCCTCCAAGCCGGAACAAGACAAAGTAGGAAATACCTAAGCATTTTAAATATTTGATCACTTGTGCAGTGTGAGTGTCGAAAACCAAACCTGTTGTACATTGTAAACAACAGTGGAATACTTACTGGGCACGATTCTAATTAAAATGAGATGAATCTCGACCTTTACTCTCGCACACCGGATCTGTCATCAGCCGAAGTAGCCGAAGATGCTCGGTGTTATTATATTTTTTGTGAAATGGTTTGGGCGCCCGTGAAATTATAGGCACTAGAGGCGTAACATCCCCACATCAGAATGACGATCGCAACGCGATGCTACTTAGGAAAACCTGAGGAAAAAAAATATTTAACATTTAATTACCTAAACAGGTGTGCAAAAAAAAATATTTTTGATATATTGATCTCATTATTACGAGAATTGTGCCTTTGAACTTGAACTTTCAACTTTGTTTAGTTATTTAAGCGTAACTAAAAACGGACCGAACTTGGATTTCCTCTCAATATTATTTTGAAATAAGCCTATAACCTTGCGACTGTTCATATTTATAATGCTCCGTAGCTAAAATGGTGATAAACGATCCAGGGGTCCCAGGATTGCATTCCGGCCAGGCCAACATGTGAGCATGGCGTTTGTTCTCAGGGCGTTAGTATTGCTTAACTACTCACAGTTTTCGTAGATCAAAAGTACTTTATGTTTTAATGTAGGAAATAAGCTATCGTGGTACCAAATTTCATCCAAATCCGTTGCGCCGTTTGAGTTTGATGGAGGAACAATCATATATACACACATACAAACTTAGGCCTCTTCTTGATAGTTTCTCTACTATAATGTATACTACATATAAATCTTCCTTTTAAATCACCCATTTCACGCAGTTTTCAGCAATGGATAATTGGTGAAAACTGTATTAAAATACGTTGCGTAGTTTAAAAGATCTAAGCGTGCATACAGTGAGAATAACTGTTTTATTCTATGTAAGGATAGGTGTGATTGTGAGTCCATGCCATCTGTGACACATGAAATCCTAGTGTAAAAGTGTAAAAGCGATTATAGCATAAGATCATAACGCCATTTAAATATTCACCGCAGTAAGTAAAAACATCCTAGAATCCGAATTTCTTGTCGGAATTGTATTAAGTTCCATGTGAAAGAACCAGTCTATAAAAAGACAACAAAAAAGACGCAGTCATTAATATAAAAAATACACACTCAATAAATAAGGTTCCATGCCCCGATAGCGGCTCATTCACAAATTATTCAAAATTACTCGAAAAACAAAACGGCCTCTTTGATTAATCGACGCCATCTTTCTTTGAGCTCCTTTATAATACTGATAAAATAAAAACGCACAAAACGTTTCATGTTTCAATGTATTGGATGCGTTTCCTCCTGGCAAAGTTATATCAGTACGTTATAATACGAATTGGATTATAAGTGTGAAATATGACTCAATAGCAAAATGCTATGTCTCAATAATGTGATCATTGAAATATCTTCATAAAATTCAAGGAAGGAAGAATGATTTTGCTTTGACGTTTTGATTTATAGGTTATCCTGTCAAAATACGTGATAAATGCATGCATTGCCATAGGGTTGAAATAAATGTCGGAGAATATTGGCACACGTAGTTTTGCAGATTGCTACTTTATGTCATTATTCGGAAGAAATTATTTCGATGTCACTATAGTCAATCGGCTCCGTGGCTTAGTTGGTAGTAACCCTGTCTGCAAAGCGAAGGGTCCCGGGTTCGATTCCCGGCCGGGGCACACCTTGTGTGGTGAGTTTGAAGTTTGTTCTCGGGTCTTGGGTGTTTGTCTTATGTTTCTGTGTTTGTCCATGCCATCTGCGACACAGGAAATCCTAGTGCAGGGGCACGAGTATGTAAACGTTTCAAGAAAAGAAAGGTAAATATTAATGGACATTTCATCACTATCTAACCCCTAACTAAACATAACTTGAATTATCCGAACCTGATAACTGATACAATACCTATATACAACTTTTTTTTAACACATACATAAAAAAACATATTAACACCCAGCCACAAAATAAACATCTATGTTGGTCATACAAATGTACGCCCTGAGTGAGAATCGAACCCACGACCTGTAGCGCAAAAGGCAGAGCTACTACCAACTGAGCTGTTAAAGGTAAGATTATCCAGCGATATCACTCTCATTTAGCTCGATAACATTTCTAAACGCGATACAGATTTTGGACAGCCCTGATTTAAGCTATTGAGTTGGAAAAAATTAAGTACCTATATTATTCGATTTTTAAATCACTTAATATGGATAAATTCGCTATGCAGCCCCGGATTATTCGCTTTCCAGGAATAAACAATTTCTTTGAAGGTTAATGCTTTGGCAAACCATTCATCCTCAAACGTAGAGTAAGTAGATCGACCCATTAGCACTAAACGTCAAAGTCACTAGATCACAGTGTTTTTTTCTATTATTTTCTTGTTGTATGGCTTCGATTTTGTTAGCCAATTCATTTGCCAATGTTTATAGTTACACTCGCATACTGATCAACACTGATTAGTCATTCGAATTTCTATTACAACGATTGTTTTTTTTTTTCAAATTCTACCGCGAATCTTTGACAACCCTAGCACAGCTGTCAGTAGGGAACGAGGCAAATACGTTACGTTCGGTTTCACGCTGCGAATGTCACAAGGAGTTCGTTTGTTTATTTGTTGTGTTCAAGAAACGTCTTTGTTTAATGAATTTTGATATCTTTACTTGTCAATGAATAAAATATGAAAGTATAATGTAAGGTATATTATTTTATCAATTCCAAACTTAACTACTCTTTAGACATCGAATATAATTTTTATTTTATTTATCAGAGCGTATTTTTTAGCCATGAGTACTATGTAGTTTCAGAGCGGTACAATCGGTGGCATGAGACGTTACATGCCCGCCTCAGGTGATGGGCGATGTTTAGTTAGTCATACTAAACATCGTTCTATCTATGTACAAAAGTAGTACATACGCAACGCGGGGGGTCTAATTGCTCGTATCTGGAGGTGAACACCCTCGGAGTCCTGGAACCTCTGGGTGGTGCTAAAAGAGCAACAAAAAGTAGCAGTAGAACTGGTGCAAAGTTTTTGTATTCTGCCGCCAAGCATTGTTGCACTTGCTGTGTTCCGGTGGAAGGATGTGGGTGCCGGGGAAATCACATGCGCATAGACGAATCATCCCCGTCTCCGGCGATGGACCCTGCAGGATGAATGCAACACAGTGTAAGATCCAAATTATACTGTGCATTACTGTTGTCAGTACCACCAGGTGCGCGTTCAGCTCGTTCCGTCACTTTCTCACGTAAGAAAGACACGATAATCTGTCTCTATCTTGATGATACATTATCTCAAGTCAATAAAAAAAAACCAAGCTAATAAATCACGCGCGGCTAGGTAAACTTTCAAAAGCCAAAAAAGCAATTTTAATTAAGAAGCAATAATCTAATCTGTAACAAGAAAACGAAAACGCCACTTACGCCGCGCGAAAGGTCTAATTACCATAGCAATCTGAAACGCATAAAGTTAAGATTGTACTAATTAACTATACCGACTTGTTTGATTATGCCACGATATCTTTGATATAAATAAGGGATCTGATACACATTGTAGCTTGATTAGCCAAGAAGTGTTGCTGCCACTTATTAGTAGAGATGCTGACTATGAAACTGTTGGCCAGTGTTGTTATCGTAAAAATCTGGGATGCCGTATGTCACATTCTGATTTGCCGTATTTTAAGGGAAAAAATCCTAAAATGCCGTATATAATTTAATTTTTTTTATTCCTCATTTGTTTGTTCTCCATACAGGTTTCTAATCGTTTCTATAACTTCAGATTCATTCAGATTTCCCCGGATATCTGCTGTGAGTGTGCTAAAAAACGTTTCGTTTTACTTACATTTTTCTTGATACGGCATTGAAAGGCCTTCCGTATACCGTATTTTGTAAAAAAAAAAACGATGAATTACCGTATATTACGGCAATTGCCGTATCAATAACAACGCTGCTGTTGACAGAATAACAGGTATGGTGGCAGTACTTCACGGAATGCAATTAGCGCAACTTCTATTGTTTCAAGTTACTTTTGACATTTAATCGAGATGTATGGTTTTATTTGTCTCTGTTCTGCCTTGGTTGTGTAACAGACTATATATATAACAAAGTATAGATTATAAGTTTTTTATTTTTTTCTCTTTTTGACTTATTATACTTATTTTTTATTACTATTTTTTTTACAATGCTTTTGATATTGTATATTAATTATTTAAATTTGACATTAAAATAAAATACAATACAAAAAAACTTTATTGTACACCACACTTATAATTATGAACAAATATAAATAGAACTTATAAAAGTTAATGTACAATGGGCGGCCTTATCGCTAAGAAGCGATCTCTTCCAGGCAATCTTTGGACGGAGAGGAATTTTATAGTAAGCTAGATTGGTCATCAAACATTACATATATTTTAAAAACTTCTTCATATTCACATGCCTGTAAAGGTAGGATTTCGCGGATATATATATTTATAAGACCTTATTGTACCTACTTCCTGGGTGAATAATAAATGAATATGAACATAGATGTTTGTTGTGTCTGGGTGTTAATATTAATTATATTACTTTATATATGTATTTACTTGACATTTGCCGACTATTACTTTGGCCGACTAACCGATTAGTCGGTTGTAAAGAGGCTGACTAATCGGCCGACTATTCCAAGCTGATCACAGTTTCGGGGGTATTCGGCAATTTCCGTGACACTTCGTTACAGCTGATACGCGCGCGAGTCGCAACCGTCGACTGCGAGCGTGTCGAAACATGTTTTGTTAACTTCGCATTGTTTCTTGATTTTAACTTTTGAACTATTCAGAGCGGTGTAAAAAATAAACGCAATACTGTTTTTGTTAATTAAAGTGAAAGAGATCCATTAAAACTTAAACATGTTAACAATAAAATCTGAAAAATACACAGGCACATCCAAGAAGCCGGATAGTCGGCGCTCTTTGCCGAATAGTCGCCGACTAGGAAAGTGATAAGTAATACAATTGCAATACAAAATTTAAAAAAGATATTAAAAAAAGGTAATCACGGTTTAAGTGTAGGCGATGTTTAATATAAAACCTAAAACGAATCAAATTATTTTTTTAATTATTATGTACTAAAATGACAACATTTTTATTTAAGTGATTCCAAGCTGTTTTTCTCATATGCAGTTTAAAAATGGAATAGGAACTAAACAGAAAATTCAATTCCATAGATAAGATTCCCAGGCTAGATAAAATTAAACTTCGATCGCGTCTTCCGTTCGACGCCGACAAATTCGCAATTTAAAAATGTAATCTGTCATCAAAATGAATGGAATCACCATCATCGTACAATTTTGCCACCCGCAGCCAATCAAACGATGCGATGAGATCGACGTAAGGGCGGGGTGGAAATAAAAGCGGTGTTAGTAGCGTAGCGATTTTTAGACTGTGAGATATGGATATATCCTACTACTATTATAAAGGCGAAAGTTTGTAAGTATGGATGTATGGATGTTTGTTACTCTTTCACGTAAAAACTACTGAATGGATTTGAATGAAACTTTACCACAATATAGCTTATACATCAGAATAACATATAGGCTACAATTTTTGAGGTTTCTATAAAATCTATATAAAAGAAAGTCGTGTTTGTTACAACACTTATAACTCGAGAACGGTTGGACCGATTGCCATGGTTTTTGATTTGTTGGATTTGTTTCCGTCCCGAATAGCAGAATAACTATTAAAACATTGGAAAATTAACGAAAAAAATAAAATCAATTTATCCCCGTATTCTTCACGGGAACGGGAACTATGTGGGTGAAACCGCGGGGCGCAACTAGTAAATTACTAAGAAGAGAATGGGTGCAACGAATAAAAGACTCAGACGAAGGCCTTGGAATAATAAAACGCGACAATCCCAAGCTTTGTCGATTTTAGTTCGCACAAACCCGTCGAAAGAATTTTTATTTTTTTTTATAGTAAATTATTATATTATATATTACCTTTTTGATTTCATTTCAGTTGCAAAATTTTCTATGAAAACCATGAAGTATACATACGTACCAGAGTAATTGTGTATCTACCCTACAAACGAAATGAAAGATATATTATGAAATATAGATATACCATTTCATAAGCTGATCTGACATTGTTTACTCGCTGTATGTATCACCACACCCCGCTCAATACACCGCCCTATAATTCCAATACTTACGAACATTACCCATACCCAGGATCCACTATTATAATGTATTAAGGCATATTATTTTATGGATATGGCCGCGTTATGGGCCGTTCTGAAAATACCGTGTGGAGGCTCTATAGTCTATAGCCTCGGTATGGGATAGCGGATATTATGGATATAGGAACCTATTTTTTAATAACTATTTAATCTATATTTTATTCAGATGAAAAAATTACGGCTCCGTGGCTTAGTTGGTAGTAGCCCTGCCTTCGAAGCGAGGGGGCATACTTTGTGTGGTGAGCATGAAGTTTGTTCTCGGGTCTTGGGTGTTTGTCTTGTGTTTCTGTGCTTGTCCATGTCATCTGCGATAGAGGGAATCCTAATGCAGAGGTATGAGTGTGTAAACGTTTACGTTTAATGTTGTATATTGGTAAGAATAGCTGGAACGGTATAGTAAAAATATTCGTTGTCGTTGGGTTTTAAAAAAAGAAAAAATTACTGATTTAAAAATCGAATAAAACTACTTCAAACTCAAACTCATTTCAAACGTCAAATCCCTTTATTTTACTATTTACTTAGGTGGAACTTCATGAAATGTTTATAGGAAAACGTTGGTACGAACAGGTTATTAAAATTTAAAAAAATCGAATTTACGAAATCGGTCCACAATTGAAGCAGAAATCGGTAAACGTGAGTACATAAAAAAACGCGGGCAAACGTAGAAATTCCACTATTTTTGAAATCTATAATTTTTTTTTAAATTGTCATGGGCTCTAATGTATAATCTAATTGACAGCGGTCTGTCAAATTGTGGATCAAAATAGGTCAGATAAATAACTATATCATTGACCTGGGTATATTAATAAAATCCGTCAACGTTTTGAGAACGTGGTATTGCGCACATAAATGTTTCAAGTGAAAAAACTCATTGGTGCACGTGTGGCTTTGAACCAGCGACCTTCAGATTGAAAGTCGGCGTCTATGCTCCTGGGCCACCACGCTCTCAGATCCATACATTTATCTATATTACATCTAGGCCACATAAATATTTGTCCCGGGTCGAACCAAACCCACGACCAGTGCTACCAACGTGTCTTTGGAGCCGGGAGATTTACCGCAGTATTGCCATGCATGATTGAGTAAAATCCGATAAATATCTCATGAAATCAACACTCGGCTCGCAATAATTATTTTAATAATGACACGTACAATGAAACTAGCGACCGGTCACGACTCGAGTAATAATTTGGATACTTACTAACGGTATTCTGAAACTATTGCTATTTCTCGGTATTCTCAGCATTGTAGGTAGAACGGGCTAAACTTAGCTATGGTGATTTAGTTGTTTTAATTGGTAGACTGTGGTTATGAGCGAAGCTACTGGAAGAATCATACTTTTTGTGTCTATGAGGAGACGAGCTGTCATCCCATACTGAAGTATGAGAAAACCCAAGTCGTAACTTGTAACTCGTTACGCCCGTCACGTTGAAATGAAGATGTAACGTTTCATGTGCTTGTAATTTCACCAGCACCCAAACCCCTCTACTGGAACATAGCAATGCAAGCGCATCACTACAGCTTGATATAATATCAGTAGTTTACTGAAGAAATTGATCAAAGTTCATGACAGCCGTTATTTGGCGCCAAATCCATTGCTATATTGTATTGCCACAGATAAAATATTTTGGTATACTTAAATGTACAGTCGTGCGAACAATATCGAAGTTCAGAGTAGTACAATCGCGCACAACCGCAGGTGTGAAAGGTTATAGCGGGCGCTCGCAGCGCATTATGAGGATTATATCGTCGACTGTGATTTTACACAGCGAATGCGTAAGCTTTTTATAGTTTGGATTTGTGAGGATACGATGAATTTAAATATTAGAATGCCCTTATTTTAATCATAGCAAGAGATTCTATCATTCTAATTATGTGTATACGAATCTCAGAATGCATTTTAAAAATTAGAATAACTAACTTTTTTTTTTTACTTTTGATGAACAGTGTTGCTTTATGCCGTGGTCATGTAGCCATAATTACAAGATCAAATTAAAAATAAAAACTTTTTTTATGAAATATTTATCCTGGTTTGTGGCATGCATAATAACAAAATAATATTTTTAGACTATACTGACTTTAGAATTATTAAAACTTTTATTGTTTCAACTCTTTTTTTATTATGATAGGCTTGTGTATGACTAAAGTGAAGGAAAAACGCCATTATACATGCACTAAATTCTCAAAAAAAAAAAATCTTCCATGTATTATTATTCGTGTTACCGAGATATTTACCATGACTTGTGAGTTTTGTTGACTCGCGATATTTCGACACAGTAACATGCGTCATGGTCCCGGGCAAACTGATTTTAAAATTTATATCTTCTAGTTATCTTTTACAGCCGGCAGCCGGCGACGACGTTGTAGGTTAAGAAATAGTTTCTCTCAACTCTTTGGTTACGAACCTTTACAAAACCTGAAGTCGTATCCACACCACCACAGCCCCGCCGAGCCGTATAATCTCACAACAGTTATTGTTTTTTCCGATGCTAATAAGGGCCCGTCATTGATAGAAAATTATTGATTGCGAGCGTTCTTGTACTGATAATGGCGTTGAATTATTTTAGTTATTGCTGTTGGATGTGAAAAATGGACACGCGTGATTGTGTTATGATTGGCGGGTGATGTGAATACGAACAACTTCATCTTAAGTTATAAAATATCGTAAGTGTGTCCGTTGTTTGAAAGAAAAAACAATTACTAATAATTTCAAATTTTCCACTTATCTTATTGTTCCAAAATATCT
The DNA here is from genome assembly GCA_921293045.1 of Aplocera efformata. Taxonomy (NCBI): domain Eukaryota; kingdom Metazoa; phylum Arthropoda; class Insecta; order Lepidoptera; family Geometridae; genus Aplocera; species Aplocera efformata. Next base: position 7,093,616 of record OV121057.1, read on the forward strand.
TGTAATTGTTCTGTATTAAATAGTTCAACTTAGTTTTGTGAATTATTACAATACCTACTTGCAATAATTCATGTGACTATACTTATATTTAATATAAATATACTTATACTTATAATTAAATATATTTTCGATATAAGTATTATATTATAGACATTTATTGAAATATTCATTCAAACTCACACTATTTTTTCCTTAGATCTCAACTTTCGTCAGGACACGTCAATTCTCATTTTACGTTTAGTTATAAAGGAGTGAAATGGTAAATTCCAGTAGGAAGAATGAAAAGTTATCACAAACGTCCACCAATAACAATTCATAAACAAAAGCACATGTTCTAAATTTAAATATTTGAAATTCGCGCCACGTCCGCGCGTTCCCGCCACGTGCTAGCGTATATTGCATAAAATTACTATAAAGCACATCCACACTAGAGCGGTTTGTCGTCTGCCTATGGTCGGAGACACCTCGTTAGTTTAATAAAACAATACGCTTATTATGTCTGATAATTATGGAAATTATTCGATATGTATTACTAATTAAATTATACAATTAATATTAATACTACTGTAACGATAACTTTATATGGAATAGTCATAGTTTTGCTACATGCATTATGTGACAAAAGTCACCTAAATACTTTTTGGTTTTATTTCTAATAAAACGCGGGTAGGAAAAAACCGGCTTCACACAAATCAGCAGTCTCAATACGTTTAAACCTGTTAGTTTTTTTTAAACGTTTTAGCCTTTATACGGTCTCCATTCAGCCACTTTGCAAGAATAAAAACTAAAATAAGTAGAGAGCAAGCCTTTACCGATTTAAACTTGAATTTACTGAAAACGACACACATCTATCAAGCAAAACAAACACTCATTAGCCAGTTGTATATGATTACACGAAAACAGGGAAAAGCAATTAGTCCCCGGTCGGGATAAGATAACCGCAAATACTAAATGTTACTTGACACCTCCTATTGTGCTGGAATTTATGAATATTCCGAGCTTAACTAACCTCTATGGTCTTTGTCGATGGTTGGAGATAAAGAGATTGCTTTTCTGGTTTGAACCCGTTCTATGCAGTCTTTTTATATATTTTTTATTTAAGTTTCAGGATTGTTTTGAGTTAACTTCTTTATTTTATGGTTTTTGTGGTTATAAAGTGCCACAATTCTCTCAACAGGATTTTAAAGTAATTAGTAATCAATTTTGATTGTAAGTTAGCGAAATTGATTTTTATCATTTTTATTTTCCACTAGTTTGTGCCTGTTCGTACATAATATATAAAGCATTATGATAGCAAATGTGAATTAATAGGCAATATCATAAATATGTAATCAAGAAGTTTTAATATAATGTGTAGCCGTTCTATAATTAGGAATACATAGGACCGATCTAGTAATGCCAACATTAAACGGTTAATGACAGTTAACCCTTGCATACCGCACGTCGTCGGAAACTTCAGGCTATTGAACGCACATGGCGACCTTGTTTGAGGTCTGTTCTGTTGAAAGGTAATGCTTGTATGTTTGTTGTTGTGGCAATACAGGAATTCATACATTTTACATTATGCTTTCTAGGTATTCAATTTCATAGTATTTCGGTTGGTATAGACATAATATAATTATGTCACAAATAAGATTAGCTAAAGCTTGAAAACTGAGTCTAATTAATTTAACATTGATATTATAGGCCTTTGACACGTTAAATGAACACATATCTTTATTTGTTCATCTAAGTTTTATGTATCCCAAACTATACCTTCTTGAGAGGGGTCATGAGTTAGATTCCCGGCCGAGTAAACTTTGAGCTGAAGAACTCTATAGTTCTTTCTCCGGTCTTGGGTTTTTGTATTATGTTTATGTGTTTGTCCATACTTTTACATTAGTGTAATTTTTAGAAGAAAATACGGGACTCACACCTAGAGACCCCTTTACGTTAATCAAATAAACAATCACAATAAAACAGTCTATTTACAAAACACCTATAAATCTCAAACTAAATAAAACAAAATTGAAGTGTCTCCCTAAAAATTTAAAGGTTCATTACCATGTCGAGAAAAGCGTGCAAAATGGCGGAAACGTTATAACACTGTTATAAAATGCAAAATGGCAGCGCGGATGTTGACAATTGCACATCACGATTCCTAAACTGTTTTCGATTACGCTTTATAGCTTTCGAACACGCGCTAAGCGACACCTTTGATGTTTCAACATGTTCCAGATTTAAAAGAGTTTTGGAGTTCGAAATTCAATTTGCCGGTAGTAATTCATGCATAGACTTTCTGCAACGAGACGGCGGTATGGAGCGATTGAACAAAAAGTTTATCAACTTTTCAATAAAATGTAGACGTCAAACATTTCCATTTGGTAATACGCGTCAATATCTACGTGTTCTTTTTATGAAAAATACAGATAATACAGCATCTAATAAGGAAGCAACAAGAGAAGGCGAAGTTCATTCTATCTATACCGAAATATTTCATTCGTATTTACGACAATAAGGTGTTTTATTAAAATTCCGCAATAGGGTGTAAAACGAAAGATATTGTCGATTGTGGATGCGGGAACTTCTGCAGGAAAATCTGATGTGAATTGAGGGAGTGTTTTGAAAAATGTGTTCGACGTGTTTTGGTGGGTATATTTTCTCGAGAGATATTTTCTTTCTAGGGTTAAAATATGGTTAGATACCTACATAAAGTTTCTAAAGTTAAATATAATAATAATATCTACCTAGTGTAATATAATCAAAACACGTTTTGTCCCTATAAGAGTCCCTGCCCTCACCCGGCGTTAGTTTTGAGCGATGTTTCAGTGTGTTTAATTGTTCCTTTCTGATAGAGTTTTAATTGACATACGTACTCATAAATTGAACTGAACTGAAAAATGGACGATGCGTACTAAATGAAATATCAAACTTCACTCTACTTCCTCCTTCCGTTTTTAAAAAAGCTAGAAAAGTGCGGGCGCCCCGCCGCCGCCCGTTCCGTTCCTAATATCGGGAGCGCGCGCGTCTCGCATACAGATGCGGTGTTATCGCGTAATTTGTCGGAGTGCGATCTGCATGCTAAGGAACGTAGCAGTTCTTATTTTAAAAATTCAGAAATAGATTGCGCGCTTTTGGTGCTTTTGCTGGTGGTGAATTATGATTTATGATTTGTAATCCGAACGCATAACCTATTTCGAGAATCCTGTTAATGAAAAAAATATTTATTAAGAAATAGAATTAAGGTTGTGGTCAAAACCACAAACTTGATTCGGATAACATCATCCATCCTCTAAAACAATGGAAACAAGTGGAAAGTTGCTGAGCTCAAATGATGTATCAATATATAAAATATCTGTATTAACATCACACTAAACTGTGAATATTTACTCCATCGTTCTAAATATTTGCCATTTCACTGTTTAAACAAAGAATAAGGACAAAGAAACAGTAGCCGAGCAATATCCGCTATATTGTCTAACTTTACACCTCTATATTGTCTGTGGTTTATTTTGTATTGTCTTTGGTTTGTAAGGTAAATTTTCTCCAGTAATTACTCAGTCACGTAGGTGCTTTGGACGGCTATTTATAATGCAACTTAGTTTAGTTACTTAGCAAGCGTCTAAGTTGTCTCATAACTTGGAATAATTTGCTTCCATACATTTTGAGGTTAGCAAGAGAAAGGCACAGGCATTTTGTTTTATTTTCAACTTGCTGACCCGTTGACAAAAAAAAGTGACTGATTTAAAAACCGAATAAACTGACTGTCATCCCTTATTCTCGTCCTTCTTTTTCATAATGGTAACCCATTATGGCATATTTTGCTTTGCTGTGAAAGCAAAAATATGCAATTTCGTTTTCTTGGATGACATATTTTTTCCAGTTATTTGAATAAACAAAAAAAATATTTAACAGATTGCGCTAAAAAAAATTGCGGAACCAATCTGAAAGCACATCCTCCCAAATAAAAAAAAAAAATTCAAAATCAGTTTATCAATGATGGAGAACTGAATATTATAATAAAAAAATTAGATGAATCTCCTCAGAAGTCGAAAATACTCCCAATATTAAAAACTTTTCGAGCAACGATTTTAATTTAATTTAGCTTTCCATTAAACTTTGGGCTACGAAAGATTTGTAACAAAAAAATCTTAGTCAAAACGGTTCAACACTTCTCAATTACTTAATTCGCATGTCAACAAACATAATTTTATTTTTATTTTTGATATAGAGGTAGAATATTAGAATTAAAGTTTTTAAGCGGTCAACTCTGGTTTCGGTGTTTTCAACACAACTAGAATATACTGTAGAGATACTTTATAATACGTACCTAATTGTAACATTGATTAAATTACGAGAATTACCGCCTCAGGTACGAGGGTTTTACTTTTAGTTTTATCTCGCTCAAAAATTAGCTTTTTCTTTCAAATTCAGGGTTCATATCAGAGGATATAAAAAATGGCCGTCACGGCACGCCCGGCAGCGGGGGCGTGACGGCATAAGATAGCGTCATGCAGTTTGCCGTCACGGCGTATGCCGTCTGTTTTACTGCCAAGGCAATAATAGATGTTACATACCAAAAATGGTTTAAAAAAGCTTTGATTTCAATTTAGTTTTAATTTACCTTTGATTAAGATCCAAGAATATAACAGGAAAGGCGCCCTTATGCAAAGGCGTTTGGTATTTTAAACATCTCGATTCTTTTCGCAAAAAGCAACGCATTAATTATCCAGCTCTTGTCCAGTTAAGTAGTATGCTATAAGTACTAGATTGAATCACCTTAGTGAGGGAATGCGGGTAATGTTGGAAAATCTTGAGATACATCTTCATTAGGATTCTAGAAAAAGTGTAGTCTGTATTTTGTTGACTCTTTGCTTAGTTACCTTCTTGATCAATGTGAGGCATGCGCAGAATAGAATAGAAACGGAATAGAAAACACTTTTATTCCGCACAGAGACACAAAAATTACCAAAAAATATACAAATGGTTGGTTATTAGAAAAAAAAAGTTTTGATGCTGCCAAAATGTATGCCTTGTGCCGAAAATATTGTGTTATCTTAAGGGTGTAGAAATCAGTAGATAGAATGGTAATCAGTTAATCCGTTTTTAAAATAATTTATTTATTACCTGATTTCTTCGCCAATTGTGGGCCAACTTGGATGTTTTTTTATTAATTTGATAAAGTGTATGTCCAAGGTGGATAGAAATTTTATGAATTCCACCCCAAGGGCGTTATAAAAGAAATGAAATGAAAGTTAGTTTATTGGATTATTAAATATTATACAATATTATAATATTTTATTTCTGTTAGCCATCCTACGGAAATACTTCATTTTTCCGGGACAAACATGCCTATGTGTTATTCAGAATACAATATATCTCTGTGCCAAATTTCATCCAGAGTCGTTCAGCTATTCATTCGTGATTGAGTAAAAACATCCATCCATCCAAACTTTCGCATTTACAATAGTAGTAAAATTATTAAGCTATTTCGTCCCACTGCTTCCATTTCTTGCGTTCTATTGCCTCCTCTGGCCAATAGGTGTGAAAAGTGTCCAGATCATCATGCCATCAGTTTTTCGGTCTGCCCGCCTTCGGTCTGCCCGCCTTCGGCTCGCAGTCGGTTTCCATTCGGTGGAGATTTTTATGTTAATTTTTATTATGTTATATCTTTATTATGTATATATTATTATGTTAAATTCAGATATTTTTAATTTCAGATATCGGGACGAGGCTCTGTGCTGGTCAGACAGGTGTGTTTTTTTAGAGGTCTGATAATTTATATAAGTAAATAATTATAATAGACAATGCTTATTTATAAACTGCATCTTAGCTTAGCTTATTTTTAACCCTCGACTAAAATATGGGTATTATCTTATATATTTAAGGAGCAATTGGTGTATATATAAATAAATTATAATAATAAATATTCATGAACATTTCACACAGGGTAATCTAGCCCCAAACTAAGCATAGCTTGTAATATGGGAACTAGATAACTGATAGAATATACATTAAAGATTTTTTTTTGTAAATATATGTATATGGTTATCCGGAGTGGGAATCGAACTCCCGACCTATAGCGCAGAAGGCAGAGCTACTACCAACTGAACTGTGCTTCCAGTTACATAAAAACGAATAAACGTTTACAAACTTATTTATTTCGCGTATCTCGGAAGCGGTTTTAACGGTTTGGATGAAATTTTATGTTTAGATAGGGTTTTGCTGTATAAGTTTACTATACTTGTATTTCATGTAAAAATGCAATTTTTTAATAATAAATAATGTTACGAATTTATATCCGCTTTTATGCTGACAAAAAACTATTCGCCCGGGGATTAAGTAATAAATGTAGTGATAGTTATATATTTCTGTACTATTTTTAATTTCTGGTGTACCAGATTTTTTAAATCTATCTATTTGGTTCGCTAGAGCATGTGACCTAGCTCGCAGCGTAGCCACTTCAGTCCAAACAACGCATATTGTTGGGTAAAATAGTATTATTATTGTGATTATCAAAAGGAATTTAACCAATTTCCGTAATTCAGCTTAACCGGTCTCACACAATCGAGTGACCACTATAATAATTTAAGCCCCAACGGCCGCCACAGAGTAAATATTGGCCATGATCCTTCCGGTCACTAATCCTTGATTTAAAACCATTATTTGCATATAATTTCGGATATGTTTTAGGACAAAGCTATATTATTGACGTTTTCTCTTGCATCTCTTTCGTATACTGATGTAGTTAAGCCACCCAAAGGCATACAACATGGCTTATCGCTTATTATAGCCAGTACCGAGGGTCTACCGTGGCCTTTGGAGTAAGAAGAAAAAGTATTATGTATGTGATACCTAAATAGTTCACAATTTAGTCAGTATAAAGTCGCATAGTTTTGTTTAAATTCTTGGTTGGTTAATTTTAAGGGGTATTTTCAAGTCGGTCTATGATTTAATATACATAGTTCTAATTAATGTTTGGTGGAAATTAGTCAAGCCATTTTCAGGATATTTAGCTCTGACACAAACAAGACATTTGCAATTTTGTGAAAAAGATAAAAACGTTCATAAATATGCGAAAGAAATATAAAAAAAGTTTTGAGATTCAATTTTATATCGTCATGGGGGGATAAGTAGCGGTCAGGGATCGTTTTGTAAGATAACAATGGTAAACGACGTAGGGTTGTCTAAAAACCTCTTTACTAGCCTCCAATGTTCCCACTGCAACATCAGCCTCTCAACACTCCTCTTAATTTTAGCACACCCCTAAATGTTTTGGTCCAAGCAACTGGGGAGGACAAGTTATGTGTATCGGTGGTTAACCCTGTGGGTTAACCCTTCAATTAAGAGGTCCGATGGCCGCCGGTCAGACGGTTCCGCTCTGATTGTAGTTTGATTGTTTTATGGCTGTTTTGGGCTTATGTCAAACTCCAAAGACTATACTTTTGACTGGTCTCAAAGCTCATTTGGTTTCAGCTCTGCCTTTTGCGCTGTAGGCCCTTTTGGGTTATAGACCCGTGACTACGTTTATAGTAGCATTACGTTCGGAGCGAGGGCTACCGGGTTCGTTTCCCGACCGTGACAAGCAAATTGTGTCTGGATTTCTTAACAAAATAATAAATATACCATTGTTATTACGCAATCAGCGGTATGCGAGTCCGAAATATCACTTACGTATGGCCAGACCCCATAATCTACTAACAGACTTGAGATAGATAGATTACCATAGCAACATAGTTATCATTAAAAATTGTTTGGACCCTTTTGAAAGCTAAACAAGACAAAAACAAAATATATGTACAATCGGCGGTCTCATCGCATAATGCGATTTCAGATTTCATTTCATTTCCGATGGAACGGACGCTGCTGATGTTAAAATGAGTATTAGTGTTCAATTGTGATCTTTTCACTAATAACCATTTTATTTTAGCATCTAACAGCAATATAGAATGAGAATTTAAAGAATAAAAATATTAGGTAATGGACTTTTCATGTGAATGGGAACTTGAAATCTCCATTCATGAATATTACAGTAAGAAACAAAAATAATATTTCCAAGAGTGTTTTTTAATATATACGAGATATATGTCGTATATTTTTACATTTCGAGACGATACTTATCATTTACAAAAATAAAATAAGATTTTTATTTTTTTTCTCTTCTTTTGGCTTCGCACGACTTGTGCATTTGCCAGAGTCAAGTTTTTTTTTTGTTTGTTTAAGTTAGGGAAACTTTTACGCGGTAACTACACTATAGAGGAACAGGATCAGGAGAGTATGTGTGGTAAGGATATAAATATTTATAAAATAAGATTGAGTTTTGTATTTAACGGACATCAATCCTTTTTGTCATTTTTGAAGGACAAGTTTGACAGTTGAATTTTGACAGTTGTTTGAATTTAAGGTTAAAGATAACTAAAATGACACGACATTTAACTATTAATACCTACATCAAGCTGTCATCTTTAGGTATGTGGGCTGTTTAAACAAAAACAATCCAAAAATAAATATACCGGTACCAACAATGGAAGAAAATTGTCACCGTATAGCGAATTATCTATCTATAATTACTGAGTACGATGCTTTAAGTCCACCGCTGGACAATTATATCTTCACAGCAAAAAATACAATACCAAACCTTACATACAAACAAATAAAGTTGACATAATCTGTATATTCAATGTGGCAATACGAGTATAGGGTCTATTATTGAGTAAGTACAAAAAGTCTCGGTATCGATAGGGTTCTCAGTATCGGCAACGCAATTGCCCTTGGAAATATCTCAAGTTGTCCTTTGAAGTTCCTACTAATACGACTAACGATTGACTGGCTATTCGCACGATACAAAGAAGTCGAACGATAATTAGGTTTCTTTACTCTGACACGGTTAAAACTGTTCATGTATAAAAATAACTCTAAACATATAAATAACGAAATGAATTGATAGTAGACCATTGTTGCATTCTCAGTTTTTGGCAGCGTTCAAATTCTCCGCGCGGTTTCGATACTTTGGCCTCATGTTGGTGTAATATTTTTTGTACGCATTTGAACAAGTCGAGGCGGCTCTGATTTTTGTCACTTTAGACAGGGCACAGATAATATAAGGGCAACAGGACACTGTCAAACGATATATATATGGCTACTTATTGACGTACACTGGAAGGAATACAGGATTTAGGACACAAGTCTTTTTGAATTAGTGTAGATTCTGTGTCTAAAACCAAGCCCTTATCTACATACTGTCCCCTATCTTTTTTATTACATGATTGTGCTTGATATTTTTTTTTGGAATTAATAAATTATCATTATTATTAATTGTTATTATAAGTCGCAATCAGATTTAATCAAATTTGAGCTTTGCCCAATAGACTCAAGATTCAATACGGCCGCAGTTTATTCTCTATCCTCGAAAGCCTTTCGTAAAATTTTGATAGATGGATTTGAACTACCACACGCTGTAATTAACATCAATTTTGTTTGTGTGTGTTATACTGAGATTAATACATAGTGATTGAAAAGTTGTCTTATTCATGCAAGTAATTTATTAATTTGTTTTAGTGCTGGCACTGTAGGATTCATTTAAGTCTTACTAAGATTAAAGTTAGTATAAGAATAAGGCATTCTAAGATGCTTGTAGGGAACTTAAAATCATAGTCATGGTATCTATAACGAAAATATTTAAAAGATAAGGAACTGACATATCGAACGATTTGCTTTAAGTTTTTTCTTGTCAAGTCTTCACCGTCAAGTTTTAAACTGTGTATTATGATTCAAAACATTCGATTTCCCTCATTATTATCCACACAGTTTCCTTCATACAAAATTCACCAATAAACTTATGAAATATAATAATTATAGAGAATTTTTTCATTGCTGGCTGCAGATGCCCCTGGCAACTTTACGCAAGACTGCGAATGAAAATCGAATCTACCTGATTTTTTTTATTTTTTGTAAATAACTGAAAAAGAAAATTACTATTAACACTAAGAAACCATATTGTATTATACTAGCGCTAATTACTACGTCAGATTCAATAAATATCAATAAGTAATTAGGTATCCATGACAAGTATGAACTAATAAAACAATGCTAATAATATTAATTACAGTTGATGAAATTGGATATTTTAAGGGCGAAATACACGGGATAAATATTTTACATATAACTTAAAATTTATTGATGTATGAGTTATTGAAATTCAGAAATTCAATAAATTAATATTCATAGCCCGTAAGCATAGCTTGTTATATACGAACTATATAACTGATAGAATATATAGAAGCCAGATCTACTACCAACTGAGCTATGAGGTATTATATTAATAGGTGTGTGAATATGACTCCGCCCCTTTTTGTCAAAATAAAACACATTTGTTCGCTTACAAAATTAAAAAAAAAATTATTGAAAGTATGCTCCATCTGCAGCTACAACCTTCGCCCATCGTTCAGGTAGTTTTCGTATTCCTTGCTGGAAGAAGTCCTGGTCTTTTGAGCTTATCCAGTTGTCAATCCAAATTTTGATACTTTCACATGAAGTAAACTTTTCTCCAGTAAGGTCTGTCTGCATCGTCCGGAATAGGTGGTAATCCGAAGGAGCTATGTCTGGTGAATATGGCGGGTGGGGTAACACTTCCCAGTCCTGTCCCTCTAAATATCTTTTTACGACTTCTGCGGTATGCGGTTTGGCATTGTCATGCTGAAGAACTAATTTGTTATGTCTATTCACCCATTCTGGTCGTTTTTCTTCTATGGCTCGCTTCAAACGCATTAGTTGTCGTCGGTAAACTTCTCCATTAATAGTTTCAGAGGGTTTGAGCAACTCATAATATACAATACCTTTCTGATCCCACCAAATACAGAGCATGACCTTGGCACAGTGAATATTTATTTTTGGCTGTGATGGGCCTGGTTCGCCTGGTTTCACCCAAGCTTTTTTGCGTTTAGGATTTTCGTAGTGTATCCATTTTTCGTCTCCTGTGACTATCCGATGCAAAAATCCTTTTCTTTGCTGTCTTTGAAGCAGCATTTCACAAATGGTTTTCCGACGTTCCATGTCTCTTTCTTTTAAATCATGTGGAACCCAGTCACCGGCTTTTTGAATCATTCCCATCATTTGTAAACGCTTTGCAACAGTTGAACGATCAACATTTAATGCTGCAGCTAATTCTGATTGAGTTTGGCAAGAATCTTCCGCCAATAATGCTTCCAATTCAGCATCTTCAAATTTTTTTGGTGGTTTTCCATGTTCTTTATCCTCAGTACTAAAATCGTTATTTTGAAATCGTCGAAACCATTCCTTGCAAGTTGTATTAGACGGAGCATGCTCACCATAAATCTCCACAAGCAAACGATAAGTTTCCGCTGCAGTTTTCTTCGCAATAAAATAATGTAATAACACTTCCCGCAAATGACGTTTATTTGGAATAAAAACCGACATTTTCGAAAAGGTGAAAACAATTGTTGCTTACACTTCAACCAAATATCATAAAATGCGTTAGATAGCTGACATTCAGTACTATCGAATACAAGTATGGTCATTTATTAGTACACGTAAACAATACTAAAAACGACATCTGTTGAGAAAGGGCGGAGTCATATTCACACACCCAATATATAGTAAATGCTTATATGTTGTTGCTTGTTTTTTTTTCTATTATTATTGTGATGTTTAATTGTAAGCTAGTGGCACAAATAAAATATTTTTCTTTCTTTCTATATAGTATGTATTAACAAAAAAGTTAATACATACATGTAATACTATTAACACCCTACTAATGTAACAATGGGAACCAGTTAATCCTACTCAGAGTGCAAATGATGAACTGACTCAACTCTCAAGACCCACAGACTGTCCCATCTCTACTTAATGTCACTCTTGTCAGTGAACTGATCCAGATCGACCACAGAACGCATAAATGCATACAGGTTATATGATGCATCTGTTGATACAGAATCATCGTTGCCAATCTGTCATAAGTACTAATCTGGTACATCTTTACGTTACAATGCTACTTTGTTTGGACCACATTATTGATACGAGATAAAATTGTATTACATTAGTCGGACCAGCTTGGAAGATCTGCGCGAGCGCACGCAATTGTTTTATATTTTTCATGGGTAACATTTTGGGTTTAATAAAAATATTTTTGTTCCATTTAAACTATCTTTTCTATCTTTTATATACAATAATAGTATAACGAATTTTTTGACTATAAATTGTTAGTTTTTTTCTTTTATTTTGACATATTATTCTTATATTATTTTTACATTTCTTTTGTTACAATATTTATTTATAGATTTTACATTACTAATATCTTCTATTCCTTGTATTCACATGGCTTTGGCGGATGTAAAAATGAGTAAGACTTTATTGAACTAAATTCCTGGCGAATAATAAATGAATATGAATTTATTTTGGATGGGAACAACGAAATATCAATCAATCAGCCAATTCGGTCGAGCCGTTTTCGTGTTTTAGCGATACTAACAAATAGCAATCGATTTTTATTTACAAGGTATGACTATTGTAAGGTGTTCATACAAATCAGATCATATGCCTGAAAAGAATAAATCAGAAAAGATCTGAATCCAAATCAAAGCTTTTTTACCATACAAGGTAAAGAATAATTATTTGTTGTTTTTCGGACAGCCCTAATGAACGGTCACTGACTCTATTACATCAATGATCACCGTATGTCACCTGGTAAGATTTTAGGGTTGAACCTCGTCAAGTTTACGTTAAAGTTTGACTTATGATAACTTTTAATCTAACATGCTGAGGATTGGGAGATCCAGTGAAACGCGTACATAGCTAAATAATATATTTTAAGGGGTAATATTTAGTGCACCTCCACTAAACTTCCACATAATGAGTTCAACAAAATTGACCTTTAGGTGAAAATTTATTATATTGATGAGTGTTTTCATTTTAGTAACAGTTCATGCCCTGCATTCTTTCATTACAGGTATGGGATGTTAATATCACATGAATTGGTTATTTCAAACCCTGATATGGGGATCAGGCTTGAAATAGCCTATTAATATATTACTCAGTGGCAATATCTTCAGGCCAATACTTTCATATCGGTTCACATATAAATATAATATAATAATTAACATTAACAACCACATTGCCGCTCGCATTTTCATAAACGAATAAATTGCCATAAAACAAAATATAACGAGAGATTATTGGTTTTAAAACAGGTATACCATGGTATATGTGATAAGGCAACACTGTAATCCAAATGTAACAAGATATACGGGTATACTTATTATTATCTGGTCCAAATTGGCACTTATGTGTAGAAATTCATAACTTTTAAATGAACGCTATCAAATGATGTTTACTTTACTTGTTTATAGGGTTTTTATTGCGATTTAAGCATGGAACATTAAAACAGAGGAGAGCTAATAGAATACAATTACAGCTTGGCAAAAACGTTTTGGAATGGAACTAATTTTGACAGGCGGGTAAAGCGTAGAGGGCAAGATGGCGAGTGAACGTATACGAGTTAATTTTACGAAAATGTAAGAACCGGTGTAATTGCTAATGACTTTGAAACGGCTGAATCGATTTTGATAAAACATAGCTAAGAAGCACCGGTAGAAAACCTGCTTTTTTTTAAAAATCGGACCCAAATAGGTTCACCCGTTTAAGAGCTACGGTTGGCACTGATAGTGATTCAGTGATAAGACTTGTTGATAGTGAAAATACAAGTACCTGCTAAGTGGTGTGAAAGGAGCATCTTAAGCATCAGAATTAGTGCTTAGTAGAATAAGTAGTGGCAGCAGAATTAGTGCTTAGTTTGTCAGAATAAGTATTGCCTCCAGATCTGGTAATCTTGCCAAGCAGTGCACTCGATTTTCTATGTTCCGGTATGTTCCAATGTTGTGGGTGCCGGTGAAATCAATGGCGCATGAATCATTACATCCCCAGCATGGGTACATCAGTCGGGGAAGACCTAAGTTCGTCCGAAGAGGTACTGCCACCACATCTGGAATCTGCCGCCAAGCAGTAGTGGTTGCATTACTGTTCCTGCGGAAGGGTGTGGCTGCAGGTGAAATCACATGCGCCTGATACGTATCATCCCCGTCTCGGGTGATGGACGCGGCAGGATGAATGCGACTCAGTAAAGATTTGAATCTCATACTGAGTCGCGCGCATTACTGTTGTCATGGGCGAGAGTCACTACTTACCATCAGGTGGGCCCTCAGCTCGTTCCGTCACTCATTCACATAAAAAAAGTCGTATTCCTGCTGTTATGGGAGGTAACTAAACAATGTGCTTTATGATCGTCCTGTCAATTTGTGAAATAAATTTTGAAGATTGAGACGGCTCATCTGATATGTTTTCAGCAACAAAACCTTGAGATCTCCATACTTTTCGTATAGCAACACGTCACTTTGAGACTTGAAGATTGCACGTTCTTGTAATTTCATAGTCCTAATTGGACGTCATTTGCACTTACAAACAATAAAAACGACCATTAAACGATCACGCGAAGCACTTGTTCAATTAATTTGCATACCCTTCCATAAAAGTACCCGCAACGCGAAAAAATGTGCTCGCGTCAAAAATGTTCCGTACAAGACGAATCGTGTCACCTGCAGGAATGATACGGTAAATCAAAATGGCGAGTGCACCGTCCCGCTCACTCATACACACGTTTGTATCGGCGTCTCTGTCTCGCGTTTGATTATACCATTTTATGATTGCACGTATTAATGCGTTTTGATTTATGTTTCAGTTATACGGACGTTCATTTTGTGAGATAATTTTGAACTTGCTCCCAAACGCAAGATGATGTATTTATAAAACAAACTTCGTGAATTTTATAGCTTAATTTACATAATTATATGGTTTGTGGTTTGTAGAACTACTGTTTAATGTAGTAGGTTTTATAATGGTGCTATTTATGACCAATTTAATTGCGTATACCTTCAGGGGTTAACGATTGTCAATTAAATTATGAGTTTTTGTTAATAGTCTTGTAAGTTTTGTCACTCACTTGTAAATATGTAGAAAATTTTAAACATAATTATATAATACTAGCATCTGCCCGCGACTTCGATAGCGTTATTGTAGATTGTGACCACTATTTCTGGATGAAACATGTCATTTTCTCTACCCCTATACTCTTTCTCTCTACGTGTATGTATGAAAAATTTCATGATGATCGGTTGAGTAGTTATGCGTGAAAGCGTAACAAACAAACTCACATTTACATTTATAATATTAATAAGGGTGTTTATAATCTTATACTTACATGTATCTTATTTTTTATGTGCAATAATGTTTTCCGTCATTCAGTGATGGAAAACATCGTAGGGAAACCGGCATGTCAGAGAACCAAATAATCGAAGGTATTTGATATCGGATATCCTATCCGGATTGGACTCCTGTGGTAGATCAAAACCCATTCAACCAAACCAACTCTCAGCTAACGAGAGTAGGCCGATGTCCTTGCAGTGGGAGCGTTAGAGGCTGATAGGGAATCAGGCATACATATAAGTAAGTATTTTTATAGTACTATTTAGAACCAATTTAGAACGCATTATAAATTAAAATACGGTGTTACCATTAAAAAAATGTATAATAACTAATTCTAGGCTCAATTATTATAACTAAACAATTGAAGGTTATATTAAAAAAATTACCCAGCACCTGTCTGTCAAAGCGCCAATAACATCTGACCCTACTGATAAGTAATATTTCAAAATATCACGGGTCAAAATTGACTGGTTCAAGTTAACACGCAGTCAAAAAAAGGTCTTATTCGGCGATTAAAAGATATGATATTGAATCGATTAATTTACTAATAAAGGTTACATAGCAAAAACTGAGTATTCCCAATATGGCGATATTAATTACTAAATTATGTATCAATCATAATTAATATCATGTTGAATGTGGCAGACGAGTCTAATAATGACTGGCTTTACAGCTTAGTTGGTAGTAGCTCGCCTTCTGCGACGTAGGACGTGACTTCGACTCCCAGAACAAGCATTTGTGTGACATAAATAAGAAATCACTTAAGTGCAGACTACCTATTACAGTACATACAACATTATGGTACTTACCCCAGCGCACGCGGATAAAGCATCTCGATAGCGCTTTTTCTTCAGACTTACTATAAAAATATCAATGCATGAGACGTATCCCCGTCTCGGGTGATGGACGCAGCAGGATGAATGCGACTCAGTGTAAGATCCAAATATTATACTGAGTCGCATTACTGTTGTCAAGGGCAGGGGTCGCCACTTACCACCAGGTGGGCCCTAAGCTCATTCTGTCACACAATGACAAAAAAAAAATAGTATTTAAGGCTAACCAGGGACTGTAGCGTAATGCTAGACAGGCTATAGCCTTCCTCATGAAAGTGGGTAACACATACAAAAAAAAAATTCAAATCCAATTCAATCCAAAAACATGTGAAACGAACTCAAACAGCGGACCCGCAGCTTCGCCGAAGTCGTTGCAGAAAGAGCATCGTGAGGTTTTAGTTGGTATTGGCACCGCCATACTATTAAGCTTAGTCCAACATACCCCGATCCCCCATCTAGGCGGGGATAAAAGCATGTCCTCACGTAAAAAAAAAAGGATAAATGGCGCTAGTATGGAAAATTTATGAATTAAAATATTAATTAATTTCTTTTGTCATATTTTTTTAATAAAAGCATTTTTTTATTAGAAACTTTGCCCTCGTTTGGTAAAGGGTAATCATAATACATTTGAGCACTTAGTTAATAATACTCTGCATATAATTATTCAAGGGTATTATTAAACACGATCCAATTAAACGAATGAAGATATTACACCCCCATTTTGGGTTGAAATGTGTCAATAATTATTCACGGTTATTGTAGAAAATTATATTTTAACAACTTAGGCCTATGTTTTTGTCTTGTTCAGGTGTTTGGAATACCAGTTTGTTTCTTATTGAAATGTTAATGTTTAGTTATAAGTGCCGATATAAACGTGGCATTACAATAAAAATAAATTATTGATAAAAAAAACTAACCGCGTGAAAAACTCCAAATTACATTACAGGCGGCTCCGTGGCTTAGTTGGTAATAGCCCTGCCTTCGAAGCGAGGGGTTTCGGGTTCGATTACCGGCCCGGCACACTTTATGTGGTGAGCATGAATATTGTTCTCGGGCATTGGGTGTTTGTCTTCTGTTTCTGTGTTTGTCCATGCCATCTGCGAAACGGAATCTTAGTGCAGAGGTATGAGCACGTTAACGTTTTAAAATATGTATGTAATGTTCAAACAAATAATAAATAGTTTTTTATATACAAATGCCCGTAAGATTTTCTGTCAATACCCCATTAATAAATAGTTACTATAGTTATAATAAGTATAATTACCTACCGTTTATGGGACGCATTGCGAGCGGCTAATTTAATCTGATAACTTTCCGAGATCTCGATATAATAAGAACTTCATTTAGAGTTATGAAGATTTAGAATTCTTTGGTATATGCGATAATGCGATGATGGTTTTAGACCACTAAAACAATGCACTACGCACAAAATGTATTTTTTTATCGTAGTAGCCGAGTATCTCAAGCCAGTTTATAGAACAGTAGTACATACAAAATACTCAATACATTTGTTGCTTCTAAAGATACAAGGTTTTGATTTTTGGTTCACATTCTGAGTTACACATTATGGAGCTAGGCCGAGGTTTTCTAGATTTCTAGATTAGAATATGTTTACATGTGTATGTAAAATTTGACGTGTCCAAACGATACTTGAGGTCTAAACATCAAGCTACGATACGAGCGCTTGGTTAGAATAAGAACCCGCGGTAAGTTTAATGAAAATATAATTTTTCATGATTTATAGCTTACTCAGACCCCCACAAATTGCCGTGGGTTTGAGACGTTTAACTTAAGTACTGCCTGCGTATGCGCACGTTAATTTAAAACGAAAACTAAAAAATGAGCGAATAAAAATCGCGGCGTTCGCGTTTCGTATCGATAATGGTTTTAATAAATGTAGTGATGGGTTAAAGGATGCTTTTAATCGATATCGATAGAATATCAAATGAAACAAGCATTTAATCGCCAATCCTTTTTTCTTTAATCTGGATAAGTCATTCAAACTCGAATATTGAGGGTTTTGCACCAATTCGATTTTCATTATATAATGTTTTTATAAATAACACAGATAGTGAAAGTCTAGAATAATTAGGAATTCTTAACTTCACATTATGTTAAATTATGTTTTGGTTTTAGATGGAAAATACAACATTATTTAAAATATATTATATTATAATAGGTTAGGTAAATAAATAGAAAAATCCTTTCAAAGCCAAAGACAAATCTGAAAGGCCGCTTTTAAATTAAAATGTACCTTCACGTGTTTTAAAGGTAAGACGAAAAGAGAGAGGGACACCGGCTTACTCTCGATAATTGAGAGTGAATGGGCTCTGATCTACCACGGGAGCCCAATCCGGATTGGTAGATGTCACATGTCGATATTTTCGTTCTAAGACATGCCGGTTTCCTCACGATGTTGTCCGCCACCGTTTCGAGAACGTGGTATTTCGCACATCAATTTTTCAAGTGAAAAAGCTCATTGATGCGCATGTGGGTTTGAACCAGCGACTTTCAGATTGAAAATCTGCGCCTGTGCCCCTGGGCCACCACGCTCCATCAGCATCAGCCTATACATGTCCACTGGAAGTAGGATTCTCCTAGCAAGCGCCACTGAGCTCGATCTTCGACTCTTCTTGTCCAAATTATCAATATTATCGATATAATAACTGTAGTAAGTGTTTTAAGCCCCACCCAACTCTAAGCAGGTATATTTATGAGGTAACATTAACTGTTATTTGATTGGTACTCCATACCCGCCATCATGGCGTAAGACACCGCCATTTTACGTTTGACATTTGAGAGCTGTCACAATGACAGGTGTCCGCAGCCCGGTAGGTACAACGCTGAAGGGTTAAAAAGTTTGTACGCATAGTTTAATTTACTGGTGTATAATCATGTATGATAATTTTAATATGGCAATAATTATTGTAGTTGCCGCCACATTAGCAGGAAAAGAGATGGCTATGTTTATCTTCAATTTCAAGATGGCGTAGCCTGTATTTTTGTATTATTTTACGAAAAGGGGCATTATTACTTGTTTATACGCCATTAATATTTAATTAATAATTGTGTGAAGGTGTTTATTATTTGGAGGGATATTATTCATCACGTAGCTTTTTTTTAATACTTTAAAAGTGACGGGGCGAGCTGAGAACCCCACCTGTTTTTATATGGTTACCTCCACCCATAACAACATCAATAGGACTTATATATGAGAAAATACAAGTAGCCGTTATACCGGTAGAACCGGCCCGGGTTCAATTCCTGGCTTTGACATAGTTTATGTGGTGAGCACGAAGTTTGTTCTCGGGTGTTTGTACATACCACCTGCGACACAGGGAATCCTAGTGCAGGGGTATGAGTGTGTAAACGTTTTTTTTTATCTACGTCTTCCCTGGACCATAAAGTTATAGCCATTTTACTTGTAAACAAAGTCTGTACCCCACCTGCTGACAAAACCTGTTGATTTATACTCAGCCAAAACGACAATATAAATTAGGGTTCATGTTTAAATAATAGAGTAAGCAAATGTCTGTCTGTCTGTCCTACGACATTGTCTATCCCGGCCAGCGACAGAGGTTATTTTAACAAACCAACTAGGTATGTATATAGTGCTGCGCGTGCGCATTGTTTGATACAAATTGATATTACAGGTGTGATAAGAATCAGTTTGGTATGATAGTTATATTTAGAGGTTTAGAGGATAAGAAAAATTAAGGTTAAGTATATTTTATTAGAGAAACATAATTGGAATATCACAGAAAATTATATTATTATAAAATGTTCATGAAGTTAAATGTAACTTTATATATTTGTACAGTATTATCAGTAGCAACAGCTTGACTTAACTGTCTGTTCAGTTCCTCTTCATTTGTCAAAGTGGACAACTAAATGTCAATTTCTCGCAGGTCTTGGTCTGGCACTGGCAAATTTACAAGAGGTATATTTTGTTTTTTGGTTGTGCGTTTAATCAGATTAACAATTTCGTTTAGCATTTCATCACCTGTAGGCCGATAAAAAACAGTTTTATCTTCATTTTGAATGTTCTCAAAATATTTACCCGGATAAGACAAGTACTGTAGTGTTCCTGCTAGAGTTAGTCTTCTTTTTGCGTATCGTTTGCTCAATGCAGTTGCCATTTTGTTATTTAGTGGTGTCTTCATTTCATCCATTTTCTTCAATGCACATTTTAGGGAAACATCAGCTGTAAGTAATGTTGCATCGCGACGACATAGCGCCTCGACGACAGTTTTAATAACATCCAATATTTTATGGATCTCATCTCATCAGTCAATGCAATGTCTGTTTTTAAATCAATTAAAGCTTTTGTAATAGATATTTTCAATTTCAGAAACAGATCTATCTTGGCAGATATGCTACTCCGGTGCGTTTTCCCGTCTAACAGCAGGGAGTACTCCTGTCCATAATCAGCTCTGACATGTTTTTGAAGGATGTCATCGTTTTTTGTTGTTCTTGAAAATATTCAAGAACTCTCCAACAAAAAACGATGACATCCTGAAAAACTCCATAAACGAGGATTTATTATTAAGTTCAACACCATCCTCGTCATTGTCTGTAGAATTTGTGTCTTCGTTAAATTCTACAGTTCGCAGTCTTTGAGCCAATACCGGTAAAGGCAAATCTTTATCCTCTCCAAGTTCGGCAGGGCAACGCGCGCGTTCCATTTAACTTGCATGGGTTGTTTTATTGGTAGGAACGTAGCAACGAAGCCACTTTTTACGTAATAAATAATAATTTATCAAAGCGTGTTTTTATTCCATTTACTTATTATTGCATGCGAAGTGGCTTAAACTTAATAAATAACAAAAACAAAAATATTTAAAAAAAACCCGAAAACCCGAGTTTTAAAAATAAAAACCCGCGTTTTTTTGTAATCCTCAGAACCGGGAAATCCCGGGTTTTTTCGGTCCGGGTAAACCCGGGCTCGATGCCCTAGCCGTTATCTTAACGATGCACGGAAACGTTCTTTTCAAACTGCCACTAAACGTCACTCATCAAACTTCTGACTACGCCGAGACCTGCTTAACTTAGATGACTATCTTCGACCAAATGTAAAGAAAACGAATGATTCGCTTCGAGTGCATCAATACGAAACCCGATGCCCAGTTATTCCCGTCACATTGATCACATAAAAAAACAGTGGCTCTTACATCTTAATTTCACAATGGTGGTATTAACAGCTCTTTGTAAACACACCTGTAGCAGTCAATCTTCGGTGCTCAATGCAAAATATTCACCATTGTTGGGCTAACAACGATGTTGGCCGATCATTATTGGCCAAATGGGTAGTAGTTGGTACAAAATGATGTTACCAACGGAATATTGTATCTGCGTATAGCAGACGCTGCGGCAGTGCTGCCAACAACCCAGAGCCCTTCTCCGGTACTTTCAGGACTACTCAGTACTACTTTCTTTTCTGGACTGGATAGGGTAGGGTTAGCTATGGGGAACAATGCACGATACCCCTATGCGGGACGTCAGGCATTGTCTACAGACCTATTGATAATCTCCTCCTTTTTTTAGTCCTTGAAGGGAAAGGGATATTTGGAAAGAGGGCAGAGAGCTTTTGCTCTTCACTGTGAAACTTCAGTCTTGTGTAATTATAATTATAATAAAAAAAGTTTTCACACTCATACCTCTGTACTAGGATTCCCTGTGACGCAGATGGCATGGACAAACAAACACCCAATACACTACACTATCAATAATAAAATACACTATCAATAATAAAAGTGACACAAAGTGTGCCCCGGCCGGGAATCGAACCCGGAACCCCTCGCTTCGAAGGCAGGGCACCAACTAAGCTAATTGTTAGTAGCACTGCTAATCATCACAATTTGAATATTGTTGTATCATCTCTATACAAATATCAGGTTGTATCCCCTCTGTGCATATATATCTTACAGGTGGATTCAACCAGTCAATCTTCAGTGCTTGATGCAAATAATCCCCATTGTTGGCTAACGATCATTATTGGCCGGTCAGCGGGGTCCGGCATGGAGTCGAATTTGCATTTAACTTCCTAATTTAATATCAGACGTAATGAGATGGTATGGAAGGTTGTTGAGGCGTAAGTACACGGTTGAGATATTGTTAACTGATTATATAATTACGAAATATCGAGATATATTGAAAAATTATAATAGGACATCACAGGAGACCGAAGAGCTGGCAGCTACCTCGGACAAAGAATAAGTCTAGCTATTCAAAGGGGGAACGCTGCCAGTATCTTCGGAACCTTGCCTAAAGAGACTCATTTTAATAATATATACAATAATATTTTAGTTCTCATATTATATTTTTAAGATTTTATTATAGTTTTAGGTTTGTTACCATTACTATGTTGTTATTACATACTTCTTAATATTACAATAGTTAGATAGCTATTTTAATTTTAATTTAATTACAATATTTATCTTGTTTTTTGACGTTCCTATGCTTGTCTGTTTTGAGTGGGTCTGATCATAGATCTTGTTATTATATAGATTATGTGATTATACACATAGATTATGTGCTGTGTATGTGTATAATTTTAATTTTAACGTAACCAAGTGTACGTTATGGTTCCTACGGTCAAATAAATGAGTATGAGTATGAGTAATATATTTTCGGTAATAGACATTTCTTTTATAAATTTACATATTTTTATGTATATTATATTATGTAATAAAGGTGACAGGACCTGTAGGGCCACCTGATGTTACCTCTGACAATAACAATAACAACGACTTAGGTTCTCCCTGACCGAAGTACGAGAGGACTCAAGTCGCATCGCAAAAAAAAACAACGTTTACACCTCTGCACTAGGATTCCCTGTGTCGCAGATGGCATGGACAAACACAGAAACACAAGACAAACACCCAAGACCCGAGAATAAACTTCATGTTCACCACACAGTGTGCCCTGGCCGGGAATCGAACCCGGGACCCTCGCTTCGAAGACAGGGCTAATACCAACTAAGCCACGGAGCCGTCGTCATGTAAATTCGTTATATTTAGATATTTTGGGCCACAAACCTTCGCGAGCGTCCCTAGAACACCTAACTGCAGTATCATCACAATCTTATCAATGGTTTCGGAATGTACAGAGAACAAACATACAAACATTGATTTTTATTTATATATAGATTACCAAAAATTTATTATTTTATCATGATTACACCGGAAGATAACTCAAAAATTAAAGAATATAATAGAAAAACGATTTATTTAATTTCGTCGGCTGAAAATTACAAAAAAATACAAAAGGTGATATTTATTGTGTCTAAAACGGTGTTATTACCACAAGTGCAGTAAGTTTAGGCCATCGACCGGTGGTTTCCACGGATTGACTCATCCTGGACAAAGCAACACCGACCATACACATGTAAATCACCTCTCATACACGAAGCCTTTTTGACACATTAAAACAAAAAAATATCTGTACAAAAAACTTTTTCGAAGAATAGGTATGTACACTTTGTTGATAAATTGTGGAGTGTGCAGCGTGGAGTGTGGATTCATGTGTTTTTTATTTAGCTAATATCCCCAAGCAAAAATCCCCCAGAAATATGGCGTTTGCCTATGTATACTGACTTATCCGTACCAGCCTCTAATGTTCCCACTGCAGG
Organism: Aplocera efformata; assembly: GCA_921293045.1. Classification (NCBI taxonomy): domain Eukaryota; kingdom Metazoa; phylum Arthropoda; class Insecta; order Lepidoptera; family Geometridae; genus Aplocera; species Aplocera efformata. The sequence continues at coordinate 7,117,331 of OV121057.1, forward strand.
GACACCGGCTTACTCTTGATAATTGAGAGCGAATGGGCTCTGATCTACCACGGGAGCCCAATCCGGATTGGTAGATGTCACATGTCGTCGAATTTTTGGTTCTAAGACATGCCGGTTTCCTCTCGATGTTATCCGTCACCGTTTTGAGAACGTGGTATTGCGCACATAAATTTTTCAAGTGAAAAAACTCATTGGTGCACGTGTGGGTTTGAACCAGCAATCATCAGATTGAAAATCGGCGTCTATGCCCCTGGGCCACCACGCTCTACTTATCCATACATAGTATTATAAAACAAAGTAGCTCCCTTTAGATCTTACAAACTACACAACGTATTTTAATACAATTTTCAGCAATAGATAGAGTGATTCAAGACAAAAGTTTGTATGTACTCACTTCACATCCCAGTTCAGTAATTCACCCCGGCTTCGCACGGGTGGTTTCTGATACGACACTGATGCTCTACTAACCGCGCGAAGCCGGGGCCGGTCGCTAGTTTCCTATATTTTGTTAAAGCCTTATAAGCCTTTATATTCAAAGTTGCTGGTTGACTTAAGGGGGGAATCAGTCACAATTTAAGCAAAAATACGCATCGGGTTTATCAAACGTCTATGCACACTCTTCGTAACTCAAACTGTTGTAGCGTTTGCAAAAAAAAAACATTAATATGGCGGAATAAAAAATTGCTTGATACCTGAAATTGATTAATAATACTCATTATAATCCGTATACACATACCTATATAAAAAAATCATACGTGTAGGACGATTAAAAATAATATATTATCTATATTGTTAAAAGGTTAGGCTCGTAGGTACTAATGGATATTTCAGGATATGGGTTCCCAAATATCTGCTCCTATTAGGTGTAACTAATATTAATTGAAAAAAAAAGGCTTTTTTTCACATTTACTTCTAGTTAAATTGACGTACTTGTATATTACTTTTGCATATAAAATTTTATAAACCCAAACGATACTTGAAATCTTATGGAACAAAAAACAAAGAGTTTACATTTTTGAATACTTGGATTTGGCGGCAGATTTTTATCCTGCGGGTAGTCAGCAAGGCGGACATTTTTTATACAAAAATATAGTATTCACATCATGTTTACGCTCAACGGAAACGTTATTTGTCAGATTCGAACCAACGAACTGCAGATCGAAAGCCAACAACTCCCAACAGTGGATTTTAATAGAGTACAAACCTGTGCGAACCGTACAGTAATAATTCTGTAAAAATGTGCATACAATGCACATTTGAAATGCAAAGCGGCGCATTCAGAGGTCGCCACTCGTCACTGCCATTATACCACTTGATGGCCGATGCGAGGTGGTAGATATATGTACGTTTGTTACGGTGAATGACCCAGTGATCGATGAAACAGCGTTAATGATTATCAAGGCATATTGCAGCTGTAGATACCACTTTTTGTAACTTACAGTGATAAAACCTAGAGTAGACGATTACTAATAACACTGTTTGAACCATGGTCGGCAAATCTTTGGGGGGTCCAGTTGCTCGCGTCCTCAGTACCCTTTGAGGGATAAAACGTACCTCCTGGATATGAAAGGAGCAACAAAATGTAGTAAGAAAGAAAGAAAGAAAAAGACTTTATTGACAACACAAAAAGTAGGTACAAATAATAAACATTAAATTATAAATAACAAGTGAAAAGAGAGAAAATAAATAAAAAAGATAAAATATATAATAATACAGTAAATATTTCAGTAGACCTACTTCCCGAAGTCAAAAGGCACCTGACTCAGCATGTGTTGCACTGACGGGCAGTGCAACGCTGGTATTCTGCTAGGGCCTGGAGGTGGTTGACATCACGGGCAATTAGATAAATAAAAAAAAACAAACAAATATGCGTCATTTACACAACACAGCAAGTATAACACAGTAAGTAGAACTACTGCAAAGTTCGTCCTTAGAAGTCCTGTATCCACACCTGGTAATCTGCTGCCAAGCAGTGGTGCACTCGTATGCTGTGTTCCGGTGGAAGGTGGGTGCCGTTGAAATCACAGGTGCATGAGATGTTACATCCCCGTCTTGGGTTAATTTATTACGCGGGAAAGACTCAATTAAAAAAAAAAAGTTTACACACTCATACCTCTGCACTAGGATTACCTGTGTCGCAGATGGCATGGACAAAGAGAAACACAAGACAAACACCCGAGAACAAACTCCATGCTCACCACAAAGTGTGTCCCGGAATCGAATCCAACACGAAGGCACGGCTACGACTAACTAAGCAACTTAACGCCCACAAAAATCTTTTCCAATCGGGCTCCCGTTTGAAACAAGAGGTAAAGAAAATGAACATTCATTCTCGCTTGTCGACTGTGTCTATGCAATGGAAATAATAATAATAATAATCATTTATTGACTCAAAAACATACATATTAACATAAATACACACTCAAATTTTTATGTAACTATGGTATGTGGATTAATGGTGGTAAGTAAAAATAGTAACTTAAGTGGTTATGGGTGATTTCTATCCCCTACACTAGGATTCCCTGTGTTGTGGGCGGCTATGGCTATGGCTATGAGAGCGTGTTGGCCCAGGGGCATAGACGCCGACTTTCAATCTGAAGGTTGCTGGTTCAAACCCAAACGCGAACCAATGAGTTTTTTCACTTGAAAAAATTTATGTGCGCAATACCACGTTCTCAAAACGGTGACGAAAACATCGCGAGGAAACCGGCATGTCTTAGAACCAAAAATTCGCCGACATGTGACATCTACCAATCCGGATTGGGCTCCCGTGGTAGATCAGAGCCCATTCACTCTCAATTATCGAGAGTAGGCCGGTGTCCCTGCAGTGGGAACATTAGAGGCTGGTACGGTACGGGCGGCTATAAATATTAGAAGCTGGTACGTCATAGGTTTGTGGTAATGCGGTAAGCACTTTTAAAACAAATCCCAAGATTACATAAGTTAGCGCAATTACTCGAAACGACTAAGTTACGCCTAAGTAAGTAAAGAGTTTAAACGGGCGCTCTGTTGACTCGGGATTAACTTGCTACTTCAATGAACTTAAAGATAAAGATAAGTTAATTACGAGTAAGTGTTTGTTGCTAAATAATGTCATGTATTCATTTCATATTGCGCTAATGTTCTTGCGTGGAAAACTCAATTATTCCTTTAGATCTCAAGTATCGTTTGGACACGTTAAATTTCACACACAACTAAACATATTCCTGTGCATATAACGTGTCACAGGAGCTCATTAGGCACGTTACATGCAAGCATAAGTAAGTCAAATTAACAACGTTATAACACACTCATAACTCTGCACTAGGATGCCCTGTGTCGCAGATGGCATGGACAAACACAGAAAGACAAGAGCCGAGAATAAACTTCATGCTCACTACACCCGGCCCGGGGTGGGTGCCGGTGAAACAGCCACATGAGACGTAATATCCCCGTCTCGGGTGAAGAGAGCAGCGGGGTGAGACTTGGGTCTTCTCATACTTCGGTCAGGGAGGACCTAATATTCATTGCTATTATGGGTGGAGGTAACTACTTAACATCAGATGGGCCGCCAGCTGGTCATGTCGCTTCTGTTACAAAAAAAATAGGAATCATTCTATAGGTAGGTTCTATAGGTTTCATGGTACAGTTCCTTTGGTTTGTAATATCCAATATTTCATTAAGTTTTCTTTCAAAAAAACCAAACCACATAAAATGTTAGTTAACCCTTTGAAACTTTGCCGTTGCCACAACACCGTGTTTCCAGCTAAAAATCAGCCCTGTTGTTTTGTTCGAAAATGTTTAATCCCAAAATCTGTGGAACCATTAAACGAGTTAAGACGATGTAAACTCTACAATTACCGTATGATATTACCAACTTTTGCGTAATAAATGTAATGTAACCGCAATTCTGGTTTCATCGTTGTTATCTTTTAACTTTGCTTAGTTTTGTAACTTGCGGTTCGTTTGAGTAATATAACAAAATCATCCTACTTGAACGTGCAAGTTTGTGAGGATGTATGGATGTTTGTTACTCTATATAACAAAAACTGCTATATGGATTTTAATGAAACTTTACAATAACATAGCTCATAAATCAATATACCACATAGGCTTTAATTCATAAAGATATTTTGTCATTTTGCCAAAATACAACGATAAGTGTTAAGTAAGTTGGAAAAAAATCTGTCATCTGCGTTCTATTTTGGCGTGCGTTGGAATTGTTTTTGATAGATCCCCTATAACTAAATGTATAATATCTACGCTGACGAAGTGGCGGGCTAAAATTAGTAGTTAAATATGTTGTTTCAACTATAATAGAAACTTTGATAAAATAAATAAATTTTGACGAGATTTACTCTAGTTATATTTAACTTGTCTTGACTTCTTTATTGTGGCTTTTTGAGTCTTTCGCCACACAAATTCTGCCAGTGTCCGTTTTATACTCATATTTATATTTATTGTACTTAGCTGCGCCCCGCGCTTTCACCCGCATAGTTTCCGTTCCCGTGGGAATATAGGGAAAAATCTATTTTATTTTTTAGTCAATTATCCAATGTTTTTATGTTTCGGGATGACAAAGACAACAAATCAAAAACCACGAAAATCGGTCCAGCCGTTCTCGAGTTATCAGTATTCGAACAAACCCGTCTTTGTTTTATTAAGACTTGTTACATGTCACACTATTTTGTTCACTCATTCATTCAGTAGTGAGCTAGTGAGGTGAAAGTTTTTTTTAAATCTTTTTTTGGCTTCGCATGAGTTGTGCATTATCCAGAGTCAAGTTTTTAAGGTGATAGTTTGCTCTAGAACTTAAAAACTTTCCACGAACGCATTTTTCATTCATCACTTCCGACCACATTCGAAATTCAAACAGAAGTCAGGGGTAATGCAACAGTAATACGGGCACCGCTTTACTATCGCCATGGGATGCTCGTAAACCCGGGGAGGGCTAATGAGGATTTACGCGAAGAATGAGACGGCCAGGGATCGCCAACTGTGCTCGCGATTTTAATAGGACACCTGCAATGCTGTCAGCTTCCACCGCTAGTTATTTTATTCTAGTTTAGGTAAGACTGTAATGCCGTAATGGACCCACCACGTGGTTAATAAATAAGCGGATATCTGTGAACGCAGTCTGCAATTAAATCGCATGTCAAATAAAAAAAAAATAATTTGGTGCACAAGTATAGAAACTAATAAGGTTAATTCAATCTCGTGAACTCTTTATATAATAAAATTGGTGGTTAAGAAGAAAGTAGTATCTGTGATAATTACAGATCACGTAATTTTTTATTATTGTATAATATATAATTTATTTTGCAGGTAGAGACCAAACATCCAAGCGTAATTTTTGCTCGTTGAATTAATAGTATTACCGTAATAATTTGTAGCCGTTGACGAGACATTCTGTATCAAATAGATAAATAAATATTAATGGACATTTCACACAGCGCCATCTAGCTCAACTAAGTAATGGGAACCAGATTACTATTAGAATACTTGTATAGCACTTTCTATTCAAATACATTTAATACTAAAAAAACTTGTTTTCGTCATACTAAGATATGTCCTGAGTGGGAATCGAACACACGGCCTACAACGCAGATGGCAGAGCTGCTACCAATTGACCAGTGAAGCCAATCTTAGGCACGATATCTCATTAAATGGGGATTAAATCTTCAAAATGTCGAAAATTAAAGAAATTCGTTTTTTCACTCTCAATTATCGAGGGTGGGAACATTAGAGGCTGGTACGGTAGTGCCTCTTTTTAATATAATATAATATAATAATAGAAATAGTATGTTTTTCCAAAAAACATCGGAATACATACAAGCCAACGGTTGCGATCCCCACACCTTACAATGCACTAAGTACGAAGTACCTACAACCACCAATGATTCTGTGACATTCGACCCTACTTTGTTTTATTTTTTTTACCTTGCGGTTTATTGTTCAGGGGTGACGAATGTAGGTATTGTACATCAGAATAAAACAATACTGAGGAAACGATGTAAAATGCTTCACATGACGCAGGCATGTTTGAAAATGACAGTTCGAAATATAATTGCATTGTGTGGATTTTTTTTTTTTTTTTTTTTAAATGCCTCAATATACAGGTGTTCTACACATTTTGTGTATTTTATTTGGAGGTTCATGATAATTAATTATTAAAGCAATCTTCACAGGTGATTTTAGTAAATCAAATTTTCCCCCCTAATCTGTGTTTGGAAGGTGATCGTTTAGCTTTATTGGAGGGCACGGTAAGTCGATAAGCCATGTTGGAGGCGTTTGGGCGCCTTGAAAACTCCGTCACTAGAGTTGGTCACTTACTTATGAAGAACGACAAGATAACTAATGGGACTGGCTCTCTCTTTAAGGAGGTTAAACCTGATGTCACATGATTTTTTCTTTTTTCTTTAAGTCCATCTTCCCGAGGGCCTGCGACATGGCTCCGTTAGGCTAGTTTTAACAAACGATAAAATAATTATATCTTCACTAGTTGCGCCCAGCGGTGTTACCCGCGTGTATTACGGATCAAAAGCAGCATAGGTACGAGTTAATCCAGGATATAAGATATTCTGGATTGATAATATCCTCCAAATGTGTTGGGTCGTTTGAGAGTGCAGGAGGAACCCTAAAAATTATAAATCTTCAACCAAATCGTTATCATATTAGGTTCATGTGCAAGTATAAAATTGCATATTTTAAACAATCTCTCCCATCCCGTTACACTCTCCCGCATTGGGAGTCGATACGATACGAATCTATGGCCGCGGGCGAAGTTGATATTTGTTCAGATAAATGCAAAAAATTAACTGCAATCAATTTGCATACCCGTTTAAGCAGGTGATTAGTTGGGGCAGGCGGTGTACAGTTGTGGGGATAATAGGATAATGGGGATAATGGGGATAATAATAACAGGAGATAAAAAAATATTTGGGAAATATTAGTTCTGTGGTTATAACTAATTGACAGATGTAAATAAAAAAATATTTACTTACATTTCTCACAGCGCTATCTAACCCCAAACTAATAGGATAAAATGATATAATATTATAGTTATATGGTACTACTTTTCTTTTGTAAATATTATACAATATATATTATATTATATTATAATTTTAGTAAGAATTCAAAGGAACTAAATAGTTTTTCCTTTGCCAACTTTGTTTTTTTAATCTATCATTGTCAGCGTCATCTTATTACTTTTAAAAAGCAATTCTTGTATTCTTTTGGGGGGTCCAGTTGCTCGCGTCCGTAGGTGTGTACCCTTTGTTTCCCTACACGTACCCTTTGGGTGCTAAAGGAGCAACCAAAAGTAGCAGTAGAACTTGTGCCAAGTTCGTCCGGAGAGGTACTGCCACCACATCTGGAATCTACCGCCGAGCAGTAGTGGTTACATTACTGTGTTCCGGTGGAAGGGTGTGGCTGTCGGTGAAATCGCATGCGCATGAGACGTATCATCCCCGTTTCGGGTGATGGATCTCATTCTGAGTCGCGCGCATTACTGTTGTCATGGGCGAGGGTCCCCACTTACCATCAGGTGGGCCCTCAGCTCGTTCCGTCATTCATTCACATAAAAAAATATATATTTCGCATATCTGGAAAGCGGCTTAAATGATTACGATGACATTTTAATTTTACCTATGTATTTCTTATAAAAAATTGATGCATTTTTTACAAAAATAAAAAAATAAAAACAAGCGAAGCACGGTACTAATTAATTTATATCTTAACACTTTTACGCGCGTCTGTACTTCAGATAATGTTGTCTACAGGTAGCATAATTTTGTACGATAAAAACCAAAACACAATGTTATTAACAATTAATTATAATTAATGATTTATCTATAATCTCTAAAACAGGTATGGAGCTCTATAGCGTCTTAGAAATAACATACCAAAACCCTTTTAGCATGTTATAATATATTATATCTTATAGAATTAGATATAATTTCGTCTCAGTAACTACAAATTAAAATGAGGTCATGATTAAAAAATAAATTAAATTTATAAAAACATCAAACCCTCCGTGCATTAAAATTTCAGTGTTGCCCCAAAGAAAAAATATTCACTCCGCACAACTATGCGTAAGTTACTTACAATAATTTGCGTATAAATAATTGAGCGTACGACACGCGTCCCCATTACATTTATTATTCATCCGGTGTTGCCAGTGTTGTGTCATATTATGCCACATATTGGGAAAATATTCGCCGTCGGTGATGGGAATTCTTTTGTTTGTAACTAGAAATTATTGGTTTTGTTATTGTGTTTGTTACCCTTTCAGGTCTGTTGGAGATATTTTGGATTCGATTTTGGGGCTCCCTTTCGTTGAATTTATGCGTAGAACAAGACTAGGTGAAAATATTTCTTTTTATATCGTTTTAAACCGATAATTTCCGTTATCCGCTAAAAAAACTATCATTTTTCTTTAATACACATATAGGTACTTGTATAGTTTTACAACCTCATTGTATGAAAATCTCTTTGTTGTTAGAAATTGCTTAATATATTAGATTTTTTCTATGAAACATTTCGGAACGTACAGATGCCCCCCACCCGATGTTAAGTAGTTCCCGCCACCCATAAACAACAAAAATACGATTCAGGCATACGTTAACATTATGGAGGTCCGTACGGTAACTAAAAAACTATTCATCACATCAGCTTTGCATATTAAACATTAGTATTTACCAAATAACATGATATGTGGGCAAATATTAATCAAGTTCCCATAGTACAAGCTACACTTAGTTTGAAGCTAGACAATGTATTGTATTACATAGATATAGTAGATATTAATGATAATTCTACGCTAATAGCGTATAGGAAAACTCCCAAACCGGCAAGATTCGTTCGAAGTTCAAAAGTCAAAACCATTCCATGCATTCTGCACAAGTTAGATCGAATTAATGAAACATTACGATCCCTTGAATGCCCTCATTCGAGAGCACACACACATGCATATCAGCGAAGTATAGACACGCAAGTTGAAAAGGTGTGCGTGAAATATGTTTGCATGCTGGCTGAGTCACACTGATTGAAATAATTCTCTGTGGAAATACGTATTATCGCGTTAAAATTTCAATCTGCTACGACTTATATTAGTTGTGAATCGGTGCCGTTGAAATTATAGGCAGTTTTTACATCCTCGTCTAGGGTGACGAGCGCAACGGGATGCGACTTGGGTCTCATACTTTGGTCGGGGAGGACCTGAGTGGTATGACTGTAGAACATCGGGTGATTAAGTCCCACCCGATGGCAGGTCCCATCACTTCAGTCGCATAAACACATAAAAAAAAGGTAAGACAGACATAGAGATTGACGCTGTAGACTTGTGGATACAAAACCTTGGAAATCAAACTATAATTTAAGAGCGCTTATAATATGCTGTGCAATTTTTAAATAATTGCTAATGCTATGCTAGTGTTTTGTTCAGGTTTTTATCCTGGTAACTATTCTTATATATACCTTCTACTAAATTATCTACTACGTGTCTTAAGTGTGATCAAACTCAATTTAAGAAAAAAAAAATGTTGTCAAAGCTGTTTACTATCTTTAGGCATAAATAAATCAAATTACATTAGCAAAATAGAAAAGCAAATGTATAACAAGTCTTGACCGATAGCTTGAGAGTTTTAATTTACACCTCATAATCTAATCACCCAGATGATCAAGATGACTAAAGACTAGAAATAACAAAAATAACCTTAACCTATGGCTCAAATTTCTTTCATCATAATACCTACGCACACCTACTGATGTATGTCGGAGGGTAAAATATGTTTGTAGGTGGTTTCATAGATGCAAGGGGGACGAACTTGCGAATTTTCCGCGCGTGCAATGACATCACTATCACGTGGCGCGCCGCGAAGGACGCAGGCCTATGCGTTCTCATTTCGAATTATGAAAAAGTTTTGGTGCCGCGAACTTTTCTTTCGTATTTGATTTTCGAATCACACAAATAAACTAAGGAGTATTACTGACAAAAGTACAGTTCTATTTTTAAATATCATTTCCGGGTAACAACCGAATGAATGTTTTCGTTTAATAAATTATAGCGTATTTCATTTAATACTATTAATTAATCAGTGTTGCCAGTTGATAAATCATGTGCGCGTAAAAAATTGTGCAAAATGACATTATTGCAAAGTTTTAAATCAAAGGGAAAACTGACACTGTTAATATCATGATTAAAAACAAAATAAATTCAAATGGTTGCAGCAGCTTACAAGTTCTTACTGGGTTTCGACTCTTTTGGTATTGTGGGTTATTTAATCTTATTAATAATGCAAAGTGGAGATTTGATGAGCAAACGGCCAGTGAACGATTGTTCTCAACGATTGCCGTGTCCTTATTCGATTAGTTTGGAATTTCGCGTTTATGCAACTTTCTGGGAATCGAGAACGATGTGGGAGTTCTCTTGTGTTTTTATTCGGATATTCAGTGGTTTTGATTAATGGAGACATTCGTATTGAATGCGTTTGATGGAAATTTTCAGTGTTTTGTTGTTTTATGTGATGTTTGATTTTATTAAGGGATCTGAATATAAGTGCAATCGGTTTTAGTATTCATTCATTATTCGATAAATTAAGTTCATGATGAATTCGGTTTTAATCAGTAGGCGTTTTTTTAACTTCCAGTCAAAGGTTAATATTTACGATACACTTACTAATTCGAAGAAATTATTTCTAGTTATTGATTTATATTTTTATCGTCCTTAAATAAAGCCTTACTTTTATTTTAAATATAAAATGTAGTTTCAGTACTGTGGTAAGCACATTTGGATTAATAGGCTGATCAACGAATTCAGATGCAACGGTTTTGACACATTTGTCAGTTACCAACCCCAATTAAAGTGCCTGTGAAAATATTTCACACTATATATTATATAATGTTAAGCAATGCTTAATTTACCCCTTTAGTGGCGGTTCAGTATACGGGCGTTACCTAGTTATTTATATAAAAAAACGAAATGTCATTCAAGTTATTAACTGCGTCGGGAATTTATTCAAATGACTTATTAGTAACAAAGTTACGGTAGCCTGACGAATGTCGCAGCGGGTACGTCTGATCTCGCCGCCATTTGAAAACAATCGAATCGAATCTGATTCGAATCGAGTGTGAATCGTTACGATTGCACCGGAATAGGCCGATAATTTGCTTGTGATTAGATATCGATGATGCGTTTGGTTGTGGACGAATTTAAGCTATATTATATCAAAATATCCAAGTAAAAAGTCTTTTCTGTAATTCTTTAATGTACACAAAAAAAAAACACATTTACACAAAATATTAAAAAAAATTATGTACAAAGGCGAACTTAACCCTATAAAGAATGTCTTAATAATAAGTGAGATCATAAGCTATTAAAAATAATTTTGAGTTTCAGTTGAGTTTAAGGTCGACAAACTAACGTTATCAGACGCTAAACATTTTTTGTATGACGGATAAATGTTTGTTTACCGGAAAATAAATATTTTTTTTTATGTATACAGGATATTGTAATGTAGCGCATCAGCATTGCCTCTTGTATTGCAGGTGGCCCGAAAACTCGTCTGCCCACTATTACATAAAAAAAATTATTGAGTGTAATGAAAACAATTATAATAATTTATTAGTTATCTGAAAAAAAATCAGTAAATCTATCTAAAATTTCTTTAACATCATAAACTTAGCTAGTTTTTTTGGTGCTATCAAAATACTACATGCTATTAACTAAAAAGCTTTGAATCTTTGATTAAACATTTTAACCAATAGTTTTGTCGCAATTATAATAAATATAAATCAATTTAAATAAATAATAAAATATTGTATTTACTTCAAGTATTGTAAAAGAAACAGTAAATTCAATGTAGATTAAGTTACTTTCACAAAAAAAACACAGAAAAGCTTCCGCAAAATGAAAATAAATATGACAAAAAAACCAATTGCGCATACCGGCGCGGGCGCAGCGGGCACTAACGACATCTGTTGGCCGCTAAGTGGAACTATTGTGCGATTCGCTTCGGCCAGAGCTCGGAAATGGTCGGCTCTTGTCAACTATCTATTTAGTAACGGTGCGGTTTTAAATTTGGAATGTGCTTTTTGTCGGCTGGTTAGTATTGTCCGTGTGATGATGACGTCGAATAGTTTCTACTATTCATTTGTATATTGGACTCACGACTTTGCTTGTAGGTACAAACGTCACCAGACCACATAAAGATTTAAAAAAACAACCGTTTCGGAGTAAAATTTTAAATCGCTATTAGTTACTTTTCAACCGATTTTACTTTTCAAGTAAACGTGAAGTAAGATATATCTTTAGAGTTCAATAATGCTGGCACGTTAGTTACTACAGACAGAAAGGCGCGTGTCAACGCAATTACAAGAAATCACTCAGAATATATCAGATTTTTGGGTAATTTTAAGCTTCAAGAGCTTGTCTACTTTAAATTAGTATAACGACACTAGCTGCGCCCCGCGGTGTTACCTGCGGTTGGACTTCCTACGGGAACCGTATATTTATCCGGGATAAAAAGTAGCCTATGTGCTATTCCAGACTATAATCTATTTCTGTGCCAAATTTCATCCAGGACCGTTGAGCCGTTCTGGCGTGATTGAGTAACAAACTTTTGCGTTTATAATATTAGTAAGATAGGATGCAAAAACAAAAAAAAAAAAATGCAAATATTTTTTACTTATTTGTCTGTTTAATGCTTTCCTATTCTGCAATAAAACAACGATACAACTTTATTAATTTTCAACCCAAACTAACAATCATAAAAAAAATTACTGCGATCGACACACAACTATTTCTAGAACTGAATAGAACCAAACGCATTTAAAATTAGAATCGCTCCTACTTTTTACGTAGAAAAAGGAGGTGATTATTATCCCAATTTATTCTCACTCCGAATATAGACGAATAAAAAAACTATTAAAATATACGTTAAGTGACTAATTCAATAAAAGATTAAGGATTTGTCAAAAAAAAAAATTATTGAAGTGAAAATGTACGCGATGCCGATGATGGGATACTGCAGTCCGTATCTGACTGCCTCTCCTTACGGACCAGCGGTACCAGATCCTTACTGGAGTGTGTAAGTATAGAACCAATTGAATTAGTTGGTTCTACAAAATTTCAAGAACCAATTGAGACTTTTTTGGGACCTCTCTGTAACATAACCTAGTAAACTTTCATCAGATTTTTTATTAAACCCTGAATTAATCTAAACATAATAAAAAAATGTGCGCATTAATTCGTTATTTATTTGAAAACAAATATTGAAGATAAATTAAAATCCTTCGATACAGGTTAAACACAGAGAATCTTATATAAATATTATATTTATTCATCTAATTCCCTTATTAAAAGCTGTACTTATTATGGGGTAAGAGGGCGCTGTGTCTAATACCCCATACAAGTACAAGAGTCAAATTATTATATAAATTTTGAAAGCGTACTGACTGCAAAAATTAAAAAAAAACAAATCATGAAAGTCCATTGTAAATTCGAGTATCAAGATAATAACATAATTGACCCAAGTCTACAAAACTCACAGAGAAGGTACTGCTTCCACACACCACAATTTTCATCAACACAATACATATTTTGTAGCCATTTTTATTGGTTATTTGCAGCCTATTTATACATATTAATTTTAGAAGCTGTTTTATGCCTGTGCCCACAAATGGCGCGTTTCATAATCTTCCTGTTTATTCGATTTTTAAATCAATTATTGTATACGTTTTCGGAAACTAAAAAATTTAAAACATATAAAACAGAAAGATAATTAAATAATTACATTTCTATTTAGGACTACAGACTTAGAATAACTAACAGAAAATGCGAAAAATTGAATGCGCACATCAGCTTTAAGATGATTTTTCGTTGTTACAGAAAGCCTTCAGTAGATGGCGTCGGCAACGCAGCTTCCGTCAATAGTCGGCAAGTATTCATTTTATATATGTTATCTTTTCAATTTTTTAATTCTTGTATATTTATTTATTTCGCATGTTTTAGAAACGGCTCCAACGAGTTGGATAACATTTTGTGTTAGATTTTCTGGTTAAGTTTACCTGTATAATTGTATTTTTTTTTAACGCAATTAATTACTTAAAACTGAGCGAAGCTCGATCGCCCAGGTACTTTTACTTATACAAGCGTATACAAGCAAACCTAGAAATTTGTTTTCTATAGACCGAGGAGTAAAAAATACCTTCAAATAATGTTAATGTTCAAAAAATAACTCTGTCATTTTTTAACGTAACATTTTTTTAACATTAACGTTTTTTGAAGGTATTTTTTTATATTTAAGGATTTGCTTTCAGATTGGTCCCGTAATTTTATTCAAATCGGTTCTATAGTTTGGCTTTTAAATCAAAGTAACTAATAAAATATCATTCAAGTAAACGAAATTGCGTATTTGTTTTCCTCTGACTTTTTATTTGTCTATAGCATACCGATAGGGATGTTTCTTTTTAAAATGATAGTGTACACCCTAAGGGCAATAAATAAGGGGTAATATTAAAATCGTTTTTTTTTTATTCACTCAAGTATTTTTTTTAACCCCCTTAATGTTCTAGAATTTTCAAGGCAAATTTTACCCCTACGGTAATAATATGGACTGAATATATGAAAGCCTCATTCGGTACTTAGATCAGTCACTTGTTGAGTATAAATTTGTGTAAATTAAGATGCAAATATAATTCCTAACACAAATTGTACACAGCTTTGACACCGCCCAAAGCGTGTAACCCGTGTATCCGCAATCTGCATCCGAGATCGCTCCCGAATCGATTCCAATCGAATTTTAAAATTAACCTCAAAATCCGATAATCCCCCACCTAAAGGCGCTTCTACATCGGCTCTGCATAAACTTCTGTAGAATATTGTGAACACACTTTGTTGGTAACGGAAATAAATTGATACACAAGCGCTCGCGTGGATTTTTTTTTACATATCATTTGAGTTAAGCAACTCTCCGCCAAATCATTAGTTGGATGGGTGACCGTTTAGTGGCATTTGAACTGAGCGCTTTCGTGTTTCGGAGGGCACGTTACGATGTCGGTTGACTAGAATACTAGTCGATAAATCATGTCAGATGCCTCTAATGCTAGAGCTAGCCGCTTACTCACATGAAAGACGAAGACTTTTTATTAACTGACGGCTCCGTGGCTTAGTAGATAGTAGTAGAGGTGTCCTGGGATCGATTCCCGGTCGGGGCATTTGTTTGATGAGCGTCAAGTTTGTCCTCGGGTCTTGGGCGTTTTTTCTGTGTTTGTCAATGCTACCTGCGAAACAGGGAATTTTAGTCCATGGGTTCAGTGTGTAAACGTTTATTTTTTTATTTATTATTTTTATTTGTATAAACAGATGTATAGATATACAAACTCCAGTTTGGAAGCGCCTTGCTATGGTAATTTTCTCTCATCTGTTCTCACGGACACAATGTGCCTCAAAAAGGCTAAATATTAAAAAGAAGAAGACAACATCCAATCACAATTACGCGCGCAAACGTGTAATTTTGAATCGTATGTTCGATTTGTTTTGTAATAGGAATTGGGTTGGAAATAAAACAATTGTCTACAAGAATAAATAGGTCATCAAACCTCCTTTGTATAGCATTTTTCTAGTCTTTACTCAGCCCACGCAGTATGCCTGTGTTTCTGTAGTAGGTAAACTAAAAACCTCTGTTTGTAAAGTATATGTGTAGTAGCAGTAAAACTTGTGCTAAGTTCGCCCGGAGAAGTTGTACTACGTTTGGCAAAAATGCAGAGCGACGCCAGAAAAAAAATGCGTTTGGCAGTGTGACGTTTTAGAACGCGCTGACATCTGTCAGATAGCGTCCAATGAGAAGCTACAATTTTAGCGGGTAATTTTGACAGTGATTGAAATGTATTATAGATAGAGGAGAAAGTTTGATCCACTCACGGGACGTTGAAAAGACACCAAAATCCAATTAATCTTCTCCTTCTTATTTTTGGCCTTTTGTGTGATTTATGCCACACAAATTCTGCCAATGTCTGAGTTAATGTACGTTCGCAAGTTTTGTCTGCATTAGGGTTAATTGTAACAAAATATGGCCAGTAACTTTTAGTTACAAGAATATTTACAACCAGTTTGATATAATTAACAAACATTCGTACTCATGGATAAAATAAAATAATAAGAGATAAAAAAATAATCTTTTTTATTTTTTTTAGTAACTAGTGAAAATGATAAAATATAAACAAAATTATAAGGAATGTCATCCAATTAATATACAAGATGTTTCAAAAATGTGTGACAGTACTTAAACAGCGCATGTCTAGATTGATCTAGAACTCCTAACCCTCAGCATGTTAGGTTAGGTTATCACAAGTCAAACATTAACGTAAACTTGACGAGGTTCAACCCTAAGAGTATTATTAATTCAAGCTAGAGGAATATATGTAGGCGCGTGTGTGAGTGCGGATTGATGAGCGCGGTCAGTGACCGCTCATTAGGGCTGCCCAAAATATAAGATATTATTATATTTTTACATAACTTTTTTTTTTTTTATTTCAGGCTATATGATTCAAAACCAATTCAAAAAAATTTGTGTGAACTCCTTTCAATAATTTCATACTTTTTTGAAACACTTTTATATCCCAAGTGACTATCTACTCCCCGAATTTACCGGGTATATTTCCTAAGATTATACCCACTCGTTGATTGAGTAAACAATACGATTGATAAGATAATCTCATGTGCTCAGTCTCTATTCAACATATCTGTGTGCATGTAATGTGCCTCGGGAGTTCCTGTGACACGTTATATACTCACGAATATGTGTACATGCGTGTGTAAAATTTGACGTGTCCTTATACTTGAGATCTAAAGGAATAAATGAGTTTGACTTTGACTTTGACTCATGCTACATGTCATTAAAATGTTGTATAGACCAGGCGTAGCATAATATAAATTATCCTAAATAACATCTAGGCATGAGTATACAGTATACAAACACTTACAAAATTTCATCTTGAAATTTAGCAGCCTCCCCTGTTTGATATGCGCTCGGCGTTCAAAGCCGGGGCTTAAGACAGGATGGAAATAATGAAAAAAACCCACTCTGTAACTAAGCCTCTACAAATTAGATACGTCGGTTTGTCTGCATGCTGTGTGGTCAGTAGCCACCAACAATACAACAGGGTTTGAGAGAATTAACCGTTTGAAAAAAATATTTCATAATTAATATCCTTTTTAATGTTCGATGGAGGAATATTTTGGGATCTCAATAGAAAACAAATTACAAAAATCGCTTGTCATTTTTTTTATTGTGTCTAATCTGATGGGACGAGCTGACGGCCCGCTGTTAAGTGATTACTGCCATCCATAGACACCAGTAATACGACTCCGGTGCTCTCGTATTCGAAAGCGTTGCGCCTATCATGTTGAGACGGGGAATAGGTTGAAAGAAAACATCGTATGAAATCCGGCATATCTTATAACCAAAAATACAAAGACATATGACATCCACCAATCCGGATTGGGCTTCCGTGGTAGATCAAAGCCCATTCACTCTCAATCATCGAGAGTAGGCCGGTGTCCGGGAACATTAGAGGCTGGTACGGATGGGCAAGTATACTAATATTTTTATGAGCTAGGCTCATAAGATTATTACTATAGTTAGCTCATTATATGTTATTTATAAACACTACTAGCTGCGCACCGCGGTTCTGGGATCAAAAGACTTTGGTACCAGGATATAAGCTATCCTGGTACCAAATTTCATAATCCATTGAGCCGTTCGAGTGTGAAGGAGCAACAAACATACATACAAACACAAGTCAGAAATAAATATGTTAAATTTCGAATTTATTTTCCATCTGCCATTATTTCCCACTCATAACAAGCCATATGCAAATTAGTATTGATTAAAACAATAACAATAAAACATGAACATCGAATAAGGAATCGATATTCGATCCGATGTATCGATTATGTACCGTACTAGGGTACCCTAATTACTTGCATTGTTTCGAGATTAATCTATGGCGGCAAGATGGAAGATTTTGTTTATGGTTATGGTTGCACTCTGGACCATAATATAGGTAAATGAACGCTAAGAAAAAAATCAACGCCCGGAAACAAGAATAAAACTATGTATTTTTTTTCAATTATATAATATGCAATGTAATTTTATCATGTGTTCATATCGGTATGTCTCTAATGTTGTCACTGTAATACACCGGCCTACTATCGATAAGTGAGAGTGAATCAGCTTCAATCTACCACGGGAGCCTAATCCAGATTGTACGTCACAATCTTTGAGTTTTTCATTCATTCTAGGCATGGAACTAAAAATTCGAAGACATTTTACTCGCGATTGTGTATTATAATGTTTTAATTTTTTCAACTGCTTTCCGGCCGACGTAGAAATAAATATTAAAATGAGGAATCATCATTAATCTGTCTATAACTTTTTATTGTTTCTCTTTTTATTATACAGGTGCAATTAGGATTATTTATCTAAGTATGTCTAATCAAGCAACTCTAATTAACCAGAGTCCAAAATCATCATCATAATCTACCTGTCCTTCTCCCACACTAAGTGGGGTCGTCACAACGTCTATTTTTATTTAATTTCCTTCATCATCTCAGAACTCACTGCTTTCTTACGCATATCATCTTTCACACAATCCATCCATCTTTTCTTTGGCCTGCCTCTTGATGTACAGTAGATGTCAATAAATAAATAAACGATTACACACTCATATCTCTGCACTAGGATTCCCTGTGTCGCAGAGGGCATGGACAAACGCCCAAGGCCCGAGAAGAAACTTCATGCTCACCACACAAAGTGTGCCCCGGCCGGGAATCGAACCCCTCGTTTCGAACGCAGGGCTACTACCAACTAAGCCACGGAGCCATCAATAAAATCTATACTCATTACATTTCGTGAAAAATAACTTTGTAAAAGCTCGTTTGGCTAACTATCAGTTCGGGTAGTTTTTCATGAGAATCGCCATAAACCGGGAATCCCCGCAATAGCACTCTAGTCACGTGCTAGTCAGAGGGAGACAGATGCTTCCATTTACAGTGTAAAGTGGGAGAGGGATGGATGCAATCCAAGATTGATAGTGACTGTGTTAGGTGTAGTAAGTATTCAAAATTGACTTGAGTAATTCAGGATATTGAGATGTTAAATATAATCCCAAACTATGCATAACTTCTGCCATAGGAACAAGATAGCTAATTGAATACATAATACTTAATATTTTTTTGTCAATATATGTACTTACATAATGGGTGTTACGTTTTTGTATTTATGCAAAGCTTTTTGGTATCCTGAAATAAAGATTAATTATTATTATTAAACCCAGACACAGAACTAGAATCATTGTTCATCACACAAATAAATAAATAATTAAGAAGTTTATTTGTGCATCTTGTATTTGTCCCGAGTGTAAATCGAACCCACACCCAGTAGCGCAAAAGGCAGAGCTATTGCCAATTTTTTGTAATCGGTTAAATGGTTTAAGATCCTTAAAAAACTGACTGATTAAAAATAAACACCAAATCGAATCATTGTTGAACTACTTGTCATTAGAATAAATAATAACACGAACATATTCGTAGATTTGGCTGTGTACTATATTATGCTTCTACTTCTGTTCTGTTCTCCTTCGATTTAGCCTGCGTTGTCTTCCATTCATAGCTACGTATCGTATCGTACGTTCTAGAACTAGAAGCATAATGTAGCACAGGTACTTCATTATGCTTCTAGTTCTAGAACCTTCGATTTTCCCAGCGTTGGCTTCCATTCATTGCTGCGGATTGACTCTTTGTACTATATTATGCTTCTACGTCTAGAACCTTCGATTTAGCCAGCGTTGCCTTCCATTCATAGCTACGTATCGTCTCTGTGTACTACATTATGCTTCTATTTCTAGAACCTTCGATTTGGCCTGCGTTGGCTTCCATTCATAGCTGCAGATTGAATCTGTGTACTATATTATGCTTCTACGTCTAGAACCTTCGATTTAGCCTGCATTGTCTTCCATTCATAGCTGCGGATCGGCTCTGCGCACTATATCATGCTTCTACTTCTAAAACCTTCGATTTAGCCTGCATTCTCTTCTAATCATAGCTGCAGATCGGCTCTTTGTACTATATTATGCTTCTACTTCTAGAACCTTCGATTTAGTCTGCGTTGTCTTCCAAGCTACGTGTTGACTTCCATATCGGCCATAGGATGAACACAACACGGCGTTATATTTAAAATTTATCACTTCATTGTCAACTGTCCCCCAAAACGGTCAAACAAATAAAAATAGCGTTGAGATTCTCAAAATACCGGCCATTTCTATACGATTTGCATACGAATACGTATTGTGCGGTAACTTTAGTTCCTTTCAATGCTTTCTATGGCCATGTTTGAGGCTACGTCTTGTGTGACCAATGCTCTTGTTTTGGCGTGATGAATTTTGTAGAGACATGCGGTGGATGCATTCCTTGCGCTTGTTATTATGGGCGGTGGATATAGATAGAAGATTTATTTATTACAACTAAATGTTGCTACGATAGTCATTAAGATTTATTTATAATATTACAACTAAATGTTGCTACGATAGTCATTAAGATTTATTTATAATATTACAACTAAATGTTGCTACGATAGTCATTATCGTAGCAACATTTAGTTGTAATAAATAAATCTTCTATCTATATCCACCGCCCATAACAACAGCAATACTTAGGTCCCCTGACTGAAGTATGAGACGATTAAAGTCGCATCCCGTTGCGCCCGGAGATAGGGATGTTACGTCTCATGCACGTGTGATTTCACCGGCACCCACACCCTTCCACTGGAACACAACAATTCGAGTGCCTCGCTGCTTGGCGGCAGGTTACCAGGTGTGGAGGTGGCGAACTTTGCAAAAGTTCTACTGCTACCTTGGGTTGGTTCCATTATTTTTTTTTTTTTATGTAAAAGATCTTATCTTATCTTTAGTGCGCTTTGGCAATAAAACCGGCACGAAAATTTTCGACCTCCAAATTCTTTCAAATTTTTCAAAACCAAAAGTTGTTTGAATATTTTATATTTTAAAATATTGTGAACAAACATTTTCTAGCTATAGAAAATTCGTACAAACTTACAATTAAACATGTAATAAACAGAAATAGTATTATTTACGTCAGATAAATATATTATCCACGAATATTGCACTGTCTCGTAAGATTTATAGAGTCGATTATAATGCCGTTTGACCCCTGCCAACATTTTTTTAATTTGAACCAGCTCCTAGATCTTGGAAAATTTAGTGTGGACATTACGTAGCCACAAGGCACAAAAGAAACCAGATAAGTGTAAATAAAAATATAATATAAGAACTAAAATATATTATTAAAAGGAGTCCCTTTAGGTAAGGTTCCGAAGATACTGGCAGCGATCCCTCTTTGAATAGCTAGACTTATTCTTTGTCCGAAGTAGCTGCCAGATCTTCGGTCTCCTGTCGACTAACCTATTTGCTATTTCCTTAAAAAGCCTTATAGCGCTAGGACCCCATGGACCAAGGGTCTCGACACCGAATGGGACAAAATCATATTCGGCGCCTAGACTCCTGTATTTGCTTGCTTTAGCTTTATTTAAATTCATTAATTGAATTGCGTAAATGTAAAAAAATACAGCGTTATAGCAGAAAAGCAGTGGCACTCCGGGAGTGCCGACAGAAGTGAAAACAAAAGCAGATTACACTACAGATACTTATATACAGAGGTGTCGGTAACGGTAACGGAAACAGTAACGCGAGTTCAATGGTTTTTTTCAAATTTAAGATAAGATTTTACTAGTGCTTGTTGCAAACCCTTGGGTATGAGTGTGTAACGTTTACAAATATTTATAAGTTATGTTACTTTTTCGTAAAATATATCATGCATATCAATTTACCAACCAACACAGAATAAACATCTATGTTCGTCACAGTAATGTTTTTTTCCTAGGAATCGAACCTACGATCTCAATACTCAATACTCAATACATTTATTGCTTCTCATACATTTATTGCTTCGTAATTGTTGGTTTACATTCTGAGTTTCACATTATGGACCCTTGTTCGGGTATTACAATTTTAATGGAGGCAGTCGGAGGTTTTCTAGATCTATAACACAGAAGTAGGTACTACCAACTGAGTTGGAAACCCATTTTAGTCTTATCCATGCAATTCAAACACAAGAATAATTAAAACAAATGCGTATTGGGTGCATAATTATACGTTTTTTTTCGCGTAACTTTTAATTTGCCGGCGCCGAGTGCTTTGCATAAATTCTTTGTTTCTTTGAGAAATTTCTAAAACGCCTAATTAGTAGAGGTAATTTATTGGCCCCTAAGAAAGGAAATCCAAGGGAGATGTGTTTTTCACAAATTAAGTCTGTTATTTTCATTAATCAAGTTGTTTTGTATCAAAGAATATTTACTTGATATGACATATAATAGCTACATAAAAACATAAAACTACGGTATGAATTACAACAGAACAACAACAGCGGCAACAGAAATACATCATCTGTGAAAACTCTCAACTCTTTAACTATCACGGTTCATTAGATACAGCCTGGTGAGAGACAGACAGACAGATGGACAGCGGAGTCTTAGTAATAGGGTCCCGTTTTACCCTTTGGCTACGGAACCCTAATAAACCCAAATCGGTAGATAAATGATGGAGAATATGTACCCAGTCAAAATATCGAGAGCCTAACATTATTTTGGTCGAAATTTTGTTCTAGAAAACTGAAATTACAGATGTCGCAATAAATTCCCGCCGTAAACTACGAACTACAAAGGAAAGTTACACCAATACATTTCATAATATCATAATCTTGACACCGAAATGCTTTTACGTTTCGTCGCGAACACTTACTTACCCCTCAGCCTTTGCATTTGTCCTTGCCAACGAAATTCAACTCAGTTCCCAAGTAACACAGTTAAAATTGTAATAATTTACGAAATGCCGTGCACACAAATCGTGTTTGGAAATTTGAACTGTCTCTGTATAACGTAAGGTTGGAAGTTGATAATGTCGTTTCGGGATAGATGAAGTATCCCTCTGCTATTAGACCGGGATTAGCGAATTGATCCCGGGATTGGATGACCAACGTCATATTAAAATGGGATTTGGTCACTTGTTACACTAATTCATATTTCCGTTGTTTGCGGTTGTTTACAATTTTGAATGATATTTAAATAAAGAATGCACAAACTAAGCATAGCTTGTACTATGGGAACTAGATAACTACATAGAAATTTTTGTGTAAATACATACATATTTTTTTAACGTTTACAGACTCATACCTCTGCACTAGGATTCCCTGAGTCGCAGATGGCATGGATAAACAGAAACGCAAGACTAACAACCAAGACCGAGAACAAACTTCATGCTCACCACACAAAGTGTGCCTCAGTCGGGAATCGAACCCGGAACCCCTCGCTTCGAAGGCAGGGCTACTACCAACTAAGCCACGGAGCCGTCGGAGTATAATACATATTAACACCCAGACACAGAACAAACATCTATATCTTTACAAAAATACTTGCCCTTTGTCGGAGTCAAAACCACGGTCTAAAGCGCAAAAGGCAGACCAAGCCAGCCTCTAATGTTCCCACTGCTGGGACACCGGCCTACTCTCGATAATTGAGAGTGAATGGGCTTTGATCTATCACGCGAGTCCAATACTTTTTTTTTTTTTTTATGTGAATGATGAGGCACACAAGCTAACGGCCCACCTGATGGTAAGTGGCTACCGTCGCCTATAAACGCTAGTAACACTCGAGGTGTTGCCAACGCGGTGCCTATCAGCTAAAAGTCTCTTCACACTCTTTAAACTCTTTTTAAATACGGATTGGTAGATGTCACATGTCATCGAATCTTTGGTTCTAAGACATGCCGGTTTCCTCACGATGTTTTCCGTCACCGTTTCGAGAACGTGGTATTGAGAAGTGAAAAATTTCATTGGTTGTTTTGGGTTTGTACCAGCGACCTACAGATTGAAAGTCGGCGTCTGTGCCCCTAGGCCACCACGACTTTAGTCGCGATAAAAAAAACAGAAGAAAATGTCACTTAAGAACACTCGTACATAAAAGGCATCTCAAATCTAAAGGCGCTGCCACACTGCACCATCTCAAATTAGCCGGCTGTCATCGTCTCGTCCGATTCTAATTCCCTTATAAATATTCATAGTTCTATTATAGTCGCCATATTGTGATACTTTGATTAAGTGTCTTCAACCCTCCTCTGATTAATGGACGTCTGGCTGCAGTCGGTGTCTTTTTGACAATATTTTTGAATGTAAACTTTTAAGCTACTTGTTTAGTGACAAGGATTTAAAAAGTTTAGTTCGAATCTTGTAACTAGATGGCGTGGCAGTGATTGGTCGGATCTTGCATTGCGCTTACGTTGTATCGTAGATATAATTAGGTTTAAAAAAAGTGTTTTAGAATTACTAAAAGCCTAGGTATTGTAGTCAGGGTCATTAACATATAGATAGTTCATAAAAATAACTTCTATATCATTCATGATCGACAAATTTACCCTTTATTTAACTCTTAATGATGTGATTTTTTCATGAAATTTGTTTCAGCCTGATAACTTCGTACCTCAACCTATCATATCAACTAAAACATAATCATCAAAATCAGTACAATACGTAAACACACGACGAATTTAGAACCTCTTTTTTAATTCGGTTAAAAACTATAAGCTTTTTTGTTCATCTGCAATTTTGTTTTTCTAGCGAAAAGTCGCGTATTTTGTCGCTAAAATTGGACCAATTGCAATGATTTTTATCTTATCATTAAAATAAATAATCTATATATATATGGAGAAGAAGAAGAAATGTTATGGAAAAGTTTTAACAATAAGGGTGAAAAATAAGTGAAGATAATATAGAAGTCGATTTCTTCGATTTCAAAATCAGTCAATGCTTATTCTTACAAGCTTATTTTTAAATGTTTTATTTTAATTTCCAAAGATTTACGACTTGGTAATGTGACAGCGTACACAAATTTTATTCATAATGAGTAAAATCATAAATCTTGATTAAACTCATCAGCTAATAAGCAGATGGCAACATTTAACCAAATGAACGTCAGGTTCTTTTAATTAAGTTACCTGACTTATGTATGCAAATGACACATTATTTTTCTCACTGTATACATAATTGTTAAATAAATTGGCAGTTATTTCGTTTTATGTTTCGAAAAACAACTAAATTATTACGACAAATGTTTTAACTTTTCAACGGCTCCGTGGCTTAGTTGGTAGTAGCCCTGCCTTCGAAGCGAGGGGTCCCGGGTTCGATTCCCGGCCGGGGCATACTTTGTGTGGTGTGCATGAAGTTTGTTCTCGGGTCTTGGGTGTTTGTCTTGTGTTTCTGTGTTTGTCCATGCCATCTGCGACACAGGGAATCCTAGTGCAGAGGTATGAGTGTGTAAACGTTTAATTAGTACAACAGATGATGAGTCTTGAAGGTAACACAGAGGACCTGAGTTGTATTTCGGTTGTATTTACCTATATAGGTTAGGGTGGCGGTGCCCACTTAATATCAGGTTGGTCGGTTAGGGTGGGAACAGACGTAAACTTAACAAATAAACATGAAACTGACTGCAATTTGACATATCAGTTTGCATATAATGTGCCTAAGGAAACATTATATACTCACGAATATGTGTTTTTTTATTTTTTTATTTTATTTGAATTCGTGACGGAACGAGCTGAGGGCCCACCTGATGGTAAGTGGTGACCCTCGCCCATGACAAAAGTAATGCGCGCGACTCAGTATGAGATCCAAATCTTTACTGAGTCGCATTCATCCTGCTGCGTCCATCACTCGAGACAGGGATTGTACATGCATGTGTAAAATTTGACATGTCCAAATAATACTTGAGATCTAAAGGAATAAATGAGTTTGAGTTTGGTGGGTTGTCAAATCGCCCTGACATACAATATAAATCACAAAAATATTGACTATTTGATGACTTAAGCTACTTTGGCTTAGTAGCCAAAGTACCTGTTTTCTGTTTTTTTTTTTATGGGATTCATGTCACGGGATGAGCTAATAGCATGCTTACTGCCGCCAAATAACAAAAGGGCAGGACAGTATTTTTTTTTTGTCAAATTACTTTACTGTAATCTGATTACATTACGATCTAGCCATATGATTTAGGAGTACAAATAAGTTTCCGCTGTTTTTTAACACAAATTAAATATTTATTGTAGAAGAACGGTAATATAAATTTATTCAAAATATTGCCCATCACTTGCAACCACTTTTTCCCATCTCTCAGGCAGCATTCGAATCCCACGTCTGAAGAACTCCTTGTCTTTTGAGGTTATCCACGAATCAACCCAATTTTTGGTATCCTCATAAGATGTGAACCGCTGCGCCGTCAGAGCATGTGCTACGGACCGGAACAGGTGATAATCGGACGGTGCAATGTCTGGTGAATACGGCGGGTGGGGTAACACTTCCCAATCAAGTGTTTCCAAGTACTTTTTCACGGGAGCCGCAACATGTGGACGAGCATTGTCATGCAGAAGAATAATTTTTTCGTGTCTAGAATAGTATTGAGGGCGTTTTTCCTTCAGAGCTCGGCTCAATCTCATCAATTGTGTTCGATAGAGGGCTCCAGTAATTGTTTCGCTCGGATTAAGCAACTCATAATACACTACACCTAGCTGATCCCACCAAATACACAGCATAAGTTTTTTTCCGTGAATATTCGGTTTTGCTGTTGATGTTGACGCGTGGCCAGGTAATCCCCATGATTTTCTTCTTTTTGGATTGTCATAATGTATCCACTTCTCATCACCAGTTATGATACGATGTAAAAAACCCTTTTTTTATGTCTAGCTAGCAGCATTTCACTTAAGCATAATCGGCGTTCAATATCTCTCGGCTTTAATTCGTACGGAACCCAATTTCCTTGTTTATGAATCATTCCTAATGATTTTAAACGATGTGAGACTGCTTGCTGAGTGACTTCTAAGTTCTTTTTGTGTTTGAGATGAATCTTCCTCCAATAATTCCTCCAATTCTGCATCCTCGTAAATTTTTGGCCTTCCACTGCGATCTTTGTCTTCTACGTCGAAATCACCATTTTTAAACTTTTGAAACCACTCTCGACACGTTCTCTCACTCAAAGCAACCTCACCATATGCTTCTACGAGCAATCGATGCGCCTCAGCAGCAGATTTCTTTAAATTAAAGAAGTAAACTAATATTTCCCGCAAATGACGCTTACTTGGCTCAAATTTTGACATTTTCAACTTATAAAAATTATATTTTACCAATATAAAATCAATGATATTAATAGGTTATGTTGTTCTTGAATGTCCAAACTATTTTTTAAGCCGGTTATCATCTGCGAAAGCTAACCGAAACTCCGTGCCGCGCCATCTACAATAAAACGGCGGAATCTTATTTGTACTCCTAATATTATAGCTAACTAGCGACCAGCCCCGGCTTCGCACGGTTAGTAAAGCATCAGTGTCGTATCAGAAATTACCCGTGCAAAGCCGGGGTGACTTGCTAGTGTATTATACATATAAACCTTCCTCTTGAATCACACTATCTATTAAAAAAAACCGCATCAAAATCCGTTGCGTAGTTTTAAAGATTTAAGCATACATAGGGACATAGAGACAGAGAAATCGACTTTGTTTTATACTATGTAGTGATGAGTAATTTTAAGCTAACTTAATTTGCTATCTAGAATATTTCCAAGAATGTGTCCATTGGTACTTTTCTCACGGTCTCTAGTTAAGGGGAAGACACTTTGTTCATGTGTTCTTTGTTAGTTTGTATTTTCTCGAACTATCACTCACTGTACTTATTACTACACTAGCTTAAAAGGCTTAGTTCTTTTGAGTTTTCTTTGATGACATGATGATGAAGTCTTTGTTGGTGAGCCTCTGCAGGACAGTAGGCAGGCAGGACAGTAAAAAAAAGTCCTTTTACTGTCCTTTACTGAAGTATGAGAAGGTCCAACTCGCGTCGCGTTCCATCACTCTGAAGCATAAGTATGAGATATCGTCTGTAATTTCACCAGAACCCAGCGGAATACAGCAATGCGAGTGCACCACTGAGGGTACCCACATAAATGCAACTGTCTAATTGTTTAATCTACTGATTAATTATCAAGCAAGTGTTCTGTCATTAAGCATAATATTATTTCGCACCTCTCGCTGTGCAAACCATTTATTGCATTAATCAGGGGCGCAAAAATGAAGAATACCCCTCTTAACGCCAGAGGGGATGTCAAGAAATGTTTGATATTAATTAACTGGATTTGGTTACGAGTATTAATCCTGCCAGTCATGTAGCTGTCATCTGTAATCGCTGCCGTTTTGTCTTGCTCCGTGTACATGGCCCTTAACTTCGATTAGCAAATTAATTTGTTTGACTTTTGTTTTTGAATTAGTCTAAGATCCCAACTAAGAACGTAATATATTATATTTATGTATTTAAGATTATTTAAGTAAGTATATTATGTAAATTTAGTATGAATTTATATAGATGTACGAATGGCCCTTCTCATTTCTAATACTTCTCGTCCATCCAAAGGTTGTCTGTAAGAGATCGCTTTATAGCGATAAGACCGCCCATGGTGTCACCTTCTTATTAGTTAAGATTTATATTTTTATACTATTGTTATAGATGAAAGATAATACCGTATTACACACCAAGTGCAATAAGTGTTTATGTATGTATCTACGAACAACTTTAATTAACCAAATATTAAAATAGTGTTAAAGCTCATTATAGTGTTAATGAATACTTTGCAGTTAAAACAAGTTAGCTCATTAACTTTTTGTTTGGAGTCTCTGTTGATATATTGTACGTCCGAGAAGACAAACTTTTGTTTCATAAACTATAATATTACTTATAAGATCTTTGTATACACAGTTTAACAATAAAATATATTCTTATTCTTAAAAAAGTAATATTTTAATTTTTAAGTTATCAATAGTTAGCCAGCCTAATCGCGATGTGTTTTCTAACATACCAAATTTGACAACAAATGTTTTTATCGTCTAAGCTGATGCGTGAAGGTCGTTCAACGTGTTTTTAATTTACTTCAAAAAAAGTTTACGTGTTTTTTTTTTCAAGTGTTTTTTTTTTTAATGGTGGCTGTGATTTTGTGTTGGGATTTTTGATAATTTCTTGTGTAAACATTACTTATATATTTAAAATAATCTAAGCGTAAATTCTTAAACAGAAATACTACTATTATCGTAGAAGAAACGTACATTGCAAATAAATGAAATTTAACAAGATTATTTTCTTCTAAAACCAGCTAATACAGCCCTCAATTTATTATTCATGTAAGCAAATTGGAAAATGCTAATACAAACTAGAAATTTGTATTAAGACATCAAACTTCGATAATCAAAGCGAAACTCCCAGCTGTATTGGCGGGAAATCTTAATACAAAGTACCCGTCGTGGAATACATACGTACAGACATTCCATTTTATATTTACTAGCGACCCACCCGGCTTCGCGTAGGTACAATTTAGAGTAGTAATTTTAAAGTAAAACAATTCAAGTCCATAAAATAAAATGTGTAGGCAACTAATAGGCTAAAAGTAGGGCACTGTCATCCCTTATTTTTCGCTTTTAGGTTTGGCGGGGTCTAGTTGCTCGCGTCCGTGTGTACCCTTTGATTCCCTACACGTACCCCCTGGGTGGTGCTTAAGGAGCAACAACAAGTAGCAGTAGAACTTGTGCCAAGTTCGTCCGGAGAGGTACTGCCACCACATCTGGAATCTGCCGCCAAGCAGTAGTGGTTGCATTACTGTGTTCCGGTGGAAGGGTGTGCCTGCCGGTGAAATCACATGCGCATGAGACGTATCATCCCCGTCTCGGGTGATGGACGCAGCGGGATGAAAGCGACTCAGTAAAGATTTGTATCTCATACTGAGTCGCACGCATTACTATTGTCATGGGCGAGGGTCACCACTTACCATCAGGTGGGCCCTCAGCTCGTTCCGTCACTCATTCACATTAAAAAAAAAAGAATTTCTGACATGAAATTTATTTGGGACCATGTTGGATGCACCTTACCATTAAATAATTAAATGATTTGAAAATCGCATCGATAATAATCCATTATATGTAAAATCATTGTCAGAATGGCATACATGTCAAGAGCAGAATAAAATATATAATTGTTGTGTATGAGATACATGTGTGCGTGCACGCACACCCCTAGATATATTCTACTAATAAAGTTAGTGTGCTACCGACCTCTACGTGTTTCACTTGTGTCCCGTCGCATACTTAACAGTGAGTTACCCACATTCTATTTGTGAGAAATGAGTTCTAGCGTTTTTGGCATTTTATCCACTTTCGATCATAGTTTCCAATCATGGAAGACTTCTAGAGTCGTATAACACAATGGTTTATTGCAAATGCAAAAATAAGAGCGTGATGGCTCAGGGGTATAAACGCCGACTTTCAATCTGAAGGTCGCTGGTTCAAATCCACACGTGCACCAATTAGTTTTTCTCTTGAAAAATTGATGTGCGCAATACCACGAAACGGTGACGGAAAACATTGTGAGGAAACCAGCATGTCTTAGAACCATACATTCGAAGACATGTGACATCTACCAATCCGGATGGGGCTCCCGTGGTAGATCAAGAGTAGACCGGTACCCCTGCAATGGGGAATATTAGAGGTTAGTATGGATAACAAAAACAATATCAAAATAGCATACAGTAAAATCATTATTAGCACCTTTTATATACTCGCCAATTACATTTTAAAGTACCAAATTTAAAATATATTGATAGAGAAATCAAAATTCGAAACTACGTAGAAGATTTTCAACCTTTGGTCCAAAGAGTAGCGAATCCCAGTCAGTTCTCCCAATTCCTGGCTCTAGCGAAACCTTCATACCGGATTTACTAAACATACGTACCGAGGGCGGGGGTCGACTATAAATAATAATTCTACACCAGACATCAGATAAATCGACATATGTAAATGCTGCCAAATTATTTATTGAGGGGAGCGCTATCGCGGGATAGACTTGTGAAACAAAATTGGCTAGGACGGGAATGATACATCTCATGTGATTTCACCGGCACCCATACCCTTCCACCGGAATACAATAATGCGAGCACTATTGCTTGGCGGCACAACTAACTTGGCACAAGTTCAACTGCTACTTTTGGTTGCTCCTTTAGCACCACCCAGGTGGTCCCATTATTACTTTCGTTACATAAAAAGAGTTTGGTAGTGGCGCAGTCCCTCTAGTCCCACTAGAGTCTCTAGGGGGACTTACCTATGGACGCGAGCAACATGGAACGAATAGAACGCGAGCAATTGATATAAATAGAATCACAGTAGAAATGAAACAGATTGTTTCACATAGAATAAACGTTCAAAACGCTACCCTAAAACTTAAACATCAGTTTAATGTAACGGAATAAGTTATCCTATGCAAATCCCTTGATTAAAAGTGCTCATAACTGAAATGGGCCGCGCGACAACGCTCCGTTAACCTCCGGTTAGTAAGACTTATGTCTGTAATTGTGGAAATTGCCTTTGGAAGGAATTTCCAAAAATATAACGATCAAAGGAAAAAATACTGACCTCACAGCTTAGTTGGTAGTACCTCTGCCTTCTGCGCTGTAGGTAGTGAAGTCGATTCCCACCCAGGGCAAGCATTTGCCTGACAAACATAAATGGTTGTCCTGTGCTGAGATGTCATTGTGTAAGTATTTATAATATAACGACATCATCTATGTATTTTTATACATGTCATTATGTATGTATTTATAATATAATAAAATTACCTATACGAGAAAAATTCGAAAAATTTCTTGGAAAATTTTAAATTCAAGGAAACTGCGCGCTTTTTCCTCAATCATTTTTGCTACTGCGTGCGTTTCGTTTGACAGCTGTCATATTGACAATCAATACTCAGACAATATTGAAAATGTTTTCTTTTGTGTTGAGACAATGATATAGGCACTATAACAGTTATATTTATGAAAAGGTTACCTTTAAGTTCATGTGGGTTCTTATACGAATGATTCATGGGGTCTATTTGAGGGCAGCCATTGTTTAAGCCCGTGTGGTATGATTTATATCAAAATAAACATTTATTTGTATTGCATTCTATTCTTGGAGCACAGGTACCATAGATAACGATTACTTGTTGTCTGAGGACGAGTTTAGCTTAGTTGAAAGTAATGCTTTGGAATGGGAGCTTTTTTCTGCCAATTTCCAAAGGAAGATATCAATTTGGTTGGTTTTTTTATGTGTATAAACCGATTTTGAAAAATCAAATCTGTTGAGCCGTCTGAGCGTGAAGGTATTACGTTCTTAATAAGTTATTCAAAGATATTACTGATATTACGTTCTTAGTATCAGTGTTTGTTTGTTTATATTTTTATATGTATGTTAGTCTGTAAGGTATTTATTCTATGGGCTGATGTTTTTTATATTTATGCAAAAAATGTTAATAGCCTGAAATAAAGATTTATTATTATTATTATAAAGATACATATACACATACAAACTTTATAATATTAGTGTGACTTTGAACCTCTTGCAAACAATGTCAGCTACTTCCTACTTAAAGATCCCTAACTCGCAAGACACATTCGAAAAATCCCCAAAGGCGTCTTCTCGTTAGCGCCAACACTTTACAGCTTGCTTAATGACATTCTGACCCGTTTAATGACGCCCCGGCCCGTTTTTAATGACATTTAATGATGGCGTAAGTCCTGGGGATTTTCTTAACAACTTTCCACTCTGTAAGATCTTGGTTTTGCCATTTGCATGGAAATTTCTTAGATTGTGGTCTTGATGAAGTTTTACTGCTGTTTTTTAATTTTGTAATCGGTCTCTTGGGAGTCTTTTGTCTATCAAATAATAAAGATTCGCATTGTTACAGATTATATTCTAGCTGCGCCCCGCGGTGCTACCCGCGGGTTATAAGCTATCCTGGTATCAAATTTCATCCAAATCAAGTATATTAGCGCATAAGCACTGGGCGTGCTACTATCTACTCTACTCTCTCAGCTCACTAGCTAGGCGTGGAGAGCGTGGTACTCTCGTCAGACGCCGATTTTCTATCTGAAGATCGCTGGTTCAAAACCCCACACTTTTATGTGCGCATTACCACGTTCAAAGTCAATGTCATTCTTTCCTAGACATACATATCCTTATATCAGTTAAATTTTTAAACATTACAGAACATCAATGTTTTTTTTAAATAAATATCCTCCTACGAGATCATGCGTTCTTAACCCTATCCATCCCTTTTCCCCGTATCGCAACGGTGAAGGAAAACATCGTGAAAACATCACCGTCACAGTAGCGACTTAAGTCTTCTCATAGTTCATTAAGGGGTGACCTGGGTCGTATTGTTGCTCCGTTTTACAGATATAAATTTTAAAATTATCATGGTTATGATCAGTTTGCCCCCCGATATCGGGAGTCAACAAAACTCACAAATCATGGTAAATATCTCGGTAACACGAATAATAACGTTTTACAGATAGTTGCGCAAAAAAATGTAAAGCGAATGACCACTAAATAAGAAGTAAAGCACTTACTCCACTCCCTCCATTCAAAGCTGACACAACTCAGAATAAAGGGCGTAATACACTAGACTGGAAGCTCGAAGGTCGTAAGGGAAAATTGGATTTTTTCCGACCCTCTACGGGGATTTAATTATTGTTTTATTACGTGTCGGGGTGGAGGGAGCGTTTATGTTAATGCAGTGTTCGATGGTGTGACGGTTTAGGCTGTTTAGAACTTTATATTGACTAACATCATAGCTCAGTTAAGTTGCTCTGCCTTCTGCGGGTCGTGTGTTCTATTCCCACAGGACAAGCATTTGTGTGATGAACATAGATGTTTGTTCAGTGTCTGGGCGTTAATATAATGCATATTCAATATATGCATTATATCGCCAACTTAGTTATAAGAACACGTGATTTTAGGTACCTAAATTTACTCATAACGATTACATTTCCAAGTTATTATGAATTCAAGGGAAATAAAGAATTTTGCTTAACTAATAATATCAGACTTCCAAACGTGTCCTTCAAAGCACGGAATTAATTTAAATGGCAATATTTTGCTGGCTGCAAATGGCAAATTTTACGGGGTTTTTGGCGTAAGCCGTGGCGGCCTTAGCGAGTGGCAAGCAGGGCAACCACCCGGGGCCTCGCTTTTGTAGGGCCTCGCACCCTCCCAGAACAACCCATTTTTTGTTTTGATGTACTGCAGCTGTCTTTAATAGGATGCTCTCTGATTACCAGTAGCCCTGTACACTTCAAACTCACCTAAATTCCTCACCTAAGCGCCTCAGAAAGATCTATCACCCGAAGCCTCGCAATATCAAAGGCCGCCCTTGCGTAGAGAACATGGTGGCCCAGGGATATAGACGCCGACTTTCAATCTGAAGGTTGCTGGATCAAACCCACACGTGCACCGATGAGTTTTTTCACTTGAAATAATTTATGTGCGCAATACCACGTTCTCGAAACGGTGACGGAAAGCATCGTGAGGAAACCGGCATGTCTTAGAACCAAAAATTCGACAACATGTGGCATCTACCAATCCGGATTGGGCTCCCGTTTTAGATCAAAGCCCATTCACTCTCAATTATCGAGAGTAGGCCGGTGTCCCTGCAGTGGGAATATTAGAGGCTGCTACGGCCCTTGCGTAAGCGTTTGGCTTTCAGTTCCTCGGAGGTAAATAATCAGATACCTCCTCCTCCTCCTCTTTGGGAAGTATTTTCACGGTAGGTGTCAATAAGGGTACAACAAAGACATACAAAATAATAGAAATCCGAAGGTATTTTCCGATAACGCTCTTCAATGGAAGTTGACAATGCAATTCTTTTCTTTATGAAGGAGTGATCTTACATCTATGAGATAAGGATGAGGAAATGTTTAACGAAAAGCACCCCTAAAACCTATGCAGCAAATCTCAAAATTGAATGATGCTATCTTTTTAGGAAGCGTGTGCTAAATTCTACTTTATCTTGACAGTGATAGGGAATATTGTGCAGTGAATTGTTGAAGCTTTTGTAAGTGTGAAGTGAAATGTGCATTCGAATAGAAATGTGATGAAAAGGACATGACGATTTCAAGCAGTATATTGAATGTTACTGATCATTGCTTGGCGATATTATTAAAAGGGCTATAGTTATCGAAACACTTTTTGTTTGTTTGTTATTCCTACTAGCAACCTCATTCTCCAAATTTTAAAATAAAGAATTAATATTTTCAAAATTTTTGCAACTATATTGCAAATAAATATTAACTATTGACATGTGCTTGTACGTATGTAAATATAATACCTATTAAATTTTTTTTTTGGTCGTATAAATCTTAAATATTGAAAATAAGTATTTGTATTATTTCGCAGAAGGCGACTTTCAGTCTGATATTTCAAATAATTATATAATATGTACAAATCTTTATCAGAAGATTAACTTGCAGCAATCATCCTATCATTGAGATACGTGTTATATTGAAGTTTATATTGAATATTATATTGAATAATGAAGTATATTTCATTAATTATTAAATTTAAAATTAAATAACAAACTAAAATTGATTATAATTGACTGATTTAAAGGCGAAATTATGTCCAATATAATCCCAAATTTTCAACTTTAAACCTAATTTGCCATGAAATTAAGAAAAATCACAATGGCTAAGATATTACGTAAAAAGTCGAATTGGCAAACTTGTTATTTCTTAGTCTATATGATATTTTCCATTAAATTTACGACTTTGCCCAAAACCACCCCGAAAGTAGGGCCAAGACTCGATCAGCACACATCAAAACCTCTCTAAACATCATCCCTATATATTATTTATCAATTGTATAAATTATTGAAGACTGACCGACCCCGCTGTGGGGTCATTTTACGACCAATATATATATTTATTACAAGACTAGCCGATATTGCTGCTGTTGCTCTGTTCTGTACAATGTAGCAAAGAAATATAGGTGATGGACGCAGCAGGATGAATGTGACTCGGTGTAAGACCCAAATCTTATATTGAGTCGCATTACTGTTGTCATGGGCGGGGATCGCCACTTACCACCAGGTGGGCCCTCAGCTCGTTCCGCCACATATTCACATAAAAAAAAGATTGCACACCAAATAAAGATAACAATAGCTTCAACATTGAAATTAATAAAAAGTTGAAACAATGGGCGATCTTATTGCTTTAAAGCGATGTCTTACAGACAACCCTTGGATGGACGTATTGGAAATGAGAAGAGAAATATGTACTAGAGATATTTTCAAAATATTGAGGGTCAAAGTACAGAATTGAACATGCGCTAAGCTTAGTTTTAAGAACGAATGATCTCGTACTCGTACACGAAAAGAAGTACGTCATTTTTTTTATTAATATGTATTAATAAAAAAAATGACGTACTTCTTTTCGTGTAAGTGGCCAACCTCTGCACTAGGATTCCCTGTGTCGTAGATGGCATGGACAAACAAAAACACAAGACAAACACCCAAGACCCGAGAACAAACTTCATGCTCACCATACAAAGTGAGCCCCGGCCGGGAATCGAACCCGGGACCCCTCGCTTCGAAGGCAGGGCTAAAACCAAACTGAGCCAAGGAGCCGTCTAGTTAGTAGTTAGTAGTAGCCAAGGAGTTTGGTTATCTTGAAAACATGCAGCAAGTTACTTGCAAAATATACAAATCCTGTCAGTTTTATTACAAATAATATATAACAAAACCGATGTTGCAAATGAAAATAAAAAATAAAAAAATGTTTTCAAAACGGTGACGGAAAACATCGTGAGGAAACCGGCATGTCTTAGAACAAAAAATTCGATGACATGTGTCATCTACCAATCCGGATTGGGCTCCTGTGGTAGATCAGAGCCCATTCACTCGCAATTATCGAGAGT
Organism: Aplocera efformata; assembly: GCA_921293045.1. Classification (NCBI taxonomy): domain Eukaryota; kingdom Metazoa; phylum Arthropoda; class Insecta; order Lepidoptera; family Geometridae; genus Aplocera; species Aplocera efformata. Next base: position 7,154,240 of record OV121057.1, read on the forward strand.
AGGCCGGTGTCCCTTAGTGGGAACATTAGAGGCTGGTACTGTAACGCAAAATTTACAACGTAAAAATAAAAGTACTTACCTACTGATCTCATACCATCAGTAGTAGCTGCGACTAGATATCATCTACTTTATTATTCAGCATCGATTTCCACGAAATTGAAAGCTACCCTCAATGACCTCAAACTACCCTCAGAGGCCGAGCGGATCTTCCTAATCCTTAAAATAGTAAATTCTTAGTCAATTGCTTTGATAGTGGGCTGTACAAGTTACAAACTTTATAAGGGTGATATTTCAAACCCTTATTTATAAATATTTTTTGTGTTTTTGACACTTTAAAGTTAATGAGCTACTTTATAATATAAACCAGATAAAATAACATTCTATCTAAGTATATAAACAAAGAAAGAATACCTAGTAAAAAAAAGAGATTAATATATTTATTATATATATTATCATCATCTTCCTGTCCTTATCCCACACTAAGGGGGGTCGACAGAAAGTGTATTCTTCTGCCATTTTCCTCTGTCAGACGTCATCTCAGTACTCACTCCTTTCTTACGCATATTAAGTTTCAAACGATCCATCTTTACTTTGGCCTACCTATTGTCTTATATTATTATATTATCATAATAATGATATACAAAAAACATAAATTTCGTATTAGGTCTATTTCGTTCTCAAGGTGTGGTATATGTTATAGAATCTTTTTTTTCAATTTGTCTATTGTGACAAGACAAGATCTAATAGCAATACGACTTGGTCCTCCCCGACCCACGAATGTAAAGACCCAAGTCCCCGTTGCCCCAACCACTCGAATAACTTCTCATGAACTTTTTTTTTAAACGTTAACACACTCATACCTCTGCACTAGGATTCCCTGTGTCGCAGATGGCATGGACAAACACAAAAACACGAGACAAACACCCAAGACCCGTGAACAAACTACTACCACTAAGCCACGGACGTCATCGGCGTCTTATCCCATACAGAAAAAAATATCTATGTTCGGCAAATGTTTGTCCTGGTTGGAAAACATAACCCGCCTTCTGGCGCAGTTGGATAAAAACTGCCTACCGTCTAAAATGTATCAAATTTAATTGTACCTTATTAAGTCCATGAATACATTTATCAGTATTTCGCAAGGTCTTATAATTTACACCACACACCCAACCTATTGTCTTAACCCGCCATCGAGAGGTCCTAAAAATGCATCAGATAGACTTTATGCGTCATAAACTGCCCTCTAACCTGCCCATAGTGGTTTTTCGGACAACGGGGCATTAAATGGAAGCGATGGAAATGTTTATATTATAGGTTTTGGGGTCTTGTCGTCTTTGTTTTAGGGGCTGGTATAATTTTATTGACTACCGATAGCTGTGGAATGTTTGGAGATACTTCCGCGGTTTAAGTCAAGCGTTTTTGGTGTAAATCGTGGTGGCCCAGGGGCATAGACGCCGACTTTTAATCAAGTCGCTAGTTCAAACCCACACGTGCACCAATGAGTTTTTTCATGAAAAATTTATGTACGCAATACCACGTTCTTGAAACGGTGACGGAAAACATCGTGAGGAGACCGGCTTTGTCTTTGAAGACAAGTGACATCTACCAATCCGGATTGGGCTCCCGTGGTAGATCAAAGCCCATTCACTCTCAATTATCGAGAGTAGCCCGGTACCCATGCAGTGAGAACATTAGAGGCTGGTACGGATTGTGATTTCACTAGCGGCTTTGCACGGCACGGTTTTTGGTGTTTCTTTTTCTTCTTTTTAATTTTTGGCTTCTGAGGCCATTCTGTCCGCAATTTAGCCACCAACGACGTTTTTCGGCAAGATTTTTCATAGAAAACCGATGGAATTATTATAAATGTCCGGTATTGAGAGAGAGTCTTTTTAAATCTTATCAAAGTTATAATTTCTTACTTTACAGTTTTTGGTGTTTAGACTGACGAAATGGTTGTCTGTCGAAGACCTGTCAAAACTTTGCAATTTTCCTTTGTTCGTACCAGCCTCTAATATTCTCATTTCAGGGATACCAGCCCACTCTTTATAATTGAGAGTGAACGGGCTATCTACCACGGGTGCCCAATCCGGATTGGTAGATGTCACATGTCTTTGAATTTTTTATTCTAAAACATGCCGGTTTCCTCACGTGTTGTGTGTGTTCCTTCGCCATTTCGAAAACTGGTATTGCGCACATACATTTTTCGAGTGACAAACCCATTCACAGGAGGACGCGAGTAACTAGACCCCCCCCCGAGTCTATTTTCAATAGAATAATCCATTATTATCTCCTGTGCGTATAAAGCATGTTCCACATTAAGCAAGATCAATACATTACAGAGTCAAAAAACTTTGAAATAAGTTCAGGTATTGCAATAAGATAAAGGCTTGATTGACGGCACCCGCTGTGTTGCGCTCATAAACACGCTTTTTACCATTTTCGTGGCGTTTTTAGCACAGAGTAACCACAGGGAAGTAAGGCTCTGTTATTTATGAGATTTAAGGCTTGATTTATAAAGAAATCAGCGAAAATAATGCCGACGACGACATGAATTTCATTGTCAATTATTTTATTTAGTTATTAAACAAAGTACAAGTACATTCAGGATTTACGAGATAATATGTATATTGACAAGGGTAAAATATTGTAACATGACGCAAAGAGTGTAGCACTGCTTGGCGGCAGATTACCAGGTGTGGTGGCAATACTACTCCAGACGAACTTGGTACAATTTCTACTGCTACTTTTAGTTGCTGCTTTGGCACCACCCGTGTCACGTGTAGGGGTTCTAGGGTATTCTACAGCCAGCTCGCTACTACTCTGCAGTACTTACCATTAATGAATATCATGTCAAAGTCAATTTATAACGATATTGCCAGAGCCTTTAGAGGAAATAACTCTTTTTAATTTTTTTTCATTGGCAATGTGTAAATCTTGTAAAAACGTGTGATTGATTTTATTTTGTTTGTTGATTAATGTTAATTATTGTGTTATATTAACGAACATATATTTTTAATACGAAAGTCATTTTTTTTTTTTTTTTTTATGTGATTGAGTGACGGAACGAGCTGAGGGCCCACCTGATGGTAAGTGGTGACCCTCGCCCATGACAACAGTAATGCGTGCGACTCAGTATGAGAAACAAATCTTTACTGAGTCGCATTCATCCTGCTGCGTCCATCACCCGAGACGGGGATGATACGTCTCATGCGCATGTGATTTCACCGGCAGCCACACCCTTCCACCGGAACACAGCAATGCAACCACTACTGCTTGGCGGCAGATTCCAGATGTGGTGGCAGTACCTCTCCGGACGAACTTGGCACAAGTTCTACTGCTACTTTTGGTTGCTCCTTTAGCACTACCCAGGGGGTACGTGTAGGGAGTCAAAGGGTACACACCTACGGACGCGAGCAACTGGACCCCCCAAATGTAGTCATGTATTTAAGTCATGCATATAAATGCTCTTTACTACGCTTCTCACAAAAAGTGGCAAAATAATATGTTCGAATGATCGGTGTTAATGAGAAGGTTAAAACAAACTAAATGTGAAATTGTTGTAGATCTGCCTACAGCTCTGTAGGTCGTGAGTTCGATTCCCACCCAGGATAAGCATTTGTTTATCGAACATAGATGTTTGTTCTGTGGTTGTTTTAAAGTAATATATATGTGTATTCTATCAGTAACCTAGTTCCCATAGTACAAGCTATGCTTAGTGTGTGTTGTGTGTCTATGATTAAGTATTTATTTATATGGATAATCATAAAATTCAATACTTCACTTACCTAAGTGTCGGTCAAATTTCAAAATACTTTATTTGCGTTGATTTCTTAAAAAAAATACTAAGAAACGTCACTTATTTAATCTATATATATAAAAGAAAGTCGTGTTTGTTACAACACTTATAACTCGATAACGGATGGACCGATTGTCATGGTTTTTGATTTGTTGGATTTGTTTCCGTCCCGAATAGCAGAATAACTATTAAAAACATTGGAAAATTAACGAAAAAATAAAATCAATTTATCCCCGTATTCTCCACGGGAACGGGAACTATGCGGATGAAACCGCGGGGCGCAGCTAGTAAATATATACATACAAGATCATGCGTTCTTATTACTAAGTTTTGTTTAGCTGGTGGGGTAGGCAGAAGTATTGTAATAGATAGTGTAGGGTGAATGATACAATATTTGATCCTTCGGAAGGGCCGTGTAGGGTCAGTCGATTGCCAAATTATGTAAAGTGTGTCATTACAGTACATCTGGACTGACGCTTGTATCTCGTGGAGCTGATGTCTTGATACTTTACCCCCACTACACAACCACCGATTGTTACTACCAATTTAGATACGTTGATATCTTATATTTCTTTTTTCTGTATGTATTTCACCGTATGAAAAGCAGATCTTCAGGTTATTTCTCAAAATCATCTCGTTAGACGTAGATTGTGTAAAAGCTTTGTTTTATTATTATCTTTATTATTGCGATAACAATTTTGAATTACTACAAAAATAATCATTAATAAGTAATGAGCTGATGATCTTTATAAATGATAGCTAAGAACCATTACGATGATGTCAGCTTTCAAACAAAAAAACCGCATTAACATTGGTCCTTTCGTTCGGGAGCTACCATGCCACAGACACACATGGATGTATCTGTGTGTGTATCGTTATAAATATGTCACATTCGTAGACCTCAGGCTGAAAGGTGAAGTGACAGCGACCATCCTTCTCTTCTCAACAAACACTCTTACGGCCAGACACTATAATCTACTAACAGGCGATAGATTACCATAGCAGTTGTTACCTATTAAAAAGGTCCATACATATTTAGACAAAAAACAATGTTTCTATAGCAATCTATCTACAATCATAGACTGACAGGAGATAGTTCACCATAGCAATATTGTTATCTGTCAAAAACTTCCATACATTTTTTGATTAGATTAATAAATAAAAGTAAATAATAATGGACATTTCACACAATATCATCTAGCCCTAAACTAAGCATAGCTTTTACTATGGGAACTAGATAAGTGTTAGAATATAATATACAATTTTTTTTTGTAAATATATTTTTATTTTCAATAACAAAGTTATTTAGACATATAACAATGTTGCCATGGCAATTTATCTCCACTCCAAACTATTTATTTATAAGGATTGTCGACTAAAGAACTACTGCTTCAATTAATCAAGTATCAATCTCTCACCATCCCTCAATCTACCAGAAACACTCGTAGTTCACCGCGTGCGGGTTACAGCTCTGGTCAATATGGGGGTAGTTTTATTAAGAATTACAATTATTTATTTACACCACCCCCAACCGATATCTGTATGGTAATTTAAGGTCTTGTTCTTGGACGGGAGGTTTATTGCATGACCCTTCTGGTCTATTACCTACCCTTGGCTTTTGACAACTGAGTTATAAAAAATAAACGTTTACACACTCATACCTCTGCACTAAGATTCCCTGTGTCGCAGATGGCCATGACAAACACAGACAAACACCCAAGACCCGAGAACAAACTTCATGGTCGCCACACAAAGTGTGATCCGGCCGGGAATCGAACCCGGGACCTCTCGCTTTGAAGGCAGGGATACTACCTAAGCCACGGAGCCGTCATTTATTTGGGAATTTTACCCGAACTGAACTAAACCCATCTGGTCTCCAGAAGAAACTTCACCCGTGAAAAAAATTAATGTTCTACTCAGATTCGAACTCCCGGCCCCTATCAAACGCCACTATGCCAATGGCAGTAATGAATATCTTTAGTATTTTTTTTAATGTTATTAGGTGACTGAACGAGCTGAGGGCCCACCTGGTGGTAAGTGGCGACCCCCGCCCATGACAACAGTAATGCGACTCAGTATAATATTTGGATCTTACACTGAGTCGCATTCATCCTGCTGCGTCCATCACCCGAGACGGGGATGATAAGTCTCATGTGCATGTGATTTCACCGGCACCCACACCCTTCCACTGGAACTCAGTAATGCGAGCACTACTGCTTGGCGGCAGATTCCAGGTTGCAGTACCTCTCCGGACAAACCTGGCACAAGTTCTACTGCTACTTTTGGTTAGCACCACCCAGGGGGTATGTGTAGGGAATCAAAGGGTACCTACGGATGCGACCAACTGGATCCCCCCAAACACTTTCAAACACTAGAACACCTTGACACTAAACTCAGTTTGACATTACGAGACAAAATTAAATGGCAAATGTAGCGAAAATTTTCAAATTTCCCAAAGCAACTACTCAGGCAACTTATCAAAGTAAACATCCGCGTGAGACGATCCGATATTATGCAGATTGTATTATTATTCATACTGTTTTTGCTAAGGGCGGGAAATGAACGAAACAACCCTAATCTCAAACATAATTTACAAAACAGTTCATCAAGGATTTGCCACACAATTTTTAACTTAACGCAGACGCGATAGAGTTCGTAGAAGTAAAAAGCAAGCTTTTCCAACATGGCGGATAATTTTGTTTCTAATAATACACAGCCAGCTCCTAGATGGCGCTAGCGGCAATGCAAATTCGATAATCTAATCTTATGAAAAATTGGTTTCGAGAAAATCAAAATGGGAAAACAAAGTTATTCTAAGTTATTATAATGCAATAAGATTAAGGTGGATGTCTTATTATTTCTTAATGTTTGTTTGATGTTAGGGGATTTTTTGTGCGAAATGACGCGAGAAAATTAATTTTCTCGGCGCGAAACATATTGGAAAATGATATACGAACATATTTTTATGTTAAAAATATCGCTGTAACGCTACTTAGAATCGGTAAAATCGCTGTGGATGTCGGCAAACTTACAAGAATATTATACTGTGTCGTAGGTGGCATGGACCTAAGAGCCGTGAAACTTCACGATCACCACAAAAAGTGTGCACCGGCTGGAAATCAAACTCGGAACCCCGAATAATAATAATTAGACATAAGCTCATTTTTGAAGTCGTTTAAAAAATATAACAGAACACATAAAACTTGCCCTTAAAAAAAGATAATCTGAAATTGTGTAGTAATTTTAGGAATACTGTAAAATAGAGCTATATATTTTAAAAAAAGTTTTAAAATAAATGAAAAAACTACAGGGCCTGCCTTTAATTCTTCCATAACACTCTTTCGCCCCCTTAAAATATTTCCAGGATTTTTTTTTTCAGCATAAATTTGTACCTGCGACAAACTTTTTTTTCACTGCATTTATACCCGTTGCCCTTATAAACACAAATGTTTGTTAAAAAAAGTAAGTATTGAACCCACGACCAGAGCTACAACCAACTGAGCTGTGAGGTCAGCCATTATTTTACTCATACTCATACTCATTTGTTTTCACCGTAGGATCAACGTTAACAATGTTAACACACTCATACCTCTGCACTAGGGTTCCCTGTGTCGCAGATGGCATGGACGAACACAGAAACACAAGACAAACACCCAAGACCCGAGAACAAACTTTATGGTCACCACACAAAGGGTGCCCCGGCCGGGAATCGAACTCGGGACCCCTCGCTTCGAAGGCAGGGCTACTACCAACTAAGCCACGGAGCCGTCGGATCATTTGTGAACACTTGGTTATGTCAAATATTTTTATTTAGTATAACATCCTGCGTTTATAATTGAGACCTAAATACGTACATAAATAACACGCATAGTATAATACCATAATTTATAACGGATTAAACCCAGCCTCAAATCAATTAAGTTTTATTGTCTAATCTAAAATCTCGCATTGGTTTAGTCAATTCGATTTATAATTTATAACGCATTGGGCTCCAATACGACCGAAAAGGTCGCGGGTTCGAGGCTCGGGGTCATGAGAAGGGAAGGTCTAGAATTTATCTTCAAGGCATCTAGACATCTAAGTACCTATTTATTAGTATACGAGCAGTTGTATTCATAAGTTATACCTACCTATACTACCTAGTTATAATACCTACGTTTTTAATTGAAATTTTACTTAAGTAGGTATAAAGTTCCTAATCTTCAGGTAGGTCTAACTGACCTCAAATGTATTTTTTTTGATATCACAAAACAAAATCTGAATTTCTCAGGCAAAAAGACCATTTTCTATTATTATTCGTGGTCATCTTTACCTACTTGAAACCAGTATTTTTTAGTTATAATTTTTAATACTTAGTTTTAGCAACTTTATATTCAAGTAAACATTCCTTTTGCGTACTAGTATAGTATTATATTATCTGTGTTTTGCGGGTGTAATAAAACCTTATAATTCAACCTCTCTCAGTTTCTTGAACTTGTTTTGCTTTACTAACGCCATCTATTACTTGTAGACTGTACTAGTTTCATTTGAATAGTTCCAAGATAAATAAGTAGATGGCGTTAGTAGAGCACACTAGCGAAACATGAGATTACAATTTACATTGTTGCAGTCGAATGTAATATTTGAAGTTTCGCTTTTACATTTTAAGTGTTATTGATTGTTTGATTAATAATGAAAATATTTAATTTGTTTCAGATATTATCCGCAAGAGAACTGGTAATTTTTTTCTACTAGATTTTCTCGTAGTTATCTAACATTTTTATTAATGCTTGAAAGTCAATTATTTCCGCTTATGTTAATAAAAAAAATCATGTAAACGTTATAAATATTATGTAATGTACCTTACTTATCTCTGTTATTTATTTACTATTCTGATTCTATCTAATTAATAAGTATAATAACCCTTCCACTTGAAAAAAAAAAATATTCTATTTAGGTAACACAAATTTTCCAATTTAACAATCTAATTTGTCAATAAGAGATATTAAAAGCTTCTTGTAGGTACAACGAAAGCTCATTGAGATAATTCTGCGTAGGATGAAAATCTAAAATGAGTCTAATTTCTTTAATTGTCTCGGAAACAAAAGAAATTTTTGGTCCGTTTGGTACCAACCCTTCCGTTCCTAATTAGAGACACCTTACGAATTAAAACTGTTCTTGAGGGTTCAAATTTAAAAGCGATTTTTGCATCCACACCAACTGAATGAAGGCGAACCATGTATGTGCCACAGAACCCATCGTCAAACGAAGTCTGGAGCTCAGACTACATTTTACGGGAAAAGGGATTAATTTTGAATATGTTCAAGTTTATTTGGCTGTACTTGATTCTTAGGATAAAGGTATTTGAGATAATAGTACCTATTACTAAGCATACCCCGTCTGTCTGTCTTAAAACAGTGCAATTTATTTTCTCAAAGATAAAAGTATTATGACAGATATTCTAACAAAAACAAAATATATCATTGGCGGTAGGAAATTATTGCCAGATGTTTTCTGATCTTTGAATAAGTTGAAATATTTCGTGGTTGCTTTAAATGACACTGAACTAATTAACTGATGAAAAGCTGGGAGGGCTCTTTAGTTAAAATGTGTCATAATTATTATAATTATAATAAGTTTTTTTTTTCAGATATTGTAGTTTAAAAACAGTCGATTCCTCTCGTCTGGACCTCAAGTCTAGCTTCTAGTCTGGATTGATACTAGATCGATAGGATAGACTAGGATAGATTCATCATAAAATTGATGTATTCTTTTAAGTTTTTCCAGTAGTTAAATAATACTACTGTAATACCAATAGGTAATATCTAAAGAAAAGAAGGAAGAAAAAAGAAGTAGTATTATTTACCTATTGGAATACTAGTGAATTTACCTAATGATTTTTTTTTTACAAATTGGACAGTAGAACATCGTTCGGTTAGTATAGTCGCAGAATTACGGGTTAGCATTTTATTTGATAGCGTTTTCTAATCGACCGTTGAATTTTGGATGCCAATTCTAACTTTCTGTGGGATAATAAAAATCTTGGTTTTGCATATAATTATAAACATTATTATATGCATTATAAACCATTATGGTAGATATTGTACTCACTGTACAATATCTACCATAATGGTTTATAAATATAAATATATTCATTGACATATTTCACACAGCGCCATCTAGCCCCAAACTTAGCATAGCTTGTAATATGGGAACTAGATAACTGATAGAATACTTAAATTACTTTTTATTTGTAAATACATTATAACACCCAGACACAGAACAAACATTTCTGTTCGCACACAATTGCTTGTCTTCGGTGGGAATCGAACTTCGAAGGCTCTGTAGCTTTGTAGGTCGATAGCTCTGTCATCGAAGCGAGGGAGTCTTAGGGCAGACTTTGTGATGAGCGTATAATTCGTTCTTGTGTCTCGGGTTTTTGTCTTGGTCCGGTTTTGTACATGCCACCTGCGAAACAGAAAATACAGCCACCAGACTCATACTTATTTATTTGTCCATAGGAACGCTACGGGACACTTGTCAAAATAATAATAATAATAATTAATAATAACTTCTTTATTGAAAACACAGAAGATTTACAGACAGATATTATTTTTTATAAGTGCCGTACTTGCATTACTAGTACTAGTACTTTACTAGTAATTAATAATGTCAAATAATGTTAAAAAAAATGCAAGAGTTTGTTTATAATGTCAATATAACAGCTTTTTACTGTTATTTTGACATAAACTATTTAGTTTTATTTATTTGTATTGATAGATAGGCATGTTTCACAGTTCGTTCTAGTACAAAAGTATGTTATTACTGTGTCCATGCCAAACTTTAACCCTATTAATTCACCGAACAAGATGCTCTATGAATTCGTGATTGGAACACAATCACCCCTCGGCATCGACAGGGTTAATACTGGTGACAGACATACAGACGAATTGCAGGGGAAGATTTATATACGGAGGGGAATAATTAAGTTCTATTTGGAAGACCTCAGAGGCGGAGTGGATCGACCGGTGTCTAAAGCATGTAACGAGTTCGATTCTGTGTTCGTTTTTATTTTCCTGTGTTTTTTATATGGGTTAACTTTAACTAATAACTCACTCTCACCCTCGTATGAAGCAGCATACGAGAGTGAGCATGAAGTTCGTTCTCGGGTCTTGGGTGTTTGTCTAAGGTTTCTGTGTTTGTCCATGCCATCTGCGACACAGAAAATCTTAGTGCACAGGTATGAGTGTGTTCATATTGTTGTTGTTAATAAAACTTTGGGCGTGACATACTCCGTCATATTGTATAAACCATAAGTTTATAAACATTCAAAATCTACTTTAAGAATTTGATATCCCTAATCCACTTGCCAAAGGCAGATAATCTCGCGGCGGCGAAACTTCAAAGTCGGGCAGGGTTGTCGCGGCGTGAATGTTTAACACTTTTCGCATCAAGTTTAAAAGTTGGTCTTGGCGATGGTTTTACGGTTACAATAAAAAAATCTTGATGTCTGCGTGGGGTACTTAGGGAAGTAGATAGTTGCTTAAATTGTGGGAAAGAAGCGATAAGACGGCTACGTCCAAACTGAATGAAATATGGATGGAATGTTTTCTAAATACGTTTATGGAATTTAATATACGTAAGTACTAAGTAATAACTCGCAATGATAAAAAATATGGTCACATACGTACGTACGTACAAATACATAGAATGTATGGTTTTTTTACCCAACGTTAAAAAAGTAGATATTAATGTTAAAATAAAAGATGAACAGTTAGATCTCGTAGATACCACAACGTTCTTAGGAATAACTTTAGATAATAAGCTTCAGTGGGGCCCACATATTGAAAGATTGTCGAAGAGACTTAGTTCTGCAGCATATGCCGTCAAAAAGATCCGCCTGCTCACAGACGTAGATACCGCTAGGCTTGTATATTTCGGCTACTTTCACAGCATTATGTCATATGGCATACTGCTGTGGGGGCATGCTGCAGATATCAACACCATATTTGTGTTGCAGAAGAGGGCTGTTCGCGCAGTTTACAATATGGGTCCCCAAGAATCATTACGGAAAAAATTTAAGGATATAAATATACTAACGGTTACATGTCAGTACATATATGAGAATGTGATGTACACTCGTAAACATATGAGCTCGTTCACAAAGAAAAGTGACAATCATAGTGTAAACACTAGGCATAAAAACAAACTCGCTGTGCCCACTACTAGGCTCCATAAGGTTAGCAATTCTTTTAAAGGTCAATGTGTACGCTTTTTTAACAAAATCCCGAGCGAAATTCAATTACTGTCAATAAATAAATTTAAAACTGTCATCAAACGTAAACTTGTCGCAAAAGCTTACTATAAAATATCAGATTACCTAGATGACAAAAAGGCTTGGGAATGAATTTGCTCCACTCTAGACGCAGGACCATATTCGCGAATATGTAGTACTGTCTCCGAGGGGTTTCTTGTCTGTTTCTTCCCCTCGGGTTGGTCGGTTAGGGTTGGAACAGACGTAAACTTAACAAATAAGATAAGCTTAAACATGAAAACTGACTGTAATTTGACATATCTGTGTGCATGTAATGTGCCTGGGAGTTCCTGTGACACGTTATATGCTCACGAATATGTGTACATGCATGTGTAAAATTTGACGTGTCCAAATGATACTTGAGATCTAAAGGAATAAATGAATTTGACTTTGACTTTGACTTTGACTTTTACATTTAGTGGTGTTAAGTAGGGTGATATATTTTATTTCCAAATTTCACCCAAAAAGAAGCTAAAATATGTGACCGTTTTGTTCTAACATACTTTTTTGGGCTTCAAATAATTGTCTTTATTTAAATAATTAAAAATTTAATTTAGGTTAAACCACCGTTCAGGGACACCGGCCTACTCCCGATAATTGAGAGTGAATGGGCTCTGATCTACCACGGGAGCCCAATCCGGATTGGTAGATGTCATGTCATCGAATTTTTGGTTCTAAGACATGCCGGTTTCCTCACGATGTTTTCCTTCATCTTTTCGAGAACGTGGTATTGCGCACATAAATTTTTTAAAGTGAAAAAACTCATTGGTGCACGTGTTGGTTTGAACCAGCAACCTTCAGATTGAAAGTCGGCGTCTATGTCCCTGGGCCACCACGCTCTCATATATTGCCATTTTGCAATCAAAAGTCATTCTAATCTTAGGATTTACGCTTAAGTTCAGATTAGCTTATGTTCAAAATAAAAATGTCGGTTGGTACTTACAATGATTTCTTTCAGCGCCCTTGACAAATTGTAAGATAATAGGTCCATTTTGTCGTTTATTTAGAGAGCGAATTTTTATTGAGTAAAATGTAAGGGTGACGCGCCCTAGACATCATTAGTTTAAATTTTGAAACGACAAGTTCAGCTTTATTTATTGAAAATCGATGTTTGGTTTTAACGCGAGACGCCAAAAACAGGTTGTTATGTGTTGTATAACTGTTATCTTCTCGTAAAGTATTAGAGGTGTAAAATAATTGAAGGGTTACTATGTGTCTTTTGTCTTTCTGGTTCAAATTCCACGTTTTTAATATTGATTTAACGTCGAAAATTCATTACCTGCCTATAAACCAATTATAATGAAAATAATCTTCATAAAAAGTCTTCTTTTGTATTTAAACGACTTAAAAAAGGAGGTTCTGAAGGTGGTGGCTTATTTGGTAGTAGCCCTGCCTTCGAAGCGAGGGGTCCCGGGTTCGATTCCCGGCCGGGGCACACTTTGAGTGGTGAGTATGAAGTTTGTTCTCGGGTCTTGGGTGTTTGTCTTGTGTTTCTGTGTTTGTCCATGCCATCTGCGACACAGGGAATCCTAGTGCAGAGGTGTGAGTGTGTTAACGTTGTTGTTGTTTGTTTGTTGTTGGTTCCGCCATCCAACCTGCCAATCTGCCACCAAGCATCTAAACATTGTGGTGGACATCGGGAATAATCGTGCTATATACCTTGGAGATCCAATATTGTTTTTTTTTTTTGGATGTCTCACACGTCTACTTCTAGCCCCAAACTAAGCAAAGCTTGTATATGGAGACTAGGTTAGATATAGAATATTACTGTTTTTTTTTGTAAATAGTATAATAATTGAAGTATATTTTTTTTTAATATTATAAATAATTATTCAAGGACATTATACACAGCGGCATCTATCCCCAAACAAAACATAGCACTAGGTAACTAATAAAATACTTATATAGTATTGTTTTCGAACCCACGACCCGCAGCGCAGAAGCCAAAGCTACCAACTGACCTGTGAGACTAATCAATAAATTTAATGATTTTTTTCGGTTCACTTAAAATACTGCATTACTGTGTTCCGGTGAAAGGGTGTGGGTGCCGGTGAAATCACATACGCATGAGACGTATCATCCCCGTCTCGGGTGATGGACGCAGCAGGATGAATGCGACTCACTGTAAGATCCAAGTCTTATACTGAGTCGCATTACTGTTGTCATGGGCGTTACCACTTACCACCAGTTGGGCCCTCAGCTCGTTCTGTCACACTACCATAAAAAAAAAACATTATTTGAATTCTATTAAACCAAATAAATGATTAAGATAAACGATGAAAAATTCTACTTTTTAATCACCATATGATTTAAACTAATATATCATCATGCAAATTTGAACTGTGGAAAAACAGAAAACAACACAAAATCCAGTAATTTATTAGGTATTTTAAAATTTCTATTCGTGCCTATTGAAGCATTTTTAACAGTTGCAATAAATAAACCGGAATGCAGGCAGGTGCGTAATTTGCGAAGGCCCCAGAGACCACGCCCTCAGAACATAAAGAAAAAAGGATTGCTTGTTCTATTATTTTATTAGCTCAGTGAATCTTTTCGTGGCTCTTTTAATGCGTACCTCCTATAGGTGCATATTATTTTTTATTTAATTTTAATCATCAAAATAACTGGAAAAGTAAACGAAATTGCGTATTATGCTATTTCGAAGGTATTAAGTCGTTTGTTTTGTCGATTGTAGACCGGACCGTTTTTAAATTAAAGCACCACTTTTTTTTTCATTGTAGAAATGTCTATGCATACCGACCTGCCACGGGGAAACAGAGCGGTTATGTGGGACTAGGTGTCACTACCCACTAAAACTCTGCCGCTTAGTGGCGGGAACACGGGGACGAAAGTTCTTACCCCTAAGAGCGAGAAATAAGGGATGAATATATTGAAGCTTCTCAATTTTTTTTAAATCCGTCTATTAGTACAACTCGTTTGTAAACACCCTACACCCACCCTATACCCGTCGTTGTACCAAAATATGTTCGACTAAGCACCTTGCTCGAATATAAAAACTCAAACCCGTGTAATGACAATTTAAAACTCCCTCAAAATTTCGTTCTGAACCATTTGCCGCCGAACCGTATTGTCAAAATATAACCATTTTATCGTGAACCTTCGTGCCAACCACCAGAATAACCTGCCATTGTTCAGTGGTGGAGCATTTAACTGCTTGTGTAACATAAGGTGATGGGACGAGCCGAAGGCCCGCCCGGTGTTAAGTGGTTACCGCCACTTATAACAAACAGTATAATGGTCCAGATCAACGTATTAGAAGACCCAAGTTGCAATGCACCCGTCATATTCAGACAAGGATGTATGGACACTGGTTTTAAAACTTATGGTTAGTTTGGTGAAAGATTTCTTAATACCAAACAAATGTAGGTCATCTATTAACTCTTGAGAAAAAAACGGCACGACACGCTTTTATGTTTCTCATAGTTCACGTATCAACCAACTTTAATATTTTTCCTTTCTTACATAAATATATAGGTATCTATGTTCCTCACCACGATATAAATTCCATACTAACCTGTCCATTTGGTTGTCTGGAATAAATCGCTTACTAGCGATAAGACCGCCCTTTGTACTGTTTTTTTTAAGTAATAATATTTTGTTAACCTTATCATCTGGTGTACAATAAAGTATTATCTATCTATCTATCTATCTATCTATTCTTGGATGGGAATCGAAGCCATGACCTACTGCGCAGATAATACATATATCATGCTTTGATCACTTCAATTAATTCAATTACCATACCAGACTATCCAATTTTTAGAGTTTCAAAAATAGAAGAAAATTTAAGAAATCCCAAGGGTCTTGTTAAAATGGCCGACATCTTTACGTTCGTCTCTTATTGTCTATGGGAAAGACAAGAGTTTTTATTATCTGTAGGGGCGTTTTAAAATGAGCACCCTTAAGTGTTGTAACTTTTTACCGTCTTGCGATGGGGTTGTAATTTCATGTTGTATTATTGTTGCTGTTTTATTTCGACAATTTGTTTCTTTTTCTTGGGGTTATCAAAATAAATGAATATAATACAAATCAATAAAAACGACTCGATTTCAATCCTTTATGTTTCTTTATTTTCAGGAGTCCCGGGTTCAAACCGGGAACAAGATTTGTTCTATGTCCAAATATTATTGGCGAGTAGCTGTTTTTTAGCACGGAATTTATTATATTTTCTTTTTCTAAAATAGAAGTAGCATAATTTACTTCATAACACCACATATTTGTCAGTGAAAGTCCGGTCAAAATCAGTCCAGCCGTTTCGGAGATTAGCCAGAGGAAACAGAAAAAAAAATATTTTTCTTTTTTTTCTGTTTGCTCCGGCAATAATTTTTGTTATTATATAATCTTTATAGGCTTAAGTTCGCCTTTGTACATATTTTTTTCTAATACCCAGTATAAATGTATTTTTTTTGTGTACAATATGAATTACAGTATTACAGTACTTTCAAAGATGTTAGTTTGATATTACAAACAGACAGTTCAATTTTATTTATTTGTATGTATAGATACAGGAAATCTAAAATTAAAACATTAGTCATTTCATTACAAAACAGAATCCTGTGACTAAAATTACAAAATCACTGACTGTTCCAACAGAATTTAATAGCGATATACGGTGACAGCCGGGACATTGATCATATTATACATTCTGGTCAGGAATCGAACTCGCTACCGCTTCCTGTCACCCCAGCAGTTGGACGTTAACTATTTTACGAACAAAATTTAATCAATGTTTATAAAAGACTTTCCATTTTAGTAAATAACTACTATAGATTTTTACAAATAACAAGTTGTTCCCCTCGACTTCGTCCGGGTGTCTTTTAACATTTTTTTGCGTAAAATCCTAGTTAGCTAAACTTTAGTTACTACTTCAGCTATCTGCCTGTGAAATTCCTGTCAAGATAGGTCCAGCCGTTTCGGAGATTAGCCGGGTAAACACACAGACAGACGCAAGGAAACAAGAAAATAAATAAAAAAATGTTTTATGTATACTTTCAAAGCGTTTAGTAAAAGGCTGTTATTTTGACATTACAAACACAAACTTAAATTTTATACAATAGTTTAACAGTCAATTAAACCTACAATACTTAAAAAATAAATTTAGTATAATTCTATAATTCATATATAAGCACTTACATTGTAAAAGTTATCATGCTCGCGAAAAAAAAGTAATCCTTCCACTAGGGGTTTTTTGCTGGTAGTGGTTTTTTGGTTGCATGGAGTATGATTGTGAATAGCGCTAAAAATAGTAATTAAAACGCGTGAATATACATTTATTTCATGAAAAAGTTACGTTTTCAAGGAATTTTTAAAACTTATTGCAGTGAATAAGGAAAACAAACGGGACTCAACTCTCAAAGGAGGCATATCGCATTATCATACTTGTAATCTTCTAGACAAATAAATTTAAAGATGAAATATGTAAATATTATTCAGAAAAATGCGGAGCAAAATCTCTGCGGTGCCGCTAAGTGTGAGGTGCGAACTGTCTTAGTTTCCCCAACGAAATGAATATTTTAACGGGTTTTCTTTGCTTTTTTTAATGTTTATTTATGTATTGTGGGGCGATAGGGGTTAATATTAATGACTTACGGGCACGGGGTGTATTGGTAATGGCTACCCAATTCGTTCCGTGCAATAATATGTTGTGTTTTGACAGTTTTGCAATATCTTGGCATATGCTTTATTGATGTCCAATGTAATTCTTACACAGTATAAAATGGATATTTATATTTATACTAGCTGACCCGGCCACGCGTTGCTGTGGCTAACGTTTTTGTCATAGTATATTATAATTTGCAATAAAATAATATTGCGATCATAAATTGAGATGTGAGCTATACTATGTTTCAAGTTGGATCAAACTGCACACGGTGTACAAATTTGATTAAAATCGGTTAAGTAGTTTAGGAGTCCATCACGGACAAACATCGTGACACATAATTTATATATATTAAGATAGATAGACTAGCGACCCGCATAAGTGCATATATCATCTTTTTTCATAAAAATTTCTTTAAAATATATAATTACAAGTACAAAACTACTCAAATCAAAAACAGTGGTCATTTCTACGTTGTAGGTGGCAACACTGCAGATTTTTTGTAATGGAAAAAATATTTATATTACACAAATCTGTCCATCAGACCTTGTGACGTCATATCACTGAGATCTGACATGACAAATTATCGGTTTAAACCTTAACCAGTTTATTCTGGACCACCTTCGTGTATTGTTTCAGTTTGACCCAAGAGTATTATAGTGTCTCGTTTGAGCTAAACGAATACTGGTTTAGATAAATTCGTCTAAAAAGAAGGGACTTTGATATATGCTTTTGTCCAGAGGGCCTGAACACATCTTCGTGGGTATGTTATAAGAAAAATAGCGAAAAATTTACTTATTTAATGTTGTCTCTAAGCAAATCAGAACCGTAAAAACGAATTTTAGTTTAGGTCATGACCATTCTTAGAATACAAAAATCAATTGCTGTGCTAAAACTCAAAAATGGCTGGAGCGATTTGGCTGATTTCAAAAGTTCACAAGAAAAGTTGGAAACTGGGTAAAGTTGCAAAGACATTTTTCTATGGGATTTTTGACACCGTTTGACAGCTAACTGTTAAATTGTTAAATTGCTAAAAGACAGCTAAATTGTGAATCAAGAAAAACATCTGTCAGGCAATAAAAATGTGAAAATAGCCGTCTGTGGCTCTGCATTCATTTAAATAGTCATTTTAGTGAAGAATGCGCGGCGAGTATGCGCCTCTGGAATATTTTATATGCAATAATAAAATAAATAGACTGATTAATACGCGCGGCGTGATTCGCCACTGCCAACTGTCCACCTACTCAGTATGGCCGGTGTGTTCTATTTCTGAAATGTGCAGTAACGGTTTTTTTATACGTGATCGTATTACAATTCGAATTTTAAATTCGGAGAAATTCGGCTACCGTTTCGGCCAATAGAAACTCAGTGTACACAATTTGCATCGTTTCTCTTCTTGAAATATTTAAATCGAAAAATTTGACTCAATTTCACCCTATTTCGCGGAGCGCAGTTGTTCGCGGGTGACGAATGCGTAATACTGACGCATGCATTAGTTTACTAGTTCCAAAACTAGATGGCAGCACAGGCAAAGTTAGCACGCGCTATCGTTGTGTTTTGGTAAATGATTGGGTTTGGAACGAAACGTGTCACTGGCAACTTTGCGCAGAGGCAATATCGTAACCAATGAGGTTTATCCGAGGTGCGATTATTGCTAGTTGAAAACTTTACCAATACCCCGCCAAGTGGACGTGAAATACCGTCCGCTACGGCAATTTTTGTACAGCCGTAATGGCTAAAAAATTAACTAAACTGCGTAGATAGAAATATTATTTACGTATGATATATCTTAAAATATTATAAATGAACGGTTGAATGTATGATTGTGGATTTATTATGAAGGTAATAACACAAAGTAGGCAAGAAATTTTATTGTTAAAAAAAAAACCCACGCTTTTTGAAGACAAAAAGACAAAAATCGTCCATTGTTATTTTTATATTTTTAATATAGCCAGTGTAACTGCCGTAGACCACAGAGCATGCCAAACAAATATACAGACATAACCCGCCTGGCGCAGTGGTAAAAATTATGCGTAAAATTGTCAATTTATCGATGGAAAAAGTCCGCAGTATTTTCCATGGTAATGACTCGAATGAATCGGCGTGATGATCGTTTATCGACAATCTGCCGGCCATTGTGCATGGTGAAAAAATTAGGGGACCGTGCTTACACCAGTTTATCATAACCCCGTTTAAAGTAGACGGCTCGAGGCGAGGGGTCCCGGGTTCGATTCCCGGCCGCGACACACTTTTTGTTGTGAATATGAACTTTTTTCTCGGGTCTTGGGTGTTTGTCTTGTTTTCTGAGTTTGTCTATGCTATTGCGACACAGGGAGTTTTAGTGCAGGGTATGAGTTTGTTTTAAAAAAGGTATGGACGGTTTTGATAGATAACTATGTTGCTATAATAATAATAATAATAATAATAATCTTTATTTCAGGCAATTAACATTTTTTGCATAAATACTAAAAACGTCAGCCCATAGAATAAATACCTTACAGACTAACATACATATAAAAATATAAACATGCAATGGTAAACTATCTCCTGTGAGTCTACGATTTCAGATATAATAGATTGCTATAGAAACATTGTTGTTTGTCTAAAAATGTATTTATCTTATTACTTTAAACGAGCAGTTCTTGTAAGTAGGTATATTTATTTATTTATTTCGCGTATCTCGCTCTAACGATTTGGATGACATTGTCTGTTTAGATAAATTTTTACACACAAGAAAAGAAGATTTTATTTAATAAACATTATAACTCTTAAATTTGCTTTAACTCTTAAGTTCAAAATAAAAGTTGCCCTTGCACTTACGACAGTTTACATTGAACCGGAGTACGAATGAAAAACGATGCAGTGAAATTAAGTTTCGCCGGTGAAAAATGGTTTTCGTCCTGGACCTCGTTTACGGGACAAACAGGATATGGGGGTCCGGGGACAAATGGAAATCAGTAAGTAAAGACTATTATCATGATATTAAAAATAATGAGTTATAGAAGGGTAAATATTATGCAAGTAATCGAATCATTCTGTTTAGTCATGAAAAATTACTTATACTGCACTAGGATGCCCTGAGTCGCAGGTAGACTACAAAAACAGAAACCCAAGAATCGAGGACCAAATTCATGCTCACCACAAAAAGTTTGCCCCGGCCAGGATTGACCCCTCACTTTAAAGAGCTTAAGCTATGGAACCGCCGAAAATTAAAAGATAAAAGTCATTAGATCTATAGAAACCAAAGGTAAAGAAAAAAATAATTAAAAAATCTATACACAACATATAACATCGTATAAACGTAAATCACAATGTATAAAAAAAAAAAATTAATCTGTTTTTTTTCATATTGTAACACTATCGATAAAATGTCATAATATTTTTTGTTACATTTCTGCTAGTTTGCTAGAAAGGTATTAAAATCGGAGATTCAGCGTTCGAGATATTATCTCATAGCAATTTGCGGTAATATATGACTTAATCTTATAGGACGGGCTCGCATTTTACGGTTTAAAGATCAAATAAATCTTGAAAATTTACTAAATCATATATTTAATGGCTTTTTCCCGTTATAGAACCAATTTGTAGGGTTTTATCCGTTTTTTGATTAATTCCGTTTGTTTTGACTTGTTTGTGTGATGCAATAAATGTAATTTATTGGGATCAAAATCTTTATCACTTTTTGGAAATACTTTTGAAAAGGTTACATATAAAACAAACTGTTTTTTTTATTAAAACCTGACACCTAAAATAATACTTTATCGTTTATAAAAAAAAAACCTTTTTTTTTATAAAATTACTCTTCGATCAAGATTTATCCAAATTTTTTTACTAACTTTACAATCATTAAACTTTTTTCTATGATAAATTTGATAATGCGTCCTAGTATTAGTAGACGAAAAAGTACCTACATATTTTAATTTATTTTTATACAATAAATACCAGCCTAAGTCTACAAATAAAAATTTAAAATACTACGTAAAATAGTAATTAAAATACCAAACACTGATTTCATTTCACATTTTCAAACAATCTAGAATCTCATCATCAAATCGTAACTGACATTTACGATCTAAAACAACAAAAAATGTTGCCAACAAATACATTTTGATCTTAAACCATTTCTTGTCTAACAAACACGCGATTAAGCTATTAAAATGCTACTGTTTTTTAACACATCCCTTTCTAGGAACATATAAAACCACCCTTAAGTCAACAACGATTTGTTTATAACGCATTAACAAGAACACAGCCTTAATAAAGCAATAAAACCCCGAGAAAGGATGAACTGGCTATATAATTTTGCTATTAATATTCAATTTTTACCCTCAACTTTGCTACTTCAAAGAAAAATATCTGATGGAAATCTTAGAGGTGTCTACTTACGTCATTTCCGAGTAGGCGTCGGCGTTTGTAGGGTTAAGACGAAGTGTGTGTGTGTGTGTGCGGTTGTTTGTATTGTAGTTATGTAATTTCAATTATTTTCAATTTTTGTTCATCATTAGAGAGGTATATTTTTTAATACGATTCTCATTTCCCTCATTTCTTTGAACTAGTATTCCCTGTGTCGCAAGTAGCATGCACAAACGGAGAGACAAGGCAAACATCCAAGACCCGAGAACAAACTTTTCGCTTTTCACACAAAGTCTGCCTGGCCGGGATTAAACCACTCGCTTCAAAGGCAGGATTTACCATATAGTGGATATGTGTTCATTTCTTTAGAGAAAAAATGCTTTGAGCTTTAAAATATATTTAGGTTGTCGATAACCTAATTTGCAATTGTGACTTGTTTGAACATGTCGCAGAACCCATCCGTACCAACCTCTAATGTTCCCACAGGGACCCCGGCCTACTCTCGATAGTTGAGAGTGAATGGGCTCTGATCTACTACGGGAGCCCAATCCGGATTGGTAGATGTCACATGTCATCGAATTTTTGATTCTAAGTCATGTTTCCCTCACGATGTTTTCCGTCTCCGTTTCGACAAAGTGCTATTGCGCACATAAATTTTTCAAGTGAAAAAACTCATTGCGACCTTCAGATTGAAAGTCGGCGTCTGCCCCCCTAGGCCACCACGGCAGAACACGGTTTTGTGTAGGTTCCAATGGGTTCAGATGCAGATAATGGTAATTTTGTTTAGATGATAATGTCCTTTCGTAACAGAGTGTAGGTGTCTTCGTTACGCTGCGTAGGTATTAAATGGACCATTTGATATTATCATCTGAAAAGAAACCTCAATAATACCTACCTTATTTAGCTCAAGGTCCACCTTAAGTGGTAACCTCCGCCCCTAACAAAAATAATGTGACGTAGATCCTCCCCGACCGCAGTATACGACACAAGTCTCACTCCATTGCGTCTATCATCCGAGACGGGGATGGCACGTCCCATGCGCATGTGGTTTCACCGGCAGCCACACACTTCCACCGGCACACAGTAAGAGCTTGGAGGCAGATTCTAGGTGTGGTGGCAGTATTTCCGGACGAACTTGGGTCAAGTACTACTGCTACTTCTGGTTGCTCCTTTCGGAGTACCCGGGGAACGTGTGTTCCCACCTTACCTTACGAAGGTACCCACCTTAGATACCCTTAGAGACACTTACACGTTCCCGACGGGGGTAATATAAATCCCCAAAAATCTATTGGTAACTAGAACTATAATGTTACTAACCATAATTTTAAAAGCTAGTATGTTAGTTAACTACATACTGGCGTTCGTGGCGTAGCATTCTTAGCTGTTTACAGATCATCTGAGTTAAGCAACTTTCGGCCCGACCAGAAGTTGGATGGGTGACCATTTAGTGGCATTTGAACTGAGCGCTTCCGTGCTTCCGGGCACGTTAAGATATCGTTCCCGGCTATACTAGTCGTTAAGCCATGTATAGGCCTTCGGGCTGCTTGTGAACTCACCAGAGTTGGCCACTCGCTCACACAAAAGAAGTTTACTGCATCTTTAACCGCCTCAGAAGCTAAGATACCAGCCATAAATATAAAAAAAATGATGTTTCCCGAATGATCCCTGAGCAGGTATAACACCTGAGTGTTGTGACAGATCATCGCGATATCATAACGCGGGCAAATTTACGGCGTCGTAAAAAGCGGCGCCCGCGCACCTCAATGCCGTGTTGACAAAGTGGGCATCTATTCAGCCCACGGCGTTCGTGGCCGTTGTGTGGATACGACAAAAATATTTAATATTTAGTTATCTACAATATTAGTTAACTTATAAAAAAGACCGTGTATGTTGATACATGTAAGATATTTTATTTTATAAAGCTTCTGTAAACTAAATCTAAATCTTTTTAAGTATTTTTTTTTTAATTTTTTATTTGAATGCGTGACGGAACGATTTGAGGGCCCATCTGGTGGTAAATGGTGACCCTCGCCCATGACAACAGTAATGCGTGCGACTCAGTATGAGATCCAAATCTTTGCTGAGTCGCATTCATCCTGCTGCGTCCATCACTCGAGACGGGGATGATACGTCTTATGCACAAGTGATTTCACTGGCACTCACCTTTCCACCGGAACAAAGTAATGCAACCACTATTGCTTGGCGACAAATTCCAGATGTGATGGCAGTACCTCTCCGGATGAACTTGGCACAAGTTCTACTGCTACTTTTGGTTGCTCCTTTAGCACCATCCAGGGGGTACGTTTATGCTTATATTTGAAATTATTTTTTAATAGCAAATTAGGTAGTTTTTAATATAACCATAATTTTAGCTATATTTGAAATAAGTAATAATCAAATATACCTAAAATTATGATTCTAATTATGTATCTATCTATGAATGTAATAATCCAAAAAACCACATCATTTATTCTTCAACTATACCATCTTAATCTCTTTTTATCATAACATTTTGTACCTGTAACCATATTCCTGTTTTGACGTGCGCGGGCGCAGGCTCATCTTCTCCATTCCTTCGTTGAACCATTGAAGCTTTGTAAATCTTATGCTTTTGTCTATCGTCATAACTGAGGTTTCTACAAAAACTTATTGGTAAGCTCATAATTTTGACGTTTTATGATGTTAGCCTTCGCTTGAGAACGGTAGCTGTTTGTGATAATGGTTTCCGATAGATATTATGGGAAGAGATTTAGGAATTTTGTTTCTGTGAGTTATGCTAGTATGCTAACGGGAAACCAATTATTTTTATCGTAAAATCAGTATGGACAAAATATAAAAGGTATTTTGCTTTGTTTCAAAATAACCACAATAGTAACACAAAATATTGCACATTTTATTCAGATTTTCAGCGGATATCTAAACTCCGTTGTTTCAAAGACAAATTACGAAATAATCACTCACAGCTCATAGTAGATTTGATTCCCACCCAAGCATCATTACGAACACAGATGTTTGATCTGTGGTATTATATCAGTAATCTGGTTTTCATAGAACATGAACAAAAACATGAATTCTTTTAATTTTAACACAAAACCAAACAAAATTTCACATAAACAGTAAAAACTGAACAATTTTTCTAATATCTCAATCAATAATTCAATTTTTTAATAACTTTCAACAAAATGTAAAGCAATTATAACCAAACACTTGAAATTTTTTTTTTTTTAATTCTTTGCTTTCTTTTTAGCTAACAACTACGTTAATCGGCACATATTTCTTATATTCGCTTGTTATATCTCTATAAACAAATTTGAAAATTTTTATGAGAAATATTTATCTTAAACCGTAAAATACGCAAAGAACTATTTAATAAAACTCAAAAGTAAACCCTAAATTAAATGAAAAAGCGCTGATAAACGAGAGCGCGCGCGATGATTAATGAACAAAGAAATTAATATTACAGCGATAATGTTATTTTTATCTCGCTCACATTATTTATGGGGGAAAGGGACATCCTGAAAAACATTTGAACGTGCTGTAAGGTTTTTACTACCTTTTAGGATACCGTAGCCAAATGGAAAACACGCAAACCTTATTTTGTCTGGCCTTCGTAGCTCAGTTGAAAATTATGAGGAAAAATGAACACCTTTTTGAAAGAAAATTGATAATTTTTGCTACTGAAAACATTGGTACCACTTTGCTATGATTTGACTGGCTGATAGGTTAGGTGGAAGTAGCTCTGCTTTCTGCGCTGTAGGTCTGGGTTCGATTCCCATTAGGGAAAAATATTTGCGTGACGAACATAATTTTTTGTTCTGTGTCTGTGCTAAAAATGTATTATAAGTAGGTACCTATGTTATTACAAAACAAGTACTTTACAATGCTTAAAGATTATAGGGGTAGGGTGAGGGGAGGGGTAAACTTTGTATGAAACAACCAGTATTGGTTGACAAAATCAACATTAACGCAAGCGAAGGTAACAAATATAACATATTAAATAAATATACAAGTGTTTTCAAATAATCTTAAAAACATTTCCACCTCGATTTTTCCCACTGCGATCAAAGAAAATCCATCAACGTACAAACTACTGTCAAAGCACCTAATTCTATTCAGATTTCCCGACGGATTCACCCAGTTGGAGAGAGACGGCAGATACGGAACGAAACGGGGGCGAGGGAGACGCGTGTATGGTCACGGGCGTAGTTGAGATGATTGGTGACGACCACGGCTCTACGTGACGTTTGAAACGTCTTCCAAGTTTATGTGTAGGTCAATAGTTTTGATACTTGAATGGCTGTTTGTTTTAATCGATGAGTGGTAATCTAATATATTTATTATATTATTTATGTAGGATATACTTTTTTGTTATTTAGTTATTAATTGTGGAAGTAATTCAGAAAACTGATTATAGCAAAATCGGGGGATACAGTTTGATGTTGCATCTTTAATTTACATTAATTAATAATCAAAGTTATGGAAAACAGCATGATTAATCAATTTTTTACCAATCCGGATGGGGCTAGAACAAAGTCATCTATTATAACTTTCGAGACTCTTATTCCTCAACCGATTCAAAAACGTTCACTTTTTTTTTTCCTTTTGCAGACTCTTTCTGTTTGTGGTGCAGTACCGTGTCGCAGATATTTATTAAAGAAAATGTGACGTTTCCATATATATTTTTTAAGAATTCAACGTACATAAAGTATTGACTTTGACGACTTGGAAAAACAAAGAAAAACAAGACAGACACCCAAGACCAGAGAAGAAACTTTGCGCTCACAAGTTCTTCCCCGGCCTGGAATCCAACCCTCACTTCGAAGCTAGAACTATAATATTATTACCTACTAAGCTACGGAACCATTTAAAAGTATCAATGCCATTAATTCTCAATTTCTTAAGTACATCTCCACTGCCGTATAACTTAACTACGCATCGCGTAGACATAATTTCATTCATCGTTCTAAGAACTGTTTACGGTTAAAATAATTAATTTACGGAATAATTTTACGGTTTTATATTCGTAAACCCAATTCAAGTGGAAGGTAATTTCAGTTTCTGGTTTTTTGTTTAGCAAATGCTTGTTTGATGTCCATTCTCTATCCTAATAGCAATCATTCCGTGACTTTCATTTCAGTTGATTGCTAAAACTTTTTCCATCTGTAAATCTTTATAATGCTGAGTGAGATAGAATCTCACAAAAAAAAGACTAAAATATATCACTTTTTATTTTATTTTTAGTTATTGCATATTTGCTTTTCAATGACTTATTCTTCGCCCGTTATATATGGCTTTGGGTGTATTTTTGACCCCTGAAAGCGAGAAATTAAGAAAGTATTGAAGAAGTTCGATTTTCAACCCATTCACATGTTAATATTAAATTAATAAATAACGCACAATACAATATAAAAACCCAAGTCAGTACACATGAGGGTCACTAAACTTTCCAAATTAGTAATGTTATCTCAAATATCAAAATGGCGACCCATTGATCTGAATATATTGTAATCCATTCACAATAATAAGTATTGCGTCAAACGTCACTGTCACACTGAGGCAGCAGCACGCACGAGTGCGCCCCCGTGATAGAATCCGATCATCTCTCTCGTTCTAGCACGGTGGATACTGCATGATTGATTGAGACGCACGATATACCGCTTCCGCGAAGTCGTGGCTCATTTTGTTCGTAAAGTTTAGTAATTCTGCTTGCTGAGGGCCTCCATGCTCGGATTGGATGTGTGCTTTGGATTGAAGATTTCCTCAATTTCTACATATAAAAAGCCGTCACGGGAAATCCGACAGGTGATACATGACGGCATAGGAGCCGTTTGCCGTCACGAATCGTGTTTACTGCCAAGGCATGCCAATAGATGGTTCACATAAAAAAAATTGAGTTTGCACCATATTACCGTAAATGTTACATTTTAGGTCTTACTGACAAAGTGTCAGAATATTCATCTTAAGTTAAAAAAAATGTGTGTTTTACGTGAATACGAGTGCGGTACGAGTAATTAAAATGCTTGGCAAGCGCATCACATCATCACAGTCCTGACTGCTCAACATCACGCATTATTTGATCCTGCATCTATCGAGTGGGGTAATTAAATTTTGGATGCAGATGACAGATGTAGCTGCAGCATTGAAACTGATTTTGTTATCATCAGTTTTGTGAATAGCTTCCTATAGGAGCACATTTAAAGATGTTTTCACGTCAATAGTAAACTAAAATATTAATGTATAAATCAGCCGCAAATAGTTAATGAAAATGGCAAAAATTACAAGTGGCGTTTTAATGTAATATTTTTCTGTATATGCCGTTTTCATTGACGTATTATCATTAACCAGCAAAAAGGTTTCTCATTTACTCTAATGCAAACTTTTTGCTGATAGTCGTGTCTTTGTCACTTTGCAGTATCACACGCACGTTCATGCGTCGCTGTGTGTGTGTCAAAGGTATCAAGCAAGGCGGAAATTAATTTCTCTCCGTTACCCCCAAATACCGACGCGGGTGGAAAAGGCCACGTACGCCAATTTTTCTGGTCAAATGCACCCGAAACTGGCCTTCGTCGCAACTCGCAAGCCTTCACCGATCTATCAACGATGGCCGCGCGCTGAATTCCAAATTCAAAATCACCAATCACGGCCCCCATTTCAAATGGACTTAAAGTATCAACGTTCGTATATTGAAATTCGAACGAATGTAGTTATGCTTTACAGACCTCTTTTCCTTTTTCTAATGCTGTCGTCGTTGTCACAATGTTTTGAACTCAATTTTGAAATGGTTAAAGTGGATTTTTCGGTGGTTTGGAAGGTAGTGGGTCTTTATTGCAATTGTTTTAAGAATATAAAACTATTTCCTGCTAAAGTCTTTCGCCCATTGTTCGAATCGGTTTCTCTCTGAAGCAGCGGTGATGTCATGCTTTCAAGTGAATTGTAAATATTTTATGTCAAATCGTGTTATTATCAGATTATTTTTATGTTTTGTAAGTAATAACACGTTTCATTCGCGGAATGGATAAGTTTTTAACATTATACTGTTTCTTTTCAGTATAATTTCAATGTTTATAATACACAAGGCTTATGGAACAAAGGACATTTTGAAACATATAGTTAGTGATCCGCGTGAATTATGGTTTATTTTTTTTTATTAAATTTAATCAAGCAGCGGTTTATACGCATTCTACTTGCGACGTTTGGTTCGGACACGCGGTAGTGCAAACTAATCCTTTCAGACAAAAATAAAATACCCGCGATATAAGTTTTTGTTGCCAACTCCAATATAATCTCCCAATATATCAGTAAAACTGGAAGTATTGTAGATGTAAATTTTCATAACAATTACTTAATCATCTGCATTGAAAGTATAAAACCATAAATTTCTTTACCAACCCTTCTTCAGGTGGAAAAATAATTTATTCAGATAAATCTTGAGTTCCACTGCGTTAGCATAACGGACCCTAGGGCGCTATCGCAATTCTTTTATTGCTACAAGGAGTTTTTGTCGCGTTTTAATGAAAATGCTAATATTAAGTGGGAAATTCTTTTGATTTGTTATTACGTGTTGAAATTTTTCATTATAAATTTGTTGAGTATTACGGCATGGGGATTGGCTTCGCGCTTTGCTGTGGTTCCAGAAGGGTGTGGGTGCCGGTGAAATCATATGCGCGTAAGACGTAACATCCCCTCTTGATGAATCTTGATCCCAATCTTGATGAATGTAATTAGGGCCAGAACTATACGCAATTAGGCTAAGCTAGTCTAATTAGGCACAGATGGCATTAGAGATGATCGCTACGTGACCGAGCCCACACAGTTGTCAAATTAGGAGTTAATTGTCAAAAGCAGAGCATTGACATTGTAGGTACTTTAGTTCAAATGTGGAATTAAACGTGGTGGAATTTTTAACATTTCGGTAATATGATTTTTGCTGTGGAGGTAGTACTTCTTCGGGCGTAATTACGCACAGTACTTTGCACAAGTTCTACTGCTGCTTTTGTTGCTCCGTTGGCACCGGGCGAACTTTGCACAAGTTCTACTGCTACTTTTTCTTGCTCCGTTAGCACCGGGCTAACTTTGCACAAGTTCTACTGCTACTTTTTGCTGCTCCGTTAGCAACGGGCGAACTTTGCACAAGTTCTACTGCTACTTTTTGTTGCTCCGTTAGCACCGGGCGAACTTTGCACAAGTCTACTGCTACTTTTTGTTGCTCCGTTGGCACCGGGCGAACTTTGCACAAGTCTACTGCTACTTTTTGTTGCTCCGTTAGCACCGGGCGAACTTTGCACAAGTCTACTGCTACTTTTTGTTGCTCCGTTGGCACCGGGCGAACTTTGCACAAGTTCTACTGCTATTTTTTCTTGCTCCGTTAGCAACGGGCGAACTTTGCACAAGTTCTACTGCTACTTTTTGTTGCTCCGTTAGCAACGGGCATACTTTGCACAAGTTCTACTGCTACTTTTTGTTGCTCCGTTAGCAACGGGCGAACTTTGCACAAGTTCTACTGCTACTTTTTCTTGCTCCGTTAGCACCACCCAGGGGATAACCCCTGGGTGGTGCTAACGGAGCAAGATATAAGTAGGGATTCAAAATATTATCATTGTTGAGACGTGAAAAGTATTAATGATCTAGTCTACAACGTTAATTGGTTATAATAATTACGTACCTATTGTTAAGCGCCACTTGATGGAATTTTAATTACTCATTGGCATCATAATTGTTATATTTACTAGCTGCGCCCCGCGGTTTTACCCGCAGTTTTTCGATATCGAAAGTAGCGTATGTGTTAATCCAGGATATAAGCTATCCTGGGACCAGATTTTATCCAAATCTCTTAGGCTGTTTGAGCGTAAAGGGCTAACAAACATACACATACGTACAAACTTTCGATTTATAATACAGATGTGATATCATACTAGCAACCCGCCCCGGCTTAGCACGGGTGCAATTTATTAATGGAGATAATGTACTAATTAATTATATTATAATTAATCTATTATATTAACTTATGAGACATCGAGATATTGAACATCAAGCTATTGTTTTTCGAATTAGAGTACAAAACCCGTTTCCTTTAATGGGTTCCATTGATATTTAATTGGAAAATAATTAAGCGATAATTTTTTGTTTTCTAAAGGTCAATAATATTAAATTAAAATATTGAAGTCGGTTTACTCGAATTTTAAATCATTCACTTGTTTTATCTATTATTTTATCTACAATATTCGATTTTACAGAAAAATAATATTCTATTCATAATCCAATTACTCGATTCATTCGCTAAAGTATAAATGTCTTCTGTAATGCAAAAGTCGTGTTTAAAAAAATAAGTTATTTTTTATTTCAAGTCACCCACAATATTGTCCAACTGAGGGGAGAGACGTAGAGTTATGAATCTACCATAAGTGTCGGAAATGTGTTTTTGAGTTCCATGTTTCTTTTTTTTTTATCAGTTTTATTATTAGGAACCTTTATAATAAAATACATGCCGGTCTCATCGTATTTACAATATATTTATGTAGTAATAGTAGTAAACAACTTAATATTACTTGTCACTTGTGGTGACTGACAGCCTTGAACAGATCCTTGGCCGCGTCAGTGGTGTGGGTGGGTAAGGATACTAGAGGGTTCTCAGCTACGGACGCGAGCAACTGGACCCCAATCTTTGTCGGAATTCCATATTTAAGTAGTTCGCCAGTTCTAACAGTTCTTAGCTCTACACCAGAATCATAGAAGCGTGCATTTGTGGGTAGGACGACCTTTTTTCCGGCTGTCAACACGTCATCAACAGCCACTTTTTTGACAATTGTTTAATGGATTTAAAGTTGTTAAAATGTGGTTTTGTGTTACAATGCGAAATGGTTTCCTTCGAAGACGCCGGGGTCGAAGATAGCGCTGTGTGAAATATGTCATTAAATATGTTTTTTTTTTACAAATATTGTCAGCAACACTCAAAAATGAATAAAAAAAATATTTGTGTATTTATCATGTGCAATGATACCATAGAAAAATCATATTAAACGTAATTAATGTTAATGCATAGAGGTGGGGAGATGGGGCCTATTTATTTCTGCAAAGAATGACCCTCTAAATAGGTACGGCCAAAGTCATCGGAAATTTGATGAATTAAAGAAAAATGTATGGTAATCGACATTAAAATGGATGGTAACAAACAAAAAGGAACCAAGATATAATATATACTGAGCGAGTACTATTACTTAGTGAAGTAACTGGTAGTAATGATTATCGTTAGAAGATAATAAGTTGGTGGTACTGGTAGTGGTAATTATTTTCTATATAGATAATGTCTAGCTTAATTGCTAGTCTGGAAAGCGAGAGCTTGTGAGTTCATCGTGCCATCGTACAAACAACTTTGTTAAGAGAATATAAAAATGAAGATTGTTCATTAGAGAGAGAAATACTTGTGTGAGCTTATGTTCTTTTGTATGTCTAACTAGCGACCCGCTCCGGCTTTGCACGGTTAGTAAAGCATCAGTCGTATCAGAAACTACCCGTGCGAAGCCGGGGTGACTTGCTAGTGTATTACACATATAAACCTTCCTCTTGAATCACTCTGAAAAACCGATCAAATCTTGAAAAACCGCATCAAAATCCGTTGCGTAGTTTTAAAGATTTAAGCATACATAGGGATATAGGGACAGAGAAAGCGACTTTGTTTTATACTATGTAGTGAAGAGGGAGCGAGCAGCTGAACTGTCATTGTTAAGTGGTACCTTTCCTCTGGTCAACATAAGCCTTTCGTACCCAAGTTGTGCAACATTAAGCGCAATATTTTCTCCTATTAAAAACTTTGCGTGGATAGATAAATCATCTATTATAGTATTATGACCGAAATCCGCGAAAATATTGCCTGTAAAAACCATATTGTCACCCATTTGACCACTTGCAAATCATGGTTTAACATAATAAAAGCTTATGATATAATAACATTTTAGGATAAGCTTAATTCTTAATAAACTAAGAGGTCCATTTGTCATTGGAATGGTTGACATAACAATAATAATAAAAAAGTCCTAATTCTCTGTTAAAATAAATTGCAAGCTTAGTTCCATAAAATAATAGTTTGATACATCATGTACATCTTTTAGCAGATTTAGATTATGGTTATAGCGTATCGTTCTGCATTCACATTATTTGATCTGTGTTGTTGTCAATATCTTTATATAATGGTATAACGGTTAATATTAGCCAGACATCTGGAAGCACGGTAGTGCCTCTGCCAAGTCGATTATATATAACTCAACACATAAAAATGTTTGCGTGGATATTTTAGAAAGGTGCGTTTATCTTATTTTTTAATTTAATAATTGATATTTAATAATAATAAAATGGTTTGGCGATAAAAGTATTTATTGCCAAAAAGTTATTTAATTTACAAGAGCCAAGAAATAAAATATTGTTTATATTATTATTTCCTTATCACCTTGTGAGTTCCGCCATCATGGGAAGTGATGACCAGTGGTGAGCCTATCGCTATTGTTCTCCCACGAACAACGCACCTAATTTTTTCCAGTAGGCATACATTTCTTAGCCAACAACCAGGATATAAATTCTACCAACAAAAATGACCAACCATGAAATAATTCTATATGAATATATGATATAATTCTCCAGTGTCGCCTGGTTCTAATGGCATAAAACCATTCAAAGGACTCTAACACGGACAATTGAAAAATTACCTCGCGTTATTTGGTTTTGGAGCGTTTCGAAAAAATTCATTTTACTCCCTTATTGGGTGTAGAGAAAAAAGAAAAAATGCAGTTACGGATACAGCTTAGCAACATAACCGCTGTTGCATTCGTTATGTGATTGATAGTACAAATAACATTAAAAAAAATTAAAACCAGTGACCGATTTAAAAAAGTCGAAAATAACTGACATAAATACTTTCATCCCTTATTTATCACTCTTAGGGGGTTTTAATATATCATTTTAATAAAGTAACATCCAAATTGGTTTAGAACCGGCGAAGAAAGAATCATAGGGAAGCAAATGCGCAATTAAGATTACTTAAAAAACATATTTTTCCAGTTGTTATGATTTAACAACAAGATATTGAACCTATTTTGATAAAAACTCCATATGACCAATATGAAAGTATATCCTTTCAAATAAAAATCAGTTTATAAGTGACGGAAAGCTGTTAACCTCTAACTGAATTCGGTTGAAAAAATACAAATATAAAATGTTTATTCAATTCATATTTTACTAACTTAAAATTCTCACATCGTAACACCCAGACACAGAACAAAACAAACTATGTTCATCACATAAATGCTTGTCCTGAGTGGGAATCGAAGCTGCGACTGTAATTTGACATATCTGTGTGCATGTAATGTGCCTGGGGAGTTCCTGTGACACGTTATATGCTCACGAATATGTGCATGTGTAAAATTTGACGTGTCCAAATGATACTTGAGATCTAAAGGAATAAATGAGTTTGAGTTTGAGTTGAGTTTGAGTTTGACCTACAGCGCAAAGGCAGAGCAACAACCAGTCAAGGGAATAGCTTAGATTGGTTCTGAATTTATGAGACGCGAGGTCTATTCGCATCTCACAATTTCTCTGATAATCTGCCGTAAAGCAGATGTTTACAGGCAGGTTGTTAATAGCCTTCATCGTGATTTTTATTATGAAAATTAGAAATTTGTGTTCATCTTGATTACTGCGAAAGTTTGGATTTGTGGATATTCGTTACTCGATCATGCCACAAAGATAGTATAATCTATCTCTGTGGCGTAATCGAGTCTGAAATAGCACAGTCTTAAAGCTCCTACGGTATCTTTGATTCAGCTGTTTACCATTTCGCTGTGTCGCAGTCGTCGGAGCGAGAAAAATGCTAAAGAAGGGGAGGTGTTAATGTAATCGGCTTTAAAGTGGCAGTCGGCAATTTGGTGAATTAGTTACTTAAAATGTCTTGAGTCCAATGTTTTTGCAGTTCAACCTTCCGAGTTGGGACTTTTAATCTTTCTGCGATAGTATCAGATAATTTATTTATATATTTTCATTTATAATTTCAGTTATATTTATTATTATTCGTGTTTGTATTCTTGTAATTCATAAGTAAGGTAAACTTGACAATGCCCCTTTACAGCAGCATCTACTATTTATCATTATTTTTAATCTTAAATTTTAAACGTTTACACATTAAATGAACTATCTGTGTTACTGTTCTGTTCTGTTTTTAAAGTCCATTATATATGGTTTATGTTTTTGAATTGTGATGTGAACAATTTGTACTTTTAATTTAAAAAAGCAAATTTTTTTGCGCGTTACCCTACCTTTTTATGGAAATAGCCTCTGTTAATCCTTATAATACTAGCTATCTGCCAGTGAAAGTCCCGTTACGAAAAATTTTGGAGAGTAGTCGGAACAAACTGATAGTCAGACAAAACATTTAAAAAATGTTTTTTTTTTAATACATTTTTTTTTAATAATGTTTACACTTTCAAATGTATTTAGTAAACAGCTGTTATTTTGAAATTACAAACAAACACTTCAATTTTATTTATTTGTATTTGAGGCTGTTTGTTGTACCGTACCAGCCTCTAATGTTCCCACTGCAAGGACACCGGCCTACTCTCGATAATTGAGAGTGAATGGGCTCTGATCTACCACGGGAGCCCAATCCGGATTGGTAGATGTTACATGTCGTCGTATTTTTGGTTCTAAGACATGCCGGTTTCCTCACGATGTTTTCCGTCACCGTTTTGAGAACGTGGTATTGCCGCACATGAATTTTTTCAAGTGACAAAATTCATTGGTGCACTTGTGGGTTTGAACCAGCAACCTTCAGATTGAAAGTCGGCGTCGATGCCCCTGGGCACGCTGTTTGTTGTACCTTGAATAAATATCTCGATATTATTGCAGTATCAAAACACAATATAAGTATTGTATGAAACCTCAGCGGGCCCGGATATGAGAGTGCATCAGTTATTCAGCGCGCGTGTAGCAGTAGAGGGGGGGAGAGGGCTGTTGATTGATCTACGGTTCGCTATGGGCTTTGCAGACTGTTACAAAACTTGGTAATACTTCCAGACAACTCATGGCTCAGTGGGTAATAGCTCTGTCTTCTGCGCCGTAGGTCGGAGATTCGGTTCCCACCCAGAACAAGAATTGATGACGCATAGATGTTTGTTTTGTGTCTGGGTGTTAATATGTAATCATGTACGTATTATATTTAGAACAAAACTATTAGTTATAAAGTTATTATTATAAGTTCCCTAACCAAGTATGTATGTGAAATGTCCATGAATATATATTAATTTACATAACATTGTACATGGAGCAAAATCAATACCTAAATCTAGGAGTTTGCTTGAAAATTTCGTGATTGGTGATAACGCGTAACAAATGGCTGATTTTAATAATCGAACCTACGACCTACGCAGAAGGCAGAGCTACTAGCAACTGAGCTACGGAGCCCTCGATCATTAACAAACTTCTTTGAAATATCAACATCCCACTTAAAAGAATTTGTATCCCATTTCGTGTCAAGTTTAGAAATCATTTTGCCATCCCTCAAAGAACCCTTAAAGATTATCTCGCTACTAAACAGAAAGGGTTAAACGTCATATCAGTCCGTTTAAATCTTAACCCCTGTTCAGGGGTGGTTTTATTAATTTATTTACAAGTATATCAGCGTTATTATACAAATTCCGCCGTAATTGGCCCCATATGTAAAGTTTAAGGGCAATTTTGATTTTATCTGTTTGTATGTAGAAATCAAACGAAACAAAGATCTCTATTCTTTATTTTATGTTAATTATGTTTGAAAGAGAGCATGGTGGCCCAGGGGCACATACGCTGACTTTTAATCTGGAGGTCGCTGGTTCAAACCTACACGTGCACCAATGAGTTTTTTCATTTGAAAAAATTTATGTGCGCAATACCACGTTCTCGAAACGACGACGGAAAACATCGTGAGGAAACCATGTCTTAGAACCAAAAATTCGATGACATGTGACATCCACCAATCCGGATTGGGCTCCTGTGGTAGATCAGAGCCCATTCACTCTCAATTATCGAGAGTAGGCCGGTGTCCCTGCAGTGGGAATATTAGAGGCTGGTACGGATGTTTGAAAAGGGATATTTCAATAACTTTATTGGTCCTATTTATTAATCTTTCGCGACCGATCCACATTATTTTGAGGTTTCAAGCCTCCCGAAGGAAAATCATATAGTCATTTAGTCATATAGTCATTTAGTCATATAGTCATTTAGTCATATAGTCATTTAGTCATATAGTCATTTAGTCATATAGTCATTTAGTCATATAGTCATTTAGTCATATAGTCATTTAGTCATATAGTCATTTAGTCATATAGTCATTTAGTCATATATTCATTTATTTTGACATTAATAGATGCGTTGTTCCGTTCTGTCAAATTGGATTTATTAGATCTAAAATATAAGTTACATTTATGTAGTTAGTATTTTTTCAAAAAAAAAAAAAAAAGCATTTAGCCTTGCTCGATAAATGGACTACCCAATATTGAAAGAATCATTCAAATCGGACCAGTAGTTCCAGAGATTAGTGCGTTCAAACAAACAAACAAACAAACACTGCAGCTTTATAATATTATATATTATATAATATAGTATAGATACTATTGCAAAGGTCACTAAAACAACAGAGTCTTAGTCACTTAGTAGTTGTAGAATTTGTGCAAGTTCGTCCCGTTGCTATGTTCCGGTGGAAGGGTGTGGGTGCAGGTGAAATTACAGGCACATGAGATATTACATCCCCGTCTCAGAGTGTTGCGCGAACACAACGCGACTTGGGTCTTGTCATACGTCGGCAGGGTAGGGCCTAAAACGTATTACTGTGTATAGGCGGCGGTAACCACTTAACACCAGGTGCGTCGCAAGCTCTTCCCTTCTCTGCAACGTCACATAAAACATTAATAAGCTAAACAAGCAGGAGTTCCAGAGTAACAAACGTTTTAAACCTAATTTGAAATATGCCTTAGCTAGCGAAAAATGCTTGCACCACTTTAGCGAAAAATGGTGCAAGCATTTTTACATACACTGGCAAAACATCTAGCGAGCGGGTAGTAATTAAAATTAGAATATCTTAATTCATATCGAAGTATCAGGGTTGCCATCTTAATGTGTGCTACCCTAATTCTGGGGTAAGTGGGGTATGAGATAACACGAGTAAGTCACTTGGACATGTTTATTTGTGCTTAAGTAAATGTTATGGTGTTTGCTAAGATTATATTTCAGATATTGTTGGGTATAGATTGGCATTTGTAGCAATGTGGAGAGTCTAAACCTCATAAATTACTGGACAGGTCCGGACGAAAGAACAGTAGAACTTGTGCTAATTGCGTCCGGAGAGGTTCTGCCACCACACCTGGAATCTGGCGCCAAGCAGTATTCGCATTACTGTGCTCTGGTGGAAGTATTGGTGCCGGTGAAATCCCAGGCGCGTGAGAAGTTTCATCCCCGTTTTGGGTGACAGGGTACGACTTGTGTCTTCTCATACTTCGGTCGAAATGCTTAAGTCGTACTGCTGTTCTTGTGTTCGGGTGGGCTTTAGATAATCAGTACATCAAAAAATACACACACACATACATACATCCCTATAAACTTTCTCTTCAATAATATTAGTTTGATATTATTTAATGTTAATCTGGTTCTAAGACATGCCGGTTTCCTCACGATGTTTTCCATCACCGTTTCGAGAACGTGGTATTGCGCACATAAATTTTTCACGTGATAAAACACATTGGTGCACGTGTGGGTTTGAACCAGCGACCTACAGATTGAAAGTCGGCGTCTGTGCCCCTGGGCCACCACGCTTTCCGTTAGTGGCGCTAAGCATCCCTAGGATCTCCCTGACATTGCCCTCAGACACTACAAGTATGAACCGTAATCCGCGGGTTGTCGGCCCTTGTATGTAGGGCAGACGATCGATCCTGTTTAATATTCAGTATCTGAGGGGTCATGAATATCTGGGCTTGCAGTCTCTTAATGATAGTTAACCAGCTTTCTAAGAACCTACCGTTGCAGGTAATTCCTGTTACCTATACTAAATGTTAAATTCACCAAAAAACACTAATCTTAACCTCTTAATCTTAATAATATCTAATCTTAATCTTATTGTAAATGCGAAAGTGAGTTTGTTTGGTTATATATTATACATTTTCTGGATGCAAAGAGCCGAAGACCGGGCTAAATGGCGCTTACTCGGAGAGGCCTATGTCCAGCAGTGGACTGAAATAGGCTGATGATGATACTTTTTCTCGCTTAGAAAACGATAAACTTAAAAAAAATTGTAGCACGAGACCATGGAAGTAAGTTCGACGAACTCGAATATTTTTTATTCGCAATAATCGAAACGAAAAGAATTACACAGTTCAAGCAATATCGATTACTAGAAACGCGAATTATATTCACTGCCTATTTCTTATTTTAGCAGTGGAGTGCGCGTTTTTTTCCGGTGGAAGTGTGTTTTTTTAATTTTACGTCAAGCTCGTTCAATTCTATACAAATGCATCCAGTGTTTCGCTTAGGAAACATCTGCAGTAGATATACTGTAGGAAGATACTACCCACAAGAACTGCACAAAGCTAAGCTAACTGGACAACATATTACCGTTTCAAAGTTTTTGTATTGGCAGGGGATATCTTTTATCAACAAATCCTTATCGAGGTTTCTATCACGTCCAGTTGTCCACGCATAACTTAATACCCTTCTATATTGATTTGTATGATAGCAATGTTTGTATGTATGATTTCATTTTGACCAAACCAGCCTCATTTTTGACGCTTAAAATTTTTTCCGTAGGCATATACTTATATACAGTCTCACTTATCGAGAGTAGGCCGGTGTCCCTGCAGTGGGAACATTAGAGGCTGGTA
Organism: Aplocera efformata; assembly: GCA_921293045.1. Lineage (NCBI taxonomy): Eukaryota > Metazoa > Arthropoda > Insecta > Lepidoptera > Geometridae > Aplocera > Aplocera efformata. The sequence continues at coordinate 7,194,187 of OV121057.1, forward strand.
CGGATATACTTGTGCTATATTTGTGTTCATATTGCTAAATGAAGCGTTCATGGCATCGCTTTCTTAGCTGTTATTTAAAGATCAAGTAATCTAAGTAAATCAACTTGCAGGTCGGTCAGAAGTTGGATGGGTGACGATTTAGTGGCATTTGAACTGAGCGCTTCCGTGTTTCGGCGGGCATAAAGATGTCGGTCCATGTCGTTAAGCCATATCGGAGGCTTTCGGGCGTTGAGATGGAACGAGTAATCTACCACATAAGTCCAAGCTAGACTTGTAGTCCGTGATACCTCCTATATTTATATCTAGTAGGTATATAGTGTTTTGTGGTCGCATCTTTCAAATTATCAGTTTCTTGATGGATTCCGCTCAATGATTTCCTACATCGTTTTCAGAATATGGTATTGTACTTACATTATTAGGTAGAAAGCTTTAAGTTTAAGTTCAATTGATAATTTTACTATGAGACGTTACATCCCCGCCTCGGGTGATGGACGCAGCAGAATGAATACAACTCGATCTCGGCCAATTCTTATTCTGAGATGGATTGCGTTTGTCATGGGCAAGCGGTCGAAGCCGCGGGCACAGCTTGTAGTTAAATAAAAAACATAATCAATAGATTAATTGAATTATCAATTAATCTCGTGTCCTGGCGTCGGTTCTTTTTATTGGCAAAATGTTTTATTAAAACGGAAAGGCAAAATAAATTTACTGATGGAATTCTATTAGGTTTAACTATGAAAATGCTGTTTTGTTGAATGTAATGTTATTAAGGAGCTCCTGTGACATGTAACATGCGTGTAACTATGCATGTAAATTTTAACGTTTCCAAAAGATTTTTGAGATTTAAAGGAATAATAACTTTTAGTTTTAATTTAAACGAAAAACAAAGGGGTCTTTTAAATATTCTGAAATTATTTTTACCAAAATATAATGTAGAGTACGTACTTTCATAGTGAAATCTTTATGATTTTTCGTGTTTGAATTAGGAACCTTTGCTGAAAATTTAATTCAATGTGACATACAATATAACATCAGGGACATTGTTGCTCGCGTCAGTAGGTACCCTTAGAGTCCCCCCACTTTCCCCCCCCGTGGTGCAAAAGGAGCAACCGTAAGTAGCAGTAGAACTTGTGCTAAGTTCGTCGAGAGAGGTACTGCCTCCACGTCTGGTAATCCACCAAACAGCGGTGCACATGCGCTGCTGTGTTCCAGTGGAAGGGTATGGGCGCCGGTGAAATATCAGGCACTTGAGGTGTACCATCTCCGTCTCATGGTGGCATATGCAACACGATGCGACTTGGGTATTTCCAGACTGTTGTTTATGAGCGGCGGTAACCACTTAAGATCAGGTGCTCTTCTCGTAACTTAAATCACATAAAATCGGCATACAACTTTGCACTTGGTTGGAACCATCGGGCATCGATTTCAAAGTCGATCCGTACTCAGCCACCACGCTCTCGAAGACCGAAGCGAGTTCGTTGAACCACTTTCCTCTCCACTCAATGTCAACAGCGATTGACAGGTTCAAGCACCTGATACTGGCGGAAGAAAAAATGGTAATCACGAATTATCCAATAGGAAGTTTTTGGACATTGGACGTGTCGGGTGGGTTCGTGGTACAGAGGAACAGCGGATTTGTCAAACATCACCACACTATTGGGGTCTCATAATGTCGGTTTTCATACGTGAAAATTCCTACGCCTCAATTTAAACATGTCGTAACTTGTTAAGACCAGTCTCTAGTTCTATGAAGAGTACAATTGCTTAATTCTTTTAATCATTCTCTCTTTGTTTATTGACGACGCAGTACGTTTTTATAATAAATAGTATGGAAGCGAATAATGTCTTAATATATGAGTTTCATATTTATACACGGTATTATATTAAATATATGCAAGCAGTTGTTGCATTACTGTGTTCCGGTGGAGGGGTGTAGCTGCCGGTGAAATCACATGCGCATGAGACGTATCATCCCCGTCTCGGGTGATGGACGAAGCAGGATGAATGCGACTCAGTAAAGATTTGGATCTCATGCTGAGTCGCGCGCGTTATTGTTGTCATGGGCGAGGGTCACCACATACCATCAGGTGGGCCCTCAGCTCGTTCCGTCACGCATACACATAAAAAAATAAAATATATGTAGGGTACTAGAAGTTAAAATCATGAAATTACAACGTCAAAAAGTCTTAAAAATTATAATAATCTATACATTTTAATTTAACACAAAAAATAAAATAATGATACTTGAAAAATTTAACCGCTTCATCGCCCGCGGTCACCGCTAACCGTGCCCGTCTCCGGCGTACCGACGCGTCTCGCTCCTCCCGTGACCGTGTCCACTAGAACGATCTCTTTATTGATTATCGCCACAATTTACCAACTTCACAGTTTACCGTAATACCAAAACAATAAACAATCAATCATTCATTTTTAACTCTATTACAAGCTATTAAGGCTGTGTATGCAGTGACGAGTCTGAGGCAAAAACGCAAAGGGTTTGGAGGTTTGACGTGAGATGTCTCCATTTCAGTTTCGAAGAGTTTAGTTGTACATAAGGAAAAATTTTATACGGTTTACGGTTTAAAAATACTTTAAACTTATCCGATTTGTAGGTGTAGGTAGTTACTTAGCTTGTTAAGACTGACCTCACAGATCATTTGGTAGAAGTTCTGCCTTCTGGTGGTCCAGGGGCATAGACGCCGTCTTTCAATCTGAAGGTCGCTGGTTCAAACCCACACGTGCACCAATGAGTTTTTTCACTTGAAAAAATTTATGTGCCCAATACCACGTTCTCAAAACGGTGACGGAAAACATCGTGAGGAAACCGGCATGTCTTAGAACCAAAAATTCGATGACATGTGACATCTACCCATTCACTCTCAATTATCAAGAGTAGGCCGGTGTCCCTGCAGTGGGAACATTAGAGGCTGGTACGGTCTGCCTTCTGGGCTGTATGTAGTGGGTTCCATTCCCACCCAGGACAACCATATGTGTGACAAACATATACAGTCGTGGTCAACTAATTAGGGACGTTCAAGATAGTGAAGAGCAATAACCGGTTATGTACATATAAATATAAAACCCTATTGATTTCTCAGCAACTATTATTTGCATAATTTGGTCCGATTATTATGCTATAAATGGCTGTAAATAAAAGAATAAATAAATAGAAAAAAGTATTTAATATCAAAGCTTAAACATGTATTCAATTATAAGGTATAATTCTGTAGCTGGACATTTAATTAAGGACAGTAAACTATAATGAAAAATAGAGTTAAACAAAACTAATAATCTGCAGTATTATAATATCTTTAACAGCTCCATTTTATTACGTGTAAAATCAGTACCCAGCAGCAAAACCTTTGTTAGTAATTGCCGCTTGACACCGATGTGGCATAGACATTATCAGTTTCTGGCATGTTTCGATAGGAATGTTTGCCCATGCCTCGCAAAAAGCTTCATTAAGTTCATCTAAAGTTGTGCTACGATAAGTGGAAACTTTTTTTTCGATTTCGTGGCAAAGGTGCTCGATTGGGTTAAGGTCCGGGCTATTTGCTGGCCAATCTAGCACCGATACTGACTGACTGGTAAGAAACGACTTGACTGAACGGGCGGTATGTTTCGGGTCGTTATCATGCTGAAACGTCCATATAATAGGTATAATAGGGAGATGCTCCTGAGCATAGGGAAGCATCATTTCCTCCAATATTGCCTTGTATTGATGTTGATCTAAGTTACCCTGAACTTTCCTAACAGGTCCCACTCCACGTTTAATGTTTCCACCGCCATGTTTCACCTGCTTTTTTGTAAATCTTGGATTCATTTCCGCTTGTACTGGACGCCGTACGTATTGCCTTCCATCTGATGAAATCAAATTAACCTTGGTCTCGTCAGAGAATAATACATGATGCCAAAAAAAAAAAATTCACAATTTGGCTTAACTAGAGATTGTCCCTAATTAGTTGACCACCACTGTATGTTTGTTCTATCTGGGTAATATGCATTATATGTATACCACAAATATTAAGTATCAATGAATCTATTAATCAAAAAAATATTAACATTCGGTCACCCACCCAAATACTGACCGTACAGAGCTATATACATAAAGCGTAATTCCTACAATATCCGGACAAAAGGGCAGGTCAATACTGGCAACATTAGCACACAAATGGCCCGTAAACGGCGACCGGAAGCCGCAACACTGGCCAGTTCCGGTTCGCGGTCTGACTCGACGCCTCCACAGATACGTGTCATTTTCTAATCAATTGGAGCATTGACCATTTTGGGGGGGTCATGTTGCTCGCGTCCGAAGGTGAATACCCTCAGATTCCCTATCCCCCCGTGCGAAAGGAATAACGCAAAGTAGCAGTAGAACTTATACCAAGTTTGTCCGGAGAAGTTCTGCCACCACACCTGGTAATCCGCCACTGATGCACTCGCGGTGCTGTGTTCCAGTAGGAGGGTATAGGTGAAATTACAGACACTTGATTTTCATCCACGTCTCAGAGTGATGCAACGCAAGGCGTCTTGGGTATTCTCATAGGTAGGGAGGATGTGAAATGTAGTGCTATCTTCTATGGGAATCGCTAGCCATTTAGCATCAGGTAAGCCACATCAAAGCAATATTGCATTAAAATAGAGGTAAGAATCACATTCAACTACTATCTTCGCAAAGATTGGTCCTAGAATCGAACCCAAGTATTAATTGCAGAAGGCAGAGCTACTACCAACTGACCTGTGAGTCCAATCATCAGGCGAGCTATCCCGTTATTGTAGTCACAGAAAAGGAATCGAACCCGCAACTGCTGGAATGTTGCACCACCACCTACTCGCCGTAGGAAATTTTATAATGTTCTCTCAAGGACCATGGACTTGGGTTCAAGGCAGCCAATCAATAAGGAGTTCAAGTTCGAACACGTTCAAGCAGTTAGTATGCCACCCTGCATCCTCGTAATGGCCCAATAGGCCCAGCTGTTTGTTATGTTGGAAACACTGGGAGTACAAGCTCTGAACCTTTATTTTGGTCTTTCCTTTGGGTTACCAACAGCGGCCAATATTATAAATGCGAATAATCGTTTTGTAAGTTAAAACTTATGTTTCGCAATAGAATTATATTCATCCTACTATTCGTAGTCAGGAGTATAACCTGGCGCAGATTTAATACCAATTGAGCAGTTCGGACAATCTACTGAACTGAGAATACCTTATAAAAGTTTGTCTGAATATTTTTCCTTAAAAGGTACATACTAAAAATACAAACGTTTCACGTTTGCACACTCATACCCCTGCTCTACGATTCCCTGGCTTAGACAAACACCCAAGACCCGAGAACTTCACGCTATCACTCAAAGTCTGCCCGGCTGGAGAATCAAACCCGGGAACCGAGGGGTTCAAAGAAAATTCAACTAACTGCTAAGCTATGGAACCATTCGAGTATATTTTATTTTCCTGAATTGGTTCTTAATATAAAACTGTGCGAATAAAACACAAAATATAGGTATTATTGTATGTTCCTCAGACAGCTAGAATCAGCTGTTGCATGACATTTAATTTTGCATAATTATAGGGTAGACAAACAGTGTTGATCGTTTTACGACTAAGTAAGGGTGTGGCCACAATGCAAGCGAGTATAGGACGTCTAGAACCCGTTCTGCAAGCAATCGATACCTAAAGGTGAGCCCCGCCCATTGCGTTCATTCACTAACACCTTAATATTCAACGTCAACCTAAACATGCAATGTTAACCCATTAACGGTCCCCGATGTAATAATTAAAAACCATTACGCGAATTGGGATCGGAACCGCAACGCGCAGCATCTTCGAATCTGGCTCACATCCAACCAAACTTACTTATTATATTCTATGAGCGCCGGCTATAAACGTATTCCTGAACATATCACGTAGTCGACTACCAGCAATTTCAACCAATCAGGTCGCGACAATTCAACTTAATAGGTTAGGCCACGCCCCATCACGTAACCGCCTATTACGGCCCGTGTAACGACGCAGGCTTTTAACTTCGCGATGACGTCCGATCGATCCGCGTCCCTTTTGCGTGTATAGCTCCGTCTTTTTCTGATAGCCGACCGGGGACAGCCGCGGCGTCTAGCCTGGGTGAGATAGAGTCGCGTTTGGCGCGCGTGCTTGCGTTCAGTTGCACGTCCGAGGTCGTAGGAGGGGGACGCATGCAACTGTTTTCGATAATCGGCCGCGCGTTCCGTACGTGAAAATCGGACAGTACCCAGCCGGTCACGTCCGCGTAAAAACGGATATATGCCCGGAATATTTATTAAGTGGGTGGTTGTGCGTGACTTTTCCCCTGTGAATAGCTAGCCCCGTAAATGATCACCCACCAAAATAGAACGGGTGCTTGTTTGGTACTGGAGAGCTACGCCTGAAACCTCTTTCAGCCTCCGCGAAACTGTGCTTTTGGTGTCAAAGGAACAATTTTGACCTGTGAATATCTATCCTAAAATATGAGACAATTCAAACAGGACATTGAAAGCGTTCAATGGATTTTGATACTTGAAAATGGCGAGTGAAATAGTGTGGTTTTCACGAGGACCTGTCGGATCGGACTAGTTTTTGCAAAGTACTAAAGTGCAAGTGAATATGTTGCCGTACCAAGCGGTGGCAATGGACTACGCAGTGGCCTCAGCTGGTTTCCACCACCAGCACCGGCCCGGGGGCCTGTCGGGAGTGATGGGCCTGCCGGGGCCAGGGTCCGGGCTCAACCCTGGCCTGAACCCGGCCTTCACGCATTCCTGGTTCGTACAGACAAGCCCGGATATCTGTCGGCAGCAACAAGCATCCAACCAATCGCATCTCGAACCTGGGCACGTTTCATTTTTTCTATTTTTTTAATTTAAGTTTTTTATTTTTACAGATTTTGACAGCTTGTTTACAAATTACTTTGTAACAAGGAGTCAAATCTATTATGTTATTCCTCTTAATTGCGTTATTTTTCTCGATTGCATTTGAATTATTAATGTGCTTTTTTAAAAGTGCTTTAAGTATTACCTACTTGAATATTGTATAAGTGTTACTTAATCTCTATCTGACAGTTGGCATTGAAATACTTTTGTTTTTATTATCTGTTGCGTGGTTTACGCGGTATGAAATAAAACAAAACATGACAATAAAATGTTAAATGTCCACGCGTTGAAGCGAAATTACCCTCGAATATTTCCTGATTTTTATCTTTGCGTCATTGTCGTACTGGTTCTTAAGAGTTTTAGCCATATGCCGTCAAGTTAAACTTGTATTATGTTTAGGAATTATTAAGTATTTACAATTTCTTAACAATTTATACATGTGTAGGTATATTATTTAATAACTGATTTAAAAAACGAAAACCAACTACAATACTTTAATTCTCCCCATACGTGTAGAGATTATTTTTTAATTTCTTTTTTTCTTTAGGACCACCTCAGTATACTACTAAAGAATAATTAGCACTTTGTACTAATAAAGAATACTCAAAATCAGTTTACAAATTGTAAATATCGAAAAACAAAAAAAAAAACAGACTCTTTTTTAATTCGGTTTAACACATCGTAGCAATTCAAGTGATCTTAGTACGAGAGTATTATAACATCTGGTGATACAAATATCACAATCACAATACAACGACATAGACTGGATGAAAATACTTTGACAAATTAAGATTTTATTTAGCTGTTCTATTTTGTTTTAATATTAACATTACTAGAAATAAAATACAAATCCAAATATTGAGGACGAAAAATATCTTATTAAATAAACTGAATAGGAAAATAAATATAACAATTATGAAAAAAATAATTAAGTCAAAAAATAAAAAGGTAATCTAAAACTGATAGAAGAATAGCAATCGCTATGAATTCAACCAAGTACCTTCTTTACATTATCATCTTTTTTATCGCTCCGCAAAATAAACAACAGCATTTTGTCACAACAATGAGATGAAATCTACATAGCATTATAATTTAAACAGCTTACTTACATCATAACATCAAGTTCAACTTGGTAATTTGTGTTTTTCTGAGAAAGAGGTTGGCGTAATGAGGTATAGCTAGGGCGTTTTGAGTCAAAAGATAATTGAGTCTGTTGACGGATTTACTTTCGTAATTTGCGGTCTTCCCACGGTAGTTTGTACCATTTGATGTCCTTAATGCCTAATTGGTACCTAGTCTTATTAGAAAAAAGGTTATTATTTAAAGTAAATAGAGTATTGACTCTATAAACATATTTTTTATTGCCATTTGCGCCCTTATATTATTATAATAAGTCAATTGTAACATTTACGCTGTAATGCGTACGAATTACAAAACTAATTTAATTAATTATCAAATTTGATATCAAAATTTAATCAAAAGATTCACAAATTTTCTTCTCATGTATCAAATATCATCAGTTACGCTATAATAAGTAACGAAAAAACAAGTTATTTAATATGTAACAAAACTGACAAAGTCCGGTTTCATTGACTGGCCACATTACTGATGGTAAGTGGTACTAAGCTCAAACTGTACGCAACCGAGACGGAACCTTGAGTATTGAATGGTGAACGTTATTGTCACAATATAGTTAGTTGGTGCAAAAAAAAAAATATAATATGGTTGGTAACTTAGAAAAGCGCATACTATTGTTAACCTACTCTTCCTTATGTAATAAACAAAAATATATCTTAAAATTTTCCTTAATTCATAACAGTATTCTTTAAAAACGGAGGAGAAAACTTGTACATTTTTATTAACTATTATATAATATTATTAAAATATTTACTCTATCATTTGAATTCTGAAAAAAATAATAGATATTATTTTTTGGAGTACTTATTCTTATTATTAAGTAATCGATAACATATCCCAATTATTATTTCCACTGCAGTTTCAAAGGCTTAATCAGAGCAAGCGAGAGTAATATTAGTCTTATTAAATAAACATAAAAATTTACTAATATAAAAAACGTAATTGTTAAATATTTATTTCACTTCGATTTGACTGTTGTACAATTTTTTAATATTTTTTATTTCTTTTTGGAACAGTGGCGAACTGGCAGACGGCCCATTCGAAGGGTAAGCGGCAAAACATTATTATACTTATTATAAATTATTATTTCAAACTAAAACGCACGTTTTTATAATCTAACAATTTTCTTCAGCGAAACTTTACGCAGGCACTAAGTTTTTTAATCCTTATTTAATATAGATAGGTAAATTAGAAACAATATTATAGTAAAAATTTTTTGAACAGAACAAAAACCGAGTTGAGATACACGAACCCTTTCACACTTAATCAAAATTCTAAAGGGTACAAAACTTGAAGTTTCAAGACAAAAACTCACATCCGCAGTGTAAAATATGTTGATTGGAAAATAAAGAGCGGAACAAACTGATGACATGGACTTGTATGAAGATAGGTCTTAAGAAAACAGCAAAAAATGTGTTTAAGTATAAAAAAAAAATGTTTTCTTTTTTCAAATAATCAGTATGTATTTACTAGTAGCATAATATTTAAGCCTAAGTACCGAAAAGCAACTAATACTAGATACATTTGCAACTTCATTGCATGTTCCACCTAACATGTAGCATTAAAGTTAATGTTAATATTATAATACAAAATAATAAAAAAAGTTTTTTTTTTATAATCAGTTTGAAACATTTTTTTAACCAGTAGCCACTGATTAAGATATCTTTCTTCTATATTATAGGTAGCCCGATTCTAGGGGATTCTATTCCCGATAAGAAAAGCCGTAATTAGTTCACTGCATTTTAATTGATCTGAAAACATGCGGTTGTCACTCAACTCAGATAACATTTTCATAAATACTGACCCATTAACAAAAGCAAACTCACTCAAAAAAGACCACAGACCAAAATGATCCCATTATATCAGTCCCATTAAATTGTATAAAAATCCCACATTTACAACCATAAAATCTATTTCATTGCACCTGATCACATAAAAACAACTCATTCGATCGCAAAAAAACTACGAAAGAAACCACAATTAGAGGGAACTGAATGCTCCTGCTACATTGTACGGATAGCATTGGCAAGTATCAAGATTATATTTCGCTGTTGAAAATGCGTGATTTTTTTTGTTTACCGTACCCTGGTTTCTTCCTCTCAAAGAGTATACCTAGACGTTAAAGCGTCTAGGTATTTTGACACTTGTATTGACAACAAATATTAATCTAAGGTTAATTATTTAATTATTCCATTTATTGTAATTGCAAGGTAATTAGTTTGTATAATCCAAGCCGGTGGTTTGAGTGGGTGGATCTATTACAACTTTTCTTTTGTTATATTTTTATTGGTGTAATACACAGGGCGATCTAATTCTGCAACTTTTTACTGCCATTAGATGCTACCCATCACGACAGTGTAAAAATTTATACGCTTAGCGTAAAAATATACCAAACTTGCAAAACTATACGGCTCTGTGGCTTAGTAGGTAGTAACCATCGAAGCGAGGGGGTCCCGGGTTCGATTCCCGGCCGGGGCACACTTGTGGTGAGCATGAAGTTTGTTCTCGACTTTTGGGTGTTTGTCTTGTGTTTCTGTGTTTGTCTATGCCATCTGCGACACAGGGAATCCTAGTGCAGTGGTATGAGTGTGTTAACGTTAATTAGTAACGTTTATTATATAGGTATAATAAGGTAAATACAAAAAAAATGGATTTAAATCCCTTCGTAATTCTACTGAAAGACGCAATTATGAAACTTAACTTAGCTATTAATATAATACTATGCATTGTAGCCTGTATGAAACGTAAATAAATACTTTTTTTAATTTATAATTATTTACGGAAATAAACAGCGCAATACTCGTAATAAACATTTATAGCTTGAAGTATGGGAACCAAGCTATTAACTGATAATGAAACCGTTATGGATACGAATGCTGTATACATAGTAATATTATCACGAATCTCTCTCTTTGTAAACCAATGTTCACAAATAAATGATATTATGGTTATGATGATGATTATGATATTATACATTATTAGGGTCATACTACTTATTAAATATTGTAAAATAACCATGTTTTTATTTGTATTAAAGGTTTGATAAATGCTTTTGTTCCACAAATCATAAAAATTTCTACATCATAAAATAATGCGCGCTCTATCTCTCTCTGTATTTCTCAACTCAAACCCATAACTAAGAAAAATAAGTGTGTCTGGACGACATGAAGATTATTTTTACATCACCCTGTATAACACAGAAGCCAGCCTCAATCACCAGAGTGCTGAATCACGGTGAATCGTTGAACTCATCTATTCAAGTTTAACTTTTTACGTTCAGAGACCGATATTATAGTATAGCTTGAGAGAGATCTCATAAATGGTAACCAACGAAATAAGTGGTTCGAAAGTGGATGGGGTGCGTTATAATCCCCACTAAGTTCTAACCTACCAGTGGGATATTTTTTTTTTTTTTTTTTTTTTGGCAAATTACTTTTCTGTAATTTGTTAATTTAAATCTAACTTAATTTGCTATATAGAATAATTCCGAGAATGTGTCCATTGGCACTTTTCTGACGGTCTCTAGTTAAGGAGAGGTTACACTTTGTTCATGTGTTCTTTGTTAGTTTGTAAATTGTACAACTATCACTCTCACTGCACTTGTCACTACACTAGCTCAAAAGGCTTAGTTCTTTTGAGTCTTCTTTTTATGTCCGTGTGGTCGAGGAGCTGGATAGCCTCAACATTTACATGATGATGAAGTCTTTGTTGGTGAGCCTCTGCATACTTTTTAATAATTTCACTGACGACCTGTATATTAAGATCCCGATGAAGGTCGTCATTTCTTATGTACCAGGGTGCATTTACAATACCCCTGAGAACTTTGTTCTGAAATTTTTGTATGATTTGGGTGTTCGTTTTTTTGGTACAGCCCCAGAGCTGAATACCATATGTCCATACTGGCATCACGACTTGTTTATACAGTATTATTTTATTTTGTACTGACAGGTCGGATTTTCTTCCGAGTAGCCAGTACATTTTCTTATAGCGTAATTCTAGCTCTTCTTTTTTCTTCTTGACGTGTGCTTTCCAGCGGAGCTTTGCGTCAAGCGTCATGCCCAAATACTTCGCCGTATTTGCATATGGTATGGCCTTATTGTTAATGAATACTGGGCAGTACTGTTCTTTTTTATTTGTAAAATTAATATGAACAGACTTTGATTCATTGAGCTTAATTTTCCAACGTTTAGTCCAATCGTGAATTTTGTTGACAGCTTCTTGGACATTTTCTGCTGCTTCTGCATGAGTATTTCCTATAGCCATTATAGCAGTATCATCTGCGAAGGTCGCAATAGTGTTGTTTTCTAATTCAGGAATATCACTTGTATACAGAAGATAGAGGATCGGACCCAAGACGCTTCCTTGTGGTACCCCAGCCTTTATTTCTTTAATTTCGGAGTAGGCATCTTCTTGTCTGATTCTGAAGACCCTGTTTGAAATATATGACTCTAAAATATCGGCATATGATTTCGGTAGCAATCTTTTTAGTTTTAGTATAAGGCCTTCATGCCACACTTTATCAAAAGCTTGCGCTACATCTAAGAAAATTGTAGAGCAAACTTTTCCGTCTTCGAGAGTTTTTTCAATAATGTTGGTTATTCGGTGGACTTGATCTATTGTTGAGTGCTTTTCCCTGAATCCAAACTGATAATCTGGTATGATTTTCTTGTTTTCCAGGATAGGTTTTAGCCTTTTTAACAGAAGTTTTTCAAACACCTTGGACATAATAGGAAGCAGGGAAATCGGCCTGTATGATGTTGTGTCACATGGCGGTTTTCCTGGTTTGGGAATCATTATGACTTCGGCTACTTTCCATAAATCTGGCACATATTTTAGCCTCAGCGCCGCGTTGATGAGATGCGTCAACTTAACTAAGGCTTTTTTTGGAAGATTATGAAGCACTTCACCGGATATGAGGTCAAATCCAGGTGATTTGTTTGGGTTTATGTTACGCTTGATTTCCCTTAAAACTTCTCTGGGTGAAACAAGTTTTAAGCCTAGTTCTTCATCTAAAGCTTCCATATTTGAATGTTCCAAATAAATGTTGGCTTTATTAGGTGCAAATATGTTTTCTAGGTGTTCTGCAAACATTTTAGCTTTTTGCTCATTACTAACAGCCCAAGTTCCAGAATCATCTTTTATAGGGGGAATTTGAGTATCTGGTCGTTTCAAGTTCTTTGTAGCCTTCCAAAGTGAGTAGTCTGTACTGCGATCATTTGTAAGCCTTTGAAGATAAGAGGTTGTTGAGGCATCGGTGAACGTTTGAATTTGTCTTTTTAACTTTTTGGTAATGTTGTTCAACTTTCTTTTATCTTTCGGTGACCTTGATAGGTGCCATCGTTTACGTTGTTTTCTCTTTGCAGATATGAGTTTTAAGATCTCTTTGGGGTAATTGTTTCTTGTGACCCTTCTTCTTATATTAGGTGTATTGTTCCAGGCAGCTTGCTGAATAAGCGTTATAAAATTTTCTACGTCTAAATTCAGCTGCTCTGGTGTTTTTAACGGAACTTTAAGGTTTACATTTGCATCTAATTCAATTTTAAAACTCTCCCAGTCGGTGTATTTATTAACAAGAGCCGGAGAGGTTTCTTTATGTGATACTTTTTCAGTTATCACTAAATATATGGCAGAGTGGTCCGAGTTCATGTCGTAGCTCTGTTCTGTTCTAATGTAGTTTGATGAGAAGTTTTTGTAGATAAAGAAGTCTAGTAAGTCTGGGATTTTCTGTGGGTCGGTTGGCCAGTATGTAGGAGATCTTGTTGCTGCAACATTACATGCCATTTCTTTAATGGCATTCAAGAGTTCTTTTCCTTTTGTGTTCGTTAGACGAGATCCCCAATACGTATTTTTGGCATTGAAGTCGCCGCCTAGTATGAATCTATGTCCTAAAGATTTGATAAGCCTCACGTACTTTTCTTTTCGTATAGTATACCGTGGTGGGCAGTAGATAGCTGCCACGGTCAGAGGATACTGCTTAGTTTGGATACAAATGGCTAATAATTGAATATCTGGTTCTTCCCACTTATTTTCTTCATAATGTTTGATGTTTTCTTTTATAATTACTGCACTGCCACCTCTTGCTTTATTGTCAGGGTGTAGAGCATGGTAGACTTTGTAGCCTTTCAGTTTAATGTATGATTGTTTCGTAAAATGTGTTTCTGATATAAGACACACATCGATATTTTCTATATCTAAGACTACTTGTAACTCTTTCTCGTGTTTTTGTAGTCCATTGCAGTTCCATGACATAATTTTCATAGAATAAATCATTTTTTAGCCTTGGGGATAGCAATTTTGGCGCTATTTTCAATTTTTCTTAAACGATCGTCAAATGATATCATTAGCTTAAGAATTTCATCTAGCTTTGTGTTATTATGTTGCACGTTGGGCTGCAAACGACTAATGTTTTTAGAAGCAGCTTGGGCATATGTAATGGTCTTACTGCTTACTGATGTTTTCGCAGATCTCTCCAAATTTTTCGGCTGGTTTGAAGACTTTTTGTCTGTTGCAGGTTGGTATGGTCTCACTGGCTTTTTAATATTTTTATTTTTAATCCTCTGGATTTCTTTCGCTACCATGCATCCCCTGTAGTTGGCCGGATGAGCTTCTCCACAGTGTACACATTTTGGCTTCTCTTCGGCTGCTTTTTTGCAGTCTATTGTTAAATGTTTACCTGTGCATTTCACGCATCTTGGCTCTTTGGCACAATATTTTTGTGTGTGTCCATAAGCCTGACAACGTTTACACTGAGGTATGAGTTTTGTGGTTCTAAGCGGTTGTATTTCTACCATACACCCCAGTATATTTTTTATTTCATATACTTTTCTTATATCTTCCTGGTTGCTGAAAGTTAACATAAACATATTAAGCGGTTCTTTAGTTTTCCAGCTCAACTTGTTTACTGCTTCTTCAATCTGGAATCCCTTAGTTTGTAGGTCTTCGACTATTCTCTCGGGCATACAAGTGGATGGTAATTTTTTCACCATCACTCGTATTGGCCTATCTTGTTTATTTTCATATGAGTGCCAGAGGCAGTTGTTATCTTTTAATATTTTAGTCAAGCCTCGATAAGATTCCTCATTAGAAGCGTTGATTTTGACGGTATCACCATTCATCATTTTTACCGTGAATGTTTCAACCGCCTGATATTTCGAAAGAAAATCATAAAAGGTTTGGTAATTTTTTACTCCATCTACTATTATAGGCGGTGGTTGGGGAACTCTCTTGATTTTTTCTTGAGTTGTTTTGTTCTTAATGTCTTCTGGTTCTTCTGGTGAGAGAGTGGGAGAGATGTTCAATTTTCTTTTCTTCCTTGACTTTGTTCGGATCCACTCTGTCTCTTTGGCTAGCTCATCTTCGTCGGTGTCGTACTCGACGCGAACCGAAGATGTTTCTTTATCCGACGTCTGAACAACACATTTTAGCTGCTGCTGCAGGATATCTATTTGACTTTTAAGGTCATCTACAAGGCTTTGCAGTTTTTCACGTTCTTGCCTTTCTTCTTTGAAACGGGCATATAGCTGTTCATTTTGTTTATACAGCATATGCTCTGTTTCCGTTTGCAACCTAACATGATAGTCCGATGATGGAGAATCCATATTAATATAGAAAAATAGCTTCGCCTTAACACGATTATTAGTCGACAGTAGACATGCCTTACTCAGCGATAACTATGTCATCGCATCGTTCGGCCGCCGCGACGGCTTTGTTGTGATGCGTTAGCACTTTGAAATTGTGTCAGCGCGCGCGCGATCGCTAGCGACACAACTACTTTAAGCGAAAATCAAACAATCACTGAAGTGGGATATGATGGCCCAACTTATCCCCACTGCAGCGATCGTCAAAATCGATAATTATCCTTTGTATAAAAAAGATACGCCAATTTTTTTTAAATAAAAATTTATCTACTTAAATTTATTTCGTCGCCTTAAAACTGTAATCGAATGAATTCGTTTTCCTTGTTTTGCCTATGTTTAAATGTTTGGAATGTTTTGGGGGGTCCAGTTGTTCGCGTCAGTTGTACCCTTTGATTCCCTACACGTACCCCCTGTGTGGTGCTAAAGGAGCAACCAAAAGTAGCAATAGAACTTGTGCTCAATTCGTCTGGAGAGGTACTACCACCATATCTGGAATCTGCCGCCAAGCAGTAGTATTACTGTATTCCGGTGGAAGGGTGCCGTGTCGGGTGATGAATGCAACTTAAGATCAAAATCTTATACTGAGTCGCATTAATTTCATGGGCGGGGGTCGCCACTTATGTCGCATGTAGTTCCGTTACAAAGTCACATAAAAAAAATGTAGTTCAAATAGATGTAGTTTCTTTCCTTCTACATCAGCAGCTCCTTCAATAAAACACATTAAAACTTCTTTCGTCACCATAAAAGTATAATCGAATGAATTGGATCGCGTCCGGTGCCGATCACGAGAAATGCACCATTATCCGTCATTATAATCGAATTGATGTTAAAAAACAATTTTTCAAAAAACACCGTTCGATTTGTGTCTGCGGTTACGAATGTATTGGTGTTTTGTTTCTGACCGCTGTACGAAGTTATTAAACAGATTTGGGGAGAAAGGTGTTTTGAAAATTTGTGGTAGGAAATCCAGCTTCCATGTCCAATCTATACTTATATAATCATAAATGTTATAGAACTGCAGAGTTTGTTTGTTTGAACGCGCTAATCTCTGGAGCTACTGGTCCGATTTGAATGATTCTTTCAGTGTTGGGTAGTCCATTTATCGAGGAAGGCTATGTTTTTTTTTTTTAAACTAGAAAAACGCGGGCGTAACCGCGGGGCCCAGCTAGTAATTAATAAAGATACAGCTAATAATAAAAATAAATTTATTAGGTGCTATTTTTGTGTAAAAGTAAAAACTATACTAATTTAAATCGAATTTAATTCAGATAGAACAAATTAAATACAATAGTAATTGTAACAAACCTAAAACTAATCTTAAAAATATAATATATAATATTTTTAAAATATAATAAATATTATATAATATATAATATTTTTAAGATTAAATAATAAGAATAAGAATAAATATAGAACTTGTGACAACTTATTTATCAAGATTTTCTTTTACTAATGACTATATTCATATTAATAGGAAACATTATTTACTGGTTTCATAGCCATTAGAATTAGAATTTAATTAGAATTTTTAACATTATTTGTCATTTACATGCATAAATTAATCTGAAGTTAGAATTTCAGTTGTCAGTATTATTGAAATCTTTTTTTATGGTTACTAACATAGTTTAAGTAGATGTACTATTATTGTGAACAACCGAAATAAATAATTTTTGAACAGTTCTGGTGGTTCTACCTTCTGCCCCGTTGGTCGTGGGTTCGAATTTGTGAGACGAACATAAATTTTTGTTAATATGTATTATATGTATCTACTGCTAATATTAAATATGTCATTATGTTAGCGGCTCCGTGGCTTAGTTTGTAGTAGCTCTGCCTTCGAAGCGAGAGGTCCCGGGATCGATTCCCGGCCGGGGCAAACTTTGTGTGGTGAGCTAAGTTTGTTCTCTGGTCTTGGGTTTTTGTCTTGTGTTTGTTGAATCCTAGTGGTATGAGTGTGTTAACATTATTGTTGTTGTTGTTTCATAAACTTTTAACTGATTTTTCACTACAATCTTCCAAACTAGGTACGGTATAAAAAATGTTTGTTCATACAAAACACATGAACCGTGCAATCAAAATTCTTTTCTCCATAGAATGTGGATTAAAGATCGATCAATCTCGCGGCGGTCACTCGATTAACGGGACAAGTGTCCCGAAAATGATCCATTACGTCCCCTTTACCTCATCACCGGGTTTTGTACACCCCTGAATTCTTATAGGGTTGATTTGCTACCAGTAAGGGTTGTTCTAGCATTGATCAGCCATTGTCACAAACTGATTGCTTTGGATTTTTTGAACCTTTTTGATTAGTACAATATAATTGCTTTTGTTTAATATGTATTGTTTTAACTGTTACCATGTTCTTGCTGTATTGTTCGAGCGTTGTTATTATATATAAATAAATATTCACGCAAATTATACACAGCCCCAAAACTAAGCATAGCTTGTACTATGGAAACTAGATAATTGAAAGAATACTTATACTAGATTTTTTTTTTGTAAATACATTCATATGATACTGATAAACACCTAGAGACAGAAGAAAAATCAACGTTTGTCACACAAATGCTAGGCCAGATGTGAGATGTGAGGCCAGTCAATCATTTTAACATAAACTAGGACTAGGATTTAATGTGTCACAGATGGCATCGACAAACACAGACGAACACCCAAGACCCGAGCATGAACTTCATGCTCACTACACTATGTGTGTCGGGAAACGTACCCGGGATGAAAGTCGTCATTACCAACATCTGTGAATATGACTCCGCCCTTTCTCAACAGATGTCGTTTTTAGTATTGTTTACGTGTACTAATAAATGACCATACTTGTATTCGATAGTACTGAATGTCAGCTATCTAACGCATTTTATGATATTTGGTTGAAGTGTAAGCAACAATTGTTTTCACCTTTTCGAAAATGTCGGTTTTTATTCCAAATAAACGTCATTTGCGGGAAGTGTTATTACATTATTTTATTGCGAAGAAAACTGCAGCGGAAACTTATCGTTTGCTTGTGGAGATTTATGGTGAGCATGCTCCGTCTAATACAACTTGCAAGGAATGGTTTCGACGATTTCAAAATAACGATTTTAGTACTGAGGATAAAGAACATGGAAAACCACCAAAAAAATTTGAAGATGCTGAATTGGAAGCATTATTGGCGGAAGATTCTTGCCAAACTCAATCAGAATTAGCTGCAGCATTAAATGTTGATCGTTCAACTGTTGCAAAGCGTTTACAAATGATGGGAATGATTCAAAAAGCCGGTGACTGGGTTCCACATGATTTAAAAGAAAGAGACATGGAACGTCGGAAAACCATTTGTGAAATGCTGCTTCAAAGACAGCAAAGAAAAGGATTTTTGCATCGGATAGTCACAGGAGACGAAAAATGGATACACTACGAAAATCCTAAACGCAAAAAAGCTTGGGTGAAACCAGGCGAACCAGGCCCATCACAGCCAAAAATAAATATTCACTGTGCCAAGGTCATGCTCTGTATTTGGTGGGATCAGAAAGGTATTGTATATTATGAGTTGCTCAAACCCTCTGAAACTATTAATGGAGAAGTTTACCGACGACAACTAATGCGTTTGAAGCGAGCCATAGAAGAAAAACGACCAGAATGGGTGAATAGACATAACAAATTAGTTCTTCAGCATGACAATGCCAAACCGCATACCGCAGAAGTCGTAAAAAGATATTTAGAGGGACAGGACTGGGAAGTGTTACCCCACCCGCCATATTCACCAGACATAGCTCCTTCGGATTACCACCTATTCCGGACGATGCAGACAGACCTTACTGGAGAAAAGTTTACTTCATGTGAAAGTATCAAAATTTGGATTGACAACTGGATAAGCTCAAAAGACCAGGACTTCTTCCAGCAAGGAATACGAAAACTACCTGAACGATGGGCGAAGGTTGTAGCTGCAGATGGAGCATACTTTCAATAATTTTTTTTTTAATTTTGTAAGCGAACAAATGTGTTTTATTTTGACAAAAAGGGGCGGAGTCATATTCACACACCCAATATATCTATCTATACTTATAAGAAAACTAACAAATCGATTGTAACATTGAAGATACTTTGAACTTTTTATCAGAAAAAAATATCATAGAAAGAAAAGCAATTAAGGTTCCGCGAAAAAAAATGTTTTCCACGCGCACAAAGTCGCGAGGAACAGTTAGTTTGTTATAAATATTTGCACCAACTGAGCTGCGGGGCGAAAAATGTAATTCTTTCATCAAAACAAATAGCCAATCATACAAAATGAACAGTGTTTCGAAATAGCGAAAATCCGGACAAAAATACGGCAGTATTCCAGCCTGGGGCGCAATCAAGCGTCCCTCAGACGATTATTGCAAATAACTATTATTTTCTTCGCCTTTCAATTGCCTCGAATGCAGTCTTTGTATTGCTAATTTGGCCAGCAGTTTTGGGAAACTAGCGCCAATTTTCACGAATGCATGAATGGAAATTATGTGACAAAGTCAAAGTCGAAATACTTTGTTTCCATTGAATTCTTTAGAAAATTATTTGGAAACTTCACTTTTTTAAATAAACATGTATACCTACAAGATCATGCGTCCTTATTAATAACTTATTTAACTTTTTAGCACTTGTTCAAACCCTATCCGACCCTACATCCCCATGTAGGAACAAGCAAGAAACCCCTAACGGAAGGATTACTTTATTTTTGCGAACATGATCCCTTTTACAAAGTAAGTATTGAAATCTAAATAACGTTTTTACAAATTAATTTTCGCCCTTAGAGATGAAATTTTGCCATGAAATTACTATCATAGAATCATCGGTTGGCCATTGCCAAATCATACGTAAAATTGACACAAATCGCCAAATTTTTACCCAAAACTAAAGCACAAACATTTGTCCATATCCAAAACCTCACATGGGGCCGGCAAATCCCAAAATCACCATTTTATTCATTATCCCCTAAATCCTGGTCTTGCATTTATGAATGAAATAATTTCCCGGTTCCACGCAGTTCTGGGACGATTTGCTAACTGACAGACAACCATTAGTCATACGCGTATCGACGCTTCAAGCGTAGTGGTCATTTTTTTCCGGATAACAGGGGCGATATCATCTATTGAGCTATTTTTCTTTGCCTAATCTTGGGTTAAATATGTTTGGGGAAATATTTATGTATTTTGAGCGTTTCACACAAGATTGCTTTTGGAATTATGAAAAGGTTTTTTTGAGTGACGAGAGCCGAGTGCTCCGTGTGATTTTATTACTTATTTGGTATTAATTATGATTATGATATAGTAACGAAAATAATAAACTGGGAAGTTAAAATAATTGCCAGTTTTAAAGGCTTATAAACCGTCTTCAATAGTTTGATCCCTTGTGGGGTACATCTATTTTAAAAAGAAACATCCAGTACGATCTACAATGGGCGAAGAAAAGTCACACGAAAAGCAAAATACACTATATCGTTTACTTGACTGAAATAAATATTTTTCCAGTTATTTTTAAATTCATAAAAATCGTTGAATAGTTAAATTCCAAACTATTTAACCGATTTTGATGAAACTCCTATGGGACCAATCATTGTTTCTTGTGAAAGAGTGACAGACAGAGGGCCCACCTGGTGGTAAGTAGTGACCCCCGCCCATAACAACAGTATTGCGACTCAATATAAGATTTGGATCTTACACTGAGTCGCATTCATCCTGCTGCATCCATCACCCGAGACGGGGATGATACGTCTCATAATATTATAATAATAATAAAATCAATAACCATTTAACAGGTAGCAAATATACAGACATACTGTCCGGTGCGTCAAATTTGTATTAGTATTCGCTGTGTGTGCCGAGGGAAATTGGTTATGAGGTGATTATTAAACGGTACCTAAAGAGCACAATTTGGCTCGCGCGAAACGCCCGGTCCACTGGGATAGGGGACTTTTATTTATTTTTGTCCAGAAATTCGAGCGTAGTCTGCAAGTTTGTAAAGAACAAGTGTTGCTAGTTGTTTGTCCAAATATCGCATAGTTTTTTATATTGCACTAGCTGCATCCGCGATTTTACCCGCGGTTGGCCATTTTACGGGAACACTATTCCGGGATCAAAAGTAGCTTGTGTTAATCTGGGATAGATTAATACATAAACTACTTTTGATAAGCTTTTCAGGTATCAGATTTCATCCAAATCCGTTAGGCCGTTTGAGCGTGACAAACATACACATACACATACAAACTTTCGCCTTTATAATAGTGTGATAAGTAGATGGCCTTGCAGCTTAGTAGGTGAAGCCCTGCCTTCAAAGCGAGGGGTCCCGGGTTCGACTCCGGGGCAGACTTTGTATAATTAACGTAAAGTTTATTCTCGGGTCTTGGGTGTTTATCTTGTGTTTCTGTGACAGGGAATCCTATTGCAGTACTATGAATGTGTAAGCTTTTTATTTAAGCATTTCCTTTCCAATTGTACATCCAAAACCTTCAAGATACTTTAACTTCATTTTAAAAATACTTGTCACCTCGTCTAATATCCTCTTACAAACCTGTTGTTGAATTCTACCCCTTATTTCAAGGGTATAAGGTGCATTGTGTTCATGTTATCCCGTGCGGAAATTCGCCGAGTCATATTAGTCTCATCTTGGGGTCCCAAAACTGCCCCTGTGATTATTACTGTGACGGGATCGATGCTCCTTGATACTTGCTAATATATTTTTAAGTAGAACTTGTGCCAAGTTCGTCCGTAGAGGTACTGCCACCACATCTGGAATCTGCCACCAAGCATTAGTAGTTGCATTACTGTGTTCCGGTGGGTGTGGCTACCGGTGAAATCACATGCGCATGAGACGTATCATCCCCGTCTCAGGTGATGGACGCAGCAGGATGAATGCGACTCAGTAAAGATTTGGATCTCATACTGAGTTGCGCGCATTTCTGTTGTCATGGGCGAGGGTCTCCACTTACCATCAGGTGGGCCCTATGCTCGTTCCGTAACTCATAAGTGGGAGAACCTTGTGGATGTTTTAGTAAACCATAAATATTTTTTTTATTATTATAGACGTATTAAATTAAAAACTGGGTGCCTTAGAAATTATTTTTTTATTTTGACGTTTCTTATCTGTATCTTCTAACCTCGACTACATCTTTTCCTAACATTAGATATTGCATTCAAATATTAGAACTAGATGGGAGAGCTGTGTGAAATATCCATGCATATATAAACGTTTACACACTCATACCTCTGCACTAGGATTCCCTGTGTCGCAGATGGCATGGACAACAAAGAAACACAAGACAAAAACCCAAGACCCGGAGAACAAACTTTCATGTTTACCACACAAAGTGTGCCCCGGCCGGGAATCGACCCCGGGACCCCTCGCTTCGAAGGCAGGGCTACTAC
The DNA here is from genome assembly GCA_921293045.1 of Aplocera efformata. NCBI lineage: Eukaryota > Metazoa > Arthropoda > Insecta > Lepidoptera > Geometridae > Aplocera > Aplocera efformata. Next base: position 7,217,224 of record OV121057.1, read on the forward strand.
CACTAAGCCAAGAAGCCGTCAAAACATTAAAACTGGGTGCCTTAGAAATTACTTTTTTTTGACGTTTCTTATCTGTATCTTCTAACCTCGACTACATCTTCTCTTAACATTAGATATTGCATTCAAATGTTTGTTAATACAAACATACATAATACATACATACATAATACATACGGCTGGACCAATTTTGACGGGACTTTAGTGGCAGATAGCTGATGTTATAAGAAGTAAATTAGACTACTTATATTTTAGAAAAATAATTAGAGGTCCGCGCAAAACAATAGTCAAGTCGCGGAGATATGCCTTTTGTAGGCAGAAGTGAGCTCTTAACGCTTCAGCCAGGCCAGTCACATAGCTATGTCACTTTTGTCACATAATAAACGTAAAGTATCAAGATGGGTTTGTTCTGCAAAGCACCTTTGACACGAGAATTCTTAGCGTGACCTTCTCTTGGACACGCTGTTTTTCAGCGATTGCATCGCGTGTTACTGTGTACCCGTTTTTTTTTTAATATGAAGTGTCAAAAGCTTGCGACCCACCTGGTAGTAATTATTTACCTCCGCTCTATATGTAAGTAGTTTGAAGTAGTTTCAACATAACGTCCTAAAGTTCAACTTTTTTGATATTTCTTAATTTTTTTTTTGTACTTTTCACCCCTATTTTACCCCTGATGCTTTTCGTTAAGATTTCACATAAAAACCCGATGGAAGAAATACTACAAAATATGCTGCTCTTTGTAATCAAGGCAATCTTCCTGCCTCTGTATTTTGAAGATTTTTGGAGTCAGTGGTATTTTAGATTTCAATATATGTTTTCATATCGTGACATATTTCACGACTTTCGTAATAAAAAAATCAAGATATCCTTCAGTTGAAATATAATATCTGTATTAATACCACACTTATAATTATAACTGAACTGACTCATAATTTCACATACTGTCGAAGTTCAAATTTAATGAACGCACATGATCCTTTGGATACTCATATAGCTTTTCATATAGCTTTAAATACATACTAACATACATACATACACAGAACAAACGTTTATGTTCGTCACACAAATGCTTATTCTGGGTGAGAATCAAACCCACGACAGCACAGAAGGCAGAACTACTATCAACTGAACTGTGAGGTCCAGTTAGGTATAGGTGAGAAGCGACGTATTTTCACTACATCATATTAACTACCCATGTCATATTCTTTTTTTTTTTTTCACCTACAGCAGCCATTACCATTGCTAGCTTTATGACGGGAGACTTACAGAGCCAAGGATTTTGTACAAAATCAGACAGTCTCATGATGTTTTTTCACTAAAAAAGAAAGTTGACATACCGTCGCATCACGTCCGCTCAAAGAGTTGATTCTCAAAGATATTCACACCCCAAGGGTTTTTAAAAGGACAGACCCTTGAAATTTAGTCGAGCGGCTAGTCCCAGGGGTCTTTAGGCACGGTCACGGGAAATTCAAATGATCTTACTTGTAAGAAATGGCAAATAAATTTCGAAAATGATGTACTCAATGTAACTAAAGATGAAGATTATTCCAATGTAAGTGTACAAAAGGCCGTGCAGTAAAATTTCAAAAAAAAGCAATAGCTTCCGGTATTTCAAAAGTTTATGTTTTAATATATCTGACCTTTGTGGTTAGAGAAACGAAGAGAGCAGAGCAAGGAAAAGAGAAGTTGCACAACCAGTTGATCAAAATGGAAGTATAAGATTTCTCTAGAACTGGGTGCAGTAGATCGGCAAATCTGCTATTCTTTCTATCTTTCTTTCTAACAAGAACTCTATGCTTCTATGATCATACTATTGTTTTTTGTAATCACTTTCATATATACTTAATATGTATGAACAACATAAAAAGTATATATAGAACAAGTATCTGTGTTTGACACACAAATGCATGCCCTGGGTGGGAATCGACGCCCGACCTACAGCAGAAGACCAGCTACCAACTGAGCTGTGAGGAGATCCAAAACTAATAACTAGAAAGTACTGATTAGAATTTCGGAAATTTCAAAAGTTTGTCCAGATATCTTACATCTTCATATCTAGATCGTATTTTAGAATCAGACCAGTAATTTACGAGCCATACGGTATCATTTCCAAAACATATATTTATCTCGATAAATTAGAGTCACTAAACGCCATAATGATGCTACAGAGTGAAGGGAATGAAACGAACACAATAGGGTAACAGGGGGTGACGTTCAATATTTGACATCGGAAATGAAAATGTCATCGACTTATTACGCCTAGGATTATTGATATTGTATGTGATATTAGACGGTGTAGGCGTTAGATTAACTTAGATTAATGTAGATATAGATCATGCTTTCATTCATGTGTTGGATGTAATCTAGTAATCTAAAATTATGTGATTTTACTAAAATATTCTTTTACAAATAAACGATTTAAAACACTGACCCATCATACAACTCATAACGCAATAGTGTCTTGAAGTAAGTTTTTTTTTCGTGGGGAAATGCACTCGCATACCGCCCTGCCACGGGGAGACAGAGTGGGACTAGACCCACTAAAACCCCACGGTGTCCTTATTTTTTTTTTCCTTATTTAATGGATAACATGGCTGAATTTATTATTATTATTATTAAAAACTCATTTCTTCGATATTTCTGGTGCTCATCGCATTAATTTGCTAGAACGTGAAATGCAATGAAACCGATTAATACGATGGATATATGTAACAATTTTTTCAACAAAGGAACAAGATGTTTTTTGCCTTTTTTACAGGCCAGACAGATCTGAAACTTAATACTAAAAACAACAAAAAATATCATGACTGTTTGTTATCTGGACGAGATCGCTTCATAGCGATTAGACTACCCATCGTAAGGTATCCTGTATTTAATATCAAATGTGTTTCTTTTTCATCATGAACAATAAAGAATATTCATTTGCAATTTTTGCTTCTTGACAAAATAAGAGAGAAATAGTAGGTAATATTGAAAATATATTGATAAAATTTAAATTTGTACCATTGACCTTGAAATAGTCATACAACAAATGACTCAACCAATTTCCAGATATTTAAACCTGGTGACAATAGTGGTTCCCTTAAGAATAAAGCAAGTCTTTAGCTTCGAGTACCATATTGAATGTTACAAAAATATAATAACGTAATATACCCATAGAGCCACAAGTTCTCCCATATACGCAACCACTTGAGGTGACAATGCAATGTGTCATATTTGACTCAGCAGGGGCTTTCTATAAATCCGGGTTAAAATATACGTATAATGATATTAGACTTCTGAATTGGGGATATAAAATGTACTTCAAATTTGTCACACGGTAAAAGAAGATATTTCGCAACAATATAAGTTCAAAACAAGTGAACCAAAATTAGTTGTACTTTAGTTTATTAATAGTTTTTTTAATTTCACATCTTTTGCACGTGTTTTTCACTATTGGCAGTTGTGACTATTGGATATGGTTTGAATAGTTGCCAAACGTAGTAATAAAATCTTGTGATCTGATAGCTTTAATACATATTTATTGAAATATAATGACCAAGATTTTTTCAGGTATGATATCAATATTTTTACGGTTGTATATCTTTTGCAGTGACACAATATTATTACTTTAATGAGTAATTCTTGTATCTTGAATCATAAAATCGTAATCGTCGAAATCTAAACTGAAATTTAATTTTCCGTAAAAAATAGCGCTAGAAACGTCTTTCGTGGAAATAACTTTACATTTAAAATTGAGATCGATAGGTAGGTTTCAATCAAAAGTGGTGCAATCGCCCTAAAAGTAAAGCGACTGTAGCCATAGGTGTGCTACCCATGGCTACAGTCACCCAAGTGTTGGTAAGTTAACCAGCCGAGCATCGAGAATTACCACCACGTTATGGGTTCCTCACGATGTTTTGCTTCAAAGATTTGATAGGATCGGAATCCACAAACTGAACACGACTACAGTCTACGACGTAGAGTCTCCGATACTACCAGCTGAGTTGTTAAAAATATTTCTCTTAACGAGATAATTGTCAAGGATAATTCTAGGTTAGTATATTCTTTTGTTACTTTAGACTTAATACAACGGTTTGTATGTACACCACAGATTCACTGATCGAAAGGTCCTTTCAAACTCAAAAGATTACCAGCTACCCTTTCGCTTCTGTCAAATTGACACTCGGAGATCACACCTCTCTTATTAACCCTTGTTAATCACAAGGGTTGAAAGTTTTAATCTTCAATTCTACCGTTTGCACACAACAAAATCTTTCTATTACATTTACAGCGTGTTCCATAATATAATATTTCTGGAATGTAGTTTCTGATCCTGCTATTTAACGAAATTAATAATTGTGATAACATTTACTTTTAATCGGTTAATTAAAGTTTTACACGAACTCTAACAAGAACACTTGATTGTACGTAAAAATTGATATAAAACAAGTGACGTTTCCAGAATACATTTCATGATTTAAAAGGATTTTTGACATTCACTTTAGCATTTAAAAAATACTCTTATAAACGAACTATTTTAGTATCAAATATCATCTACGATACAATCTACATCTACAATGCAATCTTGTACGACTGATAAATCTACATAAGTGTTATAATACAAATAATATCCATATTTTTTTAAACTTGGCATTGTCAAATCAATACTTAAACGTACAGATTGACGTTAATATTTGGGAAAAGAACCTTTTACCTTTTGCCGAAATTTAAGTTTTAAAACACACGCAAGAAAAAGATGACATGTATGCAATCTAGAAGTCTTCATATGACTGAGTTATTGCTTTTAAAATAATTTGTTGCGACTGCGTCATAGGAACACGCTGTATATTATCGCTTCATGGGAATTTTGAAGTATTTTCTCGTTGAATGGTTACAAGTCCAAACAGTTGCGGTTGGATCGGCGATTGAACTAACGGTTTCAATAGTTTGCATTTTATCTATAGCCACCATTTTGCTCAGTTCCTCTTTATTGTGTACTTCCTTATTGTGTTTAAGTTTTTGAGGTGTAAAATCATTGTTGTTCGCATCGTTTGTCAATATAATAAGGGATTAACATGGATGGATTAAATTGAATCTTCTGTTGGTTAATAAGAATTAGTTTTTGTTTTTGTCAATTTATTTATTCATTGAAATATTAATCTACACCAATTTCCAGTATAAGATTAGAATCTTACATTGAGTCGCACTCATCCTGTTGCGTACATCACCCGAGACAGGGATGGTACGTCTCATGCGCATGTGACAGCTCAACGTGCCGGCCGAAGTACGGAAGCGCTCAGATTAAATTCCATTAAACGGTCACCCATCCAGCTACTAACAACCATTGCAACATTTGGGCATACAATTAATAGTCCACCCATTTAGCATCCTCTAATCAAATCTATCACGGCTCAAGTACATTTCTCTGACGTCCCGTATCCTTAGTTGCGCTATCCCCAGGGATATCTAATTTTGCCTATCCCGGGCACAACTCAATTTGTCCGGAACACATTAACGATAACTACGGCGACACGGTTGCGTACTAGACGCATTTTTACGACTGGGCTCGATTCCTTTCCATCGAGTTTCTACTATTTCAATTTGCAAGGAAATTCTTTTTGTATACGCTGCGTACTCAGCTTTGTACCTTACCATGCTGAAACTAAGACCTTTTTAGTTCGGCTGTGTATGTCTTTTGTGACTTTTTGGCCGCAATACCAACCTATCTTCACTGACCACTGTTCAACGGTTGTGTGTTGCGAATTTCTACTCTATTACTTGTTTCCGTAGGTTAGTTTTCGAGTTGGCTTTTGGTTGTAGTTTATCCAGGGGGTCGAAGCGTTAGTGCAGTATTGCGGGTTCGATTCCCAGGTGTGCAGGGTGTGGAGACACGTACGAGGACACTTAAGACGGCCACTCCAAAAATGAAGGGAGGTCCGTCATAAAAATTGGACAGGACAAGAAACTATGGAGACTTTCTTGCTTCAAGAACTGTTTATAAATTGAAACAAGCTATGTTGTAAGCGTTGTTTTTTTGCAAGGAACCTTAATTTATTTTTCTTCGAAAATAAAATAAATTATTTCTTACAATATCAGCTATATGAAAAAAATAAAAGCAATTAAAAAGAGTTAGTTATTATCGAAAACGTAAACGTGTATACATTCATACTTCTGCACTAGAATTCCCTGTGTAGATGGCATGGACAAACACAGAAATACAAGACAAACACCCAAGACCCGAGAACAAATTTCATGCTCACCACATAAAGTGTGCCCCGACCGGGATCAAACCCGGGACCCCCGCCAAATTTAATTTATTTTAAAAACAATAAGTAATAATTTATTATTTGATTAATATTAATTAGAAAATTAATCAATAGGATGTCGGCCCCGAATATACTAGGTGATACGCCATGTTGGAGCCCTTCGGCTGGATTAGAAACTCCAATGTTCAAGAACAAGCAAGAAACCTAGAAAGGAATCCCTTTCCTCTCCCTTTCATGATCAATTTTATAATGCAATTACATTTTATTTGCATTACTATTTTTAAATAGATATTAAAATAAACGTTTACACACTCATACCTCTGCACTAGGATTCCCTGTGTCGCAGATGGCATGGACAAACACAGAAACACAAGACAAACACCCAAGACCCGAGAACAAACTTCATGCTCACCACACAAAGTATGCCCCGGCCGGGAATCGAACCCGGGACCCCTCGCTTCGAAGGCAGGGCTACTACCAACTAAGCCACGGAGCCGTCTGAACTACTATACATGTCGATGAGTGAAGACACATAAGAGGACAGGAGTTTTATATTATTTCTCTTCGTGTTAGTGGCCAACTCTGTTGTCGGAGTTTCCAAGTCGCCCGAAGGCCTCCGACATAGCTTATCGACTAGAATAGCCGGGATATCTCAACGTGCCCTCCGAGGCACTGAAGCGCTCAATTTAAATGCCACGAAACGGTCACCCATCCAACTACTGACTTTGAGATAAGAGTTGCTTATCTCAAATGATCTGTAAAGAACATTGTTATCATAAAAAAATAAAGGAATTTCCAAAAATGTACTCCGTTTTGCGGACATCGGTAATCCGCGGTCAAGATTTTCCTGACCCTAAGTTTAAACTTAAACAATGTTACCCCAACTGACCCTCACATTAAATCAACTACGGTTGTTTTAGATTTCGTAATTTAAGGGCGTTTATCGCAAAATCAAATCTTTAAAGGGTTTCGGACTTCTTTATATTTTTAAATGATATTAGCCCCCTGGGGGTAGTGAAGTAGATAAGAGTTTTGTTCCGATTTATGGTCCATTTTAGGGACCTTTAACTTTAATGCTTCAATTTTAAATAAATAAATAAGTATGTGGATAGATGAATCTACCGTCAAGCAAAGGTGCACTATTTCCTATACTGAGTCGTATTACTGTTGTCATGGGCGTGGGTCACCACTTACCACCAGGTGGGCCTTCAGCTCGTTCCGTCACTAACTCACATATTTTTTTTTTTTAAACTCGCTGTTTTACCCTTCCGGTGAATTACAAGGTGGATAAGACGTAGCATCGTCGTGTCAGAGTGACAGACGCAACGCAATGAGACTTGGGTCTTCCCATACTTTGGTAGGGGACCTGAGTCGTCTGTTCTTATAGGCGGAGGTGACCACTTAATTCAAGTGGGCCTTCAGCTCCACCTGTCAGCAAAAAACTTTTTTTAATTTTACAGTAAAAATGCGAAGATATAGAAATACTTATCATAACAATAAAATTGCAGAATTTTTCAACTCTTTCTTTCACAGAATCTTCAGTCTGATTGTAATCTGAAGATCAGATATCATAACGCTAAGTTAAGTCTTGCCAGATAGGTATCATAACGCTAAATTAAGTCTTATCTTACTGGTTTGACCGTTAAGACAAAGAACATTACGTATCTACTTAGGACATGGTATATAAAACAACGACAATTTTATTATCTGCATTTTAAAACCGGCCATCTTAGATACCGTAAAGGCCCTCGTTCCGAACACCTTACTCAGGTTACAATAAACTTGGCCCCCAAGTAATTGGGGTTGATCGTAAAGCGGGCCAACTTAGAATGGCTTACCCAGCAGGTTTAGAACAACTGACCATAAAGTTTGCTCTGTTTATGCTCCTTCATTGATCTCTCAAAAGATGTATATTATACATGTTTTACAAACATATGAATTCTTTTAAATAATTTGAAACGTCAATTTCTTTTTTAAATAAATAAGTATCTGCGAGAGCATGCGTTCTTTATGGTTCTTCTTAGTTTCAAGTAAACTAAGTTTAAGCGCAAAACTTAGTTTTAAGTTTTAAGCGCTTGGTGGTTATATATAATATATATTTTAAAGATGTATATTATACATCTTTTTCAAACATAATGAAGGAGCATAAACAGAGCAAACTTTATGGTTAGTTTTAAGAACGCATGCTATAGTAGGTAATCATTTATTTAAAAAAATATTGACGTTTCCTAGTGATTTTTAAGAATTCAACGGAAATAAAGATTTTTGAATTTAAGAAGGCATTATTACAAAAATATCACATTGCTTTTTTCGTAATTTCAAAGAGATATCATATTATTTTCACGGTATTAAATGTAAGGTTTCCATTTAGTACTGTGAATTATAATAGAAATTTCTCTCGCAGCTCAGTTGGTAGTGGCTCTGCCTTCTGCGCTGTAGGAAGTGGGTTCAAACTCAAAACTAACATTTGTATGACAAACGTAGATATTTGTTAGACGTACATAGATGTTGTGACAACGCAAAAGATAGTCGCTTTTATGGGCGGCGGTAGCTACTTAACATCAGCCCGTTAGATCATTACTTCACTTGTGTCACATAAAAAACGCATCTTTTAACACCCGCATGAAAGGTGCATGTGGGCGGGAGCATGCGTGATCAAAAACGCATGAATGAAAATGTCCCCAACATATCCGTACATCCGCATGTATATCGCATATCTATACTCGTGCTTCGGAGAGCACGTAAAGATGTTATCTATATTAATATTAAAGATAAAGAGTTTCCTTTTTTTAACGCTAAAAAGTATGTATGGCAATCTGAAGTCAAACACTTTTTTTCGTGTTTATACAAGTCATCAAATGGGATCAGTTGCCCGATTCAAAACATTCATCAGGTCAACTGATCCCGCGGGATAAGTTTGAGCGGCCTCAGTTGACTAAAGAGCCTCTGGCACTACCAGTCGAATTTGAACAATTATAATCGAAAAGAATATGTTTTATTGGCAATAAATGACAAAGTAGGGAATATACGTAATGAGACAACTTAAAAATAATTAATAAAAATATATTTCATTTACTGTGCATCCGAGAATCGTCATTCATTGCAAATTTGATCTCAGCTCAGCTTTATGCTGAATACTTTAAAAGAAATAACTATTCAGCGCTGGTTTTCGGTGAGACCAAACAGCTGAGACATCGCCTCCGTTGGGTATATTAATATTTCATCAATTTCAATTCCTTTTGTGATGATAGCCACACGCATGAGGAAGGCTATAGACTATCTAGCATTACGATAAATTTCTTTAAGTTGGGGGGTGAAACTGCGGGACACAACTAGTCTTACATATGAACTTTGTCTCTTGACAAAGTAACATGAATTCGTCAACTTGCGAGTTTTTTGTTCAAAACCATATAACCTCCAATTATTCTACCCTGTTCTTTAAAACCGTAGTTATTTTAAAAACTATATTTTCCTCAGAGCCCTCCTACTCGGACGATGAAATGCAAATCGCATTAAGGCTGGTCTCATTAGCGGTGGGTGTGGCGAGGGTGGGGCCTGGTGTACTCCTACCTTAAGGATAAAAATATAGGATATTTTGAATTACGGTGGTAATAAAACTGGTATAGCTATACATCGGTTAATAAAAGATTTTAAATTGTTTTTTTATGTGTTCGTCCGAAGTACCCAGTTGCGCCCGTCACCTACAGACGCGAGCAACTGGACCCCCCAAAACATGTAAAATACCCAGTTGCGCCTAGCTACAGACGCGAGCAACTGGACCCCCCAAAACATGTAAAATACCCAGTTGCGCCTAGCTACAGACGCGAGCAACTGGACCCCCCAAAACATGTAAAATACCCAGTTGCGCCTAGCTACAGACGCGAACAACTTGACCCCCCAAAACATGTAAAATACCCAGTTGCGCCTAGCTACAGACGCGAGCAACTGGACCCCCCAAAACATGCAAAATACCTATAATCAGATTGGGCTAAATTCATCCTTATCCGTAGCTTAAGTTCTTCACTGGGTGACGCGAAAGTAGGTAATATAAAGTAGCAGTCGAACTTCTGCCATGTTTCTAGTACTGCCACCACACCTGGTAATCTGCCGCAAAGCAGCGGTGCACTTGCATTGAGTCAGAGAGGATCTAAGTGGTATTTAGATCCACCACTATTATCAAAACAATAAAAAATTAAAGAAAAGGAATTGTCCAAAAGTAGCATTTAAAATCAAGAAAAATAACATGGATGGAAAATATTTTTTGACACAAAACTCTCGATTATAATGAATAACATTAACATTTAATCCGAAATAAAAAATATCGTGTAGTTCTTCTTGAAATTATACCCTATAATAAAAAAAAATCTCGTTTACCCTTTTGTAAACAGAAGGTGAATTAGGTGAGTTAAGGTATCCAATTAGATATTAAAAATTGTTATTGTAGAGATATTTGAAAGATAGGCAAAGTATTTTAATTTACCTTTGTAAGTATTACAAGTAAGTATTAGGTAATAGTTTTAACCTAAGCTCTTTTTCAGGGCGATTGTTACTTACGATTTTTTTTGGCAGACAGTATAAATTGATAATAATAACTGATAAAATTATAGAAACCCAGCAAAAATAAAAATAACAAATCTATGATGCCGAAACTCCGAAAACTCACAAACTAAAATTATTTAGTGTTCTATAAAAACACATTTCTCTCTCTCTGCAACAACCGTGGTCAGACATAATACTAAAGAATAATTATAATAATACAAAAAAAAAAATACAAAAATTACAAAAATTGTTTATTTACTAAAAACATAGCTTACACAATAAAACATAATAATGTTTATTTGCGGAAACACATTTCACAATGTAACTTAATTGACCAACATAAAACAAATAATACAAGTACCTAAGTTAACTTAACATGCAATTAAGTTCGGTTTGTGGCATCCACACTAAGTAAGTACTTGTGTTGTGGACACCGCATAACCTTCCGAAGATACGAGTAATCTCGTTTAGTAATCGAAACTGAGGTACCTACATTCCCATCTTGTAAATCATAATACTTTACGCAGCAGACTAAAATATTAACATGTCCTTTCTTCCACAGCATCCTCGAGCTACGGAAAGAGAAGAGTAGAGACGCAGCCCGCTCCAGGCGAGGGAAAGAGAACTACGAGTTCTATGAGCTGGCCAAGATGCTGCCCCTCCCGGCCGCCATCACTAGCCAACTCGACAAGGCTTCCATCATCAGACTGACGATCAGCTACCTGAAGCTTCGCGACTTCTCAGGACACGGGGACCCGCCGTGGAGCAGGGACGCACCACCGTCAAGTAAGACATTGAAAGGTTTGTGTGTCTTTCAATTTATCACTTTCAATAGGTTGTAAGATTCACTAATTAAGTCAAGTTGCTGTTTAATTTATCCAGTTAATTTGTTTGGCGATTTGTTTCAATTAAAGGGCAGAAGATAAAGTTAAGTATAAGTAACTGATCCTTCCATCATCTTCCTGCCCTTATCCCACATTAAGTGGGGTCGGCACAACATGTAATATTTTTCTTCCATTTCCCTCTGTCAGACGTCATCTCAGTACTCACTCCTTTCTTACGCATATCATCTTTCACACAATCCATCCATCTTTTCTTTGGCCTACCTCGTGTCTTATATCCTTCCACATCAATAACTGCTCCTTCCATACATTTAAAAATGTAGTAGATCTAAGGAATTCTCTCTATCAGCAGCCTAATTTGAGTTGGAATTTGACATGAGCATTTTCCTCATAGGTCTTAGGTATGCAAACATAAATGCTTTAGACATACAATATTATCAGCTTTTCGACACCCTAGCGGTGTCAAAGATTCTCTTTACTTTTTACCCAAACGTCCCAAACAGCAGTGAGCCAAGCCGATATTCGTACCTAAGTGGTGTCCTTGGTTAATAGCCGGTCGAGCGCCTCACGCCCTCACCGAAAGCCCACGTAAAGTTTTCAAGGCCATCTGTGAACAACAACGTAAAGTCCAGTTTAAAACAATGGGACCAGCAATATTTAAGAAATCGTCCTTATGAAATATATCTTCTATAAACATTAAATAGCTTAGCAGAAATTCAAATGATTTACTCAAGTTTATTTAAAGTCACCACGGTCCCCCTGTAGAACTATGCAAAATATCTGCTTGTCGGTTTAAAATAACTGAGGAGGGTTGGCAAATCAGATTTGCCTTCGTCAATTCATTGTGCGCTAACAGAGTTAACGCGCCCCTGTACCGATGGCAGGACAAGCAACACGGCTAAAGAAAGAGTTATTTTTTTAATTTGATACGAATTATTTTTTACGTATGAAAGATTTTCACGGCCAATGTTTTAAGAGGTTGAATTAAATGGCTCTGTGATAACAAAATAAATTTAAATGGCAATACAATTTGATAAAATCTAGTTAACTATTCATAAAAATTAAAAAAGAACATCATGATCATAGAGGCTACTTAAAAAGAACAAAAAAGGTAAAAAAAATAAAAAAATAATTTACTGTCAGATTATTAAGGATATTGAAGCTGAATTAACTCACCGCTACTCACGTCTTCTTGCCCACGTTAGTGTAACCCACAAGGCGAAAGTGGCCTAACCTAAGTCCGTAATGGGGGAAAAAAGCGTCAATCTATTGATATGTTCATCTTTTGTTATATTATCAATAGAGCTATGTATTCATTTATTTTAATAGTAAAGGAACGACATCTATAAATTTTTTTATTGGTGCTTATAAGCCTTTGGCCAGGGCCTCGTCAGAGTCAGCATTGTGTGGTGACCAAGTCTCTCAGACACCGAATTTTACCTTTAAGATTCTGGAAAACCATTGCTTAATACTCATACACTGTACGGAAATGCCAGCTTACTCACGGCATTTTCCATCACCAGTTTTGAGGACGTGGTATGCATCAAAATCGAGAAATTGGGCTCAAATGACTGGACATTCAAGGCAACGATACCTTGAATAAAATGTATGTACCATTCGCGAAGTCATCATGTCATACGAGACCGTGACAACTAAGACGTAAATACGCTAAATTTCAGTTGCAGTTTCTAAATCGGACAAAAATTGTTTTTTCTTAAAAACCTAAACATTGAAATAAATAATTAAATTTAAAAAAAATACTTACTCATTCATGCCCCTGCAATAGAACTCCTTGCATTGTAAGAAGCATAGAAAAAAGACATACAGAAAAAAAAATTCCAAACATGAGAACAATCTTAATGCAACAATTTAATTGAACAAATTAATCATGTAATAGTTTGCCCCGGGACCTCTTGCTTCGCAAATTCCTCAATTATGGGTTTCTTGTTTAATCTTCCCATAATAAGGGTTGTTTAGAATTTGAACAAACGCCAAACTTAGTAATAAGAACGCGAGATCTTTCAGGCACATATTTATTTTAAAAAATTGTGACTTTCCAATTTTTTGTTAAGAATTCAATGTATATTCAAATTTTTGACTTGGCAGTAATCAACTAAGCTAGTACCTAACCCTACATACTTTCACGCGAAAATTTTTTTGTATGAGTATCATTATTCTTGCGACTCGATGCTGGCAAATCGTGGATAATTACCACGATAGTTACAAAGGAGGCCATAAATGTAATTTAAAAAAAACTCTACATACGATACTGACATTTTCCGTAAAAAAGCAGCCAGCTTTATTGATAAATCAGATAATATTGGGAAGCGAGGCGAGTACGCAAATAAATACGCCTTGGGGAGACCTATTCAACGTAATACCTCAAAAAAATTACCTATTCTCCATCGGGAATGCAGAGGTTTGCGAGTCAATATCACACATGTGATTCTGGGGGGTTTTATTTGTTTTGAGGGTAGATCTATACGTGGTTTTTTTATCAAGAAATATTTAAACTTTATTATTGACTAGACTTTGCCCGCGAATCCGTTCGAGTGCATTTATTTCTGAATTAATGTTACCCTAGTCCATATTTTACCCCTAAAAACGTGTATGTAAAATTTCATGATTATTAGTTGAGTAGTTAAGTCATGCAGGGCGTGACTTTTTAAAAAATTTATATATTATATATATCCCAATTTGAATTCAAATGGAATCCAGTTCCAGTTTGGTAGACGTAGCAATGTTGTAGACCTCGTGTTTTACACGGTTCCGTAGCTTAACTGCTAGTAGCCCTTACTTTGAAGCGCATCGCGGATTTGATTCTCAGCCAGGGCTAATAAATTTCATGCTCACTTTATTCTCGGTTCTGGGGTGTTTGTGTTTTGTGATTGTATTTGTGTCCTACTGCAGGTGTGTGTGTGAGTGTCAAAAAGTCTTTATTAGTTCTCTCAGCATAAGACATTTCTTTTTTAATTTGAAATTAACTTTCTTTATCCGTTGTGTTAATTCACAATTTGACAATTAGCTGCTAACGACATTTGCGCGAAAATCTGATAAAATAATTATTTTCAGTTCTTTTTTTAATTTTCCTTCAACTTCCATATAAACCTGATTTGTATATGACGAATATATATTTGTATATAGGTTTCTCGAGTATTTCCAAGTGTGTCGAATGGCACTTATTAATGTGTGTATGTTTGTTACTCCTTCACGCTCAAACAGCTTCACGGATTTGGATGAAATTTGGTACCAGGATAGCTTATATTCTGGGTTAACACATAGCTATATTTGATCTCGGAAAACCGCGAGTAATACCGCGGGGCACAGCTATAACATAAACTAATAAGTATTCCAAAGCACAGCTAATGCAAACATGAAACAAAAATAACTCACACGCGCAAACGAGCATAAATATTTCGTGATCCATTTAAATTACTCCCATTTTTCTGCTTCCCCCAAACATACACCTTGACAAAGAGCTTTTTTAACTCGCACTGTTCCTAAATTCGTAACAAGTGTACCAATAAACCACCCCAACAAATCCAATTTTGCCCCCTAATACCTCTAATGCGACCACGGGGCGAATCACTACGTATGCCGTTGTCATTTTAACTCGATTTTCAAACATCCCTACCCACCTACATTCAAATAAAAATATTCGACACAATAAAATATAGCGTTTAGGGTGTCAAAATTGTCTCACAAAATTTTGGGGGACAATTTTTCAGTTCACAATGTAGTTGCGTAGGTAATGATTTAGTGAGCAACTTAGAAGAATGTACGACAGTGTAAAATTGCCATTTGAACTTTGCAGCGAATACGATTTGAATTTGAATTTGGTTTCTATCAGCTAGTATAAAAAAAAATCTTTAGCAAAATAAAAACTTAGCTCTTGTTATGAATAACAGTTTATTCTTGTTGGATAATATGTTTTTATTCATATTAAACGAGCTGAATCTACTCATCTGGTACAAGTCATGGAGGCAAAATGATTGCGGCCAATCTCTTACCTTCAACGAGTATCAACCTGACTAGCTCCGTATCAGCCTGTGATTCCACTACAAGGAAACAGGCATATTCTCGACAAGTGAGAGTGAATGGGCTTTTATCTACCACGGAGCCCAATCCAGATTGGTAGGCGTCATGTCTGCGAATTTTTGGTTCAAAGACATGCCGGTTTCATAATGTTTTCCTTCACCCTTTTTTTAATGTGACATAATTATATTTTTCAAGCGAAAAAATGGTGCACGTCTGTATTTGAACCAGGGCCTTTCAGATTGAAAGTCAGCTCTTGAACGACCAAACTCGCTTTCCAATCAGCTCAATAGTACCAGAATTTTTTAACTGTATAAGCTACACGTAGGTATATACAAAATTTCACTTTAACAGAAAGTCGTTAATTTGTCTTTAATATCAATACTGACAGTAATAAAAGCTAATAAAATTAATAAAGGTAAAAAAATCATATTTTTTTTAATTTGAAGTGAAATCAAAATACGAAAGTTCAAATAAAGGTACAATCACACCTCGTCTGTCAACATACAAATAAACGAACTGGCCATTAAAAAAAACTAATTAATCCTGTAGGGCTGCCCCCCAGTAACAATACGCCGTCAAATTCGGCCAAAATTTTTAATCTAATCAATTAACAATCAGTGCAAGCGATACACCGCTTGTTAGTGCTACTTATTTGGCGAACGTGACTGGGTTATTCAAATTGTGGGGTTCGTTTGACGATTTCGTCTGGTTGGTTTAATTGGTGTTGCCAGTGTGCGTCTGTCAAATTAGCGGTGTCTGGTTGTCATCGAGATTTGGCAACTTTAAAGATAGGTACCGCTCGACTCATTTCATATTTGGAGCGTGGTTAATTCTCAAATTGGCTTTCGCTGTTTTCAATTAGTATGGCTCATTGGGTAAATAAATTATGGTGATGTAACTGATTATTTTAGGTGTTATTTTTAATAGTTTTGCAATAGACGCTTGCTAAACAATATTTCAGCTGTTTTTATTAATTACTTCCTCTACTTTGTTAATAATGATGGCTACTGGAAATTCCGACAGAATTTTTTACTTTATTATTATCCAGAAACTCATTTAAATTGGTAATAAAAGGAACAGACAATTAATTAATTGACTTGATGGTTTCTATTCTGAAACATAAAAATGCGAAAATTTAGCATAATTTACGATAATGGTCATGATAATTAAACATCTTGAATTCGTATGAAATCAAACGAATCAAAACACAAAAGTTTCTTTCATAAGCTTGCACAAATGCTCGCTGCGCCAGGGAATTGAACCTAGGAAGTGGGTTGAAGAATATTAGTTGGAATTGGTGAAGTAAAGCATTGAATAAGCACAAGCAGGTGAATAAATCATATTCACTCTAGCTTGTGTCCAAATAGAAACATGACTCAAACTGTTTTATTCGTTTAAACCTCAAATATCGTTTGGACTTAATATTAGTTGTTAGCCAAGAAAAAAAAAATGTAAAATAAAATAAAAATACGGGAAGGAAATTTTGTAACAATTCCTCTATAGATTATTAGATCTATATAGATCGTAGATTGTGTTTTCATCGCATGTCTCTCTAAACATTTTATTTCCTTCGCATGTAACAATACCTACACAACCAATTTTTTTTGATACGAAGGTACGTATATTTGGACGACACGCAATTGTCAAGTTGTCCATTTTATGACGGCTCCTTGGCTTAGTGGTAATAGCCCTGCCTTCGAAGCGAGGGGTCCCGGGTTCGATTCCCGGCCGGGGCACACTTTGTGTGGTGAGCATGAAGTTTGTTCTCGGGTCACCTGCAACACAGGGAATCCTAGTGCAGAGGTATGAGTGTGTAAATCTATAGTACGTGTTAGGTTTCCTTGGTAAAAAAATAAACTGAAACCTATCATTATGATTTATGTTAATATATATTATAGCTCAGTCATAACACAAAGCCTGCCCCGGCCGGGATTCGATCCCGGGATTTCGAAGGCCTTCGAGTTAGAACGTTTTATTAAAATAACAATGTTATAACCTGTCTTCGTTTCTACGTGATGAAGGTACCAGTTCCCGGACATCCAATATATCGCGTTAACCCGAAGGCGATAGTCCAAGGCCCCCTTTATTTATTGTTATTTTTCTATTTCACCGGCAGATGTGCTGTATGATTTACGGGCTGCCGTATTACGAACGTGAATTATAACTGTTTCTTAGCTGGTCAGGGAAACATTGTTGGCTAGTTTTTAAATAATGGCCAAGAGAGAAACATTGTTGGTTGGTTAGTTTTTAAATAATGGCCAAGTATGAAAAATTGTTGGTTGGTTGGTAAAATAACGGGCAAGAAAGTTGCGTAAACTGGCCTTATAGCTAAGTTGGTTGTAACTGTGCCTTCTGTGCTGTAGGTCGTGAGTTCGATTACTTAGTAGAAGCTTTCGTGTGCCGAACATAGATCTTTATTCTGTGTCTGGCTGTTAATAGATTTTATATAAGCATGTATTTACAAAAAAAAAATAGAAATATAAGTATTGTATTAGTAAGTTCCAATAGTTCTTAGTGAGTTACGTATGCTTAGATTAGGGCTAGATGGCGCTGTGTATTAATCGACGAATATTTGTTTAAACTTATTATTTACTCTTCAACTTTGTCTTCGGTTCATAAAACAATATAACCTGGATAAAAAGTTTTACCAAGATGAAATTACACGATTTAAAAGCCATTGCAGTCGCATAAAATATGAACACGTTTGGCAGCCGCGACGTCTCGAGCCCTACTGCCATAAATCACGCGTGCTGCCGCCAAGCGGCAATATGTGGAAACATGTGTTTACGTAGGAGTTAATTTGTCGAATTTATCTCCTTGTCTCGGGTACGGGATTGAGAAATATTGCTATTGTTGAGTTATGTTCGTTTTCTTGTTTATACGCAATTTTTTGATACATTTATTCAGGCAGCTATTTAAATTTTGCGTGACATACTTCAAGATTACTATTTTGAGTATGCTCTATTTTAAAAATCATCACGCTAATATTAGCGAAAGTTTCTATGTATGTGTTTGTTTGTTACACTTTCAAGCTCAAACGGCTCAACGGATTTAGCTGAAATCTGGTACCACGATAGCTAATGTATTACCTGTGCATTAATCCAGGATTCATACTACTTTTAACTCCGGAGAACCGCGGTTTTAGGTTGCCAAATGAGTAACTAAAAGTAGCAGCAGAACTTGTTCCAAGCTGGTCCAGAAAAGTACTGCCTACACACCTGGTAATATGCCACCAAGCAGTGATGCACTCGTGTTACTGTGTTGGCAGGGCGCTGGTAAAATCACATGTGTATGAGACGTTATATCTCGTTCTCGGGTGACGGGCGCAACGGGGTGCAACTTGGGTCTTCTCATATTAAGGTCGGGGAGGACCTTAGTTGTATTGCTATCGTTATGGGCGGACGTTACCACTAAACATCAGATGGACTTTCAGCATCTCCCTTAATATCAGTAGTATAAAAAAATTTATAATCTTCACAACTCAAAGCTACTCATCTACAATCAACTCAGTTGATAGTAGCTCCGGCTTTTGCGCTGTAGGCTGTGGGTTAGGTGGTCCGATGTTTGTTCTATGTTTAGGTGTTAATATGTATGTATGTACGAGAAAAATTCTAAATACGTATTATATCTGGTTCCCATAGCATTAATATTGAATGTACAGAAGTTAAGCCACGCGTAAAGCTTTATTTCAACATCCGTATAAACTCTCCAAGCAATTTTCTCACATTCTTCACATCCTATAATAATCTTCTTGGGTTAAACTCCTCGACTTTTATTCCCGGAATTCCCGCAATAATCTAACCCTTTAATCCCGCTGTAATGAACCGAGATAGAGGGTATTAGGTGCCCGCTTGCTTTGCACCACTTCTCTACATTTTCCTTATACGTACTAAGATACCTTAATAATGTGCATATGGAGCTCCTGTCACACGTTATGTGCCCACGAATATGTTTATTTGAACTGTAAAATTTGCCATGTCCAAACGATACTTGAGATCTAAAGGAATAAATAAGTTTGACTGTAATAAAGTCATGTAGGTTGTTTAGCTAATGAAAAATGTATATATATACATATGTCAGTAAATTACGTAATTTAAACACGTTAAAATACCTGCAATAAGATTCCCTGTATTGCAAGCCATAAACACCCAAGTCCCGAGACGAGAATCGAGCCCGGCACCTCGCTTGAAGCTGGGTGGAACCAACTAGGCCACAGAGATATTAATAACACCGTACATCTTTTAAATTGTAGAGTAAGAGCATTATAAGCAACGCACCGGCAACGTCACTGATGTTGCAGTAGTCAATAGGCGACGGTGATCACTTACCATCAGGAGGGCCGTAAGCCTGTTTGCCTACTAATAACATAAAAAAGCAACTGACTATAATGATACATGTACATAGCCAAGAACAAATGTTATGTTCATCATACGAATCAAGCGAGGTCCTAGGTTTTATCCACAGCTGGCGCAAACTTTGTAAGATGAGCATGACTTTTGTTGCCTTTTATTTTTGTGTAAAACATCGGGTAATAATATAAGAAACAACAAAATGAACAAACAACTCACTGGCAAAATATATCCGAATCCCAAAAAAACAAAATCATCCGCAAAAACTATAGCAGACCGATTGTATTATATTGCTTATTTTCAATCCGTCCGCGCCATTTTGTCCGGTCGCCCGGTGCATCACAATAATCGCCCTATGCGATTCTATATTGACACTACGTGTCCCGAATCCCGGAACATTTTCCGGGATTTCGTCGAATTTTTATTCGGTATCGATTTTCGGCCGGCCCTTTCGGCCCCCGCGGTCGAAGGGTTGACCATCCGTGTAATTGGCCAGTTACAATTCATTATTCCGTTTCATCGTGATTTTGGCGCGAAAATAACGTGACATTTTTGAGATTGATGTATTAAATGTATATCTCTTTTAACCACAGACAAAAAATGCACTAATATTTAAAAAGGGAACGTTTCTCAGAACGGTTTCTTTTATGCCTCGGATCATATTGGGTTTTGTCTGACTCTTGATTAAAAGCGTCGTGCATTGAGCGATTAGGCGTTGTCATTCTGAATTGTATTAATCCTTTATTTCCTCCTCTTTTTTTTTTAATTCTTTGTTGGTAAGCATCACTTACCAACAAAGAATTAAACATAAACATAAACGTAAACATACTCATACCTCTGCACTAGGATTCCCTGTGTCGCAGATGGCATGGACAAACACAGAAACACAAGACAAATACCCAAGACCCGAGAAAATACTTCATGCTCACCACATAAAATGTGCCCCGGCCGGGAATCAAAAAAATCATTTTTCAGATTTTCGTCTGTACGTGTGTGTTTCGGATAATTTCCGATACGGCTTGACCGATTTTAAAGGGATTTTCGCTGGCAGATAGCTCATGTTATAGGCTATTTTTACTTTGAAAAAGAAAAATATTTGATTGCGAGATAAGATTGACCATTTTGAAAAATTGTAACAAGTCAAATTGGCGTGATGTTATGTTATCAAAATGTCAAAAACTCACCTCAAACTACGGCCTAAACTTTTGATGCCCCAAAAGAAAAGTCCCAAGATGTCCAAACTTTCCCCTAAGAATAACACCCGTTGATTGGCATCCCCAGAGGGCGCCACTTGACCGGGGTAGCTCTTAATGAAGACTTACCGCCCTTTGTAACCTTTAGGGCTATCTTTTGTTTAAATATGCCGCTGGTGACCGGTTCATTGAGCTTGAAGAGTAGTTCCATCATTTCACAAATAAATAAATAAATATTCTTGGACATTTCACACAGCGCCATATAGCCCCAAACTAAGCATAGCATGTAGTATTGGAACTAGATAACATACTTATATAGATAGATAAAATACTTATATACCACTTTTTTTTTGTTGTAAATTCATACATATAATGCACGACACCCAAACCTGTGTTTGGGTGTCATGCATTATATTTTAAACCAACATGTTACACAAATGACTGTCCTGAGTGGGAACCCTACAGCGCAGAAGGCAGACCTACAATCTACTAAGCTGTGAGGCCGGTCAACAGTTTATGGATGTTATCTGCCATAAATGATTATTATTATTTACCTAAGCAAAAATAAGCATAGCTTGTACTATGGGAACTGAATAACTGGTAGAATACATATATAGTTAGACACAGAACAAACGTTTATATTCGTCACACATATGCTTGTCCAAGTGAGAATTGAACCACGACCTACAGCGCAGAAGGTGAGTTAACCAACTGAGCTTTAAGACCAGTCAAAACATCCAACATTGGGGATACAGAGAAGACCATTCCCTCCTATTAGGCGTGAGTTTTATTTAATTTCGTCTTGTGAAAACAGTACCTACCCCTCCGCAAATGTTGGTTTTGCGGACGCGGACATGTCGAAATGGACAAATACGACCAAATTATTGCTTTTCTCGATATAAATGGGAGGATTCCCGGCAGATTTCGAATAAGCTTGCGCTGATATGAACATTCGGGAAGGATTCGCAACTATTGTTGTACAAGGTGCAATTATTTGCTTAAGGATAAAATGATTTTATTTATTTACAAACATAACACATTTTTTTACACATAAAAATTAAAAACTACAAAAAAAAAACAACGTTAACACACTCATACCTCTGCACTAGGATTCCTTGTGTCGCAGATGGCATGGACAAACACAGAAACACAAGACAAACACCCAAGACACAGGGAATCCTCGTGCAGGGAGGGGTATGAGTGTGTTAAAGTTAAAAAAAAAATCTCGCCCAAGTATTTTAGTATTTGTTATTATAGCGGCTTCTTCTTCTATAACAGAAGAAAGAAGAAGAAGTTATAGAAGAAAAAGAAGTTATAGCGGCAACAGAAATAAATCATCTGTCAAAATTTCAACTCTCTAACTATTACGATTCATGAGATAGTTACAGTCTAGACAGATGGACAGACGGAGAGCGGAGTCTTAGTAATCCCGTTTTACCCTTTGGGTACGGTACCTAAAAAGGACCTCAGAATTATTTTCTCTCAATCTGACTTGCTCACCGAATAAAATGGCTCAGTTTGGTGTAACCGCAGTCCAGGTCTTTGCTTCTTGTCAAATCGATCGTCTCGTGGTCGAGAGCTTCATTTAGTGGTCACTATTGGGGTGTTTTATTAAATTTGCCCATTTAAAGGGGCGGTAATGATGCTCGTGTGCTTGTTGGATAAAAGTAATATGAGATGTTAAGCTTTTGAGTTCTTTTTTCACTTTAAAAATTATATAGACGTTGCTTAGTTGGCAGTCTGAATTCGAAGGGGTCCTGGGATCGATTCTGGGCCGGGGCAAGCTTTGTGGCGAGCATGAAGTTTGCTCTCGGGTTTTCGGTGTTTGTGTACGTGCTACTAGATACGCAGGGAATACAAGTTCAAGTATAAGTGTGTTTTTGATGTGTATTATCAGGGTAGTTTGCGTTCGCACCTACTTTTAATTAAAGCTTGTACCTACTATTCAATACCTTAGAGATTAGTTTTGATCCAAAATTTAGATCCTATCCGATATACCAAGCTTTTGAAACTTTTGATGGAGAACAAAAACACCAAATATATTAATTAAACATTATATACAACTTTTCCTACTAGTTTTTAGTTTTGGATATTGCCAAAACAAGTTTTCCCATCAAAATCAATAATCAAAATACTGTTACAAAGTTGTTGAAATAAAACCGATTTCAACAAAATTTCTATGGGATTAATTTTATCTAAAATGACGGAGGTTGAGAAAACAAAACAAAAAAAATGTACCGATTGATAACATCTTCTTTTGGAAGTCAGTTGAAAAGGTCGCAAACTTTATTTATACCTAAGGAATCCGTTTCATCACATCTCTACCGACCACAGACTTAATATCTTCTTCATTAAGTTCAGCTAACACCAATTACATGGGGTTGCCAACATCACCGAAACGAGAAAATTATACGAAGTCTTAGCGGTCTTAATAAAAATTTGTTGGGGCTGATGGAACGTAATCAATTCTATTTATTTCTAGTTAACTTAAACCGTTTATATGTTTTATTTTTTTGCCCTAAAAACCTATTTTTATACTTAAATGAAGGAATCTCTGATATACTTAAAACAATATACAGAAAGAAGTGTCTGATTTAAAAATAGAAAAAAAACGTACTTCAATTCTTTCATCTCTTATTTCTCACCCTACCATTTAAAAAAAGAAACAAAATCAGTAAATCTAAATCGGTATACAACGGGCGAAGGAAAAAGTCACTTACTTACTTAGTAAGTTACTTGGATGACATATTTCTTGTAGTTATTTTGATTTAACTACCAAACTATTGAACCGATTTTAATAATTTTTTAGGACCAATCTGAAAGCATATTTTTTCAAATAAAAAAATAATTTTCAAAATCAGTTGATATCTTGAAGTTCTTATTTTTTGCTTTTTATGTTACACATGTTGGATAACTGGGTTAGTGGGTGACACAGGGTTCTCCGTCTTATCATTGTCACTGTCCTCTGTGACAATGATAAGACGAAATGTAATATCGGCTTTCGTATGTGAAAATTACTACGCCTCAATTTAAACATGTCGTAACTTGTTAAGACTAGTCTCTAATTCTATGAAGAGTATTCATAGATTTAGATTTCAATTCATACATCATATATTGAGTGTTACAGCGAAAAAGGTCAAAATACGCGACAATTTCATAAGAAGTTCACATGATTCGGTTAGTCTATATATAACAACGAGATGCTGAGATAGTCCGCTTCGTGCTTTATTACGATTTAATTCAACAAAACAGAGAGAATACCTCCTTTGATATGCCGCCTTGCATGTTGTGTAGGGTGAGTATGGTGTCAAACTTATTTAGGAGATGTTTGCCCGTAAGAAAAAACTAGGCAAGTGAAATTTAGACATACACCTAGGTTTTTATACTAAACTGATGTCCAGTTCCCATTTAAAAGTAACGGACGTTCGTGGGTAGATTACCATAAAAATATCGTTATTTTTTTTATACGGAAATATGTCTTATAGTTAAGTAAACAACGTAAAACGGTTTCTGTGTAGTTTAAAGAAAAAATTTGAATTACATGTCTGTATTCTTTTTTGCGTATGTCTGATTTTATTAGAAATAAAATTATGATTGATGATAAAACTTTTAATTAACTATCTCTTGTAGGTCGTCCTTTTATTCTTTAATATATAATATATTTTTTTGAATCTATATCTTTCATGAAAACATCAAAATTTGTCCTTAGCGCCATTGAATATACGTAAATAGGGCTCGAGTAAAGGTAACCTTAACAAATGCCTAACTAAAACATGACAACTGACCATAATTTGACATATTTTATGTATATAAAGGAATTCTATTGTGTACACACACACACACACACACAAAAATTTTAACGTGTCCAAATGATTCTTGATCTAGAAGGCTAAAAATTTTTAAAATTGTAGTTTATTAGTTATTTTGGCTCTAAGGCCAAAATAAAACTTGAAAAAAATAATTATTCGGAAGGTATCTAGACAATTCCTAGTTTGTCCTAGTCCTAAACTCGAAAGTTTTAAAGTCTCGTAAAAACCCTAAAGTATGCAAACCCTAGTCGCCTTCGGATAAAGTCATAGCAGAAACTGTTGTTCTGTTTGTACTATTTTGAAAAGTAAACTTACGATCGTCTGATATTACAATAATACTTTTTTATTGCTTTAATGCAGTTTTTAATATCTTAGTTTTAATTTGTTGATATTTCCTGTCTGATTTTAAATAGCTCTTTTATAAGATAGCGCTTGTAGTTTTTTTTTTAAATATACCTCTTTGTATCTTCTAAATCGTGCGTTCTCAAAACTAAGTTTAGCGCTCTTCAAACCCCATCCTCCCGTCCATGGGGAAGAATTAGCAAGAAACCTATAACATTATAGTAAGTCAAATCAACCTAGTCTTAACTACTAAGTAGATACAAGTAGTTACAAGCTCGCATGTTTGTCTTCACCGCGCACGATTGTCTGTCACGACCTGCCCAAGTCTTGTACTCTGAAGTTGTCACTTTCATACTCATGATGACTGTTTGTCTGTTCATGGTGGAGAGAAGGCGTAGATAGATTTTATTGTACACCTCACAGTTAAGATCATCATCAGCCTATGCTAGTCCACATAACCTCTCCTAGTGATGCGAAATGATAGTAATACTTCCATTTAGAATTTCTTCGCTTCGTTCTTCTCTAAAGCGTTGGATACGGTTGAACAAGAGATAATCTTCGTAATAAGAATGCATGATCTTATAGGTACATCTTTGTTTTATTTAGTGATTTTCATCTTTTAGTAATTGAACGGAAATATAGATTTTTGACTTTGACCTTGTTAAAATTATCTATTATAAATCAATCCGTAAAAGTGATGTTTCAAAGAATTTTTTTATGAATTCAATGTAAGTAAAGTATTTTGACTTTGACTTTGACAATGCAAACCGTCAATTTTATAAACAGAAAGGTCGAAGACAAAGAAAGCTTTGCTTTTTTTTTACGACTCTGTGGCTTTGTTGGTAATAGTACTGCCTTCGAATCGAGGGTTCCCGGGTTCGATTTGCGGCCTCTTTGTGTAGTGAGTATGAAGTTTGTTCTAGGGTCTTGGGTGTTTGTCCATGCCATCTGCGATACAGGGAATCCTAGTGCAGTGATATTAATGTTTAAACTTTTTAAACAAACACAAATAATCAAATGTTTCCTCTCTATAATATTAGTGTAGATGAAATAAAGAATCTTTTCTCTCTTTTATAAAATAATAAAGATTCTCTCTAAACAATATTATAAGGTTACACAGCTGAGGGTAGTGGTCTGTCGCCGTTAGTCATGTAACCCGACACCGCGATACAATCGTGACAGAGTGGCGAGGCGGACAGAAGCTCGTGGTAGCTCACTTGACGGACTTATGATAGCTCAGTTCCATCTGAAAACTCGCTGGTCTGTTTTTTGTCTATCTTCTGAAATGTTGTCGTAGATTACACTTTTTTATGCGTACAAATATTATATACTTACATCGAACGTATACTGAAATCTTAAATACTTTTGGGGGGTCCATCCTCTGGACGGTGCTACAGGAGTAACAAAATATAGCAGTAGAACTTGTGCAAAGATCGTCCGGAGAAATACTGCATTCTCACCTGGTAATCTGCCGCCAAGCAGTGATGCACTCGCATTGCTATGTCTGGAAGGGTGAGGGTGCCAGTGAAATCACATGCGCATGAGATCTAACATCCCCGACTCGGGTGACGGGCGCAACGGGGTGCGACTTTGGTCTTCTCATCTTAAGGAGGATCTATCACATTGCTTTGTTACGAGCGAAGGTAACCACTTAATATCACATGTGCATTCAGATCGTCCCGTCACTAAGGCCACATTAAAAAACGACATTTGTTTGACAAATAACCACGTTGTAAAATAGGTGCAAAAACCATGAAGTAAACCGTCCATTCTCTTTGTTTCAGGAGCCCAAAGCAGAAGAACGCCGGCAGGGCTGGCCATGGAACTGTTCGAGCAGCACCAGGGCACACACATACTCCAGGTACAACAGCACCACATAATTAAGTCTAAAATCTTTTATGCATAGTTAGAAACTGAGGCAGTTTCTTCTGAAAAATTTCAGGCACCAAAAAGACTGACAGGATAAAATTTTAAGGGTTTTTTTTAGTTGGATAAGGAACTCGCACATCAATGTGCGAGTATTTATCCCCTTTGACTGGTTTATAGTGGCGTGGAAATCAGAAATCGCTCGTTCAAAGTTGACAACTATTTAGAAAAAAAAATTGCGTTACATATACATAGGTAGGATTGAAATGGATATAGTTTAGTAACCGCAAAAAAGGTTAAATACCACTCAGCGTGTGCTCCAGCAGTGGTGTTGCTATTTAGCACTGGTTTGGGGTGATCTTGCCCCCTTGGATCATTGGCCTATACGCTCTTACGCCAAGTATTTAGGTTGAAGAAAGTCATCAGTGCCAAGCAATGCCAAATTATTCAATCACGCACCTCGATGACTCATAACGTCACGACCAAACGCTAAGTGAATTGCTTGACTAATGAAAAGCATGCAGCAACTTCGATCAGATTTACTTTCGTCATCAAACGAGAAATATTACATTTGTACTTGAACCTAAAATAGATCTTTGTTCATAAAGGAACCTTTCAATCGAAATTGACCGACTTAACGCCGTTTGGCGGACAAAGCTCACAATGCAGCCAATACAAGTGTATGATTTACGAAATTCTAATTTAATATTTCGTAGATTTCGCTAAATTTCAAAACGAAATTAATCGACACACGTTTTCTGGGACAATCGGTAGGGTTGAGAAAAAAATCTATTATCTGTCGTATTCAATAGTAAATTATCATTTTGCAATCACTCTGTCGCTATAATGTGGGTGCTGCGGTTTCTGTTCTGAGGTTTTGTATACGTGATTCCTTGCTTCCATTTATTTTTTGTATGAACTACTACTTTTGCGGTACTGGGTGTAGACTATTTGTAAAAAGTTTGTACGTGAACGCACTGCCCGTTGCGATATTTCAATAATCTTGACAGAACAGACAGAGCGACTATCGTGTCGGAATGGGCCTGATGTTAAGTGAATACTGCTGGCCATAAACAACAAAATACGTAAACGAAATTCATTCGACAAATATAATTTCAGATAGATTTGTATGGTTATCTCTCAGATGGACACATTAAACGTCAAAATTCAATATGACTACACAAAGAAGGCGATTGATGAATTTCGTAAACTAGAGACACGTCTCTCCAACAAAAAACTGAGTGCAAATCGACAATGTCTACGCTCGCCTATCATATTTATTTTCCTTTCTTCACTATCATTCCGTATAAACGCATATTTTGTATAAGAACTGTTCGTCATTATTTATTTTGTCAACCGTGCATCTCATTAAAATTCGAGATGAGATCGCAGATTTAAATTCGAATGGAAGAACCTAGAGGCGATAGTGGTATTCGCGGAAAGTGTTTTATTATTTTATTACAAATTACACATATTACACAAATAATTTATTCAGTTCTATAGAAATGCAATTCTATAGGAATGCGGCTATATGCTTTGATTATTTTTTATTACTCTATTACGCGTTTGGAGTGCCATGCATTTTTTTATTAAATGATGATAAATTTAAAGAAAAAACTGCGGTTGATAATATAGGTACACCTATTTTTAAATTTTCATCTAACTATATAGATCAACAGTCGACAGCCTCCGAATAAAATGGCTATGACAAGCGACTAGACGCAGAGGACGAAACTGTTATGATTACATTTTTACCACTAGGTAACATAAATAAATAAAAAACACGCGTACCATCAAATAGGCAGTTTCAAACTAACCTTTTGTCAAAAAATTTGAATACCAAAAAATAACAATTCAATCAAACTCACTATTGTACTATCCAATTAATTCAATAACTATTGTATGTTTTTTTTTAATATTGCTTGTATATATCCAATCAATCAAATATGCTTCTACTTTGCAAATTCTATACAACGTAAATCATTGAATCAATAAATTAAATAGCTCATTGCCTGTTCAATATTGCTTAAGCCTTTCTAAAACAGCAATAATCTATTTACAAACAATTTGCAAGGCGTTCCTCTTTATCACCCATTTCCATCTCGTAGCCTTGAATATGCAGGACTTCAGAAAGTCAATTGACCACGATTAGAATGCCCACCGTCCCTTCTAGTATCTCAATATTACCATAGATCTATGTAAATGATTTGGCCTGTGTTGATGTTTTTTCATCACTCCGTTGTTTACGTTTTTTGTGTTGAAAATTGTTAGATATCTTTCATTAGTTCCACGTTGTATGAATAAGACCTTATTATGTTGGTGATGGAAATTGTTGTGGTGAAAAAGCGGTTCAGAAATCTATTTGAGTATAAGATGACGTGGAATAAAAAAAATTCATTTGACTAAAGTATAGTTAAATATAAACATAGAATTTTTTTTTTTTTTTATGTGAATTCGTGACGGAACGAGCTGAGGGCCCACCTGATGGTAAGTGGTGACCCTCGCCCATGACAACAGTAATGCGCGCGACTCAGTATGAGATCCAAATCTTTACTGAGTCGCATTCATCCTGCTGCGTCCATCACCCGAGACGGGGATGATACGTCTCATGCGCATGTGATTTCACCGGCAACCATACCCTTCCACCGGAACACAGTAATGCAACCACTACTGCTTGGCGGCAGATTCCAGATGTGGTGGCAGTACCTCTCCGGACGAACTTGGCACAAGTTCTACTGCTACTAAAAAAAATAAAAATAAAAAAATAAAAATAAATGTATCAAATTGTTGTTACTATTTGGATAAGTACATTATTTGTATCTCTTTGTATAGTACGGAAAAGTACTGCCTACCATCTACACATGGTAATCTGCCAATCACCGCCGAACCGATTTGGCATTTCAGCCAAATCTATCCCAGTTGGTTGGCTCTGCCTTCTGCAGAGGCATTGTAGGTTCGATTCCCATCCAGTTCAAGGATTTGAATGACGAATATTCTGTGTTTGGGTGTTAATATGTATTTACAAAATACTACTTAAGTATTGTTCGGTAATCTCGTTCCCATAGTACAAGCCATGACTGCTAGTGTCTTTATATATAAAAGAAAGTCGTGTTTGCTACAACACTTATAACTCGAGAACGGCTGGGCCGATTGCCATGGTTTTTGATTTGTTGGATTTGTTTCCGTCCCGAATAGCAGAATAACTATTAAAAACATTGGAAAATTTACGAAAAAATAAAATCAGTTTATCCCCGTATTCTCCATGGGAACGGGAACTATGCGGGTGAAACCGCGGGGCGCAGCTAGTTATTAATAAAATGTGTTTTTTTTTTGTTTGTTTCAGTCATTAGATGGTTTCGCGTTATCGGTGGCCGCTGACGGGAGGTTCCTGTACATATCGGAAACTGTTTCTATATATTTAGGATTATCACAAGTAAGTTCACCTATAATATATAATCTGTATTAGTTGATAAGCCATGACGGAGGCCATGCGGCTTGAAAACATTCATTTCACACAATAACAAGAAGAATATCGTCTAAAACCATTCTGCATAAAATTTTAGGCGTGCCAGGTTATCAAAATTTGTGCAAACTAAACATAGTTTGTCTTATGGAAACCAGAAAACTGATATACTATAACTTTAGTACTTTTTATTGTAAATACATAATATAAAACATATAAACACTCAAATAGATAACAAATATCTACGGTCGTCACACAAATGCTTGTTCTGTAGTAATTGAACTTACGACCTACACCGCAAAAGGCAAAGCTACCAACTGAGTTGTGAGGATAGTCAATGCAAAGCAGTCTCTGAGGATGCATTTGGTTTTTGAAGATGTTTAAGATATATCTGACGCATGGTGTCCCAATCCAGACCAAAGCTTTATGTTTGAACATTTAATATGCGCAATAGCATGTTATCAAAACAATGAAGGAATAAACTGGCATGTCTGAACAACAGTTCGAAGACTTGATACCAAGGCTTCTGTCCCTGCTAAAGGAATATACAAATACAACAAATACAAATACAATTATTATGATCCAAAAAATTTACAATAACAATACAATAGTACAATACAACAATATTTTTATAATATTGTTGCAGACTAACAAATTTCATTATACAATTAGGAGCTCCCACCCTAGGTTAATTGGAGCCAAGAACGTAAAACTACGAACAATATAAGTTAACCGTTTAAACATTTATAAAATTTTAATACACAACTTCATAAACCCATTCACACACACATCAAGAAAGTACGACCGGAAGATAAAATCTGAAAATTCGTTTGCGCTCAGACATCCGGTGGTAATGCGTAAGTGCATTTCATATCAGATAAATCCTCCATGTGTTACGTTATGATGTGTACGTGGGCCTTTACCTACGTAGGTAGCTATTTTGTCGGCCCGATCTTTAGGGTCTACGATTCTGTGAATACTTTTTGTCGCTTTGGGGATGGCGTTTTTGGAAGTGCCGAGTAATAAAATTTTATTAATAAATGACTTGTTTATGTCATAAAATGGATGAAATTTGAATAAGTGTTATGTAAGTTCATAGGTCATAGGTCACCTATGAATGATACAGACAAAGTAGTTAGTATTAGGAGAAAAACAGATTCTATAACACTGTATATTACTAATGCAGTAATAAAGCTTTATTACTCTCGAATTTGAAATATCAAGAATTTAAATTAAAAAGAATTTTAGAGCGTGGTGGCCCAGGGGCATAGACGCCGACTTTCAATCTGAAGGTTGCTGGTTCAAACCCACGCGTGCACCAATGAGTTTTTTCACTTGAATAAAATTATGTGCGCAATACCACGTTCTTAATACGGTGACGGAAAACATCGTGAGGAAACCGGCATGTGTTAGAACCAAAAATTCGACATGTGACATCTACCAATCCGGATTGGGCTCCCGTGGTAGATCAGAGCCCATTCACTCTCAGTTATCGAGAGTAGGCCGGTGTCCCTGCAGTGGGAACATTAGATGCTGGTACGGTAAGAATTTAAATTCTCTGAGTGGCGGAGGTCAACGTTTACTTTATACCTAGACATAAAAAACGCAAAAAGATGGCAAAAAAGTATAAAATTAAATAAAGTTAGAAAATTAAAAGAATCCAAAAACAGGGAAACTCAAGCCAACATGGCTTCGGGGGTGGTGAGAACGAGACAGAAGCATAGGGGGAAAGGGACGATGCGATATGCCGGTCACGTTTCGGGCAAGGCAGGCGCGTGCTCCTCATTCTAATGTTGATGCGAACCTTACCACACACACACCCCCGAAACACGCACACTAATGATGTCACAACACCTTTCACACAGAGACAATATGGAATAGGGTTGTCAAAATAGACGAACGAATAGGGTAGACGAACTGGTAATTGAAGACAATCATTTTAATTCTTACAATTTAATAGTAACAATTTACGATGAGGTACTTACATGGGTGTATATAATACTTTTTGAAAGAATACTTTCTAATTTGATTCCACCATTGTAGTAAATGGTAACCAACATTATTTGATGAAAACAAGACATCTCTCTTCTAACCAAATCAATGAAATGCCAAGAAAGTTAGAGAAAAGAGCAACAACCTATACATCTTTTTCACATCAGCTGGCAACCCTATATCAACATCACACACCTCACATGTGTGCGTGGAAATAAAGCATACCTATAAACTTCCTAGTAAATAAGTTTCTTATACGGTAGACGTTTCGGGTATATTAAATTCTGTTTTTTTTTACTTGGATAAAGACTGATGATAAGGTCGACAATGGGAACTCATGTTTTCTTTGTTCGGATAAATGAAAACTTGGTCTTTTTGTACAAGAAAACAGCATTATTTATGTGCTCGAAGCTGGTGTAAACGAGAATAGTAGTGGCTTTATTTTTGAGCGGAATCAACTTTGACAAATGACAAGATGCACAATTAAGGTTGTCATGTTGGAATCCATAATTAACCACTCACATAAATCTTCATAATGTAAATTGTAACTTTTAAATAAACTGGCCATATTTTGAACAATTAAGCCTAATGCAGACAAAACTTGCGAACGTACATTAACTCGGACTTTGGCAGAATTTGTGTAGCATATATCACGCAAAAGGCTAAAAATAAGAAGAAGAAGAAGAAATCTTCATAATATCATCCATACACATGATATACCCATACATTGACTGGCCTCATAGCTCAGTTGGTCTGCCTTTTGTGCTGTAGGTCAATTCCCACTCTTTTTACCGAAGAAACCCGCTGAGTTTCTGAGTTTCTTAGAGACGAAACTACTATATTTAATTATGTCGTGAGGAGTACCTAGTTACTTTAGTTTATGGTACTGAGGAAACACTTCTTTATGAACTCTACTAGACGAAAAATTCAGGAAAAAATTCTTCATACCAAATGTATTTAAAATATGTCTTATAAGAGAGAAATCAAGCTCAATAATTATCAAGTCAACTTTTAAAAATAACTTCCTCTGCATCTAACATTATATATCGTTACCCTCATTGTATGTGTGGTTTCCTCACGATGTTTTAATGAAAACTCATTGGTGCATGTTTTGGGTTTGAACCAGCGACCCTCAGATTGAAAGTCGGTGTCTGAGCCCCTGAGCCACCACGCTGGCTCGCATTAATCGCAATACTAAATCGAATTCGCGTGCTTTTTTATCGATTTAACTCATTAAAACACACCATAAAATAGACATCATTACGTAAATTCCGAAGCGATTTGTCCAATCGGCAAATAACCATAAAATCCTTAGGCGCTTTCTGAGAACCGACCACCATATCGTCACCATTGTTTTATAGAATTCATATGCAGCAGGACACTACGGATACACGACTCCTGAATGTGTAATAGGATCCCACAATTATATTTGATAAATTTATTTAAAGACACATTTGCATATTGTGAAAGGGTTATTGATATAGAAAGTCCGGCTATTGATCTTAAAATAATGTAGTTTAAATAACTGCAAAGTCAGTTTGTTAAGCTTGATTCCCTAAGTGTTTAACAATCTTTTAATACCTACATCCATATGACCTCATATTAATAACTGGGTACATACTAGCAGCACGTAATTCCTGTAAAGTTTACGATTTTCACGTCTGTAGGAACCTTATTATCAATTTTATTATTCAAGCGCAGCATTATTAGCAAGCGCGCAGAAATCTCTCTCCAAGCTATCGTCACCTAATCTCTCCATCAGTAAGAATCTTATTGTTTCCACGGTTCTTATAATTGTCGTCAACTATTCACATAACATCCTTGTTAGAAGTTCTATGGCCACCTGCTGAGATGCGTGATAACAGTTGGTTCATTCATAAAGCTGGTACGTGACCATTCAAGTCCTCAACTGGTTTGGCTTCTTCAACTTTTGTTTATGGTTGTAATTAGACTCGGGGAATATGGGAGTGGTTGAGGTTTGAGGTCTTTCTTGCGTGAACTTTAAGTACGTTAAATTTTATAGTCACCTCACGGCACGTGACCTGAGGATCGTGGGTAACTTAACTTGAATCATTGATGATTTGGAATATTCAGTAATTGGTCCATTTTGCAGTAGATTCGTAAGTAATAAACTCGTAGTTTATGAATGTTGAATTATATCTCAAAGGCTCATCTGCTAAAACAACATACTTATGTTGTATAGCTAAGTGTGTAAAAAACTAACTGGTGTAGTAATAGTCATAGTAAAATATTGTTCAAAGTTGACAATACAAAACAAAACATGAAAAGTAACGGATGCTAATTTTTATGATAAAAAATATTCTAGAGTATTTTATTTTTCCACAGGTAGAAATGACAGGTAGCAGTATATTTGATTACGTCCACCAACAAGACCACGCGGAGATAGCAGAGCATCTCGGTCTATCGCTAGCGGGGAGAGGAGGAGCTGGTCTGAACAGTCCAGCGTCAGGGAGTGAAGAAGGGAGCCAGCATGGGACTAATAATCCTGACGGTAGGTTTAAAGATGCCTTGAAAGCAAATAATAGGTTCTTCGAAGATGCTAAGATTGGTACTGTTCCACATACATAATTAGATTTAAAAAAATGTAACCCACTTAAAACTATTTGGACGAATAAAAACAACGACAGTGTTCTCACGATTGAGACGTTTCCAAAGATGAATAAAACTTCAGTTTAACTTTAACAATGCTGAACACGACCATTCGTAATAACGTTGAAGACACCACTTTCTACAACCGTTACGCGATAAGTAGGTGTCACATTTAAAGAATCACAAAGAGGTAAAATCGACACCGATGAAATACCGTCAAAAAATCTCGGAAAAAATGTGTCCAGAATTCAATTAAACTTACATTCGAGGCCGTTGCACCCGCGGCCGCGACAATACCGAAAATTTTCACCGAATCACCCATTTCGACAATATCAAATTGAAATTAGATTATGAACCCTTCACGGTGCGTTTGAGTCTTATGAAACGGTCAATGGAAGTCCGTGGGCATCTTTATGCCAGAAATTAATATTAAGATTCTATGGGAACCGCGTTCAAAGACTCTAATTCAAGCCACTGTGCGTTTCATTTCTAACTCAACATTTGAATGCATAAAAACCATTCCAATGTTACAAAGATAAATTTCAATTCTCAATTAAACGACCAAATTAGCAAAAAGTAGTTGGTAAAATAATTTTAGTATAATATTTTACTGTGTTGCTTGCTTCACTGGACTTGATGTTTTTACCATTTGTGGTTGTATCTCGATGCGAGAAAAAAACGTGGTCTGAATGCTTATTTTAAGTAAGGAGGTAGAAATGTAATTTGTTTTACATTTCTACCTCCTGTGTTTTTGTTTTAAAAATTTTATGACTTCGGTTGTTTTTTCACCAACATGCTAACATAAGGGTTCATTATTAATTTTATAGAGGTTGAATATGAAGTTTCTTACTTACTCGTAACCTGAAACTTATCGAAATCAAATGACCACAAGCTCGAAGGTAATTCATCACCAATTAATTTTAATTCTAGATTACAAATAAGGCAAGCCAAATATTTTTTTGAATTGTTTTTTATATAATTGTTTTCAGCACATTATTAAGTTTTTCCTTATCCTATACAATTACTCTACATAAGTGTTATTATATAAAGTTGAATTAGTTTGTAACAGTTTGTAAAAACTGCTATTTTCTATAATTTCTAATCATGGTCCCACAACTAAGTATTGTTAAGTTCCGCATCGAAGATTTTATGGATTGTATCTAAAAGATACCTTAAAAAGCAATTCATAATTTCTTCTCATAAAGCAGACTTCATTACACATCCAATCTAACCATGACGGAACATACACTCGACTCGGCCCAGTTTTTTCTCCACCTAACGGATAAACTCCAATTTCAATTTAGTCCACATTTAAGGGCTTACAATCAATTTCAATATACTTTTCGATACGAAAAAACGTTGTAAAAAATCTATCAGGATCGTTCTTGACAGCGTAGCTTTGTTGGGTGACGTCCGTGATGAAACGGTGTCACAAAACAGAAGGCGTGAAGAAAGTGCCACATTGTCAAGTGATGGCCATGGAACTGTGGTCGGAATTCTGGTGATGCAGAAGATTGATAGGTACAGTGAACCAGTGGTTCCCAAACGAGATTTTGGAAAATTTTGAATGATATACCACATTTTCTGCTAGAAAACAATCGTCATTGTCAATGGTTTGAAATTACTGTTTTTATGGTTCCGTACTTCAAAGTAAAAAACTAAACCCTTATATGGTCACTTTGGCATATGGCAATACAGCGATTTTAAAATTATATATAAAAGTACAACCTCTAACTGAACACAAAAACAAACCTTTCTTAATACCGGTTTTAATTTTTGCGTTTGCTTATCATTGTGGATCAATTAAGTACAGGAAACAGGTATGTCTGGGAAAAATACCAACTGTTACCATTACTGAACATATTTCTTGCCAAAACTATCAAGAGTATAGTTGTTATCAAGACAACAAAAAACGTATGACAAGGTCACTGGAATAGTTGTGCACTGACTCAATCTCGTTACGTATTTGGTACAAAGAGGTGATTCAAATCTAGCAGCATTGTCCACTTACCACGGTATTGCTAAAGATTTAACAATGTTTTTAGTATTTTTATAGTAGGTATTATATGTCCCTAGCAAGTTTTTTTCATGGCAAGTTCTTACTTAGGTCGAAACAAGGTTAAAACTTGTGCATTAATTTCATAAAATAGTACCTACCTATAATAATTCGAAATTGCTAAATGGAGACGTCTCCAAAACGTTTAGAATCAGGGCACAAAAATCAAATTGAAATCAATTAAGCTATGGTCCATCTGACCGAACACAGATCCCAGCGTCCATGAATCTTTTAATTAGCTCCTCGCTTTCCAATCAATCCCATCGCCCTTATAAGAGGGATTGCTTTCTTTGTTGAGCTAAATTAAGATCTTTAAGTCAACGGGACCACTTTTGCCAGTAAACATATTAACATTAAAGACTTCCCCATCTTATAAAGCCGCCGTAAAGCTTTTATTTTTTTTCTCGATGTTATCGTTCATGGTCAACATAACATTGCTGGTCATTCACAAGATTATTACAGCTATCCAAATGTGAATCTTCTTCTTGTCTACAGTATCATCATCAATGACCCTCGCAGCGAGTGGGGCGCTGTACAGAGGAATGGATCGAGCGTTCTGCGTAAGGATGAAGAGTACGCTAACGAAACGTGGGTGCCACTTCAAGTCATCGGGTTATCGGGTAAGGAAAATCTTTAGTTAATTAGAACGCTTTAGTATTAGTGAACTACTTTCCTATATCTTCGAAGAAATCATTCATCGAGCCTTTACAAATAATATTTTGTCCAATCAGTTTCGAAAATGGACTCGGGGTAATTATCTTATTTATTTTGCTCCACTTGGTTGGGACGTCTGGCCTTATCGAATGATTTATTCGCTTCCTAGTCATTAGCAGCAGAGAAAAAACATGAAAATTTATAGCCATTTTTATCCTTATCTAGTATTTAGGAAGAGAAATAAATGGACGCTGAATTTTCATTTTCAATCTAGGTCGGAAGAAGCAAGGAGGGGGAGGCGTCGAGATATGCGGAGGGTGGTAGCTGGCGGGTGGGTATCTTATAGTGAGATGGTTAAAGTTATTATAATAATAGGAAAATCTATAACCTATTCACATTATTGTAACAGTAATCATTTAACTGTAGGATCCCCATTTCATAATTGTTTTTTTTTGTGTGTTGGCTAAGCTTTTGACAAAGTATCGATAGACTTTTCCGAACAAATATTAATAATTTGTCACACGACAATAACATCACGACTATATTTCTGCTATCATCATAATAAATGGTGTAGCACGACCTCTTTATCCATCTTAGATCGCAAATATTATTGGTTAGAATTATTGTTCAGGGGAGGGTGCCTCAAGGCGCTGTTATAAGGCCCCATAATTTTTGCCTTAACTCGGTGTTAGGTCATAAAATGTGATTATATCTCAAGCGACTTGCGAATACCGGCTAGGTACGTAAAATTGTCCGTAGATTGTTTTAGGGGTGTAAATTTAACTTTTATTTCATAACCACGTCGTGGACATTTCTTTTATATTTACGGGGGGATAATTCTTTATCCTTTCATGAATTGCCATTTGTTTATTTTACAGGATGTCCTGTTTAAATACTGTTCCGTTCGATATCATATCTACAATCTAAATGGCTTAGTTAACTTAGCTGCTATGCAGCAATTAGTAATAGATCGTAAATTACCGTTCGGAGCATGGGTTACGCCAAAGGCGGTGGTTTTATGGGCAAAATTGCGAATTAGTAAATCCTTACATTAGATTTTCTTATTTGATTAGCAGGTAATGTATGGAGTACGTGGTCCTCGTTTCCAGCTACTAATAGCTTTTCAGTTTATGTCCAAGTTATTAAACTCGTGCCGTGTTTGTAGGTATGACTTTGCGGAGTTTGATGAGGTTTTTTATAGCTGTTGAGTTACTGTAAGGTTTTGTTTATGAACAAGCATGATGCCAGTTGGAGATAAGTTTATTTAATAAGTACCTACAACTAAATAAATAATAACTTAGGGTGGGTGGAAGATTTTTACAATAGCCAGCTTTTATGTAGTAGGTTTTATCTGTTTATTTGTTAAGTGTTTGGGTGTGTGAATATGACTCCGCCCTTTCTCAACAGATGTCGTTTTTAGTATTGTTTACGTGTACTAATAAATGACCATACTTGTATTCGATAGTACTGAATGTCAGCTATCTAACGCATTTTATGATATTTGGTTGAAGTGTAAGCAACAATTGTTTTCACCTTTTCGAAAATGTCGGTTTTTATTCCAAATAAACGTCATTTGCGGGAAGTGTTATTACATTATTTTATTGCGAAGAAAACTGCAGCGGAAACTTATCGTTTGCTTGTGTTGAGCATGCTCCGTCTAATACAACTTGCAAGGAATGGTTTCGACGATTTCAAAATAACGATTTTAGTACTGAGGATAAAGAACATGGAAAACCACCAAAAAAATTTGAAGATGCTGAATTGGAAGCATTATTGGCGGAAGATTCTTGCCAAACTCAATCAGAATTAGCTGCAGCATTAAATGTTGATCGTTCAACTGTTGCAAAGCGTTTACAAATGATGGGAATGATTCAAAAAGCCGGTGACTGGGTTCCACATGATTTAAAAGAAAGAGACATGGAACGTCGGAAAACCATTTGTGAAATGCTGCTTCAAAGACAGCAAAGAAAAGGATTTTTGCATCGGATAGTCACAGGAGACGAAAAATGGATACACTACGAAAATCCTAAACGCAAAAAAGCTTGGGTGAAACCAGGCGAACCAGGCCCATCACAGCCAAAAATAAATATTCACTGTGCCAAGGTCATGCTCTGTATTTGGTGGGATCAGAAAGGTATTGTATATTATGAGTTGCTCAAACCCTCTGAAACTATTAATGGAGAAGTTTACCGACGACAACTAATGCGTTTGAAGCGAGCCATAGAAGAAAAACGACCAGAATGGGTGAATAGACATAACAAATTAGTTCTTCAGCATGACAATGCCAAACCGCATACCGCAGAAGTCGTAAAAAGATATTTAGAGGGACAGGACTGGGAAGTGTTACCCCACCCGCCATATTCACCAGACATAGCTCCTTCGGATTACCACCTATTCCGGACGATGCAGACAGACCTTACTGGAGAAAAGTTTACTTCATGTGAAAGTATCAAAATTTGGATTGACAACTGGATAAGCTCAAAAGACCAGGACTTCTTCCAGCAAGGAATACGAAAACTACCTGAACGATGGGCGAAGGTTGTAGCTGCAGATGGAGCATACTTTCAATAATTTTTTTTTTTAATTTTGTAAGCGAACAAATGTGTTTTATTTTGACAAAAAGGGGCGGAGTCATATTCACACACCTATTATATAGATAATATTCGTGGACAATAATGTCACACAGCGCTATGCCAGAATACTGATTGAATACTTCTACAGATTTTTTTTGTTGTAAATACGTACATATATTACATATAAATACCCAGACTGAACAGACATGTATGTATGTGCATCATAAAAAATGTTTGTCCTGGATGGGAATCGAACCACGTCCAATAGCGCAGAAGGAGATCAACTGAGCTGTGAGGCCAATACTTATCTTCCATATCTGAACTCCGTCTCCATCTTTCCAGGTAGTCCTGATGCTGTGCCGGCTGCGACCTCAGTACTCATTCTCGCACAGTCGAAAGTCCCCCACAGTACTACTGGGAATGGTGGCACTAGCCATCGCGTTACCTCCACCATCAGTTCACGAGATAAGACTGGAGTCTGACATGTTCGTCACAAGGATAAACTTCGATTTTAGGATAGCGCATTGCGAGCCCAGGTATTTGGTGTTTTATAATACTATTGCTTTAAGAAATATGATATCTACCTCAGTTAGAGTAAGAACTTATTGAATATTATGTTAAAGAAATTATTTTATTTTATTTTATTTTATTTTGCTTTATTTGGGAAACAAACAGTACATAATTGCTTATTATTAATGATACATTTAAAAAATACATAGACCAGCGAAGTTTCCTCCATTAAGTAATACAATTTTTGATTAGCTTGTGAGACAGTATGGTAAAAAACAATAACAAAAAAAAAAAAAAAAAAAAATTTAAAAAAATTAAAAATAAAAATAAAAATAAAATTATAGACCAATCTCGCGCACCTTGCTAACGTAATCATTCGTAACGTAGAAAGCAGTTAAATTACTGGTCATATTTAGTCTAGGTGTGTGTGGTTTCTGAACTCTATCTAAGGTATTATTTTTTGGTATTTTTGTTACTATGTGCGCAAATGTACTTGATAGCCGATTGTCAAATTGTGAATAAAGACAGAACATCACCTACCGGGTTAGCTAACTAATAAAAAAAATAAAATTATACAGTGCGGAACCTATGCCATACAAGTCCTCATTTCAATCAAATTTACAAATAATCAAATTTAACATTAACAATGAATCAATCAAATAAAAAATAATGTTAAGAGGGGAAACTCCAGGGAAACAGTAAATGTGGAGTACCAAAACAAACAATGCCCCACCTACTATCATGCACTTAGTGCTCTAACACCTGTACCCTGAACAACCTTTATGAAGCATCTCATAAAGCTATCGATGTGGCAACGTACTGGTCGAATGTAACTTAAGCCCTCGACGTGATAAGAAATTTATTTTATTATCTTTGTGGTTGTGT
Source organism: Aplocera efformata (assembly GCA_921293045.1). Taxonomy (NCBI): domain Eukaryota; kingdom Metazoa; phylum Arthropoda; class Insecta; order Lepidoptera; family Geometridae; genus Aplocera; species Aplocera efformata. The sequence goes on from OV121057.1 coordinate 7,259,190, forward strand.
AAGAAACTTCTATCATCACACTAACATTCAATAATTTTCCAGCAGGGTGTCGGAATTACTCGGGTATACGGCGGAAGAGCTAACGGGGAAGAATCTGTACGCGCTCTGCCACGGCGAAGACGCCAATAAACTTAGGAAATGCCATGTAGATTGTAAGTATACCACTACTGAGTGACAGCTACTACTAATAGCTGGTATATCCTGTGGTTGCAAGCAAACCTTGTGGCAGGACCGTAAACTTTTCATCTAGAGAACATTAGTTGATTTTAATTTTAAACTTCGACAACACCAGGATTACTAAATATACAAGTGTAGGCTCAATATCAGTAAACAAAGAAAAACCTTGCAAAATAAAACTTTCGTTAAAACCAATTTGTCATCCCATCATGTGGTTTTCCCGTAGACTTTAATCAATCGAGTCATGAAGAGAAAGTTCTGGTGTCTAAATTGGCTGATTATTCGCTAGACTATCATTCGAATACATACAAACAACTGCGGAATCCGATTTCTCTTGCCTGCATTTATCCTCTTATTTGCGTAGTAATTGGTTAATAATAAAGGAATTCTGAAAGCTTTCCTATTAGTTATAATCCTAAGATTACAATTTGGACTGCTTCTATGCAAATTATTAAAAGCCAAAATTTTACGAAAAATAAGAACACAGAAACGTATTATAACATTCCCCTATTTTATCAATATCTTTGTTTTACGATAATATAGAAAAAGTCAAATTTATTTCCAGGTGTAACATCATTCGATGCTACAATAATGAAATAAATGTTATCGGGCATACAATACGGCCCTGATCTTGAACTGTATTTTCAGTGGAAAATTAATAGCTCCCCATGAAACCCAGTTTATTTGTTTTGTCGCCGTATAAGGAAACCGTGAAATCAGCTTCCTATAGGTACTCTCATAAATCATGTTTATTATAATATCATTGATGATATCAATTTCTATTATACTTCCTTCATAAATCATCCCATTCTAAGGTGTAGACACATTTGTGTCACCTTCGACTTCTGTTTTAATTATCCTTGCTACAATACGTCCATCCGTGACCCAATAATGTGGTGAAATCCTTATGTCGTAAGATCGATTGGTATTCAAGCAGTACAGCAAAGAAATCCATGTCAAGTAGACTGGCAGTCCAAGGTGTGTTTGGAGGAAAATTTACGACTCTTCGATGTGTTCGATTTGTAGGTATTCAGATCGTGTGAGACATTTTTTTTTATACGTCGATTAGTATACCTACTGTTGATAGGAAATTAACATGATCTTATTTAAAATCATATGAAGTAAGTTAATTCCCTGAAAAGCTAACATAGAAGTTCTATTTGAAAATATATATTATGACTGTTTTCATTGTTTTATCATCGTATGAATCAAATTACTGTTTCTAAATTTTTCATGAGCCGTATCCCGATTCCTGAATATACCATGAATAATGTAATCACGCTCTCAAACACATACGATATTATTACTTTCCTACACATCCGTCAGCGGAATACAATTTAGGCTTGCGCTATGCGCCGGTCCGACGCGGGTTGTGATTTGAATAATAATTTTTATACCATCATTTTAGTTTCCTTTCCCTTGATGTATACGTGGGAAATGTCTGGTAATGTCCTTTGAGATGGCTCTATGTACTCTGTGAACTTATACTGCGGAGTTTTTGAGGATTTTATGTAGTCATGTATTTCACCCCCACATCTCGTTTGGGAATACGGTGTTTGTTTCTATCTGAATTTCCATCCAGTCTTAAATGTCTGTATCTATTTCTTTTATCAGTATAATCGAGACATTTCTATCAATGATTTTTATTAGATGCCGTTACATAACCCGTTAGCACTTAGCATGCAGGTACTGCCACCGATGCTAAAGTACTGATTATCAATGCGATGATGTCACCCTTCCTTTATATATTCGTTTCAAATCCTGTGCTTATTTATAGCTGGATTTCAAGAACTTATTGTAATAAAATTCGGGGTTTGGCATCGCATCAAGTTGTGCATGAAGCATGGATCATTGTCTTTTGCCAGAAAGTTGGCAGTATGAATGGAAGGATCCATAATCCTGACGTAACTGTCGCGACCAATCAAATGGCGTAAGCAACAAGATGGCCGATCCGAATGCCAATCACGGCTAGGCGTTAGCGTCATGTGGTCCTAGCACCATACCATTTGATAGCTTTACGAGACCATTAATTTGAATTTAAAATCAACATCTATGTAGATGGCGGTCAAATGTGGACAATTCTGGTGCTGAATACCAATTGTCTTTATTTACATAAAAGTCCGGGTGTTTGTTAGAAAGCGGGTGATTTGGTTACAACTGTGTATGTGTTTTGGGTACCTGATGGTGATATAGACGTTATTTTGTGCATACGGCAATAAAAAACAATGGTTATGTTGGGGACTTCCGACAATGACTGAAACCTTGCCTTGATGGATGCCTTGAATCGTAAAATTACAATTTTAAACATCAATAAAGAAAATTAAGCAGTTAATAATCAAAAGGCTAGGTATTTATAGCTAATGTAGACAAATTAATACATTTGTATGCTCTGAAAATTTAAGAGTCCGGTCATGTAATTTTCAAGTGAATTAAGGTTATTACAATTTGTATCCAATGCCAGCATTGGTACATTTTGATATACGCTATGGAACATAGGTAATGCAATGATAGCAAACGTCTAACATTCGAGTATAAACAATTTTATAGTTGACAGAACGGATGATGTGGTATTTGATAATTTCAACACTAATCAAATATTTGTCTAAAAATCTTTATCAGCTCAAAATTACAAATCTGATATGGTCAAAGTGAATATTTTCTCTACCTAGGTAGGTTTCACTGACTCGGTAATGCCTTTGATTTCAAAAGTCAATGATTTTCACACGTCATATTCCGTGACCATGCATCTAATGACTTTGTCATCGTTAAGTAAGGCACGATTGCGTTCTCTGATCATGTATCAGTTGTTGATATCATGTGAATAACAACCCTTTGTGGCCACAATGACTATTTATATCGTTCTAAATTGGAATCGGGAGCAATTCTCCTTCTTCGCTTTGCTTTTCAGTTCGAAGTCCGGCTCGAAGGACCAGTATACACATAAAATTTGCACTAGGTGGGGCTTTTAAAATTTTACTTAAAACATCTAACATACATAGTTATGGTGCCATACCAGTGAATCAAATCAATGTCAGATAAGATAAACGTTTACTAATTAGGTACCGACATAAAATTCATTTAAAATAATACACATATTGCTAAGGTTAAGCGTACAAAAGCGGTTTCGGAGTCGGTGGTGACGCATTAAACCGCTGGATTTTAATTAAGACAAAAATACTAACAATCAAACAACTCAAAACCACGTTGTGTACCTATCATAACAGAGGACACAACAAATAGCTACGAAAGAAACGAAGAAAGCAAGCACGATTGTATAACTACAGCTACATTTAAGCTTCATATAAACTGATACAAAACTACAAACGTTATACATAATTTGGCAAAAATCCAACTTGTTTCTGAATAATGAGCCAATAACAATAAACCAACAAACCAAAAACTTTACTAATGAATCACGTATAAAGAACACGTGTTTGTCACTTCGTCCTTTGTGTACACAATGACTTCTTATACATACCTATCTTGATGGTTTGTATGAAGTTACCACATAACGAATCATTTAGATTGAGTAGGTATTATAGTTTTTGATTCATATATATTTATACACAAAAAGTAGAACTCTTCATTCCTATAGATCTCACTTATCGTTAAGACAAAATTGTAGTTATAATAAATAAACATATCCGTGCGCATACATATGTCAAATTAAAGTAATTTGCCACTTATGTACTCTTTTAGATTATATGTTCCAAAACAAAGGAGTGTAGGTAATATGGTAAGTTAGTGTGAACAAAATTGTAAGGCTGCCAAATATTCCATGGCGTCTAAGTTCTGTTGCAGTCGGATCATACAATTCTGGCATTATTTTGTAAATATTTAAAAAGAACGAACATATTGCTTTTATCTACATTGTCACTTTATGCGAATGTGTAACCGATGGTGACGCCACGCGATTGTAGAACACACACAATGCGTCTAGAATGTCACTAATGTGTCCAAGGACTATTTCTTAAATTGTCCTATTTTTTTATTGACACAAACGCGACGTGTCGGTTGAATACACACATAATAAGGATTAATTTATGATATATAGGCATCTTTATTGTTTAGTAGTCGTACCATCTTATATCTATAGGTTGGGTTCGATACTGACCACATGTGCAAAGTTTTATGCATCATTGTTAGCCGCCTATTGTTCGGTTGTAATTCAAGGCCATACGTACTACTACAGTTGGTAGACGATAATTATTGATTTCATGAGGTGTTCCTACTATCAAATAAAACAAACAAACTAAAAAGTATTAAAACCGAAGACCGGGCTCAGTGGCAGCAACTAAGAGAGGCATGTCCGTAGACTGATGACGAAACATGCAAGGTGAACGATGAAATGGTTAACTTTATGTTAAATGGTATCGGATTTTTACATGTTATCAGAAGCAGCAGAAGCAGAAGGACAAGCGAGAGTTGATGATTAAAAATGATCCTTACATCTTGGCACAACAGTAGGTAGTGATTAACAAATTAGGATTCGCATTATTCCTGGAATTGAAATAATATGTATCAGAGTACTTTGCGATGAGATTCTGCGATGTTTGAAAAATTTACATGGTGCATCTGATTGGTCTCACGAAGTATTTGTTTTTTACAGTAATGAACAAAGGGCAAGTCCTGACGCACTACTACAGGATAATGAACAAGCTGGGCGGGTACACCTGGATGCAAACTTGTGCCACCGTTGTCTGCTCGTCCAAGAATGCCGAGGAGCAGAATATTATATGCGTCAATTACGTTATCAGGTAAGCATAGAATAAAGCAATCAATCCCTAGTATCAACGCCCAGGTCGGATTAGTTGATGAGTTCAAAAAGTTGGCCGGTTTCCTCACATTGTTGTCTTTGACCGTTTAAGAACGTGGGCTCATAAAGGTTGATGTGAAAATTTTGGATTCGAATTAGCGTTAATTTCAGCCAAACAATTCGATTAGAAAAGGGTGGAATCTCTTTATTTCGTATTCCGATATATTCAAGAGCTTGGCCAGGCAGAAATTTGCTCTACCAGTGTGGTTTATTCACGATGATTTATTTTATTGGAAGCTCAAGCACATTTTTAGGTTTCGAATATATGATCAAATTTCAAAACAAATATTCATATAGCACAGATTACATATATTTTCAATTTCCCTGTATCAAATACACGTAACTAAATGGCATGTACATATTTTCAGTGGCCGAGAATATCCCAACACTGTGATGGACTGCTGCCAACTAGAAGAAAGCATGCAAGGGGTCAAACGAGAGGAGAGCACCGGAGACCCCGAGAACGGTCCCCCTGACACCGACAACTCAGGGGGACCACCGCCTCCAAACCGACACCCAGCCGAGCGAACAGAACCACCAAACAACACCGACTCACCTTCATCCGCCCCCGTCACAAACTCGGACGTCACACATCTCACCAGACTTAGCGATACACAACCCTTACCGCTGCACACGACACCGGATAGAACGTCGCCCATGCCAGCGAGAAGACTGAAGAAGCGAAAGCATACGGACTGTGACGACGAAGAAAGAGAAGAAGAAAGAAGGAAATCAAATCCCAATCCAGCTGCAGCTATATCTCCTGCCGAACGAGACCTTTCCAAAACCAATTTGACCATCCCCGAAGGAGCCACAGACGCAACTTCAGTGAGAGACTTGGAAAACGCCATGTCAAAGCATTTACCGGCTTTAGACGGGAAAGAAATCGCACACAGACCGACTGACTTCTCGACAGATGCACTATTGAAACAACAACAGCAAAAATCCACCATCCAATGGATCGGAACGCAAAATCATCACTTGAACCACCTAAATCGGCAAATACCTGGGAACCATACGACAACGCCAGCCAGTGCGTTGCTTAGACAGTTGTACGCGAATAGAGAAAGCGTTATCAGAAGTAACTTCTTAGGAGATGGAAGAACTGGAGGGTATTACTCCAGTGATGGCCAGTCAGGGCCTTTGCCTACTCCGCCGGGCAGTGAAGGGTCAAGTTACGGGGACCAGTTAGGGCACAAAGGGACTGATATTGGTTCGCTTGCATACGGTGGCTACGCGGATTATCACTCCGCTATGACACCTCCAGGGTCCGTGTCTCCTAGAGATAAGCAGCAGTACGCGTTGTCATACGATAACAGCGCATATTCAGAAGCGTTAAGACATTCGTATCTGGCCGAAGCGCCGCTGCCTTTGAAACCTCAAGCGTACTCCGCCGTGCCGGGTTCATTAGACTACGCTTCGCCACTAGACCAGTCTCAGTTCTTCCATCCACCGTCATCGTTCCATCTCTATCACCCGCAAGCTCATGCACACCCGTCTCACTCGCACGGCGATAAGTCCGCCCCACCTAATACGAATTGGTACTCGTCCGGCTCATAGCCTTATTAGATGAATTTTATTTGGCATTTTAAATTTTGCGAGCTTTTGAAACGTGTTAAGTTTAGCGTTTTTTATCGTTGACTGGATTGTGTTATGGCTCAATTAGTTTATATTTCTGGTCCAGGAATTTGTTCTGGCTCTTTGTATGCTAGTATACGATGAAGACCATAATATTGGCTTAAGAAAAGAAGTTGTCCAGGTTTAGTACAAGAAATTGTATACGGGAAAGACTTAAGAAATACTCAATGGAGACATTTAATGACAACTTTTGTAATGAACTCAGCGAAATTGCATTTAATTATTGAATGTTTTTAATTCCCGATCGTATTTAATTTACTTTAAGGTTTACTTTCGCTAAACCATCCACCAGTGATGTTCTAATTGATATTGATTAATAAATCGATACTTGACAATTTAATACAGGTGGCTCGACTCGACTCTAATCAATAAAGACTTAAAAGAAATAAATTACTTTTGGTGAAAATAACAGCTTCGCCTAAATGGAGGTTAGGGGTTGATCGGGAGTGTTAGGGACACCCCTAGAAGTAGTTAATACAACAACAATGGCTATTCAATTAGCTTATTGCATATCATTTTAACGTAAGCTTTTTGTAAATTATTGTACAATAGTTATCTAAACGACTGTACCTATTTAGACTAGTTTATTCCTTCATTGTACATTGTAGCTAAGTATTGTATATTAATTTTATTTTCGAAATAAGATTTCATTGTACATACCAAAATACCTACATTCCATTTTTATAGACTAAGTACTTTCCAAATCTGCGTAAAGACTTTTTATTTTGTACTATGCAAAGGTTAAACATTAATTCGACGAAGATTATTGAGACTTAGATGGCTACCAAATAAAAAATTCTTAAGACTTGGAAATTTGAATACTATTTATAAAAAGTAGTAAAAAGAACATTTCCAAATCTAGACTCGTCCTAGATAATACAAGTAAGCTTTAACAATATCTATGAAGTTCATGATTACAAAAAAATATTATATCGAATCAAATTATAAATATTATATTGATGCAAATATATAGAGATATTTGGCGCATTTAGATTGGTCGATATGAAGGATACGACAACCGGGAAATTCCCGCATGCAGGATAAATATTAGAGAAATTAGACACTCGTTGCATGGCTGATAAACATGTGGGGATTCCCCATAGTCAACCTCCAAAACCAAATGCACCTTATTACAACATAATTACTTTTTATTGCCGATTCACGCTAGCTTACTGTAAAATAAGTAATTTCATAGGTATACCTATCTCTTTCCCTCCTCAGGCAACAACGTTATCAGGCTCTCACCTGTTTTTTAATGGCATTGTTTACGGCATTATGTGTCCCAGAGACAGGTACGGCCTGCAGTGGTGGATGCAATAAATTATGCATAAATTTATACATTTACGTTCAGATGTTTGCACGTAAATAAATTAGTTTATAATTAATATTGGAATACATCAACAGCGAATCAAAAAATAGGTGAAAATTAAGTGTATTTGTAGCATGCATATATGTCTGATATCCGTATCAGCCTCTAATGTTCCCAATGCAGGGATACCCCTAGGCCACCACGCTCTCCAATGCCTCATATAAATTAACTGTATAGAACATAAATAAAATCTAAAGCGATCAATCAATAAAAATATTAAAATTTACTTGTACGGTAAATTACAAGAAAAAATTAATCGAATAAACCATAATAATATGAAACGGCTGTATGTATAGCCGAAGTATCAAACTTCTCCCGGCGACCCGAAGCTTTCACTTCGACCAATGAAAATGGACCATATAATCTTAACTTTCAATCTAAAATTGTACACGTTTTTCAACAACATTCCCAAGAAAAAAAAACATTTTAAAAAGTAATCACGCCATCTGCATTTATAAACATGACAAAATAAATACTCAGAACATTCCATCACATTCCTAGCCAAAAACTTTTTTTACTATAATAAAAGTTATATTTTATTATTAGTTCTATTAGGTGTTACAATTATTAATATTTATGCTATTCTTATCTGTGCAATACGTGTGAAATTCATTTCAATTCTTAAGGCTTAATGTATCGTATAATAAGAATTATTATCGTAATGAAATTGTAATAAAGCTGTAATTATTATTATAAATTGGGATAGGCTTACGCAATTATCTGTTATGTTTTTTCAATTATTTTTTTAAAACTTGCAATGTATTGTTTTTGGATTTGAAACGAAGAAGGAAACGTTTTTATTTCTCCGAATAAATAATTAAGAATTTTCAGTATTCTATTGTTTTATTTTATAAAATGTAAAACACATTAAACACATTTATCATACACACAACAATAACATATTTAAATATATTTTATCATTTAATATAAAAAATGCATGTCTATTAATTATGATTATAATTAGCGCAGGTTCCAAAAGGGTAGCCGTTTGCAAAATATGCAAACCGCAAATATTTTTGCGATTTTGCTCCTTATACGTTGATACTTATATGTTGTTATACACATAATGCCGTTCGCACGCTCGATTAATTTCCCTGCTACTTTACCTCTAGAGCCAACAAACAATGCCAACTCACGTTATTGCATACTACTCGTAGCTTAATGAGACATTGGAAAAACATTGAAGTGTAATGTTGAGATGCTTTTTGAAAAGAACAAAAATATTTATTGAGGCATAAATACTAATCCTAATATAAAAAAACACAAAAATCGTTTTCACCTTTATCCTTTATAGACATTGAAACCCTCCAACCGATGCCCCAAACGGTTTCATTGGAAAGGCAATAATGCGTAGATGGTTTTAGACCACTAAAACAATGCATTAGGCAAAAAATCTATTTCTTTTTTAGCGCAGTAGATACCGGGTATATAGTATTTAATAAAGTCCCATTAATATAACTTAAAACATTTTGAAGTATACAAACAATTATTTGTTTTGAGCGGACCACGTTATTCTCAGGCAAAATGGGTCATATCGAGTGGGTCCAGTACAAGACATCAGAAGTAAAGCGTTCCTCATATTTTGCATCCGGATCTCCTTTGGGACTCCGGCCAAACTGTCGTAATAGTCAGTGAGTGAATGAGCTAGCTTTTAACCCCCACGTTGGTTCTCTAACGCACACCTGCGCACGCGCACGTACCGTCGCGACACACCTTAAATAGCACGCGTTACATTTGATTTGGATCCGCACACCGAGAACACTGTACCACATTTATTTATGTATTTAATGTTAAGATATCTGCCATAATAATACTTACTACACCGGATAGTACTATAAATGTTATAGGCTGATATCATCATCAGTCAATTAGGTCCCGATATCGCATGCACTATTTGTTCTTGCACGCAAACATGTCTGAAGATCCATATTCCTAAGATGCACCTTTCATGCGCGTGCGCAGGTGTGCCTGCCTTTAGATAGAACCGAAACATGCTTCGCACACCAGCTCCATATCTACATATCGTTTTTATAAAATAAATTATACACGTATAAATAAAATACGATTTAATTTCTCTCTCTTTTATGATGAGATTCTACATCTTAAAACTACGGACGGAAACTGCAGTCTGTTATGTGGTACTACTTATATCTAATTACATCGTGCACCAACTATTTAATGACATGATTATGCTAATGAGACTGTAATTACTGTTACAGTAGAACCCTGGTAATTCCCTGTCTGATTCGCCGCGGCTGTTCGTTTCCGGACCCATCTCTCTTGGCATCTACTGCCACTCCTCTGTTTGCGACACACCAGGACACGTGGCGTGTCGCAACCGGGGACCAGGTCAGCGAAAGGGCGTCAGACGACCCCGTGTCTAGACGGCCTAGGTCCCCCTGCGACGGGTCAGATCTGTGGCCCCGTCGCCTGCCACTACGGCCGCAGAGGATAGGGAGAGCGGCGCCTCGCAATACCGACACTCCTCTTCCCCTGCGGCCCCACCGCGTCCGCCATCCAGCGGTGGCGACCCCGCCGTGGCCGCGAAAGGTAGCGAGTGCGTAACCAACAAAAAAATACAATCGAACTGAAAACCTCTTTTAAAAGTCGGTTAAAAATAGATTTCATGAGATTAAAAATAGTCTCAGTGTGACGGTAGCAACCCAATGCGACTTGGTTCTTCTCATACTTCAATAGGTACAGTAGGTAATATCGATATTTTCTATTCTATTTAACGACAGGGCAACACCTAAATATTATGTAATTACAAAATAAAATTTCATTAGCATAAGTAAGTAAATATTTGGTGCAGATATATTGTTACAAAACTTGATTCGTCATAAAAAATTCTAAGTGAATAAACATTACAGTAGAATTTCACATTATTGAATAATTTGTGTAGAAATCTTGATGCAAAGTGTAGGCTTTGTATCAAGATTTTGTTTTGTTTTACAAAAGTAGTTTTGTAAAAACAAAACAAAATAAAGTAAAAGGCCTTTACAAATAAATATTTTCCTTCTGCTTAAGTAAAGACTAAATAATTTATTATAAAAATATTACGAAAGATTGTTAATTTAAAATAGATTCATTAACATTGTTACTTATGTAAATAAAATATTCTTATAAACAATTCATTTTTTCCTTATTACAATCATTAAGATAAAGAAATGCAAAATCATTTCGTATATAAAAAAAAAAACACTGAAGATTTATGTCATGTCTATGTAAAAGTAGCTCTTGATTTTTGATTACTTTAATTAAAAACTACACATACAACACAAAGTAAATCCGTACAGACAGCCTGACTATTATAAGGATTCACTTTTATACTTTTGAGGTACGGAGCCCTAAAAGGGGTGTTCCGAACATCTACGTTCCTCACAAAAATGCTTGTCCTGGGTGGCAATCGAACCCACGATACTGCGCAGAAGGCATAACTACTATCAACTAAGCTGTGGCAGTCCAGTGTGCGCGTCTGTGCGCTTGCGCCGTTTTTGCGCATTGTACGCATCCCTCTGTAACTATTTACTCTGTGCTCACTTACCTATTCTTTGCACGAAATATTTAATGTTAGTAATCAACTAGTATTTCAATATTCGGCGACTGCATCTCCAGTATGATTTGGTATTGTGAAAACACGCACAGCCAGCAGTAAATCTGAAAAATAGAAACAAAACAGGTTTGATTGATTGAATGATTTTTTTATTGCAAATAAAATCGTACATAAGTGGCAATTGAATGCTAACTAACATTTTCGTTCAATTAATCTTTGCGTATCATGAAGATGTGTAGTAATGCTTAAAAAATAGGAGAAGAATAAAAATATATATAAATTATATATCTTTTATATCATACAGACTTATTAGCAAAATCTGACTATAGTCAATGAAACAAGTGTAACAGAAAAAAACAAGTTAATAATTTTTTTTATGTGCGAGTAATGCGAGTCAATATCTATACCGACCTATCTTTCCTCCTCAGTTGTGGAATTTGGCTATAGTATTAATTTGGTTATAGTATTTCTATGGCGTGGCAACATGGAAGGTTAAAAAAAACGAGAATATTGCGTAAAATTACATAAAAAACTCCTCCTTTTTAGTTTGTTAAAAATAAAGTCCCTTACATTATAAGCCATCCACAGGAAATCCACAAGTGCAGCAAATGTCGCATCCAACTGGAATATAAAAAATGGATTATTACTAAAATGGCGTTAACGAATTCGAAATCAACGGTTGATAATATCCTCAATGTGATAATACAACTCAGTGTAAGATCTAAATCTTATACTGAGTCGCATTACTGTCATGGGCGGGGGTCACCACTTACCACCAGGTGGTCCCTCAGCTCGTACTGTCACTTAATCATATAATAAAATGTATAGAAGGTAATATAGTGGCAGTGGGAAGAAGATGGTAAAAGAAACGAAGGTCGTTGAAAAAATCTAGTGATACTTACGTAAATATAGTATCCCCCTATGAGCCACAGACCAAATATCAATTGGAACACGATGATGAGGCCAAACGTTATCATCCACGGCAGCATAAATCCTCGCATCCAGATGTTTATACCAATGACCTGAAATGATACACACTTACTGGTAATTTCGGTGGTTGTTGTTGGTTGAATTTCGTCCAGTTCATCACATCCAAACTCATTTATTCTTTTAGATCTTAGGTATAATTTGAACAGGTCAATTTTTACACACACAATTAAACATTCGTGAGTATATAACGAGTCATAGGAACTTAGGCACATTACATGCACATTACATCAAATTACAGTCAGTTTACATGTTTTAGACAGTTTTATTTGTTAAGTTTACATCTGTTCCAAACCTAACCAACCGAGGGGAACTCTCTATTATCCCTAGGTGGTGCCAAAGAAGCAACTAAAGTAGCAGTACTTGTTATCTGCTACCAAGCGGTGACACACTCGTATTGCTGTTTTGGTGGGGAAGGGTATGGCTGCCGGAGAAAGTACCAGGTTTATGGGACGTTATATCCCTGTCTCAGGTGATGGAGTGGAATGCGTCTTGGTAGGAGGATCCATATCATATTGCTGTTGTTATGGGCAGATGTGTCTTACCATAAGGTATGCTTTCAACTCGTCAAGTCAATTCAGTAGTGTAAAGGAATTGGTCTGGACTGTTAGATAACTATGCAATGATTTGTTTGGCTAATTAATGAACACTTTTATGTTTGGTCATAGGTCATTCACATTAACATAGAAAGGTTTAGGAACAAAACCCACAACCTATGGAAGGCAGAAATGAGGTTTTAGGCTAGATTTATTCATTTAAGATGGTTATGAGAGTGTCAACATTACAAAAACTGCTGAAATTATTCTTCGCAAATACAATGATGAAACTGTATAACATCCATGCAAAACAATAATATTAATCTTACTACCATTATAAATGCGAGTATGGATGAAAGGATGTTTGTTACTCAACACCAGAACAGATGAACGGTTCTGAATGATTTTTGGTGCAAAGATAGATTGTAGTCTGGATTAGCACATATGTTAAACTTTATCCTAAAAAGTAAAGTATTCCCATAGGATGGCCATCTACGGGTAAAGCCGCAGGGAGCAACAAGTAGGTAATAAGCTATTACTTACCATCAGAACAGAGAATATTATGAGTAGCAGAAGTATTAAGATGAAGATGATCCCAAACACTTGTAGCGCTGAAAATAGAAATTGGTGAAATCAGACACAGTTAGTTGTTACACTAATATTAAAGATGTATCAATTTATTTAATAAATAAATAAATACAACCAACAAACATATTAGGCGACACCACTGAAGCAACCATTGCATCTAAAAGCAAAGGTGACTCTTGCTTTTTTCCAGTTTGCCATTCAAACCCATAACAGCCACTGAGTCTTTACCTCCAGATCCACAAATTTTATATTATTAACATAGTTATGGTCAGTTTTTAAGTTTCTCTGAAAACATAAGGGTAATACAACAAAATCTTACATCCTCGGACATCAGCTTCAAACAAAGGGTTCCACAGTTGCGTCGAATCCCCTCCGTCCATCTGATATGCTATGAAAATGATGATCACCAGGCTCATAGCAGAAGTATAGACCGCCACGGCTCGACTGCCACTCTTTACGTTCGAAGACCATATACATGGAGACCAACATGATTCGAGTATCGTCATTTTGGTAATGATAATCCAAATTTGTAGTGTAGATGCTCACACTATACAAATCTTGCAGACTTATTCTGAAAAACCAGAGTTTACATGATTTACCAACGGTAAACAAAAGCCACACCTATATAATCTCGTACGCGATTTAGGACGCTTATGGAGATAATTCTCAAAACGGTTAAAATGGAACTATTGACTGTTGTTGATTTTATCTATTGATTGATTTTGTTACCTTCTATTTAGAAATGAGTAGCCAATAATTTCTTTCAAAAGCTGAAGCCACAAACTTTTTGAATACGAAAACTTTGTTTTGTTCCAGGTAACAAGCGTAGGGTATGATTTAATTTAAGCATAAAATTACTGCCAGTTTTATGCTTAAAATCAGACCAACCATGCTTACTTGCTATGGTTGGTTCACTTTAGTAGGGCATAGGGCTGCCAACTCCATACAATTACAATTCAAAATGAGCTAGATTGCAAACCAGAATCAGAATAATAAATATTTAGGCAATAATGGATTTATTTTGCTTATATTATACATTGCTACAATTTTAAAGGACGTAAGAAGAATGTAAGAGTTTTAAATATGGATGTGGAAGGATAAAGTCAGGGATATTTTTGTGGGAAAAGGGAAGGCAGATGATAATAATCTAAAGTCCTAAACTACTGATACGATTCTAAAAGTTCTTTTAATAATATAAAGCTTTATTTTATCAGCTATATTATATATTAATTTAATAAAAATATCATTTAATTTAGGATAACAATGTTTCCGAAACTTGGAAAAAATATTATTGAACGAGATCTTTATTATATAGGACGTTAGGCAGGCATACCTTGTGCCAAAATTTAGCACATAGGTGCTAAGTTGGAGACACTGTAGAGGCATAAAATCACGCCATCTTTGGAGTAGTTATTTAAAACATAATCATTTTAAAAAGACCGTTATATACAGAGGCGTTTAGTTAAAGTACCAAATTAGTTCTCTTTTGGCAACTAGATGGCGTGTCGTAGGAAGCAGAAATATTAGTATCGCTGCCAAGGTATCGCTTCCGTCGTTGAGTGACGGGCGCAAAATGATGTGACTGGTCCCTTTTCTTAGTTTGGTAGAGAAGGATTGAGGACCTAAGTCGCAGTAATTACTTAACATCAGAAAGGCTGTCAGATCGTCCCATCACTGGGAATAATAAAAAACCTTAGTAGTTCTCGCAAATAACAATAATTACAATGTTTTCAATTCCGCTGCATGTTTTTTTGTAACTTACGCAATTTTTTCGCCAATTGTGGACCTATTTGGATGATTCATATAGGATTCTTATAGGCCGATAATATACCTAGGTACTAGCTGCGCCCCGCGGTTTTTAGGGATCAAGAGTAGTCTATGTGCTGATCTAGGATATAAGCTATCCTGGTACTAAATATTATCCAAATCCGTTGAGCCGTTTGAGCGTGAAGGAGTAACAATAATACACACGACACCGATGGGTAAATTGCGACTTCCCCCCCGCACAAAGGTATTCTATATATAAATAAGTAGGAAGATATAGCCGTACCGGTATCTACATATCAATTCAAGAAGTAATGACCGATAGCCTTAGTTGTGAATCTTGGCTGAAGTTCGCGAGTGATACCCGATATCTTTCTACTTCAAGGCTATATCTAATATACCTACCAAAGTACTACACAAATTAACTCTATTTTTGAACAACTCCGGTAAATACTGGCCTCACAGCTCAGTTGGTAGTAGCTCTGCCTTCTGCATTGCAAGTCGAGGGTTCGATTCGCACCTAGGAACAACATTTGAGAGCCAAACATAAATATTTGTTCTGTGTATGGTTGCTATTAAGAATATTTTGAATGATAATATAAAAAAAAAATTGTTTAATATTCTATCAGTAATCTGATTCACATGATCTAAGGTATGGTAAGCTTGGGGCTACATGGCGCTGTGTGGAATGTCCATTATTATTCATTCAATAATATTGTTCATCTATAATCTATCATAACCGTCCACTTAAATGACGTCCGAATGAGATTTCCTAACCCTTTGACGATTCCGTCCGAACATGGTTCCATTCATCCAGAAATAAATCATGGTATAGAAAAAGCTAATGCGTTCATATTATGACGCTAACATCAGAAATGATATATTGTTCATTTGCCATAAAGTTGAGAATTAATGATAATTTGCCATAATAAAACATAAATTTACCAAGCATAGCAAAACCAACCACGCATAGTATACTATGGGAGCTAGATAACTTATTTAATACTTATGGTGTGTTTTTTTGGTAAATGGATACATCACTACCTAGTATAAAACGAAGTCGCTTTCTCTGTCCCTATATCCCTAAGTATGCTTAAATCTTTAAAAATACGCAACAGATTTTGATGCGATTTTTTTAATAGATAGAGTAATTCAAGAGGAAGGTTTATATGTATAATATACTAGCAAGTCACCCCGGCTTTGCACGGGTAGTTTCTGTTACGACACTGATGCTTTACTAACCGGGGCGAAGCCGGGGCGGGTTAGTATAATAAATATTAACACCCAGGCACAGAACAAAGGTCTGTTCGTCGCACAAATGCTTGTCCTGGGTGGGAGTCGAACACACGACCTACAGAAGGCAGACCTACAACCAACTGAGCTGTGGGGGCAGCTGATTAACAAAAATATCCTTTAAATTGCCAAATAAGTACTACCAATATGTATAGTAATAGCAATTCTTTTTTTTTTTAATCATTTATAGCAATTCTTAAATTATAGATTTATTACTACTGATTAAATGGGGCCTCCAACTAGGACTCGAACCAGCGGCTTTTGAATTGGAAGGGCATAGCAACTGCATTATTTTTATTATAGCTTCCTGAATTTCCAAAATGCTACGCCAGAAAATGTTAAAATTAGACACAAATGTGAAAACGTAAAAGATTAACGGTAAATCTAAGAATTTACGCAACTGACCCGACTCTGCGTGTTTTACGATGATTCGATGAAAATAGATTACCTACATAACAAATTAAGTTCATCAGGCTTTCCAGAGATACTGAATGTAAAGTGGTTACTGTGGACCATTAAAATCAGTAAAATTCCAGTCTTTTGAGATAATCTAAGTCACTTGCACTTGTCACTTCTGAGACGGGGATGAATCATTTGCCTGTAATTTCCTGTAATTTCTACGGTATCCACATCCTTCCACCTGAAAACATGAATACGAGTGCACCCTTCTTTAATTAGCTCTTTCTAGCCTCTAAGGTTTACTGGAAGAAAATCCTTTCGGGTTAAGATCGCCTTTGCATATATTTTTTTGTTTAATAAAGACCGTAAATGTGACAGAACGTCACCTACTCTTTATTATGCACAAACAGTTTAGTGTGGTTTTACGTAGGTAGGTATGGATTAGGTTCTGGTTGAATATATATGGTTATGTTATGTATGGATATATATGGTTGGTTGAATAAGAATAAGTAAATATAATGATGTATACCATTGGGAGAAGACGATGGCTTCCGAAATACAGTTATTAACTAGTTCCGAAGTCAAAGGTTTCAATATATTCTTTGTACCCTTATTCTATAACAATAAAAAAATATTATAATTTTCTCATTATTTATAAAAGAAACAGTATAAAAACAAAAAGTTTTATTGTTATTATTATTAATATTAATTTAATGCTACATCGGGGAATAAAGTCCCCGGATACTGTGCTTTAAAGTATTGAGCCATAACGTCATTGGCTCGTCTCAAATTCCACTTGCGCCGCGAGATATTAATTTTATTGCGTGGTTAAATTAATTGTTAGGTTGGCTGCAGTTTCCGATTTCATTCTTGGAACTAAGTCCATGACAAGCCTACGGTGTACCCATAACAATTTTCACTTTGGTCGAATTGCTCTTGCCGACAAAGAGTTTGACTTTGTCCGTTTGCTCAATGATTTTGTGACTGCCAATTTCGTGACAGACACACCAGCTCGTGAGTGTCTTACGGATTTCGGTTTTTTCTCTATTTTTGACATTCCAGCGCCTCATCACCAGCATAATGATGAACATAATCTCTGAGCTAGAGGATGAACAAGTTGATATTTATTGCTTATAGAAAAATTGTGGATTGAAAGGAGAAGCACTCCTTTTTCATTTATTCAAACACAAACATACATATAATATTAACATTCACACTTAAATTTTGACGTAACATTGGTATATGGAATAATTATTTAAAATAGTATAATTTAAGTGGTCATGGGTGATTGCTAGCCCCCACACTAGGATTCCCTGTGTTGTGTTTTCTTTATTCAAAGGATTTTTTTTTACCTACTACTTACCTAATTTGCGGATAGGCGATTTGAAAAGTTACATACATGGTGGGAATAAGTTCTCACAAAGATATTGCACAAATTATTTCCGTGACATAGAGAGAGAGAGAGAGAGGAGAGAGTTTTGTCTTATGACTAACTTGCCTGGTTTTTTATCCGTTCTGCATAAGAAAGGTTTTTGTTTCTCCTATGTAGGTGGAAAAACATATTATTATATTGTATTTGAATGATATCTATGATAAAAGATGAGACTCATGTAAGTACTTACCTAAATGGGTACCTACCTAGTACTTGCATAAAAAACCTATGGAATGTCGTTTCACTCGAGAATTACCATCTATTCAAAGCATCCCAACACGCAAATGAACTTCGCTTCATCTCGATTGACGCTCGCCAAAAAGAATGCAAACTCGACAACAATGCGATAGTACATATACCTACGTATCGTAGGTACCTATCAAAGATTGCGCTCTGAAGTTCCTTAGTACGCTTCATCTGGTCCGGTCACGACGCGCGCACTTCACACCGGTTGGATCAGTTTTAGACGAGCTGCGCTCGCGCACATCGTTGTGGCGGTGATTTCCAATACCGGCTATATGACCGATTTTTTTACACAAAACATAAGTGAAGTGACTATTCCTTGGATTTATGAGAGAAATGTGTGTGTTTTTCAAGTGACGCAAAACTGTTGAAGGTGATAATTCGTCGTCAAGTTTTGTTGATGGTCCTCAGGGTTCCAATAGCGTGGTAAGGTTTAACTTTCTTACGAATCAAAGGTCTAATTGGCATGCGTGTTTTATTTTATTGTTTTTATTTCGTTTTGTTTTGTTTTTATTACGCGTTTTGTAACATTTCTTTTGTGTATGACTGGTTTTCAGTCTTAGGATTCTGTGTGCAGTGTATAGGGACCTACCTATAGGTAGGTACTTAGGTACTTACCAACTTTCAATATATCTACATAAAGTATTCTATATGCACTTCGTCTGGCAGGATATTATTGTCCGACCGTGGTAGAAAATTGCTTTCTTCAATGTTTAATATGGTCACGATGAAAGCATTATTTTAATTCTGGCGACCAAAGGTTCCATAGCTAACCTGCCTTCGAATCGAGAGGTCCCGGATTCTTTTCGAGTTATGGTTGAAATCAACTAATAAGTAAAAAATAGAGTACCCAACTTTATAAAGGTTTTTTTACAGTAAAGTAAATACCGAAGTAGGTTAAAGTCAAAATATGTTTATTAACCTTCATCTTCGAATAGGAAATAGGTTGGTAGGTATGTGATATCCGTAGAGGGATTGCCGATTTTTAATATATAACGAAAACAAAAGAAATAAATATCTCTATATATAGGTAACCTATAGTAACTAAACTTTAAACTTAAAAAAGTAATTATTTTAAATATACAAAATGCCAACTGCGTGAAGAATTCCAAATTACATTTTAAACATCTAAGTTGTATATATTATATTTTTGTATAATATAAAACCTGGATTTTGAGACCCCACATATTATATCAATATGGCGCTAGAATTTGGCACTGTTTATTTATATAATTTTGATATTACCTGTGTCACTCACGATTAAGACGAATCAAACGACACTTCTCAAGCTAAAACACATCAAACTTCCGTCAAGCATTAGGCTACAGAGCGTGCCAAAGAAATATACTTACGTATATCTACTCGAAAAACATAACCTTCCTGGCGCAGTCGGGTAAAAAGGAAGCGGACTTCACCTTTGGTGAACTGGGTACAACTGAAGATCTCTATCAGCTCTAGAGACTTGCTATAACGACTTATTTTATTTCTAGCTTTAATAACTAGGATAATATAATAACATTCATTGTCAATGATCATACATACCCATGTCGTAGGTAATCTCAACTATCTAACGGTGCCTATAAAAGCCAGGATGTTTTGGCAGTGGTTTTGGGTAGAGATTTTATCTTAATGAAATTGTTAAGTAGGTAGTAAAACAGACCTGGTATTTCGAAGCTTGAGCACCGTTTTGTCTATTCAATTAATGTTTTTAGATTTTATAGAAAAGTTATTATAATATCAGTTATTAGGATAAACGAATGTTTATTTATGTATAAATTTATTTATTCAAAATCAAAGTAAATATCTTTACTCCCGTTGAATTCTTAAAAAGTTATTGGACGCGTCACTTTTTTAATTAATATGTTCCTACGTACAAGACCACTTAGTTAAACGATTGTTCAAAACCTATTCATTACATCAAATCCTATTCGATACTATTATATTCTATACTAGCTGCCGCCCCGGAGTTTCACCCCGTTCCCGTTCCCGTGGGATAAAATACATCCCGTATTACTCGATGATAATGTAGCTATCTATTGGTGAAGAATTTTTAAAATCGGTTGCGTATTTTAGGCGTGAAAACGTAACAAACAAGCAAAAAAAGTATCTTTAATTTATAATATTAGTTAGGATATATGGTGGTCAATGTTGATATATGGTGGCATGGAGAGTCCATGCCACCATACATCACAATTATTTGAAATACAATAGTTACATGATGCATGACCCATCGACTTCATAGAAGATGAACTACACAAACATCTAACATGCGATCTATGTTTTCCACAGCCGGGAATTGAGCCCGAGACAAATAGCTTCGCAGGCAGGGTTCCTACCAACTTAGCTGTGTAGTGGTAATTTAGAGGGATATGATTTGACGGACTGGAATAAAATTATCTACTTACTGCGTCAACTCCCAACGAGACGACGCTGTATGTTGATAATTGATTTTCAACCAAAATTCAAGAGGAAAATAATTTAAAATTCAGTACCAACCAGTAATTGATAAATGACGTCACAAATTACCAAGTAGCAGTGAAAGTACCAAAGAAATTGTTATCTTGATTAAATGCCAGTATAGCAACTATTGATTAAGCTGTTGCCCAACTGGGCCGAGACCATAGATTAAAAGAGGTAGGACATTGTTTGAATGTCAAACTTAAATGCACCTTAAAACATGGTTTCAATTAAGGTCACGTTGTTATACAAAAGGTATAGAGTTGGTCTGAGATGCGGACAAGAAATAATGGAAGACTTAAAATTTCCTTGCTAATTCATGTGCTAACTGAGATATTTACTGGCAAAATATATAGAAAAACATGTGAGAACTCATACTCGAGATTTATTTTGCTGCAATACTAAGATTACAGATACTAAAGATTTATTGCGGCAAAATAAATCTTTAGTATCTGTTTAAAGAAATGTATTTAAAAGTGATATCTCTAGAAACGGCTGAACCCATTTCCACCGGACATGCTTAAGTTGTAATGCTCTTCCAAAAACAAGTTATAATTAAAAATAAAACGTTTGAATTATTGTAATGAGGTATTTAATATTTTTTTCCGGCGTACAAAGTATTGTACCTATTCATATAAACTGTTGCTAAATTTATAAAACATTTTGGTCTGAGGTAAAAAAGAAGAAGCTTATTTTCAAGACTGGAAAGACAGTGTAGTATTATAATAAAAAAAAATGTAAATATTTAAAAGTGATATCTCTAGAAACGGCTGAACCCATTTCCACCGGACATGCTTAAGTTGTAATGATCTTCCAAAAACAAGTTATAATTAAAAATAAAACGTTTGAATTATTGTAATGAGGTATTTAATATTTTTTTCCGGCGTACAAAGTACCTATTCATATAAACTGTTGCTAAATTTATAAAACATTTTGGTCTGAGGTAAAAAAGAAGAAGCTTATTTTCAAGACTGGAAAGACAGTGTAGTAATAAAAAAAATATTATACATCAGAGTTGGAGCAAGAATAAGAAAAATAATCTAACAGTTTTCCACGAAACTATAATAATTTTCTTAAGCAGCTATGTATGTATATCTTGACCTTCAAGAACCGTGCTCGTGCCGGTGAAATTACAAGCACATGAGAGTGACGCAATACTTATTTAACCTCGCCATATTTTAGCTTCGTGTAAAAAATAAATTCCTGTTTTTGCCACAAGTATTATCTGTAATCTTGTTTGTATAAAACCAATCTTATCTATAACTAAATTAGCACTATGTCAAAGACCCCCAGGGTGTGGTCGGTCCTGTCAAAATAATTACCACCAATAATCCACTATTGACAGCTGGATTTAATACAAAGATCGACTGTAGAGAATTATAGAGTAAAGAAGGTTAGAGCGGGCATGTGATTTTTTTTACTATCTATAGAGTTTCATTCATAAAAATGTTGATATGAAATTTTTTCGTGGTGGTTTTTCTACCATCCCCAAATTTTCCACTGAGATGCAGGCCTATCTTGAAAGGCGGCTGTGATTGCACAGTCCGAATTAATCGTACTTGCCATCTTTTGAATTGATGAAGGCAACATGCTTAAAGATAATGATGAGATATTTACTCTGCAAATAATATGAATTGCAGAATTAACTGATATTTTATTGTAATAAGATAGAACCATTGTATCTATCAATAGAACTATTTTCATTATGGCCCATTTATATAATTGGGCTCAGTTGGGAGTGACTGCACTGCACTACCTTCTGCACTGTAGGTCTTGGGGACAATTTCCGCACAGAACAAGCATTTGTGTGACCGACATAGATTGTTTTGTGAGTTAAAAAAAGTTATTCTATCAGTAACCTGGTTCCGATACAATCTTTGCATAGTTTTATTGAGCTTATTTAAAATATATTTTTCATAAAACCTGTCAAACGCCTTATTGATTGACGGTATTTCAAAAGCTCTCTAGAATTTTGTCTCATACCTTTTGTCACGTAAATTATGCCATTCAGTTGTCCCGTAAATAATACCATTGAGTGCTCATAATTTAAACACTAAAGTCAATTTGAATGGAGTAGAAAGGCAAACAATAGGTATTACGGAACTACCTACCTATTGTTGATAACATAGTAGGTAAATTACAGACGTGACATTTGAACGCTGAGGATATTGCGTTAAACACAAAATGATAATACTTTCTACACTTAACACACATATTTTATGTCTTATAATTGCACACTATAAATGATTTAAAAATGTATGCAAATATAATATTTGTGATCTTGATTTATTCTTTATTTTTATTTCTAGGGCAATTCTACAAATCCAAAATTCTAACAGTGCTAAAGTTCGGCTTTATAGTCGACTAGCTGCGCCCCGCGGTTTCACCCGCATAGTTCCCGTTCCCGTGGAGAATACGGGGATAAATTGATTTTATTTTTTTCGTTAATTTTCCAATGTTTTAATAGTTATTCTGCTATTCGGGACGGAAACAAATCCAACAAATCAAAAACCATGGCAATCGGTCCAGCCGTTCTCGAGTTATAAGTGTTGTAACAAACACGACTTTCTTTTATATATATAGATTTTATAGAAACCTCAAAAATTGTAGCCTATATGTTATTCTGATGTATAAGCTATATTGTGGTAAAGTTTCATTCAAATCCATTCAGTAGTTTTTACGTGAAAGAGTAACAAACATCCATACATCCATACTTACAAACTTTCGCCTTTATAATAGTAGTAGGATTTGACTTCAAAAAAGGAGGAGGTTCTATGCTCCACTGTATTTTTTCTGTGTGTTCTCCGATTTCTCCGCCATTTATATATATATATACCTGATATGCTTTCATATGAGTCCCATCGATTTTTTATCAAAATCATTATTAAATCAATTTATTTAATCAAATATTATAGGTTATAAATTAAAATAATTAGAAAAAAATATGTCATCCAAGTAAGCGAAATTGCGTATTTTGCTTCTTTGAATGTATTGAGGTCGGTTTTATTCGATTTCTAAATCAGTTACTTGTTTTGAAATCAACTTTGTTTTGATTTTTAATGTAATTCACATCCGTGGGCCACTTTTGAGTATAAGTTACTTATTTTGGGACACCCCTCATAAAAATCGAAATTATTTGGAACAATAATTTATTTCTTTCGAAGTTAGGAAAAAAACTTAAAAAAGCCGTCACCATTTTCATAATCTTTTCGAAGGAAGTGGCGAAACTTTTATTTCAAATTTTCACCGTGGTCTGTCCATCGATTCTTGTCTCTTTTAGTCCTGCCGATTTTAGTTGTAGGTGTTGATGTATTTAGTTAGTAGCGCTGCCATGTCTACATCTTCTCATCACTACGTTCGATCTATGTAGATTAAATTTTACAAGTTATGTACAGTTCAACAAAAAGTCTCATTACGCGTATTTGCTGTTCCAAAAACAACGCGCCCACTTATTTGATAACTGTACAAAGAATAAATTATGAGCTATTACAATCATTTATGATAACCATCTTGAATATTGATAAGGCTGAAATATCGACGGATGGATAAAAGCGAAAAATATTATTTCATCTTCGTCAATTCGTATAACTTAAAGATAGTTTAATATGACTTGCCCACAGATCAGTTGGGAGTGACTCTGCCTTCTGCGCTGTAGGTCGTGGGTTAGATTTTCACACAGAACAAGCATTGAGGTCAGTCCTATTTAAAAGTCATGTACGCGTCTTGATTTAATTTTTTATCCCAGAGTCCGTGATGAGAACTTGGTGGCTCAGGGGTACAGACGCTGACTTTCAATCTAAAGGTGGTTCAAACCCACATTTGTACCAACAACAAAATATATGTGTATATATACATATAAATAAGCGCGTCGCGTATTTTTGTCCTTGTGGTTGAGACTTGGTCAGACTCGCAAATATTGACTGAAACCTTTGTCTCATCTCTGTTTACCAATGACACAGAATATTTAATAACCATACTATTTACCATGGAGACAATTTACAGTTATTAGTGTTATTTTGCCAGCCCATAATAGCATGCTTTACCAAGGAATGGGCGCGATTCGCACGAAAATAAGATGATTCTCGATTGACGTTTTTTCGATCGTGGAGAATGAAGTAATTTTTTTTCTTCAGTCACCTACATTGTCATTAACTTTAAAGCTTTAGCCATCAAGTAAGGAGTCGATATAATAGTAATCGCATAGGGTAATTCCACATTAACGGGGATTTTGACATGATTGCTTATAAGAAAATCCATACATAAATCCATTATAATTTATTAACTTGTTTTGTATGTTTATTTCCTCAATGCTCCGTCGAAAGAATATGAATCAAAATAACTGGAAAAAATATGTAGCATATATAAAAAATGGTAGGATGTACCTCCTAACGAGAAATAAGGGATGACATAATTGAAAACGTTTTTTTTTTTTTCGATTTTTGAATCTGTCTCTTATTTTTCACTCATTTCAAACTCAAACTCATTTATTATTTAGATCTCAAGTATCATTTGACAAGCATTAGCAATTTTTTTTTTGACATTAATAACGTTTGTGAACTTATTCATTACTTATGCAGTATAAACGATGAGTTTTACAAAACAAATTATTTTACCTTAAAATCGATTGTTTTTATAAAATCGAAGTAATTGACATCATGTTAACAAGTTTTAGACGACATTATTATTAACCAAAGCTTTCATTGGCTAATTATTATAGCAAAATAACAACATTAAGTTCATTACCAAATCAATTTTATTACATTACACACATTTGTTAGTAATTTTAAGACTTAACCTAACTCATATGCTTTGCGCTTTATCGAACACCATGCAATGTCGGTGATCGACGTTTTTTTTTATCGGGAATTGGGCCTAGCTCGTCAAATTGTTTGATGATCTATGTGCATACATGAGCGCCGATCAATAGGTAAATACGATCGCCAATTGTTATTTTTGTAACTTGTCAGGTTCTTTCTAGATTTAGGTGGAATTTTAAATCCGGTTGTGTGGGAGAAAAGCATACACATACGTCATTGTCCCAAAAGGGGTAGGCAGAGCCTCATAACGGCCACATTTCATCTTGTGAGTTATACTATCGTAAGAACAGATTATTGCCGTCATTTAAAGCTAAAAGATACATTATTTACGTTGAATTCTTAAAAAAATATTTGAAAACGTCACGTTTTTTCGCCATGGAGTCCACTCTCGACAAGTGAGAGCGAAATTGAGATAAAGGAACATGATAAGCTTATTTTTTTTAGTTAGCCTAGTTTGAGAATAGAAGCTTCTAGACACTTTAGCCAAGGCCTTCTTCTTCTGGTTCCTGGTTCTTCTAGGGAATTAGGGTCTTTGAGAATACTAGATATAGTACTATATGTAGTAAACAATTTAGAAAAATAAAGTATAATCAATTTATTTTTCTAAATTGTTTTATTCGAAAGCGTTAATCATAAACGAATCAATGGCAAACGCGAGCGTTCGGTCGGTGGTGCTAAATTAATGGTTTATAGTTGTCAATGTCAAATTCAACACGTTTACGATAACTTTGAGTGTTTGCAGCAGCCTTGCCTGGATCGCCTCGCCTATTTACGAATCCATATCAGCTGTTCTCACTACAGGGACACCGGCCTACTCTCGTTGATTGAGAGTGAATGGGATTTGATCAACCGCGGGAGCCCAATCCGCATTGGTAGATGTCCCATGTCTTCGATTTTTTGGTGATAACACATGCCGGTTTCCTCACGATGTTTTTCCTCACCGTTTCGAGACATGATATTGCGCACAAAATTGTTTCAAGTGAAATACTCATTGGTGCTCAAGTGGGTTTAAACTAGTGACCATCAGATTGTAAGTTGACGTCTGCGTCTAGAGCCACTTCTCGAATCACCAGACAAATACCAGACACTGGCAGAATTTATGTGACTTAAGAGACACAAGAACCATACAGAAGAAACGATTGGTGTCCGATTTTTTAAATTTAGAAATAGTGCGAGAAAAAGTGGCCTATTGAGGCCTAGACATGAGCCTCGTGTGTTAGCATCTACGCAAAAGCGTACCGTATCTAACTTATCGTTAGTTTCTGAGGCGGTCGTGGAACTTCTATCATGAACCAGTCACAATGAGCTGCACAACAAAACCTTGATCACACGTGCCACTATCAATGTTTGCACTCGTTATCAGTCAACAGACGGATTCCTATGCGAATACTTCTCCTCTTATATCATTGCAATCTTGTATTGCAGTCTTATTTACATATGTCTAAGGTTGGTTATGATATTGCATTTAGTTCTATTTGTTAAGTCGCTAATACTTAAACATTGTTATTGCGATCTTTGTCTGTGTAGCATTCCTGTGAAATTTGATCATGATTTTCGTGGTCTCACCTATATTAAACCTACTTGATGTACAATATTTTTTCTTTTGTGCTCTTTTGTTAAATTACCGTCGATAAAGAACAAAAATATTACTCGGGTCTTCTTTACTAAAGTATCAGCAGACCCAAGTCGCATCGCGTTGCGTCTATCACTCTGAGACAGGGATGGTACGCCTCAAGTGCCTGTAATTTCACCAGCGCCCACATCCTTCCACCGAAACACAGCAAAACGAGTTCACCACTGCTTGGCGGCGGATTACCAGGTGTGTGCTTACTTCTCCGGACGATCTTGGCACAAGTTCTGCTACTGTAGGTTGCTCCTTTCGCACCATACGTGAAGGGACTTTGAGGGAATTCTCCTATGGACGCAACTTGGATGGATTAATCAGGCGGACAAATTTGCCAACCCACTCCTCAGATGTCTTAAAAAAGGGTATCCATAAATTAATCACGCGGACAAATGACTTGGCAAGCTCTCGGTGACTTCGCTCTATTTCTCGGCAAAAGCCGTAATATTCGTACAATTATGTTCGAATTTATCATAATCATTATGTACAATAGTATGCTTTATACAATTATATCTACTTGGCAACAGTCAACAACCGCATTCCTTTACGAAATTAGGCATCAGTTTTTGCTGGATATGTCTGCGTGATGGAATATTGCAAATGTTAATTGACATCTTTTTTTATGTGAAAATTTGTCGGAGCCAGCTGAGGGCTAAATAGTGACCCCTGTCCATGATACCAGTTCTACTGCTACTTTTGTTAGCTCCTTTAACACCACCCAGGCGGTACGTGCAGGGAATCAAAGGGTCACACTTACGGACGCGAGCAACTGGACCCCCTAAAAGACATTTGATTATAATCCTCTGCCCATTATAGACGGCTCATTCACACGTCAATGAATCTTTCTTTTATGGTGGGACGGTTTTTGTATTGTACTTATATATAAATAACTGACCCGACATATGTTTTTCTGTCTTGATTCTCAATTTGACAATCAAATGTCAAACGACAATGGCAACAAAACTCCCAGAAAATGAACTTTCATAGTATGCCTCATGAATTGTAGAACATTACAAACTAGCGACCCACGGCAGGTTCTCGCGGGTCCCCTAGGTGGTCCCATACAAAAATACCCTCCAAATTAACGAAATATACCGATGATCGTTCAAAAAAATATAATTGATGTTTCATTTTTTTCGTTTCCTCACTACAAAGTATATTCCATTTGTAGAATGTGATCGTTTATTGAAATACGAGTAATAATGTATCCTCAATGGTCTATAAACAACAGCAACACAACTCAGTTGAACACCCGGGTGGAAACTTGGGTTGTATTGCTGTAGTATATGAAGAATATGTACCTGACTGAAGTATGAGAAGACCCAAGTCGCATTTCGGAGCACCCTTCACTCTGAGACGGAGTAACGCCTTAACCTACCTGTAATTTCACCGGCATCCGCACTCTTCCAACAGATCGGAATCCGACCTGTTATACTCATGTTTTTGTAATCCAATCATCGGATATATAATATTCGGATAATTTATATTAACAAATCAGTTAATATAGCCTATCCGATCTGTTATAGATACCAAGATCAAAATACCAGTATTATAGTTACGTAAACCTTAGACTTTAAGTCACGTATTTTTGTACATTATTGATATATCATCATCATAATATTATATACATACAGTATCTGATCAAACATCGTATAATTTTACTACGCACGTACGGAGGTACTAAACGCGTTAGTCAACTGTCAGTCTGGAGGTGCCACACTGTGGTCTTAATAATTTGAATCAATAAAAAGGCCACCTTCACACTGTCGTAGAAAGAAGGATAGTAATAGTGATAGTCTAAATACACTTTACAATTCATTTCCAATTTTTAAGTTTAAAGAATAACACTTAGATTGTTATGTTATTGTTTGTAAAGTCAAAATAACAGCTTTTTACATATTTTTCTGCCTGTCTGTTGGTTCCGGCTGATACGAAAAGGCTGGGCCGCGCAAAAAAAGTTAAATTCCACGCGGATGAAGTCGCGGGGAACAGCTAGTGAATCAATAAATGGTGAATTTATCAAAACGTCTAAGCCGTAAAGTGGGTATACCCGTTTTAATGTTTTACATATGAGCTTAATGTAACTCCATTTTTCACCTTTGATCGCTAAAAACAGAATATACTCGTATAGACGTATTTCTTCGGATGATAGTGGATTAATCAATGATTACTTTGATTACTAAACAGTTAAAAATATGCTTGCTCTGATGTTTTTTTACGCGATATCTTCGCCAGTTGTGGACCAATTTTGATGATTATTTTTAATACTGTTTCCCTTCAATGTGTTCCTAATTCAAGAAGAAATTCCACCCCTAAATTTTGTATGTATATATGTTACTCCTTCACGCTCAAACAGCTCAAACAACGGATTTGGTTGAAATCTAATACCAGGATAGAATAAATCCTGGATTAACACATAGGCTACTTTTGATCCCGGAAAAGTGTAATGTTCCCTTAGGATGGCCAACTGCGGGGATCACCGAGGGGCGCATCTAGTTACTACTAAAATATCACTATAGTAATTACTAGTAGTTCTAGCTGCACCCCGTATTGAAGTATTGAAGTCGGTTTATTCGATTTTTACATAGTTTAATGCTAACAGAATTCAAATATGGGGGGTCCAGTTGATCGCGTCCGTAGGTTTCTACCCTTTGATTCCCTACACGTACCCCCTGGGTGGTGCTAAAGGAGCAACCAAAAGTAGCAGTAGAACGCATAGCCGTAGGTGAAAATATATTTCAATGTGTCACTCGAATAGAATTAATTAAAAATGCTGATGAATCTTGCTGATGAACATGATAACCAGCAACGTGACTTAGGTCCTTCTTTGCCTAGATCTGGAAAAATCCCTAGTTTCGGTATTTCAAGACCGTATCGTGAAGAAAATTCTGAGATCGGTTTTCCTCTTACACTTGCAGTAAACGCTACGTAGAGATGGAACTTGTATCCTAACATAAATTAATAAATATTCATTTCACACAGCGCCATATACCCGCAAACTAATCATAGGTTGTACTATGGGAGCCAGATTACTGACAGAATGCATAAGTCAAATTTATTTTGTAAAATACATATACATATTAACACCCAGACACAACAAATTAAAACCGGTTAATGATGAACTGAATGGAAATAACGTAACGTAACGTAACGTAACGTTTACACACTCATACCTCTGCACTAGGATTCCCTGTGTCGCAGATGGCACGGACAAACACAGAAACACAGGACAAACACCTAAGACCCGGGAACAAACTTTATGCTCGCCACACAAAGTATGCCCGGCCGGGAATCGAACCCGGAACCCCTCGCTTCGAAGGCAGGGTTACTACCAACTAAGCCACGAAGTCATCAAATATTTATGTTCGTCACAAAATTGAAGCCACGACCTACAGCTCAGAAGGCTATCAACGGAGCTGTGATGGTAGTCATGTAAACAAAGAAATCCTGCGTCATATTTGACACATATAATTAAATAAATGTTTTTCCTGGCCCGGGTATCTAACCCGCTTCAGAAGTCTATAACCAGACTTACCTCCAGTGCCGTTATTATGAATACAGCGAGTAAAATATCAAGAAAAACCTTTCTATGTTCAAATTTATTTGACACATCATGTGGACCGTACAGTTTCGTTCCATCACAAATGTAAATCTCTCACAATTCCTGCTACATCTATTAAAATCTACATACGAACTATCATAATTTACCAGAGCACAGTATATCAGAAACGAAGAATACAATATGACCCGACCACAATCGATTTAAGAATCGATTCAAACCAGTTTCAACCATGACTCTACCGATTTATTCTACTAAAGAAATTGCCGCCTTTACCAAAGATTGTTTTATTATTCCATTAGCGGGCATAATAATGTCATTAACATAATGATTAGTCTCATTATAGTAATCTTAACCGGCTATAAATGCTACAATCAATTTGTTTGTTTGATTGCGCTGTTTTTTATTTGACTATCTATCTATACTGTTATCGTGTTGAGAGATTTCATCTATCAATGTTTTTGGTGTCGATACGGCCATTTCCGATAATGTCCGAACAGAAAGATTTAAATCGACCCAACGAAATAAGAACATGATAAATTTCCAAAGTTTAAAACAAAACATGATATAAAAGACACAATTAATGATCCTGGTGAAATAAGGGCATGGAAATTATTTTTTTGAAATTATTGTTCAACTTAGAGAGAGAATTAAAATACAAGTATTCACAGAAATGAATTATTAGACAAAAAATCTTAAAGTCAAAAGTTAAAATCATGATTGATTTGCCCTAGAGCAAAGCGTAGATCTGACTGAATATAAAACAAAGGTAGGAAAAAGGCAAGAAGATGGGCGTCTGGGCATAATATTCGGCATTATTACAAGTCATTGCGAAATTAACCTTAATTCCATTGCCTTATCCTTCTCAGCTTACATTAAGGCACTAATACTCAAATAATCTCTTCCTTTTCAAAAAATATATTTATACCTAGATATAGATAGATAGATAATTCTTTACCATCTACACCAGATGATGAGCTTAGCAAAATTTTCAGTCAGAACAATAGATATATTGTTTCATTATCAAGGACTAAATATTATCCACCAGAGCTGGCCGCTTACTGAAATGAAAAGAACAGGATTCAAGGACTGGTTGCACCTAATATCAAAGAACATTTTTATATAATACCTCATAAAATAAAGCCCCTATAAATTGCCGCTTCCTTATAATTCACGGACATAACTCACAAGAACTCAACAATAACAGTAACTTCACCACTCTTCAATAAATAAGTAACAAATTATACGGCTCGAGATTTCTTCGATCAAAAAGGTCAAGATGAGGTCGTTTAACTTTGGAGGCCAAACGATTTGTGGGTAACGCTTTGACTTGCAAAATTTCAAGCACACAATATGAGAAACCACAAGTGAATTTCATTCGTAAGCCTTCGGAATAAGACGCTGGAGCCAATCAAGAATCTCTTCCAAACGCAGATACAATTTAGCAAAGTAAATCTTAGTTAGCTGCCCCGACAGACGACATGAGTTTTAATACCACTCGATATAAAGACAATAATCGTTTGAATGCTGAACCCGAAGGCTGCATACATTAATTTGATAAACAGTAAAATGGTTAAGTGAAAAGTGATAAATAATGTTTTGATCAATGTTGATAATGTTATCGATGACGTCGAGGCTACCGGTGGACGTTCCGGTGTTCTCAACTGCTTCGGGTCAGAAGTCAAAGAAATAACCATAAAATTTGTAGAGGAAAAAATGTGACGAGAATTTTTTTCTAGATTGTATTTGATGTATTGCAACCGGTAACCGGACGCAGAATGATTTTCATAAATCACTTGTCAAGTCCGTAGAAAATCTTGAATTCAGTATTACGCATATTAAGTTTGAATACATTATTGTACATATGCACCCTGCAAATGTGTTGTAATGGACATAAGTCTGGCTGTATTTTTCTCAGAGACACGAGCGTAAATTTCGTAGTCGTATTATTTTTTGAGCAATTCTTTTGTATAAAATATTTATTTTATAATATTTCTTTTATATTTACAAATTACAAATCCGCCTTTTGCCCAGGTGCCAGGTATTAATCTACTCTTAAGAGAATTTGTAAATAGTCTCTGCATTTTACGTGGATAACATACTCAAACCAACTATGTTATTATTATCAGCCTATGTTGTTCCACTGAAGTTCAAAGGCCTCCCTAATCCCTTTGCACTCATTCCGGACTTGCGTTATTAAGTTTCTCCTCATCTCGTTCAGTCACTCATTCACATAAAAAAAAACAGTGGCACTCCTACAGTACTACTCCTGCACTACTAACTTGGCACATGTTCTACTATTAGTTTGGGTGGCTCCTTTCGCACCACCCGGGGAAAACGTGTAGGGATCCTGAGGGTATTAACCTACGGACGCGAGCAACATGATCCTCAACAAGTCGAATATAGTTATTGAGGTCGTCTCGCCGTCTCCGTCTGGGTCGGCCACGATGCAATATCTACAATATCGAGAATGAAATCAAATAAATATTCATGGACATTTCACACAGCGTTATCTAGCCCCAAACTAAGCATACCTTGTACTATGGGAACTAGATAACTGATAGAATACTTACATAGTATTTTTTTTGTAAATACAAACATATAATATATATTAACACCCAGACGCAGAACAAACATTTATGTTCGTCTAATGCTAGTCCTGAGTGGGAATCGAACTCACGACCTATAACGCAGAAGGCAGAGCTACACTAACTGAGCTATGACGCCAGTCAATAATTTTTTTATTAAGTATATATTGTACATAATTGTTTGTATATTTCACCTAATATAAACTAAACAGTGTAATAAGGCCTTATAAAAAATATTAAAAAATAAATACCTGATTTAATCAATCTTCAGTTCATTATTTTTAACTATCTTTGCCCTTAAGCGTAAAAAAATTTCCATGAATTGTGTATAGGACCAAAAATAAAAGCAAAAAAAAACAATAATCAAAAGCTCTCTAGAATTGTCAAAGAAATTACGTAACAAAAAACATACAAGTAAATTAAGAACCTTCTCTGCTTTGATTGCCCAATTGCGCCCAGCTACGAATACCCAAGTGGTATAAAATAGTTAATGAACCCTTATTTTATAATGGTGATAGTCAAAAATTCATATAATCCGGAAATGGAAATCTAAAATAACAAAAACGCATCAACGTTTAATTTGATTTAATAGTTTCGTCTATCACTTCGGCTAATCCAAATGCTACAAAGTCTCGCACCAAACGAAGCCTTGCTATTCGGAATTTATGGTTTTTCACACATCTATTTTACAATAATTATAATACCTACTCATTCTAAAGGCTTATTTTATAACCTTTAAGTACCACGTATTCCTTTTTAAGGTTTATATATAGGATTTTTATGTGGCTAAACTGCTAGGCCCATCTTATCTTGAGATGTTACCGCCGCTTCTAAGCAATAGGTTAAGCGACTTAAGTATTCTCTGACCTAAGTCATCATCCATATCATTTCACACAACAATTGGAGTACCACTGCCTGGCGCCAGAGTACCAGGTATGGTGGCAGTACTTCTCTGTTCAAACTTGGCAAAAGTTCTACTGTTTCTTTGGGTTCCTTTTGCATCACCTAGGTGTTACGAGTAGAGACTGAGGGTATTAATTTACGGACGCGAGCAATATGGAAAGAAACACTTTCTATATATTTTGGTAATATATAATATAGCAATCCACCCGGCTTTGCATGACTCCTTGGCGTATATTTAATGTATTTTATTCCACGACCGGGCGGCGCGCCTGTCGCGGCACGTATTTATATATATTATAGTTTATCGCTTTCGATCATAGTTCAGCCTATTTTCACAAAACTTTAATGAGTTACACCCTTTCTTCATAAATCACTCCGTTTATTGGTGAAAACCGTATGAAAATTCATTATGTGGTTATTAAGTTTATCGCATTCAGACAGACAGACGCGGCGGTCATAGTTCAGTAATAAAAATTTTATGAGTTATTATGAGTTGAACTACACCTAAACTTTCATGAATCACTCCGCCTATTGATGAAAGCCGAATGAAAAACCGTTCAATAGTTGGCGACAAGACGAACATGATGTTAAGTGGTTACCACCGCCCACAAACAGCAAAATACTACTCAGGTCTTCCGAGACCCAAGTCACATCGCGTTGCGCCCGTCACGAGACGGGAATGTTACGCCAGTGCTTGTAATAATGGAATCCTACATATTTTGGTAAAATATATTATAGGAAATTGCCAATTGAGCTGTCTAAAAACCGTTTTACGACCAAGCAATCAACAAACGATGGTACTTTAACTACCACAGCTAATCATAGCTCGTTAATTTAAAAGAGTATTATAAAATTGTATATGAGGTGCAAAATCAAACACATTAATCACAATTTAGAAATATTTAATACGAAGCCATAAAAAACTGGTGTTACTTGATTATACAGAGCCAACAACGAATGTATCCGTCGCGTAATTACCCAAAAATACCCATTTTACAATAATCTGCAAATAAATCACGATAAACAAATACATGTATCGAGACAAGGGACCTCCCACCGAAATACTGGATTAGCATATGTAATGGAGATATTTTAACAACCACAAGAGCTTTATGATGAACTAGCGACCCGCCTGGCTTCGTATGACCTATGGATTGCCGACGAGTCGCAAAATAGAGTGCCGTTAAACCCACAATTTTTGTACCCAATGTTACTTTTAACCGTTCAACCCAAAACATATGCTCCGCTCTACCCAATTCAAAAATCTAAGTCACAGTAGGTATTCAAAACAGCGTAATATTTATAAAAAATCGATGATGAAGGTCCGTAGGTGTGTACCCTTTGATTCCTTACCCCCTGGGTGGTGCTAAAGGAACAACCAAAAGTAGCATACTACGTGTATTTTTAAGACCCAAAGCTTTAGATAAAGATATCCCTAAAACTAAAACGTGTGTATATTTGTAGGTTTGAAACATGCATGTAGGTTTGAGACGTATGTAAGTTTGAGACATGCATATAGTTTTGAGACAGATTACAAATAATTGTTATTTCTCTCTGGTCTTGTTTACCAATTAAGGCTCTCCTATCTTTGTCTATTAAAAGAGGGGGTAAGCTCTTAAATAATTCCTATTTATCTGTTAAGAAAACCGTCAACTCAAACTTATTTATTGCTTTAGATCTCAAGTATCGTTTGGACCAGCGATTCCCAAAGTATGGGTCGCGGACCACTTGTGGGTCGCAGGCGAATATTGGGTGGGCCCTAAAAAATAGAACGATACACTGCCTGTGCTTATCATGTAATGTGCCTAAGGAGTTCCTGTGGCACGTTATATACGCACGAATATATTTACTTGAGCATGTAAACTTTTATGTCCAAACATTTGTCCAAAGTTGACTGGACAAATATGTCAAATTACAATTAGTATTCATGTTTTAACTAGTCTTATTTATTAAAATTACGTCTGTTTCAACCACAGAGTAAAATACCAAATCTGTGGTTCCAATCTTTCTCGACCAACCCGAGGGCAAGTTAGCGCAATTATCCAACAATTAAACAGAAAGACGCGCGAGGACTTTTTTATTAAATGTATTGATGATATTGATTCCTAATCTACACATTAGAATCGAATTATCGACTTTTGAATAATCGATAGTTATTATTTTCACACATGAATCAATCGAGTATAATTACAAACCTGTTCTGATATTGAATGAAATCGTACAACATTTATGGCTGTAATATTTTATATTCGATTTAAACTAGGTAATAATTTTGTATAACTGTTGAACGGTCTTTAAATTTATTTATCCGTAACATTTTATTTAATTGGCGAAATAATATTAAATTGGTTGTGACTTTCGAATTAACATTTTTGTACCGCGCATTTATTGCTGTATTTTAGATAAGATATAACCCTGATTAAAAATCCTTACTTTGGTTGTATGTTGTCTTTTGGTGGATATTGGAAAACCTAAGGAATTTTCTGTATTTTGATCAGACTTCCAAAGAAAGTTAATAATTTGTTTTTTTTTTTTTTTTTTTTAGTTTGTTTTCTCAGTTATTGTCATTTATCAATCTGTTTGGATTTTTTTTATCCACCGATACCACCACAGTCGTATTTTTTTAAATTTACCTCAGATCTCCGTCATTTATGATCCGATTTAAAAAATTCTTTATAATGCTTTCAGATTTTTTTTGATTTTAAATCGATTTGTTATTTTAACTAAATAACTGGAAAAATATGTCATGCTAGTAAACGAAATTGCGTATTTTGCTTTTTATTCGCCCGTTGTATTCCAAATCCGATGTTTCTATTTTAAACTGGTTGTTTATCCCCTAAGCGTGAAAATAACTATTAGGAGTACAAATATAATAAGTTTCCGCCGTTTTATTGTAGATGGCGCGGCACGGAGTTTCGGTTAGCTTTCGCAGATGATAACCGGCTTAAAAAATAGTTTGGACATTCAAGAACAACATAACCTATTAATATCATTGATTTTATTATATTATACAATATATTGGTAAAATATAATTTTTATAAGTTGAAAATGTCAAAATTTGAGCCAAGTAAGCGTCATTTGCGGGAAATATTAGTTTACTTCTTTAATTTAAAGAAATCTGCTGCTGAGGCGCATCGATTGCTCGTAGAAGCATATGGTGAGGTTGCTTTGAGTGAGAGAACGTGTCGAGAGTGGTTTCAAAAGTTTAAAAACGGTGATTTCGACGTAGAAGACAAAGATCGCAGTGGAAGGCCAAAAATTTACGATATGCTGTGTATTTGGTGGGATCAGCTAGGTGTAGTGTATTATGAGTTGCTTAATCCGAGCGAAACAATTACTGGAGCCCTCTATCGAACACAATTGATGAGATTGAGCCGAGCTCTGAAGGAAAAACGCCCTCAATACTATTCTAGACACGAAAAAATTATTCTTCTGCATGACAATGCTCGTCCACATGTTGCGGCTCCCGTGAAAAAGTACTTGGAAACACTTGATTGGGAAGTGTTACCCCACCCGCCGTATTCACCAGACATTGCACCGTCCGATTATCACCTGTTCCGGTCCGTAGCACATGCTCTGACGGCGCAGCGGTTCACATCTTATGAGGATACCAAAAATTGGGTTGATTCGTGGATAACCTCAAAAGACAAGGAGTTCTTCAGACGTGGGATTCGAATGCTGCCTGAGAGATGGGAAAAAGTGGTTGCAAGTGATGGGCAATATTTTGATTAAATTTATATTACCGTTCTTCTACAATAAATATTTAATTTGTGTTAAAAAACGGCGGAAACTTATTTGTACTCCTAATATTATAATAAGGGATAAAAATATTAAAGTGCGTTTATCTATTTTTTTTATATCAATCACTTGTTTTTACATTTAAACATTTACAAGCACAAAGCCCGGGTTGGCTAAGATTTCCTATCGGCGGCAACCACTGCTTACCACCTTTTGAAGTTGGTTAAAGTGAAGTCTAAACATACTAGAAATTGTTTTGGCAACAATTCATAATTCTGGGTAAATGACTCAGATATCAAGAGTGACAGATTCATGAGCATCATGGCCAATGATAGACAGTAATGCGCTCATAATGTTTGCAACACTGTACAAAATGTTTATACAGATATGCGGGTACGTAAGCAAATTCTTGAAAACATAGACTGTATATATATTCTTGAAAACATAGACTGTATTGTCTTGTCTTTTGTTTTTTAATAAAGTGACGTTTCTATGTATATTTTTAAGATTTCAACGAAAATAAAGTATTTTGTCTTTGAGTTTGTCTATGCGGATTGTCTTGTGTTTCTGTGTTTGTACAGGGAATGAGGCGAACACGTGTATTTTTTTTTTTTATTTATACTCTCATCTACACGCGGAACGAATACTTATGTAAATCAATTATCACACAAATGTTTGTCCTGCGTGTGAACATACGACCTACATAGAAAACAAACCTACTGAGTTATTCTATTAAACTGTATTATCCGCGTTTAAAAAGTCAGCATGTGCCGATGGAAAAAACCGTCAGAAATTGTGTTATTTGTACATATCATAAAAAAAAAAAATGTTTTTTGGAATAAAAGGTAACCTGGATTAACCAGTGTAAGAGCTACCTTTATTACATATTCCATGATAATGAATGAATATGAAGCAGGATGAATGCGACTCAGTGTAAGATCCAAATCTTATGCTGAGTTGCATTACTGTTGTCATGGGCGGGGGTCGCCACTTACCACCAGGTGGGCCGTCATATCATCACATTAAAAAAAATTGCATCTGTTCAACCGTTGAGACGTGAAAGAGTAAGAAACATACAACAAACTAGCGCATTTATAATATTAGTATTATAAATAATATTGTAAATCAAATTGGACATCTGGTTCTGGGAACCAATCTGAATTGAATTTAATTTTGTCATGTCTTTTTATTGAATTAACCAATAGCCACAATAAAATTCTACGCCCACAGACTAAACCTATAAAACTTTGTTTTACAGCGCACCACCATTTAAATTAGTTCTAACACTTAATAAAATAGTATCTGGTCTCCATCGATTGCTTTATTGTTTTACGATGGTCCACGAGATTAATGATCTACCTACAATCCACCTACTCAGTGGCCGATTCTCGAGTAGTAGAGAAAATGTCGATTGACTATTTAACGTGCAGTATCTCACGTTAGCGCCAGTGCAGACAGTAAATTTTTTCTTTCTTTGTGAAAGACAATAAAAGGAAAAACAGTTTATTCTCAGTTCGGATATTGTTTTTTAACATGTTTGTTGCGCTATTTCTAAACGATTCGTTTTTTTATTGATGAGGTGAAATTTCTATGGGTCAACGATGTCTTATTTAAAAATCCTTTCACAAAAAAAGGATTTTTAAATAAGACATATACGATAAAATCGATGAGATTAGTAGTCACCTGAGTTTCAGTGGTTACCGCCGCCTATAAATAACCGCAATATGACTCAGCTCCTCCTTTACTGGAACACACTTGGAAATTTACCAGGCAGTATAATTGCGTTGCTATTTTACCACACCATTCTGGTGCCGGCGAAATTACAGGCGCAGGAGATGTTACAGAGTGATGGGCGCAACACGGTACCTAAGCAAATCATACACCCCAGTGCGGAAAGTCAGTCCTAGTCACCCCCACCAAGAATTAGGGTACCTTAGTCTTACAGTTGTTTATTAGTGGTGGAACCAGTTAACAGGTGGGCTGTCTGCTCGTCCCGTCAATAAAGTTACAAAAAATCGATTAAAAAAAAACGAGTATACTGACTTCAATACTTTCATCTCCTATTTATCGACATAACATGGACACTATTAAAAAAAATATAATAGGTGTGTGAATATGACTCCGCCCCTTTTTGTCAAAATAAAACACATTTGTTCGCTTACAAAATTAAAAAAAAAATTATTGAAAGTATGCTCCATCTGCAGCTACAACCTTCGCCCATCGTTCAGGTAGTTTTCGTATTCCTTGCTGGAAGAAGTCCTGGTCTTTTGAGCTTATCCAGTTGTCAATCCAAATTTTGATACTTTCACATGAAGTAAACTTTTCTCCAGTAAGGTCTGTCTGCATCGTCCGGAATAGGTGGTAATCCGAAGGAGCTATGTCTGGTGAATATGGCGGGTGGGGTAACACTTCCCAGTCCTGTCCCTCTAAATATCTTTTTACGACTTCTGCGGTATGCGGTTTGGCATTGTCATGCTGAAGAACTAATTTGTTATGTCTATTCACCCATTCTGGTCGTTTTTCTTCTATGGCTCGCTTCAAACGCATTAGTTGTCGTCGGTAAACTTCTCCATTAATAGTTTCAGAGGGTTTGAGCAACTCATAATATACAATACCTTTCTGATCCCACCAAATACAGAGCATGACCTTGGCACAGTGAATATTTATTTTTGGCTGTGATGGGCCTGGTTCGCCTGGTTTCACCCAAGCTTTTTTGCGTTTAGGATTTTCGTAGTGTATCCATTTTTCGTCTCCTGTGACTATCCGATGCAAAAATCCTTTTCTTTGCTGTCTTTGAAGCAGCATTTCACAAATGGTTTTCCGACGTTCCATGTCTCTTTCTTTTAAATCATGTGGAACCCAGTCACCGGCTTTTTGAATCATTCCCATCATTTGTAAACGCTTTGCAACAGTTGAACGATCAACATTTAATGCTGCAGCTAATTCTGATTGAGTTTGGCAAGAATCTTCCGCCAATAATGCTTCCAATTCAGCATCTTCAAATTTTTTTGGTGGTTTTCCATGTTCTTTATCCTCAGTACTAAAATCGTTATTTTGAAATCGTCGAAACCATTCCTTGCAAGTTGTATTAGACGGAGCATGCTCACCATAAATCTCCACAAGCAAACGATAAGTTTCCGCTGCAGTTTTCTTCGCAATAAAATAATGTAATAACACTTCCCGCAAATGACGTTTATTTGGAATAAAAACCGACATTTTCGAAAAGGTGAAAACAATTGTTGCTTACACTTCAACCAAATATCATAAAATGCGTTAGATAGCTGACATTCAGTACTATCGAATACAAGTATGGTCATTTATTAGTACACGTAAACAATACTAAAAACGACATCTGTTGAGAAAGGGCGGAGTCATATTCACACACCCAATACATCCAAATCAGTATACAACGGAGGAAAACAAAAATGCAATTTCGATTACTGGAATGACATATTTTTTCCAGTTATTTTGATGTAACAATTAATATATTTATATATTAACAAATAAAAAATTATTTTCAGAATCTCAACAAAATAATAATTTATGGATTTTTGAGGAAACAAACAGAAAAGTATGAAAAAAAAAACTGCCGAATATAACCTTCTCTTTTGAAAGTCGGGTTCAATTGAGATTCTTAGGACATTTGTGCCCGAGAATAGATTACTAGTGTAATTGTATTCTTAACAACTAAAGTGATTAAAATCACTCGATCTTGATCTACGAATTCATGATAGTCCGATAATAACATTAACGGCTTTATAGTATGGCAGGAGATAAGTCGTATTTTTTTATAGGTGTCGGTATCCACTTAACACCTGATGGACCATCAGCTCATCTTTTTTATGTCTTTCTATTTAAAATAGCCGCACATTGTCGCTTAAAATAAAAGTTAACAAAATTGCATCTGACGTTTTTAAGAACAGCCTATATTTAGATATGAAACACATAATTTCAGTTAAAGTAACAAGCGTTCATCAATTTTGTAGGTCGCAGACCGGCTCGGAGCTACTTTAGGCTTTAAATCATCGCAGTTACGGTTGAAATTGTATGTGGGTGGAAATGTCTTTTTTATTCGTGTTTTAAAAGAGCAGTAATGCACCGTCGCCCACAGCATCCAATATTAGAGCTAGAAGCAGTTTACGTTTAGAAATACGACTAACAAAGTATTTAAATTATGCTTTCTACACGTGTACATACTCAGTCACGTGTGTACCAGCTTTATGGATTAGTAAATATAGTTCAATTGCCAGCGATAGTTCTTCGGAGTAAATGTGAACAAGATGACGTCGACGGATTTGTGGCAGATTGTGTGAGTCTGCCCCGTGACTGTCTGATTCAAATCAACCAAATCAACGTTAACACACTCATACCTCTGTACTAGGATTCCCTGTATCGCAGATGGCATGGACGAACACAGAAACACAAGACAAACACCCAAGACCCGAGAACAAACTTCATGCTCACCACACAAAGTGTGCCCCGGCCGGGAATCGAACCCGGGACCCCTCGCTTCGAAGGCAGGGCTACTACCAACTAAGCCACGGAGCCGTGGTTGTGGGAATCGAACCCCAAGTATCGAAGTGTAAAGGTTTTTTCGTTGCTTGGGTGTTTGTCTTGTTTGTTAATGCCATTTGCGACACAGGAAATCCTAGTGCAGGGGTATGAGTCTCATTTTTTTGTATCGAATTTGTTTGAAATGTAATTCTGGTGCTTGTTTGCCAAGTGGTTCGTGGGTAAACAATCCTTACCAGCCTCTAATGTTCCCACTGCTGGAAAAAAATTACCGATATAAAAAACTCTAATCAATACTTTAATCCCTTATCGCCTTTAAAAATCCCACCATTTAAAAAAAGAAACATCCAAATCTGTATATTGTACAACGCGCGAAGAAAAAGTCAAAGGAAAGCAAAATACGCAATTTGCAATTTTTTTTCAGTTAAAGTAATGAACCCATTTTGATAAAAATTTTATGGAACCAATTCAAACTTTTCAAGTAAAAAAAGAATATCCAAAATCGGTTGATAAATATAGGGGTAAGAAACATGTTGATAATCTCTTCCGGAAGTTGATTGAAGATAAGTTCTGCCTACCCCTTACCTACCAGATGAAAAGGTGTAAATTTATGTATTATGTTAAATAATACATAATAAATAAATTTATTTACATAAAATATTGTTAACAATTCTTATGAAAACGTTCTGAGATACTATTTGATAAATTAATGCTTTTAAGAGTCACTCAAGATCAAATTTATCAATAAAACACTTTTGTTATTGAATAAAACATTACTACATAAATTAAATTTAAGTTATTCAAAACCGTGATTTATCACTCACTTATGTTTTATAATCTGATTAAAATAATATTAGGTATAATTCTATGTCACCTGGCAAGATATATTATGTTTATTATTTTTTGGAAAAGGTTTTTCTTTCTGTAGTAAGAAAATTATCAAATATTACAATAGACATATTTTCATGTTCTGTATCTAAATTTAAGGAGCTGTTAAACTTGTCACTTGTCTCTCAAATTTAATTTAAACTTACTGAAAGCTAGAATTTGCCTTACATTTTGTCTAT
Source organism: Aplocera efformata (assembly GCA_921293045.1). NCBI lineage: Eukaryota > Metazoa > Arthropoda > Insecta > Lepidoptera > Geometridae > Aplocera > Aplocera efformata. The sequence continues at coordinate 7,303,250 of OV121057.1, forward strand.
TTTTTTGTTTATTGTTGTTACTTGTTTTTTATTTTTCTTACTTTATATACTATTTTATTTTATTTTTTCTTGTGTTTTATGCTTTAACACTTTGATTTGTATAAGTCCCTCTTGTGGCAATATAATTTTTCATTTGTGAACTTTCTGTGACAAATATGTGGATAACGCTGTGGGCTACATAATTACTAAAACCTAGTTTTAAGTATCATTTGTTGTATCAATATATATTATGTAGCCGTTTGTTTTCCGAATAAATAAAATAAAAAAAAAATAAAAATAAAATTACAGTGGCCAGTAAGATTTACAAATCTTATTACTTTAAACGAGCAATTTTTATATATTTCGCGTATCTCTGAATTGGTTCCAACGATTTGGATGAAATTTTGTATTTAGATAGGGTTTTACTGTTTAAGTTTATATATACTTATATTTCTTGTTAAATTTTTTTCATTTTTTTTATAATAAACTAGCTGACCCGGCCACGCGTTGCTGTGGCTAACGTTTTTTGTAATTGTGACTGTCAAATAATAGACAAATAATTTGCAATAAAATAATATTGCGATCATAAATTGATCTTTCAAGTTGGATCAAACTGCACACGGTGTATAAATTTGATTAAAATCGGTTAAGTAGTTTAGGAGTCCATCGCGGACAAACATCGTGACACGTAATTTATATATATTAAGATTGTGTTTCTGCGTTTGTCTATGCGATGATACAGAGAATCCTAGTGAGCGCAGGGATATTTGTGAGTAAGTGTTTATAATTTAATATTAACAAAAAACTTACTAATGCGAGGATCATGGGAGACAAAAACCTGAGCTACAATCACGGTTATCTGTTCTAGTAATCCAGCTTCCGAGAAGTATTAATATCGGTACTTTGTTTTTCACCGTCGATTATCTCAGCACTTCGTGAAATTTGGCATGGCCATACCACTTGCCCACGCGTAATTTTAATACAGTTTTATCCTCAAATAGAAGCTTTTCCGTTTACTTCGATTAGCACCCGCGTGTGGTTTCATTTGCGTGGGAGAAATCCTTGGGTTTATGGTATAAAGGATACTAATTCGGTTGTTTTTCCTTTGTTTTTTACCCCAGTACTCAGTAATTTAACAACTGATGAGAAAAAAATGTTTTTGTGCTAGAAAGGATATACTTTCAGATTGGTGCCATAATTTTTTTATCAAAATTGGTTCAATAGTTTGGTTGTTAAATCAAAATAACTGGAATAAATATGTCATCCAAGTAAACATGATTGCGTGTTTTGATTTCCTGTGAATTTTTTCTTCGCTCCTTGTTTACCTATTTGGATGACTCTTTTTTAAAATGGTAGAGCAAGAAATAATAGATGAAATTTTTGAAATCGGTTTGTTTAGATTTTTTAAATCATTCCGTTGTTTAGGTAACAACTAGAGTTGCATTTTTTACTACGTGTGTAATATGCACTATGTATGTATGTATGTACACTACCCCAAACACCGCGAAGGACTGTCTTTTGGAAGTCAGTTGAAAAAGGCATTAACAAATAATTAATATATATTCATGGACATTTCACACAGTACCTTCGCAACCCAGCCCATCTAGCCCCAAACTGTGCATAGGCAAATACCATAAGAAATACATATAAAGTACTATTTTAGAGTAAATAATTACATATAATACATATTAACATCCAGATACAGGATAAACATGTATGTCCGTCATACAAATGTTTGTCTTGTTCGGGAATCGAACCCACGGCGGGCAGAAAACGGAACTGCCACCAACTAAACTGTGCATACCTACTCAAACCAAAATAGCTACCAAAAATAAATGTATATAAACTACGGAACCAAAAATAGCAGAATGTTACTCACACTCTTACGCAAGTGAAGAATTTACTCGTCGGCTTAAGAAACCGATTAAGGCCCCGACAGACATTGCCAGACTTCGCTACTAATTCGCTACGAGCAGATACGATTTATACAGCAACACTACGCTGCTCCGTAGCTTAGAAATTGCTCTTACTTCGAAACGAGGGGTTCCGGGTTATATTCGCGGACAGACTTTGTGTGATAAGCGTTCTCGTGTCTTGGGTGTTTTTCTTGTGTTCCTGTGTTTTTCCATTCCACCTGTGACACAGGAAATCCTAGATCAGAGGTATGAGGGAGTAAATGGTACGTTACGTTACTAGTATCGCAAGGACAGTGACTGCTGTGTCATTCCCAACACGAACAAGGCTCACAGTCTCCAAGGAGATGGATGAAAAAGGTGCGGGATACTATTATACTATATATGCAAAGATATACAAACTTGCTCCTGTGACACGTTATATGCTCATGAATATGTTTATGTGTGTGTAAAAATTGACGTGTCCAAACGATACTTGAGATCTAAAGGAATAATGAGTTTGAGTTTGCTCGAACCTGTGACCTTTCACTCATATTTATAATACATTTCATTAATAACAGTTTTATACATATAACTTACAGCTGCTACGATTCCTTTAAATTTTTTATAGGTATCCCATCTTATTCAGGTCTTCCCCCACCATAGTATGAGGATACCCATGGCGTATCATATTGCCCAATTACTCTGAGAACTATACATCTGATAATTTCACTGGTAACCACAGCAACGCGAGTGAACCACTGCTTGGCGTCATGTTAGCAGGTTTTGAGACAGTTATTTATTGGACGCGCTTGGCACAAGTTTTACTATTACTTTTGCTTTCATATGGACGCAACAACAACAACAACGTTAACACACTCATACCTCTGCACTAGGATTCCCTGTGTCGCAGATGGCATGGACAAACACAGAAACACAAGAAAAATACCCAAGACCTGGGAACAAACTTCATGGTCACCACACAAAGTGTGCAGCGACCGGGAATCGAACCCGGGACCCCTCGCTTCGAAGGCAGGGCTACTACCAACTAAGCCACGGAAACACGCAAAGAGACTCCAAGAGCTCTTTTACCTATTGACGCAAGCAACATGGTACCAACTCCAACTAACAACGGACAACCACCCCTAAGTAAAGAGTTGCTACGCTACGCTTAAGGAAGCGTAGCACAGCGTAGCGCGTTCCCATGTAGTTTGGGCCTTGCCGTTACTTATTCTTAAGTCGGGTATACAAACAAAAACACTCTTTGATGAAGTAATATGTGGAAAATTTCAGAAAATTTTACTGTATCCATTTCAGTATTATATTGTAAGCGAGTAACTGAAAATATTTTGCGCTGCTTACAAATTTTAACAGAAATCCCATTTAATATAATCTATTTTTAAACTGCTTACGTATGCTAAGAATACTTAAATTATCCTTAGCATACGTTCCGTTATTAGTGTCCAAAATACATAAAACTGTCAACGTTACAAAAAAACAAGATTCAACAAAGCATTTCTTCAAAAAATATTCATAACCAATCAACCTTTAATCGTTTTATATTTATAATCTGTATCATTATTTTTATAGCTACGTTTTCATGTCTTTGCGGAACAACAAACGACAAAATATAAATAACGCTCTCTCCAAGATTAAAGAAAGATTTACAAGATACGTCGGTGGTTTGTTGTGTTAAATAGCTTAGTAGCTAAGTAGCCACGGAACTCTAAAAATAGCTGGGATGAGACGAATGGTATAGATATTGACACAGTTCTTTTTATGTGAAATAGTGACAGAACGAGCTGAAGGCCCACCTGGTGGTAAGTGGCGACCTCCGCCCATGACAACAGTAATGCGACCCAGTATAAGATTTGGATTTTACAGTTGCATTCATCCTGCTATACGTCTCATGCGCATGTGATTTCACCGGCACCCAGACCCTTCCAGTGGAACAGCAACACGAGTGCATCACTGCTTGGCAACAGATTACCAGTTGTGGAGGCAGTACATCTCCAGACGAACTTGACACAAGTTCGACTGCTTCTACGATGAATACCAAAATATTACTTTTGGTATTCATCACAAAACTATTTATTTTACTTTGTAATAATTTAATGTTATGCTCATATCATAATACAATCCTAAACCCTGTCAACTCAGTAGTATAAAATAAAAAAATCCGGCCAAGTGCGAGTCAGACTCGTGCACAAAGGGTTCCATACCATTAACTATAAAACAAAAAATAAAAATCACGTTTTTGTATGAGAGCCCCCCATAAATATTTATTGTATTGTATTTTTGAGTATTTGTTGTTATAGCGGCAACAGAAATACATCATCTGTGAAAATTTCAACTCTCTAACTATCACGGTTCATGAGATACAGCCTGGTGGCAGACAGACAGACGGGCAGTGGAGTCTTAGTAATACAGTCCCGTTTTACCTATAAAATATTTTCCAGTTATAATCCTCCTTTTTCTTACTCGGGTATAATATTGAAATCACTACTTATGTCATTCTGTAACTTTAGACTTTCGTCCTTGCACATCGAATGGGGTTACGCCACAGTCCCGCGGTTTGGTACTTAGCTGATATGTGAATTAATTTGTTTAACGACCTAGATTTTAACCTCCAACAAATTGGGGTGTAGAGGTTTGTCTGTCTATCAACGGGAATACAATTACACGCGTATCTTGGGTTTAAAGACATTTATTCTCATAAAACTTAAAAAAGTTCATTTACAATGAGATCTTAAAATTTGAATACAAGGTAAATTTTTTATTTTACCTCTGGAGCTACAATGTAGGCAATGTAATTATTTATCTAAGTATACAATATACAATAATACTCGTAGTTATAACGCGCACACATAATTTAAATCTTTGACTTTTCATCAGCATTTAAACCGAAAAAAATCGCTTCTAAATCAGTCTATTCGTTGGGAGTTACGATGCCACAGACATACACACGTAAGCGCACTGAAACTTAAATACCCCTTTTGTCGTGGGTATAACTAACATAGCTTATAAATTACCCTAAAGTGCATATTTTCTCTAAAGTAATTTAACGCAAATATGGCTAAATGGCTTCCTCGCATGTCCTTAAAGTTTATATCTTAATTTTATGTTCTGAACGACCACAATTTAACACAGCGATTATAAATCGTAAAATGTAATTGGGTGATTACGGAAATAATCGTCATCGGATCGGTTGCAAGTTTTCCATTATACATACCTAACCCAGATTGACGCTCTTTTCTCTCAAGGGGTAGGCAGTGCACAGCAAAGTGAGAGCTTAGACAAGCCGACAAAATCTAATAGTTTCTGTCCTTCCGATATTCATATTGGTTTATTATTCAACAGGAATTGGGTAAAATAAGGCTTTGCAAATATACATATCGACCAAAGCCTACCTTTACAGGCATGTGAATACAAAGGAATCTAAAATATTAGCAATGTCAAATCTTAATAAGTATTATAATATATTATAAGAAATATAAAAATAATAATATAAGAATAATATGTCAAAAGAAAAGAAAAAAAGCTTACAATTTATAGTCAAAAAATCTTTTATACTATTATATAAAAACATTTCTCAGCAATTCATGTCGTCAAATGCGATTTAAATATATAAAATGTCATATTTTTTAACTCATAACTTGATTGAAAATTTTAATGACCATTATATTCACATTATTTGGAATTAATGTCGATTTTGTAGCAGGTTGAAATATTTTTTTTTTTAAATTGCATTCTTGCTGACAGGTTTTATATTGCTACACAAAAAATACTTACATTTAGAAAAAAAACAGTGATAAACACAATTAGAATTCTGTTCTGTCTAACATGTCTTTCTCTGGTACATAAATATATACCAGCTGATAGGGTTAACAAAAAGAAACCATTCGGGGGGTCCAGTTGCTCGCGTCCGTAGTTCACTTTGAATCCCTACACGTACCCCCTGGGTGGTGCTAAAGATGCAACCAAAAGTATCAGTAGAACATGGTGCATACATGGTAACCACCAATCAGTGGTGCACTCGCATTGGTGTGTCCCGGTGGAAGGGTGCCGGTAAAATCACATGCGCATGAGACGTAACAGGCGACGGGCGCAACGGGGTGAGACTTTCTTCTCATACTTCAGTCGGGGAGGACCTAAGTCGTATTACTGTGGTGGGTTAATATCAGGTTGGCTTTTCGTTACTTAAAAAAACATGACGTGGGATGAAATATAACAAGAATGGGTAGGGAAGGCAGACCTTAGTATAGTATTATAATGTGGCTCAGTGGTCCGCTTTGTGCATTACTACAACGTGGGCAATAGAAAGTTCATTGCTGACTTTACTTACCCACGCAGCTAACGTATCTTCCGATAAATCATCCTTAAGTAGTCCACCACCAAGGACAGTACCGGAATAAACCAGAAGATAGTTTGCAAACGGATAAAAAGTAGCTTATATGATATTCCAGACTATAATCTATATCCGTGTCTATTGTTATCCATCCAAACTTTCATCCATCCAAACTTTTGCATTTCAATAGTAGTAAGATATCATTTTCGAATCTCTGTTCATCGAAATACAGTATTTGCCGGAGCGGCATCTTTTTGGAAACCGTGAAACATATTTGCTGCGAAAATACCACCCACCATCTATTGAAATGCCTCCTCGCTGCCCGAAACTCGAATTTAGTACTGGAAAAATTTCATAGATGTCGTTGTCTCATCAATCATGATTGTTACGGCGTTTTCAGCCATTCAATTCTGTTTTCTGCAGATATTGACTGGTGGCTCAGGTGGTAGTAGCTCTGCCTTCTGCGCTGTTGGATGTGAGTTCGATTCCCACTCAGGACTCAGCATTTATGTAACAAATATAAATGTATGTTTTTTGTCTGGATGTCAATATGTATTGTATCTAATATTATATGAATTTACAAAATAAAGCACTATACATTTCACAAAACGTCATCCTAGTCCCAAACTAAGCATAGCTTGTACTGATATTGGGGTTAGATAGCGTTATGTGAAATGTTCATGAATATAATGATTTTTTTTTTTTTTTTTGGAAAAGCCAGCTGCTACAATATGATAAAATATGAAGAGAGTTAGTTTTATAATGCAAAATTTGGTAACAAAGTAGCCCACAACGCTATTATCAGATTAATTAACAATTTATTATAACATTTAAGGACAAATTTTGTTTTTTTGTTACAGATAAACAAGCAAAGCATGCGTGGTGTCACGTGACTACAGATGGCGTCAGAAGCGCGCTCTAGATCGCCGCAAGATGGCGCGCGAAGAAGGCGCGAATACTCCAGGTTCACTGTACTTACATCTTTATGAAACACTCCTTTAAATTCAATCTGTTTAAATAACGAAGCCATTTCTTTTTTTGATATTTACTCCATTCTGCCGGAATAGCTCTGAGCTGTATGTCATGGAAATCTTTCCAGCTCTAAATTTTCTGAGTTTTCCAGGAGGAAAAAAGCCCCACTTGCCTTTTTCCTGCTTTAATTATTTCTAATATCCCATGCTTGACGTTCCAACTTTCCAACGTTGAAACAATGGTTAAAATGAGGTATCAGAAAGACATGCCACGCATGTCTTAACGATAACGAGGGTTGTTCCTGCCTTAATAATCTTTGTATTTGACTTAAACAATTTTTTTTTATTTATGATGGATCTCACGAGGACGAGAAATCAACAAATTCATGTATCTTTGAGTATTTCTAAAACAGTTGCTGTTCAGTCTTACACTAAAGATACAGAGAACAAACAATTAATCAATTTATTTTGATAAGACAAAGTCACTTTTAGAGGGATACAAATTTGATAAAAAAATACACGGCATCTTGATGATTAGCCGCTGCGATCAAGATCGCTTTTCTGCAAATAGCACTCCACGTTACTCACCCTCATAATAGAATTGATTCAGCAATTACGAAAATGGATCTGAGTGCCCTTTATTTTGATACAAACCATACACAACGGAATGTAAACAAAACATTTGCACCTGTTTGAGCTTGCAGCCGTCTACCCGAGGCACGCCTTCCCGCGTCGCTAATTAATTAGAATTTATCTCTTCTCTCGGCCAGTAACTAAGTATGAAAATTGTAAACACTACGAGGTCGCAGTGTCGCCAAATCGCCAACGTCCAACTATTTTTAGGCGACGCGTCTTCCGTCCGTCTGTCCACCTGCCGTCAGACGCGCACGCTCGCGCCGAGCGGGCGGTTCTGAAACATCGTTCGGAAACCGAGTCATCCTCTCGAATTTAACTCGCGCGGGGAATCCTCCCGGAATCCGCCGGCAAAGCTTCGCCCGCTCTAAATCGGTACCAGTCTCCGAAGAGCTTGGCGGCGAGCGCGCGCGTTGATCGAATCTAATAAAGTGTCGCGCGCGCAGGTCTCCGTATGTGACGCTGGGTGCGGTGCGTTACGCCGTGCGCCGCGCTCCGCCGCCGCGTGCCTGCCCGTGCCGCTGCTGCTCCGAGGAGGCGCTCGCGGCGTGCCTCGGCCGCGCGCGCCCCGACCGACGCACGCTGGACCGCATCCAGCGGCGCCTGGGCCGCGGCGCCCGGGACCACCGGGACGTGACCGAGCCCGCGCCGAGCTCGCGCCACCAGCGCCTCGTGTCCCTCACCGAGCGACTGCTGCAACGAGCGCAGCCCTCGCACACTCCGCCACCACCGCCACCGCCGCCCCTGCCGCAGCCGCACTCGGCACCCGTGCTGCCGCCCGTCCCGCCGCCCCGCTTACGCCACCGCCACAGTCCCCCTCGCGGCGTATCCGTCGATCGCTTTGACGACTTTGACGCCGACAATATCACCCTGGTCCGTGTTGAGCCGCGCTCCATTGTTGGTTCATACGCCCAAAAGACAATACCCTACCGCAGCGCATCATTTTCCCAGGGTGACTTCGCACAGAATAAACACTACCGCGATCCGAAGCGACAGCAGTCGATCTTCGATTTCGGGAAAAAGGCGGTGAAAGCTCAAGCTGGAGCGTCGCGGCGGGATGCGGAGGCTTCTTCCACTACAGATGAAAACGTGACCGAGGGCGGTTCGGTGGCGTCAGTGGACTCCGCGGTGGGCTCTGACGAGGGTCTGCTGGCGCACGCATCGCCGGCACCACGCTCGCCTCCACCTGATACGCCTCACAAACAGCTTGGTGCGCGCTCGTTGACGCACCCGCTGCCGCGACGGATACCTCCTGTGCGGGAGGAGGGCCCGGCCGAAGCCGGAGGCAGCCTGCCCGCCCTTATGGCTCCGCGAGTGTTACATGAATTGCGCGAAGAAAGTGATGGCTCACAAGCCGACAGTGCACAGGCTCATAGTGAAGGAACCTCCCCACTCGAACCAGCGCAACCTTTCTCGTTCCCTCCCCTTCCCGACCCCCCTACGACCGTGTGCGCGAACGTCGACTGTGATTGTTCGCAATACCCAGTGACGCTGGATGATCACGATATCGATGATGATATCGACAGTTCGATACCCGTGCCTGTGTATGAGTGTATAGTGAAACAGTGGTCACAGGAGTTACCGCAAGAGGAGCCGAGCAAATCGGACGCCGCGTCCGATGGCTCATTGGATCGAGATAAAGAAGATGAGACGATAACTAGTGAGCAAGTCGCGAGTTTACTGGCTGCTGTGCAAAATCCATACACACCGGCGCCGATCGGTGCTAGAGAACGACGAAGGCCTCTCGACAAGACGAAACGAAGGAAGGGCATTTATATTACTACGCCTAGTGACGATGGAGGCGAGGAAGATCCGCCTTCTCTAAACGGCTGTAAGCGAGAGAGCAGCGAAGCTTCTCTTCAAGATATGCGGTTATCTGCCGAAACGCGGACTTCCTCGTTGCTAGGAGACAAATCCGACGACTCATTCACGAACGGCCCACCGAGTCCGATTGAAACACCGGCACCAAACTGGCCAAAGACTGAGGAAGTTAAGGCCAGACGAGCCAGATTTTACCAGCAAAGTTCTGATGAAAGAGATGATGACTCGTTTCGAACGAGACGAAAATATGGAGACTCGCCTTCGGAGGCCGAGAGTGAGTGTTCTCGAGACAGAACAGCGTCACCGTCTCCGTTCAGTCCATCTGACACGTCAGACGTGGAGGTGAAACGGCAGCAGTTTTCCCGTGGCCCGTTTGGAAAGAACTTGGAAACACCAACGTGCAGATCCGTGGAAGTCGGCAGAAGGAGTTTCTCTGATGCGACAGTGCCAAGCCGCAAAACGAGCGTTGGGGCGATGACTGGAAGCAATAGAGGTCGCGGGCCAACTCATGTCCGCGCGACGTCGTCACCTTCGAAATTGGTCGGGGTCAAGCCCGGAGCCGATTTACTGGCCGAGCTTCTCCGAGGCAGTTCCGAGGCGCTCTCGAACAGTTCGACTTTCGACAACGTGGTCCTGACTCTACATCAGCACAACGTAAGTACATTTCACTTCCTTTGCATGCTCGACCCCGATCACATCCGTACGCAACAAAGTACGAACACTAAAATTCAGTTATGATGTTTATCTTCGCAGAAAATAGCGTAAGAACAAACGGTCTTGTGTTATTGCCAAAGTTTATTTGAGTTTATACACTACGAAATTTTTGTCGGTGGTTGATAAGTGAGAGATTTCGGTTAGTGATTTTGTTAATCCGCGATCATATTCATGGTCGGATGTTTTAAAATACATATTCGAGTTCCCCAAGATTTCTCAGGCCAATGTCGTGTGACTCAGAAACAGCTGTTTGTGGAACTTTAAAAATCTTAAGGGCAATCGGGTTTATTTTCAATCTGTCGCTATATTATATAAACAAAAGATATTTACTGGTTGAAATTAAGAACCTTTTAAACTGATATAATCATGTAAATTTTTTCTTGAACAATTTTGGAGATTTTTTGATACAATCAGTTCATTTCGATATGGAAATGTCAGGGCTAGCAGAGATATTATTTTGTATGTAATGTTTAATACTTATTTTCTTACTATGTTATTTTAAAAACATATGAAATGAGCACATTTTACCATGGACATATCACAGATTTAACTAAACTAATACTCGGTTTAATGTAGAATGGCTGGTCTCTTGCAATATAACATAACATAACCTACACAACTTGGTCTTTCCAAGAGTTAGCAGTATACCAACCAGAAAATTCTATATAATATTTTGCTGGACAAATGCTTTACATATTTCGTTTTAGATGCCCGAGAGTGCATCTACCATTAAATATTTTTCTAAAAATATGCACATTAGTTTTGCAGGCATATTCTATATATCTTGTATATCCAATTGTTTTGAATATATGTATCTGAAAACCTATTATTTTTTTTTCCTTGACCTAGACAATACTTCTCTTAAGGGTTTTGTATTGTTCAGAAGTAATTGGAAAGTATTGTAACCAGGGTATGTGGCCACTCAAAAAGCAAGATGCGTCCAATGTTTAGGCAATAATAACCATTCCTATATCTCCTATCGTGTGATGAATGACTTCGCAAACTTTTCCTTTATTGAAACCTTCATAAAATGTGTGACTATAAATACATGTGTTCCTAATGGCCTGATGGAATGCAGTAAACTTTGCCAAGTACAATTAAAATACAGTGTTATGGGCTGATAGCGTAGCTCTGAAACTGTTTATGGCATAATCATGGTATTTCAGTTCGCATACTCTCATATCCTTTTGATTTTTGAATAGCTTTATAGTTTCTCTTAATTTATTGGTTAAGACAGTATCCCAAAAACCGTGAGTAATCTCCGAAAAAGTCGTGGCCGAATTGGCTTTGAACCTACTTTTAAATTAATAATGTACTAAAACAATTGAATAACGCTGTCCAAATAAAAATAAGTAACTTAAGACCGAGCTTCGCTCGTTTTATCTGAAATTATAAATTTTTCAAGGAACAGTAGATTACCAATCAAGTACCACAAAAATTTACGAGATGGTGCTGTATACAATTTACAGTAAATAAACGTTTCTTTTGTAAAAATATGCGTTTTTACAAGAAATACAATTAAAAAAAAAATTTATAGAGCAAAACTCTATCTAAACACAAAATTTCATCCGAATCGATGGCGCCGTTTCCGAGATACACGAAATATACAAGAATTGCTCGTTTATAGGTATTAGATTAGATAAAAAGTAATACTGGTTAGTTCGGCTAGTAGTGTAGGCGCTCAGCTTACTTCTTCTTTCGTGTCAGCAAGTCGTGAAGAGCGTGGTGGCCTAGGGGCATAAACTCCGACTTTCAATCTGAAGGTTGCTGGTTCAAACCCACAAGTGCAACATTGAGTTTTTCCCATGAAAAAATTTATGTGCGCAATACCACGTTCTCAAAACGGTGATGGAAAACATCGAGAGGAAACTGGCATGTCTTAAAACCAAAAATTCGACGATATGTGTGACATCTACCAATCCGGATTGAGCTCCCGTGGTAGATCAGAGCCCACTCACTTTCAATTATCGAGAGTAGGCCAGTGTCCCTGCAGTGGGAACATTAGAGGCTGGTACGGTAAGCCGTCAGCTCTGGTGTCGGAGGTTACAAGCCGCCTGAAGGCATCCGACATGGCGTAACGACTAATACAGCCGGGACCGACATCTTGACGTGCCCTTCGAACGGAACCGCTCAGTTCAAAATCCACTAAATAGTCACCCGGAAACCCACGGGTAACACGGGGCGTTAGTTTCTCATTGTCTTCATAAGTAGCTTAATATGATAAAATTTGATGGGAGCAAGTGAACAAAGTATGTTGAAATCACAAGGTTAATCTGACTCTGCCAATCACTATACAAAACCGGCGTGTTTATATCTAAGTTCTTTAAAGCATTCCAATAAACTAGCGTATAATAATATTATTCGTCTATAAACCAGTGACTGACGTAAATAGTTTTACATTTTCCTAGGAGGATTTAAAAAGAAATCCCTCGGTTCTGTCTGGTTCTGACGTCAAAGCCTATTTAGTCTACCTACTTATCATCTTATTTGTGGATATACATTTTATCAGTGGTAGATGAAATGTTAGTACCTATGCGAAAGTTAAATAACTAGATGCGATTATACACTTCTCTTATCTCTTACCAACTAACTACCTTGGACCAGAAAGTATTCAGTTCGACATAAATTTTAAACCTATCATGGTTATGAACATTATTATTTGTGTTACCGAGATATTTACCATGATTTGTGAGTTTTGTTGACTCCCGATATTTCGACGCAGTTACATGCGTCATGGTCCCGGGCAAACTGAAGTCCTTGCGAAGTGGAGTGTGCAAATCATTGGCAGACATATCGGTCTACCCTCGCGCACTCGTTTTGTACGTTCGACCGCGTCGCCGTTACCACAATTATGTTAAATATCTCGGTAACACGAATAATAATATTCAGTTCGACGGCTTTATCGGTTGCCCTGTAGCACCTCTTTTGTCTGTCTCCCTTGTGCTGGCTCCTGTGTGCTGGCTGCCTTGTTCTGTCTCCCTTGTTCTGGCGCCTTTGTGCTGGTCAAACGATAGACAGCAAACCCAACAAATGTGAAATGTCAAACGAAAATGTCGGCTCTTCGATTTCTAAATCAGTTACAGATAAGCTGTAGTAGTCGATAAATCTTTGGTTTTAGATAAAGGCTATGATTAAAGTTTCAAGTACAAACACTTTGCGAACAGTTAGCTTCTAAATAAAGAGAAGTATATTCACCTCGTGAGTCACCGATCGATATCTTACCAACTCTGATTTATTTATACAAAAACTGTTCAGGCTAACTTTGGGCGGGATCGCGAACGAAATTGCAATCGACTATTTAATTCCTTCATTTGGTCAGATTTGCCAGAAAGGCACAGTAGATTTGGTGGCTCCATCCATGATCCCTTTAACTATATTGGTAAGGTTGTATGAAAAAAATCACTCATAGTGATAATGCTAGCCATTGTACATCTACAAATTGTTATGTTTATGTAACTTGCTATTTCTTTCTGGTGCGAAATAAATAGTGATATATCTATCTATCTATGATAAGGGTTCCTTTACAGACATGACATTGCAGCCATGAGTTTATTACAGCATCCGTTGCTGCTGTGTTCTAGTGATAGGTGTGGGTGCCGGTGAAATTACAGGCACTTGAGGCCTCCTCATAATTCAAGGCTAGGGTAAGGAAGAACTTGAGTCGAATTTCAGTTCTGCATGGGCGGAGGTGATCACTTAACATCAGGTGGGCCGTCATCTCGTTTCATCACATATAAAAACTCATACCTCTGCACTAGGATTCCCTGTGTCGCAGATGGCAAGGACAAACAGAAACACAAGACTTAAAAAATATCTGCGAACATACCCGATTCGCTCCATGCTATATCACGATATTTTAATTAACCAGAAGCTCAAGTTCATTCCATAAATTCACTTCATACTAAAACAATTACTAATCAAAACATAATCTTCATTTACCAAATATTGGCATGCAACAACGGGCATTCCCAGAACGCAGTTCAATAAAAACAACATGAACATATTATATTGATGTGTAATATATGTTGGCACGACAGGGACATATTAAGAGTTTAGGTAGGGGCTTAAGAATGGATATAAAAACAAGTGGAATGGAAATCCCCGCTTCAGGCACGTTTATACGCGATTATAGCTCACCGAGGTGGATTGAACCCTAGGGTTCATTAGGGTTCAATCCACCTTGCGTCGCTTAATTGACAGCAGTGGCTAAAACTCACTCCAGCTCATTTATTCCTTTAAATCTCATTTATCATTTGGAAACGTCAAATTTTACACACACAAGTAAACATATTCGTGAGCATATAACGTGTCACGGGAGCTCGTTAGGCACATTAGATGCACAGAAATATATCAAATTACAGTCAGTTTTCATGTTTTAACTAGTGTTATTGGTTAAGTTTCCGTGTGTTCCAACCATAACCGACTTATCCGAGGGGAAGAATTATTCGAATAAGCACATTATGCTTTTTGACTGGGTTGTTTTGCTGACTGTACATTGATTGCCGCTGTTGCCCTTGACAATTTAACAGTGGGCTTTAAAAAACTTAAAAAACTAATAATAATAAAGTTAAAAAACTAACAATAAAACATTACTTATGGCCCTCGGCTTAGGTTACTGCTGATCACGTTTGGGTGAAAAATTATAGTCAAGAGGCGCCAAAAGAGATTCTTCGCTGGGGTAAATAAATAAACGTTTACACACTCATACCTTTGCACTAGGATTCCCTGTGTCGCAGATGGCATGGACAAACACAGAAACACAAGACAAACACACTAGACCTGAGAACAAACTTCATGCTCACCACACAAAGTGTGCCCCAGCCGGGAATCGAACCCGGGACCCCTCGCTCCGAAGGCAGGGCTACCACCAACTAAGCCACGGAGCCGTCAAAGGGTGGTTGTAAAGATGTTTGTTAACTGTCATGTCTTGATGATAAGAACACCGGATAGGTTGTGGTAATCAACCACCACGCAGTATGTGTTTCGGTATACGAAGTAATACACTTCGTATTCTCTCAGTTCGTACACATTACGAACTGAGAAGAGAAGGTAATTATAAGGCGAAATTTTGGGTCCGCACAAAGTAGTGACTGTTCTACACTCATGATACTGTATACTAGCTGCGCCCCGCGGTGTTATCCACAATTATCCGGGATTAAAAGTAACCTATGCTTTAATCTAGGATATAAACTATCCTGGTACCAAATTTCATCCAAATCCGTCGAGTTTGAGCGTGAAGGACGACCAAACATACATACGGACAAACTTGCGCATGTGTTATATTGGTATCGTTCGGCCATATTTAAAATGCCCCATATAAAACCCTGGATGCACGTCCGAAACTTTCGAGTTATGAACTGCAAACACTTTTAAACCGTGTACAATGGGAATAAGATCTATAATTGGTTAGGTTTTTACTGATTCATGCGTATGTAGGTAGATAATGCCCACTCACTTTCGTTATTTATTACGTTCAACGGAACGAAATCTTTGTTGGGAGATCTGATTTTTTTTATATTGTACAACAAAACGTTAATACTCCGGATGTGAATTGAACATCATTTTACTAAGATTGTACATGTAGGTAACTACGATAAATTATTTTAACACTTATAAACCTGTTTTTTAAAACCCCCAAATACCCACCCAAATCCACACCCTAAAACAACACCTGCACACTCTCAAACTCTAACACCAACACGCGCGCACACCCTCACACACACACAACTTTCACACAAGGCAATTAAAAGATTATGTGTATCATCACATCAATACACATGTTATAAAACTATTTAGTTACGAGATTAAATTACCAAAACATGTTATTGGCCTATTATAAACTTTACATATAACTAGTAATTTTCAATTATTGATGCTGTTTATCTTCTATCTGTTATATAATTACCAAAATTCATGATTGCTGCCAGATGGGACCTTTTTCATAATTTCAGCTAACAATTCAAAGTTAAACCCAAAACTAAATCTTACTTTAATAATATACGAATTATGAAAAGCTGAAGATCTAATTAGATTGTTGTCTAGAACTAGACAAAGATTTGAAGTCCTATATTTTTTTTATTATATGTGAACAAGTGACAGAACGAGCTGAAGGCCCACCTGGTTACCTCCACCCATAACCACTGCAATACTAATTAGGTCCTGCCCGACCGAAGCACGAGAAAGCCACCCCGTTGCGCCCGTCCCCGAGACGGAGATCTTACGTCTGAGGCGAAAAACTCCTCGTTTATCTCGAGAACTTCATTCCAAAAAAAAGTTCCGTAGGAATTACAGCTACTAACATAAAAACATGCTAACAACTCGACTAAGCATAGAAGCTAGCGCGCTAATCAAGACTTGTGTTTTGGAATGGATTGTAGGGGAATAATAGTCCGTGCATAAACATTGGCTAAGCTTTCGCTAGAATAGCCCAGGGCGATCACCAATTTGACAGAATCCAACGATGAATCACGTTATATGGGTCAGTGGTGTACCCGTTGCCATAGACAAATGAACAGCTAGTTCAGTTTATAAATCCGACTCCAAATTACAAGATTTTAAGAGAATATAATTTACTTCGAGTATTAAAATACAATACAATAAAGTAATGTCGGATATTTTGTCGCGAAAAATATATAAGAAGCTCTTTTTGTCTGAAGAGCTATCTCATTTGGTAGCTGTAGCTGGTAAGATTCACGTTTTCAGAATTTGAAGGACTTCAAGCGTAGAATAAATGAAGGTGTAGTTACTGGACAAGATACAACGTAATTTTAAAGTCTTCATGAAAATAATCGCATGAAACTGACAACTTCAGATATATTATAGGTTATACAACAACGATGTGGATTCATATCACAATATATTATAATATAATAATATCATTTCAATATATCAAACTAGCTGCGCCCCGCGGTTTCACCCGCATAGTTCCCGTTCCCGTGGAGAATACGGGGATAAATTGATTTTATTTTTTTCGTTAATTTTCCAATGTTTTAATAGTTATTCTGCTATTCGGGACGGAAACAAATCCAACAAATCAAAAACCATGGCAATCGGTCCAGCCGTTCTCGAGTTATAAGTGTTGTAACAAACACGACTTTCTTTTATATATATATTATAGATTTTATAGAAACCTCAAAAATTGTAGCCTATATGTTATTCTGATGTATAAGCTATATTGTGGTAAAGTTTCATTCAAATCCATTCAGTAGTTTTTACGTGAAAGAGTAACAAACATCCATACATCCATACTTACAAACTTTCGCCTTTATAATAGTAGTAGGATGTGAGCATAAAAACTGGCTTTAGCATATAATTGTCTCTTCGATCCCTCTTGTTCGTACCACCTGTACACGGGACGCTTAATGAGGCGACCGATTAAGTAATTTGGGTCAAAAAAATTCTTAGTGAGATAACTAATAATTAGTTACGGACTCGAGAAGAAAGAGTAAGAACGACAAATTCATCAAAACATTACAAGTAATGAGTATTAATATTGCAAGATTTATGTATAAAATCGCATTTTTATCTAACTTCAAAAATACGAATAGGTTCTCAATTTAACTGTTTTTTGGATGATGGAAACGCGATACATTCGCTAATTGTAACTGTGATTTTAATTGTTAAGTGAGCCCTAATTTATGTACAATAACACAAAGTAAAGTTTTTCTATTCTATTTTATTCTATTCAATTGTGAATATCTTTGGATAATCATTTAACTATTCATCATCAGCCTATTTCAGTCCACTGCTGGACATAGGCCTTGGGCTCTTTGCATCCAGTTTTCCAGTTTTTAACTATTGATACTCTATAAATTAAATAAATAATTATCCAAATATCCAAGATGGTTTCATTGAAGTTTGGTGAGAAAAATCCAATGCTAAAACCTATAAAGATGCTATAAAGAGATGTAAGTATATATTTTGATCGAATTTCTATTTTGAATTCTATTTTGAAATTATTAACTTTTCATCACAATTATTGCAGGTGTGTTTTGTAAAGCGAAGTAGTGGTTTAGCTGTTCCACGTCATATAACTAGTGTTTGCATCCACGTTTGTTTCTAGGTTACATCTCTGTGTTACTACAAGCGTATCAGTGTAATTTTCAACCATATAACAAGGATATAAAGTCTGTAACTAGCTGAAATGCTGTCAGATGTTTCATACGAAATGGTTTTCTGGAAAGTGCATGAAGGTTTTGACGAATGCCGTTGAAAATTCAGGCATTTTGTAATGTTCGTACATCTATTGTAAATTTCAATTATATTATTTAAAAATATATTTCCAGTAAGTGCATGCGTATTATACAGCGTATATAGATACATTCCGTAAAATTAATCAATGATGGTAAAAATCTCATCATAATCCAAAATCCGTTGCGTGGTTTAGGATGATGAGCCGATAAACAGACAGACGCGAAAAGCGATTTTTTTAATGCTTTGTAGAAATATTCACGGGCAAAATAAACAGAAATTAAGCATTGTATTATGGGAACCAGATCGCTATATTTGTACATAATATATATTAACAGACGCAAAACAAACATCTATGTTCTTCAGACAAATTCTTGGGTGGGAATCAAACCCTCAACTTACAGCGCAGAAGTCAGAGGCTACCAACTGAGCTATGACAGTCAAAGTACATAGTAGCTTACGTATCTAAAGGTACTGCAATGGCTTCTTTTTTGACATACATTTTGATGCCGAGTTTTAAAAATAATGTTTCATTGCTTAAACATCCTAGTTCAGAAATCCGCTTTAAATATAAAATACATATTTTTTTCAATTATTTCCTTCATAAAAAAGTTGTTCTGTCAACATTTAATTAAGAATCTCTAAACTTCTTTAATCGAGCGCGTAATTTTTTAACTATCCGAAAAATATGTGACACTTACCACATGTCAAAGTTAAAAATAAAATATCAAATATTTCGATGTTCGTTCTCTCCGTAATTATCTCCAAGTGGACCATTTCTAGATTATCTAAATGTTTTTACCGTGCTTGCATTTCATAATTTATGTAGCTTTTGGCACATTATTTAATAAATGCTTGCGTCATAATTATATAAACGTACTCTAATTTTGGTTTATTAAGAATAGCGTTTTGATCTATTTTTGCTTTTTACAACCTAGGCAAGGTTAAAACTTCCTTCCGGTATCGTTTAATTTAAATACTTTTATTTAATCTTCTTCGTCTTCCAATAACATAAAGACTAAAACTATTTTACCTTGATTATTCTGAAAGTAGACAGACATAATATCTGATACACATATTGGCTTTACAGCTCAGTTGGTTGTAGTTCTGCTTTCTGCGTTATAGCTAGTGGGTTCAATTCCCATCCAGTCCAAATGTTTGTGTGACATAGATGTTTGTTCTGTGTTTAGGTATAACATGTATTATACGTATATATTTACAAAAAAAACAAAGGTAAGCATTGTTTAAGTAATCTGTTTCCCATAGTTCTAGCTATGCTAGTTGAGGGCTAGATGTCGCTGTGTGAAATACCCATGAATATTTATATACAGACATACTATATTGTTCACTAGCTGTGTTCCGCGGTTTCACCCGCGTTTTTCTCGTTTCCGTGGAAACAGCGCACGCAAAAATAGGTTTTCGATTTGACACCTTGTGAACCACATTTTGAAAAAAAAAAAAAAAAAACATAGCCTATCCTCGATAAATGGACTACCCAACACCGAAAGAATCATTCAAATCGGACCAGTAGTTCCAGAGATTAGCGCGTTCAAACAAACAAACAAACACTGCAGCTTTATAATATTAGTATAGATTATTTTTCCAAAACTTTCCATTAACACTTGATTTTGGGGTAGGCTGATAAAATTGAGTACGAATGTTTAAAATAATTGATATTCAATTATGCACAGACCAATCTTACGACGTAATAAATTACAGCTTCATAACACTTCTATATAAGGAGCAGAGTGACACCTCTGCACTACCATGAGATTTATAAATGTATAGATGCGAATTAAGTCGTGTACAAACTCGATGTGCAAACGTCGAAGGCAAGCGGTCTCGCAAGATCTCCAATGCAGTGGTCAGGCCAGCTCAAGAACATTCTACTAAGTTCGAGACAGTCAGGATAGCCATGGACAGAAACCGATAGAAACAACTCACAAACATTTGACACATGGTGATAACGATCATCAGTCATCAAGGTTCGACCTTCGAGGAGAGGGATGAACTCGATGCGAATGGTCACTCATCATTGTATTATCATGAATCAGAATAGTTTTCTATTCCTAGATTAGTCTAATAAAAGTAAATAATTTCTTTGGCTGTATAGAAAATTTTGTATACTGTCATGGCTGACATTGGTTGCTAGTGCGTCTCAGAAGCACTTTATTATGAGAAGTAGATGCTCTCTTTTTATGACTTTGTGATCATTATATGGCACGCAAAAATAAAAATTATAAAAAAATTACAACATTTATTTTTATTTTATTTAGAAGTAGGACTATGTGTAACTTATTCTATATTTAGTCGTTGTCCAGTGCATGCATAAAATTATGCCAAAGTTTAAAATCTCTGCTCGTGGCACTTCTTTATAAAACTTCAATATAATGAGCAGAGATTTTAATCTTTGGCGTTACTTTATGCTTACCCTGGACAGATAATATCCGTAAAATATCGCCAAAGTTTAAAATCTGCTCGTGGCACTATATTTTGTCCTGAACAAGCGTAAAATAACGACAAAGTTAGCACGTGGTAATTTAAAAAAATATAATTAAAATAAATTACCTATAATTTTTATTAAACCTACTTTGTTATTTTGTTTATTTGTATAGTGTATTTAAGATTGTATATTAAATTTAAATTTTAAGCAGCTTGTTCTTCTAAAAAGGCCTCCTCAAAAGATTTACCTTACTTTTCTGTCTCTCCCCATGAGTCACTCAGAACCAGTTACTTTTTTGAAGTCATGTTCGACATTTGTTGGGCCCTTCTATATATTACTTATTCTTCTGTATCTTCCTCATATGGCTCGGCTTGCGCGACACCTCGATGCTCTACAATTTACGACGCAATTTGTCTCAGTAAGTACCGACAACTTTCGTGCAATTAAGTGGAAACTGCATGTGTTTATTTGAACCGGGAACCGTAGTTATGATGGAAACAAAGTCAGGGACAAACGGTTTTCGTATTAACATATATCCGTGTTGGTCGCGTCCGTACGTACGTAAGTGATGATGATGGTGGGTGATGAGAAGTAGAATTCGTTCGAAGAAGTACTGCCATTGCACCTTAGTCCGCTGCTTAGTAGGTAATTGTTGCCCTCGAAGCGAAGGGTCCTGAGTTCGATTCCTAGATGGGAATACTTTGTACGGTGAACATGAAGTTTGTTATCATGAAAAAGTGAAGTAATTATTTTAGTGACTTGCAAAAACAACTGCTGCTAGTTTGTTTTCCCTAATATAAAAATAAAAATAACATACTTCTTCTAGTATTTTATTACGATATATGAATATTATTCAAAAAGCTATAATACGCCACTATAACTATTTTTCCAACTAATCTTATGTTCTCTTTTTTAATTTTAATTTTTAATTTAAGTATTAGTTGCGGTTTTATTTAAGTTTTTTGATAATATTTCGGTAAGCGACATTTTTACATGTTATTGTTATTCGTGTCGAAATAACGATTTTTTTTAATTTGTTTGTTCGCTTTATAAATAAATAAAAACTGAACTTAATTTAAACTCACATCAGGATTAGAATAGCCCTGTGTTTTCATCCGTGACCTCAAAGCAACATATCACCAATTTGTAACAGAAAGATATTAAAAATAATTCTGAAGATAGCTTTAATATTGCCGTAAAAATCAACACTAACGTCATTGTATATCATCGCGTGGATTCTGTGGATCTATCGTTTATCGTCAGGACGGAAGCGTAATTGGCCGCAAGCCAGACCGTAATGCCAGACCGTATCATCCGCTTTTTACCGCGAGTTTATAGCGTCGCATGCTTGATGGCATAGCCTACACAATGGTGGCTCATCCACTGCTGTTTATTCTTTCTCGCTTGTCCTATCATTCCATTCAAAAAAGCAACAGAACCGTAACTGGCCACGAGCCAGACCGTATCATCCGTTTTTACCGCGAGTTTATAGCGTCGCATGCTTGATGGCATAGACTACGCAATGGTGGCTCATTCACTGCTGTTTATTCTTTCTAGCTTGTCCTGACAATTCGTACAGAAAAGCCACGGAACCGTAATTGGCCGCTAGCCAGACCGTATCATCTGCTTTTTACCGCGAGTTTATAGCATCGCATGCATAGACTACACAATGGTGGCTCATCCACTGCTGTTTATTCTTTCTCGCTTGTCCTGTCATTCAATTCAAAAAAGCAACGGAACCGTAATTGGCCGCAAGACAAACCGTAATATCAGACCGTATCATCCGCTTTTTACCGCGATCTAATAGCGTCGCATGCTTGATGGTATAGACCCAAACATGCGACAACGACACAGTCGTGGCTCATCCACTGCTGTTTATTCTTTCTCGCTTGTCATGTCACTAAATTCATACAGAAAAGCGACGGAAGCGTTATTGGCTGCAAGCCAGACCCGTAATTTCGGACCGTATTATCCGCTTTTTACCGTGAGTCTACAAACAAGCGGATGATAAGAACAAGCCTGATGGTATAGACTAACCCATCTTATGGTATAGTCTTGTCATTAAATTAAGACCGTAATTTCAGACCGTATTATCCGCTTTTTACCGTATACGGTCACCGATAATACGGTCATGCCTGATGGTATATACTACACAATAGTGGCACATCCATTAACGTTTACTGGTTCTGGCTTGGCCTGTCGTACAATTCGTAAGAAGCAGTAGAATCTGTGCAAAGTTCGCCCGGAAAAGTATTGCCTCCACGTCTAGTAATCTGCCGTCAAGCAGTAGCGCACTCGCACTGTTGTGTTCCGGTGAAAAGGTGTGGGTCACACCTTTTCACCGGAACACGTGAGGCGTAACATCCCTGTCGCGGGTGATAGGCGTAATAGGGAGCGACTTGTAATTCGTATTACTGCTGTTGTTGTGCAAATGAGTACCACTTGAATCCCTACACGTACGGACTCAAGAAACAATGGTAATCGTATTGTACTAATGAACATTAAACGCTGAACAGATCTTCATAAATTATAGTTAAGAACAATCTCGACCACGTCAGCTTTCAGACCGTAAAAATTGCATTAAAACCGGTCCATTCATTTCGGAGCTACAATGCCAGACAGATATTCAGATAAACCGATACACTGATTCACTTACAAACTTATAACATCCCTCTTTTTCGTCGACCATTTTTCTAACATAAAAACTCTTTGCTAAGATCTAAAAAAGTACCGTTCTTTTTAGACGGACCTTCTTGATAAACCGTGCGTTTTACATTACAATAACGCACAAGTGCGTAATGAGATACATTACTATACTGAAATTGGTGAAATAATAGACCCTTTACGAGCGAATGTGTTATAAATGAGCTTTTTGTCATTGCTGAATAGTATTAAATAGTAGTATCAGGATTAT
This sequence comes from Aplocera efformata, assembly GCA_921293045.1. Lineage (NCBI taxonomy): Eukaryota > Metazoa > Arthropoda > Insecta > Lepidoptera > Geometridae > Aplocera > Aplocera efformata. The sequence continues at coordinate 7,327,155 of OV121057.1, forward strand.
TAGACAATCTTATCTTAATAGGACTAATCTTTACCAGCATCAAGTTGATCGTTCCGAATGGAAGCTTGGCTGGACGCATGCCAAGCCATATCATCCGTTCTTTGCCAGTTTACAGCTTCGCAGAGAAGATGATTATTCTATAACTAGCGACCCGCCCTGACTTCGCACGGGTGCTCGGCTTTCTTCTGCTATAATATGCTCTTTACTACGTATACACCTTCCTCTTATACTCTTCTATTATACATTAGCTGCGCCCCGCGGTGTTACCCGTGGTTGGACTTCCTACGGGAATCATACATTTGTCCGGGATAAAAAGTAGCCTATGTGCTATTACAGACTATAATCTATCTCTGTGCCAAATTTCATCCAGGTCCGTTGTGCCGTTCTGGCGTGATTGAGTAACAAACATTCATCCATACATTCAAACATTCGCGTTTATAATATTGTTAGGATTATATCATATATTTTTCATTTTCTTTCTTTCTATTAGCGATAATTTCTTTCTTTCTATTATAAGGCCGCCCATTGTAACCTCTTTTTTATCTGGTTTGTTAATTTTATTTCTATGATGTATGTTTCTACCGAGGTGTACAAAAAAGAGTATTCATTTCCAGAGTATTTATTTCATACCCAGGGGGTACGTGTAGGGACTCAGAGGGTATTCACCTACGGGCCCGAGCCACTGAACCCCCACGTTTATTTACTTCAAGAAAATTCAAATTTCCTATTTGGACTACGAAAACTACCCGGTTTTATTGAAGTGCCCTCCACGACAGATGGATAGATTTATATATATTTATATACATCTGTTCACTGGTAGGCGTTGACACATTTGCGATACAAGTTTAGGGCGCGTTATCGTTTTATAGAAATATATTTTTAGGCGGGATTTTTTAGCTTTGGATGTTGCTACGGAAACCTAGGCGTCCACTTTTCTTTCCATCAGGAGCTAAGAAGATTTGTAAGTAGTGATGCTCATGAATCTTTTGATGCTTTCCAAGCCCAGTTTTAATACTATAGATAGATATTTGACAACAAAAATAAAGAACAGATTATAGTTGTTTTTAAACGTTAACACACTCACAGTACAGGGGCACTAAGATTCTCAGTGTCGTAGATGGCATTGACAAACGCAGAAACACAAGATAAACACCCAAGACCCGAGAACTAACGTGATGCTCACTACACAGTGTGTCCCGGCCGGGTCACGAACCCGGGACCCCGCGGTTCGAAGGCAGTGCTACTACAACTAAGCCACGGAGCTAAATGTCTTAAATATGTGATTAAAACTGTATAATAATAATAAAATCCTTTATTCACTGACCAGTATAACTTAAGTATAAAATTATGTGTTTTTAAATAACAAAAAATGTAAAAAAAACATTTCTTTAGAAACCAGTTTGTTCGCCAGGTTATCCTTTTTCATAAGCCTCTTTCTTCCACTCATCTTAAAACTAAAATAATAGATAAATATTCAAAATAATAGATAATTAATCAAAACATCAAGCACACAGCATTTAGAAAATCATAGCTTTCAATCTTGGAAATGGAATACGTCAGCGAAACAAGTCGAAACGTGAAACTATTATTGTATCACAACAATAAACTCACAACACATGTTCACAACGCAATCATCTGCTTCTCCAAGCACCAATCGTAAATGGTAATGAACAAGCGAAAACACTTGGGATCGACGCAACAAAAGATTTATAATGATCCGATGATCTGATGTGATCCGAACACAAAGACTCGCTCATTAACGCATTAATTTAACATGAATTGTAATTGTTTGATTACAATCAATTCACTGTAGATGTACCGTTTTATGTTTTTAGGTGAGTAACTTTCAGTGATTGTTTCCGTCTTCCTGTACCAACTACGCCTACATACTTTGTCCTCCCACTTAGAATAAGCCAATTATAACAGCCATCATGCTACTTGGTAGGCTTTCTCAGACCACCCTGGTAGCTTTACGGTAAAACACACAGGTTGGATCAGTACTTTGAAACCTGTTAGTTTTAACGAGATATGAATCTAAATTGAAATAGGGTCAGCTTTTTATTTCAACAAAGGGCTGCATACTGTTGCTGTTTTCATCTGAGTTAGTGGTCAACTCTGGTGTCGGAATTTTAAAGCTGTCCAAAGGCCGTCCACATGAATTATCGGCTAGTATAGCCGGTACCATGTAAAATTGCTGTGCCCTGTCATTTATATTGAATATGGCAGCAGGCAAAGTCATGCGTCTCAGCTAACACATAACAACAATAGCACCTACGTTCACTACATTATGTCATAGTTATTTTGATCACATCTCTTGAAGTTATTGATTCGTGGAATTATAACCGGATGTGTCGAAATTGCGAGGTAATGCAGGTGTTTGTCTCAATTTCCGGTGAAACTTCTCCCGCAAATTTCTTTGATCTATGGATTATTGAAGTGATTACACTTCCGTTATTGCTTGACGTCAGCAACCCAGAATCACAAATGATATGAGCAAATACATAATTTATAAATAATTAGACGAATTACCCAAAAGATAACTATGTTTTAAACGACTCTAAAAAGGGAGGTTTTCGATTCAACTGTTTTTTATCTTGTGTGCTTGTTACGTAATATCTTCTCCATATTGTAGATGACTAATGATTTTTTTTTTATTGATACCACATGTAATGCTTAAAATAAAATTACAGTCGAAAATAGTGGACTTAAGTATTGAAATCACATGTAAAATTACACGTTGCTTTATAATTTCAGTATATATTAATAATATCATTACCATCTTGAGTTTTCTCACAGGATTGAGATATTGTTTGACAGCGTGTACTATAAACCCCACAGCTTGGTCAAAACAAAAGTTTCAATCATCGACCTTCTCACCCTCTGAAAGTAATTGGAACTAATGAACCTTGAAAAGGCTACACCAAATTCCACCAACGATCCTTCTATACGCAAGCTTCACTATAAAAATACCCTTTGATATTGGATCATCCCTTTTGAAGCTACATAGGAAAGATACCCTCCATAAACAGACACAAACACAGTTGTCAAACTTATAACACACTTCTTTTGAGTCGGGGATCAAAATTAGAAGTGATGACACAAGAAAATGAAGCGGTGGATAATATTATCCATGACAGTACTACGGTAGGAATATAACGTGTACAGTCATCTTTTCCTAGAAATTAAGATCAGTGACTTTAGGATAATAATAATTTCTGTCATGATTGCATGCGTTGGTTCGAGTATCTTTCATGTGCCTTTTCTTTTTTTTTCGTACCTTCATCCGTACCTGGCCCCCCTTGGGGACGTTGGACGGGTTATGCCGGATTCTTACTGGCTAAAAACCCCACGGTCCCTTCTAGACGCCCATTGCTGGGGCTACGGGAATGGCTTGCACTCTTCCGTGGCCCCAGCGGCATCTTTCATATGCCTACCGTTTTGCAAATAAATCTCGTCTCACCAGCAACTATGCGATCAAAGATGGGTCACGCTCGGTAAGGTTTTTGGGGGTCCACTACTGATTTTTTTTATGCGATGAAATTGACTAAACAAGCAGTTGGCCCACCTGTTGTTAAGTGGTCACCGCCGCTCATTGACAACAATAACACGTAACACGACTAAAGTCCACCCCGATCCAAGTCTGAGAAGACCCAAGTGGCATCGCGTTGCGCCCGTCACCCGAGACAGGGATAGAAGGTCTCAAACGCCTATGGTTTCACCGTCTCATACGCCTGTGATTTCACCGGCACCCACGCCCTTCCGGAATACAGCAATGCGAAGCAGCGGTGAGTGCACGCGGTGGATTACCAGGTGCGGTGGTAGTACTTCTCTGGACGAACTCTTCATGTTCTACTGGTACTTTGGGTCATTCATTTCTATTACCTTATTAGTTTGAATCAAAAAGTTCAACTGCGGAAATCTTCTATTGCCGTGCTTAAGGGCTCAAAAAAGTGTCAACGGATTTGATTACTTTTTTGTTTTGTTCGCCATAATTGTGGTGAAATTAGGAGAAAACCCAGCCGAAAAATCGTAATTAGTAATTTGTACGAGATTTACCACTTCGGATTTCTTGGTGGTACAAAGTTCATCGAGTCATATTGTATTATAATTTTATTTACACTGATGCCTTACGGAGGCAGGCTTAGTAGGTTATCCCGCCCGGGGCAGACTTTGTGTGATAAAGTTTGTTCTCGGGTCTTAGGCGCTTGTCTTAAGTTTCTGTGTTTGTCTATGCCATCTGCTGCGACATAGAGACTCCTATTTTACATATATTTAACGGTCAGTATTTGGAAAGGTGACTATTTATTGGCATTTGAAAGCTTTCGTGCTTCAGAAAGCACGGTAAGATGTTGTTTCCGGATATACAAATCTATAAGCTATGGCATAAGGCCTGCGGGCGACTCGAAAACTCCGACACTAGAGTTAGCCACTGACTCACGGGAAAACAAGAAAAATTAAAAGAAGCTTTGTTAAAACTAAACCACATTTTCTTTCTGACGTATTATATATATAGTCTAGACAAAAATTTGGACGTACGAAACATTGCATAAAAATAGAGATCGCTGAAATAACGCATCACAGTATAATATAGGCGATTTAAAATGTCGAGTATTCCGCATTCCTGCCTTTCAACTGACGTCTACCAGATTTGTCCGGGTGTCAGCGCACTGTCAAAATCAGCTGGCAGCCATACGTCAACTTGAGATTTACGTCAAAAATATACAATCTCGAAATAGAAACGCTTTAAGTTCGTATTTATCTCGATTCTATTTATAATTAGTTTATGAGATGAAGTCACGTATTCTGGGTGTATCCGGATCTCTGAGATTTATCTTTGGCAAATTATAATGAATGATGAGCTTGAATGATTTTATTGTCATGTTCAAGATTTCTAATATTAAGAATGTCATAAAATATTCCCTGTCATATTTTGTCACGGAATTTTATTGTTTTCTAGGTGTCGCCTCGCGGTTTCAACCGCTTAGTTCTCGTTCCCGTGGGAATATGGGGATAAAATATAGCCCAAGTTACTCGCTGATAATGCAACTTTCCGTTGGTGAAATAATCTATTAAATTGGTGTTGTTGAAGTGCGAAAGCGTTACCTATAAATAAAATCACTCTCGTATTTTTAATATTAGCTTTAATTGTCGATAATTTAATTGCAAAGCTTAATTTTTGAGTTGTTATTTAATAATTAAAATATTATAAAATGAGTATAAACGCTGTTGGACATGTTTAATTGTTTAGAATAATAAGTCAATGAGACTTTAATTTCATTTTATAGCAGGGTACCAGTTGCCCCCCCGTGGGTTCCCGCCTTGTCGGGGCGGGGGGGCTTAGTAACCGTGGCCTGGTCCCCCACGGTGAAGCTAAGAGGAACCCGGGAGGGCCGCTCCTTTAGGCTTTGCCTCTAAGCCGAATAGGAGCGGCACAGTAGGTGGCGGTGCCTTATGGGGGGCACCGCAACTGAGGCGGGCTGCGGTGCTGTATGGGCAGCTCCGCAGCTGAAGGTTAGGGGCCGCGGCGGGAGAGGAGTGCCGGTATTACGGTGTGCCGCTCTCCCTACCTTCCGCGGCCACGGCGGGGTCGCCACCGCTGGATGGCGGACGCGGTGGGGCCGCAGGGGAAGAGGAGTGTCGGTATTGCGAGGCGCCGCTCTCCCTATCCTCTGCGGCCGTAGTGGTAGGCGACGGGACCACAGACCTGACCCGTCGCATGGGGACCTAGGGCGTCTGACACGGGGTAGTCTGACGTCCTATCGCTGGCATGGTCCCCGAGGAGGTTGCGACGCGCCTCGTGTCCTGGCGTGTCGTGGCGAGGGAGGATGGCATACATTGCCATCCCATGGAGGGTCCGGAAACGGACAGCTGCGGCGGGATCGCGGATGTGTGTTACAACGTTCCCGTGTTCCCGCCACTAAGCGGCAGAGGAGGACACCGTGGAGTTTTAGTGGGTAGTCCCACATAACCGCTCTGTTTCCCCGTGGCAGGGCGGTATGCTAAGACATTTCTCCACGAAAAAAAAAAAAAAAAAAAAAAAAAGGGTACCAGTTGACCTCACAATACCTATTCTTATGGTTCATATAGACGACTTTGTTTAGACTTAGGCGTAGATGGTTTCGTATTTTAGCATTATAGCTAATTAAGAGGACTAACTGCTAAATTAGCTAATTAGAGGGCAATTTAGTAGGAGTCCGGGATTTAATCCAAGGTCAGCCATGCGTCAGTCGGTCTATAATCATACTATTACCGACAAAGGAAATTTTAGTGCAGTATTGGTTAAGAAATCATAAATAAATCATCATTTTCACTCACAATCTACAATAACATGTAGTCTTAACAAACTTTTTACAACTTGTCATTGTCTAAGTTAAGAATAAAATTTCGAAATGATGCAAGATAAATTAAAACAAAAAGATTATGTCTTTCCATCTCAAAATATCGGCTATTTTATGTTTTGTATTTCCAACATTTTACTATGTGAAATCTTGCCGAAAATCGTCGTTAGTGGCAAAATTGTGCGCAAGAAAGCATAAGACGCTAAAATTAAATTAAAAAGAAGGATTTTTATGTAAATACTAATGGTGTTGTGAGGTACAATTACGGATGCGTACAGTTCCGGATGCGTTCTGTTATCAAGAATATAATATGTTAAGATACGGAAAGCTTATTTAATAATATTGTAATGTATCTGAACGTATCTAAATTATAATGTAAAATAAGGTCCCACGTCCTCCCAAAATCAGAAGACTTTCTCACAAAATACTTTTATCTTATGAAAATATCTCCATAAATATAACTTTAGTACATGAGTGCTCAAAAGCTCTCAACAAAATGTTTACAATTCTTTGAATCATTCATTCACTAAAACGCAACGATAGCGCGATTCGGAAGTATGCATATACAGTAAGTACAGTATACAGTAAGAATATGCATACTTAATAAGTATGCATATGCATATACACAGTACAATTTTCAGAGGAGGTTAACATTCGGCTGAATTTTTTTATTTTTTGTTTGTTATATCAGTGATTCTTTATTTGTCACAGTTTCTTTTTTATTTGACAGGTTATGCTTTCAGATTAGTCAAATAGAAATTTTATTGAAATCGGCTAAATAATTTGAAAGTTAAATCAAAATAACTAGATAACATATAGTAATCGAAATTGCATGTTTCACTTCTCTGTAACATTATTCTTTGCCCGTTATAACGATTTGCATGTTCCTTTTTTAAAATAGTAGATATCGTTTTTTTTTTCGATTTTTAAATCACTTGTATGATTTAACATCAACATAAAGTTGGCTTGAAAAGCATTGAAGTAATTGTTTAAATTCCTTCTAAAGAAACTGCTCTATAGAGATCCCAATTTAAGTCTGCCGGTGACAGATCGGGCCAATTAAAACCTCCTTGGGAAAAAAGAAAAGAAAATCGTCCAATTTGCTGCCGTGGTTGGAGCCTGCATTGTTTCCGAAGAGGAGCTGTGGAACTTCTAATTACCTATTAATATAAATTAACCCTGAGAGGAACCTGAAAGTGCTCAGGGAACACAATTATATAAAGGTAATGATGGAAGGCTCACCTGAAGTTAAATGGTTACCTTCACCCATAACAAGATTAATACTACTTAGGTCCTCCGCGACTGAAGTATGAGAATACCCAAGCTGCGTCCTGTTGCACCCGTCACCCGAGACGGAGATGTTACGTCTCATGTGTCTGTGATGTCACCGGCTTATCACCCTTCCGCCGGAATACAGCAATACGTGAGCATCACTGTTTGGCGGCAGATTACCAGGTATGTTGGCAGTACTTCTCCAGACGAACTAGACATAAGTTTTACTGCTACTTTGGGTTGCTCCTTTTTCACCACCCAGGGAACACGTGTAGGGACTCTGAGGGTGTACACCTAAATATGTAAGAAGAGAATATGTTATTATTATTATTAAAGAAAAATGTCTAATTATTTCCAAATTAAAGCTTTAGTTACTCCTTATAACATCAGCTATGTGACAGTTAAAGTGCCGTCAAAATCGGTCCACCCGTTTCGGAGATTATCCGTAACAAACAGACAGATAAAAAAAAAAACATTTGTTGTTTTTCTCTTTTATGTAACACTAGTGACTAACATCAGAAACTAACCGTGCGAAGCCGGGATGACTTGCTAGTATATTATACATATAAACCTTCCTCTTGAATCACTCTATCTACTAAAAAAACCGCATCAAAATTCGTTGCGTAGTTTTAAAGATTAAAGCATACATGGGGATATAGGGACAGAGAAAGCGACTTTGTTTTATACTTTTTTTTTATGTGAATTCGTGACGGAAAGAGCTGAGGGCCCACCTGATGGTAAGTGGTGACCCTCGCCCATGACGACAGTAATGCGCGCGACTCAGTATGAGATCCAAATCTTTACTGAGTCGCATTCGTCCTGCTGCTGATATATACTTACAAATGCATTTATGGGTATAAATAAATATCACAAATATATCTACTGACAATGCGAGTTAAATAAAAGCTTGTAAAGTGCCGATTAACTCCCGGTATCTTTAAATGTTTACACTGTGGGATATTTGAGTAACTGCCAAAGATTTTGGGTCATGACCACGCCGTTAAGTACGGCTAAAGGTTTAACGATAGCTCGTTATGTTGTCTGGATTGTGAGACGGCTTGTACTGTGTCGCAAACGGACTTGTATTGCATAGACACGCAGCTTAGAGCATAGTGGTCACCTGTAATTGAAGGAGCACAATGACATATATTGAAATATATTTACAAAAATTTTTAATATATTTTGTAAGACTGTGTATCTTTCGTTGGTGATCCAATACATAAATAAAGAGCTTACCATTGATGCACAAAGCCTTCTTTTAAGTTTAGATTAAAATTTAACATTGAGAATGCATTCTATATAGTCTGGATGTGTTTATTGTAAAATTGCATTTTTCGTTAATATTTTTACATTGAATTGGCATTCATATAATTATGTTAAATTTTAATGGTATTATATATATTAATTTTATTTTATTATAATTTATTAATTCAATGAATCTAAAACTCAAAACTTTAAAAAAATATAATATAAGAACTAAAATATATTATTAAAAGGAGTCCCTTTAGGCAAGGTTCCGAAGATACTGGCAGCGTTCCCCCTTTGATTAATTTTTTGTCCAATGTAGCTGCCAGCTCTTCGGTCTTCGGTGATGATTTTATTTGTATATTGCTTTATTTGGAAAACAGGCTTATAATTACTTAATATTAATAATACATACAAGCGAAATTTTTTATCATTAGATTGTACACATTTTTAATTTAGAAATCTTGTGATGTTATATCAAAATAAAAAATAACCAATCAAACAAAGTTGAGAGGAGAAATTAACTAAAAAAAAACGTATTAATGATTAATAAATCAAATGTTTTATTTTTTTAAATATTTATTTTAATCAATCATTAGGTAAATGTATTATGAATTTCCCATTTTATAATTGTTTATTTATTATTAGTCGTTAATTTATTATTAATAAGAACTATATGGAAGTATTCGGGAAAAGAACAAAAATGTCTAAGACTGCTACGTGGAGAATCCAGGAAGTCTCGCGCATTCTTAGGATGTGTTCACACTAGGCTCCCAGTGAGCGACTCACTGAATGCTCACTTACTTTGTAAATGTATTGTAACTCAAAGGATACGCTATATTTTACTTGCTGTTATGTATCCTTAATTTTGAATATTTGGGAAACTCCAAATATAAATTTACAGGAACACGTAGCATTCGAATTCAAATTCAGATTCTACATTACTTTAGACAATACCGTTTAATTTAATTTAATATAAATTAAATTAATAAGATGATAACATCTCACATCAAGCCGAGAACACAGCCCACTAGTGAGTCACTTGTGTAAACAGTGAGTGCACTCACTGAGCTACAAGATGTGTGTCCAGTATAACCCAGCTTTATACCGTAAATCCCACGTTTCTATAATAATAGCTTGTACATCATCACAACGAGAAATGGACAATGAGTCATTAGCTATGGTGATGGGATGGTAATAAATAAACATTCGTTTGCTATCTGCCGGCCGCGGCCCACCGTTTGGCTGTTATAATGGTCGTGTAGGATTTTGTATGATACAGTATGTTATTGATGACTGCCCACGTATAACTTTCTGCTGTTTGTGTCGGATTCTAACGGACAAATCAAACCTACTGACTGATCGGTAGAGTTCCCTAACTTATCATGTTAATGTTATAAATGTTGCTTCTTCACGCCTCAATCGCGGAACGGATTTCGATGAAATTTGTTGTAAAGAAACATACTCGCGATTAACAGCTACTTTTTATCCCGAGAAAGTAAGGTGTGACTTTTAGTGACTTGCAAAAACACTAGTTCTGTCATCGTATCAAGTTGACTTGTTGTCAAAGTTGTAGGGTTTATAATCACGTCGGGGTCACCGCTGTAGGGTTTATAATCACGTCGGTGTCACCACTGTATGGTTTATAATCATGTCGGGGTCACCACTGTAGGGTTTATAATCACGTCGGTGTCACCACTGTAGGGTTTATAATCACGTCGGGGTCACCACTGTAGGGTTTATGATCACGTCGGGGTCACCACTGTAGGGTTTATAATCACGTCGGTGTCACCACTGTAGGGTTTATAATCACGTCGGGGTCACCACTGTAGGGTTTATAATCACGTCGGTGTCACCACTGTAGGGTTTATAATCACGTCGGTGTCACCACTGTAGGGTTTATAATCACGTCGGGGTCACCACTGTAGGGTTTATGATCACGTCGGGGTCACCACTGTAGGGTTTATAATCACGTCGGTGTCACCACTGTAGGGTTTATAATCACGTCGGGGTCACCACTGTAGGGTTTATAATCACGTCGGTGTCACCACTGTAGGGTTTATAATCACGTCGGGGTCACCACTGTATGGTTTATAATCATATCGGGGTCACCACTGTATGGTTTATAATCACGTCGGGGTCACCGCTGTAGGGTTTATAATCACGTCGGGGTCACCGCTGTAGGGTTTATAATCACGTCGGTGTCATCACTGTAGGGTTTATAATCACGTCGGGGTCACCACTGTAGGGTTTATAATCACGTCGGTGTCACCACTGTAGGGTTTATAATCACGGCGGGGTCACCACTGTAGGGTTTATAATCACGTCGGGGTCACCTGTAGGGTTTAATATAGTTTGGTATAATAGATACAAAGAAGTGATGGTCCAATTCCATTTATATTTGACTCCATATTTATTCACATTAACAGGTTACATAGTAGGTACGCAACTTCTAGAAGGTGATTCTAGAAGATGTATTAATACCTATTTCCTTTAGGCGGCTGTTCAGGCAAAGAAGTACCTTAACAATTTCATTCCGTTTCCGTTTTACCCGGCATTCCTGTAATAGGTTGCCTCGCGACTCAAATCAAAGGTGTTATGGGCAATTTCCTTCCGTTTGTGACGTGACGAACCTAGAAACGTGTGTACATGTATAAAAATATACATAGAAATGATAAACAATATTACCAGGGAAATTTCCGTGATGTTCTATATTTTAAGTGTTTTGGCTGTGGTGCTATTGGATTGAAATAGGATTTGAAATTGGATGGAATTTATAATGTAGTAGCTTCACGCCTTTCCCCAGGAAGATAAGGCATCGACCAATTTTATTTGCCAATTTTAACCTCACCAACTTTAATTTTACTCGACTTGTAAACCAGATTGTAAGAAATTTGTACAATAACAAATGTAAAAACAATATTGTACAATTGTATTGTTATTGTTATTATAAACAATTGTATTGTTATTGTATTTTTGATATAGGAACGTATTTTCTTTCTTTATACCCTCAGCAAATCCAGCATAATCTAACAGCCAGAGCCTATAATCTATTTATCTGACAAAATAGTTCGAAAATTTTTTTAACAATAAAAATGTTGCTGTGGTAATCTATCCTAGTCATTTGTTAGTTGATTAGGATTTGGCTGTTAATCAGCATTATCATAACAATTCATCAGTATTTCATGTTCACGCCAAGACTGCCAAAGATTTTGACAAATACAAATTATCTGAATTATTTATAAACTTGGACACTCTTCATCATCTTTATGAGGTGAGTCAGAACGAAATCAGTATTGGATGATATGTATAAATCTGTCTTTTGTGGCGCCATATTTATATACACTCTTTTGATCTTTATTATTATTACTTTAACCGACTTTACATGAGGATGGTTTACGTGTTTAAGGTTTAAATTGGTTGTGCGTTTATTACCCGACGAAAAGGATCTATTTATTATTTTAATGATTTTATCTATAAACATTGATGAGCGTAATATTTGTTCTCGGGTCTTGGGTGTTTGATTTGTGTTTCTGTGTTCCATGCCAACAAATAAATAACAGCTTAAAAGTCTATCCACATATATCAGGGTCGTGCCCGAGACGTGACAGGGCCGTGCCTATATATACTGTGCTTATAACAACAGAACAATTTTTTTGGAAAAGAATTACTGTTTAGCGTATAAAAAAAATGTTAAATTCCACGCGGATAAAGTCGCGGGAAACAGCTTATTATATATGATCACGCATATCTTAAGAAATAGTCCGTTTTTATTTTATAGTGTGAACTTTAGATTTGTTCCAATATAATTTTTTTATGTCAAAATTACCCGTAAGGTTGAACAAGAAATAACAGAAAACAAAAAACCCGACTGCGTGAAAAATTCCAAATTACATTTTCACTTATAAATTGTATATATTTCTGCAAGCCATTTAAAAAACCCAATATTTGATACCACAGTCGATAGATTATTGAGTAGTAGTAGAACCTGTGCCAAGTTCGTCCGGAGAGGTACTGCCCCCACATCTGGAATCTGCCGCCAAGCAGTGGTTGCATTACTGTGTTCCGGTGGAAGGGTGAGGCTGCTGGTGAAATCACATGCGCATGAGACATATCATCCCCGTCTCGAGTGATGGACGCAGCAGGATGAATGCGACTCAGTAAAGATTTGGATCTCATACTGAGTCGCGCGCATTACTGTTGTTATGAGCGAGGGTCACCACTTACCATCAGGTGGGCCTTCAGCTCGTTCCGTCACTAATTCACATAAATAAACAAAAACATACATTACAGATGTCACAAAAGTCAACGTCAAGCCGGAATCGGGAATATGTTATAAGTTATATGTAGGGATCAAAAGACTATTGGACCATAATCTACTAATGCCATAATTAGTACTAGAATAAGTCTTATAGTTATAAAAAAAAAGTTCCGTATTTAAATAAGTTATAGCCAATATATATTTAGCTCTAACATTAAATGGCTAAATTGTAAACTCGAAAGGTTACGCTTTGTCTACAACACAAGTCTCTGTACTTAGTGTAATGCAAACAAACATATCTACATAAAAAAGCCCAGTAAGTATTTTGAATGCTTGTATGTTAATGTATGGGCTTGATATGAAAATAAATTATTATTATTAAATAAAATCGAGAAAACTTCCTGTGACGGGACCTAAGTCGTATTGCTGTGGTAACCACTTAACATCAGGTGGGCCTTCAGCTCGTCCCGTCATAAAACATAAAAACAAAATGGTGACGAAATGATGACGCCACATCGGTCAAAAAATAAAACATGTAAACCATATAAAAATCCGGAAATAAATCGGACGAACTCAGAATGCATGATTTATGAGCTGTTCGTTTCACTCTTCGTTATGAAATTTTAATCACCTGAATCCGTATCGATTTCATATATATATACACATGAACTACCGATCCGTCCCCGATTCACACGGTTGTAGAGTGTGTAGTGGGTTGTAATACAATTCCGTAGTAGGTTTTGATCTATCTCGTAAGGTTTAGCCAGCATTAGCAATGTAAGCCCAAAAAATATGTTTTTTAGCTTTGCAAATCAAGCGGTCTTGAGCCACCTCCACCACCATTATTGATGTTTATTACGTCAATACAAATAATTAAAATTTTCGGCCTTTCCCTACTATAATATTATGCATGTTTTATAGATATAAACCTTCCGGAAATAATCTCTAAATGATAGTGAGAACCGAAAATCCGTTGCGTGGTTTAGAAGAACTTACCGGAGAAACAGACAAACGAAAACATTGACTTTGCTTCATATTATGTAGAGATACGGCTCCGTGGCTTAGTTAATAGTAGCCCTGCCTTTGAAGGGAGGGATCCCGGTTTCGATTCCCGGCCGGGGCACACTTTGTGTGGTAAGCATAAAGTTTTTTCTCGGGTCTTGGGTGTTTGTCTTGTGTTTCTGTGTTTGTCAATGCCATCTGCGACACAGGGAATCCAAGTGCAGAAGTATGAGTGGGTTAACGTTTAATTTTAATTTAATTTATTTTTAAAATATTTGTAAATTGTTTAAAATGTTTTGGTACCTAATAAAGAAATTATTATTATTATAATATTTGTATACATAAAATGTCGTATATACCTATCTACGTTTATCAAAGGAACAGGAGAATGTGTGTATTGTATAGTATAAAAAAACGGGGATAATTTTTTGAACATTTTCATCTGCAAATTGTTGAAACAAATTCTTCAAAGAAGAAGGAAATGAGAATTTTTTTTGGGAATCCGCTCAGAGGAGCCGGAAATGAAAATTCTTATAAAATAAATCTTTTGCTAAGTTCGAAAACTTTTGAATTTTCTGAACTTATACAGTTATATTCTACGAAGAAATTTAAAAGCTTGCCTACTACAATTTTCGTACTTTACTTTTCTTTGTTTTCTTTTCTTGTGGTCTTAGTGAACACACGCAGTCTTCAAATCAGCAGGTTGCTCGTTCTAATTCAAAGTTAATTTCGCCTGAAAAATGTATTTGCGAAATTCTACAAAACTGTTTTGGAAAACATCGTGGGGAACAAAACATTCGAATACAAATGGAATTTATTAATTCGGATTAGATTTTCATGGTCCCCTTAATTTTCACTTGTTGAGAGTAGGTAAGTGGAGCAGCGGAAGAGTTCAGGCCGTTTCCGCAACCTCTGCAACGGAAATCCAACAGGCAAACCGTGGGATATTTACTCCGGTAATAATCCGGCATAACCCATCCAGCGTCCCTAAGGTGATGAAGTTAATCACCACGAGTACCTAGGCTACTTCTGGAATAGTACATAGGCAACTTTTGATCCCGGAAAAATGAAAGGTTCCCGTAAGAGGGTCAACTGCGGAATACAGCTAGTATACAATAGCTAAGAACCATCTCAATCGTTAATTCGTTCGGGAGTTACGGTACCACGGACTGACAAATAGATACACAGATACCCAAATACATACTACAAACTCATAATACCCCTCTTTAAAGCAATGTTAAAAATGAATTTCATTTTTTAATTTAAAATGAATCGATCTGCTAGATAAATACCTTACATGCAGTACCCATTAACCATTTGACAATAGTTGAAGATATTGTATTTAATTTTCGTTTAAATACCGACAATGTAAATCCCTTTATGTTAATCTAATATCGGAAATTCTCCTTTTTATTTTTATTTTCATTTCAAACGTATTGGAAAGCCCCGCACTTTTAAAATTCATTGCTCCTCGATGAAATATCAATGTTTCAGTTAGTAAGCTTTCACTTTCAAATGGGAAAACCCAAATGCAAATCTTTGGCAGCCTCCATTTTTTTTTTTATTGTCATTGAATAACCAGCACTTTGAAATAAATAAATTAGAAACATACAACTAAAATTAACCAATTTTTAATTTTAAAATTGTAGCCTAAAAGATTACATAAACAGGTACTGAAAATCATAATCATTTTGTAAATGTGAAAGTTTGTTTAGATGTATGTTTGTAACTCCTTCACGCCTTAATGGCTAAACGGATTTGGATTAAATTTGTTATGGGGGTATCTCATACCTTGTATTAAAACAAAGGCTTACTTCTTTTCCCGAAAAAGTGAAGAAATTTTTAGTGACCTGCCAAAAACAAAACATGTAAACATAAGTTAGGTACTTTCTATCGTCTCATGTTGACTTTTTAACATCGGGTAACACAGCGGGACGCAGCTACTTTCCTAATAAAGCAGTTTCAAACATCGTAAAGTAATTATATCTTCAAATGTACTGATTACATCGCCCCTAATGAAACGGAATCCACTCAAATGAGCGGAACGAGCGCGTCCGAACAAAAGGAACATCCTGCGTGTCCAAATGTCGCACAACAACACCGAGCTTTATTTTCAGCGGGATAAGGTCGCTGAAAATCGAACGGGAGAATTCCTGTTGCCTACACGTATCTGTTTTTCAGTCAGTGCCGCGCGCGGCGCCACTGTAGACGGGCGTCGCAATCCTCGGGAAAACCTCCGCTTTTCGGCCGACAATAAAAAAGAAAATCAAAAATCGAACTCAAATAGTGACGTTTACGCGTACCTGTCAAAAACAGCATCACCAA
Source organism: Aplocera efformata (assembly GCA_921293045.1). Classification (NCBI taxonomy): domain Eukaryota; kingdom Metazoa; phylum Arthropoda; class Insecta; order Lepidoptera; family Geometridae; genus Aplocera; species Aplocera efformata. The sequence goes on from OV121057.1 coordinate 7,343,598, forward strand.
TGGTGGATATATAATCGATCGGCTCAAGAATAATAGTGTTTGTTTATTGTTTTCACGGAATGGTTTACTGAATATTACTGTGTAATTTCGCTTACGGTGTACGACTGCGACGGCTATGCGTTGTTTCTCAGGAATATTTCCGTAATTGGGTTTCTGAAGTGAAAGATTTTGTAGCGTAAACATATTGTAGTCTTTTGAAGGAAAATATTTTACGCATGCATAGTAATCCACATCTCTGCGTACGGTGTTCTTAGCCGACTTTACAAATGAAGGAGGTTCTCAATCTGTGTTTTTTTATGTATAATCCTCGATAATTACGCCGATTTGGACAAATGTTTTTTTTTTAATTTTTAATGATATCATCTTCGAAATCATCTCATAGAAATTTAAAGGAATGATTTTCATCCCCAAAGGCTAAAAATAAGTATTGAAATCGGTTTATTCGATCAGTTACAGTTTATCAATAAAATCGCATATACTATTTATGGAATCATAAATTGCTAATTGATTTATTAGTTCAGATGCTAATTATAAACCGGTATAGCAGTTTTGCGTGAGCCATAAATACTACAGTGATTGAATAATAATCAGTTTTAGATTTATTTAAACCATAGATAAGCTGTTCAATGAACCGAAACAATTTTCCGGCCTTGCATGTCCCTTTTGTGTAATTTTATGCCAGGTGACACGGAATCCAAGAGTAGGGTTCACCCTACTCATTCCATAATCGATATTTTAAACTTTTGCATGTTTCTGTGTGCATTTAACACTTTTTGGTAATTTTTCTTGGTATAAATTAGGTTGTTGCACTGAATAAATGCGTTAAATAAGATGTTCGTAGAAAAACAAAACGATAAGCTCATCACTTGTCATTTCTTTGTCAAAATAGTATAACTTACATGGTAAAAACTGGCCCTTTTAAGGTCCAACTTGTCCTTTGAGGATATAGGAGTTAGACCATTTGTAGAATGCAACAGTTTAAGGGTTCCCACCCGAAGCTATAATAAAACCCAATTAACCCTGTTATTTAGTCTTGTAATTTCTACATTATGTCTCTAAGGTAAGACACCTTTAAAAATATTTGTACTATTATATTTGTTACACAGCTATTAAAATATGAGAGCGCCTACCAAAGTATGAAAGACCCAAGTCGTATCGCGTTCGTCCATCATTCTGAGATGTTACTACTCAAGTGCCTGAAATTTCGTCGGCACCCACTCCCTTCCACCGGAACACAGCCACGCGGGTGCACCACTGCTCAGAGGCAGATCACCAGTTCTTGCTGCAGTTCTTCTCCGGACGGACTTGGCACAAGTTCTACTGCCACCTTGACACAATTTGATTTAAGACACATTATAATCCCTGATAATTTCAAATTCTTAAAATACAAAACCTTGTATAACACAAACCCATTTGTTCCTCGTCAGAAGCAGATTACCGTTTTGCATTGCCATTCTATTATTATCATTTTGAATAGAACACTGTAGATACGAAATTTACGATACTGCAGACGAATGAATGTAGAAGCGAATCTAGGCTTTTTTCTATGTCGTTACAAACAACTCATCAAATACGATATACTGCGCAGATTGGGGACGTAAATATATTACACGTGAGTTCATGTTTACCAGAAGTCTTCGGAAAGATATAATAATTTTGACCTAGAAGATGAAAGAAACATTTCGGATCGGATGTTAATGGTTTGGTTCCATGCGCTTTTATAGATGGTGCTGGTTTGACAGGTTGATAATCCTACTAATATTATAAACGCGAAAGTTTGTAAGAAAGATGTTTGTGACGCCACGCCAGAACGGCTGAATGGACCTGGATGAAATTTGGCACAGATATAGATTATAGTTTGGAATAGCACATAAGCTACGTTTTTTTTTCCTCAGTTTTCCGTCATTGATCAATAATATGAAAAGAAATTTTTTTTTAGTTGAATCATAGCCTTCAAATTGGTCCCTAAAGAGATTTTATTAAAATCGGTATAATAGTTTGGTAGGTAAATTAAAATAACTAGAATAAATATGTCAGCCAAGTTAACGAAATTGCATGTTTTGCTTTCCTGCGACTTTTTTCTTCGTCCGTTGTATACCGATTTGGATATTACTTTTTAAAATGGTAGGGTGTGTTAAAGTAAAAGTTTTTTTTTTATTGAATAACACTAGGAATTAAATTATTTTTTAATTAAATATGTACTTACTATGTCACGCGTTCTTATTATTAAGTTAGGCGATTATACCCTATCCAACACTTCTTTCCAAACCAGCATTCTAAACATCTTGGCAGCCCTGACAGATAGTGCGTCTGGAAAGCCCTGAAATATTCTCTTCTACAAATCTTCTAATATCCACATTAAGTACCTATAAATATAGCTTTGTCCTTGATGTGTTTATTGTGATGTTAAACTATAAAATGTATTGTTACATTGATGTTTTTGTAATAATGGCATGTTGGGGAATTTGGAGAATGTTCAAGGTCGAAAACGTGGGAAGCATAGAGAGATAATATATAGAGAGAAAATTTCTTGCACAGGAAAATCAAGTACATGTGCGAGCTTAATGCTATTTAGCATAATCTTTCAGCTAACCTTTATGTATTACGGAGAGGGTGGCAGTGCTTACGGAAAATGAGATACGTGTTTTAGGTACGAATGTACTTAAATATTTACATTTAAATATATACAAAATACCTTCTTAATACAATACAATGGAATATTTATGGGGCTCAAAGGGTAGATAGCGAAACTCTTCTTAATGTGACATAATATGTGACGAAACGATATAAATTTTAAAACTATCATGATTATGAACGCATGAAACTGCGTCGAAATATCGGGAGTCAACAAAACTCACAAATCATGGTAAATATCGAGACACGAATAATAGTGACAAAACGAGCTGATGTACTTCTTGATGTAATGTATTTTCCGTCACCCATAATCTAAAATTAACGGCTAATTAAAAAAAAAATCAAAAACATCGACTTAATTTTTCATCCCTTGTTTCTCGGCCTCGAGGGTACATCCTGCCTTTAAAAATGAAACATCCTAATCATTACACAAAGGGCTAAGAAAAGCCACACAAGAAAGGAAAATACGCAATTTCGTTTACTTGGATGTCATATTTTTTCCAGTTATTCTGATTGAACAACCAAACGGTTTATTGAACAATCGGTTCAATAATCGGTTCAATAATCGGTTGGTAAAATTTCTACGTGACCAAAAATACAACTGAATTGATAACCTTCTCCATTGCAAGTAGGTTGAAAAACAAAATTCTATCGGGAAATGTTTAAAGATTATGATAATAAGACAAGGAACTGATTAGGCGGAATAATTTGAGGGCCCATGTTGCTCGCGTCCGTAAATGAGTATGTTTAAGATTCTCTGCACGTACCCCCGGGTTTTGTTAAAGGAACAACCGACTCAACCTACTTTTTGAGCCTGCCTTTGAAGCCGAGACTTGGTCAAGTACCAAGAACTCGCAGTTTTTTTTTGCAATTTTTTTGCACCATAAAGGTTTTAATATTGTTACGTCTATGCCACACACTTGGGATCAGGACAACATCAAAATAAAGTCTCTAAAAGTCAAACCCTATCTGCTAACTTGACTGGACTAAATTTGACAGCTGAGTTGGTAGTGGCTCTGTTTTCTGCACTATTGTAGATCGAGGGTTCTATTCCTACCAAGGACAAGCATTTGTGTTGAATATAGATGATTGTACTGTGTCTGGGATCACTTCTAAGTATATCTGCATTAAACGTGGATATTATTTACAAAAAAAATATATCAGTCATCTAGTTACCATAGTACAAACTAAGCTTAGTTTGAGGCTTAATAACGCTGTGTGGAAAGTCCATGTTTCTTTGCCTGACGACACAATGTGGATTATGTCTTTCGACTGTACGTATGTATATTTCTTTGGCATGCTCTGTTGCCTAAATGGCTTGATGGATTTGAGCTGGAGTGGTGTTGTTAGATTCATCTTAATTGTGGTTATTAATTAATAATGAAAATTAAAATGTCTAATTTTTGACGCCATTTTATGTCTTTATATTATATTTTTTTTCCTCAACACCAATCGGAAAACAAAAATATAGACAACATAATATGTTTAATCCAATTTGGAATTTTTCACGCAGTCGGCTTTTTGGTTTTCACGATAATTTCTTGTTTACGTATTAAATATTATTAGAGATAGACGAGCATAGAAACACTGCTATCTGTCAATATATGTATATACTTTATACAGCAAATAATGTTGCTATAGTAATCTATGACAGTGAAATCACTGGCGTATAAGACGTGACATCCTCGTCTCGTTGTTATGGGTGGAGATAACCACTTAACAGCAGGTGTAATTAAAAAAAACATCAGTCACTTGTTATTAGATTATTACTAGCTGACCGGGCCACGCGTTGCTGTGGCTAACTTTTTTGTCATATAATATTATAATTCGCAATAAAATAATATTGCGATCATAAATTGAGATGTGAGCTATCCTCTTTCAAGTTAGATCAAACTGCACACGGTGTACAAATTTGATTAAAATCGTTTAAGTAGTTTAGGAGTCCATCGCGGACAAACATCGTGACACGTAATTTATATATATTAAGATAGGGTTTGGCTATGTCAATATCTATACTTCCTACCAAGATAGAAGTTTTGATGCATAAGATCTTGATCTTTCGAAAAAGAGTGGCGTCGCTGTTTCACAGAGTGCGCGGTAGCTCCAACAGTATTCTAAACATGATTGCAGCCCGGAACGATTTTTCCATACAGAAGCAGTGGGTGGGAATCATGTTAGGCAAAATAAAATATAATATTTTAATTTATTAATTCTAATTCCTATAATATATTTAATTCCATAATATGTTAATTGTAATTTAATTCGATAATTTATTTAGTTTTCTTCCGAATGTAATATATCAATATGGACATGAGTCTGAGATAAATAAATTGAATTGAATTGAATCGAATAAATAAGATTGGATACTGTGAACTAGGTCATTTGTTTTAATAATAATTTCATTTCATTTATTTTCAACAATTTGGTACATAATAGATCAACATAATAGAATATACTCTGTTTCGTCAAAAGCCTAAAGTTATGTCTTAAATACTCGTAGAAAACAGACACGATACCATGATTAAGGCTATAAATACAATACCTATGCGCTACGTTGGTAATTAGAACAACTTACTATAGATCATTGCAGCTGTAGAGAGGCTTCGTGAGGAACATATTATAATGTCGAAGTACTCAATACAGATGTCAAGTTTTAGCTGTAAAAGGGCACATAATAAAATCATGAAAAATAAAAGTCAATCGCTGAAAAACAAATTATCACGACGAAAATTTTACTATATATCTAAATATTTCCATGTCATGTTCATGTCTTCATTTATGGCCAATGTCAAGTTATTGTAATAATGCCACATTACAAGCTGTGATTTCTACTAAATAATTAATTGACAATTAATAATCGTAGTAAAGGAATAAATGAGTTTGACTTTGATTTCTATCTTTTAATCATTCTCTCATTGTTTATTGACGACGCAGTACGTTATTTATAATAAATAGTACAGAAGCGAATAATTTCTTAACAATAACACGAATTTTATATTTATAAATTGGTATATTGATAATATTTATAAACCTGGTCATCTACCGCCAAGCAGTGGTGCAGCCGCTTTGCTTTGTTCCGACGGAAGGGTGTGGGTGCCGGTGAAATCACATGCGCATGAGACATAACATCCCAGTCTTGGGTGCCGGGCGCAACGTCTTGCGGCTTGGGTGTTCTCATACTTCGGTAGGGGAGGACCTGTTGTTTTGGGGGGTCCAGTTGCTCGCGTCCGTAGGTGTGTACCCTTTGATTCCCTGCACGTACCCCCTGGGTGGTGCTAAAGGAGCAACCAAAAGTAGCAGTAGAACTTGTGCCAAGTTCGTCCGGAGAGGTACTGCCACCACATCTGGAATCTGCCGCCAAGCAGTAGTGGTTGCATTACTGTGTTCCGGTGGAAGGGTGTGGCTGCCGGTGAAATCACATGCGCATGAGACGTATCATCCCCGTCTCGGGTGATGGACACAGCGGGATGGATGCGACTCAGTAAAGATTTTGATCTCATACTGAGTCGCACGCATTACTGTTGTCATGGGCGAGGGTCACCACTTACCATCAGGTGGGCCCTCAGCTCGTTCCGTCACAGATTCACATAAAAAAAAAAAATTGACTATGGTAGCCACTTAACATCAAATCCTTCAGCAAGTCCCGTCACATTTATTATAGATAAATAGGATTGCTTTTTACCTACTTGTAAGCTATTTCTCGAGAAAAACTCCGTATTGCCATAAAAAAGTAGCGGGTTCTGTCAATTTATTTCTTCCGGCGAATCGGACGAGGACCCTGGCAATACAACCTGACAACACATACGGGATAAAAACCATATTTTGAGAAGATTAAGGGTCGGAGGTGAAAAGGTCACTGGACAGAATCGCTACCTTGAAAAATACAGATAACATATAACTTTACCGTTTCGGTGTGAAGGTTGTAACGTGACACCTGCGTAAGGGCTCGCTTACACGCCATTGTGGCACTTGTGTAACCAGCTTTATTGCGATGTCCCACACAGCTCCAGAAGAACAGCTGGTCTTCTTATGTTGCTTAAGTGATGGAACTATCAGACGGCTGACGGATTAAAAACACCTGGTTATTATAATTATTACACATTATTTATTATAATATCTCATTATTTACATTTTTTCCCACAAAATAAATAATATATAAAAACGTTGTAGTAAAAAAAATATATAAATGGAGAACCACTGATCGCGGAATACAACCCAAGCGGTCGGGGGCTAGGGCTGTAGAGATTAACGTATTGACGATTATTATTGTTATTATTATTATTATTTGTTTCTAAGGTGATGGGACTAGCACTAGCCCACCTGATGTTAAGTTTACCGCCGCCCATATATAATACATAAATACAATTCAGGTCTTCCCCTATAAAATTTTGAAAAGACCCAAGTCGGATCAGGACCACCCTGAGATGGGGATGGTACGCCTCAAGAGCCTGTAATTTCACCCTTCCATCGAACACAGCAGGGCGAGTATACCATGTGTATTTACCAGGTGTGGTGATGAACTTGATACAACCGATGTGCCAAACGATTTCATTACAAATTCAATAATGCGAAAATGCTTTTAGAACACTAAAACAATGCATTAGGCACAAAAATGTTATTATAGCGTAGTAGCACACGCTTGGTATCCGCTACTAGTTAGAACCAATTTACAGTGTAGCTAAACTAGCTGTTCAGTTTAAGCTGTGAATCGGTGGATGACTTGGAGGTATTGATTGGGGGGAAGCACAAATTGTCAATTTTGCGGCGTTTTCCCTTCGGTTTCACTAACTGTATACATGTTTGATAGATAATTCTTTGGTGAGTTTTATTGTGACTGTTTCTTGGCTTTGTTGGCAATTCCAGCCGGGGCCCGCTTTGTGTGATGAGCATAAAGTTTGTTCACGGGTGTGTTAGTGTTTGTCATGTGTTCTGCACAGGGAATCTTTTTGCAGGAGTATGGGTGTGTGTAAACGTATTGTTGGTAATTGTCGTTTTAGGATTTGCCCTGGAATATTGAATTTATTTTCTTCCTATTCTTTAGTGTAAAAGTGGCCAACACTATTGGCGTTTTTTCACCAGTTCTATTTCCCAGTAATATTCAGTATCATACCACAAAACAAGCTCAAGCAAAAAACAATTCAAGTGACCATTGAAATTTTATACAGACCATAAAAATATTACCTCAAAATTAAAACGCACGTTACAAAACTAGTGATAAAACCAAACATTCCCAAAGTTAACCAAAGAAACATGCGAAGAGCGAAGTGAAAATGCGTCGGGACTGCCTCAAGTTGCGGCTAAGCGACCCCAACCCGGGGAACCACTCGTTCCACACCTCAGACTCCGACGATGAGAGCTCCGATCGCGGAAGCAGAAGCTCGAGGGAAGACAACCTGCTATCAATGGATCGACTGCCAGCAGCTGTGTTAGCTGCTCAGGTAATTTTCATACGCCGTGTGCTCATCATCCAGTTGCTCGCGTTCGTAGGTGTGTACCCTTTGATTCTCTATACGTGCCCCCTGTGTGGTGCTAAAGGAGCAACCAAAAGTAGCAGTAGAACTTGTGCCGAGTTCGTCCGGAGAGGTACTGCCGCAACTGGAATCTGTAAAGATGCCGCGACTCAGTAAAGATTTGGATCTCATACTGAGTCGCACGCATTACTGTTGTCATGGGCGAGGGTCACCACTTACCATCAGGTGGGCCCTCAGCTCGTTCCGTCACTCAAACACATACAAAAAACATATCTCAGAAATCAAGTTCCCAGGCGCCATAGTTTAAGTTGGTGGTAGCCTTGTATTCGAAGCTATGGGTCGCGGTTTCGATTCACCTGGGCACACTGAGCATGAAATTTGTTCTGCGATCCTGGGACTTTGCCTTGTGTGTATGTTTGGCTGGAAAGTGTAGTGGTACGAGTGTGTATGCGTTTTCTTCTGTTTTACGGGGTTTTATAGCGTAATTAACTTATTATTTTCCTAACGTATTCCTGCCCTGGACCTGGCGTAGTTGCCCCGTGAATACTCATACTCATACTCATACTCATACTCATACTCATTTATCTCACCGTAGGAACCTTAAGGTTGTTTAGATACGTTAATACATCTAAATTTATTTGACATGCCATCATACTTTATGTATTGTTGAAATTTTAATGTATTATTTATTTCTTGACAATGCCACTATACAGCAGCCATTGTTTAATTATATTTTTTTTTTAATGTAACATTTTATTTCTATTATTTTAAGTATTTCTACGACGCTACTATGCTTGTCTATTTTAATTTAGTTTATAAGATAGTACTGCAACATTGTAATGAAAGTTTAAATTTGACATAACCAAGTGTTCGCTATGATCCTACGGTGAAAATAAATGAGTATGAGTATGAATACGACATAAACATAGGTGTAGGTACATATACGTGGTATAAGTCGTATACGTAGGCATATGTCGTATTACGTTATCGCTATTCTTAGCAGCAGCGATTTTGCTACTGTATCGATTATTTATTCCCATGTAAATATGACAGCATGATACCTTTTATATAATTAACTTAAATCTACAATAAATTACCTTTTCCTTTGTTTAAAGAATTTTAATACTAAGAAGCCGCTGAACCGATACTCATTATACTCACATTTTTACCATAGATCGACTAATGAACATTTGGATATATAAAATATACAATATGTTATAAGAAAGTTTATGATAAAAAGAATCTAAATACTTTCATCCCGTATTTCGTAGGTTCAGGGCGAAAGGGATGAAAAAAATACATCCAAATCGGTATACAACGGGCTTCGAAAGCAAAATACGCAGTTTTGTTTCTATAGGACGAATCTGAAAGCAAGCAAACTAATTTCGAATAAAAAAGACATCTCACAATAAAAAAAAAAAAGTTCAAATAAACAAATGACTGAGTAATGCGATAAAAACATAAGGAAAGAAAAAATACAACTGAATTGACCACCTTTGGAAGAAATTCATTAATTGTGATAAAAACAGACTCAATACATTAATGTTAAAAAATATTCATTCAAAACTTTCATAACTTAGCTTTAGGCAGAAGCCAAACCACATTTCACATGGTACGCAGACACTCTGATTGCTATGCGCACCCATGTGAAGACACTGAAAGTGACGTAGAAATAACATGGTTGATGGATTCAGGCATTGATGTAAAATAGATTCAAAGTAACAACTTTGTTGCTTTTAAAACGATCTGGCAAAGATTACACTTCAACGTTTGTTCATTTCATTTTAACAACTCTTTGACTCATAATTTGATTTATGTTAAGTATAGGTGTTCATAATTAGAATTTAACAATTGTTTTGGCACGGATCCCCAATTCTTTTTTTAATTTTTCTAATATAAAATTATCCATAGTTACTCCTTATAACATCAGCTATCTGCCAGTGGAAGTCCTGTCAAAATCGGTCAAGCCGTTTTGGAGATTAGCAGGAAAACTTGCGTTTCTCCCTCTTTTGACGAGGTAAATTTTTTTACAAGTTTCTCCAGCTGATATCGGCTCAAATAATTCTTGCGACTCGGCACTGGCAAATCGTGGATAACTTCACCTCGGAGGCCATAAATAAAAGAAGAATAAGAGATTAAGGAAACAAACCAGACAGAGAGACAAACAACCCGATTTTTTTAATAATTGTTTTTTTTGTTATAAATTACAATAGAAACTCAAAAGGTACAGACCTACAGACCTACACCTCACCTACAGACGCGAGAAACTGCACTCCCCAAAATAAATAATAATAGTTGTAATAAATATTTCAAATTTCAAATCATCACAGAAATAACAGTTCTTACTGGCGGCATTTATCGTAAACATGGTATCACCAATAAATCAGCCATAAACTATTTTGGAGTAACCTTAGTACTGGCAACTGACCAATCGTGGCAACCCTCTGGCAATTACATCTGAAATATCACCCAATGTCGGACTGCAATCTTATTGACCTTAGTCATAAATGGTCAATTGATTAGACTTGCAGTCATCATTTGACGGCTCTGAAGTAAGCTGGTAGTGATTAAATATTGTTGTCTTTTATTATTTGAGACAGAGAAAGCAACAACAACATTATGAAACTAACATCAAGCCTTTTTTTTCAAGGCAGACTTACTGTGTGTATATCTCACACCTTGGGAGGCATGGAATTATGTGTGATTAACCCCTAATACTTTATAAATAGCTATGTTGGGGGAATACCCATTAAAACCCCTTGGTGGTCGTGCACTACGCCTTGACGCTGGGGCTACGCTTACGATGTCACTCTTCCGCGGCCCCACCGGTTGGGACCCTAACACTGTGGGGATCTCATCCGTCGGAAGGCAGATTCCCGGGATTTACCACCCGGAGGTTCCCATTGGGGTGGCAGGCGGCGCTCATGGGCTTGCCTACGCCGACCCACTCTTTCTTCTCCCCTCTTCTGCTTCTTCTTCCTCCGTTCTTCTTCCTCGATGTCTCGGCTGTGTCCTTCTGCGAGATTACTTCCTCGCAAAAGGACTGACCTTCCTCTCAAGATCTCTTGCTGTCAACTATGGATGAGACCATAGAGCAAAAAACCCATTTCTTTTTAATGTAATTTGTTTTTTATTTATTAGTTCTTATCATAGTTTTGCTATTCTTGTATATTTATTTGCTTTGAAAATTCTTCACTTTCTTATGGCTTTTGTGTCTATATGCTACATAACTGGGCCAGAGTCTGTTAAGTAAGCGTTCATGATTGTTCTGTTGCTGAAATAAATGAGAATGAGTATGATGTAAACTTTACCATGGGCTTTGGGGAAATAAAATAGGAAATGCTCTGTCTGCTCTAAAAGGTTTAGTAACCGGATTTTTTTGTACACGTAGTCGCAAAGGTAACGCGCCTACAACGATTGTCGTTTAGAGTGAGCGCTAACGAGCATTTTCTCCGCGTTATAAACGAAATTCCGTGTAACGGTTTGTATAGTGACATCCGTCATTACAATGAGGCCATGTTTCCAACATCGATACCAGATGGCGCTTGTAGGTAGGATGTCGAAAACAAATTGAATGTCAATGTCATCATTCGATTGCTACATTTTTATATTATTATAACAAACCGAAATCAGTAAATACGAATAAAATTAAACCACTGATGTAAAGGAAAAAAAAAACTTTTATAAGATTTAAAAAGACTATTTCAATACTGCCCATTTTTTATAGTATTTGCATCGGTTTGTGAAATGTTAATGGAAAACGTCGTTAGTGGCTAAATTATGGGCAGCCTAGCTTAAGAAGCCAAAAATACTTAGTATGAAACTCCCATTTTATCCTTTATATCATATTTCACGCAATCCATTTTTTCCTTGGTCTACCTATTCCGTTATATCCATCCACGTCCTTGCCTAATACTCTCCTAATATGCGATTCTTCTCTCCTCATTAAATGCCTATACCATGCCAACCAAAAAAAGTGATTTTCATATTGAATAAACTGGTAATAATTTCTTCCCCCATTTTCCGCAATTTAGGGAGAGTTTTCTATGGCACCATAGTGCCGCCCTATCAAATAAATTGTAGAAAATATCGCGTTACAAACATACAAAAAAGCAAGCTTTTTGAGTTCTTTTTCTTTTTGAAGTCTGTTAAGAACTAATTGTTTAATTATTTTTGAAGATAATCACCTCGGACTCGAGATTATTATGCCTCATAATTAAATCACCCAACTGACTTAATCGATAACATCAACGTTCATACATTCAAAGGCTATTTCACCCAGAGCATTAAAAAAAATCCATGAAATTTTTATGGATCCACCAAAACAGGATCATCAACATCGTTTTTCAACATCAATATAATTCGCGAAGATACAAAAAAAACATAATTTAATACGTTTTTTAATTCAGACACGGTTTCGTGTGTGAGGAAATTAAGACATAAAGTACTGTACTCTCGATCCTGGGTTATACGTAAAGTGCTATGATTTATTAACTAGGGGGTACAGCCTAAAATGGAAGCACATTGATTTACGGCCACCGGGACGTAGTCAGTTAATGTTGCCTTGGAATAATAAACTAAGCTACTTAAACTAGAGTTTAAATCGAGGTTGAGAAAGATTTGTGTTGCTGATGTTATAGGCGGATGTCACCATTTAAATCAGTTTTGTAGTCCTAATATATAAAACATAAAAGTTTCTCCCGTCCGTTATAGCCTTTAAAACCATCCAACCGATGTGCCCCAAGCCGGTGTCATTAAAAGCAATAATGTGAAGATGGTTTAAGACCACTAAAACAATGCATTAGGAACAAAATGTATTTCTATTTTTAGCGTAGTAGCAGGCCGGTATCCGCTAGTATCACATAAAATAAAATATTTAGTACCATTTTACCCTATAACGTGTAACAATGTTCCAAAGGGTATAACTTAGAATAACTTAGTGTAACTTAGAGCAGTGTCACAAGGATTTATAAGAAGCACTCTAGATGTTTTCTGTCGATCATTTAGGTGAAGCAACTCGCCGCTCGGTCGATAATCGGATGGGTGACCGGGTGATTATAATATAAACTGATGACTAGATGACTCGATTGTTTTTCATGCATTTATTTCACACGCACACATACACACGTGCACGAGACACGAAGAGAGAGAGAGAAATAAGCTTAGCACATTATTAATTTTGTATTATATCATTTCTTCTTCTTTAAATTTTATCTTTTATATCATTTATTTCTTACATGGTTCGAGCTTTATATATTGTCAACAGCTAGACAGGCATCAGTTAGTCATCAGTTAACAGCTAGACATTGAAACAGACGTCTGTCTTCTCTCACTCTCTCTCTCTTATTAGACGGGGGTTAAAATGTCTGGTATCACTCTTCCGTGGCAAACTTATTTTCAATGTAACTACATAGCACGAACGGAGTGCCAATACTGAAACGAAATGACGATGATAATGGCTGAAATCTTGATACAATGACGAAATACAAGAGTATTCATAAATATTTACATACCGCAAATGATTTGCGTGTTTCCGAATGGCTACGTAGGTAGATTCATATGTTCGCTACATGTTCGTAGCGTTGTACATGTGAACTTACCTGACGGCTCTGTGGCTTAGTTGGTTATATCATTTATTTCTTACATGGTTCGAACTTTGTCAAAATCAAATATACATTTAAATTTTGCTATAAGTACCTATCTGTAGCTATGTATACGTTGGCTTAAGTATTTTTATGCTTATAAGAAGATCCCAACCTCTATGAAATTGTACGAAACGAAATGCTAAAGAAACAAAGAAAATAAAATTTAATATAAACTTTGAAATAGAACAATGGAAAATATCTGTTTCCTAATAGAGTTAGCTATGCAAACTGTTTGGAACAATGACGTCAGCTTGTAGGCCTAAAGCTTTGAATGACAGGCACAACTTACTCAACAGTTAGTATGGAGTACAGACTATGACAATGACAGTTACCAACCGCTTTATTAAAGTGGAGCACAATGTAGTCATGTCAGTGAGATGTCAGTGAGATGTCTGAACAATGGACACTGTAACACAGACGAGTGGAAACGAACTAGTTTACGTTCCGACTACAATTCTTACCCGACAGATCACAGTATGTTGCTTTCGGGTCTAGTATCATACAAATAAATAAAAAAAAATAAAAAAAACGTTTACACACTCATACCTCTGCACTAGGATTCCCCGTGTCGCAGATGGCATGGACAAACACAGAAACACAAGACAAACACCCAAGACCCGAGAACAAACTTCATGTTCACCACACAAAGAGTGCCCCGGCCGGGAATCGAACCCGGGACCCCTCGCTTCGAAGGCAGGGCTACTACCAACTAAGCCACGGAGCCGTTAATACATTTGATGTGTCTGTTTGTAATGTCAAAACAGAAACAACAGGAAAAAAAAATACTTAAAATTTTTGTTTTCTCTCTCGCTGTTTGTCCTGGCTAATCTTCGAATCAACTGGACTGATTTGAACTTTCACTGAAATAGCTGATGATATGTTTTCTGCCGAATGTAAGACAATTTTTTACTAATACTATAAAAGCTATTTAGCTAGCTAATGGAGAAGATCTCAATCTTGTTGACTCTACAGTTTTCCTAACTTGGAATTTAGATGCAAAGCTGCAGTGGAGTAAACAAATAAAAGCTCCCGCTTCGAGACAGTTCCGCTGCATTTGCCGTGCGTAGAATAAGGCAGCTAACAGATTAGGCTATTTCTGGTTAGTTTAGTTTAGTTATTTTCATAATCATACGGTATCCTACTATGGGGGAAAGCAGCAGATATTCAGAAAGAATTTTGTTACAAAAGAAAGCAATACGTGGAATCAAATCAGATCACGTGACAGTCTGACACTGCGGGCGCAGCTAGTTGATAATAAAAGTCTATATTCTGTCTATCTGTGTATTATTCTAATAGTCTATACTTTTTTATGTGAATTAGTGACGGAACGAGCTGAGGGCCCACCTGGTGGTAAATAGCGACCCCCGCCCATGACACTAATGCGACTCAGTAAATTTGGATCTTACACTGAGTCGCATTCATCCTGCTGCGTCCATCACCCGAGACAGGGATGATACGTCTCATGCGCATGTGATTTCATTGGCACTCACACCCTTCCACCGGAACACAGTAATGCGAGCACAACAGCTTGGCGGCAGATTCCAGGTGTGGTAGCAGTACGTATCCGGACGAACTTGGCACAAGTTCTACTGCTACTTTTAGTTATTCTTTGAATTTTTGTTATTTTAATAAGGCAGGTACTAGTGTTTCCTAGCTCAGCTTTAGTCTCGTACACAGCTCAGTTAGCTCGTAAATACGCACATCTGGTGAGAAAGCAGCCTTAAGAAGGCACCTAATTACAGTGACATGTTACTACCCAGTTGTACTCGTAGCTACCGTATGTTTTCTCTCGGATGTGGGTGCGTAGAAATGGGTGAAAGTGACAGTAGAATGAGCATTATATTCTTGTTCTGGTATTGCGGGATTTAAGTGAATCTAGAATACAATCTTAATATATATAAATTACGTGTCACGATGTTTGTCCGCGATGGACTCCTAAACTACTTAACCGATTTTAATCAAATTTGTACACCGTGTGTAGTTTGATCCAACTTGAAAGATAGGATAGCTCACATCTCAATTTATGATCGCAATATTATGGTATTGCAAATTATAATATTATATGACAAAAACGTTAGCCACAGCAAAGCGTGGCCGGGTCAGCTAGTTTTATATAAATAAAATGTCCAGATGCACGCGTGAGACATTACATGCCAGTAATCGAGTGACAGGCACAATTAAATGCGACTGGACCCATCCTTTCATACTTCGGTCGAGTGGTAGTGCTGTTTTATGGCGGATGTAACCACTTAACGTCAGATGGGCTTAATGATTGATCAGTCCCAATTATATTAAAACATTTTTTTTTGCCTTTTGAACCTACCTACCTTAAAAATTTATATTAAAATAACCTTATATTTTGGCATCATTTTAAAACAGTAACAGCAGCTAACAAAGCGAGTGGGCTAGGTTTGATAACATTATGTTGCAAGGTAATCCTTACAAAGCAGAAATAATCCCACGCTAAGCAACGAGAATTGTAGATTTAAAGCTGTCAACGTATAAGCGTTACTTTTATACGTTGCAATAGTTGATGTTTGTATCTTAATACTAAATCAAAAATCTACCTCCTTTTTATGGCTTATAACACTTTTGTAGGGTTTGTCTGTTATATTTAACCAACTTAAAAAAGGAGGAGGTTCTATGTTCCACTGTTATGTTATAATACAATAGCTAAATTAAAAATAAAAATATTTTTCTGTCTATTACGGGAGCCCAATCCGGATGTCACATGTAGTCGAATTTTTTGGTTTTAAGACATGCCGGTTTCCTCACGTTTTCCGTCACCGTATCGAGAACGTGGTATTGCGCACATAAAAGTCGGCGTTTGTGCCTGGCCACTACGCTCTCAAGATCCTAATTACAGTCGGTTAATTAAATGTATGAAGCCGTGTGAATTAATAATCAAAAGCAAACGCTTACACACTCAACCCTACATTGGAACACTCAAGCTAGTCCCTAACTTAATAGTTTTAATTGAACCTGGGACGCCTCGCTTCGAGGGCGGGCCTACTGCCAACTAAGCCTCAGAGCCGTCAAGGAGAGTAGCTTAACTTAATGATCTGTAAAGCGAGTTTCATGAAAAGCGCTTTCTCCCATCCCTATAGACAATTAATCTAATAAGGACATCAACTCAGAACTCATGCCAAGTACGATGAGTTGAGTTAGACTTGAAAGCAGCGTAACTATGAATCCGTATCCGTACCAGCCTCTAATGTTCCCACTGCAGGGACACCGGCCTACTCTCGATAATTGAGTGAATGGGCTCTGATCTACCACGGCAGCCCAATCCGGATTGATAGATGTCACATGTCGTCGAATTTTTGGTTCTAAGACATGCCGGTTTCCTCACGATGTTTTCCGTCACCGTTTCGAGAACGTGGTATTGCGCGCAGAATTTTTTCAAGTGAGAAATCTCATTGGTGCACGTGTGGGTTTGAATCAGCGACCTTCAGATTAAAAGTCGGCGTCTGTGCCCCTGGGCCACAAGAAGCAGGGGTTTTGTCCGGGTTCGATTTCCGGAAGCATTGTTTGGTAAGCGTAACGTTTCTCGGGTCTTGGGTGTTCTGATTCTATTCCAAAACCACCTGCCCAGAAATCTTACTGCGATGCTATGAGTGTGTGAACATTTATTTATTTAAAAACTGGCGTCTAGGCCAGGAAACGGTCAAAATATCTGTATTTTGTATTATGATAAACACCTACTTTAGCTAAGCTTTCCTCGTCGATGTTATGATAAGAAACATTCCCCATTAAATGCGTTTCTGAGTTATTATGAATTATAATGCTTTTATGAATACGAAAGATGGACAATGTACTTTAAGACTTATCGTCATAATATTGTACTTGGAAACTTTCAGACGATAATAAATTCTGAAGATTGCGTCTGAGCGATAAGGCCATTGTGTATACATTTTAATAATTTTACTTTGCATGTACATGTTTCAACTAGCTACGCCCCGCGGTGTTACCCGCGATCAAGAGTAGCCTATCTAGAATTTTTTTTATGTGACTAAGTCACGAGGCGGGCAGACAGCCACCAATCATAGTTAAGAATATATCTTAAATAAAAACTTTCGTATTACTTTTACACATATTTCGTTTTATAGCAGAGATTTAAAACATGGCATAAAGCGCCATATAGTCCCAAACCAAGCACAACTTGTACTATGGGAATCAAATTACTGATAAAATACTGAAGATTCAAAGTAAATCAAAAAAGGCTTGTTTAACTTGAATACTCAGAACTGACGTAGTATGCAACTAAATCGATATGACGTACTGCTAAATCATTCATATACCTTCGCTGTGTCACGACATGCAATCGCTTTGTAATTATGGGAATGGAAATGTGTCCGATTTTACCGGAATAATACCGGTTTTACGTCCCAAAACCGATATATAGTAGCCCGTGGGAAATACCTGTATTTCAGTAACGATTCTAATCCATTTGTTCCGTTATTATACTTAGCTTTGATTTTATACGTTCTGTATTTATTTTGATTGTAATTGACTTAATTGGCGCTAATTAGGATATTTCTCAACGGATTGATAGTATTGTATAATAAAGGCAATGAAAAAAAAAATAGTTTTTTGGCTCATGTCTCCTATATTTTTTTGCATTTTCTATAGTTATTTTAAGACAGAGATAGAATTATTTTTATGAAATATAAAAGAAAAAAAAAAGACAAACAGTATTTACTTACAAAATTTTATTGGTTATTACCATTAGTAGAAACAAGACTGTTTTAAATTCGTATAGTAGAAATATCTTATTTGTCTACCCAAGAAGATAGTAATGAGTGAAAGCAAAGATTTATGAAATTGGGGTTACAATTATTATATTATTGTTATTACTAAAATAAAATTAAAATACCGGTATTTCAATCTATTAATGATAACGTAACGGTAAATAAGAGTTCCGTCAACATTCAAAATGCGACACTGTAAAGAGTAAAGAGTATTTTTTTATTTTCCATTTAGTCAAATAATTGTCACTTCTAGGTTTATGTAATTCAAAAACCAAATACTACCTACCTTTGAAGCGCTTGTGTGAAGTTTCCCTAAATATAATTTTACAGATAATTTGCTCCGCCCGGTCAGTAGTTGGATGGGTGACCGTTTTTTGCATTTGAAAATTCCGAGGGGCACGTTATGATGTCAGTATTATAGCCGATTATCCATGTCAGAGGCCTTCGGGTGGGTAGAAAGCTCCGACACCAAAGTTGACCATGCGAAAACAAGAGCTTTTGCTTGTTATCTTGCAGAAAACAAGTCTACACGTGTGTCTTTCCTAACCTACATATTTTGTTTACAGTATTATAATGATATACGGTTTCTGAAAGCGATTTCCCTAAACGAAACGACAATCGTGACCTCGGATCACCTCGTCATAGCTATTTTGGGCAGTGATTTTAGGTATTTAGATTGTAAATTATTGATTATGGATTCTGTCACATACCTTTTGCTCGAACATGTATAGAGAGAAGCTTAGGCGGTATTTGTTCTGACGATAGTAAATAATCTATTGCTCAAGAAGCCTACGTTTCATATTTTTGACAGTATTTTTTTTGACAGATGTATGGAAAACTGACACTCTTTTTGCTTTGTGTATGACCAATATATTTTATTTGTTTGTCTACTTTTTAACCTCCAACGAAAAAGAGGGATGTTATAAGTAAGTAGTGTGTCTGTGGCGTCGCGACTCCCGAACGAATGGACCAATTTTGATGCGTTTTTTTTTTGTTTAAAAGCTGACGTGGTCGAGATGTTTCTTAGCTATAATTTAAGATTTGTTCAGGACGTTGAAAATCATCAGCTCATTACCATAAAACCAAGTTGGGTGCTTTTCATTTTTGTAAAATGGACTAGTGTAAGAACAATACATTTTTCGCCGCGGATGTCCTAGCCAACTTTGCCAACTATAGTCTTTTCTCTCAACATTTTGTATTCTTTCGCATACCTTTTGCTTATGTTGGTATACAATGAAGCTAAAGCAATATCGGTTCTTAAGATAGTGCCATCGAACAACAGCAAAACATAGTATTAAGAAAGCGTGTTCTTGTATATATTTATTTAAAAAAAGTTATGTTTCTAGTATTTTTTTAGAATTCAGCGGAAACAAAGTATTTTGATTTTGAATTTGATGGCACGCAACTAAATGTCTGGGCACGCCACCGATCGAAACGGTTTGCATTAAAGTTCAAAGTGATAAAGTTGACTACGAAATATGAATGAACGTTAGTGAGCGCTACCGAGTGAGTGGATGTGATATTGTTCCCAATAATTAACTCAAATTATTTTACGGCACGTGATCCAAAAGGTTTCCTATCCCTGTCTTAATCAATGGATTGAAACAAGGTTCACCATCCCTGTCTTAATCAATGGATTAAAACAGGGCTGGTGAACCTTTTGGATCAACGTGCCATTTTTTCTAAAGAAATGTTTACAAAGGCCTAGACGTGCCATCAAATAATTTTGAAATATGAGTATAAATATGCATACCTACGCTTCAAATCATATCTCCGTGTCTTAATTGCTAGTAGCAGTTTTTGATATAATTTTCTCTGTAGTCAACCAATCGTGTAAAGCAATTACCATAGTGATGCCAATAGTATAGTACATGAAACACATTAATATCAGCTCAACATTTTTTGTAGTTGATGATTAAAATCGACATACCTGCCGCTAATATTCGTCGTTGCCCGTCGGCAGTAAATCGAATAAAAACGCAATATTCTCTCGTTGCCCGTCGGCAGTAAATCGAATAAAAAACGCAATATTCTCAATTCGTCGTTGCCCGTCGACAGTAAATCGAATAAAAAACGCAATATTCTCAATTCGTCGTTGCCCGTCGGCAGTAAATCGAATAAAAAACGCAATATTCTCAATTCGTCGTTGCCCGTCGGCAGAAAATCTAATAAAAAACGCGTTCCGTCAATTAGGTCGCACAACTTGTCACACAATACAGTTTCACCAAAGGAGACATGACTGAACAGACGCCATTACCCGTCACATGTCAAGTCTCTTGTTTCTCAAATATCAGCAAACAAATACGGACAGAAGGCTGCCACATAATTAATGTATGGATCGATTGGGCCGAGGTCAGAAGATAATAATGATCTACTATGCGATGTATCTGCTACTACATGATAAGATTATGTTTGTAAACAATTGGTGAATTTCAATTCGAGTGCTTTTTAACCGAAGTAAATGGTAGAAGAGTGTATTTTTTTAAAACATTTTTGACAGTCCATACCTTTTTACAGAGTAGTCTGAGTTCGATGGTTATTTTTTCATTTCATAGGGTGTACTTCTGAGGTAATCATATAGATAACTGTCTGCACCCTGTGGTCACTTTTTCGGGTAAAAAACTAGCCTTTGTGTTAAGGGTATGAGCTGCCTTCATAACAAATTTAGTCCAAAATCATTCAGCCATTGGGGCGGGAGTAACAAATATACATACCTACAAACGTTCGCATTTATAGCTAGTAGATAGATAGTAAATATGTACCAATGTAATGCCAATATGAATTTCTTAGTGTTTTCCAATCCTCTGCAGCTTGAATACATTATAATTTTAAAAAGGAGGGTCTTAATCTCGAAAAAACCTATTACCCGACAACGGCAAAGCCTAAGAGAATTTTGAACTCCGATTGTTCCGTCTGTTCTAAACTACTTATCTTAATTTGACAAATGAAGTGTCCCGTAAGTATCTTGATTGTTTGCTGATTAAAGAAATGTTCGCTGATTATGATTTTTGCGAAATTATCCAAAATGGCGGATATGGTTCGCGACGTAACTCGAAATGTACAAATTTATCCTGGATTAACACATAGGATTAATTAATTTATGATAACATAATTTTGACTTGCAAAAACCCAACTTCTTTCAGTTTTTTCCCTTCGACTCTTGTTGACTTTTTAAACGCGGGGTGAAACCAGTTATTTTATAACTTTATTACAAATACAAAAAACAGCATAATGTTTTTAGAAAATATAGTTTTTTTCAACCGAAACCTCATTACATATTAATATGATATTTTTTCCCCAGGACACGAGAACACACGTAGTTGTGGAGCTGTACGAGACGGAAAAGTCGTATGTGGAGGCATTGGAGATATTAGTCAAGGTAAAAAAATACTACCATTTGTTTACTATCTTGAAGAGCACTTTCCCTGGTACCAAAGGAGCAAGCTAAAGTAGCAGTAGTTCTTATGCCAAGTTCGTCTAGGGCAGTGTTTTTCAATCTCTATGAATACGCGACCCCTTTACAGGTAGAAAAATTCTGGCGACCCCCTTGGACCATAGACAAGCAAAGTTAGTAACTGAAGAAACTATGTTTATGATTTTCCATCATTATGTAAAGACCTACACTCTGCAAGAAGCTGCGAGGACGCAAAAATATCCACAGCTGGCTGAAATTATCTTTTTATTGTAGTGTTTTTGCTTTTTTCCTTTTGCCAGCGACCACCCAAGTAAGGCTTCACGACCCCCCTAAGGGTCGGGACCCACAGATTAAAAAACACTGGTCTAGAGTAATACTGCCATCACACCTGGTAATACGCCACTAAAAAGTCACTCGCGTTCTGTGTTCTGGAAAGGTGTGGGTGCTGTTGACATTACGAGAGCATCAGACGTCATATCCATGTCTCAGTGATTGGCGCAACGCGATGCGACTTGGGTCTTCTCGCTTCGGTTGGGAAGGACCGAAGTCTTTTTACTGTTTATGGGCGGTAGTAACTACTAGTTAACTAATTAACTGACAGTTGACTACTAACTAGGTGGTTAGACAGTTCGACCTGTCACTACGAGTATAGCCACATAAAAAGCGTTGTAATATTTATTTTCACACATTTAAATTATTATGAAAGATCTACCTATTATACGGTATGTCAACTGATACTCATACATATGCTAGGAAAATAAAATAACTGTAATTTTACGAACCAAATTCAGCGGTTTCACAACCTACTGCGGTTGTTATAAAACATAACTTATTTACCGTTAAATTATAATAATCAGTCAGTTTGTCCGTCTGTTTGGAATTAACCGCGGAGACAAATTCATATTTATGGAGCTGGTGAGGTTTCAGGGTTGCCACGCATCCATATTTTCGTCAAGTACCTACTTCCTTTGTTATATTTCCATCTTTGTTTTTTAAACATAAATTTTCTGTGATGCGCTTTGCGGCCATAAATAGCAATAAATAAATATTAGTGGACATTTCATCCAGCGCCATCTAGCCCCAAATTAAGCATAGCTTGTACTGTGGGAATCAGATAGTTCATAGAATACCTACTTATTATGTATCTGTACCAGCCTCTAACTCACTGTCGGGACACCGGCCTACTCTCAATAACAGAGTGAATGGCTTTTGATCTACCACGAGAGCCCAATCCGGATTGGCAGATGTCACATATCTTCGAACCGTTTCCTTCAGCGTTTGGGGAACGCGGTATTTTTCAAGTGAAAAACTCATTGTTGCTCTTGAGGGTTTGAACCAGCGACTTGAGATTGAAAGTCGGCGTCTGTGCCCCTGGGCCACCACGCTCTTATTATGTATTTGACACCCAGACAGAATAAACATCCACGTTTATCGAACCCACGCGAGATGCTGACTGTATACCATTTAATTACAAGGATAACTTAAAAAAAAACTCATTTTTTTTATTATCATCATGTTGTAGTTGATGTTAATTGCAGCTTTAGCAGCAACCCTAATTTCCGTTGGATTTTCCCGCGCAAATTTTCCGTCTCACTATGTGGGTCAGACTATTGTTAGAATCTTACGGATAATCAACATTGCGTTATGAAACATGGAGGTTTTAATTGAAATAATATACAACACACTGATCACGTGGCTTAACACACTAATATTATAAAGGCGAAAGTTTGTATGTATGTTTATTACTCCTGTAAACCCTAACTATTCAACCGATTATCATTAAACTTTGCATACAGTAATAATTAACAAAATCTACGCAAACGCAAGTGAAGGCGCGGTCGTAAGCTTTTTTTTTTTAAATGAAAATTTGGCGGCACAAGCTGAGGGCCCACCTGATGGTAAGTGGCGACCCCCGCCCATGACAACAGTAATGCGACTCAATATAAGATTTGGGTCTTATACTGAGTCGCATTCATCCTGCTGCGTCCATC
Source organism: Aplocera efformata (assembly GCA_921293045.1). Lineage (NCBI taxonomy): Eukaryota > Metazoa > Arthropoda > Insecta > Lepidoptera > Geometridae > Aplocera > Aplocera efformata. The sequence goes on from OV121057.1 coordinate 7,367,505, forward strand.
CGGACGTATCATCCGAGACGGGGATGATACGTCTCTTGCGCATGTGATTTCACCGGCAACCACACCCTTCCACCGGAACACAATAATGCGAGCACTATTGCTTGGCGGCAGATTCCAGGTGGTAGCAATACCTCTCCGGACGAACTTGGCACAAGTTCTACTGCTACTTTTGGTTGCTCCTTTAGCACCGAGGGGTACGTGTAGGGAATCAAAGGGTACACACCTACGGATGCGAGCAACTGGACCCCCAAAACAAAAAGCTTGTTACAAGTAATAAGGTATACATGGCAAGGCTTTTGTATGAAAATTACAGTTCACAAGTCCCAATTAACAAAATTGTTATCTGTCAGTAATTTATGTCAGCCTAGTAATTTATCGCGGGGATTTCGGAGTTAGTAATAGGGTTCTCTTAACCTTGGGTTAAGAATCCTTATAATAATAATGGATTCAGATAGGTTTGCGGAAGTTAGTAATAGTATAAAACAAAGTCAACAAGGTCGCTAGTACATATAAACCTTCCAATTTAATCACTCTGTCTATTGCTTAAAACTGCATTAAAATACGTTGCGTAGTTTAAAAGCGTTTCTAAGCGTGTAGTTTATAAACAGCGGGAGCGACTTTGTTTAATAATAAGTATTTATTTACAAAAAAAAAACAACGTTAACACTCTAATATCTCTTCACTAGGATTCCTAGTGTCGCAGATGGCACGGACAAACACAGAAACACAAGACAACCCCAAAATCCGAGAACAAACTTCATGCTCACCACACAAAGTGTGCCCCGGCCGGGAATCAAACCCAGAACCCCTCGCTTCGAAGGCAAGGCTACTACGAACAAAGCCACGGAGCCGTCTAAAAAAAATATTATGTATTCTATCAGTTATCTAGTTCTCATAGAGCGACTTCTAAATGAACTAAATGCTTAGTTCGAGGCTAGAAGTCGCTGTGTGAAATGTCCATGAATATTTATATCGAATACTCATCTTTGTCAAATATAGCAGATAGTTAAAATCTACCTCTGATTTTGTATGACACGTATAAATAGAATAACATACTCAAGTTTATTTATGTACCTTCCAAAAGATTATTCAGAATCTTATGCTACCTTATCATTTTATTTCCCCGGCTACTCTATTACTCTTTGAGGAGGGTACCCCAACTGTCAAAGTTCGAGACGTTTTCCCGTTGGGATGAGGATTGGGAGAGAAGCGATTTTTTCTTCACGCTGATAGATTTTATTCAATTGAAGAAAATATCAAATATTCGCCACAAATAATCACTAATCTAAAACGAAAAGAAAAAAAAACAAACAATATAAAATGAAATAGACCAGTTATCCAATTGAACAGACCTCCAATTGATCAGACCGCCAATTGATCCAGACCACCAATTGATTTAAGGTAATTTATCACTAATATATTATGTATGCAATAGAGACGGCTTTGTAGCTTATTTAGTAGTAGCCCTGCCTTCGAAACGAGGGGTCCCGGGTTCGATTCCCGGCCGGACACACTTTGTTTATGGTCTTGTGTTTCTGTTTTTGTCCATGCCATCTGCGACACAGGGGATCTTAGCGCAGAGGTATGAGTGTGACTTGAGTTTTTTGTTTTTATTTTGAATAATTTCTTGTTTTTAATTAATTTATCTTCTTCTAAGTGTTTGTTTGTAATGTCTATATGAAAGATTTATACTAAATGCGTTTGAAAGTACCTATATATGATATTAATAACAAAAAAAATAAATCTAATCTTGTCTGTCTGTTTTTGTGCCGGTTAATCTCCGAAACGGCTGGACCGAACGATGGGATTTTCAATGGCAGATATCTGATATTATAATGTAATAAAATGTAAATTTTCACGAGTACGAAGTCGCGGGGAACAGCTAGTTAATTTATATTCTAATTGCATTATGAGATGACATTCGATCATTGATTCGTTTAAGCGTCACCCGAAGGGTATTTTTCTCATGTCAAGTGTCAAATTTATTACAATAATCAACTTAGACTGTACCGGCTTCAGATCAACCGGTAGCTGTAGATGGGCGTCGTCTGATCGATCCCCAGCTATGACAAACATTTGTGTGCCAAATAATAGATGTTTGTTCAGTTTCTGGGTGATAATATGTATTTTATGTATGTAACATAAATTATATGCATAAGTAACTGATTTAAAAACGAAAAAAAAACCAAATTCAATACTTTCAAAATAGTAAGATTTGCAAAATTCCGTTTACTTGGATGTCATAGTTTTTTCAGTTATTTTGATTTAACAACTAAACTATTGAACAGATTTTGATAAAATTTGTATGGGACCATACATACATCTGAAAGAATATCCATGCAAGTATTAATAAAATATAATTTTCCAAATCCAAATCCGTTAAATGACGGATTACTGAGGTAACAAACATAAAAAATAGACACGTATTGATAACCTCACCCCTTAGAAGTCGGTTAAAAATATCCAGGTCGTGCCCCACGACACGCAAAACAACTTGTAATATTATAGAATAATCAATATTGATTAACAAGATGTATACATATACTTAGACTCCGTGGCTTAGTTGGTAGTAGCCCTGCCTTCGGAGCGAGGGGTCCCGGGTTCGATTCCCGGCCGCGGCGCTCGTTGTGTGGTGAGCATGAAGTTTGTTCTCGGATTTTGGGTGTGTGTCTTGTGTTTCTGTGTTTGTCCATGCCATCTACGACACAGGGAATCCTAGTGCAGAAGTATGAGTGTGTTAACGTTTAACGTTTTTTTTATTTTATTGTTTGTGAACAGGAAATAGAAAAGAAGATCGTGAAAAGAAAGTAATCCTTCCATTTGTTGCTTGTTCTTCCCCATGAAGGGTCGGATAGGGTTTGAATTGCCAAACTTACTAATAAGAACGGATGATCTTGTAGGTACATATTTATAAAAAAATGAACGTTTCCAAGTAATTTATTTAAGAATTAAATGGAAATAAAGTATTTTAACTTTAACTTATCGCTTCCTCCGATGTCATAGACACTATCCCCATCCCAGGCTCGAGGCACTTGGAACTTTGTCGTTTGACGAGGAGTTACGCGTAGGATTTTTCCCGGGTTTCTGAAACCTTGCGAGATATGCACTTGAATATTTGGAATTTACATTTCACTAATGGTATTAACATAGAATTTATATATAAATGGACTGCTAGTAAGACTTTTTTATTACAAGTATGAGTACAAGCATACAGCCCATGGATAAGTGGTTACCATCGCCTATAGACATTTTAAAATCCAGGCCTGCAGATGCGTTTCCTATTCTGGAAACAGCCGCCTTGGAATCGAACCCGGGAGCCCTCGCTTCGAAGGCAGTACCGTACCAACCTCTAATCTTCCCACTGCAGGGACACCGGCCTACTCTTCATAATTGAGAGTGAATAGGCTCTGATCTACCACGGGAGCCCAATCCGGATTGGTAGATGTCACATGCCGTCGAATTATTGGTTCTAAGACATGCCGGTTTGCTCACGATGAATTTTCCTTGATAAATTTTTTCGGGGAGTATGATCTAAAAATATATGATTTAAGTTTTTATTTACTTCTAGATACTGTTACTTTACTCACTTCTTCATTATCTTTACTACCCGCGGTACACGTGGAAGGGTTCAGAGGGTCACCTACGAAATCGGGCAATATTGGACACCAAAATATGTGGTATATCTTTAAACCATCCTTTTACAAATTTCAGAAATACCTCCATCCCCTCAAGAGTCCAGAAAACGCCGGCCTCCTCGACGCTTTCCTCGTTGACGAGATATTCTACCAAGTTCCGGGTATCCTGAACGTCCACCAAGTGTTTCTGGAGCAACTGAGGAGGCGGCTCGAGCAATGGGACCTACAACAGAAAGTTGGCGATGTTTTTTTAGATGTGGTAAGCTGAATAGCACTATATGTCAAATGGGTAAGATGATATTTTTGTAGGGCGTTTCTTGAACTGGAAAATCGAAGATCCCGTTATTTATACTCAAAACGATCGCGTTACAATCTTACAAATAAAAACCATGTTAATTTTGAGAGTCAGTAAACTAATCATACTATATCACACTCACGAAAGTTTGTAGTTGTTGTGCGTGTATATTTGTTCCTCCTTCACGATCCAATGGCTTAACAGATTGGGATCAAACACATAGGCTACTTTTGATCCTGGTCAACCGCGAGTAACACCGCGGGGCGCAGCTACTATTTAATTATAATTTTTCCGTATCAAAATCCGTTGATATATAGAAGAAGTTAGCGAAGAAGCAGACAGTCGAAAACAGCGAAATTATTAAGTGTATTATCATCTTAGAAAACTAACGATGATGATCCATGAATTATTGATTTCAGTTTACAAAACCCACCGTGATGGACACATATATGTCATTCATCAACAATCTGAAGAAAGCTAAAGAGACAATAAAAACTGCTGCATCCTCTCGGCCTGCTTTCGCCAAGTTCTTGGACGCCATGGCAAGGGACCACAAAGGGAAACTGTCGTTGGACAATCTTCTGATCAAACCTGTCCAGAAGTTTCCGAGCTACAAATTGCTAATACAGAGGCTAATCAAACACACTGGTAAGTGTTTTCTGGGTGATAAACCCAGAAAAACTGTATAATACTTTAGAAAATATTTTATTGTCACACTATGTGTGCAAAGATCATATAATAGTTTAAAAAGGGGGGTCCAGTTGCTCGGGTCCGTAAGTGACAACCACTCCCTGGATAGTGTCAATGGAGCAACTAATAGTAGCAGTAGAACTTGTGCAAAGTTCATCCGAAGCAGTGCTGCTTTCGTTCCTGGCACTAACTCATATCAAAGTAGTTAAGAGACAGTTGGAGGTTACTTGGGGATTAACTTTCTTCGCTGCCGTAGGCAACTCTCAGAGTTCCCGGGTGGTGTGAAAGAAACCACCTAAACTTTAGAGCTACTTCGGGTACTTGTGACAGGTTCGTCCAGAGAAGTACTTCCTGGGAAGGCATTATATATCTGTCCCAGAGTGACGGTTGCAACAAAACGCGACTTGGATCCTACCTGAGGTACTGAGGCGTTTTACTGATGTTGTCACTTTAGTTATAGTAAAAAGAAATTAGAGTAGCCAAAATACTTTGGTCAAAACTAAGTTGTGTCACATTTAATTCTGTACGTGACAGAAGTTGCAAAGACGATATATTTCGGGAGAATATTTTTATTTGATGTGATTGGCGCTATAATCAGATTTACGTGTTAGATGTGAGCTTGATTTTCTCCCTGTCAATAAAAAAATAATAACTGTGATAAATAATAAAATAAGGGAAGATGAGATTGCTAAAAAACTGGGAGATTAAAAATACCGGGTGGATAATATGATAAGATGGAAATAGATTGCATCTGCTCTGGCTGCGGGAAACTCGATAAGAAACCGTTTTCCGTTATCCATTATTTTGTAGAGGGGCAGAGTTGTGATTAACTATGTAGGTTCTCGATGGAAGCTATGTATTTGAACCTTTTGGCATTAAAACACTTGGACCATGGAGACAGAGGACCAAGAGTATCTACAAACATGTTTTGAAAGAGCTGGTCGAAGCAACAGGTGATTAAAGTTCTGGCCTAAAAAATTTCACAGCGAGTAAGCATTACCACTCAACGTGGCAATGCCCGTTTTGGGCTCTTTACTCTCTGATAATATTTTAGAGATGCAAATTTTTTTTTTTTAACTTTTGGTACTATTTTCTCTTCATAAAAAATATATTATAATGTATTATATATAGTCAATACATTACAGATAGTGCCATCCATGAAGACGAAGTTATTGCTATTTATTTATACTACTTTTGTATCGTCAAAACTAAAACATTAGCGGAAAGTTGCACACTAGAATTAAGCGATTCGGAAGAAGAGTGGGGTGCGTCTTCGTGGATGGATGATATTATAATATATATTTTTAAGACGAGAAATTGATGTTGCACTCTACCACATTGACAACCATTAATTATGATTTCTATTTTATTTTTAATTGAATTTCTTTGCAGACCAATCACACCCAGACCACAAGCTCCTCCTAGAAGCCCAAAAAGAGATCCACGACCTCCTGGAACTGATAAACTGCACGGAACGTGAGAGTCTAGAGCTGGAACAACAGCAACAGACCCTTCGAGAGTTGGAACAGATGATCGAAGGTCTATCTAACCTGGCCATGGCAGACAGGGTGTTCCTACGACATGAGACGGTGACGATGCCTTCAGCGCAAGGGGCCATCAAGGATAGAGCTCTCTTTCTGTTCAATGATTCACTCCTCATCACTAGTGTGAAACGACGGACAGGGACAATAAAAAAACCTACGCCGTGAGTATATCGAACTAAGATTTTAAAAGCGAAAGTTTGCATGTATGGGTGTGTGTATATTTGGTACTCCTTCACGCTCAAACGGCTCCACGAATTTGAACGAAATTTGGTCCCAGGATAGCTTATATCTTGGATTAACAGTTTTGATCCCGGAAAATTGCAGCGTTCCTTTAGGATTGCCAATCACAGGTAACCGCGGAACGCAGCTAGTAATTAGTATAAAGTGATAGAAACTTATTTCGTTAATTTTGGATTTGGCACTCAATTCAATTCAACCTTAAAAGTTAAACAGATTAAAAAAATAATTAGCCAAATAGGTGCAGCCTTTCTGAAGTGATGCTCTTATATACATTCGGCAATTGATTTTTATATATATATTAATATTACATTATTTATATAGATATATTACAATAAATAATATTATGATACTTTGTTTTTTTCAGCACATACCAAACAAATATTGCAAGTCAGATGGAAGGAAATAAGTATAAACTCTTAATGAGGTTGTCGCTGGCAGATCTCGATATTGTAAAAGGTATGGATTATTTCTGGCTATTCAAACTTATACCTGATAGATGTCACGTCTTTTTTTGGTTCTAAAACATGATTGTTTCCTCAAGATGTTTTCCTTTACGTCTTGAGAACGTGGTATTGCGCACAGACATTTTCAAGTGAAAAACTCATTGGTACACGTATGGGTTTAAACGTTCCAACTCGGAACGTGGTAAATATATATAGTTTCAGAGTTATATATTAACTTCTCAGTTGTTATAAACCTTTCCTTATATTTTACAAGGACTACCTCCTTGACTACTAGTTTCATAACGCTATAATAGCTATTTTGCTTGGGCACTCGCCTTATCCTGCTTGTCACGTGTAAATGTCTCATTATTTTTGTATTTTTCTGCATACACTCGTGGTTTCAGGAGAACGTAAGTACTTACACATCTTTTCAAGCAGATGACGTATGATCCCCGTCTAGGGTGACGGACGCAGCAGGATGAATGCGACTCAGTAAAGATTTGGATCTCATACTGAGTCGCACGCATTATTGTTGTCATGGGCGAGGGTCACCACTTACCATCAGGTGGGCCCTAAGCTCGTTCCGTCACTCATTTACATAAAAAAAAGGTGCACACGACACTTATTTTGTTGATGGACAGCAATTTAGTGTCAATATTCAATTCGCTCTCAACACGGTGCCACAGAATACCAGCGCTGTATCAGTCCACTGACGCAGCACATGCTGAGTGGTTACCTTTTTTGTTACATATTCTTAAACGTGTAATTTTGTTTTTAATTTTTAAGTGAGCCCTAATTATGTAACACAAAATATAGTTTTTCTATTCTATTCTAATATGGAAATAATATAGATTAGCAATGTTTGGTACACTTGAGGGGTTGACAGGTGGTCACAACAATAATCTATACAAATAAATAAAATTAAAGTGTCTGGGCGGAGCTTTTACAGGGCTTTGAAATAAACTATTGACAAATTGTTAACTGAGAAACCTAGTTGGTACTAAATCTACTCTCAAAGGACAAATTTTTTGATAAGCTTATGATGCGATGAGATGTTTTGTTCTTGGATGTGTGATTGTGTTTGTCAATGCCATCTGCGACACAGGGAATGTTAGTGCAAGATAAATGTATTGAGCTTAATGTTATGCAGTAGAAACTGAAAATAGCATTAAATCAATCAATCGCGAATCACTCATCAAAATCGGTTTACAATTGGCAAACATTTCGCGTAAAAAACGTAAAAAATAAATATACATTTGACATGAGCACTTACTTTTTTTTAAAGTCAGCTAAATTTACAATATTCTTCCATATCATTCTCTATTGTTCCGCATATTAGGTATCAACCTAACCTCAACATATGAGAGTCAATTATAGACGGCACCGTGGTTAAGCTGTGTCAAACTTTACGTGATGAGTAAAGATTGTTTTCGGGTCTTGTGTATCTGTATTTGTTGCACTACAGGGAACCTAGTGTGTGTAAACGTCTTTTCTAATACTAGACTTAATTTTTCCAGTTATTTTATAAAATATCCTTTCCTAGTTTATCTGTGGCATGCACAGGTAATCTGACTTCATATTAAAATCTCATAACGCTCCGGCTGACCTACTTTGAAACGAACTTACACAGATAGGTACTTGGTTCCCAGCACGGTTTGTTTATTTACTCTGCAAGGAGATATTCAAGATATTCCGCCGTTTCGTTCGAAAACATTTTCTCTATACAGTGCAATACTGATGTAACATTCTTGAAACGTGATGAACAAATGATGAAGCGCCAAGCAGTAGTGCTCGCATTACTGTGTTACTGTGTGATGAATGCGACTCAGTGTAAGATCCAAACCTTATAATACGTACTACGCTTTCAATATGAAATGCTTGAATTAATCTCAACTGGTGTAAAAGATTATGACTGCAATGAGGCTATTTATAGTAATTATAAAATAAATATTATATATATTATAAAACTGTAAAAAATATAGGCTAATCAATATAATTTTCAATACGAAATTCTAATTAAATCTTAATTAAACTTTTCGTCTATTAGATGCTTAAGCTACTTAAAATAAATTTATATAAAGGCAAATAAAAAAAATCACCATTATTATTATCCACAGCCAAAGACGAGAACCTCAGGCGGATAATGCACGAAGTGGAAGCTTTAACAGAGGACGTGAACACACTGACGCAGATCTCGGAGCACGTGGCGGCATTGCACACGCAGCATTTGCACTTAGAGGAGATAGTGAGGGAGATGCTGCACTCGCTGAACAGACAGCTATCCGAGAGGCAGAATAGTGATACCCAGCTGTGCTTTATGGAGATCAGCTTAAATACTTCGTGAGTGATTTTATTAGCAAAACACATGATAGAAATAGTGGGGGAGATAATTATAGTATTTGAACAGGCAACTTTTTAAGAGGCAGTTCGTTCGCATATACTGTTCCACGTAAAACACATGATAGAAATAGTGGGGGAGATAATTATAGTCTCGGAACAGACAACTTTTTGAGAGGTAGTTCGTTCGCATAGACTGTTCCACGTAAAAAACATGATAGAAATAGTGAGGGAGATAATTATAGTCCCGGAACAGGCAACTTTTTGAGAGGCAGTTCGTTAATAATTATTGGTAAGATTTCTTATGGCTCATGCGGTAGCACCTTCTTATAGAAGAAAATATAGTCAGGAAGCCGGAATGTCTTCATCGGTTGTAATTTTACCGGCCGATCTGAGTCAGGCCGGTACACATTACTATTTAAAATGCATTGTAAAATAATCCGTAATGTTTTCTGATCAATGTTTTCTGATTTCCAGAAGTGGACCTGAAAATCTCACGGTAATATTTCCAAAGACAGAGAAAAGAAACAGTTGGGAGGAGTTGATCAACGAAACCAAACAAAAACTATGTGAGTTACCTATATACCTACATATAAATATAAAATAACTAGCTGACCCGGCCACGCGTTGCTGTGGCTAACGTTTTTGTAATTGTGACTGTCAAATAATAGACAAATACAATAATTTGCAATAAAATTATATTGCGATCATAAATTGAGATTTGAGCTATCCTATCTTTCAAGTTGGCTCAAACTGCACACGGTATACAAATTTGATTAAAATCGGTTTAGTAGTTTAGGAGTCCATCGCGGACAAACATCGTGACACGTAATTTATATATATTAAGATAACAATAAACTCATTTATTGACATTGTGTCAAAATAAATGAGTTTGCTTGCTGCAGAAACACTTATTTATGTATTCTATATATTTATTCTATGGAGTTATTTCAAATCATTGGTTCTACATTGGCTCAAACTTCCCAGATGCATCACTTGCGCGATGTAGCATTAGTATAATTGCAACGCCATCTGATGTGGAGTTCTTGTACCAATGTTTGGTACAAGAACCAATGGTGTTGTTCAGTTTGGAGGTTTCCTGCAGCTGGAATAGCCACAGTACTATGTGTAGATATGTAAAAAAGATCATTGTAGTTGTTTTACTTCTTAATCCCGCCACGTTATGTGTCCCTGGTATGCTACAAGCAGTAGAACGAACATATCTGTGATAAAGTCTATAATTTTGATTATAAAATGTATGTTTCAGGTGTATATGGCCAAGAAAGGCCCGCCCCAGAGTTCCTATCACCTGTTCCGATCAGAAAGACCCGAGCTGGTCTTCAGTTCACTTGCGCCGCACCTACTCTTCCGCCTAAAGGACAATCGCCTGATGTTTGGGTAAGGTCGCGAATAACAAACAGTTAGCCCTGGAGGTTTCCATACTCAAAATCTTGTGTGTTGTCATCCCTCAAATCCCCTGTCTCACTTACTCTGCTGCAGAGCGAGTGAGTAGATACAAAAGTGTCATAAATGCGCAGATTTTCGCAGGTCCACTTGCTCGCGTCAGTAGTAGAGAGTATTCACCCCCTCAGAAGGTCAGTAGGTGAATGCTGACGATTGCTATTGTTTTTATATAGACGCTCTAAGAAGTACCTATCAAATTATATAATTTAAAAAAGTATTTAAATTTAGTTTTTTATCCGTGTTTGTTGGTTTTAGTATATTTCCAACTCGATTCAAATGAGTAGCTGATTCCTAACAGTGCTTTTGCTTTGAAAACGTGGTGTTATGTTACAATATTTCAAGCCACAATATCTGTTTGTATCAACCAAGTTTGTACATGAAAATATCGAACCAGCGACCTGCATAAGCAAGTCGGCGTCTGTACCTCTCCTCACGCACTCGTGGAAACCTATAAATATAGCTCTCTATATATCTCCTTTTATATTATAAACTCTCGACTTCCAGGTGTGTAACAGCGACGGTTACGTAGGCCAAGTCTGCGTACTGACGCTGTCTCCCAAGCCTCAGGTGACGTCTTGCAATGGAGTGTGCAACGCGAGGATATTGTGCGTGGCTTGCGTCCCGCCTGCGCCTGCGCTGACGAGGCAACATACTGTCGATATTCCGTAAGTACCTAGCCTGCTTCGCGGGTGCAAATAAATAAATATTCATGCACATTTCAAATCTAGCCCCGAACTAAGCATACTTTGTACTATGGAAACCAGATTACAGGTACAATACACAGAAAAAACATCTATGTCCGTTACACAAATACTTATCCTGTCTGGGAATGGAATCTAGGACCTACAGTGCAGAAGGCAGAGCGACTACCAACTGAGCTAAGGCCAAATATAAAAAAATCCATTTTTTTTTACAAATAGATTCATTTTCATTGACCTTGTTGTAAGAATTCAAGAAATAAAAGCAGTTTTGTATGTTTTAAAATTGTATTTTTCAGGAGCACAAGTTCTTTAAGCAGTTCCAGTTCAGTGAAGCCCGGCATCAGTATATCTGACCCCGACGACAGCTGCAAGAACATTCGGCTAGACAGGTACTTGCACGATCTAGATTTTTCTATACATCTAGGTTTTGGGTGGCTAAGTTGGTCGCGACCCTAGCTTTTGTTGCTAAAGGTGCTACAGCTTGCAACAAAAATGAACAAAACTTGTGCCAAGTTTGTCTGGAGAAGTACTGCCTCCATACTTGGCAATCTGCCGCTAAACAGTCATGAAATTCTTAAACATCGTTAGGGGAAGAGTATCAACACCGTGCCCGTAGCCCAAGCACAAAGGCACCGTAGGAACACCAGGGTGTTTTAGTCGGATCACGCCCGCGGTATACGAAGGTACTTCCACAGTGTGCAAAAAATAAAGAGAATTTGTATTGTGCCTCTGCACGTGTTCATAGTTCATCATCAAGCGACGAGGAAGACGACGGCTCCTCCACCAGCGAGAACCAGGACGCCCAATCGGAACGGAGCCAGGAGTCTGCCAGCGTGCGCCTCCACAGCACCCTCACAGCATCGTTGAACCACAAAAGTACCCTCACTCCGAACCACAACAAGAGTCTGAGCTCGCCTCATACCGGACAGAATATCCAAGTCCATCCTGTGATGAAGAGCAATTCCAACCCGGCGGTGGATAAGCAAGCTATGGGGATCAATTCTGGTGAGTTTTCTGTCAAACCGGTCAATCAACACCTATTTTTGTCTATTAAATTTTCATGTAATTTTTTTTGTGAATACAACACCCAGTTTCATAACAAACATTTGTGCTTGTCCTAAGTGGGAATCGAACCTATTGTACATCTTATGATATTTAAGGCCATTTTAGATTTGATGTTGTATATAAGAGATTTTTAACTTTTGTTCTTTTATTCTTAACAATGAAGATATTGGTGTCAAATCTGTTAGAGTCGAAGGAGATTAAAACTTAATATGACAGCTCGAAAATCACTGGAAAATGCGACTCAGTTTTTTTTTTTCATTGTCCAGTCTAATTTATTTTGTTAACTAATTCTATTCAATAGCCATATAAAACAGTACGAGATACATTAGTTAAAGTTAAAGTTTGGTCATAATTCAACAGAATTGATACCAATGACGTCTTTTTCAAATTTCGTCTTCGTCTTTATTTTGCAACGTAAAATTCTAATATTTTTTTTCTATATTTGACATTATTAAAATACTATCATAATATTTTAATAATGTCGTGTAGTATTGTTTAATTAAAGTTATAATAACTCTGACTACCTATTTCCATTTCAATCTATGTTACCTACTCAGTTTTTTCTATAATATATTTAAATGTACATATTCTTGCAATCGTTTCGACACGTATTTTACATCTTACAAGCAGTTTCCATATTCAATTTACATCTGACTTGAGATAGATTGCTATAGAAAGATTTTTAACCGTCAAAAGTTTAATTATTTTTACCAATAGACAATGTTCCTATTGTAATCTATCTCTAGTTTCTAGTTTAATAAAACATATCATAAATTTTAACATGTCTTAATAATATTCGCTATAAATCTTTCTTTATCGTTGATAACTATCTTGTCCCTGTATGACTGTGCTTACTCATTCAAACCTTAACCTTATTTCAACGCTACTTATAGTATCTGGACGTTCAATGTTGGGTAATACATTTTCCATAATTTTGATGCATGTGCTTCTACAATAGATATTTTCTTCTGTTTCATCATATAAACTTATAGCTAGAATGCTTCTGCTACAGAAATAAGTATAAAAAATTACAGTTAAAGTTTCTCTTATAAATTATAACGTCGGTTTAAGTTATAATACATCTTCAAGAGTGGCGCAGAGCAAGAGTTCAAGAGTTCAAACTACGTTTAGGTAAACGAGGGCTCCGCTTATGAACTATACTAACCCAACAGTTGACATTTTATTCGGTATGTCACCAGCTGCTGCTTCAGCTTGCAGCAATCCTGAGCTGTTTCAATTACTTTAGTCCCCATGAAGAACATTTTTTTTTATAATTAAGGCGCTATTATTAAAAAAATATACGTTGCAACGGCGGAAACCATAACCTAATAATTGTTTCTACCTATGTCCGATATAGACTTTGAAACCAACTAACCGATGTGTCCCAAACCAGTTTCATTAGAAAGGCAATAATACGAAGATGTTTTTAGACCACTAAAATAATGTATTAGGCACAAAATGTAGTTTTTTTAGCGTAGTATCACACGCCGGGTATCCGCTAGTGACAAATAAACCAATATCGGTACTAAAAGAAAATTGAATTACCTTTCGCTGTTTGAATATTCAGATATTTGGACTTAAAATTGGAGACTAACTTCAGCAACGGCTTTAGTAGGCTTGCTTCTGAATAAACCTGCTACTAGTTCTGCATCCTACTAACCCTCAATTCAATAAAACCGTCTGAAAACAGGCACTTTATCATCACCAGCCAGTCGCCAATCTTCGGAAGACAGTGGCACCACTGCGAATCAACCGACGATGTGGCTTGGAACCGAAGACGGGTGTATCCATGTGTATAACTGCTTGGATAACATCAGGATAAAGAAGAACAAAGTGAAATTGCAACACAATTCTGGTGTTCATTCTATTGTGTGAGTATTTTTAATACTTTCTTAGTTTTTTTTGTCTGTGGTCCTTGGTAAAAATATTTGATTGATTTTTAATTTCGTATTAAAGTAAAAAATTTGGAAGATTTTTCTTATTCATGTGTGGTGAAAATCGATGGGCCGTTTCGTAAGCTCTGAATTTAAATGTATTTTCACAAAACACCATTTATTCCGAAACCAAACCTTGCCTAAACTATGGGAACTAGATAAATGATAGAATACTTAAACGTTTTTTTTTGTAAATACTCACTTATACAATACAAAATCTATGTTAGTCACACAAATGCTTGACTTGGAAGTCGAACCCACGACGGTACAGCACAGAAGGCAGAGCTGTTACCAACTGAGCTGTAAGGCGCATTTAAGGGTAGAATTTCTTCATAAAATTTCAATGGACCCTTAAGGCCCCATCAAATTAAAAAAGGGACATCACAAAAATCACAAAAAAATCAGTCCACAATTAGCGAAACAATGGCGAAACAAACATAAAAAAATTGCAGCCGAACTAATAATAATAACACCCTCGTCATTTTTTAAGTAGGTTAAAAAGTAAGTACACGTAAAACAAAAATAATAGTTGCAGGATGTGTGCAACAGCGAAAATTCTTCAACTCAGCATAATTATTAATATTATTGTTATTATTTTAATTATTTTTGTGTTTACTAAAAATATTTATTGGGTGTACTACTAACAATTCTATGGATCTTGCATCTGAAATAAATGATTTATTATTATTATTATTATAATTCAAATTTTTTTTCTTTTATTTTATTCTTATTACTTTTATGTTGTTTTACTTTTCAGATTTTAAATAACAATTTTAATTTTGTATTTTGTTAATTAGTGTAAGTGGTCTAAACCGTGCTAATTAAATAAATAATTAAATAATGTCTACTGCTATACGCGTTAGTAGTCGCTGGTATTTTACCGAAACCATTATCAAAATATGTTTAAATGTTTAATACCTTTAAATTTCAGATATATGGAGGGAAAAGTGTTTGTGGCGTTAGGGAACGGTGACCTCGTTGTCTATTGCCGAGATATAGGTAAGAATTCAGCCTTTTAGTACCTATCACCATAGACAAACTATATGCTAAAATATTATTAGGCTTACTCACTTCGATACCCGGCTGGGACACACAATTGATACGCATGAAGTTTGTTCTCGGCACTTGGTCCATGCCATCTGCGACATGACTGTGTAAACGTTTATTTATACAAAACACAGGCATTCATAACCCTCGAAATTCTAAATGCAGATCGCACAAATATTTTGGCTTACCGGGGAACGATTCTTCGTAATCGTTGTTCAGGGTTACTACTAGGCTATAGAGCCGTCAGATGTGGTGGTTTTTTCCAGATGGCTCATGGACGGAGAAGTCAACGATCCCGGTGGGAACAGACAGCAGTCCTGTTGGCAGCATGCTGCTGTCCGGGGGGAAGCTCTGGTGTGCCACTCACGCCTCCATAAAGATCATAAACCCGCATACTTTGCAGGTAACAATCAGTTATTCCATCACACTTACATTACAAAGGCGAATCTATACTTAATATTATAAAGCTGCAGAGTTTGTTTGTTTGTTTTTTTGAACGCGCTAATCTCTGGAACTACTGGTCCGATTTGAATGATTCTTTCAGTGTTGGGTAGTCCATTTATCGAGGAAGGCTATAGGCTATGTTATAAGGCTATGTTTTTTTTCAAAATTAGGGATCCGTAAGTAAATTTCTATTTTGTAACACAAGGTGTAAAATCGAAAACCTATTTTTGCGTGCGCTGTTTACACGGAAACGAGAAAAACGCGGGTGGAACTGCGGAACACAGCTAGTCTTGGGATAATCCGTGAATTCCCAAACCTCTATCCACCAATCCTTCACTCACAAATGCATCGGGCAAACCAGTTTGACATAAGCCTCCGTTTGGATAAACCACTTTTTTGCCCACAGGTGGACGAAACATTCCAAATAAGTTCAGAGACGAAGCCAATAAGCCATATGGCAGTGGCCGGTGGTGCCATATGGCTGTCACTGCACAACGCAGCGCAATTGCGCTGCTATAACGCTACTACGAGGGAGCAACTTGCAGAAATTAATATCACGCCGCAAGTCACAAAAATGTTACATGGTAAGTAACTTAATAAACCGATGGTGGCTATAAGCCATTATTATGGCTGCGGCGGACATTATTATTGTACAATAATAAATTTCATTACACAACGCGGCACAATTGCGTTTTAATGCTCCTTCGATGAAGGAACTTCCATAGATAAATGTCACACCGCAGATTACTAAAATGTAATACGGTGAGTAAGCTTGGGAGCTAAATAAACCGATGAAGCCATTATTATGGTAGTGGTGGATTCTGCCGTGTGACTATCACTCATTTGGTCCTCAGAATAACAGCACACAGCACTTATGATATCCGCACTTTGTATAGCAACGCGTACAAACTAATTAACGTGTTTCTTGACGCAGAGATCTTATAGCCGTCACTGCGATTGAAGTTTGTATACTTTTTGGTTCTATTCGCTTAGGGAAGCAAAAATAATGAAGGTGAATTTGTGTTTGAAGAGCGTTTGCCCTCCCACCATTTTGAAGACAAAGTAATGCTCCCAATATTTTAAAAGATTGATCTGCCCCTGACCCATGTCGCTCTCACTGTGGTAATGACTCGAGGCATACACCCGAGAGGTAAAAAAAAATTGCGTGACTTACAAGGTTATCTGTACACTCTCCAGGTTGCGACGATATAATCCGTCAACACAAAGCTGCCTGTCTCCGAGTGACTGCATTACTGGCGCACCGCGACACACTCTGGGTTGGCACGAGTGCAGGGGTGTTACTTACTGCCCCACTACACAACTCTCCTAATCCCAGGACTGGGGCCTTCACTGTACCCATCCTCACTGGTATGTTTTATGTTTTATGCCTTAGACCTATCATTGAACGACTTCTCGCAGAGACCTATTTTCCATTAAACGACTTGCTGTGTAGACCTGTTTTCCACTAAGCGTCTAATCGCGTAGACCTGTTTTCCACTTAGTGACTTATTGCTTAGACCTATTTTATAGCAAAAGATAAGCGGCTTAGAGCTATCTTCCACTAAAAGACTAGCGGCGTAGACTTGTTTTCTATAAGCGACTTGTCGCGTTGACCTATTTTTCACTAAGCTACTTGTCGCGAAGACCTATTTACTATTAAAGATAAATCACCTTTGGCTGTCCTCACGTGATTCCTATTTATCCACTTACAGCGGTTGTTTGAATTTGTGTGATATATTGAATAAATAGATGCTACGGCCCAAAAGTAGTCGCTCAGTGGAAATTAGGTTTTATCGGTGCACCGTGATACACTCTTGGAGTTAGAGCGAGTGCAGCCGAATACTCTCTCTGGACAGGCCAGAATAGACAGTGGCCGCATTGCTAAATGTATACCTGCTGCATTTTGGTCCTAGGACACAATGTCGGTTTCCCTTTAGTGTGGAATCGCAAACATAAATTGCATCAAAGTAAATACTTTCAAGCGAAAAAGTAATACATAAGTGACTGGATTTTGCAAGAATGTATAAGGGTAATCATAATCTCTAGTAATTCAAATTAATTTCGCTACAGGTATCACCTACGGTCACACCGGTCACGTACGCTTCCTTACGATCGTAGAGAACCCAGCGGCAACAAAACCACCGACGAAAACTACACAGACATCACTAAAGAGTAAAGCACTCAGCAGACGATCAGCCAACGCGGAGAAACTCCAGAAACAAGCTGAAACCACGCAGAGCAGTAAGGAAACTTTGGTCATATCTGGTGGGGACGGCTACGAAGACTTCAGAAGCTCGTCTATGACAGAAGACGCTGGAAGGGAAGACTCGACGAATCATCTGCTCCTCTGGCGAGTATGAACCGGAATATCCACCTAACCGGGATTAAGTGACAATGCGCAAGCATTATACGGAATTGACGTTCTGTGCTGCAGCCTATATTAGACAAGAGTCTAATTTTTTTGAATGTTAGTATATTCCAGCTTTGATGTACGCTAAATTTGTATTTATTTCACATTCGAGATTATTAACGTTAGGACATAAAATGTCGCTGCCCATGTTGACATCGTTGCAGTATTATTAAAAATCATTATATCGGACCGTTTTGGCCTACTTTAACTTTGGAACGTTCTTGAGGATTTATTATAGATGTTTTGATAAGCAGAGATGTTTTAGAAATGTTTACATGGTTCGTGCCCATATCAGAAGTACCTTTGTGTCATTATCATAGAAATAAATGTTGTAGAGTTGACAGTATATGTTTACAAGCGGGTCTTGAGAGTGATTACGTAACTTTTTTGATTAATAATGTTTCTATCAATTTCAATGGCTGTATGCATTTGTAATTGAAATTTATAGAAATTAATTCAAGCAGAAGTGATGTGATTGAGCACCTGTTCATTTGTTAGAATTCAAATTGCTAGTGCTTACTTTCCCAATTATAATCTTTCTGAACGGTAGGTTCAATTTTGCTTTTACCACAGCTAGCTGATACATGAATACTATAGAGTTAGGAAAGCTAGAAAATTATATTAAATATTAAAGCGCAACGTTTTTGTCTGACACAGTTGGAAACACTGCTGCAAACGGTTCTTTTGGCATCAAACAAAAATCGTGAAACTAATGGTATTAAAATGATCGTTTGTCCTTTAACTATGTATAAATCAGAGATTTTAAAGCTTAATTTCTTAGTCTTAGTAAAACGTTAATCTTAGTCTGACACCAATATAATCAGCACAGACACTGGTTGAGCAAGTAAGCACAGTAACATCAATGTTTCTCTTAAAATTTTCTTTTTATAATGTCTAAAATTGGAGATTATGATTCCGACCTGAAGTACCTATATCAAAAGAGTTGATGTACAATATGTAGAATAATCCCATCCAACGAAATTTCTTTTGTATTTTGTGATTGCTCAAAAATATTTGTTACCTGCGATAAAGAGCATTAAAAAAATTAAAAGGATGTTTGGATAATGTATCCTATATTTATAATAATATTGAAAGTAATAAAGGAAGTCGCACTAAAATGGATAAGTTTGATTTAAAACACCAATATAAACGCGAGTTTATCTGTTTGTATGTTTGTTACTCCTTCACGCCTCAACGGCTAAACGGATCTAGATGAAATTTGTCATGAAACTGGCTCATACTATAGATTAAAGCATTGATTACTTTTTCGCGAAAGTATAGTAATTATTTTATTGACAGTATTATAAATTATAATGACAGAAGTTGTTATTTAGTTTTATGTTAGCCAATAACTACTTTTGTCAGTTGTTTTCCAATCGTCTTATGTTGACTTTTTAACCGCTAATAACATCAATATCTTTAAGTGTTATTCTGTGGAGGTGACAAGGTCTGCACTGACGTCCAATATAGGGGTGTATAATACATTGTCCCCCAATGGGTACCCTACCCCGTAATAATGTCAGAGTTATCAATTCACTCAAAGTTGTAAAACCTGAGATGACTTATTTTTTTCACCAATTTACGATAAAAATAATTAAATAAATTAAATCAAACTTTAACGTTCCAGATGAACTGAGAAAAGAGCTCTTTGACGAGAATATAAAAAAGGAATATAAAAAAATCGTGAGCGATGTCGATTCTGTTGTCAACAGAATCATTGGCAAGGAGTGCCGTCTCTTTTACTGTCTCTCTAATGGCAGTGTTAAACCTCGTCCATTTGCAGACACTTAAATTATTGGCTTAGGAACTAGGTTTTGAAATGAGCTTAATGAAATGCGGTTCAAGAAATTATACTTTAATCAGGTCACTGATTTTTTACAACTTCACTATACTCCTAATTAAAATACATTACAAACAATATGATAGGTACGCGTTTTCATAAGTCAGCTAATTAAGTCCGTCTGATCTGAAAGTGTGCGTTGCTTCATGTAAGTTTTATTGTTTGTTCATCTTGTGTTTTCAGACAATCAATATACACATTAGTATATTCCAGCGTCATCGGATCGCCATCGGTCATTATCATTACCATCGTTTTCGTCAGACAGAAGGTACATACGGCAATAATTACATTTGAAATCAGTAATGGACATGCACTTTTAGATTAAACGGGCTCTACACAAAATTTAATAACATTTCTCAGCAACTTCTTTGACAAATTCAAGTAGTTCTCCATTATCAGTGTCATCGTATTTCTTGCCCCTGCTAACAAAGTACGGATCATTTTGTAGCTGCGCAGCCAATTTCTTCAGTATCGTTCTTCTCTCTCTATCAATATCTGGGTCCCTTTTTACTTTGCCGGTACCGATTGCAGGATTTATCAAATCAACAGCTGCACATATAAGCTCTTTCACTTTCGAAATTTCTGCATTCGAAGAAGTAACGTTACTATCACCTTTTTTACCTCTTGCGATGTAATATGGATCATTACGTACTGATTTCACTAATTCCTCTATAGCGCCACGTCTGTCTCTTACAGCATTGACCAATCTATGATTGAGATTAAACTTCTTTCCTCTAGTAATGTAAAAAGGATCTTCTTCGCCAGAAGATCTACTGCTTCTTTCAACTAGTATGTAATTCGGTTCATCAGCAAAAAGTCTACTATCCGTCATGGTGCGAGGATCATTGTTAAATATATTAATATCAGATGGTCTGCGTAGTTCTTGTGATGAAAATCTGTTTCTCGCATCAGTGAATAAGGCCTTTAATTTGCTTTCTCGACCCCTGCTAGACCAAAATGATGCTGAATCACTTTTTTTGAGCCTAGATAGATTATCAATATCATTTTTTACGTCATTCATAGCGGATAATATAGAGTCTTGAAGATATTCCTTTCTTCTCCCACGAGCTCCCCAAAAAACATCTTCATCTTTTCGTCTTCCACGGTTACCCCAAAAGGGTTCATCATCCCTTCGGCCTCTATTACCCCAAAATGGTTCTGATTCATGTCGCCTGCCACGGGTTCCCCAAAAAGGATCAGAATCTTGCCTACGTCCACGATTCCCCCAGAAAGGTTCATTGTTGTCACGTCTACCCCTATTTCCCCAGAATGGCTCATCATCGCGCCTTCCACGCGCTCCCCAGAATGGTTCATCCTGCAGATGTCTTCCCGGAAAGGAGTCGCTCTCTTGCCTTCTTCCTCTGTTTCCCCAGAAAGGTTCCGACGATTGATTGTCCACCTCATTAGAATCTCTTCTGCCCCTGGTTCCCCAAAAAGGGTCAAAATTATCCTCTTTCGGACTCACATCTCTATTGCTAAATCTGTGTACAGATCCATAACAGTTTTTGCAGTTGCTTGAAACGAATTCTGGGGATTCTTCATCAACATAATTCTCTGCCGATGTACTTTCGCGACGGCCTCTTGTGCCCCAAAATGGTTCATCCTCCATGTTTCTGCCTTTCAGTAGTTTTGGAATAGTTTCATGATCGTTGTCATTTCTGTTTATGTAATGAGAGTTGTCCTCTATTTGTTTTTTTCCTCGATTGGCCCAGAAAGGTTTATCCTCTTCATTATCTAAAGTATTTAAAGATCTTTTCAAACGTTCGATATTATCTTTTTCTTTAAAATGGCTCTGCTTCTTATTTTTATGAGTTTTGGTTTTATTGGAATCTTTACCGAACACAAGTTCTGATGAAACAATAAGAATGAAGAAAATTATGAATTCCAGTTTTATTCGCATCTTGATAAGATCTGTAACAATATGTAAGCATTAGTATTAGTATTAGTATTAGTACCCTACATCTTGCCCTTACTTAACGTTTATGTGCACGATCATTTAGGCAATTTACACTACTAAATTGAAAGTCACTTCCAAGAAATACTCGGCCTACTCTCGATGGTTAAGAGTGAATGGGCTCTGATCTACCACGGTAGTCCCATCCGGAATGGTCGATGTCACATGTCGTCGAATTTTTGGTTCTAAGACATGCTGGTTTCCTCACGATGTTTTCCGTCACTGTTTTGAGAACGTGGTATTGCGCACATGAAGTTTTTCAAGTGAAGAAACTCATTGGCACGTGTAGGTTTGAACCAGCAACCTTACACAATTATTATTGAGTTATAAATAACTTAATATTTAGTAAGTTATGAATATTAATGATCTTTGTATTTATCCAATTGTACTATATACAATATGTATGTAAATTTAACGTTTTCATAAATAATTCGATATTCGTGGACATTTCACACAGCGCCATCAAGCCCCAAAATAAGCTAAGCTTATACTATGGGGATAAAATAAGTGAGAGAATACATAAATACATAAACAAACATTTATGTTCATCCCTCTCCGGACATGAGGGGCGGATTAGAATTCGCATCCGTCCCTTTTGTCGTGAGTGGGAATCGAACCCTCGTGCTACGAGATCTGTCTTTATATGAATTAGGACATGTAACTATTGTACTTTAATTATGCCTAGAAAAATTTCAAAATTTGAAGTTTCAATTTCAAAGGACAAAACAATATTATTTTTATTTTTTTGTAAGCAATATAACCGAGCGAAATAACCACCCACGGCCCGAGACCTAACTTCATGCTCGTTACATAACTATTTCCCTGGCGGGAAATCAAACCCGGGACGCTTCGATTCACCGGCAGATAACCAATTAGCCAACTAGCGGAGCCTTTAACATTGGTTCTACATTTACTTAAATGCATATTCATTACGTATTCCGATATAATTGTTTTTTTTAAGTTGTTTTGTGTAAAATTTGAAGAAACTTACCAAACTGGAGTATTATCATAACACCATCACTGCCTGATCTTCTCCACCTAGGGTTGCCACAGCACTGAAGAGATTACACCACTACTGCAGCTTTTATAAGGAAAAGTCGAGTAGGCGATCCTTAGGGGTGACGCGAAATTATTTTTTTGTTTTTGTCTTCTGGGATTGTGTGACCGTTATTAAATTAAAACATTGCGAATGGTATTGCTTTGGACTTTAGCTGCGGTCTGATATGTTAAGGGTAAGTTATTAGGTATTTTAGTTTAAGTATATACCACAGAGCATTGTGAACAAACAAAAATAAATTAAATTTAATGACAAAACAATTCGCAACATTTTTTACATTAAAAAATATAACAAGAAAAATGTGATTTTTTGTTTATCTATTATGATTGTCAGATGAAAAATATTATATTACCTATTTATTTAAGTCTCTGAAACAGGTTAGTAAAATATCGACCTTCTGGGGTTCTATGGGTTCGATTCTCACCCAGGACAAGTATTTGTGTGACGAATAGTTTGTTCTGTGTCTGTAAAAATATGTATTCTATCTGTTAATTAGTATTTAAATGAATAATAGATATTCATGGACATTATTAAAAACGTTATCTAACCTCAAACTAAGCGTAGCTTGATTAATGGGAACCAAATAACCGATAGAAAAAAAAACATCTGTGTTTGTCTCGCAAATGTCCTGTACTATTTGTCCTGGGTGGGAATGGAACACACGACCTACAGAAAACAGAGCTACTACCAACTAAGCTGCGAGGCTTGTCATAATAATTTGACAACCCTAGAATCGGAGAAACAAAATAAAATTCATGGGTTCAATAAATAGGATATTTCTTTATGTATTTTGTTATTACGATATGTTAATGATGACCTTGATATTGGTACGGATATCATGGGATAGAAAACCGTAGTTCTTTGACCAAAACAAACATGGCAGCGTGTATACTTCTATATATATATTAATATCAATATCAATTGCTGATCGTTAGTTTCACTAAAATTCGGAAATGGTGCGACAGATATGTCTAATTTCTATTTCTTTGTATTCGTAATTGTCAGATTATTTTTTTTTTTAATTTTTCTAGTATACAAGTATTTGGAAAATTCTTTTTTTTTTATTTGAAAGGATATGCTTTCAGATTCAATAGTTTGGTTGCCAAATCAATAATTGAAAACAATATGTCATCCAGGTAAACGAAATTGCGTATGTATTTTGCTAATTTCCATACTAAGGTATAGCATCTACCAGTCCAGATTGGGCTCCTGTGGTAGATCAAAACCCATTCACTCTCATTTATCGAGAGTAGGCCGGTGTCCTTGCAGGGGGAACATTAGAGGCTGGTACGGTACGGTATGTATGTCTGTACTCCTCAACGGCTCAACGGATTTGGATGAAATGTGTTATGAAGGTAGCTCATTAACACAAAAGCTTCTTTTCACCGCCGAGGATCGCGACTACTCTCCTCCAAGATGGTTTTTGGTGGTGCTGCATCTTACAGCCTTCTTGGCACCATCGGCCATCTTGTAGGTGCTCTGCAACTATCAGACCCAATAAAATAATCTACTTAAAATTTTATCCTTGTATTTTCACCTACCTTGCTTATCGAAAGCAAGGTAGGTAAAAATACATCCAACGTGAGGCAATTCGATAAATCTCGTTCTTCTGACCCGACACTGATGAGCCATCAATCAATTTGATTGGCAGTTTCACGAGCCTGGCTTCAGCTTCAGATGGATAGAAGGCACTTTTTCTACCGCGTGGTCATTTTGATGCTCAGACTGCTATATGCGATTAATAAATTATACAACTTTACGCTGTCGGGTAAGGTTTGTTTTTAGGGGACGGAAGTGAAGGAACACCCATCGGATGTTAAGTGTTCACCCATGACAGTATGAGGGTGTGAGTGCCGGTGAATAAATTAAATACATGGATATTTTACACAGCGCCATCTAGCCCCAAACTAAACATCCGTACCAGCCTCTAATGTTCCCACTGCAGGGACACCGGCCTACTCTCGATAATTGAGAGTGAATGAGCTTTGATCTACCACGGGAGCCCAATCCGGATTGGTAGATGTCACATGTCTTCGAATTTATGGTTCTAAGACATGCCGGTTTCCTAACGATGTTTTCCTTCACCGTTTCGAGAACGTGGTATGGCGCACATAATTTTTTCAAGTGAAAAAACTCATTGGTGCGCGTTTGGGTTTGAACCAGCGACCTTCAGATTGAAAGTGTGCGTCTATGCCCCTTGCCACCACAAAGTTCAAAGTTCTTCCATTCTATTCAATAGAGGCTAGTTTTTGTTTGGTTGCCTGTATTGTTACGTTGTCCTTTCAGATGTGTTTTCCTTGACAAAAGTCATTTGATCTCAATAATTACTCAATAGCAGTTTTCTCCGAAACTATTTTCAAGATGGTGGCTTCACCTTAAGCCCGCCAGTCTCAGAAGTCACAACATGTTTGTCCTGTTGCTGTGATTACAACCGAGCAGCTGACCAGAGGAGAAAGGGGAAGTTTATACATGTAATGTTTGAAAAATACTTTTTCTTAATAAGTATTTGAGACCTTTTAATAAATAAATATTCTTAGAAATTTGACACAGCGCTCGCTGACCCAAAACAAAGCCTAGCATATACTATGGGACCTAGATAACTAATGACTTAGGGTAAACAGTTCCTGTAGTAAATGTATATAAGTTATCGCCATTTGTTTATTCAATAAGATCTATGTAACTTTCAAGTTCTTGCAATAATACAAATTAGGTCGGTAGATGAGTATCTGGAAAGTCCCTACACATGTCCACCAGGTGGTCCGAAAGAAAGAACCCAAAGTCCAAAAGCACGATAATAGTACTGCCACCATACTTGGTATCCCTTGGTATATATAAAACCAAAATGGAAGACTATGTTCTTAAAGATCCAATACTTAATACTCAATAGTTTATTGTATTCCACAATGTAAAAAACAGATATCCCTAACTTTTTTGTGTTTGTGAGCTCTTAAAAATAAAATAAATAAAACATTAAAAAACGCTTGTGACATTGTTATGCGTACAAATATGTTTACTTCCGTATCAGCCTCTAATGTTCCCACTGCAGGGACACCGGACCTACTCTCGATAATTGAGAGTGAATGTGCTTTGATCTACCACGGGAGCCCAATCCGGATCAGTAGATGTCACATGTCATCGAATTTGCTTCTAAGACATGCCAGTTTCTTCACAATGTTTTCTTTCGCCGTTTGTAGAACGTGGTATTGCGTACATAATTTTTTTAAGTGAATAACCAGCTAGCTACCTACAAATTGAAAGTCGGCGTCTGTGCCCCTGGGCCACCACGCATTTGAATGTTTAGATACTTCTGCGTGTGAATTCTAATTCTTGTGATCGAAAGAAATAAATGAGTTTGAGCTTTAAAGATTTTACGCAATATGTGTCCAGAATAGCCTTACCTCCCCAACCATGTACACAATTCCTACGTGTTCTACTGTAATAAGATTGATATTTTATTTATTTTCTACCATTTGCGAGGGGAGAGTGGTATAAAAGCCACATTTTCTTTGGAAAATTTTACTTCATTTCTCACAGCCTTCGGCTATACTCGTACACGAATAGACCTTTTTTTATAAGAAATAATCTAATATTTTTTGGCAAACCTTTGTGCTTTGATTGGATTGTGATTTTAAATTTACATATATTTAATTGTTACAGTTCTAATCTGCCGCAGCTAAATAAGGATCGCAGATTTGGGTTTGGCATCGAAACAATATTACCATAAGCTATGCATTTTAATGATTTAATGTATCTAGTTTACATTAATATTAATAAGGAGTAAGATACGCCACTTTCTAACATTACGAACATACTACGGTGGTCCGTCCCTACTGCAATATGCACCATAAACTGAACACTGGTAAAATATATATATTGGTGAGTATAACTTTATTCTCCACACTGGAACTTTCTGTGTCGTGGAGAAGATTATCCATACGCCATCCAAGAGAATGTGTTGGTCAAGTTGTACCGACGCAAACTTTCACTCCGAAGTCGATGGTTCACATCCCAAGGCGAACCAATTAGTTTTTCGCTTTTTTCATGTGCGCAATGCTATGTTCTCAAAACGATGATGGAAAACATCGTGAGGAAACTGGCATGTCCTCGAACCAAAAGTTCGACAGACATATGACATGCCATACAAATTGGGTTCCCGTGATGTCTCCCTATTAACTCTCGCTTGCCGAGAGTAAGCCTGTGTCTCAGTTATGGCAACATAGAGACTGGTTCGGATCCTTTGGTTACATTTTAGGGTTCCGTACCTAAATAGTAAAACGGGACCCTATTACTAAGACTCCGCTGTCCGTCTGTCTGTCCGTCTGTCACCAGGCTGTATCTCATGAATCGTGATAGATAGTTGAAATTTTCACAGATGATGGTATTTATGTTGCCGCTATAACAACAAATACTGAAAAATATAATAAAATAAATATTTAATAGGGGATCACATACAAAAAAGTGACTTTTTTTTCGTTTTTGCTCGATATTGACAACGACAACGCTTCAAGGTAGACGCTTGAAGTATTAAGTTATATATTCACTTTAAAAATACATAATGGTACGGAACCCTTCGTGCGCGAATCCGACTCGCACTTGGTCGGTTCTTTTTATAATTTTAAATAGTAACTCAGTGATCTATATTATTCCGATACTTTATGCAATATGCATATTGCGTAACTCAACTGGAAATATATACATTCGTTCAACGAGTATCAAAATAAAATTAGCCTTCATCCCAAATATACTGAACTTGTTTATACTATTCCCATGTTAGATATTTATGACACGCGATGTAATATGTATTTTTGTAAACTCTTACCCAAAGAGTTCCTTAGCGTTTATCGGTAAAATCGAAACGGAAGCTATAAAATCATCAACGGATTGATCTGAGTTATTTTCTCCGTGATCAAAATGGGGGGGGGATAACTGTCACTATTGGGTTCACGGTTACCCTGTGTACTGCAATAGTGACAACGGCTCCGTGGCTTAGTTGGTAGTAGCCCTGCCTTGCCTGGTCCCGGGTTCGATTCCCGGCCGGGGCACACTTTGTGAGGTGAGCATGAAGTTTGTTCTCGGGTCTTGGGTGTTTGTCTTGTGTTTCTGTGTTTGTCCATGCCATCTACGACACAGGGAATCCTAGTGCAAAGGTATGAGTGTGTAATGGTTTTATTCGTTTATCTGTGTCTTTAGTATGAGTAGGTTGCTAAATCTCACTCAACTAATTACTAACTGGGCGGATATTCATTTAACCTAGATAATTAGGTAAGGGGAACGTGGCCAGGGAGACTGACAATCTGAAGGTCGCTGGTTCAAAACCCAAACGTGCACCAAAGAGTTTCTCAATTGAAAAAATTATTTGCGCAATACCACGTTCTCGAAACGGTGAAGGAAGACATCTTTGAACCACAAATTCGAAGAATTGTGACATGCACCATTCCGGATTAGGCTTCCGTTGTTGATCAAAGCCTATTTACTCTAAATTATCGAGAGTAAGCCGGTGTCCAGAACATTAAAGTTTGATACGGTACGGTAATTAGTTAAGCTGACGACTGACTATAATAAAGCTATAAAACTGGATAAACCATGTCGGATTCCTATGAGCGGTTGAAAAAAGTTGGCCACTTACTTCTACAAATGAAGGAGAGAGGTAGGTTTTTTTAAGTAATTACTAGCAACGCTCTGCGGTATTGCGGTACCCGCGTTTAAAAAGTCATCATGCAGATGACATCGGTTGCTTTTTGCAAAACACAAAAAAATGCTTCACATTATCGGGGTATAAAGTAGCATAATATAAACTACCTTCATAACATATTAACATATAACACATAACATGCAAATCCGTTTATCCAAAGCGTGAAGAAGTGACAAACATACAGACAAACTTTCGCTTTTATAATATTAGTATCACAGTGAAGCATAGAGCTGATTAATTGACTAGTGATAAATAGTTACCATCGCCCATAAATTCCATCGAAATTCTCAGGTACCAAAGTATTAGAAAACCCAAGTGAGTAGAACGCCCGTCACTTTGAGACGGGGACGTAACTCTTGTACCTCGTAATCTCACCAGCATTAACAGCCTCCTACTGGTTCTACTAGTCACAAAAATACGAAAGACCGTTAGAAGATCAGAAGACGATGTCTTCTTCTTCTTATCGTATCAATGTTTCTTACAAGTTAAATGATGTCGTGATAGAATTTTGCCACCTCAACAGCTCTATTGGTGGCTTGGTGCAGATACAATGTGCAGATCGCAGGGCACAGGGGACATATAAGTAAATGGGACATGGACTGAACTGGGACTCCACAATCGCACCCAGTTAAGACGAAGTCGATACAAACTAAGCCATCGTTTTCAAAATAGTTTAACTGACCCCATGAGGATTAGAAAATAGAAACTTAAAACTTATAAAATAGAACTTATAAAATAGTCCCAGTGTTCTTGCAACAAATCAATAACTTTGAACTAAAAATATCATGAATACGCAACCTTTTTCATTTTTACACAATTTTGTTGTAATTTTTTAAGTTTTAATTGGAAACTGCGCCACTTTTCACTATATTATTCTCGTTGTAAAAACCTCGTGGATGAAGCTCGTTACACTGCCACGAAGTTTGTATGCAATCTACATAATTCATACTATGTGCGGTTAATTTCTAACTCCCGACTAAAAAGAAAAGTCCTATTGCATTTTTTTTAATTAAGTTATGTCTCTGGATGCTCTAAAGCATGTTTGGTGAGTATCAAAGATCATCGCGTCCAAACTCAAGCAGTTCAGTTTTTTGTCTAGGCTCTGTGAACCAAAAGGATATTATCAATGATTATTAAATTACGCAAAAACATGGTGTATCTCCCGCTAATCTACCCACACAATATATTCAACTAATACATTAATAAATTAAATAACCATCGCATTTCATAACCGCAAATAAACAGAATGAAATATCTAACGTAAACTTCGCAAACTCTTTGATATCCGCATAATCTACACTGCGCTTTTCCGACACGCGAAAATGCTTCCGTCCCGCTCCGACCCATTGTGAAAACGTATGTGCCTCTCTGTTTATCATTGTAGCGGGAAAATCGTATGGCAATGCGGGCAGACCTGTAGATTCTGCCGCGAAGAGAAGACGGTTTTGGCGCGGTTTAGCAGAATGCCCGAGAACCAAACTTTTTGATTGTGTGTGTAGTGTTTGTGTTCGTGTGAGATGTGAATTACCTAAAGATTTTTGTGTTAGTGTTAAGAATTGAAAGACATAACAGTGAGGTATGTATCTCGTTGTAATTTTTAAAGTAAACATTTCTTAAAGCCTTATAAAACAATGAAATTATCTAAATCTGTGATTTGTTGAGTGCTTCGTCAACTCGTATAGGATATATTTCAGGGAGAAAAATAAATGTATGGTGGGCGAAAGCTCGCATGCTACTCGTCGATTTACTCGTCTCAGGCATGCAGAAGGAGTGTATTATGTTGCTGTAATTTCACCGGCACCCATACCCTTCAGGAGAGCACTCCTTGGTGATATTATGGCATTAATGCCCGGGCGAACTCTACATATTCTGTTATCACAAATTAATACAATTTTGACAACGTGTAAATCTTACAGCACTATTTTCTTAGAAAATATGTAAGTACATTCTTGAAATGGCAAAAAAAAAAATCTACTCCTTAGCTTAGGATGGAAAATAGCTCATAAGTCATAATGTATAAACAGCAGATTTTTTGTCAGATGCAAAAAATAACATTAGTTTTTTTAGTCACCCAATTATTTATACAAACCCATGTTAGAAGCTATTGTTTAAATAATTGACTGTTTTAAAAATCAAATAAATCGACTCTTTATAGTTTTATTACTTATTTTACTCACCAAGAACTGAAAGTTCATCAAGAAATTTCTGTCTACCCCTTGAGGTAACTATTAAATTAAAAAAAAACTCCGTCTAGAATTGGCTATGGAATCGCATAACAAACTACAAAAAAAAAAACTTATTACAACCAAATTGAGAATCCCCTCTTTTTGAAATAGGTTGAGTAGAAAATATCTATATTTTAATACAAACTTACTCGAATTTAGGTAAATTTACGGCTCTAGTTAGACCGTGTACCGTTAAATTCCTGCTGACCTTTCGAAACCATTCAAGGGCCTTCTAGAGAATCTCCCAACGGGAACTGCTAAGTAATTCTGTAGCTAGGAGAGGGAGAACCTACGTCAACAGGACTGAAAAAGTGGTGTATTATTTTACCTAAATACGTATTGAAACGTTTTATTCCTTTGGGAGCTGAGATCCTCACTTGGATTCCGTACATCGCGTTCCATAGTACCTAATATAAATAATAACTCAGTACCTGGGCGCCCTAGCTTTGCCTTTTTATTTGAAATTTGCCTTTTTACAAGGAATACTATACCAGTAAACTTAAACAGCAAAGCCCTATCTAAATACAAAATGTCACCCAAATCATTAAAGCCGTTTCTGAGATACGCAAAATATACAAGAACCAGCGGATACCCGGCGTCTGCTACTACGCTAAAAAGAGAAATACATTTTGTGCCTAATGCATTGTTTTAGTGGTCTAAAACCATTTTCGCATTATTATTGCTAAGGAAACCAGTTTGGTGTACATCGGTTGGATGGTTTCAAAGTCTATAACGGACGTAGAAACAATTTTTGTATTTTATATATTATGATTGGTCATAGTAATAAGATAATTCTCTTAATAATTTCATCCAGCTTAAAAGGCTCTTTAAAATAAGAGAGATGGAAATGAAGAGGGCATATAATATTGTGTAGTGTAATATTAAATATAGACTCAAAATCTAAATAACATCTAAAAATATTCACTCGTACGTTTCCACTATTTTCTATGGGTCTTGTAAGAACATTATTCACGTAAGTTCCCTTATCGTAAAGAAAACCTACGCATATTATATACAGAACATGAAACTGTAATAAAAGGACGTAATTTTTATAAATGTCGTCTTATTTTTATCTAACTTATTGTGTCCTACTTTGGGGCAAATATCTTCCCCGATCTCTTAACTAATCGCGTTTTTAATGTTCTTAATTAATTCTTAGTTAATTAATAACTGTTGTAATTTATAATGAAACTGCTTTTACCAGCGGCTTCTGCTTATAGTAGATTCTGTCGATTTTGACAATTACTTTTGGACAAAATGTACCTACCCTATGTTATATTCAGTACCCCTGAACGATATAAAGATTCATTACAAGCAAACTCACGTTCGCATTTATAATATTAGTAAGGGTTATTCATGTATCGCTGTTGGTTTACGAAAATAAGTTAAATAAAATATATAAATCTCGCCTACGCTTCTCAACGACCCTGACGCCACAATCTTCAATCACCGAGCTGCCGACAAAAAAAAATGTTTTACACGATTAAAAAGATATACGATCAGAAATGATTATACTATTCAAAGTACTGTAGGCATATAACGTGCAAAATGGCCTCTTCTGTCAATGCCAAAAAGCATTAATATCACGTGCAATAATTTTTTTTTTATCATTCCAACTCTATAAGTTTTCATTTAATGATGGCCATAGTAGTAGCATTGGTAGATTTGAAATTTAAAAATAAAGTCATTATTTCGAATTTAATTCAAAGTAAAATTTCTTTATTTGTACCTTTTGATGGACATTTTACATAGCGCAATCTAGCCCCAAACTAAGCATAGCTTGTATTTTAGGAGTCATAATACTGATAGAATACTTAGTAACATAAATAGAACTATTGTTACAATTTATGTTCGTCATAGTAACGCGTCTTGGGTGGGAATCGTACCCACGACCTTCAGCGCAGAAGGTACAGCTACTACCAACTGAGCTAGTTGGTAGTAGCTGTACCTTCTGCCATTTGATTTTAGAAAAGTTACTTTTCTTAATAGATTTGTACTTTCAAGATCATTCGTTCTTATAAACATTGTTTTAGCCCTTAGAATTATGGACCCTAATGGAAGTTATATATAATAAAATAAAATATTGTATTTATTTATTTTTTTGAATAAAAATATTTAATAAGTGGCTTTGCGTCCCAGCTTGGGGTAGATAGTTCACATTTAATTAATCGGTCTGCAACCGTAACGCTGAACAAAGTGGAAAATGGCAATATATTTTTTTAATACTAAAGTCACATTGTTATGTGGTTACCGCCGCCCAAAAACAACATACGACTGAGGTTCCCCTACTAAAGTAAAATATGCAACCCAAGTCGCACCGCGTTGCGCCTGTCTGAGGCATACACTGAGGCGGCGATGTAAGGACTCAAGTGTCTGTAATTTCACCGGCACCCACACCTTTCCACCGGAATACAGCAACGCGAGTGCACCACTGCTTGGAGGATTTCCAGGTGTGACAGCAGTACTAATCTGGACGAGATAGGCACAAGTTCTACTGCTACCTAGAAGAGCATTAAAAGCTTTAAACATACCTTTTTGGGTACATTTCAAATAATTTTATGTTAGATGTTAGTTATATTTGGGCAGGGTCTTACCCTCATTAAATTTTCGCGAAATATGTTATGACTAGCCATTCCCCGCAACTTCGGGCGCGTGGAATTTAACAATTTTCTTGTGCGAATCACTTATTTTTTTTTAAATAAAAGTAGTCTAATTTACTCCTTATTACATCAGCTATCTGTGCAGTGAAAGTCCCGTCAAAATGGATCCAGCTGTTTCGGAGATTAACCGATAAATAATAAACAGATAAACAAACAAACAAAAACCCTGTATACTTCCAAATGTATTTAGTAAAGCTGATATTTTGTCATTACAAACAGACACTTCAATTTTATTTATTTGTATAGATTTAGTGAGCTCTTGAGCTTAGCTGTAATCAAAATATGAATTTATTTGGCATACCTTTTCTTTGTACTGCTTAAATTCTTCCATATTTCATAAATTATTATTACAACAGTAGGTAAATATTATACTATGAATTATAACGTATATATCTATTATATAATAACTCCCGACGAAAAAGAGTTCCCTGTGTCGCAGATGGCATAGACGAACACAGAAACACAAGACAAAAACCCAGGAACCGAGAACAAACTTTATGCTCACCACACAAAGTGTGTCTCAGCCGGGAATCGAACTCGGGACCCATCGTTACCAACTAAGTCACGGAGTCGCCTTAAATCCGCGTCGCCTAAAAAAAAAAAAAAAACAACCTTCACACACTCTGCACTAGTATTCCCTGTGTCGCAGATGGCATCGACAAACACAGAAACACAAGACAAAAAGCCAGGAACCGAGAACAAACTTTATGCTCACCACACAAAGTGTGCCCCAGCAGGAAATCAAACCCGGGACCCATCGCTTGGAAGGGCTACCAATTAAGTCACGGAGTCGCCTTAAACCCGCGTCGCCTAAAAGTATCAAACCTTCTTAATACCTTACAACTAAGCCTAAATCTGTCTATATCTTTTGAACCTTTAACACCACCCAGGGGGTACGTGTGCCCCCAAAAACATTACATACTATTCTATTGAACCACATATTTCAGAATCTAATTGCGGAAAGTTCATAATCGCGAACAATTTTTCAAAGGTTTGTTTACATTGCACAAACGCGTGCTTCGTTTTAGGTCATTGTGTTGTGAAGGAGCGTAGCTATTATATTGTATTATGAAGGTGGTTTCCCAAAGGGAGCCAACCCCTCATAAAGGTCGTGGTTACGTGATTTTCACTACACAAATATGTGAGGTTTTCACTCCCTAGGAATTGTTTATGTTGTTTGCAATACAGCAATAAACTTAGTAATAGGTATGCATGTTTTCGTTGATACATATTCTTTTTAAATAGTAAAGTTTCTAATATTTTTAATCGTCTTCAAAAATGGAGGAGGTTCTATGTTCCACTGTATACATTCTTTTATTTATACTATTGTTCACCGATATCTCCGCCATTTACCAACCTATTTGGGAAATTAGTTTTTTATTCGAAAATATATTTCAGATTGGTCCCATAGATTGTTTATCAAAATCGGTTCAATGGTTTCGTTGTTAAATCAAAATAACTGGAAAAAATATGAATACTTTCGAAGTAGCAAAATAATGCGTATTTTGCTACTTCGAAAGTATTGAAGTTTTATTTAGAAATTTAATTCAGTTATTTATGGTTTGTAATAAAGGTTTTCGACTTTGATTATACTCCGAAATCTGCTGAACAAAGCAAAATGCATTTTGCGTACAAAGCATAAAACTATCAATAAAATACTATACATTTTCAATTTCTCAATTTAGTTTTTGTGTTTCGTTAGCAATATAAATGCAAATCCCACGTTCCAAGATCTAATCAGGATTAAATGACTACATTTGGTTTTTTCCAGACATATAAAGGGATCAGTCTCCTCAAGCTAAAGGTTCAAAAACCGAAAGGTCAGGGATTGGTAAAATCGGAGCTTTCAAGAAATGAGCCAGCGCAATGAAAGCAGCCGGTATTTTTATAACATAGAACATTTTTAAGGAATCCTATTACTGAGCTTACAATGTCTGTCTATTCGTGTGCTTTGTTCATAGCAGCTAAAATTGACTCTAAAGAACTATAGTATAATAGAAGTAAAGTTGCTTTTGGTTAGAAATATATGTTGTTTAATAAAATAAAATAAATATTAACATTATTCCTATGATACTGTAATTATATAGAAAAGACTAGTGAAAAAGAGTGAAAGCTTTGAAAACAAAATAGGTCGATGTTTCAGGAATCCTGCGCAATTTAAAAATTATGTTTGTTTTGTTACATAACAATAATATTTTTTTATGTTTCCATAAACTAATATATGTATATTGAAAATAACAAAACTATTTGATTTGTGTTTTCGAAGCTGTGGCTATTAATCTTCTCAGTTGAAAAACGCTAGGTTTCTCAACTCTGTCCCGCGCACATGCCCCCGGTATCAATCGAACCGTGCGGGAGGCAGAGCTGAGTTATTTATGGCCAGTCATATCATCAATATTTAAGAATACATACTTGTAAAGAATAAATCTCAAAGAAAATAAGAATGTACTAGCCATTTCCACAATTACCTGCGGTTAACGCCCGTGCTGGAATAACATGGTTTTCTTTGACATCTAATTCCTTTCATAATTAACATTTTCTTTTATTTTTCTGATAATGAGGGATCTGTTTATTATCTACGTTTTTGTCCTGCATCAATAAGATGGTCTATTATTCTTATTCTAGATCTGTTTATTGTTGGATCTTATTACAACAGTCTTTAAGGAATTTAGTTACAAGAATGCCGAAGGGCTGTTGCTGTTTATCAAATCGAATTTAGCAATTGTCCTGCGAATGTCTTGTATTCAAATAAAAGCTTAGTACTTGGGCGACCGAGCTTTGCTCGATTTTGTTGAGTAAAACATTTTTTTCTAAGAAATTGCGTTTTTCTTGATCCTGTACAACGTTTTTCTAGTGTATGTATGTGTGTACAAACATACACAACCAAACACACATACATAATTTTGCCTTCGCCTTCGCCTTTATAAGTAAGATTAAACTTAACAGAAATCTAAACTCAAAATTTTATCCGAAACATTAGAGCCGTTTCGGCGATACGCTAAATAAATATACAAGAATGGCTCGTATAGACAAATAAGATTATAAAGCCATCCAACTCTTCTTCTTATTTTTAGCCTTTTGTGTGATTAATTCTGCCAGTGTCAATGCGAGTTAATGTACGTTCGCAAGTTTTCTGCATTAGGCTTAATTCTAACAAAACATTGCCAGTTTATTTAAAAGTTACAAGAATATTTACAAACCATCCAACTCATAATCGCGCGTTAAGTATCTGACACTTAACAAATCTGTCAATTACCGATATGATTTACGTAGTATTCGTAGAACACGCAGATATATTTGCACAAGAATAAATATTATAAATGGCCAAAAATATGATTCACGGCGCAGATTTCCGACGAAATATAAATAATTTGACGTATTTTATGAGTGTAACATTTTATTTCCAGTATCAACATGCTAAAACAATCTGTTGGTTTGTGAAACTCGGAAATGAATGCTTTGAAGCAAATGATAACCTTTTAATTTTTTTTTTTTGCTTCCTACGCATCATTTTGTTTGTTCTAATGATGTATTCAAACTCAAACTCATTTATTCTTTTAGATCTCAAGTATCGTTTGGTAGAGGGTAAGGGACTCGTTATTGGGTAAGAACTAATTCATATTACTGGCCTTAGAGCTCTGCCTTCTGCGCTGATGGTCATGAGTTCGATTCCCACTCAGGACTATTAAAGTAGTATATAAGTATTCTATCTGTTATCTAGGGCCTAAAGTATAAGCTATGCTTAGTTTGGGGCTAGATGGCGCTGGGTGAAATGTTCATTAGTATTAATTTATTATTTATTTACTTATGCTTAGTGCAGTTTACTAAACGAGATATTATTTTCATTTGTTTCAGATAATTAAGAAAATCTTAGTGATTGGAATCCTTTCCAATTAGTGTTATTGTGAATATTTATAGTTAAATGTACTTAAAACCTAATTCATGAATATTTTATTCTATTAATCTTAAAAATAAAGTTAAGTCAAAATAATTAATAAAAATGAATTTGAAGTTGGTAAATCGATCAACAATTAAATGGAAATTTAAGTAAGGATTCGGGACCAACAATAATAAAACCGAATTTAACTCCAGCAAGAGTTGCACTTTTGGATTTCCGGATCCAAACTCAAATTAGCGGAGGGAACGGTCTGGATTTTCAAATCTAAGATGGAGGGTTCACCGTCTGCCGAAGCAAAGGCCCCTTCGCCGCCCCCCGGTGGGGCTCACGGGCACCACGGAGCCAGCAAAATGGAGCGGAGGATGTCACACTTCAAGGAGTACAAATTCTTCAGGTCATTCAGCGCGAAGGTCGAAAACTGGCCTATGAAGAAAGCGGAACAGATGTGGCGAAAAATGCGGGAAAGAAAAATTGCAGGTGAGTTTGAAAAGTAATCCTACTAATATTATGAACGCGAAAGTTTGTAAGTATAGATGGATGTCTGTTACTCAATCACGCCAGAACGGCTGAACGGACCTGGATGAAATTTGGCACAGAGATAGATTATAGTCTAACATAGGCTATCTTTTTATCCCGGAAAAATGTACGGTTCCCGTAGGAAGTCCAACCGCGGGTAACACCGCGGGTCTCAGCTAGTATTTTATAAGGAAAATAATCATTATTCTTTTCGAGTAAGGTGGCCATTGGTGTCGGTTCAAGCTGCCTCCGACATGGCTTATCGACTAGAAATGTTTTAAGCTTTGCACACCTGATGAATAAAGTAAAACGATTAGTAGGTATTATTAAATTATATTATATTATATATGTTATATCTATCTATCTAATGCAGGGGGCATTAGAATTTATCTCAGCAAATTCTAATGCCCCCTGCATTAGAATTTGCTTTACCACAGGTGGCATAGCAAAAATACAGAAATACAACACAAACACCCAAGACCCGAGAACAAACTTTACGCTCATCACACGTGTGCCCAGGCGGAAATCGATCCCGGGACTAACTTGTAACTTGTCCAAACTTGTTACTAATTTTCGTTGGTTGTATCCTAGTTGCCGGATTAATTTACTGAATTAAAGTGTTGAAAGCTGAGTTATTTGTCGGAAAAAAAGTTTACCACTTGTCATATTATCGTTCCAACGATGTTTTATCACACAAGGTGAAAATTGGTTCTGCATAACCCTTCGAGTAAAAGAGTATGTTTATTTATTCTATAATATAAAAGTGATGGAACGTGCTTACGGCCCCAGCCATCTTATTATTAAGTAGGCACCGCCGCAAAACACAACTGAATGTATTTTAAGTAACGCAAAACGATCATGATTCAACAAAATATATCTGATTATTACCAACAAGTTGATATATTTATGTTTACATAGTTTAAGTTTTTTTTTAAATTCTATATTTACGAAAAAAATGAAAATGCAAAAAGTTACCGCCCAACGTGGGGCTCGAACCCACGACCCTGAGATTAAGAGTCTCATGCTCTACCGACTGAGCTAGCCGGGCTGTAGAGAGGCGGTTGAATTTATCAGTTTATTTCCTCCACCGGTGACGTATACATCACTTTGACTCTGCAACCACGTGGTTTTACGTCATTAATTACCACGTGGTTCTGATAGGTATAATTGATATTCAAACATTAACTGTGATACATGGATATCTATATATATTATACACTTCAAAATCTCGTCTCCTCTGCTCAATGTCATTCAAATAAATTACGAATATTTATAATTCAATTAAATAACTGGTTTTATTGTAGTTTTCGATGATTGTCCTATTCTTTATCCCTGCAACGTGTATGTAAAATTGCATGATTGAGGTTGAGTGGTTAGGATTAGGAGGAATGCGTGAAAATTAGGATTAGGTTCAATTTTCATCTCTCTGTAAGTGTAGAGTTTCTGTGGGTACCTACGGACGCGAGCAATTGGACCCCCAAAACAAAAAATAAGTATATCTAATATAGGTATAATATTTTATCAGTAATTTGGTTTTTATGATTTTTCGGTCCTTTGATCAATAACGATATGAGTATGTTCGCAGCCAAAAGTTTTCACGTTTTTTCACTACAGAAAATCACTAGGGACGGAATACTGTAATTGGACTTATTTCACGACCTGCCAACACAAGCAAATGGCGGGAAAACCAATTAAAAAAGGTTAGAATTTTGGCGAGCAGGTTGCGTACCAACTATAATTTTCTTATATCAGATTTTTACTATATTTTGTAGTAATTGCAGTTTGCCATTAAAGGCCCCGTAGCTTGATGGCCCAGCGGCAAAGACGCCGACTTTCAGTCTGAAGGTCGCTGGTTCAAACCCACACAAAAAAAATGATAAAGTAGTTTACAAAAAAAGTACTGTATCAGGTTCCACAGTAGAAGTTATGATTAGTTTGTGATTAGATTGCGCTGTATTAATTGGGCTCAATCACTCTCACTTATCAAGAATAAGCCGGTATCCACCAGTGGGAACTGCGGCTGATACGAAAATGCCCACAATTCTTACTCATAATTATCATAACGCTATACCTATCATAAACAAAAAGCTTTAAATAAATCCATCTGAAACCAGTTATCATCGCAATATCGAGTTCAAACATTGGGCATTTGCCAAATTGTATATTTCACAGTTTGATGGGCTCAATGAGTTGGGAAATAGTCTATTGAATGGTTTTTTTTTGTTCTATGGGCTCTTTTTGTTGAATACCTAGTAATAAGGTCAAGATATTTTTAATACAAAATTTTGTGATATGATGGCGTGTCCGTAATAGATCACTTGATGAGGTTTGTGGGAAATGTTCGAAGTATGATCGAAGATAGCAGCGTGGTGGCCCTGGGGCATAGACGCCGACTTTCAATCTGAAGGTCGCTGGTTCAAACCCACACGTGCACCAATGAGGTTTTGCACTTTAAAAAATTATTTGCGCAACACCTCGTTCGAAACGGTGAAGGAAAACATCGTAAGGAAACCGGCATGTCTTAAAACCATAAATTCGAAGACATGTGACGTCTACCAGTCCGGATTGGGCTCCCGTAGAACAAATCCCTTCACTCTCAATTATCGAGAATAGGCCGGTGTCCCTGCAGTGGGAACATTAGAGGCTGGTACGAAATATCAGCGAGTTCATCTGAGATCTGGTCCTAAGCGGTGGTCTTTTTGTATTATAATATCTGTGCCCTTGATTTGCTGTTATTTTAAAGTTTAGTTTTAAGGCGGTCCATCTGCTCTCACCAAAATCCGGCGTAAAGTGTTCAAGGCTATCTGTGACTAAACGGGATGCAGCTCCTGAGCTGCAACTCCGCACGAAAAATCTCCGTACTAAATTGCTTGTCTAGTAGGAACAAAATCGTCTATGATAAAATTCAACACGCATTTTGAGAACAGTGAGAAACCTAAATGGAATTGCTATTTTTATGGGCGGAAGTGATCGTTTAACAACAGTGGACTGTCAGATCGTTCCTCACTTCCCTCACATAAAAAAACATTCATGATTATGTTACAAAGCAGGTAGATAAAAACCTATAACATTTTATTACAGAGCTTTTTCTTATGTGAAGTGACAGAACGAGCTGAAAGCCCACCTGGTGGTAAGTGGTTACCTCCGCCCATAACTTAGCAATACGACTTAGGTCCTCGCCAACCGAAACATAAGAAGACCCAAGTCGTATTACATCGCGCCAGTCACCCGAAACTTAGATCGTCCACTCATGCGCATATGATTTCACCGGCATCCACACCCTTAACACGGCAATGCGAATGCACCGCTGCTTGGCGGCAGATTACCAGGTATGGAGGCAGTACTTCTCCGGACGAACTTTTCTGAAGTTCTAATGTCTTACAGTTGTGACTATGCGATAGGTTATATAATATTGCCGTCTAAATATCTAATAAGCTTTTACTAGATACATATTTTATATTGAATATGCTACGATCCCAATAAAGCTTTTGGTAGGCTAAAATATTCCGTTCATGCAAACCCTTCTAGTCGGTTGGCTTCGGCATCCGAACCAATGAACCGATGTTTTATTATTTACACTTTTAGACATACCTTTATTTGAAATATAATTTGTTTGATCCGTCGAACTCATTTTGGCTTTTTACGTGATTTACAAACATGTAGCTGTTACCGTACCAGCCTCTAATGTTCCCATTGCAGGGACACCGGCCTACTCTCGATAGTGAATGGGCTCTGATCTACCACGGGAGCCCAAGATGTCACATGTCGTCGAATTTTTGGTTCTAAGACATGCCGGTTTCCTCACGATGTTTTCCGTCACCGTTTCGAGAACGTGGTATTGCGCACATAAATTTTTTCAAGTGAAAAAACTCTTTGGTGCGTGTGGGTTTGAATCAGCAACCTTCAGATTGAAAGTCGGCGTCTATGCCCCTGGGCCACCACGGTCTTCCCCTGGGCCACCACGGTCCACGGTCTGTAGCTGTTACAACAGTATACAACAGATACTACTTCAAAAAAAAACTGTTGCTGCTGACCCTAAAAATGTGACTCAGATCCTATCCTAGCTAGCTATAATAACCCAAGTCGATTTGCGATTCATACACCGCCACTTCCAACTGGAATGCAGGAACGCAAGTGCAACAACTAATACTTGGCGTTGGGTTTCCAAATATGGTGGTAGTAGGTAGGACTTTGCACTAGTTCTATTGGGTCATTAAAAAATTAATGAACATATACTTAGTTTACAAATACCTACATAATGCATCAAGCAGGTAAAATCAGTTTTAAATTGATTTACATTACACAATTCGTTCAATCCTTTATCTAAGATACAAACCGTGATTACCACTTTACAATTAATTATTAAATTACTCTGTATAAAACACGGCTATAGTTTTTTATTAAGTAAATCACTGAAGTCCGTTGAAGCGCCTGATTGAAAACGAAGTTAAATATTAGCAGAATCTGATGCTCTTTTAAATTGATCAGGCGCTCGAACCGGGTGCCTATT
Organism: Aplocera efformata; assembly: GCA_921293045.1. NCBI lineage: Eukaryota > Metazoa > Arthropoda > Insecta > Lepidoptera > Geometridae > Aplocera > Aplocera efformata. Next base: position 7,410,106 of record OV121057.1, read on the forward strand.
CAAATGATTTTATTTTATTCACTACTAGATTGAATTTTTATTTGCAGCATACATTCAATCGACCAGATTTTATTTCGATTTCGGAATTATGTGAAAAACCATTTTTACGTTTAAATGTGAAGTTTGGGGAACGGAATAAAAATGTTCTATAACCGTATATCTACTACAGACCGCAAAACTTCTGACATTAGCTTAAAAGACTTAAAAAAGAAAAAAATTAAAAGATGCTTTATTAAAGATTCTTCTTATAAAGTGCATAATAAAGTCAAGATATTTAGGTAACTTACTGGAAATTCTGTCACTGTGACGCAGGAATACAAATATAATTTTAACCATAATTTGTTGCCTGGCTGTTAAAAATCCAATCCACCAACATTGTAACATACCTAAATGGCATGTTTTATAAAATAGAAAATTTAATTAACAAATATTCACTTACGAGATCATAATTTCTGGCATTTAAAATTTTTATTCTAAACCAACTTAAATCGATCGGTTACCGATTTGAGAGCTCAATAGCATCTCTAGTTATTTGTGAAACTGGGTACGTATACTCGCCTCGATCTCGCATGTAGCAATAACTTTTATTACTTGCTAATTATTTATAATTATTATCTTAGAATAAAGAAAATTATAAATTACTATACATATTTTCATGTCCTTACTGACTGTTTCATGAAATGTTCGGAGTAAGTTTTAGGCTTATATTGAATTTAATTAATCTTTTCACGTTAGGCGCAGATTAGCCGCCCAGATAGATGGGTTATTCCCAAAGTACCCTTTTTATAAGTTCATAGTAGGTAAGTACATCTTCGCAATAACAAAGCACAAAAACCTTAAAATATAGCGTCAGCTCATGTAGTAATGCGTTATTGAAGGGATCAGCTGCGTATCACACGTTGCTTCCTTCAGACAATCGCTTAACCCTTAGCGATTAACATACAATGAACGCGTGCGCATGTGCATAGGACAGGATTGTGGGGTAACCATGATATTATATCGATCGCAAGTAGTTATAATAAAGTAAGTTAAAGAAACCCTCAATAATAAGAAATATCTACTCATATCTTTTAGTAGCAGTAGAACTTGTATCAACATGCGCAACATGAAATCCCCGTCTCGGGTGAAGGGCGCAACGGAATGCTACTTGTCTTTTCATACTTCGGTTGGGAACTTATTGCTGTTCTTATGGGCGACTATACATCACCTGTTACATAAAAAAACGGGTGGTTCTGCGAGGGTTCGAGCCCATATAAAAGCGAGTTGCCCTGCTTACCACCCCCTAAAGCCGCCCCTGTCTGTGGGGGTACAATTTTAACAAGCTAAGCTGCTAACTGCCTGAAAAACCAGAAATTAACTCTGTATAGTTTGCAACAGTTTTAGTAGCTCTAGTTCCAAAAGCTTTGTTGAATAGTCCTATTGTGAAAATAATGCTGGATGCAAGCAATTCGGAATATATTGTTTGGCTCTATCCCCAACGTTCCCACTGCAGGTAAATTTTCAACAACTGAATTTGCTCATTATTGCGCCAACAATGATTGTTGCCAACTGTGTACCACTGGTTAGGATCTAATTTGTTCAAGATCACTTCGCTTCCTCGCGTTGTCCTTCTCTCTTAGAGAGTGTGTGAGATATCCGACTGTGTCTTGAACCATGGGGTTTATAGCAAGTTGTGCGATGCGTCGGTCGCTCACCCCGCCTCGTGTTTATCCATCTGTCTGTTCGCTTCGCTCCTGCCATCCTGCCACCAATCAATGAAACTGTATATTGTTATAGCACAAGATTGTGCTTCTTCTATTCCAATTTGGGCAGAAGTACCGTGCAAACTAAAATTGAGAACCAAAGATATAAATTAGGTTGACGTTTCCTCCTTCCTCGAATGCTGAAAGAGTCTAGTAGAAAACTTTGTTTCGACATTTTTATACCTTCCTACTCTATTGTATTGCCACATATCTTAAATACGCGGTTAAATTATTGACTAGCAGAACAGTATTCCAGGAGGGAAGAGTAAAATAAGGCAGTAAAATGTACCAACATATCTTTAATGAAACATCCGTGGACGAACGTCAGAATATCAACACATCTGGCTCGCAGATTGAATGCTAAGCTTATATTTTACCCAGTAATGGCTACTACCAAGTGGTTGCATGTGTGTGTTGGTGCATAACACAACATGTGTGAAGGATATTGTTGGTAATACAGTGTAACGTGCCCTGACATTCCTCGCACACTCCGTATAACAGTAAGCAAGCAAGTATACCTGTATTATATACGAGTATGCCTATAATAAATAGAATTTCCTTTACTTTTGTGTTCCCTACAATTTTTATCGAAAACGAATAAGCCCAATTTTCTATACTCCACACTCTCGTCCAAATCGTGACCTCCATTTTCCTCTCAGGAAAATATGTGACAAATTCGCAACATGTAAAGATGTTACATAATTTTGATCTGCATGGCGACTCTTTAGGCAATTATAAAAACAAATTAGGAAGCAACTATGCATATTTTAATTCTGTTATTATTTAATCTGTTTTATTTTGTACCTTTTCTTTAATTTTGAGTACCTAAAGCTGTTGTCTGGATATAATTGGCACACATTCTTATACAATTTGATTCTTAATGTTTGTAAATCTCATGTTTAAGGCGTTGCCTTAATAAAATACGCAATTTCGTTTACTTGGATGTCATATTTCTTCCAGTTATTTTGATTTAAAAGTCAAATTATCGAACACATTTTAATGAAATTTCTATTAAAGTAACCGAAAATTATTTTGTGAATCTGTTGTTAAATAACTGAGTACTGAGGTAACAAAAAAACAACTGAATGGATAATCTACTCCTTTGGAAGTCGATTAAAAAAAGAGCGTATAATTAAGATGCTTTTTATTGTAATTAAAAAACAGAATTTATGACTAAGTAATTGAAAAATGTACTTAAAATATTAAATCAATGATTCTTGCATAATGGTGCGACACGCAGACATAATACATAGGTTCAAATGTGAAATTGGTAGATTAGGTTTCCTAACAGCATTAGCCTATTATCTTAGACCTATCACGATCTCTAAGCTAAGTGGTATATCGTCGAACATTACTAACAAACATAAAGATCATAGAAATCTTTCTTGAGAAGATCTCCAGTCATACTCCATCTTAGGGTCCAGTTGCTAGCGTCCGCATCAGAGAATTTGGGAATGGAAACCAGAGCTACTGATAAAATACTTTTAACGTACTTTTTATTTTTTATTAGAAACTCAAAGTTGTTTTGAATTCGTAATATTTCTCTATTCCATCCCTAACCGACAAATCCGAGAGGATGAATAGTAGGTAATATCTGTAAGCATGCATCACTTACATAATCCTTATTAAGTATATCATTCAAGTTTCTAGTTGAAAATTAATTACTTATAATTAATAAACTTAACCTGCTTTTAATTACAAGTGAAACAAGTATGCTAAAATCAATTAATTGCTAATAAAATGTCCACTTTCAAATGTTATCCAATACCAGAAGAAATAATTATTATTACAGAGGTGTTTTAGGATTAAGCAGCGCTATTAATTAGCCATAGGTAATATAAACATAGGTATTATCAGTTCGTCCGGAGGACTGCCACCGCAATGTACCTGCCGCCAAGCAGTGCACACGGTGACATTACAAGCGCTTGAATAAATGAATGAATGATTTTTTTTTAATATGAATGAGTGACGGAACGAGCTGAGGGCCCACCTGATGGTAAGTGGTGACCCTCGCCCATGACAACAGTAATACGTGCGACTCAGTATGAGAAACAAATCTTTAATGAGTCGCATTCATCCTGCTGCGTCCATCACCCGAGACGGGGATGATACGTCTCATGCGCATGTGATTTCACCGGCAGCCACACCCTTCCACCGGAACACAGTAATGCAACCACTACTGCTTGGCGGCAGATTCCAGATGTAGTGGCAATACTTTATTGTACACCAACAGAATTTTTAGATGATAGCTTATTAAAAAATATTATGCTAAATTTGGGACAAAGGGCGGTCTTATCGCTGAGTGCGATTTCTTCCAGACAACCTTTGGATGGAATTAAATATTTGTGACGCTTTTTTATATTAATGGAGTATTCTATTCTTATACCCGAAGATCATCACAGAATGGGTCCCAACTAGTGGACGAATGCTTGGAAGACTTAAATGCAGATGGTGACATGAGGTAGACTCCTATTCAAAAGATTGGTATCAAATAGCTCAAGATAGGGATGCTTGGAAAGAGGGAAGGGAGGCATTTTTCCTGCAGTGGGAAATTTTATAATACCTAATACAAAACAACGGAGAGTAGATACGGTAAAAAAATCATCATTATTTCATCCATTCACAAACTAATATTCAAGTTCAGAGAACTACTTACTTACTACTTACTTACTACTTACTACTTACTTACTACTTACTTACTTAAAAAACAGATTTCATTACGCACGTGTTTTTCTGTTAAGCCAAAAGCCTGCGGAATAGCGCATACACCATAGAAGAGAGAACAAAAGCAAAATATTTAAATAATAATAATACTTACCCAACTGCGCCAGGAGGAAGGTTATGTAATACTTCTCTTTGTATGCTATACTTAATTTTTTTTCACACACTCATACCTCTGCCCTGGGATTCCCTGTGTCGCAGATGGTATGGACAAACACAGAAACATAATATTGTACAAACACCCAAGACCGGAAACAAACTTCATGCTAACCACATAAAGTGTGCCCCGGCCGGGAATCGAACCCGGGACCCCTCGCTTCGAAGATATTTCGATACTTCTGTATTAAAGAAATAAATTTCATAATAAGTAAAAATTAACAATCTTTGAGTACAGCTCTGGCATCACGCCCCTTAAAACAATATTAATTACTATTAGAGAAAATGCCAAAACACATAAATAACGATTTATTTTCTTACGGTCAATAATTTAGCAGCAACTTTCTACATAATGTCGAATGTCCATATAGCTTAAGTGACATTTAATTAATAAAACATTATAGCCCAGCCACGCTATCTAACGTATGTCGCCACAGATACGGCTCGGACGCAAAATGATCATTCGCAATACGGAAACGTTCTTTATGATAAATTACGTTGACTTTCTTAAGTCTTTAGGCTTTAAGCAAGGCTGGGGCTGCTGCGGAGGCTGCTGAAACAATCAAGCGACGGAAATATTAAATACTTTTAGGTGATTACATATTTACCCCACGATCAAAATTTTCTACTGTAATTTTTATATTTCTGTTCTTTATAAGTAGCCTCTAAGATTATGTTTTTTATTTTTTTATTTTTATGTTTGAATATAAATAAATAGTCTATAGCAAAATCTGAAATAATACAGTTACATCATTTGGGGGTTCAGTTGCTGTCGTCCGTTGGTGAAAACCCTCTCGTATCCCCCTGGGTGGTACCAAAAGAGCAACTACAAGTAGCAGTAGAACTTTTGCCAAGTTAGTCCGGAGAAGTAATGCTTCCACACCTAGTGATCTGCCGCCAAGTAGTGATGCACGCAGTAGCGCTGGTAAAATCACAGGCGCATGAGACATCCCCGTCTCGGGTGACGGACGCAACTGGATGCAGCTTTGGTAGGAAGACCTAGGCCGAATTTCTGTTGTCATGGGCGGAGGTAGCCACTTATCACCAGGCCTTCAGCTCGTCCTGTCACTTCAGTAGTTTAGAAAAAACAGCTTGTATTCGGGTAAAATGCCTCGGCCTTTATTTTTCGAAAATTTTACTTTATAGGTGCTATTTTAATAACACTCATTTCACCCTGCGCCCGTCACGTTTGTACATATGAGTGAGTAAGCTGGTTCACCTATAAAATAAAGATATTTTACACAATTATTTTCCCCTAAGTATTTTTATTTAAATTAAAATAGTAATTTTATTGTGTGTACTGCAAGGGAGTGGAATGCTTTGCCTGAGTCTGTGTTCCCCGACCATTACAACCTGGGAGTCTTCAAGAGTAGAGTTAATAGGTTTCTCCTAGACAAGCGTGCTCCATCGTCGGCCGCATCTTCACTTTCCATCAGGTGAGATGGCGGCCAAACGCTTGGCTATACATTAATAATAAAAAAGTGGCATTAATAAAAAATAAATTTAAAAAAAAGTTGGTTTATGTAAAAACCAAAAGTTCATACAATACAGAAATTATAGTCGTTAGAACATAAATCAAAATTACGTCGTAATACATAGTTAAACATTTTTTTAATAAATTCAAACCAACCGCCGAACTAAAATTATGCAAATGAGAACAAAATTAATTTCCTGTATAAATCTACAGTCTTTCCGATTAGCCATACGATTTGTCTATGCCAAATTATTTATAACTACCTTTACCTGCGATTCCATTCAATAAGACCTGTTTTGAACATCAGTATATAATTAGTAATTTGATGAAAAAGAGTAAGCATTTGATTGTACCTATCATTGATGATTAAACTAGTTTCAAATGATATTCAAACTAGTTCAAACACTTAAATCTTATCTTAGTATTGTACTTTAAACGAGCAATTATTGTATATTTATTTATTTCGCGTATCTCAGAAATATTGTATTAAGAAGGTTTTGCGGTTTGTTTACCCCCATAGGGGTTGCGGTGTCTCTCCTGCCCATAGAGGGAAGACCTTCTGGGCCCGAAAGCAGTCTGAGTGGGGGCTCCGGCTGCTGTGCTTATCGGGCCCAGGGAAGGCTGCCCTGCACTGTGGCGTGCAGCGTACGCGGAATCGGGGAGGGGTTCTTTACACCCTTCCCCGGGAACGGACCTCATGGGGCCGAAAGGGTCACTGGTGTAGTTCATTTGGAGAGCCCAGAGATCGAATGCGCAGAGGTCGGTTTAGTTCGGGTAAAAGTCCCACATAACTCGGTTGTCTGTTGCAGATTCCCCTTAGTCAACAAAAAAAAGGGTTCTTGCTTGCTTGATGAGATTGAAAACCATGCGGTCTTTATGTCATAAAAACCCAAATGGTTTTCAATCTCATCTGACAGACAGACCAACATACAAACTTTCGTATTAATATTACGAACATTATTAAATGAATCTATTAAGGCGTGTAAACGAATGATATGTTATACAACATGAAATTAAGTCAAAACATTAATTTCTTTAATGAATAGGAGACAGTGAATACAGCTCAAACAGAACAGTTGGATCATTAATCAAACAGAAGAGTTGGATCATAAATGACTGACCTCATAGCTCAGTTGGTAGTAGCTCTGCCTTCTGCGCTGCAGGTTGTGGGTTCGGTTCCCACCTAGGACAAGCATTTGTGTGACGAACATAAATGTTTGTTCTGTGTCTGGGTGTTAATATGTATGATAAGTATTTATTTACAAAAACAAAAGTACTATATGTATTCTATCTGTTATCTAGTTCCCATATTACAAGCTATGCTTAGTTTGGGGCTAGATGACGCTATGTGAAATGTTCATGAATATTTTTTTATTTATTAATTAATTGGCCTCACTGGTGAAGGAATGAGTATTCCTTCACCGTTTCGGGAACGTGATATTGCGTACATAAATACCTATTTATAGTGAAAAACTCATTGGTGCGCGTTTGTTTGAACCAGCGACCTTCAAATCGAAAGTCGGCGTCTGTGCCCCTAGGCCACATTCTATACTAAAATATGTATAAGACTTATATTTGAATCAAAGCAATTACTTTGAATGTTTCCAATTTGGTTAAAATTTTGGTACAACTTCATATGTTCCAACATTTCATTTCAACACGTCATAAAATTACAATTTGCATCCACACCACCGACCTCTTAGCACTCGATCGATTCATTATGATAGGTCATGCAAGAATGGCTGGTCCATTCCGAATTTCACAGACTCAAGATTAACCTCACTTGGACAGTCAGTTTCGTTAGTTACAGGTCACACATATACCTTACATATACCTTGAGAGAATGATTTCCTTTTATCCATTTTTTTTTGTTTTAAAACACAAAAATTGTTTCTACCTATGTCCGTTATAGACTTTGAAACTATCTATCTAACTATCCGATGTGCCCCGAACCAGTTTCATTAGAAAAGCAATAATACGAAGATGATTTTAGACCACTAAAACAATGCATTAGGCACAATATGTATTTCATTTTGTAGCGTAGTAGCACGCGCTGGGTGATATTGAAATTGATCTCACGGTTTGGTAGTAGCAACCTTCTTAACAATAGGTTGTGGTTTCGAAGCCTGAATACGGAACACCTTATTTCTAAAATGGAATAACATTACCGTTGTGAATTATGTCAACGCTGCGTCAACGATTCCCAATGTTGCAACTCTTGGTGCTACCAGCTCTGAGACTTTCATCCGTACCAGCCTCTAATGTTCCCACTGCTGGGACACCGGCCTACTCTCGATAATTGAGAGTGAATGGGCTTTGATCTACCACGGGAGCCCAATCCGGATTGGTAGATGTCACGTCTTCGAATTTATGGTTATAAGACATGCCGGTCTCCTCACGATGTTTTCCGTGACCGTTTCGAGAACGTGGTATGGCGCAAATAAATTTTTCAAGTGAAAAATCTCATTGGTGCACTTGTGGATTTGAACCAGCGACCTTCAGATTGAAAGTCGGCGTCTATGCCCTTGGGCCACCACTATCTCTGACTTTCATAGCGCAACATAATTTGTATTTAACAAGCTAAATCATCTCAGCCTGTGACCGATGCGGCATCGAATCGAATTACGACAGGAAGCGGATGGGGCTGGCGCGTGCTGGAGTACGCACCAAGCAGAGAAAGCCGATATGTTGGTATTAGCGTGTTAGAATGAAGATTTTGATTCTTACATAAACATAAAACCGATTATGTTTGTAACATTTAAAAAATAAGTAACTGGTAAAAAGAATCGTATTACTGAATATGCATTAATTTTTTTTTTTGTTTTTATATAGCCAAGCGTTTGGCCGCCATTTTACCTGATGGAAAGTGAAGATGCGGCCGACGATGGAGCACGCTTGTCTAGGAGAAACCTATTCACTCTACTCTTGAAGACTCCCCGGTTTTACATATATCTTTCTATACATCTATCCCATTTATTCTCATGGGGTAAACCAAACTATTTAAAAAAAAATAGTGGTACTCCGGGAGTGCCGACAGAAGTGAAAACAAAAGCAGACTACACTACAGATACTTACGAGTATATACAGAGGGGTGTATATATTAACGGTAACAGTGTCGCGAGTTCAATGCTTTTTTCCCATCTCAAAAAGTGCCCAACGCGCATTAAAGAAGTTTTCACTTGAAAAAACATCCATCTCGGTTAACATTTTCGTAATTTTTTGGCTTTGGTTCCCCTTATCTGGAAGAGATCACTTTGAGCGATAACGCCGCCCATTGTATTACGTTTTTGTTATTAGTTTATCGTTTAGTAATATTTTTATGATTGGTGGTCAATAAGGTTGGTTTTATCTGTCATTCGAATAAATTATGCCATATCCCACCTTTAAAGAATCCTAAAACCCGCCCAATCTTTCTTTATCAAAGCTTCAGTTCAAAAGACGACAAAGAACTTTCATTTCACTAAGAAGTACTTACATCTTCAGAATCAAGTCAATCTCAGCACCAATAACTCTGTGCCCTATTACTTGCCAACGAGCCTTGAGCCTACAGCAATTACATTTTCATACAAGATAAGATGTTTTCAAAGATTTCGGCAGATCTATATAAGCTGGCCCTTCGTTGTATTCGCGTATAAATTGTTTATTAAGTGTCGTGGAACAATGACTCTGGAACGCGAGTTACAATTATGGAAATAACGTTATGAAAAGCTTTGGTGATCAAAGTTGCTGGGTTTGGTATAATTAAGAAAATATTTGACTGAAAATAGGTACAAAAATAAGAGTGATTTAAAGATCGAATAAACCTTCTTGAACTAGGGAATGAAACCTGTCAATATGAAATTTGATACGTTAATATGAAAGAAATATCGTCTACTATTTTTGCATAAGTGGTAAAATTTTTCATGTTTAGGGAATCACTATCGGTAAAGCTTAGTGATCGGGGAAAAAGATTATTCGTATTGCATATAGAAGATATTTTTTTTCGATATTGGCATACCATAATGTACTAGGTTTTGCCCGCGGCTTTACTTGTCAATCATTACTTGATGAAAAAAGTACTCTATATCCTTACTGTACCCATGATAACGTGTATGCAATATTTCATGATGATCGGTTGGGTAGTACAGGCGTAAAAGCGTAACTAACAACAAACTAAAATTTGTATTTAATGCATTAAGTTATTTATGCCATGTTCATCTTTTATTATATTTGTCAAATGTCTGTGAATTTTTTTTATGTGAATAAGAGACGGAACTATCTGAGGGCTCACCTGGTGGTAAGTGGCTGCATCCGCCCATGACAACAGTAATGCGACTCAGTATAAGATTTGGATCTTACATCTTGGAGTTGCATTCATCCTGCGTCCATCACCCGAGACACTGATGGTACGTCTCATACGCACTCTTGCTTGGCGGCAGTTTCAAGGTGTATTGGCAGTACCTCTCCGGACGAACTCAACACAAGTTCTACTGCTACTATTGGTAGCTCCTTTAGCACTACCATTTCAGACCTTTATGGTTTAAAAGATCGTATTGGGTAGGACATAGAAACCATCTAACATTGAAGGCTTCATTACCTTACCTTTTGGGTACGGAACTCTACATTTACCTACCAGAAAAGTATAAAGTTTGAGGCTGAAAACGTGTAGGTTCGCTGCTTTAGCTAACGTTGACACATTCATTTGCAAACGCCAATCTAAAAGCAACATTCAGGCATTCAAGCGCAACGTTTTCAAAGATGAAAAATCTTTTTCATTTCCTACTGCCGAGCTGTTCCTGTCTGAACATAAGTATCGAATTTTAGTGTTTTTTTTTTAATATCTGTACCATTTTTCTATTTGGGTCTTATTCAAAGTATTATAATCACTATAGTTTAATCGCTCATGGCAAAATTTGCCTAGATATTCTTAACGTATCATCTAAGTTAAGCAACTCTATGTCCGGTCAGTATTTGAATGGCTGACCGTTGAGACAAAAAATAGCTTTTTTTGTTAAAATTACTTTAAAATCTTTAAAATGCATTTAGTAAACATCTGTTTTTTTGATACTGCAAACGTATAATATTCAAAGCTATTGAGCTATCAAAACTAATCTTATATAACCGGATTCTTTTGAAGTAAGATTTATAAATACAATGTGAGGACTGAGATGGATGCGCTCCGAACTTCTTTAGAAAGGAAACGGATATGGATTGATGATTCAAAGAATCCTGGAGAAGAAAATAAGGTGTTACATTTATAGAAATAAAGGAATGGAAGCGTTCATGGCGTAGCTTGCTTAGTTGTTCTTTACAGATCATCTTAACAACTTTTGGCCTAGTCAGAAGTTGGTTGGATGGATGGATTTAGTGACATTTGAACTGCTTCGGAGCGCGCGTTAAGATGCCGGGCCCGTTAAGCCACATCGGGGGCCGTCGGCCGACTTGAAAACTATCCTTGATCGTGCGAGTTTGAAGCGTATGCAGTTTCCACCATCAGCGTATGCAGTTTCCACCATCAGCCTACTTCAGTCCAATGCTGGACATAGGCCTCTCCGAGTAAGCGCCATTGAGCCCGGTCTTCGGCTCTTTGAATCCAGAATGCAGTTTATTTAATTGGAATTCTGCCTATGTCAATTCTGTTCAAATAACAATGGAGCAGCAAATATAGCAACCAAAGAAAGAAGTGTTGAGATGCGCTGACGCATCCTCCATCATAAATATTTTTCCCTACTTCTTTCATGTGAGCTCTTGCGCACGTGAGAATATTTATAATAATAATATAATAATAATGTTTAATATATTATTATTATTATGAATATTATTGTTATAGGAGAAGGGAATGGTGCGCAGTAGAATATTTTTTATCACGAACCTGTCAACAATATCTCGGCTTTTGTATAAGCCGTTGATATCGTGCTAATAGTTTTACTGCAGTTTAAGTAAAATTGTTTGTTAACCCAACTTTTTTCTCAATTCCACAGTTACTGTACTGTCCTTGGTGAAGTTTAAATCGTTCTTTACGTGTTGCCAGACCACAAAACATTTTGAAAACTCGTCCTTTTGCAGTGTGATTGCCATAACGAACCCGATAACAACTACGCCATGTAACGAACCACTTTAATAGACAGATGCGTGGGCGCATCTCAACACTTCTTTCTTTGGATGCTATCTTTGTCGCTACATTGTGTATTTGAACAGAATTCACATAGGCAGAATTCCAAATAAATAAATGGGATGCGATTCCAACTCGCGCACTGAAGGTCCCGTATCATAATTTTTATTTGTTTGGACAACTTTTCTGTCTTAAAAAATAATATTCTGTCAATTTCAGCCACCTTCCTAATACAGTTCAAAAGATACAACTCCAAATGCAGGACTTATAGATAGACGCTATTTGTTTACTTTTCCATATTCCATATGAGTTTAAGGTAAACCAGTGGTTTTCAAACTGTGGAACAAAAAATTAATTTAATTTTAACTTTACCTAAATTTACTATAACTTATAAACTTACACTATATTTTGATTTTTGAATGAATACCAAATGTTTTTGTAATAGCGCCTTCCGTATTGACTTTGTGATGGTTGATTGCAAGTACTCAAGATCGATGATAGATGACTATTTATTGCACAAAGATAACAGCATTGAAATATACAAACTTAACAAATAAAAGGTAAAAGCGGTAAAACGATCTCTTAGACGTATCATCCCCGTCTCGGGCGCAGCAGGATGAATGCGACTTTAGATCGATCCAAATCTTATACTGAGTCGCATTACTGTCGTTATGGGCGGGGGTCGCCACTTACCACCAGGTGGGCACTCAGATAGTTCCGTCACTTGTTCATATAAAAAAATATTCACACATATACACTTTGACACAGAGGACACTATGTGAACCGTACCCACGACCTACAGTGCAGATGGCATAAATTACTTAAAATAAAAATATAAAAATATAAACGTTTACACACTCATACCTCTGCACTAGGATTCCCTGTGTCGCAGATGGCATGGACAAACAAAAACACAAGACAAACACCCAAGACACGAGAACAAGGCCGGGAATCGAACCTGGGACCCCTCGCTTCGAAGGCAGGGCTACTACCAACTAAGCCACGGAGCCGGCACTAAAAGGAAATTTTGAGTTTGTTGTTATTGTAGTTAAACTTTCTCGCTTTCACTACCCAACCGATCATCATGAAATATTGCATACAACGTGTATGCAAAATCAGGGGTAACGTCATATTTTCAAACAAAACAAAATGGCTGTACTGTTCTCAATATTGTTTCGTACACTTTAGTACGACCATTTTGATTGGCCTTCTGCCTTTTATGGTCTACTATTTATTTTGGACTAACTTTAAGGTTAGCCTGACGCAATGAGAGCATTATCATCATCCAAATTTGGTGGCATCATCGTGCTTAACTAACGCTATCTTTTAGATAACATTATTTAAATATGTTTTGATAATACGCTTTGTTTTGTCAGTTGTTGCTTTGCTGGCTATTTATACGCTTACTGATATGAGATGCTGGTAGCGCCGCTTGTTCAAACTTTTTACCCAACTGCGCCAGGAGGGTTATGTCGAGTGTATGTATGTATGTTTATTTCCTTGGCATGCTCTGTAGCCATGTCTGGAAGAATATTTTTTTCTTCAAGACCTGTCTAGTGGGCTTTCGAAATATAGAGATTTATAAATAGCGTTCAAAAATAAACACTTTATTTGTTTATGTAATTTGGAATTTCTCAGGAGAGTTTTTAAATTGATAATTGTGGTAGAATAATTGTTGTAGTAGCTGCTTGCTACAAATAAATAAACATTCATGGACATTTCACACAGCTTCTTCTAGCCTAGAACTAAACTAAGCCTAGCTTGTACTATGGTATCTAGAAAACTACCTTATAGGTATAAAATACTTATAAGGTACTTTTATTGCAATTATATTTTTCATACATATTCATTTAATACATATTGACACTCAGACTCAGACACAGAAACATTTAAGTTTGTCCTGAGTATCGAACTTACGACCTCCATCGCCACCACACTACGGCCATAACATTCCCACGAAAAAAAAAAATTAAAATTAATCAACTCTTGCGCTGCAAAAAGCCTTAACTATCAAGTTACCCGAATATTACACCCAATCCAACAAACGAACCAGAAAACAGTTAAATTAAACGCGAAACAATAAATTATACAATTTTACCTGCAGCCTTCGAATTTCACGCGAGGTAGCGAATTTAGTGATGTGATTCGTCGATAATCGTGCAGAAGGTTATCGTATCGATAACGTGTCGTTTTTAGGACGTGTCTTAGCCCCCCGCTCGTTACGGCCGGTATGTTGGTTGTTTACCGAACCAGTCAGTTTGCCTCGCTCAAGCGCAGAGGCTGCTCGTATGCTCGTGCGCACGTCCGCAACTTACGATCGAAAATCAGCTGTCAAACTTTGACGTTTCGTAACAGTCCACAAACTAATTCACACGTGAATTCGTTCGTAATTTGTTTTTTTTTCGCGCAGTGCTGTGGCGTGCCTGTTTTACCGTACGATGAAGCCGGAATGCTTTTTTTGAATGAATAATTCAAGTCGCATAGTGTGTTTTGACGCGAGTGTGCTAGTGATGTGATTGTCTGGATATCGATCTATTTTGTGTTTGTGTTGTGTGGTGTTAGAATGTCGCCTTGATGTCGTACGACGCTGATATGTCCGCGTTACTAAGCGACCTGCGATGGATGTACGACGAGGAATTGTTTGCGCTGTCATTACAAAACGGTAAGTTATACCTACTTGCATACAGTAAGCTACTTGAGTAGGTAGGTATGCAGTGCCTTGCCTAGATGCCTAGTGACCCCGCCTGGCTATTAAGATGTGAATCTTATGATTCTCCTGCGATGTTTATTTACGCCAATGCTGGTCTCGAATAAATACTGAACTACACAGGTTACAAACTACTTAATATAGTAGCTACTACATACACTTAGCTACCTAAACTATTATAATACACCTCGATTTACCTTTAGGCGAGCGACAGCAAATGATATATCAGCATGCTCTTGTTTACAACTTGCCTTTGTTAAAAATGTTGTATGCAGTATTTTGATAATAAACTATTTAACACCACAAAATTAAAAACATTATATTTTTTTTTTCAGCAAGGTCCGAAAAATTACATTGAATATTTTTTGTAATATTCCAATTCTGGTTGAGCGTCTCCAAAAATGAGCAACTTCCGTTTTCACACTCTTCACAGCTCCCCCAAAAAATGTTGAATGTTCTTTCTATTAGGGCTTGAGACCAAAAGCCGATGAGATCTTAGTTCGGTGACTAATGTGCCAGTATGTCACGGAAACGTTTCCCAGAAACCATGAATGAGTGCCGGCTACTTAAATTTGGCACAATCGTAGAACTTGTTTACCTACCTTAGGCAAATAAAACTTGCTGTACTCAATTAAGGTTGTGGGTGTTAAAAATAAGTAAGGTTGTAAAAATAAAGCAGGTTGTCACTCTAATTAAAGATTCAGTTCGTACCTACTTAATATTTTTTATGGAAAATCCTCTTCCCTCTTCACTACATACTATAAAACAAAGTCGCTTTCTCTGTCCCTACATCCCTATGTATGCTTAAATCTTTAAAACTACGCAACGGACTTTGATGCGGTTTTTTTTAATAAATAGAGTGATTCAAGAGGAAGGTTTATATGTATAATACACTAGCAACTCACCCTGGCTTCGCACGGTTAGTTTCTGAGACGACACTGGTGCTTTAACCGTGCGAAGCCGGGCCGGGTCGCTAGTACATCCTAAAACATAAAAATCGTTAAGATGAATCCATATTACACTTACAGATAATATTATATATTACAGGTCCTTATTATGGGACCATACTCGTTGGGAAAGCCCATAAAAACTTTATGAACGAACGATTTATTTGGTCACTCGTTTAAAAATCACCGCAGGATGCTAACAAGTTTCTTCCTTCGGAATCGATAGATGCCTGAGCAAACACCACTTGTTTCCGGATTCTTCATAGAATGATGTGTGAGTGTGAAGTGAATGACAAGTGACTAACAAGGCAGGACAGGACAAGTATGCACTTACAGAACGGAATTATGCTAATGTACTCGAAAAAGATTGCCATGAACGGAGTTTAATTAAAGTAATGTCCTAAAAGAGCATTTCAGGTTCGTTTTGTAATCGTATCTTGAACCCACTAAAATTATAGATGACGAAATTATTCTGTTTTCATTCCCGTAAGTAAATTTTCCGTCCTCAACCCGGTCCTATTTTTTCCGGTTTGAACCTAAAATCTGTTCCGATCTCTACCTAGAGTAATTGCTGATAAAATAAAATAAGGACACGTTATTTGTTGAAATATCCATTATTATGTCTTATTATCATCCGTTATTGAAAAACCATCATCTATTATTATATAACTATAAAAATCTTTACAAACCGTTTATCAAAATTAATATATTTCGGTTCCGATACTTGCTTTAAGACAAACGTAAAGCAAGAACAAACGTAAAAAAGACCTAAGTAAAACTAAAAATTAACAAGACAGTGTATGGTCATTGATCGTATGTCTCATATGAATCTTTAAACACACCTAAAATAATATAATACAACAATACATTCTTCAAGAAATTCGCATTCCTTAGAACCTGTTTCTCAAGGCCTAAAGAAAATAGCAAAAAATATTTGCACAACAGTTTCAAATGGCTTTTGTATAAAGTGATTTTTACAAACAACAATAATAATATAATTTTAATTTAACCGGTTATTGTAATTAATGAATATCAGAAGAATTAATATTAAAATATATCAACCAGTTTTTGTGACAGTGACTCACCTGCGAAAGATTCCATATCAGTTTTATATTTTTAATTTAACTTGTGTCCCACTGATGGGCACCTTGTGTTCCATTGGTGGGGACTTTTCGATATATCCTACCACCCTGTATGGAAGGCCTCCAAATCTTCAAAAGATATAAATATAATTTATTGTCGCTGTGGTTTACCAAAAGATGATAAAAATAAATGTAAGTGCAACATAGCCTATCCATTTCAGACGTACAATCGAACATTAGTTTTAAGGTAAATTAATATTATGGTATCAAATTTAATGACTAGGACACAATATATATACTTATATAATTAAATTACACAAAACCACAAATCATTCTCGAATCAATGGAAAAATAATTAGGAAGAATGAAATATGGGTTTCGTATTTACAATACAACTTTTATTGATAGAGTCGTTTTGACATATCATAAAATAAACTATTAAATCATCGCAGGATTCGTCTATAAAAGTAAATGTAATTGAAATGTCTAATGTCAAAATAACAGCTTGTCACTAAATTAATTTGCAAGTAGTTACGGTACTTATAACAACAAAACATTAACAATATGATCACATTATTGTGATAATTGATGTATTTTTTTTCGTTTCGTCATGCAATAAAGCCATTGAATATCTGTGACACTATAACAAAATTAATTATAATAGTATCTTGTGTCAGTCAATTTTTATCAAATTAATTTAATTTAACGTCGTTTAGGTATGTGTTTTCATTTCATTTTATTTTATTTAAATTGGATGTTAATATTATACAATATTTTATTATTTTAATATTTTTATATATAATAATACTCTACATAAACTCTACATAATAATGTCCTCTACGTTATAATGTAGAGTATAATGTATAATATAGCGTATAATGTAGCGTGTTCTTTAAAATTTAGGTAATCGTAGGATTACTAAAAAAACAAACGGATATACGGACCCAGGGACATATTCCAAAATGATATTACATATCATTATTTTTCAAAAGTAAATTACACAGCGCACGCACTAGGAAATGAAGGCGACAGACCAAGGTGAGCCAGCCAGCTCGTTAACACAGCATATTTATACTGCGATATTTTATTTGATCGATCGGCTAAACAGTGCTTACTATTTGTAAGGAAAAATCTACTGCACCGAAATTGCCTCTGTAGTTGCAGATGGCCAGATATCAATGCTAAGCACAGAGCATTACTCACAAGCTCTGTATACCGCAGCGATCCGACAAGGCATGCCATCCCTAAGACCTGATATTTTCCGTTTTTATTTACTGTGTTTTGTATTAATGTGTTCCGGTGGAAGGGTGTGGCTGCCGGTGAAATCACATGCGCATGAGACATATCATCCCCGTCTCGAGTGATGGACGCAGCAGGATGAATGCGGCTCAGTAAAGATTTGGATCTCATACAGAGTCGCACGCATTATTGTTGTCATGGGCGAGGGTTACCACTTACCATCAGGTGGGCCCGGTGGAAACTACTATGTGATTGGCGTTGTAAACAGTTTGTGAAATAACTATTTTGTGAAAAAAACTACAATATTTCTTTCTTTCATGAGTGATTTCACTTTCGTATCGTGTCCGGTCTCGGTGGCTACAGGATGCCGATACATCTTCTCATACTTAGGTCGGGATAACCTAAGTTGTATTCTTGCGCTTAACCTCGGCTTAAACATAACATTAAGCTTGTTCCGTCACTTTCGTTTCACAAAAACAAGTGAAAAGTGACTGTTTAACAAATCGAAAAAAACCAACTGAAGTTTGTAGATTAAAATTTCAAAATCTCTTGATAAATGTCGTAGTTCTGAGATAAATACATAAAAAATACAATCTAATAGAAACCTCTACCTTTGGAAATAGGTTGAAAAATAAGTATTTGTTTCGATTTGTATTTAATTAATGTAGGCACAAATACGCGACCGTCTAATTAAATTAATTTGTCGGTCCAGACTGCTCACATAATTTTGAAGACTGAGTTCCCTGAGTTTTATTAATGGGTTGATTAACTATGAAAGCAGCAACGTAGTCGTTAAATTCTTAAAGGCTACAAAATAGTCCGATTACGTACTGAACGTAATAAATCAAAGATTGCCAACCAGACACCATATAAAACACCATAAAAACGTTCAAATTGCAAATCGTTTCTTTCGGCTCGCCAATCTTTCATCATTCAGCACAGATAGCATCTATTAATATTAGACTATAATTATAGGCATTTAAAACAATATTTTATAAGCGTACGTAACATTATATAAAATAAATGATAGAACTTTTGCGAAATAAATACGAGTTAGGAAATAACACATATATATATATATATATAATATATATCACATGCTTTGTTAGAAGTCGCTCCTTAAGTAAAGCTCAAATATTCTCGATTTTTGCATAAAAATATACCTTTGCTTCGTCAACACGAACGACCAATTATAAAAAAGAAGTAAAAATAAAAACACAAAATAAAAGTTCTCAAATGTTCTAGCGTGAAATGAAAATATAAAACATTTTTAGCTGGAAGCAGAAAATTGTCGAGTACGCAATACAATGACGTTCCCGTACCGTTGAATGCCTGCACTTATATAATTTGTTTGTAATTGTCTGTGAAATGGCACATGAGAACATCTAATTCACTATCCCATTATGCTAGGATCCTGAAACATTTTGCGTGGGACATTTTCTTCCACCGAAGAACGTAGAATTTTTAGTTAGCAAGTAACTACGACAACTAAAAAGGCTAAAATAATGATGAATTATGTTCCATCTTGCTCAGCAAACTTATTTTTTTTTTCTTTATTGTTTCATAGCCAAGCGTTTGGCCGCCATCTCACCTGATGGAAAGTGAAGATGCGGCCGACGATGGAGCACGCTTGTATAGGAGAAACCTATTCACTCTATTTTTATTCCTTTAGTTCGATCTCAATATCTCGGTATCGTTCAGATAAGTCAAAATTTACACACAAGTAAACATATTCGCGCATTTATGTCAGTTATTTGCTAAAATTATGCCTTGTATTCCGGTGCATGTATATTTTAGGTATTCTGAGGATATTAACCTACTCGAGCAACATGATCCCCTGTGGGTGCCGGTGAAATTACAGGAACATAAAGTCAAAGTCAAAATCAAATTCATTTATTCCTTTAGATCTCAAGTATCATTTGGACACGTCAAATTTTACACATGCATGTACACATATTCGTGAGCATATAACGTGTCACAGGAACTCCCAGGCACATTACATGCACACAGATATGTCAAATAACGTTACATCTCCGTCTCAGACAGGCACAACGATGCGACTAGAGTTTTGGTTGTTGACTGTTAACGTTCTGTCGTTAATGGGCGGTGTTGACTACTTAACATCTTGGGCCAATGGCTAGTCTCTTCACTTTATTCAGAAAGCTATACTTTAACAAAGGTTAACGTGTGGTAAATTCGCTTATTAATAATATGGAACCAAACTAATTAATGGGAATCGACCAGCTTCTTATTTTCTGGCTCTTATGTCATGGCGGGAACTGGCTTTAGAGTTACTGCCATAATTGTTTTTCAATTAAACTTTTTCAAGTCATCGATACCATAAAAGTAGTAATTACAAATGGAGACTGTATTAATGTTATTGCAGTTTTAAAAACAGATATTCTATTTACGTTTACATCCAGGCACCAATCATAAATAACTTTGAGGAGTGCATTAACCATAGTATATGTAGCTTGGAGCAGCGCAATCTACGGCTTATTATGATGTTTGGAGATTGGAATAATAAAATAGTACTCCTAGCTGTAGTTGTGTAAATAAGTATTCTACCAAGAAGTGAATTGAAATAAAATTGGTATTTTTTTTTTATATTTATCACATAGATTTTTATTAAATAGATTACCCTATAACTAAGCCTGCATCTGTATATTTGTCCTTGCTTGAAAGGGCCATCTCTGCTTGGTTGAATATGTGTTTCATAGGATTCCAACAAATCCGCTTGTTGGAGTAGATAAGTGACCCAAAATGTAAAAAAAATTGTTCTATTACTGGTAAAAAATGGGATGTGGCCGTGTCGGGGACATGGCCGTGTGTTTTACGTGAATACGGACATTATGCGACGCAGCGTAATAACCTCAAAATATCGGTGCTTCACCCTCCACCACAAGCGATGCGTCACAGTCCTCACTC
Source organism: Aplocera efformata (assembly GCA_921293045.1). Lineage (NCBI taxonomy): Eukaryota > Metazoa > Arthropoda > Insecta > Lepidoptera > Geometridae > Aplocera > Aplocera efformata. The sequence continues at coordinate 7,431,193 of OV121057.1, forward strand.
AACGTCACAAATTTTTTGATGGTTTAGCTATCGTGTGGTAAAATGAATTATGGATGTAGATTACCGATATGTAGCTGCAGCATCAAACTGTATCCTCCGATTTTGTTATCATCAGTTTTCTGAATTGCCTCCCACTATGGAAACAAATTGTAAGACGTATTCACGTTAAAACCTTGATGAAAAATGAACCTACATACAAAATATATTTATAGGGTCTCGGATAGGTGTGTCCAGGCATCAATTTACCAGGTAATAATAACAATGGGGTAGTGCAGTAGTGTGTGAAATGACCATTAAAAATAATTGGTCAACATTGTTTTCACCCCCACTAAAATTTAATGTGGGGGAAAACCAGCGGATATAATTAATGTTCACGATAGCAGGCACCATGAGTCACCATTGATATTCAATAATAACTAGTTTTCGTTGCACCTGGATAGCTTTGCAGTTGAATTTGTAACGGTAAATAAATAATCATCCACATGGAGTCCTGTTTTGGTCACAAGATTAGCAGCTTTTTAATACAATATATTCCAATAAATGTTAATAGAAAAATGTATAGACATTGAAATTGATAAAAACTGCTTGAAGTTTGACAAAGATTACTCGATAAACTAAATTCCATTCGCTTGAAGGAGCTTTTAAAAAAAAAATGGTGGATATTGTATTATCACTAAAGTAAATAGATCAGTTACTTAACTGTCAAAGTAAACACCAGTTTGACAAATATTATGTATTCGATGTACTGTACTTCGATTATATGAAAAGACGTTGGAAATTTAAAAAACGTAAACATCTGACCAAAATGCTTAGCATTTGAAAATGGAAATCGAAAATTTATAGTAGATGGACTACTACAGTCATAGTGTAAGTTGGTAAGCTCTAAGGCAGGTCTTAATATCGTAGAACTGGTATGGGTAATTAGCTTGAGTACCTAAGTACTCTTAGGTACATCTTGATGATCATGTGGGCATATATAAATTAACTCAAGTTACAATAACTAATCACTTTGTCTGATGATCTTTGATGATACTAAAATTAACCTTACTTTACCAGAGAGCACGGTGGTCTAGTATAGTAAAAAAAAACGGTAACACACTCAAACCCGTACACCAGGATTCCCCGTGTCACAGGTGGCATGGACACATACACAAAAACGCAGCACAGGTTCCAAGTATTTTTTAGAATTCAACGTATATAAAGTTTTAGCTTTAGACTTTGACAAACATCTATGACCCGAGAATAAACTTCATGGTTGCCACACATTGTGTACCGGTCGGGAATCGAACCTGGGACCCTTCGCCTCGAAGGATTGCCGTTCGGGGCACACTCTGTGACGAACATACATACATAGAAGTTTTTTCTGTGTCTGGGTGTTATTATGTATTATAAGAAAATATATTTGAAAAAAAAAAATACTACGTAAGTATTCTATCAACGCTTAATTTGAGGCTAGATGGCACTGTGTGAAATGTCCATAATTTATTAATTTATTATCTACTACCAAATAGGCTAACAACATAACTTCGATTCGAACAAAATATAGAGTGAAATAGGTTCTTCACTCCTACACCCAAAGCCTTAGAAATAGATTTTCAACAATATCTAGTCAACAATTTTATCATTCTCTGTTAAGTTTTATGTATGATGCCATACAAATTGGATGACCTTTGATGCAATCGCCATTTATAAGGATTGAGTCATTATGCACATCCTAATGAATTTCGCATAATTTTATATACTCCGTGGGTTGATTGTGCTAGTTTAGAATAGATTTAAAATAAAGGCATTGTTGTAATAAGGAAGGAAATTCATTCACGAGTAGACGCAGTATATAAATAAATAAATAATAAATATTCATTGACATATTTCACACAGCGCCATCTAGCTCCAAACTAAGCATAGCTTGTAATATGGGAACCAGATAACTGATAGAATACATATAGTACTTTTTTTTTGTCATATCATATTATTAAAAACTAGACACAGTACAAACATTTATGTTCGCACATAAATGCTTGTCCTAGGTGGGAATCGAACACATGACCTACAGCGCAGAAGGCAGAGCTACTACCAACTGAGCTATGAGACCAGTCATAGATATATGTAACTTTCCCTTCGACGGGTTTCAGGTTCGATTACCGACGGGTACAAACTTAATGTGACCTTAATATTTCTTCTCGAGTCTAGAATATTATTTCTTTCGTCTCGGGGTACGGGTGTTTGTTTGTTATTATTGGTATCGGGGAGCTATTTGTTCGTTTCATCAATTCATTCAGATGAGAAACGTAAACTTGACTGGAACTGTTGGTAAATATGAATAATAATAATAGTTTATACAGTCATATCATGGTATCTTAACAAGGCGCATGAGACGTATCATCCCCGTCTCGGGTGACGGACGCAGCAGGATGAATGCGACTCAGTGTAAGATCAGAATCTTATACTGAGTCGCACGCATTACTGTTGTCATGGGCGAGGGTCACCACTTACCATCAGGTGGCCCTCAGCTCGTTCCGTCACTCATTCAAATAAAAAAAAGGCTAAAATATTCAACATGACGTAACTGAAACCTAGACTAAGTGTGAACTTATATTTAATACCTAAAAAAAGTGCCTGATTACGAAAATCGGAACTGACTTCAGTGCTTTCCTTTATTTCTCGCTCTTAATGGCCCTACCATTAAAGAAATATCGAAATCAGTCTACAATGACCGAAGAAAAAGTCACAGAAATGAAAAAGTTCTCCTATCAAAGTCGCATTCCGTTGCGCCCATCACCCGAGAACGGGATGTTACCTACCCTCTACTGCTACTTTTAGTTGCTCCTTTGGCACCACCCAGGGGTATGGACCCCTTATTTAGACACTCGCCTTCCTCAAACATCTTTGGTTTATTATATTTACCCCCAATGTTCCCACTACTCAACCATTCTACTCTCGATAAGTAATAACAGATGATTGCTTTGATTCACCATATGATATGTAATATATTCACAATAATATTGAGATGAACCCCTTTACATATTTTGAATCTGATAAATTTATACGTGCACGTCTTGATTTGTCCACGCTCTCTACCACAACTCTGTAGCGCACACTGAAACAGTGTTTTATGTGAGAACATTACCAAATTGCATGGCCCATTTGTGATTGCAGATCGTTAAATTTTGCATGGCAATACACAAAACTGGTTTGGCTAGCCATGACATCACTTCCTCAAATCGTGCTAAACCCGTGAATTGGCGAACAATTAATGTTATCGATGAATGAATATTATAAACGCTTAGTTATTAGTTGCACGGATATATAGAAGTTTATATTATGTGCTGATATGTGGATGTGAGGGCGAGGTGGCCTAGGGGCGCAGATGCCGACTTTCATACCCAAAGGTGCACCAATGAGTTTTTCACTTGAAAAAATTATGTACTATGTTCTCGAAACGGTGAAGGAAAACATCGTGAGGAAACCAAAAATTCGGAGACATATGACATCTACCAATCCGGATTGGGATCCCGCGGTAGATCAAAGCCCGTTCACTCTCAATTATCAAGAGAAGGCTGGTGTCCCTGCATTGGGAACATTATAGGCTTATGTGGATAAGGATAGAAGTCTAAGGCTATTTAGACTTTCATACATCTTCGTACCGTACCGTACCAGCCTCTAATGTTCCCACTCTCTCGATAATTGAGAGTGAATGGGCTCTGATCTACCACGGGAGCCCAATCCGGATTGGTGGATGTCACATGTCTTCGAATTTATGGTTGTAAGACATGCCGGTTTCCTCACGATGTTTTCCGTCACCGTTTCTAGAACGTGGTATTGCGCACTTAAATTTTTCAAGTGAAAAAACTTATTGGTGCACGTGTGGGTTTGAACCAGCAACCTTCAGATTCACAGTCGGCGTTTTATGCCACAGCGCTCTTACATACATCTCACTAGTTTGAAAACCAAAATCATCTCTTATTCCCTATTCGTTCATCTCTTTAAGGATACTCTTTTTTCACTACCTACCTTGGAGGTAAGCTTGAGTAGAGCTATATCTCAATATCAAATTCGAACCCTCGACCTACAGTTCGCAAACCGACGTCACTAACTGCGCACATTTCGTGGTTTTTAATGGTTGTGGTTTGAAATACTATGAGGTAATGCACGCCTACAAAAAGTGCTCAAGGCTGCGTTTTGTGATGGTCAAGCATTATGATTAAACGATCTGTATAGATCTTAATCTTGTATAGATGCGTTTTTATTATACATATTGGTTGACCTCCCTCAAGAATGAATTGATGATATACTCGGAAACAGTCATTGTTGTCATTTTGAGTATCTTATTCTTCTTTTAGCGTTTGAGGATGTGGAAAAAATCTGGTGTTGGACGAAAAAGCTTAATATGTCCTCCGAAGCATGGAAACGCTCAATTCAAGTGCCACTAAACGGTCATCCATTCAACTGCTGACCGGGCCTAGAGTTGCTTAACTTAGATGATCTGTAAAGAATAGCTAAGCTACGAGCGTTTCTACATATTATGAGTAGTGTAATATGTATTTTTATAATAAATATATATATTTCATCCAGATCGTTAGAGCCTTTTCCGAGATACGCGAAGAATAGCTAAGCTACGAGCGTTTCTACATATTATGAGTAGTGTAATATGTATTTTTATAATAAATATTGTATATATATTTCATCCAGATCGTTAGAGCCTTTTCCGAGATATACGATAAAGAAACGAATATATATTATAAATAAATATACAAAAATTGCTCATTTAAAGTAATAAGATTATAGGTGAGATATGTAGATAATTGTCTATTAAACAATTAAAATAACACATAAATTGTTATTTTAATTGTTTAATAGAATCTCTACACATGCTAACAATATTATGTACATTTGTAAGTGTAACTTTTTACTAATTCAAACAATACTTGTCTTACGTAATATTTGAATCAACATTAGAAATAGCATTCCAAATTCTTAGCTAGTAACAATAAAGTGGACTTGAGCATCACTAAAAGATGTTTAACGATTTTGACCTATTCTATTTTCAATCATCTGTGGTGACTATGATCGGAGTCAGAGGTCAAATGAAGCGACAGACATTCTTTCTTACACTATTTGAAGCCAGAAACGTTGAGATAAGCTACTGGACAGTGTTGACTACAGACTAGCACAAGACTTTTGACATTTTGACAGGAGTGAATGAATGAACATGCGTTATATGCTCATTAAAGTTTGAATCATTAACAGAAGACAGTATACACAATAAGCGTTCTAAGCGCCTATTTTTAAGCGACTTTGCTGTACAAATTTCGGATGGAATGAGTTTTGATTAAATGGAAGTGTGGTTGGCAGTGGACTAATAATGTTGGTTGTCTAACTCTGAGTCTCTGTTTGTCTGTTTGTCTCTGAGTCTGTCTGTCTCAGACTGCTGCTCAGTCTGTCTCAGTCTGTTGCCAGAGTCTCAATAAACTCTGGCAACAGACAATTAAGATCGATTTGAGCATTTGTGTTATAATAGAGGGAATCTAAGATGTGAGGATAAGTAAGAATTTCCTTCTGCTCTTTGCTGACCACTCAGCTGTCCAATTTGTTGAAGTTTTAACTGCCTAGTTTGACCGTTTGGTCGGAATAGAAGTTGCCGCCAGTATTTTATTACATGTTACTCAACGAATCCAAGAATGCATGTGAGATTGTCATTAGATTCTCATTTTGTTTGATAATTTGTGTATTTCTCATAATCAGATGACGTTCACCTAATAAGCTTTCGTTCTTCTGATTAATATCTTTGGCCTTGTCCCTGTTTATTGTAGAAATGGGCGAGTCATAGATCTGGCTAATGGTATGTCCGATATGTCATATATGACCGTAATTCCACTATTGACTTATAACTGCAATAACATCATATTTAGCTATATGAGTTTTCTAAGTCTCTGAAGACTACAAAACTGCAGTATTTACTTGAATGTGTTTTTCATCAAAATAATATTTGATGCTTTTTTTGAGTTAATTATCAAAAGCCGGTCAGTCTAAACTTATTTATAGCCAGTAGTGCTTTTCATAATTTGTATTCCTGTTAAATTTAAGGTCCTAAAACTATAAATATGATATCATTGATAGTAATTATAGCTTTAACATTCTTTCGCAATTATTTGTTGCTAAATTACTGAGTAGAGTAGGTTATTCTGACTCAACATTAACAGTAAATCATGCTGATGTAACGTTGCCTATAATTAATGATTTTGATTTGTCTGTAACTTTATCTATAGTTTTGCAATTGGTGATGTCAATGATATTATAGTGATAAATTATTGTTTTATTTGTATTATGTTCGGTGTGTTGCTGCTTTTTAGTGATGATACGTGAATGATTATAGCGGCTAATGATGTCAAAGGCATTAATGTAGATGAGATCATTATGGTTAACGTTTTCAAATTGAAGCAGGACCTTTAGAATTTCGTCAGTGTCAGTCAGAATGTGACGGGGTTTCAGCTTTGATTAATGCTGGGTACCAATAATCTGTTAGTGATTAACATGATTATCAAGCTGGCGAAGCGAATAGCAATCGCATACCGAGGGACCTGTACGTACTAATTGAGTTTTTAATGTTCCTAATAGCTATCTCTATAGTTACACATATTCTGTGTATATTTGAACCAGCTATATAATACTGTACAAAAGATACAGAACTTTGCGTAAAATATTCATAAAACAACGGCTTATTTTAAAGTACTCTTAACGTTTGGGTGAAACTGTAATAACTAGATTTAATCAATTCACAATTTAGATATCATTTTAAAGGCACAGTAAATACCAATGAAAACGACAAAATTACAGAACAAGAGCAATGATTTTATAAATTAGAAACGTGAATTAATTAAATTAACAATCAAAAGTGACAGCCAAATTTATCATAAAATGGCAAGACATCCGCTATTCCAAACCTTTCTGCTGTGATCTTAAGGTGGTATAATATGATATTTAAATCTATTTTTGTATCTATTGAAACTTGAGAGGTTATGTTAATTATATAAGTGTTATCAATCAAGCTCCGGCCGGAATGTCTGATAAGAGATGAATCTGCTTGCTCCACATAAAGTTCATGTAATTAAAACGTGCACAAATACAAATACAAACATTCTTTATTGTTAGAACTGTACATCAAAAGTTAGTAGGTTCAATGATAAGCACAAATGATGGTAGAACAACAGTCGGCTCTGTGGCTTAGTTGGTAGTAGCCCTGCCTTCGAAGCGAGGGGTCCCGGGTTCGATTTCCGGCCGGGGCACACTTTGTGTGGTGAGCATGAAGTTTGTTCTCGGGTCTTTGGGTGTTTGTCTTGTGTTTCTGTGTTTGTTTATGCCATCTGCGATACAGGGAATCCTAGTGCAGAGGTATGAGTGTGTTTACGTTGTTGTTGTTAGAAATATTTTATATCTAGAGGTAGATTCAATCCATTATGCCCAAACGGTTAGGCATTGCCTTAGTGGACTACTTGTGACGTTGTAGGTTACAATATCATTGTTATTAAGGCCTGACTAGTAATGAACTCAATTTCGCCATTTTTCTGAATAACTTTTCTAACACGTTTCCTGTAAAATTATTCAACAATACTACACTAAAGACAAAATTCTTTCGAGCGAAATTACATTTTTTGTTTATTAAATATTTCTCGCCCTACCTTGGCTGTCATAAAGTTTTTAGCTTTAAATAAATCATTTCCATTTTATTATCCATCTTCTAAAGTTCAAACTTTGTAGATACCTTTAAAATTATATTCTCTGTGCTTCGCTTTATGTCTTATTTAACTAACAACAAATTCTTTGAGAGTTCAATGAACTGTGTACTGTTCTGTTAACAATAGCCAAACTGTTTAACATACCTGCAGCTAGCGAAGTTCGAATGAATTCAGCATATTTATAGAAAATATCTTCATTTATTCTCCACATTTATTCATAAATATATTTAGTACTTTGTATGTGCTACTGTGTACTTAATGAGCAAATCTGTATTTGTATACCTACTCTCGGGTAAAAGTGAATGGCCTTTGCTCTACCTGAGAGTACGGGAGCTGAATCCAGGTTAGAAGATATACGTACCAGCCTCTAATGTTCCCACTGCAGAGACACCGGCCTACTCTCGATAATTGAGAATGAATGGGCTTTGATCTACCACGGGAGCCCGATCCGGATTGGTAGATGTCACATGTCTTCGAATTTATGGCTCTAAGACATGCCGGTTTCCTCACGATGTTTTCCTTCACCGTTTCGAGAACGTGGTATTGCGCACATAAATTTTTCAAGTGAAAAAACTCATTGGTGCACGTGTGGGTTTGAACCAGCAACCTTCAGATTGAATGTCGGCGTCTATGCCCCTGGGCCACCACGCTTTAGAAGATATATTTCGGCATACAAAGTAGCTTATATTCATCCAGTGTATGAGCTATCTTCATCACAAACATCCAAATCCGTTCAGGCGTGAAAGAGTCACAAGCATACATACAGACAAATTTTCGCATTTATAATGTAATGAAATGTAATCTGTTTTATAATAAGTTCAATGTCCTCTTTCTAATTAGATAAACGAATAGCACTCGTTAAAATGTAAGCGATAAGGACTTTTATTGTAAACTACAGGCGTTATTGAAAAAGTTCGTCGTTCTTCTGTTGCAATAGAGACGAGATTTCTTTGACTTTTTGTGTGGGAGAGCTTCTTTCTGAGCCCGCATTCTGTTCTTAAGCTGTTTAATTAATTTACTTTTTACAAAGATTTTCAAAGGATGTTCATTCTTAGCCGAGAATTTTAAATGTGGTATTTAAAGTCAAGAAAAACTAATAAGTTGGTGGAGGTAGGTAATTATTCTAAACTACGTGACCACAGAATATATTTATACCATATACTGTTTACAAAGTTTTTGATGAGCTTGAAAAAAGCGGGTTGAGCGCAATTCGTGACACGCACTTGAATGCCTTTCGTTACAGTCTGCAGTTGTCAAAAAAGTCACAGCAACAGCTACACAATTATATCCCGTAGTTATACTTCATATTCACAAAAAGACATTTTGCAAATATCCATTCTGGTAAAAAATAAAAGATTTTTGCTTTTTACCCCTGCGCCAGAAAGATGATTTGTTTTCGAGTGTATGTATCTTTCTTTGGCACGCTCTGTATCCTAAACGGTTTTATGGATTTTAGCTTAATAGGTGTAGTTAGATACGTCTTAATTGTGAGAGTAACACCGATTTTATCAAAATTATAAAAAATTAATGGACGATTTCTAGCGCCATGTCTTCAAAAATATTTTTTCCTCAAATTATCACCCAGTCGCGGGGTTTTTTTTTCTATAACTTCTTGGATTAGGAATTCTTGTAGTAGGTCTATATATCTGATCTAAATTAAGATCTAAACTATCTGAATAAGTTTCACAATACCTGTGGCTCAAGTAAAATCTATGTATCATCGTTCTAGATCCGTGTTGATACAACAAAACATTTTTTTATCCGCATCGTGCCACAGATCGGGTAGATTAAAGTTCATTAACTGATGGTTTTTTACTTATACGAGTAACATCATAAACAATCAATTGTATAGTCATTAAATATTCATTATTTTCGTTATAATGCCTTTTGGCTACATAGCTTTTTTTGCTTCAGTTGTGGACTTTTGCAAATACAAAGAATTTTAAATGGATCTTGATGGACTAAAAAAGATTAGAAAAAGACAGGGTTTTTGGTAACATGCTAACATCGTCTTAAAGATAGCTTCAGTATACTAAAGGTTGTATTTTAATCCAAACATAAACATTGTATTCGTGATTTTCTAAACCTAGCAACTTACTCGTGGTCCTTTTTAGAAGTGCATTCAGGCGGTCAAGGGGTTGCCATAACTGTATTACATTTAAGGCAAAGTCTATATTTGGTAGAAGATTATTTACCAAGGCCCCCATAGATAGACAGAGTTGACTCACGGACACTGATATTGTCAATATCTATGTCTCTATTTGATATTTTAAGGATTGTGGAGTCAATAAAGACTCCACAATCCTTAAAATATCGGGCTCCCGTGGTAGATCAAAGCCCATTCACTCTCAATTATTGAGAGTAGGCCGGTGTCCCTGCAGTGGGAACATTAGGGGCTGGTACGGTATATGTCCCTGGGCCACCACGCTCTTGATCGGCCGTAATGTGTAGTTGATGTTGTTTGGTTTGACACAAACAAAATTGTACGTACTTAAGTTGGTCTCTCGATAAATAACCTAACGCTTGTTCAACTCGCATAACTACTCTGTAAATACGATATTTTTTCTAATCGTCTCATATGACATCATTCTTCCGATCTCCATATGCAATGCAGACATTCTGTATTGTGACTAAACTGACGGAACGAGAATATTGTAGTTTTTACAACGTACTAGCTGTTTCTAGCGATTATGTATTTTGATTTTCTAAAAGAAAAGTAACTTAAGATACTTCTTAACATAACATCAGCTAACTGCCTGACTCCTGACAAAATCGGTTCAGCCTTTTCGGAGATTAGCCGAAACAAACAGACAGACAGACAAATGCATATATAGTAAAAAGCTGTTTTTTTAACATTATAAACAGACAGTTTAATTTGATTTAATTGTATAGATTTATTAAAGTCCGTTCAAATTGCAACAATGTTATTAAGTACCTAATAATTAGCGGCAAACTGTAACAGAAACATTTTTAAAAGCTTATAGAAACAATTAAGTGGGTAATAAATTACGTTAGCTCTTGGTCTATTTTTGACCACCGAATAAAGGTGGAAGTGATAACTTTGGCAGTTAGGTATCTGTCTGTATCCCCGGCCAGAAAGTGGATGCGAGGAACCCAAAAGCCCTTTGTCCTAAGTAAAGTTCCAAAGTAAATAAGTTACTAAGAGTTTTTGATCTCAGATGGCCTTGACCACTTTACGCGGGCTTTTGGCGAGAGCGGCAGGCCCTCACATAAAGAGAGGTCCGGCCGCCTACAATGCCCAAAAACGCACATCTACGGATAGCTCATGTTGGTGGAATCTTTACAAGTTGATCCGAGATCCCGGCCGGCCAATTCTGGACCAATTTACCAAAACATACGAAGAAATACTTACACCATCCAATACAGTTGAATCATTCATCACTGTCTTATTCATCCAAACTTCCCGGAATACATTTGCGCAAAAAAATTAAATCAATTAATACAAGACCACAGATCGTTGCGCGCAGTAATGAAATCTTGACGTGGACGCGGATAGGTAAAAAGTAATTTGATAAGGAAAAAATTTGACCGTCGAAAAGGCAAGGCCGTTGAATTTTGATCAGTTAAATTCATTAATTCAAGCCATTTCCTAATACTAATGGTTAGGTTAGTTTAAGTTAGGGGTTCACGCCCCGAGGGTTTCCGCCTCGGGGGGCTGTAGTAACCGTGGGCTTGATTCACCCACGATGAAGCTAAGAGGAAGGCAGGGGCCTTTTGGCTTTGCCTCTAAGCCGAGTAGGAGTGGCATAGGCGGGCAGCCTCGGCAAAGGTAAGATAGTGTATCTCCAATGGGGTATAGCTGGTAGGAGTCCGGTATAACGCTTCCATTTGCCCCCGCAATGGAATGGAATGGCAATGGAAGGGTCCATTGCGGGTGCAATTGGAAGGGTACAGATTGTAAGATGAATGTCCCATAACTGGAAACTGGAATGTTCCATAAGCAAAAAAATACTTATCTCCGTAGATCAAAGCCCGCTCACAGTCGCCGGTTGATAGTAGGCCGGTCTACAGTTAGTAAATTTTTTTTATATATTTAAAATGTATCTTTAGTAAGGCAAACAAAAATGCCTAATACAAGCACTATTACTAAATGAATTATCAAAGTAAATTAGTCAATTAGTCTATAGACTGCGGGGTATTTGCATGCTCAAAACCCAATCTGGAATTTAAATTGCTAGTCTGCAAACAGATCGATTCAATTATCGTTTCCAACCTTGTGTCAAGGACATGGTTGACAAGTTATTTCATTACATAATTTAAATCTGATAGCACCTTTTAATGGACTGCATAGTAGTACCCTGGCTTCAATGCTAGGGGGTATGGATTCCCAGTTGGAGCAAACAATGGTGTGGTATGACTTCAGGTCCTGTATATGCTCCAGTTGCTCGCGTTCGTAGCTGAAAATGCTTTAGTATCCCTACACGTAAACTAAAGGACCAACCAAGCAGTAGAACTTGTGCAGAGTTCGTCCAGAGAAGTACTGACTCCACACGTGGTAATCTGCCGCCAAGTAGTGATGCACTCGTATTGCTGTGTTCCAGTAGGTTTGGGCGCCGATGAAATCACAGGTGCATGAGATGTTGCATCCTCGGGTGACGAGCGCAACGGGATGCGACATGCGTACCTAAGAATTTTTGGTATTATGGGCGGAGGTAACCACTTACCATCAGGTGGGCCATCAGATCGTCAGTAGCATAATGTTTAAAATGTTGTGCTTATGTGATTTTTGAGGGTCACACGATTATTTTGATTCATACTTCAGTATTTGCTTCAAAATACCTTCAATTGTTCGCATGCTTTTTTGCGTCACGTATAAAAAAGTATTTCTAGAACTTTTCTGTTCTCCACCACAAATATTTGCCCAATTTTTAGTAAAACTGTATCAATCCTTTTATACCCTGAATTTGCGTGGCTCAAAACTCAGAAACTGAAATAACGTTCATAATTACATTGCGAAATTCATAAATGTAAAATTAAATTGTCCACACGCAAACAGGTCTGAACACGTTTAGGTATTTTGCTGACTTTGTCAAAGGTCGCACGACATTCTCTAGAACAGGTTTCTGGCCATACTACGCTTATGAATATATAATCTGCAAATAATTGTTTCTCCTTGTTATTATGAGCTACTACGCAAATGGTTTGAACAAATGATAAAATGTCCGAGAATAAATGATTTTTCATCTGCAAAGTGATATGAAGCGTGGTGGTCCAGGGGCACAGACGCCGACTTTCAATCTGAAGGTCGCTGGTTCAAACTCACAGGTGCACCAATGAGTTTTTTCACATAAAAAATTCATGTGCACAATACCACGTTCTCAAAACGGTGACGGAAAACATCGTGAGGAAACCGGCATGTCTTAGAACCAAAAAATTCGATGACATGTGACATCTACCAAGATGGTATGGTATGATTCCCGTGGTAGATCAGACCATTCACTCTCAATTATCGAGAGTAGGCCGGTGTCCCTGCAGTGGGAACATTAGAGGCTGGTACGGTACGGTGGTATACTCGTATCCAACTTATTTGACTGTATTATTATATTATATGACGCCTCACAGCTCCGTTGGTAGTAGCTCTGTCTTCTGCGCTGTAGGTTGTGAATTCGATTCCCACCCATGACAAGCATTTGTACGACGAACATAGATGTTCTGTCTGGCTATAAATACGTAATACATATCATACCTATGTATTGACTTACAAAAAATCAAATCTGTAAATGTATCGGTATGAAATGTCCATGAAAATATAATTTATAAAAGAACATAAATTAAAAATATTTTTTATAATGACTGGCTTCGCAGTGGCGTTGGTCAGTCCCGCCTTCTGCGCTGCGTTCGTTCGATTTCCACCCAGGACAAACATTTGTGTGAAGAAAATTGATGTTTGCTTGGTATTTATTAAAAAAAAATCATTAAAAAAAAACTAAAGTACTGACGCATGAGCTCGCAAATTTTTTGTCACTCCTGAAAAGTTGTATTTTTACGTCTTTTTTCAACTCATGGTGCGATGTATTCCGAATAAAAATCCTATATAAGTATTCTAACAGCTATGCTTAGTTTGGTCCCAGATGGCTCGGTGCCGCCAACCGTCTATTTTTAGCTAGACGATTGTATTATTTTAGTTACGTCAACTGATTAACATATCACTTCAGTGAAGAGACCCAGAGTGATGTCATCTCACACCGCAGGCGTTAAACAAAGCTAAAATGAAAACTATTTTTCACACGTTCAAATAATTTCACTGCTTTCCAAGCTCAAGTACTTTGTTTGTTTGACGAAAGTCTGGGTGTAATTTGATTATTCCCACGGTATTGGAAAGTCTGTTTTGGCTCGATCAACCGATAAGTTTGCTTAGCTTTTGTTGTTTTAAGGCTTTCCAAATTATTTTTAAACGATGTCCAGTTTGTGTGCTTTATTCGGCTCTCGGGTATTTTAAATAATGTCCACATTTATTTACTTGGTCAAACACATTACCATCGATACCTTTACCTCGGTCATAGATAATATAAATCTGGATAAGTCGAAATAATTTTAATTCGCGTTGATTAAACCAAAGTGTTTGAATTGACAGAATTTGACAGTTCAACAGACTTTCGGGTTGTAAATCAATTTGAAATGTCGTGGTAAAACGACCTACATCATATCTAAACTTTTTTTTTTAAAGATTTGTTTCTTACACTCAGGTGCATTCATCCTGCTGCGTCCATCACCCTAGACGGGGATGATACGTCTCATGCGCATGTGATTTTACCAGCACCCACACCCTTTCACACTACTGCTTGGCGGCAGATTCCATGCGTAGCCCTAGAAGAGCAATATAATTTTTATTTTATGAACTTTGTTATACATATAAGGGCAGTGGCAAAATTAATTAGAAAAACGTGCAACTGCTTAAAAGTGCAGGTATCGTTATATACGGTTGTCAGTTGTTCGCTGTCCATTAGCACAAATAGAGAAACCTTATTGGAGACAAAGGGTCGTAAGTTTCTAGGAATTACGATAATTTTCTCTGTTTGACCAGCAAACCATATATATTTTACAAGTATACAGTAACCACCAGTGCCCGTACCTCGTCTCTTCGAGCTAAACAAAAATACTTCCCTTGCGGTCCCAATGTAGCACAAACCTATTCTTGACAAGGGAGAGTGAATTGTTTTATCTTCACACACAACAATTCAACATGATTATCTTCAAAAGTAACATAAAAATCTTTTCAAGTCGCTTTCCATCAAGCGAGATGGAAACGCAAGCGCATATAAATATTTGAATAATTGTCTGAATACTATTTAATAATGATATTTTGGGAACATTCAATTGTATACATAAAAATTTTAGTTGTACGATGATTACTGCAATAGTTATAGAATCTGTGCCGCAGTGACAAACGCCCACCTCTAAGATTTTGAAGAGATTTAGTCTTATTTCTAAGTATATGAACATTGAACAATATATATATTAGTTAAAACTGGAGTTTGCAAGGAATACTCGAGTATGTAATTTTCGTTGGTATTTAACTTTTTGCAAAATATCTTATTCCCATAATGAATCATAAAAATCTCTTCCAACATGAAATTAAAATTACAATAAGAAGGAGGCACTTTTGGAAAACCATTGAATGGTTCCTGAAATGACTCGGCAGTAACCACAATCGTCGTTCTGAATACGAAGAATGGCATTAACTCCTCTTTGACAATGGCGACCACAGATTATGCAAATCAGGAGCGCTTTAGTTAGTGTCAAACCGAATATATCCATTAATCTGTCAAAGATTGAGAATACAAGTCAGAATATGCGATTATGAAAAAGAAATGGTTCTTTATCACTCAGAAGATAAGATTGATTTTGACACGTGCTACAGAGTTTGAGATTTGACGAAGTCACTCACGACCAGTTGATTGTTTGCGGAAATCGCGATTCATTTTTGTCGCCGTCATAGACTTAAACTCTTTTTATATAGAGGTAGAGTTCAAAATATCGACGCAAATTCAGTGGAATGATACAGGAGTCTTTGATGAGACCGTGCAAATCCTTTAAGCGTAACAAAAAATTCTTTGTCTCTTTTTTTGGCTAACGAGGTGGTAATAATGAAGTGAAACAAAAAACATTACGGTACTACGATATTAAGCTTGCCTATTTTGGAATACAATTCACTTCAATTTAATTGTTATATCAATCATTTGTATATAAATTTTAAAACTATCATGGCAAACTGGCACACAACAGTTTGCCCGGGACCATGACGCATGTAACTGCGTCGAAATATCGGGAGTCAACAAAACTCACAAATCATGGTAAATATCTCGGTAACACGAATAATAATAATCATTTGTATGTTTTTTTATGCTGATGTTTTGGGTTCATGTTGCTCACGTCTGAAGGTAGGAACTTCCCTACAGACCCCTGGTTGGTGCTAACGCAGTTCGTCTGTTGAATTTCTGCATCAAACCTGGTAATTCAGCGCCAAGTAGTAGTGCGTGTTATTGTCTCCTGTGGATAGTTAGTACAGGAGTATGGGACGTTACATGTCTGCCTTGGAGTATCAATAGGGGGAGGACTTGAGTCACTTATTTTATTCGTGACTTATTAATGCTGGCAATTTTACTGCTTACCAGTAGTTAAATAATACATTAAAATTAATTCGCCAAAAGTTGTATAACACGATATTGTAAGACACACAGAAATTAAAAGTGATAGCTCTGTTTACACTTACGGAAAAAATGCGTGATTTTATGTGCGTACGCGGGGAAAACCAGCTCAGTTCGTAAACTGTAAGATTGAAGTATCTTATAAATAAAGAATTATAATTTGTTAAGAGTTTTTCCTTACTTTATTCTTAGAAATAAACATAGTGGCCAACACGCCTTGACTCACACTAGCTACTTTATAAACAAAACAAATGGTAGTTACACTGGACGATTTAATCGGGAAAGGTAATACACACGACTTTTCTGAGAAACCTGCACATTTAATATTTCCACTGCAGGAAACAGGTCAACTCCAAAAAAGTGAATACAGCACAATACAGTTTTCACGATAGATTTTATTGCTAAGGAAAATGCGAAATTTTGGATGGATGTTTGTTACTTAATCACGCCAGAACGGCTGAACGGATTTGGATGAAAAAAGACGGATCTAGCACAGAGATTATAGTCTGGATTTATCCCGAAAATCAGAAGTATTCCCGTAGAAGACCAATCAGGAGCAGCTGCTGTCATGATATTTTTTTTCTAGAACTTGAGGATGTGTCACGTTTTCTTGATAACGTGGTATTGCGCACATAAATATTCTTAGCGAAAGACTCATAAGCATTTATCCTTAGGATTGAAAGTCAGCGCCTGTGCTAGTGGGCAACCCTGTAATACACAGAAACCCCTAGCAAATGTAAGAAGATGAAAGTTGCAATTTTCCTAATGAGTTCTTTTAAAACGCAGCTTTGACATATCTGAGTATATATAGTAAAAGAGTTTAAATCTGAAACAATCAAAATATTATATCATATCGCACCCGAAATACCTTTTACATTTTGTATGGATATTTCAGACAGCGCTATCTAGCCCCAAACTAGGCATAGCTTCTAATATGGGAACTACATAACTGATAGAAAACTTAACTAAAGTACTTTTTTTGTATTTTTTTTTTATGTTTTAACACCCAAACACAGACATTTATATTCGTCACACAAATGCTTGTGAGAAATCGAACCTACCACCTGCCGTGCAGAAGGCAGAGCTACTACCAACTGAGCTATGAGGACAGTTTAACAGAACAGAATAAAAACAGAAACTAAAGATGGCCACTGTTTCGTCCTGCCCACGTATCGTTTAGGTAAACCCACGTTCGCGACCTTCGCGGAGTATGATAAAAATATAAATATCTCTTCATTTATAATACATACGTCACCACATACGTCAACGAACAGAGATTAGATGGAGCACTAGACACCAAGGCCGTACTAGTCAGAAATCCTCTGCTGTGGGGTCTGTACTCCCTCTTCGTAATGTAAACATTAAAGATTTTTACTTTTTTCATCAATATCACACTAATGTTATTAAGGCGAAAGTTAGTATGTGTGTATGTTTGTTGCTCATTCACCCTAAAACGGGTCAACAGATTTGGATGAAATTTGGTGCCGGGGTAGCTTTTATCCTAGATTAACACATAGGCTACTTTTGATCCCGTATAACCGCGGATAACACGGATTAAGATACTTAAGTAGTAAGTATTATAAATCGATTTCCACTTCTTCCGATCTAAGGCTGTTCGGGGTGAGGAAGGGGGTTAATCCCCTAAACTACCCTCTATGGCCTTAATATTTAATACGTATAAAAATAATTGTCTAAATCGGCTTACAACACGCGGAGATATCGCGTAAGAAACATAATAATGAAACTAAAAAAAAAAAAAAAAAATATGAAACTTTCAGCCGTATGGACATCCTGTTTGAAGTCGGTTAATAAACAATGAAGTTTACTCATATTACGTGGCGTATGTACCTACGCATGTAACTTGCTCATGTTAATACACTCGCTTGGCTAATTTCATCCTTAAAACGACCTTGTGAATTGCACAGGTTCAGTGAGTGTCCAATGTTGGTTTTTATTTGAATAAAATGACAGAACAATTTTACTTCCACTTGATTAAGTGGCTACCCTTCAAACAGTATTACCACTCAGGTCCTCTGTTACGAGAGCACTATATTTGCACGTCGCACTCGCCACTCAGAAATACTATTCAGATCCGTCCTCAGTATGACAAGACCCAAGTCGCACCAAGCCTGTCACTTTTAGCGGGTGTAACGGCTAATGCATTTGTAATTTCACCAGCACTCTTCCACCGGGATACAGCGATGCCAGTACTGCTTTGCGGCGCAATCCCAGGCACAAGGTCTACTAGCACTTTATTTTCTCACCTCGCAGGGGATACGTGAACCCAAAATATAATAAATAAAGAAATTATGGTTCATTCAAATATGATACATTATGACGCGTCTCTGTCAATGACCGAGAAATACCTCCGTAAGTAAAGGGCATTGGCAAAATGGCAGGATTCCACCGCAGTAATTATGTTATTCACATTTCGGAGACGCAGTTGGAGTTTAGCAGATGGACAAGTTCTTGGATAAAAAAAATTACAAAGTTAAACAAGTGACTATTTTAAAAGTGGAAAAAAATGGGCTTCGATTCCTTCATGCTTTATTTCTCGCTCCTCCAATTGTGCGCTATACGCAAAATTGACGTACTTTCATAATTTTTTTTTAAGAATTATTGACATTTGTGAGTAATAACATTAAATGTACATAATATTTGAACACCAACCTTCAAGAGGCGGGTTAATCGTCACCTGAAAAGCCGGCAGCGCATCGGCATTGCCCCCGGCATTGCAGATGTCCATGGGCGGCGGTGACCACTTCCCATCAGGTGGCCCGCAAGCTCGTCTGCCCCCTACCACATAAAAAAAAAAAAAAAAAAACAACATATTGGTGGTAGAGTATAAAAAGGTAAAATTGATGGTAGAGTATATTGACACAAATAAATAAATTCTGATTTTGATTCTGATTGGCAGTAAAACTCGCCGTGACGGCCGTGGCATGGCGATCTCTTAATGCCGTCACACGTGGCGTAGAGGTCACGTCACCGGTCTCGACTTGTGTGCGCGTATATACAATACACTGGTTCTCTGTGTGAGTTAGCTCATATTTCACATCTGTCGCGCGTCCCGTGACGAAACTTTGTTTTGTGTCACATAAAAATAGTACAAGAAATATTTCTAAATAATATAGAGGTATCATCTTCTACAATCACCTCTTTCGCATATATACTTCTCAAAGGAAGAAGACCAGAGGCAACTTATAACACCCCTCTTTTTAGTCGGATATCAAAAAACAAACGCATGAGACGATACATCCCCGCCTCGGGTGATGGACGCAGCAGGATGAATACAACTCGGTCTAAGATGCAAGTCTTATTCTGAGTTGGATTGCTGTTACCATGGGTGAGGGTACCATACCATCAGCACGTTCCGTCACTTCCTTACACAAATACCTACTCTTGTTTCTCGAGAGTACGATAAAAACATATGCAGGTTACTCATCCATTAGCATTCTATGGTCATCACTACATAGTATAAAACAAAGTCGCTTTCTCTGTTCCTATATCCCTATGTATGTTTAAATCTTTAAAACTACGCAACGAATTTTGATGCGGTTTTTTTTAATAGGTAGAGTGATTCAAGAGGAAGGTTTATATATATAATACACTAGCAAGTCACCCCGGCTTCGCTCGGGTAGTTTCTGATACGACACTGATGCTTTACTAACTGTGCGAAGCCGGGGCAGGTCGCTAGTTGATATTATTCCTGAGTCATTAATGCGTTCAATTGATTGAGTCAGCGTGGAAATACTTCTCATTGAAGACTTTTCCTGCGTCTAACTACTTCCAGGAAACATTTTATAATTAGTATTATTCTTAAAACGAATACCCGTTTAGCGTAAGCTATGTTGGAGGCCTTCGGGCTTGGAAACCGACACCAGGGTAGGTCACTTACAGGTGCTATACGAACGAACACTGAAGCAACTTACTTTTATTATTATTGTCATACTCGTACCATATCACCCTACTGTTTATTTTAAGTTATATACGTTTTTGTAAAAGTTGAAAAGTCTTGAAAATTTAAGGATCTCGAAGTATTGTGTTTGCGTGTGGCAGGGCAACGCAAATATACAAACACGTACCATGAAGATGCTATAACTAGCTTTATGCTCATCACACATAGTTAAATTATGGGTCTATTCGGGTAGTTACTTTGCAATCAATTCAAATCATAATTTTCATTCAATTGATAAAACATGAAACGAAATTAATCAGATCAGGCATGACACACAACTAGACCCAAGTACAAATTATATATGTATTAAGAAAAAAAGTACTGTATAAATATTGTAGCTTATGCTTATTTTGGGGCTAGATGGAGCTGAGTGAAAATTCCATGAATATTTTTTTTGGTAATATTTCAAGCATATCTTTATGCTCCTTTTTGGTCGGACGGGGTAGATTAACTTACTAGCTGTGCCCGCGGCTTTACTTAAAGAAGTCGTTAAGAGTAGAATTAATATCCTTAGTAATTATACTTACGTATAATTAGCCATTACCGCAGCGCACGCGGATAAAACAGATGATAGCGCATTTTCTTCCGACTTACTTTACAAATACCAATATTTAAGGCTAACCAAGAACTTCAGCGTAATGATAAATCGCCTATAGCCTTTCTCATAAATGTGGCTATCATATACATAATTTTTCTAATGCGTCTGGTAGTTCCATAGATTAGCGCATTCAAACAAGTAAACTCTTCCGCTTTCTTATGTTATATCCGGCTCCATGGCTTAGTTGGTAGTAGCCCTGCCTTCGAAGCGAGGGGTCCCGGGTTCGATTCCCGGCCGGGGCATACTTTGTGTGGTGAGCATGAAGTTTGTTCTCGGGTCTTGGGTGTTTGTCTTGTTTATTGTTTATTCGTAGATTAGTATAGACTGTTTAAATACATTTTTATCTCGCTTGCCCATTATAGACCGTTTGTTCCTACTCAAAGCTCTTGAACGGTGAATTTCCTTCAAATATGAGTCATATGCATAAAGAACATTTTAAAACACAGTTTCCCACGGTACGATTACAATCCTTGAAGCATTTCTCGATACCGAACAATCAGACCATTGATTTGCACTCCGACACCTTAGAAATCCAATCAGCTTAACAAACTTATTCCGTTGTAATAAGCTCGATTATTGATTGAATATTGCTATCCTGAGGCTTGATGCCCTCAATCTGTTCTCAGGTTTATGTAATTGTGGTAGAGTTGGTTATTGAACGGCTTCAAAGCTGTGTGGGCAACATCCTGTAGCTGAAGTGCTTTGGAAATTAACTTAATGTGGGTGAATGTAGTGGAAACCTACGCTTTGGGTCAAAATGTTTCGAGAGGGTCCTCTAGTGTCAAGATTTGCAATACTTATAATAATAACGTTATTTTGTGTTAGGCGGGGGGGTGCGGGGGTGGGGGAGCTCAAATATATTCGTGCGCATATAACGTGTCACAAGGCCTTTTTAGGCACATTACATGCTACAGATATGGCAAATTACAGTCAGTTTTCATGTTCTAGCTAACCGATACAGACAAGAAACCTTGTCGAGATAGTATTACATATTCGCAAAGTTGGTCCTGCGTAAAGAGTCGAGGAAATTAATTCCCAAGCTTTTATGTCATCTAGGTAATCTGATATTTTATAGTAAGCTTTTAAAGTAAGTGCTCGTTTGATTAAAGTTTCAAATTTATTTATTGACAGTAATTGTATTTCGCTCGGGATTTTGTTAAAATGGGTTTATGTTGACCTTTAAAAGAATTGCTAAGCTTACAGAGCCTAGTAATGGGCACAGCGAGTTTATTTTCATACCGCGTATTTATATTACGATTTTCACGTTTTTATGGATATGCTTATATGTTTACGAATGTATATTAAATTCTCGTTTATGTACTGACATGTTATTGTAAGTATATTTACTATTGTATTTCCCGTTTGTATGTCTGTCGGAGATTTTTTTAAGTTACTAGTCGCCCGTTATTTTTCTCTTTATCTCAAATGATTATGGAATTATTAAAAAAAAAAACTGACACTAAACGGTCACCCATCCAAAATATGACTAGGCGGAAAGTTTACTTATGTGATCTGTAAAGAACATTTAGATATGCTTTGCTCGGTTCGCTACGACTATATTTTTTTTATAATCTATCAATCTATCTATCAATTTGAGGTACCTATAAAGACCATACAATTTTGTGATCGTCGCGCGTCCTAAATACTCAATTGACACTGGCACTCATAAAATAATGCCAGTGGCACACTTCACAATTATTGTCTAATTAACTAAACAGATGATAAATGTAGCCTTCGAATAAATTAGAATTATGCAATTCGTTATCTCTGTTTACGTACTGGGTGCGTGATGTATGTTTCCTTTGCCTTTTGTTTACTGTAAATAAAACAGTAACTGAACTAATTCTGTGCATTTAAAATATTTTAATTCTTTTACTATTTACTATTTTTTCTAAATATTTATTCGATTGTCCATATATTTCTTTCGTAAAACTTGTTTCAACTTCTGGTTTTAGAATAACTTAAATTGCATTTCATTCGAGTCCCTAATTTGTTTTACCATGACATCATACATTTTCACCCACAGCCCATTATCATCTCTTGTCAACTGCTCACTGATTGCACCATGTTCACCAATTCTTCACTTGTTAAGGCCAGCGCAGACGAACGCTTTTAATCGGTGCAACAATAATGGTCAAATATAGGAGATGTTTTTAGAGGTTACCATAGAGTTTTACATAAATGTCGTTCAAAAAATCTGAGTAAGTTGGCCGACTCCAGAGGAATTTTGTCAGCTGGTACGAAAAAGTCCCACATAAAAGTCAAAGCAAGTATGACCAGCAACTCATCTTTAATTCTTTATTATACGCAGGCGAACTTTACCCTGAAAAGAGTTTTCTTCCAGTAAACAAGGGGTGCTAGAGAGATGTAATAGAAAAGGTAGGTAAGTGTAGGTAAGATGAAGAGGAGAAACGCTTAAAAATACAATAGAAGATAATCTTAATAATATTATAAAATAAAGTTTTTTTCGGCCGTATACGTTTCAAGATGTTCACAAAAAAAATAACATATGCGTTGATATTTTAACTTTAAGACCACAATTTGAGCTTTGGTTTATATTCAAGAATTCTCCACGTTAATGGCGCACCGACTGTTGTCAATTAAAATCAGCTGTAAAATTTAAATCGCTATTAAAAACGCATATTGTAAGAATAAATCTGTTTATTTAAAAAAAAAGCAGAGTCATTTCGGAGTGCCAACAGAAGTTAAAACAAAAGCAGACTACACTACAAATACTTTTAATGGTGACGGTAACGGTAAATTAACGATTTTTTCCCATCTCAAAAATTTCCATAGGTAACTTTTGTTTTCATTTCATAAAAGTTACCTATGGAATATTTTGTTAAAAGATTATGGAAATAAAGATTATTGTCTGTGATTATTTTCTGTCGGCCGTCTGCGTGAGACGTAAAACAAACTATCAACACATCACGACACTCAATCATTTGAACCCCACACGACGACTCTTAATCTCAGTAACCGTTATTCTGCTAAATAGGGCTCTTGCATACTATATCAAGCAAAGCCGGGGTTATTTATGATGTCGGCTATAGAATCTCAAATGACATAGATTCGGGTATTATTGTAGGGGACTGGATTAACCGGACTATAGGTTTATACACTGGTTTTTAAACTTGTATTGCACTATGCATGCATAAATGAATTGAATTCTGATAACTATAGTGTTATTTTTGATAAAAAAGAGTGTTAGATAAAACAATTACTCTATAGGTACATTTAATGAACAAAAAAATATAATATAAATACGATTAATCAACAAAATTCTTCAAAAGACTGATTTAGCAAGGCCGGCAGCGCATCAGCATTGCCTTTGGAGTTTGGAGCAGCTATTTCGGACCCAGCGCATCAGGATGCTGATCTGCAGAGCCTAAATTATTACCCGTACGTCAGCAAATATTCCTAACGAACTGAAAACGTGGCAGCCCCATCAGCACCCTTACACGTATTGTTGTATTGGACGCCAAAGGAATTCCAAGATTTCTGCGTGTGCGCATTTGGTTGTCCTGAAACCTCCGATACCAGTTGGCCAGCTCATGCAAAATAAGGCAGTAGTCCCTTCTCGCTCGCACTTACCACTCCATATAACTCTTCTGCTATTTGCTGTTTGAACTAATGACATGAGCATGGGTTTCATGATTATTCGAAGACCTTCAATTTATATTGTGAAGTAACAACTGTACTAACGCGGTTTGACTTTAATGTTATTTGATTTGTATAATATCTGGCTTATGTATTTTCTTGACTCCCTAAAGATACCTTTTAATTTTGGGTTCGAGACCCTAACTAAAATA
The DNA here is from genome assembly GCA_921293045.1 of Aplocera efformata. Taxonomy (NCBI): domain Eukaryota; kingdom Metazoa; phylum Arthropoda; class Insecta; order Lepidoptera; family Geometridae; genus Aplocera; species Aplocera efformata. The sequence goes on from OV121057.1 coordinate 7,455,963, forward strand.
ACAACGTTTTTACCAAACTTGTAGAAACGTTGTAAGTTTGAAAATTATCATTTGGTTTGGCATTGCTATTTTCATTTCAAAAATATAAAATTTAATTTAAAAAATGTTTGTTATGTTAAATTAATGGGACTGTCAGACGGCCACAGGATGTTAAGTGGTTACCATCGTAAGGTAACCTAAACTAATATTCCAGTGGAACTCGCAGGATGTAATGGTAGACAGATAATTTGCAATCCCATTCACGGAAAAAACAAGTTTGAAGCAATAGATTGGTAACCTAAGCAAAAAGTTAACTGAAATGAAATACAAAAATTCCAATTAAGATTTGTAAAAAAAGCAAGTCTGTCTGCAAAAATTGTGAGCGCGGCCTGTCGTATTCTTTTTGTAAACCATCATTTATCTGCCGCTTACTTAGAATTTACTTTGCTGTTTTGTTTAAAAATATCTTATATTATTGTTTGGGACCTGAGATTTCGTTCAAAACATATCTCAACTTACTCTAAAGTGAAAAATGCACCGGTATAATAATTGTACCTATAATGTTAGGTTTGCGTGTACTGCGCTCATTATGCTGGAGTAACTAGGTAAGGTAATGCAAGTTTCTTTCTTTCAATATAGGTATAATGCAAGTTTCTCGCTCTTTGCGTTGTCCATTGTTTTAAACCGACTTCAAAATGGACGAGGTTCTCAATTTGGTTGTATGTGTGTTACGCTATATCTTCTGAAAGTGTACGTCCGAAGTGACCCCATATACATTTCATGAAGAAATTCTTGAAGAAGCTTGTAAGAGGCTGTGTCAAAATAAATGTATTTACATTTTCTGTATTATAAATTTGCATTGCTTACATATTGTAGGTAAGCGATTTAACTTAGCAACACGTGTTGAGCCATTTTGGAGCAGGATGTATGCCCGGAACACTTAAGTGGATGATCTTTCATTTATAATTAGAGCACACTTGTTTAAAATATGAGGAATGCGGAGAGATTTTAACGGGTTGATGTGGCGGTTTTAGTTATGAATCTGTACCCAGTTTAAAGAACCATTTACTAAGCCTACAAAGTTTGTGTGTATCTTTTCCTGTGAAATTTTGCAGCCTATTAAGTACAGTTAACTTATAGGTTGCAGCAAAATTTCACAGGTGTTACAGCCGATTAGCTAGCAAATTAAAAAAAAAATTGTTCTCGGGTCTTGGGTGTTTGTCTTGTGTTTCTGTGTTTGTCCATGCCATTTGCGACACAGGGAATCCTAGTGCAGAGGTATAAGTGTGTAAACGTTTATTATTTATTTATTTAATTTCTAAATTATATTATAGGAATATTTTTTACAGACAGATATTAGGTAATTTTGGGATCAGTTCAGTAGTTCCACATCTATACCTGAATGTAGGAATATACTTACATGATATTTACTTACATAATTGTCCTTGCCATTCTCAACGAACATGGATGTGTTTTTGCAACAAAAGTTATGTACAACGTATTTGAACAAGTGTCATATAAAACAAAACAATGTGTATGACGCAGAAGCTATTTCCTAATATGACACGTAATACCTTAACTACTGAAATAAACGAGTACAAGACACAAATTAATTTTCCGGCACAGAAAGCATTCAAAACATCCATTGTTCCAACACAATGAGAAATTACCCAAACTGGGCCTACAACAATGAAAAATTGGGTAAACCAACGCAACGCCAAAATCCGTGTTTAGTGATGTGATGCAATTTAAGTCAGTGTGGGTTACGATCGATTGTAACGGATGGAAAACGATTTATGTGAAATCGATTTTTATGTGAAATTTATGTACTACACACAAGTTGATGTAACACCTGATAAGCGTCTATAGCATGTAATTCACGGTGACGTATTGTCACTCGAAAGCTCGAAAATCAGAATTGACCATTTATACGACAATAAGCGTAGAATATCGATCATTCTTGATCCTCACACCAAGGCGAACGTTGAAGACTTCGTGACCCTATAACGAAATCTTCAGCGTCTGTTTGTATGTCTATCCTACATGTATAAAGGGATGTATTTTTGCGAACTAAGTCTGAAATGTCCACGTAATACGATCATAATCGATAACACAATCGATATTATGGAACCCACAGTGAAAGATTTCGAATCAAACTTAAACGGTTTATTATGTTCAAACTATTTTTAGTTGATGATCACGCTAGCTTATTCATTAGATCCAGAAATATGTAAAACCTTTAATTTAATAAAAATCTTCAGTACTTTGCCTACAGTATTAGTACTTTAAGAAGATACTGAAGATTTATTGATAAATATTCTAATTTATTTTTTGCTTGTTCACAGGTAATGAGATACTTCATCAAGGTGGCATCCCACCATTAGTTTGGTAAATAAACAGGGAAATGGTTTTAAGAAAGAATTTTAACATTTTTTTTTACCCATGGACATGCAGTCAAATTGAACTTCTAACAGTGGTATATATACATAAATAAATGTACTCAGCCGGTACTTTATGTACCGTTTACACATGTAATATGCCATCGGTATTAATTTGATTTGTGTCGAAGGGAACAATGCACACAAGTATACCATATCTCTAAGTGGAACGTCAGTACAGGATTTGTCACTACAATTAAGAATAAGAATAAAACGCTCCATAGTTGTCGTGGCATTGCTTCACATAAACTTTTAAAAACTCCCAAATGTTTACTTTTTTTTTCTTACTTCTAATGTTAATCGATTGTTCTCATCACTACGCATCGACTGACCCATATCGATCGCTTCCTCGATTTACAATCGGCCACTGTGGCCGAGTCACAGAACACAGAGCAACGGTATTTAGGCTGACCACACGCCTTAGCCCACAGCACCCGATCCGTGCTGTTGATGTGACCCTAAACTGGATTGGGTTGATATCAAAATATTTCAATTTATTTGCGTAACATAAAGTTTTCATCGGGTTTTGAATTGCTACTGAAATGGTAAGATTCAACTTATTTTAATATTTACTTCGGTATTGGAGTGAAACATTTTTAGAATTTAATCTCAATTAATATTTATTTGGTTTATAAGAAATAGGTAATAATGAGGATGTATTAACGTAAATTGGTTTATTATGAGTATTTACTCATCTCTTCATATCTCGCAACTTATGCGTACAAGCTTAAATACCAGGAATTCAATGAAAGTTATGATTAAAATAATCTATTTATTCCATTAGGTGTGTCACAAAACCCTGTACAGAATTTCATTTATTGAAAGAGATTTTTCATGGTAATATCAATAAAATTGATGAAATTTAAATATATTGATGTAAAATTAAACAAGAAATACAATTATGAAAAAGAAAACATTTTGAAATGCAGAAGCAAATCCTTTTTATATGATATCTTTCGTGAGATCGTGATTGGATCTGTTTCATTTATATTATAGTCGCTTGATTATTTAATTAAGAACGTACAAGCAGGTTGTGCGAAATTCGAGCAAAGAAACAAAATACAACTGAATTGTAGATAGACTGAATGTGAAACCCATCCAATCACACCGCGGGAATCATTCAACGATCGTCGGGCGATGTCAAACGTGGCTTAGCAAGAAAAAACGCATGCGGTACTGTCAACGGATCGTATCGGCCGCAGTGAGTAAAGGCCTATCACAGTGTACTAACGGTAGGTAATCTTCGCCAATAAGTTATGCAATGATGAAACATAGCACAACAAAGTACTACATCAGCAGATCAACATAGAGATTTAATTCTCAAGATTTATATGAGAGACTGCGAGACATTTTATCGCGATTGTATGTCACCAAGGCTGAGTAAATTTGTCAAGGTCATTCCGGTCAGCAATATTATGGTTCACTTGATCTAGGTTTCGACTCCCACCCAGAATAAACATGTGTGATAAATATAAATATCTGTTCTGTGTCTGGGTGTCAATATGTTTTATATATATTGTATTATATAAACAAGGTATTTACAAGGTTCGCGGACGCGGGGGCCGCGGAAGAGTAAAACACCGTTTTCGTAGCTCCAGCATAAAGGTGCTGAGCAGGAAGACCAGGGTAGTTTTAGTCGGATCACGCCCGACATAACCGCCCCGTCCTCCCCCGGACGGAGCGGTATACGTAGGTAATTCCACCCAGGAAAAAAAAAACATATTTTAAAAATTAGTTTCAGTGAATTTTTGCTAGAAATCAATAATCATGCTCATACTCATTTATTAAAATCTAGAGGAACTTTACGGTAATACAAATGGTTCATACTACTATAAAATTCATAAATATAAATTCCAGTCTTTAACATACAGTAGCCTTTCAAAACGGACAATGGAAATATAAAGCATAAATCTTTATTTCAAATTTAAGTTTGGTTATCGATAGTCAAGGTGAAAAATACGCAGACAAGTCATTGCCTTTACGTTACGTAAAATCAATATTTTCCTATAGAAAAGCGTTTCTCACAATAAAACGCGTAAACTCAGATAAGTGTACTTAGCAAGTTCTTCCGCCATTTGCCAATACGTATGGAAATTTCTCGAAACTTGTTCAGAAACCCATTTTTAGTTAGTCAAAGTTTTTGCGTAGGCTCGGTTAATATCAAATCAATTTCTGGTTTCTAAAGTGTTTTGCTCCCTTGAAATCAGTTGTGCTGTGTAATCACTTGTAATGTTCTCTACAGATCATTTGAGTTAAGCAAATCTCCGTCTGGTCAATAGCTGGATGGGTGCCCATTTAATGGCATTTGATCTAAACGCTTCCGTGCTTCGTAGGGTAAGATGTTGGGCCAGGCTATTCTAATCTTGGAGGGTCCAGTTGCTCGCGTCCGTAGGTGTGTACCCTTTGATTACCTACACATACCCTCTGGGTGGTACTAAAGGAGCAACCAAAAGTAGCAGTAGAACTTGTGCCAAGTTCGTCCGGAGAGGTGCTGTCACCACATCTGGAATCTGCCGCCAAGCAGTAGTGGATTCATAACTGTGTTCCGGTGGAAGGGTGTGGCTGCCGGTGAAATCGCATGCGCATGAGACATATCATCCCCGTCTCGGGTGACGGACGCAGCGGGATGAATGTGACTCAGTAAAGATTAGGATCTCATACTGAGTCGCACGCATTACTGTTGTCATGGGCGAGGGTCACCACTTACCATCAGGTGGGCCCTCAGCTCGTTCCTTCACTTATTCAGATAAAAAAAAAAACGATTAAACTGAGGCTTTTGGGCGGCTAGAAAACACTGACACCAGAGTTTGCCACTCACACAAAGAAGTTGTAATTTTGACATGAAAATAAGATAAAGATAAATTTATTTCTAGGTGCAAAAGGAACCGTTTCTTTGTAACGTTATTAAGCAATTAATGTTGCTTGACTAATCAAACAAACCTTAATTAATATAACAATCTTGCTTTGTTACCATGCTGCTATATAATACTAAAAAGTTGTTGATTTTAGTTAGAAAACCGTACTCCGTCCTAGAGTTAAATGCGTTATGCAGGGTATTTTTTTTATTATTGTTAAACCCTAATGGATTTTAATGGTAAACCCTTTTGCCTCGCCGTAACACAGTTTCAACTACGAGTAGTGCAAACGGTAATGTTTTTCTAACTATTTCTTTACGTCATTGCTTTTTGCCAACTGTTTTACTGTGTGTTAAAATTCCAAAAACAGATTGAATACACAATCTTTTAACTGACCGTAAGCACATACCAAGTTTTTACCACAATACTTTTTATCCCGAAAAGTTAATTGTTTTAGTGACTTCACAAATCACTCTGCTGTCAGTTTTTTTCCGCACGTTTAATGTTGACTTTTAACCGTGGGTAACACAGCGGGGCCTAGCTAGTATTCTGATATAACAATGCTTTAAAGCTATCAACTATCCAACTTAGCTTAAGACCTGGAAAATTCTCATAGATCTCTTGTTATCTAAATAAAACCTTAAAAGTAAGTTTACACCATACGACCCTCAAAATGATTCAATCAATGTTGAATTTGACACGTGGAGCTCGGTTACATTTCGTAAGCACTGGACATTAGCGTGTCGTAGAAGCCTCTTTAGTTACATGCAAGTGTTAATAAGAATATGGCGTAACTTTAGATTTGGTGCAAGGAGAGACCCAAATCTTTAAAGTATATTTGATGTGATATATCTATTCCATCCGTACTAGCCTCTAATGTTCCCACTGCAGGGACACCGGCCTACTATCGATAATTGAGAGTGAATAGGCTCTGATTTACCACGGGAGACCAATCCAGAGGTGTCACATGAATTCGAATTTTTTGGTTCGAAGGCATGTAAGTTTCTTCTCCATGTTTTCCGTCATCGTTTCGAGAATGTGGTATTGCAAAAACTCGTTGGTGCCTGTATGGGTTATATATCTATTGCCTCTCAATATTATTAAGTCGAAAGTATGTGTGTGTGTATATGTTTGTTACTCCTTCACGCATACATTAGTTGATTTTACATTTGAATCGACACTGCGGAAAATATCTAAGTAATACGTCATTCACAACCTGCAATTTCATTGCGCTATTTGGGTGGCAAACGACTCACTTTCCGAAAAATAAAATTTTAGCGGCTCCAGCGGTTTAAAAATGATAATTTGGTCACATTACGACCACTGAAATTCCAGGCATTAATACTGCAGGCCTGCATTAAATATGCTTTAGTACTTGAAGACAGGATGAGTCCTAAATGCAATGATGAATGAGTGTTTTTTTTTTATGGGGCAGACGAACAGTCTGGCCTCCTGATGGAAAGCGGTCACCGTCGCCCATAGATAACTGCAACACCAGAGGCAATGTTGATGCGCTGCCGGCCTTCACAAATCTTTCAATATTTGATTCAATAGAGTTCACAAATCTTTCAATATTCAATAGACGTGTGACATTTGTGAATCTGAATTTTGCTCCCAATATTTCTGCAGACTACAAGCTGATACGGACTACACAGCCAACCTGTTTTAAATTAAACTGTCTGTGTCATACGTCAGTGTGGCCGCAGCATTACGCTCAGTAAGATATGAATAAGCAATAATAAGCATTCCCAATTTTTACCCGACTGCAACAAGAGACTTTTTTTCGAGTGAATGTATGTACTATTATATAAATATATATTTCTTTGGCACGCTCTGTAGAATAAACGACTTGATGGTTTCGTTAGGTTCTTAATTGTGAGATTAAACGTTGTTATTGTTGCAGTATTGTTTCAAAATTATACAAATTAAAATGGCCGATTTTGGGTGCCATATTATGTCTTCATGAAATTGTTTTTCCTCAAAACCTATCCAGTGTGGTATCATATCTTTGTAAGCCATTTATAAAACCCATACAGGGTACAATTTATTTATATAAATGTAATTTAGTTCGTTCAGTCGGGTTTTTTTTCCTTTAATTTCTTAAGTAAACTTATCTCAGAAAGTTTCACGAAAATATACGCTTTTCGGCAGAGTCACATTCTCCGTCAAGTGGCATTTCATCTTGGTCGTGGACAGGATCATTCATAACAATTTTCCATACCCATATACGATTTAATTAATTGTATTGGTTTTTGTCTTTTAAAGTCACCAGTGTGCCGTAAATCTTGCCGTTTAACCTACTTATCCCATCCTGTACAGTGACACCGACTAGGTTAAAAGCAGGCTAGTGACTAGAATGCCATTTACTCGAGTGCATAATATAGGTATTAAATTTTATGGCGCTGGGTCTTAAAACACAGTTTTATGACTGTGAAAAAGTATGAAAGTGGCCGGAATTATGCGAGAAAATAATAATAATAAATAATGAGGCAATAAAAAATATCTTTTACGTTACGTATGTGTCCGTATTGCGCCGACCATGATAATTTATTTCGGTTTTGTCTTCTAGTTGTCTCTAATTCATTATCATGGTTCAATGCTATCGCCAGACAACCACGATTGTAGCGATAATCACTCAATGCAATGATTTGATCATTTTATGTAGGAAATATAAAAACTGCAGCAAATTGTAGCAAGCAGGAAATGTATAGTTTGTCCAAACAATACTTGAGATGCTTGACAAAACATAAGCAAGTTTAGAATTTTTATAACTTGCGTTATATTTTTGACAGCCGCTGCCGTTCTAGTAAGCTGGCATGCTTGTTAACTGCCACGTGTGGGTAGGCCTTTTTAAGTTACCAACTATGGGCCACAAAAACCCACCGCTTTTAAATTATGGGCTCGGTGGTTGTTTTCTCTCATTTAAGGCGTCATATTATTCACTTGTGCACGTAAAACGGCCGGTGTGGGCAATTTGGCAGTTCTTGCGAAAGTTGACACTTAAAATGCGCACGCTTCGATTGAGAAGTTGTGTGACTTCATAACTTTGCATGAGAAGAAAATTGTATGATTATGTTGACAGTTTCAAAGTTATGGTGATGGGAGTGTTGGCAAAATGAATTACTCTTTTAAATAACAAATAACTATGTTTGCAGACAAACTAACATGATATCATGAAAGTTTTCTTTTTGAGTATAACCCTTGATGATATGGACATGTACTCAAAAACCGTTCTCACTGCAAAATCAAAATGTAAATTTGGTGAAAACCGACTGAATATACAAAGTAAAAAGACTATAAAATATATGTATTTGGATTGTACCTATACCTACTCCAAAAAGGGGTCAGTGATATTTATAATACCAAACGTGTACGCTCCATTCAATAAAATACTCGCACCTTGTACGCAGGTCAAAGTACAATAACAAAATTATACCCAATACATCAAACCATAAATTCCGCGAAGTATATTTTTACGACTGCTATACAAATTTGTTTATAACCCACTGTTAGCTTAGGATCAGCCCCACTTGGAGCCGCAAGGCCGTGCGGAAACGCAAAATCGACTCAATAAAACCGCTCACCTGAGACTTATTTTTTTTTTACAGTTTCCAACCTTTCTTACCGAGCCGCGATATTATTCAATTACGTTTTATTATCAACTCCGAACTTGAGATACAATTTATCACTGATTTTATTACAGCAACTACCGTTAAGGTCGTTTTGGAAATAATCATGTTCGCGCGCTGTCACGTCTGTAATTCGCATTGCTTCTTTCGTGTTTTGTGTATTATGAGCAGTAAAGTTTTGAGTTCAGTATTACACACGTTGAATTCAGTAACATAACTGTTCTTAATGATATGCTCTTTTCGTTATTTCAATTCGAGATTTGCGACATGGGTCTTTCCGTAAGTACTAAAAATATACCTTCGCGAAATTTGTAGCTAATGAGCTTCCTAAATAGCATCTTTGTGCTTATTAGACAACAGAAGACGGTAATTGTTTTTTGTTTTCTTAAAATCTAGAGGTGGACATTAGCAAAAACCGAATTGAAAAATTGCCAATTATTAATCTGATCTGGTAACACCGCAATCAATATTAGCTCCTATACACGCTAGGTATCCAATCATTGCGATTACGATATTGATGAGATTGACCGAATAATATTAAATAATCGATTAGTTGCAGGAAAACAGAATTCTATTTCCGATTAAATTATTTAATTATGGACTATTAACTATGGGCCCTCGATAACTCGAATAGATATCGATCATCGGCGACTGAATTGAAAATTGGTGTCTGCCGTCAAAATTATTTTATCAGCCGAGTAAATTATTTAAGGCGAAAGTACATTAACTCTGACATTGGCAGAATTTGTGTGGCTAAAGACACAAGACCAAAAAGAAAAAGAAATTATTTAAGAAATACAAACGAATCACATGGTTGACAACTTGTCATAACATTTTGGATACAGTATCATAATCTAAATGATATCATTTTGATTCCGAAGTTAGCTGCATAATGTTGTTGTCTCTATCGTCGTCTGCACAATGGTAAAAGACAACGATATTTTTTGGCCACTATCTGCTAACTTTAGGGCCGACAAGTTAAGCTTGTCTAACTGTACGCTTTGTTATTACGGACTCGTCCGATTTTGGAATGTTTTTGTTTGGTGCCGCTTAAATGAGGGTTGTATGTAGAGGACCAAAGCTTCGAATATCCATGAAAATGTTGATTATTTTAAGGTTTTAGTTGAATTAATTTTAATATTTTTAGACTCCGCACAGTCCTTTTATAATCGGTCCGACAAATTGTCAGTAAATATAAACGTGTTTAATAATAATAATACGTGAGATGAAACGTTGCACGAAAAGCAGGTTATAGAAAAATCAGGGAAATATGTCCGATTTTGTCGGAAATATTGGTGGAGTAGAAGATAAGATATACCCCGCCGTCACCCGACAATTTGACGTACGACGATTGTCGGACGATGGCCTCGCAGGAAGGTGGTATAGGCTTACATTTCCTGACAATTATCCGTTCACATATTAAACCAGCGGTACTTTTTAATTTATGTATCTATGAAAAATAAGTGTAGGTTTTTACTTTGTAACCGACTTAAAGAAAAGGATGGGTTATCAATTCGGATGTAACCTATGCGATTTTTTTTATTACTTTCCTTATGGTGTAAAACTAGTGACTAAGGTATTGAAGTCGGTTAATTCGACTTTTCAATCAGTTATCTTTAATTATTAACAAATTTGATTTAAATAATAGATATGGAATCGGAAAATGTAATCGGTGCTCGATTTTAATTAAGATAATCCTTCCATTAAGAGTTTCTTGCTTATTCTTGCACATATTTATTAAAAAAGTGACGTTTCCAATTATTATTTAAAGAATTCAACGCAAATAAAGTATTTTGTTGTGGACTTGTGTATAAAATATGAGTCTCTCATTAAGGAAACAGAGACGGTCAGCCATCACATCTGTATATCAAAGACAACTAGTAAAGCCGACAACGACGTCTGTGGGCGGGTGATGGTACCCAGATGTCGGCAAATGATACCTACACAATGTTTCGGGTGCTTCTCCGTTCGACCCAAGATTTTTGCTACCAAATCGACCCAAAACATTTGATTCAAATTACCCTTTGCACTTTTTCCTAACTAGCTGCGCCCCGCAGCCGTGTTACCCGCAGTTGGACTTTCTACGGGAACTGTACATTTTTCCGGAATAAAAAGTAGCCTATGTGCTATTCCAGACTATAATCTATCTCTGTGCTAAATTTCATCCAGGTCCGATCAGCGTGATTGAGTAACAAACATCCATCCTTAGTTAAAATTTTCGCGTTTATAATATTAGTAGGATAGAATTTCTATTGTTTAAATTTAAATAAATGATATAGTGAAATACTAAAATAGAAGAACTAGTAGACACAAAATGTAGATACTTATCTATGTAGATAAAACAAAGAGGTACAGTTACATATTTTTCATATAATATTTGTTACAAAATTTTGACGGAACTATCTGAGGTCCCACCTGGTGGTAAGTAGTAATGCGACTCAGTCAGAAGATTTGGATCTTAGACCGAGTTGCATTCATCCCGCTACTTCCATCACCCGAGACGGGGATGATACGTCTTATGCGCATGTGAGTTCACCGGCACCCAAACCCTTCTAGCGGGACACAGTAATGCTAGCAGTACTGCTTGACAGCAGATTCCAGGTGGCAGTACCTCTCCGGACGAACTTGGCACAAGTTCTAATAATATACATAGATAAACTAGCAGAGTATCTCATATCTTAGACATAATAATATAATAGTTGACGTGACGGTAAACGGTATGACGCCCTCTTATACCATCTTTCACATCTGCCGGTCATCTCGTGACGGCTGAATATTTTTTATCTGTTTCTATATCTCTTTACTAAGTATACATGCTAACATTAACTAAACAAAACTTTTAAAATTTGATTTCACGAAAATTACGCACGAATCCAACTGTTATATGAAAAGTTTGTTGAATAATACGAGCTAGCCAATTGTAATAAAATTAATTTTCCCACAAACTTGTGAGGCCTTGAGAACGTACGTGTGTGATTTTATTTAACATGTGAGGTCACGTGATAATTACTAATTATAAAGGTATTATGGTAGTCATTTCATGTTTCCAAGCATTAAAAAAAAGCACCAAACAATTTGTTGAAATTGAAACGCGAGGACATGCGGAGGATGGCATCATCACTGCGAATTAAAACACCATCTATTTAAAATAGGGGCACCTGATTGTCATCTGCGCAGGGCATGCGTTGGAGGAGGAAATAGTGGAGCATGTAGTCATACATTGCGCAGACACCAAATAAATCAGAGGAAGAACAGACTTACGAAGACTAATAGGATTTTATTTTTTTTATTTTCCTGAGGAAACGCTGAAACAGTGCTGCCAATAACAACAGGGTCCTTCTGATTGTTTGTAATATGGGAATCAAATTACTAATAATATACCTATTTTTATCCAGAAACAGAAAAACATCTACGTTTGTCACAAAATGCTTGACATGGGTGATAATCGAACCTGCGCGCAGAAGGTAGAGTTCGAAAATCAGTGGAGCCATTTACCGGGTTTTAAATTCTGTATCTTTTCTATATACCTAAAGAATTTAATAGTATTGTTTATAATTTTTAGTTAAAGTTAAATTTAGTTATAATAGTTTCATTTACTCTAGGTAGCTAGACGTAAGTTCAACCTAATGTTTTCAAAGCGCAGGCGGTGATGTGTGGCATCGTTGGTTCATGATTTATGTATTTTTAAAGTACCCACACTGCTAGAACATCCGACAAAGACGTGGAATGCGCGCGACATCTGAATGTCAAATGAGGTTTAAGGCAAAGGCTTTGCTTGCGGCAAATTGTAATAAAACTTACCAAAAAATCACCTAAACACTCGTTAAACTTTGTCTTAGAATCCATTAAAAAGGGACAAAATAAATTAAAGGCGGTCTTTTAGGTCGGCTTCCAAAAATGAAGAAGTTATTATATCAAAATAGGAAGGTTTTATTTTCTGTTTGCTACACTATATCTGCGCTTATAACCGTAGCGATATTATTTTTTAATGTGAATTGGTGACGGTACGTTCTGAGAGCCCACCTGGTGGTAAGTGGCGACCCCCACTCATGACAACAGTAAAGCGACTCAGTATAAGATTTGGCTCATACACTGAGTCGCATTCATCCTGCTGCGTCCATCAACCGAGACGGCGATGATACGTTTCATGCGCATGTGATTTCACCGGCACCCACACCCTTCCATCGGAACACAGTAATGCGAATTAGTATTCGACAACTGTTTGACGACAGATTCCAGGTGTGGTGGCAGTACCTCTCCGGACGAACTTGACACAAGTTCTACTGCTACCACTACCGATTTGTGAGTGATTTCTTAATTTAAAACTAGATCTTCAAGCGATTGTTCTTAGACATGTTTCAACAAAATCGGTTCACCAAATAATAAAATACCAATCTAAAACAAACAATCACTCACAGACACTTTAGATTTATTTACTCTTATCTTATTCCAAAATCAAACCGAGGTCGTATAATATTTGCTTTGGTTTCCAAATATCCGCGCCTTAAGAGGTCAATTGTCAATCACACGTTGACATTCCTTCTAGTACGTGCTCATAGAGCATGTGAAACGTCACGCGTAGAGACGCATTGAGAATTATTTTTTGAGTTGAGTTCTATTAGACGGCTCTGTAGCTATACACTTAAATATTAACCAAATTAAAAATACATAAATATTAATTTGCTTTTCGATAAAAATACATTACACTGAATTAATATACTCAGTGAGTCTTACATATTTTGAAGAGAAAAACGGGGATTGCCTGACTCCCACGAATTTTTTTTTTTTTTCACTTGTATTATAATCTACTTTTTCCTTTCACTGTATTTGACTTGAACAATAGATTTGTTTATTCATTTCGAGGGCGGATGAAAAATAATTAAACTAAATCGATCCAGTAACTGGAACCACGGTCCCAATACTTAGTGGTCCCAGTCAACGGAAGCCTCGAGATTTTGCAACAAATGAGGTAGAATATAAACTAGTCGCAGTCTAACACCATAAACAGAAGAAACAATTGTAACATAAAACTTACCGACCATTAACCTACAAAGTAACTTCATACATGCATTTAAATACTTTAAACTTCTGTTGACATTCCTGTTAAATGTTCTCATCTATGTAAATGTCAAGACAAGATAATAATCAAGATGTAAAACGATATCTGTCGTTTTATTTTCCACTAGGAATTCAGAGGTAATACAACTAATACTAACGCAGGGTATGAGTGTGTAAGCGTTTATACATATAATATAATTGTTAAGAACTTTTAACCCTTCTTATGAATCAACATCGATAACAATCGATTTGATTTGAAAAGAATCGATCTGAATCGAATGAAGAATCGATTTGATTTGCCCTTCATTATGAGCGAAACATAGGGTATTAAAGTATAGTCGGTGATTTTGATAAGTGTATTTATACACGTCTAAGCCTCAAGTGGGCGTGACGTCATCAAAAAAAACCCATACAATAATTAAAGACGGATATAAACCACTGGGAAAAGCCAGAGGAAAAGGAAAGGAAGCAGAGCCGTAATGGGTTACTTTTTATCTTGTGGGTTACTATAAATAAATAAATATTCGTGGATATTTCATCATTACTTAGCCCCAAACTACGCATTGCTTGTAATATGGGATTCATAATTCGTAATTCTTTATTGTACACACACACATGAAAAATAAAGGAAACATAAACTATTAACAAAGAGTATGTACAAAGGCGACCTTAAACCTATTAAGAGTTCTCTTCCAGCAAACCTTTGAGGCTAATGAGAGGTGATTTTTTATCCAGATACGCATAAAAATAGATATAAATATTATTAACGCATCGCAGAAAGGTAGCAGTTTTTATGATATCAAATGAAGTACAAGCGCTGTACTTAGTTATGAGAACGCGTGATCTCGTGGAATAGAATGTCATCCTTTAATGTTCCCACTGCTGGGAAACCGGCCTACTCTCGTTAATTGACAGTGAATGGGCATTGATCTACCACGGAAGCCCAATCCGGATTGGTGGATATTACATGTGTTCGAATTTTTGGTTCTTAGACATGCCGGTTTCCTCACGATGTTTTCCTTCACAGTTTTGTCTCCATCCTCTAGTATGAGTCGTCACAAAAATGTTCTTTACTTAATGGCCGAACATTCGTGATAATATGTTTGTGGCCCACAACGTATGTTTCAGAATCCATTACATTACGGCATAAACATTATTTAGGTTAAATTGTTTCTTAAAAGTGTACAAATACCAGTTTAAAAGCACCACGCTACCCTACTCTTGACTAGTGAGAGTGAATAAATATCTACCGGCTCTAAATCCTGTTATAAATGGAAACAAACACGCAAAGTGTCGGAACATCTGCGATAGCCAACCGTCTTGGAAATTCACCCAGTTACTGCGATAGGAATACATATGCAAATATATCTGAGTAATTATTAATATATGGTATAGGGTATGGCTAGGCTAGATGCCGTAAGTTGAACGAAAGCAAACTTCTAAGTCTGAACTTAGGTGATTTTGATTTTTACTATGCAATTGATAATGGAGTTTGCATACTCTGCTTTATATATATATGTGTTTTGTTTTTGTTTGGAAAAATAAATGATATTAAGCGACGAACTTTTTACTATAATATAATATTAAAAAAAATCAAGCTATTTTGCATAATGGTCAAACCAGTATGGTCTCCAAAGTACTTTTAAAAGAAAAATTATTATTATTTTAGAAATTTTGTCGTTCCTACTATAAAGCTAATAACATCAAACCAAAAAAAATATTATAGGTAAGGTGATATGCGTAAGAAAGGAGTGAATACTGAGATGACGTCTGACAGGGAAATGGAAAAAAAATACCTGCTGTGCCGACCCTACTTAGTGTGGGATAAGGACAGGTATATGATGATTAGGTATACAACTGTTTCATTCATTCTTAATATATTGATATTAAGGATGAATGAAACAGTTAATATATTGATAATGCTTTTAGCGTTAAGTCCACCTTTTGTTATATATTTTAAATATGTACGTGCAATAAAGTGTCAAATAAATAATAAATAAATATTTCACCTATCTCTTACTCTTACTCTTACTCTGAGGATAAATCCATTAGCATTTTGTAACTGTCTTATCTCCTTCAGCTAATTGTTAGCAATTCTATTTGTTACTTAGTAACGTGTGTGATATATTTTGTTAGTTTTGTGAGTTAATTACTTAGAAGTGCTAATGTTTATGTACATACATCCGTGTCCGTTAAGCCAACACTTTTAAGGATTGATACTTTAATACATATTTGTTATTACACAAATTTGTTTGAGTGTATTAGTGCCTTAAATAAAATATCTTCCGTTTGGAAGTAGCTTAAGTTTTTGTTTGCGACTGTAGGTGATTACTCTTAGGTGAAAATGGATCAACCCAAATAAGCAGAAGAACTGGAGACGGGTTTTCTGATTCTACACCTGGCAAGCCACTACAGAGGCGCATTCACGTGATGTGTTCCGGTGGGTGCCGGTGAAATTACAGGTGCACGAGTCTATGAAACGTTACATCTCTGTTACAAAGTCACACGCAACGGGATGCGACTAATTCGTATTGTCGTTGCTTCTGGGTGGCGGTAACCACTTAATATCAGATTACAGTACGCACTTAAAAACAACTTAGTGAGTGGTGTTGAGAGTATAATTTGCATGCATTGTGTAGTATTTAAAAAAAACATGGTGTTACAAATACAGTGAGCTTTACCATAGCAGAATATTTATTAGAATCCTAATATATGAAATACCAAAATTGTTTGTACCTATGTCCGTTATAGACTTTGAAACTATCCAACCGATGTGCCTTAAACCTACAACAAATAATTTTACATTTTCTGTTGTGGTTTCAATTGTGAAATCAGTTGTGAGAATAACAAATTTGGCCCATGAAAATGAAAATATTCCACTCCGAATATACACAGCCCGTATGCAATGCAAAATGTTACAATTGTTCTTACGTAATAAAAATACCATTATATAGTTTAATGGTTCTCTAATAGACTACAACAAATACTTTTTTCATTTTCAGTTGTAGTCACAACTTAGAAAAAAAACATTGGTTCTATAAAATGAGGCTATAAATTCCACTAGTTCCGAATGTACATAGCCCGCATGCAATGCAAAATGTTACAATTGTTCTTACTAACTAACAATACCATTATATAGTCTAACGGTTATCTAATTGACTACAACAAATACTTTTTTCATTTTCAGTTGTAGTCACAACTTAGAAAAAAAATATTGGTTCTATAAAATGAGGCTATAAATTCCACTAGTTCCGAATGTACATAGCCCGCATGCAATGCAAAATGTTACAAATTGTTCTTACATAGTAACTATACCATTCTGCAGCCGTACAGTTATCTAGCAATCATTTCTCCACGCCATGCTGTCTCGGCAGCTTAGCGGGTGCAGCTCAGAGATAACAGCTGCAAAACTTTTATCTTGTTACCATCTTTGAACATGGTATGATGTCGTTTGATACATTACCCGAATGACCTATTAAATGTTGGACTTGGCGAGAGTTTGTATTTAATTTATACAACTGTAGTGTTAATTTATAGTTTATACTTTTATAACTCACTGTGTTTTATTTTATTTAAGTAAGTTTAAGAAACTTATTTTGAACCTAAATTTTAGGGGCACTTTGGTCCCCCCCGCGGGTTCCCGCCTTGTCGGGGCGGGGGGGCTTAGTAACCGTGGTTGGGCTGCCCACGGTGAAGCCAAGAGGAACCCGGGAGGGGCTGCTCCTTTAGGCTTTGCCTCCAAGCCGACTAGGAGCGGCCACAGTAGGTGGCGGTGCCTTATGGGGGGCACCGCAACTGAGGCGGGCTGCGGTGTCGTATGGGCGGCACCGCAGCTGAGGGTTAGGGGCCGCGGCGGGAGAGGAGTGCCGGTATAGCGGTGCGCCGCTCTCCCTACCTTCCGCGGCCACGGCGGGGTCGCCACCGTTTGATGGCGGACGCGGTGGGGCCGCAGGGGAAGAGGAGTGGTGGTATTGAGAGGCGCCACTCTCCCTATCCTCTGCGGCCGTAGTGGCAGGCGACGGGGCCACATATCTGACCCGTCGCATGGGGA
Source organism: Aplocera efformata (assembly GCA_921293045.1). Taxonomy (NCBI): domain Eukaryota; kingdom Metazoa; phylum Arthropoda; class Insecta; order Lepidoptera; family Geometridae; genus Aplocera; species Aplocera efformata. Next base: position 7,473,973 of record OV121057.1, read on the forward strand.
CCTAGGGCGTCTGACACGGGGTAGTCTGACGTCCTATCGCTGGCATGGTCCCCGAGGTGGTTGCGACGCGCCTCGTGTCCTGGCGTGTCGTGGCGAGGGAGGATGGTGGCATTGCCATCCCAAGGAGGGTCCGGAAACGGGCAGCTGCGGCGGGATCGCGGATGTGTGTATAAACGTTCCCGTGTTCCCGCCACTAAGCGGCAGAGGAGGACACCGTGGAGTTTTAGTGGGTAGTCCCACATAACCGCTCTGTCTCCCCGTGGCAGGGCGGTATGCTAAGACATTTCTCCACGGAAAAAAAAAAAAAAAAAAAAAAAAAAAAAGGGGCACTTTGGTATATCGATAAACTCATATAGAGCTTCAAAAAAAATTATTTGGTTATTATGAATTTACCAAAATTAAATTAAAAAAATCTGCATAAAATAGAATATTTTTTTTTTTAAATTGGTAGCCTGATTTTTTGTATTATAATTCTGTAATTCATGGGTATTTTGTAGCAAAAACTCATTAGTGCATTTCTGTATTCGATAATAGCAATTATTAAAAGCAACAATTAGTAAATATAACAGTTACAATATAAAAAAATATGTGGGTAAAATATTTTACGATAAAAACACAATTTTACATAATATTACAAAGCTTTTTTGCAAAACTATGTCAAAGTTTCTCAACAGCTCATGTGGGCGACACTAGCAAAATGATTTATCGCGACAAATACCTACTCGCCTATACTGTGGACCAGCTGTTCTGCGACACTGTCAAAGAGTAGGTCACGGTCACAAGGCTAGATATGGACAGATTAGTCGTTGGATTCTATCAAAGCAAATATTTGCCTTTGAACCCATTTATGGGATTGTTTTGAGGTCAAGCGCATGCAAGATGACGAGAGCATAGTGGCCAAGTTTTGACGGCTTTGGCGGTAGCTTAAATGCTAATAACCCTTTTTTTTATTTTAATTAATTTTTTTTTTTCAATGGGGAAATTCTTTGCGTATTTGCGCCTTGGGGTGGCTTGGGGTTATGTATCTCCCCCAACACTGCTCAGAAATAGTAGTGCTGGGGGAATACACACTAAAACCCCCTTGGTGTACCTACACTACGCCTTCACGCTGGGGTTACGAATACGGTAGTTGCTAATAACCCTGCCTTCTAAGCGAGGGTGTTAAGTTCGATCGAGGCCCTGTGAGATCAGAAAAGGTTTAGTGCCAAAAAAATTCTTTCTTGGATCTGAATTTCAATTAAAATTCTGTGTTAACTTGAAAAAGTTATGCGCAATAGACACAAAGTTTGTCCCAGCCGGGAGTTAAACCCTGGACCGCTCGCTTTACAGGCTGAGTTACTATCTACTAGGGTACGCAACTTTGAAAGTAATAAATTCTGTGTCATAAATACCGATTGAAGAACGCAAAACATTATAAAAAAGTCGCTTTCTTCGATTTAGAACCTTTTTTGATTTCATTAGGCTGTCAATTAACACTCTTACTACCTTAGCTTAAGTAATTAAAATACGTAATTGAAGTTATTTAATGATCGATTAAATAAGCATGTTCAAGGCTAGACGAGGAGCAAACACATTAAAATACACAAAAGATTGATGACTTGTTGTAAAAGCCAAGGTAAGGATATTCATATGACTTTCAAGCTTGGCTCGCCGCAGTATATGTTTTTATATAATTATAGTGGATAGCAGGAAAATAGTCACTGATATACATGGACATCTGCAAAACCAGTGGCAATGATGATGCGATTCCGGCTAATAAATAAATATTAATGGGCTTTAGAATAGAATATTTATTCAGCAATACTTAAAAACTTATATAAGTAAGATAATTTACAATTTAGTGTATTATTTTAAGCGGAAGTATGTCATTCTCACAAAACACCAACACCCCAAAACTAAGCATAGCTGTACTATAGGAACTAGACGACTACTGGTAAGATATTTTCATTTGTAAGTCTAATATTATACAAAAACAAATAAATAAATAAAATTTAATGATCTATCTGTAATGTCTAAATAATAGCTTTTTACTAAATGCATATTAAAGTATATACGGTAATTATAACCTAAAAGCATTTTTTTATTTTTATTTTTGTCTGTTTATTCCGTGTAAATTTTGGCAGATAGCTGATGTTATAAGAAGTAACTAAGGCTACGAAAATAAACCAGGGTTTCAAGCCGAAAATTGTTCCATACCACGCGGATCAAGTCGCGGGGAACAGCTAGTTCATACATACCTCAAATACATATTAACACCCAGTCACAGAGTAAACATCTATTTTCGGCACCCAAATGTTTGTTCTAGGTGAGAATCGAACCTGTAGCGCAGAAGACAGAGCCAGTGTAGGCCAGTCAGAATTTTCTAACTGTCCAAGCCTTCCATTTGGGTAGAAACATCTCCATGCACAATGGTTTCCTTTTAACGTGCTCGGTTTAAGGTCATCGGGTTGACATTCATTTTTCAACTAACTGTCCACGTCAAAGTGCATTGTGACCGCGATGGCCTATTGGGCAATAGACCAAGTCAGCAGAGCTTAAGAGCCAAGTGCGATTTGTATAAAATAATAGTACACTGCTATTTTTAAACCCGACGTAAAACGAAGAGTGTTATAAGTTTGACCGCTATGTGTCTGTCTGTAGCACCGTGGCTTTAAATGGGTGAACCAGTATTGGTGCGTTTTTAATTTAAAAGTCATAATTTATCAAAATTAAAAAGATTTTTTTTATAAATGACGGAGACATGAAACATAAAAAAAGAAAAATAAAATACAACCGAACAAAAATAAAACAATAATAGAAATGTAAAATATACCTTTAAGATTGAATTGAATTGAATAAATTTTTAAATTATATTTTTTTTGTGAGACTATTCTAATGGCCGTACTTGCAGACGGCCTAATGTTAAGTGGATACTGCCATAAACAAGTTCATTTAACGAAAATGTAAGAACCCCGACTCGGAGTAATGGTAATGAGCCGATGACCTTGAAAAGGCTGAACCGATTTTGATAAAATATATCTGAGAACCACCGCTAAAAACTTGCTTTTAAATAAACAAAACCGCACTCAAAACGGTTCACCCGTTTAAGAGACCGTCCTGCAGACAAACACATAGCTGTCAAACTTGTAAGGGTTCGGTCCGTTCTCACCCAGTCCCGTATTCACCCGGTTCGTTCTCCTCCGATTAAAATTAATACCCCTCTTTTTGCGCACGTGGTCAACAACAAAAATACGACTGAAGTCTTTCTCTACGTCGCATTGCGATGCGTCTATTATTCTGAGACCTTGATGTAATATCACCAGCACCCTTCTACACAGCAATGCGAGTACTCAAATACTACACACCTGGTAATCCGCTGACAAGCAGTGGTTTGCTTAGCGGCAGATTACCATGTGCGGAGGCAGTACTTCTCCGGATGAATATAATAAAAAAATCTTTATTTCAGGCAATCAACATTTTTTGCATAAATACAAAAACATAAGCCCATAGAATAAGTACCTTACAGACTAACATACATATAAAAATATAACATGAAAAAACTAAATATATATTGTAATATTGTAATATAAAACACTAAAACTATATACTATGCATATATTTTCTCCCTAACTTTAACAATGTCATTCAGCTCACTCTGTCAGAACTATCAAGGCCTATTCAGAGACTAACGTAACGAAGTAGCCACTAGCTCTCGGGCTAGTATGAATCAGTTGCGTGTCGCGCCGATTTGTTTGTACATTGTGCAAGAGGCTTTACAATATATTAAATGGTATTATGGAGGACTTAGAGTAAGTAGATGACGAATTGACCACCGTCAATTCAGTACCATTGTTGTTACTTCCACAGTTATATTCAAATGGCCTCTCAGCTCAGTACCTATATGTCTACATGGGAAGCTATGATCAAAGCTTCACATAGAGACATATAGGTACATTTATGTCACACAGTATTTCTTCTTGGCGGATCGAACCTAGGATGTAGTACAGGTCAGAAAATATAATTAGAAATATTTTTCTTATTCATGGATTTTTCATACAGCTACCATCTAGCCCCAAACTGCCTATCTGTCATATATATATATATATATATATATATACAAAAACATTAAAATAAGTGAATAACAAAGTGAAGTTAAGTGAGTGAAGTTAAGTTAAGTGAAGTTCAAATAAGTGAAGGTCAAAGTAAGTCATCTAAAAATAAATAAATTAGCAAATTAATGCAAATAATTAGAAAAGTAAATTTAAAGAGGTATACAATAAATTAATAGGCAGAACAATTGAAATGGCAAAGAAAAAAACACAAATCAAAAAAACACTGAAACAAAGCCAAACAAAATTAAAAATCTATACTAATAAATAAAATTGAAGTGTGTGTTTGAAATGTCAAACGATTGGGGATCCGCGCAAAAAAAAAGTTAATTTCCACTACTTTTTACTAAATGCATTCGAAAGTATATACAGTATGCTTAGTGTATACATACAGTACAGTACATACAACAAAAAAACAAAATATTTTTTAGGTTTTTGTGTCTTTCTGTTTGTTCCGGCTAATCTCCCAAACAGCTCGACCTCGGTGGAAACCGAACCCAGGACCAACAGCGCAGAAGGTACTACTACCAATTGAGCTGTCATACACCTTGAGATGCATCTAGCTTACAATCGAAGCATTACAGACAGTATCCAAACAAAGGAACAAAGCGGCCGTTTCCTCACAAAACTATCTCCGACCGCAAAAACTACCAGCAGCAAAAAGTTACGCAACCGTTACCGTTATTCGTTCAACGGTTACGGCGCGATGATTTCGAGGTGTTTATAGATCGTGCATAGATTGTGCGATATTTTAACAGTTTGTTGAACCGGCGCGGGCGCATCGGTACCGATATATTCTCATTTGAGTTTTTTAGATGACGGAATGCTTTTGCCGCTATTTTTATTATTTCAGGCAACATTTGTATTTTCCCATAAAAGAGATCCATTGGCAACCGAAATTTTGAACGAGTGATTTTAGCGTTATTTGATACCGGCGCACACCACTTTGGATTCTGGCCAAGAGTGGTTTAATCGAGTTATTAGGTGTTCATATAACAGGTGTCCCACCTGGCAATGGAGCCCTTTTCAGTATAACAGCAGTCGTCAAAAATACTATTATATAATACATCAATTGTAATTTCTGCGAGCCATGCGAAAGTTTATTCTCCAAACTGAAATAGATTGGTATTGCTGCCGTTAATAGCATGTGGGAATATTCCACAGTCATGAAATAGGTCACATAGCCATAACAGTACTAATTATATAATTAGTCCCAAAATGATACCTGTTGCCTTAAACGACTATTTGCGTGGGTAAAACAACAAAATCTCAATAAAAGTGTAGTTCAGACGAGGTCAGATAGATAAACAGCTGTAATACAACCTTTAGTGTCTAGTACCTACTTCGTTATATTGCCTTTATATTGCGCGTACAGTACTACATAATCCATAAATGAGACGATATTGACTAAAGGTTAAGTCACACATGAGGGAGATTCGCTTGGGCTTCAGAACTACGCTTCGTGCTCCGTAACATGTCCAAATAAACCCATGGATTCACTATTGCAATGGACCACACTGGCCTTATTCATAGATAATAATACTGTAATACTGTCTTGCTTACTTCTTCCTCTTGCGTTGATCATTAAGGTCGATAATCTTAACAAATCAGGCTAGAAAAGCCATGAACGGACTATTATTTAACATATAAAATATGTGCATCTATATCAATATATTTTAAATATCTACTAACATGTATTTGAAGCAATAAACATACTTTGACTTTGATTTAAAGGAGGTGTGATAGGTTATGTCCGTACAATTTTGACGTTTAAAACGATAAATACATGTCTTCCTTTAGACATGTATTTAGATAATTTTGAGTGTGTTTGAATTCTGTCGCTGAACTGCAAGGATTTTTCACTTGTCTCGAAGTATCATATCATAGTATACAAGTAACTGATTAAAAACCGAAAATAAAACCGACTTTAATACATTCAAAGTAGCAAAATTTGCTTTCGTTTACTTGATGACATATTTTACAGTTATTTTTTCCGTGGTTGTCGATTTATATATACACTAGAACTGCTTCGGGAAGCTTGCAAAGTAGCGTGGAACCTAGCGAAGCCCCTACCCATGTAACACCGACTTAAGAGTGACACCAGTTCCAATTTAATCGCAATCGTATAATTTTATGGCGAAATATTTGTCTCTGAATGTATTTCGTATCTTGAACTAACTGTACGTGGAGATTTCATCAGGCCCTCGCATTCTTGTTTTGGATTAATTTTTTCAAAGATGCGTGTGAAGTTACAGGTTAACAGTTTACGGATTCAGGCGTCTCTTTGAAGAAGCTTAAATAAGATGTATTGTGACTCGTTTACAACGTAATAACTGGATCAATTGTACTTTGTGACGGAACGAGCTAAGGGCTCACCTGGCGGTAAGTGGTGGCCCATGATAACAGCAATACAACTCAGTATAAGATCTTACAATGACCCGAGACGGGGATGATAAGTCTCATGCGCAAAAGAATACACAGATGAAACTTTTTATTTTGTAAATGCATAGTAATACCCATTCAAAGGCAAAAAATCCATATTCGTGTCACAAATGCCTGTCCTGGGTGGGAATTGTACCCATGGCTCACAGCGCAGAAGGCAGAGAACTTGGGTTGAACACTTGAGTTTTGCTTTTGTTATAAAAACCATTAAATCTAAAGACACCGCTTAATCAATCATCAGTACTTCCATCACGTTGCTTGTGATCGGATTAGTAGTTTTATATCCCTGACTGGACAAAATAAAACCTCTATTGTAATCAAGTCATCATCCCCTTAGATTTAAATCACGCAGCTCAAATACGTTGCATAAACAAAAACTATCCGATTAATTAACGCATGAAACGATAAATTAATAAAATGCTAGCGTGAGTTTAACATTGTTTTGTGGTTTTACTTTAGCGTTATTTAATACATTACGTGTAGGCGAAAGTGAATTCATTGTGTCGAAACAACACATTAAATTATTCATATAAAATGGTTCTCGTAAAAAAATAAATGCATTTTTACATAGGAGGCTGATTCTTTCCTCGCCCAAAGATTATCATATACCGTTTACGGCAATGCAGCCACTGTTTTTGGGACCCTACCATATAACAAATTCTTTTTGTTTTAGGTTAATCTAATGTTGTTTCTGATTAATCTTGTTCTATTTAAGTATTGGGTAAGTTAATAGTACATATAGTACATTGTTTTACTATTATGGATCGCGAGTGGCTTGTACAAATTACCAACAGTTAAGGGATTGCATCAATCCTAAAAGTTACATAACTTAACGAACAGACAATGGTAGATTTCAGTGTTCATTATCGATGTCAAAATTCTGACCCTTTACTTTATCAGTTCATTGGGTCATCTGAATATTTTTTGCCTGATTGTAACGAAGTTTACGCAAACTATCCTTGTAAGGTTTTTTATAGGATTTTTGAAGTTATATCTTGTTTTATTCCAAATCATTTATTTAAAAATAATAAATAAGTTAATTTATAAGCACTATAATTATTTTCAAAAAGCAAATTATCTGCACTGCTCTCTTTCAGGGTCTATTGGTTAAAGGAATCGGCAGAAGTGCCTATATTACATTACATTGATGTTTTGTATACCTAACTTACTCAAATTATGTCATGTTTTGGTTTTTATTATTTAAGTGTTTTTGATTTTGTGTTAATTAACTTTTTTGTGAGTAAAACAGCGTATAAATGTTTGACTATGTCATGAACAGAAATTATGGCATTGCTTCAGAGTTTCTTAGGCCAAGCTATAGAAATCGAAAACCCATTCAAAGTAATTTTTAATGAAGTATACTGGAAATGTCAACAAAAAATATTATTATAGCTCATAAAATATACTGGTTTTAAATGGAATAAGTTTTACACTTAATCAGTAACAACCCAGCAAAAAAAAAACCAGGTGGCATAGTATAAATATACAACATAATTATAAATATTGTATATAACACAAACATCCAAGACCCAAGATAAACGTATTGCTTAATATGTAGATCCCTGGATCTCTAATTTTGAGGATTACTACTATTAGCTGTGGAACCTTTGAAAGTAATAAGTAAGTAATTTTTAATAAAACTCATTTCATTAGGGAAATAATGACCTGAAGTTGGACTTAGGAAAGACTTAATAAGGAAAGTAGACGAAGTGTATTAATATTAGAACTCCCGCTTGCTCTCCGTACTGTTTATTTTATACTAAAACGTGATACACAGTGATAGTACCAAGTAACTGGGAATAGTTTGCAATTAAAAAGTCTAGCTACTGACTTTTCTACGGCACCATTGAAAGCCAGTGAGTCAGTAGCTAAAGTTTAGCTACTGTTCACTGAGTTTAGTTTACTGTTCACTGAGGACAAGATTCATTTAATGCATAATGCACGTTGGCTAATCAACTGCCTAATTGATTGATTGCCTTATAAGATTAATATTTTTTCATTAATTTGTCTTATTTGTCTTATTTATCAATGATATCGGTAATTTAGATAATTGATATGAGATAGATATTTTTAGTTAAAATTCTCTAACGGCAACAAAATTTCAACAGGGCTAATAAAAATGCATAACTATTAAAATTTCTACATAAATAGCTTGATCACGCGCTATTTACACGTATAAAGAAGGGAGAAAACAAATGAATAAATTGGTAAAAGACAATAAAATAAAATACTTAATATGGAACCATTTAGCCTCAAAATGAGCATAGATTGTTGTAGATACCTACATTCTATGCTTATTTAGTAACCTGGTTTCCAAATTATACAGAATATTTTTAATACTTCGTTTGTAAATGCATACAATAAATAAAATATTAAAACATAGAAGGCATAGCCACTATCGACTGGGCTGTAAGCAAGTCAATAAGGTTATCTCTTGCTTTTTGATCTAACATCTAAACTATCCAGAGAGTTCGGCATTCACTCGTACAACTTACTGGCATGTTTTATAAGCCAGCTACTGGCGTAGTTTACCATTGACCTTACACAACGTGCTTTTAGTATGACCGCGGGGCGTCTTACACTGTTAGCAGTGAGTTAGTGCTCCATTGTATTACATGTTATTCAATTTATTCACTAGTAGCGGGTTAATGCATAATCGAACAGCATAACTGGACATGAAATGATTATGAGCACTTAGCCGAAATAGCCAATTAATAGAAATAACTGGATGGGTTCGAAAGAACAAAATATTTATGTAAAGTAAAGCAACCACTGCTGGCAGAGTGTAGTAGTTCTATTTTCGCTATCTAAAGTTTGTGGCACACTCATATTTCTGCACTAGGATTACCTGTTCGCAGATGGCATGGACAAACACAGAAACAAGACAAACGCCCAAGACCCGAGAGCAAACTTCATGCTAACCACACAAAGCGTGCCTCGGACGGGAATCGAACCCGGGACTCCTGCGCTGAAGACAGGGAGAAGATCCTAGTCGCAACCCGTTGCACCCGTCACCCAAGATGGATGTGTTACATCTCATGACCATTTAGTGGCATTTGAACTGGATCTTCCGTGCTTCAGAGAACACGTTAAGTCGACCCCGGCTATACTAGTCGTCAAGCCATATCGGAGGTCTTGGGCCTTGAAATCTTCGACGCTAGAGGTGGCCACTTACACGAAAGAAGAAGAATAGTATAGGAAAAGGGTGGAAGAGTTAATTGCGGCATTCCACAGTGCGACAATAAGTAATATTATCAGTATGGAGTCATGCTAAGTTTAATAGCCAATAAACATTAAAAATTAGACATACATTAAGCCACAGTCGTTAACTGAATAACTGGTACACTTGATAAATAAACTTTTACAAATAACTTCAAACCTAATCAACTACCAAAAACCAAATAATATGTACATTATTTTATATTACTAGTCTAGTTTCTAAAAAAATCTTAATAAGCACTTAAACCAAATAAAATGTTGCATGTTCAACTTTGTTTTGTACCTTTGAAAACAGAGCCAAATGGAGTGTATGGAAATGGTGTGTATTTTGTATGGAGTGATCTAGCTACAACCTCAACTGTCTAAAATTACCCGTGTGATATAATGCTTGGTATAATACGGGACATTGTTAATATATGGAATTAAACAATAATTTGAACGAATCTCATTTTAGGTTAATTTTGTTATTATCTAGAAACAATTACATTTCTATTATAACTTTCCTTTTATATCATGAATAATAAACTAATTGTTTTGTGGAGTATTGTTTGTTGTTTTCTTGAATATTTAAGACACTGTGAGAACATAAACAAGTGGAACTGAATAAAAAGTCGACAAAAACGACTTCAATTGTTTTATCCTTTATGTCTCGCCTATAAGGGCCTACCATTTTATTATATACTAGCTGACCGGGCCACGCGTTGCTGTGGCTAACATTTTTGTCATACGATATTATAATTTGCAATAAAATAATATTGCGATCATAAATTGAGATGTGAGCTATCCTATCTTTCAAGTTTGATCAAACTGCACACGGTGTACAAATTTGATACACAAAATCGGTTATTGTGATTAAACCATGATAGCTAGATATATGTTCTTGCGGACTTTTTTGTAGGTCTTAATGGGATCTACAAACCCGTAGTATATCATTTTGTTCTATTGTCAATAGTTTTTGCAGCGCACGCAAAAATAGGTTTTCGATTTTACACCTTGTGTTACAAAATAGCAATATACTTAGGGATCCCTAATTTTGAAAAAAAAGTCCATTTATCGAGGAAGGCTATAGGCTATGTTTTGCCTATAGCCTTCCTCGATAAATGGACTACCCAACACTGAAAGAATCATTCAAATCGGACCAGTAGTTCCAGAGATTAGCGCGTTCAAACAAACAAACAAACTCTGCAGCTTTATAATATTAGTATAGATTTAATTATGGGTAGGCCAACTAAACGCACTGCGACAGCGAAGTTTTGGAGTAAACGAAAATATTATCGAAGTATACGATTATTAGATTAAGATGATTTTTCAAAAACCGCTTGGCTAATTTCGATAAAATTTAAAAGGAATCATCTACGATGTATACACTTTGAAACAAAAAAATAATCTTTTAAATCGTTTCTGGCGTCTTTGAGTAATCGCGTAACATACAATACATACATACAAAAAATTCCGCACTGACGCTTCGTTGGTAACCATTAAAGCGACGTTCGATTCCCGGCTGGGACACAGTGTGTGGTAAGCATGAAATTGATTCTCGGATCTTGGTTTCTGTATGTGTCCATGCCATCAGGTATGAGTGGAAGCGTGATTACGTGATGCACATACATTTGGAGCTAAATCCGTCAAACCAAACTAAAACTAAACATAACGGCATCTCCATACAAACTAAAAAAATCAATAATAATTTTAGATCTGTCAAAGGCGAATTAAGTTTACTCCTTGCTATCACTTGGGGTGTCCAGTTGCTCGCGTCCGTAGGAGTGACACGTACCCCTTGAGTGGTGCTAAAGGAGCAACAAAAAGTTGCAGTAGAACTTGTGCCAAGTTCACCCGGAGAAGTACTGGCAATGCGCAAGCAGTGGTGCGCTCACATTGCTGTGTTCCGGTGGGTGTAGGTGCCGGGGACATTACAGGCGCATGAGGCATCCCCGCGTCGGAACGTGACGCGTGGTTCTTATCTAGTAGTCTTGTTTACGGGCCGCAGTAATCATTTAAGCTCAGTTGACGTCACCTCGATACTTTTACCACAAGTCACCGGATGCCTTCGATAAACGCATCAGCATCAATATTTATTTATTATTATAAAGTCTAAAATATAACATTACAGATTTATCTAATGCGTTATACTAGAAATACACAATAAAAATCAATTAAAACACAACGGAACATACATTAGTACAATAGATACATATAATATTAACATAGAATATATCAAGGGAGGTCCCCAAAGCATCGTATTCCCGAAATAAATAAACTCAAAATGACATCAATCCTTTTTTAAGTACATTGTAAATATGTCCACATCGAGAAGTGGCTCTAATTCTAGTGGCCACACGCGTGGAGATGTCCCGTGGATTACATTTGGTTTTAATCTGATATCCGTAGGCCGTGAGCTGTATTTTTTAACCCCTTCTAAGATTTTTTTATGAATATTCGACAAATATAAAAAAATCTTTGACGGGTCTGTAGCTTAGTTGGTAGTAGCCTTGCCTTCGAAGCGAGAGGTCCCGGGTTCGATTCCCGGCCGGGGCACACTTTGTGTAGTGAGTATAAAGTTTGTTATCGGGTCTTTGTCTTGTGTTTCTGTGTCTGTAAATGCCATCTGCGACACAAGGAATGCTAGTCCAGAGGTATGAATGTGTAAACGTTTTTTTTTTTTAATTATATAAGTATCTGATTTGAAAATCGAAAAAAAATCGATTTCTGTGCTTTCATAGTAGCAAAATACGCAATTCGAAGCCAACACAAGACGAAAAAAAAATACACAATTTCATCCGATTGGCGATCGTCTGCCGTACTACTTAACCCAATACGGGTGGTTTTGAGGTAATCGTAATTAGAGATACGTCAATTAGAGATATGAGCTAATTACATCTAGGTTCTTGAGAGTGGAATGGTGTAATAAAAGATTGCAATAATTTTAATCGTCCGTTTCCGTAAGCGCCATATCTTTTGCATATATTCAGTTACTTTATGAACACAAATAATATATCTAAGGTTATAAGACTTTATGCAACTATAAAATATTTATAATTAAAAAATAAATTCTTCTCCAATCCTAAAGGTACACTTGATTTCATTATATCTTTAGACATTTAGACCTCAGGCTTTCAAAGCAGATAGCCATATACAACTTATACATTTATAGTATTTCCAAGGAATAGCTGCTGTAAAGGGGAATTATTAAATTCAGTATGCACGTAAAAATCAAGAATAATGTTTAATAAAGTGTTTTGTCAATAACTTTAACGCTAATTGGCGATTAGCCAGATCAAAATTCCTTTTAAAACGTAAAGAAACCTAGCTCGTTTATGATTGCAATATTAAAATAATTGTGCACTAAATTCTGTTTATTAAATAGGTACTTAATATCAATAAATATAACTTTCCTATGATAAACGTTCGTTTCACTAATAAATACCGTGCCCAATGGATTAACATTTACTTAAACAGTCGCATTGTGAATACTAATGGGCTTAGCTAAATTAATAAATCGCTTTTTAAATATTAATTTAAATATTCATGAACTACACGCATTTATCGTTATGATATTGTTTGGGAATTGATAAGTACTTTTTCTTTTGACCTAACGGCATTCCTATAGCCCAAATAAACTCGGTGGGAATTGAGTTAAGGTTTTTTAATAACAATTATTATTATTATGAATTATTGATTGTTAGTCTTGTGTTTCTGTGTTTGTCCATGCCATCTGCGACACAGGGAATCCTAGTGCAAAGGTATGAGTGTGTAAACGTTAAAAATTTTTTTTGTTGATTATTATTAATTATTATTAATGTTGACACATTATGTATTGGTAAATGGTAAATGTGTCAACATTTATGTTTTGGTACGTAAGTGTGCGCAGAAGGCACAGCTACTACCAACTGATCTATGAAGCCAGTTAGTAAGTAATCTTAGTTTATAAATCTTAAGTCCTATCTCGTTAACAGGTAGGTTCTGGTAAAAATCTCGGTGCAAACAACACAAGTCCTGCAACACAAGTCTAGAACTTAGTGCAGGCCCTGCGCGCCATCATCACACAGCAACACAGGCCGTAAAAAAAAAAAAAAAAAAAATAAAATTAAAAAAAAATAATTAGGAGCAATGCGTACACTCACACCTGAACTAGAAGTGAAATCTAACCCACAAAATACAATCATCCAGATTTTATAAAAAAAAATTGCCTCGACCGGGGATTGAACTCGTTATCCCTCGTTTGCAGGCAGGGCACAAAACTACGGAGCGCAAACTTAAATTTTAAACTTAAAGTTATATTACAAATTCAAAATAGTTAATTTTTCACGCGGCGTATTTTTTAATTTTTGCAAACATATTTCTCTTTTTGATTAAAACAAAATGTATTTTTTGTTTCAGGTATGTCACCCACTGCGAAACGACATCTGACCCACATAACTTCATTCAAGTTTATGGTAAAAAGTCGACCTTGGGTAAAAATAAACCACAATCTGAAATCTCAACATTTTTGCCATCCCTACAACTCAGCTTCTTTACGATTATGAACTCTCGTTACTTAGACTTGAGGTCGGTTTTAAATTACAGAAAGTAGGTATGTTACTCCTTAAAGATATATAGGCATTTTGGATTCTAGATTGTAAGTTTTAGGGTTGTATTTGGAATGTCAGCTTGTAAGGATGTATGGAATGAAAGCGCCAGGCACGTGCACCGCCATCTGCCTTCCCAATTAGGATGGCTTTGTAATATAGAGCGGTTCACTTTCTTTTTTTTATTTTTACTCAAGGATGGGTATCGGTGTCGAATAAGCAAATTGAATAGAAGGGATTTCTTTTATGGTTTGAATTTTTATCGATGTAAACAAATTTTGGTAAAGCATATTTTGAGTAAGGTTAAAACGTCCAGCCTAACTTTGATTTGTCTAAGGAACATTATTTGTTTGTGAACAGGATCATGGTGGCGAAAATAAAGTAATCCTTCCATTAGGGGTTTCTTGCTTCTTCTCCTTATGGAAGGTTGGATGGTTTGAACAAGTGCTAAACTTAGTAATGATATTGTAAGTTTTTTTTTTAATTGTCATTTCCAAGTGTTTTGTAAAGAATTTAACGGATATAAAGTATTTTGATTTTGACCTAATCGATACAATACTCAATTAATATTGATTGCTTTTTGCGTGGTACGAATTCTCACACGTATTTTAGTCAGAAGTAAAAAAAAACCTATTTTTTATGACTGCATACCTAAAGTTTGCTTTACCTATACATTTGCTTTTAGATTGATTTTTAATCTATAAGAGAAATTTTAACAGTGTAATAATTACAGAAAATGCCTTCATAAAATAACTGCAGTGGTTTTTATAAGTTTTAGTCTAGTGGAAGATATTACCTGATAATATTTTAAAACGCTATAAAATAAATTTAATCGATATCCTTCATCGATATATCATCCAGCTCTATTCTGTGTCAATAGGGAATGCCCATTCATAGATAAGAATCCACACAACGTTCACAATGTGGGAGATGCAGATGCCAGTTCAAATATCGACATTTAGCAATAATAATTTCTGCAGAAAAAAAATAAGCTGACGTATTCAGCTGTTTGCGTTCGCATCTGGTCGTTATTTGCAAAGTATATAAACCTTTTTGTTGCCGTAATCGGAACTTTTTTCAATGCGTTCTATATTTGAATGACTCAGTTTTCAGTTCGATGGAGTATAGACAGAGCTACGCTATAAGGTGACACAACAACCATCAAACACGTGCTTTTATTAATCCAATGGCCACAATGATTAGGTTAGGGTGGTGCCGCCTATATAGCTAATGATCATGTTTTTGGGTATGGGTATACTTAGGTATGTAGCAGCTCAAAAAAAAGATCTTATCACGTTGAACTCAGAGCGCGACACAAAACAAGCATTCCATTTCGTTTCTGCTTGAGAAAATAATATTAATGCACATTCTATAATAATTTTTGTGTACAAAAGCGACGTAACAAACTGAAGACCCGTGGTGGTAAGTGGTTACCTCTACCCATAAAAATAGCAAGCATGAGAAGACCCAAGACCAATAATTCCAAAACCACCACCAACAAGACGAGAATATTAAGTCTTATGCGCATGTGATTTCACCGGACCCACACCCTTGCACCGAAAAATAGCAATGCGAATGCACCACTGATTGGAAGCAGAATACTAGATGTGGAGACAGTACTTCTCCGGGTGAACCTTGTACAAGTTCTACTGCTACTTCTTGTTGCTCCTTTATCACCACCCGGGGGGTACGTGTAGGGATTCATAGGGTCACTGTGCACCTAAGAACGCTAGCTATGAGACTCCCCAGAATTGTAATTATGCACATCTATATACAATGTGCGATAATATTATGTTTTCAGTTACCATTTCGGTTATATTGTTCTTCTAGTATTTGTGTATATAAATTAAGTTAATTAAGTTGTATTTTTAAAAATACAGCCGTACTTAGCACTTTAGAAATCTTTTAATAATAATCTTTTTATGTTTAGCAGCTGAACATAGCTATGTTCGAGCTAGCACGGAAACTTAAAACTAATTTGTTTTGACTGTACGTTTAATGATTTGTTTAAGAGTATTTTGTTGTAATATGTACTGTAAGGGTCCATATTATTCGTATCCGTAGGTAAATATCTGTCGGGTCAGCTAATTAATATTATTAAAAAAAAAAACAATTCTTTTATGTGATGCCACTGGGGACAAGAAGGCGGGCTCGTTCCTCGCCCAAAGATTATCTTTGGCCATCCAACGCGGGAATGCAGCCAGTGTTCTTGGCACGCTACCCCACGATCAAAATTTTCTGTTGTAATTTTTTAATTTTTGGACTTTTTAAGTAGCCTCTAAGATTATGATTTTTTTATTTAGAGAATTAATATTATAAATGCGAAAGTGAGTATTTGTTTGTTTATTACGGTTTCACGCTTCGACAACTGTAAAGCTGCATTATCAGCGAGTAACAGGCTGCATTTTATCCCCGTATTCCTATGGTAACGGGAACTATGCGGGAAAAACTGCGGGGCGCAGCTAGTACCTATATAAATTGTTATCCTTCGAAGGAATATTTCCCATTTTTTGTTTTGTAATATATCACAATTATGAATCGCATGCCAACTCTCGAATCCTTCCTAAATCAAGGCCAATGCTTTGTTTTCGTTTGTCTATTCGCATATAATATTTATGAACGCTACAGAATTCGTCCTTCTTGGAAGCTGGAATGAAAAAGGTACGCCGTAAGGTATTCTTAAAACCCTAATAAATTTATGAGTAAATTATTCAGATTCAGATAGTTTTGACATCATTTTGGGATCATCATTGAACACTCACCAACTTTTAATTATGATACCTAATTAAAAGAAAAAACAATTGGATGAACGACTCGACTAATTTAGCTTTTATGTTCGTAATTGTCATGATAAGGTTTTTGTGTAATTAATAAACATACTTATTTTTATAATTGTTACTTAAATTGATAGTTTCATGTTGGCTTCTTTCACTATGAATAATTAAATAAATATGATATGACATTCGTGTATTGTTAAGACATTATTCGCATTCCATACTATCTTAATATATATAAATCTCGTGTCACAATGTTTGTCCTCAATGGACTCCTAAACCACTTAACCGATTATAATAAAATTCGCACACCATGTGCAGTTCGATCCAACTTGAGAGATAGGATAGTTTAAATCTCAAATTATAGTCGCAATTTTAATTTATTGCTAATTATTTGTCTGTTATTATTTGACAGTCACAATTACAAAAAACGTTAGCCACAGCAACGCGTGGCCGAGTCAGCTAGTTTATTATAAAAACGTATTGCGTTGTCAATAAACAAAGATAATGATTAAAAGAAAGTAATGCAATTGTACTCTTTATAGAATTAGAGACTAGTCTTAACAAGTTACGACATGTTTAAATTGAGGCGGAGGAATTTTCCCATATGAAAACCGACATTACTTATGAGACACCCCTATATATAAGCTTGATTTTGAGTTCGGAAACAAGGGTGACCAAAAATCATGACACATTTTTGCGCAGTTCAATCTTTTGTTCGCCCACCTACACAATTGTTCGGCTAATTACGTTCCGTTGAACACAGAACTTTGACGTATATTTAAATGTACATCGTATGAGGACACGCCTCAATAATCCTTCATGATGTTGGAACGTTAAAACAATAGGTATTCAAATTTATAATCACTATCTTGTTCATCGTAATGAACGTTTTGAATATTGTAATTTTATGATGATAGGTATGTTCGTTTTAAGGGTCACTGTACAGAACGTACAATGTGGGTCACCTTAGCGTTGGCGAAGTTTGTCTAGATAATTTTCATAGATCATTTGAGTTAAGCAACTTTCTGCCCGGTCGGCAGTTGGATGGGTGACCGTTCAGTGGCATTTGAACGTTAGAGGGCACGTTAAGATGTCGATCCCGCTACTAGTCGATAAGCAATATCGGACAATTTTTTTCTGTTTTTGACCATGTAATAATCATATTTTTGGGCGCTAACATGTACCTACTACGGAACGATGTACTACGGAATTGTACGCTATACAACCGTGCAAAGCCGTGGTGGGTCGCTAGTATAATATACAATATATAATATATAATTATATGCTATTATGGTTCATAGGATGGATATGATCTATATATATATATAGACTATGATCTATATATATAACTTTTCTTCTTGGCCGCATCCTCTATGTACAATAGTTGAAACCTCTTATCGTAGAATCACCCATATATGTAACCAATTAACATCAAGTACTTCATCAGCTCGTTCCGTCAATGTTACAGTTAATTATTAAATACCAGTAGATTTACAATTTGACGTGTTGTATTTGTGACAAATTCTATGTTGGTTAAAATTTACTTTACTGTAAAACAAGCTATCTTTGTCTGCATGGTATATACAATTTTTTCGCAAAGCCCCAAATATTTTTTCTTTTTCTATTATATAATAAAATATGTAGTCTAAATTACGCCTTAGCCAGCTATCAGCTCAGCTATTTACAATTGAAAGTCCCGTCAAAATTGGTCCAGCCGTTTCCGGAACAACGAAGACCAAGGCAGAAATCTTTTTTTTTGTAAAAATCTATTTTTTGGACATTACAAACAAAAACTTCAATTTAATTATTTGCAAAGATGTCTGATGAGATCCCCTGCTTCAAACCACTTCAAACTTCTAATCGTGGAACTGTCACGAATCAAAATGACCTCAACCATCTGACCTTTGTAAATAGGGAAGCCCACCGCCAATTATCGATATCGATAAATAAGTAAGAGTTTTCTAACGACAGGATATCACGTTAAGGCGGGCCATATACGGCTTTAAAGCCGCATAGTCGAAAAGACTTTGTGTTTATTGAGCATAAACTATCTTGTGTCGACGCCCGCGTTTACGACTTTGGCCGGAAACGTCCGACTTTTAAGTATGATTATAGTGGTGTACTCGCTAAGAGTTCTATGCTATTAAAGAAGGGAAAATTGTATTTTTGTAGTCATAAATGTCACCCCGCGGTTTGTTACCCTAGGGAAATACAACCTTTTATTTTAGAGTTAGAGATAGAATTTATTTATTGTCTTTGCAATAGTACATCAAAATACAATAATTTGGCGCAACTTACTACATAGACTCGTCAGTTATAACAATAGGTAGGGCTTTTTCACATCAATCATTTCATCAACATTCGTTTCGGAAGAAACACCACAAGAAGTCTCCGGGCGCATTAAAACGAGGGTAGTTGTTCAAAAAGTAGACGGCCACAGATCCATTCACCCATCGAAGATTCATTCAAAGATCGAACACTAAATATCCGGCTTGTCAGCAAAGACGGATTGTCCTTGCAAACACTACTTAAATATATCGGGTTGCATGTTATGATGTGAATATCGTTTTATATTAATGTTATGTTACTTAGACCACATCGAGACGTAAACGGGAGTACTGTTCTGATTCGAAGAATCCATTCTGGTATTTAAAATATCACAATTTATTCTGCCTCACAGCTCAGTTGGCAGCTGATTTGCCTTCTACGCATCTTCTTGGGTTCAACTCTCACATTAGACAAGCATTTAAAAGACTTTGTTTTTGTTTTATATGTAAGTATTTACAAAAAAAGTACTGTACAATCAATTATCTAGTTCCCATAGTTCAAGCTATGCTTAACTATGTTCTACAACGTAATAGCAAGTTATTAACTGATGATATGTTTCAAATTGTTTTTTATTTAATTTCTGTGCCAAAGTACGTTGGTTTTCTCTTGATGTTTACCTTCACCGTTTCGAGAACGTTGTATTGCGCAAATACATTTTTCAAGTGTAAAACTCTATTGGTTGATTGCTCCAGCGACCTTCAGATTGAAAGTCTGTGGCTGTGCCCCTGGGCCACCACGTTCTATGTATGTAAACAATATTGTTCCAGTTACAATAAACTTCATCGCCCAAGCCCTGAAACTGTCACCATCAACAGCCATTGTCCACACGTCAAACTATGAACACAGTTTGTTGGAACAAAGCCTGCAAGCATATTGGGGACGAACAAAAGCCTTGATGGCGTCGCCTAGCGACAAGTATTAACTGTGTGATTGCGTTTAATTGTGTGTTATTCCGAAGGGATATTTACGTCAAAATATTTACCTGGATTTCACCTCATTTGAGTTAAGTAACTCTCTGCCCGGTCAGTGTTTGAATGTGACGGAACGAGCTGAGGGCCCACCTGATGGTAAGTGGTGACCCTCGCCCATGACAACAGTAATGCGCGCGACTCAGTATGAGATCCAAATCTTTACTGAGTCGCATTCATCCTGCTGCGTCCATCACTCGAGACGGGGATGATACGTCTCATGCGCATGTGATTTCACCAGCAGCCACACACTTCCATCGGAACACAGTAGTGCAGCCACTACTGCTTGGCGGCAGATTCCAGATGTGGTGGCGGTACCTCTCCGGACGAACTTGGCCCAAGTTTTACTGCTACTTTTGGTTGCTCCTTTAGCACCATCCAACCGGGTGGGTGACCGGTTAGTGGCATTTGAACTGCGCGATGCTTTCGGCACGTTAGTCGATGATGTCGGTGCTGGTTTATAAAAAAACTTTATTTGAAGAAGAAACAAAACTTATTCCCCGAAAATTTTCTATGAAATTCCTGCGGGCAGGTGTGCCTGAAAACACGGCCTGAAGAATTTTTCAGTATTGTTCTGTCTCATAATCACACACAGACACACATACATACAATCATTCGCCTTTATAATATTAGTGAGAGATACCCATAAAAGAGGTATTCGAACTATTAAAGAATTTGTCCACAAACAGAGCCACAGACTGAGCGATGAAGCCGAGAAATGCAATTAAAATACCCAATCTCCTCGTTTATAGCTTACCGGCACTATAATGCTATGAGAATAGTAGGTGCGATTGCATTTTGCCGACTGTTAGAACGTGTTTACAGATCATAAAAACAGCGGACAAATGAATATATTAAAGTTATGAAATAAAATAAAAGTTTGTTTGATTTTCATGATTGTCTGTTGATTTATAACTGATTTGAAAATCGAATAAACAACTTCAATACTTACTATCCTTATTTAACGCCTTAGGGGTAAATATTTTCCATTTTTTTAATAAAAAAGAATTATCCAAATCAGACCACGATAGGCCATAAAATCGCGTAACAAACATACAAACCACTTTGCTGCCGAAATTTAAACCTATTTTTTTTGAGAGATCGGTTCAAAAGTATATGTGTATTGTATATATATACACATATATAACACTTACACATGCACACTCCGATGGTTCCTCCATATTGTTTGTATCGTATAACTAACATATTAATAATGCAAACATGCAAAACCCGAGAACTTAATTTATCCTCATGAATCAAAGATGAAGGAGATATGACCCGGCCTTGGATTTAATCAAAGCAACCTCTCCGAACCGTTTGTTTTTATAATTAATAAATATTATTACTGAACATTTATTTTAATGATTAAACAAACTCTTTTCTCATACTAGGACACTTTTTCGTGTCAAATTTAGCACAAGCATACATTTTTTGTTGTCTCATCTTTTTCCGGGATACCTGCGGTTTTCCGGTATCAAAAGTAGCCTATATGGTAATCCAGGATATAAGCAATGGTACTAAATTTCATCCAAATCCGTCGAGCCTTTTGAGCGAGAAGGACACATAAACACACACACAAACATACAAACTTTCGCCTTTATAATATAAGTATGATAATAAGTACTAATATTTGTAATATTCAGTATTTATATTTTTGCCGTTCGTATAACAAACTGAATCCTAGGTATAAAATCATAATAAAACTAGTATCCAAGTACTTGCACGCAAAGTGGTGTAACCCCTAAAAGTCTATGGTAGCTAAGTTGGCGGGCCTTAGTGGTCAAGGCCTTCATTTTCGCTACTTTAATCGCAATTGTTGGACTGGCAACATAATTTGTACACACGCCAACATTGATTATGGTTCATAATTGAGCGAAATTTTGTTTGCCATTCTCCTTCATCTATATTAATTCTATGCCCATGCTGTAAATTACTATTAATTTTCACGATCAATAATACCTGTTAGTGGTAGTCTAGTAAAATATAGTTATTTCATTACAATAACGATAACAGGTTACTAAAATCAAGACAGTTCAATTAGTTAATTTCATTTGGAAGTACAATTATCTGTTTGAAGTTCTATAGGGAGTTCCAATGAGATTTTCGCTTGAAAAGTTTGTGCAATTATATGAAAATCGAAGGGATAAAAAAATTATAGATTTTTAGAAGTTGTTAAAATCATCAAAATCTATTAATATTATTTATTCAAAGTTATAGCTTGGAAAAGGCTTTATAATGCTATAAAAATGACGGGACAAGCTGGCGGTCCACCTGATTAAGAGGTTACCGCCACCAATGTGACCCAAGTCTCATTGTCGCAAGTTTGGTATAGGTTTAAAGGTTTGTACCGTGTATATCATCGTGGTTTTCCGGGATCCAAAGTAGCCTATGTATTAATCCAGAATATAAACTATGCTGGTACCAAATTTCAACAAAACACAAATAATATAAGTGTGTTAACTAAGTTAATAATTAAAAATATCGGCTGAGTTCAGTATGCATATTTTCTCCGCTGAATTCTACTCACTGAAAACACGGTCTGAAGAATTTTCCAGTATTGTTCTATCTCATAATCATGATGGAAACTAACATTTTCAAACGAGCGTCATTTTTCTGATTGTATTCCAAATTTATTATTCACTCATAGTCCGCAGTTATGAATCCACACTGAAGAACTTAGCTCTATTTACCATTTGTTTTTGCACCTTCCGTTATCATACTGTAATTATTTATTGTACACAAAAACTTTCACGAACTTTCAGTACTTTTTAGTCTATGGCATCGACTATGTTTCACGTTGAAGTACACTGGTATACGAGTTCTCATTTTAAAGTGTTATGTTAGTCTGTGGCAATAGACATTCAAGACATAAACTTGCGTTCCAAATTGAAAATCAAAGCAAAATATCACCTCCTTAGACGATAGCTCACCACTTAAGGAAGGAGTTTCACCTCACGAGCTTTCAGTACTTTTTAGTCTATGGCACTCGAAATTTCACATTGATGACGATATGTTTATTTTTCCGTGACTCATAGAAAACCATTGAGGCTAACTTGTGGTCCAATTAAATGTGCACTCGAATTATTGCCTCATCGATTAGTACGATACTAATCAATGAGGCAATAATTCGAGTGCATTAATAACTCCAACATCGTCTAATTGCTCTACATTTCATTTGGGACAAGGGCAAGTGAATCACGATGGTGTGTTAATCTATATTTTTATAATAACATAATGTACAGTAGTTACTGTCGCCAATATACAAAAAAGTCAAAGTCAAAACACTTAGAAAATTATCGATTTTATAAAAAGTATGGGTTAGGCTTCACTATTGCGATTTGGTATGCAACTGTCATCATTCAGGAAGTAATTACACCGGGCCATTATAATAGCCGTGGTGCGACCACAATTCGTGGTCACTAGCCTATAGAGCTACAAGCCACAGGTGCCCAGCGATTATCAGTGCTTTTTTTGGTAACTGCAATACTTCAGAAAGGATGGAATGATTTGTGTATATTATGTTCGTGTTATTATATTTATAAGTAAATAAATTTAAAGTGTTGGTGATTGAAATATTTCTTAATTTAACTTTTTATTTTTGGAAGTCTGATTAAGGTGAGATCACATGCGCATGAGACGTATCATCCCCGCCTCGGGTGATGCACGCAGCAGGATGATGCGACTCAATGATAATGAATAATGAGTGTATAATCCAAATCTTATACTAAGTCGCATAACTGTTGTCATTGTTACCACTTACCACCAGGTGGGCCCTCGGCTCGTTCCGTCACTTATTCACATAAAAAAAGGTTTTTTGGAAAAACTGTAAGTGCTATTCTTATGTGGTCATTTAATTTTTTGTCAAATTGAACACAATATTCTTGACATGTTTTGGACAAAAATCATACTAATATTATAAATGAAAGTTTGTATGTATAATATGTTTGTTACTCCTTCACGCCTCAACGGCTGACGGATTTGGATGAAATTTATTATGAAGGCTCATAACCTGGATTTAATACATAGGCTACACTTTATCCCGAAAAACTGAAGTAATTTTTTTAGTTAATTGCAAAAACACAACTTTTTCCTATCGTCTCATGTTGACATTTCAACGGGGGGTCGCAGATAGAGTATCTTAAAAAAATTCTGCCAAATATGTTTTTGTGTTTTATACTTTGTATATACGTGAGGTTTTTCTAAACGCTTCCTCCTGTGACCTTATCCATTGGGTAACGGAAGCTAAAACGATCTATTGTTCAATACATTCAATTGATATTCAACTCAGGAATTGAATTCAGTGAGGTAATAATGTTCAGTAAAGTTGGGAAAAGAAACATCTTTACCACACCCACACCCTTCCACCGGAACACATTAATGCGAGCACTACTACTTGGCGGCAGATTACCAGGTGTGGAGGCAGTATTTCTCCGGGTGAACTTTGCATAAGTGCTATTGCTACTTTTAGTTGCTCCTTTAGCACCACCAAGGGGTGTTTTCTATAAAAACCAACTAGAATTAATACTTTTCTTGACTGTGTTACGCTGTCTATGTTTTTTTTCGGTCCAAATGATATCTACTTTTGACCTTTTGTACTTTTGATAGGATACAATGAGTAACGTATTGCATATTCTTTTTTAATGTAACGTTTACCAGTGATTTTTAAAAGTTCAACGGAAACAAAGAATTTCAGCTTTGACTTTAAATTATGAGTCTTGTTTTCGATGTACAAAGTTTTATATTATTATTTAATAATTCTCTCCCGACTTACAAAATGAACTTTTCACAGAACATTTAAAGACAAAAGCATTTATAAATTAATGGAACAGAAAATTACCAAACTTTTCCTCTATTGTCTGCTAACTTCGCCAAGTAATTTGGCGCTCAGATAAAAAGTTGACCCAACAATGTAGTTGGAAAGACTTCGCGTGTCGATTGCTTGTTATTTGTTTTTAATTAGACAGTCGGTGTTCAGAGCTTTGCTGAAACAGCACTTTAGTTATTTGAACAATTTAGTCTGGCATAACATACACTGTTAGCAATTAAAAAAAACGCTTAAAAAGTAATGTAATTGTTATTTATTTGGTTTTAAAACTATGGCAAGTGTCTTCTTAGCTTAGTTAGTTTTAGCCAAGGCTTTCCTGGTCCCGGGTTCGATTCCCGGCCGGCACACTTTGTATCATGAACATGAAGTTTCTTTCGGGTCTTGGCTTGTGTTGTGACTTTCATATTTTCATCCCTTATTTTACGTCCTAAGGGCGTACCATCTTAAAAATAATTCAACATTAAACCTTATCAGAATAAAACCTTATTTTGTGAGAAATTAGACCTCTTTATAATTATAAGTTCTTAGATAAACTTGACATAATAGATATTATCACAAGATAAAGCCTTAAACCTCAAGATTAAACCTTATCGTTTATACAAACCGAAATTATTTTAGCATGTCGTAGACGCTAATACAGCAGTGTCAATACAAAAAAGGTCTGTCTTTGTTATACCAAGTAATAAAAATCTTGAAGAGAGCTTAAGTTTTTGAAACGCTCTCAAGATTTAATAATAGACCCTTGTGAAAAGAAAACCGTTCTTAAACTCTCAATAGAATACCTTTAAATATTGAATGAATCAAATAATGTTTACTGACCTTACAGCTCAGTTGGTAGTACCTCTGTAGGTTGCGGGTTTGATTTCCAGAAACCCGTGGTCTTTTGGATCCCGTGGTACATGAAAGGTCCCGTGTCCCGTGGTCATGATTCACTCTCAATTGACGAGAGTAGGCCGTTATCCCCGCGGTTTAAGCCTAGAAAGATGCGTTCAACCCTTCCTATTGAAGAGATATTCGCGCAATCCGACATTTGCGCGTTTGTGTTTGCGTTGTTTATTTCGTAAATCTGAAGTCAAACACTTTTTTTCGTGTCTATACAACTCATCAAACGTAATAATGAGATCAGTTGCCCGATTTAAAACATTCATTAGGTCAACGACAGAGTGGATCCCTAACAACGGGAAACGGCATCGTAGCCGACCTAGACGGAGATGGCGAGACGATCGTGACATTTATGAGAGACTGGCCCTCAAAAACGCAAGACCGGAAGGAGTGGAAGGGGATTAGGGAGGCCTTTGCCCTGCAGTGAGACGATGCGGGCTAATAATAATGAATAATAATTAGGTCAACTGGTACCGCGGGATAAGGTTGAGCGGCCTCAGTTGACTAAAGAACCGAAAAAGAGGCTTATATGGAATAAATAGAACATAATCATGTAATAAGTTTCTCGTCAATAGTTATATACATTGATAGTTAGCAGTTTATATATGCTTAAAATACTCGTATGTTGTGTAAAAAAACGTGAATCGATCAAGGATATAACGTCCTTGATTTGCACTTGTTCAGAATATTTTATTGCTGATTATGTGGAATGAATATAAAGTGCATTCATTCACAAAATATGTGATGTGTTATCTGGTTTCATTCGATTATTTCTTTTTATTATTGTACAGTTACAGAGTAATTCACGATTATAGTATTTTTCACACATTAATTGACTTGGTTTTGGTTTTTTGACGAGAATAAGTGTTGAAATTTGCTTGCATACAGTTTGATGATGCAGCTACGTATAAATACAATACAAGACAAACACCCAAAACCGAAGACCAAGAATAGTTAGAGACACAGAAAGACAAAAATTCTACAAAATGTTGTTTTGTTATAAGCTTTCAAATGCATTAAGTAAAAAGGTTTTATTTTGACATTACAAAAGAGAAACTCCAATTTTATTTATTTATATAGTATAGAGAGAGCTTGGTTGCCCAGGGGCATAGACGCCGACTTTCAATCTGAAGGTTGCTGGTTCAAACCAACACGTGCACCAATGAGTTTTTTCACTTGAAAAATTGATGTGCGCAATACCACGTTCTCAAAACGGTGACGGAAAACATCGTGAGGAAACCGGCATGTCTAAGAACCAAAAATTCGATGGCATGTGACATCTACCAATCCGGATTAGGCTCCCGTGGTAGATCAGAGCCCATTCACTCTCAATTATGGAGAGTAGGCCGGTGTCCCTGCAGTGGGAAAATTAGAGGCTGGTACGGTTATATAGGTAAATAAAAGAACATAATGATGTTGATAGATACATATAAGTCAAGAATAAAATCATTTCAAATCGATGAAAATGCCATCTGTTGAATTTAAATCATCGATTTATCAGACGAAATTCTACGACTTATGTTTTGACAACATAATAATCTGGTTTCCTATCAAAAGCTATTACAAAATATTTCATAACTCATATCAAAATAATCTTTATCTACACAGTAGCTACGGGGTAATAAACTCAACCTTTGGCATAAAGCATTTGTATGACTAGTGACTGAAAAGACCGGCCGTCTCCAGTTTCGGGTTCAAAGCTTACCGAAAGAACGGAGATTCGGCTTCGGTCACTCAGACTTTGCACAACCAACGCTAACATGCTCATGCACTAGCAATACCTGTGTTGCAATTGGCATGGACAGTGACACAACACGTAACACAAACTTCTAATTCCTGACAGCAAACTTTATCCGGAAAGTAGCCATCCTTTTTTTTTTTTCCGTGGTGAAATGCACTCGCATACCGCCCTGCCACGGGGAGACAGAGCGGTTATGTGGGACTAGACCCACTAAAACCTCACGATGTCCTCCTCTGCCGCTTAGTGGCGGGAACACGGGAACGTTATAACACACATCCGCGAACCCGCCGCGGCTATCTGTTTCCGGACCCCCCTGTGTTGGCATCGGGTGCCACTCCTCTGTTTGCGACACGCCAGGAAACTTCATCCGGAAAGTAGCCATCCTAATCACACAAAGTCTACCCTCTTCTACTCTCAATTAGAAGGCAGAATTAGCCACGTATTTAATAAAAAAATGGCCGTACCATGTCATTCCCTTTGCCGTCACGTGATACGAGTCAGCCTTACTGCTAAGACGCGCTAATAGATATTTCACAACAAAAATTAGGTTATTTAAGACCTAATGTCGAGCTTGCTCAGCTGTTCTTTACAGATTATCTATGTTAAGCATTTTTCGGCCCGGTCAGAAGCTGGATGGGCAACTATTTAGTGGCATTTGAACTAAGCGCTTTCGTGCTTCGGGCGGCTTCAAAACTCCGACACTATATTTGGCCACGTGCCCACACGAAAAAAGGCCTTAGTTATCTGATGCCGAATATTATTTTCGGCCTGCAGGACGGCCGAACATAAACAACTAGACAGCATTAGCCCGAAAGTTGGCAAATGTCTCGCTCGCCTTGACCGGTAAGTAGATCTGTTTAGAGCCGTGTGGGCGGGTGTGGACAAGGCGTAACATTGATGGATTGTTTTGTATCATACGGTGGTATAACTTGGAATTGCTTGGGATAAACCTTAATTGTTACTTTAATACCTACGTAACAAAAACTGATGTTAAGTGGTTACATACGCCCATAACAACAGCAATACAATTTAGGTTCACCCCGAAGTATGAGCAGATCCAAGGCACACGCTGCGGCCGTCACGCGATGTTTCGTCTCATGCGCAAATGATTTCACCGGCACCCACACCCTTCCACCGGAACACAGCAATGCAAGCGCCCCACTGCTTGGCGGAGGATTAGCAGATGTGGAGGCAGTACTTCTCCGGTTGAACTTTCCACAAGTTCTACTGCTGAAACACTACAGTATAACTTGAAATTGTTTGGGATTAACCATACTTGAGCAAAATTGATAGCATGTAGAAATATCAAAGTTCCAACTTCCAAAAGAGGGAAATGTGTACCTGTAATTTATTTCTGAATAATATGCCTTTAATATTGTAGATAATAAATTTTAATATTACAATACTCAACCGTGCCAGCCTCTAATGTTCCCACTGCAGGGACACCGGCCTACTCTCGATTATTGAGAGTGAATGGGCTCTGATCTACCACGGGAGCCCAATCTGGATTTGTAGATGTCACATGTCGCCGAATTTTTGGTTCTAAGACATGCCGGTTTCCTCACGATGTTTTCCGTCACCGTTTTGGCATTGCGCACATCAATTTTTCAAGTGAAAAAACTCATTGGTGCACGTGTGGGTTTGAACCAGCGACCTTCAGATTGAAAGTCGGTGTCTGTGCCCCTGGGCCACCACGCTCTCAACACTAAGGTTATTGAAAACTTATACAATATGATAATTATTTATTTATTACTTAGGGCTAACAAACAGTCATAAAAGTAAAGAACAGTCTGAAATCAAGTAATAATTAATTTACAACCAACACCGTTATCTACAACTTACAGTAAAAGTATTATGAAAGAGATCTTGCTACTATAATAGATTTACCCAATAAATGGAATAAAGCAAAATAAAATTGGTGTGCAATAAACAAAAATAAAAATGAAACAAAATTAAGTTTACAGAAAACTAGCTATTCAGTCTTCAAAATACCAATAATGTAATTCAAAATATCAAAATACTTATAATATAATTATATGATCTATAATTATTTGACAGGCCTCACAGCTCAGTTCCTAGTAGTTCTGCTTCTGTTGTAGGTCGCGGGTTCGATTCCCACTTAGTATAGGGCAAACATTTGTGTGTCGAACATAGATGTTTGTTCTGTGTCTGGGTGTTTGAAATGTATGTACGTATTTACCGAAAAAGTCCTGTATAATTTTCATATCAATTATCCGGTCCCTATAGCACAAGCTATTTAGCTTGAGGCTAGATGGCGCTGTGTGAAATGTCCATGAAAATATATATATTTATGCACCTACTAACTTTATTTTTGGTCGAATATAAACGTATTTCTGTATTTGTCGAAATATCATAAAAATTCTACTAAAATGTCTCCAAATCATTAATTTACTGAGTAAAAAATACGATTGGTGCCTAACTTGCTGGGAGGTTAAGCGTTTTGTTAACATGACAACTTAATTTGGTACTTTCACGTGTGTTTAACTTAATCAACTTGTTTTTAAGTATACCGAGCGTATAATTAAGTGAAACAGTCGTTTAAATTAAATGACTTAATAACCCTTAACTTTTTTATTGATATAAAATACCCAATACTTGAAGAAATCGCTTTAGCATTAAGTCCTCATTTGTAAATAGTTTATTGTGTAATTAAAACATTAAATAAAAAAAAAATTCAAACGGGTTTTTTGGTAACTTTGGGTTGGAAGTTTTTCCTTACTGCCGGATTACCGTACCGTACCGTACCAGCCTCTATTGTTCCCACTGCAGGGACACCGGTCTACTCTCGATAATTAAGAGTAAATGGGCTTTGATCTACCACGGAAGCCCAATCCGGATTATTACATTTCACATGTCTTCGAATTATTGGTTTCAGGACATGCCGGTTTCCTCACGTTGTTTTCCTTTATCGTTTCAAGAACGTGTTATTGCGCAAATAAATTTTTCAAGTGCAAATCTCATTGTTGCACCTGTTGGGTTTGAAATATTCAGATTGAAAGTTTGCGTCTTTGCCCCTGGACCACCATAAAACAAACAAACTTCTGTATTCACACAAACGTTGATCCTGGGAACCGAACCAATGGCTTACAGCGAAGAACACAGAGCTACTGCCAATTGAGCTGTGAAATTAATATGATTTCATAATTTAATTAGGCTTCTAAATATACTTGTAATTGATAAGATCTGTTGGCAAAGAGACTCGATGAATCTTATGCAATTTATTTCATTATCAAATTAGTTCATCGACACTGTGTTTTGGTGTCGATAAATCGACGCAGTTTATCGATATCGTTTGGAGCTGTGCTAAATTTTTATCGATATTTTATGTAACGTGAATCAAGCACTATAGTGTTACCGTAATTACTTTATTGAGTTTACGCGTTATTTATGCAATCGATAAATTAATAAAACTACTTCAGAATCGAAGTTTTTATATCGATGGTGTTTTTTGTATATTCGTTACTCCATATCTTTACCATTTCGAGCGATTTGGATACGGTACGGTACGGTACGGTAGATGTTTTGTTCCGTATAGGGTGAATATATCTACGAGTATGTATTTAAACAAATATAATAGTATAAGTATTCTATTAGTAATCTGGTTCCTGTACAAGCAATGCTTAGTTCTCATACTACGGTAAGACCGGAGTCGTTTTGCTGTTGTTTAAGGGCGGCAATAACCACATAACACAGATGTCCTGTGAGATGTCCCATAATATGAATCAGGTTCCTCCTGGGTAGGAATTTAACCCACAACCTACCAATATTTTATAACGATGACGAAAAAAAAATGCTCATAACCATGTACCAGTATTTCCTGTGTCGCAAGTGGCATAGACATCTTCTCATCCTTCGGTATGGGAAGTCGAGTCGTTTCTCTTTATGGGCGGTAGTAACCACTTAGCATCAGGTGGGCTGTCAGATCGTCTCTACGCTTTAATCACAATTAGTAATTAAATTAATAATAATATAAAGTGGTATAAGCGACGCAAAGATTTGATGTAACTTCATGAATGCAGTTTTCATAAATTTCGTTCGAATTGCATTCGAAATGGCTCTTTCAATCGACTTTCGGAGAAGTTCATCAATTTGGCTTTGTTTTTAGCGATTGGTTTGTCAGCCTCAATGTTCCGTCGCTTATCTACCGGGTTATAAAATTATTTTTTATTAGAAAGGATATGCTTTCAGATTGGTCCATAGGAATCGTAACAAAATCAACGTTAACACACTCGTTAACACACTCATACCTCTGCACTAGGATTCCCTGTGTCGCAGATGGCATGGACAAACACAGAAACACAAGACAAACACCCAAGACCCGAGAACAAACTTCATGCTCACCACACAAAGTGTGCCCCGGCCGGGAATCGAACCCGGGACCCCTCGCTTCGAAGGCAGGGCTACTACCAACTAAGCCACGGAGCCGTCAAATCGGTTCAAAAGTTTGGTTGTTAAATAAAAATAGACGAAATTGCGTATTTTTCTTTCCTGCGAATTTTTTCTTCGTCCGTTGTATACTGATTTGGATATTTCTTTTTTTAAATGGTGTACCCCCTAAGGGCGAAAGGGATGAAAGTTAATCGGTAAAGTGTTAATTTTATTTAAATCTAAAAAAATGCAAACCTTCGAAGTCAAAACATCATCATCATAATCATTCATTTATTCACATTAGGACACAATAAACACTTAGTTTCGTTATAATATCGTTCGTTTCGTTAAAATAACGTTCGTTCGTTTTTGGCAGCAGCTGTACATAAGCCTTGTCAAATATGAGAAAATATCTCTCCATGTTGCAAGCTACACCCAGTGTAGGGTATTTGCTACACTTATACCCTACACTGTAGGGTATTAAACCTGTAGGGCCTACAGGGTTTTCTGTACCTCTCAGAGTTGGGAATCTAGAAATGTTAATGTATATTTCATCACATTAATTTCTTTCAGAAATACATTGCAAACTGCTTAATTCCCTTAGTGAAAGTTCATAATTCGTATCATTACCTCTGAAGCCTCATTTTAATGGGATGGCTTTATTCCCACCATGATTATTACTTTAAATGGTACCAAGAATCTGTGCAATCTTTGATGCTCCACGTTTCACAGAAAATGAAAGTACGTAGGCACCCAGAGTTGTACCAATGAGTTTTTTCACTCGTCGAAACGGTGGCGGAAAACATTGTGAGGAAACCGGCATGTCTTAGAACCATAAATTCGACGACATGTGGCATCTACCGATCCGGATTGGGCTCCCGTTGTAGATCAGAGCCCATTCACTCTTAATTATTGAGAGTAAGCCGGTGTCCCTGCAGTGGGAACATTAGAGGCTGATACTGTAGGCCGCAGATAAAAAACGATATTTCACGGCAATGGCGTACCGGACTTATTTTGACAAGGAATACACAGCGTTTTCTCTTAAAATCCATGTAGGATTGTAGGTATACATACGTACTCGTAAATGAAATAATATATTCAAACATTTGTCTTAAAAACACATTTGTCTTAAGTTTTCTACGTAAAGTATTGATAGTAGTACGTCTTAATGTTTTGAGTTTCGTTAAAATTAAATTGAATAAAGCTAAAATTTAGAAATGTTTCAACAGGGTTTAAAACAAAGTTAATTTGACAACGATTTTAAAAACTGACTCGTGTGGCGTGACGGCAAACAACATGACGCTCTTATGCCGTCATATTACATTTGCCGTCCCGTCAAGGACAAGTTTATTGCAAAAGAAATTTTCTAGAGAGAGCGGCCATGCACGATTTCAGGAACGAAAAAAGTCTTTACAAAAAGGTTCCCCGCAAGGATTTCATTAAGTTGGCTAAAGTAAAACCGTCCATCGTCGGACGTGACATCGTGAAACATAGAGCTTCGTATATATTGTACAATACCTACAAGTTTTTCAGAAGTACCTACAAAATGGCTTATTGGCTTTCGTAAACACGAAAACGCTCTCATATTTAGTTTAATGAAAAACGTAAATGTACTAACGTATTTTCATTAAAATGTTTTAAAAAACTATGATAATAAAATTTAAAAACGTACTTGGGTGGTGCTAAAGAAGCAACAAAAAGTGGAGAAGTACTGCCACCACATATGGTAATCCAAGCAGTGGCGCACTCGCGTGTGTTCCGGTGGAAGGGTGTGGATACCGGTGAAATTACAGGCACATGATACGTTACATCTCAGTCTCAGAGTGATGGGCGCAATAGAATGCGACTTGTGTCTGGCACGGTAGTAGAGAGATTCGGTAGAGTTCGGTAGATCTGTGTCGGTAACTATTTAACATTAGGTGGGTCGCCAGAAAGTTTCGCCACAGCCAACGCATATAAAAAAAAAAAAACAAATATCTATGGTAACGATGACATCTATGGTAGATATTTTTTTTTATGCACAAATCTTTGTGCAGAAGACAAACTACAAACTGAGCAGTGAGACTGTAATCCGCTAACTCTTTCTGAACTACGCAACGGATTTTGATACGGTTATCTCTATCATTAACAGACATCAATTGTTTTATTCCCACTACCTCCATAGCTATAATTATATACAATTTAATTCCCATGACATCCAAGATATTTATGTACAGTCAACATAAACATAAGGTTAATTAGAATAGATTTAAAGTGTGAAGTTTTGGTAAATAACTTTTTAGCCTTTAACGTGATAAGATATGAAATAGACAAAAGCCGAGAATCACAATGCTTTGTAAAGATGACGTAAGAAGCATATTTTTTGGCACTTACATTGCTAATGCTGGCTAAACCTTACGAGATAGATCAAAACGACGTACTACGGAATTGTATTACAACCTACGTCATACACACTGTACCTTGCGAAGCGGGGGTGGGTTGCCAGTGTATAATACCCTATATTTACGTAAGGAAACTTATAACTTACTCACACAAATTACTGATGAGCAAATGTATTTATACTAACCCGTACCTGAATTTCTCCGACCCTGATTTTCTTTTATTTGTCGTATAAATTTCTTCGATATTTTTATTGGCTAAAGTTCAAAAGCCGAAACCTTATAAACAAACACCTATCCTAAATCACTTGCCAAGAGAAAGTATTACCTGCGGGTATAAATCCACGCGACCGTATAATTATCGAAATATACCTTTTTATCGAATTGAAGATGATCAGTGGTAATAAGGATTTCAATTTGGCAGGTTCCAAGTATTGTTTTACAGTTCTCGAATTGTTATTATGAGTTATTATTCGATTGTTTTTCTGTGGAATCATTTTTTGGAATACTGTGATCACACTTATATTACAATATAAAGGTGCAAGTTTGTTTATTATGTTTGCTCCTACAGGCTCAAACGGCTCAACGGGCTTGTTTAAAATTTGGTACCAGGATAGCTTATACCCTGGAGCATCCTAAAGTAGCTTTATTTGTTAACATAAGGCTGCAAATACTTTTTCTGGGTGGGAATCGAACTGACTTAGCTGTGAGCTAGTGAGATTAGCTAATACCAATAGAGCGCTGTCACCGCTTCGTAATAGTTTACGTTTGCTTCTAGCGCTTATTTGTATATATTTTAACGATTAATAAATTTCCAAGTCTATAGAAGGTAAAGAACAGATTCCAACATAATTTAACGGCACAATATTATGAATTAAGAGATAGTATCTCGTGGATTCTTTAGGTATTTCCGGATGTGTATCTGTTCATCTCTGTTCCAACCATAATTTTGTTTAATTCGTCATCTTTGTGACCTGCTTTCGCAGCCAGGAATTTTGGCCATTTTGACGTGA
Source organism: Aplocera efformata (assembly GCA_921293045.1). Taxonomy (NCBI): domain Eukaryota; kingdom Metazoa; phylum Arthropoda; class Insecta; order Lepidoptera; family Geometridae; genus Aplocera; species Aplocera efformata. Next base: position 7,509,588 of record OV121057.1, read on the forward strand.
ATATCATTATATTTTGGAACACAGCGCATCGCCGAGCCATCAGCGATTCTTAGCGAAATAAAACTGCCATCTCCTTATAAAATAACTGAAATGTTATCGTATCATTAAGATCTATTAAAGTTTAGTGTTATGTATTGTATAATATTATTTTAATCTGTGACAAAATTGAGTTTGAGTTTTCAACCTCATAAAATTTAGGAAGTGAAAAATGTTTCTAATGTGCTGTGTATTTTATGAGAACATAATTGTAGGTATTATTTTGTTTCCCCCCCGTGGGTTCCCGCCTTGTCGGGGCGGGGGGGCTTAGTAACCGTGGCCTGGTCCCCCACGGTGAAGCTAAGAGGAACCCGGGAGGGCCGCTCCTTTAGGCTTTGCCTCTAAGCCGAATAGGAGCGGCACAGTAGGTGGCGGTGCCTTATGGGGGGCACCGCAACTGAGGCGGGCTGCGGTGCTGTATGGGCAGCTCCGCAGCTGAAGGTTAGGGGCCGCGGCGGGAGAGGAGTGCCGGTATTACGGTGTGCCGCTCTCCCTACCTTCCGCGGCCACGGCGGGGTCGCCACCGCTGGATGGCGGACGCGGTGGGGCCGCAGGGGAAGAGGAGTGTCGGTATTGCGAGGCGCCGCTCTCCCTATCCTCTGCGGCCGTAGTGGTAGGCGACGGGCCACAGACCTGACCCGTCGCATGGGGACCTAGGGCGTCTGACACGGGGTAGTCCGACGTCCTATCGCTGGCATAGTCCCCGAGGTGGTTGCGACGCGCCTCGTGTCCTGGCGTGTCGTGGCGAGGGAGGATGGCATACATTGCCATCCCATGGAGGGTCCGGAAACGGACAGCTGCGGCGGGATCGCGAAAGGTATTATTTTGTTTGTTAATCTGTGACAATATCGCTTAAAAATAAAAAATAAACTTTGAATTCTAAATTTAAATGCTCAGAAAACTATAAGCTCTTGTGACGATGGCTTACGATTGAATTAACTAGTTGATTTCACGAGATGCTCTGTGCGGATTTTTTTTACAATGTATAATACGTTTTTTTGTTTCATATATTTTTTATATTTTCATTTACATTATATATTCATTTACATTATATATATTTCATTATATATTTTTCATATTTTTGAGTAAACTTATATCGGACAATGGAAAAAAAGTGACTCAAAATGATTCATATCCGATTCCAGCGTTCGAAGTTTAAACGCGCCGTCCGGAAAACAAATCAGCATCAATTAATTCGAGATGTCAAGCGTAATTTCTCGGATTCAAATTTGGAATTCTGATGAAACCATCGTTTCGGATAATGAATCGGCGATTCGTTAACGATATCGGTCAGTTTGCTTGTCCAAGTCAAATCGACTGTTTTAATTATTCTTGTACATACATGCGGTTGCTTTAAACCTGTAATTTCTTGAAAATCAATAACAGACCTGGAAGTAAAACAGACAGACATTGTTGGGTTATGCTCAGTATAACATTTTATGTGTCAAAAAATGGGCAGAACTTTTTGACAGATATTATAATAATAATAAAGCTGCTGCTACGACATAAGTACGTTTCTTTTAACCAAAGTCAAAGATCATTTATTCCTTTGAATTCTTAAAAATATGCTAGTAACCTCTTTTTCATAAATAAATATGTACCTCTAAGATTACGTGTTATATAGGTAGGAATGTGATGTACACTCGTAAACATATGACCTCGTTCACAAAGAAAAGTGACAATCATAGTCTTCTTCTATCGAGTCGATGTTTCATACATTATATTGTTTTAGACCAGTAGTTTGCAACATCTATGGCGTCCTTTGTGCAAACCATAAGGTCGTCCATCGTGCAGGTGTAAGGGCAGGATGGGCATTCAAGCAAGTGTGGCATTGTTTGGAGAATATTGCCACAGTGACATTCCGTCTCGGTGTCGCAAATAAAACCCCATTTACTTAAATTGCTCTTGCAGCGGCCCACTTGTGTTCGTAACCTGTTGAGCGACTTCCATACAGGCCAAGGTAGGTGATGTCCAGGCGGCAATTCCTCTGCGGGTTTAATATATCCAGATGGTGGGGCTTTTTTAGATTTCCATAAGTCCAGACGTTCATCGCATGCATTGCTGGAAGAGGCAGCAGTGGAGTTTAAAAAGCCCTTGCGACTTTTTAATCGCTGCCTAGGTGGGATTGATTTATAAAGAAGGTGTCTGCTGTCAGATTCCTGCTTCATTTTTTCTATTGAGCATGCAACAACACGTCGGATCTCCGGAGGCGCTATCCCCGCTAAAGGAAAAAGTTTGTTGAGCGGAGTTGGTTTGAGACAGCCAGTTATGATTCTACAGGTATCATTTAAGGCAACGTCTACTTCTCTAGCATGGTATGAACGATGCCACACTGGGCATGCATACTCGCCAGCAGAGAAGCAGAGTGAGAGACCTGTAGTGCGGAGCACTGATGGAGTGGCTCCCCATGAGGTGGAGGTGACCCTTCGCAAAAGGTTGTTTCGGGAATTTACTTTAGCTTTGGTTTTCTGGCAATGGCTTCTAAAACTCAATGTCCTATCTAGAGTAACTCCGAGATAGGTCGGGTTGGGGCAGTGTTGGATATTGGTATCTTGCCACTTTAAATATAGAGGACGGTTGGCTTGTAAGTTTCGCAAGTGGAAGACACAAGATTGAGTTTTGGAAGGATTTGGTTTCAAGGCGTTGGCATCATAGTATTTACCCAGGCCTTCCATAGCGTCCACTAGGTGTTTCTCAACCTCATCAAAGCTGTCACTCTGCGCAGCCAAAGCCAGATCGTCTGCGTACAGGAAGTTTTTAGTTTGTGGGGAGCAAGGTTGGTCGTTGGTGTAGATGTTAAATAAAATGGGCGCCAACACACTTCCTTGTGGGAGTCCGTTCTTTTGGCAACGCCATCTACTTTTTTCAGTGTGAAGGTGTACTTGAAACCGTCGATTTTGCAAGAGCTGACCTAAAATTTGAACGAATTTTATGTCTTTAGTTATTTGGTGTATTTTAAAAAGGAGTTTTTTAATGATGACTGTATCATAGGCTGCCGTTAAATCTACAAAAACAACACCAGTAATCTTTTTATTTTCGTATCCTGCTTCGATGTGCTCAGTAAGGTTCAAGATTTGTCCTGCACATGACTTTCCTGGTCTGAAGCCAGCCTGTTGGGGAATAAGTTTCGGCTCTATTAAAGGTGTAAGGCGGTTGAGGATCATTCGTTCAAATAGTTTGAAAGTATGGCATAAAAGTGAAATGGGGCGGTAGCTCTTGGGGTCTTCCAGAGGCTTTCCGGGTTTTAGAAGAGCGATGACCTTAGCGCGTCTCCACACTTTTGGTATCTGCGATGTATCAAGGCATGAGTTAAATAATGCCAGAAGCCAAGATACCGAAAGTGGACTGAGGTGCTTTAACTGTTCCACGGTAATGTCATCTATCCCAGCAGCTTTTCCGTTTTTTAGGAATTTAAGAGCCAGGGCTATGTCAGCTATTATGAATGGTGTACATATTCTGGATGGCTCTTCAATCGTTTTTTGCATTTTTGGGGTCTTTGGAAGTGCTTTTGTTGGTTTGCCATTCAGAAGGAAACACTAAAACACTAGTGTAAACACTAGGCATAAAAATAAACTCGCTGTGCCCACTACTAGGCTCCATAAGGTTAGCAATTCTTTTAAAGGTCAATGTGTACGCTTTTTTAACAAAATCCCGAGCGAAATTCAATTACTGTCAATAAATAAATTTTAAACTGTCATCAAACGTAAACTTGTCGCAAAAGCTTACTATAAAATATCAGATTACCTAGATGACAAAAAGGCTTGGGAATGAATTTGCTCCACTCTAGACGCAGGACCATATTCGCGAATAATAATAATAGTCATAATAGTCATAATAGTATTTATTGGTAAATTAGATATTACAGGTCAACATTTTTTAATTCATGAACAAATAAATAAAAATTAATAATAATAATTACTATATTACAAATAATAATTAATATGTCAAAGTAATTGAATTAAAATTAATATTAGAATATGTAGTACTGTCTCCGAGGGGTTTCTTGTCTGTTTCTTCCCCTCGGGTTGGTCGGTTAGGTTTGGAACAGACGTAAACTTAACAAATAAGATAAGCTTAAACATGAAAACTGACTGTAATTTGACATATCTGTGTGCATGTAATGTGCCTGGGAGTTCCTGTGACACGTTATATGCTCACGAATATGTGTACATGCATGTGTAATTTTTGAGTAAACTTATATCGGACAATGGAAAAAAAGTGACTCAAAATGATTCATATCCGATTCCAGCGTTCGAAGTTTAAACGCGCCGTCCGGAAAACAAATCAGCATCAATTAATTCGAGATGTCAAGCGTAATTTCTCGGATTCAAATTTGGAATTCTGATGAAACCATCGTTTCGGATAATGAATCGGCGATTCGTTAACGATATCGGTCAGTTTGCTTGTCCAAGTCAAATCGACTGTTTTAATTATTCTTGTACATACATGCGGTTGCTTTAAACCTGTAATTTCTTGAAAATCAATAACAGACCTGGAAGTAAAACAGACAGACATTGTTGGGTTATGCTCAGTATAACATTTTATGTGTCAAAAAATGGGCAGAACTTTTTGACAGATATTATAATAATAATAAAGCTGCTGCTACGACATAAGTACGTTTCTTTTAACCAAAGTCAAAGATCATTTATTCCTTTGAATTCTTAAAAATATGCTAGTAACCTCTTTTTCATAAATAAATATGTACCTCTAAGATTACGTGTTATATAGGTAGGAATGTGATGTACACTCGTAAACATATGACCTCGTTCACAAAGAAAAGTGACAATCATAGTGTAAACACTAGGCATAAAAATAAACTCGCTGTGCCCACTACTAGGCTCCATAAGGTTAGCAATTCTTTTAAAGGTCAATGTGTACGCTTTTTTAACAAAATCCCGAGCGAAATTCAATTACTGTCAATAAATAAATTTTAAACTGTCATCAAACGTAAACTTGTCGCAAAAGCTTACTATAAAATATCAGATTACCTAGATGACAAAAAGGCTTGGGAATGAATTTGCTCCACTCTAGACGCAGGACCATATTCGCGAATAATAATAATAGTCATAATAGTCATAATAGTATTTATTGGTAAATTAGATATTACAGGTCAACATTTTTTAATTCATGAACAAATAAATAAAAATTAATAATAATAATTACTATATTACAAATAATAATTAATATGTCAAAGTAATTGAATTAAAATTAATATTAGAATATGTAGTACTGTCTCCGAGGGGTTTCTTGTCTGTTTCTTCCCCTCGGGTTGGTCGGTTAGGTTTGGAACAGACGTAAACTTAACAAATAAGATAAGCTTAAACATGAAAACTGACTGTAATTTGACATATCTGTGTGCATGTAATGTGCCTGGGAGTTCCTGTGACACGTTATATGCTCACGAATATGTGTACATGCATGTGTAAAATTTGACGTGTCCAAATGATACTTGAGATCTAAAGGAATAAATGAATTTGACTTTGACTTTGACTTTGACTTTCTATCACATATACTATCACTGTATGTGACAGCGTAATTTTTTTATTCATGGTGAAATCAACTGCCGCCAAGCAGCAGTTGCATTACTGTGTTCCGGTGGAAGGGTGTGGCTGCCGGTGAAATCACATGCGCATGAGACGTATCATCCCCGTCTCGGGTGATGGATACATAACCTAATAGGATCTTACACAGATACAGAATAAACACAAATCTCCTAGCGGTCTTCACAACCATACTGTGGAGACCAAGGAGGTAGATAACATAATTATTCAATTCAAAATGGAGCTTATTCAAATTCAAACTTGCATTACAATGAATTGCACTACTAATTCCATAAGCTGGAGTTATTTTAGTTGGCTCAAGTTGGTTTAAGTTTGATTGAAACCAGTGAGGTTTATCCAACAATAGTCTTATTTAGACGGCCTTATAGCTTTGTTGGTAGTCAAAGTGAGAGGCCCAGGATCGATTTCCGGCAAGGGCACACTTTGTGTGGTGAGCATGAATTTTGTTCACGGTCTTTTGTATTTATCTTGTTGTCCATGCCACCTACGACACAGAGAATCCCAGTGCAAGAGTGAATGACTAATGTTTAAAAAAAACAATGTTCCGTTCTGTCTTACGTTTAGACGACTCTGTGGCTAAGTGGGTAGTTACTCTGCCTGCCTGTCCTGGGTTCGATTCCTAGGCTGAGCCAACTTTGAGTGAACGAACGGGCAATAGCCCGCGGCTTCGTTCACTTTGGATTTCTCTTTGGAATAGCTTTTCGGGCTAGTTATTGCTAGTACAAATCCCGTATCAACCTCTAAAGTGCCCACTGCAAGGACACCGGCCTACTCTCGATAATTGAGAGTGACTGGGCTTTGATCTACCACGGGACCCCAATCCGGATAGGTAGATGCATCTCTGTTCCACATCTCATCGAATTTTTGGTTCTAAGACATGCCGGTTTCCTCACGATGTTTTCCTTTGCCGTTCAACTTTGAGTTATGTCCATGAATATTTATTATATTCCGATACAATGATTTCGGCGTGTGCAAAGTTATCCGTTGGCATTGATTACAAAGACCTCCACTACAGCGTTAATTTGCATTGCTTAATAACTTAATTTCTCGCTGGAGCCAAATTCGACCACACACGTTTATACGGACTTTTTGTTTCGTGAAGTACCGACCGAGCTCTCGATATTGTCAGCGATGATAATTACAATATAACAAGATCTCGTTAAGAAGAAGATATTGGTCTTTTTTATGTAACGAAAGTCACAGGACGAGATGAAGGCACACCTGATGTTATGTGATAACCTGCACCTATACTTAGTTCCTTAGTTCTTCGGTGAGGAGACTTAGTTACTCCCCACCGAAGTATGAGAAGATCCAAGTTGCGCCCGTCATCCGAAACGGGTCTTCACAAAAACAAGACTTGACAATTATTTTTGTAAAACTGGAAAATTAAATTTGCAAGGTTATGGTGGGATATGGTAGTCATTGATATTCTACAAGACAAAACAGAATGTAAATCAGAAATCTGAAACTGTGTTAAAACGTTTTAATATAATATTGTCGCCAATTCTAGCGTTTCATCGTTTGTTAACTACCTGATAAATGTTTTACTATTCTGCTTGAGTATTTTTTATAAATCTTTAGTTAACAAGATAGTACCTTTATATTTATAAAGAACGAATATATTGCCTAAATTAATAATGGTATTTTTTAATTTAGATATAATAATATATAAATAATTTACTAAATGAAATAGATTAATTATCATTTGTTCAGTCAATACTTTGCTTGATGGTAAACTAGTAATAGTTGCATAGGTTATATTAAATCATAAATATGAAAGACCAATTTTCATTAGTAGTTCATGGACACATCGACTTGTCAACTGGAAGAAGGTGCAATGGGTTCTAATCTTACACTTTTCAAAGGCTGACGAAATATAACTCTAAAAAATTCAAAATTGACACAACACAACACTTTTATGATGATGTTATCTAGTTCTAGTCGGTAAAATAAAAATATCACTTTATACTTTCAATGTTGTATCAGTCCCTCAATCTTGATCTTGGACATAATGTACGGTCTTGGTCGGACCTCTGGTATGTACTTGGGTTCCTTATTTGGTGACGTATGAATTAATTTTGAGGTTGTCCAATCTTCAGGCGAAAGTGAACGTAAATAAAATATAATAAAAATACGCTACAAAATATTTCATTTCATATTTTTATTTGTGTGGTCTCTGTAGTGAAACTATTTTGAAAGTATTATGATTTGAATAAATCAACTCCGTGGCTTAGTTGGTAGTAACCCTGCCTTCGAAGCGAGGGGTTCCGGGTTCGATTCCCGGCCGAGGCATACTTTGTGTGGTGAGCATAAAGTTTGTTCTCGGGTCTTGGGTGTTTGTCTTGTGTTTCTGTGTTTTTCCATGCCATCTGTGACACAGGGAATCCTAGTGCAGAGGTTTGAGTGTGTTAACGTTGTTTGTTGTTTGTTAAACCGAATAACAATTAATTTTCGTAAAACTTTTTCAACTACTTGAAATGTTCTAACTACTTGAACTTGAAATGTTTGTAAAGTTAAAACAACCGTATTCTCAATTTTCTCCGTTCAAAATAATAGTATTATCGTAATTCAAATAAATTTAAGAACTAGTTCAGAATCAATATTATTCATATCCTTACTTTTTACCCGACTACGGCAAAGCCAAAAGAGTTATGATTTCAGCCTGTATTTAATTGTGTTAATCTGTTCTCACAAAGATTATAAGCTACTTAACATAATTAAACAAATGAGGTATCGTTAGAAGTATCTTGATTGTTAAACTCATCGGAAATTATACGTAGGTATCCAATTCTTTATATAAATAAGTGTTTAAAAAAAGAAAAAATAAACAAGGACAAATATTGAAGCAACAATTGAAAACACCAAGATTATTAAATTGCATGCAAGCGTAAAACTACTCCGCATACAGTCCGTTAAATCTTTCCAGTGTTTTTCCTCTCCTCCCTGCTATTCGTAAAATATAACTTGTATAAAACTTCATACAATTTTCGAGCAAATCCTCAAAGAGAAATAACACCAATTGTACGTTTTTCCACTCGAAAGCTCTCACCTGTCGTAATGGACCGGTGAATCATTTATGGAATGTGTAAACTGAGCATTATTTCGGTTGGAAAACGAGAAAATGTAAGTTATAAAGTTAAGCTCTTTTGAGATATAAGTTGGAAATTTCGTCTTTTACTTTCATCTGTACGAAAGGAATTGAAGGTTTCTTTGCTTATTCTCGCGGGTGGGTTTGGCGCTAAACCTACTAACAAAAATGCATGATCTTGACCTACATAATGATTCCAAAAAGTGATTTTTAATAATCCTAGTCGTGATTCGGCTGCAAGATTACTGCGTTCTATGAGTTTTTAATCGAAATCTTGAGAAACAGTACCACCACCAAATGGTAGCTTAGTGTGATGTATGCTACGATCTGAGGTCGTGAGTTCTAGAGCATCAGCGAAGTGACGAAACCATAGACTATAGCGGGAACATGAACGCATGAGTCGTTACATCCCCGTCTCGGGTGATAGACGCAGCAGGATGAATACAACTCATTGTATCCAAAACGTTCCCGTGTTCCCGCCACTAAGCGGTAGAGGAGGACACCGTGGGGTTTTAGTGGGTCTAGTCCCACATAACCGCTCTGTCTCCCCGTGGCAGGGCGGTATGCTAGTGCATTTTCCCACGAAAAATAAAAAATAGGATGAATACAACTCAGTCTAAGATCCAATCTTCTGTGTTCTAATGCTGATGCCATAGGCGAGGGTAAATACTTACCACCAGGTAGGCTTTCATCTCGTTCCGTTATTTCAGCACATAACAACGTTAACACACTCATACCTCTGCACTAAGATTTGCTGTGTCGCAGACGGCATGGACAAAGACCCAAGACCCGAGAACAAATTTCATGCTCACCACACAAAGTGTGGCCCGGCCGGGAATCGAACCCGGGACCCCTCGCGTCGAAGGCAGGGCTACTACCAACTAAGCCGTAGCCGTCGTTTTAAAAGGCGTGATGTTTTATTTTAATCTCAGTTTGAAATAACAGTCATATTTTCATTTGTTACAGGTAAGCTGAGTCCATTGAAAAATTTGAATCACTGGTGAAATGCAACGTTGTAAGTTTCTCTTTCTCTTTCACTCTGAAGAGAAACTCTTCAAAGATCGGTCTGTATTGGATGGAAAATTGGAATAGTTCAGTTCATCTATTCATTCCATTTTGATACAATTTGGAAAAGTCGTAAAAATTAATTAAGTTACGCGCCGCGATACATTTAATATAACAAAATTGGCAATGTCCTATTTCTATCACGTAATAATACTAAATTTATCAGCAAAAGTTTCGTAAATATTGTAGTTAGAGTTATAGGTAGATTGGTAATTTTCGCGACTCAAGACTAAATTCTCTGAAACTTATTCAAAAGTTTGATACATAAGGTAAATGTTAGTTTAATGAATTTATTTACAAATCGTTACGCTTATCGTTCTGATAAGAACTGACATAATAAATATATCTATCGAAGTGTACAATAAAGAGTATTCATACATTCATTCATTCAATCATTCATTCATGTGTTTTTAGAATGTAACGTAATTTGGGAAATAGTCGATTTGCCATGATTTGTGAGTATAGCAAAGACAGCCTACCTTTTTTTTTTTTTTTTTTTTTTTTTTTTTTTTTTCCGTGGAGAAATGTCTTAGCATACCGCCCTGCCACGGGGAGACAGAGCGGTTATGTGGGACTACCCACTAAAACTCCACGGTGTCCTCCTCTGCCGCTTAGTGGCGGGAACACGGGAACGTTTATACACACATCCGCGATCCCGCCGCAGCTGCCCGTTTCCGGACCCTCCTTGGGATGGCAATGCCACCATCCTCCCTCGCCACGACACGCCAGGACACGAGGCGCGTCGCAACCACCTCGGGGACCATGCCAGCGATAGGACGTCAGACTACCCCGTGTCAGACGCCCTAGGTCCCCATGCGACGGGTCAGATATGTGGCCCCGTCGCCTGCCACTACGGCCGCAGAGGATAGGGAGAGTGGCGCCTCTCAATACCAACACTCCTCTTCCCCTGCGGCCCCACCGCGTCCGCCATCAAACGGTGGCGACCCCGCCGTGGCCGCGGAAGGTAGGGAGAGCGGCGCACCGCTATACCGGCACTCCTCTCCCGCCGCGGCCCCTAACCCTCAGCTGCGGTGCCGCCCATACGACACCGCAGCCCGCCTCAGTTGCGGTGCCCCCCATAAGGCACCGCCACCTACTGTGGCCGCTCCTAGTCGGCTTGGAGGCAAAGCCTAAAGGAGCAGCCCCTCCCGGGTTCCTCTTGGCTTCACCGTGGGCAGCCCAACCACGGTTACTAAGCCCCCCCGCCCCGACAAGGCGGGAACCCGCGGGGGGGTAAAGACAGCCTACCTGCGATCATAACGTATGAAACGAAATATTGAGATTCAACTTCACAAAGCATCGTAAAAATCTTGTTAAAACGAAAAAGAAAAATGTAATTGTTATTATTGTATAAGCATTCTCCTTTCTTGCATAGGAAATAAACCGGATTCGCTTATTTTTACTTAAACATTTCACACTGCCTGTCTAGCATATCTTGGGACATAATTGAACAACCAGATTACTGATAGAATACTTATGTAATATAGTATGTTTTTTAAATACATACATACACCCCCGACAGAACAAACATCTATGTTGCACACAACAATGCTTATCCTTTGTGGGAATCGAACTCACGACCTGTAGAACAAAAGGCGAAGCTACTACCAATTGAGCTGTGAGGCCAGTGGGAATCAGAATCAACTTGACCTTAAACTTGAACCGAGGTGCAACAATATTATCGCGACGATCTTTTACAAAATCATTTTCACGTCCGAATCGCGATCGACGCGATAGCCTTAAACAAACTGCCCTATTACGTGTAGCAGAAGGCAATAGCCACTGCTGAATTTATTTTTGTGAAATAAAATGTTCATAACTATGATAGTTTATAATTTATAATATTGTTCACCTACAGGTTGTCTGTAAGAGATCGCCCTTTGTGACATCTTTTATTTGTTAAAATCCACAGATAACAATGATTGCAATACACATATTGCAATCATTATTATCTCTATTTGATGTGCAATAAAGTCTCATTTATTCATCTAATAGGTACCATAGTTTAATAAATAATAAATAATAAATAAATTATTTTAGCGAACGTAAAAAACTCTTTTTTCTTTTGAATTAGGTGAGATATTTTTGGATTAATCTGATAAAAATATATAAAAAATTATTCACAAAGAGATAGTACCAAGGAGGTGGTACCAAAGGAGCGACTAAAAGAAGCAGTTAAACTTGTGCCATGTTCGTGCCCGGTAATCTGCCGCCAAGCAGTAAAGCACTCGTATTTCTGTGATCTGGTGAAAGAGTGTATACGCCCGTGAAATCACTGGTGCAAAGATAAAATCACCGTCTCGGGTGACAGACGCAACGGGATGTAGCTTAAAAAATTATTTGAAAATATTAAGGAGAATGTTCTTATTTTTTTTTAGTGTAGTTAACATTAGTATTAATTAAAGTTACATTAATACGATCATATTTTCTTAAGTTACCTGTTTTTTATCGTGGCTTCAAGGACTTAGTTGTTGTGTGACTGTTGAAGTTTTGTTACTGTAATTTAACTTATTGTACATAATCCTAATAATGCTAAGTGATTTATAAGTAAGTACTATTCTGAAAATATTGAAGTGAATTTGTTAGATTTTTAAATTAGTCAATTACTTTATAATTAAATAGTTCCGTACCAGCCTCTAATGTTCTCACTGCAGGGACACCGGCCTACTCTCGATAATTGAGAGCGAATTAAAAAAAAAATTTAATAAAATTAAATAGTTAATTACTCAATTTTTACCAGCCGTTTCAAGTTTCCTACGCATAGGTTAGTTGCCATCAAAGTTTGCCATGACACGTAGTAAGACAGCCCGCGATACAGCTATCCTTCAATTTTCCCAACAATCTTAATCTACGAATTTCTATTTCATAATACACAGTACACTATCATAGATGGAGGTTCACCGCAAGAAAAATAAGAATGAGAATAAATAAGAATAAATTTATTTCACTTTACAATATAAAGTTACTTACACAGAAATTTTATAAGATACATATGTTTTAAAAAAAATTAAGTTACTTACTTATTTTTTTATTTAGATTATTTAGTTATAGTTAAACCCGTGTTAACTTTGGGGCTAGATGGTGCTGTGTAAAGTTATTGGATTTTTAAAGATTAATAACGTTATATATTATAGTCTATTAAGTAAATTGGTATTATAGTTATTAATCTTCTCTTTCTGTGACACTATTATATAAAATACACCATCCAAAGGTTGCCTGGAAGAGATCGCTTCTTAGCGATAAGACCGTCCATTGTACGTGTTCTATTTGTCACGTTTGTATTTCGCTGTGTTGGTGTACAATAAAGTATTTTCATTCATTCATTCATTCATACTGATACGTTCACTGACTTATACCTCTGCACTTGAATTCCATGTGTCTCAAGTGGCACGCACAAACACAGAAACACAAGACGACACGGAAGAGCCGAGAACAAACTTCACGCTCATCACTCAAAGTCTACTTTGGCCGGGAATCGAACCCTCGGACCCCTCACTTCAAAGCGTAGCTACTAAGCTACGTAGAATATTGATTTATCGTCTTAATATTCATATATTTAATTAATTCATTATGAAATCATTTAATTAATGCTGTATCTAAAACATCATCGGTTATTAAGTATGCATACAAGTATGACCAGTTTACGTCATTAAGTTTGTACTTTTTTTATCATAAAAAAAAACATATTGTTCTGTTAATAAGTTTGAAAACACACTTCTATACACTTCTAATATATATATTTATGTCTGTGAATTATTTTTATATATGAATATTATTGAGGGGTTCACGTTTGCGAACTGTAGCATAACGATGAGATAGGTGACACAGAAGCTGAGCACCATCCTCAGGAGATCAGCGTCCAGGGGAATTACCTTCCACACGCGGAACCGGCAGGGACGCGCGTCCACGTACCGGATGAACCGATCGATCTCACGGATATTGGTTTCATCTGGAAATAACGTAATATTTGTCTTAATCATACAAAAAAAAAACAGGAAATTATTGAAAAAAAATTACTGAGAAAGCCGATTGCGTGAAAAAAAAAACAAACTATTTATAAATATACTATATATCAATATGTTAGCCATTGATAATAATAATAATTATTTATTTATTTTCAGACATGACACTACTTAATTAATAAAAAATTACGCACACATTAAAAACAGAAAAAAATAAATTAAGCATTTATGAAGCCCTGTATTTTTATAACTCGACAGGTTTTGAAGAAATAAATTGTATACGTATAATATGGCGTCAGCATCGGCCATTTTAATATTGATATGACAAGTTTCATTTTCAAAATTTAGAAGAATTTATCGTCACCACTCAAGCTAAAATACATGAAACCGTTTAGGTTCCAGAGCGTGCCAAAAAAATATCCTGGCGCAGTCGGGTAATACACAACATCTGAAAAATCGCATTCTATATATCTAAAAAAATAAACATTGAAAATGGTATAAAACGGGCGAAGAAATTAGTTACAGGAAAGCAAAATGCGCTATTTCGTTTACTTGCATGGCATATTTTTTCCAGTTATTTTATTTTGATTTGAGACCAAACTGACGGCACATCCTTTCAAATAAAAAAAAAACTGAGTCAGTTGACAAATAATGGAGTACAGAGGTATCAAAATAAATATGGAATTGATAACTTCCTTTGAACTTTCAAAGGAAGTTATCAAAATAATCTTTCTTTTTTTATGAATAAGTGACAAGTGAATAAGTAAGTGTCTCTTGGGGGGATAACTGAGTTATGTGAACAACTGAATTATTTTTAAAAGAACATCTAAGCTATCTTAGACGGCTCCGTGGCTTAGTTGGTAGTAGCCCTGCCTTCGAAGCGAGGGGACCCGGGTTCGATTCCCAGCCGGGGCACACTTTGTGTGGTGAGCATGAAGTTTGTTCTCGGGTCTTGGGTTTTTGTCTTGTGTTTCTGTGTTTGTCCATGCCATCTGCGACACAGGGAATCCTAGTGCAGAGGTATGAGTGTGTTAACGTTGTTTATCTTCGCATTGAGCGCTTCATCCACGAATAACTCAGGTGTCCCAATAAACTGCAAAGAGTGCAATAAAAATTAACTAACCTCGCTCTGATATCAGTTTGTCGTACAATATTAATTTTAGCTTTTCTACTTCTGTAGAAACCATTTGGGCACAGAGGGCTGTTGCAACTGTGACCGCAAAGTTCATAATGACTAGGATATATTCAATACGGAATCCAAATAATATCTGAAAAGGAATCCATGGTTATTATATTGTTATTTATAATATCAAATTATAAAAAAAAATCTACGTATATCTATCTATCTGTGTTCTAAATTTTATCTAAATCCATTCAGCTGTTTTTGTGTGATTGATAAACAAACATCAATCTATCCATTCAAACTTTCGCATTTATAATAGTGAACACTTGCTGCGCCCCGCGGTTTCACCTGCGTAGTTCCCTTTCCCGTGAAAATACGGGGATAAAATGCCTATGTTGCTCACTGATAACGTAACTTTCCATTGGTAAACGAATTTTTATATCGGTTAAGTGCTTTAGGCCGGAAAGCGTAACAAACAAATAAACTCATTTTCAAACACATCGTGAGCAAACCGGCATGTGTTAGAATCAAAAATTGGACGACATGTGACATCTACCAATCCGGATTGGGCTCCCATGGTAGAGAGCCCATTCACTCTCGATTATCGAGAGTAGGCCGGTGTCACACGGAGCATTAGAGGCTGGTACAGTACGGACGGACTTACTGAATTTCTTCCACTTTGTATTAGTTTTAACGCATGCCAAACGGACAACATAATTTCAGGGATGTTGAAAAATAATTGTATGAGAATCTGTGAACAATAACATGAAAATATTAATTTATTAATGGTTAAAAGATGGCCGATACGTACTTAAATTCACTTACCAAAGAATCGATTGCAGATTTGTAAGTTTCAAGCAAGTGAACAATTGATTTATAAATATTTTGTAACGAAGCAAAGTTCGAGTCGGATGTTTGTACAAATGATTTCAATGTTTTCATTCGGCAATAAAAAGAATAATAAACAAATGCGCAGGTCACTTCAACATAATCCACGCATGTAAATACGGAAACGGTGAATAAATTTTGAAAAAACGAATTCTCGCATATTTCTCTATATATATAACAATATAATATAGTCCTAACCGAAACTTGTACGAAAAAATCCACAAAAATTGTTAACAATAATTTTATCTCTATATTGTAATGCGATTTATCAACCTTCAACATAGTATCAATTATTTTAAAATCATCAAACAGCCGTCGAAAAGTTTTTTTACGATGAAGGAAAATTAAAATAAGCACAGTTAATAAGTAGTGAGAGAAAAAAAAACAACGCCGCATAGCCAAACCTGCTAACTCATAGCCTAAACTTATAAAACAATTCAATATAGCCTGGAATATAGCTAAAGTATTCCAGAAAAATCTTCTACTTCTTGTTTTGTATTCGAAAAATCCGAGGTCCAAACCGGAAATTAATTGAATTGTTATGAAAAATATCTTCATTATGATAAAAGAATTAGATTTATCTTTGAAAAGAACTGATATGTTACACAAAGACCGAGGATCCATGATTATATTTTTGATTTAGATTTAATTTGAAGAATCGATACACGTGTGACTAGTGCCACCGATGAAACTGTTATACTTCAAATGTGGTGTTAATTTAATTATGAAGTTACCTTTTTACATAGTTTTTGTTGAAACAGTACTTTTTTGATCAATATTGTCTTAGTGTTAGCTTGCTTCGTTGTTATGGTTTTCAGGTAATGTCACACAAGCTACTTTTTTAATTAAATAAAACTGAGTTAAAATATGTTTAGATTCGAAGGCTACAGTTTTGTTTACATAGTGCCTCTCGCTAGATGAAATTTTATTATGATTCTCTTAAAGCATGCTTAAGTCACTAAACAATTTCTCCAGGATGTATGCAGCTATATTATATTTGTTTTGGTCTCAAATTTCCTCACCAATATGGTATGAATCAGCATAGCACATCTTACCCAGTCTGCTACACTTCGTAGACAGCGCATCGGCGCTTGAAGAACGGTTGAATTGGGGATCCCCGTTTTTGTTTTAATACGAAAGATTGTCGGTATAATTTTATGGCTACAATTTTATGGCTATCAAGCTGTTAACAACAGCAATACGAGTTAAGCGCTGCTCGATTGAAGTATGAGAAGATCCAAGTCACGTGGGTGCCATTCACTGAAGACGGGGATTCATCGGTACCCTCACCCTTCCACCGGAACACAGTAATGCTAAAAATCGAGCAAGCTAATCTCAGATACGCATTGATCTAGATTCATAGCCTAAAATCCCATAGGACTTATAATAGATTTATCAATCTCGAATCAAAATGACAATGATCTATTCAGCACTCATTTAACCGGCGTTCAATTTGCTACGAAACACAATAGCTTGGCTATAGCATCAAAAATACATTCAATTGTATAATATTAGGTTGTTCGGAAAGTCATTTCGTTTTTTCCCGTCAGAGGACTTAATTTCGTTTTTTCGAAACCAACTTCACACTTAAGCCGCATAACCATTATATGTCTTGAGAGCTGATATTGCAAGGCTTGTGTGTGAAAAATTTCTATTAATTCTACGCAGTAGTTTTTGGTTGGCGCCCTTTTAAATATGGAGAGCAATAAGCAGCATTTTCGTCATATTTTACTTTTTTACTTCTGAAAAGGTAAAAATGCTGTCCAAGCGAAAAAAAAATTGACGGATGTGTATGGAGAAGGCGTATTAACAGTACGCCAGTGCCAGAACTGGTTTGCAAAATTTCGATCCGGCAATTTTGATGTCGAAGATGCACCACGGTCTGGAAGGCCGGTCGAAGCTGACAAAGATGCGATAAAGGCATTAGTTGATGCAAATCGGCGAATAACCACACGAGAGATCGGTGAGAGATTAAATTTGTCGAATTCGACTGTTTATGGCCATTTGAAAGGCATGGGCTTAACCTCGAAGCTCGAAAAAAACGAAATGACTTTCCGAACAACCTAATAGATATTTCTATTGTTGATATCGGCATTGTGGGGGCAAACGCATAAATATGGAAATATTGCACTTCGTGTCAGTCTTCAAGTCATAAGATACCGCTAGAGTTTGCGCGCGCTTTTATATTTTGTCTGAACTATATTTTGTGACTTATTATCGTCGACATGGAAAGTCGGATAGGGTTTGAACAAGTGCTAAATTTAGTTTTAAGAAGGCATGCTCTCGTACCTAATTATTTATTTATTAAAAAAAAACAAATTTACGTTTTAAGTATTTTTTAAGAATACAACGGAAATAAAGGCAACTTTACGCGGGCTTTTGGCGGACGGCCCTCGCGGAAGGTCTCGACCTCCCCCCTGCCCCCCCCCCCCCGCGCTTACGCCTGTCAACCCGCAGTGCTGATCTTATCTGCTTATACTATTGATCAAATTCTTCCTGACCCGACAGACATTCGTCTCTATTCATAATTTGACAATCAACTGTCAACCTGTCAGAATTTTGCGCTCGTTGTAGCAAAAACCCCATAGAATAACTTTTCCAATTTTAATTTTAATATTAGTCGGTAATCATTACATTATAATAAAAACTACCAAATGTATCCCGGTTCCAAATGTATTTCGAGAGTTGCACTGAGCAAAAAACATTTTATTTTTATTGATATAGATATTAATTGAAATAAACGGGTCATTGATTGCTCAATTCTGAGCATTAACTATGAATGTTGCATAAACATGTCGCCGCGACATTTTTATTGACTGCGATTATAAAAGTTGCTATCGTTTTGACACATATCAAAACTGTATAATTATAGCAGTAGGTATATGGAGCAATAAAATACTATAAGCTGGGCATTAAGAATTAATCTTTTATTGCGGCAGTGGCTAAAGCCCTTACGAAAACGAATTTTTTTACCATTTAAATGAGTTATTAAATAAAAAAAAAAAATTCCATAACAACTGGTTAATTGGCAATTAATGTCGGCGAAATAGCAAAGTGCAATCCCTATTGTACTGACAAGTTCGATAATTCGAACTGGAAAAATGGATTGATAATCCAGATTACACCATACTCTAAAGTTCCTCCAGTAGGGACGCAAGCCTACTCCCGAGAAGCGAGAGCAAAGTCCTTTATTTTTATTATAGATGTCACATACCTTCGAATTTTTGGTTCTTGGATATGACGAATTCCACACGGTGTTTTCCTACACTCTTTTGAGAAAGTGCACTTAAAAGTGACCTCCGGGTTGTCGGATAGTCCGCGTGCGTACCATAGGGCCAGCACGGTCTACGGCGCTACAGTTGCCATAAAAAAGTTGCCCGTGTAAGAGCGCCTTTTCATTAATTAATGTAACTCTAATAGGCATTGAAAGATCGGATGTCACCCCACGCTACCCGCTTTATAACTTTATTCGCTTAAATTTTCACTTGTACCCAAGAATAATTAAATTTGTTCAACTAATTAGCCTTTTAGATACCTATTAGTGCAAACCGTTGGATTAACACGTTTTGGGTCACGATATAATGATACAGTAAAAATAGGATGATTTTCTAAGTTTGGCTGTTACGCAATATTTTATTAAATTGTGGACCGATTTTCATGAGTCTTTTAGTTGACCCTATCAACCTTCAAAGTGGTCCCATATAATTTTTATGAAGAAATTCCTCTTGTAAATGCTAAAAATTAGGGATGAAGGCATTGTAGTAAGTTCATTCGCTTACAGCTTTAGATTCAATAGAACGCAGAGCTTCTAGGCTTGTAAGCGACCAGCAACTTGCGAATAACGTCCAAAGTCTCGAGCACCGCCTTAAAGTTTGATCTTCAGACTTCAGTTCGGACGCTGTGCACAGGAACTGCACGATCTAACCCCACCAGCCCCCCGAGCACCGCCTTAAAGTTTGATCTTCAGACTTCAGTTCGGACGCTGTGCACAGGAACTGCACGATCTAACCCCACCAGCCCCCTTTCACTTCAGGAAGCGCAGACGAATCAGTACCATCCTTACTTCGCCAAAATACGTTCATACGAAACGCTTCGCCTTCACCACTAAGGATAGGAACTGCTGCTGGCGTCTGTTTTTCTGAAAATACAACCTGGGCCTCAAGTCGAGGCCTCTTTATGCTCCATCATGTGTGCGAAAAGAAATGTTTGTTCTATGTCTGGGTGTTAATATGTATTATATCTATGTATTTACAAAAAAAAACTACTATATTATGTATTCTATCAGTTACAATATGTATTCTGCTAGATGGCGCTGTGTGAAATATGTCAATGAATATTTATTATTAATTTTTCTCTAAGAACTAGTTGAAAGCGCGTTCTCTAACAACTAGTTGAGAGCGTGGTGGCCAAGGGGCTCAGACGCCGACTTTCATTCTGAAAGTCGCTTGTTCAAACCCACACGTGCACCAATGAGTTTTTTCACTTGAAAAATTTATGTGCGCAATACCACGCTCTCGGAAACGGTGAAGGAAATCATCGTGAGGAAACCGGCATGACTTAGAACTAAAAATTCGACGACATGTGTCATCAGAACCCATTTACTCTCAATTATCGAGAGTAGGCCGGTGTCCCTGCAGTGGGAACATTAGAGGCTGGTACAGTAACTAGTTGAAATACCTCAAAATCAGCCTCCTTTCTTGACTTGGGTCAAACCTCGTCTGACTCACGAGTATTCGGTGTCCCTCCTTGTGTTACCTTCGGCACTTCCTATTTCACAAGCATGCGAGTCAATAAACTAATATTGCGTTTGATTGGAGTGTTTATTTACATATCAAAGCGATTTATAGAAAACTATTTATTTATTCATTTGTTTCGACATAATTAATACATATTTTAGTAGGCTTAAATGGAGTGATTTTACTTCAAAGCACTTCAGTGTACACTTTTAACGCACAGTTATTAACATAACAGTTATTGATTGAAAAAGTTTTTCTTAAATTAATTATGATAATGTAAAAACCCCCAACTTGGTGTAATGGTAATGAGGTGATGACCTTGAAACGGCTGAACCGATTTTGATAATAAATGTCCACCACAAGAACCACCGTAAACTGGTTTTAAATAAAAAAACCGCACCCATTTAAGAGCTAATGTGCCAAAGACAGAGAGTCACACATAGCCGTTAAACTTATAACACTCCTCTTTTTGCGTCGAGGGTTAAATACTGATCAAAGCGAATCAAATTATTTAAAAAAGTAAATTCAACTTATTTACAAGTGAAATAGTTTTTCAAGCTTCTGCCTCAAACGAAATAAATAAGTTTGAACTATAATATATTGTTTTGTGGGTTTTTGTGTGTATGAATGACACTTTTTCTCAATTGGTCCGGCTAGTTTAGCCCAAACAAAGCCGTGATAAGTGGCTAAAAACATTATCAAATTTTTTGTGGGAAGCGTATCCCGTATTGGTGTATACACCTCGCTGTGACCCGTGGCAAATTGAATTACCGGGAGCGGTGGAGACAAACCCCTAAACACAGCTATATGGTAAAGACAGAGATATATGCATTCTGCAGTGCGACAGAGATAACAATAGTCCTTGAATTGCACTTCAAGAGGACTGAAGGCAAGTAGTGTTTTTTAATTATAAAACCTAATGCTAATTAGTAACCATCGCCTGTTGATATCTGCAACACCAATGGCATTCTCAATGCGTTGCCTACACTGCAGATATTTTTTGTAATTGTTCTATTATCTACTAAAACACCAAAATTAAACTTAGCATACCCGTGATAGAATTATATCCATACAAAGATTTTTTTTTGATAAGCCTACGTCAAATTAAATTGCTGGAAATAAAATGGTGAAATTGCATTTTTAAATGTGTTAAATTAACAACAACCAAATGTAGAAAAAGCAAACATTTGCTGTTAAAACATATATAAGTATAAAATTATAAAGATTACCACATAAAATATTTTACTGCGCAGCGGTATTCTGTGATGACAGTTTTTATTACATATATAAAATCTATAACCGTACGAACTAGAATTTCCAAGTTTCACTTTCAATTTGATTATTTAATACCGAATTATGTTTTACGACCACCATTTCCGTTAATGAAGTTTGTGGCCATATTGCGAGAAAATAATCTTACGCCTTTGGCTCTTTATGTTGCAGTTAAAGTAATAAAGCTACTCACGTACTACATTGCCTAATCTTTTTATGGAATTTGGAATTGCACCGAACCCCATAGCATAGCTTGTACTGTGGGAACCTGGGACCCTTGTATTGTGTTATACATACATCACAAGATTTTGTTTTTTTTACAAAAAGAATAGTCCATGTACATATAGTAAGTTTTACACAAATGTTTGTCCGGGATGGGAATGGAATCCCATCTACAGGTTAAGTTAAGGTTAAGGCAGTGCTCTTACCAATTAAGCTGTGAGGGCACCAAAATCTCTTGTGATTGGTGGTAAAAAATAAAACCAGAAAACTTAAAACTGAATAAGGTGATTTGACATTTGTTTCTGATTTAAGAAATACGAAACTTTACATGACTCCTTTACAGACATGAAAAAGCAATATACATAGAGTAGATATTATAGATAGATATCGATCTTATGGGAACATTGAAACCGTTGGTGTTACCTACACCTTTTGTTTCTTTAAATAAATAATTTTTAAAAAGCACTTTTTTATACTATAATAGTATTTCAGGAATTAGTAGATGTGACTGCTTTTATACACAAACTGCAGCAATTTTCGGAAAATCTAAAGATTCCATATTTTATTTATGATATTTTTAATTGCAATTTGCCTGTTACTACAAAAGATCTCTTAAAAGCGCGAGCGACTTTTAAAATACTTGTTTGTGTGAATGATTTATGAAATATAATGAAAGTCAGTGTTTTTGAGATATAAATTACAAAATAGAAACAACTTGCATTTTTGTTGTTGGTTCTTATGAAATATGGATAAGCGACAAATTCTTGCGTCTTCCCATAATGGAAAATACCGCGCGCCACATGATTTATAATTTTATATTTCTTCACTACATGGTACTTTGTTTGTTTGGTTATATTATTTATATATTAATAGTATTGTAGAACGTCAGAAAATGGCAAAAGTTTTCATATTTTCATGAATAAAAGCTACTTTATTCCTATATTATTAAGTAATATTTAATTTATCACGGACAAACCGCACTGGCTTACACTTAGTTCATTATAATACTAAATGCATGCATTAATATCTTGCTAATATTATAAACGCAAAAGTTTGTAAGTATGGATGGATGTTTGTTACTCAATCACGCCAGAACGGCTGAACAGACCTGGATGAAATTTGGCACAGAGATAGATTATAGTCTGGAATAGCACATAGGCTACTTTTTATCCCGGAATAATGTACGGTACCAAACGGTTCTAGCTAGTATTAAAATATAGAAGGGAACTAAGTAGCTAGATAAAATCAACAAAGTTTCACCAATAAAAATCTACACAGAATTATTACGCACCGAATAGCAGATTACGTAAATAAATGCCTACATTTACAATCTACAACTATTTTACGCCCAATGTCGATTTCAAGGTCATCGAACTCTATATTTACGTTTCAGTAAACAAACAGCCTAAGATGAACCACTCCGTACAAATTCAATGTGCGCGCAATGAGAAATCGATTCTTGGATCAAAAGATCCGAAACGATCGTTAGAGATTTATGTCCAGCTATTTTGGGATCAAAGATCGATTCTTCGATCTAATTTTACGATTCGAGAGATTTTATGGTAGATTTTTGTGTCAAGTGCTCTCTATGAACGGATTGAAATAGTTTGCATCTGCATATTTTATTGCATGCTACTACGTCGGTATATTTTTAATGATGATTTCTGGACTCGCTCGTAGCATAATCGATAAGTTAGGCATCATTCAGTACTAGTAGAGCTAATTTTTTGTGCAGTATTCGTCCGGGCTTGTATTGCCACCTTACTTGTTTGATGTGAACATGGCATTGGCAGTAAAACCATTTCGTATGACGTGGCGCCAAACGATATGACGCTTTCTTATGCCGTTATTATGCCGTCATGTCAATTCTGCCGTGCATCCCGTGACACGAAACGTTTAAAGTGACTGTATTATCAGATTACCCACCTGGTTTTTGAAGTGAAAACTTAAGCGCGTTGTGCATTTTTTGAGATAGGAAAAACCCATTGAACTCGCGACTGTTACCTTCACCTACACCCTGTATTTAAGTATCTGTAGTGTAGTCTGCTTTTGAAACATTTCACATTGATTGTTATTGATATTATCCATTGTTTGTATATACATCAAATCAAAAACACCGCAAAATCCGTGAGACGGCAACTAGCATAAGCGGAAATGGGCCGTCAGTCGTGCGGATCAGCGAAAGGAATTGCGGTTTATTAAATAAAAAAATATTTTCTGTTACGTCGGTAACGACGATTTTTACGTGATAACGTCATAAGAAAACTTATCTTAACCTCTAAGATCATGCCTCTCTATCACTTGTGTCGTGCTCTCGCTTGCACGCTCGGCTCCGGCGGACTCTGACAATGGGTCATGCATTTTGCGTGCAGCCAGCGTTCATCGATTTTAAGCCGTTTTCACGTCAAAACGCTTAAACACTCATACCTGTGCTAGGATTTCCCATTAGATAGCATGGATAAACACGGACACAATACAAACACCCAGGACCCGACACTTCATGCCTACCAAGTGTGCTCCGAGAATCGAACCTGGGACATTATACACTCAACATTAGCTGGTCGTACCATCTATCTACTATTGCATAAAAAATACACTTAGGATCCAACGAGGTCATAGAAACAGACAGAACACATGAATGACGCCATTCGAATTTTTTGTCTCTATTCTGATTGTATAAGTAACTAGATTTATTGTGTGAATGAATTTGTTTACTGTCCGTCTGTTTGTACAAGTACATTTTAGCTATTGGCCTTCAATGTAATGGTTTTTTATTGTCAATGATTGGGAATATAGCGGAAGTTATTAAAGAATAAAAAAAAAAAAAAAAACAAAAAAAACAACGTTAACACACTCATACCTCTGCACTAGGATTCCCTGTGTCGCAGATGGCATGGACAAACACAGAAACACAAGACAAACACCCAAGACCCGAGAACAAACTTCATGCTCACCACACAAAGTGTGCCCCGGCCGGGAATCGAACCCGGGACCCCTTGCATCGAAGGCAGGGCTACTACCAACTAAGCCACTAATAAGTAAAGAATATCTAAGTAATTAGTTAAAAGTAAAAGACGAATTCTGAAAAAAATTAAACAGCATCCATTTTCAAGATATTTAAATTAATCACTTGTAAACTTACCACATATTTTCTTAAATAAATTAACTCGCAAATAGTTCTTTCAAGCAATACAATAAAAATCTTTAATTCTTTTTTGTACACAATACAAAGACTATACAAAGATGAGGAAGAAAGGTGCACAGGCGAACTTAACCCTGAAAAGAGTTTTCTTCCAGTAAACCTGGGGTGCTAGAGAGATGTGACAGAAAAGGTAGGTAATAAATAGCCTTTTGCTTTTTACTTGAAAGAAATATCTGCTCTCCTCCATCGATATCATTATCAAGTGTTTTGTTTTTAACCTACTTCAAAACAAGGAAGACGTCTGTATGTTTTTGTAGTATATTTGTTTCGCGATTTCTTCTACAAGTCTCAATTTTTTCCTTCAAGGTTCCTAGAACTTTAATTAACTTAAAATGATGGGTAGAACTTTTTCTAAGTCCTTGAATCAAGTGATGAAAGAACATATTAAAGTCAGTTTACTATACTTTTAAATTAGTCAAATATTAAAATTATACATTCAAAGCTTTGGTTGTCGTCTTTTTGTTGTAAAGATACCCTGAATTAGTAGGTTATCAACATGACCGATAAATATTTCTTTTGTTAAACAAAAGTTTATTGTAATAAACACCTCAGAGTGAATTGTTTACTATACATACCTATAATCACAGAACATAAAACAGAAAAACAAATTATAATAAAAATATTCATGGACATGAACTAAGCTTGCACTGTGGGAACTAGATAACTAATAGAAACTAAGTTTTTTTTTAAAATAACTTCGAATCTATATAAAACGAAAGTAGTAAATTGAGAGAAGCATACATTTAAAGAAAAATCCAAAAAAACACAATTCTCTCACGCAGTAAACAATTATCGCTACAAAATTAATTAAGCTATATATCATCGAAGTCCCCGAAGGTTTTATTGAAATTGTGTACACATTACTCAGACTTTATAATGAAGAAATGAATTAAACATTCTGATGACAGAACGGTCAGCTGTCAGTCAACCTTTGGACTGGTCCCAAGTGGGTTCAGGCTCACTACTTGTAAATGGGGGCATGATTTACATGAGAGCACAGAATGTGTGCGTTCACACGATTCTAAAGCGTAAAAAAGTTGACAGATTAACGATTTTGTGGCAATTATATATAACAGATTAAATAAAATTGTTGGTGTGATTGCGAGCATATTACAAATTCTTAGGTGTCAACCGACTTGCAAAGGAGGTTGTCATTCAGTTCTATTTCTTATGTTTGTTACCTCAGACCTCCGTCATTTATTAGCTGCGATTTAGAAAATTATTTTTATATTTGCAAGGATATATCGGTACGTGAAAGGATTAAAAGGACTTAGGAACGCGAGCAACAGCACCGTCCTGTCAATTTTATTGTCGAGTAATTTCGGTTATAGTTCGCACGGAAAGACGCACGCATTTTGAGGAAATAAACTTGGCTTCCAGGAGACGTATGCCGTTTCAAGTACTCGACTTTAGTTAATTTGAGTAATTATTCTATGTTGAAACCTGGGATATTATAGTAAGTACACATTCCATCGGAATTTGCTAGCTTGTTAGCCCAGATAGGTACTGTATGTGGCTTAGTACCCGTTTAACGCTAGTTGATCGTTAAAGTTGACAAGCGATTATTTACACTCGTATCCATAGACGGGATCTGCGTGTTCGGTTTAACAACGTTACAGGGTTAACACACTCATACCTCTAGGATTCCCTGTGTCACAGATGGCAAAAACACAGGACAAACACCCAAGACTCGAGAACTTCATGGTCACCACACAAAGTGATCCACGGCCGGGAATTGAACCCGGGGCCCGTCGCTTCGAAGGCAGGGCTACCATCTAAGCCGCGGAGCTGATAGACGCACCAATACTGAATTTTATCTAACTGAAGACTCGATGACTTTTTCATGATTAGATATTCTCATATTTATCTAGGTATATATATATTATTTATTTATGGTTATAGGTTTATTTATGTACTTGACGTATTGTTTATATATTATTGTACTTTTATAAGTTTATATGTTTAGAGAAATTTCCCCATAGTTACACGGTCTACCCATCTTCCTTACATTAAAATTTATCTCCATCCAAAGGTTGCCTCGAAGAGATCGCTTCAGTAGATGTGGAAAAAATTGCACTGTGATCCATTATATTCGCTATCCCTGACATAGACTAATCACGGTCTTGAAAATCATCTTTGCTAAAGCCAAGAACTCGGACTTATTTTTATATCGTGTGAGTAAAAAGCCGACTAAGACTGAAATGTAACAACAGGATGCGACTTGGGTCTTCTCACACCTCGGTTGGGGAGGACCTAAGTCACATTGCAATTGTTATGGGCGGAGGTAACCACTTAACAACAGGTTTGCCTTCAGCTAGTACGGTCACTTTTAATTAAATAAAAATAACTGGCGTTTGGAAATCTCGTCTATAAATTGGACGTTAGCCCCAGTTATTGATAAATAATTAAAATGAATTGAGATATTGGTAAGTTTATTAAAATGTGCATTCATTTGTAATTTGATAAGTTATCAGTTAACCTCATTAGTATTGCACCGTAATTAGCATTTCCTATTAAGAACAACAACAACGTTAACACACTCATACCTCTGCACTAGGATTCCCTGTGTCGCAGATGGTATGGACAAACACAGAAACACAAGAGAAACACCCAAGACCCGAGAACAAACTTCATGCTCACCACACAAAGTGTGCCCCGGCCGGGAATCGAACCCGGGACCCCTCGCTTCGAAGGCAGGGCTACTACCAACTAAGCCACGGAGCCGGATTAAGGTTGCTAGTTGTGAAGTATTGTGTGGTGAATATTAATTTAACCAAAAATAATTATTATTTTATATAACTTAGTTCAAACGGCATATTATGGCATTTTTATTATACAGATACAAGATCCATAGATCTCTTAGTAGGTACACCAAAATAAATATTGTTGTATGAAAAGACCCAAGTCGCATTTCGTTGCGCTTCTTCTACTTTCTTTCTTCAATCTCACCGGAACCCACACCCCTCCACCGGAACACAGCAATGTAAGTGCATACTGCTTGGTAGATTGACCAGGTGTGAAGTACTAATGCTACTTTTTGGGGCTCCTTTAGCACCACCCAGGGGGTACATATAGGGACTTAAAGGGTACTGACGCGAGTAACTTTCGCATAATTGCATAAAAGGCATCAGTGCGCGCATCAGCAAACATCCCTGATGCGTTCACATTCTGAAACCGTTGTTGTATTGGACTCGTAGAGCATTGTAGGAGTTTTGTGTATTTGGCCCAAAGGCTGCTTGTATAGAAAGAAGTACTGTACGGCAGCATTGCCTCTGGTGTTGCAGATGTCTATGGGCGACGGTGACCGCTTTCCATCAGGAGGCCCGCTTATTCGTCTGTCCCCCATAAAAAAAAAAACGCCTTAAAGAGAGTAATTTTAATTGACCCAGTAAAATAGCGTAGTTAAAGATGATTAACTAGGGCTAGAAGTCTCGTGGTTTGACTCTCTAGACTATCAGCTTTATAGGCACAGTGGGATTGGAATAGATTAATTAATTAATTTGTGTGGGAGTGATGACCAGTATGCTGCTATTTAACTAGATGGAATTGGTTTGATTAATATTCATTTACAGTCAGATATGTTAATGTCTCAATCGTTTTATACAATCAAATTGGTTCTTTATTGAATCAAGTTGAGTTTACGATCCGTAAAAAGAGTTTCGTTCCATTTACTTATTAATGACAGAATAAGTATTACGATTCTAAGAAATTTAGGTATTTTCCATACCTAAATTTCTTAGAATCGTAATACTAGAACTATTTATGTTTATTTTTGTTAATGAGCAGATAGATAAATCTATTTATATCTATCTATCTATCTACACTGTATTGCACACCAAAAGATAACAATAGCTTAAAACTAGAAATTTTAAATAATAAAAAGGTGACACACTGGTCTTATCACTATATAGCGATCTCTTACAGACAACCTAGTAAGTGTCTGTGGTAATAATAAGCGGGCTACAATAGTTATTTATTAAGATATTTTCCGTGATTTGTGAGTTTGTGAGCTAAAATTTTTCATGGTACCTCACATTGAACAGACTTAAAAAATTAGGAGGATCTCAATTCTGAACTGATTATAATGAATCCCTTTATTTGATAGGGTGTACCCTCGATCGGTTTTTATCCCTTGTTTGAATATAGTAATAGTATACGGTACATCCGGTTTCTGACACCCACAATTTCAAATCAATGGCTGATTTAAAAATCTAATAAACTGACATCAATACTTTTGTCCCCTATAGAACAGGGGACGAAAGTATAATCATAAGGGGTGAAAAATTTTCAAAGAAAAAAACATCTTTATCCCTAACACAGCTATATCCTTCATCACAGCTGATGAAGATTATCACGTACGAAATAAACAAAAATTAGCATACATCCTAATTTCCCTAAAAAGACGTTCTTAACCTCCACTTTTTTGAATTCGGTTGAAAGTCGAACTTTAATTTGGGTACTTTTGGGTCGATGCTCATTGAGACCTGCGCGTAGGCAGTAACCATCAGTCATTATCAGTCCAACAAATGATCTGTTGCGACTGCTGTCTCACTCTTACTTTCTGCTGATATAATCTCAACCGCAATAAATTTATCATATACATTCCTAATCTTTTTGCTTCGCAAATCTGCATTATCTAACCGTCTAGACAAAGAGATAGATAATTATTTCTCTTGCTAGCGGCGTCTCGTGCTTTCTTTGATGCTTATGACAGCTAAACGTCTGATGAGATTTTATTGTTGCTCATAATGCCGTAGGCTGAGACGACTGACCTTTCGAGATGAAATTCATATCTTATAATAATTGGATTAATGTGGTTATTTTATATTCTTCCGCGGACGTGGCATTTTCTACGGTTATTTGTTAATTATATGGTATTTAAAAGTTGATTCGTCAATTGCTTGAACGTGCCAATTTTTATTCGATTTCAATTACAATTTTAATATGGACGAGAGTATTACTGATTTAAACATTACGCAAACGAAGGGAAGAGAGTGAGGTGGAAAATCAGAAACGCCAAGGCGTTTGAGCGGTTATACGTGTGAAGTGAAACTTTCAAGTTATATAACGATAGCAAAGATTTATTTATAATACAACTAAATTCTTGAAAAAAGTTGGAGCGTCCCTTTTCTTAAATATAAATAGGTACCTTCAAGATCTCGCGTTTTTTTTATAAGTTGCGATTATTCAAATCCGATTCGACCCTCCATGGGTCCCCAAGAAACCCAAATTCTACGGTAGAAATAACATTTTTTATCTGTTACTCTGGTTTACAGAATAAAAATTTTTACATATTTAAAATGGTCCTAATATAATTATGATTACAATAACACTATCTGTATGCAATGTTGTGTGCCATTATTTGGGTTTATAGTAATTCAATCCAAATATTCTTAACAAAAATTTTTTTTTTTTTGTTTCAGGTAAGGCATAACCGGAACGCAACTGAAGTTTGGTAAAAACACGCCAGAACTGGTGATGACCACAGTTCAAGGCGTTGAAGGAATAGTTGATAATAAGATAGATCAATAGACGTGTAAAGAGATGGACATTGATATAGGGATGATTCTAAAACTAATGACTTCTTAGCGTCGCTCGAAGTGTTGACACAAGAGGGTTGACAGAGATTGAAATTACTTAAATTCAATTCAAATAGACAAAGCATTCTAACAATAACAACAAGGGATATTGGACGTGCGAATGACGAATGTTTATACAACATGGCCGTAAAACACGAGTCAACATCAATGTTAACTCTAATTACATCAGTAGAAAATCTATATTCACATAACTTGCTATATTTGTCAAGTCCAGTATCAACATTGCGGAGATCTTGATAAGCGATTTGCAATTCAGATGAGTCTTCTCTCCAGTGAATAAAGGTCGTTATTGCGTGTATTTATGAATTGTGTATATTTTTATTTTAAATTGCAGCCACGGCCGACTTGTTCCGCAGACTGCATGACGCGAAGATCTTGTGGTTTTTGCAACTGTTCCTCGGTAAATAGTTTAGTGATGTGGCCACTGATATTGACTTGTATCTAATAAACTTGCGCTTGATATGTCATCAGTATGCCACCGGATAGGGTTTGAACAAGCGCCAAATTTGATAAGAACGAGTGGGTAAGTGATAATTGAAATTTCGAAACTATCTATAATCGGGCAAAATCACTGTTTTATTTGAAGCATGAAAATTTTAGGTTTATTGTTGGTGACCTCTTGGCGCATCAGTAAAACCAACTCGTATGCCGTGACGGCAAACGGCATGACACTCTCGTGCCGTCATGTTTCTCATCTGCCGGGCGTTCCTTGACGGCATTTTTTTAAAGGAGTTCTTTGGACGTTACTTTTTAATTAGTTGTTATTTAAGGCATTACTATAAACGTTGTATGTGCCACTAAGTAATAACTATAAAAAAATAGAGGAAACGACGGTGTCTCTAAATTACACTAAAGTTACTTTAATTAAAGCTTCGAATTGAATTAATACAAATTAATTCACAACATGTGCTTCTTAAAATAGCAAAAAGCGCTCATCATACTGCTCACGTAATTCTACATCCTAGACCAAACGAACGGACGGCAAACGATTAAAACACGATCCCATCTTGACGGATACAACAATCATCGTTAGTCCAATCAAATATTATCAATAAGATCATTAATTATTTCAAATAGCACCATTATTGAAGTAACAAACGGTTATATTGATTGCGGGTAATTAGCTTGATTAAGCTAATTACCTAGAGGGGCAATACCCTTCTGAGTCGAATAAGCTTAACGCTGAAAACCGATTAAGATCAGTCACCAGTATGTCCCCCACTATAGTCGCCTTTCAAAATTAAGCGCGACTTAATATTCTATTGTAAAAGAATATTAATTCACTCTATCGCATTATGTATGTACTAATAGTACGCATATTATTCTCTTAATATATTAATAGTATTAGTAGGTAGATAATATATAATATGTTAGTCAAACAAGTCTGTTAACGTCGACATAATGTTAACAGAGTCGGTATGGGGTTCTAATTTCTCGCTTCCATAGATGAAAACCCTCAGAGTCCCTACACATACCTCTTGAGTGGTGCTAAAGGAGCAACAAAAAGTAGCAGTAGAACTTGTGCAAAGTTCGCCCAGAGAAGTACTGCACCTGGTAATCTGACACCAAGTAGTGGTGTATTCACATTGCTGTTCTGGTGGAAGGGTATCATGAGACGTTACGTCCCCGTCTCCCCCATCTGACTTGGGTCTTCTTATACTACGGTCGGGGATGGCTTAAGTTGTAATGCTGTTGTTATGGGTGAAGGTAACAACTTAACATCAGGTTGGCCTGCAAATCGTCATTTCAATTCTGTTAGAAAAAAAATCTGATTTGTTAACTAGGAAGTTTGCAATATATTATTATAAGTTTTTCTTTATCAATGGTTACCTGCGCTGGTGCTACGAACTGCCTAGCGTTCTCAATATGCACTCGTTTAGTTGGTCTGGACACTTTGCAAGCAATTCATTTTAATTTATCAGACACTAGAGGCGTATTACTTAGAAAGTACACGAATTAATGGCTACTTCTTTTAATTAATTAAAAATTCATGACTGGACACTTGTGTGCATATCAATTGCTGTAAAACAGAAGATTCAGTTGACCCTTCATAAATTCACTCCGTACCAGCCTCTAATGTTCCCACTGCAGGGACACCGGCCTATTTTCGATAATTGAGAGTGAATAGGCTCTGATCTACCACAAGAGCCCAATCCGGATTGGTAGATGTCACATGTCGTCGAATTTTTTTAAATTCTTGTACATGCCGGTTTCCTAACGATGTTGTCCGTCACCGTTTTGAGAACGTGTTATTGCGCACATAAAATTTTCAAACGAAAAAATTCATTGGTGCACATGTGGGTTTGAACTAGCGACCTTTAGATTGAAAGTCGGCGTCTGTACCCCTTGGCCACCACACTCTCTTATACGGTACATGTGAAGGAAATGACGGGCATTCGATGACGTGTGACATCGACTGGGACCCCCGTATATATATTAAATAAACGATTTAAAGTTCGTTTGTCTATATTGTGCTTCTAGTAGGTATATAAAAAGGTCCTCGACCGTATCCCTAACCTCTTCCTCATATCTTCGACATGCGCAGGAGTAGACAATTAGCTTGAGACACAGATGAGTACACAGTTTCTTTACATGTATCTAAGAGTGATAAAATTATAGCTGTACAGCCAAGTGAGTAAACACTATGAACGGATATCATATGAGCAGTCACGTAACTGTATTACATCGCAATAGATTTCCTGTAAGAAAGAAATAGTTTATTCTCGCAAACTGTATACAACACAAATAAAATATTACATAAAAAGTAAAATAATATATAAAATAACAAGACTTAAGGAAATCATGCCTAGGCGGATCGCTGCCGTTGCGAGCTTGCGAGAAAAGCTCTGTGCTCAGCATGTGCTGGGTTAATAGGATCCCCAGCGCTGATTTTCAGCACAAGCTTTCTATAATCTAAATGGTCCATCCAACTTCTGCCTGGGCCGAGAGCTGCTTAAAATGATCTGTTACGAACAGCTAAGTAAGCTTCGCCATTTCATACGCTGTCATAATTATTATTACTCCCGACCAACTCCCGTATTGTTTACGGCTGACCCTCGTGTGGTGTCAATGGGTAATTTGCATGGACTCAGCTCTAATTGAGATCGTGGTGGCCCAGGGGCACAGACGCCGACTTTCAATCTGAAGGTCGCTGGTTCAAACCCACACGTGCACCAATGAGTTTTTTCACTTGAAAAATTTATATGCGTAATACCTCGAAACGGTGACGGAAAACATCGTGAGTTATCCATACTTATAATTCATAAATACATACTTATAATACATAATAAGACCCAGATACAAAACAAACATTTGTCACACAAATACTTGTCCTGAGTGGGAATTCAAACCCACGACCTAGCGCAGAAGGCAGAACTATAATACAACCAACTAAACTGTAAGGTCATAGAAAACACTTTATTGCTTATTGCTTTATAAACAAAATAACAGTAATTATTAAAAAAATACATAACAATTGGAAACAATTGGCGGTCTTGTCGCTCTAGAGCGATCTTTTACAGATAACTTTGGATGGACAAGAAGTAACGGATTTTACAAAAGAATCTTAGTCACATAAAAAGGGTAGGCAGTCAGCACGGTCCGATAATTAACAAATTTTTTTATCTCCTAATGAACTTGGCACTACTTCTAATGCTTCTTCGGGTTGCTCGTTTCGTACCACCTTGGGGGCACCTAATAATTCTGAGGGGGACCTACGGACGCTACCAACATGTTCCCCCAAAATATTTATACCAACACTTTATACGTTTATACTCACTTATAATACAATATATACTTATTTATTTAGTTATTTATTTATTTATTTATTATTAAACAGATGCTCCACAACTTACAGCTTGTACAAAACGTTGTGTGACCTAAGATTATTTCAAGTTACAATTAAGTTAATATTATTACTATTACTTACAATTTAGCTTAAAAAATATGTATATATATATACATACGTGTATGTGTAAAATTTGACGTGACCAGATGATACTTGAGACCTAAAGGAATAAATGAGTTTGAGACTTTTGTCGGCCGATTAAAATCGTTCGTTTGCTAGGCCTCACGTACTTAAACGGTAGCTGGCAACAGCTTTGATTGATAAACGTTGATGACCTTTGATTGGATAATCTCCAGGGCATTGCGCTACTGATGGTTAGTCTAATGGGTCTTTTAGCCCAATTTGTATTTTGGCGAGGTATTTCACCACGCAATTTAGTTTAATAGTTATACCCTGGGTGATTAAACAATTAATCTGATTATATGATAATCATGTTAATAAATGAGGTGTTTAAACCTAGAATTAATAGTAAAAAATACTGATTTAAAAATAGAAATACATGCCACTTGATTTTCGCCCTTAGGTTCACCCATTTTAAAAAAGAAACCCAAATCGGTATACTACGGTCGAAAAAAAAAGTCACACTAGATTTCGATTTCTATTTCATTTTGTATTTTTTGTATTCAGCCTTTGTGTTTGACAAAGCCCCTTTACAGCCGCATCAATAATTGATTAAAACTTTTAATATAATATATAAATCGTAAGCTAGAATAACATCGATTAAAATTAAGTGGCCATTTTGCTTATACGAGACAATCTTTAACCCACACTAACGACCGGATCACATGTCCAATAATAAGTAGTCGCTACGTGAAATCCCCACAGAATGTTGATCCGATCACTTTCTTACGATGCATTCGAATGAAATCAATTTCACCATAAACATTCGATTAATAGCGGCAATCGGCCTATAATCGATTTTAATCGCTACTGTTGGATATCGATACATGCACAGCACTTATTGGTTTCGAAGTAATAATTGATTGATAATTCTGTTTGGAAGAGAAATCATTTATATCATGTTTCGATGACATGAAAAGCGTGTATTTTTTAGTTTTATTTTTTTAGTTACTTTGTCCTTGGGAGCTAAGGCTTTCTCAAGGACAAAATTGTAACTAAAAAAGATATAATTTACTGAAAGAAAGTTTGAAGTGTTTTATCGTGACAGCCATTGTCACGATAAAACACAATGAGCTCACATTTTTTACGACATTTTGGATTTTAAATTTTGTAGTCGGTTTCTTTGATTTAAATCAGTCACTTAGGTTCTGCCTACCCTTCGCGGAAAAATGCATATTAAGTTAAGCTTGTCTGAGTACATAATCCTTAATATATAAAAATAAATCCTTTTAATATTAAAACAACAATTGTTTCTTCCTATGTTTTTTATAGATTATGAAACCATCCAACGGATGTGCCTCAAACCGGTTTTAATTAGAAAGCATTTTATTAGAAAAGCAATACCGTGAAGATGGTTCTAGACCGCTAAAACAATGCATTAGGCAAAAAAAGTATTTATTTTTTAGCGACTTAAAAATAAAATAAATTGGCTTCAGTTTCATGCCTAATTTTCACCATTAATAGTGGAATTTTGTCACGAATTTTTTATGGGTTCTCCTACAAAATACGCCCTAGCAAGTCAAAAAGAAATCATTAAAATCAGTATAGAATTGGCGAAGAAATCGTCACAAACAAACATACTGCCGTCTTGATAACATCAATATCTTAAAGACGGACAAAAATGGAAACCTCTTCGCCTTACCTTACCGCCGTTTCGATGAATGTTTCGACATCTCGCTTGTGACTCCTATATCTGCTACCATTTACTACTGTATTGGTGGCTTTGTGACGTAACAAAGTTTTCTTCGGAGTCACATAGCGTGACTGCGTGTTATAAGGTGCTGGAACAAATTGACGCCGTTTTTGTGGGGACAGTATTCCATAATAACTAAATTAGATACAATCTTAGAGCAATTTTCAAGTTTCACAATTTGGTAGGCAGGGCGTCGAACTTGGATTGTAGTTCGTTACGGCTTTGAACCCTTTGTGACCCTCACTGACAACTATTTATTATTTTTATTTATTATTTTTACTTATTAAATAAAATATAATAACTAAAAATAATTTTGAAAATATTTCGGGTTGACAGTTAAAATAAGATCGGTATCTCAACTTCAGGAAGGAGATTCTCAAGCAAAACCACATCTCTATCGAATGCAGCTTTCAAAGTGACATGTTCGCACGAGCGTCTCGATTGCGATCTTGTTTCGGAAGCCGATGCTATCTCGATGATGTCTCGAATACGGCTGTCACATCGATACAATCTGAGGTTAGAAGACGTAGTAATACGATTCGATAAATATACCCAAATGTACAAGTCAGTGACGTGGTGGGTTCTGTACTATTATGGGTGGACGAGGTTGTGCTGATGTGCAGATGAGTAGGGATTTATCAGCAGGATTGACCTGACCATAGTTTAGGCATACAAAGAATTTAGGCATCAGAAACTTGATAGGCCCGTTCTGACGATATTGAATACGCACCAGCTTTTTATTTACTTTTTTTTCTGATACTAATAATTATAGTTTATTATAGATCATCTTTTTTTTAATAAAAAACACATAATACACTTTTATATTAAAATGATTACTTTAGCTTATACAGGGTTACTGGTAACTAACGCCTAACCTCTTCAAAAAGATTGAGGTATAATACATCCATACTATCAACTTTTGTTCTATTACTTATGCCAAAACGTAATTCAAAGAAAATGGGGATTTCTATAAAACGTTAGCTCTATGTCTCATAAATGTAATGTAATGTGGCTGTCTAAAGAGAGTTTGTAGAGTTGAGAAGCTTAGAACTGTATTTTTTGTTTGGGGAAAAAATCTTGGATTAAAAACATTGTACAACAAATGCTATCAGTCTTGATGAATCAGTCGCTCTCAACAGGTTTGCGTTAGTTGCCAATAACCTTAGTACATTTTGAAAGCGATGTTTTACCCTCTACGTATTACTACATTTTTCGGCATAGGTACCATTGTGTGCCCAGAACTATTGTTCGGCCGATAAGATCATTTTGATTGACT
Source organism: Aplocera efformata (assembly GCA_921293045.1). Lineage (NCBI taxonomy): Eukaryota > Metazoa > Arthropoda > Insecta > Lepidoptera > Geometridae > Aplocera > Aplocera efformata. The sequence continues at coordinate 7,547,279 of OV121057.1, forward strand.
GTTTAGTGCGCATGCTGTAATCGATACTGTCAGCTTCATAAATAGACAACAATATGCCAACGACTTTTCACAACATCTTGTATAATTTGAACACTGTATTTTTTTTTTTTTTTTTTTATTTTTTTTTTTTTTATATTCATTCCCACTTAGTTTATATTACAAATAATAGGTTCTGTAAAACCAAGTCAGGTTTGTCTTAGTACTTACAGACACTCCAGGTGTTACGCAATATTATTTAAATAATAATAATAGGTACATATAGTCCCTAATAACACAGTTATTGTTATATATATGATTCCCATATTACAAGCTGTCTATTTCCCATTCATAAATTGGTTCACATTAAGCACATTTAAGTGCTTTAGGTAAACCAATCCAGTAATTAAAATCAGAAAATGTATGAATAATCATCACGGCCCGCGCACGCACGCGTCTAATGGTTGACCCGTGACGATCATACATATTTGTTATATGTATGAGTGTTAATATGTATGTCATTTACCGTGAGCCGGAATTGTCCCATTGTAGGGCAAAGGCCTTCCCCTAAATACGCCAGTTGTCACGCTCTAGAGCTATGTACAAAAAGAAGTATCTTAAAGGTATTTTATCAATAATCTGATTCCCATAGTACAAGCTATGCTTACTTTGGGGGTTGATAGCGCAATGTAAAATATTCATAAGAAACCAAAAATATAAAAAAAACAGTTGAAGACTCATCTTCAATCCATGTCAGTACCATTTTAAATCAATTTTATTTTACAGTCTAGGAAGCATTAATTGTCGTTGACTGTACATCTCGTTTAATATAGTTTCATTGTCATACGAAAGTAAAAGTGCTTTTCTCTGTCTAGTTAGTTGTTTTTTGTTATGATACATTTATTACGATGCTAATTGTTATTTTAACTAATAAAACTTAAAAAAGTCGATATATCCATAATTATTCTTTTAATAAATAACTTGACATTGAAATATAAGATTATTGCTAATAATTGTATTTGATTAAAATGAATTAATGAGTAAATACTCTGAACATTTCACATAGCCATCTAGCGCCAAACCAAGCATACAAACACTTGTATAGTATTTTTGGCGCCCGACAAAAAAGATAGATAGATAGATAACACTTTATTGCACACCAAAAAGATAACAATAGCTTAAAACTACAAATTTTATCAATAAAAAGTTAAAACAAGGCGGTCTTATCGCTATAAAGCGATCTCTTACAGACATCCTTTGGATGGACAAGAATTATTAGAAATGAGAAGGGGCATTAGTGCATCTATATTAAATCATACTAAATTTTAAATATAATTAAATAAGGAGACAAAGGATACCGAAGAGTTGGCACACAGGAGACCGAAGAGCTGGCAGCCACCTCGGACAAAGAAATAGTCTAGCTATTCAAAGGGGGAACGCTGCCATTATCTTCGGAACCTTGCCTAAAGACTCCTTTTAATAATATATTTTAGTTCTTATATTATATTGTATTTAAGATTGTAGTTTTAGGTTTGTTATAGTTATTAGTGTATTTATTTTGTTCTATCTGAATTAAATAATATACTTACTTATATAAAAAGAAGGGTGTTATATGTTTATAGTGTGTATCTGTGGCATCATAGCTCCTGAATCGATTTTGATGCTAGTTTAACTGTTTGAAAGCTGACTTCATCGAGATGGTTCTCAACTATAATTTATGAAGATTTGTTCCGGCGTTGTAGACCATCAGTCATCAGTCGTATCATAGTTGTCATTGTTTTATTAAACAGCAAAACCCTAAACAAAATTTCATCCAAATCGTTCCGCGATACGTGAAATAATTATACGAAAATTGCTTGTTTAAAGTAATAAGACATATAAATGGCAGTACTTTCCCAGTCCCGGACGATCGCGAATACGGCACAGCTAGTTACTGCTGAAACATATTGGATGTTCCGCGGAAGCCGATCTGCTGTCAACCACTATTGGATAACCATCTCGGTGATTTGTGAGGGCTCATGCTGTCACCATGTGGAACTTTCTCGAGGTCGCGTAGGATTATCTGATGGTGACGCGATAGTGGACGGCGTAAGGTGGTCGTGTATTCACTGTACATTCTTGCAAATGTTCAACCTTCCTTAATGCTTTTAGGATTCTGGACCTAAAAGTTAGGGGACTCTATCATATACATGTCATCTCTGTCTCCTTTAAAAGGCTGTATCATTTGATCCATAAAGGAAGAAGTAGACTCATGATTTTTAACTGACTTCAAAAATGGAGGAGATTCTATATTCCACTGTATATTTTTTTCCTCCGCCATTTTGTCAACCGAATTGGAAAATCCTTTTTTTATTTGAATTTACTTACTTTCAGATTGGACCCATAGAATTTTTACCCAAGGGACACGGATAGGGATTCTAAGGGTAGTCTACGACGGACGCGGGCAACTTTATCACCAAGTACCCCTATTGCAGATTTTTGTATGTAAAACCTAAAGTAACAATAGCAGGTAAAAGCCTTCAAAGTAAGGTATACAAACCTCAATTTCGTTTTAATAAATACATTTATTTTGAAAGCACGCTGTGTAAAATCATTTAAGAAAATCTTGACAAATATGCGTGGGTTCTGTACATCTTGAAATAAGCCCTTCTCCATTTAGACGAGTACATAAACAATAATAGTATCTGATAATGTCAAAACACGACCCTTCTTTTCAAGTAGAGATGTGACTTTTTAAGTTGATTTATCGATAAAATAATACTCATCGTTTTTCACTATCGAGCCGTTCTCCTGTTTCTATAGGTGGAAGTAACCTTTTAACATCAATTCTTTAATTTCTTGATCCGTTACATTCACATAAAACATTTAACTCGGTAAGACGTTCTACCTATATCCAAAACGTTTTACTTCGTATGCAATTTTAAATTCAATTACCCGTATAACTTTTCAAATTGGCTGAAAACAAAACATTTTCGTTTTTATGAATTCCAAGTATGGTTTTGCTTGAACAGAGCCAGATCATGAGGTGTGACGGCATATGCGAGCGTCATGCCGGCTGCCGTCACGGCACACGAGTAAGTTTTACTGCCAAGGCGGCTACATAGCGGAAACGAATATTATACCTGTTACCTAAATATAAACAGAGTTTGAAATAAATTATACATTCCCGTGAATATAATCTAGATCGGTGGTAAACAGGAACGTAAATCAAAGGTTTATTAACTAAAATTATATCTCATTTTTGTATCTAAGTTATAATTTCTCGATGTCTTATATACGTGTTTATATACGTAATAGGATATTGATTATAATATAAATAACACCAAACAATCATACTGCGCTGTGTTGGCAGTAGGCAATAATACCATTTATGCTAGATTGTTTTATTGTGCAATGCAATTGAACGTGAAAGCTAGCCTGGAAATTGACCATAAATTCCTGCATACCCTAAACCGGCTCGTCATAATGTTAAACAAACAACCTGCGGGCCTTTGGGAATTTGCAACACTTTAATTTATCAACCTAATCGTTTCGAATACCAAACATTTAAACTAAGCTCAAACTATAAATTAAATCGATAGGTACCTAAGCGGAACAATTTCATACCTCCGTCAAATATCGATAGTCGAGATAACGAGCCCGTGTCTATCGATATCAGTGACAGCACTATGTGCTTGAGCTGATTCTCAATCGATCCAAGCATTTTTTTAAATATTTTTTATGTGTATAGGTGACGGAACGAGGTGAGGGCCTGTTGGTAAGAGACGACCCGCGCCCATGACAACAGTTATGCAACTCAGTATAAGATTTGGATCTTACACTGAGAAAACTACCCTATGTCCTTTTCTGTATCCCTGACAACGTGTACTTGAAATTTCATGATGATCGGTTTTGTATTTGTGGCATGAAAGCGTAACAAACCAACAAACTCACTTTCTTTATAATAGGTATCAATAATAATAATAAAGTTAGAACTAGCTGCCGCCCCGCAGTTTCATCCGCGTAGTTTCCGTTCCCCAACACAGGGATAAATAGCCTATGTTACTCGCTGATAATGTAGCTTTCCATTGGTGAAAGAATTTTAAAATCGGTTTACTGGTTTAGGCCTGAAAGCGTAACAAACAAATAAACTCACTTTCGCATTTAATATAGTTAGGATTATATATGACTGTGTACATTGCAAACTTGCCGCAAACTACGCAAACATGGAGAACACTTGAGAACATGCCACATCAGTGCTAGTGCGGTGAAAACAGATGGCACGATAAATACCCTCGCAATGCGGACGTGTTCGAACGCAGCTCGTGTGACAATGGGGAAAAGTTGACTAGTTGAAGCAAGGAACGGTTCAAGATTGTTTATAATAAGAGTTTCCTTGCGAAATTGCTTTCTATTGTTTTTATAGATGGAGTAGGCAGCGTATAAACTGGTTGAATATTACTGAAGTAAATTGTTTTACCATCTGAGCATATTTTTGACGTGATAAGTCTAGAAATTTGCTTCCGTACTGGGAAGCAATATAGAAAACTGATGGTAACAAAATGGGGGCAATGTTCTAATCATTTTCATAAAAGTTGTAATAATAACAACTCACGTCTACAAGTTCACATCGTGGACAAAACAATACAACTGTCTCAAAATTGAAATCAATTATTCATAAGCATTCACTACGAGACCTGATAATACGCATCAGTCGGTCAAACTTTTCCTCACGTACAAAACTGATACTTTATAAATAAGTTTCACTCAATACAAAACGTGACTGGGCCCACTCAAGCCACTGTAATTTCAATAAATACGTGAACGCGAAAAATATTGGTAGCTGTTGGCATGAAAAATTACATTTCCAATCGATTTCGAATGAAATTTTCTGTCGCTCGCTCTGAATTGGTTCTTTGGAATTTGTATTGGACAAAAAATTATATATATGCGATTCAGACCGCATAGAGAGGTTCCGTACTCAATTTTTCGATATATTCTCGTATTTCGATAGTTTGGATATCCGCCAAAAATGTTTATCGGGTCTGCGAAGCGAATCCTAGTGCGTGGGACTAGGATCTCCTGTGTCGTAGTTAGAATGGTCACAGAATATCACAAAACAACACCCAAGTCCCAAGACAGACAACAAATTGTATGCTCATCACCAACTAGAAAGCAGTCACAACCAAGTATGCTTGTAAATTTTTGTTTATGAATATACAAAGCAGAATTAATGTTTTAAGTTCTGTTTCAATATTATATTCCCTTTCATTGAGTTCAAAGGTTTCTAGTGGATTTGAAAACCAACGCAATCTGAAGTAGGATTACGAAAGCTTATTGCTTGTTAAATACTATTTCTAAATATCATAGGATTAATGAAGGCTAACTAAGGATTATTAGAGTCCCTACACGTATTCCCTGGTTGAGGCAAAAACAGTAGAACAGTATTTGTGCCAAGTTCGTCTGAAGAAGTAGGTACTATCCTACACCTGGTAATCCACCGCCAAGTGTGGCGTTGCTGTGTTCCGGTGAAGTTACACGCACTTCAGTTGTAACATTCTTATCTGAGTTACGGGCGCAACGCGTTGCGACTTGTGTCTTCTCATACTTTGATTAGTTTTGGGGTTTCTCATACTTTAGGAGACTTGAGTTTCGTAAACACAGCCGCATAAAAAATAAATAAAGCCTAGACACCCTGATACTGGTGTCTGTATAGGAATACGCTAATAAGGTTTGGTTTAGTAACAACGTGTAACGCGCGTGGTTCGCCAGAGCTTTGCTTTTTCCACAACTTTCAGTTTAGCGTTACAGCATATCCCTAGTCTATCGTAGTTTAAGCCTGTAGCAATACTCCTAGAAGCTAGTAGCTGTTGTATTCAATTGACCGTTTCTCTGCGCAACTGCGCAGACACCGCAGCGTTGTGCGTTCAGGTCAAGAGGCCAAGGATCCGCATGCGGATTTCGCCTTGTTACGATGCGGGTGCACGCTGTGACATCGTTATTGCTACTCTTTAGTTAACTACTAACAATTTATGATAATTCCTCACTATAACTTGTTAACAGAACACGACACTCTGCTCGTAATAGATTCGTAGCAGACAATTTATTGACAACGTCCTTTTGCCGTACAATTTGTATGGTGGGAAACCACCTGATTGAATTTGAATCCGCGATATGGAAATTGTCTGGCACGTATGGTAGGGCTGTGACGAGGCCAATACAAAATATTTTCACAGAAATATAAACATATTCCTTCGGGCTTTTTCGTTAAAAAAGTTAATCAACTCTGTACTAAGCCAGTCTTTTATCTGTCTGCTTTATCTTTAAAGTTTTACCTTAGACCAAGAATGTACTTTATGAATCGTAAGACGCAACGGGCTAAAGTTTTCAGAAATTTTGAAGTATACTTTATTAAAACTGGCGTATTTCCTAGCAGTTCATAAAAAATAGAACCCTCGTGTATGATTTAAAACCACTCCAAGCCATTTATATTTTTAATCCAACCAATTTTACATAGTGAAGATATATGCATGTGACAATTAAATGTATGATGTTGTCCGATTTCTGCGCCTTTTGTGAATCAATTTCCATGTTATTTTTATTAATAAGTCTATATATGCATCAATATTGGTCCTATTGAGACTCAATTTCTCTAATATTGGATTTTAAGAATATAATCCAATTTTTTGGAGTTTCTAACCAGAATTTATCAATAATTTCGATTAATGAGGTCGCGTGCCAACCCTACGATGGTATTAAACTATTCAGGTAGAAGTAAATTATTGAATGGAGCTACCGATTGGAACTGATGAAGCGAAGAGTTATGGGTCGTTTCAGCTGTCCTTCAATGCTGGTAAAATTACGTGATAGCGTAACTTGGGTATAATTTGTATTCGCATAGTGAGGAAATGTATGTAATCAATAACTACTTGGTGTCAAGAGCTGTTGTATTGTCTCTTTCGTTCTACTATATGGGTATGGGAAGGGCTTTAGAATACCTACCTACATTGTGTGGTAACTGAGAGAGTATGTTTTTATATAGCGGGATTCAGTTGAAGTTGCAATTTTTTTCCACCTTTATATTATGAGGACTAGGTACCTGATAGAATACTCAAATAGTACTTACATTGTAAATATATGTACATCATGCATATTAAACATCCAGACACAGAACAAACATTTATGTTCGCACACAAATGCTTGACTTGGGTGGGAATCGAACCCACCTATACTGAAGGCAGAGCTACTACCAACTGAGCTGTGAGTCCAATTTATTTATGTATTAATGTATTACTTGTAGAGAGTGCGCTTTTCGCATCCCTAGCGAGCGCAAGGGATAGAAGGTCCCTCCCTTTGGAGAAAAGAAACAAAGGAACGTTTTTCGATGAAAATGGATAAGGTTGTTAAAGTTGTAGACTTAAACATATAATAATATAATATTAGCTGTTAACCTAGGTTAAAAGTTAACATGAGACAATGGACAATAACTGACCTCGTTACCTTCGGTTAAAAGTTAACATGAGACGATGGATAAAAAACTGACTCACTATTTAGGGATAAAAAGTAGCCTATGTTTTCACACTATGCTAATAATAAAGTTAGTAATATATTTTATTCATAAAATTCTTACAAGTTAATCCTGACTCAAAATTGTTCACGTGAGATTCAAGACTTGTAGACCTAGATTTACCAGTAATAGCTTATACTCGTACCTCTAAGTTTTAACTTGTAATGGATTGGATTAACCAGTCCAGCATCAAGGTTTTTATGCTGAAGTTAATTAACAGTTAGTTCAACCACATAAATAATTCTAGCTAATTTATTACTCAGTATAACAAAGAGAACAGGAATGATTCAAGTGGATGTTCTATGAATTAGCATCATAAACTTCAATTACAACTGATGAGACCCACATAAGTGAACGCTTCCTAATTCAGTTTCCTGCGCGCACCCTTTTAAATTTAGCGTGATGATGGTGGATCTGTTGTTTTAAATTAAGCTGGTAGTTCGGCTGGGCTGGGCCGGGTGAGTTTTTCCCCGTACTGCTTCGACTAGTAAAGTCAAAGTCAAAACACTTCAAAAGTACTTTGAACCGTCCGTTTTTTAAATAAATATGTATATAAGATAATGCGTTTTTATTACTAAGTTTAGTACTTGTTCAAATCCTATGAGGGTCGATCGAAGGAGAACAAAAGCTAAAAAAAAAACGACTTAGGTCTTCTATTACTGAATTCGGAAACACCCAAGCCACATCGCGTTGCGCCCGGGGACAGGGATCCTACTGCTCCAGTGCCTGTAACTTCAACGGCGCTCGCACCCTTGCACCGGAACACAGCAGCGCGAGTGCACCACTGCTTGGCGGCAGGTTCTCAGGTGCGGTGGCAGTACTTCTCTGGACGAGCTTGGCACAAGTTCTGCTACTTTGGTTTGCTCCCGGGGTCCGTCTAGGGACTTATGCGAGCAACATGGCTCCCAAAAGTATTTACGTCTACATCCTGCATCTATTTACGTCTACATGTCATCCCAATGCGTATCAATCCTGAGATAATGGAAAAACCAGATCATCTTGTTTCTATATTACGCGTGTATAAGGCACTGTTGGAATACAACAGCTATTTTCAGCATTGTTTTTATGCCTCACTGTTTCTCTGCTACTATCAACAATTCCCACGTGCAAATAGCGCATAGATATAGCACGGCTGCAACAAGCGTTCGTTTGTGATGTGTGGCCTATCAAGGGTAAAAATAGAAGCACAATTTACACGCAAACCCCGCATATGGTAGAAATTGAGAGGTGCACTTGTCGATAGTTTTATATCGATGGAATTGTTGCGCGTCAACTGAGGCCTGAGATTTTTGACAGCGGAAGCGGATAATGACAAAAGTATTCTTGGATTCACGTTTACGTTGCTTGGGTACATTGCTCACACAAATGAATGTCGCATAACGATCCAATTTTGTACATTTGCAGCTTCTCTTTCCAATGGTACGTGTAACTATTTAATAGTCGATTTACGAAATGTGAAAGTAACTAATCTAAATTGTAATAAAAATATTAATTAAATCCTTCCGGCGCAAACTCTGCACTTATTCTCTACAATATACAAACTTTTTTTCTTTACAATATACAAACTTTTATTCTGGCACAGTTTCCCCAGGAGCAAGAGTTTGGACAGGCGCTAAACTTAATAAGCAGTAAGAATTAGTTGTTACACATTTATTTAATAATGTTGTTTAGAATACAAAAAGAGTATTTTTTCAAGCCACTGGACGGCCCGTTGATATTAAGTTGTAACCGAATCCTATAAAAAACAATACTCTTTATTAACCTTCTAAACGTTTATATCGATGAAACAACATTCCCATCACCAAAGCGTGCACAGTGGGAATTGAGTGCAAAACATAAATGAGACCGCACGATAAAATTGTGATATAATTATTGGTGTATTGCACTGAATTTATGAAACGTGAGCTTCTAAACCATTACTGCAAGCACTAATCAGTGGGTATGGGCAGCTGTTATTAGATAGATAAGGTACTATAAGGGAACAGGGTAAAGGAAACCATATATTCTCACGTACGTCATACAAGAACTTTAAATAAACTTTACGCTCATCAAAGTGCTGAAACAGGCAAGATTCTTATTCTAGAATCTACCAGAGAGAGAGAGATCACTTACATAATTTGAGTCGTCTATAGAAGGGTTTAAGGGTACAATTTCAGGCACTACATTGTTCTGCTAACCTGTGTCATAATGAATATTACCTATATCCTTGTAAATGACAACCATGATTCTAGGATCGACTAGGATGTTCTGTGTCGCAGATGGCATAGACAAACCGAAACTCAAAAACACCCAAGACCCGAGAACAAACTTCATGCTCAGCACACAAAGTGTGTTCCGGCCGGCTCTCATGTCTTCCCTTAGTGTTTTTTTGTCTATAGACGGCGGTAACCACTTAAAATCAGGTGACAAAATCGTTCAGACACTGCTAACACATAAAAAACCGTAGAATGCGTAAACCCAAAATGAAGCGTTGAAATACCTTCATTCTACTATTTTGAAAGAAAAACCTGTATCTTTACATAATAAAATTGTGATATAGGTAATTATTGATGTGTTGCACTATATCTATGAAACTGAAGCTTCTGCCATTACTGCGGAACTAATCACCGGGTATGGACATTATTACTCTTATAACGGCTAAGGATGAACCCGACTGGTACAGCTCAGGTTCCGTATAAATAGTATGTCAGGTTTTTTATTGTAAAATTTTATTTTATCGGAAATTATACATTTTTGAAGTAACAGATTTTCAATTAAGTACCACAAAAATTGATGAGATGGCGGATGTGTTAAATTTTCAGCATAGTTTATTACGAAAAGACTTTTTTGTAAACATATGCATTTTTACAAGAAATACATTTTTTTTACAATACAGGCAAACTTATTAAACACAAACTTTCATCCAAATCGTTGGAGACGTTTACGAGATAAGCGAAATAAATAAATATACAAGAATTGCTCGTCTAAAGTAATAAAATAATAATCTATATATAAATCAATTGCTAATCGTTAGTCTACCTAAAACTCGGAAATTGCGATTTCTATTGCGTTCTTAAATGTCAGGATAAGGGTTGTATAATATAATTTGGCAATCAGGAAAAACTTATTTAGAAATGTATTTTTTGCCAAAAATAATTCCTGCTAGTCTCTGAAACAGCATTACCGATTTTGACGAGACTTTCACTGATAGCTGATGTTATAAAGAGTAACATGGCTACGTTCATTTAAAAAAAATATACAGTTTAGCGAACAAAAAGAAATGGTAAATTGTACTCGGACAAAGTCGAGGAAAACAGCTAGTTGACAACAAAAAAATAATTTATCTTCTATTCAAAAACAATATTGTGCCCTATATGATGAATTCAGTTTGTTCAAATTTCTATCTTAGTAGCTAGTGTCTTCCGTTATAATTAATGTAGATTTTTAACAAATACAAATCAAATTTTAAGTTTAGGGTAAATTAATCAAAATGCACAAATTCAGTTGGAATTGACGGCTCCGTGGCTTGTTCTCGGGTCTTGGGTGTCTTGTGTTTTTGTGTTTGTCCGTGCCATCTGCGCTACAGGGAATCCTAGTGCAGAGTTATGGGTGTGTAATCGTTTAATTACCATGTCTATTTAATAACTCAAACCCTTACTTTGAAACTTGCGGATCCCTAACAGCGGGAATAAAATGAGCGTTTACTCAAGCTATTAGCATGAGCTCACAGAGGGCTCCATAATTACTAGCCAGTGCCGCCACCACTGAGTAGCAATTACCAAACTATAGTGCATACAAGTGTCTCACTAGTTTCCAGAATAGTCTCACGTTCCATACAACGGTGAACCAAACTACGCCATTTGCATTATTTAATTACTAGCAGCGCCCCACGGTGTTACCCGTGGTTGGACTTCCTACGGGAATCGTACATTTTACCGGGCTAAAAAGTAGTCTATGTGCTAATACAGACTATAATCTATTTCTGTGCCAAATTTCATTCAGGTCCGTTCAGCCGTTCTGGCGTGATTGAGTACCCTTTGAATCAATCCACGTATCCCCTGGTTCGTGCTAAAGGAGCAACCAAAAGTAGCTGTAGAACTTGTGTCAAGTTCGTCCGGAGAGGTTTTGCCACCACACCTAGAATCTGCCGCCTAGAATAGAAAGTGCTCGCATTACTCTGTTCCGGTGAAAGGGTGTGGGTGCTGATGAAATCATATGCGCATAACACGTATCACCCCCGTCTCGGGCGATGGATACAGCAGGATTAATCCTCCAAACTTTGAGTCACATTACTGTTGTCATGGGCGGGATTCGCCACTTACCACCAGGTGGGCCCTCAACTCGCTCCGTCATATTCACATAAAAAAAACCATTTATTAGTCATTAGTTCCATTATCTGTCGTAGGATATTTCGAACGGACGATATAACGGGCTATAGTTCTGACATATCAACCCACTGCTTACTATTGATTCGTGATAAGCTCACAATTGTTACTCCATGATATCCAGCTTAATTAGTAGCCTGCGCGAAGTAAAGAGCTTAATTAATTTGTTGGGCCCACACCGTCGCGACTATTAATTATTTTGAACTTTGAACCGAGAGAATTAAACTAGTTGGCATTAACCAGCAAAATTCTCGACAGTGAAAGTTATTTTAATGATAAAAAAGTGAACGAGTTTGTTTCTTAAGGGAATCTAAAACCTGAAAGGTTTGTAACTTCTTAAAAAGTTTCTAATGGTTTTTTACTTAGTAAAATTTGGTGCTTTTCCTTCCTCTGTATTTATGATTAATTTAGGTACCAGAGATTATTTACAGCCATTTAACTCAATTCTAGCATCTTCTTGTTGTATCACAATATTCAAATAGCCCCAAGCCTCTTAGTATAACGTTAACGTGTCCTCTGAAGCACGGCCACTAAATTGTCCCCCATCCAAATTCTGACTGGGCCAAAAGTTGTTTAGATGATCCGTAAGGAACCGCTAAGCAAGCTACGCCACGAGCGATTCAGCATAAAAAGTAAAAATATTATAATAACTTCTTTAAGCGCGTTGGAATTTTTTTGAGATGGAAAAATACCATTGAACTCGCGACGCTGTTACCGTTACCGTTACCGACACCTCTGTATGTATCTGTAGTGTATATGCTTTTGTTTTCACTTCTGTCGGTACTCACGGAGTGCCACTGTTTTTTTTTTTTTATTATAATTTAAAACCATTAAAATTATGTAATTTTGAAAATCTTTTAATACAGTAATACGGATCTGAATGTTATTAAGTTTGCAAATAGATATCAACAACAACAACAACGTTAACACACTCATACCTCTGCATTAGGATTCTCTGTGTCGCAGATGGCATGGACAAACACAGCAACACAAGACAACCCAAGACCCGAGAACAAACTTTTTGCTCACCACACAAAGTATGCCTCGGCCGGGAATCGAACCCGGGACCCCTCGCTTCGAAGGCAGGGCTACTACCAACTAAGCCACGGAGCCGTCGAATACCAATGTCACTTTTAAAATTTTTGACAAATATTTTCGTTAGGAAAAATTTCAGTTGTTTCTTTCTTAATATATTTTTTTAATAAATATCTCGCATAGACTCGTATTAATATTCTCAGCGTCGTTAATATCTTAGACGAGAAAATCTTAGCATCTGAAGGTCGAATGTACAAACAGACAGATATTTGATAACTCACAAAAACCTTTTCATGTTCACTCAAGTGTAAAAGAATTGAGCAAGATGAACGTTTCAAGGTTTTAAGAAATATATAACTAGAGGCCATCTTTGATTGGTTTTAAAATAATAGTCATATATTTTCGTAAGAGGTTATTGTAGCTTCATTTTGAGAATTTAATAATTTGATGTTATATTATAATTTAATATTTTGTTTCAATATACATTATTATTATATCTGCTCAATTGTTGATAAAGGATCAGTTTTTTTTTTATATTAAATTAAACCTGTTTATTTTTCTATTATATTTACTCAGGTAATTTGCTAGAAGCTATCGTGAATACATTTTAATAAATGTTCTTTCTAATCACCTTTAAAAAAGGAGGAGGTTCTCTTTGTTAAGTGATTTTTTCGTCAATTGTGGCCCGAATTAAATGGTTCTTTTTAATTGAATAGGGTGTAGCGACGTAAAATTAATGATTAAAATATTGAAGTCGATTTATCGAAAATCAAATTAGTCAATTATTGAGTGAGTCAAGATCCGAGAACGAACTTTATGCTCACCACACAAAGTGAATCGCCTGGAATCAAACCCGGGACCTTTCGCTTCGAAAGCAGGGCTGAGTAAAACTTCAAGGATCAGGGTAGTCCCTGATCCTTGAAGTTTTACTCAACAGCTAAATCTAATCATACTAAGTCATCACTCAGAAAATTTTGTAGCTATGCTTTTCAAAGCCTGTGAGTTTGAATATATATACATCTTACATCTTTTGAAAACATTCACGCATGAGTACACAAGTTTCTTAGAACAATAGACCATGCTCATTGTAACATTTGATTATATCTGATTACATACAGATTAACTTAATACATCTATTGGTTTCTACGTCTAGTCATTGATAGAATATCTATTATTTGATACACCATTGTCTTGAGATAAAATTGATTACTATTATGTTGTAGAACATAGTGAAACGCGCTGTATACAACAAAAAATATACACGTCTTTTAATGTATTTTATAATAGTTCAAGATTTCGTAGATGGTTTATATATTACTAGCGACCCACCCCCGTCAATGTAGATACTAATTTATATTCATATTCATATACTTTATTTGCCATAGGAACACTTAGGAAATCTTGGTTTCGTCCTATACACAATTAATTAGCGGCAGTACATAAGCCTTGTCAATTTTATAACTAACAATAAAATTTTATACAATATGTAGCGGTGTTACCTTGTCATTGAATAAAAAAACTACAAATAAAAATAACAATAACAATAGATAATTTCGTAGCTGTACAGGAGCCTTGTCAATTATAAATATGGGGCAGTGTGGAGTGATTACGGGACGTAATTCTACGGCCCGCCAGCCGCTGTGCCTCCGCTTTTTAAATCTATGATATTTTCTAAGATATTTCTCTATGATAAGAAGATATTCTATATAATGATATTTCTCTATATCCATTTTAATGAAATGCTGTTAAGGTTAACGTATGTAATGTATTTAATTGGACAATACTGTATTATTTTTAACGAAGTATACCCCCTTTAAGTTTTAGCGAAATAAAAGTAGCCTATAACCGTTTCCAGGGTCCTATTATATATATCTCTAAATAAAAAATCATCGTAATCGATTCAGCGGTTAAGGCGCGAAAGCGTAACAAACATACTCACTTTCGCATTTATTATAATATATTAGTTGGGATATCTCAGAATTGAATCAAAGGGGACGCAGTATGTGATTTTGGTGATTTTAGAATACCTTTCTATTCCATCGACTGTCTGATGTAGCAAGCGTGGGACCCTCAGCAAATTCTATTCCCCCTGAATAGATTGATGATTCAGAAATCAAGGGGGAAAATATACCCCCTTGATTTCTATTTTATCATAAATGTAAAGTGCTAAAAAAATCAGTACTCAATATTAGGGTAGGGTGTCTGCGACTACAGATATTCCAAGGTCAAAAGTAAAAAAAAAAGTTTTTTTTAATTTGCAAATATCTCCTTTTCTTATTGGTTTTATGCTATTTGTATGTATCATATTGTAGAGGATTCAGTTTTCTACAACTTTTGTTTAAACATTTTTTTTATATCTTGAACCATCTTTGACATAAAGGGCAGACCGCGTGCAGTGTATTAGATTCAGATTCAGATTATTTTATTCATAACATTTTGGTACAAGTCAATATGTCAATAATTCATAATTATACAAAAAAAAAAAAAAAACAATTCATATGAAGTACAAATTTAAACAATACTTATAGTATCATTCGAGATCAACCTGTAGTCCCGATTAAAAACACGCCCATTGATCCTGGCTTTACAAACTTATAACCACCGAGCCGTCGCGTCGTGTCGCATAAAATCGTTATTTTTACTATTTGTCGTGCAAGATGTTTCTCATAGATGAACAGCCAGAATCCATCTTCTCATCAGCATAATTGATTTTCTTCTACATCAATATGAATAATGAATCAATCAAAATATCATTATGTGAAAAATGGTTCAAGTCATGAGAGAATCGCTGAATAATATGACACCAGAAATAGCCTTTTTTTCTTTTTGTTGTAAACCTTCTTCGGTACCCGCCCCCCCTGAAAACGTTGGATGGGTTATGCCGGATCCTTACCGGCTAAAAACCCCACGGTTCCTTCTAGAAGCCCATTGCTGGGGCTACGGGAACGGCACTCTTCCGCGGCCTCAGCACACCAGAAATAGTCTACCGGGCAAAAATACCTAATACGGCCGGTCTTATCGCTGAGAGCGATTTCTTCCAGACAACCTTTGGATGGAATTAAACATTTGTGACAAAGGACGGCGGTGTACACGTTTTAGTTAACGTGATATATTAAAGAAAGCAACTTAATAAAATTGGAATAAATAAAAATTCACAACAATCCACGAACTATAGCTATGAAAACAAAATATATACACTCAAATATATCAAATCAAATCAAATATAGTTTATTGAGGAACAAAGTAACAATGGATTACAAAAAGTTTAGAAAAACGAAACACTAGAATCTTAAAACTTCTACCACACACGTATTTGCATAGATTACTTGCGTTCAAGCGATCAGCTGTAGTATTACTTTGACCAAAACGATTTGCTTAATCGAGTTTCGTGAAACAAAACATCTGTTTTGTTTTAATAGAAAGGAAATGAAAGGATCCATCAGATAAGAAGATAAGAACGAAAGTGATGAATGAATGACTATTGTTGGCTGTGAATGAGTTTGTAGTTTGTTTTATTCTCTGTGGTAACTTCGAGGCTGAATGTAATTTCACGAATATATGTATCGAAGCGGCTTTATCTAGTTTTAAGGGTTTCGTATCCACAGGGTAAAAGGAAACTTTTACTAAATATTTCGGTTTGTGTTCTACCCTTATAGATTTGTATATTTCGAACTATAAGCCGTAGGTACGCACGTAGTCAAAGTGTAAACTTTGTTTTGGAAAATTCACCGTATAATTAAAATATAAATTCCTGAAATGAAAAATGAATCATAGACCACAAATACCTTTGCAAAAATCTACTGAAGTCTATACTACTATAGCAAGTCAAATTTGAATACTCCAATCTTTTGTACTTTGAATTCTTAAAAAATGACTAGTAGATAAATGTTAAGTACGATCAAACTAGCTTACTGCTAAGTTTAGCTAAGTTATCCCTATCAAACCGCCACGGCTCCGTCCGTACCAGCCTCTAATGTTCCCACTGCAGAGGCACCGGCCTACTCTCGATAATTGAGAGTGAATCTACCACGGGAGCCCAATTCGGATTGGTAGATGTCACATGACTTCGAATTTATGGTTCTAATATTGTACATGCCGGTTTCCTCATGATGTTTTCCGTCACCGTTTTGAGAACGTGGTATTGCGCAAATAAATTTTTCATGTGAAAAAACTCATTGGTGCACGTGTGGGTTTGAACCAACGAGCTTCAGATTGAAAGTCGGCGTCTATTCCCCTGGACCACCACGCTCATATAACTCCAAAAATACACAAATCAGCTAAAATATTAAACAAACACGCTTCAATTTATCCGTTCAAAGTAAACGAGATTAACACGTAATTAACATTTTATGGAGTAATTAGCAATTGCGGGTCGAAAACGGCCGATCGTGTGGTTTTGCGTAGGCTTTAATAAACCTGGAAACCTGACCGTACCAGCTCTTTATATTGGCACTTTTCCCCGCTAGCCTACTCTCGCCAAACGAGAGAAAATAACGTATTATGGAAACCAAAATCCGGGTAATATATGTCACATGCCTTCGATATTTTGACCTTTTGACTTGCCGGATTTCCTCACGAGGCGAAGATCACATTCATAATTTTACGCAACGTGACTTGAACCTACTACCTTTGCTTTACTACCCGTTCAATTTTTTTGGGATGTATTGAACAATGTTAATTATTTAATTAATTAATTTAAAATAAAAATCTTCACCATTGAAAGTTACGTATGTTTTTTTACGTTTACACACTCATAGCACTAGGAAACAAGACAACAACCCACGACCCCAGAACAAACTTCATGCCAACCACACAAAGTCTGTCACGGGTGGGAATCAAACCCGGAACCCCCCAACTAAGCTACAGAGCCGCAACTATGACGCAAAATACTTCTGGGCAGTCTCAAACGTTCAACCAGCCCAAAGTTATATTTACCATAAACTGAGTGCCTTGAAAAACAAACTATTTGTATTCATCACGTCATATCTGCTCCGTTATTACAATGGGTTTCTTGAAACTTGACACTCCTATTCACAAAAAAACACTACCAAATTCATCGGACCTCCATCACAGTATTGATAACTACCGTTAGTGCGTCGAGACCATAGAGTAATGATAAGAAGTTATGTTAAGTTTATCAGCCCAAATCAGTTAATTTTTGGACATAGTTCGTAATTCGTAATTCTTTATTGTACACACACATGAAAAATAAAGGAAACATAACCAAATAACAAACAGTATGTAAAAATCCTATTAAGAGTTCTTTTCCAGCAAACTGGTTCCATCCATTTGAACCAAGCCAAATTCCAGACCAGTCTTGTCAACATTAAGTGGCTTATTAGTCTTCAAGCATTTGTTTAGGCAACAATAAGTACCCTTAAAAATTTATTAAACTTATTAAATCTGGTGTCCACTATCAGTTTTTTGCAATTATATTAGCTATGTTAGCAGACATATTATAATATATTATAATATAATGCCAAGATCACACCATTAACTGCAGCAGAATCCTTGGCGAAATAAAACATAAATTCTGCGCTACTATTTCCCAAAGTCACCTAACTTAGTTTATCACGTTACCCAGAGACAACAAAGACGGAGCATCCGTTCCGTACCAACCCAATGTTCCCACTGCAGGGACACCGGCCTACTCTCGATAATTGACAGTGAATGGGCTTTGATCTACCACGGGAGCCCAATCCTGATTGGTAAATGACACATGTCTTCGAATTTATGGTTCTAAGACATGCCGGTTTCCTCACGATGTTTTCCTTCACCGTTTCGAGAACGTGGTATTGCGCACATAAATCTTTCAAGTGAAAAAACTCATTGGTTCGCGTGTGGGTTTGAACCAGCAACCTTCGGATTGAAAGTCGGCGTCTATGCCCCTGTGCCACCACGCTCTCGCTCCACGCTGAGATGGAGCATCTCTTGTGCCAATAAACTCACTTGAATCTGTAGTTGCAGGTGGTATTGGACCGTGGCGTGCTGTGTATTTTATTGTCACTCTGTTGACACAATGCACACGTGTTCATTGCAATTCAAATGTCGTTCGCGATGCGTGCCTTATTGTTTGCCGTCGTGATGTTTTTTGGTTTGAGTTGTCTTGGCTAAGGTATGCCTTTTTTACCTGTCCTTTCAATTTGGGCTTCACATGTGTGCTCTACACATACATATATATACACATATGTATAGTCTTAAATATGGATGTGGAAGGCTATAAGACACGAGGTAGGCCAAAGAAAAGATGGATGGATTGTGTGAAAGATGATAAGAAAGGAGTGAGTACTGAGATGACGTCTGACAGAGGGAAATGGAAGAAAAATACATTTTGTGCCGACCCCACTTAGTGTGGGATAAGGGCAGGAAGATGATGATGATCTGTATAGCCTACTGGAATAGGGCAATGAAGGCTTTTTGTGGCCATGTTACCAATATCAATACCAGATGGCGCTGCTGTAATAAAAATAACTAATGACATTATCTTATTTGTTTCAGGTAATTATTATGCAACATGCAACAAAAGAATGCAAAATGTTTATGTAAGTTTAGTGGCACAAACAAGTGATTTTACTAATTATTTATTTAACTGTAACTATTTATTTATGAACCTTATATCCTTTCTGACTAGTAATAGTAACATTGTCAAACCACTACAGTTCTTATACCTATACACAAAATTGATAAACAAACAAACTTTCAAAGACATTTCACATAGGGTCATCTATCCCCAAACTAAGCATAGCTTGTACTAGAAATCAAATAACTGATATAATACTTAATAAGCATTTTTTTTGTAGAAATACATGCAATAAATATTAACACCCAGAAACAGAAGAAACATTTACAATATATACGTTAATACTTCCGGTGTACTTGCAATTATCCTAAAACACATAATTTGGCATGTGTCAAAACTGTCGTGGCGAACTAAACATTTGTTACAATTACTAATATTTGAAAGTGAAATCTTACAATGAAAACTCAGGAGACATCAAACACAGTATAATTCGGGCAAAAGGGGTACTTTTGCCCGAAGTAGACGTCTGATGTTTAGAAATGACTGCAAAACATTCCAGTGCAATGATAGGTCTTCAGTTTCGGACAAAATATTGGTTTATTTATTTCAAATATTTTTCTCTTTCCGCATGAATTTATTTTTATGGCTTTTTATTTATTTTTGGTTTGGCTCACCAAATCCAAGGCAAAATATTTAAAAAAGTACAAGTGGAAAAGACTTGTAATAACAATTTTCGTATCTCGGTATTACGAAATCTTTATGACAACATTAGAGCTTGCATAAAAACGATGTAAAATTTTATGGCCTCGCGTAAACTCTTCCTTTCTATGAAAATTATTCAAGTTTGATGTTATTTTCCGGGATCACAAGGACACTTTTATACGAATAATAATTGCGACAGCGAAAATCCATTGACAAGTGCCTAAAATCTTAGAACATTTTTCCAAAAAATTTGAAAAGAACTGAATCTTTACGCTATTCGAACAAATTCGGATACGTATTTCATGTCTTCCTTTTTAAAACTATATCTTCTCTACAAAAAATTAAAATACAGGATCAAGTATGTTATTTGAAATAAACACTAAGAGATATAACATAGCTACATAAGCTTTAATACAATCATCAGATAATAAGCACGTACCTTAAGTGAAGACATTATGACTTGATGAAGAGAAAATAAGGTTAGCGACCCCACTATCTCCAGAGATCACATTCCCACCGTATCTCTATAACAGCTGCCGAGATATTATCTTACACCTGAGCTTTATATATTTATCTTTATCTTTAAGCATTGGTTTACTTAGACAACATAATATATACTAGAACACAATTGAATAGCTACTGAACATCTATATTAATCTGCCAATCAAGCTCCCAATTCAAATTTGGCAGTTAAAAAATCATTATACAAATTAATCAAATTGATTTTTTTTTCAATTTTTGATGTCTGTTAGGAAGTGTAAGTAGTTTTGCTATAAGAGCAACACGAAAAGTGCAGCTTATAGCTGCTAACGGCGTTGAAATGTGTCACGAATCGTTAATTTTTTTTTTTTTTCATTCAATTTAAATTCATAATTCAGTATAACAACATTAACAACGATACATGTTATGATTCATACACAAAAATAATCCCTTGATGATACATGTCTTGCGCATGTGATTTTACCGGCAGCCACACCCTTCCACCGGAACACAGTAGTGCAACTACTACTGCTTGGCGGCAGATTCCAGATGTGGTGGCAGTACCTCTCCGGACGAACTTGGCACTAGTTCTACTGCTACTTTTGGTTGCTCCTTTAGCACCATCCAGGGGGTACGTGTAGGGAATCAAAGGGTACACACCTACGGACGCGAGCAACAGGACCCCCATTAGTTTGTTAATAAAGTCACATTAGCATTCAACCTGGCATAGCCATGTTACTGTGACTTTACGTGTACATGTCATCTGGTACAAAGGATATTCTAGTGATAAAAACGTTTTCAAGCTTCGATAACGTAGCCAAGTTATTGTGATTGTATGTGTCCATGCCATCTGGGACAAAGGACGTTAAGGGATATAAACGTACTTTTATTAACTATGGTTCTTGTTGGTAAACTTATTCACGAACGAAGGGTGCTTATTACGTATATGTAATTTCCCTTGTTCATTTTATTCTTTTTAGAATCAATTTCTTTCTTCTCTTCAAAAGAAAACAAAGCGCCAAGCAAAAAGTAATTATCTCAAAACCTTATAAGTCAACCTTTTTAGAGAAAAAAATGTGTATCTCGTAGTAATTTTGCCTTTATTTCGTGAATATTTTTGATTACATCTAGGCCTGGGGGTGTTTTAATGATATTGTCGCGGTATGTGGGTAAGAGCGTGGTGGTCGTTAGAATAACATTTTATAAAATGAGACACGGTATTCAAAGAAAAGCATGGTCATTACTGGTGACCAAAAATTCTAAGAAATTTGTCATCTGCCGATCCAGATTGGGAATTCGTTGCTAAGCCCATTTACTCTCCCTTGTCAAGAGTAAACCGTCCAATGGGAATCCAATAAAGGCTATACGGAAGCAGAATAGATTACGCCTAGAATTAAATAAAAAATATAATGGGTGCCGGTGATGCATGGTGAACATCCCCGTTATGCAACGGGATGAGTCTTGGGTCGGAGGACATAGCTCGTATTATATATGCGTTATAGGCGGAAGCAACCACTTACCAACAGGTTGTCACATCACTTAAGTAGAATAAAATAAGATATCCTACTTAGCACTCGTGAAGTAATTGTTCTGAGCTAGTTCAGCATGGAGGGCTAATCCAATCCAACTACAACATAAGGTCAAACCATCTTGGTTAATTGTATTTACAATCCTTTGCATTTCAAGTGGTTCATGTAACTTAGATTTTGATAAATAAAATTGTCGTTTTGTTTGTTTGTATAAAAACAGCTGGTTAACTCCATCGCCAGTAAAATCACCGATGAATACGCGATGCCATCTGATATCGATCATGCCTTTTAGTGGCCATTGAAAGTTGATGCATTTTTATTGGATCCGATTTGACGTTTCAATGGATGACGTTTGTTGAGATACGTTTCGTCATTTATAAGTAAGGCAAAAAGTTGACAACTGAATTTTAAGTGAGGAACATGAATAATTCAAAATTAAGTTATGGAAATAAAATATATGTTTATCATATTTATATCCAATGAACTTTATTGATTAATATTATAAAGGCGTAAGTTTTTATGTATTTGTGTCTGTGTGTGGCGCGTGTGTGTATGAGTTTGCGTGTGCGTGTGTTTGTTTTTCCTACCCTTTAATGAAATTTGGTACCAGGTAGCTTATATTCTGGATTAACCTAGTAATAAATAAATGGTTGTTGTTACAATAAGATCCCTAAGCTAAATAATCTGTTAATTAATTGATCCTTGTGACGAGGGTTCATTAATTAAGAACGGAAATTCTGTTATTCTTCTTGTGATATTATTTATAAAGGAACTACTCAACGCGAGGATTTAGAAATAACCTGGTAGGTATTGTACATATGGGCACTTGTTTTGTGTTGCCAGCTTGTTTTATAAGACACGACCTTTAACTACGATTATGAGCCATAAAGACGCGAAAGTTTGCGATCCGACAATTCTTCTTTGTGTACTTTCTTAAATAAATACTCATTGTTTTTACAGTTAGGCAGTTAGGTTTTAAAGAAGATATATTTTGAAAAAATTAGATTTTGCGATTATAATAATATGTCCTCGAAATAAAAAGTTTCCTTCTAAAATTTTAGGTGTTCTAAATGTCCTTTTCAGATCATCTTAATATGGACTTGCGCAAAGTAAAATCTGAATTCATTAATTAAATTAATGAATATCGTAAGTATGTAGCATGCATTATCATTTATCTTGCAGTTCAAGTTTCGGGATCGGACAATTCGTTTTTGTCGTTAATCTCAGTAAGACACATCCAATTAAATTCTAAAATTTTAGTGCTGAAAAAAATCACACTTATATTTTAAAGGCAAAAGTTTGTGTGTGTGTGGGTGTGTGTGTTTGTTACTCCTTCACGCTCAAACCTTGATGCTAGTGGGCAACTGCGGCGTGTATCTTGTATGAAATATTATTAAAGCAACTTTCAAAAACATTGACAAGTGTTCTTGATATCCATTTATATTTATAGTATCGAGTACGTCAGTAATAAAAATCAATGTTTTTTTATGTAACGAAAGTGAAGGTACGAGCTGAAAGCCCATCTGTTGCTAAGTGGTTACCTCCGCCCGTAACAACAGCAATACAACAAGTCCTCCCCGACCGCAGTATGCGAAGACCCCAGTCGCACAGCGCATGTGATTTCACCGGCACCCACCGGAGCACACCAATGCGAGTGCACCAATGTTTAGCGGCAGATTACCACGTGTGGAGGCAGCAATTTTCCGGGTGAACTTTGCACAAGTTCTACTGCTAATTAATGTTTGCGACAAAAAGTCGCGTCCGAGATAATTGCCAGGCTTGAGACAATAACCCGTGGGTGTTCCAGGGCCCTCGATTGCTTTACTTGTGCGTTGGTGTTGAAACTTACATCGCGGTTTCCTTTCGATGTTGAAATGATCTTGTTAAGAATTCAGTAATTGTTGAGTGGGATCGCAAAGGTTGTAATTTGAAAGGTAACCACGATCGTTTGAAATCATTCTGTATTATAATAGGTTAATTATGTTGAAGGGTATTTGATGTTTTAAACATGGAACAAACAGACAGACAGAAAGAAAGAAATATAAAAAAAATATTTACATTGGTACCGTATTTACTTTCAAATGGATTATGTAAATTTGTTATTTTAACATTACAAAAAGACACTCAAATTTTATTTATCGGTATAAAAGTAAAGTTTACAGCCAACAGGAAATAAATAATTATGTATTTATTTATTTTACACTTTATTGCACATTATCCAAATATACAACAAAAGGTTGGCTTAATGCGAAATGCATTAAGCCCACAAAAAACAAAAAATAAAGATATTCAAAACACATGATAATAATGATGAGGCTGATGATGACAAATCACATTGGAGTTGAAAGTTTTTCCACGAAATGTTTATATAAACGTTTTTTAAAAGAAAGCTTTAATAGTGATTGTTTTAAGATCAGCAAAGCTCTTAAAACAATCATTATAGTCATAATCATAGTCATAGAACGAACCCATACGGATGTATAATTCTATATTGTGGAAGCAAAGTTATTGTGAAAGCAACTGTCAAATTGGCGAAATTCGAGAATAGGGGTGCTTCGTCAACTTGCCCCTAAAAGCTTAGCCATCGAGATAACGTATGCGTTCAAAATGATGGATATCCATTATGCTTACAGAGCATACACATAATGTGTGTACGCTAAATTGTGCTATTCTAACATAATTCCTTCTGAAAAGAGTTTATTTCTCAGTAAACATTAAGGCAGCCGGACAATGGTGACTTTTTTATTTCATACGATATTGTTTTTTAATGCGTGCGTGCTTCAATTGTACTAAAATTATTATAATTTACCGATAAAAATACTTGATAATGTGGAGCTGCAAAGTAGGACGAAATAAGAATTTGTGGAATAAAATATATTATGGGTCGAATACGGCATACAATGCGGGACGAATGCAGTTTTTTTATGTGGGCCGAACTTCCTCGGGAGGAATATGGCATAAATCGTCCTCAATGATATTTTAATACATAAAGCATATATTATTAATCAGTTGACGATTTTTTAAAGGATAAAATTTTTAGTAACCTGGTTCTAATATGATGATATTAGTGATTATATTATATATTATTATATTATATTATATATATTGACATTTGTAATAGGTTTAAATACCTTTTTTCCTCTATTTTATGTTTGTATGCCACATTGGTAAAAGCTAGAGTACTTACTGTAAGCGTTATTTAGATCTTTATAACCTTTAAATCTTTACACAAACAATAAAAACATCTCAAATTTTCAAACAGCTCATTAAGTCTGTCAAGAGTAGCATGAACTAACAAACCCTCTAATCAAGATTACTAGTTGAATCTGTCATTTTTGGACAGATAACTAAGGTAATTTATCCCCAGTAAATGAAATATAAAAATATAGGGTTTGCCTGTAACAGAGATTTAAGTTTAATCCGATATCATAATGCAGCATTGTCAATAAACCATTTACTGTCAAAGTCAGAAGCTGTCAGTAACAGGACACAAAAGACCTCAAAACCTAGTTTTATAGCTGTCCGACATGTAATTTCGAATTATGAAACTCAATAAGGGTTTGCACGGTTAAAATTACACTACTGGCGCCAAATTCGAATTAATATGGCAGAATATGTCAGGAACGAGACACGAATCGAGTTGAATTTGAAATCAATAGTCTTGCTTTTCAAATGGCACGGTTCCTGATCTTTGTTTACGCTTTCAATCATTGCCCAGAATTAGAAATAGCTGTGCGAGTACACTGCCGTCCTAAATTAAGAACTAGGTTTGAATAGATGCTAGATGGATTTTATATGATAGCTTCGGAAAGAAAATTTGACAACCGTGGCATAGTTGGTAGTAGCCCTACCTCCGGGGCGAGAGGTCTCGGATTCGATTACCAGCCGGGGCACACTTTGTGTGGCGATCATGTAGTTTGTCCTCGACTCTTGGGTGTTTGTCTGTTGTTTCTGTATTTGTCAATGCCATCTGTGACACAGGGAATCCTAGTGCAGAGGTATGAGTGTGTAAACGATTAAAAAAATAAATGTATGATAAAAAGGCAGTTAAGTTGGTAGAGAAGCAAAGGCCTCATCGCGATGTAAGGTAAGGTATACAATTGGGATGGGAGGTTGATGACTCAAAATTTATGGAAAATTTCATAATGATCCTTTGAGTGGTTAAGGCGGGAAGCATCGCAAACAACCAAACAAACTCATATTCGCAATTATAATATTAGGATTTCCTAAGTAACCACTTCTTTATTCTTGATTTAAACGACTGAAAGTACCCTATTTTTGTTCACTTCTGTAAAAAAATATTTATTCTCATCACGCTTAGCTTCTCAGCACACATATATTGAAATTCTGCATTAATATACCGAAGGATGGTAAAATTGTCCTAGATATCACACGGAATGGCTTGGCCCACCCTTTATTGGACAAAAAAGACGCCCACTGACAGCTGTCAATCAAAAATGACAGATCACCTGACGTCACGAGCCATCTTTGATGTTTTCTATTCAATACAGCTCGGGGCCATGAATCGATTTGACGGCGAATAAACGACGACCCTCTTTTGCAATGCAAACAAAATAGTGAGTAATCGTAAGTAATATTATATAATAAATGAGAATGTGAGTTTGTTTGTTTCTTACGCTTTAACTACTAAACCGATCGTCATGAAATTTTGCATACAGTTTTTAAATTATAATTTATTTCTGAACCTTTCGTCAATAAATAAATTATTGTTTAAAAACCTATTATAGATTACCGGCGAAGGTGCGGGCTAAAACTAGTTTAACAATAATTTATTGTTTCATGTCGCCTCTAGGCCTCTAGGTTTAACAGATATTATAGATATTTACGTATTCATAATAATTATATTAATGGTATTCATAGGTAAGCTATCGGTGTTAAGAAACATAAGTGAGCATTAATTACTCATTTAACTAATGACTGATTAAAAAAGCCGACTTAGTTCTTTCGCCCCTTATATCTCACGCATATGTGGTCCCATCTGCCATTTTAAAAAAGAAATATCCAAATCGGTATACAACGGGTGAAGAAAATAGTCACGGGAAACCAAAATATGCAATTTCGTTAACTTGGATGACATATTTTTTCCGGTTATTATGTAGGTAACAACCTAATTATTAAAAAGATTTGGTTAAAATTTATTAAAAAAAAAAGAATTCCGAGAAGAGTTCCGACGTAACAAATATTTAAAAAAAGTAACACACGAATTGATAACCTCCTCCCGCAGGAAGTCGGTTGATAATAAAATAAACATTAACACATTTATTTACTTTGGGTATGTAAAAACCATATTGTATACTTAAAAAATAGGAGGTTCTCACGCGCATTTTTGAAATCAGTTAAAAAGCAAACGCAAAGATTTTCACATGCATTCTTCAAAGTCAAAACAATCATCACCATCAGCCGCTCCGCAATATATTAGTGTGGTTACCGTGTCGCTAATGATTGTTATTATGTGTGTGGCATTTAAAAAATGCACCGGTCTATTTCACAGTTGCCGTATAAAAGATTTACTGCCGCTTAATCAACCCAAATTAACAGATTGACTGATTAAGCATGCCGTCGAGACATAAAGAAATTTCACATCGTTTAGAGTTTAAATTGCTGGGGCAAATCACTTCTCTTTGAGGAGTAATAACAAACTACACTTACATTACATTTACATTTACTTTGGACGGCTCCGTGGCTTAGTTGGTAGTAACCCTGCCTTCGAAGCGAGGGGTCCCGGGTTCGATTCCCGGCCGGGGCACACTTTGTGTGGTGAGCATGAAGTTTGTTCTCGGGTCTTGGGTGTTTGTCTTGTGTTTCTGTGTTTGTCCATGCCATCTGCGACACAGGGAATCCTAGTGCAGAGGTATGAGTGTGTAAACGTTTATACAGAGTATGGTGACTCAAGGACACAGACGGAGACTTTCATTCTAAAGGACGCTAGTTCAAACCCACACGTGTACCAATAGGTTTTTCACTTGAAAAATTTATATGCGCAATACCACGTTATCGAAACGGTGACGGAAAACATCATGAGGAAACCGGCATGTCTTAGAACCAAAAATTCGACGACACGTTACATCTACCAATCCGGATTGGGCTCCTGTGGTAGATCAGAGCCCATTCACTCTCAATTATCTAGAGTAGGCCGGTGTCCCTGCAGTGGGAACATTAGAGGCTGGTACGGTAACGAGAGTAGGCCGGTTTCCCTGCAGTGGGAACAGTAAAAGCTGATATGGTGGAATCAATATGCCATTGGTTCGCCATCCGTGCCATAGTCTATTTTACTATTCTGATCCTCACAATAATTACCTTGATCTCGTTGCGCGGAAGTTCGACCGTTAGGTCAATATAGCTTTGTTTTTGCTTCTATGGACAATTGTACCACGAGATTAAATCGCGTTGCAACAGCATTGCTTTTGTCGGCATTGCAGTGATCTTGTCTTCTTGTTTTGTATTCGCCTCGCTTAGTTTTTATATTCTTATTATTCTGTAGTCAACATGTGAGATTTTTTTATGAGAGCTCTATTGCTTGCAGTTTCATTGGCCCCGCAGCTTAGTTGGTTGTAGCTCTGCCTTTTGTACTATAGGTCATGGATTCGACAAGCATTTGTGGGGGGAGGTAAACATTTAATATCAGGGCCTACAGCTCGTCCCGTCCCATTTTGCTTGTATTAAATCACCAATAGCGCAAGAATCTGGGCAGAATTAACACTGCAATAAACGCGGTCTGCAGAGGAGTTTTCCATATAGCCTTGATTAAATCAAATATTTCTTATTATTATTCCACTTTATTTATTTTAAAACTCATTTTATATACATTTTTCAATACATTACTTATTTATAAAATAAACAGTATAAAAACATTGTAGTAAAAAATATATATTATAAAAACGGACGACCCCGAACTGCGGAGTAAGTAAGTTATTTTTATTATTTATATACTGAGGGCAGAGCTACTACAAACTGAGTTGTGAGTCATTAATGGAGCAGTGGACTAAAGTTTGGACAATATATAGACAATTTACATAGTTAATTTATCGTTCCCATCAAAGCAGGTAATTTCACTGGACTATTCAGAGCCGGAAGCTAATTCAACCGGTAATTACAACGGATATCAACCATCCATCATTAGAATCATTACCATTGAATTGGACTGCTGACTCAGGGTTGGGGTGAGATTATGTATCCCAACCAACCGAACGAGGTTTGTTATAATACCAGGTGGGCCATCGGCTCGTTCCGTTACATAAAAAATGTGATTAAGTTATGCAATTTTCCGTTTCGTATTTATGCATGCATTAGTTCGTACGTTGTGTTATTAAAAAAAGAAACAAATGTTAGACTGAAATTATTTAATATTAAAATGTAAAGTGCAACCGGGTTTGTAGTGGCTTTATCCAACTTTCATTCGTTGCCTTTAGAAAGTTATGCTCAAAGGGAATAAAATATAATTCTAGTTGCACTTTGACTATATTTTTGTAAAAACATACGTTGGAAATTCACTTCTAGAGTATTATTCATGGATGTATTATCCTATATCATGTAATACATGATATACCTATATCTGTGTTTGTCCATGCCATCTTCGATACAGGGAATCCTAATGCAGAGGTATGAGTGTGTAAACGTTTATTCATAGATTTGACTCGGCGCCATCTAGCTCCAATTAAGCTTGTACTATGGGAAACAGATTACTGATAGAATACTTTGATTGTACTTTTTTTTAATCCTCATTCATATTAACACCCATACTCAGATCCATCCATGTTCATCACACAAATGGTTTTCCTGGGTGGGAATCGAAGCCACGACCGACAGTGCAGATAGAGCTACTATCAACTGAACTAAGGCTAGTCGTTATAAATTACTATCTATTCAATCTTAGGTAAGATGTCTTCCGTTAAAATATTGTGATTAATTTCCCCTTTTTGGCATTAAAAATGGCAATGACGCCATTTCACTTTAATCAGCTGTCTGTCTCTTGCAGAGAATAAAGTAATAAGGTAAAGCAGTACCTCTCCGGACGAACTTGGCACAAGTTCTACTGCTACTTTTGGTTGCTCCTTTAGCACCACCCAGGGGGTATGTGTAGGAATCAAAGGGTAGAAACCTACGAACGCGAGCAACTGGCCCCCTTTATTTATATTGATCATATAAAAAATAGCACAGTGATTCCGAACAAACGTTCATTCGTTCGGCGTTCATTTGGTTTGGCAAGCAGCCTAATAAGTGGAAAAATTGCCCTTAAAATATGGCCATTTATCATAAGGTTTCGCTGAATGAAAAATAATGACATTGTATTGTATTGAACGGGTTGACCCTTTTCGAGTAGATGTTGATACGGGATTCTGGATATGAATTATTGTCCTCATCCTAAAACGTATTTATATAAATGAATATTCATGGACATTTGACACAGCGTCATCTACCCCCCAAACTAAGCATAACTTGTCACCTCTCTCCCTCGCACCACCTTTTTTTATCGTTAAAGAGTAGTTTAGTAAGCTATAATGTGGAACATTCTATATCTAATTCTGGGTGGGGGTTGACAAGATCTGCACGGACGTGCCGTATAGAGTGTATTGTCCCCCGTTGTTAACTTTACCCTACCCCAGCCATCCCAAATCCTTCATATACCGGAGGAGTCTGGGTTGTTGTTGGCAGTACTGTTTCAGCGTTTCCTTGGAATAATCAGATCCTATCAGTCTTTGTAAGCCTGTTCTTACTCTGATTTCTTTGGTGGCTGCGCTATGAATGACTACATGCTCCTCCGTTTCCTCCTCAAGCATGCATCTCCTGCAAAGACCTTTATGGGTTGCCCGGATTTTTAAATAGATGGTGATTTCATAAGCAATAAACTGTGATGATGCCATCCATCGTACGCAGGTCCTCGCGTTCGTCGCTTTTTTGATAGTTCTTGGGAACATAATTATTATATGTGCGCAGTCTGATCTGCCTTCCAAGCTTGGTGTGTGCTTTGAGTTGGTTTTTGATTTGCTTGGGAATATTATCGTTAGTAAAAAAACAATGAAAATGATAAAAAATCCATGCTAAGTAATGAAACTTATAGTAAAACCATCTCAGATTACAAAATATCGTTAACCTACATAGCAACTTGGCCATCTCAACACCTGTTCGAGACGCCATGATTAATGGATGATAGAAATCTATCACTTTATAGTGCTGTCAATACAGACCTTTGATGGCTAATTAATTCAATGATGAGTTGAATGGATAAGAACTTATGCATGACTAGCTGTTTCCCGCGACTTTTTCCGCGTGGAACCTATCACAATTTTTATTTTTGTTAATTAAGTCAGTGAAAGTCCCGTCGAAATCGGTCCAGTCGTTAAGGAGATTAGTTGAAACAAACAGACAGATAAAAATTAAAAAAAAATGCTTTTTTTTGTCCTAACCTACTTTACAGTACATTAAGTAAACATAACAGGCCCTCCAGTTTTATTCATTTGTATAGATTAACCCTATACGTGACAAAACATTTTGATATCCTTATTTTCCGAGTAAACGAATAATTTTGTTGACTCACGATATTTCGGTACAGTTTCATGCGACGAAGCTCGGGTAAACTGATGTTTGTTTGTTAGAAACTCATGAATCATGTTAAATATTCCATCAGCTTCAAATATAAAATTCATAACTATGATAGTATATAGATAGGCTATACTAGTCTAGTCCGTGTCGAAGGTCTTCAGGCGGCTTGAAAACTCCGACATCAGAGTTAGTTACTCGCACGAAAGACGAAGATAGATAGAAAACTCTTTATTGTACACTACATTGACATAAAAACATACATACTAAGAGTAGGTATCTTTGAAATTTGAAATACAATGGGCAGCCTTATTGCTTAAAACAATCTGTTCCAGGCAACCTTTGGATGAACTGGAATATACAAAAATGGTGGCGGTGGCGTTAAATAAAGAAAACATATAATACAATTATAATATAAATACAACTTCGTACTAATGTACTTATAACTACAAATAACTATGCTTTAAACTAATATATGTATAAATTATAGAATATTTGTTTTTAAAGTAAAATTTTGTTTGTTTATTATATGTTTTTGAGATATATCAAATAAAATAAACTTACCACTTTCTAAAACATGGCTGTTTTATCAAACTAAGCAATTTGGACCTTCAAATCTATTTATCGGTTTCTTGGCTAGCTACTCATATTGACCAGACTGGAAAGCAAATTGATTTTCACTCATTATCCGATCGTTTACTTTACCACTAACTTAATAAAGTTTGTAGCGAGCGTTGATTTAATAAATAGTACGAAGATACGCCTTCCTCTAAATTTACGTTAACAATAACGCAACCTTTGCTGACCTCACAGCTCAATTTTTGGTAGGTCTCCCTGCGATGTCGTTGTGGGTTCGATTGCCATCCAAGAAATGCATTTATGTGGTGGAAATAGATGTTAATATTACCAGATAATTAATATAATGCCAGTATTTATGTAATTTATAAATATTTATGTAAATTTGACAGACAGAACAAACATCCATTTTGATTGATCCATTGATCCATTTTGACGGCTCCGTGGCTTAGTTGGTAGTAGAGCGAAGTAGCGAGGGTCCCGGGTTCGATTCCCGGCCGGGGCACACTTTGTGTGGTGAGCATGAAGTTTGTTCTCGGGTCTTGGGTGTTTGTCTTGTGTTTCTGTGTCTGTCCATGCCATCTGCGACACAGGGAATCCTAGTGCAGAGGTATGAGTGTGTAAACGTTATCCACGACCTAAAGCAAAGCTGCTACCAACTGAGTTGTGAGAACAGTCAACATTACAACTTTCATTGTCCGTGGATTAATTAAAATGCTTCACAGACTCCACTCCGATTGACACTAAAGGCAAATTGTGTGCATGCACCTAATTTATGTTGACCACGCCCGAGAAGGTAGTGTCGTATCTTCTAGATTGGGTAATATCATTGGTAGGGTAATCCAAAGTGAAGCTTAGTTCAGTATGTAATGTAAGTATACACTGGCCAACATCAAAGGGCTTCAAAGCCGACAGAATTAGAACGAGCGGGAGCTTCCAAATAATTACGTTACAACCTCTCCCGCCGTAGAGATAAAGCTCAAATTCGTTTAAAATTTAATTTCGTTGGGAAATTCAGCTCCATTTGGTGGGATTTTGTAATTTCGATGGACTAATTGAACTGTTGCACTGCATTTGTGGTGAGCGCATTGTTGTTTATTATTTGAAAATCTGCGCCAAAAATTACTGAACCTCTCCGACGAATGACGAATGTTGCTTTGTTTACGGACGGCTTCGTGGCTTAGTTGGTAGTAGCCCTGCCTCCGAAGCGAAGGTTCCCGGGTTCGATTCCTGGCCCGGGCACACTTTGTGTGGTGAGCATGAAGTTTGTTCTCGGGTCTTGGGTGTTTGTCTTGTACTTGTGTTTGTCCATGCCATCTGCGGCACAGGGAATCTTAGTGCAGAGGTATAAGTGTGTAACCGTTTATTTTTTTATTATTTATCATCTTAGTGAAGCAACTCGCCGCTTGGCCTGTATCTGCATGCGCATATCTTTTCACCGGCACCCACACCCTTCCACCGGAACACAATAATGCGAGCACTATTGCTTGGCGGCAGATTCCAGGTGTGGTGGCAGTACCTCTCCGGACGAACTTGGCACAAGTTCTACTGCTACTAAAAAAAAGGCAAAATTTCAATGTTCGAAAACACGTTGAAATGTCGTTTAGAGCAATCAAAAGTGCGCACAAATGTTATAATAATAATTAAAGTCATTAAACTGACTGTCCGTCACACATCTCATTACCATCCCTCACAAATTCTATTTTCCCGTCATTAGGCCTCATCTGGGCCCAA
Source organism: Aplocera efformata (assembly GCA_921293045.1). NCBI lineage: Eukaryota > Metazoa > Arthropoda > Insecta > Lepidoptera > Geometridae > Aplocera > Aplocera efformata. Next base: position 7,581,299 of record OV121057.1, read on the forward strand.
ATTTTAAAACTTGGCTAAACTTTTAAATTATGTAAATTCGCCCTCCATTTGGGAGATTGGTGACGTCATTAATGACGTCATTGTCACGCAAACTTCGGGTATAAATCAAGCCTAATTTTCATATTTTACTTACCTAAATGGATTATTAACAGAATTAATGAAAACAACGAAATTGCTTATTAGCGATAAGACCGCTCTTTGTACTTTCCTGTCAGAATGTTATGTTAAGCGTACAATATATTCTATATTCTATATATTCTATCTAACGGCTCCGTGGCTTAGTTGGTAGTAGTCCTGCCTTCGAAGCGAGGGGTCTCGAGTTCGATTCTCACACTTTGTATGGTAAGTGAGTTTCTTCCCGGGTTGGGTGTTTGTCTTGTGTTTCTGTTTGTCCATGCAATCTGCAATACAGGTAATCCGATTATACGGATATGGATAGAAATAAAAGGTTGGGTAAAAACTAATGTTTAATATGCGCACGCAGTTTTTGAAAAAAAATTATGAACGGAGTAATATTTTTAATCAGAAATTCAAGCATAATGCCTCTTTCATTATGTTCCCGTGTTATTGACAAAGGCTCATTTAGGAGAAGGCTTATGATGCTTCGCTTAGGTATCAAGAGACGCTTTGCATAGTAAAAGGTTATAAATTGTGATTGCTTGGATGAAAATTTATGCAAAACAGTCTTTTGTATACTATTATTTCAAGAAATCATGCCGATGAGCATATAAGCTGGGAGGTCATTGAAAATAAATAAATGTTGCATGGGTTGAGCAGACGGCTTCAAAAATAATAATAATAATAATAAATATTCATGGACAAATATCATACAGCGCCATCTATCCCTAAACTAAGTATAACTTGTAATATGGGAACTAGATAATGGATAGAATACATATAGTATATACTTTTTTTTTTGTAAATACATGCACACCCAGACACAGAACAAAGATTTATGTTCGTCACACAAATGCTTGTCGGAATCAAACCCACAGCCCACAGCCTACCACTGTTTACATAAAAATAACTAACTAGCTTAGCTTAGCTTGTCCCCTGCCTGCCCTGCCTTCCAAGCGGCGGGTCCCGGGTAAGACATACTTTGTGTGGTGAGCATGATTTATGTTCTCGGGCCTCGGGTAACTGGTATGTGAATGTGTTTATGTCACTTGCAACACAGAGAATTGGGAAATAAAAATGGGAGTTGCTGACAAGTGATGGGGAAAAATATATATATATTATAGAGGATCAAACAAAAATTGTTCGAGAAATGCACTGTAGAACAAATTACCCAACTTTAGAACAAATCGATAACTGCTCTAATTGAAGTCAAGGTCAAAAACCTCGATTGCCAACGAATTAAAAAAAATACTTGGTATCTCTTGTTTTTATAATTAATAATTATGTAACAAAAAGATAATGAGCTTATATTATATAATCTGGCGTGGTTTAAGAACAATTGAAGTTCTTGGTTCTTACGGATAATTCTTGGTCATCATCATAAAAAATCTACATTGAATTTCGATGAATAATCACTATCGGAAATATTTATTATTATTCACTGCTTTTATATGCTGTAATAACTGAGTAAGCTATTAGGAGTACAAATAAGTTTCCGCCGTTTTTTAACACAAATTAAATATTTATTGTAGAAGAACGGTAATATAAATTTATTCAAAATATTGCCCATCACTTGCAACCACTTTTTCCCATCTCTCAGGCAACATTCGAATCCCACGTCTGAAGAACTCCTTGTCTTTTGAGGTTATCCACGAATCAACCCAATTTTTGGTATCCTCATAAGATGTGAACCGCTGCGCCGTCAGAGCATGTGCTACGGACCGGAACAGGTGATAATCGGATGGTGCAATGTCTGGTGAATACGGCGGGTGGGGTAACACTTCCCAATCAAGTGTTTCCAAGTACTTTTTCACGGGAGCCGCAACATGTGGACGAGCATTGTCATGCAGAAGAATAATTTTTTCGTGTCTAGAATAGTATTGAGGGCGTTTTTCCTTCAGAGCTCGGCTCAATCTCATCAATTGTGTTCGATAGAGGGCTCCAGTAATTGTTTCGCTCGGATTAAGCAACTCATAATACACTACACCTAGCTGATCCCACCAAATACACAGCATATCGTAAATTTTTGGCCTTCCACTGCGATCTTTGTCTTCTACGTCGAAATCACCGTTTTTAAACTTTTGAAACCACTCTCGACACGTTCTCTCACTCAAAGCAACCTCACCATATGCTTCTACGAGCAATCGATGCGCCTCAGCAGCAGAATTCTTTAAATTAAAGAAGTAAACTAATATTTCCCGCAAATGACGCTTACTTGGCTCAAATTTTGACATTTTCAACTTATAAAAATTATATTTTACCAATATAAAATCAATGATATTAATAGGTTATGTTGTTCTTGAATGTCCAAACTATTTTTTAAGCCGGTTATCATCTGCGAAAGCTAACCGAAACTCCGTGCCGCGCCATCTACAATAAAACGGCGGAAACTTATTTGTACTCCTAATATACACTATAAACAACTGCCCCCACGCTATATATGATTTTTATGCCTGCATGATCCTATACTTGTAGCAATATCTAATTAAAAATATTACAAATAAAAGATCATATCGTGGGAATGAGATATCGGCCATTCGATACTATTGACACAGCTTACATCGATAACAGCTGATATATATTTATTGAAATTTTCAAATGTTATTGATGTTACTTATTTCTATACGCCAGCTTAATTATAATAAAATATAACTTAAAAGTAATACAATTTTGCAAATCTTAGATTCTTATTTGAAACATTAACTAGACTCGACACTAAAGTTTACCCAGAGCATTTAATAAAAAAAACTGTAAGAAAAACCTAATTAATCTACAAAGATACTAAAACCAAAACTTGGATTGTGAAGGAAATGCATAATATACTAGAAATATTCTATTGTTTTCGAATAGAAAATTTCTAGTATTAAGATGGTTTGTACTAATGACATAAAACGATTTTAGCAGCTTATTTTGATTTAATTCAGTACCACAATCATAACTTAGCGGCTTTTAATATAGCCGCAGAATAGTGTGTTCTCTTTCTACCTCTTAAATATTTTTATATCTTAATATATATAAATTACGTGTCACGATGTTTGTCCGCGATGGCCTCCTAAACTACTAAACCGATTTTAATCAAATTTGTACACCGTGTGCAGTTTGATCTAACTTGAAAGATAGGATAGCTCACATCTCAATTTATGATCGCAATATTATTTTATTGCAAATTATAATATCATATGACAAAAACGTTAGCCACAGCAACGCGTGGCCGTGTCAGCTAGTATATTATATAAATAAAAATATTAGAGTCTAGTGAACTTTAAGCTAACTTCATCTTTTTATCGCGCTAATGTTTCAGTCAAATCAAATTAAATATGTCGCGATTTGACCTAACTCGTTGCACCAGTTATTTCGCCCGTGAGCTATGTCATCGACCGTACATCGGACAATAATTATAAATTGTCAAGACAAGAGAAACGCGGTGTTGTAATTGACACCTGAGTTTTTATTTGCTTTTCAATTATAATCATACTAGTTTTTGCCAGCGTTTTCTCTCGTAAAATGGAGGATGCTATTGAGTTCAGTCATGTGATATGATACAAATCGGTTCAAACCATTGTTATTTTTCTTTACAACCTATACTTACTATTTTAAGACAAGTCTTAAATATGGATGTGGAAGGATATAAGACCAGAGGTAGGCCAAAAAAAGATGGATGGATTGTGTGAAAGATAATATGCTTAAGAAAGGAGTGAGTACTGAGATGACGTCTGACAGAGGGAAATGGAAGAAAAATACATGTTGTGCCGACCCCACTTAGTGTGGGATAAGGGCAGGAAGATGATGATGATGATGACTTACTATTTTAAGAGCCCTTTTCTAGATACTGTTGATGGTTGGATGATAGTTTGGTAAAGATAGTGAGAGAGCCAAAGATCGGGTTCAATGACATTAATTGGGAGAGCCTTTGTAAAGCGGTGAACTAATTAAGCTAATGGCTGTTATTGTTTGTATGCCAAATAATTAAACTTATCTTTCCAATTGGCAACACAAATGCAGAGGTAACACCCCCGTCTTGAGTGACGGGTGCAACGGGATACAACTTCGGTCTCCCGATACTTATATCAGGGAGGACCTAAGTGCTATTGATATTATGAGCGGAAACAATCACTTAATCAGGTGAAATTATTATTTCATTATTAAATTCAGCTTGCCCCGGCACTTAAGACGGGGCGAATCAAAGTACAAAATATATATATATTATATATATATAAATAAAGCCTCATTTCATGGTTTACTTACGTACAGCTTTAGCAGCTATTCAGTACATAAGCTCATACTGCTTTATTTCTTGAATTGGACAGGTCAACATCAAGCCATGTCAGAGGTCACTCGAACGTTATGAAAACTTTATGTTGAGAAAATGTTTGTTCCATGTTATTAAAAAAAATTCGGTGTTTCTTTTTATCAATTTTACTCGATGCTCCATCTCGATCTGAAAAAAATTTTGAAGAGACTGATTGTCTTGATATTTTTGATGCTGACTGTACATGTATTGTAATTAGTGTCAGTATCAGATTTGTGAGTAATCCAGACAGGTTCGAAATTAATATAAGTAGGTGGACTCTTCTTCCCAAAGAAAGAAACTATAAACCATTTATTAATCTTAAACGAAAGTACTTCATTCGAGATAAGGTTATTTATGTGTTGGAATCTTCTCAGAATTTCATAATAATTTTTTTAGTTGGAAAATAGCTCTTATTTTGATTGTTATAAGACGAAATCCCTTGGCTTGCTCATATCTTTAGTGTTAATTTGTCGGTACGTTTCTTAAAACTTTGTATCTCGATTGCCCCAAATAGGGGTCACGAGAAATGGTACACACAGTGAGAACGGATGGTGCAATTGGACCAGTATCCCAAGAGGTCATCATAAAAATAAACATATATAATATACATACATTTATTATTTAAAAGTGCTTATAAAGTTTGATGTTACAAGCACTGCCCGAACAATAATTAATCTAATCTAAAAACAGAAGAATCATTGACCTGTTTTGTTCAATTTTTATCATATTAAGTGTCTGTATTTAATATGACTGTTAACTATTGTACCATCCTCAAGTTATAATCTGATGGCAAGCACTTGCATTTACCGGTAGCCTCAATAGAAAGTTAGGCGTTGCTAGACTCCACTATTGTCAAGTAGTCAAACAATAGACCTGTCAGATTTGCAAAACAGGAACCTGGTATCAAAACACTTTTAATGTATACAGAGAACTCTGAATATGGATCTACCAATTTTTACTTAACATATCTATAACTCTATATTCTACAAAACCAGCTTCAATTTAAAATAAAACACAATGGAGTCGCTGAAACATGAAGCCTGCCGCTGTATTGTGTGGCCAGTCACTAAGCTTTGTGGCCAGTCACTGAGCTTTGTGGCCAGTCACTGAGCTTTGTGGCCAGTCACTGAGCTGTGAGGCTAGTCAAATTTATTTCGCCCTTATACTTACCACAAATCTTTATAACCATAGGTATTAGAGGTAAACTTGACACGCGTATATATAGGCGTAGTAATAAGGGTTAATTTCCATTTTCGTATGTAACCTAAGAATAAACTTCAAACCTCAAAGTTTGTTATCTTAAAAGATTGTGTGTGATTTAATAAAATGAATTCCCAACTCAATATCCATGAACATTGACACAAAGGGTCAAGTGTTGCCATAAATAAGACAAAATCTAAATGAGATCTTAAATAATACAACGCTTCTTAATTAGTGATATCACAGAAGTATCTTTGTGATATTTTTCGATTATTGCAATCAATTTATTATCTTAGTTGGTTGGGTTGGTCCTGAGACCGATTGAGTTAAAGAAATATCTATCTAACAACTACTGGGATACGGAGAGACTTTCACAAGTCACAAGGGTGCGCCTGGCATATTTCGAATTTCTTCACAAATTAAAAACGACACGCAGGAAGGTTCTTTTAATTGCACCTCAAATAATTTGATACAAAAAGAACGTGGTTATTGCGCACACAAAAATTTTATTCACGGACTCGTCTGTATGTGTGCCAGCGGTTTATGTAAGTAGTTTAAAGATTTTACAATCAATTTTTTTATTTCAATGTCGAAGCCCAAGTTTCCATTTTAAATTACAATTAAATAAAATAGAAGCTTTTTAGATATGTTTTTTTTTTAAATTCAAATATTCCATACTTCAGACTACAATAGAAAAGATACATGGTGAATGCTTATTCTAAGATATATAAATATATATTAAAGACTAACACATACGAGAGGTATGTATAACACGTAAATTTGGATCACAGAATAATACTATCAAACCATGTCGAGAACACGGAACACAAAAAAAAAATAATAATATTTAAAATAAATATAATAATGTGTGAATAATATTAGCCCTTGAAAACAATTTAGATTAATTTGCACAAATAATCAAAGGTCGAGTGAGCCATGTAACTCGACAAATTGTGCCATATTGAAACACCCTCATCACAGTAGTAATTGCTTTCCGTCAAAGGGAATTTAATGATAATATTGGCAATGAAAAGAGTAGCGTAGTGTGCAGATAGGATTTTCCATCGACAACATGGCAAGAGAGCCTTCCAAATAAAATTTCATACACTTTTTTCGAGCAGAAATACTAATAATCTCCAAGGTTTCAAGGGAAAGGTTCAATGTTCATAACCTAAAAAAACTTTTTTTAGTGCTCCTCTACATTATATAGGAGCTTCTGTAAAGTAATTCATATGCTTAGACCCAACAGCTTAGGTTGGTTCCACACTCACCGAAAAGTTTGGTAGATATAATAAATGATGATATTATGATATATCCATGCAAAATTATGGTACCCATGCCAGATTCATTTTGGTATACTAAAGTACAAAATATAAACTATATATGGGCATTTTTCTTTTCACAAAATGAAATTTACACTTCTTTAAAGTTAATTTTAGATGTTTTCGTTAATAAATTTTTCATTCTGATTGTATCACAGATAAAATTAATCAAATAAAGGATCAAAATTCAATATAGCTCCCTCGGAAAGAAAAATAAGACGAAAAAACCAACTTTACATTTTAAAACGCCGGCTAGAATTACAAGCAAAAAATAATAATTGAATGGGAAGAAAGGGTTAAATATAGGGCGAACTGTCATTAAACGGACAGACAAACACACAATGGGACGTCTGCCTGCCTGTAACACAATCAACTTCACAATAGAGCTATTAATTTTTTAAATATTCATAACGTTTTTCTGTTGTCCCCCACCACAATACAGACGGTCTCGTAAAATTATCTTTAACATATTATAGAAATAGAAAAATATTTATTTTTCGTTACATATATGACACGCAGAATCAAAAATTTTTAACGTGGTTTTTTTTCGCTTATCGTTTGGCATTCCATTTAGGAATGTCTTGGTGACAGATTTGTATGAAACATTTTCAGAAGTCGTAGCATTAGTTTAACATTAGTTTATTCCATGTTCTCATCTAACTAGACTCTTTTTTAATCGACTTCCAAATAGGAGGAGGTCCTCGAATCGGCTGTTGTTTTCTTTTGTACTTCGTTTCCATCTTGTTTTCTTTATTGTGTCAATTTCGGTAATTTTATTCCAATACGGTCCCAAAGAAATTGGAAGAAACAATTCCCTTACGGATAAAAAATAGAATATTGAAATTGTTCTATTTTTTAATAAATAATATTTTTCGTAAATTAACAAACAGTACCAAATCTAATTTTTTTCGTTTTCACTCGCTCTCGCCTAGAATATTAAGTTTTTCTTTTTATTCAAATCATAATCACGACAGTACAATTTGATATTTCGCTGCAAAAAATACGAGCGACCCTTTTTATTTGAATAAAGTTAATAAACCTTGAGAAAAAAGGCTGAACATGCTTTAGAAAGATTTCAACCACGGTACATCCTATATAAACATACTTTTTTGGGTTCCATATTTGAGTTTTGAGATAATATCGTTGTAATGGGGATAGGCTCGTAATTGTGTAGCTGATTAAATGTACCTTTGTTGGTTTAGCTTTTAAGGTCCGGGCTGACTGCAAGCAAACATACAACAATAAAATAAAATAAAAATTACTGACTCATGTCCCAGGATTCCCTGTGACAGGTAGCATGGTCAAACACAGAAAAATAAGACTTACACCCAAAATCCGAGACCAAACTTTACGCTCATCACATAACGTTTGCCCCGGCCGGGAAACGACCTCCTCGCCAACGACCAACTAAACCACGGAACCATCAAAAAATAGACTTAAATAATTAATTATTATTTTATTTATTAAACAAATATATTAACAACTTCATTAATTTTTTTTTCTGTTCTGAAACCATTTATTTTATTTAGTGATTTTTTCAACCGAACATTATCACCGAGCCTCAAAATTTCCCACTGCTGGACGAAAGCTTAGTCTCGACAAGCGAGAATGAATAGGCGGCTTCCGTGGAAGAACAAAACGGATAGGTGTCATGTTTTCATATTTTCCGTTCTCAAAACATAATTTCCCTCGCCACTTTGAGACCGTGGTAAGACTATTGCACATGCATACTTTCAAGTGAACTTCTCATTGGTGCACTTGTAGATTTAAACCGGCTACCTTCGGATTAAATCATGGTGTCTGTACCAACATGCACTCACTTCAAATGTTAAACGGTCACCCATTCAACTACTAACCGGGCGAGTTACTTAACTCAAATGATGTGTAAAAATCGAGTTAAGCAACTCATGCTTTGGAGGGCAGTTTAAGGTGTCGGCCCCAGCTATTCTAGTCGATAAGCCATGACGGCTTGAATGCTCCAACGCCAAAGTTGGCCACTTACAAAAAAGCTCTCAATAACGCATGCTACTAAAACATAAAATATCCTGAGCTTAAAAGGCGCATTAAGCTCGCTTACTAAGCTCCGGCTTAAAGTAAAAATATGGTTCATTTTTTATGGACGCCGTCCACTGATGCATTTATGGTGTATCAGTTGATTTATTCGATAGTTAACGTGCTATAGTCAGGTATTTTTCTCTCGCGGTTTAGGGATTAAATGCGGGTAGGGCGTAACACGGTACGGGTTGAGATTTATTCGAGCTGTCATAATCACCAACGTGTAAATAAAAAAACCGCCGTAATTTCTAAATTTTACACAACGAGGTAGAGTCATAACTCATTGCTTGTATTAAGGTCGTATGCAATATAAATTTCAGTGGTACTTTTTGTTTGTTACAGGTATGGAGATTTCTAAAGTGGTGGGAACAGAGCAACCTAAAGTAGCAGTAGAACTTGTGCCACGTTAGTCCGGAAGTACTGCCGCCACTCTATTGTGAGAGCGTGGTGGTCCAGGGGCACAGACGCCGACTTTCAATCTGAAGGTGGTTCAAACCCACACGTGCATCAATGAGATTTTTCACTTGAAAAATTTATGTGCGCAATACCACGTTCTCGAAACGGTGACAGAAAACATCGTGAGGAAACCGGCATGTCTTAGAACCAAAAATTTGATGACATGTGACATCTACCAATCCGGATTGGGCTCCCGGATTGTAGATTGTTTATTAACTTTTTATTTTTTATGGTTTGATTTCTGTCATCTTGTTTTCGTATGATGAAGTGACCAATTATGTTAGCACGCCAAATATACTTTTCCTTTCTGAAAGATTCACTGACAGAAAATGTTTTAGCATTAATTCCTCCCTTTGTATATTAATTATCGTGTGAAATAAATTATTAAATACACTTTAGATGAAACGTTGAAGTAAAACCATTGTTAATTCTTGAATAAGATATCATATTGAACAGTTTAACGTTAATGCTTTCATTTTGATTCAATCAAATAAGATCGTCCGCGTAATAAAGATCGAAATCTATATTCCAATGTTTTTAAACCGGATAATAAACTAAAAAGTTGCCCAATACGGCAAGTTTAATAGCAACTTATGTTCGTTAAATTAAAACATAGATTCCATTAAACATTGGGAGCAGACAATTTTACGCCTACGCTAATTATCTGCTCTTTCGTTTTATGTATCGGATTCTTCCGAGAATTGCTTCTAATTTGGCTTTGAATTTTAATCAAGTTTATGGTCTTATTTGTAAGCTTGTTATTGTACTTCCGTAATGGCTGGAGTTGGTCGAAATCCGCGTACAACAATCGCGGGCACTTGGGCTTACACAGCTTCTGGTCTAGGAGGGGCAAGTCAGATTTTTTAGGTCGAATCGTTCGCGGTTTTTTTTCATACACACTACACAAACACACCTACATGAAACATTAGGTAGATATATGTAGTGTGTAGGGCAAACAGTCGCAAATGATCTGAGTAAATTTGACTGTGCATGCATTCTAAACATTCTAAACGACGCTGTAAAAAATGAATTAAAAGCATTTTCATCGGCAGCACATGAAACGTTTATACTCTGTTGAAGTATAAATCTTATTAAAGCACGCTTATGTTTTACTTCAGAGGCCGAGAGCTAATGGTAAAGTTCGTACACAATGTTGAAATTTTGACATATTCCTTGCAAAAATATTAAAACCGTCAGATGGTCGAATAAGGTTTGAACAAGCGTTAAACTTATTGATGAACGCGTGACCTCGAAACATCATTATTATTGAAGTATAGATTTTACATTTTTTTTTTAAAGAACGTCACGCTTATTTCTTTTAAAGATTTTTAGGTTTAACTTAGGTTTTGTTCTTTTTTTTTTTTTTTTTTTTTTTTTTTTTTTTTTTTTTTTTTTTTTTTTTTTTTTATGTTAATAAGTTACGGAACGAGCTGAGGGCCCACCTGATGGTAAGTGGTGACCCTCGCCCATGACAACAATAATGCGTGCGACTCAGTATGAGATCCAAATCTTTACTGAGTCGCATCCATCCTGCTGCGTCCATCACTTAAGACAGGGATGATATGTCTCATGCGCATGTGATTTCACCGGCAGCCACACCCTTCCACCGGAACACAGTAATGTAACCACTACTGCTAGGCGGCAGATTCCAGATGTGGTGGCAGTACCTCTCCGGACGAACTTGGCACAAGCTCTACTGCTACTTTTGGTTGCTCCTTTAGCACCACCCAGGGGGTACGTGTAGGGAATCAAAGGGTACACACCTACGGTCGCGAGCAACTGGACTTCTTTATTTATATGAATGGTATGAAACCTGCATGAGGGTTTCCAACTTCCAAAAATCCCCCAATAAGACTATCCTACCTAACTAACACAATTATTATAGTCAAAAAAGAAAGTTTGCACACTTATACTTTTGCAATAAGATTCCCTATGACGCAGATGGCATGGACAAACAAAGAAACTATAGGACTACAGGATTTAACAGGATTTTTCAAAACCCATTTCTGGCTTACCCAATTAGGCTGGCTTATTTATTTATTTAATTAAAACGGTTAGCATCAATTACATTAATTAAGACAGTATTTAAGAAACAGTATTTACAAGAATTTAAAAAATTAACTTGGATTTTTAATAATGTAGTTAAATTACATTAACAAATAATAAATAATCAGATTAAAAACATTTTCGTTTTAATATTATAAAATATATATAATACTTAATGAAAACTAGTAATTTAAAAAAATCAGTCTGCAATATTTAAATAAAAATATCACACAAACAATAAAAAAACAGAAATTTCTGTCACACAGCCTCAGATAATCGGAAGAAACGAAAAGAATAAACAAATCACACTCAGGACCAGCACTCAGGAAACCATTGAGCGTAGTGAGGATGCGCAGTCAGGGGATAAGGCTCAAGCCACAGTGCGAGCCGATGGAATAAATAACAAATCTGAAAACTGTATTTTACGGTGAAAAAACTTACAGCCCATAATAACTTCATATGGTCATATAATCTCTTAGTAGAGTTATGCTAGAGAAACTGCAAAAACGCATCAAAGCATACTTAATTCCGCGCGTGTCCCACACAAGGCACTGGTTTCTAACTTATAACAGAATTATTCAAAATCGCAGTCTGGCTTACCCAATTATGCTGTCTCAAGAGCGTCTTTGCCGCAACACAAGACTACGCCCGAGGACCCCTATTGTGTACGGTATCTTTGTAACGGCTCCTAGACTATAAATCTGGGATTATTATCCACAATAAGGGCCTACCTGCCGACAAATAGCCTTCATAAACTGGCTACCGATACTTTTAACGTGGTTCATCAAAATCCTTTTTAAGCTCCATAAAAATGGTCGTCTTTGTCGCAATAAGATTCTTATAGAGTATGATTATACTTTGAATGTTTAAGAAATTATTTAAATAAAAATAATAATAATAATAAATATTTGTTAGTATTTAAACAGCGCCATTTAACCCAAACTTAAACAAAACTTGTACAATGGGAACGAGATAACTGATGGAATACTTAGATAGTACATTTTTTCTACATACTTGTAATACAGATTGATACCCAGACCCAGAACATCGATGTTTCTCAAACAAATGTAAATTCGTCACACGCTGAAATTACAAGTAATTTCACCGGCAACCACACCCTTCCACCGGAACACTAGTGCTTGGCTCTAACTGACATGGAAATACTAAACAATAGAATCGAAAGGAGTTTCTCCTCCCACGAGCTACTACTAAATATTCCATCCAGATCATCTTACGAGAAACTCTATAGGTTTCTCCGCGACACCCTGTGTTCAACGTTTCCAATAAACTGCGTCCTGACCCGAAGTCTGTAAGAGGCTTAACTTCTAGCTTAATTATGTATTCAAATCCTTGGCCGCTTCTTTGAAGACACGGTAGTTACTATTTATTATCTATGACACGTTGAAAGTTAACTTATTTGGTACTTACTTAATCCTGTAAAGTAATCTTCAAACATCATCTTAAAGGTTAAAAGCCAAAGCTTTACATGTTTTTGGTGTTAAAATATTTTTAGCGACTAAACTTAAATCGTTTTTATTACTAAGACTCCGTCTGTCTGTCTGTCGCCAGGCTGTATCTCATGAACCGTGATAGTAGTTGACATTTTCAACTACTACAAAATAGAATTAAATAAATTTTAGGGGGCTCTAGTTCCATATGAAAATACTAGATGGCGCCACTTGTATTTTATTATTATAGATAATACAGAACGGAACCCTTTGTGCGCGAGTCCAATCGCACTTGGCCGGTTTTTCATATAATTATAATGAGGCTCATTTTTTTTTTATTTATTTGTGATTACTTCATTATGTTATTATTATTTAGAACGTTGCAAAGTCCCTTATGTGTCTAATTGATGAAATAAACGATTGATTAACAGAAAAAGTAACTGCTTTCTATTTTAATCTACAGAAGAATTCAAAAGAAATGGTTGTCGCTAGTTTAGTTAGGAAGAAATGTGTTGGAACAATCATAGAGTAGTATTAGAGCCATGTAATGAAAAATAAAACATTAAAATCGGTCACACAATAGATTATAATATAGTGTAGCAACAAAACGCAATGCCACATGAAATCTCTTTCCTTATTCAAGTCAGTTAAAACATTACAAGCAACATTTCCACAGAAAAACTTAATAACAGGATATTTTTAATTCCCAAGCAAATAAATTCTGGAGTCTCGCAATATTGCTTTTTTTCAACCCTTTTGGACCCTCCAAATACAAATCGAATAGCTCCTACGCATATAAAATACGGCATTAATTTTGAATAGCAGTAATTGTTTTCGTTTTGTTGGATGGAAATAGCTACAGCCCATTTTTAACAAGTAACTTACTTGAAATATATTGGAAGAGTAATAAATACCCACAGAGCCAGCACAACCTATTTATTACAGAGCTCCGTACCCCCTTTAGGGGGTGAGGTTTGGAGTTTCTCTCTGGTGTCCTAAAGGCCACTGCCATGGGCTATCGATAAAAAAATACGGGACCGAAGCACGGAAGCGCTTAGTTCAAATTCCACTAAACGGTCACCTACCCAATTACTGACCGCGCGGAGAGTTGCTTAATTTTATACATACCTACTCGTATGTATAGTACAATAAGACACAAGGAACAAATCTAGAACTTAAATATAGCTATAAAAATACTAATAATTTGATCCTAACTAAAAAGAAAAAACAATAGATATCTTACAAAAAAGGAAACCCTTTATTTATCATTCATGACAATAAACCAAATATTCTCACTTATAAGGTATTGGCCGTTAGCCTTATAAGATTCCGCGTAAAACCGTTTATACCGAAACGATTAATGTTCATACTCAGGCGTAGACTGCTTGTGATCATACTGCACATTGAAAAAGCTTATTTTTACAAATACAACTTACCATTTTAGGCACGTAGATCGCAATACCTGCAAAATTCCGATGAGCTAAAACGAAAACAATTAATTCGATGTTGCCGTTAAAAGTAAAAAATATATTGGAAGTTGCCATACAAAAGCCAGTTGAATTAAAAATGAAATACGATGCGTAGTGACCGCTTTTTCGAATGAATTATTCAGAGGCGTAGTTTTATTCGAAGACTGTAAGTATTTCGAATAAATGGCGGACTGAAGAGGTTTGAAATGTTTGACGATGAATTTTCGCTGCTGAAATTATATTTTGCTTCAGTTCAATCCAGGTCAATTATTTATTTTAATTTCATTTGTTTTTCACATCTTTTGTGTTCTTTGGTACCGCAAAATCATCAATATTAATAAGAATTCATTGGTAGTCGCAGCACTTGAGAATCCATAGATCGACCTGAATGAACATTTGAAAAATGTTCGTAACTGCACAAACAATTTGGAAAAGTTGCCCAGAAAGACTGCCAGACAGAATACTGCCAGTATTCGTAGAGATTTTTTATATGGGATATTTGTCACTTTTTTTTCTTCTTTTCTTTGGCTTCGCACGACTTGTGCATTCGCCATTTTTTGTAACTTCATGTGCAAATGTCGTTTGACAGCTGATTGTCAAATTGTGAACTTTGATCACAATTTGACAATAGCAAGACAACGTCCAGACAGATTAGGGGGTCCAGTTGCTCACGTCCGTAGGTGTTTACCCTTGATTTCCTACACGTACCCCCTGGGTGGTGCTAAAGGAGCAACCAAAAGTAGCAGTAGAACTTGTGCCAAGTTCGTCCGGAGAGGTACTGCCACCACAACTGGAATCTGCCGCCAAGCAGTAGTGGTTGCATTACTGTGTTCCGGTGGAAGGGTGTGGCTGCCGGTGAAATCACATGCGCATGAGACGTATCATCCCCGTCTCGGGTGATGGACGCAGCAGGATGAATGCGACTCAGTAAAGATTTGGATCTCATACTGAGTCGCACGCATTACTGTTGTCATGTGCGAGGGCACCACTTACCATCAGGTGGGCCCTCAGCTCGTTCCGTCACTCATTCAGATAAAAAAAAAAGACAGCTAGATTAAAAATTTAAAAAAGCAGAGGTATGTTATGGACAGTTTTATACTGGAAACATCGAATTATTCATGATGATTGATGAATGAACAAACAGATTATTTAAGCGTCAAGAAATTTACTAGTACTTGTCGAAGAATTGATATACCACAAAACATAATGTGGCAGAATTTTAAAGTCCAATGAAAATGTTTAATTCATTTTCATTCACATACATCGACGATATTTAAACAGCTAACGGGAAAATTCCGACTTTTTGGGTGTCCATTCAAGTATTGAACATACTAGTGATGTGGTGATAGCGATTATAAACTTAGCCCTGCCTGATGCCTGATAATCGAATTCTTAATTAAAGGTTAGGTCAATAGATGTTCAATTAAAATAATAAAATCTGCCATGGTGATCTCTTGTTCCTTTGTGTTAGGTAGTTACTCAAGAAGCTTTAAAATTATTTGTATGTGCGATGGAGTCGCAATTTTTTTTTATATTTCCTTGTATAAATTTAGCATTAGGTATATAGAAATTTTGTTTTGCACATGCAGACAAAATTACAGGCATACGAGTTTTCATCTCCGTTTCAGAGACGGGCACAATACGATGCATCTTGGGGCATCCTTTGTTAGGGCAGAAAAGCCATTTTGCTGCTGTTTATGGACGGCAGTGATTTTTTAAATCAGGAGGCTGATGTTTTCGTTCGGTAACTAAATAAATAAAAAAAAAATTAGCATCAATTCATAAGTTTAACTGAAGCGTGCTTTCCTGTGAATTATATGGTGACTCAAACATGCAACATTATTATAATGGAAATCAATGTAATAGATATCTTGTTCATGTAAAAGACATACTCAAACAAGGTATCTGTGATTTCAACTCTCATTCAAGTTAATATTTACTCACCGTTTACGTGATTGCTGAGATTAATGGTTAAAAATACCCTAGTATGTTTCGCCGGGATTGTCACAACACTAGTACGGACCATTCAAGGTTTTTTGTACATAATCACGGATACCATTTATAGCGACGTCCGCATTCAATGATTTCGGAACGTACTGTCTGACAAAGAAGGTTCAACAATTACGTATTTTATCCGAATCAAAAGCAGGAAAGAAGGAATTCTTAATTCGAATGTTTCTTTTTTCAAAATTGAGTTTATTGGAGTCGTCAATTCCATTTTCAAATCAGTCAACACAATCAGTGGTACCAAATTTCATCCAAACCCGTTGAGCCGTTTGAGTGTGAAAGAGTAACAAACATACACACACATACAAACTGTCGAATTTCCAATATTAATGTTGTATCACTCATTCCACACGGCCTTTACGAAACCATAAATAAAAAAGAATCCAAGAAAGTACTAAAATCAGTTAATTCGGTTTTTAAATCAGTGATTTGGTATAGATATTGTATTAATCTACAATAATACTCAAATTAAACGAGTTTTTTGCGATCGCTACGAAAGCAAGAAGCGATTTCTTATGTTCGAGTCATCTGTTCCATTCAGTACGGTCAGGAATTAAAATTACGCAACAAACAATAAGGAATTGTTTCTTAAATTTCGTTTTGCCATCATGGAGATGGAGAGCTGTGTTGTAGCGACTTACGCGAGTTAAGTTTTTATCCGACTTCAAAAAAAGGAGAGGTTCCTAATTCGGCCTTAGTATCTGTTTGTTATGCGATTTCATTACCAATTGTTGTTAAAAATATTTGTTATTTGCACGATTTTAAGCAAAAGTATTATACTTAGGGCAACACACAAAGGCAGGGAATGTCAAACAATGGAAAATCTAGTAATCGAAAAGTTTATATTCGCGCCTAACGCGGCTGTGAGCGGAACAGATTGGAAAGCTGCGCTCGCACCCGTCACCCGAGACGGGGATGCTACGTCTCATGCGCATGCGATTGCACCGTCACCCACACCTTTCCACCGGAACACAGCAATACAAAAGCATCACTGCTTGGCGGTAGATTAACTGGTGTCGAACTTGGCACAAGTTCTATTGCAACGAATTGCTCCTTTAGTACCACCCAGGGGAACGTGTACTATATGTTTCTCACCTACAGACGTAAGAAACTGGACTCCCTTGAAAATTCATATGAAATCTAAAAAACAGCAATTAGGGATCAATTAGCTTTCGTTTCTCGATAATAGACCAGCAGCCCCGGAAAATTTTATAAACCTTTCCTCTGTCCTTCTTAATCTCACTTGCACCAAACCAAGGTTTTTCTTCACTGGCAAGATTGCCAGCATTGCGATGGGGCAAAAACTGACGCGACAGGACTCATTGACAGGAGCGTTTTGACATTTATAAAACCCACAGATAAACTAGTTCTGAAGCATTTTTTTACGAAGTGATAGCGGTTATGGTGTTTAAACATTCTTATCGCGACGTATTCTTATTGTCCGTTAAAGACGGGTTTTCATTCCGTAGCCGAGTCAAAAATTCGATTCATTAATTGTAATTCAGGTTGCTTTTTAAGTCGCAGGTATGATATGGTTATGGAAATTTTACGAATTCAAAGAGATAATAATTATTTTTCTTGTTCATACTTGTTGGTTTTATTATGCATCTGTTGTATACACTTATATCTATATTTGTATGTTATTGAATTTTTATGAGCAGTAAACAAACATTATTTATCAAAGTTGCATGAAATGTGTCGTCTAGACATGAATAAAATGAAATATTGTATATACACTTATACCCATACCCTGTCTTGCAGATGTCAATAATCAATACTAATTAAGGTATAAAGTTTTCACACATACCCCTGCGCTAAGATTCCCTGTGTCGCAGGTGGTACGGACAAAACCAGAAGCACAATCGAAAGAAAGAAACAAAGTCACGGAAAATTTGTGAAAACTGTTTTTTTGCACAAATATCGTTTGACAGTTAAGCAAAGACGTCAAAAAATATATTCTATCATTTGGATTGAATGTCGGATATATTTTTTCGCCTACTCGGTTTATTATTAAACTAGCGACCTGCCCCATCTTCGCACGGTTAGTAGAACATCAGTGTCGTATTGAAAACCTTCCTCTTGAATCACTCTATCTATTGCTGAGAACTGCATTAAAATACATTGCGTATTTTAAAAGATAAGCGTACAAACATCGGGTGCGACTTTGATTTATACTATGTAAGATGTGGCAATTTACATCAACTTTTACTTTGTTATCTTTTACTCCCAAAAAATAATTGTCACCTTTCTCTGACGTAATATTACACAATTTCAAAACCACGACAAATTTTCCATCAAACGCAATCCGTCACCATTTATGAATCTGTTGTGTTTTGACTTTCTCGAAGAATCTCGAATGGCTCATCGCAATACGCTATGAAAATTTAACTATCTATGTTATATTATTAAATATTGTTAAACATTTTCTCTATTTTTAGAGCCCTGTTCACAAAAGTCTGTCTGCAAAGTTAACCTTTAAAAGATGGTATCTTTTTAACTGTAATAAGAAGCTGGTTTAATTTTTAACATTATTCATCTTTATTTATTTATTTCAATAGGTATTAACCTCTTACACTAATTAACAAATTACATAATCGAATAATGCTAATATTAAAATTTAATTCAAATTCAAATTCAAATCGATTTAAACAGAAAAAACCGCATTAAAATTGGTCCATTCGTTCGGGAGCAACGACAGCGGCGGCTTAGTAATAGGGTCCCGTTTTACCCTTTGAGTACGGAACCCTTAAAATGTGCATCTTATAAATTTATTCGTTGAAAGTCCTATATTCTTAAAATAAGCCCCAAGGTTAAGTTTTTCAGGCATTCGGGTCTGATAATCGGTATTTTCTAGTGGATAATCTCACGTGAATATGTGGCAACACTGGCCGTTTCTAAAGCGCGCCCACTAGTCACAACTCCAGGGTTTGCCCGCGAAAGCACCACCGTAATTGGCGAAAGTTTGCCACAAAATTTAAATACAATGGAACTCATACAATTTAGCTTTGAATAATACATCGAGGTATTGATCTGAATGTTTATGCAATGATGTTGTATAAGTTTGTTGTAATCGTTTGTTTAGTTAAATGCGTGTGGGTTGGATTACTAGTTGGAATGTTACTTCATATCCTTGAAGTTCTAGTAGTAAATAAATATATAAACGTAGTAGTAGTACATAAATAAACGTTCACTCATTAACCCCTGGATTAGGATTCTCTTTGTCTCTCAGAGACACAGAGAATCAAATGACCAAACTTAGAAATACCAAGATACCCACGATTCGAGAAAAAACTTCATGCTAACCACACAAGTGTGTCACGGCTGAGAATCGAACCCAGCCGGGTTAGTTCTACAGCCAACTTGAACTCTCCTCTTGGCTATAATTTCTAAGAGATCTTACATCAAAACACACAAATACTCAACATAAACATTCAAGACCTAATAAACTTTGTGCGCATCGAAGAAATATGTCTTCACTTATATTTTTTTTTCAGTTCAACCTTTTGCTGCCAAGCATTAGTAATTTGCCATGTTCCGATTTATTTGAAGGTTGCCGGAGAAGTTACAAGCACATGACTCTACTAGAAGACCATAGTTACATTCCTACGAAAACTGCGATTTCGATGGCTGCATCCATTGGCGGGTCTTGACAGTAAAACAGACTCGCATGCCGTGGCGGCAATCTTGCTCTCATGCCGTCATGTTTCACATCTACCCCGTCCGGTGACGGCCAATTTTTTACTGTTTAATAACCACTTAAAATTTTATACCCTCTTTAAAAGTACTCAATTTTGTCCCTTGTATACGTAACGTAGAATTGAATTATCCCAAAACACTCAACATTTTCTTTCACGTTTAAAATTTTTCTTTCACATCAATAAAAAATAGGCCTTTGATTAAAGCCCTGGCAAATTCGAAATGGATTGGGGTCTGATTAAATTTCTATAGCCTTACAGATTGATTTTGACGTTGTAAAGTCGTGTTTTACGATGATTCGTGAAGTAACTGGTTAACGAGTAAATGTTCAATTATTTTAAGTTTGATAGCCTATTTTGACGTATAATTAAAGTCACTGATTAACCCCTAGGTTCATAATGACAGATCATTATATTTTCACTAGTAAGTAAGATTAAAAAATTAAATTATAAATCGTTTCACACAGCGCCATCTAGTCACCAATCTAAGCATAGTACAAAGGGAGCTAGATTGCCGATAGAATACTTATATATTATTTATTATGTCAATAGATATCATATATATATATTAACACCTAGACAGAGAACGGAAATTTATGATTTATAGGTGTATAAGGATTTGTGTAAATAAATTTGTTTGTAAGTAATTTTTAATTCAACGAATTTTTGACGTTCCATTTGACTAACATAGATGTTTGTTCTGTGTCTTAATACTTATTATATGTAAGTATTAACTAAAACAACTGTATAAGGTATTCTATCATAAGGTATTTTTTATTAGTTTTCTAGTTAGGGCTAGATGGCGCTGTGTAAACCGTCCATAAATATTTATTATTATTATTATTATTAGTATAAATTATTATTCGCGCTAAGACGTACGGTTTCATACCATCGATTGTGTTTTTGACTATTTGTTAAGACATCCACTATAATAACAAATACTCTGCAACAATTTCAACTCAATAGGGCTTAAGATAAAACCTTTTAAGGTATGGCAAGACGGTCGCGACTCAGTAATAGGGTTTTTTCTTTACCCTTTAAGAACGGAATATTAATATATTATCTTCAGCAATAATTCAAACATATTTTTTTTAACTGTGCCTATGTGTGTTGGCCGAATATGTTGCAACTTTACGCAGGCTATTGCAATAAAACCTTATTGTTTTCCGACTTGGCGCCACGATACAGCGATTAAAACCATTTGTCAAATAAATTTTGTATAAAATATCGCCTCTGTCGATCGCAAGCCCGGTGGTCACCCATTGTCGCATTATCTGTCAGATTTTGACAAATCACGTACAAAGCTGACAAATTGAGGCGAATGTTCGTTTGTCAGCGCCTATTGTTTTGAGTTTTTGATGTCAAGATTACTTTGTGTATTGTTTTGGATGAGAAAGAAGTGAGTTGTATGCTCGATGTGAAAAGTAGCTGTAGTTTATGTAATATTTGTCTGTCCTCGTAGCTCGTAGCTCAATTGGTAGTTCTGCCTTCTGCGCTGTAGGTCGTGGCTTAGATTCCCACCCAAGACAAGCATTTTTGTGACAAACATATATTTATAATATCTCTGTCTGAGTATTAAAATATATTTACAAAAAAATTGTAAAATATATTATATTTACAAAAAAATTGTAACATTAGTCTATCAATTACCTAGTTCCCATAGTTATTGCGGCCCGAAGTGCATGGAACTAGCATAAATTAATAATAGTTATAAAAGCATATTTTGCTTATTACTGATTTGTTCTTAAATTGTTACTCTGCGTAAACTCTGAAATGTCCTGAAAAGCTTAGTGCATTCATGAATAATAGTTTATTACCGTAAAAAAGACAGTTGTTGCATAAATCTTACACTAAAGACTAAGCATGTCTTTAGTGTAAGATGTATGCAACAAATCTTTTACATTTTTAACCCCCCAAGAAAAATTTGCATACTTTTGTGTATTTGTGTATATATATATGTGTATGTTTGTATCATCATAGCTCCCAAAGTAATGGACTGAATTTGATGCGATTTTTTCTATTTGAAAGCTGACGTAATCCAGAAGGTTCTAGAGCTAAGAAGCTATAAGTTATGCTTTAAGCTATTAAAATCTGTTCAAGAGTTTGATGTTCATCAGTGCATTACCATTACCCCAAGTCGGGGTTTTCACATTCGTAAAATGAAGTTTTTTAACTTTAGCGCAGACTATCAAACACTTTTCGATTCGAGTGTGAATCGACTTTATAGTGGTGATAATAATTCTCATACAACGGTAAAGCTACGGCAGTCATCCATTACGATTTCCGTGGGATATCTTCACAATGGTGGGAATAAAAATAATTATCTCAACCGTAATGTAATTATCGTAATCTTACGATAAAGTACGTCGATTCATAACGTTATCGTAAATTTTACAATACAGTAGCTTCGGGCGTCCTATTGTTTTATTGATAATATTTTAATAACTAAACGTCACAATGATAAGAATATATAGGTTACTTTGCATTGTTTTTATTGGCTAATCCCGAATTACATTATTATTATTAGATAAAACAGCTACGTATATAAAAGAAGTTGCGCCTGTGTTACCCGTGGTTTTCCGGGATCAAAAGTAGCATATGTATTAATCCAGGATATAAGTTATCCTGGTACTAAATCTGTCTAGCCGTTTGAGCACGCAAACAAACATTTACACACACGCAAACTCACACCGACAAAAGGTGAGTGTTTGTATAATATATAACAAACAATCGCCTTTTATATCTTTATAACTATAAATATATCTTCTGTAACTATAAATATAATATCTTACTATCTTCTATAACTATTGCTATAAATATCTGGATGACTGCGTATTTATGAATGGAATAATACCTATTGATATTATAGAAACATCTTTACTATGGACATTGTCTGTTTCTCTACTGGTTATATGATCCGTACTCAAATAGGACAAATAGGCTTATACTAATATATCAAAGATAGCAATGTTTGCAACACCAAGGAAAAGAGGGTTACTTCATCTAATCACATCAGATGTGAAGAATGCACAGAACAAACAGTGATTCGCGTTTCGTAAGCGCCACGCTAACGTTATATTTGCGTTACGTTATGGACCAAGGTGTAAATGCAAGCGTTTTTTTTTTTTAAATTACGATTGCGCCTTTTTTCCTCTTCACTTTCACAATGTCTGACAGGGGTAGCATATAATGGATAATAGGGGCGTGTGAGCGGGATAAAGAGTTGAAAAATGCTAGTGAATAAAGTATGTATTAGCCAACGTTGAAAACACAAATGTAATAACAAAATAATCATTATAAAAACATTATTAACAATCATCTTGAAATTCCGCAGGATTTCCGAGCTCCAGACACCTTTTTTTTAATTAATTAAATTTTTTAATTATTTTTCATACTTTTTTTATCGAAACTTTTTTCACTTTTCTTATTGTTACAATTACAGAACCATTTATCAACCATTAAAAGAGATTTGTAACGCAAGTAGATACTTTGTTCTTATATAGTGTTCGGAATCAATTTCAGCGACTATTAAAATATAACGCATAGATAACAATAGATAGATATAGATAGATCCCACAATAGATTGTTAAAATTACAAAAATTGTATTTCGTTACTATGATCGTAATATTTGCATTTATTAATCAAAGGCTTCACAGCTTACCTGGAGATTCTCCGGTTTAACAGGGGACATGGATTTTTGCACAGTGCGTTTCCGGCGGCAATGTGGAAATTAACTGATCTGGAAACTGGACGGTACGGGATAAAACCCTGCCTAGCTTGTCCCGCATAGCAACAAGGAGTTCTCTCTTTTCATCCAACTTTTATTTTGAATACTGACTAGTGAATTACCGTGAACATTAGTGAAGATTTCCCAAAATAATGTTTGTGTAATTACATTTAACGACGATAGGCATGTTGGATTGCAGGGGGGGCCGGATTAGACAAGGGTTGGATTACCGCGGGTCCACTATACAATATTATATATATATATATGAACCTTTACAAAGAAATTTTTTTAATGATAGTGAAAATCATATCAAAATCCGTATAGTTTAAGTACCCTTTGAATCCCTACACGTACCCCCTGGGTGGTGCTAAGGAGCAATAAAAAGTAGCCTTAGAACTTGTGCAAAGTTCGTCTGGAAGTACTGCCTCCACACCTGGTAATCTGCCGCCAAACAGTAATGCTCGCATTGCTGTGTTCCGGTGGAAGGGTGTGGGTGCCTGTGAAATTACAGGCACATGAGACGTTATATCCCCGTCTCGGGTGACGGGCGCAGCGGGGTGCAACTTGGGCCTTCTCATACTTCGGTCAGGGAGGACCTAAGTTACATTGCTGTTGTTATGGCGGAGGTAACTACTTAACATCTGGTGGGCCTCTAGCTCGTCCTGTCACTTAAATAACATAAAAAAAGCGAAATTACTTTATACTTAGAGATTAAATAAATTTGATTCTATTTCCTGATATCGCTTGGACCACTTTGTAGTATACGGAGATGATGTCACTCATCCACGAGTGTTTGTGTTTGGTTTTATGTTTGAAGCTGGTGTTAACATCTCCAGATTTGAGGAGTTCTTGCTAAATCTGGCGTTATGAAATATTGGGCTGTGTTCCAAAAACTATTATTATTACGTTACTTTTTTATTTGCGTTTACACACATCCCTGCACTAGGACTCCCTGTTTTACACATGGCATGGAGCAACACAGAGACCAACACCCAAGACCTGAGAACAAACTTTACGCTAATCACACAAAATCTTCCTCGGCCGGTAACTGAACCCGTGGCCCCTTGGAAAGCAGTGCTACTACCTACTTAGCACTGCACTAGGATTCCCTGTGTCGCAGATGGCATGGACAACAACAAACTTCATGCTCACCACACAAAGTGTGCCCCGGCCGGGAATCGAACCCTGGACCCCTTGCTTCGAAGGCAGGGCTACTACCAACTAAGCCACGGAACCGTTACCTGGTTCCACACTGTACTTTGCCAATATTTTTCCAACTGAGGCCGCTCAAACTTATACCGTGGGATCAGTTGAAAAATGCCAATCAAAGAAAGTTATATTTTCCCTAAAATATAAATACTATATGATGATTGCCTCCTCGACATTTCCGCCGACGGCGAACATTTATAGTTAGGTTTTTCGCAGATATGAGCGAATATGACTTGCTACCCCAAATTTAGTTTTAGACGTTCTGTCACAGGACGCACGGAACAGTTGTCCGGAAGTTGCAGGTGTAAATAAACAGTTTTGGGTCTGGTTTTCTGCAGCTGACGTTTGACAAGGTTTTCGAGACGAGTTTCTTCAAAGCGCACACATAATTCGTGTACGACTCTTGGCTAATCAACCCGTTGATGAGCAAGCTCTTCCCATACGTCAAAATATAAAAAAAATTGTGTACAAAATAACTAAATACCTTTAACTCAATACAAAAATGCAAACTTAGTTTAAAAATTGTGAAAAGAAGTATGAAGTAGGTATCGTATGTGACTTTCATTCATGCCATTTGCAACACAGAGATTCCTAGTGTAAATTTAAGCGTTATTATATTCGTAGCTCGCTACTTTACCGCTCCCGATGTAATCAAAATTTTAGGCAAAGGTTTTTTATTTCACGTGCTACTGACCTATGAATAAATAATAGCACACGGGCCCCGTTATACATTTTCATCACGTTTTTCTGACATTTACAATCAGACTCTACAATGGCCTAAAAATTTTAAATGCATTTGAGTTTTGTCCCTTCAATTATTCATGAAATCTGCAATGGTGACTAAGATATTTGAATATTGAATGGTTACGTGTCAAGGAGAATATTCAAATGAGGTCTCGGAGGTAGATAATTATCTGGTAAGCAACTATTTATGAGCTAGCTAAGCTGTAAATTGCGTTGTAATTGTTAATATGAAATAGTGAAATTCGACTTCAAGCTGGTTAGAATTGTTAAATGAAGCGGTGGATTGCTGTTTGTGTTACGTAATTAGTTTTCAAATTTGAGAATCGCTTTTGTATTGCTTTTTGGTATTCCATTTTCGCTACATCTGGCGGATTTTTTCTGGGACTGGCAACATAATTTGTACGCTTATGTGTGTTACGCGAATATCATTACATGGAACTCACACTTGATTGTGTTTTGTTTTCACGATTGACCAACATTTTGTATGACAGTCTGCTTCTTTATAATGAAAACTTCTAAAATGACAGCCTTCATTTACCTTCTGCGGTGTAGGTTGTGGATCCGATTCCCACTTAGGGCAAGCATTTGTGTCACTAACATACATGCATGTTCTGTGTCTGGATGTTTGTATGTATGTATATTATATATGAATATAAGTAGTCTATAAGTTATATAGTTCCCATTCACAAGCAATGCTTGGTTTGGGGCTAGCTGACCATGAACGCTTCCAAGCAAATATGTATACCGCACGGATGTCATAAAAACCTACGCGGCAATTAACAAGCCAGCATGTTCGACAGTGTTTAATTAAACAACGCTATATTATAATTTACTTCAAAAACGTTGGATGTGAAAGGTCAAAATTGTGGTAAAAAAAAAATTTGGCGGACATTCTAAAATTTTCAAATGGTAACCCGTTTTAAGACGTTCCAGTTTAATTTCCGCTCAAAATGCTTACTAATTAATACATTATGATAAAGACATTAATTGAATCCAAATTAAAATTCACCATTTAATTAATCACAAGTTTATAACTCTAAAAAACAAGTTATTTAAAATTGTAATTATTGAGCAATACATTTTTTTTTCTATTTTTATTGCACTAATGTGGTAACATTACTAATAAGATTGTGTTTTTGAATAAGTTTTTATATTCGCATAAAGAATAATATAAGAATAAGCGATGTATGGTTACTATTTTAACAATTGATTAGATCGCTTATTTTAACAACCATTAGTTTGATATTTAACATCCAATGTTTTTGAAGTAAATTATAATATAGCGAGGTTTCATTTAAAATTGTTCATTTAATTTTGCTTAGAATGCGCTACAAATCACTACATAGTATAAAACAAAGTCGCTTTCTCTGTCCCTATATCCCTATGTATCCTTAAATCTTCAAAACTACGCAACGGATTTTGATGCGTTTTTTTTAAATAGATGGAGTGATTCAAGAGGAAGGTTAATATGTATAATACACTAGCAAGTCACCCCGGCTTCGCACGGGTAGTTTCTGATACGACACTGATGCTTTACTAACTGTGCGAAGAAGGGGCGGGTCGCTAGTATTAATTACTTAAAATAAGTACTTAAAATAAGTAATTTATTGTTTTTACGCTTCAATTACTTTAAAAAATAATATCAAAGTAACATTGATTGAACTTCAGAATGCTACCATCTTTAACACTTGCCGCAGTACGAAATTTCCTGTCATTAAACCAATAATATAAAATCAAATATATCCTCACTCGTTGTGTTTCGCCATAAGCCCGCGGAATAGCGCAAAACCCTCGTTATACGAGAGATAAAATCAAAATACTTTAATAATGTTTAAATAGTTCATACGGCATGTATAATACTATTATATTTGTGCAATAAAGAATTTTCAATCAATCAAGTACCCGGCAAGCTGTGGGTGTGGGAAGAGGATATAAAACAGTACATACAATCTATAACTGGTTCCTTGCAATATACACACGTCAGTAATTACGAGTAATACATCGTGCTAATTATGATTAATTATATTTACTCACTGAATTTCAACACTCGAGAAATATGTGAAAAGTGATTCTCAAAGACGGGCCGTGCTCAAAAAACTTTGCGAAATTGATGCCAATTTACTTTAATCAATTAATATCCGCATTTGGTGTGGACAAAGTTTTTGCCAACGTTGGTCCCAATCGACCAATTTTGGAATTGGGCCAATTCCGGGCTTTCGTTTCTTCGAAATATTGAGAAAAATGCGCCTTTTACTTGCAATACTGTTCTTGTGACAGAAAAGATAGGAACTTCGAAAACCGCGTTTGGGTTTTCTCATACTTCTGTACGAGAGGACCGGAGTCGTTACATTGTTGTCTATGGGTGGCAGTTACCACTTAAGATCAGGAGGACTGTCTGCTTGTTCGTTGTAAGGAAACGGATAAGCTATGTATAAAATAATAAATAAATAATAATACTGATTCATGGTCAGTTCACACAGTGCTATCTAGCCTTTGTTTGACATTACTATATTGTACTTCTCTTTTAACAAAAATCTATTTAAAACTTGTTTTTATTGTGTAATGATATTATTATGTAAATTCAACGTGCGAAATATTTATATGCCTAGCCTATAGGATAAATGAATTTTGAATTTAAATTTGACAGATTGTAGGTACTATGTAACCAGACTACACTACTATTATAGTATTAAAATACATACATATTTAGCTATTCAAAGGGGGTGAACGCTGCCAGTATCTTCGGAACCTTGCCTAAAGGGACTCCTTTTAATAATATATTTCAGTTCTTATATTATACCAGCTGACCGGGCCACGCGTTACTGTGGCTAACGTTTTTGTCATATGATAATTTGCAATAAAATAATATTGCGATCATAAATTGAGATGTGAGCTATCCTATCTTTCAAGTTGCATCAAACTGCACACGGTGTACAAATTTGATTAAAATCGGTTAAGTAGTTTAGGAGTTCATCGCGGACCAACATCGTGACACTTAGTTTATATATATTAAGATTTTTAAGATTTTAGTTTTAGGTTTGTTAGTTAGTATTTATTTTGTTCTATCTGAATTAAATAATTTTGTTACATATAATAAATATTAACATTAATACACAAACATGTATGCTAGTCACACGTGTATTTATCCTAGTTGGGAATCGAATCCATGACTTAGCGGAGTCAGAGCTACCAACCAAGCTACGAGGTCAGCCATTTTGAAATTGAATTCCTAGATAGGCTGTTTCGCCGACCAAGCTTAAGCCTTCAATTTGAGTGACGCTCAGGGAATATTAAGTTACTGGGCCAACTTAAAGTACCAACGTGTTCTCAGGAGAAATGAATGAACCTTGATCATTTTGTTACTTCCGTACCAGCCTCTAATGTTCCCACTGCAGGGACACCGGCCTACTCTCGATAATTGAGAGTGAATGGGCTCTAATGTACCACGGGAGCCCAATCCGGATTGGTAGATGTCACATGTCGTCGAATTTTTGATTCTAAGACATGCCGGTTTCCTCACGATGTTTTCCGTCACCGTTTTGAGAACGTGGTATTGCGCACATAATTTTTTTCAAGTGAGAAAACTCATCGTTGCACGTGTGGGTTTGAACCAGCAACAGATTGAAAGTCGGCGTCTATGTCCCTGGGCCACCACGGTCTTCCACCTTGTTACATGTTAATTGCTAATGCTGACAGCTTTAAATGCACGCCTTTCCTTCGAATAAGAGAATATATATTTAAGAGAAGAGGTAGAACAAGGAAAAGATGGATTGGATGATATGGATGAAAAAGGAGTACATACAGAAATGAGGGCTGATAGAATGGAAGAAGATAACAAGTGTGCCGATCCATCTAAAGTCGGATTAGGGCAGGAGGATGGTGATGTGGTAAAGACCTGCAACCTGCGATACAGTTTACTAATGTTAGGGTTTGAATGTCGCTGTTGTTTGTTTATTTATATATACATTTTATACTATTGAACAAGACCACACTAATAAAACAAAGCAATAATAAATTTTATTTCATAGCTATACATTTGGAATTTCCAATGTAACGCTTAGAACGCGTCCCGCCGTTAAATGGCCAACGGACATCGGCCAGTGACCATCTTCTATGGAATTGCCCATAAAATGGCAACACTCACTTTCTTCGAATTCGAAATCGAGTTTAAAGACCGAGAGCTGATGCAAGTTTTTATAAAAAAATTCAGTCGTGTTTTAGACTTAAAGCTTTGTGCACAATCGTTAAAGAAACTTGTTTAGCTAGGTTAGTAGGTTTATGCGCTGTGGATTACAATAATGATGTGGACAATTACGTAATTAATGAAGTATTGTTACTTGTCTAGTAAGAATACAATTGTTCACCATCGGTATCGTTAAAAATGGTATCGTTTTTAAAAACAAAAAATGTTAATAATATGTATTATGTTTAAATATGTCATACAAGTTTACTTCGCTGCAATAATCAATTAAATGTAAAATACAAAACAAATGTGAGCAGCCTGTAGCACTTTACATACTCGTATTTATATAAAAAGAGATTTTCCATTAGACAATCTACTTTTATATGAATATATAAGTATCAATAATTTCTAGCATATATAACACTTCCAGTGGACATATCAGTAGCTATACTATTATAGAATGATTAGAAAATAAAGTTTATAACAGCTTGCACTCATGAATTTTAAAATATATTAAAACTTTAACAATACCTTTTATAGTTAAATACTTTGGCTCTCTCACTATAATTCATATATTATTAAAGTTTTGTCTTTGCAAAACATTTAAGTCTTGATAGAACAATTATACGCCCACATAAAGGGAATTGTATAATTATGACATTAAGGGAAAGTATATGAAATTGGAGATAGGTAGACTTTCATCTTGTTATAGTTTCGAAAGCGATCAAATGAAGAATACAATATATTGTAGGCCATTTGCAATGATGACACATGAACAAATATTGTCGAAGACATTTGGGGCTCCACTTGCTCGCGTCCGTAGGTGTGTACCCGTTGATTCCCTACACGTACCCCCAGGGTGGTGCTAAAGGAGCAACCAAAAGTAGCAGTAGAACTTGTGCCAAGTTCGTCCGGAGAGGTACTGCCACCACATCTGGAATCTGCCGAAAAGCAGTAGTGGTTGTATTACTGTGTTCCGGTGAAAGGGATTGGCTGCCGGTGAAATCGCATGCGCATGAGACGTATCATCCCCATCTCGGGTGATGGACGCAGCAGGATGAATGCGACTCAGTAAAGATTTGGATCTCATACTGAGTCACACGCATTACTGTTGTCATGGGCGAGGGTCACCACTTACCATCAGGTGGGCCCTCAGCTCGTTCCGTCCCTTAATCACATAAAAAAAGATACTCGGCGGACTGACTCACAGCGCTGTATCGAGGGTTCGACTCCCACCCAGGGCAAGCATTTCCGTGGCAAACTTAGTTGTTTGTTCTTTTTTTTATGTGAATATGAGTCGGAACGAGCTGATGGCCCATGTGGTAGTAAGTGGTTACCTGCGCCCATAACAACAGCAATACGACTTAGGTCCTCCCCAACTGAAGCATGGTATTGCGTACATAAATTTTTCAAGTGAAAAAACTCATTGGCGCATATGTGGGTTTGAACTAGCGACTTCCAGATTAAAAGGCGGCGTCTGTGTCCCTTGACAACCACACTCTTTACTGCACTGAGTTATAGTAACTCAGCGCAACTCTTAAACGTTAAGAATTTTAAACACTCATAAAATAGAGTTCTTGGCTAGCGCTGACCAGCCACGGTTCCTCGTAAAAATGTCATGGGCCCATGGTTTATAGTCGAACCCCCTATGGGGTCCATGAATTTGTATGAGCCGTTGGGATGGGATAGGATGGTTCGTTAATAAAAATTATCGGATTGAATGTGACAGAATGCTACACAAATTACGGCTTAGCTTTGACGAGGGGTGTTGCAAATTTAAAGGATGCTTTTTGAACCGTAATGCTCGCATTGCTGTGTTCCGGTGGAAGGGTGTGGGTGCCGGTGAAATTACAGGCACATGAGACGTTGCGCCCGTAACCCAGTCTCGGGTGACGGACGCAGCGGGGTGCGACTTGGGTCTTCTCATACTTCGGTAAGGGTGGACCTAAGTTGCATTGCTGTTATGGGCGGAGGTAACTACTTAACATCAGGTGGGCCTCTAGCTCGTCCTGTCACTTCAGTAACATAAAAAAAACCGTAATTCAGCTTTCCACTTGAGATGTTATTATATTCATAGACATTATTACACTCAGCGCTATCTATCCCAGAACTAAGCAAAGCGTGTACTTCTTTTTTTCATGTGAGTAAGTGGCCAACTTTGTTGTCGGAGTTTTCAACCCGCCCGAAGGCTTTCGAACTAGAAATTTTCTCAAAAAAAAAAACAGAATAATCCTCTAATTGACAATCAGTCATTACAAAATTAATGATTTTTCTTTATTTTTCTGTAATTAATGTATTTTCTACCTGTTCTAATTGTTTTTCTATCTGTTTCTGGTCTCTATTTTTTACGAATGCGACTTATTACGAGTTAAATTTAAACATTGTAATCTGACGTCATCAAGTGTCCTGTAAAGGTTCTATGGTAATAAAACATGAGTATGGGTATAAACTGCCGGAGAAAAGATATTCATTATTCAACTGCACATCACTATACCAACGAGTTCATGATATTTGTTTCTCGACATTTGCAACTTTCGCATCGCATACGCTGTGTTGAAACCAACCTGCGTAAATTGAATTTCAAATCCTCCTCCTGGCTCCTAGAATACAAGTTATACTTAGTCAAGGAGCTCAGGGGCCCAAATCATTCTAATGTGTACTTTTTTTCTTAGTTTATTCTGTAACTAGCGACCCGCCCCGGCTTCGCACGGTTAGTAAAGCATCAGTGTCGTATCAGAAACTACCCGTGCGAAGCCGCGGTGACTTGCTAGTGTATTATACATATAAACCTACCTCTTGAATCACTCTATCTATTAAAACCGCATCAAAATCCGTTGCGTAGTTTTAAAGATTTAAGCATACATAGGGATATAGGGACAGAGAAACCGACTTTGTTTTATACTATGTAGTGATACCTAGTGTTATTAGTCTATGAAAAAACTGTACGTCTAATTTTACGTCAATAAATGATTATTATTATTATTTAAGGAATTGTTTTTTTATATCTCTCGTCTTTTGAAAACGAGGGGTTAACAATTATCGCGGGAACCTAACCAAACCAAAATTGGAAGAAAAAAAAAAAAAAACTTTCCGATAAAAACTTTCGGACAATGCGGCAGGTGTTCAGTATGGCCGCTTTTTGAAGCTGGATGTAAGTAAGCTTATGAATGTCCAAAGTGTGCAGACTAGTGTGTAAGTATTATTAAATGGCCGCGTCATGAAAGCAAATCTCGCTGCACCCACGTTTGTTCTTGTTAATGTTCTGGTGCTGCTTCCATGCACATTGATTAAAGTTTTCAAGTGATTTATGTTTTGTATTTTATAGATTAATTACTCACCCGTAAACCAATTAGTTAAGTGCGTTCGGACGGTTACTACATGGCAAACCATTAGAGTCATAAATGAAATAAAAAAAATCATAACATTTTCCACAGCACCAACCTGACAAAGATACCTACAAAGTATGGATGGAAGTTTGTTACTCAATCAAGCCAGTACGGCTGAACGGACCTGGATGAAATTTGGCACAGAGATAGATTATAGTCTGGAATAGCACACATACTTTTTATCCCGGAAAAATGTACGGTTCCCGTAGGAAGTCCAACCGCGGGTAAAACCGCGTGCAGCTAGTATATAATATAATACTCTGACTATATTATAAGGCAATTTGGCCGTGTGGTCCACACGTTGGTCCACTTGAATGGCCAGCGAGTGTTCCGGCCCACCGGGAAATATAATCGTCTTACGTGGACGCGTGTCAAGTAGGTTTAGGTAGACAGCATGGTGGAAAAAGAAGCGATTCATTTGCTGACGTTTTTTATATTAAAGTCACGAACCCAAAGGATAAAACAACGCTACTAAACCATTAATCCTATCATTAATCATTATTAATTATTCTAATCATTATCATTAGAAAATTCTTTCCTATATTTAAAGGCACATGCCTTTATATTTAAAGGATGGGAAGAAATATTTAAAAATAATTAAAAATATCCTAATATAAAAACACAAAACTCGTTTTTACCTGAATCCATTATAGTCTTAAACCATCGACCCCCAAACCGGTTTCAGTAGAAAAGAAATAATGCGATGCTTTTAGACTACTAAAACAATGCATTAGGCACAAAAAAAATTAACACTACTCTGAATGGTATGGTTTGACGCTTTCGGAAAACGAGTGTAAATAAAAAGAAAAGAATATGAGAGGTTATCTTTAGGTAAAAAACCAGTTTATAGGCCAGATCGAGCATTGTTTGTATTTCTGCTTATTTCGTAAGTATATAAAACAAATGTAGAAACGACTTAATGGTCCTATCCAATTAATATCAAGTGATTATCGCCACCCCTAAACAACACTAATACGATGCGACACAGTTCTTTCGAAACGAAGAAGTAAGAAGATCGAATTCGTAACGCATAAATTTATCTAAGCAAAACTTATGCGCCCTAATTTTCACCTGCACTCACACCATCGGTAAAAAGCAAAGCGATTCACTACCTTTGGTAACCGATTACCAGGTGGCTCCAGGACGACTCTGTGGCTTCGTTGGTAGTAGCCCTACCTTCGAAGCGAGGGGTCCCGGGTTCGATTCCCGGCCGGGGCACTCTTTGTGTGGTGAGCATGAAATTTGTTCTCGGGCCTCGTGTGTTTGTCCATGCCATCTGCGACACAGGGAATCCTAGTGCAGACGTATTAACGTGTTAACGTTTATTTATTATTTATTTAGGTATGAAGACAGTATTATGGAACTTACCTACGGATGAAAAACAATATGGCCGCCTAAAGTCTTTCCCGCGCCGCTTGACGCTATGCTTTTGGTGTTACCGCGTCGCTCATAACCACATCCACGTACAATATTACGTCAACTTAATAAATGGTGGATTAACTTATACACTGTTATAACCCTTTAATGCCTTGTAAGTCTCGTTACGGCTCACAACTTCGTGTAATAATGATTTTTATGTCATCAGCTTAACTTGGCCCCACACCTCGTGTCATAATTTCGACTGCAATAAGCTGTGTGCATAAATAGGACAAACATTTTAAAGGGATAGCTATAAGCTGTGTGCATAAATAGGACAAACATTTTAAAGGGGTTCGAATGGCAATTCAATTTTCGAGTAAATTATCAAAGAAATTGCCCGACTGATTAAAAAATGTTATACTTTCACTAACTTTCATTCTTCGTTTTAATTCTTCAAGTTCAAGAGTTGGAATTTTTCTTCGAAATTGTCTAGGACAAAATATTGCATTAGTATTATAACATACAAAAACAAAAATCCATAATGTCGACTGCAATGAAACAAAAGGCTACTTGAAAACTAGAATATATATATTATTTAATTACAAGTTTTTTTCATAGGCTTACTAAGCAATAGAAGTGCAATTCAGTGGAGAATTTCCATATTCCGTTCGAGTTTACTCATATTGTTTAATATAAGTTAAACTCGAACGGAACTTGCTTTAATATAACATAAAAAGAAGATCTGGTATATTAATGAAAATAACTAATGATTGATTAGCGTAACGTACGTGATGCACAGTTGCGATATTTTTTGTTTGAAATTGCGTGTCTTGCTGTATAAGTCTATGACTTTACCACATAGCTTGTACAATAATTAAGCCTTTGATTTTGCCAACACAAAAAGCAGAGGTTTTAATTATATTTACCCGATTCCCACAGGCTATATATTCTGCTCCATAAGGTCCAGACTGTTTACACATTGAACCGCTCTTGCAAAAAATCACACGCGTTGGCAAATTTACAAAGTGATCTGTCTGAACGCAACTTAACGCCCTCAACATTCGATAAGAACGAGTAAATAATTTTACGAAATTATCTGTCGATTTGCAATCAGCTCAAAAGCAAATTGCATTCGTGTTGCTTAATTGAGTGTGAAGGGTTCTGATAATTTGCATAAATATTGTTTGATGTTTCGTCACGGAGGTTTTACTTTTTTATTCAATTTGATTCATGTAAGTTTCTCATTAGGCCGTCTTCGATTGATTTCCTTAGTAATATAATATATAATACTACTATACAGATATAATAATACTATATTACATTAATATTATATTACTATTCATCGGCACTCTAAGCATTTTAGTGTCTTTTTGGTAGATCGACATATCTTTTTTGATGAAATAAGAATCTCTATTTCACAGTCATATTTAAAAGAGAGCGTGGTGGCTCAGACACCGACTTTCAATCTGAAGGTCGCTGGCTCAAACCCACACGTGCACCAATGAGTTTTCTCACTTGAAAAAAATTATGTGCGCAATACCACGTTCTCGAAACGGTGAAGAAAATCGTGAGGAAACCGGCATGTAGACATCTGCCATCTACCAATCCGGATTGGGCTCCCGTGGTAGAGCAAAGCCGAATTCACTCTCAATTATCGATAGTAGGCCGGTGTACTAGTGGCAACATTAGCGGCTGAATTAAAAGAGTCGATTAATTACTATAGACTTTTGAACAAGTCTTTCAACTTAAAAAAAAGCTTGGCCATGAATTCGAATAAACATGATAAATTACAAAATGTAATGTAGGTATAGATTACATTGTATATACTATTGTAGGTATAGATTATTTTTAGTGATGATTTCAATATTATCTGTAAAGATATTTCAATCATGCACGCGAATTTAAAAATCATCAAAAACAACATATAAATCCCGACTTCGTAACCAAAGATAAATTTTATCACAACAATTTGTCAATTACAACACATTTATGTTAAAATTTTGATAAGACAAGTTTAAAGAAACGTACTTGAGAGTTATTTTTATTATATTAACATACAATCACTGTCTTTAAGTAGGAAATATGGCGTTCATAGCTTTATTGGCAATATTACGTCTGATGCTAATGGACATTCGTATCGTGATATAAATTTTAAAACTATCATGGTTATGAACATTATTATTCGTGTTAGCGAGAGAGGGTAGACCTATATGTCTGCCAATGATTTGCACACTCCACTTCGCAAAGACTGTAGTTTGCCCGGGATCATGACGCATGTAACTGCGTCGAAATATCGGGAGTCAACAAAACTCACAAATCATGGTAAATATCTCGGTAACACGAATAATAATGTTCTTATCTTGGTTGTTTTAGGAGAAAATAATACTAATGCGAAATGTCGTTTTGTATGTTTGTTACTCCTTCACGCCTTAACGTCTGAACCGAATTAACAAAAATTAGTTATGAAGGTAGCTCATACCTTAAATAAGCCTATGTGTTAACTGGCATTTTTTTTTTTTGTTACTTGCATATAACTTTTTTTTTTGATGTGTTTAAGTGACGGAACGAGCTGAGGTCCCACTTGGTGGAAAGTGGCGACCCCCGCCCATGACAGTAGTGCGACTCGGTTTTGGATTTTAGACTGAGTCGCACTCATCCTGCTACGTCTATCACCCTAGACGGGGATGATACGTCTCATGCGCATGTGATTTCACCGGCACCCACACCCTTCCACCGGAACACAGTAATGCGAGCACTACTGCTTGGCGGCAGATTCCAGGTGTGGTGGCAGTACCTGGTCGAAATTTGGTACCAGTATAGGTACCAAATCCGATGAGCCGAGCGTGAAGAAGTAACAAACATACACACACATACACACAAAATTCGGCTTTATAATATCAGTGTGTTTATAAATGGCAAACGTAAGAAATTCGCGTTCCATAAACTGAATTATTCGGGAAATACGAGGAACATCTGGCGGGACGCTCGTGTAACCACACTTGAGGTTCATGGCTTTTCACTTTATTACGCCGATAAAACGTCCGCGATCCGTGAGCAAAATTTATGGACTGCGGTAACCATTAGTGCTAATAATTTAGGATAATGGGACTTTTAATAATTATTTTTCGAAGAAATGAACGTTTTTTAATTATAACATTAGTGCCTAGTTAGAATATGATCATAATGAGCAACATTCTTTTTATAATATCCGGATTATGAGTTCTTAGTTATTCAATGATCTGATTATAAATGAACTAAATGATTGTTTTATGGTTATCTCTCATAGCGCCGTCTAGATCCAAACTAAACCAATTATTGATAGAAACTAATAATAATCTAATAATTACTGATAGAATATGATAATCAATTGCTACTCGTTAGTCTCGCTAAAACTCGAATATAGCTCAACCAATTTGGCTGCTTTCTATTTATTTCAGTGTATTCAGTAATTTTGAAGATAATTTGATTTGTATTTATAAATGACAATAATTGTAAATTTTACAGGAAAACTGCAGAAAAGATGAAACTGCTTTTTTCTATGGGATTTTGTTGTTTGTTTGTTTTTTTTTTTTTGCTTTGTTTGAGAGTTGGTTGTCAAATACAATAGTTAATCATGAAAGGTAATCATCTATAGGGTCAGCTGATAGTTATATAATACTTTTATTCGTAAATTCAAACTTAACATCCAGACATAGAACAATCATCATTTGAAGACCAGAGCGCAGAATGTAGACCTGTCACCAAATTAGTTAGAAGGTCAGACATCTTAATAAAATGCATAGAAAAAGTATTTTAGCTAAGTAGTTGAGGTCCATATACTTTCGTTTGTCGAGAATAGGCAGTACCAGCAGTGAGAACATTGGTATAAACAGCCCATTACTCATAGATTGCTGATTGTGGTAGTAAGTAGTTCAACAGCGACCACGAACCGGCAGATGCAGTATAGGATGACCTCAACCCGATGGGCCGATGACATCATCACGGGCAGATGGAGGTGACTTCAGCATTTGTTATGGTAATCTGTTGGGAAGGTCATATTTTATCATCAGATACAAACTCGCTGTTGGACCCACTTTTCATCTTCTAACTGATGACAAATTATGATGATGGAAGTAAAAGACAAGGCTGGTTTTTTGTGTTATTCAAAACACATTATGACTCGCCTAGTGCCTAGTAGTCATATAGTCATCTTTTTATATAATTATCACATCGAACAGGATGTAAATGACGGAAAGTGTCAATATGCGCATATTCTCTCACGTCGAATTTCTCGAAACACTATCAATGACTCAGTTTCCCGCTGATTCATACTTCATCAACTAGTTTACTACTGAATAATCTGAAATTGCTTACGCTTAGTGTTCAATGAAGAATCGTGATTGTTCTAAGAAGGCTATGCAGATAAGATTTTGTATTGATAAGCATTACGTAAACACGTCATTATGTTAACAAATAATTAAGTTACTTTAGTATTTATTTAAAGAACAATACAAATAAACAAACGTTATAAGCGTTTACTTTCTCTGTGTCGCAGATGACATGGGCAAACACAGAATACAAGAACAAAGTTCATGGTTACAGAAAGTGTGTCCCGGCCGGGAATCGTACCCGGGATCCCTCGCTTCAAAGGCAGGGCTTCTACTAACTACCGTCTAAATACAACTTAATTTACTTTGATTTTGAAAGCTTTTGACGGCATTGACGTTTATAATTTGTTTCTCAATTCCACTACATTTTATATTTGTTTTGCGATATCTTCGCCAGTTGGAAACTGAATTTTGATTCTTTTAACCGATTCCATGGCCTTCTAGAACGTTTTTGAAATCTCTTTCTTTTTTTATATACTTTGAGGTGGTCCTATAGAAATTCTGAGCCTATGGACCTCGTGAGAAATTCAAACCTTGGGACAAAAAATAAGGAATGAAACATTGAAGTCGATATATTTGATACGTGATCCAATATAAATTTGAGAAAAAAAAATATTTGCCAAGCATGTAAAAGTTTTGTAGTCTGTTTTTTTCGATTCACAATATATCGTCCGTTGTTGATACTTGAGGTATATTTTTTGTTTATTTTCCCGTTTTAGAGTAATCATGGTCACACGAATACGAGTAAATATCCGTTAAAATTGAGTAAAATTATTATCCCTTATA
Organism: Aplocera efformata; assembly: GCA_921293045.1. NCBI lineage: Eukaryota > Metazoa > Arthropoda > Insecta > Lepidoptera > Geometridae > Aplocera > Aplocera efformata. Next base: position 7,621,167 of record OV121057.1, read on the forward strand.
ATAATTTTACTCAATTTTACATTAAAGACATGCTCTATTAAACTATATGACAAATACTCAAGCTACCTATGTAGATTGTCATATAAATTATCTAATGCATTAATGCATTCGGGATTATAAGCCACTTTCACTCTTTAAGGCTATAACGAGGCCATATTTTACTTTGTATCTCTATATTAGGATATTTATAGATTTCTACTTCTTTTGTATGAGTAGCTAACTCTGGTGTCGAAGTTTTAAGCCACCCGAAGGCCTCTGACATGGCTTGTTGTCTAGTATAGCCGTGACTGTCATTTTAAGGAATCCTCGGAAGCACGGAAGCGCTCTGTTCAAATGACACTAAACGGTCACCCATTCAACTTATACTATGCCAATGATGTTGTCTATTTCAACACATATTTGTAAGAGCGAGAAATAAGTGTTGAAAGTATTGAAGTTAATTTTTCGATTTTTAAATCATTGACATGTTAACGCATGTTAGAGCGGGTCATATTTTGTTTTTAATACATCTGTGGATAACTGGGGTCATATCTTGTTTTTAATAAATACATCAATGGATAACTGTCTAAAATTATTCCGAAAACAATGTACGTAGTAACATTATGTAATTATTGACTTGAATGACAGCACAGATAACGCTAGCTCTAAATATTTTCCTAATTTTAAAAGTCGTTCGTCTTCTGCAACATGAAGTTAGGAAACTTAAATGAACACCAAGGTTAGTTTAGTTGGTGGCTAGTGGTAGCGGGTTCGATACCAAGGAAACATCTTGTATGATGAACGTAAAATTTTGTTTCGGTTCTTAGATGTTTTCGGAATGATTTATGCCGAATAACATTTGAAATCACATGCGCTCTGCAGTCGGACTCACAGTACAACTGTTGTATTGAAACTCATAGGTAAACGAAGAAAAGTAAGAATTCAAATGATGTATATAAAGATTTTTTTAATTACAATTAAAACTATTTAGTCAAGAAACTGATTAAAAAAATTGTTTTCAGTACTTTTATTCCCTATTTTCCACCTTTAGCGACGGTTTTATTTAAACTTAATGTGGTCCTTAGTAGTTTTCTGTCAGATAAAAATGAATCATAAAAATATACTGAGATATCGCGTAATAAACATACATTAAAAAACATGTAATTTTTGTTCACATTGAAGATTGATATATTAATTCTTTCCTCGTTGAGATAATACCGTATCCAAAAACTTCTGAAATCACAGAAGTACACGCTATCGGTGACGCGTCCGACGATTAAAGGACGCAGTAACGACTAGCGATAAACACTGATAACTAATCTCATTCTTGGACTCGAGCACACTGTTTGTTTCTTACATCCGTGGACGGTGTTCGATATTTGAAAATAAATTAAAAAAATGTATTACGGCCTCAATTAAGATTAAAAGTATAAACGCAGTTAGTTCTATTTACAAAATCGAAGAGTAAATCCTTTTTCGTAGGTGACAGAACGGAAGTGTTCGAATTTCAAAAATATATTGAAAAAAGGTTTTATTCCAACTAAATAAAATCGCTTGTGGGATATTTTTGGTTTATTTATAATATGTTACTTATGTGTTTATTATCTGTTAATTATATTTAAACTACAATAGTGAGATTTTGAGAGTTATGTTTCGAAACAAAAGTGTAGTGACGTGGGAAGTGTGAAAAAATTTATTGATAATTTTACAACACGGAACATATTTTACCGTTACTCACATTTTCATTCAAATGACCCATCTACATGCATAAAATAACAAGTGTTAAACTAATAAAATGGTAGCTTCGCATAACTAGTTATTGCGTAACGAAAAACTGTTATTTAACGTGTTAATTAAAAAGACGAGGTTAATGGGAGATCGAATTTTCGTACGAAATGGTGATTCAGTGATTGTTATGATGCGCTCGCGCCTGCAAGTCTCGGGAGTGGATATTTCTGTGTAAATATATAAATGATTCAGTGTCGTGATAATGAGTGTTCCAAATTTGAGTGCGGATCAAATAACAGGTATGTTTTTTTTGACGTTAAGCTGTGGAAGTTTGTGCATTCTTCCTTCGGATCGAATATTGTGGATAATCTGTGGATCGAATACTGTTGTTCCCATGGAAAGCTACCGGTGATATTACATTAACATAAACGTTACAAAGTGCACAAATTACACAGTATTGATATTTTTGTACCTAGGGTATTTATGAGGAATCTATGTTGTATGGCTGCAGTGCGTATTACTAAGAACAACTTAGACCGAGTCTTTATCTTCACTTTTGCTTTAAGGCCCTAACAATTTTTTTAAATTAAAATTTGGAGAGCGTGCTTGCACTCGCGTTGCTGGTTTGGTATGTTACTAAAGTGGCAAAACCGACGGCGCACCAGATGTTAAGGTACTACCGCCGCCCATGAACAACGACAATATGACTCATGGGTCTTCGCTTACTTCGCTTGGGGAGGCCCAAGCGAAGTAAGCGAAGACCCATGTCACGTCGCGTTGCGCCCGTCAATTTGAGACAGGGCTGCGCCATGACACTTCATAGGCACCCACACCCTTACACGAGAATACAGCAAGCGAGTGCACTGTTTGGTAGCACTTTTCCGAATGCACTTGGCACAAGTTCTACGAATAGTTTTTGTTGCTCCTATAGCACCAGAAGATACGTGTACGGATAAATAACGAGCAAGAGAAATCAATTGAATCAAAATGTATCGTATCGTGTTTAAATCATAAATTTTTCAAGTGGCTGGTAGAAAATGCTTTTAGCGTTAAGCCCACCTTTTGTCACATATTTTGAATATGTATGTGCAATAAGTGTAAAATAAATAAATAAATAAAAACTCATTGATGCGCGTGTGAGTTTGAAAAAGCGACCATCAGATTTTAAGGCGACGTCTGCGCCCCTAGGCCACCACGGGAGCCCAGATTTTTTAATTTTTGCGTCTAAGAGAAGCCGGATTTCAAACATTTTTGAAATTTTCACTTATGAGAACGTATTTCGCACTCATCAAATTCATTGTTGCACGCTTGGATTTTAACGAGCGACCTTCTGTTAAGAATGTTGGCCTCTGGCTCTCCGACACCATAATAATAAATTATACTAAATAAATAAATATAAATATTCATGCATATTTCACACAGCGCACTTTAGACCTAAACTATCCATACCTAACTATGGGAACCATTTTACTAAAGTAATGCGTATATATTTCCGTAGTTATAATAATATTTTAATACTCAGACACAGAAATAAAATTTTTGTTTATTATCAAGTATTTATTCTCAGTGGGAATTGAACCTAAGACTTACATCGCAGAAGGCAGAGCAAACGAGTTGTGAGGTCAGCCAATTATGAATTATAAATATGTACTAAAAAGTAAATATTGATGAACGTTTCACAAAGCGCTATATATCACCAAACTAAGCATACCTTGTACTATGGGAACTAAGTAACTCATAGAATACTTTGCAATAACTATTTTTGTAAATACATACGTTCACCCAAACTCAGAACAAACATCTTAATCGTCACACTAATTATTGTCGTGGGTGGGAATAAAATCCATAACCTACAACGCAGAAAGCAGAGCTGCTACTACTGCACACATTTTGCTAAGTTCCGGTTGAATGTGTAAGAACCCATAGCCCTACTGAGCTGCACACATTTTGCTAAGTTCCGGTTGAATGTGTAGGAATCCATAGCTCGATGTTTAAAAAAAGAAAATGACAAGTTTTCTCATGTGTGTCGTTCTTCTAATGATCGGCATAAAACATGGGAAAACAGAGACCAACTCAGCGGGGTGCCGAATAAACGATAAAATCGTAGATAGAATCTATTCAAATTACGTCCAAATGTTATATAAAAGACCTATAATGGTAATAGAAATAAATAGGCTTTCTATAAATAAATATTCATGACCACAATATGAGAAAATGTTTTTATTGGGTTCCGCAAAGAATGCGTAGAGGAAAGCCTAAACTATACTTAAGTCTGTCCTATAAAGAGTGTCTGTCCTTAAATCTTTGAATCCTCGAGTCGAAGCGAGCTGAAATTTTAGCAGACTTTCATCATGGTTAATAATGAACTTTCCTCTTTATATATAGCACCTCCTTTTTTGAAGTCAGTTGAAAAAGTGCTGTTTATCTATTCCAGTGTTTTTCAATCTGTGGGTCGTGACCCTTAGAGGAGTCGAAGCCTTACTTGGGGGGTCGCTGGCAAAAGGAAAAAAGCAAAAACACTACAATAAAAACATAATTTCAGCCAGCTCTGGATATTTTTGTGTCCTTGCAACTTCTTGCAGAGTGTAGGTCTTTACATAATGGTAGAAAATCATAAACATAGTTTCTTCAGTTACCAACTTTGTTTGTTTATGGTCCAAGGGAGTCGCCAGAATTTTTCTACTTGTAAAGGGGTCGCGTATTCATAGAGATTGAAAAACACTGATCTATTCTATTAGTAATCGTTCTTATAGTACAAGTTATAATAAGTTAGATGCTAGATGACTGTATTTAAAATGTCCATGAATTTATATTTTATGTACTTGACAAATTAGATTGATAACAACATTCCTTTATTAGGTAAACACTTGTTACGATATCATAGAACTCATTTATTTTATCTATGTTTAGACAATTAACGCATGAATGTATGTTCAGATCAAAAGTCATGCAATCGACTCTGTATGTCGCAACATTGAACGCTTATCGGCAATAAATATACGTAATGATAGACAAATTAACTAAAACCGTGAGATTGAGTCTTTTAAAACGCCGTAAATGGGCAGTATATCAAAACAGCCGGTGGCAGATAATCCATACAAATTACACGTATAAGTCATACAAATTATACACAAACATTTGACATTAATGGGTGGTTTCGACATTTATCGGAAAGTATCGATAAAATGCCTCTCACTATTTAACACTTAAGCCAAGCTGTTACAAATTAAGCTGTCGTTTTACATTTTATATTTTGATGGAAAAATGTCAATATTACTTTCGTCAGAGATTGATTCTCAGTCAAACTCATTTATTCCTTTAAATCTCAAGTATCATTTGAACACGTCAAATATTACGCAAATAAGTAATTTCGTAAGCATTTTTTTTCTAATTCGTTTATGTGACGAAACGAACTGAGGGCCAACCTGGAGATAAATAGCGACCAGTTGATTCAAAAACAATAATAATTTTGAATTTAATGGTCTGATACCTGTTAACTGTGATTTTTAGATTAGCATTAAAGCTAAAGATATTTATTTACTAAGTAAATTAAACAAGATACCATATCTTCACTGTGATAATCTGAAATCATATCAGGCCCTCAGCCTTCGATGCCTTTAAATCTCCAAATCCTGATTTTTCAACAAATTTACACTATGTTTTTCATACTTACACTAAATTATTTTCATTCTAAATAGTCTAAAGTACCAATTAAACCGGGAGAGATTTGTTCTACACGCATCTAGAATATATTACAAAAAACCATTTCAACTAATCCAATTCATTCCAAAACGAGCGAATTCCATATGTAGGCTAATAATACTCATGAAAGGGATGCAAAATAGGTCAATGAGCATAATGTGAAAGGGATGCAATTTAGGTCAGTGCGCTTGGGCATTACACGTAATGCAAGTCTGCTAACAAAATTGGTAAACATTGAGGAATTGAATGTATACGAGTAGTGGGATGGGCAAACGAGCGGCTTTTTATACAGAATCTGTATTTTTTGGCCTTTCATTAACTATTTGAGGCGGTATATTTCAATTTTAAAGCTGCTTTTTGATGTTTTGGTTCGTATAATGTCCAATTCGTACCATCCTACATCGTTGAATTGTACGAAATGGACATAGTTACACCGTAGAGTTACCAACAGAGACCTTAATCAGAATAATTCTGAGTGGAAAAATAGAACATTCTTTAAAAATGTTTCATAGAATCTTCTCCTGAAGAAGAATGAAATTTAACTACTTAGCACTTTTATTTTTTTAAACTACTCCATAAAATAATAAATGAACCTATTCTATATTGTAGATAGGTACCAGATGGGTATTTTAGGAAAAAAAGAATTTGCCAATCTATGCGCATAACTCAATGGAAATTTACACTTATACACCTAATAACAAGCCAAACGCAGATGCGGAAAAACATAAAAACATCCAAGAACTGAAAACAAAATTTATACTCATCAATGTTTTGTCATCGCCGGCGTGAAGCCGGGATAGGAGTACCAACTATGCAACGGAATCATCAAGTTTAGAATGCTTTTGCTGAAAACTGCTCGTCTGCATTTTAACGGTCATTTCCAAATGGTCTTTGTTCGTTGGCCCGTAATCACTCTTTACTATTAGACAGACCGATAGCGGACGGATAGGTAAGTCGTGTGCTTTGCTAATTAGTGATTAGTAGAACCTTTAGATGGTCAAAGTACGGATAATAAATTTGACAACAAAATTTACATTTTTACCTTAAGTTGAGTGAGCAATTTGTATCGGTCACTCATCCAAATTCTGACCGGGCGGACAGTTGCTTAACTCATATAATTTGCACAGAATATTTAGGAAGCCATGAGTCATCTTGTTAGAAAACTTAAGCTCACATTTTTTTCATAATATTGAAAAGTTAAACAATACGATTTTTTTTTCTCAAAGAAGTTAATTTCCGTCCCTTTGATATGGCGGAAATGGAGCGCAGACAAAATTACAGAGTTCAAACAGGATTACAGAAATTTATATGTCACAGAAGACGTGGAAACAGTGGTGCCAGTGCACCCAGTGTTCCTTTTCAGTACTTCCAGGAGTAGGGTTGGCTGAATCCTATGAGGGTGTGTACTATGGGTGTGTATGATCGCCACAAGTGGTGGCAATCGGGACGTATTCATACTAAATAATTCTTTTTCGAGGACCTTTTCCAAATAGGATACCTACAGGCACGTGCTTATAAATGTTAGTGCAACTCACTAGTAGTACCAATGTCGGGACAAGATTCGTCTTGTAGTTCTGGTGATTTAACCTTTGTATTTTGAAAGCTAATCGAAATCTTCAGAGATTTTTTTGCTATAAAAATCTTTGGAAAAGATTATTTTGCGAGGAAAAACAGTTAAAGAACACCAGCTAATGGAAAACTAATATCTTTTTGTTTTTGTTACAGAGATCGAAGCGGCGGAAGCTTGCAAATGGCTCAGAGCAGCCGGATTCCCGCAATATGCACAGATGTACGAAGGTAAGAAATCACGAAGAAAACTGTATTTTATGAAAATATAATAGTATATGGTATTTTACTTCCTATAAATATTCAGCTGTTCCCCGCGACGATTTTTTTCCGCGGATCTCTATTTCTTTTTCTAAAATAAAAGTAAGTTACACATAAAACAGACCTTCCGTGTTGTAGATTAGCCTGAACAAACCACAACACAAAAATATTAAATACTTTTTTTTTTTTAATTCAATTTATATTTTTTGAAACGACTTATTGACGGCACATTGGCTTCAAAGCGAGGGAACCCGGGACGGGTTCGATTCCTGGCCGAGGCAAACTTTGTGTGGTGAGCATGAAGTTTGTTCTCGGGTTTTGTCTTGTGTTTCTGTGTTTATCCATGCCATGTGACACAGAGAGGTATGGGTGTGTTTATTTTATTGTTTTATAATTACCTCTAATCTTTAAAGGTATTTTACTGGTTCTTGTTTTAAAAGTAGCAATTTTTATTTTCAAAATTTAGATATACTTTATGGGTTAGTGGTTGATACGCCACAGACCGTAACTAAAACCTTAACCGCCCGAAATTGAGGGGTTAATGTCAAAGTTATCATTGACGCCAATTTAACCATTGGTAAAATGGTGCAACCCTTGTTGCTTGCTATGCTTGCTATTATTATTATTATTATTATTATTATTATTATTAACTTGGTGCAACTCACTCTAAGTTATATTGTTTACTGACGTAGCCATATACTTAATATGCTCACAGCATAATGCTTAATGCTAACAGCATAATGCTAAGTTGCGATATTAAGCATCATGTTGTGTGTACTATATCGTGTAAATTTGTTCTTGTACATAAATATAATTCTATTCTTCTATTTTATTCTGATGTATTTATAGCCTTATTTATGGTGTCTGTTTCTAGACTTATATTTAGGCTTTTTATGTAACATAATATCTCATAATGATCCAAATTGTTGAAAATAAATGAATATCTCTTCTCATACATAGTTTACTCATATAATAATTAAATAAACAAACATTTAGTCCCTCATACCTCCTAGGATTCCCTGTGTCGCAAAAAGCATGGACAAACACAGAAACACAAGACAAACACCCAAGACCCGAGAACAAACCTCATGCTCGCCACACAAAGTGTGCCCGTGAATCGAACTCGAGACCACTCGCTTCGAAGCCAGCGCTACTACCAACTAAGCCACGTTTGTTTGTGAATTTCATTAATTTTCAACAGTTTGGTATAATGGGACGCTTACACCAAAAGCAATTTATTCGCAGTATAAACGTTTGTAGCACAAAATAAAAGTACAAGTTAAAACGTTGACGTAAAATATGTATCTAATAGTTCAGTATTAGGGAGTCTGTCGGAACAATAAAGGACCTGTCCCAACATCTATTAATCATATTTACGACTGTCCTATATTCTGTACAACAAGGTGTTTAAGATATGATATACGACTTTGGAGAGCTGTTTCTATTGGAATTATATTGCAGAACATATTTTAGTGTACGTTTTGAAATAATTTCACACTAAGACGCGTATGTTACAAGATGCAAGAACCAAATTTTTAAAAAATCGTTACTGTGATTTCTTTTCAGAGTTTAAGATTAATTTCGTTGAAATTAAAAGCTGAAACTAATCAAAAGCAGATAGTATGAATGCGACTCAGTAAAGATTTGGATCTCATTCTGAGTCGCACGTATTACTGTTGTCATGGACGAGGGTCACCACTTACCATCAGGTGGGCCCTCAGCTCGTTCCGTCACTCATTAAGATAAAAATAAAAAAATAAAAAAAAAACAACATCAAAATTTACTATTTTAGATGCGAAGGTTTGAATGCATGGGTGTTTGTTACTCAATCACGCCAGAACGGCTGGAAGTATCGTTTGGACACGTCAAATTTTACACAGAAAAGTTTTTTTTTTTTTTTCTAATAACAGACATCGTACAACCCGCCTTCGACATCAAATCATATACCCGTTGAATGCAGACAAGCCACGGTACAGGAGCTCCTGCATCTATGTTATCGTAGTAAACACCCTGTACCCAATGTGAGGATCTTAATGATACTCAGCTGCAGCTGAACCGAAATCCACGCTCAATTGACTTCCATTCTTAGATTATTAACGAAACCTTAGCGTGGATAAGCTTAGTTATTAATTTTTAAGTGATCATAAAGCGATCATAGAGCGTGGTGGCCCAGGGGCATAGACGCCGACTTTCAATCTGAAGGTCGCTGGTTCAAACCCAAACGTGCACCAATGATTTTTTTCACTTGAAAAATTCATATGCCCAATACCACGTTCTCGAAACGGTGACGGAAAACATCGTGAGGAAACCGGCATGTTTTAGAACTAAAAATTCGACGACATGTGACATCTACCAATCCGCGCTCCCGCGATAGATCAGAGCCAATTCACTCTCAATTATCGAGAGTAGGCCGGTGTCCCTGCAGTGGGAACATTAGAGGCTGGTACGGTAAGTGATCATAACATACTAATGGATAATTGGCCTAATAGCCTAATAGCTCAGTTGGTAGTAGCTCTACCTTCTGCGGTGTAGGCCGTGGGTTCCTTCCCATCCAGGACAATCATTTGTGTGCAAACATAAGTGTTTGTTCTGTGTCTGGGTGTTAATATGTATTATATGAGTATGTATTTACAAAAAAAGTACTTTATTTGTATTTTATCAGTTATTTAGTTCCTATATTACAAGCTATGCTTATATTGGGGATAGATGGCGCTGTGTAAATATGTCCATGAATATTTATTTGAATATGACTCCGCCCCTTTTTGTCAAAATAAAACACATTTGTTCGCTTCATCATTTCAGCCGACAGACGTCCACTGTTGGACATAGGCCTCCCCCATAGCTTTCCAGGTTAGACGGTCCTGAGCCACCTCCATCCACCGTCTACCCGCGACCTTGGTGATGTCATCGGTCCATCGGGTAGGAGGCCGTCCTACACTGCGTCTGCCGGTTCGTGGTCGCCACTCGAGAACCTTTATTCCCCAGCGGTTGTCGGTTCTTCGAGCTATATGGCCTGCCCATTGCCACTTCAGTTTGCTAATTCTAAGAGCTATGTCGGTGACCCTGGTTCTTCTACGGATTTCCTCATTCCTGATTCTATCGCGTAGTGAAACTCCGAGCATAGCTCTTTCCATAGCTCTCTGAGTGACTTTGAGCTTCTGTATGAGGCCAATAGTTAGCGACCACGTTTCAGAGCCATAAGTCATCACTGGCAACACACACTGATTAAAGACTTTCGTCTTGAGGCTCTGCGGTATGTTTGACGAGAAGATATGACGCAGTTTCCCGAACGCTGCCCATCCGAGTTGGATTCTTCGGCTGACCTCTTTGTCGAAGTTGGACCTGCCTAATTGGATTGTTTGACCCAGATAGACGTAATGGTCAACAACTTCTATTGTTTCGTCTCCAACACGAACTGGCCCCATGCCAGTTCGTGTTGGAGACGAAACAATAGATGGGTGCAACATGAGCATTTGACATGACTTTTGTCTTGCTCATGTTCATTTTAAGACCCACCTGTTGGGAGACGAAATTGAGGTCTCTGAGCATAGCGCTGAGATCCTCCAGCGATTCTGCCATAACGACTATATCGTCGGCAAATCGAAGGTGAGTGATGTATTCGCCGTTGATATTGATGCCATATCCGTTCCAGTTCAGGAGCTTGAAGACGTCCTCCAATGCAGAGGTGAACAGTTTCGGAGATATAACGTCTCCCTGTCTCACCCCCTTCTGCAAAGAGATAGGCTTCGTGGTTTGGTCCTGAACCCGGACAGACATAGTGGCGTTTCTATACAGACACTTCAAAACTTCGATGTACCGATAGTCGATTTGACACCGCTGTAAGGATTCGAACACCGCCCAGGTCTCGATGGAATCGAAGGCTTTTTCGTAGTCCACATACGCTAAACATAGCGGCTGATTATACTCCTCGGTCTTCTGTATAATCTGCCGAAGCGTGTGGATGTGATCTACGGTACTAAAGCCTTTTCGGAACCCGGCTTGTTCGGGAGGCTGGAAGTCGTCGAACCTGCGTGCGAGCCGATTAGTAACAACCCTCGAAAACAGCTTATAGATGTGGCTCAAAAGCGAGATGGGTCTATAATTCTTCAAAAGTGTTTTATCACCTTTTTTGAAAAACAGAACCACCACGCTCTTGTTCCACGCCTCTGGAGTTTTACCCTCAAGGATGACGGAATTGAAGAGCCTCTGAAGGACCCTTAGTACTGGTGTTCCACCCGCTTTCAGAAGCTCTGTCGTTATTCCATCTTCCCCCGGTGCTTTGTTGTTTTTAAGCTGTTTGAGAGCTGTTCGGATCTCGTACAGGCTGACGTCCGGGATATCTTCGGTATAGTGTCGGGTTAAGCGAGCTCTTGCATCACTGCTCCTAACGGGAATAAGTGTTCGTGATGAGGTATAAAGCTGTCCATAGAACCTCTCGACCTCTCTCAAAACCTCTGGCTTAGAGGAAATAATACTGCCATTGCTGGTCTTCAGTTTCGTCAGTTGGCTTTGCCCAACAGACAGATCTCTTGAGAATACTTTGGAGCCTTTGTTGCGTTCGATTGCCTTTTCAATACAATGAGTATTAAAAGTACGCAAATCGCATCGCACGGCTTTAGAAATCTGTTTGTTGAGCTGCCCGTACTTTGACATGTCGACTGAAGACTGCAGTATCATTTCGCTCCGGTCAGCTATCAGTTTACGAGTCTTGTCGGAGAGTTTCTGGGTTTTTTTAATGCGCTGTGGCTTAAAATATTCTGAACCTACTGCACTGACAGCTTCTACCAACCCGTTGTTTAGCTCGTCCACGGACTCGCAATCAGCCAGACACTGGAAACGATTTTGAAGTGCTAACTGAAAGTTATCGGAATGTTGGATCTGGGCAGAATTTGGACGAAGAGTTGACTTCATCAGACGAGATCTTTCCAGCTTAACATTGATATTCAACGAGCCTCTTACAAGCCGGTGATCACTGCCGGTTTTCACCTTGTTGATCACAGAGACATCATTGAATATATGTTTTTTGGTCGTCATGATGAAGTCTATTTCGTTTTTAGTCGAACCGTCGGGGCTTATCCAGGTCCATTTTCTGGAGGGCCGTTTCTCGAAGAAGGAGTTCATCATAAAGAGTCCCTCCTTTTCCATGTAGTCGGCCAATCGCTGGCCCCTCGGGTTACGCTGGCCAAATCCAAACTTTCCCACTCTCATTTCATCACCATTCCCTGTGCCCAGCTTTGCGTTGAAGTCCCCCATAACAACAGTGAAATGTGTTTTCGAGGCATGTATGGCATTGGAAATGTCCTCATACATAACCTCCACTTCATCGTCCGGGTGTGTCGAGGTCGGGGCGTAAACCTGTACGACCTTAAGCGAATACCGTTTGGTGATTCTGAGTATAAGGTACGCCACTCTGGTCGACACACTCTCGATCTTCACAACATTGTTAACAAGGGACTTGTGGACGAGAAATCCGACACCACCTTGTGACAGATGATCGCCCTCCCGGTAGTAAAATAAGTTGCCAGATTTAAGGATTATCGTGTCCTCCCCCTGTCTTCGGACTTCTGATAATCCCAAAATATCCCAACGCAACCTTTTTACTGCTTCTTCCAGCTCTAATATCTTCTCATCGGTTCTGAGTGTTCGTGCGTTGTATGTTGCCAGGGCCAGTTGTCGTTCGCCTGGGTTTTGGTAGCCGGATCTCTTCCGGAGATTCTTCGCACCCCCTGCTCCACCGTTACCGTGACCGCTACCGTAGCCAGGAATAGCGGAGCTGCCGGGGACTGGGGGCCTTATTATATGGGTGCTAAACATATGGGGGGGTTTGCCATAATCACCACGCTTGGCAGGCGGATTGGTGATCGCAGTGTTGATGTCTAATACTCAGGTGGATGCTGCTGCCCATCCCCTGGCTTAGATATCCCTTAGTCGCCTCTTACGACATCCACGGGAAGAATGGGAGTGGTGCTATTCTTGGGCCACACCACAGGCACATCTTGGGCCACACCACAGGCACATTTGTTCGTTTACAAAATTAAAAAAAAAATTATTGAAAGTATGCTCCATCTGCAGCTACAACCTTCGCCCATCGTTCAGGTAGTTTTCGTATTCCTTGCTGGAAGAAGTCCTGGTCTTTTGAGCTTATCCAGTTGTCAATCCAAATTTTGATACTTTCACATGAAGTAAACTTTTCTCCAGTAAGGTCTGTCTGCATCGTCCGGAATAGGTGGTAATCCGAAGGAGCTATGTCTGGTGAATATGGCGGGTGGGGTAACACTTCCCAGTCCTGTCCCTCTAAATATCTTTTTACGACTTCTGCGGTATGCGGTTTGGCATTGTCATGCTGAAGAACTAATTTGTTATGTCTATTCACCCATTCTGGTCGTTTTTCTTCTATGGCTCGCTTCAAACGCATTAGTTGTCGTCGGTAAACTTCTCCATTAATAGTTTCAGAGGGTTTGAGCAACTCATAATATACAATACCTTTCTGATCCCACCAAATACAGAGCATGACCTTGGCACAGTGAATATTTATTTTTGGCTGTGATGGGCCTGGTTCGCCTGGTTTCACCCAAGCTTTTTTGCGTTTAGGATTTTCGTAGTGTATCCATTTTTCGTCTCCTGTGACTATCCGATGCAAAAATCCTTTTCTTTGCTGTCTTTGAAGCAGCATTTCACAAATGGTTTTCCGACGTTCCATGTCTCTTTCTTTTAAATCATGTGGAACCCAGTCACCGGCTTTTTGAATCATTCCCATCATTTGTAAACGCTTTGCAACAGTTGAACGATCAACATTTAATGCTGCAGCTAATTCTGATTGAGTTTGGCAAGAATCTTCCGCCAATAATGCTTCCAATTCAGCATCTTCAAATTTTTTTGGTGGTTTTCCATGTTCTTTATCCTCAGTACTAAAATCGTTATTTTGAAATCGTCGAAACCATTCCTTGCAAGTTGTATTAGACGGAGCATGCTCACCATAAATCTCCACAAGCAAACGATAAGTTTCCGCTGCAGTTTTCTTCGCAATAAAATAATGTAATAACACTTCCCGCAAATGACGTTTATTTGGAATAAAAACCGACATTTTCGAAAAGGTGAAAACAATTGTTGCTTACACTTCAACCAAATATCATAAAATGCGTTAGATAGCTGACATTCAGTACTATCGAATACAAGTATGGTCATTTATTAGTACACGTAAACAATACTAAAAACGACATCTGTTGAGAAAGGGCGGAGTCATATTCACACACCCAATATTTAATTAGGACATTTGAATGCATCCCAAAGTAACTTGTGACGTCAACTGTTCTATGGAATTGAAAGCGTTTATCTACGGTAAATCTAAGGTTACGGGTTCGTAGAAATTATATTATTATATTATATATTCACATATATATGTAAATTTTCATGTTTCATTTCAAATTTGTTCGTTGAATGTTATAATAAATATATTATAATAATAACATAAAACTTAAAATCGGATTGAGAAATTGAAAAGCTATAATTTACTTTAAAAATATTTATAAATTGGTAATAAATACTTGGCATGCCTAATACGTTATTGATTTTTTTTTGCTTATTTGTATAATTTTGGCAGCGTTGCGTTAGATTACATGACAAATGTATGTATATTATTGTCTGTGTAGCCGATATTGGCATCCCATTTGATGATAGTTCAGTTGGTTGTGAAAAACATTATTTTTTTCTCTAGTCATTTGTAAACTTAGAAATTATTACTTACAAAAATAGTTTTTGTAAAAGTAATATCCACAAAAATCCTTCTCCCACTGTTGACAATATAAACTAAATTATCCTTTAACTGTAAAGAGAAATAGACACGCACTTTCTTCAGTCTCAAACTATGTCTTTATCTGTTACGATGCCATACTAACATCAACATAATCTGTGGCGCACGGGGAATTTCGTCGTACTACCTATGCAAGTATCTGTGGTTTTGTGGGCATTCCTTTCTATCAAAGAATCTATTGAGCATGATTGAATATGGAGTCGGTGTTTGAATAAGCACAATGACTTGGAATAAGTTTCATGAAATCTACTATTATGGGATGGTATGGGTTGATAATTTATTCGGGATACGTGTTATGATTTATAAATAGTTATGTTAGGTTTCGTACCCCAAATGAAAACTGAACCCCTAATCTCAAGCCTTCAAGGCCTGTGTGTGACACTTCGAAAATGCTGGTTGTTTGTTTCACTGTCGCTTTCCAAGCGTGGTCGAAGTCGATAAAAAATTCTGAGAATAGATAGATAGATAAACTCTTTATTGTTACACCAGAAATTGTACAGAGAAACAAATAAAAAAAATAAAAAAAAAAATATCTATTACAATGGTGATAATTCTATTATAATACGATTAGTAATACGGGATGCAACCGTCGATTACATAGTTGCTTACATAGTTGAACGAAAGATACTTTTAGTCGCAAAAATTAAATTTAAAAGGATTATAAGCTCCATATATTAAGGTGACTGGCAGTAGCCCTACCTTCGGAGCGAGGGGTCCCGGGTTCGATTCCCGGCCGGGGCACACTTTGTGTGGTGAGCAAGAAGTTTCTTCTCGGGTCTTTGTCTTGTGTTTCTGTTCGTCCATGCCATCTGCGACACAGGGAATCCTAGTGCAGAGGTATAAGTGCGTAAACGTTAATTATTATTTATTATTCTTATTTTTATATACTCTGAATTTCTCGCGTTGAAGATGCAGTCACAGCTAGATTAGTATATAATTAAAAATTGGAATCTCGGAAGCAATTAGCTATAAAATGTGCTTAACATAAAAACAGAATTTCTATCGAAATAGTATTAGCATAATTACAAACAAAAGTCAGATTCCGTTACGGATTCACAGCTTTTATTGCATCATAAAACTACTCACCCACAATTCTCTCGTTTTTAACAAAGAGTGACCCAAAAATGTTGTCCTAAACGATTTTTATGGTTTTCCAATGACATAATCCTTAGTTTTTGCTGAAATAAATTTAAAAACCCGTATACGTTTAGTGAAAGTGTCCGCCCACCCTTAAATCGTAAACGTCACAGCACAAATAAAACAGCTGAGACGGTACATGCATACGTTGAATACTGATAGTCTTGTCTTCTGTATCACAAGGACTTGTTGGTAATTTCGTTGCTTAATTTATCCTGGTTCACGAGCTGGATTATAATAGTAAACTAGTTGTTGTTCGCCGAATATTCTTTCTTTTCTAAAATAAATCTAGCCTAAGTAACTCTTTATAACATCTATCTGCCAGTGAAAATCCCGTCAAAATCGGTCCAGCCGTTTTGAAGATTAGCGGAACAAAGAGACAGAACAACAGACACGAAATTTAAAAATTGTTTTTCGTTGTATGTATCATTTATACTTTTAAATGCATTTAGTAAAAAGCTGTCTTTTAGTAATTTTGACAACATACAGTTGAATATTATTTTATTTATAAGTAAAAATAGGGCTCGCTTCACCAGCTGCTTTCACTGGCTATGTAGACAACTTCACAATGCTTTACGTCATCCCATGGCCAAACAAAACATTAACCGATTAGCGTTATCTCGGGCAGGTAAACATTTCTTTTAAATGACTTAATAGGTACCTACATCAGATTCCACTTAGTAAATCCGACTGTAATCCCTTGCTTTAAAGACTAGAGTCATTTTTCGTATTATGCGGTGTGTCGACGTGACAGTTACAGAAGATATTAAAAACAACATGCCGTTTGAATTTCAATCGTATTTATAAAGTTTGAGAAATCATTTTTGGGTGAAGCTTTTAAAGTGATTCAAAATTATTACGAGGGCGGTAGGGGGTCGGCGTTCTGTCAAAATAAGGGATCTGTCAAAATATTTTTCGGTGATTAGCTCAGGTATTTTTTGATCTGTCATTGTATGACAGATTGTTGTGAAGTGAGGACCTATATGTGGTTTCGCAATTGAGCGACAGTGTAATTCATATTACGGAGTTTAGTGTCAGTTAAAGTTTGACGTGCTTTGGGTTGTATGATATTATTCTGCTGGTGAGTGTTGATTGTATGTTTTACTTGACACTGGAATGTATTTTATTGCATTGGCATTTCCAAGATTTGTCCTGGGTATAAAGTTATGAGGAATAATCAATTGATTGGTTATGTAACTCTTAAGTTATTCAGCACATTATAGATGCACAGAATTTTATATTACTCGTACTTAAAATATCAACGCTAGTTTTACAAATACATCGATCAAGGTAATGACGTAAAAAAAATGGCATTACAAAATATGACGTCATTTTAATCAGGTTATGAAATTGACATTTTTTTTTTCTTTTGTAGTAGTTAAAGTAGTTTTAATATAGCTTTCGGCCGCCACTTCGCTTACGTTTATGTTTTACTAGCAGCCCGTCTCGGCTTCGCACGGGGTAGTGACATAACTACAATAGTTGGACATATGCTACCGCGGAGTTTTTTATAGACATTATGATGTTCTTCAATATTGTTGTACATTATTTTGTTCTATCGCTAATAGTTTCGGCAGCGCATTCGACGAAAGACTTTTTAAGACTCATTTTTCTACACCTTCGGTTACATTGTTCAAATTTTACCAAGGATCCCTAATTTTTTTCAAAATCAAATGTAGCCTATGTCAAATTGGAAGAATGTAGCATTCTATTGGTGAAAGAATTTTTAAATCGGCCCAGTACTTTTTGAGCCTATTCATTACAAACATACAAACATAGGTACAAATCTTTCCTCTTTATAATATTAGTGTAGATTTGTGAATGAAAGGTACCCTATGTACATTTAGCCCTGAAAACCTGTATTCAAAATTTCACGATTATTGCTCTAGTAGTTAAGGCGTAAAAGCGTAACGGGGTGTGACATGGGTTTTCTCATACTTGGGTCGGAGAGGACCTTAGTCGTATTTCTGTTGTTATGGGCGAAGGTAACCACTTAACATCAGGTGGTACGGTAAAAGTTTTACCGTACCAGCCTCTAATGTTCCTACTGCATGGACAACTGCCTACTCTCGATAAGTGAGAGTTGAGAATGGGCTTTGTTCTACCACGGGAGCCAAATCTGGATTGGTAGATGTCACATGGTTTCCTCACGATGTTTTCCTTCACCGTTTCGAGAACGAGGTATTGCGCACATACATTTTTCAGGTGAAAAAACTCATTTTTGCACGTGTCGGTTTGAACCAGCGACCTTCAGTTTGAAAGTTGGGGTCTGTGCCCCTGGGCAACCAAAAGTTTTCAATGATCGTTAATTCTTATCTCAACATGAATCTAACGTTGTACTGTTTATCAGTCGTAGTAGCCTATATCATCCTTCTTTGGTAACCTTTATCAAAAGCCATTCATTACTAAGCACGACTGTGGGCGTCCAAGACTTTAAAGCAATCAGTCTGTTCCTTTTGAATATTCATGTTTCAAGTCCTAAGTAAACCTTTCAGAGTAATATATATTGCCCGTGACGTCTACAAAAGTATGAACACTTAACGTTATCATTATTATTAATTGCTGACGAAAACGGCCGTTCATAGCCACTTGATGAAAACGGGTGCGGGATTTTGTGATCTATAGTGCATACTTAGTTGATAATATTATTTAAAAGTTACTTTTATTTTGGTAAAAGATGTTATAATTTATAAACATCCTACCTGTGGTATTCCGCCATCAAAAGTGTGTTAATTAATATAAATATTATAATTTTATTAGCATCTTCGTTTCTATTTCTCTTGTTAAATGATGATGCCACTCTGTGCTCTCCACAATTTTATTATTCCTGCGCTTAAGTTAGACTTACTTCGAAGTTTTAAGTTATTTATTATAATTCGTGGCACGACGATCAATCAACTCTTGTAGTTTATTTGAGTATATTAAGGGGCTCATGTGTGGATTAACCTTGACCGTTTCGCATGAAATCTTGTGATGTTTGGTCTACGTGGGGAGATAGAGCGTTGTTTTATAACAGCTTCTTAGCTTGGTAGTGGTTGTGCCTTCGAAGCGAAGGGTCCCGGGTTCGATTCCCGGCCGGGACACTTTGTGTAGTGAGCATGAAGTTTGTTCTCGGGTCTGGGTGTTTGTCTCACGTTTGAAAATATGAAAATACCCAAGACGCATTACGTTGCATCCATCTCTGAGACGGAGATATAACGCATCATGTGCATGTGATTTCACCGGCACCCACACCTTACCACTGAAACAGCAATGCGAGTGCATCACTGATGCACTTGGTAGTGATGTGATGTCAGTACTACTCCTGGCGAACTTTGCACATTTCTACTGCTTCTTATTGTCGCTCGTTTAGCACCACCCGGGGGAACGTGTAGGGATTCAAAGGGTACTCACATACGGACGCGAGAAACGGAACCCCCTCTAAATCATAATTGTCCTTTCAAAATAAATATTTTGCAAAAAGACAGCATTCTCAAAATGTTAGTTTCGATTCATGGCCGTTTTATAGAATCTTGCATAGTTATAACTAATTACTAATTCGCTCTCAATTATCGAGAGTAGGCCGGTGCTCCTGCAGTGGAAACATTAGAGGCCGGTACGGATAGTTTTAACTACGCTTCACAAAAATTGCGGGAGAAGTTTGTACCCACACTTCATATTTGACGACTCCGTGGCTTAGTTGGTAGTAACCCTGCCTTCGAAGCGAGGGGTCCCGGGTTCGATTCCCAGCCGGGGCATACTTTGTGTGGTGAGCATAAAGTTTGTTCTCGGGTCTTGGGCGTTTGTCTTGTGTTTCTGTGTTTGTCCATGCCATTTGCGACACAGGGAATCCTAGTGCAGAGGTATGAGTGTGTAAACGCTATTATATTTTAAACCATAAGTCTACATCATGTACGCCGTATTTGCCAAACACACTGACCCAGCGACCTTCACATCTGTTTTTGAATCATCGAATGACTGCGCTCAGTACCGGTGGAATTACATTAGTATGCTCCACATCCGGACAAGGTTAGTCTTTGTGGGTGTGTTTTATAGTTGCTCGCGTCCGTAGGTGAATACCCTCAGAACACGTACGAGTATCAGTAGAACTTGAGGTTCGCCCGGAGAAGTACTGCCTCCACACCTGGTAATCGCGAAGCAGTAGTGTAATTGCATTGCTTTGTTCCGGTGAAATCACACGAACGATGCGATTTGGGTCTTATCATACTTCAGTTGAGGAGGACCTGAGTCTTAATAATGCGGAGGACTTACATCAGATGGGCCTTCAGCTCGTCCCGTCACTTAAGCAGTATAAAAAATATCCTTGATCGAGATATGAATGTGCCAATATAAATATTTTTTTTTATTTTTTATATTATTTGCATTCCAATGACGCTGGATTCCTTTCCTTGAGTATACTTTTACAATATAGATAGGCATAGCCTGCCAATCAAAGCCATTATAATTATTAATATATACATCAAAATATCACCACAACCGCAACCCGCAACCATTTACTTAGCTTAAATTAATGGTCGTTCAATCTATCGGTTCGTTCAAGTGAAAATTACAGGTAGCTTGATCTACAGAACTGCGAGTAAGTTGTCAAAGTTGGTAGTAAATTTTGAAAGGGTTGGGTACGCTTAGTTGAGTCAAATTGTTTTGACATGTTCATATATTTCAACTTAGTACCACAAGTCCTTGAAGTATTACTAAACTGTACCCTTACGAAACATTACCCGCGATTGGCCATCGTACGGGAATACTTCACCCTTTCGGGATAAAAAACCTTTGTGTTAATCCACGATATGAACAGCACAGAAGATGACAAAAAGGCTTGGGAATGAATTTGCTCCACTCTAGACGCAGGACCATATTCGCGAATATGTAATACTGTCTCCGAGGGGTTTCTTGTCTGCTTCTTCCCCTCGGGTTGGTCGGTTAGGGTTGGAACAGACGTAAACTTAACAAATAAGATAAGCTTAAACATGAAAACTGACTGTAATTTGACATATCTGTATGCATGTAATGTGCCTGGGGAGTTCCTGTGACACGTTATATGCTCACGAATATGTGCATGTGTAAAATTTGACGTGTCCAAATGGTACTTGAGATCTAAAGGAATAAATGAGTTTGAGTTTGAGTTTGAGTTTGCAAAGCTACTTCCAACTGAGCTGTGAAGCCAGTCGTAGATTATCAAAGAAATAAATATTATCAAAATGTTTATACAACATACGTTTACTTGCAGCTTATCTGTATTAAGAAATACAAGCATATAAACATATATTTATATTCACTTGCGTATATTTGTATTCAGTTTTCTATTTCCGTTTGACTTGAAAAATAAATCCAATCAGAGCGAACTGTATAAACAAAAATAAACCATATCATAGACCCTACAAACATAATACGAAGATTGAAAACGCAAATAGGCATTCTTGTTACTCGTGCTGTTGTAATTGTGTCGAGAACGAAAGTGTTTGCATCAAAAATAATAAAAAAACAATTTAATTCTAGAGCTTAGGGATATTCACTCTGACTCCGACTCCGAATCGTAACGATTCATACAAAAAATTACTGATTTCGAAAATTTTACTTTGATAATTTTAATATCCATTTTTTCGCCCTCAGTGATCGACCTTAGCCCTATCAAATAAAAAAGTATTCAGTTTACAATTAGTGAAGACATCGCGTAACAAACATAAAAAAAAACATATAGTCAAATCTAGGATCTCTTTCTGTTTTTGGATTCGCCTAAAAAGAGCGACATTTGATATCCCATTTATAATGTTTTCATTATAACTTAAACACTGCACTGATATGCATTTCGTTTTATCCATCTGCATCATGCAAATATTACGCCAATCTTATTTTTTAATGCGCACTCTGCTTGTCTATAGACGAACCATAGGGTTAAAATATCTGTGGCCGAACTAAGGCAGCGTATACGTCTTGTTTACGGACGAAATTATTAAGCCCGAGCATATTCTTCGACGCAAGCGCAGCCTTTTTTTTTTTTTTTTTTTTTTTTTTTTTTTCCGTGGAGAAATGTCTTAGCATACCGCCCTGCCACGGGGAGACAGAGCGGTTATGTGGGACTACCCACTAAAACTCCACGGTGTCCTCCTCTGCCGCTTAGTGGCGGGAACACGGGAACGTTTATACACACATCCGCGATCCCGCCGCAGCTGCCCGTTTCCGGACCCTCCTTGGGATGGCAATGCCACCATCCTCCCTCGCCACGACACGCCAGGACACGAGGCGCGTCGCAACCACCTCGGGGACCATGCCAGCGATAGGACGTCAGACTACCCCGTGTCAGACGCCCTAGGTCCCCATGCGACGGGTCAGATATGTGGCCCCGTCGCCTGCCACTACGGCCGCAGAGGATAGGGAGAGTGGCGCCTCTCAATACCAACACTCCTCTTCCCCTGCGGCCCCACCGCGTCCGCCATCAAACGGTGGCGACCCCGCCGTGGCCGCGGAAGGTAGGGAGAGCGGCGCACCGCTATACCGGCACTCCTCTCCCGCCGCGGCCCCTAACCCTCAGCTGCGGTGCCGCCCATACGACACCGCAGCCCGCCTCAGTTGCGGTGCCCCCCATAAGGCACCGCCACCTACTGTGGCCGCTCCTAGTCGGCTTGGAGGCAAAGCCTAAAGGAGCAGCCCCTCCCGGGTTCCTCTTGGCTTCACCGTGGGCAGCCCAACCACGGTTACTAAGCCCCCCCGCCCCGACAAGGCGGGAACCCGCGGGGGGGACGCAAGCGCAGCCTGCCAACTGTCAATTTATTCATATAGGTTATAATATGAAATCTGCTCTGTCTCGCGCTGCGTATGTAACGCCTACATCTCAGCATGATTTACTACTAATTATGTAGGAAAATTATTTAAAAATGGGAAACAAAGCCAGGCTTATTCGCACTGACATCATTATTACAACTTTCCAAAATCACTTGCGAGTTTCCGGATAATACAGCCTAAGAGTGTTTGCATCAAGTACAGCAAAATTATACGAAGCCACTTCCTAACTCCGACGAACGCACCACTCTACAGTTAATCGAATACACGGCTCAGTGGCCACATGCCTTTGTTGCCTTTAATTTGCAAAGGCCTATTCGTGGACGATAAAAAGGGAAACTTTGTTACTGGAGCTCTCAGCGCAGTTCATTTAGAGTTTTATTGGATCAGAGATGCGAGCTGTTTCATTTAGCCTTGCTTGCAAATATTGCTATAAAATGCTAGTAAGGCTATTATTACGGGGAGTATGGAACAAATGGATTTTCCAGTTCCATATTCATGCAAAAATTAACAACATATGTCATTAACTGGAATTGAATTTTGATTGAAGCTTGATTAAGTGACGTGATTGACTTACATTATTATACGTACAGATTTGGTCATATCGCTTGATATAATAAAAAACAACGTTAACACACTCATACCTCTGCAGTAGGATTAGGAATAGCTCAAAAGGATTTGACACATTTTTTTATCTGTTAGTCACAGTGAAATCTCTTTATTTACTTTTTAGAATGTACTCTTTAGAAATGATCTTTCGCACCGCTAATTAAAAACGTCTTCTAATTGAAAAAATCTATGCAAAAAAGCATTTAGAGTATCGTTGTAAACGATAGAAAATAAATTTAATTGTTTCTGGACAGCGAACTCAAAAACAATTATTTAAATACCATGATTTATCAAGGTGAAAAGATCAGAGATTTTATACACAGAGTATAATTTGATAAAATGATAAGCCTTGTAAAATTTTAGTCTGGTTGTACAACAAAGAATTTCCGTGGTTTCCCTCAAACATTCGTTATACAGACGAGTTACTCTTTACTGATTGAAACAAGCATATTTCTTCAGAAACATTATCTTTGATATTAATGAGGCTAACAACGTAAGCAAGAAACATTTTTTCCATAAATTTTCAGTTAGCATTTACTAACAGACAGACTGGTAGTTGCGCTTTGAGAGTAAATAAATTGGATTTGAATTTCTCAACAAAAGTACTTATTTGAATAATACGATTTCGATATCGACAATTAATATTCTTCTTTATCAATACTATAAACATTTTCAGCCAAGTATCTTCCATCCATACCATCCAACCAGTCAAGAAATTTAAAGAAAGGGGTTATCGAAAAGCAAGATTAAAAAGTAATCAATGGATTTCAAAATGTTATACAAGTACCAATTACAAGAAACATTACACTACGCTCTTGACCTTTTTCTTAAGAATTTAGTACTTGCTAAAGTAGGTATATATTTATTAAAAAAGTGACGTTTTTAATTTTTTTTAATAATTCGCCGGTAATTCTATATTTTTTGACTTAACCTTGACTTAAACATTGTGTTCGCAATTTAAATAGATCAGTGATAAAATCTCACAAGATCTACGATGAACCGTTCAAAAACTATTCTTCCTTTCGTCTTCTCTTGTTCAAAATTTATCGGCCAGTAACGCGAAATCATAACGGTAAATTCCACACAAACTTGAAGTGATTTAGCGCCTAACTAAAATTGACTGAAACATGCATCGAAAGGTTGCAAACAGGGCTACTCAACACGTTTAGGCTCACCGATTTAGGATAAAAGCGAGGGCAGTCGAGCGGCCTGTCACGGCCCGTTGGGCCCGAGCTAATTTTATACGGCCCTGTTTGCTATACAAGCGGAATTTTAAACGATATTGTGGAAATGTGTTTGATTTGGGTTTTTACGTGTGTACATACGCGCTTGAAGCGTTACAAAATTTGACACTACAAAAAGACTAATCTAATCCTCATGGTGTTTCAGTTAGTTGACACAGTTGTCGGCTCCGTAGCATAGTAGACCTGCCTTTGTAGCGAGGGGTCCTGGGTTCGATTACCGGCCGGGGCAGATTTTGTGACGAGTGTTAAATTATCCATGCCACCTGCAACTCAGGGAATTCTAGTGTGGATGCGTGTGTAAACGTTTATTTTCACCGGCGAAATGTGTGTTATAAGTTTGTAGTGTGTATCTGTGTGTCTGTCTGTAGCATCCTAGTTCCCAAACGAATTAGCCGATTTTGATGCGGTTTTAACTGTTTAAATGGTTTTTAGCTAAAGATCTGTTCACGCGTTTGATGATCATCAGCTCATTACAAGTACAAGTCGGGGGTTTTACATTTTAGTAAGATGATTTTTTTTTTACAGTACTCCTAATACCGTACCAGCCTCTATTGTTCCCACTGCAGGGACACCGGCCTACTCTCGATAATTGAGAGCGAATGGGCTCTGATCTACGGGAGCCCAATCCGGATTGATAGATGTCACATGTCGTCGAATTTTTGGTTCTAAGACATGCCGGTTTCCGCACGACGTTTTCCGTCACCGTTTTGAACGTGGTATTGCGCACAAAAATTTTTTCAAGTGAAAAAATAATGTACTCCTAATGTTACTTACTAAATTTGAATTTTAATAAAATATCACAATTACAACAACTTTGTCATTTCTATAAAATTTCTTTAAAATGTTATTCGCGGTTATTGCTATTACCGTTCTGGTTTTCACTTGACGCGAATTGTTCCAGATATATTTCGAGTTAGAGCTAAAATGTTCCTCGTATCTCGTTTATTTGATTTTAGCTAACGATTTCAGTTCCGCCTGGCTGCGAAACTAGCTTCAGTTGTTTGTTGCGCTACGTTTCGACAACTTTGTTAATTGGAACTGTAGTGTGTTTTTGAATATCGTAGAGGAATTCGTGAAATAACTAGGAGGAAACATTTATGAAATTTCTGTTTGACTCTGTGGAACAGAATAGCAGTAGCTCATTGACACGTACTTCCTTATGTCAAAGTCAAAGTCAAACTCATTTATTCCTTTACTTCTCAAGTATCATTTGGATCATTATATGATCATTATTGGATTGTTATGATATGTGCGTTTGTAATGAAAAGACGTACAATAACCCTAATCGAAACTTGTAGTGACGAATCGCAAAAATATAATAATATTATACTTCGTTAAAATCGAATGACCTTACAACGGCGATAAGTCGATTCACCCTGATTCAAATTTTTCGACGTGTTTGCTTTTGCATTTTACCCATTTCATTAATGTGTAGAAAACGTTTTTCAATATCGGCATGTAAAAACATTCATGATTTCGGTATTTTGCTGTGTGCAGAATGTTAGCGATAAAATATTTTTGTTGTAAATATGAAAGCGTTTTGATTGTTGATTCATCAAAAGCTTCATAAAAATCACTTGCCTTGAATCACGATAGATTTGTTCAATAATTAATATCTTGTGTAACGAAGTTATGAACCATGTCCCGGATAGGTGTACTAACACCTATCCGCGACCTGGTTCATAAAATATTTTTAAGCTTGTTCTAAATATGTATAAAATATTTCAATTTTCAGCGATACAATTCTTAAAAGTAGAACTCTACAAAATACTGTAGATCTATCTGTTCCTGGTTCCGAAATTGCAGTGCACCGGCTTTCTTGTTTAGAATTTTTGAATCGTGAGATTGCTTCGGGTGAAAACAATCGAGATCCTTCATGGAATGTCTTTCTCGTGAAAATTTTCTGTATCGCTCTGTTTTTACGATTGCAAGCGGATAATCACAAAGTTAAATTACGCTTGTTAAATACCAGACTGATTTCTTTTTGTTTTTGAGGATATATTTTTACCCAGTATATTTGGTTAAGAATTCATTGCTGTATGTTCAAAAATGCCTCAGTTTTTTTTTAATACGATATATTTATTCGAGGCCATATTTTATTTTTATTCCGTCAAAATGCTTCGGACATGGATATTCGACTTCTAAGCATGCCCTCTTACTTACAAGTAAAGATACTACGGATATTTTCTTAGCTTATGATCTATATAATATTATGTGCTATGCGCTCATGGCAACCTCGACTTCTTCTACAAAAACTTTATTTTCATTGAATTCATAAGAATAAATCTTGAAAACGGCACACGTTCTTATAATACTAGTGATATTTTAGAAAAAGATCTTTATCTAGGTTAGATATGTACTTTTTTTCTGCAAAATCACATTGTTCTGTTTGCAACAACAACAAACATACTACTTGTGATCTTTTTATTTTTAAATGACGATTAAACCATGAAAACGAAAAGTCTCAAGAGCCTATTACATAATATATATGTGGTTCTGATATAATTGTTTACCTGCTATATTATAAATACTGTAACACAATATTTAACGTATTATTTGAGTTGGAACATAATGTGGCTTGTGTAAACCCGCAAGAGTAACTATGTAATTTACAAATCCAAATTGCGAAATATAATTTTGAGGAAAATTTAATCTTCTCGACGAAAACCTTAATTATTGAGCTTACATAACAAAGATGTTATTTTTGTTCATTGTGCTCGGCGCTTCGTAAAGTATTTCTATGACAGCCCCACTGTGACACATTGCGTTTTCGTCAACACAGCAACAATAATAGTCACTAACGGTAAATACAGTCAAGAAATTGACAGAAGTGTAGGGTTTCATGGCGGTTTGGTAGATATAAAGAAGTGATGGTCCAATTCCATTTATATATGACTCCATATTTATTCACATTAACAACTTCACCTATCGCTGGGACGACTGCCGCCAACAGCTACAGT
Organism: Aplocera efformata; assembly: GCA_921293045.1. NCBI lineage: Eukaryota > Metazoa > Arthropoda > Insecta > Lepidoptera > Geometridae > Aplocera > Aplocera efformata. The sequence goes on from OV121057.1 coordinate 7,648,940, forward strand.
TTCTACTATTCAGCAAAACAACTACTCTATATTCTGTAGCATGCCGCTACAGTAGGATAATATACCTATTACTTTTTTTTTAGGGTTTCCTACCCAAAGTATAATGGAAACCTGACCTACTTTTTTACCCTAGTCTTAAAACCCTTTAACCGTATTTCTAAGTCTACAATTTATGCCTGTTATACATTATTGATTTACCGGCATTAAAATTTCCCGCCCCGAATTTTTTTAGAAATCGTTGGTTTGTAATCCTTAAATGATCTAGATGTAACAATAGATGTGAAAATCCGTTTTTTAACTAAATTTTATGAACTTTGGCTGCTCTCGCATTTTTTCATATGTTGGACAAATTGACAGTTTGGCAGACTGATTGGAGAAGCATCAAGCAATAAGCTCAAAAAATGTATTACTTAAGAAAACACCGGTATGTATTGCCTTTTGATTAAACAAAAAGGATCAAAATGGTAACACTATAAATAGACAGGATTCGTCATGAAATAATAATTTCAAATTGAATTTAAAAGTATTAACATCAAAGCATTTATTTCATGTGCCCAAAACGTTGCAGCCCCGTTCCAAGTGACGGTCGCAACGGATTACTTGGGATTTCTCGTACTTCAGTAGGTGAATACCTAAGCTACATAAAATAAAAGAAACAAGACTTCTTGTCTTGTGAAGTGAATCTTCTGTTCGTAACTATATTGTGACCGAACAAAATAAAGGAACAATAAGGTGGGCGTAATTCCATTTGATGAGAGAAATTAAATTTCTCTACTCATGAGGGAGGCTGTTATTTTCATTCGCCGACCACGTTAGATAAAGCTTTGGGATAATTTCATTTTCAGATCAAGCACGGGGCCTGTGCAATGAAATATTTAACCTTGTGTGGTGAACAAATTGTCCCGTTTTTTATATAATTAAAGAGACGGGAACTGATATCCTACCTGATTTTAAATGGTTACCGCATGGAAAACCCAAGACACATCGTTCGTTACTTTGAAATGGGGATGTAATATCTCATGTACCTGCATGTATTGATGCACTGACGGCTCCGTAGCTTAGTTGGTAGTAGCCCTGCCTTCGAAGCGAGGGGCCCCGGGTTCCGGTTTCCCGGCCGGGGCAAACTTTGTGTGGTGAGCATGAAGTTTGTTCTCGGCTCTTGGATGTTTGTCTTGTGTTTCTGTGTTTGTCCATGCCATCTGTGACACAGGGAATCCTAGTGCAGAGGTATGAGCGTGTTAACGTTGTTGTTATGTATCATGTATTTCACCTAAACCCGCACCTTCCTACCAGAACTTCTAAATGAGTCTGCCATTGGTTCAACGTTTTAATAAGCAATTTAGGATTCTTTCGCACCATTGTTGTTACTCTTATACGGACGCGAGCAACATGGGTCCCAAGATTTAATGTAGGTATGTTTATTAAGGAAATTAACATGTGTAGAACGTTCTTTGTTTATTTTTTTTAGGGATAGGTAGCCAGCAGCGTCTGTCCTGCGTTGAATTGTGTAATAAGCTCTCTTAAAACACCCTATTTACTCTATTTCTTACAGACTAAAAAAATAAATAGGTTATGTATCAATTATTCAATTTTTTTGTATGACTTTCCGCTATTTGTTCGCCAATAAGGACCGATATAGATAATTCTTTTTTTATTTGATAGGGTGTACAGTGTATTGAAATTTACAGTGTATTGAAATTTACATTTACAGATACAGTGTATTGAAATTTTCCCCCTTAAAAAAGGGCGAATAAGGGATGAAAGTATTGAAATCAATTTATTCGATTTTTAAATCAGTCTAACAATTGTATAATAACGTGTTGTATAATAAATTTTATCTAGTTACGCCATTTTGAATACATCGAGATGGTTTGAACAGAAGATTATATCGCAGTTATGTTCTTATTTCTGTGACACCTTTTATTATCATTAACTTCAGCAAAGCGTCCTACATGTTCGACAGCTAGTGCCCGACTGCCGGAACCCCCACCACTTCCGCCTGACCGGAAACGGAAGCATTCTGACGTAGGCGTCCTAGTTTTATGGCACGATTACTTGAATTGTTGGATTTTATGCCGTTGGTAATTTTATGTCCTTTTTATTGTACTGTGGTTGTCTTGGTAAAAGTAAAATGCGAAGAAATTGTAGGTAGTTTCTTCGGGACCATTTATTTTGTTTTTGGTAACAGCCGAAACAGACCGGTGACAACGATTAAATACTGGGTTTTATTGTTGTTAACGCTGTTTGGGCAGGGAAATTACATGAAAGGAATGCTTCAGTGTCCAGAGGAATAAATAAGTATTCATTCAAATAAATGTGTATGTCCATTTCACACAGTGCTATCTTGCCGAAACTTAGCAAAGTTAACTAAGCTAGTTTCTGACATTTTTCTCTGTCAAACATAGTTTGATTTCTACTGACTGGATGTTAATATAAATTACATGAGATTCATATTAACATCCAGTCAAAATCAAAGCCAAAAAGCAGAAAAGGCACAAAAGGCAAAACTATCACCATCTGTACTACGAGGCTAGCCATATTTTTCTCTTTTCTTTTATCGCTTTCGAGGATTTACATCCCCGTCACAAGTAACTGATGTGACTTGAGTCTTCTCACAAATAGTTCAGGGAGGACCTGAGTCGTATAACTGTTCTATGGGAAGGTAACCATTTAACATCAGTTTCATTGAACAAAAATGTTATGCCTTATTTACCACACGTTAGAACGACTTGTAAGTAATTTTTTTTCAGTCTAAGTCTCCCAATAATAGCGTTGGAAATGAAAGAATTGCGGATGCTATGAAACTAGGAAACGCTTTCAGCGCCTCGCCGTTCGCTCACATTGACATTGACAAGGAAATGTATAGATGAAAATAAGAAAGCTGGTTCTTAATAACAAAGAAATTTTTTTTTGATGGGATTTGAAGCCCACCTGATGTTAGTAACATCTTCAAACTCATTCATTTATATATCAATTATCGTTTAGACATGTCAAATTTTCTACACAAAAGTAAAAAAATTCATAAGCGCTTCAGTGTCACAGGAGCACATTACACGCACACAGATATGTCAAATTACAGTCAGTTTTCATGTTTTAGCTGAACATCTGTGACAGTTTGACTCCGCCCAAACAACAGCAATACAACTTAAGTCCTCCCCTACCTAAAGTCATATTCCGTGGCGCCCGACATCACCTGAGTCATCATATTTCACCGGCGCCCACACCCTTTCACATTGGAAGCTTATTGTTTCTAGTTGAAAATGTTATCTTTTTTAATGGTATCTTAAACAGCCAGGTACAAACAGTACATCCAAATAGATTCAATAAGAAGCATGTACATATAAATTATGAAAAAGTTTCCAACTTATTTCATACAAAAAAAGAACAACATTTTTTCATACAAAACTTACTCTACGAACTTTTAATTACCAAAAAAGAACTTTATAAGTACTCTGTTAGTAATTTGGGTCCTTTAGTGCCAGCTATGTAATAATTGAAGTTGATTTTTTTGATTTTTTTGTTTATTCAATTTTATTCAATTAAGCAAACAAGTTGAAAGGCTGTTTCCGCATAAGCTACGACTGATGGCAAATGGATGAACAGAATGTAAGAAAGGCGATCAAAACTGAACATGGCAGGTAATGCGAACACGCGTGAGCTCTGTACGAGGAATACAGGAATGAGAATAAAAATAATTTTTACGATCAATTCTTGTATATATAATAATATATATAATATTACATATACATTTACTTCGCCCGTCTCGAAAATAATTCTAACGATTTGGATGAAATTTTGTGTTTATATACGGATAACATTTTAAGTTTACCTGTATAATTGTATTTATTGTTAAACACATTTCTTTAAAAACAGCCAAATTCGATCGACTGTCGCCGATGCAGTGTTTGAAAATAACGATACTAGAGTTTTATATAGAAATAAATAGCAATTGCTATATGGTCTCTTGATCAAGAAGAAAACAGGAATAATGATGAAGACAGGATAATGTATCCAAGTACAATAATTTTTTAAGAATCCATTGGAAATAAAGTATTTTTGACTTTGACTTATAAATAAATTGGTCTCAAAGTTTAGCACTTTGAGAATTCATTTGTTCTTGTTTTTTAACATGCCGAAGACTTCGATATGTGGTATGGTGCAGGCCAGCCGTGGACTATAATAGGCTGAATTTGAATCATATGACATATAGAATTACTTTACTTTATTGTACACCAACATCAAAAGTAATACAAAAGTAAATACAACAGATAGGTGGCACAATGGGCGGCCTTATCGCTAAAAGCGATCTACAATATATAGATAACATATAGATTCAATATTTGAATATCCAATAACCGAGAAAAAACTCATCACAAGAGACGTTCGCGACGCTGGCACGGTTCCGGCTAATTTAGCTGTAGATTCGTCAAGAAGTTATGTTGTTGTATTGCTGAAAGAAAATACCCTTATCTAATAGGAAATACCTGGCACATCTTGGCGTCACATCAACCTACATACTTATCTCAATCTCCCATCTACCAACACCTCTGTCATCGTACCCGTGACACCAACTCTGAATGGCGTTTCCTACCATTTCAGCTCCAAAGATAAGAGTAGTTTTGTGTTTGCTCAGGATTTTGCGTTTGATTACATGTATTCTTAGTAATAGCATTCAGTGTTGCCAACCCGGTATACATTTTTCGGACTTAATTGAATTAAAAATTCAAATTAAAAATTTATATTGTACATCAGAATTTAGTTTGACCGGTTGCAGATTTTCACTTTTTTTGAAATTTCACATTTATTTAATTTTAAACATCTGAATTTAGTTTGACCGGTTGCAGATTTTCACTTTTTTATGTAACAATTGTGACGGTGATGATGACGGCCCACCTGATGTTAAGTGGCTACCTCCGCCCATTACAACAATAATACGAGTTAGGTCTCCCCGACGCAAGTATGAGAAGATCCAATATATGAGTGCACCACTGCTTATGCATTATAATACAATATTCAATAGAAAACTTCGATCACAAATTTTAGTTCTTTCTCTATTGTTTCAGACCTTCAGTTTCCCATAGACGTTTCTGGCGTCCAAAACGACCACCCATTCCTGGATCCAGACTCCATTCAGTCACTGTTCAGGCGTCTGACCGCGCTGAACCGATGCGCGAACATGAAACTGGAGCATCATCATCATCAGAAGAGATCGGTATGTTTTATTAGATAATACATATTCAAGGACATTATACACAGCGTCATCTAGCATAGCTTGTCACTATGGGAACAGATTAATACAATGCTTTACACAGTATTTTTTTGTATAAATCATATTAGTATTATAAATGCGAAAGCTTATCTGTTTGTATGTTTATTTCACCTTCACGCCTCAACGGCAAAGAACAGGATGAAATGTGTTAAGAAGTTAGCTCAATAATTATTATTAACGTAGGCTACTTTTTATCCCGAAAAAGGGAAATATTTTTTTTTAGTGACTTGCTAAACATGCTCAACTTTTATTAGGTTTTTTTATCGTCTCGTGCTGATTTTTTAACAGCGGGTATTAACATATAATACATTATTATTATATAATACATTATACTGTATAATACATACATTATACATTATAATACATATACATTATACATTATATAATACATTATACTGTATTAACATATAATACATATTATATTTACGCCCAAAAATTGAATAATAACCTATGTTTATCATACAAATGTTTATCCTTATTGGTAATTTAACCTCCGGCGCAGAGGGAAAAACTTGAGCTGTGAGGCCAATCAATGGACGTAAAACGGATATTCTATTCATTTGCATTTAATTATACGATAATCAAATATCTCATCTGAATCGCAATTAGTCCGCGTAGATTTCTTCAATTTCGACGATTTACTATCACGAAATTGTGATTTATTTCCCGCAAAATCGATAATTTGCGAAATTTTAATTTCTGCGAAGTTTTAATTAAAATATTTTAAATAAGTGTTGATAATTGATCTGGCGGAGTGAAAGTGAAACGTTAGATTTAATTGAAAATCTCAACCTAAAACAACTTTTAGGAATTCTGAAGTTAATTTTGTGTGATAACATAATTGCGAAGAAAGTAAGCTGCCTCCAATTTTGCAATATTACTTCGAAAATGAAGAGCGTTCGTTACTGCTGACGTTCGATTCGCAGATCGCTGGTTCTAATCCAAGCGAACACTATTATTACGCTTGAACAATTTATAAGTCCTGGAAACGGTGAATAAAAAGGATTCTAGCATTTACTGGAATTAAAATGTTCGTCTCAACACAAAGTGCACAAAGCAATGCGACTAAGTCATTCTTATACTTCGTTTGGGGATCCGAGTCATATTCTGGCTATGGGCGGCGATGACTACTTAACTTCAGGCTCGTTCCGTTGCTTTAGTTGTGATAAAACTGGCTGGCAGCGCATCGGTATGCCTCTGGTCTGCTTCTGGACCGCTGTGAACACATTGCGTCAGGTGGCCCGTAAGCTCGCCAACCAATAAAAAAACCACCACCATGATGGGCAGTTGTCTAATAAAAATACCTCGCTCCCACTGGTCAGAAGTAGGCAAATGTCCACATTGGTCATTGCGAACATTAGGGGTTCATACGGTTAACAAATTTCCTGTAGAGTAACCAACTGATTTTCGATTCCCACCCGGGACCAAAATTTAGCACAACTATTTATTATATGTACATTCATGTATCATTTGAAAACTCGACAACAGAGTTAGCCACTTACCTATATCAAAGAAGAATAATCAACGTGCAGCTTTTTTTTTATATGACCTCCTAAAATGCTCCCGTTAAAGATTGTTTGTATACAAGTATTTTTTACAAATATTTGCCCTGGGTGGGAATCGAAACACGACCCACAGCGTAGAATGCAAAGCCACAGTGGCGGATTTACAAATTTTCAAGGTATAGGCTGAATAGTTTTTGCCGCCCTTGCCTCAACAATTGTCATATCATACATTATTTTTACAATGCAACAATTTCGTTGAAATAAAAAATCATCGTCATAGGAAAATCTTTTTGATCCCCAAATTTGCCGCCCCCAAAATATGCCGCCCTAGGCTCGAGCCAACTCAGCCTGCTGGTAAATCCGCCACTGCAAAGCCAACTGAGCTCTCAGGCCAGTAAAGTTATAGATATGTTGAGGTAAACTTGGTTTATTGATTTCATTGCTACTGTTAACTCAACGATCAATTAGGAAAGTCGTAGACGGTCGTAAACGGTCTCCATTTCCAATGGAAACTAAATACTTGTACTTGGGTAATAAACGTTTGTTTATATCTTTCATTTATTCTAAAACTTGTGAAAGTTTGGGGGGTCCAGTTGCTCCCTTTGATTCACTACACATAACCGGGGTGGTGCTAATGGAGCAACCAAAAGTAGCAGTAGAACTTGTGCCAGTTTTGTCCAGTGAGGTACTGATACCACACCTGGAATCTGCCGTCAAGCAGTAGTGCTCGCATGAGACGTATTATCCCCATCTCGGGTGATGGACGCAGCAGGATGTATGCGGTTCCGTGGCTTAGTTGGCGGCTCCGTGGCTTAGTCACACACGTGGTAGTAGCCCTGCCTTCGAAGCGAGGGGTCCCGGGTTCGATTCCTGGCCAGGGCACACTTTTTGTGGTGAGCATGAAGTTTGTTTTCGGGTCTTGGGTGTTTGTCTTGTGTTTTTGTGTTTGTCCATGCCATCTGCGACACAGGGAATCCTAGTGCAGAGGTATGAGTGTGTTAATGTTGTTGTTATATCTCTGTAGCCGAATGCTGCAAATATTTAAATGGTGACATCGAGCTTAATTAAAAAAACGTTTTAATTATATTAATTACATACAGATCGGGTAAGATAGTAGTGAGATAAATGTTACGTAATTTAATAAAAACATAATTATTTAATGTCGACATTGGTGTTGCAATCAAAAATGCAAAAGATATAAAGATTAAGAGTACATGTATTTTGTATATTTTGGTTATGGTCATGTTGCCAAAATAGTAGAGAGCGTGGTGGCCCAGGGGCATAGACGCCGACTTTCAATACCACGTTCTCAAAACGGTGACGGAAAACATCGTGAGGTAACTGGCATGTCTTAGAACCAAAAATTCGACAACATGTGACATCTACCAATCCGGATTGGGCTCCCGTGGTGATCAGAGTCCATTCACTCTCAATTATTGAGTGTAGGCCGGTGTCCCTGCGGTGGGAACATTAGAGGCTGGTACGATAGTGCCAAAATATTTATCAATTTCTTATTATCTAATTTATGCAAAGACCTGCTCTATGCCCATGACTCTACATCTAAACTTATCGCTTACTACATAATCATTTTTGCACTTGGATTCCCTATATCTCAGGTAACCTTATCCATGACCTGTATGTAAAGACCCAAACTTCAGAGTCAACTCACAAATATAAATTTACAAAACAAAACTCACAAATCATGGTAAATATCTCGGTAACACGAATAATAATACAACTCACAAATGTTCACCAGTCGGGGATCTATCTCGGGCTTTCTCACTTCGAAGGCAAGATTACCAGCTACCGTCAGCTCCTAAGCAAGCAGCAAGCAGTTGTAAGCAGACACAACAACAGATATTATAATTAACTAATTTATCATTCATCAAACACTGTCGATTTCGTTGTTCAGTGCACAACTTCAAATCTGGGCCACAATATCCACCCAAATAGGCAGTTATGTTCACTCTTGTGTAAGATTGAACGATGACATGATCGAGGAAATCAATTTTATAGAACCGATACATTATTTAGCGCTCTCTAGCTTCTGGGTGCCTGGTTGCTCGCGCCCTCCAGCCCCTGCTCGGTGCGAAAGGAACAAACGGATGTAGCATTAGAACTTACGTTCTTCCGGTACTGCCACCACACCTGGTAATCCGCGGTGGATTAGTAGTGGCGCATTTGTGCTGCTCTCTTCAGTTGAAAGGTACCACTGCCGGTACAATTACTACATCCACGTGTCAAAATGACCTGTCAAAATGAAGTCTCATGCGCAACACGATGCGACTTGCATCTTCTCATGCTTCGGTGGGGGAGCACTTGGGTATTTTCGCTGTTACCCCTTAAGACTAACCCCTAACGTCACTATATTTTTTTTTAAGTTGGCCGTCACGTGATGCTCCGCAGATGTAAAACAACATCAAAGGTGGTGTAGAGGAGGAATGACGGCATGATCAAGGGCTATGTGTGTCTCTTTTTCTGCCAATAGATGTTTCACATCAAAAATCAATGGCATTTTAAATATAATATATATCATGCGCTCTCGTTTAGTTTATTAGAACCAGAAGAAGACAGCGTGTGTGAAATACATTACGTATTACCCACTAGTAATTTGTTCTTTGTTCATATTAATCGTAATTGAGATTTTCTGGATTTTATCTGTGATACATCGGAACAGAAGGGTAATTGTGCGATAAAGCCAGTGAAAATCTAATTATTTGTGATTAAGATCGGCAGTTAAGTTTCTTAATGATCCTTGCAAAGTATCCCGTTATCATATCTATTGTACCTAAATATTATATAATATCTTTCTTTATTGCCATTACGCATTATCTATCTACGCTATTATCGAGGAATAAATTGATTCAAAGTCAAAGCTAAAAATATTTGCAACGTCTCTGTTTTGAAATCAATAATGCACCTCAGAGATTACGCGTTCTTTTAAGTTTCGCGCTTATATCATTGTTTCTTTGATATCGTGGCCTGTATAGCCCATAAATAACTTCATATATATAAATATTCAGTACAAATAAATAAAGTAATAAATAAACATGGAAATTTCACACAGTGCCGTCACTATGGTTACCTAAAAAAAACATCAAAACAAACAAGACATTCTCTTCTACGGAGTGTAATTCCCTTGACCTTATCGTTATTGTAAGGCAGTCGCGCCTGAAATTGGATAGTGTACTGATGCGTTAATTAATGTGAACTATTTTGGAAATAAACTATTATTATTATTATTATTATAATTGTATACAATAATAAATTTAATTAATTATAAATCATCCTCACATATGGTGCGCAGACTTGGTCGCTCACTCACCGCCAAAAGTCCAACCTCGGGGTATGACAACGGAACGCATTATCTTGGGACTCAAACTCACGGATCGCATAAAACATCATATTGCCTTCCAAAACCCAAATAGCCGACGTAGAATTAAAAGTGGACCAACTCAAGTGGGACTGGGCTGGACATATCAGCCGTATGCCGGAAGAACTGAGGGCAAAGATCACCACTGAATGGTTCCCAACTAATGGACATCGACTGCGTGGAAGACTCAGACGCAGATGGCGTGATGAGTTAGACTCCAAAACTCTGAGACTGCTATTTGATACCAATTCAAAGGATTAGTATCAAATAGCTAAAAATATAATGCTTGGAAAGAGGGAAGGGAGGCTTTTGCAATGCAGTGGAAAATATCACGCTTAAAATAAATAAAAAATATAAACCACAATATAAATTTTAAAACTGATAGTTTTGGTTATGAACATTATTATGTTACCGAGATATTTACCATGATTTGTGTGTTTTATTGACTCCCGATATTTCGACGCAGTTACATGCGTCATGGTCGCGGGCTCACAAATCATGGTAAATATCTCGGTAACACGAATAATAATAAACCACAATAGGTTACATACTAGTTTTTCTTAAATGAGATACCAGAAATGGAAATCGAATAATCGGTAATAACATTGATTTAGAAATAGGAGGACCAAGGAGCGTACATTAAGAGGCCCAGGTTGTAATTTTCAGGAGAAACAGACGCCGGCAGTGTTCCATTCCATATTGTATACCGAAAGGAATCCTTTCATGTCACGAGCAGGTTCTATGGAGCCTTTAATATTTTACCATTCATTTCAACTCATACCTACTTAATAATGATATTTACGAAACCATAATGTATAATTTACAATGTAGCACCTACAACCTACAAATCTGATCCGACTCTCATAAATCGTTACCATCGATAAACGCGCAAAACAATAGCATCGTGGGCTGGGGGGGATTACAACAGGTAATTTGCATGAATCGCCTTCGATACAGCTTAATCGCGGCACGATGCAATGCCTTCGAAAATGGCGTGGAATTGTTAATGTTTTACGTAGTCATGTATAGTCATATAGATGTTCTCTGGAAGAGATGGCTTCCAGATGGAGATGGAGATTTTACTGTGTCTTATGTATAAAATTTTCTTGCTAATTGTATTTTTTGGGGTACAATAAAGTATTTTTCATTCATTCATATACGCATATGGTGCATTATTTAAAAATATTAAATAACTGATAGAATACATATTTAGTATAGTAAAATATATACATACCAATACATATAAAAAACCTAGATACAAAATAAAAATCTATATTCGTCACAAAAATGTTTGTCCTGGATGGAAATCGAACAGCGCAGAAGGTAGTGCTACAGACTGAGCTGAGAGGAAACAGGATAACAGTTCCCTGCTAAGCAGAATTTTCATCGAATCGAATCCTCAGAAATCGTAGTGGTACCTACTTGTGTCCTCGGCGTACAAAGTTAGTAATCTAATGTACAGAAATATGATCGGTGGAAAAGCCATGATCCCAGACATAGGTCAGAGCAATTACATGCAATTAAGAGGGGCACGAGATAATTTACTGACCTTGCTCACAAGTGTTGGTAATGTACATTAATAGCATATTGATTAATCTAGAAGTTATACGTGATAAATAAAATATTCTGTGTAAATAAGTTTTATATGTCATGTATTAAAAGTACCTACTATTTGAGTATAGTTATATGGTTATCTGGTATCCATAGTTCAAGCTCTGCTTAGTTTGGGGCTAGATGGCGCTGTGTGAAATCTCCATGAACATTAAATATTTATTGATTACTAGTTTTTCCCTGCGACTTTGTCTGAGTGTTCTTTCTTTTGAGTGGAACCCTTATCCTATTTTTAAAACAAAAGTAGGTTAAGTTAGTCCTTATAACATCTATGAAAGCTAGTGAAAGTCTCATCAAAAGCAGTCCAGCTGATTTGGAGATTAGCCGGAACAAACAGACAGACAGACAAAAAAATAAAAATTGAAAATTTAGTATTAAATGCTCGGGCTAAATGCATTCCCTTGGCAAGGAATTTTCGGTGTGACAGTTTTAGTTAAAAATGTGCTTTGACAAATCAGGTAATTAATGTTTTATCAAGTCACATCTTTTCCCATTACAAGAATTGACAAGATCTGATTAATAGCCATTGCAAAATTAATTTTGGGTAATCTTAAATCATGAAAGTGGAACGTACAATCGCTCACAAAACATTTTATAATAGAAATCTTCAATTTATAATTTATCTTTTTGTCTTTCATTTTATTTCTTCATTTTAAATCGTACTCAGTTCTATTAAAGCCAATCTTATAGTACTTTATTTATTTATTTAAATTCAATTAGAACGGCCTAAGTCATTTAAACTAATTATAAACACTCTATCTAACAATAATCATAAATGCCACTCGTCATGTAATACAATAGTCAAAAATACATTTTCCTCAAAGACCACGTCCCACATTCGAATTCATGAGAAATTGTTATTGTTATACTATTTATTATATTATATTTTAATGAATAATTTCATTATTCGTTTCATATAAAAATAATGTAGATCTATCTAAGAACAAAGGGTTTTCAGACGGAGCACGTCTTTCTTAATTATAATTGATCACTTTGAATCCTCAATTAGACCCATACACGCTCTATAAATATTTGTCAGCACGATTTGTAGGTCATGCTTTTTAATTTCCTAAAAAAAGAAGTATCATGCAAGCACCTTTTATGCACAAATTGACAGTGGAATATTTTTTCATCAATACCATCATGAAACGATAAAAACATTTTGCTTTCTAACATTTAATACGTCCATTTATTCCATCACGTTACGCCTTATTACCTGTCATCATGGAACCGTCAATGAATCTGTCAATATGACTAACGCGAGAATAGATATCAAATTGAATGAAAACGAGAATCACTTGTGCTAACGAGTGTCCAAACATCTTTTGAGATATGATCTGTCGGTTTGCGCACATCATCCCGACAAATTGGTTCTTAAAATTAGGGTTTTACTTCTTATTTCTGGTGAATAAGGTCTATATTTGAAAAAGTTATTTGTATCCCCATTTTTATATCAGTTATTTATATACATACAAAGATCTTATGAATGCGATGATATAAAAAAAGTTTAAAATAAAAGATAGAGTTTAAAATATGCACATTACCTAGAATTAGGCATTGTTTTCAATGGACGAACACAGAAACACAAGACAAACACCCAAGACCCGAGAACAAACTTCACACCACACAAAGTGTGCCCCGGCCGGCACACTTTGTGTGGTGTGAAGTTTGAAGTGTGGAACTCGCTTTGGAGGCAAGGCTACTACCAACTAAGCCACGGAGCTATCAAAACTCGGTTCAATATGACTAATCATGCAGCACTGTACCAATCGTTAATAGGACCATTGCAATCTACAATGAGCGAAGGAAAAAGTTACAAGAAAGCCAAATACGTAATTTCGTTTACTTGTATGACATATTGTTCCAGTTATTTAGATTTAAAAACCAAACTATTCAAACGATTTTGATGCAATTCCTATAGCATTCAAAAGTATATCTATACAAATAGAAAAAGAATTTTACAAATTGATTAATAAATGACAGAATACAGAAGTAACAAACAAAAAACTGAAACGAATTTAAATTTTAAAAATCATTCAGAAGTGGATTGAAAGTTAAAGCTTTTTAAGCTTATTATGATTGTTAAATACAATTACGTCTTGATTCCCAAGGGCACCTCGAGTATAATCCTGAGCAAATTAATCCTCAATGAGAAGCCATTTCAATTAAGACTTAACCCCATAGTCGACGGACATCAAACAAACCCAACGTAACTTAATTTAATTGAACTGAATACTAAGGAGCATTTTGACTGAGACAGAATATAGTGCTAGAGTAGATTACAGGTAACCTGAAAAAAAACGGCAGGTAGGAATTTTTTCTGTCGTCAAAAACAGATTATCTATTCTTTAATGTTTGTTTTGGGATATCTTGGCAGATTTGAACAACATTTTTTTATTTGACAGGATGTACTACAGATGTGGTCTTAAAAAAATTCTCACCTAAGGTTGAAAATAGGGGATGAGAATACTGAAGTCTCTTTATGCAAAATTTTCAGAACCTGACTTCAGTAAAATATTATTATATTTATTTTTAAATTCATTGCCAAATCTATTTGCAATGAATTTAAAAATAAATATAATTTATTTTCTTAAACATGTGTAAATTACATTGCAAGCAAAAGATCGTACATTTGAACACGACACAACACATTTCACCGAATCCAGTGTGCAAAATTGGTAAAATAATGGAACCGGCACCGGAACAAGATATAACATACTTATTTTTTTTCTTTTTTATATTTATAATTATACTAGCTGCACCCGAGTAGTTCCCGTTCTCGTGTGAATACAGGGATAAAATATACATTACTCGCTGATAATGTTTAAAGCTATAATACATTATCAGCGAATAACGGTAAAATTGGTTTTGTGTTTTAGCCGTGGAAGCGTAACAAACAAACAAACATATAAACTCACTTTCGAATTTATAATATTAGTTAGGATAATTATAAATCTTTTTACTACAGAAACCGTGACATTTACAACTTAAATTTGATTTATAGTTGATAGATCTTTGTGCCTGACTCAATAAATTAATTGAATTGAATTTGCATTATTCAGTTTCAATCTAACCCACCCTTAAACCGCGGCATAGTGTCTGATGTAAAAAGCTATCGGTCTGAATGAAGCTGTTACATCATTGAGGTAAGCAGCTTAATTGGAACCTTGTTGAAATTGAAGTGGAATCGAAGTTTTATTGTAATGGTATTTAAGAAAGTCAATTTGATTGTATCTTTAAGTTCCAGCTGATTAATGATGGCATAACAGTGGACCTTTACTACATACTAATGATCTCATCTCGCCCTAGACATATCTTGTTATCGCGGTCTCTCACCGAACGGTGCGGACAGAAGCTATACGTCGTAAAACACATAGAACCAAGAGGACCAAGTTCTACCACCCTTAGAATCCCTACACGTATCCCCTGGGTGGTGCGCAACGAAAAGTAGCAGTAGAATTTGTGCCAATATTTTCTGAAAAGGTACTGCCGCCACATCTGGAATCTGCCGCCAAGCAGAGAGCTTGCATTACTGTGTGTGGAAGGGTGTGTGCCGTTGAAATTACAAGCGCATACCACATCCCCGTCTCGGGTGATGAACGCAACGGGGGACGAATTGGGTCTTTTCATATTTTGGTCGGGGATAGCCTAAGTCGCATTGCTGTTGTTATGGTCTGAGGTAACGACTTAACATCAGGTGGGCATTCAGCTCCCTCTACTTTCGTTACGGAATCGCTGGACTCTCAATGGGAAACTTAAGGATCGTATGCTTGGAAAATCTTCAATGTAATCATACATCTTAACTAAATTACCTTGGATTAATACATAGGCTACTTTTTACCCCGAAAAAGTAGTATTTTTAGTGACTTACAAAAAAACAACTTTGTTTTTTCCAGTTGAAATTTTTAATTACATGATGCGCAAAATTACTTCAAGTAAACTTGACATTACGTAATAAGAGTTATCCGACACGGAATACGAGCAGAACAATTTTCCTCATTCAATTTTGGCCACTTCACTTGATTGTTTTGCTGGATGCTAATGTGGCCCAGGAGAGTTCCATGCAATGTAATCATGGAAGTACCACAGATCAAACGGTGTCTGTGAAGAATTTTGAACCGCAACACAAAATCATGAAGTATGAAGATCAAATCTTACTTGATCAAATTGCCTATTTGAAGTAAAAATAAAAGTTTTTTTGTTCCAATTTCGTTGATAATAATGGATTATATAATGATCTATGATAGCTAATTAGTTAATATAGTTTAATTTATATTTGTGTTGCATAAATCAGTATTTTACAAGATTACGGAGCTTTAAATTTAATTATGACCTCTAAATTTTAACGCGTCAAAACAATACCTGAGATCTAAAGACGAGAGGAATAAATGAGTTTGAGTTAATCTACTCTCAAGTGATATCTTCGGTAAAAGATTGTTTTATGTGATGCAGTTACGGTGACCTTGTGATAAGTGGTTACCAACGCCCATTACAATGGTAATCTAACCCCGAATAATACTTTGATCTTAGAATGAGTTTTATTCATCCTGCAGCATCCATCACCCGAGACGGGAATTAACGTATCGTATTTGATTTTACCGGCACCCAAACTCTTCCGCGGGAGCACAGCAATGCGAATGCACCGCTGCTTGACGGTGGATTACTAGGTGCGGAGGCAGTAATTCTGCGGACGAACTAGGCATGTTCTACTGCTACTATGGGTTGTTCCTTTCGCTTCAGGGGACAAGTTTAGGGATTCTGAGAATACTCAACTACAGATGCGAGTAACATGATCTCCCAAAGCTATATATCATGCTTAGCGCTATTGATTTAGCATTTACTATTCCGCATTGTGTACCAATGTTAATCAAGAATATTCTTTTGTTCTCAGAACGATTCAGATGACGACCAGTGCGCTCTCAGCGATAAGTGGCAGTATGAACGGAAGTCCAGGAGATGGTCGCGGGTTGTCGAAATCACGCCACAGGCACAAAGAAGGCTTCAGGTAATATTTATCTGTGCTTCGTCTGGAATTGTAGGATCATCAAATCGTACATACATGTATAAATTCAAGCATTGTCCCCTGAAAGGATAAGCAGAGCTGCAACGGACCACTTTTCACATTCATCATCTGCTTACGCATTCATTTAGTAAATAAAACATTAATATACAATACATAATTTATATCAGCCAGGACAAGAAACTTATACCAACGATAAAAACCAACAAGAACCAATTTAATTATGACTAGGTACCTACATATATATGGGTTACCTAGTATGAAGTTTTAATGTCATATTTTTCAAAAAAAGTTTGCTGACTCCGCATTTGAAAAATCATATCAAAGGACTCGACGGCATTAGAGAGCGTCATGGCCTTTGCCGTCACGGCATACGAGTCGGAACTCGGCTACAAAGGCGCGCCAAAAGAGTTTTCACATCATTGTACATTTACTAATAGTATTAGTTCAAGATTTCTCTTTTGATTGTGTTTTTCTTAATAGGTCATCGCAGCTAGAGCGATAGCAGAGAGGGAGGCGCGGGAAGCAAGGGGGGAGGTGGAAGACGATGAGGATGAGACGCTGCCCACCATCAGAGTGGGGCTGGTGGACGCTGATGGACACTACACAGATGTTGAACCTGATCTGTAAGTACTATACATATTCGTAGTCACTGTATGTTTTTTAAGGGATATACGTAATACACTCATACTCCTAGACTAGGATTTGCTATGTCGCAGATAGCATGGACAAACAGAGAACACAAAACAGAGACAAACACCCGAGACCCGAGAACAAATTTCATGCTCCCTACACAAAGTGTGCCCGGGCCGCCAAATTCAAAATACTTTATTTCCATAGAGTTCTTAAAAATACTTGAAACGTCACTTTTTTAATAATTATGTACCTACAAGATGGGGCAGAGCAAATAAGAAACCCCTAATGGAAGGATTACTTTCTTTTCGCGACCATGATCCTGTTTACAAACAATAAAATATTTCTTATATCTACGTATACATCTTGTCAATCAATATTGAAATGTTGAAATTATATTACAAGTTATTTTGCATGTCGTGGAGCAGAGTGATAACAGGCCATGATGAAAGTATTTAAAACAGATTTTTGGATTTTGGTATCAGTCACTTGTTTTATTTGATAGAGTATATGATATCCAAGAGTATATATATCCAAGGTGATCCCATAGAAACTTAAATAATATTTTTTACTTTTAGAAACAAGTCAATTTTACGAAAATGTAAAAATCCCTGTGCAATGGTAATGTACTGATATGAACTATATTTCTCCTCATTTCGCGTCGAGGGATAAAATGTAAAAGTTTTTTACAGCGTGCCGTATCTACATAAAACATAATGCTCTAGACGGACTGGGTATAAAAATTTTAGTAGAGGTCAAAAACAACAGTGAGTAATAACAAGTTGGTGGGAACCCTTGCAAGTACTTCGTTTGGCTAATTAATTAGATAGTAAAGCCATTGAAGTGCGAACACGATGTAATTACATCATCTCTTCCGTTATTATTTTACCTGCGGACATGGTGAAGATTATTTTATGTTAATAAAGGAACGGAAAGATTTTAAGTGGCAACCTCCGCCCATAACAATAGCAATACGACTTAGATAGAAGAGGACTATGTATGGGGTAAACGTTCAAGGCGAAACGTTTTGCGCTCGCACTCTCATTTTACAAGGTTTCAGGGGGGTAAATGAGATCTGGAAATAATTAATAATTAAAATCATTTATTATTCTTTTCCTTACCAGCCCACTGTAGGGATACCGGCCTACTCTCGACGATGGAGTGCGAAACCCAATCCGGGTTGGTAAATGTCACATGTCTTTGAATTTTTGCTTCTAAGACATGCCGGTTTCCTCGCGATGTTTTTCTTCATCGTTTCGAGAACGCGGTATTGTCCACATAAATTTTTCAATTGAAAAACTCATTTTTGTGCTTTTTCATTTGAATCAGCGACCTTCAGATTTAAAGTCGGCGTCTTTGCCCCTGGGCCACCAAGCTCTCTTATATCACTATTATTCCTTTCAAATATAAGTAGACTAAGAAGTAGGGGCACAACAAATAACGAAATCTTCTCATATTATACTGCTTACTTACTAACTAATTTGTCTACAGTGTATAATAATATACACACGCAGTTTAGAACAAAATCTCTTACAGTTCACAGAGTAATTTCAACAGTAATGTTAAAATATTATAATATGTTATCTGTGAAGATGCTAAATTCAAATCAAACATTGGTTCTGGATTTAAAAGCAAAGCATTCATTCGAGGATGGTTCACTGCTAGATTAATGAGTCGCAGATCACAGTGCAAAACCGTGATCAGTTTGAATTGCGTGTAGTAATACCAAGGTGATTTTATGTGCCAAGTGTCTATGGAAAAAATCTATTTGAGAGTCACTTTTAACGAGTCTAAACAATCCAACTTCATTTTGGGAGCTCTTTGTCTGTTCAGTCGAGCATATAACCTCAACTGGGGGTCGGCGAGGGTCTGCTAAGAATTCTAATCAAACTTGAGAGTACCTACTGCTTCTCGTTTGGGTTTAAAGATCTTGCTATTAAGTTTTTGATGAGTACACTCAATCTCAGATTCAGTTACGATTTTCAATAATATTTTTTTTTTATCAATTGGACGGTTTGCTTTAACTGTCAAAATAAAAACACCATGTACAATTTTTGGACTTTATTAGTCCATATCAAAAATCCTTTTTGATCATTATTGAGCTGTAAAATTTTCGAAGGTCTCTAATCCATTTCAAAGACTGTCTTGTCTTATTAAAAATAATTCCATTTGCTCAGTCCGTTTCAGTTTTTTAACTCTTCTATTACATTTAAGATTAAAGTAATTTTCACTACTAACGCGAGTGCATTACAGCCATTACACCTGGAAATCTGCTTGTTGGTATTTCTCCGGACGAACATGTTCTACTGCTACTTAGGGTTGCTGCGTTCACACCACCCAGGGGACACGTAGGGACTCAGAGAGTACTTACCTACGAACGTGAGCGACTGGATCCTCAAATTATCTTACTTTATACGAAACAGAACAATGTATTCCACTAAGTTTAATTTCAGTCTCGAACCATTAGAATCGGCCCCGATATAGCCCCACCATATTTGACTTTATAAATTAATGAAACTACTTATCGCAATCTTAAGTTATCATGTACCATTTATGCACAAATTATGGTGAATAGGCAATATAATAAGATAATGTCTTGCACCGATCAATCCAAAGTATTGTTAGATCTAAACCCCATTTACAATCTAACAAAGCACTTGTGGACACACGAGTGGAGTTTCAACAAGCCAACAGTAAGCATTGGGTAAATCGATAAGTTTTGTGTAGTTTAATTTGGGTCTAGTTTTATTGTTACTGATATTTCGACTACTAATTTATTATTATCTAGTTACTATCCATAACGACATATATTTATATAATAGCTTGTTATTTCTCTGTAAGTGAATTTGTAATTTTTTGTGAAATTAATATCTTAAAATGTAATTGAATGCTCGTGACAGAGTAGATACTATAATTTCTCTCATTCTGTTCAAACCAAAAAAAACGAGGATTCTATTGCTAAAAAGGAAATAAAATCGAATATTATATGTGTTTTTATCATAATGGACTTGTGTTTCGTTGAAAATTTTGGTAATTCAATGTAAATTAAATATGTAAGTATTTAATACCATTTGATAGTTATATGTTGCGTACCTACCTAATAAAAAATAATTTTAAAAACGTCTGTGTAGTTGCACTCCGTTATCATTTTTCTACCCCAATTCTATCGCATATCGTATTGAATGAAGTTTAAAACCACTAGGCTAATTAAGAAAATAATTATTTTGTTTACTATGTAGCGATATTTTCGTTTTCACTCAAAATAATACCCAACCTTTTGTCGCAATCGTTAACCGTACGTAACAAAAAAAAAACATCGTTTTTGTCATTAAAACTGAGCATAAATCAGCAAAATTGCTTAAACAGTTTAATTAGACGTTAAACTTCAGCTGAGACCATTATATATGATAGACGTTAACAGCATTACAATAAATACTTATACCAAATACGGTAAGAGGCGTTAATAGCCCATTAGACGCAAGATTAGAGCAAAGTAAAGGTTTGTTTTGTTTTCAAAGTAATAAATACGTGCCTGGTGGCCCAGGGGCATAGACGCCGACTTTCAATCTGAAGGATGCTGGTTCAAACCCACACGTGCACCAATGACTTTTTTCACTTGAAAAAAATTATGTGCGCAATACCACGTTATCAAAACGGTAACGGAAATCATCGTGAGGGAACCGGCATGTCTTAGAATCAAAAATTTGATGACATATGACATCTACCAATCCGGATTGGGCTCCCGTGGTAGATCAGAGCCCATTCACTCTCAATTATCGAGAATAGGCCGGTGTCCCTGCAGTGGGAACATTAGAGGCTGGTACGGAAGTTAACAATTAGCTTGGTTCTCGCCGTATACCAGGTCTTTCTTAACGCCTTACAAAAATGTCCAAATGATTTCGTCAATCAAACAAAAGCGATTGTACTACCTGCCTATTACTATGCAATAGAAAGTCAATTATTTCCCTTTGAGCCACTGATCGGTTTCCTCATTAAGAGCTTGATGGCTTGACATGGAGCTTGACACCAGTTTGATGGGAGAGGAGAACCACTGGGTAAATCAACCGGGTCTGAACCGACAATCTTGGCAATTTTTTTATAAGCTTTTCTCTTGCCGTTTTCATATTTTGACTATTATTATAATAATATCATTTACTGTTTTATGAGAAATTGATCATTAGTGATGTTGCACGTAACGACTTTGTAACGACGATGTTGCAGTCATGACTTTGTAGTAAAATGTTGAGTAACGACCGATTTTTACTCACATCATCATTATATATTTAAAGACATTTTTAATTTTTATAGTGGCTAATTTACATTTTTTTTCTTTCTTTAAATATTATTAGCTATTATAAAATATGAAAACTGACTTTAATTTGACGTTGAATTTAATTTGACTGACATAATATGTGGGTAAAATCAGTGACTTTCGAATACTAACTTATACTAGCATAATTTAGTTTCAAGTGGTCAAATTATTGTCTTTTTAAACTCAGACACGACTTTCGCTTACTCGAACGAAATATGAAGAATAATTATGATTCCTTTGAGGTTAGATGACCGTTTATTACGTCCGTATCGGAATTTTCGAACTCTGCCTCTTGCTGTTAGCCAAAGTTAAAAAAACGATTCTATTTCTATGTTGCTTCTGTGCTAGTTAACTAAAGTGAACAGGCTTTATACCTTCAGCTGTATCGTGGCACCGGCTTATTAATTTCTTTGTTCGTATATTGATTGATAGGAATTTTAAGTGTATTGATTTCGTTTCCGACTGCTTGATGTGTAAGGCGTTGTAGATGAAAGATAGAGAAATTAAAATCTTTTGTCTGTGATTGTTTTGCTTGTTAGAAGCGATTCAGTATGTCCATTGATTTGTTTTAGGGCATTTAAGGTTGTTTATTTATAATGAACGCATTTCAAATAGACAATACATGCGTTCGTTGGGCCACAGAATACACACGGGTACACCGAGGGTTCCGTATGTTTTATTTTAACTTCGACTAAATAGAGGGGTGGTATATGTTTGACGGCTGTTTTTAACAGACAAACAACTTCCTGTGGTTCATATCTCAAAAAGAGGCATCATATCTCTAAAAGGGTTATTTCAAGCCAGTTTTTTTTTGTATTAAATGGGGATTGATCTTAATCGTGCTTGGTAAAAATCAGTAAAGTATCAGCGACAAATCTCTGATTTTTTTATGTTCTATGAGATTTTTACTGTTAAAACTGAAGCGTTATATTATAAATTTCATTAAAGTTAAACTAGAGTTTGCAACGAATAACTAGGGATTATTGTTATATTAATTTATTGGAAATATTGTTTGCTCCTCAATTTATTTCGCGCTGATTTTAAAAAGGTTCGGCTGTATTTTTCTGAACTTTTCAGGAGGTGCCTCACTAGTACTTACAAACTTTTTTGTAACTAATTAGCATTATCGCAAACCTCTCCGGTTTCTTAGTAACGGTTTTTTTTCCTGGCATTTAGTTCATATTATTGTAACTACAAAATAGCTTGGCATGTTGTCGTAATTGGTAAAAGAAAAAACTTATTTCTGTAGAAAAGTTTCACATAGCAACAATTAATCTTGCTATACTAACGTTAAAAGCATTCCGCTCTAAAAAACCTAACGCCCTTTATGTGGGCTATTGGGGCCAAAGCCATGCGTTTGTTAGGTGGTGGCGCAAGTAGCCGCGATCATAATGAAATACCAGTAGATCATTATGAACTACTCAGAATTAGGCCGTGGCTTAGTTGGTTGTATCCCTGCCTTCGAAACGTGGGGGTCCCGGGTTCGATTCCCGGGCACACTTTCTGTGGCGAACATGAAGTTTGTTCTCGGTTCTTGGGTGCTGTCTTGTGTTTCTGTGTTTGTCCATGCCATCTGCGACATAGGGAATCCTAGTGCAGAGGTATGAGTGTGTATGAGTGTTTTTTTTTTTGTACGATAAACTCTTGAAGTAATAAAAAAATATTAAGCGACCACAAACACAATATTGATTTAAAAATCAAAAGAAATCTGGCGTCTTGGCGTCTGTACCCCTAGGACACCACGCTCTCCTATTAGAACAACTTTATCATTTAAAAGTTTAAAAGTTGTGAGAGATACGCACCAAGCGATTTGAAACTACTTTTATTGTGCGTACTGCAAGGGAGTGGAATGCTTTGCCTGAGTCTGTGTTCCCTGACCATTACAACCTGGGGGTCTTCAAGAGTAGAGTGAATAGGTTTCTCCTAGACAAGCGTGCTCCATCGTCGGCCGCATCTTCACTTTCCATCAGGTGAGATGGCGACCAAACGCTTGGATATACATCAATAAAAAAAAAGATATTCGCTAGCCGCTTGCACTGTAGCCCTTTCTTCCAAGCTATCATTATGTTTGGCAATCCATCGTGATAGGTGAAGGGCTGAGTACCGATTTGTAAGTAGAACATGTTCTACGACTTAATTATAGTCATTGTTGTGCCCTCTGCAGTGTTGGTCAAGATTTGTGTGTCATTGTTTGCATTTTAAAGGGCTTTTTAACCGACTTCAAGAAGGAGGAGGTTATCAATTCGGATGTTTATGTATTTTCACCGATCCTTCGTCATTTATGAACTGATTTGAAAAATTCTTTTTTTTATATGCTTTCAGATTGGTTTAATAGAATTTTTTATCAAAATCAGTTCAATAATTTGGTTGTTAAATCAAAATAACTGAAAATAATATGTCTCCAATAAACGAATGCGTGTTTTGCTACTTTAAAAGTATTGAAGTTGTTTTTTTTTTCGGTTTTAATGTCAGTTACTTATCATTAGTGGGCTCTACATTTGGGTTGGTTTTTTTGATGATGATGGAACGCGCTGACGGCCCTGATGTTAGTGGTCATCACCACCCATAAATACCAGCAATAGCTACAATATTATACGACTCAAGTCTTTGATCATCCAGTTACGCATGTAACTTTGAGACGCTTTCAATTTCACTGGCACATGGAAAAAATTAAAGTGAAATTTCCGCAAGAACGCGAGTTACTGCTTAACGGCAGATGAAATATTGAGATTAAGATTAAACTGAGCATATATTCTCATAAGTGAGTCAACAGTGATTTCATTTTCATATATCTGAGAAGAAAACTTTTGAACTGACACCTACGCATTATTTAAATCCTAAACTACCCCAAACGTGCCCACAAAAACGAAGAAACGCTTAGTTGCAAATCCATTTAATGGCGAGACCATGTTTGCCTATATACAAAAGAATCAATGTTTAAGTTAGCCTTTTTGTTTTCCTCTAATTTCGAGTATGTAAGTTACTGTTACATTTGCTAAACTTTTACTTATATCAGAGTTATCAGTTACTGTTTGGCAAGTACGTTCAAGCTGACCAGAAATAACATCTATACACATAATACAATATTATACAAACAGATTAAATTTAATTTTCTGTTTGTAATATAAAAATGAAAGTAGGCACATTTAACAAAAAAACAATACGTATTTCGTAAATTTTTGTCTGTCTGTTTGTTCCGGGTAATCGATTTTAACCGGACTTTCACTGGCAGATAGGTGATGTATTTTCGACATTGACTTACTTGCGATTAAATGGTATCTTATAAAACTTACAGCTACTTTATGTCCTACACTTCCAGATATATATCTAGAAACTAACACAGCCGTGGGAGAAGTGATATTTTCTAAATCCCAGATAACACAACTAACGATTCAGATAACGCCAATCTTACTTTTAAATTGGGGAAACGCTAATTAATAGGCTTTCTTTATTTAAATGGATGTACTTTAGATTGAGAGTAATTGTTTATTCTGTATAATTGTTGTACCGGATGTGTTTACGAAATGTAATTAATGTTCTTAAAATAAGGTTATTATATAGCCCGTTAAAGGAGATTTTGTTACTAACATAATACAATAACACATTAACACCCAGACATAGAGCAGACACCTGATTAGCCTGGTTAATCCTGGTTATGAGCTACCTTTTGTCTGACGTCCTATCGCTGGCATGGTCCCCGAGGTGGTTGCGACGCGCCTCGTGTCCTGGCGTGTCGTGGCGAGGGAGGATGATGGCATACATTGCCATTGGGTTGGCAATGGATGCCACCATCCTCCGGAAACGGACGAAAAGGATATGAGCTACCTTCATAACAAAATCTGTCCAGCCGTAGAAGCGTGAGCCAATATTCGCATTTATTATATTAGTATGGTTAATTAACAATTAAAATCCAAAACAATATCAGTCCAGGGCACCTAGGTACTCACGTATCTTTAATTTAATCATACAAAAACTTTTTATGTCTGAAATTGTTGAAACATGCCAAAACTTCCAAATAGAATCTGGTTAGCCACAATTTTAATTAAAACTTATTACAAATATGGAACTCCGGCTGAACTTTCATGCAGTATAACACACAGCAGTTTCTAGTTTCATTAATTACTACAAGTTTATACAAGCTAATTAGCACATAGCGAAACTTTTCATAATTTGAGTGTGCAAAAATTGCCATTTTTCATGAGGGGTTCATAGGGAATATTTATAGGGAAAAGTAAAATATTTACGGACATTTCACACAGTGCCATCCCCAAACTATGCGTAGCTTATACTATGGGAACCGGATTTGTGATACTCATAGTTCTTTTTTATACTTATTAAATACATATCAACACTCGGATATAGCAGAAATATCTAAGCTCCTCACACAAATGTTTGTCCTAGATGGGACTCGAACCCACGACCTACAGCGCAAAAAACAGCTACTGCCATTTAATCAACTGAATTTCTCATATATAACCTGTATGTATACAAACACATATTTTTGCGACTCTCTTGCAACGTTCTAGCTAAGCTAGATGAATCATCATCATCAACATTATATACATTCCATTGCTGGACATAGGCCTCTCCTAGTAAGCGCTACTGAGCCCAATCTTCGGCTCTTCTTATCCACTTTGATCCTAGATGAATATATACCAATTTTGCTGTAAAAATATAATGCAAGCAAGAAAGAAATGAAATAAAAAAATCAGTATCTCTCTAAAGTCATACGCTCATCAACGAACACCATTATTTATTTTTAATATAGACTACTGTTCTCCGCGTCTTCGTCCCCGTGGAATTTAACAATGTTTGGCAAGGAACCCTAATTCTTTTTTCTTTTATATTAAAAATAGCCTAAGTTCTTCTACAACATGGAGATTACCCGGAACAAAGAGACATACTGACAAAAATTTTGAAAATTGCTTTTTTGTCCTAAATACCGACTTTCAAATGCATCAAGTAAAAAGATGATATTTTGACAAACAGAAACTTCAATTTTATTTATTTACGTACAGATTGGCGTCATTAAATTGTCTTGATTTTGTTTGCTTCCACTATACCTAATGCTATTGCACCAAAAGCGTGAAAAATATACCTAGAGTCTCCCTCCATCTGTACACAAAGACTAATCTTTATAAAAACCTACCTATTATGTTATTTCCCAAAGTTGGCTAAACTGCCAACTTGAAACGTAATCTCATTAAAACTTTGACACAATTATAAACAGCTTTGTCTCAGATTCCTAACTTTTCGACAAATGCCATAATAATTACGTTATGGAGATTTAGTCCCAAAATATGGAACAGAAGAGATGCACGAAGTTTTTCTATTTAATAAGTGGCCAAGATATTTTTAGCAAAAACATCGAAATCTATCTTTTTGTTTAGAAAAGATAGATCTTTAAATTAAATAATTATGTTTTCACAGTACTTACGACAAACTATAGAGGTCACCTTTAAACTAGTGACCGATTTAAAACACTAAAAAACCCTTAGAGTAGAAATTTCTTCATTCAATTTCTATCTGACCTACTCTGAGACACACCCTACTATTTTAAAAATATTTAACTAAATCAGTAGACTGATTTAGAGGAAACTGGCGAAGAAATCGCGTAAAACACGTGCAGAAAAATAATACGTATACAACTTGCTACATTTTATAATATATCTGTATAAAATCATGCAAATGAACATATCGATAACAATGTAATGATGACTGTCAAAAATATTGCTTAATTTGAAAATCTCATTTTTCACTTTTCTTGTTTCAGATTAACAGTACCAGGGCAGCCGATGATACAGTTTCCAAGCGACAAAGAAGATGAAGAAGACACAGGCACTCGCTTTCGAAGAACGGGCTCCGAACGTCTACGAGATGGAGCGAAGGCGCTACTCCGAAGAGTGGAATCTCTAAAAACCAGACGGAGAAAACGGCAAAACCGCACCGAAGTCATCGTATCATCCCCTCACTTTCTAGACGTAACAGAACAAGACAAATATCCAGATCTGAACTACATAGACATGACACCAACAACTCCTACTGCATTCCCTTTCGATTTCAACTCCCCTGCTCACGCCGTCGGCATCAGGACACAGCCTCCATCACCCATGACCATATTACCGCCTTCCCCAATAGCCCCTTTAGAACCTTCGTTCGCTTTGAACCCCCCTTTTGGTGATGATAGCTCAAGCTACGCTTCAGATGGAAGCATGGGATCCAGCAATAAGAGTTCGAAGTCTAAGCTAGGGAGGGCAAAAAGGATATTCCACAGAGGAGTGAAGAATGAAGACTCGAGTGCGCTGAGTGACTCGGAGTGTCAGCCAGCGAGTTGGCGGCATAATTATTATAAGGAGCATAATACTCATCATAATACAGAGGTAAGCCTCATCACCTGACCACGCAATGAATCATGGATTTGCTCGTTCCAATAACGGAAAGCTTGAGATTGATTGAGATTGAGCTCTGTGGCCTTTATTGGGAGAGCTTATGAACTATTATGATGATGGTTATGATTAAAGAATTTGTCATAGTGAACTTGGTTTTCAATTTCTGGAGGGTTGTTTTTCTTTATCAGTATTTCATTTCATTCGATCACATTACAAATCTGGAGAGAGAGGATTGCCCGAATGGAACCCCATAGCATTTAAGTACCAATGGTACTACTGCCCGGAGCATAGGTCATGTTTACATTAATGATTTATCGCTTTAATTATCCGCGATATTTATGTTGTGATCTCGTTTATCAGTGTTTATGCCTGTGTGTGGTCTAGGTCTACGTAGAACCGCCATCTCCAATAGAACTGAAGCCAGACCCTAAGGTGCTTAGTGAGGTGCAGAAGTCCCCGGGCCACACGGTGCACAGGCGACAGGCCATCAGAACGAGTTCGCTAAACCTTGGAAAGGAAGGTCAGAAGTAAGTTGCCGATTATTTCAATGTAATATTGACGGGTTGATGACATCAGCGAAGTTGCATGAAAAACCTCGACAGAGTTGAACGAAACAAATAGCCTTATTTGTTTCGTTCAACTCTGGAGGAAGGAGAAATGAAAAAGAAAAGGTCCATAAAAATCAACAATGAGTGATTCTAGGCTAAGATGATGACGATGAGTTGATAATAAGTCATGCTCCATTTACCATAACTTAGTTCCTTATGTTAGTTAAACATACCTTATGGCTCTACTTAAAAACAGTGCAATACAACGTCATTAAGATTCTCTTTAAATTGTCGAAAACAACTTAGCATTTTACTTTGTAAATGAAGAATTAAACCGATATCAATAACCTATTGTGGTTCACGTTGAAAGGCTCATTACCATGTGACTAATCGAACCGGTATCCATTTGTTTAAATGATACCTTAATGATAATGACTTATTTCCATCGCAATAGTGGCGTGACGTTGAACTTGAGACTGTGTTTGTTGTGGAAATGTGTATTGTGTATTCTTTGGGTTGCTCGTGTGAAGTAAAAAGCTCTTGGAGTGGTGATGGTTTGAGCAGTGTATGTTTTTATTAAATTAGCTCTAGGTATTTTTGTGTAGTTGGTTGGTAGTTGATCAAACACGAGATACAATGTGTTTGAGCCTACTGCTGCCAACTCCTGCTGTGTTATTTTCAGGGAGTAGTTAGATTACATTAAAAGCATATGAGATCTTCTATCTGTATTCCATCGTCTCAGCATTACATAAATAAATAAAACGATTCACACACAACACTGTATAAGTTTATTTCCTAATGTTTTAGACCTTATGTTCTTTGACGGCTCCGTGGCTTAGTTTGTAGTCGCTGCCTTCGAAGCGAGGGGTCCTGAGTTCGATTCCCGGTCGAGGCACACTTTGTGTGGTGAACATGAAGTATGGTCTCGGGTCTTGGGTGTTTGTCTTGTGTTTCTGTTTGTCCATGCCATCTGCGACCCAGGGAATCCTAGTGCAGAGGTATGAGTGTGTTAACGTCGTTGTTGTTGTTTCAGACCTTTTGATTTGGAATGATTGTGTTACCTTCTAGGTTTCGTGATAGAAGTCTGAAGAGGGACAAGTCAGCGTCTAGAAGCTCCGAGTTGGACAGCAGCCCCAACTCAGCCGGTTCCAGGTCACATGACGGTGACCACGACGATGATGATGACAGCATTGATATAAAATCCAAAAAGTAAGTATACTACAGGATTTATTTTTAAATAACACCAAAATTTATAAATTAACTGATTGTATTCACGGTATTCCTCATTACTGAAGGTGAGATGGTTAAGTGAGAAGGTGAGATGGTTTCCAAGTCATTCTTCCCCCCATAGATTTCCAAATTAAGCAGTCTTGATCAAGTGGTCTTGAGCCATCTCCATCCACGACCCAAGACATAAATGATGT
The DNA here is from genome assembly GCA_921293045.1 of Aplocera efformata. NCBI lineage: Eukaryota > Metazoa > Arthropoda > Insecta > Lepidoptera > Geometridae > Aplocera > Aplocera efformata. Next base: position 7,679,024 of record OV121057.1, read on the forward strand.
CGTGGTTCCAATTATTTTTACAGCATTAATTGGAAATAGATTTCTGACTTTGACTTTGAATTTGTATGAACCGAAGCACGACAGTAAGCAACCAGACTTGATTGTCGGATTTGTTCTAGCCAGTGCCAGGACTTGAGAGCCGGGGTGTATTTCGTTAGTCTCAGTTGAGAAGCAGTTTGTATTAGCCTCATGGTGACTTAAAATCAGATACTATTATTGACATAATGCGTAGTTGATAGTATAATATTGCAGTCAAAACAACAAAGGGTCGGTCGAGTGATACCTCTAGTATTGCAAACGTCCATAGGCTACGGTAACCGCTTACCATCAGGTTAGCCGTAGGTTTGTTTGCCACCTATTGGTAAAAAAAAAAAAAAAAAAAATGTCGGACTCAGACAATGTCTTAAGATGTTTTTGTGGTAAGCGACTAATGACCGGACTCGAGGTATCTTTTATAAAGACTTACTAAATAGAACAAAATATAATTTTCCTAAGAGAAATTTTCTCAGCACATTGGAAGCAAACTTTTGAATCTGAACATTATCGTAGAGTTTGCCTTGCTTTGTCTTCGTTTCCACAATGGCTTTCATTGGTTAGGAAGGAAAGGAAATTAGTTAGGAAAGTTTAGCATGTATGTTCATTAGAAGGAATATTTTATGTAGAAATATTTATTTTATTCATACATATGTTGGTGCGAAGGCCGGGCGCACTCCTCTAGAGTTGCGTCACTGCTCCAGAAGGAGTGTATGTATGTGTGTATGTATATTTCTTTGGTACGCTATGTAGCGTAAATTGTTTGATGGATTTTAGCTTGAGAGGTGTCGTTCGATTCGTCTTAATTATAAGAGACATTGGTTACATGAAAATTATAAAAATTACAATAGCCAGTATTTGACGCCATATTATGCTTTCAAAAAATTATTTTCCTCCAAGCCTATCGACTGGGGTATCGAAATACAGGATATTATTAACAGCTTACAAACATATATTCCAATTATATGTTAAAATGTCATTTGGAACTTTTCACGTAGTCGGGTTTTTCTTTTCAATAATTTCTCGTTTTTGTTTTGGTTTTACAATGTTGGCCGCAGATGGCCGTGAAAACTTTACGTAGGCTTTTGGTGAGGGCGGATGGCTCTCGACCGGTCTGTACTACTATTTATAAGACTTACATAAATTGACTCAGCGAGTAGGAAAGAGACAGAGCTCCTCGACCAAAAAGCTTTCGCACATTATATAGCCCGCAGCTGTTGCCCGAGTGGTAATTGGGCATAACGATGCGTAATTCTTAACAAAATTGCACTTTACATTAGTTTCTTGAAAGTCTAATTTATCATCTTATTCTTCTGGTACTTAAAGGTACTATTTACTATTATTTATTCTGTGCGATAGGGATATTCTGTTGGGGCGAACGTGTGCTTTGGATGTGGACTGTTTATTTAGGACCATTAGCAGATCTACGAGAAGCGAATTCGAATTGCATGCAAAATAATGTTTGTTTGGCTCTTACCCAAATAAGTTATACAAATTTAAATTTGTTCCTCGTCTTGTTTGGCATACAGGAGAGTTGTAGGTACCAAGATTGATGTATGCAGTGCGTAAATTATACTTCCAAAAACTGATGCTTTGAACACAGCTTTTTTGTCAACCCCAAACATTATTTTTTTTCGGAACATCGTATGTTGTTGCCGTCTATAATATGTAATTTACTATGAATATGTTATTAGTTTAGTAACACTAGTAGAGTGTTACTTAGTTTAATGTAATTTTTTTTTGTAATTTTATGGTCAAACAGGCCCGCCTTATGTTAAGCGGTCAGCGTAGCCTATAAAATATCCAGCGCCGGCCCGAAGTATATTTTAGAATGAAGCGAGATCCAATTATGGCGCCTCTTCTGTTTGCTCCTAATAATATTATATACCATTTTGGCGCCCCCTAGGATTTGGCCTGGCCTTAATACGGTTTCGAGGGGTGCGATGGAAAAATTGTTGAAAAACTTTCTTGTTCTCAATTGCAGAAACAACATCCAAAGATGGTATTCTTTTCGAACGACGACTCTCAACGGAGGGCCCAAAGCAAATAACACGCTCCAGCCTGCACCCGGGCAAAAGGATCCCGACTCTTACAGTAAGTATTACCAACATTCAATACACCTGATGGAAATAACTAGAACGAAGAACTTCAGTATTTTAAATAAGAGAATCCTAAGAAACAGGCCGTAAAAAATTCTAATATACTTTAACGTGCCCAAACATAATAATAAAGATTTACACACTCACTCACAGAAACACAAGACAAACACCCAAGACCCGAGAACAAACTTCATGCTCACCACACAGAGTGACCGTTCGGGAATTGAACCCGGGACCCCTCGCTTCGAAGGCAGGGCTACTACCACGATATACATATACGCCTATTGAGAACAGAATACCTACCCTACAATTATCTTATTGTGCATATCTTTTCGAGTAAGTGGCTAACGTTGGAATATTCAATTCACTCCAAGGCCTCTTTAGTACCAATACCCGTCTCCAAGTAAAACGACATAGGGATAGAGAGACAGCTAGGACGAAATAATCAAGTGTTCCGATCTAGGATTTAGGTTATGAAACTAAAAAAAATATTGTTTATTTCAGTGTCTCGTCCAATGTCCTCGTTATCATGTGGACAACTCCACATTCTGCGGAAGCTGGCTCTCCTCCGCCTCACGGCCTGCATGGAGAGGTACTGCCCTTCACACAAGTCCGGGTGGAACTGGGAGTTGCCTAAGCTGATTCGAAAGATCAAAACTCCTGATTACAAAGGTAACTGCTGATTGAAGAAAGTGTGTTATTGACCGTTAATTTAAGATTACCCAATCGAAGAAAAAGCTTGAAATTAATTTGTTCCAGTTGGAATAATCTTAACAAATAAGAATAGCTAAACCTTGAAAACTGACTGAAACTTTACTTATATGTGTGAATTTGTATAATATATGTATTTATTTACAAAAAGAAACTATATGAGATGTATTCTATCAGTAAACCAGTTCCCATAGAATAAGCTATGCTTAGTTTGGGGCTAGATGACGCTGTGTGAAATGTCCAATAAATTTTATTCATTTATATATGCCTAAGGAGCTCCTGTGACACGTTATATGTGCAACAATAAATTACCAATACTAAATTAATAAACTTGATTGATACGATCCGATTACGATATCTGTCTGAATCCATCTGAAACAAAAAATATTATTCTTGAAACTTTGAGTGAAACTTTGAGTGTTTTCTGAAAAAAGGCAATAAAAACTTCCCAAGTCGTAACCCGAGGGGGTGTAACAGATAATCAGTTTACGAGTTTAAAACTTTGCATGATTTGCAAGTCTTATCTCGAGCATAAACTTCTACGCAAGATGTTTACTTCAGAAAGCCTTAGCAATTTAAAATAAGTAACTGATTTCAAAATCGATAAAAACCGATTTCAATACATTCAAAGTAGCAAAATACGCAATTTCGTTTACTTGACATATTTTTTCCAGTTATTTTGATTTAACAACCAAACTATTGAATCGATTTTCATAAAAAAATCTATGGAACCAATCTGAAAGCATATTCTTTCAAATAAAAAAAGAGTTTTCCAAGTCGTTTGATTAATGCCGGAAAAATCGCATAACATACATACAAACAAATTAAAGTTCATTACTATTACTATATTATTATTACCTATTACGGTAACCTATTACGGTACAAAAAATATACAGAAACATGGCTCATTATTTTTTCAGACAAAACTGTGTTTGGAGTACCACTGACGGTGTCCCTTCAAAGAACAGGTCACGCACTGCCTAAGCCAATTCAATGTGCTTTGAACTGGCTCAAAACCAACGCTTTGGAACAGGTTTGTGAACCTTCTAATTTATGCTATTAAGTAACTGAATAAACTGACATGAAGTGCCAACAACAATACAACTATTGTAAACAACACAAAGTAAAAATATCCAAGTCGCATCGCGTTGCGCTCTGAGACGGGTCGTAATGCCTCAAGTGAATATATTTTGTTATTATCTTCAAAAAACGATATTGATTCTGATTGCCCGAAAATGTGTGTTACGGGAATACTTCACATTTACGGGATAAAAAGTAATCCAGGGTGTGAGCTACCTTAATAACGAATCATCCAAATCCGTTCCGCCGTTGAGGCGTGAAAGAGTACTTACATACAGATAAACTGTCGCATCACACTTATCACACATATATTATAAAAGAAAAATTGTATGTATATATGTCACATATATATTTGTGTGTTGGTAACTCCGTCACGCTCAAACGGATGAAATTTGGTACCAGGATAGCATATATACTGGATTAACACATAGGCTACTTCTGATCCCGGAACACCGCGGAACGCAACTAGCTTTTAATATTAGTTTGATTTTCACTTGATTTGTTTTATTTCCAGATGGGTATATTCCGCAAAGCCGGGGTTAAGTCTAGAATTGCAAAGCTCAGAACGATCGTGGAAGCAGCCGGATCAACTACCGGACCATTCGCAATCGAAAACCTCAACATTAGTGAACCGACGCAGTCGAGTCTGAACTTCGACGGTGCGCAAGCGCACGACGTCGCCGATATGGTGAAGCAGTACTTCAGGGAACTGCCAGACGCTCTGCTCACGAATAAACTAAGCGAGACTTTCATCGCTATCTTTCAGCGTAAGTATCAATCTTTCAACTTAAGTATTTTATAAATTTTTTGTTCTGCAAGTTTATCTACAATAATAATAAGTAGTTTCTACCACCAATAAACAACAATAATACTCGGGATTTCCCATACTGCAGTACCTACGAAAGGAACTATAAGTGAATCATAAATGTTTCAACGTTAGTAGTAATATTTCAACCTTAGTATATATCATTCAACGTAAGAAGATCTCTTCAACGTTACAACTATTGATGACAATAGATAGATATAGATGACTATTGATGACAATAGATAGATATAGAGAACTATTGATGACAAATCTAGTACGTCAACAGTGCGCAAGCGCATAGCCTAGTCATTTGGCTTTTTCAGAACTCTTCTGACGAATATATCGAGATGTTCCTACGTGGTCGTAGATCTCAATACATGATGATGGTCATGAATAATAAAATCATTCAACATTTCTGAACGGTTATATAAATCAATAAACGTTACTATACCTACTATTCGAGGGTCGATCAATATCTTTTTATTTATGTTAAAGAAATTTATATCCTTAAACCTTTAATCGCCTTATATTAATTCAGAAATAGTTTAAGTACAATAAATTTTCTCCCATTTCAGATGTCCCTGAACCACTAAGACCAGATGCTGTGCAATGTGCTCTGCTTTTGTTACCTGAAGAACATTTGGAGGCTTTACATTCCTTACTAATATTCCTTTTCGAGGTGAGTCCATAATATTGAAAAATTCTCGGATTAATCATTAGGAATTATTGATTCTCTATGTTTACGAAAACGTGAGCAAAGGTGCCCACAACATTTTCTCTCTATTTCCTACAATTAAAATTTTTATCGCTTTTAACTACTGTAAAAGAGGTACCTACTCAATTTGGCAGGTTTTTTTTATGTTGTATATAAGTGTTCACTAATTGTTGGACGATATCAGCATTCTTTTTTTTAAATAGGAAGTATCTTCAATGTTGTCCCATATATCGTGAAAAATGTCAACCCTGACGGTGACAGAGGATGAAATTTTTTCAAAGTCAATTGATTTTTAACGTATACAGGGTACAATTTTTTTTGCAGATGGTCATTATTGACATATGTTAGTTCGATTTTTGAATCAGTCACTTGTTTTTTTCCAGGTAGCAGAGCATTCTGGAGTAAATCAAATGACGGCGTCGAATCTCGCGGTTTGTTTGGCGCCAACGTTACTGAGACTGCATCACGCGCCGCCAACGACCGGTAGCACCAAAGAAGGAAACTCAAATAGGTAATTAGGCAGCTTATAAACAACATGTTAATTAAAACTGTTAACAATGTTTAAGTTAATGATGAATTCGGATTAGAAGTTGGCAGATACCTGTTACTTAATGTTATAGAAATTGTTCTATCTTACTATAGTCAGGCTAACTAAACTGCGCTGGCTCAAAAAATTTCAAGCTTTCATGGATTCCAAATTGAGACCCATTGGAAGTACAATACAAATAAATATTTTTTCCAGAATGGTCATTGAAAGCGTGGCAGACCAGCGTCAAATCAGCGAGAGTAGGGCGGCGCACGCGTGTCTCCTACTCCTGATCCAGAAGCACGCCCAGCTGTTCCTAGCACCTGCCGATATGCTGGCCAGGTGCAAGTTCAACTACTTCGAGGAAAGTGTTCCGGTATGTTTACTTAATAGTCTACTTCGTGGCAAGGATTAGCTAGCACAGTTGTTTCCAGCACCTGCAGGCATGTGAACCAGCTGTAACTACTTTGGAAAGACTGTTCTGGTTAGTTTACTTCATAGAATAAGACCTGTGAATCCAACTATTCCTGGCACCAGTCGATATGCTGGCCAGATGAACTACTGCGGAAAGAGTATTCCAGTTTGTTTACTTCATAGACGTTACTCTGGCTAAGATCAGTGAATGCAAGTATTCTTAGTACCAGCAGATATGTTGGTCATGTGCAGATTCATCTGCTTCGAAAAGTGTTCCGATAATTTTACTTCGAGAATGATAGATCTATGGTTGAAGACAATGTTGTGGTCGCAGGAAAAGCATTGCTGCCATCAGCAACTGAAGGTTGCTTATAGAGAAGCCATTATTGACGACGCCCTATAATTGCGGGACCACTATTTTTTAAGACCGTTTATTATTTTAAGTTGTATGTTCAGTGTATCCTGTGTTGGGAGTCCTTATTAAATAAATAAAATTAAGAATATGTATGCTTCGGTTGGTACTAATATATTGGTAGTGGCTACGCTTCCAGATGAAATAACTAACATGAATTTTAACATTAATAGTTTGGCTATGTTCCTACTTTTGTTTGATTGACACCATGATTTATTTTAAATTCATTTGTCACAGGTCGCATTGGAAGAATTGGGCGCTGACTTTAATCAAGACTGGAAAGGTTTCCAACAAGCCTGCATCAAAGCTTTACTAAAAGAAGCCAAAGAAAAGTGAGTTTTCTATGTTGATCTTAAAAATATACTTACAATTGATACCCCATTCTTACAGTTTGTAGTAGACCTACTGCCCTATTTATAGCTATGCAAACTATTAAATAAAGTGCTATTATTAAAAAACGTTTTTGGATAAATATGAAAAAAATAATAAACCACCTTTAATACTTTGAATCTTTCGCTGTAATTGTTGAATTTTTCTGAAAGGTTCAGAAATATCGCGAAAACATACAGCAAAATGAGAACCTTCTCCGCCGTCTTTTAAAAATGAAGGTCTTTCTGAAGTCCGTCTAAAGTTCTCTTCATACCAACACAATCTTTATCTATAGTTTGCTTATATTGATATTCTATCTTAAATCTGTATCTGTATAGTCTAACTTTTTTCGTGCTTTTTTAGAATCTGTGGCCGATCAGGAAAGAGGTGAGATTTCGGTGTTAGAGATCAATTCGCTTCATCAATGTTATAATTTCTGTTCTTCGCTACTGTTTGTGTAACGATGTATCTAGTCCTATGCATGCTACAAATGACCAGGATAGCAAGCTACACGGTATCCGGCTTGAGAAGAGTAATTGTTTTTGAAATTCAAATTAAGAAGTTATAAATCTCACTTTCGCCTCACAACTAAAAAGTTCTGAACAGCCAATTATTTGTTCTGCTGAACATAAGTGTCACTAAGCCCCGGCTGAGTGCCTTCCGCTCTCTACAAAAGCCTGCGTAAAGCTCCCAAGGCCATCTGCGGCCAACAACGTTATTGACCAGAAAAATTAAAATATGTATACCTACTAAACATTTGATTCCACTTTTGCATAAATGTGTTGACAGTTAAAATGTTAATTCTTATTAATATACTATTAAGTCCCCAATGCAATCATCTTATTGAGATGATCGAACGAAAAATATGAACAGAAATTATAACCTTCCAAATTCATCACTTATTCTTCCAAAATTCACTTCATGCTCATTGTAGTTTTTCGTGGCCACTAGATGTTTCTGTGTATAATTCTTATATATTTTCTAAAACAAATTTGAAATGTATTTTCCTCTACCTTGAGTTCAAACTCAACATTGAAATCGTTTTAATAGAGGGAATACTAACAAGCCATATTGAGCGAAGCATAACATTTCAAGAGTCTTGGTAAGTATCCTGTGAGCTATCCTCACTCCGGTGACTAGTAGGAATGGTAGTTGAAATGGGATCGACTTTTATCTTTCTGGAAAGACGCAGAATCCAATCTCGGATCACGAAATAACAGTAACTGTTTCAATTCTCACCGATTGATAAAGGTAACTTAGACAGATCCCTTTAGCAGATATCGTTTGTCTCGTTCCAGAAGCAAAGCATCATATCCATATTTATATTGGAATGAATATAAAAATATGTGCTAAATAATTACCGAAGATAGTTCAGGGGGTTTCCAACAAGTGATACACGTTAAACGTTAATCATATGTTATGAACATAATCACTATATTATAAAAAAAACAAGTTTCTAGAAAATTCTGACTGCAATATTATTTACAGATCTCAAATATTAGTATAATCTGATCTTTGGTGCATGGCAACAGCGGCAGTGGCACTGCTAATTACTCTCGCAAAGCAAGAGTATTTACAATAGGTTTATTTCCGTTTCCAGAACTCGAGGCTGGATGTCAGTTTCTGGCGCCGCCCCTCACGTAGAGCTGTGCTGCAAGAAGGTCGGTGATGGTCATCCTCTGAGGCTATGGCGGGCCACGACTGACGTAGAGGCGCCACCCCAGGAGGTTATGCAAAGGTATGATTAATCAAGCGTAAAACGGCAAACGCAAGATGGATTCATGGAGGTTATAACATCTTAACCCATGACTGATATAGAGACATCACCTAAGGAAGCTATGGAGGGTGTGTTAATATATTAAGGAGAAAGAAATGTCATCGCTAAAGAATTCGCCACTGGATAATTATTATTAATAAACATCAAAATTTTTGACAACCTACAAAAATATGAGTATTGTAACTATTTACGGAGTTACTAAACTAGAGTTACGCAGGCGTAACTAGCAAATTGCAATGTCCAACAATTACAAGGACCCTGTGCCCTTAATTTTTAGATTTTGTGCCATTCGTATTTCCATTTTCAGAGGTCTAAACCTGTTTTGTTTTGACCAGGATACTCCGCGAACGCCATATCTGGGACGACTCACTGGTGAAGTGGCGGGTGGCGGAGAAATTGGGAGCCAACGCGGAGGTGTTCCAATACATCACTTCATCCAGCATCAACCTACCGTCCAGAGATTACTGTGTTCTGCGGTAAGTACAAATTTAATAATAATATAAAATTAATAAATAAATAAATAACATACGTCAACTGGACTGACCTGTAAATTTTTGGCATAAGATGGCCTTGAAAACTTTACGCCGGCTATTGTTGAGAGCGGAATGCCCTCAACCGACTTAAAACTAGTATGTATAGACTATATTGTAACAGCGAACCAAGGGCACTACTTAGGTATGGACCTCGACTTGGCTCACTGCTGTTCAGGACATTTTTGAATATTTTTTTTAAAGATTCTTTGGGGTGAAGCGGGGTCGGTGCAAGGGACTGGAGTGTTCGCTCTGTCCTGTCTGGCTGACAAGAATACCTCCGGATAAGTGTTGATGATCTCGTTATCGGAGTCGCCGAGAAAATGTATCGGGGGGAGAAGAGCCCAATACATATTGGATAAAGTCGGTTGAAAGGTTCGACTTGAGGTTGACTTCTGTATCAATTCGTGGTTTGGATCCTTGGCCGCAGTCAAGTGAAAATACAATGGCTTTAGTCTGCCACGAGAGCCCAATTTATTGGGTGTGAATATGACTCCGCCCTTTCTCAACAGATGTCGTTTTTAGTATTGTTTACGTGTACTAATAAATGACCATACTTGTATTCGATAGTACTGAATGTCAGCTATCTAACGCATTTTATGATATTTGGTTGAAGTGTAAGCAACAATTGTTTTCACCTTTTCGAAAATGTCGGTTTTTATTCCAAATAAACGTCATTTGCGGGAAGTGTTATTACATTATTTTATTGCGAAGAAAACTGCAGCGGAAACTTATCGTTTGCTTGTGGAGATTTATGGTGAGCATGCTCCGTCTAATACAACTTGCAAGGAATGGTTTCGACGATTTCAAAATAACGATTTTAGTACTGAGGATAAAGAACATGGAAAACCACCAAAAAAATTTGAAGATGCTGAATTGGAAGCATTATTGGCGGAAGATTCTTGCCAAACTCAATCAGAATTAGCTGCAGCATTAAATGTTGATCGTTCAACTGTTGCAAAGCGTTTACAAATGATGGGAATGATTCAAAAAGCCGGTTACTGGGTTCCACATGATTTAAAAGAAAGAGACATGGAACGTCGGAAAACCATTTGTGAAATGCTGCTTCAAAGACAGCAAAGAAAAGGATTTTTGCATCGGATAGTCACAGGAGACGAAAAATGGATACACTACGAAAATCCTAAACGCAAAAAAGCTTGGGTGAAACCAGGCGAACCAGGCCCATCACAGCCAAAAATAAATATTCACTGTGCCAAGGTCATGCTCTGTATTTGGTGGGATCAGAAAGGTATTGTATATTATGAGTTGCTCAAACCCTCTGAAACTATTAATGGAGAAGTTTACCGACGACAACTAATGCGTTTGAAGCGAGCCATAGAAGAAAAACGACCAGAATGGGTGAATAGACATAACAAATTAGTTCTTCAGCATGACAATGCCAAACCGCATACCGCAGAAGTCGTAAAAAGATATTTAGAGGGACAGGACTGGGAAGTGTTACCCCATCCGCCATATTCACCAGACATAGCTCCTTCGGATTACCACCTATTCCGGACGATGCAGACAGACCTTACTGGAGAAAAGTTTACTTCATGTGAAAGTATCAAAATTTGGATTGACAACTGGATAAGCTCAAAAGACCAGGACTTCTTCCAGCAAGGAATACGAAAACTACCTGAACGATGGGCGAAGGTTGTAGCTGCAGATGGAGCATACTTTCAATAATTTTTTTTTTTAATTTTGTAAGCGAACAAATGTGTTTTATTTTGACAAAAAGGGGCGGAGTCATATTCAGATTGATAGATACCACATACCTTCGAATTTTTGGTTCTAGGATATGGTGGTTTCGTCATAATTATTTTATCATTGCCGTCAGGTTTTATAAATAATCAGTAACCTGATTCAAAGTCAGCATTCATTACTAATTTATAATATTTCCCGTTCAGGTCATGGCAGCAAGGGGGTGGGGGTGGAGGCTGGTGCGCAGTGGCCGAGACGTCAGTAGCTCATGGGTCGGCGCCGACAGAGGGTGCTCGTGGCGTTGTGCTCGCGTCGCGATATCTAGCGCAGCCGGCAGGCAAAGGCAGGAGTCGACTGGTACATTTAGCGAGAGTAGATACTATGTAAGTACAAAGTAACATGTTTTTTTTAACACACTATATTTGCCGATTTTTTTTAAAGTCAATGAATAGTAATTATAATATCGAAAAATAGAGTAATTACGAAATATACACCTTTTTTATTATACATATTTTATATTTAATGTAAGCAAACAGACTCAGCATATATGCCAAATTGAACTATAGTTGGTAACGATACTGCTATGTATCCTGGCTGTCTACGCATGAAACTTGTCACGGTATCTGGCGCAGCCGGCTAGGATTATTATATGAGAAATGTTTTTATATAATTATTTTATCATATCTCACATAATGCGACTTTCGTCTGAAAGTTATGTGGTTACCGCCACCCGTACACAACAGCAATACGACCCAGATCTTCCCATACCGAAGTATGAGAAGATCCATGTCGCATCGCCTGGGTCCGCAACTTTGATACTTCAATGTCATATTTCATATGGCTGTAATTTAATCGACTATTTGACTCTTCCACGGGAACAAAAACCGCGAGTGCACCATTTCATAGACTAGTTCGATGTACTACGTACACCATTTCTTGACGGCAGATTAAATTCATGACGCAGGTGGATTGACTGATGTACCATACCGTACCAGCCGCTGATTGACTGATTGACCGTGGATTGACTGATGTAACTGACAGTAATTTTGTAATTGATTTTGTGATTTATGAATTTCCAGGGGCAGGACACCAGAATGGTATAACAAGTGTTACGGGCACATATGCGCCCTCTACCTCGCCCGCATCCGTGCCTCCTTCAAGCACAACACGGAAGGACCCGAGTCGAATGTATGATCCAAGCATTCCACTTAAGCCAATGCCTTAGGCAGGGCTTAAGTTCACGACAGAGACGTCAGTGTAGTGTCAGTTTTCAGTTTTGACAGTGACATCGGATTCACAGCATTTATGGATACCGTAACAAGTTGAAGTTAAAATCGGTATCAGTAGGTTTAACTACCTAATAATATTTAATGGCCTTCTTAATCACATAGTAAGTCCATTATTGTTACTTTTTTATACCAATTCTTTTGGTTGTGGCCACATCTTTCAGTCTTTACAACCATGAAACCTTAGGTTCATTATACCGTTGTATTATGCATTTACATAATAATCGAAACTACTATATACTTATGTAACATAATTAATTATTATATAAATGGATGTTGAATATTTTTTCCTATCTTTTAGCATGTGATTCGACTAAGAAGTTTGGAATTTGGAATCTGGTGAAGTAAAGAAATATGATACTGGGGTTGACTGAAAATATTAAAAGAATATTAAATTCTTTTAATATTATATCTAATATATTGAGCCGAAAGAAGCAGTTGGGTCTCTCGTTTTCAGAGAGCTTCCTTTTTACGATTTTGACAAGTTGGGTCGTTTAGAAATACTGTTAGTAAAGATATATAAATGTATGAGAACACCATGCTTGCAATAATTTGGTGATTGTAAAGTATTTAGATTTATTATATAGTTAAAAGATATTTACACAGATTAAAGAGTTATAATCTTGCCTATTTGTGGCATAATAATAAAAACAAAAGTTATCAAAATTATTGTACTATACGTAAATTTATCGTATACATAAATATCTGAAATATAATTCATGTCTTGATCAATTTTAAATAGGTATTTTTTAGACCAAAATATATTCTTGATCTGATATTATTTAAATATTAATATATATCTAGTTTAAAAAATAAATTTATATTATACCATGGATAAAGTAAATAATAAAAAAAATAGATTTAATAAATCACTACCTACCTCCAGTATCAACAATATTATTTTTGACCCCTATATTCACCCTATTCTGGTGATTTGCCAAAAAGCCTGATATTTTAAATTATATAATAAATATCCTAGTTATCTCCCTTTTGGTGCATTGTAAATAAATTTATAAGTACTTTGTTTAAAGTATTATTACCTGTTGAATAATGTGAAATGAGTAGATAGGAATATAATGTTATGTATAAGATATTAAATTAAATATTAAATTACACTGGGAGCTATGTTGTAAATAAGTGTTATAAAAATGTTCGGCTCCTAGTCTACTCTAATAATCTCGTCGTAAATAATAATATAATTTCGAATATCTCTGTTTACCATACCCTATGTAAAGTTATCGTTACATATCACTAGTCATTGTATAAATAATTTTAATATTATCTATAGTAATTTCATAATTCACATTAACCGTACCTGTCCTGTGTTCAGGAATAGTATTTAATCATAATAAGACTTTAAATAATATAATATAATCTGCTTTGATGTTTTTTTTTATCGGTATTGCAGTTAAAGATAGAATTTCTGAAATTTAACATGATTAAGAACTCGTTGGTGAAGGCGATATTTATTTCAATAAATATGAAGTTATTACTGGTATGTTAATACAATTAATATTAATTAAAAAGATATTAAAGAATATTCTTTTCTGATTTTTTACAAATCTTCAGCTAATGTTCACACTGTGTGGTTTATTTTCTATTGTTGGTCCACTGTGTCGATAATTGAAATCATGCGCGAAAACAATTTTATTGAAGCATAGATTCTTCAATACAACTATTCTTCGTCTTTCTTGTGAAAGGTAGTTGGAGGTGCGTCGAGTATTCTGACTCACTTTGGATATACAATAGAATGATCACAGATTATTAATGAAAATGAGGCGTTTTTATAAAAGAACGTTCGTTTGAGCAACTATATGGCGTAGTAACCACGAAAGTGTAAGTTTCTTTTACGTTTCCTGTACTGTCCGCAAACCCTCCGAACGTTATGTCCCAAAATCGAAGGTTACGACGACAAGGCAGCGTTACTGCGTTGTATTCTAGAACGTATCGTCGAAAACGCCAGATCACCGGACTATTAGCGTTATTTTTAACTCTGACTGTACATAGTTAAACATCCAACAACCATAAATAAATATAATATTTTGAAAAGGTCAAATTGCTTAGTGAAGTAAAGATAAGATATTACAAATTGTGACAAACAATATTATTCAAATAAATTTCACTACATTATAGATATTAAATAGGTACCTAGTTTGTTCAGATTACGTGGAAGATAAAATATTGAAGCCAAAAATCACAATTAAATAGATAATAAATGTAAATAATTTTAATGCAATGTAATCTCAGTAATTTATAAGTTACCAACAATATCACAATGTTCGGTGCAAGTGCAAATAATATTTGTATTTAATGTCAAAATTATTGTCACGTCAAATATTTTAAATCAACATGATTTTATTATCATTTATAATATTTACTAAGTACAGATTAATATTTATCATTAATATGCAATAAAAATAGTGTTGTGTAGGTATCTATTCCTCAATAAAACACTGACAATGTCAATTATATTAAAGATATATCTTATTTCCCATTTGACATAATAAAAATCAGTGTTTTATAATGGTAGGTAACTGTTGAGATGTCAAACTGCTCAACACAAAATAGTATAATATAATTCGTACTGGCCAACCTCATCAACAACATACCATAAATATGTTTAGATAATATTTAAGCACATCAAGGCCAGTTATAAAACTGTAGTAGATACACCATTACTAGTTTTCAAATTACTTTCAAAAGAGGATGTTTTCAATTCGGTTGCTTGTTTTTTTTGTTTTTTAACTTAGACCTCCATAATTACAGGTAAACAAAATTGTGTATTTTGTTTTCCTGAGACATGTTTCTTCGCCCGTTGTATATGATAATAAAATATTATACAATAAAAATATTGTAGTCGTTTTTCGATTTTTATAAAATCAATCAATCACATGTTGCAAATCTTTTAATAGCAAACTAGGAAATTAATAATTATTGTAACAAGTAACTATATCCATCAATTTAAAATATTTACCGGTTATCAAATGCACGATATCCTTGCATTTTCATTATTTTAATTGATTAGTTAAACTCACCTACTTTTTATTTATTACGTGTAAACCTAATAACTAAATATAACAATTAATAAATAATAATTTACCTTGTTTGCTATTTTCACAGACTATTCATTCCAGTAAAAGTCACCAATTAAATATTCATTTATTACCTTATAAACTGATGATGTATTTTTAAATGTTATTAAATATTTTTAATAATTAATAATAACAATCTGTTTTGAACTATGAATAGAATGCACCATTATACTGTTGGAATAAATAATTGCAAATTTTATTAGAAGCAGAATGTGTAATAATGTGTTGAATACTCTTTGTGTAAGTATAAATAATAAATAATGCATTGTGATTTTATTCTCTATGAATATATGGACCATTATTGAAAGTTTTTTCTTGATAATTTACCTACATCTTAAACATCATACAGGTCATTAAATAAACAAAATTAAATGGATTTGTTTCGTTAATAAGGCCCGATTTAACAAATACCTCGGGCGCGTTCAATTGTGAAGATCCGAAGTGTGAATTTTAATAGTTGGCTGACAATATCGCCATCCGATCGTTAGACGTCACAACTGAATGCCACCCTCTCAGTGAGTTATTATTATATTTCAGAGCAAGCCGAATTATAAAACCACTTGTTGGTAAATCTGTTTTTTGTTCATAGTATTTAACACACAAATAAGCTTACTACATAATAAATAAAATAAGTTAAAATACTTATATACAACGTTATGGACAATTTAAGACGGGTAAGTATTTTGGGTGTATACTTAACTTATTGTGTGGTAAAAAGGCTGAGAACTCAGCCAGTTAGGTGTGAGGACAAGTTTCTGAAGCATGCCGCGAATACGTGAAGATTTTTCCTATCAAGGCTATGCACCGACTACACATCGTTCACGAGGTCAAATTCTTTTAATTTTGAATTTCTTCATGGCCACTCCCGCAGCAAGCACATACGTTGCGGCATTTGTGTCCCAGTCAATAATATTACCCATCAGTGATTCATATGTATCTTTATCTGTTATTAATGAAAGTATAAATTTAATAAAATCAAGCTTTTGTGAAAAGTATTATTTATGAAGCCAAATAAAAATGCTACTTACCGCTTTTAAATGATGTAACGTGAAACGAAACGTATCGTGGGTGGCAGCGGTATTGTTGTGTTGTCAGTGTCAACGTCAAATCAATCGCACATTGCTGCTCCTCCGCCGCCCAAACGATTTTAAATTAGTTTTCTATCGTCAAACGTCATGGGTGGACGTGCAGTAAAGTTTTATTTTTACTTCTCGTTATCAATATCAAATATTATTGTGTATTAATTTATCTACATTTTAATAACTCTTAATGAAGCTGAAGATGGAATAAATGGATGAGTTTGTGCTCAAAGTCGGATCGGCCGGGGCCTCGAAACATAAAAAGGCACTTTCTAATCCAAAATTTAAGTAAATTTTACTTTAGCTTGAAATCATATACTTTTTATTTCTTCTCAATTTGAATATTGGCAAAAAATAACCAGTGAAGATCAAGATTTAAGAATTTTTGACGATGGAGCACCATTCGGAAATAATTGTCAACAAAACCGAGGAAGGAAAGGTAGCTTTCTGGGTCTTCGGTTATGGTTCACTATGCTGGAACCCAGGATTCGAATACCAGCAATCAGTCACAGGGTTCGTAAAAGGATTCTCCAGAAGATTCTGGCAAGGAAATACAACACATCGTGGCACCGAATCAAAGGTAAGAACAGAAAAACCTACGTGCTTTTAAGTAGCTTTTATCTTCGAAAATTGAATGAATGCTTTTCATTTTTGTTCGCGACACGTCATTCACACGTTGAAATTATAAATAAGGGAACGCAAGTCTTTTTTTTATTTAAAATAAGTTCAATATGTAGAGGTAAGTTGTCTGACGCAATGATTCACTTTTCTTTCATATAAATAACGACGGCCAACGAGGGGATTTTCGAGTTTTTTTATTGGGTTGGTAGGTCCATTTCGCCTTAAAATTATATTTTGTATGCTGCCTAATAGGTTATATCTTTAGTTATAGAAATTCATTGAGTTATGCCAAGCACTGGGAATGCAGTCAGTGTACTTGGCATCATACCTCACAATCAAAATTTTTTGCCTAATTTTACTTTCCATTTGTTCAATTTATGTAGTTGGCAAGATTATGATGTATTACTATTGAAGTAACTAAGTTTTACAGGAAAAAATCTAAATATTTGGTTGATTTGGATATATAGTAGAAATAAAGGCTATTTTTTATTTACTTTTTCAAAGAATTGTGTCAGCAATGCTTTAAATATATTATACCTTCCGTACCAGCCTCTAATGTTCCCACTGCAGGCCGGCCTATACTCGATAATTGAGAGTGAATAGGCTTTGATCTACCACGGGAGCCCAATCCGGATTGGTAGATGTCACATGTCTTCGAATTTATGGTTCTAAGACATGCCGGTTTCCTCACGATGTTTTCCATCACCGTTTAGAAAACATGGTATTGCGCACATAAATTTTTCGAGTGAAAAAACTCATTGGTGCATGTGAGGGCTTGAACCAGCAACCTTCAGATTGAAAGTCGGCGCTTATGCCCCTGGGTCACCACACTCTCACGCTCAATATATTATACATCTGGCTACAACTACTAGCTCACAGTTTTAAGTTATATCTAACAATATTATTAAACTAAATCTCTTTGTCATTTCAACACTATCAAAACATTGCTAATGTTTGCTCAATGACCTTATTTGATAAGTAAATTATTTAATTGCAGCTTGTTGGTAATAGCCAACTCATTGGTACCATACCAACTACATATTTTGTCATGTTAATATGACCTATTGGTACTGATTTTGTATCACGAAGAACTTAAAGTTAACTAAAAATTCTGCAAGGGAATAAATTCCGAGTAGAATTTTAAATTGTCCACTCATTCAAGACTTTGTATGTGTGTCACTTCTTCTTTTCGTGTGAGTAAGTGGACAACTTTGGTGTGGGAGTTTCAAGCTACCATGGCTCCGACATGGCTTATTGACCTGAATAGCCGGAACCAACATCTTAATGTGCCCTCTGAATGATGGAAGCGCTCCGTTCATATGCCAATAAATGGTCAATGCCAATGCTTATTTGTTGTTTTTTTGACATTACAGACACTTCAATATTATTTATTTGTATAGTCAAAATCAAACTCATTTATTCCTTAAGATCTCAAGTATCATTTGGACACGTCAAGTTTTACACATGCATGTACACATATTCGTGAGCATGTAACGTGTCAGAGGAACTCCCCAGGCACATTACACGCACACAGATATGTCAAATTACAGTCAGTTTTCATGTTTAAGCTTATCTTATTTGTTAAGTTTACGTCTGTTCCAACCCTGTCTGTATAGATCGTTGATGCTGAAAGTTTTCCCGATGTCATTCTACCGGTTAGGTTACCTACTTCCTTCGGTAATCTTCACTAGACAGCATCACTTGAGATAATCAACACTCGCTCCTCACGTGCGGCTCACGTTATCGCAAAATGATAGACTCGCAATCTACGTATGTTTGCGTTCCGAAAATAACATCAAAACCCACGCGTTTTTTATGAATTACTCGGTTGTCAGAGGCGGTGTCCCTGTAGTGAGAAAATAGAGGCAGATTTTTGAGGTTACGTACCCAAATCAAAAGAAACTATTTCTAATACTACGAGTTGTCTGTCTGTTCTTTTGAACCAGAAACCGGTCCACTAAAAAACCGCAGAATGTGTCCGGAACGCGGCCCAGCGCCGCAGTTGAGTGCTTCTCCGTTCAACCCGCAATTTTTCTACCCAATGTTATTTTTAACCTTTGAACCCAAAACATATGCTCTGCTCAACCCAATCCAAAAACCTAAGTCACAGTGTATTCTAAATAGTACAGCCACCATAATATTTCCTTATTGTTTGGCACAAACAACAAGATTCGCCTTTGTGTAACTTCTTATCTTCACCATTTTGTGACGAGGCCTAGAAGGCTGCTACAAATCTATCTGGCCTCCCTTGAGGAAGGCCAATAGATGGGTAGGATAGTGTCATTTATAAACTACATAATTAGTAACTTGTTGATCTGTATTAGCGGGGTTTCATGGTCAATGCCTTAGTTAAAACACCCAGGAATAAATAAAGAAAGAAAAAACCGCATCTAACCTCTTTTTCGTCGGGGATTAAAAACTTTTTAATCCCCGAAGAATAAAAAGCATAGTTTACATGTTTTTTTTTTCTTTTCAGCCCGGCCGAGTGGCGACGCTCATAGAAGACAAGGAAGTGAGTATACTGACCTATTTTTGATTCAATATTGCGTGTTTGTGGACGAGAATACCTCGAATATTTCGCATTTGCTTCGGAATCGTATCTTCTGTTGATTGAAAATTGTTATGGCGTCTTTTAAAATGCCTTTTAAACGTCTTTTAAATAATCTTAGAACTTCGTATGTATCCATAGTGTGTAAACGGAGAATTTATTTACTTACAGAAATATATACTTACATAATAGTTGATAATATAACAAAAAGTTAAAAGATCTTATCTTATGTGTCTAAGAAAAGAAAGTTATAATAATTACACAAAATTACAGATAGACAATGTAAGAAACAAACACATACTTTCCATTTCGTGGTACCAAATCACTACATAGTATAAAACAAAGTCGCTTTCTCTGTCCCTATATCCCTATGTATGCTTAAATCTTTAAAACTACGCAACGGATTTTGATGCGGTTTTTTTTTAATAGATAGAGTGATTCAAGTGGAAGGTTTATATGTATTATACACTAGCAAGTCACAGGTAGTTTCTGATACGACACTGATGCTTTACTAACCGTGCGAAGCCGGGGCGGGTCGCTAGTATATTATATATTCTATGTACCTGGGCGACCGAGCTAAGATTGATTTTTTCTTTTTATAAAATTCGTTTTACAAGAAATACAATTACACAGGTAAACTTATACGGCAAAACCCTATCAAAACCAAATTTCATTCGAGTCGTTAAAGCCGTTTCCGAGATACGCGAAATAAACAAATATACTTATATACAAGAATTGCTCGTTTTAAGTATTATAATTAGATAAGAGAGGTCAATGTTTTTTCGACTTGTCTCACAGCTCAGTTGGTAGTAGGTTCATCTCTCGTCTACGGACGCGAGCTACCATGGACATAGGGTGCATAGTTTGTAATTGACTTATAAATAAATTTTCATAGACATTACACACAGCGCCATCTAGCCCCAAAATGAGCATAGCTTATACTATGAGAACTATTGTAGATAACTGATACAATACTTATAGTGTTTTCTTTTTTAAATAATACATATTAAAATCCAGGCACAGAACAAACATCAATGTCACAAACGCTTGTCCTGAGTGGAAATCGAACCCACCTACAGTGCAGAAGGCAGGACTACAACCAACTTTACAAACATCAATTTAACAAATAAAACATGAAAATTTACTGTAATTTGACATATGTGTGTGCATGTAATATGCTCAAGGAGTTCCTGTGACACGTTATATACTCACGAATATGAATGAATGAATGAATGAATGAATGAATGAACACTTTATTGTACACCATAAAATTTACATAATATTCATATAAATATACTTAGATTTAGTACAATGGGCGGTCTTATCGCTGAAAGCGATTTCTTCCAGATAACCTTAGGATGGAGTTTTATCATGTGTTGCTTCATAGGACGGCGGTATACATACACAGACTATACTAGTGGAGAATAAAGGAAAAATATGATATATTATAACTCAATCACTTAATACTTAATTAAATCCGAATACACAATATAACATATCTAAAAAATAAACTAATACATAATAAAAATAGATATTGATAATAGAGATAATGTGCCTACATAATAACAGTAACTGAAAACATAAAAAATAAATAAAAATACTACTAATGGATATTAGGGAAATGTTTTATAAAGAACTAAACTCGACCAACTGACAAATAGTGTTGCTTCAATTTTTCTTTAATATTTAATATTTATTTTAATATAATTTTTCTTTAATTTTTTTTCGAATATGTTTACTTGTGTGTGTGAAATTCTACGTGTCCAAATGATACTTGAGATCTAAAGGAATAAATAAGTTTGGTTTGACCTGGCCATATCAGAAAAAGTAGTTTAGATAATATTATCAATATTAGCTAAAGAAAAATATGGTTCCAAAATTGGCCAATGTCCCCAACAAAACAGTTTTATCATTTATATATACAAGATCATACGTGATGCAGACGCACTGTGGCAAAGGTTATCGGATATTATTCAACGTGGCATAATCCAACAAGTTCAACACAAATGCCATTTCTCATTAATTAAATTAGTGTAAGATAGTGTATGACGATAGAAAGCTAATTAACGATTGACAAAATCATTAGGCATAAAGAAAAATACCGTACCAGCCTCTGTACCGTACCGTACCTGTCGATAATTGAGATTGAATGGGCTTTGATCTACCACGGGAGCCCAATCCGGATTGGTAGATGTCACAAGTCTTCGAATTTTTGGTTCTAAGACGTGCCAATCTCCTCGCGATGTTTTCCTTCACCGTTTCGAGAACGTGGTATTGCGCACATACATTTTTCAAGTGAAAAACTCATTGGTCTCGTTGTCTGTGCCCCTGGGCAACTACCCTATAAAGAAAAATATTCAAGGTCATTTCACACAGCGCTATATCTACCCCAAACTAAACAAATTTTACTGCGGTAAACAGATAACTGATAGAATACTTTACAGTATTTTTACATGTTGATGGCAATCGAACCCGCGACTACAGCGCAGAAGGCATAGCTACCAACTCAGCTGTGTCAGTCAACAATTGACATACGAGATTGGACCACCCGGTGTCACAATTTTCCATAACCCATCGATTACTGTCTGGTTGATTGGATCTATCGCAAATTGTTGCGGGTCTTTGTGTCATTATAGACGATTAGTAAAATTCCGTTGGCTGATCAATTGGTCAATTCCGACTTGGTCTAATTCCGTCAATGTTGATTGCAGACCACGTTGCGTTGTTGCCCTTCTGATTTCTTGTATTACACAAGCGTGGACTCCTGTTCTCATTGAAACGTACAAAAATATATACTAGCAGTAGAAATTGTGCTAAGTTCATCCGGTACTGCCTCCTCACCTGGTAATCTCCCGACAAGCAGTGACTAGCGTTGCTGTGTTCCTATGAAAGGGTGCTGGTGATCACTTAACGTCAGGTGGACCGTCTGCTCGTAACGTCAATTCAAAATATATAGGTATATATATACTATATATATATATACGGCGATTCCTTTTTCGTGTGAGTAAATGGCCAACCGAGCTATAGAAAATTCCAAGCTGCAAAAGGCATAACGTAGGTCATAACTATACGGAAATTATTATATTTAAATCATACCTCCAATTTAGTAAAACTTAATATAAATTATGTAAACCGTATCTAATCAGCGATTGCAACTCATTTTAATGTAAAAGTATATTAAAATCGTACCTCGAAATTAGTTAATACAAAATGCGAAAGTTAATACAATGCAGGGAAACCGTTAACCGTATCTAAACATCAACATCAATCAGAACTAACCGTTTATGACTAAACGGTGAGCCAAATTGACCTTGTTAAAACGAGTACATATTTTAAAATCGTACATACAATTTAGTAAAGTTATTATTATCAGTAAACCATAACTACGTCACGTTCAGTTGCTCGCGTCCGTAGGTGTGTACCCTCTGATTCCCTACACGTACCACCTGGGTAGTGCAAGGAGCAACCAAAAGTAGCAGTAGAACTTGTGCCAAGTTCGTCCGGAGAGGTATTGCTACCACCTGGAATCTGCCGCCAAGTAGTAGTGCTCGCATTACTGTGTTCCGGTGGAAGGGTGTGGGTGCCGGTAAAATCACATGCGCATGAGACGTATCATCCCCGTCTCAGGTGATGGAAGCAGCAGAATGAATGCGACTCAGTGTCAAATCCAAATCTTATACTGAGTCGCATTACTGTTGTCATTTATTTATTTATTTATTATTATAAAGTTTAAAATATACCATTACAGATTTCTCTAATGCGTTATACTAGAAATACACAATAAACATTAATTAAAACACAAAGGAACATACATTAGTACAATAGATACATATAATATTAACATATATATGTCATGGGCGGGGGTCGCCACTTACCACCAGGTGGGCCATCAGCTCGTTCCATCAGTTATTCGTTCTTGCTCGCAGCCCATTATGACAAACGCAGGTTATGACAAAATGTATGACGTACCATAATCCTATGGTCGGTCGCAAAATCAGAACACATCGAATGGCTGCAATGACGTATTTGTAAAGCTAAACAGTACAATAGTAAATATTGTTATTCAAAACAGTTATTATTGTTAAGCACTCCATTGACGTAACAATACTGATGATGAGATATAACGTAACGATTTGTAACGTTTTTACGAATAACAATACAATCACGCAAGACCCGAGAACAAACTGTAAGTTCACCACACAAAGATTGCCCCGACCGGGAATATTAGCCGGGATCCCACGCTTTGAAGGCAGGGTGGCAACCAACTAAGCTATGGAGCCGTATATTATAATAATATCAATAACAATAATATTTTATTGACACTATACAAAATGTTTACAAACAGATTTCAGATCAAGTCCGTACCAGTCTCTAATGTCTCTAATTTCAGTCTCTTGCGATGTTTTGCATATTATGTAACGTGGTATTGCGCACATAATTTTTTAAAGTGGAAAAAACTCATTGGTGCACTTGTGAGTTTGAACCAGTGACCTTGAGAGTAAAAGTCGGTGTTTATGCCCTTGGGCCACCACGCTCAGATCATATAATAATTTTACAAAAATTAAACACCTTTTTGTTACTTAACTGTAACTTATCCGGTTAAGTACGATTCACACCGTTTCACATTGTAAATTGATTGAAATTGCCCCTGAATTGAACCTTGTGGAACCCCCATGTCAATGACTGATCCCGGGGACTATTTACGATCAATTGTTGCATCAACTCTTTGGACTTTTTCTTTGGACTCTGTTAGACAAGGAATAATGTTTAAGCCGTTGTAACAATAATCGCTATGTTCTTGTCCTGTATTGTTTATTGGAAAATGAAGGTACATTGATGTACTCTGTCAAACGCTTTGGAAAGATCACATAATACACCAATTGCATCCTGTGACATATTTAACCTAATTACTGCTGTTTACGATATCTGAGTAATTCCCATGAGTACTAGGTTCCACTGCGTATTATTTACATAGTTATAATAGAATGTGTCTAGCACGTGTTATGTTCCACGTGTAAGATTCACTCGCTTGTTAGTAGTAGAGTTATTATTGTAACCATATCTTTCTAAAATATTGCACTACCTTTGTTTGTTCTATAGGCTTCCTTTGTTTAGTGAATTATGACATGGATTGTTTATTCCTGCATTCATGTTTTGCTTATTTTCATTTGTATGGGTAGGTATTTTAATGTGAAAGTAAGTACTAGTATATTATCTTCTCAACTTCTCAATATAACCCCCACTCTGACACTTGAAGTAATGTCGCCTGTAATTCCAAATTACTTACATACCTACCAATATAAATTCTACCTTCTGGGTTACTTTCAATTAAGTTTTGTTCAATAACTATTTCTGTATTTAGTAAAAACGTTCATACATTCACGCTAAAGCGAAGACTAAGACAAAGCTTCAATAAGGCTTCTTTACACCTTGTGGATTACTCTATCATGCAACATAGATGTGATAAGCGGTGAGCTTATCGACGAAATTCCTTCGTTTTGTTTGTAAGTGGACAAATTTGGTACCAGGATATTTTATACCATACATAGGCTACTTTTGATCCTGGTAAACCGCGAACAACACCGCGGGTCGTAGCTAGTGCAGAATAAAAAACATAATTGCGAAAATAATACACACCTACTTTAGAAAATCATTGTCAATGCTCGCTGTACTACGTTTTTGTTTACACGCATAATAATTTGGATGTTAGCCAAAATTGAAAATACAAGCCGAGAAATTGATGTTTCTTGAAATAAACTCAAAAATAAGTCCAAGGTGTACCGAATCGTCTTTGTGAGTCATTAACCAAACAAAGGAAAATGGCATAATCTGCTAATTTCCACACCTGGTAATCCACCGCAAAAATAATTATTTAATTTGATAATATACCCTCCAGGTTGCTCCCATACAAATTTCGTGGAAGGGTGTGGGTGCCGGTGAAATCACATGTGCATGAGACGTATCATCCCCGTCTCGGGTGATGGACGCAGCAGGATGAATGC
This sequence comes from Aplocera efformata, assembly GCA_921293045.1. Lineage (NCBI taxonomy): Eukaryota > Metazoa > Arthropoda > Insecta > Lepidoptera > Geometridae > Aplocera > Aplocera efformata. The sequence continues at coordinate 7,704,824 of OV121057.1, forward strand.
GAGTCAGTAAAGATTTGGTTCTCATACTGAGTCGCGCTTACCATCAGGTCACCGCTTACCATCAGGTGGGCCCTCAGCTCGTTCCGTCAGGCATTCACACAAAAAGAAAATAGATGCATTTTTACAGCCAATTTCAATATTAAAGTAGCGGATGAATGAAGAGAAATCGCTATAACATTGTATAGGTCAATAAAATTCCCATCCAAATCTTGGAAACTAGCTATATTTAACAAATAATAGCGTTCTCTTAAAATTAGTTGGTGACACCGTTCCAATACATCATTGGTGTCTTCAGCATTAAAAAGTTCGTACCATACAGCTAGCCCGCCGTCTGCGAGCTAGCGACAATACAATGGCACCTCTCATCATCGCCAATTTAATATATCCGGCAATTTGCGAATTGGCAATTGGCAGTAGTGAGATGAAATGACCTTTGCGATGTTGAATAAGTCACCGGGATATTTTTTGGTTCTTATGATAAAGTTGGCAATAACTGCAGTGACTGATTTAAGAAATCGAAAAAGAAACCGACTTCATTACTTCCATCCCTTATTTCTCGCCCTTCGGAGTACAAAATCAAAGTTGGTATACAACGGGCGAAGAAAAAGTCGCAAGAAAGCAAAATACGCAATTTCGTTTACTTCGGTGTCAATTTTTTTCATGTATTTTGATTTAACAACCAAACTATTTAACCGATATTGATAACATTTCTATGAGAACAATCTGAAAGCATATCTTTTCAAATAAAAAATAAAACCAACCGAAAATAGTAGCAATTTAATACCATTCACTTCAATTAATACCTATCTATTTCGAGTATTAATTCTCTTATTTAATATAATATATAATATTATATATCTTTAACTATTAATATATCTTTAATTATTTAAGCAAGAACTATTCAGCGGTTATGTTTTTTATAAGTAAATAATTTAATATCTACGTTTTGCTTATCAGACTGTTGCTACCTACTTATTTTCATTATTAAATTAATTGGCCACGGTATATATTTCAATTCGTTCAATGTTGAGATTCTACGGGTTTTTTTTAAATCGATATTTATGGCAAAATGCCACATTGACGGGCAAAATAGGAGATATCATAATTGCGTATCGTACCGTACCAGCCTCTAATGTTCCCACTGTAGGCCTACTTCGATAATTGAGAGTGAATGAACTCTTTTCTACCACGGGAGTACAATCCGGATTGGTAGATGTCACATGTCGTCGAACTAGTACTTTTACCGGCACCCACACCCTTCCACCGGAACACAGCAATGCGAGCACTACTGCTTTGCGGCAGATTCCAGGTGTGACAGTACCTCTCCGGACGAACTTGACACAAGTTCTACTGCTACTACGCACTTGAGTGCTACGAGAATGACGCGCGCAATGCAATACGCTTCCTCCTCAAACTCCTGTAGGGAAAACCTGAGTCGGATTTCGGTTGTCTGGTTTAAAAATTGATTTTATTAAGTACTAGCTACTATATTGATTCACGTGCCTGCATTTTTATGACGCAGCTACTATTGGCCCGCGTCAGCAATGTTGGCGATGCAACGTTGTGATCTTCGGAATGCTTGGAAAATCCCCTCCGACCTTGCCTTTCGGGTTTTTAATTTGTTGATGTCTTTCGAGAATGGAGTGAATCTCAATGTCAAGCTATTATTGACACGTAAAGTGACACTTGAATCAGCCGGCTTCATTTGCCTACAATTTGAAGAGCCCTGTCTGGACCAAAATCTCGATATAGTTATATAGATTCACATGTCTCCGTATGTTGGGTTTTAAGATTCAAACTTCGCGCAGAATCCGTTATTTTCGTAGAATAGTTCTTGCATGCGCAGATGGCCACTTATGTTATGTTACGCATTAATTACTTTAATAAGCCTAAGCTAGAAAATACCTTAGGTTGGGGATTTGCACAGATTATGTAGCCTGAAATAAAGTTTGTTATTAAATTTGCAAAAATTTTTATGGAGAATTTTCAATTCAAAAATTTATTCATAACTCGAAATTGCTCCATTCAAGGAACGCATTTTCCTAGCACAAGCTTTAGTACATAAAAACTGCTATGAATTCAGACCATCCCTCCACGTAGCCTCAAAGACATACCTCAAGACCACAGACAGACAAGCAGCCGTCAAACTTATGCCACTAATCATTTTAGCCGGAGTTTAAAAAGGAACTAAAACTTTACTAAAGGTTTCTTGGGCACCTTTTATTATTTAACAAATCCCGATAGAACTAATAGTGATCAGGTTAATGGTTAATGGTATTAATCTGCCAATCAACACTCATACATTTATATTGGCACTCTATTACTCTAGTAGGTAGGTATTACATTAAATCTACTTATCACATAATGCTCTTATTCAAGATAAAACATGTCATTAAATAAGCCAGACATGTCATACTTGAAAATCTATAGTGTACTGTCTAGGAATATTATTGGAGCAATGTTACCATGTTACCACCTATTATCTGCCCTAGATAAAAAGATTTGAGACCGACAGTGTCGATCATAAAATGGTTCTGCTTTTCAGAGACGAAACGGTTTCTACAACGCTATTTTATAACATAACTAATTGACACGACAGTAGTGACGTAATGGCTATAATCCCAAAGAAAATGCACATTTGGTTTTTATCAACATCCGAATTATCACATTAATTTAAAAAAAAAAATTTATGCCGAAAAAGCTCGTGATAATTACGAACACAAATCAAAAATCAGCCAAATCGGTGGAACCATTTTCGAGACTAACGCACGGCAATTGATTTTTATATAATACCTACAGATTAAACAGATTTTTTTTATTAGTTATTACCATCTCCTCTAGAGCTCATGCTTTATTATACGATATTACACTCCGTGCATACCAAAGTCGGTGTAACAGACTAAAATAACCCTTGCGCTTTTATTTCCTCTTAACATTAGTCACAGAATGACACAGAAAATCTGAAATGAGGGCAGTGAGGGCATTTCTATTCATAATACCTTATTTTAACTCAACCCCTACCCGGAGTTGCACAACCACAAAAATGAGACTTAGAACAAGCAATATTTAACAGGTTCTAACTCACCACAGCAGACGCCGCCGATAAACCAGAGTCCTTCTCAGTCCACAATTAGAAATACGGAGTGGAGAGCGGCTTTTCCTTCAGATGCTTTCTCTACTAGCTCTCCGCTGGTTTTATGCTCCGTGTCACACTAAACAGGAAGCAATAGAAAGAAAGTTTCTATTTTATGTCTGTTGCGTGATAAGTTCGATAAAATCGCGCAACGACATTGAAAATTCTTCTATCGTTGTACATTTGCATGCAGTTTACGGCTTTGTTTATTTTAAGTGAAGCATTCAAATTGTACAATACGAGATCGAATACGAGATTGCTTACTAGAAAATGTTTTGTTGGAATTATGTTTAAGGCAAAATACTTTTTGCTTTATCGATTGGCTACTCAAGGCCCAAAGATGCATTTAAACTTTAAGCCAATACCTTAATTATTACGTATCATTGCTCTAGAATTTCCTATGTCGCAAAAGAAAAAGGCATGTTTTGCGAGGATCAAAAACGGAGTTATAGCCGCGCGCCGGTGACGTACTTTAGCTTAACTTGCTATGGCGGTCGTCATAGGAACATGCAAATATTTCCTCATGCTGTGGATCTTTATTATTATTCTCTTATGCCATAACACAATCACCAGTTCAATAAGCCTGTTTACATTTGCCTTCAATAGTATTTGAATTCATCGGATTGTTATGGGTCTCATTGACCGCTTGTTCTTAGTTCATAGGTCATCAGCTCTCCGAACAATGGTTCCTGTTATCATAATAATCATTTCCTGTCTCTCGTCGGTCATTATCAGAAAAGCTACGTATGCACAGTACTTAATATTAGTTATCAAAAATCTTACTGTTTTGGAGCTAAACTTTATTCGATAAAATGCAATGATTCGTTAATTAAACATGCCAATCTAGTTAGTTCAATAGTAAGTAATCTTTAATGACCTCTAACCAGAGGTCACGTCGTAGTTTCCGCATCGAGATGAATGTTTTATTTCGAAAGTGTTTTTTTGTATGGCGACTCACAATGTGGGGTCCAGTTTCTTGCCCTCTTAGTTCTCCCTGGGTAAAGTAACAGTAGAACTTGTGCAAAGTTCGCCTGGAGAAGTACTGCCTCCAAATCTGGTTATCTGCCGCTAAGCAGTGGTGCACTTACATTGCTGTGTTCCGATGGAAGGGTGTGGGTGCCGGTAAAATCATATGCGCATGAGACGTAACACCCCGTCTCAGATAACGGGCGCGAGTGATTGGGGTCTTCTCATACTTCGGTCTGGGAGAACCTAAATAGTATTCCTGTTAGGCGGAGATAACCAATTAACATCAGGGCGACATCAGCGCGTCCCGTTACTTTTCTTACATAAAAAGAATACTAGAAATAGAAAAATAGTTCATCGTCATCCTGAATGCTGGACCAATCACTCCAATAAGCTTCAATGACCTGTTCTCTGTGATTTAGCACCTTGTTGCTCCTCCTGACCAAGATCACTCCACGCTATGAAGCTATAACTATCAATTATTTTCACGCTCATTAGACGTATATTTTCTCCTGAGAGCTGTTTCCTACTTCATTACTACTTGATAATTGTTTTGAGAATTTATTAGGGTACAATGTTGTTAATTGAATATATCGCCATGACCTGTTTGGAGGCCATCGGGCGATAAACCGGCTTAAACCCGTCACACATGCCCTCATAAAATCAATATAAATTATTAATTTCCTTGATTTTCACGTGATTTCATCTATATCTATGTCATTAGGACATGTCATGACTTGCACGTGAATAGACGCTGCCCTTTCTCTCACATTTATTTAGGAGCGTCACGAAATATGATTGTGCCTGTCAACTTAAGACATGAAATTGGTCGTGTGCCTGTAATTTCACTGACATTGGCGCCCTATTAACAAGTCTTGATGGATATAAACGTTATCTGGGAAGTTTTCAATCTAATAAATTTAATAGAAGAAACTTTCGTCGTAAAATATAATAGATTACCCCAATTCGCATAACATACTTTTTAAGAGATTAAATGTGTGTTCTTAAAATAAAATCTCACAACACAAATACAAATAAAATCTCATATGGAAGAATATGTTGGTGCCAGAAACAACACATCTTTTGTGTTATCGAGCAACTGAAGAATTAAGCTTTTACTATGGCGCAAATGTCTTGCGCCAAATATCTCCAAGCACATCCCGTACGAAGCACATCAGCTCTTTTGCTTAGTTGATAGTACCCTTCTAAATTATGTAGTACAACGAAATCAGTGTCTGATACATAGATTGCCAAATTGTCTCAATAAGAGACATCAATGCGATTGCAATGCCTTCAACATTTATATACCTGTACGATTTCTTCGCCAACTGTGGACCGAATTGGATTTTTTTTTATGTTACCGTTCACTTTCGAGGCGGTCCTATAGAAATTACAAGACCCAGTTTCATGACTAGGGCGGGATAATGTATGGAAATGTTGAAGCCGGGTGTTTAGATTTTTTATTCAGTCACTTGTGTCAATATGTCTGAACATTATCTAGGTGTCTAAACATGCGCCATGTGTCGAATGATAACAATAATGTGAATTATATTCCGCCATTTTCTTATCTAGGTTTCTCTCAGCATTTCGTTTTTTGTTGTATGAGATTGCTCAACAAAAGAAATCTCATGACCTTAATCTCAATCGTATGGTCTTCCCTGCTCATAGCGTTGCTTAGATTTTACAGATCTGAGTTAAGATAAATGCAACCTTTACAAATAAGACTATTTGAAACATGAAAACTAACTAATGCTTAAAGAGTTCCTGTGACACGTTATATACTCACGAATGTTTACGTGTATGTGTAAAATTTTATGTGTCCAAATGATACTTGAGATCTAAAGGAATAGTTAAGTTTGAGTTTGAACTCGCCGCTAATAGTTGGATGGGTGATCGTTGGTTGGCATCTGAACTGAGCGCTTCCGTGGCGTGTCTTTCTACTTGTTGAAATTGATGAATCTTGCTTTCCACACGACTCTTTTTGGTTAGCGCAGTAAAGCTCAATTGACATTGCAACGGGCAACAGGCGAAGCGAATTTTAGGGCTGCTCAAAAACGTAAAAAAAAAAATATTTTTTACATTAAACAAATGATTTGTTTTCTGATTTTCACACCTTTTTGAAACACCTTATGTATAAATCATAATAGAGATCGGTTTGTTGTTGATGTCTTCTCTTGTTCAGTACTCTGTGAAGGAGTATTATCGCACCATTTATCGCAGATCCAACAGCTACAAAAAGCTATTATTTTAAAGATCCATTTCCATTGTTTCAGGGCATCACATGGGGCAAGGCTTTCCTAATCGCAGCGGACAATAGTGCAGCTCTCCCTTACCTCACCACGCGAGAGTGCCAACTCGGAGGCTACCGAACATACACCGTCAACTTCCACCCGCGGCCTTCATTCCTACCATCAAGCAGTCAAGATCAGCCGACCAGTCTCACCTGCCTGGTCGCGACTAGTTCCCCTAACCCCGTCAGCGTGATTGAAGACAGAAAGGATGCATTGTTGTACATTGCTGTGCCTGAAAACAAGCATTGGCTGGGTGCCGCGCCTTTGCCAGACATAGCCAAGCAAATCCTAGAATGCGAAGGCTCGTCCGGCTCCAACGCGGAATACTTGCTTCGTCTCGCCGACTTCATGAGAGAGGAGATCCCAGAGGCGTTGGATGACCACTTGTTCTCTTTAGAAAGGTTAGTAAGGAAATTCGCTGCTGATATGAAAGTGTGCCTTAACAGTCTTATGGGTGAGAAGGCTGAGAAGGAAGCTAAAGCAGTTGTTCCTAGTTTCGCATTTGCATCCAGAATTCCGGAGAAGAAGCTACGCTGTGTCAATATGTGATTGGTTAAGGCCGTGATGATGTTACATTTTGAACTCATTGTAAGGATGGATCCGTCTCGAGTCCTTGTATAAGAATAGAGGCTATTTACAGAGTTGCAGTAATTTGAAGCCCAGTAAAATTCTTCAGTGGATCGAGAAACGGTAATATTTATAAAGATAGACGACAGATTATATGAATGCTCTATTTGTTGACTTAATGTAGGAACACAAACAAACGCTGACTTAATTGAGTGTCGTTAATTTTGCTTTTGGAAACAAATCGGAAAGAAGACGTTACTGAAAAAATAGAAATGCTAATTGCCTTCACTAACACAATACTTCTTAGTTATACATGTAATACACTAGTATTAGTATTGTATGTATAATATATTCGTTGAAATTCTGTTTAAATTTCGATATCATGAAAGGCCCGCGGCAGTTATAAGAACTAACAGAAATCCCAACTGACATTGACATTTCTGCTGCTGTCATTGCATTCGAAAGTAACACCACAGCTACAAAGACTTGTTTCGTGGTATGTACCATTGCGGAAGGAAGATAAACATACATATGAATGACTCAATGGTTAAACTGATTGATGCTATCGCTATTTTGACTAGAAATATCTTCCGTTTCGAGACAGGTGCTCGATAGATAGACTTATTATTGCTAAACAATGTTTGACTAACACTGGACTATGAATTCCAAATGATTAACAAATATACGTGACATTTACAAATGTGATAATAAATGTTAATTTAATGTAAGGTAGCTTCGTATCAGCTTAGCTTTGTAAAGTTGAAACGATGTATATATTTAGTGGCGCGAATAGACAATATGGACTTATTTTGAGCTAAATGGCGTAGGAATAAATAACAAGAAATATACAAAAGGTTGCACTAGGATTTTTTGTATCGTTAGCGGCATCGACGTGCTAGGAAATATACACTCATCACAATAGGTTTGCCCTGGGAATAAAATCAATATTACCAATTGTGCCTCGAAGCTATGCCACAATCAGCCAATTTATGATCTTTGAACATCCTTACACCAGTTTTCATTCGCAGAAATATGTCGTAAATATTTCATTAAATTCATTTCTCAAGTTCATTTTTTGTTCATTTTCATTTCTTAAATTCATTTCTCAACTTCAAGTTGGCATACGAATAATTCGATATTACGACCAAATTGTCTATCTACCTAAAATTTCTGAGAATTGTGAATTGTAAGAATTTGGTACACATCTTAATATTGGGTGAACCGATTTCACATTTTTTTTTGTTTTAAAATGTTTGTAATAGTTCAAATTAGGTTATTAAGGAATGAAAAAGCTTCCCCGAAGATATAACTAGATAGAAACTAGAAGATTCAGCGAAACTGAATGTTTTAGTTAAACTGAATGTTCTAGTTTCTACTACGTGTTACTACTCCTTTTTGTTACTACGTGTGAAAATGTCCTCATGACAGCTGCTTGTCAAATTTTCTCTCGGGTCAGTAAGTTAGTATAATCCATTACAGATGTACGATTGCTTTAATTTTTTCTTTAAAAGCATTATTTTAGCAGCTAGTTTATTATCTGTGTTGGTTGTAAATGTATATAAATGCCAAAAATATATATATAAAAAGTATTATTTGAATCTTTGTTATTTTTAAGTTTTATCTATTTGTGATTATGTTCAAAAACTATGACTAAAACTATACTATAAGTGATATCAATGAAATTTTTTTATCTATGTTTTGACATTTAACCAATCTAAATAATTTCAAAATTGTTATAATTTTTATTATCATGTTTTAAATCCCTACGAACTTTTGTCATTTAATATTATGTTAATTCACTATTTCATTTCAGTTAAGATTATTTCATGTTGTGTATAAAAATATGAATTATTGTAGATTAATAAAATGTTAGAATAATTTTGTATGACAATTTGTACCATAAATGAGGCGAAGCCAACATAATACAGAAAAAATAAAAGAATTGTAACAAAATATTTTTTATTTCTAACTTCCCTTTATTTATAAGTGTGGACGAGCTTTTTGGACGGCGGTCACCACTTAACATGAGATGGGCCGTTCTCGGATAAACGAGCCCTTCCACTACATTTATTCAAACCGCCTACCCATTGTGCCTGCAGAAGAAGGTAATGCATTTGGCAATTTAATAAATATTATGCCAATGATAGCGGGTCGGCCAGATTGAAGGAGCACCACCGCGTAAGCTCGCACGTCACATGTAGATTTTAATATACACCACTCATTTTTAATTACTGAAAAAAAAAATTGCCCTTAGTCTATTGCTCTTAGAGAACATATATATGGCAAAAAAAATAAAAAACATTATGTAAAAAAAATATCCCCAAAAATAAGTAAATTTTGGCCAAAAATTTTAATTCATTGATACTTTTGATATACGAGGTCGTCAACCTCGTATAAGACAGGCCGTCGGCGCGGCGACCAGGGCACGCATGCGCGGAGCGGATCCCGCGCAGACTCGCGAGTCCGCCCGATACATGAATCGGCCTTCGGCTATTGCCATCTCATCTTCTTTTGCGGCCGGCCACGGGTGTGAGAGAGAGGGTGCTGCGGCGGCGCGGCGCCGCCTTGACTTGACAAGCCTTGCGCGCAGGCGCGGCGGCGATAGATTAGTTAGTGAAATCCCGCGCCATGCCATGCTAACAAATCATAACACCTCCAAATAAAATAAGTTACTGTGATGTGATTGATGGCTAATCAATTTATACACCGCGAATACACGGTGACGCTCCGTGTGTACTTTAAGTGTGGTGAAAATGTGAACGAATCATTGCGGACCGGACCCGGACTCACGACAACCTTGCCAGGCAACGACAACAATGTTTAGTGCGTATCAGCGACTGTTGGATCATGGCTCCTTTTATACGGCGTCACACGCCGGGGGAGGCCGGCTCTTTCACAAAATGTATATTCGACGTCTTAGACTACTTCGCTGAAAATCCTCGGAGAAATACCTACTAACGATGCGCCTCTTCGCTTCGGCATCAGCAAGCATTGCGCCTGGAGAAGTGAATAGTGAATTTCGTGGGAATGCATCCATGTCACTACCGGAGAACCCAAGAACAAATCGATCGCGGTCCGAGGATCACTCTCTGCAATTGAGTGAATAGTAATCGCGACGCTAAACTGACAAAACAAGACTCATTTCAACATCGTTTTAGTGTCAATGTTTGTGCGGGAATTCTGAACGATTCATTAGTGAAGTGAATTATAAAAATTGGTATTACTCAAATAACATGCCTGAATAAAAACATTGTTTTATTCACGTTAATTTAGTAGTTCCTGTCCTAGAGTGCGAGCGAGATAGATGACATTCTCTCGCTCATGTTTTCATTGATAAGGTGGTAGTAGGGAGGTATGTATTTTTATTAGTGGCAGACACTAATGCGTCCATGATTTTTTAAGGAATTTCTGGAAACTTCATAAATTAATAACTTCATTATTATAAAGGTAACAAGACTTTTGACTAGTGATTTACATAGGGTTAACTGAACTACAACGCCCAATTTTTTCTTTTCAGTAATTAAAAATGAGTGGTGTATAAAACACAAAAATTGTCTCTACCTATGTCCGTTATGGACTTTGAAATCATCCAACGGACGTGCATCGAACCGGTTTCATTAGAAAGGCATTTGCGAAGATGGTTTTAGACCACTGGCACAATGCATTAGGCACAAAATGTATCTTCTTTTAACGTAGTAACAAACGTTGGGTATCCGCTTTATTCATAAAGGTGAAGTAATTAGAAATAAGAATAAAATGGGTAAAAAATAATGAAACAAATACTTAATACAATACATTCTTTTTTATTTTTCGACACATTTTACACAACAATCATTCAAAAAGCCATCAAATATACAAACAAGATTGCGACTACATCTAAACTGACGAACCATTTTGACAGTTTTTTTCAATCAGTACCAATCGAGACAACAGACTCGAACGGTAAATTTTCTGACTACCCTCCGTCAGGATCCTTTTATCAACATGATTAAAAGTGTATAAACATTTACCTATTAAAAGTCCTAACTTAAATGCATATTTTGCAATAATATTAATACCTAACATTCACGATTGCTTATTTCTTTGCTCCTAATAATGACTTGCAATATGACCTTTACAATTATAAAATTCCGTTAGATAATCATTATGAGCTAGGTACCTAATCAAAATAACTCCTTATATAATTTACTATAAAACACGACAAAGATAAGGTACCATACTTACTCATTAGGGTCTCGAATCTATGTATATTAAATTGAAGTTTTATTTACATAGTACAAATTAATCTCAGTATAATTTCATTCGATGCATCTATATTCTCACCTATTTACTTAAATAATACTACTAATTAAGTACAGTTAAATTTTGGTGGTAAAATGCACTTTTCTTCACAGAAAAAGACAACATAAACTACATATTGTCTATGTTCAATATAAACGCCTTAGTAAAATAATAATTTATATTTATTCTAAAGTCATGGATAATATCTCTTAGGTTTTAATACAAAAGTCACAAAATAATACTTTTACAATAATAACCTTTGGTACTAAAATAAATTATTTACAAATAAAAATAATATAACTTTATTTGGTTTATTTACACCCATTTAATGCATCTACCTGTTGTACCTTTTCAATGGATATCCACCTGAATCTGAATATACTAAATCAGATACACCATGATCTCAAGTCGTGCACCGAAAGACTCCGCGAGGATACATTATAGAAACTACTACTCCTTTTTGGTTTTCTTCAACAATGGCGGATCGTGAAGCATACGCTTAGAATTATTTAAAATGATGTAACAATAACTTTATTTACGAATTCAGTAAAACCAATTTCATAGGGAAACTCACCCTAATCAAACCCATCGAAACTGCTAGCGGGAAAATGACTTAGCCACATAAATACAAGAGGTTTTAATACAGAATAAGACATTATCGCAGTTCGCACCACGCAACCCCTAGCAAAATTTGCTATCAAAGTTGTTCACAAAAACTTTATACCTAAATTTTATTTGATAAAAGGAAATTCACTATCACTCTCATCACCTGAGCCGTCGTAACTTGACGGGGGAGTGTCCAGTTGGGGTAGTCCTAGGTCCAGGTACTCCTGGTTGGCTGTCACCGTGAGGATCTTGTCGAGGTCTTCCACTAACTCCGTGAAGGATGGCCGGTCGCCGGGAGAGAAGGACCAACATTCTCGCATCAGCATGTATCTGGAAATACATGTGAACAAATTACTTTTTTCATGTAACTACCAGCTGCGCGGTGTTACCCGCTGTTTTCCGGGATCAAAAGTAGCCTGCGCGGTGAACCCGCGGTATTCCGGGATCAAAAGTAGCCTGCGCGGTGAATCTGCGGTATTCCGGGATCAAAAGTAGCCTGCGCGGTGAACCTGCGGTATTTCGGGATTAAAAGTAGCCTGCGCGGTGAACCCGCGGTATTCCGGGATCAAAAGTAGCTTGCGCGGTTAAACCGCGGTATTCTGGGATCAAAAGTATCCTGTGTATATTCAAGATATAAGTATAAGCTATCCTGGTACCAAATTTTATCTAAATTGAGCCGTTTGAGCACACATATAAGCTTTCGCCTTTTTATTATTAGTGTAATAGATCGTAAATATTCACTCTTATATATTTATTGATATATATTATATCGATATTCGTTTTAAAAAACTGACGGATTAACAAACCCAAATGTATATAATATTATGGCTAAAAATACATATGCATTTTCTATCTCGTTACCTTAAATTCGGTTGTTCTGTTTATGTTGTCAAAATTATCAGAAGAGTATCATACATACATACATATACATACAAACTTTCGCCTTACTTACATTTCTAGACTGCAGCACGGTGGTTTCTCCATCCGATGTCCAGCGCTTAGGTGCTGGTACATGTACTGTCCCGGCACGGTGGGGTACGGAGTGCCTCCGAGGGTCATTATTTCCCACAGGAGCACGCCAAATGACCAGCTGTAAGAAAGCGAGGCAAAATCAGACTAAAGGTGATAATCCATATAATTTCTTGCATGTAAAAAAATGTTTCCACCTGTATGAAGATTTGATGTGTCACAGGTGGCATGGACAAACAGAATCAGAAGAGAAACACTGTAATGTTTTTGTAATTTCAAAATAACAGTTTTTTACGTAATGCAGCCGATAGTATATATAGGCTATTTTTTATATTTTGTTTCTAAGTCTGTATATTTGTTTTGGGTAAACTCTAAAACGGCTGGACCGCTGGTAAGGCGGATTCGGATAAGTTCTGTCCTGGTCATCGTTTATTTTATTAATCGAAAGTGTTACAGAGTTATTCGTTGGAAAACAATGACGATAAGATTATTTGCCAAGTCTACTTGTCCACGATAGTGACCACAAAGAAAAAAGTGCCTGCGTTCGGGGAACTCAAACTTTGCGTCCTTTGAACCACAAGTCTTTGAACCACAGGTTGGCATGCGTTAACTGTATTATCGAGGAAATTCAAGCCACGTGACATTTACGTAAGTAAACGAGCATAACATCTCGCATACAGAAAGCAATTAAGAGAAAACCATCTATCTATACATATAATAAAACTGTAGACTTGCCGTGTCTGTACATTAAAGATTTTTGAAAAATAATAACTGGGAGACGTTAGGAATAAGTAATAAAACGTAAAAAAGCAATTTTTGTAATTTTTGTCTGTTTGTCTGTTTGTCTGTTTGTCTGTATGTTTGTGCGCACTTTACGCAAAAACCATAGATAGTTATCAAAATCTAGGTACTAACAAATGTTAAGCTGAGTCTCGAATAGTGAATAGGGTTTATTTTATCAAAATCGACTTACAAAATAAAAAGTTATTCAATGTTTTATTCAAAAATGTTTGTGCGCACTTTACGCAAAAACCATAGATAGTTATCAAAATCTAATTACTAACATATATTAAGCTGAGTCTCGACTAATGAATACCGTTTATTTTATCAAAATCGACTCGCAAAATCAAAAGTTATTCAATGTTTTATTCAAAATTTTAACGCGCCTGCCGAATCCTGCCTGCTTGACTCGGTGTAGCGAGCCGGTGTATTGCAGCATGAATACGAGCAGGCGCTTGAAGGCAGATTAGTTAGTACCCAAACTACGACTAAACGTGTCATTAACTATAATTAGGCAATTAGTTTAAAGGCAGTTTAGTTTTTCTTCGTTCTTTGAACTGCGAAAGGTTGATTAAGTTTGATTACGAGTTAAGCTGCCTGTCAAACGAGTCATTTACTTGATGGAGACCTACATTACATTCTGCCGGGGCTACGGAAGAGTTCGAAAGCGTTCCCGCGGTCCTCGGCAACTAAAGCGTCGTGATGGAACACTGTTGGGTTTTTAGCCGGTAGGAGTCCGGCATAACTCTCTCGCTGCCCCCGCAACGAGAGAGTATCCATGAGGATTTCCCAACATAAAAAAGACCTAAATTACACTGGAGTAACGCCATGGCCGTATATCCGGCCGAAAATAACTCTTCTTGAGGGTACATCATCATCATCATCATCAGGGGCGAAAGTAAATACATATCCCTTGCGACATTTGTTATCGATTTTGCTGATATTATCTGGACATTCAGATGCAGCACATATATGGAAAAAGTATCATTATAAATTAGCGGAAGTCTGTCAAAGAATATGCAGCTCAACAATGATAACGAAACATAAATCGATGCTTGCTAGCTATCTTTTTTTTTTCTGAGTTTGTTACGTATCGAGCTGAGGGCCCACCTGGTGGTAAATGGCGACCCACACCCATGACAACAGTAATGCGACTCAGTATAAGATTTGGATCTTAGACTGAGTCGCACTCATCCTGCTGCGATCATCACCCGAGACGGGGATGATACGTCTCATGCGAATGTAATGCAAGCACTACTGCTTGTGTGATTCCAGGTGTGGTGGCCTGGTGGCCAGTGGTGTGGTGACGAACTTGGCACAAGTTCTACTGTTACTTTTTAGTTGCTGCTCTAGCACCACCCAGAGGGTACGTGTAGGGAATGAAAGGATACACACCTGCGGTCGCGAGCAACTAGATATGGTACGGGGGACTTATTTCTCAGCAAAGTCGTCTTGACCCACATATGCAACCGAAATAAAATTGCTCCCTCTGTCTCCTAATTGGGTAAAACAGCTATACACATAGTTACATGAAACTAAAACCGCCAACAAAATGTTTAATATCCCAAAAACTTGGAAGTCTTGGAATCTGGAACTTGAAACTTGAAGCCCAGTTTGCAACATTTCTAGAAATAGCGTGTGTATTTGACACTGTTTTGTCACTTCAGGACTTATTTCATATGTGTATGATGATCTAACAACACTGATACAACATTGAGCAGTGTCCCAGGGAATGGCATTGAACACCATTCAACGCCATTAACAGAGTAGTGGAACAATAAGACGATTTTTTTTGTCAATGGGTATATACTTTGCGTATACCATGGGGAGGCGTGGGGTTATGTGTGACTCACCCCCAACACTACTCAGAAATAGCAGTACTGGGGAAATACACACAAAACCCCCTTGGTGTTCCTGCACTACGCCTTCACGCTTGGGCTACGGGTACCTTAGCGGCCCCAGCGGCGTTGGTCCACGCGTATCGGGACCCCAACACGATGTGTAACTCCCTGTGGTGGCGTGCTCGAAACACGAAGCACGCCATCCTCCGGTGGGGACCTCATCCGTCGGACGGCTGATTCCCGGGATCTACCGTCCGGAGGTTCCCGTTAGGGTGGCAGGCGGCGCTCATGCGCCTGCCTACGCTGACCTAATCCCCTACGTCAACCAGGGTGAGGAGATTCTTCCTGCCTAACCCTCTCGGCTGCTTCCTTCTGCGAGATTACTTCCTTGCAGAAGGACTGAGCTGCCAAACAAGATCTCCTGCTGTCTATCATGGATGAGACCATAGTTGACAGCGAAAGGTTTCTGCCTATAGCCGCGGTCAGGAGGGAACAATATGATCCTAACAACTATCCCATCGAATGTTTAAATTTCTAGAGTGCATCTGGACTCCCATCACACAATATATTAAACTAAATGTCGGAGTGCCCATTGCTCTTTCATAAATTTAAGTCTTCCTAAAATATGTTACGGCACCAAATTGAAAGTCAAGAGTTTAGAGAATTCCTCTCATTCCTATCAACTGTCCATTTATTATATTATAGTTTTAAACGTATTCAGTCTCCGGTGAGCCTATGTTCCGCAGTGATCAGACGTAGTCCTTATATTGAGTTGCTTTCTGCACAGTCCGCCTTAGCAATTCAAATATTTTTTATGCGCACGTTCCTGAAATATCCTGCAAATACGACTTCTATAGTATAGTTTACAGAGAAGCATTATTGTAAAATATACATTTGCAATGGTTGCAGTTTCACTTACGTAGTTCATCATGCAATTAAGTCTTTAATCTTCCCAGTTAACAAAACCTACGTAATATGGTAAGAATCCAACGGGAATAAAGTATTTTGAGATTTAATCATAACATAATTGTAATATAATAGTAACGACCAGACATAATAAGCATCTCATTATATTTCTATCCTATAGGCTGGGATAGATCTAAGTCCACGCGGACGAAGTCGCGGGCACAGCTAGTAGTAAATATAGTTAATCAAGTAATTAAAAAAAATCACCCCCAGAACAAATGTTACGCAGCGATTGTTTCAAACAATGTCCTGGGTATAGCGTTGTTTTTTACTGAATAAAGTGACGGCAACCCATATGATGTTAATTGGTTACTGCCGCCCACAAACAACAAATCGACTGCGTATACCCTACAATAGTATGAGAATACCCAAGTCGGATCGCGTTGCGCCCGGCCCTTTGAAACCGGGATGTAACGTCTCATATACCTTTGATTTCACCGGCACCCACACCCTTCCAGCGAAATACAGCGAGTACAAGCCTGACAGCGGATTACGTGTCCGAACTTGGCACATGTTTTACTGCTTCTTTGGGTACTCCTTTTGCTCCACTCGGGGTAGTGACTTTAGTACTCACCTACGGATAAGAGCAAAATGGCTCCGGTCCGGGAAGACCAACGGGATGAAACAGCCTGAGATTTCACCGGCACCCACACCCTTCCGGAACACAGCAATGCGAAAGCACCACTTACTTTGCAGTCATGAGTTTAACACAGCATTTGAGTCACATCTGAATGACAGCGAATTTAGACCAGCTTGGCTCAACTGATGTACCTGGGTGGAATGAAGAGTGGTGCTTGGGGGGACGGGGTCAGGGGGTTTGAATACTCACACATCAGTCTGCGTCGTGAACACTTTGTGATAAAGACTCTCGGGCGCCATCCACCGTACGGGCAGTCTTCCTTCCGTCTTCTTCCTATAGTAGTCGTTGCTGTGGACATCCTTGGCTAGACCGAAGTCGGCTATCTTGAGCACGCAGTCGTCTGAGACCAGCACGTTCCGCGCTGCCAAATCTCGGTGGATGCACTGGAAGTATTTGAAAAATTAAACAATTTTAATATTAATTGAATTTAAAAGAATAGAATAGAAGAGAAAGAATTTATTTTGACACGATATAAGTAGGTACATTCAGTGGACAATAGTAGGTGACAGAAATAGGTAGGAAATAGGTAAAAACACTTAATATGAAGTAGTTTAATATATTGTAAATCAACTACAATCTTGTTGCAAGATGACACGATCTTATTGCTTAGTTTGACGCTTGTTAAGACGCGCCAAATATAGTAATATAGATATAGGTATAAAATATTATTCATTAATGAATTCTTAAGCGTAATACTTAAGATGTTAAACATTCTTAAGTTTAAAATTTGTACAAAAAGAGAAATCAGTTGCCAAATGTATATAAGCGCATCGCTAATTATTTTTTTTTTGTTTGTAAATGTCAGTTTGTAAAAAGGATTTTTTTTAGGGGAATTTACTTAAATTGTGGGAAATTGGGAAAACTTGTACCCCTTTTTTCTATGGGATTTTTGACACAACGACGTTTTGACAGCAGGTTGTGAAATTGTAAATCAAGACAGAAAAGTCGAGTCAGCAAATCTTATATATATATAAAAGAAAGTCGTGTTTGTTACAACACTTATAACTCGAGAACGGCTGGACCGATTGCCATGGTTTTTGATTTGTTGGATTTGTTTCCGTCCCGAATAGCAGAATAACTATTAAAAACATTGGAAAATTAACGAAAAAAATAAAATCAATTTATCCCCGTATTCTCCACGGGAACGGGAACTATGCGGGTGAAACCGCGGGGCGCAGCTAGTTTATTCTAAAAAGTATTTAGGATGACTAAAAACAGATTAACTTACCCTTCTAGAAGCTAAATATTCCATTCCCCGTGCTACTTGATAGGAGAAGGACACGAGGTCTTTCTGTGTTAATGTCTTCTTCTCCTTCAAGTCTTCATTCGGAGACTCATATCTGAAACCATACGGAAATTACGATCATGCAATGACCCATGGCCCATTCATTTGGGGGGACCAGTTGCTCACGTCCGTAGGTCCCTTTAATCCCTACACGTACCCCCTGGGTGGTGCTAAAGGAGCAACAAAACGTAGCAGTAGAATTAGTGCAAAGTTCGCCCGGAGACGTACTGCCTCCACATCTGGTAATCTGCCGCCTAGCAGTTCTTAACTTGCATTGCTATGTTCCGGTGGAAGAGTGTGCCGATGAAATCACAGGCGCATGAGACGTAACATCCCCGTCTCGGGTGACGGTTGCAACGGGGTGCGACTTGGTTCTTCTCATACTTCGATCGGGAAGGACCTAAGTTGCATTGCTTTTGCTATGTACGGAGGTAATCAGGTAGGTCTTTTTTATGTGAATGAGTGACGGAACGAGCTGAAGGCCCACCTGATGGTAAGTGGTGACCCTCGCCCATGACAACAGTAATGCGTGCAACTCAGAATGAGATCCAAATCTTTACTGAGTCGCATTCATGCTGCTGCGTCCATCACCCGAGACGGGGATGATACGTCTCATGCGCATGTAATTTCACCGGCAGCCACACCCTTCCACCGGAACACAGTAATGCAACCACTACTGCTTTTCGGCAGATTCCAGATGTGGCGGCAGTACCTCTCCGGACGAACTTGGTACAAGTTCTACTCACCACCCAGGGGGCACGTGTAGGGAATCAAAGGGTACACACCTACGGACGCGAGCAACTGGACCCGCCAAGTGGCTTTAGAGGTTTATAGAGGCTGATAAGGAAGATTAGTGTGGTTCACCTGTTCCCAGGACGATGGTTCCTCAGGAACTCTCTCAGATTCCCATTTGGCGCGTACTCCACGATGACGTACAGCGGACCGTCTTGCGTGCAGCATCCCAGGAGGTTGATGATGTTCACGTGTTTGCCGATCATCTTCATCATCTCCATTTCTGACACTAACGCCATCATTTCGGCGTCCGTGTGGCCCTCTGGAAATAATCGATGAGGTTGAGTGAGAGAAGTTACTAGTTGTCTGCCCTTAGAATGGTTGGGTGTGGGGCGCAACCTACCGTTGTAAGGGCGGGAAATAAGTCGGTTTATTCGATTTTTTTAAACCAGTTACTTGTTTTTTCTAGACATTTTGGGGTTCATGATGCTTGCATAAACGTTTATTATTTAAAAATTGGGTTGCTGTTGCGCAGTTGGCTTTGCAGCCAGGTCTAAGGCTGCGAAGAGGTTGCAACCAACTGCACAAATTTTTGTTGAAAGCAAAAAAATATGTTCCCCATTAATAATTATACATATAAAATAGACTTATTGGTATCAAATTATCTTGCTTATCAATAAACAGAGCAATTCTCGTTTAAAAATTTATTTATTTCACAAATCTTGGAAACGGTTCTAATGATTTGAAATTTTGTTTTTAGATACCTAGAGTTTTACTGTTTAAGTTAAATAATCGTATTTCTTGTAAAAACACAATTTTTTATACAAAAAGATCGCCCAAATCTTTCACATAAAAGCTACATTGATGCAAAGTTCCACGTTTCTGCCAGATAGGACTGTGGTGACTCCATCTGCCGCATATACAGAGAACCTCGAAGGACTGACTTACTTCCTAACTACGTGGTACAAGAGCTGTATAAGAGATGGCGCTGTTATTTCGTAATATAAATTATTTGACCCGCTCTATATCAATTTGCAAAAAAATCAATTTTAGTTAAGCATGGGGGTCTACCCAAAACCGTGGCTTAGTTGGTAGTAGCCCTGCCTTCGAAGCGAGGGGTCCCGGGTTCGATTCCCGGCCGGAGCATATTTTGTGTGGTGAGCAAGACGTTTGTTCTCGGGTTTGTCTTGTGTTTCTGTGTTTGTCCATGCCATCTGCGTTACAGGGAATCCTAGTGCAGAGGTATGAGTGTGTATACGTTTTTTAAATATTTTTTTCTTTAAATGTTACACAAAACACATATAGTATAATACTATATTGATCAATTTTAGTCTTGTAAAATAAAACAGAGGTGAGCTCACCTTTCAACATCTTGACAGCGGTGACTGAAGGAATTCCGGGCTTCAGTATCCCCACGCATTCCGCCTTTACTACCTTCCCAAACTCCCCCTCCCCCAGGGTCTTCCCCAGACAGAGAGACTCCCTCGGGACTTCCCAGTCGATGTCGACGGGCAGCTCGTATTCAGACATCATCATTGAGTCGCTCGTGTTGCTTTGCACTTGAGAGAGCTTTTGCTTTTCAATTTTCACTACCGGCATTAGCTGTAAGAAAAAATCTGTTTAGGTGCGATTCAGACTTGCATACTGAATGTTTTTTATTTATTATGTTATTTTAGAGAGGTATTGCCACCTGGAATCTGCCGCCAAGCAGTTGCGCTCGGATTACTGTTCCGGTGGGAGGGTGTGGGTGCCGGAATCACATGCGCATGAGACGTCCCTGTTTCAGGTGATGGACTCAGCAGGATGAATGCAACTCAATGCAAACTTTGTGTGATGACCATAAAGTTTGTTCTTAGACATTCTATGTTTGTGTTGTGTATGATTCCTTCTATGTTTGTAAATGTCCAAGCAATCTGTGATAATCAGGGAATCCTAGCACAGGGGTATTAGTGCTTTAAGCGTTTCTTGTTCGTTTGTTGTCATGGAATTAAATTATTGTACATATTCTTGAAATATGTTGTGTAACATACGCCCATGTCGATTGCTATTTAATTTTAGTAGGCGCTGTATAACTCTTCAACTTACAAATATACAGTCATGCCTTCTGGGTAACTGTCCACCTTGTGGGTGATACTATTTTGAAACCGTAGACGTGACAAAAAGTGAGCTTAATTACCTAGATTTCAGTTTTGATCTGGCTTGAAAAATAACTTATGTGCGCTCAGTAAAATCCATTTTGAAAAGCATTAAGCAGATTAATAATAATGTCTTACGAGAATAAAATGAAATAAATCAAAGTAACAGAAGTAAATACTGATAACTAAAATTAAAAACAAACTACCTACACAATGAAAATAAAAAATTTTCCACGGTTAACCACACGCTGCCAACTTAACATACACAAATACAACTCACCAATCCCTCCGCTGTGTTTGTTGGTGACCCATTCATAGGTGGTTTCTCAACCACCACCTTCTTGGTCCAGTGAGTGACAATCACAGCCCTCGCTGTCTCAATAGCCAATTGTTTCTTGATCTTCTCCCGTTTGAGCTTCTTGAAAATCATCACCACTATGATAGCTGCTACGAAGAACATTGCACCGAGGACTGCTGTTAGAATATTGATGAGGAGGGTGTGCTTGCCGTGGTCCAAAGCTTCTGTCACGGGGAATGCTGAAATGAAATAGGAAATTTAAGTTAGAGACGTATATAGTCCAGTTTTCAAAAAGGTTTCATTAAATGGGTATATATAGGTAACTAAATTTGTGAAGCGTAAGGTCCGTAAGACATACACACTTGTGTTAAGATTCTCTGTCTCTCTGGAGGTACATACACAGTCTCAAAACAAAAATAACCACGACACGAGAACAAACTACATGCTCATGACATAAAGATGGCCTCGACCAGTAATTGATCCCGGTACCAAATGGTCCTGGGATCAAGTACTGGTACTACTTTTAGTGTAGTATTTGGGTATATCAAATACTACATCAAAGTTAGGTTATGACAGTATATGGGCCATTTTACTTTATACATTTTTGGTACTTATTACTACTACCACCCACTGCTGGACATAAACCTCTCCCACTAAGCGCCACTGTGCCCGATCTAAAGATTCCGAACAAACATAATGTGAAAGATAGCAACTGCCAACATTATAATCTAGCCAGACTATATTCAGCAACACACGAGCTGCAATTCAAGTTGGACAAGTAAACCTCCATTAAACGTATCTCACAACATGGAGCTAATTGCTACTATCGCCGTCTGTCGCCCAACATTATCCTACACGCAAATATAAATGGTTTATTAATTGGTAGTATTCGAATAAATCTCTGATAACGTATTACAAACTATCGGTTAGCTGTGTTTGCAATGTGGTCCTTGAGTATGGCAAGATATGCAGATATTGCTGGGTCTGGATAGGAAAAGGATACTGTACTAAGCTGAAAACGTCTGCCTGTCTGTCTTATAAAAAATGTCTGTCTGTAAAAAGCCGTTTCTTTTATAGTGTAATAGGTAAAAAATCGGTTACAATTTTCAAAGAATTGTATGTATATTATGTTATGTTACGTACCAGTAGCATAATAAAACTTGTGTGAGAATTCTAATTGAACTTGGCTGACTTATTGACAGATCAATAAGCCCTGTTATTTTTTAATCTCATTGTAATGCAATGTTTGTTGCCCAGCTGAACAAAAACTAAATTCAGCGTGACCAACATATTCGATTTCATACGAAAAAAAGATAGGCATCATTAAAAGTTGTCAAACTAATGCAGAATGTAGGTTTGAAACCGATACCAACTAAATAGAAATCTTAAATTGTGTCTGGCTTATATCAAATTATATTTCATCCGAACAATTATAAATCTCTGCTAAAATACGTTGAGTATTTGCGGTCTTGCAGTAGGCAATATTTATTGTCTACTGCAAGACCTTCTGAGAAACTGTAGTTCCTTCTTCGGCTGTAAGGAATCTATTGCATTAGAATTGAAAGCGTGCTGAGAGGAATTAATTGCATTTCAATTTCTTATTGATGGTTGAATGGAGTGATAAAAATTATATCTGCAAACAAGATTTTATTGATTCCTTATTAAGAGTTTATTGTCGATGCGGCAGACGCATTGTCGGCTTCATACGATCTTAGAATTTTGGGCGGCCTTATAAGATACTTATAACTTGCTTTTGCTTTACTGTTACTAGAATTAAATGCAACATAAAATATTTAAACACGGTTTCCGAAAAGTACAATTTCTCTGCTTCTTTGAATATAATCGTATTATTCAATTTCGATGTAATTTCAAGATACATCGTACATAAATATGTAAAAAAAAGTAAATATTTAAAAATATGTAAATATCTAAAAAGTATGATACTTTGTATCGTCATACATTTACGTCTGGTCATTATGGTCTGGTGCAAGGGTATATGACGATCATCAACATAAGAATAAATTTCTTATTTATAATGGAATCTTCTTAACTAAAACAAAGTTATGGTGGTAAAATTAACACTTACATTCCAGAACAGTTAAATATCCCTTGGCAGTGGTGTTTCCGAGGGTGTTGAGGGCGACACACACGTACCAACCCTCGTCCTCCTTGGTGACGTTGAAGATGGTGAGCTGTTCAGGCTTATCCTGGGGGTTCTCACTCTGAAATTGGCCAGATTTTATTAGCTTACTGTTTGCTTCTAAATAAATAGCATGCTAAACACTCGCATGCTTCAAAATACAATATAGATAATATACCAGTTTATTTTATACCACTAATGTTAAAACGTAAAATCTAAGAAGAATTAACATAATTTTACATTATGTTTTGAATAACTTGGTGTAACATATTATAATGAAATGGCCACAGACACACAACACAAATTATAAAGAAATAAAAAAAAAAACAAATAAAATGCTGATGAATTGTAAATTCTCGTTCTTATAAGGTATATATTCAAGTAAAACCAGCTACTTAAATCAAACCTATATTCAAACAAAACGCATACGCTCAAAGCTGTACAGTAAAGCGACATAGACATGCATCGTTATTTAAATGTGCTAAGCTGTATCAATACAACGCAAAGCAACATAGAAATGCAAAGTTACACAGACACAGACTTACAAAGCAGTACAAACATGCAGAGCCCACACGTTAGTGACACACCCTCACCGTCATAATCTTATTGCTATCGAAGTAGACAACAGACTCCTTGCTGTCATCGACGACAGTATCGTTATAAACGAACTCGTCTCTGCTGAAATACATCCAGTAGACGTATAGGTGCATGTCAGAGAGGAACTCGCAGCTGAATTCGGCGGTTTGACCGACCAGCTTAGTCTGGTTCACTGCGCCTTGAGTGAGCACCGGCTTGGCGTATAGACGTTCTAGAAATTGTAGAGATGAGTGTGACAAATAGGAATTTTAAAGGGTGACAAACTGATAAGGACGATAAGGGATGAAATATATTTAAAGGAAAGGTTGAGTTGCACGGTGTTCTGTAAAATATCACGTGAGATCAGGAAGATTACCGAAGCCACTTATTTATCCAGGTAACAAATAAATCGCTTGTCTTCTATTATTTAAGTGTAAGTAAAATGATAACGTTACCAACATTTACCGCCACCAAATCACGACAATTTGAATTAAAGAAAAGAAGTGTAGCGTTAGTGACGACTGCTTACAATGAAATCCTATGTGGATTTCATCTACAAAGTACCTAAGTAAGAATGTTAGAATTAAAGTAGGAAACCTTGGTGCCATACTGATAGTGAAACCCTTTCCACCAGTTACAATGATTGAAAATTTCCTAGAATACAGAAGATCGATCAATAATTATAATTTTGCAAAACAATACTCGAATTGAAGCAATAAGGATGGTAGTGTTTCTAGTTGCAGTGAAGCTGTATAGACACCAACTCTAAAAATAGTCGAATGTTTTGTTTATGTCTGGCAACAAACCTTGAATTCAAGTTTGTTTATTTTTTATTAATTTCTATTTTCACATTTCAATGAATCTTTTGAAACACAAAATGCTGAGTATGCTTTGAAGATTCTGAAAGCTCTTAAAATATATTTTAAAAATCTTTCTGAGAATTTGAAACCGCTTTAAGAAACTGCGTTCAGTTTTAGCGAGAAGCGATAATTTAATATCAAGTCATGAACACCTGACATTATGTTCATGAAGAGAAGTTACTCAAAATTCTTTAACCTGATGCTGTTTTACCAGCAATCAAAGGGTTTTCAGAATCGAATGGTCTTTAATGATGTTGCTTTGCAAGATTGAAGACTCCCTATACCAATGAATAGTTCATTAGTTCCACAACCACAGAACCTTCACCGTAATCAAAATCAAAGACCTCTATGGTATATCCAACAGGAATCGGCATGTCGCTCGGGCCGACTTCAGCGTCTCTCAGGGAAACGTTCGAAGGCCTTATCCAGTAGAGGTAAGGCTCGAGATCGGATACCGGTGGGCAAGACAGTTGAACTGTGTCGTTCACTAGCACAGTAATGTTTCCTGGGTATCCTTCTTTTATGTATGGCTTCGATGGATATCGTTCTATGGAACAGTACCCGTAAAGTTAGTGATATATAAGTAAGGTACCACTAACACTAAAAGAGATTAGTGATCAAAAGGTTGGCCAAAAACTGGTTTTTACAGTCGAAGCGCTGTCTCAGAAGTTTTGAACTAAATGTCAAAATTTTGTTTGCGTAACTGGATTAAGAATGATATTCATAAAATCGTAAGTTAGTGTTTATAGTTGTAACTAATACTTTGATAATTTATGGAGATGATTTTAAATTTTATCTGACTATTCTGTCAACCGTCAGATTCTTGGGCATATTATATACCTGAATGCATCCAACAACCTTCCATCAAGCTATGGTTTTCTACAGATATTTTCATATCTCAAAATCTCAATAGGCTATTTAAGAACTAAATCCAACAATCTACACATCAAAAACAAACACATCACATCTACAAGTATTCTTACCTTGAACATGTAGTACAACAGTATGCTCGATGCAGCCCAGCTCGTTGCAGACTACGCAAGTATAGTTTCCATTGTCAGCCTTCGTCAGTTCATCCAGAGCCATCGACCACTTCCCATATGATGGTTGGAAGTAACTTCTCATGATGGGCGTGCTTTTATTTTTGTACCAAGTTATATTAGGTGTTGGGTTCCCTGCAAAAGTTTACGGCGTCGTAAAAATGTGTATTTTTGTTGCATGGCCATAACTTTAGGGAGACTGCTCCGTTTAATTTACATGTTATGGCAATTATGTACGGTTGTGTATAATAACAAAACGTATATAGCGAGGTTACACGAAAAATAACTCTGATATTTTGGTGTCATTAGAGTTCATTGTGATTGTGACTTTTATGACCCGATTGTCTTAGTACCATACCAGGCTCTAATACTCCCACTGCAAGAACACCGGCTTACTCCCGATAATTGAGTACATCAATTTCATCTTAGGATATATTTTTTTCAAAGAATTGCGTGTATAATTGCGCGAAAAATCTTTTACCTTCAGCCGCACATCTCAGCCTGATGGAACTGCCAGCCGGCTTCATATCCATATTGAACATTTTAGTGGGATGTTTGAACTTTGGAGGAATCTTAGTCTTCGTGTTATCCACGTGACCATAGTTTGGATGTTCCTTCTCACTCTTATCATCGGGGTCCTCTTCTTTATTGTCGTATTCTTTGAATTTCACGTTCTTTGGAAATCGTTTCTCTGTGTTGTTTTCTTCTATAGTGTTGTTTTCGACCAACGCTGCTGCTTGGTGTTGAGATAAGATCTCGGGTAGAGGGCTATCTATATCGACATCTGATTGGTACCCTATAAATATAAACATATAATTTCATATATAAACATTTAACAATATTTCACCTGTGGTTCGATGAAAGCACTGAGATGTAAGAATCTGCCAGGAAGTCTTCTTCAAAATTTAGTGTGCCAGTCATATCGGAAATCGGATTTTAAATTTATGCGCGCATGAGTTGCATTAACCCTGGATCACGTCGGACTTGGCAGTGTGTTTACACATGTGGAAGTTGTGGACTTGGAAGATGGTAATAAAATATTGTACAATATGAAAATAGCAGCGTGCAAGACACGGTCGAACTAACTGAGACTATTGTTTCAGAAATTAACTTCGTTGCTAAAATTACACTGCAGTCCCATACATTAATTATTTCTTTTTCATCTTCGTCTTTCAGGAAATAATTTTGAATCATCAAAATTAGTCACCTGAACGAAAATTTTTGGATTTGTTTCAGACATACGCCTACAACTTTTTTTATATTTATATTTTAGGACGTTTCGCACACCATCACAGCTTCAAACACAGACTACAGAACCAAACACATACCTATCGTACATCTATGTTCGTCACACAAAAGCATGTCCAAGGTGGGAATCAAACCCAGGGCCTGAAGCGCAGAAGCTACTACCAACTTTGAGGTCAGTTCAAAGAATGTCGTAACACATATTTGGTTCAATTACTATCAATTTCAAAGAAAATACAAATTCTCACCTGCTATGTCTTCTTTGAATTCCTTGTGTTTGATGGTGATGGTCATCTCCCTCCCTCGCTCATCCTCATTCTGACAAGAGTACATTCCAGCATCTCTTGCTCGGAACCCCTTAATCCGTAACCTAGAAAATAAAATGTATTCTCAAATAGATATAATGTAAGCTTTTACATGATTTTACAATAGGGGTCAAAATTTGTACGAACTAAATCTAAATTCGTATTATTCATAATGATTAAAATTTAAAAAACCTCATTGGAATCATTGTATATTCCTTTTAGGCACTAAGGTAAAAAAAATTCAATTGTAATAGGACTACCCTCAATTCAATACAGCAAGAATCATAAAAGTCTGTTGACAACTGGCGGAGATACAAACATACCCGTATTACTACATAGATTCACGCTTTATCCTCGCAGTGCTATTTTTTCGTTTTCGAAACACTTTTATTACTTCTGCTGACTATTGTAGACCGTTCGTTTAAGGTTTATGTAAGCTATTGTTTTTTATTAGAACAATATTTGATTTCATTTATGTAATATTTTTTAGATATATTTAGTGCCATGTTCTCGAAACGCAAAAGGAAAGCATTGCGAATAAACCGATATGTCCTAAAACCAAAATTCGAAGACACATGACACCTACCAATCCGGATCGCGGTACCGTGGTAGTTCAAAGCTCATTCACTATCACATATCGAGAATATAGTATTAGATACTGATCAGGAATCAATATTCACATTCCGAAATAAAGGAGATTTAAATTTACAAGAAGAAATCTCCGAAACCAGAGAGGTACTAATAAGCTTCCATATTACGTATGTACCAAACATAAATATCTTCAACTTTGAATCTGTTTCATATTATTCATACGATCCCTATATCGGCAATAAGATAGTCCAATAGCGATTTATTATTCTATGCATTGGGATGGCATCCAACAATTTTATAGCATACAGGCTGTTATTAAAATAACTATGGCAATCCTTTGTTGCTATTTAGAGAACTTAATTACGCATATCTCTATAGTGCAGGATTAAGTAAGAGATGTACTGAATTGTATTTCTTCTTACTACCCAATTACTATCCTTTTAGAAGCTTTTCAGTCAATTATGACATTTTCAAGACAGCAGTAATTTTCTTTACTAGGTTTATTTTCGTATAGTTATTTCCATATACTCGTAGGATTTCTTTTGCTCACTCAAGATTCAAGATAATGTTTATATTTGAAGACAACCTGTATATAGGGTGATATGAATTATCGCCGTGCCATCCCAGTATAGAACAACGTAAATATTGAACCGCCTTGTCTGAGGTGTCTCTATTTCTGGTTCAATATTCTCCGTTATATTTATACATAGATATCTTTTGATACACTATTTTTTGTTTATATTAACACAAATAAGAAGTCAGGCATTTGCCAAATACGTTTAGATGCCTACATATTGAAGTCTAAGTACAAAATTGGCAGGGATAATAAGCTTTCTAAAATGATCTTTTTCTTAGCCGGTTCAGTGAAATCACTCACAAACACATTGACAGTACATGGTGATCGCGATCTTCAGTCATGAAGGATCGACCAGAGAGAGAATCATTAAATCAAGAATGAGTTTCGCTGATTACAAATCAGTGGCTATGAAAAAGGCCACAATACAAAACTCAAGAAAAACATAACAAAGCAAACATTGTTGTTTTGAGTAAATTGATGATATGCTATCCACAAAAGATACAGGTAATAAATATCAAGTGACAGCGAAAGTAATTTTGCTAGATACATTCTATAAATGAATCATATTTCGTATATTTTACACTCTAACAAGAGACATCAGATACGTGATATCCAAGAAAGTGGTATAAGGAATATTTTATTTAAATTTTGTATCAGAATTAACTAGATATGACTATGAAACACTACACATAATGGTTGTTGTATAGAATGCACACAAGGGTTGAGTTTCAAGTACGTGTATAATTTCTGGAAATAACTATTGATCGAGTTGATATAAAAATATTGATCCGTATGGTAGAAGTGAAGAGAGTTTGTTTCCAAATTTCTAGTAACGATTCAGTAAGCAGTACTTATAAAATAAAATAAAAAAACTATACTTTTCGAAATCAATAGGTTGAAAACTGTTCTACTTTTATTCCGATGTACGCTTTAATTGCCTCATATCCTTTACCTCAGTAAAGCCTTAAAATGCGTGAATATAATGATAACAGCTACACTTGAACCTTATGGAGTTAAAACACTTGAGCTGTGACAGGGGGATAAAAACATTTATAAACATGTTTTGAAACCGCTAGTCGAAGCAACAGGTGACCTGGCTGGCTTATATTTTGCACAGCGAATTAGCATTGCCATCCAACGTAGCAATGCAGCCAGCATTTTGGACACATTGCTATCTGGTAAAAGGTATTTTAGAGTTGCGTTTTTTTAACAATTGATTTGTCAAACTAATAACTGATCTCCCCCATCGTTGAACCAGTGCACCATTGAAACATAGGAAGATTGTTTGGGTGTGTTTGACTTCTTTTTTTGCTTCGGAAATTACCCCGAGTCCAAGATACCGGACTTTTTACAAAAGACTTACCACTGCCTCTGCTGCGCTATGCGCTTCGATTGTCCATCCACCTCCTGTCCATCTTTAAACCACCGCACCGTTGGGGTCTGACTCCTCGGCCTCAAGCCACATACTAGCCTCAGTCGCTCGTTTGTTGTTGCTTCTATCACTGAGTATGTGTCATCTGGAACAAAATAATTATATATTCGTAGTTTCTACTTAAGTGGTATTACAGCATATCTGCGTAGTAACAAATATAATATCAAACAGACATATTTTTGCATTTGTATAACTTATATACAAATATTGGAATATTTTTATTTCTTCTGAAAACGTTAGACATTTTTATAATATCTGCTAGAGATCCACAGTAAAAATGTTCTCGATAAACAAGTAATTGGATTAAATGATATAATTTAATAGCTTCTTGCAAACGTTTCTATTACAACTTTATTCTCACCGCAAAAGACTAACACACTTTTTCCACATAATAGGTAAATAGCAAACCAACTTCTTAGAAAAAAAAAAACAAACAGTTCGTGCCTGAGGATCCATAAAACAATCAGAACAAATACTCGTACATCTCAGAGCCCCACGTTCTCAGATCATAAACATTATGTTGAGTGCAGAGTGAATACTCAATAAGGTGCACTCAGTTTTTAACCACAGATATTCTTTCGAAGTTGCATATATTTTGAACGAGTACGTTAATGGAAGAATTATTTTTATATTATAGTTATCATATCACAGGCCATAATACCAGCGAGCTGGACGGCTAAAGGTTGAATGCACTTATATTTTCGATAAATGATAATGAAATGGTTTTGAATAGATCAGACTCATTCCTTTACAGTACATTAGTTATAATGGATCGCGAGTCGGCACAATGACCATGAATAAATTTTTATTCTCATAAGTCTGAAGGCTGTGTTTGTCTGTCTGTCTGTGGCCTTGCGGTAAATTCTTCTGAGGCTATTTATCTTTGAAACCTAGGGGTGGTCCGTCTCACAAAAGTTTTTTTCTATTAAATTCATTTAATTCATTCTTAACCTAAGAATGAATAAGGCTTAGAATGAATTCCCATAACAACTTTACTAGAAATTGGTTAACTTTATTTTTTGTTTTGTTAAAATCAAAAGCCGTTCCGAAGGTCATCAGATGTGTCTTTTATTTCATAACACAAATTTAGTAAGATTATAATAGAGTTTGACACTAAAAATTCAGTTAAACATTTTTTTTATTGCTTATTTTATTCTTACGGACAAGATAAAAATAAAGTTCGCAACAATTTACTCGTTCTGGGTGTATTTAATTTTTGCATAATTTCTTGATAAGTCTTGATAAAAATATCTATTTTGAAGAATAATTAAATTTTTCAACGACCAAGAATATGTAATGTCGCTTTATTGAATTATTGTTTTCAACTTTTTCCATTGAAGATATAAAAGACCATCATAATTTAAACCTATTAATAAACTGCTACTAATACAAAAGTTATATTGAAAAAATAATATTTATAGAGGTAGATTGCTTTGCTAAACAGTGGTATAAGATAGGGTAATTGTAGTAGCAGGTAACTGTCCAGTTTTCCTCAGACAATGCGAAGTTTATGATAATAACATGTTTACGATACACATCAAATCAAAAACACTAAGTAGGTTTAAGGTAACTATTTGTGGATTTATTTTCGTAAGCAAAACTTATGGCAGAACACCCCTCGGTAGCTAAAATAACTCATTGCAAACTCATTAAAATCACGTTTCAGCTTAAAATAGAACTGCAAAGGACACCTGAACACTATAAATCTGCCTTCAACTAATCAAATTGGGTGTAAGTGGGAATTTTTTGCCTTATTTTTAATATATGTACATTACAAACACCTTGGGTCTTCTAGAAGCTTCTGCGTCTCACAAACTTCTTAGATTTCTTTTCTTAGATTTCTTCTTCTATTTTATATGGTGTAAGACAAAACCTTATTTCATGTGATATAAAAAAAAACCATTTGACATTTTACCCAGAGATATCTAACCGCAAATTAAGCATAACTTGCATTGATGCTTTTAAACGAAGGTGTGTGTATATCTACACAATAAATAATATTTAAATCTATTTGTAAAAGAACAGCTTTTTACTAAATGCATTTGAAAGTATATAGTACCATATACATAAAAAAAAGAAGTTTTAAAAATGTTTGTCTGTTTGTTTCTTTGTTCCAGATAATCTCCGAAACGGGTGGACCAATTTTGACGGGACTTTCACTGGCAAATAGATAACTTATTATACGATACTTTTATTTTAGAAAAAGAAACAATAATTAGAGCTATTAATCGCAGGGTACAGTTATGCTCTTAAATCGTTCACCCAAAAAAAGCAATGTGTCAGAATTACAGAATAATTTGCACTCCGAGTGAACTTTAACGAAATTGCCTTATTGTTCCTGAGGACAGCCCGGACAATGTTACAATTCTTTGTTTGAGTGGACTTGGCTGAGCTTAATGGCAGCCGAGATTTGTGGCCTGTGAATTATGGCTTTTGTTAGGGATGCGCATCATAAAGTCGATGGACAAGTATCGCATGAACCAATCGATGAGTGGAAATCTCAGCGGCGATTACTGTTACGAAAAGAACAAATCGTATTACGTGTTGCGTATTAATTATGTACATAAGTGTACGAAACACAATATCAATTCAAAAATTTATTATTTAGGTAGCTTTTGGCGTAGGTACAGTATAGATTCACGCTAGATAGTGTATGAAATGTCAATTCATGGACATTTCACATCGCAATAAAGCCCCAAACTAATATAACTTGTACTATGGGAGTCATATGATTATGGAAATAGCAGGTTTTTTTCTAAATTCTTCTTTGTAATACATCCTAGCCCCCTACAAAACTATATAATGCCGACGTCAAAAACGAAACTATCGATTTTACTTTTATTCTTTTCCAAAACGAATAAAAAACTGCGATTTTTTATTTCGCAACATCGATAATCATGCATCTCTGCGTAGGTAAGTTGTTTTTCAAATCTCTTCAAAATGTGGATTTAGTGGTTACATGTGTTGAGCAGATGCAGTCTGCATTGGGTCCCAAAAGAAAAAAATGTCGCCAGGTCAGTTGCCAGTATGTTTTTAAAACAAAGGCATTCGCGAATATTCGAGAAATTTTTACTACCAACGGTAAGATGTGTTACTAATAATCATAATTTGCAATGGCTTGACTTGACTATGATGACTGATCATACAACTGTGGGTCATGGGTTCGATTCCCACTCAGAACAAGCATTTGTGTGTCAACCATTGATTTTCTTATGTGACTGGGTGTAAATTATGTATTATATAAATTTAAACGCTTGGATTCTCTGTGTCGCAAGAGGTATGGACATACACAATCAAGACCCGATACCAAAGGTTTTGCTCACCACACAAGTCAAAGTAAAAGTCCCATATAACTCGGTTGTCCCCCCAGGGCAACCGGTGTATCTGTTGCAAATTCCCCTTCGTTATCAATAAAAAAAGAATATAAGATATCCTTGTACTAAATTTCATCCAAGTCCGTTGAGTCGCCTGAGCGTAAAGGAGTAACAAACATACACACACACACAGCTATACTCGTACATATAAATTTTCCCTTTATAATATAGGTGTGGTTGAACTTACATGATCCATCTCATTCAATTCTCCTATAGATAATTTAATACCGAAGACCACCATAGCGGATTAGCTTAGCCTCCATTGTTTAAAATAATACCACCTATTAAGGGACAGATTACAGAGCCCTACCATTGAAGATAATTAGAGTAATTTGAATGAATTTATTGTTGAAAGATTCAATATCGTTGGTACTCCCATAACCAAACATTTTACAATAATTAAAAAAAAATACGAATAAGGTTTTAACTCATTTTGATAGGTAGGTTATTTAATGTGTTATTACGTCATTTCTCGATTTTAAAATACCTTTCTGCATTAATTTAATATTTTTGAAAAAAAAAAACATTCATGCCATTTTCTTCTCCAAACAATTACTTTCGTTACTTCTATTCTGCTCCTGTTTAACCTAATTTTATCGTTCAAAAGCGAACTATGAAGTAGCTTTGTTTACCTTTGATCGTTTGTTTGTGAGGATAGCGGCAAAGAAACCGATATTTCTTCACTTATCTGTTGGCTTTGATGAACATTTACAGACATACAGACAATCGCCTTTGCTGTGATTTTTATTGACTGCGTTGATGGACTAGCTTCAGAGGGAAATTGATTTATTTTTCACTGTTCATTTGTAACAATGTCTGTAGTTTTTGAATCAATGATATTATAATATATTATAATACATAAAAAAATTAGCTTTTTAGAGCTTATTGTTTTATTGAATAAGTTTTTTATGCCAAATATCGGTAAACATATTAACTTTTTTTTTCTATTTTGCTAGCCATGTTTTTAATTTTGCTATCAAAATAAAAAATACGCCGTACCAACAACATTCAATGGGAGTTTGATAGCTTGGCACATTTCCAAAGAAAACTTTGTATGAGAGTACTATTAAAATCGCGTCTAGGTATTCTAGTTCTACTGAGATTCAAAAATGGATTGATATGAGCCATAGATATTACATTGTATATTTTGAAGGAACTGTTTCAAAAATCAACTTTTTATGATTATAAATTTCATAGATAGATAGTAGACGATAGTAATTATATTTGTAAGAACTGATATTATAGGAATTATAAAAAAAATATATTTTTTTTGCATTATTATTTTATGGCGCTCATGTCAAAATGTGCCTAGACGTTATGCAACTCTCCGCTCGGTCAGAAGTCGGATGGGTGACCGTTTAGTGAGTTTTGAATTTAGCACTTCCATGTTTTGGAAAACACGTTAAATGTCAGTTCCGTTATGTAACGTCAGTACAGTGAAGATGCCATATCGGAGGCCTTCGAGGGGCTTGAAAACCCCAACATCAGAGTTGTCCACTTATACGAAAAGGAGAAGATTGCATTAAAAAGTATGTTTTAAATAATCAAAGATTTTTTAAATAATAAAAAATAGATGTGGCATTGACAAACATAACACAACATCCAAGACCTGCGATCATTTATGATCATCACACGATTAATTCACTGCTGGGTATAAAACCCAAGACTTATCTTGCGGGCAATCTTTGCGGGTGTCGAAACATTTCAGAAAGACGCAGATCCAATTCAACATCATCAATATTTGTCCAGAGAAACAGGACACAAAACACATTAAATACCAATATCGTGGCACACTTCCGCAGCGCATTAGGAGCCGAGCCGCGGGATATTATTAGTATGTCATTTATAAACGTCGCCACAGATCATATTAAATTATGCATTTAAAAAAATCGTCAGTGCGATTTGGAATCTTATACAGAGGGTGTTATTTATGTATGATTGGAAAATATAAACGTTATAAAACGTTTACACACTCATACCGCTACACTAGGATGTCCTGTGTCGCAGATGGCATGGACAAACACAAACACCCAAATCCCAAGAACAAACTTCATGCTCACCACACAAAAAAATAAAAATTATAAATGATATAGTGTCAAAGTATATTTTAAATATGATATAATTCGTAGCGAGTAGTCTTTTGGGTACTTTTCTAAAAAATTTTGCATCGCTAAATTTCTCCACCTCGTGAACCCTATTTATGTAACACAAAATAAAGTTTTTCTATTCTATTCTATTCAATAACACCGCTAGCTAAATTCTAACCATTTTAAATGTTTCAAAAATAGCCTCGTAAAAAACTGCACATGTAATAGGCGTCAAATATCAGTGACGGTTCCAAAACCGATACCAAATACCCTAGAACATGTTTTTCAGTTGTCAAACCGAGTACCGTTCAATTTGGAACTTTATTGACTTGTTTATAGTGCGCCAGCTAGATTATAGAGTTGAGAGTTTATGTTTTGTTTTGGGTATATCGTGTGACAGACGTCATATTGCGTTTGACGTGGAAATAGCGCAGCTTCCGGCTATACGTATGATTTTCTGGTATGGTAATTGGAGGGTAAACTGTATTGATTTTGAGATATTAAATTATACATCAAGTTGAATAATTTTCTACATCTAACAAAAGCTCTTCTTACCAACGACATAAGAACAAGAAATGTGGGTATTAATTTTATGAAATAACTAGGTTTTTAGTGTGAAATATCTATTGACGCTTTGGCAGTAAAACCGACGCTGCTAGGTAACTGCGCACCTGATGTCAAGTGGTTACCGCCGCCTATAATTAGCTCAACTCAGGTCTTACCAAAGTTTGAGATGACCCAAGTTTCATGCGCCTGTAATTTCACTGTCACCCACAGCTCTTCAACGGAACACAGCAATGCGAGTACACCACCGCTAGACGGCGGATTACCAAGTTTGGTGGTAGTATTTCTCCTTACAAACTAGGCACAAGTTCTACTGCTACTATTAACTATCAATGTAGAATGTTTATATCTCAATCCCCGATTTGAGTGTCCCTAGACCATCCTCTAACATATTGCCCTAAATAAAGGAACATCAAAGAGCTTTGAGAGCTATTACAATATTACCAAAAGTCGCGACCAAGATGAAAAGATTTTTTATTTTTATTCCCGGCCGGCCAGTGCCACGGGAATATAAAGTAGAATATTAAAAAGACAACCACCACATCCGTTTCCTATTCGAAATTCGAATGTCTACGCTTTCCCAATTAAATATGGCGGAAGCGATGCAAACCAAAGGAGTATTTATGTGAGTTTACCTACAAATTGAAACGGATAGTTTCCGTTGACAAATGACAGTTGCAAAATTCAAATGTTCTGGAGGATAGTGCATGACATGAGTAGTACCTATCGGAAATGTTGGATGGTGAATTATGTAAAAGGCCTCAACAGACGTACAAGAGTTTGTATGGACCGCTGTCGTTTTGGTGGACTAAAAGCCTGTCTGCATCAGCCCTTAATAATTTTATAGGTATTTCATTGCGTTTCGTAAATAGTCGTAAATTGAGTAATCTATTTCTTGTACAATCGAAATTGTTTTTAACCGACTCCAAAAAGGAGGAGGTAATAAATTCGGATGTTAATAATATTTATTTAGATAATCTCTCCGATATTTATCAACCTGCTTAGAAAATTCATTTTTTATTTGAAAGGATATGCTTTCAGATTAACTAAGTTAACAAAATTAACAAAATTAACTAAGTTAACAAAATTGAGTAGTTTACTACTTTAAAAGTATTGAAGTCGGCTTTTTTTTCAATTTTTAAATCAGTTACTTGTTTTTTATGACTTGGGTCTTCTCACACTTTAGTAGAAGAAGGTCTGAGTCATATTTTTATTGTTTAGATAGACTGACGTGATTTGATAAACATACATGATACTTGAGATATATAGGAATAAATGAGTTTGACTTTTGACTTTTATCCGTTCATCTCATCACTTCAGTCACATAAAAATAAAGAAAAACATATAAATAGAAACACCTTAATCTTAAAAACAAAATATATTTATGGAATATAAATTATACTATTGTATAATATAATAGTTCGAGAATACAGCACGTTACATTATCAGACTGCGCGACTAGATCTTACGCGACACCCAATAACTACACAATTACTAGAAACCTCATACAAACTTTCACATAACCTGTGGCTCGATCCATAGTAAATATTACAGATTCTGTGTCACATTTCATAGTAACTATTATCCGAGCTGTGGTGGATTTACGATGACTGGAATAGTTTTATTGAGGAAAATACGGCATCTTTAAATTGGGAGGGTAATGGAAAAGTTGTCTTTGGCAGTGGTTGAGTTTGTCACGTTGGTAAAAGAACGAAAAACTTCAATAATCAGTATTTTTTTATTTTTATATTTGTTTAACCAAAGCTGAAAGCCCACCTGATGTTAAGTGGTTGCTTCCGCCTATAACAACAGCAATACGACTCTCCCTCTCCGACTCTACGGTCCTCCCCGACCGAAGTATTAGAAGACCCAAGTCACACCCCGTTGCGCCCGTCACCCGTGACTGTGACGTGCGCAATAAGCCAATTAGATGCAATAATTAGACACAAAAATCCAAAACAGAAGTGAAGCGAATATGTGTAATTGATATGTTTATAGTAAGTATAGATTTGACGTCTGATGATAAAAGAAAATAAACAAAATTCAGATTTTAATTATTGTGCGGTAACCAAAACCATAACTATAAATTATGATCAAATTGGTTACAGAAAATCTTCTCGCAAAGAAATAGTTTAGAGAAACATTCAAAATTTAATTTAATTTATTTATCTTTCGACATTAATAATGCACTTAGACAAGTCAAATATTACAATAGTACAGTAGTATAGTACAAATACAATAAAATAAAATATATAAGTCCACGGTTCCGTGAAATCGATTTTCCACAAATCAAACTAATTGATCGCAAGAAGGATGCGCACGCGCCGTAAATAAATCCAATATGGCGGACGTCCCTTCGTTAACTTCGACAAAAAATTATTGAAACGAACATGATGTTCAAATTTGAATTGCTATTAGCAGAAATGTGGTCCATTAACTTTTGCAGGAGATCATTAAAATTATACAACTAAAGAAAAGTCACTTTTATGTAAAAAATACTAATTAGGTCATTAAGTAATTACTTAATGAAAAAAATAAGTTTAGAAATCAGAAATCCCTTTAAAATAATATTCTATGAAACAAGATTATTCGTTTTAACGAAACCTGATTAATAATCACCTACATCATATTTTTGCCTTTTGGAGAAGTAGATACTAGAAGTCATGGAATGTTTAAAAAGGCGTCGAATTCCCCACATTGCGTACTTTCTTGTGCATTCCGTAAAAGGCTAGTGGAGGTGAATCATAAAAAAATTCTTTAGTACATTCAAACTATGGACTGCTCCGTGGCTTAGTTTGTAGTAGCCCTGCTTCGAAGCGAGGGGTCCCGGGTTCGGTCCCCGGCTGGGGCACACTTTGTGTGGTGAGCATGAAGTTTGTTCTCGGGTCTTGGGTGTTTGTCTTGTGTCTCTGTGTTTGTCCATGCCATCTGCGACACAGGGTATCCTAGTGCAGAGGTATGAGTGTGTTAACGTTTATATTTATATTTATACTATCAAAATACGTCAACCGACTTTACCAATATAGCTGTCACCGGCGCATTG
The DNA here is from genome assembly GCA_921293045.1 of Aplocera efformata. Classification (NCBI taxonomy): domain Eukaryota; kingdom Metazoa; phylum Arthropoda; class Insecta; order Lepidoptera; family Geometridae; genus Aplocera; species Aplocera efformata. The sequence goes on from OV121057.1 coordinate 7,744,148, forward strand.
CCCAAACAAAGTCATAGGAAGACATTAGTCACGGCTACTTCCTATGGGGACGTTACAAATCTTTCTGGCCTAATATTGGATATTTTTGGAAAGTCCGTTTGTATAACAATAGGGATTTATTCCATAGACGCCGACTTTCAATCTGAACGAATCAGAGTTTTTTCACTGGAAAAAATTTTGTACGCAATATCACGTCTCGAAACGGTGACGGAAAACATCTTGACAAAACCGGCATACCTTAGAACCATAAATTCGAAGACATGTGACATTGGGCTCCCGTGGTAGATCAAAGCCCATTTACTCTCAACTATCGAGAGTAGGCTGGTGTCCCTACAGTGGAAACATTAGAGGCTGGTATATAGGTAGGGATTTATTCTATCGCTACATACTAGTAGAATAGAGATAGTATTGAAAGTTCGGTTTGTTCGTAAAGTACTGGAAAGTTCTCTTGAAATTAATCTTAAATAAAAAATTCCGTAGTAGATGTTGTTGTTCTGTTTAACGGCTATGACTAAGACAATACCAGGAATAGTGGTAAACCCGTCAAATCTAATATTAACCTCATTGAACCCTTTGTAAACTTCCACAATGATTACAAAGAACCAGAAGCTCTTTTCATCACAGCAAATTCCAACAGTATTTACTGTTGGGTCTATTTCGCGAGTTTCACAAAATTGTAGGTCATTGACACGTTTATAGTGTGTATGAAAAGTGAGCGTAGGTGAATCTACTCATGAACTAGGAAGTTCAAATTCCGTTGGACGCAAATTCGGAATAACATTGAAAAACGAATCAAGTTTTAGGAAAATGTCAAATTCAAATTTCTAAGTACTACAGTTAACTATTTTGAACAGATCTAATTAAACATGGCCGTTATTACCAGAAATTAATGAGTAATCCACATTTTCGTGGAATGATCTACAGATTATTGTCAAGTTCGTTATATGATCGTTTTAAACCACATTTTCATCATTACAAGTGTGTTTCAATTGGGAAAAAATATTGCTACATTTTCAGTTCGATATATGAATTTGGTTGTTTTATCATAAAGTTTAAAATGGTATTCTTTTTTAAACAAATAGTTTATTTTAACTCTATAGTAATTATTTTATGAGTTGTGTAGAGTTCTGAAGATCTAGGTTTATCAAAATTTTGAAAGAAAAAAAAAGGAAAGTTAAATTAATATTTACTTTAAAATAGCTTATAATTAAATTTATGAATATTACAAGCTATGCTTAGTTTGGAGCTAGATGGTGGTGAAATGTCAATCAAAATTAAAAAAATAATATCCAACACGTTTTGAAACTACAAGTAAATAGGGGATAAACCCCATACCAATGCTCAACTCCTAGAAACTTCATCTTCACTACATAGTATAAAACAAAGTCGCTTTCTCTGTCCCTATATCCCTATGTATGCTTAAATCTTTAAAACTACGCAACGGATTATGATGCGGTTTTTTTTAATAAATACAGTGATTCAAGATATGTATATATATATATGGTTTATATGTATAATACACTAGCAAGTCACACCGGCTTCGCACGGGTAGTTTCCGATACGACACTGATGCTTTACTAACCGTGCGAAGCCGGTGCGGGTCGCTAGTTCGACCTAAAACCCTATACAGTGCATATAAATCACAATAATTCGTTGTCTTCTACGTCATAATTTAAAAATAGGATGGTTTTTAAGCGAAAACCAACGTACAGGGCATACTTAGATGTTCACATATAATACAATACTAGATACGTTTTAATGATTTTTGGATGTAATATTTAAAGCGTAATAATGGCATGACAGAGGAAAAGGAAACACTAGATATTAATTTAGTAAAACAGCATATTAATAATTCAAATATGAATGATCCTGATAATTTTTGATACGCAATTCCAACTGAATTATGCTAAGTGAGAGTCATAAATTGAAGGGAATACTAAAATAGTATTCGTCTTAAGCGTAGTAGGAATTTTATGAGACCTAATGATTATTATTTGTGTCATAATGTAAATTAATAAGATTTGATTTAATTTGATAGTTATTCGCTTATCAAGTTATTGATAACTTCATGATTGACGGCTCCGTGGCTTAGTTGGTAGTAGCCCTGCCTTCGAAGCGAGGGGTCCCGGGTTCGATTCCCGGCCGGGGCACACTTTGTGTGGTGAGCATGAAGTTTGTTCTCGGGTCTTGGGTGTTTGTCTTGTGTTTCTGTGTTTGTCCATGCCATCTGCGATACAAGGAATCCTAGTGCAGAGGTATGAGTGTGTAAACGTTTATTTATTTTTATTTTATATATTTATTCACGGCTAAATGGTGCGTACGATATATTTTTAGCGTCATTGTAGGTATCACCTATGGTTTATCGCTTTACCTTTACAGTCTGTTTGACGCACACCCCACGCGCCTGCGCACGATTCCCGCTACCGATGAATGATGAACAACGCGTTTATTAATTTAAAATCGGCACTCTCATCTGCTTCGCTTACAGCAACTTTGTATGCTTTATATTAATAAATACTGTTGGCAAGTTTGTTTGTAATTACAATTTTAGTGTTTTGAAAACTAGAGTGGTGAAATTAACACCGAATCGAGGTTAATTATACGGCACCGAGGATAGTTCTAATTTGAAGAACTCTGAATTCCCAATTAGGGTTCATTAAACAGTATTTGTTAAAATAATTACCCACTTTTTAAATCAATCACTAATACGAGTTCTATTTATTTTCAGATGTCAGGTGTGGTTTCTTTATCCTGGAAATGCCTTTCCATGCCCTCAATCTCACTTGTTGTTGGGTGATGATGGAGCACGAAATTCTAGAAGACATCTATTTACTCTCGATATTAAGAGGCCTAGATATTGTTATTTTATTGTAAACTGTAAAATTTGAGTATTCGTGTTTATGAATCAGAAATGAAATGGGTAGAGATTCTCGTTCTGAGTTTAATAAAGGAAGGTAAGTACTACCATAATTTAACGTCTCTCTTCTCTACAGAACAGAATAGATTGTTTTAATGTGTTTACAATAGCGCAACAAATAGGAACAACAACATTGAAATACTGTTTGGCGCAACTTTCTACAGAAACTCGTCAGTTAATAAAAATACTAAAAAGTTGATTGGAAATACAACATCTAGTCTGTGTTCTGAGTCTGTGTTCCTTGACCATTACAACCTGGGAGTCTTCAAGAGTAGAGTGAATAGGTTTCTCCTAGACAAGCGTGCTCCATCGTCGGCCGCATCATCACTTTCCATCAGGTGAGATGGCGGCCAAACGCTTGGCTATATATTAATAAAAAATAAAAAAAAATCTAAGCGAATAGTATTTAGTTTACAAAATGTTCTGTTGATTTCCTAATATAGACATATTTTACACTGTTTACTTCCTCTCATCTTACAATGTAGGGACCATTACGGATGAAATGGAGCGTGTTTCATCATTTGCAAACTATTTATGAATAAACGGCCTCAGTGGTTCTGTTGGTCGAGCAAGTTAGCGAGACGCAGGTCCTAGGCTCGATTCCCATTACCAGGTTCTGAATTCAGGTTGTTATTTTTGTATCTTCGTTTTGCCATTTGAAGGTTATTTTTTTATTGATAGAATGAACTTTGATATATTCCCATAGACTTCATGGAAAAATTTCAAGCCTATGCGAGAAACACGGGGTGAAAGTATTGAAGTCGGTTTATTCTATTTTTAAATTAATCATTTGTTAAGTGATATCTTGTTGTTGTCCAAACATTAACTACCTATATGAAACTCGTATAAACAGGCATTCATTATCGGATATTCAGATAATAAATTAAAAATTAAATGACGGCTTAAAATGGAATGACGGCATAAGAAAGCGTCATTCCATTTGACGTCACGTCATACGAGTCAGTTACTGCCAAGGCGTGCCAATGAACAAGTGCTAAACTTAGTAATAAAAACGCATTATTTTGTTAGTACATATTTATTACAAAAAAGTGCCGTCACTTTTTTTATATGAATGATTAGACACACAAGCCCACCTGATGGTAAGTGGCTACCGTCGCCTATATTTTTTTTAATTCCATGGAAATAAAGTATCTTTGACTTTGACTTTGAACACATGTTTCAAATCAATAATAGGTACTCATACTCATTCTTATACTCATTTAATAAAAAGGACCCTTAGGAACCGTAAAAATTATAATATTATAATCAAAATTACAAAATAATTCAAAACATAAATATGAGCACTATATATGTCTTAAGTTAATACGAAAATTAAAATTAAAAAAAATATTGACGCTGCTGTAAAAGGGCACTATCAAGTTTCGGGGGGTCTAGTTGCTCGCGTCCGTAGGTGTGTACCCTTTGATTCCCTACACGTACCCCCTGGGTGGTGCTAAAGGAGCAACCAAAAGTAGCAGTAGAACTTGTGCCAAGTTCGTCCGGAGAGGTACTGCCACCACATCTGGAATCTGCCGCCAAGCAGTAGTTGTTGCATTACTATGTTCCGGTGAAAGGGTGTGGCTGCCGGTGAAATCAAATCACAAACACTGATAACACTGGTGTTTGTAATTTTAGTCAGTTATGATAATTTATAACTGACTAAAATTACAAACATCTGACACATCAGCGAGGAACGAAACCTACCTGTAATCCAGCCAATCACAATATCCGATACATGCACTACCAAATACGCAACAATTGTATAACTGTAACCGTGGCCAATAAATTCATACATTTGTATGCACTGTGCCACGTAATACCTCTATAGAGCGGCCTCCTTGAGAATTCGCTGTGATTGCTTAAACGTGTTATTTTCCACCACATTATATTACACGCTTATCAATTCAGTAGTTTGTAAAGTTTTTATGTTGTACTAGCTGCGCCCCACGGTTTTACTCGCGTAGTTTCCCTTCCCAAAGGAATACGGGAATAAAATATAGGCTATGTTACTCGCTGATAATGTACCTTTCTATTAGTGAAAGAATGTTTTAAATCGGTTTACTAGTTTAGGTGTAAAAGCGTAAACAACAAACAAATAAACTCACTTTCGCATTTACAATATTAGTTAGGATTATTATATACAAAACTAGGTTTTTTTTTACTTAATCTATTCCACGGGGCCCGTACATTTTTCCGAGAAAAAAAATGTGCTGCTATTCCAGACTATAATCTGTCTTTGTAATAAATTTCATCCAGATCCGTTTAGCCGTTCTGGCGTGATTGAGTAACAAACATCCATCCATTCATCCATCAAAACATTTGCATTTATAAAAGTAGTAACTAAGATTAAAAAAATAAGTCTGTTGGCAACAGAAGCTCTGGCTGGCATCAGCTACGACTTGTCATCGTACGTCATAATTATTTATTGGTCATGAACAGATCATTCAGTAAGTAAGAAAGTAAGAAAGGAGTGAGTACTGAGATGACGTCTGACAGAGGTAAATGGAAGAAAAATACATGTTGTGCTACCCACTTAGTGTGGGATAAGGGCAGGAAGATGATGATGATGAATAGTCATTCAGTAGGCATTCATATATCCAGTGTGCAATAGTAAAATGATATACAAAAAAAACTAGGATTACAATCCACAAATAAAAACGTCATTAAAAAGATTGCATTAATAATTGTTTTAAATAGTAAGAGTAAGCAATAAATGACCAGTGAGTACGTAATATTCCGAAAAAGAGTGCTCTTAAGAAGAAACGTGTTGTGACGTGCATGAAATTTGTTCTCGAGTCTTAGGTTTGTGTGCGACTGTGTGGTGACAGGGAATCCTGTCAGGGGTATAAGTGTTAATTTGTTCGTTTGTCCCATAATAACATCAAAAAGCGTGAAAATTCAATATATACATTTAATACCGGAGACCGGATCACCATTATTGTCGAAAAGATTTCTTAAGATACCACGATCCCACACGTGGTCGCAAGTAAGTGCGAAACCGCGGTACATTAATGCAAAGATTAGGTATTTCCGTTTACACTCCCGCGCATCTGGGATTTGTAGTCTATGACTCATTAAAATACTTGAAATAAGTAGATACTTCCATTCAGATGGTAGGAAATATGGAATAAAAAAAAATCGGTTATACATTTTAATTTTTCAATTTGAATCCAAAAATATAATTTAAGCGACTTTCGGCTCAATCAGTACTTGGATGGGTGACCACTAAGTGGCATTCCGTGCTTCGAAGGTTAAGATGTGTGTCCCGGCTATAGTTACTAGTCGATAAGCCATATCGGAGGCCTTTGGGTGGCTTGGAAACACCTACACCAGAGTTAACTACTCACACGAAAGGAGTAAAAAACAAATGGTGCAAAACTGTACCGTCATTATATGAATGCATATTTTTAATGCATAATAATCAAACTATTTGTTTACTTGATTGTAATAATAATTAATATGGATATTTGCAAAGCGCCATCTAGTCCAAGATAAGCTCAGTTTGTAATATTTACAAATCACTGATAGAATACTTTAAGAGATTTAGTTTGTTTTTTTTTGTTGTACTAAACCTAACTTCGTATTCGAATCAAATTAACTAGCTGTGTCCCCCGGGACTAAACTAGGCCGGATTAGGCCTAGCCTATTTCAGATTATAATCCCAAGCTGTGCCAAATTTATTCATATCCGTTCTGGCGTGATTGAGTAACAACATCCATTCATCCAAACTTTCGCATTTCTAAGATTAGTAAGATGAATTCATAATAAAAGGACCTTTGAAGTGCAGACCGGCAGCTTAAACAGTGAATTACGAATTACGAATATATAAGTAGACTCTAAAGCTTTTTAAAGATCCATAAAACTCCATCATGAATATGAAATCTCATATTCAAGTGCAGTTTAGAATCGCATTAAATCTCGCGATTTCTCTGCTCGTTTATTAAAGAACCCTTTGTCTGACAGCTTTCAGTGACATCTTCACTTGAAATCAGTATAACTACAAGTGTAATGACTGAATCACTTGACCTTGTTTGAGACAGACGCCAGCGAGACGGGATACCAGACTGGGAGCAACAAAAACCGCGTTACTCATGCATCATCTGTGGGGACGTCGCGACGGCGGTGGCGAATCTTAACTAAACTAGATATTAATTCACTAAAGCTTGTGCTGATGATCAGCGGTGGATGCTGTTTACCCAGCACATGCTGAGGATAGAACATTTAACACAAGCCCTGGCAGCGATCCGCCAAGGCATGCTTTCCCTAAGACTTGTTAATTAACTTTTTTTATTTACTACTATGTAATTGGTGTTGTATAAAGTTTACGAGAATAAATAATTTCTTATTTGCTTGGCTATTGCTATGCTGAGTTCGTGTAATTAATATTTTTATCCGTAAATTGCAAATCACCACAGCAATTAATATATTAGTCTTCTTCGAAGGAATTTAGTTAATTGTTGCTATTAAATGCTTAGTAGTAATGCAATTTTACCACTAAACATTTAATAGCAATTTATAATATTTTTTTATAAATTAAAAGTTATAAAATTTTACTTTCTTAGCTTAAAAATCCAATAACATTTATTAGTGGAATTTATTAATACATATTCATAAACAAATAAAATTAACCGATACAAAGGCCGATTCAAAGAGGTAAAATTATAAAAAACATTCGAAAATTAGGCTGGAGTGTCGAGAATTGTTTTATTAACCTATAATGCATTCATTCCGTGTCCATTCAAAGATTGCTTCTTTGTATGAACTCTCAGGGAGTTTACGTTCACACTTTTAACCAAAGCAAAATGAAAGTTATTTAAATCAAATACTTGACCCAAGTAAGAATTGCTTTAACTTACCTTCCGTTTGCTAAGTGGGCAAACAAGTGGATCTATTCTGCATATTTAAGTGAAGTGCATAGTAAACATCATTATATCCTCATTTATGGTGTGTAGTGCCACCATCTCCAATAAGTCTAAAGAATTACCAGTAAACTATAGCTTTTATACTTGTAATTGAATATCTGGGATGAAATATGAAGTGTAATTTCATAACGTTATTGGAGAAAGCTGTAATTTCGAGTAAATTGCAGTGCGGTGCAACTGTTACTTACCGTTGAAGAATGACAATGACAAAAGGGAATGATGATCAAAATTGAAGTTTCAATCCATATTACTATTTTCCAGTTTGAACTAAATTCTTTATTATTGAGCAACATTCGTGTCAAGTCGTCTTAGTGTTGAAGAAATATTGCTAATATTTTCCTAAATTGCCTTTGTTGTGGTTTCAGATTGTTCTTTATAATCGAAACGTCATTACCAGGAAATGAAATCTTAATTTTATCGCAAAAACTGACATTGGGCATAGCAATTGCAGACGTGCAAAAAACCTAGACGCGAAAAAAGTCTGCTAATCTAGCTGCACTGGTGGTAAAATATTTTGTAACTTTATGAATGCAGATACCGTGAAAAGCGCGTTACTTTAATAATGCTCTTGGATTAAAATGATAAAATCTATATTTCAACACATATGTTTGAATATTTTATGCATGCTTGGATATTTTATGAACCGTTTGAAACATATATAAATCTTTTAAAGTAAGATACAATATAAAAATTAAACAATGATTATATACATTGATACTGAATTATTTTGATAGTTTCAAATACATTTTTGCTTTAAAAAAATGTATTTGGAGGTTTTACTGCTTAGATTTAATAAATGTTAAGTTCAGTAACTAATTGAACGAATAACGAACGAACGAATACACTGTCCAATTTGACCTGCAAGGCTTTTTATATAAAATAATGTTAAAATATATTTCCCTGAAGTAAATATAATTAACCTAATAACATTATCCATAAGTTCGTAACAAAACAATAATTATTGATTCATAAGAAGTAGGAAAACCTTTTTAAAATTATATATAAAAGTGCAGTCATAATGACTAGTGATGCCCATTTTTTACAATCGTAATTGATTGACGTGGGAACTATAAAAACCCCGATATAAAACACCAGTTCGTTTGGCACAACTTTGAAATTATTTTCGTTGTATGATTGATGTATGATGGATTCATATCCGGTGCTGTATTTTAAAGAAAATTGTGAATATCTCATATAAATTTTTATCTTACTAAAAATGAAGAGCTACAGCTGTTTCTGTCTTAGTAACCTATTGCATGCATTAATCAGTTGTATTTTTACTTTTAATTTGTAGTGTTTATATTTCTTAGTTGATATGCAATAATAGGTAGCAAAACAACAAATTGTTGAGTTTATATCTTACATTTCTATCTATTCTTATATTGTTCTTGCTTTAGCTTTGATAAGCGTTAAAAGTAAAGTATTTATAAATGATGTTTCAGCGGCCGGCTTCACAAAATATTCAAATACAATAGTTACACAGATTTTTGTTCAAGAGCTCACTATTTTTGAAGTCCTAAGTGCAAAGGAAGATAATACAAACACGTTTTATATTATGAATGTTGACACATCAACAATTCACTTGACGCTGAATCTAGCTCTACACAGAGGTTCAGTTTCAAGCATAATTTATGAGTACCTCGGCATTGACAAACGCTTGTACTTAAGCGAATGCAAAATTATGACAAACTTCTGTATGACCATCTAAAAATATGTCCCCAGCAACGTCTTCACTTGCAATCATTTCACTTGTAAATTAGTAAGAGTCATGCTCACAGCTATTTCCAGCTTACGAACCCCACCTTCCATTCGAAGGTTCAAGGTTGCTGAACGATTTGTACAAATATTTACTGAAAGATCGAGATTTCTGGAACGCTTGGAATAGACTCCTAAACCAGTTGGTTATTTTGTTTTGTTATTTTTTGTTGCATTTTTTGCTTTGATTTGTGAAGTCTATTAGTCAATGTTTAATAAAACACTAATTGTGGCTAGATAGCAATTCCTAAAATGAAATTTGCTGGTCTGCTTAGAAACATACACAAGCCAAGGTGAAGTTATGGTGATGTTGATTTTGGTGGACCTGCAACTCTAGAGAAATATCGAATTTTTTGAAAGCAACATATTGATTTATCAATACTAACGAGTACCAATAAAGTAAAATTTATGTAATGCATCCATTGATTATAAAGCTGGTTAACAAATTACATTGTCAACGAATACTTTTATACCTTATTTACCTGGGCTCTGTAAGGTTTGCAGGTAAAGAAAGTTTAACTAAATAGTTTGAAGGGGATATAGGTTTTCTCACAAAACTCGCTAAAAACTTATTCAAATACGATATACAACACAAACATTGGCTATATTTTTCTGAGAATCCAACTGCAACAAAGTAAGACACAGTAGCCCATATTGACATAGTAAAGCGAAACGGGGAGTGACACAGGGCTTGTTTTGAATGAAAACAACGGCTGTGTTTCCGACTACGGACAAAATTTATCATGTGAACAGCAGCACTTCCTAAATGATTTTACAAAGCACCAAAAACCTTTCAGTATAATACCGAGAGCTTACGTGAACTTTTGGATACATGGACATACATCCAGCCCCAAACTTTGGCAGCAACAATATTTTTTTGTAAATGCATTTCATCACCCAAACTCAAAAAAAATATATTATATTCGTCGCACGCGTTTTTTAATATTGAATTAAATTAAGTAGTTTTTTTTTTTTGTTATATTGTCATCCTGTCTTTGTATTATTATTGAATGATTTCATCCACTGGAAGAAAGTGCCACCAGTGTTCTTCGTGGAAGCTTTCCACTTTTTATATCAATAATAGTGGACAAGGTGAAAAATGGTCCATTGTGGCTCTTCCCACATGGATCTATTATGATAGAAACGTAGTCGCTAAAATTACCGTTATCACAACATAGATCATCCACACTTAGCTCATGACCTACAGAAACTTTAATTGGTCGTTAAACTGCCAATGCCGGCTACTGACGCAGATTTAAAAATATAAAAACTCACTACTACAAAAAAATCATTTAGGAGTATCAGTTAAACAAGGTCAGGTTCGTTATGACGTTTTTTGTGCAACTTGACACGATGTTTTTTTTCACATAAATAAACGCAAAAAATCTACGCTAATAAATCTGCAGATTTATTAGAACACGATGTGAGTGGAGACTTCTTCACATTATATCTAATTAAAACTCTGGTGATTATGACGATGAAAATAATATTATAACACTAATAATCAATAGGTGAAAGTTTGTGTATCTATGTGTGTGTGTGTGTGTGTGTGTATGTTTGTCACTCCCTCACGCACATCCTGCTCAACGGATTTGCATGAAATTTGGTACCAGGATATTTTGTATCTTGGATTAATACAGCCTTCTTTTGATCCCTGAAAACAGCTAGTCTTTTATATATATTTTAGCAAACAATAATAAATATTCATGGATATTTTACACAGCACCACGTAGACCTAAACCAGATCGCTGATAGAATATGAGACTAAATAATAGAAAGTCCTTTTTTTGTAACTTATAATCGACATAAACAGAACAGACGAAATACAAACATCTATGTTCGTCCCATATATTTGTTCTGTGTGGATACTACCAACTAAAGTATGAGGCAAGAGCTTTAGAGATTTGAATTAAAATTGATGAGCTGGAGAAAATCAGACGGAAACAAATTGGCAACACAAATTAATGTCCAGGACCTCATTGGCACTAAACTGCCTAGCATAACAAATCCACGACATAAATTTAACATAACTTTCTCCGTTGCATCGCTGTTCTACGCATATGGCCGTGAGAAAACTATTGATAAACAAACGAGATGTCTTTGACGCGCCGCACGTCGCAAAAATAACGTGGGTACTAAAAATATAACTAAAAAAGGTGGTACGGTTGCTCGCGTCCGTAGGTCCCTCAGAACCCCTGAACGTATCTCTTGGGTAGTGCTAAAGGAGCAACAAAAAGTTGCAGTAGAACTCTGCAAGGTTATCCCGGAGAAGTATTGCATCCACACCTAGTAATTCCTGCACTTTTAGATACTAGATACTACTACTACTATGAGAATTTTTTTAAGTAAAATTTCTTTCAAAATAATTATATAAATAAAAACGCATTTATTATGTCTAGGTAATATGATTTTGCATAAACAATTTGCATGGTGTTGCAATGCTCATTTAATTAATTAAGAATCTCGTACATTATGGCATCAGCTGTGACTTTGATTAATGAAATATAAATTTGAGTATAGGAACATAGTGATAAAGAAAAAAAAAACAAATAATTCTTTTTTCGGCGAATTATACAAAGAGGGCGAATTATAAAAATTGTTAAATTAATCATGTATATAATAAAATAATTATGACCATGTGTCAGTGATTGGATATTTTATTATTAACGTGAAATGGAAATAGTTTTTTTGTCGAAATAGTCATAAAATTGTAATCTTTGGGAACATTCTGTCAATCGTACTATCATACCATACCGTAGGTAAGTATATGAGGATATATTTATTTATTAGTACTTACTATTAAAAATTTTTAATCTATTACAATTCATATGTAATTCTATTGCTCCTACATTTGTCATCCTAACACACTGACACAAAGAACCAAATCTGACTTAATTAACAATTAGTCAGAACACCATAATTGGGATCAAGTTCACCAGACAAAGATTCTAAAAAGTGCAAAAGATCAGCTAATAAATCCAGACAGATGCGACTAAATCAAAACAAGAAGACAAATCGTATCCCTTTCTGATATTTCAGCAAAAGGAAGACGGTTCGACATCTGGGCACCTGAAACTGAAATACCCTGAGATATGAACGAATATTATTCCTAGAATAGCATCAGACTGTAAAATGAACATGGTGTCTACATGTGCAGTCAAAAACTTGCCAGGACCATCTTACGGCGCAGATGTAAAATAGAGATGCAAATTGAATTTGAACTTTACCCAGTTCATATAACGGCGAAAGAGATGCTCTTGGAAAACCCAGCAATCCAGAGGTGGATTGGTAAGTGAATAATTTGTCATATACTTTGGTCAGTGTTGACATACCGTCTTGCTTTGCTAATGTTCAATTTGGGAGGTTGATGGTGCATCTTTAAGTGGAAAAAGTATTTAGATCCCCCTTCGTTTCTTTGATGTGATCCTTTTGGACTTCTTGAAAGCTCCATCAGTTAAAAGGTAAATTGGAGTTACAAAGGATTATAATTTGAGGTTGCGAACTGCTACACAGTATTTTACGTTTAAATGCTACTTCACTCATGATCAACATGTCTCTAGATTAAAATTAGCGAAACCATACATTCCTTAAACAGAAGCAAAGCTCTGAGTAGTTTGTTTCATTGAATAGCATAACATAGATGTTAATGGTACAGTTTCCCCTGTTATAGCAAATATAGATCTGAAAGCTCAATGAACTGGGCCTATATCATAGGAACACAAATATTTACAGAGGGCAGCTGCGTATGCGCAGGTCGACACGCTTGCTGTAAATTTATCAATGACAGACTGTAAGCCTGGACGTAAAGCGCGAACTGGAAAAGCCGTGGATGATTTTTATGATAGTTTAGATGATATGTTGGCAACAGGTGGCTCCGATACTACTTGTAGTAGCTGGTATTACTGAGCTAATGAAGTTCAATTGACCGACACGAACGATGAAATATTTAGTGCAATGGTGTTACCACATTGTCTTTGAAGTTTTTACGATTTAATTTTCTATTAGAAATACACTTACGTTGTTGATGCTTATCTCAGGACATTTTTATATTTACAGTGCTTTATACACTTTTTTAGAGAAAGTAATTCCGTACTTATATATGGGATTTGGTAAGGTGAACACACAGATACATTGAATTGTATAAGGATGATAAATGCAAACTATTATAGAGGACTTTCAATCAATTAAAGAGATATTCATGGATATTTCACACCGCCATCTAGCCCCAAACTAAGCATATCTTTTACTGATAAATTTAAAGTTAAATAACGTTTTTATTTTCTTAATATGTTGTTACAGATAATTCAAATTAACACCCACATATAGATCAAACATCTATGTTTGTCACACAAATGGACAAGAATCTAACCCGCGACCTACACAACTCAAAGCTGCTACCAATTGAGCTATAAAAAAGAGACTTATCTTGGTCCCTACTGGATAATAAATCCGAAAAATTGTATGTATGTGTGTGTGTACGTTTGTTACTCCTTCACGCTCAAACGGCACAACGAATTTAGATGAATTTTGGTACTAAGACAGCTGAATCCTGTATTAATATAGGATACTTTTGATCCCGGAAAACAGCAGTGTTCCCGTAATATGGCCAACGGCGGGTAACACCGCGGCGTGCAGAAAGTAAGACAGATGTCTCTTAAAATAAATGTGTCACATTTTTTCCCAATACTATGATCAGAAAGCAAAATAATCTCGTTTTGGATATTGCAAGTTATTTCAGTGGCGATTGGCGCGTAAATAGAAAGTGTCATAGATCAAGGCAAGCCCGCGTCAGATGTGCAAGATTTATCGTAGCCAACTATAGAATCGCCAACTGTGCCTGCTAATGAAGTAACATCAAAATCATGACGCGTTGATGGGAAACAAGAAGGTTCACGTGAAGAAGGTGGCTACAAAAATAAATATTAGTTTCCTTATAATGTGGCTGAAGCATTGGCACTGTAATGCAGTTATTTTTATGTACACTAGAATTGGTCACATGTACAGAAAGAATGATATGATCGTACTATTAAAAACTATCATTCTAAAATCTCAATCCAATGTTCAGTGTGAGTGTGGAGGGTACTCCCAGGACTTGGCCCATTTGTTCTCCTGCCATTGTGTCCAACAACCTGCACAAGGGAGATGCTTATAGAGCGACAGATAGAGTAAGAGGTGGTATTGAGTATTGGTCTAAAGTAATCTAAGAAGATCATATTAATGTTAAACAAGTGTTATAAAAGTTTGTCTGCATGCATACGCATGTCAGTTTCACCTTCACGCTTAAACGACAACAGATTTGGATGAAATTTGATATGGAAGTAGCTCAGACCCTGGATACATAGGCTACTTTTTATCCCGAAAAAGGGAAATAGCTATTTCTTAAAAAAAACAGCTTCCGACACTTTATCTCATCGTCTTTTTGACATTTTAACAGCAGGTTAGTTCTACAAAATGTGAAATTAATGAAACAAGTATTGTTATATCTTTGAATCAAAATTTAATATTCCTAACGCTTACTTTAACAATATTGCATGATTGAACTGCAATGTGTTTCGACACGCACCGCATTTATAGTACGTTAAATACGAGTTCTCATAATTATAAATGCACATGTTTATGGGCTATTGACAGCAGAAAATTGAAATCAACAGCTGCATATGAAATATTTGTAACCTATGCTTTTTGTTCAGTTTGAGTTATGCGCTTCTTTATGGCAAGGTGCGATCATTTTGCATTTATTTTTGTTTAATGGACTTCGTTTGAAGTTGTTGCTATAATGTATAAGGTATGTGTAAGGTAGATAGTATATCACGCTAGGTATTGCACTTAAAAAATAGGAACTTCCACCTGTCCACTTAATCTTCATCCTCCCATTTTTTATCCAAAATGAATTATATATAGGCACAATAAGATATCTTTATTAACGCCACATTATGCAGGTATTTGGGGGGTCCAGTTGCTCGCGTCCGTAGGTGTGTACCCTTTGATTCCCTACACGTGCCCCTTGGGTGGTGCTTAAGGAGCAACCAAAAGTAGCAGTAGAACTTGTGCCAAGTTCATCCGGAGAGGTACTGCCACCACATCTGGAATCTGCCGCCAAGAGCAGTAGTATTTCCATTAGTGTGTTCCGGTGGAAGGGTGTGGCTGGCGGTGAAATCACATGCGCATGAGACGTATCATCCCCGTCTCGGGTGATGGACGAAGCAGGATGAATGCGACTCAGTAAAGATTTGGATCTCATACTGAGTCGCATGCATTACTGTTGTCATGGGCGAGGGTCACCACTTACCATCAGGTGAGTCCTCAGCTCGTTCCGTCAATCATTCACATAAAAAAAGGTATACCTCGATAAATCATATATTTATATTAATGTACAATACGAATGTAAATATATATATACTTAATATAATAAAGAGAATAGTTTGTTTGTTTGTTTGAATGTGCTAATCTCTGACGAAGTAGATTAAAAAAATATTTTTGTTTATGACAGCCACATTTATGAGGAAGGCTATCTACCATAACGCAAAATTTCTTGATATAGCACAGGTTGTATATACAAAGAGATAATCGCAGAGATTTAACGCGAGTCAAATCAAAACGTCACACCTATACAAATAAATAAAATTAAAGCGTATGTTTGTAATGTCAAAGTAACAGATTTTTACTAAATTAATTTTGAAAAATAAGTTTTTAAAATTTGTTTATCTCTATCCGTCTGTTTGTTCTAGCTAATCTCCGAAACGGCTGGACCGATTTTGACGGGACTTTCACTGGCAAATAGGTGATGTTTAAGGATTAACTTAGTATACTTTTATTTATTTTTATTTAGTATTCTCAGCATATTTTTTTTTTAATTTCACGCGGACGTAGTCTCTTAGAACAGCTAGTCCCTAATAAAATGGATAAACCTCAAAAGCTAATGAAATTTAACTACATACACTCGAAAAGCGAGCTAGATATCATCATATTTGGAACAGACAATGAAACAGCGAGTCGGAAGCTGACTGGTTTATTCGTATAGGTTGCCTACCCACATTAGGAATCACACATATACCCTACAATATTGATGATAGGAGTAGAGTATCCCGGTAAACTCTGAAACCATCAGCTCATCCTGTCAAAATATCAGACAAGTAGTTAGAACTTGCAAAACTGAATTTTTTGCATCTTTCGATGTCCAAAAGGCATACATATACAGCAATTAATTCCATGTTAGAAGAGAAAATAGCTGTTATTTATGAGGTAACGCTCACGTGGAGATAAAATGTGTGAGGTGTGACAAATTTCCTTAAGATACGCGACTGGAGATTCTCGTTAGGCGTGCAAATATATTAAGGGTGTCGGATTATTCCGAGATTAGGATGCCTCGCTGGTTTATGGTACCTATTTTAATGGGCAAGAGGAAGAGAAACTGGCAGATGGCCTAATAGATTCTAACAAGTACTTAGCTTAATTAATTGTCATTGCTTGCTTGTAACTTATAATGTTGCTAAGGTGAGCTTAATAGATTGAGACGTTTAGGGATTGGCTTATTTATAGGGGTCGAGCATTGTCTGGAAAGATATAACTTCTTCCCTTCTTGTGATTGCTCTGGTATCCAAGTTTTGCCGACATGGCTTATCGACTATTTAAAGACATGGCCTGTCTAAACTAGCCCTCCGAAGCACAGAAACACTCATTTGACCGCCGATTGTACAAATCCTTTTTTTTATTGCTAAATTTGTACAATAAAGAGTTCATCTATCGGTCCATCTTGTCAAATTCTGAAGATTCAAATTGACACGTTATTCATCTGACTATCCATTCTATATACTGGGCAATGCAATGTCGATGGTATACTGGTCAATATCATTGACATTGCAATTTCGTCTTTTATGGCAATCTAGTTAAAGTATAAAACTTAAATCCTAATCAAATACAATGTTGGCGCAAGATAATATAAAATAAATTTCTCCGGATTAATCTTAAAGTGTATACTGATTACATTTAAATTTCATTCAAGATACTAATTAGGTCGCTCGGTTTAAGTATCTTACAGATTTAAGTTGTTTTCTTATCATCCCTTCTAGATCCCAACCACTAACCTCCACAAACAAACTTTTATTAGTCACGAAATGTAAGTCAAAAGTGGCGATGATGCTTAAAATGTCGTAAAATTTTATAGTTTCAATGTAAATAAATAGTTTTCCACTGCGTTCCATTTAGGCAGTACAATAAAATGTTTACAGCTTATAGAAAATAGAATGGTCGACCACAAATCATTGGTATTCGGACAAGGTTAAAGGTTCCATCTCAATTTTTGTCAACATTTTTTTTTCGTTTTGTGAATTATCCAACGTGATACAAACCTAATATATTTAAAAACATGTTATCAAGCTCATCCTCAGTCCATAAATATGATTTTATCACTTAATATAAAGGTGCCATGAAACATTTATGTCATTAACGATTCAAATTTAAGAAATGCTTCCATACCCAAATTTGATAAAATTGCGAATACATATTTTCATCCCAATTTCCGTCGTTAACGTTAAACATGAAAACCGACTGTAATATAATTTGCATGTAAGTATGCCCAAGGAGCTCCTATGCCACGTTATATGCTCACGAAAATGTTCACTTCTGCGTATGTTTTTTGATGCATAAGGAATAAATGAGTTTGAGAGATTTTAAAATATAATTAAAAATAAATTGTGATTCTCAGTTTGACTGTATAATTATTTTGTATTTTTATTACTCCAGTCTTCCAATTTCATAATTTCCAATGTCATTTCCACCCCTAAGGATGTAAAGCAGGGGATGAGGCACTGTTTTTTGTATTCCAATTTTTAAATCATAAACTTTTGGCAAACTTTATTTTATCTGCCTCCATTTATGTGTCCCTTTGCTTGTTATCATTTATAAGGTACCTATCTACTATTTGGTATAATGATTTCTTAATGCGATTTTTATTGTTTTTATTTCCCAAGAACATAAAATGCGGTAGGTAGATTGGGTGATACAAACAATATGACATTATTTTTACGTCCGTGTTTATTGACGAAAACCAGTGGTTTTATAGCCTTTTCATTTAGTTGTAGAGTGATTCGAGGGATTACATGAGCTAATGAGATGTGTCCGGGATAATTTCCTACATCTTCCTTCAGTTTTCAGTTTCTGGTCGCTGTAATAAAAACGGAAGCGTCCGGTTTTTTACTTTCTGAATGGCAACTGTCAAATCTTCACTTCCGTTGAATCCTCTTGCTTGAAAACTTCGGGTATCAAACGTACAAAAATATAACATGAAACATAATTAAAAATTTCCTTCTTTTGAAGGTGTGCGCCAAACACTCTGGGTGTGGTTGCCAGTGGTATTACAGGCACATGAAGTGTTTCATCCCCGTCTCAGAGGCGCATGATACGACTTGGATCATCTCATACTTTGTTAGGTAAGAACCTGCGTCGTATTGCTATTGTCTCTGAGCGGTGGTAACCTCTTATCATCATGTGGGTCGCACCGTCACTGTAACCGCATGAAAAGTCGATTTTAAATCACTTTCGTCGCACCTAGAACGGCCGCTAGCTATTACCACAGTTATTTATTATAATATTATACTAGCTATTGCGAAACTCAGCTACACAACTTATAGCTTGCTTTCCTTTTAAGCTACAGCTTAACTACTAAGTTCGTGACCGTCCTCAGCCTTGGTGATCGTGGGGGAAACATCAGTATTCATACGTGGTTCTTATATTCAAGAAAATCGATTCCCGTGTTTCTCTACAGAAATTAATATTGAATTCATATGAGTTGTTTTCAGAAGTTGCGTGACATCTTTAACATGTAAAGTGATGAGTTTATTATGATTCCAAGCTTAATACGTCTGAGAAAATGTAGAAACCTTATTAGTATTTGAGAAGGTATTGAAAATTATTACTTTATAGTACAATCATTATATAATATAAAAATTAAATCAAAAAATATTTTCTATACATGGGCGTCATTAGAATTTGAAAAGGATATAAAAGTATAAAATTGACTAAAGCGCATAGGTAGTTTACACCTACCTACACGCTATCTAGAAAACCTCGGACTGCCTCCATTAATATTGTACGAGTAATACCCGAACATAATGCGAAACTCAGAATGTAAACCATAATGTGAAACTCAGAATGTAAACCATAATGTGAAACTCAGAATGTAAACCAACAAAATTACCTTGTACCATTATGAGAAGCAATAAATATATTGAGTATTGAAAATTTAATTGACTGATTTAAAAATTTAAAAAAAACGGATTGCAAGAATTTCATTCCTTATTTCTGGCACTTAGTTTCGTTTTTAAAATAATAGGCTGTTTATTTAAAAAACACATCCAAATCGTCCTTCAATGGGCGAAGAAAATAGTCACAGGAAGACAACATGCGCAAAGTCGTTTACTTGGATGTCGTATTTTTACAGTTATTTTGATTGAAGAACCAAACAAAAAATAAAATAGCAACTGAATTGATAACGTCTTCCTGTGGAAATCGGTTGCAAAAGTTTTGATCCGCATTACTGTTCACCGGTTTGAAGAAAATTACCAGTATAATTACAGACACATGAAATGTTTTTGTTTTATCTTGTAATATCTCTGTTCGACTGATCAATCTGACGCCATTTTAGTATTTCCATATGTAGAAGAAGGTAGTGGAAGTCGTAATACTAATTTAATAGGCAGAACAAATAGATCATAGTTCTGCATACCAAAACTTATCTATAAATCTGTATAAACTACCTATGCTCTAGCTAGAGATTAAAACATCACATCACCAACAAACAACCCTTACATAAATCACGAAATTTACCAGCTTAAAAAATCCCACGTGAGATAACGATCTGACAACACTCTGCATACCAAGCAGACGTGCGCGGGCGCAGGATGTCGGCGCCTTTTTGCGCTGCCAATCGCTGAGCATCCTCCGTGATGTTGCTACGAACGATGAATCGCAATAGATACAAAAATGTATGGATATTATTATGTACCCTTCTGAAGAAAAAATCTATCAACTGTATTCAACTATCTAAATCAGCTTTATTCTAGCTTCAACTTCAAAGCAAAGCTTAACTTTTAATGATATGTAAAGATCCATCTTTACATATCATTATAATATATATTTGATGCGGTGACCGTTTAGTGGCTATTAGAAGCGAGCGCTTTCGTGCTTCGGATATCAAGTTAAAGTCCAGGCTATACTAATTAATGAGTCATCCTTGGAAAACTCCGATACCAGAGTTAATCCGGTAGAATTGCAGTAAAAAAAATGCGTTGTTACAAGAAATACAAGTACCTGTAGTAAACTTAAACAGCAAAACACTATATAAGCATAAAATTGTATCCATATTGTTTCCGTTTCCGAGATACGCGAAACAAATATATGGATATACAAAAATTGCTCGTTTAAAGTAATAAGTTATGATAGACAGCTCATTAGGTGGGTACTCCGTGACGAAATACGAGTAACAGATGACCATTAGATATAACGAACCATAATCATAATTTAAGTCGAAAATCACACCGGAAAGTGCGGTGGCTTCACCGGGACAAATCGATTGTCAACCCGCTCATTTGGTCCTCATTAGAGTCGCCGGATGCATCGTTTTAATCACCAGACAATGAAGAACCCTTGTTTTGTTCCTGTACTGTATTTGCCAACGGTAATTGTAGAAAAGATATTTGTATTTTAGTTGTGATTTTTATAGAAAGAACATGTTTATTTCCATTTTTCCGACCTCAATTTCGTGCTCAATATCTACAAGTATACAGATAATTTCATATCGGTCATGAATTATGTCTCTACACCATTCACCTAGGATCACAGATTAAATAAAATTTCATTCAGTTGCATTTCATCAAGACAGATATTTTAACAACTTTTCATTATAAGATAATAATCGAGTTTGATTTGAGTTTTTTGAGTTTGGTTTATGTATGACCTGGCTTTTGACTTCAGTTTCAAGATACAGTCTTAAATACTGTTTTGTGTTCAAAATGGTTATCACAAGCATAGGCGACAATTGATAGTATTATAATTATTATTCTTTTGTTCTGGCTACGTCAGAAAGTCAACGATTTCTGAAAAAATCATTGTAATTTTGAACTTTTTGCCTATTTCGTAAGATGAAGCTTGGTGAAAATCACTAATCCAGTATGTCCTAACCATTCAATGATGGGATATAGAAAGTACAAGACAGAGGTCAGGTTAAATTGGTTATTATGAGATTAAATTCCATATCCTCAGTGCTACTCGTCTCCTGGTAATTTAATTTGATTAGGGGGTTAATTTGGTAAGTTTTGAAGGGATGTGATGGATTAATTTTAATAGCGTTATTGGCTATTTTTGTACTCCATAATTTAAGGTACAATTAACTTCAATTTATAAATCAAATAACATTTTCTGATCATTATTATTCAATTTTTAAAGTTAAATTAGTTCTTTTTTCTTTCAGTTAAATTAGTAAGTTGAAATTTGTGAATCAAACGTGACATATGAAGTTTAAAAAATATTTGTAATATGTAAAGATAAAGTTTTATGGTGAGTTCATGAGCTTGTACAGTAATAGACATATCTTATAACTAACTATGTAAGGTATTTGCGATAGTTTAAGTGCTGAGTAATTATAAGTCATTCACTTTCTTTTCAGCTCCTTCCATCTGTCAGTTTGTCTAGTCTAAACATCCAAAAGGAATGTTCTGGTTACAAAGAATTTTACTCAGATTTAAACCTTTAAATCTTTCTTACCTTTGAAAACTTTAAAACCTTGGGAACGTCACTATTTTTAAAATATTATATAAAATCACGTGTTTGTTAACGTTCGGAAAATATTATAGTTTTTGATATTAAACGGTGGAAGCATTTCCAAAAATATCAGCTCTGATCGAAGGTTTGTATTTTGTTAATTTACATTAGTAAATATAATGACTTTTTAAAAGTAAAGAAAAAAAACTACTTTCTCCTTAATAGAGTCTTAGATCTGCCAATAAATGAATCTCATTGATTCTCAGAACCACTTGAAGTCCATACAGATCCTAAATAAACTTTCAATGTTCGGATAAGGAGATATAATTCTATCGGTTTACCTGCCTGATAGAGTGGGCAGTTATTTTGATATATGTATTTTGATAAGATTTCGATGAATACAACTGATTTATTCACGTGCGTAAGATACTAAGGCCTAACTTAGGGATGCGTGGCCAAGCAAAAATAAAATGGACAAAATTATTTTTATATAATCTATACTTCTATACTAATATTATAAAGCTGAAGAGTTAGTTTGGTTGAACGCGCAAATCTCTGGATCTACCAATCGGATTTGAAAAATTATTATTGTATGTCATAGCAACATTCGTAAAGGCTACCTAAATTTCGCATTACGCTTAATTTCTTCAAATTATACGCGGGTGAAACGCGTTATAATAGATGTTGTGCCTATCCCACTTAGTGACAGATAAGGGCAGAGAGATTATGGTATCTTAATAATTATAATGAAATACTATTTTGCCACCAGTAAACTAATCAGGGTATTTTTATGTATGCAAATTGACTCGACTAGAATTCAAATGTTCAGTTTAAAGAGTAAGGTGACATCTCAACCTCTTTTTCTTCTTTTTGACCTTTTGTGTTTTAAGCCACACAAATTCTGCCAATGTCCATATTACAAGTGGTATTCTGGTACAGTATTTTAAACGTCAAACACTGTGCGTGTTGAAAAAGTCAACAAGAGTTTATTCCAATGAGATCGGAGTTAAATCGGTATTATCGTAATGAGGGCTTTACGCGGCCATGTTTTCAACATCGATACAGATGTCGCTGCTTTGTAGTAGGTAGGATGTCAAAAAATAATTGAATGTCAATGTCAGATGACTGAAACATTTTTATTTAAATCAAATCAAAACCACTACGAAATTGCCGCACTTTGTTCGCCGCACTTGTTTTGTCGTCGGTGGATACAAAGTTGGTAGTAAAGTCAAAGTTACGAAAAACTCACTTTGTTTCGCCACAGGGCGAAACAAAGTGAGTTTTTCGTAACTTTGTTCGCCCTGTGGCGAAACAAAGTGAGTTTTTCGTAACTTTGACTTTACTATAATACCAACTTTGTATCCACCGACGACAAAACAGAGACATCTATCGAGCAAGATGGAACTATTTTTTTCTATTTAAATTGAAAATTAAATGCCCTCATTTATTTGACAATTGAATGTATATACATTGGTATGGTGTACTGGTGTACTTATATGTCAAAATTGTGTTTGACAATAGCAAAACGTACTTCTGCCAAGCTACGCTGAATCTATCAACTATCATGTGCACAACATTCGATATACAAGACATCCAGAAAAGTGTCCTGACTGTTAATTACGATAGCTCGTAAGGACCGATAACGGATGACATCGCGGGTGGTCCAATAAAAGACAAGTACATAATGCGTATAAACTACTGTTTTTGATACTGTACGTGCATGGAATATGGAGGAAATGATTTTCGATTGCCAAATGGGGACCCGCATTATGTAAATGTTGCCACTATTGTGCTGGACCGGATTTTCGAATACGACGATTTTCACTTAATCGTTTGTTTTTGACGGTCTAACGAAGAATATAGAATTTGAATTCGAAGATGTTCTGAATTTAAAAGCAAGCGAACTATCATATCATTTGACATACTTTTTAATATTACTATTAAAAAGTTAAATTGTCTTAGATCACTATAGTTATATTAACTTACATTAAAGAATACAACCTTAGAAGAATAAAATTAAGACTACGTAGATTTAATTTAATTCTTCTAAAAAGGTAGCTAAGGAAGAATTATTTTTCGATTACAAATTGATCCTCAGTACACGTACCGATTTAACTTTTAAATTCAGCAGATTTTGGCTAATACATTTGTTTAGAATACAAATACATCCATAAAATGGTAATATAAATTCAATGAACATTACTTGAGCCTATTGTTTTAGGTTTTATATGCAATAATTTAGGATTTAAACACAAGTAGGTATATAAAATAATACTGAAGTACCTACTTTTTACTAAAGAACAGGCTTTAAAAAATGGAACGTTATGAATTTTTAAATGAAGAATCATCGTAAAATTAATAGTAACGGTCGAATTAAGCAGAGTTTAAATTTGGTTATGAGTAGATATTTATTATTTATCTGTGTCTTTTTAAAGGGCTGATTCTGTTGAACCATATTCCTGAAATATTCAGTGAGCTTTTCATAATTGTAGTTACCTATTATGGCGGATATGACAAAAATAATCAAATATACAATTGGGTGTTTGTTAAAAACACTGTTACACCTGTTTAGGGGCAAATAACATAATTCATTTATGTACAATATAAACTTGCAAATTTAAAAAATAATTTCTATACCCAGTTCTAAAATAACACAGTTGTCTACAATTCATTTAAAAAAAAGTTCTTACTCACCTAAAACAATGTCTCTGGCTGAAACAACGCATACCGCCAACACGAGAGTGACAGTGACAGCAATCGGCATTTTGCGCCAAAACGCAATGGCGGCTCGGCTCATGTTTCCCCGGAATCTCAGCGCTTATTCGGATCCATTAGTATCTGGAACAATGGAGCAATGGAAAGTTAATTTTGTTACGCTATTTATGTAATACATGGTTTGCATTGCTGTAGCAATTTCAGCAATGCAAAGCCGATCTTTAAGAAGTTATATGTTTCGCTTGTTGGGATCTTTCCAGTTTGAGCTTTTTATGTTTAAACGTATCAACAAATTTGACCTACTCTGAAAAGCATATCTGGAAGAAAATGGTTAGTCATGTCATTTTGCAGTAAACTATTGAGTAAATTTTACTGTAGGACTACATTACGTAAATTTCTCTCTCCTTTTGGTATTTTTCAGGTCGATGTGATTAAAATTCAACGGATCAAGCTAACATCCCACACATCACATTTTAACCTCAGAATATTAAAATAAATTTATCTTTACAAGTAGGAAGTAAAAAAATAGGCTACGTCATAATTACAAATAAATCACATAGACCGCTTCACCGATATTTCATTTTTTTTTTAGAAAATGTCCATGGATCTTACGTACGATATGAACGTAAGCGTCGTTTTCGTAGAAGTAGATTTATCAATGTTCACCGATACACCTTCAGTTTAAAGTCGTTGGCATCGTCAATGTTGCCAGTTTTTCAACGTCAATTACCCTTACGTCAGTTGCGTAAATTAAAAGTGACTCAAGTCGATTGAACAAGAAGAAATGCATTTACACTGCATACTGTCGTGTGAATTTAAAAATAATTTCACTTGGTGCAGGCGGTCGTTGCCACGGTATAAATTTAACATTAAAATAAACAAGCATATAAAATAACTCGGCTTTGATTCACGGTTCTGTTCTGTTCATGAAAGTTTATACCCGTTTATGTCACGATTCCTCAGATTAGTCTCGGTATCCACTTTCTTTATTACTAGAATTTAATACTAGCAAGATTTATTGTTATTGTTTTCCAATACTTTATTTTAAGGTATAGATAATAATAATTTTTCATTACTCTTGACCGTTAGTTTTTTCTTCAATGCACCACCACGTAAACAGTTAAAATTTTACGATGAGTCATAAAATTAAATAGCAGAGTTTCGAATAAAAGGGCTTAGATATTTTGATATTTTTTAGTTAAGTTCTGTTTTATGTTGGATTTCATTGGATCATATAACACGTGCCTTCGTGGATCATGCTTGGGGTTACCATATTTAAAAATGGATACATCAAGCTGTTACAGGGTTAGATTCGTTTTTTATTAGATTTGAGCCCTTGTGTCTAAAATAGGCCTGTCAACAATGTGTTTTGAGTTATTTATTTACTGATAATGTAGGGTGCGGTTATGAATTACCCCTTTTATTTCATCGAGTTAGCACCCTATCGATCTTATTGTAGTTCTGATAATTTTGACAACATAAATAGAACAATCATATTAAAAATGGTAACAAGATAAAAAATGCATGTGTTTGTATTTATGGCCATAACATTATACACACAGGATTTGCTTATATTTTATAGGTGGGTACTATCAGGATTTTTTCGTTTGTAAGACTGAATATTAATCTTTATTATCTGTTACACTATATATAATATTATAAAGGTGAAAGCTTATATGTATTGTGTGTATGTTTGTTACTCTTTCACGCTCAAACAGCTCAACGGATTTGGATGAAATTTGGTACCAGGATAGCTTATATCTTAAGCTACTTTTGCTCCCGTAAAACCGCGGGTAACACCGCAGGAAGAAGCTAGTTTAAAATAAAGGTACTTTTGCAAAGAATTTAAAGTGCTTACTGTCAAAAATGGAGTATGCATCAAAATTAACTGCAATGAAACGAAGACACAACAATAAAACTAATTGTTTTATGTTTACAAAAAAAAAAACTGAAGATGCGCCTAAAGCAAATAATTACATAACGCAGCCCTAACGCCAGATGTCGTGGTTTTTTGTATGAATATTAGTAAACAGAGCTTTTATGGGCAACATACAGGTTGATAATATACTGGAATCACAATTCACAAAGTAATATTTATAACCTAAGTAATAATAAATGTGAAACACATTGTAGAATAGTAAACAAATGAATTACAGATAAAGTCTAATAAATCGATCTGAATCATTCAACCACATTTCCCGTCATAGAGCGCATGGAAGTGAAAAAAATAAACATAGACAAAATTCTGAACCTCTTTGTTTTAGTAAAAAAGTTTTAAATGTTGTGTGTACTTATACACCTAGATTGGCTAATTATACTGCACATTCAACCAAGTGTTAAATCAGAACAAACAACAGCATGAGCGTGATTGATTCGTAAATAAGCATATTTATTTACAAAGCACTCGCTGGAATCGTAAGGCCGGTCACCATCACCATTTCTGTACAAAATAAACCATACAATATAAACCGACTTCAAAAAGGAGGAGGTCTAATGGGACCCTATTATATTTTTTGGTTAGATTCCTATTGTTATTTTATCAAAATCGGTTAAATAAAAAATGATTGTGGAACTGGAAAAGATATATCATCCAAGTAAACAAAATTGCGTATTTTGCTTCTTTGAAAGTATAACTAAATCTCTATTATTTTATTTAATCATGACTTGACCTGTAACTATGGAATTATAAATAAATTATTTGTATTTGTACCAACTAAGCTACGGAACCATCAATGTATGCACAACATCTGTGTAGCCAGAAATAAAGATTTATTAGTATTATTTAGTACAAAAATTTTAATTCCTTCCGTCTCAAATGTAGATTAAGTCCAATTTAAAATTTAAACTTAAACCGCAACCAGTGAATTGTTTATACAACATCACATTAGCGAGGAACAATAAACAAACGATGATTTGACCGCAGACCAGAGACAGATTGTAATGGTTTGTGGTTATCGTATTGAGAGCGAGGTGGCTCAGTGGCATAGACTAGGGATGTTACGAATGTCATATTTTTGACATTGACATTTAACAATATATGGCAGGATCTAGCATTAAAATATGTCATTTAAAATTACTCAAGTGAGCTTGATTGTTACAAAAGGCCAAAAATAAGAAGAAGAAGAAGAGCTTGATTGTTTTACATATAACATCGCTTTGGTCATATGTTCTATTAAGTTTCTTGATAAATAAATACAAAATAATGGTACTTGGTTAAGGTTTAATCATCATGTTTATTGCTTACAATAATAAGAAAAGTACCATTGAAATTTCAAAATGTAGCTAAGTAGGCTCGGGATTTTATTTGGATATGATCACTTTGTTACTAATTTAATAAATCGTTACTAATTTCATTTCATTTTTTAATCCTGAACGAGAATTCTTCCTCTGTCTTGCAGGTGCCATGGACAACCAGAACACTAGACAAACACACAAGACCGAGAACAAAATCTATGTATACCTATCACACAAAGTTAGCTTGGGAAAGGTAGCTAGCTCCTTACTTCGAAAGATTACGGGTAACTACCAACTCAGCTGCAGACCTGTCAAAAATATTAATGAAATAGACAATAATATAATGCCATATTTTATGAGCACAATGAATGAGACAAACGGTTATTAAAAAAAAACTAAGTCATTGCATCCTTGGCAACATATCGCACATCAAACATAAACAGCCGTAATTTCAAATCGCAATTAAGAACTTAGAAGTATAGGTTCCATTGTTCAAATCAATCTTTTGATTCAACCCTGGCAACAATTTGCACGTCAAAAGCGTACACAGTAATCTAAAATCGCACATTTCGCGTCCACGTTCGTTTTAAAACATCCTGTGCAAGGAAGCGGCCGCGCACGTGCCAGTAAACTTCCTGCGCACCTAATGCCGTCCCGTAGAAGTGGAGGAATAGAATGAAAACGGTTGTTTAAAAAAAATAGCATTATTACTTGTATTATGCGACATTATGGTCTAAACAATGGTGGAATGGATTGACGGTTTATTTTGAAAAAAGAATTCAGCATATTCCTTGCATGTCGAAAGTAGCTTTAATGGAAATAGCTAAATTCTTTTTTGTTGACTGAGACGTATGAAAAAAGAATGGAGAGTAAATATTAAATAAAATATAAAAACATTTATCATTCATTCATACTACGCCCTTGCTGAGTGTGTCAGTAAACGTATTATAACTTAAATATAATTTTGTTCTTTTTGCACTGCATAATTAAAAATCAACAGTTTATGAAAAAATGGTAACAAAATATTATACTTTTGCTAAATAGAAAAATGGGTGTCAATATATATTACTACATGAAATTTTGTCTCTTAGCTTCAAACAAAAATTAACGCAAAGGAATATCTTTTCTTTTTTTTCTTTTTGTAAGAACTATTTGAATGTAGAGTTATAGAGACTGTACTACAAAAGCTTGGTAACTCAATGAATCCCAAAGCAAGGGTGAGTTACCTGGCTAATGTGTCTTAAAATAGTTTTAAGAGTCTCGTCCCCCAAACGGTTCCAAACTGTTCCGATCACGGCATATGGGAGACTATCCTTTCAATCAAAATCGGTTTTAATATAATCCAGTAAGATTTTGACAGACGCTGTAGGTACCATTCTAAGTATTGACTGGTATTTCGTAAAGAGGTTGTTCGAGTTTTTGTACGTTCGGTATTCTATTATTTGCTATTCATTCAGTACAAGAATTACATTCAGACCAAGATACGAATTTTTTTTTAAATAACTCTATTAACTTTAAAAAAAATGCTTAGAGTTGTATGCAACTCTGCGTGTTTGTTATTCATTCACGCTCAAACGGCTCAACGGATTTGGATGAAATTTGGTACCAGGATAGCTTTTATCCTGAATTAATAATTTAATTTAGTATGTATCTAGCATGCGGAGGACTCCGTACCGCCAATTGTTTGTGTTATTATTTGAGATATCCGTCAATACTGCCAACATTTTCGGCTAATAATACACCTCAATAGCCTTTAGGACAGAGAGATGTAGAGAGATTTACAGTACATAATAGGCACTTAGCCTATTACGTTCTAAGTAATATAAGAGTACATTGTGCTATCGTGGATACACTAAAACACTCCAAACAATACCAGAAGATGCATTATACAATTACATACTAGTGTACTTGAAACCCTTCTTTTATCATTTCCCAGTCTATAAGTAAAAATAGATAGAGCAACGTGGTCGTTAAAAAACACTTAAGATTTTTACCGTTAGGTAAGGGTATGGTTCTGGTTTTGGTATTAAAACTGACTGTACAGACAGACGTTCAGTTCTAAAAAATTAATTAGTTAAATGAAGGATTGGCAACTGTATACTTGTGACGGCATCGTGGCCTCTTCAATTCCATTTTTTTTATCAGAGATCATTCTTCTATACTTTCATTATCTTATTACTCACCATCACAAATGGTAGGGCCATTTAAAAAAAGAATCACCCAAATAGTATACAACGGGCGTAGAAAAAGGTCACAGGAAAGCAAAATCGCGCAAAAAATATGCAATCGTTTACTTGTATAACATATATTTTAAAGTTATTGATTTAACAACCAAACTATTTAACCGATTTTGATAAAATTTATATGAGACCTATTTGAAAGTATAAAGGTACCTTCAAAAAAAAAATTGATTTATAAATGACGGAGAACTGAGAAAAAACATAGAGAGGGATTCCTGAAGAATCCAAAGGTTCCTCCTACGATCATCCTCAACTCCTTGATACCAACTGGCGTTGCTTCGCCGCGTGGCGTCCGAATAGATGTAGGCCAAACTGGATCTTTCCGTACAAGTTCTAATGTTCCCACTGCAGGGACACCAGCCTACTCTCGATAATTGAGAGTGGATCTGATCTACCACGGGAGCCCAATCCGGATTGGTAGATGTCACATTTCGTCGAATTTTTGGTTCTAAGACATGCCGGTTTCCTCACGATGTTTTTCGTCACCGTTTCGAGAACGTGGTATTGCGCACATAAATTTTTCAAGTGAAAAAACTCATTGGTGCACATGTGGGCTTGAACCAGCGACCTTCAGATTGAAAGTTGGCGTCTGTGCCCCTGGGACACCACGCTCTCTGGTGGACTGGATCTGGGTCTTTACCTAACGAGATAATCCTCAATTCACATTCAGGTTAGCTGGTAGGTGGTAGTGAACAGCGTTCTGTTCAACACGCAGGTATATAGGAAGATATTACAAAGTTACCTATACCATTATACCTATCAGCAGTATCATAACTCCACTTCGATTTCGCAGTGTACGGACAGACAGAAACCAGCGTTTCAATGTTTATATTATCTACAAATCGAGTTTAACGAACGCACTTTGCAAAGTTATACGAACGCTCTTTGAGGTTGCATCAGGATTCTTTATTTAAATTTTTACCATACCCGTATTATTTTTATAAAACAATGCCGTTTGACGAATTAATTACGACTAACGATAAAAGACATTCCACATACGATGTTTTGTATAACGTATAAAATTTAAGATTTTTTTTTTTATTTTCATGGTGTTTTAGAGTTTTCTACCCAACTGGTAACAGTCAGATCTAACTTCTATCTTACTCTGAAGTTATAAGCCCTATCTGACAGAAACATTCGTAGAGGACATGGGATTACGTCGTAAATCCTTACAAAAATCCACTTACCAATTACAGTTTGGTTTTCAAGCAATCAAAAGGACAGCCGTTTGTGTCTTAGTAATCGAATGTCCTTTACTTATTGAAACTTACGCAATAATGGTTGTTCCCCGCGACTTCGTCCGTGTGGTTAACAATAGCGCGGAACCTAAATTCGTTTTTTTTTTTTAAATAAAAGTTACCTAGGTTAGGCTTGATAACATTAGTTAGACAAAAATTTTAAAAGTGTTTTTTTTTTAATAAGTCCGGTTATTTTGACATTGCGCACAGACACTTGAATTTTATTTATTTCTATAGATTATTCAAAACAAATTCACAACGCCCTCATAGCGTTTACCCAAAATCCCACATTTATTCAAAAACGCCATAAAAACACAAAAGACCCGATTGTATTCATTTATTTCTATTCAATATGCTGTAACCACACTTCCGCATTTAAACTGCGATTAAAGTATCGAATAACTAACCTTGGAGTTATACCTAACCAAGGTTTGTGGTCTCCCCTATGCCACAGAAAAAATATTCCTACCAGATCACAGAAGCGTACCACAGATATAATAATACTATAAAATTTGATTTTGACAGAAAAAAAGGAGGTATTGTGGTAGGTATAATAATTATTGGATAACGAGTGGATGGTAACCTAAGATATAGGCTAATTATTAGCCTAAATAGCATAAGTATCTTAGGTTATCATCCACTCATGCTGCACGTAATAGTTAAATAGTTCAGATCATAGATAAATAAGTAACAGGTAGTTAATTGATTTTTAACTACCTATTACTTATTTATCTATGCATGAATGCAAAAATGATTTTTTAAAAAAAACTTATCGATAATTATCTGCATATTTACATTATTTTTTTAATTTGTATCTGTTAGTAAGAAGTAATAAAACGTTTTGTATTGAATTATTCTATTAAAATTTTTAGGGAAATTGGTTCAGTAGCAGTCATTCAATGACTTATTCCAAAGTGTGATATCGGTACTAAAATGTAATCATTGCATACGAATAGAAATACTTTTGCATTGGTAATAGTGATGGGGTAAAGTTTAATATATTAAGGTAGTTTCAGTGAAATCGCGATACGATAAAAAGTTATGCCGATCTATTTTCTGGTCCCTTATAATAAGTTGTTCCACTCGATTCACTGTGGCCGTGAGCTCGATATCTAAACGCTCTTCCCCTCCACAAAGATTGGGCTTATTGTTACAATGGACCAATTTGTAAATCGTCAATAAGGAGACTGAGATTTCATAGTGATGGACTGTTTGGGAACTAGTTGTTTGGGACTGTTGATGGTTATGTATTTGTGAATATACAATATCTAACTGGATTATTTAGAGTTCCGTGCATAAAAACTTCAAATAAGCTTATGAAGGGAATTGTTACATTAATTGTTTCGATCTTTGGCAATATTGTAGGTTAATTAAATATTAACAAGCATTGAATATACCAAGTCAAGAGTTATAAATCTTATATATATATATATATATATTTATTTATTTATAATACCTATAATGATATAGAGGAAAACAATTATGTATCCAAATTGGCGAATATATATCGTAACAAACATTAGTAAAAATAAAAATAGACAGTGAAATTGAGAAATTCCTCCAGTTTTGGAAGTCGGTTAAATTAGATTTTTAGATTACTTTAAAGACTAATGTAATAAGCTAATATTCATTTATCGTAAAATTGCCAAAGATGAACCATATATACCTTACACGATGGTGTAAGGTATATATGGTTCATCGATAACAAGGCATCCCGTCTCTATCACATCTGGAGTATACTCCACCGAAATGCGCCCGCGCAGAAAATCGTTATTCAATTGAGCGCGCGGCCGTTAGCTACCCAATCTCAGACGTGCATTGAATTGTACAACACAACTGAAGCCTTGTTTTCGGGTGTTTTGTACATTATGAATATTAATTTGGAGGTAGAAATGTAAAAAGCTATCGTTGATCTAGACGTGACGACCTAGTGCAGAGTATGAATAAATAAATAATTATTCATGGATTTTTGATTCAGCGCCATCTAGCTACAAACTAAACATAGCTTGTACTACTGTAACCAGATTACTTTTTATTTAGTAATTTTTTACCAGAGTATTATTTATTTACCAAAGTAACACATGACATAACACTGTACGAAAATTACAAACAACAATATTTATTTAAATCAAAGAATTAAAGTATAAATAACATAAAACGAGGCAATATAAGACATATTTATGATAAACAGAAGAATAGAAGCGTATGATGATGTATATATAAAGGTAGCTCATTTCCTGGATTAACATATAAGCTACCATTTATCCCGAAAAAGTGAATTGTTCCCGTAGGACAAGCGAGGGGCGCAGCTAGTAATAAAAAAAATCTTTAATGTATTGCCGGGCCATAGTAAAACTAACCTATCCGTTTAATTTAAAATTTTTGACATTATCGACAAATAAATAATCCGCATTGGACTGAAATGCAAATACTTGTCTATTTAACTCGCGATCTGCCTGTTAGATATTTATGCTACGGCTTGCTGAAGTTTTCACGGCGCACTATAATTTATCGGCGCTATTCCTGTCTTTCTGCCTACTTGGTCTGCGATACGTGTTGCTTTAATTCAGGGGTACATTCTTACAAATTGTATGAATGAAAGAACATCAAATTTTGAACAATAAAAGCAATTAAAAAATGTAACTTTTCAAATTTTTTTTACGCATAAGCATTTTTTTTATATTTTGATAAAATCTTCGTGTGGCCTCCATTTTCCGTCTACAAAATGTTTTTAATATTGATACATATTAGAAAATCTCGTGGCAGTAGACGTGATTCAGTCATCTATATCTGAATCATGATGCAGACATTTCAAAATAAATCGATCAGTTCTTGGAATTCTCGAAAAGATCGATACTGAAATAATCGACGTAGCACATCAATATCTTTCGACACTTGAGTAAAATGTTTGTTTTACCGAAACTTTTCAGAAATAGGTCATCGTATATAAATTTAAAGTTGCAAGATTGTTTGACCTTGAACGAAACGGATGGACTGATAAAATCTAAAGAAGTTAATTAACTCAAAAGTTTAAGAATAAAAATAGTTACCTATTTTTAGACTTCATTTATTTTTTAAGATGCAATGCTATGTTAAAAGAGATGTCATTGCAGCTAGGTTAAAAATTTTCGCTTTACCAAATATGGTATATATTTACTCTATGGTTGTGTTGCATCACTCAGTTTTGGCATGTGCCTTCAAATGTATGTTATTCAAAACACAGCACCCAGCATACATTATAATCTGCATAACACAAATTTGTCAATGGCCTTAGCCATTGCTTCTGTCTACAAATCTTAATGATGAAATCGCAGAGATTTGCTTTACACCTACAAGAAAATTTATTTGTATGATATCATTCGCAAATTGTTCATTAAACTGCTGCGTAAATTGTGTCGTTGGGTCTTGCTTCTATCTATAATAAAATAATATGTAATTTAGGAAATAATGTTTCAAGATGGCAAGATTTGTTATTTTTCTAAAAATTGCAGGCATATAGGAAAAATAAATAACGGAACATACCAACAAAGTATTTTGCTTGAAGTGTCAAAACAGCCCCACAAAATAAGCAAAGAATCTTCTAGAATAAGTACAAAAAGACAAAAACGAATTCAAATATCCCTTTTATATTTAAATTTTTTAGTATCATATTACTTATTATATTTACACATTATGGTTTGTTAAATATATTTTGAATGCCACAATATAAAGATTACAACATTGCACCCACAAAACATAACTAAGATCAAAATATAGCCCATTCATTTAAAAAAATGAGCGATCTACACCGACATTTCGTTGTTAATAAAAATAAAGTATTTTCATGACATTGGGGATATTCTGGTCAGTATGCAATATGTGCAATTGGTTCAGTAATAAAGTATCTCCCCAAGACTATGATGTCATTAATAAACAACTCTTTATGCTGACCGTGAAGGTGCCTTTGGATCCTGCTTCAATCTGCATTCAATAATCACAGACTAAAGAGATCATTGTTGTGACGCGAAGTTAAATTTTGATACGGTATTGCATCGTATTTGATTTAACACTTTTGACCCGAATTTCAATTTATTATAGTGCAAAATATGTGAATCGCAGATATGACATGCTGTGTTAGTGTGCTATTCATCTGTTTGAGAAATCTGAGGATTTTAAACATGACATTTATGATTCCACATCGCATGTGCTAAACTAGTGCTTTTTCAATGATCTATCTTAATATTACGTGTCACGATGTTTGTCCGCGATGGACTCCTAAACTACTTAACAGATTTTAATCAAATTTGTACACCGTGTGCAGTTTGATCTAACTTGAAAGATAGCTATAGGATAGCTCACATCTCAATTGATGATCGCAATATTAGCATATGACAAAAACGTTAGCCACAGCAACGCGTGGCCGGGTCAGCTAGTATATGTATAAATTAATCCCTATTTCTCTTGGTTACGGCATCACGCATGAATGTCTAGATCAATTTTGCTAATTCTTTTTTTGTTGTGTTTTTTATTGTCAGAAGGTTCTTATGAAAGAAAAAAATTTGGAAGTTGTGCAGAAAAAATCCGGAAAACCGCGGGGCGCAGCTAAGAAAATAAATAAGTATTCTTGGACATTTAACACACCGCCATCTAGCCCCAAACTAAGCATAGCTTGTACTATGGGACTAGATAAATGATTATAAAACCCAATTAGGATTTTGTTTTTGTAAAAACATACAGGTACATATCTATGTTCGTCGCACAAATGCTTGTCCTGTGTAGGAATCGAACGCACGACCCACAGAACTACTACTTACTGAGCTGTGAAGCCAGTTACATAATACTGAATATTAACTTTATACGTATAAAAATCAAACCAGGATAATTTATTACGTGTAAAGATATTATGGAGCATGACGTGGCACGCTCTTCTAAGTAGATCCTCACCTCGTGCTTAATGTGGTCATACAGCGCTGGGCAGGAGATACGTACTCAATGAAACCTTGCCAACTGATCTCTCGTCTATTGACCTGATGAAGATTCAGAATGCCTTTGAAGATAATTTCCTTTCTTCAGTTTCACATGGTTTTTAACTGTTCCCATAGATGTTGCAGTCGGCAAGATTAGCCGTTGGAAAGCGGTCACGGTAAAGCCAGGTTGCGGGTTCAGTCCCGACCTTGCATAATTTTTGGTAGTTTAAATGTATATAAAAGTTGACCTAAATGTGATAAACACTTCAAGCTACAATTCTTTATCTGAGTAGACTGCTTGAATTGAAACTCCACAAATCTTGCATCTTTACCCATTACTACACTACCATACCATAGTATGGCCTAATCCTACAAGTGCGACTTGAGACTCTCCACTTAATGGAATTTCGTCTTATTAACTAATCCAGACCAATACACAATGCGCCATTGTTTAGACACACCACTTTCTTGCTTCCTCCCAACGGCCCACTTACATGGCGTCTGGAGAATATAAAAAGTTATGAAGTTTGCCCCAATTTGAGGTTAAATGAAAGGAAATCCGTATTGGAGTGATTCAGGGATTTAAAATTATCAAGTTGTTTTTGGATGTTTGCGTCGTAAAGAATGATATCCGCGTTCCGGACATTAAAACGGGTCCCGTACATTTACTTAATGATATTGTGATCAGTGGAACAGACGTCAAATCAATCGTTTTAGTGATGAACAAAATCGTAAAGAAACCAGCATGGGGTTACCAGCTGCGCAAGTCAAATTATTTACTTATTTTTTCCCATTTATAACTAGCTTTTGGCCCACGGCTTCATTTGATCAATACTTTCTGTATGAAACCTAGGTGCCTGTGTTTTTGTTTTTATGCAAAATTTCATGATGATCGCTTGAGGAGGTAAGAAAGTGTAGCAAACAATATTACTTCGAAAACCGGGTTCGAAAAACCCCGTTTTTTATACGTGTGACATAGTTTATTTTGTGTGCCTGAAGTGGCGGAAGTAACTCTCCACCTTATGGTTAGTGGTTACCGACGCCCATAAAGTGACACAGATAAATAAAGCAATTGTATGAGCGATTGGATAGAATAGATCGTCAATCGTTTCGACTATCTATTAATAGAATTTATTAAAAATAAAAACATGATTTTTGGTACAACAAAAGAATTTACCACCTCACAACCAGAGCTTTTGCATTGAAAGCCTGGATACCATTCAGCTCGATGATAAAACTTCAGGCTCAAACGGATTCTCATAATTATGACTGCAACAAACAAAACTAGAACAGAACCAGAAAAAATCTCTTGTAACTATTATCTACTCCTCAGAGACTACAAAGCCACAGATGGTTGTGAAGTGACCACATCACAGGAAAGGAATACCCGCAGTGTAACCGCATACGTTGAGTAACTTTAATGCAGTGATTAAAATTAAATGCAAGTAGAGGAAACGTTGGTGTTTCCTTCCAAAGTTTGGTTGGTTTTGGTCTTTGGTTCCGCGTTATACAACTATCAGTTAATCGAATAAAATATCGGAATTAACACATAAGCTACTTCCCGAAAAAGAGATTTTTTTTTTTTTATCTGACTAGAAAAAAACAGTTTCTGTTACTTTTTTCGCATCGTTTCATGTTCCATTTTTTTTATAGCGAGCGCAACTAGTTGATATATTTATAATAGATCTAATTTCAATTCGGAATTTGTAACAACAATGGTGCTGATCAACTAAGGTTATTCCATCATCATTTCCTTTAAGTTCCTCGTCTGAATTTGAACTCCTGCCGAGAATTTACTAGCTATCCTTAGATGTTTATTTTCGGTATGTAAATTACTTTTTACGCGGTGGTTTTTATGGTTTTGTTTGTGAAGGCAAGTTTAAGTTTTGTTACGGCTCGATATTAGAACGGAAATATTGTTGAAATACTAGTCTGGTAAAAAAATTAAATCACGCTCTTATTCAAGATAGAGTTACATTGTCTATTTTATTTGACTAACAAGCAACTCACATTATTTTTGTAGTTCCGTCCATGCTAAGGTGCTATTCACAATTACTGACAATGTCCGTACAAAGTTGCAGTTTGTAAAATGGCAACTCCTTCATTCCGCGGCGAGCCAGTTTCAAAAGAGGTTAAAGTTGGTTTCATTTTTAAATTCAGAACGCAAATTCGATATTGTCTGTATTAACATAATACATTAACATATAATACAACACTTTCAAAATAAGAATTCGGACACCAGTAATGACGCCCAGCATAACTGTGACAGATAATTTGTTTAAATTGCGAATTTGACAATAAGGGTTTTATTCATTTATACTTATAAATTGAGAGGATTATACTAGTGCTTTTAGAGCACGAAATTTTTATTTCGGCGGTTGTTTTAATGTAACGTGTCATAATACATTTCTTTTTCATTACGGGATACGAAGAAATTGTATATTTACTTTCATAATTTATTTACATTTGCTTTAAGCATTTACATTCTCAAAGATTATGAATAAATGTTTTCTATCTAATATTTCTCGATATTCTAATATTTATTATCTAAAACTTGTCTTCTACGAATACCATACTTTTCTAATAAGGATTCCATAACATTATTCCGGCACGACAAAACGATCCTGTCACGACATCGAAAAGAATTCGTTACGAATGCTAATGGTGTTGTCAGAATCGTACGATTGACAGTTCGCCTTACAACGGAATTGGGACACACATTCAAATTCTTGTGGGTGCTGATTGATAAGCATTATTGTTGTTTACTTTGAGTGATTTGGGTCAGCAAACAGTTTTAATGAGATCTTGTAAGATTAGGCTACGATTTAGTGATCGCTTTTTAATTATGTGCGAACATTGACTATTAACTTTGAAATACAAAGGTTTTATTCTCTGGAAGAGGTAAAGAGATGAAATAATAGCTTTGCTATAGATAAGTAATTGTTGTGACAACTCCGTAGCAAAGTTGGTTGTAGAGTAATAAGTTACATTGTAAGGGGAACACAAGCTTTATTTGTGTGCTGAACACAAGCCTTATTTGTGATCTATGGGCTTGGGTGATGGGCTTTGCTATTGCCAAATGAGCCAGATGTTAGCTGGAGGGTTTTAAAAAAAATAATCTATTTCGGCTGTAGCAATCCATTAACTTTGTCAGAAGCTTTATAGGCTGTCGGAAATTTCAAAAGGGCTTATTTTTTACATGCTTATTCCGGAGTTTACAGCTTTTTAAATACACACAATTTTAATTATTCCATGTAGTTTCATCTGATGCACTGGCCACGGAGACTTCACATGAGGTGTGAACCGCGCCATCTATTGTCCCCAGATGCTATCTATTGGGTGTGTGAATATGACTCCGCCCCTTTTTGTCAAAATAAAACACATTTGTTCGCTTACAAAATTAAAAAAAAAAATTATTGAAAGTATGCTCCATCTGCAGCTACAACCTTCGCCCATCGTTCAGGTAGTTTTCGTATTCCTTGCTGGAAGAAGTCCTGGTCTTTTGAGCTTATCCAGTTGTCAATCCAAATTTTGATACTTTCACATGAAGTAAACTTTTCTCCAGTAAGGTCTGTCTGCATCGTCCGGAATAGGTGGTAATCCGAAGGAGCTATGTCTGGTGAATATGGCGGGTGGGGTAACACTTCCCAGTCCTGTCCCTCTAAATATCTTTTTACGACTTCTGCGGTATGCGGTTTGGCATTGTCATGCTGAAGAACTAATTTGTTATGTCTATTCACCCATTCTGGTCGTTTTTCTTCTATGGCTCGCTTCAAACGCATTAGTTGTCGTCGGTAAACTTCTCCATTAATAGTTTCAGAGGGTTTGAGCAACTCATAATATACAATACCTTTCTGATCCCACCAAATACAGAGCATGACCTTGGCACAGTGAATATTTATTTTTGGCTGTGATGGGCCTGGTTCGCCTGGTTTCACCCAAGCTTTTTTGCGTTTAGGATTTTCGTAGTGTATCCATTTTTCGTCTCCTGTGACTATCCGATGCAAAAATCCTTTTCTTTGCTGTCTTTGAAGCAGCATTTCACAAATGGTTTTCCGACGTTCCATGTCTCTTTCTTTTAAATCATGTGGAACCCAGTAACCGGCTTTTTGAATCATTCCCATCATTTGTAAACGCTTTGCAACAGTTGAACGATCAACATTTAATGCTGCAGCTAATTCTGATTGAGTTTGGCAAGAATCTTCCGCCAATAATGCTTCCAATTCAGCATCTTCAAATTTTTTTGGTGGTTTTCCATGTTCTTTATCCTCAGTACTAAAATCGTTATTTTGAAATCGTCGAAACCATTCCTTGCAAGTTGTATTAGACGGAGCATGCTCACCATAAATCTCCACAAGCAAACGATAAGTTTCCGCTGCAGTTTTCTTCGCAATAAAATAATGTAATAACACTTCCCGCAAATGACGTTTATTTGGAATAAAAACCGACATTTTCGAAAAGGTGAAAACAATTGTTGCTTACACTTCAACCAAATATCATAAAATGCGTTAGATAGCTGACATTCAGTACTATCGAATACAAGTATGGTCATTTATTAGTACACGTAAACAATACTAAAAACGACATCTGTTGAGAAAGGGCGGAGTCATATTCATACACCCAATAGAAACTCGATTGAAATTCCCTCAGCTCATGCACGTTCTGCTAGGATTGTGAGATGAATCGAGAATAAGGCCGCTCAATTCTCGGAACTTTGTTTTTTTTTTTAATGAAAAATATGTCAAAGCCCGTAAAGTATTCAACCTCGGACGAGTATCGAATGGAAGATTTGTTTTTGTACGTTGAAATTGATGCGCATTTTCAAGGTAAACAACGAATGATACCGATAAAAAATAAAAATATAAAATGCTATTCGTAAAAGTGTTTATTTTCCGTCCTCTGAAGCTAAGAAGAAAAAACGCTTTATTAAAACCTCTTTTCGCTCTATATCCGACTGTATTATTAATTGGTTTTAAAAATAAAGTTAAACCTTGTAACTTTATTTTTAAATCTAATATCTATTAGACCGTATTCTTACCAACTTCAGATACCATTTCAGATGCGGTCTACGATGATAGCATCATAATGTATGAGTAAATAAATAAATATTTGTTAATCGACATTTCACAGAGCATCATCTAGCCTAAGCAAATCTGGTACTATGGGACAACAGATCAAGAAGATACAAGAAATTAACATTTCTTATATAAGTTGTATATCTATAATCTGATTCCCATAGTACAAAATATGCTTACTTTGGAACAAGATGGCGCCGTGTAAAGTGTACAAGAACATTTATTTAATTGGCAGCATCCTCCATACAAACTACTAGAGATTATTTTTACACACTGATTGCCTTACCTAAGGGCACATTATCATACATTCAACATTCATAAGATGAGTATTCTACACGCATAAGGAATGCTTATTGACGCAATAGTACTAGTATTGTGCCAAGATAAACGGCACAAGGCAAAGGACATCGCCTTATGGAAGACTCTATTGATAATAATTAGCAATTACCCCTAATTAATAAATTAATATTTAGAGCCATTTCACAAAGCTCAAACTAAGCATATCTTGTGTTATGGGAACTAGATTGCTGATATACTTAAAGTTGTTTTTACACAGCATCATCTAACGCCAAACTAAGCATAGCTTGTACTATGGGAACAGTTCAGGTTGAAAATTTGTTGTTAACTAGCTGTTCCCCGCGACTTCGTCCGCGTGGAATTTATCATTTCTTTTGAGCGAAAAAATAATTCTTTTTCTTTTTTTTAATAATCAGCTATCTGCCAATGAAATTCCCGTCAAAATTGGTCAAGCTGTTTAGGAGATTAGCCGGAATAAACAGAAAGATACATTTGAAAGTAAAGTAAGATACATACTATACTTTCAAATGTATGAAGTAAATACTGTTATTTTGATATTATAAACAGTCAGTTCAATTATATTTATTTACTTAGATAACTAAGAACTTAATCTAAGTCCATTGTACAAACCTGTACGACAAGTCCTTTGAAAAAAAATCCATTAATTATTAGTTTATCGGTGAATTGTTTTTGTTGTTGTATCGAAATAAGTAAATATTATACTTACACCTAGACAGAACACACATCTATGTTTGCCACTCAAATGTTCGACGAGTGACATTAATAAGTTAATTAGTAAACATTCTTAGCGATAATTTGAGTGATAACACTTTTAATCACCTTTTGTAATCACCTTACTCGTCTTGCTTGTTCTTCCTCAACCATCGAGTCGCATAGGGTTTGAACAAGCGCCAAACTAAGTAATAAGAACGCGTGACCTAGAATATCTGTAGAACGTATCGGTATATAAAAATCAATTGCTGTACGTTAGTCCCGCTAAAACTCGCTGCTTTTTTTTATTAGTGACGGAACGAGCTGAGGTCTCACCTAGTGGTGAGTGACGACCATGCCCATGACAACAGTAATGCGACTCAGTAAAAGATTTAGATCTTACACTGAGTCGCATTCATCCTGCTGCGTCCATCACCCGAGACGGGGATGATACGTCTCATGCGCATGTGATTTCACCGGCAGCCACATTACTGTCTTCCACCGGAACACAGTAATGCGAGCACTACTGCTTGGCGGCAGATTCCAGGTGTGGTGGCAGTACCTCTCCGGACGGATGCTTCTGTGATTGTCCTTGCCATCAACGAAAGGGTACTATCCTAATGCAGAGGTACGAAAGTGTACCTTAACATTTATTTCGCTCTCATCTTGAATTTTGATATACCGGCATAAAAATAAACCAGACATATGGAACAAGAAAATCGCAGTCTCATTTCAATAACAATAATAATATAATATTGGGTGTGTGAATATGACTCCGCCCCTTTTTGTCAAAATAAAACACATTTGCTCGCTTACAAAATTAAAAAAAAAAATTAAAAAAAATTATATTAATATATATAATATAATATTTTCATTGAAGAGCTACATTGTATCAAGGAACTGCTGTTTTATTGCGCACGTATCTTTAATGTCGAGATCACTACACAAACATTACA
This sequence comes from Aplocera efformata, assembly GCA_921293045.1. Classification (NCBI taxonomy): domain Eukaryota; kingdom Metazoa; phylum Arthropoda; class Insecta; order Lepidoptera; family Geometridae; genus Aplocera; species Aplocera efformata. The sequence goes on from OV121057.1 coordinate 7,787,910, forward strand.
AATTAACTGGTAGATAACAATTAACGGTAGGTATGCTAACGGCGTATTGTCGGGTATGCGGCAGATTACCATTAGTAGGTGCGATCAATATTTTTAACACGTAGATAACAAGTACGGTACCCACACCTGCTTTTGAGGTATCATTCCGTTCCAAGGAAGTCTATGATTGCAGAGAACCCGGCCAAGTGCGAGTCGGACTCGCGAAACGACGGTTGCACGTTGCAGGTAAACGTGTAACTTGTAGGTTTTCATGATAGTTTTTGGGTAAACTACACGTTTACTTGTAGGTTTCATGATAGTTTTTGGGTAAACTACACGTTTACTTGTAGGTTTTCATGATAGTTTTTGGGTAAACTACACGTTTACTTGTAGGTTTTCATGATAGTTTTTGGGTAAACTACACGTTTACTTGTAGGTTTTCATGATAGTTTTTGGGTAAACTACACGTTTACTTGTAGGTTTTCATGATATTTTTTGAGATTTATGTACTAATTTACGGTTTTCGGATTTATTTCTTTATTTTTGCTATATGATATCACTTCTTGACATATTTCGTGGTTCTAGGTGAAAGGGAACCCTATAGGTTTTGATTCTCTTAGGAGTCAACATATGCTGCGTAAACTGAGCTTATAGCCGTATAAGCTTAGAAGTTTGATATTTTCCACTGCTCTTAATAAATAAATAAATAATCCGTTTTTACTTTTGAAGTACAGAACCCTAAAAATAATTGACCGACATTAAAAAAAAATCAAAATTAATACTTTCATCTCAGCATATCTTTTAAAATAAAAATCCGATCGGTTGATACATGTACATGACGTAGTAAAGAGGAAACAAACAAAAAAATTTGAAGAATTACAACTGAAATGATAACCTCCTTTAGAAGTCGGTTACTTATTTTTTTTTTCTGTGCGAAATAAAAATATATGAATGTTATTATATTTCATAGTATGAGAATAACCAGCAACATTGTTGCAGCGATCGCGATGGTAAGAATGAGAGGATTATTGTGATTGGCCACTTATGTAGCACACGGATTTCGGTTGGGGGAGACGAGACCCTACTGTCTTATTACTAGAGAAAGAAAAGGAGTCTCCTTGACATAATTATCTTATAGTTATACTCAACTAAAGTTTATTAACTACCGATACAAAACAATTAACTGATTTAATAATTGAATTAACCAATATTTACATCAATGCTAGCATCGTGCTTAAATATTTTTCTCCATGAAATTTATTTAGTTGCCCCAAAAAGCTACGCATTATCTAATACTATAAAAAAGACACAAATCGGTCAAGGATTGGCAAACTTAAAAAACGCCATACAGTCGAATTTTTAACCTCTTTTTTTTGAGTTAAAGTTTTTTTGAGCTTAAATGTTGAGTATACAATGAATCAATATGAAAAACATTATGCACCCACGTGATAAAATTTATTGCGGCCCGCTTGCACTAGTAACCCAACGTTATGCAACAGAAAGAGACAAATATCAACTAAAGTTGAAAATAATTTACAAAAGTAACAAGATTTCAAACATTACTAGTTATTAGTAGTAACCCTACTTTCGAAGTAAGTGATCCCAGTTTCGATTCCTGGGCGAGGCAAACTGTTTAATAAGCGTAAATTTTGTTCTCGGGGGTGTTTCTCTTATACCGTGTTGCCATCTGCGACACAGGGAATCCTAGTGCAGGGGTAAGAGTGTAAACTTTTTGCCCTTTTAAACAAAAGGTTTCCTCAAATCGTTTCCAAAAATTTCTTGTTCTGCCCGGTCTCAATAAGGAGGTAGTACATTGAAATGTAAAGATACCAATAAAGCGATCCCATTGTATGAACATACCTACTACAACCAGACAGGCACTTGTCGCTGAGTGCAAGAAGGCCTGCTCCACTGTGGCAAACATTATAGAATCAGATTTATTTATTTAATTAGCTACTAACTGCTTTATTTTATTTGTTATGTTCGGAACCCTAATTTATTCGTAATTCTGTATTGTACACATTTATTTTATTAATAGACTAGCGACCCGCCCCGGCTTCGCACGGTTAGTAAAGCATCAGTGTCGTATCAGAATCTATACGTGCGAAGCCGGGGTGACTTGCTAGTATATTATACATATAAACCTTTCTCTTGAATCACTCTATCTATTAAAAAAAACCGCATCAAAATCCGTTGCGTAGTTTTAAAGATTTAAGCATACATAGGGATATAGGGACAGAGAAAGCGACTTTGTTTTATACTATGTAGTGATTGCATAGTTTTTTTTCGTCCGAAGAAAAATTATTATATGTAAGCATTTAAAAATAGAAATCCAACGTAATATGAATAACTACATGATTTTTTCTGCTACTGGCAACATCTATAGCTTCTTCAAATTTGTATAGAGTATAATATTCGATTACATTATACGCCAATAGAATAATCTCGCACGCTAAAAATAGCAGTTACTATGTATAAAATTATCTCACCACATTATGTATATATTATATTAAAACGTTTCTCATTCAATGCACACACCATTAATATTTCTTAGGCATCAGAAATCATTCCCACTTCCTCGAACGTGCATTGCGTTTGGATATATTCCGTTCCTTTCTCTCCCGCTGTATTCCAGGAAGGTAGAAACGAGATGGTGGTTGCAGTCAATCATCTATATTCGTGGCGGTAGTTGAATATTATCTAAACTTCCGGTTAAGTCAATGACTTGAGTTTGAGAGGCTATCTGTGTACCTATAATTTTGAAATGTTTACGATCAGCGAGAATTGGGTTAAGTATGAAACACGGTGAAAGCGTACAAAACTGTTTGGTACTCGTAAACCGCTGAAAGAAATTTTTTGTTGATCAAAGGCGATCAAAGAAAATGCTAGCTTTGGGTGATACTGCCATCTTCGTAACCAGATACTTGCTCTGTTTTTTATTCAAGGGAACCTTTGCTAAACTTAAGTTTGTCTTTATGTCCTCCGTACCAGCCTCTAATGTTCCCACTGCAGGGACACCGGCCTACTCTCGATAATTGACAGTGAATGGGCTCTGATCTACCACGGCAGCCCAATCCGGATTGGTAATGTCACATGTCGTCGAATTTTTGTATGTAAGACATGCCGGTTTCCTTACGATGTTTTCCGTCACCGTTTCGAGAACGTGGTATTGCGTACATAAATTTTTCAAGAGAAAATACTCATTGGTTCACGTATGGGTTTGATCCAGCGACCTTCAGATTGAAAAGTCGGCGTCTGTGCCCCTGGGCCACCACGCTTTTTATGTCCTACTCCTAAGTTATCTTGAAGTTCTGTATCTTTTTTTCTTTTTTTTTATGTGAATTAGTGACGGAACCATCTGACGGCCCACCTGATGGTAAGTGGTGACCCTCGCCCATGACAACAGTAGTGCGTGCGACTCAGAATGAGATCCAAATCTTTACTGAGTCGCATCCTACTGCATCCATCTCCCGAGACGGGGATGATACTACTCATGCGCATGTGATTTCACCGGCAGCTACACCCTTCCACCGGAACACAGTAAAGCGAGCACTACTGCTTGGCGGCAGATTCCAGATGTGGTGGCAGTACCTCTCCGGACGAACTTGGCACAAGTTCTACTGCTACTTTTCGTTGCTCCTTTAGCACCACCCAGGGGGTACGTGTAGAGAATCAAAGGGTACACACCTACGGACGCGAGCAACTGGACCCCCCTAAAACCCCCCTTAGGTAGCGTGTTGAAATTTTTGCAGAACATGTGTTTTATTACAGCAATTTCTTTGAATTTCTAGTATTTATGCCTTATACGGTGTAGGTCAGTTCAATATAACAACTTATAACTTATAACAAACTAGCGACCCGCTCCGGCTTCGCACGGTTAGTAAAGCATCAGTGTCGTATCAGAAGCTACCCGTGCGAAGCCGGGGTGACTTGCTAGTGTATTATACATATAAACCTTCCTCTTGAATCACTCTATCTATTAAAAAAAACCGCATCAAAATCCGTTGCGTAGTTTTAAAGATTTAAGCATACATAGGGATATAGGGACAGGGAAAGCGACTTTGTTTTATACTATGTAGTGATTTACGACGAAGTTTAAAAATAAATTGTCAAACTTGACACATTTACTTTGCGACTAATTCTATAGAAGATTTTCTCTGAACAAATGATGTAACAATCAATAGCAAACTTAATTTCTATTAAGGCGTTACCGTGGTAAATACTCGCATTTATAACAATCAGCACTCTTCATCCTTGCTTGTGAAATGCGCAAGAGTAATATTTATTGGCAAGGATATGGCACGCACCTTTAGCCGTATTTTAAAATGTTTATGAACACAAAACATATTTCCATAACTCGACAGCTTTCCTCGAAGGCGGGATTTACGTCAAATAAATAAAGGGAAACATGAATGAGTCAATTGAATTTTATTGTCATGTTATTATGGAGTATTATTGCTTGTATCCGTGTTAACTCTGAGATGCGTCCAAAATCTTAAAATTTTTACGTTTTTATAATGTCTTTCATAAATATTCTGTTACAAAACTTTTATTTAATGAACCTACTTGAAACTACAGATAAGGCCAATAATTTATTGTTTTAGAAAAAATATTTTATTTTGCCATTTCTTTATAATACATTGCCAAACGATACTTGGGATCTAAAGGAAGAAATGAACTTTCAGCATAAGTAAAATTACACATTTCGAGTATAGGGTTAAGGTCTCGAAATATTATTATAATTAATTCATTCACACCTTTTTCTCCGAAAGGTTAGGCAGATCCTTTATGGGACACTTATCATCATGTAGGTTTGAGTTCGTTTCCTGCCAAAAAATCAAATCTTTTGAAAATAACTCGACTTCAATTTCCGGCTATAATATACGTAAAATGTACCTTTGAAAATAATATAATATATGAATTTTTTTATAACTTTATTATAAGAATTTTATACTTACTTATTACGTGAAGATTTTATTTGTTGGATTACTAAGCAAGTTCTTCTATCTACATAAAAGTATTCGTGTTCATACATTAACATAAATATCTGAATCTATAGCCAGATAGTTATTACTCTTGATAATTTGCCGGCTGAATTATTTTCACGCATTCATTTACTGTAAAAAGACTGATTAATGTTACATAAAATACATAAAAATGTCTTACTTTCATGCATTTTAGTGCCAAGTTTTATATGACACAGTAAATTATACATAAATGTGCAATATAATATCCTGATCATGCAAATGTCATGAATACCAATTAAGATCCATGGATTCCCTGCGTCAGGGGATAGACCCCCCGATTATCGTGGTACCCTAAAGCAATCCCACACACCATAACGATATAAAAAATTCAGACTAAGAAAATATTTATACAGTACCAGTCTTCATTTGGATGGGTGACCATTTAGTTAATTCTAACATGGCGCTGTCATTGTTAAACCTTCTCGGAGGCCTTCGACTAGCTTGGCAACTCTGACATCACAGTCGGCCACAGATGAAAGAAGAATAAAATCTATAATATTTAGCTTTATTTATTACCAGCTGCGTCCCGCGGTGTTACCCGCGATTTTCCGAGTTCAAAACTAACCTGTGTTAATCCAGCTGTGGTACTAAATTTCATCCAAATCACACTCACACTCACATACACAATCTTTAACCTTTATAATCTAAATGTGATTTTCTTTTTCATAACAAATATTTATTTATACAGATATCCACGAAAACAACTTTATAAATTCACAGCGTAATCTTTATCTCAAGGCGTCACTTAAACCGAAAAAAAATTCTAGCCAAATCTCTGAGACAATGTCATAAGCTGTCGACAGGTTTAATTGAAATATATTGATGCTCATCTACTACGGAACGTAATCGGTGCACCGTCTCACGATTCTCCACGTTAAGTCGCTATAAATACGGTCGATAATACAAGCGGCTTCTGATTTACGTTTCGTTCCAGCGCTACATCTTTATTTGTGGTCAGACAATCGAAGATTATGGTCCGAGATCCCTTGAAGTGGGATTTGTAACATTTATAATTCTGACAAGAAACACCGAATATTAAGCTGTGGCCTTATGCTACTCCTGTACGGCTGATGTGAAATGAGCTTAAGCTATTATGTCAAAGTCAAAGTCAACAAGAGATTATTGAGAAAAACAAAAACCCGACTGCGTGAAAATTTCCAAATTACATTTGGACATAATAAGTTGTTTATATCTTTGAAAGCATTTAGAGAGTTGATTTTGATACCACACTCTGTGGTTTTGAGGAAAAAGAATTTTTGAAGGCGTATTATGGCGCGAAAAATTCAAGCCATTCAAGTGACTTCATTGTCATTGGTCCTGCACTATAATGCACTCGTGTGATTTGAAACAATCACAGACCATTGTTTTATTGGATCAAGTCTCTCGTTGGATTAAATGGATAAAATTGAATCAGTAAGAAAATAAATGATTGTAGAATCTCCTATACTCAATTGGACGTGGTTGGTAGAGAGCATGTTACTGAACGCAGCCGGTTTTAGGAACAGTTTCGAAATTCGAATTTGTTTCATATTTTTTAATTTTTCAGCATTACCAGCCAGCTTTCGACTTTATATCACAATTTCGTTTTTAACTAATTTATTTTCAGAAATAGAATGTTATTTTTATTGTCATAAACGTTTGTTCTCTTTTTGATTTCATAGAGTAAGAAGACTTTAAATATTTCAACTTTTAATTATTTCAGCCAGCTTCGGTTAAGTGAATACTTTTGAAAAAGCCCAGTAAATGATTTTTTTTCATTCGTGTCAGAATCATTACGACAATGCTATTATGTTAACGTTTACTTTACTAATTTATAGGGAGCATTTGCGGCGTCACTTATTGGATTTTGATTTTTTATTTATCTGTTAACTTTGCATATACTTAGTAAATTTGATTTACTATACAAATAGTTAACAGTTAAATATGTATTTTAATAACGAATGGCTAATGCAAGATTTACAATATTGTACAGGACTTGAACGATACAATGTCCGTTGATTACAAATTTACATAATATTTTGTTTACAATGAAGTAAATGACCAATAAATAGACAATATAGACATTAGAGAACATTACTTCTAGGCTTTCTCTGGATAGTCATAGGATAGGATTATAAACATAACTGGCCTCACAGCTCAGTTAAAAGTAGGTAGCTGTGCCTTCTGCACGTCTTGGGTTCGATTCCCACCCAGAACAAGCATTTGTTGTCTGAGTAAAAAGTAATGTAAAAGTATTCTATCAATCATGTCATCATGTCTAAGCATGCTTAGACGTTCTTTACAGATGAAGAAGTCAAGCAACTCTCCGCCCGGTCAGTATTTGGATGGGTGACCATTTAGTGGCATTTGAACTGAGCGCTTCCGTGCTTCGGGTATATTTAATTGTCGGTCCCGGCTATATTAGTCGATAATCACTATGCAGGCCTTTTGGCAGCTTAAAAATGTTGACATCAGAGTTGGCCACTTACTCACATCAGAAAAGTAGAAGATTGGCTTGGACCTGTCAAAGTTCAAATTCCACGCGATATTTCCTTGGACCTGTCAAAGTTCAAGTGCCACGCGATATTTGGTTGGACCTGTCAAAGGTTTAGTACCACGCGATATTTTCTTGGACCTGTCAAAGTTCAACTGCCAAACTTTTAGTTCCCGCGATATTCGCGCGGAGCTGTCAAAGCTGAATCCACGCGATGTCCAATCATTCCACTCGGTCGATTTGAAACTTCACTCACGTCACTTATCTAGCCAATAGGTCAGTCAGAAGACAGGCTTCATATCGGCGTATCCGGCAATGTATCATGCTTCCTAGTGGACACGATGTGCGAATGATAATGGACGAGACACGAGAACGTTGGATATTGTTATTAAAGGAACATGACAAGGAGATAAATTACTCGCCGATATGTTGTACAACATACTCATTTGATGCTTTCACTTCACTCTTAAGTGGAATTTTGATGGCAAATGCAAAGAAGTGCGACGCCAGAAAAAGAAAAAAAAAAAAGTGGGATTTTGTATAAAATCCTCCTTTGTATATGTACATTTCTTAGCCAACAATAATTCACTGTGAGCGTTTCAAAGTTATTGAGACAGACACACGGACATCTGAATCTATTATTGGGTCACTGACATGGTCTAAGACCAATAAGGAACCCGACAATTTGAACGTCATCTGCATACAACTTCAAAATGACCATAGACCATAGGTACCATAGACCGTAGATTGGAATGCAAGAAGCGTTCGGTAGCCTATTGTCGGAATAAAAATTAATATTCTGTGTCGGATCCATACAGGTATTAAAATAAACGATAACTTAAGTATACACTTCTGAATTGAATTAGGACCCATCTTAATGTATTGTAAAAGAAGACATAATTTGATGTTGTAATATGCAGAAAAATATAAAAAATTGCGTATTTAACCAATACACCTACAACAAACTACAATAACCAATACACCACAATTGCATGTTTTGGTTTGACAATAAACAAAAAAACACGACTTCCGAAAACCGCTTGACAGTTTAGTGAACTTGCTCCAAATAAATAAAAATTTCGTATAATAGAATTACATATTCTGTTAGTGTAGTAACTTTCGTTTCAGTATTGTTTTTATTACAAACGACAGAACATTATTTTGATGATTGACTTCAGCCACGTACGACAAGGCGACGTAATTGTATCACTGGCCGCATAGATTAAGTTTTAAAATTAGAACGCATGTGACAATGAAAAACAGAATACATCGAGGTATTTGAAATTGGAATTCCCTGTGTATGTTGTCTATTTACATTTTTTACGGCTACTATTCTCTTGACGGCTCCGTTGGTAGCTGTCTTTGAAGCCAGGGGTCTCGGATTCGATTCCCGGCCTGGGCACACTTTGCATGATGATCATGTTTATCTTGTGTTTTTAGGTTTTTCATGCCATCTGCGACATTTTTAGTGTTTTTTTAGTGTGTTACGTGATATTTCCGCTAATTCTTTCTTCTTTTAGTTGATAAGTGTTCCTCCATTATAGCCCCACTATATATATACCTATATAAATGCATATAACTGTGGTTAAAAATATTGCAGAAGATTTATTTATTAAACGGTTACTTGTTTATGCATTTAATAGTATAATATGCAATTAGTAATTTAAAACGAGGGCCAGAGTGAATCACGAGCAAGCGAAGGATTCAATGACTGAATCAAGGAGGTTGTATAGCATTGAGATGTAGGTCGAATATATTGGGCTGTTCTAAATTCAAACACCAAAATAGGGGGAATTAAAAAAACGTAGTTTTCATATTAACGCAATTAACATGCTAATAATTGATATTCTTACATATCTCAACAATTATAAAAAAAGCATTCAACTAAATTGAGTGTTGCCCAGTCTGTTAATCATGAAAAAAACATTCCATATTCAAAAGGCACCTTGTGCAAATTCACAATGCACTAATGACTAATGGGCCTACAATTTGCATTTAGACTGACTAAACAACACGAACAGGGCTGAGAACAGTTGGATATAAACAACAGTGATTCAAACACCTTGTCTACTATTGCTTTGTCTGTGGCTGCTTTGAAATTCATAATCCAACTAACTGTCTTCCGTGACCGTGTCTAAAGTCAGGCATAGAATTCATTTGAATGCAGAATATCACAAAATTTCACTTAGTGAAGCCAAAACAAGCAACATGTGCGCGTGAGTTCCAAGTACACTGCAATCACACACAAGCATACGAATTAACGAGTATATACATAATGTCCATCAAAACGTACAATAAGTTCCCAACAGACATTAAACACAACTTAAAAATATTCATATTTAGTGAGTAATTAAAAAAATAATAGTGGAGAAATTCTATTATGTAACATATACAAATACTCAAAAGAAAAGATTAGTTCTTTTCTTAATGATAATAACAATAATAATGAACAAAATGATTAGAAAAATTAGTAGATCTAAAATTTTCTAAAAACTATTATACAAAAAATGATTACTTTAATTTTAAAAAATTACTTGAAATTCGTTTTTTAATATACTTTACGCTATTTTCGTAGCTAATGAAATGAATAATTTTAGTTTAACTTACATTTGCTACCTAGATTATTTCAAAGAATATCACTGGCGCTTTTGTTACGGTCTCTAAAATCCGAGAACACTTTGTAGGCTTCTAGTCTTAAACTATTTCTATGGTCTCTAGGATGCTATGCAAATCTAACCCGGCATACCATCTTAGAAATGTGATATGGGAGAAAATCAGAAATGGGATTAAAAGCGTAAATACATTAGTTATAACCCGACCTAATCCTAACAAATATAAAAACCTAAGCCATGTATTATACTTATGCATGTAATTTCAAAAAAGGAGACATGTTTTTTTTCTTATTCGATTTTAGTGACGGAACGAGCTGAGGGCCCACCTGTTGCTAAGCGGGGTCTCCAGCCCATGACAACAGTAATGCAACTCAGTATAAGATCCAAATCTTGGACCGAGTTGCATTCATCCTGCGTCCATCACCCGAAACGGGGATGATGCGTCTCATGCACATGTGATTTCACCGGCACCCACACCCTACCGGAGCACAGTAATGCGAGCACTACTGTTTGGCGGCAGATTCCGCCAAACAGTGGCGAGATATAATTTCTGCGGCCAAGCAGTATTGCACTTATAAATGCGTTTATTTTAAGATGGTAAGTCAGAACAGAGCCGATAAGGTTCCCATATCACGCCTAAATATATCCAAATAATACATCCCGAAAACACTTATTATTGCAACTGAAATCCAGGTCATAAAATAAAGATTGTATTTTACTACGCATTTCCTAGAAATAAATGAGTTTTTGCGAAGATAGCTACAGATATAACTATACCGATTGGCGGTTTGGCAAGGTTTGTAACGTAAACTTTCCTTGAAAACGGACGTGGCTTTGAAACCGCGGATTTTGTGAGAAGTTTGATTTGCCAAATTATAAGCATCTTGCTAATAATATAAAGGCGAAAGTTTGTATGTGTGTATGTTTGTACCACCTTCACGCTCAAACGGCTCAACCGATTTGGACGAAATTTACCGAGATATTTACCATGATTTGTGAGTTTTGTTGATTCCCGATATTTCGACGCAGTTACATGTGTCATGATCCCGGGCAAACTGAAGCCTTTGCGAAGTGGAGTGTGCAAATCATTGGCAGACATATCGTTCTACCCTCTTGCGCACTCGTTTTGTAAAAAAAAACTAAATGATCACGTTGGTACCGTACCGTACCATACCAGCCTCTAATGTTCCCACTGCAGGGACACCGGCCCATTCACTCTCATTTATGGAGAGTAGGGACACCTACTCTCCATAAATGAGAGTGAATGGGCTCTGATCTACCACGGGAGCCCAATCTGGTTTGATATATGTTTCATGCCGTCGAATTTTTGGTTCATGCCGGTTTCCTCACGATGTTTTCCTTCACCGTTTTGAGAACGTGGTCACGTTGGTAATTAACACAATTGGTTACAATAGCTAAAATAATTGTCAAAGCAGTAAAATCTAATCTTTGTTTCGTCCACAAGGCCTATTTAATTCCAAACGTATTAATTATACTCATTTATGTAGTTTGAAACTCCATTAATTTTATTTTTTTTAGTTATATCTGACGTAATTAATAAAAAAAAAGTTTACACGCTTACACCTCGGCACTAGGATTCCCTGTGTCGCACATGGCATGGACATATAGAAACACAAGACAAACACCCAAGACCCGAGAACAAACTTTATGCTTACCACATAAAGTGTGCCCGGCCGGGAATCGAACCCGGGACTCGCTTCGAAGGCTTCATTCTTTTGTGCGTTGCATTTTATTAAACAAATAATAAACATATAATATTTTTGTCAAAATATAGGTCAGGCTTATTTAAAATTAGTAGGTACCTAAATTGACTACAAGTAAAATAATTCACATAAAACATTAGTTGTCTGTAAAGTCGTTTTACGGACGATAATTTTACGTGATAACGTTAACAAAAAAATTGATATTCATTCAGGTTAATATTTTGTCAATGCTGTAGAATGAGCGTTCTATAAGCCACGTTTTCAACTTAGTCTTATTATCATTATCATTTATGCGTTTGTATTTTAATTAGTTTGAATCGCAAAATAATTACAAATTAAGTACGCCAATCGCCTTTTAAAGTCGATTAAAAAGACAAAAATACGTCGTTATAACGGTAACGACTGCAAGTCATTCGTTAGATAGGCTTAGTAGAGTAAAGCCGGGGCAAATCGTTTGTAGTTTAATAAAAAATACGCATAACTATGTTTAAAGTTGTAAACGGAATCAAAGACAATGATCAAAAGCAGAAAAACAGGCCGGCCTGAATGTTAACAGAGTCTATAAAACATATTCATTTCAAAAATGTTAAACAAAATTTTTCACGGGAATTTTACAATTTAATGTGTTTGTTATGGCTCCAGAGAGGGGAATAGTTCGCCGCGGCGGGATCCTGGATGTCGTGGCAAAAGTTCCACCATTAAGCGGCAGAAGACACTGTGAAATTTTAACGGGGAATGATGAGACAGCCCCACGTAGCAGTTCTGTTACCCGTCGCAGAATGATAAGCTAAGCTATTGCATTTCTACAAAAGGAAATTCTATTCGTCGTATAATTTTGGCCTATTACTATAGCAGCTGTAGGCGAGAGCCAAATTTGAAGTGAATTTCAGTTACATACCTTTTGGGTATTTCATTAATGACATATTACAAATGTCGATGAACCATTCGACATGACGTCACAAAATGAGTGTTTCCATTTTGTGACTCAATATGGATTGTTTAAATCCAACTGTCATTATATGGAAGCACTGATCCAGGTCATTGTTTATTTTAAAAACAATTCTCGCGCCATTGCCTCCCACGCATTACATCATCACTTTGATTCGAACCAGATTTCATCCAGGTTGTTTGGCTCGGGCAAAGGATAGTGCAGGTACACATAGTGATCTCTTTCTTCAATCTTCACTATTTTTAAGGGTCTTTGAGTCATTATTTGACTATCTCAGACCCATGAAGTCGATCTTACATTCACTCCTTAATGAAAAATATTAAAAACTAATTTATACAGAGTTTTAGCCGCTTCGCTCATTGGCGCGGCCAAAACCAGGTGAATAGCACCAACATCCATCATATTAACTCCATAGGTGTTAATCATTCCACCAACAAACACATAGTGATGGTAAGAAATAGTTTAGGTTTTAATTGCAACCTCTTTGTGTCTGTGATTATGTGAAACGAGGTATCAAATAAGGAGTTTTCATTCATATCATAACTGTCCAAAGTTACTCAATACAATAGTTTACTTGTATTCCACAATGTAAAAACAGATGTTATAATATTAGGTACAGATCATTGTGGACCCTGTTGGGAACAACAATAATATGAAATAGGAATGAGAGACGAGGACGATATTATTACAAACATATATAGTTTTAAATTAGCTGCGCCCTGCATTTACCCGCGTTTGATCATCCTACGGGAACCATACTTTTTCCGGGTTATAAAGCCTAGATCTATTCCAGACTATCGATCTCTGCCAAATTTCATCCAGAACCGTTCAGCCGTTCTGGCGTGATCGAGTAACAAACATCCATCTATCAAAATTTTCACATCTAAAATAATAGTAAAATTCAAGTATTTTTTTATCTGTTTTTTTTCCTACATTCTATTCTGTTTCCGGGAGCCACTGTCAGGCATTGCGAAACGCCAGCACTGACTACATAGTATTGTAGGTCTTCAAACGAAACAATTCAAAGCATTATTTCAATGTACCACGTCTGCCTAAATCTTGAATTGTATGAGATCAATAAAAAGCTATATTCAACCGAAGAATAATAAACATCAGTAGCGTATGAGAATATTCTAGTCACCTCGCGTTATGTCACCCTGTCATAAAGATCAAACACGTCTCATGTGTGCATGTAATTTCACCGGCACCCAACCACACCTTAGAGCAATGAGCAACATGGACATGCATAAATACTCTATCATAAAACGGAATTTTGTAACTATTATCAGATGAATAATCCAAAGTGTCAAAGTCAAAGTTAAAAATCTTTATTTCCGATGATTTCTTAAAAAATACTTCAAGTTCTTTTTTTTTTAATAAATAAGTAGCTACGGGAGCATGCGCTCTTAAAACGAAGTTTAGTGCTTGTTCAACCCATGTTTTCTATCCATGGGGAAAATAAGCAAGAAACCCCTAATGGAAGGATTACTTTCTTTTCGCGAGCAGTGTTTAGTAGTACTTTATATTTAATACTATCTGACCCGACTGATGTTTTCCTGTCTTGACTTCAAAGCTTAATTCACAATTTGACAATCGGCTGTCAAACGATGTAGTGGCAGAAACCCCATAAAAAGATGTGGTTTTTATTGTAGTATCACATACTTTGTCTTGATAATTACAAATACAACAATAAAAGAATTATCCAAATAGTGTACCTATTTGGATAATTTTTTTTATTATTTTGAAGTGATACATGCGGCAATCGGTTTTCATTTATATATATTTCTTAGTAGAATTAAAATTATAATAATAATGAATCAGATTATTATATTTAATAAAATTCTTTTTTCATCAAGCTTACTTAAATGAAAACCTTGGTGGCATTTTTATGAGTGGCCAATTACACTTGTTTGTTGGCCATAGACTGTTTGAAAAAACAAACCTCTATAAAAGTTAAATATTGAGCATACTGTGGTAATGTTTAGCCACCTACCTACCCAAAACGTATTAGATATTTTTATCCATTCTATCCTTGCCAACTGTAGTTTAAAAACAGTCATTAGAGTCAACGAACTTAATTACTATAACGTAGTACCGTACATATGTCTAAACAAGATGATCATCGAATCTGTCATCAGTTCGTAAATCAGCAGCAGAATTGACACGTCCTAGGTACGAAATTGTAAATTGTATTGGCTTGACCCAAATAGTTTGTTTTCATAACAATATTAAGTGGATGTTTTGAACGACATTTTGTCAGATAATTGTTAACATGTTGATGTTGTGTCCCTATTTTCTCCTTATCATCAGTGTCAAAATTTTCTTTGGGTTTTGTTTATTGAATTGTAAATACTATTGCACGTTCTCAACTGATATATTTTACCTGAATCGTGTTTTTTTTGTTTTCTCTGTTAAATATTTGTGAATTTAGCTGATATATCCTAGGTTTTATTTTAATATCTAGATCTATTAAAGATATTATCAAAAGTCTTGTCATTTATAACTATTTCATCATTGGCTTCATTTAGGGCCTAAAGTTATAATTATATTATATTTTTTTTGTGAAAGTTCATTAAATTTACCAGAAATAGATAGTTTACGTTTTTAATATACATTCACTTTGTTAGGTACTTTGTGATATTTTTATTGAGAAGTTGTTTTTGAATCTTATAATAGCAGGATCTCTGTTGCTAAATATACCTAATAACGAATTATACAGCAAAACATTGCAGTAGAAAACTGCTTTCATACACATTTAACTTAATTTCGGACATTTAAGCTGTCATAATCCAAACTAAGTACGCATTTACTAATTAATTAATAGTTTCATGTCTTGAATATATCAATTTACACCTTGTCCATCATTTGCAAAACCTTCCTAATATTGTTTGATATCTTTAATTAAGATAATAATCATTTTGTTCTGTCAATAGGCGCGAAGTGATGATGTACAAATAGCATTTTATTATTTGCCTATCCTGAATTTGGGTTTTTATTTTGCAGGGAGATGGAGCAACAGATTAGGGGCCTTCGCTCGTTTTTTGTCACCTACGGAACCACGTGTTGGGCACACGTTTGGTTGTGTCGGAGAAGACAACGCGTTCTAGAGTGGAGTCGCTTTCGTGTTATTTAATTTTCATATGAATGTTTTAATGTTGTATATTAATTTCAATCAAAAACATAATTATTGAATATTTTGTTTCCGAAATAACGAGACATTTATTTGGTAGTTTATTATTGATAGTTAAAAATTTTTTTTTTTTTTTGGGATTTAATACAGGGATTCATATAAAATGCTTGCTTTCTCATACTGCTTACTAAATTTGCTGAAAAAGTGGTGACAAAAGCGTATATTACTAAATATTATGCATTTTTTTATTTTTATGTTTATGATTTCCTGAAAATTGGGAGTGTTTTTATTGTATATTGACAGCTGAAAATAATTTGATTTATATATAATTTTTTCCTTTTAGCTTTTAAAATGAATTTGGCATACATGTTTACATGTTGATATGAATGTTTTTTTTTTTTTTTAAATGGTTTTTACTATTATATGTCTTTGTGGAAGGAGTATTATTCAAAGCGTTATTACTAAACATTATTTGTGGGACATAAAAGAAAAGAAAAATAAAATCCTACGTTATAATAACAATATTTTTAATACTCTGATGCAATAATAAGTTAATAAGTAAAGTTTAATTTCAACAGTGCAATACATTTTCCATTCGCGTAGGCCAATTTCTGTGCCGAAACAAATTTCTGATATATTGACTCAATGGATTCTTTGTCCGTCCATCTACAAAAACACATTGTTTGCCACGTGTTACGCGCTACGACTCTGCTTGAATGCTAAGGGACTCAGGTTTGGATCCCAGTGCCAAATAAAGACAAAAGATTATGTTACGATACCGGACAGTGTTCAGTATCCAGATGGCTCTATTGTTCATACCGTACCAGCCTCTAATGTTCCCACTGCAAGGACACCGGCCTACTCTCGATAATTGAGAGTGAACGGGCTCTGATCTACCACGGGAGCCTAATCCGGATTGGTAGATGTCACATGTCGTCGAATTTTTGGTTCTAAGACATGCCGGTTTCCTCACGATGTTTTCCGTCACCGTTTTGAGAACGTGGTAATGCGCACATAAATGTTTTCAAGTGAAAAAACTCATTGGTGCACGTGTGGGTTTGAACCAGCAACCTTCAGATTAAGAGTCGGCGTCTTTGCCCCTGGGCCACCACGCTATTGTTCATAGATTGGACATATTTATTTATGACTTTTTTTTATGTGAATGATGAGGTACACAAGCTAACGGCCCACCTGATGGTAAGTGGCTACCGTCGCCTATAGACGCTAGCAACACTTGAGGTGTTGCCAACGCGGTGCCTATCAGAAATGACTGATGAATTGTTGGCTTGATGTGGTGAAAGGATCTTCAAATCTACTGTCTAATCTATCAAGACCTAACTAGAATATTTAATAACCATGGAATTGGAATGGAACCATGGTAAACCGGATCATTTAATAATAATAATAAACGTTTACACACTCATATCTCTGCACTAGGATTTCCTGTGGCTGGCTTGAACAAACACAGAAACACAAGACAAACACCCTAACCCGAGAACAAACTTCATGCTCACCACACAAAGTGTGCTGCCGGGAATCGAACCCGGGCAGAGCTTACTGCCAACTACGCCACGGACTTCTAGAGGACGTTATAAATTCGTTTTTTTTTACACGAGCATAAAAAAATAACCGAATTTATATCTCAGTTCTTCAGTTCAGTTACATTGCATGCAAGGTTTGTAATGTCAAATAACTCGATGATCGAATTAATTTTAATGTTAGCAAATCCACCAAGTAGTGGCGCTTAGCTGTGTTCCTGGAAGGGTGTGGGTGAAAGGGAGTGGCAAGCGCCGTGATGCCACTTCTTCTCATACTACAGAAGCGTATCTTGAGAGCGTGGCCCAGGGGCGCAGACGTCGACATTCAATCTGATGGTCGCTGGTTCAAACCCACACGTGCTCCAATGAATCTTTCACTAGAAAAAATTATGTGCACTATACTACGTTTCGAAACGGTGAAGGAAAACATCGTGAGGAAACAGGCATATCTTAGAGCCAAAAATTCGAATACATATGACCACTACATCCGGATCGGGCTCCCGTGGTAGATCAAAGCCCATTCACTCTCCATTGCTGCACGTGGATTTGATACCCATCAAATTGGAAGTCGGCGTCCGTACCACCGGGCCACCACGCGCGGTTCTTGAATTAAATTAAAACCTTTTTTAAACGAAGAGGTATTTAATAATATTTAGATTTAAATAAATCTGTATTTATTCGCGCCAATAGAACTCCACTATTTTCAATACAAGTAGCTAAGTGCCACATTTCCCGCCAAAAATTATGAGGTGTAGACTTATCGATTGTATTATACTATTACATATATGTATTATTTTTGAGATATAATATTTAATATATTAAATATTATATCTCAAAAATAAAAATCCAATTTTTTTTTTCTTAATCTCATAAGATGGGTTTTATTGAATTTCATTATAATTATATTATTATATTTCGTGAAATGATAATTCCGCGTACAAATCTTAATATAATTAATATAACTGAATAAAACAATATCGGTAAATGTGAGACAGACCGAAATATAAAACTAATTACGTTTTCATATAAACGCAGACGTTCTATAATTAATTTCACTAAAATACGTACCCATTTTCCAGGATCAACGCACGTCCACACTTTTAAAGAAAAAGTCTCAATAAATTGCACAGAAAAATCCACACACAGTCACTAAACGTAATTCCAGTTTGATTATCTTATTTCGATATTTCAACACGCTAAAGGACGACCGCACCGGTCAAGCTTTGCTTCAAGACTGAAGGGCGCGAGGAGAGCTTTCAGCATTGCTCGTGCGCCGCTAATAGAAATACCGGTCCGTACAACCGTCTCTTTCGTTCGCCCTATTATATTATTTGCTTGTTTTATATCTGTCTCGTTTCCTCTGAATGTCGCTCCGTGAAAATTGAGGAAAACCGCGCGTAAACACGCTTCAGTTACGTAACTCTGCATTATGATTTATTTAGCTTGTTGATTAATTATATTTCGTGTTTTCGTTTTGTTGTTGTTAATTTTGGCGTCTGTTCAATGATACGGGTATTTTTCATAGAATTCGTTAGCTTTGATTGGCCCTTTTGATGTAGTTACGAATTTATGAAATTCGTCTGAAGTTTCTAATGCTGAAGTCGTGTTGTTGATGTGGGAAAATGTTCATCATTTTTTGTTGAGTCAGTTGCGTTCGGTAGTATTGCATAGATTTTTTTAGATAAATATTTACATTTAGAATTTTTTATTTAAAATTAGATATGACCTTAAAATAAATTTATTATTTATTAAAATAAAAAAGTAATATGTTATTATTTCATTTTCACCTGCATAATTAATAATAATAATAGGGCATAATAATAAATGAACTAAATTAGAATATGATCTTGACATATCGGAAAAGTTTATCATCTAAATGTTTAAGTCCGTTATTGGTTCATTTCACTAGTAGTTATACCAGCGCAGTCAGATCCTAGAACACATTATCTTCCTAGAAGGGAGAGGAAACTAGCTTCCTTGTAAATTGTTTCCTCACAATACACGCCTACAATATTACTGTGCTTCCGTTATACGTAATGTCTTTATTAGAATAGAAAATGATACTCAAACGTCTATGAAATTTTCTTAGAAGCATTTCTATCCGTCTGTTAATATTTAACCGACAAAACTACGGAGGTTAAAGAGGGTTTCAATTTAATGAAATGGACAGAAATGAAATATTATTGCATAAAACATGGCAATCGATAATTTTTACAGCTCAACACAATTCGCTATAGTCTAGCAAAATTGGTAACAATATTTATTTATCAAAAGAATGTTATCATACTATCATTAATTTATGTTAATTATTAACCGAATTCAGTAACTCAAGTTGATTTGGGTGCACCTCCTACCAGATTTTCACATTTTTCATTTCATTCCATCCAAAGGTTGCCTGGAAGAGATCGCTATTAGCGAAAAGGCCGCCCATTGTACATTAACTTGTCTTCAAGTAAGTTATTTATATTTTAAATACATACAGATTGTAGTTTCTAACCGAGCTTTACATTTTTATACGCTACAAGAGTGTATAAGTACTTATATGTTGCTGATATGGATTCGATAATATTTTGTTGAACCTGTATTCTATAACTAGGAATACAGGATATGAATTTTGACAGTACTGAAAACCTTTGCAAAGATTTTTGTTATTTTTACCCGACTGCGCCAGCAGGAGAGTTGTGTTTTTTTCAGTGAATGTATGTTTGTATTTTTCGTTCTGTAGCCTAAACGGTTTGATGGATTTAGCTTGATAGGGCTTAATATTCTTTCTAATGAATTCTGGTTTAATAAGGTGAAGTCTTAAATATTTTCATCAGTTTCCTTAGATAACAGAGTGAAAACATTGGGTGAATAATTTTTTACAAGCCAATTTTTTACCAGTTACACGCCTTTAATATAAACGGCATTCCTGTAGCATGCTTCTAAGTTACTAATAAAAGCTGAACAATTAAACCAAAGACAAAAAGTAGGTAGGTACTCCTACATAAGTTTTAGTCAATTCCGGTCATTATAAATTCGAAAACTTACTATGAAAAGTCAAATCACTACTCGACAAGGTCTTACAAATAAATATAATAATAAGATCTAAAATAATAAAACCAAAGACAAGAAAGTATTATAGGTAGGTTCTTCTACATAAGTTTTAGTCAGTTCCGGTCATTATCAATCCGAAAACTTACTATGAAAAGTCAAATCACTACTCGACTATTGACACGGTCTTGGCACGTGCCGTAGACCACTCCAACGCCCACGTCACAGACACGTTTTGATACCGGAAACGGATACTTGTGGCGTACTCGTAGATTTACCAACTAATTTGTGGCGCGACCCTCGAACCTCGAACCACTGATTGATTGACGGTCTTGGAATGTTTGAAACAGGAACTAAGACACGACTGAAAATATCGTCACTTCCGATTTATGGCGCGTTCAGAGTGTTACGTACGGGGCTGTGGTTCTGCGATATTTCTATACTTTGCTTTCTATGTAAAGAGATACATAGTTCTGTACTCATTGAAATATATGTTTTACTAGAAGCCTAGTTCTTGCACACAGCCCGTATGAGTCTATGATGTCTTAGCTCCGTACTGTATAAGTATTGTATTGTATCAGAGATAGTAGAAATTTAGGGTTAGATGGCGCTGTGTCAAATAACCATTAATATCTGTATACTAGCTTTTGCCCGCGACTTCGTCCGTGCAGAGATACTTTATAGGTGATCCATTAATAATAGCACTATCATAGTAGACGGGACGTTCGGGTTGTTCACGCGGCGATGAGCGATGTTTTCCCCCACCTCGCCCGCAGAGCGCCCGACCGCCCTGCGCGCGCCGGACCGCACAATTTGTATATCATCGTAACTTCGAAAATATTTGACTAAATTACGTTGTTTGAAAGACAAAGTTTATCTAATTTGAATAAGAGAAGCGACAAAAGTATTTATTTTGATTAAAAAACAATTGTGTATTGTAAATAAATTATCAAATTTTATTGTATTTATGTAGTAATTTTATTATTTTATCACTATTTTGGTAATAATGACACATAAAAGATAGAAATATACTATCGCCGACTCTATTGAAGAACTATTTAGGAGAAACTTACATCATATTTCTATTATATACGTTGTTTGTTTGTGTTGGATATGCGATCGGGACACAAGTGAAACACGTTGAGGTCGGTAGCACACTAACTTTATTCTTAGAATATGACTAGGGATGTGCGTGCACGCACACATGTATCTCATACACAACATTTCCTTCCCCTAGTTCTTAACTACATAATATCTGAACGTTACATAACTAAAAGTATTGTTTATAATTTACTGGTCTACGTCTACGTGAAGTTTTTCGAGACTCTACGGGAGACTCAACCGGTACGTCAGACAATGCTTCCTGGAACTCTTCAACATCATCAGACCTTGATGGTATACCCGCAGCCGTATCATGGACGGATGGCTCAATTCTTTCCACATCCTTTCCTTCTCCTACAGCCGTATCCGATTCAGGTTGCACGTTCACTTCTGTTGGTTTAGCCGTGACGTATAACGGCGTTGCGTGTGGCGGCGATGAAGACAGGGTAGCCGGTACTGTCGGCGACGACATCGCTGTCGGTACGGCGAGCTGCGACATGGCTGGGAGGGAACTGGCGGCTGGCGGTGTGGTTTGCTGTCCCATTGACTGAGGCGGCGTGGATGCACAGGAGTCAGCATTAGGTAAGTCGGCTGTGATGTTATCTGCAGCATAATCCCAGTAGTTTTGATTATTTGCAGTCCCTTTATATATAATTATTTGATTTTTATGTTTTCTTACATGTTTGTTACGTAACCAGTCTTTAATCAAGTATAAAACTTTTCCGATTTTTTTAA
Source organism: Aplocera efformata (assembly GCA_921293045.1). Taxonomy (NCBI): domain Eukaryota; kingdom Metazoa; phylum Arthropoda; class Insecta; order Lepidoptera; family Geometridae; genus Aplocera; species Aplocera efformata. The sequence continues at coordinate 7,810,211 of OV121057.1, forward strand.
CTATAATACCTTTTGTCCACTCAAACTTTTTATTCATAATAAACTTTTGATACAATACAATGTCGCCGTTCTTGAAAATGCGGCTCGGCTTATCGCTTACTTCTACTTTATTATGTTGTGAACACTGTTGATCGTCACTTACGTTACATTTTTCAGGCGGAGAGCGAGACGATGATGACGGAGTAATAAGATCAAGGCGACATCTTAGCTTACGGCCGAACACTAGTTCAGCAGGTGAGAACCCAGTGCCAGAGTGAACCGAGTTTCTGTAATCAAATATATATTTTAATAATCTAAACTTCTGATTTTTATTGTTTAACAACAAACACGATTTAATCCCTTTTTTTATAATCTTAACAAAACTTTCTGCTTGTCCGTTACTTGCGGGATGGAAGGGGGGGGATGTTAAATGACGTATTCCATTCAAATTACAAAAATTTTCAAAACTTTGTGAACAGAACGATGTGCCGTTGTCACTTACAATAACATTAGGTAACCCGAATCTCGACATGAAGTCGAATAACCTATCTATGACGGCCGTGGATGTGGTCGAGCTAGACATATCGTATACTTCCACCCATTTAGAATAAGCATCTACCACTACCATGTAATTACGATTATTAATCGGCCCTAGCATGTCAATATGTATTCTAAAAAATGCATGCGGCGGACGCACCCATGGCACGGGGGGAGCGCGGGGGGGCGTCGCTCGCAGTTTAACGCAAACATCACAGGAATTTATCATATTTTCTATCGCACTATCTATGCCGGGGAACCAAAATCGTGATCGAGCCTCTGCTTTTGTTTTTACAATTCCTAAATGCGAAGTGTGTAGTTCTAGGAGTATCCTTTCGCGTAACGATTCTGGTATAACGATTTTGTGTCCCCGCATCACGCATCCATTTTCAAAAGATAGTTGAGTTTTGCACATTTGATACGGTTTTATGCTAGTATTAACTAATTTTGCAGGCCAGCCATTCATAATGAAATTAACGACCTCTTTTAAAATGTTATCTTTATTTGTCTCCTTGCGTAACTCGCTTGCCGTGATCGGCAGGGTTCCTTCAGCCACAAAACAAATATATGCCGCGCGATCTTGGATGGCCGAGTCATCCGCGCTGGCGGCGCCGCGCCTGTTCACCGAGCGCTCGCTAATCGAACAGCTGATCGCCTCGTCAGGCAAGCTCGCGCGTGACAAATAATCCGCGCTGTTATCGCTACTACGAATATACTCTATAGTATAATTATATCCACTTAAAAATAGAGCATACCTTTGAAGTCTATTTGCTGTTACCTCTGGAACTCCACGGTATGGACCGAAAATAGAAATCAAAGGTTTGTGATCTGTACGTAAAACGAATGGGTCTGATCTTCCATACAAATATTGGTGAAACCTGCGAACTCCAAAAATTATAGCCGTAGCTTCTTTTTGAATTTGCGAATACCGCTTTTCGGCCATATTTAATGTACGCGAAGCATACGAAATAGGCCTTTCTATGCCATTACCTTCAATTTGAGACAAAATCGCTCCAATACCATATGGGGAAGCGTCCACTGTCAGTATTATCTTAGCATCAGGATTAAAATGTGCAAGTACTTGATCGGTGGCCAAAATGTTTTTTACTTTATGAAATGCTTCCGTGTGAGATGGGAGCCAATGAAACCTAGTTCCCTTTTTCAAAAGGTCGTATAAAGGACTTAGAATTGACGATATATTGGGAACAAAACTTCTATAATAATTTATTAGACCTAAGAAGGATTGTAACTGATTTAAACTTGTAGGAATCGGTGCATCTACTATAGCTTTGACTTTTTGTGGAGATTTTTTTAATCCATGTTCGTTTATCACGTATCCTAAATAATGTAACTCTTTTTTGAAAAATTCACATTTTTCCTGCTGCAATGTAAGTCCTGCATTCTCTAACCTTTGGAGAACGGAACCCAAGCGTTCTAAATGCTCCTTCTCGTCCTTACCAGTAATTAAAAGATCGTCAAGCAGGCACAGGACTCCTTCCATTCCAGACAACACACACTCCATGGCCCTTTGGAAAATTGCCGGTGCGCTAGCTATACCAAAACATAATCTAGTGTATTTATAAATTCCACGATGTGTATTTATGCAAGTAATGTCCTGTGACTCTTCTGTTAACACAAATTGGGCATATGCCATTGATAGGTCCAATTTTGTAAATCTTTTGCCCCCGTGTAATTTTACAAACAATTCTTTCGCTGTCGGCAGTGGATACTTCTCCACAACCAATTGCTTATTTATGCTAATGGAATAATCTGCACATAACCTTATGGAACCATTCCGCTTTAATACTGGCACGATAGGGGAAGCATATTGTGAAAACTCAACTGGCTTAAGAACTCCCAAATCCACCAATCTGTCTATTTCTTTATCAATTTTATCTCGTAAGGCAAAAGCAATGGGCCTAGCTTTACAAAACACGGGCGTCGCATTGTCTTTAAGCCGAAGCGCCACTTGATATTTATTAAAACATCCTAATGTGTTAGAAAATAGCTTAGGAAAGCGAGCTTTATACTGTTGAATTGTGTCGGGTATTGTGCAGTAATTTACTGGCATCAACTCTAACTGAAACTTTGCAATGAAGTTCCTGCCCAGTAGTGATGGCCCATTACTTTGAACTATATACATTTCTAAATCATGTGTGATGCCTTGAAATTGTACCGGCACCTTCATAACCCCAAGACATACTATATTGTCCCCAGTATATGACATTAATTTCCTATTAGTCTTTGACAACGGCACATCACAAAAATATCTATGGAATAATTTGGATGGTATCACAGAAACCGCTGAACCACTATCTATTTCAAATTTTAACTGAACCCCATTGATATAAACCGATTCTGTCATGGGTTCTCCCTGTAGTGACCGTATATTACACAGTAAGTACTTACCGTCATCATCGTCATCACCCAACTCGCCAACACTATCCACGTAGTTCACTGTTGTGCACATTTTTTGTAAATGACCTTTGGTCTTACACTTTTTACATACTGCGTTGGCATAGCGACACTTAGACGAATCGTGATTCGAATAGCCACAAACAGAACACTTTTTTTTACTAGCACCGCCACTTCTTTTAGGCGCTTGTGAAATTTTATACACTTGATCATCTGCCGTAGTCGTCCCGCGAGAAAACTCCCCGCTCCCACTGGAACTGGCCGCTGCACCTGCTCGCGCGCAGCGTATGTTTTCCGCCATGTCGACCGCCTTAGCCAGCGATAAATCCCCTAAGTCCTGGGAATACAGCTTCTCCTTCTCCATGCCCGGCAACATGCCCATGACGAACCGATCACGGAGTGCTTCTTCCACGTTGGCGAAACTACAATGGGCAGTGAGTCCGCGCAGTCGCGCAGCCCACTGGTTGTAACTTTCCCCTTGTTGCTGGGAAGCTGCATAGAAGTTATGCCGCTCGGCAAATCCGATGCGTTTCGGCGTGAAATGTGTATCTAACAGATTCAAAATATCTTCATATGGCACATCTTCCAATTTTTTGGGTAAAGCCAGGTCCTCAGCTAGCTTAAATGTACCCTCTGCGAGTGCGCTCAGCAGTATTGCACGTCGTTTCGTACCCGTCGTATCCGCGTCGGAGATTGCATTTGCGATAAACCACTGTGTTATACGACTCTTGTAAGTCTTCCATGATTGGAAACTATGATCGAAAGTGGATAAAATGCCAAAAACGCCAGAACTCATTTCTCACAAATAAAATGTGGGTAGCTCGTCGCCACTGTTGGATATGCGATCGGGACACAAGTGAAACACGTTGAGGTCGGTAGCACACTAACTTTATTCTTAGAATATGACTAGGGATGTGCGTGCACGCACACATGTATCTCATACACAACAGTTTGTGTTGATAACAGAAGCGATAACAGTAATTATATATTGATATAAATCGATTTGTTATTGCAAAATACGCATTGTAAATAAATTATGAAATTTTATTGTAATTATAAATAATAAATAATTTTCCGACTAACTTAACACTTATGGTAATATTTTTTTGGACGAACTTGCAAAAAGTTTTACTGCTATTGAAATGAAATGCGTTTGATGCTCTTACTATAAAATATCAGATTACCTACATGACAAAAAAGCTTGAGAATGAATTTGCTCCTAGACGCAGGACCATATTTGCGAATGTGTAATACTGTCTCCGAGGGGTTTCTTGTCTGTTTCTTCCTTTCGGGTTGGTCGGTTAGGGGTAATATTATATCTGTGTATATCCAACCCGAAGTTAGAACAGACGTAAACTTAACAAATAAGACTACCTGATACATGAAAACTGACTGTAATTTGACATCAATATTATACCTCAATTTTATTGATTTATATGTATGTGTGTATGTATTTATAGTAATTTCCGATGCATTGTTATTATAAATAACAGACTGAGATGACAGACGGTACAGAAAATAGAGCCAGGAATATTATTCTCCGTACTTTCGGCTCCAAATACCTGATGTATTACTTTCGTCTTCGTTTTGCAAATTTAGTGATAAATCTAGTTTGAACTCTGAAACCAGATTTATCACGAAGAAATTTGCGTGGAAACTGTTATCAATATTTTTTTATGTGATCATTTGACTACATAAACAGTTTTTTTCTGACGGAAAGTTTTTTTTAAGCGATAGGCCTGGAATCTGAGAAGCCGAGAGCTGATTAGTTTTTTTGTAAGAGTATTGATAAGCTGGGGTATATATAGGAAGGGGACTGCAAAGACGACTAGAGGTAAATTAGCAACCATGGTTGCTTGGGTGTTTTGTGTTGTCGCGCTTTGCGCTACAAGCGCTTTCGCTGACTCCGGTAACAAAGTTGACAAGTGTAAGTACCTACTCTTTAGTTTTTTTTATTTAATACCAAGTAGTACTACCTCCACACCTGGCAATCTGCTGCGAAGCCGTAATGCACTCGTATTGGTGTGTTCCGGTGGAAGGGTGTGGGTGCGGTTAAATCACAGGCGCATGAGACGCTACATTCCCGTCTCGGGTGACGGGCGCAACGAGATACGAGAGGTCTTCTCGTACTTCGGTCTTGAAGGACCTGAGTTAAGTTAATTCTTCCCGACAGAAGTGTATGATTAAAGTATCCCGTTGCGCCCATCACCCAAAGCGCGAGTGATAAGTCTCTATTTTTTTTAGTTAAGTCTTCGAAAAATCAGTGTTTTTCTAGTTTTATATTACAATCATACCTTCCAATTGTTCTAGCACACCTCAAGCTCCTTCAAGAACGTCAACATGATCTGTTGCTGCTTTTCTCTCACATCCAAGAACCCACCTACGTGAAGAAGTTCCAGGATATCGCCTCCACGTGGACCCTGGAGAAGAACATTGACCAATTCCGCGTAAGAGTTACATTCAATTAAAAGCTGTATATTCCAGATAGTAATGTCAGTTTCTTCATTGTTTTCTTTGTTACAGAACACGACTGCTGCTTCACAGTATGCCATCATGCTCAAGAACAAGTGGGTGATGCCCCGTAACATCCCATACGCAGTCTATGAGCCCGCTCACAACATCGAAACCATCACCGTATTCAACATCTTCTATTCGGCTAAGACCTACGATGCCTTCTTCAAAGCCGCAGTCTACCTGAGGGATATCACCAACGAAGGTCTCTTCGTCTATGCTCTCAGCGTTGCCATCCTACACCGTCCAGACACTCAGGGACTCACCATCCCCCCGATCTACGAAACTTTCCCCAACTTCTTCAATAACGCTGACGTCATGTTCTCTGGACAGAGAATCAACGCGCAAGGCATGGACCTCGTCAGCAAATATCCCTCGACTTACGTGAAGGGCGACAGTGTCGTGATCAAGGGCGATGCTACCGCCTGGGCTTACCTTAAGAACAAGTTCACAGACATGAGCTACTTCACCAACGATCACTCCCTGAACGCTATGTACTATTACTCAACTCTTATGTACCCATACTGGCTTAGCAGCAGCGTTGTTCCTGGACTAAACAAGGACAGGCGTGGAGAGATTTGGTGGTACAACATGAAGCAGATTGTCGCTCGCTACTACATGGAAAGGCTGTCGAACGGTCTTGGTGAGATCCCCGCACTCTCTGAAGAGGTCGAAGAAGGCTACACTCCTGGTATGATGTACGGAAATGGCATGCCTTTCCCGTCAAGGCCCGACAACTTCAACTTGAAACAAAACAAGTTTGCTGACAAACTAGAAGCCGCCAAGGAATTCGAACGTCGCATCTGGGAAGCAATTGAGCTGGGATACTACTTTAACGTAAGTTACCTCTCAAAACCTGACAGGTATTCTTGTGTACATGGTTATCAAATAACTTATTATAATTTAATTTACAGGCCAAAGGTGAGAAAGTCAGTCTTAAGAAGGATGACGGTGCCGACGCCCTTGGTCTTCTGATTCAAGCCAACGCTGACTCTCCCAACAGCTACTTCTACAAAGACTTCCTCAGGCTGTATGCTTCGGTTGTAGGAAACACCGTCTACGAGTCTGTCGAGCTCGCTGATGGGTATGTTGTGTATTAATTAAATACTGTTTAAATCATTTTATTACAGTGTTAAACAAGTCCAGAAGAATTAATTGTTTATGTTCTGTTTATTTTTTGTTTGGAGTTTGATCTATTCTACGTCCGAGAAGACAAACTGTTGTTTCATAAACCATTACTTATAAGATCTTTATATACACAGTTTAACAATAAAATATATTCTTATTCTTAGATTCGCTCCGCTGGTCGTGCCCTCTACTATTGAGAACTACCAAACTGCTCTTCGTGACCCTGCCTACTACATCGTGCTCAAACGTATCTTGAACCTGTTCAATCGCTGGAACAAGATCATGAAGTACTACACCCCTGAAGAATTAACTTTTCCATCGGTCGAGATCCTGAATGTTGAGACCGACAAACTAGTCACTTTCATGGAGAAGACATACGTTAACATTACCAACTCTCTTCCTATGCACGCTAACGAACGTAAGTTTAACATCCAGCAGACCAAAAATATTGGAGGTTCAATTAAAAATCAGTTATTTTTAAGTATCATAAAATATAAATTGTCCAGAGTTCTTTACTAAGTTTTTCTAGAGTTGTATAACCCATTCGACGGCGAAGGGATATTTCTATAAATAATAAGTATATTTATTCAAAGTGAGGTTCCCGGGTTCAATCCAAACATCCCGGGTCATCACCATCAAATTTGTTCCTTGGCCTTGTCCAGTGTTGACCTGTGCTTGTGTGTATCCATGCCACCTGCGCCAAGGGACTCCTCAGTTATAGGTGTGTAATTTATTAATATTTTAGGGAAAGAAGGCTCGAACGAAGTGCACGTTGTCGCCGAGTACACTCGCCTGAACCACAAGCCCTTCGCTATCCGCGTGAACGTCAAGAGCGAGGCTGCCAAGACTATTGTTGTCAAATTCTTCTTGGCTCCCAAGTACGACAGCAGAGGCTTCGAGATCAACATGCGCCATAACACCGAAAACTACTTCCAGATAGAAGAGTTCTATTATGAATGTGAGTAAAAATTACTATGATTTTTACGAATATCTAAAGCTTATGCTCCATGGAAGCTGATAGATTTAAAGTACAAGTTCAACTGGAAGGAATGGTGCATTGTTGCATCAAAGGATTTTCTATTTATCTTTCTATTTACGCGTTACAAATGAAGTTTTAGTTAAGTTTAAAACTATGGTAGTTAGAGATAAGATTTTATACCATGATATAATTCACAGTGAAGGCTGGAGATAACATGATTGTTCGCAAATCGGATCACAACCAATGGATCGTCAATGACTGGATGAGCAGTGCTGAAATTTTCGAGAAGATTGCAAGCGGCACGTGGGCTCCTGAGGAGTCCCAATTTGTTGACAAATTCCCTGGTAACCTTCTGCTGCCTAAAGGTACGTCTAATGGAATTTCGAATTATTTTGACTCCCCTTGTTGAACGTTGAATTTACTTTAAACCGATGATGATATAGTAGGGACGTGGACATGCGGTCCTGGTTTTAGTTTTACTTTGAGCTTTCGTTGAAAAATAACTTCGTGAGATGGCGATTACCACCCATAAGCTGCCACCGAGTATTTGGTTGGAGTATCTGGCAGCCGCAATTTAGAGCCAGTTCCAAGCTAGACGCTGCAAGGGTCCATAGTCACTAAAACTCATGACATGGCATGAAATCAAACGCAGACATATCAGTATTGTAAAACCTATTTTCTTTATTTGCCCTTGATATTGATTATTTGCTTGATATTGATTGCGAGTCTCTCAAAAATAAATTATATGCGTATAACCTTACCCGTAAAAAACGGTTAGTCGATTCGCAAATGATTTATGATGACCATGTTATTTTATTTACTGATATTATTTCTCAACTTTACGGTCGCGATGTTTACGTAATCTAACCTAGTTATTCGTCTCCAGGTACTGTGGAAGGCATGAAGTTCCAGCTGGTCGTCTTCATCCAGGAGTACAAGCCCGCCAAGGTGCCCTACGGCACTGGCTTCGACCCTGAGACCTCCCTCGGCCTTGGCTCAGGAGCTCGCTTCCTCACCGACGATCCCTTCGGCTACCCCACCAACCGTCCCCTCTACGCCTGGCAGGTGTGGTCCGTCAAAAACTTGGCCTTCAAGGATGTCACTATCTACCACGAAGCATAAGTTTGAATTGAGACTTACAATATATTATTGTATTGTTATATATATGGATTATCAGCTTATGTACAATGTATGAACAGCTGATAATGCACAGTTTATGATTTTTATTTCTACATACTTCCCAGTTCCATTTTAACTAGAGCTTAGGGTGTTCATATTGGTTAAACAAATTCCATTTCTTTTCTATATTCTCTTGCATTCATAGATTTACCTCTTTTTCCGACGAGTTCGGTAGCCTTCATAACAAACTTTTCACTTTTATATCTACTACTAGCTACACTTTACTACTCGCGGTTAAAAAGTCAACATGAGACGATGACAAAAGATTTAAAAGATTTTTACATCTCACTTAAAAAAAATTACTTTACTTATTTGGTATAAAAAATCCCGGGTATAAAGAATGAAGAAGGGTTTCAGGCATGAAGAAGTATACCAACATATATACAGAGAAACTTTCGCATCAATAGTATATGATTGTAGGATTGTATTGCTTCTTAATATGCCAATAGCATGGTGAGTTAGTGATACAGATGCGTTTAATGCGAATATAGTGCGTAATAACGTGTTCTTTAAATCAAAATTTCGGAGTCATCTACCAATCCGGAATGGTTTATACACAAGCAACATAGTACAAAACAGCAGCTGTTACAGTTAGTTTCAGCACTAATATACCACAGTCACAAAACATCAGTTTTTACAGGTAGTTTTAGATATATGGTAACGAAGTGTTGTAACAATATCCCGCCGAATCATGTTACAAAATCATCTTTAGGCATACATTCAAAATTTATCTTTTACAAACGCAAAAAAGGGTTTCCCAAGCACTTCGTTTGCCGATTACAATCTGTATAGTGTAGTATATAACGTCACCTATCTTTCCACTAACATTCAAATTTTTCACCTAGAACTCTCAGAAAATTCACATAGAACTCTCAAAAAACAAAAAAAAAGAATTTCTGAGAATTAACTATGTAAAAAAAAATCTTGGATTAAAATTTGCCTAATTTTGATTCCGGAAAACTGCGGGCAACACCACGGGTCGCAGCTAGACCATACGTGTGAACGTAAAATCGCTTTTATTAATTGAAATCACCCCGTTATATTGAAATCGCCCTGTAATAAACCGTTTATGTGTGCGGCACGCAGCCGCACACGTAAACACTAGATAGGTAAAGCACTGCAATCGCTTTGCCGCGGTGCCCGCCGCCTTTGATGAATACCGACGGGCGGCGTTTCATTCACAAACTCCGACCACCGCCCGCCCCGCCCGCTCACCCCCCAGTCGACCGCTACAAGGGGGTTAGTAGTCTTTGCGAATACCCCCTGGTCTTCGTCGCACGCGCTGCGCTTACAAGCTACGCAATGCATGTCTCTTGGAAGAATAGAGAAAATATTCAAATGTTGAACTTGTGGAGATGGTCGATTGTACGGTATCAGCGGAAATAGTTTAACCCAGGCCGTGCAAATGTTTCCAGAGCAGTTCCCTAACAGCCAAACTCCAACATGTCGAACGATGCTGAGTGCCACGCAGAGACTGAAGAACTATGGACAATGTCAGATTCCTCGGCATTCTCGTGCTCGCGGAAGCAAAGGTCTCTCTGTCGAACAACTCAAAGAAATTCTTAATTTTTTTAAGCAGGAGCCCCGAGCCATCACCCGTGATGCTGGGCAGCGCTTCAACGCGCACCACACTACTGTATGGTGGTTGTTAAAACGAACCCTTCAGCATCATTTTCATTTCCGAAGGGTACAGGACATCAATCCGCAAGGCTTCTTCTTAAATGTGGGATTTATTTTGTATTATTATGTTATTTTGTATACTTTCTACAATCTCTTCTACAGATATAGCAAGAATGCAGAACAACAGCTTGTATATCACGATACAAAATAAAACTCTTTATTATTAAGAAAGAAAAGTTGGGACAAGAGAGATGGATCTTGATCTGCCGCAGGAGCCCGACCTGCTTACCAATACGAAATGGGAGAACAAAAGATTTAAATAATGGTTTCATATTATAAAAAGTATTGCAATTGATACTTATCGAACAGTGAGGTCTTCACAAAAAAAGACAAAAATTGTTTTCATGCCATATATTAGCTTAAGCAGTTAATTCGTAGGAACATGTTTATTTAAAACTACATTTCTGGAATCACAGACCAGAAACTTATGCTTCGTGGTAGATAGTAATATCCTTGAAGGCCAAGTTCTTGACGGACCACACCTGCCAGGCGTAGAGGGGACGGTTGGTGGGGTAGCCGAAGGGATCGTCGGTGAGGAAGCGAGCTCCTGAGCCAAGGCCGAGGGAGGTCTCAGGGTCGAAGCCAGTGCCGTAGGGCACCTTGGCGGGCTTGTACTCCTGGATGAAGACGACCAGCTGGAACTTCATGCCGTTGACGGTACCTGGGGAGAAAATGAATTTGAAGATAAAAAGGGAATGGTTGGTGTTGATCGCCGTATCCGTCATACGGCGATCAATGGACGGAAAAGTAAAAACAATATCCTATCCAAACGAAGGTATGTGACCACATGTCTGTTGAAGGAATGACATTGGAAGTAAGCCTTTTCCTTAAAATTATATAATATCTGAACGATTTTGTATCCACGAAACATTGCAATGAAATGCTATATTGCTTTCAAAACGCGTAGAAATTGTGTGTTACGTTTACGTACCTTTAGGCAGCAGAAGGTTGGCGGGGAACTTGTCAACAAACTGGGTCTCATCGGGCACCCACTTGCCGCTGGCGATCTTCTTGAAAAGTTCAGCGCTGGTCATCCAGTCCTTAACCGTCCATTCGTTCTCTTCCGATTTGCGGACGATCATGTTGTCTCCAGCCTTGACTGTAAAAAAATAATAGGTGTGTGAATATGACTCCGCCCCTTTTTGTCAAAATAAAACACATGTGTTCGCTTACAAAATTAAAAAAAAAATTATTGAATGTATGCTCCATCTGCAGCTACAACCTTCGCCCATCGTTCAGGTAGTTTTCGTATTCCTTGCTGGAAGAAGTCCTGGTCTTTTGAGCTTATCCAGTTGTCAATCCAAATTTTGATACTTTCACATGAAGTAAACTTTTCTCCAGTAAGGTCTGTCTGCATCGTCCGGAATAGGTGGTAATCCGAAGGAGCTATGTCTGGTGAATATGGCGGGTGGGGTAACACTTCCCAGTCCTGTCCCTCTAAATATCTTTTTACGACTTCTGCGGTATGCGGTTTGGCATTGTCATGCTGAAGAACTAATTTGTTATGTCTATTCACCCATTCTGGTCGTTTTTCTTCTATGGCTCGCTTCAAACGCATTAGTTGTCGTCGGTAAACTTCTCCATTAATAGTTTCAGAGGGTTTGAGCAACTCATAATATACAATACCTTTCTGATCCCACCAAATACAGAGCATGACCTTGGCACAGTGAATATTTATTTTTGGCTGTGATAGGCCTGGTTCGCCTGGTTTCACCCAAGCTTTTTTGCGTTTAGGATTTTCGTAGTGTATCCATTTTTCGTCTCCTGTGACTATCCGATGCAAAAATCCTTTTCTTTGCTGTCTTTGAAGCAGCATTTCACAAATGGTTTTCCGACGTTCCATGTCTCTTTCTTTTAAATCATGTGGAACCCAGTAACCGGCTTTTTGAATCATTCCCATCATTTGTAAACGCTTTGCAACAGTTGAACGATCAACATTTAATGCTGCAGCTAATTCTGATTGAGTTTGGCAAGAATCTTCCGCCAATAATGCTTCCAATTCAGCATCTTCAAATTTTTTTGGTGGTTTTCCATGTTCTTTATCCTCAGTACTAAAATCGTTATTTTGAAATCGTCGAAACCATTCCTTGCAAGTTGTATTAGACGGAGCATGCTCACCATAAATCTCCACAAGCAAACGATAAGTTTCCGCTGCAGTTTTCTTCGCAATAAAATAATGTAATAACACTTCCCGCAAATGACGTTTATTTGGAATAAAAACCGACATTTTCGAAAAGGTGAAAACAATTGTTGCTTACACTTCAACCAAATATCATAAAATGCGTTATATAGCTGACATTCAGTACTATCGAATACAAGTATGGTCATTTATTAGTACACGTAAACAATACTAAAAACGACATCTGTTGAGAAAGGGCGGAGTCATATTCACATACCCAATAACAAGAGATAATACAATCCTACTACAATGTCAAAGCTTTTTCGTCGTAAGGAAATTTTGTCTATCTTTTAAGAATTCATGTTTAATTGAATAATGTGACCATTATTAAAATAAAACTTACGATTATAAAACTAGGAAATAACTTACGCTCGTAAAGGAACTCTTCCATCTGGAAGTAGTTTTCAGTGTTATGGCGCATGTTGATCTCGAAGCCTCTGCTGTCGTACTTGGGAGCCAAGAAGAACTTGACAACGACAGTCTTGGCAGACTCGCTCTTGACGTTCACGCGGATAGCGAAGGGCTTGTGGTTCAGGCGACTGTACTCGGCGACAACGTGCACTTCGTTTGAGCCGTGTTTGCCTGGAAAATTGTTAATTAAATATTGAAGTATTTAGATTCAGTTCCATTAAATTCAAATAGCTTGTAAACTATACCATTTAATACCTATAACAAACCTGTTAGTGCTAGCTTAGCTAGGCTACTAAGAACATTATATGAAACGACAGTAAATACAATAAACTTACGTTCGTTAGCGTGCATAGGGAGAGCGTTGGTGATGTTAACGTATGTCTTCTCCATAAAAGTGACCAGCTTGTCGGTCTCAACATTCTGGATCTGGACCGATGGTAGGTTCAGCTCTTCGGGGGTGTAGTACTTCATGATCTTGTTCCAGTGGTTGAACAGGTTCAAGATGCGTTTGAGTACAATGTAGTAAGCAGGGTCACGAAGAGCTGTCTGGTAATTCTCAATAGCAGAAGGCACGACCAGGGGAGCGAATCTAAGAAACATTATATTTTTTGAAGATTATGGTACATTTATATTAAAACTAAGATTTTTCAATATGGTGGAGCCTGTCAGTTTATAAAGAGTATAGATTTCAGATACAAAACTTACCCATCAGCGAGCTCAACAGACTCGTAGACGGTGTTTCCTACAACCGACGCATACAGCCTGAGGAAGTCTTTGTAGAAGTAGCTGTTGGGAGAGTCAGCATTGGCTTGGATCAGAAGACCGAGGGCGTCAGCACCGTCGTCCTTCTTAAGACTGACTTTCTGACCATTGGCCTAAAAATTTAATTAATAATAAGTTATTTGAAAACCTTGAATACATACCTAAGACTATCTGTAATTTTTTGAGAGGTAACTTACGTTAAAGTAGTATCCCAGCTCAATTGCTTCCCAGATGCGACGTTCGAATTCCTTGGCGGCTTCAAGTTTGTCAGCAAACTTGTTTTGTTTCAAGTTGAAGTTGTCGGGCCTTGACGGGAAAGGCATGCCATTTCCGTACACCATATCAGAGGTGTAGCCTTCTTCGACCTCTTCAGAGAGTGCGGGGATCTCACCAAGACCGTTCGACAGCCTTTCCATGTAGTAGCGAGCGACAATCTGCTTCATGTTGTACCACCAAATCTCTCCACGCCTGTCCTTGTTTAGTCCAGGAACAACGCTGCTGCTAAGCCAGTATGGGTACATAAGAGTTGAGTAATAGTACATAGCGTTCAGGGAGTGATCGTTGGTGAAGTAGCTCATGTCTGTGAACTTGTTCTTAAGGTAAGCCCAGGCGGTAGCATCGCCCTTGATCACGACACTGTCGTCCTTCACGTAAGTCGAGGGGTATTTGCTGACGAGGTCCATGCCTTGCGCATTGATTCTCTGTCCAGAGAACATGACGTCAGCGTTGTTGAAGAAGTTGGGGAAAGTTTCGTAGATCGGGGGGATGGTGAGTCCCTGAGTGTCTGGACGGTGTAGGATGGCAACGCTGAGAGCATAGACGAAGAGACCTTCGTTGGTGATATCCCTCAGGTAGACTGCGGCTTTGAAGAAGGCATCGTAGGTCTTAGCCGAATAGAAGATATTGAATACGGTGATGGTTTCGATGTTGTGAGCGGGCTCATAGACTGCGTATGGGATGTTACGCGGCATCACCCACTTGTTCTTGAGCATGATGGCATACTGTGAAGCAGCAGTCGTGTTCTGTAACAAAGAAAACAATGAAGAAACTGACATTACTATCTAGAATACAGCTTTTGATTGAATGTAACTCTTACGCGGAATTGGTCAATGTTCTTTTCCAGGGTCCATGTGGAAGCGATATCCTGGAACTTCTTGACGTAGGTGGGCTCCTGTACGTGCGAGAACAGAAGCAGCAATTCTTGTTGACGTTCTGAAAGGACCTTAACGTCCACTGGAAAACAAATAATAATTTATTAACAATTGACCTACCCGATGTTGAGGTAATCTTTGTCCATTTCAACAACAATAATACAACATACGTTCTGCCCTGTCTGGCGACGAACCAACTAGTATAATGTTACGCCTATCACACTGACATTTAGGGACAGAACATCCCATAAACCTGTAAGTTCACCGGCACCCATCTTTTTCCACCGGTACACAAGTTTCTTTATGATATCCCGTTAACACCACCCAGGGGATACGTGCATGGACTCCAAAGTCACTTACAGACGCAAGCAACATTAGTCTACAAGAGCCTACTATAAAATATTAATTAAATATTCAAGTACATTTCACACAATGCCATCTAAGCATAGATTGTTATATGGCAACAGGATTACTGATAGTACTTATAAATGCATTAATTACATAATGCATAAACGAGTACTATCAGTAATACAAGTATAATAAACTAATGTACTGGTTTAAAGTATAATAAATCGACTTCAATACTTTTATTTATGTTATAATATAATAGCTGCACCGCGCGGGTTCAAGAGTAGCATTGGCGTTAATCCAGAATTTAAACTATCCTGAAGCAAAATTTCATCCAAATCCGATAAGCTGTTGGAGCGTAAATGAGTAACAAACAAACAGACGCACACATAGAAACATACACAGACTCAAACATAGATCCTTCGCCGGTATAATTAGTGTGATTGAAGATAATTGCGATGGCAGTACTTACACTTGTCAACTTTGTTACTGGAGTCAGCGAAAGCGCTTGTAGCGCAGAGCGCCACTACACAGAGCACCCAAGCCACCATGATTGCCTCTGTTCACCAGGGGACGTGCCCTGCCTTTATATACCCAACCAGCTGTTATCACTGACAGTAAAAAGTAATCAGTCATTTTTTGTCCAGACTTTCGACGGTAAAAAGTCTTGGATAGTAACGTCAAGAAGTCAAACTGATAAGCTTACAAAAAATGCAATTTTATCATACGCATGGATAAATTGCGTAGAATATTCAATTCTATTATTTTAGTAGCAGTAAAACTTATGCCAAATATGGTGGCAGTACCTCTCTAGACAGCTATAGTCTGCCGCCAAGCAGCAGTGCTCACATAACTGGGTTCCGGTGGAAAAGCGGTACAACGGTGACGGACGCAGCAGGATAAATACAACTCAGTCTAAGACCCAAGTACTATATTATGCTAAGTTGGATTACTGTTGTCAGGCCTTCAGCTCGTTCCATCACTTACCCGCGTAAAATCTACTTATAAGAAAAAGTTGGCTGTCACGGGATGCCATATCTGCCGAGATGTGAAACATGACGGCATCACAGAACGCCATACTGTCGTGTTTTATATCTCGTCATCGTACGAGTCAAATTACTGCCAAGATACAAACTGAAGCTGTTTTTATTTCAGTCCAAAGTAACAAAGTTCAATACAGAGTATTCCGATTAAGCCTACGCTACACGAGTACGGTATACCTTTAAATTTTCCTATGCATTCCGATTGGCTCAAATGAGGACGCCAGAACGGAATGAGCGATTGAGCGTGTCTTAGAACCAAAAATTTAAGCGCAATCACTCTCGTTTGTCGCGAGTTTCCCAACAGTGGAAACATTAGAGGCCGCTAGTTAATGGTCTGGTAGGACTCTTAATTCTGTCAGACCTCGGCCTATCACTTGATCAGAATATCTTTCACGCCATATCACAGAATATATAAATGAAATTATGGTACAGAAGGTTTACTTCACCAAAAAAATTCCATCAGAGATGATGAGCGTAATGTAACGGGCAATAAATCGGTAATAAGCGGTAGGGTACCACCGGAGTATGAGAAGACCCAAGATGTATAGCGTTGCGCCCATCATTTTGAGTTGGGGTTACATCTCATACGCCTGAAATTTCACCAGGATCCACACCCTTCCACCGGCACCACTGCTTGGCGGATTACCAGGTGTGGTGGCAGTACTTCCCTTATACTGTAAGGGATTAGGAAAAAGAGTAAGATGCGTCTTCGTAGATGGCACTATTTTATTCGCCTACTGACTATTTTGCGCTATACTGCGTTCCTCAAGCAAAGGTTGGCTGGTAGTAGCTTTCATAGTAAATCTACAAAAATCTCAGTTGGTAAACAATGCAGAGCTAATTGGCAGCTGGGTAGATACTGTCACGAGTTTGTGCACGAGTGTACTTTGTGGGTACATTCTCACCAGCCGACACGATATTTTTATGGGATGAAAACGACGTGACGTATCATGGAATTCTTACACTAAATTTGATACCTAAATATACATAATTTGTAATTATATAGTTTAGGTATAATGATTACGTACTTACGTAAATATTTTATTTCTTTTATCAATATTGACATAAAACTATTTTATTCTTCTTTTAATATCTTAAAATAATGATATTATTTCATATTTTTGTGAGTCAATAATCAGAATTTTAATTTCTACGTAAGTACTAGATTGTTAAAAAAGTTTGAATCTGAATTAATCTTTCTTTTATCACGACTATCACTAGAACTTAGCTCCGCACCTGACGTTAATTGCTTGTTTAAATAAATATGAATTAGAACGGTAAATTGAATAAAAAACTTTAATTGACACCATTATCATTGATTTAGCTTCTGTATTCTCACAACAACCATTGTAATTGAAATTATTGTAAATTAATACTAATACAACTGTTGTATAAAAATACTGCAGACAAACGGGGAGAGACGGTCCTACTCTTTGAATGTTTCTGCTTTTTTAACCCCGGACGAAAAAGAGTATTATAAGTTTGTCTTGTGTATTTGCGTAAATGTGTATCTGTGTGTATGTCTGTGGCATCGTAGCTCCCAAACGATAGGACCGATTTTGATGCGGTTTTTTGTGTTTGAAAGCCGACGTGGTCAAAATAGTTCTTAACTACAATTTAATATACCATTATCTGAACTTAGGGAATATTACATTTTCGTAATATAAAATTGATTTAGCCGATGATCAAGCCCGGAATAGTTTGCTGGAGAGCGTAAAAGATTATATAGAAATTGACGTTTAGTGCGAAGTGGAGGGAGCGATTGGTGGAATGGTAATCGTGTCTGTGTCGTCTCGGATATTAAAATATACTATCGAAACGGCGAGTCGCCATCAGGCGCCTGGGAGCTAATTAGACGCACCATCGTATCTCATTTGTTGTTGATTTTGCTTTGCAATTCATTAGGATGGGTAAAGTAGATATTTCTGTACTTCTCTTGAAAAGATAAGCTTCGTACCTCCACTTTTTTGGAATGTGGACTCGAATTTATATTATCACCCTTCGATAATGACCTCTTATTCTCCTATTGCAACGCTGCCTACTTTTAAGACACTCAATTGCGAATTTCTTTAGATTTTTGATAGTAGAACATGCCAGTTCCTTACGCTATTTTCATTCAACGATTTGAAACGTGGCATTACGCAGTGCATGGTAATGAATACAGGACTTTTTTCTTCAAAGGCAGGGTGGCTATCAACTACGAAACCGCCTTTCTCTTTAACTTTCATGTGCAACGGTTTGCTTAAGTTAAAAACAACATTAAAATATTTTTTATGGAAGAAGTCGCAAAGCCATGTTCATCAATGAATCACCTTCATTTTATGTCCGTCAAACCACAAGATAAGAGTGGGAAGGTTTTAAGGTTACGTAGGTCGGTACCGTTACAACTTCCGGTACACGGTCAAAAGTCAACGAACAATGAAATTATGAATTATGGACAACGGACGAGAACTTGTCACACAAAAATAAGAGAAAGCTTTTTTTTGTTGCCATAATTAATATGCAACGAACAGTACATAGAAGTTGAATTTAGGTATAGTACGCAAACCTAACTATCAACATGACATTGGCGAATTGCAGTGGACCCGCGGTAATCCGGCCCCGTCTAATCTGGTGCCCCCTGTAATCCGAAATGTCTATCACTGTTGAATGTAGGTACACAAACATTATTTTGCCAAATCTTCACTAATGCAGGTTTGATTGAACAGGTTGCAACTTGTACGCGCCACCACTACATTTTATTGTGCTCGACGCGTTGTTTTAATTCTGATTGCTCAGTTTATTATGACTTTTTACTCTAATTATAGTACATATAGAATCTTATATTTTTGATCTGTAATTTCCCGGATTACAAGCTACTCTTTTTTAAAAAATTCCATACTTTAGGGTGTCTTGAGTAGTACTCTATAATCCCACAAATTCGATAGTTACTACTAGTTCGATAGTTACTAATATGACAAACGTTTTGCAAAACGTTTGTCATATTACCGAGGGTCCACTGTACCTTATTCGTTTTGCTACCTTAATCGAACCCATACAAGAAAAGAAGAATAAGAATTATAGTATCCCTCTCGCTTCGCGAGAGTATGCCTGTGCTCCTGAGGTGGCAACAAGAGGCTAATTAGGAACTAGGCCTATTGATTGGTATGAAAAAAAGCATCAAGCAAACTACTGCGTGTTGACTTGGCCATACAAATTGGTTCTAAAGCATCAAGCAAACTACTGCGTGTTGACTTGGCCATACAAATTGGTTCTAAAGCATCAAGCAAACTACTGCGTGTTGACTTGACCATACAAATTGGTTCTAAAGCATCAAGCAAACTACTGCGTGTTGACTTGGCCATACAAATTGGTTCTAAAGCATCAAGCAAACTACTGCGTGTTGACTTGACCATACAAATTGGTTCTAAAGCATCAAGCAAACTACGGCGTGTTGACTTGGCCATACAAATTGGTTTTAAAGCATCAAGCAAACTACTGTGTGTAGACTTGGCCATACAAATTGGTTTTAAAGCATCAAGCAAACTACTGCCTGTTGACTTGGCCATACAAATTAGTTCTAAAGCATCAAGCAAACTACTGGCTGTTGATTTAGCCATACAAATTGCCAACCATCCGAAACGGCACTCACACACGACCGTCATACAATCGTAGCCGCAGTTTTAACTATCCAATTAGGCGAGTACATTGTTCCAAGGAGTTGTTGATTGCACACCGCGTCCCGTATCGACTCAAGAGCTCTTCTGCTGATTCGTGTACTCATGGTTTAGTGATGTCTTCTTTGTGCATGGTAAGCAAGTGTACTCATAGCTCAGTTTTTTTTTATGTGTATAAGTGATGAAACGAGCTGAAAGCCCACCTGGTGGTAAGTGGCGACACCTGCCCATGACAACAGTATTGCGACTCAGTATAAGATTTGGTTCATACACTGAGTCGCATTCATCCGGCTGTGTCCATCACCCGAGACGGGGATGATACGTCTCATGCGCATGTGATTTCAGCAGCACCCGGGCCCTTCCACTGGAACACAGTAATGCGAGCACTACTGCTTGGCGGCAGATTCCAGGTACGTCTCCGGACGAACTTGACACAAGTTCTACCGCTACTTTTGGTTGCTCCTTTAGCACCACCCAGGGGGTATGTTTAGGTAATCAAAGGGTGCACACCTAAGAACGCGAGCAACTGGACCCCCAAAAATACGAGATAACAATATACATATTCTTTCAGTTATCTAGTTCCCATAGCCTATGCTTAGTTTGGTTAGATGGCGCTGTATGAAATAACCATGAATATTTAATTTATTATTTTACTCGCTAAATTTGGTAGTGTGCCTCAAAAGTTACACCCAGTTTTAAACCAAAAAGATACCATTACATCGATAGTTTTCCATCAGAAATGGATACATCACTAATCCGGACCCCTGTCCACACGAATCGTTATTCAATTGGCCATCGTATTGTGACCCACAACCAAAATGACGGCACTTTGTCTATTTATTCAGATCAGTGTCACACGGTTACAATGAGATCTGATTTATACCGCGATAGGGGAAGAACACAGCATGTATATGCTATGTTCTTCCCCTATCTGCTAGTGCCAGTAAATAATTGGCAATAAATAAATAAATAAACGTTTACACACTCATACCTCTGCACTAGGATTCCCTGTGTCGCAGATGGCATGGACAAACACAGAAACACAAGACAAACACCCAAGACTCGAGAACAAACTTCATGCTCACCACACAAAGTATGCCCCGGCCGGGAATCGAACCCGGGACCCCTCGCTTCGAAGGCAGGGCTACTACCAACTAAGCCACGGAGCCGTCAAAATAGAATTCACCGACCTTCACCATATTCATAAAATGCAGCCGTACCAGCCTCTAATGTTCCCACTGCAGGGACACCGGCCTACTCTTGATAATTGAGATTGAGTGGGCTTTCTACCACGGGAGATGTTTGTTGTTACCACCAGGGCCTTCAGATCATCTCGTAGCTTCTTAAAATTAATCATAAATTTCTCTATGGTTCCAGCAACGCGCTTCGATAAACATCTCATATTATAGAAAGATAACAATAGAAACTAACAAGTGGTAACAAATATTGAAAGCATCCCATTAGACAAGACCAATATAATTCTCCATCATCCATCAGGTTTATTAGTTTCAGAAGTAATAAATAACTATAATGTAGGGATAGTGGTTTCGTCAGTGAGCGAAGTTTTTAGTGGTATATATCGCACCATTTGGTTTTATAGCTGTTCTGATGCAAGCTGACAAATAATATTTTTAGTTTAAGCCATCGGTTCACTGCTATATATATTTTTCATATTTCATTTATTTACATATTATATATTTATATATTTAATAACATTGGATGTCAAAAGGCGCGTCAATAATTACCGTTTAGTTTTCTACCTGAAAACAATAACAATAAGTATTAGAAATATTTATAACAATAATAAACGTTTACACACTCATACCTCTGTACTAGGATTCCTTGTGTCGCAGATGGCATGGACAAACACAGAAACAAGACAAAAATCCAAAACCCGAGAACAAACTTCATGCTCACCAAAGTGTGCCCCGGCCGGGAATCAAACCCGGGACCCTTCGCTTCGAAGGCAGGGCTACTACCACTAAGCCAAGAAGCTGTCAAATGCTTACAAACAATAAAAATATGACTCATGCTTCCCCTAGTAAAGTATGTATTGCGCTGCTCTTCACTCAAAGACGGGGATGTTACTTCTATTTCGTTATGTTTGTAATAGTCAAGACATGGTTTGTATAATACAATTTCTTTGGAAAATTGGGAAGCACTGAAAGTACATTAATGAATGAATGAATGAACACTTTATTGTACACCAAAACATATACATAATAGTCGCATAAATCTACTTAGATGTAGTACAATGGGCGGTCTTATCGCTGAAAGCGACTTCTTCCAGACAAAAATTAATCTACAGCTTTTATCGTTGTTTGACAGCTGATAGTCAAATTCAAGATTATAAAACATAAAACTAAAGGGAAGTGGAGAACGAGCTTTATATCCAGCACACTCTGTAAAGGAGTTTAACATTTTATATATCCGGCAGATAAATTAACATTCATTGCAAATAAACGTATGTTACCTTTATTGATTTATTGTCAACAGTATTGCCACCTGTAGAGATAAATTTCTGCATGACAGACACTTTGCAATAGATATTATACATAGTGTATTTGTATATTTGTTTGTATATTTATTAGTCTAAATGATACTCGTGATCTTGTGGAGGAAATTATTTTTTATTTTTGGGTTAATAGTTCAATGATTGGGTACTCACCTCGCGTTTGTAGGTGAGTCCTAGTGAACCCCTACACGTACGCCCTGGGTGGTGCTAAAGGAGCAACAAAAAGTAGCAGTAGGACTTGTGCAAAGTTAGAGAGAAGTAATACATGGTAATCTGCCGCGCTGTATTCGCATTTCTGTGTTCCGGTGTGGGTGCCGGTGAAATCAAATGCGCATGAGACGTAATCTCCCCGTCTCGGGTGCAACGGTATGCGACTTGGGTATTCTCATGCTTCGCTCGGGGAGGACCTAAGTCGTATTGCTGTTATTACGGGCGGAGGTAACCACTTACCACTAGGTACCGTCAGCGCGTCTCGTAACATCTTAAAAAAACAGCCTTAAAAATCTTCGAAAGCTAACCTTAACAATTTCTCACTACCATAGTAACATGATATTTTATTACATTTAAAATAATTCTATACCATTTTATTAGATTGAATTTCATTCAATCTATATCAAACCCGCCCACTATCGATTGTTAATAAGAATCGATACATGCATTCAAACTATGACGTCACTGAACATAATGCATACACATCCTACGGGAGAAGCACAATGTGTCGTTATAATTTTATCTCTCGATTGATTTAGGGTTCAATGTTTCTTCAACAACATGCAAAATTAGTACCGTATTGTACATACAACATAACCAGCTATATGTTACCAGGTATAGGCATCCATACTTGGTAATCTGCCGCCAAGTCGCGCTGCTGTGTTCCGGTGGAACTAAACGTTTACACACTCATACCTCTACACTAGGATTCCCTGTGTCGCAGATAACCGGCCGGGAATCGAACCCGGGACCCCTCGCTTCGAAGGCAGGACTACTACCAACTAAGCCACGGAGCCGTCTATCCGTGTGGAACTGTGTGGGCGACGGAGAAGTTACAGGCACTTTAGGCGTACCATCCCCATCTCAGGTTACGGGCGCAACACGATGCGACATCAATCTTTTCAGACAAAGTAGGGGCAAAACCGGAGTCGTATTTTTGTTGTATAAGTTATGTAACTATTTAACATCGGGTGAGCCGTCTGATTGTCCCATCAAATTATTAACAAAAAAAAAATTACTCTTTCGCACGTTCCCGTGAGGCCCGTTCCCGGAGGGTGTAGACAGCCCCCCACCCGGCACCGCGTACCCTGCACGCAACAAAACGTTCCCTGGATAAGCAGCAAGAAAGAGCAGTCCCGTGATCTAACCCGTCCCGTCACCTTAAGCTAATTCTACGCCTTCTAAGTAACTTGAATTTTACAATATCAATTATTAATTTATTTCATCAATTAGACAAATAAGTGCACTTTTGAATGGTATAAAAGTAGCGTTGCGTACCGTTTGAAAGTGCACTAATACAAATATAAACATTAAGATATGTTCCCGATAACAGCAATTGTTTTTTAAATCTTCAAAATGGTTTAGATATGCTGTTTGAGTTAAAGCGCGGAACCATGTTAACTAACTAGATACTCTATTAATCAAAATTTAATGGTAAATCGCTAATCACGTATGCATTCTGCAATGGATACTAAAAAATGCATTTCCGGCGAAACCAAAAGTTTCGGCGGACGTAGCTACTGTTTTACGACTAGCGATGAGACATAATGCATTTCGAAACGTAACAAATTCGTGGTCCTTTTTAACAGTGATGTTACGTCTCATGCTCATGTGATTCACCACTGCTTGGCGGCAGAGTACCAGGTGTGGAGGCAGTACCTGTCTGGGCGAGCACTGTGTACTGCTACTTTTTGTTGTTTCGTTAACACTCTAGGTGCTAATTAAGTTGATGAAGATCCAAATCAATAGATAACTAAACTTAATTATTTATTGGGAAATCAACATATTACAATCACAGATTACCTCTGAACTACAAATAAAAATTAGGGCTGTTAAAATTCAATTTTACATTAAGATAAATTTTCATCAAAGTCATAGTCAAACATTGTCATTTCCGTTAAATTTCACTTAACCGTGGGCTGCTTTCTCGTCCCATCACTTTAGCAACATAAAAAATAGGCGCCTCCATTATTAATGAAATATACCATTTTAATCCATACATATTGGATTTCTTTACAATACACTTCGAAACGCACGTTGTCTACAAATTGCTATTTATCTCATTCGATCTGTGTTCCCGTCAACACTATATCACAATTGAATACTAAATCTTTAACAATGGCGAATGATGATTTATATTTCGGACAAAGTGTGGATTTTTGATAAATAATTGAAAAGGCCAGTTGCTATTTTGACATTTTTAATGACTGGTTTAAAAACCGACTTCAATATTTTCATCCCTTATTTCCCACCCTTGAAGTATTAAACATTTTATAAAAAAAACATCCAAATCGGTATAAAACGGGCGAAGAATAAGTAACAGAAAACTAAAATATGCTATATCAAAAATGCAAACAAAATAATAATTATCAAAATCGGTTTAAAAAACCCTATTGATAACCTCCTACAGAAGTCAGTTGAAAACACATAAGTCATTTTCAATAATTATATAATATGGTCGTAATACAAGCTTAGTATTATTGTAGGTAGATGGATTTATTGATTCTGAGGGACCATGTTAATTGCTTCCTTAATTGCTTGCTAATGGGTCAATGACATCGCTTAAAAACAATTCGTTTGCAGACCTGATATTGTTGAACGTTGTTTGCCCAATTTTTTTTATTTTGACGCAATATTGCTATGCGCATAGACCGATTTTTGCCATATACGAGCAATCGCCTTGTTTTTGACTTAATATTGCGATGCGTGCGTGTGTGTGTGTGTTTCTTACTCCTTCGCGCTCACCGGATTTCAATGAAATTTGATACCAGGTTAGCTTTACGCTACTTTTGATCCCGGAAAACTCAAGAACACCGCGGGACGCAGCTAGTTTATAAATAAGTATTTGCTACGTATTCGCAAACAAACTAATAAATCTTTACCTGATCCTATCGACCTATCTGATCTCTGTATCTGTGCCATCCTTTACAAATAGGAGATAAACTGCGCACGCGCATGTTTCTAAGCAAATATTGACTAGAGTAATCTCTGAATCGAAACTAGGCCTACAAATAGTGCAGATTGTGCATCAACAAATAAAGCGAAGCCGGGGGTCAATCCTAGCTCTCCATTCGTAAAAAGAATACAATTTAAAAAAAACTGTGTTTCAAAATGTAGAGTGATAATAATCCTGGCTTCGAAGGTAGGCCAAGACCTACTAATCTACGGATAATAAAGCTGAAGAGTTTGTTTGTTTGTTTGTTTGAATCTTTGGAACGTCTAGTTGGAATTGAAAAAATATTTTTGTATTTGATAGCCACATTTATGAGGAAGGCTATCTAGCATTGCGCTAAATCTCATTAAGTTATACGCGGGTGAAATCGCGTGGCACAGCTAGTTAACAATATAAATGAGTAGGTCATCTGGACTTGTTGGTTGTTTTCATTGCCGTTGCTGTTGCCCTGGTATGTATATAAATTATTTTCTAAGATTGTGTCTGTTACAACCCTAACCAACCAAAGAAGTAGACAAGAAACCCCTCTGAGACATATTACATATTCGCGACGTTGGTCTTGCGTATATAGTTGACCATATCCCTTTACCCTGGGTTGGTTGGGTGAATGTCACTCTTAAAACCATTATTCGCTTCATCGATTGTCTGCCTTGCGAGGATATATCATTGAACTTACCAATCAATTGGTATAGTACTACATAATCGTCTTAATGGGATGCAATTGGCCTGACCTTCTCAGAACTGCATTGTGATCGAACAAAACATAGGTACATGACAAGGGCACCACAGAGTGGATGTAGAAAACATCGTGATGAATTCCTTCTGTAACAATCGAATATGATTTCGCAAATCACATTAGACTAAAAAATATTTAAAAACTTTTATTAATATTGATATCTCAAGAATATCCCCAATGTTGCTTACATTGGGGATATTTTTGAGATATAGGGGATATTCTTGAGATAAAGCAGTCATTCTGCGTTTAATTATAGTTTATATTAATTTTTGTTTTTGTTTTAATTATAAATAAATATGTCATAGTCATAGACTTTGTATAGTATTTTAATTTGAAACGAAATGTTAATTTCAATAACGTTTATTTATTTATTACGTGTATTCCACTGTCGTCGTAGCCCATACCACGGTGCTACAGAAAACCAGCGCTGTATCAGTCCGCTGACGCAGCACATGCCGAGTGGTTGTTGTTACATAATCTTAAATATATAATTGTGTTTTTAATTTTTAAATCATCCCTAATTATGTAACGCAAAATAAAGATTTTCTATTCTATTCTAAATTCATAATGTTGGGGAAAATTAACGTTATCACAATGATAACCTCAGTTTTTTTAATCGATAGATAAACTCTAAACAGGCAAAACAGTTTTTACATTGTATTGATAAGTCTACCTCCATTATCGGAGTTTTTTGCAAGTTACTATGTATGTTACTTCGAGTTCGATATGACATATATTTAGAAGCATTTTCATTTATAATCATAGAATTTAAGTAGTTGATTTATTTTAGCATTTTATATTTAAAACGTGTGTATTACTGTTGCACTGAAAACCAGCGCTGTATTAGAGACACCGCTAATGCAGTACACGCTGAATTGTAGCCTTTTTTGCCGTTATCAAACATTTTTATTTTGTGGCAAATGTGTATCAATCAATATAAACATACGTAGCAATTTACGTAACGCAAAAAATGAATTAAAGATTTAAAGATTTTTGGTAGAGGCGTATTGTAAAGCTATTGAGTTGTGGGGGTCCATGTTGCTTGCGTCCGAAGGTAAGTACCTCAGAATCCACATGACCCTCGGGCGGTGCAAAAGTTACAAGCTAAAGCAGTAGAACTTGTGCTAAGTCCGTCCGTAGAAGTACTGCCACCGCACCAGTGGAAGGGTGAGCAAAGGCGAAATTACAGGCGCGTAAGACGTGACATAACTTAATATCAAATGGGATGTTTTGTTCTTGTATCTTACGAGTACAAAAAAAGATTGAAAAATAATTGAGATTAGTTAACTGACTGAAAGAAAAAATGGCGGTACTGGCCAAAGCTGAAAGCCAAGACAGAATGGTCATTATCATAGTAACAGATATCACAGGTCATATAGCATTTTTTGCTTTCAACGCAAACATTCAATGACCGGTAAACAATTTTTTTGCTTCAGTTGATATGCAACGGTGATAAGAATAGCTTTGATGCTGAGCGACTAAGCAACTTTTTTTACTAAGATTAAAGAAATCACATATTATAAAGTCGAAAGTTTGTATACACACACTTTTTTTTTTTAAGTTTGTGTACAAACTTTCGACTTTATAATATGTGATTTCTTTAATCTTAGTTAAATAAATTGCTTAATTACAAAGTGTGTGTATACAACACTCAGTTACACACACGAGTGTGTGTGTTTGTTTCTCCATCACGCTCAAACTGCCCAAAGGATTTGGATCAAATTTTGTACCAGGAGTGTAGCAACCGCGGGGCGTAGCTAGAAACCCAATATTTAATAGATACAATAAAGATTCTTTAGATCTGAATGGTCACCGCTCAACCCAGTCTTAAGCTTGTAATTTTCTTTCTGTATGCTAATATTTTATACGTTTAAAACTGTACTGTATAAGGATTAATATCAGTGCTCTGGTTCCCATAGTACAGTCTGATACCATATATGAATATATCTTTATTTATGACGATCACAAAGCTTATCAGAAGAACCAATTCAACCGTACCGTACTAGCCTCTAATATATTCTCTGTAGGGACACCAGCCTACTCTCGATAATTAAGAGTGAATGGGCTCTGATCCCACACACATGCCACATGTCATCGAATTTTTGGTTCTAAGACATGCCTGTTTCCTCACGATGTTTTCCGTCACCGTTTCGAGAACGTAGTATTGCGCACATAAATTTATCAAGTGAAAATACTCATTGGTGCACGAGTGGGTTTGAACCAGCGACCTTCAGATTGATAGACGGCGTCTGTGCCCCTGGACGACCACGCTCTCCGCGCTCACCAATACAACCGTCTCAACCTATTCAGACTCATTCATAGACAGTTACACAATATACCAACGTCCCACCTCCCATTCACAGACTGTTACACAATGTACCTGGCTAATATTACGATCAGGCACATTATAAACTTGTCATGTTGTAAACAAACCCGGGAGTTATTTCTGGTGGCGATGAGGAAGGCCCAACCAGGTCACGGGACTAAGCTATGGTTAAATGTGGTTAGGGCTGTCACAAAACCCCCCAGTTAAGATAACTTTAAATTTATTTCTTTTATTATATTTTAGTTTTAGTTTTGTTACCATTACTATGTTGTTATTACTACATCTATAATATATTACTACTAATAAAAAAATGAAGCTACTTTCAATTTTATGATTTTAAATACTGGATTGGTTTACCTAAAGCGCTTAAATGTGCTTTATGTGAACCAATTTATGAATGGAAATAGACATAGCTTGTAATATGGGAATCATATATATAACAATAACATATTTCATTAGGGACTATATGTATCTATAATATTATTACTATTTTATTAATATTGTGTAACACATCGAGTGTCTGTAGGTGCTGAGACAAACCTGACTCGGTTTTACAGAACCTATTATATAAACAAAGTGTGAATTAATAAAAAAAAAATTGTTTACTTATTTATTTCGCGTATCTCGGAAACTGCTCTAAGTGCACCTGTATAATTGTATTTATTGTAAAAACCGCATTTTTTACAATAAAACGTTTTACCTACTCAAAAAAACAGAGCAAAACTCGGTCACCCAGATACTGATATTTTAAATACATTCAAAATTAAGTTGAATCACCAGGAAATCTAATTCGCGTCCCAAATGGTACGCTGCTAAACTATTTAATATGTCAAACAGTATTACAGCCATCATATTACATTTAAAAGACAGCAAGTGTTTGTCACACAAAGCTTTTCCTGGGTGGGAATGAATCCACGACCGCAGAACGCAGAGCTACTCGTACTACCAACTGAGCTGTGAGGCTAATAAAAATAGATTGCCTATATCTATGAAATTCTAGTGTCAACCCTACAATAACACTTGCTACGTGGTGACAAACTTCCTAATGAGCTCAGTTTAATGGCGCATTCTGCAAACTGATCTAATGCCTCAAAGTGTTAATGCACAATACTTAAATGTTCTTCAAATAAAGTGATGGAGACATAATACAAGATGTTATCTGTGGATTACTTCTCCTAATCCCACGTGATTGTCAATGTCATTTTGTAGGGTATTATTATCTGTGGCTATATATTTTGGCGGCAGCGATAGAACGGTCCTAGTGTTAACGAGTAGGAAGCTGGTGTAACTCATGTAAAAGTGATTGAATTGTTGGTTTAACATAAATGAGAAGTTAATAAAAGAGAATAATAACGAGTATTAATGATCAGGAGATATTTCATTTCAACCACCACGACGAAATGGGCGGTGGGTCTTCACACGTTATGTTCTATTTAATTCCATTCAAATTCAACATTTTTCAGTTCCGATCGCCATTTTATTCAACTGTTTTTTGTTTGCAATCGACTGCATGTACAATGGCCCACATCAACGTAACTTACCTGCCATCAAACGCAGATGATTCCAGGTTAAATATAAAGAAAGAAAGAAGACTATTATTCACTCAGACTGTATACAACAATGAAAAACACATTAAGACACAAAAGGAAAAATAACAACAAATAAAGAGTTAAAAGAAATAAATAATGTGTGGAACGCTGTCACATACAGGGTTGCGTGAAAAGCCCTGAGCTCAGAACGTGCTGCAACAAGTGCAACAAGTGTAACAGGGCAGGGCATCACTATATAACTGTCCTGCATCTCAATCTGGCTCCGGCTCCGTGGCTTAGTTGGTAGTAGCCCTACCTTCGAAGGGGTCCCGGGTTCGATTCCCGGCCGTGGCACACTTTGTGTGGTGAGCATGAAGTTTGTTCTCGGGTCTTGGGTTTTTGTCTTGTGTTTCTGTGTTTGTCCATGCCATCTGCGACACAGGGAATCTTAGTGCAGAGGTATGAGTGTGTAAACGTTTAAACGTTTATTTTATAATATTTTTTATATTCTCAATACGTGCTTGCGATAAATCATTTTCAGAATAAGGTGCGTCCTTGGAACAGACAGACAATGCTTGATAGAAATCAATCGTATAAAGATGCGATTCGTATCAAGTTATTTACAATTGTAAACTACGGTAAAACAATGGATTTTGTAATATACAGTGTGACAATTTGTTACTTGAATCAGATCTTTTTAAATACATCTTTTAATTTCGTGGCACGTAAATTTTTAAAAACAAAGCACGTTGTAGTCATTTCTTTAAGTCTTGAAACTCAATTAGTTGAAAGGTAAACTATTTAAGGTTGAAAGGTCATTTGATTATAACAACTACTTTGATGGCTCCGTAGCTTAGTAGGTAGTAGCCCTGTCTGGAAACGACCCGGGTTCGCTTCCCGGCCGGGAAAACTTATGGAGAACATTAAGTTTGTTCTGGTCTCTTTAGTGAGATAATGTACTAGCGTATTTTTTAGTAATATCGATCGAACGCATTCCAACAATTGGATCATATCGGATATGTATGAAAACCGTATCGTATATGTGTTACCATACTGACTAAACTCTTAAATAATACTTTTTACGGGAAAATCTTTGAATTTTCTTCGGACAAGTCGGTTCATTAGCCCAAATCAATTGTTATAAATAATATTGTCGGCGCATAACTAATGACTTCCTACTGAGCACGCGCCCGTCTGTCTGTCACAACTGCATCGGCGTTTTTTGATGAGGGTAGGTTAGCGTGGAAACAGATTAATTTATTTAAAGTTGCTCGCATCCGTAGGTGTGTACCCTTTGATTCCCTACACGTACCCCCTGTGTGGTGCTAAAAGAGCAACCAAAAGTAGCAGTAGAACTTGTGCCAAGTTCGTCCGGAGAGGGACTGCCACCACATCTGGAATCTGCCGCCAAGCACTAGTGGTTGCATTACTGTGTTCCAGTGGAAGGGTGTGGCTGCCGGTGAAATGACATGCGCATGAGACGTATTATCATGGACGCAGCAGGATGAATGCGACTCCGTAATGATTTGGATCTCAAACTGAGTCGCGCGCATTACTGTTGTCATGGGCGAGGGTCACCACTTACCATCAGGTGGGCCCTTGGCTCGTTCCGTCACTAATTCACATTAAAAAAAAAAGTTTCATTATATTCCGTTTTTTTTAATATTTTTTTTCATTGGAACGTTATACGAGGAAAAATAATTAGATGTTTTTTTAAGCTAAAATATTGAAAAGTGCGCCATTAACAGACAGAGAATGTTCCTAAAATGTTATACAACAAGAAAATTACAACTAAATAAATCATTCCGCAATAAACTGACAGTTGGGACAAAACTATTACAGGTATTCAATCAAATTAAAATGAAAAAAATATTGTTACTAATAAGTTCACCCGAATTGCCAACCTGTTTTGGTAATAAAATTATTGTGTTTCAAGCGTACTTATTAATGAATCCTCTAATTAATATAGAGCTTTGCATCTACGTTGATTTTTTTCTTTGTATTTTTCATGTTAAGTGTGGTTATCATACCAGTAGCTGATTTAAAAATAGAACATAACCGACTTCAATACATTCTTCCCTTAAGTACTTGCCTTCAGTACCAGTCTCGTCTCGGATGATGGATGCAGCAGGATAAAACTCAGTTTAAAACCCAATTCTTGTTCTGAGTTGTACTGCTGTTGACATGGGTGAGGATAACCACTTACTAGGTGGACCTTCTGTTCGTTCCGCCACTTCGTCCCAAAAAAAAAATTCCAAAAAATCCAAATTCCACCTCCACACTTACGAGCCCAAAAGGACATCATTAACGGACCTATCGCTAGCCACCTAAAAAAGACAAAATCTAAAATTGTATTTTGAAAAATCCCGTACAACGGTAACGGATGCGTCTCGCCCCTATTTAAAGGAACGCTTTTTAACAATTAATCGTTTCCTGAGTACATCCGATGGATGTCACTGAAATATGGCCACGGGAAATGTAGATTTCGTTCTACGAAGTCTTATAAAATTTTAATCTCACTGGTTATGACATGTTGACATGGTGGAAGAGTTATTTAGTATACAAGAGCGTGTACAAGATTATTTACGAAAATGTCAACTAAATTTTCGTTTATACAATAGTATACTCGTATACCATATAATCAACTAGTACTAGTAGCTTCGCGCTTAAGTTTGGCATTTGTTTGTAACGAAAATGTTACATCATCATCATCATCATCAGCCTATACATGTCCACTGCTGGACATAGGCCTCTCCTAGTAAGCGCCACTGAGCCCGATCTTCGGCTCTCCTTAACCACTTCTTACCAGCCACCTTCCGCAAGTCGTCGCTCCACCTGGCCGGGGGGCGCCCTACACTACGTTTGCCTACTCGCGGTCTCCACTCAAGAACTCGTCTACCCCACCGGTTATCGGTTCTTCGGCATATGTGGCCAGCCCACTGCCACTTCAGCTTGCTAATCCTCTGGGCT
Source organism: Aplocera efformata (assembly GCA_921293045.1). NCBI lineage: Eukaryota > Metazoa > Arthropoda > Insecta > Lepidoptera > Geometridae > Aplocera > Aplocera efformata. Next base: position 7,843,408 of record OV121057.1, read on the forward strand.
ATGTCGATAACTTTGGTCCTTTGTCGGAAAATGTTACGGTGTACGAAAATGTTACGACTTTGTAAACTTAGCGATAATTTGAAAATTAAGGATAACACAATTTTGACGCAATTTGAAAAACCTCACAGCTCAGTTGGTAGCTCCGCCTTCTGCGCTGTAGGTCGTGGGTTCGACTCCCACTCAGGTTATGCATTTGAGGGACGAACATAAATGTTTGATCTGTGTCTGGGTGTTAATTTTTATTATATGATTGTATTTACAAAAAAGAAAACTATGAATGTATTCTATCTGAATCTCATGGTACAAGTTAGGCTTAGTTTGGGGCTAGAATACGCTGTGTGAAATGTCCATGAATATTTATATTCATGGACATTTCACACATTTTATTTATTTGTTTACATATATAATCATTAAAAAAATATGGAACCATATAAATAGTTATTGCCTACATGACAAACCAAAAACGTCTTGAAACGCATTGGTTTTCCGAAATCCAGACCATCTTTTTTTTCGAGTCTGTTTTCGCTAATCGTGTTTTTCTAATTACAGAATCATAGCAAAAATGCAAAAGTTTATAATACATCACATTAATTAACATCTGATTCTAACGAATACACATTAGTGCTGTATAGTTCTTAGAGCGAATTTCAGCTACTCTTAACTCCTGAAAAATATTTCATAATAAATCATATGTCCACAGACGGTAAATCACTCTACACTGTTGCATATAAACAATGCGACAGTAACCGGTCACGTCGCTCCGACCAGCGATTTCCTATCGAACCTCGCAAATCGCCCGTTACTCAATTCTGGGTTACCGGTATACGCCAGGGCTGAATCTGAAGCGGTTCTGCGAGTCAGTCTCCCCGCCGCTGTCAGTGTAGTTTGCTACGCTGACGACACCCTTGTGGTAGCTGGCGGGGATACCTTTGACGAGGCCAGTGAGCTCGCCGAACAGGGGGTGGCAAACGTGGTGGATAAGATCCACGAGCTGGGACTACGAGTAGCGCCTCAGAAGACTGAGGCGCTGTGGTTCCATAGGATACCACGGAGTAGAGGACCTCCCAGCTCGTCGGTTCGCGTAGGTGACGTTGACGTCGAGGTGGGACCGTACCTTCGGTACCTTGGTCTCATCTTGGACGGTCGCTGGGGCTTCGAGGAGCATTTCAGCAGATTGGTCCCCCGGATCAAGAGGGCAGCGGGTGCTCTGCATAGACTGCTGCCCAATCTTGGGGGACCAAGTGAAGGAGTTCGCCGCCTCTATGCGGGGGTCGTACGTTCGATGGCCCTATACGGAGCACCCGTTTGGTGGCATCGCCTGGCGGGTGTTCGGCGCAGCAGGACTATGTACAATAGCCTGCAGCGTATAGCGGCCATCAGAATCGTACGGGGATATCGTACGATATCCTTTGAGGCGGCGACTGTCCTGGGGCGGTTTCCACCCCTGGACATCTTGGCGGAGATGGACGCACGTGTGTACGATCGTCTCCGCCAAGATGTAGGAACTGCACCTGCTGAAGTGCGATGGCAGGAGCATCGACGCGCGCTCGATCGCTGGCGTGAGAGGCTCCACGAGCCGAGATCTCTGCGCCAGCGCAGCGTAGGAGCTGTCCTGCCAGTCTTCGAAGCCTGGCTGAGAAGGAAGTGGAACGTCACCTACAGGCTGACTCAGGTACTTACCGGGCATGGATGCTTCGGTGAGTACCTGACTCGGATTGGTCGCGAACTGACACCGGTTTGCCACCACTGCGGGGGGGACCAGGATTCTGCTCAGCACACACTCGAGGAGTGCCCTTCATGGGAAGCTGAGCGACGAATACTGGTAAACCGGATCGGGCAAGATCTCTCTCTTCCAAGCGTAGTTGCGGCTATGCTGGAAGATGAGGCGGCGTGGAGGGCGGTGGTCTCTTTCTGTGAGACCGTTATGGTCCAGAAAGAGACCGCAGAGCGGGATCGCGAAAGGTCCGATCCCGCTCGGAGACGGCACGGCCGGGTTGCTCACCGAGTTCAGCCCGGACCGCAACCCCCATAGGGGTTGCGGTGTCTCTCCTGCCCATAGAGGGAAGAACTTCTGGGCCCGAAAGCAGCCTGAGTGGGGGCTCCGGCTGCTGTGCTTATCGGGCCCAGGGAAGGCTGCCCTGTGGCGTGCAGGGTACGCGGAGTCGGGGAGGGGCTCTAAAAAAAAAAAAAAAAAAAGGGCTGAATCTGAAGGTTTAAGCCGCAGAAGAGACAACGCGGCGTTTTTAGCCGCTTTTTTTGGTTACCATGACAACATATTTTTTTTACATTACCCATGACAACATATTTTTCGCCTTATGTAAGTTTTCGCCTTATCTTTTAATTAGGGTTCATTGGTATAGTATCAAAAGCGGCTTTCACAGAATATTTATTATCATGGCGGATATCCCGAAAAACGATAATTTATAAAAACCTTCGGTGAACAAGGCCGACTTGCTCCAAGAACAAAATTCCTCCTCACTCCATCCCTGGTTATCCTGCAAGCCCATAACTTATGCAAATCGACTGATACACGCCATTATTTCGCGATATTTTACTTTCAACTGACAGTTAGGGTTTATCAAACAATACATCTTATTGTTATGAAATGTGTTGTGTTGACTCAAAAATATCTTTAGGATATAAATTATTTCTAAGTATACTTGAAGATTACTTGTAAAATATGGTGGGTTAGGTTGGTTGGGTTAGGAGGGTTATTATGACCTTAATTCTCCTCCAGGCACACAATAGCCGATCTGCGGGACACAGAAGCTTTTGCTCCTGTCCTTGGAGGAGCGGAATACGAGACACGAAGAGCGAGCTGTGTTAGCCGGCCTTCGTCTACATTTGGAGGACCTGGCGAGGGCATCCGGCATCCTCATCTATGGCTAAGGCCCTCGAGTCTATGCCCTGTATGTTCCGGTATCGCTCGAGCCGTATGGAGGGGGTTTTCCCCGAGGCGTGGCCGATCGATACGGACAATGGTGTTGGCGAGTAGCGGAAGCATGCATTCGCGATTCCCGCAGCGTTGTCGTAGTCATTAGTAGCAACATAAATCAAATTTTATTGTAATTAAAAATAATTAGTAGTTGATGATATTATATAAAGTAACTAGCGACCCGCCCCGGCTTCGCACGGTTAGTAAATATACGCAAATAACGCATATAAACTTTCCTCGTGAATCACTCTATCTATTAAAAAAAACCGCATCAAAATCCGTTGCGTAGTTTTAAAGATTTAAGCATGCATAAGGATATAGGGACAGTGAAAGCGACTTTGTTTTATACTATGTAGTGATGAAATCACATACCATAAAAAGTCTGCGAGGCTATATAATAAATAATAATTAATCGTTTAATTGAGACAGTGGAATTTACAATGTCCATATCCATATGTCAAACTATTATAGTTATGTCACAATAACCGTTTCTTTGCAAATGAATCAATAAAATACGGGTAGAATCGAAAGATGACATTTGTATCATCTTATCAATACTTTAAACGAGCAATATATTTTACTAGATGTGTCCCGCGGTTTCACTCGCATATAAAACCAAGCGTAGCTCAGTCGCCCAGGTACTGATTATCTAATAAATTGCAGCAGGGGTGCAATTAATCAGAAGCCGCCGCCAGTCGCCAGTGAAAAGTAAAAAAACATTAGGATCTAAAAGGCTTCAAATATGAATATTTGCAATATTAATCGAACCGCATCGACTATCGATCAATCTAACTTGTTATCGATGATTAACGAGCGGTTGTAGATCGGCATTATTTACTGTTAGATAAATGATAGCGGATAATGGATGTAGATGTTTAAAGTAACGTTTATTGATGAAAACTTAGGTGGTCTGTATTACTTTATCTTAAATTAGCAGTCCATTTTTCAAAAAGCCAGCATTCAAATTTCAATATATCACTTGGTAGACGACACATAAAAAAATGCTATTCGTTTCTGTACCTTCACCTGTTGCACATATAAAGTACATCACAAAGATATTGCACGCATCAAGATTGCTAACTGACAAATCATATCTTTGAGTAAAATGTGACAGTTAGTAAATATTAATCTACTAATACGAAATAATAAATGCATCCATTCATCCATGCATCCAACATGGACGTAAACAAATATTTTGGCATTCACAACCGTTCACCTTGGTGCCGGAATTCGCACTGATAGCCGCTTAAACCACTACGCAATCGAGGCCTACCGTAAGCCTCTAATGTTCCCACTGCAGGGACACCGGCCTACTTTCGATAATTGAGAGTGAGGCTCTGATCTTCCATGGGAGCCCAATCCGTATTGGTAGATGTCACATGTCGAATTTTTGGTTCTAATACATGCCGGTTTCCTCGAGCCCTGCAATCATTAAATCTCTATACCTGTATAGACATAGACAATTTCACCAGCCAGAATTTTGCTTATCTTTACCGCCGCCCAATAATTTTCAATCATAAATCTTAGACATCTCATCGTAACCACAGACTTTAAACTACGGACACTTACTTTGAATACTAACTAGAGGTTTACTAAGGAGTGAACTAACGGGAGGAACCTCAAGAGGTCCGATGACAGATTAACGTCGAATTTCTTTTTTTAACTAACGGTTAAGTCTAGTATAGAAACATTGTTTACATTACGTTACTATATAGCACAGGCTATAAAAGTACCGTAGTCCGTAGGTCCGTAGGTCCGATTCCCAAAAATATATTAAAAAAAAAAAAAAGTATTGATTTTACATAGGTTTTTACTTAATACTGCCTTTATGAGTACTGAGGTGAGTCAATTATTTTGCACGTGCCTTATATAAGTATTCTATTCTTTTTCTAGTGTATTGTAGTCCATACAATCTATACAGTGAACTACTGACCACACAGACGACCGGACAGACGTTTGATTTTTACTTAATACTATTGATTAGTTAAACAACCCCATAGCAGAATAATCAGTAGTTTGTACGATGGCAACTAAATGATGGCAATTGTACAACATCCGGTACTAATGATCAATAAATGACTTAAATGAGACAGTACTTGGTTATCACAATACGATACAGTTTCAGATACCTATATCTCTTATATAAATTTTAAAAATATCGTGGTTATGAATATTATTATTCGAAATATTGGGAAATATCGGGAATCAACAAAACTCACAACATGATTTGTGAGTTTTGTAAATATCTCGGTAACCTATAACCTATATATTCCGTAATAATGAAAAAAAAAAAGAATTTTCGAAATGAATTCACGCAACGGATTTTGATACTATTATTTAGAAATTTAACTAAATGTCGGAGGAGGTTATAAATTCAGTGGTATTTGGAAAATTCTTTATTTATTTGATATGTTAGTATAATAATGTGAACGCACTTAAAAATGTAGGTAGTTGGAAAAAAGGTACTTAAATGAAATCAAGTGGAAAATCAAGACATAAAATCAATTACGTATGTACCTGCCCTTTGGGATGATAAACTAAATGGATGTGGTAATGTAATTATGAAATCCGTGGAAGTACATGTTTTTCAACTCATCGTAAGCTTTTGAACGGTCTCTGTGCCTACCTTCTGCGCTGTCGATCGTGAATTTTGATTCCCACAAACATGCATGTTCTGTGTCTGGGTGTTATAAGTATTCTATCAGTTATTCTATATTATGAAATGTCATTGAATATTTATTTATTTTTATTATAACCTTAGCCCAATGTATATGGTTGATGCCCGATTTGCATCTAGCAACGGTTTTACGGGAATTTTCTACGCAATTATCTGTTTTTTTTCTAAGAGCCTTTTCAAAAGATTTTTTCATAAAGCATAAAAAAAGGTGAATGGAATGGATTACGTCGTTCTGAAGCTAGGGCGTGACCAAGCGAAAAAGGGATTCATTTCTAAATATAGATTCGAGGGCACGTTTCGTTATACACGAAACGTGCCCTCGATCTTAACTGTTGCAAGGATTAATCTTGTTTGTTTGAAGGCCTTATCCTTGAGCACAGTGTCTTTCTATCCCCGCTGTCACACAGGAAGTTTACCCGGCACGCACGCTGTTTCCTCGTTCGCAGGATGTTTTGCGCGCGCAGAGCTTTTGAATTTCGAATGCTTTTGAATTAGGAACACTAGCGAAAACTTTTCGCTATTTCTGATAGACTAAACTGTGGTAGCAATTCTAGTTAAACTTCTAAACATATTTTTTTATTTGAAAGGATATGCTTTCAAATAAAAAGGACGCACAGGGACTCAAAACACGTTTTGTTTATTTATTATTATTGTTTTGAATGTAGGTACTTGTGCCGTATTGTTCCTATATGTAATTGTGTCAAAATAAATGTAGATAAAACATTTATTTTGACAATAAAAAAAAAAAAAAAACGTTTACACACTCATACCTCGGCACTAGGATTCCCTGTGTCGCAGATGGCATGGACAAACACAGAAAAACAAAACTAACACCCAAGACCCGAGAACAAACTTCATGCTCAACACACAAAGTGTGCCCCGGCCGGGAATCGAACCCGGGACCCCTCGCTTCGAAGGCAGGGCTACTACCAACTAAGCCACGGAGCCGGATCTCTCTATCTTTCAGATTAGTCCCACAGAAAAATTATCAAAATCATTTCAATGGTTTGGTTGTTAAATCAAAATACCTGAAAAAAATATGTCATATAAATTATATAGCTATCATGGTTATGAACGTTATTATTCGAGTTAGCGAGATATTTACCATGATTTGTGAGAACAAAATTGCGTGTTTTGCTTTCCTGTAACTTTTATCCTGAATATTTATTTTTATAGTTTTTTAAAATAATGGTGAGAAATAAGGTTTAAAAGTAATAAAGCCGGGTGTTTTTCCTTTTTTTATATTTTTAATTCATGCCACTTGTTTTAACCATTATTTATTAGCTAAACTTTTCTTCCAATAAATATTAGAAATTATCCAACGAATCTATTAACTTAATTCAGTCAAAATTAATTTTAATCTTACATTTTATTGAGTGTTGCGATAGGTATTGCGCGGCGGGTAAGTAAGAAATGGGGTACATTTTTTTTAAACGTATCCTTGTAATGTATTGTGAGCGACTATCACTTTTCGGGTAGCCATGATCACAATGTTTTTTGAGGGTTGCATACGCGCCTGGTATTACACGTAAGAAATTAACTAATTTACTTGCATTGCAAGTAATTTATGTAGTTAGGTACGCTAATTAGCCACTTCTTGGCAGTTCTTGTGATACATAATTAATACTGGTAGGATGTAGCTAATAATGGACAGGAAAAATACCTTTCTAGTTATTTTAAACGCTCACTTCGAAAGTGATTCAATGCAATTAAACTTTTTCTTCTCATTCAACATTTCTGAGATGAATGCGTGGAAACTAAATGGTACATAGATACGATCTCACTTTCAATCTTAGGAATCTTTGTGTGGATGTGTGTGTTGATGAGAGAACAACTTGTGTCAATGTCAATATTGTAAATATGTCAACTGTCAAACTGTAATTTTGTTATTGACATTTCGGCCGCAGCGAAAACACGAAATGTCTTTTTCTATTGTGTCTGATTGTGTCGTAAAATAAAAAAAAACTAGAATTTTAATGAATTCAACATAATTAGGGCGAAGAAGTATTAAACTGGTTCTCCGGTAAGTTTTGTGTAACCAACGTGAATTCGTAACGATTCGTAAGTCCAATTTTTGGTTTCAATTATCATTGAGAACACAACGTAAAGTGAATCGTATTTCGTTGTTGCTTGTTGAAGTGATTCATCCCATTATTTGTTTCTTAAATTATCTCAGAGATAATTTTGTGACGTACTTGTTGTGTTTTGAGGGGTAAATTTATATTTGCTGTGATAAATTAAGATCGCAGTAGGTACTTACCTACTATATTGAAAGACATCCATACAAGGTAATAATAATTTAAAAGTTATTGATACCATGATACCCATGATTTTTCATGATATTTTTGTCTGATTCATATTAGAATCATACTGTTCCAGTACTTACCACTAATTTATTTATCAAGTTGTATAAAATAATTAGGACACACCCATTAATATCTAAATTCAATTATCTCACAAATGTACTATGTTACTATATTATATGGTACCTACATTTCAAAATTAAATCAACATCCAGAGAATTATTACAATTATCTTAAATATTTATCACCAATATTGTACTTCATTTTCAATCACATCATTAGTGAATAATTTTACTATTGAAGATTTTTTTATTTTATCTATTGTTTATTAAATCATTAACATAGTGTAGTCTCTTCATTTAACATCTCATAAGACACTTGCACTAGCATAAATTCACAAGCAGGTCTAGACATAAGAAGAAGTTCCTGATATAAAATATATAAATTTCGTCCAACCCAGTGCTACTATGTCGGAAAGGGAGCCTATCAGTAGTTCAAGCATGGACTATGGAGCGACCAGCAGCGTCCCAGCTGTGGGCTTCGGAGACTTCAGTCCGACGGAACTGTACAACCTCAGCGAGGGCATCGCAGATAATATCAACAGCATCAACAGTGGCCTCAAGGAGTTGGAGAGGACCATGAAACAAATAGGAGGGCCTAATGACAGTGTGCAGCTAAGGGATAAAATGTAAGTATACAAGACTCATACATCTAGGCAGGTAGGTCACCGTGCTGTAATACTAATTTTAACTCTGGGTGGGGGTGTAGGCTTGCACGGACGTCCCACATATGGGTGTTTTGCCAGCTAAACTCTGAAGTACTGTGGAAGGGCTGGGTTGTAAGCAGCACTGTTTCAGCGTTTGCTGTGGTGTGATAGAATCTATTATATTTTGTAAACCTGTTTTGGCTCTTGATTTTTGTTGTTGCTATGTAAAGTATAAACATGTTCCACCATTTCCCCCCCATGCATCCCATGTTTTTACAGAATTGTATTTAACAGGATATCTCAGTATTTACCATGAATTGTGAGTTTTGTTGGCTCCAGGCAACAAAGCTCATGAATCATGGTAAATATCTTGGTAATTTACAACCATAAACCTTAATAGCTTCAAATTTTATTTCCAAAAGACTACTAAAATACTAAGTAAATAAAATGAAAGCACTTCTCTTCTTTTCCAGCCATGACACACAACAGAGAATAAACAGTTCTGTGTCAGCGGTTGCGAGAGATATACAGAGACTGGGTGCAGTGGTCCGTCGCGGAGACAAGGCCCACAAGTTACAAGTGGAACGGCTCACTCAGGCCTTCAGAGACGCCCTGGCTAACTATGAAGCTGTGCAAAAGGTAAATTGAAGTCTTTAATACACGAAACTCTTGAGTTGAAACCTATACAAGTTGTTTCTAAAAGATGCGACAATATTGTGAGATATTCAAACTAATAAGTTTTTGAATCATATGCCTGCAAATCAGAATCTAAATGAATTTTTTTTTTTAAAACACAAAGTAAAAAAATATTTATTTGTTAATTTTCGGACAGCCCTAATGAGCGGTCACTGACCGCGCCTATCATTACACACTCACACGCATGCAATTACATCAATGAAGATCACCATATGTCACCTGGTATGCTTTTAGGGTTGAACCTAGTCAAGTTAACGTTAAAATTTGACTTGTGATAACTTGTAATGTAACATTTTGGAGCTATCTAGGCATGTGGTGTTTAAGTATTGTCATACCTTTTTGAAACAGCCTGTATATCTAACAAGATTTGCAAGTCTAGTCAAATTCAATCCTGTAATATGATATAGTTTAAGACCGTTTACTTAATTTGGTGCATTTTTTTTTATATTTGTCTTTATCTCTTTCAGCAAGTGTCGGCAAAAATGGCGGCTCACATGCCACGCGCGAAACGGCCACGCTACGACCCTCAAGCCTTGGAGCAGCAAGCCATCGCGGACGACGAAGAAGCCACACTGTTGGCTAACCAACAGGCCCAGGTAGCGTATAATATAACTAATTTAATCTATACAAACAAATAAAATTGAAGTTTTTGTTTATAATGTCAAAATGTCAGCATTTTTACTAAATCTAAAAGCATACAGTACTTACAAACTATAGATACACACAGATAAGTAGCAGTAGAACTTGTGCCAAGTTCGTCCGGAGAGGTACTGCCACCACACCTGGAATCTGCCGCCAAGCAACAGTGCTCGCATTATTGTGTTCCGGTGGAAGGGTGTGGCTGCCGTTGAAATCACATGTGTATGAGACATATCATCCCCGTCTCAGGTGATGGACGCAGCAGGATGAGTGCGACTCAGTGTAAGACCCAAATGTTATATTGAGTCCCATTACTGTTGGTACTGTGGGTTGCCACTTACCAGGTGGGCCCTCAGCTCGTTCCGTCAATTATTCACATTAAAAAAAAAAATTCAATTTCCAGGCGCGACTTGTGGAGTTTGAGACGAGCATGCTCCTCGAGAAAGAGGCGTACTTGAATAAGATAGAAGCGGATGTGCTTGACGTCAACCAAATCATGCAAGAACTTGCCTCTATGGTCCAGCAGCAGGGACAAGTTGTCGGTGAGTTATCATTCCCTGTCAGCCTCTACTGCAGGACACCGGCCTACTCTCGTTAATTGAGAGTGAATGGGCTCTGATCTACCACGGGAGCCCTATCCGATTGGTAGATGTCACACATCTTAGAATTTTTGGTTCTAAGACATGCCGGTTTCCTCACGATGTTTTCCGGCACCGTTTCGAGAACGTGGTATTGCGCGCATAAATTTTTGAAGTGAAAAACTTCTTTCTCTTGGTTCTCGTTATTTCGGTTTTTTTTAATCAGTCAATTATTTTATTCGCTAATTTATTTATTGATTATAAAATTATAATGACGCAGCCTAATAAAAAAAAAACAGAAATGCGCCATGATATACGAATAACTTAGGGTAGTAAATTTTTTTTTTTTTTACTATGTAATATATTTATATTTTACCATATTTTTATATTACTATGTACAGACACAGTGGAAAGTCACATAGAAGCGGCGAGCGCTAACGTCGAAACCGGCGTGGATGAATTGGCGAAAGCAGCGGAGTACCAGCGTCGGTACCGAAGGAAAATGTTCATACTCAGCATCATTGGTATCATACTGCTCATTGTATTCATTGTTTGGATCGTAAAAGCATTCAAATAATTACTTACTACCATCACAGACAACGGCATCAGTGAATATCTGAGAATGCCATTCGGATTGTGTTTCGCTCCGTGATTTGTTTAGAAATATATTTTCATCGTTAACTGCTGATTTAAGACTCCAATAAACGCCAACCATCCAATCCAAGTGACCACAGACAATAAAGGTGCCTCAAAACTGTGGTGTATTATCTGTGGCATGTGCCTGAAGCATTGAGAACAGTATGAATGAGATGTTTTATTGGTAACATCTTATCATCTCAGTACATAACAACTTAAGATTTATACTGAACATTTTGAGGTTATAATTTTGCAACTCAAGGTCATTGACGCTTGTTTGTGAAGTTTGGAGAATGTTTGTGAAGATCTACAATATACAGTATGAGAAGATCTAAGTCGTGTTGCGCCCCTTTGAAACAATCTCATGCCTATAACTTCAATTCACCCACAATGAGAGGGCTCACAGGAAAACAGTAGTAAAAAACAGATTTTCGAGCAATTCAACCTCATTCATTTAAAATAATCCTAATATACAAAACACAAAAATTGTTTTTACAAGTGCTTCGATAAAATGTATGATAATTGAGTATTCAAACTTGTGGAATACATTTATACATTTTTCACATGCAAGTCAGATATGCTGTATGATTTAGATCCTTCTTTATAATTTTGTTATATATTGTACATGCTGATTTTTTTATTGGATATGGTACTTCAAGTGTCCCATAGAAATATCGAGAAAATATTCAACCGTAGATTATTGGATGAAAGTGTTGGATTTTATTTTTAACTTATTCTCTTTCTACTGCAAATGTTTCAAACTGTGATTATTTTTTATTATTTTTGTCGATAGTTAGCCCATTTAATAATTTAGTTAAATAAGATGATTTCAAACTAATCCAATGATAGGAATACAAAATATTCCAAAATTGTTACATATAATGATCGCACGATTTCTTCAAATTATTTTTACGTAGAATTATTGAGATGAATTTAATTTAAATTCATGACTCATGAATCTGCTTGATTTCATTTGATACATACGCAAATGATAAATGAAAAATAAATGTATTTGTATATTTTGAGTAAATATAAGTATTATGAATTCGCTTATTTAGTTTCGCTCATTAATTGAAACTCATTTTGTTGTTGATGGCTCCGTAGCTTAGTTGTGCCCTGGCTTTGACGCGAGGGGTCCCGGGTTCGATTCCCGGTCACACTGTGACTATATGATAAGTATGAAGTTTTTCGCGGACATTAAATATAGCGCCCATAGATTTCAAAGAAAATTGCGTAAATTCAAATTATTCTGTCTTAGGTCTACCTGAGCTTAATTTATATTAAAATTATTATTATTTATTCTAACTGTGTACCTTATGTCATAAAAGTGATCATGTATTAGATAGGTTTTATAGCATTATAAAGTTATTTGATTATTTATTATAGTCGACATGTTATCGTCCAAGGAAAAAACATTCCAAAAATATATAGGAAATTCACCATTAGGCTTTGTATAACTCGACCGCACTGAACAGGCACTTCCGCGCATGTACAGCCGCAATCAAATTTACTTCGAGACTGGCGTCACTGCTCTGTTGATAGTAGATCTGACTGGTCGTGGGTTCGATTCCGACCCAGAACAAACATTTGTGTAACGAATATAGTTGTCTGCTCTGTATCTGGGCATTTATAATTTACAAAAAGTACTAAACTAGCATCCTATCCCATAGTACAATTTCTACTTATTTAAGGGCTAAATGTGCGAAATCACCAGCAAGAATTTAATTCGGGCGAAGTTAGGCCTCGATAGATATATGGAGACAATAACCAACAAACTGCCTCAATAAACATAGCTTAGATTTAGATCTTGTCTACATCAGATTAAGCTTGTAATTTAGTCCAGTGCCGTCTAACTAAATAACACTACTAAATTGTTTGGACAGATTTAGACACGACTAATTTCTCGCCATACGAGCTAGTTTATTATTTTCTTTACATTTCAAGGCTTCGTTTGCCCCATTCATCTCTACAACTCAGTAATGTGATTCTAATGAATGTAAAAGGATTGTTATCAACTAGTTTTATGTTTAAGATAAGGAGCTACCATCGTAGTTAAATCAATAAATGAAACACTATCATTTCTTTAACATACTATTTACGATGATAGCAAAGTAACCTTACGGCCTAATTGATGGTTAATTATGGTCGCTGATACTAGAGTCACATTCAACAACGTTGAAAATCCCCGTGATTGGTAATCCGTAATCATAACGCCGGGATTGTCACCCGAAGATCAAAGGAAATCATACGAACGCACCCAAGAGACATTCTTCAATAAACAAAAGGTGACTCTAACATGAAATGTTTCGACTGTTTTCTGGATATATAAATCCTTGGCATGACTTATTTATATTTTGTTAAATGATTATAAATAAAAGAATTTAATACCCAAATGTTGTCTTATTTTACTCCTTGAAATGCAACCATAAATTCGGAAATTGATCTACAATAGACAGCAAATAAACCGGGCTACCCGCTTCTTTGGATTGGATTTTCTCAGAGTATAAAACTTACAATTGTGAAAGTTACAGTCGTTTTAATCAGCATGCAACACACTTTCTTAGGTATAACTTAGATAGTAGTAAGTTTTATACTTTTTTAAGGAAATCGAATCTTAGTTCCAAAGTAGCGGGTAGCCCGGTTTAGTTGCTGTCCAGTGTATATTGCACACACATACATTGAAATACAGTCAATTTGGAATAAAAATTGCACGGGTTATTTAGATACCTAAAAGTTTTGGCAAGTTACCAAAAACTTTTGTCTATTTGGACCCCAATTTTCGGAAATAAAAGTGCTTATATCAAACAAAATCGTTTATTTTCAGTTCTCGACCTTCAGACCGAATAGATTATGTACTATGCCTAAAAGATTTTGAGCATACAGTACACCTATTCAGCTCTTATATTCAACTAACTGGTGATTGTTAGATTACCAATGCAACACTTATTGTTTGGCTGACCTTACAACTTAGATGGTAGAAGCCCTGTCTTCTGCGATGTAGGTCGCGCGTTGAATTCCCACCCAGGACAAATTACGTGGCGAATGTTTGTACTGTGAGAGTTAAAATGTATTACGGCCAAACCCAATAATCTAATAACATTACTGGGGACAGATTACCATAGAAACATTAATATTTGTGAAAATGATTCGTTATTTTATTGCCAGATAAAATAACAAATAAGGTTTGGCCGTTATTTGTAAGTATTTCGAAAAAGTACTATGTAGATATGTCCATCAGTGATCTGATTCTCATAAAACAAGCTATGCTATAATAATTTGGGGCTAGATAGCGCTATGTGAAGTCTTTTAAAATTATTTTATACGATTATCGACAATTTTGCTCTGGTAATCTTACAATCATAAGTTTGTCGAATAAACTTAGCGGTCGTCAGAGAACCACAGGAACATTATATTAGACTGCGTGCATATGATCGGAAACGAGGCGTACTTTGTACAAATTTCTAAGAACGGTGCCGTGATCGACAAATCCGGCTTTGCGTTGATTTCAGACAAAAATCTAACGAACCATACGCTCCGATTTCGACCATTGCATACCATTTTAAGGCTGTATTGTGGCCACCGGAAAATTGTAAAACGACAGTTTTACTAACATTAGAAACTTAAACGTCGACAATTTAGTATTTTACGTTTATTATTATATATCAAAGTTTTCTGATCTAGTGTTTTTTTAGTACATAAACTGTCGTTTAAAACACTTTTCCGGTGACTGGCACGCAAAAATGTATATTTCAAAGAAAGAGTTGAAAAAGTTATCAAAAATGTTTTAATCATACAATAATATCACGTTTCTTTTGAGTCAACAAAACAGAAATTAAATCGGTGATTTTGAAAATGAAATGTACATACTGAATAATGAAATGTACATTGTTTCTCATAACGTTTCAACACAACAGTAAGTAAATGAGTAAAAATAATTGTGTGCATTCATTTTGGTACACTTAGACACATAAATGTTAGGAAGTACGAATCTAATAACAAAAGTTTCTCACTTATTACATTTTTCGATACTTTCACGCCCAAAAAAATACACACAAGTGAAATGTAATTACAAATTTTACTTGATGATTTGGCAAAATTTCTCTGTATTTCCCATTTAATATATATTTAAATTTGTAGATAGTTTAATGTCTGAACAGACAGATATGGATAATTAACAAAATTATTGCTTCAATTTACAAACTATAAATACAACGTAGCAATTAAAACGATCATAATTCGAAAGGAAAATTAAACCAATATGGTAACAAGGAATTTGGACTTTCATACTTACAACTATGCGATTTATTGTCGCTGTTTACTTAAATAGAACTCTAGTAGGTGACATTAGAACACATTTTAAATTGCAGAGTATTATTGAGAAGTCCTTTTTCTATCTGAAAATTAATAGCGAAAAAAAGACATATTTTTTTCACAAACATATCAACGTTCGCTATTCTTCTTCGGTTTAAGCAATCACACAAAAGGCGATTGTGTTATTTTTTTTTAATATGACATACAAAGTACATGTTATATTCGTAGCCTGCGATATGTTTAAACGGTGAGAATAAATAATGAGTTTCATTTGGTTCATAAAAATGCATTATTTCCAACTAAACTACCCTTTACGTATGTTAATTAAAAACTAAATGACATTCCGTACTCCCTGATGTGCGTTAAAATAGCACTAAAGTTGAAAACATTTTTTTATGTAGATAATGCGCTTTCCCTTATTTAAAAAAAAACATGGCTTTCAAGCGTTCAAGAAGCTAAGGCACGTAAATTTATTTGGAACAGTTTCATTATAAATTTTTATATATTGTATTATAAATGACACTTGGTATGCAGTAATAACTTTATAGTTTGTTTTGCGGTGCATTTTAACTTACAATGATAATTTGATAATGTAGGTTATTGCTACTAGTAACATTGATCAGCAAGTAATAATTTAGCAGGGACTAAACTTTTGGCTAACAGGTGGTCGCCTAAATACGAGCTCATAACGCCGTCAGGAAAATAAATATAAATAAATATTCATTGACATATTTCACACAGCGCCATCTAGCCCCAAACTAAGCATAGCTAGGAACTAGATAACTGATAGAATACCTATAGTACTTTTGTAAATACATATTAACACCCAGAAACAGAACAAACATTTCTGTTCGCACACAAATGATTGTCCAATGATAGAAATATTATGAAAATTATATCGATTGTAGCTAATTTTGCAATAACTAAATGTTTAATATTATTTCTATATGAGTGGCGGTGGGGGGATGTGTTTTAAGAAATAATGTTTGGCCGTTAATAGTACCGTCAGCATACAAAATAATTTAGAAAACAAAAAATGATATAAAAAGATAAATCTGTTAATTAGTATCAGAATCAACGATGTAATTCATATTACAACTAATTACTAAAAAAATATACATGAAATTACAGGCTTGTCTTGAGTGACGGTCTCAACGCGACTCGACTACTCTTTTTATATTTCGGTAGCTGTGTAGTTTAACTGTTGTTTATGGGCGGCAGTAACCCCGTGGGTCATTCCCACTTAACTCACATAAAAAAGGAAATTAAACCAATTTTACATGTCACATAAAAAACGGTGACAGAATGCGACTGTATATTTTCTGTATGTTATGAACCTATTTTGATGATTGTTTATTTATTATGCAAGAAATAATTTCACCCCTAAGTGTAAAAAATGAAAGTCAGTTTTTTTTTATTTTTAAACTAGTCAATTGTGTTACTGACGGTACGCGAGGCCAAATAGTTAAAAACAAGTTAAACAATTATAAAAAAAACATATTTTCTTTTTTTTTTAAACCTGAGAACTAGCTACAATTTTGCTAAGAAAGCTATCTAACTTTTGGCCACCGTATAACAAAGCATCCAAAAATATAAACAGTAATATTGCCCGAATTTGTTGGTATTATAGTTGCTATAACATTTCTCCTGGCAGTTGGATTATTTTAAAGGAATATGTAAGCTTAGTCGTGGGAACCTACAGTGATGAGCTCACCTAATATCACGTCTACGTTCCTACTATTTTGCAACACGAGGGGATAAGCGTGAATATATTTGTATCAACTATAATTTAATTTTCCATCAAATATCTAATACATGAAACACATTTTATTAATCTTGAACTAACTACTTTTAATTTGTCATGTAGTAATTTTGTATGCGAATTAAGTTACCAATTAATATAATCTTATTGTAACATTCACAAAAAATCTTTTTTTATTTAGTAGTAAT
Source organism: Aplocera efformata (assembly GCA_921293045.1). Taxonomy (NCBI): domain Eukaryota; kingdom Metazoa; phylum Arthropoda; class Insecta; order Lepidoptera; family Geometridae; genus Aplocera; species Aplocera efformata. The sequence goes on from OV121057.1 coordinate 7,860,839, forward strand.
AAATGGAACCCCTTTTATAACGAATACCGCAGTCTGTTGCCACATGTTGTATATATATGCAACATGTGGCAACAGACAATATATGTGTCAATATATTGCTTTAAAATATTTTAAAGAAATATATGCGATCTGACAGACATTGCAGTCTTGATTGACATTTCGCTAATCACCTGTCAAACGACATTTGCGTGGTACCAAAAACGCCTCAAAAAGCGCAAACAAATTTCTAAAGAAAATTAATTAACTTTTATTCTCATAAAAAACCTGATTTGGACTAAAACGGGCATTTAAAACAAACAAGCCAAATCGATCCAGCCGTAAACTGATGCGCGTACCAGCGTACATTTCGTTGTTATTTACATATATATTTTTCATACAAACATTTTTTATTTTTTCCTAATTTTTTGAACATGTACGGTACGAGTAAGTAGCATTTTTATGATAATTCTATTTTTATTTATTTTCTTATTGTTTTTCCTATATTTGTTTGACGTAGCGCGTGGCCCCTTCCTATACAGCATCGGGTACTACCGCATCTTAGCCTGCCTCTGTTGCCACATGGCATATTTAGCGCACGCCGTGTCTATCATCTGATTTAGATGTTTTGTGAGTGTCGTTGCTAAGGGCGTTAGGTCGCGTAGCATCTTTTCCTGAAACAAAGAAAACATTCTCATTTTTTTTTCAAGTAAATTAATAATAAATAAACGTTTACACACTCATACCTCTGCACTAAGATTCCAAGGCCCGAGAACAAACTTCATGCTCACCGCACAAAGTGTGCCCCGGCCGGGAATCGAACCCGGGACCCGTCGCTTCGAAGGCAGGGCTACTACCAAGTAAGCCACGGAGTCATATACCACGTGGCAATATAATGTGGCATTTTGAATTTGGGAGGTGAGTTTGACATATTGTACAATACAATAGACGGGTAGTTCCCAGGGTCCTTCTATTCCAGGCCGGTAATCTTTGTTTGATGAACTTTGTTGATAAGGTTAGGACCTGAGTGTTAGTCTTGCGCCCCATCACTGCAGTAAAACTGACTTTAAAAATGATTTTAACAATTCACAATATAGATATAGTTAGGTTCTCGAAATACGCGACGTAAATCGAAACGACGTAAGTCGAGACATATTTTTTCGTGTGTCATTGGCATCGCGACAAGTGAATACTCGTATGCCGGAAATCGAAACAAATGACGTATGCTTGAGGAGTAGCGTCAAAACATTGTTCGACGTAACTTGAAACGACGTAAGTCGAGGACTGTATAATTTAGGTGTTACCTCAAAAGGTCTTAATTTGACATTCCTAAAGCGCAGCAGGGCCTCGTAGAAGTAGTGCAGCGCCGATATCTCCTCGTCGGTGGCCCCGGGCTGCGGGAACCGGCGCCACACCTCGCGCACCAGCTCGCCGCACGACACGTAGAGCCGGTGCAGTTCCGACTTCACGTCCGCCGGTATCAGCTCTATGGAAATGGGCAGAAAAGGCAAGTTAAGTTTCTTGGTGTATGGAAGAAAGGGTTAAGTTTCTTGGCGTAAAAATCTATTGGCGCGCCTTGGCAATAAAATCGACTCGTTTTTTTTTATGTGATTGAGTGACGGAACGAGCTGAGGGCCCACCTGGTGGTAAGTGGTGACCCTCACCCATGACAACAGTAATGCGCGACTCAGTATGAGATCCAAATCTTTACTGAGTCGCATTCATCCTGCTGCGTCCATCACCCGAGACGGGGATGATACGTCTCATGCGCATATGATTTCACCGGCACCCATACTCTTCCACTGGAATACAGTAATGCGAGCACTTCTACTTGGCGACAGATTCCAGATGTGGTGGCAGTACCTCTCCGGACGAACTTGGCACAAGTTCTACTGCTACTTTTGGTTGCTTAGCACCACCCAGGGGGTACGTGTAGGGATTCAAAGGGTACACACTTACGGACACGAGCAAGTGGTGGTGGTACTCACGCGACATGCAGGCGGCGCGGTGCGTCCTCATCAGGGCACCACCGGGGGACAACTCGCCGAGGGCTCCCACCGCCGCGCCCGCGCTCACCGCCACCGGTCGGGAACACTGCTGACCCACTGACCACGCCTAACGAACAAACAATCCTAAATTACACATACACACACACATAAATAAAATTCAGTGTTTTTTTTTCACCGACACTCACACCCTTCTACCGGAACACAGGCTTGGCGGCAATTTTTTATTTTATAGCGTATTTGTATTGTTTTATTTGACAGTATTTGTTTTATAGCGGCAACAGAAATATATCAGCTGCCACTAACTATCACGGTTCATGAGCCGGTTAAACAGCCTGGTGACAGACGGACAGACAGAAGATAGACGGACGGCGGAGTCTTAGAAATATATTTACTAAAAGGATTAGTATTAAAAGATCTAGAATTATTTTTATTTTACGTAATACTCACTTGGCATATCGACGCCAAAGCAGACAGCGGCGGAGGGTTACTCGTTTGCGTACTCGTCTGGTGCATTTGAGATGACGGCCCTAATAAATATCGTTCTATCTGTAAATAAAAACAATGTCGTCCATTTATTAAAATATTAGTACTATTTAAATGCCGAGAGCGTGGTGGCCCAGGGGCACAGACGCCGACTTTCAATAGAACCATAAATTCGAAGACATGTGACATCTACCAATCCGTATTGGGCTCCCGTGGTAGATCAAAGCCCATTCCATTCCCAGCAGTGGGAACATTAGAGGCTGGTACGGATGGAAACATAATTAATCTGTCGGGCCAGCTTTGTAGATGTTACCTTAGATAATTTCAACTCCTGCGCATCTCCGCTGCCGTCCGCGCCCTCTAGATCCTCGTAATGTAAATTCTCCAATAACCGTTTCTTCTTTGATGGTGGTTCCGGTTCCGGTTTCGCTACACCGTTCGACGCAGATTCCTTGATGCCGTTTTCTAATGGTTTTTTACTACTATCTGTATTACTACTTGTTTTATGACTAGCTTTGAGCACCTGAAAAAAAATATTTATTAATATGTAAATGTTATTTATTGTTATACGCTTAAAGCAACATGTCTTGCAACATGTCTCGCAACATGACTCGTATCATATCTCTGTACATGACTCGAAGCTAGTTTCTGAACATGTATCGCAACATGTCATGAAAGACTCAAAACATGTCTTGCAGCTTGTATGTAAATATTTCGGAACATGACTCGCAACGAACATAGATGTCTGTTCTGTGGGTGTTCAAAATGTATTATTAATTTGTTATAATCACACAAATGCTTGTCCTGGAAGGAAATCGAACCCTCGAACCTACAGCGCAGAAGACACAGCTACCCAACTGAGCTGTGAGGCCAGTCATTTTATTACCACTATAACCAGTAGTACCAAAATACTCACCATAATAGAATGTTGGTTGAACCGTTTTATCATATTCCTGTGTATAGACGTGCTGTCTCCCTTTTCTTTAACTGGCGGCGCGTCCTCGTCGGTCGGGAGCAAAGGCACGGGTTCAGTGAATTGGGGTAAATCCACCTGGGGGAAAATCGTAATTGGGGTAAATCTATACATGTGGGGAAAAATAGAACAATAAGATTTAACGATAGGATTTTAAAATTCTTACTTACAGTGAGATCCAAAGTAGTGTGTCTCATAGCAGAAGCTATGGCTTGGTCGTCTAATTTTGCACATTCACCAAACAGATCCTTACTAGAAGATGAAGCTATGCGGTCCCTGAAACCAAAATATACACAGTTAATAAAACTTACACACATGTGCCTGCGAATTACTTGTCCCAGCTGCCATGGAGCCATACAGAGACACAAACTATATTAACATATATTTACATAATTGAGCCGAAACATCCCCGTCTCGGGTGACGGGCGCAACGGGGTGCGATTTGGGTCACCTCATAATTTGGTCGGGGTGGACTTAAGTTTCATTGCTGTTGTAATAGGCGGAGGTGAGCACTTAACATCAGGTGGGCCTCCAGCTCCAAACCTCACTTTTGCTACATAAAAAAAAACTGCAAAAAAATTGCCCCAAGTTTGCTCAAAAATCAATTTTTTTTAATGGCTTTGAAATCGACACCTAATTGAATGGCATTAATAAACAAGCAATATATGATTAATATATTCTCGGATATATGATTAATAGGTAATCTATTCTAATTTTTTTTTTCATGTACAATATTACATGTAGTCCATGTTCCATGTTGTTAGCTCCAGGTGGGTTTTGGATAACTTTACGCGGGCTTAAATCTTACCTATGAAAATAATGCGATTGAAAGAATTTCGTCCAGAATTCGGCCTCGGTCATTTTATTCGGCACATAGTCCACGTGTTTCTTCCTAACCGCCGGGTAGGTCTTGAATATCGCGTCTATAATGTCCTGGGTCAGGTTGTATTTCAGGCCGTTGCACCCGTCCGTCTGTGGCTGGATGTCGGCTAGAAACGCGCCGGATACACCTGGGGAACAATGCGATTTCATTATTCCGTTTCCAAAGACACCTCAGCGGCAACTGAGGTATTTTGGTTTCAAATGAGTTCACTTTTCGCGATCATTTTTCCAACATCGATACCAGATGGCGCTGCTTTGAAGTAGGTAGAATGTCAAAGATAAATTGAATGTCAATGTCAACATTCGATTGCAACATTATTTTAAACATCAAAATAAAAATTGGCGGCAAATAGAAGATTAGAAATCATTTAAATACTTCTTCAGCTTCAATACTTAAATACTTCAATACACCCAGAGGGTACTAACTTACGGACGCGAGCAACTGAGCCTCCCGAAACTGTTGTACTATGTGTTCTGATATGAATCATTTTTTTTAAATAGCCACTGTGTTTCTTGACAACTTTGCGCGGGGTTTTGGTGAGAGAGCTCTCAACGAACTTAGAACTTAATTTCGATATAGTGAATAAAAATCTTACCAGCTTCTTGTTTTATGCTATTTGATTCAGTATAATGTTTCAACGTTGGCGTGTTCCAGTACTCTTCACTGTTTATCACCTTTGATATGACTAAGTCTTCGTATAAATGCTTCAGTGTTGGATGGAGAGATAATAATCTGAAAACATAATCAACAACATTAAAAATAAATGACTGAATAAAAAAAAATCTAAACACACTTCAATACTTCATACTAATGTATGTATGAAGTATTGAATGTAATAAAAGTAATAGCAATGTCAGGGCGAGAAATATAAGATGAAAGTATAGAAATAGGTATTTCCACTTTTTAAATAAAAAAACTGAACTGGTTTTAAAATTGTTTAAAAAAGGCCAGGTACTTTACTCACTTAGACTTCATCTCGAGCTCTCCGTCAATTTGTCTCTTGAACTTAGGCAGCAGGTTCTGAAGTAACATCTTCACCTGGTCCCGGTCCTTGGCTTGCGCCTCCGGTCCCGCTGAGTTCACGAAGTGGAACGTGGAACATGTCCCGTCATGGAGCACCACTTGCAATTGAACCTTGGGTTTCCCAGCTGGTGATATTTTTTGAGCTACAATGAATAAAGAAAGAATTTGAAAGAAGCGAATGGATCCCCCATTTACTCAAAATTCTCAGGGATTGGGCGATATTAATGGCTTATTTGAGTTGACCAACTGGAAGAAAAACCATAGGCCAGCTATCACTACCATCAGATACCAGTGGAAAGATGTCCCTAATAAATAATAGTAATGAAATTTGTAAAGAAGCGGCTTACTGTTCAGAGATTATTTTAATTATAGTTCTTACTTAAGTAATACACAAGGTTCATTAAAATTAACAGATTGATTTGTTAATTTGCATGGAATATAATATTTCTACAAAAAAATTATATGTATATTAAAAACTTAAGTAACATTTTACAACAGACTAGAATACAATATATTTGAATTATACATGATTTTAGTATTTTTTTTTTTTTGGGGACTTTGGGTCTTTTTGAAGACCATGTCAGTCCCATAATGGACTCTAATATATTATTTTAACAATCTTTGTGAACCAGTCTGGAAGCAGACCTGTAGAGCATGATAGTTTCATCAGAAGTCTGTGAATCTAACAAACTCTGAAACAGGCCCACATCCAGCCGGTTCACATTAATCTTAGAGGACAAGTCAAGTCTCAAAGGACCGCTCCGGACACATTCCACTAGAAAGATGATTTTAGTATTTAATTTGTATCATATTATACAAGCTCACAAAAGGCAGAAACATTAATATAATTTTAACAGTGCTTTTAATATATAAATCCCTATTTTATACAAAATATGATTATTATTCGTAATTCATAACTTATAAATAAATAAAAGAAATGAAATACCACCCTAATAGCATTCTTAAAGGGTTCCTTACGATGTCCAGGGGCCAGTGCATGAACCAAGATGGTCAACCAAGTCATTCAAATGTATAGCGCCTCATAACTCATTTCATATAAAAGTCTGATTTAAACCAGACGCTTTAAATAGAGAAAATCCACTTGCCTTGCCTTATTAGACAGTGTTGAGGCAGCACTATCTGATAGGGCAAGGATAGAGCAAGGAATATCAATTCTTACTAATGTTAACAGAAGTGATAGGTAGTGATTTAGACTGCGACTTCAGATGAACTTACTTCCTACCCGGCAAAAACATACCTCTAATAAGTACAATACTGTAAAAACAACTTACTCTTAATATCAGCGTACTTATGAGATACAGCTACTGTGTCTCTATTCTCCAGCATCCATGCTAATCGCTGATTCATCACATATAAAGTGCCATCACCTTTTTTATATCGCACAGAGTTCACACTCAACAACACGTCCTCGGAAGACGTAGTCATGTTTATAAATCACCCAGCACAGGAATTAAATATACGGCTACCATAAAAAGTTGTTAAAAACAGTTTGAACTTGAGAATCCGTCTCAGTTCCGAAGGTAGGTATCAAATTGTTGGCTGCTTCCGGACCTTTCTATCCCAGTCTTTGAGTATGTCTCAGTGTATATATTGTATTTCATGGAATACATAAGCCGTTTTCGAGTCTAAATTCATATATGATACAATTTATTTTACTAAAAGCATTTCACAGTCCGTCAATCAACCATTGCCGAGTTTGACAAACTGACTGACCGACGGTGACGTCTGACTGACTAAACATGGTTTAGACTGGAAAGCCGCCCGAACAGCTTGAACTGACCAAAAAAAAATTGTTTGCAATGGAAACCTTATTCATTCCACCGGATATGACCTCTCTTTCCCCAATGAGCTAAGAATACCTCGAATGCCGCATTCAAAGCGGAATATTCCATGGCCACCAATCATTATTCCTTTCTGAACAAGGAATAATGATATTAAGACAGGAATAAGACATTGAGGGTAGTAATGGTGAACTCACATTTTTGTGTTCCAGTACAAAATGTAGGTGCCAGTAAAAGTTAGTAGCTTGCGTTCGTAGGTAAAAACCCTCTAGTATTACTACAAATACCCCTTGGGTGGTGCCAAGGGGGAGCAATTAAAAATAGCAGTAATGCCAAGTTCGCCTACAGTAGAAGTAGTGCTTTCTTCCGGTTGAAATACCCGCAGTATCGTTGAAATTACAGGTAAATGAAACGTAACATACCGTCTCGGGTGACGAGTGCATAAGGATGCGTTTTGAGTCAGAAGATCCAGGTCGTGTTTGCGTCACGTGGAATTCGAAATTTCAATTCCAGATCAGAAAACAGAATTAGGGAATCGAAAGTATGCGGCCAACCCTAGCATCAGGTGGACCTTCAGCTCGTGCCGTCATAACAGTAGTTTAAAAATAAAAAATACAGGATCATGAGACATCTCCCGTCTCAGAGAAGTAGGGTGCTGCACGATGCATCTTAAGTTTCATAGGAGAGTATCGAATCATTTTGCTGTTGTTTATAGGTGACAGTAACCACTTAACATCAGGTGGACTGTTCGTCCTGTCTCAAAAATAAAAAAAAATTAGGTTTCCGTACCCAAAGGTAAAACGGGATTCTATTACTAAGACTGTGCTATCCGTCTGTTTGTCTGTCACCACGCTGTATCTCATGAACCTTTATAGTTAGAGAGATAAAATTTTCACAGATGATGTATTTCTGTTGCCGCTATAACAACAAGTAATAAAATAAATAGTAATAAATCGTTACTTTTTGGCATCGACATAACTAAGTGGGGCTCCCATACAACAGACATGATTTTTTTGTCGTTTTTATTACGTTTAATGGTACGGAACTCTTCGTGAGCGAGTCTGACCCGCAGTTGGCCGGGTTTATTAAATATTAGTGTCATGTAATTTCTTATTTTTCAAATGTTATTATTATTATTAACTTCTAATAGATGGCGTAAAAATAGTCGAAATCTTTCGGTTATTGTATATTTCATTGGGTTCTAGACAATAGAGTGGCCCGTCCAGAATATTCAGGGTACAGCGTTTTTACCAGTCTATTGCAAAATTGAACGCTGTGGTTGTGACGCTGCACGCAGAAAACACAAACTGTTTATATATTTAGTTAATCAGACCGAGGTCATTGTTATCTTCGATTTCAGAACGGATCTTTTTATAGAATGGAAAAGATATACTTTTTAGTTTATGACTAAAATATATTTATGTTTAAAAAAAGTCTCATCCTCAATATCGATCCAATAATTACGCGAGCATATATTATAGGTAACCTCTTTAATTTCAAATTCTAATTTTGACTGTGTTTGTTCGTGTATGAATTTCCTTATTCTCGATTTGGCGACGTCACTTCAAATAACCATAGACATGTTTTGTGTGAACGCATTTTATGATACCGCCATTTTATTTAATTTTAGTGGCAGCACCGGACATTGACAGACAATCCAAAATGCAATCATGGCGCACGGGGTACTGTGTTTTTAGAATGCTGAGAAGTTTTTACGTAAACACTTCGTTGTTTTGCATTGTAATCAATCACAGTGTTTTTGTATTTTATCATTGATCATTTTAGTTTGTATTGAAGCATACATGTGTGTACCAAATTTGCAAATTTCGCCAGATCGGAGTCACGTCTCTGTACTACTAGACACTTGCAGGTACAAAAATCATGAGATTTGCTGTTTCAGAGCTCTCACGCTTTGTAATATGATTCTGACTCGTCGCAAGTATGAAGAATGGACTCGAGCGTGCGGACGATATGTATATAAAGATGAATTTTCGCATTAATTATGTTATATTCGTTCGTTCCAGATAACTTGGTGTCATAATGTCAGAGGCGTACGCCCGTGAAATACTGCGAAGGAATGTTGCGCAAATATGCCAAACAATAGGATGGAACGGCATAAACTCCACACCACTAGACATCCTGGTTCATGTGCTGGAGAAGTACATCAAGACCCTCGCCTCCCAGGCTTGCATGCACGCCGAACAATTTAACAGGACTGAACCAAATTTACATGACTTAGCATTAGTATTTAGTGATCTTCACATACAGCTGCCAGAGCTGTCGGACTATGTGAATTGTGTACCACCAGTACCGCCTCCAATCAGTGAAAAGTTTCCAAGATCTAAAGAATCTAATTTGAATTTTCTAAAACCTGGCAGTCATGAAGTGGTTACAAGGCCAATGCATGTTCACGAACACCTTCCACCCATGTATCCTGAGAAAGAAAGGGAAACACCTGCTGTTGCAGGCACAATTGAGATCCGACAGAATGGTATTGATAATGGTGAAAATAGCACAGCTTCATGTACAAGCCCTGAAATATCTGTCACGGATAGTCCAGAGAAAGGATCATCCAAGGACATATTTAAGAGACCAACTGACCCTATTTCTGCACCTAACAGCAAAAGACCAAGGTTACGCTTGGATGAAGAAGAACGAACCCGAGAAATTAGCAGTGTTATGATGACTATGTCTGGCTTCCTATCCCCTGCAAGGGAGGGAAAATTACCTGAAGCCCGTCCTCCCACAATGGTATCCGATAAACATTATGACAAACACAAAGCTAACTCACATCATGCAGGCATCATAAAACCACCAATGTTAGATAAGAGTGACAAAAAGTCTAAGAAAAATAAGTTATTAAATGGTAAAGTTATGAAGAGTAAGCGAAGAGATAAGAGTCATAAGGGTGAAAGTAGTAAATCTAAAGATAGTAGTAAATTGAATAAGTATCCTCCAGGATATCCTATAAAGAGTAAGGATGTCCACCCTATGCATCATAACCATGTGACCATGCCGGCGCCGCGGCCATTTCTACCACCATCACCGGCCGCTCGGCCGGTGATGGCGCCGCCGGTGCCACTTACTGTTCCTCTACCGGTTCCAGAACTGATAAGACCGGTCATTAAACAGGAACCCATTGATATAGACCCTACGCCACCAAAACCTACACCCTCAATCTCCCGGGAGGATGCAATACCTGTACCGAGGAAAATACCTATCTCTAAATCTCCACTTATAACTCCTTCGCCAGTATATAAGCCACCACCTTTGTCAAATTCATTACTACCAGATATTCCAATAAAGAAAGAGGTTATAGAGGAAGAAGTAAAGTTAGCATCTCAGCCTGATAGATCAAAGATTAATATATTTAAAAGGATATCGAACAAAGCTAAAGAAGATAAGACCACTCCTGAGGTTGTGCCTGAAAAACCACATTCTGACTTGATCTCAAGGTTACAGAACTCGGTGCATGATAATGCATTCGAAAGTAGATCCCATGATAACTTCAAACCCATGAAAACTGAGGACCCTGTTGTAAATAATAATGATAATAGTGCTGTAGATATGTCTAATGTCATAGATTTGAGAACTAATGAAGTGATAAGCGTTGATGATGATTCCCTTGATATGAGTCCATTACCTCTACAACGGCATCCGTTAGATGAACGGCGCCCTACTCTATCTATCAAACAGTCTCTGCAAGTTCCGTTTCCCAAAGATGTAGCTAGTGTCAGTCCGAAAATAAAGAAGGAGAAGAAACATAAAGATAAGAAGGATAAAGCAGCGAAACTAGAGGCAAAGATGCTAAAAAAGCAGCAACAACAGCTGTCCTTTGAAATAGCTCAAGCCCAAGCTCAAAAACAAAGTTTGAAAATGAACACCAAACTGGCTAAACCAAGTAGGCCAAAGAATGATAAAATGCCACAGTTGCCTCCCGGATTTCCGTTTTTTCCCGCCATGGCTTCTGGGCGAGGTATGATGCCTGGGCCGGGCTTAATACCCAACCCTGGTCTTATTCCCGGGGGCGATCTATTCGCTGGTCTAGCCAATAACCCCGCACTAAGAGGACTACCAAACTCAAGCCTGTTGACAAACCCATTTGCCTTAGGAACTGGAGGGCCGGGCTTAATACCAGGCCCGAGTTTTCTTCCCGGCGGTCTCAATCCCAATATCAGGAACCCTATGATGCCCATGGGCAACTTTCCACCTTCAAGATCTTCCATGAAAATACCTCCTATGCTTCGTCGTCCTAGCCTAGAGGTGATACCTGTAGACAACGATGACGACAGAGGGTCAAACAAATCTATGTCGCGAGACAAAGATCGAAATGATAAGCATAAATCTCAGACCATTCCAAATATTTTACAGAAAAACAAGAAGTCGCATAAAGATCACAAAGCGAGCTTATACAAAATGCCTCCGATACACCCCGATATAACTATCGAATTAAACCCTCCAAAAGAGCCTGTCAGGCAGGAATCTGTCAGACAGGAGCCAGTCCGACAGGAGCCCGTCCGACAAGAGACTGTTAGACAGGAGCCTGTCAGACAAGAACCTGTCAGATTAGAACCTGTCAGGCAAGAGCCCAGAAGAATATCGCCGGTACCTTCACGCCTGCCGACACCGCCGCCCCCGGCACCCGAACCAAAACCTGAACCGGAGCCTGTCCCGCCACCGGTTAGAGTGCCAACCCCTGAACATGTAGAAAGGGAAATCGAAAACTTAGAAAAGAAAAAGGCACACAAAAAGGAAAAGAAAGATAAAGACGGTATTAAAATCAAAAAGAAGAAAGACAAAAAAGATAAGAGCAAAGATAAATCTGAGAAAATCCGAGATAAAGAGGAACGGAAAGAGCTTAAAGATATAGAAAAGAGAATCAAAAAAGAGAAGAAGGAGAAGAAAAAAGAGAAACCTGTAGACGGAGTCGTTCCGAAATTGACGCTGAAGTTCAGTTCTTCAAACTCAAATTCACCGATGCCTCCGAGTTCACCCGACTTATTCAAACTGAATATTAAACCGGTGGTGAAAAAGGAGGATGATGAAGACTCGTCCATAAAGGAGGATTCTTTCTCGAGAGAGCACAGCAGATCGCCCGAATTGGCTCAGATATCGGCACTGGTGACGAGACCGCCAAAGCCAAAGCACTCGAAGCACAATCATGTGGCAGAAATCGAGACTAATTCCTCACCACCTCCGTCCGTTAGTTCCCCGACGAGGAAAAACCGACCCCCGTCAAGTAACAAGTACAAACGGTTACTGATCAAACCGATGTCGAAGAAGCACATGGACGAGTTGGATGACGACGACATATCCGACGAACCGACGACGGCGCCGGTTCCGACGTCGACCGGCCCTCTGCCGACACCTTTCTACGTAGACGACCATGGGAACAAAATTTGGGTATGCCCGGCGTGCGGGCGGCCAGACAACGGGTCGCCAATGATAGGGTGCGACGGATGCGACGGTTGGTACCATTGGGTATGCGTCGGCATCACCGAGGAACCGGGTGCGACAGAAGACTGGTTTTGCAAGTCGTGTCTCGCGAAGCGCGCCGCTATGGCGCTAGCGGGCGTCACGTCCGGCAAGAAAAGGGGCCGGAAACCCAAAGGGGAAAAAATCAGAGACTGTCATTGATACGGGACATTTGTTGAGATTAAGTTTTGAATTCACAGTTCAGGGCGCGATGTACGTGTGTGATTGTTAATGGATTATTGTTGAATGATATCATGAAAAATGTTTTCTTCATTTATAATGTTATATCATAGGCTTGAATTAAGTATAGATTAATAATTAAATACTGACATAAAATGTTGAACATAAAATATAGTGTAGTTACTTGTAATAATTACCATAATTTTTAATTATTTTGTTACGATTCCTCTAATTTCTCGTTCGCTCGTTAGATCAAGATTTTAAGCGAAGGCGAGCGTGATACACTACTCGCGTGTATACATAGATTATAATATAAGATTCTTTTTATATTGTACAAAAACTGAATTTACTTAAGAAATTGGTGATGTATAAAGTAAATGTAGTGAATATTTAATAAACAGAAAGAAGGCTGTATGTTTTTCAGTCGATATTTGAATATTTTCATATTATAATTTTAATATAACCCTGTTTTTTTTTTGTTGATTATAATATTGTTCCTTCAATTTTTGTACAGGGCTGGCACTTTGCACGGATGCCTAATTTTCAATTATTAAGGTTAGAAGAAAATTAAGTTACCGTGCTTATGTACCAGTCTCAAACATTCGACTAACTTGGAGGGAGGCAAATGTAAATTTTTAATTTCAGCCAGTGGCCAATTAAATTTATTGGTACTTGAATTGTCGTACGTTATTTTAAACTTAAAACCTATTAACACATCAAAATATAAGTTCGAAAGTTTGGATGAATGTTTGTTACTCTTTCACGCTCAAATGGCTCTACGGATTTCATTAAATTTGATACCAGGATAGCTTACATCCTGGATTAACAAACTATTTTTATCCCTAAAAAAAGTCATCCCGTGGGATGGCGGGGCGCAGCTTAATATAAATATAATATTTTCGAACTTACATACCTCCTATCTACCTACACATCAAAATATTGAAATGATCCAAATCAATGACTGGGGTTTAGTTGGAAGTAGCTCTGCCCCACTCAGGCAGTGTTTTGCTTGACCTAGTATGTAATATATTATCTATAAAAAAATTACTATATTAGTATTCTATCAGTTATCTAGTTCCCGTACAAGCTATGCTCAGTTTGGTACTAGATGGTGTTGTGTCCATATAAGCTACCTGCTAAAAGTCCTACGAATCCATTTGAGTCCACGTTGGCCGTCACTGGGAAACCATTTTTTTATGTAGAGAATGTGACGAGACGAGCTGAAGTTTCACCTGATGACAAGTGGCTACCTCCGCACATAAACACAGTTAAACGACTTAGGTCCTTCCCGAAGTATGAAAAGACCCAGTGGCAAATTTACACATTTGCCGCCAGTATTCAAGTTAGTAGGGGCGGCAAAATTATTCAAATATTGCCGCCCCTACTAACCTCTTTAGGTCGATCATATTTTTTTTGTCATGCATTGACATTAAGATTTGTGTTATCATCTTAGACCACCTTTTAATGTAATTAGTATGATTTTGAAACATCCAATGATTTAGTTAAAATTGCACATTGGGGTAGTAGTAATACAACTTACTCAATAATGTAAGAACAATATATTCAATTATCTCTGGATAATTTAAGTTCAATCCGGATAATGATGAAATTCAATAACAAGATAGGCTTACAATACCTTTTTACGTGATAACTGTCTCGCTTTCTCAACACCTCTGCAAATTCTAGATTGTCGTTGCAACTTCTAAACAAGTTTTTCAATTTGCCGCCAATTAATAAAGCACTCGCATTGGTGTGTTCCGGAGGAAGGGGGTAGGTGGCGGTGAATCACATACGCAAGAGACGTAACATTCCCGTCTCGCGTGACGGGTGTGACTTGGGTCTTCTCATCCTTCGGTCGGGGAGGACCTTAGTGGTATTGCTGTTATGTGCGGAGGTAACCATCAAGTAGAATTCAGCTCATCTCGTCAACTTTTAAAAATATAGGTACTTAAGTATATGAATAACGAAATCTATACATACCTACTAGTAGTATCTAGTACTAGTATCGCAACCGAGGGTCAGTACCCTGACAGTCCCTGTTTCACAAGAGCAACTCTATGTAGCAGTAGAACTTGTGCCAAGTTCATCCAGAGAAATACGACCACTAGTCCTGGTAACCCGCCGTCTGGCACTTGTACACTGAATTCGCTGTTTCGGTCGAGTACATCTCCGTCTACCATGTTCCGGCCGGAAATCGAACTCAAGAGCCCTCGCTTCGGGGCAGGGCTACTACAACTAAGCCACGGAGGATCGGAGACCTTGTGTTGTTTATGAGCGTCACTAACCACGTAACATCAGGTGGGTTGTCAGCTATACCCACACTATAGTCACAAAAAATTACTATTATCAAATTATGCTGTCAAGTCACCCATTTGACATGAAGATGCAATGACTCGCTCCATTAAACCTCAGCAATGCACTGGACATAGGTCCACATACGACTTGTGGATATTCCACATGTTCGTCAATCTCACGATTATCTACAGCTCAAGTCGTGTTTTCATAAAAAAAGTAACACCAATTCATATAATACTTTATAGTAGCAACACAAGCCAAAATATATAATTAAAACTAAACAATGCGGTCATGGATTTCCGGAATAAATGGAGATGGATGGTAGGAGTACTTATACTGTACTTATTATGCTTCATCCAAGCTACCCAGGTCCGAAAATTCCTGTAACAAATAGTTTCAAACACATAACATTCATGTGTGCCCTACGGGCTTTTAGTGTGGGGTCATCTAGCACTTTTGGTTACAGGCGTCTGAAATAAAAATTTGTCTACAGCTGTACCAACTTCGGTGAAGTTCTTCATTATAAGGTCAGGACTATAATCATATTTAGTAAACAGAAATACTGGAATTTGTTTATTTTACAAAACAAGCGATAACGAAGCTACTGATAGTATAATACAAGTGAAATGCAAACAGCCTTTTAAAATCTCTAGATGACAACTTCTAAAGCTGTTCTATAATCTGGTTGATCACTGATCAGTGCTGGCTGTTCTACGATCCTATGACACACAAAAGTCAATACAAGAACAAAAACCCTTTACAACTTAAAGGTAAATTCACATAACTAATACTCTAGTTTTTACTGGCCGGGGCCGTTGGAGGTATGGTTACTGGAGCGACCTTCTCTTTGTTCCAATTCTTCAAACCCTCCGGTAAAGTAGTGTCTTCGTCCAAAGAGCCCGTGCCTTCTACAAACTCCTCATAAGTACTCTTTTCAGGGAACGGACGAGGTCCTAGAAGCTCAATCATGTCGTCCCTACTCAAAATCTCCTGTTTCAACAACCTTTCGGCAACTTTCGTAATATTATCCTTATGTTTCGTCAAGAGATGTGTCGTGTGTTTGTGCGCGGTGCCGATAAGATCTCTGACTTCTGAATCTATCAGCTCCGCTGTTTTCTCCGAGTAAGGTTTGTCGACGACCATTTCGCCCGGTTGAGGCATTTCGAACGACACGTTACCAACTTTATCGTTCATTCCGTAGTGAACGATTTGTGCGTACGCGCTTTGGGTTATTTTCTTCAAGTCATCTTGAGCGCCAGTTGTGATTCTCCCGAAGAACAGTTCCTCGCTCACTCTCCCTCCTAAAGTCATACACATGCGGTCGAACAATTGCTCTTTGCTGTATAGGTACTGTTCTTTTGGGAGGTACTGGGCGTATCCAAGGCCTTTTCCTCTCGGGATAATGGAAACTTTCAGTAAGGGGTCGGCATGTTGAAGGAACCATCCGGCGACTGCGTGGCCAGCTTCGTGGTATGCCACGATCTTGCGTTCTTCTGGCTGGAGGACGTTGGATTTCTTCTCCATGCCAGCTACGACCCTCTCTATGGCTTGTTCGAAATTTTTCATGTTGATATTGTTCGCTAACTCTCTGGCTGCGATAAGGGCGGCTTCGTTGCACACATTAGCTATATCGGCTCCCGTGAATCCTGAAAATTTGGAGGCAAGTATAAAAAGGTTTACCCAAACATGTACATTTTTAGTTTCCTGGCCAAATAACAAAAACGAGACTATCTTGTACGTTTGTAACAGCTGTATACTATTGACTTTATAATTGATTTAGCGGTAGCACTTCAAACATATATGAAAACAAAAAGTCCAGTGCACATATAATATTATTATATGTGCACTAGACTTTTTCTGGAGTATTCGATATAGGTCTTTTAAAATACAAATACAAATACAATAATATACATATAATTTAGGTAGATGATGATAGAATAACACAATTAAACTAAATACTGTTTATATGTAGCAGCGGGGTATGCTACGCGGCCACTTCCCAATATGTGTAATTTTCATTTAACTAAATTAATTCTGTTCTAAGTACGTATTTACCACATTCTTTTTTACCACCTATATTTTTGTCATGTACGAAAACTCATATATGTTTTATGACACTAACTAACTTTAGTTATGGAACTAAGGTACCAACTTTATCCTTTTTCAGAGATAGGCGGGAGTTGACACAAAGTATTCATAAGTATTCCAATTTTCTTCCGCGAAATTGCGACGGCCCGATTCCAATTCTAAGGCCGTGTTACGTCACAGCTATTACGCGGCCTTGCCGAAAATTGATGTTTTTTGAAGTGAAATTGAAACTTTTGATATTTAAATTACATTTCCTTATAAGAATGCACAACTGATTGGGTATATCAGTATTGTACAACGATAAATCAACAAAAGTATGCCAAAAATTAGTTTAAAAAAGAAATCAGACTGGACTGGCTACTGCGGTAGTTCCATACCGCCATGTCCTGGCGTATCGCAAAGAAAGGCGGAGCATCGAGTGTTCCGCCTTTCTTTGTCTCAACAAGGTGAAGGGTCCGGAGTCCGGAAACGGATAGCCGCGGCGGGAGCGCGGAAGTAGTGTGCCAACGTTCCCGTGTTCCCGCCACTGGAGTTTTATTGGGTAATTGACACATAACCGCTCCATCTCCCCGTGGCAGAGCGGTTTCCCAATGTATTTCTCCTTGAGATTCGCTTGCGGTTTGAGGCAACGCGGCATGTTAGGTGATATTTAACGAGCCAACGAAACGAATGTCTTTGCTCTTATTGCAATCGCCACATTGACGCTTAATGCAGCTCTGCATAAGTATTATACTCATGCAGGCTAATCGTGCTAATCGCGCATCGGCAGAGTTACCTTTAATTAAGTCACAAAATACCTTGCGTGAACTTGGTGCATCAAGCAACTCACCAAGTGTGCGGGAGTTAAGTTGATTTTTAACTTTTGATTAAATTTTTGTACACTCAAAAATTTATCAATATTTTTAACAGACTTCAAAAAAGATGTGGTTTACTTAAGCCATGTTGTTTTGTATTTTTTACTGGTTTTTTTTTGGACCAATTTGGATTTAATTTGGCAGGATATAATTCCGAAGTGAGAAACAAATGAATTCTTATTGAATAGTAAATTGATTTAAAATTAGTCAATAAAATAAAAACATTAGCAATATAACTTGTTTTTATCAAGTAAATACTAAATTAATCAGCAAATGTTTCGTCAATGTGCCTCAAACCACAGGTTTACCTTATTTGATAATTGGTTTCTCAAGTACGGCTATAAGTGATTATGATTTAATGTATAGCTACCTATTGTATTTTTTTTGCTTATGATATTGAATTTTATTAATGAAAAGAATTTTTTTATTATTGAGGTCCTCTTGAGTTCCTATTATTCTATTTTATAGGTTTCTTGTATGATTTGATTACTGATTAGGGACCATTTAGGCTTTTAAAGCTAGATTGTTAGTAACTCTGTCTATCACCAGGTTTGTTTATGTATATCGCGGTAGTTAAATTTTCTTACCTGGTGTAAGAGCGGCCATCTTTCTGGCCAAATTCTCCTTATTTAATGTAGTCTTCAACGGCTCTAAATGTACTTTAAAGATTGATGCTCGGCCCTTTATGTCTGGCGCAGGCACAAAGATTTGTCTGTCAAATCTACCTGGCCTTAACAATGCTTTATCTAGGATATCTACCCTATTAGTTGCAGCGAGGACTACTACATTTGTTGTTGTGTTAAAGCCGTCCATTTCAACAAGCAACTGGTTAAGAGTGTTCTCTTGCTCAGAATGACCTCCGAAACTGCGGCCTCCTCTTTTCCTGCCAACAGCATCAATCTCGTCAATGAATAGGATGCATGGAGCGTGTTTACGAGCCATTGAGAACATGTCACGGACTCTGGAAGGTCCCACACCGACAAACATTTCCAAGAATTCAGAACCAGATACAGTAAGAAAGGGAACGTTGGCTTCTCCAGCTGTAGCCTTCGCAAGTAAGGTTTTACCTGTACCAGGCGGCCCTGTCAGTAAAGCTCCTTTTGGAATCTTAGCTCCTAAGTCTATGTACTGTTGGGGGTTCTTCAGGAAATTAACAAATTCCATTATTTCAATTTTGGCTTCTTCACAACCCGCAACATCTTGGAATTTGACCCCAATGTCAGTTGGGTTTATCAGTTTGGCAGTGGACTCCATGACACCTCCGAAAAGACCACCACCTTTGCGGCCTCCCCCACCCATCATGTTTGCGGATCTTCTCATCATGTAGATTAAGAAGCCAATAATTAGGAGGGTTGGTAACATTCCAGTCAAACTAGAGGCTTCAACCTCGGTTTTGTAAATGACTGGCACAAAATTGGGAGGCTCAATACTCATATCAACTTGCGCATTTTCCAAATTTCTCTCAAATGAGTCTACACTTCCGATTGCAAACCATATAATTTTACCTTCTAGCGCTGAGCCTTGCAATCTTACTCTGACCCATTTCTTATTGATAACTTCTAATTTTTCTACAAGGCCTTTATTGAGATAGAGGTTGACGAAATCTCTCCAGCTGATTTCTCTATATCGCAATTCGAAATAAGCAATTGATGCCAGAAGGGTTACGACGCCAATGGCGCCGAACATCATCCATTTCTCCTTGTCTTGGCCCTCGTAAGGGCCGCGGCCGCTTCCTCCTCCGGAAGAATTACTTGAAAACATATTCATGTTCCATTTGTCAGAGCTAGATTTCGACGGCGGGGGAGATGATTTTGAAGGTGCAGGAGCCCCATCTTTCTCTGGAGTTTTGGCCTGTTTACCGCTACCAGGCTGAAAGTATTTCTCGAAGCCTTTTGGCGGCTTTTTACAAAACTCGTACCATTGATTTAGTACAGTATCTAGAGCAGGTACACCGATTGGCTGAATTCTAGAACCACTGAAATGGAGCTTCGATAACTGCGACTGTGTTAACCTCAAGCCTTTCCACATACTGCAAGAATTTAAATTATTTGTAGCACTTGCTATTACTCTAAAAATTGCACAATTCAATCAAAAATTATATCATTAGAAGTTGACGAGAAATCATGACAAACATGGTTAGAAATTCTGTCAAAATCGAATGATGGACTCTGGAAAGAAAATTTGACAATTCACTTTTTAGAAACAAGCAGCGGAATTGGCATTCATTCTACTTTATTTAAATCCGATAAAAATTCTACTGACTCACACTAAATTGATTGATCGTGTATTTTGGGCCTTAAACCAGACTTGCATGTCATGTGTGCTTTCCAATGACCATAAATTAAGATTATACTTCGATTTTCGTAACTGAAAACAAACAATAAAAATCCTAGGTTTCGTTCAGAAATTGGTAAAATTAAAATAATCACAGTAAACTGATTTAGATATATAGTCTGAAGCTATGATCGGTTGGTGCAAAATAAAGGATTATTAAATTAAAATTGGTTTCTTAAAATTACGTAGTCAACCAAGGAATATACACTATATTAATTATTTAACATTTTTTTGTTACGATTTATATTGTGAAATGCAGTGTGCATTTCGAACGAAATTTTCTAGACATAATCTATCTTACAAATAAAATGAAATTTTAAGAGATTTTCGATTTTATGACCATACTGACCATTCCAAATCATCAAATTAACAAAATCAGTGCAGTGTTGGATCTATACCTCAAGTTGAACTACTGTGAAGTGCTTCTAAACTGAATCGCCAGTAAATAGTGCAATGGATCCAGACGAGTCCGAAGGCAGTAATAATCATGGGAAAAGGCCAGGATCATCGATCCTGCAGCCAAGCCCGAAAATCCCAAGATTGGCTGGCCAGTCCAGCGCTAGTCCTAGCGCGGTGCCGGAAGAGCTGCCGAGTACAAATACTCCACCAACTCCAACAACTCCACTAATTCGAACAACTCCAGCAGTTCCACCACCTCGAGCAATTCCACCAACTCGAGCCATTCCACCAACTCGAGCAATTCCACCAACTAGAGCAATTCCATCAACCCGAGCAACTCCAACTCGAGCAACTCGAGCAACTCCACTGACTCGATCATCTCCAGTAATTCGAGCAACTCGAGCAGTTCAAACAACTCCAGTAATTCCAGCAGCTCCACTACTTGGATCGTTATATCAAGGCACTCCAACATATCGAGCCACTCCAATATCTCGAGCACTTGGACCAATTCCAAAACCTCATCCAACTCCCCACTTACAGATGCCAGATATAGAGTACAGTATTAATAAACTTCCACCTCCTGGAACCCCCGTGTCGGATAAGTATGTTCGAAAGGCAGGTCCTTACATACTGGGCCCTAAATTGGGCCCAAGTCCAGTTAAGAGTATCATTCAGTGCATGGCACGAAAGCAGGGGACAAATGAATTCTACCAGGTAAACATCTTAAGCTTTCTCATTCATCTGTCCTTATTCATTTGATGAGTGACAGGATAGGCTGAGGATACACTTGATGTTAACTGTAGAAAAAGTTTTGGCAATAAACCCTTGTAGCATTCAGTTTCTTTTTCTTATAACCACATTAATATGAATCCTATAACTTGTATTGTAAATAGTTATTTTACTTTTTGGATATTTGACTAATCTATACTAATATTATAAAGCTGCAGTGTTTATTTGTTTGTTTGTTTGAACGCGCTAATCTCTGGAACTACTGGTCAGATTTGAATGATTCTTTCAGTGTTGGGTAGTCCATTTATCAAGGAA
This sequence comes from Aplocera efformata, assembly GCA_921293045.1. Classification (NCBI taxonomy): domain Eukaryota; kingdom Metazoa; phylum Arthropoda; class Insecta; order Lepidoptera; family Geometridae; genus Aplocera; species Aplocera efformata. Next base: position 7,882,657 of record OV121057.1, read on the forward strand.
GGCTTTGTTTTTTTTTTTCAAAATTAGGGATCCGTAATTTTGTAACACAAGGTGTAAAATCGAAAACCTATTTTTGCGTGCGCTGTTTCCACGGAAACGAGAAAAACGCGGGTGAAACCGCGGGGCACAGCTAGTTTTACTATATTTTCACTGGCCTCACAGCTCAGTTGGTAGTAGCTCTGCCTTCTGCATTGCAGGTCTTGGGTTTGATTGCCACCCAGGGCAAGTGAAACAAACATTTGTTCTGTGTCTGGTTGTTAATATGTATTATATTACAAAACAACAGTACTATTCTATCAGTAATTAGCTTGCCAAAGTACTAAATATGCTTAGTTTGGGGCTAGATGGACATGACACTGTGTAAAATGTCATTATTTATTTATACTGAATTGTATTCTTAAAGGATACATGCCCTATAGCCAAACGTTTTTGTATTACCCATAGATTTTTTATCAAAATTAGATCAATAGTTTGGTTGGTAATTCAAAATAACTGGAAAAAATATGTCTCCCAGTAAACTATTTTGCTTAAGTCGTTACTAAGTTTTTTTTTCGATTTTTGAATCAGATATCCGACTGTACCGTGCAGATATACTTTCAAATGCAAAAGCTGTTAGTTTGACATTGATTTGTATAGGTAAACAAATTATAAATTTCCAGTTAAAAATACTAACAATGAAGAGTGACAATCAGTCGGAGACACAGGACGACAGGCAAGGCAAGATGCTACTGCACACGGAATACTCCTTGCTGTCCCTGCTGAAAAAACAGGAGGGGGTGATACAACATCATGGCTTTTTCAAGGTAAGAAATAAGGCAAGATCAGAAAAACCTATTATATAAATTTTTTTATTTTTACGATAAAAAGATGCAGCTTTAGCATCTGAAGCAAGTTATGCTCAGTTGTTAGTAGCTCTGCCTTCTGCGGTGTAGGTCATGGGTTCGACATAAGTTTATTCTGTGTCTGGGTGTTAATATGTATTTACAAATAAAAAAGTATTATAAGTATTCTATCAGTTATCTAGTTCCCATATTACCCCATTCTGCGTGAAATATATCCATGAATATTTATTTATTTCTATCTATCTAACTTTTTCATAGGACAAAGCTTTAGAAGAAGCGGTTAACCGATATGGCCCTGGCAACGTCTTCACCGGTCGTGTCCGACAACGCCTATTCCTAGTCCTGGACTGCGTGAGTGCCCACCAGATTACCGAAAGGGGATCGGAGCTGATCAACCTTCAGCAGTATGTCACCAGGGTCAAGAGGGTTCCGGAGAGGGAGGCGTTGCCGATATTCTTCGATATCGTGCGGGTGGTCGCTAGCTTGCACCGGGTGAGTGGATAACCATCTAGCTTCTACTGAATATCTTTCATTTCTTATTTCTTGACCTTCTTGACCCCCAACAATTTTAACTAGTGATTGATTTTAAAAATCTAAATATCTGCCTTTAATACTTTCATCACTATAATAAATAAACGTTTACACACTCATACCTCTGCACTAGGATTCCCTGCAGAAAACAACACAACACAAGACAAACACCCGAGAACAAACTTCATGATCATCACACAAAGTGTGACCAGCCGGGAATCGAACCCGGGACGCCTTGCTTTGTAGGCGGGCTACTACCACTAAGCCAAGGAGCCGTCATGGAAACATCAAAGCAAAATACGAAATTTCGTTTACTTCGATGATATATTTTTTCTAGTTATTTTGATTAACAACCCAACTATAGGAACTACTATAAAATTGATGTAATTTTGATGAAAAAAAACAAATGACGCAGTTTTAATCCGACATTAAAAACAAACTATTTCATAACCTCCTGTTTTGTTTGTTGAATATAGGGGAGAAGTTACTATTTTGCCTCAACAATGGAATATATGAGATTGTTATGGGACCACATTAGTTAGATACATCAAACAACAGAATCATCATGGAATCATCCAAATTGGTACACGAATACAATCATACTCTTAACCAACGTTAAAACAGAAATAGTACACAGCATGATTGAGAAATTGCTTAGTTTTGAAGAAATTGTTGGATCGGCTGTTTTTGGTTTTGACCTAGATAGCAGTCATAGGACTGACACGACCTTTGACCTAGAAACATACTGTAGGTAATACCTATCCTGGTAAGAGGGCGTGGCTCGCCCGTTCGCTCAACGCCGTTTATTATTACGGCCAAAGTTTATATTCAAGTAACATATCACTAAAGTTTACCATAGCAACATTTTTATTTGTCAAAAAGGCCTATACTTTTATTTTCTAGATAATAATGTTGCAATGATATCTATTTTAGGAACATGTTAAATAGTTTCGTTATTTATAATACAAGCTACGCCCCGTTAAAAAGTCCCGTTGTTAAAAAGTCAATATGAGACGAGGGAAAAAAACGGTCTTCACTTTTTCGGGATTAAAAGTATCCACAAGGGTACGAGATACGTTCATTTTAATAACAAATTACATCCAAATCCGTTGAGGCGTGAAGACGTAACAAACATAATAAATACATACAGACAAACTTAATTTTAATGTTAATATTAAAGTCTCAGGAGAGTTTTATTTCATACAAAATAGGAATAAAAGCCAAAAGCCAAAAAAAAACCCCGCTCGCCTCGCGCGATTGATCGTAATTAAACACAAAAGAAGTTATGTTCTAATTTAATCCACGGGAATTACTGAATTGTAAAAAAATATTGTCAGATATAAATGAAACTCATTATTTAAATATACATTTCTTATTTAAACATCAAAGACACATTTCATTGCGATACAAATGATCGCTATGTAAAAACAACATGTCCGTGTAAGAGACGAAACTTTTGACATACATTTGAAACTAGATGGCGCCACTATGACTTTAGCACGCGCTATCGTTGCGTTTTGAGCGAGGACTCTCCTCGGAACGGAACGGTGGCTTGGGTTAACTTTGCGCAGAGGCAATATCGTAACCAATGAGGTTTATCCGAGGTGCGATTATTGCTAGTTGAAAACTTTACCAATACCCCGCCAAGTGGACGTGAAATACCGTCCGCTACGGCAATTTTTGTACGGCCGTTGAGGCTTAATAATGTTCTAGAGAATTCGAAATCCGAATCAAATTTATCTGTTAGATTTGCGAAGAGCGAATTAATAGGTAGTTATTTTTGGCTTGTATTTTATATTTTCAACAGGTTGTCAGTTATCAATTCGGCTTTTTTTTTATAGTCTGTTTCCTCATTTCTTCGACATTTATCATTTGTTTGTCGTAGCGGTGGGTATTATTGTCTTTTTTGCGTATGAAATCGAAACTTTATAATGATGTTTATCAGTTTGTTATATTTCGGAACTGTATATTTCTTGTATTCTTGGCGGATATACTTATGATTATATTTAAACTCATGACGTTCCGGTATACACATAAATAGTATACATAGAATAAAATATAATTATTACATACCTATTTTTACTAAATTTAATAATATCGAAAAATTATCGATTTCGTTAGTCATTTATTGTACTGGAATTGACAAATGTAGAAAAATTTAAAAACTTACAAAAAGAATATGTTCTGTGGTAAGGATCGAACTCGGGGTCATCTGTGCAGCAGGCGGGTGTTCAATTACCGAGCCATATGAGTGATTTGAGTAAAATTTCGACAGAATTGTTATAAGGTTCAAAATTTTACAGATAACTTTGCTATCTCTTTCACTCAACACCTACTCCCTCGTTTCTTCGAGCGAACATACGCTGAGTCAAGGAGTATTTTGCTATATTATAAACGTGCGGTCGATATCGCTCGGTTTGTTTCGATTAATGTCCTTGAATACAATATTTAAACATTGAAGTGGGTTTTTCGTTTTTTAACCGACTTTAAAAAAGGAGGAGGTTCTTAATTCGGATGTTTATATAGGTACTCGTATGTTACGGGCATAACTCCGTCTTATATAGACGCATAATTTCTTTGTGCGAAAATAGTGTTTTACTTCAAAGGATTCGATTTCAGATTGATCCCATAATTTTTTTTTATTTAAATCTTCAATTGTTTGATTGTTTAGTCAGATTAGCTGAAAAAGACACGGTCGTCCAAGTAAACGAAATTGCGTGTTTTGCTTTCCTGTGACTTTTCTTCGCCCGTTGTATACCTACCGATTTGGATGTTTGTTTATTCAAATACGGGCGAGAAATAAGGGATTAGAGTCGTTTTTTTTTAATCTGGTATTTTGTTATATCTGTCGGTTGTCATACAAATGTCATTATTGTTTCAGAAAAACGTGGTGCACAGAGATTTGAAGCTTGGCAACATTGTCCTCAACCAGAAATCGGGACGGGTTATACTGACAAACTTCTGCCTGGGAACCCATTTGGGCAGCGATAGGGACCTCTTGAAGGACCAGAGGGGTAAGACGACCAATATTATTATATATATTAATATTTAATACATATTAAATATTAAAGACTAGCTAAAGTATAAAAAAATTGGGGGGTCCAGTTGCTCGCGTCTATAGGTGTAAGGATACCGTTAATAATAGAACATAGAAATCTAATAATAGAATTTTTCTATTTTATATGATGTTGATTTACTATACCGACAGCAAAACACTCGTATCAGCAATTAGGTATATTTAAATGTTGCTTGTATATTGATTTTGTGTGTGTTACATAAAATATTTTCTATACTATTTTCAATGATGTTGATTTATTGTACCGACAGCAAAACACTTCATTCCAGGGTCCCCGGCATACATCTCCCCCGACGTGCTCCAATGCAAACCGTACCTGGGCAAGCCCTCTGACATGTGGGCTTTGGGCGTCGTCCTCTACACCATGCTGTATGGCCAGTTCCCGTTCTGCGATACAAGTCTTCCGCAGTTGTTCACCAGGATTCAGGCAGCCAATTATAATATACCACCGTGAGTTGCCAACTATCATTAATATATAAATTCAACATTTCACACAGCATCATCATGTTATATGGGAACTAGAAAATATAGTAAACCGCCGTGTGTTGCCAACTAATATGAATAAACAAATTTGTGGACATTTTACGCAGCGTCATCCCAAACTAAGCATAGCTTGTAATATGGGAACTAGAAATATAATATACCAAAAAAATCTTATTTATCGCAATCCATGTTACAGGACCCAATTGAGTTGCAATGGATTATATTGTACATTTAACTAATATGTTTAGATATTAATTATACGTTGATTACATGATAATAAGCTCAATTTATAAGCCAAAATTTTATTGTGCGTGAACGCAAAACAAGCAATGAAACTTGTCAAACATTTTACTTACATCGTTTCTTATAGCAATCAACAAAAATATTGCGATTGAATTTAATAAATAAACCTAAACGTTAACACACTCATACCTCTGCACTAGGATTCCCTGTATCGCAGATGGCATGGACGAACACAGAAACACAAGACAAACACCCAAGACCCGAGAACAAACTTCATGCTCACCACACAAAGTGTGCCCCGGCCGGGAATCGAACCCGGGACCCCTCGCTTCGAAGGCAGGGCTACTACTAAGTAAGCCTGAATAAACGGCTCCGTGGATTAGGTTGTCCTGCCTTCGAAGCAGCCTAGGTTCGATACCCAGCCGGGGCACACTGTGTGTTGTTCATGTAGTTCGTTATCGGGTCTTTTGTTTTTGTGTTATACATGCCATCTGTGCGAATCCTAGTGTCAACGTAACATACAAGTTGATCAACAATCGCATGTTGAATGTTTTAATCCCCCGACAAAAAAGAGGGGTGTTATAAGTTTTTAGTGTGTATGTCTGTCTATGGCATCGTAGATCCTAAACGGAACCAATTTTGATGCGGGTTTTTTTATTTGATTGCTGACGTCATCTGGTCTTAATTTATAACGATTCAGGCGTTTGAAGATTATCAGCTGATTACCATTTACCATTCAGGGGTTTGCATATTATGCGTAAAATGATTTTGCTGGTGGAAACATAGAGAAAGCCAAACTCAGAGAAAGCCAAACTGGCAGGATATTGGTTTACTGTTAAGAACTATGTTGCTGCGTGACATGCTCTGTGAACCAATGCATGGTTTTACTATTGCAATGTCCCAATTATGTTGGAACACGTGCATTTTAAGAAGTCACCTATCACCTGGGGGGTCCAGTTGCTCGCGCTCGTATGTGTGTACCCTTTGTTTCCCTACGCCTCTTGAGTGGTGCTAAAGGAGCAACCAAATGTAGCAGTAGAACTTGTGCCAAGTTCGTCCGGAGAGGTACTGCCACTACACCTGGAATCTGTCGCCATGCAGTAATGCTCGCGTTACTGTTTCGGTGGAAGGGTTTGGGTGCCGGTGAAATAATACGCATGAGGCGTATCATCGCCATCTCGGGTGATGGATGTAAGATATATATTTTTATTATACTGAGTCGCATTACTGTTGTCATTGGCGGGGGTCGCCACTTACCACCAGGTAGGCTCTCAGCCATTTCCGTCACATATTCACATAAAAAAAACTTAGTTCAGAAAACCATATAGAACGCTACTTATACTGCCAGTTTGATGACTTCAATGGAAAAGTCTTGTTTATTCCATTTATTCTCAGTAGAACTGTTGAATTAACTCCTAGTATTTTGGTCACCACATTCGTAATTGTGTGTTAAGTGATACATAAACGTAATCCAAAGATTATTGATATGTTGATTCAAATAATTGCTATCGATTTCGATGTCAAAATAGTCCGTCCTCTGGATGAGTTTCTGTGTAGAAGTTCAATACCATTATGGGTTTTTCGTTGGTTGCTTTGACTTCGATTTTTTGCTTGAAATGGACTGTGAGATGTCCAGGGGTACAGAGGCTGACTTTCAATCTGAAGGTCGCTGGCTCCAACCCACACGTGCACCAATGATAAAAACATCGTGAGGAAACCGGCATGTCTTAGAACCAAAAATTCGAAGGCATGTGATGTCAATTACCGAGAGTAGGCCGGTGTTCTTGCAGTGAGAACATTAGAGGCTGATACGGTACGGTACCCACTATGAATTTGACGTTGAATATGATAGAAATTATATGATAGATATGATAGAAATCACTTAACATATAATCGTTCTGTTGACCAAACTGCTGGGCTTTCTGTCCTGGATTGTTCTGACGTTTGATTTAATTTTGGAATAGTCGCCAAGCTGCCGCGCCTGTCAGAACGTAAGTGAATTTTAAGACATATTTTCTCTAGAAATTGTTAATTATTATAATTAATAGATAAATATTCACGGCCATTATACACAGCGCCATCTAGCCCCAAACTAAGCATGGCTTGTAATATGGGAACATACATAATAGATAGATACATATAGTACTATTTTTTTGTATATAAGTACATACTTATAATACTTATTAAACACCCAGACACAGTAAATTAATTTGTAGAAGTAGAACTTGTGCCAAGTTCGTCGGTAGAAGTACTGCCACCACACCTGGTAATCCGCTGTCAAGCAGTGGGGCACTCGCGTTGTGTTCCGGTGGAAGGGTGAGGATGTCGGTGAAATTAATTAAATTGGCACTTGAGGCGTAACATTCCCGTCTGAGGGTGACGGACGCAACGATGCGACTTCGGTCTGCTCATGCTATGTAGGGAAAGAGCTGAGTCGTATTTTTGTTATCAGGTGGACCGCCTTTCCGTCCAGTTAATAAAAATTCGGGGGGTGAGGTAAAAATAAGCGCTTACGATTGGCTGGTCAATATATAATGTGCCCAGTACCTATTAGGTTATGGGTCCATGAACCACAAAACACTTTGCACAAGAACGAGAAATCACTACATAGTATAAAACAAAGTCGCTTTCTCTGTCCCTATATCCCTATGTATGCTTAAATCTTTAAAACTACGCAACGGATTTTGATGCGGTTGTTTTAATAGATAGTGTGATTCAAGAGGAAGGTTTATATGTATAATACACTAGGAAGTCACCCCGGCTTCGCACGGGTAGTTTCTGATACGACACTGATGCTTTACTAACCGTGCGAAGCCGGGGCGGGTCGCTAGTAAGGAATAAAAGTATTGGTTTTATATGATTTTAAAATCAGTTACTTGTTTTTATAATCAATATGGTGTTAACAATTTCAACAATTTCACCACTAAGGTAATAAAGTATTGAAATCGATCGATCGCTTTCGTGCTTTTGAGAGCACATTAAAGTGTCGATCTCGACTATAATAGTCGATAAGGCTTTCTTTTGAGGGTTTCTTGTAGATATTTATATCCTACATAAATAAATTAACTACAAGAAAGCTTTGTAGGTTATTTAGGATGTTTTTTATTCCCCATGGAATGTCGGATAGGGTTTGAACAAGCGCTAAACTTAGTTTTAAGAACGCATGCTCTCGTCGACTTATTTATTTTAAAAAAGAAATTGACGTTTCCATGTAATTTTTAAGAATTCAACGGAAATAAAGACAACTTTGAACTAACCTTAACTTAACTTTGAACTAACTTAAACCAGACGATTCAAATAGTATCCATATATAGTGTATTGAAAAGTGTATAATTGTTGTTTCAGGGATGGTAGCTCTGTGCTGTTAAGTGAGGGCACAGTATTTCTGATCCAGAGACTTCTGGTCAAAGATCCTCGACACAGATTGCTGGCAAGTGAGGTGAGCATAAGCTTTGCTTAGTTTAAGGTTTTGATAATGTTAAAAGTAAGAAGAAACCCTAGGATGGTGGATGGCAGAAAGGGGACATGGAGAGCTGAATTTATCTGCCTCTTTGAGAGTAGTGTCTAGCAGTGGACTAAGAAATAGTAAGAAATATTCATGGATGTACCACAGCGCCATCTAGACACAAACTAAGCATTGTTTGTGCTATGGGAATCAAACCAAGACAGGCGGCTCCGTGGCTTAGTCGATAGTAGCCTTTGAAGCGAGGGGTACCGGGTTCGATTCCCGGCCGTGGTTTGTGTGTGAAAAGTTGGATGGTGGAAAAACAGCATTTATTTTCTAGAAGAGACGAAAAAAGGAGATTTCAAAATGTTATTTTTAGATATGTGGGAACATTCTTAAAAGTTTTTTGAGAAATACCGCTGTTCTGATAATACAGAGAAACAGAATCGAGAACAATCGAGAACAGGTACACATGACTAATAAATTTTTCGTTTTAATGTCGCGCTGACTGACGCACGGTTAAAAGCGTTTAATCGCAGTGCGTGCTAAGCCTTATTTTTAACGTTTCAGGTCCTGGAACAAGTGGCCGCCATTATAGCTCGGCAGCAAAGCATTGCACCATTTGAGGACAATCAAATCGTCCCGGATCTCTCTAAGGAGGAATCCAAGGAGAAGGAACAGTCCTCGTTGAAGCTCGAAAGGCGTCCATTGTACACGGCGGAGTATGTCCAGAGGAACAGCAACAATAACAACAACAGCAACAACAGCAGCAACAGCAACAGCAACAGCAACAGCAACAGCAACAACAACAGCAACAACAATAACAATAATAATAACAACAACAATAACAATAACAACAACAATAGCAACAACAACAGCATTAACAACAACAACAACAACAATAATAATAATAATGTAAGTATTCGTAGAAGAATAATATATAGAACTTTCAAAATTTAAAGAAATTTTACAGCTTTGTATATAATTTGTCATGGGCCTATTCCATGACAAATTAAAGTGTAAGCTCTGAAATTTCTGAACTTTGCCGGTACAATGGAACTCCCTTTGTACCTATTTTTACGGCTCCGTGGCTTAGTTGATAGTAGGGTAGTAGCCCTGCCTTCTAAGCGCGGGACGCCACGCTTAGAAGGCATCGATTCCCGGCCGGGACACACTTTGCGTGGTGAGCATGAAGTTTGCTCTCAGGTCTTGTTCGCCTTTTGTTTCTACCCATTTGTGTTTACCCATGCCATCTGCGACACAGCGTATCGTCGTGCAGAGGTATGAGTGTGTACGTTTATTATTGTAATGTCCGGTTGGACAGATTTTGGTGGGACTTTCACTGCCAGATAGGTGGAGTAACTTAAGCTACTTTTAGAATAAAAAAGGATTAGGATTCCGCGCGTAAGAACCGGCGTGAAGTGCGAGTCGAACTCGCGCACGAAGGGTTCCGTACTATTATCTATAAAATAAAAAATAAAAATCTCATTTTTGTATGAGAGCCCCCTTAAATATTAATTTTATTTATTGTTGTAGCGGCGAAATACATTTCAACTCTATTTCAACTCTAACTATCACGGTTCGTGAGATATAGCCTGGTGACAGACGGACAGACAGACAGACAGAATAGATCAGTAATAGGGTCCGGTTTTTTTTCCGGTTCCCTTTGGGTACGGAAAAATGAAGAAGTGTTTTGATAAATCATTGTAATGTTCAATTGTTGATAGGAGGAAGGTGTGGGCGTGTTCTGCGTGCCGCTGCCGGATTTCCTCGCGCTGAACTTCCCATCGCCGACGCGCATCCATAACAACGGCCTCATAGTGCACCCCACCGTCGAGCAGAACAGCCAGCGGCAGATCACTGTGCAGAGGATCGGCAGAGACGCGAGGCCGCTATTGCCCTCCGAGGTTGCCAGGTAAAATAATTACCGCACATTAATTATGCATTTTTCAAAGAAATACAAGTGGTGATAAAAGAGCAACGAAAAGTAGCAGTAGAATTTGTGCAAAGTTCGCCCGGAGAACGGATTCCACACCTGGTGATGTGCTGTCAAGCAGTGGTGCACTCGTATTGTTGTTGTTCCGGTGGAAGGGTGTGGGTGCCGGTGAAATCACACCTGAGGACCTGACCTGAGAGTTGTTATGGGCTTATGGGTATAGCATTTAACATCAGGTGGGCTTTCAGCTCGCCCAATCACTTAATAACATAAAAGAAAATCTATGATCTTTTCACAGATATCAACACTTGTTTTCGTCGGGCCCCAATCAGCGGGACAATCGCCGCGGCCAGGTGCCCAATCCCGTTGTTGAGAACAGAGCGGAGCGTACAGAGAACAGAGCGGAGCGTACAGAGAACAGAGCGGACCGTACAGAGAACAGAGCGGACCGTACAGAGAACAGAGCGGAGCGTACAGAGAACACGCGCCTGCGCACACTCTCCCAGCGCATCCCCAGACTGAACCCAGTGCTCAACAACACACCAACGGAGATCAGAACGAATCCGCTGGAGTTCCGCAACAACCCGACCGACCTCCGGACGAACGAGAACAGACCCACACTGACGGGCAACCCGACTAATACGGTCGACTTGCGAGTGTTGCCAACTGCCTCGACCCTTGATCTGAGAGTGTTGCCACAGACAGACAGGCAGAACACTGGACACGTGGATTTGCGTAATCAGACCGTGTCCAATAATAATGGTTTTAGGACCACGTCGATATCGGCGCATTTGAATCAGTGCGTCGCGCCTGCTACTTCTGCTACTGCTGATACTGCTGCTACTTCTGCGGTCACGTCTCCGTCGGGGCAAGCCAGGCTGACGAGATCCAGGTCTTGGGATAGTGATTTGCTGCTCGATACGCCGTTGCCGGAATTCGCTAGGCTCCACTTGAATAATAGAAACAACGTTCAGACGACAAACACAAATAACAACTCTAACGCTAACGCTAATTCTCAGGCTAACGCTCGTCCCAGACCCCGAATTAATTACGAGAATTCCGGTTAAAAATAAAAAATATTTTTTTTTTTGTATTTTGGCCCGGGCTTATTGGTAATTTCGAAGGGAAAAGTTTTGTCCTGGCTCGTTTTTTTTGGGGAAATAACGGCGGCGATGAATGAAAAGTAACCCTTCGCGGGAACAGGCGTGACCAACTTGTATTTTCGCCACAATGACGCGTATTCGAAGAAAAGTTTAACCGATTACCTATAACGGTTCAGAAGATACAGCCAAAGAGCAGATGTGAGGGTTCCCATTGTCTCGGACAAGGAACCCTAAAATTGAATGTATTGATATCAGTGTTTTAATCATTCGATCATAATTTATAATGTAGTGCGTGATAATATGTTTTATCTTTTGGGGCCTGTTTCATAGCTGTTTGTTAAGTATCTGTGATGTTCTGGAAGTTGGAATAAACAGACGGACACGACATAACAAATCGTCAAGATCATAGCGAACAATTTTTATTAAAAAAAACGCGTTTTTTTTGCTAACTTTGGCATTTGTTCCAACGCTCCGACCCGCCACGGAGTAGAACAAACAAGAAACATTTATGATTCCTTTCTTTCCACGATATCGATATATCAAGATATATCAAGGAGTTAACAAAACAGTGGTAACATGGCCCTTTTTTCTATATTGGTGTCGTCAGTGTGAAATTAGTTTTAGATGTAGCGTTACATATTACATTACTTAATAACCCATTCTATCAGCAATATTTTGAAATCGCTCAAACTGCGGCTTACAGTGAAATACGTCCCATTTTACTCTGGAGATTGGTTTTAGAGTTTCAAACCTAGAAACGCGCATGATTTCTTTTTAGGTTTAAACAAGGAGTTTTTATAAATTTAAATTAAACCAAAAATCAAGTCTTGTTTCTTTTGACAAGCAAAAATAGTTATGGTACTTTGTGGTAATCATTCTTTTACGATCGAATTTTTTATTTTTTGTTTTCTTGGTTTTCATTTAAAGCTACATTTTATGTCCTGTATTAAAACATCCTGGTTATTTTTCATGATAAAAAAAAAACATTTTAAAACATCTCCTTTGATATTAGCAGCATTGATCAGTATGACTAGTATTTATTCAGTTGTGAATCTAACAATATGCAAAACGGGTTTGAACTCTCACTGACAATAGGTCCGTTCAAAGTAAAAAGAACGCTAGACGCTTCTCAGTTCTCGATTCTGTTGTCAAAATCCACTTTGACAGCAATAAATTAATCTAAAAAAAAACTTTTTAATACCAAGCGCTTTTCGTGTTCTCAGCAAGCCCTTTCATTTGATACCCATATTGTGGTAGTACAGAAATAATAACTAGTCCGCCATCTTGGATTATCCGCCATATTGGAATTAGAATGACGTCACTTAGCTAAGCACGCATTGTCATCCAATATAAGCGTGTATACCAATCAGCTCAATCGGTCAAAGATAACTGATTTAAAATGCAGTTGCAAGATTCCACCCGGACAAACATACATTTTGCAAGTTAAATAAAAGCTTGTAATTCTGTAATTCTTGTGTTTCTGTGTTTGTCCATGCCATCTGCGACACAGGGAATCCTAGTGCAGAGGTATGAGTGTGTAAACGTTTATTATTATTATAATTAATTATTGCTGTCCCATATAAAATATCGTTTAATGCTTTGCCAAGTTGTAGCTCTGTCTGAAATATTTTAAGTCTGACAACTGACAGCTTACCTATACAGCCATATAACCCCCCCAATTTCTAGAAAGGAAGAAAAGTTTCATTTGCTTCACCCAGACTTGTCATCATAAGTTGACGCATAAATCACCTCCTGCGCATGTCTAGCGCTCTTTTTACTTGACGCAAATAAGGCTGCGTTTCCACTTATGACGTGCAAACATTGTTAGCGGGATTTGGATATCAATTACATTACAAATTAAATTCGAGCTTAGCATTAGAGCTTTTGGTGATAAGATATTTAAGATTTTGATGTAAAAGCATATAAAAAATACAGTAAATTTGGACATGATGGTTATTCTGGTCAGAGTAAAACTAATTGATACGAGGATCGAAGATCTGGAGGACGGAGTAGATGATGCAGAAATATCATCTTATCTACTCCGCTACACGTTTAGCTAGCATATCTCGAGTGGAAAGGCACTCTTATACTCAACCTTGATTTTAAACTTGGGTTTAAGATTTCAATGTATTGAGGATAAGATATTTTTAACTTAAAATAATTCACATTCGTAGGTTATTTATTACCAGTAGTCTGTGTCTATAATCATAATAATTAGGATATGATGGTGTCGATTCTGTTGGCATGGAACTGAACTGAAATTGAATTTTAACAACTCTGGAGTATGATGGCCGTGTTTTTTAATGCGCTTGAAATGGGATGGATGCTGCTTATATTAAGATTTGTCTGACAATAGAATCGGGGCCACTGTCTCTAGCTCTGTGTTGCGTTCTCAAATAATATTGAAATACTTGGCACATGGAGATGGTAACTCTGCCTGTTTGGGACAAACATTTAAACATCTAATACCGCGGCTACACTGATGATAAATGCTGTTTAGGGCGTGTTCACATTTAAATTGTGTTCACATAAGAGTCTCAGTCAGCGGCGTAGTCTGCAAGCTGATTTTGAGCCATAAATCTCTCATACTACGCAGCTTAGCATGCCGACGTACTTGCTTATTTAGACCGTATGAATTAACGCGCGTATTGTCGCTTCAAACATCCTCTGAATTAATAGGTAGGTGTAATCTACGTACCATACTGGGGATGCTCTATTCTTAATAGTATAAAAATGAAGACCATTTACTTTGGTCACGCGTGAATGGTTGAACCAATTCTGCTAATTATTTTTTGTTGTGTTTGTCATTGTCAGGAAAAGGTTCTTAGGAAAAAAAAACTAAGAAAATTGCGCAGAAAATTCCCGGGAGACCGCGGGTAGTTCCGCAGGTCGCAGCTAGTTCTTAATAGTATTGAACGCTGCATAAGACTCAAAGTTTGTTTGCAGACGATACATAAAAATTAATTAAACAAAAGTATGTGTAAAAGTGTTCAAAATTGGTTTTATGTGCCCTAAGATCTCAGATTGGCGTAAATATTTATATTTATTATTAAAACTATTATGTATTGAAATTGGTTATCCGGCGTAATTAGAATGTCCCCAGAACTGGTATTCAATTCATTATTAACGGGCGTGTGATCACGGTATAATTGCAAAGTTATCATATTGCTATCTCTCTCATTTCAAACTTAAGAGAATGAAACAACAATACAAACGGAATGCAACACAGTTAGGGCATAATTTTATTCCATTTGTATTTTTAAATAAGTAGTATTGTATTACTTTTATTGTTTCACATATGAACCGATTTGTTTCGCTGACAAAACTGAACAAGAATTAGTAGGGGCGCATTTCCTATATATTTGATGCTTACTCAGTTTTCATGGCACTTATAAAAACACCTGTTCAAAATACACATGTACAATGATAATGCAACTGACATGTATGGAAACTTCAACATATGGTATATGCTTAAACAGATATCAACAAAACAAGTTGTATGATAAATTGAATGGACAAGTGGCGAAACAATCAAATAGGAAGTGTTTAGTTGTGACTCACAGTTATGAAAATTGGCTAGCTCCGATGTGACGCTCACTATCGCTTGACGAGAGTAGGTTTGTGCACTTGCACTGGAAACATCTAAATGTAGGCACGCCAATCATATTTGAAACAATAGAAATGACGCATTTTTTCTCTGTGTTGTATTTTATGGGTAGGTTTTATAGATATAAGCAAATTTCCTCCCGTAGTACCCATAAACCCTAAAGTCTGAATCTAGTATTTTTCAAGATCATTAGGATTTTATCTATATTGTCGTATGAATTTATATAAGCGTAGGAACGTCCGGGTATTACGTTTGTTATTTTAAGTTGTTGTTTAGTTTTATAATTTATTCGAATTTTCGCTTTTTATACTTGTTAATTTTGTGAAAATTTGGAAGTTTATTTTTGATGAGACAAACAGCCACTCTTTAGTCTACTAATTGATTACTGGAGATAGATTACTATAGCAACTTTGTTATCTATCAAAAATCTGTTAGTTGATTATATGGTTTGGCTGTAAGGCATATTCTCGAGGGAATGCGAAAAGTACACGACCTACGTTGTTTCACATAAACTTTCTCCATGCTGGACGCTACAGTCCGATATCGACTATTACCAGAGTGGCGCGAAAAGTACAGTCGATATCGGCTCAGAATATTATCAGAAAGCGGCGCAAATCTCAATTAAAATACATATTCGCGCTTGCTATGTTTGAGATCAAACGGATCAAATGGATAGAATAACACTCGAAATGCTAACAACCATAGAAACGTTGAAACAACGTTGAAAGGACTGAATAGAATCTCTGTATGTTTTATCGCTTATTCGTACGTAAAATTAACGCAACCTTGCGATGGTCGTATAGCGTTCTGCTAGGAAGGTGTCTTATGCCTCATTTCTAAAAATTAAACATACCATATCTATACTTCCAAAATTCTGGAAGGTTCTAGCTTCTACGATGTAATTATCATAAACTTCACTCTATATCTATATAGAGCTGCTCAATGAGGCTTTACACATTTTTTAATTTTTTGTCGGCGTCGAACCGAGGCTTAATGCCATTTATAATGACATTAAAAAAGGAGAACGTGACACAACTCTTTAATAGACCAGATGACTGGAATAACATAGCAACATTGTTATTCAAAACGCTCAATACATTTTTTGAGAACAATGTTGCCATTGTGATTGTTACCACTTGTTAGTCGATTATAGGGTTTCGCTGTTAGTCAGAATAAACAACATATTAGTTTGTGCCATTATAAACAGAATTAAAATGTGTCTAGCGAAGACTCTCGAAGCGGTCGAGAGCCTTCGCTCTCACCAAAAGCCCAAAAGTAAAACTTTACACAAGTTGTCAAGGCGGACAACATTAAAAAAGCAGGCTTTGTGCGCAGCAGCAAAGCGATGCCTCTTCTATTATAAAATATATTTTTGTTCTTATCAATATTAGGACGAAAACACTTGTTGAGTTTAAGTTGAAAAAACTTGTATTTAAGGAAAATGATTTTGGAGTCGTTTTAAGGTGGGGCCTTTAATTTTTTTGCAATTTTTCGCGACTTTTTTGCCGACGTATAAGTAGAAAGAATTTATTTCGTCTAGTCTTTGCATGTAACGAAATATCATTGAAAATATAACTAAATTACTAGTTACCAGAATTCAGGTACAAATTAGGTGTACTTAAACTAAAAATGGGCATACTATAGTGATAACTAGACTGATGAAACATCGTTAAAATCCAATACCTGAATAGGCAGTTATTAAGCACAAAAAGTTGCAAAAAAATCTGAACCGCTCCCCTTGGCCTATTTCAGGGCGTTTTTAGTGTCATGCTCACTGAAATTTAAGCTAAAAACGTCCTTAGTTTGTGATACTGAAAAATTTAGCACTATGAATTCTAATGTAATACATTTTACTCTAAGTAAATGATATCGACACTCCTGTCGCCGACTGTATATTTTATAAAATTATATTTTTATTTGCAAATTATCATGTATATTTTGTTTTATAATAATTTATATAAATCAATGCAATTATGTTTAATTACTTATTATTAATAATAATTGTGCATATGAATTGCGCGAATTTTCTTTACGTTTTGGTAAAGGTTAATTTTAAGTTAGTTTTATTTTACCAAATGTATTTGACCGACTGTAGCGATGATAAGGGTTTGATTACTTTTTGTTTTGTTATTATACTCTTCAATTTCAAAAAAGAAGGAGGCTATTACTTCTTAGTTAGTTTTTGCCCTGATTTCCAGATATATCTAGTCTTTAGTTTATACCCTGGGTTTCTATAATATAACGCGAGCTTCGATCCGTTTATACGAAATACTGTGCTTGGAAATAAAAAAGGGCAAAAAAAATTATGTTTTTAAGGTTTTTTACGGATGTACCATAGTACGAAATGGCACAAGCGCGGACGTTAAAATTGGTTCAAGTTTCTATGCTTGCTTGGATGCTTGAAATATTACTCAATACCATTTTCTATAAAAAAGTTGGAAGAATAAATCGTAAAGAAACCTAAAAACTCTAAAACATGATATTTACCAATCTGAATTATGCTCCTGTTTTAGATTAACGTCAATTCACTCTATAGGTTTGTGCCCCTGCAGTGGGAACATTAACGTTTTGCGCTTTTTAAGTTTTAATCGAAAACATATCGCAAAACTTGCTAATCAAGTGATAAAATAAAAAGTAATTATACAAAAAAAGAATCCCCAAACCTGTATTTTTGTTGTTGACTCTAGTTTTGTCTACAACAATATAAAATCACGGCTCGACTGATTTCCACCAAACATTAGCCATCTTTTATACCAGTCTGGTGGCTTCATCTGTCGCACATACAGAGAACCTCGAGAGTAATTACTCAATACATTAGTACAATAGTTCTACAACAGATGGCGCCAAAAATGAATAATAAATGAATAAAAATAAAACTGATGGAAAATCTTCCAGTTTCTCAGAGAAATGAGGTTGATCTCATAACTAGCTTTAATGACAAGAATCGCTACGAAATCGGAGCATATCTATTATAGATTGCCTTGGAATTGAGTACCACAGACACAAATACAGGCGTTAAACTGAAAAACCTCTCTTTTTAGTCGGGTTAGTCGGGGGTTTAAATGATTTTAGTTCTCTATCATCGGACAGTCGGACAAAGGTATCTATATCCTGCGGCGTTATGTAAATAATTAGACATGAATCGATGTGTTTTAAATAAGTAGAGCATTTTTTTGTTATTTGTTAGATGCATGTTTATGTCAGCTAATAAAGTAAATAAAAATATGTTTTATTTTATTTTATAAGCAGAGCTATTTACTGCGAACCATCAGCGTTCACGTACCACCGGTGTTGTGAAGTAGAAGATATAATAGATGGATAGAAAACTCTTTATTGTACACCACATTGACATAAAAACATAATTACTAAGAATACTACCAATAAATGTGAAATACAATGGGCGGCCTTATTGCTCAAAGCAATCTCTTCCAGGCAACCTTTGGATGGACTGGAATATACAAGAATGATAACGGACGGTAGAAGTATTCTCTCAGATTGAAATAGAATATCGAAAATAGAAAATCGTTTCAATAGTTTGGTTGTTAAATCAAAATTATTAGAAAATATATTTCTTCCAAGCAAACGATATTGCATAATTGACTTTTTTCTTCGGCTGTTGTATACAGATTTAGATGTTCCGGTTTTAAAATTTAAGGGTGTACGGGAATAAAGATGAAAGAATTTAAGTTGGTTATTACAATAGATTTTCAAATTAGTCTTGTCTAAAATAAATTTGTAGTTCCAAGATCAAGCGTTATTATTACATTGGCGCATGATAAGTTGCAACCCCGTCTCAAACTGACGGGCGTAATGCGATGCCCTCTAAAGCCCTCCCCTAAACCCGCCACCGATTCTAGACTACCTTGAATAGCTTGCAAAGAAAGATTAAAAACAATTTTTATTCATAGAATGAGACGAAAGCAAATTGAAATTCTTAGCTAAGCTGCAGCAATATTTCAGCGTCCAAGCTAACGCGAGCACGTCTACTGAAAAAGTATAAATGAAAACTAATTTTAATATTAATGCCAGCCGTCTAAAGATATGAAAAATGAATAGATAAAGTTATATAGCCCGAGATCCGGGTGCAAGATTAAATTTTTATTAAAATAAAAATTTGGGTTGCTGTTGCGCAGTTGGCCGCAGTCACATTGCAGCCCTAGACCTGGCTGCGAAGACTCTGTGGAACAGCAACCAAATTTTTCAAGTTCAAGTTTGGGTTTCAACTAGCGTCCTTCGGACTGAAAGTCGGCGTCTGTATCCCTGGGCCACCTCGCTTTATCTAATATTATTTAAATTAAGAACACTAGCGCCCACTTTTTGACAGGCACCTCTAGAAAAATATGGCCATAATTAGATCCATAATCCATCCATAATTAGATATAAAAAATAAATTTCGATTAAAAACTCAATGAACTTAGTAATCTTGCAGCCGGATCTCGGGCTAATAAGGATTAATGGGAATTATACCGGTTATGTGCGATTCAGAAACACCAAGGTTTCCGGTCCCGTAGCTAAGTTGTTAGTAGCCCTGCCTGCGAAGCGGGTCTCGGGTTCGGTTCCCGGCTGGTGCAACTTTGTGTGATGTGTATGTAATTTGTTCATTTGTTGTCGGGTCTTGGGTATTTGTCTTGGGTTTCCGGGTTTGTTCAGAGCATCTGGGATACAGGGAATCCTAGTGGGGGTAGTAGTAAGTAAATAATAGGGGGGAAAGTAGCAGGGGTATAAGTGTGCAATATTCAACCGGCAAATATGGTTCAAAAGAAGCAACAAATAGGTATGGAACTCTAAAAACTAGCAACTGTTTTAGGTAGGTAAACTATAGTTGTTTTATTACGATGTCTTGTCTGAATACGAAAAACGGAACACTAAAAATTTTAATATTTGTTTAAGTAATTGTTTTAAGAAAACGAATTCGCATTCTGGACTATTTGCGCTATAAGTACATGGTACCTAGTACTTAAATAACTTTTATTATCAAAAAGATTTATGTCCTGTCTACTTACGATAAGTGGGATTCGTAGCATACACCACATTTGCCTAGAGCAATTACCCCTTATTCAAATACAGGTATAAATCCGCATCTAAAACAATCATAAAATTCCGATTAAAGTATTCGTGGTCGTAAAATTTTAAAATAAACAGTATTGATGCATTCTATTCTATTGGGTGAGTTTTATGGGAAACGATACAGGCGTTGTTCATTTTATGGATGAGGAAATGACGTCACGGGAATCAATGGATTGAGAATTTCTTGGAGTGCAGATGAAAATTTTACAAGACTGCGCAGATGCTTCTTGTGAATGACGTTTTGAAAGTTATAAAACAATAGCTGCTTTTATTTTGGTTATAATAATTTGAGCTAAATAATTAGAAACCACCGGTACTTAAGGCGCTATTTATGGTTTTATTACAATACACTCTTCTAGGAATGTTATTATTTGTACCTTTTGCCACGAGGAGACAGAGCGGATATGTCGGAGTAGAGGGTTAATTACCCACTAAAATTCCAAGCAAATAGCAACCCGCGGCTTTTGTAAAAAAATAATATTGACCCGTTTAGTAGTAAGTTATGGAAGCGTAACAAATAAACAAACAAACTCATTCGCATTTATAATATTAGTAAGGATTTTTATTATTGTTGCTGCTTAAAACTTTTATATTAAGTTCGAAACATACAATTTCAATAAGATTAAAATAGATTTCGTAACGTAAAACACAATTCGTAGGCTTTGAGTTATTGTTAAATGATTTATTCCATAGAGAAATCTGATCCTAATAAAGCGACCAAATAAAAATTGTGCCTCAGGGTTCGCCTTCGAAGCGCATTACTTTTCAAATTGGTTGGATTGCTTTTTATTTTTCATTCTGCGTATATGATTACCTTATTGTTATTCCGAGGGGTAGAGAAGTGTAGAGTTTCGAAGTAAATAACATTCGGTTGGAGATTTATAAAAGGGCCTACTAGATATTTTATTGGGAATTAAAGGAATGTATTGTTTGTGATACTAAGTTATAAATGGGGAAACTACGTTATACTAAGTACTCTAGCTCTTGCCAGTTGGAAAAATGTTGTAGGAACAAATATCAGTAAAAGTGTTACTGAGCTGATATTGCGGTATTCTTGTTTTGAATAGATATTTTAGGTTGTTCTCTGGACCAATTCTATTCCAAATTTTCGTGAATTGAAAAAAGGAAACATCTGCCGATTCATTCCCTAGAGACTATTATGTATATGAAACTGTAATAAAGTTCCTTCGTAGAAGGTAGTTTTTAAGTTATGAGAAAATTGTAGTACCTGAACCAATGTAATTTTTTTAAAGCTTACATGTAAGGCATCTTCATTTCAGGGTTCCTCAGGGTTTTGGGGACTTTACGTTAGTAAAGTTTGTTCGTCACAAAACTTTTACGTCAGTATGAAATCACTTTCTAACAGGCATCCACATGTTTTCAATCATAAATTCTTCTATACGTAAATAAATATCCATCGTATTTCGTCGTTGAAATTGTTAGCTCTTCAATGCGTACCCATGGCGACCCACCCAAGTAAGGTACCTGCTTATTATTTGAGTATTAGCATATTAGGCGGCGCCCGAGGCGACATCCGTTTTATTCACTCACTGCTTTTGTCAGCGAAATCGCTACCCACCATTATCCATATAAAGGATGTTTTATAAACGTATTACGCAATTTGATAAACTTTGGGAATAGATATTATACAAAGTTTCGTAGTTTCGTAAGATATTTTTCAGTAATTTGACTTAATTTATTCGCGGTTACTTTAAGTAAGGATATTTTAATATCTGGTTTTGTTTTTTTAGTATAATAGGCTAAGGTTTTGTGTTCCCTGTTTATGTGATAGGTAAAATGCACTATTATTCCTTGTGGCATGGACAAACACCCAAGATCCAAAAACAAACTTCATACTCACCACAGTGTTCCGGATCCCTGTCTTGAAGGCAGGGCTGCAACCAGCTAAGCTAAAGAGACATCTACTCATACGTAACGAAATATCATCAACGTAGCACGTCTACGAACTTCGTAGCAGATATTTATCAGTTGTAAACATCCTATATTTACATGAAAGATTACAGAGAATGCTCGGAGCAAATATATCATCCGATGTCATCAAGTCATAAATTATTTATATGCCATTTACATGTGTCTGCCTACCTGCTTGTTAGGGTTCCGCACCAAAGGTAAAACGGGACCCTATTACTAAGACTTCGCTGTTCGTCTGTCCGTCTGTCATAAGGCTGTATTTCAAGAACCATGATAGTTAGAGAGTTGAAATTTCCACAGATGATGTATTTCTGTTGCCGCTATAACAACAAATACTAAACATCAGAATAAAATAAATTTAATAATAAAATATTTAAAGGAGCTCTAATACAAAAACGTGATTTTTATTTTTTGTTTTGCAGATAATGGTACGGAACCGTCCGAGTCGCACTTGGCCGGTTTTTATATTAAATCGACATAATTTAATGTGATTGTAATCACTAACATTCTGAAACTAATTTTAACGTTATCATACCAACAAAGTGACTGCCGCTTCGACTCAAAAACTTCGCTACAAAAAGCTGGTTTCTATAAACTTAGCTTAATTAGGTTAGCTTTGTTTATAACAACAGTTGTTAGCTTTGGTTGCAGACCGAAAACTAAGCTATTTTATAGCTATGAACACTAAGCTATTTTATAGCTTAGTTTGCATAGCTGACGTAGTTTCTTTTTGACCACACAGAGTAGGTAGGTATTTCGTTATTTTATGCCTAAATTACCTTTATTTTTAACCCGCGACGACCCCTTGACTCTTAGTGACAGGAGCAAGCAATGTGACTTCTTCTTCTTCTGTGAGGTCTTCTCATGCTTCGGTAAGGAAGGACCTGAGTCGGTTTATTGGCGATGGTAACATCTCATTGGTTTATTGTATAAGTCGCGACTTGAGCGACACAAATATAAATCATCGATAGATTTGAAAATAGAGTACATAAATAACTTGCATATTTAGATAAAGGTAATAAATCCAGGAGACAGGTCAAAAACTTCGACCCCTATTTATAGGTGAATCAATAAGTCAATATAATGGGCATTTTTATTGCTGAACCCCGAAAATAATAGCGTTATCATAATAGTGACACCAATGGCCTACTCATTTTGATTGGTGTGTTTTGAACGTGATTTTAGGGAAACAATAATCTTGTTCCCAAAGTTCTTAGCTAAGTTCTATTTATTTTGAAAAAATAATTATAAAGAAAAGAATAAAATGTACACAAAATAAACAAACATAAAAATTACAACAATATCTTACAAGAGAGAAGAAAAAATAAAAACATGATAAAAGTATACCATTTAAAATTAAAAACTACTATTATTTTCTTATAAATAATTGTAACTTAACTAACTTTACGCCCATAACACAAAATCACGCTTAAACACGCGCAGTAAAAGAGCTACCAACTCATCTGTGGCCAATACAATTATAAATAACGTAAGTTCACTTTCTTAGGTTAAAAGGTTAGGAAAGTTTTAAAATATTTATTATGTTTTTGGACGTTTAGTTATGTCTAAAGTAACTTTACAATTGCAAATGTTAAGAATTGGAACCCAGTATTTTCTATTAGTATTTTCTACCTACGATATGAATTCGAAGGAATCGACTAATAAAATACATCAGACAAAAGTGGATATAAAATTGCTATGAAATTGAAAATTGTTAACAATAAAGACGGGACAAATATGATATAGGATGATGATCGCAGTAGATTCGATGCAAATAAATAATTTCGCAGATACACGTATGAAATATGAACGGTATTTGTTTGGAATAAATTGATGCAGCGATGTGCGAAACGGAGTGTGGATGTGCTTATTATTTAGGCAACTAAATGTGTTTATCGAATACTATAATAGTTGACTAGGCAGATAAACTCTATCTTAATTCCTTAATATTGTACTTAATACATTAATTGTTTTTAAATGATATTATAGTAACATAATTTTTTTGAGATTTTTGATGAACCTTGTAATTGTTACAAATTACCGAATAAGTCTATATCTTCTTTTTTTGGCTTTTTAGCCACATACATTCTACCAAGTCCGAACTAATGTACTAACACAAGTTTCTTTTTTTTCAATTGATTTCATGAAAAAATTCGCTCCTAAAAGCGTAAAATATCAAAAGATTCCGCACCTAAGAGCGTAAAATAAAAAAAATACTTTGTATTTAAATGGTAAGATCTCATTGTAAATAAAATCTCATTGTAAATGAACTATTAGTTTTCATGAGAATAAATGTCTTTAAATCCATGTAAGTATTGGAGTCGGTTGAATAGATTCATAAGTCCGTCACTTGTTATTGATAGATCGTCTGATAAGTTTCGTAGCTCCGCGTGGTACGATATTGGGCGAGTGTGCAAATGTGATGTCGCACATTAGGATTTCATTTTCCGCCGTGGATTGATGCCAACATTTGTTACTTTGTCTACTGAATGATGCAATTGGGACAACTCTATTTGTTAGTCGCAATTGAATAAATAACTCTCGCTTTCATATTTTTTTCTACTAGCTGCGCCCCTCGGTTACCTGCGGTTTTCCGGGTTCAAAAGTAGCTAGTTAGTACGGAATAAAAGTATGTGTTAATCCAGGATATAATAAGTGATCCTGGTACCAAATTTCATTCGAATCCGTTGAGCCGTTTGAGCGTGACGGAGTAACAAACACACACACATACACAAACTTTTGCCATAATATTAGTGTGATGTACTTTTCAACCGACTTTCTAAGGAGGTATTGTGTATTTTTTTTGTTTGTTATCTGACATCTCCGTCATTTATCAACTGATTTGGAATTTTATTTGGCTTTTGAAGGAATTTTTTATTTGTAAGGATATACTTTCAGGTTAGTTCCATAGAAATTGTATCAAATTCGGACAAATATGCATGTTTATTTTTTTACTGGTTCAAATCATTGACATCGGTTTTATCGATTTTTAAATCAGTTAATTAATACATAAAAGAAATGTCATTTTACCAAAAAAACAAATGCGTATCTTCCTATTATTTAAATCAATGCTTTCTACCTTCAACCACATGATGCGCTGTGGTAAAGCAAACTATCCTTGTTCAAAGTCTCTAATCAAACAGAGTAAGTTGCCGGCAGCTACAATTTGCCTAATGTTTAACTAAATGTAGCGAACATAATAGCGATATCAATTTACTATTACCTCACAATATATACTCATCATATGAGATAGCTAGTCTTTATACTATAATAAAAACAATATTTTAAACAAGTATTGAATACCTTATATTTGAAAACCATTAAGTAGGATATATTGAGTGTTATTTTGTAGAATTATGTACGTACAGGTACATAGGTGAAGGTACGTATTTATATTTTTAACTGACAAATAGGATGAAATATATTTATGGCCCAAGATGAGAAAGTGGATCGTCTTGTTCTTTCATGTGAGTAGATCCAACCCGAAGATCTCTAAAATGCTTATCGATTAGTTAATCACCGACATCTTGCCTTCCGAAATACAGAAGTACTCAGTTCCAATGCCACTGAACGGTCACCCATCCATATCCAGGTATATTTTTTTGTATGTTTATTACGCGTTTCTTCGCCGATTGGGTACCTATATTTGATTTATGATTATTTTTGTGTTTTAAAAATAATCATCGAAAGGATTAGGACCCTATTAAATAGAGTGTAATTTGAATTTCAAAAGCAAAAATAGGGGATAAAACTTTGATCTCTGTTTATTGGGTTTTTAAATCAGCATCGTTGTAAAATTACTTATGTAAACAGTTTGTAAATCTATGCAGACTAGATTCCCAATAGTATTAAACTCGCAGTAAACCTAACAACTTAGAAATCATAAAACCAATCAGATGATCAAATCGTAAAGCGCGTTTTCTGCTAGAATGCACGCGGCACATAGTGCACGTTAACTGCTGTATTGTTTATTGTTACGTCATAAAAGTTTATTTTCATGGTTGTAAGATGGAAGAGATATGTAGTATTTAAGAGGCATAATATAAAAAAAATAAGAATAAGAATAGAATAATTATAATAATAAGAATATACATAGATACGTAAATACCTACATATACAAGAATCCATGACAGAATAAGGATCCAGGAAATGGTCTACCAGGTTTGACAATCTAAAAATGAAAGAGATGCACAATTATGACGTAATATTTGTTACCTACTGACATCTGAAGTAATTATATGTTATTATGATGACCTTTGTTATCAGTGCATTAGAATATTATTGTCATTCATAATTCAATGGAAACGATTTCAATATTTCATGAAAAAAACTCTTATTTCACTAAAAAATAATATATAGACAGCTGTAAAACATGCTTGTATCTTCAACCGTAGGGTGGTATATGATATATTTGGCCGCATATACATTACGGGTATTCTTATATAGGTCTGTGGAGTTTACTGCCTTCAATTAGACATTATGTTATCTGTGGCTTAGGTACATAAACAATAACATACGACACGTGCAATTAAACCCAAATAATTTAAATCCACAATCCATTAGTTAATTCGACACCGTTGCCCGAGGCTGTGGTTCAGTAGGTAGTCTGGAGAACCGGGATGTTTGTAAGCGGTTTAATGTTGACTTTAGGGTATGGTTACTTCATTATAAATGGATATTGCGGGTAACTTTAAGGTAAACTCATCGGAGCTCTACGTGAAAGATTAAAGCTATTTGATTAATAGTAATTATGAAAACTGCAACGTGTTATTTTTTTGCCAGCCATACTTAAGGAACCGCAGCTATCTGCTGAAGAACCTTATTCATCATACATTAACCAAAATTAAAAATACACAGGTTCATTTCACAAAATTGTAAGGCCCCGAATGGGGGAAATGGTAATGATGAACATCAAATGCCTGAAGAGATCTTCATGATACCTAAGAGCTACGCTGCCACAGACTTATACAGAAATACACAGATATACACTACAAACTTACAAAACTCCTCTTTAACGTCAGGGGTAATCTTAAGAATAAGCTAAATTTTATTAACACCTTTGAATAAAATTTAGTCCAAAGGAGGGAATGAAATTTAGTTTATTCTAGCTGTGTATGGTATCTGAGTTATGGCTAGGTATCTGTTGCCTCAGTAAGCCGGTCTGGAATCAATAAGCCGGGCCTGTCAAGGACTATGAATTATCACCACAGGCACCTACATCTGTGTGTGTGGAGACATGCTAAACGAAACAAAAATAGACCGTAAAACATGTATTACAAAATCCTAATTTCTCATTCAAAGATCCCTTGCACCTGCGTCCGCCATTTTGAATTTCTTTTCCTCCATTTTGTTTTGACGGCTCGCCTGACGGATTACAGCGAGGATTTTAATTTCTGAATAATAAAATATTTTTGTGCTGGATTTGAGTAATTATGTTCGGGTGTAGAGCGTGAGTATGAACGGTAATGTCGACAAAACTGTTACTAAAACTTATACTAACAGTTTATGATAGTTGTACACGCTCCGTCTTTTTCTCTCTCTCTCTCCATCCTCATTTAATTTTTTAGTTATTACCTGTATCACTAAAACCTGTTGTGTCTTGACTTGCCTTCCTCGTTATGGCTTGTTGTGCCTTTAGCCACACAAATTCTGCCAGTGCCCGTTTCAAGTGCGTATCAATTAGTGTGTGAAAGATTTTGGCCAGTAGAAGAACCTGTTGGGTCACGTAAGGTTGCGGTTTACTGTCACTAATAAAAAACTTTGACATTTCAAAGTTTCCTCCCTTATAATATAAAAAAGTTATAATTAAATCTTTACACTCTCTCCCTATCGTGTTTACTCTTAGTACTGAAATGAGCAATTATTATAAAAGTAGAGTTATTAGTTAATGGATGCAATTAGAAAGATGCTGGATTAAGTCTAATTAGCGGGGTCTTGTTCCGCCTTTGTACAAAATGAAATTTTATGTTGAGATTTTTTATTTACGGGTTTCCAGCTTTTAAACAATATTTTTCTCTAAAAATGTTTCGAATACTTATTATGCTTTTAAAATTATAACGTAAAAGGCAGTAATTATACCTAATCAATCAGGTATCTGGGTAAATTAGGAAACAAATAATTTAACTTTAAAGGATACCTGTTTCACAGTCCATATCATGCTAATATGTATTATGAATACGAAATGCTTAACACAAACGGCTTAACAGATTTGAGTGAATATTTTTGTGAAGGAAGCTCACGCCCTGGAATAACATAGGCTACTTTTTATCCCGAAAAAGCAATCACAGGTAACACTGCAGGATGCAGTTAGTAGATTATAATAGATAGGCCAGGCTTCTGTATCACGTGTCTTACGTGATAAAGACATCAAGTATTACACGTAAATAAACATGTTGTTTAGCATTATTCATCACGCTAACAAACGTTTGCCTTAAAATTGGCCTGCATGTCTTAAAACCAAACATTCTGGAAATGTGTAACATTTAATAACAGGGGTCTCCCATGGGAGATTAAAAACCATTGAATGTCCACAAGACAAAGTTACACGCCTGTCATAGCAGTTGAGTTTTACTTCACCGTTTTCAAAAAGTTGTATCGCACATTTTTAAAGTGAAAATATCATTGGTGCACTTTTGGATCTGTACCAGAGAAACTTGAATTGAAAGTCCAAGGTTCGCTGATACAGTACTGGGACACCACGGGACACCTGGACTTAGGAAGTTTTTTTATGAGATTGGTAGGTACTAAATTTAGCATAGAGCTCTTAAACTGTGTTTAAAAAGATTAGGGATAAAAAAGAAGTTTCAATTGGTTTAGTATATTATGTGCAAGCTCCACCTCGCAGACTTCAGTTTACCCGGGATCATGATGCATGAAACTGCGTCGAAATATCGGAAGTCAACAAAACTCACAAATTAAGGTCAATATCTCGGTAAATAAAAATAATTAATGAAATGCAGTAACATACTCGTAAAGTAAATATTTCTCAAGCAAAAGTAAATAACGAATATAACGACTGAGAAAAAGCAAGGGATCTGTTCCTCGGCGCCATTTTTAATCTGATCGCATTACTTTATACTTTGTTTCAAATTGGGTTTCAGTTCACTGTGAGTTCACTTTATAAAAAGTATACATAATGCTTTTCTGCCTGCATCTGGCTTTAGAAACCGCTACCATTGGTTTATTGATGTCCTTGGTAAGTGAATTAAGTAAGCACAGTATGACACAGTCGTAAAACGATTCTACATATGAGAGGGTTGTATCATCAGAAAACAATCAACAATCTTCAGTACCTACCTACTGTAGATACTAGATACTATCTTAAGCTAGACTTATATTAATTAATAAATAATTTGAGGCTTACTTAGATGGGTTGTAGAGAATTGACAATTGTATATTACCTAATCATCAGTATATAGGCAACCAACTATCGTTTGGTAAGCTTTGCATCTTATAACTGGCTTTCAAAACGAACAACTTAATTATATCTAACTAGAGTTCATATACTACTTACTACTTTAAAAAACTTCCGTTCCGTTTCCGTTCCAAATTCCGTTTCCGCGCTATTTTAAAATAGATATAACATAACGTACCTAGAAAAACACGCGTTTCATTACTAAGTTTGTCGCTCGTTCAAACTTTATCCTATCATTTCATTAGTTCGAGTTTCCGTAGTTAGTTTTCATGGTGCGATAAGAAAGCGGTTATTTCAAGCTTGGAGCTACAGTTGACTTATCGTGAAACGCTTCTCAATTTCATGGCGCCCCAAGGTGTGCTCAAGATGGAACTTGCTACGTCTTATTGTATAAATATGAAGTAGAATGGAATGGAGGTAACATTGTTTTCATTGTTTCAGAACTATGTATTACTATCTATGCCCCTGCGCTGTTATCCGCGGTTACTTTTTCGGAATAAATAGTCACATATACCGGTATAAGCTACCTTAAATGTATTTATTTAAACACAAATATAACATTATGGTTCCGAGGCTTAGTTGGTAGCCCTGTTTTCGAAGCGAGGGGTCCCGGGTTCGATTCCCGGCCGGGGCACACTTTGTGTGGTGAGCATGAAATTTGTTCTCGGGTCTTGGGTGTTTGTCTTGTGTTTCTGTGTTTGTCCATGCTATCTGCGACACAGGGAATCCTAGTGCAGAGGTATGAGTGTGTAAACATTTATTATTGTTTATTACAGTAAGATCAAAGCGATGCTATATGCATAAAATATATTAAAACTAAACAGCACGTCAAAAAGGAAATTACATTAAGTTCTTCTAATTACAACCTGAACATTCTCCATGAGTTTCGGCAGGTTGTGAAAAACATTTAATGAAAAACACGTGAATGACAGTCTCGCGAGATGAAATGCATAATTCAACATTGCTTTGAATGTAAAGCGAGCGAGGTGGTCAAACATTTTTACTAATTAATGAAATTGTTAATTAAATAGGAAAACACTCCTGAATAAATAATTATCTTAGATTATGCTGTATGCCATTACAAATATTAGCGAATGGCGGTAATTAAATGTTCATTTAGTAATATGAACGTTGAATATGGCTATCATAGTAGAATGGAATTCTTTGCCGTGGTCTGTGATTTTCAAACAGTGTAATCGAAGAGTCTACAAGAATAGAGTAAAAAGTTTTTTACAAGTAAACCTAACTATTCATATTTATTTAAACAATAAAACATATTATATGTTTTACACACTCATAATGCACTAGAATTGCCTGTGTCAAACACATGAACAAGCACAGGAAACAAGACGAACACCCAAGACCAGAGAAGTTGATAACCCTGCCTTCGAAGCGAGAGGTCCGGGGTTCGAATCCCGGCCGGGGCACACTTTGTGTGGTGAGCATGAAGTTTGTTCTCGGGTCTTGGGTGTTTGTCCTGTTTCTGTGTTTGTCCATGCCATCTGCGACACAAGGAATCCAAGTGCAGAGGTATGAGTGTGTTGACGTTGTTGTTGGGTATCGAACCCGGGACCCCTCGCTACTACCAACTAAGCCGTCATAAACTATATTCTAATCAGTCCGACTTTATTGCGTTCATTAAGGTAGCCAGGGGTCCTAATATCCTAAACTAATACACACTAAACTACACTATAAACTGAGTGAGTTTATGCCGTTTCCAATAACCGGGACAGTTGTCATCCGTTACCCGTGTAATTGTGCCTTGCGGTGATGTCCGTCCGTCTGTGTGGACACGCTTAATTAATATCGTTACTTGAGCTTGGACTATTAGTTATGTGGGAATTGTCTATGTAGTATTCATGTTCATATTGAAGATTACCTAAGTATATATCATTTTACAAAAACAATTTCGGGAATGTTAATTTCGCCAAACAACCTTAGCATTTTGGTAGTATGTGAAATGCATAAATTTTTTTATTTATACCGAAATAAAACATTATATATTGTAGGTACTTGAACAATGAACCTAAAACTAATAAACCTTAAAAAATATAATATAATAACTAAAATATATTATTAAAAAGAGTCCCTTTAGGCAAGGTTCCGAAGATACTGGCAGCGTTTCCCCCTTTGAATAGCTAGACTAATTCATTGTCTGCAAGCTCTTCGGTCTCCTGTGATGTAAATTATATATATATTTTACAAAAATATAAATATAATTTAGTACGTCCGTCTCTTGTTTAAACCGACTTTAAAAAAAAAGTTTTCTCTTTCAGCTGTATGTTTTTATTACTTGATATCTTCCTCAGTTATTATTATATTTGGATGCTTATTATTGTTTTATCCCAACAGATTTTATTGGTTTCGCGCCCAATGCTTTAAAGACCACGCGAGCTCCTTTTAAGGTCTTCATAAAATAATAAAATTTTCTTCACTAAATCGTTTTGTGGTTCTAAAAACGTACCTCGCGCACATTTCAAAATTTTGCAGGAGTTTCAGTGCGATATCCGTTGCTGTCTTCCTTTTGCGTCCATTCCTTTTTCATAAATAGAACAATTAAAAAACAATAAAATATATGGGTATTTTTTTAATAGACGCATCATTAATTTCTTGCCAGCATTCGGGATTTATACGGTGATCTGAAAGCTTACGACCCAACTAGGTATACAAATAGACGTTTCAATCTCACAATGTAACTAAATAGCGTTGGATCCTCGATGGCTCACAGTAATTACGCGTCAAACAAAGGGACATGTGCAAATATACGGGATATTACGTGGACGGACGTATGTGAAAATTATACGGTGGTATTGAGGGGGGATTCGCGTTACCGAGTGAGAGTTGGCTACGACTTCGCAAACATAAGTTTAATTTAATGGGGGTGTAATTTTTATGTATATTCAAATGTGACATATCAGGCCTAAAAAAGGCTCCAAAATCATCAAAAAAAGTAATGCAATCGTGTCAAGTTTGGGAAAATTTTATTTCTTTCACAGGCTGTGTCTTGGAAAGTTTGGTGGAGAAATATATTGTATCTATCTATAAGTCCTTAAAAAAAAGGTTCTTTACGGATCAAAGAGGTGCACGAAGATAACCGAGTAAAAGGCTAGGTAGGCTGAAATATGTTGCAAACCTGGAAGCATTCTACACTTATTGGCTGGAGGCACTAAAACGCAAGAGAAGGAAGCCAAAGAGAGGAATCTGTGTTAAATAAAAAAGGACACTCAGAGCTGTTCAAAATTGGCTATAAACTCGTATTTGAACGTTTCGGCAGTATCAAATCTTGCAACACTAACGGTAGCACCACACTCGGTCTGGTCATTAAACACGGATTTGAAGGGTAGAGCGAAATAAAGTTAGCCAGACTATAGAATACATTGAGGCGCAGGTAATCAAACTAACGTTCAGGGCAGTAAAGCCGAGGATCTATGGGAGTGATCAGTTTAGTAAGTCCTTTTCTTCGTCATTATATCAGCTCTGTAGCTAAGCTGGTTGCCCTATATCTTTTGATAGCGTATTGCCATCTTTGTATTGAGCGTTGAATACAAAGATGGCTGCAATACAGTGAATGAATGAAATTGAGTGCAATGTTTACCTTAAAGTTATGGATATTTTTTTATAACTCATAATAAGTAATTTAATGTTCATATATTTTTCACGCAGCGCCATCTAGCCCCAAAGATATAAACTTAGCTTGTACAAATAAAATAGATTATTGATACAATACTTCGACATAGTAGTGACTAGTGACTATTACAATTTCTAGTGACTTGCAAAAAACAAAAACAAAAATTCTGTGATATTTTTCCCATCGTCTCATGTTGGCTTTTTAACCGCGGGTGCAGCTAGACCACTTAACCGACTTAAAAAATTTTTTCACCAATACAAAGCTACATTATCAGCGAGTAACATGGGCTATATTTTAATCACGTTAACGGGAACTACGCGGGTGAAACTGCGGGGCGCAGCTAGTATATAATATATCTCGCCATATTATTCCACGGATAGGTGCTTCAGGTTAATACCTCATTTAAATAGATGCTAGCGTGAATATGGATTTCATAATAATATATTCCTGTTTGACCATAAAATCAAGTCATCCGCAAGCACTTGAAATAATTTACGGTTGTCTGTGTTCTGACGATAGCAAACGAGTATGCCCTGTTTCATGAATGGCTGCATTTTGTCTAACTCTGCATCTGCAGATTGGTTCAGTTGAGCTACAGAAAGTAGCAGTAGAACTTGAGCAAAGTTCGCCTAGACTAACGCCAAGCAGTGATGCACTCGTATTCCTATGCTCAGGAAGGGTGTGGGTGCCGGTAATATCACATGCGCATGAGATGTATCATCCTCGTCTCGGGTGATGGGTGCAACGGGGCGCGTCTTGGATCTTCTCATACGGGAGGAACTAAGTCGTATTGTTGTTATGGGTGGAGATAACCACTTAACATCAGGTGAGCCTCCAAGTCGCCAAGTACTGACTAGGCGGGGATTTGCTTAAATTAGATGATCTGTAAAGAACTTCTAAGCAAGTTTTGCCATGAGCGTTTCATATAACGCTAAATATAACCTTTATTTTATTTTTTTATATTTGTTTGTGTTTGTGTTTGTTGAAACGAATTTTAAGAGGTTGCCATGCCATGCTTATCATAAATAACTCTGTATACGTGCAGAGTTAAATCTTGTAGGTATTTGTGAAACAGGCCCCGGGTTTAAGTGGACGGTAAAACTGTAATACGGAATAACTTAGCAGTTTTAACATAGATTTTAGTAAAGGTCGTTAGCATAGGGATAAGTACCTTTTATATTGAAATAATCATATTATTAATTACCGGATATAAGACCAGAGGTAGGCAAAAGAAAAGGTGGATGGATTGTGTGAAAGATGATATGGGTAAGAAAGGAGTGAGTACTGAGATGACGTCTGACAGAGGGGAATGGAAGAAAAATACATGTTGTGCCGACCCCCCTTAGTGTGGGATAAGGAGAGGGAGATGCTGATTAATTACCATTTTTAGGACAATGGCTGAAAATAAATAATTTACATAGCGTGCCAAAGAAACATACATACAAACTGACTTTGACGACTCCGTGGCTTAGTTGGTAGTAGCCCTGCCTTCGAAGCGAGGGGTCCCGGGTTCGATTCCCGGCCGGGGCACTTTGTGTGGTGACCATGAAGTTTGTTCTCGGGTCTTGGGTGTTTGTCTTGTGTTTCTGTGTTTGTCCATGCCATCTGCGACACAGGGAATCCTAGTGCAGAGGTATGAGTGTGTTAACGTTGTTTTTTTAACTCGAAATAACCCTCAAGGCGCAGTCAATATACAGTCGAATTATCTCATCCTTTTTTTGAACCGGCTATAAACTTGTGCATACTCTTAAATATGGATATCGTTACTTATTTATATGTGATTTAATTATTTATTATTATTTCGTTATTTTCTAAGTTGAATCAATAAAATAAATAAGAGACTCAAAACTATTCAACCGTCGCATAAAATCAAAACTGACCGAATCAGCAAAATCACCCCTAAGCTACCTTTACGACCCATACATCACAACCCTTCGATGAAATAATACAAAAACCAGAGTAAATATTTTGACGTGCACTGTGATTCAGGAAATCTCTTAAGGCTCACGCTTTGAGTATGAACCGTAAGCAAATTGAGTAATTGAACACCTAAAATCAATTGAATTGTATTGTATTTTATGGTTTTATTTAATGCAATCACAAATGATATTGTTTTAGTTTACAATATTGTATTTGGTGTAAGCCTAAGATATTTTGTTTTTATTTATTTATTTACTAATAGTAAATAAATAATGAATACAATAAAATCGTTTATTCTGTAATTTGGTAATTCACATTTTTACTTAAAAATTTCGTGGATCAAATCACTTATGGTTAATATTTTGATTTGATTAGTAAAGAATTATAGTTGTATCTCAACTATGGATGGAACTCTCTGTTACCATAATACACAATAAATAAACAATTTTTTTTGTAATCATCGCCCTGTATATTATTATATCTCTATGAAAGCCTACCTGATACATATGGTTTATAAAACCATAAAACATGATATATTCATGTATTTTTATGACATGGCTATTACGAGAGAATCTTTTGTTGTTTCAGCTCGGTAACAGTTAGTAATAAATAACGAATATAGACTTATAACCCTGCATTAGAATGTCACAGGTTGAAAGGGCACAACAAATATCCATGGCTGGAATCTCTTGCTCTGAAGGCTCTTGCTCTTGAAGGCTAACTTCCTTGCGTAGCTATCATTCCGGATATCGGAATCTTGGAAACGACTTTAAATGATTTAGATGATATTTTGTGTTTAGATAGGGTTTTGCTCTTTAAGTTTAACTGTACTACGTGACTTTTTTTTGACCCAAATTTTGTTGGCCAGGTACAAAAAAAATCAAATTCGATTTGCCTGTTTCTTGAACGTATAAATAAAAATACGACTGTTAAATAACAATACGATACAAAAGATATATCTGGTCGCGGCTTTCAAGCTAAACAAGGAAAGCCCCGAGTAATGACAATTTGCCGGTCAGTTTCACAATTTCAAAGGATTCACGGTGCGTGATTTTTTCCCCGAAGGTTGCCTGAAGGCAATTAGTGGTTGAGACAAGTCTATCATGCGGTTAATTAGCTGTCAGTGCGTCATATGTACCTAGTACTCAGATATAGATATTATTATATAGCTCTGCAGGGAATCCATATCAACTTGGAGGGTCCGACAGGGTTTGGACAATCGCTATTTTAGTAATTAAAATTAGTATTATAATTAAAAGGCGAGATCTTTTAGATACATACTTAATAAAAAAGTGACTTTTAATCAAACAAACAAACAACGTTAAAACACTAATACCTCTGCACTAGGATTCCCTGTGTCGCAGATGGCATGAACAAACACAGAAACACAAGACAAACACCCAATACCCGAGAACATATTTCGTGCTCACCACACAAAGTGTGCCCCGGCCGGGAATCGAACCCGGGACCTTTCGCTTCGAAGGCAAGGACTAAGCCACGGAGCCGTCTTTACAAGTATTTTTTTAAGAATGCAATTGTATTAATAATTTTTGACTTTTACTTTGAAATATAATAGTTATGAGTTGGTTTTTTTTTGTCAGTAGAATAATCTGAAAAATCTCTTAGCGAAAAAATTTATTAATCCTCTTTATTTGATGGTTGTCTACTAGGGGATCCCATATAAAAGTGAAGAACAAATTTTACCCGCGAAAAATTTTAACGGTTATTTTGTATGACACCCACGGGTAGTCAGGGTGGGTCGCTGGTTCGTTATAAATGACAGCAAAAGTTCCATTAAACTAAACTAATGTTTCGTAACGAAAACAATGCACCTCTAATATCAATCTTCAGAAAGAAAATCCATTACTTTATCTATTTTCATCCAATGATTAATGTTCCCACTATCTCGGCGAAGTATCCTCCATCCTTACTACGGAACCCTTTCAGTGTATTGTTAAGATTTTAAATTAATGAACCCTAACTCTGCGCTGGCAATACAATGAGAATAAGTTAATTAATTTACAGTTTTTGTTATGCTGTCCCTGTTTATTTATAAAAGATTCGCTGAAGGATCAAGGTATAGTGGTATCTGTGCTTTTTGCTATTATTCGTTTCCTTACTTAGGTTGGAAGTTTACTCTTAGGGGTTTAGTGGACTTTATAGCCTAAACAGTCTCTGTTTTTCACTCTTTTAAACAATTACAAACAGACACTTAAATGTTTTTTTGTATAGATAATGTTTGTTACCAGGTCTTAGGCGTTTGTCGGTGGTTGTGAGAGCTAATGCCACTATATATAGAAAGAGCTGCTCCCCATGGTGTTACCAGAAATTTTCCGGGATCAAAATTAGCCTATGTGTTAATTCAGGATATAAGCTATTCTGGTACCAAATTTCATCCAAATCTGTTGAGCCGTTTGAGCGTGAAAGTGGTACAAACATACACATACATAGATAACGCATAATCCCTGTATATGACCGTTTGTTTGTTTACAATCGCTTTTTTATTTCCTCGTATTCTCTTTGATGTTATGAATGGCAAGTTTTACTTTCTGTTCTTTATTTGCACAGACTAAGCAAAATAGACAACATAGAGAACGATAACAAACCCGAGAAAGCATCCAATTTAGAAAAGCAACATTCAATAGAGCACTTCCCATATTTATATAAGGTATATTCGTATCTTCAAATATTTGTGTACTGAATAGAACCTTCTCGCTTTCACGGAGTTTTGCGTTTGTATTAAATGTAAAAACCCTAAGTAGTGGCTGAAGTTCGAGAAGGTTCTGTTAAAGTTTTTACTATTCCTGTTTGCTTATGATTTCGGCGAATGTTTTGCGTATCTTCAATTGTTAAGATTGAGTATTTAAGTTTATACGTTACTAAGAACAAAATTTACAAAAAAAACAGACAAAAAGTTGAGATGCGGTTTGGGTTTTCTCGTGCTTTGGAGGATCCTAATAGGATTGATCTAAATATTATATATATATAAATATAAACCACATTTATTTTTCTACCTATGTCCTTTATAGACTTGAAACCATCCAACCGACGTGCCCAAACCGGTTTCATTAAAGATAATTTTAAACCGTTAAATGCGTTAGGCACAAGATTTATTTTTTTAACGTACCACGCGCCGTATATCTGCTAGTTTCAGATATATAATAATATAGTCGGATTGTAACATGTTGCCTGATGTTTTAATATTGCATAGCCAAATTTGCATATGAGATTGGACTGTCAGAACAGCTGTCGCATGCTGCCCATTCTTAATTGAAATACTATGCTTAGTGTATGTAGATCTGACGGCTCTGTAACTCAGTTGCCCTACCTCCGAAGCGAAGTGTCCCGTGTTCGATTTCCGTTCCGTTCCCATATCTGATTGAATTCTATACGACTCCTACTCAAAATTATTATTCGGCCTTAAGAACATTACAGATCACTGTTTCGCTATCTGATTAATGTAACTTGCGTTACATTTTGTCATATTGCTGAGCTATAAATGGACAATACTATAGTAACAATCTAAGTAACGATAAGACACAACAAGACAAAGTACAGATCAAAGGCAAAAAAAAGGAATGCGAAGCACTTTACAGCAGTTTTTTAACATTATTTATAGCTGCTGTAAAGTGGCTTTGTTTGAGTTATACAGGATATATCTATAAGCATAATTCTCGCAGTTTTACGCATTTCCTCTTCTGAAACGGCCGGGAGTTATCCTAACTTTAGGACAGAAGCCATGGTGGGGGTAATTTTTCAGCCGACCAATAGATGTAACGAATAAACCAATGGAAGTGTTATGGACCACTGGCGGTGATGTACATTCAATGCGTGCGCTGCTGAAATGTGCATCGTGTGGTGTGATTCGCAAGTTCTGTGTTAAATCAGGATATAAGCTATCCTGGTACCAAATTTCACCGAAATCCGTTAAGCCGTTTGAGCGTTAAGGAGTAACAAACATACAAACTTTTGCAGGACGCAGCTAGTATAATATTATAACAGCAAAGGACCAAGGACACCAATTAGGTACCAAGATTATGCGGACCTCGACGGACTTTCTCTCTCTCTCTCGAGAGAGAGAGAGACTCGACTGCACCAGGAGGGTTATGTTTTTTGATTGTTTATTTGTATATTTCGTTGGTATGCTCTGTAGCCTAAACTGCTTGTTTGATTGTAGTTTCAGAGGTGGTTATATAAAAATGAAAATGGTCGATTTTTGGCGCTATTTTACAGGTACACAAAACAAAATCTTTCAAAACATATCCGGCAGTGATATTAAAATACAGGGGTTTATAAATACAAAAATTTACAAAAATATATACAACTTATATGTTTAATTATAATTTGGAATTTTTCACGGTGTCAGATATTTTGTTATTTTTTTCTTATTATGTCTTGTTTTTCAAGAGTGCTACGGAAATAAAATATTTTGACTTTGACTTTTAACTTTTTATTTATACAAGCATTAGATATCGCTTCCACCTTTACCTTAACCCCTAAACGACAGTACTAAAGTCGAATGGCCAGTTGTGCAGAGTTATTCAGACCGTCCAATAAATATTCATTTTTAAACTTCCGCACAAAGTCTAGTGGGTTGTGGTGAAGCCTTTATTGATTTTTCATTCTCACGAACCTATTTATTTGGAATAGTGGATTTACCAGACATCTATTCCAAAGCCTAGTTTTAGTTAGAATGGTTAGTTTACGGAAAGTTAAGCCGCCAAAAGAGGTTATCAATTCGGTTGTATATTTTTGGTTATTTGCCTCAGACCTTTGTCATTTATCAACCGACTTTTAATTAAAGGTTGGTGTCAACCAGGCTTATTAATCAAAGTAAGTTAAACTAATTCTTATGTTAAACTCAGCTATTTGATAATTCATTTCAATGACTGTCTTTGTAAATCTTAAGGTCTGGTACAAATTCGTAGTAATACACAGGATAAATTAATACAGATTTAAAGAATAAATCTTTGTATAATTTTTTGCTGCTTAGAAATGTCTTACTGTCAACATAACTCACAAACCAAGGTAGATATCTCGGTAACTGATTTCGTAAAAAAAATCGCACTTATGGACATCGGTGAACTAGAAAAGGTGTGAACTTAATTAGGTAAATGTAATCAAGGAAAGTGGATCGATGAATATGGCGCATATTAAACCATTATCAAACTGATCACCATCGAGGTCACTAGTGTATTTTTTTTTTTTTTTTTATGTGAGGAAGTGACGAAACGAGCTGAGGGCCCACCTGATGGTAAGTGGTGACCCTCGCCCATGACAACAGTAATGCGCGCGACTCAGTATGAGATCCAAATCTTAACTGAGTCGTATTCATCCTGCTGCGTCCATCACCCGAGACGGAGATGATACGTCTCATGCGCATGTGATTTCACCGGCAGCCACACCCTTCCACCGGAACACAGTAATGCAACCACTACTGCTTGGCGGCAGATTCCAGATGTGGTGGCAGTACCTCTCCGGACGAACTTGGCACAAGTTCTACTGCTACTTTTGGTTGCTCATTTAGCACCACCCAGGGGGTACGTGTAGGGAATCAAAGGGTACACACCTACGGACGCGAGCAACTGGACCCCCCAAAAATTCATTTTAAAATATTTAATTAATTAAATTCTTGTTGTTTCCTTCGTTTACAAATAACAAAACATGACAACCTAATCATCAGTCAAAATCAGTCGCGTCCAAAACACAGATGAATTATAAAAAAATTATGATAGCATTTTACAAATCAATCAATGTAATTTTCGGTTTGGACTTTGGATTTTTCAAATATAAAACGTCATCTAGACGAATCTTCTGGAAGTCAGCGACAGTTATGCTAGCTTTTATTTGGTGTTGTGTGGGTGTTCTGTGTCTTGGTAATAATCAGGAAACCGCCATTTACGTATGGTATTTGTTTTATTTGACTCATTACTTTTTTAATGTTGTTGCTTTGGTTCTAGTCAAGCCCAAACATAATTATTGCAGCATTCTTTCTGATTTAGAACAATTAGATGTATTGCTACGTACAGATAGTGCATCTTATGGTATAGAGAAACTGACGCTGTGTATGCATTTATTGCACATATGCTTCAGAATACCAGTTTCTGTAACTTTTGTTTTTTTGGATATACGGTTGAAGCCATTGCAAGGTGCAATTTTCTTCATGACGTTAGTGACACTGCTGCATTTAATATCGATCACTTATTCTATGACTTTTTATTCAACGAACTGTAGATTGAAAAAGCTGTCGTCAATTTTAAAAATATGCAATTCTGATTTCTTTTATTTACAAAAAATGTATGGGAATATTGTGGATATATTCGAGGAGCACAAAAGTGCATGTGATCCGTTGGTAAGACTTTATATTTAATTCAAATTAATATTAATATTTTTATTTTGTAACGCTAATGTTTTTTAAGACCCTGTACACAGTTTAAGTATAAAATGTTCTTTATCTTCAACTAGCTTAAACTAATTAATGTAGTTAATGTAGATTATTAAACTATAGTTTGTTGGTGGAGAGTTTCTTGACTTCGATGATATACAAAGGAGTTGATCATTTAAAAAATTACGTTTTCAAGTCGCTTAGCATGATTTTACACACTCATAGTTCTGTAGTAGGATACCTTGTGTCGCGGTAGCATGGACAAACACGGAATCACTCAAGATCCGCGAACAACATTTCTAGAGCGAACCTTTTCGCTTATCACATAAAATCTGCCGTAGCCAGAAATCAAAAAATATATTTTGCCTAAAAAAAACTAGGCTTTCAGTTTCACTTATTTGCTGACTGTCATTTTTTTTGTTATGATTGTAGATCATCTTAGGACTGGGGTTTCATATTCCTGAACTAATGGCGTTCATATACTCAACTGTCTATCAATTACTACAAGAGAAATGCGTAAGTATTATATGAATTCTAAAATTACTATGCGATTTATCGATCGTTCGATTTATTCCTCCAACCGCAAAACGGATCTCGTAGAATATTTTTATGAAGGTAGCTCATACATTAGTTTAATACATAGGCTACTATTTGTCCCGAAAAAGTAACCGTGAGTAAAGACGCGGGGCGCGGCTATGGTTCAAATATTGAATGCCTTTTTTTATTGTATACTTAATAGAAAGAAAAAAAATAGAAAATCAGTTTTGTACTAGGTATGTTTCTACATTCTTAGTTAATGCAAGTAAATATTCATGAACATTTCACACAGTGTCATCTAGCTAAGCTAAGCTTAATATCTTGTACTATGGGAACCAGATTACGAATAGAATACTTATACATTATTTTTTTTAATATATTCATCTATACATGTTAACACGCAGCCACATAAAAAAAAATCTATTCAAATGTCTGCCCGGGTGGGATTCGAACCTATGACCTACACCTACAGCGCAGGAGGCAGAGCTGTGAGTTGTGATAGTTTGCTTGATATACGGATTTAGTGGCAACGAATACAAAATGATGTCCTCATACCTATATAACTGGTCACAAAATGTATACTTACCTATATGGTATAACGTCAGATCTAACCCATATAGAAATAGCCCCACACAAGGATCTATTCTGGGACTAGTATTATTCCTTATTTATGTTAATGATTTATGTAGTAGTATTATACTCATTTTGGTATTAAAAAAAATAGCTTGTTATTTATTATTGTTATTTAATAATTGTCATCTCACTATATATTTAACAAAAAATACTGGAAATATCATCATATCTGTTGACTCTCAAATCAGAGACCCAAATTCTCTGTATGTGAAAATAAAAGTACTTTTAACAACATTTTTCAGATGACTTCGCTATTACTATTAGAATTAATCATGGCGGCCGAGTTTTTGGTTCTGTTATTTGCAACTCCTATTTGTGCGCACATGATGTCAACTGAAGCGGATAATATCAAACTTATATTGCACGATAAGCTGATGCATGATTACGGTGGGTAATGGGGAGGCCAGTTGGTCGCGTCCGTAAGTCCTCACCTACTTGAATCCTTACACCACCTATCCCCTGGGTGGTACTAAGGGAGCATCTTTAATTTAAAACAAAAGACGTATTTTAGTAATTTTTAAGAACTCAACGGTAATAATGATTTTTGTCTTTGACTTTGAAGCACTGTCTCCGCACTTAGTAATATGCCGCCAAGCCGTGGTTCTGGTGGAAGGGTGTGGATGCCGGTGAAATTACAGACATATGAGTTATAACATACTTTGGTCGAGGTCTAAGTCGTATTTTTGTTGTTTATCGGCGGTGGTAAACAAAGAAGAAAAATTAAATACAAATGTCAATGTACAAATTTATCGATACAGGCACTATAAAATGTTGATTGATTCATAATTTATGAAAAAGTGTTCGCATAGATGCGCCCATAGTACGAAAAAAATTAACCGACTTGTTTTTACATTACATCTCACAACTTTTACAGTGAAAGAACTGCGATGCGAGACTTGTATTTTTGTACATGTTGTGTTTTTGATGGGATGGGATGTTTTCTTCTTGAGAAACGTGTCATTATTTGTATGTAATGTCAAACATGTACTTCGCATAGTTTTCTTATACCTTGACAGAAAACATCGATTTCAAAATGTTTTGCCAGTGGAAACCCACCGGCAGAGGTTTAGTTTTTTTTTATTTAGGGTTTAATATTGTTGTTTTCCTTCTAGATGTATTTGAAGTGCGTCGCATCGATCGGTTCATCCGGTACGTGGAAGCCCGACCGTGCCGGTTCCGCGTGTGGAAGGTAATTCCCCTGGACGCCGATCTCCTGAGCATGGTGCTCAGCTTCTGTGTCACCTATCTCATT
Source organism: Aplocera efformata (assembly GCA_921293045.1). NCBI lineage: Eukaryota > Metazoa > Arthropoda > Insecta > Lepidoptera > Geometridae > Aplocera > Aplocera efformata. The sequence goes on from OV121057.1 coordinate 7,926,691, forward strand.
GTCATAATCCAATTTACTAATAAATAACTTGTATTCTGTCTGTATTTGTGCTTGTGCCGTTACGACACCATCTTTGTTTGATTTCTTAACCTGAGTTCAGGAGGTAAATACCTAAATAACTCTAACGTCATTGTCTTGTGAATATGTACTCACATTCAGAAATATGTATTCCTTTTATTGTACTTCATCGGAAGTCATGTTTGCAAAAAGTGACCATTGAAAACTTGTGAACATTTGAAAAATTATATATTGTATTTATTTTACTGACAGTACTTTATTGAAAGTCATGTTTATAAAAAGTGACAATGAAAAGCTTGGGAATATTTGAGAAAATCATGTATTTCTTTTATTGATAGCAGGTTTCATTGTGAGCCATGTCTTTAAAAAGTGACCATGGAAAACTTGTGAACATTTAAGAAATATGCATTACTTTTAATCATGTGTATGAAAAGTGCCTATTGACATCACTAATTAATTGAAGTCGGAAATTGTAGAGCTCGGTGACGTTATACTCGATAATCCATTACTATGATTGGTTAAGCTATGAGTACATCGTGAAAAGTGCCAAATGAAATAGCATACACTTTTCATACCTCGTCAGTAAAGCATCAGTTAACCCTTTACCCAGTAAATCTAATACATCAAACATCTAATAATAATCAAATAACAAATTCTATCATTTTGTGCAGCAGATGGTCATGGAGTCTGTGACAGTGCGTGACGCAATTGTAGCAAAAATAAAAAATAAATCAGTGATTATCTTGTTAATGCATGTTTATTACAAAATACTACACATTTTCTTCTGTTTAGACTTCGGTTTTTTCGATTATAAATCGCCTAAAAGAAGGCTCTTCTGGAAATCTGTTACAATTTTCCAATGCGTTGCAATGTGTAGTGTGGGTTTTTTGTACGAAGTGAACTATATAAATAGCATCATCTTGTCTATGTGGGCTCTTGTGTTTATTTGTCACTACATCCTAAATGTATTCAGTTTAGCCATTATCAACCCTGATAGGACTTTTAGAAAACTTCTCAAGGCTTTGGAATCTATAGATTCGAAGTTGGGCGTTAATAGTTCATCTTATTACACCGAGGTTAAAATTTTGCTATTGAATTTCTTACATGTAATTTTCAGACTTGGCCTTCATTTTGTATATAGTGCATTATATGATGTTTGGATAACACCAGTTGCAGTTGCAATATTCTATGTGTCTATAGTAACGAGTATAAATTTAGTTATAATTTCTTATACATTTATATTCTATGCTATTTACTGTCGAATAAAAAGGCTAGTATTCGTTTTGAAAACGGATTGTGATATTGTATCATTGCAATTAATATATAAGTCGATAGCAGACCTTTCACTTGCATATAAATCGGCGCATGATTTACTGGTGAGTAAATTTTTATTGAAACTGTTTTATGATTTAAAGTTTTTTTTTAAATAATTTATTTTTATTTTTCAGTTCATTATAACTCTTCTCTTCAATGTACCAGAGGTTATGGCAATAATATATTATACAGTGCATCAGTTGTGGGACCAAGAATTATCTGTGAGTAATAAAAAAATAATATATTCCATTCATAAGATATTCATATTCATTCTTAGAATATTATGACTTTATTTTTGCTATCTTTCCAGTTCAAATTAGTTGGGTTTCGAATGGAGTACATTCTAGTCGCAGAGGGACTGATGCTGACCTTTGCACCAGCTATCTGCGCCAGCATGATTGTCACACAAACAGACCTAATCAAAATGACGCTGCTGAATAAACTTTTTGTAGAGAAAGGTGAGAGGAACCATACATTTTTTTTTTATGTGATTGAATGACGAAACGAGCTGAGGGCCCACCTGATGGTAAGTGGTGACCCTCGCCCACGAAAACAGTAATGCGTGCGACTCAGTACGAGATCTAAATCTTTAGTCGCATTCATCCTGCTGCGTCCATCACCCGAGACGGGTATGATACGTCTCATGCGCATGTGATCTCACCGGCAGCCACACCCTTCCACCGGAACACAGTAATGCAACCACTACTGCTTGGCGGCAGATTCCAGATGTGGTGGCAGTAATGGTTATTTAACTGGTTACATAATAAAAAAGACTCTGGGTGTTTTTTATTAGTAACTAAAGTGACGGGACGAGCTGAAGGCCCACCTGATATACCTGGTCACCACCGCCCACAACAATTGCAATTGCAACTGCGACCGAAGTATGAGAAGATCCAAGTTGCACCTCGTTGCACAAAAATAAGCAAGAGACTGATTTAAAAATAAAAATAAAACTGATTTCAATAGTTTCGTCCTTTAAGATGTACCCTCTATCATAATAGAAAAGAAACAGCCAAATCGGTATCGAATATATTGTATTAAAAAACATAATTTTCAAAATCGTTTCATAGATGACAGAGTAACAGACATAAAATAAATACAGAAATTGATGACCTTTTCCGAAAGTCGGTTGAAAAATGATTGTAAAATTGTAGATAAAATGATTACAAGGAACTGAATACATAAGTTGTAACTTTATTAAAAATATTGCTACGTAAATTGGTTGGTTCACTTTATAATCTTATAGCTTCAAAAACTTTTACTAATATAATTTAGTATTGGTTCTTTCAGATGCAACTAAGATTTATGAGATCGAGCGGTTCATCCGGTACGTGGAAGCCCGACCGTGCCGGTTCCGCGTGTGGAAGGTAATTCCCCTGGACGCCGACCTCTTCGGGATGGTGCTCAGCTTCTGCGCCACCTACCTGATCGTCATTGTACAGTTCACACATAAATAAGTAATTGAACCCATTTAGAAGGTTTCTTAACAAGGAATCAAGAAAAAGAATGAATGGTAGTTGGAAGACGGTTAAAATTTTCGCAGAGTACGAAATGGGTCATGGGGTTTTTGCAAAAATGAAATGAAAAATAGAATTGACAATACTGAACCCTGCGTGGATGGATCCAAATCCTTTGTATGTGATTTTTAAAGACTACATTTTAATGTATAACCTGTTTTTGTCCTTTCTGAATTTTGATGAAATTATTTACATGTATCGTTCCAATGATAATACAATATTATCATAGGCTATAGAGCTATTCTGATGATGGAACTGAAGGTACGCATAGGTAAGCTTCAAAAAACCCTTTTTAAACCCTGACATAAAGAGGGATGTTATAAGTTTGTAGTGTGTATATGTTTATGTTAAACACACACAGTTTATATGTGTATCTATGAGTCTGTCTGTTGTATGATGCTCCTGAACGCTGACAGCTGACTGTCTGAAAGCTGACGTCATCAAAATGGTTCTTAGCTCTAATTTATTTATAAAGATCTGTTGAAGATTGAAGATCACCAGCTCATTACCATTCGCCACGTCGCGTTCACCATTTTGCTTAAAAATAACTTGTTAAATGGAAGTAATTATTTTTAAATTGTTATTCAAGAAAAAATATACTAGCGAATGTAATTTTTTAATTTCTAAAAATGCTACCTAGTAAAGATTGGTCTAAATATATATCTATCTATTTATTTCTAACCTCGGCTTATGAGTAATTAACTAGACTAGATAAGTGCTGAAATCGTCGTCTTTTGTCTGAAGTACTGCCACCACATTTATGATTCTAGAACCAATTAACCAATTTGACTGCCCTTATAGCTCAGTTGGTAACTGGTAGCTCTGCCTTCTGCGCTGTAGGTCGTGGTTCGATTCCCACTCAGAACAAGCATTTTGCTCGACGAACATAAATGTTTGCTCTGTCTGGGTGACGATATTTAGATATGGAATTACAATATATATTATCAGTTATCTAGTTCTCATAGCACAAGCTATGCTTAGTTTGGGGCTAGATGGCGCTGTGTGAATTGTCCAAGAATGCATTATTATTAAATTGTTAAGGTTGCGTCAGTTCCAATGCTAACCAATCGATTCATAAACAAATATTAAGGAATATTTCGATACGGATGTTGAATGTTCGAGGTTCGAATATTATCGTATTAGCTTTTGGCCGCGGCATCGCTCGCACTAATGTACTATAAAATATCAGATTACCTAGATGACAAAAAGGCTTGGGAATGAATTTGCTCCACTCTAGACGCAGGACCATATTCGCGAATATGTAATACTGTCTCCGAGGGGTTTCTTGTCTGCTTCTTCCCCTCGGGTTGGTCGGTTAGGGTTGGAACAGACGGAAACTTAACAAATAAGATAAGCTTAAAAATGAAAACTGACTGTAATTTGACATATCTGTGTGCATGTAATGTGCCTGGGGAGTTCCTGTGACACGTTATATGCTCACGAATATGTGCATGTGTAAAATTTGACGTGTCCAAATGATACTTGAGATCTAAAGGAATAAATGAGTTTGAGTTTGAGTTTGAGTTTGATTATCTCAATTAATTTATTTCTAGATGAAAGGCTATCAATATCCTTTTTAATACCCTGACAATGAGTATACAAAATTTCATGAATTTAACAATTATCTTTCGGGGTTCCATATTTGTTTTATATTTTTCTAAAATAGTCTAAGTTACTCCTTATGATATCAACTATCTGCCAGAGAAAGTTAAATCAAAATCGATCCTGCCATTTCGAAGAATAGCCAATAACAAACAAAAATATTTAAATTTTTTTTTTTTTTATATAAGTACGGTATATTATTTCTAAAGCATTTAGTAAAAAGCTATTATTTTGACAATTACAAACAAACACTTCAATTTTATTTATTTGTATAAACAAATTTAATGGGATTAGTGCTTTCTAATAATTATAATTATGGTTAATGGTTTTAACCATACTTATATTAGATTTAGCCGATACTAAACCATCTTCAGTTCTTAATACATTTTGGTTTTCATTTCTGTAAACTTATTTAGTAAGTGTAAAAACAAATCGAAGATAAAACAATGCTGGCTCAATCATCTTCTGAAATACCAACATTTCCCAAACTCACGCAGCCCTCTAAGTATTTTGTAATGATTAATATATTTTATAAGACCATCCATTGGATTTCTTGCTTAGACTTCGGATTTTATGAATGCAAATCATATAGAAGAATTTTTTTGAAAATCTTGACCGTACTTCGAGCCCTGCTTATTTGCTTCGGGTGCTTGTTCTGGCTTGAACAATCGTATTTTAACATTTTCCGCTACGTATTCATGCTGCATTATTTCTTGATTGTAATTGTTTTAGTTTCAATCAATCCTAATCAAACATTTAGACAACTTTTTGACGATTTACAACAAGTTGACTTACAGTTGAAAGTAAAAAGTTCAGTTTACAATTTAGAGATAAAGTTGTTGGTTATTTTGTTTTTGAATATTGGATCGCGAATATTTTTCAGAATTTTATATTGTGCATTATATCCTACAAGCTGTGTGCATTCAATTTATAAAATTCTGTTGTATATGATAATATTTACATGCACAGATGTAGTGCATGCATCCTGTTCATTTATCTTCGTTATGTTTTATTGGCGACTAAAGTCTTTTACTTCGGTGGTACAAACAACTACTTCTAATTTTCATTCTGCACAAAATATGTATAAAAGTATGGTTTTGTTATTGGAGAAATATAAAACTGCATTTGAGCCTTTGGTAAGTGATTTATATGACAAAAAAAGAAGCATTAGAAGCATTAGTTGAATGTTATTTTGATAAAATATACAATTTTAATGTTTTTGACAGATTGCAATTCCAATCTTTTTCAACACGCCCGAAACAATGTTATTTATTTGGTATGCAGTACAACTAGTATTGCATGGAAATGTAACAGTAAGTAAAGGGTGATTTTTTTAGACGTTTGATTTTAAACTTGCCGCATTGGTTCTACAGACTGTCTATTTGAAAGTTGACAGTTTTTTTTGTGGTTTTTTTTCTCTTTGCTATTGCCAGAACAATGGTTGCATATTGTGTATATTTTATTTTCAAAATCGTGGTTTAATTCGCCAAACTTATCGTGAACTGCGTCCTTTTTACGGTCTAAATTATTTTTGTTTCGTGTGAGTAAGAGGCCAACTCTAGTGTCGGAGTTGTCGAGCCACCCAAAGGCCTCCAAAATGGCTTATAGTATAGCACTCCGACTGAAGTATGTGCAGGCCCAAGCCGCATCTCGTTGCGCCTATCACCCGAGACGGGGAATGTCTCATGTACCTGTGATTTCACCGGCACCCACACACTTCCAATGTAACACAGCAATGCGAGTACACCGCTGCTTGGCGGCAAAATACTGCACCGGATGAACTTGGCTCAAGTTTTACTGCTATTTAACTACAATAAGTTCTCTTCGTTTCAGATGTTTTCATTGGTTTTCCGCATGGAATATATTCTGTTTGTAATAAATTTAGTACAGACAGTGTCACCGGCTATTTCTGCAGGAATGATATCAATACAAGTGAACAGAATCAAAGTTATTTTGCACAACAAATTGTTGGTCGAGCGAGGTGAGATTTTCATTAAATGAAGCTTATTCATTTACCTTTAGATGCACTTGTTTAGTAATAAATTCAATAAATGCACCTCCTTCATTTATGAGTCGTTCCCAAATCTTTTTTATTTGAAGGGATATGCTTTCAGATTGGTTTCATAAAAATACCTGGTAAAAATATATCATCCAAGTAGACTTGCGTATTTTGCTTTCCTGTGACTTTTATCTTCGCCCGTTGTATACCGATTAGGTTATTTTTTTTTAAATAACCTAATCGAGAAATAAGTGCTAAAAATCAGTAAAAGTAATCGTTTATTTTTGCAATGCAGCCAGAATTTTCAAAAAACACTATCTGTCTGTCTGGTTATTTATTAGAGTTGTTAAAGTTTAATTTGAGTTTTTTTTTTTAAGCATTTAAGATACATTAAGACGGCTCCGTAGTCTAGTTGCTAGTAACCCTGCCTTCCAAGCTAGGGTTCCCGAGTTCGATTCCCAGCCGGGACACTTGTGTGGTGAGCGTGAAGATTGTTCTCGGGTCTTGGGTGTTTGTCTTGTGTTTGTCCATGCCATCTGCGACATAGAATTCTAGTGAAGGGGTATGAGTGTTTAAACTTTTTTTTTAGATGAATCCAACGTTGTTGCAATCGAGCGGTTCATCCGGTACGTGGACGCGCGTCCCTGCCGGTTCCGCGTGTGGAAGGTAATTCCCCTGGACGCCGACCTGCTGAAGATGGTGTTCAACTTCGCCGTAACCTACCTCATTGTTATAATACAGTTTACTATAAAATAAATGTATTACAAAATGATTTCCCGAGTATTTTCTGACGATATTTTTTAAATTCATAAATTTTAAAAAGATTGCCATTATACCATTAAAAAGATTGCAAGAAACGCCTTCATTACTTTCATCCCTTATTTCTTACAATTAGGACCCATTCCTACTCCCCCTACCATTACCCACCAACCTACCATTTTAAAAACAAGTATCTAAATCAATATGCAATATCGATGTTTGTTTATCAAACTATATTATCTATTTTGATAAAATTTCTATGGAACTAATTTAAAAACATATCCTCTTAAAAAACAATGTTACCTATTATATAATAATAGGTTTATTAATCAAATGATGTTAATCACCACTTAAAGTTGACTTACGCTTTTGGTGAGAGCAAAAAGCTACCTGCATCCAATCAGGAAAGAAAATTGGTGTTGCGTTAACAAAGTTTGAATATAAATCGCTTTGTAGACGACTATTAGCTACAATGATCAATTGCGTATGCAGCAAAACTTGTGCCAAGTTCATCCACTGCCTCCACACTTGGTAATCTGCCGCCAAGCAGTGACGCACTCGTATTGTTGTGTTTCGGTGGAAGGGTGTGGGGGTCAGTGACATCACACGTGCATGAGACGTAATATCCCCGTCTCGGGTGACGGCCGCAACGGGGTGCGACTTGGATCTTCTCATACTTCGGTCTGGGAGAACCTAACATCAGGTAGGCCTTCAGCTCGTCTCATAACATTAAATAAATAAAAAAAAAAAATTACCACCCTCCGAGTCATTCTGTATCGTAATATTAATTGTATCGAAAATAGAATAGTTGATGACAGCAAAATGCTTAACAATAATAGATTAATAACTTAAAATTTAATCATCATTAAGTAGACACTAACGGAAACAAAACTACATTAACTTCTAGATCTAGATAACTGAATAGTACTTGGACTACATTGGGAAATAGATAGAATATCCTACTACTATTATAAAGGCGAAAGTTTGTAAGTATGGATGTATGGATGTTTGTTACTCTTTCACGTAAAAACTACTGAATGGATTTGAATGAAACTTTACCACAATATAGCTTATACATCAGAATAACATATAGGCTACAATTTTTGAGGTTTCTATAAAATCTATATATATAAAAGAAAGTCGTGTTTGTTACAACACTTATAACTCGAGAACGGCTGGACCGATTGCCATGGTTTTTGATTTGTTGGATTTGTTTCCGTCCCGAATAGCAGAATAACTATTAAAACATTGGAAAATTAACGAAAAAAATAAAATCAATTTATCCCCGTATTCTCCACGGGAACGGGAACTATGCGGGTGAAACCGCGGGGCGCAGCTAGTAACTTATATAACACCCAGACATAGAACAATAATTTCTGTATGTCACACAAATGCTTGTCCTGCGTGGAAGTCAAACCCACGGCCTACAGCGCAGATGGCTACTACCAACTGAGCTATGAATCCTACTAATATTATAAACGCGAAAGTTTGTGAGTATGGATGGATTTTTGTTACTCAATCACACCAGAACGGCGGCGGACAAATTCGGCGAAGATAATATATATATATATATTGGGTGTGTGAATATGACTCCGCCCTTTCTCAACAGATGTCGTTTTTAGTATTGTTTACGTGTACTAATAAATGACCATACTTGTATTCGATAGTACTGAATGTCAGCTATCTAACGCATTTTATGATATTTGGTTGAAGTGTAAGCAACAATTGTTTTCACCTTTTGAATTCACCTTTTTCACTTTTTTTATTCCAAATAAACGTCATTTGCGGGAAGTGTTATTACATTATTTTATTGCGAAGAAAACTGCAGCGGAAACTTATCGTTTGCTTGTGGAGATTTATGGTGAGCATGCTCCGTCTAATACAACTTGCAAGGAATGGTTTCGACGATTTCAAAATAACGATTTTAGTACTGAGGATAAAGAACATGGAAAACCACCAAAAAAATTTGAAGATGCTGAATTGGAAGCATTATTGGCGGAAGATTCTTGCCAAACTCAATCAGAATTAGCTGCAGCATTAAATGTTGATCGTTCAACTGTTGCAAAGCGTTTACAAATGATGGGAATGATTCAAAAAGCCGGTGACTGGGTTCCACATGATTTAAAAGAAAGAGACATGGAACGTCGGAAAACCATTTGTGAAATGCTGCTTCAAAGACAGCAAAGAAAAGGATTTTTGCATCGGATAGTCACAGGAGACGAAAAATGGATACACTACGAAAATCCTAAACGCAAAAAAGCTTGGGTGAAACCAGGCGAACCAGGCCCATCACAGCCAAAAATAAATATTCACTGTGCCAAGGTCATGCTCTGTATTTGGTGGGATCAGAAAGGTATTGTATATTATGAGTTGCTCAAACCCTCTGAAACTATTAATGGAGAAGTTTACCGACGACAACTAATGCGTTTGAAGCGAGCCATAGAAGAAAAACGACCAGAATGGGTGAATAGACATAACAAATTAGTTCTTCAGCATGACAATGCCAAACCGCATACCGCAGAAGTCGTAAAAAGATATTTAGAGGGACAGGACTGGGAAGTGTTACCCCACCCGCCATATTCACCAGACATAGCTCCTTCGGATTACCACCTATTCCGGACGATGCAGACAGACCTTACTGGAGAAAAGTTTACTTCATGTGAAAGTATCAAAATTTGGATTGACAACTGGATAAGCTCAAAAGACCAGGACTTCTTCCAGCAAGGAATACGAAAACTACCTGAACGATGGGCGAAGGTTGTAGCTGCAGATGGAGCATACTTTCAATAATTTTTTTTTTTAATTTTGTAAGCGAACAAATGTGTTTTATTTTGACAAAAAGGGGCGGAGTCATATTCACACACCCTATATATATAATATCTTTAATTCAGACACAAGATCCATGGACTTAAAAAAATCATAATTAGCTAATACAAAAACAACACAGAAAATTAATAAGATTAAGATTAAAAAAAAAATTAAAAAAACAAAAAATATATAATATATATAATTGTCGCTAACAGTGTACAATGTACCTGAGGTCTTAGAGTGCAATTTGCACCCAGCGTTTATAGGTGTCTGTCAGCAAGATCCTTTCTGACAGACTCACTATAATGCAATTTTCACTATAATGAAGGGATTATACTTATTACCTACTTTTCACCGAGCGAAGTCACGGGAAGGACGCTAGTATATAATATTAATTATTTTTCCATTTGTACTTGTAAGTCATTCGTAACACTAATGCTTTTACAATGAGTAATTAATTTTCATAATGAACGCAGCATTTCTAAACAGATGTAGTGTTCGTAAATTAATTCGAATTTTCTATAATTATGAACAATCATATAGTTAGGCCTTTTTGCGTACATGTTAATAATAAGCCTAAAAAGTACCAGGAAAAAATTATGGAGCATTTTTTTCAATTTATACATTTGCTATACGGGTTGGATTATGGATTTTTCAAGAAAAAGTCTTATAAAGTACAAATGGCAATCAATTGCTTTTCATTAATTAAATGTGGGCTTGGAGTAACCAGTATGAAATACATATATATGACCCAACCATTTATTATTAAAATTTGGTTTGGCTGTTACTTATGCCAATATTTAATGAGTGTCTTTGTTTTGTATCGCTTACCATCTGACAGTAATTTTTGTCACTTCCGAACAGAGATGAAAGAAATCGATAACATGTTGAAATTAGACCTCTCGTCTCATTTGGATCTCAAAATAATGTTCTCAATAACTTCATTTACGTTGTTTAGGGTTGTAATCACGTTGTATTATTGTACTTTTGTAACAGATGTATGTTTGATGCCAATTTGGGTCAGTGTAGTTTTCACGAGTTTATTGACATGCATAGAGATCATTCTTCTGTGTTACACGTTTAATTTTTACTCTGCGCTGAATCGACTTCAAAATTTATCAACATGTTTGGAAATAACTGATGATAATATCACGTATTTCCAACGTATTTACAAATCGCTCGTTGATATTATTGAAAAAAACAAAAATGCTTCTGATCCTCTAGTAAGTATTTAACAAGAAATTAATGCTTGAAAAATTCTAAATTACATTGAAACATATAAGCTGTATGTATTTTTGTTAGCTATTTATAAAACCCTGTATTTTGATAAACCAAAAAGAAAGAATTTAGATAAAAAAAAATTGAATACATTTAACATAGATTATTGGCTATTTTAATAAGTTTGATAAACCAGTTTCACTCTCACAATTAGGATGCACCTCACGACACTCTCAAGCTAAAATCTATCAAGCCGTGTAGGCTACAGAGCGAGGCATGTATGTGTTCAATGAATTTTTGTTTTTAATTATATTTACAGTACATACTGGTGATCCTACTGAATATACCAGCGGTTATGATATCAGTGTTTCTGGGTATCTGTCATCTATTGAATAAAAATATCCCGGTAAGTAAATACTCGTATCAAAAGGCGGATAGATTAGCAGTTGTAATTTTTTTAATTTATCCATTACAAACAAAAGCCGACTGGCCTCACAGCTCAGATTCAGGTTCGATACCCACTCAGGACAAGCATTTGTGTTACGAAAATAAATGTTTGTTATGTCTGTGTCTGAGTGTCTGGGTGTGGATGTATTATATTATGTGTGTATTTACAAATACAAAAAAAAAAATACTATAGATGTATTCTATCAGTTATTTATTTCCCATAGTACAAGATATGCTTAGTTTCGGGCTAGATGGCTCTGTGTGAAATATCCATGAATATATAATATATTTATATAAAAATACTAGTACATTTATATTTGTCACTTGAATGTTTAGTCATATTCACAAATGTATCACAAATAATAAATCTATCAAAATAAAGATAAAAACACGTCAAAAATATTTTCGTTATTTTAGATCACTGCAACGGGACTATTCACGGAATATTTTCCAGCTATTGAAGCGTTTTTACTGGCAGTTTCTCCTGCAGTGGCGGCCGACATGCTGAGCACACAAGCAGAGAAACTAAAACTGATATTGTATGAAAAATATATTCGAGAACGAGGTAAATATCTATTTAAACCATTTTACTCGCGTCCGTGGGTGAATACCCCCAGAATCCTAAACGCTTTTCCTGGTGGTGCGAAAGGTGCAACCCAAAGTAGCAGCAGAAAGATTTCAATGGAAATGAACTATTTTTGACTTTGACTTTGATAATTGGAGGCGAGCTATTTGGTTTCAGATAAAGCTCAGGTGCGAAGGATCTTGAGGTTCATACAATACGTGGAGGCGCGCCCTTGCCAGTTCCGCGTATACAAAGTCATTCCCCTCCACTCGAGCCTGGTCGGCATGGCGCTTAACTTCTGTGTCACATATCTCATCGTCATTCTCCAGTTCACGTTCAAAAGGAGTAATCCGTAAACAATATAAAATGTATAAAAACTCAAGTCTCACATTGCAGTTGTTGTGTTCTTGTTCGCAAAAAGTTGTGAGATGTAATGTTTTACTTAGTTTTAAGTCAGTTAATTTGTTCAGTACGATAGGTATTGAGTTCATTAACAGCATTTTATAGTAATAAAATTAGACATCTATATTTCTTTAATAAATATTTTGATTTGTGTTGAAAATGTTCTGAATGGCTTTGAGAAAAGTATGACACAGCCGTGCCTTTGTTTTTGATTTTGCTTTTTGATTTTGGGGCTCCAGGATCCTCGCTTCTGTAGGTGAGAACCATCTGCGCCCGTCATCCGAGACGGGGATGTTACGTCTCATGTAATTTCACCGACACCCACACTGCATGACGGATTACCAGGTGTGGTGGCAGTACTTCTCCGGATGAACTTTACATGGCACAAGTTCTAGTGCTATTTTGGGTTGCTCCTTTTGCACCGCCCGAGGGACATGTTTCTGAGGCCCCCAAGATTACAAAATCAAAATTAATCTTTGTTGGAAGAAATAGTTTGCAAGATTTCTTCAACAGCCGAGGCAAAAGTATATATATAAAAGATTTAAAGTGAAATAGTGACATCTAAATAAAATATTTCCGAAATGTAGTCGGTAAATTTTATTCTACGTTTGAAATCAAAGACTTTCAGCACTAGTACTCGGAAATAAGCTTATTCACTCGACTATTAAAACAAGCTGGATCAGAGTACTGCCATTCGCGCGGATGGTTTTATATCTCGAATACATAATTTATTGCCGGGACGTTGGATGCACTAAAGTTGGGGTGCTGAGAGACTGGATATGATTCTATGTATAATCACTGAATGCATAAAGAGAACAGTACCTTTTACGTGTTATGCAGGAAAATCACATATCAAGTATGTTTTATTCGTTAATCTTATTGTCTAATTTAGCTTACCAACGAAGTTATTACATTATTATTCGTGTTACCGAGATATTTACCATGATTTGTGAGTTTTGTTGACTCCCGATATTTCGACGCAGTTACATGCGTCATGGTCCCGGAAAACTGGGTAATCATGGTAAATATTTTTTTTTTTTTTTTTTTTTTTATGTGAATTCGTGACGGAACGAGCTGAGGTCCCACCTGATGGTAAGTGGCGACCCTCGCCCATGACAACAGTAATGCGCGCGACTCAGTATGAGATCCAAATCTTTACTGAGTCGCATTCATCCTGCTGCGTCCATCATCCGAGACGGGGATGATACGTCTCATGCGCATGTGATTTCACCGGCAACCATACCCTTCCACCGGAACACAGTAATGCAACCACTACTGCTTGGCGGCAGATTCCAGATGTGGTGGCAGTACCTCTCCGGACGAACTTGGCACAAGTTCTACTGCTACTTTTGGTTGCTCCTTTAGCACCACCCAGGGGGTACGTGTAGGGAATCAAAGGATATACACCTACGGACGCGAGCAATTGGACCCCCCAAAAATCTCGGTAACACGAATAATAATGTTCATAACCATGATAGTTTTAAAACTTATGAAGTTATTACATTTCTATCTTATTTAAATTTAAGTGACGGTAAGCGCTGGTGGCTCACCTGGTTTTAAATAGTTACCACCGCCTATCGACAACAGCAGTGCGACTCTGGTCTTCTCCTACAGGAGATGTAACATCTCATGTGCCTGTAATTTCGCAAGCTCTGCTGAGTTTGGTGGATAACGCTGTGTCAAATGTCCAAATATTTATTTATTTATTGACGCATTGACTGAGCCAGTAGAGTACAGAGTACAGACGTCCACTGTCAATCTGAAGGTTGCTGATTCAAACCCATACGTTCATGATTGAGTTTTTGACTTGAAACATGTATGTACCCAATACCACGTTCTCGAAACGGTAAAGGAAAAAGTCAGACATGTCCCAGAACCAAAAATTCGAAGACACGTGACATCTGCCCATCCCTATTGGGCTCCCGTGGTTTCAAAGCCCGTTTATTCTCACTTATTGAGAGTAGGCCGGTGTCCCAGTAGTGGGAATATAAAAAGCTGATACAGACTGAGTTTGACTGACTGTTTGAAATAGACTGGCTATTTCAAACACAATTTTCGTTTTTTAGATTAAGTACGTCAGCGTTGCAACCTCATCCTTTATCAAAAAAGATCTAAATCTAAGCACGTAAGCTCATTACAGATCCATTCGCAAATTGTGAATAACGTGACATCAACAAAAACCCATACAATATTACATAAATTATTCATAGACCCCGTATTTCATCCAAATTGACTGAGCTCCAGAACTTAACCAAATAATCCAAATTATAGCTCAACTTTACTTGGACGTGGAAATCGAACATGTGTTGTAAACCATTTCATCTTGAGCCGTATTGAAGAATAAAAGTTTGTTATGATAAGGTCATGTTACACTTGTTTTTTTACTGGCAATAATGTAACATCAATCATTTTCAGATTAGAACGGACGTTTTCAAATCAATACGTGGTTGGGGATTGGGTGAAAATCTTATGAGTTTTTCAGTGTAATGCAAAAAGTGTGTTGAATGATTAGCTAGAATAAGATATGTTTAATGTCTCATAGTAATAATTAAGGAGAGATTAATTGTAAGTGATTTCAAACTGAGACAAAACGCTAATACATTAGCCGAAACTGCAGTGGAGTTATTTCATTGTATCCGCTAAAGATAAAATGTATTTTTTGAAATAAAAAAATCTACAAACGTGGAAAGAAAATGTAAATATATTTATTATATCTTTAAAACACATTTCCTACCCCTTATAATAGACAATAAAATCTCAAGAACAATAATTCAAAATATTATAAGCAAGGAAAGACCCTTAGGCGCCATTAAAATATTTTATCTGTTATGAATATAATCCTATTTTTATGTGCGCTGTTAAAATATACCATTTAAGGGCACAATAAAAGGTATAACTAAGGAACTGCTTTAGAGGATTATCCGAGGATCATACACTAACAATTCCTGTATCGCAGATGACATGTACAAAGACAAGACAAACGTTTTGGCAAGACTTTAAGAAGTTGGCGAGAGCATGGTGGCCCAGGGGCATAGACTCTGGCTTTCAATCTGAAGGTTGCTGGTTCAAACCCGTAAGTGCACCAATGAAATTTTTCACTTGAAAAATTTATGTGCGCAATATCACGTTCTCGAAACGGTGAAGGAAAACATCGTGAGGAAAGCGGTATGTCTTAGAACCAAAACTTCGAAGACATGCGACATCTACCAATCCGGATTGGGCTCCCGTGGTAGATCAAAGCCCGTTCACTACCATCCTTCACCGTTTTGAGGACGAGGTAATGCGTACATAATTTTATCAAGTGAAATTCTAATTTTTGCGTGTCTGGTTTTGAACCAGCCACCTTCAGATTAAATGTCTGAGCCCCTGCTGCTTTATATCATACATTTATTATTCAGACATTAATGCCTCAAGTATCGAAAGTCGTGCCTAATTCATTCATAATGGTATTACTCGAACCTAATATTGAACTTTTGATTAAAATAATTAATCACTAAAGACTAGAAGGTTACATTAATCAATACAAATAACATCGTTTTGTAATGTGTGGCGATCAATTCAACCGTGCGAGAAGTAGCTACGTGTACATTCTGAATATAATAATTATTGAAAATATGGCTACAAAACCGACTATTTTACAAAATTACTCATTGTATAATGACAATAATGGAACCATAAAGTGTTTTATTACCATCTTTAAAGTGATACATTTCCTTTTAGGTTTGGATTTTGGCTTCATAAAATACAAATCTATTAAGATGAAAGTTTTTATGAAAGCCATCTCAATTATTTACTGTTTATTTATATGTATCATGTGCTTCTATTTCATTCAAACAGCACACAGTAATTTGTGGAATTACGTAGTTTATTCACAATATTTGCTATACTCAATACTATTGACAATCATCAATGATGACACGTCTTTTTGTAATCTTATTCATAACTTGCGGACCATCGATATAGGGTTAAAGTTGGCTCAAGAATCGTTAAACGATTGTGAAGTAAAACTAATCCTAACAGTTCTTGTAACCGTCTTTAATGAATTAATAGTAGCTGGTGTGAATTGTTGGCTATTCGAACTTTGCCAAGGTTCTGCTTTCAATGCGATTTCATTTCTCTTTATACTGATTTCCATTAATTTGGTTCCTGCATGTAATGCGTTGTCTTTCTACGCCGTTAACTGGCGGTTCAAAAAGCTGGCTAGCATGTTAAAAGTGGATAGTTCTGACATTTTAACAAAACAACATCTATACAAGACACTTGTTGATATAGCTGAGAAAAATAAAGCTAATTATGATCCTATCGTGAGTATTTCGTATTTTTATTCAATAATGTCGATTGTAATTTACTAATATTATAATTGCGAAAGTTTGGTTGTATGATGTTTGTTACTCAATCACGCCAAAACGGCTAAACAGATTTGGATGAAATTGGCATAAACATAGATGATAGTCTGGAATAACTAATATTCTACTTTGATCCCGGTAAATGTACGGTTCTCGTAAGAATTTTATACTGTCTCATTACTGTTTTCATGGTCGGGGGTCGCCATAAAAAAAGGATGGGGCTATTTAATTACTACACGACTCAGTGACAGTGGCTAAAATGCGGTGGACTGAAAGTCGTATGAAAATGTATACGACAATTTGCAGTATCTTTGAACTGTTGTATGGAGCGTGTGGCCAATGCTCGTTGGCATTGCAGTGACATATGCAAAAACTTCGAAACAAGATTTTATTATAAACATTTTGCTTTTGCAAAAGTGCAGACACTTCTTAAAGTAGTAGTAGAACATGACAAGATCGGAACCCACTGGGGGATCGCGTTGCGTTTGCCAGTCTAAGACTGTACCATTCCACAAGAACTCAGCAACTTAAACACGCTACGTTTGCAGCAGATTACGAGAAGTTATAAAACTTGTGCCAAGTTCATTCGGCTAGATATTATCTAGCCTAGCTTTCTCCTTCAATACCCTGGAAACACATGTGGGAACTCTGGAGAAGACTAGCCTTCTAGCTCTTCCCCTATTCTCATATTAAAATCATTTCAGATGCTTGTTACACTGTTATTCAATGTACCGCTAATAATGGCGACCATCTACATGTCCGTAATAGAACTACCAACTGCGGAAAAGTCTGAGGTAAGTTCATAAACACATACAGTCATAATACAAAACGGGGACTAAGTTTAGTACTACATTTAAAACACCAATATCAATGTAATTGGTGGTTAAACATAGTCTAAAGTTAGTCCATACAAAACAATGTTTTTCTGTTCATGTTTACCCGTATAATTGTATTTCTTGTACAAAGGCAATTAAAAAAAACACGTCTGAAGCTGGGTCGCCTAAGTACTGCTGTATAAGTATGTTACTGGTATTGATACATTTAAAGATATATCAATACATTTTAAGACCCATACTTTTACCCGCCTGCGCCAGAAGGAGAAGAAGTAATGATTTTTTAATATATTTGTGTATGTTTCTTTGTCTTTATCTCACGCTCTGTAGCCTAAACGGTTCGATGAATCATTACTTATAATTTTCAGCAATTTTTGCTGTTTTTGGGATTTACATACATCATAGTTCTGGACATGACTGTGCTGACTCTGATGCCCGCCGTGTGCGCAGGCATGCTGAATACACAAGTGGAGAATATAAGAGTCACGCTGCATGATATTCTTCTCCAAATAGAAGGTAAAAGTTTTTTCTGTGGCACGGAGGTGCATAGTAGGTGTTTATATCTCATAAAACTTTTTGTTTCCATTTTGACAAAGCTGTATAGTAAAAAAATTAGATGTTTTAATAATCTTTTTAATTTTAATAAAAAATATTTTTTCCAAATCGTATACTGAGTCGCATTACTGTTGTCAACGGCGGATTTTGTTTTAGATAACTGATAGAATACTTAAATAGTTCAGAAAGCTTGTAGGAATCAGATTACTGGTTCTAACAAGCGAACTATTTTTCTTTTATTCTTCTTTGTCTATATTAATTCTAATTCTAATTCTATAATAAAATAATTCGGGCCAATCATACGTGGCTTTGCAAATTTCCATGACTACATTAGTTCTAAAATTACTAGCTGTGTTGTGTTGAGATGTTTGAGCGTGAAAGAGTTACAAGCATACACAGACACACTTACAAACTTTGGCCTTATAATATTAATGTGATATAATTTGTAAAAGTACAATTTTTTTTTCAGATATGACCCATGTCCGTGATGTTGAGTTGTTCCTCCAATACGTGGAAGCACGACCGTGCCAGTTCCGCGTATACAAAGTAATTCCCCTGGACGCCGACCTCCTCGGGATGGTGTTTAGCTTCTGCGTCACTTACCTCATCGTCATTGTTCAGTTTACAAATCATTAAAGTTTGCTGTTTCAATTATCTTGGACATTTCGATAGGCGGATATTCATAGTTTTTCGAAGATTCGGTCGCGTGTGTTGAGGAACGGATCCGCGTTCTAAAACTTTTTAAGCCAAACTTTGTTTGTGTTTGACAGTTTCTGTTTCATTATCATTTATTAACTTTCATGTTAGCCGAGTTATTATAGGGAAGACATCAGTGACGATGAGTATATCATTTGTAACGTCTACATTCTCTTGTACTATAAACCACAAGGTATATAGTTGACATTGAGAAGCACTTCACTACATAGTAAATATAAAACAAAGTCGCTTTCTCTGTCCCTATATCCCTATGTATGCTTAAATCTTTAAAACTACGCAACGGATTTTGATGCGGTTTTTTTTAATAGATAGAGTGATTCAAGAGGAAGGTTTATATGTATAATACACAAGCAAGTCACCGCGGCTTCGCACGGGTAGTTTCTGATACGATACTGGTGCTTTACTAACCGTGCGAAGCCGGAGCGGGTCGCTAGTTATACTATAATAGTTTTTGTCCCTTTTTCGAGTTAATGTAAACTTGCTTATTTGCTACCCTATATAGGCTATTACTATAGCGCAGGTTTTATTTGTCTGTTATGGTATTTTACGTAGCTTAAAACCCTTAGTTATTAGTATAAGTTATATGCGAGTAGTAATTATTACTAGCATTGTTACCGGCTGGTTAAAAAGATCGACAAAATAATATTACAATGCCCTCGCATATTACAAAACACTCGTATATGTAAGTACAGAATTTTCTCACGCCTTAGATATTGGAATTCGATAATAATAAACGTATTTGGTGTATAAATAAAGTGTTTTTAATATTCAAGACAATGCTTAAATATTAACACGCTTTTAATACTTTTGTTAAATTTATCTTTAAAATCTAGAATCGACGATTTTAACGCCTGTTTTTAAAGCGCTTACACGCTCACACTTCTCTGTAAAATATAGTCTATGTTACTCGCTGATAATGTAGCTTTTCATTGGTGAAAGAATTTTCAAAATCTGTTTAATGGTTTAGGCGTGAAAGCGTAACAAATAAACCAAAAAACTTACTTTTGTATTTTTAATATTAATATTATTTTGGATGAAAATTTTTGGGCATCTGTGGCAAATGACACTGCAATTCATCGGAAGTCGGAGAATACGGTGTGTAATTGACCACTATCGGCGAAACTTCATTTCCGGCTAAACGTGCGTAGGTATGGCGGGAAGCTAATGAAGTGGTGATCGTAAATCATAACAGAGGCCATATATTAGCATTGCGAGTATTGACAGCGGACACCGCGCCATTTATCAACATAAACCAACACAGCTACAAACTCGTCTCGATAGCTATAGAAACGTCTATGCAGCTACGCATAGACGTTTCTATAAGCTAGCTAGCTGAATAAATGATTAAATTGGATTTAATTTTATAATGATAGTGTTTGAAGAAGCGCTAAGCTTAGTTGTATTTAACAACACATGATTTTGTAAGAACATATTTATTTTTTAACTGTGACGGTTCCAAATATCATTTAAAAAAATTCATTGGAAATAAAATTTGACTTTGACATTACTCATATACCCCATAGTACAACCTATGCTTAATTTAGAGCTAGATAGCGCTGTGTGAAAAGTCCATGAATATATAATTCCAGTAAAGCCCACCTGATGTTAAGTAGCCATGACAACAGCAATACGGCTTAAGGCCTCCCTGACCGAAGTATGAGAAGACTCAAGTCCGATGCGCTGTTACCGAGACGGGGATGTTACGTCTCCTCTGCATGTGATTGCATGGCCCAAGTTTTCAAAGTTTTCTTGTTATTTTTGAGCTCCTTTAACACCACCCAGGGGGTACCTATGGACGGGAGTAACTGGACCCCAAAAAGCTTTCCTGGCCGTCACACCAACATTTTAAAGTTTATTCTATTTATTATGTAGTTTATCTATGGTATGCAGGATTGTATAATTCATTAGTATAACATACATAGTTTGAATGGCTCTTCATAGTTATCCCATAATGATTCATTTTCCAAATTTGCGGTAGTTAAAATATTCCCACTCTATTAGCGCTTGGTAAAGCACATTAATAATATTTAGCGTTCCAAGGATGACACAGAGTTAATTTATGATTTGCAAACATAGACTAACTATGTACTCGAGTACACACGTAATTCAGTACTGCTGCACGGAGTTGCAGCTCGTGAGGTGTACCTGGTTCATTTAGTGGTAAGCTATTGTCGAAAGTATAATAGCAATAGTTTGCTCTGCTTTTAAATTAGGTACGTATATTATGTATGTATACTATGTAGAGTACATAGTCTACCATTTGACGAACATAAAGTTTATACTGTATCTGGGTTTTGATATATATAAGAACATATTTACACAAATTTATCCAATTCCCATATTGCTATCTATACTTAGTTTGTGGCTAGATGGCACTGAGTGAAATGTTCATATAAATATATAACTTTTTTTTTTAAATATCTAAAAAGAGTCAAAAAGAAATATTATATTTATTTTAAAATACTGACTAGGATTAAAGTATGCTTCCGATAGACGCACAGCCTTGCTGTGACAGAGATTCTGTTCCAAGCTAAGTGTCTAAGTATATAAGTCTATGTTTACTAAACTATAATCTGTTTGGGACAGTGTTAAATGAGGATGATAGGTTTAAACCTAAATACATGCTAGAAATAGTATTTGTGCTTTTGAAAAGCAGCAAGTCTGATAGAATATTATAATATACACCATACGCTGATGGTGATGATGACGCTGATGAATCTTGATAGATTTGATGAAAATTTATAATTATGAAAGCCCATTCTCGTTTGGTTAAGGTGGCTGAGGCTTATATTTATTTATTTAGGCACACATTACACATTACAAGCATAAAAGTTATTTACCTAAATTGCAGTTTGATCTGGCTTGAAACAACCATTGTGCGCTCAGTAAAATCCATTTTGAAAAGTTAAGACAATAATGACGTACGAGATAATTATTACAACGAGAATAAAATGAAAAAAAAAAAAAAAAGTAATTGAAAACAAAAGAAACTTAAAACTTCAAAAGTAAAAACTCATACATTATATATTGATAAATAAATAAACTACCTATTCAATGAACATATGTAGCCGTGGATGCTCGTGATCTGAACAACTGTTAAAATGGAGGATGTCTTTCAGAATTTTTCCAAATTTCACATTAAAGTCAAATCAAAAATTGATATGATATGGTACAGTTACATTATGTTGTTCACCCGGCAGGTTTATAAACGAATTGCATGATGACGATGAGGTAGGTGGCGCAGAAGCTGAGCACCATCCCGAAGAGGTCAGCGTCCAGGGGAATTACCTTCCACACGCGGAACCGGCACGGCCGGGCTTCCACGTACCGGATGAACCGCTGGATCTCACGGGCCACCTTGATGTCATCTGAGAACAAGAAACACTTTCTAGCTTCATTTCATAGAATCATGAGCAGCTCATGTTTTATGAGAGTTTCTTGCTTGTCCCCTGGTCCCCTGGTGAAATGGAAGGTCGGATAGGTCTAAAACAAGTGCAAAACTTAGTCATAATGAACGTAGAAACGTGACATTCTTTCAACAAAATATGTACCATGTGGGTATATATAATATTTTGTTGAAAAAATGTCACGTTTCTACTTCTTTCCGTATTGCGCATGATTTTTTTAATCTGAATATTGGAGTCGTTTTAAACAGTCTCGGAAGCCTAGCAATTTAAATATACTAGTATACACAGATAAAGTAACTGATTTAATAACGAATTTATTGTTTAATAAGTGCTTAGCTGCTTCAGACAAAGGTGCAGATAAAAAAATTTTGCACTACATCTATTTCTGTTGTAATAATACTATTTTTCAACAGACCTTGTTTCTTGAAAATAATTAATTATTACCTTTTTTGTCCCATAGTTTATCGTGTAGTAAAAGTTTTATACGTTCTGTTTGTGAATTAAGCATCCCAGCAAAAATGCCGGGTGCCAAAGTTATTGCGAAGGCTTCAAAAATCATCAAGTATTCCAAATTGTACGCCCAAAGCATCACCTGAGAATTGTACCAATTACATCACGATATTTCTTATATATAGAAACTAGAAATCTAATGAAAGTGAACTTGCAAATATACAATAAATTACCGAAATATATAAGTTCAATCCATAACTAACATAATTATTTTATTGGCGGACAAATTTATATTAGTAATTGCTGAAAGTAAAATAATTAGTTATTAAATAAACATAATACTCACAGATAGTGGTTGATTGTTTTTTCTTACAATTGAATTAAATATTGTAAACATTATTTCCGGAACAGTAGTGCATAATGTAATAACTTGCTGTAATTTAAACATCATTATAGACACTTCACTTAAATGGAAATAAAAATAGTAATAAATATATTACTTACAATTACAATTACTTACCAATGGATCAAATGCGCGTTTATATTTCACCACAAAGTCAATATACAGCTTGTACGTAAATATAAATGGAGTAAATTCTTGCTTAGTTTGTTTCAAAATTGCCGACAGTTTTTTTAATCTACAGTTGACCGAATAGAATATGAATGCATAAGAGGCCAGCAGCATATCAATGTTTGATAATGAACATATAATAAACACCGCTAAACATAATGGAGCTCGGTTGTAACCAGTTGTTAGCCAATATAATATCATAACCAATATTCGAAAGAAGTAACATAAAAAGCCAGAAAACATAATTTTTGATTCTAAATGAAATGTTGCAGTGTCAAATCCGACCTTTGAATCGATTGCTTGTAGATCATAGTGGAAATTACGTAGTGTCGAATTAGAATTTAAGGATACTAGAAAGAGAATAAACAAGAAAAGTTTGACCATAAGCAGTAAGTAATGCTCATTGAATGGATAATGATAATACCAAATACATATTGCTAAGGTTAGAAAATAAATTAAAAACGACATAAATTTTAGGAAAAAATTAGCTTTTTCAGATTTAAAGATGAAGAAGCCATAGTCAAATCCCCATACAATCTGAATTTTGTAGAAAATGGTCATTAAGAAAAAGAATTTGTCCTGCCTCTTAGCATTAAGTAATGTGTTAATTTTTGGGGTTGAAACTGCTGACATATTTATTTTATTATATTTTTTAGGCTTCAAATATTATCATACCACTTCATAAAGTGACAAAGAGCGTTGCAAATGAAATACTTCCGGTGTTCCGGTGTTTGTAATTAGTTAATGTGATTACAGTTACTGTCATATTTATCAAGTCAACAATAAAATTTCATTACACTAAATTAAGTAAACAGATGAAAAATGATTTCATTAGGAAAATTAACACTCCATTGGAAACTATTTATGTAGGTTAAGATGAAACATATTGAGTCGTTAAGCTACCATCATGACATTGTCTAGAAATAAATTTTCATTATTTTTGGTCTATAACTTTATTTTGTTTGTAACACATCGTACAAAGCTTGAACGTACAAAACATCACATGCGCATGAGATGTATCATCCCCATCTCAGGTGATGGACGCAGCAGGATGAATGCAACTCAGTGTAAGATCACATTACTGTTGACATTGGCGGGGGTCGCCACTTACCACCAGGTGGGCCCTCAGCACGTTCCGTCACTTTGATGATTTGATGATCCGTGTTCGTCCGGAGAATCCTAGCAATCCGCTAGAATTCTCCGGACGAACACGGCAGGGGGACCTACTACTTAACATGGACCCCCAAAAGTGGAACTTGTACCTAATTCGTAAAAGTGGTTTAGGTTGCTTCATTCGCGACACCTGGGAGACAATTTACGGATGTAAGCAACATGGTTTACAATAGCAATCCGTACTAGCCGTACTAGCCTCTAATGTTCTTTGGGATTTGACCTACCACAAAAGCCCAATCCGGATTGGCAAACATCACATGTCTTTGAATTTTGGGTTCTAAAACATGCCGGTTTCCTCACTATGTTTTCCTTGACCGTTTTGAGAACGAGGTAATGCGTACATAATTTTTTCAAGTGAAATACTCATTCTTGCACGTCTGGTTTTGAACCAGCGACTTCAGATTAAATGTCTACGCCCCCTGCTGTATATCATACATTTATTATTCAGACATTAATGCCTCAAGTATCGAAAGTCGTGCCTAATGCATTCATAATGGTATTATGCGTACTTAATATTGAATTTTTGATCTAAATAATTAATCATCTATAAGACTAGAAGGTTATATTAGTCAATACAAATAACATCGTTTTGTTATTTGTGGCGATCAACCGTGCGAGAAGTAGCTACGTGTACTTTCTGAATATATAATTATTGAAAATATGGCTACAAAACCGACCATTTTACATAATTACTCATTGTATAATGACAATAATGGAACCATAAAGTGTTTTATTACCATCTTTAAAGTGATACATCTCCTTTTAGGTTTGGATTTTGGCTTCATAAAATACAAATCTATTAAGATGAAAGTTTTTATGAAAGCCATCTCAATTATTTACTGTTTATTTATCTGTATCATGTGCTTCTATTTCACTCAAACAGCACACAATAATTTGTGGAGTTACATAATTTATTCACAATATTTGCTATACTCAATACTATTGACAGTCATCAATGATGACACGTCTTTTTGTAATCTTATTCATAACTTGCGGACCATCGATATAGGGTTAAAGTTGGCTCAAGAATCTTTAAACGACTGTGAAGTAAAACTAATCCTAACAGTTCTTGTAATGGTCCTTAATGACTTAATAATAGCCGGTGTGAACTGTTGTCTATTCGAACTGTGTCAAAGTTCTGTTATCAAAGTGATTTCATTTGTCTTTATACTGATTTCCATTGATTTGGTTCCTGCATGTAATGCGTTGTCTTTCTACGCCGTTAACTGGCGGTTCCAAAAGCTGGCTAGCATGTTAAAAGTGGATAGTTCTGATATTTTAACAAAACAACATCTATACAAGACACTTGTTGATATTGCTGAGAAAATCAAAGCTAATTATGATCCTATCGTAAGTATTTCGTATTTTTATTAAATAATGTCGATTGTAACTTACTAATATTACAATTGCAAAAGTGTATGGATCAATGTTTGCTACTCAATCACGCCAGATTTGGATGAAATTGGCACAACGATAGACTGGAATAGCTTATATTCTACTTTGATCCCGGCAAATGTACGGTTCCCGTAAGAATTTCATACTGAGTCGCGTTACTGTTGCGTGTTGTAAGACTTGCCTTCAAGATTTTCCCCTATTATCCTATTATAATCCTTTCAGATGCTTATTACGCTGTTGTTCAATGTACCGTTAATAATGGTGACCATCTACATGTCCGTAATGAAACTACCAACTGCCGAAAAGTCTGAGGTAAGTTCATAAACACATACGGTTCATTCCCGAAATCAAAAGCCGAGCAGCCTCGATTTTTAGGCCATTTTTCACCCATACACAACCAAAGCGATGGAACGTGCGGACGGCTCACTACATGTTAAGTGTTACTACAGTCTATGAACAGTTCGGGGATCCAGTTAGGTGAATACCCTGAGTCCATACACTGCTCCTTTGTATGGACTTAGTTGCTCCTTTGGCACCATCCAAGGTACCCCTTGGATGATGCCAAAGGAGCAACTAAACAGTTAGGAGCAGTAGAACATGTGCAAAGTGCGCCGGGAGAAGTACTGCTTCCACATCTGATAATCTGCCGCAAAGCAGTGGCGCACTCGCATTGCTGTGTTTTGTACGAACTTGTCAAGCCAGTTTTACTGCTACATGTAGGGATACTAGAGGATTCTTACGGAGGCGAGCAACTGATTGTGAACCCTTAGGCTCCCAAACTAGTGTACAATGTGTTTCAGGAGTCAGATGATTCTCCCACTAGGCTTTTAGTACATGTTGATAATAAATATGATAGTTTTGTCAAGAAATACTACAAACATAATTAGAATTAACACATAAAGTGCATGAAGTTCATCAATATATAATAACTTCTTATTAATTATACAATTATGTCCATAAATAAGCAAGCAGAGAATTATGGTAACAAATTATATTATAAACGATGTTAACTTTAAAGGAGCAATTCTTGTACAACGATTTGGATTAAATTTTGTTTTTTTTTCAACCTCTTCTCATTACTTATAACTTTCAGCAATTTTTGATGTATTTGGGATTTGTATACATCATAGTTCTGGAAATTACTGTGCTGACTCTGATGCCCGCCGTGTGCGCAGGCATGCTGAATACACAAGTGGAGAATATAAGAGTCACGCTGCATGATATTCTTCTCCAAATAGAAGGTAAAAGGTTTTTCTCTAGCACGGAGGTGCACAGTGTGATTTTATATATATTATATTTTCCAAATCTTATACTGAGTCGCATTACTGTTGTCGTGGCCCTCACTCGTTCCGTCACTTATTCACATAATCTTGAAATTTCACATACTGATGAGCCCCAAACTAAGCATACTTTGTAATATTACCCATAGTACAAATTATGCTATATAACTGATAACAAACTTAAATAGTTAGGAAATGTTAAAATAGAAAGCTTTTAGGAATCAGATTGCTAATTCCTACAAGTTATAATAACTTTCAAGTTAACTATTTTTATATCTGTTTCTGGCTTACTACTGGAAAATATAGAGTAAACTAAGCTGGTTGAAGTCATGAAACAACTTTTAATACTATTTAAAAAATATTAAAAAATTGGTTTGAAGTTCTTCTTGTTTGTCTATATTCTATGTGCGGTCCAAACAACGTGGCTTTGCAAATTTCCATGACTAAAATAGCTCTGAAATTACTAGCTCCAATGCGTTGAGCCATTTCAGCGCGGAGGAGTAACAAACATACAAACTTTCGCCTTCATAGTATTACAAGTATACAATTTTTTTTCCAGATATGACCCATGTCCGTGATGTTGAGTTGTTCCTCCAATACGTGGAAGCACGACCGTGCCAGTTCCGCGTATACAAAGTAATTCCCCTGGACGCTGACCTCCTCGGGATGGTGTTTAGCTTTTGCGTCACTTACCTCATCGTCATTGTTCAGTTTACAAATCATTAAAGTTTGCTGTTTCAATTATCTTGGACACATGGCGGAAATTCATATTTGTTCAATGATTCGATCGCGTGTGTTGAGAAACGGATCCGCGTTCTAAAACTTTTTAAGCCAAACTTTGTTTGACAGTTTCTGTATCATTATCATTTATTAACTTTCATGTTAGTCGAGTTATTATAGGGAAGACATCAGTGACGATGAGTATATCATTTGTAACGTCTACATTCTCTTGTACTATAAACCTCAAGGTAAATAGTTGACATTGAGAAGCACTTCACTACATAGTATAAAACAAAGTCGCTTTTTTTGTACCTATGTACCTATGTACCTATGTATGCTTAAATCTTTAAAACTACGCAACGGATTTTGATGCGGTTTTTTTTAATAGATAGAGTGATTCAAGAGGAAGGTTTATATGTATAATACACAAGCAAGTCAACGCGGCTTCGCACGGTTAGTTTCTGATACGATACTGATGCTTTACTAACCGTGCGAAGCCGGAGCGGGTCGCTAGTTTTACTATAATATTTTGTCCCTTTTTCGAGTATATGTAAACTTGCTTATTTGCTACCCTATATAGGTTATTACTATAGCGCAGGTTTTATTTGTCTGTTATGGTATTTTACGTAGCTTAAAACCCTTAGTTATTAGTATAAGTTATATGCGAGTAGTAATTATTACTAGCATTGTTACCGGCTGGTTAAAAAGATCGACAAAATAATATTACAATGGCCTCGCATATTATAAAACACTCGTATATGTAAGTGCAGAATTTTCTCACGCCTTAGATATTGGAATTCGATAATAATAAACGTATTTGGTGTATAAATAAAATGTTTTTAATATTCAAGACAATCCTTAAATATTACCTTTGTTAAATTTATCTTTAAAATCTAGAATCAACGATTTTATCGCCTGTTTTTAAAGCGCTTACACGCTCACACTTCTCTGTAAAATATAGTGTATGTTACTCGCTGATAATGTATATTAGCTTTTCATTGGTGAAAGAATTTTCAAAATCTGTTTAATGGTTTAGGCGTGAAAGCGTAACAAATAAACCAAAAAACTTACTTTTGTATTTATAATATGAATATAACTTAGGATAAAATTTTTTGGGCATCTGTGGCAAATGACACTGCAATTCATCGGAAGTCGGAGAATACGGTGTGTAATTGACCACTATCGGCGAAACTTCATTTCCGGCTAAACGTGCGTAGGTATGGCGGGAAGCTAATGAAGTGGTGATCGTAAATCATAACAGAGGCCATATATTATAATAGCATTGCGAGTATTGACAGCGGACACCGCGCCATTTATCAACATAAACCAACACAGCTACAAACTCGTCTCGATAGCTATAGAAACGTCTATGCAGCTACGCATAGACATTTCTATTAGCTAGCTAGCTGAATAAATGATTAAATTGGATTTAATTTTATAATGATAGGGTTTGAAGAAGCGCTAAGCTTAGTTGCATTTAACAACACAAGATTTTGTAAGAACATATTTATTTTTTAACTGTGACGGTTCCAAATATCTTTTTAAAATATTCAATGGAAATAAAATTTGACTTTGACATTACTCATATACCCCATAGTACAACCTATGCTTAATTTAGAGCTAGATAGCGCTGTGTGAAAAGTCCATGAATATATAATTCCAGTAAAGCCCACCTGATGTTAAGTAGCCATGACAACAGCAATACGGCTTAAGTCCTCCCTGACCGAAGTATGAGAAGACTCAAGTCCGATGCGCTGTTACCGAGACGGGGATATTACGTCTCCTCTGCATGTGATTTGATGAACCGGCACAAGTTTGCAAAGTTCTCCTGTTCTTTTTGAGCCCATTTAGCACCACCCAGGGGGTACTCTGAGGGTATTTACCTATGGACGTGAGCAACTGGACCCCCAAAAAGCTTTCCTGGCCGCCACACTAACTTTTTTTTTCCTAACACCAAGTTTATCCTATTTATTATGTAGTTTATCTATGGTATGCAGGATTGTATAATTAATTACAATAGTATAACATACATAGTTTGAATGGCTCTTCATAGTTATCCCATAATGATTCATTTTCCAAATTTGCGGTAGTTAAAATATTCCCACTCTATTAGCGCTTGGTAAAGCACATTAATCATATTTAGCGTTCCAAGGATGATACAGAGATAATTTATGATTTGCAAACAAAGACTAACTATGTACTTGAGTACACACGTAATTCAGTACTGCTGCACGGAGTTGCAGCTCGCGAGGTGCAACTGGTTCATTTAGTGTTAAGCTATCGTCGAAAATAGAAATAGTTTGTTCTGCTTTTAAATAAGTAGTACGGACGCCAAATTTAAAGACTGTTAAAAATTTATTCGTGCACGAAAAGTTTTCTACTTGAAATAATTGTGCTACATTTTTGGAACGGTGAAGGAAAACATCGACAAACACTGACATTTAAACCAAAATCAAAATACATCTGATATCTTATATTAAATCTAGTTATAAATGAAATCCCATTCACTCTCGATTGTTGAGAGTAGGTCTGAGTCTCAGCCGTAAGAACATTATAGGCTGATATTTATTTATTTAGGCACACATTACACATAACACGCATAAAAGTTATTTACCTATTTAGATTAATTAATTATACAATATATTACTAGAAAACAAAAGAAACTCAAAACTTCAAAAATAAAACGGTTACATAAAATATTGATAAAAATAATTAAACTACCTATTCAATGAACGTATGTAGCCGTGGATGCTCATGATCTGAACAACTGTTAAAATGGAGGATGTCTTTCAGAATTTTCACAAATTTCACATTAAAGCCAAATTAAAAATTGATATGATATGGTACAGTTACATTATGTTGTTCAACCGGCAGGTTTATAAACAAATTGCATTATGACGATGAGATAGGTGACGCAAAAGCTGAGCACCATCCCAAAGAGGTTGGCATCCAGGGGAATTATCTTCCACACGCGGAACCGGCACGGCCGGGCTTCCACGTACCGGATGAACCGCTGGATCTCACGGGCCACCTTGATGTCATCTGAGAACAAGAAGCACTTTGTAGCTTAATTTCATAGAATCATGAGCAGCTCATGTCGGATAGATCTAAAACAAGCGCCAAACTTAGTCATAAGGATGCGTGTATTGCGCATGATTTTTTTAAAATCTGTGTTTTATTGAATCTTTGAGTCGTTTCAAACAGTTTTAATTAGAGTTTAGGTTTAGAAGGCTAGCAATTTTAATACTAGTACACACAGATAAAGTAACTGATTTAAAACTCGAATGTATTGTTTAATAAGTGCTTTAGATAGTGTTGCAGATAAAATAAAATAAAATTGTTTGCACAATACCTATTTAGAAATAATTTTATATCATTCTTGAATATAATTAGTTATTACCTTTGTTGTCCAATAGTTTATCGTGTAGTAAAAATTTGATACGTTCTGTTTGTGAATTAAGCATTCCAGCAATAATGCCGGGCGCCAAAGTTATTGCCAAGGCTTCAAAAACCATCAAGTATTCCAAATTGTACGTCCAAAGCATCACCTGAGAATTGTACCAATTACATCACGATATTTCTTATATATAGACACTAGAAATCTAAAGAAAGTGAACTTGCAAATATACAATAAATTACCGAAATATATTAATTTGAAACTAGTTTAATCCTGATATTCAGTAGCGGTAGAACTTGTGCCAAGTTCGATCGGAGAAGTAATTCCTCGTGGTAATACGTCAAGCAGTGGTGTGCTGTGTTCAGGTGGAAGGGTGTAGGCGCCGGTGAAGTTACAGGCACTTGAGGCGTAGCAACCCTTTCTCAGAGTGACGGGTGCAACGCGTTATGACTGGGTCTTCTCATACTTAGCATCAGGTATCACTTAAGTCTTCGCGGATGTGTGTTTTAACGTTCCCGTGTTCCCGCCACTAAGCGGCAGAGGAGGACATCGTGGGGTTTTAGTGGGTCTAGTCCCACATAACCGCTCTGTCTCCCCGTGGCAGGGCGGTATGCGAGTACATTTACCCACGGAAAAAAAAAATAAAGGTATCACTTAAGTCACATATAAAGAAAAGTTCAAGTATTACTAAAAGAACATGTTGTAAAGTATTTACAGACTGTTGTGAATGCCATTCTGAATACAATTATTATCTTGGCGAACAAATTGATATTAGTAATTGCTGAAAGTAAACCAATTATTTTTAAAGAACCATAATACTCACGAGTAGTGGTTGATTATTTTTTCTTATAATTGAATTAAATAATGTAAACATTGTTTCAGGAACAGTAGTGCATAATGCTATAACATGCTGTAATTTAAACATCATTATAGACACTTCACTTAAATGGAAATAAAAATAGTAATAAATATAATAATATGTGTGAATATGACTCCGCCCCTTTTTGTCAAAATAAAACACATTTGTTCGCTTACAAAATTAAAAAAAAAATTATTGAAAGTATGCTCCATCTGCAGCTACAACCTTCGCCCATCGTTCAGGTAGTTTTCGTATTCCTTGCTGGAAGAAGTCCTGGTCTTTTGAGCTTATCCAGTTGTCAATCCAAATTTTGATACTTTCACATGAAGTAAACTTTTCTCCAGTAAGGTCTGTCTGCATCGTCCGGAATAGGTGGTAATCCGAAGGAGCTATGTCTGGTGAATATGGCGGGTGGGGTAACACTTCCCAGTCCTGTCCCTCTAAATATCTTTTTACGACTTCTGCGGTATGCGGTTTGGCATTGTCATGCTGAAGAACTAATTTGTTATGTCTATTCACCCATTCTGGTCGTTTTTCTTCTATGGCTCGCTTCAAACGCATTAGTTGTCGTCGGTAAACTTCTCCATTAATAGTTTCAGAGGGTTTGAGCAACTCATAATATACAATACCTTTCTGATCCCACCAAATACAGAGCATGACCTTGGCACAGTGAATATTTATTTTTGGCTGTGATGGGCCTGGTTCGCCTGGTTTCACCCAAGCTTTTTTGCGTTTAGGATTTTCGTAGTGTATCCATTTTTCGTCTCCTGTGACTATCCGATGCAAAAATCCTTTTCTTTGCTGTCTTTGAAGCAGCATTTCACAAATGGTTTTCCGACGTTCCATGTCTCTTTCTTTTAAATCATGTGGAACCCAGTAACCGGCTTTTTGAATCATTCCCATCATTTGTAAACGCTTTGCAACAGTTGAACGATCAACATTTAATGCTGCAGCTAATTCTGATTGAGTTTGGCAAGAATCTTCCGCCAATAATGCTTCCAATTCAGCATCTTCAAATTTTTTTGGTGGTTTTCCATGTTCTTTATCCTCAGTACTAAAATCGTTATTTTGAAATCGTCGAAACCATTCCTTGCAAGTTGTATTAGACGGAGCATGCTCACCACAAGCAAACGATAAGTTTCCGCTGCAGTTTTCTTCGCAATAAAATAATGTAATAACACTTCCCGCAAATGACGTTTATTTGGAATAAAAACCGACATTTTCGAAAAGGTGAAAACAATTGTTGCTTACACTTCAACCAAATATCATAAAATGCGTTAGATAGCTGACATTCAGTACTATCGAATACAAGTATGGTCATTTATTAGTACACGTAAACAATACTAAAAACGACATCTGTTGAGAAAGGGCGGAGTCATATTCACACACCCAATATTACCTACAATTACAATTACTTACCAATGGATCAAATGCGCGTTTATATTTCACCACAAAGTCAACATACAGCTTGTACGTAAATATAAATGGAGAAAATTCTGTCTTAGTTTGTTTTAAAATTTCCGACAGTTTTTTTAATCTACAGTTGACCGAATAGAATATGAATGCATAAGAAGCCAGCAGCATATCAATGTTTGATAATGAACATAAAAAAAACACTGCAAAACATAATGGATTTCGGTTATGACCAGTTATTGACCAAAATGATATCATAACAAATATTCGAAAGAAGTAACATAAAAAGCCAAAAAACAGAATTTTTGATTCTAAATGAAATGTTGCACTGTCAAATCCGACCTTTGAATCAATTGCTTGTATATCATAGTGAAAACTACGTAGTGTCGAATTAGAATTTAAGGATACTAGAAAGAGAATATACAAGAAATGTTTCACCATAAACATTATGTAGCGTTCATTGACTGGATATTGGTAATACCAAGTACATATTGCTATAGTTAGAAAATAAATAAAAAACGACATAAATTTTAGGAAAAAATTAGCTTTTGGAGATTTAAAGTTGAAGAAGCCGTAGTCAAATCCCCATACAATCTGCATTTTGTAGAAAATGGTCATTAAGAAATAGAATTTGTCCTGCCTCTTAGCATTAAGTAATGTGTTAATTTTTGGGGTTGGAACTGCTGACATATTTTATTATATTTTTCAGGCTTCAAATAGTATCAAACCACTTCATAGAGTGACACTTCATAAAGAGCGTTGCAAATGAAATACTTCCGTGTTCCGGTGTTTGTAATTAGTAAATGTCATTACAGGCTAACATATTTATCAAGTCAACAATAAAATTTCAATACATTAGATTAAGTAAACAGATGAAAAATAACTTCATTAGATAAATTAACACTCCATTAGAAACTATTTATGTAGATTAAGGTCAAACAAGTTGAGTCGCTAGGCCACATCATGGCATTGTCTAGAAATAAATATTCATTATTTTTGGTCTATAATTTTAGTTTGTTTGTAACATCGCACAAAGCTTGAACGTACGAAAAATCACATGCGCATGAGACGTAACTTCCCCGTCTCGGGGACGGGCGTAACGGGGTGCGACTTAGGTCTTCTTATACTTCGGCAGGGGAAGACCTAAGCCGCATTTCTGTTGTTATGGATAGGAACATCAGATGGGCGTTCAGTTGGGCACGTCACTTTTGTAACATAAAAAAAAATTATGCACACAGTAGCTACAAATGCAAATCATTTTTTCCAGAAGAGAAATGCAAACCAAAATGCAAACAATCTAAACTAATAACAAAACATAAAGGTAAAAAAAATTGATTGCTTCGTTGGTATTGACATTTTCAATACCAACTAAGTGTTATTTGCTATATTGCTTAGATGGTCCTGACTTTGCGAGGACCATATAAGCAATAAATTTTTTTTAACTCATAATAAGAATATGCACGCCATTGGATGTGCATATTATTTCTTGTGCATTCTTATTTCTTGAATAAGACCAATCGTCCAACTACAAGTCGGCCTTGTGGGCTTCCGCCAGAAACAATAAAAATGTGTTTGTTTCCCAACAACAAATTTAAAACTGTCATCAAACGTAAACTTGTCGCAAAAGCTTACTATAAAATATCAGATTACCTAGATGACAAAAAGGCTTGGGAATGAATTTGCTCCACTCTAGACGCAGGACCATATTCGCGAATATGTAATACTGTCTCCGAGGGGTTTCTTGTCTGTTTCTTCCCCTCGGGTTGGTCGGTTAGGGTTGGAACAGACGTAAACTTAACAAATAAGATAAGCTTAAACATCAAAACTGACTGTAATTTGACATATCTGTGTGCATGTAATGTGCCTGGGGAGTTCCAGTGACACGTTATATGCTCACGAATATGTGTACATGCATGTGTAAAATTTGACGTGTCCAAATGATACTTGAGATCTAAAGGAATAAATGAATTTGACTTTGACTTTGACTTTGACTTTGACTTTGACTTGTCCGTTGAATTACACAATTTGTTTTGTTGATCACTGTCTGTGATACAACACGGTGTGCGGTGTGCGGTGAAATTATATACACATAATACGTTCTTACGCACAGACGCATGATACCTACGTTCTTTCCCCACACAGAGTGACTGGTTGGGAATAGCTCTTTATGGGCGGTAGTAACCATTTAGTGTCAGCTAGGGGCGTCATATAATTATATCACTTAAATCTCATGACATAATTGCAATCGCTACATTTGAGTAATGTTATTGGTACCCGATGGCAACTTGATGAGGTAGGAACAGACGTAAACAACAAACAGAATACGCTTACATTATAACTGACTGTAATTAGATATATCTGTACATGTAATGTGCCTAAGAAGCTCCTTTGAGTTCTTGTGTGAGGTAACGTTCAGATACCCCATCGTGTCGGATAATTAAAATTTATATGTTCGTCATGCAAATGATTATCCTGGGTGGAAATCAAACCCACGACCTAGAGAGCAGAAGGTATAGCTACCACTAACTGAGCTGGGACGCCAGTCATTTAATAATAATAATAATAATATTATAATAATAATAATAACAAGTCGACGCTTGAAAGGCAATCCTTGAAGTGAAAAAACTCATTTCATTTAGGAATGAGTTGTTTTTGTTATACTACTACAGTGACAGGACGACCTGAAGGTAGGTAACAACAGAACAGAAATACGACCTATTTCCACTAACCCAAGTCGCATCATGAGTTTGATCCACGATATTAGTTCTTCCAGTGATTATACATCCTTGTTTGACTGGCAAAATGCAACGCAGTGTCTACTGGAATTACTCGCGGCATTCAATAATGAATTTATGAACACGTCTGTACGGTGGGATTTAAACGTGACTAATTTCATATTTATTTGCGTTTGTCTCGACGAGTTGTGTATTCGGTTGCCATTTAGATGTTTTTGTAAATGTTTATTGAACCTAATTATTGTACAAGGTTGTAATAAAATGTGTGCAGAATTAAATTTAATTTTAATTATTTAAACCAATACTGAACTGAATAAATTAGTTTTAATTTTATAGTGATAGGGTTTGAAGAAGCGCTAAGCTTAGTAATAATAACACATGATTTTGTAAGAACATATTATATTTATCTTTTAAACATGACGATTTCATGTATCTTTTTAAAAAATCAATGGAAAGAAAGGATTTTTACTTTGACTTTGACATTACTCGTCTACCCTATAGTACAAACTATGCTTAATTTATGGCTAGATAGCGCTGTGTGAAATGTCCATTAATATATGTAGTATATAATTCCAGCAAGGCCTAACATGCCATGAATATAGCAATACGGTTTAGGTCCTCCCTGACCGAAGAACCCCGATGGAGACGGGAATGTAACGTCTCCTCCGCATGTGATTTAATCGCACAAATTTGCACAAGTTCTCCTGTTCGTTTTGAGCTCCTTTAACACCACCCAGGGGGTACCTATGGACGGGAGTAACTGGACCCCTAAAAAGCTTTCCTGGCCGTCCCACCAACTTTTTAAAGTTTATTCTATTTATTATGTAGTTTATCTATGGTATGCAGGATTGTATAATTCATTAGTATAACATACATAGTTTGAATGGCTCTTCATAGTTATCCCATAATGATTCATTTTCCAAATTTGCGATAGTTAAAATAGTCCCACTCTATTAGCGCTTGGTAAAGCACATTAATCATATTTAGCGTTTTAAGGATGACACAGAGATAATTTATGATTTGCAAACATAGACTAACTATGTACTCGAGTACACACGTAATTCAGTACTGCTGCACGGAGTTGCAGCTCGCGAGGTGCAACTGGTTCATTTAGTGGTAAGCTATCGTCGAAAGTAGCAATACTTTGCACTGCTTTTAAATTAAGTAGGTATATTATGACTCTATATAGTCAACCATTTGTGTGACGAACATAAATGTTTATTCTGTGTCTGGGTTTTGATTTATATAAGCACATATTTACACAAATTTATCCAATTCCCATATTGCTATCTATACTTAGTTTGTGGCTAGATGGCACTGAGTGAAATGTTCATATAAATATATATATTTTTTTATAAAAATATCTAAAAAGAGTCACAAAGAAATATTATATTTATTTTAAAATACGGACTAGTATTACAGTGTACTTCCGATTAACGCATAGCCCTGTGACAGAGATTCTGTTCCAAGCTACGTGTCTAAGTATATAAGTCTATGTTTACTAAACTATAATCTGTTTGGGACAGTGTTAAATGAGGATGATAGGTTTAAACCTAAATACATGCTAGAAATAGTATTTGTGCTTTTGAAAAGCAGCAAGTCTGATAGAATATTATAATATACACCATACGCATCAAGATTTGATGAAAATTTATAATTATGAAAGCCCATTCTCGTTTGGTTAAGGTCTGAGGCTTATATTTATTTATTTAGGCACACATTACACATTACAAGAATAAAAGTTATTTACCTATTATAGATTACAGTTTGATCTGGCTTGAAACAACCTATGTGCGCTCAGTAAAATCCATTTTGAAAAGTTAAGCAGACAATAATGACGTATGAGATATAACAACGAGAATAAAATTAAATAAATTAAAGTAACTGAAAACAAAAGAAACTTAAAACTTCAAAAGTAAAAACTCATACATTACATATTGATAAATAAATAAACTACCTATTCAATGAACGTATGTAGCCGTGGATGCTCATGATCTGAACAACTGTTAAAATGGTAGATCTCTATCAGAATTTTCACAAATTTCATATTAAAGTCAAATTAAAAATTGATATGATATGGTACAGTTACATTATGTTGTTCAACCGGCAGGTTTATAAACGAATTGCATTATGACGATGAGATAGGTTACGCAAAAGCTGAGCACCATCCCGAAGAGGTTGGCATCTAGGGGAATTATCTTCCACACGCGGAAACGGCACGGCCGGGCTTCCACGTACCGGATGAACCGCTGGATCTCACGGGCCACCTTGATGTCATCTGAGAACAAGAAACACTTTGTAGCTTTATTTCATAGAATCATGAGCAGCTCAGGTTTTATGAGAATTTCTTGCTTGTCCCCCTGTCCCCTCGTGAAATGGATAGGTCCAGAACCAGCGCAGAACTTAGTCATAAGGATGCGTGAGTACATATACGAGTACAACTCTCTTTCAAAAAAATATGTACACATGAGTACATATTTTTTTGAAAAAGAGTTTCCACGTATTTCTAGGTATAACAAAGGTTTCTGACTAGATTTTCTTGCGCATGATTTTTCTTTAATCTGTGTTTTATTGTATCTTTGAGTCGTTTCAAACAGTTTCGGAAGGCTAAGGAAGAAATTGAATTAAACTATTATAGAACACAGAGAAATTTACTGATTTAAAATTCGAAGACATTACCTTTATATCTCACCTTAAAGTTGAACTCTATGTAATTAAAAATCATCATTCAAATTGGTCCACAATGGCGAAAAAATCGACTAACATACATAAAAAAACAAATAACCAAATTGAGAACCTCTTCCCTTTTTATGAAATCAATAACACTTATTAAATAAAATCGTGTTAAAAAGGGCTATTGCAGCTTTTGACAATGGTGCAGATAAAATGCTATGCACCTATTTCTGTTGAAAAAAGATAAGTTCACTTTTGGGTACGGAACCTTTATAAAACAATTTATTTAATTCTTAAAAATAATTAATTATTACCTTTGTTGTCCAATAGTTTATCGTGTAGTAAAAGTTTGATACGTTCTGTTTGTGAATTAAGCATTCCAGCAATAATGCCGGGCGCCAGGGTTATTGCCAAGGCTTCAAAAACCATCAAGTATTCCAAATTGTACGTCCAAAGCATCACCTGAGAATTATACCAATTACATTACAATATTTCTTATATATATAGACACTAGAAATCTAAAGAAAGTGAATTTGCAAACATACAAAAAATTACCGAAATATATTAAAAACTAATTCTAGTTCAACTAAAAACTAGTTCAATCCTGACATTAAGTAACGGTAGAACTTGTGCCAAGTTCGATCGGAGAAGTACTTCCTCGTGGTAATACGTCAAGCAGTGGAGTACTTGCGTTGCTGTGTTCAGGTGGAAGGGTGTGGGCGCCGGTGAAGTTACTGGCACTTGAGGCGTAACAACCCTATATCAGAGTGTGATTGGGTCTTCTCATACTTAGCATCAGGTATGCCGTAACTTTAGTCACATAAACATAAATATTAAAGTATTACTAAAATGACATTTTATAGGATTTTTAAATATTCAAGAACAATTTTTTTACATTAATAAATGTTTTTTGTTCTTATCAAAGAATTGTGATAACTGATGTTGATTCTGCTTTTCTTAGTTTTATACTTCATCTGTGTCGTGGAGGAGGGTGTTGTTTTTCTGATAGCATCGTTCCCTATAGTTTATTACACGGGCTTTAGTTTCTTATAAAAAAAACAAACAAAACAATAACCATTACCCATTTAAGGTTAAAAAACATTCATTTGCGTGCCTTGGCAGTAAAACGAACGGGCATGGCGTGCCGCAGAACGGCAGGACGCCCTCTCATGCCGTCATGTTTCACATCTACTGAGCGCACCATGACGGTTGACATTTTTATTTTACTGAACATGAACATATTATTATTCAGCACTACGCTACAGACTGTTGTGAATGCCATTCTGAATACAATTATTTTCTTGGCGAACAAATTTATATTAGTAATTGCTGAAGGTAAAACAATTATTTTTAAATTAACATAATACTCACGGACAGTGGTTGATCGTTTTTCCTTACAATTGAAATAAATATTGTAGCCATTATTTCGGGAACAGCGGTGCATAATGCTAAAACTTGCTGTAATTTTAACATCATATGATGTTCACTTAAATGGAAATAAAAAATAGTAATAAATATATTACCTACAATTACAATTACTTACCAATGGATCAAATGTGCTTTTATATTTCACCACAAAGTCAACATACAGCTTGTACGTAAATACAAATGGAGTAAATTCTGTCTTAGTTTGTTTCAAAATTTCCGACAGTTTTTTTAATCTACAGTTGACCGAATAGAATATGAATGCATAAGAGGCCAGCAGCATATCAATGTTTGCTAATGAACATATAATAAACACCGCTAAACATAATGGAGGTCCGTTATAACCAGTTGTTAACCAATATGATATTAAAACAAATATTCGAAAGAAGTAATATAAAAAGCCAGAAAACAGAATTTTTGATTCTAAATGAAATGTTGCAGTGTCAAATCCGACCTTTGAATCGATTGCTTGTAGATCATAGTGGAAAGTACGTAGTGTCGAATTAGAATTTAAGGATACTAGAAAGAGAATAAACAAGAAATGTTTTATGAAAAACATTAAGTATTGCTCATCGAGTGGATAATAATAGTACCAAATACATATTGCTATTGTTAGAAAATAAATAAAAAACAACATAAATTTTAGGGAAAAATTTGCTTTTGCAGATTTGAAGTTGAAGAAGCCGTAGTCAAATCCCCATACAATCTGCATTTTGTAGAAAATGGTCATGAAGAAAAAGGATTTGTCCTGCCTCTTAGCATTAAGTAATGTGTTAATTTTTGGGGTTGGAACTGCTGACATATTTTATTATATTTTTAAGGCTTCAAATAGTATCAAACCACTTCATAAAGTGATGAAGAGCAATGCAAATGAAATACTTCCGATGTTATAATGTTTTAGGTTTGTCATTAGTAAATGTCATAACAGGCTAACATATTTATCAAGACAACAATTAAATTTCAATACATTAGACTAAGCAAACAGATGAAAGATGATTTCATTATATAAATTATTATAACACATTAGAAACTATTCATCTAAATTAAGGTCAAACATGAGTCGCTAGGCCACACCATGAAATTGTCTAGAAATTACATTATCAATATTTTTAGTCTAAAATTTTAGTATGTTTGTAACACATCGTACAAAGATAATTGAACCGATTCAAAAATATGGGTATACCTGTAAATAAAAGTCGATCAAAGCTTGAACGTACCAGAAATCACATGCGCATGAGACGTATCATCCCCGTTTCGGGTGACGGGCGCAACGGGGAGCGACTTAGGTCTTCCTATACATCGGCCGGGAGGACCTAAGCCGCATCGGTGTTATGGGCGGAGCTAACCGCTTACGGTCAGATGGGCGTTCAGTTGTTCAAGTCAACTTTTGTTACATAAAAAAAAAAAAAAATATTCACACAGTAGCAAAGGTAACTCAAATAAATGCAATCACTTCCTATAAAAGCTTCGTACCTTAATGGATCAATACCATTAATTTCGATTCTTAGGACAAGCGTTCGATAAATTCTTACCTATGAACTGACGGTATATATATTTTTTTCAAGACAGTTTAGTCACCTGTTGTCCATACCCTGTGCTAATCTTTATTTCAATCAAGTATACCGAATGAGTTGCTGAGAGAATGCTTCACAAGAAAATGTACTCAACTGCAGGTGGTGTAGGTGGTCTGATACTTTCGTAAGGAAGTCAGAATGCCACAAAAAATAAACTAGTTGCAACAGAAAGTAATTTTTTTAATAAACGTTACATGTTACCTGTGATTTGGATAGTATTATATTGTTTACGTAGTAGCCCTATACTCAAATTGTATGAGGATAATGAGGTAGGTGGCGCAGAAGCTGATAACCATCCCGAAGAGGTCAGGGTCCAGGGGAATCACCTTCCACACGCGGAACCGGCACGGCCGGGCTTCCACGTACCGGATGAACCGCTCAATCTCATCTGCGACATCGGTATCATCTAGGGGCAAGTAAATGATTAATAAATAGGGTAAATGATTAATAATAGGGTTGGAACAGAAGTAAACTTAACAAATAAGATAACCTTAAACATGAAAACTGACTGTAATTTGACATATCTGTACATGTAATGTGCCTGGGGAGTTCCAGTGACACGTTATATGCTCACGAATATGTGTGCATGCATGTGTAAAATTTGACGTGTCCAAATGATACTCGAGATCTAAAGGAATAAATAAGTTTGACTTTGAAATTTTGGAGAAAGTCCCTCTTTTCGTCAGTCTGGCCCTCTATGAGAGCTCTGTTAGTTAACAGCTTCGTTCCAACGAATAGGATCGGATTCAAGTTAATGTGGGTTTCATTAGCATCCCTGCACTGTGGCGTGCAGGGTACGCGGAGTCGGGGAGGGGCTCTTTACAACCTTCCCCGGGAACGGGAACGGGAACCTTCCTCATGGCAAAGTGCGAGAGGGTCACTGCTGAAGTTCCTTTGGAGAGCCCAGAGACCCTCGAATGCGCAGAGGTCCGCTACCGGAGGGGTTTAGTTCGGGTAAAAGTACATAAATCGGTTGTCTCCCCCAGGGCAACCGGTGTATCTGTAGCAGATTCCCCTTCATCAAAAAAAAAGGGTTTCATTAGCATAATATTAGTTAGGATATATTTACCTTTCTCTTTTAATAATTTATCATAAAGTAACAGTTTAATTTGCTCTGCTTGTGAAGTAAGCATCCCAGCAAATAAACTAGGTGCTAAAGTTGATGCTAAAGCTTCAATGACCATTGTGTATTCCATATTATACGCCCAAATTTTTTTCTGAAACGAAATAAATTCTTACTTAATTTTTCTTAATTTTTTCCTCAACATTTTCATTGTCTTCAGAGGTAAAAGTATACGTATGCCATTAGTATTATGTGTTAATTTTAAAAAGGGACAGAATTTTAACTAGCATTTTTTTCATCACTTTGTCTTTTTTGAACATCCTTTTAGAAAATAATCATGAGAAGAGTTAGCCTCTTTGATGCAAATTCAGTTATTTAAAATATTATAGTCTTAACCAGTAATGATTTTTCTCTGTTTCTTGCAAAATATGATAGAAATATAGTAGCCATAATTTCAGGAACCGTGCACGATAGCGATATAAGTTGCTGTAAAGAAAAAAATATTAAATACTATAAAAGTTTCTGGATATCGTAGAAATTATTTCTGCTTTTACTGACCAATGGATCAAACTTTCGTTTATATTTCTCTACGAAGTCAACATATAGTTTGTATATATACATATGTGAAGTATAATCAGATTTTGCTTGTTTTATAATCGCGGTTAGGTTCTTCAATCTACAGTTGACCGCATAGAATATAAATGCATAGGAAATCATTAATATATCAGTATTCGAGAGCACACCTAAGTAATATACAGCCATAAATAGAGGTCTCACATAATAATCAGTGGCAAGCCAATATGATACAGAAATAAGTATTCGTTTTAAAAAACATAAAAATCCAAACAACAAAATTTTTGATTCTATATTTAATGCACTATCGTATCCGACCTTTGAATCAATTTCTTGCAAATCGCGATGGAAACGACGAAATGTGAATTTAGAATTCAAGTACAATAAAAAAAGTACGTAGAGGATATATTTTGTCAGAAACAGATATAACCAAACAAAATACCGCGAGGGCGTAAGTGAATAATAATAAAAGCATGATGCTATTAGAATAGTAGATATTGCAAACGTTAATACTTTAACAAGAGTATTAGCTATCTTATACTTGAAGTTAAAGAAGCCATAATCAAATCCCCATATCACTTGAATTTTGTAGAATATTGACATTAATATAAACAGTTTGCTTGGTTTCCTTTCTTTAAAGAATGAATTTATTTTCGGAAGCGGTACTGCTTCCATTGTAACAGTAGCAGACAATAACTTTACATGATGAGTCTGCGTATATTATTTTTCATTAATTTCGTTAAGTGTACCTGATTTTATCTTCCTCATTACTCACTCCATTATAATTTAATTTGTTTGACGTGTTTTTATTTAAGTTATTTTCGGACTAGCCTTTGAACCTTAAACGCAAAATAGACTTCTATTTTGCGATACGTAAATGTTTACTATTTTCATATTGTTTAACCGATTTCAAAAAGAGTAATTT
The DNA here is from genome assembly GCA_921293045.1 of Aplocera efformata. Classification (NCBI taxonomy): domain Eukaryota; kingdom Metazoa; phylum Arthropoda; class Insecta; order Lepidoptera; family Geometridae; genus Aplocera; species Aplocera efformata. The sequence goes on from OV121057.1 coordinate 7,971,424, forward strand.
GGCGGTATGTTTTTTGTATGTTTATAACGAGAGTTCTTCGCCCATTGTGGCAATGAATTTCATTAGGTAGGTACCTAAATTGTTTATTATGGCTTGAGACTTTCCTACTTCTCACTTGGGGTAGTGGAGGACCGGTATTGTTTTGTTAATGGATGGCAGTAACCACTTAACATCATATAGGCTGTCAGTTTGTCACCTTAGCTTATTCTTACCATCTGCTTACCGATATCATAATATCATAAAAAGAACATGTACAAATTTTTATAAGTTATATAAGTGTAGACAAAAGAATAGGCTTAAATTTGTTTTAATTGAGTATAAATGAGCTACTAACGAATTCAACTGTCATTGTCAATGTCAATGTGTCGTTTCATGGTCGTGAAGTGAGACAGTGGCAGAGTTGTGCTTATAACATAAAAGCCATAGAGAAGAAGTAAAGTAAAGAGGTTAAAGAAAAAACGAGGTTTGATATATAAAAAAGTAAACAAACCCGTGTATGAAATCGCTAAGAAAAATTCATACGTATATTCAATATTTTAATTAAACAAAAAATAAAAATATAATACAGGTGACACTTAAAATAAAACGCATTACATGTTTACATTAAATTTTTGCACTTTCAAAACTTTGAAGCATAGTCGCCCAGGTACTATTTATTTATATTTTTATTTATTTCGCGTATCTCGGAATCGACTCTAACGATTTAAATGACATTTTATATTAAGATAGGTTGTATAATTTTATTTTTTGTAATAAGATTTTTCTTTACAAAAAAAAAACGATTTTTTAGCGCCGTCTCGTAAATTTTTGTGGTACATTGTATAACATTGTAAACATTGTAACATTGTAAACATTGTATAAGTATGAATATGTTTAGCTCACATTCAATAGTAACAATGTATTTATTGTGTATCTATTAAATATAATGAAACCAATTAACATTAAAAACACGATATTACAAAAAAAAAAAACTTAGCGAAGCTCGGTTGCTCATGTATTATATAATACTAAATATTAATTGACATTCCACACAGCGCCATCTAGCCCCAAAACCAACCAAAGCTTTTACTATGGGAGCTAAACAACTAAAAGAATAATTATATAGATTTTTTTTTGTAAATACATCTACACGACACAGGACAAACCTCTACTTTCATCACTATGCTTGTCCTGGGTGGGAATTGAACCCACTACCATACTGATACTGTATTGATGTATAATGCTGTGTTTTGACTGGTCTAACAGCTATAGATAGTTCGATTCCAGGACAGACATTTGTGTGACGAACGAAGATATAATACACACAGTAATAAAATTTAAGATCTATACGTAAATTGTATGATGACGATGAGGTAGGTAACGCAAAAGTTGAAGACCATCCCAAATAGGTCAGCGTTCAGGGGAATCACCTTGTATATACGGAACTGGCACGGCCGCGCATCCAAATATCGGATGAACTTCTCTATCTCATACACCGTATTTGCATTATCTGAGGACAAGTTAATAAGCTGGTTAGTTATCCCCTACATTCGACCTACACTGTGTACACTGGTAGTTTTTATTTTATTTTAATGTGATAGATGTGACGGGAACGTGCTGAATGGGACTCACTGAAGGCTCACCTGATGGTAAGTGTTTACTTACATAACAACAGCAATATGACTTAGGTCCTTTCCGATCGAAGTATAAGAAGACTCAAGTCGCACCCCTTTGTGCCCGTCAGCCGAGACGGGATGTTACTTTTCATGCGCATGTGATTCCACCAGAACATAGCAATGCGAGTGCACCACTGCTTGGCGGCAATGAAAGCAATCCTTCATCGGGCCAACTTTCTACTGCTACTTTCTGTTGCTCTTTAGTACCACTCAGACGGTACGTGTAGAGACTGAGGGTATTGCAGCGAGCAACTGGCGGAGCGAGATCTTTTGACACGAGAGCAAAAATCTGACAATGGACGAAGAGTGAGTGTGGGGTACACCTAGAGGACCCGAGCATAGACGAGCGACAAGAGTTTATACACTCTCGCAATGCCTAGGAGTGTTTTAACCAGCGCTGGCCCGAAGTAAATTTTAGAATGGAGCGAGTTACAATTATGGCGCCTCTCCTGTTTACTCTTAATAATATTATATACCTATACCAATTGTAAGTGCAAAGAAAGGATTTGGCGCCTGGAGCGACTGCTCCGTTCACCGTATGGGCGGGCCCCTGGTTTTAGCGAGATTGTTTGACTTCTACATTTAATATATTCTATAATACGTAAAAATGATTAAATTTACCTGTTTCATGCATTAATCTATCATGCAGTACCAGTTTAATTCGCTCTGCTTCTGATGAAAGTAGTTCAGCAAATATAACGGGCAATAATGTTAAAAAAAAAGCTGCGACGACAATTGTGTATTCCATATTATATGTCCAGAACTTTATCTGTAAATTAATGATAAATAAGTATTCACAGATATTTCAAACAGCGCCATCTTGTCCCAAATTAAGCAAAGCTTGTACTATAGGAACCAGTTATCATACAACCGCGTTGGTTAGGATGGTGATGCGTAAAGTGTCCAAGAATATAAATTATAATAATAATTATTAATATTAGTGAAATCTTTACCCACCCAAGAAGATTGTTCATAGTTCCTTGAAATAGATTGATATATTGTTATCATTATTTCTGGAACAGTGGTGCAAAGCGCTATTGCTTGCTGCAAATATAATGTTTTTTTTATTACGACAATTGAAACGTTCAGACAATTAAAGATTTGAATTAAAATACAGACCAATGGATCAAATACCCTTTTATATTTTTCAACAATATCTATGTATGATTTATAAGTAAACTGATGTAATGAAATGTTATAGTTTGCTTGTTTAAGGATTGCCTTCAGTTTTTTTAGTCTGCTGGTGACTAAATAGAAAATAGACGCGTAGGAAATGATTAGCAAATCCATATTCGATAACACACATATATTAAATATAGCAAAAAAGAATGGTTTTATATAATAACCAGTGGTTATCCAATAAATTATCAACACTAACGGTCTGACAAACGAACAAATTAACCCAAGAAATACAGCTTTAGGTTCTATTTTGAATGATTCTCTGTCGAATGCAATCATCGAGTCGATCGCTTCCAATTCATAGTAAAAACTGCGAAGTGTTGATTTTGAGTTCAGTGATAGCAAAAAAAGTAAATACAATAAATATTTTGTTAGAAACACATACAGCCATAAAAAGTAACCATGCGCAATTTCAGTAGCATAGTAATACCATACACTAATATTTAACATAGCACAAATAGTTAACGATAATATTTTCATAAGAAATTTAGATTTTGAAGATTTTAAATTAAAAAATCCATAGTCGAAACCCCAAACGACTTGTATGTTGTAGAAAATAGTAATAAATAGAAATAGTTTATTTGGCTTTCTTGTTAGAAAAAATGTATTTATTTCCCGGGGAAAAACTGTCTCCATTGGTATTTTTTAAATAGTGGTACACTTCGCGACATAAAACTCTAATAATTATTTAGAACACTTCCGACAATACGACTCAAAGGCAAATGAATTAATTCCAACATCATTAATTTCATTAAGTAACATAAACCCATCAAGTAATCATATTCCGATAGTTCTGAATTAATTTCACTAGGCAACATTTTGTTTCCTATTAATTATACCTATTCGAGAAATACAATTAAGATATTACAAGGTGTGTCGTAGATTTCTATAGAGGTCATTTAATTATTTACGAGTTATTTAAATGCGTCAGTTAGAATAGTAAATTAACTCACATTTATTCCTTTAGATGTCAAGTATAGTTTGGACACATCAAATTTTACACAGACAACATAAATCAATCTTGCTAGAATCGAGCGCTAAAACAGACGAACAGACTTATAGTTGAATTCAAAATAAAACCATTTAAACTCTTGAATAAACAAACGACGTTGCTACAAGTTTGTTTTTTTGAGATTTCTTACTCTTTCTGTTAGTTATTACGCCTAAAATTTTATTAAGCGATTTGCACCCTTGCCGCTTAGGAGACAATACGATAAAGTTCATCTAAGTTTTGTCCCTAATTATAATAAATCCTCATCAAAAAAGGGGCAAAGAAGATTTTGTTGTCTTCCCTGGCAGTACATATTTCCCCCTCTCCAACCACGGACTCATACTGATGTTGGTTGACTTGATTCCATCCCACAATGTCTTCCCTGTGATTCCCACTAGAACCACCATCAGCATCATAATTATCCTGTCAATCATTCCTATATACTTCTCGATCCATTTTGCTAAGCTGTATAGATATATATGGTGTTTCTTCAGTTCTTCACAGGGTGATTCTAAAGCAGCGTAGGGTATGCTGATGCAGACAAGAAGACTGATGACGGAGAGTAAGGTGGAAACGCAGAGGTTCATGGTTCTGTTCATCCGGAGGCGGGTTCTGTAAGTCTCCTTTGGCTGACGGTGGAGAAGCATGAGGCGGTTCTCATTCTCTTTGAAGAGTTCATCTAGGTGGAGGTACTGGATTATTCTGAAATATTGTGGATGTTAAATTTATTGATGTATGATACAAGTTAAAGTACAACTTTGTTAAATTACTTGATAAGTTAAGCTCTATGAAAATGGAACTGAACGCTTTTGATGAAAACTATAATATCTTTTCACATTGAAGATATTTATTTTCAGATCATGACGCATTTTTGGTGAAAGTTTTATTAACACTATTCATTTATTAGAATTTGGGTCGGATAGGGTTTGAACAAGCGCTAAACGCATGATCTTGTAGGTATATATTTATTCTTAAAAAGTGACATTTCTAAGTATTTTTTAAGTATTACATGAAAATAAAGTATTTTGTAAAAAGTACTACATTACAACTAAAAAAGTACCTCTAAACATTAGAAATAACAAAAGAACCAGAATGAACCTTGCGGAACACCCGTGTGGAACATCCAAATATTTCTCATGAATATTAGAAGTATTATGGGTAGTTTCATTTCAAATAATCTGCGAGTCTCCCCTACTCGTTATTAGTCAAAGAGATGGTTTAAATGATTGATTTATCATAAAGTGATATAATTATTGTATGATAAAGTAATATTTAATTTTGATATTAAAATATTTTATAACTTACCTTTCCAATGCTAATCTGTAGAATATCATGTTGAATTCTTGTGATAATTCTGGTGTTCTTGTGATAATCGTAATATTCCAGGTCAAAATGAACCGTTGCAGGTCAGGTAAAGAGGTCAGATAATATGTTATAATTAAGCAAATACTAGTTGTGAAGAACCGAAGACTTAGCTTTAAGGGCTTCTGATAATAACTTCGTTTTAAATTATATTATACAATCTCGCTAACTACAATATATAGACAATAACTAATCTCTTCTAGAATTTGGATGATACTAGCGCACTTTTGACTGCATTACTAATTTAAATTAATGATGTAGGTCATTATTGTTGCGTAAAGACATCGTTAAGAAATTAATGATTTTTGGACATACCATTTTATTGATGAATGTCTGTGCCCTCACAATTTTATTATGTTAAATAGAGACAATTTATTAAATTATTCTAATTATACTAATTTTTCCATGAAAACGATAAATTTCTTATGGGTGACACGCTGCGCAAAATGGAGGACAATATTAATGCTCTTTTTTGTTCCTTAACGGGGACATCCTACGGAGTTGTCCACCGTTTCAGAGCGGCTGGCGTAACGCAATCCAGCTGCTCGCGTCCGTAGGTGTGTACCCTTTGATTCCCTACACGTACCCCCTGGGTGGTGCTAAAGGAGCAACCAAAAGTAAAGCGACTCAGTAAAGATTTGTATCTCATACTGAGTCGCACGCATTACTGTTGTCATGAGCGAGGGTCACCGCTTACCATCAGGTGTGCCCTCAGCTCGTACCGTCATTCAATCACATAAAAAAAAAAAAAACTTGGGTCTTTACATACTTCGGTAGGGGAAGTCCTGAGTCGTGTTGCTGTTGTCTACTGGCCACTTAACATCAGGTGGGCCGCCAGTTCATTCTGTCACACCAACTGCCTAAAAAACGAGCATTACTACTAATGGGACTTAATCGTCCAAAACTCATCAACGTAGTGCTAACATCTGTACCAAAACTTATCTTCGACATAACGATAAAACGCGGTTTCTCTAACTTAAGTTTAAATATTCAAGGGGTTCAACTTACTTATGCCACAGCTAAGCTGGATACGGTTACTAAAGTTAGACACCCCTAGTGCAGTAAGCATATTGTTAACATTTACAGAATATAGGGACGAATGAAAATAAAAAACTTTTTTCTGTATGTATTTCTGTCTGCCTGTTTGTAACGGCAAATCGATTTTGATGGTCTTTCACTGGCAGATAGCTGATGTTATAAGGAGTAACGTAGGCTATTTTTATATTAGAAAAATAATAAAATATGAATCAGGGCAAAAAAATTGTAAAATTACCTCACGGACGAAGTTGCAAGTAGATGTATATAAAATAAAAAGTAGAATAACAATCCCTAAAACAACACTCATGGATTGTTATTCTACTTCTTCTAGAAGTGTTTTCTATAGCCAGCTGTTCTTACCGCGGCTTTGGCCTAACTCGCTTCAGCTAACGGTATCACAGTTTGCGCGACTCAATTCAACGGAACTAGGGGCAATTTGCACAAATTGGGACTACGTACGAGTTGCTATCTAGACTCGGAAACTCTTAATGCTTTATGCTGCGCTGGTAATGTCAATGGAGTCGAGTCTGTAGATATTTAGTTATTTCTTTCCTGTAAGTGGCTAAACTCTTGTCTTTCAAGCCGATGCACGGCCTCCGCCATAGCTTATCCAGTATAGATGTAGTTTAACATGCCCTCCAAAGAACAGAAGCGCTCTGTTCAAATAGTACTAAACGGTCACCAATCCAACTTCTGAGAGTTGCTTAACTTAGATAATATGTAAAGAACAGCAAGCTTCGTTGACAAAAAGTTGCCATGTATCATGAAATTAGAATTAATTAAATGTTCTCACAACTCAGTTGGTACTCCAGAGAGTACCAACCTCAGCGGCGAGGCAGACCTCAGCGTTGTAGGTTGTGGTTTTGATTCCAACCCAGGACAAATATTTGTGTATATAGATATTTTTTATATATCTAAGTGTATGTATGTAAAAATCATATCAGTATTCTATCAGTTATCTAGTTCCCCATATTACGAGCTATACTGTTTGAGGTTGATGGTTTACATGCATACTAAACAGTTTCAACAAGCAATTTTGAAAAATAAGTTTATATTGAAAACGATCTTGAACTCGGGGTTTCAGGCGTAAGACTGCCAAGAGTTCCTTCGTCCTTTAGCTTCTATATTGCACCATAATTAGGTATTTAGTTAACAAACAATATTATGCTAATGTTGTGATCATATAGCTGATGATTTGATTTGGCACGCTCGGATGGAGCATTGATGACTAATGCATTATTGGTTTAAATAATACACGCACCAATTCACTAAGATGATGGTGTTTGCTTTGGATTTAAATTACTAGTAGTAATTACGTTATACATACGTACATACATCTCATTTACAATATGAAAACAGTTTTTTTATGGATCCTGTTGCGTTTCTAGGTGTGAAGTGAAAGTCGAAGTCAAAGTCAAAATACCTACTTTTTGGAGGTCCAGTAGTCGCGTCCGTAGGTAGGTACCCTTTGATTTCCTATACGTAACCCTGGGTGGTCCTAAAGAAGCAATCAAAAGCAGCAGTGGAACTTGTGCCAATTTCGTCCGGAGAGGTGCTGCCACCACACCTGGAGTCTGCCGCCAAGCAGTAGTGCTCGTATTACTGTGTTCCGGTGGAAGGGTGTGGGTGCCGGTGAAATCACATCACACGGGCCGACCTGATGGTGGCGCCCCCCGCCCATGACAACAGTAGTGTGACTCATTATAAGATTTGGATCTTACACTGAGTCACATTCATCCTGCTGCATCCATCATCCGAGACGGGGATGATACGTCTCATGCGCATGTGATTGTCGATTAAGGCTTATGACAATAAGCTATAATTTAGTTTTCACACATTTATTGTGATATGATACTATTCAGGATAGTATATAGAATTTATAACTAAAAGACTGCCTCAGCGTAATCGCATACATGCCTAAGTTTCACCACCCCTTCTATCCGTGTAAGGGGGTGGTATCAAGGGATTTTTCTCACTGAAAGCATGGCTATGAATAATTGGTACGTGCGCCCTTCAGTTCATTCACCTTGGCCTTAAAATACTAAACCCATAGAAGCGAAGCAATAGAACGTAGATTAAGATTTTTGGATAAAGCAGTGAAGGCAATGTTCAAATATAATGCAAGGATCTTGATTTTCGATTATGAAATATCCTTAAATCCTATGTAATATAGATAATACTTTATTGTCCACTAGATTAATAAATATATATACTGGACAACTGCGGGTAACACCGCGAGGCGCTCTGCTGGGACAAAGGCCTACCCTCGTTTATTGAGAGTGAAAAGGCTTTAATCTACCACGGGAGCTCAATGCGGATTGTTAGATGACACATGTCTTAATGTTTATGGTTCTAACATATGCCGGTTTCCTCACGATGTTTTCCTACACCGTTTCGAGAACCTGGTACTGTGCTCATACATGAAAAACTCTTTTTGTTAAGTTGCTAAGTTTGAACTAGCGACCTTAAGATTGTAAGTCGGCGTGCCCCTGGGCCACCCCGCTCTTCCCTTTTCCCTTCTACAGTTTTCTTATCACGTGGATTTAATGCAACCCTACGTTTGCAGCTTACTGTAGGTATGTCAGTATGTCAGTGACATCTATGTAATCTGTATGCTAGGGGCGAATCTCTTTGCAGGGAACAAAAGTATGAGTTTTAATTCCTAAGACTGGTATTACTCGGCGCAAAGAGGTGAGGGAGTGGATCATATTTTGTATCTTTGGTCTCGTTTTATCGCTTTGTGCAGAGTTCATCCTTAGAGTTATAGGGTTCCATTCCTTTATAGGTGGATAATGATTTTTTCTAGGCATACATACAATATACAAAACATTTAAAAAATCTATCTATGTAACGGGCATAGACTTTAAAACCATTCAACCGATGTGCCTCTAACCGGTTTCTAATGCGAAGATGGTTTAAGACCACTAACACAATGCATTAGGCACAAAATGTATTTTTTTAGCGTAGTAGCACACGCATGGTATCCGCTAGTCGACGATATAGTTGGTTATCTGGTATAATTGGTGATATTATATAATAGTTTGCCGATACAATATGTATCGGACATTTTGAAATCCGCGCTATACGCCGGTATGCGTCGTATAACTCTCCGCGCTTAGTTCGTTCATGTAAACGCAAAATTTATTTTATTAAAAATTTGTAGTGTTGCCTTAATAAAAATTTCATAAACGTAAATTTTAATCATACTTTTAATTTAGAAAAAAAAGTTATATTCCACGCGGACGAAGTCGGAACGGAAAACAGCTAGTAACAAAAATATAACTCTAAATGCAATCCAAAAATTCGGTATATGATTTGCAAATTATATTTGTGATAAATGAACTGAAACTGACACATGATATTACACATAATTAACCAATAAAAATGATATTAAAAAAAACATGTTTATATTTATTCTTATTTTATTTAAATTATTCTTGAACAAACCTTTGAGTATTGTAAAATGATTTTGTAATGAAAACATGAAAATATTCTAATGGCATTCAAAATACCCTGAAGCATTGTTCACGAAAAAATACCGTGTCTGTATCAGTTTTTCTGTTTTGTTTACATTTCCTTCCCAAAACATTGTATGAACCTTTACGTAACAGAGAAACACATATAAAGACAGACTGCGAGCGATAGTAGCGAGAATTTGACGTTACACTGAACTTATGCAAAGTTCGTCCGGAGAAGTACTGCCTCCACACCTGGTAATCTGCCGCCCAGCACTGGTACACTCGCATTGCTGTATTCCGGTGCAAGGGTTTGGATGCAGATGAAATTACATGTGCATGAGACCGTATATCTCGGGTGACTGGCGCGAAGAGGAGCGATTCGGGTCGTCTCATACTTCGGTCGGGGAGGAACTAAATCGTATTACTGTTGTTTTGGGTAGTGGTAACTACTTAACATTAGGTGGGCCTTCAGCTAATCCCGTCACTTATCTTACATAAAAAAGTAACTATATCATTTTAGGCTTCATCTAAGTTATCTTTTAATTACTTATGTTGCATTATTCGCTTATTTTAAATGAAATTTCCACAGAGTGATATTTATTGGTCAAACATTATGTTTGAAGTAATTGACGTTTTTATATTTTCGTAGACTTAAAATGTTACTTTAATTGTTTTTAAAATTAATTATATTTTATTAGATAAATCTAAATATTGACGATTAAAAACAGTTTTATTGTGATGTAACTAAGATCATTTGAATTTTTGTAACAAGTAATTAGTATAATTTGTCTGGTTGTGTTGAGTAAAACGTTCGTTATATATGTGCCTTCACCTTCGTTTGCGAGCATAACCTGAAGCCAGCTAATTAGAATATCCTCCATGTTCCCAACGGGTTTCAATGTTTAGGAATAAAAAATATTTTGGGTTGGCTTATCGGAGCCTGTTTATTTTAGGTCTAATATTGCGTCGCTTTGGAAGGCAATGAGGTAGAAAAATTTTCTGTGTTTTTTTTAATAATCTGTAGCTTGCCTTAGTACTACGGAACTATGATCTTGTGATCGTAGTTAAAAACAAAAAACCACTTGCCCCTGCACTAAAATTGCATGTATCGCAGATACCTGTTTCCTGTATGCTAGTGTTCTGTGTCCGCGTACACAAAACGCAAACATATAAGTAACATGTACAAGTACCAGTAACATACAAGTTTGAAAATCTTTGATTTTAGTTACAATCCAAAATCAGCATTTTAAAATGCGTAGGTTTAAAAATATTGGTGGATTAAAAATTGTGTCTGTACAGAATACAAACATACAAGAATTTGATTTCGCTTTGTGCATTTTATACACTATCAATTTTTTTGCCTAGTACTTATTTTAAAATGCTGTTTTGGAATTTAACTAAAAACCAATACAGACAAGCAATTTTTATAATATTTCTGTTTTAGTTTGGTTAATATTTTTCATAAAACCTTGAATGGAAGTTTAATTTTGTTGCAGGGGTAATTTAAACCCTTAATTATCTCAATAATGCATATAAATTATCTTTCAGCATAATTGCATCTCTTCCTGCAGTCTAATTATCCTCTTAAACTTAGCGCTTGATCTCACTATAGTTTCATAAAGAGTAGTAGGTAGCAAACTATAAAGCACCATTCATAAAGTATGAACAATAAGCATGAGTTATGCAGATGGCCGGTTGCGTAAAAATATCGTACGCATACTGATATACGCAGCTACAGACAGTCTCTGATCAATTCAGTAAAGAGTTAGATTGAGTTGGATCAAGATCGTACGAGCGCTTTGTTGCGCCGTTTTTGCGCTCTATTGTAAAATCCGTAAATAAAACTAAAGACCTACAATGCCTATTAAGCCCTAAATAATAACATCGCATAATCGCATAGGTACTTATTTATTTTCAACAAATTCAACAGTTTTATTCCGGCTCCGTGGCTTAGTTGGTAGTATTCCTGCCTTCGAAGCGAGGGGTCCCGGGTTCGATTCCCGGCCGGGGCAAACTTTGTGTGTTGAACATGAAGTTTGTTCTCGGGTCTTGGGTGTTTATCTTGTGTTTCTGTGTTTGTCCATGCCATCTGCAACACAGGGAATCCTAGTGCAGAGGTATGAGTGTGTAAATGTTATTATTTATTTATTATATTTATTGATTTTTATCTTGGAATTTTGCTTAATGAGTCTGTCTGTTCACGTCTTTAAAGCGCTTTATGTTTCGTGCGTATTGATACAGCACAGCGATAGAACTACGTACAGGCTGGCAGGAAATAAAAGTGACAGTACCGCATCCACAGTTGTACTACTATTCAATTACTTTTTCCTTCATATTATCTCTCGCACCTATCGCGTCAGTGATGACTGAATTACTTGTTTTGACTGTGGCATCGTGTTTGACATTTAAAACCACAAGCGTGATGACTTGATAAGTAATATTTTATTACTCTCTAAGTTTAATATTTTCCTGCATTTGCTCTTTTTAATGCGCTCCGTTGTATCCGAGATAAATGCATGCTTTTAAGTCGGATGAATGAGCAATCTACTGGCTTGTTTAGGTATCTTTTGTTACTGAAGCTTATGATAAGGTATACAATAGCGCATTATTTAGACGGCTTAGTTGCCTTCGAAGCGAGGGGTCGCGAGTTTGACTCCCGTTCGGGACACACTTTGGTGAGCATGAAGTTTTTTGGGTTAACTCTTGGGTGTTTTTGATCTGAGACACAGGTCCAAGTTCTTAGCTTTTTTTTGGTATTAACTTTATTAAGAAAAAAAACACATTTAAATTGAATAAAAGCAATGTTTCATCATAATTGACTGATTCAAAAACCTTCAACCCTCAATATTTTCATCACTTATTCGAACCCTAAGGTCGAATTTAATCAAGAAATTTGGACCTAGGGTGCTTAAAACATAATTATCAAAATCGTAATTTTTGAGGTTGTGTTTTAGTATGGCGGATAACCTATAAAATACTACTATGCAAAATACAATTGGTGGTACGTATATTTTAGTAAGCAAGCTTGGATCTCAAATGGCTAGTTATTTTAACTGTATCTGAAATTATTTTTAACAATTCGTTACTTGCTTTGAAGCGCTTGTTGCTTATATTTTCTTTACAGATCATCTAAGTTAAGGCAATAGCCGTCTGGCCAGTATTTGGATAGGTGACCATTTAGTGGTAAGTCGGTAAGCGATATCGGATTCCGTCAACTTCGACAACAGAGTTGGTCAGACAAGAAAGAAGAAAACGAATTCTCATTTTCCCCTCTTAGCTTCAAATACCATGATTGAGGACATCCAAAATCATATATTTAACATAACAAAAGCAAATAAATCGCAAACCATTTTCGCAAAATCTGAATTTATATTTAGAACGTAAAACGAAAAAAAATCTTATCAATAACCTGTCACTGAAATCGCTGACTTGCATCACAAAACTACGCTAAATACTGTTGAACCATTTTAAATCTTAAGTCGAATGCCATCGAGTTTCAAATACGTACCTATTTGGACCTGCAAACAGACTACTCTTTACCACAGAAATTTTGTACTGTCACGTGTCCATTTTAAACTCTGTTGAATCACGAAAGAGATCAAATTTGAATGTATTTTCTGTAAATAGATCAGCACTATTCTGAGGCTCTCAATGTGGGGTGAAGAAGGTTTGATTCGAGATAGCGCTTGGTCTTTTGACGTATTCAGTTATTCATAGAATACCATAAAAGCAGTTATCTAGATGTATTTGAATGCAGCCGTGATGATTTCATACGGATGCTATTGAATTTAAAGACGTTATGGGTTAATTCGGTTTTATGGTGGCAATACTGTTGCTGAGATATTTGATATGTTAGACTCGTTTAAGCCACAAATACAGTTTAAAGGGTTTTGAAACTTATGAAGCTTGAAAATGACGATCGTGATTTTTAAGCTTCAAAAGCGAGTGAATCGCGACGTTTTGCTCATCAAAAGTCTCATCGCCGCGATAATGTCGCCTAGTATAGTTATACGGCTCCGTGGCTTAGTTGGTAGTAGCCCTGCCTTCGAAGCGAATAGTCCCGGGTTCGATTCCCGGCCGGGGCATACTTTGTGTGGTGAGCATGAAGTTTGTTCTCGGGTCTTGGGTGTTTGTCTTGTGTTTCTGTGTTTGTCCATGCCATCTGCGACACAGGGAATCCTAGTGCAGAGGTATGAGTGTGTAAACGTTTAAACGTTTATTGAATTTTATGTGACATCTACCGATACGGATTGGGCTTCCGTGGTAGAGTAAAGCCTATTCATTCTCAATTATCGAGCGTAGGTCAGTGTCCCCGCAGTGGGAACATTAGAGGCTGGTATGGACTTCACTGTTACGCTTCGTAGCAAAAACGAAAATATTTGCTACCTTTTAAGCCTTTCTCGCACTGCTCTTAATTTAATACTGATAGTTATATTTTACAAATAAAAAAAATGGCTTAGCATTCAAGAAGATTCAACATTGGATGAGTTGGCGTATTAACAAAAAAGCCTCAAGGTATACAAGGTATATGTTTTCAGTCTGGCTAACTTATCAGATGCATATTTGCAAAACCCAAACTGACTATTTGGGTGCATATTTGCAAATCCATCGTGTCAGCTTTTAGCAGTAATGGGTTTGAAGCACAACATTGTTTTCCGAAACAACGAACGAATGGACGTATCATTCGACATTTTATGTGTATAGTTCTGTTAACTGAAGCCGTCTGCGCGGAAATGGACAGTCAATGGTTTTTTATGGGCTTTCGTTCTGGGCTATATATTTCGGTTAGCGAAAAGAAAAATACCAATCTGGGTTTTCTATGTTGAGGGTAAAAAATCCTATAACTTACTACCTTGTGGGGATCAGAAACTACTGGTAAAATTACGAGGAATCTACGAATCCTGGCCGTCCATTCGTATTTTTAATAATACTACCAAATTATTTATATTAAATAGAAAAAAGGACAATACTAACACGCATCAACCATCTAGATTAACGTTTTCATGCCGGTAATAGTATTGTTAATCATCAGTTAAGCAATGCGTTTGAAAATAAATTATCACGCAACCTGTTTTCAAATTCAGGATTAGAAAATTTTGTAAATTTGACGGCTCCGTGGCTTAGTTGGTAGTAGCCCTGCCTTCGAAGCGAGGGGTCCCGGGTTCGATTCCCGGCCGGGGCACACTTTGTGTGGTGAGCATGAAATTTGTTCTCGGGTCTTGGGTGTTTGTCTTGTGTTTCTGTGTTTGTCCATGCCATCTGCGACACAGGGAATCCTAGTGCAGAGGTATGAGTGTGTTAACGTTAAAAAAATAAAAAAAAAATAAATTAAAATTAAAATAAGTCATCAAAAAATGGCTAATATTATAATAAAGAATATTAACCACATCAGTAACAATCCACAATAAAATGTACAAAATCTCATTTTTTACATCGACTGGGCTGTTTATTTTCCATTCCATATCCGCCGCAGACGAAGATTACAATAACAGCATTAAAAAGCAATCCTACGTCGATTAATATTCAAATGGATGGACAGACGGACGGACATAATTCACAAAGAGACATGTAAATGCCGTAACACTTGTTATCGATTCAAGCTGGTTTATGTAACACAGATACAATTACTATAGAAAGCTAGATCATTGTTAATTATTCCGTACACGTATTTTTATATAATTTTGTCATGTTTTTATGTTACAATAACGACTGGACAACAGTTTTAAGACTTAGGTCATCCAAGCCGCACCCCGTTGCCCCCATCATTCGAGACAGGTATGTTAGGTCTCATGCGCATGTGATTTCACCGGCACTTAAACCCGTCTACTGGAACATAACAATGCAAGGTATGGAGACAGTTCTTTTCGTACGATTTTGGCAACATACAACATAATGCGAGTGTATCACGATATATCTCGATCTCTTTAGATATATTTAATATACTAGTATGTAGTTTGATGTACGCCACCGTTCGCAGTTATCCGCATGGATCCTGTACATCCTAAGGTTGCTCTGAAGAGATCTCTTTTAGCTATAAGGTGGAACAATGGACGCATTGTACCACCTATTTGTTTTATTTATTTTGTATGATTACTTTAATATGTTATAGTTACAATAAAGTAATATTCTATTCTGACAGTGAGTGCCTAATACAGCTCACTCGCTCAAGAGTGAGCGCACTCACTCACTCAAGAGTGAGTGAGCTGTTCCCCATAAGCTGTACTGTATGTCATCGGCTCATCCGTGATAACTCGCGGACAATCACGTATTTACGAGAATGATGTCCTCGGACTTAATATGCAGCAATGGGACAATATCTATAAAGATTAATTTCTCGAGGTGTTTCCGGTGTTACCGGGATTAAAAGTAGCCTATGTATTAAGTTAGGTTATAAGCTATCCTGGTACCAAATTTCATTTGATTATTTTTTGGGTATAACTAAACTTATATTACATAAATAAAAACTGTGTATTAATCATTTTCATCCATAACACAGATAGTATTGAAAAAAAAAAATATATATATATTCTGTCTTCCATTACGTGTTAGTAAGGATCTACCGACACTAACTTATTATGGATGATAATGATTAATACACAGATTAATGTAATTGAATTTTAATTATATGATTATATTGTATTTCAGGTAGGATTGCATAAATCTATCAAACAGTATAATTAATATGGATCTATGGCGTGGATAATAAACAGTCATTCAGGACAAAACTTTTATCTAAAAAATTACCGATGCAATAAAATACTGAGTGATTCAGAATCATTACCTAAAATTCCCCTATTGAATGAAATGAAATGAAATGAAATGAAAAGGTCCCTATTGAATGGTTTATCAATATAGGCACATCACTTTAATACCAAAGCACATATTCTCTTTCATACATGGTCAATTACGTATCGCGATTAAGCGTCAGTGATCACAAACCTTTGGTTCGATTAAAATGTCCAACGTGCCAAAGGTTGGCGAGGGCTGATCAAAGGGTGATAGCTTATTCATTTGAATGGAAAATGTAACGTGGTATATTCGTATTGGATGTAAAATCAATGGAATAGATTAAAATGTTTTGTATTATTAGTTCTCTGGTTGTATCTGTATTGGGAGGTAAGTAAAAAAAAACTTGTAGTATTTAGTAGCAGTAGAACTTATGCCAAGTTTGTCCGGAGAAATTCTGCCTCAGTGACAGTGAAAGTGGGCACAGATGCCGACTTTCAATCGGAAGGTCGCTGGTTCAAACCCAAACGAGACCATTGAGTTTTTTCACTTGAAAAAATTGATGTGCGCTAAACCACGTTCTCGAAACGGTGACGGAAAACATCGTGAGGAAACCGGCCTGTCTTAGAACCACAAAAATTCTACGACATCTACTAATCTGGATTAGGCTCCCGTGGTAGATCAGAGCCCATTTACTCTCAATTATCGAGAGTAGGCCGGTGTCCCTGCAGTGGGAACATTAGAGGCTGGTACGGTACGGTACATCAATTTAATTTATTTGTATAGATAATTTTACCGATCATCACCGATCTAGAACATATTAATCCTTGTAATCGTATGATTGGGTGTTTATTGAGTTAGGCTTCTGTTATTTTGTTTCACGACCTGTACGGTTTCTGTGGCTTTTAAAAGGCTTTGAGGTCCGCATTTGTGTACCATTGATATTGCTGTTTGAAATGGGCTTTTAATTTGTTTACTATGTATTTTGATTCTGTGGTCTTTTGAGTGCAAAACACTACGAGTTTCATTAGCAAATTTTGTTTCAAAATTAAATTAAGATTTTATTATCTCACACAGTAATTAGTTGCTTTGTGTACATTTTTGATTGGCCTCATAGTTCAGTTGGTATTGTAGTTCTACTTTATGCGTGTAGGTCGTGAGTTTGATTTTCTCTCAGGCCAAGCATTTTTGTGCTAAACATAAATGTTTGTTCTGAATACAGATATTATAGATAGATAACACTTTATTGATGACCAAACCAAAAAAAATAATAATTGTTATATAATAAATTATTAATAATGGGCGGCCTTATCGCTAAAAGCGATCTCTTCCAGGCAACCTTTGGATGGACCAGACAAAGAGAAAAATAGAAGGGGCATGTTGGTGTGCATAGAATAGAAAATAAAATTAAGTTTTTAAACGCTTATCGAAGCGACAAATAATGTTTCGTTACCAAGTTCATGAAGATGGGAAGGGACTTAGCATGTCTAATGTCGACAGGCAGAGCGTTCCATAGACGGAATGCCTGGGCTGTAAAGGACTTGTCATAGAAAATGGATGTATGGACAGGAGTCTGAAGTTGAAGGGAAGGGTAGGGTGGAGCGCAAATATATACGAGTACTATACGAGTAGTTCTAAGTGTCAATAATATTTAATAATATTATTTTTTTCTTTTTTTTATGTATAAATTTATAAATTTTTTATATATTTTAATTTTTTTATTTAAAATTTATTAATTTATAAATTTATAAATTAATAAATTTTTTTGTGTATTGTATTAATATAGTACCAAACAGGTATAAATTTATAAAATGTACGAATTATATATATAATTTTACAACGGCAATACTTATTCAATGTTGTACACTTGATTTTAATTTTATTGTATTTTTTTTATACTAATGTTATATTTGACGTGTCTAAGTGCATTTTTATGTCAAAAGATAAATAAATAAATGAAATGAAATGAAATGAAACCTATTATATGCATAAAAAATGTATATAAATATTTATTCTATCAGTTGTCTAGATCCAATAAGCTATGCTTAGTTTGGGATCAGATAGTGCTGTGTGAAATGTCCATGAATATTTATTATATATATATAAATACACAGGACAGGACAAACAATTTTTCTCTTAGTGTCGAACATAGATATTTGTTCTGCGCCTAGGTGCTAATATGTATTTACAGACACTATGATTATGATTATTATATAGGTTATTTGATTCAATAGTTATGCGTAGTTGGGGTTAGATGGCGCTGTATTAAAATATCGCAGTATTTTGTTTTTAATCGTTATTTTTTTGGTAAGTTGTATTGCACGAAAAATCAGCGTAATGTTTTTAAGATAAGTTACGTTTTGTGGAACAAAATTGGTAAAATAAAAAGAAAAATGTAGTTTAGTTAGTAGCCTTCGAAGCGAGGGGTCCCGGGTTCGATTCCCGGCCGGGGCACACTGTGCGGTGAGCATGAACTTTGTTCTCGGGTCTTGGGTGTTTGCCTTGTGTTTCTGTGTTTGTCCATGTCATCTGCGACACAGGAAATCCTAGAACATAGGTATGAGAGTGTAAACGTTTATTTAATTATTTAAATGCTCTGCTATTCGTGCGAAACCGGGTGGATTGCTTGTGTACTGTAAAGTGCATTTAAGCGTGCAATTAAAACCTTCGCCTACTACCCTGGCACACCAACCCCAGTTCCCCGGATAAAAGAGCGATAGTTTTAATACCAACGCACTTTCCCCCCCGTCATTAAAATCAAAGAGTAGATTTATAATTCAGTATGTTTTGTGGTAGGCAAAAGGTACTTGTAAAGCGAGAATGATGATCTGTTATAAGTTAAGTGCTTTTGTCTTAAGTTTGAATAAAAAAATAACAGATGTCGAACATACAAATAATAATAATAATATTCATGGACATTTCACACAGCGTCAACTAGCTCCAAACTACATATAAATATATATTAACACCCACAAATAGAACAATTACTTATTTTCGTCACACAAATGCTTGTCCTGAGTGGGAATCAAACTCGCGACCCAGAAGGCAGAGCTACTACAAACTGAGATATGATGCCAGTCAAATATTGAAAAATTGATATTCTTGTATCGCAATCAAAAAAACAAAAACATTTACACATTCATACCCCTGCATTATCTATAAGATATTCTGTGTCGCTAGGATCTGAGAAGAAATTTTAAGTCATCACACAAATATTACCCCGACTGGGAATCAAACCCCGCACATCGAAGCCTTTTAGTAATAAATTGATTGTATTTTTATAAAATAAATTTGAATTGAATTTGATTGTATTAATCTTCTGGAATCTCTCCTTTCTAGAGCCCAAAAAAATATTTTCTGTATTTGCTTATACTCTATACTCATGCTGTGAAACTCCCAAATGGGGATGTCGACAAAGCAGCGGTGAGTAATTACAGAAAAATGGGGATGAAACTAGGTCACAGGGGTGCGTGAGATTATGCTTTATAGCATGTATATTGTACATGTATTAAGTAAATATATTAAACAAGTAAATATTTTCTTACAAACAGAATTGTAGTAACATTAACTGACCTCACAGATCAGTTGGTAGTAGCTCTGCCTTCTGCGCTGTAGGTCGTGTGTTCAATTTCAACCCAGGGAAAAAACAAACATGTATTTGTATTACTGAAAAGTACGACAGTGTCATATAGAAGATCAGCAAATATCTTTTGTCATTAAGTAAGTGTCTTTCATTTCAAATGAGCTTTGATCTACCACGGGAGCCCAATCCAGATTGGTAGCTATCCAGATTGGTATTGGTAGCCTCACGATGTTTTCCTACACCGTTCATCGGGATATTGCGCAAATATTTTTTTCAATAATCTTTCATTTCATTTATAATCACTGTTCTTTATTCTTAATAATGGTGAAAAATTAAAAAATCATTAAAAATTTCGACAAAAAAATAGACTTAAAATTGTTTTTTTTAACCATTTTAAAGGCGGATATTTCTAAAAATTTCTATGATACCTCTTATAAGGTGTGATACCTCTCTTCGATAAGCTATTATCGAATAAAAATGACTCGTAAAATTCGATTCCTTATAATTGGTGAATACAAATATAGTAACCGAATAGAGCAATCCTCCATTTTTTGGGTCGGTGTAAATGAGAGGTATGAATTTTTTTAATAGATGTAAAGGTTATAGAGACAGAGACATTGTACCTTTTTCATTAGTATGTTATCATGAGTAAATATTATATTATAATATTACAGCGTTCATTGTCCTAAGTAAACGCAATTTATGCCCAATTATCACTCCCACTTCACAATCCAATTAGTTTTTCCTAGCCTGCACTAATGCACTGCAAATCTAATAACTCAGCATTAGAACGGCCGCACTTCCGCAATTTAATCACACGTGCATACCTACACAATACCTATCACCCCAGCCATTGCTATGCCGAATGACGTCATCGAGCTCAGAGATGGATTTAGCCCATAATTCCTGAACACAAGCCCTTCCACCAAGAAGTTTCAACCACAATCTAATCCGTTGTAATCACAACCATCGCCCGTCCTTTCTACAAAATATTTACTAAGTCCAGCCGTGAGAAGCATTGGGTGTGTTACATACTAATATTTCGGGTTCAGTGGTGAAAGTAATTGGTAAATGACGTGTGCCATTTAGGGGCTGATGGACAGACATTAGGATGTCTGCGCCGAGGCCGGGTTCCATTTGTTTGGGGTTCTGCAATTTTGTAAATGCAAGTGACGGGTTAAAATGTGACACAGTGTCAAATGGCGTTTTTTAATTTCGTCTGGGCGGTGCGGTTTGATGGAAAGGTGCTCTGAAAAAAGGGTTTCTCGCATTCAATGGAGCTAAAAATGAGGTGCTTAGGAACGTTTTGGAATAATGTTGAGGTCCAAGTTGTATTTTCACCGTCGAGAAATTTATTTCCATGAAATTTAAAACCATCATTAGGTACCATCGTAACATAGACTTATCAACTTGATACATAACATATCTTCTGATATGATAAATATAATATATCAGATACTTTAGGGTTGGAACATAAACTGACTGTAATTTGACATATCTGTGTGCATGTAATGTGACTATGAAGCTGGTTTGACACGTTATATGTTTATTTGTGTGTGTAAAATTTTAAGTGTCCAAACGATGCTTGATATTTAGAGGAAAAAATGAGTTTGAGTTGAGATTGCTCATGGGAAAACAATGGAAGCGACGAGATCACCTCTTATGCGTTACTAAGAGTCGCGTCAAGAGTGTATCTGGGATAAAGAAGTGACTCTATGTATGTTAATTACACTATTACCCGCTCTAAAGTACACATTTTTATAGAAAGTGAATAATGTATAATAGATAATGTTTTAGATCCTTTATCTCCAATACAGTATACCCTTATCTGCTGTACATTAATTTTAATAAGAAATTTATTATTCAGTTGCAAACGTGGACTTTATTCCTTTGTAATAAAAGTTTCAATGCTAAGCTTACACGTGCTTGCGTGGGAGGACCTTTGTTTCCAGACCTTGGGTGAATGTCAAGGAGAAGCGATCCATTTGCTCAGTGTGATCCTAACTGGACATAATGATATGGACAGAAAATATTATGTGGCTGCTGAAGAGAAATTTCGTTCCTTTTACAAAAATATAAAAACCCCTGCTTGGAGTAATGGCAATGTATTAATGCACATGAAATGCCTGAACAGATCATGAAGCAATTAAACACAAAAAACGAATCAACATCAAAATACACAGGTACACTGAATGAAGACGTAGGGTTTCTTTATGGTGTTGGTATGGTAACCCTACGAGGCTCGTTGTTCGTCAAAAAACGTAACTCTGTGGGAATATATATTGGATTAACACTTATAAATATTGATCATTTTTAATTTTAGTAGGCATAATGTTTAGCTCAGTTAGCACTGCCTTCTGCGCTGTAGGTCGTGAGTTCGGTTCGATGTCCACCAGAACAAGGATTTGTGTGAAAAACATAAATGTTTGTTCTGTGCCTGGGTGTTAATTTATGTATTATAAGTATGTATTAACAGAAAAAAGTACTTTATTCTGTCTGTTATCTAGTTCCCATATTACAATCTATGCTTAGTTTGGGGCTAGATGGCGCTGTGTGTTATCCATGAATATTTATTTATTTATTTTAACTATTGGTTCGAATGAAAATGTCGAATAGGGAGTGCTATATCTAAACTACATCCAAGTGCAAGGCCAAGGTCAGTTCTGATATTCATTCCTAGTTCAAGGATGCAGCTACAAAGGATAAAATACAATTTCTGGGTAATGTAGGAAAATAACTCGATCTCACACGACATAATAATGCCGTTAATGGTAACCTATTTGTGTGGGAGTCATTCTATTGTTAATTTAATTTATGAGAGAGCGCGGTGGCCCACGTGCATAGACGCCGACTTTCAATCTGAAGGTTGCTGGTTCAAACCCACACGTGCACCAATGAATTTTTTCACTTGAAAACATTTATGTGCGCAATACCACGTTCTCAAAACGGTGACGGAAAACAACGTGAGGAAACCGGCATGTCTTAGAACCAAAAATTCGACGACATGTGACATCTACCAATCCGTGGGGTCCCGTGGTAGATCAGAGCCCATTCACTCTCAATTATCGAGAGTAGGCCGGTGTCCCTGAAGTGGGAACATTAGAGGCTGGTACGGAATAATAGTAGCATAGTAAGATCGTGGGTGGTTTAAGTATATCCTAATAATATTATAAACGCGAATGTTTGGATGTTTGTTACTCAATCACGCCAGAACGGCTGACCGGACCTGGATGAAATTTGAAATAGAGATAGATTATAGTCTGGAATATAGGCTACGCCGGATGCCGGAAAATATACGATTCCCGTATTTTTATGCCGGAAAAATGTAGGATTCCCGTAGGAAGTCCAACCGTGGGTAACACAGGGGCGCAGCTAGCAAAATATATTTTCTCATGTGCGTAACGATCACTACTGCTTGGCACCATTGATGGACGCAGCAGGATGAGTGCGACTCAGTAAAGATTTGGATCTCATACTGAGTCGCGCGCATTACTGTTGTCATGGGCGAGGGTCACCACTTACCATCAGGTGGGCCCTCAGCTCGTTCCGTCACTCAATCACATAAAAAAAAAACCACTGCTTGACGGCGGATTACCATCTAATAAAATACTAAGTAGTAGCTTCCTTTTGCGCTGTAGGTCGGGCGTTCGATTCCCAACCAGGACAAGCATTTGTTTGACGTACACTTATACATAGGTATGCGTAAAGTGTGTATGGGATTACGAAAAAAAAAAGTTTTCTATCAGTTATCTAGTTCACATAGTACATGCTATGCTTAGTTTGGGGCCAGACGGTGTTGTGCGAAATGTCTATTTATATCTTGAAATTATTATAATAATACTGTTCAATGAAACAAAATAATCTTCAAAATCGGTTTGATATAACAAACATACAGAAAACACAGCTGTATATAGATTCTAATATTTTGTGTAAAAGCGCCCGTCTGTTCATATTCTTAAACAAGAAGCGAAGCTTGAACCCTCCCTAGTTACTGAAGCACACTTTGAATAATTGAAAGAACTGCCAAGTGTAGGGTACAGTGGGGTAAAGTAGGGTTCCTTTGTAGGTCACTAGGTAGATAGGTATACGTCTAGCAATACGAAGGGTTAGACCCCCTTGGGTGTTAAAAATGCAACGTGTTAGTGTTCTTGGAGATAGTGAATAAGTACCTACTTCATTGTTACATATATTCACGGCTTTATTGTGGCAGAGGTGCAGGGTACTTTGAGTAATAGAAAATTGGGGATCCAGTTGCTCACGTCCGTAGGTGTGTCCCCTTTGATTCCCTACACGTACCCCTTGGGTGGTGATAAAGGAGCAACCAAAAGTAGCAGTAGAACTTGTGCCAAGTTCGTCCGGAGAGGTACTGCCACCACACCTGGAATCTGCCGCCAAGCAAGTGCTGTGCTTTTGGGATGCTCATTTTGGAAGTTTAGCGGAGATATAATCCTAAATGAAACAACTTAACTTTGTTTAGTATTAACAAAATAAAAAATCGAAAACATCTTCCTTATTTGGTGTCAGTAAAAAAAAGTGGACATTATTAATCGCTGGTCATCCCGATGATGGCGCGAAAACGGCTGGTCATTTTGAACGCTGACATTTTTGAGGGGCTCTAATCGTTTTTAATATTCGCATGAAGTATCTGATATTGGGCGTTTATGCAAATTTTTAATATTAGAGATCCTTAGTATTGTCAAAAAACGGAATGAAACTGCTATATGAAAGTTTGCCCGAATGTATGAATGATTGCCCGAAGTATAGTATGCAGTGAATGTAGTATATAATATATCAGTTTTATTTTAGAGTTTTAATTGTATTAATTATTAGTTTAAGTGGTTATTGGCCGTTCTAATTAAATAAATATAGTAGAGGAATCAATTATTAAAAAACATTCTCAAATTCGTCACGCAGATTCTTATTCAAGGTGGGAATCAAACCCACAACACAGAAGGCAGAGCTACCTACCAACTGAGCCGTGAGGCCTTTAAAGTGTCGAAGTGAAAGTTGAAAACCTTTGTTTCCGTTGAATTCTTAAAAAATACTTGGAAATTACTTTTCCAATTAATTTCCAAGTGTTTACCTACTAGTACCTACGAGATCATGCGTAGTTAAAACTAAGTTTAAAGTTTGTTCAAACCCTATTCCCCTTTTCAATTATTACAATGATGTAATTGTTTAATTTTGTACGAAACCCATGTACTTTTATTCAAGATAGCCCTTGTTTTTCCCGTTCAGTAAAACTGCATTTACATATATTTCGAGGCCTCGGTTTAGCTGTTTAATGATACGTGTGAGACATAAATATTGTCTCTCATTTTTTGGACTCTTTTGCATAACCACGGTCTTTATGCAAATACTTATTATCCCTTCGTAGGATTAGAATTAAGGAAAAACTCATATTTTTTAATCGTTTTCAATGTATTTTGAACGAAGCATAATTATTTTTAAGTGGATTTTAATTCTGAATTCCCTTTTTGGGATTTCAAACGGAATTTATTTTTGTTGATTAAGGAAATTATTAAATTGTAGACGAAAATTTACAAAGAACTGGCGATTGTTAGCGTCGACAGTTGGAATACAAATTGTTTAAAGCATTTATCATAATTGATGAGAATTATTTCATCGACACCGCTTTTTGTGAGACAAAAGAAACGGAATTAAGGCCAATTTTCCCCAATAATTTTCAACATTTCACCAGCGGTGGCCATCGTTTCGATAAATAACTTTTTATTATAAGTGCAATTTTGTATAGTTGTATAATAAAACGTAATGTTTGCCTGTAATCCCTTTGTGTGAAGAGATCGCAAGCAATTAACTGGAGTGCGTATACCAGTTTTATTGTTAAGCCTATTAGCGATAGAGACATCTTTTGTCTTCTTAATTCAACAGTCCAAGTTAAGAGATTTTGTAGCAGTCAAAATATACGTCAAAATATTATTCAGGGCAGTAATATCCAATTTGATTTAAATGGTAATTTCACTGAATAATTTCTTGGCGCCCAACGTGGGACTACTTCATAAGTTTGTTGTTTGGCGCCCAACATGGAACAAATTATCTAAGGATAAGGATAATCTAACAATTTGTTTCAGTATTTTTATAGTATTTAAGTACATAGTAAATTGAATTTTTTAACAAATTTGTTTAAAATTACATAAATTTACTTACCTTTTTAGGGCTAAGCTCACTTTTCTGCAGACCATCGTTAGTATAATATTATTGTAGCTGTTATATGTGCAATTAGAAATAAAGGAACAATAAGTTTACACAAAAATTATTAAAATTTTAAAACCTGCGTTAGCCATATATATTCGTCTTACAGAGAGGATCTGTAAAGAGCAAGGTTTGCCACGTTTCGTTAATAAGTAGATTCTGAAGTTACGAGACGGTTTTCTGTAACTATTAAAAACGCTGTAGTTTTTGCCTTAAAACCGATCAAAATACTGGTAGCACTGACGCCTATTTATCAACGTCTCGTCTAGGCCTGGCACCCATCCGATTACATCGTGACATTCTCATTTCTTCCCCCCGATTCAGATTCACTTATAATTCGGTTCTTGATCGAGATACCCTTGTTATTAATCCTGCACATCATTAATTATAAGCAATTCGTTTCGTACTTGTTTGTAATTTACTTAATTTGCGTTGCTTATAAATTGGGTTTTGGCGCGATCCTGTTTCGTTGTAAATTGTTTTCTTTTTGTTGGAGATAATGAGAGGGTTTTTTGTTTTTCTTTCTGTTGGCTTTCGTAGAGGTTGGATTAAGTCCTACTAATATTATTAACGCGAATGTTTGGACGTATGGATGGGTGTTTGTTACTCAATCACGCCAAAACGGCTAAACAGACCTGGATGAATTTTGGCAGAGAGATAGATTATAGTCTGGAATACCACATAGGCTACTTTTTATCCCGGAAAAATGTACGATTCCCGTAGGAAGTCCAACCACGGGTAACACAGCGGGGCGAGCTAGTATATTAATATAAAAGGAGAAATAAAGCGTTTACGCACTTCTGCCTTTTCGCCGATTAACTATTTCGCAGGTGTCATGGACGAACATAGTCCAACGTTCAAAGTTCTCAAGGAAAAGTACTATGTTGCGCTCATTACTGTGTTCCGGTGGAAGGGTGTTGGTGCCAGTGAAGTTACGCATGAGACGTAACATCCCCGTCTCGGGTGACAGGTGCTACGGGTTGCGATTTGGATTTTCTCATACTTCGGTGGTAATTACTTAAAAAAAACTCAGTAATTCTCCGCGGGCAGGACGGTAGAATATAGCCTCATGGATTTGAAGTTATTACCATACGCTCGTCAACTTTCAAACACGTCTTCTCAAGCAGCCGCTTTCCCGAGATTACGTGGGTCGTAAAAATTGCATTGGTATTTTATTCTGGCCATTCCGAATACACGGCAATGCACTTTAAGATAAAACTGAAACGGTCGATTTATCTATTTGTTTTAAATCTGATGCTGTTCTGTTTGTTTGTATCTGGATTTGTTTTGTTTAAATGTTCCTACGGGTCCGAAAGTGGATGCCCTCAGAGTCTCTATACGGTGATGTCAGTGGAGCAACCCAAAGTAGCAATAGAACTTGAGCCAAGTTATTCCGGAGTAGTACTGCCATCACACCTAGTATAGCGCCGCTGCATGTGCCTGTAATTTCACTGATATATTTCATCTCTGTCTCAGAGTGAAGCGCAGCTCAGCTCAATGAAATGCGCCTTGGTTTTCTCTCACTTTGGTAGGGAAGTACTTGAGTCATATTGCTGTTTTCTATGGGCAACGGTAAACACTTAACATTACGTTAAAATTACCGCATAAAATATCCTGTCAGGATATCCTGTATCTCAAAGTAACCCAAGATAAACACTTAATTAATTCTAGATAGAAAGCTAACTTTTATTGGTTGGTTCAGATATTAGTAGCATCTGCGCTATAGGTAAGTTAGATTTTCATACAGGACAAACACGAACTAAGATGTTTTATTTATTTATGTGTATGTTAATATGTGATAGTCTAAGACTACGAGATAGTCTCGGACCTATAGTCCAAGCTATATTTAGTTAACGCTGTGTGAAATGGCCATGAATATTTATTTATACAATTACTCAATCGAATTTGTATGAAAGTTTAATATAATTCAGTTGTCTACAAAAAAAAAATCGAAACTTTTTGTAAAATAATTACATAATTCAACACAAGATGGCAGTCTAGGTGAGTGAGTATAAATGACTGCATTTTAAGTAAAAGTTTTACGTTCGAATGTTCTGGTAAATGAAAACCCACAGGAAGAAACTAGTATCAGATGAAACTCAAACTGCTTGATCTATAAAATCTGTCGAACCGATTGAGTCGTCAATACACGCCGTTTTCAATAGTTTATTGTTCGAGATCGTGAAATAAATGACGCGGAATATATTTTAGTACCAAATCTAGCGCCATATAAATACCTGGGATCATACCTAGAATGTTTTTTTTGTGCTAGATTAGTAGTTAAAAAAGCGAATATATTATTGTAGCCATGGTATAATATGGTGTCTGTTCAAGATGACCATGCTATGATTTAGTGTAACGCTGCGGGCGTTCTTCCATAAAAAATATTGCTCTGATCTACCATGGGAGCCCAATCCGGATTAGTGAATGTCACATGTCTTCGTTTTTTTCCACTGCAGGGACACCGGTCAACTCTCGATAATTGAGAGTGAATGGGCTTTGATCTGCCACGGGAGCCCAATCCGGATTGGTAGATGACACATGTCTTCGAATTTATGGTTCAAAGTCATGCCGGTTTCCTCACGATGTTTTCTTTCACCGTTTCGAGAACGTGTTGTGGCGCACATAATTTTACATGTGAAAAACTCGTTGATTCTTTTGTGGGTTCGAACTTGTGACCTTCAGATTGAAATTCGACGTCTGTTCCCCTGGGCCACGCAATTACAATTACCTTTGCATAAAAATATCTTTAAGGACACAAGATCTAGCCACTATACTCCCACTCATAGTAAAAATCTAATTTGTAAAAATTCTCTTCGATATTATTATTCATCTCATTACGTGGAGTGTTCCGTAGAACAGATGCTGCAGGTGCAATTTGCATGCCATTTCCTTGGGAACCTTTCAGGATATCAACACCTGGTAGTAATTTTATTTTTGCACATTTATTCAAAGGAATGCTAAAGTTATTAGTTTTGAGTTTATGGTTATTGCGCAGTTTTGTAGGTCCATGTTTTAAGTACATATCAGTTGTTTTTCTGTGACTATTCACTTTGAATGAGGTGATCATAAATCAAAGTAAAAATTATGTATTTCAATAGAAAACTTAAAGAAAAATAAATTGTAAATAGAGTAGTGTTGTACCTTATATTGTAATTTAATAAGTTTCTATTGCAAATAGGCATTAAAAGAATTGCTAACCTTATGTGCTAATCCTAGTAGTGGGCACAGCGAGTTTATTTTTATGCCTAGTGTTTACATTACGATTGTCATTCTTTTTTGTGAACATGCTAATATGTTTACGAGTGTACACATTCCCCTAACATATGTTCTGATTTGTAACCGTAAGAATATTTATGCCCTTAAAGCTTTTATGCAATTTGAAGTCGGGTATAATATTTGAGTTTCTTGGTTCCAGCTGATAGCTTATATTATTCGTATCAATCATTTGCAGTACGCTACGATCATCAAATAAATAATTTAAAATAGTCACTAATATCCAATTCTACGAACCCTAATAGTGCCTAATCTATCCGGAAACCTATAATTTCACACAAATAAAGTCATCACTAATAGTATAGTACGCGTCGTTTGCACGCGCACAATCTTAGGTATATTTTCAATGTTCCACATCAAAGGGGTAAACCAAGTAACAATACTGCGAAGGACTTTTTTTAAAGATATTTGTATGTGAAGGAATTTAGGCTTACTAACAGAAATACCACAAATATATGCCCCATATTGGAAGGTCAGGATTGTGTTGTGAATATCAAAAATACCAAACAAACTTAAACAAAAAAATGAGGTAAAAAAAATACTTAACTGTCAGCCGGGAGTTTCCTGCATTTTATTAATCAATTAATCCTGTGTTTTATTAATCAATTAATTTAATAAACACTCAGTACTTAGTCTCAAGAATGCGTAATCTCGTTCTAAGTACATATGTATTCAAATAAATGTTAGTATTCAAAGGATTTATAGATTTTTAACATTGACTACAAGCTAACGTAGGTATCAAAGTATTTTGTTTTAAACGATTCAACAAAGATCTTTGAATTTGACTTTGTTAGTGTCTCATACTGTACCTAATCTACTGCATGTCCTGCAAATGTGTACAAATTACATACCATGAAACAGATGGGGCAAAGTACCAATTATATTGATATTAGTTGAAAAGAGCTCGGGGGGTAGATTCCAAGTAGTTTTGTTGGTGGCAATCAATCAAATGGATGTGTTTTTTAAATCAAAATTACTATAATTATTTCAAAACTCAATTAATTTTATTATTAGATCTCAATTATCGGGTTTAACAAGTAGCCGATATAAAAAAAAACGAAAAAAAATGACTCCAATACCATTACCCCTCAATAAAAAAAATAAAAAAACAATTGGATAACATATTATGTTTGACAATTATTTTGACTAAACTAAACTACTTACTGATTTTAATTATTTTTTTTGGACCAATCTAAAATCATATCTGGCGTCTGGCTCAGTAGGTAGTGTACTGTGGGCTGTGGGTTCGATTTCTTCCCAGGATAAGCATTGTGTGACGAACATAGAGACTTGTCAATATTTGTTTTATTGAGTATTTATAAAAAAGCGCTATATATATTATAGGTATACAAAGCAAACTAAGCTGAGTTTGGGTCCCTGAAAAATTATTATAATGTTTTATGATTATTTTGTCATCTACTTGATATAATCGTATATTTAGTAATAAGCTTAACCTTCATACCTTCAAAACCTTGGGGGGTCCAGTTATTATTATTTATTATTATAATAATATCTGGAATCTGCCGCCAAGCAGTAGTGCTCGCATTACTGTGTTCCGGTGGAAGGGTGTGGCTGCCGGTGAA
The DNA here is from genome assembly GCA_921293045.1 of Aplocera efformata. NCBI lineage: Eukaryota > Metazoa > Arthropoda > Insecta > Lepidoptera > Geometridae > Aplocera > Aplocera efformata. Next base: position 8,002,488 of record OV121057.1, read on the forward strand.
ATCACATGCGCATGAGACGTATCATCCCCGTCTCGGGTGATGGACGCAGTAGGATGAATGCGACTCAGTAAAGATTTGGTTCTCTTTCTGAGTCGCGCGCATTACTGGTGTCATGGGCGAGGGTCACCACTTACCACCAGGTGGGCCCTCAGCTCGTTCCGTCACTCAATCACATAAAAAAAAAAAATGTTATACCTTCAAAAAACACTTATTACTTATTAATATACTTATAATACTTATTAAAATTTACTTATCAACAGTAATTTTAATTATGTTAATCAGATTCATAACAACAACCAATTTCAGTACATCTGTAGTATTCTATATAGTCTGAGCCACATCTCAACTTGAAATCTCTAACATACAACCTTAAGACGTGAATCTACTCTCGTAAGTCGCGAGTGTGGAGTTACACCGCAATGTCGCGACTAATCCCGGCTCACATTAGCAGACTGTCTGTATATGACGGCACATACCGTAGATTTTAACGTAAGGTTGATCGCAAACGGGCGACTGAAATCGGAATAATTAACCGTTTAAAAAAAAACGACTTTAATACTACGATAGGATACTACTATAATGTATCCACTAAAACCAACTGTATCTTTTTATATTTTTTCATTTTAATCTTAAGTAAAAAATGCACTTCTTAAAATACATATTAAAATTATTTAAAAAAATTAGCCTACGTGTTGTATGCCCAACTTTTTAGTAAGCACTTGCCTATTGTAACTGTGTAGTAAGTTCCGCACATTTTTGTTCTATTTTGATGCACTATTGCAAAAATTCTATTTTATTCTATTCTAATAAAACCTTATGTTGCTCTTAGTGGATAGACTATTTACCATTTTAAATAACATCCAAATCTGTCTTCAATGGGCAAAGAAAAAAATCACAGTAAAGCAAATACGCCATATTTTGATAGGCACCGTGTTGGCAACACCTCAAATGTTGCGTGCGTCTATAGGCGACGGTAGCCACTTACCATCAGGTGGGCCGTTAACTTGTGTGCCTCATCATTCACATAAAAAAAAATACTTGGATGACATATTTTCCAGTTATTTTGATTTAAAAATCAAACTATTAAAATTATTTTGATGAAATATCATTAAACCCAAAAAAAAATCTTCAGTTAAAACAATAACGGTTTTTTGGAAGGTGCCATGAAAAGTAGTGGAATTTAAATTCAGAGGCTAATATAACCAAAACAATTCTATAGAATTCGCAAGTGCGCGGCAAACATAATACAACAAAGTTGCAAAGACCAGCGTCTTGTTCCAGTTAATATTAAATTAAACTTAGACCCAAGTCATTAGGAGCCGTCGAATGCATTCAGTCTTGAACCGGGATGTGGTCATTGTATGGAATTGCTTCATTAAAGTACCCAATTTAATTATAAACATGTTTATGACTCGAGGTTTCTGACTTGGGGCATGATTAATGAAGAATGTTTTTTGAAAACTAAGACAAAGGTAATGGTTTCCAAGGATTGATGGTTTATAAACACTTGGGGGACCATGCTTATCGCGTCCATAGGTAAGTTTCTCTAGAACCTCCAAACTTGTCCCCCGGGTGGAGCGAATAGGACAATAGAAAGTACTTCCACCACACCTGGTAATCCGCCGCCAATTAGAGGTACACTTGCGCTGCTGTAGGTATTCCAGGGGGAGGGTGTGGGTGTCGATAAAATTACCTTAGAGTGAGGCGCAATGCGGCGCGATCTGAGTCTTTATTTTGTCTTTAGGCGGCGGTGACCACTTTAACTTATCATTATAAAAAATACCTAAGTCGCCTTGCATTGCACCCGTCACTCTTAGGGATGTAACGCCTTAAGGGCCTGTAATTTCACCGGCACACATACCCTTCTACTGGAATACAGCAACGAGTGCACCACTGCCTCGTGGAATCCATCATAAAATTTTAATTAATATTGAAAATTTAATCAAAAGAAAACCTAAATCACGATACCACTCCACTATGCAGTTACATTGTATGATTAAAATTTTACGGCAAACATTTGTAACGGCAAACCAACGCATAAACTTGATGCCCAATAATTAAATTAAAATCGTTAAATGAGCACCATCTGTGAAAGGGTTCATCTGGTCAAACCGTGGCACGTGATAGATAAAGGAAACCAAGCAGTAGTACTATTAACATGTTACACTTGAAGGATTTGTAGTTATGTCAAATAATTTTTTTCGAGTTTCCAACATAGTTACCGTGATTTGTGAATTATATGTGCGAAAAATAATATTTCATAACCATGATAGTTTTAAAATTCATCTAAGTATACACAATACCAACATAATGGATACTCTCCCCTCCCTCACAGCAATTACCACACCTCATTAACACATCAATTGCTTGTGTTTAGCATTTTTTCATAAAAAGCTACACTCATACAAATGTATGCACACCCTACAAACTTATAATACACCTTTTTTTCATCGGGGCTTAAAAAATGAAAGCAAAGCTCGCTGTACAAGTATTTAGTCATTCTGTACCAGGATATAGGCGATATTTATATATCGCATATATTTTATAGATATTTTTTCATGTATTATTTAAAACAATGAAATTCAATTAAGATATGTTAAAATTAATAATAAGTTGTTAAAAGTTGCTAAGTTGTCAAACGTCAAACTGTGTATACAACGTTCCCGTGTTCCCGCCACTAAGCGGCAGAGGAGGACACCGTGGAGTTTTAGTGGGTAGTCCCACATAACCGCTCTGTTTCCCCGTGGCAGGGCGGTATGCTAAGACATTTCTCCACGAAAAAAAAAAAAAAAAACTGTGTATACTAAGATCTTATTTTAGTTTGAGAAACAATCTTGCATTTGTCGAATCATTCTATAAATTTTACACAGTGTAGCTAAATTGAAAAAAAAAAAGAAGGTTCTGTTATGATTATTACGTAGCCGATTATGACGTCATATGCCGCTTTTAGATTATAACCAAATGATACTTGAGATCTTAAAGAACTCGTCACTTTTCTATATACAATACTTATATAATCTTGCGCTCATAAATTGTTATAGTCGGGTTGGCTTCTGTGCAGGAAATCATAGTCACAAAATGCATTTCTGTACGTTTAATGCCACATTTATTGACATTCGAATGTGAAAATAACAGACAAATATATTTCTCCCTTCTGGTTCTAGACCTTATCTACACTGTGCCGAGAAAATGAAGACCATGGGCTGTAGGTAACAAAGTTACATAATTGGATTATCAATAGCTGAGTGAATCGAATTGGAAGTTATTTGAATGACATGTCGTTTAACCCTTTACAAGATTAAAAAGGGGTGCTGTATTAATTTAATAATTAGTGAGACTGACTCAGAAAAAAGTTAAGACCATTTTGAGTTGCTGCAGCAAAATGTGAAATATTTAGAAAATTTGACAATATTTGAATTTTTAATGTAACCATAATGACATAGTATGTGAGGATTATTCAGTAATAATATTATTCTGGACTTTTTGGTAACTTTTGTTGGTATAATATAGTTGTGTCCGGCTGTTGGATTACTAAGGAATAAGGATATTATTATATTGAAAGTTAGCTGAGTTATTCGTGTGAAAACAATGTCAGCGATAATATCGACACTTTTTATGTTGGATAGATCCACAAGATGAAACTACAAAATACAATTCAATAGCAAATTACGAGGTCTTAACAATGTTACATTTTTACTCAGTGGTAACTCTGGCTTTTACGCTGTATGTATTTTGATTCCCATCTAGGATCATTTTTCTGACGAATATAGACTTTTCTATTCATCCCTAAATAAAGCATTATGAGTTTCCATAACAGAAGCTATACTTTATTTGGCGCTGTGTGAAATGGCCATGAATACATTTTATTAAGTATCTTTTTATAAAAAAAATATTAAACATAACACTGTACCATCAGTAAGATAGTTTTGTAATAAATAAAATTACCAAGCATTTTGTATCGTCTTAAATGTTATTATTAGTATGTGAAGTTGAAGCACCCATGGCATACAAATAATTTTTGAGGGCACGTTAAGATGTCGGTCCCGGCAATACTAGTCTTAAAGCCATGTTGAAGGTCTTCGGGCGTGTTGAAAACTTTGATAACAGAGTTAGCCATTTATTGACACGAAAGAAAAAGAATAAAGTAAAAATTTTGTTTTACTTGTATTTTAAGGAGATTTATTAACAAAGGGATATTTCAAACCTCTATTCTCCTCCTGAAAGAATAATTCTACAGATAATATAAATGTGACGAGAACCACTCTTCCGCAATTTGAATATTTCCAACCGTCCAATCTACATTATCTGTTCAAATACAAAAACAGCACAGGAAATGCTTTAATATTTGTCAACGTCACATCCCCACAAAAAAAGAATTCCATGACATTTTTTTCGCAAATGAACCGTGAAGAGTCTGGCTTTTTGTAAAAGAAAGATAAAACATAGAATTGAAACTCCTAAGCATAGTTACAATACTTGATACACTTAATACATGATACAGATAATTAAAAAAACAATTGATGCTTTTGTGGTAGTGTTGACAGAGATTGTAAATTTGGCTTGATTGATTTTCACAAAAATGCGTGATTATTACAACTTACTGGATTCCCATTTTACAAGCAATTTATCGGATTATATTTTTATCTATTTGTAATTCGTTCAATTCTATTTGTAATTCGTGAGCATGGTGGCCCAGGGGCATAGACGCCGACTTTCAATCTGAAAGTTACAGGTTCAAACGCATACGTGCACCAATGAGTTTTTTCACTTGAAAAATTTATGTGCGCAATACCACGTTCTCGAAACGGTGAAGGCAAACATCGTGAGGAAACCGGCATGTCTTAGAACCATAAATTCAAAGACATGCGACATCTACCAATCCGGATTGGGCTCCCGTGGTAGATCAAAGCCCATTCACTCTCAATTATCGAGAGTAGGCCGGTTTCCCTGCAGTGGGAACATTAGGGAATTCGTTCAATTCCATGACTTTACTTGTTTACTTAAAATCCTGATTGTGGTGATTCGCGTCTATTATTATAATTCTCCTCACGATACTGGGCTTTGGGTTCTCGTATTAGATTAACAGGTCGATTTGCAATTCTGTGTGTTCACATGCTTAAAGCATAACATGTTTATTTTAAGGAAATGAATCCCAATTTTGGGGGAGTATTGTTGACTCGGCGGTTTGTTTGTTGATGAGGTTAAACACGTTTTGCTGTTATGCTGGTATATGTATTAGGCTGAAAATGATTCAAAAGCAACGTTTTACTTATAAGTATTATACTTTGATAATTTTTTCCCTTATTATGATTTCTGGGCTGCAAAATACAATCATCCAATTCGGTATACAACGGACGAATAAATAAGCAAAATATGTAATTTCATTTTCTTGGTTGACATTTTTCTGTTTTTTTGATTTAACAGCCAATCTATTGAATTAGATAAATCAAAATTGGAATAGAGTGGATTAGACAAATAAAAAAAGTTTTGAAAGCGGTTGATAAATGTTGGAGATCTGAGGAAACATACAATTTATTTTTTTTAAGTTTTGTAGCTGCTAATCCGAATTTGTCACAGGATGAAATTAACTTTACAATATCGACACAAATCTTGAAAATTCTTAAAAATTTCCCTTCATGGTTTTGTGAAAGTTATATTGCCCATATACATATTTCTCCCCCTTTTGGCTAATGTATTTTCATCTGAAATATTGTTCACAAAATTATTGGTTAATATTAAATTTTAATAAATTCAAATGTAATTAATGGAGAAATCATTTTACACAGTGATACTCACAAGTGCAGGGAGCACTAGGATCCCCTGTGTCGCAGGAAACATGGACACACAATCATACAACAAACACCCAAGACTTCTTGCTCATCACACAAAGTCGTTTGTTTGATTGTATTGAACCCGGGATCCCTCGCTTCTTTAACTACCCACCAGTTTGCAAAACTGTTAATTCCTATTGCTATTTCAAAAAATATCGGAGAAAATGATTCATAAATATGACCAATACTCAAACAGCGGGGGCCGTCACGTGTCCATTTGATTAGTTCTACGTTTATAGAAATTGGGATATCAAGTATCATTCAAAAACCTTGTCTAAAACGTACAAATAAGGTTTACATTTATATGGCAAGGTTAAAAGTATTCTTGAAAATGTTCGTTGTGATTGCTTCTACAATTTGTACTGTAATGGAAGAAGTTTAAGTTGAACTTGGGGTGGCTAATGTAACGAAGGGTAGCTATGCAATGTTCACAATCGAATTAGTAGACCGCCCGTAGTTTTTGCTACTCAACACAATAGATTCCTTGAATGGACGAAAGTACTGAACGAAATTAACCTATGCTTTTTAGAAAATAAGTTAATGCGGTTTTACTTGGAAAATAGAAGCAATTTCTTACATAAAATGACGCTAATTTAAAGGAAACTCATTTTAGAATTATTTTCCTTGAAATTTCAAAAATCATTATCTTCTCCCACGGGGCTGAAATATCGCAAAGAAACTATCGGGTGGTACAAAAGGAGTATCTATAGAAACAGCAGAAATAATTCCAAGTTCCTCCGCACAAGTAGTGCCACCATAACTGGTAATAATCTGTCGCAAATAGAAATAAATGTCGCTCTCGCGTTTTTGTGTTTCATTGGAAGGGTGTGGGTGCTGGTGAAAAGGCACATGAGGCGTTATATTCCCGTTTTAGAGATAAGCGACTTGTGACCAATGCGACTGTCTTCTCATATTTCGGCAAGGGAAAACCTGAGTTGAAATATTTGTTGTTGATGGTTTAAGATGGGCCATCAGATCTAAGTCTAAATGAACTATCGATGGGGTGGCTTATAATATATATCCACCCCACTCATTTTCATAGTAACCTGGAAGGTAATTAAAAACCATCCATCCCTGTTAAAATTATGTTTTGGGGTCGATGTGATATTTCAGTAGTTACGCTTGTAATCTCTAAACCTAAAATATTGAATCAACACAATTAAGCCTACATCCTAACTGGCGCCCGCGGGTTCGCCTGCGTTTTATGTGAAAAGTAATATCTGTCAAAATCTAATACTACAAAATGTGACTTGAAATGCGGTGATGAGGCGAGTACGTAAGACTGGCTGGTTTAAAAAGATTTGCTATAAGATATACAATATATATTATCTGTAGTAGAATAAAGTTCAACATGTAATTTTAGTACTGTTTTGAGTTTCCAAGAATATTTTTTTTTTTCTTGTAATCATCTGAACAGATTACATAAAAAAAGGATATTTTCAATTATCTGTAACAGATAATTGGAAAAGTTCAATGAATCAGAACATTTATTATTATTATTATTATTAATTTGGTCATTAATCATCTCTATTACCGGGTGACAAGCGCTTCTATCTAACTTCCGACGAAAAAGAGGGGAGTTATAATTTTATACTGTGTCTGTCTGTCTGTCTGTCTGTGGCATCGTAGCTCCCGAATAAACTGACCCAATTTTGATGCGGTTTTTTTCTGTTTAAAAGCTGACATGATCGAGATGGTTCTTATCTATTAAGTTATGATTTGTTCAGGCGTTTGAAAATCATCAGCTCATTACCATTACACCAAGTCGGGGGATTTTACATTTTTGTATCAATAACTTGTTTACTTTGAATAATCAAAAAACATCTTGGAAGTCGTGTATTGCTAAGTGTGACGTCTGTTCAGAGCTTATTCGATTTTTTTATTACGATGTGTAGCCAGCTGTTAAATATGTTAACGTCAAACATTATCATTTCCCAATTAGTAATTAGTGCATTGTTAAAAACATTTAATCCGACTGATAACCAATCCGTTAGAAAAGCAGATACTTAATAAATTAATTAATATTTTAATTATAAGTGTTAAGGGATCATTTTCGGGTAAATAGCTTTGAACTTCAAAAGGAGATATTTAATAACCTAATTAATATTTTAATTTTAATAATAAAAAAATTGGTTATTTAAAAATGTTATGCATTTTTGGGTAAAACCAATCTTATCAATTTCATAATTCATATCTTTAGTACGCCACAATCCTAAGACTGGTTATATTGTAAAAGACCCCATCTGCTCCGAAGGGTTAAACTGTTATGTGGCTATTGCAAATAATGAGAAGTGTTTAAAAGAAATTTACAACCCGGGGTGTTGTTGTCACGTTTAGGGTTAAGAATGGACCGCCTTGCGAAAAAGTAAATGTTTTGAAAAATTAAGGGACTTTTTTTGGTGAAAGGGTGAACTGTGAATATTAGTTTCATAATAAAACCAAAGTCAAAGTCAAACTCATTTATTCCTTTAGATCTCAAGTATATTTATAATAGTTTCAGGCAAAGTGGGATTGAGCAAAATGATTATGAACACCAAAATATCATTAATGCTTCAATTGTTTTGGCGATAAAATATTATCTGAATAATTTGGTTAAAATCGAAGTTCTATAAAACAAATAAAATCGGAAAATATAAATATTTAAAGTCAGAGTCTAAATTGTTTCTTTCGTCTTATATATTATACATGGAGGTGTCAATATTTTAGAATAATTCTATAACTAAACGAGATCTCGCGGTCTTATTCCTTAGATTTGCACTTGTTCAAACCCAATTCAACCTTCCACGGGGAAAAACCTACAAAAAACCACTAATGGAAGGATTGCTTTCTTTTACTTAAATCTAAATATTATCTTTGTGTAAACATATATTACAAAATATTGTCCCTTTCGTGGAGCATAGCGACGTAATTATAGGCTATAAAATGTTAGTTTCAGAAGCCACTGTCATAGTAAAATTATAAGACAGTAATGAAATCAAATCCACCAATTAACTTTGTTCATAAACCATGATCTTACATAATTGCTACTAACTAATCTAACCAATAAACCGTAGACAATAGTTGTTCACAGTTGTGACGTTGTAACCATGGTAGTGACGTGTAATAACCGAGGTTGTAACTAAGTTTATTATAGTTTTACGACGGCTTTTGTAATATTGTGAAGGATATAGGGATATCTCGTTAGCTTTTGTGTTTAATAATATAATGTGTGGTGTTTTGTGGAAACGAAGAAATAGAAATAAATAAAATAAACGTTTACACACTCATACCTCTGCACTAGGATTCCCTGTGTCGCAGATGGCATGGACAAACACAGAAACACAAGACAAACACCAAAGACCCGAGAACAAACTTCATGCTCACCACACAAAGTGTGCCCCGGCCGGGAATTGAACCCGGGACCCCTCGCTTCGAAGGCAGGGCTACTACCAACTAAGCCACGGAGCCGTCAAAATGGAAAAAAAGGCTCGAAAGCGGTGTGACCAAGTGGTACGGACACCGATTGGCAACCCGAAAGTCAAAGTCAAACTTATCCTTTAGATCTCAAGTATCGTTTGGACGCGTCATATTTTACTCGAGAGCATGGTGGCCCAGGGGCACAGACGCCGACTTTCAATCCGAAGGTCGCTGGTTCAAACCCACACGTGCACCAATGATATTTTTCACCTGAAAAATTTATGTGCGCAATACCACGTTCTCGAAACGGTGACGGAAAACATCGTGAGGAAACCGGCATGTCTTAGAACCAAAAATTCGACGACATGTGACATCTACCAATCCGGATTGGGCTCCCGTGGTAGATCAGAGCCCATTCACTCTCAATTATTGAGAGTAGGCCGGTGTCCCTGTAGTGGGAACATTAGAGGCTGGTACGTATATTTTACTCGCACAAGTAAACTTATAAATGTGCTTACTTCTGGCCGGGCTGAGAGTTGCTTAACTTTGGTAATCTGTATGATTGGAGGCCTTCGGGCGTCTTGAAAACTCCGACACTAGAGTTGTTTACATACTCACCTATAAGTAGGTTCTACAGTTTGTTTAAAAAATAGACGTCATTGAGTAGTGGATCAATGAGATTTCTTTAAACGATTAAAGAAAAAAAAAAAACGTATACACACATACCTCTGCACTAGGATTCCCTGTGTCGCAGATGGCATGGACAAACACAGAAACACAAGACAAACACCCAAGATCCGAGAACAAACTTCATGCTCACCACATAAAGTGAGATCCCTCGCTGCGAAGGCAGGTAGCCTATCGGAGTGCATAATCGTAAGAACTTAAGACTATGCACTTTAAAACTTATATAATCGTTTGAAGAAATCTCAATAATGTAGAGTTTAGAGTTCAGATCAGCCGATGGAACCGTACTAACTGCATTTCAATGGCCCATTTCACGAATTCAACTCTTAGTGATTGGTTCGTTAAAATCACATCAGATTTTATTATTTTTATATAAAGTAGTTGAACTAACGGTATGTGCAAAGTTCGCTCGTTATGTGCAAAGTACTGAGACCATGCATTTGTGATGAAGCGATTCTTTGAACATCATGCGTTTTTACTGAACCAGCCTCTAATCTTCCCACGGCAGGGACACCGGCATACTCTCGATAATTGAGAGTGAATGGGCTCTGATCTACCACGGGAGCCCAATCCGGATTGGAAGATGTCACATGTTTTCGAATTTACTCTCAATTATCGAGAGTAGGCCGGTGTCCCTGCAGTGGGAACGTTAAAGGCTGGTACGGAGGCCTTTAGCTCTTGTCAAAAAAGAACCTTATCATTTGCTCGTTCAATCACTTAAGTGAAAAATAAATGATATTTGTTTTGCTTTCACATATGTACATGTATGCTTGCTACTAAATTCCATCAAAGTTTAGCCTGCAGGCGTGGTTGCTACTGGGCTTCCCAATTAATATGCATTGTGCCCAGCAAGCAGTATAAGCAGGTACCTCTCTGTTTATCGCCAAATTAATTCACCAGCAAGATGGCACTTAGTAGATTATGCCCCCAGGCTTAACTAACTGTTTATGTATCTGTGTCATGGATGCTGTATCTCGCATGTCTGTTGTATGGTTTGAATGTTACGTTTCAATATTGACAACGTGGTGTATGTTCAATGTAACATGTTGTGAATGAAACCCCAAGTAACTTATTAAAAAAAAATTAATAGACTCCAATACTTTCGTCACCTATGTTTCTTTCTTCAAATGTACAGCAATAAAAAAAAAAACAAGTAACTAATTTATATATCAAAAAAACCGATTTCAATCCTTTCGAAGTAGCAAAATACGCAATTTCGTTTACTTGGATGCCATATTTTTTTTCAGTTATTTTCATTTAACAACCAAACTTTTTAACTGATTTTCATAAAAAGAAACCTATGGGACCAATCTGAAAGCATATCTTTTCAAATAAAAAAGGATTTTCCAAAACGGTTGATAAATGGCGGAGAAATCGGTGAAAATACATAGAAATAAATATACAGTGGAACATAGAACCTCCTTCTTTTTTGAAGTCGGTTAAAAATACCCCAACCTATTCTTCCCTGGATGACTTGGTAGAGAATGTGATAAATTAGCAAAATAGTGTCCCTTTGAGCAGTTTAAACGTTCTCGCTGAATGCAAATTGTATAATATTAAAGTAGCTGCGACCTGCGGTTGGCCATCTCACGGGAAATAATTCGCTTTTCGGGATAAAAAGTAGCCTACGTATAATAAATTTCACCCAAAACCGTTCAGCCATTGTATGAAGGAGTAATAAACATACAGACAAACTTTCGCATTTAATAAATAATTTGAAAATATTAGGGTTATGTTAAACAACCTCTGTTTAGGACCCCACTTTCTTACTTAAAGCTGAAGGTAAAATAAATGGATATGATTTATCCTCATACATCATGATAGGGAATTCCCTAAACAACTATTATTCACTGATACACGTGAACGATAGTTTTCCTTATGTATCGAAATTGCTTTTTTATTTGTAAACAAATTATGCGAGACAAAACAAATACAAGAAACCGGCCAAGTGCGAGTTGGACTTGTAAATCACGAAAATATGAATAATAAAAATCACGTTTTGTATGAGAGCTCCTTTATATATTTGTTTTTTTCAGTCTTTTAGTATTCGCCTGGTTTAAAAAAAAATATCATCAGTTTCCTAATTACTTCCCACTATGGAAGCAAACTTAAAGACGTATTCACGTTAAAAGGTAAACTAAAATATTAGTATCATTGAAATATTACGATCAGATCTAAGTCAAAGGCTTCCCAAACGCATATGTCAAAGGGAATCACTTCTCATGGTTCGGTACAAACCAAGAACCACATCGAGAACCGTATTTCACTGGCATATAGTTAATTTTGGCATCTTAAACAGACCTTACAAAGCTGGCTAGAGATACTCAACATTGCTAATTCATAATCAAACATATGTATGGAACATCGCAAATATGAATGGTTGAATACAAATAAGGTTAGCAAAGAGATTAGTGGACAGATACAGATTGGCAAACACTGGCTAACCGACCGCCTGATGAAATGGACTTGAATTAATGATAACAAGATAAACATCGGCTTTTCTAACTTTATTATACTCTTAAGTTATGAGACTTTGTAACATTACGCTCAAAATTGACAGAACGTTACGCTCAAATCGACAAATTTTCTAAATCCACTCTTTCCACACGGCTCCGTGGCTTAGTTGTAGTAGCCCTGCCTTCGAAGCGAGGGGTCCCGGGTTCGATTCCCGGCCGGGGCACACTTTGTGTAGTGAGCATGAAGTTTGTTCTCGGGTCTTGGGTATTTGTCTTGTTTCTGTGTATGTCCATGCCATCTGTGACACAGGGAATCCTAGTGCAGAGGTATGAGTGTGTTAACGTTGTTTTTCTTTTTTCTCTTTTTTTGACCAACCTTAATCTGACGCGCTCTCTGACAATCGATTTTTTTTACTAATCGGATGGGTACTTAGACACACGGCACTATTTAAAGGACTTATATATGGTAGAGGTACTCAGTAGAATACCAGATATCCTTTTTTATGTTCATCTACCACAATTCAAATCCCAAAATCCCCTCTCCCCTCTTATTATAATATGATTTAGTTTTCAATTCACAGTTAAAACTAGCAATGAAAACACGCAAAAGTTTAGTTTAACTGTCGATTAAAATTATTCACGTGCACCACTACGCATAAAACGATTTAACGTGTTAAACAGTTATAGCGCATAAAACCAGTTATCCTACCCTTACTGGCATTAAACGTAAAATGCTTGAATTTAACGGTAACACGTGAATGTTTTTTAGAATTTTACAGTTATACTATTTTTGATCGTTGTGGTCAATGTGATACATAAGATGAAGAATTGAAAATTCAAGTTAAAAGCGAGGGGTCCCGGGTTCGATTCCCGGCCGGGGCAAACTTTGTGTGTTGAACATGAAGTTTGTTCCTGGGTCTTGGGTGTTTGTCTTGTGCTTCTGTGTTTGTCCATGCCATCTGCGACACAGGGAATCCTAGTGCAGAGGTATGAGTGTGTAAACGTTATTATTATTATTATTCTGCTCTACAACACACAAAGTAACTTGATTTATACGTAGACATAAGTAATTGTCCTGGATGGGAATCGAACCCACGATCTATAGTGCAGAAGACAGAGCTACTAGCGTCTGAGCTGTGATGCCAATCAATTATATAACTTATTTATCCAACAAAATTTAAAATTCACCGCATAAAGTTTTACCTGGAAATAGCTACCTTTCGTATAAGGAAATATGCTAATGTGACACCCAACGTGTCGTCTGCACAGCACACAGAGCAGCAAGTCACATAAATCATATTTTGCATTTGAAAATATACTCTGCAGTTCATCGGTTCGATTTTCGACATGGTATAAGAACTCGGATATTCATGAGATTACGAAAATATGAAGAAGTAGTGGATACATTTTTGTAGAAGTTTTTTGTAGAAATGCGTTTGTTCTGAATACATGGTAGATAATTGCTGAGATATTTTAATCGAGTGAATGCTGGTGCGTCCATCCATCCATCCAATTTTTAGGTTCTTTACCTGAAACTTGAAGGGAACTCTGTTCCTAAGCTTACAGTTTGTGGTTTCTACCTCTTAAATCTTTTGAAACATAACAAGTAAGCGGCGGATCGTAACAAAATATTATAAACCGGTGCTTGTGTGACACCAAATGTTCTTAAGCTGGTATATATAATTTGCCTTATCCATTGACACATCATCTGTAATATTCTCAGAAATGCAGAAACTCACACGAAATGAGTTTCGCTGACTAATACTGCACTTCCAATGGCTCGGCGGAAACTTTCCTTTAATATTGTTTACGACGCCTTTGCTTTACACCCGTGTTTATTCAGAACTTCGAAGTGCATTACTGAATACCTTAGTAATGCACGATTCTAATAAAGTCAGGTATATTATGATAGTGCCGCGGATTTCAGATTTTCTAACATATCTGTGTTTTTATTTTGATTTTTAATGCACGAATAGAAGGCAGATTTAGAACTTTTTTATGAGTTTTTTTAACATGAGTAATTGCTGTGCAGAATTTTCCGGTGAAATAAAAGGCTACTAAAAATCAACGACAATGTTAATTTTTATATTTCCAAACACAATAACATAATCAAAATAGAATTTCCTAACATAAATCACAGGCCATCAAAACATTGGGTATCCCGAGCATTGAAAAATGTCCCGTCTTGGACATTTATTTGATATCTACCAACCGTTTTAGATTAATGCGCTGTGAGCGCGCGCGGGACAACACAGAGATTTACCATTTTGTGAATTTTGACACTTATGCTTGTTTTTATGAAGTGCGACAACATTGTGGTATGGACAATTATTCGGTATATGTTAAAACTTAATTAAGTTGTCATTTGTGTACATTACATTAATGAAGGTCGGGCTTGTAACATTACTAAGAACTCTAAAAATAATACGTACTAACTATATACCCCGGTGACTTGGTCCCGGGTTCGATTCCCAGGCCGGGAAATTTGGAAATCGAAATCCCGATCCGGATTTCAATAAAATAAAATCATGTATCACTTTTGATATATTCAACCGACTTTCAAAGGAGGAAGTTTTATTTTCTATCTTTAGTAATATTTTCTTATAACAATTCCTATCATTACAATCATTAGTACAAATGCGAATAAACAGAATGAATCATCCCAATCGATCAAGTACCTAATGTTTTATTCAGTTCGATAAATAAGTTTACTTTCGGACAAAACGCTCCCATGTGACATAAATAGATACAAAAATTTTACCAATTTCATTGCTAACATTATTAAAATAACTATCACTTCTAAATACTAAAACACAGAATTGAGAATCGAATAGCGATTGCGATCTACGTGATAGGTTAAGATGGGGATTGTATTCTTTGCAAGGGAAACCGGTAATCCATCAAAGTCCGTTTTATTTATCGTTTTAGTTGAATTTTATCGAACTAATAGGTTCGGAGATAAATTTACGATTGCTACAAATGTAAGGAAAAGGGTTTTATTGTTCGAGGAATGAACGTGTGCTCAAATATTTAAGAGATCGTTGCGGATGTTGGTTTTCCTAATGGTTTATTTTGTAAAGAAGTAGCTTAGAATGTTTAGAAGTCCAATATCCGCGCCGTTGGCGGGTATGAATCGCTATTAACTATAAACTTCTTGATTGCCACTACTGGTGGCAACTGGGAATATAAAATTTTCCAGTCACCACCACTGTTAGCGGCTGGGATTTTATTTCTTAATTGCCACCGGTGGGGGTGGTGCTGGTGGTGGTAACTGGCAATAGACGCTAAGTAAGGTTTCCCCATGCAAAAAAGATGTAATTGAAAAACCTGCTATAATTGAAATGGAAATACTAAATTACATAATTGTCACGTGTTATGTACGGTCACTAGTATTGACTCGAGATGTAGTTTATGACAAGTCATGAATCCATTACTCAGATATATAGAAATATACAATATATTTGTTAAAATTAAAACATGCCCTAAATTGGTACTGTATGTGACAAAAAAATATAGTGTTAAATACTAAAACTTAATATATGCCTAATATATATTTAATTTGAATCTTTTTATTGGAATAAAATTGTTGAACTTTGGTTGCAGGTATTTCAAAAACTACTTTGTTTATAACAAATCTGAAAACTATATTTGAATGTGTAATTAATGATACATATTTAATCCGACATTTTGGAAAATTTAAATATAAAGCTTTAAAAGATTCTAAAGATATTTCATTGGTCAAACAATGATAAGTACTTCAGAAGTTATGCGGAACAAATGAACGTACATGCGGACTGAATTCATAATCTTTCTTTTGGCTTCGCCGTAGTCGGGGATAAATGACAGGTGTTGTTACACCGTAATTGCTTTCCACAGTAGCCTGTCACTTGTTGACAGAGTATTTAAACTGTATTATTAACTGGCTTTGTTCTAAATGACACCAATGCGCTTAAACAAATGCCATACATTAGTCCATGTAGTCATGGCATTGTGCATGCTTTTATCGCGACAATGGCGATCGCCAGACTGTGAAATGTACTTGTATTTGTCAAATACTCCACACTATTGTGTTATTTAGCGAGTGGAATGCATTTGTAAAGTTGTATGTTGATGTGCCGCGATAAAAATGACTCAAATTCATGTCCGTTGTAGTAAGTTTCTTATTATTGTTTACAAGTCACTATTTAATGTTGGATACAATGAAACGCAAGATCCTTTAACGTTTTGTTGGTTCCTATATCGTATCCTATACCTATTCGACGGCTCCGTGGCTTAGTTGGTAGTAGCCCTGCCTTCGAAGCAAGGGGTCCCGGGTTCGATTCCCGGCTGGGGCACACTTTGTGTGGTGAGCATGAAGTTTGTTCTCGGGTCTTGGGTGTTTGTCTTGTGTTTCTGTGTTTGTCCATGCCATCTGCGGCACAGGGTATCCTAGTGCAGAGGTATGAGTGTGTTAACGTTGTTTTGTTTATATCATAGTGACCAGATTATTTCAGTGAAGCTGGCTGGTTGCAAACTCCCGGATCTGTAGCTTAGTAATCGTCTTGTCTTCGAAGCGAGGGGTCTGGGTTCGATTCTCGCCCAAGGCAGATTTTGTGTATGATCGCAAAGTTTGTTTCGGGTTTTGGGTGTTTGTTTGGTTCTTCTGTGTTTTCCCATGCCCCCTGAAAGACAGGGAATCCTAGGGAGTATGTAAACGTTATTATACATTAAACTTTATATTTAATTTTTAAATTATGTTGTGCATTTGTTTTTGTTGCTTTAAATACCCGGCAAAGCCGATTTACTTTACTTTGCCGAGATTAAAGTTGTTTTTACATCTAAACTATTAAAATCATTGAGACAAAGCGATCATACGACGCACCAGGAAACAGACAGACACCATCAATTCACCCCACATCGTAACACATCATTAATCTCTGATCTATGTGACATTTAATTACCTAAAACACCATATATTAAGAGTTCTTCCGCCCAAGAATCTCTCCATATCACTTTATTTTCCACTACCTATATTGCTTTTGCAAAGTCAACTGTATAACTAAGAGAATAGGGGGGAAAAGTTGAGAGGAATATGCAGGCTCTCAGTAATTAATATTGTCTTTCTTATTGCTTCACGCCTTAGATTTTATTGTCGTGTTTTACGATCATGTATCATGATAAGACGTTGCTGAAAACAATATTGGATTGAGTATAATTTATACTTACTTACAGATCCTACTTACTTATGGGAAGTTACTTATGAAGTATGTTTTTTTATTGTGATACCTTTGCCAATTGTGATATAAACAGATATAAAAGTCAAAAGTCAAACTCATTTATTCCTTTAGATCTCAAGTATCATTTGGACACGTCAAATTTTACACATGCATGTACACATATTCGTAAGCATATTACGTGTCACAGGAACTCCCCAGGCACATTACATGAACCTTACATAAACCTATATATGCCTGACCTATAATTTGACAAATGATTAATAAAATGTTTATATCTGTTTTAAACCTGCGAATGCGAATCTCCATATCACACTTATATTATAAAGGCGGAAGTTTGTATGTGTGTATGTTTGCTACTCCTTCACGCTTAAACGGCTCAACTGATTTGGATGAAATATGGTACCAGGATAGCTTATTAGCTGGATTAACACATAAGCTACTTTTAATAAGCGCAACTAATATATATGTATGTATGTCCAGTCTGAATGTATTTATTTTCAGGTAAATAGGTACTCTTTAAGTATCTATACCTAACGTGAAACTCAAAGGATTAGTTATCTTCTAGGTTTTCTCCCTTTTGAGGTCTAAAACGCGACCTCAGCTAGCAATATCCGATTTCGCAGTTTTGAAATAAAATATTTGATAGGTGATCAAACTAGCTTTAGTAGTTATCATTTACGGTAAGCTATAAACCAAGCGCGCAGGTTATTGTGGCAATGAATGCGATGGTTCAGTTATCTCGGTAATTAAAACTATTATAAGGCTATACACTATCTGAAATTACATCAGAATCTTCATCATAAATGCACATGAGTTTCTGAATGTGCAACTGATACATATATGAAAAAAAAAAAAATTTTTTTGTTCGGCTTTTTTTCATTGAACTGGCTTCACATCTCAGTTTGTAGCCCAGCTTTGCCCTCTACACTGTTGGTCTTGGCTTCAATTTCCACTATTATGTATTAACAACAAAAAATATATTATACTAGTTCTTTCTTTGAAAACTCACATTCGCATCCGGTGACGTCATCAATTGTTGACTCCAAAACATATTGAAGTATCAAACTTCTTATTTTACAAAATAAATATTAACAACATCCTCATCATATTTCCGTCAACAGTGAATATTTATCACTTCCATTGTTTGCCTTCCGGATGTACCGTCTTCCACCGGAAGTACCTACAGAGGGCCGCACCGGAACTAGGTGCAATAATTATTAATTGCCATCTACAAGACGGCAAACGACTTAAGACATCCCAGCGGGGCGCCCAGAAATGAATTAATGAATTTTGCTAGAAATTTGTTTTGGAATTGAATTTAATTGGTTGGAAAGTTTCAATTAATCTTAAGATTACTGAATTATACAACTTTAAGAGATTAGTATCAAAATAAAATATTTTTAAGATGGTTTTTTAGTCATTAATATTGAGTGTTAAAGTTGATCTTCAGCAAAATTTTAAATCTTTAATACGCGAATTTACAGACCGCCATTAGGCTTATGGGAACTATATAATTAATAGAATAACTATTATATAATAATATAAAGCACTTTTTTGTAAATACTTACATTTAAACGTATTTTGTAACGCTTTATAGGACGGCGGTGTACACATTTTACCTTAAGTGATATATTAAACTAAAACAACAGAATTTTTAATTAAAAAAAATCGAATAATTAAAAAAATATACTTCTAAATAAATATATATTTGGTCTTTAGAACGCTCAAATTTTACTAGCCTATCTTGATTCACAATTTGACAATTAGTTATATGACATTTGTGATAGTAATAGGAAAAGCCCCATAGAAACAAAAAAAAAAACCATCAGTTTTTTTGAATTGTAAAACCATTAGCTTTTTTGAATTGTAAAACTATTAGCCTTTTTGAACTGTAAAACCATTAGCTTTTTTGAATTTTAAAACCATTCGCTTTTTTGAATTGTAAAACCATTAGCTTTTTTGAACACATGGCAGTGATGGTCATACAAATGCCTCAAAAAAAGTTAAAAAAAATTAATAAATACCGTTTATTCAAGATGGCGTTATCATAAAAACCTTGGCCATTTCTCCCAATCTGGTTTCCCTATCTTGCACTTTAGTACCTCAACCCTCAACAGAACCCTTAATTTATTCTTTCATTGCGTCTTATTATTTGCAAATGGTCTATTTGTCGCGACTTAACCCTTACAAAGCAGATGGGACCCCATCCACCGCGGATTACCAACTCAGCCTCAACCGCCCAACGTCTATAAACGTTTCAAATTTATTGATAAGGACATTGACAGATATTGCTGTAGGTCTCGTAAAACGCACGCAGATTAAGGGTTGACGAGTATTTGCGAATGGGACGCAGGTTCGGTGCTGTAGGGGATTGGGTAGAATGGCTAGGCTTTGTTGTGCAAATTTTGCCCGCGTGGGCGTTTAAATGTTATGGCCGCATTTAGTTGTGTGCTCGTAATTGGGTCGTAATTTTATCTTGATTTTCAAGAGATGCCGTGAGTATATTTCGTCTTATTTGACTGGCCCCATAGCTCAGTTGGTAGTAGCTCTGTCTTCTGTGCTGTATGTATGTTCTATGTCTGAGTGTTAATATGTATTTTATGTATTTAGACAAAAAAGTAATATAGAAGTATTCTATCAGTTATCTAGTTCTCATGCTATGCTTAGATTGGGTCTAAACGCTGTGTGAAATGTCCATGAATATTTATTTAATTATTATTATTCATTATATTTTTTACTTTTCGTGTGAGTGGAAATATCTAGTGATGAAATGAAGTAATGCGACTGCACCACTGCTGGGCGGCGGATTACCAAGTGCGGTGGTGATACTTCGGAAGCGAGGAACTTGGACCAAAATTGCTCTTGTGTCCTTATTCAATTTTTTTAGAAAATGATCACACTACCATTAGATGCTCAAAGTACTTTAAACACATTTCATTAATCTTAGTTTTCAAATATCTCTAAATCATAATTGGGCTGTGAGTCAAATTTAAAAGTCAATCAAAAATATGTCAATATATCAAAAAACTAATTTAAATATACAGTCTCTTTCTTCATACACAAAAATGATTAATATTATCAATTTAAAATGCTTCATCAAACATAATAGAAGTATTATCTATGTTAAGTCGTGCAAGTTTGTTCTTAGCTGAAATGATACAAAAGCAGAATGGCATGATCTCAGGCTAATGGCGCCTTAACGAGAAGCGAAGTTGTGAATATATTAATTACCATCTTTAGTTTAATGCACGTCAAGATGATAAATGTGCAAGAAAGGCAAAGAAAATCCCTACAATGTATACACTGAAAACCAGTGCTACAGCAGTCATATTTAATCATAAATACGTATCAAGCATATATTACATATATTCACGAACAATATACACAGCGTCATCTAGCCCCAAGTTTTAGCATAACTTATACTATGGTAACTTGATTTTTTTTATATATGTGGCGGAACGCGCTGATGGCCCACCTGGTGGTAAGTGGCGACCCCCGCCCATGACAACAGTAATGCAACTCAGTATAAGGTATGGATAATACTGGCCAAAACTTACATCACATGTAAAAACCATAACTTTTTTTATGTGGCCAAAATGGCGGAACGAAATAAAGGCCCACCTGATGTTAAAAGGCTATATTCGCTTATAACAACAATAATAGGACTTAGGTCCTCCCCAACGCAAGTATGAGAAGACCCAAGTCGCATCGCGCTGCGCCCGTCACCCGAGACAGGAGTGTAATGTCTTATGAGTCTGTGATTTCACCGGCAACCACACTCGTCTATCAGAACACAGTAATACAGTCGTGCAGTCGTACTGTTGAGAGCGTGGTGGCCCAGCGGCATAGACGTCGACTTTCAATCTGAAGGTTGCTGGTTCAAATCCACCAATTTGTTTTTTCACTCGAAAAATATTATGTGCGCAATACCACGTTCTCAAAACGGTGACGGAAAACATCGTGAGGAAACCGGCATGTCTTAGAACCAAAAATTCGACGACATGTGACATCTACCAATCCGGATTGGGCTCCCGTGGTAGATCCGAGCCCATTCACTCTCAATTATCGAGAGTAGGCCGGTGACCCTGCAGTGGGAACATTAGAGGCTGGTCGTACTATTTGGTGGCAGATTACCAGGTGTGGTGGCAGTACATCTCCGAACGAACTTGATCCAAGCTATACTGTTACTTTAGGTTCCTAGTACCACCCAGAGAGTACGTGTACGAGAGGACGCGAGCAAAATGTACCCCAAGACCCAACTTCTGCTTTATTGAATGAATAACTACGATTTATGCTGCTCTTTGAAGGGAAACTAAATTTATTAGTTGCAGGGACCCATTTTTATGGAAAACCAAAAAGCTAATGTACCTTAAACGACGATATATTAATGTGATTCCACAATAAATAATACAAAACTGAGGGGTCAACCTATTACCATAATATCAAGAATATCAATGGACAAAGGGTTGAAAACACCCCAGTTCTATTCAATGGACAAACGGAAGGGGTCAAAAAGAACCCTCTTCGGTAAAATGCTAAATTTAACGTCACACTGGTTATTGAGGGCTTCTGCGGCGGACGTCGCTATTTTTAACGCCTTTGTATTTCCGTTAGAAGATTTCCTTACGAATTGTTGGGTGGGAATGTACTGTCTATGTCATAAGATATTATCTATTGGATTTTTCAGAACGCAGGTATCAGTTCATATAATAAAAACCGTCTGGCTTGAAAATTGACTGGCATGGAAAGCTTTGGGGGAGGCCTGTGTCCAACAGTGGACGTCTGTCGGATGAAATGATGATGATGATGATGGCTTCAAAATAGAATTAACCAACTTTAATAATTTAATCGCCTTATTTTTATCCTTGGGACCGTAAATAGTATGTATGAATAGTATAAATACATATTATTATACTAAGCAAAATTTTAACTGTTTTTATTCTTAAAAACAGTTACAATTTTGCTTGTCACAAACACTTATAAATATCTGTGTTTTTGACTGGCTTCATAAAAGGTGCAGGTTATTAATTCAGTTGCATTTTCTATGGTCACGATGCTATCTTTTCTTCGCCAGTTGTGGACCGATTTGGATCATTCTTTTTTAATTTGATAATATATACCTCGTAGGTGGTTTTATATTAAATTTTTATGAAAGAATTCCACCCCTAGTGCTTCAAATAAGCGATAAAAGTATCTTATATAATTATCAACTCAGTCAATTATTAGCATCAAAGTTTTATATCTCAATCACTTGCGGTTAATGAAATACGACAAAAATGAAATATTATAATATGGTAATAGTTTTACATTACATCCGCTTGTCGCTCATAGCTTTGTAGGTCGTTTTTTTGCACATTTTCCGTGCAATAAAGTTGCTTCAAGCCGTCATACTCAAGATTTCTGTGACTTAAGCAAACTCAATTTGAGATGGTGTGACACTCGTTTGTTTTATTTAACTTTGTCGAATAAATTGAGCCTTGTCTATCGACAAAGCAAGAATGGATTTTTTTTTAATTAATTTTTTTAATCTTGAAGAATAGAATAGAAGACATTTTATTTGACACACACACACACACAAAAACAATATACAAACAAAATAAAATAAACCTATTGTAAATACTAACATTAAAAAAAGAAAACAAATGCAAGAGTAACAATAACAATATGTGGTCAAATAGGACACCGTCTCAGCTTGAAGCTGATCTTAAACATACGTTTAAGACGCAGCGCTGGTTTTCAGACGTCTTGGAATCTTGGACCTTATTTAATTAGGTCATTAATTCAATAATTGAATTCCTTATTTTTCATGCGTCATGAAATATTGCTATGAAATTTCAATGTACTTCAGCGCGCTATCAGATAGAAAAAAATATTCAAATTGGTCCACAAATAGCAAAGACATCGCGTACTGTACAAAAAGGCAAGATAATGTATTTCAAGTATTGTATGAAACGTACATCCTTTTTTTAATCCAACAAAAGTGATGGTCAATAAAAAAATATTGTATATAAAAATGTAAATAAAATATTTAGAACTTTATGTGTATCTTAGCAACTTGTGAGGCAGGGAATTCTAATGTACCTTTCACTTGTAACCCTGAGTCTCAATTCGTATGAGTGTTATTAACAGTAAAGTGCTCAATTTACATTTTAAATGACTACATAAATCCTTCACTCAAATCTACTAAGTTCATCTCCACGTATAATAGTGTCCAGTTTTAATCAATTAAGTTACAATGGACATTACTCGTTTACTTAGAGCTTACAATCGAATTCAATCTGCATACTTAATTCTAACTTAATAGTGTTTTTGTTCTCGGACACTAGGGTAAAATAAGCTGAGAATAATTATTTAATACAGCGCAATTCTGTGTATGAACAAGAATCACTAAAATATGATCACCATCTATTATATAATATGATCATCATTTAACGGCTCCGTGGCTTAGTTGGTAGTAGCCCTGCCTTCGAAGCGAGGGGTCCCGGGTTTGATCCCCGGCCGGGGCACACTTTGTGTGTTAAGCATGAAGTTTGTTATCGGGTCTTGGGTGTTTGTCTCGTGTTTCTGTGTTTGTCCATGCCATCTGCGACACAAGGAATCCTAGTGCAGGGGTATGAGTGTGTTAACGTTGTTTTTTTTTTATCTACACATAAATAATTCATAAATGTGGGTGAAAAACTGTACACAACGGTTTATGTGATTATGTTGTATGACTATAAATAATACACCAAATCAATAATAGTTGTATTCTAAGCGCTCTTTCTAAACCTACAACGTGATTCAAAAGAGCTGATGTTTTTACAGAATATGTGTTAAATATGGCGGATATCCTAACACAGGGTAGAATCCCATCGAGTCCGATAACCCGCCCCGTTAAAGGGCCAGTTGGAAAAGATTGTCTCATCGAGCCCGGTAGTGCCGACCCCGACGTTTAACGGGCTGAATGGTACAAATCAAGTATCATCTGCCCACATATTTAAAAATAAAATTTGTTGTAAAAATCTTTCGGGTTCGAATCCCAGCCACATTTGGCCGGTTGGTTAAAAAATGATATCTAAAAAAATATAAAAACGAGTGCCCGGATTTGCTAACGTGGCAACCGAAATTTCTGGTAATTACCCTTTGGCATTTTGGCATGTCTTAGAACCATGAATTCGAAGACATGTGACATTTACCAATCCGGATTGGGCTCCCGTGGTAGATCAAAGCCACTCTCAACTATCGAGAGCAGGCCGGCGTCCTGTGTGGGAACATTAGAGGCTGGTACAGATTTACTATGTAGGACATTATTACTCTATCGGACGAGGTAAACCAGTCTATTGTTGACCACCTACAGTTGTCGACTGGGTGACAAATGGATGAATAATAAATAGGGTGTTAGTGAAATCTAGTAATTGGACATCAACGGGAATCGAGTTAATATGTTTGTTGATGTGTTTGGATTGTTTCAATTGAATACATGCATAATTCACGCCTTTTCCCAGTGTTAGGCAGAGCCTCAAATGCTTTTTACATTTTGGTTTAAACTATCGTGAAACATATAACAAATAAGACTCGATTGAACATGAAAATTTACTGTGATTTGACATATCTGTTTACTTATGCCAAACGATACTTGAGATCTAAAGGTATACTCGTAAATAAGGTTGAGTATGAGTTTGTAAGAACGTAAACATGGCAAGTGGTGAGCTCATAGTCGTTACTAACGAATAGCTCGGCGTATACTTTCCTTCAGTCCAATTAACATTATCAATCCGAAAGCTAGAACAAAAGTTATACCAGTGATGATTCAGAGTGATTTTAGTGAATTTTATTGAATTGCTATGATAAGAAAAATAAAATCCGGATTCTATAAGAAATAAAAATCCGGATTTTATCTTTCTTATGCGCCGGCTTCATTATACTAGGTATGTCCACTGCAAATGTAGCAACTGTATTTATTTGCCATTTTCTGTACCTTTAGATCAAGGTGTAATATTGTATTTACAGAAAAAACTATATCACAATAAGTGAGAACTATAAAACTGTTAGGTTATTAGTTTACAAATAGCAGACATGTTTTACCACTTTTGTATTGTATATAAGGTATAATAGTCGACTTCAAACAAAGATGGTACTCAATACGTCTGTATCTTTTTTCCTATGTTTGTTACGTAATATCTGTACCGATGGTAGACCGAATGATTACTGTGGTTGAATACTTTTCAATTGGTAAGATGTGCTTCTGAGGAAGCTCTATAGAAACATGCAAAAATTTCGTTCCAAAGGGCGAAAAATAGTCACTTGTTGTAAAATAATATCTGTATTTTGCGTACATTTATTTACTTATTTGACACATATAAAAACAGCAAGTAAATTATTATAATAATTATATTATATATTTGTTGACCACAAATAGGTACCGGAAATTGCTAAAATGTGACAGCAGACATTGACATTGGCCGTAACAAACTGCACACCTGTGATTGGCCATAATAAATCAATAATCTCGTTGCTGACACCCGTCAACTACCTAATTAAGGGTGGGATAATTCCACGCTGTGTCAATTGACTACGTTGTCTGATTGCAAAGATGTAGCTCACAAAAATAGGTCGTAGCTGGTACATTCTATAGGCACTGAACATTAGTGATATCGTGATATTTTACTGGTGACATAGCACAGTTGGTAGTAGCTCTGCCTTCTGCGATGTAGATTTGATATCACTTATATTAAAAAGGCGAAAGTTTGTATGCGTGTCTGTATGTTTGTTACTCCTTCAATTTGAAAGGGCTCATCGGATTTGGATGAAATTCGGTGGCAGGATAGCTTATGTCATATAGCTACTTTTGATTCCAAGTATTTTTATATGTTATACGTTTTACTAAATCATTTCTTTATTTATTTGACGGGCTTACCTGATGTTGAGTAGATTTTTATTTAATTTTTCTTAGTAAATATAAATAAATAAATAAACGTTTACACACTCATACCTCTGCACTAGGAATCCCTGTGTCGCGATGGCATGGACAAACACAGAAACACAAGACAAACACCCAAAACCCGAGAACAAACTTCATGCTCACCACACAAAGTGTGCTCTGGCCGGATTCGAACCCGCTTCGAAGGCAGGCTACTACCACTAAGCTAAGGAGCCGTCGTTTAATAAATTTAAATTCTAGCATATTACATCTAAAAGAACTATTACATAGTTTACCTATTTTGTTTTAATGTGCAAAACACTATCATATCTCATATTCAATTGAAATTAAACAAGTACAAAATAACCAATCATTACCGGTAAGCCGGTATTAGCAAACCTCATTCGAACACTAATGAGTGCTTTATGGCATGATACCGTTTATAATAGAGGTTAATGATCAATATTTTAAGGGTGGAGGGTCCGTAAAGTAAGGTCATAATAATATGAGTAGTTTTGATAGATAATTAGCTATAAGTTGTGAGTTTTTGTTATTTAATATGAAACTTAGGGGTTTAGTTGGTAGTAGCCCTGCTTTCGAAGCGAGGGGTCCCGGGTTCGATTCCCGGCCGGGGCACACTTTGTATGGTGAGCATGAAGTTTGATCTCTACACACTCATACCTCATAGGATTCCCTGTGTCGCAGATGGCATGGACAAACACAGAAACACAAGACAAACACACAAGACCCGACAACAAACTTCATGCTCACCTCTCGGGGACCCTCGCTTCGAAGGCAGGGCTTCTACCAACTAAGTCACGGAGCCGTCAATTTCCAAGTATTCTTTTAAGATTTCATCGTAAGTAATAATTTTTGATTTTGACTTTGTATTGAATGTCACAGCTAACATATTTTTGTCTATGTTACGAAGCTTAATTATATACGGATTATTGTACATGTAATTAGTTTGATGTGTTTGATCTTATTTGGTGGAGATCTAATTATGTAATACCTGCATAAATTGATATTGGAATTGGTCAAGATTGGCAGCTCATATTACTTCATCTTAATTATTGTTTGTATAAAACTAGCGACCCGCACCGGCTTCGCACGGTTAGTAAAGCATCAGGGTTGTATCAGAAACTACCCGTGCGAAGCCGGGGTGATTTGCTAGTGTATTATACATATAAACCTTCCTCTTGAATCACTCTATCTATTAAAACAAACCGCATCAAAATCCGTTGCGTAGTTTTAAAGATTTAAGCATACATAGGGATATAGGGACAGAGAAAGCGACTTTGTTTTATACTATGTAGTGATAACTAAGTTTACGGTTTCCTAACATACTCAAAAACAATTATTATCTACAAGACAAAAAATTACATTTACAAGTAAATGTAGAGAATGAGGGCAAAAACGTCGGTCCGAATTGATAAGCCATATTGGATGCCTTTGGGTGGCTTGAAACCGCTTCCAGAATCAACTTGCACACACGAATATGAAAAAGTGATATAAATGGTCCATTCCCAATTGCCACCACCATCTCCGCTACTACTCGGTGGCAATCGAGAAAGAAATTCCCAGCCGCCACCAGTGGTAGCGGATGGGATTTTTTATTCCCAGTTGCCACCACCTTTGCCACCAGTGATGGCAATCAAGAATAGTATTCTCAGTTACCACCAGTGGTGGTGATAAACGACCAAAATACAACTTAATCGAAATATACACTCATACAAATGAGGGAAAGTTCGATTCGCCTGAATTTGCATTGAATCATTATATTATGATTGATGGTTTTCGCGCACGTTCAATTCGGTGTAAGTCGATCCACACGGCAGGGTTTCACAAAAATAGGGTGACAATGCGGTCAATGTTATATTGTTTTCAAACTAAACAAAAACTGAATTAAATAAACGTTGACACACTCACCTCTGCACTAGGATTCCCTGTGTCGCTTGTGGATAAACACAGATACAATACATAAGACAAACACCCAAGACCCGAGAACAAACTTCATGCTCACTACTCACAGTGTGCCCCGGCCGGGAATCGAACCCGGGCCTCCTTGCTCCGAAGGCAGGGCTACTACCAATTAAGCCACAGAGTCGTCGGAGAGATACTAAGGACGCCAGCAACATAAACCCCCAACAATTGACACTATGTCTGTTACCTTTTACCATTACAAGCAATGAATGCATTGACAATGTTTTGGGTTTTGGTTTTTGACATGCGTTCCTGTTTGTCCATGCCTATTGGGACACAGATAATTCTAGTACATGTGTTCATGTGTGTAAACGTTATGTCACCTGAAATACAGATAAATAAATATTGATTATATCGTAGTTGTAGTTAAATGAATGAGGACTGAGAAAAAAATAAATCACAGTCACAGGAACAACAAAAAATAAAGCAACAATATTTATACATTATACGAATTGCATTCCAGCGGGCGATAAATCAGAGCGAGTAGTGACATCCGAGTTGTGACAAATGTTCCGCAGAAACAAGTGACGCGCGGGATTAATGTTGTGTGACTGTCACACCGTCACCCCGTGTTTATGATATAACTAGCGCCGCGGTGTAACCAGCGGTTAGAAAGTCAACGAAAACCAAGAGACGATGCGAAAATACTCTTTGAAGTTATTTTTTGGAAGTGACTAAAGAAATTACTTCACTTTTGCCTATTTTTTTAATTGACAAAAGAGACGGTACGGGCTAAAGGCCCACCTGATGTTAAGTAGTAGCAAGTGTAAGAAGACCTAAGTCGCACCCCGTTGCGCCCGTGACCCAAGACGGGGATGCGCATGTGATTTTACCGGCACCCACACCCTTCTACCGGAATACAGCAGTGCGACTGCTTGGCGGCAGATATAAGTAATCTATGTGTACATATTTATGTAGACATCATGTTGGCGAAAAGAAAATATTCCTTCCATTAGGGGTTTATTGTTTGTTCTTTCCCATGGATGTTTGACTTTGCCTTTGAAATTTTTCTTTGAAGGAAAAGGTGAGGAAACCGGCATGTCCCAGAAAAAAAATCGACATCCCTGCAGTGGGATCATTAAAGACTGATTTTAAAATTGCACAAGCTTAGCAACATATGTAACGACAAATCATGATTTGTATTTTGTATTTCATTACATACAACGGTGTCGTATGATTAAACGCCGTTATGGCCATAAAGCGATGCACTTGATTCCATGCAGGGTTGTCAAACACCAGTGATACCCATTAATGACTTATATTGAACGATTCATTTACTAAATCAGAAAATTACCGTTAAAAAAACTATACAAATAATTTTTACTAAATACATTGAAAGTATTTACAGTACATAAACTACAAATAATTTACATAACAAATAAATACATAAACTACAAATAATTTTAAATTTATTTTCTCTCTTTCCGGCAAATCTCTGAAATGGTTGGAAACATTTTGACGGGCGGATTTGCGCTAAATAATGTTAAATAAAAAAAAAAGAGTTAAAAGTCTCGGGGAACAGCTAATATAATAACAAAATACTCAAGGAAGCTCAGTGATTTTTCATTTTATAACCTTTTTGAGAATGGTTCTGAGTTAGTGGAAATTGCGTTTTTTGTTTAATAATATTAGACATAGAATAAGGGTTCATTGTAACACTAACTTCAAATACTCTTGGCGGAGCTTTTTAGTAGTTCTACAGATCATCAGTTAAGCATCTCTCCGTCCGCTCAAGAGTTCATGTGTGGTTAAGTGGCATTAAAACTGACCACTTCCGTGCTTCGGAGAGCACGTTACGATGTCGGCTCAGTTGTACTAGTCGAAAAGCTATATCAGCGTCCTACTAATACCAGAGTTGGCTCCTAATCACGAGAAAGGAGAACAATTCAGATCGAGTTTATTAACGTACGTTTTTTTAAATCCGTAATAATTTTGACAACCGCTATTTTTTATTATTTTTTTTCGTGGGGAAGTGCACTCGCTTACCGTCCAGCCACGGGGTGTCAGAGCGGTTATGTGGGACTAGACCCACTAAAACCCCACGGTGTCCTCCTCTGCCGCTTAGTGGAGGGAACACGGGAACGTTTTTACACACATCCGCGAACCCGCCGCGGATGTCCGTTTCCAGACCCAATTTTGACAACCCTAGCCCCGCTGAGCTGTTAACTGTCGATCTGTTAATCATCGGTTTGCTACCGTATATCTGGACAATTGTTATTTATCGTTTTACGAGCGATTTGTACCGATTGAACCGGCCCCAATTGCGGTGCCGAAATTAGGTGGTGCAATTTATGTGAATGAAAAGTATGATTAACGAGTAAAGGCAATGCCCTTTTACAGCAGCCATATCTTGGCGTCATATAATTGGTAAATGTTGTTTAACTGACTTCAGGAGGAGGTTATTAATCTAATTATATTTTTTTTGACGACTGGCTTGGATAGTGGTAGCCCTGCCTTCGGAGCGAGGGGTCCATGCTCACTCAAAGTGTGCAGGCGGGAATCGAACCCGGAACCCATCGCTTCGAAGGCAGGGCTAGTACCAACTAAGCCACGGAGCCGTCAAATGTGAGGGAGTATGGGATGAGTCATTAGCGACGCCATTAAAACCTGAGTAGTCGCTTAAAAATATTATAGTAATCGGGTTCCATATCGAAATTTAAAGATTATTATAGCGGTGTAATTAGTTCTTATCCCCACCATAGAGAATCATTAATCACTTACGCCTCGCTACCTAGGTCTTAACTTAGGCGTTACATTTGATACCTAGACATAGCCGTATACAGGATGATTAACGAGCTCCTGGCGATGACAGGCGAGAGGTGAAACGTGTATACAGGGTGCGCGATATTGGACAGGAATAAATAGGGTATGAAAATTTCATGAGCGTCGTTCCAAAATGGATTTACTTGTATTATCCTTTTAGTTTAGATATAAAGGTTTTTAATTTCGATTTGGGTTGGATCAGTTGAACTGTTAGTTGATTATTTCAAATGGTGTTTAGACTGATCGTTTGAAATTGTGTATAGGCTACACACCATTTCAAACGATCAACTGACTGCTCAACTCATGCATTCTGTACATTTCTGTGTACGTATTTCTTTATAGAGAAAGATTGACAGCTTTTGATCCTGTAATAGTAACGTCTGCCTTTGGAGCGCCGAGTCTCGGGTTTGGTACCCGGCTGGGGTAAACTACGATCTCATTTTTTTCGCGTAAGTGGCTAAAGCTGGTGTCGGAGAGTTGCTTTACTTAGATGATCTGTAAAGAACGTCTAAGAAAGCTTCTCATGAGCGCAAACTTTGAAAGCATAGAGTTATTGGATCGATATTGTTTAATATGGAGTACTTTTGAATACTCACGAATTTTGCACACAGCGCCTTCTAGCCACAAACTAAGTATAGCTAGTACCATGGGAACCAAATGACTGATAAACTATACATATATACATACATAGCATATATATATCTAATAAATATTACGATCCAGACACGTAAGAAACATCTATGCTCACCACACACAGTCCTGGGTGCGATGGGGAATTCTAGTGCAGCTGTATATGGGTGTTAGAGTTATATTCAGGAATCTCTGCATACAGTTAGGACACCATGTATAAAGTCAGTTTATCTAAGATGAGTTGGCATGTCTCGGCGGTAGGGGTCGCCACTTGAACTGTCAATTAGAAGATATTGAGAACACATGATTGACGACTGCAACTGTTGTTATTGTTACCCATTGAAACCTGAAATGAAAGCGTGTATGAAATAACGCCTTCTTACTAAATCCATTTAAAAGTAGGTATATATGAAACTTATGACAAAAGTTCAATTTTTAATTTTTGTGTTGTTGTTCGGACTAATCTCCGAAACGGCTGGACTGATTTTGACGGCACTTTCACTGGCAGATAGCTGATGTTATAAGGAGTAGCTTAGGGTGCTTTTATTTTAAAAATGTAAATTAGGGATCCGTGAAATATTTGGTAAGTTCCACTTGGAAGGAGTTGCGCCAAGAGCTAGTTTAGTAATAAGAACGCTTGGGTTTGTAGTTACATTTATATGATACTGATATATGATAATTTTTACTTTACCAAGTAATTTCGATAATACTTTTATTTATTGGAGAGATTATTCTAACTAATTGCTTGATAAATATCATGATTGTTTACAAATACTAAAATTAATAGCCACTTTACGTTAGTGTTATTCAGCTTGCAGAAATAAAGAGTAACAAACAGCTTACTCGAAAATTAATTTAACCCAAAACCAGCAGGAAAACAATTCTAACGACATAATGGCCCCACAAAAGGGTAAATTTCAGCAAACGACCACCCGATCGTATGTGTTAACTGCAGTTATTGGCCCCCAAGGTGGCTGACTGTTTGTAAATGCGAGGTATGCGTGACTGGAAACTTTTAAGACACGGTAATGAGATAAAAGTTGTAGAGTATCGGGTTTATGGCCGAGGTGGTCAATAAATGGTATAATGGGAGAATGAGCGAACTTTCGTTGCCGAATATCGTTTTAAATTTTATTTGTGAAACTCTTTGAGTTCCTGAGATGGGATGGATGGGCAATTTGACTCTACGACTGAAATATGAAGGGTATTTTACGAAGAGTATTTAAAAAAAAATTACAATTAAAAATGCGTCTGATCCCACGCTATATGTTGTATCAATAAAAAAAAACAATTTTGCGGCGCTAGTGCTGGGCGTTATCATCCTCGTGAACACTTTGTTTTATGAAAGAAAGTAAAAGCTTCATTTATTAGGCATACCATTCTTAAATAGACTAATGGTAGAATAAAGAAACGTCTATTGCCGATATTGTTTTAAATTATATGACTAAAATTCTATTCGGCAAACCATTTTTAAATGGCCAAATGGTAGAATGAGCATATTTTTGTTGCCAAATATCGTTTGAAATTATTTTAGTTTAAATTTTCTGAAGGCGATGTATACTCATATAGTAATATATTTTTTGTATGCTCTTACTTTTTATATTACCCAGTAATTTAGATATTTATTTTGTTTATTGGAGTAGTTGTTCCGTTAAAATACAATATAAAATTTATAGCATTTTTTTATAATAAGATATATTTCCCACAGCACCATCTAGCCTTAAACTAAGTATAACTTTTACTATGGGAACTAGATGGATACAATTATTAATGGAAAAGTTAAAGGAATAACGGAAAAGTATTTTTAATAATTCACTTGTAAGATACGGTTCTACAAATCCTACAAATACTACCCATTTCTGTCTTTAGCGTCTTCCTCGCTGGTGGATTTCCATAAAACAATTACTCAGCAGCTGACAATATGAAATGACGGAAAATAAATCAATAACCCTACTTCACCAACAAAGAAATTAACATCAAAGATATTTTTCTCGTCGAGAAAAATCTTTGAAATCTGTCATTAATTAATACCGACGCCAAAGGGTTATGGTCCTAACTCTTTTATCCTAAGGGGAAAGAACACCCTCAGGCGATTTTCTGCGCCTGTAATTCTTAAGTTATTGTTTCTTTTAAAAGGGACTTTGAAATATTGCAATTATTAGTGTTTGATGTTTGCCCTTCCAAGTTCTATTGAGTTTTTTTGTCTTGGATTTTTAATTTCGAGGGTTATTGAATGTGGCGTTATATTTAGTTTTTGGAATGATATGGATTTTTTTTAATGAGATTCGGTGGCGGTACGTGCTGAGGGCCCACCCGGTGGTAAGTGGCGACCCCCGCCCATGACAACAGTAATACGACTCAGTAGAAGATTTGGATCTTAAACCGAGTAGTTTTTATGTTATATAACTTGTAATTTAAATACACACGTATGCTTTGTACTAGGATTCCCTGTGTCGCAGATATAATGGATAAGCACCCAAGACCCGAGATCAAACTTCATGCTCACCACAGAGTGAGTCCCGGCTGGGAATTGGACCCGAGACTCTTCGCTTCGAAGGCAAGGCTTCCACCAATTAAGTCAATAATTGTGCATTTAAAAAACAACAATTCGAATTATCTCTACTTACGAATAATTTCCCAATTCCCGTAAAACCTTATTCTCAACGCAATTAATGTTCCGAACGCGTGTACATCCGAACTAATAAATAAATCTAGTCCACGTACACTCGGAATTAAAACTGTTACGTGCCAAACCTCGGAAAATAGAACGGGGAACAAAGGACTGTTTTCTGTCAACTGCATTTCCTTTCGTAAATAGAATGCAATGGTCGATGAGACCCGTCTGCAGGCGAATTTAAAATGTACAAACTAAAGGAATGAGTTTTTTGTGTGACTGTCTTTATGGGTGTTATTTGAAGGTTCTTATTGTTTTTAAGCGCGTATTTGGGTTTCTTGAGCACTGACGTTTCGTTTCTTGTTTTTTTTTTTTTTTAATGTTTGTTAAAGCTATGAATAATGACTATTCAGTCAGCTGTGAACCCATAATTTTAATTTCCTTCTATTATAGCATCAATATTTTTAAGGTAAAAAAATATATCGTATGGCATTTTGTCCGTTATTGCGGTTACCCTGTTTCAAGATAAACAAAATTAACATATTTGTAACTTTTGACTTTTTATTCGAAACATAACAACAACGTTGAAACAACGTTAACACACTCATACCTCTGCACTAGGATTCCATGTGTCGCAGATGGTATGGACAAACACAGACACAAGACAAACACCCAAGACCCGAGAACAAACTTCATACCGTACCGTACTTCGTACCGTGCACTACATATTAAGTCTGCTCCCATGATTTCTTTAAATTATACGCCGGTAAAACCGCGGGATACAGCTACTTTGAATAAAAAAAAATATAGGACCAATCTGAATATAAGATTTTTTTTTCAAATAAAAATATATAATATTTTCCAAATAAGTTGATAAATAACGGAGTTCCAAGGTAAAGAACAAAAAAAAATACATACTAATTAATATAATACATACTATAATATAAAAAATACATACTTCTCCTTTGGAAATCGGTTTAAAAATAGAAACAGATTTTCAACTACCATAAAATCACTAGTTTCCTACAGTATATCAGATCGTTTTAACGAAATTGATATTATTCAAGCACCCTTTCTCGTATTTACCTATTCCCTCAAAAGGGACAGACAATTCAAAGGGCTATTTTGACATGTTGACAAATACGGATCGAAAAATAATATTTAATTTAACCAACACTCACGAAACTAGCCTCTGAAGCCAGATACATATAGTTCAAAATATATTAGTGTGGTGGAATGATCTAAAGGTTTTTATTATCCTGGGATTTGAGACGATTTGTTATGATATTGAAAATGGAGTTTATTTGGAGTTGTAAAAAGGCTTTTTATAAGCTGCTTATATGACGGACCTTAGACATAAACCTACTTAGTGAAGGCACTGAAATAAACACGGAGTTGATCAGTTAAAATACTCTTTTCACAAATATGACAACAGGCACTTCAATTATACGCTTTATATTGACAAGAAAACGGTGATCGTCGTTCTAAAAAGCAGGTAGGTCTTTAGTGCGTTTTAGACTGTACATACGCATTTTACTCGATTTTATTTGTGATAAGTTTCGTCTATCGAATATATATTTATTATTAGTTCAAATCATTTACGAAACAGTATATAACTATTGTATTTTGACGTTGGTATTAATATTTATCCTTAAAGTATCTTTTAAAGTTAACACACTCATACCTCTGCACTAGGATTCCCTGTGTCGCAGATGGCATGGACGAACACAGAAACACAAGACAAACACCCAAGACCCGAGAACAAACTTCATGCTCACCACACAAAGTGTGCCCCGGCCGGGAATCGAACCCGGGACCCCTCGCTTCGAAGGCAGGGCTACTACCAACTAAGCCACGGAGCCGTCAATCTTATCTTAGTAGTAAGATCTAGAATATTTTCATTATATTGTGGAGGAGGGTCAGGGGGAGGAACGTTGTATAGGTATCATAGTTTCCATTTTGTAGCAAACTAGCTTTGCTACAAAATGCTTAGCTTCCCAATTAACATAATATTATAAAAAAGTATCACTTGTTCGACTTATAAAATAGCGTAACCTTAAAATTCCACCAAACGTTATTGAACAGTATAGTTATGTATTGTAAACTATGCTAAAGGCGAGGAAACTGAATCAATCATGTTGGTAAAATAAAACGATTCCCGATACAACCCCGTGTACTGTAATGTTTAAAACATTTGCTATCACGTCAGCCTTTTTAGGGTTCAGTTGGAGCAATAACATAAGATAAACAAAAGCGGTTTTTAAAGACTGTTCGAGGATTTTGACGGCTCCGTAGTTTTGTGGTAACTCTGAGAAGCGAGGAGAGGCGTTTTGTATTGAAGTTATATCTCGGGTCTTGGGTAAATACCTACACCAAAAACGTATTGTGGGTGCCTCTCAAGACATGGGCGATAAACAAAATAAACATACAATGCGTAATCTTCACAGGGACAAAATAAAAAAGAAAATAACAGCAAAAAAAATTTTTTGTGATACTCAAACTCAGTTATTCCTTTACATTTTAATTACCATTTGGAAACATATAAAGTATATTGAGTATATAAAGTACCACATGAACTCCTTCAGCTCAATCTATGCACACAGTTATGTCAAATAACAGTCAGTTTTCATGTTTTAGATAGTCTTAATTGTTAAGTGTACGTCCCTCTTAATGCATGTTTTGATGGAATGTGCCCGAAACGATTCCTTTCGAACGAATATGTGCAAAAATATTTTAATCCAAAGTTCTGATTGTAATATCATTCTGGCAAACCCTCATTCAGGTGACATAAAATATTTAATTAAACTTTACAATATGGTTTTCTCTCCAGATCACTCTAATTAAGTTACTACCTACCTTATTATAATTATGTTCTACCTACTTTATTATAATTATGTTCCGTGTAATTGTTGTTTATGATTGTTATTTGTGTTTATCAGAGCGACATAATCAATTCTGATTAAGCTCTTTAATAAAGATTTAAAAAAAAAAGTGTACGTCCCTCTGGTTGGTGCGAAAGAACACTCAAGATCTCACTCAAGACAATCTTGTCCTCATAGTGCGAGCTACGCTGAGTTTGGGTCTAGATGGCGATATGTGAATTATCCAAGAATATTGGGAGATTTTTATGCGGAACCAATTTCCTTGCCAACGTTTTCCCAATTTTACCATAAAGAATACCCTATTTTTCCCTCACGCTACCACAATAACTTGAGGTGTGTTTGACGGATGACTGCACGAAACGCATGTATTGATACGGGGTACCCACCCATGACAAGATGGACTCCTATTATGAAAAAGGTTGTACGGAAATTTTTGTGATTTTTGCACAATACTTTTGTGAGTGTAGGTATGTTTACGGAAAATTCTAATGGTGTAAATAATTTGTGGAAACGATTTCGTATTCGCATTAAGTGAAAGATTTATTTTTTTGGCGTATAAACTAGCGTGTTGCTTGTTTTTTTTTGCAATAATAATGTTAAAATTCTGTTGTTACTGATAAATGTGATAATCTAATTTATCAATCACGATAATGAGAAAAAAAAATGTTTAATTCTACTTAATAAGATATAACAGTTACAAAAGAATATATTAGGTGAGTATCTAAGTAGTGAGATTTTAGCCAGTATATATTTATAAATGATTCCCACACTAGGCTAGGCCTGTAATAATCAGCGATCGTTTATTTTTATCCGACTGTGCCAGAAAGAGGGTTGTTTTTTGAGTGTATGTTTGCATGTATATGTATATTTCTTTGGCACGTTCTGTAGCGGCTTGATAGATTTTAACTTGAGAGAGGTCTTTAGATTTGTTTTAATTGTGAGAGTAACACTGGTTGTACATAAATTAAAAAAAAAAAAAAAAAACGATTTCTGGCACCATATTTAGTCTTCAAAAAATTATTTTTTACTCAAAAACTATCGAATGTGGTATCAAAATACAGGACTTATAAAATAAAAATAATTGATTATTTGTTTATATGTGACGTCACGATTTTGACGAAAAGTTGATAAACAAAACACAGCAAGCTCCATCATATTCCAATCTTATGACACGCGACCATTCATAAGTCGGTGATACGTGTGATTATTTACAAAAGTCATTATCCATGAAAGGCTCGGTCTGCGCCCCTGCTTCCGAGACTTCGAGACATGCTTCCGAGGAGACCGAGAACACAAAGAACGGCATTGACTAATGAACGCTTAAGGAATCATTATGAGGGTGTCGCATAAGAAATTACATGTTAACGATACCACTTTTGACGTAGCCAAGCGAGTATAATTTTTTTTTTTCTATTCTATGCACACCGACATGCCCCTTCTATTTTTTTCTCTTTCTCTGGTCCATCGAAAGGTTGCCTGGAAGAGATCACTTTTAGCGATAAGGCCACCCATTGTAAATAATTTTTTTATACCTTATTGTGAATAATTTATTGTTTAACAATTTTTATTTTATATTTTGTGTTTGGTGATCAATAAAGTGTTATCTATCTATCTATAATAATTTGGCGATTATTTTAAATTCCAAATTTTATTTTATTTTTATTTATTTCCTATTACTTTTATTTTAGAAAAAGGATAAGAATTAGGTTTCTGTGCAAAAAAAATTTGTATTTCCCGCGACATCGTCCGCTTGGAATTAATTTTTCTTTTTCAAAAATAAAAGTACCCTATTGAAGTTACTCCTTATTACATCAGATATCTGCCAATTAAAGTCCTGTCTGGGTAATCTCCGAAACCATACAATGGTTTCGGAGACCGCTGGATATGCTTCTCATACTTCGATCGGGGAGGACCTAAGTCGTATTTCTGTTATGGGCGGCGATAACTTAAGTTAGTCCCGTCACATCCGTTACATAAAAAAAACGTCGGCTAAATTGAGAACCTCCTCATTTTTCAAAGTTGGTAAAAAGGCTCGCATTGTCTCATTTGCTTAATCCGTTCTCAGTTGCAACAATTACGAGATTTGAATGGAAGACAGGTTTTCAAAAAGAACAAAACCCTCCCTTTTGCTCCACAATAGAGTATGGCAATTGAATATAGCATTTTTGCTTGTATTTCTGTAAACAGTATGTAAACGACGCGACTACAATTGAGTCAGTTCTGTTTGCTTTTGGCATAGGATTGGTTTTGGACACACTGTTCAATAGTCTGACCAACAACCGCGATCAAGTTGTTGGTTTGGTTTACCGCGTGTCCCAATATCTTTTTATGTTTTTTTCATCCTTTCTACCGCGATTGGGACAAAATCGTTTGCAACGTACAAACTGTTTAAGGATTCTTAGAAATTAAGAATTCACTTAAAAGTAGCAAAGTCGCCGTTTTGTCTGTTTATTTCTCCGCTAACTTCTAATGCAACGCAACGCACGCAACAGTTTTAGATACAATTTTCACTATCAATAAGATTTTTTTTGGAAAGATAATGAATATGAGAATTTCAATGATTATGCCAAAAAACATATTTTTGGGCGCTTACATTGCTAATGCTAGCTAAATCTTACGAGATAGATCAAAATTATGTATTACGTAATTGTATTATAACCTAAGTCACCATGTTATATTTAACTAGCCGGTCGCTAGTTAAATATAACATGATTATAAATAATAAGCATAGTTTAGTTCAAAACATACCGCCATATTTTAAGCTGTAAGAAAGTGGACATGTTATGTCACTATTAAAGCTGCAAAGTAGTAAACCAGCATTAAAGCGTCTCCGTATCCGTACCAGCCTCTAATGTTCCCACTGCAGGGACACCGGCCTCGATAATTGAGAGTGAATGGGCTCTGATCTACCACGGGAGCCCAATCCGGATTGGTAGATGTCACATGTCATCGAAGTTATGGTTCTAAGACATGCTGGTTTCGTCACGATGTTTTCCGTCACCGTTTTGAGAGCGTGGTATTGCGCACATAAATTTTTCAAGTGAAAAAACTCATTGGTGCACGTGTGGATTTGAACCAGCGACCTTCAGAATGAAAGTCGGCGTCTGTGCCCCTGGGCCACCACGCTCTGCCTTAAGCGCTTAAAGCGTCTGACTGAACAAAAATATTCTGTGTCTAAAGCACCCGTGTGTCCTAGGATTCGATTCATCTGTATTCAGTGACGTTTTTTCTGCCCTTCCTCCAGCGATTGGGACACAATCGTTCGCAACGTACAAATTGTTTCGAGATTCCTTGATTTTGAATTTCATTAGTTGCGTTGTCTACAAGCTTTTCCATTCGCTGTCCGAATTGATTTTAATAAATGAAAAAGAAACGAATGCAGTTCGCAGTTCATTTAATTCTCAAACAATCGTGATCACTGACTATCAAAACTATGGAAGCAAGCAACATTTTCAAGGTTAAGTATGAAATTTGCAGTATGACTTCTGTCAATTTTGTTTGGGACCACAAATTTCTGTCATTAATCAGTAGTGTCGTAGTGTCTTCAATAAGATTGAATGATTACAGGTACAAAAGGTTTTTTAATCTACTTAGTGGGCAGTAAGCTAGTTTCGTAACTTAAATCTTATAAAACATTTCAAGCTTATACTAAAATACGCTTTCTTCTAATTGTTCTGTTTAGAAGTCAAGTCACCTGTCTCGCTTCGCTTATGTTGGCAAACGGCGAGCGACTTAATAAACAAAACATGAATGCTAGACTTAATACAGAAAATGTTAAACAACTAAGATTTTAATTACACGTTAATATATTTTTTTATGTGCCAAATATATCGCACCAAGCGATTTGAAACTACTTTTATTGTGCGTATTGCAAGGGAGTGGAATGCTTTGCCAAAGTCTGTGTTCCCTGATCATTACAACCTGTGAGTCTTCAAGAGTAGATTGAATAGGTTTCTCCTAGACAAGCGTGCTCCATCGTCGGCCGCATCTTCACTTTCCATCAGGTGAGATGGCGGCCAAACGCTTGGCTATACATGAATAAAAAAAAGAACTTTATCATATAGTTTCGCACGGTTAGTAAAGCATCAGTGTCGTATCAGAAACTACCCGTGCGAAGCCGGGGTCATTTGCTAGTGTATTATACATATAAACCTTCCTCTTGAATCACTCTAACTATTAAAAAAAACCGCATCAACATCCGTTGCGTAGTTTTAAAGATTTAAGCATACATAGGGATATAGGGACAGAGAAAGCGACTTTGTTTTATACTATGTAGTGATATAGTAAATAATAACTGAGGTGCTGTATTATAAATGCGAAAGTTTGTCTGTATATATTTTTTACTCCTTCACGCTCGAATGGCTAAACGGATTTGGATGAAATTTGTTACGAAGATAGCTCATGTTTTGGATTAACAAATAAGCTACTATTATAAGCTAATATGATGATAATACTCACATAATGGTGATGGATGCAGCAGGATGAATGCGACTCAGTAAAGATTTGGATCTCATACTGAGTCGCGCGCATTACTGTTGTCATGGGCGAGGGTCACCACTTACCATCAAGTGGGCCCTCAGCTTGTTCCCTCACGCATTCACATAAAAAAAAATGCAACTGAAAATGAATTGGCATCACTGTATTAACCTACTAATAAGCATTGTCCTTTCCTCCCGCACTCCACGATATATTTTCTGTGGTATAATCATTGTTTCTATTAAATGCAGCTAGTCTTTCATAGATATTACGAGGCCCGTGTATACATTATTATAGAAGTGTGTGAATAATAATCTGTGTAGATGTATCAATATATAGACACGTAATCGTGCGGCTAATGATGTCCACCCGAATGGAATCCATTAGCGAATCATTACTGAGTTTGCATAATGCACGTGGTTAATTGCATCACGCGGATGATAAGTTTGCTTGGTTTACTTATCGTATACATTCGATACTTATATAAGTAGTAGGTTGAGCTGTCATGTCATATTACGTTGATGTTGTCACTGTCAACTGTCAAACTGTCAACTGGTTTTGGTTTGATTTTGGCTGTCAAGCAGCTTAGATACGAGGCGTATACAAATGTTTTCCTGTATTTTTAACCAAAGTCAAAGGTAAAGTCAAATATACTTTATTTCCATTGAATTCTTTCAAAATTATTTGGAAACGTCACTTTAAAAAAAAATATACAAGATCATGCGTCCTTATTACTAACTTTAGAATTGATTTAAACCGATTACGGCGAAGCCAAAGAGAATTTGTTCTCGCATAACTTCTAAACTTCCCGTCATAATTTGAAAAATTACTTTCAAAACTTCTTGACTGTTTCCTGGTTATTACACAAAATCTGTACATTCTGTAATAGAAACTACGTAGAGTTTTATTAATGGTAACCCTACGAGACTCGTTATTTGCGGTGGTTTGTAATAATCAAAAGACATAATTTACAAACACAGATCGCTTGATCAAGCACTCCACAGGAACAATAAATAATTTTCCGACAAGTCTAGGCCCAATATCTCAGACATATAACCAACAAATTATAGAAATGCGACTAAAATGGAAGTTTCAGTTTGAAACAATGCATCGAAGCTGTGCCGAGCACAAATGGAACTAATCACTTAATGCAGGTACGTCTGAAATATTGAGAAGTTCGGAGTTTGGGGAAAGAGGTTCTATAGAAAGGATTTACCATTTGTTTGCATCTGTCAAATAGGTTTCACGATTATTTTATTTAAAGAATAGTTTGTTGTAATGAGTAACCTCAGAAGGGCGGTCTCGAATGCAGACCCAATAAAAAAGCTTTCCTGGCTATGATAGGTAGCAAGGAAGCGGCAGTGCCAGGACTATGATATATACTGACTGGTCTCACAGCTCAGTTGGTAGTGGCTCTGCCTTTTGGACTGCAGGTCATGGGTTTGATTTCCACTCAGGATAAGCATTTGACGAACAGATTTTTGTTCTGTCGGAGTATTAATGTTTTAATGTTAGTATTAACCAAAAAATACAATACTTAAGTATATATGTGATCTGGTTTCCGTGTTAGCTATGCTTAGATTGCGGCTAGAGGGCGCTGTGTGAAATGCTCATGATATTCATTTAAAAATACTTTTAAAATTTACTTTATTTAAAAAAATTATGCTTCTTTGTAAAAATTAAGTGAACGCCATAGTAGTGGTCCGCATCTAAATAACTTTCCAAAGAATTTGCTCAATAAAATCTCAATAACGCGCACTGTTTGACTTCAGTTCTCTCGAGGACTAGCGAAGTAGGTAATATCTCTGAAAGCTTTCCCGTCATACTGTTCAGGTGAGTTGGTTTATTAGTAAGTACAATATATAAAAATCTGCACGAACATATTAGTTTCGGAAAAGCTTTAGTTTTTTCACCCAATTATTGCAAATTTAGCAATATAGCAAACCTAGCAATCTGAAAATACAAAAAAAGTAAATATACATACTTGAAAAACATAACCCTCCTGCCGCAGTCGGATAAAAAGTAACGCCACGAATAAAAGCTTACAATCTTGTACCCAAATATAATATCTGACCAGGAAATTCTTTTCACCATAACAATGTTTTATGGAGTCCTTCGTGCGCGTCCACCATTAAACCACGTCTCGGATGTATGACAATTCAATTTGTGCCCCAATAATATCGGATTACACAATAATGGACAAAGAAACGCTGGTCGCGAGGCAACGCACCCCACGTTCTGACTAAGGTACGTACCGTCAAAATAATTGACTGAACTATACAATATTATTCGTGTTACCGATATATTTACCATGATTTGTGAGTTTTGTTGACTCCCGATATTTCGACGCAGTTACATGCGTCATGGTCCCGGGCAAACTGAAGTCTTTGCGAAGGGGAGTGTGCAAATCATTGGCAGACATATCGATCTCTGAATTATACAGGTCGTCATTGGAGTTATCAGGAAATCAGGAAATTACTAGCAGCCCTACGGTTAAAGATTGAACTTGAGACGATGGGTTCAAAACTGACAGAAGTCGTGTTTTTCCAAGTCAAAATAAGTA
This sequence comes from Aplocera efformata, assembly GCA_921293045.1. Classification (NCBI taxonomy): domain Eukaryota; kingdom Metazoa; phylum Arthropoda; class Insecta; order Lepidoptera; family Geometridae; genus Aplocera; species Aplocera efformata. The sequence continues at coordinate 8,046,884 of OV121057.1, forward strand.
ATTAACTTTTTGGGATAAAAAGTGGCTGTGTTGATCCAAAGAAGGAGCTATCTTTATTAAAAAAAAACACCCAAATCCGTTCAGCCGTTGAGGCGTAAAAAAGTAACTATCACTTTATTTTAATTTGCTTTATTTGGTATTCATACTTGTCGGTTGTACCTAATATCTGACTCGCAAGCAAAATTACTTATTATTAATAATGTGTATAAAGATACATATTATAGACCAGCGAAATTTCCGCCATTACGTTGTACAATTTTGAATTTAGAAAACCTACATACAGATGTTTTCTAAATTCAAAATTTCGGAAGAACTTTCGCATTTATAATCTTAGTATGATGCAATAAAAACAGTAAGAGATTCCACGCAGTAACAAAAAAGCCTGCTGATACTATTCTTGTTTTCCGACTCCGCACATATTGGCGCAGTATCATACTCTGAACACGTACAAGGGCCCACAATAACAAGCACAGGAGCATCAAAGCATAAGCCAGGGGTAGTAAATTGCAGCTGCACGAACAGTTTTTTCTTTTCGTATATGTTTGTCCGGCACGCGAATTGCCATGTGGTTTTTAATAAACGTTTTATGAAGATACGGGATCGGCATATTTTTAGTTTGGCAACACAAGCTGTTTCACACAATGATCAGATTTTTTAAGCCTATTTTTTATATATAATAGATATATTGGTAGCTGCGATATACATGTTAGCTTTACTTCAATAAACAAGAGTACTTAGATTAATGACATTTGGATGTTCAAATACTTAGCAACACTTATTCCAACTGATAAACCGAAAGAAATACACTGGACTTAATTATATATTCTAGACTCAGCCCAATAAATTTGCAATGAGCTGTTGATCGTGCTCAAGTTTAAAACTAACTGAGCAGATTAATACACGAAGACATCCGATCTAGATGCGCCCCACCATTGCCACCGGAACCTATACAACTACCAATGGTGAGGCGCACCGGAAGATACGTCACATCCTTCGGTCAACGTCACTAATCATCCTTCTTTAGTGTACAAAATAAAACGGAAATAGCTACCACAGATCAAAACTATGTACAGTTATTAAACACATATCTAAATATTATGATACAGATTTTAAGGGTTAATACTGTTTCATATTTTGATGACAACAAACAACTGAATGATAATTATAGCAAGCGTTTATTAACCATGTATAGCATGTGTATGTATTTTAACACTGAGTTTACGTGAATCTACTTAGAATAAATATAATTGGAGAAAAAAAATTACCAATCCACTTTTTGTTTTTTTTTTTTTTATATGACTAATGTGGTTGTATAAACTGACAGTTCACGTGATGTTAACTGATTACAGCGTCCATAAACAACCTGACCCTGATTCTCCCCTAACGAAGTATGATACGACCCAAGTCGATCTATCATATTCAATAACCACTCTTCGTTATCTATTGTGGCGTCCTCCACTCCATACTTACCTTGTGACTCCATCTGTAACAGAAAATTAGCATTAATAAATTAAATAAATAAATTAAATAATTAAATTAAGTACTTACCAGCTTTGTATAAATAATATAGGAAATATTTTACTTACTTTGTGAATGTCGGAAGGCTGTCGCATCGAGCGGTAAAAATTCCTCGATCTATAAATAGAAACGACTCACGCGGCCCGCTCGGCGGGCGACCGGCGACCGCCTCCCGCCAGTGATCCATGCGCTTACGCACTAGACGCACGTCACGTTATCTCGCAACACTCGTGCAAATAATTTCTATCATATTTCTCTCTGTGCTTACTTCATCTTCATTCTATTCTACTGTTTTTCATCTCTGCTTCCTAATTGTGCTGTGCTTAATTTGTGCTGTGCTAATAAACTGTTGGTGAACATCATACATCCGTTTTTGTTCTACAAGTTGCCACTTGGATTAACAAAGACAAGGAAAGTACATCATCACCACACTGGTGACCCCTCTGAAAGAAGAAAAGGAATTGATTAATTGATTTATAGTAGAAATGCAAGGTAAAGATGGCGAAAATGCCGAATCACGAGGGACCTTTACACGATCCGACACGACCGATGTTTTTCGAGTCGGAGTGCGACCACCACCGTTTTGGGCCGAGGAACCTGCAGTTTGGTTTTCGCAATTGGAAGGCAATTTTGCACTATCCGGCATTAATGATGACAGTACAAAATTTTATTTTGTCACTTCGACTTTGGAACACAGATATGCCGCGGAAGTAAAAGATATCATCGTGTCTCCACCTAAAACGGGAAAGTATGAGCGTCTGAAGAGTGAGCTTATAAAGCGTCTATCGGCATCTCGAGAGAAGGAGGTCAAACAACTACTCATGCACGAAGAGTTAGGTGATCGTCGACCATCGCAGTTCTTGCGCCACTTGCAACGCTTGGCAGGACCTACAGTACCGGACGAGTTCATTAAAACCATTTGGACCAGCCGCCTACCTACTGCACTACAGCCAATCATCGTGTCGCAGAAAAATGCTGATTTACAAGCGTTGGCCGATTTAGCCGATAGTGTACATGAGATCGTACCGAGCACACCTCAAGTAGCGGCAACGTCTGCTTCTTCAGAATCAGCACTCGAAGCGATGGCCCGGCAAATCAATGAGCTCACGAGGCAGGTTAAAGCTCTTTCTTCACGAGACCACAGATCAAGGTCGAAGTCTAGAAGAGGCACCCCAGATAGAAGGATGAGTCGATCCCAGTCCAACTACAGGAAATTTCCGGTGTGTTGGTATCACTTCAAGCATGGCAAGGACGCAAAACACTGCGTGAAGCCCTGTGACTATAAAGCGGAAAACTTCCAAGGCCGTCGGTGATGGCGACATCCGATAGCCACATAGTACCTGGTCGCCTGTTCGTGACAGACCGCAGAACGAAGATGCAGTTTCTAGTCGACACTGGTAGTGATCTCTGCGTCTTCCCCCGCACTGCGTTACGCGAACGCCGATCACAAACCAACTACCAACTTTACGCGGCCAATGGGACAACTATATCAACCTACGGTTTCGCTCACCTCGAGCTAAACCTTGGCCTTCGTCGTGACTACAGCTGGCGCTTCATCGTGGCAGACGTCACCAAAGCGATAATAGGCGTCGACTTCTTGTCATTCTACGGTCTTGTTGTCGACTGCCGTAACCAACGCCTCATTGACAGCACCACAACTCTGACGACATCAGCAGCGTCGGTTTCTTCGTCAAGCGACATTTCTTCTGTGAAGAGTTTGATCGGCGACTCCAGCTACCACGATTTACTTCGTCAGTTTCCTGAAATCACACGTCCACCTGGTACAGACCGTGTCTTGAATCATAACACTGTCCACCACATAAGGACTACACCTGGACCTCCAGTATTCTGCACTCCACGTCGTTTGGCTCCGGACAAACTACTTATTGCCAAGAAAGAGTTCGAAGCCATGTTGAAGAATGGAACCGCAAGACCATCAGAGAGTCCATGGGCATCACCATTACATCTGGCGCCGAAGAAAGATAATGGATGGAGACCATGTGGGGATTACAGAATGCTCAACGCGAGAACTATACCTGACCGCTACCCCATCCGTAACATCCACGACTTCACGCATAACATTTCTGGCTGCCATGTCTTCTCGACGATCGATTTAGTAAAGGCTTTTAATCAAATACCGGTAAACAGCGAGGATATAGCGAAGACGGCTATCACTACACCGTTCGGATTATTTGATTTCCCATATATGACCTTTGGACTTCGAAATGCTAGCCAAACCTTCCAGCGTTTCGTCGATGAAATGACCAGAGGCCTCGACTTTACATATGCGTTCTTAGACGATTATTTAGTCTTCTCAAAGGACGAAGCTACCCACCGAGAGCACCTCCAAATTCTGTTCAGAAAACTCCGTGACTACGGCATGGTGATAAACACAGCGAAGTGTGTATTTGGAGCTTCCGAAGTAACCTTTCTGGGCTATACAGTGTCATCAACTGGTATAAAGCCGCTGGAATCAAAGGTTGAGGCAATTAAAGAGTTCCCAGTGCCAAAAACTGTAAAGGAGTTGCGTAGATTTTTGGGTATGCTAAATTTCTATCGAAAATTTATCCCTGGAGCAGCTAAGATCCAAGCACCACTGCATGCACTACTTACTGACAAAGTAAAAGGATCACACCCGGTGAACATCATCGGAGACGCTCTGAGAGCATTTGAAGAGTGTAAAGGAAGCCTCTGCCAAGCCACTCTACTTGCTCATCCCGACCTCGATGCGAAGATAGCTATTGTCACAGATGCCTCAGATACCGCTATTGGTGCAGCTCTGCAGCAGTATAAAGACGACGCATGGGAACCCCTAGCTTTCTTCTCCAGGAAACTCAGTCCAACGCAAGTAAAATATTCCCCATATGATAGGGAACTACTTGCGATATACGAGGGAATCCGATATTTCAGGCACATGGTTGAAGCCCGACACTTTACCGTATACACGGATCATAAACCTATTTGCTACGCATTTACTACCAGGAAAGATAAGTGCTCACCTCGACAATTTCGACACCTTGACTACATATCACAATTCACCACAGACATACGTCACATATCTGGAAAGCAAAATGTAGTAGCAGATACTTTGTCGAGGATAGAAGAACTTTCCGAGCCGGTTGATTTAGAACGTTTGGCAAAATCGCAGGAAAAAGACACAGAGTTGCAGGGACTGCTAGATGGAGATACGTCGCTTAATTTACGCAGAACGACGATACCTGGCACATGCGTTCAACTTTATTGCGATGATAGTAATCAAGTGCTAAGACCTTTTGTCACAGCTCCATTCAGACGCCAAGTATTTGAGAGCTTACACTCACTAAGTCACCCAGGCGCTAACGCAACTGCAACTTTAGTAGCTCAGCGCTATGTTTGGCCTGGTGTCCGGAAAGATTGTCGTGAATGGACAAAGACATGTCACGCTTGCCAGAAGGCAAAGATAACTCGCCATGTAACAGCGAACCCTGGAACATTCCAACTTCCACGTGCCAGATTTATAACAGTCCACATTGACTTGATAGGACCAATGCACGTATCAAACGGCTATAAATATTGTCTTACAGCCGTGGACCGATTTACGAGATGGCCAGAAGCATTTCCCATAGAAGATATCTCAGCAGAAACAGTTGCGAAGGCCCTGATGTCTGGTTGGATAGCACGCTTTGGTTGCCCTACTGCCATAATCACTGATAGAGGAAGGCAATTTGAATCGGCCCTTTTCAAACACCTATCTGAAATGGCTGGCTTTGAACATAAGCGAACAACAGCATACCATCCTGCCTGTAATGGAATGGTGGAACGATTTCACAGGCAGCTGAAAACGGCCATAGTATGTCACTCTAGTCCGAACTGGACCGAGTCACTTCCGTTGGTGTTACTTGGAATACGAAGTGCCTTCAAGGAAGATCTCCAAGCTTCTTCAGCCGAGCTGGTATACGGAGAAACACTAAGATTACCCGGAGAACTATTCCAGTCATCTGAAAATAAAACAAAGGACATTACTGACTTTATGGCACGACTGAGGCTTATCGCTAAAAATCTACAACCGCAGCCAGCAGCTAGGCACTGCAAGAAATCTATTTTTGTATTTAGAGATCTAGCTACAACTACACATGTTTACCTGAGGGAAGACGCTGTCAAAGGACCACTTCAAGCAGCTTACACTGGTCCACATGAAGTACTAGACAGGAACGACAAAGTCTTTAAAATTGTTATAAAAGGCAAACCAGTTACAGTTTCAATAGAAAGATTGAAGCCTGCCTACATACTTACCGAAGGTGCGCATCCCAGAGACATAGACTCACCACCTGGTATACCTGTAATGGAAAAACATGTTAATAAAACACATGACACAGTAATTAAAGATACACCTGAAAAGAGAACACGATCGGGAAGGAGGGTGCAATTACCTGATTATTATCGCCCGTAGGACGGTCTCTGGGGGGGAGTGGTGTGGCGTCCTCCACTCCATACTTACCTTGTGACTCCATCTGTAACAGAAAATTAGCATTAATAAATTAAATAAATAAATTAAATAATTAAATTAAGTACTTACCAGCTTTGTATAAATAATATAGGAAATATTTTACTTACTTTGTGAATGTCGGAAGGCTGTCGCATCGAGCGGTAAAAATTCCTCGATCTATAAATAGAAACGACTCACGCGGCCCGCTCGGCGGGCGACCGGCGACCGCCTCCCGCCAGTGATCCATGCGCTTACGCACTAGACGCACGTCACGTTATCTCGCAACACTCGTGCAAATAATTTCTATCATATTTCTCTCTGTGCTTACTTCATCTTCATTCTATTCTACTGTTTTTCATCTCTGCTTCCTAATTGTGCTGTGCTTAATTTGTGCTGTGCTAATAAACTGTTGGTGAACATCATACATCCGTTTTTGTTCTACAAGTTGCCACTTGGATTAACAAAGACAAGGAAAGTACATCATCACCACACTATAGACAGATAGATTTATTTAACATCAATGGTAAGAGTTTTACAAATCTACTGATTTGTAAAACTCTTGCACAAAATATTCTCGCAGTTTATCAATCTATCTAAAAATCTATCAATAACTATACATTCTATTCTTCTCTTACCACTTGTCTAATAAATCTCAGTTTCCAGGTAGCTATAACACAAACCGTAATCACATCTCATCACTTGAAATCCCACTCACTCAACTATAAGCACAAAAAGCCACAATAGAAACTAAAACAAACGACCATCTCAAAGCTAAGGCAATAAACTGTCCGATTCACGTATTTAAACGCAGTTTAGTGCAAGTCGTTAACTCCGTTCAATCTGCTTAATTGGGAATGGTGGAGCCGGGCCTTAACGGGCTATATGTTAGGTTATGCTTTACGGCTGTCTCGTAAAGGTTTCGTAGGTTTAATACGGAAATGGAAGAACAGTTGAATTACGTGCCAAATGTCTGCTATCTGATTGAAAGTAAAAAAAACAACATTAACCTTTTCAGAAGGTTTCAATGTTGAACTGGGACTAGACGAGTTAAGCTCTAAAAGGACCTCGGAATGGCTCAAACATGATGTGATGCAAAAACGCGGCAGGTCCAGATGGAGAGGACGGAAAAAACTAACAGGATTCGATTGATTAATTTATAGCCGATTGTTTTAAAGAACTTTTAGGAATGGAAAATGGGAAAAAGTCAACATTTTTTGGATATCTGCAATACAACGGGCTATATCTGATAAGATACCTCTTTATAGAAATTTCTTATAAAGTTCGAAAATTGAAAAATGTACATCTTGCTTACCTATAATAGAAGTATTAATAAAAATCACAGAAACCCTTAATTTTAGTATTAAATCATACTACTGTAATATTTTCATTCTCTACTTTCCTTCTTTAGGGGAGAAATTAAATTAACCGCATCCAAATTGGTTCACAACTAAGACAAAAATAAAGATGTTTCATTGTTTGTGAAACTAGGTGAATATATTAAAAAGCTACAAACGCAGAACATTACAGATAACATTAAACTACATAGGATTGTATATGTATATCCGTACCAGCCTCTAATGTTCCCACTGCAGGGACACCGTGGTAGATCAGAACCCATTCACTCTCGATAATTGAGAGTGAATGGGCTCTGATCTACCATGGGTGCCCAATCCGGATTGGTAGATGTCACAGGTCGCGTTTATGGTTCTAAGACATGCCGGTTTCCTCACGAAGTTTTTCGTTACCGTTTTGAGGACGTAGTATTGCGCACATAATTTTTGTCAAGTGAAAAAACTCATTGGTGCACCAGCAACCTTCAGATTGAAAGTCTGCGTCTATGCCCCTGGGCCACCACGCTCTCATTGTTCGATATGTATTTACTACTGGCAAATATAATGCATTGCGCGTTGCGAACATATTAAATCACAGATTTATTAAGAAACTCCTCATTTTAAGAAAGTTGTTAACAAAGAACATTAAATCTAAACAGACTCAATATTCGCTGCTGATTATTTTCAAACCATTATACTTCGTAAAAATATCATTGCATTGAACTTCAAGGTGAAAACTGAGCGATTCATAGAGGCAAAACGTAGATAGATCACCCGTTCTCTGTTCACCTTGCTATGATGTATGGCAGTCTCTGTGTAATATTTTCTCTCAGTTTTCTTGAAAATCCACAACATGTGATTCATACAGCGTATCTAATCACGACACACGTGCTCGGTGCATTTCGCTAGGGTTGAACGGTGAGTATCACACTAATATTAATATAGACGGCTCCTTGGCTTAGTGGTAGTAGCCCTGCCTTCGAAGCGAGGGGTCCCGGGTTCGATTCCCGGCCGGGGCACACTTTGTGTGGTGAGCATGAAGTTTGTTCTCGGGTCTTGGGTGTTTGTCTTGTGTTTCTGTGTTTGTCCATGCCATCTGCGACACAGGGAATCCTAGTGCAGAGGTATGAGTGTGTAAACGTTTATTTATAGTGTGTAAACGTTTATAATATTTAAAAACGTTAATATAAACGTTTATAAATTACGGGTCACGATGTTTGTCTGCGATGAACTCCTAAACTACTTAACCGATTTTAATCAAATTTGTACACCGTGTGCAGTTTGATCCAACTTGAAAGATAGGATAGCTCACATCTCAATTTATGATCGCAATATTATTTTATTGCAAATTATTTGTCTATTATTTGACAGTCACAATTACAAAAACGTTAGCCACAGCAACGCGTGGCCGGGTCAGCTAGTATTATATAGGTGAAAGTTTGTGTTTATGTGTGTGTATATTTGTTACTCCTTCACGCTCAAACGGCTCAACGGATTTGGATGATATTTGGTAAGAGGATTATCTTCTAGATTAACAAATAGGTTACTTTTGATCCTGGAGAAATCGAACGGGGAATTATCCGCGGTGATTATTTATTTATTATTAAAGAATATTTAAGTGCTATGTGACATCTTGAATCTATAACTTAGGCGTTATTCATAGGGGTAAAGTATTCCTCAATGTTACCTGTTTCTTTTCACCGAAACGTAGCTGCTACAGCGGTGCTACATCGGTGCTACATCAAAGTTTATCTAAACTTTGTAGTACCTAACATTATGTTATATGTCGTGAGTTGATTATGGTCATCGATAGAGCGAATGCGTCTATCTAATGAAAATGGATAAAAGAAAATATGCAATTTGACCTAAAAAAAATATAAACTGATTCGCTTGATTTTCTCAATTTGTGCCAGCCCTAGTAAAGGGTTATGACAAATGGCGTCCCAGAAGCTCAGTGCAGTGCAACCTCCTTTTTGCCATGTCGGGTGCGTGATTTATGAGCGATAATGCCATGATGCGATTATTGGTGTGTGAATTTGGTACAGGAACTAAGATTTTGAGTAGAAAATGAAGCATTATATTTAAGTTAATATTGATTTTAGTAATAATACATTTTGTATTTTTTTTTCAGAATCTAGAGAGATATTGTGTTTTTCCCACAAAATAAATACATTTCGGGATAAAAAATAGCCTATGTGATAACAAAATTTATTGAAATCCATTCAACCGTTGACGTGAAAGAGTACCAAACATAAATATAGACAAACTTTCGTATTAGTAATATTAGTATCATTTAAGCAGCAGTTATCGACCGGTTGGCTCGTAAAGGGTTAGCAAACAATAGTAAAACAGATCTTAGTAACGTAATAAGAAAAGCTACGCCACCCAATATTGTGACAGCCATTAAAACAGAAGTAAAACAGGTCGAGTTTATAGGCCATCTTCCACCAATCTGTAATTACTCGTTCGTCAGCCGACAGATGAAAATTTAATCGTCTCGGTCTCATTATCAGGCGGAAGACACTATACTGATATTAAACAGTAAGACCGGTTTGATAACCGCTGTCTTTACATTTTCAGTCGCAACCAAAATACAATTTTTGGATCATCTACTAGCTTCATTAGCCAAAATATGATATTGATAATAAATCACTGTATCACTGAAAACACAATCTTATTCGAGCAATTCTTGTTTATATATTTATTTATTTATTTCGCGCATTTAGGAAACGGCTCTAGAGATTTGGATGAAATTTTGTGTTTAGATATATTTCTGTTTACCTATGTAATTATGTTTCTTGTAAAAACGCATTTTTACGCATGTGTTTTACGTGAATACGTAAACGTTACAAGTAATAGAAAAAATCCTTAGCAAGCGATGCGTCACAGTCCTCACTCAACGTCACGAATTATTTGATCCTTGACGTGAATACGATAAAGAAGACATATTCACGTCAAAAAAATACAAAAATCACCGGGTAATGACACTTATAAATAAAAGTAAGTCTCGCAATTTTGACTGACAAGCGTGATAATTACACTACAAATATTACAGGTGCTATGATTATTATAATGTTTGTACAGCCTAAATTGTTACATGAAATGCAATTCTGATATAGTATTTATTATTGACAGACAGACAAAAAACGTTAGAATAAAGTGAGTAATTGTAGCTGAATATTCATGTCATACTCTTTATATAGCCTTACTACTAGTTGGCTTTTGTATTGTGCAGAAGATTTACACGAATGTCGAGTTGTAAACTAAGACGTGTTTTATCTTGTAAGTTTTAATGGTAATCATTAGAAGGCTTTTTGGCTGATGACTCCGATGAGAGCGCTGTTTATATTTTGTATTATCAAAGTGGGTAGAATGATTTGCATTATTACACTGAGCATAGTAATGGCCGTTCTAAAATATTTGATGATCATTGTGTTTATACTGACATGAGATGCTGTTTTGTGGCCAATAGATGTTTGTTCTGTGTCGGGCTATTTAATATCATAATATTGTATATAAAATACAAAAAAAAAATCTACCTATGTCCGTTATAGACTTTGAAACTATCCAACCGATGTGCCCCAAAACTGTTTCATTAGAAAGAAAAATAAAAAGCATCTACGCATTTTTTTCTTACCATTATAACAATCTAAACAATATATATTATATATTTATTTTTTTGTAGCGTAGTATTACCCGCCGGGTATCCGCTAGTGTATTATAGGGGGGGGGGAGTTGAACCTACAACCTACAGCGTAGAAGGCAAATTGATTGATTACCAACTGATTTGTGAGGCTGGTCGAATTATTTATAATGGCTCTTTGTTATGCAAGCACTGAAATACTTTTCGTGAGAACAAGTGGTCAACTTTCGTATCGGAATTTTCAATCCTCCAAGATCGCGTCAAAAAATTTATGTCTGTTCCATCTGACAGTAACTACTATCCATCCTTTTTTTAAGTGACTGAAGTGACGGAACGAGCTAACATCCCACCTGATGTTAAATGGTTACTGCGGCCCATAGACAACAGTGCCACGATTCCGGTCCTCTCTTACTATAGAATTTGAAAACCCGAATTGCATTGGGTTGCGCTCTTCACACTGAGAAAGAGATGTTACGCTTCAAATGCCTGTAATTTCACCAGCACCCTGGATAGCCACGGTGAATTACCAGGATTGCAAGTTAGTTCTCTAAAAAGTCTTAAAACAATAAAAATATCGGAAAAATGATTACTTCCAGCAGTGGAAACATGAAGTTATCAGAGGCTGGTGCAAACGTGGAATCAAACCCTTGAACCTTCCTGCTGTCGGTTGCGTTTTCCGCTATGCAAGCCCGTTCTTAACATAAAATTACAAGAGTTCACAAGTTGTTGTTAACAGCTTTATGAGAAAAGTTTACAACCCCGTAAGATTCATAAGTTTACACTTCCTAAAACTTTATGCCTATTTCAATACTTAACTACCCCCCGCGTGGGACTGATAAGAGGACATGAATTTGAACAGTATCTAATATAGGGTGTTTTATATTTTGAACTCCAACAAATTATGTTTTTTTTTTCTGGAAAGGCAGGTCTCTCTCGTTTGTTCATGTTACTTGCGTCCGTAAATACCCTAAGGGTAGAAAACAGTTACCTAAAGTAGCAGTAGAACTTATGCCAGGTTCCGTTGCAGTGGTGCTCTTGTGTTGATGTGTTCCGGTGGAAGGGTGTGTGTGCCGGTGAAATTATAGATAGTTTGGTGGGTCCAGTTGCTCGCGTCCGTAGGTGAGTACCCTTTGAATCCTTACATGCTCTCCCTGGGCTAATGCAACAAAAAGTAGCAGTAGAACTTGTACAAAGTTCGACCGGAGAAGTACTGCCTCCACACATGGTAATTTGCCGCCAAGCAGTGGTTCCGGTGGAAGGATGTGTTTTTATGCCAATTCATATAAAAACGTTTATGTTTTTAATTTATTTTACTCTTGTTTAACGTCATAATCATATTGTTTTTCTTTTTTTTTGTGTAAGTTTTTGAGAGCATGCTGTATATTATGTAGTAACCTCCCAAAAAGCTCACCAAATAGCTAGCAAATCCAAGTACCTACGGCTTATCGTAACGTTTAATTGCGCGTAATTGTTAATGACACAGCGAAGTGCTAATGAGACTTTGTTTTGACGGTGCGGTTCTGACTTCCATCAAACTGGTATCATTGAGGATAAAATGGTAAATGATTTTTCATTGTTTGTTTTTCTTGTGTCAAAGACGCCATGATTCTAAGCCTGATGCTAAGCGGATACTGCCCCACATAAACATATTACCGACTCTTACGTTATTCATGATTGCTCTGTACTTAAATATATTATATGGACTAAAAACAAATATTCATTGATATATTTCACACAGCGTCATCTAACCCCAAACTAAGCAAACCTTGTAATATGGGAACTAGATGACTGATAGAATATAATACATATTAACACCAAGACACAGAAAAAACATTTCTGTTCGCACACATAAAATATGCTTGTCCTGGGTAGGAATTGAACCCATGACCTACATACCTACTACCAAGTACAAGCCAATAAAATGGTAATAATATGCTTTAATTACATTGTTCTTAAATAGATACAATTTGACATCAAATTTGGCAAAAAGTTCAAAAGTCAAAAAGTACTTTTCATTAGCAAGAATTAAAATTTACAACCCCCTAAAACCTAGCTGTAACCTATAATCTAACCACCTAAGTTACTACACTAATCACAAAAATCACACTAATATTAACCAGGTAAAAGTTTGTATAAATGTGTGCGTGTGTGTGCGTATGTGTGTTACTCCTTCACGCTCAAACGGCTCAACGATATTTGTATGAAATTTGGTACCAGAATAGCTTATATCCTGAATTAACATATAGGCTACTTTTGATCCCGGAATATCGCGGATAATCCCGTGGCGCAATAAATATGAAATATATGCCTGTTATGTAAACAAACAGTCTTAAACTCAGCTGTACAGCATTAGTAACCTACACCAATTGCGATTTTCAAATAAAAAACAAAATCGCCCTCGAAATATTTTCAGAACGCTAAGGTTTCCCTTATTACGTGGCTTGAAAGCGATGTCGAATAATAATACAAAAATAAAACCGGCACACACGTAAGGCGATACTTTGGGTGAGACGCCAAATATTTACAAAGGGTTCCGTATTCAAATAGTTTTTAAACGGTAGGTAATGTTTCGTGCTTAAAAAAATATAAAATTATGATTAATAACTTTAATTCTGACCTTTTTTATCGACTATCTGATGTCGTTCATCGCCATATACGTGACCAGTGTAAAGTCTGTGTTTGCAACTGCAAATAGTATAAATTCTGTATAGCGTCCTTGATCTATAATCGACTAGCTATCATTACGAGAACTACCGACTTCCATGTTTCAGAGAAGGCTGAGAAGGTGATTATTTAAGTATATGTTATTTTGTATTTATTTTTCATAATTAGTGTTGACATGTCCATTAGTTTGCTATTGTTATAATACTCTTCTTTATTTCTGCTTTGTATTTATTGTGTTACTTGATGCGCCCCGCTGTGTTATGCGCGGGTTTCCGCGGTTTAACACATAGACTTTTGATCCGCGGATCAAAAGTCTATGTGTTAATCCAGGATATAAGCTATCCTGGTAAAAAAAAACTAAATAACTAAAAAAAGATAGCATTAAAAACTTTACGACGATATACTCGTAATAAAAAATTATTCACAATCGATAATGTGTATCCCACAAGTGAGGGATACACTTATAAACTGGGAGTCATAGATATAAAATTTTATTTGAAACTCATTGTTGCCACACCTTAGTGGAAAATTATACGAAAAAGAACGAAACACGTTAAAGAATATCACACAGAACCCTAAATCGGACATGTGAAGACCTTTAAAACGTTCCCCAACGGAAATGCAATTTAATTTTCGAAGGACAGTCTATTGAGTGAAATCCAAAACATATTGGACAATACAGAAAAATAAAAAGCTTTGATGTAATTCCATCCCTCTATTATATGGCCCTTTTCCAAATATTATTAGCTTTATTCCTGAAAGTCCTGTCGGCATTTTAAAATATGGCATTGGCTTTGAACTTTTTCACGATATCTAGTCAGATATGGTGAATAATTTCAGTACTTATTTTGAGAATAGTTGTAGGTATAATGGTGCGATGACATGTTGTTAAACCAAAAAGTAAGCACATCTTCTACAGAAAGAACTAGATAACTGACAAAATACTGACAGAATCCTAGTACAGTGGTGTGGGTGTGTTGGCAATTTTATTTATACTCTACTTTTCGGTGTGAAGTTTACGCCTAAAACAACAAACCGATTTAAAAACTTCTTTCATCAATGGAAAGCGAAATTATCACCGAGTAACATAGAATATATTTTTTCCCGTATTCCCACGGAAACGGGAACTATGCGGGTGGAACCGAGTAACAATATAAAGGCGAAATTCACATGTGTGTGCGTGTGTGTGTGTGTGTGTGTGTGTGTGTGTGTGTGTGTGTGTTCATGCCTCAAAGGCTGAATGGATTTAGATAAAATTTGTTGTAAAGGTAACTCATACCCTGAATTAACACATAAACTATTGTCATCCCGAAAAAAGAACCATTGTTGGATTTTTTAATAATCACTTTAAAACACTTTTAAACAAAATAATTTTTGGAATTTAAATAATCACTTTCGCGGGAATTACTCATTCATCAAAGATACACGGAACAAAAGTCACGTTAAAGCGAAGCGAAATTAATTCCAACATCAAAGTAGGTATATCATTTGACAAAGAGAATAGGAATTATTAAATTTTATAGGCGCAATTTCAACGCGTTGACGCGTGACTGGTTCAAAGGGAACGTTCCGTTTGACCATTTCACGCTTTATATTTCAACGCATGTGTACTATGCTTTACAATGTCATAATTGCTTTAATTTTTATATTAATTAGCGCCATTTATATTCAAGTGTTATCATAAAATGAATATATATCATGTTAAACTAAGAATAATTCCGAGATGCGTCTGTTAATTGAGATGCTTCGATGGCAGGGTTAGCCAACTTAACTACACAAATTAAAAGCTAAGATCATTTATGGCAGCTCAAAAACAAATAATTGAAAGGACTCCTTCCCTGTGAAACTCCATTTGTAATTGAATTCTCAGTCACTTCCCATAACCGAAGCCCTAAACAAGTTGTTTCAGCAACAGCGGTATAAACCTCCGATATTCACAACCAATTCACCGAATGCACTCGAAATGAACAATACTCGTATTTTGGGACACTACCTATCAAAAACAACGTTTTCTTTTGCGTCTCACATAAAACTTTACCGCTCTTATCATCAATGACAGACGCTTCAAAATTCCTTGACAGTTGAATATGCGTCACTGAATTCAAATTCGCAAAAACGCCAACAAATTTGCACTCGCGTAACATTGCGATAGCTCTTAACGCTCAGAGTACAAGATACACAATCCCTTGCTTTTTAGTTCAGAAATTGAATTATGTTTAGAGTATTTTGACAATTAATCCAAAGGTTCTTCCATCTGCAAATGGATTGGATTGCCTCGAAGCCAAATGGAAATGTTCCGAGACATCCTGATTAGACAATAGATAATTGTAATTACCTGAATATATTTGTGAATGCGACTATTTGTAAAAGGATTAACGGAAATTCAGAGTCTTAAGAGATAAGAGATTAAAGGATTTGAATTATCAAATCACATTACTCTAGCAAAAATTTAATTTTTAAACAAAAAAGAACGATTTCAAACTCATACCCTTGCACTAGCATTCCCTGTGTCGTATCTGGCATGGATACAGATTATCAGATAACACAAATAGAGGAATATCCAAGAACCAAGTTCAAGCTCATGGCACTAATATTGTCCTCGGCCGGGGTTCGAAGTTATGATCTATCGCTTTGTAGTCAGGATACCAACTGAGCTGTGACCTACATTCTCACTAGCTTCTACCTACACACTCTCAAAGAGTAAGAGTGTGTAGGTAGAAGCTAGAATCTTCCATAGAAGCCTTATCAGAAATATTATATGTTAATTTTACAATAAATGTTTGATTTAGATTTAAGGGGACTTTGATAAAATGACTTGCGAACAAAAGTTTGTCAAGGGAAAATATCTCGACTTTGGATTGAAAGTTGATTGCGCCTAAAACTTTTGTTGGCTTCCGAATGTCAGGAATAACGTTCCTTTCTTTTTTGCTTCCTGAATCTATTTAAATATTTACATACCTATACACAGTCCAAGCAGTAAAAAACTATAATAAGCAACGGACAACGAAAAATCTTATTATTCAAACGATGTCCTCATCCTGAAATAACAAGGAAAATTGAGCAATATCAGCAATTATTATCTAGTGTTTAATGCAGTAAAAATAATTTTCAGAGTTGTGTATAACTATTGAATGGAGAAGGTAAAATATTAATAAAAATTTTAAGTACACAGTGCTAGCTGCTGCCACTGTATACCATTATAGTTACTTGACTTACCGGTGGGCGATAAGAAAAAAGTGCAATGGATCAGGTAAGTGACAAAAAAGTAAAACAATCACGATATGCTGAAAAAAAAAAAAAAACTCTTTTATTTGGTCTTCCATTTTTTTTATATACCCTATCATTATAGAATGTACGATCAATGTCGTGTTCTCTAAATTACGAGTTCATATTTTTCTTTTAGTGTTTATGTTAGCAGCTTTTTAGAAATCTGTTCATAGGAATAAATAAAGTTTTTAAGTATTGTTATTGTACGTACGAGTATATTCATTGTTTAATATTACATTTAAAATAATAATGTAAAACTATAAAAAAGTACTGAAACGTAGTGGCTTTTGGCGTGGAGAGGGAAGAGTTTTAAACAATGAAACGTTGAAGTATCTTGCATACAAGTCGCAAGTGAAAATGCGAGTAGCTGTACTGCAGTAAGTGGCATTGCGAACTAGCACGATGACTGGCACGTCTAACCTAGCCATGAGAATTGTTGCTGTTATGGCAGTTAAACATAATGCAAGCGACCTGATATTTTTATCAACCATTAAAATAATGTTTTTTGGCAGCATTGCATAATAATACTGCCATCTCCAATGTTAAATTCACGTTCTAAATATTCGTTGTCGCAACGACAATACCGCCGTGTTATTTCTCTACTTCTTTTATCTCGCTATAATAAGGGCTCCAACACTCTCGCTACTTTTAGCATCGATGTTTGGCGATTTTATATATCGATATTTTTTATACTGCCATAAGTTGTCACTGAAAGACAAAGAAAAATCTGTGGGAAAATTGTAAATTAATATTCTACAATAATTTTATTTTTACAGACATTGACTGAGTCAAACACGTAGATTATTAAGTAGTTTAATCATTTATTCATTTAGATACGTACAAAAAAATAATAATTAAAATTACATTCAATAGATGGTCTAAATTTGTGAGAAAATAATTCACACACAAACATCGATCGTTAAGCATGCAATGATGTGTATCGCTTTAGTATAGAATAAGTACCTGGGCGACTGAGCTTTCCACGGTTTTTATGACTAAAACGTTATTACGTTAAAAATTGCGTTTTAAAAAAAAAAATTACACAGGTAGTAAACTTAAACAGCAACATTCTATCTAAACAAAAAATTTCATCTAAATCGTGAGAGCAGTGCTTCATCCAAATCAAATCAAATAGCATGGGTGCTGTGGCCTGAAGTGCCATGAACCAGCCATGGACTCCAATATCCAGGGTACAGTAAAGCGAGTTCATTATAAGCATAATCCAGCCTTATCTTCTTCATAGTGCTTTCTTTTCATTGCTTTTGAAGTTTCGTAGGAGTATTGTTTTTCATTGCTTAGCTGAAAGGATAAGATCTTAGCAGTTTCCTTGTGAGGATTTTCCATTCGATTGTATTCAGCTTTTAGATGATATCAACGCGACAAAATAAACAATATAAGTACTACTTAAAAGTGTGTAACAAAGTACATATAATTATTTCTTGTTCCTGCTTGTTATAGCTTTATCTATGCTTCGACTCCGTGGCTTAGTTGGTAGTAGCCCTGCCTTCGGAGCGAGGGGTCCCGGGTTCGATTCCCGGCCGGGGCACACAGAGTACACCGGCCGGAAATTGAAACCGGGAAACCGGTTCGATGGCAGGGTTACGAACGCTGTAACGCTCATCGTAAGCGATGAGGTATTCTCATTCTCAATCTAACACAAATTGCATGGAAATAAGCTGAATCACGTTTGTTTAGCAATTTGCAGAATACATTATATACGTCTAGACTGATAGTTTCAGATGCTATTAATCACTGGTTTTTGTTACAGCATAGCCAACGGCACTTAGCATAATTACGGAGAACAGTACACTGTGTTTGATGGGAATTAAGTGGTATTATTACGCCATAGAGAAGCTTGCTTAGATGTTCTGATTATTTAAGTTAAGCAACTCTCTAACCAATACTGACCATTTGGATGGGTCCCGCGGTTCTACCCGCAGTTTTTCGGGATCAAAAGTAACCTATGTGTTAATCCAGAATATAAGCTATCCTGGTACTAAATTTCGTCCGAATCCGTTGAGCCGTTTGAGCGTGAGGAAGTAACAAACACACACACAAACACGCATACACACACGCGCACACACGCGCGCGCTCAAACACAAACTTTCGCCTTTATAATATTAGTGGGATGGTAGTTAGTCATCTTAAAAGTATTAAAAAAAGTTATGGAAAATACACACAGTGTCATCTAGCCCCAAAGAAAAGCTTTCTCTATAGCAACTATAATACATTACTGATAGAATACTTATGTAGTACTATTTTTTTAAATACATTGTGTGGTTAGCCAAAACCAAAGTCCCGAAGGTAAAATTTTAGATTGCGAATATGGAATTTTTGTTATTTATTTTAACATTGAAGAAAACAACAAACCAATCGATTTTGAGTTTCACTTGTAATTTTATAAATCGTTAGTCCGATGTGCTTCCGGTCCATCAACTTTTGACTTCAAAGATATCGCCTCCAGCTTAGAAAACATTTCAAACTTTGCAATACAAAATTGCTATAAACGAAAATTTGATACAATTCATCTTAATTTGAAGCCTAGTTGCTATGAAATCAAACTCAAACTCAAACTTAATTAATCTTTTAGATTACAAGTATCGTTTGGATACGCCCGTAGTGTTTTGCTATATAAGCGGATATAAGCTATCCTGGTACCAAATTTCATCCAAATCTAAGCCGTTTGAGCATGCAGGAGTAACAAACACCACACACACACACAAACAAACTTTCGCCATTATACAACCTTTACCTATATTTACCTATATTAGTGTGATTAGATTCTAAATGGTAGATATTTAGGTAGGTAAGGTATTTATTTATTTTTCAAAATTTGTAGTCTGTCTTTAAATTAATTGTGTTATACATTATATCAAATCAAATATCAAATATAGTTTATTGAGGAAAAAAATAACAATGGATTACAAAAAAATACAAAAACGATGATGCCTGCAGAAATATTAAAACTGTGTCGCAGATATAAACGCCATTCTCATTAAATTTATTATACATTGTTTACATTGTGAGCACATCGACCCTAATCTCTACCGGTGAGGTTGTTCGTCAGAAAGTGCTTTTAACAATAAGCGCGCCTTTTAATATTGTTTGTAAATATGTGCAATAAAGTGTCAAATAAAAAACTAACTAATTTTGACAATTGTATTTGTAAAACGCCTTATTTTTTTAAGCTTTCGTGACTAGCTCGGTAGCTTAGTTAATAAACCTGTCATCGAAGATAAGGGGTTTGATTCCCGACCGGGGCAAACTATATGTAATAAGTACAAAGTTTGCTGTAAAAGTATAGTTTGGTCAGTGATCTGTGATTGTTCATGCGTCATGCGACACAGGGACTTCTAGGTGGTATGTATGTTATAGCGTTTCACCCGTAGAGATGGGTGAAGTTAATTATAACTATAAGGTAAGTAGTGCAAAGGTTGATCAACTCCAGAGGCAGTGTCACATTGATCGGAATGATTCTCCAAATCTTGAACTTGAAATTTCGGATCTCCGTGTACTGGATGAACAACTTTATATCTTCCTTTTGTTGGGGATCTGGAAAAAGAAACAAAGTTTAATATTCACAATTTAAAAGCTCTAAAACAACAATTAGGCTATATACGTCGGGAACACTTATTATTTGTATCCTATCCATATACTATAAATTAAAATCCATTGCTACATATATGATGTAATATCGAGAGAACGGCTCAATTGATGTGGTTCATTTCTTTTTGAAGTGATAACGTTTTATAAAACGATGAAAGCCGGCTGCACGCACGAAAATGCATGACTCATTATCACGTTCCATCTGAGCCAAGCATGCAAGCGAGAACGCGGCACAATCGGCCTAAGTTATCACGTAAAATTATCGTGCGTAAACCGATTTTACAGATAACCAATTTTTTTTCGTTATTCTCTCTTCTCTTCTTTTCTCAGGACACCAACAGGCAGCTAAAGAGCATTATCTACTAGCTAACTTAAATGTATTTATATAAATAACTAGCTTTAATGTATTGTGTAAAACTTAAGCTTCGATACTACACAAAATAAAACGGCTGAAAAAGAAAACACTAAGAATAATTGTTCTTTGTACAAATTTAAAATATATACTAATTAAAATAACTTGCAGAATAAACCTTGCGGATTATGCTTAAGCAATTGTGTATTTAGATGTTATTATATTAAAATTAAATTAAATTAAACTATTAATTTGGCCTGTGGTGTGGCCCAAGAATAGCACCACTCCCATTCTTCCCGTGGATGTCGTAAGAGGCGACTAAGGGATATCTAAGCCAGGGGATGGGCAGCAGCATCCACCTGAGTATTAGACATCAACACTGCGATCACCAATCCGCCTGCCAAGCGTGGTGATTATGGCAAACCCCCCCCATATGTTTAGCACCCATATAATAAGGCCCCCAGTCCCCGGCAGCTCCGCTATTCCTGGCTACGGTAGCGGTCACGGTAACGGTGGAGCAGGGGGTGCGAAGAATCTCCGGAAGAGATCCGGCTACCAAAACCCAGGCGAACGACAACTGGCCCTGGCAACATACAACGCACGAACACTCAGAACCGATGAGAAGATATTAGAGCTGGAAGAAGCAGTAAAAAGGTTGCGTTGGGATATTTTGGGATTATCAGAAGTCCGAAGACAGGGGGAGGACACGATAATCCTTAAATCTGGCAACTTATTTTACTACCGGGAGGGCGATCATCTGTCACAAGGTGGTGTCGGGTTTCTCGTCCACAAGTCCCTTGTTAACAATGTTGTGAAGATCGAGAGTGTGTCGACCAGAGTGGCGTACCTTATACTCAGAATCACCAAACGGTATTCGCTTAAGGTCGTACAGGTTTACGCCCCGACCTCGACACACCCGGACGATGAAGTGGAGGTTATGTATGAGGACATTTCCAATGCCATACATGCCTCGAAAACACATTTCACTGTTGTTATGGGGGACTTCAACGCAAAGCTGGGCACAGGGAATGGTGATGAAATGAGAGTGGGAAAGTTTGGATTTGGCCAGCGTAACCCGAGGGGCCAGCGATTGGCCGACTACATGGAAAAGGAGGGACTCTTTATGATGAACTCCTTCTTCGAGAAACGGCCCTCCAGAAAATGGACCTGGATAAGCCCCGACGGTTCGACTAAAAACGAAATAGACTTCATCATGACGACCAAAAAACATATATTCAATGATGTCTCTGTGATCAACAAGGTGAAAACCGGCAGTGATCACCGGCTTGTAAGAGGCTCGTTGAATATCAATGTTAAGCTGGAAAGATCTCGTCTGATGAAGTCAACTCTTCGTCCAAATTCTGCCCAGATCCAACATTCCGATAACTTTCAGTTAGCACTTCAAAATCGTTTCCAGTGTCTGGCTGATTGCGAGTCCGTGGACGAGCTAAACAACGGGTTGGTAGAAGCTGTCAGTGCAATAGGTTCAGAATATT
The DNA here is from genome assembly GCA_921293045.1 of Aplocera efformata. NCBI lineage: Eukaryota > Metazoa > Arthropoda > Insecta > Lepidoptera > Geometridae > Aplocera > Aplocera efformata. The sequence goes on from OV121057.1 coordinate 8,069,226, forward strand.
TTAAGCCACAGCGCATTAAAAAAACCCAGAAACTCTCCGACCAGACTCGTAAACTGATAGCTGACCGGAGCGAAATGATACTGCAGTCTTCAGTCGACATGTCAAAGTACGGGCAGCTCAACAAACAGATTTCTAAAGCCGTGCGATGCGATTTGCGCACTTTTAATACTCATTGTATTGAAAAGGCAATCGAACGCAACAAAGGCTCCAAAGTATTCTCAAGAGATCTGTCTGTTGGGCAAAGCCAACTGACGAAACTGAAGACCAGCAATGGCAGTGTTATTTCCTCTAAGCCAGAGGTTTTGAGAGAGGTCGAGAGGTTCTATGGACAGCTTTATACCTCATCACGAACACTTACTCCCGTTAGGAGCAGTGATGCAAGAGCTCGCTTAACCCGACACTATACCGAAGATATCCCGGACGTCAGCCTGTACGAGATCCGAACAGCTCTCAAACAGCTTAAAAACAACAAAGCACCGGGGGAAGATGGAATAACGACAGAGCTTCTGAAAGCGGGTGGAACACCAGTACTAAGGGTCCTGCAGAGGCTCTTCAATTCCGTCATCCTTGAGGGTAAAACTCCAGAGGCGTGGAACAAGAGCGTGGTGGTTCTGTTTTTCAAAAAAGGTGATAAAACACTTTTGAAGAATTATAGACCCATCTCGCTTTTGAACCACATCTATAAGCTGTTTTCGAAGGTTATTACTAATCGGCTCGCACGCAGGTTCGACGACTTCCAGCCTCCCGAACAAGCCGGGTTCCGAAAAGGCTTTAGTACCGTAGATCACATCCACACGCTTCGGCAGATTATACAGAAGACCGAGGAGTATAATCAGCCGCTATGTTTAGCGTATGTGGACTACGAAAAAGCCTTCGATTCCATCGAGACCTGGGCGGTGTTGGAATCCTTACAGCGGTGTCAAATCGACTATCGGTACATCGAAGTTTTGAAGTGTCTGTATAGAAACGCCACTATGTCTGTCCGGGTTCAGGACCAAACCACGAAGCCTATCTCTTTGCAGAAGGGGGTGAGACAGGGAGACGTTATATCTCCGAAACTGTTCACCTCTGCATTGGAGGACGTCTTCAAGCTCCTGAACTGGAACGGATATGGCATCAATATCAACGGCGAATACATCACTCACCTTCGATTTGCCGACGATATAGTCGTTATGGCAGAATCGCTGGAGGATCTCAACGCTATGCTCAGAGACCTCAATTTCGTCTCCCAACAGGTGGGTCTTAAAATGAACATGAGCAAGACAAAAATCATGTCAAATGCTCATGTTGCACCCATGCCAGTTCGTGTTGGAGACGAAACAATAGAAGTTGTTGACCATTACGTCTATCTGGGTCAAACAATCCAATTAGGCAGGTCCAACTTCGACAAAGAGGTCAGCCGAAGAATCCAACTCGGATGGGCAGCGTTCGGGAAACTGCGTCATATCTTCTCGTCAAACATACCGCAGAGCCTCAAGACGAAAGTCTTTAATCAGTGTGTGTTGCCAGTGATGACTTATGGCTCTGAAACGTGGTCGCTAACTATTGGCCTCATACAGAAGCTCAAAGTCACTCAGAGAGCTATGGAAAGAGCTATGCTCGGAGTTTCACTACGCGATAGAATCAGGAATGAGGAAATCCGTAGAAGAACCAGGGTCACCGACATAGCTCTTAGAATTAGCAAACTGAAGTGGCAATGGGCAGGCCATATAGCTCGAAGAACCGACAACCGCTGGGGAATAAAGGTTCTCGAGTGGCGACCACGAACCGGCAGACGCAGTGTAGGACGGCCTCCCACCCGATGGACCGATGACATCGCCAAGGTCGCGGGTAGACGGTGGATGGAGGTGGCTCAGGACCGTCTAACCTGGAAAGCTATGGGGGAGGCCTATGTCCAACAGTGGACGTCTGTCGGCTGAAATGATGAAACTATTAATACTCTGAAACTCAAAAATTCCTTTCAAGTCTCTTACAAATAGGAGAGATGTAAATCATAATATTTTTTACCATACGTAAAATAAAAAAAATAATGATACTCACCACTTTCATCGATGAGTTTATGCATCAGAAGTAGTCTGATCCTCTCTACTTGTAATGCGTAGAATTCTACTATCACAAACGGTGAGAACAGCAGAACACTGATTTGAACTATGTGCATTATGATGAAGCCCAGAGATTCGTATGGTTCCTGAAACCAATTTTTTTTAAATTCTGTAACTGCTTTGTTTTACGTTTTTTCGTTTAAACGAACAGACACAGAGACAAACATAGACACGAATATATGCTCACGAATATGTGTACATGCATGTGTAAAATTTGACGTGTCCAAATGATACTTGAGATCTAAAGAAATAAATGAGTTTGACTTTGACTTTGACAGAGGTTAAAAACCGCTCAACTTAATAGTAAGATCTCTGCTGAAGATGCGCGATCTGTTATGTACATATTTAACTTTATAAAAGGCAAGTTTTTTATTGTTTCAACGGAAATGAAGGTTTTTGACTTTGGCTTTAGTACCATTCCAGGTTAGTTTGGTCTCCAGACTAGTTAAGGCAGAGATATGGGACGGTGGCCTTGAATAAAGAATAAAGAAAACATTTAATTATGATATCATAAAACTACTTAATAATGTTCTTATGATTACATAAATATGCCATAAAATATACATTTATATACATATTCATGTGGCAATATACATAGACAGATAATATTCGCGCAAAAGCTTTTTTAATTAGCTTTCTGATTGACTGCCGGAAAACGCAAGAGCTTTTCAACGAATTATAAATTGAGGGTAGACAGTCAAATAGGATAAGGACACTTGATATGAGAAATAGGTCATACGAGGAAAAATAATCTCTACTAAAAATGTAGGACATAACAGGTCAATGGTTCTTCAGCATTCAGGTCAGGTTATGCATTGTTCAGGTAGTCCTTGTAAAATCATGCATGATTAATTCGCCGTGTGTGTATTGTTTTGAAATACGAATAAAAGTTAATCAACTGAAAAAGTAGGTTCTATAAGGATGCATTATTATGTTTGTTCAAAGCAAATTTTACTTACGAGACCTTCCAATACTGTGAGAATATGATAAGTATTGACGACCAATTTAGGCGTGTTGCAAGCCACACTCATAAACAGCTAAAACACAACAATTTAAAGTTTTATTATCTATACAAATAAATAAAAAAGAAGTGTCTAAAAATTTTTACTGAATGCATTTGAAAGTATGTGCGGTACATATAAAAAATTTTTTTTTGCATTTTTGTCTGTTTGTTTGTTCCGGCTCATTTCCGAAATGGCTGGACTGTTTTTGACGGGATTTTCACTGGAATATAGCTGATTTTATAAACAGCAACTTAAACTACTTTTATTTTACCCCCTGAGTGGTGCTACAGGAGCAACCAAAAGAAGCAGTAGAACTTGTGCCAAGTTCATCCTGAGAGGTGCTGCCAGCACACCTGGAATCTGTCGCCAAGCAGTAGTGCTCGCATTACAGTGTTCCGGTGGATGGGTGTGGGTGCCGGTGAAATCACTTGCGCACCGTCTCGGGTGATGGATGCAGCAGGATGAATGAGACTCTGTGTAAGATGCCAATTTTATAGTGAGTCACATTACTGTTGTCATGAGCGGGGGTCGCCATTTACCACCAGGTGGGCCCTCACCTCGTTCCGTCAAATAATCAAATAAAAAACATCTACAGCGGCTATACTCACGGACGCATGTAACTCCGGAGACACCAGTTCCAACAAATCAGCAATACTTTTGTATAATTTCAAACAAAACTTCATCTTGTCCTCCCTTATAGACTTATTATCCCTGATATACAAATAAAAATTATCGTTCAGATTTTCTTCCAACCTCAATCGCAGTACCGTCAATCTATATCTCACTGTATCGAATAAGATACATCGCCAAACTCGGTTCACATCTAACGCTACTGGTGATAGCAAGCTTATCACATAAAGCACATAATGTTCATAACAAACATAGTAATTACAATACAGGTAAGTGTAATATCCCCTCCCAGCCCAGAAGGCAAACGTCAAAATGAATATTTTGTATCTGTCCCAGTAATAGTGCTTCCTTCTTATGCGCAGGTAAATGTCAATTTCGCCAAGTTTCTCCAAAAACAACCGCATTTGACTCTTGAAAAAGAGAATGATTAGGACTGATGATGAGTACTCCAGAAGGGACCAGGTTTGAGAGAACTCCTGGATGGTGCAGCAAGACAATGTTGCAAATGAGACTATTGCAACCAGGGTGATACAATATATTTTGGCTGCAGTTTTTGATATTATGTTTTTGTTGTAGAAGTCAAAATTGTAGCCGAAAATAAGTAGGATTATCAACATTGGTTCGTAGAGGTGAATAATACTCTTGCCGTTCAAACCACCGACTTTAATTTTAGTTTTGAACACCATTATTTAATTTAATAACACACTTTAATTTAATAAAATTCGGAAGTCAAACGTGGTACTGCAAACGAGTAGTGAAATATGTATTAATATAAGTTTTATTGTAAAAGTCGACCAAATAGTTGAAAACACCGATGTTTCCGTTAAGGATGTTGCAATCGCCACTTATTACTTTCAAGAAATAGATCATGAATTTTTCAAATACTGGCATGATTACTGCGAAATGAACTTCCATAACGCCTGGTAATGGTCCTAGGTCTACTAAAAGAACAAATAATTAATGAAATGTATGTGATTAATTTTAGTGACAATATTTAATGAAGGCTTATTTAAAGTGGTTACCGCTGCCAAAGTCAGCAATACGACTCAAGTTCTTCTGTAATGAATTATATAAAAAAACAAGTATGCTAACTTTGTTAACAGCTTTGTGGGAAGCACAAAATCGTTGACAGGGTAATCATTTATGGATACCGTCATCGGGATAAATATTTGAGATGTTTTCCAATTATTTTGGTATATTCAATACAATAATCATTTAAAAAATAGATTATGGAATCATATAAATAGTTATTACCAACATAACAAACCAAAAATTATCTTGAAATTCCGCAGGGTTCCCGAGATCTAGTTATTTTTAAGACCACCATTTTATATTTGTTTTTATCGAGACTTTTTTAATAATAATAATAATAATAAATCATTTATTTCAGATACAAGATCCATAGAATTGTTAGTAGTACACAATAAATATTGTTAGTAAACACAAAAATAATTTAAATAATAACAATAATAATAATAACAATAAGACGCCTGTTAAGTAACTGTGTTTTTATAATTACAGAATTATAGCAAAAATGTTAAAAATCATTTATAAGATTAGATTTCTAAAACAAGCAGATAATTTAGTTCTTCAGAGCAAATTACAGCAAATATAAACTCTTAACGTCTCTGTATTAACGTATTCTGTAACCTGTGTATGAATAATTGAAATTAATATTCAGCATTGAATGTACAAACCATAGCTGAAACACATCAAAAAATGTCAAAGCTTATCGCGTTTCACACTGAAACGACGTGTGGTGACAAAATTTACAAAGGATCTGTTAATACTGCACCTACAATGTGGTTTTATTACAAAGGATCGACTGGCCTTTGGTCGTGATGGTGTTGATAACCAGACAAGTTATTGTGTTGGCATTAATATTGTGACGAAATACGTCAGATGTATATACTATTATGTAATATTGGTTATAAGTTATTTCATAATTGTAATATACAAGTTCCTATAGACCAGTAGAAATAGGGTTCGAACAACAAAAAAAATCGTTACAGCAATATGACAACAGGATATTGTTAAACAAGCTATTTTAAAAGAGGGAAAAAAATCGAACAGACTGTTGCTTTCCGGGGTGGTATGTGGTGAGTTTTTAGGGGATGAAACTAGTTTTTTGTGATTTATGGCTAAACTGTACATCTTATAGTGGCGTTTTAGCTAAGCGCTTCCGTGATTCAAAGCTTCAAGGGGCACGTTAAGATGTCGTTAGCTATGTTGGAGGCTTCCAGGTGGCTTGGAAATTCCGATATCAGATTTGGCCACGTACTCACATGAAAGAAGAAGACTTCTAGGGGCGAAAGTATAGAAGTCAATTTATTAGATTTTTAAATCAAGGATTTAAAGTTCAAAGTTTCAAAATTAAAGAAAGTTTTCACCTGCAATTCAACTCCTATTTTCGGTTTCCCATTAGGCAAATAATCAAAGGAAAGAAACAAAGATCAAACAGGATACAACAAACAGTAAAAGAACTACAGAACTACGAACTTTTTGACTCGACTACTATCCGAGATAGTGGACACGGAATTGGAATACGTGGGATTAACATGTAATGTTTCAATTTTTCTTTATATTAACTGTGTCTTATTTGTTACTATTTTTTTTTTTTCTTCTGTCACCTGTTACTGTCCTACCTATTTCTGTCGCCTACTATTGTCCACTTAATGTACCTACTTGTGTCGTGTCAAAATAAATGTTTTTCTATTTCTATTTCTATTTCTATTTCTACAGCCACTTACCCCAACAAAAACAACAATAAATTGAAAAAAAAAAGTATAAAAAGCGAAGTAAATTGTTTAAGACTGGCATTAGTCGCGTCGACAATCAACGTGCTTGCACTATTAAGTTGTTATAGCCTTGTGAATCTTACGGTGGGATGTCAGAAAATATGGATAAGACATAGAACAGGCGGACGAAAAAAAATCATAATAATAACTATAATAGACCCTACCACGCTTTGCCACCCTCCGCAAAGATTTGCACATGTTTTCTTGCAGTGGCGGGTATGTTACTGATGCGAAAATTGGATAAAAACATTGCGGGTTTGCTCATGCAATTTTTTGAGATCTTTTTGGGTTTTTGAACCGTGTACAAACCAATTTAACATTTTTATACATATATAATATAATAAGATATATATTCACGGAATTTTCCAAATAAGGGGCTTTTCATCTAGTCCCAAACTAAGCATAGCTTTTATAATGGAAATCAGATAACTGATACAATATACCTTACCTACTTTTTTACATAAATAATTTTATAATACAATATATTAATATCTACACACAGAATTTATATCAATGGTTGTCACAAAGGTTTGTCCTGGTTGAAAATCGAACCCACAACCAACTGAACTGTGAGGCCAGTCTTTTGTTTTGTTTTTGTCCGATAATTGTGTCCCATATCTTAATAATACCCTGAAAATCACTATGTTATATATTAACTTATTAATCAACAGTAAGATTGATAAGCCACTCGATAGTTTATGAAACAAAAAAAAATTTGAGGTATAATTTGGCGCCAAAAATCTGTCATTAAAAATTTTATAATTTTGATATAACCGGTGTATTTTTACTTAGTATATTTACTCGACTGTGGCAAAAGAAGTGTTAAGTTTTCGAGTGTATGTATATTTTTTTTGGCCCTCTCTGTAGCCTAATCGGCTTGATGAATTTTAGCTGGAAAGGCACCGTTAGATTCTTCGTAATTGTTACTTACAATACTTTGACGGCTCCGTGGCTTAGTTTAGTAGCCCTGCCTTCGAAGCGAGGGGTCCCGGGTTCGATTCCCGGCCGGGGCACACTTTGTGTGGTGAGCATGAAGTTTGTTCTCGGGTCTTGGGTGTTTGTCTTGTGTTTCTGTGTTCGTCCATGCCATCTGCGATACAAGGAATCCTAGTGCAGAGGTATGAGTGTGTTAAAGTTGTTTTTTTTTGTTTTAACAAATATATAACGCATCCATTCTTCTTTTGCTTAGAAGTTCTCTGCCACCTACCCCTCTTCTGGGTTGTCGTTAAGTTGAATGATTGAGAACTTACGCTTTCAACTTCATTGCTTTCAATTTGTCTCACCTACAGGGTGCTGACATTTTGAGATAGTAGTTTGCAAGCACTTTTGCTAATTGATACCATTTACGATACGAATTGCTAGAAGCATAGATTGTTCGTTTCTCTCAGTAGATCTTGTAAACTGTGGTTTTTACTTGAGTGAGTGTAACAGCATGTTAAGTATATATACTTTGATAGCTATAATAGTACAAAGATTATCATTACTATCAAGCTTTCTGGGTTTTGTGATGAATCAGAAAACTGACTTAATTTGATGAAACTTATTACCATACAGTGGGTACCATACAGATTTCAGCGCTGTAAGAAATTTAATGATCAATTTTCATTTTTAAATTACTATCCAATCATCATTAAAAATTTAAGTGATAAAACATTTAATTGCATGATAGTAATATTTGTAAAACTTTATGGCATTTTGTTTTAGATACTTTTTGACAATCATAAATCTTTTTTTTTTATTCATCCAAAAAGAACTTCTACACAAAAATCTTTTTTAGCTCTGATTTTTAAAAAGCTCATAAGAACGTGATTTTTTTCACAAATCAATGTATTTCTTGTAAGGGAATCACGTAGTTTTCTTGATAAGTTTATCGCCTGTTCTACAATAACTTTTTCCAACCCTCCATGGACACAGACTTTTATTGACGTAACATTTTGGTACAGCCTGTATCCATCAAAAGGAAATCGTCGAAAGAGAATCGCAGGTCGTATTGCTCAATGGAGTGGGCGCCGAGGCGCGCTCTTAATAATAATGTATTTCTTTATTGCATTATTTACGAGACGTGCACTCACTTGTGTTGACAAGATCTCACTGACTAAATAGTCAGTTGGATTCACTACCGACTAAATCCGAAATATGATTTCGGATTTAGTCGGTAGTGAATCCAAGTGAGTGCTTTGAGTTACGTATACAGAATGATAGAGAATCATTTTTATTTATACGTTAACCACTCTTATAGGAGCACTGTAATAGGAGGAAATCCTATTGCAGTAAGAGTGGTTTACGTATAAATAAAAATTTATCGCAAGTGGCACGCAAACTACACAAGACAACTTGAGAACAAGCTTTAAGTTCATTACACAAAGTTTTAACAAATAAATTTTGTTAATCTTTATTACTACACAAGTGCAAGAAAGATTTAAATCTTAGTTACCACACAATAAAACGGCATATTTTTTTATAATTTAATATATAAATTAAACAAGTGTTCATGGAGTAACTAAGAATAGCTTGTACTATGGGAACTACATAGATAACTGATAGAATACTTAAATAGTATTGTTTCTTGTAAATACATAGGAACATATTATAATACACAACAACGACAACAACAACAACAACGTTAACACACTCATACCTCTGCACTAGGATTCCCTGTGTCGCAGATGGCATGGACAAACACAGAAACACAAGACAAACACCCAAGACCCGAGAACAAACTTCATGCTCACCACACAAAGTGTGCCCCGGCCGGGAATCGAACCCGGGACCCCTCTTTCCGAAGGCAGGGCTACTACCAACTAAGCCACGGAGCCGTTACACATTAACACATATGTTTGTCACACAAATGCTTTTCGTGAGCGGGAATCAAACCCAAGACCTACAGCGCAGAAGGCAGACCACTGAGGTGTGAGACCAATTTAAAATAGTGGGGTAGTTGGGTTTTTGAACCTCCATCCAACCTCAGAATACATCGCTGCTTGGCGGCGGAGTACCAGATGTGGTGGCAGTACTTCTCCAGACAAAAGTTCTACTGTTTATTTAAGTAGGGACTCTGAGGGAACACACTTACTGACGCGTGCATCATGATTTTCCTAAGTCATAGTGTATATTTCATACCTAACCATCCCAATTACGCCTGCGACGTTGCCATGGTTACTAATCAGGGGCAGACAGACGGACAATACACGGATGTCCATATAATGATGACTATTATCCTCTGCAAGCCACTTGTGTTCATTGTGATACTGTATTCTGGGTAATTGTGTTTCGATACTTCAAGTACCTATTCAGTTACTGCCCTTTGTAGGATTTGTGATCAATTTATTGTAATACATCATTAAATGAGGAATCAATCTTAAACATTTATTGCTATTTGGGTACTGCATTTGCATTTTGATAATAGAACCTCAATAAAATTTGCTTGTATATCTTAAAAATCCTCTTTTGTAATTAACGATAAAATAAAAATATCAGAATAATGAAAAAAGTATTAAATCATCTAACCAACTTAACATATAAAAAAGTGGTTGTAATTAGTTAATAATGCAAGATAATATAGTAAGTAATTAAAGGTGCCATTTCACCCAAAACAACAAGTAAGTAGATAAATCTGAATTTTAAAATGAAATATTTATGATAAACAGATTATTTTTTATCGAGTAAGTTTTAACTTCAAGTTGCTCAAATATGTTATTTTTTACTTGGAATTAAATGTAATACCTTACTAAACTAAGTAGTTTTAAATTACAGACTATATAAAAGTGGCGTTTAAACAATCGACAACTGAAACCAAATTGCTGTAATTTTTCGTACTAAAAATGTAACGGACCGTCAAAGTCGAATAGCGCTTTTTTATCACAAAAGAACTATTTCCACTCGAGACAATCCCTACTCAAACCGTCTAAAACGGAGATACTCGTATTTTCGACAAACGAACGAGTAGTACGAAATTACCGTAATATTCTGCGGTGCAGTATTACGCAACTCTCAGGATCTGTCAAAATCATGTTCAAAGTTAACTTTTGAATATCCATTGAATTCTTAGAAAATATAGAAAATGTAAAGAATATAGAAAATATTCTTAGAATATTATTATTATTATTTTTTTTTAATTAAGTATGTTCCTTCAAGACCACCTTCAAGATCACGCGTTTTATTATTAATCTTGGCGATTGTTATCCTATGTGTCGAAGGTTCAATATTATTTTCTTACAATCTCTTACCTGTAGACGAATTATATAAGTATAATTACTATAATGTCGCTAGCAACTAAAACGATAACCGCTACCGTTTTAGTTTTTGGCGAAGATGACTGAAATGGCATCAAGTTTGGCATTGAGAACTTAAGGACACTTGAAAGTTACGAATTATGATAAAAATTATAATAATTCGTATCTAATAAAAAATAGAGTTGGCAACACACGAAAAAAAAAGATTGCTCTATGAAATTTCTTATATCATAGAACCCCAAATTGTGTTATGCTATATAATGCTTCGGAAGTACTCAGTGCTCAGTTCACCTCTTTATTCTTTTCAGTGAATTTAATAGTAAAAACCCGCGGTCAGCGGACAAAGAAAGCGAGCCAGTACAATTTTATACTTCAGAAAGAAGTGCTGGATTACGATAATGCATGGTAGAAGTTTGGATATGGTTGTTGTGCTATATCTATTTAACTAGAATCTCATAATACGCTCGCATGCTCTCATTTTGATTTATCCAAATGATACTAAAAGTCAAAGTCAAAAGTCAAACATTTTTGAAACACATGTACAAAATCCTTCGTACATGTGTTTAAACAATAAATTAACTTTGAATGACTAACTGAATTTTAAACTTGTAGTTTTCTAGTAGAATGAAACCGAACGAATCCTACTACTATTATAAAGGCGAAAGTTTGTAAGTATGGATGTATGGATGTATGGATGTTTGTTACTCTTTCACGTAAAAACTACTGAATGGATTTGAATGAAACTTTACCACAATATAGCTTATACATCAGAATAACATATAGGCTACAGTTTTTGAGGTTTCTATAAAATCTATATATATTATATAAAAGAAGTCGTGTTTGTTACAACACTTATAACTCGAGAACGGCTGGACCGATTGCCATGGTTTTTGATTTGTTGGATTTGTTTCCGTCCCGAATAGCAGAATAACTATTAAAACATTGGAAAATTAACGAAAAAAATAAAATCAATTTATCCCCGTATTCTCCACGGGAACGGGAACTATGCGGGGCGCAGCTAGTTTACGAATAAATTAATGAATACTTCATTAATTAATAAAATTTACCTTTTTTTGTATGTGAATAAGCGACGGAACGAGCTGAGGGCCCACCTGGTCGGTGGTAAGTGGCGACTCCCGCCCATGACAACAGTAATGCGACTCAGTATAAGATTTGGACATTACACTGAGTTGGATATTACATCCTGCTGCGTCGCCGTAGGGCCGCCAGTGTTGTCAGCTGTGCCGTTGACAACCACTGTGTTGCCTTGACAATGTCTAGCAAACGTAAATTGTATCAAAAAAATTATGAATTAACACATTACATAAAAAAAATATGTTTAAGTACAAACTTAATTATGTTACCATAAAATACCACATCTACACTATATTATCCACTTACTACATCTTGGTAGCTAGTCATGGTCATTGCCAGTTTCAGTACTTTAGCATCCACCACAAAGCTTTCAATTAAAACAAAAAAACGAAGACACTATAATCTGTCTGGTGCACACTTCCCGTTTGACTTTATCATTTTAGATTTCCGCTTTGAGGGTTTTGCACGAAATTAATAGAAAAAGTATTTATGCACACACGGATATTTATTACAAAACTCAAAGCAATCGTAATCCGTGAAAGGAAAGAAGCGAGAAAGTTTATTAAATGTGTTGAACGTAATTTTTAGCTAATAAAGTCAAAAGTCAAAGTCAAAAATCTTTATTTCCGTTAAGAATTAAACGGGTATAAAAATGTGATTAAAAAAATGTAGCTTTATGAGTTTTTAGTGAGAAATTTAGGAAATTTTAATGCTAAATGTTTAAAACTCTACCTTAGTTACATTAGTTACTAATGAGTCAAATTATTAATGCTAGGCATTACCAATTAAAATAATTCAACTCATTTGAAAAAGTCTGTATATACAATGTCATCTATGGTGGCAAATAGTTATCGCACACAACAACAGACTTCCATTCTTTCATCCCTTATTTCTCTTAGAGGGTACATTCTGTCATTTTAAAAAAGAAACATCCTAATTGGTATACAACGGGCGAAGAAAAAAATTACAGGATAGCATAAAGTGCAATTTAATTTACTTGCATCTGTTAAGCCGATTATAATAAAATTTCTATGGGAACAATCTGAAAGACATAAAAAAAGGATTTTCACGTCGGTACCGTACCAGCCTCTAATGCTCCCACTGCAGGGACACCGGCCTACTCTCGATAATTGAGAGTGAATGGGCTCTGATCTACCACGGGAGCCCAATCCGGATTGGTAGATGTCACATGTCGTCGAATTTTTGGTTCTTAGACATGCCGGTTTCCTCACGATGTTTTCCGTCACCGTTTTGAGAACGTGGTATTGTGCACATAAATTTTTCAAGTGAAAAAACTCATTGGTGCACGTGTGGGTTTGAACCAGCGACCTTCAGATTGAAAGTTGTCGTCTGTGCCCCTTGGCCACCACGCTCTCTTCACGTCGGTGGATAAGCTGAATTGAAACTTTTATAGGAATAATTTTACCTCATGTAAATTACTAGTAAACTACTCTATAAACCAGTCAATGTTTTTTTGGAATTTAAAAGCAGTTTGACGTCACCTTTGTGACCATTGCCCCGGTGAACTCTCAGGAAAAGTTCTTTCGACTAATAAATAAAGTCGAATAAAAACAATGAGGGCAGAGAGTAATGATCCTGAACAGGTCCAATGAATGTTTCACTTCAGGAATATGTATACAGAGATGATACAACGATCAGAAAATAAGAATTAAAAAGGTGGGGTTCGTACTCGCTTGGAGCGCTACATCGGCGATTGTACTGTTAAAAAAAACAAAGTATTCTCTTTAAAATACTTACATATAATAATACAAACATGACCTGTGAATTTTTTTCAAGATTTTTTTAAGAGTCAAGTGTGGCCTTAACGGCTGGTTAGTAATTACATCAAGAAGAATTTATCATTTATATATAGCCTCGGCAAATTTTTTTTTCCCTTATTGTGTGTATTTTACTAGAAAATAATAATTGTTACTTGCGAATCATGATTAGTGAGCAAAGGCCAATCTTCCTTCTTTTCACTCCTTACGATTTAAATTCTCATTAAATCTGTGATTTGTTTATTGAGCTAACATATATGTATCTATTATAATTGTCTGTATTGATGAATCAAAGGTTTTTTCTTAGTCTACAAGTCAATTTCTAAGATAAAATAATGATTTATTACAATGTCTTCAGACATTATCCCTGATGATGTATCCCGAAGAGGTGGTATTATCAGCTCTATAAGATGGTACCCGTTCACCACCGCTGTCTCAATCGATCCAGCGTGATGAGACCAGATAAGGCGCAGACGGGATTGGCCGGTAGTTTTTCTTGCCTTATTTATTGGACTGACAGACAGACAAATGTGGGCAAACGTACAAATGGGACAGGTTTTTTCTTGATCTTGTTACGTTTGATTAGGAAGAGTGAATTGGATGTTTTTTGGCTGAAATATAATGTTAGATTAGTCACGTAATGGACTGGAGTGGGTTTTGATTGCTTTTCGTAGACGTCTACGGGTCTACGTAGCCGTAGCTAAGGCTACGACGTAGAATTGTTTGTCGCAGTACAACTTGATACATTAAGGTGTTATATATATAGCTTGGTTAAGTTCTTAGCATCATGTAGGGGGTACATGTAGGGATATTACAGGGTTCTCAACTACGGACGCGAACAACTGGTCCCCCCAAAATGTCTGTCCTACTCTTAAAAGCTCTTTTATGCCATAGGTGAGACAAAACTTTCAAAGAATATTTGTTGCTAAATATAGTAGCATGAATCCTCGGTGTGTGTTTGAAAATAGGAATACATTCTTATATCGGCTATATATTATTTTCGTGATGGATCTGCATATTGTGAATCGATTTTGGAGATTCGTTTCTATTAAATATAATTTACCTAGAATCAATAAAAAAATTAATTATTATAATTGAATTGAAATTGCATTATCCGTAATGGTTCCGTCTAGGATGATAGGCGCAACGTGGTGCGACGTAGGTCTTCTCATACTTCGGTCGGGGAGAACCTAAGTCGTATTGCTTTTGTCTGTGGGTGGCGGTAACATCAGGGCCGCCACAGCAACCACATAAAAATAACAAAAAAAAAGAAACGAGGGTTTAAATCATGCGCGGAAATAAGTATAGCAATGGTAATAATATTGAAAACTTCTACAGTACTAGTATGGAACTAGTACTATTTCTTTCTTTAGTTACTTCTTTCGGGCAATTTGTAACGAGCATAATATGTTCGTTACAAATTGCCCGAAAGAACCGCAACAATTCGAAACACCCAAATGCCCCTTGAATTATGCATGCCACAGCCAGGGATCAAGACCTCTAAACAAGATGTCCAACAGAGCGGCCACTCAAATGGACCTTGTGGCCACAATGTTGAGAACCCTTTACCGTGGTCAATATTTACGAGTATCCCAACAAATTTTGCCTGTACAACAGCCAAGCAGGTCCCAACCTTATTGACTGCTATGTAAAGAATTTTTTGAATGCATCATATTTCCTCTGGTTTGAAAGGTGTTGAACTATTAACAACCTAATTTTTGATGAGTTAAGAGTGATTTTTGGGTGTTGTGAAAGTGATTTTGAGTGGCTTTTTGCGAGTTCATTTGCGTGTCGATGAATTTCGATCTGTTTTCGATATTTGATTTTTTTATACAAGGTGGTAAAAAGTGTACTCCTACACTACCTTTTATGGCTTTAAATCGAACCCAAAAATACGCGAGACTTTCAAAAAAGGTCGCTAAAATAAAAGATTAATCATATTTGGAGTTGAACCAGCGACTTTTAGAATAAAGTCAGCGTCTGTACCCTGCTGCTCTCGAGTAGTATTGTACTTTAATTGTTATGTTGTGGAAGGGTGCGGGTGGCGGTAAATATAAAGGCGTGAAATATTACATAATGAAACGGGTGCATGCCAATTGAGTTTTCCTAATAGTCTTCTTCTATGCTTATTATCTGACTTTCTTATATTATTATTTTTTCATCCTCGGTTCCGTGACTTAGTTACCTGCCTTAGAAGCGAGGAGTCCCGGGTTCAATTTCCGGCACACTTTGTATGGCGAGCATGAAATTTATTTTCGTTTCTTGGGTGTTTGTCCCTGCCATCTGTGTCACAGGAATGATTATAGTACATGATTATGAGTGTGAAAACTTTTTTGTAACGTTACATGTTCTGTTTTCGTATGTGCTTTTTATATGACGCCATTATTAATTTGTGTATTTTGTCTACCGATTAAAATAATTTATAATATAATATTTGTGATGCGATGGCGAAAACTAACAATGTGCCGACTTATCTTCCTTTATCTTTATCTTAATCGTCTTTATTGGGCCAAGAAGTCGAATCACAAACATACAAAAAATTAAACCTCCTTATTTGAAATCGATTCAAAATGTCTCACATCAAGTGAAGCGCCAAGATGAAAGAGTTCAATATTTCATTTGAAACTCAAACTCGATATAGAACTTGCGATCCCAGAAATCATTACCCATTGTCTCATAATCCGCGCTTGAATATTTCACGTTACGAGGAATCGCAGTAAAATCTTTATGGGTATTGCGTCACGTCTCCTTTATGAGTCCTGATCCGTGTGGATGGAACGGCGTCAAATGGGAAACGAGGCGGATTCTTGCTCCATAGTTTAGGAGATGAGATGCTTATGGATGCATATTTTTTGAGACCGCGGCTCAAACGCGGGTAGTTCTTCTACGTGAGTAAGTGGCGAACTCTGGGGTAGAAATTTCTAAGGCCTCTAACATGGCTTATCATCACATCTTAAGGTGCCTTCTGTGCGAAAGCGATCAGTTCAAATGCTACTCATCGATCGCCATCTAAATTCACAAACAAACTGAGCTATGAGCTCATTCCTGTATGTACGAGTATGTATGTTTGTCCACGTATTTCCCCGAAACTATTTGTCGGATTGTGATCATAAATTTTTCAACGATATTTGTCCCTTTTTTATCCCGTTTCAATGCACATTATCCCTTTCTTACATGCTCAAGAATCTTAGCAATGGGCTGAATAAATTAATTGAATTAACATTAAAATTAAAGACAATATTTTAAATATATTTCCATTCTCTCAATATATGTAGCGTGTTCGAAGAATAGAAAATTTATTCAGAGCAGGTGATCCATCCAATACCTTTTTATGTCTCTCACAATTTTATATAAGAAAATTTCATCGTTTTTACATCACCTTGGCTATTTGAATCGGTGTTTTTAGTGTTACAGTCAAAGTCAAAGTCAAAAATCATTATTATTCGTGTTACCGAGATATTTACCATGATTTGTGAGTTTTGTTGACTCCCGATGCCCGGGACCATGACGCATGTAACTGCATCAAAATATCGAAATATATATAAAAATCTTTATTTCCGTTGTTTTCTTAAAAAATATTTGGAAATAAATATTATTTTCTTATTTGTAAAATATTTGGGCTGTCGTGGAGTAGAGCGATATCACACCATGGATTTTTATCATTTATATAATTATTAACTGAGTAGTTCTCTTTATTATATTATTTATAAATGTGAAAACTTGAGATGGAGAAGGCTATGTTTGTATGTATGTACTCTCGCTTTGTCTATTGTAATATAGAACACAAATAAGCCACCAAAAGGCATCATTACAGGGCGATAACTTAAAATGGTGTCGGAAAACATCCGACTAAGATGGATGCACCGGAACCGGAAATGGTCCCAGATCGGCGCAGGATCTACCCGTAACAGATTCATTTTTCACTTGTACTGATGCGAAATGCCCTTACAATGTACGTATGTTTAGCGGATGAACTACTCATGTCCTTTTAATCCCCTCGGAAAGTCCGCTTAATATTTTTTTCAGTCTGTATAAAATTTTTTTTTATATAATATATAAATGATATATAAATATAAATGAGTTGAAGATACCCTTATTTTAGCTGCCATTAGCGGTTATAGTGAGATTTTAGTTATAGTTCCATATTGAATTCTAGTCTTTTTAACGATCCTAAGTGTTTTCGAATTAATTTGCAGGTATGTAATTACTCACAGTTTGACAGAGCCTCTTCATTAGATAGAAAATAGTAATATTAATTAACATGCGACCTATTTATCTAATTATATTGTAATGTTTTATTTATTAGTATCTCAGTATTCCAGTAAACCTTTTTGGTTATAGAAGGTATTTTAATTGGACGTAAAATTAATATAATATTATTGAACATAATATCAATTTCAAAGTTTTATAATCGGCATTCATCTGCTTAGTTTTTGAGATTCATTGTTACAAACATGGGTCAAATTTTGTCCGCTCATAAGGCATTGCATCGCGCTCACAAAATCATTTGCTCTGAATGATGTGAACGCCCCTTAAAGCCTGATGTTGTATTAAGTGTTTGTAATGTGATACATCATTGTCACTCTTGGGTCAGCGCCTATTCAACCCTCTAGTCTCTTCCATTTATATTTATCTGATGGTATGACTTGCCAATCGTTATAAAAATTAAATGAATCAGTTATGAAAATGTGTGCCTATAAATAAAAGGTATTTATTTCAAGTATCACAGGTCATATTAGAAAACACACAAAATAATCTTAAAAACTAATAGGATTGCTGAGAAGGTAGCGTTCACAGCAGTGACTGGTGTACAAGCAGTCCACCCTCCCAGCTATCATTGCCAGAACTTTGTTGGAGCTAACTCACAACCTGCGCACCACGGATTGCACATATGTGTTGCGCCTATGTGCAATTCTATAATGCTGGTTGGTAATTACTACAGCAGTTTCCCTAACCTCAGCTCAGATGCTAGTAGCTTTACTTTCTAAGCTGTGTAGGTTCACCAGAACACATTTGTGTGTCAAACACAGATGTTTGTTCTGTATGTGTGTTAATATGTGTTATAATAATGGACCTCTATTTATATTTATATATCATCACTGGTTGGCAGATTACCATGTGGCAGAATACCAGATTACTTTAGTACCACCCTTCCACGCAACTGGACCAAGATCCCCCCTTACTTTTATCCGATTAGATTGCCACTTCAAAACTAAAGTTTAGGTCAGTTTCTGTCTCATTAGCTTCCCGGGATCATTACCTCCATCAAGCTGCAATTGTTCCAGCGTCTCAGTTCCATCATTGTTTTACTGCTTTTGTTTCGTGATGAAATTGTATCTTGCAGTGAAAACTGTTGGAAATTATGGCCGAAGTTCAGACGAACGGAAATGAGGTTTGCTGTGGGTGATTCATAAGAATCTTAACTTTTTATTCGATACTTATATTGCAAATATATTATCAATATGTCTGTTCGCAATAAAGTTGGTAACGAGTTATTTTTGACTAGCCTTACTGTTCGTAGTAGCTGTACTGGAGGAGGGTTCGATTCCCACCCAAGACAAGAATTTGTGTGACGAACATAGATGTTTGTTCTGTGTCTCGGTGTTAATAAAATATGTATTATATTAGCAAAAAAAAAAATTGTATAAGTACTCCATCAGTGATCTGAATTCCATTTTGCTTTGTTTAGTTTGGGGCTAGATGGCATTGTGTGAAATTTCTAATATTTCTCATCTGATATATTTAACGATATAAATTATTCACTACAAAATAATTTTGAATGGAGTTAAAATATATATAAACGGTAGACCGATTCATTGAGTAAGATCCAAGCGGTCGGTCGGAGAGAGGAATTTCCTGGCTATGCTTGCCGTGTCCAGGAGTCGTGTACCGCCTTTTGTATCTGGCCCTTGATCCAGCTGCCTACCCAGAGCCTCTTTAGATTTTTGGTCTAGCCTCTTCGCTATAAGTCTGTTCACCGAAACGACTATCGGGATATAATTAGTAGGGACATTTCATACAATCATTGATCCCGTCGACAGAAGAGATTTTGTTGTAAGAATTTCATATTTGGAACCGGAAGTGGCGTCATTATCATAATACAAAGGTACCTGACACTTCCACATCCCACCTACCCATAACTCATGACTGGAGGAGGGCCGGAGTGCCACAATGATTTACACCCTCTTGTTCGATGCTAATCGAGTGCTAAGTAGCATCCTTGATTTATGGTGCAGGATTAAAGTATAATTATTTTGTGCCACCCCTGTATAACCAGCAGGTTCGTTAAGCAGTAGAGAAACTTCTGTACTGTGACAATCTTGCTTTGGCCATGCCTGATTAATGAGGACTAATTAAGCGCTTAAGCGATTAAGGCTTAATCAGTCTTAATATGGAGTAAAACAGTGATGGACAGAGTCGTTGGGACTATTGCTGAGGTAATAATAATATTCTTTTGTGTAAGAGCGGCCAACCCTGGTGTAGGAGTTTTCAAGCCGCCTGAATGCCTCCGACATGGCTTAACGACTAGTAAATAATAAATAAATAAATAAACATTATTTATTGACGTTATAAAATTATACTAGTATAGCAGAGACCGATGTATTAACGAACCCTTCGAAGCATGAAAGCGTTCAAGTACCAATTAATGGTCACCCATCCAACAACTGACCGGGCCGAAAGTTGCTTACCTTAGATGATAATAACAATAGTATCTTTTTATTCAGGCATTCAAACAAACCATATATTTAACTGCTAATAACAAGAAAATAATATGTATAATTTTTTTTTATGTATCCATTGTTTTGTTGTTTTTTTTTTCTATTATGTATATACATTATAGAAAAACAACACATACAATTTTTTCTTGCACTATTTTTCCTTGCGGTTTTTGCCCGGTCTACCAAGAGCGGAAACCTGTAAACGTTTCAGAAACTGATTAAAAATTATCAATGAAATCGGTTATTAATTGGTGAAGATATCAACTAACAATAACAAATTCAAACTTAAAATCATACATTTACACATTTAGGTACTAGCACTAAAGAGTTGTTGATTGAAGATTGTTATGACTTTTGTTACCTTACACAAGCGAAACATTCAGGAACCAAAAACTATCTTCGTGTTCATTACACGATTGCAAGGAGCAAGATCCTGTTACAAACAATTTAGTTACGATTCTTATGATTACGTATATCTTTATTATCAAAATATAAATCTTAATATATATAAATTACGTGTCACGATATTTGTCCGCGATGGACTCCTAAACTACTTAACCGATTTTAATCAAATTTGTACACCGTGTGCAGTTTGATCCAACTTGAAAGATAGGATAGCTCACATCTCAATTTATGATCGCAATATTATTTTATTGCAAATTATAATATTGTATCATATGACAAAAACGTTAACCGCAGCAACGCGTGGCCGGGTCAGCTAGTATTATATATGACAAGCTACATTGCATTCAGCATCGAGTAGTAACGAATTAATTATTAAAAAAGATAAACAAACAGACGTTATAGGTTTAGTTATAAATATCCCTAAACATTTTTCTAAGAAACCTTTAAAGAATCAAAATGTGAAAGTACGTACCTAACCATTTAATAAAAAAAACTTCGTAAACTTGTCTAGGATATAAACACGAACGCTCCTAGATCTTTACACTGATACTAAATTCCCTGCAGAAAACTCCAGCGCTAGTTGTTATACTCTTAGTTTAGTTTACTTATTCATTGCAGCAATAAAGCTAGTGTGAAGAATGTCTTCAGTAATTTAAGTTTTTCACGACTACCGTAAAACAAAGTCATTATAAAAACTAATAAGTTTGTACGCGAGCTGCCTTGTTAAGGAGAGCTGTGAAATTGTAGAGATGTTTTGTGGAAATGGACAAAACGTGTTACGACATGTTTAGTAGTATAATTCTTAACTTACGAGTAATCGTAGAAATATAACTCTTTATTATATACACCATGTTCATAAAACAAATTGATAATAAATAATAAGTTCGTGGTGGCACAAGGTTCTCTCAGAGATCGCTTTTAGCAATAAGGCGTATCGCTAAAAGTGATGTCTAAGGCAATTGAATGGAGTTAAATAAATAGAATGATATATTAGTTGCAGTGTCAAAATTAATTCCAAAGGGGAATAAAAGCTTACCAACAAAAAAATGTGGGAGAGTTTAAGATGTCCAAGGTTTTATTGCAGAAAATGCTGTTAGTTTAACTTTTCTAGCTCTACATTGTCGTGGTGCAAAGCGGGTAGTTCTACACGTTTGTGTAGCGCGATGGTCGCGGCGTGTTGTGAGCAATCAGCCATTTTACTGCGCTTTGTCTTCTTAAATCGCCACACAGACACAAGAACACACTCGGGTTACGGCCGGCGAATTTAATATCTGTGTAACAAACTTGACTGAGTAATAGTTTTGACTACATCTATGATGTACACGCTCCGACCGAAAATGGTAAAAACTTTTAGTAGCCATGCGTTGATTTGCTAAAGGTACCTAGCCATTGCTCTGCTCGGCCAACGTAGATTCTATACAGTTAAAAGCATCAAACGCATCGACATTAGCTGGAATATCCAAAGGTAGTATGTCCACCAGTATCAGATTTTTGCTGGTCGTAAAGCCAGTGTGTCGCAAACAGTCGTATTGTGTAAATGGCCCGGAATAGGATTTAGTCACTCACTGGACACTGATTCCGGATTAGATTGCGGAAGGAATTTATTTTGGTGGTGTTTAGACGCCTCGAGAAATCTGGAAACAAGATTATAGTATAAAATAATGAATCAAGATAGGTATTAAAAAAAAAACTTTCAGATCAGCAGCTGCATATATCCATATTCATATTTATATACTTTATTTGCCGTAGGAACATTAAGAGTTCCTTAATGTTCCTCCCTTGGTTTCGTCCTATACACAATTAATAAGTTGCAGTACATAAGCCTTATCAATTTTATAATAGTATAACTAACAATAAAATTTAATTAATTATGTTTTTTTTTTTGTGTATCACTACATAGTATAAAACAAAGTCGCTTTTTTTGTCCCTATGTCCCTATGTATGCTTAAATCTTTAAAGCTACGCAACGGATTTTGATGCGGTTTTTTTTAATAGATAGAGTGATTCAAGAGGAAGGTTTATATGTATAATACACAAGCAAGTCACCGCGGCTTCGCACGGGTAGTTTCTGATACGATACTGATGCTTTACTAACCGTGCGAAGCCGGAGCGGGTCGCTAGTAATATATAATTTGTTTACATTTCAGCTGTTTTTTTGCACCATATAAATCCTAAACGGGTTTGACTTGGTGCTCACATTCGCCTTATTACACATAAAATGTAGCGGTGGCAGTGCTACCTTGTTATTGAATAAAAAACTACAAATAAAAATAACAATAGACAATTTCGTAGCTGTATAGGGGCCTTGTCAATTATAAATATATATAGACGGCTCCTTGGCTTAGTGGTAGTAGCCCTGCCTTCGAAGCGAGGGGTCCCGGGTTCGATTCCCGGCCGGGGCACACTTTGTGCGTTGAGCATGAAGTTTGTTCTCGGGTCTTGGGCGTTTGTCTTGTGTTTCTGTGTTTGTCCATGCCATCTGCGACACAGGGAATCCTAGTGCAGAGGTATGAGTGTGTGTGTAAACGTTTATGCGCTTTTAAATAAAATCATATGCATATAATTTGCACTCCTCATTTTCCGCCGTGCCTTCAACCCTCAAATACCTTATTTGTTTCAATTACACAAGAGCACTATTTTCGATTATCTGTCTGCCAGTGTAGGCACAGAAATTGGTTTGCGTCGGCCTATCAGCGAGACAATTATTTTCAGCTGGGCTAAAGGGGTGGCTTCGAAACGCATCATTGTTGTCCGAATGGATGATGTCATGCAACTAAATACAAACAATTAGCTGATTTAAAAATTGAAACAAAAAACCTTCTTTATTACCTACATCCCTTATTTATCATCCACAAATAAAGGATAATACCATTATATCAAAGAAAAATTCACATTGATATACAATGGGCGAAGAAGAATGTCACAGGAAAGAAAAATACGCAATTTCTACAATTTGGATGACAAGTTTTGGTCCAGTTTAAAAAAATCTATGAGACCAATCCAAAAGCACATCCTATCGAACAAATTTCGAAAAATTATTTTTTCCAGTTGGTTGATAAATGTAGCAAAACAGAGGTAACAAACAAAAAAAAATACAACCGAATTGTAACCTCTTCTGAAAGTCGGTTAATTTAAGTAAATTTTATTTTTAAATCATTCAATTGTTATGAATGAAAGTATTGAAGTCGGTTTTTTTTAACATTAACTTGTTTGAAATTAATTAATTGACTGCAAAAAAGGAGGAGGTTCCAATTCATCGGAATCTTTTTTTATGTATGTATTATTGATTACTCGAAGACGCCTGAACCGATTTGGAAAATTCTTTTATGTTTGTTTGTTTTTGCTATGTAGTTCCTGGGTATTTTTTACGGCGGTGTTTTTTATTTAATAATAATTTATTTAATTTCAGCGCTTTGACTATTTTCAGAAATTTGTTTATTATTCGCCTTGGTGCGTTTTCTGTGTATTGAACTCGTGATACATAGAGCCCGGGCAGGCCAACCAACGAATGCTTTATCAATATTGCGTGAAACCGTCCCGCAAAGCCAGCTAAATGCAAATCGCTGATAATCCATTAGTGCCTAGCATTGTGTACTCTACACGTACAGAGAACAGTGTACACTTCGCAACAATGTAGCCTGGTACGGGGTCACTAATGACCCCTCACTGCCACTATTACGTCACAGAGGAAAACAATCAATTTTGTGACCAACCAACAAGCAGGTGGTCACTTTTTTAGGATGCAGTACACAACGGCACAGGAAGCCTTTAAAAAAAAAAAAATAAACGTTGACACACTCATACCTCTGCACTAGGATTCCCTGTGTCGCAGATGGCATGGAAAAACACAGAAACACAAGACAAACATCCAGGACCCGAGAACAAACTTCATGATCACCATACAAAGTGTGCCCTGGCCGAGAACTAAAAATGCAGTCTTCCTTCTTTGTTTAGTAGCACGCCAGCGCTAACGCCTGTTAATCTGCCAACAAGCATCGGTGCACGCGCAGTGCTGTTTCGGTGGAAGGGTGTGGGTGCCAGTGAAATCACATACGCGTGAGACGTAACATCCCCGTCTCGATTAACGAGAGCAAATGAGTGCGACTGAAGTATAAGAAGACCTTTCTTATACTTGGGCAGGGAGGACCTAGGTCGTATTGCCATTGTCATGGGTCGAGGGGGGTCTCCAACTCGTCCCGCCACATTTGTCACATAAAAAAAACTGTGTATTGAACCGTAAAAGTCAATTTATTGTTTTAAACCGACGGAAGAGATTATCAATTCGTGTGTATTAGTCAAAGTCAAAGTCAGAGTCAAATCTTTATTTCCGTTGAATTCTTAAAAATTACTTGAAAACGTTAATTTTTTTTTTGTTTTTTAATAAGTACCTACCTACTAGAGAAGGCATTCTTAAAACTAAGTTAAGCGCTTGACCTTCCATGGGGAAGAATACCCTGTATTTTTTATTTAGTTTGCTTATATTATGAATATGATAGTTTATGATAAGTTTTAGTACAACAACTATAATACTTACATGGTATTTAATCAAAAAATAGTCAGCGCTTTTGCAAAATTTTCGCTGCACCCCGAAATAAATAAAAAGATTATTGCCGTAGTCATCAGGCGCAATCATCCCCCGATGACGGAATCATGGCGATGACGAAATAACTAGATTAGGTACCGTCTAGCTACCAATCTACCCTAACTACAAGTACCTATTCTCTCTGCCAGCGATAATAGTGAAACTATTAATTCAGCAGAATGATACAGCGCTTATATAAAGCGATTGATCTAAGAATCGAAAAAATAGCTTTCCATTTTTTTTATTCATATCCCTATTTTTCAGAAATTGTGACCATGGCGGTAGGAATATGGTATCATCCCTTTTTTATGCTATAAAGCATGTGGAATTTTGGAGCTTGTAAAGTGGTTACTGCCGCGCAAGAAGTATAAGACAAAAAGTAAGTATGAGAAAACCTAAATTGCATTGCGTTTCACCCGTCACTCTGAGATGGGGATAAATTACCTGGATTTTCACCGGCACCCACACCTTTTTATCGGAACACAGCAACACAATTGGACCACTGCTTGGTGGTGGATTATGTGCGGTAGCAAACGATTACCATGTGTTTCAGGACGAACTTGTCACAAGTTCTTCTGCTACTTTGGGTTGCTCCATTTGCATTGGAGCATATGTGTAGGGTCTTTGAGGGTATTCGAGGGTATGCGAACAACATGTCCCCAAATACAAAACAGTAGCATTAAAATCGTAATCATAGAAAACCGGTAAGAAACGTCTGTAACAATGTTTTTTTATTGAATCGGTTTATCGACACATATTTCATGATTGTTTTAGATATATATTTTAATTTAAATTTAATGTTGACTTTGATATTCGTTTAAATTTTGAAAATGAAATGACATGTGAAAATTGCAAATTTTCAAGCACTCATATTTTAAATAAAATCCAGCGAAACAAAACAATTTCACCGAACAATCCAGCGCTGCGAGCGCTTTACGGGCAATGGACAAATTTTTAAACTGATTCCCTGTTCAGCAGAATCTAATTAGCAGGAGCCGTTTAATTAAAACTGAATAGTTTCATCAGACCTGCGCAGTCATCATTCGTGCGATTAAATATTTTACATGGTTTCCTATAGTGCTTTCCGTTTTCAATATTCAATTATTTATTGCATTTCACGTGGTTATTTAGTTGATAACACAATAGAAATAGTTTTTTTATTGAATTGAATTTATATTATATATGAACCATTGTTGGGGTATTGCAATAGGAAGCAAACCGAGGTATTCTTATATCTCACTCTGAAATCAAATAAATATGAAGTTTAGTGGATCAGATGTTTCACATATGTTGAAAAAAAAATTCTGCTGGATCTATAGATAGCCCTATAGATCGGTCTTTGAACGACTCAATTATTAACCCCAATATAAATATTAGTAATAATATCAAAGCGTTATGAAATATTAAAACATATCATAGGCATTTAAAAGAATTAACATTGTGTTTTGTACACTTCGAGACAAGATGAAAGACAGTGGGAACGTAATTGCGTTACCGCTTGTCGGCTGAAATGTGTATATACTCAACAAAATTTCCTCAAACATGGATTTTAGACACCCAATTTTTAATTTGTAGTTAGGCATTCAGCTCATCCGAACAACTTTAAGAACATAAAAATAAATCTCTGAGTGGTGGAACCCACCCTTAAATCTTGAGACGTATCTTTCATTCTTTGTAGAATATGTCAAGTAGTAATTTTCTACCTATTATCCTCTTCAATTCTCCCTATTCAGAAAGAAGCTACCTCAATCACTTTGAAAATTGTGTCTTACTCTTCACTGTTGAAGATTTAAGAAATAGACAATTATTTTGGATTGACAAGTTAAAAGCGGATAAGATTTTGCCATTCCTAATGATTTTCACTCAAACAGAAATTGTTGAAAAATAAAAAATGAAATGAGAGATTTCTGGTAAGGTAACTGAGAGGATAGGTTTTGCATAATTGCTAAACTTGATAATAAGAACGCATGATCACGTAGGGATATGATGTATTAAAAACATAACGTCACGGTTTTAATTCATTTAGTAAGATTTGACTCCGTGGCTTAGTTGCTAGTAGCCCTGCCTTCGAAGCGAGGGGTCCCGGGTTCGATTCCCGGCCGGGGCACACTTTGTGTGGTGAGCATGAAGTTTGTTCTCGGGTCTTGGGTGTTTGTCTTGTGTTTCTGTATTTGTCCATGCCATCTGCGACACAGGGAATCCTAGTGCAGAGGTATGAGTGTGTAAACGTAAATTTTGACTTTGACTTGGAGTTTCCAGAATGGATAAAAAAAATGCATACGAATAAAAAAATATATATTTGATAAATTTCTGTTCCTGTTTTCTTATATCAGGAATAACCGCCTAACATATCACAGGAAGGTTCACAATAATCTGTCGATTCCGCCCTGCCTTAGACATTTGCCACCCCACTCGCGTCTCGTGGATAAGGTAGTTATTACTCTGAATTTTCAAGTGGTGGATATTATTATCATTATTATGTTTTTCTATGAGTTAAAGATGTTGATCTAATATCAGGATAGGTTACACGTAGAACAAAATTAAAAACAAACTAAAATCGTTTATTTCTAACGTTGTGCGACTGTCATACGTCTTTTTTCTAGACTTTATTGCAACAGAACGTCCGAACGTAAAAGGACTTAATATACATAGATAGATAGAATAGAAAAAAATATTAATATTTATATATTTTTTAGCTTCTGTCCGCAGGTTTAATTGCATAGTACATAGACTAATATAGCGCAATGTGTTAAACATTATAAGCATATGTTTAAAATTTTAGTGAAATATTTTTTTTATTTTTATTTTTTTAAATAATAATAATTTATTTGAACAAACAATTAAGTACATGGCATCAATTCAACAATAAATGAGTAACAATTTGAGTTCTTATATATTAAATAGGTATTTTATAATAATATGTACGAACGAAATTGATGCAAATATTACTATCCCCCACCCTAGGTTAAAACCTGTGTTGTGGGTAGATTTAAACATATATATTTCACCGGATTACTGATATAATACATAATAGGTTTTTCCTAAATACAAACACATCAAATATTATCATCCAGACACAGACAAACCTATATAGTCACAACTGTTTGTCCTGGCTTACCATCTGAGCTGTAAGGCCAATTTGGTGGAAAATATTGCATTCTAGGGAAAATTTCCCTTATAATGTCGTCCAAGAACCAAAAATAAACAAACTCCCAATAATTAGCCACTCGAATGGATTTGGTGGATACCAAAAACACGAAAACGTCACGTACCACCACGGCCTAACAGAGGCAAACGAGAATTCATTAGGTCGTTTCATACCACTTGAGCCACTTGGACTTTTGATTGAAGAAATAAAATGCCCGGGAAAAATACCCCAAGTTCGGGGAAAATGCTCAAGAACGTAGCATGTAAGATGTAGAAGCGAAACTTACTAACAAAGTAAGAAATTGTTTAGATGAAACCTTTGTGAAATTATCATCTTGATCCTAACCTATAATATTATAAATGTGAGTTTGTTTGAGACACCTACACGCCTTAACTACGCAACCGATCATCATGAAATTTTGTATACAAGGGTTCTGAAAAGGACATAATTTTATTATTTAATTGAATAAATTTTGTTTCTGTCCGCTGTAATATCGTTTGACATTTGATTATCAAACTGTTTATCAAAACATGCAAAATAATGTATGGTCATTAGCAATGAAATAACTGAGAGGATATTTTTTCCTTGCTTTCTTATAATTGTGAAAGGAACTATTAGGAAAGTGTCAAAGTTTGAATTTCGAATTACTCCCGAAGGATGAGACAGATCCTTAAAAGACCACTTTTCAACCCGACGGCAACTATAGATTTTTATTTTTACATATATTATTTTTAATTATTTATGACGACTCCGTGGCTTAGTTGGTAGTAGCCCTACCTTCGAAGCGAGGGGTCCCGGGTTCGATTCCCGGCCGGGGCACACTTTGTGTGGTGAGCATGAAGTTTGTTCTCGGGCCTTGGGTGTTTGTCTTGTGTTTCTGTGTTTGTCCATGCCATCTACGACACAGGGAATCCTAGTGCAGAGATATGAGTGTGTAAACGTTTTTATTTTATAATCATAGATATTTTACTTAAAACTTATGTTATGCTTAGATTGGGATATGAACGAAGTAAAATGTCAATTAATTGTTAAATTCATATATTCAAACACTTGCATTTACAATTCTATAGCGTAACTATGTTTTCACCAAATATATATACCTGGTTTCTGTTTATTTCCAAAACTGTTTTTAATTTAGTCTTGTTTAGTTTTATCCAGTGATTCCGTTCTATGGTATTTTATTTTGGTACCAAAATGCTCCAGGACATTGGCTAATTCAAGAGGCAGATTGTTACTCACAATGTCACAGTAATGTTAGGGAAACTTTACGGGATCGTGTACGCTTTTATTAGATAAGAGGTCTTGTGTCTTCCCGTTGCGAAGAAAGTAGGCGATAAATTGATACATACTATTTAGTTTACAGCCTACAAAAATATATGATACCACTTGTTATCAGCATTATTGAAGTGAAAACTTTTTAAGGCACGTTGGATATTTTTTGAGATCGGAAAAAACCATTGAATTGACACTGTTACCGTTACCGTTACCGACCCCTCTGTAAGTATCTGTATCTGTAGTGTAGTCTGCTTTTGTTACTTCTGTCGGCACTTTTTTTTACTAAAGGCCCACCTGATGTTAACTGATTACCTCCTCCTATAACAACGTCAATACGATGGGTCTTCCCAAACGAAGTAAGATCTAAATCGCTTCCCGTTATGCCGGTCGCCCGAGTCGTCGGTGCCGGTGAAGTTGCATGAAAATCGTCTCATGCACCTGTGATTTCACCGGCACCACACTCTTCGATCGGTACACGGCAATAAACAAGCATCAAGATCGTGGTAGTCCAGGGGCACAGACATGGGCGTACCCAGCTTCTGGCCTAGGGGGGGGCCAAGTTAGATTTTTTAGGTCGAATCGCGGCTTTTTTGTCATACACACTACACAAACACACCTACATGCTTTATAGGTAGTTAAATAAATATAAGTCAGTTTGACTATGCATGCATTTTTAGCTGCCCCCTGCACCTCTTGGGTACCTCCATGGGCACAGACGCCAACTTACAAACTGAAGGTCGCTATTTCAAACCCACACGTGCCAATGAGTATTTATTTCACTCGAAAAATTTATGTGCAAAACTTCAATAATATTTATTTGGTAGAATTTCCGTAAATCCTTTCAAATGCATTTAGTAAAAATCTATACGACAGAAATATAGATTAAATATTTTTACTTTTTTTCAAGAGTTTAAACATGCCTCTGCACTAGGATTCCCTGTGTCGCAGATGGCATGGACAAACACAGAAACACAAGACAAACACCCAAGATCCGTCAACAAACTTCATGCTCACCACACAAAGTGTACCCGGGCCCGGGACCCCTCCTTCGAAGGCAGGGCTACTACACACTAAGCCACGGATAATTCTGCTCTTATCGCAGTGTTGCGAGTCTTGAAGTTCCTCTCCACCCCCAAGGAATAGATCATCTGTCATCCACGACACCGCCTTAATTGGAATCGCTGTTTCCAATTTAAATTTCGAATTGAGTTGTCCGTATTGTGAGGTTTTAAATTTAGAATGACAGATGGCGTCTAAGTGACATTTTAAAAATCGAAAAAACAGACTTCAATTCTTTCATCCCTTATTTACGATACATCCAAATCAGTATCCAACGGACGAAGAAAAAAGTCACAGGAAAGCAAGACATGCAATTTCGTTTACTGACATATTTTTTCCAGTTACTTTGATCTAACTACCAAACTATTGAACCGATTTTCATAAAAAATAATTTAATAATAATAATTATTATTTATTTTAGACCAATAAGTGCACCGTATACACATTTATAATAGCTGATTTTTTTACATAAACGGCCTGTGTTGCTATGTGATGATGGCGCGCAGGGCCTGCACTAAGTTCTAGACTTGTGTTGCAAATATATGGGACCAAACTGAAAGCATATCATTTTAAATTCAGACTTTTTAATTATCATGCTTTAAAGTACCTATGGTATTTATAAAAATAAAAAAAACTATAAAGACTAACTATATATTTAAAATTTTCTATCTGTTTGTTCCTGCTATGTATTATAAGGAGTAACACAGGCTACTGTTATTTTAGAAAATGTAGCCTAACTTAACTAAGCCTAAGTCCCGTTGTGTCCATGTCAGAACTGCTTCAAAAATATTGATTTGCAAGTACAAATTCACGTAGCAAAAATTAGCATTAATTCGTGGTTCTAAGATTTGACACACGAGTCCATCACAACTTGGCGTTAGACACCAGGTATGGCCGCAGTACTTCTCCGGACAAATAACTTGGCACAAGGCCTAATTCTACTTCTTTTCTTCCAGCTGTTTGGAAGGTTAGCCGCAACAAATAAACATACAGACAGAAAGACAAAAAAAATGGCGTTTTTTTGTTTACCGTACTTTTAAATGCTTCAAAATAAAAAGCTGTTATTTTGACATTACAAAAAGACAATTCAATTTTATTTATTTGTATATACTCATGTTTATTTTATATATTAAATGTATATTGTAATTTAAATTATTTGTAATGATGTCGTGAAAACATACACATATTTAGACGCTTACATTGCTAATGCCGGCTAAATCTTATAATACGAGACAGATCAAAATAGTGTACTACGGAATTGCATAATTCACACACTGTACAACCGTGCGAAGTCGGGGCGAGACTATTTGTTAAGATTACATCTGTTCCAACCCTAGAGGACTCCGGGTCACCCCGGGCTCACAAAATAATGTCCCTGTGTGTAAAAACACTGCATTTCCCTGCGTTTTACAGTTCTCTAACATAAAACTCACGCGGAATTGTTAATTCCGCGAAACTAAACATTTTTGATTATATCTTTATAGAAGAGACACAATGAGCACATGAAATTAAACTAAAACACATCTCATGTGTTTGTAATTTCACCGGCACCCACATCCTTCCACCGGAACACAGGTGTTAGCTGACGGATTATCACGTGCGGTGACAGTACTTGTTCCGATGAACATTGCACAAGTTCTGTTACTTTTTATTATATTTATATACATGAAATATTGTTAATTATTGGTAGCTTTTTTGGTGAAATAAAATCACGCCTACCCTTCTCAAAGGTGTCCAATAAGATAGATATATCTTATTTTGTATTCTGTTTTCTGTATTGATTAATATTCTGAATTCAGATTTGTGTGTGATTCTGTATATCTGTGTGGTAGCCGTTGGTTTCGATTGTGTGAACAATTAAAAAATTCGGTACTATGTTACAAAATTAATCAATTTAATTAGTCAATTCTTATTGTGATTCCAACCTAACCACAGTTCTTTGAACGCCAGGCACATAAACCCGTAAAACCAACAGAGATACGAACAGTATAAAATATTTTAATTATATTTTATCACCACTAAAAGCCGTGTAAATGAAAAACTGGTTTCCCTGCTTTATGAAATCGTAAAAAACTTGTCTTCTCTGCACTTTTCAATGGAACTTTTCACGGTTTGCATTGTTGAAATTTCATTAAAGAACTTTTTATGGGACGCATTGTTGGAATGAATATCTTCATTTTATGGATTTTACAGTCGGTTAATTAAGACAAAACTGAGTTCCTTTTGAATTTTTTTTTTATATTTGGATGATTGTTTTTGGCTTCGAAAGAGATGCTTTACAAATAATATTAAATCATATCGAAATCCAATTCTTCCTATACCAATTAAAAATATATATATATATATGTTTGTTGTATGTATCTATATCTGTGTGTTTGTTACTCCTTCACGCTTAAACAGCTCAACGCATATGGATTATTTGTAGTAGCAGGAATATATCATAGATTTAACTCAAACCTTGCTTAGATCTATACAGATCATCTCAAGCAACTTTCCGCCCGGTCAGCACTTTAATGGGGGACCACTTAGCGACATAAGCGAGCGCGTCCCGTCAGTCGCAGCTCGGTAAGTCATGTTGGAGGCTTTCGGGTTGCTTGAAATCCTCAACTCCAGAGTTAGCATAACTTACTCACATTACAGAAGAAGAAGTTTACAACTTTACGCTCCAAAGAAATTTTCACTTAACCATGGTTCATTAATGAATTAGGCACTTCAAAAAATCCACCATTTCCAAAGGTAACTATCAAAGGAAGTATTAATTGTAATTACAAGTGGCAAGCACAGGCACTCAACTAATTTCACACCTGACTACCCCTTTTAAGGTAAAGGGTGGAGATAAAGTGAATTTTTAATCGCGTCTTCTACAGGTTCGCGGTTTGTTAAATAGTGGTTGGGGTGAGTTGCAATCGTAATTGCAATTTTAACAAAGTCACACCATACATTTTTGGAATCTCTTCAAAAATGCGATAAATGTATGTTAGGAGTGTCTGAACTCAGCTGTATGTTTATATTGTTTGTGATATCTTCACTAATTGTTTATTTACTGGGATGATTGTTTTTTTTTTTTTTTTAATTAATATAAATTCTCAAGATCCGGAAGAAATATGAAATGAAATCCACCCTTATGGAAAAATAATAATTCGATTCTCTCATTACATTTTATTCTCAAGCGTGGAATTTTTTCAAAAAATTTATATCTTATCTACGATGGGAAATGGGGCGCTGCCAAGGTAAACCCTATCTAATTAAAAATACCTTAAAATTTTCTTTCATATATAACAAAAATAAACATCAGTTGGTAAAAAAAATCGAGTAAGAAACAAACAAAAACAGCCGAATTAAAATAACATATTTTCAACCGACTATTTTCTTTTTTTATCGCCGTTGGTTTTTTGGTGTATTTCTCCACCATTTTCCATTCAAGTATCAAGAACAGATTTTACCTTTAAGATTGAAAATTAAGGTACTTAAGCCGCTTTATTTGATTTTAAAATCAGTCATAATGGTTGGGAGCCGTTGAAATGATAAAGTTATTAGCATAGGCTTCAAAAAAGCTCTGAGTAAGTAAAGATCTTTTTCATATTATTTAATATACAGAGTGATTATAGAGCTGTATATAGTATATTTTAGTAGTAGAACTTGTGCCAAGTTCGTCCGGAGACGTACTGCCACCACATCTGGAATCTGCCGCCAAGCAGTAGTGGTTGCATTACTGTGTTCCGGTGGAAGGGTGTGGTTGCCGGTGAAATCACATGCGCATGAGACGTATCATCTCCGTCTCGGGTGATGGACGCAGCAGGATGAATGCGACTCAGTAAAGATTTGGATCTCATACTGAGTCGCACGCATTACTGTTGTCATGGGCGAGGGTCACCACTTACCATCAGGTGGGCCCTCAGCTCGTTTCGTCACTCATTCACATAAAAAAAGAGCTAAAAGGTGAATGCCCTATAACGCTACACAAACTTTAATAACATAACAAAGTGCTGGGCGTTGGAGGAACTCATAATGCAGCTATCAGTGCTACGTCATTCGTTCTCGCGCCATTTGCAAAACACGACAGAAATGACACAGTGTACAAAACTCAGAGGGATGATGATGGTGGCATTTTTTTGGAATAAAACCTGGGTTCCTTCACGCTCAAACGGCTCAACGGATTTAGATAAAGTTTGGTACCAAATTTAGTATTTTGATTAAAACATACACTACTTTTGATAACGGAAAACCGCGGTGACATCAGTTGCAGGTAGTATTTCTATATACCTCTACTTGTGTGTTGTGATTAAGTGCAACATTTGCCCGACTGGCTCACTGTTTATTAAAAAATGTATAACACACTTATCACAATAAATTCGTTGGTCGTTCACTCTCGAAATCTAGCCTTCCTTCTGTTTCTGTTTCTGCCACGGGCGGCGCCACTCTTTGGCGCGCAGACCTCATTGGTCCGGCGTCACCTACACGGCATGGTATTGTAGTACTAGTTTAGTGTTGCCTGTTACAGTACCACGGGAGCCCAATCCGGATTGGTAGATGTCACATGTCATCGAATTTTTGGTTCTAAGACATGCCGATTTCCTCACGATGTTTTCCGTCACCGTTTTGAGAACGTGGTATTGCGCACATGAATTTTTCAAGTGAAAAAACTCATTAGTGCGCGTGTGGGTTTGAACCAGCGACCTTCAGATTGAAAGTCGGCGTCTATGCCCCTGGGCCACCACGCTGTCCTGTGCTCACAGTGTTGCCTGTTATAAACATTATTTTGTACTTCTGAAATGACGAGACGAGCGGAAGCCTCAACTTGCCCATTCCGTAATCCGTTGTCTCTGCCCATAAGAATATTAATACGACATAAGTCCTCCCCAACATACGTATGAGAAGACAAAAGTTGCATCCCGTTGCGCCCGTCACCCGAGACGGGGATGTCTCTTGCACCTGTGATTTAAATTTCATGACACAAATTATTATTTCGTCTTTCATGAGCAAAAACTAACTTTGCATACTGAGAAACAACTGTGGCAGGGAGTGGTGCACCGCTAGGAGCGCGGATGTATTAGGCAAGACTAAAACCTCCATGTAGCGATTGCATTCATCACCTAGATATTGTAGTGTGACCATGTTTACGAGAATTTATTTTCAACTCATAATAATGATTAATATTCATAAGTTTGTGACTTTTTTTTACATTTATTGCGATTCATAATTGAAATTCAAAACTTAATATAAAATACTTTGTGTTGCCCCTTTAGCACCACCCAGGGACGTGTAGGGATAAAATTATTATAGACGTGAGCAACTATAGCCCCAAAATATGATTAAGAAGCTTCTGTAACACGTAATATCCGCACAAATACTTGTGCATGAAAATTTTGACAAGTCCAAACGATACTTGAGATATAAAGAAATAAATTAGTTTGAGTTTGAGTTTAAACATCAACTCATTTATCCCAAGTATAAGAATTTTTTTTTTTTAATTAACTTCCATATGAGGATATTATTAATTTAGTTACGTTTGTTACCTCAGAACACCGTCATATAGCAATCAATTTAGAAAAAATATATTTTATGTATTTTTTAGGATACTTTCAGTTTTGTCAAAAAAATGTTTGATCAAAATAACTGGAAAAAATATTTCATCCAAGTAAATTAAACTGTGTATTTTGCTAGTTTATCATATGTATTTGGATGTTTTTAAAATAGTAGGGTCCTCCATCCTGGGGTAACGATGAAGGTTTTCCACACGAAAAAAAAAAAAATAGGGTCCATCCTAAGGGCGAGATATATGTGATAAAAGCAACGAAGGCTGTTCTTTCGATTTATTTTTATCTGTCCATTATCATGGCTACCACATATTATGACGAATATGAACGTGTGTATAAAATAATGTGCTGTTATAACAAGCGATGGTGCATAGCGCGATGCATAAGTTTTATTCAGTGGCGGATTGGAAGGTGTGGCTGCCACGCCCGCAGTTTGTGAAAATGGAGTTATTATGGTAGATTAGAACTTAATGCGACATTACAGGTTACTCACCTCGAACTCAAACTAAAACTCATTTATTCCTTTAAATTTCAAGTATCATTTGATATTACACATACAAGTAAACATATCCGTGAACACACGTATCATAGGAGCTCCTTATCCACACAGACATGAAATTACAGTCAGTCTCAGCTATTCATATTTTGTTAAGTTTTTGTCTATTCCAACCCGATCGACCCAAGGGGAGAAACAAACAAGAAACCCCTCAGAGTCAGTGTTACATATTCGCGACTATGGTCCTGCGTCAAAAGTAAAAAAAAATCATGGTCATTCTTTTTTGTCATCTGTTATGACAAAAAAGCATGACAATAGGGTATCATCAGAACAGGCATTCTAAAATAGATTTTACTTTGATTAAATTACTTAAATTGATACGGTTCTAATAAAGAGATGCAAATAAAATTAAGTGTTAAATATTTGTTGTAAGTATAGTAATTGAATAAAAAATAACGTAGTTTTTGATTTGTCGTGTTTTGGTTTTAAGTTATGTTAACGCCTACGTTTTTCTACGAGCAATGTCTTAGTTACGTCAATGTGTTTTTCATAAGGAGACCTCGTTGATTATATGGACGTGCTTCGTGAGTGAAACATTGTTCTTGAATCTATTTAACAAATTCTATGTAAGTAAATAACACTTAAAGATACGTGTAAAAAGTCACAGCAGTTTTACTTTTATTAATTTTTTCGGTAAATAACAAAATTATCGGATGGCCTATCCGCGAGTCATATCGTTCATTGGAGTTCTTAAGGGTTCCGTACTTTAAAAGTAAAAACGGGACTCTGATATGATCACTTTGTTGTCCGCCTATCTGTCTGTTAAGACCCTTTTTCTATGGAACGCGTAGTATTAACAAGGTGAAATTAATATTAAAGTATCTGGGTGGCCGTGTATCGCTTAAATTTTTTGTTCAAAATGTTTTTATTAAATTGCTTTTTTACTAGAAATACCATTGTGTAGGTAAAATTAAACAGCAAAACTGTATCTAAACACAACATTTCATCCAAACGACGAACTTGGCATAAGTTTTACTGCTAGTTTTAGTTGCTCTTTTGGCATCATTCAGGGGGTACATGTAGGGATACTAAAGGGTTCTAGCGAAGGCAACTGGACCCCCCAGTATCATCCTTATTTGTGAACTATCTGTGCCCCGCGGTTTCACCCGCGTTTTTCTAGTTTTTGTTTGATTTTTTTTTTGCAAAAAAAAAAACTTAGCCTGTAGCCTTCCTCGATAAATAAACTACCCAACACTGAAAGAATCATTCAAATCGGACCAGTAGTTCCAGAGATTAGCGCTTTCAAACAAACAAACAAACACTGCAGCTTTATAATATTATTAGTATAGATAAACAGATTTATCGGAAACCTTATCGAGATGAGATCACAAGTCTTCATATAGAACATGGGAATGCCGTCTGCCTGTCACATTTAACGAAGACATGCAGAGATTGCACTCAAAGGCAAAATCAGAGACGATAGCGTTTATTGAAATCTCAGCCTTTTGGATGCAGAGTACTATTTATACAGAGACATTTGGTAGTCTACGTTACAAGCAAAATTATCTTGAAACTTTAGTACATTTTACACAGCGTCATCCCCAAAAGTATTGTGATATCTGGTGGTATAGTTATAATAGTAATAATCACAAATTACTAAAGAGCATAAGTACTTCTTGTTTATTATTATAATAATTACAAAATATTCATCGGTGCTCATATTTATGATTAGGTTCTTATCAGCTTAAGCAAAATATTTTAATTAAAATTTATAATTTCCACAATTCCACAACTTACAACCACCGTCAATTATCATTGTTGTATAATCCAGACGACCAAAAGGTTACCTGGAGGAGATAGCTTTAAGTATTATACTTTACTTAGAAACAGCTTATATGATCTTATTATATAATTAAGAAGAGAGAAAAGAATTTTCTATCGATAAAAATTGTTAATAAAATAATAAAATTTTGTTTCTTTCTATTCAACGCATTCCTATACTGTCAATCAGAAATCGCAAAATTCAAAATTTGAATCGCAGTTATCAAGCCAAAACAATTCTATATTTGATGCAGAAGATTCTATCAAATTCTCTGATACAAAGTTACTCTATTCTCCAAGATGATTGTCACTGATCTTCAAGAGGGCGTCAGTTCGTAAAGTTTTATGAGCGCTTCCGTTCCTCAGATTGCAATAGGCGTGTGGTAGGGCCCCTTTAGCAATATCGGGGTAGTGGTAGGGCCCTAATATGTGGCCATGTTACATGCGTGTCTTGATTGAATTTGTGCGTGCGATAATTTGGGTGTTTTATGCATCGCTGTTTGATCCAATATCCAATCGGAAATAAAATTATTGTTCACGTTGATCTTCTTTTATAGTTTGACAGTCTTAATGGACCACCAAAGAGCGTGGTGGCTCAGGGGCATAGACGCCGACTTTCAATCTGAAGGTCGCTGGTTCAAACCCACAAGTGCACCAATGAGTTTTTTCACTTGAAAAATTTATGTGCGCAATACCACGTTCTCGAAACGGTGACGGAAAACATCGTGAGGAAACCGGCATGTCTTAGAACCATAAATTCGACAACATGTGACATCTACCAATCCGGATTGGGCTCCCGTGGTAGATAAAAGCCCATTTACTCTCAATTATTGAGAATAGGCCTGTACACCTGCAATGGAAACATTAGAGGCTGGTGCGGAATGGATCACTATTCATTCTATATCCTTAGACGGGACAAGTGGAAATAGAAATAGAAATAGAAAATGTTTGTCGTTCAAACAAGTACCTACCATACAACATTTAAAACACAAATATAAAAATAACTAGCAGAGAGACACACATTAGTAGTAAAAACATTATAAAACAGAAAAACACTAAAACAATACATACATTTATGTCGAGCATAAAGGCACCAACTCAGAGCATTAGTCAGCGTTAGGTAGGTCTAACCTATATTCTGCTGGTTCCCAGATACATATCGGACATCAGATATAAAACGTTTACACACTCATACCTCTGCACTAGGATTCCCTGTGTCGCAGATGGCATGGACAAACACAGAAACACAAGACAAACACCCAACACCCGAGAACAAACTTCATGCTCACCACACTAAATGTGCCCCGGCTGGGAATCGAACCCGGGACCTCTCGCTTTGAAGGCAGGGCTACTACCAACTAAGCCACGGAGTCGTCAAAATATACCTATACCTATTATATACCTATACTAAAATATACCTATACCTATTATAACGTTATGACACAAAAAAATTTGTTCAAAAAGCTCAACTCCACCATTGATTTCCTATGAATTAGTCCGCTATCTTCTTCTGTAAAATAAATCATCTCATAGTAATCTAATAGCCAGTGTGAAACTTCACCAATGAAATTAAGTTCGCACAATTACAGAAAAAATGTATAAATAAGCATTAAAAAGTCATATCTCTTTCTTCAAAAAAAAAAAAATTTTTGTTCTGTAACTAGTAATTTTTTTGAAGCTACTTTGATTAATTTATCGTAGTCTTGTTTTTGAAGTTTCCGGGTTCGAGTCCCAGCCGGGGCAGACTTCTTGCCCCGGCACAGAAAATAGAGGGAACTCTTCTAACACAGCTTTTAACAAACTCCAGAAAAGATCCCAACACATATTGTGTTGTGTGTTACCTATTAAGAAATTTATAATATAAAATATTTTTGTTATCTTTTCTGTGACTAGCGTAAAAATATACATTAAAAAAAAACAGTGACATTTTGTAACCTTTATCGCAAAGTTATGAATATTCCCACTTCAAGTTAATGAGGCACAAACTTTAAATCCTTTTAGCCGCTACCCAACAACTCGTGAAAGGGTAAGATTAATTACCATTTTTGCTAAAATGATGAAGTGTTATTACCGAATTTATCAACTCTCATTGGTTTTCAAAATGTTACCCTTTTAACCGACTTAAAAAAGGGAGTATCTCGACTCGGTCTGTATGTTTTTTTAGTTTGTAACGAGTTTTTGTGGATCGATTTGATTGAGTAGAACTTGCAAAGTTCGCCCGGAGAAGTACTGCCTCCATATCTGGTTATCTGCCGCCAAGCAGTGCTCGTTTCGCTGTGTTCAGGTCGAAGGGTGTGGGTGCCGGTAAAATAATATGCGTATGAGACGTAACATCCCGGGTGACGGGGGCAACGAGGTAATGTTCCCACTGCAAGGACACCGGCTAAATCTCTATAATTGAGAGAGAATGGGCTTTGATCTACCACGCGAGCCCAATCCGGATTGGTAGATGTCACATGTCTTCGAATTTTTGGTTCTAAGATATGCCGGTTTCCTCACGATGTTTTCCTTCACCGTTTCGAGAACGTGGTGAAAAACTCATTAGTGCACGTGTGAGTTTGAACCAGCGACCCTCAGATTGAAAGTCGGTGTCTGTGCCTGGGCCAACACGCTCTCTTACTCAATTGGAGAGAACCTAAATCATTTGATGTTATGAGTGGAGGTAACCATTTAACATCGGGTGGGCTTTTAGCTCATCCCGTCACTTTTTTATCATACCAAAGCGATCCAAATTTATGTATTAAATATATGAGAGGAGAATAAAATAAATTCAAGAGCTGTTCGTTGGTCCGAAAATCTTGAAAGTTTTACGACTTTAAAAATGCCATTTCCCCGTGTCCATTGAGGATCTTAGGAATTATCCTTGTTCCCATACAAAAATACGGTCATTGTTTAAAAAGTCAAAACCAACATACATTTGCGCGAACAAAGGCAGTAAAAACGGTTTATGGACTTGTTATTGCTGTCCCAACGGACTGAGGGGGGGGACAAGCCATAGGAGAGGGGAGACATGGAAACAAATTGTTTTTATCATAGTCTTGAAATCATATGCGCATGAGACGTAATATCCGTGTCTCGGGGGACGGGCGCAAATAGGTGCGACCTGGGTCTTAAAATAAAACCCACGTCGCACCTCCGAGAGTCCTGGGTTTGATTCCCGGCCAGGCCACACTTTGTATGGTGAGCATGATGTTTGTTCTCGGGTCTTGGGTGTTTTCTTGTTTCTGTGTTTGTTCATGCTATCTGCGACACAGGGAATCTTAGGGTATGATTGTGTAAACTTTTTTTTATAACGCTTCTATTTTCGTGTGAGTCAGCGGCTATCTCTGATGTCCGATTCAAGCCACCGATATGGTTTAGCGACCAGCATAGCAGTTTCCCTCTGAAGCACGGAAGCGCTCAGTTTAAGTGCCGCTAAACGGTCACCCATCCAACTTCTGTCCGGGCCGAGAGTTGCTTTACCTAGTTGATTTGTAAAGAAAACACGCTTCGCCATGAACCAACTATCTCTCTTATAACTTGAACCACAAGTGAAAAGCGAAGCGGTAGAAACAGATTTTAATGTATCCTATGAAAATCTTCATTCCCTTTGAATTTTAATATAAATCTCGAATCGCAGTTTATTAGCGTTGAATGAAAACGGTAATAAATGGCCGAATTATGTATTATATTTGTTCTGAAGGAAAATATCGGAACCTTTTTACGATGGAAACGTTAGCTGGCTGTTAAATTGAAGGATCCTTTGGGAGAATAGAAGGCGCATTCTGCTTCAATAATTAAAAAAAAAAGGA
Organism: Aplocera efformata; assembly: GCA_921293045.1. NCBI lineage: Eukaryota > Metazoa > Arthropoda > Insecta > Lepidoptera > Geometridae > Aplocera > Aplocera efformata. The sequence continues at coordinate 8,111,698 of OV121057.1, forward strand.
ATTGTCATTGAAAATATTTATTGTGCCTTTTCCTCGCATCTGTACTTGAGTACTCTCAGTCACATTTGTCCCCCAAGAGGTGCGTCAGGTGCAGTACTGCCACCACCCTGGTAATCTGCCGCCAAGTAGTAGCGCACTCGCGTTGCTCTGCCGATAAAGGTGCTTGAGTCTTTACATTGAGTGACGGGCGTAATGCGATGAGACTTAGGTCTACTGTAGAGTAGGGACCTAAGTCTTATTGCTCTGTTGTTATAGGTGGTAGTATCTTCACATCAGATTAACCAAATGCAATCATAAAAAAATTGTGGCTTAAAAGGAACCTGACAGTACCACTTATTTAGGTTAACAGTTTAATTCGGATCTTCTAAATTACCTACTCAGTACTTGTAATGTGTCAGGATTCTCACGGAGACGGCAAATTATATTATTAACCCAAAAACTACCAAACTTGTGTAGAGTTAAGAAATTTCAGAAGTGACCGTGAATTTTAGTTATTTTAGTAGCAGTAGAACTTGTGCCAAGTTCGTCCGGAGAGGTACTGCCACCACATCTGGAATCTGCCGCCAAGCAGTAGTGGTTGCATTGCTGTGTTCCGGTGGAAGGGTGTGGCTGCCGGTGGCAGCAGGATGAATGCGACTCAGTAAAGATTTGGATCTCATACTGAGTCGCGCGCTGTTACTGTTGTCATGGGCGAGGGTCACCACTTACCATCAGGTGGGACCTCAGCTCGTTCCGTCACTCACTCACATAAAAAAAGAAAGAATTATCAATTTGGATCTGAGCTAAGGTATTACTATCTATTAAGACCCAGTCTTTGCCACCCCGGGATTTATCATAATTGTTCTTTTAACAAAAAATAAGATCTAATATTTCCCTTACAATACAGCTATGTACTGGAATAAAATCACAATTAAATAATGTCTACCATAATATATTGCAATTGTCATTTTTGAAGATGTCTCTACTGTTTTCTTACTCAATTAATTGTATGGAGATTTATAAAAATCATTTAGAGTTTTATGTTATACCGAATGAACATACTTGAAGGTAAAAAAATATTTTATTTATGTTTAGAAATAAGTAATATTAGAAGCAATTGATTTCGTCAAATTTATTAAAATGCATCTCTAGTTTAAAGTTAAGCGCTATGTTACGTGCTATATAATTTTTTAACCTTCACTATTTATCTGATAAGCTATGAATTTTTAAAGTAGCTTAAATTATCCCCAAAGAACTATATAGAACTAAAGTATTTAGAAATGCACCTGTAATTTCACCGGCACCCGCACCCTTCCACCGGAACACAGCAACGTTAGTGCGCCACTGCTTGGCGACGGATTAACAGATGTGGTGGCAGTACTACTCCGGACGAACCGGGTCTTTTGGGCATTCACATACGCGAGCAACATGTTCCCTCAAAATCCTCCATTTTAATGGTATCCATTTCTGACCTGAATGAGCAACAATCATCCAAGCTTTCCGTACCAGCCTCTAATGTTCCCACTGCAGGGACACAGGCCTACTCTCGATAATTGAGAGTGAATGGGCTCTGATCTACCACGGGAGCCCAATCCGGATTGGTAGATGTCACATGTCGTCGAATTTTTGGTTCTAAAACATGCCGGTTTCCTCACGATGTTTTCCGTCACCGTTTCGAGAACGTGATATTGCGCACATAAATTTTTCAAGTGAAAAAACTCATTGGTGCACGTGTGGGTTTAAACCAGCGACCTTCAGATGGAAAGTCGGCGTCTGTGTCCCTGGGCCACCACGCTCTCACAACAAGCTTTGCATTATAAATATCAGCGGAATATAATTTAATGTCATGTCTAAAAATATATAATTTTACTCGACACACCCACACTAAACCATAAGGCAATCACTTCATTCACACCACATCCAACAAGCACCATGTCTCGTCCGCTATTATTTGTGTTCCTTATTGTCCTGGTGAAGTCAGATCACTTCAATAAAACCTGTGATGACTTCCAGGCAACCCTGGATCTGAAAACAGTGATGGGGTCCTGGCACGTGGTGGCCATCATACCTGAAAAGCTGTTCCCGGAGAGAGATATCAATTGCTATCGGGTGGAATTCAGCGAGACTGATGAGGTATGTTAATATTTGTGATAGCTAGAAAACACGTCGACAAGCCTGCTGATGGAAATGATTTCCGCCCTTACTGCACCACTTGATGGAATCCTGATGAGTTGTCAGTCAGTCAGTCTGTAGTAGAAATTGTTCCTCTTTTTGCAAGTACTCATATCAATATTCTAGTCTTGTAAATCGTAGAAATAACTCCATTATACAATGTGGAAAATAATATATTTATTGATAAACAGAAATGAAATAAAATTATTTTCCAGAAAAATAATTTTGTACTTTCAAATTAGAGTGTTGTATTGTTTGTATGTACAAATATTTTTATTTGAAATTTCGAGGATCACTAGATCAAGATTTTGAGATGTTTAATGTGATGTTATTTACGATATATATATTGTGATGTTTAGTAGTTACTGCTATCTATTAACAACGGTACTAAGACTCAGGCCCACCATTCTCAAAATATGAGAAGACTCAAGTCTCGTCGCTGTGCGCCCGTCAGTTTGAGTTGGAACTGTGATATCTCATGATCCTGTAATTCAGTAAAATTTTAAAGTCATATTTATACAGATACATGTTTTTCCACATCAGATGTGATAGGATAGGTCGTTCTGGGGTGGGCTTCTTGGTATCAAAAAGATGGAAAAGAAACATCTTAGAGTTCAAAGCCTACTCAGTATAGCACTATTAAAACTTTGTATTAAAGTCAAAACAGTTCTCACCATTATACAAGTATATGCACCAACATCTGCACACTAATGATGAAATCGTAGAGTTCTATGATTTGCTAAAGCGTGTGATGAATATGAAATTGCTAAAAATATAATAATAAATAATAATGATATTAATACAGGGGGGTCTACGCTGGTTAATTAATAAAACAAAACAAACGGCCAAAGAAGAACACAACAAGGACACACAAAGCGCCATATTGCGACCCAAAGAAAAAGAAACAACTAGCAACACAAAGACTAAACGCACAAGGCGACAAACATTGACACAAAGAACCGAGAGAAGAGAATTAATGTCTCAACAGATACAAGAAGCTTTTGAAAACATGCAAAGAGACAAACGCCGTACACCGATAGAATCCAACACGCAAGGAATGATAGTGAAAACGAAACACATACAAGATCTACATGAGAATAAACAGAAGAAACGCGTGTCAAGGCAAGCAGAACCAGGGAGTATAGTAAGGCTACGGTACCACACAGAAGATGCTTTCGATGTATGGTCTAAGTCAGTATCTGGAGTAAACGGATGCTTTATGCAGGTCTTGTCTTTGGATGTTGGGACCAATGACACACGTAAGAGAAGATTATCACCCTACCTAAATAGAATTTAGGAGTGAAATAAGTTTCTCCTAGTTATCGAATTTTCTAGATCTTTTTAAAGTAAATGTTTTGACACAAGCTGAAGGCCCACCTGATTTTCACAAAAGCAATACGGCTTCGGTCCTCTCCGACTGAAATATCAGTGGATCCAAGTCGAGTCCCTTTTAGACGGGGATGTTACGTTTCATAAGTATGGGATTGCACCGGTTAATACGGCAACCACACCTTTCCATCGGAACAAAGTAGATTCTCTTAGTTTGACGATTTGCTTATCCCAACAAACACAAACAATCACGATCTGATAAAAAAGAGAAATCTAAAATTAAAAATATTTACAGATAAAGCAAGAAATCATGATGCAATGATGCAGCTACACGTCATAGAAACAGACGATGGTCCATATCTGCTGCAGATGCTGTGGGGCAGATTGATTTCTGCTGTAATCTACCGCAGAGAACCGGTAAGTCGTATTATTTTTTCTTATTATTTCGTGTAAGTGTCCAAGTTACACAAAAAGAAAAAAAAATTATTAAGTTTTTGATCGAAATATTTTTTTTATTTATAGTTTGCGTCTCGTGGTGTTATTTCGCCCATCCAATCATCCACAGGAAAAGTGGCTCCTTAGCTTAGTGGTAGTAGCCCTGCCTTCGAAGCGAGGGGTCCCGGGTCCGATTCCCGGCCGGGGCACACTGTGTGGTGGGCATGAAATTTGTTCTCGGGTCTTGGGTGTTTGTGTTTGTCCATGTCCATCTGCGACACAGGGAATCCTAGTGCAGAGGTATGAGTGTGGAAAAGTTAAAAAAAAAAAGTATTGCAAGTGCACCGCTTGGCAGATTGACTTCATTTAATTTTAATTTCCAGGGGGTAACACAGGACCAACTGAAGCCAGTATTTCAGTTCATTGAAAAATTACGTGGCCCGCAGCGACTCCCCAAAATCTGTGGTAATCCAATGCGTGAATTGTTATTTTTTAATTAAGCCGAAATATATAACAATATTAGCAATTTACTTGCATAATATAACAATAAAACTATAACTAGCTGTTGTTCTTAACAATATACAATATGATAATGCTTTTTAATACATTATTTTTTTATCTGTTTTGGTATAAAAAGCTGATTTCCTTCCTGCCTTCCATATCAACATCAATTCAATTACCGATTCATGACGAAAAGGAAAAAGTAATTGCTTATTCCTTTCGTATGGCTTGCGGAAGGTGGGTGGTAGAAAATGGATGCAAAGAGCTGAAGACCAATACGGGTTGATAGATGTCAGGTTTGTTTCTAAGACATGCCGGTTACCTCGCGATATTTTCCTTCGCCGTTTCGAGAAGATGGTAATACGTACATAATTTTTTCAAGAGTAAAACTCATTGGTGCACATTAAAAATCCGGTTAAAAGCGATATATTTTAGTTTCAGAAGCATTATTTGCGATCAGTACAAGTCCAGTCGGTAACAAATTGTGTTCCCTCACGCCATCATACACGAATACAGCGAATAAAGCAAAACAAACTGTTTTGGGCAAAGATCAGCAAGATAATATTGGACACGGTTGTTGAATTATTTGCCTACAGAATGTGTGGTATTTGTCAAACTTGTAGTACGAGTGACTTTATGACTTTGGGTGTTATTTTATTAGTAAACAGACCGTTCCTTCTGTCAAGTTACCATTAACATACACCATCACATGACAAGAATATCCGATGTTCCCACTCTTTAGGTTTTAAGGAAAAATAATTATTGAAGACAAAATATGACACCAGAAATAAGCCATTTTAATTTTTATAAATTTAATACGGCTATTGTCACACACGATTAAGATGAATCTAACGACACCTTGGCTACAAAGCGTGCCAAAGAAAAAAAACTTCTATCTTGTGGCGCAGTCGAGAAAATATACACAGTGATTAGTCTATCTGTTCCGTTGTATGTTCTTTGACGAAAAATACTATCGCTTTCGTGACGGTACTTATTAACTGCCTTCTTTATTGCTGAGTCCAATGATAATTCTACCGGTCGGTCAAACTTATAACGACATTACTAGAAAACGTTCCCATTATGTGATCGCATGCACATCAACATTTGGAAAGGCATTTTCTATCACATAAAGTAAAAGTTAGTACGTTATACATTTTTGGCCGATGATCTGAAAAGAGGCAATGTTTTGTAACAGGGTGACGGGCGCAACGCGATGCGATGGGTTCTTTCAGACTGTAGGGGAAGATCTGTGTCGTATTGTAGTTGTTTATGGGCAGTGGTAACCACCTAACATCAGATGGTGATTTTCTTTCTTCCTAATATAAGTCCTAACCAATGCAGAAGTATGAGACCCAAATATCGCATACTCTGGAAAGGGGATATAAATTGTAACTCTCTGAAATGGTCTCCCAGAACATTAGGAAAGAGCATTCACGAAAGAAGTCAATGTCGTATTTAGGAACCAATTGCGATACACCTAGCGGCTGAAATCCTATAGTACTACAAATTTTAAGTCTTGTACACTCGTAGTTCCAGCAAAGCACCAGAAGACGTTCCTCGCTCCCGACTCCTGGCCTATCAGGGTCGTTTAGCGTTTTGGGAACGCCTCGAAGAAGAAACATCCCAACTGGCGTAGTTTTAATAGTTAATTATATTTCTTATGTGAGATTTTATTTTAATTTTTTTAATGCCCCCCCTTTTTTTTCGGGGTTCGCTTTGCCCTCGGCCGCGAGGTCTGAGGCTTTTTAGATCGTTTTATTTTATTGGTATATTTGTTAATTTGTGTTATATGAAGAAGTTTTGTTGTTTTTAGTTTATGGTATTATTACTTTTTAATGTATTTATGTTCAATTATGGTATTTATCTATGGGCCAATGTAATTATTTTTAAGTTCTTGTTGCCTGAATTAAAGTTATTTATTTATTTGATTAGGGCCAAATTCGGCGTATACTTTGTATCATCTGTATTGGCTTTTGTATAAAACAAATTCAACAACGACCCTGCCTCTGTAGGGAATGGCTGAGAGCATCAGGTGTTGTCAGATTCCAGTGATTGATTCCATGTCCGGTCGACTCGAACAGAGACATTGAAACGTATGAGTTTGTGTGACGGTTGGATAATTTCAGATACTGCTTTGTTTTGTATGGAATTACAAAGAAAAACATTGATTAAACAAAACAATTAGGCAAGAAGTGAAATTCGGTCTCATAATAATGAAATAAATAAAATTTCATTGCGCTATGGCGTGAAAACTCTTTCAGCTCACCGTTTGCCGCGTCTACGTTTCCACAATAGTTTCACCCATACGATAAGCCCAATAAGGCTCTGTCTGCTACTATGCGTGGTTCAAATCAAATAACAAAACTTATTCTAATCTTCTGAAAGAGAAATCTTTCTCTTTTAGAAGAGAAGAGAACACATGTCATACAATATATATTTTTATCTTTCGCTAAGCAGTGGTGTACTCGCATTTGCATTGACATGTTCTGGTGGAAGGGTGTGAGTGCCGGTGCAATCACATGTGCTTGAGACGTAACATCCCCGTCTTGGGTGAAGGGCTCAACAAGGTGCGACTTGGACCTTCTCATAATTCGTTTGTATCGGACCGAAGTCGTATTACTGGTTGCTGTTAAACTAACCACTTAACAACAGACGGTCTTTCATCATTTTTGTTACATAAAAAATGGGATTGCGTCAAATTTAGAGAATGGCAAATGAAAAATGTCAACCCTTTCAACTTCAAACAGGATTCCCACACCGGAAAGGCACATTTGAAACCCCTGTATATCCATGACGCTGACGCGGCTGAATAGAGGGTGTTCCACTTGGCTCGTTTTACATCTATTGTTTATGCGAGGGATTGATGCAATACCTCAGTTAGGTGATGTCTATATGTGGATGTATGAATAAGGTTTTGTTTTGATTTGTGAAAAGTAACAGAATAAATCATATTCGAAAAAAGAAAGTTATCCTTCTATTAGGAGTTTCTTGCTTATGCTTCCCCATGGAGGATCAGAAGGGTTTGAATAAACGCTAACTTTTTATGAACGCATATTTATTTTTAAAATAGTTGATAGTTGAATAGTTGATGCCAAGTAATTTTTAAGAAATCAACGGATATTAAGATTTTTTGAATTGCATTTTTACAAGAAAACACAGCTAGTAAATATATATACAAGAGTTGCATAAAATAAATAAGATAAATAACACGGAAATAAGTCAATGTTTGAGTTTGAAATGGAAATCTGTCTCGTCATTCTTTAGTTGAAATGAAAACTGATTACGGCGCAGAAGACGACCTAATTTTACCAGGTAAAGTTACACCGTAAAATAGTTCAAAACCTCAAGCTAATCAGTGACTTTTGATTGATGAAAGTTTACTGACCAAATCCAAACTTTTAATAGCACCAAATCTCATCTTTACCTCCACACCGTGACGAAATTACGTCAAGTCTTTTAGCAATAAAATGAACATAAAGACCATTTTATAATAGGATCGTAAAACTGACTTCAGATGGATAAGGGTAGCCCCTGGAGGCACTTTTTTAATTTAACGACCTTTCTGTATCGTTACTCAAATAGAATGAATTTTAATTTTTCGGGCACCTGATGTCTTGAAAGGGTAATTTCAACAAAAGAAAAGATTAGACGGAGTGGAAATAAGGTATACAGATTACAATAAATAAAAAGAGAATAGTTACTGTGTTGACGATATTTAATGAAATTTAATCTATAGTTAGATTATTATTATAAGCCTGGTATTTCTGCTTGCAGGGCAAAGGCCTCCCTTCCCTCTTTCTCTCTCTATTTTAAGCAATTCCATACCAATCATTTGAATAGGAGTCTAGGTCATCTCGTTATCGGCGTCTGGGTCTTCCACGCAGTCGTTTTCCATTACTTGGGACCCATTCTGTGGTGATCTTCGCCCAAAGTTCTTCCGGCATACGAAATTCTAGTGCTACACCGTACCGATTTTTTGTTGTCGTCTTGGATGGCATTCCTTCCCGCTATTAACACAACGCTATTATTTCATACAACACCGTTCTGGCAATTTTTTTTTTTTTTAACGCTAATCCACTTCAATTTTACCTTACAAAAGCCATGTAGGTCTTCCCGTATCCGTACCAGCCTCTAATATTCCCACTGCAGGGACACCGGCCTACTCTCGATAATTGAGAGTGAATGGGCTCTGATCTACCACGGGAGCCCAATCCGGATTGGTAGATGTCAAATGCCATCGAATTTTTGGTTCTAAGACATGCCGGTTTCCTCACGATGTTTTCCGTCACCGTTTTAAGAACGTGGTATTGCGCACATACATTTTTAAAGTGAAAAAACTCATTGGTGTACGGGTGGGTTTGAACCAGCAACCTTCAGATTGAAAGTCGGTGTCTGTGCCCCTGGGCCACCACGCTCTAGGCCTTCAGGTTGCTTGAAAGCTCCGACACTAGAGTTGGCAACATGAAATAACATGAACTTACTAAAACTACGCAAGTCATCATACAAGTATGCAATTAAAATTGCGTATACAGACTCATTTGCCCACACAAAACAATTATCGGTATAATCAAAAGACCCCATTGTCACCGACTAATTTATCGCTCGAACGATTTTCAATCGGCCGATGGTCGCGGTAGGGATAATGAAAAATCGCCCGAAAGTTGCGGGAAATCGCCCGGAACATTTCGGAAGGTCATGTGACCATGATAATTGAGTGGGTCTAGCTAATTAGGGTTTATTGACGTGAATACGTCTTAAATAATAATAATTGTTTATTTTTCAGACGTCAAAGTGATCAATAATATTAGTAAATCTTATTGTTTAATTTTGTTAGTACTTAATTGCTAGAATATGAAATTGAAATTAAAATTGATAAAACTATGATTTACTAAATATAAGTAAATTTAGAGGAAAACCTTAGTTGCTTGTTTATATAGAGGCCCATTAGACTTATTAGATAAAAATAAAAATATAATTTCGCTTCTATAGTGGGGAGCAATTTAGAAACAGAAACAATTTAGGTACAGTTTGATGCTGCAGCTACATATTTATCATCTGCATCCTTAATTTAATTACGCCACTCGATAGCTTAAGTATCAAAGAATTCGTGACGTTGAGTGAAGACCCAGGGTCTTCACTCAACGTCACTTGCGGTGGAGCGGGGAGGGGAAAGTTATATACGTATTATATCAGATATTTAGTTCTCATAGTACAAATTTATGCTTAGTTTGAGGCTAGATGGCGCTGATTTTAGTGTTGTAATACGTGGAAATATAATATATAATTGGCTATACCACATTATAATCCACACGAATAATATATTTTTATGTTAATTTCCCAACAAAAATTAACAAATTAATTAAATATATTATTTTAACGGCAGATATATATTTTGGAATTTGCCACCAAGTAATAGTGCTCGCATTACTGTGTTCCGGTGGAAGGGTGTGGGTGCCGGTGCGTCATCACATGCGCATGAGACGTATCATCCCTGCCTCGGGTGATGGACGCAGCAGGATGAATGCGACTCAGTGTAAGATCCAAATCTTATACTGAGTCGCATTACTGTTGTCATGGGCGGGGGTCACCACTTACCGTGGTGGTAAGTGGTGACCTCAGTTCCTTCTGTCATAATCACATTAAAAAAAAATTAGATTTTAGAATTTTAAATATTATAGATGGCAGGTTTACAAAGTGGTGTTCGCTGGTTTTATTTAATTCGTATCTAATCCAATTTCCCATTTGCTCAGAACTTAACAACATTAGCTACATAAAAACGTCCCGGAGTAAAATAAATAGTTAAAACACTCGCCATCTTTGTCCGAGCCAATTCAGGCAATGGTCCAATGAAGCGACCATTAAATTTAACGTACACTAACCTGATGCTATAAAAACAGGTTAATCTCAATACACCGATAGCGCTTATTATCTTTAGTGAGAGAATCCTCAAGAAATATCGATGTCGATAAATTTTGGAAATTACTGTTCATCGTTTTGAAAGAAAGGACAAGTTTATTTATTTATTGGATCACCAACGAAAGATACACAGTCTAACAAAATATATTTATAAAATTTTTTTGGTCAATGTGCTCTCTCAATTACAGGTAAAATTAAACTTTAGCGCTTGTTAAAACCCTATCCGACCCTAGGCAGAAAAAGCAAGAAACCCCCAACAGAAAGTTTATTTTCACGAGCCCATTTAAGATTTTGTAGATAGCTAAATCACTTTATTGTCGAAGCATATTGTCTGTAGCTAATAGTTTCTAGGGTTTTTTTGAAGTATTCATTGAAATACTTATATATTTGTATCATATCAGAGTTGTATACTAATAAAAATGAAGCATCGCTTAATATCTGTACGTGTCTGTACAAATAAACTGTATCTTTTGAAAATAAGTCATTTAAAGTAATGATAATAATCACTGCAAAAACGACTTCCAAATTAGCTTGTATTTTTTACCGTAATGATTTGGATATCAGCTAATTTGACATTTTATTTATTTAGGCCTAAAATAAATCTTTAGAAATGAATCATCCAATTGTTAATTCATAAATCTATTCTATTTAATCTATTCAATGATCGGATAAGTTTTGAACACTACCATATACTAAATAATAAGAACGCGTGATTTTGTAGATACATATTCATGATAAGTATCATATTTCGAACCACCGTTTTGACAATTTTGTGATTTAGTGACACAGCGACCACGTGGTGGTAAGTGACTCCCGCCCATGACAACAGTAATGCGACTCATCCTGGTATATCCGTCCATAACACGAAACGGAATGGTACGTCTCATTCGCATGTGATTTCACCGGCCCCCACCACCAGAACACAGTAATGCGAGCACTGCTTGGCGGCAGATTTCAGGTATGGCAGTACCTCCGGACGAACTTGGCACAAGTTCTACTGCTACTTTCGATATTATCGATATTATCTCAACTACATCACTATCCGGAAATAAAAATCGTAAATGAAGCCATTCCTCCCAAGACCTCGGCGCGATTAATGCGTTTCGGGTACCCGCGTTTACTGTCCTTTTATTTCAGGTAGAAATGTAACATACATAGTAGTTAGCATTGGGGTCATTGACTGCTTGACTTTCATCGACTTCTAGTTGGCCGTTACTCGTCGGCACTATTGTTTCATAGTTTGGGGTAAAATTCGAATCGAATTAAACGAATTTATTCAATACTCAATACTCAATAGTTTATTGTATTCCACAATGTAAAAACAGATTTTATAATATTCGATACAGATCATCATGGACCCTGTTGGGCACAACAATAATATGAAATAGGAATGCGAGAGGAGGACGATATTATTACAGAAGAATTGTTAACGTAATGATTCAAGATAATGATTTAGTTAATATAAATTAGAATAACATACCCAGACAGGCGGGTTAATCTGGTTAATGTTTAGCGATTTATCATTAAAGTATTCAGTGATTGTATAATAGGCTTTTTCCGTCAATAGCATTTTTAATCTTTTTATAAAAGTCAAGCCATTTGATTCATTTTTGATAGTAGTTGGAAGGTTATTATAACGTAAGGGCTTCCTTCATACTTAATTTTTAACCCAAGGCTAGTTTTAAGTTGGCTCTATTTCTAATATTTATTTTTAACAATAAACCGTAATAAGCCGGAATTACACGTATTCTGTGCTTATGGTTCAAGGATTGAAAACTCTGTGAAAAAGGGATAGAATTACAAAAGTTGTAGACTAAGAAATAGGATTTCCTTTAGCGATTTGGTACGGAACCCTAAAAATATCAAGACAGTTATATATAGACTGTATTTCCCATAAATTTTCTACATCTACTAAAAAACTAAAACTCCTTACATCTATTTGAAAATGTGATTTATTTTACCCCTAAATAAAGAAGTAAATCTAATTATTTGGGAGGTGTGGTCCAAAATTGCAGTAACCCGGTTTGCGGTCAGGTAATGGACCGGAAATAACGGACCGAAAGGTTTCTATCAAGGCAAATTGAGTTTGGCAGTCTATAAAAGTGTTGCCTTCTGTTTTATAGTACGTTTTTGATGGACTGAAGTCTCAAGTCTCGATAAATTTGTCCCAAACATTTCCGCATACATTTTAATACTACATACATTACATACGTTTGTAATCGTAAGTTAAATATTATGAATGATGAAAGTTTTGAAGTAAAAAAGTTTTTAACCGAGAATCTAAAACAAAAAAAAGCGTGGTGGCCCAGGGGCACAGACGCCGACTTTCAATCTGAAGGTCGCTGGTTCAAATCTACACGCGCACCAATGAGTTTTTTCACTTGAAAAATTTATGTGCGCAATACCAGGTTCTCAAAACGGTGACGGAAAACATCGTGAGGAAACCGGCATTGGAACCAAAAATTCGACGACATGTGACATCTACCAATCCGGATTGGGCTCCCGTGGTAGATCAGAGCCCATTCACTCTCAATTATCGAGAGTAGGCCGGTGTCCCTGCAGTGGGTACATTAGAGGTTGGTACGGTACGGTATGGAAACAATCTTTACTTTGACTTAGACTTAAAATAAGACACAACGAGTAGAACGCTGATTCAGAGCAACCTGACTCTGTGACGATTGTTTAATTAATTTTCATCTACATTCAAAACTCCCCAACGACACGTATTCAATACATTTTACAAATACAATAATCTTTATTAAAAAACAAAACATTAATTATCAGAACACACTTATAACATTGGATCCCGCACTAGGGCTAGCCTGTATCGCGGGTATCCGAAAACTAGAATTACCAGATACATTTATTTAAATAATGTTCATAAGACTGCGCAATTTAAAAAAAAACACGACACAATGGTACCTTGCCAAAGGAAATGAGCATATTAAAGACATCAAAGATTTTAAAATATGAAAATGCCATCCTATTAATGGACTTTTACAGCTTGGCACTCCTGGGAGTACAGGCATATTGACTGATCATTTTCCTGACAAAGATTCCCTTAGGATTCCTGCCTATAGATTCTGACGATCTTTTTGTTTGTTTGTTTATGCGGCGAGGTCTATTTCAAAGGGAAGTATGGTGACAATGATTTTTATTTTACCGTACCAGCCGTACAGTCAAGTTGTATATCATGATTCTAGTACGGAAGTTCCGTCTCATGTACCTGTAATTTCACCAGCGCCCACAACAACGGAACACAGCAACGCGAGTGCACCACTATTTGGCGGCGGATTACCAGGTCTGGTGGCAGTTCTTCTTCGAACAAACTTGGCACAAGTTCTACTGATACTTTAGGTACTTCCTCTCGCACCACCCGGGGGATCCGCCTGGGTCTTTGATGGTATTCATCTACGGACGCGAGCAACTGGACCCTTATGTATACGCTATTATTTTTATTAGATGTGGGTTTTATTTAAAAATAAAAAAGTAAATCATTTAATTTCTCAGCATCCAAGCATATATCCAAATCATAGTCACCCTAACCTCCATTGATCTTGCCGCCAAAGCCGAGCCGAAAGGCATCCGCCGGCGACTGTTTCCGCCTGCACGCACCTTTAATGAACTAAAAAGATTGTAAAGGTCTGTTTAGAAGAGGAATCATGGCATAAACTAAAAAAAAACATGATTAGTTTGGGGCTAGTTGGGGTTACGTTATAATGTTCATATACATTTATTTATTGAATAGCGGCGATGACCTCAGCGGTTTTCACATTTACATTCAAAGGTCTTTTTAAACGGTCCACCTCATGTTAAATGGTTACCATCGCCTATGGACATTTGCAAGCCCTGGGCTGCAGATGCGTTGTCTACCTTGAAGAGACCTCTTTAAATTTCTCTTAAAAAGACCCATGGTATATATCTGGGGATTACCTCAGAAGGAAGCTCATTCCACAGTTGACATGTATTTAGTTAACTTGTATCTTACAAGATGAAAAGTAGACCATTGAGGCTGTGTGACTGCTTCGTTGCTTATTCGGTACTAGCCCGGTTCGATTCCCGGCCGGTGCACATTTTGTGTGGTGAGCATGAAGTTTGTTCTCGGGTCTTGGTTGTTTTTCTTGTGTTTCTGAGTTTGACCATGCCATCTGCGACACAGTGTGTTAACGTTGTTGTGTGTTAACGTTGTTGTGGCCCTATGGGGAAATATTACTTAAATTATGCATGTACGTATCAACAAGACCAGTAAACTTAGCTACGGTTCCGTATGGCTCTGTATGATGAGCATGAAGTTTGTTATCGGGTTTTTGCTGTTCGTGTTGGGTAGTGTATATCTCCAATTAAAATACACAGGGAATCCTGCAGATATAGCAAGAATATAAGTGTTAAAGTCAAAGTCAAAGTGCGTTTTTTTTTTCGAATCACATGTACAATAACGTTGAAACAGTTATAGAGTATCAAACAATATTTGCAAGCGTTTAAGTATATATATAATATATAATATAAATGTAAATAATCATGTAGTATTCCATGAGAAAGCTCCTTTACCTAAAAGAATGAGTAATAATCGTTTGATTTTTATTACGTGGAAATAGGGGTGAAAATGATGCGGCGAATAAGAACGGTTTGAGAAGGCTCTTGAGGAGGCTCTTGAGGAAGACAAATGGAGCACGGATGAATATTTTATACAGATGCCTTTGTTTTTGATATATTTTTGTTGTGAAATATAAGTTATTATTCGAGTTACCTAGATATTTACCATAATTTGTGAGTTCTGTTGACTCAACAGAACAGAACAGTTAAGTTAATACTCATAACCATGATAGTTTTACAATTTATATCGTGAAATGTAAGGTTTTTGGTAAGTGCCAAACTTAGTAATAAGAACGAAAGATCAAATTCATATTTAAAATTGTTAAAGCAAATATTTTTTTTTTAGAATTTACTAATTTTTCTCTACTTAATTATTTAGTAGCTTTACTTAGTACACTGACAATGGAAATAAATATAGTCATCCTAGACTAATTATAGGTTACTTTACTAAGGCTGAACTGTACATACGAATAGCAAACATTTAAACAACACTAGTACTTAAAAAAACAGCTATTGTTCATAAAAAATAACTTAAAAAATATGTTTATTCAAGGTGTAACAATACTTTAATAGCGCATGCCTAGATGCTCTAAAATTCACCCCACCAGGATTCCTTACCCTCAGCATGTTAGATTACAAGTTATCACAAGTCAAACTTTAACGTAAACTTGACAAGGTTCAACCCTAAAATATTACCAGGTGACGTACAGTGACCTTAATTGATTGATATCATGCATGTGTGAGTGTCTAATGATAAACGGTCATTAGGGCTGTCCGAAAAATAACAAATAATTATTTTACTTTGCATGGTAAAAAAAGTTTTGATTTGGATTCTGACTGGGCTGGATTCAGGCATATGATTTATATGAACACCTTTCAATATTGTCACACACCTATCAAACATGCATACCGACAAACTTTCGTGTTTTGTTGCTTGAGAACGTTTTTATATCAATAATATGTTGTTTAACTCTAGGATTCAATTTACACTGGAATTGTACGTAAGTAACATTTTTATGAAATAAAGATTCAATTGAATTGAATACTTAAGCACTAGAATTATCAGGAAATGTAAATTTTTATTCTCAAACTTTATCAAGATTTGATATTTTCCCGTCCGTCAACGATGTGATTTATATAAAAATGTATTAAATATCTACCTTGAAAACAGTTCATCGCAGCATCAATTCGTAAGGCGCATCTTTCAGATGAATGCTTCAGCGAGTTCGTGACGAAATGCGGAAAAATTGTGTTAAGGACTCATAACTATACCAAAACTCAACCTTACATTAACGATCATAAGCTTCAAAGTAGATTAAAAAATGAGCTCTCTTTAGGCTTACACTTACAAACTATACTTCACACGTACATAGTACTGTATTTTCATAGTCTTTGAGTTGATATTTCGTTGAGAGAGGGTGGAAAAAATATTGTTTAATGAAAATCTTCTCGGATATTGAATGTTGAGGTAAGTTGGAGGTTTATTTGCCGGTTCACGACGATTTACCTTGTTAGCTATTGTGTCCTCAGAGATATTAGGTAATGGCGTAGCTTGCCATTTAGCTATTATAATCAATGTGGCTATTGGTAAAATATTTAATAACACTTTTTTATATTATAGGTAACATAGATTCCGTTATTTGCTTATAAACCTTTTTTATAGGTAAAGGACGGAACGTTTTGTCCCCGAATTCTGCTATTTAAAAAAACGTTACATTATTACATGTATAATAAATTATTAATTTTTACCACAATTGTACACACAAAGCCACCAGTAGAAGATATTATAGTATATAATAGTATAAAGTAAAGTTGCTGTTATGGCATATGTATTACGGAATTGTACTACGACCTACGTTACATTACATTGTGCCAAGGAGTAGCGCGCTAGTTATAGTAAAATGAAAATCTTCCACCTCCCGAACAAAAGCAATGATATTATCTCTTCAAAATTAAAACGTTCACAAACGAGCTTCGAAATTCAAGACAGATGGGTCCTCGTCCAAATTGTCTCATTTCATTATAACCGAGGACATTCTGTAGCCGGATGGAACCTGCTCACAGACACCTGAGACGCGACGAAATGATAATGGCTATGTGTGAGTGAGACAAGTAGTTTTAATAAAATACTAATTTTAGAAATGTGAAAATTTGTCGATTTTTTTTTACTCTTTCACGTCAATCGAAAACGGATTTGGATGAAGTTTGTTATGAAGTTTGCTCATGTGTTTAACACAACAAATTAACTTTGGGGGGTCCAGTTGCTCGCGTCCGTACCCTTTGATTCCATACACATACCCCCTGGGTGGTGCTAAAGGAGCAACCAAAAGTAGCAGTAGAACTTGTGCCAAGTTCGTCCGGAGAGGTACTGCCACCACATCTGGAATCTGCCGCCAAGCAGTAGTGGTTGCATTACTGTGTTCCGGTGGAAGGGTATGGCTGCCGGTGAAATCACATGCGCATGAGACGTATCATCCCCGTCTCGGGTGATGGACGCAGCAGGATGAATGCGACTCACTAAAGATTTGGATCTCATACTGAGTCGCGCGCATTACTGTTGTCATGGGCGAGGGTCACCACTTACCATCAGGTGGGCCCTCAGCTCGTTTCGTCACTCAATCACATAAAAAAAAGTCAATCCAAATTTATTTATTTTTTTATTTGGGTGAATTTTGCTCATGTGTTTTAACAAGTGGATTAACACGACAAATTAACTTTTTTTAAGTTGGTCATATTATATAGAAATAAAAAATAATATGTGGTATAATTTTCTTTTTGCATATCGCCCGGGAAAAAGTCTGTTACTGGATGCTCATTATATTTGTTACCATGTTTGAATGGGGGATGTTTACATACAAAATCAAACACGGTTTTTACAACATAGAAAATATTTCACGATGCGTAACGTGATCCTTAATAAAACCCGTAATTACCAACCAGCAATATTCCTCCAATTAATTAGCATTATTCTTTTAAATCATTCATTCGTTCCCCATAGGGGGTACCGTGGCGCTTAGATAAACTGCAAACAGAGTCCTAACTCTGTAATAATATAAGGCGCGCAAATGCCATGGATTAAAATTTAAAGTTTTATTAATAAATATAAACCTAAAACAGAGTTAACAAAGATCTTTGCCATGGCTTGCCTACTGATTTCATGCAGACTATGCCACGAACGAAATTTGTACCCAAAACTCAGGCATCACTGTTTAGTAAAGTTAACATACCATGTCATATGCTTTCCTAATTAGCGTTACTAAGCAACATAAGATGTTATTTATATGTTAATTAATTGGGGATTGCTTAAATTGTGGTGATCTTGCACAGATAAATTTATAGAAGAAATTGTATATTACTCTCCTCCTTGCCTTAGTGGTAGTAACCCTGCCTTCGAAGCGAGAGGTCCCGGGTTCGATTCCCGGCCGGGGCACACTTTGTTTGGTGAGAATGAAGTTTGTTCTCGGGTCTTGGGTGTTTGTCTTGTGTTTCTGTGTTTTTCCATGCCATCTGCGACACAGGGAATCCTAGTGCAGAGGTATGAGTGTGTAAACGTTACTAGTCCTACTGTATACAATTTACTAATGTGCCCATACGACCCGCATAGGGTCATATTGCACATGTGGGGTAAAAATAGGTCATGCCTTTAATCTGTTTAATTAACATGGAAAACCAGAGAAAGGTTCGATTTGATCCCTTGGCCGATGGCTAATGACGTGTTAATCTGAGGCCGTTTTTTATTGTTGAAAATGGATCGTTGATCCCAACCATACAACGATCCGATTTTATTTCCATCCGTGCTAGTAACTCAACACACCAGCCTCTAATGTTCCCACTGCAGGGACACCGGCCTACTGCAATAATTGAGAGTGAATTTTTGATCTATCACTGTGGCTCAATCCGGATTAGTAGACACATGTCGTCGATATAGTGACATTGACATTGACATTCACATGTCATTCAACATTCACGTTCTGTCACTATATTTGATATAGTGACAGAACGAGCTTAGAGCCCACCTAATGGTAAGTGTTTCTAAGACATGCCGGTTTCCTCACGATGTTTTCCTTTACGGGACGTGGTATTGCACATACATTTGTCGAGTGAGAAACTCATTGGTGCACATGTGGAAAATCGCCGTTGTGAGAGCGGAGACCCAGGGTCTCCGCTCTCACAACACTTATATATATTTTAAACTGTAGGTATTCCTAACAAATAAATCTTAGTAAAAACTGAAAACTGTGACTGTAATATGACATACCAACCTAGCTTTACGATTCGTAAAGCAAGCAGGTTTTTTTTTCGAGTTGAGGGCCTACCTGGTCGTAAGTGGTGACCCTCGCCCAGGACAACAGTAACGCGTGTGACTCAGTATGAGATCCAAATCTTTACTGAATCGCATTCATCCTGCTGCAGCTTTGTTAAATATCTATACTCTATTGGACGTTTTACTTATGTTTACTTGTGTATGTTAAATGTGACGTATCCAAACGATACTTGAGATCTAAAAGAATAAATGAGTTTGAATTTGAGTTCCGGTTTGAACAAGTGCTAAACTTTCTTAATTAACTAGTATTAAGAACGCATATTCTTGTTATTTACAATTATTTACAATTTAACGGTCCAAGTATTTTGACTTTGGAACTCACCTAAGAATAAGGAAACTAAACCCCCAAAAGCAAATCTCTCAGAGTTAACGCAAATTGAATTTAAAATTTATAAGCTCCAGTCAAGTGTTATTATTATTGAAGATGCTACAACCAAACTCGATTCATAAAGCCTCTTCCCCACCGAAGTCAATTTAACCAGATAAGCATTTCCAACGATATTTACAAACCGCCAAACTTTTAACAACCACAAAATGCCTTACTCCGTTTCATCCCTGTTAACCCTTGCAAACCTGAGCCGTAACAATAACAAAATTCAAATCTTCAAAGGGATCCTCGGATTCTAGTCGCATGAGTGGTCACATGACAAATTGCCTGTCGGCGGAGCCACGCTCTTATTTTGTAGGCTGCGACTTTTTGTCGCAAATATTCACGTATATTATACGTTCTTAAAAAAGTGCATTGTAAAATATTTAAAGGGTCGGCAAAGCGCATTTAATACCTCCGGTATTGCAAACGTTCATGAACCGCTTACCATCGAGTGGGCTGTATATTAGTTTGCCAACTAAGTGGTATAAAAATACACAGCGCCATCTAGCTTAAACTAAGCATAGTACTATGAGAACTAGATAACTGATGCTTATATAGATTTTTTTTTTGTAAATACTTACATACATTATTTATTAACACTCAGACAAGGAACAAACATGTTCGTTCAACACACAAAGGGATTCGAACCCAAAAGGTTTGTCCTTAGTGGGATTTGAACCCACTATCTACAGCGCAGAAGGAGCTACAACATGAGTTTCGTGAGTTTAATATAATATCTAACAAGAAAATATTGAATAAAAGTGCCTAATTCTTCAAAAAAGCGCGACAAATAGTCGCGTTCGATAAAATCCAAGCAGAACCCTTGCAATCTCAGGTAATGTATGATTTATGGGTTGCAAATAGAAAAAAATGCTTTCAAGGCAGAATAAGCCAAATTGTGTTGAATAATACTCGCAAAAATAACCCATTTTCTAAATGTAATTTTTGAAATGAGTTATTGTTGTGGTATTTTATTTTTCATTACACACAAATGCTTGTCCTGGCAGGAATCTAACCCGCAACGTACAGCGCAGAAATCTCTACCTCCTGCCCTGTACGTTGGTAACCATCTGAGCTGTAAGGCCAGTCATCCGCATCTTGATCAACGACAGTTTGCAAGATTTAATAAAATCCTCATAATAAAACCGAACAAATTATCCTCTCCAAATGACCCCTCAAGAGGGTACAAAGAGGGTCAAGCAAAAAACGGGGGCAAGTGTGAGCGAGGCGGTCTGTCTTCATCGCGACGGGTTTATGACCCGGGGTAGATATGAGTCGTCATGTTACATTCATGGGATTTTGGCACAGGGTGTCTTTTTATTAGACTAAAGTCTTCTAGTCCTCTCCTAGGCAAAGGCAAACTCAAACTTCAAGTATCGTTCAGATTTCAAGTATCGTTTGGACTTGCCAAATAAACATATTCGTGCAAATGTCTCGTGTCACAGGATCTCCTTAGGCACATTATATGCACTTCTGTATCAGCCTCTAATGTTCCCACTGCAGACGTCTGCCCGGCCATTACGCTCTCATGCACATAAATATGTCAAATTTCGGTCAGTTTTCATGTTTTAACTAGTCTTAACAATTAAGAGTATACGCTTGATCCAACCGTAAACTAACCAAGGGTAAGAAACCAACAAGAAACCCATCGCAGATATACTATTATACATATTTGGATTGTTATGAAGGAAGCTCATTATTAACACATAGGCTACTTTTTATCCCGAAAAAAGTCAGTTATTTTCCCATCGTCTCATGTTGACTTTTTACCCGCGGGGCGCAGTTGGTACCTACATAACAGAAACGCTAGTGAGGATGAATCGACATCACCCTGTATTAGCCGACTCATAAGCAGTGTCCAGCGTATACCTCACACACTCCAAGATATATTTTCTCTGGTATAATCATTGTTTCTATTGAGCCTAACAAGAATTATGGCCGGGCATCTGGCGCCGGTGGAGAAATTACACATGATGACGGAGAAACTTGTCCCGAAATAATAAACAGTTATGTCACAGTGGCCTGGTGGTATATTTATATTGAATTTAAAGGTCCGATTCAGTATTGTCAAAAAATTTTGACGAAATATTTATGAGTGAAGAATACCAAATTTCAACAATTTTCGTGTTAGTAAAGTAACGAGTAGAAAATTTGTTGAACTAAAAATTATTATTTTTTTTTTTTTATTTTTTTTTTTATGTAAGTAAGTGACGGAACGAGCCGAGAGCCCACTTGATGGATGATGAGCGCCACTCAGTATGAGATCCAAATCTTTACTGAGTCGCATTCATCCTGCTGCGTCCATCACCCGAGACGGGGATGATATGTCTCATGTTGCATGTGATTTCACCGGCAGCCACACCCTTCCGCCGGAACACAGTAATGCAAACACTACTGCTTGGCGGCAGATTCCAGATGTGGTGGCAGTACCTCTCCGGACGAACTGGGCATAAGTTCTACTGCTACTTTTGGTTGCTCCTTTAGCACCACCCAGGGGGTACGTGTAGGGAATCAAAGGGTACACACCTACGGACGCGAGCAACTGGACCCCCCTATACTGGACTAATATTTTATGACAAATGAAAGTAAATCGGGAATTTTAAAGAATACTAACGTTATAAATGCGAAGATTTGTATGTATGTATGTATGACGGTGCACAAGACGTAACATCTCCCTCTCAGTGACGAAAGAACGCGATAGGATTTGCGTCTTCTCATACTTCAGTAGAGGAAGACCTGAGTATTTCTGCGTCTTCCGTCACTTTAGTCTGGGATTAATTGACTGATAGAAGATCAAAATCGAACTTCAATATTTTCGTTTATATATAGTATGTTACGCCCTTAAGGGTAGAAATTCTTCATGGAGATTGATGAGGCCACATTGGTGGTACATCCTACCAAGTTAAAAAAAATCATTCACATCGGTGAACAATTGGCGGAGAAACCGCGTAAAGTACAAATAGATATTATACAGGCAAATAAAAAAAAACCGCCTTTTTTAAGTCACACACAGAAATTGCTCAAATCGATAACACTTTCACAAGATCATAAAAATCCCCACACTTACCGAATACCACAAAAAAACTAAAGTGAATCTTATTATTCGATTAACTACGTCTGGGTGAAACTCGATTATTTCTCCCTTTTATATCAATTTACCAGAAATAGTTGTATTTACCGCGATTTGGGGAGAAATTTGGATTATGGCGGATAAGGGTGAATAATATTTTGGGTAATTTCATTATCATAAATGAGTGTGTAGTTTTGATTGGATTTTAAGACCAGCAAAGCTGTGTTGGAAATATTATTCGTCTATGGTATTGGATTGTAAATAAAAAGAGCATAGTTAGGGTAACAATGGCTAGGCAGATTTTCTTCAATCACAACTAAGAATCATTTAGATTTATTGGCCTCGAAGCTCAGTTGGTAGTCCTGCCATCTGCGCTGTAGGTTCAATTCCCACCCCGGACAAACATATTTGTGATGAATATTGTATTGTTCTCAGTTTGACTGTTAATGCGAGCATGTAGGTTTTATAATTGTATGCATTTACAAAAAAAGTTCTATATAACTATTATACCCGTAATCAGGTTGCTATAGACTAATTTTGGGGCTAGATTGCGCTGTGGGAAATATCCATAATTATTTAATAATTTATTTTTTATTATCTAGTTAAATTTCTGATGTAAGATATAATTAGCAGATATAACTTTGGTACAGCACAGATCTTGTCGTAGTTTTCTTACTAAAATACAAATGACAATACCAAGGAATTCTCAAAGACAGAGATTGTCAAAGACAGAAACGTAGACCAAATACCACGGCTCTGGGAACCTAGCCATTGTGAAATGGAGACTATTCATAACCAAACAATTCACTGTCAAAACAGGGCAATGGCGCACGAGATTATTTAAGCTACATAGATATATGGCTATATAGGTAGAAACAAGAGAATGACGCCAAGAGAAGAATTCTGTTGGAGTGGGCTGCGTTCGGAAATTGTAACGAGTATTTTCAGCCCTATATGTGTCAAAACGAATGTTTTTAATCAGTGCGTCCTCCGCACACACTGGGTCACAGATGTACACAGCCTCACACAGCACCCAAGAATTTCTATTGCACCTCGCTTCTGTTGCATTCGACCTGAGAAGTGCCACCACACCTGGTAATTTACCGTCAAGCAGTGGTGGCACTTTCCCGTCTCGAAGTGACGGGGTTTTCTCATACTTCAGTGCGAGTAGAACGGAATCGTATCGCTGTTGTATCGCCCGTCACTCTGGGGATAATCTTAATATGTATCTTATGGTCTTATGCCAGCTTGGCAGCAGATTGATAAGTGTGAAAACATCACTTTTTCGGATGAATGTAACGTAGGTTCCACTGCTCCTTTGGGATGCTCCATTCGCACCACCTAAGGGATACGTGTAGAGACTCAAAAGTTGCTCGCATCCGTAAGTGAGTAACACTTATGGAAGCGAGAAACGAGATCCACAAATGTTAACCACGACGTAATAAATTTTAAGTAGGTCCAATGTACCTGTTTTTCTTAGACCAAATAATATAAGTAAGTTGCTTTATGTTCGCTCTCTCAGAACATGATCTTCCGGTGGCTTTGTAGGAAACCCTTTGATTCTTTAATCACTGGAGTGTAAGTTTGAAACTCGGTTCAAAGAATAGCGTGGTAAAGTTTGTTTATTTCGAGAACCTAGTGAAAACCTTGCCAATTAAGACCTGTGTTTTAACTAAATTTTGGCCACGAAGTATCGGGGTGAAGAGTTATCTGTGTTTTATTTAGTTTATGCTACCCGGTCTTGCTGGCAATTTTGGTAACTGTTTTTTCTTGGCTATCGGATTCTAAGGGCATGGATATTGTTTGAGGAAAGTGTTAGCTGCACTGTTGACAGACAATTATATCGAGAACTATTTGTTCCTTGTCCAGCCGTTTCGGACATTAGCCGAACAAACAGACAAAAGAAGAAAAAAAATACCTGCAAATGCATTTAATAAATATTTTAACATCAAAAACAGACACTCCATTCAATTTACATGTATGAATGTAAGTACAATATATATAAAAAAATTGTAGATAAAAAAAGTCAAAGAATTAATTTAAATACAACAAAGATTACTCGGTTTGGGGCTAGATGGCGCTGTGCGAAATGTCTATGACAAGAAAACAGAAATTGCTACTTTTTAAAACTTTTTTTATCACTAAATCTAATCTCTTTACCATTCTTAAGCTAAATGCAAATCTAATTCAATAGTGAAAAATATTTAAAATGTAATCCCCGTGGAGAGATAACAGACACGCGTGCTTACCGACTTGCAAAAATATGTATATGTAAATAGCTTGACGATGTCAATTAATGAAATTGGGGATTTGGGATGGTAGATTTTAATCTCTATTATCCCTATTATTTTAACAAGCAGAACCAAGGTAACAAATATATAATAAAAACAAAAATCTGCCGTATTTTATGAATTCCTCATCTGAAAGTCGGTCGAAGATAAGATAAGATATTTATTTTAAACTTAAGGATAACTTTACATAACATAACCGCATCACTCTTTCTGAAACAGAGATATCGTCAAAGAGATAAAAACAAATTATTAAGCAAAAAAATAATAATAATAATTTTTATTAAATTAATATAAATTATATAAAATCCAAACAACCCATCCTGGTAACCGGTATGATTTGATTAAAATATAAAAAAGTTTACTGCCGAAACCAGGGATCGAACCAGGGACCTTTAGATCTTCAGTCTAACGCTCTCCCAACTGAGCTATTTCGGCTGTGGTGAATGTGTCGAAATTTCTTTCCACGTACAATCTACCTATATAAAATGGGTACGATATTTTATCAGTATTATTTTTTTGTTGTTTAATTGTGGTATTCTGAGATAAAGTGGTGATTAATTAGTAGATTACTGTAATTATTCTTACAATAAGTTATCTTGTTACTACGGGTATTTTTTTTTTCTATATGACGGGACAAGCTGAATTCCCACCTGATGTTAAGTGGTTACCTCCGCCTATAACAACAGTAATACAACTTCGGTCCTCTCCGACCGAAGTATTAGAAGACCCAAGTCGCACCCCGTTGCGCCCGTCACTCCGGAACACAGCAGTGCGAGTGCATCACTGCTTGGCGGTATGTAATAGTTTTTTTTTTATTTCACGTAGTTCTGAACATAGTTCTTTTCCGCAGCAGATTCAATCTTCACCTGGGACCAACTTATTAAGACTAAAATGAGCATGAATAGCATGACCAGCAATTAGTTTGTTCTCGGGTCTATGTGTGATTTTGTACGAGTAGACTTGAATTCTTCTTTATAGCTTTTGTGGTTATTTTAGAGCCACAATTCTGCCAATGTCTATTTGTTGTAGTATCATATACAAACATGAGTGTGTCCGGTGAAATTGAAAAAGTACGATGAAAAAGCTACGGTATAGATAACCAGAATTTTTTGTACTGTATTCATCTGCTACACATATAATATATTGACTGTACAACTTTATCTGTCATTTATCGGGTTAATGAGACATTTGCCATGATATTAAAGACTAGCTGACCGGGCCACGCGTTGCTGTGGCTAACGTTTTTGTCATACGATACGCGGACGCGGACTTTTTTGTAGGTCTTAATGGGATCTACAAACCCGTTGTACATCATTTTGTTCTATTGTCAATAGTTTTTGCAGCGCGCGCAAAAATAGGTTTTCGATTTTACACCTTGTGTTACAAAATAGCAATTTACTTAAGGATCCCTAATTTTGAAAAAAAAAACATAGCCTATAGCCTTCCTCGATAAATGGACTACCCAACACTGAAAGAATCATTCAAATCGGACCAGTAGTTCCAGAGATTAGCGCGTTCAAACAAACAAACAAACTCTGCAGGTTTATAATATTAGTATAGATTTGTGAACTCACGATATTCTGAGAAAAAAAATCACACAATATTTATGTTTAATTATAGCAGGATAATAACAAATAAGAACCACAATCGTTAGAACGAAACCTGAACAAGTTTGATAAATCCTTTATTTTTTATAACCCATGGCTTAGTTGGTAGTAGCCCTGCCTTCGGAGAGAGGGGTCCCGGGTTCGATTCCCGGCCCGGGCACACTTTGTGTGGTGAGCATATAGTTTGTTCTCGGGTCTTGGGTGTTTGTCTTGTGTTTCTGTGTTTGTCCATGCCATCTGTAACACAGGGAATCCTAGTGTAGAGTGCGTAAACGGTTTAAAAAAAATCCTTAAATATGGTACACAATCGTCCAAGTATACTATTCAGTGCCTAATTACAATTAATATGTCTAAATTGTTACGGTAAAACCACGTATAGTTCAACGGTCATCAATATCCATTTCATCTTCCAATAAATCACATTATGAAATACGACTCCTCGCTGATCCAAGAGGCCATCTGTCTCTACTTACAAATGGATACAAGTCCAACAGAACACTTGAGAAGACCCCTTGAATATGTATTAGTTGGTAAGCATGCTGTTATGAGCGGTGGCAATGGAGATTCTTTCTAAAAAAAATAAAAGAAAAAAAAAATATATCGCCAAGTAAAGTTAATTTTGTATTTACAGTACATATTTATTATTATTATGTTATCACTACATAGTATAAAACAAAGTCGCTTTCTCTGTCCCTATATCCCTATGTATGCTTAAATCTTTAAAACTACGCAACGGATTTTGATGCGGTTTTTTTCAAAAATAGAGTGATTCAAGAGGAAGGTTTATATGTATAATACACTAGCAAGTCACCCGGGCTTCGCACGGGTAGTTTCTGATACGACACTGATGCTTTACTAACCGTGCGAAGCCCGGGCGGGTCGCTAGTTAGGATATAAAATTAAAAGTGTCTTGCTGGGGTCAAAGTCAGAAAGTCAGTTATATTATAAACCGTTACAAATGTATATATAATAGGTATATTAACCGTTTCTAAATTATTTGTTCTACATAATACATACATAATTTTTGCACGTCTTGATGAGGCCGAACGTAAAGGATTTTTTTTATAATTGTCTACTAACTACTAGTACTAGTAAATATTGTACCTTGGTAAGATTTGCTATGCAATAAAATACATTCACATATTATAGTGATAAAAGTTAAAATATTTTACATAAATGTACTTTTTATATTACCAATTGAATTGAATCGAATTTAGCAAATATACAATTGCTACAAATTGCTAAAGAGAAGCTTTTGAATAAAGGTATTCTTAAGTAAAAGGAGACTTTAAACCACGTTTATCGGTTTAAAGTCTTCTATTATCAAAAAAAAGAGGGCGATATATTTCTGACAATAATTTATTTGTTCCTTCGGTCGCTAGTTACTCTTCACAATTGCCCGAAATTATCTTGGAATATGTATTATATTAAAATGGATTTCCACAAAGCTGTTACAAATTTTGCGGGCATATTTTGGAATTTCGGGGTGAAATTTGATGGATGGACAAATGGCACATTAAAATACTTGTGTAGAGATTCGATTAGGAAATATTATTTATTTTGTTGACTATTCAGCTATGTTGCTAGTAGCACTGTTTTAAATAAAAGAGGGTTCCTGGATTCTATACCTAGTTAGACTTATAGTCAAAGTTGAAACGAAATTTCTGATCTACCTCGGGTGCCCAATCCGGATTGGTAGATGTCACATGTCGTTGAATTTTTGGTACTAAGACATGCCGGTTTCCTCACGATGTTTTCCGTCAACGTTTTGAGAACGTGGTATTGCGCACATAAATTTTTTCAAGTGAAAAAACTCATTTGAACCAGCAATCTTCAGATTGAAAGTCGGCGTCTGGGCCACCACGCCTACAATACAATCTTTCAATTTTACTTTTAATAATAATAAAAATTTTATGTACGGAACACTAAAAATCTTTTATCTGTACAACCTTTGCATAATCACATAACCACGCGTGTACTTAAAAATTAAAAACAATCCCAGAGATTCAGACAGAATTCAGAAACAAACAAAAAGGTTCTTAACAAAGCTCAAATGAGATAATGAACTCGGATGGAAAAAGATACGTGAATAAACGAAATCCTAAATAAAAATAAAATCAAACCATTAATTTGCAGAACCATACATTTTCCCTCATTACAAAGGCATCGGCTTTCAAAATAAAAATGCCCGCTTTCATAACAAGGGTCCCGTCTGAGTTTTTTATAATTTAATTGCTAATTTGGCTTATCTCACCCCCTCCACAGCCTCCGAAATTGGTGTCATCTTGAAACAGCTCAATTACTGCTAATTTCAAGATGGCAACACACAATTAGGTGTAATCTTAGGCAAAAAAATTAAAACATGGAAATTAAAAGCTAATATATATTTTTTTTTTAATCACCTTAATAACACACCCCGAGTATTGTATAGAAATATAGAAACATGAAAATAAAAATAAAATAATTTCTACTTTAATAATAAACATAAACATACGTTAGCACTACAACTCCCTGTGTCGCAGATGGCATGGACAAACCCAAGACCCAAGAACAAACTTCCTGACCACACAAATTATACCCCGGCCGGGATCGAACCCGGGAGCCTCGAAGTGAGGGGTCACTTCGAGGCTACTACCAACTAAGCCACTTTTTAATGTTGTTCGACCCGAATAACATTAAAAGTGTATTACATTCGCATTCTAATCATTCACAACCACAATACCTCGCAAAAAGTGCCCACAGAAAGCCGGAGATCACTCATCATACGATTTCAAATTCAAAGTTTCTATACGGATACACTCCGACATTGATGTATCACTTATTCAGTACGGCCCTTCCCTATAGGGCAGGATAACGGGATAACAAAGTTACGGATTATACGGAGAATACGGATACGGAAATGGTAAAAAAGACCCCGTTACTAAGCCTGCAAAATAGAATTCCTCCATTAGAGGTTTCTTGCTTTTTTTTTCCAAGGAAAGGTCAGACATGGTTAAAACAAACGCAAATCTCAATACTACGTATAAAAATGTGCATAAGCATATATTTATATTTAATAAATAGAGGTATTTAAAAATTGCGTTTATATCAACAAATTATAGAATCCAATCAGCGCTGTAAAATGTCCATGAATATTTATTTATAATTTTTTATTATTAACTTCATTAATTTCTTCACAACTACAATAATAATTAGTAACTCAGGTGTACTAGATTACATTTGTGCTATAGAATGTAAACCAATTAACTACTAATTACCTACTTACGTACTCGAAACTAGGCTAACCTCATTATGTGAAGTCTTTATTTATGAAAGGAACGACTCTTTAAATAAAGGAGGTAGTTTTCAATTTGACAAATTATGATTTTATTATGGTTGATAAACGCTGGTCAATGCGATATTTTAGTCAATTGTGGACGAATAGTGATGATTCTTTTTATTGATTTATTTTACAGACTATAATCTAAAATTTAAGTTAATGCTATTTAAAAGAGTCAATTATTTAAATAATTTTACGATCAAACATAAAAAATATATATTTTTCTTTATACAGCAAAATTTAAGTGTAGGTGATAAAGACATTAATGTTTACGTAGAAGCAATTAATGAGATATTTTTTAAATATTTCCGTAATTTAAGATTTAAATTGTATGTAGTGTCCCCTCACTAGTTTAAGGCGAAGGAGCCACATTCCCTTGTTAAGTTAGTGAGGGGACAAGGGCCGCGGTAATCCGACGCCGAATCTTCACAATTACTTGCCCTTACGTTCACACTCAATATTGCTTTGAACACAATAGAAATGATGAAGAGATAGAGAAAATGGATGTGGTAACACAAAAACTTCGATCTAATAATTGAGGATGATACATTTGAACTCCCAATGGTTCTTTTTATAATCATTCCTTAGGTTTCAAAGTCAGAAATCATTTTTTAATTTTAAGTTACTAAAAATTCATAAAAAAGATAAAAACTGGACGAGCTAATGGCCCATCTTATTTCCCATGAATATTCTAAAAGTACTTGGAAACGTCACTTTAAAAATATTTATTCAAGATCTTGCTTTGTTATTATTCGGCTTCGATTCCTACTCAGGACAAACATTTGTTTGACAAACATAGATGTTTGTACTATGTGTTATATGTATATCAAAAGTTTCTGTTTGTCCATGCCACTTGGCCAGGAGTCCAAGATGTATGAGAGTGTAAAAAAATTGTCTGTTCATTAATTTTTTTAATCAGTCAATTATTTTATGTCTATCATATCCAGTATCTAATACTCCACATTTCATCTCCACCAATAACACAAATGATCCCCTCGGCTTCGATTTATCGCGTGTTGATTCAATCATAGATTCCTTTAAAATTCCATGTTTGGGAACCAATTGGGATTACGGTGACGGACGCAATTCATTTCAGATAAATTCTATGATAGATCGCTTTCAATACTATCCATTATTTGGCCATACTGCTCGGTAGTACTGCTTCGACTTTAGTATCGATATAAATACTTTGTGGCTCGATATGTATTTAGTAGCAGTAGAAAATTTTGGGGGTCCAGTTCCTTGCGTCCGTAGGTTTCTACCCTTTGATTCCTACACGTACCCCCTGGGTGGAGCTAAAGGAGCTACCAAAAGTAGCAGTAGAACTTATGCCAAGTTCGTCCGGAGTAGAACTGCCACCATATCTGGCAATCCAGTGTGTTCCAGTGGAAGGAAGTGGGTACCGGTTACTAAGAAAAAGCATATATGTTCGTTATACAAATGCTTGTCGTACGTGGGAACCGCACACACAACCAGAAGACATTGCTACTAGCAACTGAGCAGTCACGATAAAAAATCCGTTACACAAAGCTATCCTACGTGTATTTGGCAATTTCCAGTAGCCATAAGTTCAAAGTCAAACAATAGAATTGCCAAGACGGTATTGTTTACCGGGTAATTATTGTTTAATCTTAGCGGTTCAAAGCCATCCTCATCAGATACGTCCTCAGTTTGACTTCGCTAATGTATTCCGTTGTTTGCGCCAGACAGGTTACAAATGCATTTTGATACCAAGTTTTGCTCGTTGCTTTGACCAAAATGTAGAATAGAACTATTTTATAATAGAGATTTAAGGGTGTTTACGAAGAAGGGTGTTTTAAGGGTGAGAAGGTATGAAAATCTGCAAAATATGGTGATTTTAGGAAACTTTAGACAAAAACTGCCTATAGTTGTAAAGGCTGATATAGCGTGTCTGCAAATAAAAGGAACAGTGAATTCGCGATTCTCACCTTAAACGTTACAACCTGAAAATGTAACCATCTGCCAATAAACTAATATGTTATTGGCATACAATGTTCTGTGTATATAATTTAAAGAGAGAAAAGTAAAATTAAAAAAACATTAATTTATGACAGAAATATACAAGAACACACAAAAGATATCCTAATACAAATAACCTTATATTAAGCAGGAAATTAATTAACAAAACTTCCAAATAATACTTGATATCTAAAGGAATAAATGAGTTTGACTTTGACTTTGAAAAGTGAAAGACATCTAATTGTGCTTCAAAACATCCTAGTAACAAATATCTAGGCGCCAACTAAGCATATAACTGGGTTACAAGATAGTAACCCAGCGCTGGTCTTCCGTTGGGCCCTTAGAGAGAAAACAAGGATCAGAAGCTACAAAAAAAAAAAAATTTTTAAAAAGCTTTTTTATCTCAAAGAACTGAATACACCATCTCAATTTTGTTCAAATGGGTTCCAATATTCCTAAATACATTCTTCGATTACGCATCCTTAATAGTTTGGCGTGTGTCCTTTGTCAGTTCTGATTCAAACCCAATACACAAAGATTGATTGGCAAAATGACAGGCTGAAGTCCCACTTAAGCCCAACAATAGGCAATAGGTTAAGAACCTAACTCCAAACACATCCTCATAAATAACATTTCTATGAACAACAAACAAGGTGTTTCCTAATCCCTCCAATCCTGCATCTCCGTAAATCACCACGATTATACCTATCAAACAATGTACCAACTTTAACAAATACCTCCACCTCTTGGAACCTCTCCCAAGGATTAGCCATAAGTCACGGAAGGTGGTCAAAGCAAGTTCCCTCAATAATTAATTTGACTAATGGAACTGGCATTTGTCACATCACGCTGTTATCGTAATGGTTTCGTATTTGTAGCCCGAATGCAAGTTGTTTGCTGGCAGGTAAAACAATGGTAGTTTGACGGTCAGTTGGTAGTAGTCTTTCGCTGTGGTGGATTCAGTTACCATTCAGGATAATTATTTTTGTGACGGCCAAGATATTTGCTGTGTATCACTACATAGTATAAAACAAAGTCGCTTTCTCTGTACCTATATCCCTATGTATGCTTAAATCTTTAAAACTACGCAACGGATGTTGATGCGGTTGTTTTTAATAGATAGAGTGATTCAAGAGGAAGGTTTATATGTATAATACACTAGCAAGTCATCCGGGCTTCGCACGGGTAGTTTCTGATACGACACTGATGCTTTACTAACCGTGCGAAGCCGGGGCGGATCGCTAGTGATTGTTAAGATGTAGATGCTGATAAGGTAATTTGTAAATTAAGTAAGGTGCACAAAAATATTTAGCAAACAAAAAGTGGTACACTATTCTAGAGTAATATAATAATAGTAGAGATTACAATAAAAAAAAAACAAGAAAATAAATCATGTTACTGATTATAAATAATAAAAATTGTCTACAAATTTTCCTTCGCCTATTTTTCGCTGTTAGTAATAATTTTAGTGTACTAGTTTTTCTCTGTAACTTCCATGACCTGACTAAATCTTGGGTACACCATAAAAAATATTATTTTATCTTTCAGACTTGTGTCCCAAATAAAACGTAGAAGCGAACTTGAGAACTTTTTTTTTAAGTTGGTTAAATATGTAGCTGCGAACCACATTTTTGATTACAAAAATAAAGAATGTTATATGGCAAGTATTTATTATACTTACGCTACAATAAATATTACTACTGCTCTCGGAGTCCCTGAGAGAAAACATTTAATTTTCCATAAAGTCTCCATTCGCAGGGAAAGCGGCACTTAACGCCTATAAAGTCGCTTCAGAATCGCTTCAATAAATCGCTCGACATTCATTGACGGGAAAGGGCCTGTTTTGAATTTGGGATTGCAATCGGTATCCAAAGCACTTAGATTCGGCTCGGTTCACAGATACACACAGAGTTTTCTATTCCGCTTTCTGCGCACCGTACCGAACCGTACCAGCCTCTGGGTCCTACTGCTAGGATACAGACCTTTTTTTTTACAAGGGGCATGCCCACGCATACCCCTTCCGCACTCGGGATTGCGGAAGGGTTATGTCGGACTCGAACCGACTAAACCCCTTGGTGTTCCTTGTCACACCGAAGTGCTAGAGGCTGCGGGCACGAACATTCTTCCGTGGCTAGGATACAGACCTACTTCAAGCGAGAGTGAATAAGTTATAATCTACATTGATAGATGTCACATGTCTCCCGAACTTTTGCTCTAAGGACATGCCGGTTTCCTCAATCCGGCATTGCGCATATAAATTTTTCAAGCGCGTGAGTATAAGATTTGCATCTTACACCGAGTCGCATCATTATTTTACGTGATTTTGTGACGGAACGAGTATAGGGCCAACCTTATGGTAAGTGGCGACCCCCGCCCATGACAACAGTAATACGACTCAGTATAAGATTTGGATCTTACGCCGAGTCGCATTCATCCTGCTGCGTCCATCACCCGGCACGGGGATGATACGTCTCATGCGCATGTGATTTCACCGGCACCAACACCCTTCTAGCGAAACAGTAATGCGACCAATACTACTTGGTGGCAGATTCCAGGTGTGGTAGCAGTACCTCTCCGGACGAACTTGGCACAAGTTCTACTGCTATTGAACTTCATAAAAACTTGATAACTTGATAAGTCTCAAACCAACAAATTCGGTATCGAGAAATATGTTAGCCAAACATTTAAGCAGTGTGTATCAAACATCTTGTAAGTTCAGCGAGCTAAGATGTTTCCATAACAATAAACTAGGAGTACATCCTAACGCCATTTACATACGGAGCGCAGAAATGTTTGACAGTTTTAGACACAGTATTGTGATAGTTATTTTGACAGAAGCTTTGATGAATTATGGAGAGAAATATAGATGGCTGTTTATAAAGGTAGAATATATGTTGAAGGTGTACAAGCCTATGTCGCAAATTTGTATCACTTGAAAGCAAGTTTATCGACTTATAAATTTTAAATTATAGTCAAAGTCATAGTCAATTCAAAGACAAAGATCTTTGAATTTAAATTCTTAAAATTACTTTTAACGTTACAACGTTACATTTTGAAATTATGTATATATATTATGTATATCTACGAATCACGCGTTCTTACTAAGTTTAGCGCTTGTTCAAACCCTAGCCGACCATGGGGAATTCAATTTCATCGAAATCTGTTGAGTCGTGATCGATCCCAAATCGATCCACTATTGACAAAGAAATCGTGTAACAAATATACAAAAAAGTAACATTCGTAACTGTAGTATGTTAAATAAGTAGCCCTAATGTATATGTCCCTTTAGTTAAAGAATGCCACAGATTGAATATAATGATATAAAAATGTCATCAACCTATCTGTCATCGGAAGTAATCTTTCAAACTATAAGACGCGTGCTCTCGATTCATCAAATCGAATGAAATTCAACGATTTCATTGATATACTGTTTGACTGATGATCATTGAATTTTAATTCGATTTTGAAATTCATTATTCAATACCGAAATATTTATGCGGCAATTTTATTTTTATTTTTGGTGGATTTTCTTTGTTTTTCACCAAAATAAAGAATAATTCTCAAGAAGAGTCCCAGACATTTGCAATTACAACACGGGTAAAAATAGTTCAAAACTCACCAACATTTTTATTTATATAAATATGAAAGTTACCTCGGACAAAGAATAAGTTTAGCTATTCAAACGGGGAACGCTGCCAGTATCTTCGGAACCTTGCCTAAAGGGACTCCATTTAATAATATATGTTAGTTCTCATAGTATATTTTTAAGATTTTAGTTTTAGATTTGTTACATTTAATAAATTGTAACAAATGAAAAAAAATATATAAATATAATATATAATAGTACAATATAATATAAACATTTTGACTTTTAATATTTTGTCTATTAAACACCTACATCCGATACATGAAAGTTGCATATTTACATCGATATAAATATTTTTATTTTGCTTCTGTATTAAATATATTATCTATCACTCAGCACTTTTTCTTTTTTCAAATTGTTTCGTTTGTTATCCCGACCGATAATCATGAAATTTTCAATGTTGATTTTGTTATCTAAATTTGTACATAATATTAGCAAACAAAAAATATACCTGCTTACATTGCTCTCTTCCTTTTGTACATGTAACTCAACAACTCTGATGTCAGAATCCTTAAGCATCCAACATGGCTTATAGGCTAAAGCCACAACTCAACATGCTCTCCAAAGCCCGGAAACGCTTTTTTAACTGCCCCAAACGGTCACTCATCCAAGCGAAAATTAAGAGCAATAAGTAAAGCTATAACAACGTGGGTAAATTAAATACATACATATCACCATCATTAGATTAACCTAAGAACCATTAATAACTGACCAGCGAAATCCTCGCAAAACACTCCGCAGGGGATTGGGGTAAAAACACCAATTTTGGCAATGTCACGTATACAACGTTTAACTTTCCTATCTCGCTTGTACGGGAATTAGTTGGGACTTTGATCGATTACTTGCACTGACCGGCGCGGTAGAAAATAATATAAAGTTCTATTATAGGCTAACTCACTTTCCGTACAGTTACGAACGAGGTATGTGCACTCCGTATTCGTACCACCATTTGCAAACTGTAAACTGCAACTTTAAAAGTAGTAAGTGGGTGATTTGATAATCGAATAATTTACATCATATTTTGTGTAATCCGATCGAATAAACCGATATTAGTATTGTTTACTCTATTTTTTACCTTTTTGAGTGAAATTTATAATAATATATAATAATAAACAATAAATATTCTATGGGACCACTTATATGTATAAAAAATCAATTGCTGCTACCTACCCTACCCCACGATCCAAATTTTGCTGTTTTAATTTTTACATTTTTGTTCTTTATAAGTAGCCTCTAGGATTATGATGTTTTTATTTTTTTTATTTTGATGTGTAAATAAATAAAAAATTGCTGCTTGTATGTAAGATCATGACTAAACATCAGAAAGGCTGGATAGTTTTTTTGCATTATGGGTCCCGAGTGACATGCTAGCTTAAAAAACACTCATTCCATTACAGTTTACAATGACTGCGTGTTCGAGTGGAACAGGCAAGCTTGAACTAATGTTTTATCTGCGCAAATTGTTTTTGTGGATTTGTTAATTGTTTACCATATTTTATGTTTGTCCGGTATTTTGTTGTTGACAGTGTATTTTGATTTATTCGTTATTTCGATAGGCAACCTGAATTGATGGATGAAAAATAAAATTTGCACGTCATAGTAGAGCAGTTGACGGCTCCGAATTCAATTCCCGGTCGAGGTAATTTTGTGATTACAAAGTTTGTTCTCGGGTCTTGGGTAGTATGCATGCAACGTTCAAATACTTTTGTTAAGTGTAAAGTTAATAGTATATAATGAGTATATAACTACCTTATTATTAAAAAGATTTATTATGGAAACGTATAAATAATTATTACCTAGATGACACACTAAACATCATCTTGATTCTGCAGGATTCCCGAGATCCAGACATTTTTTTTTTTTATTAAGACTTTTTTCGTTAATATTTAATAGTCATGAAAAAATATAAAATCGTAGCAAAAGTGTTAGTTTTTTTTATATATAAACTTTTAAACTCTTATTTTACGGCATGTAGATGTAGATAGTTATATATAGTTCTTTGGAGTCAATTTAAACTACTATAAACTTATAATACTTGGTATATTAATACATTTTTACATACATTTATTAAGCAAGACAAAATATAAGGAAGATACTAAAAGGTTGTCATTCACGTTGTGCCGTGTTGGCGGCAAAACCTAAATGTCATGTCATTTTGACACAAGCATGACAGTGTCAATCAAGACATCTTATCTCTAAAACATGTAATGCTAACTAGTCTGATTGCTCGCTACTTATCGCGAAGACAAAATCCAATCCTTGCATAATGCCAGTCGATACATCGCGCTACGTCGTATCGCGTCGCATCGTATCGCAATTAGTGTAAACGGTAGTCCGAAACAAAGCTAGCTTGATCCGTGTTCCGGCTTTGTGACAGGGAAATCCGAGGGAATTACGTGGATGTAGAAATTACGGAAGACGCATTCAACTAGCAGTAACTGCCATGTTTGGTTTTGTGTGGGCACCGGTGAAATCACAGGCGGTGAAAGGATGCTTCTTTAGCACCACCCAGGTAGTACGTGTAGGGCTTCAAAGGGCACTCACTACGGACGCGAGCAATTGGACCCACCAAATATTTTTTTTTTATATACCTGTTATATGTCACTAAAAAAAGAGATTATGTGACCAGATTCTCAATGTTAGCAACACCGAATATTTTCACGACACTTACACAATACTTAAACGATACTACTATTATTGTGATAGAATTTAAATTGATTTACATTTGGCAAAGACATCACGTAACAAACATTTAAAAAAAACTTATTTTTTGACAATTAGTGACGTTATTGTCAAAAAATATGTTTTTTTTTTTTTTTCATTTAGGCATTCAATGGAAATTTAATTTTTTTGACTTTGACTATCCTTTTTTACTGTAGATTTTTCTCTGTTCAGCACATCCAGTCAATAACGCTCTTTGGTAATGTATTCAGTAATTGTAGAATTTTCGCGTGCATCTATCAAAATTACATTTTATGGGATTTTGCGCTTTAAGCCCGCTGTAAAGGATTGAAATGTTGGCGTTGTTTGCTTAAACGCAGTTGTTTTTATTTGTCAGGCTTCGTAGTCAATTAGTTTCGCTTTTGAAATATGAAACGTTTGTTAATTGGATGGTTTTGAAACGTGCAAAATATTATATGTGTAATAAATTCCGAAAATGTTGATACGAAAATGACAAAACGGTTGAAAAATTTGCAAAAAATAACGGGGTGTTGCAAAAAATAACAACCCAGAGTCCTTCTACTCTTTAAGGACGCTGGCTGGGATAGGGTTTTAGTTAGCAGGGGGACAATGCACAAAACACCCCGATGCGAGACGTCAATGTTTTAATTTTAAAAACAAAAAAATATTTTTTATTTTACACGAATTTGTTTTAACACCTACGATTAATCATCAACCAAATAATATATAATAGTACCTAATCCGACGCCGAATCTAAGATTAAAAAATGTTATAATTTATTTGTTAATAACTTCAACTACTTGATAAAAATTGGACCATTTCAAATATTTAACATTGTTGCTTGTTTATTTAGATTAGAAAGCTAATTGCTTGCCAGTTGTCAAAGTCAGGGTTAAAAATCATTAATTCCGTTGAATGGCTTCAAAATCTAATTTATTAGATGCAAGTTTAACGTAAAAATACAACATTTTATTAAGTTCTCACGTATTTTATTAAAAACGACAATTTACATGTAATTACACGTTTAAGTACTAGCACGCGATTGAGAATAATTTATGATCATTTCCTACTTGTGATCCGATGCGTGATCAATTGAGTGTTATGGAAACCATTTACATCTCCGTTGACAACACGCCCTTAAGTTTATTTTAAATTTGATTTAAATATTTACCCATCAAACGATATTTAACCCTATTTAAATAACGCTACGACACAAAGCGTACTCTATAATATTAAAAAGGTTTTTACTATTAAAATGTGAACTTTTCATTTGATTTTCAAACTAAAAGTGGCTCCTTTAAAACTTAAAATCCAATGAAATATAAATTGAAAGTTTTATAAAAACTATGTTTGCCACGCGTATTCACACATGAGTGGATTATGGTAGTTTGTCATATTTAAAGTTAAGTAACAAGTAATTATTTGCTAATGTTATGGGCGTGAGAAAGTACCATGTTTGCGTATGTTACTCAGGTCATTAAATTTCAGATTAATATACAAACATTTGATTTGATTTAACTAACCGTGGGTTTGGTAGCGTGGGTATAAAAGTTTCAATTATTTTATAAATATTAAACAAATAAATAATAAACTTTTACACATGGCATGCACACAGAAACACAAGACAACCATCCCAGACCCTGAAACAAATTTCATGCTCAATACACAAAGTGTGACCCGGCCGGGAATCAAACCTGGGAACCCTAGCTTTGAAGGCAGGGCTATTACCAACTAAGCCACGGAGCCGTCCATAATAATAACAAAAAAATAATAAACAAACAAACAAGTTTACTAATACAATAATTTTAATTTAATTAATTACTAATTATTATTATTAACACTTAGTGAATGACAGCCAATACCTAAACTAAGATGCTTTAAAATCCTTTTGTCGTAACTTTGAAGTGAGAGTGAGCTGAATATAGTGCATAATACATATTTTCAACATTAAAACAATTATCATCAATTGTTGAAAATCAAATCGAAACAAGAATCGATTTGATTTTCTAAACGCTAATGATCACAAAAATATGAAACACTACCGCGTACCATCCCTTACATCAATACAACGCCTGGGGCTATGAAGGGGACATCTAAAGGGTCGCCGTCGCAGAGTAACATACCCCGAAGACCAAAGCACGCTCGTTATATTCATTTGTAACTAAAATTATATTTTAAGAATTGACTATCGGTTCAAAAAATTAATTCTATGCGGATAGTCTCATCCGCATGGAATTAATTTTTTTTGCTCGCAATTCTAATTATTTTACCAAAACAAAAGTAGTTTAAGTTACCCCTTATAACATCAGCTATCTGCCAATGAAAGTCCCGTCAAAATCGGTTAAGCTATTTCGGAGATCTTATAATTTTGATTTACTGATTGATATATTATTAATTATTATTTAGTTATAATAATTTTCATAGACTTGACATTCGGCATCATTGTTTTTATTTTAATTAAATTCTAGTGAGTAACTGTTATAAAAAATTGGGTTATTATAACTGTAACATTAGGTAACATATCAGAACATTCTCATTGTTTATTTGTTTTTATTATATGAGAACTTTCATAACTATTACAGTTTTATTTATTTATTTATTTTAAATAGAATCAACAGCTCTTAGAGATAATATAATAACACTTAATATTAATCTTACAGCCAATTAAAGATTCAAATTTTTTGGTTAACTAATATTAAATAATAATTTTCATAGGTTATGTGAAATAATGTGACAATATCCAATGTCAGACTTTATGATTAACTTTTTCTGTGTTCAGACCACAGATATCATAATACTATACGTTCAGACTGTTTTCGATTACACCTAAGTGCTTTTTATGCCTCTGAGGTTCCATAACTAAGCCAAATTGGCATGCCATCATCATCTTTATGTCACAGACATAAGGGTCTGAATAGTTACAGAAATGAGACGTGGCCTCTGCAATGGTAATATCACTCTTACGCCATTGATATAAAGACACATGTTGTTGTTATCCTGAAGGATATGGAAGGGGCAGCAGTAATAAATATAGAAGCAAAACTGGCCGTGGATGTCCTACGTACTTCCTAGACGTCCTAAGAGTTATTCAAATTAGTGTTTGAATTAAAAAACAATTCACGAAGTGATTAATTTACATATAATAAATAATGAATAAATAAATAAATTACATCTTGTGTCGTATAAGTACGTCTGGAATAGTAAGTACTGTCACCACAATCAGCCGCCATGCAGTGATGCACTGAGCTCTGTTGGAAATCTGTGGGTGCCGGTGAAATTCTGGCATTTGAGGCGTTACGTCACTCAAAGTGACGGGCGCAACGCAATGCGACGTGGATCTTCGCATACTTCAATATAAGAAGGTAGGGGAAAGCCTGAGCTGTGTTGTTATTATTGATGTTACCGTATAAACGCCTGTAACCTCTTAACATCAGTTGGGCCGCTGCATTGTTCCCTCTCAATAGTTGCATAAACAATATAAAAATCCTATCTCATATCTCTTGTATCATCAAGATTAACACACAATGTTTTCCACGATCCATAATTGAAACCGTGAATTATTGTAGTTCGGGTGCAAGATTACCACTCAATGGAGACATTTATTAATATTACTAAAACCCAGTTACCAAATTTTAGTTATGTTGAGCTAAGAACAACTTTTTGTAAGTCCGATTACAATTTCAATTTCATTTATTTACCATTTCATTTTATTGCATAACATATGCCAATTGATATAATACATTACATATCACTACATAGTATAAAACAAAGTCGCTTTCTCTGTCCCTATATCCCTATGTATGCTTAAATCTTTAAAACTACGCAACGGATTTTGATGCAGTTTTTTTTAATAGATAGAGTGATTCAAGAGGAAGGTTTATATGTATAATACACTAGCAAGCCACCCCGGCTTCGCACGGGTTCTGATACGACACTGATGCTTTACCAACCGTACGAAGCCGGGGCGGGTCGCTAGTTGAGAATAATCCGATATATCAAATTATATTGAACTACATATAAAGGTGCCTGTACTACCATATCTACAGCAATATTATTAGATAATAAATTATAATAATTATAATGAAGTTCAGAGAATTTACAATCTATAAATTCAATAACATTTTAATACCGATTACCGATGACGTTCATAGAAATTTTTAAATCGGCTAAAGATTTTTACTGCTAGACAATCGCTTCTAAACTACGGGTTTAAAGTCTGGGGGCAAGTGACATGTCCTCAGGCGTAAGGGTCAGTGTACTGACACGATGACAGATATCGAACTAATATAGCTCTTGGTTAATCCAATTAGTATGTGAATAGTCCTTTGATGTGCCGAGGAATTCCGGGTATTCTGGAACTGTCTCCAGATGGAGTCTGTTATGTAATTGGAGTAATTTTAGGGACCATCTAGCCCTAGAGTCCCTCTTAGATCCCCAGCATTTGACCCTCGGGTGGTACAAAAGGCGCACCCTAAAGCAGTACCACTGGTGCCAAGTTCTTCCTGAGACGTACTGCCATCTATCGCGCACTCGCGCTGCTGTTTCAGGGTGTGGGTGTCGGTGAAAAAAGGAGAGGACCTGAGTCGTATTGCTGTTTTATGGTGACTTTATTTTGGGTTGGCCGTAACCTCGGCCCGATAAAAAGATAAAAATACCGTTAGCCGTATTTGTACTGAGCGCATCGGTGCTTCGGAGGGCATCTTAAGATGTCGTACCCGGCTATATTCGCTAAGCCATGTTGGAGGTCTTCAGGTGGTTTGGAAACTCTTACAAAAGAATTGACCACTTACCCACGAATCAAGAACAATCTAACTCACATTCACACTGTAATTTAAGTTGGGATATTTCTTCCAGGCAACATTCTACCAGTTCCACACTTACGTTAGCCAATTATTACTTTTTTTTTGTTAAATGTTAATTGTCAGGACAAGGTTTGTATGAATGAAAAATACCTATTTTTTTTACTGAGCTCACACGACTGAAGTCGGGGCGGGTCACTCGTTTTAAATAAAACACAAGGGTCTTCCTTCCTGTATGTTCACGATAATGGACAAACTCCAACATTTTGCAGTGCATTAGACGCTTGACCAACGATTTATCAACGAAATTTACATTCTGCAAGATTAATGGTCACTTGTCTGTGATTTCGTACGGCTTGTGTACCATTTTACAAATATAACGAACGAAACGAGCGCACGCATTAAGCTATAGTTTTTTACCTGTTGTTTTTAAGATGTCTGAACAAGCCGATTTGACTTCTCATGAAGTAGTTAAAAGCATAATCTCGTAGGATCATATTTATTTTAAAAAAAAACTACATTTGCTCAATGACGGGTTTTTTCAATAATTCAAACGAATAAAAATTTTGAGTGTGACTTTTGTATATTCGTTCTTGTACTAGCCCAAGTGTATATTGTATTATGTAATTAAAAAAATGAACAAATAGTAAGTAGTTAGCTAATTTAAAATAACTGGACGACGCTCAGTTCGTCGTAGCTGTCTTCTGCGCTGTAGGTCGCGTTCCAATTTCAAATAGAGACAGAACATATTGACTTCGAACTTTGAGTTTTTAGAACAACAGTAGCCCAGATTCGCAAATCTTTGCAGCATAATATATGCGCTGGCGTTCAATCTGTTCTCTCTCGTTCGCTTAGTGGCGGACCTAGTATGGGTATGTGTGGCCAGGGCATAAGTAATGAAAGGGTTGAACTTTTGAACATGATCGATCAATCTTAGCTGACGTTTATTTTTATTGGGATTCTGTTTTGAGGGGTCGAGGGATGAGGGATGCTAGATGTGTATTCGATTGCGAAATTTTGTTTTCGATTATGATACAATACAATATATTTATATATATTGTCGTAATATAAATAAGTTAAGTAGTATACATTTGATTAGAAGTACCTATATACAATACCAATCATATAAACAGTAAGTACCTACTAAATGGATATCTGGAATTCAAAAGCAACACAAATCTCTCTTAAATTTTTTACAAAACTTGACATTTAATTTCATATTATTCCAAAAAATGTAATTTGACAACTAAAGCAGTTATTTTCTATATAACAGAGACACTTGCATGTCAAAAAATAGCGCTTTGAATTGACACGTAATTTGATTAATAAACCTTTCCATTTCTTTTTGTTTCAGCCATCAGGTCGCCAAACAAACATGATGATTTTAGAACAACAAAGGAAGTGGATTTAATTCTACGCGAATTTCTGTTCAATTGGAAATTTATTTCTCTTCAACCAGAGAAATAAAATTCCGAACCACTTGAAATGGAATTGGCAAAAACTCGTTGCACCACAGAATGGCTTTCAGCTATTATTTTCGCGTAAATCGTCCCGATTTAAAATGGTCCATCCACTATTACCTATTCTACAAAACGGTGGTCCATCCTGATAGATGCCCACACATCGTTAGCAAACAACTTCATACGCTAC
This sequence comes from Aplocera efformata, assembly GCA_921293045.1. Classification (NCBI taxonomy): domain Eukaryota; kingdom Metazoa; phylum Arthropoda; class Insecta; order Lepidoptera; family Geometridae; genus Aplocera; species Aplocera efformata. The sequence goes on from OV121057.1 coordinate 8,156,361, forward strand.
CAACTAGTGTTTAAAGCCTTAAATCGATTGTAGGAAATACCGCTTGGTCAGATTGCATCAAGACTTTCATCGTGGTTACTGTTGTATATTCTATGGTCTGCTGTCGAAGAGAAATCAGATGGAAATGTTAAAAAACGAGAGCAATTTGGCGTGTCTTATCGTCCAAAACAGGTTCTGTTTATACTTGCAAAAAGTTTCAAATGTCAGCTTAATCCCCCAATTAGATTGAAACGTGAAGCTGGATTTTGGGTTTAAAAAGGTTGCGGTTTTACGATTATCAGTCTAATTGGGTGTAATTTAATCTTTAATACATAAAAATGAATTGCTGTTCGTTGGTCTTGCTAAAACTTGAAAATGGCTGGACCGATTTGAAAAATTTTTAATAGTCAGGATGGTATTCATAAAATATATATATTTTTTTTAAATTCGACCTGAAAGTCGAAAATTGGGAAATAACTGAATGTGAATTTTCTATGGGATTTTTGCTCTGCCATTTGACATGAGATTGTCAAGTTGTCAATCAATCAAAACTGTCATTAAATGCCTGACTTATCAACAACCATAGAGCCACTTGACAATGGCAAATGCATACAAGTGCGACGCTAGAATAAAGGAAAAAAAAAAGCCAAGAATCCTACCAAAATCAATCTCATTTATTCCGTAAGATCTCAAGTATCATTTGGACACTTTAAACATATACCATATAACGTGTCACAGGAACTCTTTATACACATTACATGCAAGATATGTCAAATTACATTCAGTTTTCATGATTTCACACCATGTTTGTATACCCTATAAAGATTTTGGTCACTTTTTTCGCCTATTCCTACCCATTTATTCTGTGGTATGATAACTAACGTTTGAAAAAAAATTTACTATAAATAAAATGAATTTATGACTGTTTGTCAGTCCTTTCCAGTAAGTGTTCCTTACTGCACCTATGGAAAACATTAATGAGTATAAGTATGGGTAATTTTGTGTCTCCATTTCTTATATTTGTGGTGTAAAACACCATACCTTCTACCAGATGCCATAATCCCCCACAAATCACCATAAGAAGACTCCCACTATATCTCTCGATGACAGTTTTATAGCTAGGGACTGCCCACAGTGGGGACAGTGGGGCCATAGTGTGAACAGCTACATAAAATATTAATACACAATTTGTCCGAGTGGCCGTCTGTTAATCTACTTTTATAGGATTCCGTGGATTAATTATGTGAGAATGGATAGTGTGTGGAATTGAGGATGGATATTGAGTGGTTTTCTTTTGTTCGCTGCTTTTCATTTATTTAAACTATGATTTCTTAGGTTTCATAATGTAATGTTCTTTTCAAATCTGGAATCTGCCGCATTGCTGTTTTTGTGGAAGGGTGTGGTTGCTAATGAAATTAAAAACGCATGAAACGTAACACCCCCGTCTTGGGTGACGGACGCAACGGGATGCTATTTGCGTCTTCTCATACTTTTTTCGAGGAGGACCGAAGTTGAATTGCTTTTTTTATGGGCTGAGGTCACCACTTTACATCAGGTTGGCTTTCAGCTCGTACCGTCACCTTTGTTACATTAAAAAACCCGTTAATAATTCTAATCACTTCACTACATAGTATAAAACAAAGTCGCTTTCTCTGTCCCTATATCCCTATGTATGCTTAAATCTTTAAAACTACGCAACGGATTTTGATGCGGTTTTTTTTAATAGATAGAGTGATTCAAGAGAAAGGTTTATATGTATAATACACTAGCAAGTCAACCCGGCTGCGCACGGGTAGTTTCTTTTACGAGACTGATGCTTTACTAACCGTGCGAAGCCGGGGCGGGTCGCTAGTATAGTATAAATAGAAATACAATATAAGAGTAATAATTTCGAATGCAAACCACCAAAACTGAGGGTGCAAATATAGGTGCTTACCCCGACCCAAGATTTTTCTACCCAATAGGTATTCTGCTTCGTTCGACCCAAAACATTTGGCTCCAGTTACCCTTTCTATCCACAAATATTATTCCTAATTTCTATTGTTTAAATTCAAATAAATGACACAGTGAAACACTAAAATAGATAGTTGATGGCTTTATTTATTTTTATTTATTTTTTTATTTTTTCGGGTAAACAAACGGCTACATAATATATATTGATAAAACAAATGATGCTTAAAACTAGGTTTTGGTAATTATGTAGCCCACAGCGTTATCCACATATTAGACACAGAAAATTCACAAATTAAAAATTATATTGCCACAAGAGGGAATTATACAAATCTAAGCATTAAAGCATAAGTAGTACAAAAAAAAATAAAAAAAAATAAAAAAAACAAGTAACAGCAATAAAAAAAAATAGACAAAATGTAAGGCAAATTATAGCTTTCAGTAAATTTAAATTGAATTTGAGAGGCAACTGACAAGTTTAACAGCTTCTTAAATTTAGATAGAGAACATGAAAATATGTCTATTGAGTTAAACAAAGTGTTGTAGGACTCGACCATACGACGGATAGGAGCGCGAAGCCCGGAGTTAGTACGACAAGTATGCAAAGTATTCAAACATAGTATGCAATATTTATGCATAGTAAAACATACCTGTTACTCATTAGCAATTATGCGACTCGTAGCCAAATGATTGTTATGCCCACTGTCGATAATGTTACAGGGTGTAACTATACGGTCATCTGTGTAATTACGATCACAACTGTCACAAACTTTAAATGGATTCCAATTTAATTTAAACACCGTTTATAAGTATAATCAGGGAAACATAGCACATGTTTACGTCAAAACGAAATTGGGGATCAATTTAGTTCGCAGTAATAGAACCTTTCAGTCCTACAAGTACCCCCTGAGTGGTGCCAAAGGAGCAACTAAAAGTAGCAGTAGAACTCGTGCCAAGTTCACTCGTTCATCAGTGATTCACTCGTATTGCTGTGCCCCAATGGAAGGATATGGGTGTCCGTGCAATCACCGGTGCAGATACGTAGCATCCCCGTCTCGGGTGACTGTCGCAACGGGATGCAACTAAGGTCCTCTCATACTTGGGTAAGGAAGGACTTTGGTTGTATTGCTGTTGTCATAGGCAGAGATAACCACTTACCATCAGGTGGGCCTTCCGTTCATTGCGTCATTAAAGTCATCATCATCATCAGCCTATTTCAGTCCACTGGACATAGGCCTCTCCGAGTAAGCGCCATTTAGCCCGGTCTTCGGCTCTTTGCATCCAGTTTCTGCCAGCCACCTTCCGCAAGTTGTCGCTCCACGCTCCATTAAAGTAGTATAAACAAAAAAGGAAGTTTCACCACTAATCCCAAAAATAGGGGATGTAAGTACTAAAGACACCGTATTCGATTTTTAAATCTTTGGTTCAATTAACGCGTTGCTGCCGCTTCAAACGAAACGCTCAAACACACTTACCTCTAGGGCTAGCATCTGCAAACTAATTACACCTTTACGCCGTCACCGGTGCGTTGCGTGTGCGTAATTAGGCGCGTGTCGGTGACATCACCGAACGCATTCCGATCCAATTCACGCGTGATGTATTTAATTAGAGCGGTACTTGAAACATGCTTTATATATATTATAATACATGTGTTTATTTAAATTAAGAACATGCTTGGAACATACTATTAATACAATGTATTCACTCTCATATCCTTGCATTAGGATCTGTGTCGCAGGTGTCATTGACAAATAGTGAAACAAGACAAACACTTAAGCACTTTTAAGCACTTTTTCAGAATGCAATGGATATTGCATCAGCCTGCTTCGTAACTTAGTTAAACTTTGTACACTTTGTGTGGTGAGCATGAAATTTGTTCTCGGGACTTAGGTGTTTGTGTTTTTGTGTGTTTTTGTTATACTTTGATTATAAGAACGATTACGAAATACCATAAGAACAAATAACCTGTTTTTATATAGTAGTAAAAATTCTTTGTCCTGAATATTAATAATGGATGTCTTATCCCGAAAATTATTTTAACACTGATTAATTGCAGATTGGAAAGAAATTCACGCCCACCGGTCAGGAAGACCCGATTAATATGCATAGAAAGGGTTAAAGTAGAATTCGCCACACTCTTGGTCTGATCCATCACGCGGCGACAGGCGTCAGGAGGGTTAACATAAAATGAACTGCAATTATTTACGAAAGGGTAAAAGATCTCAAGTAAATTATTTAAAAATCTTATAACATTTTCTTGTAATGGTGTTTTTTTTTTTCATTTAATTTTTATCGGCCGTCGCTTAAATGCTATAAATGAAAGAATCATCAAATTCGGTTTAATTCGGATAATATTAAGTAATTCTTTTAATTTTTTTTAATTCTTAAGAAATTATTTGACAAGAATTAAGTTTAGTTAGAATCTCTAGTTTTAGTTTCTAGTTTTAGTTCTAGTTTAGTTATTTAAGTTATTGTAACCTGTAATTGTATAAATATTTAACGTAATTAGTGTTATATGCCTTTTACCTTATGTTTTTTTTTCTAATTTAATTTATTGCTTATCAGTTTTATGTTAATGAATTTTAATTTTTAATTATTGTAGTATAAGTGGCTATTGGTCGTTCTAATTAATAAAATAAAATACAAAAAAATACTTTTTACGAAATCGGTTAAATAAATGATTTTGGACCTTTATTTTGATTTATAAAAATTCTTAAAATCATCAAACTCAAAGACAGATATAGCGACAGATGTCGTAACTACACGAAACTTTTTAACAGACTTGGAAAATGGAGGGGTCATTCAACTGTTTTTCTTTCGGTATATTTTTTTCCCGATTTCTTCGTCAGTTGTGAATGGTGCTAATTGGATTGTTTTTGTCCCGAATCGATATAAATTTATATGAAATAAAAAATCAATTAGACAGGTAACAGAACAGAGCCGAAGCACAACTTATATTTTTTTTTATAAGTATATAAAAAAAATATAAGTATATAAATTCTTTATAAGTTCACTAACGGAATCTGTATAAATTCACTAACGGTACCTGCAGTAGACGAAAACGTCACGGAAGCAAAATCAGATAACATACATACGTTTGGTAATGGCTGCGTATCTGCGGATATGTTTCAGATAACGTAACATATCAATACGTACAGAAGGTATTCTGTACGTATCGATATGTTTGAGATATGAAAGGTCGTTGCAAGGGAATGCGTTTGGTGCTTAATATATTTGTATGGTAATGCACGCAGATGCGTTTAGGGATGCCCTATGCAAGTAAGAGTTATCGATGAACATCGAATTGAAATAGACGTAAAGTCAAAGTCAAACTGATTTATTCTTTTAGATCTGAAGTATCATTTGGACAAGTTAAATTTTACACATGCATGTTCGTGAGTATATAACGTGTCACAGGAACTCCCCAGGCACATTACATTCACACGGATATGTCAAATTACAGGCAGTTTGCATGTCTTTTTTGTTAAATTTACGTCTGTTACTAACCGACCAACCCGGGGGGAAGAGACAGACAAGAAACAAATAAGACAATAAGTCTTCACATATAAGATAAAATGATTAATAAAACATTTTATTAATAATTTTATCAGAATCTGGTTGTTTGTTGACCAATATTAATGGTATTTACCTTTATTTTTTTTCATATTTATCAGAATAGTTTTATCTCTTGCGTCACTCTGAAACGGAGATGTAACTTCTCGATAAAATGATGTCGATAAATGATATCGATTAAAGGAGAGCCTTCCCAACACTATCAAACGATAATGCCTATACAACCCACCTATCAGATGTCACCATTTCATACGGAAACCACATTCTGTTCCTATACCGAGTAATATTCCGGATCATTCCCCTTACATCAGGTTTGAACTGGTTACGTCCAGTTTTACCAGACCTTTGTACTTAGGACAATCTAGAGTCAAATCTGGAGGTGATAAGGGTCACGAGGAATTGGACAAGCCTGAAGGCAAATGGACAATGGTCGTTGACTGAATTTCAGCAAAGGCCGTCTTTGTTTTGTCTGACTGCTTTATTAAAGGAATAAATTATAAATTCTGAAATAGAGATAGAGGTATTTGGAATTTTGTCTTTGTGGAACAAGCTTAATAAGTCTTGTGTACCTAAATACTTGTGGTAAGACAATTTTGCAAAGGATATTTAATTAGTTTCGAGCTCTTTGTCCTCGTGAATGCAGACGCCATCTTCAAAGAAATATTCTTTTTATTAAAATAAACATCATTTATTACTGTTACTATTGTTTTTCAAGTGGGCTAAATAAATGATGTTTCTTTCTATTTTGTGTTGTTAATTTCAATAATACAATTGGTTCTAGATTGCTCAATTGGTTCCTTTGTATTTAGTAATATAAATAAATTGTATGTGTATTTTTTATTGTTTTTTTTTTTTTAATTTCTCCTAGTTAAAACATAAACAAAAAAAAACCAACGTTAACACACTCATACCTCTGCACTAGGATTCCCTGTGTCGCAGATGACTTGAACAAATACAGAAACCCAAGACCCGAGAACAAACTTCGTGCTCACCACACAAAGTGTGCCCCGGCCGGGAATCGAACCCGGGACCCCTCGCTTCGAAGGCAGGGCTACTACCAACTAAGCCAACAATAATCGAAATAAACAAACCAACTGAGAATCGAATTCTCATACCAAGACAAAAAAAATTGCCCCTGCTGATTTATTTATTTACAAAAAACACATAAAGGCTTACAGTGGGACCAAATCGCCTAAATGCTAAACATAACAAAATAATGAATACAAATAATATCAAAAAAAATATATAAATAATTAGACATGTCAAAATTCAATTACAATACATTAAAAAATCATTAGAAAATCATAATATTGATCTATAAATAAGTCAATGAAATATATTTAAAAATGATGTCAATAGGCGATAAAATTTACCAAAGTTGTCAACGAATACGTCAGCATCGGTTTGGGAAATAAATTCATTTAGAAGAGCTGATGATACCTACTAGAGGGTTTTCACCTAAGGGCGCGAGCAACTGGACCCCCAAAAATTTATGACACATATGAATAACATAAGATTAAGTCTACCCTCTGTTATTTGTATTGTGGTTAAAAATAAATTTAATAAAACAGTCTCGGTTTAATGGTGTTTTTATTCGATAGTTCTAAAATAAATCAAAAGTAGCATAGCATACCTTGGATTAACAAATACGCAATTATTTTCATCATTAATTCATTAAATTAATCATTCATTAAATCAGGTCAGTTTCCCATCGACTCAGGATGCCTTATTAATCGCGAGTATCACCGTGAGGCGCAACTAGTAAGTACTAATTGAGATTGCTTATACATTAGTCTTGATATACTTACAATCAGTGTTAACAACAATTAAAACTAGAGTTCGCTAGTTCATTTGCATGTGGAAGCGGTTAGCAGCGCCGTTATTGAAATTTTATGGGAGTTTGATTATTATTCAGAGACCGCTATTAGAGTGGACAAGGATCTCTGGGGATAGGTAAATGTGGATATCTTGTCCTCTAGAAGATCATAAAGTATTTTTGAAGTAAACAATTCTTTATATAATCGCGAAAAAATGTTTGTAATCGCGTTACCGTTACCGACATCTCTGTATATAATCTGTGGTGTAGTCTGCTTTTGTTTTCACATCTGTCGGCACTCTTGTAGTGCCACTGTTTTTTTTAATTATGTGATATCTGCTATAAGTAATGTACTCTGAAAATTTCAATCAGATACCTTTAAGACATAACGGAGAACCCCCTCATTTTCGTAGTCAGTTAAACACAGATTTTAATCAAACAATGAAAAGTGGTAAAAATTTTAATAAACCTAAAGAGATCCCCCGAAATCGAATATCTATATGATGCATTGTATATTGCTGTTACAATATTTACCTCCTATCTCTATCTATATCATAAACTAGCTGCGCCCCGCGGTTTCACCCGCATAGTTCCCGTTCCCGTGGAGAATACGGGGATAAATTGATTTTATTTTTTCGTTAATTTTCCAATGTTTTTAATAATTATTCTGCTATTCGGGACGGAAACAAATCCAACAAAACCATGGCAATCGGTCCAGCCGTTCTCGAGTTATAAGTGTTGTAACAAACACGACTTTCTTTTATATATATAGATTGAGTATTTTTTTTTTAATGGTCTCTTTGTTGTTTGACACGTATGGCCTTGACAACTGCACCCGGGGTTTTGGTGAGAGCAGAACGCCGACAAAAACTCGACCGAAAAAAATATTTGGTGGCTCCGCAATGACTACATATGCTACCGTTTCCTCCTCTAACTTGCACAGATCACGGTTGCCCCTATTTTAAAGTAAATGGCGATTCAATTAGCACTGACTTATGATTATGCCGCGAGGGTTAAAGGGGGGAACTGAACTGTCTATGGTCGAAAGGCGAGCCGAAAGCTCGTTCCACAAAAGTTAATTAAAAAAAGTCGCTGTAAAAACAATCCGTACTATTGAAGCCATCTTGGTTGAGATCACATTGATGAGTTATGTAATGGAAACTCGGTAATTGCTCCCAAAGTGCCGACGTACATAATTTATATATGCGCACTCATGTACTGACACACTCGTATAAGCACTTTTGGTTATATGCACCGATAAGTGGTATATTATACAATATATTATACGGATCATAATATCTCACAACCCAATTCCCAATTGCATATAAATTCCGTATTCTGGCCAGATATGTTTGGATGAATTTTGAATCCATTTTTTTCGCGCCCTCCTCTTAGATATTATTCAAACAAAATTGAAGTATATAGTTATAAATGCATTATAAATGCAAATGCATTTGCAAGTTTAAACGGTATATATAACAAAAATACATACATTTTTTTTAAATTTTTATTCACTTAAATTCACTTCACTTCAATTTAAATTCACTCGGACGAAGTCGCGGGGGACCGATAGTTAAAAATGAAACAAATCCTAAATAAATTATAAAGCATAATTTGTAATATGGGATGACTGATACAATACTTAAATATAATAGTACTTTGTTTTGTTGAAATACATACCGTACCAGCCTCTAATGTTCCCACTGCAGGGACACCGGCCTACTCTCCATAATTGAGAGTGAATGGGCTCTGATCTACCACGGGAGCCCAATCCGGATTGGTAGATGTCACATGCCGTTGAATTTTTGGTTCTAAGACATGCCGGTTTCCTCACGATGTTTTCCGTCACCGTTTTGAGATCGTGGTATTGCGCACATAAATTTTTTCAAGTGAAAAAACTCATTGGTGCACGTGTGGGTTTGAACCAGCAACCTTCAGATTGAAAGTCGGCGTCTATGCCCCTTGGCCACCACGCTCTCTTGAAATACATATTTACTTATAATACATATTCACACCCAGGTACAGAACAAACATTCATATTTTTGCTTATGGTGGGAATCGAACGAACGACCTACAGCGCAGGAGGCAGAGCTGAGCTATTAGGCCGTTAATTATTTAATATAATACATTATATTATATTATACATTATATTATACATCAGGTGATGTCTTATAACATGAGTAAAGTAATATGACTTTACCCATTAACATAACCGTTGGAAGTCGTAATTTAAATGGTTGAAACCGTCTCATAAACGGTTAAACAGTGGATACCATTACCATAAACATTTGATCGGCACTCGAATGAGTTTGAACGTAAATATTTTTATGATTTGTTTAGTTACGATCCCTTTTCTGGTAACCGGTTTTTTCCGGAAAGCAGAAAACTTTATAATTTGAATCTCAGATTCTGAAGAAGCGAATATTATGAATCCGTTGTATACGTAATTTGACGTCTACCAATTCGGATTGGGCTCGCGTGGTAGCCCATTCACTCTCAATTATCGAGAGTAGGCCGGTGTCCCTGCAGTGGGAGCATTAGAGGCTGGTACGGTACATACAAACCTGCTGAAATCATGACCTTTGTTTTCGCTATAATCTGGTGAAAATAATGTTGAGTGGAATAAACAATTCAATAACAACTCCCTAGGAAGTAACAATACTTCAGAGGGTACATTCAATCTGACACCAACGCAGTGTTGCCAGCGTTGTGAAATTTAGTATGCTTTTAGTCACACGCCAGTGGTCGCCGTTCACATTTGGTAGAAATCTGTTTGGCGTTCATAATGTACGAATAATTGATGTGGTTCTTTGTGGAAAATTTAAATTAATTAATTAATTAATTAATTTGACAATGGCTTGGAACTCTAAAGTCGATTTGAGTTAAGCTCATTGCCAGCCTATATTTATACATTTAGTTTATTATTCTTTTAATTATTAATTTTAATGAATTAGTTTCAAATTTTTTTATACTTTCATTAAGGTAGGTGTATATTTGCTATTATTTTTACAAATTTTTATGTAACAAAAAATACCTTGTACCTATATAATCTCTTCTTTTAAAAGTTGCCAGGAACAAATCGAATTGCATTTCAATAAAGTAACAAAAATAAAAAGTCGGAAGGAAATAAATATTTTTGAATTAACAGTAAATACTTTATCGATAAGTTAAATATATTACATACAAATGTTTTATTTTCATGTAATTAAAGTGACGGGATGAGCTGAAGATCCACGTGATGTTAAGTGGTTACCTCTGCTTAAAACATTAAAAAACGACATAGATCAAAAGGCACTACAAACTTACGGACGCGATTAATATAGACCTCCAAAGTTGTCACGAACAGTTTTGGAGTGTAATCCTTTCTCACATCCATGTAAATTGGTATCAAGTGCGAAGGGGAAGATGTAGATTTTCCTTAAAACATTAGCATGTACATAGCCTTTAATATATTGTTCCAAGCTTTTTGATAGCGCTGAATTGAAATCGTTTTATTTGCAACAAGCGACCCGCCCCGGCTAGGCACGGATTACGTAACTCGTAATTCTATAGCTAAGTTAATATTATGTAGATTAAACAAAAGGTCCGCTATATAATATAATAATACATAGGTATTCTGTGAAACGTCGAACCCGCTGTAACGTAAATTTTAAAAAATACAGCGGTCGTTAATAAACAACAACGTATTTTGTATATAGTTTTCTCAGGTTTTTTAATTTATTAATTCACAAAGCAAATAGTTATTTTGAACCAGTAAGTTAAAACTTTTTAAAGTCTCATACCATTTGCGCATAGGCATTATTAAATCATTTTCATTCCAAATTAAATTATCCACTATATCATTTCTCACGTCAGACCGACAATTCTTAATTCACGCCTCTACCACGATCCGTCATCTCGACTTATCACTCGAACTCGAACAAAAGGCGTATTCGAATACCGAATGAATACAAATGACGCGAACATCCGACATCGGCCGAACCGCATCCGGAAATGGCCGAGGATTTGTCACTGTCACATTTGAATACGCGAGTGAGGAAGGAAAAACGATCGTCATCTGTTCGTGACACGGAGCTAGAAACAATAGATCGAAACCATGATCGTATTAATTCGAAAAAGGAACACTATTTACAACAACAGAGCAAGTGACCATACTTTTATTCTTACTTACAGTCAAACTCTAATTGACAACGGAGAAAGTGACCATAGTTTTATTCTTACTTACATTCAAACTCTAATTGAAAACAGAGAAAGTGACCATAGTTTTATTCTTACAGTCAAACTCTAATTGAAAACAGAGAATGTGACCATAGTTTTATTCTTACTTATAGTCAAACTCTAATTCACAACACAGAACGCGACCATAGTTTTATTATAATTGCAGTCAAACTCTAAATGACAACAGAGAAAGTGACCATAGTTTTATCTTAATTGCAGTCATACTCTAATTACTATTACTATTACTCGATTACTGTGATTATGTGATTGCGATACAGGGAATCCTATTTTGAGTGTCTAAAAGTTCATTTGTTTTTTCTTGTTTTTAGTTGTCTTATTCATCTTGTAATTTATTTCCTGAATTAATTTTTCGGCTCATCTTGTTCTTTATATCAATGTTCCACAGAGTTTGCAAAAATCGCCTTTTTGCCCGACTCGCCAAAAGGAAGGTTAATATTTCGATAAGCCTGATACAGTGGTTTAGCTGCGGATGAATCATAGGGTCTAGTCTGACTGCTTTGGATTTTACGATCTGTTATATTTTAGGAAGCTGTGCCCAAAATTTGACAGGCTTCGCAAATCAATTGGTTGTAGCTCTACCTTTTGTAGGTATCGAATCTCACTCAGGACCAGCAAATTTCTGATGAATATGTATATGTTTGTTCTGTTCATGGGTTAATAAGTACCTTTTTTAAGTAATTATCTACAAATGCATAACTAGAAGAATTCTACCAGTTATCTACTTTTCATATTACAAGCTAGTTAGTTAGCTGTTAGTTTGGGACAAGATGGCGCTGACTATAATGCCCGTTAATTATTTATTTAATAAAAACAATAAAGAAAAAATATTTTAGTATAGCTAATTCATCCTAATGAACCCAACTAATAGAAGTGCGAAATCATCAGTATGAGCTTAATCGTTTGACTAGCTCATTCAATGGTTGTTCGTAAGTATAAAACAAATTATATATTTCACAATAAATGTTGCCAACGTCCATACCACGTTGAAAACACCGGTTCTCGTCCGATCACCGAAGTTAAGCAACGTCGGGCGCGGTCAGTACTTGGATGGGTGACCGCCTGGGAACACCGCGTGATGTTGGCTTTTTGCAATTATTTCTATTTTTAAATTTTGCGTAGAATATTCTCGGTAAACCGCGGAGCAAAAAAATATTCATGAATATTTCACGCAGCGCCATCTATCCCCAAACTAAGCATAGGTGTATTTTGGGAGCCAGATAACTGGTACAAAACTATCTAATACAAGTTGAAAATGTACACACGTAACATAATTTCACGCCCAGACATAGACCAAACATCTATGTTCATCGTACAAATGCTTGTCCGGAGTAGGAATCGAACATCGAGCATAGAAGGCCGAGCTGTGAGGCCAGCTAGTCAAAATATTATATCAGCGCCTGGTACTTTTCAAAGAGCAAACTGCACAGATGTGTGATATGAAGATAATTCTCTTGACACTATTATGGATAGTAAGAAAATATAGAAATAGTATAAAGCAAAGTCACTGTTTTGTCAGTGTTTTTCTCCGCTAACTTTTTCTAAACCACGCAACACCTTTTTTACCTAATATAATTACGAGTTGATGTAGGTACTACGGACTGTTGTACAAGTTATGTCACACACAGTACAAAGTGTACAACCGCGCGAAGCCGGGGCAGGTTGCTAGTATATGTAGTGTCTTAACATTATTGTTAGCGGTTCCCCTACCTACAGATATCAACTAGCACTTGACCACCATTAAATCAGAAAAAAATTGCCTAAAATCACGTAGTACTTTAGTATTCCCTGTACTTCTATAATAAACCTAGTGACTATTCTATGGGTAATTTAGTAGGTACGTGTAGTTAGGAATCATAATGCATTAATCATGCAGTTTGTAAATGCGCCTAAGTGCTGGTGATAAATGAAACGATCAAGACATGCTGATACCATAGTAAGTTTGGAGTTAGGACAATATCAGTGCATTAAAACATGTCCTTTGGTGCAATAGGCGGCCGTCAGTATAGTACCTACCTAAATTTAAAGTGATATCATCGCATTGTAACACAGGCCATACTTATGTTAAAATTACCTATTGTAAATGTGTTTATAATGTACATATTGGTATAAATAAAATTATTATTATTATTATTACATATTAAATCGCAAGTTTTGGTTCCAAATTCATAATATGAAGGATGTACATAGCAAAAAGTATGTAGTTAGTATATAGTAAGTAAATAGGAGTAGTAAAAACCCTCTACTTAGGGTAATGGTTACGCAATGAAGAACATCAAACGCCTGAACAGATCTTCATAATTTATAGCTAAAAACCATCTCGATCACGTCACTTTTCAAACAGAAAACACCGCATCAAAATAGGTCCATTCGTTTGGGAGCTACGATGCCACAGACAGACAGACACACATCAAACATATCATAAAACCCATCTTTTTCGTCGGGGAATTAAAAACAGCATTTGTACCACTCGACCCGTGTCTATTTAAAGCTGTATTGTAACATGTTTTTTTTTTTTTTAATCTGTGAAAAGGACGAATGTCCTGTGCAAAATTGTCCTAAGTCTAAACTCAAATGAATATGAACCGACATACGTATATCGTATAGGTACTACCTACTGCCCAGTTCATTTCATTTTTCATTCTTAGCCCGTTTTGTTTTGCTGACAGGGGTCTGTATTGAAATCAGTTTGTTTGTGTGGGACCCTCTTCAATCAGGTTTATGGAACTGGACCTGTTAGATCATTAACAAAGATTTTCAATGTTTACATATATAATCCAAAATCATTAACATGTTTATGTAGAAGGGGTCTATGTTGCTCGCAGCCGTAGAGATTCTTAGAGACTCAAACTCAGGTCTCAAGTATCATTTGGACACGTCAAAAATACACTCGCAAGTAGACTATTCTTTTTTTTTTTTATTCATTATAGGCCATCGTTTGACCGCTATCTCACCTGATGGTAAGTGATGATGCGGTCGAAGATGTAACACGCTGGCCTAGAAAATTCCTATTCACTCTACTCTTGAACATACCCAAATTGTTCGTGTTTCGTGTACATACAATGCGTCACAGGAGCCCATTAGGCACATTACATGCACAGAGATATGTCAAATTACAGTCAGTTTTCATGTTTTAGATATTCTGATGTGTTAATTTTACGTCTGTTCCAGCCCTAACTGACCAACCCGAGGGGAAGAAAACAAGAAACCCCTTGGAAACGGTATTAAAATGTTTGCGATTACGGTCCTGCGTCTAGAGTGGAGCAAATTCATTCCCAAGTTTTTTGTCATCTAGGTAATATGTGATTTTATAGTAAGCTTTTGCAACACGTTTACGTCAAAGAACCAAAAAAAACTATTAAATGAGGAAAAACATGGAATGTAAATGGGAATGTAATAATAACTGATCACATACTTATATGAATGTAATAGCATCAAAAGCCAATAAGAAAAAAAATATAAAATAAAAAGTTTTAGTGCAAAAAGCCAACATCATGCGGTGTTCCCAGGCGGTCACCCATCCAAGTACTGACCGCGCCCGACGTTGCTTAACTTCGGTGATCGGACGAGAACCGGTGTTTTCAACGTGGTATGGACGTTGGCGAAAGCTATGTTGAAATATCTTATCTTTTTCTAATCTAGCATAAAGTTATAATTAGTTTAAAGTTGATGATGCTATGAAAAATGTCCACAAATATGAAATACGCAAGATGGATAATATTTCGAAGGTACAAACAGCATTTTCCAATTGTTTTTGAAAGTATATAACGGTACCTAATAACCAAAAATACAATTTTAAACATTTTTTTATCTGTTTGTTACGGCTAATCTCCGAAAATACTGGGCCGATTTTGACGGCACTTTCAATAGCAGATAGCTAATGTTATAAGGAGTAACCAAGGATAATTTTATTTAAGAAAAACTACAAGGAATTAGGGTTCTGACAAAAAAAAAAAACACGCGGTTTATTCGTAAATATTTTACGAAATTGCTTCCTTTGACTATTTTTTTTAAATTCTCTTTACAGCCCCTATATCAATCTCGCAATTTAACTCCTAAATCCTGGCACATATTTATAATTCTCATTTACGAGTACAGTCACCCTCTAAATATTGTGACACGTTTTAATTATTGAAACGCGGTAGTCATTTTAATTTTGAACCCTAATCGGCTTTTGTAGCTTCTCATTCGAAGTTTGAATTTGGAAAATAGTGCTGCCCTTGTATGTAGTAAACGCATAGTGAAGAAAATAAATGCATAGTGAAGAAAATAATAATAAGTGCGTAAATGACAGAAAGAAATAATTACACAAATACACACTCATACCTCATACCTCTGCACTAGGATTCCCTGTGTCGCAGATGGCATGGACAAACACACAAACACAAAACAAACACCCAAAACCCGAAAAAAACCACACAAAGTGTGTCTCGGCCGGGAATCGTATCCGGAACCCCTCGCTTCGAAGGCTACTACCAACTAAACAACGGAGCCGTCGAACATCCAAACACAGACCCAATATCTATGTTCGTCACACAAATGCTAGCTACAAACTGATCCACAAATATTAATAATAATAACCATAATAATAATAATATAAACCAGGTTTGTGTGGAAGGAATCGTGTCTTGAACAGCCTTTTAAAATAAATTGAAAGCTTGAAGCTTTTAAATATAAAATCTTGCAAATCGAAAATCTTTTGTGTTTTCAAGATTATTATTAATATTAGTCGATACTTTTAAAGTTAATATTCTTCATATTAATCGATACAATGCGGTGTTTAATTCCCAACCCTAGTTTAAAGCCCGGTGACAATAACAGCAATTAACACGGCCTAATCCCACCGCGACAGGTTTCTTATTAACGCCATTTGTCAGCGATGATACCACCAACTTCATTTGCGGCGACAACGGCGCTGTGACATTTGTTAACGACTGTACCGGATTATGTCTTATCTTCCATATTATTTTGTCGGAGATCGTAGATAATCTTTAAAAAAATGTGTATGAAATTTGATTCCTACCGATAAAAAAGTGTATTTTATTTAAAAAATTCAATGATTCTTCCCCTTATTTTCTTATTTTTAGGTATACACCATTTTACATAAGAAACATCTAAACCGATTATTTTGGCATTACAAACAGACGCTTCAATTTTATTTATTTGTATAGATTACGCGGTGTTACCCGCGGTTGGACTTCCTACGGGAACCGTACATTTTCCGGGATAAAAAGTAGCCTATGTGCTATTCCAGACTATAATCTATCTCTGTGCCAAATTTCATCCAGGTCCGTTCAGCCGTTCTGGCGTGATTGAGTAACAAACATCCATCCATAATTAACTTTCGCGTTTATAATATTAGTAGGATTTATTATATATTTGTTCTCCTTTGTCAATTAAAAAATAGTCTCTGCTTATATTAATATAAAAATATTTATATGTTTTTTATTTAAAGCTTTTAATTTTGATCCTTATTATTTATTAACGTTATAACATAACGGTATAATTAAATAAAGTTAGTTAAATAATTCAAGACCTGTCGCCCGGAGCCTCGCAATGGGTAAGGCTGCCACTAATGGCGGACTTTACACAACGAAACCAGCTACCCTTTCTAAAAATCCTCACCACTAAGCCATTAATTTAACTAAGTTGCAGCATAATTACTGTGCACGGAATTACAGCGGGAGTGAAACTTCAATCTTGCTAAATACGAAGGATTAGTTGGGGTGTTTTAATCTTTTCACCCCCGTTGATAACCAAATATTTTATGCATATTTCAAAGCCTGCGAATATTTCGAACTTTTTTATTGTTGTCAAGTTATATTATGAATCACATATTATGCATTATAGGTACTGTAAGAGCGTGGTGGCCCAGGGGCATAGACGCCGACTATCAATCTGATGGTTGCTGGTTCAAACCCACACGTGCCCCAATGAGTTTTTTCACTTGAAAAATTTATGTGCGCAATACCACGTTCTCGAAACGGTGACGGAAAACATCGTGAGGAAACCGGCATGTCTTAGAACCAAAAATTCGACATGTGACATCTACCAATCCAGATTGGGCTCCCGTGGTAGATCACAGCCCATTCACTCTCAATTATCGAGAGTGGGCCGGTGTCCCTACAGTGGGAACATTAGAGGCTGATACGGAGGTACTGTCAACTTTTATAAGTAAGACTGGCGGACACCAGCGCGTGCTAATACGCTAAAAAAAGAAATACATTTTATGCCTGATGCATTGTTTTAGTGGTCTAAAACCATCTTTTTTCATCTAGATTTGGGGCTTCATGGGTGGTTTCAAAGTACCTATTTAACGGACATAGGTACAACAGGTACAGAAACATTTTGTATACTTTATAGATAGAGATATAGATATTATGTACAAAAAGTAAATATAATATCAAGCAAGATAATAAAAAACAGTTAGTATATGTACAATAGGCGGAATTGTATGAATTAATTGATGATTAAGTTCTTCAAATACGAAGAAACTATAATAATTATATAGCCCAAGAATCTAACCTCACTAAGATTTAGCCAGATAGATCCTCAACTTATCTGATGCCTGTTTGTAACGTTTTATCTTATAAATGTGGCGATATATTCAACGTATCATATCATAAATTCATGCGCACAATCGCACATCAAACGTCATTCCCCTGTCCCCATTTCCCCCAGAGTAATACCCCCTGCTCAATAGCGGGTAGTAAGTCGTAATCCTTCTTGCAATCACTACCATCGTTATTACCTTGTCGATATGGAATTTGTGTCGCGGTAAATGTTGAAATATGCAATGCAGCTAGAATATAAGACAAGAAATATTTTGTACAATTAATTAACTAATATATTTTATAAACGAAAATACATCGTTATTTTAGCAACTGTATAAATCAAACTTTAAGAAAATAAAATTAGCCTACAAAAAAATTAGAAAAACTGTATATAATTTTTTTTAAATCCTGAACTTTTAAACACTTAAACATTTAAATAAAATTGTAATGTTAAAAGCAATCATCATCTTCCTGCCCTTATCCCACACTAAGTGGGGTCGGCACAACATGTATTTTTTCTTCCATTTCCCTCTATCAGACGTCATCTCAGTACTCACTCCTTTCTTACGCATATCATCTTTCACACAATCCATCCATCTTTTCTTTGGCCTACCTCGTGTCTTATATCCTTCCACATCCATATATAAGCAAATGCTATTAAATAATTTTATTTGACTCAGGTGCAACATTTTGGAAATTCTAGTAATTTTTCTTTATGAAAACAGATACACATAATTTTTATGCGCATAAGATTAAAAAGGTTATACACATAAGATTAAAAAGGTTGATTCTTTTTAATCTTAATTTTTAATTATTTTATTAGACTTTTAAAAAGGGAGGTTTTTATTTGTGTTTGTTTTGTGATGTTTTCGCGAAATATGAACTGATTTGGATGTTCCCATAGAAATTTGGCCCGCTTTGGGCATTATATAATTGATGTATAGGTAGGTTTGTTCCATTTTTGGATCTGTCAACTATTTATTATCACTAAGTTACTCAGTTATTCGGAAGCCGTTCGGTAAATACTTACCGAAATACTCTCTACATGATACACCTAACTAAATTAATGATTCTGATTATAAAGAGAATATTAAAGAGCTAATATGACACGTTAAAAAGCCCGCGAGCTACTTAACTTGTGCGTGTAAATAAGTCCAAATTATACTTGAGATCTCAAATAATAATTAATTCCGAGTTACAAAAGATTGAAGATTCTATTCATAATTTATTCATAATTTGTGTTAATCAATTTCTATGGTGTAGAATAAAGATTTTTTTTTTTATAATACTAAAGTAACGAGTCCACCTGAAGGCTCACCTGATGTTAACTCATTGTCCCGCTAATAACAATAACGGCTTAGGTCTTCCCGACCGAAATACAAAGACCCAAGTCAATTAAGATTGAACCAGGTAATGCTTGTTATCAGACCTAATCAACGGACTTCGCAGTTCATCACCATTCAAATTTCCCCGACTGCCAATCTGCTCACTCACCCTTGTTAATCCAGAAGATAAGATAAGATAATCCTCACATAACTTAGGATCAAGTGCGTTATACGCGGTTAGGAGCTGACCATTGTCCTACGTTTAATTTAAACGGCGACCGGCACGCGTAATGATTTTACTATCCCCAGGCAAAATTAAAACATCACTCACAATTTTAGCAAGTGGCTCTTACACATCTGTTAATAAAGGCTAGTTCTGAATGTGTTTGCGCTTTTGGATGGCATCAAGTTTTGGTGTAAAGGTGTCGTAAGATTTTATGCGTGAACCTCTTTATGCAAACAGGTCCTATGGGTCACGTTTTAGGTTTTTGATACTATTGAAACTTGACCCATCGCATAAACGTAATATGCGGAACAATAATCATTGTTTATGGAATGGGCGGAGTGCAATTATTTTGATTAGATGGATACAATAATTACACTTAGATCGAAATTAGAAAAATTTTACTTATGTTGTATTGGCTGAAGGATGCCGATCAGAGTAGAGTATCATGAGTATCAGATGAAAAAAGAATAGATATATAGATATCATACAAAATGATTATTTATACAGTACACAGGTGAACTTAATGCTAGGAAGCATTCTCTTCCAGAACCTTTAGAATCATGAACCTAGAAGATTCAAATCGGTCCACTTTTGGCAAGGAAATCGCGTATCACATACAGCAGAATAGAAACCTTCCTACGTTTTTGTAGACAATTAAAAATAATTACTGAGACTCAAAACGTAAGTAAAAATATGACTACATTTACACAAAAACTTACACAAATTTTAATTAGGCTTAGTTAAAATTTATTGTAAAACAAAAGATTAATGAAAACTAGATTAACTCAGCGCCGAACATTCAAAACTTATCTGAAATTAACCAAATCATTCATACACCAGTGTATTCAGCCGTCGTATATCAGGCCAAATTAAACGTCAGAACACAAAGCAGGACAATCAATTAAATTTTATACATCTCCCCCTTGTCTATTGTTTATGTTAACGACTGTCATTATTAAGTAAAACGGTTTATGGTGGGCAATAACTTTGGGATGCGTGTTATTTTGTAAATGTGATTTTATGCGTTAAGAGTAGCTTTCAGAGATAGGCACGTCAGATAAACGATTGCAATAAATAGGCCGATGTGTCGGCCTCTTTGGTGGAATACCAATAAAATGGCTGACATGAAAAAAAAAAAAAAAACAATATGCGTTAAGGCCTAACTTTCAGACACTGATAGAGTTACGACTGATAGAAAAATATGTTATAGACTCTTTGGTGGAATATTTCCAAAAAAAAACAAGTTAATTTCGTTACGGAAAACCTCTTAAATTCTAAATCTAACATAATTAATACTACAAAACACGAAAATAAACGCAAACATAATATTAAAATCTAAAAAGTACATTATAATTCATATTAATACGGTACGGTACGACTATAATATGTATTATGTTATAATATTATAAATAAATCGATATATTTTTATGTAATACTAATAAAAGCGTAACCTTTTTTTCTTTCGGTGTAAATAATCAGGAAATGCCTTACATTTTTTCCGAACAAAGAAATAAGAAACAAAAACGTGTTTTAATTTACTATTTTTTCATTTAATATAATATTACTAGAAATAAAAGTACATAAATATGTATAATAAAAAATACTACCCCGCCGCGACAGTTATGCACTGCCGTGACCAGGATTCGAACCTGGGTTACTACGGCCACAACGTAGGGTCCTAACCACTAGACGATCACGGCTATCGGAGCACTGAGCAGAGCGGCGAAATTACGAATGGGCTGATACAAGTCGGTTCGGATTGCGTCACGCTCACAGAATGACGTCATGACGGAGCCGCAGAACATCCGTAGCTTAGTTGCTAATAAACCTGCCTTCGAAGCGAGTGATCCCGGATTCACTCTCGGTAATTTGGATGATAACAATGACGATAGTGTTTGTGTGATAAGTGGTAAGCGTCTTGTTTTCGGAACTTGGGTGGTTGTGATTGGGTGGCAATACTTTATAGTAATAAACGTTTACAGTTTTATACCCCTGCAAGATATCTAGGCTCTAGGATTATCTGTGTCGCATATGGCATGGACAAACGCAAACACAAGACAAACACCCAAGACCCGAGAACAATTTTTTTTCACCACAGATAACGTAATAGCCATTAGGTGGCCAGAAGCTAGACTAGCTCTTTACAAATCATCTAAGTTAAGCAACTCTCCACTCGGTTTGTAGTCGGATGGGTAACCATAATTAAAACAATAAAACATATTAAGAAAACAATTAACTATAATAAAAACATGTAATAATTGACTAAAAGAGAACGTATTGAAAAAAAACTCGACCGCGTGGAAAATTCCAAATTACATTTAAGCATTTAAGTTGTATATCTTTTTCTAAGCCGTATTTAAAAACTTTATTTTGATTCACGACTTGGGGTTTGAGGAAAAAAATTTGAACTCATATTATAGCGCTTAAAACAGCCATATTATTTTTTATAATTTTAATATATTTAGCCAGTGTCACTCTAACCATTAAGACCAAGCTTACAACATCTCTCAAGCTAAAATCCATCAAACCGTTTAGGTATACTTACACACATACACACACTCAAATAACATAAACCTCCTGGCTCAATCGGATAAAAAACGAACTTTAAATACAGCCAACATAAGAAACCCAGAAACAACAAAATCACGCGACAAAAACAAAACAAAAACAGAATTATCTATTGAATTCGAAACCAATTACTCAGTCGAATGAACACTTTAGGTATTTTCGAAAATTGACCAATTTTAGTGACACGTGTCCTGTCGATTCGTTGGGACGTGACGAGCGTCAACTTGAATAATCCGTGACGAAAATTATTCCTTGACTAGCTGCGCCCCGGTGCTACCCGCGGTCGGTCATCCTACGGGAACACTGCAGTATTCCGGGATCAAAAGCAGCCTGTGTTAATCCAGGATATAAGAGAGTTCACCCCAAAACAAATCCAGCAGTTTATAGCAGCTGTGAGGTTTGGTCACCTCTAGTTATCCCATGTGTAGATAATATGGACCGAATACGGACGCAGTGATATTGAAACCGCTTAAAAAAATAATGCATGATTTATGTTATCCTGGTACCAAATTTCATTAAAATCCGTCGAGCCGTTTGGGTGTGAAAGAGTAACAAACATACCTACAAACAAACACACACACACACACATACATGTATACTTTGGTTCGTGTTTTTACTTACGCCTAAAAGCAGTTCAGTGGACGTGTCTTAACGGTGATGAAGATTGTATATTCGATTTTTATTATCCTAAAAATCAACGTGGTTTTTGGGTGTTGGGTGGTAGTGGAGGGTGTACCCCTTTGATGGATGAAAGTATTGAAGTCGGTGTTTTTAGATTTTAGAATCAGTAACTTTTTTAATGATTAAACATTACCATATGCCTTCTCCTGATTCGAACCAATATACCTTCGCACAACGCTTGTTAACTATTAATACACAGCAACGACTGAATATTTAAAAAGCTCACAATTATGGTCGCGTGCCTACCCATAGACAATAAACGCCCATAGACAATTTACAAACAACTACCCACAGACAATTTGTTTTAACAAGCTCATTCATTAAGCAAGAGCTTTCCCGTGTTCACCTCAATATTGTCTATGGTAATTTCACGATTTGATTACTGAAATGTGGGAGTGAGGAAAATATTTTGGAACTTTAAAAAGTAAAGAAAGGGATCCAGTTGCTCGCGTCGGAAATACCCGTTGAGTTCCTACGGGTACCCCCTGGGTGGTGCTAAAGGAACAATAAAATGTAGCAGTGAAGCTTGTGCCAAGTTCGTCCGGAGAAGTACTGCCACACACCTGGTAATCCTCCGTTCCAGTAATGTTCTTGCTGCAGGGACACTAGCCTACTCTCGACAAGTGAGAGTAAATGGGCTATGATCTACGAGAACCCAATCCACCCATCCATACCACGTCGGAAACTGCTTTGCCACGCATTTTTTCCCTTTACACACTCATAAACCTGCACTTTTATTCCCTGTATCGCTGGTGGCGTGGACAAACTGAATCACAGTGCAAACCGACCGAAAAGGCAGACGCGAGAACAAACTTAAAGCTTATAACAAAGTCTGCCCCGGCTGGGAATAGAACCCTATACTTTCAACGAAGTCAGGGCTACCACCAATTTAGTTATGAAGCCGTATTGACGACTGCTTGGGAAAACATGGCGTCAGCTTTTTGCCAGCAATATTTTGATGACAAGTAAATTATTATTTTGATGCCACCCGCAACTCGAAATATCGAAAGCCATTGCTCTTTACCGAACACAGCGGGATGGTTATGAGCTAAGTTGGGAGCCAAGAGCTGGGATCTGCCAACGTATCACTACTCTCAAAAACTAACCACCGCTCTTATCACAAAACGGTAAGGTCGAACATATTGACGCGGACATGAGTCGAAAAGGTAACATGTAAAATGGTAAAGGAATAATGCTGGCAATTTATAACGTATTGTGTTTTGATTGGTCGTCAGAGGTGGATAGTGAGACGTATGATCCTTCTATGGGAATAGGAAATGGCTATGTCTGAAGGCTTTGCAAGTTTGAATGGTAGACGTTAGTTTGCTCCGTTTGCTGTTATTGTTTTCGTGCTCGCATCCGTGAATGGCGAAAAATAAATCTGGTTCAGTGAATTATATGGTCCGTGGTTCACAATGTCTGATGTATTATTGAGTGGATCTTGTGCAAAGTTCGTCCGGAGAAGTACTGCTACCACACCTGGTAATCCTGTAATGTTCTTGCTGCAGGGACACTAGACTACTCTCGACAAGTGAGAGTAAATGGGCTATGATGAGACTTGATGATACAACAGTCAAACATATCCATTATTAATATTTCCACGTTCGCCAAAATAAATTTATTAAGAATATAATCACGTGTAATTTGTTCAAAAAGTTTGTGTTAAGTAATGTGTTTGATAACCTGTAAAAACGTATGATATGAAATACTTCACTGATCTTTAAATTTTACATATAATATTAAAAAAAAATTACGTTTAAACAAAAAAAATATTTATCGCAAATTTAGTGTTATTTACGAATATAGTGACATTTTCATCCGTATTTTATTAATCCCAATGTTAATCCGTCTGTCCGTGACAACAGAAGACACCCCTCAGCCTACCCAAGTATCATTTTAGATCAAACACATGATAATGGCTGTAAGAGCGCCCCTATTATTCGATACAATAAAAGTGAAGTGCCGACATATTCCGCGTTCTATTGCAAATCATTCCCCCAACCAAAACGACGAAAATAACACTACCCTAAAACTTAAAAATGGTACGTATACCAGAAAAGGTAAGGATGAAATTTGATGAAAAGGAGATGTGGCCAGTGAAATATTTTAGGGTGCAGATAGCGCAGAAAGGCCAGTAGGTACGCAGATACGTACTAATGGTGATTGAGAAAAATATAGAGGCACATATCGAACAATAATTCGTGGTTATGTCTTCATGAATATTGAAGATCGGGGTGATAGCTTGATTGTAGGTGTTAATGCAGGTCGTAAAAAGGAAAAATCGTAAATGTGTATTTTATTTTGATTGAATTGCAACGGGAAGGTTTCTATTACTATCTCAGCTCAGTAGGTAGCTCTGTTTTCTGCGCTGTAGGTTTGATTACCACACAGGAATAGCATTTGTTTGTTCTGTATGGGTAATAGATATTATATATTAAAATGTGCTATATAAGTATTCTATCAGTTATCTAGTTCTCTGCGCTTGTTTTGGTTTGGGGCTAACTTGTGCTGTGAATAATGTCTGTGAGTATTTATATCTTATTATTATATAAACTGGTGTAACTACTTAATATTAGCACAAAATATATTTCTTGAATACGTGCAACACTGAATTCAATTTCATTTACATTTACTGAAACGAAATTCCTGTTATTAATTATTGCATCATTAACGCATTGCTGATTTCGACGCGACATTCAAAATTCTACATACTGAAATTTTATGCTGTATCCTTAAATCTTATATGTAGTGAATGTAGGGCCAATTTCGATTGGCAACAAAACGGAAAGTCTATGAAATTATTCACCCTTTCTTTGGCTAGTTGACTGAATATTAATAGGAAGGGTAATCCTTGACGATTAATGTTTTGTAACTTATAATATGTGCTGATTTATTTTGATTGAACGATTTTGCGGGTTTAACTGAACGTTTGGAAATATTTCAGTAATTGAACAAAAAAAATATGTTACTCTTGATAGTGTAAAAAAATTAACTCAAATAATTTATGAAGGTAACTCCATACCCTATTACTAGATACTTTCAATCCCGAAAAAAAGAAGTATTTTTTAGTTACTTGCAAAAATCAACTTCTGACATTTTTGTTCGATTTGTAATTGACCTCAAAAAAGGAGGTTCTATAAAAAAGAATGTGCTTTCAGATTGGTTATATATATTGTTGTGGAATAAAGTTCCTGCTGCAGTTTTCGCACTGAACTTTGATATGGAATCCTTCAAAAGTCGGGTTAATCATGATCTCAAAGGTAGCGCATCGGAATTGCATTTTTATTTTTTCATAAAAAATGTCCATGGGCGGCGGTAACCACTTTTTATCAGGTGGCCCGCAAGCTCGTCTGCATAAAAAAAATAACTAACTAAGGGGCCCCTAGTTAAGGATCTCGGCTTGGCTCGCTGCTACTGATCGGAAAGTTTGGCCTAAAACTCGCCCAGGGCGAGCCGACACAGAGATTCTTGGACCCGCCGGCAGTCGGTGCATTGGTGGAGTGTTGACAAGAACACCTCCAGGTAACTGGAGGTCATCGGTATCACCAGGAATGTCTCTCGGTCTACGGAAAGCCGTCCCGGGCTTACCCGAAATCGAAAATTAATGCCAACAGACCCTGTTTTAATTCAGTATCTCTCTTTCTGTATTGTAATCAAATTAGAAATATTACCCTTAACCACTTTATACCATATTGCCCCAACCCGATATTGTCCAAATTAATCAGCTAAAATTGGTTTCATTTTTCAAATCCCCATTTTAGAAGGTGTCCATGTCTCGTATGTGTCGTGGGCAAATAATGCCAGATGTGATGTGATGAGCTAGGGAGAATTGGAGGGGGAAATATAGTAGATTATATTTAGTTGCTTAGGTTAGGTCGTATCTGGGGTCCGCTGGGGCCGCGGAGGAGTAAAAGACTGTTTCCGTAGCCCCATCATAAAGGCGCCGAGCAGGACCACCAGGGTGGTTTTAGTCGGATTACGCTCGACATAACCGCCCCGTCCTCCCCCGGACGGACGGACGGTATAAGTAGGTATTTCCAACCTGATAAAAAAAATCGTATCTGGTGTATGACCGGGATAATTTTGCTGTTATGGGCCGCAGTTACCACTTAACATTAGATGCCCTGTTAGCTTGCCCGTCACTAAATCAAACCACCACAAGACAAACACCCAAGACCCGAGAACAAACTTCATGCTCACCACACAAATAGTGCCCCGGCCGGGAATCGAACCCGGGACCCCTCGCTTCGAAGGCAGGGCTACTACCAACTAAGCCATGGAGTCGTCGATAGTACCTACATAATATTTATTTATGTAATTAAAAATTACTTAACTAATACATAAATGTATGTATAATAATTGTCTTTACCTTTCAAATCACACACAACACGATTTTGACAAGGGTGAATAAATTACTGCATCCAATTCGAAAATTGTCTACCCTAATATTAGGAATACAATCGAATTATATTGAAATGGAATCACCATCTAATTATTTTGCAACTAGTCACAGCCCGTGACTCTATTCGCTTGGAACAGCAACTAGAACTTTATTAGAATAAATATAATAATATGGACATTTCGCACAGCGCCATATAGCTCCAAACTAAGCATTGCTATAGGAACTAGATAATTGATAGAATATTTTCTTTGTTTCTGTAAATACTTACATAGAATATGACCTTAATAAACAACACAGAACATAGTTATAGCGTATGAGATACCATAGAAATTTCCATATCCATTCAACCGTTGAGTCGTGAAGGAGTAACAAACGTACAAACTTTCACATTTATGTATATATTAGTATGGTAAGATTCTGACTATAGAATAATTCTATGCAATTCTACCCATTCTATTTTAGTAATCTATAATAGTGGCTCCGTGGTTTAGTTGGTAGTAGCCCAGCCTTCGAAGCGAGGGGTCCCGGGTTCGATTCCCGGCCGGGCACACTTTGTGTGGTGAGCATGAAGTTTGTTCTCGGGTTTGGGTGTTTGTCCATGCCATCTGTGACACAGGGAATCCTAGTGCAGAGGTATGAAGACATTCTATTCGAACCCATTTGATGGTTAGCTAAGTGGCACAAGCTTACCATCAGGTGGGCCTTCAACTCGTTCCGTCATTGATTCACATTAAAAAAATAAAAAACAGAAAAGACGCAGAAAATATTATATATCCAGCAGCACTACTACACCTCCCTTGCTTTGCTACTTTGAATTATTTGGTTTATAGAACCTTCACACAGTTAAGTGTAAAGATCACTCTAAAAAACATCTGATGTAAAGCGGTTACCACTTTACCCATAAACAACATCGTGTCCCAGTTTGAGTCCACGAAACTAAGGCAACGCCAAAACGCAACGATAGCGCGTGCTAAAGTTTCCTGTGGCGCCATCTAGTTTCGAATTTGGAACTAATAAGCTTACCGCCGCTCATTCATGCACGAATCAGTTTTAACAATTCTTATTGTTTTTACTATGAATCTATAGGGAAAAAAATATAAAAAATAAGCTTTTTTTACTGCGTTGTTTCTGTAATGATCCTGCTAAATCATTAAAAAGAGATTTAAATGAGTTGTGTCAATTCGACGCCATTGCATATTTTCGAAACAACCATTTAGGGAAGTTATGATTACTTGGACCCTATAAGATTTTATTATAATCGGTCTTGATTGACAAATCTAATTAATGTTAACAATGGTATCAATGTAGAGTAACATTACCAAGCACTAAATTATCTGATTAGAATCATAGGTATAATTAACAGATAATTGAAGCTAATTTA
This sequence comes from Aplocera efformata, assembly GCA_921293045.1. NCBI lineage: Eukaryota > Metazoa > Arthropoda > Insecta > Lepidoptera > Geometridae > Aplocera > Aplocera efformata. The sequence goes on from OV121057.1 coordinate 8,185,052, forward strand.
GACTAATCATGTTACTACAATAATAACTAGTTACATGACGTGATGATTGTCCAATCTTAATATATATAAATCTCGTGTCACAATGTTTGTCCTCAATGGACTCCTAAACCACTTAACCGATTATAATAAAATTCGCACACCATGTGCAGTTCGATCCAACTTGAGAGATAGGATAGTTTAAATCTCAAATTATAATCGCAATTTTAATTTATTGCAAATTATAATATCGTATGACAAAAACGTTAGCCACAGCAACGCGTGGCCCGGTCAGCTAGTATTATTATAAGTACAGTAGCAATTAGATACATTTATGTTTCCGTACCAGTCTAATGTTCCTACTGCAGGGACACCGGCCTACTCTCGATAATTGAGAGTGAATGGGCTTTGACATACCACGGGAGCCCAATCCTGATTGGTAGATGTCACATGTCTTCGAATTTATAGTTCTCAGACATGCCGGTTACCTCACGATGTTTTCCATCACCGTTTCGAGAACGTGGTATTGCGCACATAATTTTTTCAAGTGAAAAAAACTCATTGGTATACGTGTGGGTTTGAACCAGCAACCTTCAGATTGAAAGTCGGCGTTCATGCCCCTGGGCCACCACGCTCTACTAAATTGAAAAACAATATGTTTGTAATTATTGTGACAATTTCATCAAAAATTTTCCATTATACCTAAGTATTGTAATTTAGCATGATCAGATATAATTTTTTTTAATGTAGCTAATGTGGCAGGTATATCTAAAGGTCAACCTGATGTTAATTGGTCACTTACGCCCATAATAACAGCAATACGACTTCGGTCCTTACCGACCGTAGTATGAAAAGACCCAAGCCGCACCCCGTTGCGCCCGTCATCCTAGACCTCATTTATACCTCTTAATATCAAAGCAATGCCGGGGCGGGTCGCTAGTAATATACAAGTGCGCATTAATAATACAACAAAGCTATTGATAAATTCAAATGACATTTCGCCAACGTCCATACCACGTTGAAAACACCGGTTCTCGTCCGATCACCGAAGTTAAGCAACGTCGGGCGCGGTCAGTACTTGGATGGGTGACCGCCTGGGAACACCGCGTGATGTTGGTTTTTTGCATTTTCTTGCTTATTTTTTATCATGTATATTCCTACAGATAAATAAAATTGTGTTCTGTTTGTAATTTCAAAATAACAGCTTTTTTATAAATGCATTTAAAGTTTATACGATATCTATAAAAAGATAATTTAAATATACTTTGTCTGTCTTTTGGTTTGTTCCGGATTATCTCCGATTTTGACGGGACATTCATTTTAGTTTTAAAAAGAAAAAAATAGGAATCCGTGCAAAATAAAGAAATTCACGCAGCCGTAGTCGCGAGGCCGTGAGGTGTAGCTATTTTATACAACTACATAGAATAATATACATTCGTCGACTAAATAATGTGCATATAAGATAGGTACTCGTAACTTTTTTTGGAGCGTCTGTTTATCCCTGGTTCGATTCCAGCTGCGGCAATAATTTTTGCGATGGAAAGTTTTAGATATTAAAGTTATAACAAGTATGAATCTATAGGAAAAATCTGTAAATTCACAAGTGACGCCGAAGCGTGTAATTTTTTTGCTAATATCCTCAAGAGGGGAAATAAGTAGGTACATAGTATATATTCCCCTAACTGGGGTAGTCCGCGGATGATCCCGTTAATTAATGGCAACTTAACCCTTTGTCTGTGACGGGGAATAAATTGTTGACTACTTTCCCGCAAGAGGTTATAAAAGTTTTTATGTATAAAAAATATCTGTATTGTTTAAATATTGTATTTTATGGTCTTATTAATTTTTTTAATCGTTTAGTGAGAGGTACATTGTTCAAATAGAAAAATATAGATATTATAGTTTGGTTTTATTAAAAAAACTAAAACAGCTATTTTTACTATAGAACTAGTCTTAACTATACGTGTAAGAGTATACATAGGGTTACAAATATATTATAATTTTAATCAAAGTAACTAAGGTAATATTATATCTATAATAATAAAAACTACTCAAAATAAAATTATTTACAACTCTAAAATGTTACCAGACGATAATATATTTTTATATTATTATTTTTTACAATGCGAAAGTTTGAGATTCTCATCTTAATCCTTTGACAGCCACTGATTCATCTCAACGTCACCGCGTGATGGATCAAGATATTAATACCAAAAGCGTGGCGAATTTGACCGAAATCTAACCCTTTCTATGCATATTTGATTTCAGCGGGCCCGTATGATAGGCGTGAATTTCTTTTCCGGTGCTATTAATCTGTTTCGTAATTAGGGTTTGAGTTGGAATAGATGGATTAAATAATCCTGCAAATAAATATCTAATAATATTTATTTTGATTTTGTTATGAATGACAAAAAAGCACAGATAAAAAAAATCTAATAAAAAATCAACTTTTCCTTCATTTTTATAAGATACACAATCTGTTTTTTTTTTTATATATTTGGGATTTAAGATTATGTATTATTAACTAGCTACGCCTCGCGTTGTTACCTGCGGTTTTCAGGGATCAAAAGTAGCTTATGTGTTAATCCAGAATATAAGCTATCATGGATATACCTATTACGTAAAAGGCAATAGGTATATCCAGAATTAATTATTATTAATAGGTGTGTGAATATGACTCCGCCCCTTTTTGTCAAAATAAAACACATTTGTTCGCTTACAAAATTAAAAAAAAAATTATTGAAAGTATGCTCCATCTGCAGCTACAACCTTCGCCCATCGTTCAGGTAGTTTTCGTATTCCTTGCTGGAAGAAGTCCTGGTCTTTTGAGCTTATCCAGTTGTCAATCCAAATTTTGATACTTTCACATGAAGTAAACTTTTCTCCAGTAAGGTCTGTCTGCATCGTCCGGAATAGGTGGTAATCCGAAGGAGCTATGTCTGGTGAATATGGCGGGTGGGGTAACACTTCCCAGTCCTGTCCCTCTAAATATCTTTTTACGACTTCTGCGGTATGCGGTTTGGCATTGTCATGCTGAAGAACTAATTTGTTATGTCTATTCACCCATTCTGGTCGTTTTTCTTCTATGGCTCGCTTCAAACGCATTAGTTGTCGTCGGTAAACTTCTCCATTAATAGTTTCAGAGGGTTTGAGCAACACATAATATACAATACCTTTCTGATCCCACCAAATACAGAGCATGACCTTGGCACAGTGAATATTTATTTTTGGCTGTGATGGGCCTGGTTCGCCTGGTTTCACCCAAGCTTTTTTGCGTTTAGGATTTTCGTAGTGTATCCATTTTTCGTCTCCTGTGACTATCCGATGCAAAAATCCTTTTCTTTGCTGTCTTTGAAGCAGCATTTCACAAATGGTTTTCCGACGTTCCATGTCTCTTTCTTTTAAATCATGTGGAACCCAGTCACCGGCTTTTTGAATCATTCCCATCATTTGTAAACGCTTTGCAACAGTTGAACGATCAACATTTAATGCTGCAGCTAATTCTGATTGAGTTTGGCAAGAATCTTCCGCCAATAATGCTTCCAATTCAGCATCTTCAAATTTTTTTCGTGGTTTTCCATGTTCTTTATCCTCAGTACTAAAATCGTTATTTTGAAATCGTCGAAACCATTCCTTGCAAGTTGTATTAGACGGAGCATGCTCACCATAAATCTCCACAAGCAAACGATAAGTTTCCGCTGCAGTTTTCTTCGCAATAAAATAATGTAATAACACTTCCCGCAAATGACGTTTATTTGGAATAAAAACCGACATTTTCGAAAAGGTGAAAACAATTGTTGCTTACACTTCAACCAAATATCATAAAATGCGTTAGATAGCTGACATTCAGTACTATCGAATACAAGTATGGTCATTTATTAGTACACGTAAACAATACTAAAAACGACATCTGTTGAGAAAGGGCGGAGTCATATTCACACACCCAATATAATACAATTACACGTAACAATAATGTCAATAAAATACATCAAATTTTAATTATATCAAGTTACTCAAATGATTTAATAAGAAAAAACCCATTTAAATAATGTCTTCACCTTTATATTATCATGTCGAAAGTAATTAGTTGTTTTTTAACAACTCAAACTTCCTTTAGATCTCGTCAAATTTTACCTAAACAAGTAAACATATTCGTGAACGTGTCACAGGAACTCCTTATGCACATTACATGCACACAGATATGTCAAATTACAGTCAGTTTTTATGTTTTAGATAGTCTTATTTGTTATGTTTACATTTGTTTCAACCCCAAGGTGAGGTCAGATAAAAAGCGTTAAATTCACCATGCCTGATAAAACACGACAGGCAATCCTATTGCTAATTTGCTAATTAATAAAATTTATTGACAGCAATGTTATGACAGCAGCAGCGAAGCGCTATTAACTGTCTACTTATTACCTTGGGGAAATACTGTGGCCATTTGCCTATACATTGAGACATGAGGATGTAAAACCTTACTACTTACATAATTTTATTGGTTTTCCAGTACAAGTGCAGTATTGGTAAATAAATTTATCGGTACCTATGACCAATGATTGGTAGTATAATCTAGATTTCACAAAACTATTTAACGTTGCCGCTAATGTTTCCACTGCAGGTATACTGGCACACTATGGCCGACAAGTGAGAGTGATTGCGCTTTAATATCTCACAGGAGTAAAGTTGATGTCACTTGTCTTTATTTATTTCGTTCTAGAACTTCGGTTTGCTCACAATGTTTTACCGTTTTGAGATCGTGGTACTAGGTACATTTTCTTTTTTTTCACTGATGGGTTTGTATAATGAAAAAAAGGAGAACTAATTGGTTCTCTGGATTTGCACCAGCATATTTGGATTGAAAGTCGGCGTCGGCACCCCTGGGCCTCCAAACTATTGTATAGAAATGCCAAACAGTCGTCAAATAGATCATAATTGTCTAAATAGCAGGCACGGATTCAGACCTTAAAAAAATATTGTCACCCTAAAATCGGCAAAGTGAGAATCGCACCCTTTTTTATTTACTGCGCAATAACGCATCACTGAATATAGTTTTGTACGAAGTGTGGTAAGGCTTGCTCATAATGTGTGCTGCGTTCTTGCATTCAAAGAATTCAGCCGTATTTTTAATGCAATTTCGCCAAATAGTTTCTAAAGTTTAATAAAATCAAATCAACTGGAACAAATATGTCATCCAAACGAAATTACGTATTTTACTTCCCTGAGACTATTTTCTTCGACCATTGTAGATCGTTATCAGTGTTTCTTTTTTAAAATGGTAGGGTGTATACCCTAAGGTCGAGTAGTATGAGATGAAGTTTTTTAAAACAGTCAATTATTAGTCATTTATAAGGGACTAGCGACCTACCCCGGCTTCTTACAGTTGTACAGCAGTAGTAATACAATTCCGTAGTAATTTTGATCTATCTCGTAATGTTTACCCAAAATTTTATGAAGCGGACAAAAGTAATGTTTTTACAACATCATTACAAATGAAAAAATTCTTGGCTTTTTTCTACTATAATATATATTTTAAGTACATATAAACCTCACGGAAAAAAATCTTTAAGAGGTAGTGATAACCGTATCAAAATCTGCTCCTTTGTTGAGAAGAAGTTAATGGAGAAACAGACAGACCAAAAAGCGATTTCGCTTTATACTCAGGGCGTGCCCAGCTTTTGGCCTATGGGGGCAAGTCAGATTTTTTCATACACACTGCACAAACACACCTGAAACATTAGGTATATGTAATGTAGTGTGTAGGGCAAACAGCCGCAAATGATCCTGCTTTATAGGTAGTTAAATAAATATATAAATTTGACTATGCATGCTTTCTTATTTTAAATTGCCTGCAGCTGCCTCCCCCTGCCCCCTGGGTACGCCCATGTTTATACTATTTAAAGAATAAGTCAGTTTTCGACCAGGTTGTCAGCATGCCCATCGAGCCCATAGGGCCTAGATCCGCGTCTGCCAAAAAGTTTAAAATATGCATATAATCTAAATTAGCTGAAGTTGATGGATTAGACCTCTGGAGAGGGTACAATATGCCCGCATCATCAGATTCGCTCACTGTTAACCACTTAAGTTTTATTTATAACTTGGCATCTCACTTGCAATGCTGATTTAGTTTTTAAATAAAATGTCAGATGTCAATACAGAACTTTCAGTAGAACACAGCAACGCTTGAACGGTTCGCTCGTAAAGTCACGAACCACATAAACGTCTAAAATGTAACAAATGTTTTTTTTTTAAATCACGAAGTACAATAACTGACTAACAATTTCAAAATAACTATCGCCAACGTCCATACCACGTTGAAAACACCGGTTCTCGTCCGATCACCCAAGTTAAGCAACGTCGGGCGCGGTCAGTACTTGGATGGGTGACCGCCTGGGAACACCGCGTGATGTTGGCTTTTTGAATTTTTCTTTTTGAGTTTTTTTAATTGGGTAATTTAATAAATAGGTAGTATTTTAAAATCTTATATTGCAAAAACTTACTCGAATAAATTGCAAAAGAGACTTGAAAGTTGTAAATCACTAACGATTTATTTTTGAAAATTTTATGTAACGTTAGCTATCATTTCACAAATTCCAGTGAACATTATGTTTTTATATGTATGTAAAAGATAATAATGGTTGATTGATAATTATTTTAATAATTGCTTACATACAATTTTCTATACATTTTCTACAATATACAAGCAAATACTAACAAAGTTATATTAAAGTTAATATTGTATGTACCTAATCACATTGTACATCTGAAATATCCACGTAATTCAATTTAAAAGTTTCTATTGAGTAAATATACACCGGTTTGTATCATTTTCTCACAATGTCATGACAATTGAAATCCTCTAAGAAATTCGAGCCACCCATAGATTAATGACAACCTAAGCCGTAAGGGTACCCTTTCGATTTAACAGCAATTAAAAAGTTTCTAAGGGTTTATCTTCATTTGCTTTTAATTAGCCGTCGGTCGGGTGGTTTAACGAATTATCAAGTTACGAATATCTTTACCAAAATTTTGAATTTTAAAGATTTTACCAATATGCAAGTCTACTATATGCCATTATTACAGGCTTTTGAGTTTATAAACGTTGAGCTGACCATATGATTGCACCGAAAATATCTAGACAAGAGACCTTATTAGGTCATCAAATCATGATTTATTAAAATTTATAAGAAACCTTATTATTACCCGACTCCGCCAGAAGAAAGGTTATGATTTTGGAGTGTATGTACGTATATTTCCTTGATCTATCAGCTTATCGATTAGATGGATTTTAGCTTGAGAAGTATAGTTAGGTTCGTCTCAATCGTGCTCTCAAAAAACTCACTGGAAACTGGTTAAATCAAAATTATAAAAATAAAAATGGCCGATATTTGTCACCATATTATACATTTTTTTTTTTCACCTACTAGTCAGTACACAAAAGTGCTCGCACAAAATACACCTTTACGCTTGAACGGACTTGGATGAAATTTGTTACGAAGTAGCTTATAGGTAGCCTGGATTTATACATTTTATCCCGAAAAAATGAAAAAAAAAAAAAAAAAAAAACTTTTTTTGTTTTTTCCTTTGTTCATGTTCTTTTTAACCACGGATGCAGCTAGTATTTACCTCTTTTTTAAATTAAAGCGAAACATCCAAAAGGAATGGAAATTGATTAATTGAGTCCTTACGCTTCCAAGACTTCAAACCCGTGGACCGCGAAGGGTTAAGAATTCTTTGTGAAATTAAATTGAATTTGGATTCTAATTTGATCATTGTGGGTTCCTATAAAAGGAGTTTATAATTATATTTTTAACGAGAGATGTAATTGCTTCAGAATGCTCAGTAAACCAAAGTTGATGCGAACAGAATAGGATTCCGCTTTTTTTTATTTCTGTGCTACAATGTACATTGAGATGTCGGTTTTACTAGTCGTTAAGTGATGTTGGAGGCCTTGGGGTGGCTTGAAAACTCTGTATCGTCCCCGTCTCGGGTGATGGATGCAGGATGAATGCGACTGAGAATAAGATCCAAAACTTATACTGAGTCGCATTACTGTTGTTATGGGCGGGGGTCGCCACTTACCACCAGGTGGGCCCTCAGCTCGTTCAGTCACTTAATAATATAAAAAAAGAAAAAAAAAAACACCAGTTGGCCATTTACTATAATAACACGGAAGGTTTTGAATAAATGTTGAAATTTGAACTGCTGTTGAAATAGACGGGATTATAAAAAAAAAAAATTTTGACGTTTCAAAATATTTAATTGCATTCGACCATGTTATAGATAAAGTCGCTCGAAAGCCAGAACTTTCCAGAAATTGTATGCCATTGATCATATTGTACATACCACTAATTATTTAAGTAAGCATAATATCACTAATGAAGAACGAAAGCTTTTTATCACTAAAATTTATTAATGTCACACAAAAGGCGAATTGACATTTTGATAATATAAAAAAATATTGACTTTGGCAAAATATCTCCTTCGAGCCGGATTTGAACCAGCGACCTATGGATATCAATTAACTACAGCTACAGTCCACCGCTCTACCAACTGAGCTATCGAAGGCATGATGCTGGACATGAAATTAAAAGTCTAGCAACTCTTTCTTTTAGTAAGACTTGTCCAAACGATACTTCAGACTTGAGAAGATTCAATTGAAAGTATAAATATTCAACTAACAAGTCATGAATACTGGTTTTTACTGGTATTGGTGATAATGATGAGTGATAGCGTAACTACGAGTATTATTGTATAAAACCATTATATTTATTTCATGTTCACTTAGATAACTATTATAATTATTTTACCTACATTGCTCCAGAGGTAAAATAAAAAATGTACTTTGTATTTAAATTGTAAGATTTCATTGTAAATGAACTTTAAGTTTTATGACAACAAATGTCTTTAAACCCATAAAACTGGTATTAGACTGACATATAAGACGTGCAGTGCGAACGCAATCAACAAAACAGATTGTTATTATATAAAATTCAATGAACAAGTTGTGACACGATCGCACATGTTGAAGTTTTTGACGGAAACCTAAGGTAAAAAACATGACGTAAACAAGATACAAAATGTCGGATATCAAGATAACAAAATTACGGCGATCATCGTCACAGCGCTCGGTATATTTCATCGGGAGCGAACCACTAAATTATCTAAATAGAGATCACTCCGCAATCAGGTCCGGGGGAAAACCCTGAGAGAAAACTGCTGGAAGTGACTTATAGTTTTTTTTTTTATGTGATTGAGTGACGGAACGAGCTGAGGGCCCACCTGATGGTAAGTGGTGATCCTCGCCCATGACAACAGTAATGCGCGCGACTCAGTATGAGATCCAAATCTTTACTGAGTCGCATTCATCCTGCTGCGTCCATCACCCGAGACGGGGATGACACGTCTCATGCACATGTGATTTCACCGGCAGCCACACCCTTCCACCGGAACACAGTAATGCAACCACTACTGCTTGGCGGCTGATTCCAGATGTGGTGGCAGTACCTCTCCGGACGAACTTGGCACAAGTTCTACTGCTACTAAAATACCTAGAACTTCTAGTGTTGGTTAAAGGAACCCTATTACTTTTTAACTTGTAGATATAACTTTTCTTTTGGACAGAATCTGATGTATCGCAAGACAAATCGATCTAATTAAGTATTAATTTAGATTTTGTAATCTATATACCTATATATCTCAAAATTAATCCCTATTCCCTTGGCCACGGCAACGTGAACGGCTAGACCAATTTTTTTAATTCCATTTTTGTTGTATTTGTTATTGTCAGAAGGATCAAGAAAGAAAAAATTAAGAAAATTGTACTTACAGAAAATTTCCGGAAAACTGCGGGTAACACCGCAGGGCGTAGCTAGTTATTAATAATTAATTTAAATGGTGGTACGGTATTTTATTAAATGTTTTCGAAGGTTTGAAAACATTTAATAAAGAACAAGTTGAAATGATTAGGTCCGAAATCTTCACTAGGTATTTTTCTAATAATACAAATTATTAAAAGGCACCAACTAAAATTTCTGGGGTTTTTTTTGATTATATAAGGGTTTTGACTATTATTGAGTTTAATTTTGATTATAAAATAAAAATTAGGCGTGAAATTCTGCTTCACGCCTAAAAGAATCTAAGTGCCTACATTTTTAGTAGTAGCAATGTAACCATATGAGTTGTTTTAAGAATTCAAAAGTTGTTTTATTATGTTTGGGTGGAACTCTGCCAATAACTAAACCTACGTCTATCTGCTAGTACTCTTGAGGAAGTTTAACCATTTGAACCATTTTTTATTTTATTGTTGCTGATACAATTTATTTTCTGCTCCGTTCCAGATTTTTTACACGATCACATAGCAAGAGAATAGAATCGTCGCGTCGCGTCCAAGATGGCGGGCGGAAGCGCGTCGCGCCTCGTGCCGCGGCCGCCGGAAATACCCTCGCAATTTGATAAATAGTTGTTCTTTAACAGTTTTTCTCATGCAAATGAGGGGTCTCGATGACGGATTGCGTTTGTGACGATCCGTGGGTCGGATTTAATTTGAGATTTCGGAGTAATCTAGGGGCGTATTGCTGATTGCGCGAATATGGTTCGCGGGTTTTGTTTTTTATTTTTGTGGCGAAATTCCATTCGGTTTTATTTGATTTGGTACAACTGAATTTTTGCTTCAGGTACGTTTCACCTGAATCTCCAATAAATTAATAATTCCGACATGATAAAAGGATAAACAATATTATACCAATATTCATGATTGCTTTGTAAAACAAAAAGTTTTGTAAGCGTGCATTTCATTTGCGGCACGTGACTGAATTCATTATGTCAATTTTTTTCACCCGCATGGAAACTAACGGATCATAGGCAAGGTGTGGTCATTATTGGTTGCAAAAATAAAAGGTCAATATGGCAGATGTTTGACGGTAATGTCAACCGTATCGCACGCGCCAGTGCTGCCAGCTATGGTTTATAAATGATGTAGTAATAGAATTTTTTTTTTTAATAATTTTTCTTTTTTAATGTTTATCAAACGTATAATTTACAGTTGGGTGGACCCAGTGATACAAATGCGAATTTTAATTCTAAGGTAGCTGGTTCAAAAGCATTTTCTTCAAAGTCATTTAAATAAATTCTCTACGCGTCACAAATGTTTAATTCCATTCAATGGTTGTCTGGAAGAAATCGCTTTCAGGGATAAGACCGATCGCTATCCCAAAGCATATAAGTTTTTTACCCCTGCACTAGAATTCCGTGTCGCAGGTGTCATGGACAAACACAGAAACAACACAAATCACCGAAACCGAGAACAATCTTCATCACACACAAAGGGTGTCCCAGCCGGGAATCGAACCCGCTCGACGGCTACCAACTAAGCCGTCAGTATTACAAGAAATGTGAATGCTCCAGGTGCAAAATTCTCCATATAGAACCTTAGTCAAGCGTGAAAGGTCATTGCCAAGACGGTGACCACGCGTCGCAAAGTCCCTGGACAAGCGTCACCCCTGCGCCCGTGGCTTACCAACCGTGAACAAAACACACCTGGGCATACGTGGGGTATATATTGATAAATTCCAACTTTAATACTGTAAGCACAGAGTTTAAACTAGTAATAATATTCTCGTCGATTTTTTACATTTCGGTTATGAGATAGGGTTGTGCAATTGAGTTTTTATTCGATTTTTTAGTTGGACAGGTGTGAATGAAAGAATTTGAATGAACGTTGAATGAACATTATTGATTTTTTATGCGATTAATGTGACGAGACGAGCTGTGGTCCCACCTGATGTTTAGTAGCAGTAAGAAACAAAAATTACACAGGTCTTCCTCAAAAGTATGGAAAAATCCAAGTTGCATGAGACGAGGATGTTACGCATAAGTGCCTGTAATTTTACTGGAACTCAGCAACGTGTACGCATCACTGCTTGGCGGCAGATTACCAGGTGTGTTTTACTTTGGGCAGCTTCTTTCGGACCAGGGGTAAATAGTTTTCTAGTTATTTGGATTTAAAAACCAAACTTATGAACTGATTTTGATGAAATTCCTATGGTGCCAATCTAAAAGTATCTATATTATTAAAAAGAATTTTCCAAATCGGTTGTTCAATAATGAAGATCTGAGGCAACAAACAAAATAATCGGTTGAAAAGGCACAATTGAAAATAAATCGATTTTCCGATGTGTTGAGATTTGAATATAAATCAGGTTATGCAAATTCCATTCAAACCATCATCTAGATAGCAAATAAAGATTGACTTAAAAAAGCTCATGTTTATTATTAAAAAAATAAAACATTTAATTATACAATCATACAACAAAACACTTAAAGAACGTTTCCCATACTTTTAATCACTGGTCTGGTCAGCCAACAATCCACCCTCATAACTCATTGTCCGATCCATTAAAACTAAAACGTGATCTGAATAGCCCTAAACAATCTACCATCTCACTCACACACGGAAGGCATCAATTAAAATCTTGAAAATGAGATCAACATACTTACAAATTCACATTTTATCAACCTTATCACATTCATAGAAGGTTCAAACTTACAAAAATACTGAGATGTAAAAATAGTTATACAACAAAAAAGTCAGAGCAGCAACAATAAGCTTTATTTTGAAAGTCATTAGGGTAAAATTGTGTTGGAAACGCCGTAGTCCAGTGAATTTAAGGCACGCTAAAGAGTCAATACGTTAATCTGCATAATAAAAGGCATATTTTAAAATATGCGAAACAGAACACGCGACCCTTTAATTGTGGATGGTGGCTATCAATTGCAAATAGGAAAGAACTGTCCACTCCATTGCGTTGTTCGAATGAGTTTGAGGAATTTTTTCATTTCAATAAAGTGTGGAGACGTAACATTTTATCAAAAATATTTTAAATCCCTACTAATATTAAATATTTGAAAATAACTGTTACGATTAAACTGCTGAACCTATCTTTATGAATTTTTGTATAGAGATATCCCGAGGTCTCATCACCTTGGAAACTTGTGGGTTGAATGAGTGAGTATGAGGAACTTAGCTAAGAGATCGCATCAGGAGAGAAAATAAATTACAAATGCAAAAGTTTGTTGGTATGTTTGTTTGTAACTCTTTCACGCTTCAACTTTACGAATTTGGGTATTTTTTTATAAAGGTAGTTTTTACCCTGGGTACTACTTTTAAAGTATATAAAGTAAATTAAAAAAAAAATATCGTGCCGTCTACCAATATTTCAAACGCCAAGAGATAGTCATCAAAAACATCCTTCAAAAATTATTAACATAAACCTACTCCACACCACCTATACCGGTCATAAAGCAACCCTGCGCGACCCTACGTCCAGCCTTTGTCCAACACAAATGACCCCAAATAGTAATCATCTCTATTCACCACTTTCCCATAGCGAAGATACGGGCACTGATTTTGAATATGATGATTTTGAACTGTTAATTACCAATCGCCACTGGACGGTGTACTAAATTAGGGGTATTATGGGGTTACTAAGGGTCGGTTTTAGAATATAGCCGTAGGTATTCTATAATTTAATCTTAATGAACAATGACGGTAATGATAATTGGGCTTGTCAAAGGCTTTTAGTTGCTACAAAGTACCTTTAGTTGTATGATACATACACTATTGAAATTTAATAATATCTACTTAGAAGGAACAGAGTAACTCATTACTGGGATTGCGTGTTGTGGATATATCAGAATCAAAAAAACTGTGAGATGTTTCTGGGGAGAATTGTTACTTGAAGGCGATAACCGCTTGGATATTTTTTTTTGCTTTATTTTAATAGAATGGTTGTATCTTTTCGTCACGATAGTTTTATATCTGGTTTTCTCAAAATTATATAAGGGAATTTTATACAAGACAAGTGACCGCCCTTCGAGATAAATTATTTTGATCTATCTCGTACTGTTTAGCCAGCAATAGATATGTAGGCCAAATATGTTTTTAAAAATAAAATAAAAAAACGACATCATTACGAATAATTCAAATTTTAGGCTGTTCTGTACTATAATATGCATGTATTGTACATATAAACCTTTCGGAAAAAATCTCTATATTATAGTGAAAACTGTATTAAAATCCGTTACGTGGTTTAGAAGTTAGTGGAGAAACAGACAGACGAAAAGAGCCACTTTATTTTATAATATTTAGAGATGTTTTACGAACCACGGGAGAAGAGAAAAATACTGAAAATATCTAGCGGACTTTATACGCAATACTTTTACGTCCGCCTGCATGCAATTCAATTATCTTTGTTTTTTAGTTGTCGTTTCGATCTTTATCTTTCTTGAAGATAATTTTTATTTTTTTGGTTGTATGCATGTACAATTAAATAATTAGAAACGTACAATACGTTTCTATATAGAGTTATAAAGTAACGAACTTAATTGTATTGAGTTTATGTAACTAAGGGTAGGGTTTTATTGACATCATCCAAAGCTTGAGCTCATTCTAGAATTCTACACAGTTATCTAACGTCTCAGTCATCACACGTTGTCTCACTCATTCATATTGAATGAAAGCAAAACGGAACGAGAATTACAAATAAAAATTCAAAATAAGAACACATCGATATCGATCAAAGAGAATACACTTACTTTTTTAATTTTGAGTGCAATAAAGTGGCTATGGATAATAAGCGGATATCCCACGCACACATGCAATCATTAATAAACCTAGGAAGCGATCGTAAACCTTTTACGAGCGGTGCACTGTGCATTCGTAAAAATTCGGAAACTGCCGAGCGTGACGTCATTATTATCTCGACGTTTATTGGCCGACATGTTTCGCGTTTATAGACGATCATTTGCGCTATTAATGTGAACACAAAATGAGTTTGCTGTTTTATTCTGGTTGTTATATAATCTATTAAATGACCAGCGCTTGATTAGGGACGCATTATATAAATGTATGAGAAGATGAATAGTATATTTTCCTTTCAGCTCAGCTTTTAACTTCTGCGCTGTCCTACCGACAAACATGTAATGTGAATAACACAGATGTTAGTTCTGGGTCTAGTTGTTAATATGTATGTATTTACAAAACAGATACAATCAGTTATCTGGTTAAAAAAATACAGTTCATCATCACTTTTATAATGGAAGCTGTGATGAGTGTACGGTCTACGTTGCAATCACGAAATGGCTACTATATCTTTCGCGCCACAAATTGCAGCTCAAAAATACACAATCCAGCATCAATTACAACCCCCGTCGATTTTTCCATAACATTTCAAGGATCATAAATGTCGGCCCGCTCGGTATTTACGGCCCGCGTGCCGGACGGTTTATGATTATGTCCTGATGTTGATTGAATGGTCATGGTCACCCTAGTGAGAGTGAATTTTGGTTGCCACTTAATTGTATACCGGAAGATAAAAGTTGAAAAAAAAAAAAAAATTTTTATTTATCTGTGGTTTTTCTTATCTTGTAAAACAAGTGTTTAATAGTCGGCGCTTAAAATATTAATGATCTCTTGTTAAACAAGATACGTTCAGATACGTTACTCTTTATAAATTACCGTGTGATTCACATTTCAAAATAAACGCTCTCTCAAAATATAAAGGAAGTTGTCCAAACTGAAACTGGTTCCGTTACATAAACTAGCATGATAAAGTTTATACTCTAAATATTCCTAAGAGACAGTCTAGCCCGGAGCGAATGCAAAGGTGCAGGATCCCCTACTATTTGCGTCTCTCTGAGTCATTTTACATTTGTCTCTTTCAATATCTGCTTCTCACATTTAAAACTGGAATAAACCGGTTTCAACACTTTTATCCTTCGTTGTTAACTAAACACTATCTCAGCCAGTTCGACTCCTCTGTTGGCAGTAATAAACGTTTACACTCACACTTATACCTCTGCACTAGGATTCCCTGTGTCGCAGATGGCATGGACAAACACAGAAACACAAGTCAAACTCTCAAGACCCGAGAAGAAACGTCATGCTCACCACACAAAGTGTGCCCCGGCCGGGAATCGAACCCGGGACCCCTCGCTTCGAAGGCAGAGCTACTACCAACTAAGCCACGGAGCCGTCAATGTAATGTTTCAGAGCTGGCTATGGTGTATAAATTCTTATTTTATTAAATAATAAATAAATATGTTGCAGCAAAATAACGCGTTCTTAGTTTGGCTTCAATTTTAGCTACTGTTCAAATCCTATTAGACCCTCCATTTTTTTGTTCCATTTAGGTTGTTTAGGTTCTTCAATCCAACAAATTTTTGTCTTCCCGACTATCTATCGAGTTCCTCTCGTAGGGGTAAGCAAAGCAACACCATTATCATATGTCCCCGAGCAGAACCAACAAAACGTTTGTCTTTTTAGCACATTTGTATTTTCTCTTCGTCGCATACATTACGCTTTGCAAGCAGAAATATAAAAGAATTGGCTGTTTTTTGCCGTCATCGCGAGCTGAGAGGACGCTGATATAGTTTGAGTGCTTGAAGGTTTTTTGGTTTATTGATTTTGGCATGACTTTTAAGGCTTTAAACTTTGTGAATGGTTTAACAGCTCAATTGGTCTTAACCTAATTATCACATAATATTAGAATAACATTGCCTATGCAATTGATTCCCGTCAAAAATCATTTGTTTAACGAACATACACGTTTTTTTTTCAAGTGGAAAACTCATTTGTGTACGTTTGGATTTAAACCAGCGAGCATCAGATCGAAAGTAGGTCTGTGCCTCTAGGCCCATAATATAATGATTTAAATTGATTCTTGTAAAGATTTAATTCATTATCTCTTCATCCCACAAGGCTGGGTCGACTTACCACATAGTTTGTCTAATTAACTAGAAATTAATTATCTGTTAATGAGTTTAGATGGATTACACTGATACTTGGCTTCAATTTCAACTAATTGACGTCGTATATATAAAGTTTCGTAAGCTAGATTAACTGATGAGCTAAATTTTGTTCTTAGGTCTTGGATTTTCGAGTTCTGGGATTGTCCATGCAATTTGTAATGAATGTGTAATAGTTTGATAGAAGTAAAAAAAAATATCAAAGATGGCAACTTAATTTTTATAATAATTTTGGTTTTGCAAATCAAATTGTTGATTTCGTTACGCTTGAAGGTCATCATCATTTACAACAGTTTTCAGTCTTATATTATATAAATTAATAGGTATTTCTAAACATGCCACTCTCGACAAGCGGGAGTGTTATTTTATCTACCACAAAACCCGATCCGGACTCATAGGATGTGAGAGGAGCTGAGGTTGAGTAACGATGAGGTCGATGATGGAGCGCAAAGAACTTGTCTAGAACTTGATAATGCCCAGGTTGTAGTTTCAGGAAAAACAGACCCCGGCAAAGTCCAGCTCCGTGGCTTAGTACCCTGCCTTCGAAGCGAGGGGTCCCGGTTCGATTCCCGTCGCACTTTGTGTGGTGAGCATGAAGTTTGTTCTCGTGTCTGGGGTGTTTGTTTTGTATATCTGTGATTGTCCATACCACCTGCGACACAGGGAATCCTAGTGCAGAGGTATGAGTGTGTTGTTAAAAAAAAAAGTGTTCCATTCTATAGCTGTTGCATGAAACATGGATTTGGCAAAAATATTTCGACACGATCACATAATCTTGTATAATAAAATTCAATATGACATTGATATCTACAAGTTTGGAATAAGCCAATGGAAAGAAAGATTTTTTAGACCATTGATTATAAAGGTGACATCAGACTTGATTTAGAAGTCCAATAATAAATTACATATTGTATAGAAACTAATGAACTAAGTTTACAGTGCGTATTAATTGGCAGAAAGGGGTCGTGTAATCTCCAATCAAACTGGACTCGTAATTATTTTGATAGGGATTTGAATCCCATGAGATGCCACGGCATGTTGGTGGTGGCTGTTTTAATTAGTTTTGGATTAGGAGCCATGATTAATGGGTGATTAATTGTAGTTTTGTTATTTTGATTCTATTTCATATTGTTTGTATTATATTTGATTTATGGTGTGCTTTTGGTGATAAATTGTTCTTCTTCAAATAAAACTATTTCATTGATTTTGGTAAAACAATAATCTGAAAGCATATCTTCTGAAAGTGGGTTGACATCGCGTTTTTTCTTGAGCTGCAAACGGGAAAAATCCAACGGTTTAATACTTCGTTATACACTTTACTAAATGACACATTATTTTTGAGTCGGTGCTCCAACAATAATATACAATGCTTTTCTTATCAGCTCTCTGATAAGAATCTCCTAATATATTTGGTGTCTGCTTCAACGGGACGCAAACGCAAAAACTGCCGTCTGCGAAGCGAATACTATTTTAATCCAACTTCCAAAGGAGTTAATCAACTCACTGTTTTTTTTTTAATGTTTGTCTAAATGAACTCCGTCATTTATCAACCAACCGACCATCAGATTGGTTGGTAGAAGTTTCATAAATCAGTTATAGTTTGGTTTTAAAATTAAAATAACTGGATAAAATATGACACCCAAGTAAATGAAATTACGTATTTTGCTGCCGTGTGGCTTTTTCTTCGCCCATTCACCCCAAACGAGAATAAGGGATGAAAGAATTGAAGACGGTTTTTTAGATTTTTTATTAGTTTGACTTCTACACAGAAAAAAATACAATACATTATTAACATAGAGTAAAATAAAATAGTTCTCAGACCCGTCACTCCAGTTCACCACCAAAACAATCTGACGTGTTTGTGCATACATTATTGACTCAAAGCTCACCCATGTCGGGTTATTTGATTCTGACCTTTTCAATGCTGCGTTGGATCAAAGATTATGTTCACAGATAGATCACTCCAGCTCAGTTGGTCGCATTCGTAGGTAAATACCCTCAGAGACCCTACACGTGTCCCCCGGGCGATGCTAAAGGAGCAACCCGAAGTTGCAGTAGAACTTGTGCCAATTTTGTCCGAAGAAATACTGCCATCACACCTGGTAATACATTTTAATAGAAAAATGCAGGCATTTAGGAACGCAGGCAAATTGAAATCGTTCCGTCAGAATAGTTATTTAAACATTTTATAAAGTATATACGCTCTAAATAGAAAAATAACTATGCAAACCGGTCCACAATTAACGGACTATCGCGTATAACACACAAAAACAAAACAAATTTCAAAAATTACTCTGTTACTAGTTTTGGGGGGTTCAGTTGCTCGCGTCCTTAGGTGTGTACCCTTTGAAACTCTACACGTACCCCCTGGGTGCTAAAGGAGCAACCAAAAGTAGCACCACTTACCTCCAGGAACCTCGGCTTGTTCTATCATTTACTCACATAAAAAAATTAAAATTATTACAAGTAGGCACGAAATCAGTTTCGAACCATCTACGAGCATATTTATTCTTTGGCGAAAAGGCCCTTTCACACGTCCTTTTGTCCTATCAGCCATCAGGCGGGTGTTGGAGTCAGAACCAATCTGTGACCAATCTCTAGAGCTCTTTACACTTGTGACGTCACAAGTGCGGTTGCCATTTTACTGGACAAAGGCCATTTGGGAACGGAGGCAAATTGAAATGTCGTTCCGTCGGCACATAGTCGGCACATTGTGTGCTTA
Organism: Aplocera efformata; assembly: GCA_921293045.1. NCBI lineage: Eukaryota > Metazoa > Arthropoda > Insecta > Lepidoptera > Geometridae > Aplocera > Aplocera efformata. The sequence goes on from OV121057.1 coordinate 8,204,553, forward strand.
CGTTTGCAATTTGTACGATATGCGATTGTTTTAATAACCTACCTAACAGTATTCAGTTAGCCACAAACATGTATTTAAGAAACGCCTAAAACACTATTTTATTTATACTTCACATGAATCAACACAGGAAAACATCTGTCGGCTCAGTAAATAAATAAAGATTCAGCATAATATTAAGTTAGGTTGGGTAATATGAATGTATTTTTTTATTTACCTTCTTTTACATAGCTATAACTAGGTTAAAGATTTATTTTGTACGGCACTTTGGCAGGATGCAGAGGTTCAACATATTATTTCGGACATTAATAATCTCTACTTACTAGTTTCACAAAAAAAAAAAAAATTAATTCTATTTCAATTCAGGATTGTTTGTTCCAAACAAGCGCTTAACATAGTTTTAAGAAGAGATGACCTCGTAGGTTCACAATAAAAAAAAAAGAAATGACGTTTGTCAAGTAATTTTTAAGAATTCAATGGAAATAAAGATTTTTGACTTTGAATTTGACATGAGTACGGAAAAGAAAAAAAAAAATCATCGGGCCATCAGACCACCTCTGTAAGTCACTACATCCATCAACAAATGACGATAAACGCAAATGACATCAAAGTAAATTCAATTGTCACCTCTGTCCATATACCCCCATCCCAATAAATCACAATACAACCTCTCAATATCCTCTCGAAGTTGAACTATCCCCCATACGTCTTCGTCTTGAAATTGTATGCAAATTCAATGTGTCATTCCCATGGTGCTACGAGTGTTTCAAGTGGAAGTGTTTGATTTGGGTCGCTATTGGGTCTTTTGACTGTTCTGTGTTTGACTGTGGGGGCAGTGTTAGTACTTTTACAAGGTAAGATTTGGATCGCCCGAGCCCGGGTTTGGATCGAGTAACATTACAGGCTCTTAAGTCAAATTCAAAGTCAAATACCGTTGAATTCTTAAAAAAAACAAGAGTAACCCAATACTAGTCTCGATTCGATTCCCGGCCGGGGCACACTTTGTGTGGTGAGCGTGAAGTTTGTTCTCGGGTCTTGGGTGTTTGTCTTGTATTTCTGTGTTTGTCCGTGCCATCCGCGACACAGGGAATCCTAGTGCAGAGGTATGATTGTGTTAACGTTGTTTGTTGTTGTTGTAATGTATACAAATAAATAAAATTAATTAAAAATATCTGTTTATAATATAAAACACAGCTTTACTTAAAGTATATAAAATAGATAAAAAAACATTTAGTCGAATTGACAAAGGAAAAAGGAACAGGTTCCTTTTTTGAAGTCGGTTAAAAGATAAAACATAATTTGTTAAATTAACGTCCGTTCCAAAAGTTAAATCAACTTAACCCCAATACAAGACACTCGATAAAAAATGCAAAATTATACACAACAAAGGGGTACTCAACTTGAGGAATAGATGGCCCGCATACGGTACACTTCAAAGGCCAGAGGACCCCTGAAGGGGCACGGAGGAGTCACGGTGGCTCAAGGAAGAGTTTAATGCATTACATCTTAGACTATGCAAATCCCATCGATGGCCCTTGAGTTTTTATTGATGGTTGAAGTACCTCTGGTGGAACATAGGTTTTTTGTGTCGGGTTTTGAATTAAGCGTCGTACTGCTAGTAATTCTTGTGATTTCCTATATCGAAAAGTGGACACAGATACGTCCATGACTCGAGAGCAAACTTTATGCTCATTACTGAAATGTAAGTATTTGTGTAAAGAGCATAAAGTTTGCTCGTATTAAAGTCTACTTATTAAAAATAAAATAATAAAGTACTTTCATACATTCATGCTTTTATCCCAAATGGTTAAGCAGAGATTCAATGAGTTACTTTCAGATCTTGTATTACGCTAACATGAGAAGTGGTGAGCTCATCGACGTCACTGTTTACACTAACATATTATACTTATCTTAATATATATAAATCTCGTGTCACAATGTTTGTCCTCAATGGACTCCTAAACCACTTAACCGATTATAATAAAATTCGCACACCATGTGCAGTTCGATCCAACTTGAGAGATAGGATAGTTTAAATCTCAAATTATAGTCGCAATTTTAATTGATTGCTAATTATTTGTCTGTTATTATTTGACAGTCACAATTACAAAAACGTTAGCCACAGCAACGCGTGGCCGGGTCAGCTAGTATTAAATAGGTACTTTACAATACATAGCAATATCAGTGAGAGTAGCATCCATTGCTATTAATTTTCGTACGAAATATGGTTGTGTTTACAAATTTTCCTTCCATTTTCCTAGTTTGTTACTTCAGCATCGAATAAGTGGTATCATATTTTGAAAGTAAATTGGTTCCTTATGAGAGGTACTCAGGGAAATTGATAAAACAAATGCTTCTAAGAAAGGAAGCTGTGCTTTGCCAAGTTTGTCTAAACATTGGGATAAGTAATAATTTGAGATGAAACGATGTTCTATTGAATTTCGTAATACCTTTTATCACTACATAGTATAAAACAAAGTCGCTTTCTCTGTCCCTATATCCCTATGTATGCTTAAATCTTTAAAACTACGCAACGGATTTTGATGCGGTTTTGTTTAATAGATAGAGTGATTCAAGAGGAAGGTTTATATGTATAAGACACTAGCAAGTCACCCCGGCTTCGCACGGGTAGCTTCTGATACGACACTGATGCTTTACTAACCGTGCGAAGCTGGGGCGGGTCGCTAGTTAGATATATTTGTTATATATTGTTGTGTCATCTATTGTCACGCTTTAGCAGTAAAATCAACTCGTATGCCGTGACGGCAAATGGCATCTTTCTTATGCCGTCAAGTATCACATCTTCTGGACAACTCGTGAAAACTACCTTTTTTTAATTTCACTCAAGGCCCAACATACTAAGTACATACATACTAACGGGAGAAACTATATATTTACACAAAGCTTGTCCCAGCTCTGAATCAACCCTTCGCTTCGATAATCTATTGATTCAGTTTGAGTGTAGCTCTTTTATATATGTTTTTAGCATCAACATTGATTCACTCTCAAAACTTAAAAGCGCAAACCTTGCTGATAATTGAAAAAATATCAAAAGCATTGTCTACTATGTCCATAAATTTTCAAATATAGTTAGAAATTTATAAAGAGTCAAAACTAAATCTAACAAAATAAAAAGGGTATTGCATTGTGCCAATTCAATTTGTAACATAAAGCTTAGCGTGAAATTTTAAAGGGTTGGCAGTACATACCAAAATTTTCATTTAATTTTAACCCTAAAACGGTACCCTATCGACATATTGTCAATCGTACAAAGGAATCGACATTAATTTGACATACCATTAAAATTATTGCTTTTAAAGTCTACTCGTAAGAATCCACGCGGAAGATATGACAGCGACGGCAACTGACAGCGCTAGGCGACTATAAAACTGAGTTATGATCGATCGATCGACAACCCTAATGAATTAATTAACAGATTTTTGCATAAATAGACGTTTTTACTGATTGATCGAAATCGTAAAAAAATTATTTTGTGCAAAAAAATAATGGGGCAGCGCTGACAGAAATTTTGCATAACACATTAACGGTGAGGATGACACGCGGTATTGAATATTATGCTAATGATTGTAAACATTAATTTGTAACGGTTGATTTGTTAATATGATTTTGCATAATCACAACCTTTTATCGTCGAATAAAGAAAGAGCTGAGTTGTGCCTGATATTAATGGGATGACGTTTACTAGTTTTGTGATCTATCGATCGTAAAAATACTAAATAATATTATATTCAAAATTGTCATCGTTTTTTACTACCGTTAATGACAAGACATCTGCGGTTATAAATGTATTTTTTGTAATAATTTTAATTGTTAGCAATAAAAGCGTGACAAAAGATTAGTTTTATGTCTTAATTTCCGTAATAAAGGTATTATTCATTCTTAATTTAAATTCGAAATAAGACGGTAAATACTTTTAATTTATAACTTAAAAGTGTTATTATTGTTAACAGAGTGTTATTATACGAAAAAAAATCTATGGTCAAGCTTTGCCTTTGCTTAATTGTATTTATGTACAATACTTTATCTTTCATTTCATTTAATTAAATATTTGTACCCACTTTTTGTGTGGTGAAATCAATAAAGTATGTTTCTCTCCTTCTTCTTTACCGAGTATCTCGTGTGAAATAACTCATTTCTATATTTGACTATTAATGAACTTTATTGTAATTTTAATTTATGATTTTTTTTTTCTAAGCCCACAGATATTAAAAAAATGTATAACAAAAATACATATCAGTAATTGGAATAAAATAAATCGCATCAGTAATATTCACCAATTAAAAAAAATCCCACGCTGGTAATGGATATACATTTCAAAGGGTTAATTGAAGTGACAGTGACAGTTTTAAAATCGCGTCACGATTAGTCGCGGTTGGTCCTTCAACGGTTATTTTGAGTTGCGTCAGAATTGACGGACAAAGTGAAACCCGTGAAGAATCACAACTCGTGCGAAAATATCACAATTTGTCAAAGTGAATCCAATAATTGATTCTGCTTGGTTGCAATTGCGTTTGTTTACTCTTGTTTTGAACGTTTTAACTAAGATTTAACGGACAAAATAAGTTGGTATTAGAGAAACACTTATGCTGGTTATCGGTTAAAATCATTTATAACTAAAACTTTTATCAATAAAATGTAACCTAATTTCACAATTTTAAAAATGTTCGATTTAAGATACGGTGACATATCGATCTCAAAAGTCACAAATGGTATTTTGGTCCTCTATTTTAAACGCCAACAATGTCTGTGTTGAAAACATCAACGAAAGTTAATCCCAATGAGAACAAAGCTAAATCGGAGGTAGTTAGATAGATATATATCTACCAATTGTTTTTCAAGTTAATAGTCCTACTAGTTCGTATCAAACATTCGTAGGAGCTGTTGATAACCATTGGAAAAGCAAACAGAAAGCATAAAGATTAGGTACAGATAAAAATTATTCCCGCGTTTTTTAACTTAGGCCGCGGTTTTTATTTTATTCTACCAAATTTTTTATCTGTGGCCCAAAAACCATACTAATATTGTTAGCAAATTTTGGAATTGAACGCGATGCGACTCCATTGTGATTTTATTAAAAAACAACCTTAGATTCTAATTAGTTACATCCACAATATAACAGTAACCCAGCAAACAGTAATGAAACTTCATTAACGCCTGCAAAACATTAAGCAAACAAGAATTAGGACCAGATGCTGCCACCAGGATCGTAACTCCTTTTTATTTTATTTTACTGCGGGAAACTGTGTGTCTGGCACTACTGACTTACTATTTGTTTGCTGTACCGTGATTACTGTAACTCCAGCTTAATAGTTTTCATTAAGAGATTTTACTTTATCCAAGCTTTTGATACCTTCAAGAAGCAAATTTTAAATTAGAAGTAATTTCATACATACATACGCCAGTTATGAAATTCTTCTGCACTTACACAAGTATGACTCAGAGAGACGGCCGCACCGGATTGCGACTTTGGTCTTCTAATACCTGAGTAGCAGCGGACTTAGGTCGTGTTGCTTATATGGGCGGCGGTACCCACTTAACATCAGGTCCGCCAGATGGTACTATCCATGCATATTTATAAAATGACAAAAGATACAAAACGTTTACGCTATAAATTTACGTGTTAACTTCCGCTATCGACATTCGTAATCAACAAAATAAAACAAAGTGATTCAAAAAGGTGGCATATGGACATAATAGGATTTGGCTACGTGTCAGCGATTTCGTTTGGTGACGAAATTATCGCCTAATTATATATGGCGTGATTGGAAATGAAATGGAAAAACCCACACAATTTGATTATACGTAAACTTAATTTACTTAATACTTAATTTTAGTTCTTTGATGATTCATATCGGAAATATTAAGCTGCGAAAATCTTTTGGGATTTTTATGTCAAGTGAGATTTTTTTTATGTTAAGTCATAGATTACGTACATAATTGTACTTATATGTATGTATTTTATTTTGTAGATACATACACATAGAACCAGCATACTGAATAGATATATTTGTTTGAAATAATCATTGATTTTATTTAGTTTTAATGCTAGGTGGATATTATTGAATAAAGCGTAGGCATTACAAATAGGTATAGGAGATAGGTATTCATAAGCTCACAACTGATTCTTGTTGCAGCTTAGCTGTATGAAAATTCTCAGTACTAAATCGCGTGTTTATGTACGAAATATGTCTATGACAATGTTACTAATAATAAAAATGCAAAAGTTTGGATGAATGGATGTATGTTTGTTTCAATCACGTCAGAACCGCTGGACGGATCTGGATGAAATTTGGCAAAGGAATAGATTATACATTGGTTTTCAATCTCGGAAAAATGAACAACTACCAACGCCATGGATGACCAGCCGCGGTGCGTAGCTAGTCATAAATATTTTTCATCCAAAAATATTTTTCCTTCAATCCAAGATCTTCAATTACACCATTTGGGCCGACAAATTGCCATAATTATCGTTTCCCTTCTGATTGGACAGATAATGGTTCCACGCAATTCGAGGGTACTGTATCTTTCCATCAAATGGTGGGTCAATGTGTCATTTTCCTGTCAAGCGCTTTATTAATTATATTATTTTTATCATATTATTTCATCTTGGCGATGTGCATTAATACCTTTTAAGTGGTAAAGATTCAGTAGTATTAATATTCACTGTCTCAATATAAATTTATATTTCATAATTAATGTTCATATAAGCTTGTACCGACTGAGGCCCGCCAAAGTTAAAATACGTAATATTGTGTTGAATTCCATTAGCGTACCAGCCTCTAATGTTCCCACTGCAGGGGCACCGGCCTACTCTCGACAATTGAGAGGGCTTTGATCTACCACGGTAGCCCAATCCCGATTGGTATATGTCACATGTCTTCGAATTTATGCTTCTAAGACATGCCGGTTGCCTCACGATGTTTTCCGTCACCGTTTCTAGAACGTGGTATTGCGCGTATAAATTTTTCAAGTGAAAAAACTCATTGGTGCGCGTGTGGGTTTGAACCAGCGACCTTCAGATTGAAAGTCGTCGTTTATGCCCCTGGGCCACCACGAATTCCTTTACTAATATTTAATTATTTCCCATCTTGATTACTCTCCCTACTCAGAAAACAAGGGCGAACAGATACCCAGTAAATTAGAAGAAACGGCTACCGTAAAAATAGACGTGTCACATTACACAGTTTCATTATATCGGTATCCGGCCAGGAATTTTATTGGGGAACCCTAATGTTTATTTTGTTTACTGTGTCCCAGTTTTTATAGGTGTTGTCTACGCAACTTTCTTGTAGCGTTAGTTACGGTATGAGCTGTATACCCACCTGATCTTATGTGCATATGCCTATAACAACAATAAAATCCTCGCTGACGCATCGCGTTGCGCCCTGATGCGTCTGTCATTTTACCGGCACCCACACTCTTCCACCGGCAACACAATAATGCGAGTGTGTCATTATTTCGTTTTTCTTTTCAGGTTTTATTTAAAAAGATGATAGTGATACGATAACTATGTGTTTGAGTTTAAATCGCATATACTCATTTTATATTCGTGATTATATTGTAAACATCGAAATATTGTGAAGCGACAAAACTATACGATTATGTATCTGTGGCAATAACCATATAACCCTTCAAAGACCAGTCAAATAATCCAATTTGGCGTTGCCGTGTCGCAAATTGAGAGCCGTGTTCTAATGGGTGGATAGCTCCGCAGAATAGCTGGTAGTTTGTATCACTGGTAAATGCTGCTCTAAAGTGGCATTGTCCGTAGGCCAAATGTAGTTATTGAATTAAAGTTCGATTCTGCCGTGAAATCTGTGGGAATAATAGCGATGTGCTTGGCCTATGGATAGTATAATCTTATTTTATAAATTATTATTATATTTACTCGTTGTTTCAATAAACGATGAAAGTCAATAAAAAAATTTAAACCTTTGTAGACTCATGTTGATTATGCCCATTTTCTCTAACTAAAAATGTCTGCTTAAAGCTATATTTCTAATTGTTTCGTTAAAGGTACAGTATTATTATGTTGAATGTAATTCAATTAAAATTACAAAACCATATTAATAGTATAAATGCGAAAATGACTCTTTACATTTTTTTTACGTAAAACGCGGTGCAGGTTTTGATGAAATTTGGTATGAACATAGTTTGAGATTGATAGTTTTTTGTTCCCAAAAATCATCTTTTAAAGGGTGTTACCCTTTTCACCCTCTAAGTTCTAATAGATTTGATTATTATTATTATTATTTTAAGTATTCGTTTATGTCAGTTATATTACATATAGGTATTGTAAGTATATAAAATGACAATTAATTTATTACTTTATGTGTGAATCATTTACGATGCGATGAGTTAATGAGAATCATCCCTATAGATAGTTTTCTAATCGAGATACCGCGGCGAAGAAAAATATATTAAAAATACCTTATTTCGAGTGACCGAAGGCGCTACGACCGTAGCAAGGCTACGACAAATGTTGCTACGCTCAGGCTAGCTACATGCTAACTAATGCGTCCATGCTTCGATTGAGTCAAAAAATTACAATTGCTGTAGCGTCTACGCTTCGATTGGGTCGAAAAACTCGCGCGATCATCGATCCTATTCACGCTTCAACAGACGCAAATTCAGCTGTTATTAATACTGCTATTCGATACTAGATGCCGGACGTTACAGACATAATTCGCCGCGCGGACCGGACGCTGAGTGGCTAAGCAAGCCTTCTTTAATACAGCGCGGAAGGCAGCGCTTCACCCAAAGCAGCTCTCAGGCTATATCTTTTTCTTCTTTCTTGTAAGTGGTGAACTCTAGTGTCGGAGTTTTCAAGCCACCAACCTCCAACTTATCGACTAGTTTAACCGGAACCGAAATCTTGACGTGCCCTCTGAAGCACGGAAGTGGTCAATGGTCACCCATCCAAATACTGCTTAATTTAGATGATATGCAATGAGTAACTAAAAAATGAGCGCTTCTCAAATACATACTAATCTTCGGTACAAACATCAACAACAACCAACCCTATTCCATCGCTTCAAAACGCGAACATCAATTCACTGCCCTGTCACATCGATATTATCGTCATATTATTGTCCACGTCATATATGACGTCATAAATATGATGCGAAGGTCTGCCCCACACGTGCGTGGTGCGTTATCGTAAAATTTTACGAGAAGAAAGATCGCCAGTGTTGCTTCCGAAATTTTATTGTTGTTTGAATTATTATTCACAATTTTGGTTTCGAGTGGTGGTTTTTCGCGTATTTGTAATGGTATCCTGTGATGGGAAATGTAATTGTTTGAGCGTAGTGGGTAATAAATGCTTGACTGGAATTATTAAGCGGGGATCCAGATTCAATACTCGTCTGAGGCTAGCATTTTGTAACATAAAGATTGATTTTTATTTTTAGATTTTTTAGAAGCCCTAAATGCTAAGAATCCCTTTCCAGGGATTATGATAAACGATATGCGTTTTTAAGCTTTTACGAGTATCTTAGACACTCATACGCTTGTGTGCCATATGAGAATTCTACCCTCGTAAATACGTACTACAAAAATAAGTTAAAGTAAATACTGACTGTTACAGATAATTCAGCAAGAATAATTAATATCGCACTTCTTAGACCCATCAGCTAATTATCAAATTAGCTCCGTGGCTTAGTTGGTAGTAGCCCTGCCTTCGAAGCGAGGGGTCCCGGGTTCGATTCCCGGCCGGGGCACACTTTGTGTGGTGAGCACGAAGTTTGTTCTCGGGTCTTGGGTGTTTGTCCTGTGTTTCTGTGTTCGTCCATGCCATCTGCGACACAGGGAATCCTAGTGCAGAGGTATGAGTGTGATAACGTTGTTTTTTTTTTTTTTTTGTTTTGTTTTTTTTTATTCCTTTAGATCTCAAGTACACGTCAAATTTAAGACACAAATAAACATTCGTGAGCGTATAGCACGCTCCTTAGGCACATTACATGCATACATGTATGTAAAATTACAGCCAGTTTTCATGTTTTAGCTACTCTTATTTGTTAAATTTACATCTTTTCAAACCCTTATCGATAAACCTTAATGGAAGAAATAGACAAGAAACCTCTCGGAAACAGTATTATATAGACAGTTTATCAGTCAGGATTATACCCTATTTGGAGTAATGTCAGTGGTTTTGTCTGCGTTGACACATTAAGTTCTCACACAGATTATCATCAAAATCAAACGGATAATACAATAAAATGACCGCTGTCCACTCCATTGATATTTCAAAGGGTTCCATATGCCTCATTTGATTTGCTCAATGACAAATCTCGGTAATACTTTTAGAATGGCGATTGGCATGATTGGTTCTGGTCGAGCTTATTTGTCTAACAATTATAACTCGTAGATTTGTCATAATAACATCCTATTGCAGGGGTATGAGTGTGTAAAAGTTTATTATTATGTTTAAGTTTAATAATTAAGATCTCGCTCAGCGGATGGATCAAGGGTCAGATACAGAAGGCGGTACTCCTGGACACGGCACGCATCGTCAGAAGGTTCCCCCACGGTCGGTGGTACTCCGTTTTATATATTTGTTATTTATCTCTTAAACAGTATTAATTTATAGTAAAAAACATATATATAATAATGAATCCCTATTTTCCTTAGTCACGCCACTTGAGAATGACTTAAGCGAATCAATTAATCAATATTTTTTGTTTCATAATAATTTTTTGAATTGTTACAGCAAAAAAAAAAGAAAATTGCGCAGAAAATCTGGGAAAACTGGGGGTAAAGCCGCGGGACGCAGCTAGTAATGAGATAATGAAGAAAGTGCAATAATAACAATAATTAACACAGCTGTACTAATTTGTTCACTATTTTAAACGTAAATTGTAATGTTTCAACTCATAAAATTCTAGAACAAACTAAAAATAAAAATCAAATTTTATCAAGAAAGTCCTTTAACCGATTCCACGAGAATTATTAAAATATAATAGAGTTTCCCCCATTTTTACCCTCGCTCTGCGTCCGATTGTGAGTGTTTATTTCATAGATGGTGTCCGTCTCTTAAATAATTCGAGATAGCAGAAGTATCGCTTACAATAACGCTTGTGAACGGACGCGATAAAAGCATAAGGTGGAAATCTCTTGGCTGAACAACGAAAGAAAGTAGTGGATGTGACAATACATTAGATTTTACAGTACAGCAGCGGTCACAGTACAACAGTACACGAGGCCGCGACCGCCAGCAGCACGGCAACAAGAGGCCCGCGAGCCGTTGCGGTTCGCAGACACCCTACTTGCGGCCCGTGAATGTTTTGTAATTAAGTTATAAATATAATTGCATTAATTAATGAGTAAGCGTGCCTCTTAAGAATGCGCTTCGCTCTGCCCGTGACGAACAAATGAGAGCGCGGAACCTTAAACCGGTTTCATTACAAAAGCTGCGATGTTGATTATAGACTACTAAAACAATACATTAGAAGTATAAAATCTAGTTAAACTAATCTTCTTATTCGCAATAATATTAAAGATAAAATAAAAATATCTACAACTCTTACTTCTTTAAACAATTACGTCTAAATTTATGCGTCTCGAACTTGTTGCAAAGTTGATGTGTATGTTGAAATAAAGAGTAACAATCGACAATTTTGGACAATAGCAATCCATTATTATTCGTGTTACCAAGATATTTACCATGATTTGTGAGGTTTGTTGACCGATATTTCGACTCGTATATATTTCGTAACACGAATAATAATGTTCATACCCATGATAGTTTTAAATTTATAATATCAATCCATACTAAGCTATCGTGCCCGATTCACCAAAGGAAAACCTTCATCGCACTAAGAAAATATTGGATAGAGATTAGGCAATATACTTTTATTGGTTTTCACTATATTTATCTAACGTTCCTTTCCACGGTAACCGAACTTATCTGCCACTTGAGAATAAATCTTTTTGTTTGTTAACACACTTTTTTGGGGGAAAAACCTTTTTGGTTATTGCACAAATAGGTGGAGAGTATATTTCAAGATAATGTCTGCCGTTCAATTTATTGGCGGAATTTCTCTTTCTGTTTCTGTAGTTGTCTCAATCAGATGTATTTAAAACTATTCTTTGTTTGGTATTTTGCTATGTAGAAGGCTTTTGGGTGGCTTATAAACTCCGACACCACAGTCGGCTATTTTTGCTTAAATATTGCTATGTATTAAGCTGTTGCCAGCAATATTTGCTTTAATATAACTGAAAGTTATCTGACCTATCACGGTGATATCAAAATCTAAAACATTTAATTATCCTGGGAAACTGATTTGGCGAAATTCTATTTAGAAAATCCAATAACACAATTTTGTAACACGAAAATCCAAATTCCCACGTCAGATGACCAGCGGATGGTCACCGGTCAGTAATGAGATTACGAGTTGGTCACCGTGGTTTATCAGTTTACTGACCATTTTGTGAGAACGTGGATTATTGGATATTCTCATATAAAATGTGCTGGGAGAAAACTGGTCATACATTTTTTTTTTATGTTAATAAATTGGTGGATCTAGACGCCCAGCTGATGTTATGTGGTTACCTACGTCCAAACAAACAGAAATACGACTTAGGTCCTCCCTGACCGGAGTATGAGAAGACCCAAGTCGCACCCCGTTGCGCCCGAGACGGAGATGTTACGTCTCATGCGCATGTGATTTCACCGATACCCACACCCTTCCGCTGGAACACAGAATGCATGGGAGGGGGTATGTCGGACTCACCTTATAAAGCTGAGTGCCACTACCGACTAAAAACCCATGATGCTCTTTCATGACTACGACGGGGCTACGGGAATCGCGATATGCATACATCCGCGGCCCGTCAGCGTCACGGTCCGTGTCGGACGTGTCGTGTCGAAGAGAGGGGAATACCCCTCCATTTGGCAAAATAATAAATGAATTACTTATGTACAAATAAAGATGTCTACCGCTGTCAAAATACTCAATTATGAACTAAAACTCGTCAGTCAAGAATATCCCAATCAATCAATCAAGAAGACCTTTTACCGAGTACAATTTGGGTATGTTCAAGAGAAGAGTGAATAGGTATTATCTAGGCCAGCGTGTTACATCTTCGACCGCATCATCACTTACCATCAGGTGAGATAGCGGTCAAACGATGGCCTATAATGAATAAAAAAAAATCCCAAACAGATGTTACTCCGACAAGCTACATTGCATGTGTGAAACCACTTCGAACTTGAAAAGATCAATCTGTAGGGAAAATAACAACAAATATATACTTTTTTTTAATAAAAACCTGACAGTTCCTTTAATCCCCATGCGCTCGTAAACGTTTACGACCGCTAGTTGTGGTGCGTCCTTACGACGCCTAGTGACAACGATAGAAAGTTGTATGTACACCGAGATAATAGTATTACCTTAAGTCTAAAATATTGTATATATTAATCGATGCGCCCTGCAGTGTTACCCTCGGTTGAAAAGTCGTTGGGAAACACTGACAGAAGTTGTGTTTTTTTCAAGGCACTAATAAAATTACTTCACGTTTTCAGGATAATAAGTAGCTTAACAATAATCCGCTTAGATAAGCTATATAGGATAAGAAAGAAATAGACTCGATAGGATCGAATAATTGACGGCTCCGTGGCTTAGTTGGTAGTAGCCCTGCCTTCGAAGCGAGGGGTCCCGGGTTCGATTCCCGGCCGGGGCACACTTTGTGTGGTGAGCATGAAGTTTGTTCTCGGGTCTTGGGTGTTTGTCTTGTGTTTCTATTTTCGTCCATGCCATCTGCGACACAGGAAATCCTAGTGCAGAGGTATGAGTGTGTTAACGTTGTTTTTCTTTTTTGATTGTAGGTATATTATAAAAAAAAAGTGCCTACTCCATGTATTTTTTTTTCATTTATTTAAGTTAAGCTCCACTACTAAGTTTGAGACAGGAGTCCGGATGGCCACAGACAGAAACCGATGGAGACGACTCACGAACACGACTGTACATGGTGATCGCGATCTTCAGTCATGAAGGATCGACCAGAGAGAGAGAAGTTAAGCTCTCTGCCTGGTTTAAACCGAGCGCGTTCGTGCTCTGGAAAGCTAAGATGTCAATACCTGCTATAATAACCGAAAATTTTGGAATAATTAATCATGCTAGATATTATAACCACTTCCAGTTTTCGACATCAAAGATACTAAGCAACTTTAACATATTTATCTTGATTTTCTTTTAAGAAATTTTCTTGCATGTTCTTCAACGAACTACGATATTTTTTACTCTGAATTAGTTAAAACTCATAAATACGATAGATAAGCACTAAGTAATAACAAATCCAGCATAAAAATAAGAATTCATTAATTAAGAAAATACAGTAACAGCGTTAAATAAAAAATAATTTGAAAGGTAACGTTCGATATATTTATTTATTTCATTTATTTATTTAATAAGGACTCCCAACACAGGATATACTGAACATACAACTTAAAATAATCAAGGGTCTTATATAACAGTGGTCCCGCAATAATAGGGCGTTACAGCATATTAATAGAGACAACTAGACAACATTTTAAAAAAGTTGATCCGTTCGATGTGTGTAGTGTCCACGCCACCCTCAACACAGAGAATCCGCGTGTACTCACACTGTTTTGTCCACTCCTTTTGCCTTTGCACTCATTACCTCGGTACATCACAACTTTATCATCTTCCAATACAAGTCTTCAATACAGCCACTTATTGTATTTTGTATTATTTACCTACTTTACGACTCCGCGACTCATATTTTCGAGTGAGTCCAAACTACTTAAAATTTTATGTCCGTTTTCCACTCCAATAATGTGTGAGGATTTTATTGTCGGCTGTAAAATATTTCCCTTGTGTTGTTTAATTGGATGAAGCGAAAATGTACAAACAAAAAAACGATTTGCCTTGAAAAAAAAAAAAAAACATCTACTACGATTTTTTCCGCACGGATTCCGGGTTCAATTACCAGCCGGGGCAGACTTAGTGATGAAAATAAATTTATATATAAACTTTTTATTTTAAAGTTTTTTATATTTATTAATTTAAAAAAATACAGACTGAACAGAAAGTTGCTTAAAACACTTATTATAAATATGTTATGTGATGCCACTGGGGACAAGAAGGCTGGCTCGTTCCTCGCCCAAAGATTATCTTTGGCTGTCCAACGCGGGAATGCAGCCAGTGTTCTTGGCACTTTACCCCACGATCAAAATTTTCTGTTTTAATTTTTACATTTTTGTTCTTTATAAGTAGCCTCTAAGATTATGATTTTTTTTTAATATTTATGTGTTAATAAATAAAAAGTATCTTATATAGACCGAATAGAAAGTTAATTAATAAAAATGAAAATCCCCAACTTGGTGTAATGATAATGAGCCTAAACAGATCTTCATAAATTCTAACTAAAAACCATTTCGACCATGTCCATTCGTTGGAGAGATACGATGCCATAGACACACAGATACACAATTAAAACATTTCAATTCATTCAAATAAAAATAACTAAATTTTGCATTAAAAAAAAAATTGAAACCTGCCTAATTTCCTCTCACTTTCTCACATAATCTAAGTTCATGTTCCTCTCCTCAAAGTTTCTAATATTGATACTAGGGAATCAAATCTCCTAACTATGAGAATCCTTAAATTCTGTCATCACACCATACATCAAGTACAGTAGGCGACAATAAACTGTGCACTTAAAAGTCATTAACCGATTATATGTTTTGACAGACCATTAAACAGACATTTGACACATCGACAGTTGACAATCGGTATTGACTGGCATTGACAGATGTCGTTATACAGTTGATGTCCTCCTTACAATACGGAGTCATGTTATAATGGAGTTCGATTTTTAATGATGATGATATAAAATTGACACAATGTATTTTTTTTTATTTGTGTCTAACATTAAATTGTTGTTGTCAGGGGGTCTATTTTGCTTGTGTCCGTAAACCTTCAGAGCCTCTAAAGCCTCGTGATCTTTGGGTGGTGCGAAGGAGCAACCCAAACTAGTACTGGCGCACTCACGCAGCTGGAAGGGTGTGGGTGCCTGTGAAATTCAAGGTGCATGAGACCTTACGTCCTCGTCTTGTACGTGACGCGATGCGCCTGTGGTCGTCTCCTACTTCTTTAAAGCAGAAACTGTGCCGGGAATGTTGTAACCACTTAAATTTCCGACATTTAATAAAATAAATTAACACGCGTTTTGGATTAATATTTTTCGTTCACCAAAGCGAAAACAATTTACATAATGACGATAATCAGTTTTAATGTAATAAAAAGATATAATAACTAGCTGTGCCCGCGACTTCGTCCGCGTGGACTTAGATCTATCCTAGCCTATAGGATAGAAATATAATGTGATGCTTATTATGTCTGTTCGTTACTATTATTATATATTAAAATTATGTTATAATTAAATCTCAAAATACTTTGTTTTTATTAGATTCTTACGATATTACTTGGGTTTTGTTAACTGGGAAGGTTAAAGACTTGATTGGATGATGAACTACGTAAGTGAAACTGCAACCATTGCATATGTATACAATAATGCTTCTCTCTAAACTATACCATAGAAGTCATCTTTTCAGGATATTTTAGGAACGTGCGCATAAAAATTATTTGAATTGCTAAGCCGGGAAAGAGCTAAGTATGGCGGACCGTGCAAAAAGCAACTCAATATTAGGTCTACGTCTGATACCAAAAAAGTTTCTTCTTGTTCTTTGTTTCTGGTCACTGCGGAACATAGACTCACCGGAGACTGAATGCGTTTAAAACTAAATGGGCAGTTGATAGGAATTCTCTAAACTCTTGACTTTCAATCTGGTGCCGTAACATAATTTAGGAAGACTTAAATTTATAAAAGAGCAATGGGCACTCCGACATTTAGTTTAATATATATTGTGTGATGGGAGTCCAGATGCACTCAAGAAATTTAAACATGCGATGGAATAGTTGGTTGGGTCTTATTGTTCCCGCCTGACCGCGGCTATAGGCGGAAACCTTTCGCTGTCAACTATGGTCTCATCCATGATTGACAGCGGGAGATCTTGGGTGGCAGCTCAGTCCTTCTGCAAGGAAGTAATCTCGCAGAAGGAAGCAGCCGAGAGGGTAAGGGAGGAAGAATCTCCTCAGTCTGGTAGACGCAGGAGAGTGGGTCGGCGTAGGCAGGCGCATGAGCGCCGCCTGCCACCCTAACGGGAACTTCCGGGCGGTAGATCCGGGGAATCTGCCGTCCGACGGATGAGGTCCTCACCGAAGGTTGGCGTGTTTCGTGTTCCGGGCACGGCACTATAGGGAGGTACACATCGTGTTGGGGTCCCAATACGCGAGGACCAACGCCTCTGGCCGGCCGGGTACGGCCGCTACCGTACCCGTAGCCCCAGCGTGAAGGCGTAGTGCAGGAACTCCAAGGGGGTTTTATTGTGTATTCCCCCAGCACTGCTATTAATATACGCCTCCCCAAGGCGTGGGGTATAAGCAAAGTATTTACCCCTTGACAAAAAAAAGCTTCTTATTGTTCCACTTCTCTGTTAAAAGAATGCCATTCCCATTCCCTGTCATTCATTCACTCAATGCCATTCCCTGGGACACTGCTCAATGTTGTATCAGTGTTAGATCATCATACACATATGAAATAAGTCCTGAAGTAACAAAACAGTGTTAAATACAGTGAGAAATAAGTCCCCCGTACCGATCTATTGGATCTAGTTGCTCGCGTCCGCAGGTGTGTACCCTTTGATTCCCTACACGTACCCTCTGGGTGGTGCTAAAGCAGCAACCAAAAAGTAACAGTAGAACTTGTGCCAAGTTCGTCCGGCGAGGTACTGCCACCACACCTGGAATCACACAAGTAGTAGTGCTTGTATCGTGAGATGTATCATCCCCGTCTTGGGTGACGGTCGCAGCAGGATGAGTGCGACTCAGTCTAAGATCCAAATCTTATACTGAGTCGCATTACTGTTGTCATGGGTGTGGGTCGCCACTTACCACCAGGTGGGCCCTCAGCTCTTTACGTAACTAACTCACAAAAAAAAGATAGCATAGCATGGTTTGGCCGCCATCTCATCTGATGGAAAGTGAAGATGCGGCCGAAGATGGAGCACGCTTGTCTAGGAGAAACCTATTCACTCTACTCTTGAAGACTCCCAAATTGTAATGGTCAGGGAACACAGACTCAGGCAAAGCATTCCACTCCCTTGCAGTACGCACAATAAAAGTAGTTTCAAATCGCTTAGTGCGTATTAATGGTATTTATGTTTTGTTATTTTTGTTGAGCTGCATATTCCTTGATAGACTTCCGCTAATTTATATTGATACATTTGCAATATCTGTGCTGCATCCGAATGTCCAGATAATATCAGCAAAATCGAAAACAAATGTCGCAAGGGTTATTTAATTTCAGCCCTGATGATGATGATGATGATGTACCCTGAGGATGATTTACCTATGCGGCTATTTTCTGCCGGACATACGGCCATTGCGTTACTCCAGTGTACTGTAGGTCTCCGTCAAGTAAATGACTCGTTTGATAGGAAGCTTGGTACTCGTATTTAAGATACTGGTTACCATCAACCTTTCGCAGTTCAAAGTACAAAGAAAAATTAAACTACCTTTAAACTAATTACCTAATTAACTAACCTAAACTAAGACTAAACTACGACTAAACCTGTCATCTGCCTTCAAGCGCCTGCTCGTATTCATATTGCAATACACCGAACCGCCACACCGAGTCAAGAACGCAGGACTCGACAGGCGCTTGTAGAACGTTTTGTAAAAAAATTAAAATTTTGCATAAAACATTGAATAACTTTTGATTTTGTGGGTCGATTTTGATAAAATAAACGCTATTCACTATTCCAGACTTAGCTTAACATTTCTTAGTACCTAGATTTTGATAACTATCTATGGTTTTTGCGTAAAGTGCGCACAAACATACAGACAAACAGACAAACAGACAAAAATTTCAAAAATTGTTTTTTTGCGTTCTATTACTTATTCTTAACGCCTCCCAGTTATTATTTTGTAAAAATATTCAATGTACAGACACGGCAAGTCTACGATTTTATTATATGTATAGATATAGATTAAAACCCACATCATGTCAAAATGTCATGTTATTGTCATTGGGCTAGAAAATAGATAGAATCTTCAGTTAATTAATTAACGGTAATTACTATAACCCTTCTGCTACTGCTTCATTAGGGGTTGATCGCAATTCTGTTCATTAACTCGTATTAGGTAGGTACTGTATAATGATGGTTTATTACTGATAAATAAGTATTTGAAAAAATCATTAGATTTTCAACATTGTTTTTCGTAACTTAAAACATACTTAATACGATTTGTTTTCACAGTATTTACTTTGAATAATTTTGAAAAGATCTAATTCAGAAGCGCATGAGACTTACCGTTGCGCCTGTCACTCGTAACGGGTGATCGTCTCGGGTGACGGGCGCAACGGGGTACGACATGGGTTTTCTCGTACTCGGTCGGGGAGGACTTAAGTCGTATTCTTGTTGTTATGGGCGGAGGTAACCACTCAACATCAGGTGGGCCTTCAGGTCGTTCCGTCACTTATGTTACATAAAAAAAAATTACGTCGTGGGGTCGATTTGCACACAGGAAAAACATTTATGTTATTATACGAACAGACGTATATATATTACAAAAAGAAAGAAAAAAAAATGGAGGTTTCAAGGAATGTTTAAATAAGTAGCCTTTAAGAATAGCCAATTATCCAACCCCTCATTTGTCGCGTGTAATTCAAATTTGTGATATTGTCCGAAACGGCCAAAACGACCACACGTGGTCAACAGATTTACAATGTAACTACATCCCACTAAAACGCGTGACGGTGTAAATTATAATGGACGATCTAATGCGAGGACAGTTTTGAAACATCTCACTAAATATTATATAGTTAGTTGCCTTCAAGCATTTTGAGCTACAAAACCAGTTTTTAGTTTATTCAATACGAGTTCTGCTAGATTTTTCCCGCGTTAATCTAGATATTGTCAAGCAATTAATTTCTAAGTAAAAGTTATTTTAAGTCCTACACTCCTGAATTTATATAAACTTTGTACGAAATTTATATGGGACCGACAACGAGCCATTTACCCTTTTAAATAAAAAGAATATTATTGAAATCGGAACCTAATTTGTAAGTCTTAAATATGGATGTGGAAGGATATAAGACAAGAGGTAGACCAAAAAAAAGATGGATGGATTATGTGAAAGATGATATGCGGAATAAGGAGTGAGTACTGAGATGACGTCTGACAGAGGGGAATGGAAGAAAAATACATGTTGTGCTACCCACTTAGTGTGGGATAAGGGCAGGAAGATGGTGGTCCCTAATTTGTGAAGGTAAAAACAAATATTAAATAAATACAGCCTAATTAAACCTCCGTCTTTTTTGAATACGGTTTTTCTCTGAGATTTAATACAGCTAATAGTCCAGCAAGAAAAATCGCCTTGATTTTCTCTTAAATCAGTGTGACAGTACAAAATGACCCTAAAGTTCATGGACAATGTATTTTTAACATTTCATCGAGTTCAAGTGTAAATGTCATAAAATTTGTAACGCTAACCCGAACGAGGGGTCAAATTTATAAAATATCTCCTATTTTGCTTTGGCTACTCAATTTTGATATATTTATGTGCTTTTATAATACGGGTCCCAAATGTTGTTTTTTTTCTCGTTTATATTTTTCTTGCGTAACTTTTTTTTACAAACGAATATTTTTGATTGACCCCTCCAAAATGCGATTTATCTTATGCAGTCAAAATAAATATCAATGCTTAACACACTTAATCATATAAACACTTTTTGTCTGACTATAATATAAAATTTATAATTAATATTTCCAAATCGATGGGGTGTTACCTATTTATCTTCAAAATCCCAACCGAATTCTCACCGCAAACGATCGATTAAGAAAAGCAAAATATTATTAATCACAGTTAAGTGATTAATGTGTGCTTTATGTCATTATTGAGCATTGAAGGGTTATCACGAATGTGACAACTATTTACGCATCACCGATTAAAGAAAGGGGAGAGTTTTTACGTTAATATAAAGCTGCCAGTAAACAGCGGGCGTGACCGGACGGCAGCGGAGCGTCAACTGGGCGTCGGCCGGGCGTAGACTGGGCTTTGGCCGGGCATGCATTATTATAAATAAATAAATATCCATGGACATTTCATACAGTGCCATCTAGCCCCAAACAAAGCACAGCTTGTACTATTGGAACTGTATAATACATACCATTTTTTTATGTGTAAAAAATGTGTTAATTCGTACTTATAATACATATTATACATTCAGATACAGAATAAACATCTATGTCCATCACACACATACTTGTCCTCAGTAGGTATCGAACGCACGACCATGATCTATGAGGTCAGTAATACACTTCAAGCGCCAAGCGCGCGTGATTCGCTCTGCTACCTGTGTGACTGTCGATAATTGAGAGTACGATTGTAGGTACACCGGGATTGGTAGATATCATATGCCTTTTAATTTTTGTCTCTAGGACATGCTGTTCGTTTCATCGTTTTGAGTATTCGTAGTATTACGCTAATACTTTTATGTGAGAAGACGCCCCGTCAACGCTTCACCACGTCCGCTGTGTGTATTCCGCTTTACATATATCTAATTTTCAAAAAACTCCCAAAATTGGAGTGACCGAAGGGATAAACAAAATTATTGGGTGTGGAGGCGATTATTGGATTACAATAGATGAATGGGCATAGAAAAGTGTTTTGTTGTGTTATTTTCGTGTTTAGGTAAAGGGTGGGAAAGTGGGTAATATTAGAATTGTATGGTGTTAGGAAGCGTTCATAAATCAAAACTGATACCTACCGAATAATGTTTTTTTACTAATGGATTTAAAGAGTAAAAATTGTATATTTCAGTAACTTAAATAAGCAGAAGACCTTTTATAATATTTTATTATCAATAGTAAGAAATTAATAAAATGATTTGAATCGTTACTTTGTGAATTTAGTTGAAATTTTGAATTTTTCTACGGACCTATTTAACATACAATATATAAATAATAATCTATCTATCTATTGGATATGAAAAGCTGCATAACCTTAGAACATTTAAGAGTATAAACGTTAAAACAAAACATTATTCGATCAATGAAGCAAATTTTAGAATGAAAAATAACACATCTCATTCCGATCTTTCACTCCCGAAATCATTTTCATAAGAGATTTTCATAAGAGCCTACCATTTCAAATCAGAGTGCGTAACAATTCAACGAATTTAAACCTCATAAAGTTAAATGGAGTGCACGGGACCCAAACATGTGTAGTTTGCGAGTATCCAACTAATGGATTTAAAATTTATTGCAGAACCACCCACTTTACACCTAGTTTAAAATTGACGAAAAAATAACTACATGTGATCTTTATGTTAAAGGCATAAGGAGTAGATTTCGGAGATAAAATAATAAAAAAAATATCGCTTTAGGGGTGTATAAACCTAGTGCTGTTTGAGGGTTAAGGTGCAATTTATAAAGTAACCAATTTTCTTTTAAGTGGTGACACGTGCTTTATTGATGTTTATGATTTTTTTGTATTTAGAATATGTTTCGCCGTTATCAATGATTACAATCGATAACAAACGTAAAAAAAAAATTGAGGTGAGATTATAAAGTATTTGAGTGAAAGGCGTAATATGAATAACTTGAATTTAGTTTCTATAACATTTTGTACGCAAGATAAGATTTTAACAAAAAGTATATATTCTTTATCAGCAAACTTTACATACATTATTACTGTATGGTGAATTGTTGTACTTTTATAGGCAGGAAACATTGCTGATGTGAGCTAAGCATGACAAATTTAAAAAAAAAATAAAAAAAAAATCCTTGCGGCATTTTGAATGTTTTGTGTGTTGAAAATAATTTCAAGCGTAATTGTGCAACCTTCCAATTGCCTCCGATATTTTCACTAAATGTGAACCGATTGGAGGAAAACAGATTTTTCATGGTTTACATAGAATGATTATTCTATCTTGTACACAGCAAAACAAACCGTTCTTATTAGAAGCTGCTGGCAGTGATGCTCATCCGTAAGATACTAATCCTAGCCTGACATTTATGCTAATATTTCAAAGAAATACAGTTTGTGGAGATGACCCCTTTAAATCCTATCCTCTAACTTTTTCATATGATTTTAGTTTAGTTTAACGTACAAATTTATTGGTATGTATATTAATGCTATTTAAAACTCAATTTTCTACGTATACTTTGAACTCATCCAACCGATGTGCCCCAAACCGGTTTCATTAGAAAGGGAATTAGTCTTAGATTAGTAAAACAATATATTAGGCAGAAAATGTATTTTTTTAGCGTAGTAGCACACGCCGGATATCCGCTAGTACTTAAAATTTTTAGTAACTTAATTGTTGACTTTTAATTTTAATTTTAGTTTGATTGAATGTCAAACCCGATTGATACCAGCAAAAATGTGCCATTAAATGAGGATACCATAAAAACGACACAAAAAAGTTAATTCACTACGCAGAGTTCAGTTTTAATGCCATCGAGGAAAACATGACATCTAGACAATAATGAAAATATATAAAAGAAAGCACATAAACATTAGCTCTTGCTGACATCAATGGGCCGCTGTGATCACTTTCCATCATGTAGCCGTCAGTTGGTCTGTTAAATATGACATAAATAAGATAAAACACCTCAAGTTCATTTTTCGAAGAGTGCTACAACTGATTGTAACGTAATAGTGGCTCACATAGGCGTGTAGCTACGTAGCAAACTACGTAATGCTACATTTCGTACATTCCACGGAATGCTACGAATCGTAGCTCTTCTAGACAAATTGTTGTATCTTCGTGTTTAGAAGAACAGAAGCCGGGCCAGTTTCTGGGAATGTATCTCTAATATCACCGGATTAGCCTTCCGTTATACATATTGGTTTATGTGTTAGTTTCGGATTAGTGAATGTCTTTCATTCGTAACAGATTAGCATTGAAAGTGTCTGTGTTTGAATGAATAGTTTTGAGGTAGATGTTGTGATTATTTTGTATTTAAAGCGTGATTATTACTGTGGTCTCATGCACGTGCATACGATGGTGGCACAGAAAACCAGAGCTGAATTAGCGATAACGCTGATGCAGCACACGCTGAGTGGTAGCCTTTTTTGCGGTTACAAAAACAATGTTTTTCTATTTCTATTTTGCCTGTAATTTTACTTTGTAACTATGGAATATACACGTGATTGATTTAAAAATCAACTTCAATAATTTCATCTTCTATTTTTATAGCAATTTTTGTATATATAGCAATATATATTTATTTCGTGTATTTCAGAAACTGCTTTAGCGATTTTGATGAAATGTTGTGTTTAGATAGGGTTTTGCTGTTTAAGTATATATTATTGTATTTCTTGTAAAAAAGCATTTTTTTTTACAAAAACAAAAAAATGTTTTACCATATAAAACCGACCAAAGCTCGGTTGCTACCTATTATGTTTTATATGTATGTATTTACAAAAAAAAATATTGTGTAAGTATTGTATCAGTTATCTAGTTCCCATAGTACAAGCTATGCTTTGTTTTGGGCTAGATGTCCATTAAATGTCCATGAATATTATTAATTTATTTAATTTCTCTATGAAACTTCTAAGAGACTTAAGAATATCCCGTATCAAAATAAAACATACAGTACATTTAAAATACTCTTTTCATCAAGACTTTTTAATTTGGTTTAAAGTCAGGTAAAATTATTGCGTGGTGAAATGCTAGCTACAACAAAATTCTCGCAATTTTTTAACCCTTCGCCACTTGTAAAAAAACGCATCTAAATTCAATATTGCGTTTCACCCGATCCCCTGGAAGGGTGAACACGGTTGTAAAAGTTAACAACAATTGCTTCCGCGTCTGGCCTATTGTGATGTTGATGTAGGTATGCCATGTGGCTTGTGATTCTCAACATTTTCTACATACTTTTGCGTCTGCTATTCCTACCCAAGATGGTTAAAGGAGCAACAAAAAGTACCTGTAAAACTTTCCTAAAGTATCTGCAGACCAAATCAGAAAATTTTCTGAAATAAATATTCGGAATGTATGTTCAGTGTTTTATATTTCCCGTAAGTTCAACCCGTCTACATAATTTTACATGCTCGACTCATCAAGCGCTAAGTCATAAAGTAAGATTTCGTACGGAACCCTTTCGGAAGTCGATCGAGGATATCGTAAAACTTTACGAGTGACTTCCTCCAAATTAATGTCGTGATGGCAGCGTATGCGCTGCGCTCGATTTATGAGATCGCCCCTTCGAGGCAGTCGCTAGATAGTATTTAAGATCTGGAGGCGGCGAAATTCTAGTCGACATGAAGATTTTGAAGTTCGGAAGCGGTAGACGGGCCAAGTGCTAGTCGGACTCGTGCACCCTTATAACATTGTACGTTACACAAGGCAAGTCATATAATACATAACAAAATCACATAAAAAACAATAAATTCACAAATTAAATCTTAAAAAACATAAATTCAAAAATTAAAATTGATATGATTGATTATATAAAAAAAAAATATAAAAAAAAAATATTATAGTAATAAATACAACAGATAAATATGATAGTAATGTCCTAAATTAATAATAATAAACTAAAAAATTTAAAATGAGTCATTTCGCGGTCATAAACTCGCTCAAAGAGTTGAATGCATTTTTGGTAAAAAATATTTTTATAACTTTCTTAAAAGATTTGAAATAAGAGATATTAGATATGTCCAATGGTAATTTATTGTACATAGCAATTTTGTTGTATACACCCTGTTGTTGTACCTTTGATAATTTAACTTTAACAAAAAATACAAAAAATTAAAATCACGTTTTTGTATGAGAGCCCGCTTAAATATTTATTTTATTCTGTTTTTTTAGTATTTGTTGTTATAGCGGCAACAGAAATAAATTATATATGAAAATTTCAACTTTCTATCACGGTTCATGAGATACAGCCTATTGACAGATTGCCAGACGGATATCGGAATCTTATTAATAGGGACTTGTTTTGCGACTTTGGGTTATCAATTCGGCTGTATTTTTATATTATATACCTCTGTTCTCCGTCATTTATGAACCGATTTTGAAAAATATTTTTTATTTGTTGGGATATACTCTCTGATTGGCCCTATAACATTTTTATCTAAATCAGTAAAGTGGTTTAGTTGTTAAATCAAAATAACTGGAAAAAACCGCATCAAAATGGCTCCATTCGTTTGGATGCTACATATACACAGATACACAGATAAACGCTATAATAAACACCCCCTTTTCTCGTCAATGGATAAAAATGCCTTAAGACTTACTTTTGACCAAACAAGAAACAGTGCTTGTACATCTTACAGAATAATTTATTGCAGTTGGCACTCCTCCTCTTGTATTGAATAATTCGTCCTCACTAATTGAATTTCACAATCGTCAATTGAACATTGTGAGTCGAGGGTGTCCTCAAAGACAATATTTGCTGAGGACATCCAACCCTCACGTGGCTACGTATCGACGTGGGAACTCGAATATTCGTATATTTGTACATTTGACACTTGAATTGACGTGTCAAATTTAAAGGAGAATATTTGTGGAACTAATGGAGACAGAATAAAGGAGGTATATATACCTGTTTGACTACTGTGGGTTCAATAATGTATGAAAAACCAGAGCTTCCTTATTTTATTTAACAAGTACCTAGGCAACTGAGCTCAGTTTCCTTAAGTAAAATGTGTACTTTGAGTATTTTTTGTAGGAAAAAGCTTTTTTACAAGAAATATAATAGAAATAAACAGAAAAACTCTATCTAACCACAATATTTCATCTAAATCGTTCAAGCCGTTTCCGAGATACGCGAAATAAATATTAAGAATTACTTGTTTAAAGTTTTTTACTAGAATTACAATAAAAAGCAAAGCCCTACGCATGCTCTGGTAGGTACTTATATATTTCTTAAAAAAAAACTTTTTCAAGTAATTTTTAACAATTCAACGGAAATAAAGACCCTTTGACTTTAACCTATCTAAAATCAAAATTTCATCTTAAACGTTAGTCTTTTCCGAAATAAATATAATACAAAAATTAACTACACAACGCTACTCATATGAACTCCACCTACCTATTACGCCCTCCGTCGAACCCACAAACAATATCTCCATCATTATCACAATTCAGGAATCTAAAGAGCCTTCAACAACTATTACCTATTCTGTGGCCCCTCTGACGGGTTCTTAGAGCCTGGACATCAAAACAAACACCGGGTCACGTGACCGCCGGACAAATTGCTGACGATGGTAAGTACGAAATATGTCAATTATAATTAATAGGGAGAAAGATTATTGGGATCGTATTGTACAGATTTTGGTCTCACGTGAACGAGGGCGTATAAGTACGTATTGTGGTGTATTGATGTAATATTGGGATCAATTTGTTTGGCTTTTGATGGGGATAAGTCATGCAAAGTAATACAGAAGTTTTGTATTTCAATTCTTGTTTGTTAGGTTTGATAAATAAATAGATATTTATGTAAATTTTTACACAGCGCCATCTAGCTCCAAACTAAGCATAGCATAGTTTGGGAAATAAGTGATACATAAATAGTATTTTTTTTTTGTAATTAAATACATATTATTAATACTCAGACAACTTAAGCTTTTGATGGGATTTTACTACCATTTACCACCATAAGAGTGTTTTTCTAACCCATATTCCAAAATATACCTATTGTATTCACCTTTTACGAAATTAATCAATAGTTTTTTAATACCTATGTACAGCTCTATAAAACAGATTTTTTGTAAATGTATAGTAGAAATCAGTCAGTTTTTTTTATCGGTCTAAACATTCAAGTCAATCAAATAAATTGTCCATTACGCAATACAAAAATACAATTAAAGTGCAATGATTCCCACGGCCCGCCCTCCGCCACTAATTTCTAAACAGTGTTACATCTACAATACAAAACATTGTTCAACAATTTACAAAACATTTTGTTGTATGGATGGCCACGCGAGCGCCTCGGGCACAGAAAAAATGCTACAAACGTTTTGGAACTGTATGAATAAAATATTGACGATAATTTTATTAAAGGGCAGGGATAAATGGCATGTGATTATTTTGGGGGGTCAAGTTGCTCGCGTCCGTGAATACCCTAAGAGTCCCTCCACGTACCCGCTGGGTGGTGCTAAAGGTTTAACAAAAATTTGTAGTACAACTTGTGCAAAGTTCGCCCGGAGCAGTACCTCACCTGGTAATCTGCCACCAAGCACACACATTGCTGTGTCCCGGTGGAAGGGTGTGGGTCCCGGTAAAATCACAGGCGCATGATACTTTATACACCCGTCTCGGATGACTTGGGTCTTCTCATACTTACGGCGGGGAGGACCTAAGTCGTGATTTAGCTGTATAGGTAGTGGCGATCACTTAATATTAGGTGGGGCGAAAGCTCCCATCACTTTCAAGCAAGAAAAAATTGTAACAGATTATTTTTGGTTAAAATCTTTGTTTGTATATTATTTAAGCGTACAAATTTGTATTGTATTACTCACGGGAGATTCGTTTGTGTGGGATGTATCCTAAGGCGATTGAACCATTCTCCCGGAAATAATAGTAACAATAAAATAATAAGGGTGCTTCCAGACAAGCGAATTGCAAATATACTCGTACACATTGCCTGTGGTTATGGCAGAAGTTGTTGTAAGCATTTGCGGAATAAGCATAGAAATGTCGTGAAAAGTTGAAGGGTTAATGACATTAGGGTCATGTCCAACATTAATGATGATAAGGATTTTTTTAATGTGAGTAAGTGATGGCGTTCCATCACTTCCTTATATAAAAAAAGAAGACCTACCTGATGGTAAGTGGTTACCCGCGCACGACAATAGCAATACAACTCAGAACAAGACTTTTATCTTAGACTGTTTTCTATCCTGCTGCGTCCATCACCCGAGACGGGGATGGGATGTCTCATGTGCATGTGATTTCACCGGCACTCACCCTTCCACCGGAACACAGTAATGCAAGCACTACAACTTGGCGGCAGATTCCAGGTGTGGTGGCAGTACCTCACCGAAAGAACTTGGCACAGGTTCTACTGCTATTTTAGGTTGCTGCTTTGGCACCAACCAGGGGATACGTGTAGGGGTTCTAAGGGTAATTCTCCTACGGACGAGAGCAACTAGGTCCCCCAAAGTTAAGGTATAAATTTGTGCCAGAGATTAATGATAATTAAATCTTAAAAATGTAAAAAAGTTCGTAATCAAATTAATTATTCGAGAGTCGTTATCATTTGTATGGTATTCAATTCGACGTAAACACACAAAGGAAACGAGGACATAATTCCAGGATAAAGAATTGATTAATATTTACGGACTGGCCTGAAATATCCATGAATATTTTGTAATATTTATACAATTACTATACTAAGACTAAGACTTGAGAGCGTGGTGGACCAGGGCCCAGACGCCGACTTTCAATCTGAAGGTCGCTGGTTCAAACCCACGTAGTAGTAACTACACGTGCACCCCTGAGATTTTTCACTTGAAATATTTATGTGCGCAATACCACGTTTTCGAAACGGTGATAGAAAATATCGTGAGGATGGGGATCCGGATTGGGCTCCCGTGGTAGAATAGAGCCCATTCACTCTCAATTATCGAGAGTAGGCCGGTGTCCCTGCAGTGGAAACATTAGAAGCTGGTGCGGATACTAAGACTCATAATTGCTCTGGTCCATTCGTGTGAGTAAGTGGCCAACTCTCATGCCGGAGTTATCAAGCATCAAACATGGCTTAGGTATTGACTAGTAAAACCGATATCTTGGTATTTAAGTCAAAGTCAAAAATCTTTATTGCTATGGTTTTTTTGGTTTTTTTTTTTCAGATTTCAGATCGCGATTTGTGTAGTCTACCTACAGCAAAATCACTGGTTAAATAATATCCAGCCCATTGCTAAAACGATAGCAAAATATTTTTATGACAATGCATTAAACATTGTATAGTGACGCTATTTGGAGGTTAACTCGCGGATTGGATAAAATTTTACGAGAGTGACAATGGTAAAATTTTAGTGGAAATCCAGGTATCGTGATTCAGGTTTTATATTATTTGAGTCCTGTAACGTTATTTTTGGTACTTAAAGAAGATATAATAATAGGAATAACTTTGTTAACATTAGAATGGTATCCATTTTATTGGCATCCATGTATGGGTGTGTGAATATGACTCCGCCCTTTCTCAACAGATGTCGTTTTTAGTATTGTTTACGTGTACTAATAAATGACCATACTTGTATTCGATAGTACTGAATGTCAGCTATCTAACGCATTTTATGATATTTGGTTGAAGTGTAAGCAACAATTGTTTTCACCTTTTCGAAAATGTCGGTTTTTATTCCAAATAAACGTCATTTGCGGGAAGTGTTATTACATTATTTTATTGCGAAGAAAACTGCAGCGGAAACTTATCGTTTGCTTGTGGAGATTTATGGTGAGCATGCTCCGTCTAATACAACTTGCAAGGAATGGTTTCGACGATTTCAAAATAACGATTTTAGTACTGAGGATAAAGAACATGGAAAACCACCAAAAAAATTTGAAGATGCTGAATTGGAAGCATTATTGGCGGAAGATTCTTGCCAAACTCAATCAGAATTAGCTGCAGCATTAAATGTTGATCGTTCAACTGTTGCAAAGCGTTTACAAATGATGGGAATGATTCAAAAAGCCGGTGACTGGGTTCCACATGATTTAAAAGAAAGAGACATGGAACGTCGGAAAACCATTTGTGAAATGCTGCTTCAAAGACAGCAAAGAAAAGGATTTTTGCATCGGATAGTCACAGGAGACGAAAAATGGATACACTACGAAAATCCTAAACGCAAAAAAGCTTGGGTGAAACCAGGCGAACCAGGCCCATCAAAGCCAAAAATAAATATTCACTGTGCCAAGGTCATGCTCTGTATTTGGTGGGATCAGAAAGGTATTGTATATTATGAGTTGCTCAAACCCTCTGAAACTATTAATGGAGAAGTTTACCGACGACAACTAATGCGTTTGAAGCGAGCCATAGAAGAAAAACGACCAGAATGGGTGAATAGACATAACAAATTAGTTCTTCAGCATGACAATGCCAAACCGCATACCGCAGAAGTCGTAAAAAGATATTTAGAGGGACAGGACTGGGAAGTGTTACCCCACCCGCCATATTCACCAGACATAGCTCCTTCGGATTACCACCTATTCCGGACGATGCAGACAGACCTTACTGGAGAAAAGTTTACTTCATGTGAAAGTATCAAAATTTGGATTGACAACTGGATAAGCTCAAAAGACCAGGACTTCTTCCAGCAAGGAATACGAAATCTACCTGAACGATGGGCGAAGGTTGTAGCTGCAGATGGAGCATACTTTCAATAATTTTTTTTTTAATTTTGTAAGCGAACAAATGTGTTTTATTTTGACAAAAAGGGGCGGAGTCATATTCACACACCCAATAATATCATTTTTTTATGTGAGTAAGTGACGGAACTGTCTGAAGGCCCGAAGGTCTGGTGGTAAGTAGTCATGAAAAGATCAATCCAACTCAGAATAATAATAATCCAAGAATGTAATCGACTTTGACAGGTTTAAAACTATTGTTGTCACTTTTATGTCGTATTAAATTGAAAGAGACAAACGCCGTCAATTTTTTTGTCTTTGGTGCTCGGTTCAAAAGTCAAAATCCTTTATTACCGTTGAATTCTTAAAAATTACTTGGCAATGCCATTTTTTTTTTATAATTTTTGCTTATGAAGGCATGCGTTCTTAAAACTAAGTTTAGCGCTTGTCCAAACCCTATCTGACCCTATCCCTATCTGGAAGAATAAGCAAGAAGTTTCGTAGGTGAATACTTTTAGAGAATATTTTTATTATACGTCTCCTGGCTGGTGATAAAGAGCAAGCCAAACTAGCAGAAGAGCTTCTGCCTGATTCGTCCAGAGAATATTGATATTGGAATAATATTTGTAATTTTCAATATGTAGATATTGAAAAACCACCGTAAATATTTCCAAAATTAACTCTTAATTGCACGCTGGGTGGATTTTGGCGGCAGTACGCATCTTCGTGGGACGCCTACTGTTGATATTGTATGCTGCTATTACTTTTTCTATGCACACCCCAAGGCTAATATACCTACTATTTTTTTAAACTCGGTTAATTTTTAACCGAATTCAAAAAGTAGGTTTATCAATTTGTTTTTTTTTTTATGTATTTTGTTTTTTTTGTATGTTGTGTTTTAGTTTTAAAGCAGGTTTTATAGCGGTGGTTCTGAGACACGTTTTATAAAAGTCGGTTCATCAGTTTCAAGGTCATCAACCATTACACCGAATCGGAGGTTTTTACGTTTTCTTAAAGAACTTGTATCTGAAGCAATCTTATTTCAATTTTAATTGTTCATTTCGATAATCGACTGATTTGCATGTAATGGAAAAGGGTTTGAGTTTGAGGTGCTAAGCCAGAAAATGACAAATTGAGATGAAGTTTTGAGTTTTATGCAACTTGATACGCCTTGTGAATAAAAAAATATTATTAAGTAGGTATATTTTTTCTTTCATACAAACCTTGTCCATATACAACAAAAGAATCCCCGAATTGGTCAAGGCATTCTTCATAACTTAAAAATAAATATAAATACCCTTCAAAAGTAAACCTTTTGTATAATTTTTGTAAGTCCATACATACCCAAGTGTATGTATGTCTTTAGACCACATCCAAAGCCGTCCAAACAGAACAATAGTGTTAAGGGGTGTGCACACGCGGCGGGGAGCACGCGCCGGCCACGCGGCCGCGTGTGATGGCCTCAGAAATTGATGTGCTAGATGAGTTTTCCAGAGATGAATGGAGTAGGTACAAATATATTTTTATAATAAGTTTCTTATGATTTTTATTAATTACTAGCTGCGCCCGTTTTCCGGGAATTTTCTGCGCAGCTTTCATATTTTTCTCTTTGCATAAGAATCTTTTTCGAACAATAAAAAATACAGCAAAAATAGAATTAGCTAAATTGGTTGATTAATTTTTATATGTATAGAAGATTTATACAATTAAATAAAATAGAAGAGACTTTGTGTAAAGTCAAAATAACTGCTTTTTACTAAATGCATTAGTATTTATGGTACGTACAAAAATAAATGTTTAAAAGTTTTCTGTCTATCTGTTTGTTCCGGCTGATGTTATAACGAGTAATTTAAGATACATTTATTTTAGAAAAACCATAACCAAAATATAAAAAAAAATATATTATTAGGCTAATAATGTAACTCAAGGAATCAAACATTTGCTTATAACAATCATTATTTGGCGTATGCTGCGAAAACAGATGGTACATGTTGTAAATTGATAACGAAAATCAACAGCATTTGTTTTCTATATTTAATCTATCTCAATAGCAATAATACCACTTTTTATTACAAAAAATAAGGATCGCACTAAATTAAAAAAAAAATAATAATAATGCTACTAGTTTGTGTATGCGTGCGTCTCTATAGATTTTACGTGTCTACACTTTTACATCTTCCATTACGTTCGTCCGATACGATCCTGATTTTGTCAAAGCCATCGTAAAACAGTGTACGGGT
Source organism: Aplocera efformata (assembly GCA_921293045.1). Classification (NCBI taxonomy): domain Eukaryota; kingdom Metazoa; phylum Arthropoda; class Insecta; order Lepidoptera; family Geometridae; genus Aplocera; species Aplocera efformata. Next base: position 8,238,200 of record OV121057.1, read on the forward strand.
CGCGATTGTTTTTGTACAATCGACGCACACATTTATACACTTATACACTCATTTAGACATGGTGTATGTCTACTTTTATTTGCTTTGATTTGCGAATGACAGTTTGTTGTTTTCTTTTTAGGCGCAGTGTTTTGTTATTATCTGTTTTTTATAATTCGGAGTGTGTCGGAGTTTTGATAAACTGTCACATTTACATTATAATGATGTGTCGGGATTTTTATGTCGTGAGAATGTATATTTTGGGTAATTGATAAAATCAAGCGCTTTATATTCTATTCCTCTTCATTAATCTTACACAAACTGATTTTATTTATAATAAGGATAATTTATTAATATTTTTTTTCTTTTCGAGTAATTAATTAATCAATTTTAGATTACTTTAGACCAATACTCAGCCACCTTTATATGGCTCTATCGGTCTACTGAGTAATATATATGAGTACTTATATTCATGTACGAGAAGACAGAAGTTGCATCCTCTTGCACCCGTCACCCAAGACGAGATGTTAAGTCTCTGCACCTGTAATTTAATTGGCACCAACACCTTCCCACCGATATTATGTGTAATGTTTTATTTTTGATAATTCTGTCTTATAAAATGAGACATAATTACAATCACATAAACACTAGTGACTCATCTAATTATGTATAGATTAAGATGAGAGGTTATTAAAAATATTATATAAAAGTAGGTAATACTTCATTTTCAACTACTAATAGGAGTTATTAATCTCACAAGACGAAATTTTTATGCCTTATTGTGATTATATTCGTGACTTAAAATTTATTTTCTTCACAAATGTAAAACTGCATACAATTTTTTTTTAATTAATTAACTTTTGCGGGTTTTAAATCCCTTAAAACCAATTTATGTTATTTCATTCTAAATTATCAAAACAATGATTGTGCAAATGATTTCAACTCAGTACTTACACGCGATCTCACTCGTTTGTATTCGTCCATCGAACTAAATTCATTATACTCTACACGCTTGACTGTTTCAGTCCCTCCAATTACATACGTTCTAACCGATATACCGCCCTAGTATTATTTGAATATGGGTTTATTTCGATTGACTTAACGGGAATACCTTTTTTCGTGTCACATTGAAATTGGAACTTTAAGATTGCAAAACATAGTTGAATTTTGAGTCATGATCATTTTTATTTTTTAGTACTATAAAATGATGTGATTTTAAACTTTATTTGTGTAGTTGTAAGGATTATTTTGGTGCGTATTTTGTGCGAGTATTGAATTGTAAATTAATAAATTCAGTTCTTATAAAACGTAACTTTATTTGTAGTATTGTCACTGCCACTTAAAAGGCCACATGTCGCCTGGAGGGCTATTCATGTTTTTGTTTTAAATTCTACGATTTGACATTGATTTTTGACTTAAAGTGTATTTCTAATGATTGATGGTACTCAATTGTTTGAAGCTTTGGAATTTTAGAGCAAAAGTCTTTGTAACCGTAATTTAAATTATTCATAAACAAAGAAGGTTATGGTAATATTGACACTTCATAAATCTATTTTGATTATATTTAAAATTAATATATTGAGTGCAATTGTACTTTCATTTTATGTTTTTTTTTTTGTCATCATTACCTTTTTCTGTAATTTTTTACCTACGTAAAGTTTACAGGAATCTGTTTTGCCAGCGGTACGTTTGTCATACAATTAAGATTTTCATTTTGTGTTTTTTTTTGTCATCATTACTTTTTTCTGAACTTAATTCTGTACCTACGTAAAGTTTACAGGAATCTGTTTTGCCAGCGGTACGTTTATCATACATGTACGGACCTTTGTATTTTGGGTGCTCTGAAGTCAGCTGCAAAGGGTACAAATATATATAATGACACATAAAAAGTAATTCTAAACCAGTTTAAGATTTTCAAATAGCAATTTGTCGGGTAAACTCCGCATTTGCTTAATGGACAGCGGGCAAACCGCGAAACGTCCCGACATGGAACAAAACTTAAAATAATTGGTTCGCAATACGCTTCGGTTGACAGCGGTATAAGCAGTTTTGATACTTTCCTTTTTTACATGGGCGACCTTACTTGACTTAACAAATTGCGTATTTACATGAAATACAGTTCTGTTTTAGCCTCGAAAATACTTTAGTTTAACCTTTTTTATGAGTATCATGAAAAATTTTGTAGTTTCTGATTAATAGACATAAATACAAAGATAATAAGAGGGTGGTAGCCCAGGGGCACAGACACTGACTTTCAATCGATGGTCGCTGGTTCAAACACACTGCACCAATGAGTTTTTTCCCCTGAAAAATGTATGTGCGCAATACCACGTTCTCGAAACGGTGAAGGAAAGCATCGTGAGGAAACCATGTTACATCTACCAATCCGGATTTGGCTTCCGTGGTAGATCAGAGCCCATTCACACTCAATTATCGAGAGTAGCCCGTGTCCCTGCAGTCGGAACATTATAGGCTGGTACGGAAACATAAATAATATTTTAACAAAAACGTGTTCCTGCACTAGGTTTGCCTTTTTTATCTAACATAACTTTTTTTTGTCTTTCAGCAATCTTTGTTATACATCCAAAACTCGAGAGCAAGCTTAACGGTCATCACTTTGTGTGATTCCAGTCGGGAATCGAACCCAGGACCCTTCAAAGGCAGGGCTACTATTAAGATATATAGAATATATAGTATATAGATATATATTATATAGATATATAGTATAGAAGTATCAAAACCGATCAATCCACATAAAAAAGAGTTATATCGCTATTCGGACGCGTAAGTCATTAACTAATACAAATAAATTAGATTTACGGCAAAAAATGTCGGATCGGACGGTACGGTAATACCACCCGAGGGACAGTGATGTAGTGACCGGCGGCTACAGGGTGTTACATTATTAATTGTCGATAGAATAGAATACTGTACTGTACCAGCCTCTAATGTTCCCACTGCAGGGACACCGGCCTACTCTCGATAATTGAGAGTGAATGGGCTCTGATCTACCACGGGAGCCCAATCCGGATTGGTAGATGTCACATGTCGTCGAATTTTTGGTTCTAAGACATGCCGGTTTCCTCACGATGTTTTCCGTCACCGTTTCGAGAACGTGGCTTTGCGCATATAAATTTTTCAAGTGAAAACTCATTGGTGCACGTGTGGGTTTGAACCAGCGACCTTCAGATTGAAAGTCGGCGTCTATGCTCCTAGGCCACCACGCTCAGAATAGAATAGATCAACTTTATTTTGTTTTACATAATTGGCAGTAGCTCTAGCGACATGTATCGACTATAGATGTTTGATTTGTGTAGCCCTGTAATTATTTATTAATACAAAAAGGTATGAAATATTGACGGCTCCGTGGCTTAGTTGGTAGTAGCCCTGCCTGTAAGCGAGGGGTCCCGGGTTCGATTCCCGGCTGGGGCACACTTTATGTGGTGACATAAAGTTTGATATCCATGCCATCTGCGACGCAGGGAATCCTAGTGCAAAGGTATGTATGTGTTAATGTTGATTGATACCATATTACTTTTTTATTCTTTCAGTATTTTTACTTATGTACAATTTATGATAAGTTTGGGGCTAGATGGCGCTGTGTGAAATGTCCATGAGTTTATTATAATTTGAAAAAAAATGTTTGCCTATAACATAAAAGTAGCGACTTCATCCGCGTGGAATTTAATTTAATTTTTCGCGCGGAATCCTAATTTTTACTTATTTAGTCCTAATAACATCCGCCATTTGCCAGTGAAAGTCCTGTCAAAATCAGCCGTTCCGGAGATTAGCGGGCACACACAGGTGCGGGCACAACAGACCCACAAACGACCATTTTTAGAATTGTGTTTTTATTGTAAGTACCGTATATACTTTCAAATGTGTTTAATAAAATAGCTGTTATTTTGACATTACAAACACACTTCAATTTTATTTATTTGTATATTGTAGATACATAAAAAAAAATTAAATCACTATTTATTTAAAGCTCTATTATATGTTACGATACGACTTATTTAATTAAACATGTCAGTATACAAAAATCTAAAACAAAAACAAGCTAGCACGACAGGCGTGCTTGTTCTCACATGTCCAATTTAATGCTGTACGCGAAAACTGTACGGGAGTGGCGTTTAATTAACCGGTTAAAGTTAGAGCCACGTACAGATTTTCTATTCGTAATTCCACGTATTTCTACTGTCCGTAGTTTTCCGTACTGCATTGAATCATTTAGATCTAACGATACGATTGCCAATATGTTTTCAACAGTCCAAGGACTCCAGGTTACCGATTCAATTGTATTTTTTTTTATATAAGTTATATCAGAACTCCGTTTTTAACGGATAATTTTTTTTTTACGTATTTTCTAGTACATTCATATTAGTCCCATACATATTTCATCAAAATCAGTTCAATATTTTGGTTTTTACAGTAAAATAACTGTAAAAGATGTGCCATATAAGTATACGAAATAGCGTAATTTGCTATTTTTCTTCGCCCATTGTGGACCAATTTGATGTTTGCAAAGATGTACCCGCTATGTCTGAGAAATAAAGGATGAAAGCATTGAACTCGATTTTTTATCAGCATTTTATTGAAACGTTAATTAGATACAAATTTATTCAGTCGTTACACTTACCTTTTAACACCATGGACAAATGGGATAGTTAAAGTATTCATATGTGAAGTTTAGAGTAGTCAAAATAAATACAACAACATAAGATTGCAATTTCACAGAGCGCGTTTAATATTACTGTTTATAAAGAAAATTATACATTAATATTCCATGTACCCATTGGAATAGTATTAAGTTATTCCACAAATAGCCACTATAATTTTTTTGGCGGGTTTGTGCCACAATATAATATTTAAAATAATTAATAAAATAAAATTACTTTTAATAGTGATCGTAGTAAAAGCCCGCTGGTACAAGGTTTTCAAAAAATCGTATCAGTCGTGTCGGATTGTGTAATGTTGAGGTTTATTGTTTACACAAGAAAGTTTGAAAACATATGAATGCAAACGCGAAGCGGAATTTAATATTGTGTGGATGTTTATTTTATGAATATTATTCTAATTTATGAATAGTTTTTGTACGTACGTTACATCTTAACGGCAAAAAGCTTATTACTAAGAAAACATTTCATTAGCATATTGAACAAAATATATTATGTATAAATAAATTAATATTCAAGGAAAATTCACACAGAGCCATCTAGTCCCAACTAAGCGTAGCTTGTACTATGGGTGTCGTAGTATTTGAACTGAGCGCTTCAGTCCTACGGAGAACATGTTCAGATGTCGGACCATGTCATGTCGGTGGCTTGAAAACTCAGATACCACAGTTGGCCACATACACGAAAAAAAAAACAACCTGATACAAAAAAAAAACATCTAGGTACATTCGTCACACAAGGGCTTGTCCTGGATGAGAATCGAATCCACGATCCGGCGAACGCAGGCTACCAAGTGAGATATGAGGCCAGCCATTAACCACCTCTATATTCTCTATAACTCTATATTATCTATAACTCTTTATCTATATTAAAAAAATTTGCAACACCCTGTATAAGTTCAGTTTATAACCAGCTCACAATGGCACAATCCTAACCTTTTCCGCAATCTAATTACCTTAAGTGCATTTCACTCTTCTCTTAACTATAAACATTAGCGCTGCAGGCTTTGTTACAAGAAACAGCGTGTTGAAAATCACACTAATTTTAACAAGGCGATTTTTTTTTCTTTACCTACGGACGCAAGCAACGAAAGCCCCCAAACGGTGCAACGGCTTGGGATGAAATTCGGTACCAGGATAGCTTATATCCCGGATTCAGACATAGGCTGCTTTTGATCCCGGACAATTGCAGTGTTCCCGTAGGATGGATAGTAGCGGGTAACATGGCGGGCGTCTACCTAGCTACGGTTGCAAGCAACGAGAGCCCCCAAATGAAGCAACGGCTTTGGATGAAATTCGGTACCAGGATAGCTTATATCCCGGATTAAGAGATAGGCTGTTTTTGATCCCGGAAAATTGCAGTGTTCCCGTAGGATGGATAGTTGCGGGTAACATGGCGGGCGCAGATGTTATCAATAGTTTATATAATTTTAAAGTAAACTAAATATTTTGAAGGGCCTGCTGTACAGAGGTCGATCGCGTCCAAGGAAAGTTTTGAATTAAAAGGTCCACATATTCAAACCGCTATAAGTTTTCAACATGATCTCTATAAAATTTTCGCTTCTGATACGAGGTCATTAAAATCTGCAACCACTTTAAACTGACCCTGAGCACAGAACCTATTTAAATAATGCATTAAACTGTTAAAATTTCCCTTTTAAAGTTCGAAATGAAGTGAAAAAGCAAAAAAATAATCTGAGAATACTGTTTGATTGGAAGAATTGTGATTATTAAATCCAACAATTTAATTATAATAATTCTTTATTGGAAATTATTTCCAAAGGCACATTTATTCGAGGATCTCTCGGACCAAAAGGAACTTCACCAGAGACCCTCTCGCAAGTTGCCATGAGCTTCCCGTGGGTGGGTGGAAAGAACTTTTTCTGGGCACCATTGAGTGGAGTAGCTAGAACTCCGGCCGTGATCTTTCTATGGGCAAGAGAGGCTCCTCTACCCCCCTCAACCATACAGGGGTTACCGTCCGGGTTGAATTCTGTGAGTAAAAGCTTTATACGCACACCACGGGGTTTGCTTGTAAAAGGTTGTGCACGTAGCATAATTTCATTTCAATTAAACATAATTTCTTTTAAAGTTTTCGTGTATTTACTGTTGGCAAACCTAAATAAATAAAATTAAATACCCTTAGTCATCATTACGCAGCACACTACTCAGATACAAATTACTTGTAAAATATCAATTATCCACCGCGCCCAATAATTACTTACCAATATCGCATACCGGCATATTACACAGATGTGACGTAATTAAATGAGGAGGATCGCGTGACTCCATAAATATTACTCTGCCATATTTGCGACCATGATTGTAGACTAGAACACACTAATATTACGCGAAAGTTTGTAGCGCATATGTGTGTGTGTGTTTGTTACTCCTTCACGCTCAAACAGCTTAACGGATTTGGATGAAATTTGGTAGCGGGATAACTTATATCCTGGATTAACACATAGGCTGCTTTTGATCCCGGAAAACCGCGGGTGACATGTGCGGTGGATGATAATGGTAGGTTAGGTTGCTCGACAGTTGCATAGAAATTATAGACGGCTCCGTGATTTAGTTGATAGTAGCACTACCTTCAAAGCGAGGGGGCCCGGATTCGATTCCCGGCCGGGACTTTGTGTCAATATTACATTATACATTTTTGTTAGATAACAATGTGTGGATAACAATCTAGTCTCCTAGCCTTGTTTAAGTAGCTCTAGGCTTTCCGTTTAAGATCATTTATAGAATCAACGAATTTATTATAATAGCTAATTTCAAAACAATCATCTAATAAATTGATTACCTTAATAATCTAGCCCTTCGTTTACAAAAATGACAATATTATGATACCCAATCAAAAATATACCCTATTTCGTAACAACAGGCTTGATAAATGAAAAAGAAATCTACATTGATACGTCACCTAACTGCAGCATCTGTCATGGTGACATTTGTCACGTGATCATCTAACTCGACGCCATTACGAAAGCATGGAGGTGCAATTACGAAATTAAAAATGAATTTAACCAAAGAGGTTTATGATGGATATTAGATTGTCACTGTTTTGACGATTGCTGTTGTAATTTGTTGTAATCGTTTTGATTAACGAGATGGTATCCATCATTGTTGTTAGTAATTTAAACTAGTTAGTAAGTGATGAAGTTAATTGAATACACAGCTGGTTTTAGTGATTTAATTATTTCAAGATTACAGCCAAAAAAAGCGGATGGAATCTTTCATAATAGGAGAGCAATTTTAATATTAGCTTTATGATTTGCAAACATTGGATATTAACAAAACAATATAATGTAAAGCAGTCAAATCAATATAATGAACTCGTGAAATTCATAGTGAACTTGTATCACATAAATTCAATTCACTGAACCCTTGGTATTGGTACTCAGAAACTTCCAACCCAAGCCACTTTCCTGAAAAAATATTGTTCTTGCAAACCCTAGTTCTCGTTAGACAAAGATCACGACTGTTGACTGAACAAACAAGCCGATAATACGGTGTTTGACTATGAGGACACAGCCTAATTGCGTTTGTTTTACGTGTGGATGGAGCTGAAAATACTGAAGAAAGTCTTGAGTAAGGATATAGTTAACAAAACCGGGCGTAACCGGTCTTCATTATAAAAAAAGAAAGTAACATTTCCATACTCATACCTCTGCACTAGGATTCCCTGCGTTGCAGGTGGCATGGAAAAACACAGAGGTTCAAGAAAAACAGCCAAGTCCAATATGTGTATGAAAATTAACTTGCTTCATATGAAGACCTTATTTATTTTTCAAACGATCCCATTAAAATAACATATAACACAAATAAGGGAATCTTTTATGTGGGTAATCTATTGAAATTATAAATAAAACCCCAAAGAAAATTATATTCCAAACGGTTCTAAATAGCCGATGTAACAGATGTTCTGACGTATTACGAAAATTAATCCCAAAACGCAAGCTAATCCGAATCACTTGTCACGAGAAACCACTCATGCGCAAGTATCGGGATGACAAAAGGTCTACAATAAAGCGCTTTCATCGCTTTCGCTGCTGAGGTAAGATTTTCACACCAAGTCCGTCTCTCGAATGCAAAGTCTAGCATAAAATCTATGTTAAAAGTCCCGGTGAAAGATTATGCTGTTCCCAGGATTGCTTTCAATTGGATTGCTACCATTGTACCAGCGAAATCTAATCAATCACGTCTGGTCCGAATAACGCTAGAGAACCGTAGGTTGACATAACGCTCAGTCCGATCAGAAGTAGGATGGGTGACCGCTTAATGGCATTTTAACTGAGCGTTTCCTTGCTTCGGAGAACTCGTTAAGATGTAAATCCCGGCTATACTAGTCATTAAACCATGTCGGAGGCTTTCGGACGGCTTGTAAACTCCAACAGCAGAGTTGGCCACTTACTAAGAAGGAGAATAATAAAGAATTTAATAATTAATAATAATAATTTAAGGTTAATATTAAAGAATTTGAAACATTAGAATCTCTACTGAAGGTAATGCAGATCTGCAAGCTTCCAGAGTAAAAAAAAAACGTTTACACACTCATACATCATCATGTAACACAAAGGCTATTTTTGATCCCGAAACCCGTCGGGGGGGAGAACGTACCAGGTAAATATGAGACTGGGTGAGAACAGACCGAACCCGTCGGTTACACCTCGGGGCGCAACTATAGCATAAAATGACATATTATTTTAAATGTTACGCTTTCTTTCTATAATTTTAAAGCGCTTTATTGGCAGAACAGTTTTTTTTTCAACGAATCGCATTGCAATATACCATTTTTTCACTCCAAAACATCACAATAGAATTAGATTAACACTTAGCGTACTTGTGGCAAGTGTAAAAATTGTCACTGAATTGAAATGGGGTGAGACACCCCCAACTTGTCTGTTTGCCATCCAATACTTTAACAGTGTAGATTAGGATTGAAGAATTGAATCAATTGGGGCTTCTAACCATTGTGTGAATTAAAGTAGGTACAGATCTTTTCTGGAGTTTTCGAGGCTATGATACAGCAATAAGTATTGGGGTGAGATAAATAGTACGTTCAAAATTTCAAATGACATTGATTCATGTTCTGATTCGGCGATCGTGGTAACCCAGACGCCGACAATTTTTTTTTTTTGCCTACACACTCATGCGTCTGCACTAGGATTCCCTGCGTCGCAGATGGCATGGACAAACACAGAAACACAAGACAAAAACCCAAGACCCGAGAACCAACTTCATGTTCACCACACAAAGTGTGCCCCGGCCGGGAATCGAACCCGGGACCCCACGCTTCGAAGGCAGGGATACTACCAACTAAGCCGTTAATCTGATGGTTTCAGGTTCAAACCAACACGTTATTTAACCTGAATACGTACTTATGTAATTTTATGGAAAATTAAGTAACGCTATAATATTGTATATACCAACTGTAAGCGCCTTGTAATGTGCCCAATAAAGATTGTTATTATTTGTAACTATAAAATAATTGATTTTTCCAAATTTGTTAATTGCACCTTTTATTATAATAACTTAACGTAGTTACTTTCTGTTCTCTTTATAAGTAAAAACTTTATATATATACTTTTTATCCACGTAAATATGTATCTAACTTTCTTCTTTTGTGTCTTTTATAATATTTATTGCTATATTTTTCTTTTTGTAATTTTTAGTATTTCGTGTGCTAAATAAATGTTTCTTTCTAATAGGATAGAATTCTAATAGAATAGGAAATCTGTTATAGGATGTATAGATTAGCAAACGATCGACGGATTTTGTGATATAATAAAATTAATAAATTGCCACAGAAAATATTGCGTATCTTTGCACATGCCTGGACCATCATAGTTAGTATGGCATACCATTTGTGTAGCTAGGATTAAATAATCTAGATCCATAATCACGCAAGGAGGACCGCATCGCAAACTTAACTGGAAACGATTCAGCTCGGGTTATGAGTCAACTGGGCGATATATGCAGTTACGAGAATTGGCCAAAGATTATGATATAGATGGAACGTATGGCAATCACTGTTATATTTATTACATACAACTTTTGAAACTATCATGTTAATTAAGTAACAAAATGATTTTCACGAGATTGCTAAAGGTAAAGCAAGGACCGACGCATAAAAATCCCCGCTTAAGAGATAAAAATAATGCAAGAATCTATTATTTGAATGTATAATTAGCTATATAGCTGTATAATGCTCTTATACATTCAAATTATACATGTGTAATTTTTTATTTATTTGGTATATTTAATAAGTATTTATTGAACTCATTAAAACGAAAATATTTTCGCTTTAAATGTAACCAAAAAGAGATAATAAATTTACCCATTTTTTTATTGTCATTTTTACCCAATGAAAAAATGCAATAAGTATTTTTTTATTTATATTTTTTTTATGATGGATTGCGAGTTTTATTGGAATACACTTACCTATAAATAATTTAACAAAATTCAAGATTACTTATTACATTTAAATGTCAAATTACAAAACACAAATAAACCAGTTTCATATTTTGTCCGATGTATTGTATTTTTTTATAGGGTTAGTGAATACAAAGAGTAAAGAAAAAAAATACATGAACATAATTTAAAAAAATAATATAATAAATAACAAAAAACCTAACAAGAACAGAACGATAGGTATGTCAACACTCTCAAAGCTCGCAGATTCTTACAGCTACATCTAAACGTAAACGTTTACACACTCATACCTCTGCACTAGGATTCCCTGTGTCGCAGATGGCATGGACAAACACAGAAACACGAGACAAACGCCCAAGACCCGAGAACAAACTTCATGCTCACCGCACAAAGTCTGCCCCGGCCGGGAACTGAACCCGGGACCCCTCGCTTCGAAGGCAGAGCTACTACCAACTAAGCCAAGGAGCCGTCTGTACTTTATTCTTTGCCAACGAAAGGAGCGAACTTATAATTGAATTTCTGTTAACTACACCCCGAGGACTGTTAAGTCTTGGTCATAACTTGATCATACGTAATCCAGCTCCTTTGTCCAGCAACATTGTATCAAGATTATGTTGCGCTATACGTCATTAAGCCTGTCGTAACTGGCTAATTTTTACGGTGAAAATGAAAAAGCTCTGTCTTTGTTGAGAATTTCTATATGATGAATCTTAAAGACGAAACGTCTTTACCGAAGGCAACAAGAACAGGCTGATTATGATGTAATCATTATGTTCTTGTCGCCTGCTGGGGCTCGTCTCCACCCAATATGACATGTTTTCAGCCTGCTTCCAAAGGAGGAGGTTATCATTCAAATGTCATTTTTTATTGTTCGTTACTGAGTTCTACCACCTACCACCATCGATTTGGAAAATTATTTTTTATTTGAAAGGTTTCTTTAAGATTCATCGTATAGAAATTTCATCAAAATCGATTCATTAGTTTCAATCATTAATACTGGAAAATACGAATTTAAATCATCAAATTGGTATATGAGAAAAAATGTCATTCAATTTGATTCAATTCGGTTTATTTAATTTTTTTATTTTTAGTTTACAAAGTAAAAATTAAATTTCTTAGTAGTCCAGTGTTCCAACAGTATCGAACCAAAACTTGAGAAGTCAAGAAAGAAACAAAAAGGTAGCGTATTTGCTCAACAACGTTCTCCCCCCCACTGTCCCCCCCTCCATTTCTGTACCACAAATCTCCGTCTATGCAATAAGGTAACATCAATTACGTTATCGTTTCCCGCACTGCGCATAAATCATGCAACACTGCTCAACATGTAAATCCCGGCGTTGGGACTTAGACGGGATTGCGGATAGATGGCGCTTCCAGTTTAGGATGTCGATGGTTGGTGTTCAGTCTTGTATTCATAAGGCGACAATTGTCCCGCGACATTGGTCGAAGGCGGTCTTAAGCGATTTTTGTCGCGCCTTTTTTATCCCAGCATCTAATTGACTCGTCAGTATATAGAATTAGGAATAATGTTCGCCTTACGCGCCCTGTCCTACTGCCTTCTCCAAGATGTGATGAGCTTCCTTTGGTGATTCCAATGGGGTTTGATGTATTGCTATATGCTATATGCAGTTGCTATACTGGAATAACACTTTCATGTTACTATGCTTTTTAGAATATTTAAGAAAGTGATCACAAGCAGATGATATTGCCCATTACAACATTAATTCTTCTTCTAAACTTAGGTATAATTCCATAACAGAAACGAAAGTAAAAACACATTACTTTTCTCTGTATACATGAATATGGGTACATATCTTAAACTTATAAAACAAGTCGAAGTTAAACGAATAGTCGCAAATGGGACAACAAATAAAAATAATAGGCTTATTATAAATCCTACCACATTCCAATCGGAAAGTTTTCCTATAAATTTCGCGGACAATAAATCTTAAAGGATTATCTCTAAAATAATACAAAGAAATGTTCTTATCAGAAAACCTCCGATCCTCCAGTCCATAACTTGTGTTTTGCGTGATATACGTGGTCAGAAATATAATATTATTACGTTTTAGAGAGCGTGGTCTAGGAACACAGACGCCGATTACTGAAGGTCGCTAGTTCAAACCTGCGAGGGCACCAGAGTTTTTTCACTTGAAAACTTGATGTGCGCAATACTACGTTCTCGTAACGGAAAACGTCGTGAGGAAATTTTCCATGTCACCTACAATCCAGGGAAGGTCAGGGATTCCCGGCCAGACCAGACTGTAAAGAACGTTAAGTTTGTGCTTATGTCTTGGGTGTTTGTCTTGTTTCTCCATGCCACCTGCGATACAGAAATTCTTAGTGCATGGGTATGAGTGTGTAAATGTTTGTTTTGTTTATGTTTCTCCAGCTAGCTATTCGGTCCAATAGCTTTAATTAAACTCACGTCTGCCACTTTGGGGTAAACGTCTCTAATTGAAATACCACCGTTTCAGTGGATACCCGACTGACAGTTGAGCATTCTTTTGTACGTGCGTATATCACGTCGGCGAAATAATTAGAAATGGCCTATCGTAGACCAGAACTGTTTCTAATAAGGTGCAAAATGAAATTAATTTACTAAGGATTTTATGATTTTGATGATTGATAATACTGTATATTTTTAGTAACGTTTTCGTTGACGTGGCATGGACAAACACAGAAACAAAAGACGAGCAAATAAAACCCGAGAACAAAGTTTACGAACTTCAAAAAGTCTGTCTTGGAATCTTACCTACCAAGTAAGCCGTCAATTAAAATGATTGGTTACGAATAAATTTCGTGATGGTTTTTGAGACTTAGGCAAATTTTACGGACAACCACTTAATATCATATAGTCTCTCGTCCATCGTCTGCTCGTTCCGTCGTATTACTCAAACGAAAGATCTTTCTTATTATCTTTAAACTCTTATACGAGTATATATATTTATTTCGCGTATCTCGGAAACGGATCCAACGATTTAGATGAAATTTTGTGTTTAGATAGGGTTTTATTGTTTAAATTTGCCTGTATAATTGTATTTCTTGTAAAAATGCAATTTTCTAAAAAAACAAAGCGAAGCTCTATCGTAAAAAATTTGGTTACGTAACTTTGTTTGCTAAAAGTAAAACTTCATAAAATCGCTTCTTCTTCTGTTTTCCACCCAAAGGTCTCCAACATGGCTTATCGACTAGTATAGCCGGAATATGTTTAAATGCCATCAGAAACGCGGAAGTGCAGTTTAAATTCAACTTACCGGTCGCCCATCCAAATACTGACCGGGCGGAGAGTTGCGTAACATATATAATCTGTAAATAACATCTAAGGAAGCTTTATCATGAGCGCTCTGAAATTGCTATAACCAGAGTATAAGCCTTTTGACATCTTCCTTCAAATAAGTTGAAAAAAAAAAAAAACATAATTATAGCTACACGGTTACACACACCGATGTAACCTCAGCACTGTGACTCATCGCTACTCTAGTATCTACTAGAGATGGGATCTTCTCAATTTATATTTTATTGATTTATCGATATTAAAATACAAGATTTTTTTGTTTCCTTTTTTTTGCTACTTGTCCTGCTATTATTACGAGGAATTAAACTATGAAATGATTTTTATTTCTATTATCTATATTGACTTATATTTTTTTGAAAGTAAGTGTTGGCTGTGATATTCGTGGTAATCGAGGTTGCCGCCCTTATGTAAACCTTGCCACATACCATGTCTACCCACGACAGTGTAACCTCATGGTGAAAATTGTCCCTTGAGTCTCTGACAAAACCTTTGGGAAAAAGGTGTGACATTATGTAATTTAATTTTATATGCGTAATATATTTTTAAATGCCGAATCAAGTCAAACACAAAAATTATTTTTTCCTATAAAGCTATATTTTGGACACGTCCAAATTTACACACACAAGCAAACATATTCATGTGCATATAACATCACGCTCCTTAGTCACAATTAATGACATACACGGATAATTATGTCAAATTTAAGTTTTCATATTCTAGCTTAAAAAGTTAACATGAGACGGGAAAAATACGAGAAATTGTTATTTGCATGTTTTTGTCTAAAAATACTAATTTTTTTTGTTTTTTTTCTTTATGTGAGTAAGTGACGGAACGAGCTGAGGGCCCACCTGATGGTAAGTGGTGACCCTCGCCCATGACAACAGTAATGCGCGCGACTCAGTATGAGATCCAAATCAAAATCAAATTTTGTGATAAAAAGTAGCCTTTATAATTCGGGGTATGAGTTACCATAAATAATAAATTTATACACATACTTGATTCCAAAAGTAAATTAACTATAATTATTTACGATTTGGTAGAAACAACCCATAGGATTTGTCAGTGATTTAGACGCACTAGTATTTACTGCCATGCAACGATCCATTTTACCCTATTTGTTGTCCCTAAGAGCAAAAGGTTACGAAATTATCAGTTGCCAGTGAGTTGGTAATAATTGATGTTTCCATGTTGAAAATTTGTTTTTGGTTTTTTGAAACACAAAAATAAACAATTACCGTGGCAAGCTGCAGCTAGAATTACCTGAAGGGTTGAAAATAATAAGCACGTGGATAAAAACCTAATAGCAAAATTACATGTTTCCCTTCAAAAGCACTAAGTTGACCTAGAGTTGTCATTACGTCGCTATTTAGGGGGAAATCTAAGCTAACTATTGTTTATTTTCAACATTTCAGTTCTTTATTTTCTAATGACATAATTAGCGTTTTCATCGATAGGGAAAAATACACTTGATATTTTACCCCATTACGCATTAATTATTAATTAAATTATACAGAAAAATGAAACGCAAATTGCAGTATTTTTTAAAACCAGCACTAATTCACTATCAATATTTTTTATAATGGCTTTATGAAGGGAATCGACAATTAAATTGTTAATATTTAAACAATTAATAGTCTAAAACAATGATTGCGCCATAATATTAGCTGGAATGTTTTAAGAGAAAATTGGAATGAATGTATTATCAATTAAGGTGATTGAAAATTAAACTACCGTAGTTTGCAATTTTAATGTTTAAATAAAACAAGTAGCAGAAGTAGAGCTGTAATTTTACGTAAATAGTTTTTTTTTTTTTTTATTCATTATAGGCCATCGTTTGACCGCTATCTCACCTGATGGTAAGTGATGATGCGGTCGAAGATGTAAGATGTAACGAAGATTGAAGTTTAATTTATTTACATTATTATATTATATGAAATATATTTAAGATCATAACTCATTATGCAAAAAAACAGAAATTTAGATAACGTCATTGTTTAACAATAAATTTATTATCAGATCTAACAATCGGCCGATGGAAATTAAAAGCATTCTAAAAGATTTCGATAAATAATTCATGAATCATCGATACGGAAGCGTTGGGCCGCGCTAGGCGAGCGGTAAAGGGTGACCGACATAGTGTCGCCGCGGTAACAGGGGGCGACACTGGACTGCTAGGGTTGTCACAAGGTATTTCAGATATATTAATATTTTATTATATTAAATGATTATAATGCAATATTCACAGTCATTTAATACAACGTTATCTTGCTTTTGTGATTGTTTTGTAAATTTTATTTGTATGTATGTTTCTATCGAGGTGTACAATAAAGAGTATTCATTCATTCATTCATTCATTCATTAAAACTAAGCATAGCTGGTACTATGGGAATAAAATTTCTGATAGATTCCCATAGTTACAATTTCTCTATACTATTTTTCACAATAGTAATGCGACTCAGTATAATATTTGGATCTTACACTGAGTCGTATTCTTCCTACTGCGTCCATCACATGTGCATGTGATTACACCGGCACACACCCTTCCACAGTAATGCGAGCTGGAATCTACCGCCAAGCGGTAGATTCCAGGTGTGGTCGCAGTACCTCTCCGGACGAACTTGGCACAAGTTCTACTGCTAATAAAATTCTTATATGGTGTAAATATTTTACAAAGTTAAGATGGCAGCCCTGTTTAACGTGTGGTGGGGGAACTCGATCCAGGGAGCGTATTGTCCATCGTACGATACATCAACGTTGAATATCAATGTAGAAGCATCTATCGCTCCTAGGCCCTTCGGACATAATTCAGCAATTTCACTCTTATGACGTGATTATTAAGATCTATGAATTTGTGTTCTCTGCAGACAGATGAATAAGGCAGCCATTTTTCTTTGGAATGAGTGTCATTTGTTCAGGTTAAGGAGGTTGTATTGTATTTGAACTAATTCTATACTTAGGACTGTATTTGGTTATGAACTGTATAAATGATATTTTATATCGGTGTATTTAATTACAAGAACCTAAAGTCAAAAATTGTTTGATAAATCTGGGTATTGTTATACGGGAGACTACGGTTTTTTTCTTCACTTGGCGTTAATTAGCAAAATGTATAAGCGCATCCCCTTATTAGTACGGATAATAAGTGTTTTGTCACTTAGTGACATACCACCCCCGTAGATAACACTTAACAAAGACAATCATTTTACGAAAATTTCAATACCCCAGACTTGAGGTAATGGATAACCAATACATTAAGTTTTTTTTTTATGGAATATGGTGGCAGACGAGCAGACGGGGCGGTCACCGTCGCCCCTGGACATCTGCAACACCAGAGGCAATGCTGATGCGCTGCCGGCCTTTTTAGTCTGGGTTATTTCAACTTATAGTACATATGTTTTGACGATTAAATATATTTTCTTCTTCTTCTTTCTTTCTTTCTATTTGATGTTTGTCAAAACTAATGTAACAGATTTTCATAAATTATAGCTAAAAATTATCTCGACCACGTCAGCTTTCAAATGGAGAAGACCACATCAAAATCGGTCTATTCGTTAGGGAACTACGATGCCACAGATAGACACACAGATACACACTACAAACTTATAGCCTCTTTCTCGTTGGAGTTAAAAACACTAACTACAAAGAACTTGGCCAAATGGTCAACAAACCAACTTAATTAAGTTTTCTATACCTACATTAGTTTCGTTCCATCCGTACGTATAGTTGCAGGACACCTTTTCAGATGATTATATTTTGCCACGCTACATATTGTGTGTTGACAAATAAATGTTTTTTTTTAATGTGAATGATGAGGCATACAAGCTAACGGTGCACCTGATGGTAAGCGGCTACCGTCGCCTATAGACGCTAGTAACACTTGAGGTGTTGCCAACGCGGTGCCTATCAGTCGTAAATCTCTTCACACTCTTTTTAATTATTTTTTTTATTCCTTCTTTCATTTTACACAAAATCCCGTTGAGTTAATCGGCAACAGAATAAATTCTATTAATTAAGTCATTAAAAAAAATATCGTTACAAACCAAACAAATACATAGCACCTGTGTTTAATCTTCTCATATAAATTTGGTGTTTTTTGACGTTAATTGAAGTCATAGATAATCTTAGGTCAGAAGTTTATCAGATTAGTTTACCATGCGAGGATGTCGAAGTTCAAATTGGGGTTGAATCAAATATTACTCTCACAATTATTACGGTTGGTGGTGTTTCTGAATACAATGACAATCTATATTACTTGACTATAAACTTAAAGGACTCACAATAATTTTTTTTCCAGTAAGATTTCTATCGATTAGAGGCAATAGTTTTCGTCTGTAAACTCATCTCTTAGTTCTTAATGTAAGTTTTAATATCTTACCGTACCCTACAGATTGGTTTCGGCTCTGCCTTCTACCTGTAGGTCGTGGATTCGAATTCCACCCAGGACAAACCTGTTTGACGAACAGAAATATTTATTCTGTCTAGGTGTTAAATGTTTGTATTAACAAAAATAATTGACTGGTTTAAAAATAGATTTAAACGACTTCAATTTTCTTATCAAAAATGTTACGTAGATACTTATTTCAATTTCTTGCATTTAAAATAGAATAGAATGGAAAAACTTTATTTTGCGTTACATAATTAGTGCTCACTTGAAAATTAAAAATTAAATTTGAGCAGTTTGAGCGTGAAGTAGTAACAAACACACACATGTCCGCGAACACCTGCACACACAGATTCACACGCAACACACACATACATTCGCTTTTAGCCGTAACTAGCTCCTGTAACTAAAAAAAAGGGTTTAATTTAAAAACAAAGTGCATGATTTGAAGACTAACAGTATTATTAGCATATTATAACAAAACCATTGCAAATCGTTTCTTGTGAATAAATACTTTCAATAAAAACTGGCTTCTGATTCACCCCTTTTCTTTTGTAAGGGTTCTAAACATGTGTAATCTATATTATTTATGGTCAATTATGTCCTGCATGCACCTTCTCTATTCTCAAGGATAATTTAGTATCAATTCTAGGTAAATGAATGGACATTCGGATTTAGATGTCTTTTCGTTTGTCTGTTCTGATGGAGTAGCTTTAATATTTTTTTTACTTCAGTCTTCAACCTTTTTAGGTGTGTTTAGATATGTTTTTGCGGGACTCTAATGCTTCCTGTATCTGCCTCTGATCTACCATGGAAGCCCTATCCGGAAAGTGGATTGGTAGATGTCACAGCTTGGAATCATTGAACGTGCCGGTTTGATTATGATTCGTCATATTTTTTCAAGTGGCTCATAATACTCGATCAAATACTCATCCTATTCTTGTGGGTTTGAAACGGTGATGTTCAGATCGAAAGGTGGCGTCTGTGCCGCTGGGCCACAACGCTTTTGTCTCTCTTAAGCTTAAAACTTTTAAAATCTATACGTTTTAATATCCCTCCACTAGGCCCTTAACTACTTACTTACTGTACAATTACGGTATATATTGTGATTTTGCTTGATTAGAAATAAAATTAGTACTTACAAACAAAAACGCGTGATACATCAATAAATTATTATATTAAGAATTAAAAAAAAAATTAAAGTATTAAAAGTACATTTTTTTTAATTCAAAGGAAATCAATCACATAAACATTTAAAAGTTTAATGCAGAGATAATAAACATGCATTAAAATTTTACAAGAGGACATTTTTATAAAAAAGATCTCATAATTATATAACACAATATATAAAAAAAAAACAGCATTAAAGTGATCCAACTATTACTCCACACCTTTTCCCTTCCAACCATGACCAAAAATTTGTTCCCGTAACTCAACAACATTGTCTTCAAAGAGAGGTATCTAAAGAAACCATGTCTCATTTTATAGGACTAGCTATAAATTCAACATTTTATGGTCTAGAATTAATGTAGAAGCTCATTACTGGCTATTCTTTGGGTATTTGTTTATGGGTCAAGAAAGAGTAACGTGCGAAAGGGGTGATTTCGAAGGGGATTTTTTTGGAATAGGTCATAATTTTGTTTCAAAGAAATGGGGGACTAACATAACTTATGTTTAGGTAACTTAAGAAGAATATAAAAGTAAGTCGTTTGGCAATGTATTAGTATTTACAAAAACACTTGGATATCTAATACATTCGCTAAATCTTAAAGATTCGAAGCGCTCCGTGCCTTAGTTGTAGTAGCCCTGCTTTCGCACCGATGAGTCCCGGGTTTGATTATCGGCCGGGCAACTCTGTGTGGTAAGAATGAAGTTTGGTCTCGGGTCTTGGATGTTTGACTTGTGTTTCTGTTTGTCCATGACATCTGCGACACAGAGAGTCCTAGGGTATGAGTGTGGACACGTTTAAAGTTTAAGCTCATGTCAAAGCTGGCATAGATGTTCTTTATATATCATCTGAATGAAGTAAATCATCCTGTCATTATTTTGGATGGGTGATCGTTAAGTGGCATTTGGACTGAGCGCTTCCGTATATCGGAGGGCACGTTAATATGCGGGACCTAGTTGTACTAATTAATAAGCTATAGAGCTCTTCGGTTACTTCAACAACAGTGTTAACCACCTCCGTGAAAAAGAAGATATTATATTTTAAATGAACTTATCGGGTGATATTTAAAATTTTACTTTTATCTATTTCCAATAGAATTGGATAATATATTAAAATCAAAAGCAGGAACCAAAATATTAAATCTTTTGTATGATACATAGATAGATACACTTTATTATATCAAAGCAAAAATAAATAATATAAATACAGATTATAAAAAACTAAAAACAAAATTACAAAGGGCGGTCTTATCGCTCATAGCGATCTCTTCCAGACAACCTTTGGATGGAGAGAATCTTCTTATAAATACATAGGAAAGGAATATGAGAGCAACAATTTGGAACGTAATCAGACAAATGACACAATGTGCAATAATACATCGAAAGGTCACTAAACAGGTTTAGAAATAACGGAACGTGACATTAGAAAGAAGCATGCTTATTACCTTGTTTAATAAACATTGCAACATTGTTGATTATTGTCAAAACCGGTTTTTAAACCATTCATCCGATACCCTAAGTTAGGCAGAACACAAGTGATAAATGCGCAAAAAGTACCAGAACTACTTTTTAATACTCTTGTTCTTAAAGCACTTGAATTTTTAATGGTCAATAAAATGATATTGTTTGATGAGAAAGTTATTAATTTGGACAAATTTCAATTCTTACAATGTGAGTGGTGAGAATTTTTGCAATAACATTTTTAAAGTGTTGCTAGTCTAGTTTGATTTAAATGGATGAATTGATTTTGAGTTGAAGTCTGAGAATAAATGCAATAAAACGCAAGGTGTTATTTCTTTTGATGATTATTTTCCAGTTGGTAATAAAGTATTTACTACAATAGTTATAAAATATGAAATAATAGATGTATGTTAACATATTATATACAGTCATAAATATTTGAAATAAAATTCAGTTCAATTAAGAGAGAAATATATGAATAAGAGAACCAAAATGATTACGGCAGTCCAACTAAAACGATAACCTTTTTTTCGTTATCTAAGATAGATTATGAATAATCCCGGAACTAAATATTAAAATGGGGTCAGTCGACAACAAAAACGATCCGTTACACCCATTAAGTATCTTATTTCACACCTCTCCAAACATTTAACGATCTTTTAACATACAAGAACAATGATAACACATCATTAATCCAGAAATGGTCAAATAATGACCATGAATAAATGATACAGAGATAAAGGCCTATTGAATACACCCTTGGGTATCACAAGGAGGTATAGTTGGACCACTATTATATTAATAATATGTGACTGAATTGTATCATAATATGTCAGTAGATTGATGCGGATCTATTGTCCTGTGATTGTCATTGAAGTTTTGAATGAATGCATTTTTTGTAAATGCATAGATTATGAATGTGAATATGTCATTGCTTTGATGGTAGATGAGCTTGACGTGAGAAATGAAGAAAAATATGATGGGGCCTTCGATTTAGGGCATGTTTAGATGAAGTACGCGTAAGAGGGATCAGAGGTTGAAGAGAATATATTGAGCTTGTACAATCAATTGTGAAATGCTGATATATTAACTTCCATCAATTATGAGTACTTGAATTTTTGAAGTTGTTTGGTTGTATCATAATTATCAAGTCTGTTCATTACATAATCGTGCAACGTAAATTATCATGCATTTTAAACCTTTTGTACTTGCAACATTATTATTAAATTAGCTAATTTTTATACATTCATACTTCTGCAGTAGAATTCCTTGTGCCACGGGTGGCATGTACAAACACTGAAACAAGACAAACACCCAAACCCCTAGGACAAACTTTCATCACGCAAAGTTTGCCCTAGGCGGGAATCGAACCCGGGAACCCTGGCTTAGAAACCAGGGTTATTATCAACTAAGCTATGGAGCTAAAATATTATTATATTGTACATTTTGGTGTTTATTTATAATAATTATATATTCCTTTAGTTTCATGTTGTTAAATATTTATAATGCAATTATTTTATTTTTCAGAGTTTTATTTTATTTGTACGCCTTTAATCACTAAAGGCGTACAAAATTAAGAATTTCAATAGTGTATTGTAGATATTTTCAAAATCTTGATAAAACATACAGAAAACATGTCACGTGTTTCGGAATTTTACAATAATTTTGTAGTGGATTGTAGCGGATTCAGAAAAAACACCTAATTGTAATATGATGAACTGAAATGAAATGTTACAATTAATGATGACACTGGCAACATTAAGATCACCAAACAAACATTCTCACGTTTATTAAAACAAAAAATATCTTGATTTTATCCAACTTAATGATCCTCACCTAAATCGTCCACCAAGTTCAATTTTTTTGTCCGATAACCATCACACATAAAATATCCTCAGCGTAAAATGTCATTGTCTCATTCCTTTTATTCGAGAGTGCACAATGCATTTTCTGAATATATTATGACCTGTGAACTCGCGTCGTCTGTTTCGTGTTGAGACTGCGTAGATTAAAGCCATAGTGTAAAGAACAGTGAATGTGTGAGTGAGTTATTTCAATTGTAGTAATATTCTAAGTATGTTTGGCATAAGACGTAATACTCTTAAATAATTTGTATAGATATTCTGTCTATTGATTTGCATGGAGATCAAATTCCTAGCTGAGTATGTTGAAAAAATTTATTCGAAAAATTGTTTAATTTAATAAAGTGAATAGTACTGTGATATATTTTATTGAGTAATCGGATGTTAACTAGTTATCGACTTGATTAATGATAAATATAATAGCTTAGAAGTGTATAATAACTGTAATTGACCCAACATGAAATACCTACCATGTTGGGTCAATTGGTTTCTAGTCAGTTGCACTGTGCTACACCATTAATTATATTTTTTATTAAACGCTTACACTCTCATACCACTGATTCCCCGTGTCAGGTGGTATCGACAATCACAGTAACACAAGACAAACACATAAGACTCGAGAACTAACTTCATGCTCACCACACAAAGTGTGTCTCGGCCGGGAATCGAATGGAATTGCTTTTGAGGCAGGGTTACTACCGAGTATGCCACGGAGCTTACAGACGTAGAAATACCTACATATAAAAAAAAGTCCACATTCACCAAGAGCCACTTATTTTTCTGCCCAACAATGCACGCCGGACAATAGTGGTCATCTTACCAAATCCACGTACTTTACGATTTTCCTTACATACGAAACTATTTGTTTCATCCCTGTAGGAAGAGCAATAAGCTCCCCTGAAAAGAATATTATTTATGAGTAGAACGTAGAGTTGGGAAATATTATCCGGTTAGAAAAGTGTTGCCGAAATGTACGGATGCAAACAAAACACGTCTTAAAATTGCAATACATTATTACAAAAATTATGTTCTGGGCCCAAATATTAAGTTCTAAAGGATCCGGTTTAAATAAAGTACTTGACTTACTAAAGTAGTAAGTACTACAAGAAGTTGAAATATAATAATTTTGCCGTATACTATTGAAATAACACGGTACGTAAGATCAACTAGACCTTACTTAAAATTTTAGTAGATTTCATAGAGGAAAAAATGGTTTAAGATAATGTACACCATTTGATGTTTTTGTTTATTGGCACATATAACTTATTTACTAGCAAAGCTGAGACCGAAATTAGAACTACTTTCAATGGTATTGAGAAAATAACGACTTACTTGAAACCGAATAATTCGGCTTCAATATAAATTTACCGATTGACTAAAAGTGGTGCGTCTCTACTAAGACACTATTTCCCAGCGAGACAAGAAATAAGGTAATATTTAGCAGAGAGTAAAAATTTCTACGTGCTTTGGCGGGACGTTCTCATAAATTGTCTCTGGTAAAAAAACTCTAATGGCGTCCGCAATTGTGTGGTTCTTTCGATATCAAAATAAACATTTGTAAATTGAAAGGAAAATGGGGAAAACTGTTATGACAAACAGTCCCAATATATTTTCTACCATATAACTTTATGTATATGCTGATAAAGTATGCTGTTTAACGTTCCTTAGACCTTAGATTCTTCATTTAAACTCTAGTTTTAATTTGTTAACATAATTTAAATCAGCATCAGAAAAAAAAAAACGTTTACACACTCATACCTCTGCACTAGGATTCCCTGTGTCGCAGATGGCATGGACAAACACAGAATCACAAGACAAACACCCAAGACCCGAGAACAAACTTCATGCTCACCACACAAAGTATGTCCCGGCCGGGAATCGAACCCGGGACCCCTCGCTTCGAAGGCAGGGCTACTACCAACTAAGCCACAGAGCCGTCAAAATACCTTTGAAATGTTTTTATGCTACTCAAGTGACGAGACGATCGGAAGGCCCAAGATATGTGGTTACCGCCGCCCATAAACAACAAAATAAGACCTGACAAGCCCAATAATCCTGCAGCAATAACAGCTTTGATAACAACCATAAACTCAAAGCGTAACATTGTAGCGGTGTCAGTGCTACCAACTGTAACCAAATTAGCGGGAATGGCACGCTTTGATTAAAACCGAGTAGGAATAAAGCCGAACGCGTTAATGCGAAAAGCCACATTTCGTCCACAACAATGTCACACGGTTCCAGCGAAAAATTAATTTAACAATGACGTTGTGAACATGGAACTGCCTTCTCTGGAATGCGTATGTAGTATAATAAATTGTGGAAAAATCCAGGTATTGAACGCTGCCACTGTTAATCATTGAATCATGATGGCTCCGTGGCTTAGTTGGTAGTAGCCCTGCCTTCGAAGCGAGGGGTCCCGGGTTCGATTCCCGGCCGGGGCACACTGTGTGGTGAGCATGAAGTTTGTTCTCGGGTCTTGGGTGTTTGTATTGTGTTTCTGTGTTTGTCCATGCCATCTGCGACACAGGGAATCCTAGTGCAGAGGTATGAGTGTGTAAACGTTTATTATTGTTTATTATTATTAATATCAGGTCACGTGTTAAAATAAATCTTATCGCCATTTAACAGTAGGATAACAGTAGGACTCTTTGATCATGTTTTTTGATTGATTGGAATGTTGATTCAAATGAATTGTATTTTTTTTATATAACAAAAACCTCCGCCGATACAACATCAATATGACTTAGCTCACGCGCAAGATTTCACCGGCATCACACCCTTCCACAGGAACACAGAAATGCGAGTGCACCCCTGCTTAGCGGCAGATTAAAAGGTTTGTAGGAAATTCTTTTTGCTGCTCCCTTAGCAGCGAAAAGAATGACGCGAGCAATGGATTTTTATATATGACTTAATAAATGTTTAATTTATATAGTTTTTTCCCGTAGACTAAACCGTAAAACTAAAGCGGTTATTTTACGTTATTTTTTTTCCCGCGGTGCTGGTGTACCATGGGTTAATTATCTTCGCCCTAATACTACGAATCTGTTTGAATATTTAACGCAATAGGTTATTTTTGTACTGTAAAATAATCAGAGAAATAGATGGATGGGGCCAAAAAACTACCCATGGTACATACCAGTAACCAACGGAATGACTACCCGGCATTTAAATCCCTAGCTGCGAGAAACCTCTTGGAGACGAAGAATCAGATACCTAGATGTCACATGCCTAGTTTTTAAATGATCGCCTATTATTGAAATCAAAATGTTTTCTCAACTTTTTTGAGAACGTAGTGCGTATATTAAAATTTTACGAAGAAATACTATTTACTCTGCTACCAACAACCTCTTCCATTCATAAACAGCTATGGTCTTGCAATAAAGTGCACATAGCCCATAAAGTAAGGTTAACAAGTTCGAAGCTCCGGCGTGATGGTATCGACAAATATTTAATATATTTTGTTTCGCTCCCATTACTTATATCCTGTCAACATTGTAACTGTTATAAAAACCTTATCAATAGGTAGCTCACTGTTTTATATATATATATCGATAACTAAGTTTTTCGAAGCAGTTAATATGCCATTGTTCTTCAGGTGAATGTATACCATGTACCTGACGTAAAATGGTTACCGATGCCCATAAACAACAATAGGCACACCTTCAAGATGGTCCCATAGAAATTTTATGCCAATATTTTACTCCCATGGGCGAAAATTAAGGGATGAAGTATCGAAGCCGGGTCGTCTGATTTTTAAAACAGTCACTTATTTTATTTTTTTTGTATTTAATGTAATCAGAAGAGAGACAGCACTTTATTAATTCTTCTTTACATGTCGATGCTTCAGACCAGACTGATAGCCCTAACAGATGCCTCATTCTTATCCTCCCAGAAGCAGATGGAAGGACCCAATGGGCAAAAGAGCAAATGAGATGCCTGTAACTGCAATCCAAATCCTTATTCTAAAATATGTCTAACGAGATTACTTCAGCTACAGCCAACTTGGGACAAAGCTCAGTAGTTGCTCTGCCTTGTGTTTTGTTACACCCAGAACAAGCTGCCAAGTGAAAAGACATATTGTAAGTGTAAGGGTGATGGACGCAGCAGGATGAATGCGACTCAGTAAAGACTGAGTGACTGAGACTGAATCTCATACTGAGTCGCACGCATTACTGTTGTCATGGGCGAGGGACACCACTTACCATCAGGTGGGCCCTCAGCTCGTTCCGTCACTCAATCTCATCAAAAAAAAAAAAATATTCCTGGCTCCCGACTTCTGGTCATCCGGGATCGATTACCATCGCTACATGGAGGTGCGACCGAGAAAGACAATGCCCTAACTATTTTGGTGCAGTGGAGTTATACATTTTATTATGTATTTCAGTGTAAAGTATTTGCTATGAGCATGGCCCATACTGCATTACTGTATATCATTTGTACTGTAATAGGTTGCCTGAAATAAATAAATCTATCAATTATCTAGGTCCCATATTACAAGCTATTTTTTGGGGCTAGATGGCGCTGTGTGAAATACCTATGAACATTTAATATTAAAATAACTATACAAATGATGGTTTTATAATAATATACCATCAAAGTCAAAGTCAAAGTCAAATTCATTTATTCCTTTAGATCTCAAGTATCATTTGGTATAAGAATCTAAATCTTTACATCTAAGTTACTGACCTGCCCCAACTATCTCTCCCATAACGCAATATACTCAACTTTTAACAGCCGAGCAATAAAATAAGTCGACTTAAGTCGTTAATCCATTGTGCAGTTTAGCAGTAGCCGAAAGACAGACATTGTCTGCAATATTGTCGTGTCTTTTTAAAGTATGGATGCTACCATTTGCCAGTAACATGACCGTCTTTTCGACTGCTCTTATTTTCTGTTGTTTTTTTTTATGTTACGGAGGTTACTAGACGAGCTAACAGCCTAATATTAAGTGGTTACTGCCGCCAATAGACAAAACGATACGAATCCGGTGCTCTCGTACTGAAGTATGAGAAAACCCAAGTCGCACCCAGTTGCGCTCGTCACCCCACACGGGGATGTTACGTCTCAAGCGTATGTGATTATGATTTTATACCATCTTTAGCCTTTATAATATTAGTATGAGATAGCGTAATATACCTTATATTTTATGCGTTTAATTCCCAAAAAGTGACTTATGCAAACCAATGGTAGTGCCCATATGTTTACAGAACCAGGATTTAATATCCAACGGTAATAAAGGAGAGATGGAAAATATTTTCATTACACTCACAGGACATGACACCGTAGACATTTAGTGGAACATCCACGAAGTTTTTATTATTATCAATGTTACAATGTTGGCGATTTTAGGTGAAAAAATATTAATGTTTGTATTTAAGAACTTTGATGCCACGAACTTGGAAACGAACATTCGAGAAATAAATTTTAAAACTATCATGGTTATGAACATTATTATTCGTGTTACCGAAATATTTACCATGATTTGTGAGTTTTGTTGACTCCCGATATTTCGACGTCATGGTCCCGGCAAACAAAACTCACAAATCATGGTAAATATCTCGGTAACACGAATAATAATGAAGATTCGAGAAGGTGTTGTATAATTTTTATTAAATATTCTGTAAAGCCTGTTTGGAATGGGCCTATTTAAGCCAATTTTAAATATTTTAATTATTATTTATGTACTAGCTGCTCCCCGCTCTTGGTCAATTTTTCTGCGCGGTTATCTAATATTCTTTTAATTTTTTTTATAATTATATTAGATTAAGTTACTCTTTATAACATCAACTATCTGCCAATGAAAATCCCGTCAAAAACGGTCTAGCCATTTTAAGATTAGCAGTAATAAATAGAGAGACAAATATGTAAAAAATTGTTTTTTTTATTAGTCCCACATACCTTTCAACCGATTTCAAATTGGTCCCATAAAAAAAATATTAAAATCGGTTAGATAATTTAGTTGTTAATAACTGAAAGTCAAAGTCAAAGTCAAAGTTCATTTATTGTGGAAACACATGTTTAAATAGGATTTAAATAATTATTTTTTTCATATAGTTTCAATGCATTTCTACCCAAAGGGCGTACAATATTTTGATTACAATTTAGTCAATTAAATTTAATAATAATAGCAAAATAATACAAAAAAAGAATATAAATAAGAGATAATAATAATAATAAATAAAAAAAAAAAAAAAATAGCAATAACAATAACAATTAATAAGGCAATAAAAAAAAAAAAAAAAAAAAAAAAAAAAAATTAATTAATTAATTGTCAAAGTACTATCTTTCATAAATTCATTTATTGTGTAATAACATTTATCTAATAATGTGGTTCTCAGCTTCCTCTGAAACAATAAATGTTAAATGTTATTACACAATAAATGAATTTATGAAAGATAGTACTTTGACAATTAATTAATTTTTTTTTTTTTTTTTTTTTTTTTTTTTTTTATTGCCTTATTAATTGTTATTGTTATTGCTATTTTTTTTTATTTTTTTTATTTATTATTATTATCTCTTATTTATATTCTTTTTTTGTATTATTTTGCTATTATTATTAAATTTAATTGACTAAATTGTAATCAAAATATTGTACGCCCTTTGGGTAGAAATGCATTGAAACTATATGAAAAAAATAATTATTTAAATCCTATTTAAACATGTGTTTCCACAATAAATGAACTTTGACTTTGACTTTGACTTTGAAAAAAAAAGTCATCCGAATAAACTAAATTGCGTATTTTGCCTTCCTGTGACTTTTTTCTTCGCCCGGTGTATACCAATACAATAATATGGTATCCGTACCATTATCTATAAAACAAATAATAAAAATCACGTTTTTGTATTATATATTTATTTTATTCAGATATTTAATATTTATAATAGCGGCAACACATAAACATCATCAGTGAAAATTTCAACTATCTCAGACGGACAGCGGAGTCTTAGTAATAGAGTCCCGTTTTACTCTTTAGATACGGAACCCTAAAAAACAGGTTATAGACTCAATCCCCTAGCTAGTGACCGGGGCGGCAAGATTAGTGCCAACTGTCTAGCCCAACCCCCACCATCATTTATAACGATATAATGATTGATATTTCTGTGAATACATTTATTCGTATCGCGCAAGATTTTAACTTTTAATGGATAGTTCGCTAATATTAGTATAGCGTGGCGGTAGGGAGCTGTCTGTTACCGCCGACACACGGTCATCAGTGTTTGGAAAAGTTGTTTTTTTTTTCATGAGATTTAAGGCTCTCTGTATCGCCAGGCATTTCAGGCGTACCACCCGTCTTAACGTGATGATAACGCGATGCGACTTAAACCTCTGTCGTATCGCGTTGCGTTAATTTAAAGCATTGTAATCTGACGTTACCAAGTGTAGTGTAAAGTTCCTATGGTAATAAAGCATGAGTATAAGAATGAGTATGAGAGGAGTAGTATCGTTATTGGCTTTATTCAGAGTTAATTTTTTTTTTATTCAATTATAAAAATGGCCGTCCTTTACGCCATATTGTTTTCAAAAAAATATTTTTCCTCTTTCTATGAGGGATGTAAGGGAGCTACATTACACCTCAAGCTCCAAACGTCAACCTCACCTGCACGCGGTACATCCTGCAGTAACTGACGAGGCTCTGGCGACCGGTTGATGGCGGTATAGCCCTTCCAAATACAGGTACAGCTAAATTTCCTGGTTGCTGATGGGCAGCAGCATCAGCAGCGCGATAAGTTGTACCCTGCGATCGCCAACACGCCTGCCCAGCGTGGCGATTACGGGCATCACCTCATGACAAGCGCAATAAAAACGATGGCCCCTAGTTCCGGAGGCCTCGCTATTCCTGACCAAGGTAGCGGTCATGGTAACGGCGGGGCAGGGGGTGCTAAGAATCACCGAGTGGTAGGCTACCAAAAAAAACTGACCTTGGCGACGTATAACGGAAGAACTCTGCGGCTGGACGAACATATGGCACAATTGGAGGCGGAACTTAGCAACATAAGGTGGCACATACTCGGGCTATGTGAAGTCCGAAGACAGGGGGAGGAGACCATAACCCTTGAGTCAGGCCACCTCATGTATTTCCGTGAAGGACACCAATCATCCCAGGGTGGCGTAGGGTTCCTCGTTAATAGGGTCATCGTTGGCAATGTTGAAGAGGTCTCCAGTGTGTCGAATAGGGTAGCGTACCTGATACTCAGGCTATCAAAAAGGTATAGCTTGAAAATAGTACAGGTCTACGCACCAACCTCCACACACCCGGATGAAGAGGTGGAAGATATGTATGAAGACATATCTAAAGCTCTTCACGATACCACCAAGGCCCACTTCAACGTTGTCATGGGTGACTTTAACGCTAAAGTGGGAGTACAGATTTGTAGTGAATCGAAACTAGGACCGCACGGATTTGGAAGTAGGAACCATAGGGGGCAAATGCTTGTAAACTTTCTCGAGCAGGAGGGGCTTTTTTTGATGAACTCCTTTTTCAAAAAGAAACCCCAGAGAAAGTGGACATGGCGAAGCCCCGACAGTGAAGTATGAAGTGTGATATCAAAATACAAGATATCATAAATCACTTACAAAAATATCTACAAAAATATTTTAGCTCGAGAGGTGTCGTTAGTTGTCTTGTGAGAGACACATGCACATCCAAAATATAAAAAACTAGCAGCCCGTCCCGGCTTCGCACGGGGTAGTGACATATCTACAATAGTTGGACATATGCTACCGCGGAGTTTTTTGTAGACATTATGATGTTCTTCAATATTGTTCTACATTATTTTGTCCTATCGCTAATAGTTTCGGCAGCGCATTCGACGAAAGACATTTTAAGACTCATTTTTCTACACCTTCGGTTACATTGTTCAAATTTTACAAAGGATCCCTAATTTTTTTCAAAATGAAATGTAGCCTATGTCAAATTGGAAGAATGTAGCATTATATTGGTGAAAGAATTTTTTAAATCGGCCCAGTACTTTTTGAGCCTATTCATTACAAACATACAAACATAGGTACAAATCTTTCCTCTTTATAATATTAGTGAGGATAAAATGGCCAATCTTTGGCGCCATATCTCCAAAAAGCTATCAAGATATCAAAATACAGGATTTTATAATTGGCTTACAAAACATACAACTTGTATGTATAAATGTAGTTTGGAGTTTTCACGCAGTCAGGTTTTTATTTTAATCAATAACTTTTTGTTTGTTAATTACACTGGCGAAGGGAACAATCCGCTGGTAATCAAACGACAGTCCACTACATAAAAAAATGTATGTTTACTCATCAAACAAGTTTGCCATAACCCTGTTCATTCAGACCGTGATGGTCATCGACCCATGATTTCATCAGGTGCTACTCTTGCTAGGAATGCCGGGAAGTGAGTCACTTATGACTCACCCCGAAGTTCATTGTTCGCAGGTGGTGTAGAGACGGTGTTTGTGTAAAGTTTTTGACCTACTTTTTGACACCTATGGATCATGGATGTCATCTGGCTGGCCTTACAGCTCAGTGACAGCTGTCTTCTGCAGTGTAGTGGGTTCGGTTCCCACTCAGAACAAGCATTTGTGTGACATGTAATGTTTGTTCTGTGTCTGTCTGTATATCTATTATATAAATGCAACGAGATTCGACAGGTCTTCTCATTCGGTCGGGGAGGACCTAAGTCGTATCCCTGTTGTTATGCCTCCGCCCATCATGACAGACTCAACATCAGGTGGGTCTTCAGATCATCTCAACACTTTCGTAGAATTAAAAAATGGTACATAAATCTATTGGTTGTATTAAAATCAGTTTAAAAAGGCCCAATTGTTTGTTCTAAAAAGGCTTTAATTTCCAGGTATGGCGGTTTTACCTCTCAAGAAAAACTTGGCACAAGTTTTACTACTTTAGGTTTGCAATTTTCACACCACCTTGGGCCCCAACAAGGCTTAAGGGCCTTAAGCAACAGGGACCCCCAGTTTTAGAATAATCTTGACTAATACTAAATTTTATATTATACGAACCGGCAGACCCAGTGTAGGACGGCCTCCCACCCGATGGACCGATGACATCACCAAGGTCGCGGGTAGACGGTAGATGGAGGTGGCTCAGGACCGTCTAACCTGGAAAGCTATGGGGGAGGCCTATGTCCAACAGTGAACGTCTGTCGGCTGAAATGATGATGACGATGATGAATACTAAATTTTTTCTTACATAAGGTAACTCCATGCCTTCTATAACAAAAAAGTAGTTCATCGTTAAAACACGCAGTTCTTCATATAATATAATCCGTCGCATTTGTTAGCAAGAATCTTATTACTAAAACGAGCAATTCTTGTTTAAATATTTGTTTGTTTATTAATTTCGCGTTTCTCGGAAACGGCTTAAACGATTTGGATGAAATTTTGTGATTAGATAGGGTTTTTCTGTTTAAGTTTTTTTTTTTTTTTTTTATTTGAATTGGTGACGGAACGAGCTGAGGGCCCACCTGATGGTAAGTGGTGACCCTCGCCCATGACAACAGTAATGCGTGCGACTCAGTATGAGATCCAAATCTTTACTGAGTCGCATTCATCCAGCTGCGTCTATCACCCGAGACGGGGATGATATGTCTCATGCGCATGTGATTTGATAATTGTAAATATTTCTTGTAATTTTTTTTGTTATGTGAAAAGGTTGCAAGTTGTGAAAACTACATACGCAGTAAATCTGATTAAAATAATTAATAAAAACCTTACCGAAACATTTATTTCTAACAAAACAGTTACATTTTTATATTTACAAAATATATTACGTACAAACGTCAGCTCGCTTCATGGTTGTTTCCTGAAACAGATTAAAATTATAATTGTGACTTGTACAACTCACCAGCTTACACTCGACAAGCGTGAGTGAAAGAGTTATCTACCTCGGGAGCACAGTTAGAATTGAAAGATATCCCATGTTTTTCAATTTTTAGTTTTAGGATATGCCTATTTTCGCCTTTTAGCTCAGAGTGGCCAACTCTGGTGTCAGAGTTTTCAAACCATCTGAAGGTCTCCGACACGGCTTACCGACCTACAGAAATTTTAACGTGCCCTCCGAACGGGGCCCTAAATGGTCACCCATCCAACTATTGACCAGGCGGAAAGTTGCTTAACTTAATATGTAAACAGCTAAGTAAGTTACACAATGAGCACTTCCTCTATAGAGATAGTATAGAGGTAGCTCTGCCCTCTGCGCGGTAACATGTATGTTTTTTCATATTACACTTGCAATTCAAATTGGTAATACAGTTATAGCGTTCCCAAACTACAGACAATGATAATAGACAAAACAACAGACAAGGTATCAAAGCGAGTGTTTCAAACGGTCAATTGAACAGCCGTAGGGCATATTGTCTCCCAATCCTCTCTGAATGACCAATCACAAACAGACAAATTGTCCCTGCCGTAGGTTTTGGACAAAAAGAAGATCAGACCCTGGATTTGTGTGGGTCTGTTTGATAAAATATGGTCCCGTGAATATTTAAAACACAGGAGATGAACAATGTAGATTATATGTAGAATATTACATTAACTATTATAAGATTAATGTAGAATAGAATATAATTTAAAGCTTCGTTGATATTTGCTTTCAAAGCTGACACCAGGTTAGATGATTAGTAAGATCCAACTTTGTGTGGTGAAATCAAAGATTGGTTTCAGGTCTTGGGTCGTTGTGTATCCAAGCATTTGTGACACATACAATTTTAATGCAGTTCTATTTTTTGTATATATAGTTTTAATGAACCATGTTTATTTGAGTTATTTTTTGATACCGCCAATTTGGTCGAAGCGTTCCCAAATGATATTATACAATTTAATTTTATTTCTATAGATAAAATATATAAAGAACAATTTTACTCATTAAAAGTTCAACGTAAACACATCTATATTCCACAAATGTGAACACAAAAGTATCGTGTAAACCGGCTATATGATTGTATAATGTTGCTACCTATTACCTAGTTTTAATTGCAGACCAAACAAACAAAGAACCCTAAACCCATAGCAATACAATATGCAATCGGCAACCACAAAGCCTTCGCTTCCATGACTCACAAACGAGTGAAACGTTAAAAATAAAAAGCTGCAATACTTTCCTGTCACAGAAATAAGGACCAGATTCGTAAACAGTGGATTTCTAAAACACCATAGGTGGCAATGGACAGAGGCGGTATGCTTGCAAACAGAAATGAAACTAACGATAAAAGAAAGGGCGTTGCTGAATCTCATACAAATAACCTAAAGTGTGTAACTGACCTTTTGATAGAAATAGATAGAATGGAAACGGGAAGCGTCCTGCTGTGAAGTCTTCGCCGTTGACCGTGTTGGTTTAATATTGAGTTGTTTAGGGTTGTCAAGCATCTATTTGTGTGATTGATTATTCGTGGCATAGTTAATGTTTATTATCATCGATATTTTAAATACTCTAGCGCCCCGCGGTGTTACCAGAGGTTTTCCGGGATCAAAAGTAACTTATGTGTTAAACTAGGATATAAGCTATCCTGGTACAAAATTTCATCAAAATCCGTTTACACATTCATACAAGCTTTCGCGTTTATAAAAAATTAAACAAACAAAAACATTATTTAATAATAAGCAAATTCTTTAACGTTTTCTTTTAGCAGCTAGCGCTTTTATAAAAAAAAAACAACGTTAACACACTCATACCTCTGTACTAGGATTACCTGTGCCGCAGATGGCATGGACAAACATAAATAGAAGACAAACACCCAAAACCCGAGAACAAACTTCATGGCACCACAGAAAGTGTGCCCCGGCCGGGAATCGAACCCGGGACCCCTCGCTTCGAAAGCAGGGTTATTACCAACTAAGCCACGGAGCGAACTAAGCATGTGCAGTTTATAAAAACTTTTGACTGAGTTTTATATGACTGGCAACCCTATTCATAAAACATGATCTACATTTTAGACACAATGTTTCTTTCCTCGGACAATACTCACAATGCGGGCTACCATTTTACAATCTCAAACGACCATTTTCAAAATCAAAATGGCCATTTTAGTGACCCTTTCAACAATTTATCGCCATAATTAGTTCCTCTTCTTTGTCTGTTTGTCGTCAGTTTTTTTTACTATAATAGATATGTTTTATAATCACCAATGGAACAAATAATATATTCCATTTGTGTTGTAACTGAATAGTAGTTGGCAAAATAGACTCATAATAGACGGTGACTTTGAAAAAAAGTACTTTTTAGTTGTAAAACTTTTCCGTGAATAGTAGCGTAGCATTATTGTCGTAAATTCGTTTCGCACTGTTCACTTTAGGGTGGTAAGTTTGCCTACTTTTGGGTTCTACTAGATTTTTTACGTATAATCTTAGAAATAATATCTACTGATCTCAATGAGTGAAGATCACCACAGAATAGGTAGCAGCTAATGGACAATGATGTGGATGGCCCAGACGGAGATGACGAGATGAAATTGACTACTTTTCAAAGGAGGTTCTTAGAAAGAAAAAAGGGGGAAAAAAAAGAAAAAAGGCCCAAATAGACAGAAAGAAAAAAGGTAGAAAAAAGAAATAGGCCCAAATAGAGGTTTTTAGAAAGAAAAAAGAGTTCT
This sequence comes from Aplocera efformata, assembly GCA_921293045.1. NCBI lineage: Eukaryota > Metazoa > Arthropoda > Insecta > Lepidoptera > Geometridae > Aplocera > Aplocera efformata. The sequence continues at coordinate 8,275,041 of OV121057.1, forward strand.
TCCTCTATTTAGAACCCTGCAATAGATAAGTTCAGGTTGTCTGAGAATGGATATGATGCAGACTACAATCTGAGACTTTCTGGGATGGACTGGCCTTCGATTAGAGTAAAATAAACCTAGCTTATGATGAACCTTTTGTTCTTATAATTAAGAGTAATGAATTTTACTTCAACTTGAAACTTTCTAACCTTCAGTATAATTAGAAAATAAGGTAATTTTCAAAAAAGCTAATACGACTTAGGTCCTCATAGATGTAAGTATGAGAAGACCAAGTCGCATCGCCTTGCGCCCGTCACTCGAGACGGTGATTACATCGGCACCCACACCCTTCCACCGGTACAGCAATGCGAGTACACCGCTACTTGGCGGCGGATTACCAGGTGTGGCAGCAGTACTACTCCGTATGAGCTTCGCAAGTTCTGCTACTTTGTGATTCAAGTGTAGGGATTCTGAGGGTAGGTACTTACCTATGGCCACGGGAAAATATATAATTGGGTTGGAACAGACGTAAACTTAACAAATAAGATAAGCTTAAACATGAAAACTGCCTGTAATCTGACATATCTGTGTGCATGTTATGTGCCTGGGGAGTTCCTGTGACACGTTATATGCTCATGTGTACATGGATGTGTAATTTGACGTGTCCAAATGATACTTGAGATCTAAAGGAATAAATGATTTTGACTTTGACTTAATAATGTCTAAAATCACTTTGTAGCCTTTGAAATACTAACTTTATGACGCAGATCTTAGGGTCCATGGACAGGAGGTAGTTGTTCAAGCTGGTCTCGCAGTTCATGTATGCCATCCCAAAGCCTAGTCCCCCGCCGATGAACATGGGCCACTTTTTGAACCCACGGAGGAAGAAGCTGCCGGCCATGCTGCCGATGAGCAGGCCCGTGGCTGCAACCAGAGCTTCCGATATCAATAAAAGTCCACGCGAAATTTCCAACGCTGCAGACGGTCCTCAAATATCAACGAGATTTAAATTCTTTTGTATGAATATGTATATTATTATATATTTATTACGCGTATCTCCATTTAAAAAAAAAACGTATATCTATTATAAAAATCTGTATACAATGGGCGAAGAAAAATGACCAAAAAGTCAATTTCATCAATTTTGTTTTTTTTCACAATTTTACTTGGTTGACATATTTTAATCAATTATTTTGATTTAAAACCCAACCAATATATAAACTCTACTCCTAAATGTGGAAATAGGGGATTACTGAATTTAATTTTGTTTTACAACTTTTACCCTTTTGATAATTCCTTTTCATTTGATATACTTTCATAGAGGCACCTCATAGTATTTTTTATAAGAAAAGCCACTCGTTTTTTAAATATCTTCTATGAAGAAGAAAAATAGGGAATTAAAATCCGTTTATTGACTTTTACTGTTGGAAGTGATCTACTTCTCAGCGATTGTGGAATTCGCTTATACGGCAGTATTGCACCGCTGGTGAAAACTCCGAAATTCACAAGTGCACATGCCAGCCGCCTGGAAGGCACACGCGACCTCAACCACCATTAACCTTAATATATCTTCATGATATATCTTTTACCTGTTTTAACTCCGAAATCAAGGAAACAAGCCGAATATCTTTCTTCAAATTCCCGTTTGTCAATTTTACTCATATCTTGATAGACTCAAGTTACATACGTTAATCGTATATTAATAAAATGCATTGCAGCGTCTAAAATATCTATTTTTTGTTGTTTGAACTTTTACACGAAATTATTAGGCACACAAAACAATTTTTACACTTTTGACGTTGACAGCGATGACAGAAGAGTGACTATTTATGTTTCTCGTGAAAAAGGTTGTTTCATGAGTTTGTAAATGCTTTTTGGAATAAAATAGGTTTTATACACTGACGTGGATTTAACATCGAGGGACTGTCATCATACACATGCCAGATAAATTACGTCTCAATTTATTAATACGTCTCCAATTAATATGCAAGTGTCTGTGAAACTAATATTGCACTAGTTTCTTTTTCATGAGTGTGAATTTTTGTTAATTATATCATTCTGGTTGTAAATATTCTTGTAACTTTTAAATAAACTGGACATATTTTGTTACAATTAACCCTAATGCAGAAAAAACTTGCAAATGTATTACATTAACTTGGACATTGGCAGAATTTGTATAGCATAAATCACACAAAAGGCCAAAAATAAGAAGAATACGTCTGTAATTAATATGCAAGTGTCTGTGAAACTAATATTGCGACTACATATAAATTATTAACCTTCTTTCGTCACTCGTACATCAGCCGAAATGGCGTCAAACAATTGGTACCAAAGTAAAATGACAACCCCTTATCCAATGGAACTATAATATATATTAGTGACTATGTAAGGTTATAAACCTCCAAGTACAAAAATATAAGTAATTTCACGGACTCTATCAAAAAACCTTAGAAAAAAAAGCTGATATATTAAATACGATCATTTCACTGTATTTATTCTGCTTTTTAAAACTAATTAAGCTATGAAACAGTCTAGGCGAGTAAGACTAAAGTTTAAAGCTCCAACACAATTAGGCACCAACTATATAGACTCGTACTTTATTGTATTGAGAGTATTAGTCACAAGGAGCTTGAGTTAAGCCTATGCGTGCAGCCTAAGGTCAATCTATTGAACTCAAAGATGCTTGTTCTATCGCAGGGTAATCAATGGAGTTTCCGGAATCCCTCCAATTATTTCAGGATCTAGGCCTCGAAAGCTAAGCCTATTTTGCGACCTACGCAGACCTGTACTACCTGAATACCCAATTAAGAACCAAGCCTCACATAAGCCACGGTAGTCAAAGAGTCAATGATGACTTTACTTCTTCATTGTGCAATATGTTTGTGTTTAATTCCTATTGCATTGAACAGTTATTTTTAAATGACCTGTAAAAAAAGGGAAGGGGGTTTTCAGGTTATTTTTGTATGTACAATTTCGTTAAGAAAAAAAATAAGTTTGCAGATTTATATTTTAATAATCGCTACGGTTTTATAATGATTCTGATGTGACACACAATATTTAGTTTTTATATTTGTGAGGATAACCACAGGTTTGGTCAAAAAACTTTAAAACAAAGGAAATTTGCAAGCCGCAAACAAAAAACGGTGCCGCATATTCAATATCGTTTACACCAGTAAAACAAAACGCTGCAGTTTTCGGTATAACTAAAAAAACTAAAAATAAATGTATCACTATTCATTCAGTACACCAACGCCGAAAATAATTACAAGTTTTTAAAATTATCCATGCACAATCTTAAACCTACTAATAAAATAAATACATTGTTTATCTGAAGTTTATTTAAACATATAATCACTTAACACACAAACTATGTTTTAATATTATAGTGTAATAAAAATAATTTTTAAAGTTACTATTGCCATTATTGATTAGCAAATCTGTTAAAAATAATTAATGCTTTGGATGGCAATACCTATTTTTCGGGAAATTTCGTAAGAAAATCTGCACTGTCGCCTCGTCTACGAATCCTCAAGAGGATTAACTTGGCTCCAGGTAATCTACGTAGACAATTAATTCGGCCAATTATGATTTCAATCACAAGCAGTAATGATGATTTGATTCCCCTAATTTACTGTATTATTATTTCCTGAAACTGCATATCATGGGGTAGTATTTAATACCTCGAGTAAACTTCTAATATATGAGTTAGAAGAGCATATATTAGAAGAGCATAAGACGATAGGAAAAAAATGAATAATTAAAAACATCTAAAAAAACTTATTTCTCGCCCTTAGTAGTATTAGTAGTAAACTCTAGCATTTAAAAATATAAAAATACAAAAATCTTGTTAACTTGGATGACATATTTTTTCCATTTATTTTGATATACCGATTACTATTAAACAGAGTTTGATAAAAGTTCTAAGGGACCAATTTGAAAGCATATCCTTTCAAATAAAAAATAATTTTCCAAATCGGTTTATCAATTACGAAGTTCTGAGGTCATCATCTGCCCGCCCTTATCCCACACTAAGTGGGGTCGGCACAACAAGTATTTTTCTTCCATTTCCCTCTGTCAGACGTCATCTCAGTACTCACTCCTTTCTTACGCATATCATCTTTCACACAATCCATCCATCTATTCGAAGTTCTGAGGCAACAAACAAAAAAAACACAGCCTGAAATCAGCCTGAAAAAAAAATTGAAAACCTCCCCTGTTAGAAGTCGCTTGAAAATAGCGTTCGTACTAAGAAACTTTGAAAACCACGTATTTGTCTGCTAGAACGCAAATAAGACTTCGGTCCAGCTAATTTCCCCAACAAATTTATAAACAGCACACGTAGCGCAATCACACATAATTGATCCGGTATAAACCGGACTAAGCCGGTTCTGTCCGGTAATAGACAAAGGATTTAACGCTAAACAAGCTGCAAGCCTGCAAGCCTAATCATTACACAGCTTAACAAATATAGCTCGATCATGAAGTCAATCTACCTCTGGGACCTCTGGACAACTCTGGGCTCTCCAAGAAGAACTTCACCAGAGATTCTCTCGTTGCTGTTTGGCCCCATTCCTGGAGAAGGGTGTAAAGAGCCCCCTCCAACTCCGCGTACCCTGCCAAATTGCAGGGACCCGATAAGACTCAAACTACCATCGGGCTTAAAAGAGCGCTTAATACGCGACCCTGTATCCATGCAATGTGGATGTGGTCTTCAGGCAGCCTCACTACGCAATGTACATTCAAGTCTCTCTATTTATTACTTGTACGACACTATATGAGAAGGAAATCAGCTATTCCCTTTGTGAGCTGTTTCACGAATCTGGAAGCCATACTGCTAGGGATGCCGCCGTCCATAATCGTATTTGCATGTCTTATCAAAGCGGTTTCTGCGTAATTGACGAAATTGACAACTCCGATTGGAGACGGGGCGACATAAATTTTAAAACTATCATGGTTATGAACATTATTATTCGTGTTACCGAGAAAGAGAGATACAAATGGTAAATATCTCGGTAACACTAATAATAATGACGGGAAGACAATCTCTTAAGCAGACTATTTGTTTCCGCGAACTTTATAGTTCACATGTTTGTAATATTTGATTACATTTCGTTACTAAGTAGATTACAATAGAACTTTTACTTTACGTGAATTAAAACAAAAAGACCTACTACAAATTACTAACTAATTACCTACTACTATTTTGTGATAACTACTTTTTCCTTGTTTAATTTTCAGTGTTGATTTCCACAAACAAACATCTAACTAATCTTGTTGGGTGTTTAAACACTGGCTCAATACTTTACATGTTCATCAAACTCAAACTCATTTATACCTTTAGATCTCAAGTATCATTTGGACACGTAAAATATTATACACACAAGTAATATTTATGAGCATACAACGTGTCGCAGGAGCTCCATAGGCACGTTACATGCACCGTTATAGTCACAGTCTATGGATTTGTCTAGAGCAATTTCGTACTTTTCATCTCGCTCTATAAGAAAATCATATAATAAAGTCACTCTGGATTATATTTACTTACTAATTAATCAACAATATCTAATAATAAACCAATCCTGGAACAATGTAAAATTACGCCTTTTTTTAAGTACAAACATTGGGCATTTTTTGAGATCGGAAAAAAGCATTGAACTCGCGCCACTATTACCGTTACCGACACCTCCGTATATATGTAAGTATCTGTAGTGTATTCTACTTTTGTTTTCACTTCTGTCGCCACTCCCTGTGTGCTGCTGTTTTTTTTTTTTTAAATTCAGGCAGCTTCGGCGCGTCGTGCGACCCCGCGCTTCTCACTGGCCAGTAACATTAGTCATAACATTACAATATTTGGCGTTCAAACTCTTTGATCGCCTCGCGGGCGACTTATTAGAAAATTCACGTTCCAAATTCAAAATCGCTATTTCCCGCTATAAAAGTCTAATAGACAATAGCAAAAAATGCATAGAAGTGCGACGACAGAGGAAAAAAATAATAGAAAAAACAACTATTTTGCTCGCATTTATTGAGACAAACCATCGTTTATCGAATTGCTGAAATGAAAATTAAATTAACCCACCCACACATTAGAATTCAACCCACACCCTTTCATGTGGTGCCCAGGAATTTTTAATATGTGATCCTAGGTTTATTGACAACAGAAGGTTCTTTTCATCAAGGTATTGTCAAGATTTTCATTATTAGTTGTATTTTATTAATTGACTCTAAAGTACTGGAACTAAAGTATCTACTTGTGTGAAAAATCTTATATCCACAATAATATATGTAGGTAGGTTATTATTAATATCCATAATATATAATAAATTCAGACTCGTAAAAAAACGACACTTACGCACGTAGTGAAAAACGACATTTCAAAAAGCATTTTGCCTTTTACTCGCTTTTTACAAGTTTTGTCATTTTCAACCGACTTCCAACAGAGGAGGTTATCAATTTGGTTGTATTTTTAAATTTTTTGATTGAACCTCATAACTCCAGGTTAAACGAATTAAAATTTTTTCATATTCAGATTTCAATTCAGAATTCAGAACTGGTCCCATAGAACTATAACAAAATCTATAGTTTTTAGGTTATTTTCTTTTAAAAACAAAACTCGATGAATCGATTTTAATAACATTTCTTCATTTTATTTAAGTCGATCTCAAGTGACAAACGAGCAGCATTAAATTTTTGCTTGTATAGAACATTCCATAACAAAACGCGTCAGTTTTAAAACAACATTTTTTTAATTGGGTGTGATTTCCGTCCCCTAGTAAAAATATTGTCCTAAGGAATTATGCAAATAATCGTTTGACTCGAAAGTATAATTCTCTAATTGGTAAAATTGCTTCAGGCTGTTTGCAATATCTTTAAATGAATTAAGTGACATTAAACGAAATTTTGTAGGTATTATGCATTATGAGATGAATATTTAGGGGATTTAAATATGCTTAATGCGTGGCCCTAGGGTTTTCGTCATCAAAGACTATTTAGAAGGGATAAGACAACTAGCTTCAAAGATATTTTAGCAATATAAGCCATATTGTTAACTGAATAAGTAAATAAAGAAAGTTTATTTCCTTGTATTTTTTTTAAATATTATACTAAGAAACTTTTACAAATTAATTCTTTATATAATCAGAAAATATAACAAAATATTGATTTCAAATAAGTTGAAATTTTCATGCACATTTAGCCCCAAACTAGGCAAAGCTTACCTAGTGCTAAGTGGCCCCTAGCCATGACAACAGTAATGCGACTCAGTATAAAGAATTAGAATTTATTTATTGTCTTTGCAATAGTACATCAAAATACAACAATTTGGCGCAACTTACTACATAGACACGTCAGTTATAACAATAGGGCTTTTTCACATCAATTCATCATCAATACACTGAATCGCATTGATCCTGCTGCGTCTATCACCCGAGACGGGGATGATACGTCTCATGCGCATGTGATTTCACCGGCACCCACACCCTTCCACCGGAACACAATAATGCGAGCACTATCGCTTGGCGGTAGATACTAAAGGAATAAATGAGTTTGAGTTTTGATAATTACGAAATAACAATATAGTCACGTGTAAACAATCAACTGCATAATTTACTTCCACGGTGCTGATCTTAACTCATCTCTATAAAGGTGTCTAAATTAAGAACTATCATCGTGATGGCAAAGACAAAGAGCCGTGTGTGGTATGCTAAAAGTGATATACCACTTATTTTTGGAACACTTTCATTTAAGACGTTTATTGTTAAACTTGTGATGATGAAAATTGTATGTACTTTGGATGGAAATTGGAGACTAATTTAATATTTTCGTTTCGTCATTTTTTCTTTTGGTTTATTACTTATGCCATGTCAGAGGCCTTCAGGTGGCTTGAAATCTCCGACACCAGAGTTGGCCACTCACTAACACGAAAGAAGATTTCAATTCAGAATCATAGAAGCGTAATAAAAAAGTTCCAAGCTTTTACGACACTAACGCACGGAAATAGACTTATATATTGATTGATAGATTTGACACAAAAAAAAAGATAAAAATATTTAATATCCCAACAAAGCTCCCGTTTTTTTTAAGTTTGATTCATTTTGAAATCCTCTTTAACACATAGGACATACAGACTGACAGACATTGTTTTCTACTAAACATGTGAATGCAGTTCTGGGGTCACATGTACGTAGCCATTTTGTAGTGTAGCAACTTTTATTTAATTTAATATTGTACTTAAATATAATTGTTTTACTGTTTGATTTGATAATGACAAATCAGGCAATGGATTCAACTTAAATAAAGATCACCCAACAATTTACATGTATGCAAATAATCCTGATCATTCTTTTGTCTTGTTATGACTGCTGCATTAAAAATATAGAGACTATAAAAGGTCGAACGGGATAGTACTGAGTCAAAGCAAAATGGCGGAGGTTGAAAAATAAATGTTTTATTCCATTCTGCATGTCAACCAAATTAAAGTATAGGTATTGGTACAGTTGGAAAAAAAATTTTTAAAGAGTTGGAACATAAATTGAAAACTATTTTATAATGCATATTTTCGCTTAAAATCTAAAGGCAAAATCGTAAATGTAAGTCACCAAATTGTTGCACGAATAATGCAACAAATCTTCGCCCTATTAACTTTTTATCAATTAACCCAATCTCCCAATCAAGAGCCCAATCACCAAGCTAATCAGCTCGTAAAATTACGGCAACTATAAAACCGTGGCTCAAATCTGGCGGAATCCATCGGAAGCCATCGTAAACTGGATGAGAACATTTGTAAGCTGATGCAGATGGATCTTGCAAATTCCACGTAATTTTGTGTGAACGCCTTCCTCGTAAAGATTTGAAGGATTTGCATCACTCCTCCATAGCTCCTCCATCACTGAGTGTTGACGTCAATTAACAGTAACTTCTATATAATTTTATGCATTAGATTTCATAAGGACCCTCTTCTAAGTTAAGCTCTAAAAGGTAGGTCGTATAGGTCGTGAGTTCAATTCCCACCCACTACAGGCATTTGTGCGACAAACAGATGTTTGTTCTGTGCTGAGATTTTATGTGTTGCTGGCAGCGTTCCTCGATGTGTCCCGCGTTCTTCCAAGTTCAAAAGTAGCCTTGGTGTTAATCCAGGATATAAACTACCTTTTATCGTTTTAAGCGTGAAGAAGTATCTTCCGCCTTTACCAGCGCAGAAGCTAGAGCTACTACTAACTGAATCTTGAGGTAGTTTCTAATCGTTTATATTGTATGCACTATGCATTAGTGAATATATTGCCTGTTAAGATAAGATTTGGCCCCACAGCCGGTTATCGAATCCGCTGCCCTTTCACTTCACGGCTTTACCGAACTCATGCAAATTACACCAAATTCGTTGCGAGTTGCAAAAGTATAAAACCAATCAACGCATTCGTCAATACCAAACACATAACTATATGACGTCAATAAAGCCGATTTGGAATGACGTCATAAAACCTCCCTTGATGAATTCTATGCAAATGAGCCGATGTAAAACCTCTAGTGGGTATTGTGTCCCTGATGAGTCGTTAGTATATGCAGTTCTGGTTCCATTTCGTACGTTAAGTGGTAGGTCGTAATTTAGAAATTGCTTTTTGGCTGATGGCTTTTGATAGATTGGCGCCCAACGTGGGACGTTATACCATAATTTTTATAAGAAATGCTTTGAAACTGACTGCAGGCCAATGTATTTTTTTAAATACATAAATAATTTCCTATTCTTCAAACTAAGTTTAGAGCTTGTTCAAATCCTATCCGACCTTCCATGGGGAAGAATAAGCTAGAAACCCGTGATGGATGGATTACTTTCTTTTCGCGAGCTTGATCCCTTTAACAAATTAATCTTAACAGATAAAATACTTTCATCTAAATAACATTTTCCTTATTACGTTGTAACAATATATTACCAAATATTTTGCTTGTTGTGAAGCAGAGAGACATGACACCAAGGAGCTATATCATTTATATAATCATTAACTGAGTAATACGCTTTCTTTTTTAAATATTACATAAATATGCTTTAAATCTTTGGACACAGTATAGATGAGATGAGGTCGTAGTTCCTACAGTGCGCCATACACTGGGATTAGGGAAGCAAAATGCATAGGTAGTAAACTTTACGACTATGCAAATACGGGGTCGATGTGCAAACCCTCGGTACGTAGGCTGCAGATAGCTATATTAAACAAGTTGACGTTTAGGAGAAATTGGGACATGGATTTTGTTATTTATAAAGATGTTGTAGTATGGAATGAAGTAAACAAGAAATTATTTAAAAAAAGAAAAAATAAACTCGAAGATCCAAATTATATTTAAACGTATAAGTTTTTATATATTTAGGTATATGATAAAGAAGAAACATTTTTTTGAAGACCTAATATAGCATATCATTGTGTCACTTTCACAATGAAGACCAATGTAACTTTTATCACGCTATGTATTTTGCCTACAGAAATATAAACACACTCGAAAAACATAATCTTCTTTTTGGCGCCGTCGGGTAAAAAACAAGCATCGCATTTTAGTGATACAAGTGTAGCAAAATTTTTTTGATAAATATTTGCGATCTCGAAAATGCGGGGATCTTGCGAGATTTTAATTTATAATCTCAGATTTGTGCGATCTCGAGTCGATCTTGCAATCTCAAATCATGCATTAATGCTTGCTACACATGAAGTCCTAAAACAAGGTTTTACATTAAGCGTTATTTATTTAATTCACGGCATAAGACTTTATTTGGTACTAAAACAGACTACTCGTTTACAACACAGGATTAAAAATGGTAAACCAGGCTTAGCGAGAGGGTAGCCACGTTTCAACGATGACTACCATCTTAGGGGATATTCGGAATTATGTTTATTGGCTGTTTTGTGATTTGCAGGAGTCTTAAAGGATGATCACAAACCTTAGACTTAAATAATATCAGCTACATAAATGAATAAAGCGCCTGTTCGTGATGTCAAAATAACAGCTTTTTACTAAATGCATTTGAAAGTAAACATACAACAAAAAAACATTTTTTTTTTCTAGTCGACCAATTTCCGTCCAATCTCAAAAAAGACTGAAGGAACTTTCACTAACAGGTAGCTGACGATTTTAGAAGTAACATAAAAAAATCCATGCGGGATTTTTTTATGTTACTACTGCGGGAAACAGCTAGTAAGTAGTAGATATTATATCAAAGGAAATGGCTCCGTGGCTAAGTTGGAAGTAGCACTGTGAAGCGAGAGGACCCGAGTTCGATTCTCAACCGGGACACACTTTGTGTGGTGAACATGAAGTTTGGGTCTTGGTTGTTTTTCTTGTGTATATTTGTATGTCCATTCCATCTGCAACATAGTTAATGCTAGTATAGGAGCACTAGAAGGATATATTATATATAGAAAAAAAATCGATTATTTTATAACTTTAATTGGTTGTAATACAAATGTTTGTATTACACTTAACCAAGTGAAATACAAACACTACTTTTACTATATTTTACTATAAGGTGATACTTGTAATTCTAAGGTTTATTTTTTTTTATTTCACTACAATGACGGGACCGTCAAGTGTTTAAGCGGTTACCGCTGCCCATAAACAACAGAAATACGACTCGAATCTTCCCTTACTAAAGTCTGAAAAGACCCAAGTCGCATCACGTTGCGCCCCTCACATTGCATGTTATATGAATATGTCTAATAGTTATATTAGGTTTTGTTTTGTAACAATCGGTTCCCAATCTCTTTCACGTGCTTTTTATTATAATAATTTCTCTATTTTATTTTAATTGTAACCTGTTATTACTCGTGGGGTATCATACTGATGTGACAGTTTAATTTGACGTTAACTAGGTTCCCTATATAAAGGATTTGATATCACAATAAGAAGGTCAAAGTTGATAACGGAATTACCAATTTTGCCGTCAATCACATAAAAATAAACCAGTGGTTACCTCACTAGATGGAAGCAACAAAACATGCAATTTCAAATGACAAACAACGCGTTACTACTGATTTGTCAAAACCACCAATTTAAAATCGGAAATAGCTTCAAAGGTATTATTATGAAGTTACCATTTAAAAACTTGTTGACCATACAAACATCGAATGTGTCATTAGTACTCAAAACCCACTAACAATCGACAGACAACGCTAAATTAAATTTAAAATAAAACTATATGAATTTCCAAAATCAATCAATTGTAGAACTTATAAATCTACCAGTAAAATTTGAAATACGAAACCACCGGTCAAAATCCTCAAGACCACGATAGAACGCAAAATACACCGTACGGGTTATACAATAGTGGTCTGAATTCATCGCTTCGTAGAAGTTTGGTAGTTGTAATAATAAAGTTGTTTTCTATACAATAAGGAACGTGAATGCTCAGGTGCGTAACAAACTAATTAATTAGAATGCCCGCATTTGATTACACAAATCAAATGGGTGCATTGTCGAGGGTGAAATGAGAAATCGCTAAGAAATTTGGTTCGTCACGTTTGCGGCGCACATCCGGTGGGTTTTGTCTCATTATAATTGTTCTGAAGTATTCAAATGTAGACCATTTCAGAAAATAGATATGATCGATAGTATGATCATATCTATTTTCTGAAATGGTCTACATTTGAATGAGAAAAACGAAACCCGATTGCCTGAAACATTCCAAATTACATTTAAATATATAATTCTTGTAGCCCTATATTTCGAATCCTACATTCTAGCCTATATTAGAAAGATTTCGAGCAAAAGATTTTTTTTAAATAGCCAGGTATCGGCCATTTTAATTTTTATACTTTTGATATTGTCAATGTCACTCACAATTAAGACAAATCTCTCAAGCTAAAACCCATCAAGCTCAATTTTAGACTATAGAGCGTGCCAAAGAAACAGAAATATTAGAATTAGAACAAATATTAAAAAAATACAATCGAATTGATAACCTCCTCGGGAAATCGGTTAGAAAATAATTTTATATCCCGTGTCTGTCAATACCTTGCTAGCTCTACATAAAGCTACGCCACCCCACGCACAGGTGTCATCGTTTCACACGCCATTTTTACGACAACTAGTTCGTTATTTACCAGTAATTACTCGATGCTCGCCCACTGGGTGACAAGCCGTGACAGAGTGTGGCTAGAGTAGATTTTTTTTATTTACCTATATGAAAAAAAACCATTAAAAATTAAGTTAAGTAGCGTTATAAATACATTTATTCGTAACAAATTCAGGTCCAATTTTACTCCCGATTGTAAGTTTTATATTCGTAACAATTTTTAGGACAATTCAAAAACCAGCTTGGGGTAATGATAATGTACTGATGAACATCAAATGCCTGAACAGATCTTCATAAATTACAGCTAACCATCTCAAACACGTCAGTTTTCAAACAGAAAAAATGCATCAAAACCGGGTTTTCGTTTGGGAGCTAAGATGCCACAGACAGACACACAGATATTACAGCCCTCTTTTACGACAGGGTAAAATGAAATGTAACTAAAATCTTTCTAAAAGTTCTCTCAACCAAATTTGATCAAAATTAAACGTTAACGTTAAACGTTTACACACTCATACACTATTCCCAGTATACTATACTGGATTCCCAGTGTCGCAGATGGCATGGACAAACACAGAAATAAGACAAACACTCAAGACCCGCGAAAAATTTCATGCTCACCACAATATGCCCCGGCCGGGAATCGAACCCAGCAGATTAGTGAGGCAGTGAAATTAGTGGGATTGGTGAGGCAGTTTAGGCTTAAAACGTAACAGGTTTAGATTAAATGATTGTTTAATTTTTTTTATAAAAATCTCAATGGGAAAAAATATTAATAATACTCGCTTAAAAATATTTTATGTCGAATTAGATAATTGTAAATTCGACGTACCTACGAGGTTATATTTTTTTAATAACTTTAACCTTTGTATATTTTGCCCCTAAATTATTCGTAATTTTGATAACCGCAAACAGTTTTTCACCCCAATCACGTTTTTTCTCACGATCACTTACAACAATTAGGATGATGATTCATTATTTGATACACATTCGATATCAATAACATTTTTTTTAATCTTTTACATTATTTGTATCTGGGCGGCATATTTTGTTATGAAAACAAGAAAAAAAAAAAAAAAACTAGGTAGCGCTTTAATATATTTTCAGCATAGTTTATTATAAAAAGAACGGTTTTTTTTATAAAAATATGCGTTTTTACAAGAAATATTATCATACACAAAAACCCTAAACCCTATCTAAACACAAAATTTCATCCAAATCTTTGATCCATTTCCGAGATACGCAAAACCTACCTACCTACCTGTACCTACCCTTCTCGTTTCCCACGAAAAGCTTTATCCAAATAGCTGACGCTTTTCAGCTATAAAGTCAACTTTTTTATATGACCTAAGTGACAGGACGTTCTTACAGCCTCTTAATGTCAAGTGGTTACTGCCGCCTGTAAACAACAGCAAAACGATTCCGGTCTTCCACTACTAAAGTATAAGTATCTTCCACTACGAAAATACGCAAATCACAGCGCGTAACCGCAACTCTGAAACAGGGAGGTAACGTCTCATGCGCCTGTAATTTCACCGGCACCCACACCTCTCAACAGAAAAACAGTAATGCAAGTGCGTGGTGCACTCGCATTACTGTTTTTCTATGCTATAATTGTAGGTCACTTGTAAAATACCTAAAAAAATTATCTCAAACAATGTGCGTTACCAAAGCACTTATTTCATTTGTATCAGTTCCAATTCTAATTTCACGGATTTGTCATTGTCTGTTCACATTTTTTCCTTGTCCTCTTTCCGGTACATTACGTTTACAAAAGCAACCTGTTCCAAAAATAATAAATGATTACATCAAAAACACCGAGTGTAGAAATCACCCCAACGACATTACTAATTAAATTAATTGTACAAGTCGCTATATAAATGACGGCCTATGAAATGGACGAAAAAAAGATTTACAAAGATAACAGCAATAATAAAACACTTTCCTGTGAGATAGGCTTGCTTACGGCGAATACTAATAAAAGGGCAATTTTCAAAGTGAAAACTAATTCTTAATGACGGCTCCCTTCGAAGCTAGGGGTCCTGGGTTCGATCCCGGCCAGGGCTTTGTGTGGTGAGCATGAAGTTTGTTCTCAGGTCTTGGGTGTTTGTCTTGTGTTTCAGTGTTTCATGCCATCTGCGACACAGGGAATCCTAGTGCAGAGGTATGAGTGTGTTAACGTTGTTTGTTTAGGCGTGTTGGGCATTTTTTGAGATGGGGAAAAAACCATTGAACTCGCGGCACTGTTACCGTTACCGTTACTGACACCTCTGTACGCGTAGATAAGTATATGTAGCTTACTTATGTTTTTTTTTATTCTTCTTTGGTCTTTGACGCAGCTTCATTCAGCCCAAAACAAAGCATAGCATGAACTATGGGAACCAGGTTATTGATCATTACATCATTGTATGAAAATGAGTATTGTATTATCAACTTTTATGCAATTACCAAATAACACTCAATGTTTAATTGAACCTACTATGCATGTAACGCAAAATAAAGATTTATTATTGGTTATGACTGTTTCTGGCCTTTTACGCAACGACATCTTAACTAATATTATAATTGCGAAACTGATGTTGTTTGTTTTTTACGCTTTAACGCCTAAACCGCTGAACCGATTTTGAAAATTCTTTCACCAATGTGAAGCTACATTATCAGCAAGCGACATAGGCTATGTATTATTCCCGTATTCTCATGGGAACGGGAACTACGCTGGTTAAATCGCGGGGTGCAGCTAATATTTTATAATTATAAAAAATAAATTGTTATCTGACGTAACAAGAGTCCTTTAAAGCACCTATGGTAAAAGTATTTGCGTGTGAGTATAATACATATGCTTGTCCTAAACGGGATTCGAAATCACGACCTACAGCTGAAGGCAGAGCTGCTGACAACTGAGCTGTGAGGGCAGTATTCGCCGTAGGAGACCCGAACCGAGCCCGCATGATCATCACGATCATGCGATACACCGGACATTACAGGGATGATATTAATCACAGTTTATTATTATTTTACCGTTAGAAAGGTTTATTAGTTTTGTATATCACGGAAAATTAATCAGCTGTATTTTATTTTAAAAGTGTTAATACGAATTCATTTCATAAAGTTCAAAGAGATCTCGTTACTTTCTAAACCCAAGATAGAATATGAGAGTGACTTTTTTATATCAGTAAGTGACGGATCGAGCTGAGGACCCTCCTAACTAAACATTATCATTACAGAAATAAAAAATATTTGGATATCCTCTTTTTAACGGTGATAATTGCAGTATTCCAGTACCTATTCAAAGTAAATATTTAAAAACAAGGCATCATAGTCAAACATCGTTTCTTAAATATAGATAAATGTCACCAAAATGTACCAAATTGTGTCAAACAAAACATTATAAGGCGATTACACAAGTCACCCTGGAAGACACCCTGTTAAATATTTGAACAAGGCGAATTACGTGTATACTCGGCCTAAATAATCTAATTGCCTATTATTTTATTCAGCGTAAGAGAAAAATGTCTTTCATTGGACTTAAATAAAAAGAGAAAGGTTAAAAGATTTTTAAACGACTTCAAAAAAGGAATAGGTACTCATTTTGGTGTACATTTGAATGTATGAAATATAATACATAACATACTCACTGAATTTTAATACTTACCTACTGACAAGCTAGGTTATATACATATTCAATTAAAAATGGACATTAATTAAACAAATTCTGAAAATATTATACTGATATGTTTTATCACTTCATATTCTATTGTATATTATTGTATGTTAAATTACTTCTTTGACATTGGATAAGTAACTTATAATATTTTTTCCTAAATTATTATAATTCATAGTATCCATAATTACATCTCCTGTAAAATTATTATAAGTACAATCAGTATCAAGTATTGGTAATAATAAAAAATCATTTTCATTAAATATGTCAAGAAAACGTAACGGCAAATCTTTTATAAAAAATATGGTGTGATATAATTAACCTTATTTATTTGATGTTTTCAAAAATACTTATGCTAAATAAAGAACTTCCATCAAACTCTTCTTTTGACTTGTCAATAAACAAGTAAAAATGTTAATATTCATTCTTGTAAATAAATAACAGTTTTGCATCAATTTGTAACACATTTTAATTGGATTTTTCCACTTTGAATATGTTCATCTCTACCGTTGCGTGTTACAAAAGCTTTGAGACTGTTATTTTAGTAATTTGTTTAATCTACACCCCAATTTGGTCTCAAAACAATTGCTGAACATTAAAGAAAGAGCGCGTACGCCCCTTAAATAAATACCTCCCTGTGTCAATACTGACATGTCACCAAAAGTAACCTTTTACAAAAATAACTGATCACAAATTTCAAATAATTTAGTACTCTAACTCCTGAATGATGAAGTTGAAATTCAGATAAACCCATTTAAAGTAAAGGCATATTTTGTTTTGTCAATGCGATAATGTCACAAAAGCAAAATCATTCTTTATTTACACTTTTACATGCCTAATTACAATGGCATAAGTTTCATTTTGCTGTAGGTTGACTTGAAGAGATTGCTACTTAAAATTTGTATGTATTTCGTGCAAGACGAGGTGTCATTTGCATCAATCCCAGTTGAATTAGGGGATTCCTGTGTTTAAATAATTGGATGGATAATATATTTGAAATAAGTTCCGTTTCTATGTTAGCGTCTAAAGTATCGGCTAGTACTAATCTCGATGTGACAGGTTTTTAATATATATTTTATCTAGAACTTAATGCATATCGTTACTTATGCAGTTAAATATAAAATACTAGAGCAAGCAAGCAAGATTTCGAGTTGTTAGTTGCAACATTATCGAATCAATATTTTTTTTTAATTTAATACGAAATGCTATGTATGAAATCTAGGGTTCTCCATAACTACACAACAGAAATAAGCATTTTATTCTAATATTGTGTCACAATAAGACTGCCAAAATAAATTGCAGAAAGTGAACCAGTAGAACTTATGCCAAGTTTGTCCGGAGAAGTACTGCCTCAACACCTGGTAATAGACCACCAAGCAGTGGTGCACTCGCGTTTCTGTGTTCTGCTGGAAGGGAGTCGTTTGACATTAGTGGCATATCGCTTCGTGTACCTTTACATAAAGAACACAAGGATGTTGTAAAAGAGCGATCCAGAATAGCAGAGAACTTGAACCTAGTTCATCCGGAGAAGGACTACCACCACACGAAGGTTGTTGGGTGTCGGTAAAAGACAGATGGACGGGTGCAACTGTGAAGCAATGTCTTTGCATGTGGGTGAACCTTAAGCTTGTGATTTGATGAAACCTAATGCGCTTATTTCAGGAGATAGCTGTGCTGTGGAGTGTTTATAACATGAAATAAGTTTTTCTACTAGGTTCCAGCCGCTACTCTCGTTAAACATGGCTTCTGAATGCCGCATCACCCATTTTTCCTTGATGATTCTATAAATACGAATTCAAGGAAACAATTACAAATGAGATTACCTGAATGAAATATCACGCGTCGTTAAACATCTAGGACGGTGCAACAAAGGCAATCATTGCGAATATTTCAATGATGACTGTAGTTAAATGTAAGGACTTCTGTCTTGTCTTTATAAATTAGATTAATGATGACCGATTTGATTATTTTTTGGTCCTTTGTTGATTGTTGGTCCTGTCCTGTCAATGTTCAACCTATATATCTTCTTAAAGACAACGTATATTATCGTATTTCATCATTGTGATTATTATGACCTAAGAGTGCCTATCACTTAATTCTAGTTAACCGAATGTAGGATATTAAAAAAAACCTTATTATGAAATTTTTATTTAATAGTTAAAACTAGTCCCAGAACCACCGGACTGTGTGGGTATAGGTAAACGTTTAGCTAGCTTTAATTTTAAGATTACGCGCGTTTCATGCCTTTAGTTTACTACTATTGTGTAAATTTTAAACGTAATCTTATCACTTCATTTGTAAACCCTCTAGTTTCTATGCATTTCGTAGTTATTTTAGTCGCGTCAAAATTTATCCAAATTCTAACCCCAAAATATTGACACCCATTAAAACTAATGGCACCACTATTTCGACACAAGAAAGACATTTCTTAACGACATAACAAACGGTTGCCGTCAACAAAATGAATGTAAAATGTACTAATAGATGCTGTAGACATTTTGAGATAATTTTTGATGAATATAGGCGCATTTTGCATTGTGTCAACGCTACATGTGGTGTTCATCCTAGTTACGGCAAAATGATTTATAATAGTAAATTGTTCCAAATATAGGCTGAAGTTTGTACATTGCTGTATCCTGAAAGAAAAGCATACCAAGTGACAGAGTATGAAGAAACCATTACCTACGTAAAATTTTGATTGGTATAAATATACACTCGTATACATAAAAGAGATAATAATACAAAAAATAAATGGACGTTACCAAGTAATTTTTAAGAATACAACATAAATAAATATTTTTGATTTTGACTTTGACTTATACAAATTCTTGGCATAAAAATAAACATGATGTGCCCACATTACCATAAGATTAGACAATGCACAAACACAGAGATACAAATCAAGCTCTCAAAACCCGAGAACAAAAGTTTGTTCTACACCCTTCACTTCGAAAGCAGGCTACTAAAACAAACCTACGGTCCAGTCGTTTAAGAAATTTTAAAGGTAGAATAATTTTGCAGGTATAGGGCAGAATAATTTTGTATGGGGTGCCTACTAAGCGCAAACAAGGAAGCAGCATAAAGTAATTATATGCCGCACGCCTTAATCATTCCTCTTGGCAATTCCCTTCCGTACACCATTCTGAGTTTGGACAACCACTCTCATAAAATGGGAGTTATACTTGGGGTTTTTCATACTCCAACAGGGGAGCACCGGATTTGTTTCATACTCATACTCATACTCATACTCATTTATTGGAACCGTAGGAAACTTAGGATACACTTGGCTAAGTCTATTTTCAATCAAAAGTACAAATTATTCACATCACAATTGAAAAACATAAACATTTCTTTTTGCTCATGTTTGTGGGCGGAAGTAGCCACTTATCATCAGGTGGGCTGTCAGCTCCTCCCTGACACATAACATAAATAAATTTACTAAACTTCATTTAAAAACAACATAAAACCCTTCTAATTAGACGGTGTAAAGTGTAACACCTGATTTTATTACCCAAATTAAATATATTAGCCGTAATAAGTTCATTGATGTATCCATATATCAAAAAGGACCTAACATTTGTTCGTCCGTATGTTACAAGTGAGCGCTGATCAACTGATACATACATTAAACAATGTTGAATATTTTTTTGTTACAATTTCAAAGATGGTTTGCTGCTTTGAGATTATTTTATGAGTATATGTTAATGTTTGATATACTTCAGTCGCTATCAAAGACATATATTTTTAGCTAATTTTGTTATCAAATATTCAATTTTAAGCTAATTTTATGTACTTTTTAGTATGTTTGTTACGCGAGGTCTTCGCTAATTGTATTCGCTAATTATAGATAGCTGAATTAAACTAGCCGTTTCTACTTACTTCCAAAGGAGGAGAATATCAATTCGGTTGCACTTTTTTTATTTCCCTCAGAATTCCGTCATATATCATTTTTATTTTTTTTATTTCTAAGAACATGCTTTCAGATTGGTCTCAAAGAAGTTTTATCATTGTTTGTTAAATCAAAGGAACTGAAAAAAAAATATCATCCAAGTAAACGAAATTGCGTATATTGCTTTCCCGTGACTTTTTTCTTCGGCCGTTGTACACTGATTTAGATGTTATTTATAACTGTAGGGTGTACTCCCTAATAGCGAGAAATAAAGGATGAATGAAGTCAGCTACTTGGACTTTTAAATCAACAAAGCAAGAACAAAATTGCCAAATAAATATTTGTCCTGGGTGAATCGAGTCCATGACCTGCGCAGAAGGCTATGAGGATATTCACTTAACATCAGGTTGGCCGCCTGCTCTGTCAAATTAGTCACGTAATACAGTTTCAATTAAAATTTACTGTGGCAACACTGACACTTGCGCGGAGTGTAAAATTAGCATAAAAACGCAACATTAGCATATCGCGTTTTCGAAACACTATCCGTAACAGATGTTCGGTCACAGGCCAATTTGGAGGATAGAATATTTAAAGCGATATTTATTTTACGGATCATTCAGTACGGATGTCAGTAATTCGTAGATGAATGGTTTTCTTTTGTTAAATTGTGTTTTATCTGAAAGTGTAGATTACCGATCAAGTGCCACACACATTGACTAGATGGTTTATTATAAAAATGGTTTCATTTGTAAAAATATGCGTTTTTACAAGAAATACAAATATACAGGTAAATTTATAATGCAAAACCCTATCTAAACAAATCTAAAATTACACCTAAATCGTTAGAACCATTTTTTGTTAGCCATTTATAAAACCCTGTATTGTGGTTTATAAATGGCGCGGTTGGCTAAAAAGAATTACAACAAAAACGAGAATCTTTCTAAAAAAATATCAATTAAAAGTAACTTTTCGAGCCACCTTTATAACCATGTTTGTGACTTTTTCCCGTGATCATGACGCATGAAACCGAAATATCGGGAGTCAACAAAACTTAAAAATAATGATGATAATAATGATAATGATAAATTAAACAACCATGATATTTTTTAAAATTAAAAGTAAAAAATCATGTCAAAAACTCTTTGCATATCTTTCGTAGTTTTTCAATACAGAGAACATTCTAGAAAATTAAGCAATGTATTGAAATAAACAATGATTTAAAAACCACGCGGTGAGAGCACGCGGTGTCTTTGTAGAATTTCATCTTCATCAAAGACCAAAGAAAAGCCGACAACATTGTAAGAAGGTCCATTCAAACGATATTTACGACACCATTTGCAAATTCTGTCAATATTGTATGTCTTTATCGGTCAATTTCTGTGCAAAGTTGTGTCAATGTGACTTTGTTAAATACCGACCTCTGTGTGGTCTAAAACGCGTGACTAATGAGGTATTTCTTTTAATTTATTGGTGCATTGTTTGCCTTTTTATAAAAAAAGTCGCAATGCCGAGTCAGTCACAACCGTCACAGTCCTGTCACAACCGTTATGGCTATAACATGGACTTCTGTCTAAAAAGTTGTCTGGAAAAGATTGTGATAAGACCGCCAATTGTGCCATTATTTGTTTTTGCTATTTCTGATTTTAACAATAAAGAGTTTATCTATCTATATATTTTTTCACATATTGTATCTAAATAGTAGTAAAGTAGCTGTTTCCAAAAGTAGCAGTAGAACTTGTGCAAAGTTCGTTCGAAGTATTGCCTCCACACCTGGCAATCTGCTACCAAGCAGTGGTGCACTGGCATCGCTGTGATCCAGGTAAAGGGTGTGGGTGCCGGTGACATAACATGAGCATGCAACATCCCTGTTTCGGGTGACGGGCGAACGGGGTCCGATTTGGGTCGACCTAGGTCGTATTGCTGTCGTTATGGGCGAAGGTAACCACTTAAAATCACTTTAATTACCATCTAAATACTGATTGGGTGAAGAATTACTAAATTTAGACAATCTGTAACAAACCGATAAGCACTTCAATACTATTGAAATTATCTTAAATAAATTTTGACCCGAAAATTTTCAATCAAAGCATTGCTCATTCATACAATCCGATTAAAGACATTTATAAAACTAAAAAAGCTAACATGTGCTCTATTTAACCGACCACTTAACTGAAAGTCACCCCTAACGGGAATAAAAGGAATTTTTAAATCTGCAAATAGAGACCCTCATATTTCACCCTTCACCAAATCTGAGTGTTGAGTTAAAATGTTTGAGCTCTAAAGTTGGCTGTGAAACGGCCTGTAATGTAGGTGAGAGACACACTGGTTTCCTATTTTAAGAAATATGGTTTTAGATTGCTGCGTGGCTTAGTTGGTTCGCCCTGCCTCGAAGCGGTCTAGCGGTCCAGGATGAAGGTTTTTTTAATGTAAAGCAGCGGACCAAGCTTAAGGCCTACCTAATGGTAAGTGGTTAAATCTGCCCAAAACAAAATAATAATTATACCCTCGGATCGGGCCTATAATTTTTTTTTACGCGATTCATCTAAATCCTACTAATATTATAAACGCGAAAGTTTGGATGTATAGAGGGATGTTTGTTACTCAATCACGCCAGAACGGCTGAACGGACCTGGATAAAATTTGGCACAGAGATAGATTATATTCTGGAATAGCACATAGGCTACTTTTTATGCCGGAAAAACGATTCCCGTAGGAAGTCCAACCCCGGGTAACACCGCGGGGCGCAGCTAGTCCAAAATAAGCGAAAGTATAGTAGTACCAATAATTGATGTAATGTTGATCCAGCCATAGATATGACCGTTTCTGCTTTTTTAAAGCGGCCGGTTTTAATCGTATTTAATTAGTGAGCAAAGCGAGTGAGTTCGAAGGGACTAAAAAAAAGTTGCTGTACTACTCCGGATATGATCCCCAGCTCGCCCAATATGAAACTAAACGAGTTGGATGCGATTTAGTTTAGTTCTGACATCAACAGACCTTGTGACATCAACAGTTCTTGTGACATCAACAGTTCTTCTGACATCAACAGTTCTTGTGACATCAACAGTTCTTGTGACATCAACAGACTTAGCAACATGTAAAACATCTCTCAGTGTACCCTCGGCCGAAAGCTCTCGCCTTAATACCGATGGATAGATACCAAATGTTAAAGTTCGAGTCATCATGACTATCATCTAGAAGCTTCTGTAGGGAAGAGAGGGGAGGAAAGATGAATGTGTGGAATATTGATCATCACGGCACAAAGTCATGATGGATTATGGGAGTGAGTCATATTACTGTACTGTATCATAATTTTTTTATTTAATATTTGTTTTTTAAGCTACTTAATTGGTTACTTCCGCCTAAAACTGCAGCAATACGACTTAGGTCCTCCCCATTGTACTCGTCCGAGACGGGGATGTTATTATCCATCTTAGTTTGGAGGCAGTACTTCTCCGGACGAACTTGGTATAAATTCCCCAGCTACTTTTTAACTTTTTTTCGACTCTGTGATGATTAATCAGTCAGTCAGTCAGTCAGTCAGTCAGTCAGCCAGTCAGTCAGTCAGTCAGTCAGTCAATGTTAATATTATCATTTACCCCCCATAATATAAAGTGATTTATTCATAAAGACACTCTACCGTTTATTTCGCTTCATCACTCCCCACTGATGAATTAGCCCTTGGAATAACTAGCAACTAATTTGGTAAAAGTGAATTTTTCGAGCCTAAGAAGGGCTCGAAGAATTTAATCTAGCTCTATTATTTACCGAAAGGTCCTTGAATTATACTGTTTTACAGATAACGACAAACAAAACATCGACGTAGTAGAATTAAACAATATTCTGCTTCATCTCACCTATTTATTCTAGCTAGGATTTTGAAATAATTATAATATGAATAATGTTTAGTAGAGGAAGTCGTCCATAATCTCATTAAATGTATCAAAAAATAAAGTCTTCGCTGTCAGTTATTAAAAGAAAAAAACTTGTGTCTTCCCTTAGTATTTATACTAATAAAAATAGGAAACCATTGAACAACAACAACCCAATATTAGCATACTATTTAAGAAGAAACCAAATGTGAATAAATTAACATGTAAAAATGGATTAAACCAAAATTTCAATACTTTCATCATTGAAATTTGTATGATTAAAAAAAATTATCCAATTTGGATTCTTTTTTATTTGATAACGATATCGTGTGAAAACAGATTTATCAATGATGAAATAATTGAAATTATGGTTTAATCGATTGTAGATCACTACACGTGAAGAAATCGCGTTACGTTAATATAAGAAAAACATACAGCAGACAGGTGCAAATCATTCTTTTAAAAAATAGAAAACCATCTCTTCATTATATTCATTGACCTCTGTGAACATTATTTGTCTCCGAGTAAATGGCAGTAGAAAAATTATCCGTATACTGACGCAGCAGTAAAATAATGCCCTTTGATCGAATCATAGAATTAAGGCATCGGAAAATGTGAGGTTCGATTAATAAGAGGCATGAGATAGTTACTTTTGACATGATGCGATTCAATTTGTTAGTCACTTAAGTAACTATAGCAATTATTACGTAAGACAAGTAGCCTAAGGTTATTCCCATAGTACTCCATTCTGCCTGGAAGAGATCGCTATTAGCGATAAGGCCGCCCATTGTAACCTCTTCTTTTTTTGTGACAGTTTTGTTAATTTTATTTTTGTTATGTATGTTTCTATCGAGGTGTACAATATAGAGTATTAATTAATTCATTCATTCATTCATTGTTTTGTTCAAAAAAGATAAAAATCCTATACATTGATTCTCAAACTACGTCAAAGAACAAATGGTTTTAAATTTCTTATTTAAAAATATTGCTTTTAAGCTGCTTCCTACTCCTTCGTGGAGCAGTTTGGGAAATAATCTTGGAGTACATGGGGAATAAGCCGCCTAAGCTACTCCTTTTAACTTCAGCTATCTTCCAGTACAAATCCCGTCAAAATTGGTCCAGCCGTTTCGGAGATTAGCGGAACAAATAGATAGACAGTCAGATGGACAGACAAAAATTTATATGATTTTGTTTTTACTTGTGCTTGTCAAAACGATAATTGAGATATAACTTTCATTTCATTTATTTATTTATCTTTTCAGATTCCGAACGTTAGTTAGACAAGCCAATACAATACAAATTTAACGAGTGTTGAACTTGTATTCAACATTCGTATGAATATTTACACGAAATATTTACATGTTGAAAAACGTATATATTTCGTACATTTTGTAAAATTGTAGTTGTTTGATACTAATGAAAATACGCTTGGGTTTGAGTTTTAATAACGCACTAAACCCCGCGCATTTTACACGATTTGCACAAAATTCGAGGAACAAAAGATAATAATCCTTTTCACTAACAGATGGCGCTGTTTGCAAATTACCGTAAGTAATCTGTAATGAGCTCACCTGTACGAGCAACGAGGGTGGGGGCTATTTGGCTTATGATTTATGATGGATACAGTTTGACGTATGCCTTGGAATGGTAATTATTGGTCACAGATGGCGTTGTCGGAGCTGAACGAAAGTTATGGGTGCAATATCTACTGAAGCGTGCATTGTTGTATTGTTTAACCAATTGTGTAATGTTCATTCTGATGTTTTGCTATTTTAGTACAAATACGAGCTCATGATATTAAGTTGTTTGTTTCATTAATCTATTCATACTTAATCTTTATAAGGGGTCATCCATTAATCACGTGATGTATTTTAGCAACTTTTTCAAGTCCAAATTTCCAACGCAAACTTTGATTAATGTCTTTGATATTAACTTCAGAGTATTTTTACTAGCTTTTACCCGCGGCTTAATATTCATTTTATCAACCAATTATACCCCTCCCCTCAACTCACCCCCTATAAGTTTTAAGCCAGAAAATTTAGGCCAGAGTGTGCCCCGGCCGGAAATCGAACCCGGGACCCCTTGCTTCGAAGGCAGGGCTACTACCAACTAAGCCACGACCCCCGTCAATAAATATATAAAAGAAGTTTTACTTTCCACCTACGGACGGAAGCATAATGAAACGCTTTTGGAAAATTCCAATGATACGAAATATTTATTTTTAAGTTTGGTATAATAACTCTTCCAAAACGTATGGATTCATAATAAACTTAAATGAGATATGCTCACAAAATGCATACACTTTTAATAACCTATAAATCTATGAAAGAAGCAATAGAAATTGTTTCTACGAACAGATGCTAGTTTCGTGTAAAATCACATTAAACAATCACGAACAAACACGAAATTACGCACCATTTGACATCTGACACTACGAATATTCAAATTAATGCATTATCAATAGAGGTGGTTGAATGGGGTGGCCTTTATTACATACCTGTCGTGAGGACCTACTCATTCAAGATATCGTTCATTTTGAAACAAGAAGTGGTGGAGAACTGCAATTTATAGTGTGAAACACAAAACTTTGTCTTTAGATCTAAACATCTTTTGGACACGAAAATATTTAGACGCACAAGTAAACATAATCGTTTCATATATCGTGTCACAGGTTTTCAGTACTCGTCTGCAGATCAGTCAGATCAGAAAAATCACTGCACCATTTCACCGACCCGAGCCAGGGTAAAAGTGTCAAAGATAATATTAATACATTAATCTCTTTAATTAAAAATCTCTTTAAGCACATGTCAAATATCAGTTTTCTTGTTTTAGGTGATCTTTTAGATTAGATTATGTTTGTTCCAAAGACCCGTGACCCGTGATTAATAAAAAATTTAATAAATTGAATTCAATTTTAATTTCACCTTAGAAGAAATATTTTCCCATAAAATTTGTATGGGACCTCGTAGGTAGGTATTAATGTTATGGCTTTAGTTCATAGTACATGAAAATAAAATGAAAATAATTAAGTTTACTAAATCAATCCAATTCTTACTAACAGAGGTGTATAGAGCTGTGGAACTTAATAGGTACTAAGTTTTGCGGAGAACCTAAAATAATACTCTTTTTAGGGTTCCGTTCCCAGAGGGTAATACAGGACTCTATTACCAAGACTCTGCTGTCCGTCTGTTTGTCTGTCTCTCTGTCCGTCTGTCTCTATTTCATGAAGATACAAAGTTGAAATTTTCACAGATAATGTATTTTTGATCCCGCTATAATTTTATTACGTTCTAATAGATATATTTTGAATAATGCATGACATTGCAAAATATCTTTATCTTAATAAAAATTGTCTACTCCATGCTTTTCGAGAGGAGGTTGGGCAAAGTGCGCTCAGGTTATGACACGTAATTTGCGCGTAAATCAAATTTGACCGGTGGGCGGACGGTTGTCTAGCGCATATGGCCAAGTCTCGCGCTAAGCGTTATTCGTTTATTCAAAGTGCTTTTGCGTGTTAACTGACGATTCGTGATGAATGAGCGTGAAGAAATTGACAGTTGGGATTTTTTATGGCGCTTTAATGAAAATACTGACTGGAAGATACACACCGCGTTTACTTAAGCTTAGATAGGATTATTTCTAGTCATCATCAGCTTATTTCAGTCCACTGCTGGACATAGACCTCTCCGAGTAAGCGCCATTTAGCCATTTTTTTAGTATTTCTAGTATGTGAACTGATTTATTTGAAGTACCCGTAAGTTTAAATAAAGGAGTTTTATAGTAAAACTTTTTTGGATTTTTTTATTTCATAAGTAGTCCCACTGATTTCTAATCTAAAAGAAAATAAGAAGCTTAAAGAATTCAAGTAGGTTTTTTTCGTTTTTATAATCAGGCACTTTTTACCACAGTTTAATTGAAAACAGTTACCATTGTAGGAAAATTGAATTTGGGTGATCTTATAATTTAACTTTGATTAATAGAAATCTTGTTAAATTATCAGATTATAATAGAAAAAAAAACCTTATTATATGCCTTTATCAACAAAAAAATACAGACAAATTGAGAACCTCAACTTTTTTAGATATTTAAAATGTTTGCACTGTTCAGATTCTTTCCGACCCTTCAATAAATTTTCATGGTCTATACACAATCTTTCATCGTATTAACAAAATTGCCAAACTATTACCAGTTCACGAACAATTCGTGTTCCAAAGATCAGACAGATATGAACAGACAAGGGTGAAATCGCTTAATACCGCCCCGTTAATTATTTGGCATGATCTAATTCATATGGAAATTTTATTCAAAAACCTTATGTTACTGATTTTTGATTTTTACAAAAGCGGTCGCATAGTAGCTTGTCTGGTTGATTTTAATATATTAAATAATAGATTTCTAAATTAAATATTACTAATGGGAGTAAAGTAAAGTATGCTGAAAACCAGCCCTGCCTTTTTTTTTGCAGATTTACGCAGCACAGTGCTGAGCTTACTTCTATTATCAATTACATCTATACATCTATACTGTGAATTGGACATTGTATGATCCAATATTCCGATTTTTTTTAATGTAATAATTGTTTTATATAAAAGTAATTTTACCTATAGATAATGTTGCAAAATTAACTGATTTATTTTCTGTGAATCATAAAACATCATTACGCCTCAAAGGCAGCCATAATGAAAAGATAAACAAGTCGAAATCTCATAATCGGCTTAAACAAAAATCATACTAAACCAAATAAATGCGATATTGCATTATCCAACTAAATAACCACTCATTGGGTCGGCTACACTGTTAGCCACAAAAAATATAAGCCACCCTCAGTTTAGTCACTGCACACCTGCACTTTCCCATCTGATTTGAACTGTATACTATGAAACAAGTGAAGTGTATACGCTAAAAACAGGTCCACACATCACGTTTCATTGTGTACTTTCAAAATAAATTTATGTCTTAAAGTGATACTAATAATCTTCACTAAATCATTTCCAAGTAGGTTTATTTTATAACATAATATTATTAATTTTAAAATATTTTAATACCGAAAGTGTTACTATAAAATGGATCACACAACCTGCAAAAGTATAAAACTGTGTCGCAGATAGAAACTCTCACATTTGACAATATGTCCCAGATTTACTTTACCAATATAGAGATTTAACTAAAGAAAATCATTTCAAACGATTGCATAAAAATAATTTATTACAGTAAAAAAGTTAAAATTAAAAATCAAAACTTCAGAAATATATTTTTTATATTATTAATGAAACTTACGTGTCAAAAACAATAGTCGTACCTAATTCAAGCGCGCATTCTGCAAACACCCTACGCAGTATCCGTAATGAAGAATTATTGTTTTCGGCGTCACACTTCACTGTTTTGTATAAGGATTTCCTATCTATAAGTCTCCTCGGTCTTTGAATAAACACGTTTGCACTTGTCCCTGTTTTTGTAGGTGCTATTATTGAGGTTTTTTTTTACACAATTGTTTTATTTTTAAAGGAAGTAACGTTTGAAATGCCACCATATTTTTTTTCGCTTTCGGACCCTTTATAGATCATTGGGTCGTGATAATTGGGAACAAGTTGTCCAAACCTCACATATGGTCAATAAGGCATGGCCTATTGTTTTGTGTGAAAACATTTTAGATGAAAGTCACGTAGCGAGGAAAAAATTACACAAAAGCTTTTGCGTTATTCCACCAACAAGGCAAAGTAGCAGCAATTATACATGTGCTGCCACAACACCCGGTAATCTGCCGCTAAGTAGTGATGTACTCTTATGGCTGTGTTCCAGTAGAAGGGTGTGGGTGCCGGTGAAATCACAGTCACATTAAACGTTACATTTCCGTCACAGGTGACCCTGTCTTGAGTCTCGACTAAGGTTTGAGCTAGGTAGCGTTTTCTCTTGGAGTTAGGATTAATAATATCATGGATTGAGAAACTGCTTATTTTTACGAGAAAACGCCCTCTTTGGGGTAAAATATGAAAAATATATACGAGACGGTGTCCACGCATTATATCACATGACTTGTGACTATATGCCCCTCGCCGCGTGTTCTGCCAAATAAATCATTACTAATACGATTTCCTTCCAACATATTTCTAAGAGCACTTTATTTGGTTCAGTTTGTGTTTGGTTGAAGAAACATATTTTATCAAGCCAATGTTCATAAACATCATGTTCTTCAAACACAAGTTCGGGTCTGGGTGGAAAAATCGGTGATCACTCATCAAAAAATATATAAACATTGGAACATAGAACCTCATCCTCTTTTGAAGCTGTTTAAAAATATGAAACTGCAATTTGAAATATCTTTGTGCACAATGCGCCTAATCTCCTGTGAAAAGTTAAATGCTCACGAATATGTTTACTTGTGTGTGTAAAATTTGACGTGTCCAAACGATACTTGGGATTTAAAGGAATAAATGAGTGTGAGTTTTCAAGCAGTAAAGTCTTAATTGCAATATCCAATAATCCTGCAGACAAAAACACTAGATCATGCAACCTTGTTTACAAAGCCTACGGCTAGATGGCGTGCATTAGCTGAGTAAACATGGGTGCAAGTCTGGGCCTTAATCCGGTCGCAAGCGCCCTCTATGATATAAACAAACAAGGTACATGATGATTGCAAACAATACTGAGCTGTTTATGTATGATATGATATGATGTAGCAGTAGAACTTGTGCAAATTTCGCCCGGAGAGGTACTATCACCACACCTGGAATCTGCTGCCAAGCAGTAGTGCTCGCATTACTGTGATCTCGTGGAAGGGTGTGGGTGCCGGTGTAATCACATGCGCATCAGATGTATCATCCCCGTCTCGGGCGATGGGCGCAGCAGGATGTAAGCGACTCAGTGTAAGATCCAAATCGTATACTGAATCACATTACTGTTGTCATGGGCGGGGCGCCACTTACCACCAGGTGGGCCCTCAGCGCGTTCCATCACATATTAAAAAAATAAACATATATTATGTCAAATTCCAGCCAGTCTTCAGGGTAAAACTAAAGTAGTTTGTAAAGTAAAATAAAGTAAAGTAAAGTGTTTGTATACTTTAGTTTATACTAAACTGTAGTTTGTTTAGATTATAAACGTTCTAATCTCTACCTCTCTTCAATGCATGTAAAAGTTACACATGAAATTCAGAGGAAGTTGCTTATTATAGAGGTAGTGTGTTGTTGGACCCTGGAGGAAGACAAGTTGATATATTGCGGGCTTCAATCGACCGTAGTGTGTGCATGCTCTACCAGTTAGGTAATGTCGGGGAAAACATATCTCATCATTATTAAATAAGTGTTCTTGGACATTTCACACAGCCCTAAACTAAGCCTTTTACTATGGGGACTAAATTACTGATATAATATTATAGTTTTATAGTACTTTTTTTGTATACTCATATATATAATACATAGATAAATAGATAAACTTTTTATTGTTCACACCAAAAATTGTACAGAAAAACAAATAAAAAAGAACATTATAATTGGTGGCACAATGTTACATATTAAATAACATTAATTGGTTATCGTTCAGATGTTACATTGATCCATAATGATATTAATCGTTTTTGATTTTATTGGTACCTACTTGATAGAATATGCAATATAAAATAATAATTACCTAATAATTAAAATCGAAATAAATATGATTACAGTTGTGCAGGAAAACCTTTGTTGCCTGTTTATACAGAGTCCTATAACACATTACAAATTGCCATCAAGATGGTGTTGGCGATTAAATACCCAGATACAGAAAAATAATCTATTTTCGTTACACAGTTATTATGTCCTAAGTCGGAATCGAATTTTTTTATATTTTTTAATATCTGTTAAGATTTTATTCGCTTCCATACTATAAAAAACGTACTGCGCCGTCAATAAACGAAAAGGGAATGATTAAAAGAAATTAAGCAAATGTACTCTTCATATAATTAGAGACTACTCTTAACAAGTTACGACATGTTCACACTGAGGCGTAGGAATTTTCACATATAAAAACCGACAATCTTATGACACACCCTTATATGAACTGTGAGGAGATTCATATTACCAAGATCTATCGTTATGTAATTATTTTAATTATTATTTTTCAATTCAATTTATTTATTTCAGACTCATGTCCATATTGATATATTACATTCGCAAGAAAAATAAATAAATTATCAAATTAAATTACAATTAAACATATTATGGAATTAAATATATTAATATAATAAATATATTATATTAATATATTATTTGGCATAAACTTACATAGTTAAAATTTATTCAATATTTCCACTTCAAACTTGCGTTTTCCCCCGATATTCCATAAGCCGGCTTAACAAACGTTCGCTTACTATATTTGAGCGCCGGCTTCCACTGCTATTTGCCCCGGTATCAATATATCGGTATACCGGTATTTGTCCAAGTATTATCGGTATATCGGTATACCGGTATTTGCTCCGGTATTGAGTGCAGTCAAAGGGCTAATTTGAGGAACTGTACTGAGCCGATTACGGGTCAATTCACGGTATTTGTCTTGTGCTGTTAATTTCTGATGATGGCTTGATAGTCAGGTTAATAACATCTAGTAGACTATATTTGAATCGCGAACAGTTATATCTATATAATTACAAGTCATATCTATAAAGAAATACTCTAAATATTATATATACTCGAATTCAAATAAAAAAAGAGAAAAGTCTTTATTGACATTGTAGGTTAATACATAATGAATGATATAAAAAGAAACCCAGATACAAAGACGCATACTTATGTTTGTCTGTCTGTCCTACCTTTTTTATGCGACTTATTTGGAGGGATGGTATGATGGTACATCTGATATTAAGTGGTCAGCACCACCCATAAACAAAAAAAAAACAATTCAGGTCTTCCTCTACTAAAAAATGATAAGATCGAAGTCGTTGCGTGCATGTAATTTCATCCGCACCCACACCCTTCCACTGGAACACGGGTACACCACTGCTTGGCGGAGTGTTACGTGATATGTTAGAAATGTAAGTGCGAAAATATTTCGTGCATATTAAATTCGCAATTTATATTTACATAGATTACCTAAAAACTTTCGAACCTAATTATATAGTTAAGTCTATAATTGGTCCTTTTGTTAGTGTTAGTCATTCTAACCAGATGTCAACTTTCCCTCAAACGTTAAATAAAATAATAATATAATATTAAAACGTCAACGACGCATTATTGGTTCTACCGTGGGGTATAACGGAATATTATAATAAATATAATTAAACATGGCGTCCTCACGCAAATATAATTCAATACCACAGCACTATTTATTATTAGATTTAATATAGAGCCTGATAATAAGCTTGGCAAATGTGCAGGTGTCAAGCACTTTTGAAATAAATATTGGGAGATAAACCTTATTTAGCCGTGAAAAGGGTTGATCCTCCACCTTGCGGGTAGTTTTTTTAATAGACTAATGTTGTTGCTCGTAAATGGCCTTGAAAACTACCTGGGCTATTGGTGAGAGTAGATGGCTCTCGACCGACTTAAAACTAAATTTTAATAATGTAGTATTAACTAGAAAAACCACTTAGGTGCCCTCGGCTTGGCTCGCTGCTACTGATCGGGACGTTTGGACTAAGACTTGCACAGGGCGAGCCGACAAAGAGATTTTAGGACCCCGCCGACGGTGGGTGCAATGGTGGAATTTTACTTTATCCTGACTGGATGGCAAGAAAACCTTTGGATAAGAGGGCAGTTGGATTCGGGGAGGTTGGTTATACTCAAACTGCCCAAACGGATCACTTGCGCTGTAGGATTAGTAGCATTGTACTGCCACAACGCATCACTGTTGTAAGTTTTTGTAGGTACTAATTGTTAGATAGTTAATTAATGTTTCTTGAGATTATTTGTATATGTGGCAGATGGAGAAACCATAATTATATTAAATAATAATTAGAAAAGATAATCGTGTTACCAAATAAATGGTCAATAAAAAAAAAAACTGACTTTACTTTGGATTACATATCTTTTCCATTATTTTGATTTTGAATCCCAAATATTTAACCAATTTTGATAAAGGTTTTGTAACCAATCTGAAAGTATGTCTTTACAAAACATAAAAAGAAATTTTCCAATTGGTTGATTAAAGACGAAATTCTGAGGTAGTAAACAAAAAAATACAATCGTATTGATAACCTCTTTTGGAAGTTGAAAAGCGTCCACGTCCCGCTGCACGTAACGGTAGCGTGTCGCGCCACGACAACGCCCGGTCGACGCTCGACGTCTGCTGACAGCTTAATCTTAATCCACGTCACCATAGATATCTTCCGGAAATCACACCCGCTACCCAATAACGCCAATCAGGGCACAATTTCCTTTAATAACGCACATCAAAACATCATTATGACAGTTCGTTGACCCTACTGTGTCTATAGGTAGGTGTAATTGTTTTGTATAATCTGTGCAGAGCGTACGCATAAGCTATGGGCTGGACGCGAAGTCACGCGTATTTTACTTACAGGCTGTTTGAAAGTTGGATAGGTAATATTTTGTTTAACTAAACGTACTAATTAGAGAATTTGATGGCCTAGGGGCACAGTTGCCAACTTTTAATCTGACGATCGCTGCTTCAAACCAATGAGCTTTTCACTTGAAAAATGTATGTGCGCAATAAAACGTTCTCAAAACGGTGAAAGAAAACATCGTGAGGGAACCGGCATGTCTTAGAACCAAAAGTTGGAAGACGTCTACCAATCCGGATTGGTAACCAAAGCCCATTCACTCTCCATTATCGAGAGTAGGCCGATGTGGGAACATAAGAGGCTGGTACGGTACTAATTAAACAATTCTTTCTAATAACTTGTACATGATTGCATATTACTTATTTTATATTAAATTTTAGACAATTATTTTCACTCGAAAAGATATTTTCTCGTATTTGACAAGGCATATACATATATATAGCTGCTTACAAAAATATATTACAATACATTATATGAAACTAGCGACCCGCCCCGGCTTCGCACGGTTAGTAAAGCATCAGTATCGTATCAGAAACTACCCGTGCGAAGCCGGGGTGACTTGCTAGTGTATTATACATATAAACCTTCCTCTTGAATCACTCTATCTATTTAAAAGAACCGCATCAAAATCCGTTGCGTAGTTTTAAAGATTTAAGCATACATAGGGATATAGGGACAGAGAAAGCGACTTTGTTTTATACTATGTAGTGATGAATGCTGATCATAGCGGAAATATTGTTGACCTGACAATCACTTCACTTCAATCATACACTTTCGTGGTTGCCAGCCTATGTAATAACATGGTCACTCACACATACATTGGGTACGTTTTGGCTTCACCGCCAAGCGAAATTTTGTTTGACATACTCATTTATCTACATTAGTACATTGTCTTTTTTAAAATCATTTTCGTATGATTTACAGCAACAAGTCGAAACACGCTGTATGCGAGTTAAATCAAGAACAGGACTGTCATTTATCATCAAGCAGATTACCATTTCACTTGTTCTACTGTAACTTCCCTGTTATCTTTGTGTTAACTATTACGTATCATCTACCTATTTTTTTTTTTTTTTTAATTCTATTTTTTTTTATGGGACTTTGGTCTTTCATAAGACTATGTCAGTCCCATCATCTACCTATTTGAGTATCCAAAAATATGCGCTATCATCAAAGCAGTCCCTCAATTATCTACTGGCCTCATGGCTTAGTTGATAGTCGCCTTGTGTGTTGTAGGTTGTGGCTTCGATTCCCGTTTATGACAAGCATTTGTGAGACGAACATAGATATTTGTTCTGTGGGGCGTTAATATCACACATATCATAAAGGCGAAAGTTTTTTATGTATGTGTGTGTGTGCGTGTTTGTTACGCTCAAACGGCTCCTTCAAAGGCAAAGCGCTCCTTCACGCTCAAACGGTTCAACGTATTTGGATTAAATTTGGTAGCAGGATAGGTTATAGCTGGAAGAGATCGCTTTGAGCGTGCCATCTGTTTTATTTATTTTGTATGATTACTTTTATATGTTATGGTGTACAATAAAGTAATATCCTATCTTTTGATCCCGGAAAACCGCAGGTAACACGACACGGCGCAGCTAGTGTATCATTGTATGTAATTACAAAAAAATATATACTATACAAGTATTCTATCGGTTATTTTGTTCCCATAGTACAAGCTATGCTTACTTAGGGACTGTATGACGCTGTATGTAATTAATGTTCACGGATATTTAAAACGATATAAATTTAATCTTAGGGAAAATCTGCAGGCACATTACATGCACACATATTATGTCAAATTACAGTGAATAAGCAATTCAGTACTGCTTATTCACTGTAATTTGACATAATATAATGTCAATTGATTATTTATCTAGTAAATCATCATTGGTATATATCTAAATCTTCTAATTAAAGGATATAAATAGTATATTTTTTTATTGGATCACCAACAAAAGATACACAGTCTTACAAAATATATTTACAAAATTTTTGGTCAATGTGCTCCCTCAATTACAGGTGACCACAGCATGCACTAAAGATATAATGTATAGTATAATGTCCATTGATTATTTATCTAGTAAATCATCATTAATATATATCTAAATCTACTAATCAAAGGGTATGTCCGTAGGTATAATGTCCATTACATTGACATTCCGCCTCGGGCAATATCGACGAATTGCATTGCATTTGACACAACGAGACGTCATTTCTGAAATGCCCTTCAGCTATGTTCTGATGTATTCACTGTCATCTAATAGGTTCTGTCACATCAGGTATGGGTGGTTGAACTGGATTATTGGATTGCTGTACAAAGCAACCAGGAAATTCAAACTAACTGATTAATTCTTACGTTTCCTTGTATGGTATAAAAAATCGCTCTCGCTGCTTGTACGCTTAGATCTTTTAAACTACGCAATGTATTTTAATGCAGTTTTCAGCGATAGATAGAGTGGATTGCTGTACAAAGCAACCAGGAAATTCAAACTAACTGATTAATTCTTATGTTTCCTTGCATGGTATAAAACATCGCTCCCGCTTTTTGTACGCTTAAATCTTTTAAACTACGCAACGCATTTTAATGCAGTTTTCAGCAATAGATAGAGTAGATTTAAGGGGAAGGTTTATATGTAGGATACACCTTCCCCTTAAACCACTCTATTATAGTAGTGTAGAGCATATTATAGTAGAGAATAGCCGAGCTATTATTTTATAATCCTAACTAGCGACCCGCCCCGGCTTCGCACGGTTAGTAAAGCATCAGTTTTGTATAAGAAACTACCCGTGCGAAGCCGGGGCGACATTCTAGTGTATTATTATACAAACCTTCTTCTTGAATCACTCTATCTATTATAAAAAACCGCATCAAAATCCGTTGCGTAGTTTTAAAGATTTAAGCATACATAGGGATATAGGGACAGAAAAAGCGACTTTGTTTTATACTATGTAGTGATTATTGTATGTTGATTTTTGTATGTAAAATGTATGTAATATTGTATGTATATACCTACGGACGCGAGCGAGTTACTATCTATCTAAATTCAAAAAAGTTATCCTTTCGGATCAGGAAATATAAAAAACTGCCCTAACAATAACGAAGTTTGCGGTGCCAATTTCCCCCAAACAGTATTTTTTGCTACCTTTCGGGTTTGAACTCGTAAATATAGTTTTTTCTACATCTAATGAATGGCATTTCGTCATTAAAATGTCAAAGTATTTTATGTTTTTATTGATTGGAATGACAACTGTGGGATTTCATGGGAATATGCTTTTTATCATTTATTTTGCATGATAATGATGACATTGGCATTTTTGGATGTTTATTGAATTTGGGGGCTCTGCTCGCGTCCGTAGATTACCCCAAGTCCTCGTGTACCCCGGTTGGTGCAAAAGGCGCATTCAGAAGTATACAATAACTTCTAGCAAATTTATTCATAGAAGTACTACAACCATACCAGCAAACCACTAGTGTTGCTGTGTTCCGTGAGGGTGTGGGTACGGGTGAAATTACAGGTGTATTAGACGTTACATTCCCGTCATAAAGTGAACAGCGGAACGCATCTTCTCATTTATCTACAAGATCTTTATGGGCGGCAGTATAACAGTTTTACATTGGATGGGCTGTCAATTCATCCCGTAACATTAGTAAAATATTTTGTTCTCTATTAACCATATGAAAAGTTATCTATTTGTTCTGGTACTAAAATGCCAGTCTGATATCCAATTATAACAGTAATTTAGCATTGAATGTCTAAACAATTCCATTTTCATCAAACCTCGGTATTGTAAATCAATTGTTTCGTCTAATACACAATCAGAGCACAAAGGCAAAACACACAAAACATACTCACGGAACAATACGAGTAATGGCATCGTACGGTACGCTCATTCAACCGGCAATTACTGGTAATAGAATAAATAGGGTAATCAGACCACTTCAGACTGGTTCAGTTCGCAGCATAGGCCCAGCCCGTACGTTACGTGACGCTGCGTACTAGTCGATGATGAATTAATACGTGACAAATAAATACGTAAAATGGGTGGTCTTGTCGCTAAAAAGTGATCTCTTCCAGACAACCTTTGGATGGCGAGAATTGTAGAAAGTTTGACTGGTTCAATGAGTCAATGAGGAATGAATAAGTGACAAATAAATACGTAAAGTGGCTGGTCTTATCGCTAAAAAGCGATCTCTTCCAGACAACCTTTGGGTGGCGAGAATTGTAGAAAATTTGACTGGTTGCCGGTGTACATGATATGATAAAGTGTCACAGAAATTGTTGAATAACATACTTCTCATCTTCTCATACTTCGGTTGTGGTAGACCCGAGTCGTTATTTCTGTTATGGGCGGAGGTAACTCAACATTAAGTGGGCCGTCAGAAGAACCCGTCACAACGTAGTATTAAAAAAAAATCGCCCTATTTGGATATTTTTTTACTTTGTTCCCCTTTATGGAGAAAAATGAAAATTTGGAAAAAAATATAGAATCAGCCATTTTCTATGGTTTTATTAATATTACGTGGCCAGAATTTCATCAGCAAATCGAGTTTAAAATATATTTCTAATATCTTGTCGCACTCTCATTCGTCAGCAAGCGTTTAACCCATCTATCCCCGCTACCTTTTGTTACCTCTATTTGGATGGTAATGTGGTAATTTTCAGTTTTGCATCCAAATTAACGGGAACACAAAGTTATGAATATTGTAATTCACGTTTAAATGTCAACTGATTAATGCTTGTCCGTGAGTGCTGATGACAATGTGGTAATGGGGTAATTTGCTTCCAATTATTGGATTGATATTAAGTGCCTAGTGTTTATATTTACGCTGAAACTGATTATCAATGATCGTGCTTCGAAGGGCACGTTATAAGTAAACTCAGTCCCACCTAGTCCCAAACTAAGCATAGCTTGTAGTACGAAACTAAATGACTGATAAAATACTTCAATGTTATTTAATGTTGAATATACGCATAATACATATTAGCACCCAAACACAGAACAATCATTTATTCCGCACACAAACGCTTGTCCTAAGTGAGAATCAAACCCACAACCTACAACGCAGAAGGTAGAGCTACCATACTAACTGAGCTAAAAGATCAGACTATGATATCGGTCCAGGGTATGCAGGTAATAAACCCTTTCAAGGGATGACTTGAAG
Organism: Aplocera efformata; assembly: GCA_921293045.1. Lineage (NCBI taxonomy): Eukaryota > Metazoa > Arthropoda > Insecta > Lepidoptera > Geometridae > Aplocera > Aplocera efformata. Next base: position 8,315,149 of record OV121057.1, read on the forward strand.
ACCGGTTTCTTATAGTGTAAAACTATTTCTTGTAAAATATTGCGCTTTTACAAGAAATACAATTACACGAGTAAACTTATATAGTAATACCCTATCTAAACACACTAAATACAAAATTACATCCAAATCGTTAAAACGGTTCCGAGATACACGAAATAAATAAATTATAATATAAAAAAATATACAAGAATTGATCATTTAATTTAATAAGATATGATTATATGCGGCAATAGTAAGACACCTTGACTGGTTTCTGCTATGGTTTTGATCACATGATATTGGCATAAAAAATGAGTTATTTAATATATTATATTATGTTACACATGTAAGCAAAATTGTGTCAACTTTTGGAGTAAATAAGTAACTACATGCAAAACAATAGAAAAATCACACGGAGATATTTCAGATCTTAGAATGAAAATATCTACAATACAAAATAACATAATTGTCGACACAACATACTCGTATGTCAAAATAAACTGACAAAATACTTTTGATCGACACAAAGTGACAATCAGTTGCAATATAAGTCAAAATACATGTCAAAGAGTAACAATATCTTGAAATTTGTCACACTGTACCGTTTTGATCCCAATTATGACCTACTTCATCTTGTGAACGGCAAGTTAGATAATTTTAAATGCACCATATCTGAAATAATCGTCCAAAATCTAGCAATAAGGTTCACTATCGTACAAAATAAAATAACGGCAACACTATTGCTCTTTTTTTAACCTGGCAGTTTAAGGGTTAACCGTGTCAAAACCGTCAAGGGTTGCCAAAATACAAAAAGGGGGCAAGTTCAAACAGAATGACAAACCTTTAACACCCTATCTCTTTAAATAAAAGAAAAAAAAACAGTGACAAAGAAACGTTTACAAATTTTTATGTTCAAAGTCGAAACTTTATTATTTAATAAACTTTCAAAATGTTTTTTTAAAGGGGAAGTTTAAAAAGCGATATTCATTAGTGACGATAAAAACGTAATGTCCTATTGTAATCGATCGATGAATTTTTGAGATGATTTTGCGTTTTTTACGATCAATATAACGATTTTATGGCGAACTTTTACGTTGATGCGTTTTCGTGAGAAAACGCACCAGGTGTCAGATTGTCAAATTTTAATGAGATGATTCATACATACACGGGTATGTAATGCAGACTGCGTGGCAGTACAACTGCTTGGTACGAAAATGTAAAATCTCCCTTCTTGGGTAATAGTAAATGTAATGCACATCAAACGCCTAAAGAGATCTTGATAAATTATATAATAGCTAAAAACTATCTCGACCACGTCCGCTTTGAAACTCAAAAATTGTATCAAAGAAATGGACCGTGATTTCTTTGGGAGCTACGTATATGATGCCACAGACAGACACACTATAAACAGGGTAACACCGCTCTTTTCAAGGGTCGAGGGTTAAAAATAGGGCATTTATTTACGCACTCACATACATAGGTACGTGAAGAGAAGAAGTATCAGAAGAGTTTAATACCTAAAAAATAAGATACAATTTTACAATAGTAAGTTTTTTTTTGCGGATTTTGTGGCGAGATTGCCACTTGATGTTAAGTGATTACTGCTAATAAAAATACGACTCGGCACCTCCGAAAGTCTGAGAAGACCCAAGTCGCATTACATTGCGCTCGTCACTCTGAGACAGGAATGTTTGTATTTTTTTTTATGTGTGTTCACCGATTTCTTCATCATTTATCAATCGATTTGATTTTTTTTTTATTTAAACCATGTGCTGTCTGGTTTCATAGAATTTTCGTCTATGAAACCAGAACCAGCATATAGTCTCATAGACATCTCTCTCATAGAATTTTTATCAAAATCGGTTCTATGAATCAAAATAACTGGACAAAAAATGACCTCCAAGTAAACGAAATTGCGCTTTTTGCTACTTTGACAGTATTGTTATAATTTTGGTTATATTCACATAAATAACGAATCTAGATTTTACATTGTATTTTTATGCTATCTTTTGTTTTTAATTGATTGAAATCTGCTTTATGAATTATAGAATAAAAATAAAACAAATATTTAAGTTAGTTTTATTTTTATTTTTACCTAAGTTACCTATGCATAAATAAAAAAAAACTATCATAATTTTGATGCTTCTTTTATTTATCCACTTTAATTAACCTTGTCCCTGGCGTTCTTACCACCCTGCTACCATACTACATATCTCTAACGCCTAGTTTACATCTATTTCACGCATTCATGCATGTTATAAAGCCCGCAGCTCATCAAAAACAATTTAGCTGCCGTTTAACAGAATAATAACTGTCTATTTAGTAAATCCGACATTATAACTGCACATTAAGTATTAAGTTTATCTGTACACGTTCCGATTTGTTTTTTAACTAATTTATTGTGTATAAGCACGAAATATCACGCCCATGTTGGGATGCAACACGGATGTAATTTCTTTGGATATGCCGTTATGTATCAATAAAAAAAAACACATTGATACTGCACGGGAATCTATAGTCTAATCAAATCAGCTATCCACCTCAGAATGAGAGATAATAAGCTGAATTTTAACATTTCAAATTCGTCGTTAATTTTGTTCTACAATTTTAAAATAGATGCTACAGATGTAATAGATGTTTTATGAGGCTTTTGAGACAACTTTTAGAACGCCAAAACGAAGGTATATACGAAAATTCAGCTTATTATCTCTCATTCCGAGGTTGAGTCCTTTTTATGTTAAAGTGTTATGTTAAAATTTTGGCTCTTCCATTTCCATTATAATCTTTTTGTAAGTATAAGGGTCATCTTCCCGAGCCGACCGCCTACGGGCCACAGATGAGTTTTTAACTACGGGTTTAACATGTAAATTAATTAATAACCGCGTAGTAATGTGTGTTTAACTGTAAGTTATAGTGTTATTGATGTAAGTACCTTTTAGTGTCATAGATAACCCGATAAAATCTAAGCAGCTGTTTTTAGCTTAATGAACATTTTATGAACTAGAAAGAAAATGATCGGTTTTCAAGCTGCCCGAAGGCCAACATGCCTTATCAACTTGTTTGTTTTTTTTTTCTTCTGTCACCTGTTACTGTCCTACCTATTTGTGTCACCTACTATTGTCCACTGAATGTACCTACTTATCCCGTACCAGCCTCTAATGTTCCCACTGCAGGGACACCGGCCTACTCTCGATAATTGTGAGCGAATTGTACCTACTTATGTCATGTCAAAATAAATGTTTTTCTATTCTATTCTAACTCTAATAACGTGCTCTCCGAAGCAAAAAAGCGCTCCGTTCTAATAAAAAAACATCTGTATCGATCCACAATTGACGAACAAATCGCGTTCTGAACATACAGCCGAAATGAGCACCTCTTCCTTTATTGAAGTTGGTAAAAAGAAATGAAATGGTAATAAAAGTGTACCTAGCTTGTAATCAGCATTTTATTCAAAAACATTACCACGGAGTTCCTTTATGTATTGCAATTTTTCTAATCATAAAAAAGCCTCGGAAATATCAGTCATTCTCAAATATTAATACAGGTCTATTGCATACTATTGTCTGTTGGAAAATCCTCAGGATGATTGCAACTACAGTTGCTTTTGTATGAAAAAATACATTTCATCGGTTGATCAACATTCCTGGTGGCCCAGCGGCACAGACGCTGACTTTCAATCTGAAGGTTACTGGTTCAAACCCACACGTGGACCAATGAGTTTTTCCACTTGAAAAATTTATGTGCGCGATACCACGTTCTCGAAACTCATCGATAATTAAAATAGTTTTTTGCAATAAACGCAAACACAGTTTAAAATAATGCCTTTAATAGGATTCCCTGTGTGAGACACAGGGATCACAGAATGCAAACGCTCAAGACCCAAAAACATACTTCATTATCATTTTATACTACTAAGGACGGAGATGACATAGGCCTACCTGATGGTAAGTGGTTACCTCCGCCCATAACGACAGCTTCATCAAATCTTTGTGTGGTGCTCACCACACAAAGATTTGATGAAGAAGATGAAGTTTGTTCTCGGGTCTTGGGTGTTTGTCTCTTGTTTCTGTGTTTGTCCATGCCATCTGCGACACAGGGAATCCTAGTGCAGAGGTATGAATGTGTAAACGTTTTTAAGTGAAATCTATTAGGCAAATATAAGCGGAAACATGCGATAATATCCATAACTACTCAGACTTTATGGTTTAATTTCCTGAAAGCTCAGTTTCGTGCGCATACATGATAGCTTTTATGAGGCTATACACCATAAACGTAATTCAATTTGAGTCTCTAAGTATATGTTTAGTTATGATTAAATTACAGTTGTTTTGAAATTAATGTTTCTGCTAATGTGATGAGGTGAGTTAAAACTTAGTAATGTATAAAAATAAAAATATATTATTATATTATTCGTGTTACCGAGATATTTACCATGATTTGTGAGTTTTGTTGACTCCCGATATTTCGACGCAGTTACATGCGTCATGGTCCCGGGCAAACTGGTATTTATTTCTATTATCTCGGTAACACGAATAATAATGTTCATAACCATGATAGTTATAAAATTTATAAAAATATAATATATGTTCATGAAACTTTCACGCAGCGCCATCTAGCTCCAAACTAATGGTAGCTTGTACTGTGGGACCCAGATTGCTGATGGAACACTTATGTATACACTTTTCTATTTTTAATTCATGTTTGTGATACATTTTAACACACAGACAGAACAAACATCTATGTTTGTGACAAAAATATTTGTTCTGGGTGGGAATCGAACACATGGACTACAGCGTAGAAAACACAGCTATTACGAATAAATGAGTTTGACTTTGACTTTGACTTTTTATTATATATTTTAACCAGGTTTTGTTTAACTATTCTCTTAACTCCGTATAGTCTTCTATACGGAGTTAAGAGAATAGTTAAACAAAACCTGGTTAAAATATATAATAAAAAGTCAAAGTCAAAGTCAAACTCATTTATTCCTTTAGATCTCAAGTATCATTTGGACACGTCAAATTTTACACATGCATGTACACATATTCGTGAACATATAACGTGTCACAGGAACCCCCCATAAGCATAAAGAATTCCTGTGTTCCCGTTAAAGTACATGTAAACTATATATAAAAAAAACGTTTACCCATTCATACCTCTGCACTAGGATGCCCTGTGTCGCAAATGGCATGGAAAAACACAAAAACACAAGACAAAAACCCAAGAGCCACGAAAAAACTTCATGCTCACCACAAAGTGTGCCCCAGCCGGGAATCGAACCCCTCGCTTTGAAGGCAGGGCTACGACCAAAGTTTTATTCGCAATACGCATTTTAAAACAAAATATACAATATCATTTGTACGAATCGACCCATCCTATAAAAAAGGTTGACCGAAATACAGGTCTGGATGCAAAATTAAACAGAACAAGACAATATGGGTTGGAACAGACGTAAACTTAAATATAATTAGCTATAACGTCATGCTATTAAAATAATATATAATTATATTAATTAATTATATTATAATATATTATTTTAACTGACTGTAATTTGACATATCTGTGTGCATGTAATGTGCATAAGGAGCTTCTATAGCACGATTTAAGATCACGAATATGTTTACTTGTGTGTGTAAAAACGATACTTGAAAACTGAAAGAATATATGAGTTTGAGTTTGAAATAAAGTCTTAATTCAAATTAAGAATAAACTAAACAAAATATAGGTTTAATAAAATCTTACGTCACGTGTTCTGAAACAAAACACATCCTATTTACGAATCCCAGCGATGAAATTATTTAAATGCACATCTCACTCCGTCAATGTGGACATTTTGTGGAAATGGCCGCGAATCCTCTTATCTTAATCCCGCCACGGAAATGAAGTGCGGCCATGAAACTAACGCCAAGCTAGTAACAAAAAAAAATCGACTTCAAAACTGTCATCCCCAATTTTTCATCCAAATAAGAAGAAATATTCTATTTTCATCCATAAAAACCAATTGCAACAGTAATTCAGCTATGAAGACGATTGGAAGACGTCCTCAGTTTTGAAGTCGGTACAAAATAAATAAACTATACAAATAAAAATTAAATGCTGTTCGTTTGTACGCATGAAACAGCAGGACCGATTTGGCTATTTGGTTTTTTATACAAATTTATTTTTTATGGTGTCTGTCGGCTAGTTCTAAATATTTCTGTCCCGTGGTTTTATCTGCGTGGTTCAAAAATGCTGCACGACTGGAAAACAGGGGGGATGAAATCGCAACATCAAAAAAAAAAGGTTACCGTTCGTTCCGTCCGTTGTAATTAACATCAAAAATTGTATGAAATTTGCAAAATTTTCATTTTTTTTTTCAGCTACCTATATCAAATTTAGTCTAAATCCGTTAACTCGTTTGAGCGCTAGGACTAAAACACACACACACACATACAAACTTTCGCCTGTATAGTATTAGATCTGTAAAGTACTTTCTTATTTAATTGTCTCGTCTTGTGGCCACAAGCAAAGTCTTCTGCATTATTAAACATTCGCTTTTAATGTGTGAGCAAATTAATGAAGGCAGAAAGTTAACAACATCTAATGCAGACGATGTATTGTAGCAAATGGAAGATCATAATATATTCAAAGGCTAAGCTAGTAAAAACCAAGCTAGTTGGTAACTACTGTTATTATTAAATTATTTAAGATTAAAAAGAACATATTTTATATAATGTGAAATACACAGGAAATAAAAAAAACAACGTTAACACACTCATACCTCTGCACTAGGATTCCCTGTGTCGCAGATGGTATGGACGAACACAGAAACACAAGACAAACACCCAAGACCCGAGAACAAACTTCATGCTCACCACACAAAGTGTGCCCCGGCCGGGAATCGAACCCGGGACCCCTCGCTTCGAAGGCAGGGCTACTACCAATTAAGCCACGGAGCCGTCCAAAATAATTACTTTGTCACATAATATTTCCCTTAATCACGCCATAATTTAAGAACAACTTAACCAATTACATTCATTTAAATTTTTCATAAACTTTCTAGAAGGATGATTCCCTACTAAACGTGGTGCTAAACGAGCAATTAAAAGTAGCAGTAGAACTTGTGCCAGGTTCGTCTGGGGAGGTACTGCCACCACACCTGGAATTTGCTGCCAAGCAGTAGTGCTCGCATTACTGTGTTCCGGTGGAAGGGTGTGGGTGGCGGTCAAATCACATGCGCATGACGTATCATCGCCATCTAACATGTAACCGTTTTGAGAACGGTATTGCGCACATAATTTTTTTCAAGTGAAAAACTCATTGTTGCACGTGTGGCTTTGAACCAGAAACCTTCAAATTAAAAGTCTATGCCCCTGGGCCACCACGCTCTTAGTAATTTAATCCCCCGTATTTTTATTTGTAATTTTTATCTTTAATATTAGGTTAACAACGAGATGTGATTACTCATGAATTATAATCCCTTGCTTCAGATTTAATAATATGATAATTTTGAAAAGCCGCAGTTTCTGTTCCATAGATAATAATTTTATAAAAACTGACACCCGATTAAATATTTAATAGCATTTTATAACACTAAAACAAAAGGGTGTCGGATATAAAACACTGAAATACGGCTTCTATAATTTTATGACACAACAAAATTATCAAATAAAATTAAGTTTTTATGTTAAATCTTCATTTTACTGTTTCAACACCGTAGGGACGAAATTTACAACAAATTTTGTTTTGCTGTTGTCGAATGGATTTTGTTGAATAAACTCTTTAAATTTTGAATGTTGATCATGAAAATGTAACTTTGCCAATGTAGCCTATCCTATGAATCTAATTTAAAAGACGTAAAACAAAGGGATCGCTTCTAAAATCTTGAAGGTGGATTACTTTAGTTTTTATTACTTCCGATTGGCTTGTAGCAGTTAAATTTATATATAGCAGAATATTTTTTAATAAAATTATCAGCCATGTTTTTTCTGTCAGTATTGCTTTTGTCCTCTAATGTTCAGAGTAAATGGGCTTTGATTTACCACGGAAACCCAATCCGGATTGGTGGATGTCATATGTCCACGAATTTTTGGGTCTAAGACATGCCGGTTTCCTCACGTTGTTTTCCTTCACCGTTTCGAGATTGCGCTCAAATTTATTGGTTGGTTTGAACCAGCAACCTTTAGATTGAAAGAGGGTGACCATGGGCCACCACGCTTTCAAAAAATAAAGTGAAAGTTGAGAAAAGTGAAGTTTGAAAGTTGATGATACTAAAGAAAATATTTGTAAGAATACTTATAAGAATTATTAAAAAGCTACAATATAAAAATAAAACACAATTTTTTTTTTCATTGTTCCTGACAAATACACAACCAAATAGTAATCAGCCAAATTAGTCGAGCTATTTTCAAGTTTTAGCGAGACTAACGAGCAGTAATTATAATAATTTATATAGTTAGATAGACTTATGATCTTGAAAAATGCAATGGATGAGTAAACAATGCATTGCAGTAACGTTCCATGGCGCAGTTGCGGCAAAAAATGCGGGTTGCAGCGTATGAGTCACGATGACCGTTACTACCGGTCACAAAGGAACCGACTGACTCTTTAACCGACTTCATAAACATGATATTATATTTATTAAACCAAGTTTAAAAATGAAAGTATTTATTACTTTCATTCCTGACTTCGGCCACTCGGGTGCAATTCAAAAACGTATTACATACTAGCCACCCCGCGGTTTCACACGCGTAGATCCCGTTACCATAGTAATACGGGGACAAAATATAGCTTATGTTACTCGCTGATAATGTAGCTTTCCATCGGTGAAAGAATTTTTAAAATCGGTTCAGTGGTTGCGCTGTTCCCTAAGTAGAAGAAAATGTAAGAAAATAACGAGTTAATTTTACGAAAATGTAAAAACCCCGACTTAGGGCACTGATAATGATGAACGTAAAGTACCTTAACAGATCTTCATACGAACCATCTCGACCACGTCAGCTTTCAAACAAAAAAAACCGTATCAAAATCGGTCCTTTGGGAGCTTCGACAGACACAAATACAACAAAAAAGAGGTTTTTTGTCGGATGTTAAAAATCAAAGGTCACAATCCTATTTCAAAGCCCTTATATGTTATCATTTATATAAATATATTGTAGTTCCAATAATATTACATATATACGTGTCTGATCCCCTTTTTAAGTCCGTTAAATATATACGTAGTTTGATATAGCGCCATCTAAATGCCGCTGTGTGAAATCCATGAGACGGCTCCGTAGCTTAGTTGATAGTAGTCCTGCCTTCGAAGCGAGGGGCCCGGGTTCGGTTCCCGGCCGGGACACTCTTTGTGTGGTGAGCATGAAGTTTGTTCTCGGGTCTTGGGTGTTTGTCTTGTGTTGTATTTGTCCATGCCATTTGCGACACAGGGAATCCTATTGTAGTATGAATGTGTAAACGTTTTTTTATTTATTTATTTTTATTGTTCATGTAATCTGCATCGTAATGGCGAATATTGAAGACAAAGCTTATCTAACTAAAAGTGAACAAATTGCGTTTCTGAATTTTCCATTAGGTGGTAGTGAAGGATCTACGTTTCCACCTCCAGACAGCTGCAATAACACCTGGAGCGCTCAGCTGAATTCTACTGTTAATTTGTTATTTCAACTCGGGAAATATTGTTTAAGTTCAAGTTTCATATTGAAGGTGCAAACGACGTAAACTGTTCTAGCAACTTGAAGTTCTCGTTTTTGCTAGATTTTGTTTTGTTATCGTTGGTTTTTTATTTGAAATGCAATGAAATATATTTGTAACTACTGTTTGATCATTTTACTTTTTAATTTCTTATTCGTAATTTCTTTTTTTTTAATTAATATGTACCTTATCTTGCGTTCTTAAAACTATGTTTAGCGCTTTTTCAAACCCTATCCGACCCTCCATGAGCCTGCGACTGTAATTAGCACCATATAAGGAGTTCGAGTAGCTTATTTCTTTCTCCGATCTTTCATCAATATCCACACGATTTAAATAATAAAAATAATAAATTAAATAATAAATAATGAATTAGACGTAATAAGGTAATTACTTTGTATCAAATAATAAGTAATTGAAAATATTAAGATTCCATTTCCAACCAACGTTTTTGTGATGAATATAGATATTGTTTCTGTGTCTGGGTATTGGTATTTTTATTAACAAAAAATAAATACTGCATAAGTATGCTATGTCATCTAGATCCCCATAGTACAAGCTATGCTTAATTTGGGGCATCATAGCGCTGTGTAGAATATAAATATATGATTATTTTATTCTTTTAATTAAAGTAATAATAGATGCACTGGAAATGTGAAACAGCTCGTTAAAACTAATAAATTTCGTTTTCTAGATTGAATCCAAAATACAGACATAAAGCCAAGACACCTCTTCCATTAGACAGAGACAAAGGTGTTAATATCTGCCGAGAAACGCGAATAAACTTCAATTAGATGGGGCCACTATTGCACTTAGTGCTGACAGAGTTGGGAAAAAGGACCACAATCAAGACTTTAAAAAAATATTATTAATAACTAGAAGAATCAAAAGAAACCTGTGTTAATCCAGGATATATTGTATAATTAATTAGCTTTTCTGGTACCAAATTTTACCCAAAGCCGCTTGAGCGTGATAGGGTAACAAACATACACACTCGAATACAAACTTTGTGATTATCTCGAATGAGTGTAGGTGAGTATCTTTGTTTATATTTTTATATGTATGTTAGTCTATAAGGTATTTATTCTATGGGCTGATGTTTTTAGTATTTATGCAAAAAACTGTAATTGCCTGAAATAAAGATTTATTATTATTATTATTAGAAAATTTTGAGTTCTTACACGTATCCTCTGGTTAGTGCTAAAGGAGCTAAAAAAGGATCAGTAGAATTTGTGCTAAGTTTACCCGGAAAAGTACTCCCTCCTCACCTGATAATCTGCCACAAGAAGTGTTGCACTTGCAACACTACTTGCTGTGTTCCGGTAGAAGATGGCTGGTGAAACCACTAGTGCACCCCATGATAAGTGATACATCCCAGTCTCAGGTGACAGCCGCAACGAGAAGAGGTCTTCCCATACATCGATCGGGACCTGACTCTTATTGCTGTTGTTATGGTTGGAGTGTATTATTTTGAGTGTGTTTTTTCTTTCAGTCCAGATCATATCAGTTTGGGGCTAGATGTCACTATGTTAATTGTCCACGTACCATTTTTTTTTTAAATTTAGCCTTGCAATAGTAGAGCCTATTGTAATTTGAAGTTCTGTATTTTTTTATATTATAATAATAATATAATAATCATCATTTATTCACAGAAAAACATACATATTAACACACTTAAATTTTGATGTAACAATGGTATATGGAATAATGGTAATTATTTAAAATAGTATAATTTAAGTGGTCATGGGTGATTGCTAGCCCCCACACTAGGATTCCCTGCGTTGTTCCTGTTAGGATTCCTGATTTATTCATATAATTACACTCATAATTATAACGTATTGTATGATTAGCATAAAGTTTGTTCTTGAGTCTTGAAGAGCAAGACTGAAGTGTCCCATCCCTATTGAGACTCACAGACGCCCTGGGATGTAACTGTTTATGTTTATTGGGTGCTTATTGTTTGGTTTTCAGTAAACAAGTTTGTTTCATCACTTTGCACTGTATAATTTGCTATAAACAAAGCAATAATTTGTTTATCATCGGCAACTGGTATTTTATTTCGCGGTGAAAATTAATTTGCTTTTATTTTCAGATGCAAGTTTGTTATTATAATTTGGTGGTTATGGCAAAATTATTAATTTTAAAACCCTACTTACAACAAAAACGTGAGATTCACTTGCTAAATGTAGCGTTTTAAAATTTATAATAGTCACAATTGGTAAAGACAAGAAATCATGTAAAAACATAGTACTTCCTCTTGTTGTTGGTTAAAAAAACGTGCAGCTGAAATTAGAACCTCCTTTTTTGAATTAGGAAATAAACTTAACAGATATAGACGACATTTCAAAGCCACGTTTCAAAGGGGGCAACGCGATGCCACCCGAGTCTTTTAATACTAAATACATTAGCGGTGGTAACCATTTAACATCAGGTGGGCCGTCAGCTAATTCCGGTAATAACATATGAACTGAAAAAAGATTATTGTGATACTCTTATGTATCTATCATAAGCTTTTTCTATCTAATAATGAAAACTTGAAATTAATTATGTGAATTTTTATTTTGTCTTTTCTTCCTTCTTATTATAGTTTTAAATTGTCAATCAATTCAATTTATAGAGTAAAAATGTTGCTAACTTCATAAATTACTCTTAAATTAATCTACTCTTAAATTATCTGTGGCGCAGCGCCAATCCTTTGGTTCATGTTGCTAGCTCAGTAACTTGTTTGTTGCAAATGTATTACCTACCCTATTTATAACCCTCATTTTTGATTAGTTCGCTAATTATTATAATGTCTCAGTGATATAAACATTCCCTTGAGAACTTTCCTTTTAAATGTAAGTTAGTAGTAAAGCTTACATACATACGTATATTAATAGCATTATTAATTATAACTTAATTATTTGTAATAATTTTTACTTATCATTTCTATAAAAATATTTTGTAAGTTTTCACAAGCATTTTGTAGCTTGAAAACATTTTTTTAGTAATATGTTGTTTAATTCTAGGATTCAATTTACACTGGATTTGTACGTACGTAACATTTTTATGAAATAAAGATCTTTTATAATTGAAAAAAATTTAACTTCATAAATTATATATTTGTAAATAAATCGTTTCCCTTGAAGAGGTTATCACATAATTTTCCAATTAATTTCATTACAGTGAACTGTAGTTTCAAACACAATTATATTTCATCAACTCTCAATTCCAAGAAAATATCACCTTCAAATTGATAAACCCAAACCCAATCAATGCGATACGATTGCAAAAAATACAAGATTCTAAATTGAACCTTTAGATATACTGTTTTAAGGGCTTCATTTGTGTAGTGATTTTATATTCCAATACCTGTTTTGGAAGGCTGTACGGTATCGGTGAACAATCAGGATGACGAATACTTCAAACCAGACGTAATTATTTTCAAATTAAGGTCGACCTGTCTGTCTGTATTAAATTGGTATAAATCGACGAATTGAATGTATTATTCTTTGAAAATGCATACTTTTTGTAAAGTGTTATTTCAAAGAAACGGTTTCAATTGTAAATTCAGCGAGTCAGTGTTTGAATAATAGATAGAATTTTTTAAATTCTGTATGTACGAGTATATTTCAGATCATATCGTGTGTATTCAAATAAATGTTATTTTCTTTATTTGTTTCATGTTATACGGGACAACATGTTATGTGGAGGGATGAATGAAATGTTACCTAAATAATGTTGAACATGGATTTGCCAACGTTGCGCCAATTTCGTCCGAAGTACTGCTTCCAAGCCTGGTAATCTGCCTCCAAGTGGTATTGTACGTTATTGCTTAGTTCCGGTGGAAGGGTGTGGGCTCCGGTGAAATCACAGCCACAAAAAATTATAAGAGTCTTATTAATATAAGAATTGATCGATTACTCAAAATAATTACCTTTATTTAAAAATTGTGTAATGGAAGCTACTGTCGATGTAAGGGGCATTGTACAATTGATCGATGTTGATGACTATCAAAAACTATCGGACGCGAGCCAAGTTTCGCCTTTTACCTTTTTGGAGTTCCGCATCACTAAAAACGATCGTTAATCATACCCTGGAAGCTAACCATTGTTGATGGTTCATTTGTTTTATGCCATAACTTGCTGATATATTTTAACTACATTTATCTACCTAAACAAAAATTCGTATTTCCCAATTTCCACAAGTGAAGACTGCGTATTTTGTATTATAAAACGAGTAAATCAAAAATAAAAATTTAATAAATGGCTAAAAGTATTACCAACCAGACTATGCGGAGGAATGAATGGCATATTACAAAACAAGTCTTAAATATGGATGTGGAAGGATAGAGGTAGGCCAAAGAAAAGATGGATGGATAGTGTGAAAGATGATATGCGTAAAGGAGTGAGTACTGAGATGACGTCTTACAGAGGGAAATAGAAGAAAAATACATGTTGTGCCGACCCCCCTTAGTGTGAGATAAGGGCAGGAATATGATAAAAAAATAAAAAAAAACTTTATCACACTCATACCTCTGCACTAGGATTCCCTGTGTCGCAGACTGCATGGACAAACACAGAAACACAAGACAAACACCCAAGGCCCGAGAACAAACTTCATGCTCACCACACAAAGTGTGCCCCGGCCGGGAATCGAAACCGGGACCCCTCGCTTTGAAGGCAGGGCTACTAACTAAACCAACTAAGCCACGGAGTCGTCCAAAAAGTATTACCATATATTTGGCGTATCATTAATATGCTGCAAAGTCAGGGGTCGTGTGTTTCCAATACCGTTTACCTGACATAGATGGTGTTTACGAGACGTGCTCATTAAAAAAATATACGGGACCCCATCCACAATGTGCATAATACCCTTTGTGTGTCTTTTTTTCACAAATCGCTATACAACGCCGAGACGGCGTTCGAACCCAAACCCTTTGTTCAGAAGACACCTGCACCATCAAGCTTTGGGTGCTCTTTACAAACAGCCAGACTGTAAAACAGCGTATTTGCCATTGAAATCTAACGGGAAACTCAACTCTGCTCAATAGAATTACGGCTGGTTTTCGAATCTGAAGAATTTCCAGAGTATCATCATGTAGTTACGCAAATTTTTATACAAAACAATTAGGAGGTCACGATGAGTTGTGAGTCATCGGGCACGTAATATTTTGAGAGGCAATTTTACGTTTTGAGTGTTTTTTAAGGATCATTCGATGAAGCCATTTTGTTTGCGGGATATTTTGAGCTACAACTCAATATTTAGTTTATGATGAGACAATTAGTTTATTAACGAAGTTTCTTAGTTATGATCGTTAATGTAGGTTAGAACTTATTTTTATGTTTCTATTGGTAAAGATTCGTGTAGAAATATATAAATTTTGGAATACTGATGTATTAAACGATATTTTTTTTTAACTAGTCAAACAAACAGTAATTGCACAAGGGAGCAAAGCGAGTGAAGTTCTCTACTCTACCTGTGTGCAACGTACTTATCGTAGGTTTGACAAATTGAGGAGTCAATTCAAAAATGGAATCCGATAGTGAAGTTAAAAGGATAATGACACTTATTATAGCACGATGTAGGACTAGTATACAAATTTGGAATGGATAAATGTCGATTCATCCAAACAACTTGGATGAATCGATATAGCAGGTACTATCATCTGAGCCAAGAGGCCAGCCTATCTTTTTTTTTAATGTATATCTCACATTTTGGAAAGTAAATGTTCCTTACGGCTCAATGTAAATTACGTTATACATAATATTATAACACCCAAATTAATGTCCAAAATGAACATAACAGTAATTTATGTCTGTCTGATCTTCGGGGCTCGCAAAAAACCAAAACATTACTGACCCTGGGAAGAGATATAATTTGGACAAAACAGGTTTGCCCAAAAAGGAGATGCGAGAAAATTCACGAATTTAGGTTTCTTCCTACTGGTTCTGAGTTATTTCTCCCAATTTGAACATCTATTTTGTAATGTTTGCCCTAGGTGGTTAGATATTTGCCGCGGAAGAGTGCAAGTCGTTCCCGTAGCCCCAGCAATGGGCGTCTGGAAGGGACCGTGGGGTTTTTAGCCGGTAAGAATCCGGCATAACCCGTCCAATTGCCCTAGGGGGGGGGGGGACTGATGAAGGATTTCTACACGAAAAAAAGAGGTGAGTAGATATTTGCAACAAAAGCGATTGCCCTCACTGCTCAGTTGGTAGTAAGCGCTGTTTCTGCAAGGCAGCTCATAGTTATAATTTCCACCATTGATTTGAAGCTATTTTATATGGCATCATAAATCGGTCATTTTAATTTTTACAATTTTGATGTAGTTAAAGTTGTCAAAATGTAACTGGCCATTTCACAACTAAGACAAATCTAACGAAACCTTTCTCACTAAAATCCATCAAGCCATTTGGTCTACAAACTGTAAAAAAACATACATACATACACTCGAAAAACATAACTTTCCTTTTGAAAAACTCGGGTAAATACTGTGATTATTTCAGCTAGGAATTATAAGGATTTTTTTTTTGTATTTTGTATTATTGCTCTATTGCTTCCAAAAATATTAACAAGTACTCTGTTGTTCGCTCATTATCGAGGTAATGCCGGTTTCCCTGCAGTGGGAACATTAGAGGCTGGTATGGACAGTTGTATACAACTCATAACAATGGATCCAACCGGAACACACCAAATCCATGAGAATGTGAGGTGCTTCCGGTCCGTCTGCAACTGACTTTTTGCATCGTAATCTCTGTCTGGCTTTTCTTATTGTGCTTCTATAAAAGTTTTATTCTATTCTCGTAAACGAGTAGAACAAGCGTCAAGTATATCACAAGTTTTAAGTGAAGATTTGTATCTGATTTGTTTAATATTTTGGTTTTTTATCTGTGTTACCAATAGTCTTTCAGGGTATCACTCTATGATATAAAGAGTGTATTTTATTTTTAAGTTATTTATTCGGGAAAACAAACTGCTACATAATATTGATACAACAAATGATGCTTAAAACTAGATTTTGGTAATTATGTAGCCCACAGCGTAATCCACATATTAGACACAGAAAGTTCACAAATTAAAAATTATATTGCCACAAGAGGGACTTATTCAAATCTAAGTGTTAAAGCATAAGTAGTACAAAAAAAATAGTATATAAAGTAAGAAAAATAAAAAAACAAGTAATAGCAATAAAAAAAAGTAATAAAAATAGACAGCTAGCTTTCAGTAAATTTAAATTGAATTTGAGAGGTATAAAGGGTTATTATTATCTACAATATATAAAAATCCATGCCATCTGCGACACAGGGAATCCTAGTGCAGAGATATGAGTGTGTAAACGTTTATTTATTATTATATTGGGTGTGTGAATATGACTCCGCCCTTTCTCAACAGATGTCGTTTTTAGTATTGTTTACGTGTACTAATAAATGACCATACTTGTATTCGATAGTACTGAATGTCAGCTATCTAACGCATTTTATGATATTTGGTTGAAGTGTAAGCAACAATTGTTTTCACCTTTTCGAAAATGTCGGTTTTTATTCCAAATAAACGTCATTTGCGGGAAGTGTTATTACATTATTTTATTGCGAAGAAAACTGCAGCGGAAACTTATCCTTTGCTTGTGGAGATTTATGGTGAGCATGCTCCGTCTAATACAACTTGCAAGGAATGGTTTCGACGATTTCAAAATAACGATTTTAGTACTGAGGATAAAGAACATGGAAAACCACCAAAAAAATTTGAAGATGCTGAATTGGAAGCATTATTGGCGGAAGATTCTTGCCAAACTCAATCAGAATTAGCTGCAGCATTAAATGTTGATCGTTCAACTGTTGCAAAGCGTTTACAAATGATGGGAATGATTCAAAAAGCCGGTGACTGGGTTCCACATGATTTAAAAGAAAGAGACATGGAACGTCGGAAAACCATTTGTGAAATGCTGCTTCAAAGACAGCAAAGAAAAGGATTTTTGCATCGGATAGTCACAGGAGACGAAAAATGGATACACTACGAAAATCCAAAACGCAAAAAAGCTTGGGTGAAACCAGGCGAACCAGGCCCATCACAGCCAAAAATAAATATTCACTGTGCCAAGGTCATGCTCTGTATTTGGTGGGATCAGAAAGGTATTGTATATTATGAGTTGCTCAAACCCTCTGAAACTATTAATGGAGAAGTTTACCGACGACAACTAATGCGTTTGAAGCGAGCCATAGAAGAAAAACGACCAGAATGGGTGAATAGACATAACAAATTAGTTCTTCAGCATGACAATGCCAAACCGCATACCGCAGAAGTCGTAAAAAGATATTTAGAGGGACAGGACTGGGAAGTATTACCCCACCCGCCATATTTACCAGACATAGCTCCTTCGGATTACCACCTATTCCGGACGATGCAGACAGACCTTACTGGAGAAAAGTTTACTTCATGTGAAAGTATCAAAATTTGGATTGACAACTGGATAAGCTCAAAAGACCAGGACTTCTTCCAGCAAGGAATACGAAAACTACCTGAACGATGGGCGAAGGTTGTAGCTGCAGATGGAGCATACTTTCAATAATTTTTTTTTTAATTTTGTAAGCGAACAAATGTGTTTTATTTTGACAAAAAGGGGCGGAGTCATATTCACACACCTATTATATATTTTAATTTTAACGCCTTGAGCCAGATAGTTTCATCTCCATAGATGTTTATTTCAGTAGGTTAAGAAATGGAGCACACGGCGGTTCCGACCTATATTATTATTTCCAATGTCAAGATGTTTATGCAAATTATATTATAGATATATGGCCGATCTTATCAACCGATTTCTAGAGGAGGGCATCAATTCTGATGTTTATAATTTTTAATGTATGTTCACCAAACTTTCCGCCATTTATCAACAGATTTAGAAAAATATTTTTTTATTTGAAAGCATGTTCACGCAATCCGTAAAAAGTCCTCCTTTTTGAAGTCGGTTAAGTGTTTCATCACAACCGCACGTGATGGTAAGTGAGGGTTTGTTTTTTTTTGTTATGGCATGGTTTTCAGTTTTTGCAAATCAAAATAACGAACACTATTGTTATCTCAATAACGATTAGATAAATTATTTGTGTTGACTGTTACTTATTATATCAATTTGCATACACAAAATATTATCGAACCCTTCTGACGATAGATTTGAATTAAATATCACTTGGCTTACGCAAGCTTTCTTTATGCGGTTACTAACGAATTTGACCATGTAAGATATTCAAATTATCATATAAATAAAATCTATTATTTTTAGGAATTGTGTGAACATGTGCATTTGCAGCTTCTCGTAGTTTGCGATGGGATTAATGATTTTGATGTATTGAATAATCATTCGTGTTGAACAGTTTAGTACTAAGCACATTTATAAATAGTCGAATTGAGTTGTTATGCATTAAGTTTTCTTTTTAAAAACATAACAATACTCAATACTCATTTATTCAGCCTTAGAAACACTACGGAACACATGGTTTTGTCAATAATATAATAATAGCTTACATAGCCTAAAATAATAACAGGAAACAGGAATGTATTTTGTTTGAGTCACTATAACCTCAAAATATATTTTGCAAAGCAACCGAATAGAGACCAAACTGGCAGTAAAATCAATTAGTGTTAAATAAAAGTACCCGAACCTGAAAAAAAATTAAAAAAAATTTTTTGTTACCGTAAGACAAGACAAATGTAAATGTAATTGTAAATTATAATACAAAGAATTCACTTTAATATGAATTCCTTATGCATTCCAAAATCCAGCTGAAAACTCACGTTTCCGCTTCCACGAAAAATCTCAAGTCACAAGAAATCCTGCCACTTGCAGTTTCGTATAAATTCACCATTTAGCTTCTCATTGAGCTTCTGATCAAGTCTGATTGCTGCAACATTCACAAATTTGCATACTTCCCTCACAATACCGGGTGCAATTTAAATAATTTGCAACTGACAAATGTTTTCAAATTAGAATAATGCATTTTTTTATCCGTGAACACACATCTAATTGACCGTGTGAGAGTTTTTCGCATTCTAAAATCATGGAGTTCCGCAAGGTGCAACGTTTGGTCACATTATGTAAATTGTTTATTATTGACGTATTCAAATTGTGGATTATGATAGGAAGTCTGCAAGTGTGTGAATTTTGTTTGTATTACATTCCCAAAGATACAGGTTTTGATGGAATATTTAAATTAATAGGTTCATTTATCTAGTAACGGATATTTGAACAAAATCTCTCCTGCGATTATTTAAATAAAATTTCCGTTTTACCTTTTAACATGGAGCTATTCACCATTGATCCTTAATGAAATTTAAAATTTATTTACCTCATTTATTTTTATATCCTTTTTACATTAAAAAGGCGTATACATTTAATTAAGCTTTTCAGCTACCTACGTTTTATTTTCAGATAGTTTTTCATTCGACACAATAGTCTGCGCGGTAATTACTGTGGCTTCATAGACGTTATTAATCATTGGCTGACAGGGGTGCGAGGGATGTGATTTTCAGACATTATGGATCTTATACAAATTATTTTAACACTTATCATTAATATACCTAATTTCGTATATACGTAGATAATAATTAAGAATACTGTTTTTTTAATCGCATTCTCCGAGTAAAAAAGTCTGATATAAAGTGATTCAAATTAAATTGTGGAAGCTTTTGAAATAATCAAAGATATTTTGCTGAACAAGATTAATTGATTCATTGATCACAATCAATTAATCAATTAAGATTAATTGATTGTGATTTCCCAGAGGTATGATGGCATAACGTATGATAATATCTACCAACTAGTAAACTGAAATAGATTTTGAAAACTCTAAAGCTATTGATGTCTCTTTAAATTTGTATGAAACGCAAAGAAAGTGGCATCGTCCATACACATATTTTGTTTTTGACACCAATTGAACGGGAAGGTACCGCCTACACTACACTGCGGAATATAATAAATGATAATATACATATCAATCTTCGAGCATGATTTCAATAAAATGCATATGAAAATATTCTTAGGTTAATCTGACGTTATGATCTTGACATAGTTTATTGCATAAATAAATAAATTCACATGCAAAAGCACACGTTCCAAGCTGTTGTGCATAAACGTGACTAATTTTAATAAGCCTTCAGCCTCTAATATACTTTTCATTGTTTTGTGTATTTGAGGCCTAATTAACAATAAAATATACTTACCGTACCAGCCTTTAATGTTCCCACTGCAGGGACACCGGCCTACTCTCAATAATTGAGAGTGAATGGGCTCTGATCTACCACGGGAGCCCAATCCGGATTGGTAGATGTCACATGTCGTCGAATTTTTGGTTCTAAGACATGCCGGTTTCCTCACGATGTTTTCCGTCACCGTTTTGAGAACGTGGTATACTTAAATAAATATACTTAATAATCTCAATCCAGGCAATATGATAGTTTTATGTTGATTATGCAGAGCATCAACCATGTTTGCTGAGGCCCTGGTAGATGGTTTTCATGATCATTACTCAGCAAAATTCAAGGTATCACTATTATGATCTATCAGCTATGAAGTCTTTTATTCGATCTATAAAGTGGCATATTGACCCAGTGGACACAAGTGAGAGACTCAAAACTAAGTATAGCGTATGTATAATATTTAATTCTAACAAAAAAATAATATAGCTGATATGGATCTTGTTGTTGTAATATTAAATTAGAAGAAAACAATATCTTAATATGATATCGCATAAGGAATAAGACACGCATGCTACTAACATTTACAGTTATAACTTGTAACATAAATAGGGTTCAATATTTAATTACCACTAGCGGATACCTGGCTACTACGCTAAATTAAGAAATATATTTTATGCCTAATGCATTGTTTTAGTTCTAAAACCATATTCGCATTATTGGCTTTCTAATGAAACGGTTTGGGGCACATCGGTTGGATGGTTTCAAAGTCTATAACGGACATAGGTAAAAACAATTTTGTTGTTTTATACATTGATATAACTAGGATCAATTTTGATCATCATTTTTTTTTGACTAAAATAATGATGCTGCAATGTTCATTTGCCAAAAATTATGAAAAAAATTAATGAAGTTTTGACAGATAACAATGTCCTAGTGGTAAACCTAGTAATCTCTAACTTTAAAGTCTTAATTAATTGGAACAACCAATGGTAAACCTAGACTTTAAAGTCTTAATTAAAATCATACTTTGATAATTTTTTGGAAACATCAACCCTACTGAAACCGAAATATAATGCACACCTCGGTACAATGGCGTGCATCAGTGTTGGCGCGAATTAATAGCGGCGAGTAAAGCCAAGTTTAATGAATATTGCGCAAATGCAGGCTGACTGATGCGATGCTCTGCTAGTTATATTGACTTCAGTTGTGGTACTGGCGGCGAGAGAACTGGAGAAAGATACTGAATTTGTCAACTATAAACGAAGATAGTGTTAGATAGATTAAACAATACTTTATTGCACAACTAGCTGTGTACTTCGTGCGCGTGGAAAACATTTATTTGCGCGGAACTCTAATTGTTATTTTTTTTTTTTCGGAAATAAAAGTATCTTAAGTTACTCCTTATAAAGTCACCAAT
This sequence comes from Aplocera efformata, assembly GCA_921293045.1. NCBI lineage: Eukaryota > Metazoa > Arthropoda > Insecta > Lepidoptera > Geometridae > Aplocera > Aplocera efformata. Next base: position 8,337,377 of record OV121057.1, read on the forward strand.
CTGTCAGTGAAAGTCCTTTGAAAATTCAAGTTATTTGGACTTAACACTGATGTTTGTAATGTCTGTAATTTAGAACCGATGACCTTGAAATATTTACGGGACAATCTTTAATGTATGTCCTTTCCAACGAAAAAAGAATGAATCAAATCGGACAATACTTTAATGAATAACATTGAAGAACACATTTTGACTTTCATCCCCTCTCCCACGGGAACCGTGCTGAAATTCAGGATAAAAGGTATTCGATGTCCTACGGAGTATGACCTCGAATCGTGCCAAGTTTTATTTGAATCCTTCCAGTAGTTTCGGCGTGATGCGCGGCCAAGATACAGACAGACATGAATGAAAAAAATTAGAGTTTTGGCTTCAGTATCGATCAGAGAGTGCCCCACAAAAAAAAAAAAACAAAATGTCTTCAATGTACAGAATTGGATCCGTTACAGTTTTATTATAAGTGTAGATAGATTAAGTATAATAGGCAAACTTAACATTAACATTACATTACATTACAGTAAGGAAACTTAATTGTATTTCCTTCACAATTGTACTCAGTCTATTGTTTTGTATGCCTGCTATTGTTAGTGGCATTTACATGTTAGTACTAACGTCTGCGACTTCTAGAGAAATATGATAGCTTACCTACCCCACCCATTTATCAGGGGGTACATAACATCCATTTTGGAAGTTTGTATTTAGTGCTTCTATATATTCTTCACTTTGAAAACTTTCAACAGTTACTTTGTCATTAATGCTTTTGTGTTTTATTTTATTCTAGCGGGTACGTGGCGTGTGCTACTTCGCTAAAAAAAGAAATACATTTTGTGCCTAATGTATTGTTTTAGTGGTCTAAAACCATCGCATTATTGATTGCCGTTTAATATTTGAACAGACGACGTAGACATAGAACGTTAACCTACACACTTACGAGTATACTCTGCATTTCCTGTGTCGCAGATGGCATGGACAAACACAGAAACACAAGACAAACACCCAAGACCCGAGAACAAACTTCATGCTCACCACACAAAGTGTGCCCCAGCCGGGCATCGAATCCGGGACCCCTCGCTTCGAAGGCAGGGCTACTATCAACTAAACTACAGAGCCGTCAAACTTTTAACTTTTTAAACTATGTGTCGCCATAGCATTACAACTCTTAATTGCCCCCATGCGAAACCGGGGCAAGTCGCGAGTGTACAGTATTATTCAAACAAGCCAATTTTGTTAACAATAACACAATGGGACGCAACACGTACGATCCTGGACAAAAACACAACTCATTCGAACACCTGCGATTTTTACTAAATCATTGATCGATTAACCATGACCGATTGTTTTTATAAAATAACAACTCTGCCACCCTTATTCTAAAGTCCATTTTCATGTATAGTGAATTTGCGGGAATAAATTAACGTTGGTTTTATGTGTCAATCAGTATGGATGCATCCGAAGGGGTGACTCTGAATACAGAAGTTGATGGTTTTCAATTTTGAACGTGATGGATTGTTGGCTGTTTGTATACACATATACAATCTGTGTAAATTAAATGAAATGCTGTTGGTTGGAAAGCGCATCGTTTGAGACCGGCTGGACCCATTTAGATGGAATAGTTCAAATATGGCTCAAATATGATAATTTGAAATTGGAATGTTAGAAAAAACTGAATTTTAGCAAATATTGACAGCTAAATATTAAATTATGGTTATAATCCAGAATATACATTATTGTGCAAGCCGTTCCCGTAGCCCCAGCAATAGGCGTCTAGAAGGGACCGTGGGGTTTTTAGCCGGTAAAAATCCGGCATAACCCGTCCAACATCCCCAAGGGGGGGCGGGTACCAATGAAAGTTTTCCCCACGAAAAAAAAATAAATTAAAAAAGGATATATTGTACATTATCATGGATTAATACATTGGCTACTTTTATCACGGAAAACTGCGGGGCGAAGATTGGCGAATAAATCATAACCACCTTCTTCGTCATTAAGTAAAAGAACAGAACAGTTTTTCCCCATCAGCTAATGATGAAACGATACTACATTGTTATCACGGAACTGAAGATAGTAAACAATGTGCGTATTTACATAATTTCCTTCATTTCTACCCGCATGAAGCGATGCATACAACAAAAACGACCTTGCCGCGATTATATGAGTATTTATGATTTACGTTTCCCATAAACTCACACTTACTTTGTTTGACGCAGGTATCATTTTAACCGACTTCGAAAAAAAAATGATTGACTTTTTTTTGTTCTCCATTTGCGAAGAAATCTTGTAATATTTCTTCGCAAATTGGGGGCTGAGATGATTTTTGACCAAGGGGATTCAAAAGGTACTCGTCTACGGACTTTTTTTTGTGTTTGTGATAGAACTAGCTGAGGATCCACCTGGTGATGACAACAGTGATAAGACTCAAATTTGACTTGATTCGTATTACTTGGACAACTGGACCCCCCCAAATGGACTTGAGAGTCGAGACTTTGGTGTTTGTGTGTGTGTATATACTCGTATGCTACCTGCGATAGGTATTTCTGCATTATGTATATCTTTGTATAAAATGGTGAACTAAATAAGAATAGAATTGTCAGAAAAATAATTATTCATCCACACTTTAAGTTCATTAATTTAGTTAAAAATCTTCCGCATAATTTGGCTATTTTTATCATGCAACCACAATTAGTTGGAGCTATTTAAGCCACACCTTCATTAATATAACCTTCTAATACTTAATGGTGCTACTTAATTGCTAATAAATTAACCGACTACAACAAAAGGAGATGGTTCTCAATTAGGTTTCTTTTGTATATTTGTTAGGCTATATCTTTATCAATTGTGAATTAATGAATTTTATTTTAATTTGATTGGATGAATCTTCAATCCTATGGCAATTTTATAGAAAAAAAATCCGTAAATAATGATAAATTGAAGATAAATTCATGTTGAAATATTATTTAATTTTTAAATAATAAATAGTTAAATATTCATGGAATTTTCGCAAAGTGCCATCTAAGCATATCTTTTACTATAGGAACGAGATAACTAATACAATACTTATTCAGTACTTTTTTGGTAAATACATACATATATTATTTATTTACAACCAGTCACAGAACAAACATCATGTTCGTCTCTCTAGTCCTGGGTAGGAATCGAACTCACGACCTACAACGCAGATGGCAGAACTAACTACCAACTGAGCTGTGAAGTATTTGAATTAATCTTTAGCAGATTTACACAGTACCTAAACATCTATAATGTTAATTGTAAATTTAAACCAAAAAATGTGATGTGCAGTAATGTGATTTTTGGCAATAAATTTCTTTTATTCTTATCAATCTCATTTTATTCTGTAAATATTGCATCTGATGACGATTAAAAAATACAGTCATTTGAAGGCCAAGTAGACACAAAACAGACAAGGTTCTCTTAACCTTTGGATACGGAACCTTAAAATAATATGAACCTATAGCGGTACATTCATCAGTTTTAATTAAAAGAAGGTATCAGGTTGACTGATAATGCTAACAAATTCAAAACAACCCATTACTAAAGTTCAGTGCTATGATTCATAAGTCAATAAACTCGAACAAAGAGTCAGGCTTATCGGCTATTCCACAATTAACAAGCGCTTTGGCAAAAGGTTGTTATTGGAAGCTGGCTTAAAAATATCATGTCTGTAAATTTAAGGTAACATAGCGAAGTGAGTCTTCGTACGGGCGCGTGCGGGCCGCGGCGTTTTGTAATATACTGAATTGTACTAGATGCTGCATACAGCAGCGTCCTGTACGTGACGGTAGCGTGGAGTCGCCTAGAAAACGCTGTAGAAAACGCTGTCCATGAATATTTATTTATACATTTAATTTGCTTATTGGTTAGCAATGAACTCATCACATGTTACGTTTACTTTACCATAACGGTTTATTATCTATTATTTCGGCTCTGTCTATCCTTTAAAGGAAAAGGCGTAAATTTGTTGTAAATTATTTATATAAATTAGAACTCTAACCACACAGAACCAGCAATAAAATGGTTGATCCATTTACGTAGTTAATTAATAAAAAATAATGAGATTAGTGCAATAACAAATTACAGGAAAAAAATATTGCGTATTTTTAACATTTTATAAGATTCTGGATTAAAACATAGGCTAGATTTTATCCTGAAAAAGTATTTTATTTCAATAATTTAGTAGTTATAGATCCTCCCCAACCGAAGTATGAAAAGACCCAAGTCGCACGCCGTTGCGACCCGAGAGGGTGATGCTACGTCTCATGTGATTTCACCGGAACCACATCCTTCCACCGGAACACAGCATTGCGAGAGCGAGCGGCAGATAACCAGTGGAGGCAGTACTTCTCCGGGCGAACTTTACAAGCTCTACTGCTACTTTTTGTTGCTATTTTACTACCACCCGGTTACGTATTCCAAGGGTAGTATACGGATGCAAGCAACTGGACCACAAGACAAGAGAAATAAGGTTTTTATGTCAAATTAAAATCAGTGAAGTTCAGTAAATATTCGTTGATCACTTTAAAGGAAAAGATAATTACTGACTCTATAACTCACGTCTGAATGAATGTGCTGAATTTCATACAGAAATTTGCTACTCATAATTTTCGCTTTTGACTTGAGGCATTCATAAAAGTGAGCTTTCGTTATCTAAAGCAAACAATATTATGTTTTCCAGCTCATTTGGGAGCGATAAACCCGATTACATCATCTTGCTTTACTTGTCTGTTGATGTTCATTCTTGATGCAATGATTTCAATTTTAAATAGATGCTCTTGTTTTAAATTTACAGGTGTCGATAGTACTGATTAATTAATTCTTATTAATAAAAGACAATAAAATGCACTTAAGAATTGGCTTATTGAATTATTGAGAAATATTTTTATTTTGAATGAAAGATATTTCAATAATAGAAATACGTATTATTGACATGTTGATGATGATTTTTTGTGGGTTCGATTCTCAATCAATTATCTGGGTGTATTATATATATATATTTAAAAAAGTACGTAAAAATATTCTTTCAGTTATTATGGGGCTAGATTATTTTTTAATATTTGTAAATATAATAATACTTGCGGCTAAGTTCGATCATAAAAGCACTTTCACCATTTAAGAAACCGTCAAACAGTAGCGCATATGCGCTGCTGTGTTCTGATGAAAAGGTGCGGGTGGCGGTGAAATTACAGGCGCACGAGACGCTACAACCCCGTCTAAGAGCAACTTGGGTATTTTAATACTTCGGTAGGGGACGTTTTAAGTATTGCCGCCACTATCCATACATACAAAAAAATGGATGTATCATTCAAAACATAATTTTAAAGCCCATGAAATAATTTCTCTAATTTTTATTGCTATTTCCCTCATATCTTAGACAAGCATTGATCCACATTGTATTTTATAGCGTCAAAAACATAATAGATCATACAATGTTTTTTTAAGTAACGGTTATAACGAAACGTGACAGATGGTTTATTGCCATATTTAACGATTTAAAACACAATCAAACAATAGTGTTGCCAGTTTAGTGCGATTGTAAATCAGTGGCCACATAAATTTGTATTGATTTATTTCTTTCTATGCTGAGAAAATGTTTAGATTATGGTTTTATTTGACACAGCTTGCTTGAAAAGATTATGCTGAATGAAATTTCAGTGCTCGAAATTGTGTATAGTTAAATATGGAGTTCCGTACCCAAAGGGAGTTTTTAATGTGACTGGAAGGGCCGACACCCTTCCGGTGTTAATTGGTTACCGCCGATGATTAACAACAGCAATACGACTTAGGTCCTCCCTTAAAGCGGTATGCAAAGAACCATATTGCATCGCCTTGCGCCCGACTATTGGAGACCGGGATATCAAGCGCTTGTAACTTCACTGGCATCCATACCCTTCGACGGGAACACAGAGCGCCACTGGTTGGAATTATTTCTTCGGATGAACCTGAAGTTTCTATTGCTACCTTGGGTTGTTCCTCGTTCACCACCAGGGGGACACGTGTAGGTCCCCTAAGAGCACTCAGCACCGGACGCGAGCAACATAGTCTCCTAAAAAACTTTGAAAACCCTATTCTTTCTTTTATATAACTTTTATTTGTCGGTTTGTCTGCGAGTTTGTGTCACCTGTTAACTGACTTGATAAAAGGGAAGATGTACTCAGTTTGGCAGTATGTTTTAATATGTATATTCCTTACGCAATCTCTTCGCTTTTAGATTGATATATTTTCACCGGGGTGGTCCCATAAAAATATATGAGAAATTCCGGCGTAATATAAGTAGGTAAACGAAAGTATTGAAGATGGTTTATTCGATCAATCAATTATTATCGTTAATCGTGCGCCTTACAACATTAACTATATTTAATTAAAATACTTGTCAAGTACGGTAATGCTTTCTCTATTTATTAATAGTCATTGGCAACATCAGTGGCAACAATTTTTGGCGTCTTCAGGTAGGTACAACAAATTTATGTTAATATAAGCATTTATCACGTACAAACAAATAGACGGTCAATTTGAACATTTTGAACTGTTTTATAAATCTATTCCTTTGTCGTGAGAAGTGTTTGACGATCGCGCATGAGTCACCTGCGCCGGCGCATGCTTTATACAAGCTGATTGTATATCATTCCTTACAGTATGTGCCATACTGAAAAATATCAAAAAAAAAAAAATCTATTTAAAAAATATTTTTAGTACAGAATTATCGATTTGTAAGTCTGTTTTAATAGTTATTATATTAAGCTGCTATTTGCATTGTTTATTGTCTGTCCTAACTGTTAAGACCTGATCTGTCAGATAGTAGGTAGTTGGTTGAAATTTTCACAGAATATGTGTTGTGGCGAATATTGATTATAAAACATGCAATTTTTCGAAATAAATTCTCTATATGCGAGTCAGTATTACACTAATTGGTACATCGTAAAATTTGTCAACATGTCAAGTAAAGTGGCAATAGGATTTGCGCAAAGTTCGCCCGGAGACTACCTCTTCACCTGGTAATCTGCCGCCAAGCAGTGGTGCACTCGCATTACTGCGTTCCGGTGGAAGGGTGTGCGCCTGGTTTGATGACGGGCAAAACGGAGTGCAACTTGGGTCTTCTAATACTTCGGTCGGAGAGGACCCAAGTCGTATTCCTGTTTCTAAGTTGTTGAAAGCGGCGTTCAACTTGTCCCGTCACTTTTGTTAGATACAAAAAGATGATAAATCTTGTAGTACGTCGATTGAAACTTTCAATAAAGTCTTCATGGACCATTTACGACGTGTTCACACAAGTTCAAACACAATTTGTAAAGTTCACACAGACAGGACGTGTGTCTAGTCTGTGTCAAACCGAGATTAGCGAGATTAAACCAATATTGCATTTGCTGGATAGTGATGTGATGAATTTGTTTTTTTTTTTCTAGGTATTGGATATAAACCTTTTGTTCTGTAAAATGAATGACAAGCTTTTGGTTATTTTTTCTCTTTGTGTATACGATTTAATTTATAGTAGATTAGCTGAGCCAGCGTTACACGCGGTCAGCCATCCTAAGGGAACACAGCACTTTTTCGGGATCAAAAGTAGCCTATGTATAGGATAGGATATAAGCTATCTTGTTACCAAATTACATACAAATTCGTTGATGTGTTTGAGCTTGAAGGAGTAAAAAACATACACACACATACAAACTTTCAATTTTATAATTTAGTGTGATACAAATTTAGTAATAGTAATGTTTGCTTTGTATTCAATTAAATAAATAATCATTAGCATTTTCACGTTTTATGACGGACATCGCAAAAAGAAATTAGACAATCGGTGGCATTAGTCTTTGTTATGTCTTAAAAAAAAAAACAATTTTTATATCATAAATTACGTAGTCACGCATATCACTATTTTTTTTAAATAGCATCTCAAAATTGGAGCATCCTGTAGCATTATCTGATGCAACAGATAAGGCGCGTACACACTGGCCGTTTTTTCATCGGTGCCTCCCCGTACCGTTCTACTGCCTGTGACTCATACTGTGGGAGTGCGGACAGGAAACTGTGGGGACGCTATTTGAATGAGAAATTTCCGTTTAACCACATCTAAAATGCTGAAATGTAAACAAGCTTGTCCGCACCAGCGTCTCTGCAGTGGGAACATTAGATGCTGGTAATATTCGTGAGCATATGATATATAACGAGACAATACACATTACATAATTTCATTAATATTTTGTTCAGCATTAATTATGTTTGCAGATCGTGGTGGCCCAGGTCACAGACTTTCAATCTGAAGGTTGCTGGCTTAAACCCCCACGTGCACCAATGAGTTTTTCACACGAAAAATGTATGTGCGCAATACCACGTTCTGAAAACGGTGATGAAAACATCGTGAGGAAAACCGGCATGTTTTAGAACAAAAAATTCGCAGACATGTGACATCTACCAATCCGGATTAGGCCCGCGTGGTAGATCAAAGCCCATTCACTCTCAATTATCGAGAGTAGGCCGGTGTCCCTGCGGTGAGAACATTAGAGGTTGATACGGTATACACTCCTGTCTTTTCCCGCCATCTGCTTTGATTAATAAATTATTTCCTACTCCATCGGTTTTTTGTTCTTCCGCTCTGTTGACCAAACTCGAGACGACGTCTTCAAACCTTTTTTTAACTATTTGACGCCGAAAATATTTAACTCCTAAACGATTCAAATTATAATTAGGGCCTTTTCAATCGTGAAAAGCAACCACTATTTTATGATTTAATTTTGTCAACATTTCAGGGGAATGTCTTCCGTATATCTTTACACTTAAGAGTCATTATTGTTTTAGTGGTTATTTTGATAATTTTGCTCTTGAAATTGCTTTAATTGACCAGACAATCTTAATAATGAGACCTAACTAACCGAACGACGCATACGAGCAATGGCTGTAGTCTAGATTTTACTAATGAAATATACTCTGTTCAACGCGTTAATTCAAATATAAGCTTTAGTAAATGACCTAACTTTGTCATAAAAATCATTGTAAAAGTTGCATTGTTCTTAATCTTTTGCGGTAGTATATTATGAACTGATGGACTGATTTTGTATACCGATCTACACGATTTGCTATCTGGTAAATTAATTTGAAGGGTCTGCCCTTGGAATTAATTTACCGTGATGATTATTGATGATTTAGGCATGATGTTTAGCACCTTGAACAACCCTCTATAAGTCCATAGGAAACATCGGATGGCGAAATCAGCTAGAGAGATGAGAGGCATAGATCCTAAAAATCATTTTTTTAAATCTTTCTAGCTATATGTAAAAACAATTGCTGTTCGTTATTCTAACTAAAACTCGAAAGCTTTATATTTCTTATATGATATAAAATAATTCCTTTGAATAATTTAAGGGGAAAGTCGAAAATAGGGAAAAAGTGTTTTGTTTTTTTTATGGAATTTTGAATTAGGACATGAAATTATCTTAATATTCGTATTAGCGAGATATTTACCATGATTTGTGAGTTTTGTTGTTAAATATCTCGGTAACACGAATAATAATGTCCATAACAATGACTGTTTAAAAAAAAAAAAGAAATTATCTGTCAAGTCAGTTAGTAAGTAATTAATACATTTTGAAACCGCTGATGAGATGTGTTCGCTTTCGATCAGTTGGTTAAGAAATGAGATTTGTGATCCAGATGACCAATATTAATCATAGTATGTCGTCTATTGTTATCGTATGGTTACCTACTGGTTAAACTTTTTCATTTTATTAGTCCTATTGAATTGTGATAATGCATTTTGAAATGTGTGTGGTTTGTAGTGACGTAGGAGTTTCTTTTTTATATTATGTATTGGTGTATAGAAAATATATAGTCAACATTCTTTGGCTATTATGATTTGTTGTGCCAGGTTCCTAGTTAATGATGAAAGAATTATAAAACAGGGTTATAGAGTTCAAAGCATGTTCTACTCTCGTTTGTCGGAAGTATCCTTGACTTTATTAACTACAAGCGACCCGCCCCGGCTTCGCACGGTTAGCAAAGCATCAGTGTCGTATCAGAAACTACCCGTGCGAAGCCGGGGTGACTTGCTAGTGTATTATACATATAAACTTTGCTTTTGAAAAAAACCTATTATTAATTAATTCCTATTAAAAAAAACCGCATCAGAATCCGTTGCGTAGTTTTAAAGATTTAAGCATACATAGGGATATAGGGACAGAGAAAGCGACTTTGGTTTATACTATGTAGTGACTATAACTAGCCCCAAACTAAGCATAGATTGTAGCAGAAAAAGTATTTTATTTTTTGTAGACATGTTCATAATATACATAATATAATATAAACCAAACCCGCTACTAATTTATTATTCGTAATAAATATCCTACAAATGGTGCTACCATTTGAAAATTAGTATTTTATACGATTAGCGATTTTATGCTAATCACCCAATGATCGCCGGAAATGAGTCAATGTTTACATTTTTTAAAGCCCGATCGATACTCCAAGTGCGAAACCTGTCTGTTTGGTTGCATGACTCAATGTGTCATCAACATGTTGAAGTCTTGGCCTAGAACCAAGTTTTCAAAGTATTGCATCATATTCTGTCCTGTTGCTACGGAATCTTTTCACACGTTTAAACGGGGAGCCAGTTCGCAACGGCTTCGTAGTTTAGTAGGTAGTAGCCCTGCCTTCGAGGGATCTCGAGTTCGATGCCCGGCCGAGGCACACTTATGTGAGTGTTAGCTTCGGGTCTTGGGTGTTTGTTCATGTGCGGTATGAGTGTATAAACGTTATGTTAATTCCGTAAGAGAGTAACCTTAGAACCCATGACCCTGGGTGTTGCGAAAGGAGCAACCAACAGCAGTAGAACTTGCGCCAAGTTCGTCCGGAGAGGTATTGCCGACGCATCTGGAATCTGCCGTAAAGCAGTAATGTGTACATTACTGTGATCTGTATACAGCCGTATGAGATATGTATCGTAATGTATGTATTCTCAACGAACCGATTTTTTTTTTATGTTCTTTTATAAATAAAAATCAACTAAGCCACGGAGTCGTCAAATAATACAAGCTTTAACAAATTCACACTTGCCTTGTCTATCCAGACATTCGATGCAGCCAATTTTCGGGGGCCATTAGTGCATTGAAACTGCAAATTTAATCATCCCAAACTCCAACTTGGAAGTGAACCGTAGGTTACGGTACAATACTGCAGTAGTTGATTAGTTCTGGTTAGTTTAACCGTCAGTTATCGAGTTTGGCATTGGAACGTGTCTCTGTTGGAGTTAGTTGATCGTGTTAGTTCGAGATAGGTTTTAAGGTAATAAATGTTGAAGTTTGAGTAAGGTGCGCTCCGCAGTGTTAACAGCCTACTGTTCCCACTGCAGGGACACCGGCCTACTCTCGATAATTGAGAGTGTATGGGCTTTGATAGCACGGGAGCCCAATCCGGATAGGTAAATGTCACATGTATTCACATTGTTATAATAGTTCTGACACAAGCCGGTTTTCTCACGATGTTTTCGTTCACCGTTTCGAGAACGTGGTATTGCGCAGATAAATTTTTCAAGTGAAAAACTCATTGGTGCTTCTGTGGGTTTAAACCAGCGACCTTCAGATTACAAGTCAGCGTCTAGCCCCTGCGCCAACACGCTCTCTCAGTGAGTGTTACCTACGGTTGACCATCTTAAGGGAACACTGCAGTTTTTCGGGATCAAAATAAAGCTATCCTGGTACCAAGTTTTATTCACTATCATTTTTTATTTCCATAGCCGTTGAGCCGTTTGAACGTTAAAAAGTAACACGCAAACACACACACACACTTACAAACCTAAGAACTTTTTCCTTATTTAATAATAGTTTGTTTGTTTGTGTTACATGGGTATTATTGTGAAAAAAACACTCAATCTAACACACAATGGTTGAAATTTGTTTACAAAATTTCCACGTTGATTTATAGAGGAATTATCCAAATCGGTCTAAAAGAAAACGTATAGACGAATGGTGAACCTAGAACCTCGATCTTTTTTATAATTATTAATAAAAAGAAAACAAATTAACATTTTAAAACGTAAAAGCGACTGTTAAAATATGTTTAATTAAATGTTAATTTAATTAAGTTTGCACATGCAAAGGAAACCAAATTAATACTAATTGCCCCGTAATAAGGACTTATACAAAGCTTAATGAAAATATTTGTAACAATTATTTACAAATGAAACCCAGAAAACAATTAAAACTTCTTCCCCTGCCTTTTTGTCGCAATTTGGTGGTCAGCGGGAAGGCATATTCCTGAGGGTTCCGTATGAACCTAAAGCGTACTTCCGTAGGGTATAACCTGAGCCGTATTTCGGTTATCTAACACTTAACATCAGATGAGATGTCAACTCGTTAAGTCATTTTATTGCATTCTAGCCATTTTTTTTTTTCAAGATATTGTCCGCCTGGAATTATACAATTGTTTAGCGCGATTCTTTTTTTTTTCTAAAATAAATGTTAATGTGGACTCTACAGTAAAATCTGTGAGTTACTATAAAAAGTAATTCACAATTCTAAAATCAGCTATCTGCCAGTGAAAGTCTCGTCAAAATCGGTCCAGCCGTTTCGATGATTAGCCGGAAAAAGCAGTACGAAAAAGATTTAATAAATTGTAATTTTTTTATATATTACTACCGTTTATACATTTAAAATACGTTTTTACAATACATACAGACACTTCAATTTTATCCATTTGTATAGAAAAGAACAAAAAAGTACTGACATAAATTGAGTTCGCAGAAAAAACGTTTTTTAAATATTGTACTTCGACTACTATACAAACTGCATGACTTGCTTAGTATGCATAGTTTAATATAATGTTAATAAATAATAAATAAATATAATGTTTATTATCCTTCTCTTTTCTGCAGCATTGTTCGGACCGGTTGAATCCTTGTTCAACCTAACTATTCGGAGAAAAATAAAGTGATTTAATGTATGTATTTGCAAGCTTGTTTCTAGAGAACTCTTGGTAACATATCTTTCAAACATTGGACGGATTCATTTTGAACATTGTCCGGTAGTGCTAATTAAAGGACTTTGTACCCACTTAAGTCAAAATTAGGGTTCTGTTAGACAGAGAGGTGTAATTAGTATGTTGATTGAAAATTTGAAGGAGTTGTTCAGTAATTTATAATTAAAAATAAAAAAACTAATATCGTATTCAGATTAAAAATATTAATATTATGATTAAATGTCAAAATGAACATAAAACCCACTAGATTTATTCTGTGAATCTGAGTCTTTCATATGAGTGAATCGAAGAATTCGTGACCGGGCACGCTTTTTTTTTTTGAACGTTATTCTCGGTTCTTGGGTGGTTTTTCTTGTATTTCTGTGTTTGTCCATGCCATCTGTAACATAAGGAATCCTAGGGGTATGAGTGTGTAAACGGATGCAAGTGTAAACGTATTTTTTTATATACCACGAGAGCCCAAGCCGGGTTGGCCAACGGCGGAGAAATCGGAGACCATACATCAAAAAAATATACCGTAGAACATAGAACCTTCTTTTTTGGAGTCGGTTAAAAATATATTCAGGGAAGGTTCACTGCTATACCATTCTCTTTGGAGGAAAAAAGGAGCTTAGTTCAAATTGTTTGATATATCAAGTCACTTAATAAACAAATTTACCCATCTGGTGATTTGTCTGATATACTATATCGTTATAAAACCCTACTTAAACCAACACTGAAATGGATATCGTAAGTGATACAATGGAACATATTGTGTGCTTTATTCCACATCTATCCTACTACTATTATAAACGAGAAAGTTTGTAAGTATGGATGGATGTTTGTTACTCAACGCCAGAACGGCTGAACGGACCTGGATGAACGTTGGATAACATAATTAATTATCCAAATCAGTTCAAATTTGGCCAAAAATCGCTGAACAATATTTTAACAATGATAAATCATATACTTTAATTAGAAACCTCCCGTTTTTTTTAAGTCTGTCAAAAATATTGTCCGATCACAAAAATTCCTAAATTTGGGTGGCTTTTTGTACCAATTTCCTTATTATCTGTGGTTTTCCTAATAGCCAAACTATTTCCCTAAAACTAGGCGTGCCATCGCCTTGAGCTGTCAATGAACATACCATGATTCACTCTGCCAATAATTGGATTTCATTTCATCAGCCTGCCGTGGACAGAGTTACTGAGCGAAATGAAGAATGTGTGAGTCATAGCAGTGTCCTACTGTAAAGTTTTACATAACGAATCACAGTTAAAAATCGTTAGTTCTTTAAAACTACTTTGAGAGGTAATTTTTTTTAAATATTCCTTATTATTTATCCGTACCAGCCTCTAATGTTCCCACTATAGGGACACCGGCCTACTCTCGATAATTGAGAGTGAATGGGCTCTGATCTACTACGGGAGCCCAATCCGGATTGGTAGATGTCACATGTCTTCGAATTTTTGGTTCTAAGACATGCCGGTTTCCTCATGATGTTTTCCGTCACCGTTTTGAGAACGTGGTATTGCGCAAATAAATTTTTTCAAGTGAAAAAACTCATTGGTGCACGTATGGCTTTGAACCAGCAACGTTCAGATTGAAAGTCGGCGTCTATGCCCTTGGGCCACCACGCTCCAATTATTTATGTCAAACACAAAAATAGTTTCTACCTATGTCCGATAAAAAGATCTTGGACAACCAAGATCTTTTATCTTTTTATAGGGGCGCAGATGCAGACTTTGAATTTGATGGTCAATGGTTCAATCCGACCCGTGTACTCATCAAAAACTCATCCAAAAACACATAGGAGTTTTTCATTTGAAAAAATTATGTACGCTATTCTACGTTCTCGAAACGGTGAAGGAAAACATCGTGAGGAAACCGGTATGTCGCGTTCTTAGAAAGAAGGCTTTTACGCTCCAAGCGCGGTTGCCATTAATTTTCTCAAGGCGTTCCTTATCCCAACGTCTTCAGTTAGGCAATATTTTTAGTAATAAGTTTTGTTGGTTGTAATCTACCAGTCGAGCCTAAATCAGATCTATGTACACATCATTTGCTAATTATTTTTATTCTTAAGTTATCACATTTAACATAGACTTAAGCTTGATTTTAAATAAGGTAATCCCATTATTGTTTAACTAGATAAAATGCATTTTTTATATTCGAAACAATGTTTCTTATGTCCAGCTTCCTGTTCCAGGGATACTTAAAAAACTCTAAAGGGTTCCCTTTGGAGTTCCTACATGCACCCCCTGGTGGTGCAAATGAGTAACGTAAAGATGCAGTAGAACTTGTGTTCGTCCTGTGAAATTCCCATCAAAAATAGCCACGGAATTGGACTTTGGGTAAATTTATCCTTTTTCATCTGAAAATATTATATTGATTTTTATCTTGGGTCGCATTCTGAAGATTCTCAAGAACTTAACCAAAATTTTAAAAGAAACATTTAGTAAACGTAAAATTATAAGCGAAAAAACCGTTTGGGCTGTCACAATTTTGTTAAGCTGCTTAGGTACTGGGGGGTCCAGTTACTCGCGCCTGTAGATGAGAATCCTTTAGTATCCCTACACGTGCCCAATGGGTGGTGCCAAAAGAGCAAAGAAAAGTGCTACCTTCACCAAGCAGTGGTGCATTCGCATTGCTGTGTTCTGGAGGAAGGGTACGGGAGCCGGGCCAATTACATGCGCATGAGCCGTAACATTCCCGTCACAGGTGACGGATGGAACGTGGTGCAGCTTGGTCGTCTAGAACCTAAGCCGTATTGCTGTTATGGGTGGAGGTTACCACTTAAAATAAGGTGGTCTTCAGTGAGTCAAAACTGTGAGAAAAGGATTTTAATAGGTGTTTCCGTTCATTTCTTCCTCAACTAGTTCTGAACCTTTTTTATTTTCCCTCCAAAGCACTAGTTCTTCAAGTTCCTATGGAATATTACATAAGCGTAATGGAAATCATTATGCTAATGATCGTATTAGTTTAATACGTCTCTATCACGACGAAATCACCATAAATACCTACTTTAATATACCAACCTGCTTTAATACCTACTATTAAAAATATAATGCGCACGCGCTGCTGTACAACTGATATTACTGTAAGCACTAAATATGCCGTGTTACCGTTAGATTATGACTCTAACCGACTTCAAAAAAAGGTTATCAATGCTTTAGTATGTTTTGTTGTGTTTGTTGTGATTTTTTCGCATATTAAGGACCGATTTGGATAATATTTTTTGTTAAAAGAGACCCTATTTTTTAGCCTATACGGAAAATAAACAAATAATTATAGTTCAGTAATAATGTTTATGTAATCTATACAAATAAATAAAATTGAAATGTCTGTTTGTAATGTCAAAAAACAGTGTTTTACTTAATTAGAAATAGAATTAGTCCTGCCTGTCCCGGGTTCGATTCCAGGCCGGGGCATAGTTTGTGTGATGAGCATGAAGTTTGTTCTCGGGTCTTGGGTGTCTGTCTTGTCTCCATGACATCTGCGGCACAGGGAATCCTAGTGTAGGGTCTGTAAAAGTTTTTTTTTATTTTTTATCTTAGTTCGTTTCCTACTCTGGACAAGCATTTGTGTCACGAACATAGATGCCTGTTCCGTGTCGTTTTTTCGTGTTTGGGTGTTAATATTAATATTATGTATGCACATAATATATATTAACACCCAGCGACGAAAAAATGTTATATATGTTAGGTATTCTATCATTTATCTAGTCCCATAGCTATGCTTAGTTTGGAGCTAGATGTCGCTGTGAATTGTCCATGAATATTTATTTAATGTCTAGATTCGAACATGTCCAGCGACATTTTATAAATGCATTCAAATGACTGCATACAAAGAGACATTGTGCTTTATCTATGCAACCCGATATGCTGTCAAGGACTTTTTGATAAAAACTAGTTACAATATTGTCATTGTTTAAGAGACTAATGGTGTGGTGTACGAAGCGTTATTTTGAATTATGGTAGAATGTTTACAACTTGGATGGGTGACCATTTGTGATTATGTGGCCCTTGACAACTTGTTCTTTCAATTTCGCAGCTCAATTGGTATTGGCGTTCGCGCTGTTGGGTTCGATTCCCACCAAGGAAAAACATTTGTTTGACGAACATAATGTTCGGTGTTTGGATTAATAATTTGTTCCAGCTGTGTTCCTTAGGTATGTACAATTTGATTCCCTCCACGTACCCCCTGGGTGGTGCTAAAGGAGCAACCAAAAGTTGCAGTAAACTTGTGACAAGTTCGTCAGGAGAGGTACTGTGCAATCTGCCGCCAAGCAGTAGTGTTCGCATTACTGTGTTCCGGTAGAAGGGTGTGGGTGCCGGTGAAATGGCATGCGTATGATGCGGAATTGTCATCCCCGTCTCGGGTGATGGGCGCAGAAGGGTGAGTGCGACTCAGTCTAAGATACAAATCTTAAACTGGGTCACGTTACTTTTGGGGTTGCCACTTACCATCAGGTTGGCCTTCAGCTCGTTCCATCACTTATTTAAATAAAAAAGGAACATCCGTCCATCCATCCAAACTTTATCATTTATAATATATATCAAAAACAAAAATTATACAATATAAAAATTATACTGTGTAAAATGTATGGCTCTGCCGAATATACTCACGAATATACATACATACCTACATGTATGTGTAAAATTAGACGTGTCCAAATGATACTTGAGATCTGAAGGAATAAATGAGTTTGACTTTGACTTTGTACTCATCAAGGAAAAGGCATTATGTCAATATCAATGTTCGAATCGAACCCACTCTTGTTGCGCTTCAGTCCTCTGCTAGCAACACTACGCCGCCTAAGAAGTCGTAAACGTATTCATAATCCTTAAATGACGGTTCAAATTACCCTCAGCAATATTATTGCCCAATTTACATAAAAGGGAACAATGCTATCCAATTTAAAAGCCATAAAACATCCCATATCCTAATTACACTTATTCGCGATCAGCAAGCGTGAAACCTAAATTTCAAATGTCAAAAAATGCATTAATGACTGCAATGATTTTCTTGGAAACAAACTTTTCACCGCTAACACCGATGCTCCAAAGGCCCCTTATTATAATGCAGTTAAAGTTGATAATGTGGATGAAACAACAGACTTTGTAGGAATAAAAAATGATCAGGCCAGAATGGTTGTGCTAATCGCGTATCGCGTATGATAATCTGTTCTCTGAATTTTCGTTTTTGTCCAGAGGATGTATTCTGCAAATAAAATGTTGATTGTGGTTTCGCCTGAAAGGAAATAAATTAGTGTAGTTTTGGTGACTCTAATTGTAAGCCAATGTTTAATAATAACGAAAGTATTACCTAGAATCTAGTAATGAGGAAAAGTAACCGCATGACAGAAGGCGGGTCAATTCATTTTAGTTATTAATTATTATATTTCCTTCTAAGAAGAGGAATGTGTTTTTGTCCGAATTATCCTTATAATGATACTAGCTGACTCGGCCACGCGTTGCTGTGGCTAACGTTTTTTGTAATTGTGACTGTCAAATAATAACAGACATATAATTAGCAATAAATTAAAATTGCGTCTATAATTTGAGATTTAAACTATCTTATCTCTCAAGTTGGATCGAACTGCACATGGTGTGCGAATTTTATTATAATCGGTTAAGTGGTTTAGGAGTCCATTGAGGACAAACATTGTGACACGAGATTTATATATATTAAGATCTTACAAGACAAAAAAAAACTTTACAAGCTTATATCTAGTAAGGAATAATTTTGTTGAATATGAAAAATAGGCTCTTTCTTCTATGCTATTAATATAACCATAGATACAATAGAACAACATTACGATATTACATTAGCTACTTATATTGTTACAAATTGTCATTATAATGTAAACACAATGTTCCCGATGTTCTTATGTTCCCCGACCACTAAGGCTTAGAGAGAGAGTGCGAGAGATCATAGAGTGAATATTTTTCTCTTAGGTAAGCGTACGCACTTTCTATCAAGAGAGATGGCGGCCATACCCATAGCTATTATCATCATCATCCACTTACCCGTTTCTCAATTTATTTAGGATCGGTGCATTATCTCTCTCGCTTCCACACTCCTCAGTCAATCGCTATCCAATAAGTCTCTATTTTCTTTCATATTGTCCCTTACATATCCACCTTTCAATTTTATATGTGTATCTGGAGAAGTACCTCCACCAATACCGTTAACAACAAGCAGTAGCGCAATTGCATTTCTGTGTAAATTTTGATAGGCGTGGGTGATGGTAAAATCATAAGAATAACACACATATCACACATCAGTTAGACCTGACCTGTATCAGAAGGTATTGACCTTCTTGTAATATGGGATTTTTGGCCGCTACGTTGTTTGACGGCCGATTCTCAAATTGTGAATCAAGGCAGGGAAAATCTATCGGGTCAACTCGTATTTATACAATGTCAGGCGAAAACCATAATTGGTTTTAGGTGAATAACTTTGGATCACTTTTATCAGCATAAAAATTATTTAGGTTAACCTTCACTAATTGTGTGGGTTTTATTACATTAGCAATAAAATATGTACCATACATCAGAATAATTCCACTTAGGTGATCTCACGAAGTACAAGCATTAATTGTTTTATTGTTTTGACCCTGTTAGCTCATATGAATTTGAAAAGAGAAAGTAGGTGATAATGAATCACAATGTTTTGCGACGCAATATCTCATGACTGTGGGGCTTTGGTTATGATGAAGGTCAACTCCTCAATGCTGACGTATTCAGTATTAGTAATCAGAATCTTGAAATGCTTAGAGCATGACTTTAATACTGTAAATATATAAATAGTTCTCATTGTAAGTTCACTTTATACGGCAGTATTGTACAATAAGTTCACTATAAACATGAGAAACATTGTTTGCATAGTCTACTGGTTATGATATGAATCAAGTCATTACTAAAAAAGTGGTCAAATGCGCTGCGAACAAGCGCAATGAGGATTACGTTGCCACCACATAACAAAAATTTACACACTGATACTGCTGCACTAGGATTCCTTGTCACAGGTAATAAGGCATGGCATGGACATGTGACATGTGATAAACGCCCAAGACCCGGAAACCCTAAGCTCATCTTACAGGCTGCCCCAGCCGGAAATCATACCCGAAACCCATCAGTTCGACTAAGCTACGGAGCAAAATATTTTTTGTTTACACACACGACTTGCTGCAAAGATTTTCATCATAAAAACAACAAGTTTAAATATTTGTATGTTATGGTTTTTATTATTATACTTTTCCTTAAAATAATCTGACCCAGTCAAATACCAAAAAATCAAAATAATCTAATCAAATGTTAGTCTCATTAATACGTAATTGTAATTTACGCTCAAATCTTCGTCGAAATTGTCGTTTTATTATATAATTTCTGATGTTTCCATATTGAGGAGATCAGTCAAACGTGTGTTAGTAATAATCTTTACAACATGGTTTTTTACATGGCTTGTAACTGCCATCAGTACATAGGTAAGACCTTATCTTCTTTGCCAACGGACAGTCCAACCTTCCGCAAGGGCCATGCACATCTCTCTTGTTCACAAACTGTCCGTGTTGATACTTTCCTTTAATGGTTTCTCCATGTATAAACTGATGCTGGGATCCTCTGTAATCCATTCTCTTTGGACAGTTTGTACCACCACATGGACCTTTCGGGAATCCCATAGAAAGGATAGCTAGTTCACTTTCAGTAAACGGAGCCACGAAGTCATCGTAAATTTGCGGTTCTTCCTCTGGTCGTATAGGCTCTTTAGTTATATCCGGTGCTCCAAAGAAGTATGCTACAGGTGGAACTGCGTCAATAGTAGTGCCTTCCCAGTGTCTCACTACTTCCACATCTTTGAGTTTCAGGTCGTCTGTGAGGTACTTCCGTCCAGGAAGACGTTCCATTTCTGGCAAAGCCACAAAATAGCTGATAATTCTGTTTCCTAAACATGTTAGTCGTATGAAAAATTCAACTTCTCCAGATGCTTTTAAATCTTCCTCACATTGCAAAGGCCTTGTTAGTTCAACGGTATTGGTAACCATCTCTTGTTTTCTTGTGTCTCTAAATTCAGCTTGATCCATGTTAACTGGGTTGAACTCTCCTGCTTTTTGAAGACAATCAAAGAACGATTCATGCCATTCAACAACACAGAACCCTATGCAGTTCATTTCTTGATCTCTATTCCAAACTGTAATGTAAATTGGTGTTTTTCGTAAAAGTTCTTCAAGTTTTGAAGGGCGTGAGAGGAACATTACTGAATTACCGACACCAAAGTATGGTGGTTGTGGCAAAGGTTCTGATGGTAAAATGATTTTAACTGGAACTGCTTTGCCTTTCTTTCCTTTGGGTTTTGGAGGTTTCTTTCCTTTCTTCCCAGGAGGTTCTAGTGGTGGAGGAGCTATAAAGTTATCATGAGCAACATAAAAGTCAAAAAGTGGCAAACAATTCATCTGCATGGTACACGTTTGCATGAACTTCATTTCTTCTTCTGAAGGCATCGGAGGTTCTTTTCCTTTCTTTCCTTTCTTAGGTTTAGCCTCCTTTTTGCCCTTTTTGTTAGCCTCTGCAAGTGCTAAAGCTTCTGCTTCTCGTTTTTTCGCTTCTGCTTCCATTTTGAGTTCGTATTCATCTTTAACCGGAGGTTCTATTTTCAGAACTATCTTTTTGACAAATACCTCAATCATGAAAATTTGCTCCATTTTAGCTGTCTGCAAAAAAAAAAGATTTTTTATTGACTACAACAAAGCTCACTGATGAAAGATTATTCCCACTGAATATAATTACAAAACTGCCCACAAGTATTATCCGTTAGCTAACGGAAACCCAAGATTTATGAAGATACAACAGGATAAAGTACCCTTCCTCACCTCTTAACCTGGGATCATTGACCTCATTCTACCTCATAGCCTAAAGTCATTGACCTACCTTTTACCTGTTCGTGCCAAATTTAATTCTGTGCAATGAGTGTGTAATACATAAACATAATTTTGAAAATAGGTCTACACGGCTAATTTATTTGCATAATTTTGTTGGATGACCGAAATTAAAACTAAAGGCAGTAAACAAAAATTTTGACAATTTAAACCATATTGGTGTTTTTTCTAATATCTTGTCACTTTATTGACACACATTAGACATTACAATCAGAAAAGAGAATTTATTTTTACAGGAAGTTTATTAAAAAAGTTTATTTATTTAAGTTCATTAAGTTTGTTTAACAGAGTGGGTAGAGAGTACTTTTTTTTAGTTGTATTTTGTAGTTAGTTACTTATAGAACATTTTTATAAGATTGTGGTGACGAAGACTTTCAATGTGAAGGTCGATACGCGTGCACCAATGAGTTTTTCACTTTGAAAAATTTACGTGCGCATGTCTGATAATCAAAAATTTCAAAGACATATGACATCTACCAATACTGATTGGGCCCTCGTGGTAGATCAAAGCTCATTCACTCTCAGTTAATTAACGAGAGTAGGCCGTTGTCCCTGCAGTGGAAACATTAAAGGATGATATGAAAAGTAAAAAATTGTCTGACACTGCTCTGCCTTCTGCTCTAGGGCAAACATTTCTGTGACAAACAGATGCTGCGTCTACGTATTTATATGTAAGTATTTACGAAACAGCCGTTTAAGGTTCTGGTAATCTGGAATAGAACCAATGACCGCCGTTTTGATATGAACTGTCCGAAACGCAGTTTTTTTGTGTTGTGAAATTGTTGAGGCAATTTGGAGGCCCACATGATAAATGGTTGCAACCGCCCATAAACAGCAGTACTCAGGTCCTACCTGAATATGAGAAGAATCAATTCGCATCTCGTTGTTCTAGTCACTTTCAAAAAAAAAAACCACTTAATATTTATTTTTGTATATATAGTGTCTTTTGGGGGGTCCAGTTGCTTTCGTCCGACGTGAGAAGATACCCTCAGAGCTCCTACATGTACTAGGTGCTAAAGAAGCAACAAGAAGAAGTAGTAGAACTTGTGATCAAACAGGGGGTATTGCGCAATAATTTAAAATAGATTCTAAATTCAAAACCATTCAATTACTCAAAACAAACTTTACGCCCATCAAGTTGCTGTATTGCGCAATATCATTTCCTCAGCTTCCAAATTCAAAATCATTATTTTGATACTATCAATAACCATTAAAACCGGCATAGTGACTCCATGGTTAAACATACGCTACCTTTTTTCTAAATAACCCCATTTACAATAATGGTCTCGAACGGGATCGGACGAGATGAGATTAAAAAAAAAAAACTACGGAGAGTTCATTCGTGGGGTCACATTTACGCACGCGTAGTGGGGAGCGCCTGCGCAGGACAAGTTTGTTTGCTAAGGATACTGCTTCACTGGAATAGAACTAAGATTGTGATTGTAAAAAATAATAAACTGATAATAAAAACTGACTGAAACTGATGACGGAGTGTCATAGACATAGACACTTATTTATTTGATGATCAGCACACATATACAATACCTATTGACATAACAAATTATAATAAGTTCTGTGCACTCGCATTGCTGCGTTCCGGTGGCAGGGTGTGGGTGCCGGTAAAATCACAACGCATGTAACATTCCCATCTCGGGTGACGCAATGGCGTGTGACTTGGGTCTTTTGATACTTAGGGTCTTACAGGGCGTAAGTCGTATTGGGTGAAGGTAACCACTCGTCCCGTCACTTTGGTTATTACATAAAAAAAGTCCAAGTTAAAAAATAATACCAATCTGGATTGGCATAGTAGATCAACGCCAAACTCTTATCTGTACTCTCACTAGCGAGAGTAGGTCGGTATCCCTAATATTAATATTGCCCGATGTATTCGGACAGTATTTTACAGAGAATAACAATACAAATCTAAGACTCAAATATTATGACGTATCCAGTATTAATCTAATCCAGTATGTCCACGGACATATTGTTGTCTCCCTCGCACGTCGATATTTAAATTTAGAATCGTGTACATTCGCAATGTGCACGTCTTGATGGACATACAATACATAAATTATTCAGTTAATACAACTGCCATACAAAATCTAGGCTTCTAAGAAACGCTTGTATTATTCCTTGCGCGGAATATTTAAATTTGTTTTTAATAATAGTTGGTATAGATATAATGCTTTTGAAAATAGGCGTCTTATTTTTTGAAGGAAAAAGAGTTTCTAAGTCTTAATACTTTTAATAATCATTTTTAAAATTTTTGGCATGGATATTATGTTTCATAAAACGTATACTTAATTATAAAATTACTAATTACTAATGACTGTAGGAACTATAAAATTTCATACCATGGATGGAAAAGTCAAAAATGGAATGGAAAATGGAGTATAATGGAAATGGAAATAGACAGATAGATAAGTCGGTTAAAAAGTAATACACAATAATTAAAATAATGTCCTATAATATGTCATGGGGTCGATTCCCACCCAGGGCAGTCATTTGTATGACGAACATGAATTTTTGTTCTTTGTCTAAGCGTTAACATGTTTGAATGTATTTACAAAATAGCAACCTAAAATTATTGTATCAGTAATATAGTTCCCAAACAAATTAGGCTTAGTTGAGGCTAGATGGCACTGTGTGAAATGTCCATGAATATTTATTTATTTTTATAACATAAATGTAATCAAAAATCATTATTTACGGAATAAAAAGCTTTTGATAAAGTCATAAAAAATTGATAAGTACAGACCTATGTTAAAATTTGTTTTTTTTTTTTTCTGTTATGTTTTCAATATTTCAATAAATTATTATCCAAATATTCAACAAAAAACACACCAATGAAAAATAGTAGATAACACTCAAAGGTACAATTTGGTTAAAAAACTATAATATAAGACCGAACACCAAAAAAATATATATTTTTAAACTGGCAATAACAAAACCAAAATCACAACTACAAAAAAAAGGGCTATAAAATTTTCCGTTTTGCCCTGCGCGGGATCGATGGGAGGGGGGGAGGGTCGTTAGCCCACAGAACCGGTAGCGAGTGCGCATCGAGCAGCTGCGCCTGCGTCGGTAAGGGCGCGGTATAAGGCTTTTGTTTTCATTTTTTTTATATCTCTCAGACGAGCTTAGCTTCGTCAACGTACCTTGAAGAACGGCCGACTTTTGAAGATGAGCGTAAACTAAAACTTATTATTATTATTACTTATTTTGACGGCTCCGTGGCTTTTGGTATTAGCCCTGCCGAAGCGAGGAGTCCCGGGTTCGAATCCCGGCCGGGGCACACTTTGTGTAGTGAGCGTGAAGTTTGTTCTCGGGTCTTGGGTGTTTGTCTTGTGTTTCTGTGTTTGTCTATGCCATCTGCGACACAGGGAATCCTAGTGCAGAGGTACGAGTGTGTTAATGTTGTTGTTGTTGTTATTTATATCTTAGGTTGTGCACCCACTAATTTGAAACATAAAATGTTATACAACGGGCGAAGATAAAAGTCACAGAAAAGCAAAACATGCATATTTTTTCTATTATTATTCGTGTTACCGAGATATTTACCATGATTTGTGGGTTTTGTTGACTCCCGATATTTCGACGCAGTTACATGTGCCATGGTCATGGTCAAACTGCGTCGAAATATCGGGAGTCAACAAAACCCACAAATCATGGTAAATATCTCGGTAACACGAATAATAATGTTGATAACTAGATAGTTTCAAAATTTATATTTTTTCTAGTTATTTTGATTTAATTATAGAACCGATTTTGATAAAATATTTATAAGACCAATCTGAAAGCATATCCTTTCAAACATAAACCGGTTGAGAAATGGCGGAGAAATCGGTGAAATAGATAAAAAAAATATACAGTCGAACATAGAACCTCCATATTTTTCGAAGTCAGTCTAAAATATACCATGGAAATGCATTGTTCCTACTTAGAAACATGAATCAGCTTGTCCACGTAAACCCGTGTGTCAGTGTTGTATGAATATTTAATCGTTCTAGGGAGCCATTTACCTTGATCGATTGTAGATTCATTATAAATGAAGAAATGAGTTTAGGTCAAAATTATTAGTAATAAACAATGATATTACAAAAAACTACAGGTGAAAGATAGCTCAGTAGATAACTCTTCGGAAGTGGTATTTTTATGTCACAAAAGGGACGGGCTAGCTGGATTCCTTGATCTTAAGAGGTTGCCTTCGCCCATAACAACAGCAATTCGACTTAGGTACCCACCGATATGAGCCAAGTCGCACCGCTTTGCGCCCGTCACCCAAGACGGGGATATAACGTCTCCTGCGCCTGTGATTTCACCGGCACCCACACCCTTGCATCGGTAAACAGCAATACCAGAGCAATCCACCCCCAAGCTGCTGCGGTGGATTGCCAGGTGTGGTGGCAGTACCATTCCGGACGAAATTGGCAAGTTCTACTGCTGCTTCGGCACCACCCAGGGGACACGTGTGGGGAATATTAAGGTACTTAGGTACCTGAGTCATATTATTGGTGTATGGCCGGTGGTAACCACTTTACACCAGGTAGTCACCACTTCACTATACTCACACATAAGATTCTAATATGTTTATTTGTGCCAACAATTTAGAAATGTTCATCTAAGAATACATCTATTTGCTACGTCAAGTATGCTGTAGCACTGGTTTTTAGTAGTGCCGTATTGAAATCACACCCATACACAACCATATGAACCTTTACAAATAAAGCTAATATGAACCGGCCCTTACAGATCATCTCACTACAAGTTGTATAGTCTGTAGCGTTGTATAGACTATAGCGTACGTGCAACTTACACTATACCAACACTGGACTGTAATTATTATACATACTTATAGAGGCTTTGTATGTGTGTGTCGTGGTTGTAGGGTCATCTGTCGCTTGGTCGCGCATTGTTGTACGTATACATTGTGATGTAGAAGGAATATGTGTACTAACCGCGCCTCGCGGGGAATCCTACGGGAACTGTAAATTTTTCCGGAATAAAAAGTAGCATATGTGCTATTCCAGACTATAATCTATCCCTGTGCCAAATTTCATCCAGGTCCGTTCAGCCGTTCTGGCGTGATTGAGTAACAAACATCCATGCTTTCGCATTTATAATATTAGCATGTTATGTTACGTTTTTATGCAACTAAAGCGACAGTATGAGCAGACGGCCCACTTGTTTTTAAATGATTACCGAGGCTCTTAACCAACAACAATACGACTCGGTCAGTTTTTAAGCAACTAAGTGCGATACACTCACCCTGATTTAACGATATCCGGCATAAATTACACAATTATTCTGGCAACATTTCCGGATAGATCCACAGATTATAGACCATTAGATCTCACCTGTCAATTTTAGGTAGGTACAATAATATTAGAGAATGGGTAAGTCAAAGACTGTTTGACGTGTCCAAACGATACTTGACGTATCTGAACAATACTTGAGATCTAAAGGAATACATGAGTTTGAGTTTGAGTTTGAAGAAATTGGAATTGCCCGAGCGATTTAAAACTTTCTTTTTAAATCGGCGGGCAACCTCCTCATTAGACCAACTGTCAATTACGTACAAAGTTTTAAGTAAAAATAATGTCTCCCATGGGAGTAAATGTGTGAAGAAACTGATCAAATATGACTGATCGGCTATTAAAAACTTTCTTAAATTAATTTTGTTTAACAAAGTTTACGAGGAAATTGAGTTTAAAAGAAACGCTTTGGAAGTATATCTAATTACAAGTTGGAAAGTATATGCTACAGTTGATGTTTAAAAGTTTCAAATTGTTTTTAAGTGCTGGTAACATTTTTGTGGCGTATTATTAGGTACTTAAATATGAAACCTAACATTCGAAAGTAACGACGACTATAAAGTCAAAATACCAAGACCATTGTCATTTATTTGCGATGATAATGTTATGTGGTTACCCCCACCCATAACAACAGCAATACGACTTAGGTTCTAGCCGACCGAAGTATGAGGAGACACCAGTCGCACCGCGTTGCGCCCGTCACCCGAGACGGAGATGTTACATCTCATGCGCTTGGGGTTTCACCGGCACCGACACCATTCCATCGGAACACAGCAACGCGAGTGCACCACTGCTTGGCGGCAGATCACCAGGTCTGGAGACAGTACTCCGGACGAAATATCCACATGTTCTGCTGCTATTTTTTGTTGCTCCTTTAGCTACACGTATTCTGAGGGTATTCACTAAAACTAAGCATTCTTTTATTTAGCAATCTCATAAATTATTGTTGTCTCCTTTACTCGTATGAACTTGAACGAGACGAACACAAGTTTAGCAGCAACCAATCAATTCCATCGAACAATGAATCTATATTGATTAAAGTAAAACATATTACGTTAAAAGTTGAGTCATAAAACACGCAAGCTTAGAACAAAAACACTGCCTACAAATCAGTGAGGTATTTCAAATGTCCATATTTCAGATAACACAAACATGATTGGCCATCAGCATGCATCAGTATAATGCATAAACGCACATAAAAGTCACTAGTGAACAATATTTTCCATCGTAGCCTATAAATTTTGAGTGTAATCCTAAAATATGGTCCAAGGGATGAGAATCACGCGTGTCTCTTGTGTTTGTGTTGGGTTGCGCGAAAACTGGCTGTAAAATAAGTATTTTTCAGCCGACTACTAAAAAGGAGGTTCTCAATTCGACTGTAGTTTTTAATGTTTGGTACCTCAAATCTCCGACATTTTGAACTGATTTTGGAAATTCTTTTTTTATTTGAAAGAAGATAATTTCAGATGGTGGGTCCATAAAAGAGAATTAAAATCGGCTAAATAGTTTAGTTGTTAAATCAAAATAAATGGCAAACATGTGCCATCCAAGTAAACAATATTACGTTTTTTTTTTTTTTCGTTTATTTACTATATTTCTGCTGTACAGATTTATAATTTAGTATAAGACTTTAATTTTGTTTATTATGCTTAAGTCAATGAATGATCTCATATACTGTTATATAAGTACCTATTAATTATTTTTACTATTTTATTTTTTAAATATTTTCATAAATGTAACGCATAGATATTCTATCTGTTATGTTATGTTTATTTTAAAATAAAGATTTGAATTGAATACTCCTTCTCCCTCTTCCTCCTACAACTTGCACTAACCAGTCGTTAACTTAAAACCATCTGACGCGATGTAAATGAGCCAACTGTTTATTGTTGGTAGTTTTAATTGGAGCTCAAACAAGCGGACTTGAGAAAACAGCGACACCTGTGCGGTACTTTGATTACTGTTTATGAATTGACTTACTGTTTCATTGCTCTACTACTGGTCAAATGGAGGGTCTTTGTCCAGCAGTAAGGTCAGCAGTAAGGTCAATGCAACACACGGAAAACAAAACAGTGTTAAGTTTTTCAGTATTCCAAATTCGAAGATTTGTGCCTATCAGTATCGATCCTGTAGCTGATAACCGCCATTCGCTCATGCAGTCCAAAATATGCCTGAGAAGACAGATTGTGCATCCGAAAGTAGCAATAGAATTGGTGACGCACTTGTCTTCTGCTGCTGCGGTGGGAGGGTGTGGATACTGGTGGAAAAAAAAGCGCACAGAGAAAAATTCACGGTAATTATACACAGCTCCGTCTAGCTCCAAACCAAGCAAAGCTTATACTAAGAACTAATTATATGATAATATACTTAAACAGATTCTTTCTTTCTAAATACATACGTATACATAATTAACACCCAGACACATAACAAACATCTTTACTGGAATCCTCACTGGGAATCGAACTACTACTGCGTAGGCAGAGCGAATGCCAACTGAGATGTGAGGGCAGTCAAAGAGAAATGCAACTATTATGTTTATTTGTTCTATCCATGTCTTCAGGAATGACGCTGAGGTCACCACAACGCCTATACCAATATATTCAAAGGATCCCATTGTATTTATTTGTAGAAGCAACTCCTCAGGGCTCCAGCAGCTTCAACCCTTGTTAATTGACAATCCAAAGCTTGTTGTTCAATAGTTTGGCGATTTATATAAACACTGTTAGCTAAACAGTGGCCGGTGGCGGTTTCTGTAAAGGTAGGGTGAGCAAAACACTCAATTATATATAATTATTAACAATGAAATTGTAATTATAAGTATTTTAATTTAACAAGGGCCATCTACAGCCGCTTTACAACAAGTTTTAGAATACAAATGTGATTGGTTTTGCTCACCTTACCTGTACATGTTTTGTGTTTTTTTATTTTTATTTTTTATCTTAATTCGTATTCGTAATTCGCACGAATTTTAGTACTTAATGTATTGTATGTATTATATATAAAAATAATAAAAAAAACATACATTCGCTAAACTGATTCGATTCCCAAATCGGTATATTCCGATTCTTCGTAAGCAAAATAATCGGTACAACGTCAAAGTTCCAAGTCGAACTCGAATAAAAAAAATATTTACCATTTGCGAATGTTTCAGTGAGAAAACAGCATAACTTCATCATTCATCGACGTTTCCGAGGCTTACTTGATAGTAGCCCTGCCTTTATAAGTATGAAGATGATTTTTCTCGGGTTTTGGGTGTTTGTATTGTGTCTTTTTGTTTAAATCCATGCCACCAGCGACACAGGGAATCCTCCTGCAGAGGTATGTAAGTGTTTACTATGCAAATTGTGTTGCTGACGCTACCGTCAGTCCACAGCTTAATCAATTGCAAAAACACTCAGTACCCTTTTGCATATGCAAACAATATGTCACTTCCATGGCGTCTGAAAACTAACTTACCTACATACTGCTCTGTACAGCTAGCTTTGTTGTGAAGTTATGAGGTTTATGATTGTTATTTAGTAAAATTAAATGTTTATAGGATATTGCAATCGATACGTATGGGTAACATTTGCTAACAAAAGACCTGAGATTTTACTAAAATCCAATAACTTTAGAACATAATTTTAAGTAAACTTTGTGATTAAGTTAAAATCTATACGATTAAAAATATTTGTAAGGATTTTAAGTCGATTTTATCATGCATAATTATAATTTGAGTTACCGAGACATGGTTTGTTTTGTTGACTCCTGATATTGCGACGCAGTTTCATGCGTAATGATACCGGGGAACATGAGATCTTCCAATTGAAAAAAAAAAATTAAAAAGTTTTCGTTCTATACATACAATCATTTCATCATAATCTCAATTTTAACCACCAAAAACCAAAAGTTTGGTTTACTTCCAAACCAAAATATTTTTTGGTTTTTAGCAAATAAAAACTATATTACTGTTACTGTCGTACAAAAACAACGAGACGGTAATCAACTTTCGCAAAATTAATTTTACCCTCCCATTTTAGTTTGCGCAAAATTAGTTATGCAAGACTGAAGTGGTCATCCAAGTCTTCCGCAGGGTTGGAGATCTGTGCAAACATTCATAACAGAACCGGTAATTAGGCTACTGACTTGTGACGTCACAGCAAAGAAACTACAGTATAAATAAGTTTTTAAATTTTCGTAAAATGATTACTACGAAAATTTAAAAACCCCCAACTTGGCGTACCGGTAATTAGGCTACTGGCTTGCGACGTCACAGTAAAGAAACTACATTATAAAAAGTTTTTAAGTTTTCGTAAAATGATAACGAAAATTTAAAAACCCCCAACTTGGCGTACCGGTAATATACCGATGAACACAAACGCCTGAACAGATCTATACAAATTATAGCTAAGAATCAGCTTTCAAATGCTTCGGTCTTAGTTCATTCGTTTGGGAGGTACGATTTCGAAACCAGATACACAGAACACTACAAACTTATAAAACCCCTCTTTACGTTGGGGGTTAATCCATCAAGTTTATCCATCGAAAACATAATTTTTTAATTTTTTTAAAAGTACATCTAAATTTTGTTATAA
Organism: Aplocera efformata; assembly: GCA_921293045.1. Classification (NCBI taxonomy): domain Eukaryota; kingdom Metazoa; phylum Arthropoda; class Insecta; order Lepidoptera; family Geometridae; genus Aplocera; species Aplocera efformata. The sequence goes on from OV121057.1 coordinate 8,369,155, forward strand.
GCGACCTACCCCGGCTTTGCACGGTTGTACAGTGTGCATGACATAGATCGTAATACAATAATTTCGTAGTAGACCATTTTGTGAACGCCAAAATATATGTTTTTAACGACATCATTACAAATCATTGAAATTATCGGCTTTTCTCTAGATACTAAAATATACATATTTTCTGCATATAAACGTAACGGGAAAAAAAATCTTAATCATAGTGAAAATAATATCAAAATCCGTTGCGTGGTTTATAAAAAGCTACCAGAGAAACAGACAGACGAAAAAAGCGACTTTGCTTTCTATTATTAATAAATTAAGGTCAGCAACCCAGTCAGATTATTTTGAATGGAATTGTTCTTCTGGTTTTAATAAACTATGGTTATCCTGGGGTTTAGTGAATGCATTTTTGACTTTGTTTCGGACAAGTGCACTCGTCTTGGATGAAGTCTACTGAAGTATGAAGTAATGTTGTCTGGGAGAGTAGCATAAACAATAAGTCTTATCCATAACTGGAATTTAAGGATGGATTATCTAATAAGTGTTTCTCTATAGAATGCATCGAAATTATCGAAAAACACAAAATTGCGGGTACAGTTGCTCGCGTTCGTATACCCTATGAGTCCCTATAAGTAACCCTTGATGGTGCTAAAGGAGCCACAAAAAGTAGCAGCAGAACTTGTGCCAAGTTCGTCCGGAGTACTGCCACCACACCTGGTAATCCATCGCTAGCAATGGTGCACTTGCGTTACTGTGTTTTGGGGGAAGGGTGTGGGCGCTGGTGAATTTACTGGCGCCATATCTCCTTCTCAGAACGATGCGATTCATACTCTCAGTAAGAGAAGACCTGAATAGTATTTTGATTGTTTGTTTGGTATGGAAACCACTTAACACCAGGTGGGCTTTCAGCTCAATCTGTCAAGGTAACACTTATATTTTTTCCGTCACTTTATAACCTAAAACAAAACTGTTTTTGTGGACAACCAAATCGTTAATGCAACAAAATATGACACAAACACCATCAAAATCTCGTCACACCACATCACTCCAGCCGTCATGTCACCGATGTCCATTTTTTTCGACTTTTAGGGACTTTTTGTTAAAAATCCCATAGAGTTATAAAAATAAATGAGGCTTCGCAAACAGTGGGGTGAGGACAATAGTTAGGTCATTATATTCGGTCATTTGGAGCCATGGTTTCGATTTAAGGGGTATTTTTGAGGGTGGACGGGGGTGGGAATAAATAACCTGTAAGAGGGTTGTCATGGTTTTTTGACAGGTTATATTTTCCTTTTTTGATTTTGTCTTTTTTCTTATCTGTAAAGAGGTAAAACTGGATATGCATTGCATTACTTTATAAATTTTAAATGTATGAAATTAATCTATTCGAATTGCAATTTAGTTTAAATTTAATTAATAAGTCATTCAATTTAATTTAACTTATTTAACAGCTGTCCGCTGATTGAAAATTAATATGTTCAATTTACAATAATACCGCATGAATTGAATGGTATTGTAAATATATATAGTTTTCAATGAAAACTACGATAGAAAACTTGCTTCAAGTATTAGTAATGGCTATTGTATAACAATGATTAATACTAAAGTTCATTATCACTAAAGTTTATGTCAGGATAGAAACTAAATAACTAACTAAGAAATTTATAAGTCAACGATAAATTTGCAACATAAAACCAATATCCTATTATACATTCTATAGTTAAATAGGATACGATGTCTAACCGTAGAACAAAATAGAAATCGGGGATTATCATGTAATTTATTTGAAGTATGTCAACCACCCTTACCTATGAAAATTCATTAAAACGTAATGGTTAGCAAGCAAAAATGTATTTACCATTATCAAAACGAACATAAATTCGAAGCGATCCCGCCGAAATTGCGCCATTCCTGTATCGTCACATTAATTTTAACGATTAAACTCGTATTCTTTGCCACTTGTAAAAACGCCTATTCAACGAGGGTAGACTAAAAAGGCCTATTCTGAGTGTGGTTGTCGTAAAACATAGGGATGTACCATGTAGCCGATTTGGACAATAAAATTGTTTGACTGACTGATGATTAGAGTGATGATTTGAGGAAGGAAGACTTGGACCGCAGAAAGTGGACAAGAAGATCTTTTTTTTATACTCCTGTCCTGTAGTGACGGGACGATCTGAAGGCCCACTTAAGTGGTTATCTCCGCCCTTAGCAACTGCAATATGATACGGATCCTACCGAAGTATAAGAAGACCCAAGTCGCATCCAGTTGCGTGTCTCATGCGCATGGGGCAAAATCCGAAGCTACGTGGCTTAATAATACTTACTGGATGAGTTTAATACTGTAAATTACTGATAGAATTACCACATTTAATAAACTAGTAGCTTATGAAATGTCGACTTTCACCATTGTCCACTTTCTGCCGTCGAATTCTTCCGTCCTCAAGTCGTCACTCTAATAATCAGTCAATCATCTGATCGTCAGTCAATCAGTTTTTGCAACATTTGATAAGTTCAAAAATAAGTATTAGTGAATACTTATAGTGAAAAATAAGTATTAGTGAATACTTATAGTGAAAAATAAGTATTAGTGAATACTTATTTTATAAAAGCGGTTTTTTTATACATATTTTATCAAAATTGGTTCAAACGTTACCTTATATAACCTCATTACCTCTACACCGAGTCGGGGGAGTTTTTATATTTTCGTAAAATGAACTTGTAAATTTAAATAATCTAATAATCGGTGTAATTGCAAACATACAGATATCTCACCACATCACTAGTAAGAATAAGCATTTTTTTACTTCGCCATAACAGGAAAACTGCAATTCTTTCGCTTGAATTGTAATTTTGCTTGTACAATTTGACGTTTAGATGGCTTCTGAAAATTATACGCGGCAATATGCTTGGGTTTAAAGATTTTCACAGTGGAATGAGGCTGCTATTTTATTCTTATATTTTCATGTTTTGATTTTGATCAGCGCTACACATTTCCAGTTTTAGATGATTTGGGGGTCTATGTTGCTTCTGTAGGTGAGTACCCATTGAATCCCTATACACCCTGGGTGGTTCTAAAGGTAAATGAGCAACAAAAAGTAGCCGTAGAACTTGTGCAAAGTTCGCCCGGAGATGACAGATAGATCGATATACTCTTTATAATTCACTACACCTTAAATAAAAAAACATAAAATTGCGAACTAGACAAAATTTATATAAAAAAAGCAATGCACAATGGGCGGCCTTATCACTTATAGCGATTTCTTCAAGGTTTTTTTAGAAAGGCATGTGCCGGTGAAATTACATGCTAATGAGACGTAGCGTCCCCGTCTCGGGTGAGATAAGATATGTAATATCTCAAGGATTTTTTTTTTAATTTTTACTTACCCATTTATCTGTTTAATTTAAACATTTCTAAGAGATGAGTGTTTATAAAAAAACACACACGATTTATAAACCGCAGCAGAAAAGACGGCCTAATTATTTTGAAATTCGCAACAGTCATTTTGAGCTCTACCTCGTAAACAATAAAAGTTATAAGTGAGATTATTAAGAATCATGTTTTTATTGGCCATTGAAATGAGTCGTTCGAGACAATGAGCGTGGGAAAAATACCTGGCTAACTGTACCGGGGAAAGCAAGAAAGATTGCCGATTGTATGCTTATAATATGGGCGGAATGGCAAAATATTATATCTCGAAACTAGAGCATAATTTTAAATTAATTTTTTTTTGTTTGCCTACTTTTGGTTGGTTCATATTTCGAATTAATTCACTAGGTGAGGTAAATTCCAGAGACACTCGAATGCGCAGAGGTCGGCCACCGGAGGGGTTTAGTTCGGGTAAAAGTCCCACATAACTCGGTTGTCACCCCCATGACAACCGATGTATCTGTGCAGATTACCATTCGTCAACAAAAAAAAAAAGTTGAGGTGAATTAGCATAATTAAATACGTGTTGTTTTATTAAGTATTGCTGAAAAAATAATCATATTCTTGATAAATATTACTGTTTTGTTAGTTTAAGGAACTTTAACCTAGTATAGTATTATACAGGCGAAAAGTTTGTAGTATGTATGTGTGTGTGTCCTTTGCACTCGAACGGCACAACGGATTTGGATGAATGTTTGTACCAGGATAGCATATATCCTGGATTAATGCACAGGCTAAAACCACGGGTAACACCGCAGTTTGTAGCTAGTATCGTTATAATACTTAAAGTATGCTCAACGAGAGCGTGGTAGCGGCGACTTTTAGTCTGAAGGTCACTGGTTCGTACCAAAACACGTACCATTGAATTATTCACTTGAAAAGTATATGTGCGCTGTACCATGTTCTCGAAACTGTAATAGAAAACATCATGAGGAAGCCGGCATATCTTAGAACCAAAAATTCGTAACATGTGACATGTGAACACAAAAATTCTGTTCCAAAAACAATTTTAATGTAGCGTCCTAGCATGAGTCATCGAAAACAAAAACTTCATTTTCTGTCTTACACCCGTTTCTTCAAAAAAAGGCGTCGCGTGCGCATCAACAGCTCCGTAATTTGCGAAACTACATACTTACATTAATTCATTTTCGCTCTTACAACCATAACATTAAGATTGTAAATGGTTTAGTACCTATATGACTACCAGGTGTGGTTAATTGGCTGAGTTTTTATGAAAACTGTATGTTCTGAGTCAAGTTCATACTTGCTGTTAATTCAAGCGTTAGCCTAGGTCATGGCCAGGTGTACTTTAACTGTAAGAAATTACTAAGTAATGACGGGGAAATAAATGAATATTCATGGACTTTTCACACAGCGCCACCTAGAAGAATAATAATATATTTATTTATAAAAATGTAGGTACATAATCAGATGTTAATTGTCAGATTTGAAGCAAGCCTCTACATTCTTTCTCATTGTGAAGGCGTGTAAACTTAGTTCCAACTACAAATCAAAATAAAAATAATAAATGAAAATAATCTAACCCCAAAGTAAGCAGCTTGTTCTATAGGAACCAGATAACGAAAAGAACAATAAAAAAATATCGATATATACGAATATATTTCGATATTATAATTCAACTTTTTTAATTAAGTTTGCAGTTTTAAATTTTAAGATGTCTATTTAAATGCACACATTTTTGTATACTTTGTGGAAGATATAACTGCAACACTGTTTTAAACTAACGCAGGAATCAGTTTTACCACTTTATTGTATCACTATATCTTTGGCCATAAACGATTTGAATTTGAATTTGAATATGCGTCAACTTGAGCAACTCTTCTTTATCTTAGTCAGTTAAATATCTACTTGTATATAAATATAATTATTACATGTTTGTTCTTTATAAGTAGCCTCTAAGATTATGATGTTTTTTTTTTAATTTTTATTGTTTTTTTTGTTATTCCTGACAAATAATAAACAGAATATCTACTTGATTACTATTATACAAAATTATTAATATCTGGTTCCTTCCACCTGAAACTTAATAAGATGGATTTAACAGCAATGGCTTGAGTTTAAATAAAGTTGTGCACTATCAGATTATTAAGTACTAGCTGTGTTCCGCGGTTTCACCCGCGTTTTTATCGTTTCCGTGGAAACAGCGCACGCAAAAATAGGTTTTCGATTTTACACCTGTTGTTACAAAATAGCAATTTGATCCCTAATTTTGAAAAAAAAAACATAGCCTATAGCCTTCCTCGATAAATGGACTACCCAACACTGAAAGAATCATTCAAATCGGACCAGTAGTTCCAGAGATTAGCGCGTTCAAACAAACAAACAAACACTGCAGCTTTATAATATTAGTATAGATTATCATCCAATCAAACCATTCGCTTCGTGATCCAAACATAATGTGCATTAAGTAGTTTAAGTCATAACTACTCATAATTACACTGTCAAGGTTTCTATGCATAGGTACAATGTTTATTGCCTATTGTCTTTGTTAGGTTTTAATTTGATGTCTAGATAATGTACTGGTTTGTTTTTACGAATACTAATCGTAATATTGTTGATGGAAATAAAGCGACATTTTTGCAGGTTTTTTTTATATTCTTATCCAAATCTTATACTGAATCGTTACTGTTAGAGAGCGTGGTGGCCCAGGGGCATAGACGCCGACTTTCAATCTGAACGTTGCTGGTTCAAAGCCACACATGAACCAATGAGTTTTTTCACTTGAAAAATTTATGTGCGCAATACTACGTTCTCAAAACGGTGACGGAAAACATCGTGAGGAAACCGGCATGTCTAAGAACCAAAAATTCGAGGACATGTGATATCTAGCAATCCGGATTGGGCTCCCGTGGTAGATCAGAGCCCATTCACTCTCAATTATCGAGAGTAGGCCGGTGTCCCTGCAGTGGGAACATAAGAGGCTGGTACGGCGACTGTTGTCACGGGCAGGGGTCACCACTTCCCCCCCCGTGGGTTCCCGCCTTGTCGGGGCGGGGGGGCTTAGTAACCGTGGCCTGGTCCCCCACGGTGAAGCTAAGAGGAACCCGGGAGGGCCGCTCCTTTAGGCTTTGCCTCTAAGCCGACTAGGAGCGGCACAGTAGGTGGCGGTGCCTTATGGGGGGCACCGCAACTGAGGCGGGCTGCGGTGCTGTATGGGCAGCTCCGCAGCTGAAGGTTAGGGGCCGCGGCGGGAGAGGAGTGCCGGTATTACGGTGTGCCGCTCTCCCTACCTTCCGCGGCCACGGCGGGGTCGCCACCGCTGGATGGCGGACGCGGTGGGGCCGCAGGGGAAGAGGAGTGTCGGTATTGCGAGGCGCCGCTCTCCCTATCCTCTGCGGCCGTAGTGGTAGGCGACGGGACCACAGACCTGACTCGTCGCATGGGGACCTAGGGCGTCTGACACGGGGTAGTCTGACGTCCTATCGCTGGCATGGTCCCCGAGGTGGTTGCGACGCGCCTCGTGTCCTGGCATGTCGTGGCGAGGGAGGATGGCATACATTGCCATCCCATGGAGGGTCCGGAAACGGACAGCTGCGGCGGGATCGCGGATGTGTGTTATAACGTTCCCGTGTTCCCGCCACTAAGCGGCAGAGGAGGACACCGTGGAGTTTTAGTGGGTAGTCCCACATAACCGCTCTGTTTCCCCGTGGCAGGGCGGTATGCTAAGACATTTCTCCACGAAAAAAAAAAAAAAAAAAAAAAAAAGGGGTCACCACTCACCACCAGGTGGGCCCTGAGCCCGTTCCGTCACATATACACATAAAAATAATAATAATAATTACCTTTACCGAAACTTACATTAAAAGTCACATTGAAATCACACGGGAGCACTAACAAATTAAATTGTACAATAACTGTTTGTTTGTCTCGCAGTGATTGATTTTAGAACCACCGGAATTTACAAGCGACGTGGTACAACAAAGGAATTTTAATATTTACGAGGGAATTCCAATGATTTAATTGATGGTTTTTGAAAATTATGGTCTATTTTGTTACGCATATTATCACATTTGATGTACCCTTGGAATGCCTGTGTTGCAGGTGACATGTAAACTATCACATAATATACTACTCGTAGCTTGTTCCCGCAACTTTGTCTGCGAATTTAACTATTAATTAACGCGTAGCACAATTATTCTTTTTTAAATAAAAGTAACCTATGTATATACAATACCTTATAACATTAGCTGTCAAAATCAGTCCAGCCGCTTCAGAGATTAGCCGGAACAAACAGATATTATACAGATAGACGGACAGAGAAAATGTGGAATATGGTGTTCTATCAGTAATCTGGATCCCATGGTTCAAGCTATGCTTAGCTTGGGACTAGATGGTGCAGAGAGAAGTCAGAGAATAAAAAAAAATCCCTTGAAGTTACCGATGGGATATCAGACTATATATTATTCTAAAAATAAATTTTAAAAACAAAACAAAGTCATTGCTTCGTCCCTTAATGATTTTACCTATTATCCTAATCTTAGGATCGCATAATAAAGTCGTAACTACCAATAAAATATTTTATACCTTCAAGAAACAGGAGTCGGTAGATCGATGACACTCAACTTTTTTCAGACCACACCATCCAAAACACCACGACCCGTGTCATTCCTTACATAATCTTCTCCCTCATTGACTTTTGTTCGGGGTTCAATGTCGTTGTGGGTCAGGATGTTTGGGGGGTATTTTTACGAGACTATTTTAAATATGGCTGAAGACGCTCTGCTCAAAATTTATGGTTAACGTAATTTTCCCGCCTCAAGACAATGCTTTAATTATGTTTGGTGATGACTACAGTAATAAAGTATTTTAGTGTCAGCTTTGCAGGTCATTTTAAAGCACGATTTAAAATGGCGCCATAAAAGTTTGATTAGAATTCGGCGACAAGGCATTGTGATAAAACGATTTGATTTTGTCAAAGAATCTTCTTTCTATTCGGGTAGAGTGGATGCAAATTTAAAAACTGTAATCTTAATTTTTTAACCTTTTATATCCCTACACGTACCCCCTGGGTATACAGTTGGGAGTTGGAGCAACAAAAAGAAACAGTAGAATTTGTGCAAAGTTCGCCCGAAGAAGTACTGCCTCCACATTTGGTAGTATGCTGCGAAGCAGATGTGCTCTCGCATTCCTGTGCATAGATGAGAGAGAAAAGCAAAACAGTCTACCTAGTTAGTTTTTGATTTGGATCTCATACTGAGTCGCACCCATGACTGTTGTCATGGGCGAGGGTCACCACTTACCATCAGGTGGGCCCTTAGCTCGGTCCATCACTCTCACAAAAAAAAAAAAACGTTTTTTTTTATTTTAAAAATAATTTTGTTGTAAAGATTTATTGCCTTAGCGTAAATCTTTTTGTAATAAATGTATAAATATGTTTTTTTCTCTATTTTTTTTAAATGCCGCCCTCTCTCGAACCAAACCTCTCATTTCAAAGTGCACGTTACTTTACTACCCATTCTACTTGCTATCATAATATCAGAATGTCTTGTTCATCAGCACCAAAACCAACCATACTGTAATCCGTCAAAGATGAACGTAATAAAACAAGTTAAAGCAGCACCATGTATAATTCTCGTTTTAAGCCATAACGACTACGCGTGAGTTATTTAAGTACTTTGTTTTAAGTTTATTAAGTACTTTGCTTTAAGTTATTTGAGTACTGTGTTTTATTAGTGTCAATAAAAAGTAGTGTAATTGTTTGTTAAGATTAGGGAGTAGCAGGGAAACGCTTGTACACTACCCCTGCATTGGGACTCCCTGTGTCGCAGGATATTTTTTGTTCAAGTTTTTAAATACTTTTACAATTTGCTTTTAATCATATTACACTTTAGCCCTAACGAGTGTCAGATTCTTCTGAATATAAATAAAATACCGTACGAAATTTTATAATATGAACGCACAGATTTTGGGGGCAGTTTTAGTAGGTGAGAACCTTTTTGAGTCCCTACACGTACCACCCGGGTGGTTCCAACGGACTAACTAAAAGTAGCAGTAGAACTTGTGCCAATTTCGTCCGGAGAGGTGACACCACACCTAGTAATCTGCCTTCAAGCAGTGATGCTTATGTTTTGCTGTGTTCTGCCCTCAATGCTAACAATTGAGAATGAAAGAATTGAAGTCAGTTTACTCGATTTCGAAATCAGTATTTTTTTTTTTTTTCAATTTAGTTTTGGTATTGTCAATCACATGGACACGAACAGAAAACAAACAATTTCTAGTTTTAAGTAAATACAGGATATGAGTGGCCATTTACCTAATGACGCCATTAGCAGAACAAAAAGAATCAAACCGCTTTCGCTCAATATATCCGGTGATTATAATTAGGCCTAATGAACCTGTTACGATGATTGTCGAAATCTATTGTAGTTTTTGGGTAAAATGGTGTCTAGAACACATAAACAAGTAAAAGATTCTACACTCATGCCATTGCGTTAGAGTTTCTTATGTTGGAATTGGCATAGACAAACTACGCAATATAACTAAACAATATTGAAAATAAAAGCTGCGACTGCATGTAAAATTCGAAATTACATTTAAACATATAAATTGTATGTATTTTTAAGCCATTTATATACTGTTTTTTATCCGCTCGATAGGTGATGGCAGAAAAAAAATGGCGTCAAAATCGGCCATTTTGATTTTAATAATTTTGCTATAACTTTCACAATTAAGATGAATCTAACGACACGCCCCAAGCTAAAATCCTTTCAGTTTAGGCTACAAAGCGTGTAAAAGCGCAGTCGGGTAAATACACGAGATCATGCCTCATTTATCAGTGTCTCTTGTGCCCTAATACCTGCACGGCGGAAGATCTAAATTATGCTGCTATTGGGGTATTATTTACAAAAACATACTGTAAGATTGAAATGTCGATTCTAGGAATAGTTTTTATGTAGTGAGATTTTGTTTTTCTTTATTAATTTTTCCCCTCAATGGTCCGGTTAATTTTAACAAAAAAACACTTCAAAAAAAAAAACACTGCCTAACCTAACCTAAATAACGTTTTTACTTACTTTAATAACGTTTTAATTAAAGTTTATTTAAATTAGTTTGTCGCTACGCCGCGCGTAATCAGACCCAAAGATATCGACAACAAAATAAACTAGAATCACAAACTATAATATTATTTCCAAGAAATTTTTAAAAAATTCTTACGAAAGAAGTAAGAATTAGAGTCACTTATTCCTAACGGATAAATGGAAGAAGACTAACAACCTATTAATATTTCCCCCCAATTATCAGTAATTTTCCGGTGCCCTCATATCTCCTAATAATGTTATTGCATGGGACATTCAATTAGCTGAAAGCGGGAATCTAATGATCCGTGATCTACGGATTTCCCATGCAGGTATTTTTTAAGATAATGACTTTGACCGGTGCTGTCCGTTTATTTTTATTGTCTGTGACAGTTCAACCCTCTTTTACGGTCATGGGAAGTAACAGGCTGGCCCAGAAACTTAAACAATAAGAAAAAAATATTGGGGGGTCCAGTTGCTCGCGTCTCTTTGAATACACGTACCCCTTGGTGGTGCTAAAGGAGCAACCAAAGTAGTAGTAAAACTTGCGCAAAGTTCACCCGAAGAAGTACTCCAAAATACGCAATTTCGATTGCGTGGACGACATATTTTTTTCCAGTTATTTTGATACAAGCATAACATACCAAACTAATAAACCGATTTTGATAGAATTTATTTATTTATTTATTTATTAAGGCAACGCCAACAGCACACACAATAGATATAGGATTAAAATTGTATAGAATGTGTGCCAATTAAAGGCTTGCACAACATTCTCCGCAATACAGACGACAAGCTAAATACAGGCAAGCTAAAAATATAAAAATAAAAATAGAAAAACAATGCACGAAAATCAAAACTAAGAACAAAAAAAAAACAGAATTATAGCAGAATTATAACTTACATACTATTTTTTTTTTTATAACTGTCTAACTTTCTACAGGATCAATTCAAAAGCACATCCTACCAAATAAAAGAAGAATTTTCTAAATAGAATGATAAATGACTGAGTACTGAGGTCACAAACAAAGAAAAAAAAAAAAAAAACAATTGAACTGTATTCTTCCTGAAGTAAGTTGAAAAAGACCGATTGTAGAGTCGAAAGTACTAAAAGAAATTTCAAAAATTGTTCATCGAGTTTTGATTGATATCGCTCCCACCAAAATAAATGTTAGCTTTAGGCGAATCAATAACGGTTAATGCAACATTAGTTATTTTGGCACGGGCCTATCGGTTTGGGCACGCGATCTTTTCATTAGCCGCAAAGTGAGGATGTGTAGTTTTAGTGATTTCTGTCTTCGCTTTGATTACTTTCGTAGAAGCTAATATTCTTTAACAAATTAGGTTTATTAAGTTACTTTCAAGTTTTCCGGTTGTTATTATGAAAGGTCTTGAGTGTGGCAGCACTTTATAGACTTAAGAAGACCTATATATACCTAGAAGAGGTAGTGCTCGATTCTGGCTTATAAATAGATATATAGATAACACTTCATTGATCACCAAACATAATCATAAAATATTAAAATTGTTATTAACAATAAGGTAATATAATGGGCGGCCTTACCGCTAAAAGCGATCTCTTCCAGGCAACCTTTGGATGGACCAGACAAAAAGAAATATAAAAGGGGCATGTTGGTGTGCATAGAATAGAATATAAATCTAGTTGAATCTCGAGAATTAAATCGCGGATTTGCTCATATTATGTAAATTTTAAACCATCATTTATTTCTGGATGTAATGTACCTTATGTCGTTTTCTGTACTCCTGGAAACCAACAAACAAATTTATATGCGCATTTATAATATGTGATTAAGTGACGGAACGACCTGGTGGTAAGTGGTTCCCTCCGTCCATAACAACAGCATGACGAATTAGGTCTTCCTCGACCAAAGCGTGAGAAGACCCAAGTCTTACCCCGTTGCACCCGTCACCCGAGACAGAGATCTTAGTCTCATGCGCATTTAATTTCACCGGCACCCCCACCCTTCTACTGGAACACAGCAACGCGAATGCACCACTGCTTGGCGGCAGATTACCTAGTACTTCTCCGGGCGACTTCTTAGACTTATTAGGAAAGATTTGCCATAAGCGATTCATTTCATACTACGATGCACATTTAAGTGGGTTTTTTCATGACCCCTTGTCATGTATAACGAAAATTAGAGGTAGTTAAATTTCAAATTTATCTCTGTTTACATTGTGGGTCATTTTGAATGTTTGTTGTGCTCTGATTGAAAAGATAGAAATCTAATTTGGAATGAGTCAGATTTGTAATTAAAATAACATTAGTATTTGGAGTTAATGGTGTTTGTCTTGTGTTTCTATGTTTGTCCATGCCATCTGCGACACAGGGAATCCTAGTGCAGAGGTATGAGTAAAAAAAAATAAAAAAATGTTACTCTTTTTTTATGTGAATAAGTACGAACTTACCATATTTATTTTTAGAATATGATAATTGACATATACAAATATTTTTTAAGAATTCAACGACAATAAAGACTTTTGATTTTGACTTTGACTTCCAAGCTTATATGACTTTAGAATCTTGTGATATTCTAACTGTATTGTGATACTATACTGGAAACTGCACAAAGCAATTTCTGATCTTAAACTTATTATACCCGATATATAATTTAGCACAGCATACCCTGCCCTGACCTTACGCTACCCTTTTTTACGTAACAGGTAGGCATTGCTAACAAACTTAACTATCACTTACCAAGCAAATTTATATCTTCAATCACTCACAATAAAGCTCAATCAATCCAGCTATCTTGGTTTCAAGTTTTTGCTCCACTTTTGCAGCAGGTTCGCTCAAAAAAAGTGTTTTTGTGTTCGTTGCACGTGTTCTGTAAACGTTAGTATTTGCAAGTGCATCGCGCATTTTGTATTGAAAATTGTTTTTTGTGGATATGTAGGTATAATTGGCCACCTGATGGAGACATCTGTTCGTTCCACTGCATATTGAGTGCACAATTTGGAGAAAAAAATTGACACAGATTCGACTATTTGGTAGGAATGCCCATTTTCTACAGCTATTTGTGTTCTAGTGATTGAGTTTCACGAAACTAGAATAGATGATAGTCAATATTTGTGTATTGCATTAAATTTTTTATAGTAATTCATCATTTAATAGCTGGGTAATCTTACTACTGTTATAAATGCGAAAGTTTGGATGGATGAATGTATGTTACTCAATACCCCAGAACGGCTGTACGGATCAGGATGAAATTTGGTACAGATATAGATTATAGCCTGGAATAACACATAGGTTTTTTATTCCGGAAAATTTGCCAATTGTAAGACGCAGATAGTAATGTTTAGTTAAAATATGATAATCGCTAACACTATTACAAATTAAATTTGATTTTCAATCTCTAATAATCACATCACATTGATTTTAATTTCAATGATATGTAAGTCCATAAATTCCATAATGGAAATAATAATACCAAGAAGTAAATGAAAAAAATATATATAAAGACTCAGAACCTACAACCAACATACCCATATGGGCTTGCATTATGTAAATTCATCGACTCCCACGCAGCCTAAAAACTGCTAATCCCCACACAATGGGTCAGCTGAACAAATATTGTAAACGAGCGTCAAAGAAAGGTTGAACCCATTTTGTGATAAAACTGGTTGTCTGGGCGTAAATTAGTTCAACAACAAATCCATTTTACCCCGTCTTGTTGAACGTAATAAGTCAAGGATATTTCACGTAAAAGACAAAAAAATATACTTTATTTCCTCCACAACACAAAAAGTAGGCTGTATTTATCATTAAATTCATTCATCAATAAATATTTTATGCTTACAAATAGGGTTATTTTTACCTTATCGGTACAAATCATAGAAAAACAATAACCTGAAACATCAGATTTCAACTAACGAATTAATAACAGCTACGTAAGCTAAGCTACGTCTTTAGGTGAATTATATCTTATTAAACTAATATTCTAAAGGCGAAAGTTTCTTTGTGAGCGCGTGTGCGTGTGAATGTTTGTTATTCTTTCACGAACGGCTCAATAGATTTGGATGAAAATTAGCACCAGGATAACTTAGATCCTGGATTAACACAAGCTACTTTTGATCGCGGAAAACCGCAGCATCATCGTTAGTAGAATATAAAACACGGTCTTGTTTGTTATTTTTCGAGAAACACAAAATCAGAATCAGGTTAATCTGAATCTCACTTATTTGAACTATAATAGGTACTATCAGAGATGTATATGCCATTGTAAGTTCAAAGATAACATACTAGCCCCAATCGATGTTGCGAAACAAAGGAATCTGAGATTGAAAGACAGTTTAGGTTTTATCCTGAAATCTAGGTCTCGGAGAATATAGACTGTAAAATCAGATGTGAACCATTTTGTGAACAGGATCATGCTTGTGAAAGAAGGTAATCCTTCCATTAGGGGTTTCTTGCTTGTTGCCCATGGAGCGTCGGATAGGGTATAAACAAGTGCTAAACTTCTGATGAAAAACTTAAGGATGCATGATCTTTTAGGTACATATTATTTTTTTCAAAACTGACGTTTTCATTTACCCATAAAAACAGTAATTGGTTCCCATAGTAAAAGCTATGCTTAGTTTAGGCCTAGATTGCGTTTTGTAAATATCCATGAACATTATTAATAATCTCTTACAGACAACCGTTGTAGAAATATTTGCGTACTGCGTACTGCAAACTGTATCTTTACTGTGTAAGGTTTTGTTTATCTTTCTGCTTTATGATCTGATTTTATGTCTGAGAATGAGACTTGAGATGTTT
Organism: Aplocera efformata; assembly: GCA_921293045.1. Classification (NCBI taxonomy): domain Eukaryota; kingdom Metazoa; phylum Arthropoda; class Insecta; order Lepidoptera; family Geometridae; genus Aplocera; species Aplocera efformata. The sequence continues at coordinate 8,384,390 of OV121057.1, forward strand.
AGGTTCGAATAATTTAGGTTAGGAGCGTTGCAGCGTTTAGTAAGATTTGTATTTACAGTTAGTAAAATATGAAGTTGGTTAATCACATTTATGCATACATTAAATTTACTTGTATTTTATATGAAGTTGTTTTATATGACATTACTGTACTACTTATATCTAAACTAGCGACCCGCCCCGGCTTCGCACGGTTAGTTAGCATCAGTGTCGTATCAGAAACTACCCGTGCGAAGCCGGGGTGACTTGCTAGTATACATATAAACCTTCCTCTTGAATCACTCTATCTATTAAAAAAAACTGCATCAAAATCCGTTGCGTAGTTTTAAAGATTTAAGCATACATAGGGATATAGGGACAGAGAAAGCGAATTTGTTTTATACTATGTAGTGATATAATAAATACATATTACAATATATTCATATCCAAACTAAACATAGCTTTTCTTATGGGAACTAGATAACTGATTGAATACTTATATAGTTTTTTTTTTGTTAATACATACATATAATAAATTTAACACCCAGACACAGAACTAACATTTATGTTGGGAATCTAACCCACGACCTAGCCCAGAAGGCAGAACTACTACCAACTGAGCTATGAGGTATTTTATATATATTATATGTGGCATTGTAGTTACCTAAAAATCAAGGGATTTTATCATCATCCACAAGAAATCTTACGTCAAAACAGAATGAAGTTTGATTTTCTTAACGTCGCTTGCGCATCTATTTAGCAAGCATTTCCCATCTAAAAGAGATTAATATTATAAGTCTCGCCATTAAAGTATAAAAAGTAAGCTACATTTAATCTCAACAGACAGTTCATTATCACAATGAGAGCTTTATCTAATGGACCATATCTGGTTTTACAAGTTACAACCACAACCTTCTATTTTTTACCACTGGTTAAGGACACGGGAGTGGGGTTTTTGCGTAGTATTAGAAGATGTAGGGTAAACTTATCAATATGGGACCTTTTTGAAAGAGAAAGACGAAAGATAGAAAATTTATTGAGCCAATTTAAAAAAATACAGTCCAATATAATAAATAAGCAGAAAAAGAATAATAAATAGATAAATTCCATTAAAAAACAAGTATAACGTTTCAAGGGAAATCCTACTAATATTATAAACGCGAATGTTTTGATGTGTGGATGGATGTTTGTTACTCAATCACGCCAGAACGGCTGAACGGACCGGGATGAAATTTGGCACAGAGATAGATTATAGTCTGGAAGAGCACATAGGCTTTTTTTTATCCCGGAAAAATGTAGGATTCTCGTAGGAAGTCCAACCGCGGGGCGCACTTGTTATAGTTATAAAATCGTAAATACAAAAATAAAGGATGTATCGATCGCAAAAGTTTACAAAATCCATAGACAGAAATGTTTACCTACCTACATCATTTTTTATGTAACGAAAGTAACTGGACGTGCATCACCCACTTGATGTTAAGTTGTTACGTCCCATACCCATTACAAAGCAATATGAGTTTTTTTAGGTTTAAGAATTTATTTCCCAAAAGAATTCAAAAAACTCACTTACAGGGAAAATACATATTATAAATGTTCAGTTAGTATAAGATAAAAAATTAAAAAAAAAAGTGTTTTCTTGACATAGTCTTAATCTGTGTTTATAGGTAATAATTATAATATAAAAAAAAATTAACTTGAAATTTTTGGTACAAAAATCATAAAAAGTTGTTTTAAACGTCCAGTATTGAGTCTTTCACCCTCCAAAGCTTATCGCCCACAACGTGTCCAGACTTGCGCCAAAAAAAGGTTTGTTTACATTTTTTTATGACGCAGCTGCGTAGTAGATATTTTTTTTATCTCAAAGTAGGTAGAGAAGTGTCTAATGGCTTCTTCTTTAGGTTTTTTTATCTATTGAGAGAATCAAGTTGCGATATAGTTTGAATACATATACAAGGTTCGATTCCTGGGTCAAACTTTTATTTTTTTTAAATAAATTTATTAATACATTTTTATAGTTTTTCTCGGGTCTCGGATGTTTGCGTTAATTGTGGCTTCACGCAAAATGGAGTAATTAAAAAAAACTAAATTTTTATGGAGTAAATGACATTGTTGTCAATTAGGTTTACTGGTCAAGCACAACTGCCAAAGTCTAGCATGTACCTGGGCGACTTTATTAGTCAAACGAGGTTTTGCGTTAAAAATTGCATATTTATAAGAAATACAATTATACAGGTAAACTTAAAAAACAAAACCCCTATATAAACACAAAATCTATCATCTATCATCATCGATCATCTATCAAAATTGATTTTATCCAAATAGTTAGAACTATGTATATCCGTGATACACGAAATATATAAACAAGAATTGGTCGTTTAGTATAAAAAGTACATGGGCGACCAAGGTTCGCTCGGTTTTTTTACTAAAATTAAGTTACTATTAGTAATACAATTAAGTTACTTGATAACTTAAAAATCAAAACCTTATTTAAGCACAAAATTTCATCCAAATCGTTTAAGCAGTTTTCGAGATACACGAAATAAATATACAAGAATTAATCGTTTAAAGTTTAAGAACAACATTGATTCACCATTAAAACAATTTGTTTGAGAGAAAAGTACGAACCTTAAGTCGACAAACCATGTGCTTTACTTTCCACATTCCCAGGGTTTCTCTCTCCAACTCACTCTTCTGTGACCGTAATGACCGTTTACGGAGTAGTGACCAAAACGTAATGATGAACACTGTATGGTAAATAACGTAGATTCGCAGAACAGGTGCGGTGGATGCAATCTGCCTCATAAAGTTGAAACGTGCTGGATTATGAATTACGACAAGAGCTGTCGCACCTGTGATTGGTGATGATATAGGTGTGACAAGAGAAATGTATGAGAAAAAATGTTAAATAAAGCATATACATGCAACCTGATTATTTTAAAACAACTTTATTGATCTTTCAGCTGATTCAAATTCCTTCTTTTAATAGCCATAGGTCAATTGTTATACAACTACTAAACATATCATTACATTAAGAATTAACTTTAAAACATAACATTCTTTAATGATGTGGGTATACGGATGACCACGCAGAAACAAAGAACCTAGTGGTCCATGAGTACAGACGCCGACTTTCAATCTGAAGGTTGCTATTTCAAACGCACTCGTGCACTAATGATTTCACCGGCACAACCTTCCACCGGAACAACAATACGAGTGCACCACTGCTTGGCGACAGATTACCACGTGGAGGCATTATTTCTCTAACTTGACATAAGTTATACTGCTATCCTGGAAACTCTGGAAAAGAGACGTATCACCCCCGTCTCGGGTGATGGACGCAGCAGGATGAATGCGACTCAGTGTATGATCCAAATATTATACTGAGTCGTATTACTGTTGTCATGGACGGGGGTCGCCATTTACCACCAGGTGGGCCCTCAGTAAGTTCCGTCACATATACACATAAAAAAAGAAGGAATGGACAGGGAAGAACAGAATACCTGGAAAAAGAATAAGATACCTGTTGTATCAGCTCCATAGTATCGTGCAATGAACTCGCGAGCGCTAATCTCTGCGCGTCAGCCCTATTGCAATTTATTAAGCTGGACATGTGTCGCACGCGACAAAACTGTGTTTTACACGATTTTTCCGGTTTTATCCGGATCTGCTGTGGATACGGGCAATTAGATAGCATGTGGGGTCTTAATGCAGGTGAATTGAATTTACAGATAAAAAGCATTTAACCTAAAACACATTAAAAATTATTTATAGTATATTCTAGAATAAACTTGTATTGAAATTGACTTGACGGCTCCGTGGCTTAGTTGGTAATAAGGGTCGTGTGGTGAACATGAAGTTTGTTCTAGGATTTTGGGTGTTTGTCTTGTATTTTTCCATGCCATCTGCAACACAGAAAATCCTAGTGCAGGGGTATGAATGTGCAAACGTTTAACGTTTAATTGACTACATTTTATGCAATAAAGAACTTTTGAAATTCAAATTGTTCTGTGATTACCCTAAAGCCCTCGAATGTCTACGTGATTGCATCCACGTGCAAGTCGAAACAAGTCCGTTCCCGACAAGGGGGTAGTAATTACAGGTTACTTTTTACTGGACGGGAAACAAGTTCTATAAGTAGACTAATCAAATATTAATTATACTCTGTGCTATAAACCATCGAAGACTGACACGAATGCATTTTTTTATTTGTTTGACAGCTACTTGATTGTACCGAAAAAAAAGACTGCAATTCTTTCATTCTTAATTTCTCTCCCCTAGCTCTACCATACGCTCTACAATTTAAAAAAAAACATCTTAATCGGTATACAACTGACGAAGAAAAAAATCACAGGAAAGCAAAACACGCAGATTAAAAAAAAAATACTTTCGAAAATGTATTCAGAGATGACCTGGAACGTCTCCTCCGATTTCTACCAAACATGGATACAGCCAAAATCACCAAATTTTTTTTTGTGTTTGAAATGGTCAGAACAATTTTGTTTAAAGCAAAAAACCATACTTAATATGTACCAAGCATACTTCTCATTTCTATAATTGGTTCATGGCACCCACGAGAAACTGTTGTAGATCAACAGTAATTATTAAAAAAGGCTTTTTATATGAAATTTTTAAAACAAACAAAATATATCGATGGGACTGCAATACATAATGTTTGCGCATGTTTTTATGGAAAACTATTTCACGTCAGCATTATTGGTCGCTCTCACATAGATTGCCACCCTTCTGGATTAGTATAATCATCATTCAGTAGATCAACTACCTATGTTTTAAATGACTCACTGTATTTTGTAGCCCTTATGAAAGATACAGCGACTTTGTTTGCGTGGAACTTAAAAATGTTAGTGCACAGAACCCTATTTTTTTTTAAATGAATGTAACCTAAATTTTTTCTTATAACATCAGCTATCTGTCTGTGAAAGTCCCGTCATAATCGGTCCAGCCGTTTCAGATATAAGCTGGAACAAAAGACAGGCCGACACACAATTTTTTTTATTCTTTTTGTTATAAGTACCGCCTATATTTTCAAATAAATTTAATAAAAAGCTGTCATTTTGACATTACAAACAGACGCTTCAATTCTATTTATTTGTATGTAGATAATGAGTCCGTGGGTCAAATATTAATTAACTAATTGTTGAAGTGTCATGAAACTCCAAAAACTACACTGAGTTGCCACTTAATAGGTGTGTGAATATGACTCCGCCCCTTTTTGTCAAAATAAAACACATTTGTTCGCTTACAAAATTTAAAAAAAAAATTATTGAAAGTATGCTCCATCTGCAGCTACAACCTTCGCCCATCGTTCAGGTAGTTTTCGTATTCCTTGCTGGAAGAAGTCCTGGTCTTTTGAGCTTATCCAGTTGTCAATCCAAATTTTGATACTTTCACATGAAGTAAACTTTTCTCCAGTAAGGTCTGTCTGCATCGTCCGGAATAGGTGGTAATCCGAAGGAGCTATGTCTGGTGAATATGGCGGGTGGGGTAACACTTCCCAGTCCTGTCCCTCTAAATATCTTTTTACGACTTCTGCGGTATGCGGTTTGGCATTGTCATGCTGAAGAACTAATTTGTTATGTCTATTCACCCATTCTGGTCGTTTTTCTTCTATGGCTCGCTTCAAACGCATTAGTTGTCGTCGGTAAACTTCTCCATTAATAGTTTCAGAGGGTTTGAGCAACTCATAATATACAATACCTTTCTGATCCCACCAAATACAGAGCATGACCTTGGCACAGTGAATATTTATTTTTGGCTGTGATGGGCCTGGTTCGCCTGGTTTCACCCAAGCTTTTTTGCGTTTAGGATTTTCGTAGTGTATCCATTTTTCGTCTCCTGTGACTATCCGATGCAAAAATCCTTTTCTTTGCTGTCTTTGAAGCAGCATTTCACAAATGGTTTTCCGACGTTCCATGTCTCTTTCTTTTAAATCATGTGGAACCCAGTCACCGGCTTTTTGAATCATTCCCATCATTTGTAAACGCTTTGCAACAGTTGAACGATCAACATTTAATGCTGCAGCTAATTCTGATTGAGTTTGGCAAGAATCTTCCGCCAATAATGCTTCCAATTCAGCATCTTCAAATTTTTTTGGTGGTTTTCCATGTTCTTTATCCTCAGTACTAAAATCGTTATTTTGAAATCGTCGAAACCATTCCTTGCAAGTTGTATTAGACGGAGCATGCTCACCATAAATCTCCACAAGCAAACGATAAGTTTCCGCTGCAGTTTTCTTCGCAATAAAATAATGTAATAACACTTCCCGCAAATGACGTTTATTTGGAATAAAAACCGACATTTTCGAAAAGGTGAAAACAATTGTTGCTTACACTTCAACCAAATATCATAAAATGCGTTAGATAGCTGACATTCAGTACTATCGAATACAAGTATGGTCATTTATTAGTACACGTAAACAATACTAAAAACGACATCTTTTGAGAAAGGGCGGAGTCATATTCACACACCCAATACATGTAAATAAAAAGACTATCGAATGCATTTTATAAGAAAAGAGCTCGTTAGTTTTTAAGCGCACTTTTGTCAACCAGCGATCTTCGTAGTGAAAGTCAAGAGTCGCTTCTTCTTCTTCTTCTTATCGTATCAATGTTTCTAACGAGTTAAACGATGTCGCGAAATAATTTGGCCACCTACACCGCTCTATTGGTGGCTTTGTGCAGACCATTCAATGCAGGTCGCAGGGCACAGGGGTAATACAAGTAAATGGGACATGGACTGAACTGAGGCTCCACAAGCGGACCCAGTTAAGTTGGAGTCTCGCATGCCCCATTTACTCAGGTTCTGTCTGCAGCAACCAACCAGAGTCCGGAGTCTGTTAATGGACTTGCAAGTGGGCCATGGTAGGTTGTGTCCTGGAGGTAGGACTTCTTGCGGTTAAATAAAGTGTAGTGGTGGTGAGTACTTCTCAAGAGTTTGTGTTTAGTTACGATTGGGTAGTCCATTATGCCTAAGGAGCTCCTATGACACGTTATATGCTCATGCAGGTCGAGGGCACAGGGGACATACAAGTAAATGTGACACTGAACTGGGGCTCCACCATCGCTCCAGTTAAGTTGGAGTCTCACATGCCCCATGACAGGTTCTGTCTGCAGCGACCAACCAGACTCGCTGATGTCATACTGTTATTGTGATTTACATTGTCCCTTCAATTTCAGTTACACGCACCAGTTAATCCATGGCTATTTTTAATAGTTTTTAAGCTGAATCTTCATCCCTCCGTATGAAATGATTTGTTTCGGCGTGGCTTGATTACAGTCATCAGCGGACAGTAGGGGCTGTCGATGGACTGGGTTGATATGAGTTCCTAACCGACTTTAAAAAAAGAGGCCTCCAATTCCAAGTTTTTTTATTTGGTACGCGATTTCTCTTTCTAAATGTGCGCTTTTTTAGATTCGAATGCTTCTATTTTAATTGATTGGGTGTAACTGTAAAATTATTAATGAAACTACTGAATTATTGAACTATTAGATTTTTTTATAAGACGGCTATCCATCATAGTGTTGGAAAATAAAACCGTTACTACCTAGAACCAAAAATTCAAGACTGCGAAAACAATCAATCTGGTAGTAGAACAAAGTTCACTCTCGCTTGTTGAGAGTGTGTCCCTGCAGTTTAAAAATTTGCGGCTAATACGGAAAAACGGTGTTATCAATAATATTTGTAATAAACTCAAACTATATTCATACCAAATTTCATCTGTGGTTAAGCGTAGAAAGGTATCAGACAGACGGAATTACTTTCGCATTTATAATATAACTAGCTGCGCCCCGCGGTTTCACCCGCATAATTCCCGTTCCCGTGGAGAATACGGGGATAAATTGATTTTATTTTTTCGTTAATTTTCCAATGTTTTTTAATAGTTATTCTGCTATTCGGGACGGAAACAAATCCAACAAATCAAAAACCATGGCAATCGGTCCAGCCGTTCTCGAGTTATAAGTGTTGTAACAAACACGACTTTCTTTTATATATATAGATTTCTTACAAATATCAAATAGTCATCCATACGTCATTACATAGCTGTCATTATACGTCAATTTTGTTATTCCAAGTCTGATTCTTTTTTGTTATACCACGTTTTATAGTGACTGACGTTACATGTCAAGTCACACGGGAATGATGTCGAACGGGATAAAAAATCCTATGTCCTTCTCCTGGCTCTAAACTACCTCCCTGCCAATTTTCAGCTAAATCGGTTCAGCCGTTCTTGAGTTATAAGTGAAGTAACTAACACGACTTTCTTTTATATATATAGATATGAAACTATGAAGTATTGATAGTACATATTTATGTTTTAATTTTTAATTTATTTTTTATTATATTTTATTTTTTTTATCTGACATGTATAAATTTAATTGTAATTATTTATAAGTAAGGTAAACTTGACAATGCCCCTTTACAGCAGCATCGACTATTTATAATTTTTTTTAAATCTTAAATGACCTGTGTACTACCTGTTTTACTGTTTATGTTTTTAAATTATGATGTCAATTGATTTAGCCAAGTGTACCTTAAGGTTCCTACGGTTCCAATAAATGAGTATGAGTATGAGTAGTATTGCTAAACCCAAAAAGCTTACACCATTCGCGCAGCTAATTAAACCACTATAATTCACGTTAATAAGGCTTTTCGACGCGTCCATGTTCATTAATATTAATTGCTGTCTGTTTGTTCTCGTGTAATTCACCCAGACGCCACCTGATGCCGATTGACAGATAGTAACTCTTATCTCTTGTTAACCGACTACCAAAAGAGGTTGAACATAAATATTGTTATATGTTACTTCAGACCTACGTTATTTATCAACTGATTTTTTTGATTTTTTTTTATTTGCTTGGAATTGCTTTCAGGTTCATCCCATAGAAATTTTATTAAAATTGTTTAAATACTTTGGTTTTTATATCAAAATATTTGCCAAAATATGTCATTCAATTAAACAAAATTGCGTATTTTGCTTACCTGTCACTTTTTTCTTCGCCCGTTGTACACCGTCTCAGATTAATCTTGTTTAACATGGTAGGGTTTAAGAGCGGAAATAAGGTAAGTATTGAAGTCTATTTTTTTAAGTCCATTACTAGTAAAAAAAATTTTTTGTAAATTGTAAAAAATTGTAGAAAACAAAGATACGAGCGTATCTTTGTTTTCTTCGTATCGTTCACGAATCCGCTCAGAGGGTTATGGATAGGCTATGGATTTATGTCAATATTATAGGCTACTAGAGTCAGAGAGCACATGACTCGTATTTGAATATAATAATGACTCCTTTTGAATACAAACACTATTATCCTTTTGAATATAATGGTGTTTATATTCAAAAAGATTTTTTCAGACAAATTTGTGACTTGAAACTTCATAGATAATTCAAATCCTCATGCATAAGTGTAAATATGGCTTCAAAAACTATTTTTAAGCAACTTTGCGAAACTAAAATTCGCATCTTTGTAGAATTTCTAAAATTAAAATCATACCTTAATAGTTATATCAACCATTGTTCAGAATAAAATGGAATAAGTTTTGAATATTTCTATTAAATTAATTTTAGTTCAGGCGTTCATTCCAGATGGTCAGTAAATATCATTTTTAGTATAACCGTTTAAACACTTTTGGTAATACCATCGAAAACAATTTTGACATTCCCTGTTACATCAAATATAATGCATTAATTCGAAATAATGAAAACATTAAAATTTATACGAGTTCATAATGGAACTGCGGCGTATACTACGATTGGCATTCGGTACGAAAATCTCATAACTCGAAATTTTATGTTAATTATTCGCTTACATTGCAGTTTCATGTAAAAAGCCGCCGTGATTCAAATATGAAAATTCTCGTATGAAATTCTGTAGTGTCAGTATAATTATTTTGATAGCCAAAATAAAAAAGGTTTATTTGTAAAATTAGCTTTTAACGGTTAACCCAAAAGTTAATTCTACAAATAAACCTCGGTTTTTGTTTGAAATTCTTGATTTTAAAATAAAGTGTAAAAGTAGGTTGAATCCTGAAATATTACTTGGAAATGTCACTTTTTTACCGACAAATTCACACGCACTTATTACTAAGTTTGACGGTTGTTTAAACCCTATATGACCCTCCTCGGGAATAACACTCAAGACAATTAAGAAATGTTAGAACAATTAAGTTATATTAAGCAAGAAAACATATAACATTAAAAACCCTTTAAAAAAATCAGTACCTGATTCCTGGAAACGGGTTCTACCAAATATAACAAAAACTTTATATTCCATTTTTTGTGGAAATCATATTCTTAAGTTAAAAAGCAATCATTAACATTAAAGGTCCTAGTTAAGACAAGGTAAGTCTACCTTCAATCGCATTGAAATCCAGAGCTTTAAGTATATTTTGTATTCTTTGTGACAGTTAACTGTCACATACGCTTTGAGTTCAATCTAAAAAGACAAAAACTGTTTAGCTAATCTTTCTTGAATACGGCCCTCAGATTTCATTTTGACTTTTCCTATTTTAATCTATATAGAAGATTATTTATTTACGTGCCAACGTTTTTCTTGGTATACAAGTTATTTAGGAAAGTTAATATTTTAAATGAAAATAGGTTCTTAAAAATTACATAAAACACATTAAACTTTATCTAAACAGAATCGCTCATAACTCATAATCGACGCCTAGCGCCATCTATTATCTCAATTGCAAAACTAAATTGTACTGCGCCAAATTTAGTGACCTACTCTGTATCTATCTATTGCATTTACTGTTTGATTTTTATATTGTTAATACAATATAAAATTTAAACTATATAATATAAATTTTATATTGTAACAATAATCGTAAAACCCTGCAAGTTCAATAATATAACTTTTTGTGCTGATCAGATCCATACGGTTCAGTCATGTATATCGTACATTAGCCCACTTTCAAGAACTTGTTTGAACTTGTATACATTACTGATATCGGCTTAGCTTGTTGTAACAATAAAATTTCGACCAGGATATTTAAAACACAGATATTTTACGGGATGCAACTTGGGCCTTCTCATACTTCTGTGAGGCAGGAATTGTTATGGGCGGAGGTAACCACTTAACGTTAGGTGGGCCTTCAGTTGTTTTGCCACTTTTATTATATTCATATAGTAGTATTAAATGCCAAATAAGAGAAGAAAAATTATCTGTGGAAGTGACGAAAATAATAGAATTAAAAAAATCCTAATTGTTGTATTCTAAGAATACAGGCATTTTTCCCAAATAGTTTTGTGAAAAATATAATCTATGGCATGTTAAGACGGTCAGTGACAGCGAAAAAATATGGTTATGGTTTATGAATCCTTATTAAGGTATGTTATACTAATTAGCATAGCTTACCTATACTTTAAGCCTGTAGAACTAATTAAAACATTTCTGATAAAAAACATTCACTCAGAAAATACCTACATATCAAATATTAGGGGTCAATGATGCCCGCGTCCGTAGAAGTACCCAAGTACCCCCGGTGGCCCTAAAGGAGTAACTTAAAGAAGCAGTAGAACTTGTTCCAAATTCATCCAGGGATGTACGGATCCAAACCTGGCAATCCGCCGCCAAGCAGCACTATGTCCGGTGAAATTACAGGCACGAGACGTTACATCCCCATCTCGGGTGACAGGGGCACAGGATGCAACTTAGATCCTCTGCCCCCATTATATTGCATATTAACACTCAGACCAAGAACAGTTCGTCACACAAATGTCTGTCTTGGATTGGAGAATCGAACCCAATGTCCTCAGTGCAAAAGCCAGAGCCACTACCATCTTAGCTATGAGGCCATTCGAATCTCAGCCTCGGTTCTGTTTCTCTTTCTTATTTAAAAATATGTTTTTATACCTGATAATCTTATCAATAATTTTAATGTTTCTGTTTCAAAGTTGCTATAAAGTCGTATTGCTGTTGCTATAGGTGGAGGTAATAACTTAATATCAGGTGTGCCATCAACTCGTGCCGTAGCTTTAGATAAACAGAAAAAATCTTTAAACATGTTCGTTGAATACTTCAAAGTATGTTGAAATGCTAATTACCATAGCTAATACCATAAACTAATGAAAAACATTCGCTCATAAAATACCTACATAATAATCAAATAAATTAATTAATTGAAATGTCCTAATTAAATGTAAATATGCTTTATACAGAAGTCATCTTTTAAATGCTCGCACGCACCTGATATTTGTAGAATATGTTTGCATAAGATGTTCTGTAGATGCCTATTGTTTGTATTTATTTTTGTTCTAATGATGATGAGTCAGGACCTTGGTTGTTATGACTAATCCCGCCGCAGATTCGAATCTGATGACTTTTAGTGAAGTGTTGTGCTTTTGGGAGGACAGCGGTGTGTGACAGGACGGGATGTGAGGTGAGATTTTTATATTTTGCACACCGTAATCGGTAAAATGTGTAGTGACAAACCAAAATGTACCACCTTGCATGCAATGTAATCTACACATATTTATGCAAATAAAATATCTTTATCTTTATCTGTTTAATTCTAAATTGATGATGACTTTTCATAAACTTCCAGAAGATATCAATGCAGCTGTATTTTTGTACCTCTCCATCATTTATCAGACTGGATTTTTTATTAAAATTTTAAATGATTTACTTTCATATTGCTTATTATTAAATCAAAATAACTATAATACAAGTAGAAAAAATATATCATCCAAATAAACGAAATTGCATGTGACTTTTTCCTTAACCCATTGTATACCGATATGGATTTTTCTGTTTTAAAATGGTAGAGTACCCCTAAGGGCGAGAAAAAGGTTTTTTTTTTTTAATTTTTAAATCAGTCTCTTGTATTATATTATTTATGTTGATTGACATAAATTATAATTGTACATTGGATGCGGTAAAATATAACTTGGATACACCGTTATTGCATTGGGTTCGAAACTAGGCGATTTCTGTATCTTTATATCTGTACCTTGTTAGTTAACCATTGGTAATAATGTAATTATGAATCTAAAGAAAAAACTAAACGGAATAAAATTTTGTATCAATAGCAGAATGGCCAAAAACGTAATCTGTGAAAGATTAATAATTGTCTGTTTTGTAATCTGTAGATCGTTATCGAAAAGAGTCAAAACATTAGCTTAATTGCTAATTAAGAATGTTAATATCCTAAGATATTATTACTTATTGAGTAAGCTTCGTGACTGCTGTCAATATTTATTATATCATTCTAAAGGATGAATCAGGTAATTATTTCATATTGATGATGAATTCAAAAGATTTATAATTAAATTCAGTAAATTTTGCATCGAGACTTAACTCGCGACCAAACGGCTCCGTAGTTCAGTAGGTGACAGTTCAAAGTGAGTTAGAAGGAAGTCCCGGGTTTGATTGCCGGCGGGGGCAGACTTGTGTTTCTGTTTGTCCATTCCACCTGCGACACAGAGAAACCTTGTGCAGGGATTAAATTACAACCTGGGCGTCTTCAAGAGTAGAGTAGATTTCTCCTAGACAAGCGTGTTCCATCGTCGGCCGCATCTTCACTTTCCATCAGGTGAGATGGCGGTCAAACGCTTGGCTATACATCAATAATAATGCAAAATGGTGATGGTGTACTGCCATGTACGTCTTTAGCAGTAACAGAGTAAAGCCTAAAGAGTGTATCTCTTAACATTTCACTTTACAGAGAGACAGTATTTCTTTGTATCAATATTATCATCAATTTTCTAACTGTACAAAGATGATTTTCTAATATTCCATAAGCTGCGTATCGACACCCACGCCAATCCAAAATCCAGGAATACACTATTTATTATACTACAAATATAATGGTTTTTGCAGTAATTTGTGATATGTATAATTTCTCATAGAGATTCAATTTTGAAATTCTTTTGTGCTGAGTATACTTACCTTTAGGAGAGCGTGGTGGCCATAGACGCCGACTTTCAATCTGAAGGTTGCTGGTTCAAACCCACACGTGCACCAATGAGTTTTTTCACTTGAAAAATTTACGTGCGCAATACCACGTTCTCAAAACGGTGACGGAAAACATCGTGAGGAAACCGGCATGTCTTAGAACCAAAAATTCGACGACATGTGACATCTACCAATCCGGATTGGGCTCCCGTGGTAGATCAGAGCCCATTCACTCTCAATTATCGAGAGTAGGCTGGTGTCCCTGCAGTGGGAACATTAGAGGCTGGTACGGTATACTTACCTTTTTAATCAATCTGGAAGTAATTAGACAATTAGCTGAAAAACATAAAATAATGTCGATGTATTGTACATACTTGATCGGACGAGACACATTTTTCTTTGTATGATTGTTTTTTTTGGTTAATTTTAATCTACAATTTTTTTTACTTTCTGCATCAAAATGCACTTCACTATTTATTAAATGCTGAAGCGGTTATATCGCAGTGTCATAGTAATTATAATTTAAAGAATACATTTACCAAGCTTTCGATCTGTTTTGTTTTAAAAATCTTATTGTGATTTTTTTTATTTTATATAATTTGACGTTTGACATAGCTAACATTAAATAAAAATACTAGTTTTCACTTTTTATACTGAATAACATAGAACACGAATATACCTGTCTGCTACACATATTTTTTTGCAGTTATGACAAAACTCGTATACGCAAGGTAGATTATGCACCAAAAATATAATTTTCCGTCGAACCGGTAATTAAACAAAATAATATTATTACTGTATATTTTTCTGACAATTTTATTTATGTTACAATTATAATAGAAATCTTTAATTTTTTTTTTTATATCACAAAATGACTCTACCAACACTTAAAATACGCAATCTACTTCACAAAAATGTCGAAACTTCACATTGTTTTATTTTCCACGCGTTTACCGTTCATCATCATTTTTTATTACTCGTTTTATACAAAGCTTTCCACTCTAAACGCCAATAAACCCAAAAACACCTTTGGTTGCACAAAACCAAACGCCTATGGCAAAACCGCGATCGTTAAATTTACGTACAAACATTAGAGTATTGCCTCGAATAAACCACACTCTAACTCCTGTCACAGAGCTGGATACCGATTCTAAACTCGCGCTAAACGAGCTTTACGAACCTCAGAACAAAGAGCCGTTAAAACACGAGAATTACACGAAACGTATTTTAGTAGGACTGTGTCTGCAAGTCCGTGATCAAGTGAACGCTCTCCGTGTATCAACCCCGTGGACTCGAGCCCTCCATTCTTACGTCACCTCACCCCATACGAATAACGCTACCTGATTGGCTCATTCAGTTTGGCGCGCTTTCTAGCTTCCAAACTCAAATCACCGCGATCCTCCCTCCCATTCTAACGAACGGGGACGTCTGCAATGTTGGAGAGAGAGAACTGCACTTCCTCGATAGCTGTTGTAACATGATGTAACCAGATCTAAGGGAGAGGTGCATACGATACAACAAAGAGAACGAAAGGGACGGGGCAGCGTGTCGACGTTGATTGTAGTGGTCGAGTGCGAAGGGAACGTGCTACCGTGCGTTCTACTATTTATAATCAAATGCATTGTGTCTGTGTGCGTGTGTGCTTACGTTATGCACCGCACTCACACACGTAAGGCGCGGCGAGCGAGGCAATGATGTGCACGTAGTATTATCCCTTATTACACGATTCGGTTCCGAGCCGGCCGCACGTTCAGTAGTTGTCGGACAAGCGACCTCTTTTGTCGTATTGCTTGCGAAGTAAAGTTTGTTTACATCGAGAAGCACCGATGCATAGTGTCAGCGCGATTGTGTCACCGACCGTGAGCCGGTCACCGCCAAATTACAAGTGAATTGCGAACGCGTAGTTCCTCAGAAAAAACTTTTTGTGAACTTTGCTGTCAGACCCGATTGTGATCTCAGAAGCGCCAAAACTTTTTAAGTCACGGACTTGTGCCATTTTCATGTGTCAAAAGTGAACTTTTAGAAGTGATATTCAGTGAAAAATGAGTCAGACTTTTTACGAGAATTTTTACACAACTAATTAACAAAAAAAAATCAATAAAAAAATAACCGACTGAAAAAGGTAATTTTGCAAGAAAAGAAGACAACGCCAGAGCTCAAACAGGCACAAAGTATTTATGCATACAAAACAAAGTTTATGGCCACGTTTCTTCCGTAGGAAAAGACGTGAACAAAGATGGCTATAGCATTCAACCTGCCGAGCGAGCGAGAGGCGACAGAGGAGAACTTTTCGAGATTGAACCGGCTCCTGGCCGAGTTGTATGAGGTGTTGTGCCATATCCTGGTGTCGAGGCAGCCTGGAGAAGTCCAGGACACGCGCCGAGGTGAGTGCCCCGAGCCGATCACACCACCTTACAACTTAAGATGCAATTCGACATACATCGTCAACTTAGTGATGGTTGTGGCGATCATAAAAGTGTCCCTTTCGTCGTCTCTCTTCAACGCCATCAGATAGAAGACGTAGATAAGTATTGTTGACAGTGAACTGCAAAGCAGATCAGGACTGTTGTTAAGTATTATGTAAGATGTGTACTATATTTTTGTTTGTGAATGAGATGTTGTGTCCGACTGCACTTAAATTGCTTGGTGGTTTGCGGGGTGAGTCGCGAGGTATCGAGATTCATTCCCGTTTTTATTATTATTATCGTCTAATGAATTTTGCTTTTCGATTATAAAATTTGAGTGAAGTTCGACAAAACGCCTCCATTTCTGTAACTTGTAATATAATAATTATATCCGTCACTTAATAATCTTCTAAACTCTTGATGGAATTGTCTTAAGTGCTTTTGCCAATATCTGCTCCAATAAAGAATGTAGTTTTACCAGTGGTTATTATAGAGATAACAATGTAATTAATATATAATTAGTGTTGTTAAGTTTTAGTTACAGTTTCCATTTGATCTCTTATTTTGTTTATAATTTTTTTCTTAGTTTAAATTATTATAGTTTTTTGAATGAGATGCGCCGCATAGGGCTTTCATTTTTTTTTTCTTTTTGGTAAGTTTCCATGTGGATCTCAAATTTTATTTTAGTTCCAAATAATATCGATAGTCATAAATAATGTTTGAATATTGCTTGAATTTCATTGATTTCGATTAGACACCAAATACTAGTTGAATAATTTCGAAAATATTATAAATCAATGATATTGAATTGTTTCGGGAGATGATAAAAAAACTCTTGTCTTTATTCAAAAATATTTGTAGCGAAATAAATCCTAATTATAGTGCATTTGTAAATATATTTTAGTTTTGATACTTTCGTAAATTAATTTTGTTGTTTCCGTATAATTTGTTTCTATGTTCTGTTTAGAAAAAAATGATGTAAAAATATAATTGAAAAATACGTTTTCTACATGTATAAATGAAATTTTATGATCTATGAATTATGATGTAGTTTTTTATTTCTCATATAAAATACTGTAAATATTGCATTTAAATGTTTGTGATCTTAAGCATTTTTAATTAATTTACATGTTTACCTATACTAGATAAGCACAACATGTAATCTCTATACTTTATATATCTACTGCATAACTGGATTATGTTTATTAAAAATAATTTCCACATCATCATCTTGTAATGGAAAATGAGAATAAACATTTTTGTAAAATATTAATCCATGTATTTTTTTTAAAGTCCTTTAAATAATTAAATTTTAAAACTTCATCTGTGAATCCATAATACCTATAACGAAAGGATATGAATACAAAGTGTAGAAATCCAAACTAGACATTTATTTACGAAAACAGAATGATATAAATAGTAAAAGTAAAATATGTGAAGTATACAGTGACTTCTAGAAGAAACATATCAAATCTGAAATTACATCACAAATAAGCAAGCTTAAACCTAAAATAAGCCAACACAGGCAGGGTAACTCATAAACAGTGTTTGTTCAAGCTCGTCAATCAGGCCAGAAATATCCTTGTTTACGTTCACTAATGTTAGGACTCAGGACGCAGGCCACGAGAAACTGGAAAAGAGATGTTTAAAAAATTATAAATGGTAGTAACTTAGACAGAAATCCAATGTTAAAACAAAGACATAATGTGTAACTTAGATGAATAAATTATGACACTGAATAAAACTGTTTTGTTAAAAGTAACAACATTATTTTTATATATAAAACCGGTACCAATTAATAAACATGCGTTTTAAATGAAGTTCAAAAAACATAAAATTAATAGATGACTCCATTCAAAGATAAGTTCTAATAATATCCTAGTAATTGAAACAGAAGTCAACAATAAAGCTATAGTTTATAAAGACAAGAAACTTGAACTAGTTCTAGGGACAACGTAAACAGATAGTAGTAAAGTATCTACCTAAACTTGGCACGCTCTATATAGTAGATCAAGTCACGACCCCGAGAAGCACAACTTATGAGAATGAAGCGATTTGAAGA
Source organism: Aplocera efformata (assembly GCA_921293045.1). Classification (NCBI taxonomy): domain Eukaryota; kingdom Metazoa; phylum Arthropoda; class Insecta; order Lepidoptera; family Geometridae; genus Aplocera; species Aplocera efformata. The sequence goes on from OV121057.1 coordinate 8,402,746, forward strand.
TACATTTCAAGGACACCAGTAGAATCATCCTCTGACAAAGAATTAACTGGAATATGGAAAGTACTAATTAAAACCCTGAGTATAAAAGTTCTGAGCATGAAGATATAATTTAGATGAAACAATAAAAATAATCAAGTACAAAGCGGAAAATAACTGAGTAATATACTCGCGGTAGATAATGAATTACTAGTTAGATTAATTATAAACAATATTGTTAGTAAAATCGATTCAGTAATGAACGATTTATTGAATCGCATGACGCTATTAAATTGTACCAAATAAGGGCATTGGCAATGGACTCAATTCCCCGGCAGACAATTTGAAAGCGAAAATCGCTTGCATCGATGGAAATCGAAAATGTTTCAGATTTATATGAATAGATAGATGATATAATTATACACTCAACATAATTTATATAAACTATTAGAAATATAGAGATTAATTAATTTAACGATATAATTTAATACAAAATAATTGGATGTAGTTTTTACCAATCTTTATAATCCAAAAGCAAAATTCATTATTGATCATATTTCTAGAATTTAAGTGGTTTCTGTGAGGTCTTATAAGATTTGATTTAGCCTGGTTTTGTTATTAATTGTTGCGGCGGTGAAACAAACGAACAAACAGGATTCAATTAAGTTGGTAAGTGTTGACTTAAAAACTGTGTGTCTTATTAATTTACATAATCATGCTATGTTTTCTTCTCATACACATACTCCTTCAGATAACCAAATTAGTTACCTTGATATAAAAGTTCTTACAAAATTAGGAATTGATGGTGTTCGCGGATGTGTGTAAAAACGTTCCCGTGTTCCCGCAACTATGCGGCAGAGGAAGACACAGTGGGAACAAAAGATGTCCAGTGACATATACTTAATATTATTTTTTTCTAACATACGTCGTCAGCAGATCTGAATTAAGTGAAGCATTTACAAAATTTCTCTTTGACCTTTTTGCCTTTGGTCTTTACCAAATTAAGTCACGCTTTTAACGATTTGAGAATCATCATCACAATTGAAGTGGAAAGGAACGCTTCATCGCTCACAGAAGTCATAATGTTTTTATCAAAGCGTTGGTCATTGTCAATGGCGACTGCTTTTGTCACCTTTTACTTTTTTCAAGACAACATTTGTAACTTGCGGGTCCACGCGATTTCGTCCTCGTGGAATTTTATATTTTAGTGCGCGGTACCTTAATTATTTTTCTTTTTCTAAAATAAAAGCTTATGTTTATGTTACACCTTATAATATTAGCTGGCTGACAGAGAAAATCCCGTCAAAATCGGTACAACCGTTTTAGAGATTAGCCGAAACAAAGAGATAAAAAAGAAAAAAAAGTAAGAATTTTTCTTTATTTATCGGATACACTTTTAAATATATTTACTAAATCGATGTTACTTTGACATAACAAACAGACACTTACATTTTATTTATTTGCAATATGGATAATATCTTCCTGACACATATTTTCTTGCAACTACCTTACAAGACTTCATAATCAGGTTAACCAGGGGAACAAGGGAACGTGAGGAGAATAGTTGGTTCAAACCCACACGTGCACCAGAATTTTTACATAAATTTTTCACCTGAAAAATTTACGTGCGCAATCCGCAATACCATGTTCTTGAAACCGGCATGTCTTAGAACTGAAGACGTGACATCTACCAATCCGGATTGGGCTCCCGTGGTAGATCAAAGCTTCAATTATCTAGAGTAGGCCGATGTCCCTGCAGTGGGAACATTAGGCTGGTACGATACAATAACTATTGTAGTTACTGACCACAGATAAAAAATTCACACAAGAGTTCTGGCATTCATAAGGACTGGTTCTGCAATTATTTTCCGCGCAATATAACACCGATTTTAAGTTACAATTGCTAAGTTTAAGTTATTCCGTTATGTTAATTTAAGTTATTTATGCTTGGAATTAGAACTTCGCCGGCGGTTGTACTTTACAAGTGCTGTTTTGGTTCTTTGGATTATCTGGGGCATGTTACTAATGAATGGATTATTATGCCCATAATCCAGGAGTTAGGATCAATTTCTGAAGGAAAAAGGCAACCAATATTCGCCATTTTCCCATCGCTAGATTATTTGACGACTCCGTGGCTTAGTTGGTAGTAGCTCTGCCTTCTGAACGAAGGGTCCCGGGTTCGATTCCCGGCCGGGGCACACTTTGCGTGGTGAGCATGAAGTTTGTTCTCGGGTCTTGGGTTGTCTCGTGTTTCTGTGTTTGTCCATGCCATCTGCGACACAGGGAATCCTAGTGCAGAGGTATGAGTGTGTAAACGTTTCTTTATTTAATTAAATTATTTTAATCATTTGATTTATTTAATCTACTACTATATTTCTTGGTGTACAATAAAGTGTTCATTCATTCATCGTTAAAATCGAAAAAAAACCTACTTCAATACATTTAAAGCAAAATACGCAATTTCGTTTACTTGGATGATATATTTTTCCAGTTATTTTGATTTAATAACCAAACTATTGAATTTATTTTAAAATAGTTTCTTTGGTACCAAACTGAAAGTATATTCTTTCAAAAAACAAAAAATTTTCAAAGTCGATTGGCAATAACGGAGAAAGGATGTTAAAAACAAAGATAATACAGTCCAATTCATAACTATTGTACATTCTGCATGTAGCTCATGTTCAAAACTTATACACTTAATGTACTTACTGTATATTATCTGATTGTGCTTGATTTGAAATAAATTATTATCATCCTTACATAATTATAACAAAGTCGCTCCCGCTGTTTGTACGCTTAGATCTTATAAACTACGCAACATATTTTAATGTAGTTTTCAGCGATAGATGGAGTGATTCAAGACACGCACGCAAAATAACTTGCATTTCAATATTGATTAATAATATTTATGCGTAGACATAAGGAAAATTTTATAGTTTTTGAACAGGATTATGGTCGCGAAAATGGATTATGGTTTCTTGCTAGTTCTTCATGGAGGGTCGGATAGGGTTTGAACAAGTGCTAAACTTAGTACTTATAATAATAAGAACGCATTATCTTTAGGTACTAGCTTAGTTAAGCTAGCTTAGCTAAGTATTTTAGCTTAGTTAGTTTATTCTGGAGCACTGTTAATATATGTTTTGGAGGTGGGCGCTGACTTTGCTGCGCAGTTTTTATAACTTTAGCAATGTCATCGTTTTAAGTTGTACCATGTTAACCTGTTTTTGTTCCAATAAATATTATTATTATTATTATTACATATTTATTTAAAAAAAGTGACGTCACCAATTATTTTTTTAACAATTCAATGGAAATAAAGTATTTTGACTGACTTTTTGACTTTGTAATATATATGCATATTATAGGGTCGCTAGTACTCAATAAATTCTAATTGAATATACCAGACCAGAATATAGAATCCAAACCAAACCAAATTATAATTTAAAGCTCTAGTCCAATGATAATCTAGACTGTTGCAACGTCAATCTAGGCCATCTAAAATCTAGATTTAGATTACAATGAATAGATTGTAATTAATACGAATTTATTATACAGACAGACAAATACTCGTTGTATTGCATTTCCACTTTTACGTCTATACAGTCATACTTCTGCATATATTACCTGCGTTGTAGCAGGTGGCATCAACATACAGAAACACAAGACAAACACCTAAGACCCGAGAACAACCTTTACGCTCATCACACAGTGTGCTCCGGTCGGGAATCGCACCCGGGTCCCCTCGCTTCGAAGCTCTACTTTCATGTAAGCCACGGAGCCGTCTATATACTTAATGTATTTTTAATCATGGTTTTAATAAAGTTAGGGTTTGAACAAGAGTAATTACAAATATTTAAAAAAAAAATTCGTGTCCAAATAATTTAATTTAAGAATTCATCAGAAATAAATGTTCCTGGTTTAGTTTTTTTTTTTTTTATTTGCCCCAAGAACTTCGGGTCTAGTCTAGTAATATATTGTAGTCCCTATAGAAAAAAAACGTAAACTTCTAAAGCCCCCATTTATTATTCAGGGTATTGTCCAAAACGGTAAATTAATATATTCCACAGGTGTACTACCCCAAACAGGTGCTTGGACAAGTTCAGACAAGCTCAATAGGTCTTTATAAAAACTCGCTCATATGCCCCATTTGCCTTTTATCGTTTTTGTAGGGTTTTTTTTGAGGTATTGGAACGAATGATAATTTACTGCGTCAGATTTTAAATTTACGGTTCGGATGTTACGTTTAGAGTTTTAAGTTTAAAATCCTATTAAATTTATAGTTTTATCTTTAATAAAAATATAACTTTATATTGATATATAATAGGTGTGTGAATATGACTCCGCCCCTTTTTGTCAAAATAAAACACATTTGTTCGCTTACAAAATTAAAAAAAAAATTATTGAAAGTATGCTCCATCTGCAGCTACAACCTTCGCCCATCGTTCAGGTAGTTTTCGTATTCCTTGCTGGAAGAAGTCCTGGTCTTTTGAGCTTATCCAGTTGTCAATCCAAATTTTGATACTTTCACATGAAGTAAACTTTTCTCCAGTAAGGTCTGTCTGCATCGTCCGGAATAGGTGGTAATCCGAAGGAGCTATGTCTGGTGAATATGGCGGGTGGGGTAACACTTCCCAGTCCTGTCCCTCTAAATATCTTTTTACGACTTCTGCGGTATGCGGTTTGGCATTGTCATGCTGAAGAACTAATTTGTTATGTCTATTCACCCATTCTGGTCGTTTTTCTTCTATGGCTCGCTTCAAACGCATTAGTTGTCGTCGGTAAACTTCTCCATTAATAGTTTCAGAGGGTTTGAGCAACTCATAATATACAATACCTTTCTGATCCCACCAAATACAGAGCCTTGGCACAGTGAATATTTATTTTTGGCTGTGATGGGCCTGGTTCGCCTGGTTTCACCCAAGCTTTTTTGCGTTTAGGATTTTCGTAGTGTATCCATTTTTCGTCTCCTGTGACTATCCGATGCAAAAATCCTTTTCTTTGCTGTCTTTGAAGCAGCATTTCACAAATGGTTTTCCGACGTTCCATGTCTCTTTCTTTTAAATCATGTGGAACCCAGTAACCGGCTTTTTGAATCATTCCCATCATTTGTAAACGCTTTGCAACAGTTGAACGATCAACATTTAATGCTGCAGCTAATTCTGATTGAGTTTGGCAAGAATCTTCCGCCAATAATGCTTCCAATTCAGCATCTTCAAATTTTTTTGGTGGTTTTCCATGTTCTTTATCCTCAGTACTAAAATCGTTATTTTGAAATCGTCGAAACCATTCCTTGCAAGTTGTATTAGACGGAGCATGCTCACCATAAATCTCCACAAGCAAACGATAAGTTTCCGCTGCAGTTTTCTTCGCAATAAAATAATGTAATAACACTTCCCGCAAATGACGTTTATTTGGAATAAAAACCGACATTTTCGAAAAGGTGAAAACAATTGTTGCTTACACTTCAACCAAATATCATAAAATGCGTTAGATAGCTGACATTCAGTACTATCGAATACAAGTATGGTCATTTATTAGTACACGTAAACAATACTAAAAACGACATCTATTGAGAAAGGGCGGAGTCATATTCACACACCCAATACTTTATATATAGTTTTTTTTTACTTTTCGTTACATATACAGAAGGTAGGTACAATTAAAATGCCGCTTAAATGGCTACCACTCAGCGCGTGCTGCACCAGCTGTACCTATTGCTTTCAGCACACACAGCGTTCAGCGCTGGTTTTCTGTGGCACCATAATGTGCTCTTGTATATGACAACAGTAACAGTTTAATAGATGTCACATGTGTTCGAATATTTTTTTTTTAAGACAGGCCGGTTTCCTCACGATGTTTTCCTTCACCGTTTCGAAAAGGCGCACATAAATTATTCAAGTGAAAAAGTTATTTTTGCACGTTTGGTTTGAACCAGTGACCATCAGATTAAATGTCTACGCCCCTGGGCCACCACGATCTACACGTTAAATACACAAAATATACTTATTACATTGTTACATTAAACATGTTGTGACATGTTGTAACAACCTGTTTTGAAACTAGTGTTATTTTCATAAATATTTTTACAATTGAAGAATTTCACGGTCCATAAATGTGGCATGAATGTTTTTTTTCAATTGTGCTATTAAATATTAATTAAATTGTTAACATGAACCACATTTATCACTTGACCTATTTACATAATAATAAATGATTGAGAGCGTGGTGGTCCAGGGGCACAGACGCCGACTTTCAATCTGATGGTCGCTGGTTCAAACCCACACGAGCTTCAATGAGTTTTTTCACTTGAAAAATTTATGTGCGCAATTCCACGTTCTCGAAACGGTGACGGATAACATCCGTCACAAGAACATGACGGAAAATATAGTGTGTTAGTAGATAATTGATAATCATCATTATTACGTTTTATTAACTAATTGGAGCATAAATTAGTAGAAAGGCAAAAATTATGTCCGAAACGAAAAATGTTCTTGTCCGAAATTAGATAAAATAAATTAATATTGACGTACAGCGCCATCTAGCCCCCAAACTAAGCATAGCTTTAAACTATTAACACCTAGATACAGAATCAATTTTTATCTTCGTCACACAAATTCTTGTGCTGGGAATCGAACCCATGACCTAAAATTCATAAACAAAATTTGCTGCCAACAAATATTATGTATTATTTTGAAATTTACTTGATATATTTATATGGTAACACCAATAGAATACAAGTTTTGCAAAATAAATCAGCCCGCTACAATAAAGATACCTTTCAAAGGCAGGATGGACAGACAGACATACAGACAAACGTTATAGAATTAGTAATAGAACTTATAACCTATAATCCAAAACCTTGGACACGCAACACAAAAACTACGAAAAGTATTAAACGTTTTAGTTCCATAAAATTGAACTAGATGGCGATACTGTAGCAAATTTGTAGATCGCGCTATCGTTGCGTTTTGGCGAAACGTATATAGAAAAATTGTTGAAGTCGCTCGTCGTGCCTCAATCTTTTGAGTAAGGAAATTATTGGGCCTTGTTAATGCTTGGCAATGTCCGCGAAGGGCGTATCAGTTTTTGAATGGTTCAGGTCGTCCCATGAGTTGGCACCTACTTTGTGCTTCAGCTCTGGTGAAGCGATCTGCCTGTAATATACATTGCGTTTTTTCTTCGGGCGGTGACGTACACCGGGCGAAGAAAAAATGCAAAGCAAAGCAAAATACGCGATTTCGTTTACTTGGATGACATAACAAGCGATTGTCATTTTTTTTTATGGGATCAATCTGAAATTATATCCTACCAAATAAAAAAATATTTTTCAATATCGGTTGATAAATGCATCTGAGGTAGCAATAGCAAACACAAAAAAAAAACATTAGAATTGAGTACCTCCTTTTTTGAAGTCAGTTGGAAATATTTACTCCTGATACCTGTTCCTAATCTCGATCACTTACCGACTGTGGTTCGCGTATTTAGTTCTTAATCCATGACTATACAAGATATTGTTCACAATTTTGTTAACATTTAAACTGCACTTTTTAATAACTGTCAACTTACGAATGTATGCCGCGTAGATACAGCGAGAGAGCGAGATGAAGCAATACGCGACTGCGTCGTCTCGCTCTCGCACGGTGCTTAGATGTGTGTACGTGATACACTGAATGTTTACGTGTGTGGGAGTGGGTTAGTTGGACTTCGTATTGACAAAATTTTAATAGTCTCGTAAAATACCTAGTATTCAGATCTGTTCCAGTAAATACAGCCCATATATACTTAAAGCGAGCGTAGCATAGCTTGCTTAGCTGTTCATTACAGATCATTTAGGTAAGCAACTTTCGGCCCGGTCGGAAGTTGGATGGGTGACCATTTAGAGGCATTTATTTTCATTTTATTATTGGAATAAGTAAATAATTATACGATGTATGTATTTGCTAAATAGAAGTACTTTTTACGTATCTGTGTTATCTAGTTCCCGTATCATAACCTATGGCATATAATCCTCTTATCTGTTTTTTCATCAAGTTAAGCAATTTTCGGCCCGGTCGAAAGTTGGATGGGTGACCGTTTAGTGGCTTTTTGTTTTAATGTACAATATTATTATACTAAGTATGTATTAATAAAATAGAAGTACTTTTTTATATTATATCTGTTATTTAGTTCCCATTATACTTTGAAAAAATACCCTTAATGATAAATTAAAGCCATATCAAAATCCGTTGCGTGGTTTAAAAGACAATAGCGGAGAAACAGAAAATATTAAGAGGTTATATCGCCTCTAATGTTCCCACTGCAGGGGCACCGCCCTACTCTCGATAATTGAGAGTGAATGGACTTTAATCTGCCACGGGAGCTCAATCCGGATTGGTAGATGTCACATGTCTTCGAATGTATAGTTCTAAGACATGCCGGTTTCCTCACGATGGTTTCCGTCACCGTTTCGAGAACGTGGTATTGCGGCATAAATTTTTCAAGCACAGAAACTCATTGGTGCACGTGTAGGTTTGAACCAGTGACCTTTATATTGAAAGTCGGCGTCTATGCCCTCTACCACGCTCTACAGGTTATATCTGCAAAAGATCAATCATTTTTCGTGGACGATGCACTCGCTTTCCTCCCTGCCTCAGGGACAAGAGACAAAGCAATTATGTGGAACTATATTGTAGATACCCAATAAAACTCCATGGTATCCTCTGCCTCTTAGTGGTGGGAACAGGGGAACAAGGGAACGGGAACTCGCACTTACTTCAAGAACCTGTCATTTGTCTGTTTCCCAAACCCTCACATCTGCGAATACCAAGTTTGTGTAAAAAATGATACCTGAAACTCGACTCATATTAGTGATATTATCGGGAGTTTAAATGGCTAATTATTATAATTACATGAATCAGTTGGAACAAGAGCTCGGATCACTTCAGCTTACCAGCGCCACGTGTGACCAATTAGCTAAGACAAAGGAGCATTGTGCGATGGCAGAGAATAAAAGTATAGATAAAACTATGAACCAACTATATACAAGATGATCTGAAAAGAATCTTTACTCCTCTCCGCTAAACTCCTAAATACTGGAGAATTATTGCAAGATAGCTATTCTCGCGTGGAATTAATAAAAAAAACCGTATTATACTTTCAAATGCTTTTAGTAAAAAGTCGTTTTTCAGACGTTTTGACGTGAAGGAGTCAAACATACACACACATCACAAATTTTCTCCTTTGCAATCAATATAAAATGTGCGCAATAACACATTCTCAAAACGGTGACGGAAAACATCGTGAGGAAACCGGCATGTCTTAGAAACAAAAATTCGACGACATGTGACATTTACATTTTTATTATTGTAATTTTTTTTTCTATGATTAATATAATAAAGAATAAATATTGTAACATAAAACAAATAAACCCTGTTTTAAAAGGATAAGTAAATGTTTTTTATTATGTAAAGATACAAACAAAAACAACGTTAACACGCACATACCTCTACACTAGAATTCCCTGTGTCGCAGATGGCATGGACAAACACAGAAACACAAGACAAACACCCAAGACCCGAGAACAAACTTCATGCTCACCAAAGTGTGCCCCGGCCGTGATCGAATCCGGGACCCCTCGCTTTGAAGGCAGGGCTACTACCAACTAAGCCGTAAAACACCTACAATTAAAATTACTTGAAACATCTGTGTATTGTACTTACTCTAAAGCACTCACGCATGTAAATCTCAAGTTCATGACCATTGTCGTTACGCTGTAACTGTATTAAAATGTATTATAACACTATTATATATAATGATATTATAAAACTTTTATAATCGTGAGAATATACGGACCATTGGTTGAGAAGGCGCGGTTTGGATGAATTTCGTTTATAATGCTATGAGACTTTTGTTAGCCTATTAATGTAATAACATGCGTTGTTATTAACAAAATGGAGTAGGTTGTTGAAGATTTAATCATTGTTAATGGTATGAAATAATGTTTAGCTTGCTCTGAGAATTCGTGGAAATACTGTTTGTTTAAACTCATTGGATTACAATAATATTTTTAAATTCAACGAATAAGTACTTCTTTTTTAATGGCCTCACAGCTTTGCTCTTATGTAAGCGTTGCTTTTTGCACTGGAGGTTGGGGGTTCGGTTCCTATTCAGGACACGCGTTTGTGTGATATACAAAAAAAAGGAAAAAATTAACCCACTCATACCTCTGCACTAGGATTCCGTGTCGCAGATGGCAAACACAGAAACACAAGACAAACACCCAAGACCCGAGAACAAACTTCTTTCACCACACAAAGTGTGCCCGGCCGGGAATCGATCCCGGGACCCCTCGCTTCGAAGGCAGGGCTACTACCAACTAAGCCACGGAGCCGTCATAATATATTTCATGATGCTTGTTCAGTGTTTGGGTGTTAATATTTACGTATTAACAAAAAAGTGATATATTAGTGATCATCATTAGCAGTTATCTAGTTTTCATAGTCAAACTATGCGTTTGCGGTAAGATGGCGCTGTGTGAAAATGTCCATGATTTTATTTTGTTCTTAATACCTACATAGCAAAAAAGCTTGGGAATGAATTTGCTCCACTCTAGTCGCAGGAACATATTAGCGAATATGTAATACTGTCTCCGAGGGGTTTCTTGTCTCTTCCCCTCGGGTTGGTTGGTTAGGGTTGGAACAGACGTAAACTTAACAAATAAGAATATCTAAAACATGAAAACTGACTGTAATTTGACATATCTGTGTGCATGTAATGTGCCTGGGGAGTTCCTGTGATACGTTTTATACTTGTGATACTTTTTGTGTACGTGTGATCTAAAGGATACTTGAGATCTAAAGGAATAAATGACTTAATAAGATAATATGAGAGCGTGGTGGCCCAGGGGCATAGACGCCGACTTTCAATCTGAAGGTTGCTGGTTCAAACCCACACGCACAACAATGAGTTTTTTCACTTGAAAAAAATGATGTGCGCAATACCACGTTCTCAAAACGATGACGGAAAACATCGTGAGGAAACCGGCATGTTAGAACCAAAAATTCGACGACATGTGACATCTACCAATCCGGATTGGGCTCCCGTAGTAGATCAGAGCCCATTCACTCTCAATTATGGAGAGTAGGCTGGTGTCCCTGCAGTGGGAACATTGGAAGCTGGTACGGTGTGATAATGTACAAATTCGTTCCACTAAACAGTCTGCGTTCGGACAGCCAAGAACTCGCTTATCCCCAAGAACATTAACTACGTCTTGATATCTTGTGATTTTATTTTATGAGTATCGTTAAATCACTTATTCGATCCAGATTAACGATCGCATTTCATTAGTGAGCATATATATGAATAAAGATAAATATTTTATCAAATAAATGAATATTCATGGAAATTCCATACAGCACAGGCGAGAAGGATTACCAAAAATATAGTGAAGAACTTTCGCATTTATGAAATCACACTTCTACACTAATATTATAAAGAGGAAAGATTTGTACCTATGTTTGTATGTTTGTAATGAATAGGCTCAAAAAGTACTGGGCCGATTTAAATAATTCTTTCACCAATAGAATGCTACATTCTTCCAATTTGAATTTGATTTGGTAAAATTTGAACAATGTAACCGAAGGTGTAGAAAAATGAGTCTTAAAATGTGTTTCGTCGAATGCGCTGCCGAAACTATTAGCGATAGAACAAAATAATGTACAACAATATTGAAGAACATCATAATGTCTACAAAAAACTCCGCGGTAGCATATGTCCAACTATTGTAGTTATGTCACTACCCCGTGCGAAGCCGGGACGGGCTGCTAGTACATTATAAAGACAAAAGATTGTATTTATGTGTGTATGTTTGTTACTCCTTCATGCTTAAACGGTTAAACGGACATGGATGAAATTTGGTACCAGGATAAGTTATATCCTGTATTAACTCTAAGCTACTCTTGATCCAGGAAAACCAAGCTAGTTAGGATGATTAAAACAAATACTTTCGTCCACAAACCCACTCCATTGTATGATTAACTCAGAAACAGTTCACTGGAATAGTTTAAGTACCTGAGTTTGCGGTTTACAAATCCTGGCAGAACGGGATCAAATTAGTTCTCCGAATTAAACAATAACGTAATCTTTTTCCTGTTGGTATTTGAGTGAATCGTTGTAAAGAATAGCGTCTGTACCAACTCTGTGGTTAATATTCAACTAGCGGCCCGCTCCGGCTTCGCACGGTGTAAAATATATAGCCTATGTCAATCACTGAAAAAATGATTAAAATCCTGTTTTGATTTATTAATTACTGCCCGTGGCCCGCACCTAAAATCGCTTTGAAAATTAGCCATTATTTGTCGTAAAAAGTAAATGACAAAAAAATGTTATTGTGGGATATCCATAAGATATAGACATACCATAGCGGAGTTTTCTGTAGACCTTTTCAATGTGTACAATAATTAGTACATTATTTTGATAAATCTCGTAGGGTTTAGCCTGCGTTTGCAATGTAAGCGGAAAAAATTTAATTATTTACGACATCACATTAGAAACCTCAAAAATAATAGTATTTCTCCACCTGCCCCTGGCCCTGGGACAAAATCTCTCATGTGCCTTCAGCTCATTCCATCTGTTTAGTGACATAAATTACCTTTGGAACAAACTTTTGGTGATTGAAGGAAAACTGCGTATTTAGCGAGGAACAATTAATCATTGATAATTACCATCAATAAATCTCAATAAATATTCATACAAGGTGCTATTTTAATCACGGCTGTAAAATAAGCAGGCCAAATGTACCTAACCAAACTAGACTATTTAAACTATAATAAGATCGTTTATTACTTATTTATCACTGTTTTGAGAGCGATTTTATTAATTTCTAGCTTTGCTCACGTTAATAGTTTTACGAAATGTCATTGTAGTGCATTCATCGATATAGCGCCATCTAGTGAAAAATAATGAACTAAACTATAAAGTATCTAACAGCGCCATCTAGGGAAAGTTATGTAAAGAAGTAAACGAAAATGAAACGAATGACCATAATCCCGTAGGAATATCACATTTTTACGGGATAAAAAGTACCCTGTCTTTTTCTGTTTTCCTGACAACGTGTATGCGAAATGATGATCGGTTCAGTAGTTGAAGCTTGAAAGTGTAACATACAAACAAACACACTTTCGCATTTTTCAATATTAAGTTTGCACTAGCTAACCCGACAGACTTGTCCTGTCTTGATTCACAATTAGTGTAGGAAATCAAAGAGTAGGTACAAACTTACGGACGCGATATTTATTAATATAGATTTTATTAAAATGATTTTGTGTTTTCTGTTTCAGGTAAGTTAATGATGTCGTAAATTTTGGTTTTAAATGGTAAGTAGCCAATTAATAGTTATTATCTGTAATATCTTAATTATTGTAATTGTCTGCTCTAATATAACGATTTCAACACTTATCTATTATCTTTCACCTCTAGGAGTGAAATTTCTTCATGAAATTCTGACGGGACAAACTCTATTACACTCTTTTAAATCAAAAAATTGGCGACGAAACCGAGTAACAAACAAATTGAGAACCTTCTTTTTTTTGCAGTCGAATAAACAATATTCCGACGGTTCCGTGGCTTAGTTGTAGTAGCCTTCGAAGCGAGGGGTCCCGGATTCCCGGCCGGGGCACACTTTGTGTGTTCACACTTGAAGTTTGTTCTCGGGTCTGGTGTTTCTGTGTTTGTCTATGCCATCTGCGACAGAGAATTCCAGTGCAGAGTGTGTTGAATTTGATTTATTTATACTTATTTATCTGTGTGATGGACATATTTCAAAGCTCATCAAAGCACCATTCACAAATGTATGTCATATATCAACTCCATCTGATTAACATTACGATTTTAATTATCGGCCATTGGCTGATAATTGCCTGTCAGAGTGACGATGCGCAGGCGCCGCGTTTATCGACATAAAGCGTCTTTAAAGTTCTGTTTCAGTCTTTAATAATGTGCCCATTGCAAGGACATGTTTTTACCCGACTGCGCCAAGAGGGTTATGTTTTTTGGATGTATGTTAAATAAATTTCTTTGGCATGCTCTATAGTCTAAACAGCTTGATGAATTTTATCTTCTGCCGTTAGGTTCAATCTAGCTATATCAAAATTAAAATAGCCGATTTTCCAACAACGGATGCTGTCAGTTAAAATGCCACTAAATGGTCACCCATCCAATTTCGCAATTTCGATGAACAACTAAGCAAGCTACACCACGAGCGCTTCATGTAGTATGAGCTAGGATCCTCAATCACGTCACTAGAATTCATTAGTCTGATAAAAAGGATGAGATACAGAAAGTGTCTTCATCCCATAGCCCATCTATGTCTCAACTAGCTGCTTTTTTTCGGGATAAAAAGTAACCTATGTGTTAATCTATACTAATATTATAAAGCTGCAGAGTTTGTTTGTTTGAACGCGCTAATCTCTGGAACTACTGGTCCGATTTGAATGATTCTTTCAGTGTTGGATAGTCCATTTATCGAGGAAGTTTTTTTTCAAAATTAGGGATCCGTAAGTAAATTGCTATTTTGTAACACAAGGTGTAAAATCGAAAACCTATTTTTGCGTGCGCTGCAAAAACTATTGACAATAGAAGAAAATGATGTACTACGGGTTTGTAGATCCCATTAAGACCTACAAAAAAGTCCGCGAGAACATATATCTAGCTATCATGGTTTAATCACAATAACCGATTTTGTGTATCAAATTTGTACACCGTGTGCAGTTTGATCCAACTTAAAAGATAGGATAGCTCACATCTCAATTTATGATCGTAATATTATTTTATTGCAAATTATAATATCATATGACAAAAACGTTAGCCACAGCAACGCGTGGCCCGGTCAGCAAGTCCAGGATATGCGCTGCCGCCATAAAAAATTACACACAAATTATTGGAGCCGTTTCCGAGATACACGAAATATAATACAAGAAATGCTCGTTTAAAGGTATTATTATTCATTAGCTGTATCATATGGCTAGATCGAATAAAACCAGATTACAGTACTTTGACAAAAAAAATTGAGTAGTATAAAAAATAACATTTAAAAAATACCTTTACTGACAATTATGCGCATTTATCACGTTCTGTTGTAATCAAAACGTCAAACCTAAAAGCAAGTAGCATCATCATCATGTCAATACCAAGAGACATCGGTGACTGGTCGTGACTATTTGTAAATGTGCCATCCATTACCCGCGCGTAATAAGTGCCTGATGAGATAAGCGACGGAACAAAGCAGTGGATGACCGCAATTTATGACACGTGATATTCCACTTAAAGTTATGGCTGTGGTAAAAATGATACCATAGGTAATCCTACTACTATTATAAAGTCGAAAGTTTGTAAGTATGGATGTATGGATGTATGGATGTTTGTTACTCTTTCACGTAAAAACTACTGAATGGATTTGAATGAAACTTTACCACAATATAGCTTATACATCAGAATAACATATAGGCTACAATTTTTGAGGTTTCTATAAAATCTATATATATAAAAGAAAGTCGTGTTTGTTACAACACTTATAACTCGAGAACGGCTGGACCGATTGCCATGGTTTTTGATTTGTTGGATTTGTTTCCGTCCCGAATAGCAGAATAACTATTAAAACATTGGAAAATTAACGAAAAAAATAAAATCAATTTATCCCCGTATTCTCCACGGGAACGGGAACTATGCGGGTGAAACCGCGGGGCGCAGCTAGTAGCTAATATGTGTATAGTTTTGGTAGCGTGACTGTTTGTGGCGTCGTTGGTCTAAATTCTAAACTGTTAGATGTCTGAGGCCTTCGGGTTTAAATACTCCACACCAGAGTTGACCACTCTTATGAAAGAGGTTCTATTTTTATGTCTTGGGGGGTCTAGTTGCTTACGTCCGTAGGTGAGTACCCTTTGAATCCCTACACGTACCTCCTGGTGCTAAGGATCAAAAAAAAGTAGCAGTAGTACTTGTGCAAAGTTCACCCGGAGAAGTACTGCCTCCACACCTGGTAATCTGCCGCCAAACAGTAATGCTCGCATTGCTGTGTTCCGGTGGAAGGGTGTGGGTACCGGTGAAAATACAGGCACATGAGACGTAATATCCCCGTCTCGGGTGACGGGCGCAACGGGGTGCGACTTGGGTCTTCTCATACTTCGGTCAGGGAGGACCAAGTTGCATTGCTGTTGTTATGGGCGGAGGTAACTACTTAACATCAGGTGGGCCTCTAGCTCGTATTGTCACTTCAGAAACATAAAAAAAAATTCTGAAGTGAAGTCTGTTTCGTATGGCTCAAAGTGATTTTGCAACTCATAAGATATGAAAAAATGTGCCTTCCATGCATTCTTTACTTAATCGTAATGTCATACAGATCCTGACATTAATAGACTCGACACGCTCCATATAACTTCATCACGAGAACCATATTGCCATATACTCTGTAATATAAAAAAATACGCATTACAGAAGATGAATTCGATATACTTTAGCGAAATGAAGCGAAACGCCCAGAACCCTTTTGTATAGCACTTTCTTACATTGCTTCATTTTGCAGTACCGTACAAACTTGCATACTTGACAACGAATAATATTTCTTATGCTTCCTAACATAATGTTCTAGGTGATGCTATTGGGAAGAAAACGTAAGCTGGCAGTACATATCTGATTGTCTATTGGAGTTTGCAAAATGTTGGTTGTAGATGATTAATGGTTTTGTTCCGGTCTAGTTTGGACTTGTTATTAAACTCCTTTTGTTTTGCGTTCTAAAGAGACAATACATATTAATTTAATTATATTATAGCATGCCACAGGTTAATAATTGGGTGATAAAAATATCCCAACAATAATATATGAAATTCGTGTATTGTTAAGACATTATACGCTTCCATACTATCTTAATATATATAAATCTCGTGTCACAATGTTTGTCCTCAATGGACTCCTAAACCACTTAACCGATTATAATAAAAATTCGCACACCATGTGCAGTTCGATCCAACTTCAGAGATAGGATAGTTTAAATCTCAAATTATAGTCGCAATATTATCAAATATGACAAAAAATGTTAGCCACAGCAACGCGTGGCCGAGTCAGCTAGTTTATTATAAAATAACGTACTGCGTCTCCAATAAACAAAGAGAATGATTACAAGATAGTAATACAATTGTACTCTTCATAGAATTATAATAGAAACTAGTATTAACAAATTACAACATGTTTAAATTGAAGCGTAGCAATTTTCACATATGAAAACCGACATAACTTATGATACACGCCTATATGTATACAAACATCTGTAAGTAGCTTTATGTTTTACATCATAAATACATATTTCTTTACATTTATGATTGAATACTCTATAGAATCTATAGATATGATGAGGTCGTGTCACATTACGCCTTCCATTTCAATTGGAAAGTTAATCCGACGTTTTATAAACCTTGTATGATCGATAGTCCCTTCAATACCACAGCTCTTCTTATTGAATGCTTTCCTCCTTTTATTATATTCATCTTCGTTATCGTTATAGGTTTAAGGTTTGAATTTGTGTGAATTCTGTTCATAGAAGTGGTTTGTTGCACAGGTTTTTGTGCTAAGGTCAGGAGTGTTAGAAAAGTGATTCAACTTCATGGTTGACTTAATTTCAACTTGGTCTAAGGCTTTTGTCGTGTGCTTCTAATGACTGTTGAACGGTCAGCTTCAAGCCGATTGAAATGGGATAGATTGTGTCTAATAGATAGTGTCAAATTCTTCGCTTGATATAAACATAGTTATACTAAGCTTCCAGTTCAGAGATTAAAAAAAGATGGTATTGCTGTTGTTATTGGTGGAGGTGACCACTTAACTCAGACCACTCCAATATTTATTCGTGTTACCAAGATATTTACCATGATTTGTGAGTTTTGTTGATATCTGATATTTCGGTCGAACGTACAAAACGAGTGCGCAAGAGGGTAGACCGATATGTCTGCCAATGATTTGCACACTCCACTTCGCAGACTTCAGTTTGCCCGGGACCATGACGCATGTAACTGCGTCGAAATATCGGGAGTCAATAAAACTCACAAATCACGAATAATAATGTTCATAACCATGATAGTTTTAAAATTTATATCAGTCCAATAGTATAAAAAACTGGTAAAACAATCGTATCAGCCTCTTTTATTCCCAGTACACGAGCGTACTACAAGTCGCTTTGGATCTACCATGAGAGCCTAAACTTGAATGACAGACACATATCTTCGAATTTTTGCTTGAAGGTTCTTTAGTTTTCGATTCCCTCAAGATATTTTCATTCGGTGTTTTGAAGAAGGGAACTTCATAATAAATTTTGCCTCAGAGCATAACTCAACTAAAGCCTAGATTCTTATGTTAAACCCCAGTAACTGTCCAGTCCAGTAGCCATAATAAGCCCAAAGACAAGGCACCACATGAACTAAGCTTCGTTTTACTACTTGAAGCTCGTAAAGAGGTAGCTAGGAGGTTAGCAAAGATGGGAGGCCGTGTGTTACACCGTTATGTATAACTAGTGCGCCCCGCGGTTTTACCCGCAGTTGTCCTAAATCAAAATTAGACTATTAGTTCAGGATATAAGCTACCCTGGTACCAAATTTCATTCAAATCTGTTGAGCCGTTTGAGCGTGAAGGTGGTACAAACATACACTCACACACACACAAACATACATACAAACTTTCGCCTTTATAATATAAGTAAGACTAGCGGATACCCGGCGTGTGCTACTATGCTAAAAGAGTTATAATTTTGTGCCTAATGCATTGTTTTAGTGGTCAAAAACCATCTTCCCATTATTGCCTTTATAATGAAATCGGTTTGAGGCCCATCGGTTGGCCTCTTATTAACTCTTATTAGGGTTAAGCTTTGGGTCTCTTTTAAGTTAGGGGTTACTACAGGGGGTTAGGGGTAAGTTACATACTCTTTGTTAATATCTTGTTTGCTTTATTTTTCATATATTGTAGAATTACGAAAAATATTACTAATTAAATACTTTAGTTGTTAAGTCCAAATAGCCGGAAAAAGTATGTCATGTAAGTTAACGAAATTACTTATTTTGCTTACCTGTGACTTTTTTCCTGGATGTTTCTTTTGTAAAATAGTTTGGTGTAGCTCCTAAGTCAGTATTTTTTAATTTACTAAATCAGCCATTGTCTGTTCTATTCTCATGCAAACATTCTATACAATATTATTATAATTTTTGTCAATCCTATATATATTGTGTGTGCTGTTGGCGTTGCCTTAATAAATAAATAAATAAATAAATTTTACCACCAACAAAACGAAAATTTAAAAAATTTTGCAGCGTATTTCACCAATTTTCGGTGTAACATTCATCCGTGCTAAGTGGCCACATACCTCAAGCGGTAACAACAACTAACCGGGCGTTTAACATTTGATTTATTAACAGTACGGTACTCGTGATAATGGACTCGAATTGTGCAACAAATGGATCGGGTTAAAGGTAGCCCGGGAAATTTACTACTCTGTCATTTATAGAAGCACTTTTATGAATTACATCGTTATAAATAACTTAACTGGCATTAATTTTACATCATTAGTTTGTGCAATCAACATCTTATAGTACTGTCATATTTTTTAATATTTTAAAAGATTTGGGTCTTACACCGAGTCGCACTCATCCTGCTGCGTCCATCACCCGAGACGGGGATGATACGTCTCATGCGCATGTGATTTCACCGGCACCCACACCCTTCCACCGAAACACAGTAATGCGAGCACTATTGCTTGGCGGCAGATTCCAGGTGTGGCGGCAGTACCTCTCCGGAGGAACTCGGCACAAGTTCTACTGCTACTTTTGGTTGCGTCTTTAGCTCCACCCAGGGCGTACATGTAGGGAATCAAAGGGTACACACCTATGGACGCGAGCAACTGGACCCCCCATATAGGAGAGTTTTGGGGTGATTCCTGGGTGCTCGAGTCCCTAAACGTACCCCACGTTTAGGGACTCTGAGGGAAGCGCGGATAGACTTGACCAACCCAAAAAAAAGGTGTTAAACTTCTTTAGCGTACAAAACTTAAACAAACATGAGTAAAAATACAAAACGAAGAAATAATCTGTTTACTGTCGAGGTATCTTTATCTGTAAAACCTGATTTCATTGAATCCCTCAGTATAAAAATATCACTATAAAAAAACCACATCGAACTGTCCCTAAAGTACAGACGCGATTAATACCCTCATATAACATTACAACTTGAATTTCAAGTCTGGCGCGTGCGCAGATCGGATCTACCATCGGTTTTAATGCATCTTCTTATAGTGATGGGATTAATATGCTTGATTAAAATTAACGACGTAAAAAAAATTATTTTAAAATTAAATTACTTTTGACATATCCAACCTTTGTAAGACATTGATCTTACTATTTGCCTATAAAAATATTATTTCAAACGAAAGTAATGATACTTTTTTTTATTCAATAATAACAAAGATAATATGTAAACTATAAAATTGTAATAATATATTACTATAAAATGTTGTACATGCCTGTAAGTGCCAAATACTTTGAAGAAAAAGCCATTGTTCCATTTGAGTTAAGTGAATTATGTATGTTGGTGTGTCGAAACAAATCGATAAAAAAAAAATACTTTTGACATATTTGACATGTGTTTTTTTTGCTGACGTTTCAATTAGACTCTTTGTCGATGAACCAAGTCGAATCATTTTACCGGTTGTAACATTTCAGGGCATAAAAGTAAAATTTTATGAATAATTCTTTATGGAATAATATTAGTTTTAGGCATTTGTATTATGACCAAATTTTGTGAACGGACAATTTTGAGTTATAGTACAGTTTTCATAAATAAACCCTAAACTACAATTACTAAAATTATTAGCGTACCAATTATTATCGAAAACCATAAAACGGGAAATAAATTTATTTACAGAACTAATAGTAAACCTACACCATAAATAATGAAACACAGATATTTAGAAAATTCATTGAAACCAATTGCTGTCAAAGACTGGTAAAATAATCTAATAATAGCTCAACTAAACGAACCCAATAGTACAAAAAACAGTAGTTTTTATACTATTGAAGTGACAGGACGAACTGAAGACTCACCTGATGGTAAATGGTTACCTCCGCCCATAATAATAGAAATTCGACCTAGGTCGCCTTCCGTTGCGCCAGCTACCAATACAGGGATGTTACGTCCCTTGCACCTACGATTGCAAGAGGTTCGCTATACTTAATTTATTAAGGAAAGAAAAAAGAAAGAAAGAGTTTGTTTGAACGCGCTAATCTTTGGAACTACCAGTCAGATTTGACAATTTCTTTTTGTATATGATAGCTACATTCATAAGGAAGGCTATAAACTATCTAGCATTACGCTAAAGTTCTTGATTACGCTTCAATATTGATAATTGTAAAGTAAGTCGGACGAAAAAGCTGTATGGAATTCCTTTATCCGCGTGCGCTGGGTTAATGGCTATTATATTTATTTATTTATTTGACACTTTATTGCACATATTCAAAATATATCACAAAAGGTGGGCTTAATGCTAAAATTATTTTCTACCAGCCAACCTCACCGGTCGAGATAAACGTTGGCGTGCTAACAATTAAAATATATATATTTTTAAAGAGACAGACAAAGTTTGGAAATAAAATAAAAATAAATATAATTATATATATCTAACCTACTTACATAATAAATACAATACATAAAAAAATATACATGAGTACCTTGCAATGTTGTTCATACTGAAATATTATAAGTCCACTCTTAGTGATTTCTTTAAGTATTACGCGGGTAAACACTGATAGTCGAATTTATGGAACATTATATCAGACTTTCGGCCTGACGGCTCCGTGGCTTAGTTGGTGCCTTCGAAGCGTGGGGTCCCGGGTTCGATTCCCGGCCGGGGCACACTTTGTGTGGTGAACATGAAGTTTGTTCTCGGGTCTTGGGTGTTTGTCTTGTGTTTCTGTGTTTGTCCATGCCATCTGCGACACAGGGAATCCTAGTGCAGAGGTATGAGCGTGTAAATTTATTGTTTCAACTTCATCGATATTATCCCATCCCTTTCTACTGGTATCTATCGGGCAAACGGTTCTGCGGTGTACAGAAAATATAATATTATGCGGTTAGCAATAGTGGGTACTTGTTATTGGACCCTGTTGGAAGTTAATCTAATATTGAAATAATATCACTTTTTGTTTGGGTTCCATGGGTTTAGTTTACAAAACAAATCGTGTATTGCGTTTACACACAAGTGATTGAACGAACTGACGGCCCACCTGATGCGAAGTCGTTACAACACTATAAACAACAGCAAAACGACATAGTTCCTCCCGTACCAAAGTCTGGGAAGGCCCAAGTCGCATTTCATCGGCACCCCTTCCAACGGAACCCCACTGCTTAGCGGCAGTACTTTTCCGGACAAACTTGGCACAAGTTTTACTGCTATTTCTGGTTACTTAGCACCCAAGAGATACTCTTATTATTAAACGAGCAATTATTAATAAATATATATATTTCGCGTATTTCGGAAACGGCGACTCTCTAACGATTTTGATAAAATTTTCTGTAACCTGTATTTTCTGTAGTCTGTGATAACAACTTGTTGAGAACCTTTCGCCCTCAAAAGCCCACATGAATTGACTAAGGCCATCTGCGGCCAACAAAGACCAGGCAAAAAAATGAGATATTATTGAATATTCAGATGTACGGAACTCAGCCAAAATACTCAAACTTGATTTATTTTCTATCATCTCATCGGAACCCATAATTTGTTCGTGAAGTACAGTAGCGATGTAATTCAATGCAATTGAGTGTAGATTTGATTTTGTAAGCGTCTTTTATTGTGTGGGTGGGCCACGAATTGTGTTGTTTGGTTTGTTTATTGTTCTTATGGTGCTGGTTTTCAGAAAATTATCATCCAACTGCGACGTAGAGTGGAGAATCATATTCTAGAATAAACGGCTTATTTACGGCTACGATTTTGCATTATGACTTGTTATTCTTCCTTTTAATTTTTATGATTTGACATTTAACTTTCAGCCCGGTTAGAACTTGGATGGGTGAACATTTAGTGGCATTTGAACTGAGCTGCTTCGGAGGGCACGTGAATATGTCGGTCTCGGCTATACTATTCGTTGAGCCATGTCGGAGGCCTTCGGGCGGCTTGAGAACTCCGACACCAGAGTTGGCCACTCACTCACACAAAAGAAGAAGTCTATTTTAATTACTTATTAGTTTGATTGCACTATCTGTCGCCTCCGTTTAATTTCCTCTGATAACGCGTGTTTCAATTTACATTTTGTTTATTTAATATCTAATTAAGGGGAAGTCTAGGCCCTCACGTTCGTAAAATACCCTTTGAGTCCCTACACGTACACCCTGGGTGGTACTAAAAAAGCAAAAGTAGTAGTAGAACTTGTGCAAAGTTCGCCCGGAAAAGTACTGCCTCCACGCCTGGTAATCTGCCGCCAAGCAGTGGTGCACTCGCATTGCTGTGTTCCGGGTGAAACGAAACGATTCTGAAAATTATTTTTTTATTTGGTTGAATGTGTTATTTTGTACAATTTATACATATAAATAATTTTCAGAATCGTTTCATTTGTAATCATCTTGAAATCGGTGAAATTACAGGCATTTGGGATGGGCACTGTTTGTCTTTGAGTGTGTATGTATGTTTTTTACTTCTTCACGCTCAAACGGCGAAACCAATTTGGACGAAATTCGGTACCAGAATAGCTTCCTGTATCAATTTCTACTTTTTATCCCTAAAATCTAAAGTATTCCCGTGGTATGGCCAATTGCGGGAAACCGCGGGGTGCAGCGGGTTATAAATATTTTTAAATGATTCACTTGCCCTTAACAAGCAATCGGTATAACGCAATACTACGCCTATCTGCGCATGCGTTGCAGTAGTAAAATTATCTCAGCGAGTTCATAAAGTTATACACATGTCCCTTAATGGGTCGGTATGTAATTAGCAATTAATTGCTTTTTATAATAACGTCATAATACCTACTAGTAATTTTGCGTTTGTTTACTTCTAAGAAAATAGTAGTAATAAAGTAAGTTTTATTATGTATCCTTAGTAATGGTATGAGAAGATGGCCCACTCGATGCTAAATGGTTAACACCGCCCATAACAACAGTAATACGATTCGAGTCCTGCCCGGCCTAAGTATGAGAAGACCCAAGTCAAATCCCGTTGCGACCGTCACCCGAGACGTGGATGCAACGTCTCATGCGCCTTGTAATGTAATAACTATGCTTAGTTTGGGGCTAGATGGCTGTGTGAAATGTCCATGAATTTTTATTCACATTTACTAGTTGCCTAATGCAAGAAATTGAACAACTGCACGCCAATCTGTCAATATATTGGAAGATCGCTTCTCTCTCTTTTGTCTCACTCACTCTCTTTTGAAGGAGGTTTTTAATCCGAATTTTTCAGTTTTTCGTGCAATTTTTTAAATATTCTCTTTCATACACTCTTTGTCCATACAATTACAAGCAGATCAACCGTTCTGAAGAGATGCGCATTGCATTCTACAATTGTTTTTTATTTATATTGATATTTATATTCTAACCCAAAAACAATTAGGTACCTACATGTTTATTTTGTACAATTTATATATATATATGACCACAATGTAGCGTCGTATAATGTTATCTAAACAAAACCACAATTACGTATCAGAAATAGGTATTTATAATGCGAGGAGTAGGTATATGATTCCAAAATTTATAACTAAAACGATGACCAGGACCTCACAACTTAGATGGTAGTAGGTCTGCCTTCTGCGCTTTAGGTTGTGGGTTAAATTCCTAAGAAAATAAGAAACGACTCAAAATATTAAAAAAATGGTATTCAGCGCGATACGACTTGGGTTTTCTCACACGTTAGTAGGGGAAGACCTAAGTTGTATATCTGTTTATGGGTGGCGGTAACTAGTTAACATCAGGTGGGTGTAAGCTGAGACGCACATACAAAACTGGTGTCCATAGTACAAGCTATGCTTACTCTGACGCTATATGGCGCTGTGTGAAAAGTCCATTATTTTTGAAAATAATCCTTCCTACTAATATTATAAACGCGAAAGTTTGTAAGTATGGATGGATGTTTGTTACTCAATCACGCTAGAACGTCTGAACGGACCTGGATGAAATTTGGCACAGAGATAGATTAGGTATAGTCTGGAATAGCACATAGGATTCTTTTTATCCCGGAAAAATGTACGGTTCCCGTAGGAAGTCCAACCTCGGGTAACACCGCAGGGCGCAGCTAGTCTTAATATATATAAATTACGTGTCACGAAGTTTGTCCGCGATGGACTCCTAAACTACTTAACCGATTTTAATCAAATTTGTACACCGTGTGCAGTTCACATCTCAATTTATGATCGCAATATTATTTTATTGCAAATTATTTGTCTATTATTTGACAGTCACAATTACAAAAACGTAACTAGTAATTTATAATTTCAAACTAATGTTTTTGTGATTGTGAAATTGAAATCAAAATACAATTACTAGTATACGTCGTCACAACTTATCAAAACCACAACTTCGTAGCAGTAGGTAGGTAATGCAAGAAGTAGGTATAAATTATTACTATATTAATTATAAATTACAAATGCTTTGAATTATATCAACTGTAGCAATTTACGTTGCAAATGTTTATGATTCTTGTACACATTGATTGATAATTAGGTGTGTGATTGATTTAATTAAGTTTAATATAATAATTGAATGTTGTGGAAGTAGTACTACCTGTGTTGCAGGTGGCATGTTTTAAACTATAACGATTAAACAAATTTTTCCTACGTCTTCCAATTTAGCTACGATATTGTAATTTAATAACATTTTGTAAGTTGGCAATACGCAAATGGTCCACTAGTCCAATTGACTGACCTCACAGTTCAGTAGGTAGCCTTCTGCACTGGTCGAGGGTTCGATTCCCACCCAACCCACAACCATCTGAATACCGGACATACATGGTTATAAGTATAAACATGAAAAGTAACATAAACAAAACGTAAAAGCTAAGCTTTAAAGTACCTATTTACCAAAAATAATTGGAGACCAAGTTGTCCGCGGCCTGTACACCACCAGGCTTGCTCCATCTACTAACATTAAAAAAATCAATTTTAAATTGAACTAATAGACGAACAGAATACGCTTTGATTTGTAAAATAAACATTACTTTTCAATGTAAACAAACGGCGATTTCCCACAGTGAACCATATTGAATCAGTTTATATTGCAAAACTTTAAGTGGTTTATAAACATACTCGACATAAAATCCTTTTATCAAGTAAATACTTGAGCTGCAATAAAAATGTTAAATGAAAAATTGCAGTTACGCCTCTGATTTTTGATTTGTGGTTTGATTTGAAACTAAAGCTTTATGAATAAAAACGAATGGCTAAATATATTAAAACGCGCAAAACTCGAGAACGGCTTGACCAATTCGGCAAAATTTTTTTGTTGTGCTCGTAATAGTGTGGACAAGATTTATAATAAAGATTTTTTTTAAAAGAAACGTCAAGAGTCGGATAGTGGGGAGAACTGGAACCACTTTTTTCTATGTTTTGTCACTACGACGTCTGACAGTGGATTGTCAAATTGTGAGGACATCTGTCAAGTCAATTAGTACGTAATAGAATGGCCAACAGAACAGTAGTACAAGATCCAAAATGTCCAAACGATTGATATCCTATAAACTTTAAAACTATCACAGGTTATGAACATAATTTTTCGTGTTACCGATATATTTACCATGATTTGTGAGTTTTGTTGACTCCCGATATTTCGACGCAGTTACATGCATCTGGTCCCGGGCAAACTGAAGTCTTTGCGAAGTGGAGTGTGCAAATCATTGGTACATATCGGTCTACCCTCTTGCGCACTCGTACGTTCGACCGCGTCGCCGAACCTAAGACAAAAACAGACAGAAGACCACCGGACACAAGAAAACGAGTGCACCACCGCTTGACGGCGTAAGGCAGACTCCAGACAAACTTGGGACAAGTTCTTCGGCTACTATGGGTTGTTCCTTCAGCACCCCCAGGGGACAAGTGTTAGGACTCTGAGGGGAACTTAGAAACGAGCAACGTGGTCTCCAAAAACTAGTCTTCTTTGCTAACATTGTATCTGATCCAAACCCTTCACGAAAAAGGAAAAAACTTAAAGATAGTAACTTGTTGCGCCGCTAGATCGCTAGATGGCATTATTATCAATTTTATCATTCCTTGTTTTATCCCGCAATTATCAAACTTGACCTCCGTAGTAAACTATACACTGAATAGTACACAGCAAGGCGGTTTAATGCCTAAGTAAGGAATAGAGATTAGGCGAATACGCACTAACCTAAAATCTTGAACTAAATGCATTCTGGAGTAAACAAAATAAACTCTAGGTTGTAAGGAACTGCAATAGCCGGTTTAGGGGTAACAGCTACTGTCTAACTGAACGGTACAGCTCACAAGGGGAAGCGATAATACCAATTACAGTATTGTTATTACTTGAAAATACGCTAAAAGAAATTACACTAACTAGATCCGCCCACTGTGTTACGTTAAAAAACCAACATGAGGCGCTGAGATAAAAAACCGGCCAAGTGCGATTTGGACTCGCGCACAAAGGGTTCCGTACGTACGTAAGGTTTTAGTATGTGTTATTATAGCGAACCTGGTAATCTACTGCCAAGATGCACTCGTATTGCTGTGTTCCGGTGAAAGGGTGTGGTCGCCAGTGAAATCGCAGATGCATGAGCAACCCTGACGGGCGTAACGGGGCGCGACTTGGGTAGTAGGACCTAGATAGGATCTCTGTTGTAGCCACTTGCCATCAGCTCGATTCAGTAGTATAACAAAACCTGTTGAACATAGCAAAAGCTCACATCTTAAACCCAACAACGTACCACTATGTACTACATTATCAACACGCATGAACTTTGCAGCTACTCAGCTAGTCTGGCCAAACCGGTTTCCAGCACAGAGGCGGAGTGGACTATCTGTTCAAGTTATAGCCCAATAAATATTGTTGTAATGAGTTGTGCTTATATTTATTGTGTGTAGAAGCGCAGGCTTCGCTCCTGATTGTTTTAATAATTTAAAATGGCGACCGCCTTTGCTGGTAGCGTTGTAGCAGTAGCGTTTGTTGGACGAAGTCAGGTGCAAATAAATACATTGAAGTATCTGTTTGTAATGCCCTGCCTTCGAAGCAAGGGGTCCTGGGTTCGATTCCCGGCCGGGGCACGCTTTGTGGAGAGCATGTTTGTTCTCGGGTCTCGGGTGTTTGTCTTGTGTTTCTGTGTTTGTCTATTCCCTCTGCAACACAGGGAATCCTAGAGCAGAGGTATGAGGTGTTAACGTTGTTTGTTTGTTATTTGAAAGTATATAATACTTATAACAAAAAAAAAAAAATATTATAAATTTTTGTTTTCTTGTTTATTCTCTTGTCTTATATCTGAATAAAGTATAGTCTCATAACTTTATATTTTACTGTAAATGCATTTTCTAGTAGAAAACCATTTATAGAAATAGAAAAACATTTATTTCGCATTACATAGACACAGGTAGGATAACACAGGTAGACAATAAAAAAAATTGAATTTGATTTAGTAACCGCAAAAAAGGCTATCAGCGGAGTTGCTAATTCAGCGCTGGTTTTCTGTGACACTATATGGCTGTGCATGTGACAACAGAAAACACGCTTTAAATATAATTTCTTACCATTATCATCTCCATAGATTTCCTGTCCTAAGGCCAGGTTTTATATGATGCGTCTTTATTTCTCGAAGCCCGTAGATTCTATCGACGGTACAGCAATCACTTACAGCATAGGTCTGTTGTGAATATTCCCTTTCCTGGTTTTATTATGCATTGTTACTTGTGCGTATTGATTTTCACTCAATCACATCATTTTCACTGCATCTTGTTTTATGCAAACATACAGCATTGTGTTTCTTAAACAAAAACTAAAAATCTAAAGTAGCAATTGATCTTTTTATGGGCCAAAACGAATTTAAATTTCATTTGTCAAGCGTAACTAAATTGGTTTTCTAGCTATTAGTAATATGGCTGCAATATAACTCAGTTCTTTTATTATTCAAATGTTCACCAATGTTATCCATTAATACTGACGGCACATAACTTTTATTTGCCATATAAGACGCATGTCTTACCATAAATCTCCGAGTGGTTTTTTTTATTAATAATATTATGTTTTTTCCTTCAACTAGTATTCATCGTAAAACCCAACGTAAACAAACCAGAAACCAGTAAGTACATTAAAAACCGCAAGCTTTCGTCACTTATAAACATTATAATTCTAATCTCCTATACATAAATTATAGGGCAGTCGTTAAATATCAGTTTTGAAGCGATTGCAGTGACATAAAGCTGCTTTGCATCTGCAACTTTATCTAAAACTTCGACACCCTCAATATTGAACTCTGGTGTTTTGGCATACGGTTTTATTTCTGATTCATGTTCAACATAAACTAGTTTTACAATTACAACTTTACAATTACAGTTACCTTCTTCAAACCTAGACTTTATGCGTTTGGAATGAGGATGTGTTATTGGTTGTTGTTTGTTGTTAATATCTCTGCGGGCTGAGTCTTTGGTTTGCGCAATGTCAGCACGAGCCTTGTTGATGCACTGTCTTCTATTTGTCTCTTGTACAATTGAAATTACGTTTTATAAATGTTTAATAGTAATTGCTTTGTGTACTAGTTATTGGAGTCTAGATCCAAATCTATTTCATTTGGTGTAAGTTTATACAAATAACCTCAAATTGTGCGTAATGTGAAACTCTTGTCCCTCCATAAACAGATTTTCAATTAATATTGTGATGCCTGAGGCGATAAGAAAGTAGCGGTAATATTTTAACCATTAAGATATCCTGATATGGCTATGCTATCTTAATATACACATACATTAATGTTTAGGGATTTTATATAAGCTTATTATTAAACACGAATTTGTTATTATTAATCTGTGGTTCTGATTAATTTTCTTAGATTCTCAGTTTACCTATAACTGTATCAATTTCGAAAGCCTACTCTTGACAATTGAGAGTGGATGGGAAGTTTATGAACTGGACCAAGTTCGTGAAAAGAAATTAATTCTTCAGGGGTTTCTTCCTCGTTCTTCCCCAGGGAGCATCGGATACGGTTTGAAGTCGACTGGTAGATGTCACATGTCTTTACTTTAGTTCTAAGATATGTCAGTTTCTTTCACCGTTGTTTCTGTCTTCAATTGTCATACAAATCTGATAGGTTGGTTGGGTTATAATATAAACTTATTTTAAATTATCTGAATAAAGCTGTTTTGAAAGCTTGCCTTCGATTTATTATATTATGGACACCTTGTCATCTACCAAAGGCGACCCAGTTTAAATGCCTTTGAAATTAAGTAATTTTGGATTCAATCACAAGTTTTTGCTCAGTATGAGTATTAAAATATACATGAAGAGTATTATTGATGAACATCCAAGTATGAATCGTGAATTACTGAATAAATTTGTACAAAATGTAGTTTTATGACGACTCCGTCCTTCGAAGGGGTCCCGGGTTCAATTTCCGGCCGGGGCATACGTTGTGTGGCGAGCATAAAGTTTGTTCTCGGGTCTTGGGTGTTTGTCTTGTGTTTCTGTTTGTCCATGCCATCTGCGACACAGGGAATCCTAGTACAGAGGTATGAGTTTGTAAACGTTATTTTTAACGTTATTAGCTTTTGCTTGAAGCTTCGCTAGTGTCTTGTTATGACCAAGGAACATTAGTTTTTGGGTTCTTTTCCGCAGATTTTAGTTTATTTGCTAAAAGTCTTTGAAAATCAGACATATTTCCGTAACCCTACTCGTAGATTATTACATCTACGAGTAGGATTACGGAAATATGTCCCGATTGCCACCACTGGTGGCTGAGATGAAGGTGGCAACTGGGAATAGACTCGTAGATTCTTATGAATTTTGGACCCTACGGCTTTCTGATTTTCCTGGGACTTTCTGTGCAAACGGTTTTCTGTACCGCTGCGAACTGCGTAGTTCCCGTGGGAATACGGGGTTAAAATATAGTCTATGTTACTCGCTTATAATGTACCTTTCCATTTGTGAAAGAATTTTTAAAATTAGGCCAGTGGTTGAGGCGTGAAAGCATAAGAAACAAGCAAACTCACTATCGCATTTATAATATTAGATAGGATTATCAAGCAAACTATAAACATCTGCTCGGTGTTGCAAGTGGTGAATTTCAAAACAAGTCCACCAACACAGTTAGGAAAGTGTCAATTTTGGATACATTTATGCGCAAAATATATATAATTTCGTCGTAAATCGGTCTTAGGCTCGTTAGGCGTCAGTTTGATAGATTTGCTGCTTCGGCGAAACTAAATTTAGGAGCCACCTAAAAATTGGTGTCTGGTTTTGTGTTGACTATTCAGTATGAAAAGAGACTTTATGTTATAACTTCTCTCAAGTTTTATTAACTACTAGCTGACCTGGCCACGCGTTGCTGTGGCTAACGTTTTTGTCATATGATAATATTGCGATCATAAATTGAGATGTGAGCTATCCTATCTTTCAAGTTGGATCAAACTGCACACGGTGTACAAATTTGATTAAAATCGGTTAAGTAGTTTAGGAGTCCATCGCGGACAAACATCGTGACACGTAATTTATATATATTAAGATTAAAATAAAAATTATATTTATAATAGTTATTGTTAGTTATTATATATATGGGTTTATAATAGTCTGAAACAAAGACTTTATTTATTGTATAAAATCTATATACCAAAAGTAGCAGTAGAACTTGTGCCAAGTTCGTCCGGAGAGGTACTGCCACCACACCTGGAATCTGCCGCCAAGCAGTAGTTCTCTCATTATTGTGTTCCGGTGGAAGGGTGTGGCTGCCGGTGAAATCACATGCGCATAAGACCTATTGCACGGGTAGTTTCTGAATTTCTGATACGACAATGGTGCTTTACTAACCGTGCGAAGCCGGGGCGGGTCGCTAGTTAACTATAAACAGCCAAATAAAACACAATTACAATGAAATTTACATATTATATTCTAGGCACATCTCGGCGGGCCATTAAATTGCAAAACAATATGACCAGGCAAAGATCAGGTTGAAACTTGATGTCAATTCACAACTTGTTGAAACTTGTACGCCTACGAGGAGTGGGTGGGATATCTTGCTTATCCTTGGGATAACGGATACCTATGCATTGAACACCACTGTCAATAATAATGGCGGACTTGGTATATGGTGGCCCAGGGGCACAAACGCCGACTTTCAATCTGAAGGTCGCTGGTTCAAACCCACACGTGCACCAATGAGATTTTTCACTTGAAAAATTTATGTGCGCAATAGCACGTTCTCGAAACGGTGACGGAAAACATCGTGAGGAAACCGGCATGTCTTAGAACCAAAAATTCGAAGACATGTGACATCTACCAATCCGGTTTGAGCTCCCGTGGTAGATCAGAGCCCATTCACTCTCAATTATCGAGAGTAGGCCGGTGTCCCTGCAGTGGGAACATTAGAGGCTGGTACGGTGGTATATAAAACCGGGGATTTTTATCAGGTATTAGATGACTACGACCCAAAATTTTCAAATAATTGTTTTTCTTGTTGGTTTAACTGAAATCTTTTTTTTATAATCTTTATTATTGTAATTTATAGAGGGTTTGTTCAATTTGAATATGTCACCCTCAAATTTACAATGCACCTTAAAATCTACGTCTTATACCTAGGTTCACAAATATTAGTAATATTTTACATAGTTTCGAGTCTGGTTCTGCCAGTAACTGGTTACACATGACTGAAATCTTTGATCATAAACTTCACGATAAAAACAATACATTTTTGCACACTATTCCATTGTGGTAGTGCAAAAAAATCCTAAGTAGGTAGTTTTTAATTAGTATTTAATATTTAACTACTAAATAACTTAGTATTTAGTACTAATTCCTCCCCTAAATACTAATCAAAAGTTATCCTCCTTCATCTATACTATTCAAAAGTGACTTAACAGTCTGATCACACGTCTACTCCGGTCGTAAAACCACTTTATTACGTTAAAGTAATTCATAGACTTAAATGTATGAAAGTACTAAACGCGCAAGTAGTACTGAAAATCCCCGCTCGGAGTTGCAGCTCGTGAAATGCAACTTGTTAACTGTGAGCTCGAAAGGCACATTGCAGAGCTAACGACGACTTTTAAATTCAGAACGCAAGTTTCGTGTCAAATTCTAGTACTATATGACTGACCCCATAGCTCTGTTAGTAGTAGGTCTTGTCATGGGTTCTATTTTCACCTAGGACAAAAATTGTGTGACAGATATATTATTATATACATACGTATATATTGTATTTACAAAAAAGTACTGTATAATTACAAAATATACTGTATAATTTATCAGGACACTGGTCACTATAGTACAAGCAATGCTTTGTTTTGGAGTAGATGACGCCGTATGAAATTCACAATACAATACAATTCACAAAAAAAAATTGGTTTTTTTTTTTTTTTCTTAATTATAACTAGTACAAATGGGACGCACAGCCGTGCTTTGTCAGAGATTTTGTTCTATGCGTGTATGTCTTATAATATAAGTCTATGGAATAAATTCGAATATTTTGGATTACAATAAAGCCACTAGTTTTATTGCCCTGGTTTCTATTGAGTTGTAAACAGATTTTGTAATCCGTGGTTATAATTCTCAGGAATATACATACACTAGCTGCGCCCCGCGGTCTTGCCCGCGTTTGTCCATCCTACGGGAAATCTGCACTTTTCCGGGATCAAAAGTAACATCTGTGTTTATCCAGAATATAAGCTATCTTTGTACCAAATTTCATCCAAACCTGTTGAGCCGTTTGAGCGGGAAGGTGAAGCGAAAACCAAGCATCACCCCACAAAACCTGCCCCGGTGGAATTGAATCCAAGACCTCAAGCTTTAAAAATGGGGCTACTAAGCTACAGAGCCCGTGCCCAGGGCCCGAAACCATACGGGGCCCCGGAACTTCCGTTCAATGGCGCATTTTAAACCGTCAACATCTTTAAATTGAAATATTAATCGAACCCCACATCAGCAGGGCGACCGCAGATACTCAAAATAAACGTAACGTGTTGAATTTGACATTTGACAACAATACACCATTAATTTAGTACCACCGATCTGTCCGGTCGTATTTATCATTGACAAACAAACAAACAACAACGTTCACACACTCATACCTCTGCACTAGGATTCCCTGTGTCGCAGATGGCATGTACAAACACACAAACACAAGACAAACACCCAAGACCCCAGAACAAACTTCATGCTCACCACACAAAGTGTGCTCCGGCCGGGAATCGAACCCGGGATGCCTCGCTTCGAAGGCAGGGCTACTACCAACTAAGCCACGGAGCCGTCAGGTGACAGGTGTTTACAATTAACGCTTTCGAAAAAAATTATAAACAAATAGTTTTATATTTGTATTTCACCCCATTGTCTTTCCAATGTGTGCCCAAAAATCCCGGGTTGCCCTGAGACGGCCTGAAGACAGACAGAAGAGTTACAGCAAATCTCATTTACACTTTATAGATATACGATCTTCGCGACTGCTAATTTTCGATTTCAATGCAGGCCATCAATATCACGGGTATGTACCACCTGGGAACGGCATTCGTGACATAATCTCGTATTCAGGGGGCCTAGGGCTTGTTCCCATTACTAGGGCTTGATTGAATAACCGTTATATCGTGACTTTGGTGTCGTGTTTTTGTGAGGTGATAGGAATATTTTCATGTTAAATAGTGCTTGTGATTTTATAGACTGTTTTTAGGATTCCGCACTTAAAGTACATTACATTACAAAATAAATAAATTATTAGCCCCAAAATAAGCATAGCTCCCGTCCGTAGGTGTGTACCCTTTGATTCCCTACACATACCCCCTGGGTGGTGCTAAGGGAGCGACCAAAAGTAGCAATAGAACTTGTGCCAAGTTCGTCCGGAGAGGTACTGCCACCACACCTGGAATCTGCTGCCAAGCAATAGTGCTCGCATTATTGTGTTCCGGTGGAAGGGTGTAGGTGCCGGTGAAATCACATGCGCATGAGACGTATCATCCCCGTCTCGGGTGATGGACGCAGCGGGATGAATGCGACTCAGTGTAATATCCAAATCTCATACTGAGTCGCAATACTGTTGTCATTGGTGGGGGTCGCCACTTACCAACAGGTGGTCACAAAAAAAAAATAGCTTCTAATATGGGAACTAGATAACTGATAGAATAATTATTTAATACACTTTTTTGTAAATACATACATACATAATATACATATTGGCCATCAAAGTCGAGGTCAAAGTCAAAATATTTTATTTCAATTGAATTCTTAAAAATGATAATTGTTAAATATGTACCTAAAATATCATGTGTTCTTATTACTAGGTTCAGCACTTGTTCAAACCCTATCCGACCCTCCATGAGGAAGAACAAGCAAGAAACCCCTGGAAGGATTACTTTCTTTCCCGAGCATGATGAATTAGTGGCACGGAGTGCGATTCTAAATCGCACTTAGAGGGTTTATTCTAAGAAAAAGATGCACCTTTAACCAGGAAACGGATATTTATGATAAAACCACTAGATACTTCCTTCATTGTG
The DNA here is from genome assembly GCA_921293045.1 of Aplocera efformata. NCBI lineage: Eukaryota > Metazoa > Arthropoda > Insecta > Lepidoptera > Geometridae > Aplocera > Aplocera efformata. Next base: position 8,438,388 of record OV121057.1, read on the forward strand.
TGCGTGAGCGTGACTGAATCCAAACTGTGTCAAGAACGAACCGATTAATGAATCATTTTTCTGCATTCATTTTGCAAGGAAGTATATCATCGTATATTCTACTTTGTGTATGTATAATGACGGATAGCTTGTCTTTGAAGCGAGGGGATTCGGGTTTGAGTACTCGGTCGGGGCAAACTTTGCATGGATTGTAATGTTTGTTCTCGGATCTTGGGTGTTTTCGTGTTTCTGTGTTTGTCCATGCCACCTGTGACATAAGTAATCCTACAGTTCCCTGCACTATAAATGCGTAAACTTTACAATTTCGTAAAATGGTTCGTAGTATCTTTGCTTGCCTATCTGTATACCTATATTTGTATGATAAATAAGTAGATATTATGTGTATATAACTTTTACACCTTTTTAAAAGTAGTTAGATTTTATATATAGATGCACCAATGCCCCTTCTCATTACTAATACTTCTTGTCCATCCAAAGGTTGCCTGTAAGAGATCGCTTTATAGCGGTAAGACCGCCCATTTTGACATCTTTTTATTAGTTAACAGTTCTATTTTTAAGCTATTGTTATCTTTATTTGGTGTGCAAAAAAGTGTCATCTATATATCTTGCCTCACAGGATTGTCAGGAAAGTAATTGTGGCTTATACTTCTTCGCTCATCGTCAGTAGGCAGTTCTCATTGATAATATCCCTGTATTGGAAACAGAAAATTCCCACCATGATACTTAACAGAACAATGGCTACCTTTGACCATCTGTTGGTTATTCACTGGTGATCGTTTCAATCAAATTAACTTTTCAAATCGAATAATGACGAAGCAAGAGGCAATTTGAATGTCAAAAGCAATATCTGCTTTAAGGCAGGCAATTTGAGCTTCGGTGCTAGAGATGGGCACAGGATACGAACAAGACTGTTCAGTCTTGGTCCGAAAAATATGATATCATGACAAAATAACGGTAGTTCTACATTGGAAAGAAATGGCGTGACTTTGCCTATTTCATTTCATAAACACACATACCCCTGCATTAGTTTTCCCTGTATTGTGATTATCAGCATCACATAGACGTGGGCCGGCCGGGAATTGAGCCTTTTGCTTTAAAGGCATAATACCAACTAAGCCATGGAGTCCCCCATTAGAAGGGCCAATGAGGCATTAATTTTGTAATTATGCTTGGATAAGCACAGATTAAATAATGTTTCTTAGTTAAAAGAAAACATACGAGCATTATAACATTACGGACTACATGAAAAAATTTTAAGTTTAAGGTTTTTTATTTTTAATATGTGTTTAGTTTTCATAGCAATAGAATTGATCTTGATTTTAGCAATCAAGATAAATTTAATAATATATTGTTTAGATTCTATTTATTTTTCAGCGCCCTTTCATTCGAATATGATTTGAATCAAGATATATATAAAAATCTGGTTTAAAACCCAATGTATTGTAAATAACATTGACTAACTTAAACAAAATATTCAACGCTAGGTCTAAGTCAAAGTTAAATTCTACGTATCAGTTAAATACTTAAAAAAAGTACTTTGAAACGTCAGTTTTTAAATAAATATGTACCAATGCGATCACGCGTTCTTATTACTAAAATTAGCGCTTATTCAAATACCATCTGATCCACAGTGAAAAGCAAGTGGAATCCCTAAGACGGACTTATTCTGTGAATCTCTTCAAAAAATTGATAGGCTGAAATATAAATTCATTGGAATCAAGACTGCACGATCATTTCCCTACTGATAGTACAAAACTGCTACTAATTGAAGTCATTATCGTCAGTATAGTACGGTGAAGGCGCACAACATATATCATTACAACAAATTGATTTATAATTGTAATGCATTTTTACTCGCGTGTACAATTGTCTTAGATAATACACTTGTATCCAAGAAATTACACTAGTTTAAAGCTAGCATTTTAATTTTGGGGTACCTAGTAGCAGTAGAACTTGCCATCACATCACCCGAGACGGGGATGATACGTCTCATGCGCATGCGATTTTACCGGCGACCACACCATTCCACCGGAACACAGTAACGCGAACACTACTGCTTGGCGGCAGATTACCAGCGGAGGCAGTACTTCTCCGTGAGTTTACACAAGATCTACTAAACTACGGAGTCGTTACAAATTCCGTGTGATCGTACCGAACGGGTTACTGCAACTATAATGTCAGTGTCAATCGTTCCTCCAGCTACTGTACAAGAACGAGTCACGACCGATGGATATCGATCAGGGGCGGATCTAAGGACTTTTTGGGCCTCAGCCCTGGGCCCCATGAATATAAAAGACCCCCATTCGATTCACAGTGATGTCTGTTTAAGACAAAATGGATAAATACATAAATACTATTTTTTTTTAATCCTAAGGTCATTAAGGGCTAATCACCCTAAGGGCGTTGCATTATATACAACACCCTATAAGCAACGCTGGAGGAGAGTCACACAAACCCACGCCTCCCACATGCGTTGGGTATACGTATGTCAATGCATTCAATGCATTCATAGTGATGTCCGTTTAAGACAAAATAGATAAATACTATTTTTTTTTATTCCTAAGGTCACAGCGTTTCATTATAAACAACATCCCATAAAAAACGCTGGAGGAGAGTCATACAACCCCATGCCTCCCACATGCGTTGGGTATGCAAAGTATTTATCCGTAATTTTAAAGAAATTTTAGGAATAAAAAGGAATAGTTGTTAAGATGATATAACACTCCCAGTTAGGAATAAATTGTAATGTTTGCAGCCAGAGGCGCTATTTTTAATTTGTCTATGGTTTTCTATCTCGTCTATGACCCGCTATGCCACGCTGATAGTTTTTTTTTATATAGTTTAAAATACCAGTTTTGTATAGTTATGAATAAACGAATTTCATGCAATTTTACTTGAATATAACATAGAAAATAATATAAATAAGTCCATAGACCAGCGTTGATTGCCAGTCAATCAACATTATGCTGAGTCAGAGTCCTTTTTGTGTCTGCTAGGTTAAGTTTTTGTATTTATTTATTTTTTCTCTTTTATTTTTTCTTGTTTTTATTTTCTATAATTATTGTACTGTTTAATTGTAAGCCTAGTGGCACAAATAAAATATTTTCCTTTCTTTCTTTTTCTTTCATAGGTACTTTTTCGCCCAGGGCCCCACAACCTCGCTATCCGCCCCTGGTATTGATACCCGCTCACTAAGCTACTGATCTCAGATTGTGGTATCTGTGGTAAAAATCTGTGCTTTGAACACTGATCTCTATTATACTAGATATACTACTATTTTATGTTGGCGCCAAATTGGTAGACGCCATTTTGTTAATAACAATTATTTATAGTAAATATCAATCAAGACTCTATGTTTGAATTAATATCTGTGTAGCGAACGCCGTTATCTTCAGGTTATTTCAATTATTTGTTTTAAACTTCAGCTTTCTCCTTCTGAAGCGCTATGTATGATGTAGATCATCTAAGTTAAGCAACTTTCGGGCTGGTCAGAAGTTGGATGGGTGACCATTCAGCGTCATTTGAACGGTGCGCTTCCGCTTTGCCGGGCACGTTAAGATATAACAATCGCGGCTATACTAGTCGTTAAGCCACGTTGAAGGCCTTCGGTGGCTTGAAAACTCCGCAACAGAGTTGGCCACTCACACGAAAGAAGAAGAATTTTAATCTTATATCAACTATCACTTCGATTGTTCCATGAAATTCATTTAATACATCAAGAATAACGCATGTAAAAGCATAATGTGATATTGAATTACAAATGATCTCTGCTTTGGTACAGACCTGTGTTTCTTAGTTAACTAACCGCCTAATTGAACGTTTATCTTGTGTGCACTGGTTGATGTTTGGTTTAATTTAAAGGTTAAACTCAAAAATATTCTAACCGACTTCAAAAAAGGAGGTTCTCAATTCGACTGGTCTTTTTTTTGACATACATACAAAACAAAAGCCAGTCGATTACGCGATCATTCCGCCAATTATGAATAAATTTTGATGATTATTTTCTTGTTTAGTTGATCATACTTCAGAGGTTTATTATTAATTACATACATTATTTATATTTACATCAGGTGGACCCTTAGCTCGTTTCGTTATTCATTCACATAAAAAAAGGCAGTCCCATATAAATTTTATCGAAAGCGGTTTTTGAAAATTCAACAAAAATCTAGAAATTGCATACATAGATATTTTCTTATACTCCAACAACTAGCTGTCTCATTGAAGTCGTTCTTTTATAATTACATACTTATATCAATTACATACATACTTGTATCAATCATTACATACTTGTATCAATAACGTGACTTTCGCTTTCAAATATCAAACATATTTAACGCACACCCAATAAATAAAACTAATAGCATTTCCAACACAAACTCTCATCCCGCAGACCAAAACAACATTGTTGGTTAAACAGACGCTCCCTTTTGATCCTGTAATTTTACACCGCGAATGCTGGGCGTTTCTTCAAACACATGATCCAATATTTCATCTCACTTAGATAAGAGATACTTAATATTTAGATGCAAAATTTTAGTTTGCGGAACTAAAGACGCGAGCAACATCCCCCGAAAATATGATTTGTGATAACAATATATATTTTTTGGGGCGTCCAGCCCGGAGGCCAGTTACATCTGAAATGGAATTTAAGAAGTGAATTATTTAAAATATCTGAAAATATTGACATCAATACTTTCATCCCTTGTTTCTCATAGGGGATACCTACCATTTAAAACTACCACTACAATTTAATCCCAATCGGTCAACAATGAGCAACGAAAAGTCACAGGAAAACAAAATACGCAATTTCGAATACTTACTTGGATGATATATTTTTCCAGTTATTTTGATTTAACAACCAAACTATTGAACCAATTTTGATAAAAATTCTGTGGTACCAATTTGAAATAACATACCCTCAAAAAAAATCCTATTAGATTGATAAATGACTGAACTACTGCAGAAACAAACAGAAAAAAAATACAACTGAATTCCGAAACCGAAAGTCCGAAAGTGGGTTGAAAATCGTATTTATTTCAGGTCAAAGTCAAACTCATTTATTCCTTTAGATCTCAAGTATCATTTGGACACGTCAAATTTTACACATGCATACACATATTCGTGAGCATATAACGTGTCACAGGGATGTCAGAACTGGCTCATGCTGGAGTAATTCTGTAAACTAATCAAAAACTAGGGAACTTTTGAGAACACGGCATTTGCTGCAAATGTCGAAGTCATGGATGTCGTCATACAAATCCTCCTTATAAGTCTGCCTCGTGATATGTCAACTTTCCAAACTCCAAATCTAACATTTCAATTCCAATAATTATGAGTCATATTACGTTTACATTAAAATCTCTGCACTAGGATTCTTAGTTGCAGGTGGCATTAACAATCTCAGAAATATAAGACACTAGCAGCCCGTCCCGGCTTCGCACGGGGTAGTGACATAACTACAATAGTTGGACATATGCTACCGCGGAGTTTTTTATAGACATTATGATGTTCTTTAATATTGTTGTACATTATTTTGTTCTATCGATAATAGTTTCGGCAGCGCATTCGACGAAAGACATTTTAAGACTCATTTTTCTACACCTTCGGTTACATTGTTCAAATTTTACCAAGGATGCCTAATTTTTTCAAAATGAAATGTAGCCTATGTTAAATTGGAAGAATGTAGCATTCTATTAGTGAAAGAATTTTTTAAATCGGCCCAGTACTTTTTGAGCCTATTCATAACAAACATACAAACATAGGTACAAATTTTTTCCTCTTTACAATATAATATTAGTGTAGATATACACTAACTGACCTCATATGTCAGTTGGTACTATCTCTACCTTCCGCGCGTAGGTCGCAAACTCGATTCCCACTATTCGATTCCATAAAAACATTTGTGAAATGAACTTAGATGTTTGTTCTGTGTCTCATTCTTCTGTATTATGAGTATATTTTTATAAAAATATTACTAAGTTAGTACATTATTATAGTCAAATAACATCAACACACTCAAACTCGTACTTATTTCTTTGTTTAAAAAAAAAATTGACGTTTCCAAGTAATTTTTAATAATTCATTGGACACAAAGATTTTTTACTTTGACTTTGAAATAATAATAATAGAACTCTATCCAACTATTATAATTATATCTATATCTATCTAGAGTGGGTCTTACTGGCTGATTAGATAGATAGATAGATCCACCGTGGGACGAACAAAGAGACCCCTATAATCATATATAAATATAGATATAAAAGTTATATCATAAACAAAATATTATATCAAAAGTAAACAAACTCAACAAGCTAGCCTACGCAGGTGTTCAACGATTATAACCTAAGTACTGAGCTTTAACCGTGTCAAGGCTACCAGTAGAGGACAAGACAAGACAAGACAAGACCAAAGCTCGGAAATTGCACGGAATATGGCTTATTTCGCGTAATTTTGTATTAAGTTGTATAATGCTTGTATTAAAGTGATTTGTACCATTGAAACAGGCAATGTTATTGTTAGACAAAATCTATGTTGGTAAAATCTTATTATTCTAAAAGAGCAATTCTTGTTTTATTTTGTGTATCTCGGAAACGGTTAACCATTTCGATGAAATTATGTGTTTTGATAGGTTTTGCTTAAGTTATTGTGTGTCTTGTAAAAACACATTCTTTTTCTACAAAAAAGCCTTGTACACAAAATAACTAGCGACTATTTACTAACGCGTATTTTTTAATGCATTTTAGAGTTTTTTTAATAATTTTTAATACACACTACACACTAGGATTAGGAAAATTTATTATAAATACTTCACCTTTTTGGGATAAATATAGTATACTAACTTTTACCGCCGCCTTCGCTCGCGTTAATATTGATTTTATCAACGAATTCCGGTGGTTACATACAAAGTTTACCCCTCCCTTCGCCCCACCCCCTATAAGTTTTTGGCAAAAAAAGTAGCCTATAACGGTCACCAAGGGTCCATCTATCTCTATATCAAAATTCATTATAATCGATTCAGCGGTTTAGGCGTGAAAGCGTAACAAACAAACACACTTTCGAATTTATAATATTAGCTAAGATGTGTTAATCCTAAATTGTTTCCTTCATAACATTTTCAAATATTTTCATCCAAATTCGTTCTACCGTTGAGGCGTGAAGGAGTAACTATATTAGTACTTATTATAATAGGTGTGTGAATATGACTCCGCCCCTTTTTGTCAAAATAAAACACATTTGTTCGCTTACAAAATTAAAAAAAAAATTATTGAAAGTATGCTCCATCTGCAGCTACAACCTTCGCCCATCGTTCAGGTAGTTTTCGTATTCCTTGCTGGAAGAAGTCCTGGTCTTTTGAGCTTATCCAGTTGTCAATCCAAATTTTGATACTTTCACATGAAGTAAACTTTTCTTCAGTAAGGTCTGTCTGCATCGTCCGGAATAGGTGGTAATCCGAAGGAGCTATGTCTGGTGAATATGGCGGGTGGGGTAACACTTCCCAGTCCTGTCCCTCTAAATATCTTTTTACGACTTCTGCGGTATGCGGTTTGGCATTGTCATGCTGAAGAACTAATTTGTTATGTCTATTCACCCATTCTGGTCGTTTTTCTTCTATGGCTCGCTTCAAACGCATTAGTTGTCGTCAGTAAACTTCTCCATTAATAGTTTCAGAGGGTTTGAGCAACTCATAATATACAATACCTTTCTGATCCCACCAAATACAGAGCATGACCTTGGCACAGTGAATATTTATTTTTGGCTGTGATGGGCCTGGTTCGCCTGGTTTCACCCAAGCTTTTTTGCGTTTAGGATTTTCGTAGTGTATCCATTTTTCGTCTCCTGTGACTATCCGATGCAAAAATCCTTTTCTTTGCTGTCTTTGAAGCAGCATTTCACAAATGGTTTTCCGACGTTCCATGTCTCTTTCTTTTAAATCATGTGGAACCCAGTCACCGGCTTTTTGAATCATTCCCATCATTTGTAAACGCTTTGCAACAGTTGAACGATCAACATTTAATGCTGCAGCTAATTCTGATTGAGTTTGGCAAGAATCTTCCGCCAATAATGCTTCCAATTCAGCATCTTCAAATTTTTTTGGTGGTTTTCCATGTTCTTTATCCTCAGTACTAAAATCGTTATTTTGAAATCGTCGAAACCATTCCTTGCAAGTTGTATTAGACGGAGCATGCTCACCATAAATCTCCACAAGCAAACGATAAGTTTCCGCTGCAGTTTTCTTCGCAATAAAATAATGTAATAACACTTCCCGCAAATGACGTTTATTTGGAATAAAAACCGACATTTTCGAAAAGGTGAAAACAATTGTTGCTCACACACCCAATATACATTTTTCCGGGATAAAAAGTAGCCTGTGTTAATCCAGGATATAAGCTACGAAATTTTATCCAAATCCGTTGAGGTTGGAACAAATATACATACAAACTTTCGCCTTTATAATATAAGTATGAAGTTAGGCCTTAGATCTCAAGTATCGACAAAATATACACGCAGTAAACGTTCATATAACCTATCATTGGATATCCTTAATGGAGCTGGTGGTCTTATGTTGTTTAGATTAACAACATAATACTCAAATGGCATTCATTTGCTTCTCAATTGGCGAAGGTGTTGCGTAATAATCATAGGCACAAACACAGAAGAAAATATTACAAAAAAAAAATTGACGTTTTCAAGTAATTTTTAAGAATATATTTAACGTTGATTTTGATTATTGAAAAATCCCAAGTTACGTATTTTCTTAATTCATTTATTCATTATAATTTAATATTTATCTCTAATTATCGTCCTTAAAAACCTCCGAAGGTTTATGCGATTACATAATTAGTTACATAATAAGGATAGGGTAGAGGATCTGAGTCGTATTGCTGTTGTCTATAGGCTGCGGCAATCACTTAACACAGATGGGCCGCCAGCTTGTAACGTAGCTATCGCCTTAAAAAGTCCTCTATTCCCAATAATTCCGGTAAATATATTTCGGAATTGTCCGGTTCAGAATAGGAAAGAATTTCAATACAATTTTTTGTCTGTGCGTCCGTCGGTGAGAGTTGGATGTTGTATTATTTTCAGTAAACAAACAATGAACATCAAAGGGAAACCCCCCACCGCGTTGTTTGGAAAAAACTCCCCAAGTATCAAAGTTAAAAACCATTTGGGTTCTGCGTACAATTTTCAAGTTTTTCTATTTTAGACTGGGGCAAACTTGACTTAGTTTTACAATGCCTATTGTTTTAATGTAAAATTATTATAATAAAATAAATAAAAAGAAGTGAATTTTCATCCAACTTCAAAAGTTATCAATTCGGCTAAATACATATATTGTGAGTTAATCATTCTATTATTTCAAATAGATTAATTAATATAATAAATAAAATATGGGGAAGTTACGTCTCACACGCAAGTGATTTCACCGACACCCACACCCTTCCACTGGAACAGCAATGCGAGTGCACCGCTGCTTGTTCCAAATTTTCAAGGGACTTTCTGGGCGAACTTTGCACAAGTTCAACTGCTAAGAACTCTCTCAAGCTAAAGAAGAATTGCTAAGTCCTACGCCACATAACTCTAAAAACACCCTAAGGGCATCTAGGGTGTTTACTCTAAACGTAAGCCATCTTTAACGCCATATTTATTTACGTACTATTGTATGTAAATAACGTACGAAGGCACGTGTTCTAATTTTAAATGTGTCATAAAATTTTGGAATTCTTTCCCATCTGGTGTGGTTTGTAGACTAAGTTTTTAGGATTCCATAAAAAATACGATAAAAACGTGTCTTTAGTGTTTTATGATCTTTAAACTTAATCACGGTGATTAATAATTATGGGCAATTTATATGATCACTAGCTGCGCCCCGTGGTGTTACCTGCAATTTTCCGGGATCAAAAGTAGCCTATGTGTTAATCAAAAAAATATCACAAAAATATTTAAAAAGTAATTAAAAAGTTTTTTTTTCACAATCCAATTTTAATTGTCAATCTCGTGGACGATCGAGAAGAAAAAATTGTTTGACTTTTAATGGCGCTCGAAATCCCAGTTGCAAGCGCCATAGTCACGGGAACACAGTTTTTTCCCGCAAACTATAAACTCGAAAGTAATTAGGTACAGCCCGGCGGAAAAGTGTCTTTCAAACGCCATTAATGTCTCGAATTGCTCCCCATCATAATTTGCTAAAACTCTGAACAATTTTACGATTGCAAAAAGTTCTGTCGTATCCTTCATGCCGGAGTATTTGCAATTTATTATATAGATTATTAAGCTCGTTATTCCTTATTTTTATCCTTGTTTAGAAACATGGTGGCCCAGGGGCATAGACGCCGACTTTCAATCTGAAGGTTGCTGGTTCGAATCCACAGCTGCACCAATGAGTTCACTTGAAAAAATTTATGTGCGCAATACCACGTTCTCGGTGACGGAACGGAAACGGTGACGGAAAACATCGTGAGGATACCGGCATGTCTTAGAACCAAAAATTCGAAGACATGTGATATCTACCAATCCAGATTGGGCTCCCGTGGTAGATCAGAGCCCATTCACTTTCAATTATCGAGAGTAGGCCGGTGTCCCTGCAGTGGGAACATTAGAGGCTGGTACGGTTAGAAAAATATAATAGCTATTGTATAATTTTTTGTACTAATTTTTACTTATCCTGATTATTTTGTCATAGAAACGATCGGGAACATTTCTGATAAATTTAAATGTAATCATCTTATTACTTTAAACGAGCAATTCTTGTATTATTTTTATTGTTTTTTAAACTTCTTAAAAAAACATTTTTTTTTTTTTTTATTAATGTATAGCCAAGCGTTTGGCCGCCATCTCACCTGATGATGATGATGATCTGTCTGTTCGTTCCGGGTAATCTCCGATACGGCTGAACCAATTTTGACACTTTCACTAAATATTTCGAATCGAACCCATAACCATCATCACAGAAGGCAACGCTACTACCAACTGAGCTATGAGACAAGTCTAGATTCTAGTTATGCAATCATTCTATCGGTCGGTGCTAGACTTTGAGGCGAATGCTAATGATTATGTAAGTACTAAGTACTAAGTACCAGTATCGTAAGTACCTTACTACCTGAACCTAGAACTAGGTTCAGTAATTATTCATTTCTAGTTGTGATGGGACCAATAGTTTATCGATATCAATAAAATTACGATATCGATAACATTCCTACGAAAAGAACGGTAGGTAGAGCTCCATATATTTTTTTATTTATTTGCTTGTTAAAGAAAGGAAACGAGGATTTTTTTGAAAATTTTGTTATTCAATAAATTATTGTACTTAAATAATACCTATTAAAAAAACTCCTTTGGGTTTTTTTAGCTCGTTCCTAGTCCTGTCAAACTTAGTAATAAAAGCGCGTAATACATATTTATAGATATAATCTTTATACATATATAATACAAAAATAGAATTTTAAGATTTTATGTCCTTCAATTTTATTTATGTTGAAGGGTATTTAAATACGATTAAACCACTCAAACTAGTCCCTATAACTCTGCAACAGAAAAGTTATCGATAATTACAGTACAAATAGCACTGACTATCTCACTCTTCCCAACTCTACCTCGTTCCGTCTCATTTTATCTTATACTTAAGACAAGGAAAGCAACATGTCATTTACAAAATTATAGGGTCATCTGTGGATGTGCATGTTTTTATTCAGATTTATGTGGTTTTCTGAGACGGAATTAAAAATAATTATTATACTATTTTGATCGTGATAGTAAAAAAATTGGAGTGTTGTGGAGGCTGACTTTCAATCCTATTATCACTGGTTCAAACACAAATGTACACATTGCTTGAAATATCAAAATGGTATTTCGCGTTTGGTACCTGGGACACGTTTATAAAACCTAACATAACTTTTCGAGACTTTTATATTTATCATACATTTATTTTTGTTTAAGAGAAATCCATACTTAGCTCCCGTTTGAGAAATCGTTAAATTGTAAAAGTACAGTCAGATTAAAAATCAATAACAAAAAATAACACATGTTAAATGAAACCATGACAAATTCTATTATTTTTTAAAATAAAAGAACACGATATTTATCAAAAAAAATTTTTTTCCTTTGTCTCATTATATATGCAGCTAGTCATCGCTAATATCCTCCTTAACCAAATGTGCAAGAACCATGCATAGTTTGACATTAATGCGGAATTTTTTGGATAAGCATTAGTTTTGCTTTAAAAAGTGGTCTGGCGAAATGTAAATTACAAAACTGTAATAGAAAACACTGTCAAGAGATTGGCATGTTTCTTCAATTCACTCTTGCATGTCAAGAATAGAGCTATGTCCTGCTGTAGAATTATTAGAGACCATCGCAAAAGATTGTTCATCAAAAGAAGGATGTTTTCAATTAAGCTGTTTTTTTGTTTGTAGAACGATATCAGCACCTCCAAATCAATGGATCCTCCAAATCATTGGATTGATTTGAAGAAACAGTTCACTTTCGCATTTACAATATTCAATTTAGGATTACTATAAAAATTTGTTGCCTGTCAAAACTAACCACAAGTTTTCCCACAGGTTAAAAATAAATCCAATTACAATTATTACCAACTTAATAGCGTAAGTACTTTTGTTACATACTTGACTTCTAACAGTCAAGACGTAACATTAGAGTACTTGTGCGTAATTATAGATTCAAGTGATTTTTTCCCATGTTGCTCAAAATAGAACAATGTTATATTGTTGGGCAAATAGAAACATACGTTTTTTAGTATGGAAGTTCTCTATGGCGCCTCTTTCTGCGAAAGAACAGCCACTGACTACGAAAGAAAGAAACAAATAAATACATTTATTTGACAAGCAAGAAAATAGTTACCAAACTGACATAAAAACATACAGTTATTTTCTTCGTCATTCTGATTGCATGTCGTGGAAATATAGACATGGCAAGTGCTGGGTTATACGGCTCACAAAAATAGTGAGAGTCGAAGAAGTGGAAAAAATACTTGTAATGTTTGTTAAAAGTTTGGGTAAGTTTACAAAATACCCAAAATCCCTTTTTTTAATCTAAAGTGTAAGGACGAGGATACCTGATAAGTGCTTACTGCCGCCCATAAACAAAACATATTACTCAGGCCTTCCCTAATATAGTCAGATCCAAGTAGTTTCGCGCTGCGGCTGTCACTTAAACGGGTATTTTACGCTAAAATCACTGTTCAAAGTAAGCATCATATTTTAACAATTTTGTTGCAGTAAACCTCCTACCTCAAAAATAGCAATCACACAAGCTTCCATCTTCATTATAAAGTAGCTGTGAGGATTTAAAAGTAAAGCCAGTACACATTTCAAACGAAGCACCCTGTAAAATATAATGACGGGTTTTTGTGATCGTAAGATTACGTGGGGTGACCAAAACGGCGTTACAATGTTTTACGAGTGTAAAACTGGCTTTAAATTATTTAAGGAGTTTAAACAGCGGCCCTGCCAGTCTAATGATCGAGGAAGGGATCATTATTAGATTTTGTCGTTTTTGAGGGTTCTGTACCCAAAGGGAACCTTATACTAAGCCTATTGTGTCGGGCCTTTAAAGCGCTGTTTTTTATTACATGTGTTATTAAAAAAAATACTATCATATATGTATTAGTTATCTAGATACCATAGTACAAGCTATGATTAGTTTGATTATTAAAAAAAACTAGCTTGCTACCGCTTAGTGTTGATTTTTTAACCATTATTTTATTTCTGGGTGAATCGTGTATACCTTTTCTGTACCGCTAACAACTTGAATACAAAATGTCACGATAGTTGGTTGAGTTAAAAAGCTTCGTTTGTTGTGAAAACGTAACAAACGAAAAAAGTCAAATTCGTATTTATAATACTAGGATTAGAATAACCAATTAACATTGAGGCGAAGTGTGACTCGATTTCTTGAAAGATCAATACAAACTTCTTCCCATACCGAAATATGCGAAGACCCAAGTCACACCCCGTTGCGCCCGTCACCCTAGACATGGATGTTACATCTCATAAAATGTGATTTTACCGGCACCCACACCCTTCCACTGAAATTCGAGTGCATCACTGGCGACAGATTACCAGGTAGGCAGTACGAACTTTGCGCAAGTTCTACTACCTCCTTTTTTGGTCAATTTAATAATCCGTTATTAAAAATATATATATTAATCATAAAGTATTCATTATTTTTTACAACTAAAAGTATTGTGCTTGCTTAGTGCAAGATATTTCACGAGCGAAACGACGAAATTGTATGCTACATAATCTCAGCCATGAAAAGCTGTTAAGTTTAAAGTCTAGGTAATATTAGCAGTCTGCTTTGAGCACTAAATAATATCGTTTACGGACCGTGTTGACCGTAAAGATATTAATAAATACAACTTCAGTTCTCTACACTCCATTTCTTCTGGGACCACTTTGGATGAACAACAATTTCTTGTTGGAAAAATCTATGCAATGCTTAGGGTGTTGCCTGTTCTTCATAGTTACTGAAAGTTTCATTGTTACTGGTTGATTATATAAAAAAATTAGACATTTTACTAGGTTCCTGTGTCGCAGATGGCATGGATAAACAGAAATACCAGACAATTACCTAACAACTGGTTACGTTACTACGTCAAAGTCAAAACTTATTTTCGTTGAATTCTTAAAAATATTAATATTTGAAACGTCACTTTTTGAAATTTAATATGTACATTATACTATAAATGTATAGTAAAGAATATTTTATTTTTCAATAGTGGTTAAGTGGGTCTGGTGCCACTTTTTTAATGTTTTTACTTACGTCATTTTCTCGCTATAGACATGATAATTTTTTTTTTTCTAATCGTTTTTTTCTTGACCAAGGCCTTCTAAACAAAAAAGTATTGAATTCGGTCGAGCCATTTGCGAGCATTTTCGGGAATTAGTTCCGGAAAAATTCGGCCCGGCTCTTGATTGTATAAACACAATATACCTAATATAATATCCTACTAATATTATAAACGCAAATCTTTGGATGTATGGATGGATGTTTGTTACTCAATCACGCCAGAACGGCTGAACGGACATGGATGAAATTTGGCACAGAGATAGATTATAGTCTGGTATAGCATATAGGCTACTTTTTATCCTGAAAAAATGTACGATTCCCGTAGGAAGTTCAAACGCGGGGCGCAGCTAATACATAACATACCTAAGATTGAATGAGTAACTTTAACTTATAAGATAATAAACTCTTTAACATAACTTTAATAACTTCAAAAGTGGCAATTATTTTCAAATTCAAGTGGCGTCTGCACCCGGCTTTACTCGTTCAATTTTATGTTATGACAACCATTGAACGTAATGGCGTACTTAGTCAAGAACTTCTAATATTACCCGGTTAGTACAAACGATCTCAGAAGTTCCCATAAACGGTGTTTAATAAGGAACACTTAGATTATAGTGATTTATACACTTTCAATATAGGAAACTGTATTATCCATGTTTATAAATAACTCCATTATATCATTATATATTATACTCCATTATATCATTATACTCCATTATATCCATTATATCATACATATTATCCATGTTTATAATAAATGTTATTTATAAACATGTACTGCAGGGGCACCAGCCTACTCTCGATAATTTGAGAGTGAATGGGCTTTGATCTACAATACCACAGGAGCCCAATCCGGATTGGTAGATGTCACATGTCTTCGAATTTATGGTTCTAAAACATGCCGGTTTCCTCACGATGTTTTCCGGCACCGTTTCGAGAACGTGGTATTGCGCACATAAATTTTTCAAGTGAAAAAACTCATTGGTGCTTGTGTTGGTTTGAACCAGCGACCTTTATATTGAAAGTCGGCGTCTATGCCCCTGGGCCACCACGCTCTAACAATCTGTAACCGCGGCCCGCGTGGACTTTAGATATTATGTATTCTATGTTGTTCCTCTGGATGCAATATATCTCCTTGAGATCATATCAAATATAGTTTATTGAGGAACAAAGTAATAATGGATTACAAAAAGTTTAGAAAAGAAGTATTAAAACTGTGTTGCAGACATCAACACCCACCCCCGTTACATGTTTGGTAGTTCCAATTATAGTAATGCTCCTTGAGATGATGATGAGATGAGATGCTCCTTATACAAAATTTCAACATCTATTTACCCCTTCAAGTTTTTAGCGATTAAAGTAGCCTATGTCCTTTTCCAATATATGTCCTTCTTCCATCTCTATACTCAAATTTTATTTAAATTCAATTTTATGGTTTCCCTGGGTATCAAACTATTCACTTAGCTACGTAGGCGTTAATAAGCAATACAACTTTGGCAAAGCCCCAGTCTATTTTCAGATGTAAGAAGCAACAATTTCCTCATACAAGTAATTTAAAAGCATCTGACAATGTCTGTCTGACAAATTCCTGCCATTCCACACTGGCATGTCACCGATTCCCGTTTTCACCGAAAATAGACTGTCATTTAACCTGAAATTAAAATGTCGAAAATCAATGCTCTTGTCAGCGGGATGGATGTAAATCATGTAAGGGGATGCGTTTTATGTTTAGTTGTTTGTTGCTGTAGGAATGTACAAACTTTGGGATATATTCATTAACTTGCTATTTTTATTTCTACCAGTGGTTGCATAGGTGATCTATGCAACTACTGAAGCGCTAATTTATTTATTTATTTATTAAACCACCAATAAAATTACATGTACCTACTTAAATATTGAAATTAAATCTAATGTATGGTTTTATAAAAACATAATTTCAATTATAGGCAGCCGTATATATGCGTACATATTTGTATAATAATAATAATAATATATCTTTATTTCAGGCAACAAGAACTTAATAATAAGTATAATACATTGGCCCATAGATAAATACCTTAATCTAACATACATATAACAAATATATATGCTTAGATATATATACGTACTTTCATCCCAATTCGTTAAGCTGTTTGAGCGTGAAACAGTAACAAACACACACTCACACACACATACAAACTTTCGCTTTTGTTATATTATTGTGATTTATAAAGATTACCCTAAATAACATTTCTAGTAGGTACTTCCTCATAAACTATTCATAAATCTTAAGTTAATAAAATGTAACATTGATTACAATAACTATTCAGTGAATAATTGAACCCAATCATTCAACGACAATTAAAATACCAAAAATATTTTAAAATCAAAACATACTCAACAACACAAAATGACAAATGATTCTATATAAGCCCCAAAATAGTACAATAGAGAAATCTTAACTAACAATCTCTCACTGCATGAATATTTAAAACTTTTTCAACAAACTCACCCTAATTTGGTCAACAAAACCAGGGGAAGAGATTCCAAACGTCAGGGGACCAAGATTTTCCAAATCGACGCCTAGACATTTTGACAGATGGCGTTTTTTAATGTTTTTTTCTCAGACGGGCGTATTTAGTACTGAGACAGACAATAAATTCAGCGTAATTATAGCTAAGGCGTTTTGTTGAAAGGCAATCGGAGATGATGGTAAATTTATTGCTGAAAAAATAAGTAGCGGTGGTTGTTAATTTGTTTCTGGTACATTATAATGGGGTTGGAGATTTAGTGATACAAATAGATGATCCCACTGAGTGAGAAAAGTTTTTATTGTTAATTACGTACTTATTTTAGTATTTTCAGAAAGTGCACTTATAAATGTGGCAACATCCCAAAAATAAATAAAAATATTGGCTTGAGTTGCTTGTAGTTCTGCCTAGGTCGTGGGTTCGACTCTTACTCAGAACAAACATTTGTGTGGCGATCATACTCGTATCTAGATGTTTCTTCTGTGTTAATATGCGTTATATGTACAAAATGTACTGATGTGTGGTCCAGGGGCACAGACGCCGACTTTCAATCTAAAGGTCGCTGGTTCAAACCCACACGTGCACCATTGAGATATTGCACTCGAAAAATCAATGTGCGCAATAACCACATTCTCGAAACGGTGACGGAAAACATCGTGAGGTAACCGGCACATCTTAGAACCAAAAATTCGAAGACATGTGACATCTACCAATCCGGATTGGGCTCCCGTGGTAAATCAGAACCTATTCACTCTCAATTATCAAGAGTAGTCTAGTAAAAAGGTCTATATAAGTATTCTATTATCTAGCTCCCATACTAGGTACACAGTATGCTTTATATAGTCAAATGTCAATTAATTAATAATTTAATATCAAACGTATCCAATGTTTTGTAACGATTCAAGAGATTTTGACACGAATGTGATAGATTTTAGGTGAAGAAAATATAACTTAATTCACAAGCACACGTTGTATGCTCCATTCCAACTGATTCAGTTATTCCTGTCGAGTGACACATCCTATCTTGCGCAGCTGAGCTGATATGATTAGTCTCGATACTATTTGTCTTTTGGGGATATCGCCTTTTGGGGATATTCAGCGTAAATGGCTCAACGAGACAATAGCTTTTTTTTTTATTTGAATGAGTGACGGAACGAGCTGAGGGCCCACCTGATGGTAAGTGGTGACCCTTGCCCATGACAACAGTAATGCGTGCGACTCAGTATGAGATCCAAATCTTCACTGAGTCGCATTCATCATGCTACGTCCATCACTCAGTGCTTAATTATAGGACTATACATCATGCCCTTAATAATGAACAATATATTATAACTTTTACAATTTATTTATTTATTTAAATAAATCAAAAATATATTCAATATCCACTTGCCTCTAATCTCTCTCACGTTCTAAAATCCAGAATTCCCCACACGTAACAAATTCCCGATTTGTACCAAACCATAGAATAGGGATAAGTGGACCCAAAGACAATGCATCAGAAAGAGCTAAACAAAGGCAAGTCGCCAGGCCGTCTGCCACGTGCTTTGTATAACCGATCGAGATTAAAGGAGGAAGAAACAAATATACTAAGATTTCAAGGGAAATTCACTAACACACATTTCAGTGTCTATGTTTATTGCACTTCGCTAAACAGTAATCAGTTGACGGTAATAAGATAAGCTTTCATTTGTGACACACTGGCTACGCCCCGCGGTGTTACCTACGGGTAATTCATTTTCCAAGGTAATAAAAACAGTGGCACTCCGGGAAAGTGAAAACAAATGCAGTACACTAATCTGAAATTAAGTTCCGTCAGTCGTTCCGTCAGTCATTCAAATAAAAAAAAATCATCTTGCCCACAACAAAAAATATTATAATATTTTAGTAAGGCTTACTAACATAGAAAAAGTTTAACTAACAACTTTATGGATTTATTTTGCAGGCTGAAATAAAAAATATTCTGTTCTATTCTATTGTATAAAATATTATATAATAGTATATAAAACGTTGAAATATTCATGAAATTTTCACGAAATTTTACACACCGTTATTTAGCCTAAACTAAGCATATTTACTATGGCTACCGATCCCTGATAGAATACTTGATCAAAATCGTGTTTTAAACGATGAGGTACAATACTATCAATTGGTTTTGAATGGATATTAAATCCAATTACATCGTGGCCTTCAGCATACATCCTTTGCATGTTTAATAATAATCACCTATCAATATACAAAGGGTAAGTACCATTTCTAGTTTCCATTTTCAGTAAAACATGTTCTGATATCGAGTCTCACATAAGTATTGCAGATTTAGCTCATCCGTATCAACTGCCTCGCACATATCAAGGAAGTATAGACCTTTGCGTAAGGTCATAAAGTTTGCATTCCTTCGGTCAGAGATGTGACTTGCTCTGTTAATAAAGAGTCTGTAGTAATCAAGGTCTTCGAGTCTGCAAGTTGAATGTCAAAGTTTTGTTTACATTTTCTTTGGGTCTTCAATTCGGTTCTTATCTTTTATACCGTCTGTACTATTGTATAGAACCTATACAGAAGGTACAGGTAGGTATACAGTACTTCTATTGCTTATTGTTTAAGTGATGTCTTCTGTAATACTTATTCATTTCATAGTTTTCAATTTGTTTGCAAATTTTACAGGAGACATAAATAATTTGTTGCCTGTTTTTAGCGCTTACTATAAAGTTGAATTGGAAATTGTTTAACTTCACTGTCTAGGCTCTTCCGCATTATTATTAAGTTCATCCTACTTGGTTTTTATTTACTATTGACCCGACATGTTTTTCTGTCTTGATTCACCTTTTGATAATTGCTTGTCATACGACATGGAGGCAAAAACCTATAGAAAAATGCACTTTCAATTCTTCCCGATTTCTGACATTTCCCATGAATTTTCCAAAAAAAATATATCATACAAACCTTGCCCTGATTATTACGAACACAGCAAAATAGAAATCAGCCAATTGGGTCCAGCCGTTCTCGAGTTTTAGCGAGACAAACGAACAGCAATCGATTTATATATACATATATATAGTTGAAACTCGAAAGTAAAAAGATTACTTTAAAATTGTAAAAATCGTATCTTATTTTTATAAATTTTATGCACGTACCTACAAGATAGAGAGCATGTTGCCCCAGGGACGCAGATGCCTACTTGCTATCTGAAGGTCGCTGGTTCATACCTATGAGATTTTCAATTTAAAAATTTATGTGCGCAATACCACGTTCTCGAAACGGTGAAGGAAAACATAGCGAGGAAACCGCCATGTCTTAGAACCAAATACTTAGATAATTCATTCTCAATTATCGACAGTAGGCCGGAATCCTAGCAGTGGGAACATTAAGGCTGAACATATCCTGATGTAAAAAAAATTCTAGCACTCAGAGTTCAACAAAACTGCTAGAAGGAAGACATTATCAAACCTTACATGAATACAAAGATTTTTGACTTTACCAACGAAACAATATGAAGGTGTCGACACCACAACTGTTCAATGGCTCCATTTAAGGCAAATCAAGACGATCAAATTCGGCGACTCGAGTCGCATCGTAATGTAGAGGGGCTGTAAAATTAACGGGACACAAAACCCGGCCCTACAGAAACATTGGATTAAGATATAAACTTTGAGCATGCTTAAGATTTTAGTATTATAGCAGTAGAACTTGTGCTAAGTTCGTCCGGATAGGTACTGTCACTACACCTGGAATTTGCCGCTAAGCAGTAGTTCGCATTACTGTGTTCCGGTGGAAGGGTGTGGGTGTCGGTGAAACACATGCGCATGAGTCGTATCATCCTCGTCTCGGGTGATGGACGCAGCAGGATGAATGCAATCTTATACTGAGTCGCATTACTGCTATCATGTGTGGGGGTTGCCACTTACCACCAGGTGGGCTTTCAGTTCGTTTCGTTACTGATTCACATTAAACAAAGATGTTATAGTTTGCATGCTGGTAACATGATGATTTATATAAAAAAAATGCGTCCTTAGGTCCAGTGCGGTAAAAACGAACCGGGAACCCGGGGAACCGGTATAATTTCCTGGATCCGGTACCCAAATACCGGATCCGGTGTTAGAAATTTATGACAAAATAGCACCGTTACATTATTAGCTATTTTAAATGCGTTCGAGGTTCCGGGGGCTTTAAAATATGCCTCGACGGGAAACGCTTTCGCTTATAAATTGCAATTGGCAAACAGGTTTCAATATTTGCGTCGTTCGTTTGTTTACGTTTTATATTTAGCATTACCTTTCTCAATTCGCAGACGATTCTGATTGTCCACTATAAAGTTGATCAGCTTTATTATCAACATTTTAAGCTTTTTTCCCCTTAGCACAACAACAAACATTTTTGTTTGTTGTACACATCTTAGGGGAAAAAGAGTTCTATTGTTTCTTATCTCAATTGTAACTATTATTATATTATTATACTAGCTCACTAATATTCGACGGTTCTTTCTTTTTAGCTGTTAAAAATGAGGTGTAGTAAGGAAAAAAAAATCGTTCATGCCCTCATACAGGGTAGGGGTACATACAACAGGCATACTAGATCAAAGCCCATTCATTTCCGTGTCGCAGGTGACGTGGAAAAACACAGACACTCAATTCAATCCCCGAGAGCAAATTTTACGGTCATCACACGAATGTTGCCTTAGCCGTGAACCGAACCCGGAACCTCGCTTCGAAGGGGTTACCTATGAGACATTAGTAACAAACTATAGAAGACATATCAAAACAAGCCATACAATTTTGCGTTTCCATCATTAATCTATACCATATACATGCATGGTCACGTACTAGATTTAAACCCGTTGTATTTCCCCCTCTATGTTTAAATACATAAGGTTCAAACCCAGCCAGCGTACAGATACCATTCGAGGCGAATGAACGATTGTGTCAGTACGTGCATAAAATAATTTAAGATGACCAGCATAATAAAGTCTCTAATTTTAATTAAGCAGTTAAAGTAAACAGGTCAGGATATATTAGCCAGTGGTCACAATGTTAGCTTCAATTTGGTTTTAAATGAGTTTCGTTGTTTACAATAATTGACAATGATCGTTGGAAGGCGAATCGAGATTTTATAATTCACCCCCTTCTAGCTCTGGCGTAGTGGAACTGAGGCGCAAAGATCGTGGATTTGAGTCTTACAAGTGAATATCTTGGCAAGTACATACCTTTTGATTAAATCAGTTTATCAAATCGACAAATATAAAATTTTGTGTTCAAAAGCAAAACCCGTTGTTGCTCGTATTATATACTCTAATAGTTATTAATTATTTACTAAACGTAAGAAAAATGCTTTAAAACCTACTAAGTAAAGAAAGGTTATGATTTTACCTTATCTGTATCTGTACTCGCATAACTCCTAAATTACTTATAATAATTTGACTAATAAGGTATCATTAAAAGCTTCTTGATTGATTGTTGGTTATTTTTAATTATCAATTTGATATTAATTATCGATTGACGATTTGATTCGCAAATAAGTAACTCCAGGATTAAAAAATATTTGGTATAAAAGAAAGGACTTGAATTATACATTCTAAAATAGTAAGTTTAGTATTGAAATAAATGCTGTTAGAAACTTTAAAATACCTGCAAATAAAGATCATAATTTTATACTATTAAAAATATGCAAATAAAATATAGTATTAAAAACTAAAGCCCGACTACGCAAAGGCCGTAAACAAGATTGTAATCAAAATTGAGCAGTCAAAGGCTGTATTCACACATGCGTGCCAGCCTACAATGTTCCCTGTGCAGGGACACCGGCCTGCTCTCGATAATTGAGAGTGAATGGGCTTTGATCTCCCACTGGAGCCCAATCAGGATTGGTAGATGTCACATGTCTTCGAACTTTTTGGTTCTAAAACAAGGTTTCCTCACGATATTTTCCTTCATCGTTTCGAGAACGTGGAAATGCGCGCTTAAATTTTTCAAGTGAAAAACTCATTGTTGGCGTAGGTTTGGTCCAACGACCTTCAGATTGGAAGTCAACATCAGAATACCTCCGACTCCTCAATTTTCATTGGTAATCATACGCTTATATTATAGCACAAGAGATACTCTACACACTCGAAAGTTCCTACCAATTATCAAAACCATTTTTGTTATTATAATATAACAACAAAGTTTCATTTCCTAGTGTGGCGTGTTGCAATTAATTTACATCTTTGACACTTCCTTTGTAAGTATTTGCATTTTCTTCCCTAGAGTGGAAAACAAAATTAATTTAGCCGACGAAGTCAAGACGAACGAGAGAAAATTATAACACTTGTTGTTGTTTACTGTGCAAAGTAACAGACGATACTTGAGATCTAAAGGAATAAATTTGAGTGAAAACAGTGAGCAGTAAAATTATAGCGTTATTCTAAAAAAATATATAGTTCGTACGTCTTTTTCTTTCGACTGTCCTCACTGCTCAGTATTAGATTTGCCTTTCTATACAAACATTAAGTTGACAAACATAAATGTTTGTCTTGTTTCAATTTGCATATATACTAGCTGAATTTTTTTTTCGTTTCTTCACTATCACTACATAGTATAAAACAAAGTCGCTTTCTCTGTCCCTATGTCCCTATGTCCCTATGTATGCTTAAATCTTTAAAACTACGCAACGGATTTTGATGCGGTTTTTTTTAATAGATAGAGTGATTCATGAGGAAGGTTTATATGTATAATACACTAGCAACTCACCCCGGCTTCGCACGGGTAGTTTCCGATACGACACTGATGCTTAACTAACCGTGCGAAGCCGGGGCGGGTCGCTAGTAAACCATAATTCGACAATCATCTGTCCATAAAATACCATAAAAAATATTATTAAAATATCCTTGTTCTGACAATATTACGAACCTGGAATATGTAAAGCAGTAGATAGTGCTCGTATGGAAGAGTGAATCGCATGCGCATGAGAAGCATCATCCCCGTCTCGGGTGATGGACGCAGCAGGATGAATGCGACTCAGTGTAAGATCCAAATTTTATACTGAGTCGCATTACTGTTGTCATTAGCGGCGGTCGCCTATTACCACCAGGTGGGCGCTCAGCTCGTTCCGTCACATACACATAAAAAATACAGTGAATTAGAAATCAAAGGTAACATATTTCAAAGAGTAGCAAACATACAGACATACACACAAGATTGCGTTGTGTGTAATAGGCATGAATATTCTATAGCTATACTGTTTAATATACCATATAGAAAAATAGAACGGTTTAGAATCAGAAAATATTTACTGTAAAAATGAAATGAAATTGAAAATCACAGCAGTTAGATACCAATACCGATAGACGTACAATAAGGGCAACCAGCCGGCTGTTTCCATCACCATACAAGTTCGAAGGTAACTTGTGTACTTACTGCAACGTTATACAAAACAAACCATGTTTACTACAAAGTTATTTCCAGCGAGAAATGTCTTATTATTTGTTTACTTGCTTAGTTGGCGTAGGACAACATCTGGCTCCATAGTCTGTACTATGTCTTGCATTGTCATAAAGTTTTAAATAGTAGTCTATTTCTGAAGTAAATAGATTACCCCTATGGTGTGTCCACCTGGTCGTAGCTTTTTATTTAGATATAGATGGAAACTTTAGGGACCAAGTCCGCGTCCCTGGGAAAGTACCCTTAGAATCCCTACACGTAGCCTGGGTAGTGCGAAAAAAGTAATCCAAATTAGCAGTAGAACTTAAACCAAGTTCGTCCGGAGAGGTACTGCCACCACATCTGGAATTAGCCGGCATGCAGTAATGAATTTACTATTCGGAATCTTTAGGAACCAAGCCTGCGTCATTAAGAAAGTACCCTTAGAATTCCTACACGTAGGAGAAACCAAAAGTAGCAGTAAAACTTGTGCCAAGTTCGTTGGGAGAGGCACTGCCACCACGCTTGGTAATCCACTGCCAAACAGTGGTGCGCTAGCGTTGCTGTGTTGCGGTGGAAGGGTGTGGGTGCCGGTGAAATTACATGCACTTGAGGCAGAACATCATAATGCGGCTGGAATCTTCTCACACTTCCGATTGGACCTGAGTATTGCTGTAGTCTATGGGCGGCAGTAACCACTTACTATTATGTGGGTCGCAAGCTCATTCGGTCACTACAATCGAATAAAAAACTTCATACATTTCAGAATTAACAGGGTCTGACAAAACTCGTTTCAGAATGTGGGTCAGAGGAGCAGACTTTTTGGGCAATTTTTTTTTTATTTTTGTTACCTGTTTCTTATAAGGTACCTACTTAATGATGGTGACATTGTATTGGATCATATACCTATTCGATATATATTTAGGAGGTATTTCGCACAGCACAATCTAGCCCCAAACTAAGCATAGCTTTTGCCATGGGAATCAAAATAGAATACTTAGAAAGTACTTTATTTTTGTAAATATATAAATATGATATACTTACTAGCCCCATGGGCAAACAAAACATACAGAGTTATTGATAACCTTATCCTTTTTTGAAGTTAGTTAGAAAAAAGTCATCCATCATAATAGTCTACAAGATGTAGAGATCCAAAGGTACCAGGTTCACTATGGTATATTTTAGATTCGTCAAAAAAGTATTGTATTTTATTCAAATTGTAATTGTAACCGATAGGGCCAGCAAAAAAACCCTAAAATCTTTTTTTTAATGTAATCAATTACATTTAACACTTTGCATGTCAACCAGCTTCTTGTTAAAAAACTATCATCTATCATTCACACTGCAATCATAATATCATGTTATTAATATATTCGGCGTCGGTAAAAAATATATTCACATGATATAAAAAAGTGATTTTGTATTCGGTAGCCGAAGGGTTAGATTTTTATGTAAATTGAAATAATTTCCATAGTGAAAGGTAGCCAGATACTTTTAATAGTTTTTTGAGCAACGCATGCTTATTATAATGTTTTCTCACGTTTTTTTTGGTATTTTTTTATACTAATTATGTAAAGATACGATCTGCAATGAATACAACTCAGGTTCACCCCAAGGCAAGTAAAAGAGGATCCGAGTCACATCACCACCATCTAACTGATGTTACGTGGTTACCTCCGCCCATAACAACAGCAATACGACTTAGGTCTTCCTCGACACGCACCACGTTGCGCCCGTCACCCGAGACGGGAATATTAGTGATTTCACCGGCACGCGCACCCTTCCACCGGAACCAACTAATGCAAGTGCATCACTGCTTGGTGGCACATTACCATGTGTGATGGCAGTACTTCTCCAGACGAACTTAGGACAAGTTCTACTGCTTCTTTAAGTTGCTCCATTACCACTAAACCTCGAGCAACATGGACTCCGCAAGTTTTATTTATGATAAAATAATGGGTTCATTTAATTAATAAACATTTTAAGGCTGTTAAGGGTTATGTTGGAAAAGGAGGCTATTTAGCCGTAGGTATATTGAAGTCAATACAGTCTCTAAAATAAATATTATTTACTCATTCCTAACATAAAAAATCAACACAAACCAATGTACCGGTTTGTAAGTTGAACATTCATCTGTCAATAGTTTTTTTGATGTTTTTTGTACTTCCCCTACCCCCAAAAAGTACGAAAAAACATTTTTTTTGCACAGTAAGGTATTATAATTTACCTCTCCGACGATTTTCAACAATAGGATTAGTAAAGAACAGGTGTTCAACTTTCATTATTATGACGATACATTAGTTTACGCATTAACGTAAAAAAAAAAAACATCAGCTTGCCACGAA
Organism: Aplocera efformata; assembly: GCA_921293045.1. Classification (NCBI taxonomy): domain Eukaryota; kingdom Metazoa; phylum Arthropoda; class Insecta; order Lepidoptera; family Geometridae; genus Aplocera; species Aplocera efformata. The sequence continues at coordinate 8,465,433 of OV121057.1, forward strand.
TCAAATCCGTATACGACAATCATTGCTCTGCTTCGATAAATAACATGTAAGTAATTACAATATACGTGATACAAATAGTACCGTTTCGAAATGAGATAAAGCACAAAATTGAAATTTTATTGTTGTCCTCGTACGACGTTCTGTTATGCATCGCGCAAGAGGTCGTTGGTACTCAGGGGAAACTAAAGCACAGGTGTCCAGCGTTCGGTCTGTTAGACAGAGACTCGAATATTAAATCGGCTGAGGCGTGAAAGGGACGCAACCAAAATAAACGTTGAACTTGTGTAGTTTTTTTTTTCTTTTTGCTCTCCCTCGCCTATGTTCGTGACGGATCTTTTTTATTTTGTTCTGTTCTCTTGCGGGCTTTTTGGATTATTTTGTTGCTTTTAGCTATATTTTAGACTATCTCAGCAATTAAAGGTATTGGGTTAGTTATTTTTAGGGTATTGTGGTTTAGTTTCTTTTTTTTACAGTAGAAGTTAACCTATTTCTCGAGTATAATGAGTAACTTTAAAATTTTCATAGCTTGCAGTCTCTTTTCACGTTTTATTTTGTATTTTCTGTAGTACGATTAGTAGGAATTATAACCACGCACGTTTTTCCTCCTAAAATAATTAATTTGGTAATTTTAGTTTCGGATACCCGCGATACAGCACTTGTAACATTGGACCCCCCCAAGAGAAACTTGTGCAGGGTCCAATGTTACAGTGTGTTTTTAATAAAGATATTTGTTTTCGTAGTTTCGGTTTCGCCCGAAGATTGGATAGCGTTTGAACTAGCGTCAACTAACTAAGATAAATACGTGATCTCGTAGGTAATAATAATAAGTGACTTTTTTTGTAAGAATGTACCTGGTTAAAAAGGTATTGCCGTTTAGTTTGACGTAGTTTCGCGATCACATCACATCACTGGACCGTAATAAAATGTTTATGGCAATTAAACAGGTTTTTTTTAATTATTTTTATCCAAAATTCCAATGAATTCTTAATTATCAAATTTAATCAAAATAACCTTTTAATAACACATGAATGAGGTATATTTTTAAAGTTGATAAGTAGAGACAGAAAGAAAAAATAATTTTTATTTCTTTCTGTTATCTTTGTAACAAATATTACCGAAATGAAATGTTTAGATAACTCCTAACTAAATAATTCGCAACATCACTGTAATAAAAAAAATAACGATTTGTGAACAAAGGCATCATTTAAAAATAAACCAAATCGACCGCTAAACTATCATAAAATACTTTGCTGAATTTTAAATGAAACTGCGATAAAACCAAATTGGAGTCACGCCTTATTAATAAAAATAGTATCATTGAATTCGGTCCACAATCGGCAATGATACAAACATACAAACCTCTTCATTTTTTAAAGTCGGTTAACTTGGTGGTGTGGGTAGATATAATGATCGTGGCATTATCCTCCATTATTTGAGGATAAAATACAATTATGGCACCCTAATAATCACTGGGCATAAAATCGTATTATTGAAGATTATTTCTTTTGTTTGTCATAAGAATGGTTTTATACAAGATTTATTTACTGTTAAAAATATATTGTCAGTTGATTGGATAACAAGTGGATACCACAGGTATTTTATTATAAATAATAGTAAGGCATATTCATACTACAGGCACTAGAATTCCCTGTGTCACAGATGACCCGGACAAACACATAATTACAGCACAAACAACATGTTTGTGAACAGGATCATGTTCGCGAAAAAAAAAAAATACTTGCATTAGGGGTTTCTTGATTGTTCTTCCCATGGAGGGTCGGATAGGGTTTGAACAAGGTTTGAACAAAACGCATGATCGTGTAGATATACATATATAATTAAATAGAAGTGACGTTTTTACTTTGAATTTGAAATACCCAAGATCCGAGCGCAAATTTCATACTTACCAGGAAAGTGTGTTTCGGCCTGGAATCGAACCTGGGACCCCTCACTTCGAAGGACATGGCTACTATCAACTAAGCTATGGAGCTATAGAGTTTACTGTAATATTTTCTGTCTTGTAATATTTCTCATTTGACTGGCCTCATAGCTCAATTAGGTAGGAGCTCTGCCTTCTTCTTCTTATAGGTCATGGGTTTGATTCCCACCCAAGAGAAACATTTGTGTTATGAATGTGTGTATTCTGTCTGGGTAATATATTTGAACGAATTTGAAAAAAAAATCTACACAGTACAAGCCACGTTTGGGGCTACATGAAACTTATATTAAAAAGGTGAGAGTTTGTATGTGTGTGTGTATGTACGAGAGCATCCGTTCTTAAAACTAAGTATAGCGCTTGTTCAAACCCTATCCGACCTTCTATGGGGAGGAGTTAGTAAGAAACCCCCAGTGGAAGGATTATTTTCTTTTCGCGAGCATGATCCTTTTAACAAAGTACCTTAAATCTTAATAACATTTTCCTTATTACGATTTAAACAGTATTACCAAATATTTTGCTTGTCGTGGAGCAGAGTGACATCACATCATGGAGCTTTATCATTTATAAAATCATTAACTAGTTTTCTAATATATTTATAAAGAAAAAACATAGTTTTCATCATCTTCGATGCAATTTAGATAGGACACTATCATATCTAACTAAACTTATAGCTATCCATTGCTGGCCTCGGGCTTAAATCTAGTCTTTAATAACAAAATAACACACCATCAATACTTTACAAGTAACAACGGGTTTTACGCACACACGCGCAATCAGGCTTTGCACTCACACAGATGCATCGCGTAATGCCGGTAGTGGCCAGTTTATACGTAACCGAACGGTGATAATGTTGATATTGTGTACAGATCGCAAAAAAAGATAAGTGGCACTTATCAACAAGCACACCAAGGGGTTAAAAATATAAAAAAAGACTAGTTTTTATATCTTTGGTTGTTCGCATCTGTAGATGGTGGGTGGTGCTTGTGCAAGTTCGTTCAGAGAAGTACTACTACCATACCTGGTAATTTAGCAAGCAGTGGTGCACTCGCATTGCTGAGTTCCGGTGGAAGGGTTTGTGTGCTGGTGAAATTACAAGCGCATGAGACGTTACATCTCCGCTACGTGATGGGCGCAACGCGTTACGACTTGGGTTTTCTCATACTTCGGTACGAGAGGACCGGAGTCGTATCGCTGATGTCTATCGGTGGCAGTCACTACTTAACATCAGGTGAGCTGTCGGCTCGCCCCGGCACATTAGTCATAAAAAAAGCATTATCACACTCAGAAAGATCAAATTTGCACACTGATGGTTTCATTCCAATGATGATTCTATTTTTATTTATTGTCGGGATAGTGTAAATTTCCGTTGTGTTATATGACTTGTGGGTTTGAACCAGCGACCTTCAGAATGAAAGTCGGCGCACTCTGTTGAATGTTAAATACATTTTTTTCCACAATACTAAGTTATATCATACCAAAAAAGACTCTTTATAAAATAATTCAAAGATAATCTTCTTAAGAGCAAATTTAGAAGCGCAGGCGCACTATAACTTAATAAAACAAACAAATATAAACTGGTTTTGCTGACCGTACACCGACGAGCCTCCATACAAGTACTTGAGCCCAACACGTGGTGTAAGAAAGAGAAAAAAATAATAAACCCTTTAATTTATACCACGATAGTGCTTGTATCTTGAAAATAAAATATATTTCTTAACCTTTTTTGGGTCACTGCCCTTAGTGCTGCGCAGTTATCGATACTTTTTTTTATAGCCAGCAGATACTATTTCTTTTATGATGTAGTTTATTCAATTTGACGGTTTTCGTGACTTTAATTATTTATAGGAGCGTTGTGGGCCGGTACACACTTTCTAACTGAGGTTTGCGGGTTCAAATCAAGACATGAGTATATTATACCGTACCAGCCTCTAATGTTCCCACTGCAGGGACACCGGCCTACTCTCGATAATTGAGAGTGAATGGGCTCCACGGGAGCCCAATCCGGATTGGTAGATGCCACATATCATCGAATTTTTGGTTCTAAGACATGCCGGAAAACTCATTGGTGCACGTTTGGGTTTGAACCAGCGACCTTCAGATTGAACGTCGGCGTCTGTGCCCCTGAACCACCACGCTCTCCGAGTATATTATGTTTCTCTGAAAATTTCGTGAGGATATCGGCATGTCCTAGAACCAAAAAATCGAAGACATATGTCAATCGGGATAAGACTTCGGATTAAGAACAAAGCTTAATTATTTTTAAATTAATTAGTTGATACAGTATAGCCAAGTGAAATGATTGATGAGATGGCATTGCGAACAAGGTCAAAAAATAAATTGTATGCAAGTTTTTTTTTCATTAATTAATTCTTCATTAAAATTTGAAAGTAATTCATTAGGGTTGATAATTTGATCGCACCTCCCTAGATAACCATAATCGATCGTTGAATTAAGATCACATTAATTATAAATACCGGTCACGTAGGTACTTAAATATCGATAAATTACCCCAAATACATCACTAGCTAAGCACAGTAGCCAGACAATACTCCTACGCTGGCCACAGAATAAATATAGGTTTAGAGTCGTCACAAATCACAATACTCTCGCTTTTTGAGTTTTATATCGATCGTAAAATCGATATACACGTGATCATCAATATAAATCGATAAACACGCTTCATCGAACGACTCTGCAAATTTATTTCTTTGTATCTTGAGACATGTTCTATTCAATTATTTTTATACAAAATTTGATTAACTGTTTTGGACAGCTGTGGGTGCCGGTGTAATTTAGTGCATGAGACGTTACATCCCTGTCTTGGGTAACGGGCGACAACTGGAGTCGTATTGTAGTTGTTATGGGCGGAGGTAACAACTTAACATCAGGTGGGCCTTCATCTCATCTGGTTACCCAATTGACTGGATTGGAGATACCGTCCAGAGTTCATTTGGGAGAATTATCAGAAATCGTAGCGTTTGCGAATCGCCATGTTTTAATAACGCTTTTATATTCAAACCCTTGCACTAAGATTTCCTGTGTTACAAATATCATAGTCAAAGTACTTATTAATAAAACGTTTTTGCCCCTGCACTAGAACTCCTAAGATATAATGGAATAACGCAGAAAGACAAAGATCCAAGACCCGGAAGAAAACTTTACACTCTTCTCACAGTCTGCCCCGGCCGGGATTCGAACCCATTACCCCTCGCTTCTTACGCAGGACCACTAGCAACTAAGATAAAGTGGCGTCTTTATATGAATTGATATTTAAGCCATTTAATTAAATTTTGTTTAATATGTTATATAAATAATTGTTTTTTAATTAAATACTGTTATTTAACTAAAACCTATTTATAACCCTGGCCGGGACAGTGTTTTTTCAACGTCAAAATACTTTATTGCCTTTGAATTCCTAAAAAAATACTTGGAAACATCAATTTTTTTAATAAATATGTAACTAAAAGATAATACTAAGTTTAGCACTAATATCATTACTAAGTATCGAGTTAATTATCGACAAATTTAAGGAATATTTCGATAAAAGTGGCACAACATTATCGACCGCGGCTTCCTGACAGAATACGGGCGAAATTTCGAGGTTACTTAAAATTGCGGGTTACCGAAAATTTTCCAATAAATTTGACCAGACATTAAAGTTATAGCTACACCACAGCTACCTGTATTCTGTATACGGGTGGAGTCAAAATGGCGTCAATAATTTATTTCGAGGCTATAATTTGAGACTTCGAGGACTCATACAACGTGAGACCTCGAAGAAGTAAATTGTTCTGACCACCTTTAGCTTAAGACTATTTAATATTTTGTATTTTCACTTCTTTATGGGGGTTCAGTTGCTTGCGTCCGTAGGTGTACCCTTTGAATCCCTACATGTACCCCCTGGGTGGTAAAGGAGCAACCAAAAGTAGCAGTAGAAATTGTGCCAAGTTTGTCCGGAGGTTCTGCCACCACACCTGGAATCTGCCGCCAAGTAGTAGTGCTCGCTGTGTTCCGGTTGAAGGGTGTGGGTGCCGGTGAAATCACATGCGCTTGACACGTATCATCCACGTCTCGGGTGATGGACGCAGCAGGATGAATGCGACTCAGTGTAAGATCCAAATCTTATACTGAGTCGCATTACTGTTATCATGGGGGTCGCCACCTACCACCAGGTGGGCCCTCAGCTCGTTCCGTCACTTAATCACAAAAAAACTAAATTGCATATTTTCTTTCCATTAACTTTTACCTTCGCCCGTTGCATACCGATTTAGATGTTTTCCCTATGGGCTAGAAATAAAGGATGAAACATGGAAGTCGCTTTTTTTTCTATTTTTATATCACTCACTTGTCTCTGTAACTCTCCCCTCGGTGACAGAAAAGTTGACCCAAAGGTACAAAATCTTTGCACCATTATATAAATTACAACTCATTGACCTAAAACAACGACTAGCATTGTCCACCATTTTGAAAAGCTTTAGCCAAATTTCTTTAGCCGCCATATTTCTATAGTGACCTCTGAAACTTTAATTTTAAAGGCATTTAAGTAAATCGAGAGCTCGTGTTTCGCATCCATCACCGAACAATGCTTGGAAGCTTAGAAGACCATTAGCATATGAAAGACTGCGTAGTTCAGTAGTGAGATTGGTAGAAATCTGGTAAATATGAACTGGCAACTTTGTTACAAATTATGCCGCATAAAACTGGGGGGTCCAGTTGCTCTCGTCCGTAGGTATGTAGCCTTTGATTCCCTCTCTCTCTGGTCGATCCTTCATGACTGAAGATCGCGATCACCATGTACAGTCATGTTCGTGAGTCGTCTCCATCGGTTTCTGTCTGGTTCCATCTCATTCTGTTTCTGTGACCAGCAAAATCTTATTGAGTGGTGCTAAAGGAGCAACCAAAAGTAGCAGTAGAACTTGTGCCAAGTTCGTCCGGAGAGGTACTGCCACCACATCTGGAATCTACCGCCAAGCAGTAGTGGTTGCATTACTGTGTTCCGATGGAAGGGTATGGCTGCCGGTGAAATCACATGAGACGTATCATCCCCGTCTCGGGTGATGGACGCAGCAGGATGAATGCGACTCAGTAAAGATTTGGATCTCATACTGAGTCGCGCGCATTACTGTTGTCATGGGCGAGGGTCACCACTTACCATCAGGTGGGCCCTCAGCTCGTTCCGTCACGAATTAACATAAAAAAAAAACCTAACTAACCCGCGTGGAATTTAACTTTTTTGCTAAAATAGTTGTATCCAAAGTGACTTTTTTAACATCAGCTATTTGCCAGTTAGTCTCGACAAAACCTGACCAGCTGTTTCGGAGATTAGACAGAACAAACAGACATATTATACACAAATATTGGTTATTGTTATAAGTACCTTAAATATTTTCAAATGCATTTGGTAAAAAGCTGTTATTTTGACATTACAAAGAGACACTTCAATTTTATTTATTTGTATAGACTAGCCAAAAATTAAGCATTAAAATAAATATTAATAGTAATACTATGGGAACTACATAACTGATAGAATTGATTATTACAAAGAATACGTTTAATGAGATACATTTTTTTTTGTAAGTTTGTGGCTACTTTCGTATTAGCCTGTGATCAACGACCTATATTTCTATTTATACTTATGTGAAGCAAAATACGCAATTTTATTAACTTTTATAACCTTTTTTTCAGTTATTTTGATTTAATAATCAAGCTATCAAACCGGTTTTGATTCCATGGAACCAATTTGAAAGTTTCTTTTCAAATGAAGATGTGATTACGTCTCCGTTTCGGACGGCGGGTGTAGCGGGATGGGATTTGGGTACCTAAGTATCCTTGTTATGAGCGGAGGTAACCACTTAACACCACTTGTGCTTTCAACTCGCCACGTGACAACCATTATTATTTTACACTATTGATATGAGGAAAACGAGTTCTAAAAAACCATTCCCAGAGCATTTACTTCGCGACGGAAACAGTTAAAATTAAATCACTCGGTAATTACTTGTAATCCCTAACAACAAATGTCTATGGTCAAGAGATAATTTCGATCATCAATGTCTATGGTTTAAATGGTGATTCCGTCTCTATCAAATTACGGTTTCGATGCATTGTCTATGATTTACCAGATCTCGTGTAATTAGCAGTAATAGGGGATAATTGGAGGGGAACAGTGTAACGCCCCGGGGTACAAGACTTCTTCCCATTTATGGCAGGTTTTATATTTCCTGGTGGTACTTTATCCTGAGGTTTAAATGATCACCGATAATAAAAACCTCAAGAAATTAAATGAAATTAATTTTCTACTAAAGCTCGTTTGCCAATGAATTGCGACTTGTTTTTCATACTTTAGTAGGGGAGCAGCGTCGTAATAGTGTTGTGTGTAATATCATAGGCGGTGGTAACCACTTAATGTCAGTTAGACCACCTGCTCGTTCCTTCACTTTAGTCTAAGCATACTTACGGATAGACAGACAGCGGGAAGCGACTCAGTTTTATATTATGTAAATGTAATTTCTACAAATAAATAAAATTGAAGTGTCTGTTTGTATAGTCAAATTTTTTTACAAAATTTATTCGAAATTACATGTACCTAACATATAAAAAAATGTCTGTCTGTCTTTTGGTTCTTGTTCGACTGGACTTGTTAAATTCCACACGGACAAAGTCACGGGTAACAGCTAGTCATTAATTATAATCACTTAATCCTTCCCGACGGCGATAACTGTTAGAAACCAGTTGCTCCTGATTGGACTCGCACTTGACCGGTTCACCTCTGCAGGCAATTGTACCTGATAATTTATCATACCCAATGATTTTGTGTGAATGTGTTGACAGAATTTAATCTCATTCAATGGAGTTTGTGAATCTCAACCGTCAGTAGGGGCTTGAGTTTCTACTGGTTGATCCAGTACGCGTGTTTTTATTCCTAAATAAAAGTATCAAACTCTTTAAAACATCAGCTATAGCAGTGAAAGTCCAAAATCCAGCCGCTTTGGAGATTAGCTGGAAAAAACAGACACAAAAATTTTAAAAAAGATTTTTGGTGTCACATGTCTTCGAGTTTTTGGTTCTAAGACATGCCGGTTTCCTCACGACATTCTTCACTCGTACATTTTTCAAGTAAAATACTCATTTTGTGTGTGGAACCAGCGACCATTAGATTGAAAGTCGGCGTCTGCGCCCCTGGGCCAAACTCTCAACGCTTTGCTTCACAAGTTCTATATTTCTATATTCTATATTGTGTTAGGTGATCACTCAACACAAACTTTCAAGCAAAAGCTGTCAACATCAGCCTTATGTTGACTCTCCGCATCCACATTTGGCCAGTGACCTTCGGCAAATCATCCCTCCACCTGGCGCGGGGGTTCGAGGTCGCCACTCAAGATCTTCCCCAGAGGCTATCAGTTTTTTAGCATATGTGACCAGCGCAAAGCCACTGCAGATTGCCAATCCTATTATTTATTTATTTAATTATTTATTGCACAAAAAAACTTAAATTAATACCCAAAAGGACAACTTAAAGCTAAAAGCTTTTTCTACCAGTTACCCTTTTAAGATAGAAATAGTGGCTGGCGTGCTAAAATACCTATATATATTAAACTAAAACCATTTAAAATTTGAAATTTAAACTATAGTAATATTAACCGTTATATTTTTTACGGTAAATGTCACACAAACTCGTTTAGAATTTGATTCTTCAGAGTGACTCCAAGGATAGCCGAACATTGCTTAAGACTCATACAAAGCAATGGTTACTGGTCATATTGTACAAAAGTAGAAAATTAATAAAATTGCAATTTAACTGTATGAAACATAATTTCGCTCCACATTTTTAGCGGTTAACAAGCTTTTACCGATCAAACTTGTATTATAAAGGCGAAAGTTTGTATGTATGTGTGTCTGAGTGTGTTTTCAAATGGCTCAACGGATTTGTATGAAATTTGGTAGCAAGATATCTTATCCTGGATTAACACACAGGCTAATTTTAATCTTGGAAAACCGCGGGTAACACCCTGCTGCTAAAATAACACTGTTATTAAAAACAAAGTTCACTAACAAAGACAGTACACAATATAAAAGTGTAACTTGGGAAGTTACCGCTCAAACAACCTAAAAAAACCATTGTCATGATCCAAACGGCGTGCTCATCCACAATCGATTGATCATGCGATGATGATTGTCCGTTTCTTGCTGTCCTTTCAAGTCATTTGATAAATCATTGTGTTGTAGCTAATCCGGTGACCACTGGTGTGGTCAAAACATGCTTTTGTGGGAAAGTGGTCTCTGAGACATAATTACGCAGTGATTTGGGGCAATGTATCAGCCTCTGTATGGACAACTGGTATATTCATAAGCTGATGGCTTTATACCACTGAAGGTGTTAAACGTCTACTTAATCAGTTAATTACGGAAGAAAAAAGACCAATTTGGATTAGTACAGGTTCAGGTATTTTTGGCTGAAAACCAGCGTTGGGTGAAGTTCACCTAGTACATGCTGAAACAAACCACGTTTACGTTCAAGGCGCATATTTTGGTAGCAGCAAAACTATATTCAGTTTATTGTTTAATTTTAAAGGTACCTGTAGAGTCTCTTTTTGTTATTTTGTCTTAGTGCTAAATAAATTCTAAATTATAAATTCTTTTCTATTCTAGTAGACCAAACCACTACTTACGAATACTTAGCCAATAAAGGCTAGATCAGTTTTTAGCAAGTGTACTGACGTTCCCAAATTAGAACTAGTACCTGAATAAGATACAAACTGAAATCTAATTAAAGTTATTGTATGTTTACTCCACCTCGTACAATGTGATGGCATCTTGCCAAAGTTCATAGTAATCTTTGTATTCTGTACGACTAAGCGCCAGCGGTAAATTCACTGCGTAAATGTAAATGATCATGACGTGAGTGTAATTCTGAGATGCTTGACTTTAAGTAGTAAAGTGGTGGGTACGCTGGCTTTCAATCTGAAAGTCCTGGGTCAAATACAACCTTCCGTAACAGCCTCTATTGTTCCCACTGCAGGGACATCGGGCTACTCTCCATAATTGAGAGTGAATGGGCTTTGATCTACCATGGGAGCCCAATCCGGATTGGTAGATGTCACATGTCTTCGAATTTATGGTTCTAAGACATGCCGGTTTTCCTTCACTGTTTCGAGAACGTGGTATTACGAACATAAATTTTTCAAGTGAAAAAACTCATTGGTGCATGTTTGTGTTTGAACCAGCAACCTTCACATTGAAAGTCAGCGTCTGTGTCCCTGGGCCACCGCGCTCTCGTGGTGGGTACGATGGCTTTCAATCTGAAAGACCCAGGTCAAAAACGACCTTAAAACTCCATATAACGGCTCCGTGGCTTAGTTGGTGGTAGCCCTGCCTTCGCGGGGCACACTTTGTGTGGTGCGCGTGAAGTTTGTTCTCGGGTCTTGGGTGTTTGTTGTAGTCCACGCCATCTGTGACACAGGGAATCCTAGCAGAGGTATGAATGTGTAAACGTTATATATAATTACGCCGACGATAGAATTGTTCATAGAAAGTACTGTTTATCGGAAGCATGAAATAATTCTAGGATGACCTTGACTGGCCGACAGCACGTTTCGCCGAAAAACGGTACAAATATAAAACAATGATTTCACCGACACCCACACCCTTCCACCAAGTCTAATGTCAAAACGGTTGATCCCTTATTCAGCCACTCCCAAAAGTATATAACTTAAGTCAACGTTGTTCAAGAACTTCGAAATCACTTAAGGCGCCTCGCTGCTGTTTGATCGTCGATATGTCAGATTTATGACTGTCGTAAAACTGACCGTTTATGACGTTCGATAGCTTGATGCCACTTCTCAAACTCATGTTTACTCTGAAACAATGTTGGTAACATTATCTTTGTATACACGGGGATTTTTCTATACAGAAATCAAATGCCGTTCGTTAGTCTCGCAATATTTGAAAATTGCTCGGCCGATTGCCTGATTTCTGAATATGTTTGTGATTTTCAACAGAAGGAAATAGTTGGAAATGAAGAAAGAACTGGACGTGCATTTTTATATGACATTTTTACCTCTTTGTCTAATTTTTTGACAGCTATTTGTCAGATTGTGAATCAAAACAGGATAACATTGGGTCAACTATTCGTAGTCTGCAATAGTTTTGTTGACGTTTCCAACAAGTTGCAACGCTCTTGGTCATGAGGCGGTTAGAGTACTTTTGTAGATAGACATATCTTCTCAATTAAGTTAAATACAATACATGAATTATCAAATGACTACAAAAAAAACGACAAAGCTTAACAAGAAATAATTGAGAAATACAAAAAAAATTACATACAATATGGCGCCAAAAATCAGCCATTTTATTTTATAATTTTGATATCAATCCATTTAGGCTGCAGAGCGTGCCAAAGCAATATACATACATACATACACTCGAAAAATACTCCTTCTGGCGCAGTCGGGTAAAAACTCTAATGTCCCCCTCTCGTCTCCCCTCAAATATCTGTCTAAGAATATTTGAATACAATTTTGAATGCCTATTAGTTTAATTGGGTCATTTTGAAGACATAATGGGTATAGTTTGTGTTTATGGCATAATGATATATAAGTATTGAAGCAGTAATAGCTCAGTTTAGTTCGTAAGTTGGCTCGCAATTTAAAGGACGTAGCTTCAAAATTAAAAACAAACTCCACAATACCCTTCAATCAGCATCTCCTATGTATGTATAACTGTGTTATAAACACAATACATAAACATAAAAAAACCCTTAAAATAATTTTTAACCCTTTGAAAGTCGTTTGAAAAATAAGACAGCGACAAAAGTCGGCAGATTGAAAGTCGCACGCACTTCTACGCCAACTAAAGCTAACCCAACATTATATGTTTCCAGCAAACGCGCCAATCTGTCATTACGAACGAAATTACATATGTATTAGCAAATTATGGTACCGCTGTTGGTGATGAAATAGGAATGGTACCTAGAACTCTGACGGTGATTAATTTGTACTCTTGTCAGTTCATATAAATAATTGCAGCGAAATAGGTCACTGCTATTCTGTAAACATACCGGAGAAATTGCACTTATCACGTTGCATTCTATCCTTCGCATGAGACTGGTGAATTTTAACACTAAAAGTGAATTGCATCATGGTAAACTTTATTAGTAAAAGAGTGAATTGCATCATGGTAAACTTTATTAGTAACTATAACCATGACCATAAAATTTATCATCCACCGGTTCATCCTTCACTATAAAATATAGGCACAGGACTAGACGCAGGACCATATTCGCGAATATGTATTGTAATACTGTCTCCGAGGGGTTTCTTGTCTGCTTCTTCCCCTCGGGTTGGTCGGTTAGGGTTGGAACAGACGTAAACTTAACAAATAAGATAAGCTTAAACATGAAAACTGGCTGTAATTTGACATATCTGTGTGCATGTAATGTGCCTGGGGAGTTCCTGTGACACGTTATATGCTCACGAATATGTGTACATGCATGTGTAAAATTTGACGTGTCCAAATGATACTTGAGATCTAAAGGAATAAATGAGTTTGACTTTTGACTTTTTTTGACTTTAGGAAGCCTTATCTAGGCTTCTAAATAAGGCTTTTTGTGCCTGTAACCACATAATTCTGCCAATGTAAAAGAATTTGACATGTGTGTGGCTTCAAAAGATAAACACTTCAGACGTCATAGGTGCTTCTCTGTCATTCAATCATTATCTTTAGACAACGTTGATAGTTTAGAGAAATTTCTTCAGTTATTTACACCGCCGACCAATCTTCCTTACACGAAAAATCCTCTCCATCCAAAGGTTGCTTGGAAGAGATCGCTTCTTAGCAATAAGGCCGCCCATTGTTCATTAACTTTGATAATGTAAGTCCACTCTGTATTTTGTTTGTTCATAATATTATATTTGGTGTACAATAAAGTATTTTTGTATTATATTGTATCTACATCGAACCCCAAACAGCTAAACAGCTTGTACTATAGGAATCACATTTCTGATTGAATATTAATAGTACGTGTTTTTGTAAATACATATAAAAATACATGTTACGCCTAGTCATAGACATTTCTGTTTGTCACACAAATAAATGTCCTATGTAGGGATCGTACCCTTGACCTATGCGCAGAAGGCAGAGGTACTACCAACCAAGCCAGGCCAGTCATGAGCTGTCTCCAAAGTTACTGTAGCACTGTCCAACGTAAAGTTACTGTCTCCAAAGTTATGATATAATGATGCTCACTCTTTAAAAAGTAATTTAGGCAGCAAACAGACGTAAGGCAGAACACCTGTGTTACGCATCCAGGCTGGAAAAAAGTTGCTCGTGTATCGGCCCAGGGGAAAGAGTAGTGAGGATTTTGTTTACGTTTTTTTTATTGAGTTGGCGATGCGTTTTTATATATCACAAACAATCTACATCCTTTCCAAAAACTTAACCATTTGTTATCATTTTTAAATTAAGGTATTTTTAGTACTAGAACGTAAAATGTTGCATGGCTAGATTACATAGAATAGAAAAGCGTTTGCCCTGCAGAATAGCGTTTGCAGAACAGTAATGGCTGAATAATATTAATAAATAAAAGCATTAACCTGTTATAGGTTTGAACTAAAAATGCACGAATATTAACGACATTGGTTTAACTTTTAAACTCAAATTCACAGACTCTCGCCGTACATACATTAAATAAATAAATAATTGAATAGTTTTACGTCTTTATCCCGAAGCTTAAGGACTGAAGTATAGAGATTTGCTCGTAAAGATGCCTCGTGAAGATTCTATTGCCGAATATTTACGCTTTTAATACAAGTTTATTGGAGGTCTACGAAATATTACCATTTTCAGATCGTCTTAAAGGAACTCCTTTTTTAAGACCGTTAAAAGTTCAATGTGATGTCCACACAACATCGACATTGCACTTCAGAGCGGGATGACATTATCTATCATCTCTCTCGGCCGCTGCACGTGTGTCATGAAACGGGTTTCAACGGCCAAGATTTTATTAATTTGTGTCTACACAGAGGGTGTTTTGTTTTTATGTCTATACTAGCTGCGCCCCGCGGTTTGCCATCCTATCGGAACCGTACTTATTCGAGATAAAAAGTAGCCTATTTGCTATTCTAGACTGTGCTAAATTTCATCCAGATCGGTTCAGCTGTTCTGGCGTGTCACAAAAATACATCCATCCAAACTTACGCATTTATGCAATTGATTACGTACGTACAGTTCGTACGTACGTAATCAATTAGGAGGAGATCAATGAGGATGTAGTTTCTTTTGTTTTAATAGTTGCTACGCGAATCCTTCGCCACTTGTTGCCCGAAGAATCTTTTTTTAATTTTCACGGTTTCATACTTGCACCATATATTGCACCATAAGAAATTCCATTCTTCTTCGCCCAGGTATTAACTATTAATCCACGAAACATAGACTCCATACAAAATTTGGCTTATCTCTCACCAAGTCAAACACCTACTATAATTGTAAAATATAGCCTATAGCCTACAGCGCCGAGACTTCTGTTCGACTCTACCATCGATATTGCCGATAACAAATTGCTTTTCTTTGTTCTGTCTGTGAGTTAGTACCTTTTTTTTTGTAATTTGTCATGATTTTACTTGAATAGAGCTTCTGGGTTATGTTTAGGGTCCCGTACGGTAAAATTAAGTCCATAATTTGTATAAATAATAATAATGAATACCCCGAAGTGGTTATTTCGCTAGCAGCAACTCGTTCTCACATAACAACGAAAACCCGAGAATACAACCTTGCCTCGTAAAAATACCACCCATTTGTACGAATTGCTGCTTACCCTTGTAATGCGAACGGTTAAGGAAAGGAAGAGCGTGGTGATCCAAGAGCATAGACACCGACTTTCTATCTGAAGGTTGCTGGTTCAAACCCACACGTTCACCAATGAGTTTTTTCACTTGAAAAAAGTTATGTGCGCTATACCACGTTCTCAAAACGGTGACGGAAAACATCGTGAGGAAACCGGCATGTCTTAGAACCAATAATTCGACGATATGTGACATCTACCAATCCGGATTGGGCTCCCGTGGTAGATCAGAGCCCATTCACTCTCAATTATCGAGAGTAGGCCGGTGTCCCTGCAGTGGGAACATTAGAGGCTGGTACGGAAGGAAAGGAACATAGCCGGCGTCTGTTTTATCTGAACATTACAACTTAGGCATCTTCAAGTCAATAGCGAAGCGTCTTCTAGACTTTAGTGCTCCGTCATAAAACCTCTCATCGTCTCTTAAGATCAGGTGAGATTCTCAAATTACAGTTTTCATACAAGATCTCATTTTCATAATACTTTTTCTGTAAGTTGTGGATAACGGTGTTGGTTATACATTAATTATTATTCTTGATTTCTGACTGTTCTTTACTTCTAATGTATAACTCTTTGTTAGCCTTAAATAAATACTTTTGTTTCTTATAACTCGCCCTTAGGGGGGCATCCTACCATTTTTAGAATGAACGGCCGAAGAAAAAACTATAATAACAGGAAAGCAAAATACGCAATTTCGTTGACTTGAATGACATGTATTCCAGCTATTTTGATTTAATAACCAAATATTGAACCAATGAACAGATTTTGTTAAAAAAATTATGGGAATTATGTAAAACACATCCTATCAAACAAAAAAAAGAATTTTCCAAAGCGTAAATTTCCAAATAAATGATGGAGAACTGTGGTAACAAACATAAAAAATAATATTATTATATAAACAAATAATTGAAAACCTCCACTAGAAATCGGTTGAAAATCTATACTGAACCCACACAAGGCAGAAGTTCTACTCATACTCATCCATCATTTCTGTAAAATATGTCGGTCACATTTGTAAGTGTAAGAAACTGCATATTTTTTATGAGATGTATTCAGTTGGAATTGTACAAAAAATGTGCTATGTTCCACAAAAAGTTGTACAGGAATTGATCGAGTGTAACGTTAATTGTGTTTTGATGATGTTTGTGGACCGATAAATGCTTTGTAATCCCAAAGAACATGGCTGATCTGCGATACAACGTTCGGCCCACTTATAAAAATACATGCATCACAATTAAAACTGTTTTTTTTTTATAATTTGGTTTTATGATAAGACTTAGTTGGTATTTTTCCTCTAAATAAAAATCTAATAAACTCCAAATCTAAAAGTTCTATAGCGCCTTCATAGCAAAACAAATCAATTATTTTTACATCGTTATGAGAAATTGCTTCAGATCTTGTTATAATTACAGTTTCTTGACTAAACTTCTGTCATAATAGCAAGATGGTAGAATTAACATTCTTTTAGAAATGTTAGTACAAGCTAAACGTTCGTTTGCCATAAACAGAAAAATAATATTAATTTTAATTTCTTTTCAGATCGGCCATACTCTGAATCCGATGCCGTCCACCCCGCGCCGCCAGCACAGCCGTGCCGGATCTCCGCTTCCTCCCCTCCACTGCCTCTCTTCGACTCCGACCAGGATCTGGAAGATGACGTCTTCATCAACCCACGGAATGGGAACGATTTGTTCTCCACCAGGAATTTGGAGATCATCGGGTGAGTTATATATTTGGAGGGACTATATCCTTATAGGGACCTTCTAAAGCCGCTAAGCGTATCCCCTGGGTGGTCCATGAGGAACTTGCGTTTCTATGTAACCTAGGCAGTAGAAGTAATGTTAAGTATGTTCGAGAAAGAGCTTTGGAGTGTCAAGTCGCTCACGTCCATAGGAGACTCTTTGAATCCCTACACGTACCCCCTGGGTGATGCTAAAGGAGCAACAAAAAGTAGCAGCAGAACTTGTGCCAAATTTACCTTAGAAGTACTGCCTCCACATCTAGTAAAAACCGCGGCAAAGCAGTATCGCGATCGCATTGCTGAGTTCCGCTGGAAGGATGTGAGTGCCGGTGAAATCACAAGCGCATTAGACGTCGCCCCGGTGATCACGGATGACTGGCGCAAAGGAGCGACTTGGGTCTTTTTATACTTCGGGCTTAAATCGTTGTTATGAGTAGAGGTAACCTCTTAATATCAGGTGGGACCCATCAATTCTGTTACATAAAAACATGAACCACTTTTCAGATACAACACGCCAAGGAGTCCCGCGGGGGTGCTACTGAGTCCCCGCAGAGAGAGAGCATTCAACTTCAGCTTGACAAGTGAGAAGCACTGGAGGGACAAGGGGGGAACGGACATGGCAGATGGCGTTGCTGATGCTGACGAGGTATGTCTTCTTACCTTCCGTCAGCAGTGCTCACCAGTGTGAGAACAACCAAACGCAAGCAGTGGTGTACGTGCGTTGCTGTATTCCGATGGAAGGGTGTGGGTGCCGGTGAATTGCAGGCACTTGAGGTGTAAAATCCATAGTGACGGGTGCAACTCAATGTGACCCTAGTCACATTGACTCGAGTCTTCTACTAAAGTACGAGAAGACCCTAGTCTTCTCGTACTTTAGTAGAAGACTCGAGTCGTATTTTTGTTGTATATGGGCGGCGGTAGTCACTTGACATCGGGTTGACCATCTGCTGGTCCCATTACCTCAGTATTGTTAAATTTCGCATTGCAAATTACAACAATACAGACAGACGAACTATAAAACGTGTTTTACGATATTTTTCTTAAAGCACGTGCGTCTTTGTTTTCTATGATTCATATGCCGATGAACCGAAGACTTGTGTATGTAGATATTGTTATAAATGTAAACATTACTCGTAATAGTCTTCACTCTTGGTATTGTTAGAATCTACTTGTTGTAGGTTATAATTAAAACAATGCAGGTATGTGATTGAGTAGGTACGTACTAGGTACCAATACAGAATAGGTATAGACAAACATATTTTGCTAAGCCTGAAGTTATATCATGGTGGCCAAAAATACTGCTATCTTCTTCCATCATGCAAGTGAAGAGAAGGACAACAACATTCTGCTGCTAGCTTCAGAGTAGCCAGATTATCCTAGTGGCACTATACTTAGTAGTTTACGATGTCAATTTTCAAGGTTATGTGACAATTATATAAACTCGATATGAATTTTACCGCAAACATAATGTGTCACTAGGTTCTTGGTGTGTACTGAACTTGGAGATTGGCAGAACACGTGTGGCCGACACACAAAATTCCAAAAAATATGAACGATATCGCTACGAAAACAATGTTTGATTATTTTCCAAATTGCAACACAATTTATAATACCTAAAATTTTCATCATATTTTGGTTGGTGATCTATGATATTTATTTATTGCATTAAAATTACCTACGTTTTTATCAAGTTAAGAAATTCCGCATTAATTGTTTTTTATTTTTTGTCTTATTATCTACGTATGCATGTAGACAGGAAGTTCACACTACGAATGCCTATTAAAAAATAGGAGCAATGCTCTTACGGGAGATTGCTATTTGAAATCACCAGGCGCTTTTACATTCTTTCAACGCTGGGGTGGCGATTTGACGTTGCTTCCAGGATAGCCGAACGAAAAATAAGAGTCTTAAGAACTTAAGTTTTTTCTTTCGGGCGTGGAGTATTATATTGTTGTGCCAAATTTCATGATTAATCTGCAAGCAAGTGTTCAAAATTGCTCAGAAAGAGAAAACTGCTCAGAATAATTTCGGTAGAAATTAATCATTTTAAAGGGTTTGTTCTTAGATAGCATCGAAAAAAACATTGAATCTATATTAATAAATTTAGTGTTATTAATATTCCTTGCATTTTTACGTATCATTCATTTGGTATAGTAGCACACAGCATACAGTTACAATTATTCTGTTAATGTTTCCAATAAAATAAAAAGTGCTGCCTGAAACGGAATTAAATCTTTTCGATACAACAGTTTACGTTCGAAATAAAAATGTGTACGAGTGTTTTTCTTTATTTGAAGGGTTGGTATGGAAGTGGCTTTCGTTTCAATAGAACAACAGTAGGCATTATTTGACACTACTTAAATATAACTTTACCATGGTTAATATAAATAAAAATATTTATATGTACCGAAAATAAGTTTAATAACACAATCGATGTAAAATTATCATTACTTTAATGTTCGAGTTCAATTTTATTAAACACATTATGTATTTTTTTCAATATATGCGATGATGGATTGCAAAACTGACAAAAAATATTGCAACACAACTCGAGTTGGTGAGACACAAAGCGTCACTCAATAATTCAATGTCATTAGGACTAGTAACCTAATAATAAGAATTGTGTAGACATTACTTTATTGCGATGTATTTATTGCTCAGAATGTTTATGTTCTATGCACTCGACTCGAGTCAAATAAATACTATTTCATCTGAATTTCGCAATAGTCGTAAACACATCTACTAGCCGCTGAAATCTACTGCGTATATTATTTTGTCTGTAAGTAGGTCAGAATGTACTATCCAAGTACCTACTTATTATATGACTGCGTCGCCGTTGATCAGTTTATTTACGTACTATTTTGGTTTCGTATTTAGCTCTTCCCGAGGAGAATTATTTTCAACGAGTGTGCTCAATGGTATTTGTCATTGGCACCACAGTCAATAATAATAAATAAATTAAAAATAAATACTTGTGGATATTTCACAAATTAAGCATAGATAGTATTAAAAGATCCAAATAACTAGATACACGACAATCATATAGGGTACTTTTAAATACCTACACAGAACACATAACTAGAAATAAATAAATAAATAATAATAAATAGTCAAAGATATTTCACATAGCACTATCTAATAGCTCCATAGCTTGTTTATACTGCGATTCTTTTTTTTTTATTTTCCTCTAGACCCAAAAGTTGCCCGGAAGAAATCGCTTTAAGCGATAATACCGCTCATTGTACTAGATCTATTATTCAATCTATTTATCTAATCGACTATTATGTTTATGTTTTTTGTTTACAATAAAGTGTTGATTAATTCATTAATTTGTTATTATTACTATGATAACAAGAAAACTATAGAATACCTATTTAATTAAAAACCAGATACAAGCAAAAAAATCTGTTTGTTACATAAAGTTTTGTCCATGGTGGGTGAGGCAGAGCTAGTACCAACTAAGCTAGAAGATAATTTATTGAAGAATAATTTGGACTATTTTCATTCCGTACCAGCATTTAATCCCTGTAGTGGGAAACTACAGGGACATCGGCCTACTCTCGATAATTGAGAGTGAATGGGCTTTTGATCTACCACGGGAGCCGAATCCGGATTAGTAGACGTCACACATGTCTTCGAACTTTTTGTTCTAAGACATGTCGGTTTGACGATGTTTTCCGTCACCGTTTTGAGAACATGGTATTGCACATAATTTTTTCAAGTGAAAAAAATCATTGATGCTCGTGTGGGATTGAACCAGGGAACTTCAGATTGAAAGTCGGCGTCTATGCCCCTGGACCACCACGCTTGCCTATTTTCATTGTCATTTTATAAATGCTAACGCCATACTTTGCAGGCTGGCTTGAACCCGCGGCAATTTTACGTTTTGATGTTACCCATTTTAGTATTTAGTGCTAAGTTAATTGCTCCACAAAGAATTGGTGAGGGTTGATTTATGTCATATTGGATCGTTCGAGAATATTCTAGTGGGTTTGAGTGATGACTCAGTTGATGCCAGTATAAAAGGTTATTGCTGTGAATTGGTATGAGGTAGGGAAAAATTCTTTGAATTATTGTTTGATTTTCTTTGGTGTTGATATTTGTGGTGGATTATTAGGCGCGGAAGCATAATTAATTTTTCTTTTTTCTAAAATAACAGTAATCTAAGTTACTCCTTTTAATATCGGCTATCTGCTAGTGAAAGTAACATCAAAATTGGTCCAGCCGTTTCGGAGATTAGCCGAAACAAACAGACAGACAGACAGACCGACAGCAGTACTTCGCCGGACGATCTTGGCATAAGTTCTAAGTTGCCGGTTGCTCCTACAAAACCCAGAGGACAAGTTGGGAGTCAAGAAACATGGACCCCGATCATGACTTATCATGTCTTGATTACGTCAAATTCATATTTGATTGAACAAAATTAGTGCGTATCCTACGTTTACGTACTTATAGATACTTTTGCGCTCTCCCACTGTGAATCAGACGAAAATAGACACTGCGAGGTACTTTGAAGTAGATTTGTGGAGAATTGGCTAATGGATTAAGTGTCTTAAATTGTCTCCTTTGTGTTTGTGAGTGGTTATACTGACTTCATGCTAGATTAACCCTGTCTATAAAGAAAGAGCGTGGTGGCCCAGGGGCACAGACGCCGACTTTCAATCTGAAGGTCGCTGGTTCAAACCCACACGTGCACCAATGAGATTTTTCACTTGAAAAATTTATGTGCGCAATACCACGTTCTCGAAACGGTGACGGAAAACGTCGTGAGGAAACCGGCATGCCTTAGAACGAAAAATTCGACGACATGTGACATCTACCAATCCGGATTGGGCTCCCGTGGTAGACCAGAGCCCAATTCACTCTCAATTATCGAGAGTAGGCCGGAGTCCCTGCAGTGGGAACATTAGAAACTGGTACGGACGGACAGATAAAGAAAGTGGAAGACTTTATTCTAAGTTTTGTTCTAGAGTCTGCAGAGTTTGTGTTGTGTGTTCATGTCAACTGCAACGCAGGGTTATAGGGTTCATAAAATATGTCCTTATATTAAATCTTCGTCACATGTTATTGAAATAAAAAAGCATACTTTTTACAAGGCGATTATTTTGTGCTTGTCGCTAACCGACCAACCCGAGGGGCAGAAACAGACAAGAAACCCCTCGGAGCTTATACTATGGTATACACCAATTCTGTACAACTCAACGCCATTATACTGTATGACAGATATCCTAAGAATACTGCGTTCTGGACATTAAAATCAGTAATGATATTATTACAGTTGTGCAGTCCTGAGGTTTATGGCTTTAGGGACGTTGTATACTCTGTGGATCGTATGTGTGAAGAGTACCTATAGTTTTACGAAAGGTCAGGGTATTAAATCAATATTACAATGTATGTGGGTAATTTAGACGTATGTAGCTCTTATGCGGTCAATGACAAGAGAGGATTGCTTTACTAATGAATTTTTAATTATTAATAAATGATAATAGTGATAAATAGTCACGGATATTTCATACAGCGTCATCTAGTCCCAATCTAAATAAATAGAATATTAGTTTTTAACCGACTTCAAAAATGGAGGTGGTTCTATCTTGTACAATATTTTTTTATGTTCACCGACTTTTGGTTTCATAGAATTGTTATCAAAATCAGTTCAGTAGTTAGGTTAAATCAAAATAACTGAAAAACTTGGTCATCCAAGTAAACGAAATTGCGTATTTGGAATTTGGAAGCATGAAAATCGGTTTTCTTTATCGTTTTTTTTTTTTTTTTTACTTTTATTTGTTTGTTTTGTAACTCGTACATACTTAAACATACATATTAACACCTAGACACAGAACAAACCATCTTCTTCTTCTTCTTTCTATTTGTTTTTGCTTTTTTATTATAGGTACATTTCATTTATTTTAAGTTGCACCTTGAAATCGAATGACAAAGAAAGCAAAAACAATATGTTAATCGAAACAATATTTTATGCTACTTACTTAGTACTTAGGCACGTACCTACAGCAATTCTGAATTTTTCAAGTCAATTATTCAAGATTTTTCAAGTTTCTGCACAAGCAGTCTTGTGCAAAAGCGTCGCTGTCTCGTTAAATAAATTAAATGCAAAAATGTCATTTATGAAAATGTAATCCGACGCTCCTTCAACAAAGTCTCAAAACCAATCTGGATGATATCTTTAGGGAATGAAACGGAGCCACAAAACTCCATCCATAAATATAAAACGCCATCTCACAAACAAAAAGTGCCAAGCAAATATCTTTTTCGTCACAAAAGAACACCGAATTCCAAAACCTATCTAGAGATTATCTCGGCAATTTACTTATGAATATTAATGCCGGTGAAGCGAAGAACTGGGAGTAAATAAAAAATAATAAGACGGTGAAGAGTGTGGGGTACTCGCCACTGTGGGTTCCGCATGTCGCCGATTATTTCTGTTACGTTTTCTAACAACTAAAAATCAAAATGTCAATTTTATTGGTGCGTTTACTGAACATCATACTTTAATATTGATACATGCGAGAGTTTGTAATGTAATGTTTATAAATGTATGTTTGTTAGTCTTTCACGCGTCAACGGCTGAACGGATTTGGATGAAATTTGTTATGAATGTAGCTCGTACTTTGGATTAACTTTTTATCTCGAAAAAGCGATGTGTTTTTTTAGTCCTGTGGGGCAGCTAGTTTAGAATATATTTATGTAAATATTTTACAAGGCGTCTTGTAAAAAGTCCAGGCTTGTTGGCCCACCTGATATCACTCAAAAGCCATCGCATTTTTTTTTCAGTCAATCTGAAAATTGAGTCAATCTGAAAATTCAGTCAGTCTGGCTTTTTGAGCGAAAACTCCACAGATTTGAAAAAAACATAGTTATCATAATTAAAATGTGTTTAATTAATCGTATAGATAATAATCGTAATTATCGTATAACATTAAGTATGTTTTGATGATTTTAAGCGAATGTTATGCGTTTGTAAATTCGTGTTTGATTGACGATATTGATGTATTTAATGCAATAAATTTATAATTTAACAGCTTAGTTATCGAGGTGTTTATATTATTTGTACCTATGTAATTTAATTAGGGAACAAAGTCATAATAAAAATGAAAACAAAGCTGGAACTTTTTTTTATGGTATCAATGTTTGATACCATAAAAAATTGATATGGCCGAGGTATATATACCTTATCAAATAAAAAAAGAATTATATAATATTACTAGCGACCCGCCCCGGCTTTGCACGGTTAGTAAAGCATCAGTGTTGTATCAGGAACTACCCGTGCGAAGCCGGGGTGACTTGCTAGTGTATTATACATATAAACCTTCCTCTTGAATCACTCTATCTATTAAAAAAAACCGCATCAAAATCCGTTGTGTAGTTTTAAAGATTTAAGCATACATAGGGATATAGGGACAGAGAAAGCGACTTTGTTTTATACTATGTAGTGATTAATACTTATAATATGGACATAATAATGACGAACGCATATACACACTAGTTTCATATAATATAATAAAAAAGGTGTATTCAGTAAAATCAGTTGTATTAATAAAATATTGGTATCGTTTTTCTCGGTAGCGAGATGAAATGCGGAACTCTAAAAGAAAAATAAGAAAAGTCAGGGTTCCGGACACGGATAACAAAGACGCTCTCAGCGGAACCCTCTCTAGTGATCCTTGAGAAATACATTTGACGGATGGCAAAATATAAAAGGTACAAATAATTTTCTGCGCATTTCATTTTGCGATGTTTACGGTTATATAAAGGTGACATTTTTGAAAAAGTATTGAATAAAAAGGTATTGATAAAAACAGCCAAAGCAACAGTGAGTATATACTGGGATATCAGTGAGGTACCTTCCCCTATATACAAAAGTTAAATGTAAAATCTTATTCACTTTTCCTGAGAAAAAGTATCTATTGCGCTCCCATTGTTGCTTTCCAGATTGAAGAGATCGAGAGCCGATGTAATTACATACACATGAGATTTTTTAACTTTAATGCGCAAAGGTGTAAACGTAGCGTAATTTAATATTTTAGATAATCTACGATACCTATATCCTACTTACGTAAGATATCAAACTAAAACAAAAAAAATAAATCCAAGATGGTAGTTCCCACAAACCCGGCATTCGTCCAATCTCAAATAATAATTTATATATTTTATAATTATACTGTAGATATTAAGTAAAATATGGGAAGATTTAATTTAATTTCTCTGTCGACCTACGAATATGTATAAATTTTGTATCTAATATTAATATACAAATTTCTTCTTTGCATTAACTATAATTATAATATTAAAATAATTAATAATAATAATAAATAAATAAACGTTTACACACTCATACCTCTGCACTAGGATTCCCTGTGTCGCAGATGGCATGGACAAACACAGAAACACAAGACAAACACCCAAGACCCGAGAACAAACTTCATGTTCACCACACAAAGTGTGCCCCGGCCGGGAATCGAACCCGGGACCCCTCGCTTCGAAGGCAGGGCTACTACCAACTAAGCCACGGAGCCGTCAAAACAAAATTAATTTAAAAAATAACACTTTTAATAACAACTAAATCACTTAATGGTAGCATGCCCAAACTGCTTGCAGCATTGCCACACTGGATGGCAATGCTTAAATTAATAATAATAAATATATAATTAAAATAATAAATAAAAAAATCCAAATAAATGATACAACCATTTACAACTGATAGCACCTGCAATCATACTTGTAACATATCCATTTAGATATTCTACCCTCAAAAGGGGATCAAGATAAGGGATTAAAAGGAACCCATCCTATTGTGCAAACCCGCTTGTATGAAGCAATCATCTGAGACGCGACAGAGTAGAGAAAAAGGGAAAGAAATATCATACATGGTGTTACAAAAATACTCGGGCAGATCCGAATAACTGCTCTTTTAAACGACTTCAAAAGAAGGCTGTAGCAGCTATATTTTTTTTATTTACTAGCTTTTGCCCGAAGCTTCGCTCGGGCTAATGTTGAGTTTTTTAACCAATTCCGGTTGTTCCATACAAAGTTTATCACTCCCCTCACCCCACTCCTTATGAGTTTTTAGCGAAAAAAGTAACCTATAACCGTTTCCAGGGTTCTTTCTATATGTATATTAAAATTCATCATAATCGATTTAGCGGTATAGGCGTGATAGATAAATTAAGTGCAATTAGAAGTTAAAATAATATCAATAAATAAAATGAAACGTGTTATGTTTTCTTTATAAATATTTTACGATAGCGGTAAAAACGGAAATACCTTTTTTAAATATATTATAACACTCAGACACAGAGCAAACATCTAAGAATATTACAAAAAAAAATTTCGTGGTTGAAAGTCGAAACCACGACCTACTAACTGAAGACAGCCAATTTTAAAAAGGACTTGAAAAGCGGGTATCCCCTCTTTTTCTCTCCTTCCTCGATTTGTCACTTGAATCACCCTATAGCTTTTGTAGGGGTAAAATAAAAAGGTGAAGTAAAAGATGTAGAGAGGAAGTGTATGAAAGGAAGATGGAAGATACAGATAAAAGAAGTCAAAAAATTTGAAGACGCGCTGGTTGTAATAGATGCCTGAAAATGTGCAGACATTATGGATAATTTAGACGGTCTGAAACGTAGTCGTGAAAGTCTCATTGAAGGACAATACCGAGGCAGTATTTCGTGTTATTTTTTTTTCGACGCCGGCTAAGAATCATTATATTTGATCATGTGGTTTACTGTAGAGAGCGTAGTGGCCTAGAGGTACGGACGTTTCTGAAGTTCGCTGGTTCAAACACAAAACAAAACACAAAAACAAGAAACACGTATGACTTTTTGGCATGAAAAATTATATGAAGGATAAAATCGCGAGGAAACTGGCATCGGCATGTCCTAGACTGAAAATTCTAACATCTAATCCAGATCGAGCTCTCGTGGTAGATTATTGCCTATTCACTCTTATTTATCGAGAGTAGACCGGTTTCCCTGCAGTCATAACATTAGGGGCTCTCGTGGTAGATTAAGGCCCATTCACTCTCATTTATCGAGGGTACACCAGTTTCCCTGCAGTGGTAACATTAGGCACTGATACGGATGTGGTTATATATAAAGATGTATCGTCTTCTGGAATTTTATCGATTGTATAAACTGTTGGTTATATATAATACAATATATTATATTTATATAATACTAATATATATATTATATTTATATATGTTATATAATATTTTTGCTGGAATTTATATAATTGAATAAAGACATTCGTAAGGACCACGTATTTCTTTCTTTTCTTCACTTTTGTCGTAAAAAAAAGTAAGACACTTTTTGTTAACAAAAAATTCAGCTCATCCATTCTCACTAATTATGAAGCGCGTCATCAGCGAATATTCGTGAAGCGCAGCGACACTCAGGGGATAAATAAAAAAAAGGATTATCGCTAAAAAGTCTAAAAAGGATCCACTCTGAGTTAATGATACGGTATGGCGGTAGCGAGAAACAAAGGTTAGGTTACATTTACACTGTCTTGTAACAGAAATTCATCTAATTTTAATGCAATGAAACAGTGTCCCATAATGTACCACATTGTTATAAATAAATATCAATGAAATTAAAATACTACCAACCTATATATATAAACCATCCAACCAAGCGCCAAACCGGTTTCATTAGAAAGGCTAAAGATGATTTTAGACCACTAAAACAATACATTAGGCACAAAATGTATTTTTTTTAGCACGCGCCGGGTATTCACTAATTTTTTAATAAACAGAAGAATAGTTGTTAGTTAAAAATGTTGTTATTATAAACGCGTGATTCAGTCAGTCAGTTTTGTCAGAAACTTTACAATTCTTGGTAGGTAAGTGTAATTTTTTTTTATGTTAACGAGTCTCGGAACAAGCTGAGGTCCCACCTGATGGTAAGTGGTGACCCTCGCCCATGACAACAGTAATGCATGCAACTCTGTATGAGATCAAAATCTTTACAGAGTCGCATTCATCCTGCTGCGTCCATCACCCGAGACGGATAATAAAGATAAAAAGGAGAAACGCTAAAAAATAAAATAGCAGATAAGCTTAGTAATAAAATAAAAAAAAAAAAAAAAAAACGTTTACACACTCATACCTCTGCACTAGGATTCCCTGTGTCGCAGATGGCATGGACAAACACAGAAACACAATACAAACGCCCAAGACCCGAGAACAAACTTCATGCTCACCGCACAAAGTGTGCCCCGGCCGGGAATCAAACCCGGGACCCCTCGCTTCGAAGACAGGGCTACTACCACTAAGCCAAGGAGCCGTCGAAATAATTACAATCTAAACTTGTAACATGTTACAGTTCGGTGTAACGTCCAAGATTGAAGGCTTGAGACCTCGGTGGAGATGTCTCGATTTTTTTCAACTTTATTTTCGATCCGTTTTCGCGGGGTTTTAGAAAACGTCTGGTTCAGCTACCTAGGGCACTCCAAGGCGTAAAGTCGAGGATCTGGGACTTGAGGGTTTAGCTTTATTTTTATTGTTTTACGTGAAGCTTTGTTTATGTCACGGCTTTATATAAAATGGGATGGAATTTCGTGGTAAAATTTTCATTTTAATTTAGTTATTTTGTTTTCTTAGAGTCAACTGGCTTTACAGCACCGATAGACAAGCACTTATGATTGTTACATAAATGTTTGCTCTGTTTATGGGTGTTAATATACAATATACGCATGTATCTTCAAAAAAGTACTTTATAAGTACTGATCTAGTTGGCCTAGCCTAAAAAATAACAGGAAAAAAGAAACTAGAAACAGACATGATAAATTATAAGCTTTAACAGTAAAAAAAAACTATGTTAACACACTCGTACCTCTGCACTAGGATTCCCTGTGTCGCAGATGGTATGGACAAACACAGAAATACAAAAGCCCAAGACCCGAGACCAAACTTCATGCTCACCACGCAAAGTGAACCCGGGAACCCTCGCTTCGAAGGCAGGGCTACTGCCAACCAAGCCAACTAATATTTAAATTGAATATGTAATATCAACTATAGCTGCTCTAAAGGGGCATGGCTCTACTATTGCATCATAGCGTTACATTTGACCCCTTGAGCACCTGTCGTATAGTCATGGGAATGAAGCCATACAAAGGCGCAAGATGATCCATGCGGATTGTTTTCAACCACAGCCCACTTGAAAAGATTGTTAATTTAATATAACGCTTAGCTTATAAATTCGCTTTTAAACAGTTTGTATAATAAACTTTTTGAAAAATACTCCTGAAAAGTTATTGGTCCTTCGCGCCGATCGATTTATTTTAAGTTACTTAACAAAGTTGGGTATATTTTTTTTATTTCTCTTCTTCTTTAACCAAATTGCCCAAATTCTTGAACTAAAAGGAAAAATTAAACTTTATGGCGAGTATTTATTTTGGAAAATCTATTAAAATTAGTACAAGGTATAAAAAATATTTGGGCTACATCATTAAATTTGCGAAAACACTTGTGTTAATGGGGTTGTAAAATTATGATTCTTAGCTAGGATAATGGTGGTGAATTGAGTCTATTAATTATTTGTGATAAATACTAAGGTTGAATAAGGCCTGGATTTCAATAGAAATAGTAATTAAATAAATATAATTTTTTTTATATGAATGAAATATAATGTATTAGTGCCACAAAAACACCAACGTTGGTCTATTTTATATAATAATAATAATAATAATAATAAGCCTCTTTATTTATAATATATTATAATAATAAGCTCTAAAATAAAAAATTATATATATAATATATATATATCTATATTTTTTTTTTTTGGAAAGGTAAGCAGACATCGCGGCTTTATCCTGACCTCTTCTTCATTCACTGACATTAAATTCTTCATCAATGATCAATGGCAGAATTAAATGAATAACAGAATTGGAACACAATCAATATTTGCTACAGAACGTAAGATCCTGAATGAAAGAATATGTATAATAAAAACAGAAATGGGTATAAAGGAATTATTTTTTTTTGTTATCTCATGAGCCAATAAAAAACAAAACATAATTTTTTACGCGAAATTTATATCACGCTTTTTAAAATTGGAACTGCTAAAACAAAGATGGCGAGCGCAAGATTATGTTTATTTTTAGAGCAACAATAAAAATTATACCATTTATACCGTTAAGGGGAAGCTTTTGTATAAGAGATTTAATTTTTACAACAAATCTTTTATTTCCCTCTTTATGTTGGCTTTACAGTTGAGGGCCTATAGAGAATAAAAAGTTAACATAAAATGGGTTACGTCCGATTGTGAGTGCGTTACGTATTATGCTATTCTTTTAATGTGATGAAGGTGAAGGGATTGGTCTAGGGATCCTGTTTTTTTTCTTTTTTTTGTCTAATTATTATTATTATGGATGCGTGACTCAAACAGCCAGCTTTGTCAAAAACCACACATTATATTCATACACCAAGTTCTGGTGTATGAATATTGGAAGATCATTGTAGTATCGCTTTTAAATTTTTTTAATTTTAATTTGTCTTGATTGGACTTACCGATGGCCAAACAATATCAACAAATTCATACTACAATATTACAAAAATATGAAAAAAAATCTAAGGCGTATGTCACCCGAAACGGGGATATTACGTCTGAAATGCCCGTAATTTCACCGGCACCCACACCATTCCACCGGGACCACTACAAGTGCGCCAATGCTTGGCAGATGGCAGATGGCAAGGTGTGGCAGTTCTTCTCCGGACGAGGTTTTACTGCTTCTTTGGGATTCTCTCTTGTACCACCTGGGGGACACGTGTAGGGACTCTGAAGATACTCCTTGTAACAGACGCGAGCAACATGTATCTTAAGTGTCTCGTCTCTTTTCAAAGCTTCTTTATTCGTATTGTATTTTAGACCAATTACAAATAAATTGTTGAAGTCTATTTTAAATTAAAAATAAAACTGTTTGAAGATAAAAAAAAGTTGATGTAAATTTTATGAATAGAGTAAAATTGTTTTACAATTTATCTTGTTGCAACTAAACGAATAAGAGTCATTATTCTTAGCCTTTAAGAGTCCCTATTCGTGGGTGGGGCAAAACGAGCAACCAAAAGCGGTAAAACTTTGGCCAAGTTCAATATGGCCACTATAGGGCTGTGTGAAATATAGTGCGGAACCCTAATTGTTTAAGATTAATACTCCAAAACATCAGCTATCTGTCAGTTAAAGTGTCGTCAAAATCAGTCCAGCTGTTTTGAAGATTAGCTGGAACAAACAGACGGATAGTACAGACAGACAAAAAATTTGTAATGAGTTGTTTTTTTTTTTCTTGTAAGTACTTTCAAATGTATTAAGAATGAAGGTGTTATTTTGACATTATAAACAGTTACATCAATTTTGTTTATTTGCGTAGATTTAATGAAAATAATAATGATTTGACTTTGACAGGAGTCCATATGTTTGTAAGCCAATTTTTTTACAATGTTTTTTTTTACTATCATAGCCGTCAAAGCTACAGAATCGTCCCATAAAATGGCTGTACATCCCTTATTTATACACCGCACGTGTCGTCCAAATCTATCGTTTATTTTAACAACTGATATGAAACTGGTTTTCCATCTTCCGTTATAAAAAGTAAAGTCTTAAATTTAATATCATTTTTATTGTGCA
The DNA here is from genome assembly GCA_921293045.1 of Aplocera efformata. Classification (NCBI taxonomy): domain Eukaryota; kingdom Metazoa; phylum Arthropoda; class Insecta; order Lepidoptera; family Geometridae; genus Aplocera; species Aplocera efformata. The sequence continues at coordinate 8,497,586 of OV121057.1, forward strand.
GATTACAATGATGCGGGGGTGGGATTCTTGTACTGTTTCAAAGTTATAAAAAAATCTGTATTGCTTTTGTGTTTAAACGTGAAATATATTGAAATCAATTACATAACAAAATTGAGGTGAAAATAAACATTAGTATATAGGTGCTAGATATTTAAAAAAAAACTGAATTTCATTTATGTTTACAAGAAGTATAACCCGCTAAGTCCAATTTGAATACCCATACCAACAGTACCATCAATTGTATGTTTGGGATTGTATGTGAGTGATGAGGCAAGACAAGCTAACGGCCCATCTAATGGTAAGTGGCTACCGTCGCCTATAGACGCTACCAACATTTGAGGTGTTGCCAACGCGGTTTAACGCGTTGCCCTCTAAAAGTAGGACAGACAGACGTAAGCTTTCCTTAAACCGTGGGATACGGAATCCTAACCGCGTGGACAACAGAAAGATTTCAGACCATGTATGTTGATGTGTATAATTTCAGATAAAAAACTTGCCCGGAAATATTTCTTAAAAAAAAATCGTATATATAGTACCATACTTATAAATAAAATGCTGTTCGTCGCACAAGCTTGTCAGGGGAATCGAACCCATGACCAATGCAGAAGACAGATTTACCAATCAACTCACTTAAAAGAAACAGCAGAACGCGCGATCATGTTCACGCATTTTGCAATTTTTTTATATGTAAAGTAATAAAACCTGCAATGTGTTGATACGATAAAATGCCGCGTGCGATTTATTGTTAATAATAACATTTTACGCATAACACATTTGTTATGATAACATTTTACACACTCGGTTCGAAGCCTTTAAAATTGTTATGTATGTATTAAGTTATACGTGGTACTATTTATTCTGTGGCGTAATAAATGGAATGCAACTTGGAAATGTATACTAGCTGCGCCTCGCGTTGTTACTCGCGGTTGATGAGAGAGCGTGGTGGCCCAGCGTCGGCGTCTATGACGCCGACTTTCAATCTGAAGGTTGCTGGTTCAAACCCAAACGTGCACCAATAAGTTTATTCACTTGAAAAAAATTATGTGCGCAATACCGCTATACCTTTATTTGCGAGTATCATGCATATTATGCTCAGATAATATAATTTAATCCAAAACTCACAATACCACCCACATTCTTATCAGATGGGGAAACGCTAAGTTGTAAAAAACACCGTGCGAGGGGAAAATCTCAACCACTCCTTATCTCTTATTCTTTTGCACCCCGAATTATAAAAAAAATGTGACATAAAAATGTGCTAGAGATGGCATTTTTTGTGACTAAAATAACTTAACGCTCTGACATTCCACCTGATGTTTTGTAGGTACCGTTTTCTAAAGCAAATTGTGATATCTTTTGGGTTTTTGCCGAAATATGCAAACAAGTTACTCCATAATGATGATTTTTTAAGCTACCAAAGTTACGGGACTAGCTAAAGGGCAATGTTAAGTGGTTCCTTCCACCCATAAAAGGACTCAGTTCCTCTCTGGATGAAGTAAAAGGCTCAAATCGTACCTCATTGCGCTTATGACCCGAGACAGGGCCGTTTCAAGTCTCATTTGCCTGTAATTTTTATATATACATAAATATAGAAAATTTATCATAAATGCTTACAATCTTCTATATATAATTATAAACAGACATTTACAAAAGCCGATATATCTATTTAATAAACAGGTAACCTATATATATTGGATTTCCGTTTTGTACCCTTCTAAAAGCAAACAAGAGTGCACGATCCTTATTTGCTTTTAACAGTATTCTTTTATAATCTGTTATAAGAATAATCAATAATTATCATAGATTCTGTAAAAAAAAAATATTTAATCATATATATCAATGTATATATACAACATACGTTTAAAGCGACGAATCAAAAGATAAAGTTTTTTGAATAAATCTGTTGCCATTTTTACTATTACCAGTTCTAAAACGTTTAGTAGTCTATGGTATCCAAACGCGTCTCACTCATATTCTGAGTTGGAATTTCCTAATAAGTTTTCTTTTTGTGAAGGTGAGTTTTGTTAAGGCGATCATTTCGCAAAGTTAGTACATTTTTTTTAAATTCAATTGATATGATTTTTTTTAACAAAATCTCGTTACTGTTCTCTATAGCCTCATCTATTAAGCGTAGGTAGTGGATTCGATTGCCACTGTGACAAACTTAAATGTGTCTGGTGATAATAATATTTATTAAAAAAAAATACTTAGATATTTAAGTATTCTATCAGTAATCAAGTTCCCATTTAGACACACAACCTATGCTTAGTTTGGACCTAGATGGCGCTGTGTTAAATGTAAAAATATTTTCGCAGATGTGTGTAAAAACGTTCCCGTGTTCCCGCCACTAAGCGGCAGAGGACACCGTGGGGTTTTAGTGGGTCTAGTCCCACATAACCCCCCTGTCTCCCCGTGGCAGGGCAGTATTCGAGTGCATTTCCACTCGAAAAAAAAAATGTAAAAATATTTATTATTACCATTATATTTTTAAGTATGTCTGTAAATTTAGTTACAGATTATACTAAACTTTAATATAATAAGAGAGGAGAGAACCCCACTTAACATTTTCCTTTCGATTTCATTACGATATCACGAAAGAATGCTCTGATTTATATATTCTTTGTATTCATATTTGCCGTCTCCAATATTTATTATGCCAAATATGATTACATCTCAGCGAGGATACGTCCCTTTGAGAAATTATTAATATTGTCAATACTTTGATGTTTTACATTGAGAAGATCTTACGGTAAATTGAATATTTAATATTAATAACCATAGGTCGTGGTTTGTTGTATTAAGATTGATAATAAAAGGCTACATATTATAATAATAACATAAAAAAATGATTTCGTTTTTCTTACATTATATTTGTGTTAAGTGGGCTTGTATAAAATAGCCCATATTACTTAAATATTTCATAAAATTGGATATTCAAATTAAACGAACATTCCACACAGCGCCATTTAAATTAAACTAAAAGTATTATAGTTTTAAGTATGGTAACACTAGATTACAGATAAAATACTTGAATTATAAGTACCTTTTTTGGAAATATGTATTAGTTTTCATGATTCAATCAAAATTGTAAGAAATTAATAGTATATAATAATTATTCCACATTTGCATCAAAATGTTTCAAATATAAAATTTCAAGAGTATTTAATTCGTCATCCTCGTAGGTAGATAATATTTTGTCATTTTTATTATTATTATTATTTTAGTTTTCACCAATTTATTATAAATATGTTTTATCTGTATAGGTACTTCTTTTTTAATTATATACCGTAGGGTTTATGTACTCATTAGTTGATACATGCTGTGTTCATCTGTATCAACCTTTTTCTATAACCTAGCTTCTAAGAATGTGTTCATGTAAATTTTGTTGATGGACCTGAATAAATAAATAAATAAATAAGTTATTAAAATCCTCAATGCTAAACCACTAAGTAAGATACGTCTTGATAAAACTTTAATGATTCAAACTAAATTTATAGAATCACTTGACATTTTATGTGTCCTCTAAAAGAGTAAATTATGACAAACTTATTACATATTTTATTATGGTCTTTTTATGCATTCAGCGCGTGCGCATGTACAAAGAATCTCTATACAGGCTGTAACACTTTTACGTTCGCCTTGCGTTACTGATAAAGGGTGTTCCGACCATTAATCGACTATTAAGTGCTAATTGCCTGTGTTTTATGGCAGTGTTAAATAATATTAATGGAACTGATATAATAAGGTTAAATTACGTTACAAAACATGCCATTTTATTTTTATGTGGATGTAGGAATTATACTAGAACGTGAATTAAATATGTAAAATCTCGTATTGTAATTGTATCTTATCGTATGAGATTGCCGCTAAAATATATTGTATATATATTTGAATAGGTTACATAAAAAAATAAAAAATTAAGTGGTCGGTAAAAATCATTGTTCACTTAGTACACGTAAGTATATCATAGTAAAACTGACTGCAGAAAGTATTAAAAATGTGATGAACTTGAAATGTAAAACACATCAAGACTGTTTTTTTTTTTATATTTTATTCTATTAGAAATTTTATAACGACAAAAAGTTTTATGGGACTTACATATTATTTACAAAAAGATATTAGTTAATATACTATTTAATAACTATTATAATAATTCAAAAATATCCCCTTGGGTGATGGACGCAGCAGGATGAATGCGACTCAGTAAAGATTTGGATCTCATCCTGAGTCGCGCGCATTACTGTTGTCATGGGCGAGGGTCACCACTTATCATCAGGTGGGACCTCAGCTCGTTCCGTCAATCACACATAAAGAAAAAAATATTAGAAAATGTGTTCATTTAAATATTAAATTTTTAAAATGACGATCCAAATAATATTTTTAAGCCCATATGCGCTAAGATCTATAAAAAAAAATCTCTAGCAGAAAATAACACCTTTTGCCGTTTATGACAGCTATCTGACTTTCGCTCCATTGCTCTAATTTGACATAACATTGTAATGACGTTAGTAATTTTTACGTCGATGCTTCAAAATGACTGTATTATAAATATTTTATATTCATCTATAAATAGTTTACGACACTCGTAAGTTCACTGAAAGATATAACTATGTTTATAACGTATAGGCGATTAGCCAAAATCCTTACGACTTGACCATAAATAATGTGTATAAAAATATAGCCAAAAAAGAATAACTCAACTTTTTTATTGTGTTGCTGTTATGCGGATGAAATTTAAGAAATTTTAGGGTTCCGCTCGAGTAGGCATGTGTCATTCACATTCTAAAATCATCAAACCAGCAAAGCATTACAAATTAATAACAAAAAAAACTAAAATTGTGAACTCCTGTTACTATAGTCAATAGTCATTTATTAATAAAAATACTACTATACTAATTGTATTGTATGTCTCCTTAGACGTCGTATAATAAAATATAATTAGTAATTAATTTGTATAAAAATCGAGTAAACCGATTTCAATACGTTGTTATAATTTTTATAAATTTTCAATGGGATAACCTAGAACGTAAAAAAAAACAATTTGGCTTATAATTAGCGAAGAAATCCGTTAACAAAAATACAGAAAAACAAATAGCTGAATTAAGAACCAATTCCTTTAGAAAACTATTAAATAAATAATGCGAAATGTTGCAGTTAGAAATTTGCAATGAGGCTTTTCATAAATGATAAACATAATCATTTAATTAAAAATTACGTGATCATAGACTATTATTCCGTAACTCGAATTAACGGCCTGAATCGTATTGCTATTGTGTTGTATCATTACAGGTCGCTAGCAAGTATCAACTAAAACAGGATAAAAAAATATTTTGAGCGATTTTCGAGCAATGCTGTGTGTTTTTTATCGTTACGACGGAACCACGCCAATATTTCCAATACTCTTCTCATAGTGATGTGACACACGCCGATACGGTTCGATATTTACGATGGTATTTAATTTATCTTTGTCATCGTAAATGTCGCAGTCGGTCGACATTATTATTTGTGGGCCGCGCGGTTTTTAACGACGCTTTTACAAGATTGTATGATGAGATTTCAGAAAAAAAAACTGTACCGTCGAACTGTCATTTTAGGTCATGAATAAAATCATAAAAAGAATTTGTTTTTATAATCTATATTGACGGGATGAACGGGCCATCTAACGTAACCACATGTTTAGGGTCACTGAGGGTACACCTACGGATGCGAGCAAAATGGACCCCAAAATACTATTCCATAACTAACTACGATAAGTAAATTAACATAATCTAACAGTTTCATAATCTTTAAGAAACTGTTAGATTATGTTTATTTTATAACATTGTTCATGAACACCTAATATACCTAATATAATGTTCATTTGATAAAATTGTTTAACCACTTTATTAAAATATATTAGCATCTTATAACAACATAGTAATGGTAACAAACCTAAAACTAAAATCTTAAAAATATAATATAAGAACTAAAATATATTATTAAAAGGAGTCCCTTTAGGCAAGGTTCCGAAGATACTGGCAGCGTTCCCCGTTTTAATAGCTAGACTTATTCTTTGTCCGAGGTAGCTGCCAGCTCTTCGGTCTACTGTGATTTAATTCATTATGATTAACCACTTAAGTTTAAATTTATTTAATACTAGCTGCGCCCCGCGGTTTCACCCGCATAGTTCCCGTTCCCGTGGAGAATACGGGGAAAAATTGATTTTATTTTTTTCGTTAATTTTCCAATGTTTTAATAGTTATTCTGCTATTCGGGACGGAAACAAATCCAACAAATCAAAAACCATGGCAATCGGTCCAGCCGTTCTCGAGTTATAAGTGTTGTAACAAACACGACTTCTTTTATATATATAGATTTTATAGAAACCTCAAAAATTGTAGCCTATATGTTATTCTGATGTATAAGCTATATTATGGTAAAGTTTCATTCAAATCCATTCAGTAGTTTTTACGTGAAAGAGTAACAAACATCCATACATCTATACATCCATACATCCATACTTACAAACTTTCGCCTTTATAATAGTAGTAGGATTTAAAATTAAACTTACCATAATTGGAACTACCAAACACATGTAATGGTGGGCGTTGATGTCAGCGACTCAGTTTTACCTCTGCAGGCATCATCGTTTTTCTAAATTTTTTCTTTCCTTTTTTATTTTGTTCGTCAATAAACTATATTTGATTTGATTTTGTTTGCTGCGAATACTTACTATACCTTGAGTCTGAAAGTTTAAATATTTAAATAGTGTTTAAGATGATAGAAAGATAGATAACACTTTATAGCTCACATAAACAAAATAATAGAAATCATAAAAAAATACTACACAAGTAATTTGAAACAATGGACGGTCTTATCGCTTCAAAGCGATCTGTTACAGACAACCTTGGATGGACAAGAAGTAACGGATTTACTAGGGGCATTGGGTGTATAAAAATTATCTATATTAAACTAACTAATGCAATTCGAAATTATTTGAAATAACATATTTATACCTAATTTATACAATAAATTAAGCAACAAACCAACGGCAGCACGACAAATAATGATAGATTATATTTTTTTCCATAGCCATTTTTTTTTTATTTTTATTTCTTTGTACGTATATTTATTTTTATACCAGTTTTCGCACTCTTCCCTTCATAAGGTTGAATAAAATTCACGATTGCAATAAAATTTTCAATGATAGGAGATAAAATCGCGTCACATACGATTCTTCTTTTATCGTCCATCTAAACGTCAATGTTGTCTTGACTACATAATATATTGCCTGAAGGTCCCTGAATGTAGAGGGATTTAAAAAAAAATCTGTTTTAGTTCCTTAGAGCTTTACGCATTGCCAGTATTGTGAAAACTATTTGTCAATGGTTCGATTTCCATCCCAACATCCAGAACATCTCTATATGTTATAGAGATAATATATTATTTCCTGTGTCTGGCTGTTAATATGTATGTTTTTACAAAATATAATAGAAGATATGCTTCGGTTGGGGCCAGATGACGCTATGCGAAATGTCCATGTTATTTGCATTTTTGTATAACTCAAATGTAGCTCAGATAGTTTTGTAAAAATCTATTAATATGTTCATACACTTTAAATCAGTATAATTTTATATCATGGCTGGTTTTCTAATAATATAATAGAAAAACCAACAGCTTACTTTACTAATATATAAAACATAGAATAGAAAACAGGAACCCAATTATAGATTTTCACGTCTAAAAACTTATTAGAAGAGAAAAAGAAATCTGCTTGTAGAAAAAGGAGTAGATCACCACTGTAAACTATCAGTTTAAGAGTGATATAACTACTTATAACAGATGATAAAAGTATTTAAGTCAGAAGAAATTATATTTATTTTCTATTAATTTCTCGTGCTCTTGTTCCAGAGAAATTCAGAGACCTTTTGGTGTTATTGTAGGTTCAGCACAAAACAATTCAGAGGAAGACTTTGTAGTTAAGTAGGTGCAGCATCTTTGTTTAAAGTTAATATTTTATATAATGCTTTATTAAACATTTCAGACAATGCTGAATAAAATTGTTGTAACCCTTACAATGTTCAGTTACGCTACGCCTCGCGTGGATTCAGAATGATACTGACTTGCTATCATCAATGGATGTTCCTATTATTCTTCTTTCATGTATGTGGCCAACTCTGGTGTCGGAGCTTTCTAAGCCGCCCGAAGGACATGGCTTAACGACTATTATAGCTGGGTTCAATCCTTATCTGTATCTGTATCTGTAAAAAAAAAACGTTAATAGGTTGTTTTCTCTAAATAATGTAATATTAACTGTCATGAAATTTAGTGACTATACCTTGTATATTACGACTTGGGGCATAATTTTAATATCTCTTAACCCCATTTTCTTATTTCCTATTAAAATCCGATTTGAAAAGCGAAAAATCCTAATTAAATACCTTCGATTTCACTTTGTTCCTTTTATCAAAACTCTTTCGCAACGGTACATAGCAGTTTCATAACGAATAATACTTTATTCTGGATAAGATAGAGGATATTTTCAATTGGAACGACATTACTGATAAGTTCAAAGGATATTTAAAAACATGGCTCTTCGTGCTTGGATATAAGAGTTAAATTCAATTGTATTGGTTTTTCTAAGTAGCGGGATTGGTGAAAATTATGCTTCGATTCGTATTCGGATCTCTTTGAACCGATTTCTAGTAAAACCTCTTTGTGTAGTTCAAAGACTTTTTTATTTTGGCGGGTTCTTTATTACGCTAGGACGATGTGATTGTTGTTTTATTTAGTTGGATAATAATTGAATTGATTGTGACATAAATTTGCGAGATGTGAACGATTTTCCTCCAGACAACTCCAGACAACTGCTCACTACTAAATACTACTGTTACAATTACTGTTTACATTGTATAAAACAACAAGGTGGTTAGTTTTAGGGTTGCGTACGTCAAAGGTAAAAACGGAACGCTTATAACTCTTCGTTATCTGTTTGGCTGTCAAGACCCTTTTTCTCAGGAACGTGTAGGAGGTATCAAGTTGAAATTGCAGTACTTCTAATACAGTGTCATAGTAAAAAGTAGTTACTCCAAGTAAGACTATGCAGACAAACGGACAGGATCCAATACTCATTTTTTGATGTTATATAGGACCGTGAAAATTTCAGGCCGATATTGTTTATGGTTTAAAATTATAGCCCGTTAAATACAGACTTACAATGAAAGCATTAAAAAAAAAGTTTCTTGTTAGTCTGTATTTAATGTCTGTTGTCTTTAGGTACAGAATCCAAAAAAATTATATTGTTTCTTTGACAATACAGTAATATATAGTAACATTTTAATTAAAACATCAATGGAATCACCTTCTTTCACCGTCTCAAGGAGAAACTCCTGTATTTTTATTTACTCTTCCGAATTGTAAGCAAACGATTCTCGAAATTGATGCCCTGTGAGATTATCAGCATTTCCTATTCTTTCCTTTCTATACGTAATACATTTTGCATCTCGTTTTTCTTGTATAAAATACATTTTTTATCTCTGTCCTGCAATAATGCAAGCAATTTGTTGGTCTCATTCAATTTGGAAAGGAGAAATTAGGTAATAAAATTATACAGATTTACGTTAAAATATATAAAGTACCGTAAGAGGATTGCTTTTCTAATTTTATTTGCGAGGGTGCTATTGTACCTGCGGTTTGTAATCTTTAAATTAGGGTGAGGTATAGGTAGGCCATCTGTCAATGTTGTTTACAGGGTGGTTTTTTAGAATACCCAATATGTGTTTATAAAAGTGAATGATTTCAAAAATCTAAAAAAACTGACTTTAGTAATGTCATCCCTTATTTTTCATCCTTGGAGGGTTCACTATTAAAAAAAAGTGATAGGTAAGCAAAACAAGCAATTTTGGTAGTAGGTATATAATGAAAAAAAAATGAATTTAAAAAAAACGGAGAACTGAACAAATAAAAAATAATAAGTCTGTATTATTTTTTGTTTGTTATTTTTTTTTGTTTGTTAAATATCATGATAATGATACATATAAGTTATTTTTTTGTTTGTATTTTATTTATAGCCTCCTCTGGAAGTCGATTGAAAAACATAACTTCCCTTGCTAGCAACAAATAAAATAATAAAATAACATGGCAACCCACGAGACTGTCATAAATGTGCCATAAAATAAATAAAACAAACGCCCAGAAGACAATTATATTAGTAAAATAAATTGAAATAGTAATTAAACCTTTTATCGTGGCTATTGTAATAAACTGTGTTGATTTTATTATGAAAATTGCAGCCAATAGACATCTGACGTAGATGGGCTTACATCAGGGGTCGCCAAATGGCGGACCGCGGTCCGGGCCGCCAACCTTTTTTGTGCGGACCTAAGTAAACAGTAACTTGTATTACTGAGTATGTAACTTAATAAGTGGCTGTTTTAAAATTTAAACTGATTTAAAAATTCGAATAATACTTTCATCCCGTTTTTCTCAGGGGTGTACACACTTTTTTTTTGATGTTAAGTGGTTACCTCCGCCCATACCAAATGCAATATGACTTAGGTCCTCTGCGATCGAAGTAAGAGAAGATTCAAATTGCACCCCGTTGCGCCCGTCACCCGAGACGGGGATGCAACTGGACTATGTTTATTGGATGACATATTTTTTCCAGTTAATTTGATTTAATAACTAAACTATTTAATCGATTTTAATAGTTTTATGGGACCAATCCGAAATCATATTCGTCGAAATATTTTTTTTTTTTCAAAATTATTTCATAATGACAAAGATCTGAGGTAACAAACATAAAAAAATACAGCCAAATTGATTACCTTCTCCAAAATCGGTTGATAAAACGTATCTCGCGCTTTCTCTAGGATTTAATGGCAATAGCTAACACCAACTTTACTTCAAACTTCAGACAAACAGTTCAAGGCAAAAAATGACATTTTACACATTGATATGTAACAAAATTCCTTAACATTACATTTGCCTATTTAATATATTCAAGTAATATTCAAGTAAAAGTATAATTAAAAAAATATTCAAGTAAAAGCGGACCGCAATGGTAATTTTAGTTTACAACCCAGACCCCTGAAGATACTATTGGTGATCCCTGGCTTAGAATTTTTATAGTCCTATCTTAAGTTTTACCTTATTGATGCAGCACTAACTCTAGGTCTTAGGTTTCAAGTGCTTTTATAGAATCATTAAACACATTAAAACAACGGTTGTTTATGCTAAACTATTGTAATGGTGTGAGCATTAGAAATAGATTCTGTATTTAAAATTGCAGTTTTATATCCGTAGCTTAGTTGGACTGCCTTCAGAGCGCGTCCGGGTTCGAATCCCGGCCGGTGCACACTTTGTGAGGTTTATAATCGGGTCTTGGGTGTTTGTCTGTGCTATCTGCGACATATGCAATCCTATTGCAGGAGAATGATTGTGTAAGCGTTTATCAGCCTCTAATACTCTCACTGTCTACTCTCGTTAACTGAGAGTGAATGGGCTTCGATCTACAACAGTCCAATCCGGATTGGTAGATGTCACATGTCTTCGAACTTTTGGAATCTAAGACATACCAAACCGGTATTTTCCGTCACCGTTTCGAGAACGTGATATTGCGCACATAAATGTTTCAAGTGAAAAACTCATTGGTGCACGTGTGGGTTTTTCACCAGCAACCTTCAGATTGAAAAACTGCATCTGTGCCCCTGGACCACCACGCTCTCTAAAATGATGTTTCTCTAAAATGATGTAATATTTAATAATAATAATAATAAATAATCGGTGGTCGTCCGTTTTTATATACAATATTTTTTACTACAATGTTTTTATACTGTTTATTTTATAAATAATGTATTATTTTGTAGTGAAAAATGTATACAAATGAGAAATAAAAGAAATAATGAGAAATAATAAATAAATAATATATAATAATAAACACTTGTAGGATCGTTAGGAAGTTTTTACAGTCAGATCTTTCCACCGACATACAGAGTGATCATAACTCACTTACTGCAGCCACTGGAGTGCACTTGGCTTAGGCCCGTGCATTTCAGATATTACCGACTCCAAGGAGCCGAGCTAAACAAATTCAGAAATAATAATAATAATAATAATAATAATAATTCATAATTTCTCTTTTGCAGACTGACTCACCAGCAGAAGAGTCAATTGAACCCAGATCCATCTTCTCATCCATCATACCTGACAAGATCTCCGGGTCCATCTGCACAGCGGTGCTCTTCGTGCTTGGCTGGAAGCTGTTCAGCTTCAGCTCAAAACGGTGAACACCATGTTTAAGGATACAGGGTGTTGCATCGAATGGCTTAGGTGTGGAAAGACCCCAAGAATTAATTTGAGACCTTAGACATGAACTATCAACGTCTTGTCTTGATCAGCAGATTTGGTTAAGCAATGCTCCCGGCGGTTATTATTTGGATGGGCGATTAGTTAATTTATGCGAGCGATTAATAAATTGTTCTAAAAACCAAGAGTTGTATCTGTTATATTCTGGTACTAAGCTTGCTTGAGCACGCAAATTTGCTTGCCAATAATAACTAGAAAACATTTGCCATTGACAACTTTTATACTTAGTAGGTTGTATTTTTATACGTAGTAGGTTGGTGAGGTTTTATTAGTCGTTTGAGACGTTTTTACTGTCTTGAAAAACTGGGAAAATAACCTGGAAATGGTTTTAGTATGGCACTTGAATTTGAATGGAGTGAGCAGAAGGTTACCCTCATTGGAGAAGGGTATGTCTACTGCTGACAGACTAAGCTTTTAAGCCCCAAATTTGAATTTCTCAAGTTTAATGTAATTAGTAGTGATGCAAGAAACTAGATGGCGTTACTGTCGCAAGTTACCCCAATGGTAACTTGCAACTTGTTAAAAGGAAACCGTGTTTTACTACCCCCATGTTTTTCTTGTTCATTACTTCCTAGACCATGTTCAGACGAAGTTGCTTGTCTGTCTGGTTATGACAACAAGAAATATACCCTTTTTGCGTTAACGTAAGAAAATAAACTCGAAACTGTATTTTCAAACATGTCTCGTTGTTAATAATATTTCAGGCTCTTTTGTTATAAGAAGGTCTCATGTCTAAGTTTCGACTTAATTTTTCAGGGTTTCAAAAAGTACTGCTAGGTAAAAAGCGTGCGATAAATAAACTAGGTTTTATTTATAAGGTTACGCTTCAAATGTATATTTTTGCATATGCACATATATATTATCAGCGGAAATTAAACTTATGTAAATATTATATAGTCGATTTTTACTCAGTTTTATTAAATGAATACTTGAATGAACAAGCATGTAAATTATGAAATTATATGAATACCTATACTCATTAATATTATAACTTTTTATTCAAAATAAAATGATATCTACATAATAAAAATAGTATAGCTGATGTTCATTTCACATTCCGCTTTTGATGTTAAACTTATTATTGTAATATACATTAGAATTAGAAGCACAAGCGAGTCGATTGTAAGAATGAAAGTATGGACCAGTAATATACTTTTTTTATAAAATAAAATATATAAAAATTATTATAACTGAGCAAAGTCCATATTTCCACAAATTGTTCCAAAGAGAGCAGCCTAAAATTTATCATTGATTGATCTCATTTTTATTTTTCTATATTGAATAAAAATGTTTATTTTAGGTCATAAAAATAACATTATATTTTATTATAAGGGTTCGTGCCAAGTTGTTTGAAATGGAGATTTTTATAAGATGGTATATGAAATGAATGAATTTATAGTTTAAATAAGTTCACAATTATGATTTATTGATCAGCTATAGTCGTTTCTCACAAAAAAGTCAATTTAATTTGAATGCATTGTATAATACCAATTTAAAGCTTGTTACAAATGGTCCATAGTACATTTTAAAATTTACTTTAATCATAGATCCATGTCGGTTCTAAATGTCATTGGTGTTTTTGCATTCATTGAGAAAACAATTTCACTAATTATTTCGATCTAAAACTATAAGTTTTTATCAATTTTGTATAGAAAAATGTCTGTCACAATGAAAAATATTGTATATTGTGTTTGAGAAACGAAATATGTGTATTGTATCCCTGATAATTATGTGTTATATTTATGTAAATAGTTAAATTTATTTCTATAGCAAGAGCTAGAATATAATTTTGTAATATTATATTAATATCGAGCAAAATAATGAGGCTTTGCAGTTTCGAAAAGACAAAAACGGGAGCAAATTATTTTGGGATCAAGTATTTTTAGTTCAATTTGGTTCAGCTTAGCAAATTGATAGTACTTACTAATTACATTATTTTAGTTATAATACTTATAATTATATTGAAAAATGTGTTCAAATGTGATAGTGTAATTATGTAAGAACACAATTAAAAAAAAGTTTTCCTAATGATCTCTAGAAAACTCTTATTTGCCTAGTGGATGAAGATTTTGCCAAGGAATGAATGCTAATCTATTCCAATTATCACCAAATGCATTTATTCGTTTGCAAAGTTAAAATATGATTAATCAATAGAACGCACGTAAGAGTTTTGTAAATAAAATAAAATTGGTAACCCTATAATTTAATCAAGTTAATTAAATAATCTGTAGCAAAATAAAAAAATTCTAAATTGTTAATCTCTTAAGACGCTTTAATGCTAAATGGCGTTAACAACTGGCAAACAACTGAATTACTCGTGATTATTTTATTTGATATTTTCAATCTATTATAAAAGTACTTTTGTGTCATTAAATCGATTTTATTAACAAACTCAGGGAAATATATATTTAATGCTCTAATATCTTTCGTAGCGAAAACCTTTGTCGTATATAATATAAAATGAGTCCTGAAATGATTATATAACTAAAGGCAGTAGACAAATTTTGCTCTTGACAGTGTATTTTTGTACCTTAAATTTAAATACATTTTAAATTTAAATTTATGGCCTGACAGAGACACTTGAATAAAAAATTTGGTAATTTTGAATTGTAACTGAAAAAAAAACACTAATTAGCTGCTATTAATATAATATGCGTTTGTAGAAAATAATCATTCATATAATTTTAGTTTCAATGCCACCCTTTTAAGTCGTTTTGTAGAAGACGCAAGTTATTATCCATTTAAATGCCCAAAAAGTTAAGTAAAAGTTTTATAAATTCAATATTAAATAATTATAACAATAATCCGTAAATTAATTAATTCAAAATTTTAATTTTTCCTTTTCTTTTTGGAGTACGCCTTCTAGATATTTCTTGCTAAGTAATTTTACTTCAAAATGTAACCCTAAGTATGTAAATATGACAAGAAAAGCAATATAATTGTAACTGTCTGTGTTGCATCTATTTTTTTATGCGTGTATTTAATCCAAAAACACTTCTAGTATTTGTATAAACACATTTAGTTGAAAATTTAACTTCGTGTTATACACTTATTTAGCTGAGTTCTAATTTAAACTCTTTTTTTTAATTTTTCTGATTTATTTACAAATGTGTGATTTTATCTTGTAAATTTAATAAACGGCCTGTAAATTTTAGTCTAATATTAGTTTAAGCTCATGCTATTTTAGTGTACAATTTTTATTTAGCTCTGTATAAAAAATATTGTTGTTAAACTTTAAAAATTGAAGTTTAAAGTTTGTCTCAATATTTTCGTTTAACTGCCAATTTATATTATCTGTTTTTATTTTTTATTTTGAAAACAATAAAAAAATATAAAATACATGCCTTTTCATTTCTATGGTAAATTTTAGGAAAAATTTTCAAGTAGGTACTTAACTAAATTTTTTCAATATCTCGTTCTATAACTTTATAATACAAATAAAGTTTACATAAATAATGAATATTGATGGACATTTCACATAGCACCACCTAGTGTACTATGGGTTGTAAATAGCATGTATTATATCTACATATACGTAGACATGTGACGGCTCCGTGGCTTAGTTGGTAGTAGCCCTGCCTTCGAAGCGAGGGGTCCCGGGTTCGGTATTCAGATACATTAATATGAATGTATTTACAAAAAATAAAGTAGGTACTAGGTATAAAAAAACAACGAAAACAACGTTAACACACTCGTACCTCTGCACTAGGATTCCCTGTGTCGCAGATGGCGTGGACAAACACAGAAACACAAGACAAACACCCAAGACCCGAGAACAAACTTCATGTTCACCACACAAAGTGTGCCCCGGCCGGGAATCGAACCCGGGACCCCTCGCTTCGAAGGCAGGGCTACTACCAACTAAGCCACGGAGCCGACAAATCATCATCATCAAAATCTATCATTTAACTACTTTATATAAATAAATACATTCAAGACTTTTTAAACAATGCATTTGCGCTAAAAATCCTTCCATCAAAACTTTCCACTGTACTTTTAAAGTTAAAACTTACGAAGTCTGAGCACTATCCATCTAACTTTAGCAAAGTATCATCCGGGAAAATTGCGGTTAAGTTTGAGATAAGTTGCGGTTAAGTTAACTTAACGCGGTCAGTTAAAGTTGATGTATTTCACTTAGATGTGACTTGGATGGGTTTATTAGAGTTTAGAGTATCTGCAAAGTTCTGCAGTTGTATTTATAATGGTGCTAACTTAAAAGATTATTGAAATAAACATTTTGGTGGCCTTAAGTGCAACTTAAGACCTAAGTTATGAAACATTAAACCATATTTCTATACAACAGCCGCTCAAAATATATTTAATAGTTGAAGAAATTAAATGGATTTCGCAATGAGGTTTTTTCACAGCAACACCTAACCCCAAACTAACCATAGTTTGTATTATGGTAAATAGATAATTTTTAAAATCGGTTTCGTAGTTTTTGAGTTATAACCTTACAAACAAACAAAAACTCTAATCTTTTATCCTTATAATATTAGTATAGATTATACTTGCTACGCCCCGCGCTGTTTCCTATATATCTATCTGGATTAAATCTGGGATCTAAAATAGCTTATATTTTAAAGGATATAAGCTATCCTGGTA
Source organism: Aplocera efformata (assembly GCA_921293045.1). NCBI lineage: Eukaryota > Metazoa > Arthropoda > Insecta > Lepidoptera > Geometridae > Aplocera > Aplocera efformata. The sequence continues at coordinate 8,514,536 of OV121057.1, forward strand.
CGAATTTCATCCAAATCTGTTGAGCCGTTTGAGCGTAAATTAATAAAATACACACAAAATTTCGTATTTAGAATATAATTGTGTCACAACAAAGCGCCACGTAGAAAAAAAATTATACTGTTTATATCTTAAAATAGACATTTAATAAACAAACCACAAATCTTGACTAATTGCGGTACAAGAGTTTTAATTTAATTAGTTTGACACAAGTCGCTCGGAATGTTAGAAATGTGTCGAACCATGTAAATTATGCCTGAATAATTACTGAACAGTATATGTAATTAATATTAATAGGTTACAACATTTTCTGGGACAGTCCCAGTGGCAGTAATAGGTAAACTTACTGCAACTGGATAATAATTGTAAATCTTTTCAGGGGTTTGCACCAAAAAGGCGCCTTAATGATAATGATCTATATTTTGAAGTGACTTCAAAAAAGGTGGAGGATTTCAATTTTTGAAGTGAAAACTTCTTTAGCGGCGTTGAGCACTTTTTCTGTAATGGGTATAAAATCTTAAACTCGCGTCAGGACACGTGACCTGATCGAAAAAGCGTAAGACGGATGGAGAGTAGACAGCTATCCCCTCTCTACGGCGCGGCGATAATGTATGCCTGGGCCTACTGTTTCGTTTAGGCAGCGCAGGGCGCTTGCGCGAATGTTCGTGTATGTTACAGCGTGCCACGCGCATCCATGGATGGTGACAGCTGATAGCTCGACCGTCTGTATGCTCAACGTTAATAATCAAGTTGTCACTTCTGCCGGCACTCCCGGAGTGCAACCAGTCTTTTTTTTATTTTTAGTGTTTGTTCTCTAAGTTGTCATTTAGGAACCGATAATGAAAATTATATTTTTTATTTCTATTTTCTATTTCTTGAATAAAAATCATCAAAATCGGTCCAGAATTTGAGAAGAAACTGCGTAACAAACGTACCAAAAAAATATAATCCACATCCGTAGCCGTAATAATTTTTAACCTACTTCTAACAAAGAGGAGGTCGGCAAAACCTCCTCTTTGTTAGAAGTAGGTTAAAAATAATTTTCTGAACCGGTTCACCATTGGCAAATATATTATGTACAGATATGAAAGAACAATAAATACAGAATTGAAAATTACCTCTTTTTTTCGAATCCGGTGAAAAGGCGCCACCACATTTTTGATGTGCCATGTGAATGCATAATGTTATAAATAATCTATTATATTTTCCCATAAGTCGTGGGAAAATAATATTCGAACAGCAGGTATCTGTTTAATAGATTTAAAAACGTCGATTAATTTCGATTTGCAGATTAAGCACACCCTTCTCGAAGCAAAATTACGTGATTCTTCAATATAGGGGTGCATCAATTATCTGATTACCAATAGTGGTAGACAAAAATATGAACTGCCTAGATAAAATTATGAATTAATTATACAAGTCAAAAATTTAAAAAAAATATGTTTTTTTTTTCACAGAACAAACATAATGTTTGAAGAACAGAACAGAATGAACAAACAGAATGTTTTCACAGAATGTTCGTCACACAAATTCTGGTCCAGGGTGGGAACCGAACCCATGACCTAAGTAGAAGGCAAAGCTACTACCAACTGAGCTATAAGGCTAGCTTAAGTTTGATAGGAGAGATTTTTCGTTTTAAAATAATACTGATTGATTGTCTACCGTCGTTTGCATTTTGCATTACAATACATTACGATTCAAATCCGCCGGTTCGAATCACTTTCTCATTTCATCAACAAAACTATTGCATTGATTGACATCCATCAAAAATCCAATCATTATATATTGGCCGCCGACTGGCAAAAAGTCACAACCAAACAATCGCTATTTTTGCATACAAAGAAAAAAACAAATTGTGTTCGCACTATTAAGCTCCGTATCGAAAAAATAAACAAATAATTTCGATTTTGATATTCAAATTTGTAGCAGCCGCGAACTATGGGATTTGCATATAGACAAGGTGGCAATCATCGATCAACGATGATTTCAATATGGTGGGGGATGTTTAAATCACACTTAAGGGGTTGATTTCACATTTAAGGTATGAGAAATAGTTAATTCACAAATTTATGTAAGAAATGGCAGGGTATCATTTTTTTGTTTAATTTCGGCTGTGTCAATGTGAACAGCACAATGCGAAGCGACTTGGGTCGTCTCATACTTTGGTTTAAGAAGACCTCAGTACTAAATTTGTTGTTTATAACTTGTGGTTAGCACCATCGGCAAGTCCCGACACTTAATCGCAAAAAAACCAAGACATTTACACATTGAGCATCTGAAAAAAATTATAGTAACTTCATCTATTGTACATTATCAATAATAATATTTTACACAAATATTATTGTAATTAATTTCATGAAGATCATCATAATTCATGTAAAATCGCTACAAAAGTTTTGCTAGTTAGCTGCTGATATGTTTTACCATAATACGAATTTATGAAACTGTGAAATAGTTTTTTTTAATACCACTTAGGTGGCAAACAAGCATACGGCCCACCTGATGGTAAGCGGTTACCGTAGCCTTCCATAGGCTACGGTAACCGCTTACCGTTTGCAATACCAGAGGTATCTTATTTATGATGCCTTATCTCTTAAGTTATGGATGCCATCACAATAATAGCTCCATAACTCCTCAAATCAATAAGCGTGTTGACTACCGACATTCGCTAATCAGTTTCCAATTACAACAGTAGCAGATGTGCTCGCCAATATCGAATGCAATTTGCCCCCATTAATGATAATGCGTTCTATAATCAAGACATAACTACGGCCGTCATTAATTTATTCTAATGAAGCCGGGATATCTGGTGTGGTAGCTATTCCTGTTTATAAAGTACAGGAACACGTAGAACACGTTAATAAATACCTGGAAGATGAAGTTATAAGAGTTCTTATAATACGTGAGGTTGCAGGTACAAAACTATTTTTTTTTTAAATAAATTATTTTGTCTTTGGCAGATCACAAATGGGAGTAAATTCGGCTGCATTTTTTTAATGGCTGTCTCGAGATTTTTTGTAAATTTTGTTTAGATTTTGATGTTTATTTTTTGAGTTGTTACCATAAAATGTCATGAAATGTCATGAGCAAATGAAACATTTAATTTTCAATAATTTCTGTCTAACCAACTTATTCGCTAAACCAATCTAACCTTATAATTCACTTACCTTCATCTACGTCTACCTATAATATACACGAGAAGGATTGTAGTGATAGAATAATATAGAATATAACAGACATTCAGATAAATAAAAATTTCAATAACACAAGAATAAGGTCGTAAATCCAGTATTACAGTCCTATGCGACATTATGAGGAAACATGGTATTACAACCCCTTTGTAGCGGTGGACTAATAGGGGTTATTCTAAAAAGTTCTACGCGACATATTTTTCGTATCAATTGAAACTCAAACTCATTTATTCCTTTAGATCTCAAGTATCGTTTGGACACGTAAAATTTTACACACACAAGTAAACATATTCATGAGTATATAACGTGTCACAGGAGCGATTTTGTTTTATACTATGTAAGAAGGAACTTCCTTACATAGTATAAAACAAAGTCGCTCAAGCTGTTTGTACGCTTAGATCTTTTGAACTACGCAACGTATTTTAGTGCTGTTTTCAGCAATAGATAAAGTGATTCAAGAGGAAAGTTTATATATATATAATACTATACATGTATTTATATTATAGTAGAGAAACTGCTTTACATTGGTACCTACATTGCACCTGTGTGAAGCCGGGGCGGGTCGCTAGTAAATTTTATATTTAATCTTATTTGTTAAGTTCACGATCTGTTACAAACCTATCCGACTAACGAGGGTAAGAAACTGAAAAGAAACCATATTTCATATTCGCGAATATAGTCCTGCGTCTAGAGTGGAGCAAATTCATTCCCAAGCTTTTTTTTTAATCTAGGTAATCTGATATTTTATAGTAAACATTTGAAACAAGTTTACGTTTGATAAAAAAATGTATAATATTTATTGTCAGTATTTGAATTTCTCTAGGGATTTTGTTAAAAAAGCATATACATTGACTTTGAAAAAAATTGTTAACCTTATGAAGCGTAGCACAGTGAGTTTATTTTTATTAGTAGTAGTAGTAGTATATTAACTAGTATATTTATGTATATATCTATTACAATTTAAGTAATAATTGTTGTTGTTGTTGTTGTTGTGGTTGTCTGGAAGAAATCCCCTTAAGGATAAGACCGCCAATTGTAGAGCAGAGTTATTTTTATAAGTCAAAAATATGTTACTATCACTATGTTGTTACTACAATAAAGTGATTTATTATTATTATTATTATTAATTCATTTTCCAGTAGGTACGTGAGAATAACACACTTCCAACTCAATTCGAAACAACGCGGCGAATCAAAAAAGCAATATGTAACAAATTCGCTATTCAATTTCGTACCAATTTTGCATACGGAACCCCGTCACCGCATAACGCGAGCAAATAAAACATCGTGTGGTTTTACGATGCGTAAATATTTTTCTTTATTTTTTTATTCTTTTATTTGTACTTTTTACACCATTTTTATTCGAAAGGTGGGAATGAAAGAGGTTTTCGGCATTACCGGGCGTTGTCGCAGAAATTAATAGGACGTCGAGACGTTTTTTTATTTATTTTCGGTTTGTGCTGTTTTGTCACTTGATACCGTTATACTCTGTGGAATGAATGGTTTTTGGTTGTCAATTTGATACTGCATTATAGCTACTACGTACATAATTATTATACAATTACATATATCAATGTCAGTTTTAAGAGAAAAAAAATTGATAGGGAAAACTGAAGTTGTGTAGAATGAAAACATTATGAAAACCAGGTTTTATAGAATTTTATGTTTGTTACGCGATTTCTTCCTCAATTGTGGCCTGTTTTGTATGATAATATACTTTATAATTTCCAAATAATTTTCAAGGTGGCGTCTTAGGGGGTTGAAATATGTGATTGAAGTATTGGAGACGGCACCGTGGCATAGCCCTGCCTTCAAAGCGAGGGGTCCCGGGTTCAATCCACTTGGTGAGCATGAAGTTTATTTTCGGGTCTTGGGTGTTTGTCTTGTGTTTCTATGTTTGTCCATGTCATCTGCAACACAGGGAATGTGTGCAGAGGTGTGTGTCTTACCCTCGCCTAACTTACCCTCGCTTCGACCAACTAAGCCACGGAAATTTTAACCAAGTTTTAAAAAGTCGGTTCAAACCGGTTAAATTAATTAAACACATGTTACAGAAAACAAACCACATGATTGCATATGTAGGTATGTACCTACAATGGAGTTACATGCACCCCATGGAGACATTTGCATTGATATTGAATGTCCATCTAGCGCGCTTACAATCAAGGGATGATTTTACATGCCACAGAATATCACGACAGATAGGACAAACAAAATATTAGATAGAATGCCTACATTGACGAAAGTTTGTCGGTATGTTTGTTTGTTACTCCTTCCCTCTACGGCTGAACGGAATTGGGTGAGATTGGGTGAGATTATGGAAGAAGCTCATACCCTGGCTAGATTAACATTTATTGTTCTTCGCCATGGAGGGTCGGTTGGGGTCTGAACAAGCGCTAAGCGGTAAATATGAAATTCGTGTGTTAAGACATTATTTGCTTCCATACTATTTATTATAAAAAACGTAGTGCGTGGTCAATAAACAAAGAAAGAATGATTAAAAGAAAGTACAGCAATAATACTCTTCATAGAATAAGAGACTAGTCTTAACAAGTTACGACATGTTTAAATTGAGGCGTAGGAGTTTTCACATATGAAAACCGACATTACTTATATGACTATTTAATTTAATTGCATTATTTAATTTATTTGATTCATTTAATCCTTTATCAATTATATTGTATTTTGACATTTTTTTTTACCTAATCTAATGAATGTTTGTATGCTCAAATGGCAGAGCCTAGTGATCTAATTATATTAAGTTTTCCATCTCAATTATGTACCTAGGTTCACAAACGACAATAAATGAAATGAAATGAAATGAAATGAAATGAAATGAAATGACTGCCCTCATAGCTCAGTTGGTAGTAGCTCTGCCTTCTGCACTGTCGTGGGTTCGGTTCCCACCCAGGACAAGCATTTTTGTGCTAACATAAATGTTTGATATGTTTCTAGGTGTTAATATGTATGATATGTAAGTATTTACAAAAAAAAGTACTATATATGTATTCTATCAGTTATCTAGTTCCAATATTACAATATATGCTTAGTTTGGGGCTGTGTGAAATATGTCACTGAATATTTATTAGTATTTATTTACGTAGGAGACGCCCCTAAATGATCGGCGAAGTGTACCTACTGTAGTGTTAGCTACTCTTTGTCCAGGAGTACGAAGGCTTCCCATTTGCGCGGCTCGCAGCGTGTTTAAGTGATATTAGACGTGAATGCATACGTCATGATTGATTCGGGCAATTCTGATACGACGGCCAAAGCTCATGGCAATAGCGAGATAACTTTGAGAGTTAAAACAACTTTGATATTTGAAGTTATTTTTTTGGCGTGATTAACGTTTACACACTCATACCTCTGCACTAGGATTCCCTGTGTCGCAGATGGCATGGACAAACACAGAAACACAAGACATTATTTTTTAGTTTTGATTTAGTTATCTTACATAAGTATTATAAAGGAGAAAGCTTGTATGTATATGTGTGTATGTTTGTACCATCTTCATGCTCAAACGGCTGAAGCCAATAGTGCTGTTGAGGTGGCAAAATTCTATCGCGACATCATTTAACCCGTTAGAAACATTGATACGTGAAGAAGAAGATTTAGTGACGGAACGAGCTGAGGGCCCACCTGGTGGTAAGTGGCGACCCCCGCCCATGACAACAGTAATATGACTCATAAGATTTGGATCTTACACTGAGTCGCATTCATACTGCCGCATCCATCACCCGAGATGGGGATGAAACGTCTCATGCGCATGTGATTTCACCGGCAGCAATACTCTTCCACCGGAACAGTAATGCAAGCACTACTGCTTGGCGGCAGATTCCAGGTGTGGTGGCAGTACTTTTTCGGACGAACTTGGCACAAGCTCTACTGTTACTTTTGGTCGCTACACCACCCACCCAGGGGGTGTAGGGAATCAAAGGGTAGGTATACCAATCATAGTTTAGACTCCATCTAAGATTTTAACTTATGATGGAACAAGAACTCTCTTCTTCGGCTTTTTTTATTTGAAGAAGTAGCGGAACGAGCTGATGGCCCACCAGGTGGAACCACCAGGTAATTTTCGTTAATTTTCGTCATTTCAGTAGTATAAATAAATACAATACAGTTTTATAGCTGTTTTTCGAAAGCTATGATCAAACTGAGTTAGCGTTTAGGTAATGTATTGGGTGTCTGGCGAAGTGTTGCTTAGCTGCGTATTGAGAGTAGGAATTATTATTTATACATAAACAAGGCGTGGTGAGAGCGTGGTGGCCCAGGGGCACAGACGCTGATTTTCAATCTGAATGTCGCTGGTTCAAACCCACAAGGGAACCAATGAGATTTTTCACTTTAAAAATTTATCGCAATGGTGAAAGAAACCAAAAACCGGCATGTCTCAGAACCAAAAATTCGACGACATGTGACATCTGCCAATCCGGATTGGGCGCCCGTGGTAGATCAGAGCCCATTCACTCTCAATTATCGAGAGCCGTTTTGGAGATTAGCTGGAACAAACAGACAGACGGACGGACGGAAAAATAAATGTTTTTTTGTCATAAAACGAGCAATTCTTGTATACATATATTATTTCGCGTATCTCAGAAACGGCTCAAACGATTTGCATAAAATTTTGTGTTCAGTTTGGTTTGGTTTGGTTTGCAAATTATGCTAAAAATATCCTTTATAATTCGATATTCCAAAGGAATCATCAAAAATCATCCATAATTGGCGATAATAACTACTTTAGGGGAATTAAATTAATAACCCTTAGCATCGAAAGTACAAAAAGAACTGCTTAATCAGATCAAAAATTAATTTTCAAAATTCTAAATCCATGCGCAATCATATTAAAGGTGCACCTCATTGTTTGTTAAACCAAAAAAATAGGGGCTAATTTTAAGACACGTGTCAAAAATATTAATATGTTTCTACTAAGTCATTTGGTATGGGAAATTTGACGGCTCCGTGGCTTAGTTGGTAGTAGCCCTGCCTTCGAAGGGGTCCCGGGTTCGATTCCCGGCCGGGGCACACTTTGTGTGGTGAGCATGACGTTTGTTCTCGGGTCTTGGTTGTTTGTCTTGTGTTTCTGTGTTTGTCCATGCCATCTGCGACACAGGGAATCCTAGTGCAGAGGTATGAGTGTGTTAACGTTTATTTATTTATTTATATTCGATTCAAATATTATTATATAATTTTTATTTTCATCGTGTTATTTTATTTTGAAAAGACTAACTTTTATTTTTCATGATTTAATTATGTGACGAAGCCTTTTTACAGCTGAAACTTGTTAAAAGAAGTGACGAGGCGAGCTGAAGGCCCACCTGATGTTAAATGGTTACTAACGCCAATAAGCGACAGCAAAACGACTCCAGTCCTCCCGATTGAAGCACGGGAAGACCCAAATGGTATCGCGTTGCGCCTGTCACTCTAAGACGGGAATGTAAACTTTTTCACCGGCACCCGCACCCTTCCATTAGAACACAGGAATGCAAATGCAGCACTGCATAACGTCGGATTACAAGCTCTGCTTCTGATTTAATTTTAAACTAGGTAGTTTAAGATTAAATCCTAAGTACCTCCTATGAAAAGATTTATTACTTATCAATATAAATAGTTTGATAAATGCCTCATATGTTTGCAGTATTACGGTACATATTTATACTTTGCAAGTAAACTCGTAAGTAATCCATTACTGCAATTGGCCGTCACGGGATACTCGGCAGATACAAAAAATATAACGGCATCAGAGCATCATGCCATTTGCCGTCACGGCACACGACTCTGTTTCACCGGTAATTCGCGATAAAAAGACGTGAAAAGCTACGAAGAACAGATTCGCTACGTTACATAAATAGCTAGTGTGGTATTTCTATGTTTTTACATAAAAAATGTGTGCTCAATTCTTATTACAGCATATTTAAGGGTAGCCTCACCCCTATCTATTACAAATCCTATTTAACCAAACAATAGGTGCACAGAAATTATGAAGACTCTAATGACGGTATTTAAGTTGTTATTTCGAAACGACGCTTGCTTTTCTTACCGTGTCACGTGACCAACACGCGGCGGCTTGATCGACGCTGTTTTGGAAATAGAACCCACTATTTGCTGACCCCAATTCGGGAATAAATCGATGTATGTGCAGTTCCCATTATATTGGTCGATCTAGCGGTCATTATTTCACTCATTCGAATTTTGAATTTCTTGCGTATATATCACAAATATTCGACGATTCGTTCCATTTTCAATTCTAACCTTATTACTTCAATGTTAGAGTGTTATTTTATAATGGTAACACAAGACTTCAAGCAATTTGATTGTGTGAAAAGCGATTAGTTTATTCAAATAAAGAATGATTTTGGTGGCTTGTACAATGAATGCTTTGAATGATGACAGTGAATTTGACGCTTTTATTTGTCAAAGAAGTGTTTATATCGGATAATTTAGTTCTGTTGTTTTTGTTTTGGTGTTGATTCAAACAGGATTGGTACCGAGAAGTATTGTAAGAGACGCAAGCAGGTTGAATGTAAGGTATGTAAGATAGAATGGGACCATACGTCCAGCTTTCAGGCTGTATGTCCCGCTATCCCCAGAGAGAGCAAAAATGTTCCATTTTTGCAAACAAATCATACAATATTTTATTATAATACCTATATATATTGCACTCTGCAATGTAATACTTATAGAAGAAGACAGCAATATATTTCCTAATCACCAAACAACATTTTTTTTATAATTTGTGTGTAGACAAAGTTTTTTTTACATCGGCGACAACATGTGATCAAGCATCAATAAAATCCATCCCTCAGTAATTTCGCTGTCCACAAAAACCATAATCAGTGTAACAGCAACCAGACATGTCAAAAAATAAAAATAGTCAATAGCGAGACCGCCAACCAACGCTGACCCCTGAAAACCCTTGAGTTTTCACCCGGAATACAACAAACCCAAGGAAGTGTCGGGAAGTGGTAGGTCATTTATACTGGCCGTGAAATATTAATGGTTTGAACCTCGAACGCGACGCGCGAAATTTAATCTTTCGCGCAAAAAGTATTCAATAGAACGGGACAAAAAGTTTGTGATAAATGGATCTCCTCGACGATCATGTTCGCCTGGTACTTTTGGTTAGAAACGTCTTCCAGATTGGCTGGAGTCATTAGTTTGGGACGAATAGACAGGACCCTTAGTTAGATGATTTTTTTAGGGTTCCACACCTAAAGGATAAACGAAACCCTATTTATTACTAAGCTTTCGACGTGTGTCTGTTTTTCTTACCTTTAATGGAATTTTTGAGCCGCAGAAGAAATTACGGCGAATTTCAATAGGTACTAAAAATACAAAAACTTTTTATTTAAGCGTAGAAATGACGAAGCTGAAGGCCCACCTGGTGATAAGTGGTTACCTCCGCCTACACAGCAATAAGATTTAGGCCCTCCCCAACCGAAGCATAAGAACACCTAAGTCACACCCCGTTACGCCCGTCACCCGAGACGGGAATCTCATGTGATTTTACAGGCACCCACACCCTTCCATCAGAATACAGCAATACAAGTGCATCACTGCTTGACGGTAGATTACCAGGTGTGGAGGTAGCACTTCTCCGGACGAACTTGGATCAAGTTCTACTGCTACTTTTTGTAATTTGACATGTCTGTGTGCATGTAATGTGTCTTCTTCTTATCGAATCAATGTTTCTAACGAGTTAAACGATGTCGCGATATAATTTGGCCACCTACACCGCTCTATTGGTGGCTTTGTGCAGATCATGCAATGCAGGTCGCAGGGCACAGGGGACATACAAGTAAATGGGACATGGACTGAACTGGGGCCCCACAATCGCACCCAGTTAAGGTGGAGTCTCGCATGCCCCATTTACTCAGGTTCTATCTGCAGCGATCAACCAGAGTCCGGAGTCTGTTAATAGACTTCCAAGTGGACCATGGTAGGTTGTGCCATGGAGGTAGGACTTCTTGCGGAGGAATGAAGTGTAGTAGTGGTGAGTACTTCTCTTCCAAGAGTTTGTGTCTAGCTACGATTGGGTGGTCCAATGTGCCTAAGGAGCTCCTATGACACGTCATATGCTCATGAATATGTTTACTTGTGTGTAAAATTTGACGTGTCCAAACGCTGAGATATAAAGGAGTAAATGAGTTTGAGTGTGACTTTGAGCGAGTTTGAGCTAGCCACAAATCTGTGGCACAATTTAGTTGCATTGCAAAACAAGCTTTAGCAAGCTCGAAGCACAAAACTTAAATGCTTAGAACATGTAATAGGTATACAGATATGTCTAGATTTTGCTAATGGAACTGCAGTGTTGCATTGGCAGGTTATTAATGATCCACCCGTATCTGTCTCCTGGTTTTCAGAAGCGCTTGAGTGGAAACCAGATAACGAAAATTCTAGACATCAACTCAGTTGGTAGCCTTCTGCGCTGGTTTTGGGTTCAATTTCCGCTCAGGACAAGCATTTGTATAACGAACGTGGCGTATGCTCGATCTGCAGCACATGCAGAGAACCTCGATAATAATTCAGTAACTACCAAACACATTTGTACAAGAACCTACAACAGATGGCGCTGCAATACTGCTAATCCTAATCCTACGTCCTACACGGCTCCGTGGCTTAGTTGGTAGTAGTCCTGCCTTCGAATCGAGAGGTCCCGGGTTCGATTCTCGGCCGGGGTATACTTTGTGTGGTGAGCATGAAGTTTGTTCTCGGGTCTTGGGTGTTTGTCTTGTGTTTATGTGTTTGTCCATGCCGTCTACGACACAGAGAATCCTAGCGCAGAGGTATGAGTGTGTAAACGTTTATTTGTTTATTTATTTATCTGTGGTCAACAATACATAGTCCATTAAAATAAAATTGGTTGTCTGTAAAGTAAGTTAACGGACGATAATTTTACGTGATAACGTTATAAGAAAACATTGATGCAAAATTGCATACTTTTACACTCGGCTTAGGCGGAACGTGACAATGAGTCATGCTTTTTCGTGCATGCAGCCAGCGTTCATCAATTTATAAGACGTTATCACGTAAAAAAAACAGTGGAAGATTTTTCCTTTTCCTTTTAACCAGCACAGAAACCAACGCTACCAAAAAAGCTCAAAAACATCATGAATGAGCTAAATTCTGAGTAATCGCTAACAAGAAATCTATTGTCGTTCTCCAATGGTTAAAATATGATTAGTTTCCACAAAAATGATCCATCAGTGAACCCATAATTTGTGCATCTCAAACAATGGTCACGTGACCGACGCAGCTCACCCCTTCGCGCGCGTTCCGTGATTATACGATGTCCATGATGGATGCCACCACGCCTTCCGGTTTTGTGATTTACAAGCTAATAACCCGTTTAGTTGCGCTTGACTACACCTGGGACTATGACAGGGGGGGGGGATACGGGGATTTTATGTCTCAAGCGCATGTGATTTCGCCAGCACCCAGACCTTTCCACCGGAACACACCAATGCGAGGGCAGCAATGGTGGCAGATTACCAAGTGTGGATGCAGTACTTCTCCGTGCGAACTTTGCACAAGTTCTACTGCTACTTTTTGTTGCTCCTTTAACACCGTCCAGGGTATAGGTACGTGTAGGGCTTCAAAGGGTACTAAAGGTAAGCTACAGACGCGAGCAACTGGACTCCCCTAAGAAGTTTTAAAATTAATTGTAATATCGACTAGGCATCCATTTTTTACACCGTGTACCGAACATTGGGATTCAGACATCAAAATCGTGGTAAGAATACGGATTGAGAGACTAAAGTGGAGATGGGTAGGACATTTGCCTTGGGAAGATCTCCGATGGCCCAAGGCAGTGGCTGAATGCCAAGACACAAGCGTCGACCTCAAAGCAGACCAGCTCATTGGTCGGAAGAGATTATAAATGCAGTAGGCACAAAATGGATTCGACTTTCTTAAGATCGGAGACACGCTTGGTAGGGAAAAAGCTTGTACTCAGCATTGGGTATTCCTGGATGATTAAGATATGTAGATAAGTAGGTGCGCCCCGCGTTGTTACCCGCGGTTGGCTATCCCACGGGAACCGTACATTATTCCGGCTATATAAAAAGCAGATATACAGATATATAAGCACATAGGCTACATATTCCACACTATAATCTAGCTCTGTGCCCAATTTCATCCGTTCAGCCGTTCTGGAGTGATTGATTGACAAACATACATCCATCCATCTACCGTGATTTATAAAACGATTTGAAAAATTCTTTTTTTTGTTTGATATAATATACTTTCAAATTGAACACAGAAATTTCATCAAAATCGGTTAAATAGTTTGGTTATATTATAAGATCAAAATAATAATCAAGTAAACGAAATTGAGACAATTTTCTTCGCACATTGAAAACTATTTAAAATGGATGTTTCTTTTTTGAGATGAACGTATTAAAATTAGTTTCTCCGGCTCATTAAATGAGTCATTTATTAAAATAATAAGTTCATTACTCGATAAAACCCCGAATAAAATCTTTACCACGAAAGAAGTTTTAGATTTTTGGGACCCAAACTTTTTTGATTAGTTTTTCAATGAGTGCAAATATTTTCTACACAACCACCATTTGCTACTAAAGTATTCCCTTTGATGTAAGTGCTAAAATTAATAACTTCCCCGAATCCCTAACACCATCACAATAAGCCCTATAATCCCTTGTCATAATCCCAAGATCTGAAGACCCTTCGTTGTTAATCATCAGGATTATGCATAAAAGGTGTCTTAGGCGAGGGAGAAAAAGTTAATACTACTAATTAAAATGCTATCTACTTTTTTTTTATTTGACAAGTATGACGAAACGGAAAATATATGTGCGCAATACCACGTTCTGGAAACGGTGAAAGAAAACATCGTGAACCGGCATGTCTTAGTACCAAAAATTCGAAGATATGTGGCATCTACCAAACAGGATTGGGCTCACGTGCCCATTCACTCTCAATTAGCGAGGGTAGGCCGGTGTCCCTGCAGTGGGAACATTAGAGACTGTTACGGTGATGAAACGAGCTGAACACACCTGATGTTCAGTGGTTACCTCCAGCCATAACAACGGCAATACAACTCAGTTCCTACCCGACCGAAGTATAAGATACCCAAATCATAATTCGTTGCGTCCGTTAGCTAAGACGGGGATATTACATCTCATGCGCATGTGATTTCAACGGTGCCCACACCTTTTCACCGGAACAAAGCAGTGCGAGCGCACTGCTTGGCGGCAGATTACCAGGCTTGGAGGCAGTACTTCTCCGAGCGAATTTCACACAAGTTCTACTGCTACTTTTTGTTGCAAGTTTTGCCATGCGCGCTATCGTCTCTTTGAAGTTAGGACATATAAATAAACGTTGTAGGTTTATTATAAAGATTCGCTTAGGTACGGATCTCTTAGAAATTCACTAGCGTGTTGTATTCGTATGGTATTACATTTAAAGCTGATCAACGTAACCAAGCGCGAACCATCGGCCATTTTAATTACATCCACCAAAATCCTGACGCCCCGCCGATAATGTGACATCAAAGCAATGGGAAATTTACCACCCTTCATCCCTCTCACCACACAAATATGGTAAACCCTAGCACCATTGCAGCAGAGTTCCAAATGGCAAGATTTATGGTGCAATATTTTGTCACATTAGTAAATTTGGTTCAGAGACCAAACTTCACGCGATACAAAAAGTTTCTAGAAGTTCGGTAAGTTAAGTTTTTTATGTAATGCGATGAGCTGACGGCCTTCTTAATGTTAAGTGGTTACCATCGCCTATAAACAAAAGCAATACTACTTAGATCCTCCCTCCCCTACTAAAGTATGAGAACACCCAAGTCTCACCACGTTGCACCGTATTTTTTTTTTTTTTATTGAGTTTTATTGAGACAGGGATCTAACGTCATGCGCTTGTAATTTTACCTGTCTGTACCGTCACTGTGCTGGTAGTCCTTTATTGGATGGGTGGCCCTTATTGTACTAGAAAACTTCGATACTTCAGAAGAAATACATCAGTATATTAGCAAGCTAGAGATTCCAGGTTTAATCATCGGACTGAATCAAGCATTTGTGAGACGAATCGGCTTTTGAATATGTAGTATAGCCGTGTGTTTTATTATTATTCTCGCAAGTAGGATGTACCCTCTAGCATTTAGAAACATCCAAATTCGGTCTACAATAGGTAAGAAAAAAAGTATAATAAATAAAAGAAGAAAGAAAAATACAGAATTTCGTTTACATGGATGACTTATTATTTTCAGTTATTTTGGTTTAACAACCAACTTGAAACCATATCCTTTCCAATAAAAAGATCGCTAAATCAGTTAGTAAATGACGAAGTTTTGAGATAATGAACATAATAATATAGAATCACATTAAAAACCTCCAATGGTTTCCTCATTCATCCATCCGCTTCAAATTTTTTTTCTATTGCTTTCTTCTGTCCACATCCACCCAAACTTTCTTTGTTTTATTTTGTCCTCACTCATCAACTCCAATCATTCTTTCTGTTAATAATTTGCTAATGTGTTGTGGTACAGTGGCATGAATTAATATCTGCCAGCTTTTAGGTTCATATCGTTATTATGAGCATTTGACACTAGAAGTGTGCAATATGAATTGTTGAAGAACCTTTGAGGGTTATAAGCATGTGAATAGAGTTATTAAGGAGTAATGAGGGATCAGTTCATATTTTGATTGACATCTCCACAGGAATTAATTAAAAGCACAAGAACTTACCCTATGGGCAGATATGGATTGATCCAATTGTTAGGAATATTCATTGCTGTGTGAATTTGAAGGGTGTGATGACAAACACATAAGATGCATCTACTTTTTTTTAAATCTACATAATTCATGTTAAGTGGTTTCCTCAGCCAATTACAACATCAATATCCTTCTACCGGATCACAGCGATAGGAGTGCTTGGCGGCAGATTACCAGGTGCGGAGGCAGTACTTATCCGAACGAGTATGGCACAAGTTCTACTGATACTTTAGCAGTACCCAGTGGCGGCCTTAGCGGGTGGCAAGCAGGACAACCACCCGGGGCCTCGCTTTTGTAAGCTTCGCACCCCCGCAGAACAACCTGTTTTTTGTTTTGATGTTCTGCAGTGGTCTTTAAGAGGATGCTGACTGATTATCGGTAGCCCTTCCAACTCACTTCCAACTCACCTAAATTCCTCATAACCCAAGAGCCTCACAAAGATCTATCGCCCGGAGCCTCGCAATATCTAACGCCGCCCTTGGCAGTACCCAGAGGGTATGTATAGAAAGGGTGTTCATACGTACGCCCCAAAATATCAAAATGAATTTTTTTTCTATATCAATTGCATTTTATTTTGAGAAAATTTCACTCGACCTAGATTTACCTAGACATATAACATTGAAAGGGTATCAATATTTTTAATACTCTAAACTATTAGTGTCTTCTTCCATAACATCCCATAGGTATCGATTATTATAATCAGTGATTTTATCATCGATTAACTCCATCGGTTCGGCAATCGATTCTAGATCATCGTCGAGTAGTGACGTCACGGAAAGGAGAGTCGAATCAGTGAAGTTGACAGTTTCGCCAGCATCTCCACTTTCTGGTTGACTTCGCGTTGTGCCCATTGTCTGTGAACATAGAGATCTATTATTTCAACTGTTTCTTTACCGTACAATAGTGACGGTATGAGTTGAAGGCCCACCTGATGTCATCTGGTTACCTCCGCCCATAACAGTAATACGATTTACGTCCTCCCCGACCGAAGTATGAAAAGACCCAAATCGTACCACGTGGCGCCCGTCACCCGAAACGGGCATGTTACTTCCCGTGCGCATGTGATTTCACCGGCACCCACACCCTTCCACTGGAACACCGCAATGCGAGTGTACCACTGCTTGGCGGCAGATATAACCAAACTACTTTTTGCTACTTTTTGTTGCTACTTTAATACCACCCAGGGGGTACGTCTGCCCCCTTATACTTATACTTAGCAAATAGCCCAAATGCAACTTAAACAAAAGCTTAAGTTCAGTCCATGTCCCATTGACTTGTATGTCCCCTGTATCTGACTACCTGCACATTGGTTTCTAGAATTCAATTTTCGAGGCCAAGGGTAATTAATATAATGTGCTAAATTGTATGCAGATTTTAGTTATTTTGGCATGACTACGCAACAAACATCCATGAGGAATCGTTTAGGCCATGGTTTTTCAGAGACCTGAATCATGACAGGCTAACAAAATTTAATACACCACAGCAATCGCTGGAACAGTACTGCCAACAACCCAGAGTCCTTCGTTACTTCGAGTTGGGCTGGCTAGGACAGGGTTCGGTTGGGTTTGGGACAGGAGACAAAACAGCCCTACGCGGGACATCAGTGTCAGGCCCTGTCACCCTCATCCAGAATTAGAATCAGACTCTTCAGAGGGTGACAGTCAAACCAAACCCTACTAGATTAACTCTTTCTTTTGTTGGAAGAATTGACTCTATAAATGTTGGTGGCTGACAACAATATTAGGATCGTCCCTGTGGTGGCATTAATCTGTACCAGCCGCTAATGTTCCCACTGCAGGGACACCGGCCTACTCTCGATAATTGAGAGTGAATGGGCTCTGATCTACCACGGGAGCCCAATCCGGATTGGTAGATGCCACATGTCGTCGAATTTTTGGTTCCAACACATGCCGGTTTCCTCACGATGTTTTCCTACACCGTTACGAGAACGTGGTATTGCACACATAAATTTTTCAAGTGAAAATACTCATTGGTGCACGTGTGGGTTTGAACCAGCAACCTTCAGATTGAAAGTCGGCGTCTATGCCCCTGGGCCACCACGCTCTCATTATTAATCATTGTGGTCGTAAAACTTGGTGGTTTGCCGGTATCGGCTGCTAGAGTAACCACTATCGGTGTAGTAGTGTGGCAATGTGATGCTTACGTCGATAATAGCCATGTGCAAGATAGGCACCTCAAGCTTCAGTGGCGTGATTTCCTGCGGCTCCTCATCCAGGTAGGAGTATTCGGAAGGCACCTGCCAATTTATCTAAAAGTTATATTTATAACATTGTTAAGAATTATCATCAGAATTTAATTACTAGAGTGTGGGGGGTCCAGTTGCTCGCGTCCGTAGGTGTGTACCCTATGATTCCCTACACGTACCCCCTGGGTGGTACTAAAAGAGCAACCAAAAGTAGCAGTAGAGCTTGTGCCAAGTTTGTTCGGAGAGGTACTGCCACCACATATGGAATCTGCCGTCAAGCAGTAGTGGTTGCATTACTGTGTTCCGGTGGAAGGGTGTGGCTGCCGGTGAAATCACATGCGCATGAGACGTATCATCTCGGGTGATGGACGCAGCAGGATTAATGCGACTCAGTAAAGATTTGGATCTCATACTGAATCGCGCGCATTACTGTTGTCATGGGTGAGGGTCACCACTTACCATCAGGTGGGCCCTCAGCTCGTTCCGTCACGCATACACATAAAAAAAAAAAAAAAAACATTAAACCTCAACACTGAATTTCAAAGCTTCATGTCAACACAACATCTTAATATATAAATTACGTGTCACGATGTTTGTTCGCGATTGACTCCTAAACTACTTAACCGATTTTAATCAAATTTGTACACCGTGTGCAGTTTGATCCAACTTGAAAGATAGGATAGCTCACATCTCAATTTATGATCGCAATATTATCATATGACAAAAACGTTAGCCACAGCAACGCGTGGCCGGGTCAGCTAGTACTAATATAAATGCGAAAATTTGTCTGTAAGTTTGTTACTCCCTCACCCTCAACGCCTAAACGGATTTAGATGAAAATTGTTATAAAGGTAGTTTAGGGTAATTGGAGCAGTTATTACCAAAATATTCAGTTCAGTTAAACAAAAAAAGAGTATTCTAGAGTAAGAGTATTTTAGTTTCATTTAATAAATAATACCTAATAATGTATTCATGGACGTTCATCTATATATTCATCTAGACCCAAATTGACTATTGCTGGTATGGGAACTAGATTATGATATAACAGTTTTATGAACCTTTTTTTTAGTAAATATTTATATCAACACTCAAACACAGAACAAACATTACTCAATACTCATTTATGTTAACCATAGGTACACTTTGGAACACTTGGTTATGCCAAGAGACATTATAGTATAAAAAAAATACTACAAAGCAAAATGTCATAGTATACAATATATATATACGATACAATATTAGAATAAAATATCAATGTGCTGCTGTAAAAGGGCAATTGTCAATGTGTAGTTAATGATTTGGTAATACAAATCAGATGTCATTATATTGAAAAACTAGCGACTCGCCCCGGCTTCGCACGGTTAGTAAAGCATCAGTGTCGTATCAGAAACTACCCGTGCGAAGACGGGGTGACTTGCTAGTGTATTATACATATAAACCTACCTCTTGAATCACTTCTTTTAAAAAAAACCGCATCAAAATCCGTTGCGTAGTTTTAAAGATTTAAGCATACATAGGGATATAGGGACAGAGAAAGCGACTTTATTTTAGTCCTAAGTGGGAATCGAACTCACAACCTTCAGCGTAGAAGGCAGAGCTACCAACTAAGCTGCGAGGCCAACCAACTATTGGCAGCTCTCTTTTTAGTTGGGAGGTAAAACTACAAAATAAAATGATACTCACTCTTCTGAGGCGCCATTTCTCTAGAAATTCATTAGTTTGGCGAAGTGCGTCTTTACTTTCTTGAAGTAATTCATCGATTCGGTCTTTGCCCCGAAAATGTTTGTACTTATTGAGAACCTAAAATAAATCAACAATTTTATCTACTCACATTTCTAACATTAAATTGCCGACCTCACTATCAGCAATACATTTCACATAACTTTTTATTGATCAGATGCACATCTTTTGACAGAAGCTTCTGCTTGTAGGTCGTAAGCAGGACAATCATTTGTGTTTAACAAACATAATTTTTATTATGTATTGAAGAAATATCACCATTATTTAAAAAATCAAAGTCTTTCATATTCTATTGTAATGCCCACAACCTAAACTAAAATGCGTAAGAATTACATAATATATTATTGTATAGTATTGTTTAATACTCACTGCCAAGGTTATGGACAGGGCCACAATCTCCGTGAACAGAACAGGAAGACTTATCGGATTTTCCCTCTCTACCTGAACCAATTTCGCCTCTTCCCTGATGGTTCTTCTAACAAGACAGTTAAATTTACAAAATATCTTCTGAAACACGTCTACAAAACCATTACCCAGGATGTAGTCTATGAAAAACAGACCCAGGAATATGGAACCGTAAATAACACCGTTGAAAGCTTGTACAAGCATTTTGAATTCTGTTAACGGGGATTTGGTACCTGGATAATATTACATGGTTAACATTTTAGCGCGTGGAATTATTCCTAGAAATCTGTGGTTCCCACATCTCAGGAAATGATAACTGATAACGTCAACTTGGCATTGAGTGAATGTTATTACTTTGAAAAAAATCAGTAAATACTCCTTCTAACTCTGACTGGCCCGATAGCCCGCCGGTCTTCAATCTGCGCGTGTCGTGTGTTCGAATCCCACTCAGGACAAACACTTGAGTGCCAAATATAAATGTTTGTGTGTCTGGGTGTCAATATGTATACTATCAGTTATCTATTTCCTTATTCTATTCGTGTGAGTGTGGTCAACTCTGGAGTCAGAGTTTCCGCCTGAAGGCCTCCGCCATGGCTCATTGACTAGTATAGCTGGGACCGACATCTTACTATGCCCTTCTTACTGTCCTAGACCTCTCCCTTCGAAGACAGGGCTACTACAACAGTTACGGATCCCCTCATAACAAAAGCCCGGGAAATAGGAAATCATTATAATATCATATATCATGGTGTGACCAAACTATCATGATTATCATATCATTATCAGTACCTGGGTGACTGAGGTTTTTGTTAAATCGTCGTTTATCTGAAACAGTACATTACCTATATGGAACTACACCACGGAACCAGAATAATTGACAAGACGGCGCTGTATTAAATTTTCAGCATAGTTTTTTTTTTAAAACGTATTTTTTGTATAAGTATGCAAGAAATACAATTATACAGGTAAATTTATACACTTAAACCCTATCTAAACACTAAATTTCATCAAAATCGTTAGAGCCGCTTCCGAGATACGCGAAATAAATATACAAGAATTGGTCGTTTAAAGTAAAACGATAAGATTAACTTAGGTAGTCATAGCCAACAGACCAGTAAAAAACGTTATAATCCTTTTTATCAAATCTATGCTACAAATTCAAATTATTATAACCTCTTTGGTAGTTATCGACACTCTGTGGAAAATAAAGAAACGTTTTCAGTTGCCATGACAACCTCTTTTCCTTTTCATGTTGTTGACAACAATGTCAATTGTGTAAACAGCCCCTCTGTTCTAGTGAGCCTAAAGTATTTTCGAGCATTTACAAAATTATTTAATTATGAATACGTTGATATTGTAAGATAGTTGCATCTAGCATTTGAAGGAAGACACACAAATCTTACAAAATGGTAAGTTTCACGCAAAATTTTCTGGTAATATGTATGGTTAAAACTTAGAACTATTTTGTTTCGCGTATTAGAAATATCCCTCGTAATTTACTTGTATATCAGTATTCAGGATGACTATAAGGGCGTTGGTGAAATTACACACGAATTTATCTTCATGGTGTATTTTTATAATTAACTAGCGACCCGCCCCGGCTCCGTACGTGTGCAGTTTACTAGTAAAAAAAATTAGAAGTGCGCGAAAAAGTTATAATAGAAAAGGCTGCATATTCAAGTCACAGTGGGCTCCTCGAGTCTTTATTCATGTGTAATCGCATGTAGAGACAAATTAAGTTAGTATACGTCTCAAAAGACGCCCAAAAGACCAGGTCCTCTCAAAAAAATTGATGCAACTTAGGTATTTTTCATACTTTGCTTGGGAAGACATGACTCGTTTTGTTGTTGTTTAGTGGCGGTGGTAACCATTATATATTAAGTGGGCCATCAGTTCGTCCAGTATACATCTAGTCACATTAAAAAACCATCTGTCCCTCACACAAAGGATGCAATAATATCGATTTTTTAGCTTCATATGAAGCTTGCTGATAAGATACCTTATCTGCTACATAATAATTATAACAATGTCCTCGTCCTATAGTTTCAATTACTTACTTAATTTATTACCGAACCTGCCTTTGAATACTTTTCATTAGAATCGCAAAGTATTCTTCAAAGAATATACTATTGTAATACGACCCTCCTGATGTCCTGGTTACCACCGCCCATAAACGACAAAATAACGACTCCCCCTACTAAAGTATGAGAAGACCCAAGTCGCATCGCGTTACGCCCTTCTTATTTATTATTTCTAGATGGATTTTAAATAGCATCTTGATACTATTATTTATTTTTCTAGCCGCCCAAAGGAGGAAAAGGTGCAGCGAAGAAAGCGCCAGGTAAGTTCGAATGTCATCATGTAACTTTGAGGTTATGTTCCGAATGAATTCAGTCGTTACCTTGCGAAATTGCGAAATCAACAATACTAGCAACACGTGTATCGCCTTTCCACGAGGCAATTTCAGAACCGCCAAGTTGCAAAGGTGTCCTAAATAATACCTAATTACTATTGGTATCCATTTTATGTTTCAGCAATCATCATCGATGGCGTCGACACCTCTGAGATGTCTCGAGAAAAACTCGAACAATTCACTCTCAAAGTTAAAGAGGAACTCGACAGGGAAAGGGAAGAACGTAATTACTTTCAATTAGAAAGAGACAAAATTCGAACTTTCTGGGAGATCACTCGTCAACAGCTCGACGAAGCAAAAGCTGAGTTGCGAAACAGGGAAAGAGCCACAGAGGAAGCTCAAGAGGAAAATGAAGCGCTTCTCGAAACAGAAAAGCAGAAGATAAAACATTTGAAATATGAGCAACAAGCATCTGCAGCGGCTCTTAGGGCTGAAAATCTAGTTGCCCTCAAAGCTGCGAAAGAAGAGCACGCAGAACAAGAACTAGAGTTGCTCAATGATAAGAGATCTCTTAGACAGGAAATGAGAGAGAAGGTGATTGCAGCCCAAGATGAGTTGAGGCGAGCTAAGTTAATGCATGCAGAAGAGTTGTCCAAGGTTAGAGCGGAATTTGAGGAAAGAGCAACACAGATAGAGGATAAAGCAGACAAGAAGCTTCACGAGACAAAATTTGAGTTGACAGTGAAGCATAGAACAGAGATTGCTGAAGTTGAAGAAAGAAAGAATAAGCAACTGTCAGAGTTGATAGCGCATCATGAGAGAGCGTTTTCAGATCTGAAAAATTACTACAACGACATTACACTGAATAACTTAGGTAACGATCGATAGTCCGTGATAAAATATCATAAAAATATTAACATGAATCGAATACAAATTGAAATCACGTGCATAAAAGCTTATGACTGTATGAAAGCTTATGACTGTATGACTGTATAAAAGCTTATAGTCATACTAGTGTACTAGGTTTTTCTGTACCGCATGTGAAACCACCCTATAACTGAAAACAAACTACATCATTGCCAAAATTGAAAAAAAAAAAAATACGGTTCCAATTATATTTCTTAACAATTTATGTGCTCTAAGACAATGCTTCTTGCCAAATTTCATGATACTACAATATGTCAAAAATCCTATAAGTCGAATTTGACACTTATAAGAAAGTGTCAAAATATGCGATTATACGACTTTACCTTTTGATTTAGAATCCAAAGGATTAAAAACATTGTATATGACATTAATTTCAATTTGATATCTCCACTCGTTCCTGAGAAAAAGGGTCTTGTCAGAAGCAGAACATTACTGTCAAAATAATCGAGTGACAAAGACAAAAAAACGAACCTTTACTTACTTTTCGCTTAAAAATTACCTTGTAATTTTTTCAGGTCTCATAAGCAGTTTGAAGCAGCAAATGGAAGACATGCAGAAAGTGAAGGAACGAGCAGAGAAGGTAGCCAAGGATGCCCTCGCCGAGTCGAAGAGTCTGCGTGAACCGCTGGAGGCAGCCATCATCGACAACAAGGAGCTCAAGAGGCAGATGTCCAACTACGATAGGGACAAGGCAGCATTGGCCGTAAGTATTCTTGAAGGCCTCCAATATGAGCGATTTAGAATAGTCAAAGTCTAGAATAGTCACTATCTTTCAGTTGAATGTCAAAAAAACTTTTCATAAATGTTTTCAAACTTACATGGTTTGAAAAAGCGCTAAACTTAGTAATCATCATACCATATGAGTCAGCAGACGTCCACTGTTGGATATAGACCTCCCCCATAGATGTCCAGATCAAGCGGTCTTAAGCCACCTCCATCCATCGTCTACTCGCGATCTTAATGATGCTGCGGACCCTACCCTGGCCCTTGCCCTTGCGCCCCCTGCATCACAATTTACACCTGCTGCACCAAGGTCTGCTAGCAATGGCGTCTTTGACACCAGCTTTTAACTGTTTTTGTTTAGTGCTGTTCTCTGAAAATAAACGATAATTAATTAGCGTAAAAAAAAAGATGTTGGTGCATCTGGTGGGGGGTCGTCCTACGCTGCGTCTGCCGGTTCGTGGTCATCATTCGATCTTCTTTTCGTATGAATAGCCAACTCTGGTGTCTTAAGTTTTTAAATCGTCTGAAGACTTTATACATAATCATATCTATATACATGTATTTTCAAAATTGCCTTCCTAAATTCCAAATTTTATTTGTTCAGGCCAAAACGAAGCAGCTAGCGTCCCTCGAGAAGCAGTTCGAGGTCCTGAAATGGGAGTACGAGGTGCTCCAAGTGAGGTTCGACAGGATCCAAGCTGAGCGGGACGACCTGAAGTCTCGCTTCACCAGAGCAGTTCTGGAGGTGCAGCAGAGGGCGTCGCTGAAGACCGCACTCCTGGAGGCCAAGCTGAAGAATATGGAGGGAAGGGATTTGGGACCCAGGGAGATGCATGTAATTTCATTTTTGACGTAAATACAATTTCCTTCCATAGTTTGAAGCAATTCAGAAAACTAATCAGAAAATCGGGGAATACAGTTTGTCTGTCATATACAACCGAAATTTAATTACACCAGTCAATAACCAAAGGATCAAAGAATTCGTGACGTTGAGATAGGACTATGACACATTACTTGTAACACACGTATTCACGTAAAACAAATATCTATATATAAGGCTAACCAAGAATTTTAGCGTGACACTGAATATAGCGTTTCTCATGAAACGTACCTATCATATACAAAAAGTAAAATTCTTTTTGTATATGATAGCTACATTTCAGAAACAATATAAAAACTGAAAATTGTACTCCCACCCTAGTGTGTGATTGAATTGCGAGCACATTGCAAATTTTTACAGTAAGTACAGATTTATTTTATATTTCATTGTCGCAGGATCTCCTAAAAATGAAGGATACTCAAGTCGAAGACCTTCGCTACGAAGCTGCTCGTCTACGAAAAGCTCATGACGATCTTCTAAATACATACGAAGCAAAGCTTGCTAAACTCGGAGTACCACTTGAAGAGCTTGGATTCAAGTGAGTTCTTAAGTTTAACGCCATCTATGCAGTCTATGTGGAACCAACTTTTAATAATACTTGAGTAGTGACATCTAGGGGATTATGTTTGTACTATTTTGTTTACGGTCGACTCCAAGCGTGAGGCTAGTGCGAAAATGTTCCTTTAGAAGTTCAACACAGTCAACAGAGATGGCGTGATTTGTCATTGCAAAATTCAAGTGCATTTCGTTATGTTATAAGATAATAGATGGCGTTGGTAACGATTCATATTGCAATGCAAAATACATTGATTTTTAATTATTTAGTTGAAAGAGGTGAATGTGAATGCCAAACATATGATTTATGTCGCCAGCATGTATAATTAATTAATTCATGTTTTTTTTTAGGCCATTGAAGGCTGTGGCTGTGGCTGGTCTATCGCCAATCATTGGTCAAGGGCCAGCTGGATTTGTGACCAAGGATCAGTGAATGCTTAAAGCTATGTCGAAAATTATTTTTATAAATGTTAGCTTAATAAATCACTAATGAAAATACATAACGATTTTTTATTTCCAATCCTTTGTCCAAAACCAATATTAGTTGTGCCCAAAAAATGACTCCTCCCAAAGCAATTAGTTTCTTTTTCTTCTATTATTTTCTATTAGTTTCTTTTATTTCTATTTGCAGCCAGTGTATTTCGAAGATTAGCCGGAACAAACAGACAGACGAAAATTTTAGATTTTTTTTTTTTTTGTTAATGGTTCCATATATACTTACTTTCAAATGCTTTAGTAAAAAGCTATTATTTTGACATATTATATTAGTCCAGCCCTTTCGGAGATTAGCCAGAACAAATAGACAGACAGATGTACTTAAATTTTGTTAGGTCCACTAAAATCCATTGTAAAGATCCATAGATTCTTTTTTTCACCTTTATAAATAGTTTTTTTTCTTTTTGTTGTTGGTTCCGTATATTAATTCCTTATATACTTTCAAATTTATTAGTAAAAAGCTATTTTCACATGTAATTACATACTTCAGGATCATGTAGCTTGCGTTTGTAGGTGAGTACAGACAGACATGTCCCCTCGGTGGTGCCAAAGTAGTAGTAGAACTTGTGCCAAGTTCATTCAGTACTGCCACCACACCTGGTAATCCACTGCCGAGCAGTGGTGCACTCGCTGTGTTCCGGTGGACGGGTGTGGGTGCTGGTGAAATTACAGACGCATGAGACGTTACATCCGTGGTAACGCGATTTGCGCAATGCAATACGCCTTGGGTTTCTCATACTTCAGTACGAGAGGACCGGATTCGTATCTCTGTAGTCTATGGACGGCAGTAACCACTTAACATCGGGTAGGTTGTCATCTCGTCCCGTCCAGCTGTAGTATCACAAAAAAATATCTTTAAAAATATTATAGGTAATATAAACCTCTCTGAACTGCGATTTGGATTCGTAAACCAGTTTAAACATTTCTTCGTTATTCAACACAGAAGGGATACAAATAAAACAATTATTTTGAAGCCAATAAGTGTGTAATACTACTAACTTTTCATATGTACAAAACGGTCATAAGGCAACAGTTCAAATGAACAAAAGGCATTGATCTCGAGGAAAGGTCCACCAAGCACATTTTTGGATACAGCGAAAATTGCGCCACGCTTTGGTGGGCTATGCACATGAGTGACAATTTTCCCAGTTATTACAAATTTTTAGCAAATTTCCATTAAATAAATACAGCCAAGCAAATGCCTTTGGCGAGAGTGCAAACAACCATTCATTTTAAGAAATTGAATTTATAAATGTATATATTATATTTACAATACAATTAATACTCCATTATCAATTTATTATGTTATTCTTGTTCAAAATCAGTTAATAATTTAATTCTTTATTATAGTGTACTATTTTTTCTGCAACATACATAAATATACTCAAAAATACAAGCAAATACGTGTAACTAATTTTACATAAAATATTTTTGTAAAGAGTTTTACGGTAACGATTCATCTCAAAAGATACATCATCAAACATCTCTACGGTCACATCATTCCTAACGAACAAACTGAGTTTCTGGTTCAATCACTTTTTGAGGAAATTATGCTTTCACTAATGAATCGGCTGCTCAAAAAAAATTATGTCAAAACTAAATGTGATAGCAGAAACGAATCCATCAAAACCAGGCTGAAAAATGGTTGATTTCAAAAAGGCAGTATTGATATTGCGTGTTGTTTAAATATTTCAAAGCCAATATTTCACGTTGAAAGTCAATTTAAAAATATACCTGCCATTTTAAAGTATAGTTATCAATGTTGCAGATACAAAATTCAAACACAAGTGAATAACTGAAATCGAAGTAGAATTTAATAATTAATATGGAGTTAATATGATGGATGTTGGTGCTATTGACCTGGTTTTAACCGCGCCAATGAGCGAAACAGCTAAAACTCTATATAAATTAGTTTATATAGAGAGCAATGAGAACAAAGAGGGAATAATTAAAAGAAAGTAAATCATTTGTACTCTTCATAGAATTAGAGACTAGTCTTAACATGTTATGACATGTTTAAATTGAGGCGTAGGAATTTTCACATGAATACCGACATTACTTAGACACCGTATGTATTTAATTGCATTATACAATACCGCAATGAAATTGAATCATTAGAGCGGGGTATCCGTAACATTGCATGGAACCCACCCAACAAAACTTGGAGTGTTGCCAGATCTAAAAAACAGTGTTGTGTAACTCCTAAGTCATTTATTTTAATAAGGCTTGACCAAGTCCGCAGTGACAGGTGTCTTTCAAAGCCAAGACGCTGTAACATCCACCTGGTTCAGACTCAAAGTACTCAGCTGTTTCGAAAATTCTAGAACGGTTGTAAAAAACACTGATATCTATTAGCACACTGGATTGTTGTAATTTTGTTATTAGTTATTGATACTGGCAAAAACATGGATGGTTTATGTAAGAGACGATCTGATAGAACACGGAATAAATGATTCGGAAGAGGCTGATAAAGGAGTATGGAAGAGAAAACATACTGCGCCAACCCCAACTAAATAAGAAAAGGACGAGATGATGATGATTAAAAAAAAACATTAAATAGGAATATGCAATTCTTTTACAGGGTACCTTAATGCAAATCCAGGTAGCTAGCTAAATCTTAAATGGCTTACAAGCCACATAAGTTCACTCAGTCAGTGGGCTTGGCTTAATTTTTAAACGGATGCTTAAAAAGCAATACAATATTATAACACTTACTCAATTATTTTGTAACTAACTTTTGCGGGTTATTAATAAGATTTTTTTTTTTCATCTTACAATATGTTATAATTTTGTTTAAATTAATTGTCAATCACGCGACCAGCCCGAAATATAAGTATAAATAATTTTGCACATACTCTAGATATCATACATATCTTATGGTTCAAATATAGCGATTAATTATACTTGGGTCTTAAAAACAAATCAAATTGTCACATATACAAGAAATATGAGTTATTTAATACAATAAAAAATGCACACATAAAATTAAATGTGATTTTTAATACAATAGTGTTCATTAATAAGATACGATTTGACTGGCATTTACGATGCATTGCTATTCACATTATCTTTACAACGATACAACAAAATACTAGAGAAAGTATTTGCATTAACAAAAATAATAACATCTTATAATAAATTTTACTTCTTCTAACTGGAAGTTTGAAGGCAGAGAAATTGAAACAATTTAAACTAGCAAATAATTATAAACTATCAATGAATGCAAACGTGTCAACTGCCAATATGTATTATTACAATCTAGCATAGTAAATTATTACATCTAAAAAAAAAATATTACTAAAATACACAACCAAACTTGACAACACTAAATGTCAAAATAAAATATAAAATAATTTGACATTGGATTACTTACTGATATATTAAGATTGCTTTTCATCTCACTTTGCATAAAATCAATTTACAAATGAGCTTATTTTAAATAGGTATGCTACAATATTTATCTGTTCTTCATGTTATTTTGTTTAAATATTATAATTTTATTTCTCTTATATAATTTAATTTTTATTATAATTCAATTAACATTTAATTTAATAACATTCTTATTAAATAAGACCGCTCCACTCAGATATACCCATATAATGTGCGTAGGTATTTTAATAACTACTATATTCCAGTCTACGTGGATAATAATTTGACTAAATAACATGCATAATTTACGAATGAACCTGATTTTTTTTTTGTAACCGAATATCTTACTGAAAAAGCCAGACTATTTCCTCAGCTGATGCTGACTACGTTTTAACTCCATTATTTATTTGTTATTATATTAACGTAATCATAGCTATTTTGATGTTATTATACAATGCCACTCTCAAATCATTGGTAATAAAATGAGCCAATTACTCATTTATCATTTTAAGTAAATGAAAATTCACTTTAAAATAAATATTATATCGGTGATCTTTATTTTGAAATAGCTGATTTGTATATGATTTTATCTAGCTTAACGCATTATTCACAAGCCTTTGTAAATACTATTAATAATTATTACTCAAAAGCAACATCAAACAGTAGGTATGTGAGATTTGAAAGTATCAAATTAAAATTTAATCACACATTATTCTGAAATATTCGGAGGATAATAAAGAATTTGTAATAATAGTCAAGAGTCAATCATCGTCAGTGATAAACAATGTCAATGCCTTTCTGTAATAACAGAAAAAGAACGAAAATTTTCTCAGTTTTTCATGTAGTATATACTGATAACTCACAGATAGTTAAGCTATATTTCAACACAGCCACGGTATGTGCTATCAAGATTTTGGGACTATGATATCGATTACACATTCTATTTCGGTAATAGGTACTATCGGACGTTGGTTTGGACAGCGTGTATGATAAATTTTTAAATAGCTAAAGCCTAGGACGGATGAATCGATACCAGTACGAAGGTATGGGAAGGACTTTTTTCAATTGCAATGAGTTCAATTAGCTTGCGTCACATTGATTCTTGCATCGACGCAGTCGTAAGCTAATTGCTCTGGCTCAAGGTCCATGAGAATGGGAATTAGAACCTCAATAGAACCTTTAACTTTATATAGGAATATAACAAATGGTATTCACCGCCATCAGTTCTTCGACATTTACTTATTTTCTTATGAAAAGTTTTCACATTGTTATTTGTGGCTAAAGGTGATGAGCACTAAACTTGTCTGTACCCATAATAATAGAAAAAAACATTATTTATGTACGTACATATGTAGATGTAAGTATAATTCAAGCTTACTTTTTTTCCTAAAAAAGCCAATAGCCAATTGCTTTTCACATTATATTTTATGAATTATTTACTAATCGAGAATGAAATCTTCAAAAAATACAGGCGATAATGCCAGGCAAAATACTAGTACGAAAGCAAAATACTACTGCAAACTGATGTACCTTTGCAGTGAATGTTTGAATAGCTATTGTACGAACGCCATTGGAAATAATCAAAGCAGCCTTACAATATTCAATGCAGTAGAATTGATTTTGCATGGCACAGGTGACAATATCTGTTTCTGTCTACGCTATTTTGTAAACAATGGATTGTTTCCATTTTTTTTCCAATAAATAGAACAATGTGAAGCAGTTCTCTTAAACACAATGTTTAACAATTATGGTTCATAAACCAGATCATACAAGCTGTAACGATACAGCATCGATGCAAAAAATATTTTACATCAACTTATTTCACCGGTTAATCTAATTAATCATATCCAAATTTTGTTTAATGAAATCAGGACATTCGCATTACATTATTTTAATTCCATTTATTTTACCTCCGGTTATCAAAAGGCAGATAATTTCACATATCGATTAATCAGTAAAATCTCATATCTACAGAACAGTTACACAATAATTAATTAAACAATATTTTAGTGGCGATTTTATGCCTATGCAAATTCTATTCAAGCTAAAGGCACTAATATAGCTATATTTTTGGGTTGTATATTATATTACTTTGATGAAGTAGTACAATAATTACGAGAACAATCAAGCAGAAAAGTTTGACTTATTAACAAATGTATATTAGCAATAGATCAGAAAAATTATGTCTTTGTTTTCTCTCTGACATGATTAATTCGGTCAACGGAGACAAAACCCATTGCTAATATAAGTTGAATAATAAGTTACATTCCCAAATTATACATAAAACATAGTTAAAAAAAAAACAACAATGCTTGCTTTGTTAGTATGTGTGTATGTACATTTTCTTTCCCCTATATCTGCCTATATTTGCGTCCAAGTATACAACAAAGTGAGAATTTTATATTAAGTAGGGTATTCGTATGTTACTATGATATTAAGTAGTGTATTCGTATGTTACTATGATATTATTTCATTTTAAACATAGTATTGTTTTGTCGTAGACTTGTATATATACCGATATATTTTTTAAATTATTATCATTTTCTATATCTTTGTACAAAGTAACAATAACAATAGAAAAAATGTTTTTCATTAAATTCAGTAACAGGTTGTACAATTATGTTATTGAAAATTTAGATATAATTAGAAACAATTACAATCAGAAATTATCAATATATAGCACGCGTGCATTTTGACACCATTAGCATACGAGCATAATAAAATCTTATTTTAATGCATTAATATCTATAGAAGATAAAATCTTTTACACCTAGATTTTTTATATCTATTATTTTGTGACAGTATTTTGTATTAAAATGGACTCGTTTGATTGAGCAAAACATTTATTTAATAATCGAAAATGTTCAAAAAATCATTGGTACGGTCTCGTTTTAATTCAGGAAAATATATTGTTTGGTTCATGGCAACATTAGGAATGTAATCAAATAATTTAACTATTAAATATAATATGGTTATCTTGCAATACTGATTTTATTATATCATTCAATCAAGCTTAAATGTCAAAAATATTGTCACAAAATGAAGCACTCTCATTTTTTAATTTCACAACGCTTGATTAAAAAAATTCTTTCGCCATTTTACGACCGTTCCTGGTCCTCGCGGACTATCCTACGTCTCACTTTTTACTCTTACATTAGAAAGAGATCAATAGCTTTTTGAAGCGTGTTTTGAAAATCACAATATCGAGCACAATTTTACGAAATTGTTTGTCTGTTGTGTTCACCTCATTTCATGGTGCACTCTGTAGCCAATGCCTTTTCAGGAGTCCTGTCATCTGAAAACAAAAATTTTCATTATTATTTAATTTTTCATGTATTTAAAGCCGCTGTTGGTATTTTTCATTGAGCTAGTTTGTAATGCCTTACTGAGGTTTGTATGACTCTACCACTTGATGGCTATGTTTTTTTTTTAAATATTTTTAAACATTCATCCATACTTTTTCTTCCAAGGAAACTCTAGCTTTGCTTCATCGATGAATGAAGTAGGGTAGAGATCTTTCAGTTTAAAAATTCAAACCCCTCCACTAAAAGATTATATAAAGGTGTGAATATAAACATTCTTTGCAACGCTTTACTTTTGTGCGTGCAACGAATTTATTGTATTTTATTTGTAGAGAAGTCTCGTCGCAAGCATCTGATTGAAGAACCGATGATATTGACGAGGTGTCGTGTATTGCATCTATACACTATTTGCATGTAGGGCAAAAGATATTTAAGGGGCGAACATTTTAAAACTGAAGGATCTATACATCTGCTTTCGTAACTAACCAGCCCGTTCCAGATTTGTTTGGATTGAAAGCCAGTTTCATAGCACTCATCAAAGAGCTTTAGCCCAGCTTTCTATGAAATGAATGACCAATATAATAATTAGCTTTAAATTCACCATTGAAGTTTCAAACCGTGACAGCATCTTAATTCGAAGAGGAGTGATTATAAAACTTATGATTAATTACATTTCTATCAATCTCAATGACAAATGTATGGATTCTACATTGACTGATAGAAATTGTTTGAAACAAAGGCCGTATAACCAATTTGACACAGTTTCGAGGAAACTGAAACTTTAAGTGTAAATTTTTGCAAATCGTCGCTTTAGTTTTAGCCGTAAGTGGAGCTGGCAAGCTTCCAAATGGACCAACTAATTAATAGGTGTATGGAAATAGCCAGACGTTTTCACTTATGCTACGAGCATGAGTTTTCGCTTGTGCATTAAATGCACGGTTTAATTTTATTTTTACATTGCAGACTCACATTAACTCAAAGCTATGACAGAGCGCTGTACACTTTTAAAGATGTATAAATTATTAATGATAATATTTGTAAGGCATTTTAAGGATTGCATGTTTTGACAAAAGATTTTATATACTTATATAAGTTTTCATAATAAGCAATTAGTGAAAGTAAAATTTGTGTAAGCATAATTCCCACACGTCTGAACGGAACAAAAAGGAATTTGATACAGAGGTACAGAGGTAATACCCAAAAATAGCACACTTACTTGAATCCCTTAAAGACATTCCAATAAAATAAATATTAACTTAGGGATGAATTACATTTGGTAATATTGCATTATGGATATTTGTCATTGTCACCTATTATTTAAAAAGGGTGGTGTGAATTAGTGCAATGCTAAGCATATTTTTGGGAACGTGAGAGATTATAAATATTAAAACAATCGGTATTATTTGAGCGCTTAGCTTAAAAAAGGAATTAATAAAAATAATTCATAAAAATACATTAATGGTACAAGTATGTTATTTCAGAGAGGAAGCACAAGGCTGAAAACTGCAAAATTGTGCACAATTATTCTGAGCGTGGTTTTGTTATTATTGCTTTAAGCATTGGCATTAGTAAAGTGGGTAAAGCTTAAGCTTGGGACATACCTCATTATTTTTTTGTTGTATTTCATTCATGTTAGGCGTTCACGAACGATGACTTGGTCCTGTAGGGTGGAAATAATTTGTGTCACTTTCGTCATTTCGTTATGATTCTGATGGTTGTCCTTATTTGAACTATGTTTGCGTTAACATCATGCCTACGCTTCAAACCTATTAAAATAACAAGCAACCAAAAACCAGCAGAGTCAGAAGTTGTCGACTTCTCAAATCCTTCGTAACATCTTCAAATATTTGTATCAAACAAGCAAACATCGGACGTGATCCCGAAAAATTCTGACTCTGTTTGTTTGCTGAATCAATAACTTACCCAGACAGTGAAGCGGAATTGGAAATAGCTGGACTATTGGACTCGAACTCTTCCTTTGGCTTCTCATTGGCTAGCTGCATCTTTAACTGGTGCCCGAAACACGCAAGGTCTTCCCTGAATGTATCAGATCCAGGAGTCGTGGGTTTCTCGTCGTCGCCGGTCGCCATCGCCTCCGCATCACTCTTCAACGGAGCCTGTTCGGACTCATCCTCTTGATTGTATATCTTAAAATACGCGAACGTCAGATATATCACTGATATTATAAACGAGGGTATCGGTATAGCCATGGCGTACACTAAGTTCAAAGTATTCTGCCACATGTCCAGCTCGGTTATAACAAGACCGGGGTCGACCCTGCTGTAGTAACAGGTATAGTTGTTGCCGATCGGCTTGTATTTGCCATGGAAGATGGTGCAATTCAAAATGGGCGGGTAACCGCAACCTTTGACGTTGGGGAAGAGACGAGCGCCTGTGAAGTACCATTCTGAGTCGTTGCCTTGCAAACCTGTCGGCATTGCTTCAGGAAGCTCTTCTTCGATCATGTCTGGATACGATTTGTCAGCGGACGCTTCGTAGTAATCGTAATCTTTCCGCAGTGCTCGCTCCACCCTCACTAACTCTTCGACCTCACTCTCGGTGATGTTGGTAGAGTTTCCGAGTTTGTAGTTGACCCTGATTTGGGTGCATTCGAAGAGATCTTTCGTGCAGCCCTCTCGGCAAGACGCCCAGCTGCAGTTGCTGGCTCCGACGAGATGCTTCACTTGCGTAGTGACGCACAGCGCCGGTATCGTATCAAACTGCATAAATATTGTGGTGAACGCAGGTTCGATCACAAATGGTACTAAGAAGAGAAAGGCGAACAGGCTGAAGATGGCGCAGAGGACGAAAGATGCTGTGGTGTAGAACAGAAGTTTCTCGAGAAACGTAGGAGGGATTTTTTCTTCGTCGGCCATTTTGGCGAAAATGCGCTAGTAGCGACCATATCGCTAGTTTCAGCTTGGCTGGGTCATCTCATTCGAACACGTCGGCAGTGGGCGTTTATTTGATTTAAGATTGATTGACCTCGGTTGGATTGTTCCGGTTTGTTTATTTACATTTTTGTATTTTATAGCTGTGGGACAATTGGCTGGTTTTATTAATTGCGATGCGTCGTATGAAATAAAATGATTGACTAATGGGGTGATAATGAAAAAAATATCTATATCTATATCTTAATAAACAAGCAACTTATGCCGGGTTTCATTTCCTTTAACGTTTGGTTAAAAAATCCTTGAAATAATCAAGCTCATCTTATATTGATACTAATGAAATGTAAGAACTATTTCAAAGAGTAAAAGAACTTGATCGTGAAGTTTTCTTACGTATGCCGGTAGCATAAATTACTCAAACTCAAACTCATTTATTCCTTTAGATCCCAAGTATCATTTGGACACGTCAAATACACACACAAGGTAACATATTCGTGAGCATATAACGTGTCACAAGAACTTCTTCGGCACATTACATGCACACAGATATCTCAAATTACAGTCACTTTTCATGCATTAGCTAGTCTTATTTGTTAAGTTTACGTCTGTCCTAACCCGAGGGGAAGAAACATACAGAGACCCCTCGGAGACAGTATTATATATTCGCGAATATGGTCCTGCGTCTAAAGTAGAGCAAATGAATTCCCAAGCATTGTGTCGTCTAGGTAATCTGATATTTCATAGTAAACTTTTGAAACAAGTTTTCGATTATTAAAAGTTTTCAATTTATTTATTAATAGTAATTGATTTTCGCTCGGGATTTTGTTAAATGTACAAAATCTCGAGCGAAATTCAGTTACTGTTAAAATGGAATAAACAGACTGCAATATTATTGATGCAATAATATTCGCTCATAGATCTTTCACCTCGAAAGATCAACCT
This sequence comes from Aplocera efformata, assembly GCA_921293045.1. Classification (NCBI taxonomy): domain Eukaryota; kingdom Metazoa; phylum Arthropoda; class Insecta; order Lepidoptera; family Geometridae; genus Aplocera; species Aplocera efformata. The sequence goes on from OV121057.1 coordinate 8,551,257, forward strand.
ATCGTAAAAACATAATTATTCAAATCAGTTCACACTTAGCAAAGTCGTTTAACAACCAACATAAACAAGTGCCTAGTGGAAAAACGAAACCACCGTCTCCATTTCTTTTATGTCCCATATTTTGTACTTGGTGGTGGAAATTTCACAGCCCCATTTCCTTTACGCTATCAAATAAAAAACGAATCGAAGTGCTTCACGAAAGTATATATAGCATGGCATGGCAGAATTCCTAAGGGATGAAAGTATTGAACTCCATTTTTAAATCAGTTCGTAAATTAATTCTCAATTTACCTACTGGTTGTAAGAGATTTACTAAATTTTAAGATTTAGTTTAACATTTTCAGATAGTTTTTCAGATAGCATAGTTTTAGAGGTCATGTAATCATAGTTTTGTGTATCAATATCAATTATTTATGCTTTGAAACAGACTAAATTAATTCGTGGACGAAATGTTATCACCACCGTGGCCAGTGATGTGTATTGGCAGATATCCAGCGTGGAATAACAACGCTGTTTCCCAAGCATTCACAATAAATCTAGATTCGGTCTAGATTCCTGACGCCGGCCTGTCTGGGCAAGAATCCAGAGGAGTATCGATTCTGCCGGAATTAGCATTGTGGAATGTGGGGCATCTGTTTCCAAATTCACTCCGGATGTATTGGTATAGCCGAGATGTGTTGACGTAGATATAATAATAATAGTAATAATAAGTGGAAGGTAGTCAGCGATAGTCTAGGAAAGAGCAACATTTGTAGAAGCTAGCGTTAAACGGATGGATCAAAAGACAGATTCAGAAGGTGGTACTCCTGGACACGGCACGCATCGTCAGGAGGTTCCTCTCTCTGCAGTCCTAGCAGACCGCTTGGGTCTTACTCCGCGGTCGGTGGTTCTCAAGATTTACATGTTTTTACTAGTGTTTTTTTATATTATTTATCATAGTAAAGATCTCACTACCACACACTATTCTTTATCCCATAAAACCTGGTACCAAATTTCGTCCAAATCGGTTAAGCCGTTTTAGCTTGAAGGTGGTACAAACATACACACATACAAACTTTCGCCTTTATAATATAAGTAAGATGATTACTTTTGATGTTATGGTGTAATAAAGTAATACTCTACGTGGCAAAAAGTTGACTTGATAAAATCTCTAATCCAATAGGTACAACGGGCTGATTTGATTGACAGAATTGATGAAACGACCAAATGCCATGACTCAATCAAATGAAATGTATCCTTGAAGCATGGCCGGTTTCAATCGATCACAGGTTGCACAGCAAATTAAGTTGACGTAGTATCAAACTGGACTCAAAATTGCTTGCATCCACATAGACACAATATGTTGAAGACGCAGTGTAGCCATAGCAGATTTTAGTTTCATAATTCAAGAATCGTAGTGCAGGGGTATGAGTGTGTAAACGTTATTATTATTGTTATTACTAAATAGAACAGCCCTTGCTTGTAATGTTTTATATAAACACGAGTTCCGACTCATTAGTTTCGATTACCGCATAGGTATTTTGGAAGCCTATGAAAAACTCTGTAGAATGTGGTTTGTATGGTTTCCAAGCTAGCCGCAGAGTCAGCTTAACATCGTTTACTCATATTAAGTTTTTATATGCAGAACATTACAGCACCAGCATTAAAAATGTATTTTCTAGTGACTTTTGTTAAGTTGTCACCGCTACCACTAATATTGAACTTGTTTCTCTGTTACATTGACTCACTATTCCGGGTCGAGGGTGAGGTATAACGAGCCTTTGCCGAGTCAAAGTGAGATATGAAATGCGTTTATTGGATATTTTCTGACATTCGCCCAAGAGCAGATTTTGAACTAATGTTTAGTAAACTAATAGAACTTTAAGCATACAAGCAATTATTATCATTAATTTTTAGGGTTTCATAATCAAAGTATTAAAATACACTAAACTGAATAACCCAAAAAAATACTACACGTCTCTTTATTTCTCTTACCTATAAAGGGCTTTTTCTGTTCAACCAATCATAGTGAGCGGCCCACCTGATATTTTGTGGTTACCGCCACCCATAAGCAACAGATACGACTCAGGTCTCCCCTACTAAAGTAAGTAAGACTCAAGTGTGCATCGCGTTGCGCACTCCGTTCTGAGATGGAGATATTACGTCTCAAGCACCTGTAATTTCACTGGGCGCGAGCAACCTCATTCAAATTACAAGGGAGTTGAGAAAAACAAAAAACCCAACTGCGTGAAGAATTTCGAATTACATTTAAACATATAAGTGGTACATATTTTTGTAAGCCATCTGTCTGACCCTGTATCTGATCTATAGGACCCTTTATTCTGATACTACACTCGATAGGTTTCGAAGAAAAGTAATTTTTTGCCAAAAACCGGCCATTTCAATTTTTATAATTTTGATATAACTCTCACAATTAAGATTAAGACAAATCTAAAGACACCTTTCAAGCTAAAATCCATAAAACCGTTTATGCTTCAGAGAGGGCCAAAGAAAGGTACATACATACACTCATAACTCTCCTGGCATATTCGGGTAAAAGGGAGATTTCCCAAATAAAAATTACTAAAAATGTCGTATATTTTCAAGAATAAATACAGAGCATCAAAGTTCCTAAATTCCATTTATGTTCAGTATCTGAAACCACTCGTCGTGTTTTCCTGTTCAAGAGCCGTATCAACATGCTAAGCTACCCGATGGTCATATACTAACCCCTTCACGAAAGAATACTTAAAAACCCTAGAGATCGACTGAGAGACTCTTACAGTGCCTTTAGTTTCCAAAGAAATTTCTAGTAAAACTAAGAGGTATAAAAATTATTTCAAATATTTTAAGTGGTAAAAAATCACCTTTTGGAACAGACACCTATTATTTTTTATTTTATTTGATTGTTCTCACAGTTGACTAGGTTGTCGCTCTACCTTCTGCGCTGTAGATGACGGGTTCGAATCTCACTCAGGACAATTGCGTGATGGACAAAGATGTTTTTTCTGTGTTTTGGGTGTTAATACACTTTTTACAACGTTTACAAAGATTCACTAAAAATGGAATGGACAAGAACAGAAACACAAGACCAAAAGAAAATTTCCTCGAATATTTCTCTCTCTACGAATCCCAACAAAAGTTTCAAAAGAGGCACTTCGGTGTTGAGATTTCGAACTGTCCACAGATGAGAAAGTTAGTAGGGACATCAGTATCAAATATATTCAATTAAAAACTTCGAACTACATGTATGCCTGTTTGCATTAAACTCACGCCAGGTTTACAGATTTGTATTAAAAAATCCGGCCTAGTGCGAATTTGACTCGCGCACCCGGTTCCGTACAAACTTGTTTGTAAAAACGTGTGTCTTTTTAAGTTTCACGTTTTTAAGTTTCACGTTTTTTTGGGATGAAACTAAAAATTTACAGTTTTCGGATTTTTCCCTTTACTTGTGCTGTAAAAATCTAATTCTTGCCAAATTTCATGGTTATAATCAACAGGATGTATTATTATTCGTGTTACCGAGATATTTACCATGATTTGTGAGTTTTGTTGACCCGATATGTTTGCCCGGGACCATGACACATGTAACTGCGTCGAAATATCAGGAGTCAAGAAAACTCACAAATCATGGTAAATATCTCGGTAACACGAATAATAATGTTTATAACCATGATAGTTTTAAAATTTACAACAGGAAGTATCCTATAGATTTTTATTTCCTTGCGGGTGTCAAAACATGAGGCATAAATAGTCGTATCTTTTGATCGAGTTTACTTAGAAGTTTTATATTTTCACAGCTTTATACAGCTTTTTATAGAAGTTTTATATTTCATCAAGATTTTGCATCCGTACCAGTCTCATAATGTTCCCACTGCAGGGACACCGGCCTACTCTCGATAACTGAAAGTGAATGGGCTCTGATCTACCACGGGAGCCCAATCCGGATTGGTAGATGTCACAAGTCGTCGAATTTTTTGGTTCTAAGACATGCCGGTTTCCTCACGATGTTTTGCGTCACCGTTTCGAAGTGGTATTGCGCACATAATTTTTCAAGTGAAAAAACTCGTTGGTGCACGTTTGGGTTTGAACCAGCAACCTTCAGATTGAAAGTCGGCGTCTGTGCCCCTGGGCCACCACGCTCTCAGAGATTGCATATTTGATACAAATTTTGACTAGATACCTTTACGCGTTACTTGACAGAAGACTTGACAGATGTCAATAGACAGAAGAACTAAGTGATCCTGTTACGTCATAAATTTTGCTTTTGATGTACGGAACTCTTAAAAAATACTTTTACACACATACCCCTGCCCCTACTCGTTCCCTGTGGCATGGAAACACAAGACAGACTTAGATCATCACTCGTGTTACGGAAAAAGTGTGTTAGGGGAATCGAACATGGGACTCTTCGCTTCGAAGGCAGGGCTATTACCCTGCCCTACCCTAAGGGATCAGAATGTTCACTAAGGCATTTCTAAGCCGTTGCTTAACTTAAATGCAACCGCAGATAAGATATGTGCAGTAGAATGCGGTAGGATTATTTCTTTCACAAAATAAGTTTGTGTTGAGTTGATAATTTACTGACCTATATATCAGGAAATCTATTTCAATCCCCCGCCTATATAAAGTAACTAGCTGTGCCCCGCGGTATTACCCGCAATTTTTCCGGGACAAAAAGTTTATGTGTTAATCCAGGATATAAGCTATCCTGGTACCAAATTTCACCCAAATCCGTTGAGCTGTTTGAGCGTGACGGTAGAACAAACATACACACATACATACAAACTTTCTTTAAAATATAAGTAAGATAAGTTTGGCGACTTCTTGTCTGTCTGTGGTCTGCGGTTCCAATTCCTTTGAGCTCCAAAAGTTTGATTTCAACACGATTTTTCATGTTTGATTTGGTTGTTTTGTAAAAATTGGTGGATTTTTCGAGGGTCATAAGTTTGATTTAGTTTTTAAAAGGGATCTTGATGATTAATTCACTTTAAAACTTGAGTTTAATAATGGATTTACGCTAGATTAAAAACACGTATTTAAAATTTATTTGAAAGATAAAAAAAAAGTTTAAAATATTTTCTCAGTTCAACTTTTTCTATTTATCAATCAGACATTTTAGCTAAGCCAACGTGAATAATTCTGTTTTTTTTTCTTTGTAATAAAATTGTATATTATTACATTCATAAGACACTATATTCAAATTTGACTATAAATTCAACCCTCAAGGATGCGTTGCATTCATATTGGTAAATTTTTGGAAAAAAATACAGATGGAAGGCAGCAAAAATAGTCTGACGTTGAAATGGAAACATTATTGATATAATTCTATTCGAAAAGGGAATAACGAATAGTACATAATTATTTATTAGGTAGGATTTTATCGCACTCTAATACATTAGGCGCACCCTCCAAGATATTTACGAGGCGAATCCAAAAGGGTTTCGATATAAATCGATACCCCTAGGCATCCACCTAGTACTAACCCTCCACTTAAAATTTAAGCACTAAAGTATAACTTAGGTCTTTCTTTGGTACTTGTTCTATTACATAACCTAACCTCAACATAAAAGAAAATGTTCTAATGTCACGAACCATTTCTATTGCGGACATCATAAAAATAAACGAGCCATGTAATAAATAAGGATAAATAATTCATAATATACACATTGAGATGAATTTTGTGATAAAAACAAATGAATTCAGCATCAACGATATGTTTTGACGATATTTAAATTTGTTGTCGATTGTTAAATGATTAAATGAATTATGATCGAATTTACGAAAAATGAATTTAATTTCTCTGAAAATCGATTAAAAAGCATTAGATTAGTTAAATGTATATAGTAAACCTTGACATAATGCAGTAATAGGGTTATTTGAGCGTTTGATAATGTTGTAGGCATAAAAAGCAACAAAAGTATTGCGATCAGTACAAAATTGAAAGCCAATGGGTTGGTAAAATGTGGTGCAATCTAAAAATAGTGATCCAGATAGGGAAAACCAGCCTTATTAAGTAGGGTTTCACAGCCGATTTTGTACAATACACGAACACCAAAACACTTGAAACGAACATACATTAAGAAATTCAAAGTAACGCGACGTATTTTTGGTACTAGGTCATTATATTTTACAACAATAAGCGTATTTTTGGGATCTTTTTGTGTTGACGTCTTTCGCAAGACGTCGGCGCGAAAGCACGACGCGACTACTACTGGGCGCAGGTCGCTCGTATTGCTACTATTGCTAGTGGTAACCTAAAAGCCTATTACTATTCAATATTATTCACATATTCTATATTTAAAATAGTTTATGGACCAAACAAACGAAATTAAACTCCTTAGACCAACGTAAAATTAATCGACACTGATAAAATATGGCGCTGAGAAAAACAAAACAACAAATAATAAATACGCAAAAAAGGTTCGATTTGATTTTAAATTTTAAATTTGTCTATTCGAAATTCGAATTCCGAAAGATATATTTTTGAATTTCGTTCCAATGGTATGACATTGTGTTTTAAGAATGCGCGCGTCGCTAGCCCGCGGTCGATACAGCCATATCATGTGCTGGGAGAGAACGGCGTCAGACTGTCTTGTTTTACAGTCCGATTTCAACATTATAGAGATTGTTTTCCTTTCCAGCCGTATGCTCTACCCTGTACAATATTAATGGAACCTGTGTATTTGGTACAGGGGAAATTGGGCGCTGTTGTTTTGAAGTGAGAATGAGTAATTTAGCGGAGAGCGTAGAGCTTTGTCGATGGATCGGGCCTTTTAGCTCTATGGGCGAAGCAGACTTTTGGGCGTATTGATATAAGCAAATACTATGTTTATTTTAACCATCGATGTAGGAGAATGAGCGTGGTGGCCCACGGGCCGACGCCGACTTTCAATCTGAAGGTCACTGGTTCAAACCCACACGTGCAACAATGAGTTTTTCACTTGAAAAGTTTGTGTAAGAAAATATCGTGAGGAAACCGGCATACCTTAGAACCAAATATTCGAAGACATGTGACAACTACCAATCCGGATTGGGCTCCCGTGGTAGATCAGAGCCCATTTACTCTCAATTATCGAGAGTATGCCGGTGTCCATGCAGTGGGAACATTAGAGGCTAATATGGATATAGGACAATGCAGGTAAATAAGAAATCGAGAGTTTCCCAAACGATACTTCATATTATCATATCAATGGGTTAAAAATATAAGCTTTGAGTTGAAATATAAAAAAATCATGTTTTAGTATCATAACTTTTTTTATCGTAAATTATTTAAGTAAAGGTATTATTTCCATGAAAATAATATTGGTCTATTGTCTTTCAAAATGTTTTCGAATGTTTAACATCTGTATTCAAAGTGCACAAAACGTGTGTTGAATATTTCTATTACGGAATTTTATAGTCCCATCCTTTTCTAAGGCAGTCTTAAGTATTATTGCTATTGTCGTGGCAAGGGATATTTAGCACCTGCAAGTGCAAAGCAGAAAACAGAAAAAAAAATCCAACATTACAGGGTTTCAATCTGTAGGTTGCCGGTTCAAATATGGACGAAGAGCATCAAGGTGCTTTTGCTTTGTTTCTTTTTTATCAGAGCTTAAAGAACATATCACCTTTAATTATTAAAACTAAACAAAAAAATTACCTAATTAAGTTTTTTGTTTAGTTTTAAATTACACTTGAAATTAAAAAACGCAATTACGTTTTTTGTTTAGTTTTAATAATTATGATGACATGTTCTTTTAGCTCTGTAAAAAAATAAAAGCCTAACTCCTTGATGTTCCTCTCGCGTTCATATTTGAACCGGCTACCTTCGTATTGAAACCCTGGAATTGTATTTAATTATTTCATTATAGCGTTGCTTCGTAACAGAATGATACAAATCATATATCCTTCTAGCATCCTCCGATTCTGGATAAAGATAATATGGCAATGCTGCCACCTACTGGACAGTATGCCCGTCAGCAGACAATTGTCAACGCTGCTGATCGATCCTGCCTTGAATGATTCCATGATTGAATGAAATATGTCCTCGTTTTTGCCACAATGTTCACTATTCGACAATTGTTTTACCCATCATGAAACCAAATTTATTTAACGAAATGTCACCAGATGACATTTTGTACATCGTGCAGATAAACAGGTCTACTGACACGATGAGCTGAAGGCCCATCTGATGTTAAGTGGTTACCTCCGCCCATAACAACGACCAAGGTCCTCTAACCCAAGTCGCATCCCGTTGACTCGAGACGGGGATGTTACTTCTAATGCGGCTGTAATTTCACCGGCACCCACACCCTTCCACCGGAACTTGGTCAACTTGGTCAAAGTTATAATCGACTCAGCTAAAGTTTTCCTGAACATTCTAAAATCTGAGCCTAAGTGACAAGAATATAAATAACTTATACTAAGTAAGTAATTTTGAAACTCTATACTTCAAAATATCCTATTAATCTTATATATATTATATATAAAAGAAAGTCGTGTTTGTTAGAACACTTATAACTCGAGAACGGCTGGACCGATTGCCATGGTTTTTTGATTTGTTGCATTTGTTTCCGTCCCGAATAGCAGAATAACTATTAAAAACATTGGAAAATTAACGAAAAAATAAAATCAATTTATCCCCGTATTCTCCACGGGAACGGGAACTATGCGGGTGAAACCGCGGGGCGCAGCTATTGTAGTTTGATATAAAAAGCGGCTTTTGGGAACCATTTTCTTTCTTTACTTATCCATTTCTTAGTAATTAGTATTGTTCCATTTTCGAATCAAAATTCAATTTTTAGGGTACCGTAAATAGTAATTATAGGACTTCATCGTCCATCTGTCTGTCAAGACCCTTCAAAGTCAAAGTCAAACTCAATTATTCCTTTAGATCTCAAGTATCATTTGAACACGTCAAATTTTACACATGCATGTATATTCGTGAGCATATAACGTGTCATAGGAACACCCCAGGCACATTACATGAACGCCTTTTACTCAGGAACGCGTGGAGGTATCAAGTTGAAATTAATATCAAATACTCAAGTTTGCAATCCGTAGAAGCAGTGAAGAAATCGAACTTTTGAGTCAACGCAATTAAAAGATACGACCTTTTATGCCGCGTATTTTGTCTCGCAAAGGAATCAAAAACAGTTGACCTGTAACCATGAAATTTTTCAAGAAGCAATATCATTTGCCACTCATCATCATCATCATCATTTCAGCCGACAGACGTCCACTGTTGGACATAGGCCTCCCCCATAGCTTTCCAGGTTAGACGGTCCTGAGCCAACTCCATCCACCGTCTACCCGCGACCCGTTTTATGTCATCGGTCCATCGGGTGGGGGGTCGTCCTACACTGCGTCTGCCGGTTCGTGGTCGCCACTCGAGAACCTTTATTCCCCAGCGGTTGTCGGTTCTTCGAGCTATATAGCCTGCCCATTGCCACTTCAGTTTGCTAATTCTAAGACCTAATTAATTCTTAATTCTATGTCGGTGACCCTGGTTCTTCTACGGATCTCCTCATTTCTGATTCTATCGCGTTGTGAAACTCCGAGCATAGCTCTTTCCATAGCTCTCTGGCTGACTTTGAGCTTCTGTATGAGGCCAATAGTTAGCGACCACGTTTCTGAGCCATAAGTCATCACTGGCAACACACAGATCAAAGACTTTCGTCTTGAGGTTCATTTACCACTAGCAAAGGAATATTCATTTGTAATTACACATATGAAAAATATATATGAAAAAACTTACAAGTTTATTCACCAGTTCGTACGAAACCTTCAGTAAGCGATTATGACTCGTTCTTTAAAATCTAAAACTGACTTTTTTATACATCGAATATACTTTAATAGTTTCATTTACATCCGCCCTCCAGGGGTAGAATTTCCTCATAAAATACCACCCCTAAAGCACTTACCAGGTACACGAACTCTAAAATAATCATCTAAAACATACGGTCCAATTAACAACCTCCTTCTTTAAGACGGTTAGAACGAAACAATCAAATCGATACCTAAGTTTTAGTTAAAGATTTTCTGTGGCTTTTCAAGGAAATTTTCCATCACTTTTTTTATTATAAATGCAAAAGAGTTTGTTTGTTACGCTTTCCGCAACCGCTGAATAAACTTTATATGAAACAACAAGGATTGGTTCAACATTGACAGGAGCTAAGCCACGGTTAAAAGATAGGGAAACACAAAACAAACACCCAAGACCCGAGAACAAATTTCATGCTCACCACACAAAATGTGCCCCGGCCGAGAATGGAACCCGAGACCCCTCTTCGAAGGCAGGGCTACTACCAACTAAGCCATGCCGTTATTAATTTATTACACTAAATAACGTTATTACTTTAAAATACTTTTAATTAATAGGGGTTTCTGTATTTAACAACAAAGGACTTTATAATTATGCCCGTAGTGTATACGCCAATGCAGTAAAACGCAAGTGCCCTAGGTTAGGTCGTTGAACCCCTTTAAAATACTCGCAATTCCTTATAACACACAGAAACTTCCGCCAAGCGGAGCGGCTAGAGGAGCGAGTAGCGGAGCGGCTAGCGGAATTTCTTCTGAAAGGAAAGCTTCTTAATTCAGAATGATTAAGATTTGAACCCGCCGCGAAGCAGCGGTACATTCGCATTACTGTTTCCCAGTAGAAGGGTACGAGAGCAGGTGAAATTACAAGCGATAATGCTCATAGCATTATCCCTGACTCGGGTGATGGATGCAGGTGTAATTATAGGCGTATGAGCATTTTTCGATTCGGGTAGTGGACACAGTAAGATGAATACAACAACTCAGACTGAGATCTAAGTTTTATTCTGAGATGGATTTCTGTTGTCATGTGTCTCGGGTCTCGAATCAACGGGATGTGATTTGGGTTGGAGGGCCTTGGTCGTTGTTATGGGCGGAGGTAACCACTTACCACCAGATTCTCCATCACCACAACACATAAAACAAGAAATTATTTACAAAAACAAAAAATCCGACTGCGTGAGAAAAAAAAAAAAACAAATTAAATTTTAACATTTAAGTTTTATATATTTTTGTAAGCTTTTCATTAAACCTTGTATTTTAATACCACATTCGATAGGTATAGAGAAAAAGAATTCTTCGCAGACAATACGGCGCCAAAAATCAGCCATTTTAGTTTTAAAAATTTTGTATTGCTTGTGTCAACTATAATTTATAATTATAATTAATTAAGACCAATCGAACAATACCTCTAAGCAAAATCCATCACGCCGTTTAGGCTATAACGAGTGCCAAAAAAACATACAAACATTTCCCTCAAAAAACATAACCCTCCTGTCGCAGTTGGGTAAAAAGACATCTATCGCTCGTCGCTCTGCTTGTATTTAGTCAGTTCGTGACCTGCCGTGCTAAATTATTACTTTTTATTGATCCATGGAAACGATTGTTGGCAGTAATGAGACCTCTAATTGTTGTTCCGATTATAGTACATACTGTTCAACATATTACTATTTAAATATTTTACAGACCTTGTTGTAGATTATGTATGAAAGAAAGAGTCGTAGAGCTTAGTAAGCTTAGAAATTGTGCAAAGTTCGTCCGGAGAAGTACTGCAGATTATCAATTACCAGGGTTGGAGGCAGTACTTCTCCGAGCGAACTTAGCACAAGTTCTACTGCTACTTATTGTTGCTCCTTTAGCCCACCCTGGAGGTACATTTATTCTGAGGGTATTCACCTACGGACGCAACTGGAACTCCCAAAACTGATTGACTGATTAAAAATCGCATAAACTGACTTCAATCCTCAGTCTAGGATTTGATACTAGTCAAGGAACATGTCATATCTATTCGGAGGGTTGAAAAGGGTTTTAATAGTCGGCTTACAAAAAAAACGCGTTATCTTGTGAGTATACATTACATCTAAAAAATATTAATTGGCTTGAGAAATTAGTCCGTAATTGTTTTGTGAACAATTGTACCGAATTAGGCCGTATTTTATTAAAGGCCTACCGGACCTTGAAGAATATGTCAGTTGTTAAATCAATTTAGGGATCTCTAAATGTTATTGGGGTGCCGTAAACGGCATATAAAAAAAACCTCATCTGACCTACCTTACCAAGACTATATTTATAATGAACTAGCTGCGCCCCGCGGTTTCATCCGAATAGTTCCCGTTCCCGTGGAGAATACGGGGATAAATTGATTTTATTTTTTCGTTAATTTTCCAATGTTTTTAATAGTTATTCGGGACGGAAACAAATCCAACAAATCAAAAACCATGGCAATCGGTCCAGCCGTTCTCGAGTTATAAGTGTTGTAACAAACACGACTTTCTTTTATATATATAGATTCATCACGAGACAATGCGAAAATACTGAAAGTTGTGTTTCGCAAGTCACTAATATGAACTGGATAAAAGTAGCTTAAGTTACCTAGGGTGGGAGCTACTGACCTCATTTTCCAAATTATACAACGTAATTTGTTAGTCTGCAACAATATTATAAAAAAAAATATTGTTGTACTGTTAAATGTTGTATGTTGTATTGTTAAATGTTATTGTACTTTTTTGGATCAAAACAAATGTATTTGTATAATAAAATGATTGAAAGTTGCGATCAGTAATAATTTATTACTAATAAATATTTATTTACCAAGTGTTAATCCCATTCAAAAGTTACCTTCATAACAATTCATAACAATTTTATCCAAATCCGTTCATCCATTAAGGCTTTCAAGCGGCTTGAAAACCAGAGTAGACTCACTCACACGAATGAAGAAAATTTCAATTCCATGTACTACCGTAGACGGCCTCGTAGCTTAGTACCTAGTGGCCCTGTTTTTAAGCGGATATCCCGGGTTCCATTTCCGGCCGGGCAGAATTTATAATTAGCGTATAGCTTGTTCGTTTGTTAAAAAAGAGCGTGGTGGCCCAGGGGCATAGACGCCGACTTTTAATCTGAAGGTCGCTGGTTCAAACCCAGACGTGCACCAATGAGTTTTTTCACTTGAAAAATGTATGTGCGCAATACCACGTTCTCGAAACGGTGAACGAAAACATCGTGAGAAAACCGGCTTGTCTTAGAACCAAAAATTCGAAGCCATGTGACATCTACCAATCCGGATTGGGCTCCCGTGGTAGATCAAACCCCATTCACTCTCAATTATCGAGAGTAGGCCGGTGTCCCTGCAGTGGGAACATTAGAGGCTGGTACGGTAAAGCTTGTTTCTGTTTTTTTTCATGCCACTTGCAAAGAGGAAATCCTAGTGCAGGGGTATGTGTAAGCTATGATACGCATTAATCCTGTAAGTAGTTGTAAGAGTATAAAATAGGTCAAATAAAACCATAGATAACAAAAACAAAGCTTTATTTGTCTTCACACTTTGTGTTCACATGCTTTTCAAAAGCCTATGATGTTTGCGATGTTACTAAACCCAAACTAAACGGATGATACTAAACTATCGTAGCTAAATATGTTAATGTGTTTGCGGGCAGTACTGACCTTACCATTTCTGGCGCTAATCTTGGTGGCTGGCGAAATTACAAGCACTTTGGTATTTGTGTCAGTGCTACGTGCAACGCGATGTGACTTAACTCTTCTATCCCCAATAAAGTCGTTTCTGTTATAGAAAGAGACAATGTCACAATATCCCTCATAACTATGGGAGATTTTATATGTCCACTTTGTCACAATTTTTTTTTATTATATATCATTCCCAAAATAAGGACTTAATTTTTGGACAGTACCATTGTTTGATGTGTTTCTGTTAAATGTTATCCTACATATTCATTACAAAATAACATTGTTATTGTTTTATACCGTCCATCTGATATTAATTCTAATTAATAATTATTATATAAAAAAAAGGTTTTTTTTTTATACAATAATTATTAGTTAGATTTATCCTGATAATAATACCAGATAATTATTATAATACCTGGTATTAAATCAAACTAATAAAATTATTATATAAAAAAGGTTTTTTTTTTATATAATAATTATTAGTTTATATACACAACAAAAGACACTACGAAGCTTCAATCGAAATAGGTACGTTAAGAATTGATTGACAATAATATGAAATTCCAGTTATTCTTGACGTATCAATTGGAAAGATAACTTATTTTATTTAAAACACACAACTTATATAACGAAGTTATGTAATTCCTACAGCAAACACATTGTTACTTTGTTAATTATCTTTGGTATAGTAATTAAATAAAATTAATTTGACAATAATTAATACACAAAAATAACAACACTTGGAAGCGAAAGCATAACTATTTGTGGCATTATTATTAATTATTAATTGGATGCCAGCAAAATAGCCCCTTTAATGATATTATCATTACTGTTAATTAGGTAATAAGTTTTGAACAATCCAATTCATTAGAATTTAGAGTTATATTATTAACCGCATCATTAGCTGCATAATTCAAATTTAATTTAATATCACATAAAATGGCAGATTTCTGTACAGTATCTCTATTTTTAATATTATATTTAAACAGAAGCGCTTAAATATTATTCTTAAAATAAGTATTACATAAAAAATTGGTGAATTGAATAATAATTCACTCGCAGCGTTATATTTATTTTTAAGATAGCTTATATTTTCTTATACGAAAGTTTTGAATACAATTATACCCGTTCAAGCTAAAATATTAAAAATATATACATAAAGCTAACTAGTATTCAAATATAAATTTTAAAACTATCATGGTTATAAACATTATTATTCGTGTTACCGAGATATTTACCATGATTTGTCAGTTTGCCCGGGACCATGACGCATGTAACTGCGTCGAAATATCGGGAGTCAACAAAACTCACAAATCATGGTAAATATCTCGGTAACACGAATAATAGTATTCAAATATAGAATTTTAAATATTCATGAAATTATTATTATTAATACTTAATTGTTATCTAAACGATATTGCAATATAAAATATTAATTGTGTTTATTTTTAGTTAAAGCATTATCGTCAAAATTATTTACAACACTTATTTTACATTTGCCATGTACAAGTGAAATTAGTATGTTAATTGTTTGAGTACCTAATTTAATAAGAAATATTTCATAATCTTTTTCTATGAATATAATAGTGACAAAATATTATATTTAATGGATATTATATTATATTTAAGTATAGTAAAATTATTCTTTGAGAAGGTACTTGTATTTGAACATGAAGATTTGCTGATATTATTTATACCTACTTATGAAATAACTTACTATCTAGAACAAAAAAATCACGCGTTACCTGAAGCAAAAATCGAAATACATACAATTATATAAGAAAATCCGGCATAGCTCATAGAATAAAGAGACGTTTCATAAAATGTTTCATTTTTTAACACTACAAGCAAAAATCCTTGTCGCCCGCCATTAGATTGAAATATTTTAATACTGAATTATTATATTAAATTATAGCACCTCCCCACTAATGCACATTAACTTCAAAATTTTGTTTTTTTTTTTTTTTTATTTGGATGAGTTTAAAATTGTATTATATAGAAATTGGTACTTTATTATACGTCAACATGAAATATTTTTGAAGGAATTGTCTGAAAAATATTTTTACTTATTCAGGAAGAGATACCCGACTGAAGTAGTTATATGTATGTATATTGAGTGGCGCTAAAATTTAGCTTTCCTTACTTCCGTTCAATTCCTCCATTTGTCAGAAAATTGGTAAGACTATGGGCCTGTACCACAAAAAAAAAAAACAGGAAATAACAGTTTAATCTGTCAAAAGTAAAAATGCTTAGTCTGTCAGTGTCAATTTCGGCCGTCAAATCATAGAAAGCTAAAGGTAAACCTGAGAGTGATGTGATAAAAAAGAAAATGATTTTACATTTTTGTGCTTTTATAGTTTTTAATTTTTTATATAAATTTTGTTTATTTCAGGTCAACTTTGTTTAAAAAATCAATTATCCTAAAAAACAGGTTGTTTAAAGTGTCTCCTTTAAAGTGTGTAAAAATTATTCGTATGAAATGGCAATTTATACAAGTTTGGGAAAAGTAGATACACGCTTGCTTGTCAAATTCACACCCTTAATAAGTGTATGATGACTTTTAACGTATAATAAAGTACGCATACTAAAAATCTCTATGAAATCCTAAATTTCAAAATCTAAAAATCATTTTGAGTTATTCAAAATCGTAGCACTTGTTTTTGAGTTGATAAAATACTCACATATGCTGAAAAACCGATATCCGCTAGAGAGTAAGCGTAGAGATTACAAATAGGCATTTTTTATTAATTGAGGTTACGTGTTTCTTTATTATTCTTATTAGAAAGGAATTCATCAATCGCCAAACTTCAATCATGTTCATCAAAGATCTTTGACTTATCGTAGGGCAAGGGTTGATTTGCGTAAAGTGGCTGGCAAATAGTCGAATACAAGCCTCACTGCATACTGAGAAAAACCTATAATCATCAATTTGCTGCATTATTTTAATAAGGAGCTCTATTTTTAAGATCTTGTGATATGCTACGATTTTGAAGCGAAAATTTAATATTAATAGTAGTGGTTCCTTGTTTGTATTTAATGACTTCTCACAGAATATCATGACTTCTATAACATTGTTGTGCATTAGACATTGTACAACTCCTCAATACAGTCTCTTTATAAACACGGTTTAGAATCCTATCTCGATTTCACGATAATCATGATTTTAATGCTATAAATTATGATAGAGTCGATATTAGATCGTTGAAAGGATAATCACTATCTTTTACAAAGTTGCCAAATATTCGAGACCAATTTCAGATTCACAGATCAAAGATTCTAAACCATGGTTATCTCAATGACCTTGAGACAGTAGCGTTCACTCCGATTATGCAACACCAGCTTAAGACATAGCCTTACAGTATTACAACTGGGTGTATCCATCGGCGCGGGGGGAGGTGCGGCGGCGGGCGGCTGAAGCTCGGCGTCAGAAGACGTCGTCGCTTGGATCCTCGTCTAACTCGCAGAGAAGCTTGCTACTGTAATGGGAAATATAACAGTATGACATTTCAGAACGCTGTCAGAATATTTGGCGGTAGGGTCGCGTTCAGTCGCGTCGCCTGACGATTATCTGGTGACAATTCCCGTGTTGTGATTGGTTGTATCTAATCTAACTTAATGAGAATGCGGGGATTGTCAACCATCGATTCTCGGACGACGTAACTGAACACAGTGTTCTAAAAGTTTGTAAGTTTGGCTGTAAGTTCTGGAGCATCTGTGTTTTTATAAATAAACTATATAAATATGGAAAATAATTTGATGCCACAGATTTCACTTTTATGTGAATATAATTAATATTAAAATATGTGAATATAATATTGATAATTAACACATCAAACACCCGTGATCAAGTTATTAAAATAACAAACATTTTTGAATATATTCTGGAGTATTCCATCAGTGAGGACAATTTCAACTGTAATTAATTTCCATATTTGTATGAAAAACATAAATTTTTCAATTGATTTAATTCGTGAAATCGCTCTTGAGTCATAAGTTTTCATCAGTTGAATACTTTTGATCTCAGTTTGAATAAAAAAATTACATTCGAAATTATGTATCACATGCCAGAATATTTAGTTCATGCCAAAATTTACTTTTCGTTTTTTTTTTCCATACCCCACTCAACCTCCAGTACCAGCCACATTGTGCTTCAAAATAATTTTTGGACATTCATTGTTAGGTCTTTCGGAATCAAATATAATATAAATATCATAATAAAAGCGTGTAAAAAGTAATTTTAATTTTAAATTACCTAAACTATAAACCCAGTGCAAAACTAAAGCGGATTGAAACGTACTTGTATACTATCCAAAATAATTATGATTTCCTTCGCCAAAGTTGAAAACGGACCTGAACCAATAAATAAATAGTTGCAGTATAATATTATGTAATAAAATTAAAATATTCGAATGTATCATGAATAACAATAAAATAACAAGTCATACATAAATAGATAAATCAAATAATATATAATAGTAAAATTTTGTGTTTGGAAAACCGCCTCATCACTGAGACTATTATGACTGATCCACAGTAGGCATTAGTACAAAACCAATAGTATTTGGAAGTTAAAAAATACAAATACTTACTCCTCTTTACTGGCGTAAGATTCTGCGTGCACTCGCCTATTACAAGCCTTGTTGCAGCACCGGCAGTGCCAGTAAGCGAGCACACTCAGGCTGAAGACGAAGATAGTTGTCGGCAGCACCAATGCCAAGATCAGTCCTCGGACCGTGCTATCCCATGAGTACCTCGCCACGACCAATTCCGGCCGCGTCATGCTATAGTAACAAGGGAACACCTTTGGGGCGTTTGGACCCGCATAGTCCTTCGCGAACACTGAGCAGTTCACCCTCGGCGGATACCCACAACCTTCAGGGTTTATCAGAAAACGCAAATCAGTTGCGTCCCATTCTTTGGGAACAGACGCCCCCTCTTCGAATGGTCTTCTGGCGAGATTTACTCGAATTTTGTGGCATTTCGTATGCGCTGTTGTACACCCTTCTCTACACGATGCCCATGTGCAGTTTGTCAGTGTTTCTGCATGGATGTGTTCTGAAACAGCGCATATGCCAGCCTCTGGGACGAATTCAGCTAGTATTGTTTGAACTGCTGGTTCGATTACAAACGGTATGAGAAAGAGGAAAGCAAATAATGACAGTATAGCAGCGGTGCCAAGACTAATCGATGTGTATAGTTTGAATTTCTCAAAAAACTGGTTCAAAAGCTCTTCCCTCGTTGGTTCCAAAGGTTGGAGGTCTTCTGGAGTCTCCGCTTCTGCCGATACGCCCATTGGGAGTGTGGATCTCTCAGATGCAGCCGGAGAGAGGCTGGTCCGTGATCTGCTCATAGATGACATGGTCCGAGGGAACTTCAGCCAGTAAAAAGCATAGCAAGCATTTAATCGTCTCTTAGTGAACTAGCCGGACCCTCGCAAAGGAGGGGAACGCCTGGAAAAGAAAATTTAAGATATATAAACTGGTTAAAGCCATATTAATAGACCAGTATAATTTGTGACTTTTAAAGACATTTGATCCGGGGAAAGTAACGTTTAACCTTCGAAGGTCCTTGGTATTCTAGCCAATGAAATATTAAGTGGGCAATAGTTAAATTGGAAACCTTTGACGTAAGTCCGTGTTACCATTTTGAAGCCTGAAAATAAAATATTCATTACACTGAAATACGACGCAGTCACGGCAGAAACGTGTCAAGGTTATTTATGTGCCGTCTGCTACTTGTACAATTGTATTGTACCAATTTATACCAAATATACACATGAAACTTAACGATCTCTTTGTTTATATATTTCTGTCTCTTATTATAGACTTTTTCATAATATTAATTTTTGATATTTGCATATTAGTTGGTGTAGCATTTAGTAATTATATCAACACAGCGATAACATATTCACAGTAAATAATTAAACAAATAAATAATTATTCATTGAAATTTTACGCAACGCCATCTAGCCCCAAACCATTCAACCATTCAAAGCAAACTATGGAAACCAACCTCATAGAATACTTCTATAGTACTTACTTATTGTTTAGTGAAAACGTGCATATAATATATTGTATATTAATACACAGACACAGAATAAACATCTATGTTTGTCCCACAAATGCTTACCCTAAGTGGAAAGCGAAACAATAACCTACAGCGCAGAAGGCAGAGCAACTACCAACTGAGCTGCAAGACTAGTCAAAAGAGATGTAATTTTAATAAGATACATTCAAAATAAATGTGGTAACTGTAAATTAGAAATATTCTCACGTGATTGATCTCAGAGTGGGGAAACAGGATCGTTTGGATCCATGGGCAAATCATTCTTGTCAGTGACGCATTTGAATCTCATCTTCGCGTCGTCACCAACCACTACCGTTCTCTGACATATCATCAGGGTTATGCAAGATACCACCACAAGAACCGTAGGCAATACTAGAGCTACAACAAACTGACTATAAGTTGCTTCTAGATCAAACCGAGCGACAACTGTATCAGGGCTGTTTTCCATGTAAAAACACGGGAATCTTGCTTTCGCGTTATGGTCGGCTCCGTCACGTCCAAAATCCTTGAGGAAATCCTTGCATTCATCAGCTAGAGTATTTACACATCCTTCTAAGTTGATCATTAAGCGACTATCATTGGCCAAAGTCAGTTCTACTTCAGATGGAGCGATGATCCGGTTGGGAGTAGCTTTCGTCTGGTACAGGTATTGCAAGTAAGTGAAATTTGTCAAATCTGAAATATCGGTGCGAGGGAGCAAAGCTGCGTTGATGCAATCAACTGCCACGACACCAGATGTTCCATTATGCACCGCGTGGCACGAAAGCATTAGCACTTCTTCACCAGAGTCATTCCAAAGCACTGTCCCGTTTTCTTCAGAGCCTACTTTTGCACACCTAGCAAGGAAAACCCTATCACCACTCAAAACTATGACATTTTTGTTTCTGGTTGGGATGTCGACGCATCTACGGTCGCAGTTGTAAGGTGTTCTTATTTTCCTGCAAGTCCCTCTGTTACACGAATGCAACCCGTGAACGTCTATACAAGTAATTTTGCCACGTCTTCCGGAACATTTTAACGGTGGATCAGTGTCACTAAAAGCGCATTCGAAAGCGTCGGTAATATTAATGCATTTTCCTTCAGTGCAGTTGAAAGTCCCAGTCAGGTTTCGACACTCATCTCTGATGCAATGGTACTTCTTAGCATTTTCCTGGTCGATGCCGAAACACGTTTTGTTTGCGGCGCTTCCACATTCAGACAAAAGTAAAGACGTCCCGTTCTTTCTGACATTGACATAGATCTGGATGCAGGCTCCCGATGTCTTGCTGAGACACCACTCACCACACGAACCCCAGTCACAGTTATCTTTGTTGACAGTTCTTGTTGTGGTGCACATAATCGGTGTGGGGTCGATACCAGAAGCGATGGCTCGGGTGTAAGGCATATAGATGGCTACGGTCAGATACACAATTGCTACGGCACTGAGCACTGCAGTCATTTGACACACACATATCGTTCCACATATTTTGGTATCTTGCGGTGGTATAACCAGATCTTCTTCTGGTGTTGGTTTCGGCATGTCGCAGACTCGCGATAGTTCCTGTCCGTTCGCGTGTGAGGAAAGAGGGCGAAGTGCGCATGCGTAGTGAACCTATCGATCGCTGCACTGCGGGCAACCCTGTGTGCTATTTTTTTTAATAAATCATTGATGTCAACGTCCTACCCAGCGATACTGACGCACGCAAATGCGATAGCTGATAGTTTATGGAAGCTTCATGGTTTTTATATGACGTCATAGATGATATCAATTTAAGTAATTTTAATCGTAATAAAAAACATACGTTTATTACACGCATCTACATTGTGCTTGCGTCAATTAGTTGACAAATAAGCAATACTATCGAAAAGTCAAATAATTATGTTGTATATTTATGTTTTCGGGTTTCTTTTTTTGAAACTAAATTGAATTTTGAGCACACTCTTTCATTTTGTACATTATTTTATAACAGTAAGGCGATCTTATTATGTTTTCAAACGTATTTAATACAGCATATCGTTATCTCTCAATATATTATTTGTCTTATCAAAAAGTAACTAGTAACTTAGTAATTTGTTATTTTTTTAAGAATTTATTCACATAGATACCTACTACTTAAAATATATATGTATTTGAACATACGTTTTTAACGCAATTAATTAGAATATATTACTTCATGCGATAACTAAACATTTCTAGTTAAAATAAAGCATAGTTTTGAATAACATCGTCAACGTATAACATAGTTTAAAAATAGACCAAAAATCAATTTCGCAAAGAAAACATTCTGTATGACAGACACATTTAGAGGTTATTTTTGAAGGTTAAGTTATCACTTAAAGTTAACTTATAACCATCTTGTTATATTCTATATTTATAGGTGTTTATAGTGAAATTAAGATTTATAAGTAATTTTGTATATTCGCTAAAATCAACAATGTTATTGAGAGAATACTTACGATTTATATTTGCAGTCTTATCCTTTCACTTAAAACTAAGTTATCACTTAAACAAATTCCTTTCGATACCATTTATTAGTTTATTAGTTAGTTTTATTGTCTCAATGGTATTTTTAATGTTTTTCTATGTGGTGTTTCTGTAATGCTTGGATTGGACCGGTATGACGTGCGTCGCAGTACAACTGCGCAATGCGGAAATTTTGTATTACACTGAAGTTGGGCGCACTGTAGGTATCACTTATGCTAGACTTTACTTAAGTCTTCATTTAAAATTGAACAGTAGTTGAAATCTATGAGAAAAAAACATTAATAATAAACAGGGTAACTTAATAATTAGCTTAAGTGAGCTGAATATAAAAAAATATTTAATTAAAAACAAATTAATTTTTTTACGTATGTTAACAAAAACATCAGCGTATAAATATTGTAATGACAAGTATTAAATATCGCGACTATATTTTGATTACTCTCGCCATTATGTTGAATTTGAGGAAAATTAATAAATTTTACTTGATATTAAATAATGTAAAGAAATGACCTTAAATAATAATGAATGTAATAACAATGCAACGACCAGACATTATTATTATTAGACATCTCTAGATATCTCTTATTACAGAAATTGTAGCCATCAAAAGTTTTTGCGCTTGTTCGAGGCAGGTCTGTCACTGGGAGAACTTGCCCTCCAAGATGCTTTCCCGAGTAGGAATGACTTCGAAGATCATGTGATGAGAACCAGGTAGCTACCAATTAAAAGGGCCAGAAGACCAAAGTACTAGCTAAGAATTATTTCTGACTCCAAATAAAATAATGGTTTTCGACTTTGCTTGACTTTGAGTTACAGTATTTAACACAATAAAAAAATTTTGTTTCGTTATTTTTTTAAGCTGATATCAATATGTTTTAAAAAATTTAACTATTATTTTGTTCATGATGCCTATATTCAAGAATCAAACGCACTTACCGGTAATCAAGTGTTGTCCATATTGTTTTCATTGAAAAAAACCAAATTGTTTTCTCATAAAAGCATTTCAATGTAAAAATCACAACCTCGTTATCAAAATAAGGCTTTTAATATTTTTGTTTACATTTCGAGAGCAGCTTTTGGAGTTATCCTCCACGCTACGTTCACGCAAAGTATGTCTTATGGAAGGACGACGCATGCGCCATTAGTTGCCAATTTTAAAGAAATTTCCCGTATTTGCAACGTTTTCATCGACCTTTCAATATTGCAGTTGTTTTTTTAAATTTCTCTATTCATTTAGTTACCAAACTCAAACTTGTTCTTAGTATTTATAACTATTTGTTATGAAATATTTTTGATTACATTCATTATTTCGATATTGAAAATTTTCACGCTGCTTCAAAGGAATACGCTTAGTTTGGAGCAGCGTGAAAATTAACATGTACGATGAGAACTAGAGGGCTCCGTAGCTTAGTTGGTAGTAGCCCTGCCTTCGAAGCGAAGGGTCCCGGGTTCGATTCCCGGCCGGGGCACGCTTTGTGTTGTAACGCTTGTGTTGTCTGTAGGTCCTGGGTTTAATTCCCACTCAGGACATAAATGTTGGTTCTGTGTCTGAGTGTTTATCTGTATTAATATCAAGCATTTATAAAAAAACTACTATGTAAGTATTCTAACAGTTATCTAGTTCCCATATTACAAGTTATGCTTAGTTTGGGGCTAGATGGCGCTGTGTGCGAATATTTTTTTTTAATTTATTTACGTAAGATATTAAACTAAGCGGTCTCTGAGACAAATTTGACACAATTCATAGCGTAAGACGTCACAAAACGAGTTGATTCCAGTTCAAGAAGTTATTGCCCGTTTAATAATCCCTTAGAACCGGTACAGGACCTTGAGTTACATACTGCGCAAATGTTGTTGGGACATACTTTTATTTCCTGTAAGTGGGAGGTTTAAAGCGACATTATATCCTTTTTTTTATGTGAATGAGTGACGGAACGAGCTGAGGGCCCACCTGATGGTAAGTGGTGACCCTCGCCCATGACAACAGTAATGCGTGCCACTCAGAATGAGATCCAAATCTATACTGAGTCGCATTCATCCTGCTGCGTCCATCACCCGAGACGGGGATGATACGTCTCATGCGCATGTGATTTCACCGGCAACCACACCCTTCCACCGGAACACAGTCGTGCGAGCACTACTGCTTGGCGGCAGATTCCAGATGTGGCAGTACCTCTCCGGACGAACTTGCACAAGTTCTACTGCTACTTTAAAAAGATGCGCGTCCATTTTAGCTAGATCGTTGAGCGTATAGTAGCTACTTCTTAACTGAAAATATGATCCCATGTCCCCGCAGAGAATGCGAAATTTGTCATGTGAAATTTTTCATGTCGATACTGAAGATGAGATTTATGTATTGTATATACTAGCTGCCACCCCGCGGTTTCACCCGTGTAGTTCCACGAGTGAAAACATACCTATGTACCTAATATTGGAGGATGGGGCCACACCTGTAATACCTAGGATATTTATGGACCTAAAAAGTAGGATTTCCAGCTTCATGTTCATTCGCGTGGTGGCCCAGGGGTATAGACCCCGACTTTCAATCTGAAGGTCACTGGTTCAAGCCCACAGGCGCAACAATGAGTTTTTTCACTTGAAAAATTTATGTGCGCAATACCACGTTCTCGAAAAGTTGAAGGAGAACATCGAGAGGAAACCGGCATGTCTTAGAACCAAAAATTCGACGTCATGTGACATCCCGTGGTAGATCAAAGCCTCACTCTCAATTATCGAGAGTAGGCTGGTGTCCCTGCAGTGGGAACAATAGAGGCTGACACAGTTAGAATTTATTGATAAAAAGAATTTAGGTAGTCCCCGTCGTAGAAACTATTGGTAATTTGGGATTAGTCTGGTGCTTTGTGAAATGGCCACAAATATTTAGTTATATATTAAGAGACGAAACGAGTTAGTTTGTCTGATGAAACTGTTTTCTCTTTAAATACGAACGGAATGGAAGTCGAAAGGACTCTAAAATCAGAAGAATCCAAGTCCAAATTCGAAACCCAAATTTATTTACACCTAAAATCTCCAGTATCCTTTGGACATATCAACATTTACACGCAATTGTAAAAAGGTTTCTACAAGAGCTTCTTAGACACATTACATAGACATAACATCACTACATAGTATAAAATCCCTATGTATGCTTAAATCTTTAAAACTACGCAACGGATTTTGATGCGGTTTTTTTAATAGATAGAGTGATTCAAGAGGAAGGTTTATATGTATAGGTAATACACTAGCAAGTTACCCCAGCTTCGCACGGGTAGTTTCTGATACGACACTGATGCTTTACTAACCGTGCGAAGCCGGGGCGGGTCGCTAGTTACATATATAGACGCAGACTTTACTGGCATCTGCCTATCTCTACAAATCAGAATATAACACAGCCAGTGCATTACTGCTTGGCAGCTGATATGGTGGTAAAACTTTTCCGAGTAAATGCTAACACAGTACTTTTACTGCTACGAAAGTTTCTGTGATTGATTTTCAGGGAAATATTCAATTATAGCTTGGAAGTAAACAAAATGGCCCTATAGATTACAGTTTAAAGTTGCACAGTAGGAAATGATATGTTATAATAAAATACAATTTTTATGTAAATGACAACTGCGCCTGGTTTACTCCTAGCCAAAACTGAATAGAACAAACAGGACTATCTAAAACATGAAAACTGTCTATAATTTGACATATCTGTGTGCATGTGATGTGCCTGGGGAGTTCCTGTGACACGTTATATGCTCACGAATATGTGTACATGTATGTGAAAAATTTTACGTGTCCAAATGATACTTTAGATCTAAAGGAATAAATGAGTTTGACTTTGACTTATATAATGGGCTCTGATCTACCACTAGGGCTCAATCCGGATTGGTAGATGTCACATGTTTACGAATTTTTGGTTCTAAGACATGCCGGTTTCCTCACGATGTTTTCCGTCACCGTTTTGAGAACGCGGTATTGCGCACATAAATTTTTTCAAGTGTAAAAACTCATTGGTTATGTGTGTGTTTGAACTAGCAACTTTCAGATTGAAAGTCGGGGTCTATGCCCCTGGGCCACCACGATCTGTGTAAAAATGTTGAATACACTTATTTTTAAGAACTTATTCAACTGCTTTCCGTTTTCTGTGTCACTTCCCACTCAGTAGAGCTAGAGGCCATTAGGGTCAACGTACAATGAATCGAAGACGCCTGTTGTTGCATTATGTATTGTAGTTAGTATGATTGTCGAATAGCAATTTATCTGTTAGCGAATGTTTGGGACATACTGGTATGTTGGATGATTCAAGTGACCATGGTCTTTTTGGATGGAAATTAAACATACAAAGTTTTGTATGAAATTTGACTGAAATGTTTGACTTTTAAAACTAACATCTAATGTCAGGTCTTGAACATAATTTTTCGAGTAAACGAGACATTTCGACGCAGTTTCATCACTGATTACCCAGGACCATGGGTTCTGGGTAAACAGTTTACTTACCGACTTCAAAAAAGAGGCTGAAAATTAGGATTTTGTATGTTTTACGCGATTTCTTCGCCAATGCGTATTCAATGATGAATGCACAAATTTTAAATATCTTTATTCAAAAATAAAACTCGTTTTGGGGGTCCAGTTGCTCGCGTCCGTAGGTGTTTACCCTTTGATTCCATACACGTACCCCCTGGGTGGTGCTAAAGGAGCAACCAAAAGTAGCAGTAGTACTTGTGCCAAGTTCGCCCGGAAAGATACTGCCACCACAAATAGAATCTACCGCCAAGCAGTATTTGCGTTACTGTGTTCCGGTGGAAGGGTAAGGTGCCGGTGAAATCACATGCGCATAAGATGTATCATCCCCAACGGCTAAACTACTAGTACAGCCGCAAACGATACTACCGTGCCCTCCGAAGTACCGAAGCGCTCAGTTCAAACGCCACTAAATGATCACCCATCCGACTTCTGACCGGGCCGAGAGTTGTTTAACTGAGATGTAAGGAACAGCTGAGCATCGAGCGCTCCAAAGTCATATGATCAACAAAATCACATCAAAACATACCTACGTACCGTCCAACAAGATAAAATATACGTTGACAAACTGATGTAGGTTGTGTGGAAAAAACCAGTTGCGCGTGAGTCTCACTCCTGATCTTTCCAGACAAATACGCAGATGCTTATCGAATTGCAGGTGTTCACAACATTTTGACGCACTTTTTATTGTGTAGTTTACCAGTCTTACTGTGCCAATGATATTACAGCATTGAACTCAAGTTCAAACCAGTTTCGTGCTTCTGTTACCATGCTTGTAACACTACAATAAAAAAAAAACAGCCAGCTCTGGATATTTTTGTGTCCTCGCAGCTTCTTGCAGAGTGTAGGTCTTTGAGACATGAGAGGATTAATATTAGTAATTGTCAATTACTTATTGATTAAACCCCGGCCTTGTCGAACGGTCAATGTTGCTTGCGTTCATAATTTAGAGTGAATGGGCTCTGATCTACCACGGGAGCCCAATCCGGATTGGTGGTACGTACATAATTGTTTTCAAATAGTGACATTACCATCAATTTTTTTTGGATTACGATGTAGATAAAGTATTTTGACTTAAACTTTTCGTGGTATGAAAGGAGCAACTCCAATAAATAGAACTTGTGCTAAGTTCTTCAAAGTACTGTTACGACACCTGGTAATCTGCCGCCAGGCAGTAGTTTAATAGGTTCTGCTGAAATCATAGACGCATTATACGTTACATCCTCGTTTTCTCATGCTTCGGCAGTAAAGTCCCTTAATCAACAACAAAACAACGTTTAAACACTCATACCTCTGCACTAGGATTCCCTGTGTCGCAGATGGCATGGACAAACACAGAAACACAAGACAAACACCCAAGACCCGAGAACAAACTTCATGCTCACTACACAATGTGTGCCCCGGCCGGGAATCGAACCCCTCGCTTCGAAGGCAGGGTTACTACCAACTAAGCCACGGAGCCGTCAAAATCGTTTTGATGTTATAATGAGCAGAGGTACTTCTGGGTCTTCAGCAGCTTCCTTCACGTTTGTTACATGAAAAAAATACTAAGCGAAAAGCTCATTGGCACTTCTGGATTTAAATAAGCAATTTTCAGATTGATATTTTGCATATCCGAGGGTCACCACGCTCTCTCAACATACGTCAACCCCAGTCAACACACATTTTTCACAAAACCTTTCGATAAAATGTTGCGTACGCCTTAAGGTACAAAGTGATTTCCATGACTATGCCAGTATAAAAAGAGGGTCCTGTAGGACCTTGCATTACTGTCCCAAATACTTTCAACATGAAGACCTTCGTTTTGATCGCTGTCTGCCTCGTCGTGGCTCAGGTGAGATTCTGATTGATAATAATTACCTTTTTTTTTGTTTACGATGTGTAATCTGCAGTAGATACACCGGTTGGTCCTAAGGGGACACCTGAGTTATGTGGGAATTTTACCCAAAGTAAACTCCTTCTGTGGCAGACCTCTGCGCATTCGAGGATCTCTGGGCTGACCAAGGAACTTCACCAGAGATTTATTATTACGTACTGATAATGTGTCATGATTTTTGATCATTGTCCATTTTTCCCCTATAAAATCTCTGCCTATGTAAAAGTCCCTAACCGTGCAAGTCGTGAAATGGTCATTCGATTAAGTCGTTAAACATAACATTTTTGATCGAGAACATTTATTTATTTTAACACACTTATTTTAACAGGTTATTTTAACAGACTTAAAAAAAAGGGGGGTCATCAATTTGGCTATATTTTTTGTTTGTTACGCTTCGCCAGTTGTGGACTGATTTGCGTAATACTTTTTTACTTGATTGATCCTATACTCCAGTCTCATAGAAAATTCATAGAATTCTTTACCTCTAATGACGTATAGTATAGTATAGTATTGAATTCGGTTACGATTTTAAAATTCTACAAAACAAGTGTCGGATTTACAAAAATGAATTGAAATGTGTTTAATTTGACAGACTTTATTATAGAAAAAGCAGAAATAATAAGGATACCGCGCAAAAAATATGAAATTCCACGCGGTTGAAGTAGCGTGGTTGAACAGCTATATTAAAAAAAAACAGCTAGAATAATAATGAAAGGTTTTTTTTTATCAATCGAGTTTATATATCAATAAGTTAATGATACCCATACGGCAACTTAAAATACCAAGACACTTATGTGCCTAAGTAAATAACGTTTTGTTTTGAGCAGGCCTTCACCGATGAGCAGAAAGAGAAGCTGAAAAAGCACAGGTCCGAATGCCTCTCGGAAACCAAGGCTGATGAACAACTGGTCAGCAAGTTAAAAACTGGCGATTATAAGGTAACCCTTTAAAACTACGTGTGGAGCTAATACGTCATTTAGACTAAGGGAAAAACAATCCAGGAGTGTTTCTTAAAAAAAAAAACAACGTTAACACACTCATACCTCTGCACTAGGATTCCCTGTGTCGCAGATGGCATGGACAAACACAGAAACACAAGACAAACACCCAAGACCCGAGAACAAACTTTATGCTCACCACACAAAGTATGCCTCGGCCGGGAATCGAACCCGGAACCCCTCGCTTCGAAGGCAGGGTTACTACCAACTAAGCCACGGAGTTTCTTAATCTCTGACTATGTTTGTTCAAATACTTTCAACTCTTCTTAGATCCTATAATATCTTTGTGTAGAATATTTTATATAATAGAAGACTACACAGTGAATTAATTTTTTTTATTGATGATGTTACAAAACTTTGTTACACAAGAAGTAATCTCTCTTTTGATATATTATATATTTTACAAATATCTATAAATGTGTTCATCTATTAACTGTTTATTAGGTCTTGGAATATATACAAATAAATAAAATTGAAGTGTCTGTTTGCATTGGTAAAATCACATCTTTTTCTAAATTCATTTGATAGTATAAAAAAAATTACAAAATCTTATCTGCAAAGGCTCATTTTCGAAAAAGCTGTTCCGATTTTGACGAGACATTCAATGGCAAACCTGATGTTATAAGGAATAACTTAGGATACTTTGAATTTAGAAAAAAATATAGTTTCGCCCAATAAAATATTTTAAATTAATAGCTAGTAATATTAATATTAATATGCCTTATTTGCAGACCGAAAATGATCAACTAAAGAAATACGCCCTCTGCATGATGATTAAGTCTGAGCTGATGACTAAAGACGGCAAGTTCAAGAAGGATGTTGCACTTGGCAAGGTTCCCAACGCTGGTATGTATAACTTGGACATTTTCAACAGACTTCCAACAAAGGGGTTTATCGATTCGTGTGTTTTATTTAAGTTTGAATTTGAATTGTGTTTTGTTGCGAACCCGTTCCACTAATTAGGTGAAATCATTACGTATGCGTCGCATGTTTAAATCTTCGTTTGTTTGAGCAATCTTTATACCGTAATAGACCTCGAGTACCATTTTTGTTTATGTTTTTAATTAGGGTAAAGTTGACATGTGATCGTTAAGATTCTTGTTATTTAATTTAATTGGCTAACTGAGATAGTAACATCAAAGTGGATTTATTCGTCTGGAAACCAAACTTGTGCTTTAGGATATAGATTTTATGCATTTGTCTTCCAAAGTGTTTTTCTATTATTCTACCAGTTATTGATGAAATCATTATTGACCTGTAGCATATATCCTAATCATAGCTATTCTTTTTAGAAATATGTCTCCGTGTTCCTATATCACTTCTTTATATTTTAGCGACTTTCAGCATCAAGTTTGTCCGAAAAATCTTTGTTATTCATATTGTGTGTAACTATGGATACTTGTACTATTTCGTGTAAATCATGTGTCTTATTTTCACTGTTATTACCTACATCTTATTTTACCATTTCTATTTTACAATTTAGTTACTTATCCAGTACTTTTTGGTACATGTCATAGCGGACGCTACATAACATTATCTTTTTCAGCTGACAAACCTGCGGTAGAGAAAGTGATTGATGCCTGCTTGGCAAACAAAGGCAACACACCTCACCAAACTGCTTGGAACTACGTCAAATGCTACCACGAAAAGGATCCCAAGCACTCCATCTTCCAGTAAACCCTGGATTTCAAGGATCAGAAACATTTGGTGACCCCAACCAACTCCTTCCTAAAATTTTAAGAAACAGCTAGTATTTGAATCACTTTGATTATATTTTTTTATTCTTCAAACCCTCCAAATGTTCTCTGAGTTTTATAGACTCCATTACATTGCACATATCAGCCTTTTTCCATTCTAAAGAACTAGTACAACTATTAAATTCGTAGTATTATTATTTTTAATTTTTTTGTAGTTGAAAAGTTTTTATGTTGAGATAGTTTTGATCATTATCAATCGTAAGCTTCATTGTGTCTGGATTGTATATTTTCATCTTAAAAATATTTATTTATTATTAATTTAAAAATACAGCTTGTCTATACAGGGTTTTAAATCATATTAATTATTTTCATGTAATTCAACGGTAACAAGAACTGCTTTTACGAATTTAATTTTCATAATAGAATTTTGAACTAAATCTTTGTTTGATTTATACTACAACCTAAACCAAAGTTGTTCATCAGGTATATTTTAGGGATAAAACAGATATAATCTTGTAGACAACGTTTCGGTGAATACAATGACAGGCCAATTTACATTTCAGAAGGCAAAATATTTGGTGAATGTTTGTTAAAAGGAAGAGAGTGTAGAATGAAGAGATAATATGGTAGAAGATCTAGATGAAATTTGGTACAAGATAGATTATTGTTTGGAATAGCACATAAACTACTTTTGGGCTACCACGGGTAACCAAATTGATGCAGCTAGTACTAAATATAAGGATCGTTTGGCAAAGTGTCAAAATTTATTGTTTTACCTAAACCACTATATAACAAGGTACCAAAAACCATACAAAACCATTCACAAATAGGTAATATCGAAGTGACCGTAGACGACTCAAGTACGTTTAAGCGAACACCAGATGAAATAGGTAGATGGGTGTTAGATATTTGTTGTGTGTGTCTGTTTGTGTCTGTGGCATTATATGTATTGATGAATGCACCGATTTTGATGTGGTTTTTTCTGTGTGAGCTGTGGTCGATATGGTCCGTAGCTATGAAGATCTGTTTAATGGTCAGTACATTAACATTAGCCTCGAATTTGGGTTTTATTATTGTAAAACGAACTTGTGGTTCAAGTAAGTTAAGTGTATGACCAACATTAATCATGACAATTTATAGGCAATTAAAAAAATCTAATTCAAACAAACTAGAACAATGCTGTAAATCGTACAAGAAAAAAACTGGGTATAGAGACGATTGCTTTCCACAATTGTAAATATTTCAAACAATGGTAACGAGCCGTGGTTATTACATCAACAATAATGCTAGCGCGGCCAGTGGAGTATGTTTTTAAACCTCACAATGGACTTACTATAAAATGAGAATAGCATTTATTTATAAAAGAAAGGTTGAGTAGGATCTGTGTTCAGTTATTTTCCATCGGGGAAACTAGTGTGCGACGCGATGAAGATTGCGATTTTATTAAGTTTTTGCTCCATCGTGAAACGCAGTGCAGTAAGCATATTTTTTAAATTAAGATTATTTTTTTAAGTTCAAGCCACAAATAAAGCGTCAGACCACAGGTCAGGGTCAGTTTTGACTCTTCGGAGAGTTTAGCCATCAAGGCAGTACTTTCTTAAGTACTGGAAGAAATCAACCCAGAATTTTTTTTTCTGAAAAATCTTTATTAAACGCTATGGAAAATTTTGAACACAAAATGAAATAGAAAGGTATTAAAGCAAGCATAATACTGAATAATTTTCTTCTTCTATTAAAACCTGCTAGACAACAGATTATTCTGGAGGATTATGATAAATATAGATCTACGAATAAAATAAAAATATTTTATCACAGACTACGATTAAACCGTATTATAAAACATAATTAACTAAAATTATAAACTAAGCCTTAAAATTTTAATTACCTTCATAAGCGCTGACACGTAACATCCCCGTCTCGGGTGACGGGCGCAACGGGGTGCGACTTGGGTCTCTCATGCTTCGGGGGGGGACCTAAGTTGCATGTTATGGATGGGGGTAAACAGTTAACATTAGGTGGGCCTCCAGCTCGTCCCATCACTTTTGTTATATAAAAAAAATGGTTTGTGCAGAGAGTGATGGTAGGGGGACAAGTGTGTTTCGTCACTAGATCGTGCTGGATTCGTTACTAGATCATGACAGGATGCTTTGTAGCTATTCCGTATTCTACGGAAAAGGGGTGCCGTTTTTTTTTTGTTGCGGAAGATGCAAAGTCAAAGTCAAACTCATTTATTCCTTTAGATCTCAAGTATCATTTGGACACGTCAACATGCATGTACACATATTCGTGAGCATATAACGTGTCACAGAAATTCCCCAGGCACATTACATGCTCACAGATATATCAAATTACAGTCAGTTTTCATGTTTAAGCTTATCTTATTTGTTAAGTTTACGTCTGTTATAACCCTAACCGACAAACCCGAGTGGAAGCATTGCATTTATGGTAAACCTGATGTATATCCAATAACACGAAGGTTCTGTCCATTGGTAGATCCTTTTATTTAAAACAACGCATAATACAATTTGTAGCCAGTCTCTCAGGTTATCAACACACAACATAACACAAATTACTTCACGACACACAAAACGTCATGTTGGTTATTGTGAACACAGTTCATTCGATGGATTGTGGAATGCGAGGGTCCGACGATGATTATATATTTTTTTCTCTACATTGCGCGGGAAATAGAATATCTGCATGTGAGGTCTTGCAGGTTGTAACCTGTTACCTCACTCTCTCGAGCAACGTTTATGCGTTCGGGAACGCCACAACTTTAAATCCTAATAACACCGCCACCTATCGCAAATCGGGTGAACTAAATCAAGTGAAGATTATCTATTCTGAGGTGAACCATTCATCTCGGATACGTAGTTCTAGCAGTTGCCGCCTGGCGGCGCTGCACAGTTCTATAAAAAGTTTTAGGTCGACGGGGTCCACGGATCTGCTCGGGCGAGGGCCAACTGCTCTGCCGAGAGCTCTGCTCTTGCCATTAAAAAAAAAGACGGGTTCCTCTTTCTACCCGAGCAAGAAAGGAGAAACAAACAGAGAAATATATTTCGGTACTGACGTTATTAGAACAGAAATATATTTTCGCTTGTGTTCCAAAATTTCGGCTGGACCGATTTTGACGGAGCTGATGACGGGATAGCTGATGTTATAAACAGTAACTTAGGCTACTTTTATTTTAGAAAATAAAATTCCACTCGGACGGAGGCGCGGGGCACAGCTAGTTTTACCTCACAATGTGGGCTGTTTATCTAAATATGTTTTTTAACATTTAATGACATCGGCGTCCGTTTATTTTAAAAGTTCCCGCCCCTCCTAAGGTTGGCTGGAAGAAATCGCTATAAGCGATAAGCCCGCCGATCAAAAATAAACTTTTTTTTTAAAGTCTTACGTAGCTAAATTTGTCTTGTATGTTCTGTATATTTGTGTTATGTACAATAAAGAATTTATCTCTTTGATGACAAACTATTGCTTTAATAATTAATTTTATATTTCACAGGCTAACGATGCATTTGCTTTCGGTATCCTAGTGTCGGCAGTGGTTCCATCAAGATTACTGGCCAACGGTTATGTGGTTGAAAGCGAGGAAAGTGTAAGTACCTATATTGTTTCTCAAAAGGCCTTTATAGCATAACTTTATGCATAAGCATAAGTAAAGCATCAGTGTCGTATCAGAAACTATCCGTGCGAAGCCGGGGTGACTTGCTAGTGTATTATACATATAAAACTTCTTCTTCAATCACTCTATCTATTAAAAAAAACCGCATCAAAATCCGTTGCGTAGTTTTAAAGATTTAAGCATACATAGGCATATAGGGACAGAGAAAGCGACTTTGTTTTATACTATGTAGTGATATTCTATGTTTCAAGCTATGTTTCTGTAACAACAGATAGTCCATGGTGGTTCATGCCTATTCCTAGTAACTAATAAAATCAAATATTTAGAAAACATTGATCTGAAATTTTTGTCTGACAATGCCGTTCCGTGTAAAATATTGGCAATATATTCAATTAATATTGACAATGACTATAATTTGTATTTATAGAGCGAACTTGTCATCTGTGTCGTCGCGTCCGTAGGTGTGTACCCTTTGATTCCCTACACGTACCCCCTGGGTGGTGCTAAAGGAGCAACCAAAAGTAGCAGTAGAACATGTGCCAAATTCTT
This sequence comes from Aplocera efformata, assembly GCA_921293045.1. NCBI lineage: Eukaryota > Metazoa > Arthropoda > Insecta > Lepidoptera > Geometridae > Aplocera > Aplocera efformata. The sequence goes on from OV121057.1 coordinate 8,586,505, forward strand.
CCGGAGAAGTACTGCCACCACATCTGGAATCTGCCGCCAAGCAGTAGTGGTTGCATTACTGTGTTCCGGTGGAAGGGTGTGGCTGCCGGTGAAATCACATGCGCATAAGATGTATCATCCCCGTCTCGGGTGTTCCCACTGCAGGGAAACCAGCTTCCTCTCGATAATTGAGAGTGAGCTCTGATCTACCACGGAAGCCCAATCCGGATTGGTAGTATTGATTTTGTATTGGAATTGCTTGCGATACAGTATTTTTAAGTTATATTTCAATTATTGCAAAGAATGTATTTTGCCCAGCCCTGGTTGGTGATATTGGTATCATGATATCAATGAAATTCCACACGGATGAAGTCGCCGGGAACAGCTAATCAATAATAAGTTTTATTTATGTTTCCCGCTGATGAAAATGAACAATAATAAAAAGGATTACTCATCCTGAATTACCATAGATGTTAAAAAATAATAAAAGTGAAATAAGTATATTGGAACCATTTAATGACTAAATTAAAACTTTTTACTGGCATGACGAAACACTAAAACTTCTTCGTTAGCAGAACTAAACGTGAACATTATGAAATAAAATTAAAGGCAAGTTGAAATACCTCAAAAGTAATTAAAAATAATAAAGTAATTTGGAGTAAGTGAGAAGACTGAGAGAGTGGTGGCCCAGGGGCACTGACGCCGACTTTCAATCTGAAGGTTGCTGGTTCAAACCTACACGTGCACCAATGAGTTTTTTCACTTGAAAGTTTATGTGTGCAATACCATGTTCTCGAAACGGTGACGGAAAACATCGTGAGGAAACCGGCATGTCTTAGAACCAAAAATTCAACGATATGTGACATCTACCAATCCGGATTGGGCTCCCGCGGTAGATCAGAGTCCATTCACACTCAATTATAGAGAATAGGCCGCTGTCCCTGCAGTGGGAACATTAGGGGCTGGTACGGAGAAGACTCAACTCTGAACTCACATCGTAACTCTGAAACGGGGATGATCCGCGTCAATAGCCTTTAATTTTGGGGTTGCTCCTTGTGCACGACCCAGGGGACACGTGTAGGGATTTTAAGGGTATTTATCTAAGGTCCCTCAGAAAATATGGCACCATGGCCCCAAAAAACTACATTCAATACTTTTTAAATTGCAGAGCGAAGAACTGACCATTTCAACCACAGCTCAAACTAAAAATGAGACAATGGAAGAACACGTCGCAAAGTTGAGAAGATTTTACTTAGAATGCACTGAAGAGACCCACGTCAAACCAGAACTGGTCAGGAAGCTGAGGTCTGGAGACTGGAGGGTAAGTACGCCTGCAAGGATACAAGCCTCTTTCCTCCCCTCCGTGCGTCGATATCCTCACTGCTTAGGGTCCTGTATGAAGGACTTTGGCCTGAATAATTTCTCTTCATCGTGATCGGTTCTCAGTTGAGCGGATAGCGTCGCTTATCCTGGATTTGAATGAAATGCTGAGTGGATTTGGTCGTTCCAACGCATGGAGCTCCGTCCTCGCCTTCCTTCCACTTTGCCAGTCACTACCAGCTTTTCAAGATTGTCTCCATCTTTCGTGGCAATGTGGCAAGAACTCGAGGATCTTGCGGAGTCATATGGTGTCTCGTTTTTATGTTGAGCTCTTTTAGTATAGTGTTGTGCAGTCCATGGAATTCGGAGCATTTTCTGACATCTTACATTTATTCCTTTAGATCTCAAGTAAAATAATTTAATTCCAGGTGGACCATCCAGCTATCAAGAAGTGGGCCCTTTGCGTTATGAATAAGATGGATCTCATGTCACTTCAGGGGGTCCTCAGACACGACACGGCTATGGCCAGGATCCCTAAAGACGGTATCAGATGTTCAACTTCGTAATGCTAAAGAAATATACAAACATACATAAATACAGTCGAAAATCATCGAGCCTTACAAACATACATACATTCGAAAAAGTTCTTTTTTACCCGACTGCGACTGATTTTCGACTGTATTTATGTATGTTTGTATATTTCTTTGGCACGCTTTATAGGGCGTGGTGGCCTAGGGGCAACGACGCCGACTTTCAATCTGAAGGTTACTGCTTCAAACCTACACGTGCACCACTGAGTTTTTCAAATTTATGTACATTTATGTTTTTCGAACGGTGACGGAAAACTTCGTGAGGAAACCGGCATGTCTTACAATCAAAAATTCAATGACATGTGACATCTACCAATCCGGATTGGGCTCCCGTGGTAGATCAGAGCCCATTTACTCTCAATTATCGAGAGTAGACCGGTGTTCCAGTGGAAATATTAGAGGCTGATACGGCTAGCTTGAAAAGTGCCGTTAGATTCTTCTTAATGTGAGAGTGGCACTTGGTAATAATTGGGGATCTTTCACGCAGTCGGTTAGTTTTGTTATTTTCATAATTTCCTTTCTTTTTATATAACTAATGTGTTGCTGACAAAACGAGTTTGTTGGGGTTACCATTTAACATGAGTTGGACTTTCACCTCGTCACGTGACTTTAGTATAGAAAGAAAATTATATATTGCATTTTACAGATGAAGAAATTGCGGATAATATTATACAAAAATGCCTCAAGACGAAAGAGAAGCAGGGTTACGAAATAGCTTGGAGTTACCTCAATTGCCTCAGGAGCAGAGACAAGAAGCAAAGGTTCCTATCTCTTGGAATTTTTTACAAATTACCAAGCCTTTTATAATAACACTATGGGGCCGTATTCTAAGCCCAATGTGACATGGGAATACAGAACTAGCTTTTGCTAATCATAATATTATATACTAATATAATATGCTGATTGACAAATTATATATTAACGCGAATGATAACGGATCATTTGCGTTTATGTAGAATTTGTCAATCAATATTTTTAACATTAGGATTTCTGGATGTAACGAAGCGTCTCTGTTTGTCAGACTACGTGCATGCAAAATTTCAAGATGGCGTGAAACCGATACAAATATATAATGAAATTAACATTATTATTTGTAATTAGGATTCTCGTTACGAGTTGATGAAAATTTAATTTAATTCACAATGTCGCATCAGGCGTAGAAAAGGATCATTAATGCCCCAGTTTCTTTGAAACTAATATTGCAAATAATAAATTTTTTGTACTATCTATTTATTTGAATGCTTGAAGCATTAAAAGACGTAAAATGAAAATTTAATTAATAACTCTAATTATAAATTACGATAATTAATTAATGTTTAGCAAGATTCATTATAAAGAATAGAATGTTAAATGAATTGTTAGTATTAATTAAGATAAAGTAGAAAAAAAAGTAACAACACATTTTATAGGCTATTGCTTTTTTATAGCAGTTAGGTGCAAATATTTCTCAACATTGAACAGTATAAAATATTGCATACGCACTTTTGTGCTACCGCCATCTCGCGGCATACCTGTGTAATAGTAGCTTTTGCTTATTTGCGCCATCTAGTGATCGTTTTATGAAACACTATTGCTAGCGGTATAACTGCCCATGAAACAATGTGCGCTATTTAAGTTTTGACAAGTTAGTTCTTAACCTTTTGTATAGATGTCGCTTAACGTTCCTTTAATTGTCTTCAGAAGTATAAATAATAATAAAATGATTATTAATATATTTAGAAGTTTAAAATTAACACTTATGTTTAAAATGTAAGCAAATACGTACTGACTGGTTAATTTTCTACATGCATTCTCTAATGAAACTTGTCTGTTTTCCGAGCCGAGATTGTTATAGGCAGGGAAATCTTTGTAATATCTATTAACGGAACAGTGACTTACGCTTTAGTGCAATTAATAAGATTAATAAAATAAAGCTTTACTTACACATGGTGTTTTTATCAATCATGAATTTTGATTTTGAAATAATATCTCAAAACGAATAAACCATAAGAAATAAGCCATAATAAGAGTAAGTTCTTAACATAATTGTAAAATATCGTTTTTAGATAAGTTTGCCATTTTATAAAACATGAAACCACACAAGCTCAAAGAAAAAATATTTTTATTCACTTAGTTATAAGCACATAATATTCTTTACCAGACTAGAAGGCTAGACAATGCGCAAAAACACCATTAATTAATGTAGGTGTAACTTATCATCGGAAACGTTTCCCTTTAATTATACTGACGCTGGTGGCGCCTGACGAAAAAACGGTCAAGCACGAGTCTGGTTACGCAGAGGTTGGTTCAGTATAACAAAATAAATCGGAAACTCCGCGTTGCCCTGTTGATAAACCATCGCATATTTCCTGTTCACCCGTGACATAAACGGGAAGAAATTTCTCATATTCGCTGTATTCTTAATACGTCTTCAAAAAAAGGAGTTTGGAAAATGGTCTAAATTATAATTTTGTATTTTTTTACGTGAAATAATCGCCAATTTGTGTGAAATTTGTATAGGCAGAGCTGTTTTTATTAACTAAACCTATATATCATGTGTTAATCTATGATATAAATTATCCTGGCGCCAAATTTTATCCAAATCCGTTGACCCGTTTGAGCGTGAACGAGTAACAAACATAAACACAAACACAAATAAACATTTGCTTTTATAATTTAAGTGTGATCTGAGCTGTGAGGCCAGTAATTGTTAAACGAGTAAATTTATAAAATCTATCTGGGTATCAATTGAATTTTAAAAGACTTTAGGGAGCTTTAATAAATCTTGAAAAAAATAAATCAGAATGTTTGTAAACCAACTTTAAATTGTCATAGATCCTAAACGGTCTTTCGAAATGAAAAATGACTTATAGTTCGTTTTTTTTTTTATTTTTCAGAATCAGTAGATAAAATTCAATATGGCGACTACCCGCCATATTGAATTTTGATTACTGTCGTGTCTTTAGCGACACTCGCAAAATTAAAGCAAATTGATTGAAAATCGATCCACGCGAGCGCTACAAAGGAACAAGCACACTCCTCTCCTTTGCGTTGCGTCGGGTAAAGAATATTAATTGATTTTTTTTTATTATTGTGTAATGAAGATCTGACAGAGTCAATGCGGTACTCCAATTTACAGCGTGATACTTTGCAACAGCCAAGTAAATATATATAGATATTTTTCAGTTATATTTTTATAGACTAACGGTTATTTATAATATTAGAGGCAAGGGCGGCCTTAGATATTGCGAGGCTCCGGGCGATAGATCTTGAGGCTCTTGGCGTATGAGGAACTTAGGTGAGTTGGAAGTGTACAGGGCTCCTGGTAATCAGTCAGCATCCTCTTAAAGACAGCTGCAGTACATCGAAACAAAAAACGGGTTGTTCTGCGAGGGTGCGAGGCCCTACAAAAGCGAGGTCCCGCAAAAGCGAGGCGGTTGCCCTGCTTGCCACCCCCTAAGGCCGCTACTGACTAGAGGTTTGTACCTACGGATCACAAGGATGCCAACGTATATACGAATATAGGTATTTAAATATATAAGTTGTAAGCAAGTATTGGTATTGGTTTTTAAAGGACTTCAATAATAATGCTAAGGGTGATTCTAACTCCCACACCGAGGGTTCTGTATTATAATTAGTATATTTATTATAAACGATTATTTTGGGGATATTAATTAGTCTTAAAATAGTAATATAGTATCCGTACCAGCCTCTAATGTTCCCACTGCAGGGACACTGGCCTACTCTCGATAATTGAGAGTTAATGGGCTCTGGTCTACCACGGGAGCAAAATCCGGATTGGTAGATGTCACATGTCGAATTATTGATTCTAAGACATGCCGGTTTCCTCACGATGTTTTCCGTCACTGCTTTGAGAACTACGTATTGCGCTGATAAATTTTTTCAAGTGAAAAAACTCGTTGGTGCAATTGTGGGTTTGAACCAGCAGCCTTCAGATTGAAAGTCGGTATGTATGGACAAAACTAAAACACTAGCAGAATGTTGCACATTTGTACTGTAAGCGATTAGGAAGAATATTGGGACGCGTTTTCATGGATGGCACTATCTATACTCTATAAACACACAAAATTAACATAAAAAATATTAAGGCATTATAAATAATAAGACTTGGCTTAAAAGTCTATGTACCTATTAAGTATCTTTTGGGTGAGCGTGCCTAAAAGCCAAAACCCGTCGTTTTACATCAGAAAAGATGCAGCAAGAGTAAGCAAACCCAACATAAAACAACAAAAGTAGCAGTAGAACTTGTGCCAAGTTGGCCGGAGAAGTACTGCTACCACACCTGGAATCTGCAGCTAAGCAGTAGTGCTCGCATTACTGTGTTCCGTTGGAAGGGTGTCTGCCAGTGAAATGATATGCGCATGAGACGTATCATCCCTGTCTCGAGTGATGGTCGCAGCAGGATGAATGCAGCTCAGTCTAAAATCCAAATCTTAACTGATTCGCACAACCAGGTGGGCCCTCGACTCGTTCCGTAACTAAAACACATTAAAATAGAAACTAGGAGCTGAGTACAAACCATATGCTCATCATACATAGTTTTACCCGGGCGGAAATGGAACATAGAACCCAAAGGCTAGGTTAAAAACCGCGGAGCCGTTTGCAACTATTAAACTGTGTTTAACAACGCCCTGTTTATTGGAAACCCTAGTTATTATGAAACTGAACCCTATCCCACAGATAAGCGCATGCGCACGTACGATAATTGCAACCGTTTTTGCCACACAATGTTCTCGGAAACGTAGCTTCCTATACGGTTAGGATAATCGCTGGCAATTTCGATAATTAACAACTTGATAGGCAAATTGTATCTTAGAATTAGATTTTTTAAGAAATTGATTGTTCTAACTTCGGTTGAACACGACTTAAAAATGGAGGACGTTGATAAGGCTGTATGTTATTTGTGTATGTTGTTATATTGTGGATTAATGTTGTGTTATTATTTATTTTGTGATAATTAGACTGAATTCTATTTAATAGTATTATTCTCCTCAAAAATCTATATTTTCCTCTGAATTACTAAGTCGACCAACATTGCGCATCTAAAAATACATAACAAATCTTAATAAAACTTAATACTTAATAATCTTATTGTTGTATATCGCCCCTATATATTATATATAGGTACGTCTCGTAAGCATGTGATTTCACCGGCACCCACACCCACAGTAATGCGAACACTACTGCTGACAGATTCCAGATGTGGTAGTACCTCTCCGGACGAACTTGGCACAAGTTCTACTGCTACTTTTAGTTGCTTTAGCACCACCCAGGGGGTACTTAGGGAATCAAAGGGTACACACCTACGGACGCATATTTTTTTTATTATTGTATCCTGGACCCTATACCTAATTTGGAGAAGGGCGTTTTCTGCGACAGTCTTATGTTCCAAACTAGCCGACCCGGTCACGCGTTGCTGTGGCTAACGTTTTTGTCATACGATATTATAATTTGCAATAAAATAATATTGCGATCATAAATTGAGATGTGAGCTATCCTATCTTTCAAGTTGGATCAAACTGCACACGGTGTACAAATTTGATACACAAAATCGGTTATTGTGATTAAACCATGATAGCTAGATATATGTTCTCGCGGACTTTTTTGTACGTTTAATGGGATCTACAAACCCGTAGTACATCATTTTGTTCTATTATCAATAGTTTTTGCAGCGCACTCAAAAATAGGTTTTCGATTTTACACCTTGTGTTACAAAATAGCAATTTTATTACGGATCCCTAATTTTGAAAAAAAAAAAACATATCCTATAGCCTTCATCGATATATGGACTACCCAACACTGAAAGAATCATTCAAATCGGACCATTAGTTCCAGAGATTAGCGCGTTCAAACAAACAAACTCTGCAGCTTTATAATATTATATTAGTATAGATAAACAATTTTTGTTTTCTCGGATTTATGGTTTTGAAATTGTGTTTTTGAAAAAATCATATAGCTAATAGTTGGAATTAAATAAACCACAACCTTAGTAGGTACATAATATCACATTTTGTAGGTATAATAGTTAACTAGGGCGCTACAATTAGTTATAATCTAAACTACCAATCGCAAACTACATTGCTATTCTGTTGTATGGATAGTACATGTTCTGGGTGTGTTGCCAGCAATTATAATATGTACAAGGATATGTTTATATGATATAGTTTATTTATACAATGTGTCACGGTAAAATGTGATTTTCAGGAATTTATTGTTATTTTTTTTACAACAACAACAACAACAGCAACGTTAACACACTCATACCTCTGCACTAGGATTCCCTGTGTCGCAGATGGCATGGACAAACATAGAAACACAAGACAAACACCCAAGACTTGAGAACAAACTTCATGCTCACCACACAAATTGTGCCCCGGCCGGGAATCGAACCCGGGACCCCTCGCTTCGAAGGCAGGGCTACTACCAACTAAGCCACGGAGCCGTCAACTAAGCCACGGAGCCGTAAAGTTTCTTGTTTGTTCTTCTTCGAGTTATGGGTTTGAACCGCGCCAAACTTATTTAGTAACGTGTGATTGGTTGGTAGGTTTATTTTAAATTGCGATGCAAGTCGCACCCCGTCGCTCCCGTGACACGGGGATGTTTTGTTTCTTACACCATTTGGGCACCGGGTCTTGGGGAATATTCCTATCAAGACATATTATTAAGCATTTATCTTTTTTTAATAACCTTGCGTCAAACACTTTACCTAGGTACCTATAGTTAAAAAACAGGTGTTCTTCACAGATCACCTATGTAAAGCAACTTTCGGTCCGGTCAAAAGTTGGATGGGTGACCATTTAGTGGTATTTGAGCTGAGCGCTTCGGTGTTTCGGAGGCCATGTTAAGATCCCGGCTATACTAGTCGTTAAGGCTAAGTTGTTACATTTAAAAAATAATTTCTAAACTGGTCCAAATTGTAACGGGTCAGTTCCTGAGGGCCCCAATGCCGCAGGGTCCACGAAAACATTCCGACGGTAAGTGGTTACGTAAGGCGAACGACACTCACAGAAACATTTTGAGTTTTAAAATAAAATTAATTGATTATTTTAAAGTTATTATTAAAATAGAAATATAACGTGAATTACTTACGCATACCTATCATCTTTCATACAATCCATCCATCTTTTCTTTGGCTTACCTCTAGTCTGATAATTCTCATATCCTTCCACATCCATAATAAATAAGGTTATAATTCTAATAAATAAGCAAGTCACTTATTTTATATAAATATAGGTACCTATACCTACCTACAAGATCACGCAAGTTTAGCTCTTCTTGAGACCTTATCCGAAATAGATTTTTAATTAACGATTAAAACAACGCGTGTTATTCAGGGGGGTAGTAGGTACCTATGTGTGGATATACCTACCCGCTAATTAGTGGTTGATTTTTCTTAAATGATCTATTTCTAATAAACGCATTTCCCAAAAAAAACTGCTTACCTACGTATACCTAATAATGTAAGAACAGAATTTCAAATAACGGACAATGCATAACATATCTTCCCATAAAAATCGTTTAAAAAAACAAACGAATTAACCACGATTTAGTTTATCACAGACATACAAGGCATAGCCAGCCATCAAACACGCCTAAGGCGGGAGTAAAATTAAAAAAAAAAGCATATGAAATGTCAAAGACTTATTTTTTATGACAGAGTAATTATATCCTATACCTATTTTTTCAGTCTATTTTAATTGTTTCTTTATTTGGAATGCCCCCTTTGTGTCTTAATTCGTAATTATAATTATTTTCAAAGATTGTCAATCGAAATTTAAGGTATACGATTATCTATGCATAATCCCACGACACCATTCTTATGAATTTGTATAAAGTAATTTTTCTCAAAATTACACCAAACGAAGCAATGAACCAATTTCAAACTTCGAACCTATTTGAACTCAGAAGCCAATCGGACCGCCCATCACGGTTACCGGATTGGCTACCAGCAACATAGTAGTCTACAACACGGAACTACATCTATCCCCTTTCCCCGCGTACAAAACCATATTTTCGAACGTTACTTCTCGCTCCCACAGATTACTACTGAACAAATTGCAGATGGCTCACTGTTTTTCTACGTGCATTTTGTAATCAATTTTAGGGCATTCTAATTCTTTCACCGATAACTGAAATTCGTTTTTATTCGTGTTATTATAAAGTGAGATATCGTTTGCAATTTGTTGGGCTGTTACGATGTTTTGGGAGGCATGATTTAGGTATAATTTTTAACACAAAGTTTTTTGCCATATGCGATAATAGCATGGCGGTAGGTTTTTTAACATTCTGAAAACATTTGCCGTCACTGCCTCGTAATTACCCGTTTATCAAGATCATTGATAACCAGCTTTTTACATAGTTTATTAGTGAGTGTCCTTCCGTTGGGCGAAATATTAAAATTTTGTTTAATGACAGGATAATTTATCAGCGTTTATGGGTATTTTGTGGATTGGTTTTAAGTTATGTACAAACCTAGGAGCGAATATATTGAAGCAAGGATATTATATGAAGGTAGGAATTATAAAGGTTTTTCTAGGTAGGTACTAACCTAATGTAAAAATAATCATTGAATTAATCATTTAATAATCATTTGGACACGTCAAATTTTACACATACATGTACAAATATTCATGAGCATATAACGTGTCACAGGAACTCCCCAGGCACATTACATGCACTAATATGTCAAATTACAGTCAGCTTTCATGTTTAAGCTAATCTTATTTGTCAAGTTTACGTCTGTTATATTGAACTACGTAATAAAATCGTGATTCCAGTTGTCTTACTAATGTTATAAATGTGAAAATTTGGATAGATGGATGTTTCTTACTCAATACGCCACAACGGCTTAACGGATTTGGATGAAATTTGGATGAATGATAGATTATATTCTGGTTTTACACTAAAACTACTTTTTATCCCGAAAAAATTTACTTACAATGGCCAACGTACCAACAAGCAAGCGGGTTTACAATTTTTAGGGCATTTTTCTATTATCTACGTAAAAAAAAGTCATGTCTGACCAATTAACTTATATAAATAAGATCCTGCGTCAATCATAACCGATTCGATCATTTCTCACAATCATGATCAATTCGATCATTTCTCACATCATTCGATCGTAAACATAAATAAATTGCACACAAATTTTTCAAGTGAAAAAACTCTGTCCACTTGTGGGTTTGAACCAGCGATCTTCAGATTGAAAATCGGCGTCTATGCCCCTGGGCCACCACGCTCCTTATTATATATTTTTATATAAACCACGCTATTTATTTAATATACCTTCTCATTTCTAATACTTCTTGTCCATCCAAAGGTTGTCTGTAAGAGATCGCTTTATAGCGATAAGACCCAATGTGTCACCTTTTTATTATTTAAGATTTCTAGTTTTAAGCTATTGTTATCTCTTTGGTAAAAAAAGTGTTATCTATCTATCTATATTTATATAGCAAAGTAAGTATCGTAACTTTTAAGAATTCAATGAAAATATAAACGATAATTTTATTCGAATTTAAGTTTTCGCCATACTGTAAAACAATAATTAAATCATTATTATTCGTGTTACCGAAACATTTACCATGATTTGTGAGTTTTGTTGACTCCCGATATTTCGATGCAGTTACATGCGTCTGGTCCCGGGCAAAGACGCATGTAACTGCGTATAATATCAACAAAACTCACAAATCATGGTAAATATCTCGGTAAAACGAATAATAATGTACAAAACCATGATGGTTTTAAAATTTAAAACAATTAATTCTGCCTAACCTTTGCACAAAACGTACGATTCTTGTTATTAATGAGAGCAATGGATGAAAATGCAGCAAATTACAATATGGCATGCGTTATTAACATTAACTTGTATACTTGTTATGCTCGCTCGGTCCTTAAACGGTTTCTTGGATAAGTGAACTTACTACCGCGGCCCTGGGTTCCGAAGGGGGAATTAGTTTGCTCCCTAGATGCAGCCAGGGGAACGGTGGGGCAGACGCCGACTTTCAATCTGAAAGCACATCTTCAAACCCACACGTGCACCATTGAAATTTCAGTTGAAAAATGTATGTATACAATACCACGTTCTGGAAACGGTGAAGGAAAACATCGTGAGGATATTGGCATAGCCAATATTCGAAGACATGTGGCATCTACCAATCCGGATTGGTCTCCTGTGGTTGACCGAAACCCATTCACTCTCAATTATTGAGAGTAGGCCGGTTTCCATGCAGTGGGAACATTAGAGGCTTCATTAGAAGCAGGAGCATATTTGCGAATATGTAATACTGTCTCCGAGGGGTTTCTTGACTGTTTCTTTTCCTCGGTTAGTGTTGGAACTGACGTAAACTTAACATATAAGACAAGATAGAACATGAAAACAGATATGTCCAAAAACCACACCTGGTAATCCACTGCCTAGCAGTGGTGCATTCGCATTACTATATTGGAAGGGTGTGGGTGCCGGTGAAATCACATGCGCATGAGACGCATCATCCCCGTCTCGGGTGATGGACGCAGGTTGAATACGACTCAGTGTAAGATCCAAATTTCCTGTTGTCATGGGCGGGGGTCGCCACTTATCACCAACCACCATTAGTTCAGCTCGTTCCATCACATAAAAAATCCACGGTACCCTAAAAGCCACTGTTGCGATCGAAGATTTTCTCCATACACAAAAACCAATAACAAGAACACACGCATTCTAGGAATTGTAATTATATATTAATTTGCATACTGTGTAATTGTTAATCATTGTAAGACATTATCGCTTGCCGTATCTGGACTGTTGCGATTGGCGTTCGACAGTTAGATATGAAATCATTTTATTGAGTTTTTTTTTGTTATTCGAATCAGTGACGGAACGAGCTGAGGGCTCACCTGGGGGTAAGTGGTGACCCCCATGACAACAGTAATACGACTCAGTATAAGATTTGGATCTTACAAATGCGACTGCGTCGCATTCATCCTGCTGCGTCCGTCACCCGAGACGGGGATGATACGTCTTGTGCGCATGTGATTTCACCGGCACCCACACCCTTCCATCGGATCACAGTAATGCGAACTACTGCTTGACGACAGATTCCAGATTCCAGGTTCTACTGCTACTAAACTTAAACTTGTAGTTCCAGATAGATGTATAACCTTTTTGGAACATAACCTAAAGATATAAAACCTTGCGGTTTTCGGCCTTTTTTGTAAAATCATTTTTTATCTGCAACACAACAGTAGATTACCAATTAAGTACCTCAAAAATTTACGAGATGGCGCTGTATTAAATTTCAAATCAAACAACGCTGTACAAATTATACGTTTTTTTATAATAAAGCATAGTTTATTATAAAAAAAACGTGTAATTTGTAAAAAAAATGCGTTTTTGCAAAAATTAAAACTAAACATGTAATCTTAACAGCAATACCCTATCAAAAAAAATTTAGGGGCGTTTAAAAGTCAACATAAAGTAATTTTTTAATTACAAAAAACAGTTTAGTCCTTTTTTTTTTCAAATCTTCTCATTACAACTGCGGGTAATGCTGCGGGGCACAGCTAGTTATTAAATAAATAACAATGATATGTTCTTATGAGTCCAAAATAGGCCTTTACAAAAAAAAAGTACTTTAAGTTCTTTTTATCATCGAAAAAGTATTTGTTATTTTACAAATATTATCTGAAGTTTCGTATACCTGTTTCTAAGTTTGTTACGCAATTTCGTTGCATTTTGGTGACAGATTTCAAAAATTATTGTTTTATTTGTTCCCTTACAAATTTCTAGAAGGAATTCTTCTCCTAAAGACGTCAATAAAAATATTGCAGTTGTTTGAACCGATCGCTAAATTGCCAATTATTTCTAGCGTTACTGCTTCCCGCGCAAAAGTTTGACAGCCGTCTGTCAAATTGTCAATCAAGACAGTACGTCAGTCGGGTATTAATTAACTAAATACCAAATTAAATAAAAAATAGGACTCGACGAATAATGAGACCATAAAAACTAAACGTATTTTTACCTGATAACGTTTAGTTAATTAACATGAGTACACTTTGTGTGGTGAGCATATACTTTGTTCTAGGGTCTTGTCCGGTCCGTCCGGAGACAGACAGCCGCGGCGAGATCGCGGATGTGTGTGCTAAGTTCCCGTGTTCCCGCCACTAAACGGCAGAGGACATCGTGGGGTTTAAGTGGGTCTAGTCCCATAATTCCTTTGTCTCCCCGTGGCAGGGCGGTATGCGAGTGCATTTCCCCACGGAAAAAAAAGGGTCTTGGTGATTGTCTTTCATTTCTGCCCATGACAATTGCGACACAGGACAGCCTAATGCAGGTGTTTGAGTGTGTGAGCCTTTAATCAAACTAAAGTCAAGTCATTTAGTGGAAAGCTGTTATTTTGATATTACAACGGACAAGTTAATAATATTATAGTAGAGATAGTACTAGATAGTAAAATAGTAGTATATAGTAAAGATATAATAGTAGTAGATAGTAAGATAGTAGTAAATAGTAATAATAGTAAAGATTAACTTATAGTTTGGAGCTAACTTTTTGTTATAATGCAAACTTTAATGCATGATACATTTATTTTCTTTCCAAATATGTATATTGTATTCTTACAAAATGAACAAAAAACCTTAGTATACATATATAATTTTCTCATTAATTAAACATTTTGCAGACCCAGTATTTCAACATAATAATTTTAATGTTTATCTACAATATAATTGTAGAAGTGAATAATTACGCACGTTTGAGAAATGGCTTCATTTCAAAAACAAACGGACAGTAATTACAGACGAAATGACAATTACATTTGCCCATTGAAGGCAATAATTAGAAAGGCATTATGCGATACTATGCAAACACAAGAAAGCTTTTAATTTTGTAAGTTTCAGAACTTATAAAAATAATGTTCAGTGCTTAAACAGTGAAGTAATTAATTAGCAATAACGTACTACATCTGATTAATAAACTTTAAAGGTTTCCATAATTTTTATTGTTGGATTGATCTCAAAACTAGCTTTTTAAGTGACAGCAGCGACAGGGCGAGCTTGATATACCTGATATTAAGTGGTTACCTCCTCCCCAACCGAAGAATGAGAACAACCAATTGGCATCCCGTTGCGCCCGTCACCCGAGACGGGGATGTTACGTCTCACGCGCATTTGATTTCACCGGCATCCACACCCTTCCAGCGGAACACAGCAATAAAGTGCACCACAGCTTGGCGGCAGATTATCAGGTCAGGCAGTTCTCAGGGCGAACTTTGCACAAGTTCTACTGGTATTTTTGTTGCTCCAAGCACCAGGGGGTTCGGGTAGAGATTCTCACCTACCGACGACCCCCTGGACACAGAGAAAGACAAAACGTTAAGAAGAGCCTCACAACTCTATTGCTGTATCAGAAAAAAGGCACAAGAAAGCAAAATACGCAATTTTGATACTTGGAAGACATATATATTTATGTAACTCAAACTTCTTGGCGTCAAAGAGTATTTTGATCACAGTAAGAAATAGGATAGTTTGGCAACAATGAATATCTATTTCGAGTTCATTCATCTGTACAAAATGTATGGGGAGAGTTGACGATTTCATATCACTCATATTCATATCATATTCATATCACTTCATATTTCATTCATTCATATCACATATCACTCATGCCTTAAGTGGTCCGATAGAGTATTTTGATCCCTACATAAAACCAAATCATTTGACTTTTTTTTGTGTTTCAGCATTTTTTTGCTGACTGTACTTTTTCCAAAATCTGTGAATACAGTTCAGAATAATCCAAAAAGTTATGGATGGTCTGCTACGCACGTTTTCCTATAATGTGTATATCACATACAATAGATTAGGTACTAAAATTAGACTTCTAGAAATACTACTAATCCCATGCAGATGTTTGTATGCACAGATAATACAAGATCTTAACAAGATAATGAGTCGGCATTCTTTGACTATTTGACATCCGACATTGTTTTTCATCTCCAGTCAACAAGACCTAAGCTCCTTCGCTTTCCTCATACAAAAGTGTACAAAATGTGAGGTGGTATAAGAGTCTTGGAGTTCTCGGTAAAATGGTTAGTTTAATTTCACTAAATGAATGGGACGAATCGTTCAGTTCGGCGTCTTTGTGGCAGCGGTACCACAAAGGGCTTTGTAATTATTGTTTTTTGGGTTAGGTAAGTTTCCGTTTGGGTTCCGTGAATATTTTTTAAGATTTTGGATGTTGAATGTAATTATATAAACTACTTAGTGTTTGAATTTTACAATTTTAATGCGCAAATCCAAATACTTTTTTTTTAATTTTAAAGGAGCTTAATTTACTCCTTATAACATCAGCTATCTGTCAGTGAAAGTCCCATCAAAATCGCTCTAGCTGTTTCGAAGATTAGCCGGAACAGACAGACAGAGAGACCGACAAAAATTATTATTTTTTGTCATAATTACCCTATATGCACATAGTAAAAAGCTGTTATTTCGACAAAACAAACAGACACTTCAATTTTGTTTATTTGTTTACTTTAAAAGTTAAAGAAGAAATTGTAAAAGCAATAACATAATGGCGTTTATGTATGGAATTTTTGTTTCGGTAAGAAAATCTCCCAGTAACTAGGATAGTCGATCGCTTAATTACAATTTTAACAGAGCGCTTTCGTGCATCGGAGGTCATATAATTGTCAGCTCGGGTATCCTTGTCGATAAGCCATATCAGAGGCTTCAGCCGGCTATAAAACTCCAACACCAGAATTGGCCACGCATCTGCTCACACACACACGAATAAACTTAAAAACTTCACGCTCGTACACTATACACACAAAATGACAATGCAAACACTCAATACCCGGGAACAAACTTCGCACTCACCACACAAAGTGTGCCCCGGCCAGGAATCAAACCCAAGTCACTTCAAATACAAGGCTTCTACCAACTAAATAGTCACACTTATATACAGGCGAAAGTTTGTATGTATGTTTGTTCCTCCTTCACGCTCAAACGGCTCGACGGATTTGGATGAAACTTGGTACCAGGATAGCTTGTATCCTGGATTAACACAATTTAAGGGTTAATTTCCTTGCTCCATATTCTTTTATCATATTAAAAACCTCAAAAGACCTCAACCGCAGTGTATAAATATCCATTACAATGTTGCAATGGCAAAAAAATAACAATTTCAATTCCAACCGCAAACATTTTACAGTTAAAAAGACAAAATTATCCAAAATTATCGCTCAATTGATATTTGGAATTGAATTACAAATATGCATTATCATAAGATCGGCGCAAGCTGGCAATGCACTGTTTTTGTCCGACTGCCAAAAGCGGGTTATGATTATTCGATTATATTGACACGAAAGGGGAGGTACATGCCTTTTGTCCGTAATAATGCGTTTGGAGCAATTTAGTATCCATTCAGGTAGTACGTATTGTGTCGCAGGTGGCAAATACACAACAAACCCGTGATGCCAACTACACAATGTTTCTTAGTTTCCCTAAACTAAGTAATAAGAATTCATGATCTAGGTGTGTAAGGGTGTGGGTGCCGGTGAAATCACATGCGCATGAGACGTATCATCCCCGTCTCGGGTGATGGACGCAGCAGGATGAATGCGACTCAGTAAAGATTTGGATCTCGTACTAAGTCGAGCGCATTACTGTTGTCATGGGCGAGGGCCACCACTTACCATCAGGTGGGCCCTCAGCTCGTTCCGTCACTCATTCACATAAAAAAAAAAACATATTATGAATGCAAAAGTGACTTTGTTTGATACGCTTTCACGCCTAAACCACTCAACCGATTTAAAAAATTCTCTCACTGATAGAAAGCTACATTATCAGCGAGTAATATAGGCTATATTTTATTCCTGTATTCCTACGGGAACGGGAACTACACGGGTGAAACCGCGAGGCACAGCTAGTTAAAAATATATTCAAAAATAGTGACGTTACCATGTATTTCTTTAAGAATTCAATGGAACTAAAATATTTTGACTTTGACTTTGACCTTCGTTTCGAGTCCCAGCAAGTGCACACCGCACGAAGATCTCCGAGATGTATTGTCAATCAGTATAGCCGGTAACGGCATCTTAGCGTGCCCTCAAAGCACGGAAGCGCTCATAAAAAATGCCCCTTAACGGTCACCCATCCAACTACTGACCAGGCAGAAAGTTGCTTAACCTACATGATCGGTGAAGGACTAGGCAAGTTTTACCGCAACTTAATATTATTTAATTAATAAGTATGGCTTATTCTCATATGCCAAGTTTGACGTTAAGTACTTATGTAGGTACGAAGAATAAGGCAAATTGAGACATCCATGTAGTCGGGTATGAAAGTAAGTCCTCACATAACACGTTCGGACAGGTTTCGACGTGTCTTTCTTTGCAATGAAACCATTAGTTCAAGGTGCGAAAATGTTTATAGAGCAGATTAGAAAAAAAACAGTACTAGGTAAATGTATTCTATCAGTTATCTAGTTCCCTAGGTAAATGTATTCTATAAGTCTAGTTCCCATATTACAAGCTATGCTTAGTTTGGGGCTAGATGGCACTGTGTGAAATGTCCATGAATATTTATTTATTTGTTTGTTTAACTTTATGTTCGCAATTCTCGAAACGGTGACGGAAAACATCGTGAGGAAACCGGCATGTCTTAGAACCAAAAATTTGAAGCCATGTGACATCTACCAATCCAGATTGGGCTCCCGAGGGAGATCAAAGCCCGTACCGTACCAGCCTCTAATGTTCCCACTGCAGGGACACCGGCCTACTCTCTATAATTGAGAAAGAATGGGCTCTGATCTACCACGGGAGCCCAATCCGGATTGGTAGATGTCACATGTCGTCGAATTTTTGGTTCTAAGACATGCCGGTTTCCTCACGATGTTTTCCGTCACCGTTTCGAGAACGTGGTATTGCGCACATAATTTTTTTATAACTCATTGGTTCCGTGTGGGTTTGAACCAGCAACCTTCAGATTGAAAGTCGGCGTCTATGCCCCTGGGCCACCACGCTCTCAATCAAAGCCCATTCACTCTAAATTATCGAGAGTAGGCCGGTGTCCCTGCAGTGGGAACATTAGAGGCTGGTACGGTTGTTTTATTTGCTCTGTGCCAAAGAAAACGTTTATGGAATGACAACTCGCGTGCCTATCTTGATTCGATACTTTTCAGAATCGCGCATCTCCGATTAAGATGAGTATCAAACACATGCCCGTTATTACGAGAG
Organism: Aplocera efformata; assembly: GCA_921293045.1. NCBI lineage: Eukaryota > Metazoa > Arthropoda > Insecta > Lepidoptera > Geometridae > Aplocera > Aplocera efformata. Next base: position 8,605,604 of record OV121057.1, read on the forward strand.
TATTTAAAACTGTTGTTATTATAATTCGATAGTTATATCCAAGAGGGAACCACTTGCTGGTATCTAGTTGTTATATTTTTATACTTACCTACACTTTTTTTTAATTTAGATTTTTGGGGGGTTCTGTTGCTCGCGTCCGTAGGTGTGTACCCTTTGATTCCAAAAAAATGGATACCCCAAAATACTTTCGCGATCCCACTGCAAGTCATTGTAACCTATGAGATGAAATATATACAAATAATACCACCATGAAAAATTTATACAGAATCTAGAAAAATATAAAACAGAATCTTGGGTTGCTCGCGTCCGTAAGTGTAGGTCCCTATAATTCCATACACGTACCCCCTGGGTGGTGCTAGAGGAGTAACCAAAAGTAGCAGTAGAACTTGTGCCAAGTTCGTCCGGAGAGGTACTGCCACCACACCTGGAATCTGCCGCCAAGGAGTAGTCGTTGCATTACTGTGTTCCGGTGGAAGGGTATGTGCCGGTGAAATCACATGCGCATGAGACGTATCATCCCCGTCTCGGGTGATGGACGCAGCATAGTGAATGCGACTCAGTAAAGATTTGGATCTCATACTGAGTCGCATTACTGTTGTCATGGGCGAGGGTCGCCACTTACCATCAGGTGGGTCATCTCTCTGCACCTACTTTTATGAAAAATAAGTATTTAAAAAGTAAACGAGACTACTGAAAATGATTCGATGGGACTTACTTAATATCTCAGTTGGTAGCCCTAACTTCTGCGCTATAGATTGTGGGTTGGATTCCTACCCAGGACAAGTATTTGAGTGCCAAACATAAATGTTTGTTTTGTATCTGGGTGTTAATCTTAATATATATAAATTACGTGTCACGATGTTTGTCCGCGACTCCTAAACTACTTAACCGATTTTAATCAAATTTGTACACCGTGTGCAGTTTGATCCAACTTGAAGGATAGGATAGCTCAAATTATAATATCGTATGACAAAAACGTTAGCCACAGCAACGCGTGGCCCGGTCAGCTAGTATTTATCATATGTATGTATTTACAAAAAAAAGTTGTTATCTGGTTCCCATAGTACAAGCTATGCTATTTTGGGGCTTAGGTGGCGGTATACGAAATGTCCTTGAATATTTAATAATTTTTTTTTATCTACTAAAACTTGTCGTTGTAATTAATAAAGTTTATACAATTATAATTGTTTAGAATTTTATTTATAGCGTGCTTCTTGCATGAATCGTCCTTGTGGACAGGAAATCGGTCCGGTTTGCGCGCGAGCGCACATTTTCGCTACTTATCGAGTACGGTTGGTAAAATAATTGGAAAACAATTAAGTTTTTTTATCAGTTTCTGGCCATGTTTAGTCTTTTTAGTCTTTATAGAATATATCTAGCAGGTAGAACATAATGATGATATAAAAATTTTTAATTGATAATTTGAGTTAACACCATAAGTTCAACAGTAATGAAAAATAACTTATTGTTATTAGTATTTAAAAATATGTTATAATAAAAATTGTAGTCGTTTAAAGTAACCAGATGTCGGTACGGTAACAATCACTGCAACCTAAATGTCAACCTGTAATATCAGATGAGATCAAGTTTAAGGGTTGTCGCCGTTTAAAACCTACGGTGCCACAGACATACACACGTAGCGGTTAAACTTATAACACCCTCTTTAAACTCTCTATACACATACGAGTATGAACACTGTAAAGGTATTGTAATATGCAGAAGTCAATATTTTCTAGGCTAAAAAGAATTTCTCCTATTATAACGGCACAAGAATAATAAGCAAGTTTGCATCTGAAGTACTATTTGTGAAACTATTTGGGAAATTATATTTGTTGTGCTATCCGTACCTGAGCTAACAAGTAGTATCATTTCGCGAGTTTGCAACTAAAGTACTAATTCTGGAATTCGTTGGGGAAAAATATATTTGTTTTGCTATCCGTACCTGAGCTAACAAGTAATATCATTTCGCGAGTTTGCAGCTAAAGAACTAATTCTGGAATTCGTTGGGGAAAAATTATATTTGTTTTGCTATCCGTACCTGATCTAACAAGTAGTAACATTTCACGAGTTTGCAGCTAAAGTATTAATCCTGGAATTAGTTGGGGAAATTATATTTGTTTTGCTATCCGTACCTAAGCCAACAAGTAGTAACATTTCACGAGTTTGCAGCTAAAGTACTAATTCTGGAATTCGTTGGGGAAAATTATATTTGTTTTGCTATCCGTACTTCAACTAACGAGTAGTATCATTTCGCGAGTTTGCAGCTAAAGTACTAATTCTGCAGCGAGCCACCTTCATCACTCATCGCGCGATAAGAACCCACGGGCCCTTTCATTAGCCGACAAAAGCCCGTTTTGCACCTGGGACTCGAACACGTGACCCTTACAGGGCAAAATATGACACCTTTTTAATATTAAAATAAAATAAATGCAGACGACGTGAATCGCGAATCATCTGAAACATAAAAAAAATATTTTATAAAACGACTAGCGACCCGCCCCGGCTTCGAACTGTTAGTAGAGCATCAGTATCGTATCAGAAATATAGTGGTTACATTACTGTGTTCCGGGTGTGGCTACCGGTGAAATCACATGTGCATGAGACGTATCATCCCCGTCTCGAGTGATGGACGCAGCAGAGTGAATGCGACTCAATAAATATTTGGATCTCATACTGAGTCACGCGCATTACTGTTGTCATGGGCGAGGGTCACCACTTACCATCAGGTGGGTCCTCAGCTCGTTCTGTTACTGATTCACATAAAAAAGGAAAAAATGGAGCATAATCGATTTTGGAAGAGTATTTACAATTTTTGAAAATATTTTTTATTTGGAATCTTGGTGCGTGACTTGATAGAAACAAATCGATGGAAAATCGAAGTTTTTGAAATGATCATAACATTACTTTAAAATCAGCGCTAGCGCCGTATAGTTCGTGTGGATGTCTCAATTTTTATAAAACTGAGTTATTAATTGCTTTCATCTGTGTTACTGTGAATATATTTGAAACGAGTCTTGACATTTTGTTAAAAATTTAATGATTTTTTATCTCGCTAATTATCAAATTATTATCTATGTTTTATTAAAAATCAATTAGAAATTAGTCTACCAAATATCATTATTATTTATATTTCAATTCACTCTTATATTTATTTATTTACACATAAAAATTAAACAAAACATAAAGAAGAAAAATGTAAAAATTACAACAGAAAATTTTGATCGTGGGACAGGGTGCCAATTATCTATTGAAATTTTACACGATATAGAGCGCACTGATTTTCATTCTGAAGGTCGCTGGTTGAAACCCAAACGTGCACCGATGAGTTTTTCACTTGAAAAATGTATGTGCGCAATACCACGTTCTCGAAACGGTAACGGAAAACATCGTGAGGAATCCGGCTTATCTTAGAACCAAACATTCGAAGACATGTGACATCTACCAATCCGGATTGGGCTCCCGTGGTATATCAAAGCCCGTGGTATATCATATTCCGCATGCATGAATATTGGCATGAAATTAAAAGACGCAATCTTTGCCTACCCTTCCAGGAAAAAGGTGTGGTATTATATATGTACCTACCTATATTTTACTTGAAACGTCTGTATTAAAACTTAAGCAGCAGCATAGCTCATCTCACATTGCCAACTTTCTAAGTATTACCCATTTGTAATTAAACGCATTACTGCACTTCAAGCTGTAAGTCGGTTAATTATTACCAAAAAACAAACGTAAAACATTACTGAGGAAAATCCAAGCAAAATACAAACAGTGGTTATAAATTATTGTTTTGCTCTGTTTAATAAAATCCATCTTGAGTGACTTTTTAGTAGCAGTAAAACTTGTGCCAAATTCATCCGGAGAAGTACTGCCAATACTCCAGCGGAAGCGTGTGGGTGCCGGTGATATTAAAAGTGCATGAGACGTTAAATCACCAAATATTGAATACCGAATATGGTCTTCTTATACTTCTGTAGGAAAGGACCGTGCTAGGACCGTATCAGGTGTGGTGGCAGTACTACGGATGAATTTATTTTCGCAACACATCATCTCAGGATCTCTAAGAGGTCCTCCTCACGTACGGATGAGACAAATACAGTTATTGAGGTTGGTATTAATAAGTTTTTACTTTATCATTCAAACTTTTTTCCTATATACGGACTATAATAATTTTAATTTACTTTCTTAAACAAAGAAAGCATAACTCGCCGGTGAATTAATTGAATAACGACTCGTAAAACACTGGTATTAAATATACTACGTCTTGCTGTTTTTATTTAGTTTCTGATAAACACACGCAATAACAGAAATAAACGGAATAAAAAAAGTATATCGATATCATAAATTCAGTAGCAACGCATTAGCGGGTAGAACGACACGACCTTTGCCAGAGATAAGAGAAAATAATAAATATTAAAAAAATAAGCCGACACAGGCTGAAGCGCGCAGTAGTTTGTATAGAAGTGTCAAAGTGACAAGTGAAGTTGCACGCAGATGCGCACGCCAAACACGTTCGGAATTCAAAAGTGTTCAGCCGACGCGTAATTACTTATATGGAACAAGGGACTGATTTAAAAATCGAATAATCTGTTTTTTTTTTTTTCATTCCTCAATCTTTGGTGAACGTTTGTAGTGAAATTTCTATGGGACCATCTGTGAGGATTTGGATCTCTTTGTTTATATAATAAGGTGTACTTTCAAGGTGATTTTATAGGAGTTTCATGGCATAACTTCACCCATAAATAAGAATGCAAGTATAGAATTCGGGTTTTTAGATTTTTATTTAAATCACTTGTTCCAATTTATTGCAACAGTCTTTGATTAAATTATAATAACACAAATATAAATAAACCTAGCAAAATAAAAATGATGATTTAAAAGTCTGATAAGATATTAAAGGAAAGAAATACCAAAAAGTAAATATTTTATATTGATTTAGTTTCCCGCGTCCGTAGCAGAGTACCCTTAGAATCCCTATACATATGGAAATCCCCCTACACCTGGGTGCGAAAGAAGCAACCAAAAGTAGCAGTAGAACTTGTGCCAAGTTCGTTGGGAGAGGTACTGCCACCACACCTGGAATCTGCCACCGAGCAGTAGTGCTCGCATTACTGTGTTCCGGTGAAAGGGTGTGGGGTGATGGACTCAGCAGGATAAATACAACTCGGCCTAAGATCCAAGTCTTATTCTGAGTTGGACTGGTGTTGTCATGGGTCCACGCCCATGGTAACCACTTACCAGCGGATGGGTCTTCAGCTAGTTCCAACACTTACTCGCGTACAAAAATATGGTACGGAATAAAAATATGTTTTTTTTTTATTATAACACTTTCGTACTCCATTCAACCCTGAAGTAGAATGCGTCGCTCTGTGAGTTTATTTCAACGAATGGTGTTAAGTTTTGATAAATTTAAAAGTAATTCATGTTTTGTTTTTTCTGAAACAATGATAAGCTTAATCTTTAGTAACGTTAATGGCCGCGAAATCATTATTTAAATAAAATGGAAAACCTATTTTGTAATGTTAATTTGATAGATAAATTAACAACCATTTTTAGGTCTGTTACTGACCGCCGTCGTTTTGTAGGGAATTTATAATCCTACTGATATTGTAAACGCGAAAGTTTGTAAGTATGGATGGATGTTACTCAATCACGCCAGAACGGCTGAACGGACCTGGATGAAATTCGGCAGAGAGATAGATTATAGTCTGGAATAGCACATAGGCTACTTTTGATCCCTCAATAATGTACGGTTCCCGTAGGAAGTCCAACCGGGGGTAACACTTTATTTTACCAGCCTCTAATGTTCCCACTGCACGGACACCGGCCTAATTATAATTGAGAGTGAGCTCATTCACTCTCAATTGTCGAGAGTATATTTTTATCTTTTTCTCCATTTTTTTTTTAATATACCTGATTTATTTTACAGATGGCTCCGTCTCTAATGTTCCCACTGCAGAGACACCGGCCTACTCTCGATAATTGAGAGTGAATGGGCTTTGATATACCACGGGAGCCCAATCCGGATTGGTAGATGTCACATGTCGAATTTGTGGTTCTAAGAAATACCGGTTTCCTAACGATGTTTTCCGTCACCGTTTCGAGAACGTGGTATTGCGCACATATTATACATTTTTCAAGTGAAAAATCTCATTGGTCCACGTGTGGGTTTGAACCAGCAACCTTCAGATTGAAAGTCGGCGTCTATGCCATTGGGCCACCACGCTCTCACAATGGCTCACCACTTCAAAAACCTGAAATTTAACTTATTACTAGCTATGACTCCGTGGCTTAGTTGGTAGCCCTGCCTTCAAAACGAGGGGTCCCGGGTTCGATCACCGCCGGGGCACACTTTGTGTGGTGAGCATGAAGTTGTTCTCGGGTCTTGGGTGGTTGTCTTGGTAACTGCAGTGTAGTACAGAGTTTTTCTATATTTATACCTGAATATCCTTCACTTAACAAAAAAACCAGTGTTTCTTTGTGTAATTCTAAACAGTTCCTTGAAACGGACCAATTATAATATTTTCCTATAAAGAAATCTTTCGCGGTGAATTTTAATTGTATGCATTTGCGTAAGTTTTAAGTTTTTTGACGTGCAACTAGCAACGTTTATAAATGTTTAACTAATTATATGCAATCATAACACAGGCCTTGGGAATAATAGTTGAACTAAATAGTATTTTTCATAGCTAGATAATATCTAAACGATAAACCGTTTGTTATGTATTAATTTTTAAATAAATAAACGTTTTCACACTCATACCTCTGCACTAGGATTCCCTGTATCGCAGATGACATGGACAAACACATAAACAAACACCTCAGACCTGAGACCTAATTAAATGCTCAACACAAAGTGTACCCCGGCCGTGAATCGAACCCGGGACCCCTCGCTTCGAAGGCAGGGCTACTACAAACTAAGCCACGGAGAAGTCAATATTATTATCCTCAGCTGAAGCATTAAAAACAACGCCTCATTAAATTTTCATAGAGCACAGTAATAAATTTGGCAGATGACAAACCTTTAACCAAATGTGGTTATGGGATCATAATTAATGTTTTAATTATACCTGCATTAAATTATTATCGTGTTGCTATATAAATTAATTATCCTTCATACGAATAAGCGAATTAAATTGATTAAATTTTACACCTGCGTATATTTTAATGATATATTCAATACGCTGACAGCTCAGAATGTGTACCTACTGTATGTACGTAGTACTCTATAAGTACTTCTCGAGATGATCCTTTTTATACGTCGTAAGTGACGGGACGAGCTGAAGGCCCACCTGGTATTAAGTGGTTACCTCCGCCCATAACAACAGAAATACGACTTACGTCCTTCCCGACCCAAAAAACTTTCAAAATGATTATTTAAACTTTCAAATAGCACATATTGATCAGAGGTCCAGTTGCTCTCGTCCGTAGGTGATGATTTTTTTTTACCCTTTGATTCCCTACACGTACCCCCTGGCTGGTGCTAAAGGAGCAACCAAAAGTAGCAGTAGAACTTGTGCCAAGTTCGTCCGGGGAGGTACTGCCAACACATCTGAAATCTACCGCCAAGCAGTAGTGGTTGCATTGCTGTGTTCCGGTGGAAGGGTGTGGCTGCCGGTGAAATCACATGCGCATGAGACGTATCATCCCCGTCTCGGGTGATGGACGCAGCAGGATGAATGCGACTCAGTAAAGATTTGGATCTCATACTGAGTCGCACGCATTACTGTTGTCATGGGCGAGGGTCACCACTTACCATCAGGTGGGCCCTCAGCTCGTTCCGTCACTCAAACACATAAAAAAAATGTCCCATAACATACTATGATAATATCGCATTCGACTTAAAACATGTATTCTGAATTTAAAAACAAAGCAAAATAAAACCTCCTTTGACGATAATTCAAATTTATAACAAGCCAGCATCAATATTGAATTCACTCTCGTTTTCATAATTTCTTGCAACAATGAAAAGGCTTCTATGATGACCTAGGTTCACAAAAACGTCTAATGCTTTAGACACAAAGAACGGTACATAATTCCATCATAATAGGCGGATAGAGCCTCCGAATCCTGGGCATCGCGTGACGGACGAACGAACGGACAAACTTACTTATTAGTTGATTAGGTTCACGGAAATTCCGCCCGGTGGCTGGCGCAGTAGAGGTTAGGAGTCGACAATTCAAGGTTGGCGCTAAAACATTGCGATTATTTGAAACGAGTAAATGACATCTGGTAAACTTCGGCTATGGCTGGTTACCCATTCAACCACTGACGAACACATTCAACCATGTCGAATTGCCAAACCATTTGTGTTGTTCCGCCTTGATGTTCGGTGTAGCAAAAAATGCAGGTCTCTTATCTATCTCTTAACGGACGAATTCACCCTCAGCCAAAGATTTTTTTTTATTCTATTGGAGTGATAGGATCAGCTGAAGGCTGATATTAATATCACTTTATCCTCTGCCCAAGTTCTACTACTACTTTTAGTTGCTACCTGGGCACCACCCAGGGGGTACCTGTAGGGAGTCAAAAGGTTCTCACCTAGTGAGCCTGTAATGTTCCCACTGCAGGGACACCGGCCTACTCTGGATAATTGAGAGTAAATGGGCTTTTGATCTACCACGGGAGCCCAATCCGGATTGGTCGACGGCACATGTCTTCAAACTTTTTGTTCTAAGACATGCCGGTTTCCTTACGATGTTTTTCGTCACCGTTTCGAGAACGTGGTATTGTGCACATACCTTTTTCGAGTGAAAAAACTCATTGGTGCTCGTGTGGGTTTGAACCAGAGACCTTCAGATTGAAAGTCGGCGTCTATGCCCCTGGGCCACCACGCTCGCTCAAAAATTAATAAGATCGATGATATATGAAAGTGAGGATTTTGGCGGGAACTATTTTTTTTTTTAATTTTTAATACTGGCCACTCCACGGCTTGTTTGATCTGCCCGGCACAATATTTCGGTCTCATTACGGTGTCAATATAAGATTAGGGATAAGTCCAAATTTCACAAAAACAAGCGGTCAATAAGTGTTTTTTTCGAATCGATTACAAAGAGCCGCAAGTCAAAAAATTAAAGGTACATTGTAAGAGGGCTGCCGAAATATGATTTTCAAAAAGTCGGAAATGTTATCCGGCTTTACATATTGAAAGTATATTCAATCATACCAAAAACATATAATAATATTAGAAATGCGAAAAGTTTGGTTATTGTTATGACTGCCGCTGAGATGAAAGATTCTCATTGAGCTAAAATATTGTAAAAAAATACCAATTAAAACTTATACATGGAGAGGGTAGGTTTATGTAATTATTTGAGAACAAAACTAGAAAATATAGTAACTAATTTAAAAATCGAATAAAGTTCTGACTTTACTGATTATTTTTATTTCCTCTTTCTGAAATCACTTAGTAATTTCAATAAATCCACATTCCAATTATCCAACAGAGAAATTGTAAATTTTTGTACATCTACTCAATTCTCCACCTCAATAGAATTAGTAAATACCCAATGACTCTGGTTGAAATTATTAAATTAATATTTTAATATTATCAATATTAAAGTCGGACTCTTTCCAACACTATTTTATAAATACAATACCCGTCGATGTTTTTTAAACAATACCCAAAATAATAATATGCACCAGTTTGATTGACAGTTTAGAAGTTGAGTGCGGTCGAAAAAAATTGGACAATTCGAACGATTTAAATCGAATCGAATCGAATTAGAGACGATTATCGATGTCTCGGGCATATGTTACGAATTTACAATTTTGAACGATGTTTGTGGTCGGATAAATTGGTTCGGCGAATGATGAATTTAATAAAATAGTTTTTGAGATATTCCTGATTGTATTTGTAAATTATTCTCGAAAATTATGAATTTTTCTTTAATGGTCTCTACTCAAATTAATATTATATTAATATATAGCTATAAAGTGGTGACTGCCACCCATGGATATCTGTAATAAAAAAGGCAATGCCGACGATGACTAGACTTAAGAATAAATTTGGGTATAGGTTGAGGATTCGATTCCCACTCGGGACAAATATTTGTGTGACAAACATAAAAACAACGAAAACAACGTTAACACACTCATACCTCTGCACTAGGATTCCCTGTGTCGCAGATGGCATGGACAAACACAGAAACACAAGACAAACACCCAAGACCCGAGAACAAACTTCATGCTCACCATACAAAGTGTGCCCCGGCTGGAATCGAACCCGGGACCCCTTGCTTCGAAGGCAGGGCTACTACCAACTAAGCCACGGAGCCGTCAAACATGGATGTTTTGTTCTGTGTCTGTAAGTATATATTGTGTGTATTTACAAAAAAATACTATATAAGTATTTTACTGTGATTTGATTCCCATAGTGCCACTTTGTTCATATTGAATACTGACAAATGTCTTCCTGTCTTGATTCACAATTTGATAGTTGGTCAAATGTACCACCATACGACAAAAATTTAAAAAAATATAGATAATGTACTATTCGTTTTAGCCGATTTTGGACTTTCATTGGAATTGGACATTTTCAATGATTTCATTTTCATTGGACTTGGACTTACATCACTCGAGACGGGGCTCGGGTGACGGACGCGGCGGGATGAATGCGACTCAGTAAAGATTTGGATCTCATACTGAGTCGCGCGCATTACTGTTGTCATGGGCGAGGGTCACCACTTACCATCAGGTGGGCCCTCAGCTCGTTCCATTGTTATTTACGCACATAAAAAAGAATTATAAAAATATAGATTCATAAATTGTTATATATTCTAAAAACATATTTTAGTTGGTTCTTGGATGACATCATTTTAAACAATGCTTCACTACGTTAAATTAATAAAAAATTATATAGAGCTTACTGCGTTACTTACCCAAAATTTCCTTTGGAGCACAAGTCACAGGCTGTAGAAATGCTTATTTCTAACTGACCTTTTTTTTTAACTGTTTTAAAGTTAATAGTGTGATCAAAACCCACGTGATGTCAAAAGGTTACCAATCATAAAAAAAATACAAACAAACATACAACGCTAACACACTCATACCTCTGCACTAGGATTTCCTGGATGGCATGGACAAAAGACAAACACCTAAGATCCGAGAACAAACTTCATGCTTACCACACAAAGTGTGCCGGCCGGGAATCGAACCCGGGACCCCTCGCTTCGAAGGCAGGGATACTACCAACTAAGCCACGGAGCCGTAATAGAAATACAAACAACGCTAACATACTCATACTTCTGCTGTAGGATTTCCTGGATGGCATGGACAAACATAGATCTATGTTTGGCCAAACAACTAAGACAAACAACTAAGATCCGAGAACAAACTTCATACTAACCATACAGAGTGCCCCAGCCGGTAATCGAACCAAGAACCCCTCGCTTCGAAGACAGGGCTATTAACAACTAAGCCACGGAACCGTCATGACAAGTTCCTCCAGTTTAACTTAGTTGACAGCTCCGTGGATTAATTATAGTTGCCCTGCCTTCGAAGCGAGGGGTTCTGCGTTCGATTCCCGGCCGGGGCACACTTTTTATGGTGAGCATCAAGTTTGTTCTCGGGTCTTGGGTGTTTGTCTTGCGTTTCCATGTATGTCCATGCCATCCAGGAAATACAGTACAAATAATTTTGGGGAGAAGGTTTAAGGGATACCCGCTGCGTCCTTTGCCTCACCCCACACCCGCCGAATCGAAACAGACATTCGTAAAACGCGTGATTTTCGGCAATTCCGGCATGATTTACCGCGGTGGTGCCGAGGGGGTGCCGAGGGGGTGGGGTGACAGTAAATCAAACGTTTCATATTAACAGACAGACGCCTTTGTTTTAATATAATTTGTTTTTGAGTGTTCAGTTTTGGTGATGTGTCTGGTCGTTTGTAATGGGCTGCTTATATTTGATCTAACAATTTAGAACTGTAGCTCTGTCTGCCGCGCCGCAGGCTGTGGGTTTGATTCCCACCCAGGCAAACAATTTTGTGACGATCAACAATGTTTATTCTGTGGTATTATGTATTGCATGTTTGTATGATTTACAATAAATTGTACTATAATATATATAATATATATATATAATATATATATAATATATAATATATATAATATATATATATATATATAATATATATATATATATATAATATATATATATACTATAATATATAATATATATAATATATATATAATATATAATATATAATATATGTACTATAATATATATACTATAATATAATGAGCTGGGAGAATATTTTCCAAAAAAATATTTATTTTTAATCCAATTTAATTTCCTGGCGGCTCAGACTTGCTTACAAAAATTTATCAACATATTTTTCATATGTGCGCTTGGGGATTTTATTGTTGTTCCCACCACAGTGCCTGTACAGTCTAGAAATCTTCTAATCCGCGTGTGAAAATTTCAAGACGCGGTTGCTAAGGCCGCCATCGGTTGTCCTAGCAACGACATGCGTTGCTAGGTCTCTTCTACTGCAGCGTCCAATTGCAAGACCATCCTATGACGCACCTACGGAATGACGCATGCGTCTTGTTATCAAAACAAGCAGCCGTAATATTTTGACTTTACATTTTTTATGGTTTCAGTGAACATTTTACTTTATTGTGTTTTTAAATTTGTCTTATGTTATTATTTTTGTGAATGTATTTAACTGTTGTGAATGCAGTCCGTGACCCAATCTTGTGATGGTACGTCGAACGCGACCTATACATGTACACAGTGCAACAAATCATTCAAATCTTTAAAAGGCCTCAACATACACACGACAAAAACACACAGGAAATATATTAGCCAAAACAATTCACCTTTAGATATCCATCCTATTATTCCGAGTGCGCCTACTTATGTAGCCAACGATCCAATTCCTTTCCACACATATCTTAGCCATTTGAAAAATAGTATACCCATAGTTAAAAGAATCCCTCGAGGAGCTCGCATAACCGTTGCCACACATTTGTCAAAATTAATCCAGAAATGTTATGTAAGCAATACTACTCAAGACTGGCAGAACCTTTTTTTATTTTCATACAGCACACTTCATATAATAAAAATCGATGAACCAAATTTATCCTTAACACAAAAGATTAAGAATAACTGTGCTGTGAGCTCCTCGCCTTCTCCCGCACCGCTAATCAAACATGATGCCCCTCGTAATCGCAACAAACTCATCGAAAACAAAATCTGTGATGGAGATCTCAAAGGTGCCGCTCGCCTTTTGTTCTCCAACGACGTGCTATCACCAGATACCCCTGACACCCTTCAGGCCTTACGGACAAAACATCCTCCAGCTCCAGTAAACCCATATTTCCTCGACCCACCAACAGCAGGGCAAGCGTGCCTTCAAATTCAAAACAAAGATGTTACGGATGCCATTTTATCTTTTAAACCAGGTTCGGCTGCAGGTTTGGATGGAATCTCACCCCAACATTTGAAAGACTTAACATCGCATTCTGTGGGTGATGCAGGTGAGCAACTTGTAAATTCGATCACTAAATTAATCAACTTTATGTATTGCGGTAATGTCAATGCAGGAATTGTTCCGATTCTTTTCGGCGCGAACCTCATTGCCCTCACCAAAAAGGACGGAGGGGTGAGACCAATTGCTGTTGGATCAACACTACGACGTCTGGCCTCCAAAATTGCTGTTCGACATATTTTACCAAAATTAAATTCGGAATTTGAACCCGTACAGTTAGGCTTCGGTGTAAAAGGAGGGTGTGAGGCAGCCGTCCATGCCCTACGCTCTTTCCTAACTTACGGACAGTCTGACGTTTTGCTCAAAATTGATGTCAAAAATGCTTTCAATTCGGTAAATCGGGATACCCTGCTGACGGAAATAAAACAACATATACCGGAAATATACAATTATCTTCTTCTCAGTTACGCTGATCCAACAAAATTATTATATCGTTCTAATGAACTGTCCTCGGAAGTAGGTTGTCAACAGGGTGATCCCCTTGGACCTGCAATTTTTAGCTTGGCTATAAATCCTATAATCAAAAATTTAAATTCTAAATTCAACGTTTGGTATTTGGACGACGGAACCCTAGGAGGTGATGTGGATACTGTGTTTTCGGACCTTTTTTTGATCAAAAACAAATTTGAAGCCATTGGTTTGGAGCTTAATTTTAGCAAATGTGAACTTTTTATAAATAACTGCAACTTAAATTTAAATGACGTAAAACAAAAATTTAATATTTTGGCTCCAAATATTAAAATAGTTAACAGTAATTCCCTTTACCTTTTAGGTTCTCCAATATTTGATGAATCTATTTCTGAATATATTAATAATTCAATTGCTAAATTTCAAAATTCTGCTGACCGTCTTCTTGAAATTAGTCCACATTATGCACTTTGCATCTTAAAATTCTGTCTTTTCGTCCCAAAATTTACGTATGTGCTCCGTTGCTGCTCCTTTTGGAATCACCCAGATCTTTTGAAACAAGTAGATGACTTAATAAAATTTAGCTTAGAATCGATTCTTAATATGCAGCTGAATGAGCAATCTTGGACCCAAGCATCCCTACCCATCCGTTATGGTGGTTTAGGGATTCGCAAAATTTCCAGTGTCGCTTTACCAGCCTTCCTATCTTCTATACATAGTTCAGCAAATCTCATAAGTAAAATTTTAAAGGCATCCCCTTCAAACTTTGAGATTGCTGGCTTGGAAGAAGCTAGAAACGCTTTCTTAATTGCATGCCCAGGTCAAAATTTTCCAATTTCTCCAAATTCACAGAGGAGCTGGGACGACATAAACTGCAAATTGATTTATGACAATCTTTTGGGCTGTAGTACAGGTTCGGCGCGTGCTAGGATTTTGGCCGTGGGTACGCATGAGGCCGGCTACTGGCTTCACGTGTACCCTTCGTCAAATACAGGAACATTCCTTGAGCCTGACACGCTCCGAATCGCAACCTGCCTACGGCTTGGGGTTCCGGTCTGCGCTCCTCACAAATGTCCCTGTGGCAGTGATGTCGACAAATTAGGACATCACGGACTGTCATGCCAAAAAAGTGCAGGCCGCTTCTCAAGACATGCCGCACTTAACGATATCATACGCAAGTCCCTTGCCACCGTCAACGTGCCAAGTCTACTTGAGCCGACTGGTATTGCAAGAGACGATGGCAAGAGACCGGACGGTATGAGTTTGATTCCATGGAAAATGGGCCGGGTGATGGTATGGGATGCAACCTGTTCAGACACGCTGGCCCCTTCCCATCTACATGGAACCAACAATAGAGCTGGTGCGGCTTGTGAAGCAGCTGAAAAAGCTAAAGCATCCAAATACAGGGGTCTAGGTGCCGAATATGATTTTGTCCCATTCGGTGTCGAGACCCTTGGTCCGTGGGGTCCTAGCGCTATAAGACTTTTTAAAGAAATAGCAAAGAGGTTAGTCGACATCACAGGAGACCGAAGAGCTGGCAGTTACCTCGGACAAAGAATAAGTTTAGCTATTCAAAGGGGGAACGCTGCCAGTATCTTTGGAACCTTGCCTAAAGGGACTCCTTTTAATAATATATGTTAGTTCTTATAGTATATTTTTAAGATTTTAGTTTTAGATTTATTATTGCTTGTAATGTGTAATCTGTGTCTAAATAAATTTTATATAATATAAAAAATATATATACCACGTTCTCAAACCGGTGACGGAAAACATCGTGAGGAAACCGGCATGTCTTAGAACCAAAAATTCGACGTCATGTGACATCTACCAATCCGGATTGGGCTCCCGTGGTAGATCAAAGCCCATTCACTCTCAATTATCGAGAGTAGGCCGGTGTCCCTGCAGTGGGAACATTAGATGCTGGTACGGATATAAGTATGGTATCAGAAATCCGTTTCCAATAGTATTTATAGACTTGACAAGCAAAGTTTGGATTGAAAGAAAGTTGGTATCCATACCAACTGGCCTTTTCTTATTTCTTGAATTGTGTTGAAAATCTATGAAGGATAATGTAGCGGAAGCTGACAGATTTCACCGGCACCCACACCCTTCCACCGGAACAATGTAATGTGAGTGCACCACTGCTTTGCAACAGATTGCCAGGTGTGGAGGCAGTACTGCTCCGGACGCACTTGGCGTAAGTTGTTCTGTTACTTTTTGTTGCTCTAGTAGCACCACCTGGGGGGTACCTGGGAACAATAACATATTACTGATTTAAGAGAACTAAGAAACTAAAAAAATAACATTTAACACTCACGTCCCTCGGATTCCCTGTGTCGCAGATGGCATGGACAAACATAAAAAGACAACACGCACGATCCGTGAACAAAATTCGTGCTCACAAAGTGTGTTCCGGTTGAGAATCGAACCCGGGACCGGTTAAAAGTCCGAAGGCAGCTACTACCCACTAAGCATTAGTAAGTAGTTCATTTATATGAAGTGATCTGTCATTAAATATAATTAGCCACACATAAAGAAATATAGAAGTAGTTTTAACCTTTACGAAAGTTATTGCAACTGTCAGACATTGTATGAAATGTGTGAAGCAACATTTTGTTGTGATTAATCGTTCGTTTTTTTATGAAAACATGAATATTCATCAAGTGAAAATATTAAAATGGATTCATTTAAGTTTGTACGCTTCGGTGCGGTTAGTTCAATAGTTAAATAGTAGTTTTACGTTTTATTAGACTAGCGACCCGCACCGGCTTCGCACGGTTAGTAAAGTCGTATCAGAAACTACCCGTGCGAAGCCGGGATGATTTGCTAGTGTATTATAAATATAAACCTTCCTCTTGAATCATTCTATCTATTAAAAAAAACCGCATCAAAATCCGTTGCGTAGTTTTAAAGATTTAAGCATACATAGTGATATAGGGACAGAGAAAGCGACTTTGTTTTATACTATGTAGTGATATCTAGAAATTTGGGGGGTCTAGCTGCTTGCCGCAGTAGAATACCTTCAGAGTCTACACGTACCCCTTGGGTGCTAAAGGAGCAACGAAAAGTAGCAGTAGAACTTATGCAAAGTTCGCCCGGAGAAGTACTGCCTCCACACCTTGTACATCTTGGCGGCATTGTCATCTGCTGCCATCTGCTGCATCGGCATTGCATCTGGTAGACGTCACATGTCTTAAAATATATAGTTCTAAGACATGCCGGTTTCCATTTTAAAACTATCATGGTTATGAACATTATTATTCGTGTTACCGAGATATTTACCATGATCTGTGAGTTTTGTTGATATGTCTGCCAATGATTTTGCACACTCCACTTCGCAAAGACTTCAGTTTGCCCGGGACCATGACGCATGTAACTGCTTCGAAATATCGGGAGTCAACAAAACTCACAAATCATGGTAAATATCTCGGTAACACGAATAATAATGCCGGTTTCCTCTCTTTTTAATTCACTGTTTTGAGAACGTGGTATTGCGCTCATAAACTTTTCAAGGATGCCATGCCCCCTTTTTGGTAACATAAAACCTGATATGAAGCTTTCTCAAAGATGCTTTATGATTAATACTTAATTTATAATTAATCACTGGCCTTCTGCGCTGATAGTCCTGGGATTCCCACTCAGGACAAGCATTTGTTTGCCGAATATACAATAAATGTTTACTCTGTGTCTGGATGTTAACATGAGCCAGCGACCTTCAGATTGGAAGTCTGCATCTATGTCCCTGGGCCACCACGCTCTGCCAAACATTTATTCTTTCACAAATATATAAACAAGATTTAATATATTCTATTCGTCTATAAGGTTCCCCAAATCACTTCTGTTTCAGGGGACCCCATAAAAACAAAGTTGTAGTTTTATAAACCATAATGTTTAATGTCTGCAATAACTTCGTCGTACCGTTTGCGCAGTAAAATAGCTTGTAATGCGTTTTATTGTGTTGCCAACAGCCAACGCAGAACAGCTGGGTAAAGTTTGCATTACTAGCTACGAATACGTCCCAATTTTCTTTTCACTTTACAGTAAGGTCCACAATAGCACAAATAAATTTGGTTTTGTCAGTGCGCACATAAGTTACGTCGCAAGCCAGATCTAAACTTTATCTCAGATATATGATATATTTATTATTGCTTGTAATATGTAATGTGTGTCTAAATAAATAAATAAATAAATAAATAGATTGAAAACGAAAAACTTCGCCATTACCACCACTGGTAGCAACTGAGATTTTATTTCTCAATTGACACCAGAAGTCTCAACTGGGAATAGACGCGCTCCGCAATGTTACATTACGAGTTTTTTTTTAATGTGATTTAGTGACGGAACGAGCTGAGGGCCCATCTGGTGGTAAGTGGCGACCACAGTAATGCAACTCAGTATAAGATTTGAATTTTACACTGAGTCGCATTCATCCTGCTGCGTCCATCACCCGAGACGGGGATGATACGTCTCATGCGCATGTGATTTCACCGGCACCCACACCCTTCCACCGGAACACAGTTGCTATCACTACTGCTGGCGGTAGATTCCAGGTGTGGCGGCAGTACCTCCAGACGAACCTGGCAAAAGTTCTACTGCTACTTTTGGTTGCTCCTTTAGCACCACCCAGGGGGTACGTGCAGGGAATCAAAGGTACACACCTAAGGACGCGAGCAACTGGACGCTTTTCTTCCTTGTTCTCTCCCATTGACGGTCGGGTAGGGATAGACGGTTTTTTTTTTTAAATCAGTTACTTGTTTATTAAGTAAGTGATCCAACTGTTCTAGAGCACTGTGCGTTAACTTACCGCAGAGATTTATTCACCAATTATCTAGATCAATCGCATTGAATTTTGAGTAATTAATTATTTTTTATGCGATTACGATTTCGGAACGCGTTCAAACGGGTTCATGTTTGGTCCTTCGAACTTTTCGAAGGCCCGCAGCGGTGGAACATAAAATATCTTACTCTTTACATTTTATAACAAGCATAACTATCTAAGACTATCGATGCATATTTTGTGCATGTAATGTGCCTATGGAGCACCCATGACAATGGATGAATGGATGGAATGGAAAAATACAGAAACACAAGACAAACACCCAAGACCTGAGAACAAACTTCATGCTCACCACACAAAGTGTGCCCCGGCTGGGAATCGAACCCGGGACCCCTCGCTTCGAAGGCAGGGCTACTACCAACTAAGCCACGGAGCCGTCAATTGTATGTCTTGGGTAAGAATTGAACACACGACCTACAGACCTACCTACAGTTTATTCAAGACAAGAGAGAGTGATTAGTATTTAATCTACCACAGAAGCCCAAAGGATTGGAATATGTTAGATTAAATCAATGTTTTGTTTCTAGAAATATAACTACTGGTTACGAATGATTTCCTTCACAATCCTTCAGCCTGTAGAAGGTGCAGGTGAACAGTAGTCTACATCATCTAAAAAAAAAACTCAAAAAATACATAATATTTTACAGAATTTGGTTTTAAATCACGGTTATATTATAAAGGCAAAAGTTTTTATATGTGCATGTGTGTGTGTGTGTATGGGTGTGTGTGTGTATGTGTGTGTGTGTGTGTGTGTGTCTCCATCACGCCCAAAAGGCTCAATGGATTCACAAATTCCAACATTTTAAACACCAGTGAGTTTTAATTCCCAAGAGCTTTAGACAACAAAGGCATGAGAACCAATATACACAAACGGAACTAACAAGGGGCTGTCTGTCTGTGCCGACGGCCTGGGGGAAAATGCGAAAACTCGCCCTGCGCGGCCATGTTGTGACGTCACCGATAACCGCGCGGCCGGATTAAGGAACACCTGGAAAATTGTTATTATTAATGAATATAAACCTAAGCCGTTATATTCGAATCCATTCACGAATATAGTCTGTGTTCGCAAAATGTTTAGTGTTTTTAATTCGGTTTGTTTCCGTATTTTGGTATGAAAATATTAAAAAAAAATATATAATAATTATCTTATTATGTATTTACCATTTTACCTCCAATTTTTATGTTTGTTATTACCAAAATAAATAAATGTAGGTTAGGTACCTTACTGTTTTATTCGTAATTCGTAATTCACTTATTTTATTTTAACTTTTAACAAATATCAAATTTTAAATGTACTAAGTGTACATTTAAAATTTGATATTTGTTAAAGTGTCGGGGCTAATGGTTTTAAATCTAGTTAGATTACAATTAAAAATGAAGCATATTGATCCATGAAATAACTGATTAAATAAATATGACTTAGTATTCTTTAAATAACGTATTTTGTTAACTAAAATACTTTTTGAATGTAAACTTCCTATGTAGAAATATTCCTATGGTAACAAACCATCCTGACTCATACCTCCAACTAAAATTAAATAAGAGATAAAAACTTTCGGCGATGCACATCGAAATGCCAACTATCTTCTGAAACGTCAACTCAACAACTGACATCGCGAAAGTGAAAATAAAAAAAAATAACTGAAAATAGTAAAAATCAACTAAGTCCGTCCCCGTGTGGCTTTTGATGACGACGTGGGGTTGTGATTGGTGGGTTGGGGCTTGAGGGCGTGGTGGAGATAAGCCCCTCCCACCTCTGCTAGGGGTCTCGGAGATTCGAAGTCCACACGTCAAACGGCGCTTGCCGCTCGCGCCACGCGACGGACGGATCATAAAAAAATAACCTAGAATACACGTGTAATTCACTTTAGTGCTGTTTAGTAAAGTGCGCGTAACAAGTGAAGTGATAATTTCATGCAATGACATCTAGTGGCGAATTTTGACATCTGTTATCAGTGAACTTTTCGACATCTTCCAATTAGGATTCCCGTAGTATTAGGACAGGCTCAAGTGTTTCTTCCAAAAAAGTGGAATTATATGTAAATTTTATTTCGAATTGGGTAAGCTGTGAAAACGACTAAATATCTTCTAATATCCAAATTCCTGCTAATTATTCTGTGACCAATTTAAAGTTGAACAGTTCAGTTTTCCGGCGGCAGAAATAATTGCCAACAATTATAAACAGTAATTACGAAGATCTATAAATCAGTCAATTTAGCGGAATCCACGATTGCTTAAACTAGCTGAATACCTTTCAGATATTAAATATTTGTTCTGGTGGTGAATGACACTTGTCAAAAAGTCATTTGACATAAAACATTTTAGTGACAGCAGTGAGTGAAACCCAGTGTAGTAAGAAAATTTTTTCCCGTCGAAAATAGCCTTCAATTAAAGTGCTGAAAAAATATCACAGTGCTTCTACATCAGATTCTATAACCACTTTAGTACTTATTTGTATAATTTGCACTGTTATCACAAAATTGCCGCTTTTCCAATGCAGCAGAAATTCAATTCCGATGCCTTTGTTTCTTACTTTGACAGTGTTGCATTAAACAGGTACCTGTCAACCTATTAAGTACCTTCTCCTTGCTAAAGCATCACTATACCAAATGACCGTGTTTATACGAAACGCATAGATTATACTATCTGTCCTGTGATAATTCACGGTCAATTAAGAACAAATACCTACCTTCTGGCAACAGTGTAAAAGTGACAGTTTGAAATTGTAAAGCGACGCGAAATTTGGTTGTGTCGCTAATGAATATAGTGGGAAGAAATACCGCGTATCCAAAGACAAAACAAGTTTAATTATATGTCTCATATGCATGTTTTCGGTGCAGTGAAAATACAGACAAAGTTGAGATTGTGTTGCGTCTCCGTCAAATGCCAATAAAGTCACTTTGGACATAAAAGTAAAGAAAGTGGCACATCAAAGTGGTGATCGCGCCTCAGTCACGCAATCAAAGTGATATCCGTCAAAATTGCCGAAGACTAAACCTCACTTTGGACATAAAAGCAACTAAAGTGTCACATGTCAAAGTGATATCCGTCAAAGTTGCCGCAGACTAAGTGTCAGTGGACGAAATTGGAACAGTATCGTTAAACAGGGTGGTAATCCCCGTGACACATGCCACTCTAGTGGTTCCGACACGGTGCCGGAAGCCGTCAAAATAGCCGCAGACTCGAAGCTGCAGCTGTGCGGCTGGGGCGGGCAAGGCTACGCTCTTGAGGGATGCGTGGACAATGGCTTGCTCCGACCGCCGCCGCCACATTCCAGCCAGCTCGGCACCGTATACGCTACCAAGAGAAGGAGGAGGAATGGCAAAAGGTGAGTCGGTGCAATGGAAGGGAGAGCTTGCCGGTCAATTTGTGCCTTCAATCCGAAGGGCCGTGTCAGCCTCTAATGTTCCCACTGCAGGAACACCTACTCACGATAATTGGGAGTGAATGGGATTTGATCTACCACGGGAGCCCAATAGATGTCACATGACATCGAATTGTGTGGGTTTAAACCAGCGACCTTTAGCTTGACAGTCGTCTGTGCCCCTAGGCCACCACGTTCTCCGAAGGTTGCTGGCTTTTATAGATTACTAGCTGCGCCCCGCGGTTTCACCCGCATAGTTCCCGTTCCCGTGGAGAATACGGGGATAAATTGATTTTATTTTTTTCGTTAATTTTCCAATGTTTTAATAGTTATTCTGCTATTCGGGACGGAAACAAATCCAACAAATCAAAAACCATGGCAATCGGTCCAGCCGTTCTCGAGTTATAGGCGTTGTAACAAACACGACTTCTTTTATATATATAGATTTTATAGAAACCTCAAAAATTGTAGCCTATATGTTATTCTGATGTATAAGCTATATTGTGGTAAAGTTTCATTCAAATCCATTCAGTAGTTTTTACGTGAAAGAGTAACAAACATCCATACATCCATACATCCATACATCCATACTTACAAACTTTCGCCTTTATAATAGTAGTAGGATTCTATCCCTCCTTATCCCGTGTCATGTTATATCTTCTCTTTTTCCTTTGTATCCTATGTAATGTCGCAAAAATATTTGAATGAAACCACGCTCAAAAAACGGTAAAAAGATATTTAATAAAATTTTGGAAATAATTAAAGACATTTTTATTACAATAAATTTTTTATTTTTTATCTTTTGCAATTTTGTTATTATTTTTCTTGGTCGTTTTCAGCGCATTACGCATTTATTATGTCATCACAATATCGACGTTTTCACAAATTTATGTTTTCTAAAACCTAGATAAAAGCAAAAATACATAGCATTATCCACAGGTACTTAAAATTAAAAACTGTCATTGAAATCCTGGACCATTATCAAATGAATTCTCCATGATTGCGCAAGCGCATCACTGAATTGTCATGAAACGAGCCGTGACAACTGTGTAAAGGAAAATAGCAATTATTGTCATAGGTCTATCATTACAATCTGAGACTTTGGCATTGAATAAAAATACAATTTTTGCCAATATACATATTTGCAAAAAAAACGGATGAATAACACATAATTAAAAGTACAAGTTTGGTAAAATTTCTATCCCTTTAAGAGTTTTTTGTTTTGTGTGTGTGGTTTTGTAGTGCTTTTTTATAATAATAAATAATGCCTAATTAAAAAGACAAATATAAATAAAAAATAAAAACACATTATAAAAAAATTATGATAATAATAATAAATTGTTCGAATTTGTTCGATTCTAAAAATTCGAAAAATTTTGTTCGATCAGAATATTTCTATAATATATTAAAGTATGTTTTATTATTTTTTGATAAGACAGTAGTATTTATATAGACACGCAAGTAATTAAGCCATCACTCTAGGCGTGAGCAAATAAAAATTGATAGATAGTTTTATAATCTTTAACTCTTTTAATTAAATTTAACTTTAATTGTTATATAATAGTTAAAAGTCTTAAAACCGCAGCTCTAAACAATTATATAAGTATCTCCAAATACGTTATCAGTTAAAAAAAAAATTAAAAGATCAATTTCACAATAATAGGAATATAAAAAAATATCTTAATCACCGGATACATGAAATGTAACAAAAAATGCAACGACGATTCGTAACAAATCGATTTCAAACAATTAATATTTTGGGAACAACACTATTTTTATCACTCCCATTGATGTGTTGAAATCTAAACTTTGGTATTGGGAGTTTACAGTTGAAGATGCATTGTAACGTTACTCACGGTTATATTCCTGTGGGCACGCTGTGTAACCGAAGATTTAGAGTTTCACTGAAAATGTCCAAGGAAAAAGACAAACTTTAATAAACAAAAATATTGGTACAAAACTTTAATAAATTAACTGAAGCGTTAATGGCGTAGCTTGTTTAGCTATTCTTTACAGATCATCCAAATTAAGCAACTTTCGGCCCGGTCAGAAGTTGAATGGGTGACCAATAGCATGAAATTAAATGAATGATTATCTATAAAACAAAAATAAAAATCACGTTTTTGTATGAGAGCCCCTTTAAATGTTTATTTTATTCTGTTTTTTGTTGTTATAGCGGCAACAGAAATACATCATCTGTGAGAATTTAAACTCTCTAACTATCACGGTTCATGAGATAAAGACAGACGGACAAACAGACGGACAGCGGATTCTTAGTTATAGGATCCCGTTTTACCTTTTGGATACGCAACCCTAAACATCAGTGGCACTCCGGGCGTGGCGACAGAAGTGAAAACAAAAGCAGACTACACTATAGATACATATACAGAGGTGTCGGTAAAGATAGGTCGGTAATTGGTGATTTTGCTATTGAAATTGTTAACTTAATTAGTATCAGAACACTGTATTTTTTCCGAAGAAAATAAAATAAGAGTCGCGAGATCAATGGTTATTTGCCATCTCAAAATATGCCCAACGCGCTCGATCTCGTTAGGGTATGCGACTGTGCTGGGGCCGGGAAAGAATAAAACACCGTTCCCGTAACCCCAGCATAGAAAAGCAGGAACACCAGGGTGGTTTTAGTTGGATCACGCCCGACATAACCGCCCCGTCCTCCCCCGAACGGAGCGGTATAGTAGGTATTTCCACCCTGGGAAAAAGGGTATGCAACTGTTTTCTCACACTTTGAGTGGACCAGTGGTAGAACTGTTGTATTGGGGGAAGGGAACTTAACAGGTGGGCCTAAAGTTAGTCCTATCACTGAAGTCACATAAAAAATAGCTTTTATAACGTCATCTGCTACATAAACACAGCTACATAAACACGGCTACATAAACACTTAATGTTTATGTAGCCGTTGTTGGCTACACTCAACAACTGGTTCCTATAGAAACTGTTGGCAAACCTGATGCAAAAGCTTTACTGAAGTGATTTCACTAACACCTCTTTCAATCGTATTCACTAAACCATGACCAGGCATAATGGACATTCAAAAATTAGTGATGGCCTATTACGCTGATTCGATTAATTTATTAGGGGAATAATGGCCGATGTATCAATTTAATCGATTGCTGGCTGATCGATAATTGAATAGCGGATATTTTGAATTGTAAATCGAATTGGTGAGTGTGAATTTTACGCTTAAAACGGATTTATGTGAAATTCAAATAGTGCCTTTGCATAAATTGTTTATGCTAATGATTTTCTCGGGGTGAACAGTACTTAGGAACAAAATTCAATAATTTTATTCCTAAGATATCAAGGAAGGACATGTACAAGAGAGTGAGACAAAGTTTTTTTTTTCCACCCGTCTTCGGTGGAGGCTGTATTTTTTATTACGTTTGTTACATCAGATCTCTGTCATTTATGAACCGATTTTGAAAACTCTTTTTTAATTTGAAAGGATATGATTTCAGATTGGTCCCATAAAAAAATAATTAAAATCGGTTAAATAGTTTAGTTGTTAAATCAAAATAACTGGAATATGTCATCGAAGTAAACGAAAATGCGTATTTTGATTTCCTGTGACGTTTTCTTCGTCCATTGTATACTAATTTGGATGTTTCCGTTAGGCTTCTGCTGTTTATGTTTACCTGTATTGTGTTCCTTGTAAAAACGCATTTCTTTACAAAAAAATGATTTTCACAGAACCAGGTTACAGGTTATATAATTAATATTTAAAACTGTCAATCGAAAGATCATTGGAGGCTGGGTCGCATTTTTTTTAATGTACTTAAGTTACGGGACGAGCTGACTGTGTTAAGTGGTTAATGACGTCCATAGACAACAGTTATACGACTCTGGCCCTCTCGTACTGAAGCATGAGAAAAGCCAAGTATCGCGTTACGCCCATCACGTTAAAACGTAGGATAAATGAGTTTGTTTCAAAAAATATATTTTGGCGTACTACCATGTCTAAACAATTACACCGTGCACAAACCGGCACGATTACCCCAACCTTTAGCCTTCAACTTACCTCACAGGTTCTTTGTTTCGAAGGCTTTTTACCTCCTGGGATTTTCTCTTAATTTACATGGTATAGTCAAAAAACACCTAGAAGCCATCCCTTTAACTACAGACCATAAGAAAAATGCCAACGGATACATTCTTGGAAAAAATCTAGTTAGTAAATTTAAGTTAACAAAAAATAATCATTGCGCATCGCGTTGCGCAAGTCTCTGAAATGCGGATTTCATTTATTTATTTATCTTTCGACATTAATAATATTAATATTATAAAGCTGCAGTGTTTGTTTGTTTGAACGCGCTAATCTCTGGAACTACTGGTCCGATTTGAATGATTCTTTCAGTATTGGGTAGTCCATTTATCGAGGAAAGCTATAGGCTATGTTTTTTTTTTTTTTCAAAATTAGGGATCCTTAATAAAATTGCTATTTTGTAACACAAGGTGTAAAATCGAAAACCTATTTTTGCGTGCGCTGTTTCCACGGAAACGATAAAAACGCGGGTGAAACCGCGGAACACAGCTAGTTAATAATATACTTGGACAAGTCGAATATAACAATACTACAGTAGTAGTAGTAAGTACAGTTCCTGTGACACATATGCTTACGAATATGTTTACTTGTGTGTGTAAAATTTGACGTGTCCAAATGATACTTGAGATCTAAAGGAATAAACGAGTTTGACTTTGACTTTACAAATATATAATAATAAAATTAAAAAAGACGAGAAGACCAGGTGTACAATATTTCAAATTGAACGAGTGTTGCCGTTGTAAAATTATATAAATATTTCGTACATTTTATATTGTACCACAACTTTTACGCTACGCGAAACTGTCGTTATAACCGAACCCAATACAATGTCATAGACTAAAATATGGCTGCAATAACAATGTCTCACGTCTTGTTATAGTAGCCCTAGGGCAGGACTAGGAATCTAGAAAATCAGACAGTGTAGGCTGTACTCAATATGCTAGATTTTGTGCTACTCAAAGAAATATAATACCTATAGATGTTATACACAGCGCTAGAGAGCGAGGTGGCCCAGGGGCACAGACGCCGACTTTCAATCTGAAGGTCGCTGGTTCAAACCCACACGTGCACCAATGAGTTTTTTCACTTGAAAAGTTTATGTGCGCAATACCACGTTCTCGAAACGGTGTCGGAAATCGTGAGGAAACCGGCATGTCTTAGAACCTAAAATTCGACGGCATGTGACATTTACCAATCCGGATTTGGCTCCCGTGGTAGATCAGAGCCCATTCACTCTCAATTATCGAGAGTAGGCCGGTGTCCCTGCAGTGGGAACATTAGAGGCTGGTACGGTAACACAGCGCTATCTAGCACCAAACTAAGTAAGCAAAATAATACTATGGGAAGCAGACTCACACAAAAATGTATCATACCTTTTATTTTGTATTATTTTATTATACATATAGACATTTAAAACATAAGTAGACGGCTCCGTGGCTTAGTTGTTTGTTGCCCTGCCTTCCAAGCGAGGGGTGCCGGGTTCAATTCCCGGCCGGGATACACTTTGAGTTGTATGAAGGTAGTTCTAGTTGGGTGTTTATGTTGTGTTTGTATTTGTCCATGCCATCTGCGACACAGGGAATCCCAGTTCAGACTGTATGACTGTGTAAACGTTATTTTTTATATGCTCGTTCTACCCAATCCAAAAATCTAAGTCACAGTGTATTCTAAATAATACAGACCGTTATATATAAATCAAATGAAATTGCAGGGACCTGAGACGTAATATCCCCGTCTCGGGTGATGGGCGCAGCGGGGTGCGACTTGGGTCTTCCCATACTTCAGGGAGGACCTAAGTTGCATTGC
This sequence comes from Aplocera efformata, assembly GCA_921293045.1. Classification (NCBI taxonomy): domain Eukaryota; kingdom Metazoa; phylum Arthropoda; class Insecta; order Lepidoptera; family Geometridae; genus Aplocera; species Aplocera efformata. The sequence continues at coordinate 8,633,568 of OV121057.1, forward strand.
TATTGTTACGGGCGGAGGTAACCACTTAACATCAGGTGGGCCTCCAGCTCGTCCTGTCACCTCTGTTATATAAAAAAACCCTTACCTGACCGTACGAAACAGGAATACATGATTTCCATAGGCTATAAGCAATAATTACACTATTAATGCACTGAATGTCACTAAAAAACTTGTCACAAACCATTTCTACATAATGTTGGCGAATTAACGTGCCCGTTACGGGAATTGAACCTGTCACCCGACAGATGTCCTCCAAGGATGTCCTATAACAACGCCATTTATGATTTTATGGACAACTATTACATGGACCTATTATTCACTCCGAGGTTCCTATTCTCATCGTGTGGGATGTCATGTCGATATATATAATAAATAATAATAATAATAAATTATTTATTGACGTTATAAAAAGGGTTACATTAGGTATTGAGAGAGTGGGATCTCTTCTGGTAAGTTTATATAAACCTGTATTAGAAGAGCCTCCTCTTTTCTGCGGTCTGTCGACGGTAACACAATTGAAAAATTAACAAATTAGCATGGGTGCAAGGCATTTTATGAAAGAGAAAATAAAGTTATATAATACATTGTCGTATTGTTCTTTCGATGCCTCAAGGGGTTGGGCTGCTTCGGCAAAATCTTGACAGATTAATAAAAATACTAGTCAAAACTGATTTTAATTTGATTGTGCGTGTATTCAATGTAAATAGCTATTTTGTATGCGCACGAATATGTCACTTGTGTGTTGATTTAATCGTTTAAACGATACTTGAGATCTAAATGATTGAATAAGTTTGAGTGTGAGTTTCCTGTTTTATAGATAAGAGTTAATTAGTTATTCTACAATGATTTAACTCTATTGATTTTGTTGCTTAAACTGACGCGTTTTTCTATCATGGTTTACCTATGAAAAAATAACGAAACTGTGGCCATTATTGAAATATAGTGCATTATAGCGTTACTTAATTTACTTTGTCTTCATAATGAGCATCACTAGAGAACGGGTCCGCCGGTTTGTGTTATTCATCTGTATATGCTACTCCTCCTATCCAGCTCGTGGTCAACTGGTACAGCAGAAGACCTACAATACATCAGACAAAGCGTGGAGGTCGTTTAGTATTAGTCTAAAAAAATTTGAATGCGAGTGTCGACACGAAAAGTATAATTTGTTTTGCTTTGTATGTTAGTGTTACCAAAGGGTTTATTAATATATATTTTTTTGGAAATTCTACGGGCAACGTTGAAGTTTTAAATGGTATTTGTGTATAGGACGCGTATACGAGATCATGATAATCTCTACCAGCGGCTTGATATGGCGGGTGACGTTGAGAATTAGACCATTATTCACTTGCATGCGTAAACCTTGAAAGTATGGGCAATTTCTGCTCATCAACCATAAGATAGAACTTCATTTTGTGTGTTTAATTGAATGGTGAAATGAAATGATCTGATGGAGTCATTTGAGTATGATGGACTGTGGATTAAGTTGCGATAAAATTTTATGCCTATTTTTGTGATGAAGATTTTTATGGGCTACTGGATATAATCGCGTTGATGTAGAATACCCATGTCATTCTGAGACGGGGCTGTAACGCCCTAAGTGCCTGTAATTTCACCGGCCCATAACCCGTGTAGGGAACAAGTATCTGCTTTAAAAATCGAAAAAAATCAATACTTTCAAAGTAGCAAAATACGCAATTTCGTTTACTTGAATGACATCTTTTTTCCAGTTATTTTGATTTAACGAAACTATTGATCAGATTTTGATAAAATTTGTATGGGACCAAATCAAATACTTCCAAATGAAAAAAAATCATAATCGGTCCATAAATGACGGAGATTTGAGGTAACAAACATAAAAAATACAGTCGAATTGAGAACCTCCTCCTGTTTAGAAGTCGGTTGAAAAAGGTTAAATCTGAAATCATATACATACTTCCAAATATAAAAAAATTCAAAAACGGTCCAGAAATGACGGAGATTTTAGGTAACCAACATAAAAAATATAGTCGCATTGAGAACCTCCTCCTGTTTAGAATTCGGTTGAAAAAAGGTTAACGAATACGCAAAATTCTCCCCCCAAAAGGTCGTATCGTATGGACACGTCAAAATTGACAAGCAAAGAGCTCTTTAAGCTCTTAACTTACACAGAACAAGTTACGAATCCCGTTTTCTCGTTTGCCCCAAATGATTTCTAATACATGAATTTTCATAAAGTTTTTTACCAGGAAATATTTAATCCAGAAACGGTTGTGAATTCATAAATTCTTGGATGATTATTCATTTGTTTCCATTACCGCTAGAACATTGCAAAGATGTTGTTTTTACTTGTGTGTCAGATATTTTTTTTTATATGAATACATGATGGTACGAGCTGTGGGACCACCTGGTGGTGAGTGCACCCCGCCCATGACAACAGTAATGCGACTCGGTATAACATTTGGATCCTACACTGAGTCGCACTCATCCTGCTGCGTCTATCATTTGAAACGGGGATGATACGACTCATGCGCATGTGATTTCACCGGCACCCACACCCTTCCACCGGAACACAGAAATGCGAGCACTACTGCTTGGGGATGCTGCATGCTGCTGCCAGGTGTGATGGCAGTACCACTTCGGACGTACTTGGCACAAGTTCTACTGCTACTAAAACCTGCTAATCGTTACTAAACAGACAGAGTTACTTTCGCATTTACTATAATATAATATTAAGTACCAGCTGTGGCGCGCGATTCCACCCGCGTATAACTTAAAGACATTTAGGGTGATGCTAGATATAGTCTTCCTCATGAGTGTGGCTATATACAAAAAGATTTCTTTTAAATCTGAATGTTAGGTCCAGAAATAGCGCGTTCAATCAAACAAACTCTTCAGTTTTGTCGTAGTTGTGTACATGTATAAATAATAATAAATATTCATGTCGGCTCCGTGGCTTAGTTGGTAGTAGCCCTGCCTTCGAAGCGAGGGGTCCCAGGTTCGAATCCCGGCCGGGGCACACTTTGTGTGGTGAGCATGAAGTTTGTTCTCGAGTCTTGGGTGTTTGTCTTGTGTTTCTGTGTTTGTCCATGCCATCTGCGAGACAGGGAATCCTAGTGCAGAGGTATGAGTGTGTAAACGTTTATTTATTTATAGATATTTCGCACACCGCCATCTAGCCCAAAACTCTTTCAATCGTTTCTTCTACCTAGTTAATGGCTACGAATTCAAACTGTCAACGAGGAAAATGTACAATTACATACACATAATTACTGTAATGTGTGTTTGCAATTCAGCTGTCACGTCTGTATCGTGCTTTGCACAATTTTCGAAAACTCTGCAGCTGTCACTGTGTTCCTTAATTGTCAAAAATGTCGGATTACAGTTTTTAGGGTAAGTTATTTTGATTAACAAGAATTAGGCTGTCGCGCTTAAATGGTATTTGACGTTTATATTGTCCGTATATTTACGTGATGACGTCTTGATAGTAACTATCTATTATATATACTAGCTTATACCCGCGGGTTTGATTCTTATCACTAGCTGCGCCCCGCGGTGTTATCCACGGCTTTCTGGGATTTGGTACGAAGTATTTGCTATCCCGGTACCAAATTTCATCCAAATCCGTTGTGCCGTATGAGCGTGAAGGATTAACAAACATACATTACAAACTTTGGCCTTTATATTATACTAGCTGAGCCCCGCGTTTTCACCCACTTAGTTCTCGTTCCTGTAAGAATGTAGGGATGAAATATAGCCTATGTTACTTGCTGATAATGTAGCTTTCCATTGGTGAAAGAATTTTTAAAATCAGTTCATTGGCTTAGGCGTGAAAGTGTAACAAACAAACAAACTAAATCACTTACGCATTAAGCCAAGCACAAGGAGACGTTCCTCGCTCCCTACTTCTGGCCTATCGGGGTCGTGTTCGTCGTTTCCGGGACGCGCCTAAGAAGAAAGTTCCCAGTTAGCGTAGTTTTAAGAGTTATAAATATTTTTCTTAATGTATGTTATTATAGATTAAGGTATTTATCTATGGGTCAATGTACTTATTTTTAAGTCCTTGCCGCCTGAAATAAAGATATATAATTATTATTTCACAGTATTATTTTTATTCTCATTTTATATACATTTTTCAATACAAAATAATACATTATTTATAAAATAAACAGTATAAAAACATTGTAGTAAAAATATATATAAAAACGGACGACCACCGACTGCGGAGTAAGACCCAAGCAGTCGGTGGCTAGGGCTGCAGAGAGAGGATGTATGATATTCCCTTACTAAAATTTGTATGGCCGTTTATTTCTCCTACCCGCAAATCATTCCTTATTCGCGATATCAATTCAACTCAACCAGAAGCTTCCGTACAAAATACCTCTCCCCAATTAGGCGTCATTAACAGCAGGTGATGTAATTACAATTTATCCAGCGCTAATCAAACGTTTTTGACTTGCCTCATACCTCAGTTGATAGTCTCTACCTCCTACGCTGTTAGGTCGTGGGTTGAATTCCCATCTAAGACAAGCATTTGTGTGCAAACAGAAATGTTTGTTCCGTGTATGGGTATTAAAAAAAAATACTATTATATAGTTGTGTATTCTATCAGTTATCTACTTCTCTGTATAAAATAAAATAAATATTCATTGACATATTTCACACAGCGCCATCTAGCCCCAAACTAAGCATAGCTTGTACTATGCGAACCATAACCCGAGACGGGGATGATACGTCTCATGCGCAGGTGATTTAACCGCACCCACACCACCGGAACACTAGAGCACTACATCTTGGTGGCAGATTCCAGGTGGCAGTACCTCTCCGGATGAACTTGGCACAAGTTCATCTACAACTAAAACCTGCTAATCATTTGTACAATTTCGCATAGCCAGTTCAAATGGCAGGTATATATAGCGATGCCACGCCATCTGCGCAGACAGGTGTGTTGCACAGTTTCTACGGTTGGTAATTTATGTGGATAATTTTTAGACCTCCATGAACTTTAAATTTTATGTGGATTGTTGTAAAACGTATCCGACGCGTTGTGTACACTTTTTGTCAGCAGGTGAAGACTTCGTAGGGTATTTGGTAGGTCTGTCTGTCTGTAGTCTGTCCTTCAGTCTGTTTTCTATTGTTATGAACGTAATGTTGTGTTCTGTCACTGACTAAATAAATAAAATGTTTACACACTCATACCTCTGCACTAGGATTCCCTGTGTCGCAGATGGCATGGACAAACACAGAAACACAAGACAAACACCCAAGACCCGAGAACAAGCTTCATGCTCACCACACAAAGTGTGCCCCGGCCGGGAATCGAACCCGGGACCCCTCGCTTCGAAGGCAGGGCTACTACCAACTAAGCCACGGAGCCGTTTAGCATTGATTTGAATCGATAAAAGAATATTTTTTGACTTTTCAACGGTTCTGCAAGGTCAGTACGCCAGTACTATTTCATAAAAGTTTCAGGAACTGTAGAACTCAGCTGCGTGTGAAAAGAACTCCCATTGATTTTTGATTTGCTAAGTTCATTAACATTTTGGCTAAAAGGATTTTGATGAAATTTCTATGGGACCAGCCTGAAAGCATATCCTTCGGAAAAAAAACCAAATTGACCTAATTGTCTATGTTTTTATGTTTGTTAAACATAACATACAAACAAATGCAAACAAATTGATAACTTCCTTTAGAAGTTGGTTAAAAAAATACTTAGTTTTCTATCTGGTAACACTGGTACTTAAACAATATTTTTGCACATGTCCTGAACCTTCGGTGACCTCACATTACTTATGGTTCATTATATATTCATAACACTATTGGCAATGTCATCAATGTTGCCTAGTTAATGCCAAAAATGGTAACTCACAGCTGCTTGTTCAAACTCTTTCAATTTTAATTTGCAATCATCAATGATTAAATTAAAGAATATCGCGTTTTACTTTGTTTAAATGACTAAATTCAGTATACTAGAAAAATGGTAGCTCAGGGGCGCAGACGCCGAATAATTTTAAAGTCAATAGCCGCTGGTTCAAACCCACACGTGGAGAAGTTTTTCACTTGAAACATTCATGTGCGCAATATCATGTTCTAGAAACGGCGAGGAAAGCAATGTGAGGAACCCGGTATGTTTGGTTCTAAGACATGTGACATCTACTAATCCGGATTGGGCTCTCGTGGTAGATGTAAGCTCATTCACTCTCAATTATCGAGAGTAGGTGTACCTGCAGTGGGAATAATAGAGGCTGGTACGGAAGTACATACAAAATACCTGCTAATTACCAGAAATACCACAGTTACATGGTTACAAATACTTGAGCTCAAAAGGAGTTGAGCCGTGACATGAATATTAAACACATCAATAATGTTAATTAAAAAAGCAGTAACTCATTACCGACACCCGAAAGGTGAAAGACAATTATTTGCCTACACTAGCCATGTTCAGCGACTTCGCATGACTTTTTTTTTAATTTTTCTGTACCGTATCAGCCTCTAATGATCCCACTGCAGGGACACCGGCCTACTCTAGATAATTGTGATTGAATGGGCTTTGATCTACCACGGGAGCCGAATCCGAATTCTTCTGTACTAAGTCAAAATAAAAATTTTAATATCCATAGAATTAACCAAAAAAAAAATTCAAAATTCCTTCTAAAAATTAACTTTTAAAATTCTAAGTATTCACTACATGGTTGTCATTAATAAGTTTGGTGATTGATCAATCTACCTTTTACTTGGTAGAATTACAAACTAACACTTACACAAACGTTTGCCTGCACTACGATTTCCTGGGTCGCAGTTGGCATGGACACACAACACAAAACAGCGCCGCACCCACACCCACACCTGGAAGCAATGCGAGTGCACCACTGCTTAGCGGCAGGTTACCAGGTTGTTGTATGTGTTAATGTGGGTACTTTACTTGCCAAACCTTCTTGTCTATTAAATAAGGCAGGTTAAGTAGGGTAGATTTACTTTTTGTAATACGATTGATTCAGTCTTGTTCTGCTACTTAGCACAATACATTCTTTGCAATATTATGTCGTTTTATTGAACTTAACAGTGGCGACGAGGATTTAAAGTGAAAAATGGAGCGTAAACTAGTGAAATTCGGTGAATTCAATGTGCAAACAGACAATTGGGACATATATGTTGATAGACTGAACTATTGTTTTGAGGCGAATGGAGTCTACGAAGATTCCGCCAGGAGGGCTAATTTTTACACAAATTGTGGAGTTCAAGTGTTTGAAACTCTTCTCGCGTTAATTACGCCAAAGAAATCGAGTGACGTGACTTTCAGTGAAATTATATGCATCCTCACTAAACATTACAGTCCAAAGCCCAATGAAATATCAGTGTCATACAAATTCTACAAATGTGATCAACAACACAATGAGAGGGCGTCGGAATACATTGCCCGACTACGTAAAATTAGTGCTGGGTGCAATTTTCCAAATCTGGAACGTATGCTGCGGGATCGATTGGTGTGCGGCATGAGTGACCACAGACTGCAGTACGAGCTGTTGAAGAGAGACAATCTCAAATACGAAGACGTGGTGGACGCCATGTTGTCGGCCGAGAGTGCAGGTCGCGACGCGCACATGATGCAGCGCGTGCCCGCCACGCCGGCGCCGGCCGCTCCAACGCACGCCGAGTACACGACACCGCCGCCGATCAGCACCGCGGCCTTCCCCCTTGAATCTTTCGAACCGATGGACGTGAATGCAGTGAAACCAAAATCGACATTTCGTCTCTGTTACCGATGTGGAGACCGCCACGGAGGCGAATGTCGCTTCATCAACGCCGTGTGCCATTACTGCAAGAAGAGGGGGCACATCGAGAAGATATGCACCGCTAAAAAGAGCAAGGGCCCCGGGAGGGTCAACTACGCGAACAACGAATCCAACACATTGAACGGGATCTACAAGATGGGCGATGCACGCACGCGCGTGCCCGCATATGAATTGCAAGTGTCACTAGACGGGGTGCCCGTCGCCATGGAGGTGGACTCGGGCGCCGCGTTCTCCCTTATCAACGAGAGCACGTGGGCGCGCCTGCGACAGCGCGCCGCGCCGCGCCCGCTGCACACCCGCCTGCGGACGTGGACGGACTCGCCAGTGTCGGTGATAGGACAAGCTACAGTGATGGTGCAGTTTAAGGACATTAAGCGTGAACTGAATATTATTATAGCTAAGGGTTCGGGGCCGAATCTTATAGGCCGTAATTGGTTTGAAGCTCTTGAAATATCGGTCACTGTCAACATAATTTCAGACATTGACATGACGGCTACTAATAAGGTACTCGATAGACATAGTGAGGTTTTTAAGGATGAACTTGGTACCTACCGGGGTGACCCTGTTACGATTCACGTAAAGGCAAACGCGACGCCAAAATTTTTAAAAGCGCGTCCTGTTCCTTTTGCTATTAAAGGTAAAGTTGAGACAGAAATAGATCGTTTGGTGGATGAGGGCGTTCTTCGCCCCGTGTCATTTTCTGAATGGGCAACCCCGGTTGTTCCTATAGTAAAAAAGAACGGCACGGTCCGTCTCTGTGGAGACTACCGTAGCACAGTAAATCAAGCTACGGAATCGGATACCTATCCGATGCCTACCGCTAGTGAGGTCTTCGCTACGATTTCTGGCGGCAAATTTTACACTACGCTCGATTTAGACAGGGCGTACACTCAAGTAGTTGTCACAGACGCTACGGCTCGTCTTTTAACCCTCAACACGTGCAAAGGTCTTTTCACAGTTCACCGATTGGCCTTCGGCGTGAAAGCGTGCCCGGGAATATTCCAGCGATTGATGACTTCGTTGCTTGCGGGCGTGCCTGGCGTCGCTGTCCTGATTGATGACGTAATAATCAGTGGTCACACCATGCCGGAGATGACGCAGCGCCTAGGTACGGTCTTGGAACGCATTGAGAGAGCAGGTTTACGTCTCAATGGAAGTAAGTGTAAATTCGCTAAGGAAAGAGTTGAATTTTTGGGTTTCGTTATCGACGCTGACGGTATACATCCGGCACCAAGCAAGGTGGAATCAATAATGAATACTCCGGAGCCTAAAAATGTCCAGGAGTTACAGGCATTTTTAGGATTATATAATTTTTACGAGAGGTTCGTACCTCACAAAGCCACGGTACTCGAGCCTCTACATAGATTGCTCGACAAGTCTAAGGAGTGGCTGTGGACTGAGCGAGAGCAGGGCAGTTTCGATACTGCTAAACGTCTATTATCATCCGATTTAACACTTGTACATTACGATCTTAACAGGCCATTGGTACTCACTTGCGATAGTTCGGAGTACGGTGTGGGAGCCGTTTTGTCACATACTATGGAGGATGGATTGGAACGACCTGTAGCTATGGGCTCCAGGACATTGCATACGCACGAGCGTCGCTACTCCCAGCTGGACAAAGAGGCTACGGCCATTATGTTCGGAGTGAGTAAATTCCATAATTACTTGATGGGGAGAACATTTATGATTGTCACGGATCATAAACCCCTATTAGGCATATTCGATCCGAAAAGGCCAATACCTAATGTGTTGTCCCCTCGACTTATGCGAATGGCTTTAGTTCTTACTTCTTACTGTTATGACATAACTTATAAACCAGGAAAACACATAGGTAATGCCGATGGTTTGAGCCGCTGGCCACAGCCCGTTCCTGAACAATCAGAACCACAACTGTGTGACGTTCTACTCATGGCCGAAGCTCCCGACGAGTTTCCGATCGATGTAGAACAAATAGCATCTGCTACAAAACGTGACAAAGTGCTTCATCGGGTCATTCATCACATTCTATGCGGTTGGCCCGCTAAGGAATCAGACAAACAGCTGCGGCCGTACTGGCTGCATCGCACTGAGCTGTCATTGCATGAGGATTGCATCCTCTTGGGTTGTCGCGTGGTGATACCCCCATCGCTACGTGAATCAGTGTTGCGCGCTTTGCACAAAGTGCATAGTGGCATTGTACAGACAAAGGCACTCGCCAGAAGCTACGTGTGGTGGCCACAGCTAAACAATGACATCGAAGCATTAGTACAGACTTGCAATAAATGTTTAGAAAACCGCCATATGCCCCCAAAAGGTAATTACGAGTGGATACTACCAGCAAAACCTTGGTCGAGGTTAAACATTGATTTTGCGGGGCCTTTTCAAAATAAAAATTTTCTTATTCTAGTTGATGCTTATTCAAAGTGGCCAGAAGTTTTCATTGTCAATAATATGACTTCAGCAACAGTAATTCGGCACTTAAGAAATTTGTTCGCAACACATGGATTGTGCGAAACTATAGTTTCTGACAACGGCACAGCTTTCATTTCTGAAGAAATGAAAGAATTCTTAGATGCAAATAAAATAAGACATGTTAGGTCAGCGCCGTTTCACCCTTCAACGAACGGATTGGCAGAACGCATGGTACAAACTGTCAAAGACAAACTTCGCAAAATGGATGATTTATCATGGGATGTAAAGATTCCGAATATGTTATTAGGGTTACGGGTAACACCCTGTACAGTTACGAACAAGAGCCCAGCTGAAATATTGTTTAATAGGCGTGTACGCACATTATTAGACACGATTAATCCACATAACCAAAAACATAAAAAACGAGAAGACCAAGTGTCAAGGAATTCCCAGAAAATGCACAGACAAACAGATGTAGGACAGACGGTTATGTATAGAAATTATGGTAAGGGACCACGATGGTTACCAGGAGTAGTGGTTAATAGAGAAGGTCCATCCAGCTATTGCGTTGAAGCTGAAAATGGAACTCAGGTCAACAGACATATAGATCAGCTCATTAAGAAACAGGCTGTTATAATAAGGCAAGAAAGTAGGGAAACAGAGAGGGATAAGGAAAGGGAAAGTGATGATAGGGACAGTGAAGGACACAACCAAGAAATGGAAGACATTTCTTCTAGCTCAGAAGGTGAGCAAATTATTGAAATACCGAGTTCAGATAAGTGGGCAGAAATGCTGGGCATTCCGGTAGCTGGAGAGCCTGGTTTTTCAGGTGGTAAAATTAAGAACAAAACGATGGTACATGGCAGGTCTCCATACACAAGACCTGTTCACGATAATAACTTTATGTTGTAGAATATTATTAATCTTACAATTGTTGAATGAATAATTGAAATTTTGATTTATATGTTACATTTTTGTAAGAAGAGTTTAATTTAATGTTTTGTATTCTGTTTCCTATTTTAGTTTAATTTGGTGTTTTGTTTTTTGTTTTTTGTTTCTGGTGTACTATGCATACTTGGGGGAAAGGTATGTTGTATGTGTTAATGTGGGTACTTTACTTGCCAAACCTTCTTGTCTATTAAATAAGGCAGGTTAAGTAGGGTAGATTTACTTTTTGTAATACGATTGATTCAGTCTTGTTCTGCTACTTAGCACAATACATTCTTTGCAATATTATGTCGTTTTATTGAACATAACACAGGTGTTCAGCACCAGTTCTGCTGCTCCTTTAGCACCACCCAGGGGGTAATTTTTTTCATTTTAATTTTTTTTCGTATAAAGCTTATTTCGTTGATTACGTACATAATAAAAGAAATTCCCTTATCAGTGATGACACCATTCTGTGATAAATTTCAATCAATTCAAATGATCCGCTTACAAACGGACATTTAATTTTTATTTATATATAATATTCTGAAGATGGCATAAGAATTGTCCTGGAAAAAAATGTTGATTTATTTATTTATTCTATTGATGATCTTATAAATAAATAAAGGCGAATGTTTGTATGTGTCTGTGTGTTTGTTACTTATTCACACTCAATGGATCTGGATGAAATTTGGTACTAGAACAGCTTATATCCTGGTTTAACACATAGGCTACTTTCGATCCTAGTAAAAAAACTCATACTGAGTGAAAAACCCATTACACCTGTGGATCTGAACCAGCTTCAAATTGAAAGACGGCGTCTGTCCCCCTTGTTTTTTTGCGTCTTAATTTACGCATATGTAATATAATATAAATCCTAAAAAAAATATTTCTCCACGATAAGGAATAAAAATGTTTTTAACGATAGATCCTTCTATATGCAGAAGTGCATCTTAAGATGATCTTTAAAGGGTAATATTTAGTACACCTGCGCTAAATTAATCATTAGCTTAGCGTAACTAGCGTAGTTACTAAATGACCTTTCAGATCTTCTTGAAATTAATATTATAACCTGGGTAATCCGGCTGTATAATTTGGCACCGCTTTTAATCCGAGTGGTTAAGAAGAGCCGAAGATCGGGCTCAGTGGCGCTTACTAGGCGCCTATGTCCAGCAGTGGACATGTATAGGCTGATGATGATGATGATGATGTCGACATGCGTATGAAAATACCTTAATTTTTACATCAGGGAATACTTTACGTACTCATACGTAGTCATATACTCATTTCGGGGCAGTGAGGGGGGGGGGGGGGTATGTCGGGCTCGGATGAGATGGTGTTGTAGTTGCCACTACCGACTAAACCTGACGATGCTCCAGCGCTTGACGAAGACAGGCTACAACTAAGCTACGGAGCCGTCTGCTTCAAAAGCTAAATTTAATTTCTCTCTAATCGCGGTACACATTGCGTAACTGCTAATAATAATAATGATAATCGCGGTATCCGTTTACCGTTTATCAAATGTAATTAAGCCTTGAAAGCATTTAAAGATTTTATAAACGGTTTGCGAAGTTGCTTTTAATTTAAGGCAGATGTGCACTGTGCTGTGTTTGAAAGGGCAAGCAGTTGACGTTACTTGCGCAAGTTGTACTCGTCTACTACGGCCAGTTGTAGTACGTTTAGAATATTCATATTGTTGTTTGTACATAGGCTTTCTTTCGTATTATTTTTCTACGAATATTCTAGTACCATGATTAATTTGATTTATCACTGCCAATTAAATTGCTGCACCTAAAAAAAACGTAAATTATAGTAATAGATAGAGTAATAGTCCTAATAGATAGGAAATACTTATCCTTAAAGGTAGCTGATTGAAATTATCATATAGAACTACCAAGCATAACTAAAATCCTCAAATTTAACAGAATTTGCATGATGGGACCGTATTCGATATTTCTTAGTTATAAATAGACATGTCTTATATTATTTTCTATGAATTTTTGACACTGCAAAACAGGATATTTTTTTCCAATCAACAATATGCTGTTGGCAGACGAATACTAGAGCGGAAAGGTTCCAATTGCGGCGCTTGTAAGAATCAGTTACTTTATTGATTGCTACACAGTGGCAAGCTTTTCAAACAAGCATGCCACTGCCAACAACATATTGTTGATTGGAAAAAGATACCCTTTTCTGCAGTATCAGAAATTGATAGAAAATAATATAAGACATTCTATTTCCATCAGTGAACAGTTTCAAAAACAGACTTGACAAATATTTGAACAATTAAAACACAAGTGCAGTGATATGCACGCATCAGCTCAAGCAATACGTGTAGAATAGTTAGAAAATTTCTACAAAGTGAATTTACTCTCGAAGCCTTAACACCAGACGGCTAACAGCTGAAATGCACTTGGCTTAGGCCCGTGCACTTCAGAATTCCCAGTTTAGCAAATAAACTGAGCAGAACAATCTCCAAAAAATAAATAATAATAATAATAATGTACAGTGTACAGTGGCATGCTTTTCGAACAAGCATGCCACTACTCATCAACACAGTAACTGACTCATGCAAACGCATGAGTTTAGCATGAACATCGGCAAAAGCGCACGTGACCGCAATTTTTATCGTCCTAATTAGATCAAAGGTGACACCGACACGTAGAACGTTAATATAAATTATAGTCGCATATGGCATCAGATAGGGATGATTAAAAGTTGACGCGTTAGGTGTGAGGTGTCTAGAAGGCTCTTTAGTCAGCTCATCCCGCTCTATACTCAACCCGCGGGGTGAGTTGACTAAATAATTAATTTTATTCTTTTCGATTTGTCAATTGATCCCACTTAAAAAAAAAAGATATATTGTATTGTATTATTTGATATATGTACACACGTGAACAAAAATGTTCGGGGAAACAAATGACACACCATGCTTGGTGATATTGATATATAAAAAAATCACAAAGGCGTAACTGAATAGACATCGGTCTACTTCAGGAACTAGAACTTCAGGTACGATACTTCAGATATAAAGGAATAAATTTAATGACTACCTGGAATAATGACCTGGAGTTTAAATCTGCATTCACCAATGCAGATTTAAACTCCAGGTCCGTTCAGCCGTTCTGGCGTGATTGAGTAACAAACATCCATCCATACTTACAAACATTCGTATTTATAATATTAGTAGGATATATCCCAAAAATAGCGTTATTATGAATATGCTCAAAAACAGAGATTCACGTGTTTTTTCATCTACGCCCATAACAACAGCAATTACGACTTAGGTCCTCCCCGACCAAAGCATGAGACCTAAGTCGTACCCCGTCGTCGTAGGGTTTGAACAAGTGCAAAGGTTAGTAATAAGAACGCATGATCTTGTAAGTATATATATTTATGAAAAAAAAAGTGTTTCTAAATATTTTTTAAAGAATTTAATGGAAATAAAGTATTTTGACTTTGTCTTCGTTGCGCCCGTCACCCGAGACGGGTATCTTATACGCATATAATTTCACCAGCACCCACACCATCCACCGGAACACAACAACGGGAGTGCACTACTGCTGTTTTTTTTTTTGTTCATTATAGGCCTTCGTTTGACCGCTATCTCACCTGATGGTAAGTGATGATGCGATCGAAGATGTAACACGCTGGCCTAGATAATGCTAACGCTAGATTACCAGGTGTGGAAGCAGTAATTCTTCGAGCGAACTTCGCACAAGTTCTACTGCTACGTAATGTTCTGTTGGTTTCCTGCATGTTTCGTATTTCCACGTAGCTGTCAAGAACATGGGAAAGATATGTCACCGTGAAAACACAATAATACCATCGACCCCCACACTCGTCACCTCCCGTAATTATTACAAAAAGTTTTCTCCCACAGAAGTTTATATAAGCTGACTAGTAAGGTTTCGCTACACGGAGATAGTTCGAGAATCTTAGCGACTGGCTCGTTGCGCCATGCTAGTTGCTGCCAATAATATAGGTAGTATGTATTGAGTATGCTGAATCACAATTGATAATCAACTAAACGTTAGTACACGTAGCAAAATGACATAGAAAAAAGCACATTTAGTATTTCTCGAATTAACGAATTTTCTGGGAATCATAGAACCTTATTCAAAATATGAAGACCGTTTTAAAATTTCCAAAAGAACACCGGAATTGGAACAAAGAAGAATATTAAATATATCAGAATATCAAAAATGTATAACGATATATCTATTAGCATAAGCCATTACACTAATGCCAACTTTAGTTAGTTAAAATTCTAAAGAAGCAATTATTTTCAATTTTGCACGATTAAATAAATGTTACTACATGTTGATTGTAAATAATTATCAACGCAAAATTGAAATTAAACGTAACGTAACATACCTCTGCACTAGGATTCCCTGTGTCGCAGATGGCATGGAACAAACTTTATGCTCACCACACAAAGAATGCCCCGGCCGGGATCGAACCCGGAATCCCTCGCTTCGAAGGCAGGGTTACTACCAACTCAGCCACGGAGTGGAAATTAAAGATAAAATGTCAAAGATACAAGATAACTTTGTAATTGTTTTACACTTCTCATAGTTTACAAGGAGACAGTAGTTTTATTACACTAGACTCGGATACACCTAAAAAGCACGGTAAAATTGTATAGCTTGCATTTTATCTGTGGTATGAAAATGGCATGGCTTTGAGACATGCCGGCATGTATGACTCTCAAACAATGTGTGTGTGACACTCAATAACTTTTTTTGCTAATTAATAGTTAATTGAGACGGGAAATTGCGAGATCGGTGTCAATACCAAGTTTTTGTGGCAACACCAACAATAAACAGTAAATTCAAAGTCAAGAATCTTGAATTAATGACGGCTCCGTGGCTTAGTTAGTAGTAGTCCTGCCTTCGAAGCGAGGGGTCCGGGGTTCGATCACAGCCGGGGCACACTGTGTGGTGAGCATAAAGTTTTTTTCTCGGGTCTTGGGTGTTTGTCCAAGCATGAGTGTGTAAACGTTTATTTATGGTGTCTGTCTGTAATGTATACATAACAGCTTTTAACTAAATGCATTTGAAAGTATATACGGTAAATAACAAACTATTTTAAAAAATTTTGTCTGTCTCTTTGTTCCGGGTAATCTCCGAAACGTCTAGATCGATTTTGACGGCCTTTACGAGCCTTTTTAGCCTTTACTGGCAGATAGCTGATGTTATAAGTATTAACGTACGAAAGTTTTATTTTAGAACAAAAAAAAATAGGGTAATGCGCCAAAAAAATCCACGCGAATACAGAGAACTTGTTTTAAATAAATATGTTCTTACAATATCATGCGTTCTTATTACAAGTTTAGTGCTTGTTCAGACCCTATCAGAACCTCCATGGAGAAGAACATGCAAGAATCTCTTTCCGCGAGCACGATCCCGAACGTTGTTTTATGCGTATGGCCTTCCAGATGCGACCAATACGCGACACTATTATTTTCAGTTAACAACTATTATTTACAGTTAACAACTATTATTTACAGTTAACAACTGAAAATAATATTATCACTAACTACGTCTATAAGGCTACCATAGGACTAACTCAGATCAACGCGAGAGCAACGCATTTGCAACAAATCGTTGTAGCACAAGTTTTGCGATTATATCCACTTATATTCCTTTAGTTAAATAGATGTCGATTAAAGAGGTAAGTTTATACCTATGTTGCAATTTGAAAACAAGGCCAGGTGGGTTATAGTAACTCCTGGGTGGTAAACATTTATAAAAACTACTTTATTAGCAATAGGTAAACACTATCGAAATTGTTTTATTGGCATCGCCAAAGGTGCAATGATAGCTTGAAAAAAAACACTGATTTTTAAATAAAATATAACCAATAAAATTAAGCCAGCATTAGCGATGTAAGCGCCGAAAAATACGTTCCTCACGATAATATTAAAAAAAAAAAATTAAATATCGGCTTTTTTCTTCTTCAACACGCATGTATTAATACATATAAACCTTTTGTTAAAATTGATCTAAATGATAGTGAAAACCGCATCAAGATCCGTTGCTTAGTTTAGGAGTTATCGGATAAACAGACAGACAGACGCGGAAAGCGACTTTGATTTATAATAGAAATAAATTGCATCAAATAAATCTGATTGACCACTTTGCAGCCAAATGCACGTATAACGGGCGCATGCGCCGTGGAGCCATACCAACTGTGAAAATTGCAGAAAATTAATTCATAATGTACGGTTGTATAATCTGTGGCAAGACTGTTATCTTCGAAGAAGTGCAATCATTAGTTCTATCTAGGACAAATTTCTATCAACGTGTCTTCCCCGTGGAGAGTCTCAACAGGCGCTATAGCAATAAGTCCGCATGATCTTGTAGATAAATTATTATCATGGACAGTTTTACATTGCGCTATCTAGCCATAATCTAAGCATAGCTTGTAATTAGAACTAAGATTACTGATATAATAGTTATGTAGTCCTTTTTTAATCAAATTGTCTTACATTTATTTAAACTTATGAAATAGTGCAAGTTTTATCAAAAACACTTCAATAGTTTTCAAGATATGGACAAATAAAGTAAAAAGTAGCAGTAGAACTTGTGCCAAGTTCGTCCGGAGAGGTACTGCAAACTGCCACCACATCTGGAATCTGCCGCCAAGCAGTGTATAAGGTATACGCAATGCAAGGTATGCTTATTCATCATAGATAACCATTTCATAATTCAGCAACAAGAAACTGAATTAAAAATTTGTTAAACCAACTTTAATCTTTTCATCCACTATTTATCCCCATAGGGGAACATATTTTCCTTGAAATTGAAACTTTAAAATATTTTTGATCAAATAATTTAGGAATCATCTAACTTGACTCCGTGGCTTCGGCCGGGGCACACTTTGTGTGAACATGAAGTTGTTCTCGGGTCTTGGGTGTTTGTCTTGTGTTTCTGTGTTTGTCCATGCCATCTGCGACATAGGGAATCCTAGTGCAGAGGTATGAGTGTGTAAACGTTTATTATAATTATTATTAATCTGCGGCGACAATGCGTATCAAAATAATATTAAAAAAATTGTAGTTTAATAAGAATTCGCAAATAGTTTTCAGTTGATGTAAAATAACCGATCAAACACAAGAAATATTGAACTTATACTTATGAATATTATACTTTGAACTCTATATGCAACCTAACCTTTCCTCAGTCAATTCCTTTAAGGTCCATAAGAGAAATGAGACAAAAAAGTCGTTTTACTTTCTTATTATTCACGCAACATAGAAAAGTCATGTTTTATGTTAATGTTTCGTACAATTCATTTGCAGATATTAATTGGTTACGCATCGCGATATGCCTGTTTTATGATGTGGTACAAATTCTAGCCATTCCTGGATCTTTACCATGATTAACCGTAAATGTTTTTTTTTTTTTTATGTGAATTATTGACGGAACGAGCTGAGGGCCCACCTGATGGTAAGTGGTGACCCTCGCCCATGACAATAGTAATGCGTGCGACTCAGTATGAGATTCAAATCTTTACTGAGTCGCATTCATCCTGCTGCGTCCATCACCCGAGACGGGGATGATACGTCTTATGCGCATGTGATTTCACCGGCAGCCACACCCACCGGAACACAGTAATGCAACCACTACTGCTTGGCGGCAGATTCCGGATGTGGCAGTACCTCTCCGGACGAACTTGGCACAAGTTCTACTGCTACTTTTGGTTGCTCCTTTAGCACCACCCAGGGGGTACGTGTAGGGAATCAAAGGGTACACACCTACGGACGCGAGCAACTGGACCCCCCCAAATTTTATGGTTCCTAGAACGAAGACATTGAGTGATTGTTGATATTTTCTCAAGAACTTAATATTGCAACAAGATTACAAACAAATTACTGCAACGAGCAATGAAACATGTTTTTTCTGTCTTTTTACCTACTTTCTATCTGGAAGATTCTTCTTATATAATCGCAACCCAAGATCAGCCTTATCCGAAACGTTATTAGAGTTGTATTCCTTAGTTTCAGCTTCAATTGTTAAAGTACAGTAAGTACAACAAACATTAATCATACAAAACCAAATTGTTTTAGATCAATCGCACGCTGATATTTGAAATTCGTCTCTGTTGGTATAATCTTTAGGTTTACAACAGCTTGTAGTGTTTTAAGTAGTTAAGGCGCCGCGTCCTAACACCAAAAGATTGACATTTAAATGCTTAAGTGGAAGTGAAAGGCTGAGAATACGATATTTTTGATTAAAATTGGAAAATAATTGAGTCTCCCACGTTGAAGCCGCGGTAATAGGAGGGAAGTTAGATTTTTTGTCGTTTAGCTGTGCTTCGGTTGCCACCAAACTTTTTATATCCGGTCTCAAATACAAGTGAGTAATGTAGGAACTCTTGTGTATTAGATTAGATTAATTGTACCAAAAGAAATAGCGCATTGAATATAACGTCATGATTTTGGCAGAAGTTGCATTGCAATTACAGTTAATCTTATAGTTCTTTATAGCTGATTATATATACAACAAAGAGAAAACATTCTTAACAATTAACACTATTAAAAATGTCCATTATTATATCTGCATTATGCTGTATTTATATCTTTATAGACTTATCAAGTATTACAAATAACGAAATATAACTTTCATTAAAAAATTTAAAAATCGCATCAGCCAGCGGAGTTCTTGTCATAAAAATACTTTCTAAACCGTGTTAAAATATATGCAGGTATTTTTTATGTAGAATAAATATTTACTAAGCTAAGTAGTAGAACTAGCGCCAGGCTCGTCCGGAGAGGTACTGCCACCACAACTGCAATCTGCCGCCAAGCAGTACTGCTAGCATTACTGTGTTCCGGTGGAAGGGTGTGTCGGTGAAATCACATGCGCATGAGACGTATCATCCCCGTCTCGGGTGATGGACGCAGCAGGATGAATGCGACTCAGTGTAAGATCCAAATGTTATACTGAGTCGCATTACTGTTATGGGCGGGGGTCGCCATTTACCATTAGGCTCAGCTCGTTCCATCACTTAATCACATAAAAAAAAACTATTACAAGGAAAAGCGATTACGATTTTGCTGTAAAAAAATGACATGTTAATTTATTTTTATGCTTCTGAAGTTACGGCACGCGTTTAAGACTTACCTGATATTAAATAGTTATATTTGCTCATAACAACAGTAATACGACTAAGGTATGACGACCCAAGTATGACAAGACCTAAGTCGTACCCCGTTGCGCCCGTTGCCCTAGACGCGGATGTAACTTATGATGCACTAGTACAGTGGCACTCACAATCTTCCACCGAAACAGCAATGCGACTGCTTGGCGGCAGATTACCAGATGTAGAATATTTTGTTTATTTTGCTACTTTGAAAGTATTGAAGGCATTTTTTTTTGCGTTTTTTTAAACCTGTTTGATCAATTTTAAAACCATATTCAGGTACCCATTGCTACGTTTATCAATCTCCATCTATAAATATAAGCTTGGCTGTATGTAAATTGTTTGCAAAAATAGTCATCAATTCTACTTATAATTTCAACTCCGTTTTGTCAATTAGTACTGCATCCATAACCAGACATTATTACCAGTAAATATAACAGTACACTTTAAAATAGCTGTTACTAGCGGCCATTACACAAAGAACCACCCGCCATCTCTCTTCGGCAGTAATTGTTGAAGCAACACCCACTTTTAGAGATCTTCCTTACCTGGATGTTTACGGTATGAAAACTAAATGATGCTTGACGAAGTAAGCCATAAAAACTGAATGAATCCAATACCTAGATAATACGCAGTATGTTGTTATTCCAATTTAATAATGAAAAAAACAGTTATATTCTTGTTAAGCGGCCATTAATAATGGTGGTGGCCAAGGGGCACAGACGACGACTTTCAATCTGAAGGTCGCTGGTTCAAACCCATACGTGCACCAATGAGTTTTTTCACTTGAAAAAATTATATGCGCAATACCACGTTCTCGAAACGGTGACGGAAAACATCGTGAGGAAACCGGCATGTCTTAGAACCAAAAATTCGACATGTGACATCTACCAATCCGGATTGGGCTCCCGTGTTAGATCAGAGCCCATTCACTCTCAATTATCGAGAGTAGGCTGGTATCCCTGTAGTGGGAACATTAGAGGCTGGTACGGGGGGCATTCATAATAGTAATAATGCAGGTAAGGAAATATTATTTTTATTAATATTAAATCTTACAATTGATTGTGGTACTTTGCAGATGTTAATAATGTAATTATAAGATGATATAGAATTAGGTAAGTAATATTTAATATACCTTCGCTTATAAATGGGTAAACGAAAGCCTCAACAGCTCAGTTGGTAGTAGGTCTGCCTTCTTAGTTCGTAGGTCTTAAGTTCGATCCCCACCCAGGACAAGCTATTGTGTGACGAAAGACAAGCGCTCACTTTAAATATTATTACTGTAAACGAGCTATTCTTGTACATATATTAATTTATTAATCAAATCAAATAAAACCACTCTTATACGATCATCCCTTATTTTTCTCCTTTCGGGATGAAACTTTATCATGAAACTTCTATAGGATGTCGGCCCTATGATATAATAAAAAGCCCATTCACGGCGATTCAAAGCGAAGATGTTGAAACAGACGTAAACTTAACAAATAAGATTCAACATGAAAACTGACTGTAATTTGACATATCTGTGTGCATGTAACGTGCCTAAGGACCTCCTGTGACACGTTATATGCTCATGTCCAAACGATACTTGAGATCTAAAGGAATAAATGAGTTTGAGTTTGGATTCGCTTATTAAACATACATTATCAAACCAACTGAGTACATCGTTTGTCGAAGTTGAAATGCAACTGCTACATAATTCTTAATTTTACATACTTAAATCAACTACCATTTTTTACATAACGAAAAAATTGTGTTTTAACGTTCATTGTGTAGTTTGACATTTAAAAATTACTGCAAAAGGACAGGTGGAATCAGTTGTGGACGTTTTTATTCTCCGCATTTTAATATTTTCATTTATCTATATAAAACTTGTGTGGTCTCAAGGAACAATTTAACAGTTATCAACAGTATTAATTTTATTTGTAAAAATGGCATAAAACTTGTTGGTTTTTTTAGACTTCTATTTTTTCGTATATTTATAGTTATAAATGAAAGGCTTGTTTTATAATAGTTTTTAACCGATTTCAAAAAGGAAGGTTTTAAATTCGTGTTTAATGATTTGTGTCATTATTGCGAGATATTTTTGATATTTGCGGAGCCGCCTTGGATGATTTTGTTTTCATTTGATAGGGTGTAACTGAGGTTGTAACATATAATTGTCGTAAAAAAATCACCCCTTAAAGTGAATACTATGAAATTTGGTGAGAAATTATTGAAGTTGATTTGATTTTAAAATAGTTGCTTGTGTACAAATTAAGTTTATGTTCAATCAAAAATTTTTTTGTAGACAATTTCAAAAGATTTCATTATATTAATTGCATAATTATACTAATGCATTTCGGTATTAGTATAATAATGGAACTTAGAATTTAGTCACCTGTTTAGGTATCGCAACATTCTGCTGAAGAGTGCTTGAAAATTTAAAATAATACTTATTTAGATATTCAAATTGAGGCATTCGATTTCTTATCGATACAGACACTGAGGGAGAAAGCATGAAACTTGTTCTCGGATCTTGATTTTTTGTGTTGTGTATGTATATAGACAGTAGCCGTAAAAAATATTGATTGTTACACGTTACCTGATAACGATACAAAGCGTTATTATTAATAATAATTTACTTAATCGCTTTATTAGTAATCAGAAATAATTAACCAATTATTTGTTAGCCCAGTAGTTTTGTATCTCGAAACTACCGAAGCTTCGAACCCGTGTCCTTGGCGATACGATATTTACTGAACGAAACAAAAGTTTTTTCATAATTGAGTCTTATTATGGCGCATCAAACAAATGTTTTGGAATTTGTTCCACGAAAATACCAAGTACGGTCAGCAACAAAATTACGCTAAAACGCTAGCGTAATCGCCTCAATTATTGTTAATTATGTACAAAAAATGTATTTCGAACCGCCTCTATTATTGTATTTCGAGTTGGCTCCAATTTTGTTGTCTTATGTAGGCTATGGTATTTATTTACCTGTATTTGAGTGCCCGACCTCATGTGAAACATTGATATGTAAAGAACTCTTTTCTCTTTTTATAAATATTGCGGTGTGTATTTATACCGATAATATTAATTATTCTTTGTTCTAAGAACAAATGGAACAACGATTAATTAGCATCCTGTCCTTATCACACTCAAAGTGGGTCAGCACAATGTATTTTCTTTCATTCTCTTCTATCATTCGTAATTTTAGTACTTACTGCTTTTCATTTTTCACGCAATCTTTCCATTTGTTCCTTGGTCTAATTCTTCCACTTCCATACCTTCCTAGTTCTATGCAATTCATCTTATCTCATGGTTCATGTAGCCATAATACATTCCAGAGAAAAACAGATAATTTAGATTACATATAAATTTAAAAGTGAGTGACGTTTTCATAAAAACAATGGTAATTTAGAGTTGTGAGCTGAAATCAGTTACATTGCTGACATTTCAATACTTTTAAGGAATTCAATCGGTTCTTTTATACAGAAATATGAATCAAATCTATTATTAATATATTACGAAAGAAAGAAAGTATAAGTTACGTTTTCACACTAAAAATAAATTTTATTTCAAAAGTCTCAAACATTACTTTTCCCTAAAATTCATCTGATTGTCTGATTGAATATTGTTATAGGCATCATAAATTGCAAGGATATACCGGCCTGCTTTTTCTGCCGGCGGTACAGCATTAAGACCGCTACACCCGTACCGCGGGCAACGTTTAAATGGCTTATCATTATGTAATTACTATCATTGTACACACACACATACACACGACTGTCAGTCATCATTCCAATGTTCGGCGAAAGGGGCAAATGAGATTGGTAATAGTTTGACCATAGCAATAAGCCCTGAATTTAAATATTCCCATCAGCTCCCAGTGCTGTTATGAGTACTGCCTTTCGGTTTGAAAGTCATTGGTTCGGCATAGACATAGGTTTCGATGGTTCTTCATCTGAAATCGGGAGTATAGGGATTACTCTCTTCCTTACCTTAATTTAATATTTTTCTACGTCTTCGTCTAAATTACCTGCATTATAACCTTAATCAAGTCTAAAGTCTTTATTTCCGGGGAATTCTTACAAACTTCTTTTTTTTGTAATAAAAATGTATGAATTTACAAGATCACGCGTTTTCATTACGAAGTTTAGCGATTATGCACTGGTTTGTAATGAGTAGCTGTTGTCAGTGGCTTGACATAACCAGTATAAAAGGTATTTATATTCTATGATATGCACTATCTACTCATAGTTTTTTTAATATTTCGATTATATAAATATAGAATATGGTAGGATTGTGTAATAATTTATTTAGATTTTTGCAACAATTTTGCCAATGTAAAATATATTTTTTTTTTAACTAAATAAATTTTCATAGTGTCATCTAGCCCCAAACTTAGCATAACTTGTTCTATGCGAATCAAATTACTGAAAAATACTTAAACAATTTTTTTAAGGCATACATATTCACACAGAAAAAATCTATATCCTACACAAATGTTTGTCTTGGGTGGGAATCGAACCCATGACCAACCACTGCAAAGGCGGAGCTACTACCAACTGAGCTGTGAGGCCAGTCATAGAGAAATTGTTTCGTTTTTTTTTTTATATGTAGTGAACAATTTATTTCGATCTTTGCGACAATTTCATATTTTATTGCGAATATCAAACAAAATAAATAGGCAGTTCATAGTTTTTTTTTTTTATAAATATATCGTCAGCTAAAATGAGCTTCAAAGTCATTAAAGTGTAGGTACAGTTGAATACAAAAGTTCATAATACGTTTGATTAAAGTTAAATCAGTTCTGAGAAGGCGGCGCGAGTGAACAATAACTCGACCCGGGTCGTACTATCTGATCGCAGTATTCCAATTATTTTATTAAGCGTTACTTATTCCAACGGATGCCAACGCATTCTTTTCGCTTTTCCACGCCAGTGTACAGATTATCAATGAAAAGATTCGACAATGTTGCTTTTCAAATTTACAATGTTGCATTTCAAATTTACAATGTTGCATTTCAAATTTGAAAGTATTTAAGTTTTGTCATAAAGATTTAAACGTTTATAAAAATGGGCAATAATAAAAATATATTATTGTCAGATTTCAAAAGAATAATTTTGTAGTTATTATCTTTTTTACCAATGAAAAGGAGGTAAACAATGTATGGCCTCCTTGAAGGTTGAATGTTTTTTAAATCTCCTTTGTTAAACAAAACTTTAAAAAAATATTTCGTATATATAGTGAACCGATATGGATGATTTTAGATTTTACCTGCTGAGGTCTCATAGATATATCAAGAAAAAAATATTATATTTAACCCTTAGGGTGAAAGATAGGGGATGGAAGTATTGCATACGTTCATATTTTAAATTCTTAACCACCTCATCCATATTCATTAGACATACATAAAAAATCGCCCATAAACAAATGAAATTATTGTGGTAAACTAAACTCATTATTTTTTTAATTTAAAACAATTATTTTTTTGTTTTTTCCTGTAGTTTTAATGGCTTCATTCGAGTAAAGTTTTAATTATAACAAGCTAATGTCAAATATATCGTTAGCTAACGTGAAACATCATTACTCTCCGTTGGCGCAGTCGGTTAATTTAATTGGATAAGTATTGTTCTTCACTATCTTCCAACGCTTTCTTATCTTAGCTTTTAGAATATAGGAATGAATGGATACGTTGTTGGTTTGAAAAAAAAATTTTTTCTGAAAGTCAAGTCTTTTTTTTTCTTCCCGTGCTTCTACATGGAATGCCGTATAGGGTTTACATTTTTTTTTATTGTTCTCCTCGGGTTGGTTGGTTAGGGTTGAAATAGATACTTAATTAATAAGACTAGTTAAAACATGAAAATAGACTTTAATTTTGATATATCTGTGTGAGTTTAATCTGCTTAAGAAGCTCTTGTGAAACAAAGGAATTATGTTTACTTGTGTGTGTAAAATTTTACATGACAAACGAAAATTGAGATCTAAAGGAATAAATGAGTTTGTATTTTAAACATTAAACTAATAAGAATATCTATTCACATAAGTTTATTTCTTTATTGCTTTATGTCAGACCCATTGTGTCGGTGTTCTATTTCCTACTTATTGAAAAGCATTAAAAACTAATTTATATAGAGTTTTAGCCGTTGCACGTTGGCGCGGCTAAACATAGGTTAATATTTATTATTTTTCAATTTTTTTATGTGATTGTGACTCTATAGTTTTTATGTTTTGGTATTGGTTCGCAACGCTGGCTAAGCAAGCGCTTGACATACGATCACAAACTAGAGGAATGGTGGACGCCGAGGGTGCGGTTTTGTTAATGCAGCAGTGTTTGTTTTAATTGTAAAATAGTATTCTGTTTCTTTTATAAATAAATGCCTTTTACATTGAATGTTAAGGACACATTGAATGCAGTTTAATAGAGGTTCCTAACATTATTTTTTCGTTTATAATATTTTCGATAATACCACCCAAACCTATCTAGCTAATAAAATAGCCGTTAATCACGCAAAAAATCGAAACAGACTTTTGTTTTTTTGTTTTGTTTTACTGTATTAGTATGTTGGTTCAGGTCAGAAGGAAAACATCGTAAAGAAACCGGCATGTTTTAGAACCAAAAATTCGAAGACATCGAAAGCTCATTCACTCTCAATTAACGAGAGTAACCCGGTGTCCCTGCAGTGGGAACAATAGAGGCTGGAACGGACAATAGTCTGCTTTTATCCGTCAATTAGGGTGAAAAAGCATGTTAAATTTTATTGAACAGTGCAACTCCTTAAGTGCCTGTTTCGCGAAATTCTTTCGTCTCGCAAAACGGCTTAACCCAATTTGACGGACTGATGGTATCTGTTTAATCACTTGGAAAAGTCTTTGGTTTTGTAACTTAAAACCTTTACACTTTCCCATACCCTGCACTAGTCAAAACCAACCTTAATACTTAAATATAAGGGTAAGTTTACTCCCCACGTTAAATTTCACACACACCGAAGGATTTTAAAGTGTGTCGCCAAAGAGCTAAAGTGGTTTTTCGTGTGATTAAGTTTTGACATTCGAGTAGTGTAAGTAAGCCACTGTTTAGTGTCAGTTTACTTGTACGTTGGGTTTCGATGTCCAGGGTTCGATTCTCGGCCAATTAAACTGGTTATTATATTCGGGGAAGACGGACCCTACCTCAATGATTTATATAGAGTTGGAAGCTAACAATTTACAAGATTAGTCTGTTAGTCTGTCTGTTAGGTGGTTTTACCTATACTGTCTGTTAGTAATATGAACGCGTCATTGTATCCTACATATATAATGATACTAGCGACCCGCCCCGGCTTCGCACGGTTAGTAAAGCATCAGTGTCGTATGAGAAACTACCCGTGCGAAGCCGGGGTGAGTTGCTAGTGTATTATACATATAAAGCTTCCTCTTGAATCACTCTATCTATTAAAAAAAACCGCATCAAAATCCGTTGCGTAGTTTTAAAGATTTAAGCATACATAGGGATATAGGGACAGAGAAAGCGACTTTGTTTTATACTATGTAGTGATATATCTGTTTAATTAAAAACGGTGACATTTCCAAGAGTTTTTTATGAAATCATCGGAAAAAAGATTTTTGCTTGAATAAAGGCTTTCTATTTTCAATTGTAACAGGCACCAACTATAGAATTAAAAATAAATTAAGCATCCCAAGATTTAGATTACAAAACGGCAACGGATTTTTCATGCGCAATTGCGTACGTTTCTATAATAAACTTGCGAAAAGTGCAACCAAGTTTCCAATCCGGATTAAATCATATATTGAAAATATTTTTGTTAAGTAGGCGTACTACACTGTTAGTGATTATATTAATGATAAAACGGCATGACCTGTTACCACTCTACTTCATGACACGAAAAATTACTTGCTATATCAAATCAACATTTCAATATTGACTAACAAGATCTATAAGTAAACATATGGAACATTTTATTTTTTTTGTGTTCATTTTCATGGTCGCAAAAAGAAAGTAATTCCATTAGGGGTGTCTTGCTTCACCATGGAGGGTCGGATAGAGTTTGAACACTAAACTTAGTAATAAGTACGCATGAGGTAATAGGTACATATTTATTTAAAAATAGTGACGTTTCAAGTTTATATTTTAAGAATACAACGGCAATAAAGTATTTTTAAGAGCGTGGCGACCCATGGGAACCGATGCTGACTTTCAATCTGAAGGTCGCTGGTTCAAACTAACATGTGCACTAATGAGCTTTTCACTTGAAATATAATGTGCGCAAACCACGTTGTCGAAACGGTCAAGGAAAACATCGTGAGAAACCGGCATGTCTTAGATCCAAAAATTCTAAGACATGTGACATCTACCAATCCGGATTGGGCTCCCGTGGTGGATCGCAGGCTTTGTCACCCCCACTAACAATACCAATAAAATAGTTTAATACATATAAATATCCCTGTTACAAATAAACATTACAATACTGCGCGCTCGTTAATTACAACACTTGTTTAAATTATAGAAACTAAACAGGCACATTATTTACAATATTATTTTAAAAACTCAATAACTCAAAACGTAATAAGTCTAACAGCGGTCTTTATATTGAATGCGGTCCCCTACTGCGCAGGCGCATACTCGGAACCTATAATTGAGACATATATTATCAGTTCAGCACTGTAAGCTGTTTGATTTTTAAAGACCGTCTCAGTTGAGCGGCTTTCCGCCCGGTCAGATACTGGATCGGTGGCCGTTTCGTGGTATTTGAACCCAGCGACTCCGTGCTTGGCAAGGCATGTGTAAAAGTAATGTATAGGAAAATATGCAATGAATTTTATTTATTAATTATTGTATTTGTTCCACACTGTCCACAAAATCAGTAAATATAGGTAATTGAGACAACAATTAATAATTAAACAATGGAGTATCAATGATAATTAAAAATAGCAGTCATCATGTTAAGAACCGCAAAATTGATTGATTACTAAATGCATCAGATCAAATCAGTACACAAGTCAATCACAGAGAAATACTAGACACAGTATCCCCAGAAAGCAAAATCTTTAAGGCTTTGTTTACATAAGCATTTTGACTGTTTTGACAGAAGCCTCGAGATTTATCAGACGGCTCCGTGGCTTAGTTGGTGGTAGCCTTGCCTTCGAAGCGAGGGGTCCCGGGTTCGATTCCCGGCCGGGGCTCACTTTGTGTGGTAAGCACGAAGTTTGTTCTCGGGTCTTGGGTGTTTTTCCATGCCATCTGCGACACAGGGAATCCTAGTGCAGAGGTATGAGTGTGTTAACGTTTTTTTTTTTATCTCATTACCCGAGTGCGCCAGAAGGAAGGTTATGTGTTTCGATTGTATGTATGTATATTTTTTTGCCATGCTCTGTAGCCTAAACGACTTAATGGATTTTAGCTTAAGAGGTATGTTATCTAACGACATATAGAAAATTATAAAAATTAAAATGGCCGATTTTTGGCGACTTATGTCTTCATAAAAATGTTTTTCCTCAAAACCTATACTTTACTTTTATTAAACCTATAGGAGTATGATATCAAAATACAGGGTTTTATAAATGGCTTACAAAAATATACACAATATATGTTTAAATGTAATTTGGAATTTCACGCAATCGGGTTTTTTCAATAATTTCTTGTTTGATCTAACAATTTATTTCGTGTGTGCAACTACGATTAATGAACAAAATATTTACCTAATCAATGCATTTCACACTTCAACCGTTTCGAATGTTCATTAAAACCGCGTAATGCGAGAAAGCCGTCCAAGAGTTACGCACGAGACCCTAAAACCGCTAGAAAGCATATAAATCTTTAATTTGCAAGCTTCATTCTCTTTTTACAAAAAAAAACTCGTAAAAAGGTCAAAATTACAACTTGCACGGTTTTGCAACTGCCAATAAGACATGCAAATTTCGCCGCAGCTTCAAAAGGGTGGCATTAGAAGCTCTTAGATGCAGAAAGTTGTTATTTAAGGCTTTAGTTTAACCGAAACGGGGTTAAGGACTGATTGATTAGG
Organism: Aplocera efformata; assembly: GCA_921293045.1. Lineage (NCBI taxonomy): Eukaryota > Metazoa > Arthropoda > Insecta > Lepidoptera > Geometridae > Aplocera > Aplocera efformata. The sequence continues at coordinate 8,663,815 of OV121057.1, forward strand.
ATTCCAACCGGTAGAGGGCACATGTTTTTTTATTACTGGATAGTAAATATTTCGGCTTCATAAGAGACTTGATACCTACTTAAAGAAAGGCTTCTCAAACTTATTTGTACTGTGACGCCTTTGCGAGTTTACCATTCAGAAGTTGGACCGTATAGTGGCTTTTGAAGTAAGTGCTTCCGTGCTTCGGAGGGCACGTTAAGATCTCGGCCTCGGCTATACTATTCGTTAAGCTATGTCGAAGGCCTTCGGGTGGCCTGAAAACTCCGACACCAGATTTGGCCACTTATACGAAAGAAGAAGTAATAAAAACACGAGATTAAGTTAGTACATATTTATTAAAAAAAACGTGATATTAGAGAACTCTCTTCTCTTCTTTAAGAATTGAATTTGCAAGTACATAAAAGTTTTAACTTTAACGTTGACAAAATATCAAAACTCCTTCTTAACCTCCACCAACAAGACGGCTAGAAATCAGAGCATTCTAAAGTCTGAACTACGTAGCTATCACAAATAGGCCTTTAGCCTCAAACGGTTATAAGTATTCAATGTTATTCAACAGTGGAGGCACGCACACGAAGCTTAAAGCCGTGAGCTTCCGCGCGGCACGACATGCGAGCAGCACGGAACATTGCTGCATAAGAAAATGACAATTCATTTACTGAACCTGACTACAGGTGCTCTGGATACTACGAACAGGGGTGGCCTTAAGTATTGTGAGGCTCCGAACAGTACATCTCTATGAGGCCCTTGGCCTATGAGGAGTTTTTGTCGATTGGAAGTATACAGGCCACTGGGAATCAGTCAGCATCTTAAAGACAGCTTCAGTATATAAAAAAGGGTTTTTCTGAGAGGGTGCGAGACTCCGGGTTGCCCTGCTTGCCAGCCTCTGAATCATATGGTTTTTATGTGGCTTAAGTGACGGATCAAGCTGATAGCTCACCTGATGTTATGTGGTTACCGCTTCCTTTAACAGCACCACATATCAGGTCTACTGAAGTAAGTCCAAGTCACATCATGTTGCGCCAAGACCTCTGGAGATGAGTATGTAGCGTCTTGTGAACCTGAATTTTACCTACAGAGTTAATAGACCATTCACATTATATTTCATAGTTTATTAATCAAAGAATAAATATCCTTCAAGTGTTTTTCGGAGAATATATGTTACTCCTTAGCTTCATTTGGTAGCAATACTGTCTGAAGAGACTTCCTGTATAAATTATTCTCTATCTTAAATGTTCTATCAGTCCAAATATATCCTAACCTTGTAAGTAATTAAAAAATCGTATTATTTATTAATTTGTTTCAATTTGTTTGGACCTTCATAGACAACATAACTCTGTCTTTGAAGTATGATGATTAATCACCCTGACACATTCTTGGTAAAAGACAACAATATTATTGACCACTATCATTTAACTACGAAACCAAATTATAATTGACAAACAATTGGTTTACTTTGCGTAAGTTCATGTTACGATGATATGATATTATATTTAGTTCACCATTGCAATATTTAAGAAAATAATTGACAAAAACACGAGCTTTGTTTTTGGCTATTATTTTTCTTACGTCCGTCTTTCTACCGGTAATGCAACAACAGGATCACAGGACAAAAACTACATTAAAATAATCAAATAATCAACACGACCGCGAGGAATCTTCAGAGCATTGACTCGAGATGATGCCTTATCGAAGGACCACGTAAAATGCACTATAGGTGATCCTTCGACCAATATTATCCCTTTTCAGATCATGAGGATAAGACAGCGTCGCGTTATCCTTAGAGGCTGTACTGCCCCTGAAGCCCGATTTCGAGATTTACCTTGTTCAGTACGTACAATTGCCTAGTTTTACTTTCGAGCGTTTCGTGCCAAGAAGCTTAGCAAGCTTGAATGTGCGTGCCCACTTTGCGTGCTCAGTTACGTAACCACCACGTGTATAGGACACGCGAACTGACGTCGTGATGAGTGTCAATGAATGGCGTGATGCCCGCTGATTTTTAATCATGGAAGAATGGGATCTTCGCGTGAATGATGGTTGGAGCACGAAGGGATGGAATCGATTGGATGTGAAACAGCTGGCGTGGCGTTTGGGCGATATCTGAACACATCGAATGTTGGAACCATTTGGTCAGTATGGAGTGGAAGGGTTCTGGGATGGTAGCGTACTGATGTATTTTGAATTCTTTCTCTTACGTGAAGAGTAAGATGGTGTCCGCGCTGTGTTGATATTTGAAGAAGTGAATATCCTTAACGTTTTACCAAATTTTGGACATATTAATTTTAAATTTATGTTGAAGTATAGGTCCGGTTACAGAAGGGTAGGTTGTTAAAGTCCGAACGAAATAATTTTGGGAGTAATTCATTATTATTGTTATAAATGGATACATAGACAAAAAATCTTTTACTTCACATTTATTACATGTTACATTAATGAAAGTCATTCTAGCAAGCAATCACTGACAGAAGTGAAAACTCAAAATGAAATACATGTACACAGGCCGTTATACTACGCGTTACTAGTCTGGCGCAAGCGCAATACGTCACGAGCATGTCGAGGTCATCGGTGACGCGAACCCATAAGTTTTTCCTCGTCCAAAAATCGCTCATCGCGGCTTAAAAAGTTGAAGAACAAAATCTCATATACATTTGCCTGCATATGACTTATAGACTGATTTATTAGACAAGGCAGAAGATCAATATTATGGGCAGCTCATTATTTATTGAAAGCACTTGGCCCGAAATTTGGCTTGGGAAATACTAGAAAATGGTTCATGATAATAAGAAAGTTATATGTTTCTGGTGAGTGTGAGCTGCATTCAGCCAAAAGTTGGGGTTTCCGAGATATTTTTGTTTATTTGCAAGTACGTATCAGCAACGTTGACGTTTTCTTTATAACTGGCTAACTTGTTTGCATCATCATTTACATACTATAGCATACTATCAACATGCTATAAGCGGTTCCCATTCAAATTTCAGACTATTCCCGTAGATTTATATAATAATTTCTTTCTTAAAAACCTTCTCATATTTTCATACAGAATTTTCATCTCTAATCTATCTAAATAGTATAAAGTAAAGTCGCTGTTTTACTCTGTCTATTTCTCTTCGAACTTCATAACCAAGCAACAGATTTTGATACGGTGTTCATAATAATTTAGTTTTTTTTTTTTCGGAATGTTTATATGTTAAATATATACATATTATAGTAGAGAAAAACCAATAATTTCAGTGATTTGTAATGTAGTCGTAAATACATATTTTAGCTCTGACGCTGCTAATGCTGGTATAACCTTACGAGAAAGATCAAAATGTACTAGATGTAACGGAACTCACACTTACAAGCCGGGAAAGATCGCTAGATCTCTCTAATCTAGTTTGGAAGAAAAATAGTGTCAATTATCTAAAAATCTAATACCAAACATGTACAATAGCTAAAATTGAATACACTAAAAACATAATGAAATGCAGGAAAATTCCTGCATTTCATTATGTTTTTTGTGTGTATTTCTTCTTCAAGCATAAATATGCTTGAAGAAGAAATTGTTCAAAGTTCAATAAACGATCTCCCTCCAGTAGTTTGTTTTTATCGAATACTCAAATACAAATATTGTGGTAGGACCGCAGTCCATATGTGTAACCTTGGGTCCGGCATGTCGTCCAAATGAGCTGTTATCACGACACGGCTCGTTTGCGTCAGCTGACGCAGGGATAGACATATTGCACTGACCGTTAAGATTATTAGCCGTTTCGAATGTCGAAGCTTTTGACGCGAATACGTCTTTCGTACCAGCCTCTAATGTTTCCACTGCAGGGACACCGGCCTACTCTCGATAATTGAGAGTGAATGGGCTCTGATATACCATGAGAGCCCAATCCGGATTGGTAGATGACACATTTCGTCCAATTTTTGGTTCTAAAACATGCCGGTATCCTCACGATGTTTTTCTTCACCGTTTCGAAAACGTGGTACTGCGCACATAATTTTTTCAAGTGATAAAACTCATTGGTGCACGTGTGGATTTGAACCAGCGACCTTCAGATTAAAAGTAGGCGTCTGTGCTCCTGGGCCACTACGCTCTCACACGTCTTACGTCTTTGAACATCGTTAATTGGAAGCAAATAAAAAAAGTGATGACGGGGGATACAGTTTCATGCTGCAGCTACACATCGACATCCAAAATTTAATTGCATCTCTCGATAGCTAAAGGATCAAAGAATTGAAGGAAGAAGAAAGGAACGCTCAGTTCACCGTACCAGCCTCTAATGTTCCCACTGCAGGGACACCGACCTACTCTCGATAATTTAGAGTGAATGGGCTCTGATCTACCACAGGAGCCCAATCCGGATTGGTAGATGTCACATGTCGTCGAATTTTTGGTTCTAAGACATGCCGGTTTCCTCACGATGTTTTCCTTCACCGTTTCGAGAACGTGGTATTGCGCACATAATTTTTTTCTAGTGAAAAAACTCATTGGTGCACGCGTGGGTTTGAACCAGTAACCTTCAGATTGAAAGTCGGCGACTATGCCGCTGGGCCACCACGCTCTCACGCTCAGTTCAAGTGCCACTAAATGGTCACCCGCCCAACCTCGGATCAGGCGAAGAGTTGCATATTCGAAGGCGTTGTAGATTTCCGGGTAAAGCTTAATGTGATGATAATAAAATTTGTTCTCGGGACTTGGATTTTTGTATTTTTGATTGGTTGACAGCTCAATTGATAGCTTTGCCTTTTGCTTTTTGACAAGCAATTATGTGAAGAACATATATTGTATGTTCATATGTTTTAATGTATGTGTTTAAATTAAGCACCACACCAACAACTCTGCAATAAAACACGCGATTTTCTGCTAAAACTATGTTTACTCACCGTGACATAAGTAATCCTCTTATAACTCAAGAGAAATATCTCTTCCGAAAAAATAATAAATTGCGCCAGAACCACTGTAAAACAATCGTCACGCACCGTGGTTTCAACTGGCGCGGGTTCGATTCCCGGCGAATGGGGTGATCGTGGCTGATAAATAACTATAACGGTGTGCAGTGAACTTTGTGGAACTGTATAAATCTAGACACTACGTAGAAAAGAAACCATGAACCTTAGTGTTTCGGTTTATATCTCTTTGCCCGTACTCATTTTTTTTAATTAACGCCATTAATTATTTTTATTTCGACCAGTCAGCGTTTATGACTGTATTCTTTATCAGCTATGACCGTAACACCGGCTTACTCTCGTAAAGTGAGAGTGGGTGGGCTTTGAAATACCAAAGCGGATCAATCCGGATAGTCGTCACAAATGTTCAAACTGTTCGTTATAGGACCAGCTGGTTTCCTCACAGTGTATTCCTTTACTGTTTTGAAATCTTGGAATAGTGCATATAGCATTTCGAACAGTAAAACTATCAGTATTTTGACCAGCTTAAGACTGAAAGTCTTCATTTGTACCCCTGGGCTAGACTGTCAACTTTTTACTCGAATTAATCTTTCTTTCAAAAACTCCGCCCAGTCTCAAACTAAGTCTAAACATTGCAAGTTAAATAAAAGCTTGTAAAATTGCTTTCCAAATAATTGTCTTAAGTCAAGCCGCAATAGGATCAAAGATTTCGCATTTAGTTTAGAAGGAAGTCTTCTTCTTGATCTTAATCTTAACATTCTCTCTGAATCTCTGAATTCCTAAATATTGCCATTGAGGCAGTATATCGATCTCCACCTTGTCTCTGAGGCTGTTCTTCCAAAAATAAGCGACGATCGGTCTAATTTCAAAGACGATTCAGCATCGGACCTGGCTTACGAGGGTGCAGATACCTTGGCTGAGATCGATGCCGTCATAATCAGCCCCTCACTATCAATCGGCAGGATTGCGTGACCTGTAATTATCCAGGCGCAAGCACAGCAGCTCGAGGACAGCTGCTACATTTTTAATAGCTTTATTATTATATTATAAATTATTCACGAGTGATTATAACTATCGTATTTTTAGTGTTCAGATTCAGATTCAGATTCAGATTCAGATTATTTATTAATAACAATAAGTTACATGTTCGTACCCATAAGGCAAATGTACTACTGTTTTATTTAAGCTGTAACTGGTTGGAATTAAATACAGCACACATTTTTTTATATAGTTATGTTCACTATATAAAAAAATGTGTGCTGTATTTAATTCCAGAGCTTGCTTTCTAATGGGAAGAGGTCATCGACACCCATGGACATCTGCAAAATCTGCAATGCTGATGCGCTGCCGGCCTTTCCAAAACATTGCGCCATTACGATAAATATCATAAAAAATTATACTCTTGATGTCCCTACTAAAAGATATTTGTTTTAAACGAAAAACATTAAATAATATTGGAAACGGGAGCTTATAAATTGGGAACGAAGCAGTATTTTTTATCACATTTTTGTCATTTTTCATCGTCAAAACCTCATTTAAAAGGTTAAGTTAAAAGTTGGTTCATTCTAAAACCAACTTTTAACTTATATATACCAGAATTCCAATAATTAAGCAATTAAGAAAATTTAATGATAAATAAATATATAAAAAAAATTGTATCTTGGGTTTTGTATTTGTAGAGATATAGACAGTATGAAGAAATAAACAATTACTAAAAAAAAATAACAATAGCAGTTTGAATATTTTTTTTATTTGTATATTTCGCTCCCGAATGAGAACCAGCTGTGACCACATTGGGCTATGACACTAGTGAAACATCCGTTCGAGGGTCCTAAAGGGCACGGAGTGAAAAATTCGATGCATTTTGAGCGGAAAAGTTGGGTGAGTCAGACATGATACAAGGAAAGTAGGGGTACATTGATTGACATTTCACTGGATAATATCACCCTGGTAATTTTGGGGAGTCCTTGCGTCCGTGGGTAATTACTCTTTAGAACCCCTACACGTACTCTGGGTGGTACGAACCGAGCAACTAAAAGTAGCAGTAGAACTTATGTATAATATGTCAATTTTCTCTGCGGCCAAGTTGTAAACTGCTTTATTACGTTGAAAAGGGCGCCGGTGAAATTACCGGTGCATGTGACATTACGTCCCTGTCTCAAAGGCACCGGTATTCGATTTAAGTCGGGGTGGACCAAAGTATTGCTGTGCGGAGGTACATCAGATAGGCCTCCAGTCACTAATTTCATACAAACATTGTCAACATTTCAATCTCGAGGTGACAGGTTAAAACCCACGCGTGCACCAATGAGATTTTCACTGGATATCTGCAAAACCCTTCTCTATCTATGACAGGTTTTACTTTCAAAAATATGTATCTATATATAGATATATCTTATGAATGAATATATATCTACTGCTTTAGATCATACTACCTTTTTATTTATTTTTTACATATCAATATAAAAATCTTCTCTATTTCAACAACAACAAACAACAATAACAAACGAACAATTCAGTCTAGTTAATATCATAACCATTTCTTTGATCGAAACAGCAGACAAAAATAAAAAATCTACCAAACTAATATCACCAAAAAGCCACGTGCAAGCCAATTACTATCAGGCACATTCACCCCAATAACTGTAGGGGTAGTCACCCTTAGCCCTCTGAGAAAGGGGGCGTGGCCCTCTTAGGGTGGTACCTTGCATCCCTCTCCTTCTCATTCTGTGTAGCATCTTGCATCTCTCACCCGCAAGGGGATGTTTCTTTTAGACTGTTCTGCGATTTTTTTTCAATGTTACGCGGTTTGGTATAAATAGGTATGTCTTGTATACATAGAATATCTTGTAATGTACTTGCGTTACAATTGTAACAAGTATCTCAGTAGACATATTTTCATGTTCTCTATCTAAATTTAAGAAGCTGTTAAACTTGTCACTTGCCTCTCAAATTCAATTTAAATTTACTGAAAGCTAGAATTTGCCTCACATTTTGTCTATTTTTTTTTTATTTTATATAAAAAATCAAGGAACAGACTTGATTTTTTATTTTTCTTACTTTATATACTATTTTTTTTGTACTACTTATGCTTTAACGCTTAGATTTGTATAAGTCCCTCTTGTGTCAATATATTATATAATATATAATAATAATTTTTCATTTGTGAACTTTCTGTGACTAAAATGTGGATAACGCTGTGGGCTACATAATTACCAAAATCTAGTTTTAAGCATCATTTGTTGTATCACTATATATTTTGTAGCCGTTTGTTTTCCCGAATAAATAAAAAAAAAAAAATAATAAGTTCCAAATTCAAACGATAAAAGGTGTCTCATTACAAAATGTTTGTCAACATAATGTAGTCTACAAGATTAAGACAGAGTTTTGCAATACAAGAGATTTTTTTGTTAATGGCAATCCTCCATTTTGGCCAGCGTCACATCATTTTAGTAAAAGTAGAACGAAGCAAAAAGAGGTAGATTAGCTGACCAGTACAGCTGAAAAGAAAAATAATAAAGATATTCTGTTTAAATGCTGGCTTCAATCTCTCTTTAAGGTCAGGGTTACCAGCTACCTAGATACGGAACCATTTAGTAAATTTTTTAGTAAAGCGAAATTCTCTTCACAACTGCCCTCCAAAAAACAAAATTATACCTTAGAAATTGTACCAACAAAAACCATTCATCATTCAAAATTTCACACAAACAAACAACATCAATCATATTTGTAATTTAATTTTCTAAAACCAAACATTATCAATTTAAAAGTGATCAATCAATTCTAGTTTTTCATGACAACCCGACATAAGCATCGGCGCTCATTAGACAAACAGTATAACCCAATAATTAAACATTTCTCCCGCATATAGCTTTCTACGTCCGAGTCAGAGACGGCCAAGTGAGAGTCCGTCTCGTGTTTCTTAGATTCCGCATATAAATATATTAACAAACAAATTCTTACACAATCATACCTCAACAGTAGTATTCCTTATATCGTAAGTAATATGGACACACAACCACAACGCAAACACAAACAATATAAAAAAATAAATCCATAATCAAACCCGGGACCCTTTCTAAGGTTTAATACAAACTTAGCCTACCCTATGTGCTTCGATTATTTTTAATTAAATCTAATAAATTTTTTTTGGAAGTATAGATATTTTGGAATTACATTCAACGTTTTAACATTTAGCACTTTATTAAGAATTATTTATTTATGAAATATTCTTATACATAACTAAATCTGCTTTTTTGTAATATCTAAAATTTAATTATGTAAACATTTTGTTTTAAAATAAGCTCTGCTTTGTCATAACATATTTTACAAATATATTTGAAACAGAAAAAAGACTATTGATTAAAAAAAAACACGTATGTATAATCACAGAATATTATATCCTGTAATATTTTTTAAATAAATTATCGATGTAATGGTTCGTAAATTATTCACGCGGAACTCTAATATCCGACTCAGTCCCACATAGTGATTGCAATACAGTGTTTTTTCAGCATTAATTAGTTTATTAATTATGTAAATTTGTATGCGAATTCTCGATGCTTTATTGCGATTAATCGGGTAGAGATTTTGCGGCAGATAGCGGTGTTTCAATTTACAAGCGGAAGCGGTAGAAACTAGCTTATTGGACTCCGTGGCTTAGCGACGGCTCCGTGGTTTAGTTGGTAGCCTGCCTTCGAAGCGAGGGGTCCCGGGTTCGATTCCCGGCCGGGGCACACTTAGTCTGGTGAGCATGAAGTTCCGAGAACTTCATGCTCACCAGTCTTGGGTGTTTGTCCATGCTATCTGCGGGAAAGGGAATCCTAGTGCAGAGGTATGAGTGCGTAATTTTTTTTTTTACCAACATCTTATATTTATATTAATTTAAAGGCATGTACGCTTGCATTAGGCACTAACAAGACCTGAAAGTAATCTTCTTGCTCATCAAAGTTTGCTTTTACCGTATATCGAACCATGCACCCCGCTTCAAAGTCAGGTTTACTATTTAGGCTACGGCGCCGTATAACTTTAATACTAATGATGTAGGACATTGAACCTTTATCGTTCAATTTGATTACTTATTAAAAAAAAATACCTCTTTTGTTAATTTTGTTTTGTTGTTATTGTTGCAGGTAAACACAGTTTAAACTGGGACACGTTTAAGAAAATTAAGAGAAGTTTGTATAATTGCTAATATTCCATGAAAGAGATTTCAAAAAGTGACGTCTTCAATGGTACTATAATTTTTCATTGCTTTTTATACATAAATCCTAAAATTTATAAAACACATAAATTATTTCTACCTATGTCCGTTGTAGACTTTGAAACCATCCAACCGATGTGCCCCAAACCGGTTTCATTAGAAAGGCAATATGGCACAAATAATAGGCAACAATGTATTAAATGTTTTTTAGCGTAGTTGAATATCCATCCGCTAGTATATTGATTCATAATCTTTCAAGGTCAAGAGTATTTTATCAAAAAAAAATCAGAATGATATCATGTTCTGATACGAAGACAGTTCTGTCAAAAAATAGTTATACATAGAAATCTGTATTTCTTATACCCACACAAGCAGTGTGGTTGCATTACTGTGTTCCGGTGGAAGGGTACGGCTGCCGGTGAAAGCACATGCGCATGAGACACATCCCCGTCTCGAGTGATGGACGCAGCAGGATGAATGCGACTCAGTAAAGATTTGGATCTCGTACTAAGTCGCACGCATTACTGTTGTCATGGGCGAGGGTCACCACTTACCATCGGGCCCTCAGCTCGTGCCGCCACTTATTCACATAAAACAATAATCTCAAACTCATTCACTCATTCCTTCACGTCTCAAGTATCGTTTTAATTTTAGTTAGTAAATATATTCGTAAGCATGTAACTTGGCAGGTAAATCTCTTATGCCTTAAACCACAGACTAAATAGTTGTTTGCCGGACTTAAGCTGCTTATTACTTTATTGTTGGCTACATTTTGTATGCACAATGTCTGCGTTTCGTTCTACCTCGGTGCCATGTCAAGTTTGACTTTCATTGCATTTTCTATAAGTCATATTTATACGATAGATAGACAGAGATAGACAGAATCAGTCAATCTAATCGTAGTTTTTGTTTGTTAGAGGTTTTCATAACGCGTCTTTAGAGTTCCACATGTTTCTAGATTTATCTAGCGCCAATTGTTTAATCTAACAATTAACTGAACTCGAAAGAAGATCGACTTTCAAAGTGGCAAAATACGCAATTTCGTTTACTTGGTTGACATAATGTTTCCAGATTAACAACCAAATTATTGAATCGATTTTATTAAAAGTTGTATAGTACCAATCCGACACGATATCCTTTCATATAAAATTAGAATTTTCCAAATCGGATGATAAATGGCGGAGAAATCGGAGAACATACTAAAAATATACAATCCACTGTATAGAACTTCGTCCTTTTTTGAGGTCGGTAATCCTGTGGAAATGGATGAAACACCATTCGCCTTCTGGGAATGCAGTAGTGTTCAAACGTAGCTTGCATCTTGGGGAGTACGATCTTCGACGAGACGAACTGAAGTTAAGTGGTTACCCGCGACCGAAATATGAAAAGACCGCCACGTTTTATGTGCATATAATTTCCGCCAAGCAGTATTTTTTTTTTGCTAATCAGATTTGCTTTCACATCGCTGTTCTGGTAGAACGGTGTGAGTGCCGGTGAAAATACAAACTCAAGAGACGTGATGACGTAAGACGTGTCTCAGAGTGAAGGGCGTAATGCGATGCGACTAAGTCTTTTCAGACTTAAGTAGGGGAGGAGTTTTGGGGTTGTTTAAAGGGCACTTAACATCAGGTGAGCTGTCAGATCGTCAAGTCATTTAAGTTACATAAAAAACAATGAGTAAACAATTCGATATCTGTCCAAGACGTAGTGCATAGAGAGTACAACAAAAACAAATTATTTTAATGAGTGGCAGACCAAGCATGGAGGGACGTATTTTTTCACGGCATCGCATCAACAATCTCTTGGATTGTTTACCATTTATAATTTACATAATTCATAATCGTCCGACGGGTGGGGTTGGGTTCAGTGCGAGCGGTTACATTTATTCTCATTACAAGATCAAGTGACGACAAGACAAAATCAAGACAATCAAGACAAAATCAAGTGTTCCTAAGGCTGAGTAAATAAACGTTTACACACTCATACTTCTGCACTAGGATTCCCTGTGTCGCAGATGGCATGGACAAACACAGAAACACAAGACAAACACCCAAGACCCGAGAACAAACTTCATGCTCACCACACAAAGTGTGCCCCGGCCGGGATCGAACCCGGGACCCCTCGCTTCGAAGGCAGGGCTACTACCAACTAAGCCACGGAGCCGCCGTTATATAAAAATGAGTATACTATATGATATAGTATGAGCATACTCAGTCTTAGGAACACTTGATTTTGTGAAAAATAATGGCTTACATAGCTTAAAACAATAACAAGAAATAAGAAACCAGAAACAGACAAGACAATATATGCTTTAACAATAAATTTATGTAATATTAGTTTCTTATAGTATTTTCAGTGCAAAGATACTTTTTGTTCAATTTTTTTTGACGTGTCCAAACTATACGTGTGATTTTTATTGTGATCTTTATATTTTTTAATTTGTCAATTATTTCTTGATTCGCCGAAGTAATCGAAAACAAAAAACTGCGGAATAGAAAATTTCTTCATATTACTTCAAAATTTAATTTGTTAAAAATATAAAGATTTAAGCTACATGAAAAATCATTATCAGTTTTATATATAAATATCATAAGATTTTTCTAATGGTTCTATTTCATCCCGCTTTCCGCTCCGCTCAAGCTCCCGCTATACCTCGCACCTCGCCCTTTACCTAATCATTTTAATTACCGACACAGTTGCTTTAAGTCTGCAGCCACTCAATAAGTGCCTTTTGTTGTGTTTTCCATAAAAACTGCAAGACCTAGAATTGAAACAACGTTGATCATTATAAAATCTATCAATTATTTATTATTATCAATGGCCACTGAATAATACTCTTTACGAGGTATCAGTAGATTTAAATACCCTCACGGCTGACACGTTGATACAAGACAGCCCGCCTGGTGTTAAGTTGTTACCTCCGCCCTTTACAACTGCAATACGATTTATGTCAGCAAGACCTAGAATTGAAACAACGTTGATCATTATAAAATCTATCAATTATTTATTATTATCAATGGCCACTGAATAATACTCTTTACGAGGTATCAGTAGATTTAAATACCCTCACGGCTGACACGTTGATACAAGACAGCCCGCCTGGTGTTAAGTTGTTACCTCCGCCCTTTACAACTGCAATACGATTTATGTCATCCTCTACCCAAAATCGACTGAAAAGACCTAAATCGCATTCGTTAAATTCTAAATGTAATGTATCATGCGTCTGTGATTTCACCGGCACCCACACCCTTCCACCGGAACATAACAATACTAGTGAATAACTGTCCGAACTTGGCACCAGCTAGGGGGTAGGAGTAAAATTTTTCAAGGGTACCCTCTTATGAACGCGAGCAACTGGATCCTCTTGAATGAAACGTATTACTTAATACGAATCCATATACCATCCAAAAAGTCTTGTAAACGTATAAAAGCTTATTCGATTTCGAAAGGTGAATTTTACGCCAATTCGTCTCAAAAAATCGTGAATCTATACTAATATAATAAAGCTGAAAGAGTTTGTTTGTTTGAACGCGGTAATCTCTTTGACGGCTCCGTGGCTTAGTTGGTCGTGGTAGTATCCGGCACCAACTAAGCCATGACCAACTAAGCGAGGGGTCCCGGGTTCGATTCCTGGCCAGGCTACACTCTGTATGTTGAGCATGAAGTTTGATGGGGTCTCGCGTAAACTTAAGCTTGACAGCTTAACATGAAGTAGCTTAACTTGTATATATGTTTATGCAAATATATGATTTCATTTAATTTCATATTTGTACTGAGTGGGAATTGAACTTGCGAGCTACAGCGCAGAAGGCAGAGCTACCGAGGTTTTAGATCAGTCAAAATACATTTGTATCCAATTCACCAGAATACACTGTAGATAACATTTTATAAAGCACTAAGAAAAAGTCCCAGTGCCTATTGAATAAATAAACAAATGGACGTAAATCCGTTTGCAGTACGTTCACCTTAATTCAATCAACGGGACTTGCTAATAGAATAAGCCGCATTTGGCTTTGCGGGAAAAGGGTTAAGGGTAACGCACATTGGAGGGGTTAAAAGCTTATCGCGTAAATTTACATTTAATATGTTAGATATATAATTTTCACCTCCAGTGGAATTTTTGAGGATTGTCTCGCATGGAATTGATTTTTAGTCAAACCCAGCCATCATTTGGTATTTTCACGTGCTTGCTACTTTTTTTTCTCTTCTCTTGGCATTGCCATTTTTCAAGGGGTTTTTTAATTCAATAATATTTAGTGTACATCATTGAAAATAAATAAAAAAATCAGGAAATTCAATACGTGAATATTTTTTTTACATGGGTTAGGAAAATGCTTGCTACTTAAAACACAACAATTAGACGATGTGCTAGCAAATTGATTTTGTAGAAAACATTTAAAAGACTACTTCGCAAAGGATAACCAGAGCTACGAATTATCTTATATTAAACTAAATTCTGATTTGTTTGTAAAGCTAACTTACTAATAAATTGCACGGAAAGAATCAAGCTAAGTCCAAAATCACACTTGAAAAAGCATATATTCTTAACAAAGAAAGCGCAACAGAAAATTTGCAGGAAACAGTCGAAATAAATCGGGGATTAAACTAGTAATTCAAATCTACACTCATAATAAATTGCCCCACAAGTATATTAAAAAGTAACAGTAATCACTTTTACGTTACTTGTGTAATTATAGGGATTAACATTGACATTTTAATATAAGCAATTAACGTGGCAGAAGCTTAATTATTAGAAGATACATTAATTACCTCAAAAGTAATCAATTTGGATTGTTTTTTGAAGTAAGATTGGTCGTATTAATTGTTCTAAACCCTCGAAAGGAAGCCGCAAGATTGGCTTTAAAAATATTTTATGCGTTCTGCGCGCAACTTACACTATGAAATAAAAAAGAGCTTACTAAAAAATAAAAAAATCAACCTAAATTATTATCTACAATTACTATAAAGTGTATTTACGATGTTTTTCCTCGCCGATTTTTTTATATAAGTACTACTTTAGTGACATGTTGCACTGAAGGCCCACCAGTTGTTAAGTAGTTACATCCGCCCTAGATTTGTCACAATGCAGATAAGAGTATAAGTGACTTAAAAGTTATCTGTTTAGCGACGATACGATCTTGAGATCTAAAGGAATAAATTTAAAAACCTTTAGATCTCAAACCTTAGTTAGTTAAATGAGTTTGAGTTCGAGGCTTACCCAGAAAAAAGGCGAGATGATCTGGATACATTCGAGCCACAATGGTCGATTGTAGCTATAGACAGGCGCGTGGAGGAAAAAAGGGGAAATCTTTGCTCAGTGGGAGAATAAAGGTTAAAAAAAAGATATTTTATGCTAGCTTAGTATCCTAGCATAAAGTTGATGTTTTCACGGCCCGATGTGCGGTAACCTTTACTGGTACAAAATCAGTCGTATCGCCGCCGGCGAACCCAATAGGTTTCTATTTAATAAACCCTTTATTGGTTTAATGGTTTAACTTGGATTTAGAAGCTTAATGGATCCGGTCTGGCCGCCAGGATTCTCACTACTTGAAAGGTATCGTTAAACAACTAAAAATATGCAAACAATTTTGCATCGAAAATTTGAGCGACTTGTAATTTTTTTTTTCTTTTGGGTCTTTTTGTCGGGAAGGACAATTTACCCGAAAGAAATGCGACGTGATAAAGATATATTCATGGTAAAATTTCACGATGAACTAACAATATTGAAGGTACTCTTATGTTTGGCTGCGTGTATGACGCGCAGTGTAAATTAGCTAGAAATCCTACCCGCGTAGGTGTGGCTTTTAACACGATTTTACCTGTAATCCCTTGTAATCCATCTATAAAACTACCTTATTTGACAAAGGTGTGACTATTTTCTGCATTCACGCCTTTTTATACGTTTAAACACGATTTAAATCCGTTGCACGATGAAAGTCGTTGCACGTACAAACCCCGCCTCATATTAAGATATAAATTTTCTAATGTACTACACAACTATAGATTACATTGTAACAATCTGTATTGCTATTCGATAAAGTCTATAATTGAACGGTGGGTATTGTAGATTTTTTTTTTTATTATTTTCAAGCGATTTGTCCAATAGAAACTCATGTAAGCTTGTTTAAATTTCAGTGGCCAATCACTTTATCAGGGATAAAACCAGTAGACTTAATGTACTTACACATGTATCCCTTAGGAATAAGGGAAAATTATGTAACTAGTTAGGTAACAGAACCGCAAATTGCATATTTGATACCACGTCATTGGAGACAATTCAGTTGTCTAAGTTACAAGAGACAAGCGGGTTACTGTTCGAATAACTAATTTATTTGCTTTGTTCTGCACTGATTGTAAAAGTTAGCAATAACTGCGGCTTAATGGCCATTGTTTATAGGAAGAATTAGTCTAGTTTTCTTTTGTTTTGCCCTTTCTGTCTGAAGCCACACAAATTCTGCCAATCTCAATACACGTATTAAGTTTTTCTGCATTTGGGTTTATTGAAACAGATTGCGGCCAGTTTATTAAGAAATTACGAGAACATTCTTAATCAGAAGAAGAAGGACTCACCTGTCAGTCTGTCTAATCTAAGAAAGATACTATGACAGCTGTCAGTTTCAGTGGTCTAGGCAACAACTAAAATAATATAATACGATTTTTAAAAGATTTTGTTAATGATTCGTGTTTAGTTTAATAGGCGGTAGCAATTTTTTTTATTACGATTACTTGAATGAAAAACAGTAAAAAAATATAACAGAAATTTACCCTCTGTACTGGGATAGGTAAGGTTCATTAAAAGCTGAGCTGAATCTAATAACTTGGTTTAAATTACAGAAGCGTTAAGCATTGGAATAATAAAACTTCTAAAACTCTTCGAACAGGTAATACGTCGATTTAGATCGTTGTTAAAAGTAATGGAAAAAGAAACATTAATTATAATTAAAATATCATTAATTTAAATATGCTTAGTAACTTAATAATTCATAAGAACATCCAGACATGGCGATTTGAAAGACTACACAAAAATATTATGACGAAATTGTTTATCAATTATATAAAAAACTATATTATTACGTGATTATTATTTATGATAACTTGACAGACCTTTGAGTTGTTTAAACATTTTGCAGTAGTTAAAAATCTCTGTTGGCGCGTAACCGCTGCAGTGGAATGGAAAGTATTCCATGCCATTAACTTTTTTTTGTTACAGACCGGCGCGAAAGTTTCGTTTTCAAAATCAATCCAAACTTTCGTAGCCAGTATTTCAAATTTATAAAAATAGACGTGACAGAAGTTATGAAAGGAATAAATATTCGTAGTAGATTGTTATAAGCGTATTAAGATCGGGTCTAAGAAATATCTAACCTCATCTGTGTCATCTTGTGTCTTGTGTTTCTGTGTTTGTCCATGCCATCTGCGACACAGGGAATCCTAGTGCAGAGGTATGAGTGTGTTAAAGTTAAAAAAAAACATAATAGGCACGTGATTTAGCTAGGCAACCTATTTGCGATGTAGCAATGTCTACTATCTAGGATATATTCTTTATTAACATTAAATGATGAAGGTATAATGTCTTATACCGTTCGTACACCATATAGAAACCCCAAGACACAGAAAAATAGTTTATCAATAGTCTACTCTCCAAGATTTTCGTGGAACCTTCAAGCCTACACCAATTTTAGGCACTTATCAAATCGATTCCGCGCATGCGTACAACGAGCAAAGCGCCAAACAGCCTCGCTCTAAATATAATATTTTCCCTTTAACTGTTTGTTGACTGAAGCTGAAAAATTCATGCGAATCGATTTACTTTGTAGTATTAATGACGATGTTTTAAGAACAAAAGGCTTGCGAAGCGAGTTGTCCTAGTTTCAATATGGTTAGTATTATTTAACTGACTTAAAGAAAAGGGTTTTTTTGTATGTTCGCCGTTTTTGGTTATGTACTATTGTTGTTATATTGATGCCTTCAGCTGGTAAACAAGTTCATATTACGAAAATGTAAAATCTCTGGAACTACTGTACTGTACTGATGAACATCAAATGCCTGAACAGATCTCGACATCTCGACTACGTCAGCTTTAAAACAGAAAAAATCGCATCAAAATCTGTCCATTCGTTTGGGAGCTACAGACAGACACACATAGCGGTCAAACTTATAACACCCCTCTTTTTGAGTCGGGGTTACAATAAATAAGTTTGAAAGTAAGGCAAATTTTATTTTTAAATGTCAGTCTTTAAGATGGATTTAAAACTTGTCTCAAATTTTGGATTTTAATTGTAAACAATTAAAATAACAAAAAGTACTGTACACTGAAACATACAAATATTATAGGTAGTATAATATGTGCAATGGGTGGTCTTATCTCTAATAAGCAATCACTTCCAGACACCTTTTGGATGGGGGAGGAATCTAAAAATACAATGTTATTAAATATAAAATATCTTTCTCAAACGAGCTGTGTTTAAAAGATATTGTGCAGATGAAAGATAGATAGTGTTGTGTTGTCCTACCCGTAGAAAAGGATCGCATGACATGAACTATAATAGAAATCTTTGTGTATGTGTTTTGGTGCCACCAGTGACACAGAAAACTTAGGATAGGAGCTTTCTAACGTAAAAAGATTGCTGATACGTGTATGGTTTCACCGGCACCCACACCCATCAACAGGAACACACAATGCTATTGCACTTCTTGGCGGCAGATTACCAGGAGGCAGTACTTCACTATTGAACTTTGCACTAGTTCTACTGCTACCACATCAGGTCTAAGTCAAAGAAAGACTAAAAAAAATTGTCCGCAATTTTGTAATTTTTTATTTTTGTTAATTTATTATTGTCCGATCGACAGTGCGGTGGTAAATAAAAGTAAAACGCGAAGTGATCTATCAAGGGAGTCCGGATTATGATATTAAACGAAAGGTTTATTCGAGTGGAATGTATTCGCAGAATCCAGACGATGCCGAAATAAGGGGCCGTGCTCATTGGGTAAAACAAAAGCTTTTTACCCGACTGCGCCACAAAGAGGCTTATGTTTTTCGAGTGTATCACTACATAGTATAAAACAAAGTCGCTTTCTCTGTCCCTATATCCCTATGTAAGCTTAAATCTTTAAAACTACGCAACGGATTTTGATGCGGTTTTTTTTAAAAGGTAGAGTGATTCAAGAGGAAGGTTTATTAATACACTAGCAAGTCACCCCGGCTTCGTACGGGTAGTTTCTGATACGACACTGATGATTTCCTAACCGTGCGAAGCCGGGGCGGGTCGCTAGTGTATGTATATATCAATGGCATGCTCTATAACCTGGCTTATATAGCCTATTTGTCTTAATTATGAGAGTGACACTGGCTACTAAAAATTTGGGATTTTTTGAGCAGTCGGAATTTTTGTATATTTTTACTACTAGCTACGCCCCGCAGTTTCACCCGCGTAGTTACCATTCTCGTGGGAATACGGGGATAAAATATAGCTTATGTTACTCGCTGATAATGCAGCTTTGCATTGGTGAAGGAATTTTTAAAATCGGTTCAGTGGTTTAGGCGTGAAAGCCTAACAAACAAATAAACTCACTTTCGCATTTATAATATTAGGAAGTAAAATAAATTAGGTAGATCATTACAGCCTAAAAACAGGTGCTGTAAAATACGATCCCAAACGCGTTAACCATTTTAGCGGGTCATTATTTTTGACCATTAAACTTTCTTAATTCACGACACTCAAACGCCATTTTCACGCCATCTCGCGGCCGATCTCACGAACTTATTCGGTTCGCGTTTTCAACTTTTTATTCGTTTTCAATCCCTGGTGTGCAATCTCCCCAAGATCTACATATCAAGTTTCTGTACGACTACTGTTCTGCTTTGACTCCGTTCGGGTTTTTATTTCTTATTGTTTTTAAATAATGGTTGGAGCGATTCTTTTGCGGATGAATTTGAGAGTTAATTAAAGGATTTCTGTGTGCATTGGAAGTAATTAAAAAAATTTTTTGGATTTACTCTACTGTAGATATACAGTTTTTATATTAAATGGTGGATGGAAATCGAGGGCTCTGCGTTTGGTGAAAATATGTATTGGAATGTAAAAAAAAAATATTTTATTATAGTTTTTTTTGTATGGATAATATTTTTCATTTCTAAAATAAAGATTTTTATTATTATTATTATTATCTAGCAGCTCTGCCTAGGTCATGGGTTCAATTCCGACTCAGGACAAACAATTTATGTTACCCGCGGTTTTCCAAAATCAAAACTAGCCTATGTTTTAATCCCGCGTAGGAGATACCTTCATAACAAATTTCATCCAAATCCATTCCAATAAAACGTACGAAAAAAATTTCGTCTTTATAATTTTAGTATGATAATAAAATTTTAATAAAAGCTCCAAATATTAGCGACTAATTTAAAACAAAAATAAATTAAAAATTGTTTTAAATTAAGGGGATCCATTAGACAAAAGTTAATTCCAATGCGGAAATAAAATCGCACGATTAAAGTTAACCCTCCATCTGCGGGGGGTACTTAGGGGTATTAGTTACGCGTGTGCGGTCAGACTATTGTCTGCTGTTCGGGGGATTACCTGTTACTGATAGTTCGAGTGGTTAATGGTGGGTCATTGGAATTATATGAAGGGGATGCATTGGGTTTAGTTTTAAGATTAATGTTGTTTGGATTTGCGAGTTGAATGTTTTGCTTAAGGAGATAAAATTAATTAAAAAAAAATGCTTACACATAAATACTGCACAACTGCCCTGCACTAGGACTCTCAGATGGATAAAAACACCCAAGACCCGAGAATAAACTTCATGTCCGCCACACAGCGTGCATCGGATCACTACTAACTAAGCACTTCTGGGTTGCCACCACTGGTAGCAACTGGGAATATAAAATTTTATTTCTCAATTGCCACCAGTGGGGTGCAACGGGGTGCGACTTGGGTCTTCTCATACTTCGGTCTGACATTGTCGTAATGCTGTTGTTATGGGCGGAGGTAATCACTTTACATCAGGTGGTTATTATGGTGCCGTCACATTTATAAAAAAAATTGAAAAAAAATCCTAGAAGGTATCCATTGACACTTTTGTTACGGCCAAGGAGATATAATGTTCAAGATTTCTTTATAAAAAAAAACAACAACAAAAAAACAACGTTAACACACTCATGCCTCTGCACTAGGATTCCCTGTGTCGCAGATGGCATGGACAAACACAGAAACACAAGACAAACACCCAAGACCCGAGAACAAACTTCATGGTCACCACACAAAGTGTGCCCCGGCCGGGAATCGAACCCGGGACTTCGAAGGCAGGGCTACTACCAACTAAGCCACGGAGTCGTCGAATTAGTTTGTAATTTGTACAGTAAAAATTACTTAATGCACTTTATATACCTACTTTGTGCTTTTGACGTGTCCAAACGATACTTGAGATCTAAAGGAATAAAAAGGTTAGAACAGGTTGACCATGACATGGGTACTATTAAAATAGTATTATGTTTTGTGCCCGCGGCTGATCCTAATGACGTCATCAAACTAAATAGTACATACATTACGTTCAAGGAATTATGTTCCGTTGGGACGTTATTCTACTCACTCTATAATGAAGACAAATAAAAGTGTATATCTTTATTTCCTTAGATGTTTTTAGTCATAAAAACGTCACTTTTTTATTTGTCCAAAGTGACGGAACGATCTGGCAACCCACCTGATGTTAAGTGGTTACCTCCGTTTATAGCACTGAAGTATCACTTTTTCTTTGGTTTGAGTAAGTGGTCAACTCTGGTGTCGGAGTTTTCAAGCCGCCTAAATGCCTCTGACATGGCTTCCAAAAATGCTAAAAGCCATTTTCTTGACCATTTTCGTCGTTGCGAGACTAACCCACGGCAATTGATTTTTATGTATAGATTATATTAATTAAACTTATCAAATCGTTTATAACTAATCATAGATAACGCGTTAAAACTTACAGCAAAGAAAACGGCTGTATTGAGAAGCTCTCATTTTTAAAGTCGGTTAAAGTCAGTCAGAAAAACTTATCTACAATGTCTCTTCAAAGCAATGTAACCGCTATTTAATTAAGCCAAACAAAATGCAAGTGAATTGCTTTACAATGCCAATACAAATAATTGCCGAATATAATCGGATTTTCACGCCCAACCCCAAACCAACCCCTAAAGGTATCCCTAGCGATATCCATGTCGAGACATGTCTGGGGACAAAGGACCCCCGTGCATTGTGACAGGAGTTAATATTGTGGGGCCCTTACGGAAGGGACAAAGGGCCCATAGTGTTGAGTAGTTACATTATTAGAAAACGTTTTAGTCATTGTTAACGCAACAATGAGTTTTTTTTGCGACAACAGTGAAGGTAACAAATTTCATCCAAATCCGCTGAGCCGTTTAAGCGTGAAGACTCACAAACATACACACACTCACACACATACATACAAACTTTCGCCTTTATAATACTTCTAGCTATTTCTGGAATACCCAGATATTTATCATACCGTAGGCCATCTCGCAAAGATCAGTTTACTAGATCACAACGCATGAAACTGCGTCGAAATATCGGCAGTCAATAAAACTCACGAATCATGAGAAATGTCTCGGTATTTCGAAAAGTAACTTCAATACTATTATTTACTATTTTATGACTAATGTTATTGACCCTTCGGCTCAAGGTAACGGATGTGACGTCATTCACAAAAGTCACTTACGTTGCGGGTACAGTTGTATAAAGGCTGTATCGTAGCTATTAAAAGGTTCATTGCCCTTTGTATATTTCATAAGAATTTTTCATGGACATTTCACACAGAGCCATATAAAATACTGATATAGTACTTTTTTGTAAATACATAGGTACTAATATTATATTAACACCCAGACACAAGACATACATCTATGTTCGTCGTGCAATGTCTTTATTTATGATTCCGTACCCAAATTGTAAAGGAAAGGAGTAAACTTACTGCTGCTGCAGTTCTGCTTCATCCCCTATTTTTTACCCCTGGGAGTTATTAAACACTAGCTATGCCGCGCGGTTTCACCCAAGTATAACTTAAAAAGAATTAGTGTAATGCTAGATAGCCTTCCTCGTGAATGTGGCTATCATTATACAAAAATATTTTTTCAAATCCGCTAGATAGTTTCAGAGATTAGCCCATTCAAACAAACAAACTCTTCAGCTTTTTTTATAATAGTATAGATGTCACAGGTACATCCAAACACCATTATACAAAGGTACATCCAAATCAGTCCGCAATTGGCTAAGAAACCGCGTTAAACCATACAAAAACAAACAGCCATATTCAGAATTACTGTCTTCTGTTTTGGTATTTTAACTGACTTGAAAAAAGTAGGTGGCTTTTTTTCAAGTCAGGTTTAATACCAAAAAAGAAGGTAGTTGAAAGTTAACTACCTCTATTTAGCATTAATGTATCGTTATAACAAATATCGACCGACCTTTGAGTTATCACGCAAACTGGACAAGCATTCTCGAACATTTTTACGTGCAGTTTTTTGATAATCCAAGCTTTGAGTTAGTAATTTTATTTATTATATGACTTTAAGAGAATATACGTTACAATACAATGTTTCCAGTTTTAAATATCAGCAAAACGTTTGAAATCGTTTTTTTTTTTATTTGTTTTGTCTGTGGCACGAATGACATTCCACCAGTACGTTGCCACATCAATTGCGTTGCCAGTACCTTCGTAAAGGTTATTCAAGGTACAAGTGTGTGTGTGTGTGTAAACAGTTGATGTTGGTGGATATTGATCGTCATTGGACATATCTGTGTGCTTGTAATGTGTCTAAGAAGCTCCTGTGACACATTATATGCTCACGAATATGTACTTGTGTGTGTAAAATTTTACGTGGATAAACGATACTTGAGATCTAAAGGAAAAATTTAATGTGTTTGACTCCAGATTTTACAATTTCCATTATCCATTAAAAATAATAAAAACAACAGTGATTATAATTTAATTAGCTAAGCTAACAGCCATCAGATTTATGTTTTTTATCTAATATTTATTAATTTGAGAAATCCAAATTGTATTCCAATTATTAGGGAAGGGATAATTTTAATTAAAAAAATATGTATATTTAAAAATAAAACATCTTAAGGTGGATTTTTGATACACCTAAACAAGTACATCTAAAAAGTAACATTTAACATTGTGCTTGTTGAAGCACTGAAGCACTGAATTCGCATTCACTGGCTATCAATCGGTAAAAATGCCCTTTTAAAAAAAACTGATATATTTCTATAAAGTTGCATATTTCCATCCGCAAATCAACTCCACAAGTAATACCCTCTGGCAGGTGGTTAGCGTAGCTGGACAAAACTGGCCAATTGTAGGCAAATTGCGCCGATTTGCCTCAATCAGTGACATTGCACTGTTATGTCAACTGCATGTCATTATATCTGACATAACCGGTCAACCTTGTTGGATATACCCAGGGTTCATTAAAAAAAATCTTGTACCTGCACCCAACCAATCACAATAGTGATTGCGATCCTATTTATAGTATAGAAGTGGGATATTGATAATTCGCTATACAACATATCTGGTCGTTATATGCTCACGAATATGTTTACTTGTGTGTGTAAAAGACGTGTCCAAATGATACTTGATATCTAAAGGAATCTCTCATGTTCCGTGTCTATGTATTAATAAAAATAATCTTACTTATATTGTACTATAAAAGCGAAAATTTATATGTATGTGTGTGTGTATTTTTGTACATCCTTAACGTTCAAACGGTTCACTGGATTTGGATGAAATTTGGTACCAGGATAGGTTACATTCCAGAAAACTGCGGGGCGCAACTAATAATATTTACTTAATAAACATGCTATCGGTAATCTAGTTTCCAAAACATGCTTAGTTTGGGGCTGATAAATGCCGCTGTTTACTAATGTTTTTTTTTAAATTTCTCTACTAAATAAAATCACGGAAATCACTAAAACTCCACCATCCAATTATGTCTTTTAACATCCAAATTGTATAATTTAAATACACAGTCGTATGACTATCAGCAAACAAGTCGAAACGACCATAGCTGGTAAATTGATGGCCATAAAAACCTCAATTATCTAAGAACTGCAGATACAAGTCAGATTTTACGGTAAAAAAATATTTACCACACAATAGAGAAGCATTATAACCTCGGTGTGTAATTAAATATTCGAATAATAAAATTTAGGACGAACATGTTATAAACGAGAATGATTTACGATATAAACGCATTTTGGATTATAATTGCTTCGATTACTGAATCTTTAATTACCGATTGTTTTAGACATACTGGCGTCAGATATTCTGGGGATATAGACTCGGTGCCTATTTCAATAATAATAAGGATTCCATACCAGCCTCTAATGTTCCCATTGCAGGGACACCGGCCTACTCTCGATAATCGAGAGCGAATGGGCTTTGATCTACCACGGGTGCCCAATCCGGATTGGTAGATGTCACATGTCTCCGAATTTATGGTTCTGAGACATGCCGGTTTCCTCGCGTTTTCCTTCACCGTTTCGGGAACGTGGTATTGCGCACATAAATTTTTCAAGTGAAAAAACTCATTGGTGTTCGTGTGGGTTTGAACTAGCGACCTTCAGATTGAAAGTCGGCATCTATGCCTCTGGGCCATCACGCTATAATAAGGGTTTCTCTCTTCTTTCTTCCAGTTGCGTCCGTAGGTGTGTTCCCTTTGATTCCCTACACGTACTCCCTGGGTGGTGTTAGAGGAGCAACCATAAGTAGCGGTAGAACTTGTGCCAAGTTTGTCTGAACAGTTGCTGCCAGCACACCTGGAATCTGCCGCCAAGCGTGCTCGCATTACTGTGTTCTCGTAGAAGCGTGAGAGTGCCGGCAAATCACATGCGCAGGAGAATATCATCCTCGTCTCGGGTAAAGAGGCGACGCGGTATGACTTGAGACTCTTATATTTCAGTAGGGAAGGACCTGAGTCGTGTTACTCATAGCGAAGGTAACATCAGGTGGGCCGTCCGTCACTTTGGTTAAACAAAAAAAGGGGCATTCAACTGGACGCGAGCAACTCGACCCCCCAATGGAGCATCAAAAGGTTTTTTTTATGTAACAGAAGTGACAGGACAAGCTGGAGGCCCACCTGATGTTAAGCAGTTACATCCGCCCATAATGAGAACAGTATGAGAAGACCCAAGTTGCACCCCGCTGCGCCCGTCACCCGAGACGGGGATATTACGTTTCGTGTTCTTTGAACATTGTTGTCTTGTACTGTACCTTGAGAGAATAGATACAAGTATCAATTGGGCCCCAAGATCTGTCATTGAAGATTCCAAGTTTCATACTCGGACGAGCATGTGTGCCAAGTAAAATTAAGTATGCCAATATCATCCTCCGCGGTTGATTGCGCGCAGCCTTCGCTGGAATGAGGGTTTTCCGACGATTTTTCTTGCGTACATACTTTTCTATTTCTGTCAAGGTTAGCGTATGAATTGTATAATAGGTAGCGTATGCTTGAGGCCTAGACTGCCTTAGTATTAACCAGAATGTATGAGACAGCTTTGTGGCTATGTTTGTAGGCAATCTATAGGCAAATATAGGTTACATTGATGGTTCTATTGCGCTCATTTCGTCTCGTCATCTTAAAGGTAATAGCTGAAAATCAGTGTTTGCTCTCTGAGCAATATTAGTCGCTGCGCTGCGACCCGTTTGTTACACTGCAACACACATGTTTATTATATTGTCTTCTAGAGGAGGTTATCATTTTGTTTGAAAGAATATACTTTCAGGTCGGTCGTACAGAATTTTTATCAAAATTCGTTCAAAAATTTGATAGTTAAATCAAAATAACTACGACAAATATGTTTACATTTTGTATGTGACAAAATGTAAATACAAGTAAACGAAATTGCATGTAATACTTTCCTGAGACTTTTTCTTCGCCCTTTGTATATCGATGTGGGTGTTTCTTTTATAAAATGGTAAGGCGTATTTACCCCCTAAGAGTAAGAAAAAAGACTTAAAAGAATTTTTGTCGATTTTTAAATCAGTCTCTTTTTTTCCCATAAATAGTGTTCGTGGGTTTGGATAAAAAATAAATAATTTATATATATATCAATCTATATCTTGAGGGTATTCTTTTAGAATCTTAAACGTGTGTTGTGTATTGTGTGTCCAACTTGTCTTTGGCAAGTATCTTTTATTTAGGCTGAACCAGTCGATGAACCATGTTGGAGGTCCTCGGGTGGTTGGAAACTCCGACACAGCTGGCCACTTACACAAAAGAAGAACAGTGGTTATGTTTTAAAAAGGTTTTTTTATAAGCGTAGGTACTACTACTACCTAAGCCATTAGTTGGTACAATGTATCTTTACTTGTTAAGTGGGATCAGTTGACAAATAAAAAATTATAAAATTATTTATTTAGTCAACTCATCCCGCGGGATAAGTTTAGAGCGAGATCAACTGACTATAGAGCCTTGAAAACTAGCAAAAACCTATAGTGTAATCTTCCCCTCGAGTTGGTAGGTTAGGGTTGGAACAGACGTAAACTTAACAAATAAGATTAGCTTAAACAAAACTGACTGTAGTTTGACATATCTGTGTGCATGTAACGTGCCTAAGGAGCTCCTGTGACACGTTATATGCTCATATGTTTACTTGTGTGCGTAAAATTTTACGGGTCCAAACGATTCTTGAGATCTAAAGGAATAAATGAGTTTGAGTTTGAGTCTTCGAATTTTGCTGACTAGACCAAGTGAAACCTCGTCCATATAAATTGTGGAGTCATTCTCAAAACAAAAACCCCGAATGGCCTTAACCCAAAGTGCGTCGACCTCTCTAATGCGTTTATAATTACGCCACATTCGTAAACACAGGGATAAATAACGTAACAATTTTTATCATCACTTTTTTGGATCATCCAAAATGACCTAGTCAACCGTAACTTAATAAATTGTTATTAAAATCAGATTATTTGTCTCTTGTTTTGGGGTATTTGATAATTATTTAATGATTACCAACCCACATTGATTTCTTTGATTGCAATGACAAACAAGATGCGCAAGGACCCTATTATAAGTCTGTGATGATCACTAATTGCATTTAATGAAACATCTTACAATAATTATTGATCAGTACTATTTATCTGATGGGATGTTTGTATTAATTTCTGGGAAATATTACCTCTAAGAGCGAAGAACAGAGAGTTAGACCACTAAAATCGGTTTCTTGTATTTTTTAAAACCAAGGTTTAAACTTATATTGATATGAGCATGAAATAAAAAATAGCTTAATTATTCGAGTTACCGATATATCTACCATGATTTGTGAGCTTTGATGACTCCCGATATTTCCACGCAGTTTCATGCGTCATGATCCCTGGTAAACTGAAACGCATGAAACTGCGTCGAAACTCACAAATCATGGTAAATATATCGGTAGCTCGAATAATAATACAAAACCATTAAAACTTATATCACAAGCAAAGCGTCAAAGAATTATTTCCAGAACATCTGTTACTATTTGTGCATTACAAAGTGTGCTCCATTTCAAGATTACCTGTAGGTATTTCGTGCCCAACGAAAACTATGACGTTGCATGGTGACGTCACACCGACACGAGGTATGGAATGAACATGCCAACGATACAGATTTAAAGAGACACAGTGAATGGATCACGTGGCAGAGTTCAGTTATCCTAATCAGTGCATCAGAGTGCCTTTGGAAAATCTATTTTTTGACCACTTGATACCGTAGACAATAGAAATATTGTACATCTCGGATCATCCCTTATCGCTGCATGAGTACCGTGTCACATCTCGTTGCGCCGCTCTGAGGGATGATACTCATGCTCTTGTAATTTCACCAGCAAACCATTTGACAGAAACATAGCAAGACATCTGAACTATACGCTTGTTTTGATAAGATAAATGTATGTCTAATTCATTTTTATAAGCATGATAATCTTCAATGTCTCTAATGGGTTTTCTTTTAATGATCTTTTTAATGAGACTGAGATAAATAGGTATAACATTTATTGCAGTACAAAAGAAAGATTAAAAAAATTCAACAATTATATATATACAATAATATATAATAATCGGGTTTCTACGGACCATTTTATTCATGACCAAACTGAACCTAAATTAAATTATTACCTCAGTTTATTATAGTTTTGGAGCTATCAACTTTAGATTAGTTTGAATCAACACATGAAACCATACATTGTGTGCCAAAAGCAATCAGTACAGAAATGTTTCTCAGCATGTTTTACTCAGCGCTGACTATCGAACCAATTTTGTTAAAATTTCAATGAAACCAATCTGAAAGCATAAACTTCAAAACATTACACATACACACACACACACAAATCACACAGAAACACACACGCGCATATAATTTTTATTTTATTTATTTTTGCTTTATTTGGGAAACAAACAGTACATAATTGCTTATTATTAATGATACATTTAAAAAATACATAGACCAATAATTTTTGTATATTACGTATTAGATATCATTTTTAAACCACCTTAGTTTAAATTTGTTTGATGTTTAAAAATTAACTTACTTACCAACTACAATTGGAACTACCAAACACATGGAACGGCGTTGATGTCTGTGACACAGTTTTAATACTTCTGCAGGCATCATTGTTTTTCTAATTTTTTTGTAATCCATTGTTACTTTGTTCCTCAATAAACTATATTGAACCTTAGCGAGCCGCTTTAAAAACCCGACATAACCAACAACCAACGCCATCTATCAGGTCAGCTGATTCAAGTTTATCCGTGAAAAAAAAAACCTCATTTGTGGGTCATTGAACTCAGAAACAGTACAACAATCGTACCTAATGAACAAATCGAACCTTGACACGCCGACCTGGTCTTGGTTTCCGTGGATGCGTGACACTGGGCTCGCATGTCAGCACGGAACCCCCAGCCGCTTATAATTGCCTCCTTAAGAGATACGTGACGTCATGAGGAACATGTGTCATGCTACGTCACTGGTCATCTTTTTGAGACGATAGCTGTGTATAGCGGCAAGGATTTTGAGAGACTGCTCCCTGAATATTAGGAGACCATGTGAATTCATATTCACTCATATTACAATAATATTCTTTATTAACCGTAGGGACTCTTCGGAACACTTGGTATAGTCAACAAAACATATCAGGTAGCGGCTGTACATAGGCCTTGTAATAGCCTTAGAATCCCTACAAGGGTCCAACGGGTGGTGAGAAAGGGACAAGTTCGTCTGGCAGTCAAGCCGCCGCCAAGCAGTGGTCGCGTTGCTCTGTTCCAGTGGAAGGGTGTAGGTGCCGATGAAATTACAGACGTAACACCCCGCGTCAATGTGACGGGTGCAGTGCAACGCGACTTAGGTCTTTTCAAGCCGATATAGGGAAGAATGTGAGTCATATCGTAGGAAAAGACCTTTCTTTACACATAAGTAAACAAGAGTAACATTAGACAATGATACTTTTAATTATAATAATATAATATAATTTTAGACTTATTGTCATTATATCAGGTGTATAATTCAGTTTAAAAAGCTATTTCTTTAGTTTAAATCAATCAAAGTAACGCCAAAAGACACTTCTCATTGTTCAATTAATTTTGAAAAAAAAAAAATTGAAGGACAAATCTGAACAACTGCGTAAACATCGTAGATAAAAAAGGTCATTGACATTTACGTGCAAAAATTCCGTCGCATTGTGAACCACAGATGGTGAGTGGCAAAAAGCCAATTCTCTGGTGCTACGGACGGCTAAGGCTAACACGGCAATGCAGCTCTATTAGTTTACGCGACTCCAAAACAAGTACACAACCTGTATAGTAGATAAATAGATATATAGATGACACTTTATGCACACCAATTAAAGATAACAATAGCTTTAAAATAGAAATCTTTGTCTGACGAACATACAAACACTAGGTAGATGTCACAGAACAAACCATTTGTATTACATATATCGATTTACAAAAAAAAAAAAAACTGTAAAAGTATTATTGCAGCTGCCATTTTATAAGCTTTGCTTAGTTGGAACTAGATGGCACTGATTGAAATGTCGATGAATATATATTTATTTCAGTCCAAAATACATAATACTCAATACACAAGACAAAAAAGTAACATTCAGTTCCTCTATGCGCTCTGTGTCCAAAAATAATCTCTGTAAATTGGCTTAGCTTGTGATAATCATGTATGGATTACATTTATGTTCGTCACACAAATGCTTGTCTTGGGTGGGAATCGAATTCACGACCCACAGCGTAAAAGACCATGAATCCAACTAAGCTATGAATGAGACCGCGCCAATATATCTGAGTAAATAACTGTGTCCTTCAAAAGATATCTTAAAATTCAGATGTGATTTGGATCTAGCCAAATTAGGCGATTTCAAAGTTACCAGATCATTGACCTCTAGCAGTACTTCCTAGTTTAGTATAACATTATCTGTGGTTATACAAAGTATCCCCTCAAATGGGCCATTCTCATACAGAAGTTTGAAAACGTTTTCACATGTTTAAATATAATTTAACACTAACGAACATTTAATGGGGGCAATTCAACAGTAACTCTTATTTTAGTTCGGATTTCTTAGATCCTGATAGCTTTATACTGTAGTTATTTTTATCATCAAAGAAACTGAAATTAATTTAATAATAATAATATAATATTTTTATTTTATATTCAGACTTTTCAAGGACCACTTTCAAATTAAAAAAGAATTTTCAAAGTCGGTTCATTAATTATAACCTCCTCCAAAGTCGGTTGAAAAGTAGGTCCATTTTCTCGCTATGGATCTTGTCCAGGACTACGTAAGGACTTGTAGAATTTAAATCGATTATTACAGCTGAAATCGATAAATACAACCTATCACAATGACCATCGATTATAACTTAATCGAGTTACAATTTATAGAAATAATCGGTATTTGATTTATAAGATTCTCGCAACATTTCGCTCACACCCAACTTGGACCTTACTTTATGGAGCTAAAGGCGTTTTTTCTATGTATTTTAGGTTTGTATGAGTACAAATTGTATGGAAGTAATATCAAAGCGCCGAGTACGCGCCGTTTGATACCTACCTCTGAATAAATCAACAAAAACGACGGGCGGCAGTGAGTAATACTCGTTTGTGTAGTTATTTTCGGACATAAAAAGGCTTGGAGAAAATTTAGAGACAAAAGTATAACTTGACTTGACTTCTGAATAGCCTCACAGCTTTGATAGTAGCTCTGCTTTTTATCAGTAGGTCGTGGGTTTGATTCTCACCTAGAACAATAATTTGTGTGAACATACATGTTTGTTCTGTCTGGGTGTTATTGTAATATGTATGATTAACAAAAAAATGTACGAGAGTTATTTATATAAGTATTGGTAATGGTTCCCCATGATACAAGTTAGGATATTTTTTATTTTCTTTAGTATGAATACATTTTAATTGTAGCTTATTACATCTAAAAAACTTAAACATTGTTTTAAATTTGAGTTTAACAATAATTTGAGGCATTCCTCATGAATGTTTTAATGTGCAAAACAATTCTTGGGGCTAGATGGCGCTGTGTGTAATAGCCATATATATATATTAATATACCAGTAAATGCTTTGAGAAATAATAAACAAAGACACTGATAAATCGACACAATGTAACTATGTTTATTTAAATAATAAAATAAATACAAAATATATTATTGATAATATGATATTCATTATTAATCCGCTAGGCACCATCATATTATTATTTTTTCTATTAACAAAAGTATATACATATAAATATATTTAATAAACAATATGTCTCAATGTATTTCTTTGATCCTTTACTAATTTTAGCTTTCCTAATAATAAAAAGATAATTCTACACTCAACGCAAATTATTCCAAAAAATACTTATTAAAACAAAGAAATAATGAAAAAAGTGTGGAGAGCGTATGGGTCAATGGTACAGACGCTGACTTTTATTCCGACTTAATCTTATACACATAATAACAAACAATAAAAAATACGTATAAAAACTTATGTGCGCAATACCAGGTTCTCAAAACGATGAAAGAAAACATTGTTAGAAACTGGAATAACTTCTATGTAGAGTGACATTTTCTAATCCCAATTGATCTCCTGTGGTAGATAAAGCTCATACACTCTTAAGGCGAGTAGATTAATTCCTCTGCAGGGAACTACGTACAACGAAACAGGTTGCGAAACGAATATTTAAAAAGTTAGGTCCTCTTATAAAATATAAATTTTACAACTATCATGGTTATGAACATTATTATTCGTATTACCGACCATGCCCGGGACCATGACGCATGTAACTGCGTCGAAATATCGGGAGTCAACAAAACTCAGAAATCATGGTAAATATCTCTTATAAAATACTCGACAATAATTATTATATAATATTAGCTTCATATAATACAACAATTCGTTTTAAATACCTCATTAAATAATAGAATGAGGTCAAAATAATAATCACACTGTTGAACAGTTAAACTTATAAAACCCTGTACCCATAACACAAAAACATTAACAAATTTAATCGCCTTATCAACCCTCAGCAAAACCTTTATCGGCAAAACTACTTTATTATTCAAGCAACCGAAAAAATAAAACTAAGCACAATTTCAAGACGAAAAAACTAAGCACAATAATGCACTAAGCTTGCCCCCTTATCCGTCGTATAAGTTATGCTAACAAGTTCGCGTGACTGCGAGCTTACTTACTTGTTGGGTCACCATTTGCTACTACAACAATATCACAATACTGTTGTCATACAGTAACAAGGCTTGGGGAACTGTGTCGTCTAGACACAGACGCCTCGCGCATGCTTTTGTCGTTGACTTTTTTTTATGTGAATGTATGATGGAACGAGCTAAGCCACCTGATTGTAAGTGGTGACCCTCGCCCATGACAACAGTAATGCGACTCAGTATGAGATGTACTGAGTCGCATTCATCCTGCTGCGTCCATCACCCGAGACGGGTATGATACGTCTCATGCACATGTGATTTTACCGGCAGCCACACCCTTCCACCGGAACACAGTAATGCAACGACTACTGCTTGGCGGTAGATTCTAGATGTGGTGGCAGGAACTTGACACAAGTTCTACTACTACTCTTGGTTGCTCCTTTAGCACCACCCAGGGGTACGTGTAGGGAATCAAAGGGTACACATCTACGGTCGCGAGCAACTGGATCCCCCAACAAAATATATTGTGTGAAATATTAGTATATTCATCTTTATCTACCAGTCAAATAATTATTATTTGCAGACCACAACAATTTGTTTTAAAATTTACGTGGTAATGATAGTAATCGATACATTGCGTCCTCATTTCAGACAGAAAGGCAACACTGTCTTATAACTAGATATAATATAATTTTTATTTGGGATCCTGATTGGGTTGTCAAGCTTAGGTAGGTAGGTAGCCCTGCCTTCGAAGCGAGGGGTTTGATTCCAGGCGGGGGCAGGCTTTTGTGATGAACGTAAAGTTTGATCTCGGGTATGTGGTGTTTGTCTTGTGTTTCATTGTCCATGCCATCCGCAATACAGGAAATCTCAGTGCTTCTAGATTTACTATGAGTATTGTATATAAATGAAAAAGAATCAAAGTAAGAGTTTTTTTATACTATACAGGTATTTTTAAATTTGACAATCGATATGTTTTGCTATGTTGAGTATCCTTACTGCTTGAATCTTGATGGTGCCAAAACTGTTGTGTCAGTTATATTATAACCTCTTTGCAATATGAGTGATCTGAAGTAAATTGGGGTAAGTCTGCAGCTTTTTAGTGAGATTATATCAGAAAATACAATTATGTGATTTACTAAATAAAAAGTGCTGGACTTACGTTTTCGAAGAATTAACAAATAATCTATAATAAGTATAACAAGAAATATAATCATCAATATCAATATAGATTTCATCATTATTGACGTTTTTGACTGACAGTTTCAAGATACCTTTAAACTGATTGTTGAGTTTGGATGTTTATTTGAATTTATACTTGAAAAATATATTATCTATCAATCCCGACAATATGTAAACACCAGACACTGGCAGAATTAGTGAGGTTAAAGACACAAAAAGCCATATAGAAGGAACTGAGCTGAAACTGATTGTTGATAGAGCAAACGGACCCATTGGTTGTCAGTTTTCCTTTCTTTCAGATCCAAACACACTCTAAGGGTGTCTGTATAATTGTTATCTCTCGCGCACATTTTTTATTTATATTTTTTCTGTGTTGCATATGAAAGATATTTTGTTGTGTAATGTTAGAACTTGCCGGATCTTCCTATATATTAAAATATATAGGATATATTCCTATATCATAACATTTTGCCAAATAACATTAAGTAAATTATTAAAACACTCGCAAGCAAGATAACTATTTAATTTAAGATCTGCGTAGCAAAGTTTTATGCTATACCCTTGACTGTATCTCAGAAGTGGAGAAAAAAATGTATGTTTTGTTATTTCATTGCATTTATTTCTACTTGCGACTATATTTACCCAATATACACTAAAAGATATCTGCAAAAGACCCGTCTTAATGGGAATGACAATAAAAATCATTTTATGTCTCACATAATATGTTTTAATGGTACAGTAGTGAACTATTAACGCTGCTAAACTCCTTTGGGACAATCAGACAGGTCTTTATCATCGCAAAAGGCAATAAAAAGTTATCAATTTCGCTCGCAGGTCTTGAATCCATCGTTTTTTAAGAACAAGTGGTTGATTAAACAAATGGAAAAATATATACTTATCCTTACTATCTGCATTTAGGGCGGGAAGTTAAAAAAAATACATCCAAATCGGTATGGGCAAAGAAAAAAGTCACGGGAATGCAAAATACGCAATTTCTTTTACTGGCATGACATATTTTTCCTGTTATTTTGATTTAACAACAGAACTATTGAACCGTTTTTGATAAAATTTGTGTGGGACCAATCTGACAGCATATCCGCTATAAATTGATATATAAATTTTAAACGTTACAGTTGGGTCGCAATAGAAAACTCCATGTGTTCATATTTTCACTGCTTCCCTTCCAGCATCAAACCACCCTCAAAAGACGGCGTCACGAAGAGTAACCCCAGCAAACGGCACCGGGAGAGGCTCAACGCTGAGCTGGACACCCTGGCTTCTCTGCTACCCTTCGAGCAGAACATCCTCAGCAAGCTGGACCGGCTGTCCATCCTGCGGCTCTCTGTCAGCTACTTACGGACCAAGAGCTACTTCCAAGGTTAGTCTCTTTGATGACCTATTGAGTATTACAGACAGGTTCTAAGTTTCTTCATGTTCATCTTCGGTATTGAGGAAATCCAGAAGTTTTGGTTCAGATAATAATAATGATAAATCTTGCAGTACAAAATGGCAGCGATGCTACCTGTAGAAGTATAAAACTGTGCCGCAGATAGCAACGCCCTCCTCTACGATATAATAAAAAAGTTTTGAGCACCCCTGCACCTTGGTGGATCAGGGATATAGACACCATCTTTCAATCAATTTACCCAGATAGCTGGTGGAGCCACGGATGCTGTTGTGCTAAAGGAGAAAGGGAAAGTGGTGACATAAGACATGTCACATTTCACATCAAAAACTATACTTTTTTATTGGGCATCGCATTTCGGGTCATCTACGTACCAGCCTCTAACGTTCCCACTGCAGGGACACCGGCCTACTCTTAACAATTGAGAGTGAATGGGCTCTCTACCACGGGAGCCCAATCCGTATTGGTAGATGTCGAGTCTTCGAATTTTTGGTTTTAAGACATGCCGTTTTCCTCATCACCGTTTCGAGAACGTGGTTTTGCGTACATACATTTTTCTAGTGAAAAAATCTCATTGGTTCACGTGTAGGTTTGAAACAGCAACCTTCAGATTGAAAGTCGGCGTCGGTGCCCCGGGCCACCGCGTTTCGGATCATCTCCTACATTTACATTATCAATAAATATATAATAGGTAGGTACATAATATTTTAATTGAAAATCCAATGCCCAATTTATTCTAAAATCAATCTAGATTTAATCCAACTAAACTCCAAGGCTATCTTCTAACAAAATCGAATAAATCGATGAATACTCCGCAGATGTATTCGATTACTTATTAATGTTCCTACCAACACTTATTTAGCGATGTCCGAGAATTTTATCGTACTCGTATTAATATATGCGATGTTCTCGATTCCCGATAATCGATACGGTTTGATGTAATCGCGACTTTAAATATTGTAAGTAGCTGTTTTATTGTTTGGGAATGCAAGTTGTTTTTTTATTCCATCATTTGTTTAAGTTGCCAACATGTGTCGGAGTTTTGTGCCGCCAAAAGGTCTACGACATGTCTTATTGGCTGGTATAATAGCTGGGTTGACAACTTAACATTTTCATAATTTACAAGCTATAGAAAGCCATCCGTTTGTTGAATATATTGTAGGAATAAGTAATATGTATCCCTGGTCCCTTCAGTTTTTGAATTAAGTAACCCCAGAATCTATTCGTATATTCCATTTTATTTACCGGGCAAGTAAAGATTTCCTTAAGGTTTTGTGTCAAGTATCTTAAAATAATCCTTATAAATATATAAAAAACTTTTAATCCAATTTAAGTGTTTGTTTAAACCATCAAAAAACAAACAAACACCGTCTTTTATAATTGGAAGCGTAAATCCCGCTCTCATACATACATCAACGCATGATTTATGTAAGAGTCATAATTTTATTCGTTATAATTTTATTCAGGGGATATAAAAATCGGTGGGGGGTGAGAGCTTGTTTTATTCGTGTATTGCGGTATTGACAAGCTCTGTACGGGAGGGGACAAAGTTATGAGGTGAAAATTGAGGAACGAAATATGTAGGGTTTTTAGAGGTGAATGACTGGGTGTTATGCGGCTCTGTGGCTTAGTTGGTAGTAGCCCTGCCAGCGAAGCGAAGTCCCGGGTTCGATTCCCGGCTGGGTAAACTTATCCGATGTGTCAAATATTGATTAAATGCATCTTGAATAGTTGAGTTATTTGACTAATTGAGAACGCGTCCAGCTGACGGACAGAAGGTGTTTTATAATAATAACCTTTGGGTACGGAAACCTTAGAAGGCGTGAATGTTACAATAACATTATGAAGAGTTACAGTACAAGCAAAAACTACAGATAATTCTAATTAAAACGATCGCGGAAGCTTGGATTACGCAGTTTCGGCGGCGCGCCGCGGGGTGGCGCTTTCGGCGTAGTACAACCACGCTCACTTACAGTAGCCACTAAATAACGTATTTCTAAGAAGGAATACATATTTCAATGTATGATTTGTGTAGGTATTTCAGTAATATAATATTGAGTCGTAAATCTGATGCGTAATTACTTGCGATTAGCGGCGAGATCGCTGAGATATTTTACAGTTATTATAATGTATGCTGGGTATAAACATGATTTATCTGCTCGTTGCGAGAAGTACTGCATCTATTTCTCGGTCAGATCGGAGCAGTACTATTAACATAACTATTTCTGCTGATCTGCAGACTTGTTGGTTGTTTCAGTTATGTTGACTTGTAGACCTGATTTCTTTTTCCGTCCGGAGAGGTACTGCCACCACACCTGGAATCTGTCGCCAACCAGTAGTGTTCGCATTACTGTGTTCCGATGGAAGGGTGTGGGTGCCGGTGAAATCACATGCGCATGAGAGAAATTTGATAATCGAAACCAGTAAAAATCGAATACCTTTATACAAGCAATTATTGTATTTCGTGTATCTCGTAAACGGCTCCATGGATTTGAATGAAATTTTGTGTATTTCTACATAAGTTTACCTATTTAATTTTATATCTTGTAAAAACACAAATTTTTATAAAAAAAAAATTTTTTTTACGTAATCTATGCTGAAAATTGAGTACAGCGCCATCTCGTAAATTTCCGCGGTACTTGATTGGTAATGTATTATTAGTTAAAAAAATTATAATTTCAGATAAAACGAGCGAAGCTCGGTCGCCCAAGCACTATAAATAAATAATAAATACAACAACGTTGTATTTCAACAACGTTTACACACTCATACCTCTGCACTAGGATTCCCTGTCGCAGATAGCATGGACGAACACAGAAACACAAGACAAACACCCAAGACCCGAGAACAAACTTCATGCTCACCACAAAAAGTGTGCCCCGGCCGGGAATCGAACCCGGGACCCCTCGCTTCGAAGGCAAGGCCACTAAGCCACGGAGCCGTCGAACAAGCATGGTTCTGTGTTAATGGAGCACTAACCATTAACACAGAACCATGCTTCCAAAGAACACATTCTCAAAACGTGTCCTACTGCAATTTTATTTAGTTTCTGTGCCGTACCCACTGCCGTTTACTTCCGAAGTTATTTATAAACGTTATTTTTCCGTAAACACCGTACCAGGCACGGGGGTGGGGGTATCGATCGTATGCTAATTCACTGCTTGCCTAACTATTGATGGCGGATCGGCCCATTAGCGAGCATTGGTTTTACGGCGAAGGATATTGCTTTATGGCCGCTAGAAATTTATGGTCTTGAGATATGTTGGTATTTTCAAAAATAGAATAGACGCGGCGTTTTCCGAAGTTTTCTCATTGGTGCTTGTGATTAGAGTCAAATAACCTTTGAGATAAAAAATCATTTTAAATAAGTATACTATTGAAACTTAGCGTAGACGCAGCATGATTCATCGACGAAAACTGAACGTAGCTTTTTAATCTGTGAACGCGCGCTGTGTTTAACTCCAGTGTTTCCACTATAAAAATATTTTTAATTTAATAAATATAATTAATAGTCAATTAACCGCACATTAGGTGCGCTCTAAAAACGTTTTACCCTCACGTTTGCTATGCGATGATGGATAGCCCTGCCTTATCGCGGTTATTGTTTTACGAAAACCCCACTCTGTTTCGAAGGGAAAAGGCTTAATATGCCACAATGGCGCTTATCGTACAGTAATTGATTTCAGAGACCAAAAAACTATCGTGATAAGAAATTAATTTCTAGAAGGTAGGCATTATCGTGTTGTGGCAAGCGTTAGGTGTTACACTCTGTTGACCATTCTGTGGCTTAGAATTGGCTAGACCATTTTCAAATACACTTATTATAAGTGACAGATATAAATAGAACTAGCTGCGCACCGCGGTTTCACCCGCATAGTTCCCGTTCCCGTGGAGAATGCGGGGATAAATTGATTATATTTTTTCGTTAATTTTCCAATGTTTTTAATAGTTATTCTGCTATTCGGGACGGAAGCTAATCCAACAAATCAAAAACCATGGCAATCGGTCCAGCCGTTCTCGAGTTATAAGTGTTGTAACAAACACGACTTTCTTTTATATATATAGAATTAACTGACATATTTAGACCGTTTTCGTAAAGTGCCGTTATACGGATGAGACGCCACAGACCCGACTACTATATCTTGGTATCTTGATTTCACTTGGAAATGATACTTGTACTTGAGATTTCTGGGAGGCAAACTTAAAAGTACCGTACCAGCCTCTAATGTTCCCACTGCAGGGACACCGGCCTACTCTCCATAATTGAGAGTGAATGGGCTCTGATCTACCACGGGAGCCCAATCCGGATTGGTAGATGTCACATGCCGTCGAATTTTTGGTTCTAAGACATGCCGGTTTCCTCACGATGTTTTCCGTCACCGTTTTGAGAACGTGGTATTGCGCACATAAATTTTTTCAAGTGAAAAAACTCATTGGTGCACGTGTGGGTTTGAACCAGCAACCTTCAAATTGAAAGTCGGCGTCTATGCCCCTGGGCCACCACGCTCTCTCAAAAACCTACCTATAAACTTAAAAGTACACCATACTTATTTAAAAAATCAAAAACGCTGGTTACTTGACGGCTCCGTGGCTTAGTTGGTAGTACCCTGCCTTCGAAGCGAGGGGTCCCGGGTTCGATTCCCGGCCGGGGCATACTTTGTGTGGTGAACATGAAGTTTTTTCTCGGGTATTGGGTGT
The DNA here is from genome assembly GCA_921293045.1 of Aplocera efformata. NCBI lineage: Eukaryota > Metazoa > Arthropoda > Insecta > Lepidoptera > Geometridae > Aplocera > Aplocera efformata. Next base: position 8,704,883 of record OV121057.1, read on the forward strand.
TTGTCTTGTGTTTCTGTGTTTGTCCATGCCATCTGCGACACAGGGAATCCTAGTGCAGAGGTATGAGTGTGTAAACGTTTATTTATTATCTCTTATTTCTCGCTTTTAGCTACTATTATACCCCCTACTATTAAAAAAAAAAACATCTAAATCGAATGCAGACAGACAGACGCTGTAGGCTTAATAGGGTTCCCTACCTATCCCTGATATACAGAACCCTTTTAATTTGTATCGGTAGCCTCCTTTAGCGCAACGGAAGTATACAAAACAACAAAATATTTTTACCGTCTTAACAATAAAACCATAATCGCCATACTTCGCCGATAACAGTTGATTTAATGGGTGAATTAAAAGGTGTTTTGTTTGAAACGACCCAACGCGACCCTATATAAACTTTTTAGAGTTCATTTTCTCGTAATTCAGGCCTAACACACGAGCAATTTATATCGGTCACCCATATTTGTTTACCGTACCAGCCTCTAATGTTCCCACTGCAGGGACACCGGCCTACTCTCGATAATTGAGAGTGAATGGGCTTTGATCTACCACGGAAGCCCAATCCGGATTGGTAGATGTCACATGTCGTCGAATTTTTAGTTCTAAGACATGCCGGTTTCCTCACGATGTTTTCCGTCACCGTTTCGAGAACGTGGTATTGCGCACATAAATTTTTCAATTGAAAAATCTCATTGGTTCACGTGTGGGTTTGAACCAGCGACCTTCAGATTGAAAGTCTGCGCCTGTGCCCCTGGGCCACCACGCTCTCATTTTCGCCATTTTTGTTTAACTACCGCCGAATTCAATTCAAAAACGTATATTTTACCTTTTTTGTTGTTAAATATTCATAAACGTATAATTCTTTTTAAAATTTTAAGTGATCCCTAATTATGTAACACAAAATAAAGTTTTTCTATTCTATTTCCTTTTAATTATTAAATAATAATACATATTAATTATGTACTCGTGATCACGTGGTCTTGTTACTTACCATACCAGCCTCTAATGTTCCCACTGTTGAGACCTTCCTACTCTCGATAATTGAGAGTGAATGGGCTTTCTACCACGGGAGATTTCTACCATGTTCGAATTTTTGGTTTTAAGACATGCCGGTATGCTCACGATGTTTTCTCTCACCGTTTTGAGAACGAGGTATTGCGCACATATTTTTTTTTAAGTGACAAGAATCATAGGTGCTGTTGTGGGTTTGAGCCAGCGACCTTGAGATTCAAAGTCAACGTATGTGGCCCTGGGCCACCACACTCTTATTACATAGATTAAATTAAATCATCTATCATAGGGTGGGTAGAGTAGGATTTTATACGTTTTTGCCGTTTCGGTTAGCGCTATTATTCATCTCTAACACTAACAACTTAAATCTCAACACAGACAAAAAAAATTACAGAAGACAGAATTTATTTGTAGATTTTTTTTGTCTCTTTGTATTTTTATATCACTTATTCTACAGCTAACAGCCCACCCGATGGTAAGGGGTTACCATCCCCCATAAACAACGTTAATGTTCGTGGACTCTCCTACCAAAATATAGGAAGACCTCAATCTCATCGGTTTGCGCCCCTCACTCTAATGTCCCATGCGCCTATAATTTCACCGGCACCCTCACCCTTCCGGAACAGCAATGCTAGTGCACGACTGCTTGACAGTAACATTACGAACGAAGTTTGCAAAAGTTCTACAGTTTCGTCGCATACGCCGGGTACCCGCTACTGTCAATGACATAAATCATTTTAATATGCCATTCGTGGAAACAAGACTAATATAATTTAAAAGTAATAATTATAATGCTATAATATGCCGCAAATCCTACTAATATTATAAACGCGAAAGTTTGTAAGTATGGATGGATGTTTGTTACTCAATCACGCCAGAACAGCTGAACGGACCTGGATGAAATTTGGCACAGAGATAGATTATAACCTGGAACAGTACATAGGTTACTTTTTATCCCGGAAAAATGTACGGTTCCCGTAGGAAGTCCAACCGCGGGTATATACTCTCAATTCGCAACTCAATATAAGATTTGGGTCTTACACTGAGTCGCATTCATATTGCTGCGTCCATCACGCGAGACAGAGATGATACGTCTCATGCGCATGTGATTTCACCGGCACCCACACCCTTCCACCGGAACACAATAATGCGAGCACTATTGCTTGGCTAAATCTTTATTTTTGTGTTATCTCTCATGATATTAACCATTTTGTCTATTAATAAAACAACTTCCTAAAATATGATAAAACTAATGTTTTTAGCATAAGTCTATAAACTTTCAATACTTATCCACCCTTATTTACATACCTATAAAGACTAAATCATTTATATCGAAAACTAAATCAAAACGTCCAATAAAACTGCATAATAAAAAATAACAGCCAATGGGTATGGCATAAAATGCGACCCCCAAAATGAGAGCTTTTAGGTACCGTCAAAATAACGGAGGGTAGTTTGTAAAATTCGCTGTCTGCGGGTGGAAGGGCGAGAGTGGGGAGGGGTGAAAACAACCCTTAATGGCGCAATCGCGTGTCACAATTTCGGTAGTGACCCGCCGTGGCCTGTGAAAGTGAAAATATGTGCTGAGAGCAGATGATACCCCCGAGCTGCCACTAGCGTATTTGCGGCTAACATTTTTTTTTGTCAATTATGATAATATCTAATATTGAAGTTTAAATAAAAAAAATTTAACGGCGTAACCGAGCGACTGAAAAGCGATTTGGTTTGGTCAGTTATTTTATTGTTTGTAATTGCCAGACCAAGATTTGTATGAAAGAGAAAACCATTACTACTATTATTAGCCTGTAGTGCCCCATTTTTGGGCAAAGGCCTCCCCCCAATTTCTTCCAATTATCTCGGTTTTGTGCTACTGCATTTACTCTATTGTAGACATCTAATGCCTTCCGCTATCTTTTTCTTGGTCTACCACGATACCGTCTTGCTTTTGCTGAGTTCCAGTTTTTAATTTGGTCCCAGGGCATTGGGCATGTGGCAGATGTGGCCAGTACAGTTCGTCTTCAGTCAAGCTGCTTTTGCTCCTGTTACGACAATTTTAGTGCACTAATAATTTAACACATAACATTTTACGCTGAAAGAAAATAAAACATATAATAATTTTTTTTTGCCAAAAAAAAAATTATTTCATTAATAAAAAAAAATTGCACCCGTGTGAAAAGTATTACAAGTTTATTATAAGTATTACAATTTCTTAAGCTAAGGTTAAACCACTGATATTATATTACCATAAACTGCTAAAGATCCTAAGTGATTTTTTGCCGTTAATAATTAACCCCGATAACAAGTCAACGATAGTGAGTGCATTGTCATAGCAATTCTTCTGCAATTATAATTAATAACTATGAATACATAAAAAAATAACAGACAATAGATAGATTGTAATTATCTTTGCTGCGTAATAGGAAAAATATAATGTTTATTCACCTAAACTCAGTGAGCGAATCATGTTTTCCAAATTAATTGATATATTGATTAGTGACACGTACACTCCTGCACTAGACTTCCCTGTATTGTAGGTGACATGAAACATATGCCTATTAATGTAGGCATATGTGCCTTTACGAATAAGCTAGAACTAATAGCAAATCCAAATCTTTGCCATGTCCGGAATTGGAACTCCAAAATTTTAGACTATTTTCTTATTTTTATATCATTTAGTCACTCATATCCCCTTATACCCCTGCAATCGGATACCCTGTCATAGGGGGGAACCAAGATTCCAGAATAAAATACATACTTGCCAAACGACGTGTGCCCTAGGATAATAGTAATCTGTGCCATTAACTATTATATGTTTAGGAACAGAACAAAATATCTCAAAAATAAAATGTTGCTGATTATGTTATTGTCAAACCAAATTAAAACTAAACTAATCAGCACCCATGCCGTTCTATTTTATATAGAAATAATAAACATGTAATCATTTAACATTAGGAAAATTTAGCCGAAGATTTTTTTGTCAACTCAGCCGATCACATTAGGTAGGCACATAAAAAAGAAAGATGGCCGTCACGGGATGCCCAGCCGATGTGAAACATGACGGCATAAAAGACCATCATGCCGTTTGCCATACGTCATAAGACTGTTTTTCAGTCAAAGCGAACCAATAGGGTACCAACATATTGTTACTGTTGTGTAGTTTTGATAATGGTGTATTGAATATGTTGTATTCTGTGTTTGATTATGTTGTATTCTGCATCCAAATTGTTTATTTACTGCAAATCTTAAACGTACCAATTATGTATTTCTCATATAGTGAAATGTAATTTCTTTTTGAGAATAAAGTTCTTTAACCACAATAGATGTTCCAAATAAAAAAAAGCGCCGACTGTTGACGCAATTCTTAAATATGTAAATTAAAGTGGTATTATCATCTCAAAAGGTATCTTTATTTGAGAACCTGAAAGAATTTTTTTTACGGCCGTATTGTGAGCCATATTTTCGTAAATATTTTGGAACCGGTCTTGTTTGTGGTCTACATAAATATACTAAAATAAATATTAACTCCATGACGTAAACCTAGCCATCTTTCTACGCCGTCCTTTATATTACCGGCTCTAAAGTCGGTAGCCCTGCCTTCGAAGCTTCCGGGTTCAATTCGGTGAACACTATGTGGGGATCATAAAGTTTGTTCTTTGGTCTTGGGTATATGTTCTTTCTGTGTTTAGAAATCAATTGCCATTAAATAATGAAAGAAATAAAAATTCATGGACTTTTCACAGACAGCCCCCAGACCAAGCTTAGCTCGTACTATAGGATCAAGAATTATATTTTCGTAATAGTTCTTAATAGGAAGCGTCCTGGCGTAGCTTAAGTTAATCAAAGTTAAGCAACTTTCGACCCGGTCAGAAGTTGGATGGGTGACCATTTAGAGGCATTTGAACTAAGCGCTTTCGAGTACTAATACCAGTCGGATACATGTCGGAGCCCTTCGGTCGGCTTGTAGAGTTGGCCACTAACTCACACGAAAGAAGAATAGTTAAATGGCAACTTTTATTAAATAATTGTGACTCATAGCTCATTGATTTATGGTTTTAGAGCACAGGTCCGAGATACATTTGCATAAATAATATACACTTGTGATAATTAATTGGTCCAACCAATGCTATTAACGATTTGTTTATATGAAAAACAGTTTGTTTACTAAAAACATGGATAGAGTTTGAATAATAAATTTAAATGTTATGGATTAAGTGATGGCTTAGTTATATTAAAAAAGTGTTTACGTTTTTTTTTAATGAAATTTTATTATAATTCGTAACTTAATTATGTATTTTTATCATGTACAATATTATGTTAAAACTAGCGATCTATACAAAAATACAATTACAGCTGATTTTACATATTACGGAACTATCTGCCCTATATTGACAACCAACCAAAGACCTCTTTCAATTTTCAACCGACATATAGAGCGGAGGCTATCAATTTGGTTTTATTTGAAAGGATACTTTCATATTGGTCTCGTAGAAATTTCACCGAAATCGGTTTAATAGTCTGGTTTTAAAATCAAAAAATATTATCTGGAAAAAATATGTTATCCAAGTATTGCGTATTTCTGTTTCGTGTGACCTTATCTTCGCTTCGATGTTTTTTTGTTGGCAGTAGAATATCTTCCCGTACCGTCATTTTAGTCGCATAAAAAAGGTATCTCATCTTAATATATATAAATTACGTGTCACAATGTTTGTCCGCGATGGACTCCTAAACTATTTAACCGATTTTAATCAAATTTGTACACCGTGTGCAGTTTGATCCAACTTGATCTTTCAAGTATAGCTCACATCTCAATTTATGATCGCAATATTATTTTATTGCAAATATAATATCATATGACAAAAACGTTAGCCACAGCAACGCGTGGCCGGGTCAGCTAGTATATTATATATATATTATAATATACTTCCGTAAATTCAGCTGTCACAAAATGCAGTACAGCTCGATCTTTGCAAAACTATTCTTATTTAAATGCAAATCGTGCTGAAGTATGATGCAGACATATTTAAAACTATAACTATTTCAGTTTAAAAACTCTTCCAATGGTAATTTTCAGTGACAAATTAAATTAACCTTAATTAAACACGTCAAAACTGGAATGTTACCCACCCACCACCCACCCTAGAGGGCGCAGGCTTAGATAATGTTTTTATTACAACATCTAAGTAATTTATACCTGCCGTATGGACATAATGAGTTTATGCTAATCAGTATAAAAGTGACAACCTCTGGCTAAATTAAATAAAATTATGGCTAAAATAAATTTATTAATGTTACGCCTGTAATTTACGTTTATGTGAATAGAGCGTTATTATAACGTCTGCTTTCGCAGACCGTATTGCGTCTTTCTCCTAAAAATAAAAAAAGATTGGATACCAATTTTTTTTTGACCGAATGATCTATCTTTTTTGCAAGTGACTTCCAAATGATGACAAGTCGTTTGTTTACCTCAAAACTACGTCATCTTCAATTGATATGGCAATTTTTTAATATTTGTTATGTGTCTGGGTGTTAATATTCATTAAATGTATATATTTATTATTAAAAATCTGCTTATATACATTAAAAAAAAAATAATTCTTATGTGATTCTCAAAGTACAAACTATGCTGAGTTCGAGGCTATATAGCGCTGTGTGAAATCTAAATAAGTATTTATAATTTATTTAAATAGCTTATCTTTGCTTATTTTTATATCTATAACGTATGTGCATCTTCAAGAAAATACCCATTTTAGAATTGGTTAATACTTATTAATAGCAAATGTTTTTTTTTATTAATGACTAATGTTACATTGACCTTTATGTAACATGTACTCTATTATTTCATTGATGATTATCAACAGAAGTTATCGGTTGATTAAAGATAATTATTTTAATGATTTAGCGTTGGATGAAGTTTCATTATTTTAATACAACCATTATTTTTTTCGCCACTTTAAAATGTATACCTTATTTTTTAACCGACTTCCGGAGTAGGTTATATTCGCTTCTTTTTTATGTTTGTTTCCTCAAAACTTCAATATTTACCAACCCAATTTAAAAATATATATATTTGTTTGGAATTATATGCTTTTAAATTATTACTGTAGAAATTTCATCCCCGGTTTGGGTCAATGGTTTGTTTTGAATATTATACCGAGCTTCGCTCGGTTTTTGAAGTTGTAAAATTGTGTTTTATTTGAGATTATTAACTTTTGAAGTAATAGTACTTACCAACCAAGTACCACAAAAATTTAGGAGATGGCGCTGTATTAAATTTTCAGTATAGTTTATACAAAATAACGTTTTTTATACGTTATTTTGTATAAAATTGCGTTTATACAGAAAAGAAATACAACAAATACAATTATACAGATACACTCTCATAGCAAACTCCTATTTTACCACAAAATTTCATTCAAATCGTTAAAGCCGTTTCTGAGATACGAAATAAATAAATATAATGTATTGTCACTATCAGATTTTTGAAAAACAAAAATGTTAGATCACACTGGGTCTGCAATCGATCCACCAAATACCCTGTATATCAACATCTTGCTCTAAGGTACAAGCCAACAGCATAGTAGGTCCAAACTTAATACGATTTTAGCATAATTACTCGTATCGACAAGCAATAAATATTGAACTATTTATATCACAATGTCAATTTACTCGATATAATGCATATGAGAACGGCTACCACTACCAAAGAGTTATTAGCACACCCTCAATAAAGAAAACACTAAAAGTAAACCCTATTCCTAAGTGTAAAAGTTTAATTTTAATTGTTGCGTCTTGTTACTATATTTGATCATCAACAATATTCTAAACCTTATTTCAAAGCGCCAAGGAGTTATACAAGTGGTTTTATAATTTTGTAATAGTACTTTTATGTTGCGCTTAATAATTAACACGGGGTTAAGTGCGGTTAAATTTCAAAGAAAAATTATCTGTCGAAGTCTTGCTAACCGTGTTGATAGTTTATTGGTGCAAGTTACCATGTTGCTGTAAAGTAGAAAACTATTTTTAGATGACTGCTGCAATACATTTTGCGTTGGATGCGATCTTGATTGGAACTTGTATTTACTGGGTGATTTGCGTAAAACAGCGTTTGTGCTGTTTAGCTTTTAGATACGTAGTCAGGATTGTCAAACGATAAAATTTCCACCTTTCTATATTTTTGGAGATCACCAAATGAACCAAAGATTAGCTTAGATTTTCTGTTTGGTTTGGTAACTATAGGATAGGACACACACGGTCTATATAGGGAATTATAATTAACAAGTTAATTTTACGAAAATGTAAAAACCCCTACTCGTTGTAATGGTAACGAGCTGATGACCTGGAAACGGCTGAATCATAAAGCATATCTAAGAACAGCGGCTACAAAACCTATTTTAAATTTAAAACAAACCGAACGCAATTCCGTTCACCCATTTAAGAGTGACATGAGTCTGCCACAGACAGACAGACAAACTTATAACACCCCTTTACATATACCGTACCAGCCTCTAATGTTCCCACTGCAGGGACACCGGCCTACTCACGATAATTGAGAGTGAATGGACTCTGATCTACCACGGGAGCCCAATCCGGATTGGTAAATGTCACATGTCGTCGAATTTTTGGTTCTAAGACATGCCGGTTTCCTCCGGAGGTTTTCCGTCACCGTTTCGAGAACGTGGTATTGCGCACATAATTTTTCCAAGTGAAAAAACTCATTGGTGCACGTGTGGATTTGAACCAGCAACCTTCAGATTGAAAGTCGGCGTCTATGCCCCTGGGCCACCACGCTCTCCAACATATAATATCTTTTAATACAACTTATATTATATTTACCATATATCTACTCGAGATAATTGTATAACAGTTGCCATATCTGAATCACATTTCTCGTGCATGCTTTCTACGGTAATTACCGTAGATTATAACGGCAAAAAAAAATGAAAGCAATATTAAAATAGCCAATAGTTGAACTGCAATCTCAAATAAATGGCCTGCGACTGAGGCTATAATTATGAATGTTATTGTAATTGTTACTGGATCTCACTTGCATGTTGGAAACTTTAAGTTTTTATGTAACTTAAACTGATGGGACAATCTGACAGACCACCTGATGTTAAGTGGTTACACGACTCCAATCCTCCCCTACTCAAGTATGATAAGACCCGAGTAGCATCTCGTCGTACGTTGCTCTGAAATGAGGATGTAACACCCCGTGTACCTGTAATTTCACCCACAAGGTTAATCAATCAAATTATGTTGTGGGTTTGATTATGGTATATATAAATTTTAAAACTATCATGGTTATGTACAATATTATTCGTGTTACCGAGATACTTGCCCGGGTCCATGACGCATGTAACTGCGTCGAAATATCGGGAGTCAACAATACTCACAAATACTGGTATGTTTGATTTATGAGAAAAAAGTCATGTTTCTAGGGTTTTTCGAAGATGGGAATACATTAAAATCGATCGCTATCTATCGTATGTTAAAGTACTTTGTGTATAGATAATAGTACCTATTTAAAACCTTTATTTAAATAAATCAATTATATTTGATTTGTTACTTAATTTGGTAGCAATATTGCGCTTGTAATTTCAATTAATAATTTTATTTCATTTATTTTATACTATCAGTTTATTAAATAATAATATAAATTGGTAAAGATTGGCTTATTTCTATTTCTTAAGATAATATGATGAAATTCTCTTATATATTCATAAAATAAAATATAAGTTTACGAGCAATTATTACGCCCCTAACATTAACATTAATAGACACGCAATGCCTCAACTGAAAATATAATAGTTTATATATATATTTTTATATATGTTTATATATTTTGTGATTTAATAAAATAAAATAAAAAAATAAATATATGATCACAAAACGACTGTCAACACATAAGGAATGTTATAATAATTTAGAAATCAATCAAAACAATATTATTAATTAACCTACAATAACTTCAAAATATCTAACAAGCTCAAACATGTTTAACTCAAAACTCCGTCATTTATCAATATAAAAAAATATTTTATTTGAGAATATATATTGTACTTTATGCAAACCCACGGAAATTTCATCAAAACCGGTTCAATAGTATGGTTTTAAATCTAAATAAATGGCAAAATAATATCAGCTTATTAAACGAATTTGCATATTTTACTTTACTGTCACTTTTTTCTTCGCCCGTTATTTTATCAATTAAGATGTTTCTTCTTTTAAATGTTAGACTGGTATTAGGCTAAATGTGAGAAATATATACTGAATTATCGAAATCAATATTTTCGTTTTTTTTTAAACAGGTAGAACTAGGTTTTTGATGATGGCGCCACGCCAAAAAATTACATGACACTACTGCACACCAAATAAATATAACAATAGTTTAAATATAGGAATATAAACACAGACACAGTGGAACACAGTAATGCAAGTGCACTTCTGCTTAGCGGCAGATTACCAGGTGTGGAGGCAGTACTTCTCCGGGCGAACTTTGCACAAGTCGGACGCATGAGATGTAACATCCCCGTCTCGAGCGACGGACGCAACTTGGGTCTTCTCAAACTTGCAAAAGTCGGGGAGGACTTAAGTTGCATTTCTGTTATTATGGGCGGAGGTAACCACTTTACATCAAGTGGACCTCCATTTCAGTTCAGACACATCACAAAATAATAATAAACTGGTGACGCAATGGGCCGTCTTATCGCTGTAAAACGATCTCTTATGGTATTTTTCCATGTTGTATGTTTTATTCTATATTTGCCTCCAAAGGTTTTTCTAGGATTTAAACTCAGTACCAACAGATCCGCTAATTATAAACCTCGCAACACTTTCCAGCACTTTTCTTAAGCAACAGGAAGCTAATTAGAATAATAACAATATTTTCCGCACCGTATGTTCGTCCGTAAACATAGCGTGAACAACCTACTTACTTACTTAGATGTTATCCTAACTGATGGCTTAGTTTTCACTTAGAACATAAACATTATTTATTTTTACATGAGGAGATATTTTCTCATATTTGACAAGGCTTATGTACAGCTGCTACAGAAACTGTTATATTAACGAAAATAAGTGTTCAGTGTGTCATAATCACTACATAGTATAAAACAAAGTCGCTTTCTCTGTCCCTATATCCCTATGTATGCTTAAATCTTTAAAACTACGCAACGGATTTTGATGCGGTTTTTTATTTTTAAGGTATAAGTATAATATACTAGCAGAAACTACCCGGCTTCACACGGGTAGTTTCTGATACGATACTGATGCTTTACTAACCGTGCGAAGCCGGGGCGGGTCGCTAGTAGTGAATGAATGAATGATGATGATGATTATCGTATGATGAACAGTGATTCAACTTAATGTTCTAATAACTGACGGATTTAAAAAGTAATTCATTTAAAAATACAATGAATCTTATAAAATAATCTGACGGCTCCGTGGCTTAGTTGGTAGTAGCCCTGTCTTCGGACCGGGGTCCTGGGTTCGATCCCCCTTTGTGTCGTGAGCAAGAAGTTTTTTCTCGGATCTTGGGTGTTTGTCTTGTGTCTGTGTTTGTCCATGCCATCTGCGACACAAGGTATCCTAGTGCAGAGGTATGAGTGTGTAAACGTTTAAAAAAAAAAACACAAAGGTATAACACAAAGGTTTTAAAATGAAAAATTAATGTTATTCCAATAAACGGGTAGTGTTGTTTAATTTTCGTTATCTGTGCCAGTGCCGAGAGGCTACCTGTTAAATATGGGTTTTGGGACAACTTTGTGTCACAGAGTTACAAAGATTCAGAATTACCAATGTACGGAACCTTATATTAAGTAGGCAATCGCATATTTTGTAAGATCCACGGCTTAAGTAAGGATTAACCTGCACTAGGATTGCATTGCAGATGGCATGGACAAACACAGAAACAAAAGACAAATACCCAAGACCCGAGAACAAACTTCAAAGTGTGCCCCGGCAGGGAATCGAACCCGGGACCCTTCGCTTCGAAGGCAGGGCTACAAACTAAGCCACGGAGCCGTCTCTCAATATTCAAGTATCTTATAAATCAGTCACTTATTTTCCTGCCAATTCTATATTTGGTAGCTCTACCCCCCAATGTCTTACTCATCGACCGGGCGCTCATAAATCCCAGGGCTCATTTGAATGCGTCCGATTGTGATCGTCGCTCTGCGCCCGCGCAGCTTATGCGCCACGAATCGTATTTATGCACCCTCCCGATGAGGTGCGCCCGTGTTCATGCACTCAACTTTCAGGTCGTGGGATCTCATTTAGATTTGCAACGTTTTGAAGCTTGTGTAAATTACCTTTGTAGTCCGTTTAAGTGTATACAAATATGACAGGCTGTCATCATTTTGGCAATAATATTCATCCACACTACATTTATACTTGACTGTACTCCTAAATTATAAATATATATACTTTAAGTATTGAAACAAATTGAGCTACGAGCTATTAAAAACAAAAAATAGATTGCCGTGAACATTTCACTCAGCGTCATCTAGCTACTAAACTAAGCATAGCTTGTAATAAGGAAGTCAGAGAGAATACTAGTATACTCCTATTTCTTATAAATAGATACATATTAACACATCAGAACTAACATCTATGTTCGCCTCACAAATGCTTGTCCTTGGTTGGAATCGTACCCACGACCTGCAGACGCATCGCACCAAGTCAAGACATCGTTAGAAATTAAATAAAACATGAAATTATTTCTGAATTTCATGTTTTATGTAATAATAAATACTAAATTACAAGCATCCCTATCGGGCTCCTACAGACCAAAGCCCATTCACTCTCGCTAGCGAGAGTAGGCATGTTCTACAGAAGCATTAGGCGTACGCGATCCATATTAAATTGGTTGCGGGTGAGTCGATCCCTGCATTTTAATGCTCCATCGACAAGTGTGCATAAAAAATAAAAACAAACGCATTCAGAACACCTCACGAACTTTGTTGACAAAACGTTTTTACGCCATAGCCTCACAGATGTCTTCGCTTTTGTTTATCTGTTCTCCTTTTTCCATTCATTGTTGTTTTTCAACACCGATTCTTGTTTTTGTTTAGCTCGTTATGGAGTTTTAATTAAGTTTTAATTTTATCTCGCAGCTCCCGTTGTTTAATTGAGAGAATTTTAAGGTTTTAAATCTCATACACGTATCGGAAGACGCATGGTTTTGTGGTGCGATTTTAATTGTCTCGTCGAATTAAGTTGTTCTTGTCAATGAGAAATATATTTGGATTAGGTTGGTAAGCGATTAAATCGCCGTTTGGGTGACTTTTTTTCTTGTATTTTGGTTATTTTATTCAACGGAAATATACTATTTGTGAACTTAAAATAAAGTAACTACACAAAAAAAATCGAATTAAAAAGTGAAACGATGTTACATAAGAAACCGTCTCAATTGCATTATGTAGATAATTTACTGTGCCACAGGTATCAATTGCAAAATTACGAGGCATTTTTAACAAGAACAATGCGAAAATAACGATGTATTTGTGTAATTAAAATACTCGCCAAATAAACGGTCATAATGAACGCTATTACCGCCGACCGAGACGAGTACTGGAAAGTGAAAATTGTTGGATGCATTTTTCTTGTCATAATTTCTAATAGGTAATTGTTTTCGACACATATCGTTCTGATTTTCGATAGATATAGAAGTTTCTAGAGCGTTGAATTCAGGGTTACAGACAATGACTATCAATCTCTAGGATCCAGTTGCTCGCGTCCGTTGGTAGTCCTTTGATTCCCTACACGTATCCTCTGGGTGGTGGTAAAGGAGCAACCAAAATTAGCAGTAGAACTAGTGCTAGGTTCGCCCGGAAAGGTACTGCCACCACACCTGGAATCAGTAGCAAGCAGTAGTGCTCGCATTACTCTGTTCCGGTAGAAGGGTGTTGGTGCCGGTGAAATATCATCCCCGTCTCGGGTGATGGACGCAGCAGGATGAATGCACTCAGCGTAAGATCCAAATCTTATTTTAGTCGCATTACTGTACTGGACGGGGGTCGCCACTTACCACTAGGTGGGCCCTCAGCGCGTTTCATCACTTACTCGTATAAAAAACTACTTTTATGTAACAAAACGTGGCGGGACGATTTGAACGCCAAACTGATGACTCATAAAAATAGGCACTGCGTGAAATGGCTATAGATTAGTAAGTATTATAAGTATGAAGTATATTACTAAGTGCGATGCTCGTTTGAACCCCTTCCGACCCTCCATGGGGACTTTGTTCAAAGACAGAAGAGTAATGCGTTGTAAAACAATAAGCTTACAATAATTACATTCCATTTAATCGATTTCAACACGTTTGGATATCGCCATTGGTAAGTGGTCTACGAGCCTTCAATTAAGTGGTTTGTCTTTGAATAGAGAAATTAATACTTATTATAAGGATAACAATTTATACATTGACAATTTATTTCAATTACGTGATGCTATGAGCTCTGGTAGAGGTTATACTGAAGAGACGATTGAGAATTAATCGATCAATGAATGAATGAATAAGAATTCTTTATACACAAAAATACAATTCTTAGATGGTAGCTTAATAAAAATATTATACTAAATCTGGGATAACGGGTAGCCTTATCGCTGAAAGCGATGTTTTCCAGACAACCTTTGGATGGAATTAAAAATTTACAGGACGGCGGCCATCAATTTTTTTGAGCTATTTTAATTGACATCATAGAAATATTATTGATTTTTTTCAAAGTATCGTAATCATCATGCGTTCTTAAAACTAAGTTAAACGCTTGTTCAAACTTTATCCGACCCTCTAAGGCAAGGACCCTCTAATAAGCAAGAAACCACCAATGGAAAGATTACTTTCTTTTCGCGGACATGATACCTTTTACAAAGTAAGTACTTGTTACTATTACTTATTAAATAACGTTTTTCTTATAACTATGTAAACAGATTATTTTGCTTGTCCTGTTGCTGTCATCACAACATGGAGTTTGATCATTTGGTGCCATTGGAGTAGCCAAAAGTAGCAGTAGAACTTGTGCCATGTTCGTACGAAGAGGTACTGCCTCCACACCTGGTAATCTGGTATAAAAAACCTTATCAGCGAACAGGAAGTATAAATTTTTTTTCACACCAGACTTTAAATACTGTTACTTGCACATTACAATTTAAATGCAGTGAAAAGTGTTTTTTTCGACAGGTGCAAGATTGTAGTTGAAATTATCATTATTGTAACCATACCTGTTATTTTTAAACATTTGCATAATTACTTTTATATGGTTCCGACGTTATTTTTTAGAATAGGGAACCCTAAAAGAAAGGCAACATCGTTTGTTTGTCTTTTTTTTGTAAAATCGTTTTTATCTGTTACGTTTATTTTAAGTGAATTTTATTTTAAGAAATTTAGGTATGGGGTTTTATTTGCGACACCGAGATCAATTGTCAATGTGGCAATATTCTCCAAACTATGCCACAGTTGCCTGAATGCCCATCCTGCCTACACCTCCACGATGGGCGGCCTTATGGTTTGCACAAAGGACGCCATAGATGTTGCAAGCTACTGGTCTAAAACTATGATGAACAATAGTGCATGAAACATCGACTCGATAGAAGAAGATCTGATTCGTTATATTACCGATCAAGTATCACAAAAAGTATCAAAAAAATTAAAGAATACCTCGTGTACTAGGCATGGATACACACTACCCAAATAACCAAGACCCGAGATCAAACTATGTTCATCTCACGAAACTTATCCTAACCGGGGACTGAACCAAGCTTGGAAGTAACTAAACATGTACTTACGAGTTTTGTAGCCACGGCACTTATTATAAGAACATATAATTAGTAATTAGGAATTGAACACCGGGCCTGCAGACCGATAATTTCTGAACAGGTCGCAATTACGCGAAAAGAGGGCTGGAAGATAAAACGAAATAACTTTTCAATGAACATAAAGAGAATCTATAATAAGCAGTAATTAAAAATTTTGGTAATTATATTTATGTTTTTTACTTCGCTAATTTTTTTATGTAAATGAGTGACGGAACGAGCTGAGGGCCCACCTGACGGTAAGTGGTGACTCTCGCCCATGACAATAGTAATGCGCGCGACTCAGTATGAGATCCAAATCTTTACTGAGTCGCATTCATCTATAACTTCTTGTTTATAACTAGCAATGCTGCTGTAAAGAGGCATTGTCAAATTCATATATTTTTGATTGGCAATGTTGGTACGGTAACCGTAACAAACTATTTTTACCAAACAAATTCACATAAAACATTCGATACATAACTTTCGAATACAAACAAACAAGTACAATCAAGAGCACAAGATTTAAGCGGCAGTCCGCGAGCGAGCGATATTTACGATTCGTTCGCGAGCAATCAATGAGCGGGCTATTTTGACGTTTCATTAAAACACTCGATATCTTCATACCGCGCTCCAAGTTATTTATGTATGGAACTGTACCTTCGGGGCTATGGTAGGGTTCTTACTCCCATACAAACATTCTGTATGTATGAATCTAATAATCCGTTTTAGTGTGTGATATTAAAGGACAACGTAAATAAATAAATTAATTTTCATGGACATTTCACACAGTCGTAGCCCCAAACTAAGCATAGCTTTTAATATGTACTATTATAGATCACTGATAGAATATTTATAGAACTTTTTTTCGAATCGCAAGTCGCATCGTGTTGCGCCCCGAGACGGAGATGGTACCTCAAGTGCCTGTAACTGGACCCCCTTTTTACAGATCATCTAGTAACTAGGTATGTAAAACGGTAGTAATATTCGAAACAACAGTAATTAACTAATAACTGATTAGAAAATCGAGATAAAACCGATTTTAATACTTTCAAAGTAGCAAAATACGCAATTTCGTTTACTTGGATGACATTTTTTCCAGTTATTTTGATTTAACAACCAAACTATAAAACCGATTTTGATAAAAATTCTATGTACCAATCTGAAAGTCAAATCAAAAAATATTTTTTTAATCGGTTGATAAATGGCGGAGAAATCGGTGAACATACATAAAAAAATATACACAAACACCCGAATTGACAACCTCCTCCTTTTTGAAGTCAGTTAAAAAATATGACTTATATTTTGACAGCCCTACCGTTATTGTACATAAAAATGTCACACCTGAATTATTTTGAGTTTATTTTGTTTGTGACAGTAACTACTAATATGGTAAACTACGTTTTTTTGCATGCATGCAAACATGCAAACTCATTTATTCCTTTAGATCTCAAGTACGTTTGTACGCGTTAAATTTTACGCAGACAAGTAAACATATTCATAGGCGTGTCCTCAGGCACATTACATGCATACCAATATGTCAAAGTCAATTTTATGTTCTAGCTGGTCTTGTTTATTTAGCTTGTGGCGTTCTTTACAGATCATTGTTGAGCAACTTTCGGCCCGGTCGAAAATTGGATGGGTGACCATTTAGTGGCATTTGAACTGAGCGCTTCCGTTTTTTGGCATGTAAAGATGTCAGCCCCGGCTACGTCGGAGGCCTGCGGGCGGAAATCTCCGACACCAGGATCGGCCACCTACGCAAGCAGATTTGTTTAGTGTCACAGATAGCCGACGGCTCACCTGATTAAATGGTCACCACCGCCCATAGACAACCGAAATACGACTCAGGTCTCGAGAAGATCGAAGTCGCATTACATTACGCCCGTAACTAGATACGCATTATGACTAATAAACCTTACTAATATTGCAATATAATTACATGGACGTAATTTGTATGAGCGCAATAATTAACATAATATGCCCATACAATACTAAATTAGCTATTTTATTGTCTTAGTATACCAGTGACAATTAGCATTTTTATACGCAATTACTTTGTGCATGATCAATAACTACAGACTGTAAAATATTTAATGATTTTACAGTATGTTGTTTT
Organism: Aplocera efformata; assembly: GCA_921293045.1. Taxonomy (NCBI): domain Eukaryota; kingdom Metazoa; phylum Arthropoda; class Insecta; order Lepidoptera; family Geometridae; genus Aplocera; species Aplocera efformata. The sequence goes on from OV121057.1 coordinate 8,722,800, forward strand.
TTTTTATGTGAATGAATTACGGAACGAGCTGAGGCCTATTACTAGCGACCCACCCCGGCTGCATACAGTGTGTGTCCCAGCATACACTGTGTGTCCCAGCATACAGTGTGTGTCCCAGCATACAGTGTGTGTCCCAGCATACAGTGTATGTCCCAGCATACAGTGTGTGACGTAGGTCGTAATATAATTCTGTAGTACATAATTTTGATCTATCTCGTAAGATTTAGCCAGCATTGGCAATGCATGCATGTGATGCATACTATTATGCATGTGATTATACATAAACTTTCCAACCTTCCGGAGGGAAGAACAAGCAAGAAACCCCTAATGAAAGGAGCGCCAGTATAAATAAAGTGAATTCGTCTGGCCTCATAGCGCAGTTGGTACTCAGTTGTTCTGTCTGGGTGTTAATATGTATTATATGTATGTATTTACAAACAAAAAGTATTATATGTATTCTATCAGTTATCTAGTTCCCATATTACAAGCTATATAGTTTGGGGCACAGCGCCATCTCTGTGCGAAATATGTCAATGAATCATTATTTTATTCTTATTGATTTTTGTTTATTTAACTGATATAACCAAATATTTTGCATGTCGTGGAAGAAAGCGTCTTGATTCAAACAGAAAATCTTTTTGCATGATACATTCGTTGTAATTCACAGCTCGCATTCTCACGGATCATTATCGATTACAATCGATTATTTCGATTCCGTTCGTTCGGGCACGCGCCGTTCGATTTAACGTGTTTAATGACCGAAAGTTGCAATAATCGAGACCGTATCGCAGTTAATAATCGATAAACTCGAATAGTTTCTATGCGCCACTGACAAATCGTTATGTTGATGATTTTAATTGCAAATCTAAGGCCTAATTGAAAAATATTCAAACTGTATCTGTAGATTCTACGTGGCTTAGGTATAGCCCTGCCTTCGAACTGAGGGGTCCAGGGTTCGATTCCCGGCCGCGACATACTCTGTGTGAGCGTGAAGTTTCTTGAGTCTTCTTGAGAGTTTTTTCACTTGTAAAATATCGTGAAGAAACCGGCATGTCTTAGAACCAAAAATTCGAAGACATGTGATATCTACCAATCCGGATTGGACTCCCATGGTAGATCAAAATTCACTCTCAATTTTCTCAGTAGGCCGGTGTCCCTGCAGTGGGAACAATAGCTTCGCATTCATCCGTCAATTAAGGTGAAAAAGCATGTTAAATTATATTGAACAGTGCAACTCCTTAAGTGCCTATTTAGCGAAATTCTTTCGTCTCGCAAAACGGCTTCACCCAATTTGACGTAATAATACTATGTATAAAATCATTCGCAAAAGTGTCCCTGCAGTGGGAACATTAGAGGCTTGTACGGATTAAAATTTTATTTAGGTAATAAAAAGTTGACTCAAAGTCAAAGTCGAAGTCAAATTCATTTATTCCTTTAGATCTCAAGTATCATTTGGACACGTCAAATTTTACACATGCATGTACACATATTCGTGAGCATATAACGTGTCACAGGAACTCCCAGGCACATTACATGCACACAGATATGTCAAATTACAGTCAGTTTTCATGTTTAAGCTTATCTTATTTGTTAAGTTAACGTCTGTTCCAACCCTAACCGACCAACCCGAGGGGAAGAAACAGACAAGAAACCCCTCGGAAAACTACGCTATTGCATTAGGTTAAACCTGTTAAAATAGATGTTATAATATTATACACACCCAGTTGCCATAAATACACAAAGGGTTGACAAAAACTAACAAAAAGAAAGCCTGGTTCCAGTACATCAGATAGATGGTGGTTTTAATTGAGCTACACTGGTCTTTCTGATTTATGAGGTGGCCACGCCAAAAGTCATTTCCATTTCGCGCCTCTGAGTTTGAACACACTGATGTTTTGTCTGTATCACCTCGATCGCGATAAAATCATCACTACATAGTATAAAACAAAGTCGCTTTCTCTGTCCCTATATCCCTATGTATGCTTAAATCTTTAAAACTGCGCAACGGATTTTAATGCGGTTTTTTTTAATACATAGAGTGATTCAAGAGGAAGGTTTATATGTATAATACACTAGCAAGTCACCCCGGCTTCGCACGGGTAGTTTCTGATACGACACTGATGCTTTACTAACCGTGCGAAGCCGGGGCGGGTCGCTAGCATTATTATAAATGCGAAAGTTTGTCAATCAATCAATGAAATTCATTGATCAATGTTTTTATTTATAAACTAGATCAACAGCTCGTAAAAGGTAATTACAATAACACTTAAAATTAATCATATAGCTTATGAAAGATACAAATTATTTTTTATAATAATAATAATAGCTTTATATTTCCTCTAGCTATAAAAGCTATCTAATAGCTTTATATTCCTTTTATAGCTCTTTAAATAACCTGATGTGTCTATATATGAAAAATTACTGCTTCCCCGTTCGACCCTAAATTTTTCTACCTTATAGATATTTTGTTCCGTTCGACCCAAAACATTTGATTCAAGTTAATATATAATACTTATTGAATATATGGATACAAAACTCACATATACAATATGTTTATTAATTTCTATTGTTTAAATTCAAATATAAGATACAGTGAAACAATAAAAAGTAGAAGGGTCTGCAGACAAAAAAATGTAGATACTTATTGAATCCCGATTTAAAAATAATTTTATTAATTAATTGCCTTGGTCTCGCCATAACTTGAAAACAACTAAACCTTTTTTTTTCCTTGTCCTGTAGAAGAAATAAAAGATTTCTTGAATTAGATTGTTACGGGAAAAAAAAATTAAGATTACGCAGACATTACCCGGAAAATACTCAATACTCAATAAATTATACTTCTCTTTGGTACAAGATAATATTGATGGTTTAATTGTTGGTTTGGTTTTAAAACCGTGGGTAACGCCGCGGGGCGCAACTAGTAATGTATCCATCTATCTAGCTCGTAAAAATTATAGATATAATTTATATATATTTATATATATATATATTTTTCTAATCAATTTAAATAATGAATATGGACATTGTAAACCCCCCCCCCCCCCCCGTGTATTAATGTCTGAAATAAATGATTATTATTATTATTATAAAAATGCTCTCGAAACAAACTCGCCGTGTGTCACACAAGAGATCTTCACGGCCGATAGCGCTGGACCGCAGCCTCCGTTAAAAGTTTGTCTTATGTTTCATTTGTGAATCGAAGTTAAAATATTATTCAATTTAGATTGAGTTTCATCACCTGCGGCTTAGGCGTGTTCCTGTACATCATGGTGACAGCTCCTCAGACCCACTGAGGGGATAATTGAAACTTACACTGCGATGATAAATGGCGTGATGAAATGAATCATAAATATTTTTTTATAGATTTTTCACACAGCGCCATTTAGCCCAAAACTAAGCATATGAGAACAAGATAACTGATAGAATTTCTTTTATGGTATTTTTTTTTAATTAATATAAATAGAAATCAATTGCCGAATGTAGGTATAAACGACTGCAATATTTAGCTGATTTTTTTTATTTTTGTGTTTGTAATTGTAAGGATATGATATTACTCATTACGCCCCGCGGTGTTACCTGCTTGTCCCCCGAAGGGAACACTGCCGTTTTCCGGGATCAAAAGTAGCCTGTTTTAATCAATATAAGCTATACTGGTACCAAATTTCATCCGAATCCATTAAGCCGTTTGAGCGAGAAAGAGTAACAAATATACAAACACAGAGAGAGAGAGAAAGAGAGAAAGATAGACATAATCATAATAGTTTATTTGCGACCCATTAGTTACAGAGGTTGTGACAATGGTAATAAGTAAATAGTACCTACATAAATACAAACTTTCAGATTCAAGTGCATACATACAGTTTTTTTGTACTTTTTTTTCTCTTTATTTTTTCTTGTTTTTTTTTCCTGTAATTATTGTGATGTTTAATTGTAAGCCTAGTGGCACAAATAAAATATTTTTCTTTCTTCTTTCTTTCTTTCTTATAGGTTCCCTTTACTCTCATGGCACCATGAACCATTTGGAATAAAATAAATACATTTGTGTATTACAGTCATGCACAAAGTCAACATACCTTAAGTTGTGGTAATGTTTGTCTTTTTGTATTTCCCAGTCGACGTGACTTGCTGGGACTCCCGGTGCACGCGCTCGGCTTACATGGCGATTGGAATTATATGTTCATTAGCTGCACATCAAAAATCTTTATTTCCGTCGAATTCCTAAAATTGACTTTTTAACGGCAATTTTTTTCTTAAAACGAACTTACGAGAACATGCGTCTTTAAAACTAAGTTTAACGCTGGTTCAAACCCAAAACGGCCCTCAACGATGACGACCAGAGCCTTCTGTTCTTTACAGATTTTTTGCTATTTACAAGTCACTAAACATTCTCAAAATAATAGACTCTCCAGGTCTTCATAAGCTTATTTGGTTTTTTCGATCTTCAATTAATTGTTTAATGAGGTATTGATGTCGTGTCGTGGGGTTCTTGGTAGCCTGGAGACTGAGATCAGGACCGTTGTTTGAATCGAGTTTTAATTATCGAAATTGAATTGTCAGGGTGAATATTTAGATTGTTGTACATAAAATCTTAATGGCTGAGCGGAGCGCCTTACATGGAGACGGAGAATAATTTCTCGGTCTCCATGTAACCTCGCGCTATATCCACGGTGTGAAATCGGCCAGCAGATAAGCTAACGACTGCGCGCGGGCCCGCTCGTCTCGCGCCGTATCAATGCAACAACAACGCAATCTGCCCGTTTAAATTGAAACTGCGAACTCCGTTTTTAATTAATTGCGGGGTGCGTTGACTTTTGACATTTTTTTTTTGGGTTACGTGATTTATTTATGTTCAAATATTGAACTATATGGTTTTTGAAATTAAGCGTGTAATCCTCATGAAAATTATTTGTTTTTAATGGTTTTGTCAAACGATAATATTTTTCCATTGGCACATTTATACTCGTATTTCCTTGCTTGCTACTAACATATAATTATTTTTGATAAAATGAACCAATTTTCGATTGTGGAAACATAATTACTATTACACTAGGATTCCCTGTGTCGCAAGTGGCAACACAAGACTAGAACCAAAATGTTTAATTAAACTTTACGCTCATCACACAAAGTTTGCCTCGGCCGGGAATCGAACCCGGGACCCGTTAGGATTATGACTATTCTATGTATTATTTTGTGTGTTTTTCACTAGTGTTAAGTTAAAAAGAAAACTGTATATAGGTGTACCAAATAATGGATTGAATTCAAATTTTACTTATTGAATTACCTATAAACATATATACTGATAAATCTCCCATTACATTTCTAATATTCTTAACTTGCATTATAAAGATATAAATTACAAAGTCAAATACTTTTATATCCGTCAAATTCCATAAAATTACTTCAAAACGCACTTTTAAAAAAATATATTTGGGTATCTTCAGTTTAGCGCTTGTTCAAACCCTATAACTGTATAGATATACAGATGAGTTTAGAAAAAAGTAAATAAATTAACTTTGTGATCATCTACCTGGTGACATACGGATATCAGTTAGCCAATCAGCGATTAGCACTGACGTCTCGTTTCACGCAACTGCCCGACAGTTGGCGGGAAACTGTCGTCAGCGTGGAACGGAACGTTTTAATTAGAAAACGAATGTTGTATACTTTGTTTACTAAGAATTATTTTTAGTTCTTAGTTTCTTCAATGAGGTTCTTTACAATTTTTTTTAAGGATTTAGTAATGGGGAGAGCTGAACTGATTTATTTGTTGAAAAATACAGATAATGATAATAACTACGCCGATAATACTCTTTAAGTGGTAATACTCTTTATTATAAGAAATATAATGTATTTTGTATGTATGGAACGGTAAATTACCTATACCAAAAACATAAATCACGATAATATTTTGTTTTAATATTAAATCATTATATTTTCCTAAGTAAAATATTGCCTGAAACAATGTAACAAATCTAATTTTAAATAGATTATTCAAATTTTAACAACAAAGAAGTATTTAACTAGCTCTCTAGAGACCAATAAGCGGTGTGCCCAAATAATTCCAATTTCAAATTATTCCAAACATTTAACAAAATCGTAATTTTAAATATAGAATAAAGAGTCTTATAACTCTTCGGGGTTCCCATGGAGCGCGTTGACAGCCAATGATTTAAAACCTCTTTGCTCCTTAATTAATGCGACCGGTGAAAATATTGTCATCTCATTCCAACTTATCTATTCTAAGGTTCGACAATATTGCCGTTTCCTTCTAACGATCCGTAAAATTGCCTTGTTATTGAGACATCTTCCTTGGAGTGATTTGTGGTTGTCGTTCAGAAATTTTATCGATTTGTTTACTTTTAAAATTAGTGGTAACCCGTAAGTAAGTATCGCTCGATTTATGTATGTATGTTAATTTAAGTATCAATGCACTTTACATACCATAATGTACGTTTTGACTTAGTAACACATCCTTTATCTTTTTGAATTTCAATGACGTTTATTCAAATCTTAACAGAAAGTGTAGTGAACTTAATTATCCAAAGGGAACCGGTGGAAGTTCTGCTCATCACGCAATGTTTTATTAGTTATGTATGTTGTGTCATATTAGTTAACTAGCTGTGTTCCGCGGTTTCACCCGCGTTTTTCTCGTTTCCGTGGAAACAGCGCACGCAAAAATAGGTTTTCGATTTTACACCTTGTGTTACAAAATAGCAATTTTATTACGGATCTCTAATTTTGAAAAAAAACATAGCCTATAGCCTTCCTCGATAAATAGACTACCCAACACTGAAAGAATCATTCAAATCGGACCAGTAGTTCCAGAGATTAGCGCGTTCAAACAAACAAACAAACAAACACTGCAGCTTTATAAAAATGTCAACCACCCACGTATTACTGAGCTCAAAGGATAGGTACAACTTTTTAACGGCAGAACATACAGACAGGAAAGACAGACATTGTGGGCAGACCTTACAAAAATCTTGAGGTATTCAAAACGTTTTTGACAAAACCTTTTGGATCCCTACACGTGCCCCCTGGGTGGTGCTAAAGACGCAACAAAAAGTACCTTACCTTTACCTGGTACTAACTAGGTAAAAAAAAAATTATCCCCTCCCCTTCCCAAACCTTCCGTTCCGCGGACTTTTTGACCTTCCCTCGTAAAATCTCCGTCTCGGGTGACAGCCGTAATGGGGTGCAACTTGGGTCTCCTCATACTTCGGTCGGGAAGACCTAAGTTGCTATTGTTATAGGCGGAAGTAACCTTTTAAATGTTTGTAAATATAACCAGTCTTGCTTGTTCAACCCGCTCGAATGATCGTTAATACTTCAAAGGCTAATTTGTCAGGACATCCTAACACCTTATTATAGGTACTTTCGCGGGTTGACACGCGAGCGACCACGACCCTTGGTCACCCCAAGCAAACGTTCTACGAATTTAATATGAGTTTATGTAAACTACCGTTACTGAATTTTTATTTAATTTTTTTTCACAGTCCCATTACGCAATTTTTTTCAATAAGCTTAGCTTTTGATTCATAGTTAATTTGCGCAACAATCTATACTTATAATAATATATAATACAATTTATTATTTAGCATTCGTAATTCTTCATTGTACACACACACATGAAAAATAAAGGCGAGCTTAACCCTATTAATAGTTATGTTCCAACAAACCTTTGGGGCTAATGAGTGGTGATAAAAATGGTAGAGATGCCATTATAGTATTTTAAAATGAATGGTATTGGCAAAAAATTTGATTTGATTTGATTTACAAACTTTCGTTTTTTTTACGGGTAGCAGGGGCGGTCTTACGGGGTGGTAAGCGGGGCAACCGCCCGGGGCCTCGCTTTTGTAGGGCCTCGCACCCTCGCAGAACAACCTGTTTTTTGTTTTGATGTACTGCAGCTGTATTTAAGAGGATGCTGACTGATTACCGGTAGTCCTGTACCCTTCCAAGTGCCTTAAAAAGATCTATCGCCCGGAGCTTCTCTATATTTAAGGCCGCCCTTGCGGGTAGGCACCAAAATTGTAAACGTTTCCAAAAAATACTCTTTACAGTAAGACAAGGACAATTTGGCTAGTCTGAAGTTAGTTGCAGAATATTGTCCGTTTCTTCACCTACACAATGGAAAAAGATAGCTGTAATTTTTGATTATTATAATACTTCGTATTCACATTTGCAAATGCGATATCAGTGTTTTACAGTTATACTGCTTTGAAGCAGTTTAAAAAATCACTCGCCTGGTTTAACCTGCTATAAACTTATTTCACAATGTTGCTTGGTTCTCAATTCAAAAGTATGTATTTTTTTTTTGTTTGTGGCGTTACCATTGCCAATTGTAGACCCATGGTACTCAGAACAAAGGAGGCAGTCTATTTTTTGTGGTCCAGATCGATAGATGGCGAAATAAGAGGTTTTATTTTTCAAATCATTATGTTCAATCTCTTTACTATAAAATTGCCTATGTGGTAGATAATTTTATTTAAAAATATTACAGGGTGATAAAATAAAAAATTGGTTTAATTAAAAAAAAACTATACGGGCAGCTTAATCATTTATTTGTCACAACATTCAGAGTTTATTATAGTAACACCTATTACTTGTAGCTGTGTCACGCCACTGAGCGTTGAGTGAGCGTGAATGTCGCCTCGAATCATGCAGCTAGCTGGCTCAAAGATATGGGGTGGTTTTGGAGTGAAATTTGGGAAGTACTTTTGGAAAGCACGCTGACGGCAATTTGTTGATAACGTTTAAGTAGAGAACCTGGAAGGCTCTATTTAGAGTTTTAGTTAGCCGATATATAGTTTGGGTTTCGTATCCATATGGAAACATCTATAAAATCTAAGCTAAGTAAGCTTAGATTTTAGAAATGTTTTTGTATGTTTGTTTTTGGATTTATTTATTTCAGACTCATTATATCCATATTGATATCTATATTACTTATTATTACTAAAAACATTCAGATGGAAATTAAATATATTATCGAATAAAATTTTTAACTTTTTATATTTCGGTTCAATACTTGGGTAGTTAAATCAAAATAACTAGAACAAATGTCATCAAAGTAAATGAAATTGCGTGTTTTGCTTTGCTGTAACTATTTCTTTCATTCATATAAATAGGTATTTTATAATAACATGTACGAAATTGATGCAAAGACGCATTGATCCCCCACCCTAGGTTAAAACCTGTGTTGTGGGTAGATAGCCTCTCTCGTCCACATCAGGATTAATGTTTTGGTTTTAATTATTTATATATTTATGTGAATTCTTGTTCTTGTAAATAATTAATGTTAATAAATAATGAATATAAAGTAATATTTGATTCAAGTTTGTTTTTGTTGTTATATGAATGTTTATTTTTTTTTAATGATACGTTGTACCAGAAATCAAGCCAAAAATACAGGATAAAAGAAGTGAAGTCTCTTTTCAAAAGCTCTTAAGGTTATTTCACGTACGTAGACTAGACAAGTAGTGATTCATACTGTCAAAAAATATTACAATTAATAGTAAAACAATCGTAAAACGCACTTTATTGATTCAGTTAAAAAGTTGCAAACGTATTCTCGCACAATAATTTTGTGGTACCAAAATTGACCCCTACCCCATAATGACCCCAAAACAAAACAGATCACCTAATAACAGTGGAACAATTAAATTTGTAACATCTGGACGTAACCGTTTCCCAGTATGGCACGCGGCCAGGTGAACCCCTTGGTAAGGCACCGTGACCTGGGGTCGTGGGTATTACGTCACGGGTGAATATTTAATCGTAGACTAGATCCCATCAAAAATATAAATGTGAATATGCCAAGTTCAATTTTAAAACGAGAAATTATTGAGGAAATTAAAACCCCAACTGCGTGTAAATGCCAAATTATATTTAAACGTATAAGTTGTATTTATTTAAGTAATTTATGTAACCCTGTATTTTGATACCACACTCGATAGGTTTCGAGGAAAAATATTTTTATGAAGGCGTATTATCGCGCCCTAAAACGGCCATTTTAATTTTTATATTTTCATATAGCCCATCTCTCTCACAATTAAGACAAATCCAAAGATATCTCTCAAGCTTAAATCCATCTTGCCGTTTACGATACGAATTATAACTCGCACGCATTCGCTAGCCATTATACTCAGGACAACTCATTTATTTTAAAATTCAAAACTCCAACTCATTTATTCTTAGATTTCAAGTACCATTTCCCTGTGTCCCTGCAGAGGGAACATTAGATGCTGAAACGCAACTTCTTAAATTGAAACCCAACTCGCTACTATTCGACCGACTTGATCCGAGACCATTTTTATGTGCGCGCGCCGTTTAAGGGCATTGTATGAGGCCAGCACTAACAGCCAATTGCATGATTAAAAATACGATAGGAAAAATACCACAAACTAAAAGACCTAGGACTAGCGTTTAAAAAAAACAGTAAGACCAGCTGATTATGTCGGTGTTTGACCATAACTCGTTGGCTTCAAACTTTATGGAGTGCCAGCACGAACGCGAGGTGGGTATCGTGATAAGTATGCCTTTTTATTAGTTAATTTATAATTATGTAGGAAGCGAAGGATGAAGAAATTATTATATGACCTTCCACAAAAATAAGGTCAAAGTAATTATAAAAATGTAAAACGTAGAATTAATATGGACGAAGAAGGATTTTTTATAAAATTTCGCTCAATGATGAAGCGAAAACATTAATGTTTGCGCATGAGTTTCATGTAAATACTACGTACAAGTGCACGAACTATGTCGCCATAGTTCATGGCTTGTGGCTCATTTTTATGAAACTTCAACAAAGGCTCAATTCCGTATGTATTTTGCGTTTGTTACACGATATCTTCTTGTAGAACTGTGCATGATTCATTTTAGTTGACAGTGTGTACCTCCAAGGTTATAAATCAGTACTTTTATTTATTTCCTCCAAAATCAGCAAAAATTAAAGCGTAAAAATCAAAGGCATGTTGCCATATTGCCCTTATTGGCCTCATAGCTCAGTTAGTAGATCTATGATCTATCTAGATGCGGTGGCCGTGAGTTTGGTTCCCACTCAGGACAAGACTGGATGATAGTAATGTCTTTACAAAAAAAAAAAAACTATATAAGTATTTTATCATTTGTTTAGTTCCCGCAGTTTAGTATTAGTTCCCATTTGTTTAGTTCCAGTTTGGGGATATTTCTATAAATAATTAAAAACAAGTTTAAAAATAACTTACCATAGATTTATGAAGGGCTTCATTGCTCTTCAGGCTTCTATTCAAATTACTGTTCTGTAAAATATTATTTTTGAAGCGTGACCGTTTATTTTACAAAGACTGACTTAGGTGAATTTGTATCCTTAGCAACAAAATTGCCAATGTCAAGTTAATAGTTCTTATTTGTATGGGTAACATTAAAATGCAACACACATCAACTTTCAACATAAAAAGGTCGTTAAACATCTTTTGATAAATTTAATGAAATAAGCCATTTTGATATAACTATTAACTAGATAAAACTGCCATAGGTGGTCGTTTTGCATAAAGACGTCGTTAATTTAAACTCTATTAATATAAAATATAAACGTACCTTTTAATTTTTATCGGTGCTTCGATAAATAATATTATATTATACTTCATTATTCTTATTTGATGTAACAATGGCAAAATTAAGAGTTAATGGTGTCTATTCTGTTTCCGCCAAACTAAATACGACTTTGACGGGTCTAAAATAATTGAGGTCATTTTACTAATGTGAAAAAGTGACGGAAACAACTGAGGGCCCACCTGGTGGTAAGTGGCGACCCCCGCCCATGACAACAGTAATGCGACTCAGTGTAGATTTGAATCTTACACTGAGTTGCATTCATCTGCAACGACGTCCATGCTGCTTCCATCACCCGAGACGGGAATGATACGTCTGATGCGCATGTGATTCACCGGCACCCATAAAGTTTTGAACCGGCACCACACCCTTCCACCACAACAATTTGAAACTGACATTGAAGAATTACTACTAACTCAACGGAGTCCAAACTACTTAAAGGAATTTATCACTAGACCGTAGATAAACACAGTAGAACTTGTGCAACGTTCGTCCGGAGAAGTACTGCCTCCACACCTGGTAATCTGCCACTCAGCAGTGATGCTCTCATATTACTGTGTTCCAGTGGAAGGGTGTCGTTGCCGGTGCAAATCACATGCACATGAGACGCAACGGGGTGCCACTTGGGGCTTTCGTACTTCGATACTGTTGTTAGGCGGAGGTAATCAATTAACATCAGAAGAACTTTTAACTCGCCCCGTCACTTTTGTTACAAAACAACAGAATAAAAAACCACTCACTTTGACATCCGATTATTAAAGAAAGGTGTTATTTTGTTTAAAATACTCGAGTTTTAAAAATAATGTTTGTATTGTTTGTAAAAGTTTAAGCAATACCCTATACTTTATGTATGACATTAACTTAATTCGCAACATGCAAATGGCTAGAAAAAAGTATAAAAAACTACATGGAAATTAAACTACAGCTTTGCTGTTATCGGCCGGGTGGTATGTACGTGTTTGCACCACTAATCAGCACATTCGATTGTGCTTATTGCGAAAAATGCTTGTGTAAGCAAATGAGCAAGGTTTTACAATTCAAAACAGCCAATTAAAATAAATATAAGACGTTGGAAACGCAGTGGAAGCGAGCCTCTGAGATGACAGTCGCAGGTTTTGTTCCGTCGCAGGAAAAAAAATAGTTTGATGTTTTGGTGTTATTTGCCTTAAAAATGTACATTTTAAATATCTTATACTACACAACTCAAAACTCACTGTTTCCTTTAGATCTCAAGTATCATTTGGACACGGCAAATTTTATACACACAAATAAGGAGCGTGGTGGCCCAGGGGCATAGACGCCGACTTTCAATCTGAAGGTCGCTGGTACAAACCCACACGTGCACCAATGAGTTTTTTCACTTGAAAAAATTTATGTGCGCAATACCACGTTCTCGAAACGGTGACGGAAAACATCGTGAGGAAACCGGCATGTCTTAGAACCATAAATTCGAAGACATGTGACATCTACCAATCCGGATTGGGCTCCCGTGGTAGATCAAAGCCCATTCATTCTCAATTATCGAGAGTAGGCCGGTGTCCCTGCAGTGGGAACATTAGAGGCTGGTACGGAAAATAAACATAGTCGTGTCACATCTTAGACAGTAATTTGACATATTTCTAGTTAAAATGCATTTTATTACTATCAGTGTACCTAGGCTGTTTGCCTATATTATTATATATATTAATGTCATATGGTCATTGAGGTCTATAAACAATAGCTAAACGAATCAGGTTCTGTCCTACCAATCTACCTGTATTTTCACCCACACCCTTCCATAGGATCAGAAATGTGAGCTGTAAATTATGTGACAAACAGTTGCGCGTGCAATCAACTAAGACGAATAAGACAAAAACACTTGATATCCTGTTTGTACCAACGGTTTAGGATCGTAGCAAGTGCATATCTACGATCTCTGCCTTCCCCTATAAGAAAGAGGCGTGATTACAGTAACACAGTGAAACAGTAAAACCTTATCTAACACAAAATTTCATCCAAATCGTTAGAGCGGTTTCCGAGATACGCGAAATTAATAAATATATAAATAAGTATTGCTTATTTAAATTAATAAAATAAGATAAGTCTTATCTCGTCACTTTAGTCGTAAAAAATAATGTTTATAGTTCCTATATTAAATGTTTACATCGAAGATTTATGACAAAACACATCTGCCTTTACATAATAACTTACAAACAAAAAGCATCTGTGTAATACATAATTAATATTCGCGATCTGAATACAGAAAATAATGGTAAGTAGCTTTGTCGGTCCGTTACAGAAGCGACCGCGTTTACACTGGTCGCCCTACTCGGCGATAGGCTAAATATTTTTTAATATCTGTTAAAACAAATAAGCAAATGAGATGAAGAGCGTGGTGGTCCAGGAGCATAGACGCCGACTTTCAATCTGAAGGTTGCTTTCTAACCCAAACGTGCACCAATGAGTTTTTTCTCTTGAAAAATGTATACGCAATACCACGCTCTCGAAACATTGAAGGAAAACATCGTGAGGAAACCGGCATGTCTTAGAACCATAAATTTGAAGATATGTGACATCTACCAATCTGGAATGGGCTCCCGTGGTTGATCAGAGCCCATTCACTGTCAATTATCGAGAGTAGGCCGGTGTCCCTGCAGTGGGAACATTAGAGGCTGGTACGGATAGTAATAATTCGTCATTTAGTAAATACTGATCCCACTTCTTTTTTGTATCTCTTGTTTACTTTATTACGAATTATTAGACAAAATTAGGCCTTTAAAATTATTAATTTTTATTTCAATATTGTTTTATTATTGTAAACAATAATATATAATTTATTACGAAATTATAATATAAAGGAGTGATTTAAGATATATCTTAAGTACATAATCATAGCAACTACCTAAGAATTAATATTTTTACAATATCATCAAAATTCCGCCTCTATAAAAAAAAATATTAACTTCTATATTCACACAATGTTTTAGTGCTAAAACTCGAAATTTATCCGAAACATACGCGAGCGAGTACAGTGTAAATGCGGTGTAAATATTAAATATTAATTTGCAATACCACTCACAAGCAAGTATTGTTGGAGGACGTGGGTTCCGCATCAATTAATTTCACTTTACTATTTATTTGACGCAGAAAACGGTAAGCAATGATGGACAGTTTCATTTATGTTTTTATATGACACGTTGTATGCTCACAAATATGTTTATCTTGATCTAAAGGAATGAATGCATTTGGATTTTTTTTAACTTATATGTTCCTGGTGGAACTCTTTACGGGTAGAAATTTGTCAACAGTATAAATTGTGAATTTATACTCATTTATCTTCGAAAGATTACTGATCTAGCCCATATACAGCTGTAATGTTTCTTCATTCTAATAAGTATTTATAGCTTTACTAGCCGCGCCCCGCTTGCACTTTCCGGGATCAAAAGTTGCTTAAGTGTAATCCAGGATATAAGCTATCCCGGTACCAAATTTCATCCAAATCCGTTGAGCCGTTTGAGCGTGAAGGAAGAACAAACACACACATACAAATACATACAAACTCTAGTCTTTATAATATTAGTGTAATATTTTGTGTTTTAATATCTGACATAATATTAAAGTACCTGCGTGACGGAACTTTAGTCGGAATTTTTTGCAAGAAATAGCGTTTTTACAAAAAATACAATTATACAGGTATACATAAACAGCAAAATCTAAACACAAAATTTCGTCCAAATCGTTTGAGCTGTTTTCGAGATACGTGAAATAAATATACAAGAATTGCTCGTTTAAAGTAATAAGATAGATAGTTTTAATGAATAATATTTTGACGTTTGGATTTAACTTGAGGCTTTTGACGCAAGCTAAGATTCCGTAGTCCAAATTGTCGAAATATAGGTAGAAACGTATATAAGACATAGGTAGCACAAATAGCCATTGATAGAAAAAAACAAGATAAGAAGTTCTATTTACTCAATTTAATCTGATGAAGTTCGTTTTCAATTTAGAAAGAAAAAGTAAAAAAAATGGCGACGGCCGGAGCCGTAATGACGATTATAAAGGGTGATAAAACTCGCGCAGTCCCGATTAGTGACGTACCGAAGGACATTATCGATAAATCCATTCGATTGCCACGCTATCTTGATCATCGCAAACAATAACTTAGCTCGGCGAAAAAGATGTAGAGATGATACTTAAATAATTAAAATTTCTCTACCTTAATCGTAAGGAATGTATATTACAATGTTTATATGGTTATTATAATATAGGATAATAAAATGTCATCGATTTTGAGTTTGAAACTAAGTAATTCCTCGAAACATACACAGAAACAATGTTGAAATAATTAAGTTTTATTGTTGTATTGCTCTTTAATAACCATCGTGGTTATTAGCAATTTATTATTTTTTAATTTTGAAATATGGTTACTCATTTTTATCTGCTATGGAGAGCCACACAGAGGAACTAATACATATATTTTCAAAGAATATTAACTATATATAATAGTAAAGATTTGCCAATGTCTGCAAACATTTATATTTGACTAATACAAACAGATGCAAAATTGTCATTTTGAATTTCAGCTTTTATTTTATCAAAGCTTTTATTTTATCTTCGAGACATAACAAACAATATAGGTATTTAGGTATAGGTATTTATTTAATATAGGTATAAGCTTTTATTTTATCTTCGAGACATAACAAACATAACAAACAATATTTTAAATTTAACTATCCCGTATTAATTAAGCTTAAGATTTATCCTAAGCGTTTCTCGATATCGATAGAGAAGTGATCAGCAGATTTTCCCACCCCTACAAGCCCATATGGCGTCTCCCACACGGCAGGTAATTGGCTCCAAATGACCATAAACCAGCCATATTGTTCGTTGCTTTCAAAAATAATAATTTCGTAATATATCCTTTTGTTATTATTAGCTCATAAAAGTTGAAACGTTGGGCTAGTATAAAAAATATTTCCTAAGGTTAGTGGTTAAAGAGGTAATTTTAAACTTTGGCTGAGTATTACAGTTTGGGAACGAAATTGTTTGATTTTGTAACTAAAAACATATGTTCTTAATATCATATGATTTCACGCTTTAAAGCAGTCGAACTTATGCTGGGTTCGTCCGGAGAAGTACTGCCACCACACCTGGTAATCCACCGCCAAGTGGTGCATTCACATTGCTGTGTTCGCACATGTTTTTTCTCCAAACTCTTTAAGTTGCTCGCGTCCTTAGGTGTGTACCCTTTGATTCCCTACACGTACTCCCTCGTACATGCCAAGTTCGTCCGGAGAGGTACTGCCACCACACCTGGAATCTGCCGTCAAGCAGTGCTCGCGTTGCTGTGTTCCGGTGGAAGGGTGTGGGTGCCGGTGAAAACACATGCGCATGAGACGTATCATCCCCGTCTCTGTGATGAACGCAGCGGAGTGAATGCAACTAGTAAGATTCAAATCTTATATTGAGTCGCAATACTGTTGGCATGGGCGGGGGTCGCCACTTACCACCAGGTGGGCACTCAGCTCGTTCCGTAACGTATTCACACAAAAAAACTCCAAATAAGAAAATGCAGCTTACCATAGAAGTTCTTTGAACGATCAGTACATACACTTATTATTTACGATAAAATAATCTCATTCTCCACTGCCTACAATCTCAATCTATAGTTAGAGATTCTATCATCACTGAAAGAAAGTCCTCTTTCCTGCGACAAATCCGTCCCTAACGTTAGGTGTTACCACAGCATCCCAAATAGATTTACAGGAGATGTGATTTGTCGCTGAGGTTCCGCCCACTGCGATACTACTTTGCATATGTTGGCATTAAAGTGAATACAAACTGCAACTTCTCAATCAACATTATGCTAGCAATAGCTTACAACAACTTTTCGTCTAGTAAAGCGCAAGCTTCAATTAGCCGGCACAAACTGTGAGATAAGCATGAAGCTTGAAATGGGGTCTTGGGTAATGTTGCGTAATTTTGTGTGCCACCGATATATGAAATCCTATGGAATCAGCGAGTAAAAGATTTTTATGCGATTAATATATTTAAGATAAAAGATGATTACGGTGATGTAAGCAGATGGAATTTATTTCTTAGTAAGTGTATTACGTTGCAGTAATGTATGTAAAACTAGACCTAATTTCTCAGTAAGTTAATCAGCCGAATTTCTCATTAAGTGTATTTGTACGTCCGGTTGAACAAATCAAAATGTATCGATATTTTCATCCGGACAAACGTTCTCTGCAAATAAGGCGTTACATTTTTCAAATTTGCTAGCATACTTTTTCAATAACAAACTCAATAGTGTAAGAATTTGTCAGGATTCGAACTAACTACTTTGAATTTAAATGGCGGAACCTTACCAGCTACTAAATTTATCCTACTACTATTATAAAGGCGAAAGTTTGTATGTATGGATGTATGGATGTTTGTTACTCTTTCACGTAAAAACTACTGAATGGATTTGAATGAAACTTTACCACAATATACCTTATACATCAGAATAACATATAGGCTAAAATTTTTGAGGTTTCTATAAAATCTATACCTATATATAAAAGAAGTCGTGTTTGTTACAACACTTATAACTCGAGAACGGCTGGACCGATTGCCATGGTTTTTGATTTGTTGGATTTGTTTCCGTCCCGAATAGCAGAATAACTATTAAAACATTGGAAAATTAACGAAAAAAAAAAATCAATTTATCCCCGTATTCTCCACGGGAACGGGAACTATGCGGGTGAAACCGCGGGGCGCAGCTAGTAG
Organism: Aplocera efformata; assembly: GCA_921293045.1. Taxonomy (NCBI): domain Eukaryota; kingdom Metazoa; phylum Arthropoda; class Insecta; order Lepidoptera; family Geometridae; genus Aplocera; species Aplocera efformata. The sequence goes on from OV121057.1 coordinate 8,741,142, forward strand.
TCAATAAATATTACAAACCCATTATAGATAATCTTGCAATCTCATTACTTTCCATCGCTGATAAAGAAGCAATGTCATAAAATATTTTTACACCTGCATCAATACAAAGAAGTGAGCTCTAGTTATAATGAATTAAAGATGCATGATAATTATTGTTTTAACTATTTAGATTTGCTTCTTTACCATCATCATACTCTCGATGAGCGAGAGTGAATGGGATGATATAATCTATTATAATTGACTGATTAAAAAATCGAATATACCAACTTAATATTTTCATCTTTTATTTTATGCCTTTATTATAACTGATATGAATAAAAATAAATTATCCGAAGCCAATAAATATATTTAGGGTATCAAACATAAAGTTTGAAAAAAAAAAGATTAATCTTAATTGAGAACTGCCTCCTTTTATGAAGTCGGTAATTTATTTATTATTAGTACTAAATAACATAAATACTATATACCCGCACTAAATATAGTATCTGTGTTACCCGCGGTTACCCATCTTATGGGAACAAAAGCTATTCCGTGATCAAAAGCTTATGTGTTAATCCCGGATATAAGCTATCCTAGTACAAGATGGCGCTGTGTGAATCTTCCATGAATTTATTTTTCTGTGGTAGCTCCATCTACCGATCGTTTACCGCTTACTTCAATGTCATGATGTGGGTACGACCGGGAGGGACCAAACTCCTTCCCAGTGGTATCATCCAGTCTGTCCAGCTCTGGGCCACCATCAGGCCGAAGAGTCTTTGATTAACTTTGATTGTTTCTTTCAGTGGTCATGCACAAGGAGAAGGAGGACCTCCATGGGCACAGGCGAGAGCACTTGCCGTACGAACACGCGATGCCGGACGGGGAATTATTTCTTCAGGTAAATCTTACTTCTAAACCTACAGCCAGCCTTAGCTAACCGTAAGAAGCACTCCTGGCAAAGCGTGCTTAGATATTCTTTACAGATCAACCTTAAACAACTCTCCAAACAAACTCTGGTCATAACATGAATGGGTGTGTCCTTCCGTGCTTCGGTGGGGACGATAAGCTGCCCTGGATATAATGTTGATAAGCCACGTTGGAGGCCCTGTGGGTGGGCTTAAGATTCTGGCACCAGAGTTGGCTACTCATCCGAAATACTGAGGGTCCACCTGGTGGTAAGCGACCCCCGCCCATGACAACAGTAATGCGACTCAGTATAAGATTTTGATCTTACACTGAGCTGCATTCATCCTGCTGCGTCCATCACCCGAGACGGGGCTGATACGTCTCATGCGCATGTGATTTCACCGGCACCGACACCCTTCCACCAAAACAAAGTAATGCGAGCACTAATGCTTGGCAGCAGATTCCAGGTGTGGTAGCAGCACCTCTCCGAACGAACTTGCGTAAGTTCTACTGCTACTTGACGGTGGATGGAAGTGGCTGGAGAATTCTTGATTTCGATATTTATGGGGAGACCTATGTCCAACAGGGACATCTGTTGGCTGATATGATGTTCCAACCTTGACGTTTTGTGATGTCATCATTCCTGCTTCCGATGCGAGGGTTTCCGGTTTGAATTCCCGGCCGGGACAAATTTTCTGTGATGCGCGTAAAGTTGGGGGTTTGGGTGTTTGTTGTTTCCATTTTCATCTATGACATTTATATATTGTGTCACAATATATCCTACTATTATACTATTATAAAGGCGAAAGTTTGTAAGTATGGATGTATGGATGTTTGTTACTCTTTCACGTAAAAACTTTACCACAATATAGCTTATACATCAGAATAACATAATAGGCTACAATTTTTTAGGTTTCTATAAAATCTATATACAATATATAAAAGAAAGTCGTGTTTGTTACAACACTTATAACTCGAGAACGGCTGGACCGATTGCCATGGTTTTTGATTTGTTGGATTTGTTTCCGTCCCGAATAGCAGAATAACTATTAAAACATTGGAAAATTAACGAAAAAAATAAAATCAATTTATCCCCGTATTCTCCACGGGAACGGGAACTATGCGGGTGAAACCGCGGGGCGCAGCTAGTAACTATTATATTTCCTATTTCCTGAACATGGTCTGATTCAGGAAATAGGTTCTGCGGCATTTCATTTCATTCAATTGGCATTTCATACGATAGAAATTATATCACTCAAATATTGTGTAATCTACCTACTGGTTTCAGAACACACTGACAGAAGCAACTAAAAAGTTTTTATGTATCGCGGCTATATTTTTTTGCGCGTAGCTGAAAACCTTGTAAGCTAAATGCGCATTCTAGTAAAACCGCCAGCGAAAACTACTTATTCATTCTACATCATGAATTACCTTGTAAACTCTTCGGAATCCGAGAATACATTGTATTAAAAGACAATTTATAAATTATGAATTGTCAATAATAAATCAATGATGGCGGGGGCAATAAATAAATGCTTCCAGCTGTACTTGGCATTTTACAGTTTCGACTTGAGCTATGAGGGCGCGTGTCCGTTGTCATACGAATGTCGTTCCGATATTTCATTGTTCTTACACCTTACACCGATCTGTCGATATGCAAAAGTGAAAACTATAATCATCATTATAACTCAAACTGTGGAATTTTACAGAATTCCCTTGAAAATTATTGTAAATAAGCTGTTAAAAAAAAACTGCGTCATACTAATATTATAAAATAAATGAGTAAAATTGTCTGTATGTTTGTTTGTCACTTTTTCACGTCTTAACGGTTGAACGGATTTAGATGAATTTTATTATAAAGGTAGCTCATCATCCCAGGGTGTGAGCAACTGCTAATTTAACACGTAAGCTACTTTTTTTCCTGAAAATAGTAAAAATTTTCCCAGCGTCTTATTGACTTTTAGGCTGCGGGTGACCGCAGGGCGCATTTTAGTATTTTTATATACTGCCAAAGATATTTATCGGTATCTACTCCGCCCCTCCGGATTCAAAAGGGTCTATTTGTATTACGATAAAACTTGGAACTTGACAAATATACCTAAAAGATAAAATGTCTCATGTCTGTGGTAGCAGCACTATAACAAGTTTCGTTCATGAGAGTACAGCCTAAAAGACATTATTAACGTAGAGACTGTGTGCAAGAAACAGTGTATGACCAGTTATTTCTACATCTCCTACGATAAAACTCTAACCTCTCTCAATAAAGTTGTTTCCTTATAATATTACCTCTCACGTACACGAAGAGTAAAAATGTTTTCTCTTGCGTAAAAAACCGTACATCAATGGAAACAGGACCGCTTTGGTATTCCATCAGCAAGTTCGCCAGTTATTCCACTCGTTCCATGGAAATTGCGGGCAACAAAAACTTCCCTTTTTTACAACCCTGACGGAATAATTTGGGGTGACAGCTCTGATAGGAGAAATGTTGGGACTTTCGACTCGGCATTAGTCATGGTACCATAGTTACGTTGTAACGATAAGTAGGTTTTTATTTCAGCATGCTATAGGCAGGGCATTTTTTTATAAGTAGTTTTGAAGGCTTAGTGCGTATTTATGCGCAATTTAAAAAAAAGAGCCCTCGCATGCTTTTATTTTACATTTGTATTCTGTATCGAGAAAATTCCCCAAGGTTAAAATTTTAGACAGACAAAGGAATTTCCCCACAGATAACTAATATGCAATACAAATGGATAGACTTTGTATGGAATGCTCTCTCAAATAATCGAATCAGGGAAACTAATGTAGATAAGTAGGCTCTAGAAAAATCGCTGGCGGCAGGCGGCAACGCTTTTCATCATTCAGCATTTGCGTATTGCGTTACTTATTGATTGGTGACTTACGCAGAAGAATACTATCTGTGTACTGCTGTGGCAAAACGTACTTATGATGTGGCTAGTCCCCCAGTTTATAAACTGCTTAGAGAACTATGATACGAGTTTATTCGGAGTCACTCTTAAAGATAAAATCCGCTTCGAGTTTATCCAGTATAGTAGCAGTAGAACTTGCGCCAAGTTTGGCGTATGTACTGCTTGCTCCGAACTAGAAATGCCATCACAGCTGGTAATCCCCCGCTTGTAAATTAGTGGTGCACTCATATTGCTGTGTTCCGGAAGGGTATGGGTGCCAGTGAAATTACAGACGCGTGAGACGTAACATTCCCGTCTCGGGTGGCGTCTACGGGGTGCGACTTGGGTCTTCTCGTATATCGGTCGGAGAGAACCTAAGTTGCGTCTGTGTGACTGTATGTACACGTAAGTTAATTTCTCTTCTCTGTTTCAGGCTCTCAACGGTTTCCTGATGATCTTGACGTGCGAGGGAGAGGTGTTCTTTGCGACGCACAGCATAGAGAGTTACTTAGGCTTCCATCAAGTAAGTCTCAATTCTCTCCTATAAACAAACTTTTAAGGAACTTAATAATAATAAGATTTATTTATTTTTCTCTCACATTATAGCCTTAAGTGTAACAGTTAACAAGGAAACAAGTGAAAACTAACAATTGTGAGAGACTGGTGCCTGAAGTAGGTTAGTATAAACCTGTACTACAGGTCACCAGGCCCCACTTAAATATTTTAATTATTTATTTATTCCAAAAAAAATATCAAGCATAATCATTAATAAATATAGGAGACAGTATGTAGAAGGGCTTGGTTTTAGACACAGAGCTGTATACAGAATCTACACTAAGTCATAAAGACTTGTGTCGTAAATCCTGTATTCCTTCCAGTGTGTGAATACTTAAGTGGAAGATCAATTAGAACACATTCGCCGCTGTCTCATTCTCTGAACTAGCAAATCTGCTGCCAAGCACCTTACAAGAAATTCACTTGATAACTATTACCCAATCTAAGCATCAGCACGAGAGGACCCAAGTCATTCAAGACCAGGATGTCTCATGCAACCACCTTTTAATGAAACACAGTAATGCGAATACACCACTGTTTGGCGCAGACTAGATAGATAGATAACACTTTATTGATCACCAAACACAAAATAAAAAATACAGTAAGGTAATACAATGGGCGGCCTTATCGCTAAAAGCGATATCTTCCAGGCAACCTTTGGATGGACCAGACGAAGAGAAAAATTGAAGGGGCATGTTGGTTTGCATAGAACAGAATTACCAATTGTAGAAGGAATTTTCCTGACAAATTTGGCTAAAATACTAATTTTTTTTTGTGCAACTATAACATACATCTTGGAATCTAAAAACTCTTTGTTGGTATATACTTGCAAGTTAATTTATTTTACAAGTTCAATAGCATCACATCAGGTACCAGTCAATAAACTTAAATTACCCATACTCCATTACCCCTTCGGCAGGGGTATAACCGTCAGTAAGGGTATATCCGTCAGCAAGGGTATACCCGTCAGTGAATGTATATTTAACAAACCCCGGTACAAAAGACACGTGCCGGACCCTACAAGGTACCGGTTTAATGATTTATAAATCGATTTAGTTTAATCGCTGCCTACCCCTGCGTAATTTATTTGATAGGAATAGATGAGGTACGTAAACAGCTTATTTTTGTCCGACTATAGCGAATTAAGTGGGTGTACTTGCAATAACTTTTCGTAGTATAAAACCAAGTCGCTGCTACTGTTTGTATCCTTAGATCTTTTAAACTAAGCAGCGTATTTTAATGCAGTTTTCAGCAATAGATAGAGTTTTTTTAAGATGAAGGTTTATATTTAATCGCACGCGAAGCACCAAATATATCGGTTGCCAAATATTAACACCTAAAAGTAAAAATAGACGTTAAAAGTACACTACCTAGTACCCACAAAATCTTGGGAAATTCAACTCGGCTGCAAAATATAATTTCTTCGAGCAACATTCCATCCTTAAAAGATTCTACTTTCCCTTTCCGCACCCGGAATCTCAATCTAGAATCCTTCCCTTTGCTCTAGATTCGAAATAGCACACTTGTCGCAAAAGTATTATTTCGCTCCCTTTTACAACTGCTTTTACGGAACAGAGAATTAAGTAGTAATTTTATTAATTAGTCTGTATCTTCATAAAACGTAAGCATTACTTAAACTTATCTATCTCTACTGTACTCCTACACAACTATTTTCTTTCTTTTCATGGCTCAGGGTATAATAGGATGCAGTGCCATAGCCGATACCAGTAAAAAATCGACATAAAACAAAAGAGTATATAACTGCTCGCCGAATTATTTTACCGCAGCGTAAAAACTAATTAAACTAAGGCACTACTCTTTACCTACCGTAGTACAACGAAAGTTCATCGTATCTATTATTCATACGCTATGGCTTGAAAGTTGTTCAGGTAACCAAATTACGAATCGAGCGCAGGGGGAGCGAATTTATGCGACACAAACTTTTATAGTTTGGGGATTGGAGCCGAAAATTGGGGTTTTACCTCTCCGACTGCCATATTTCATTTGAAACTTTATTAGCTGTAATGTAGAGGACATTTATTAAACGTATGGCTTTTTTTTTCGGATTCTTTGTGTTCAATCACGGTTGGCTGACGCTTGAATGACTGCATACATTTGCGTATATGGATTTGTAATAAGGAATGTTACGGAACTTGTAGATATATTTACTACCTGATCTTAAGTATAAGTACTCGGGTGTTTTTTTGTAATGTAAAAAAGTGACGAGACCAACTTAACACCTGATGTAAAATGATTACCTCCGCCCATAACAGCAATACGATTTATGTCATCCCCAACCGAAGTATGAGAATATCCAAGTCGCACCCCGTTGCGCCCGTTACCCGAGACGGGGAAGTCTCATGCGCATGTGATTTCACCAAAACCCACACCCTTCCACCGGAACACAGCAATGCGAGTGTACCACCGCTTGGCGACATTACCAAGTGCGGCGGCAGTACGTCTCCAGGCGAACTTTGCAAGTTCTACTGCCACTTTTTGTTGCCCCTTTAGCACCATCCAAGGGGGACGTGAAGGGATTCAAAGGGTACTCACCTACAGACGAGATCAACCTGGACCCAAAATTACATCCACATCTCAGAGCGACGGACGCAACACGTTGCTATTTGGGCTTTCTCATACGTCGGTAGGTGAGAACGGCTGAGTTATATTGCAGTTGTTTATGGGCGCAGGTAATTACTTAACATCAAGTGAACCATCACTTTAGCGAAATTTGCAAATTATAAAGAATTATACGTCAAAACAAAGATCCATTTGACCATATTCAAAATAACAAAGGAAATATATTATAATTGAAAATAAAGCCTTTCAAATATACTAATTCAAAATTCTTATCTTATATTACTCATAGTAATTCATAAGGTTAATGTCGTATTTTATAATAAAAATAGGGTACTTTTTAAAATAATTAGAGCTATTAATTACCGAGCGATAACCTTATATATTTTATATTATACTACTTACCACACCAACTGTATTTCTGTTTTTCTTGTTAAAAGACGGTAAAAGACGCAGGCACAAGTTACTAGTTTCGACTGACTGTAACAAAACCGTTTTCTGTGATCTAGAACTACTAGAAATAGATCTTATACGTAAATCAATACAAATAAATAAAATTCCGAATGTACATGAGCTAATTCTTTATTATATTCGTGTGTTATATTCGTATATTATCAGGATAAAGTGTGTAAATAAAATTAATTTTTTGGATAACTCAAGTTGAAAGCGACTTTTGTCGAAGCCGATTATCAAATTGTGGATGAGGAAAACATCTATCGTATCTTAGTTAATACTCATTTATACTTACGAAGCACTAACTCCAGTTAACTAAACGATATGCTAGAACACAATCGCAATATCTTACTTGATCATGATGACGATGGTAATCCCTCTTCACCTGCTATCAAGCTATCAAGGGGGATAGATGAAGTTAAGCTTGCTCACCAGGTGGTCGGCTATCGATCCGCGTTAAGGTAATGGCTCACCTATAGAAACTGCTACTTAAACTGTTTTCCTTGAAGGGATCCAAGTACTGTAGTGACTGTTATTTAAACTGTGGCTACTTCGAGGGGAGAGACACGTGTGTTTGTAGTTTAAAATGTATTGTTTTGATTACTGCTGCACCAGTTTGGAATAATTTCATTTGGTATAGTATTATATATAGAAACATTTTAAGCAATTAAATAATTATTTGATTACTTTAGTATCTGCAAAGCGAGGATAGGCTTAGACAACTGGTAGAAATAAAATTACGTGGTGAGCATAAATTTTGCTCTTGGGTTTTGGATATTTCTGTAATGCAAATTCATGGTATGGTTTGTCCATACTACATAGGAAATTCTTTTCGAAATGTATGAGCGTACAAGTATTGTTTATAAAGTATGTGCTTAAGTTATTCCACCCATAAATAAACACATGGAAACATTTTAATCTGTACACGAACAAAGCCATAAAAACTTCATAAAACATCAACGCCATCAATCATCGATAAAGAAACCACGAAACTCACTGTTGCCAAAACAATAGTATCTACAAAACATTTAGTTTCGTAGCAACCCCAAACAAAGAACAAAAACCAATTACCTAACAAATCATCTTCTGACGTTTTACGCCAACGCAATATGTTCGTTCACTGCCATCCTTCCATACACCTTTTATTCAGGGCATATTTTTGTTATGATTCATTTACATGGCGACGTTAAAGAAGGGGGGCCAACGTTGTGCCCTGACGAACCCCATTGATTATCAATTAGTCTTATACTTGCACCAGGCGTTGTTGCCGCATTATGCACACTATTTACACGGTCTTTCATTATTATGACACGGTGGGAATGAATAGACATTCGCAGCAGGCGAATTAGTACTCTATTGACTCTGAATAAGGATGTAAAAAGCTTTGTGAAAATCGAGAAATTAACACGTCCGTCTTCGTTACAGATGATCCTTTAATGATCGAGCTTGAATCAATTTTTGGGGTTTCGCTGTGGTTTATTGATTTATGATTCGATTATGACTTGCCTTTTCGCTTGTAAAACTTTATCTTGTAAACATTTTGTAAACTTATTAACTTGTTAAACAGATTGATCATGTGTACACGTATTATATATATGGTTAATGGTATTTGCTTCTGGACTTAAGGACGTATATTTTAATTTTAAATAAATAAAGAGAAAAATATTCTTCTTAAACATTTATTTTCAAAGTGTTTAATAAAGGCAGATCGGTACAATCTGTCATCTAGTATCGTCGATCAAGTAAATATTTTCGTTAGTATGTAATCTTAACAAATTTTCGTGTCTGCTCTATTGGCAATTATATAATCAATTAACTGTTTATTTTTGTCTGTATGCAAGAAAATCAGGGTTTAATTTAGTTTATGCTTGGTGACATTGAAAGAAGTCACAATGACTTCTTTTTTATTATTAATATTCACCTCTCTTGTTTTATTTTTCCAGTCAGACATTGTCCACCAGTCGGTGTACGAACTAGTCCATTCTGAGGATCGGGAGGAGCTCCAGAGGCAGCTCCTCTGGAACTCATTCCTCCCCACTGAGGTCAACAACCTCAATCTCCAGGACGTGTTGAGAGCAGACCGTGCACATCTCCTGGAGAGGAGTTTTACTGTTAGGTTTAGATGCTTATTGGATAACACTTCAGGATTCTTGGTGAGTTGATAGCATAATTCAATTCAACTTCTGAAGGCCTCTCTCTCTCTCTGGTCGATCCTTCATCACTGAAGATCGCGATCATCATGTACAGTCGTGTTCGTGAGTCGTCTCCATCGGTTTGTGTCTGTGGCCATCCGGACTACTGTCTCAAACTTAGTAGAGTGGCCCTCTTTGAGCTGGTCTGACCACCTCATTGGAGATCTTCCCCGGGACCGCTTGCCTTCGACGTTTGCACATATAATTAACTTTTCCAAGTTTCCTCCTTGACATCTGAAGGCCTATCTGATGTTAAGTGGTTACCTACGTAAATAACAACAGCGATAGACTTCGGTCCTCTCTGATCGCACCCGGTTGCGCCCGTCATCCGAGATGTTACGTCTCATTCGCATGTGATTTTACATCTATATTATTGGTGTGTGAATATGACTCCGCCCTTTCTCAACATCGTCGTTTTTAGTATTGTTTACGTGTACTAATAAATGACCATACTTGTATTCGATAGTACTGAATGTCAGCTATCTAACGCATTTTATGATATTTGGTTGAAGTGTAAGCAACAATTGTTTTCACCTTTTCGAAAATGTCGGTTTTTATTCCAAATAAACGTCATTTGCGGGAAGTGTTATTACATTATTTTATTGCGAAGAAAACTGCAGCGGAAACTTATCGTTTGCTTGTGGAGATTTATGGTGAGCATGCTCCGTCTAATACAACTTGCAAGGAATGGTTTCGACGATTTCAAAATAACGATTTTAGTACTGAGGATAAAGAACATGGAAAACCACCAAAAAAATTTGAAGATGCTGAATTGGAAGCATTATTGGCGGAAGATTCTTGCCAAACTCAATCAGAATTAGCTGCAGCATTAAATGTTGATCGTTCAACTGTTGCAAAGCGTTTACAAATGATGGGAATGATTCAAAAAGCCGGTGACTGGGTTCCACATGATTTAAAAGAAAGAGACATGGAACGTCGGAAAACCATTTGTGAAATGCTGCTTCAAAGACAGCAAAGAAAAGGATTTTTGCATCGGATAGTCACAGGAGACGAAAAATGGATACACTACGAAAATCCTAAACGCAAAAAAGCTTGGGTGAAACCAGGCGAACCAGGCCCATCACAGCCAAAAATAAATATTCACTGTGCCAAGGTCATGCTCTGTATTTGGTGGGATCAGAAAGGTATTGTATATTATGAGTTGCTCAAACCCTCTGAAACTATTAATGGAGAAGTTTACCGACGACAACTAATGCGTTTGAAGCGAGCCATAGAAGAAAAACGACCAGAATGGGTGAATAGACATAACAAATTAGTTCTTCAGCATGACAATGCCAAACCGCATACCGCAGAAGTCGTAAAAAGATATTTAGAGGGACAGGACTGGGAAGTGTTACCCCACCCGCCATATTCACCAGACATAGCTCCTTCGGATTACCACCTATTCCGGACGATGCAGACAGACCTTACTGGAGAAAAGTTTACTTCATGTGAAAGTATCAAAATTTGGATTGACAACTGGATAAGCTCAAAAGACCAGGACTTCTTCCAGCAAGGAATACGAAAACTACCTGAACGATGGGCGAAGGTTGTAGCTGCAGATGGAGCATACTTTCAATAATTTTTTTTTTAATTTTGTAAGCGAACAAATGTGTTTTATTTTGACTAAAATGGGCGGAGTCATATTCACACACCATATTACTATATAATAGTTTCTGTAATTATACTAATATTATAAGGCGAAAGTTTGTATGTACATATGTGTATGTTTGTTAATTCATAACGCCTAAACGGCTGATCGGGTTTAAATGAAAATTGTTGTAAAGATAGCTCATGTCTTGAATTAACACATAAGCTATTTTTTATCCCGAAAAAGCGAAGTATTTCCGTGGGATGGCCAACCGTGAGTAACACCGCGGGGCTCAACTAGTCGAAATATAAATAACTAATTTAAGAAGTTTATTTGTACATAATCTAAGCAACTGAATCAACAATCATTTAAAAATTTACATACAACAAAACATTTTGATCATGTGGTAGCGTGCCAAGAACACGGGCTGCATTTCCGCGTTGAACGGGCAATTTTAATTATTTTGCTTAAAATAAAATAATCTACTATTATTGTTCAATTCTAGAGCAATTTCCATAGTACTTATTCTTAAATAAGCATTATAATATGGATGGATGTTCAACAGTACAAAAGTATCTTAAAATTCACATTAATTTTAGGGTTTCGTATCCAAAGAAAAAACGGGAACAGGACTCCGCTGTCCGTCTGTCACCAGACTGTATCTCATGAACCGTGATAGAGAGATGACATTTTCACAGACGATGTATTTCTGTTGCCGCTATAACAACAAATACTAAAAAACAGAATTAAATAAAAATTTAAGGGGGCTCTCATACAAAAACTTGAATTTTATTTTTTGCTCGTTTTTGCTATGTAAAATAGTACGGAACCCTTCGTGCGCGAGTCCGACTCGCACTTGGCCGGTTTTTTTTAATCTAGCTAACTTCTACAGTATACTTGTTTTGACATGTTCCAGAGGCTAGACATCCGGGGCAGGATCAAGGTCCTCCACGGGCAGAACAAGAAGACAGAAGAACCACCCTTAGCACTATTTGCAATATGTGCACCCTTTGGCCCACCAAGCCTTCTAGAAATACCCCAGAAGGAAGTGATGTTCAAGAGCAAGCACAAGCTCGATCTATCTCTAGTCTCAATGGATCAACGGTAAGTATCAGTTCCGATACTAATAATATATTAATATAATATAATACTCACTACATTTATTGCTTCTCATTATGGTACGAGGTAATATTGTTGGTTTACATTCATTATTGAGTTTCACATTATGGACCCTTGTTGGGGTATTGCAATATTAATGGAGGCAGTCCGAGGTTTTCTAGATAGCGTGTAGGTAGATGTAATATAATATAATATAATATAACTAATACTTATATGTATGTTAGATTAAGATTAATGGCCAATGTACTTATTTTTAAGTTCTTTTTGCCTGAAAGATATATATTATTATGTTATAATATATATTAATAAATAAATAATAATAAAAGATTTATTTTTTAGTAGGCTTTATGTCGGCGTTAATAAAAATTCAATTCGATTTATGCCATATTATGCCATATATATTTTACTTAAAAAATTCTTAATTCATCCTACTTTTCAGCTCCACATTCGGGCCAAGTTTTTTTTATAGGTAAATTATGATAATTTTATTATAGTAATTTGAAGCAATAAGTATTCACTTGATTTTTATATTTTTATGATACTTATGAACAAGGCTAGCTCATCACTTGTCATGTGAACGTTCCCACGATTGTGTAACCCACAAAGTGAAACGTGGACTTTGAGGCTCTGCCTAACCCTTCAGTGCCTAACCCTTTAGTGCTAAAGAGTCACGCCTTTATCTGTATTAGCAATATCTGAAAATGTATTTGTATCTCAGCGCTGCATCATTAATGCATTCATTATATTGCACATTCTGATAAAATGTTTTCGGAATGCTTCTGTGAAATCTGAAAATTGCATTTGATGTCTGTATTTTCACAAAAAAAATGCTCGCCATTAACAAATCGTAAAGCATCCCAAAACATTGGAATTTAATTTAAATAAGTTACGGAATAATAGCGCAAAATTGTTGCCATGCCATTCCGATCTACCATTACAAATTCTTTCATCAACGAGTATTGCCATATTACCCTGCAACTGTTATTACCGAAACAGAAACTCGAAACTTCCACGAACCATAACACATATCCACAATATTGTTACAATAAAAACGTGCCGACATAAAAAATAACAATAACGGAAATGCCTAAGCTTTTATAATCCATATGAAATTGTTAATTGACAAACTTATTCGCCGGAACGAAAGGTATTCTTTATAAATAGGAAATTACACGGTTATCGGTAGACAAAATGTTTGATGTTTAAGAACTTAGCTAGGAAACAAGCTACGTTTTGGTAAATGAAGCTTAACAGCTGTTCAAAGGTCGGCCAGGTAATAAACGTTTAAACACTCATACCCCTGCACTAGGATTCCCTGTGTCGCAGATGGTACGGACAAACAGAAACATAAGACTAACACCTTGTTCTCGGGTCTTGACTCGAGTACAAAGTAAATAATAATAATAAATAAAATAAATGAATAAACAAATAACACACAAACAATTATGTTCGTCACACAATGCTTGTCCTGACGGGAATCGAACCGATGACTTACATGCAGAAGGCAGGGCTACAACCAACTGAGCCATGAGATCAGTCAAAAATTACTTCTTCACTAGGACTTACTACTTCAAAATCATGATAACGAAATATTATTTGTCGCTTCGATAAGCGTTTAAAAACTTAATTTTATATTCTATCCTATGCACACCAACATGCCCCTTCTATTTTTCTTTGTCTGGTCCATCCAAAGGTTGCCTGGAAGACATCGCTTTTAGCGATAAGGCCGCCCTTACCTTATTGTGAATAATTTATTGTTTAACATTTTTTTTTTTGTGTTTGGTGTTCAAGAAAGTGTTATCTATCTATCTAAAGTCATGGCACCGTAGATGGATTGGGCATGGCATCGATTTGATACTGTCATTCACCACACGAATTTTCAAGATTTCTTTCTTTCGTTCTAGGGGTAAGATGCTGCTCGGGTACACGGATGCTGAGCTAGGAAACATGGGTGGCTACGACCTAGTACATTACGATGACTTGGCCTACGTAGCTAGCGCTCATCAAGAATGTAAGTTATATTCAATTTTTGTGGGGACAAGAAGGTTGCGTTTCAGCTGATGCGTCCATACCCGTTCAAGACTGCAATGCCAGTGCAAGGTTTGCAAGATTGCCATGGTGATAGTACTTCTCCGGATGAACATGACTTTAGGTTGCTATTCGCGCCACGTGAGGAGCTAAAGATCGAGCTTATCGGTGTATGTCCAGCATCAGTACTACCTCACTTCACCTAGGTGACCTACCTGGTCCACCAAGATCGTAATGCTCTCTAATTTAGCAGTAAAACTTGTGCTTCTCGTCCAGAGAAGTACTGCCATCTCAGGGTATCGAGCAAAACGCGGTGCAATTTTTCCTTCTCCATACTCTGGTAGGGGAAGACCCTGAGTCGTATTAGTTCTGGTATTACCCATTTAACAGTGAGTAGCTGGATGCTCACCAGGTCTTTTCGTGGCTTTGATCACGAAAAAGCTAGATATTTCTGTTTTCTTTTTCAGTATTAAAAACAGGGGCTTCCGGAATGATCGCGTACCGCTTCCAGACCAAAGATGGCCAGTGGCAGTGGCTGCAGACCTCTTCCAGACTCGTCTACAAGAACTCCAAGCCAGACTTTGTCATCAGCACGCATCGACCGCTCATGTAAGAATATACCTGCATATATTTGCGGCTTTTCACCCATAGGCCAATGAAACCCCTTTGGGATATGAGCTTTTGAGTTTCAAGCTCATATGCATGAATCAAATGATGAAATTACAGGCTCATAAGATGTGGCATGTTCCCAATGATAACCAAGAGTAAGTCTTGGCTATCCTTGGGCAAATGTTTTGAAATAACCTTAATTTAACGTTCAAGTGCCCATTGGCTTCATCCCCCAACCTGGATAGTTGAACGTTTCCTTGAGAAACCAGTTCTCCAGTAGTATATCACCACTGCAACAACTTACTGATTAGCAAAGGGAGTTCATAACTCATTGTCTCTTATTCCAGGGAAGAAGAAGGCAGAGATCTCTTAGGAAAACGAACGATGGACTTCAAAGTGAGCTATTTAGATACCGGCCTCACGAGCTTATACTTCTCTGAGTCTGAGCAGTTGTCAGGTTGCGAAAGCAGCGTCACCACTCCGCCCCGAGCGGCGCGGAGGTACAAGACCCAGCTCCGAGACTTCCTGTCCACGTGTCGGAACAAAAGACGGGCTCCAACCACCCCGGCACCCCCTCCAGTGGACTACCTAGCAGCGGACGCCGTCGCCGCCGCGTATACCAACTTAAACGGCGCATACACGGCGCCTTACGGGGAATACCCCCCAGCCCCGACGTTACACTACCCCCCTCCGCCTATCGACGACAGATTCCTCACGACGGACAATCTCTTCCACCAATACAAGCCCCTCTCTTACCACTACACTCCGTACGCGCCGAATGGCTTCCTGGAGCCGGCGCCCCCTGGATACGAGGTGGCTCCGACGTACCACCGACCGCCTTCCCGGGAGTATACTTACGTGGACAGTAGTGGGAGGTACATGAGCCCCATCACGGGGGATAGGAGGTCTCCAAGTGCGGTGGCGGGTCCCAGCCCGGCAGGGTCCAACGCGTCTGCGGAGCAGGAGCGCATGCAGGCGGCGGAGGTCCCGCGGCAGACGGTGCTGATGTGGGGGGCGGGCGGGGCGGCCCAGGAGGTCCCGGTGGAGTACTCCCCTCCCCAGGTTTGGCGCTACCATCCATCGCATTACCACACCGCTGAGGCCACTCAGTAGCGGCTTTTGTGCAATTTTTAGCTTTTCCTTAGTATTCGAGAGTTGCGCTCATTGGACGGCGCGGTGAAGTTATAACGGATTGGATTGTTCTGGAAATTTTTGTTTGTTTCTTTAAAGATTTCCAATTCAACTTTTTATTTAAACCATTTTATAAGGCATTAGTTCTTTTCAGTCTGAACTTCTGGTAGAACTAATGTTTTAATTCAAAGGTTCGATGAATATAACACGCAAATACATCATCATTTCATTGTTAAAAGTTCATTTTAAAAAACTAATTACTGATTATAGATTACCATATTAACATTGTTTACTCATCAATAATGTTATGGAACTTTTTGACCGACATATTTACAATGCAATCTGTTAGCAGAATACTAAAATTGGCTGTGTAATTTACTTATGTAAACAAGTTACATAAGTAACAACACTCTTGCTTTAATTAAAACATACCTAAACGTTTTCAAACTAAACTACAATAGTAGTACCAACGAAGAACACATCGCCATGCAGTCCGTGAGTCGCGCGTAAAGTGATTTTATACGAAATTATTTTAATTTTACTATAATAGGTTAGTGATTTCTTTTATTTTGTTACCATTTATTTCTTCGATGCCTCGCTCAGTGGTCCGTAAGGCCTCTGGATCTTAAGGTTTTTCCAAACAGATAGCGAACTGAATAAGCGTATGCGTATAAATGCGAAAGTTTGGATGGATGGATGTTACTCAATCACGCCAAAACGGACGGATCTGGGTGAAATTTGGCACATATATTATATAACCTGGAATAGCAATTGCATATAGGTTATTTATCCCGGAAAATGTACGATTGTTAATATACCGTATTTATAAATGGTCTATTACCAGTCAGGGTTGAGAACTGCTTAGCCGATTCCATTCACCTTTTTTGTTTTCTAATACTGAATACTTAAGTTAAGAAAGTTAAGAAAATTCCCGGAAAACTGCGGGTAACATGGGGCGCGGCTAGTAGCTTATATAATAGACTAAATTCAAAATTGAATAAACCGACTTTATTTCTTTTATTTATTTTTTTACGGGTGGAATTTTCCCAATCCAAATCCAATCCGGATTGGGCTCCCGTGGTAGATCAGAGCCCATTCACTCTCAATTATCGAGAGTAGGTCGGTGGGAACATCAGAGGCTGGTACGGTACGGTACGGAATTTTCTCATGAAATTGCTATAGGACCTCGGTACACCATATCATATTATAAAAACAATACTCATACTCATACATCCAAATACGTCCAAAATTGTCGAATAATAGGCATTCGCTTTTGTCGCTTTGGGTTCGCTGTATGTTTAAAAAGGCCTTCAGTTCTTGTCAGACGTAAACAGGGTCTTTCCATAATCGTCTGTATATAGTTTATCTGTATTATATTCGAGAATTTATCCAAATATTAATAAATTATAGTCGATTTTGTAGCTAATTTTACGATAGGATACACGCAAAGCAGAACACTATGATAAGAGTTTATTGATTGTAAATATTCCTTGATATATACTGGGTTTAGATACTTCTTGGACATAAACTAATAAATTGATATTTATTGCGATACGAGAGGATACAATTGGTTTTACAAACATAAATAGAACTCTGTTAAAAGAAATAATCTAATATATTTAAAATAATAATCTATTTTTTTTTTTGTCATCTATGTTAGCATAATCTAGCTTTATCTAGAAGCAGGATGCGATGCTCCCAAAAAAAATCAAAAATAGTTTTAATATAATGATCAAAGAAGACTAGCTTAACATGAAAACAAACAGTAATTTGACATATCTGTGTGCATGTAATGTGCCTAAGGAGCTTCTATGACAGGTTATATGCGCACGAATATATTTACTTGTGCGTGTAAATGTTGACGTATCTTCTTGAGATATAAAAGAATTAATATAAAAATGAGTTTTCATACATGTTATTAAGCCCAGATATATTAAATTTTAGCAATAATTTTTCACAAGAACTGTCTAAACTCGGTTATAAAAACATTGCTTGTAGAAGTTTGAATGCTTGGAATGGATGCTTCACAGAACGCAAGTGGCAAAATAAGTATTATTTTAATTATATATTTTTAACTATAACTCTCTGAGATTAAATGAGGATAAACATTAAAGCCACGAGCGAAATTAAACCAAAACATCAATCTTATAATGTAAAATTATGTGATGATATAAACATATATCATTTTTATTCAATTAAGGCATGCACTTTATAAATGCACTACAATGTCTCTATAAAAATAAAAAAAGGTATATAATTTATTCACAAAGGAGTTTAGAATTTCTGGCAATGGTTCAGTATCAAAAAAGTAGCTTTTAGGAAGAATTATCAACTTCCAGTTACGCTGCGCTGTGCTGAGGTGACCAACAAACATGAAGCGAATAAAAAAATAGTTTACGTACCCAAAACGCAACAATAGCGCGTTCTAACTTTACGCAGACCTGACGCCATCTAGTATTGACAATCTGAACTAATACTACTTAAATATGACATATTAAAAGAAGGTTAATAGGTATAACAAACAAACTATTTATATAAATACCTCCTTATGTGCAAATCTTACACCTTACCTTATGAGTATGTAAATATTACCCGACTGTACCAGTAGGAGGGTTATATTTTTCGAGTATTGTATATGTACGTTTATTTCTTTGGTACGCTCTATAGACTAATGGTTTGATGGATTTTAGCTTGAGAGGTGTTAGATTCTTCTTAATTGCGAAATAGACACTGGTTACACGAAAATTATAAAAATTAAAATGGCCGCTTTCTTCGCCATATTATGAGTCCAAATTTTTTTTTTCCTGAAATCCGATCGAATGGTCTATCAAAATACAGGATTTTATAAATATACCTAAACAAATTATATTTTTAAATATAATTTGGTATTTTTCACGCAATCGGTTTTTTTCAATAATTTCTTGTTTTTATTATTTTATATATATTTTATATTATAGCCGACCGTGTTTACCATGATTTTTATAGAGACATTTAATCACAGCACAGCCTTGCCAACGCCGTCACAATATAAATACACCTTCCGTTATTATATCTCATTATACTTCCATTAATAAATTATATTAAATATAATATAAACTTTTTCCGTTGGTACAGTGATCGAGGTTGGCAAGGTTTCACCGAGTGGAAAAGAAAATTATTCTTCCGAACACATTCTAGCTCTTGATAAGCAATATTGTATTTAATTTATTAATTATTATGATTGAGTGTCAATTACGTACCAGTTAATTAATAAATGATTTTGTGAGATATTCCAGTCATGCCGATGTTACATTTACTATCATTTTAATATCAAATCAATTAAATGTAATAATCGATTTATGATTAAGATAGAATTATCATCTTATTTTGATAAAAAAAATAATGGCACATTTTGTAATTGCATATCAGACAGACACGAGATAAAAACATTTGATGATAATAAATTATTCCATTCAATATTTTGATAGTCTGAGTGCAGTGTGTTAATTCTTTTTCTAGTAAAATATCACGTAATTTTATAAGGATCACTAAATGAATTTGCTCTAACTTATTCGGTAATTTGTAAATAAGTAAATAAGGTTAGTCGCTTTATTGTATTATTGATTCATAATTATTTATACTGAACATAATAATTTAGGATAAATATAATTATTATTCCAACAATTTACTGTATTTATTTTTAGCATATCATTATTATGTAATTGAAAAGAAAATCAAATAAATTTTTCATGCCACTGATTTCGTTATTTATTTTTATTTTACCCATAATTTAGTATATTTTTGGTCGAAGAAAATATGTTAGACACGCCATTCTCTTGAAAATTCTTCTACCGAAAGTTTCATAGTAAAAAAATAATAAACAGCGCCATCTAGTAGCAATACATTGAATTTAAATGCTCGTGGATTGAGCTACGTGCTACATTTCTACCGCAGGGGTTTAGAGTAGTTCGCCAACTTTTCAATAACGCGCGACAAGGTTTTCTTAATAAAACATAGATGTCGCTAAATACAATTTGGAAACTCGCGCTTGTTAATTATCAATAAGTAGACAGTCAGTAAATTGTATTGTTAAAGTGTTACGTGACACTTCGATAATTAATACCGTAGAGCTGAAACAATGTGAACAATGTAATCTAAATTATAAGAAGACCCAAGTCGCATCGCGTTGTGCGACTGAGACGGGGACGTAACATCTCATGAGCATGTGATTTCACCGGTACCCACACCCTTCCACCAAAACAGCAATGCGATTGCACTACTGTTTAGCGGCTTATGTAAAAGAAACTTAATTTATTGTAGCATGTGAGATCGGAACAGAAATACAGCCCCTGGGACCCTATTCTCAGTCTTATCTCACACATTACCAATATTCAATTTCTTTCTATTTAGTATTACTATCGTAAAGTAAAGGAAGTAAATAAGTTACTAAGCAAGTAATAAGTTACTAGAGGAAACTTGGCATTTTCTCATGTACTCACTATTACATAAAACTTTCTGAGTTGGCTTATATTGAACTAGCGACCAGCACCGGCTTCGCACGGTAAGTAAAGTATCAGAAACTACCCGTGCGAAGCCGGGGTGACTTGCTAGTGTATTATACACATAAACCTTCCTCTTGAATCACTCGATCTATTAAAAAAAACAGGATCAAAATCCGTTGCGTAGTTTTAAAGATTTAAGCATACATAGGGATATCCCTATGTATGCTTAAATCTTTAAAACTACATAAACTTTATGTACAGAGAAAGCGACTTTGTTTTATACTATGTAGTGATTTAATGTTGATTTGTGAGGGTGAAATTTTACCCAAAAATACCTGCTTGGCATCTAAAAGGATAAATGAGTTTGTTGTAAGTTTGAATATAAATACACAAGCATTTTAAGTTCTCGAAACGTTGGAGGAAATTTATAGAACATCGGCGTATCCAAACCAAAAATTCGAAGACCTGTGATATCTACCAATACGCATTGAGCTCCACAAGTCTATTCTCCCTTGTCGACAGTAGGCTTGTCCTAGACCGAGGCATACATTAAAATACTTATTACAAAGAGTTACTTAGTTGGTAGTAGCCCTGCCTTCGAAGCGAGGGGTCCCGGGTTCGAGTCCCGGCCGGGGCACACTTTGTGTTGTAAGCATGAAGTTTGTTCTCGGGTCTTGGGTGTTTGTCTTGTGTTTCTGTGTTTGTCCATGCCATCTGCGACACAGGGAATCCTAGTGCAGAGGTATGAGTGTGTTAACGTTGTTTTTTTTTTTATTTAAATACTTGTGATTGGGTGCGGCGCGTTTGATATTATTGTTTACTGAGCAATCGTAAATAAACAGATGTGAGAGCGACTGACGCGGGCTATGATTTACTATCATATATAGAGCTGTGAGTCAGAACCACCATTTTTTATACTCATGGATATTTCTTACGGCGTCTTCTAGGCCCTAAGCATAGCTTTTGGAAACTGATAGAATACATGACATAGAATGTATAGTATTTTTCTGAGTACATAAACTACGTTAACACACTCACTAGGATTCCCTGTTTCGCATATGGCATGGACAAACACAGAAACACAAGACAAACACCCAAGACCCGAGAACAAACTTCATGCTCACCGCATAAAGTGTGCCCAGGCCGGGACTTGAACCCGGGACCCCTCGCTTCGAAGGGGTACTACCAACTAAGCCAAGGAGACGTCACATATCTATATATACTAGCTGTGTTACGCGGTTTCACCCGCGTTTTTCTCGTTTCCGTGGAAACAGCGCACGCAAAAATAGGTTTTCGATTTTACACCTTGTGTTTAAAAATTAGCAATTTTATTACGGATCCCTAATTTTCAAAAAAAAAAAACATAGCCTTCCTCGATAAATGGACTACCCAACACTGAAAGAATCATTCAAATCGGACCAGTAGTTCCAGAGATTAGCGCGTTCAAACAAACAAACACTGCAGCTTTATAATATTAAGTATAGATTACATAATTAACACCTAGACGCATTACAAACATTTATGTTCCTCACGCAAATACTTGTCCTGGGAATCGAACCTATGGAATACTACCACGACAGTCATAGTTCGGTTGGTTCATTTAAGAGACGGGTCGAGCTGAAGGCCCCAATTTAATTCTATATTTAATAACATAACATATTATAATATAATAACATAATATAATATTAACATTACAATTGGATTAAATTTGGTACCACAATAGCTTGTATCCTGGATTAACACAGGCTGCTTTTGATCCCGGAAAACTGCGAGTGACAGCGCGGGGCTAAGCTAGTTATACCATAAAACTGACAGGACAAACTTGACGGCGGATTACCAACTGTGGTGGCAGTACTTGGTACAAGTGCTGTTCTACTTTGGTTTCTCCTTCGCACCACCCGGGGGACACGCGTAGGGACTTTGAGGGTACAAACCTACGGACGCGAGCAACATGGACCATCAGTATACAAAAAAAAACAATACAAAAGCTTACTCGAGTCACTAATTGAATTACAAAACTATGCTTTACATTTTCAGACGACTGCTAAAGCTTTTATTATAAGTCAGCCCCACATTCCGCAGCTAAACAATAATCCCACCCTCAAGGGTCTCTACCTGATGTAGAAAGTGGTAATATCAACTCTATGTGCTTCTCCACAGTCGGGTAAACAACAGTAATGTTACCGACGCGCACGCACAAGACTCGTTGCTTTCGAGATGATCGCACGTCATTAAAACATTTTTTTTTAATTTAAAAAGTGGAGATGCAGTTGACGGACGCTTTTTGTTATGTACTTTTGACGGTGAGTGTACAAATTGTTTTAACTATGCGTATAAATGTTATAATATTTTGTAATATTATTATCGTGATACTACGCCCGGAGGTAATTTTTCGGGATAAAATTAAGCCTATGCGTTAATCCAAGTTAAGAGCTACATCACGACAAATTTCATTCAGATCCGTTGAGCCGTTTCGGTGTGAAAGAAAAAACGTATATATACTGACAAACTTTCGCATTTATAACTATCATACTACGAAATAATATTAATTAATTTCAACAATTTATTTAAGTAATTTCAAAAGTATGACCGTATAGTCATGGTGACTATGTCCGTTTTATTTTAGCAACTAACAGTTCATATTTATATTCATTTTAATGACTTGTATGACTTTGTATTGTGTGACCATTTTTTTTTATTCATTATTATATATATGTATAATATTATATTGCCTGATTAATGAATACCAAATATCATTTAATATCTATAACCGTAGACGTATAAAACCTTACGCAATTTACATGATTATTGATTGTTATTGATATAAGAGTATATATATACTTTCGTGTTCTGTAAGGATACTATCGTGGTTATTTATAATGGTGTGGTTATATATTGCAGATAACTGATTTTAGTATAATATAATATGAAAATACTAAGCAATTTGTAGGATGGCAATAGTGTTGATAAGCTTTCCTGAAACTATATTTTCATAATAAAACTATCACGAAAATATAGTTTTTAAACAACTGCTTGTTTTCTGTGAAAACAGGTATTTTACGCAATTAACTTAATGTAAAAATTAATTACAGTGTCTCGCAAAAACTCTAAAATGGGTCAGCTGATAAGAATAAAATATTTTTTGTTTTACTCGCCTCAATATAGGGGAAGTTTAGGAAAAAACATTAGTAATAAGTAATAACCCAAAATAGTAGAATAAAATAATGAATGTCATATAACAAAACAAGTCTTAAATATGGATGTGGAAGGATATAAGACACGAGGTAGGACAAAGAAGAGATGGATGGATTGTGTGAAAGATGATATGCGTAAGAAAGGATGATATGCGTGAGTACTGAGATGACGTCTGACAGAGGGAAATGGAAGAAAAATACATGTGCCGACCCCACTTAGTGTGGGATAAGGGCAGGAAGATGATGATGATGAATAGATTAAGAACATAGAAGATGAGGAAAGTGATTTTGTAAGGGAATCATATCGAGTATCGCCAGTATCAAATCCTCTGATGGCTTCTTAGCTTAGTTGGTAGTAGCCCTGCCTTCGAAGCGAGGGGTACGGGGTTCGATACCCTGCCGTTACACAGTATATGATGAGCGTAAAGTTTGCTCGCGGATCAGGGTGTTTGTCTTGTGTCCACTGTGTCATGGAAAACAATGGACACTGTTTTCCATGGCACCTGTGACACAGGAAATCCTAGTGCAAGGTTACGAGTGTGTAAACCTTATTTGTTTATTTATTTACATCCGCAAGTGAACACAAAGCGTATAACATGCCCCAAGAGCGTCTTTAGCACATTACATGCACACAAATATGTGCATGTAATATGTATCAATGTTGTGTTTATCTATTTTTGTTGTTATGATTACGCATGTTCAGAATGACATCCTGTGATGAGTGTTCGAAATGTAGTTTATCTTTCTCTACCGAATGTAAAACAACATAAGTCACAGGAAACAAAATATTTATTATGAGAATTGCAAATAACGCAAGTTTCGGCAAAACGGCATAGCCATTACTTAGAGATAATACAAAAAGAAAGGATATAAAAATAAATTTGAATTAAATATATAATAAATAATTATTCATATAAATGCAAATAACAAGTGGCTGAATTAAAAAAAAAAAAAAATTGACTTCAATTTCGTGAATGATTTGTGATTTGGATGACAGCCAGTTATTTTGATTAAACAACTAAATCATAACTACTAAAATCATATGCTTCCAAATAAAAAAAATAATTTTCTAAAATCAGTTCTTAAATGACGGAGATCTGAGGTAACCGATAAATAAAAATACAGTCGAATTGAGAACCTCCTCCTTTTTTGAAGTTGGTTGAAAACATATTTCAATGGTAAATAAATTAAATTATCTCACAAATTGTTATATGGTGGATGAAACTTTTGACCACCCATCCAAAACAAGTCAAATTCGGTGTGATCAAGGAAGGCGTTAATTATAAATTGGTCTCATATCTTTGCCAAACATTTTAATTTTTCTGTTTTATACTATGTCCGCTGTATTCACCACATCCAACATCATATAAAATAAGTGGAATTTTCAAATCTTTTAAATCATAGTGACGGAACAAGCTGAAACGTTATAATTTTTTTTTTGAACTCTCATGGTTATGAACTTGGTTTGCCCGGGGCCATGACGCATGTAACTGCGTCGAAATATCGGGACTCAACAAAACTCACAAATCATGGTAAATATCTCGGTAACACGAATAAATTTAACGGAAATAAAGTATTTTGCCTTTGACGTCGACTTTGAAATATACGTACGACTTGCCCTCCCCGGCCTAAGTCTGAAAAAAAAAGACTCAAGTCGCATCCTGTTGCGCCCGTTGTGCGCCTGTCATTTTCCCTGGCCCCAAACTCTTCCCTCGAAGGCAGAAATTTAAGTGCACAACTGCTTGGCGTCAGATTACCAGGTGTAGATTTAAAGTAAGTTTTTATAATATCACATTAATAAGAATTATAAAACTAGAGATTAGGACTGTCGTAATATACCCCATAAATAACGCTTAGACTTATAAACTCATAAAAACATCATAATAGTCATTAAATTTGAATAATATTTTGAAGCCGAGATGCGATGAGCCGATATAATAAATCATTCTTTTAAGACGACATAATTTTCTTTAGATAATTAACTGACTTAAAACTCGATTAAACCTACAACACTTTCACCACTCAATTTGCGGCTATAGGGATGGAATGTCTGCATAACATTTTATACGATCCACCTTGGGGGTATAATTTAACATGATTAATAAAAAAAAAACCTCAACAAAAAAGTGAAAAATAACACACACCAGAATACAGAACCTACTGTTTTGTAGTCTGTTAAAAATAGCTACGAATTTTAAGGTTCCGTACCCAAAGGTTAAAGAAAATGTTAGTAACTCATTTTGAATGTTTGCCGGTAGTAATTTTTCCAGACATTGTTTTATAAAGAAAGAAAGAAAAATATTTTATTTGCGACACCAGGCTTACAATTGACAATAAAAATAGCAAATACAAAAAAAAAAAAAAAAAAACATATGGCGGATATTGTAACAAATAATCCTAAGATTTAGATTACAAATGGATCTTTTATCGGCAACAGCACGTTTCCATAACAACTTACGGAAGGAAACTTTCATAACTGGCAGAAATAGGTACCAAAATACGGTAACTGAAAACCTCCTGTAATTAATAAAATCGGTTAAGAATATGATGATACACATTTATGAATCAGCCAAAAACACATTAAATTTATGAAATACTAGTGAGTCAATTCTCACGAGACTACGTTCCCACGATCTTTATTATGTGGGGGAAAGAGTCCCATCGAAACGACGAAACACTTAAACCTTTAAGTAGATGATAGTAGATGATGAATAGGTGTACTTACAAATTTTTTTTAAATAGTAATACCACGTTTATTCACGAGGAAATATAATCAAAAAATTTATAATTGTAATTTATTAATTACAAATATAAATATCAATAATAATAGAAACCTTGTCCATTATGAACACAACATAATATAAATTAGCCAAAATCAGTGCAGCCGTTTTCGAGTTCAAGCGAGAGTAACGAACAGCAATTAATTTTTACACAAGTAGTTACAATAGATATTCTATACATAACGCGAATTGAAATTGTACTGATTAAGTTTGACGCATATATTGTATAACTTCTATCCAATAACGTACTTAGTATATAAATACTTAAATTAAGGAGTTGCAAGTGACTTATGTTGATTTTGGTGCACCTCCTACCAGATTATCACATTTTTCATTTCTTTCCATCCAAAGGTTGCCTGGAAGAGATCGCTATTAGCGATAAGGCCGCCCATTGTAACCTCTTTTTTTTTTGTTAATTGTATTTGTGTTATGTATGTTTCTATCGAGGTGTACAATAAAGAGTATTCATTCATTCATATACTGATTATTTTATAAACGCTCAAATATAAAAGTACTTTCACCAAATACCGGTTAGGAACAAAATCACGCCACATATCAAAATTCTAGTGTTATTGAGAAATTCACAATCGCTTTCTTTAAGTTCACGTGCAGCAGAAACAACCCACAGATTAATTACAAGCAGGTTTCTGATGAGCAAAATACAATAGTTATTGTGATTAATAACCGGTTAAGTGTGTTTCGGTCTCCACACGGACCTATGTTGCTCGCGTCCGTAATTAAGTACCCTCAGAGTCCCCCCAGGGTGGTGCGAAAGAAGCAACACAAAGCAGTAAAACTTGTTCCAAACTTCTGGAGAAGTACTGCCGCCACACCTGGCCACTGCCAAGTGAAGTGCACTCGCATTGCTAAAAGGTGCCCTGCACCCGGTGGAAGGGTGTGGGTACAAGTGTTATAGATGCATTAGAAGTTACATCCACGTATCAAGGTAATGGGCGTAATGTAATGCGCCTTAAGTCTTCTCATACTTCGGTAGGAGAGGATCGTAGTCATTGCTGTTGTTTATGGTTGTGAGTACACACTTAACATCAGTTGGGTTGTGAGCTTGTCCCGTAAATATAATAACATTAAAAAAATTCTCAAGGATTCCGTATCACTGATTGTATATTGCGTTGTCTGGATATATTCATGTACATTTCACATCGCGCCATCCAGCCCCAAACTAAGCATAGGTTGTACTGTGGGAACTAGAAATTAATAGAATACCTACTCATATAGTACTAGCTGTGCCCAGCGATTTCACCCGCGAAGTTCCAGAACCCGTGGGAATACGGGAATAAAATATATCTTATGTTTCTCGCTGATAACGTAGCTATCTATTGGTCAAAGGATTTTTAAAATCGGTTCTTTGGTTGTGGCTTTATACCGTAACAAAAACATAAACTAACTTTCGCATAATATTAAGTTACAATAGTATTTCATATCTGTAAAAACACATATTAATACCCAGACATAGACCAAACACCTGTTTATCAGTTGGTAGTAGCCCTGCCTTCGAAGCGAGGGGTCCCGGGCTCGATTCCCTGCCGGGGCACACTATGTGTGGTGAGCATGAAAGTTTATTTTCAGGTCTTGGGTAGTTTTCTTGTGTTTCTGTCACAGGGAATCCTAGTGCAGAGGTATGAGTGTGTAAACGTTAAAACGTTAAGCGTTAAAACGTTAAACGTTAAAACGTTAAACGTTAAAACGTTAAACTTTAAAACGTTAAACGATATAACGTGAAACGTTAAAACATTAAACGTTAAAACGTGAAACGTTAAAACTTTAAACGTTAAATGCTAACTATTCTCTGCTCAATTGAACCTCGTGACTGTTAGAGCAGAGAACGGAATGAAAACTAGGTAGAAAACTATCACGTACGTTGCATATCATATTTCTGACCCAGAAAACTAGATCCACAATTCTCTCGTTACATTTAATCCAAAGTATCAAATGTGAGCAATGACTTGCCAGTTCGAATGTCAGACTCGTGGCGAGACCAAGGTCTACTTTCAGTCTTTTTAGAACTCCGTACTCAAAGGGTAAAATGGGACCCTATTACTAAGACTCCGCTGTCCATATGTCTGTCTGTCCGTCTGTCTCCAGGCTGTATCTCTTAAACCGTGATACCGTGAACCGTTTTTGCTCGATATTATAGATAATGGTACGGAACCCTTCGTGCGCGAGTCCCAATCGCACTTGGCCAGTTTTTTTATAGTCTTATAAAATAGCTCCCCGCTCATTGTCCGCGTGGATATTTCACCATTTTTTTGCGCGGATACTTAATTCTTTTTTTTATTCTAAAATAAAAGTAGCCTAAATTACTCCTTATAACAGCTATTTGCCAGTGAAAGTCCCGTCAAGATCGGTCCAGCCGTTTTGGAGATTAACCAGAAGAAACAGACAGACAAACATTCCAAAAAATGCTTTTTTTATTAATGTATTCCGTAGTACACGTTAAGCTTACTTGAAGTTTGGGGCTAGATGGTGCTGTATGAAATTTAATAAAAAAAGCAAACAAACGAAACTTAAAAAGATCTATGCCATTGTTGAAAATGCTTAGAACAAAAACGTTACAATATTAAACAATGACTTAATTATCGGAATCTCAAGCTAGATGTAGAAAAATTACATTATTATTGTAAGATAGCAGTTCCCACTTAATTACTTAACTTTCAATACCGGAAGAGTAATCGGATAACGGTAAAAATGGTAAAACTATGAGAACATGTTGATTGTATGATTGATTTCTTTATATCTTTTACGTGAAAGTGGTTTTTTTACGATACCAAGTTATTTTATTGTTAACCATTGTGCGCAGGCGCAGGGATCGATAAAGTATTTATAAATCCGAGTGAAGCAACGGAAATAACGGAGACTACTGCAAAGTCATATCACCTCTTAATTATCAGTACAGTGGTAATTTTTTCTTAATTTTATTGTAATACCTTTTTAATTTAATATGGTCGATATTTCTATATACAATAAATAATATTGACAAGCTTTAATTTCGGGGATTCAGTGTTTGGATGTCCATGCCACCTGTCACACAGGGCATGAGACGATATGATGGCGAAAAGTACGTGAGCGTTTAAAATAAGTAAAGTCAAAGTCAAACTTTATTCCTTTAGATCTCAAGTATCATTTGGACACGACAAATTTTACACATACATATACACATATTCTTGTCACAAGAACTCCCCAGGCACATTACATGCACACAGATATGTCAAATTACAGTCAGTTTTCATGTTTTAGATAGTCTTATTTGTTAAGTTTACGTCTGTTTCCAAGTAGGAACTACATTTACCTTGGTACATGGAATCAAACTTGTTATACCATCGTGTCCACCCATGATTTTAACAAGCAGTAATGTCACATAATTCCATAACACTAAACGCTTACTTTCGCTTTTCACAGTAATGGCGGCTTTGTCACGGCTATGATAGCAATGATGATCTATTAGAGTAGGTTAGTACAACATGTGGATGTATTTTTTTTTTTTTTTTATGTGAATAAGTGATGGAACGAGCTGAGGGCCCACCTGATGGTAAGTGGTGACCCTCGCCCATGACAACAGTAATGCGTGCGACTCAGTATGAGATTAAAATCTTTACTGAGTCGCATTCATCCTGCTGCGTCCATCACTCGAGACAGGGATGATATGTCTCATGCGCATGTGATTTCACCAGCAGCCACACCCTTCCACCGGAACACAGTAATACAACCACTACTGCTTGGCGGCAGATTCCAGATGTGGTGGCAGTACCTCTCTGGACGAACTTGGCACGAGTTCTACTGCTACTTTTGGTTGCTCCTTTAGCACCACCCAGGGGGTACGTGTAGGGAATCAAAGGGTACACACCTACGGACGCGAGCAACTGGACCCCCCTAAAATATATTTTCAGTCCGTTTGGATTTGTGGAGATACTTATTTTTTTACCATGGACATATCAAACTCTCCATCTATCTATCCCCAAACTGCATATGGGAACTAGATAACTAACAAAATACCTAAATAGTACTTTTTTACAAATCTTCTTTCGTGTCAACATTCCAAACTTAAATTGTGTTTTTGTAAAATTTGGCTACCTCGATAGCATTACTGGTAGCCATATTGGGATCTCCCCCCGTACAGGTAAAAGGACACAGAGTACACACGAGTAAATGAGACATGGTCTGGATTGTGCTTCCACAGTCACAACCAGTTAAGTTGAATCTCGCATGCCCCATCTACATAAATTCTGGCGACAGCGGCCAACCTGGGTTCGCAGTCGGTTAATCGCCTTCCACACTGGCCATGGAAGTTTTTACAAATAATAACAGCCAAACACAGAACAAACATCTCTCTTCATCACGTATTCCGGTATCCGATTCCCTTTTACCTTACGGGTACGGACCCGAAAACGGATGTGTGCATTTCACATTGCCAGTAAAGCGCTTTTCACACTTTCGATTAGTGAAAACGGTCACCGTTCATGGCGGATACTTAACTAATAGTTAAGTCTACCAATTAACTGGGTTAATCTGATGCCAGACGTTTTATATACCCACCTATCAGTTCAATCACAAACCATGAACACGAGTAAAATGTGCATATATACCAATTAATAAACGCGTATGACTTTAAATTACGAGAGCGTGGTTGCCAGTCCAGGCGCTGACTTTCAATCTGAAGGTCGCTGGTTCAAACCCACACGTGCACCAGTTTTTCACTTGAAACTATGCGCGATACCATGGCCGCGGAACGGTGAAGGAAACCGGCATCAAAACATCTACCAATCCGGATTGGGCTCCCGTAGTAGATCCCATTCACTCTCACTTATCGAGAGTAGGCCAGACCTAAAAGTGAGACATTAGAGGCTGATACGGACTTTTCAAATTACTTCATTTATAATATAAAAAAAAATTGTATTGTATCTGTAGTAATTACTGATAGATAACAATCCATACAAAAACACGTGTCAGACTTTTTTTTATGTGATTAAAGTAACGAAAGGAGCAGACGGCCCACCTGATTTTAAGTGGATACCGCCGCCCATAAACAACAAAAATACGACTCAGATCGTCCCCTTCTTAAGTCTGAAAAGATCCTAGTCACATGATTTTGCACCCGTCACCCTGAGACAAGAAACCCCTAAGGGAAGAACTACTTTCTTTTCGCGAGCATGATCTTGTTCAGAAACAATATAATGTTCCTAGACATACTATGTACTTATCCATCTTGTTTATGAATATTAAATTAATAACATTACAAGTTATATTTTTATCATTTATCATTAATAAAAAGAACAAAGTCTGTCGTTCCCTTTGTTTTAGAAACGCTGAAACAAAGTGGGAGGCTGGAACCATCTCGAAAGTGTCGACATTGATGACTTTGCAATGCGGTTAATCGTGGGGTCGTTGACCCCAGTGAGCCGAGGTTGTACTTCCTACGATCAGTTTTAATGTACCAACACTTTCCTACTCTCTGCATAAGTCTGGTAACATGGTAATTCGCCGCCTGTCAAGCGTTAGCAGCACTAGTGGAGTATATGCCCCTCGAGCAGTATGTTCCTACTCCAAAGGAAATCAGAACCCTGGAATAGTGCTAAAGGAGCCAAGCTAAAGAAGCAGTAGAACTTGCCAATCTGCCGCCAAGCAGTAGTGCACTATTATTGTCGGGTGCCCGTGAAAATACACCCACAGGCACATGAGATGTTACATCCCTGTTTATTTTCGTCATTGTAATTGCACTTTACGTGCCGCAAAGGAGGTACATATATACAACCACAAAGCTTAAGTATAAAAATAAATAAAATTGAAGTGTCTGTTTGTAATGACAATAAAAGCTTTATACTAAATCCATTTGAAAGAATATACAGTCATTACAACAAAAATAAATAAAGTTAACAATTTTGTTTGTCTGTCTGTTTGCTCCACTTAATATTCGAAACGGTTGGATCGATTTTGACGGGACTAGCAGGTAGCTGATGTTAAAAGGATTAATAAGAAAAAAAAAAGAATTAGTGTTTTGTTAACATAATCATTAAGTTTGCTGCCTATCCTAAAACTATTTACCATTTTTGGTTTTGTTCCATAACACATCGTTTTTGAGCACACATCTCATATAAATCTATTGGGTGTGTGAATATGACTCCGCCCTTTCTCAACAGATGTCGTTTTTAGTATTGTTTACGTGTACTAATAAATGACCATACTTGTATTCGATAGTACTGAATGTCAGCTATCTAACGCATTTTATGATATTTGGTTGAAGTGTAAGCAACAATTGTTTTCACCTTTTCGAAAATGTCGGTTTTTATTCCAAATAAACGTCATTTGCGGGAAGTGTTATTACATTATTTTATTGCGAAGAAAACTGCAGCGGAAACTTATCGTTTGCTTGTGGAGATTTATGGTGAGCATGCTCCGTCTAATACAACTTGCAAGGAATGGTTTCGACGATTTCAAAATAACGATTTTAGTACTGAGGATAAAGAACATGGAAAACCACCAAAAAAATTTGAAGATGCTGAATTGGAAGCATTATTGGCGGAAGATTCTTGCCAAACTCAATCAGAATTAGCTGCAGCATTAAATGTTGATCGTTCAACTGTTGCAAAGCGTTTACAAATGATGGGAATGATTCAAAAAGCCGGTTACTGGGTTCCACATGATTTAAAAGAAAGAGACATGGAACGTCGGAAAACCATTTGTGAAATGCTGCTTCAAAGACAGCAAAGAAAAGGATTTTTGCATCGGATAGTCACAGGAGACGAAAAATGGATACACTACGAAAATCCTAAACGCAAAAAAGCTTGGGTGAAACCAGGCGAACCAGGCCCATCACAGCCAAAAATAAATATTCACTGTGCCAAGGTCATGCTCTGTATTTGGTGGGATCAGAAAGGTATTGTATATTATGAGTTGCTCAAACCCTCTGAAACTATTAATGGAGAAGTTTACCGACGACAACTAATGCGTTTGAAGCGAGCCATAGAAGAAAAACGACCAGAATGGGTGAATAGACATAACAAATTAGTTCTTCAGCATGACAATGCCAAACCGCATACCGCAGAAGTCGTAAAAAGATATTTAAAGGGACAGGACTGGGAAGTGTTACCCCACCCGCCATATTCACCAGACATAGCTCCTTCGGATTACCACCTATTCCGGACGATGCAGACAGACCTTACTGGAGAAAAGTTTACTTCATGTGAAAGTATCAAAATTTGGATTGACAACTGGATAAGCTCAAAAGACCAGGACTTCTTCCAGCAAGGAATACGAAAACTACCTGAACGATGGGCGAAGGTTGTAGCTGCAGATGGAGCATACTTTCAATAATTTTTTTTTTAATTTTGTAAGCGAACAAATGTGTTTTATTTTGACAAAAAGGGGCGGAGTCATATTCACACACCTATTATATTTATATGAAACTTAAGAATCATCACTTAAGAACGGCTAGAGCGATATTCCTATTATATTTATTTTGATGTTTTGCTGATTGAGACAGATTCAGGTAAAACACATACCCAATTTTTGCTAATGCTATAATATAAAAGAAAAACACATACCCAATTTTTATTAATGCTATAAAAGAAAAAAACATACCCAATTTTTGTTAATACTATAAAAAAAAAAACACCTACCCAATTTCTTTTGCTAATACTATAAAAGAAAAACCTATACCCAATTTCTTTTCCTATTGCTATGAAGGAAAATCATATGCCCAATATTTATTTGTTTGCCCACTTCAACATTTTTTCCTTTGTCAATTGAACCTGTGCGAAGCCGCGGCGGATCACAAGAGCCTAATTAAAATGTAAACGTTTATTCATATATTTTCTATTATTTGTGACGGACAACATTGATTTTTTTTTTTGGTCCGTACCTACTAATCTTAAAAGATATTTCTAAGATGTTCCGGCTATGATTCTGACATAACATATATTCCAAAGTTATACCAGAAAGCATCTACGTTCTTTGCGTCTTATGTCACCGCGCCTATTCATAATCATCTACATACAACAATGGCAGTTCGGTAACTTATTTGTATTCCATAAACAACGAAATGACCCCTGGGATCCCGATCTGCATATTGTGAAAGTCTCACGCGTTTTGGTTCAGCAATGAGTGACATACATTGGTTTTATAATTACATGGTAATCGATAGAAATCACGGAGATACTGTAATTCTTTGCATAATGCTTTGTTGTAGTCTAGGATTGGATTCATCTAGATCACTTTCTTCTTTGCTTTGTTGCTATATCTAAATTGTATGTAAGGTTTGTATGTAGCTTCAGCTCGTCCCGTTACTTCTGTACAAAAGGTGCAAGTGAAATTGACGATTTCTTCATAATTATTTCAACCTCATTACTGAGATTTAGAATTTCTAAATATGACTTAAACGTGCCTCTGATTACAATAATAATCATATTACAATGATTTTGAAATTTACTTAAAAGCTCATCAAATACTACATACCTACTATTTAAAAATAATCAAATTCATAAAAATGCACGAAAATCAGTCAAACTAACTCACCAGTCAGAAAACTACTAACTTTCAAGAAACAATATCACGTAAAGAAACCACACATTCCAGAGAATGGATGATATCAAATCATTAACGTGAAATACTAAAAAACCAACTATCAGTTGTTTGAATTATTTATTAAACACTTTCAATTTGTCTTGGCTTCTTGCAAGCATTGAATGATACCAATTTCTTATCATAATCAGCACCTGTGATATCAGCCGAGACGCTTACGCTAAATTTATGCGCATAATAGTATAAAAGTTGCTGGGGGGTCCGTCCAGTTGCTCGCGTCCATAGGTGAATACCCTCAGAGTCCCTCACGTACCCCATGGGTGGTGCTAAAGGAGCAACAAAAAGTAGCAGTAGAACTTGTGCAAGTTTGCCTGGAGAAGTACTGCCTCCACACATGGTAATCTGCCGCCAAGTAGTGGTGCACTCGCATTGCTGTGTGCCGGTGGAAGGATGTGGGTGCCGATGAATAAAAATGTTCATAAACATTTCACATTTTTCTTAAATTACAGATATCAGTAACCGCAACATGCATTCAGGCAGAGGGCAGAAGACACGAACTACAAGAGAGGAAAGTCGACAAAAGATTGATCAGAAGAGATGCTACTTTGCTAATCGATACTATGCCAGTAGAAAGAGCATTCCAAAAATCTAAAGTTATTTTCAGAAGACTATCTAAACAGAGATATACACCACCCAAACCAAAATATGGATCTCCAAGACCACAGTACGGACCTCCGAAAACTAGCAGAAAACCAACAAAGAAGCATAGAGGGAAAGTAAGCCATAAATATAGACCAAAAAGTAACAAAAAACGCGCACCAAAACCGAACTACATACTTACTAAACCCCCATCCAAAAAACCTTCATACCGGCCACCTCATTTATCATCGAAAAAGCCTCAGTCCTTCTATAAAATAGAACCCATGGGCTTCGGAGAACCACCAACGGCCCACGACAGTGACTATAGATCACCCAAACCAGATTACGATGACTTCAAACCTAATGGATTCGAAGATTTCCAAAAGCCAGGATTTGATGATTTTCATACGCCAGGATATGACTCAAACAAACATAGCCTCAGTTTCTTTTATAAGCCAGATTTCAATGATAACAACAAACCAGACATTAATGACTTCCATAAACCAAGTTTCAATCAAATCCAAAATCACATTTTCACGGATTTCCAGAAACACGGTTTCGATGATTTCCAGAAACAGAACTATGTCGATTACCCACCAAATCATGGCTACGGAGAGCCCCCAGTCGATTCCTATGGAGCCCCAATAAAATCCAACCTGCATGACTTGACCTATGCCACAGCTCATGGTTTCCCAGGACCTTCGAGTCATTTCGATCAAGACACATTTAGCTCTTATCAGTCATGGAAAAGCAATAAAGAAGATAAGGATTTAGACAACAAAAACGCTTTTTCAATGAAACAGCACATATATTTCAAACCTGATGATGTGTTCGTTTCTCCGATAACAGGTAATGGAGACGGTGAAGCAAACGGAGAGTTAGATCTGAACTCATACTCTGATATCTACGCTCACAGGAATGAGAACAAGGCCAAAAAGAAGCCATATCAAAATGTTAAATTGCTGAACAAGTGGAAGGGAAATCATAAAGTGAAAGCAGATGTGAATAATGAGATTATTGTTGGTGGACAATATGCCGAGCCTCCAGCGAGATACATTCCCAAATTCCAACCCAGTGCTCAAATGTTTACAGATGATGACGACTTCTCTCCACCTGGAAGCCTATCAGACCCTGAATTAGTGGCATCAGCGACGAATTCACCTTATGTTAATTATAAAAATAGCAATATGGCATTTAGTCCACAAAATCTAAACGACGCATTTAGTATAGTAGATAAATAATAACATTAGTAATTCGAGAAAGTAGTGGAGATGAATTAAATATTTAAATTTCACATTACCGTTTTGATGTCGGAGAATCAAATAATGTGGAAAAATAATTGTGACATTAATAATGGTAGTGAAATTTCATTGTATTAGTCACTACCCTTATATGTAAGATTTTGTATTAAACAGTGTTAAGAGAAAGTATGTGTTTAGTAATTAAAACCATTTTTTATTCGAAAACTATATTTTAGGAAGAAGCTTAAATACAGTTATTCTATCAAAAGCTTAAACAAATCTTAACATAAGTTTTTACAAAACTAAAGTAAGGTTAATCTAAAAGTGCTTTTTTCTGAATATTGCTATCAACACTGAAAAAAACTGTAAAACAATAGGTACATTGCTTCATCATTATCACAAAATTTAAGGTTGAATTGATTTCTCATGAAACTTGACGTGATAAATTACAGCAAATACGTAAAAAAAATGAAATTAAATTAAACGTATCGTACATATATATTTAAATATAAAATAGGCCTACCATGACATGAATGGTTTATATGGAAAGCAGGTTAAAGAAAGTTACCAATTAACATAAATATTGGTAAAACTTTAGTTATGACGGCTTAAAATAACGGCATATGAATTTCTTCAAATATCAAGTCAACCTAAGATTATGCCAAAAGTGAGCATAACAGAAAAGCGATGAATGTTTATAACATTGTAAGTATAATAATGAAACAGGTACCTATTATCGTCAGAGACGAAAGCATCTATAGGCCAAATAACAGGGAACTTACATGACAAGGCACATGCAATAGAAAGCTATACATAAACTGTCTGTACAATACGCGTTACCTAAAAGTACTCCTACCTCCGTCGCCTGCGTTTAGTCTTCAATCGAGTATTTTGGCTTATTATGTGTTTCTTTCTTCTTGCATTACCGCAAGCAGCTCTTGCAGCTTCACAAGCGCTGTGGGCAGCTTGTTTTGTAGCTGAACACTCTGCGCATGCACATTGTAGCTTATGCTGGAGATGAGCTAATCTAGCTCTAGCTTCGGATAGATTGTGGCATTTCTCCTGGAGGCCGTACTTTGTCTTCTCCAAAACGCAACTCGCTGATTTTTCGAGTTGCGCTGCCAATTGTGTAGCTTGCACCATTAGTTTATGCTGTGGGATTGAAAAAAACACACGATGGACACATTGTACATTACTTTTACTGTTCCATAACTATACTGGAGAACAGTAAAAGTAATTGAGACATCTTCAAGGTTCAGAGAAACGGATGCAATGCGATACTTTGCGTCTGGGGATTTTTCATACTTTTAGCATGGGAAGGCTTAAATTATAATGCAGGTGTTATGGGCAAGGGACATCGCTCACTTATCCCGTTATCTAGGATTCAGATACTCTCCTGTTGGTCCTGGTGAAATGGTTAGATTTTACACAAATCACACTACATCTACGCGATGCGATCACGCAGGCACGCTTAAGCCACACATGCGCAAAGCGTTATCTAACATGCCCGAGTATTACAGATTCTGAGCTGACGATTATTTTGATAAGGCGTTTCCTCGTGACCAAAGTAGTTCCTTAACTGGTTGGAATACGAGGTATGAACCGTCATTAGGGCCAAACTACTTACTAACAATCTATTACGTATTGAATAATGATCCAATCAGTATAGACCTACAAAGGCTAAGTACAGTAATATGTACAAATTACCATCCCCACGAAGGATTGGACTTTATGAGTATTTCATGGAAGTAAATTTGTGATGCGCAAAGGCCATAAACCATATGGAGGTACCATAAACACCGAAATTTTGTGTTACATCTGACAATTGGACAACCGTACATGATTCTACAATAGTATTACCATCCCAATAGGCTCTGAGAAACTTTGCAATTTGTACTCGATTACATGGTCTCATAATCCTTGCTTCCAATTCTGTTAAAGCAAGGATAATTATGTTCAAATTAATCATGCAAGTCAAAACTAAGAATCCTCGGAATAGCAATAGCATTTTTTATGGCATCTCCCTATAATTAAATGTTTTGAGTTATGAAGACTATAGATAAACTAATTAGAGTTAAAATACTATATATTTAAAAGAGAAATAATTATACATTTTGAAACAACAAATTTAATTTAAAAAAAAAATACAATAATTTATAATCCACCACTCTGAATGAAAATTATTTTTTACGTTTTCCTCCACATAAGCATTGGAACAGCTTGACTGGAGATATTTGCCTGCACACAGATGGAACACAAGCAAGAGCCGTAGCAAAAGCTATAAAGGAACATAGGGACATACAAATCATTGCGGAGTCTTCAGCAGTCCTTCAATCTTCAAATCACCAGACCCTTGAGGAAAAGAGAAAGCAAAGTTTTACGATTGATATTAAAAATTAAAAGGCTCTTCAACAATTACTACCAAATATAAACCAAAGAGGTATAGCTTTGAATGTTTCTAAAAGAGTTTTTTAATATACTGGTAGTAGGTTGAATACGCCGATCAGATTTCGTAAAACTTTGATCCTCTAATTGGGTAGGAATTGTTGAAGATTGAAAAAATAATCTTTTATAACCAACACACAGACTACCTTTTACCATGATTATTCAGAGCCTGAATGGGTCACTATTCACACTATGGTTCACAACTGCATGCTCTATCACTACATAGTATAAAACAAAGTCGCTTTCTCTGTCCCTATATCCCTATGTATGCTTAAATCTTTAAAACTACGCAACGGATTTTGATGCGGATTTTTTTTAATAGATAGAGTGATTCAAGAGGAAGGTTTATATGTATAAGACACTAGCAAGTCACCCCGGCTTCGCACGGGTAGTTTCTGATACGACACTGATGCTTTACTAATCGTGCGCAACCGGGGCGGGTCGCTAGTACATTATATTCCCCAAATTTGCGATCAAAATAAACAAAAGAGCAAAAAGTACCATTCTATTCCCCCAACATCAACAATTCTAAATAGAACCTTTTGCCCTTTTTCTGTGTTTTCTGATGGTTTTTATGAGTATTTGTAACTCGTGTCATTTATCGCATAACCTAACAAGGTCATCATATTTCGGTTAGTTTCAGAGCAGGCTTTAGATTTAAAATATTGCGAAATTTAAATTAACTTCGTCAAAGTCAAAGTATTTCACACAGCACCATCTAACCCCAAACTAAACATATCTTGTACTATAGTAACTAGATAACTGATATAATACATGTATAGTATTCTTTTTTGTAAATACATACATATTAAGTGTTTCAGTGTTCCTAAGGCTGAATAAATGAGTGTGAGTATTACATATTGACACCCAGACAGTACAAACACAAAAGCATGTCCTGAATGAATCGCCCAAAAATTTTATATTAGAACTATACTATCTATGTACGCGTATGCATTACTTCGTTTTAAACCTGTTATAATGTAAACCAATATCCAAAGATCGAAAGCGTGGTGGCCTAGAGGTGAAAATACTAAGTTTCAATCGTAAAGCACCAATGAGTTTTTTCGCTCGAAAAACGCATGAAAATGGTGAAAGAAAACATACTGAAAAGACAAAAAGTACCCTAGATCCTAGACACATTACATGTGATCTCATTGTCAGACCTCATAGCTCTATCGCTAGCACGACCTTCTGCGCCATACGTCTTGGGTTCGGTATAACCAAAAATGTTATTTGTGTGTCTGAGTGCTAATATGTATTTCCAAAAGAAAAGTACCATATAAGAATTCTTTAGTTACCTATATTGGGCTCCCGTGTTTGTGGCAAGTGAGAGTGATATCACTTACGGAGAATAGGATAGTGTGCTGCAGTTGGAACATTAGAGGCTTGTGCGTACCTTCAGTTCAATACTGATCATTGTTACGTGACCTCACCCAGATACTCAGATACTTGGCGCTTCCAGCATGACGCACAGTTACAGCAAACTTTATTCTAAACTGTTTATGACTCCATGATAGCTTACCTGAGCGCTAGCTTGCTGGGCCGCCTGCACGGCTGAGTTAACAGTGCTCTGTGCCTGATGCACAGCAGCCGTATTCTCCGCCACCACAGCCTCTGCTTCTTTCACTTCTTGTTGGAGCTGTTCCACTACAGCTTGTTTCCCGGCAAGGGCTGCTTCCGCTGCCTTTGCTGCTTGCAATGCCTTCTCAGCTAGTTGAGTTTTTACCTGTCACAATTTACAGAATTATGAAAGTTATCTCTAATTTGAAATAAAATGGTTAAGATTGGTACTAGCACAAAATATTTTTACAGTTTAAAATGTTTTTGTATGGTTTAGTATTTTCGAAGCAGTTAAAGAAATCATGTTTATAAAATCAGCGCATCTGTAAACCAAACAATTCAAAACATGAATCAAATCCACACAAATACATATCCACATGTTGATTGAAGATTTTGTATTTTGGTAAAGGTTAAATTAAACGAGAGTCATTTTTACCCACTACCCGTACCCCTATTATGAAATAACCGGCGTGAGCTTCTACGCTAAAAAAATAAATACACTTCTTGCCTAATGCTTTGTTTTACTAGTCTAAAACCATCTTCGCGTTATTGCCTTTCTTATGAAACTTAATCCGGTTTGGAGCACATCGGTTGGATGGTTTCAACGTCTGTAACGGACATAGGTATCTAATAAATATAGCAATATTTGACAGTAGTCATCGCAGTAAGGTGACAATCCTGATAGCTAACCATGTGAGCCGCCTGAGCGCCAGCCGCGTTCTGCGCCGCTTGGGCAGCCTTTGCTTCAGCGGCTGCCTTCTGGGCTATGCTTGTCGCGCATTTGCCCTTACAATCCCTCTGAGTCTCCCTTATCCTGTTATCTTTTTTCTGCTGCTGCAGCTCCGGTGATTCCGGAATGCTCCGAGGGCGATTCTTCTCCCGCCGTTCCGGAAACCCGCACACGGTCGCCGTCAATAATAACAACACTAAAAATCTCATCTATAAACAATTTTTGTGCTTTTTCATGAAATAGGGCAATCAAATATTGCCAGGAATGCCGTAGAAGCCTACATTTATTATTTTCTTCTTAAAATGGTGGGAACTAAATTTTTTGTCAAGATATATGTTGGGAGTTCAAGAAACAATTCACGATCGGTTTGACAGATTGATGTTGTCAATTTTCTAAAAGATATACATTGGCTCGATTACCAAGAAGTATAATGAAATTTTTAAAAGAGGGACTTTTGTTTCACCCAATTACGCTTGATATCAGGTTGGTTGGACATATTTTTCTAATCGTTTAATGTCTATATTTTATATCCTTATTGTAGTTTGTTTACTTGCTGAACTAGTTGGATGTGTAACAAACTTTTTTACAAGAGGCTGAAATTCTGGCAGCATAAAATCTTATCTTTGGAAATAACTGACAAAAAAGTGTCACAGATGAAATTATCATAGGTGTCATTAAAAATTGTTGTATGTGAAATTTATGTCTTCGAAATTATGTGTTTCTTTGTAATCATGATGTCGTGAAATCGGAAACTTGTTATCGAAGTATCGTTGCTGCTCATACAGTATTTTTCTCCAAAAGTATAATATTGATTTTAATTGAATCTATACTTTCTCGAGAGCTAATAAGTACGCACAAATTCGGTTGATGATTTGACCGTAATTTTTTAACCGAAATTGAGTAGATGTTCAAACAAAAAACGATACCTATTCCCGCTACAGCTTACCTGCGAACTTATATGGAAAGTATTTTCCTATATTATTCCCTAGTTTGTTGTTTCTTCTTGTTGTTCTATATCCTTATTTTGAACCCACGACGGTATTATTATTTATAATTCCATTAATTTCAGAATTGATCGCACGCAGCTGTCACACGTAACCACATCAAAAGTGGTTCCAATACACCTTAAAAACCATGATTTGCCTCTCTTTGTATGCCCTGATCGCCTCAGCAACGATCTTCGCGTGTGTTCCCGTCTGCTACCGCCAGTTTGAAATGCAAAAATTCATTAAGTGTCTCAAGAAATAACAATGCTGATTTGTATGACCTGTGTAACGGCAATTGTAGCAGCTAGTTGCATCTCATGTGTGCCAATATTACTGGATACTTACTGGCCCATCAGCAAAGGTTGTTCGAAGGGTTCACCTGCCTGCAAAAGTCCATGTTGTTCTAAACGATCTGTTACTTAAGTGTGATGATTCAATACATTTTATTTCTATATTTCATATTTTTATTGAATGTAAGGAAAA
Source organism: Aplocera efformata (assembly GCA_921293045.1). NCBI lineage: Eukaryota > Metazoa > Arthropoda > Insecta > Lepidoptera > Geometridae > Aplocera > Aplocera efformata. Next base: position 8,784,259 of record OV121057.1, read on the forward strand.
ATTTGCCTAGAAATACGTTGTACTCTGGTATCAGTTCTTATAGATCAATTTGTGGAAAACTGCTTGTCAAGGTTAATTGGGTACCAGCAATTCAAACAAGTATAAAAAAACATTCTAAACACTAATTCTATTGTAACTAAGTGTATTCTATTCTGGAATTCCATATGTTGCAGGTGGCATGGGCAAATTCAAATTAAACTTGGCATGATTTGCGTTCATACCACGAAGTAGGACACCGGATACACCGGATTTATCCCGAAATTTATCAAGGTTCCCTTAAGAGAGGGACAAAATTGTCGAGGTCAAAATTCCTTGTTGTACCTTTTTCATTAATGCGTGGTCAGATTTCATTAATTCCTTTTTGTCCTGTACCTAAATACCCTTGAACTCCGGAATGTTCATGAACCTTTGAGCGTACGTTTCATCTTAAGCTGGCGTGTGTGAATAGATTAAATGTCAAAGTCAAACCAGTCCAAAGGAGTCGGATATTGCCAGCTTTCAATATTACTTGATCTTAAATTCGGATAAAAGTTATTTTGAACTATTTAGATAATGACGGTTGTTCTATAAATATTTCTTATTTTTTCTATTAAAACAAGGTTCTCACAGGTTTAAGCAGGGCTTTTTCGTAAAAAAAAGTTAGTTTTATTTATTAGTGTTCAGTTTTTTTTTAGTAAATTGTGCTTACCAATGTTTGTATCGAATAAGTTGTAGGTACAATATTTGATTTCACTTTTGTTGTTAAAAATATGTTTTATTCGTTAGTATTCTTTTTTATTAGCTGTGGCGATTAATTTACCATAAAAACACAAAAAAACAATGATGTTTACCATTAATATGTGTTATTTATTCATAATGTTAGTCTGCAGGATGGCAATCAGGAATGACGTCGCGGGCAGAGTTAGTGTTTATCTTTACATATATTTTTACCGTCCATCGCAATATAGTGATGTTGCTTTTGAAACTTACTAGCTACGCTGGTTTTCCAGAATCTATTATAGGAGTCTGTGTTAATCCAGGATATAGGCTATCCTGGAACCAAATTTCATCACACACACACTTATACATATAAACTTTCATCTTTAGCGTGTTCTAAGGTTCTACTGGGAACAACTGACCTTTGTATGTTTGTCCGACGATAACTTAAATACCGTTTTTTTGTGATCGTCACGAAATTTAGTAATGAGTTTAGGCTAATTTTTAAGTTTATATTAACGACACTGGAAGAAATATCTTTCCGTAGAATCTAAAATTGTGTTCCAACGTCACTACCAACTGAGCTTGTATTGTTAAGTACAAAGCTTGCCCAAGTTTTGTATTTGGCTTAAGAGCCAATTGCCAAGCCAGAAAAAATTTCGGTGTCATCCAAGATCACAATTCAGACTGAATATCGGAGTCCGTATTTCTCAGGCATTAGACGATACCTATTTTAAAAAATCCCTAAAAACAATATTGGCTCCTAATACAACCTCAAAGTTTAGATTCATCGTCTACCATAAATTCGACGTCATCATCAACATTTCAAATACAGAAATAATTGACTTGTCATTCAGCTATGCGTTTTACAAAATCTGAGAAAAATTTGATGTGATAATTTTTGTTTTTCAATACAATTATGAGTGTGAAATTGCTGTGGAATATCGCAAGAATAATCTTGCTGTCTGGATTGTCATTTGGCGTTTGATATGATCTGCGAAGCCTGAAATCGGGTCGACGGCGCAGACTCTGGCGTAAGTTAGCCTTTTCAATCATTGTTCCCACCCATCAATATACGTGAAGCTGCTTCAGTAGGCGTTTTTTTCTTAAACTTTATCGTAATTTTGTCAGCTTTAATATTAATTATTATATTCTATTCAATTTGACAAACTCTATCACAGCGTTTTACAACTAATGCACTTTTTGAAATTTCAAGTTCATAGTTCAGGTCCGTCATGTTAGACACAGTAAATAATGCCTTCTCGTTATTACTTTTGTCAGACAGAATGTCAGCTACCCCAGTAGTAGAATAGCAACATCAGCATTTTATGATATTAAGATAAGGCTTATTGATAAAAATGATACCGAACCTGTCCAAATTAACTTATTATAATGATTAAAAAAAAGTTGTTTTGAGAACAAAATCAGTGATTCTAATTTATACATTTCAAAGGTAAATCAATTTGTTTGTTTACAATTTATTTGATTAATAATTTCCCAATGAACCTCATCTTTTGTTTCAGATTTTTTAATTTGCTGTTGCTTCGTGATTTCTTCTCACTTCAACCGAATATTCTTTCGTAATATCTTCCACCTCTGCGAATTGTCTATGTGGACTTGATTGAGAATTTATAAGTATTTTTGTAAGCAAATCATTTTTATCTACTATTACTATTTGTTTTAATATTTTTTTGCTATTTACTTGCTACTACTACATATATTTTGATCAAAAATGGTTTGTATCAACTGTTGTACCATTTTAACATTGTTTGTTCTTATTTTTGTCGCGCCTGTTGTTGCTGAAAAGTTGTTCAATTGCAACGGCAAAAAACACCGCAACAAGATGTAATACTTAATTGTTTCATTAAAATTGATTTGAACAAGTAATAAAATCCGTATTATTTTTATGACACTAAAGTAGGAATAGCTATTAAAGTATCCAGCTTAAACATTTGTAGATATATCTCATTAGGATTACTTTGCTATCATCGTTATGTTCCATACCTTGCTTTGTTTGTTTCAGATATTTTTGATATGGTGTGTATATCATTGATGACAGTTCTCTGCTCAACTGCACTAATTATTACAGTACCATATTGTATCAAGACACTTATGACGCCAAATTGCAGCTGCTCTAAAGGCGCGACTTCTAGTAATTAGTTTAAATGTGATTTAAGAATCTTAAATCAAAATGATTTGTATGAGTATAGCCACAGCGCTCGTAGCGGCAGGGTGTATTGCGTGCGGTCCTTTGGTTTGTGAGAAAGTGTTGAGATGTTTCATGAAAAGTAAAAAATAGTTTATTTATAGACTTTTTGTATGTAATAAATGTGGTGTTTCAAATTTGTTATTGAATCATTGTAAATTTAGTTACATATGCATTTCGACCTGAACGTGCTGAACTAAATGATTTTGGGAAGGCTCTAGTCATACAAGTCGTATTTGCTGTTTATGAGCAGAAGATATATTGTATATAATGGTTAAAATCAAGGAGGAATGCTCATTCCGTCGCTTTAAAATGCTCAATGGTAAGGATGTCTTGAAATCTTAAATGTATCTCGGTGACCACCAACAAACCTAACCTTTGTTTTTTTGTTTCAGATACCCAGAGCTCCAAAAGTAAATGTATGATTTGTATATCTTTGCTTAGCCTAATTACCGCCGCTACCTGCTTGGTTTGTTTACCAGTCTGCACCACGAGACTTTTTGAGAAAAAGTGCCTCTGCCCTGCCAACCCCATCTGTCCCGACTGTGGACTGCCTTATTGAACCATAGATTTTCAACTTTTTATAATATTCTTCGTTTCTAGACTGGAAAATTGTACTATTCTAATTCTATTATTCTCCGCTTAGATTATCTTTCCTATCTTATACAATTTTATGATTAATTGAAATCTCTGATTTGTAAAAACGAACAATTATTTACGTATTCATTTTCTTGTAAAGATTTCGTTTGTATGTATTGTTTCGTGTTAAGAAGAAATTTTTCGTAGATTCACTTAGCAACATTGCCAATTATATACGTATCTGGATAAGATTTGATCAATAATTTTGTTAAAATCTATTGTTTGTGTAACTTTAACCATCTGTTTCCGTGTTTTACTTTGGATTTGCACACTTTTAATGAGTGTTTCTCTATTGAAAGAGTTTAATCTTATTTAAAATCATGATATGCATGTCTATGTGTACCGCGCTAACAGCAGCTGGCTTTATTATGATCGGACCTCTGGTATGCGAAAAATGTGTGCATTGTTTCATGAAATCTAGGAAGAAGTAAATATAATTTTAGCCACACTGTCAGTTGTTTATTTTCGTCACGAATCAAGAATTGTGATCAGTAATACAAAGTATTATGGGTGTATAACTTGAGCTTACGCTTTGTTTCAAAACTATCAGCTGATCTGTGGGATTTTACGCCAGTTCATTATGATTGAAAATTTGCTTCTGAAGATCATCAGATCAGATGAGATGATGATTTTTACGCGATAGAAGTGACGAACGAGCTGGCGAGCAAACTGATGTTAAGTTGTCACCACCGCCCTTGACAACATCAATACGACTCAGGAGCCCTACAAAGTATAAGAAAATCAAGTTGCATTGCGTTGTATCAAGACCGGCACCCACACCCACCGGAACAGCAATGAGAATGCACTTCTAGGGACGAACTTGGCATATGTTCTACTGGTACTTTTAGTTGATCCTTTAGCACCACCCAGGTGGTACGTGTAGGGAATCAAAGGGTACACACCTACGGACGTGAGCAACTGGACCCCCCAAGACACTACTGGACACGTTCTAACGTTCTCTTAGCTCTCTTAGCCTCTAACGTTCCCACTGCAGGGACACCGGCCCACTGTCGATTATTGAGAGTGAATGATTCCCGTATGGCCAACGCGTGTAAAACATTTCATAGAACATTCAGGAATGTATAACTAAAACAAAACTCATAGAAATTAGGAAGTTCATTTTATTCTACGCTAAACATACACCGTAATATCACTTGACTGAATAACAACTAGACTAAACCATTGAGCAAACAACACTACGCACATGAAGAAATAAATAAGGATTTATGACACTAAATTATTGACTAAAATTATTGTTTTGACTACGTTTTCTCTATTAAACTTGTGTGTCTTTCTGGCGTCACTATTGCTACTGATTCTCTCCTTGTGATCATTGGTATCCATGGATTTGCTTCTTTCTTCACTCTTATGCTCTCTAGCGTTTCTTTCTGTGAACTTCCAAGAATAGCTTCGTCTAATTTCGCTATGACTGCGGAAGGCGTTGCGAATTGACCCACTAATCTAGCCATCGACGTAGGTCTTACTATTTGAACTTTCTCGTTATTAATAACAGCCATTTCTTTGTCTTCCAACTTTTCCGCACTTGATCTGTGGAATCTCTTCACTTCTGGTAGTGCTACGTCTTTTAGACTAGCTGGATCTATTCGGTATGAGCCCTCTAGTTGGTCGATTAGCTTTTCTTGTTTGACTGTTGTATCTACAAAGTATTGAGGTTGAATTTCTTGCTTGATCATATCTACTAGGGCGGAAGATTCTATGGGAGAGGTAGTGATTGGTTTATCAGTCGTGATTTCAGTAGTTCTAGGTTGGGTAGTAGTAGGTTTAATTGTAGTAGAATTACTATGTCTTAATGTCATTCGTCTTCTATGAGTCTTATCTCTAAGTTCAGAAGAGGAAGCATTAGAGCTAGGTTTGTTTAAGTTTATATCAGTTTTAACCGTTACAAGTTTATATTCTGAAGAACTTTCTTTTGAGTCTAAATCGGTCTTGGAACTTTTGCTAACATTATGTGTTTTATTTCTACTCTTTGTGCTATTTATGTTTCTATTCTCTCTATACACAGGAGCCGGGTTAGGTTCCATGTTATGGTTGTTTCTCTCGTCTATTATGATTGGTTGGGGAGTTATGATTTGGACGTGGCTCGGGCTGTCTTTAGTTTCTTCTTTAACGCTGTCTTGGTTTTCAAGGATTGTAATTGCTTCATTGATTCCTTGCACTTCTTCCGGGTTGGCTGGGCGACCTGTGAATTCAAGTTCAAGTGAGTGTTAAAATATAACATACTTGTAATCATGTGTATCAATATAAAAGGGTCTAGTAAACATTAATTGTCTTTAATGGTGATGGATGACAAAGAATGTGGAATTATCTTTGCCAAAATCCAAAATAATTGGATCTATTTGGGATAAAACTATTTCACAATACATCTTATCAACATTTTCTTTAAAACATACTATAGGTTACTGTGACGTAATGTAACGATGAGATAACATTAACATATTTTCATGAATGACTGTGTCTAAACAATACTATCAACAGCAATATTAATAATAGCGTCGTTTCCGCCAAATGGTTTAGCAGACTGACCAAGAACCACTTTTCACCTTGTAGATTACATTTTTATGAGAACTTAGACGCCACAAGTAGTGAACCAAACGTTACTACTGCTTAAGAACATTTCAAATTAGCTAACAATGTCCTAGTAAGAAATCATTATATAGTAATCCGACAGCCAGGATAATATAATTAACAATATAATGAAAGAATATGAATGAATGAATGAAGTTTAATTGGTTGGGTGAACGAATGTACACAAGAATGCTAACTGTATTTTGATATCAACGAAACTCACCATCTTCCATTTCCTTTTTGTAAGAAGAGAAGAAAGTCAGTGCCTTCATTAGCTGATAACTCTTGGAGACGGGGATGTTGGTGTCGTACAGTTTGCGGGTGTTCTTGCAGTCCACGTAGAACCACCAGTTGCACTTCAAGATGGTCTGGTCGAAGAGGGTGGATTCCGGGCAGAGGAATGACTTCATGACGAGCCCGTCGTCAGTGAGAGCGCACACGTGGAATACCTAGAAAACGATGAGTGAATTTGAGTTGCTGATAACAAGTTGTGAACGGTTATAGATGCAACCAAAACAATATCTATAGATTGTAATGATTCAAATAATTTTGTCCTCATAATTATCACAATTTTTTCTATTCAATTGTTTAATTGACACTAAATTCCAACAAAATTTCAATAAAGTAATGTGTAAAATCAGACTTTTCAAAACCTGTCTATATTTTTGTTAATCAACATTATGAAAACAGAATTGTATAAAAAAGTTGCACGAGGATTCCCTGTCGCAGATAACATAAAAACACAAGACAAACATTCAAGATCAAGTGTGACCCGGCCGGGATTGAACCCTGGACCCCAAGCTTCGAAGGCAGGGCTACTGCCAAGCCACAGAGCCGTCAGTTTCATGACCTAAGGAATGTGAACTAAAAGGTAAGGTAGTGTACTGGCAGGGATAAACACAAAAATACAAGACAAACATTCAATATCAAGTGTGACCCGGCCGAGATTGAACCCTGGACCCCAAGCTTCGAAGGCAGGACTACTACCAAGCCTTCAGTTTGTTGACATAAGGAATGTGAACTATGAAAGTAAGGTGTACAATTTACCATGCATCCGAGAGATTCATCCCCGTAGAGTCCAGGGAAGTACTTTTGGTCTCCACAGTGGAAGGTGGTGTCTGGTAGCTCGACCTTGGACTGGAAGTGGTCGTCGAAGTTCTTCTCGTACCCCACGGGGTAGTATTCTCTGGGAGCGTTCATCACTTTGCCGGTTGTAGGGACTCTGTGAGTGCAGTTTTAAATATTGTTGAGGGTTGTTGTAAAACATGAAAACTGGCTGTATGACATATCTGTGTGCATGTAATATGCCTAAGGAGATGTGACATGTTTACATGTGTGTGTAAAATTTGACGTGACGAAATAATACTTGAGATCTAAATGAATGAATGAGCTTGAGTTTCAGTGAGTTTGTTATAATAAATACAAGCTTTTGCCCACGGCTCCAATCCAAACAATGTCCAAAAAAAGTCAGAGTAAAGTTGTCAAGGCTATATGCAAAAAAACGTCGGGTACCGCTTTTCCCAAGACCCACTTGGTGGAAGATCTACCCTTTTTCGGAGAACTCATGTTAAATTTTTGTAACGTATAATCATTATTTTTGTATTACCTTTTCGGTTTCTGCGTTGACACCACAACTGCTTCCGGTTCCGGTTGGAAGACAACTGGTAGCGGTTTGTCCGTCGTCGTGGTGGTGGTGGTCGTCGGCGTCGGCAAGTTCGCGTACTTGCTCAACAGCTGTTGCTGCCTCAACGCTATCGCCGCCTCTACAGCTTCCATAGAAATGTTCCCAGCTTTGGCTATCTCTGCAATCTTCGAGTTGATGTCTTCCTTGTTGAATTTCAACACAGTGTCGTCACTATAACCCGTTATGGTGTTGTAATCGTCAACTTTCTTGGTGTTATACGCGTAGCTCGCTAGGTCGTGGACTTGGTGGGATGCGGGATCTAAAACAGGATTGGGTCTGGTGTTTATCTGCTTGAAGACGGGTGGCGGTATGATAGATAGGCCGTGGGGTGAGATCGTCGGAGGGGCTGAAAGTGGAGGCATCGGCATGAACTGGTTAATGGGCTGAAAGGGCGTGTATTGTTCTACTATGATGGGGGTGGGTGTGATTCTGATGGGTGCGGGTGTTATTCTGATGGGCTGACCGTACTGAACCGCGGTCATCTGTGCCACCATTTTGGATATTTGGTTGTGTGAATTGGGGAATATCTCACTTTGGTAAGCTAGGCCGGGTCCTTTTGACTGCGGGATCTGAAGCGGCGAGTATTTCGTTGTTATTGGTACAACTTTTAGGGTGTCCTCTTTGGGTGGAATAGGTTTGAATGGGGGTACTCCCATCTTCATCGGTTTGGCCATTGTGACGGTGGGCACGGCGCGGGGGATGGTGGCGGGTGCTTCGACGGTGGGTCCGACGACGATAGGCTGCATGGTGGAGACCCTGCGGTGGAGGCTGGTTAGTTTCTCCATGGCGGCGGGGTTGGGCCGGGTGTTTGGAGGCGCCATTGGCCGCATCATGATCCGGTTCTGTTTGCCGCGTTTCTGAAATAAATAATATGGAAACTAGATAACTGATAGAATGCATAGCGTATGTTTTTTTTTGTAAATTCATACTTATAATACATATTATAACCCAGACACAGAACAAACATTTATATTCGAACCCACGACACCCACGACCAACTGAGCTATGCGAACACTCACCGCAAAGCTATATTAATCACGCATGCACGTCATAATAATGAGATTAACTTTTAAATTATGGTATAGAGTCTTTAGAGTGTAGAGTCGTGACAGCCATTGAGAAAACCGCAAAGTTTTAAAAAGTAATGTTTAATGCGTGTGGTTTACTGTCCCAATGAATCGTTTCTTTTCGTAAAGGTCACAAAAGTCGTTTGTAATTATTGTAGCTGCATAGGTCAAACTGTGCATCAGTTATGCAATTTCTGCAACCTTGAGTGAATTATGTTCTATTCATTATTTCGTGCTTTTGGCCAACTTTTGGCTCAATTTAATTTTATATTGGAATCGATAGATGCCGCAGCGACTAACTTTAAATAACAACTTTAGAGAAAATATTCTTGATAAATAAAGGAAAAAAATACAAATTCATAATAGGATATCCTGTGTCACAAGTTTGGATAAACACAAAATAAACAGCCAAAGCCCGAGAGAAACTTTACGCTCGAACTCGCGAATCGAACCCGAGACGCCTCGCTTTAAAACCACGATTCCTACTTACTAAGCTAGGAGCAGTCTTTTACGTGCAGTTTAATAGTAATAAAATATATTTTTTTATAGATACTGCTCGATTTTACCAAATGTATAAAAATTAATTCATATCAAAATATACAAATATAACTAATCTTCTATTAAAAATAGTTATATTTCAGTGCGCTCGTGGCAAGGTTTGCCTAAATGTTCTATCAGATCTAACAAATCTAAGTTCAGAATCTCTCCGCCCGGTCAATAGTCGGATGGGTGATCATTGACATTTGAACTGAAAGGTTTTATATTGCGAAGATCACATTAAAATTTCGACATCAGATAATAGCTGATATGAGTGAGCAACTTACACAAGATAAAGAATGAATAAAAAACTATTGCTATTAAAATTTTTAGTTCTACTTATGGCATATTCATTAGCAATAACTTAGCATCCCATTTCAATAATTCAAAGGAGATTAGGCCTGATGGCAGTTAATGAAAATGGTAATCCGTTGAATGCGGTCAACTTGCCACTAAATGCGTATTTACTGCCTGAAATGTGGAAATTAGATTTCGAAATACATAAACCTTGAATCCATAATAGACAAACTTAACGCACCTATAGTAATACCTTTGTATAAGGTTTCCTGCGCCAGCAGTTGGAATGACAAGATTCATTGAAACATGAATTGTGACAATGTAAATCTGTAGATTTTGACTATCTTTGCAGTTTAGGTGGTAGGATCTCTGCCTTCTGCACTGTAAGGCGTGATATCGATTCCGACCCAGGACAAACATTTGTGTGACGGACATAGATGTTTGTTTGATAAATATAATGAAAGTAGGGAACTCGCATTTTTGTTACTTGACAAACCGTATTTCATCGTAAGTAGCTAACACAATCATAAGTATTAACCAAGAACTGGAATGCTGTTAAAAATTAATTGAAAACATGTCCTAGATTTATAAATAAATGTATCTCAATGCAGCATCGTACTAGTGACCTTGCGTTTGGAGTTTATCAGCCGCTAGCAAGTTTGCCTCGAATTTCATCAATTATAAAACTGAATGAACATACAAGAATATTCGTACAAATAAAATAAAAAAAATATGTTGCAATGGTAAAAATACAGTTTTAAATTTTATATAAAAATTTTGAAAAAATCACTAAATTTAAAAATAAGGTTGCAATGGTAAAAATACAGTTTTAAATTTTATATAAAAATTTTGAAAAAATCACTAAATTTAAAAATAAGGAAGTTTTATTAATAAATAATCTTTTAAATAGATATATCAATAAATTTTTAACTCTCAACAAAAAGTAACAGTAGAACTTGTGACAAATTCTTCTGGAGAAGTACTGCCTCCACACCTGGTAATCTGCCGCTAAGCACTGATGCACTCGCGTTTCTGTATTCTATTGGAAAGGTGTGGATGCTGGTGAAATTACACTCTCGTTTCAAGTGTCGGGTGCAACAGGACGGCTTGGATCAGGGAGGACCTAAGTCGTATTGCTGTTCTTATACAATTTGTCGTATAAAAATAAATAGACATTCATACCTCCTGCTTATTCCTGGACGTATCTCCGACCAAGTTAGGTGGTACTCCATTCTTGACGCTGACGGATCTTCTCCTGCTCGGGTCCAGGTTCGTGAGGGACTGCTCGAAGCCAAGCTCGTCTCCCAGACTGAACCCTGGAATTGATGAAGAATGTAATGAGTATGGAGCTCCTTTAAAACATTATATGCGCACGAATATTTTATCTGTGCTTGTTAATTGTGAGGCTTTCGTCGACCCTAATAAATACTGGGTTACCAGTTACCGGATCGATTTAATTTTATTGTTTTTCTTCCGGCGAAATGAAATGAAAAAATCTATTTGACGAGTCAAATACAGCACAGGCAAAGGAAAAAGCAGATTATACAAGAAGTGAAAAAACATTAGAATTGAATTCGAGGGATTCGAAACAAATGATGCTTGAGATCTAAAGGAATATTTGTTTGACTTACACCTACAGCAGTAACATGTACACATTTACCATAGTTTTCTTATTAAATGTTAACTAATATGTCACATCGCTATAGGCTCACAAATTGCGTAATAAACATTACCGTATGGCGGTCAATGGTAATAAATATTAAATAATCCCAATATAAACAAGGCAGCCTTTTACAACGGTCTATTAAACTATTATAAGTGCCGTACTAATGATAAACAATTAAACCACTCTATACTGTCGCAATTATGGTGGAAAATCCACGAGTAGAATATATAGATACTACTAGCTGTGCCCCGCGGTGTTACTTGCGGTAAGCGGTAAGTGTTTGCGGTACCTGCAAAAAACTTAATACGAGCAGAATGAGCTAATCCAACACACAAAAAGACGTAGATTCATTTTAACTATTATGTATGTATGTTATTAAGTAGAGTGAAATTGAATTATTATACTGTTCAATTAATCAATAAATATTATTATTGAAAAAAAATCAGCACATCTTTATTGTTTCTATCTTTATTGTTGATGCCTAAATAATCACCAATTTGGAATGGAACAATAACACCAATTGTTCTGTTACATTTATCATGATGTCTAACCAGTATGTACTGACAGGTGAAAGCTATTTGAAATTGGTTGAATAGGAAGATGCACTACATTTAATATTTCCATTCTATACCTCCTATTACTGAGAAAGTAGAAAGCTTAGGACAGCTAGTGAATGGTTGGATTATATGAACTGTAAGGGCTTAGGACATGATAAAGAGGCTTTTCGAGCTTGAGGTGAAAAGCTGTGCCAACCATCGCGCTTGGAAGCATTGATAAAGTGATAAGTATTAAACTTATTGTTACTCGGTCTCACATGGAAGGCTCCGTACGACTGTTTTATTTTATTTTTTTGTGTTGTATAATATTATAGTAGTTGTGGCAGCTCCATCTACCACACATACAGCCTCGAAAAACTCAGTAACTACCTATCACAGTTGGCACAAGAACCTACAAGAGTTGGCGCTGCATTTCTACTAATCCTACATTACGTAAGTGATGCGTTAGAATAGTGCATATATAGCTCCCGACATCAACTGTCGGACCGCGATCCTTGAACGCAATACCCGCGAGGTGGAAGATCTTCCCATTTATCGGAGAACTCAGGTAGTTGGCTTAAAATATTAGCTTTAAAAGGCAGGATAGACAGAAATAGTCTAAGATATAGGGACTTACTCTTCGGGCAAGGAACCTTAACAATACGTCCATACATTTCAAGCGTTTTCGCCGTAAATTTAGTCACAGCCACAATGAACTTTCCACCGTTTGGATTACACTATGCGCTCACCATTTTCCAATGAGCTTATCACCGCCAATATTGTCCACTAACACTTTCCTTCAGTAAAATAAATCATTCCTTTATAATTCGACAGCCAGGATAAAACTTCTACCAACGATGATATTCTCTAAGTTAAACTTTTATTCACCTACGGGAGTTGAACCCGTGGGCGTGCACTAGTTACACTAACAAGCAGGTTGGCTCAGCTCCGCGAAAAATTCTTAACTATATCTACTTTTCTAATTTTATGAGTTAAGGTATTCTGTATATCCGAAAAAATCGTCAATTCAGCTATAAATTTTGTGAATAGTTTAATTTTGCATACCTGTGTATAAGCAATGTCTTAATTTCATAAAAGCATTGTATGTACAAACAATCACTTAGGCTATGATAAATATAAATTATATTCTCGGTTTTAAAGGTCAGCACAGCATGAGCAGAATTAAATGTCTGATCTATGGACAAACTGATTCGGAGGCAATCCTCAAGGTTGTCTGTAACCAAACACAAGCTTCAATATCAAAGTAAATGTCTGATGCCATATTGGGTAACGCTAGTAATTATAGTGGTTGCTGGTTTCAGATGTTTGGTTAATTCAAAGGATAGTCAAAATTAAAAAGCGCCGGAAGTTAGTGATGAAATTGACAGGCACAGATTCAGCCCTTTGTAGGTACGAGGGATGGCAACATCCCGAAATGAGGTCAATAGACTGATATACCTTAATTTAAAAAAGTGCTTGTTTCGGAACGCAGTGCAGAACACAACAGAACTTTGTAGAACACGCAGTTTCAGAACGCAGTGTAGCTTGTGAGGAAGCATGTTATAATTTTGTAATTCTTTTAATACCCGGTAATTAGTTATATTTAATCTATCAGTTTACATGACATTTTGTCACCTTAACTCCTGCAGGTACGAACGTTTTTGCTTATTCACTAAAAATATTAGTGATTATGTGCGGAGACAATGCAATTTAAAACCAAGATAATTAAACAATTATACCACTTTTGGCCCTAGTATTGTCGACGATGATGATTCGTCATAAAGAATTTAACAGTACGAAATAATTAAATAACAAAAATAAAATACGTATTAGTTAGTAAATTGAACGTACCTATGCTGGCATGTGCTTTCAAGCCTCCAAGGTTCCGTACCCTGAAGAGCCCTGACTTCTTGAACGCGCAGTTAATTTTGAACCCAAAGTCTGACTCAAGCACGCAGATTGGAGACACGGTTTCTGAAAATAAAACAAAAATAATTTATGAGTTCTTTAGCCCTTGACATTTATTACAAATATAATACCAGAACGAACGAATGTGGTTTTTAGTGCTCCGTATACAAGGGGAACCTTATTACTAACTTACTAGAACTACTTAGTTTGTCCTAAGTTAAATTTCCAAAGCCGTTTTGGCTGTATCTGTTGAACTATTTATAGAATTATCACAGAACTAGCTGTGCCCCGCGGTTTCACCCGCGTTTTTCTAGTTTTTTTTTGAAAATAAAAAAACATAACCTTTAGCCTTCCTCGATAAATGGACTACCCAACACTGCAAGAATCATTCAAATCGGACCAGTAGTTCCAGAGATTAGCGCGTTCAAACAAATAAACAAACACTGCAGCTTTGTAATATTAGTATAGATATGTGTTATTATGGCGAGTATTCTAACAAATACTTTATCACAACAAGTGTTACGGAACCCTCAATTTGCAACTTAAAATTCTGTACTTTCACATTTAATAATATAATATAATCAATAATAATAATATAATCAATAGAAAACACCTCTTGTGAAAAATGCATCGATTTAATAATTGAATACAAGTTTGGACATCACAATAAACAAGGCCTTCAGGTTCTGTATGTTCTTTAATAATTAGCAATCTCTAACGAGGTTGTGACATTAAGTTTGAAATGTTACGAGTATGTATCCAGTATAATATAATAAGTTGTTGTCTATAGAATAAAAGTTTACATGTAAATAAAAATTATGTTTCGACAACATGTGCTTGGATTTTAACCGCATAAACGCATTATTAATAATCGTACGATTGTGTAAATTAGGCACAAAGCGATAAGTCAGCTCATTAATGTAATTGACATGTAATTACATATTGTGATCCGAGGTTGCATACAAGGCGAAAGGGTTCCATTCTCTTTTGGAAGTTCAACGTTCGCCCACTTCCTGATTTATGCAGAATTTTAGGCGTTTACCGTCGCGATACTAGATCTCTTCTACGTTAAATAAATAAATATTCATGAACAATGTATACATCGTTTTTTTAATAATAAATATTTGGATGTTTAAAAAATATTTGGTTTGATACAATAGGCTTGGTTCCTTTTGTGTGATAGTCACTATAGGCCTACTTCCTCTTGTGTGTGAGGCCTTCCAAAGGGGTAGCCAGAGATTGTGGCCTAATTGGAACATATTTCACGGAGTTACACTATCTTAGGGACATATCGTAGAGGGTGAATAGGTACAAACTCCCAAAACCCGAGAATAAATCCTCGCTTCACAGGCAGGGCTACTTCCTACTAAACTACGAAGCCGAAATTACTGAGATAAGGCAAGATGTAAAAGAAGTCGTGAAAGTGTGTCCACTTCAAGAATGCGATTAGGTATGTATGCGTCATGGCTAATTCATTAGGAGGCGGATCTGTTACGAAATGTCGGTTTTCCGCTAATAGTGTAATTTGCAAGGATGTCTGCGGATTACCCGCTGACCTAGATTTCACTTGTTATCCTCTTTAACAATATGGCTCTCAGATTCGTCATAGGTTCAAAGTTCATTGCAAAAGCTTTAAGGTTTCCAATTAGATTAGCCGTGCATGCAAATTAATTTTTATGATAGTTTCTAAAATGCTTATTTATTTACAGAAGCTCTGGTACGTTGTTGTCTGATTGCAATTATCACTTACAAAGCATTTTCGTTAAGGATCTTTGATGTTTTGAATGACACCTTTAACTGTCTCGGAATAAATAAATAAGGATATCTCACACAGGGCCATCCAACCTTAAAGCATAGCTGTAGATACTAGATAAAATATTTATATAGAATGATTTTATGTAAATACATACATATAATACATATTAACACTCAGACAAACATTTGTATTTATTACACAAATGCTTGTCCTGAGTGGGAATAGAAAGAATGTTAAAGTATTTACGATTTCAAAACATTGACATCAGTTATCGAGAATATGATTATTTTGCTTTACCAAATGAGCTATGAGCTATATCGTACAACAATCGCAACAGTTGCAGCCTTCGTTACCCGATTTTTCATTTATAGTCATTATTTTTGTCCAATGTTTATCCAATTCCTGACGCCACTTCAATCAACTTTCATAGATGTCACGAGACCCGTGCACTGATCCCGTGATAGCATAAGTGCATTAGGGTCATCGTTTCTGCACGAAGATGTAATTTTCACGTCGGCAAATAGTATGTAAATAGAGTGTCAAAGCACACATTACATTACTCGCTATATTCCATATTACCTTTAAAGCTATGAAAGTTACGCAAATGTTACCCCATTACCTCCTCCCATAACAACAGCAATACGACTTAAGGGTAAGAGCCCTCCCTTACGTACGAAGGGTAAGAAGTAAAGGAAGATCCAATTTGTAACCCGTTAATGATATGTCTCATGCGCCTGAGATTTCCCTGGCACCCACACCCTTCTACCGGAACACAGCCAAGCGAGTGCACAAATACTTAACAGCAGATTATCAGGTGTGGAACCTGAAATTTTCCGAGTGAACTTGGCACAAGTTCTATATTTAGTTGCTCTTTTTGCAACACCCAGGTGTTACGTGGACCTCCACGTAGTTAAAGGATTTCAAGAAATACGGACGCGAGCAATTGAAGCCCCCAAGTTACCATTTTTACCCATTGGCCCCAGAAATAAAAGTTATTCGGATAAAATGTGTTTGTTTATGAACGAGTAGATTAAAGAGCTAGTTTTTTTTTTATATTTAAACATTCATTTTCATCCCAATGAAGGCTAAATAAAAACGGCTTCATTAGTTTTATGTTTTAGTAATATTAATTAAAAGTAAGGTTAAACTTTGCTGTAACTTATTACCACCTACAAATTAAACACTTTAAACTCGTTAATAGCCTGTAGACAAAAATACTTAACAGTGATAGATCTACGAGAATATAAAAAATTGTTAATGGGTTATTGACTTAGCAAATTACATTTTTTATGAAGCCTATTGCGTTATTAAAGGTTAACTTCTAGTAGGTGTACAAACAAAACAATTCAAGCTTTTATGTGCCAGCTTATGTTTTCGTGTAATACAAAGACAGTCAAACAAAACAAACAAGTGCTTACTAACTCATACCTCTGCACTAGGATTCTCAGTGTCGCATTTGGAATGTACACACAATATAAACAATCAAGACTCGAGAACAAACAATATATGCGTTGCAACAAGTTAAAATCTAACAGGCCCAGTATGAGTCAGTGACCTTTAAGAGAAACGTATTTGGGCTCCACGACCGCAGAACAAAGTACTAAGGACCTACTGGAAAGAAACTACAGTGAAACAGACCTAACCGGTGCCCACGCCTTGTTAACAAATCTAGCAAAACAACGCAACGTAATGGTATTTACGATTTCATCTAAATTGCTTTTTATCTATCAAATTAGGCTCATAATAGGTGTGTGAATATGACTCCGCCCCTTTTTGTCAAAATAAAACACATTTGTTCGCTTACAAAATTAAAAAAAAAATTATTGAAAGTATGCTCCATCTGCAGCTACAACCTTCGCCCATCGTTCAGGTAGTTTTCGTATTCCTTGCTGGAAGAAGTCCTGGTCTTTTGAGCTTATCCAGTTGTCAATCCAAATTTTGATACTTTCACATGAAGTAAACTTTTCTCCAGTAAGGTCTGTCTGCATCGTCCGGAATAGGTGGTAATCCGAAGGAGCTATGTCTGGTGAATATGGCGGGTGGGGTAACACTTCCCAGTCCTGTCCCTCTAAATATCTTTTTACGACTTCTGCGGTATGCGGTTTGGCATTGTCATGCTGAAGAACTAATTTGTTATGTCTATTCACCCATTCTGGTCGTTTTTCTTCTATGGCTCGCTTCAAACGCATTAGTTGTCGTCGGTAAACTTCTCCATTAATAGTTTCAGAGGGTTTGAGCAACTCATAATATACAATACCTTTCTGATCCCACCAAATACAGAGCATGACCTTGGCACAGTGAATATTAATTTTTGGCTGTGATGGGCCTGGTTCGCCTGGTTTCACCCAAGCTTTTTTGCGTTTAGGATTTTCGTAGTGTATCCATTTTTCGTCTCCTGTGACTATCCGATGCAAAAATCCTTTTCTTTGCTGTCTTTGAAGCAGCATTTCACAAATGGTTTTCCGACGTTCCATGTCTCTTTCTTTTAAATCATGTGGAACCCAGTCACCGGCTTTTTGAATCATTCCCATCATTTGTAAACGCTTTGCAACAGTTGAACGATCAACATTTAATGCTGCAGCTAATTCTGATTGAGTTTGGCAAGAATCTTCCGCCAATAATGCTTCCAATTCAGCATCTTCAAATTTTTTTGGTGGTTTTCCATGTTCTTTATCCTCAGTACTAAAATCGTTATTTTGAAATCGTCGAAACCATTCCTTGCAAGTTGTATTAGACGGAGCATGCTCACCATAAATCTCCACAAGCAAACGATAAGTTTCCGCTGCAGTTTTCTTCGCAATAAAATAATGTAATAACACTTCCCGCAAATGACGTTTATTTGGAATAAAAACCGACATTTTCGAAAAGGTGAAAACAATTGTTGCTTACACTTCAACCAAATATCATAAAATGCGTTAGATAGCTGACATTCAGTACTATCGAATACAAGTATGGTCATTTATTAGTACACGTAAACAATACTAAAAACGACATCTGTTGAGAAAGGGCGGAGTCATATTCACACACCCAATAGCTTGTTTACTTTCACTAAAGGTGTAACGTTATACAATTTTTGGATGTGTGCATGAAATATTTTAGTTTATAAGACTTACTAAAGTTTTTTCCCTATACCTTCAATTTATGAATATGAATTTTTTTGTATTAAAACTCATCATAACCTATAATGTAGGCTGATGGTGATGATGAACTGTATCCTTTCCCAGGAAGCGCCACTCAGCCCTATCTGAGAATCTGAAGTAAATTAATATGTCAAGTTGTTTTTTTCAGGAACTTTTGACTTTCACTGAACTTGCTGAATTAAATAAAAATATTGAAACTTCAAGTCCTCTTTAATATAATAGCTTATTTGATATAGTGACACTGATTTCCAAGTAGTGGGATATCAAATAATATCCTAATCCCAATAACTACCTTTGTTATTAGCAAATGGTAAAACGTATTTATCGTTAAGTAATTTGGTTGCTAATACAACACATCAAAGTGCAATTCTCCGTGTCGACAGTAATAAGATATTTACCGTTCGGTCCACACATCGGTATTACGGTGCTAAGTCCTTTCGTGCCCAAGTAGAGCAGCCTTTCTCCAAAACATCCGCTTCGGACGTCGACCGGTCAGCCCAGCTGATTCACGTCGACGTCATCATGATATCACCCGACTATTGAAGGAAAGTTATGCAATACCGGGTCTTCCAACTTTAACGAAGCTTTTGGCATTAAATAATGAAAATTACAACGTGTTAACGGACCCGCGCACTAAGGTTACCGCGCCACCATAGCTTACTTTTAAAGGTATCCCCAATAAACAATAAAGATATTATACATATGCTATTAAAGTATAGAACAGGACAGACATACCTACAGATGTAGGAATAGTTAATCATATTAATAGTAATAGTAATAGGCACCACAATTTTTTTTTGACTAAATACGCGGGATCCGCTTATCTCGGAAACAGCTCTAAATTATTTGGATGAAATTTTGTGTGTGGATAGGGTTTTGATCTTTAAGTTTACCTGTTTCTTTTAATTGTTAAAAAAGCGAAAATCCAAGCGAAGCTCGTTGGATGTCAAATAAGGCGCGTCAATAAACACAGTTTAGATTTCAGGTAATAATAACAATAAGCATTAAAAATATAAATAAACTAGGCAAGATTTGAATTTCAATTACACTGATAATAGTAATATTATTTTTAATTATCAATATGTCTTAATGCAAAATTTTAACTAGAATGTCGATTTTGATATTTCATTTATTTAACATAAATTAATATCATTATATCGTAAATCATGATGGTATGATATTCCCCGTAACAAACAAAATAAGTCATTACAAACTATGCAGTTATGTCCCACATATAAAAACATGCAAAACAAAACTAGCAAGAAATCTAGTTTGTCAGTTAAATTCATAATTTTATTGATAGAAAAGTGAAAAGAACCATTACCCGCGACCAACGAGGCGTGGACGGAAAACAGATGGACGCGGTGAAATATGTGGCTTAGAAAGTGAGAACTTGAACTAATATTTGCTTATTAATATATAAGTTACTTGATGAATGCTTTCTTGAAGTTAAACACTTATCCACAAACGTAAAATAAAAGTGTGAATCGAATAATAAACTAATTAGGATTTCGGTTACATATATTTGTTTTAATCGTTATAAAAAGAGTATTTTTGACTAAATACCCTTTTTCAAACCAATTTAACGATTCAGAAAAATACTCTTTTTGCTTTTTACTATTCAGACAGTATGTTATTGACCGCAGATGGCCTTGACAACTATAAAAAGCTCTCAGCAGGGTATTGAACAGTCTCTCGCAACTTCTATATTTGTCTAAAATCAATCATATTTATTACCAACTACAATTGACATGCCGACATAAAAATATGTCGGTTTACAAATGACCAAGTCATCAGTTTGCGTGTCCAATCTAACGAGTATGAACAAACGAATAATAGCGTTCAAATCAGCGTATAATGACATAGATCGCACGCATATTCTAGAGACAAGACTGATACAGTGCGAATGATACTGAATGGCAAAGTAGTTAGGAATCTACTAAATCTACTGCCAACGTGGCTATTGATCTATTTTGCAATGTATGGGATTTTTATATGGCTCCGTGGCTTAATTGGTAGTAGTCCTGCCTTCCAATTAGTCGCGGGTTCGATTCCTGGCCGGGGCACAC
Organism: Aplocera efformata; assembly: GCA_921293045.1. NCBI lineage: Eukaryota > Metazoa > Arthropoda > Insecta > Lepidoptera > Geometridae > Aplocera > Aplocera efformata. The sequence continues at coordinate 8,805,046 of OV121057.1, forward strand.
TTTGTGTGGTGAGCATGAACTTTGTTCTCGGGTCTTGGATGATTGTCTTGTGTTTCTGTGTTTGTCCATAGCATCTGCGACACAGGGAATCCTAGTGCAGAGGTATGAGTGTGTTAACGTTGTTGTCTATTTATGAGAACAATTTAAAAATTATGATAAATATACTCATGGACTTCTCATAACCCGCCGTCTAACCCTGACATCACAGAAAGAATACCACATTTATCTATGCAGTACACATACATAAAAAGGCTTTGATATCAATCGTATGAATGTCTCTACGCTCAATTTACTTGTTCCATTGGAAAGTGAAGACAATAGTCAATTTGCTTTAAAAGTTGTCGGAAGAGCGCGACTGCTGTATATTTTATTTTACTACGTCATTAACGGTGATGGTTTGATTGGAAACCTACTTGCTCTTCCAGGTTTGTAGCCAACCCTGTCAATTATCAATTCACGTTTTATTACGGTGACAAGGTATATGAAGGCCTGGTATGTGTGTAGTATATCTTGAAATATTTCATCTTAGAAATTTTTAATCGATGTTTTTATAATGGTCATGATACACATAATTATGAGTACAAAGTTACAAAATTAGAATATAAATATACGGGTAACGATAAATTTTCTGTATTGATTTGACGCAATCAAAATAAAACAGGAAGTGGGCGTTTAAAATAAATAGCTATCGCTATATTAGAACTCGCCCACTCCTTTTTAAAATATCCGCCGTATTCACATATACTGCCATGGTCTACGTTCTTTGAAGGCTGAAGTTATTGCAGTTTTCGTTAGGTATTTTAAGAAAACAGAGATATCTATTGAATTATCTTATGGATTTTATTATTATAGTTTTTGCAAACTATAATTCACAAAACCTTCGAAAACTGTACTGACATTAACATTCGCTGACCTAAACTAATAAAGTCATAAAACAGCAATTAAAATTAAATAACTATGAAAAGATCGGCCGTAATTAACTAACGTGCAAACTATGCTGCCACAGATAACCAGCGCTGAATTAGCGACACCTTTAAAGCAGCACACGCTGAGGCTGCCAGCCTTTTTTACTCGACTGCGCCATACGGGTAAGTTTTCGAACGTATTATAATGTGTATATTGTGTATGTGTGTATATTTCTTTGGCACGCTGGCATCGTGATAGGTTTTAGCTTGAGCGATGTCGTTAGATACTAATAATTGTGAGTGAGTAATTATATCAAAATTATAAAAAAATCATTCAAGGTGACTACAAATTTTTTTTTCTTTCGAAGCCTTTCAAAATTTTCAAGGTCGGGTTTTATTTTTTTTCTTCAATATTTCTAATATCAACTTTATTTTTACCTGCTATATTATATTGTTATGTAACGCAAAATTCAGATTTTCCTATATAAATTTTTGAATGAAAAAATAATATAATGACAGGTGAAATTTTACATTAAAGATACCTATACTCCACACCAGAATGAAGGAAGAAATGACTTAAAACTCTTGAAGCACGCCAGTGGTGGTCATAACAACTTACAACTAACAAGTTACATGGTACTTTCCGACAGGTTCCGACGGAAATTCTTATGATTATAGCATTTAACGGTATACCATTGTTTATTCACTCATTTGTGTAAAAACTCTCGTTTTCTTCTTAGTCCAGTCATTTGGTTGTTTTACCTGGAAAGTTTTCCAGGAGTTTTGAAAATTGGTGATTTTTATATAATAGATAATAATGCTCTTTTCAAGCATTTAAGATATATAGCGCCCGTCTCGAAAATTCATTATTTTTCAATTTCAGTGACAGCTATATAAACAGTTTTTAACACTTTTTTTTTTTTTTTTTTTTGAAATGTACGAGTACATTTGATTACCATTTTAGGACAAAAAATATTACTATGCGTAAATGCGTACAGGTTATTCCGATTCTGAAGTTTTACGACTGTCATCAAGGACATACGTCAGTTTTCACTTAAGTGATTTCAACACACCAATCTTCGTGATTCTTCACATTGTCTCCGTGACAAAGATTTTTGACATTTGTCATATTTGACATGTTCTTTTTTTGTTTCATGTTTATAAGATGTAAACGAACTCATCGAACCCATATCGTTGGCGTGGTGCAGGCGACAGGTTAAAACCGCGATATCTTTTACCTATCGTATTACACTGGCATCGGGTGATCGAGAACGTGGTTATTGCATCCTCAGAAGGTCACGGTATGTAGAGAAAATATTTCTCTCAACTTTTACTTTTTCTTTATTAATATCTAACATTCATAAAATTTACAGAGTTCCTATTTTTGCAGATTATCTTGGAGTCGCAGGCTAAGCATATTAAATGCTTGTGTTTTGTTTTAAACAGGTAACAGGTAATTTTTCTATGGTGTTCGCTTAAATCAAATCGAAACTAAGCCGGGGCTGTATTACAGGCATTGGTTCCTTTAATACAATATTCTGTCAAAATTTCAACCTTTTTACTTATTACGGTTCAAAAGATATGTCTAATTACAAGAAGAACATAAAAGGCGATGGAAGTATAGTAAGAGGTAAAGGGAGAGAGAGGTACTTATTACATGCATTACAGGTAAAGAGGTAATCCCTTTACCTGTAATGCATGTAATAAGTACCTTGTTCAACAAGTCACCAAAGGCGACGGTACGGTACTTGTAATCGAAGTGCGCTTCCAAATTAAAGAACCGAAACTAACAGACTAATAACTAGAGCGTGAAGTAAGATGTAAGTGCTTACAGAACAAACGATTTGTGTGTGATACATAATTTACTTTGGCAGAGACCGATAGAAAATATTACCTAAATATTTCATCGTCGAGTTTCAAACACTAAATTTTGGAGTATTTTATTGCTTTACTAAAGCGACCGACATAGCCCATAGGATTAGCAAGCTGAAGTGGCAGTGGGCTGGTCATATATGCCGAAGAACCGATAACCGCTGGGGTAGACGAGTTTTTGAGTGGAGGCCGCGAGTAGGCAAACATAGCGTAGCGCCCCCCAGCCAGGTGGAGCGATGACTTGCGGAAGGTGGCTGGCAGAAACTGGATGCAAAGAGCCGAAGATCGGGCTAAATGGTGCTTACTCGGAGAGGCCTATGTCCAACAGTGGACTGAAATAGGCTAATGATGATGATGATGACAGTAATCTAACGGCATATTATAATATTAAAACACGAACATAATATAATATCGGTAACGGTAACAGTTATAGTGTCACGAGTTCAAAGGATTTTTCCCATCTCAAAAAATGCCCAACGCGCCAAAAGAAGGTTTCACTTCAAAAATTTTTATGCATCTTGTTCATTGTACATAAGCTACCCTTTTTTTTTTTTTTTTTTTTTTCGTGGGGAAATGCACTCGCATACTGCCCTGCCACGGGGAGACAGAGCGGTTATGTGGGACTAGACCCACTAAAACCCCACGGTGTCCTCCTCTGCCGCTTGGTGGCGGGAACACGGGAACGTTAGCACACACATCCGCGAACCCGCCGCGGCTGTCCGTTTCCGGACCCATCACTCTTAGGCATCTAGTGCCACTCCTCTATTTGCGACACGCCAGGACACGTGGCGTGTCGCAACCTCCTCGGGGACCAGGTCAGCGAAAGGGCGTCAGACGACCCCGTATCTAGACGCCCTAGGTCCCCATGCGACGGGTCAGATCTGTGGCCCCGTCGCCTGCCACTACGGCCGCAGAGGATAGGGAGAGCGGCGCCTCGCAATACCGACACTCCTCTTCCCCTGCGGCCCCACCGCGTCCGCCATCCAGCGGTGGCGACCCCGCCGTGGCCGCGGAAGGTAGGGAGAGCGGCGCACCGTAATACCGGCAGTCCTCTCCCGCCGCGGCCCCTAACCTTCAGCTGCAGTGCTGCCCATACAGCACCGCAGCCCGCCTCAGTTGCGGTGCCCCCCATAAGGCACCGCCACCTACTGTGCCGCTCCTATTCGGCTTGGAGCCAAAGCCTAAAGGAGCAGCCCCTCCCGGGTTCCTCTTAGCTTCACCGTGGGTGACCAGGCCACGGTTACTAAGCCCCCCCGCCCCGGCAAGGCGGGAACCCACGGGGGGGGACATAAGCTACCCTAGAGGGAGCCAGTTATCAATAACCCTTTATAATGAACGAACCGGTGGCACTTTCATTTTCTGCGTGAAAGCGAGTCCGGTTAAATGTCACCAGCAGTGACCCGTGACCGATTACCGCGGTTATCATACTCTGAATGTTTACGCCGCAATGTGGCAGATCTGATCAGAACTCTTCTCAGATACAGTTACTCGCGATATTTATTCACGTTTCGCTTAATGCCGTAAGCATACAGTATTTATACATTATATTGGGAGAAGTTCGAGATGAGATCATAAAACTTAGTAAAACCATTAATTGGTTTAACTGAGTTTTATGACTCTAACCTCATCCGCTATCTTTCATTACATTTTTAATCGATTCTAATAATACGAGTATATACAGAAAAGATGCAATGATACAATTTCTTATAACAGTTGTAGTTCTTAGGAAATTTAAAAAAACCGGCTAAACAGAAGTTTCGTAATATGACTTTGCAGAATGCATCCGTAAAGATATTAATTACTATGATTAAATGATTTTGGCTTCTGTTGCCATTTCACGAAGGTTAATCGACAAATATAGTTAATTTTCCGCTTTGTCAAGCTCAATTCATCATAACATAACTTATATGCATGAATTAATTTAGCTGTGTTGACCTTATGTTTACTGACTTAAGGTTTAGAATAGAGTGCTATGAATACATATTTATGTAAATATTGTATCTTAACGAAAGAAGCTAATCGCCCGTACGTTTTATGCAAGAAATAAATCTTACACATAGGTCTCGTGCAAAAATCATCAATATACAACGTTGCGAAAATGTACTTAGTGATGTGATCATTAGGGTCAGAATTGAGACATTCTCCCGTTTAGAAGAGACCTATATAAAAACATCAACCCATGGCAAAAACGCCAAGATAGATGCAAAATCTTTACTTGGTTAGATGAAAAGCTTAGATGTAAAGAACACCTTAACAAGCTTCGCCACGAACGCTTCAATTTTCATTTGGAGGTGCTAGGATCACTCGGAGATGCACTCCGACTCGAGTCATGAAGCGCTACATTACAACACAACAAGATAGCAGCGCGGATTTTTTATCTTTCAGGTTCCAAAAACTTCAGGGAGATTGAAACACTTTGTTAACAAAGCTGAAGAAATAATGGGACTATAATTATACTATATATGTACAAACTAATATGGGACCCACAATCTGTATGAGGCCAATATATATCCATTCTATCATATAATCAGCAGTTCGAGATAAGATAAGCGATGATTTTCATCTTAAAGGCAGAACCTGTGAAATAAAAATTATCGCTTATCTTGGTTAGTTTTAAATGGTAGTTGACAGCCACCCTAATATTAAACGAATCTGCAAGAATGCCAACTGAAGAATAAAAAGACTCAAGTTGTAACGACTTATGCGCCTGTAATTTCCATATTTCCTTCTTATGAATTAAGTACTTAGTTCATACTTTCATAATACGTTCATAAGCTCTGGAGCAAATATACCAACCTCGTCATTAGCAGTCATTATTATGCAAATTTGCTAGCAGGTTTCTTCAGTTTCGAGAAGTATTTGTCAAGACCATGATTTATGACCAATAAAATAACAAAAAGTACTTGAGGCCTATTTGCTTACAGTCCATAAAAGTAACATTGTCAATAGATGTTTGGAAACGGTTGCAAACCATAAAGGTTCTTTGGAAATTATACAAAGGCAATAAAATATGATTGACACTACGGAAAACTATTATATTACTGGTTACTTTTGCGTCAATCATATATTATGTGGAGACTACTGCCTATATTCTAAAATTACATGAATGTATCGTGAAACATTCGCAGTAGGTTGTGTACGGGAGAACTTTATTTTATAATCTGTAGTGTACAGGTACGTACACTAAACTACATAAATCTGATTTCAACTTTTTGTTTGGGTGTTTGTGTTTAAATAATAGGCCATACATATATGTATGGCAAACTTAGTTTTGCTTTGAGGCCGACGAATGGATGATTAGATAAAGTATAAGCGCGGTGTAAAGACTTCAACGCGCTACTTAAGCTTGCACGATTTGAACTATGGATAATTCGAACATTCACTACACTGCTTCGAACTACACTCGTTTTAAAGTTATACATAACATAATTTCACATCAACTTACAAATCATGTGAAATGTTTATAGGTAGTTAATAACTTGTATTGCAGTTGTTATGGGTATACCCCCTATTATATGGCATAATGCTCTTAGCGCCTCTAACAAACGAAAAATCTAAGCGTTTTACACACTAATCTTGGTGGCCAACCGATCCGATAACACGCTAAGACGTTTTATTGTCGGCTACTAAGTTGTCGGCTTCGTGCCGTTGCAAGTTGAAAACATTTATTTGCCAGGGATTTGGGATGAGACATGTCATGATTCTTTAATTGAAAGCCTTGGCTATATCGGCAAATGGGCGGGTTTGGTGTGTTAAGGTTACTGAGATCATAAAATAACAAATTGCGATATCATTGCCAAAAAATTAAGAAACAATATTCAAACTTTGACAAGTCAAAAGGCAAATGATACTTTAAAAAGCGTGCCACGGTCACCTATTACAAATACTTAGGTGCATCTCTCTAAACAATTGTTATTGATCTTTCAGTTTTATTTTAAAGGTTAATAATGAAACACTAATATGTAAACATGTGTGGTTATAACCTTTCACACATTGCTCAGGTCTTATGTAATGATCACCACGAATGAGATTTTCATGTGGTAAGATTATAGTAAAGTTTATATTCACTGAAAATAATACTGATAATTTTTAACGGTAAAGAAATAAAGAATAAAATGAAATGAAAAGATTTCTTACCCTACCTCAAAATTGTGTTGCTTTTTAAATCAATGAAGATGGAGAATTTGAACGCTATTCAGTTCCTCTACGGAACAGTTAGAATAGGGTTTATTTTTATTAGTAAAATAACCGAACTACTTATTGGACAGATGGAAATAAACCCAAAATAGAGGTAACTTGAAGCACTTTTAGGAAAAAAACCTCCTACCGTGTAGGATTTGAAAGGTGATGTTTGTGAACTCCATGGACCGCAATAAATAGCTATTTTTTATTGTATTTAATACAATAATCACAATAACATTATTAAGGTGAAAGTTTATATAGACGGCGCTAGTAAATTAAATAAATACTATTTCAGGACAACAAAGAGTGGCAAACTCACAGCATAGAGGTTAATATCTTGCTGAGAGCTTAATAGAAACTGTATCACTGCAGCAAAAACTAGACATCCTCGTGACCACCTTTCCCGCCAAGATCAAAGATCTCACCGCCATTTCTTCTGCACTTGACCTAGAGGATTACGCAATTTAGTCATTACCGGCGCATTATCATTACCTGACTGTTGCCCCTAGAGCTAATGGTTATGTTACTCATAGAGCAGGCATTTTAATGCACTGGAAAAATGTGTCGATTTTATAATTAGCGTCTAGCATTGTTCATCACCTAAGGCGATGGGTGTAATTATATATGATTTTAAAATGAAAATTTTGCTTAGGTTTTAATGTTTGACAGGTTTCAATTAACGTGTCCCTTTAGTTAAATGTGTTTTTTATAGTAATATTTGAGCGGTCTCTCTTTGGAGGGCTTTGACTAGCTAATTACTAACTACTAGATTTATTTTATTTTATTTTATTTTATTAAATCACAAAATAATAGCTATCACATTTAAATTTTTAACCGAGAAACTTTATAACGTAATTCTGTTTTTTTTTATTTTTTGCATTGAAATTCTGTATCCCGCAGCAAACTGTACTTTATTGAATAAAAATAGAGTAAGATTTAATAAAAAAAATTCAGATGGTTTAATAACTTTTTCTAACTCACATGACAATATCCCGATAATCATATTATATACCCTACTAGGGATACCCGCGGTGTTACCTGCGATTAAAAAGTCAACATGAGAAATCAGACGATGGGAAAAAACTGTCAAAAGTTGTTTTTGTCACTTTTCCTATGTGTCAAATCCAAGGTATGAGCTTCATAACAACATTCATCCAAATCCGTCCAGCTCCTCAGCCGTGCCATATTAGAAAAATTTAAACATTTATAGCCAATTAATTGTCCAGTAAAATATTCATATTATTTGATTGGCTTGCACTTTGAGTTCAGCCGTTATCGTGAACGTTTTAATAAAATAATACCGAGATCCTATTTAATCAGCGTTTCTAATTAATAACACCATAAATTATCTCAAGAAAATAAATCTATCTGTAAAACAAGGTTATCAGTGCATAACTGTTTGTAACTTGGCATTCAGAATACTTTTGAATGTGGAAAACGGTTCCGTGGTTTTATTTGCTAGTAGCCCTGCCTCGATTCTCGGCGAGGGCACTCTTTGTGTGGTAAGATTTTTAGATTTAATTGACTCCTCTCTAGTCTATCTAAGATTCTAGTCAAACTATATTTTTTTAGAATTTTACTACAATCTCAACTAATATAAATTAAAGAGAAAGTTAAAAATGTTTGTTATTTAATTCAAAAATTACTTAATTTCATTTCTTCGTCTTTCGTTTTTTTGTGTTTGGCGAGGACGTAAATCGTATTATTGTTGTTATGGGCGGAGGTAGCCACTTAACAGCAGCTCTTACCGTCACTTTTTGCCGCCAAATATGACATAGTCTGTTACCATCTTTGTAAATTTAAGTCCACGTTCGTGATCGTGATCTATGTTCAATGTCGATTGCGGATATTTAACCCTTCTCTACTAATAATTGATTAGCATGGTGGTTCGCAGCGTTATTTATATTCTTAACATGCCATTATGTGGTTTGATTTATATATAAACTGAACGTGATATAATTAAAGCAGTCGGGACAAGGACGTATTTTAAGTGACTAATGCCCAGTTCCTATGTTCAACTAATGGATTTACGTAGGCAGATTAAGAGATTGCTTCATATTGTTATCATTTGAAAAGCTTCACACATTGACAACAAAGAATGTTGCATAGTAATCTGTTTACAACATTTCTAGTTATCTGTATTATTATTCTGCGTCACAACTTCTACTGTAACTTGAGTACACTTTTTTGGATAAGTGTAGATTCTCTTGGCAGTCACCTACGGATGTGAGCATCAAGGATTTCCTAGCAATATTTTTAATGGGGGTCAAATTTCTCCCACGATTGCGTGATAATTTATTGCTACCAGTTATCTTCTATCAATGTCATATGGCACTCGATACGGTAATGTGATATCACGCGTATATACAAGGTTGGAATGCAGATCAATTAATAATATTTAAGTCGTTAAGAGTAATCTCTATCCATAGAATGAACACCGACAAAAGATTCCGTTAAAAAAAATATTTTTATTCGTAAGCTTAAATCGGTAACTTAAATCTGCTGAATTTCAGGACAAAAAGTATCTTGTGTCCTGTCTCGTAGTATGAACTCAAATCATGCCATGTTTCATTTGAATTCATACAGTATTTTCAGCGTAATGTGTGACCAAGACTGGGGGTTGCGATGTCTGTAAATTCTGAAATATAAAACTGGTGACCTTGAAATAATTAAGAAACAATCTTCAAAGGATAAAATTTAGGATAAAAAGTATCCTGTCCTCAAACCATGCCAATTTTCATTTGAATTAATTCAGTAGCTTTGGCGTGATGTGCGACCAAGATACCGACAGACAGACAAAAATAAAAAAAAAATACAGTTTTGGCTTCAGTATCGATTATAAAGTGCCATCCAAATAAAATTTTCAAAATATCTTTAATGTACAGAATCGGATCTGTTACAGTTTTATTATAAGTAAAGTATAGATAGATAGATATAGATAAGATATAGATTATAATGTATATTAGACTAAGTAATTATAACACATACCAGCCCACGATTTCGCAACCGAAATGAGAAGGCCACTTCAGCCTTGCACGTCCGTTCAATGGTTCGTTTTCACTTCCTACAATTTGGCTGGCTACTGTTCGCCATACCGCCAGGAAATAGTTTATGAGCCTTATAAATGAACAGTTGTGTAACTTATTTAAATTATTTATTCAAAACGACGATGTTGATGCCAAATGAATAATGATATGACAGATACGTTACATCCCCCTCCCAGTGACAGGCGCAAAGCAATGCGAATAGGAGTCAAATGCCTAAACTTTTGCACCAGGATTCCCTGTGTCACAGGTGGAATAAACATTAATTATTTTCACTATCATGATTAGTATCACGGTAACAAAGTATAGCGGTTAATGAACCAATAAGTTATACGCTGTGAAATGTATGTATAAAAACATGATTCTGTCGGATTACATATTTTTCATTATCATGGCTACATGCTATGTACGCTGAATTTCAATCCGAAGATCACTGGTTAAAATCCGTAGGACCTGCCAATGATATTATAGCTAGTAAAATATAGATCTGTGCAAATGTATCAACTGACATACCCCAGATTCAAACGATCGAAGACATTATATGGCATTCTACGCGCTTAAGTAGATCAAGAGACTAGTGCGGGTCATAAACTGTATTTTTCCTATAACCTTTCCTAATCATCCAAAAGATTATTTGTTTGGATTTTTTTTATTGTTTTTAATTTCACACCAACTGAAACAATTCGGCTAAAATAGCACCAACCTGAAATCACATGTCTTGGATACTCTAAATTATATAATTAGCTTACCTCTATTATAAAACACCTAGTTAGTAGTATTTCTATGTTTTTATGTCTGTGTCTGAGGTCTGTGTGCTACCTTGAGGTAACGATATGTATAAATTTCATAGCAATTTCTTTTTGGTGTAAATCGGTAGTGTCATGGCGAGGGTCAGCTCTGAATATATTTAAAGAGATAATGGTGACGGCTGACTCTTTGAAAATTTACTTGTTATCCAATCCACCACCACGTGGATTAGGCTGTAGGAATGACATACTATTTGTTGCACCCAGCTCTTACTCTATATCTACGTATCGTGATACCTACGGACGTTAAGAAAGTGTTTCTATGTGAGCATAATATTGTATGCCACTGGCATGAATGATTTCATGACGAGCTGATGGATTTCTTACCCGGTAACCTACTTTAAGTCTTTTGTTTGTTTTGATGCTTTTGTACTTTTTATAGCTTTTCGAATAAGTGGCACACAGTGATTTGTCTTTTTATTCGTGTGTTTTAAGTAACAATACTTGCCATTCCATTTAGGGTTCCACATCCAAACAAATTTTTAACAAGACTGCAACGTTTGTCTGTTTTATAAAAGACATGTAAGTAAGATATCGTGCCTAGCATATATTGTTATATTGTTTAGTGACTAAGTTCAGTCCTCAATACACATCTAAACGAACAACACGTCTTTTATTAATTCAGTGTATATATATAATAACAACTTTTCTTTTTGTATTTTCATTTTCGCGTAGCTGTGACAAGATTATTTTTCTTCGTCTGTCAATCTCAATTGTATGAAGAATGTACTTTAATGTGGCGGAAATCCTATGAAATCATAAAATATACAATTGGTGCTACGGAACTCTCGGTGTGCAAATCTGATTCTGACTTGTCTAGTTTATTAGCTACGTAAAAGATTAAAGATCGTTTGCAATTATATTTGGATGGCTTTTTTAGATAGTGTCAATGGATCCATTGGAAGTAATAAAGCTCATTATAAGCTGAAAATATGTTATAGCATTGAAAAGGCTTACAGTGTCTGACCTTGATCAATCATCTGAGTAAGTCTCAAATGCAAGGGTCATCGTGGTCAATTTACTCATCTTTGCTTCGGGCAAATCATATGAATTTCTCAAACACAATAGTATAAGTAATAACTTACATTTAAATATCGAATAAATCGATTTTAATACTTTCCGCCCCTATGTGTTGCCCTTAGCGTATATTTTTTCTATGGACCTTGAGTAAGCCCTCACAAATAAAAATTGTGTGGATAATTATCCAAATAGATTACTTCTTACTTTTTTAGGACATTTTAAAAACAATTGCATGCATGCAATTAAAATATAGGACTTTCTAATTTATGAAAGATAAATAACGTAACGTTTTAATTTTTAATTGAACTATATCAACAAATCGAACTCGTTTTTGTCAAAGGTAATTTAGTTAAACAAATGTTATTACCTTACCTTTTTTACGTGGAAATGTATTGTTTTACAATGAATATACAATTAAAAAATCTATAGAAGCTTAAATTGCTCTATGTTAATACCTCAAAAGTAGAATTGAGGCTTTGTTTGTTCTTTTCAATGCTTTCACATATAATTTAACGACAAAAACGACATTTTTGATGGGAAATGTACAATTAAGTAGCGTTTGTTAATTACAAATTCGTGTTCAAGCATTTACGTTGTGATACTTTCGAAGACCAACTGTTCAGTTTGTGCTGTTTTAAATCGTAACGTGTATTAACTCTCAATTTTATTGCCCTGAGATTCAACTGAACACTACCTGTAACCTACTTAGAACCTCTTCAGTTACACCCATTTGATATGTGAATTGGTTAGTTAGAAATAAGGGATGCAAGTATTGAAGTCGATTTATATCGACTTTTAAATCAGTCACTTTTTTTTGAGGAGTCCGTTGATGCTTAAGTTAAAGTTACAAATTTAAACCAGGTGATGGGATGACGAAGCCTCTCCACCGTAAACAACGAAAGATAAATAACGCGATCGAGTAGGTAATTACCATACAGCCAAGAGAATATAATTTATAGAAACACAAAGATTATAGGATGTTGTAAAATGAGATATATTTACAAAGAATTAAACCTTGAATGTCTGCATGGACATCGGTGTAAAATTCAACTCAGATTTATTTTTAAAAAAGGTCAGTTAATATTTTAGCAAAGATTATAGCGAAATTGTATTACTGCCTTTGATGAGAGGGAAATTGATTTCAATTCTATGTGCAGAGGTAAACTTTGTGTCATATAATTTTTTCTATGTTGTGTGATGACCGCGGCACTAAGAATCCTAGCTCAAGGGAATCCTAGAGTATGAGCTTTTGTCCTTGATTTGTATTATATTTTAGCCGATTACCACGATGCCTGTTACCACGCTACGGCTAGATTAGGAACCGTATGCAGGCGGCTACCGGAATTGTCGGAATTGCTACAGCCAATATCCGTATTTCCAGTTCAAATTTAACACTGGCGCCGCGATTGGCAATTTGGCACCGCATTGCCGATCAACGCAGATTGACCTACCGTCTCCTAGATGCCGCAGACATCTAGAAGACTGTAGCCACTTGCCATCGAGTTGTTAGCTTTTGTGCCATAACATTCCGTAAAAAAAGAAAGAAACTATTGTTTTGAAATCGTAACCGCTGAAACAAAGAGAGATTAATATAGATTGTATCGCAGCCTTGTATGTATTACCCAAGTGAAGTGCCGATAGTTTCACCACGCGTGCTCATCTGCTAATAGCTAATCCAAGCCTCTCATATGCTTTGCAAATTGTTTGGCATTAAACAATTTTGAGTAATGCGTAACTTTATCTTTTCCGAAAGGGTGAAGAATTTAAATTAGTGATACATTTTTATCGTTCGGTTTAAACTATCTTGATTATTATCTTAAATAAACATTTCACTTATGAAATAAGCTTAATTATCTAATTAAGACTTTAGTAAGCAGTAGCGGTCTATGAACAATTCCTACAAACAGAACATAAAACGAATGTAAAGTTTAATAATTGGTACAGTCCATATCGGTTAGTTTTACGGTGCCGTAAACAAAATGTAAAGGAAATCTTATTACGTCTACGACGTCTGTCTGTTTTACAATATCAGTTTACTCTATCAACGTCTGTCAATACCTTAACAATTTATATAAATTGTACACGACGCCTCCTCGCCAAGACTGGTGAGCTAATAAACAACCCTCGCGCTATTTAAACAAGCCCTTAGGACACCATACCGCTTTCTAAAACGCCTCTGGTTAATTTTATTGACGGTTTTAAAACTATACTATAATACTTATTGTTTTAACCAATTCTATTATCTATTTATGGGAGTTTTTAAGAAACGTCCCGTACACCAAATGGTCATAACGGTATTGGATTAAACTGAATATGGTTATCCTTGGCTTTATGGTTAGTCTCGTAGGCCAAGGACTCTATTATTTCGTATAAACAATGTAGTATTGTATGTCTACCGTTATGACACAACGGCTGTTCGGAACAAAAATAATGTTCGTTTTTTCAAACATTTGTTGTTTGTTTTTATTTAATGTGCGTGTGTTCGGTCCGCATTTACGTAAGTTAGAATGCCAAATGCACTCAATGTTTTATGATATTAACTATGATTGTTAGTAGTAAAATAGAACGCTGTGCTATGATAGAGCATTATAAATGTAGTTAGCAGAAACCAATTTTATAGAGATACTCAGTTGTGTGTTACTCAGTTCCCACTGAAACGCGGGAAACCATTCAAAAACTCATCGATGCTCTCTTGGACTGCAACCCGTGACCTTTTCGTATGGAAAATTTGGGACCGCACACTTGACCAATACCCACTTATGTGGTTTGCCTATATTATTATAACCTTTTATTTCGTGACTAGCTGTTCCCCGCGACTTCGTCCGCATGGAACACAGAAAATTTAGCAATTTTTTGAAAGGAACCCTATTTTTTTTTTATTTTTCTAAACTAATAGTAACCTAAGTTACTCCTTATAATATCAGCTAACTGCCTATATCTCGTAAAAATCGACCCAGCAGTACAAATCTGTTTTGAAATTACAAACAGACACTTCAATTTTATTTATTGTATTTGAATAGATTAGTATCTGCAAACGTCAGTTTCACGGTCCCTTGTGGCCATCGTATCGTAACAATAAAAACAAATTTTCGACATTAACTAACGCCGACTTTCAAAATGTAACATGGCACATGTTGCAAGAACCTTTTCGCGTTTATAAGCAGCAAATTGCAACAGTTTGAAAACATCTCATTGCGGTAGGTATTAAAACCATTAGTGCGATAATACAAAGGCTTTAGGTTTATAGTGTACTAGCTGCGCCCCGCGGTATTACCTGTTGGCTATTCAATCCTTACCATTTTGGAATAAAAAGTAGATATGCTAATCATAACGAATTTGATATACATCAGTTTACAAAATTAGGCTTCATAGTGTTAATTACATACTTTTACCTTTATATTAAAGTCAAAGTCAAAATACTTTAATTCTGTTGAATTTTTAATAAAAAATACCTGAAAATGACACCTTTTTTTAAATAAATATGAACCTATTATACAAGAACATGCTTTACTTATTCGTGTGATTAGGCAGATGGAGATTGGTAGTTATGTAAAAGCTCAGATAAAGTTAAACTCATGGTACTGCTTTGCGTACCATTTTTTTCTTCAAATTCGATACTAATTTACACGGTGTCTCGTACATAATATTTGAATATCCTAATAATATTAAAAAACATATAAAGTAAGTTCTCAAATTCAAATGATTGTTTCACGTTTCACACCGTTCGTTTTACCGCGTGTTTTTAATATCATTTGCCAATTACTGTCCTGTCGCTTATAAATATCTCTAGACATAAATTAAATATGAATGTGTTAAGTGATTCCGCATAACTGTTAATTTTCCCCGCTATCTATTGTATTTGTGTGAACAATCGGTTTCCCTGTTCAACAATAGCCAATATTTGCTATTTTTGCTTGCAGAGAGTTTGCAGTGAGAGTATGCATGCTGAGTTAGAGACTTGCACATCGTGGCTTTAAATTATACTTTCCCGTTAAAATATTGTACTAAAGTGGTTACCGCTGTCTATAAACAACTATTGAATGACTCTTTTGTTTGTTAGTTCCGTCTACGGTCGCAAATATGTTTCCGTAACCACGTTCACAAAATATGTTTATATTTTTCGATAGCAGATTTCCTAACAAATGAATCAAATTATGCAAAAACAGTGGTAAGCAGCCGTTGGTATGCGAATCCAAATTGTAGCAAGAGTTTTTTTTAGAAAATTTTATTACAAAGTCATTCTATCAGTCTTGACATTCTTTCTGTTTTTTTTTACTTTCAAAGGGGTGAAAATAATCAATATCATATTAATATGTTCAGTTTTTAGATTTTGCAACTCATACTCTGGATTAATATAAAGGCTACAAATCCCAAAAAAATCAAGGCATTATTTTAGCGACTTGCAAAAAACACAACTCCTGACAGTTCTTTCCTTTCATCCCATATTAAATTTTTAACTTTGGGGCACAGCTCGTTAGTAAACAAATGACTGATTTAAAAATCGAAAATAATCCGAATTTAATTCTTTTATCCCTTACTTGGATGAGTGACCGTTTAGTAGCATTTGGCTTCCGTGCTTCGGAGGGCACGTTAAGATGTCAGTCCCGGATATTCTAGACAAAAAGCTAAATCGGAGGCCTTCAGGCTGCTTGAAAACTCCGACACCAGAGCTGGCCACTTAGACGAAAAGAGGCAGAAGTGTCATTTAACCATCGTTAAATGGAACTTCTTATTTGTGTCATCACCCATTCAACAATTGACCAGGAAGAGAGATGCTTAACTTTGATAATATGTAAAGAAGATCTAGGCAAGCTACGCCAAGAGCGCTTCTCATATTAGAAATAACAATGGCCCTTGCGAAATTAATGATAATTCGCAAATAAATAAAAAAACATTTAATCAATTGTCGCCTGAGAAAATGTCAGAAAAAAAGGCGTGTAAAGTTTTTTACACAATAGAATCAGCGGTCACCATCGTAACTCTAGTAGCATAATGATAAATAATAACTTAAGTCGTAGACAGGTTATGTTATGAGAAATAAACGAGGACAGACGCTCAATATTACACAATAATCCATTGTTTATGTATAACCGGGTATTAAATAATTTAGGCATTTTATAAGCTCACTATGTATAGAAAACTTGAGTTTTGTGTGTCAACAGTTAGGTATAAACTTCATATTACTTCGGTAGGTGAGGACCTGGTCTTATTGCTGTTGTTCACATGCGGAACTAACCACTTAATACTAGCTAAGCTATGAGCTGGATCAATGTACTTACACCAAAGAAATTAATTAAATTTAAAACATAATTTCGTGAAGTAAATATCAATATCAAAATTTTTATAAACGAACACACGATGTAACCGCGATTAAGAAGAAGTAATTTTTTTATAAATCAAACTAACTGACGGAATACCATATAATTACAATGGGACCCATCACCTCAGAGGTATACCTACCCTATGAAGTAAAAACGAAGCATCCTAATCGATCTACAATTAGCAAAAAAAATAAACAGCTAAATTGACAACATCTTTCATATTTAAAGAAGGTACACAAATACAATTTTAACAGTCGTTGAAAATGAGAGTGGTAAGGCTATACAAACTAGCAACTTGTTGAAACCAGTCGTACTTGTTGTCATAAGCATCGAGGTAATAGAAGTTCGTTAGGTCATAGAGTCATTTTCGTAACATAAATGTCATTATTACATTATACATTATGTCATTGGAATATTATATGTAATTTTTCTCCTGCATGCTAGTACGTGGCTATCTCTGGCGTCCAAATTTTCCAGTCGGAACCAGGATGCTGGAAGCGACATCTCACTATGATCACCCATCTGACCGAACAGAAAGCTGCTTGACTGAGATACCAATTTCTTAGTTTTGTTTTGATTAATGCTACCATATAAATTTAAGAGCCATAAAATTGTAATTTGTAATATTTTTGATTAATTTCGTTGATTTTAGGATATATTTGTGACTAGCTGCGTCCCGCGGTGTTAGCATACTTCACTTTATCGGGAAAAAAGTAGCGTAAGTATCCAGAGTATAAACTACTCGTTGAGGCTCGAATGAGTAACAAGTATACAGACAAACTTTCGAATGTATACCATTTGTATGATTCTCTTCTGTAAATAAAGATAATAAAATATTTATTGATAGTAAGAAAATATAATACAAAGATACCAAGGAATAAACTTTTATTAACGTTTTGTATTAGGTTTTTATACGTACTAAAACTACTAATAGAAGTCTAAAAACTAATTTAATGTATTGGGTAATAAAATAACAAAGGTTACACACTCATAAAATCCTAAAAAGGAATCAATGAGTTACGAGAACAAGTCGTAGACAAAAATATCTTGGGATCGCTCCGATGCCAGGGTCAATACCAAGTTAGCTACGGAATCAAATCTAATAAACTCAAACTCAATTAGGACTCAAATATCGTTTGGATCTAGGCCACTATCTAGATATCTAGGCCACCTCTAATTCCATGCCTCAAAAGAATATGACAAATCTAACATGTCTCATACAACAATTATAAAATTGTCTGTGTGTGTTTGTAGACTATTATAAAAACCCTGAATATAGACACGCGACACTTTTGCAAACAATATAATTATGACTAACTTCTTGCTTATTGCTAAATAGTTGCATTCAGGAATTTGATGGTAGTAAAAGTATAATAGGTTTGTTGTTTTTTTTTTTTTTTTTTTTTTTTTTTATGTGAATGAATGATGGAACGAACTGAGGGCCCACCTGATGGTAAGTGGTGACCCTCGCCCATGACAACAGCAATGCGCGCGACTCAGTATGAGATCCAAATCTTTACTGAGTCGCACTCATCCTACTGCGTCCATCACCCGAGACGGGGATGATATGTCTCATGCGCATGTGATTTCACCGGCAGCCACACCCTTCCACCGGAACACAGTAATGCAACCACTACTGTTTGGCGGCAGATTCCAGATGTGATGGCAGTACCTCTCCGGACGAACTTGGCACAGGTTCTACTGCTACTTTTGGTTGCTCCTTTAGCACCACCCAGGGGGTACGTGTAGGGAATCAAAGGGTACACACCTACGGACGCGAGCAACTGGACCCCCCAAAAATTAGTATTGCGAGTTGAGCTTATTTTCCGGTTTTCACTAATTTACACTTTTTTACAGTTACTAAAACATATTCAAATATTTTATTCCTGCCTGTGTATTTGTAACACAAATGTTTTTCTCTTTCTATTTACAATATTTCATTTTGGAAGGGAATTCATTATGTATCAATTTTGATAAAGTAAATTTGGTTACCTTCTTGGTTAAGGAATTAGAAAGCTAAGTCAGTAGCGAGTCCTAGGTCCGTCCGGGGCTAACTTTGTGCGGTGAGAAGGCCTCCTACACGGCTTATCCACTACTATAACTAAGACCGACATCTTTACATGCCCTCCGAAGCACAAAAGCGTTTAGTTCAAATGCCACTTAACGGTCACCCATCCAAATACTGACTGGGCGGAAAGTTTTTTAATTTAAATGATCCGTAAAGAACATCTAAGCAATTTTTGCCATGAGCGCTTTGTAAAATCATATAATTAAGTTCCTATAACCGTATACATAAAGAAAAGTTAGTCTATAAGGGCATTATACAATACCCGATCTATGCATAATCTCAATATGAATTATGCAATTAATTCTAAGTGCAGAGATCAAAAACAACTTTTCCAACGCTAGGTTACCGGAGGTCAAGGTGCCAATAATTTTTCTACGAGTGAGCATCACCCATAACCTTTGAAATTGGTGTTTCAGCTTCTTCTAAACCACGCAATGGATTTTAGTACGGTTTTCAGTATCAAAAGTAGACTGTGTTAATCCAGGATATAAGCTATCCTGGTGCCGAATTTCATCCAAATCCGTTGAGTCGTTTCAGCGTAAAGGTGATACAAACATACACACACGCATACATACAAACTTTATAATAATATAAGTAAGATACATGTATATTATTGCGGAAAAGATCCAATTATTTTATTGATTCGTAAAAATTACATTGCTATTTAATTCTCGTAAAATTTAACCTTACGAGATAAATCAACTTGTTGTACGGAACTATATTATAACCAACATACAACATGCAGTCGAACATAGAACCTTCTTTTTTAAGTTGGTGAAAAATTAATATCCTAATTAAACATTGTAGTGAGGAGATCGTGCCCAGCTTTCGGAGGTTCGGAGGTGGCTCGAAATCTCTAGACACCACAGTTGGTCCCACCCCCTCCACACACCCTCCTAACGCACCTAAGTATGGGAGCAATATGGTCCCCCTAAATACATACATATTGAATAATAAGTAATAATACATATACAATATATTGGTCATTATTGTCCGCGTAGAAATGAGTTCCATTCCAAGATTGGTTGTAAAGCTTAATTACGTAGAGGCGATAGAGTCGTAAACTTAATTGGTTATGCATAACTGCACAAAGGTAATAGTATTCTTTGATTAATAGATTTTGCTGGTTAAAACGGTAATCGATGATGATACACTAGTCAATTTATAATTTTTTTAGTTATTTTATTTTAAAATAAAAGACTAGTATTAGATTTCAAATTGGTATGGTTTTTGTGACAGTAAAATGCTACTAGCATTCCAATGATAATATTTTTCATTATTTGCTAGGCAATCTTTTTACACATTTCAGTGAAAATTTGAAGTTAAAAAGTTACAGACCAGACACAGGTTTCAAGATAGGACAGGTAGACGTTTTTGCGTTAGAAATAGAATTTCTTTTACTATCCGAGTACGGAAATATACTATAGGAAAATTATTACATAGCAAGACAACTAAACTTTGAGGTTAAGGTATTAATACTGGTTACAAAACTAACTTAAACTAGATCAAAAGTTGAGTAAAATTTAATTACAACAATTCTAACGGATTTGTTAAATGTTTAACAATCACAAAACCATCAAGTGCAGCAAGAGGAAGCGCGTTGAACTCTTTTGTACTGAGATATCAACAAAAGTAAAATAAAAAAAAATACGTAAACGTAAAAATAATCGACCGATTTTAGAAAGAAAAAAAGAAAAATATTTTGTGTGCCACTAGGCTTACAATATGACAACATAATAATTATAAAAGTTATAAAAAAAATACAAAAGCTGTGTCTGCTAGGTTACTAGCAGACACAAAAAGGACTCTGACTCAGCATGTTGATTGACTAGCAATCAACGCTGGTCTTCCGTCAGAATTATTTTAATCTGTCTCAGTTCCGTACAGCCACTTCTCTCAACAAGCGAGAGTGAAGAGGTGGTATTATATCACGGTAGCCCAATCCGCATTGATAGATGTCACATAACTTTCGAGTTTTTGGTTAGACATACCGGTTTCCTTACGATTATTTTTTTTAATTTATTTGTAATTTACTGGTTGTAGATTAACTTTAAAACTACATGTGCTTTTTCTGAGAATAAGTAGTATTGTGCACATAACATTTTCAAGCATTAAACCCATTGGACTCAACTATCCGGAATTGAACCAACGACCTTGATACTCCGAGCCACTGCGTGGTAGCGCTGTGTCTGTTAGTACGTTGTCTATCAACGAATTCTTTCAACTTCTGCTAAGTAAATTTGTAACCACAGATATTGTTATTATGCAAATAGGATATTTGTAATGCAGAGAACGAAAGTCCAGTGCGACCTATTAGTGCGCCTTTCACTCTTAGCAGTCGGGTATTTAAGCATTCTGTGGTTAAGTGAAAGTACATAGGTACGACCAAATGTATATTAAAAACACTAAAATTGAATGTTCTTGAATTGTGAATGTAAGATAAATGTCAATTTCAGTATATGAATATTAAAAAAGATGTTTAAAAATGACTCATCGAATTCAAGTTATTATTTATTACATTAATTATCATCTATTTAACATTATTTTGATGAGAATATTGAAAACAAAGTTTTAGTTGAATATATTCATTAAATAATTAGCATCTTAAGTTACAAATTACTTTCGAGGTCAAAAATAAACTTTATAGCCTTATTCGGGTTTTAATGAATATTATTGCTCTTTTTCAGAGTAAATCTCCATCACCGGAGTTGGCCCACACGAAAAGAAGAACGAGGCAAATTAATTTATGACTAAAAAGCCGGGACCAACATTTCAACCTGCACGGAAGCGTTCCGTTCAAATGCCATAAACGGTAACAGCCTTTACATTATTATAACGGTTATATATCATTGAGAATGGATTTTACATAGATTGTTACAATACATGAAGTTCGTTTAGTTAATGTAGCTAAATAAAGATACTTTCTGTTCAGCCTTTCTTACCAGAACGAAAATTATCCATATAAAAAAAAAAATAACAAAATTAGGGGGGTCTAGTTGCTCGCATTCGGAGTTTATACCCTCAGAGTCTACACGTACCCCCTGGGTAGTGCTACTTGGGTATACTCATACCTAGACTTCGGTCGCGAAGGATCTAAGGCGTATTATTGTTGTTATGGGCGGTGGTCACCACATATCAGGTGGGCCTTCAGCTCGTCCCGTCACTTTTGTTATTTAAAAAACCTTACATATTACAAAATTAGGAAAACCCCAATATTATCTTCACCTTTGTAACCACAGTCAGACATGTGGCCTTAAGCTACGTCTATTGTTCATGGTCAATGAATTCACACGACTTGCCTCATTGGTGGCCGACGATATCTGGGACAAATCTCCATATTTTACTGTGTCGGACGCGAGGGAAATTTATGTGACGGGGTGTGGGTGACAAGACAAACCTAAAAGGTCAACGGATTTTAAATTGCAACACGTAAACAAAGCATTTAAGTATACTACCACAAAATAAACAGAAGATAAGGTATAGAAGAATACGAGAAAACATTAAAATAAATGGAGACTTTCTCGACGCTACCTTTCATCCAAAAATAAATTTCCTGACAAAATCTACCGCGGGCAAAGCTACTTACTAATAATAAATATAATATCTGTGGCATTTCACACAGCACATTTTTATGAATGTGATGAAACTTGCGGCCTATCTGATTTTAAGCAGTTACCGTCACCCATAAACAACAGTTGTACGACTCAGATCTGGCCTTACCGTATGAGAAGACCCAAGTCGCATCGCGTTGCGCTCATTACTTTGAAACGGAAAATTTCATGATGATCGGTTGAGTATTTAAGGCGTGAAAGCGTAACAAACAATCCAACTCTCATTCGCATTTATAATATTAGTTAGGATAGGTTACTGACAATTTTACCTTATACGAGTATTTCGAAACAAACCTATATATATTATGTATGAGAAGAAAGAGGCTAACAGCACACAATACAGGGAAGACTAGTCTAGGATCTAGCTAACATTCAAGACCACGTAACATTTTATTGTACTAATGCTAATATAAAATATTACTTCCTAGTTCTAAAACTTAAGTGTTTATAACCAGCAATCGATATGAATAAATAATTATTAATGTTACAATTTATTCACACATTATATTGTATAATTTTTTTATTGTACTACAAAATTAATACTATATTCAAAATAAATATTTAAAAAATCTAGTAAAAAATATATAAAACGGATAACCATAATACCAAGCGGTCGATGACTAGGGCTACATAGAGGAATCTCCTGACAATGCGTGCCGTGTGTAGTACCGCCTTTTGTATCGGGCCCTTTATACTCAACTCAACTCAAACTCATTTATTCCTTTAGATCTCAAGTATCGTTTGGACACGTCAAATTTTAATATTAAATGGGTATGGTGGCAGTACTTCCACAGTTTAGTACTACAGTTACAAATTGCAACTCTACTACATTCAAAGCAGATTAAAAACGCAGATAAAAATGTTCCCAATAAGTATATACCGGTGATGTGTGATTTAATAGCTTTCTTTCGTCTCTTTATCTATATAAGATTTCTTTTCCCAGCGCTTTTAATGAATGGTCTGAGCTTTATTGTCTCATGAATATAGTTATTGATTACTTTCTTTGAATAAATTATACTTTCACTGTATTACTATCGCTGCCTAGGGAAACCTAATGAAAGAGGTAAATGATAGATTTCAAAATCTTTACATACCTCCTTTCATCATTCTGACCTCTTTTTACCAAATTTAGAGGAGATAGGATTGCCATGTAAGTTAAGCAGAATAAATACCCAAAGTGATCATATGGAAGGGTTTGGGCGTTTGCGTCACTGAAGTAACAGGCGGAGATAATATAATATAATAATAATAAATAATAGAATAACTATTTATTAGATTTTTTTATAGAATAATAATAATTAATGAGATATTATCTGATGAGAGTTTCCTTTTAGGAGGTTGGTTTAAAGTTTTAATTTGTAAATGCGTCGTATTTATTACACCGGTTAAGTTCAATTCGGACACATGGGGGATCCGTGCCACCTCTTGAATTTTGTCTGCTTAGTTATGTTTGACTGAACCCTAATAAGTCATCAAAGAGCTTAAGTTTCCAGTTTAAACTTAATATGGTATTATAATGCACTTTTATGCGCTACTTGGGAATAGTCTATGTAAAATAGTTGTGATATAAGGACAGCCAGACAGACACGACGAAACTATTAGAGTACATGTTGTTTTAAACCAAAAAAATATGCAAGCGATTTGAGAAGCCTTCTTAAGTCGGTTAAAGAACTCGATAAAACGTCGTTTCCTAACTTCTTTCTAAATTTATTTAATTTCCTTATGTGTATAGCGTAGTATAACCAACTTGTTTTTACCTACATTTTTGAATTCTCCATTTCGTAACTATTTCCATCAAATTTAATATTCAGAACGAATTCTAAATGTTAATAGGCACTCTCAAACCGAACAAATAATGCATGGTACATAGAAATATGATCATACAGACAGATACAGACATAGAAATACCGTAGAAATGCAGTTTAGAACAAAATCTCTGTCACAGCATGATGTGTTTTAAGTATGTGACAGTACAACCTTACTGCTTTTAAGTACACTGATATCCAAAACTATTATTGACTTCAATTTGTTATTGTCACAGATAAACATGATAGTTAACAAGTATATGACTTGTTAATGTCTTGTATAGACTTGTAAATTATGACTATTTTGCGTCCTGATTTGTAAATAACAAGATACAATATAACAATCCTAATACAATACGTAACAAGTAACAAATTGAAATATCGAGAATACCACCCCAAAACCGGGATCTCTTATTTTTCGCTAATGCAAATTGAGCAGCTCTCCACCCGGTTAATATATTTAGTTAATACTAGCTGACCGGGCCACGCGTTGCTGTGGCTAACGTTTTTGTCATATGATATTATAATTTGCAATAAAATAATATTGCGATCATAAATTGAGATGTGAGCTATCCTATCTTTCAAGTTGGATCAAACTGCACACGGTGTACAAATTTGATACACAAAATCGGTTATTGTGATTCAACCATGATAGCTAGATACAATATATGTTCTCGCGGACTTTTTTGTAGGTCTTAATGGGATCTACAAACCCGTAGTACATCATTTTGTTCTATTGTCAAAAGTTTTTGCAGCGCACGCAAAAATAGGTTTTCGATTTTACACCTTGTGTTACAAAATAGCAATTTACGTACGGATCCCTAATTTTGAAAAAAAAAAAACAGCCTTCCTCGATAAATGGACTACCCAACACTGAAAGAATCATTCAAATCAGACCAGTAGTTCCAGAGATTAGCGCGTTCAAACAAACAAACAATCAAACAAACAAACTCTGCAGCCTTATAATATTAGTATAGATTAGATTGGTAACCGTTTAGTGAACTTCCGTTCGTCCGTTTCTGAGACACTCAGAAATTTTTTCCAGTGCATGTAAATTTCAGTTTTGTCTAGTGCATGCCCTGACTTAAAACTTAAAGGAATAAATATATAAGTTCTCGAATTTAGCTCGAATTCAAAGTTCGTGCTACACATTCGATAAAACAATAGATTAAAATGAAATCAGTCTATAGGTCTCATAGCTGTCGGCCTGCCTGTAATTAGGGGGAAATGCGTGCTGGTTATTGGAGCGGTCTGTGTAACTGCGCGCAAAATGTCAGCTTATCGGCTGGGGCGTTTCATTGGTTGATGTCCGTGACCACTGTCTGGGTCAAGTATAACAACTGTCTTTGGAAAATTATATGTCGATCACGAGTTAATACTTTTTAGGGTTTCGTGCCAAAAAAAGAAAGTCTTTAGAGGAATGTCTCTTATCAAACTAATCCTACTAATATTATAAACGCGAAAGTTTTGATCCTACAATATATTACGAGTATTCATACATCAATAAGTTGTATCGCGCTGAAAGTTTCACAGAATTTGAGACGGATGTTCTAACATATCACAATTTTTTCAACTGCTTGTCTTTTCACGTAATTACGAATAATACGGAATTGTCACGCTACGGTTATTAGGGAACTCAAAATACTGTTATGAAATGTAAAGACATTTTAACAAGGTTGATAAAAACTTACAAAAACAATGAAACAAGTGAGAGGTGCGAATGGATAAAGTGATGAGTCTGTCCTTGCGTTTGTTCGCGTGTTCTCGCTAAATGTGTCGCGTACTTGCTGTAATGTGTGAATTTACTTACTTTCACAATAGGACACAGCGCGAGCAAACGCAGTGGGGTGTTTGCTTTGGTTATTTCCTTATGTTACAAAAATGTCGATATGATATTAAGATACATCTGATTTTGAGTGATTAACCCCTTCCATAACAAAAGCAATACGATATATCGTATTACGGTCCTCCTTGTCCGTAAGTCCGTATAAAAAGACAAGTCGCATCGCCCGTGACCCGAGACGTAAAGTTTCTTTTCATGGGACATTTACCGGAACACAGCAATGCGTGTACCAATTTGCATCATAATTCCAGGTGTGACAGCAGTTCTTTTATTTGCGTTGGTCATTTCAAACCACGCGAGAGACATGGGCTCTGAGTGTACTCACCTATGGATGCGAGCATCATGGACACTATAATTGTTTTCTGAACGGACACTTTGAATGTGTTTCAACCGGGGCTACTGATAATGACGCAAACACCTAAATGTTATCAATTAATATTGATTTTATAATATTAATGTTATCAACTAGGAAACTAGGACCTAACCTAGGACTAAACCAAGGATTGAATGATACGATCCATAAGTGCAGTGACAGAACAGTGGCTTTCCTTCATGCTAAACTAACTGGAAATATTATTCTACAAGGCGCGATCACGATTGTAGTAGCAGTAGAACTTGTGCCAAGTTCGTCCGGAGAGGTACTGCCACCACATCTGGAACTGCCGCCAAGCAGTAGTGGTTGCATTACAGTGTTCCGGTGGAAGAGTGTGGCTGCCGGTGAAATCACATGCGCATGAGACGTATCATCCCCGTCTCGGGTGATGGACGCAGCAGGATGAGTGCGACTCACTGTAAGACCCAAATCGTATATTGAGTCGCATTACTGTTGTCATGGGCGAGGGTCACCACTTACCATCAGGTGGGCCCTCAGCTCGTTCCGTCACAAATTCACATTAAAAAAAAATCGGGTCGTAAGGGTTCTAAAGAGTCATCTTCATCGGTCCGCTGATGTCCATCAGGCCTCTAAATAGTAAATTCGTAATTTCGACAGCCATTTTGTTTTGTCTTCATCCTTAGAATGCCTCTATGTGTTATCTTTGTTCGAGACAGAATTTACGTACCTGTAACAATAAAAACAAAGTTACAACCCTCTTAAATTGTTTCTGTCTGTTTGAAGAGCATTAATATTACCAGTCGATCAGTATTTTGATGTCTGACGAGCGCAATGTTACGACTTAGGTACCTAGTATTTGATAAAGGCAAAGGACGATATAGCAATTTAGTCGCTTTATTCAAATAAACTAAGTGATAGTGATAATGCATACCAACACTAGGTTTTACCCGCATCTTTATTTTCCGATGAAAAGTATCTAGATTGTGCTATCAAGTACAGTGATCATCTTTATTAAAAGGTGATCCAAATCAGTTCAGTTGTATTAGCATGATAGAGTGACGGCATGAAAAAGTGACCAAACATACATTTTCATTTACTCGTATAACATAGTGCCTTTACTTCATTTCTCACACTGTGGCAAGTATTTCGGTGTAGATCTCATGTCAATATACGAGAATGTTCAGTATGTAAAGTGTAAACAATCCTGACATTGACTTTCGCTTGTTCAACAAGCTTGTTAACAATAATCAAAGCGTAGAAAGAGAGCAAACAACTGAATGACTGTGACGTTTTTTAACACACTTAAAAAAGGAGGATGTTCTCATTCGGCTATTTATGGTTTTTTGTATGTTTGTTACAAAATATATACCTCCGGGTTGGTCTTATAATTAATAATAAAAGTATAGAAGTTATTTATTCTTTTTTGAAAATTCTTTAGAATAAGTCCTCCATTTTCGTCTTAGGAAGTATAGCGGTTCTTGCCTAAATAGGACGAATTTGACTTGGAATTCAATATTATCAGATTACGAAAGCCAGCGTATTTTAGCCATAAAATTCCCCAGTATCCCATCCCATTATTGTAATAATATAAGCTAATCAGGTCAGGTCATCAAATATCGATAACCAAAAATCTCACGTTATTCAAACCTCCGTCTTAAAGGTTAAACCTTTATATTATTAAACAGACAGTATCTTGCATCTATAAATTTGTTAAGCAAGAGCTATGATAACTAATTCTACCCGCATCTCATCCTGCAATTTTATCAAATGACACCGACAAACAATAGTAAAGTAGACACACAAAACATATTATTTTGTGGTCACAAAAATTTTCGTCATCAAAATTGTGCAATTTCCATTGGCCAACGTGATCAATAGTTTAGCATCTAATATGTCAACTGCAGAGGTCAGTTTCGCAAGAGACGATATCGTTATTAGTTTATGATGCTAATAGAAGGGGCTAGGTTTTAGGGTTCCGTATATAATGATTAAACAGAACCCTGTTACGGAGTTTAGGACTCCTGTCTGTCATTTTTAATAATATATAATAGCTCTTAGTACCTTTAAACCCGCAATAAGTATATTAAATAAAAAAAAATCTCAAAATGTACACCTCTATTATGGCGGTATGTATTTTATAAAAAAAACTAACTGTACCCGCGATTTCGTCCGCGGGTCAACAATAACAACTTTTTTTTGCGAAGCCCTAATTAGTTTCTTCTTTACTATTATAAAATAAGTAACTCCTTATAACATCAGCTATAAGCCAGTGAAAGTGCCGTCAAAATCGGTCCTGCCGTTTCGGAGATTAGCCGGAACAAACAGACTGACAAAAAAAAAATTAAATTATTTTTTGTTATAAGTGCGGTATATACTCTCAAATGCATTTAGTAAAAAGCGGTTGTTTTGACATTACAAAAAGACACTTAAGATATATTTATTTGTATCGATAAAAAATATTAAGGGCTCAACATACTATGAATCTATCGGTGAAAGAATCTGAAATGGACTGGGCCGATTTTTTATAGATTTGTGACTTATGAGAGATGACGAAAGTTTTATTAATTAATTATTTGATGCCTATCGTTATGGACAGGTTTGGTATGTTACCGTAACCCCATATTTAATCGACTGTTGACATAAAAGGCATTTAATATGCAAGTTACAAAAGAGTTTAATTTAAACCAAGTTTACTGCTGCTGCTGCTTTGAGCCGTTATACTCGAAGATACAAGTAGGAAGTAAGCAACGTTTGACTAACTAGCACGTTAATGAAATATACAAAGAACTTCGTCGGGACGAATATAGCATAAATCAAAAAATCATGGAAATTTCACACCAGATCCATTCCCAAACTAATCGTAGCTATTATGGAAACTAGATAACTGATAGAATACTTAATGGTACTTTTTTTTGGTAAATACACAATGCATACACCTCGACACAGAACAAACATCTATGTTCGTCACACAAATGCTAGGGTGGGACTCATACCCACGACCTACAGCACATATTAAATAATAAGCAGAGCTACTAACAACGGAACTACTACAGATAACTAAATAGACGATAATATACAAACTCAAGCCTAATTCTCGCTAGGTATTATAATTCTCACAATATCTCACTCACTCGTATCAGCCTCTAATGTTTTCTCTAATGAACTTTAGAGAACACCGACCTACTCTCGATAATTGAAAGTGAATCTACCACGGGAGCCCAATCCGGATTGGTAGATGTCACATGTCTTTGTAATTGGTTCTAAGACATGCCGGTTTCCTCACGATGTTTTCCTTCACCGTTTCGAGAGCGTGGTATTGCGCACATATCACATATATTTCCATATCTCAGTCAGTCATATGTAATTCCACGCACCAGTAATACAGGGTCACACAGAACGTGTCGTGTGTGTGCCGCGATCAGCGACGCGTTTCGTATATAATTACCGAGAGTCAATATGAAACACGTCGCGTGCAATTCTGATAGTATTTTCTATTTGTCACTTTTCCTAGCGCCGACTCGTCAGGGAAATGGCTCATAATTAATCAGCAATATTCATTGAATTCTTTATAGATCTGCATGAAAGTGTTTTTTGTGACGAAAGTTGCACCCTATGTTCAGTTACTAGTATAGTATTATTATATCTGTGGTTCAGTGGTCAACTCTGGGACAGTTGACAGCAGGTCTCTTATGTAATAATAAATATTCATGGAAATTTCACACCAACATTTTTTGTTGTAGACTAATTTTATTTCATATTTGTTCGTTTTATGTACTTGCTAAGATTATGATGTATTTTTATTTATATGTGTAAAAACATTTCATCCAAGTGTATTTATATTATATTATTATTAAATGAACAATTGTTTTTGATTTTGAGTCACTTGCATTGCATCAAGCCCTTATAACAAATATGCACAACGGAATAAGAAAGAAGACATAAGAAAACACAAGAAAAAGGAATCGTAATGCATAGTATGAATATTAAACACTCGGTGCCACATAAACTGGTGTATTACAAAACAATTAGTACCAAACAAACCAAAAACTTTCAAAAAGTAAAAGTCTAAAGTAAAGTAAAAATTCTTTCCGAAAACAAAACGCTCAATGCTTTCTCCGTATGTGTGTAAAGTGCATAATTATCGAACGTTGTTTACAATTTCTCAATTTTTTGTGATATTTCGGATATAAGTAGACATTAAACATACGTTTTAGAAAGCAGACGACTTTAACGCAAATTCATGCAAACTGGTGTTTGATAATGAGTGGTGTTCTATTTTGCCTTTGGATACTGAAAGCGTTCAGTACTCAATATTATTGTTAGGTACAAGTATATACAATTTCGGAGATTTGCCGGAACAAACAGAGAGAAAAACAAAAATTTCAAAAAAAAAATTTTTTTTGTTGTGTATCGTTTATTCTTTCAAACGCATTTAGTAAAACAACTGTTATTATGACATTACAAACAGACACTTCAATTTTATTTATTTGTATGAATTACGTTTATTTCCATTGAAAGATAAATAATTATTCCATTGATAATACAATACATTACATACATACATACCAATCTCAACTGATAACCGCTTGTCGCATATGTTCCCTTGATGTTCTTAACCGATCATCTAAGTTAAGCAACTCTTCGCTCGGTCAATAGTTAGATGGGTGACCGTTTTGAGCTGCATTTGAACCGAGGGTGTTTCATGTTTCAAAAGGCACGTAAAGGTGTCCGCCCGGCTTTACAAGACAAAAAATCATGTCGGAAGGCTTTGCAGCTTGGCAACAACAGAGTTGGCCACTAAATCACGAAAGTAGAAAATTAGCAGTTGAAATCGTATATCTCTAGTGAAATCAAAAGTCGTTGTCACTAGGCCACTAGGCCGTAAGATTACTCTCAGTAATTCTATTAAGTTGTACAATTATGAGCGCAATTTAAAACAGTACCTAGGTTGCATAGGTCAATTGAAGTTTCATTTAGAAGTTGCAACGTAATTTTACCTTGCAACGTTCTAAATTGACGCAGTAGGTGCTACGGACGAATTGATAATTACATTGAGTCAAACTTTATTATCTTGTCCGATGTTATGAAAGCTTACAATAGTATTCATCACTTTTAACTTTTAACCATTAACCATGAATACACGAGAATTAGAAACTGTTTTGCCATGCGATCCGACTAGCACCCGGCGCCCTCTGGTTTCCGGGCCGGGGGGTGTTAAGTTGGCTACCGACGGCGCCGGCGGGCAGGGACCCCAGCTCCCGCCTCCAGCGCATGCTACTGGGAGGCAGAAGGAAGAAGGAGCAGAAACTACCGCAACCAGCACCCGTTCCTCGGCAAACCACCTCTCGTCTGGACCAGCTGCAGTGAAGAGGAGCAGGCCAAACCACAGGACCAGACGAAACAGGAGGGAGCGCTCGGTGCCTGAAACCGGTGGAGATGTGCTGGATGTTGGTCTGGATGCCGGGCGGCCCGCGCCTCCCGGCACCATATCGGTAGGTAGGAACAACGGAGGCCCGGGCCGACGAAACAACAAGGCGAGACGGGAGCGCAGGAAGCGGATCGCTCTGCTTGCCGAGCTGCACCGATGCCAGCAAATAGAGGGCGCGATTTACCGCGATGACGTTTCGGCAATTGCGCCAGCCGTCGCTGCGGTAATGACACGCCACACGTCAAACCCAGCAGCTACCTTTCCTTCTTCGTCTACACATCCTACATCGGTCTCGGATAAGGGAGCGGCCCCACCTGTTAAGGAGTCGGAGGCCAACCCTGACCAGATTACTGATGGCTGGATGACTGTGAGGAAAGGGGGCTCTGGGCACACCAAAACCATCTCGAAGGAGATGGAACCGGGGCCGTTGCAAACTTTGCAGAGGGAGATGGCAGCTCCCCAGCCCGAACACTTAGCCCGCCCACAAACTGAAAAAGGGAAGGGGAAGGGCAAAGGTAGACGGGCGGGTGGGGCGCCAGGTAACCGGAGCATAGACGCAGTCGCGGTCCCCGTGAACACGACCGAGAATGGGGGTGACAACGTCCGGAGCGCCAAGCGACAGCGGAGCACTGACCTGGTGTCTCCTTCGTCCGCAGCTGCGGACAAGAAAGTATGCCTGGAAGGTGGGACCGTTGCCGCTAACGCAAGGATGGAAGAGTGCCACCCTGCCCCGCCCACCCCCTCGGTAGATAAAAGAGACGAAGTGGTTGTCCAGGAAACTTACGCCAGGGCCACAAAGTCACACCTACGGGTTTTCATCATGGACAGATCTGGGATGCCCATGGAGGATGTCCATGCCCTTATAATGAGGAAAGAACTGGAGGAACACCACAAGAAGGAGTACCTCCAAAACATGGACAACCCTGATGCACCGGTGGCAGGCTTTACGCATCTGCTCCGCGCGGAGCGGGGAGGGCTCAGGACTGAGGCATGTGACGACTATTCGCTCACATGGCTCACCTCACTTGTTGAAACCCTTCCCGCTCTGTGGCAGGGATCAGGGGGATACAAAGTTGTTCCGGCGAGCGAAGTTCCCCGTTACTTAACGGGGAGAGTTTTCGTGCCGGACTTCTGGGAACGGGAGGCAGAGAAGCTAAGAGCTTATCTAGCGTATTGCAACCGTAAATGCAATTACAGAATAAGCTCTTGGCCGATCTTCGCTCACGAGTGCAGGAAATATCCCTCGACGGGGCAGGTCGACCACAGTATTGTGTTCGGCATACCGCCGGGCGAAGCCGCTGAAATAGCGTAAAGGGGCAGCCGCATACGATACAAGGTAGCGACTGTCCACGTAGAGATTAGAAAACCCAGGGCAGCGAGTGTTCGTCCGCCTGCTGAGAGTCCCGAATCCGCAGTACCCTGCAACAGCAGCGATACAGCGGAGGCGGGCCTTTCGGCGGGGGGACCACCAACCAGTCTGGGCAAATGGGAACTGTCGAGCGACGACATAGACCGACTCCTGGGTGAGGACGAAGAAGGCGGGGAGATCTCCGGTGGCTTGCTAGGCCTCAATCTCCAATCGCCGGTGCCACCCATGGACATGGACCGGCCAGTCTCGTCGCCCGAGGGTTCCCATAAGTCTTAAAGACCCCCCCCCCCAAGTATTTTTACAGAGCTTGAGCCAAAGGGATCTCGGGTTAACAAACACAATTCTAATACCCCATTGTCTATAGAAAATGGGGAAACAAATAGGTCAGTATCGCGTGCGCGTCACAAAATTGATATCATACAGGCCAACATCCAACACAGCGTCACTGGTTTCGCTGCACTTAGAAGAACTCTCGAAGAGCAACCCCACACCATAGCACTGGTCCAGGAGCCCTATATTGTCAGAGGAAGGGTAAGTTTTGAGGCTCTAAGAGGAAACGTTTTTATCCCACCAGTGCAAAACAAAATACGCACTCTAGTCTATGTGCCTAACAACCTAAAATCATCATTGGTGACTCACCTGTGTACAGACGACCTCACCGTGGTGAAGATAGAGACGGGACTTTCAGGTAAATACAACAATATCATAATAGCCTCGTCATACATGGATATCACAGCAGAGGTACCTCCAAGGGAGTTAGAAGAACTACTCCTCTACTGTAGAACCCAAAATATGGAATGCATAATAGGGTGCGACGCAAACGCGCACAGCACCGTCTGGGGTTGTCAAGACACAAACGATAGAGGCAAAGACCTTTTGGATTTCGTACTTCGACAAAACCTATGCATTCTAAACAGAGGGTCAGAGCCGACATTTGTCACCTCCCGGGCTAGGACTATAGTTGATATCACAATAGCAACAGATGCTATTGAAGAACAGGTCACAAACTGGCATGTAGCTGGCGATGAAGCATCATGCTCCGATCACAGGCGGATAAGATTTAGCCTCGAGACAGGAGAAATCAAACCCCGTACATATCGAAATCCAAAGAAAACCGACAGAACGAAATTTGTCGAAACTCTGGACAGAGAACTGGACCAACTCCAGGGGATAGTTAACTCAACAGAGCTGACACCACAGGAAATTGAAAAAGCACTACAGGCACTGGTCTCCTGCCTTAAAAGCAGTTACGAGAAATCGTGTCCACTCAGACAAGAGTGCAACAAGATTGCACACCGTAAAGACAGATGGTGGAACACAACCCTCACCAAACTGAGAAAGAAAGCAAGACATCACTTTAATAGGGCGATGAACACAAACGAAGAAAAGGACTGGGCAGACTATAGGATGGCCAGACTAAACTTCAAAAAGGAAATAAAAAGCAGTCGCACCAACTCATGGAGAAAGTACAGCAGCTCTATCTCCTCGCAGAACGAGACGGCACGCCTCAACAAAATTCTGTCGAAGGACACTAAAATAAAGTTGGGCTCACTCAAAAAACCTGACGGATCTTATACGACGACGGAAGAGGAACAATTCGAACTGTTGCTGAAAACGCACTTCCCGGATTGCACCTTGAGTAAAAACGTTGACTGGACAAACGAACCCTGCGATATACCCCAGATCGCGGACTGGAAACTGGCGGAGGCCATTGTAACAGTAGAAGCGCTAAACTGGGCTGTAAAAACCTTTGAACCATTTAAGGCAGCCGGCACGGATGGAATATTTCCAGCTTTACTTCAATGGAACCTTACAAAAATACAGACCCTACTAGCAAACATATTTAGGAGCTGTATAGCCTGGAAATATATCCCCTTTTCCTGGAGGGAAGTAAAAGTAGTATTCATTCCAAAACCAGGAAAGTCTGACTATACACAACCAAAAGCTTTCAGGCCCATAAGCCTGAGCTCTTTCCTTCTGAAAACACTGGAGAGACTATGCGACAGACATATTCGTAGCGGAGCCCTAGTCGACAATCCAGTAAACAGAAATCAACATGCCTATCAATCGGGTAAATCGACTGAAACAGCTCTCCACCAAGTAGTCCACAAGATTGAAGGTGCGCTAGAGGACAAGCAATCATGTCTAGTGACATTTATAGATATAGAGGGTGCTTTTGATAAGACCACTTTTCCGAGCATTGAAGAAAGCTTGAGACGAGTAGGGGTCGATAAAAATCTCAATAAATGGATAACACAAATGCTGTCCAATAGGGCAGCCCTAATCGAAAGCACAGAGGTATCAAGATGCTTAGTGACGAAAGGTTGCCCACAAGGAGGGGTACTATCCCCGCTCCTGTGGGTCCTAGTTGCAAATGATCTACTTGAATCGCTAAATAAAAATGGCATCCACACTGTTGGTTATGCCGACGACCTCGCGATCATGATCTCGGGGCTTTTTGAATCCACGCTTTGTGAAAAAATGCAGACAGCACTTCGCATCGTGGAAGACTGGTGTCACAAACACAGCCTATCTGTGAACCCCAGCAAAACGGAACTAGTTCTCTTCACCAGGAAAACGAAACTTCCAAACTTGGCTCTTCCCACACTTTTCGGAACCAAACTAAGCCTTTCTAAACAGGTGAAATATCTTGGAATATGGCTAGATAGCAAACTCTTATGGGGTAAGCAGCTAGACCATGTTGCAACCAAAGCCACAAATGTACTCTGGCAATGTAAGAGGTCGGTAGGCAGGGATTGGGGACTAAACCCCAAACTTTGCCTATGGATGTATACGGTCATGGTACGACCTGTAATCACATATGGTGCAGTGGTCTGGTGGCCAAGGACAAGGCTTGTCACCGCAACTGGCAGGCTGCAACAGCTCCAAAGGCTAGCTTGCTCACTCGTTACGGGATGTTATAAATCAACGCCAGCAGCAGCGCTAGAAATCATACTAGGTCTGACACCTCTTCATGTTCACATTCAACAGGAGGCTATGGCTGCAGCACTTAGAATAAAATCCACAAACCAATGGAAAGGAGATAGCAGGAAAACATCTCATTGCAAGATTTTAGACAAGGCTATAAGCATCATCCCCGAAGCTTCCAAAGGCACGGACAGAATTGCGGTGACGTATCTTGCAGACAAAAATTACACCTTGGGTAACAAGGAGCACAAGGGCATAAATATCACTTCAGAATACTCATCCATCATCCACATCTACACGGACGGAGCAAAACACAAAACCAGAGCGGGATGCGGCTTTTACTGCCCCGAAACTGGACTGTCGAGATCACAACCCCTTAACGAGACTGCCACGGCGTTTCAAGCTGAAACGTTGGGGCTACTACTCGCAGCTAGGGAAATAGAAAGATCATCGCTACTGAAAACACCTAAGGATGATTCGGACTGCGATGGGAGAACGTTGCTCAACTTTGTTACCGACAGTGCAGCACTTTTAAATGCACTGGAACGGTCTGATACGAGATCGCGATCTATCGCGGACTGCCACATAGCACTCAAGACCCTTGGGGAAAGGTTCGATGTCAGATTAACATGGACAAAGAGCCACAGCCGATGCCAGGGAAACGCTAAAGCCCACATCCTGGCGAAAGAGGGGGCCATGCTTGTTCCATCAAAGCTTGACATGGAGCTATCGCACCCGCCCACCAAGGAAATTAAAAACAGACTCAAAATTCACTCCGAAACGGAGCACGATAGGCTTTGGGAAAGCAGATCGGACT
Organism: Aplocera efformata; assembly: GCA_921293045.1. NCBI lineage: Eukaryota > Metazoa > Arthropoda > Insecta > Lepidoptera > Geometridae > Aplocera > Aplocera efformata. The sequence goes on from OV121057.1 coordinate 8,842,399, forward strand.
GCAAACATACGAAAACTATGTTCCCAAGCACTAATAAGAAAGCGACCAACACTTTGTTAAAAATGAAACGCGAGGACCTGCGGACGATGGTGGGCATCATCACAGGTCACTGCGAATTAAATCACCATCTATTTAAAATAGGGGCGACCGATAGCGCTCTGTGCAGAGGATGCATGCTGGAGGAGGAAACGGTGGAGCATGTAATCATACATTGCGCAGCCACCAAAGAAATCAGAGTAAAAACAGGCTTACAAAGACTGATAGGTTCTGATTCACCAGAGGAGACGCTGAAACAGTGCTGCCAACAACAACCCAGAGTCCTTCTCCGATATATAAAGGAGTTGGGATGGCTGGGGTAGGGTTTAGTTAACAACGGGGGACAATGCACAATACACCCCTATGCGGGACGTCAGTGCAGGCCTAGTCACCCCCACCCAGAATTAGAATTAGAATTAGAATAGTATTCATATACATTGATTACACATTGTGTATTTATTTCTTTTGTGCACGTTGTTGAAGTGGACTATACCCTGGTAGCTTTAGTAATCTTTTGGTTTGTATTGTTATCAAAAAAACCTTTTTTTTTAACTTGATTTGTACATAAATCCAATAAAAAAAATTGTATGTCTGTCTATCTGTTCCGAGTAGTCTCCGAAACGGCTGGACCTATTTTGACGGGACGTTCACTGACAAATAGCTGATGCTATATGGAATGGCTTATGCTACTTTTATTTCAGAATATACAAAAAATAATTAGGATTTCGCTCCAAAAAAACCACGAAGCACGGGAACATCAAGTTGATAATATATTTTTCGTCGGAATTAAAAATTTAACACCCACAAAAGAAGTTCTCTCTTTATCATATATAAATCTGAAGTGGGTAATTGCATTCGTTTCGGCTTGTTGGCAGGCCATGGTTGCTGATGAAACGTAATGAGCCTAATGCGAGACAAAGAGTTTCATAATGCCATAATGTTCAAAGGGGCAAGTAATGCCTAACTTTACCTCATTGAAAATTATTTAAACTGTAGACTTCGAAACCTCCATTATGCATCGCTTGCGATAGATTTGGTGACAAGTTAACGACGTATTGTATAAACGCAGGTCATAGTAGTCAGTAGGATATTTCGTTTTAATCTTAATCACACTTACATTGTAAAGACTGTGAAATTCTGAATTAACTTTACAACATCTGTTGGATCAGCTAGTCTACACAAATAAATAAAATTGAAGTGTCTGTTTGTAATTTGTAATGCCAAAATAATATGTATACAAAAACAAAGCAATTTATAAAATCTTTGTCTTTCTTTCTGGCCGTCTGTCTGTCTGTTTGTTCCGGCTTATATCCGAAACGGTTGGACCGATTTTGACGGAATTTCCACTTACAAGTAGATAATGTAACTTAGGTTACAAAGATTTTAGAAAATAAAAGAATTAGGGTTCCGCGCGAAACCGAAAGCGAACGCAACGATGTCGCTGAAAACTGCTAGTATTATATAAAATTTGTTAATAAAAAGTGGGTCCCTATATTATTGTATAAGTAAGTGCTCTACCATTCACTTAAAAATGACATAAGTAAATTCGATTCTCTGTTATTGCTATTAATCAAATTCAACCCTTCAGGTAATCTTCAGAGGGGGGTAATCTTATCTTAAATAATATTACGTACAAGTAACACACAGAAAGCATTCGATACGAAACTAGTTATGGGATAAAATAACTAGTTTCCCATACAAGCTGGGGTGATGTTTGAATTGCGCCCATTAACCTAATACATGAATAAAATCGTCTGTAAGATAGTAAAAACCTGTAATTTCACCGGCACACTGACCCTTCAACGGGAACTCTACTATCGACTGGTAGATGTCAGCAACTGGTTTTCTTGTGATGAAGACAAATCGATTGACATTTTGTACACAATCTGTCAAGGCGTTCAGAGTAAACCACCTCGCCTAATATCACATACTCCGCAATATATATATGACCATTTTAACTAGGGAACAGTTAGGTAAATCCCACAGTATACTTAACAGACTTCAAAAAATACTTTCTTGGGTCAATTTGGCTTTTTTTTCCTGTATTTTTTAACGGGTTTTTTTTCTCACAAAACATTTAATAAACTATTAAAGGTCAAAAATAGGGGATGAAAGGATTGAAGTTGGTTTGTTGGTTGTTTAAATCAGTATTTTTTGTGAAAAAACCACTCTTTCCAAAAGGGTAAAGAAAAAACTATTACACAGTATTCTGTCCACGTGTGTAACTACGAGAATCAGCCTATCACAGCGAACCGAACACATAGTGAGGCGTTTTTTTATATTTTCTTTTATACGAAGCTTTCGTTTTTCTACACGGCTAGATAAAAGTGACACTATATAACAAAATAAAAATACCATGCCATGCAAGAGCTTGTATTATTTGAGACGTGATAGATAGGAAACGGATATTCTCAGAAAATATTTAATATAAGAAACTATTAAACATTCAATCGGCGGTACGTATCCCTCGATGTGCTAATCCGCACTACTTCTTTACATTAATATTCAAGTTTTTGTACGAAAAACATGTTGAAGAAGCCTGTTCAGATTCGATTTAACCCCGGGGGAAAAATGCGTGAATTAATGTATGAATTCATTAACACATAAACGTTTCTATTAGAATTAATCCGATTGCAAATATCCTTCTACAATAACCTTAGTTGTGGTTTCTCAAACGGATATCACATTATCGTCAATCTTAATGTTATCGCTTCTACCCATGAAGAATATTTAAATGTGTTTATAACATATCATCGAAAAATTATAATGTTTTTCTAATTTAGCTGCAGAAAGTGGGACAAACAGAGGAGGTCGTCGCTGAGGTTATTACTATAGATGTAGGCAAGGCGTGGCAGGTTGCAAACGTAATCACCGCCTTTACTTTGCTACAAATAACAAACACTTGCAAACTGTACCACTACACTGCATTGCACTAAGATTCCGTATTGCAGGAAACATGGAAACAAACAAACACTTAATTTCAACAAACATCATGCTCATCACACAAATTGCTTCAACCGGGAATCGAAACCGAAATCCTCATTTCGCAGGCAAGGTTAGTATCAAATCAGCTAAGAAGCCACCCCATGAAATAAAAAAAACAATCATCCAAATCCACAATTGGCGGTGATATCGAGTAAAAAACATTCAAACAAAAAAAATCGAGTTGAGAACTTTTGAAATCGGTCAAAATCAAAACGAGTTTTCATTCCAAGGTCACATAAACAAATCTAGGGTCCTTGACCCATTTGCACTAACAAGATACCAACCTTAGGTAGTAAAAACCAGTGTGATCGCTACTAGTTCAATTAATTCATTCAATAGTAGCAATTGTGGGTCAAAATTGGTCACCCGGACGCCTTGAATGAGTATTTGGTAAAATATATTATATTTTACCCAATGTTGACGTAACCTTCTCATGTTGCCTAGCACTAAAAATGTAGTTTGATTTAGTTTAGCCGACGGTCGGACAAGGTTACGCCTTCTACTCTGTTACATTTTATGGATACTAAATACCAGTTTATCATTGCTTGTTTATGGTAAAATTGAAATGAGAACAGTGTAATTCGAGTTAAATGCCTTAGGCGAATTGAAAGTATCATCATCCGTGCTTAGGAGGGCACGTTAAGATGTTGGTCCGGGCTTTACTAGTAGATGACCATGCAGAGGCCTCCAAACTCTGACACTAGGGTTGGGCACTTTCTTGTAAGATTAAAAAGAAAATGCATTACGTTATGCATCACATAACGTAATGCATTTTCTTTTTAATTTATTATTAAAAACTTCAAATACAGAGTTGCTTAAATCAAATGTATCGTACATTTGAATTAAGCAAGACTTACTGTATTTTGGTATTTTAGTTAAGGCATATGTTCTAACTATGTGAATTTAGCGTAAAAAACTCAAGATAGAGAAGAAAATGAAAAATAAAGTTGATAAAATTGTAGATTTTTTTTATTTGAAGATGGATTATGTTTGAAACGTTACTATGAAGAGCAAGTTGAAGAAGTCGCATCGTTGAGTGAAATTACAGGCACTTGAAGCGTAATAACCCCATCTCCGAAAAAAATAGTTAATAAGAAATAATTATTATATCTTTTTTTATATTTCCTCAATTGAAAAAAACCAACAAGTTATCTATCTATTAAGTTATTTATCTAATACAATGTTCAACACAAACGGACAAGTAATAAAATCGTGTGACCACTGCATGCCAAACCGAAGATATAACGGGACCATGATCCCTTAAACCGAAGGCCGATCCGGTTGCATCTGTGTCACAGTTGTATCGCATACCTGCCATTCAAATCATCACAGGTATGAAAGGCATTCAAGATTTTTTTTATCAAACTGTTATATGTTTTATCTGCTTACATTTTTCTAACAGCACAGCATGTTTCCTTGATTATTTTCATACAATATATTAATAAAACTTGTTATGGTCTACTTAAAAAACTAACCATCAGATGTTCCCTCCCCCAAGGAGTTTTTACCATAGAGCAATCAAAGTATTTTATGATTTGTCCAACGCATTGTGGGCACGCTTGGAGCCCGTGGAAGGTCTAAGAGGTGATGGCGGGACAAGTTAGACTCCTACTACCAAAGTAGGAACACCAGTGCACTGAACTGAGAAGAGTGGAAAGTAAGCCTTTGCCTTGTAGTAAGACACAATTGCTGAATACTAAAAATAAAATAAACAATATCTGTAAGCCTTTTATTATAAGCTTATAAACAAACAAACATGAAAACGTTTCGCTAGCCACTGTTTTTGTAGCCATGTCTCTTGCGCGTTTCAACTGTCGAAAATGTGTTGCGCTAAATGTTTGCTTTAGGTTAGCAACAGTTTTGAAAATAACAACTCGCTCAGGAGACAGCAACGAAAGATTGGTATTTAAAATCTATGGTAGTAACGAATATCTAGAATATTCTTCTACATCTTTGCACAAAAAATATGTTTAATATTATCCGTTGGAAATATTGGTTTGTATAGCTCAGGTGACAAAGTGACTCCATACCGTTATGATTGGAGTCAATCCGCAGGAAATGACGGCGGCACGGTAAGGTCAACATGCTGCAAAACGCGTATATGGTAAGGTTGTGAACTATTTTGAAAATTAAGAAATACGCTTGTTTTCAGATATCATATAGAGTACCTATTTTTTAATAATTCCCATTATTTTATTCAAACAACTTTAAACAACTTTAACACACTCCTACCTTTGCACTAGGATTACCTATACCTAATACTCCTTACTTACGTTATAGTATATCTAATTAACATATATCAATAAAATTTATATAATTACTAGGTTTATCATAATTACCCTAAAGCTTCATCATGAATTTCATGTAGTTTTTGAGTTTATCGCGTCGGGGGACATTGTTTTATATGATAGATTCAATAAAAGGGTCAGATCGGAAGATTTTAAAAGCAACTAGCAATTTATCCACGAACGCTGTATACCGAGAACCATTAACCATCGATCATTTTTATAATGCCATATAAAAAAAAAAATTACGAACGGCGACCCAAAATTTACTAATAGTACTTCATGGCTGACAAACGTGAGTTTCCATAGCTTACTATGCAAAAGTGAATAGAGTTCCATTTTATTTCGATTTTTATCGATCGATAAGTCCATAATCGGATCGCAGCTGTGGGGACCAATGGAAATGAATGATGAATGGACATTATCAATAAGTTCGCTGACATAATACCATTGATAATCAGCGATTACATAGTTCAGTCCAGCCTGCAATCGCGTGGGAGATTATTGTCAACAAATCGAATCGATCGACTGTGGTGACGATCGGATATTTCGGTGTTCATTTGAAATATAAAGAGCATTTAAGCATTTGATGTAGTTAAAATACAAATTGTGAATCTATTGCATTGCTAGTGCTCTATTGAGCCCCAGAAATGGTTATGGAAGGAGTCATTTCAAACCAACACTGCACGTAATTGTTTCTTTCGCTACTGTTTTTATACTATTTTTATATATTACCTTGTTTTTATACCATTGAAGTGACGGGACCTGAGGGTAAGTGGTTACCTCCGTCCATAACAACAGCAATACGACCTAGGGCCTGTGACCCAAGCTGCTTCCCATTGCACCCATCACCCGAAAGGAGGATGTTGCGTCTCTTACAAGTGCATCACTGCTTGGCCGCAAATAACCAGATGTGAAGGCAGTACTTCTCCAGACGAAATAGGCACAAGTTTTACTGCTCCTTTAGCACCACCCAGGGAATACGTGTAGGAATTTAAAGGATGCCCCTCAAAGAATGTAAACATTTGATCATAGTTTAAATACAAATTGCGAATCTATTGAATTCTAATGGACTATTGAACGCCAGAAATGGGTATGGAGTCACCTCGGACCAACACTGCACATAATTGTTTCCCGCCACTGATTACCTCCTTCTTATTTTCGTGTGAGTAAGCGGCCAACTTTGGTGGTAACTTTAATAAGCTGTATTCTTATTTGAGCGTCATACCGATGCATGCAGCGACCGTGACCAGCCAGCAAATTCGTTATTTTCGCTGCCATTGCGTAATTTCACAAAAAATATGTGTAAGGTCGCACGGACTACGTTTCTCCCTGTTTCCCTTTGTTGTTGAATGGCTTCTAAAGAATACGGCTAGTGATCGCGAAATCAAATTCTATCCTAATCCTAGATATTTAAATTGTGGAAATAACAGGATAACAGAAGCGGGAGGTTTTTGAGGGGTCCGTGGTTCTAAAATAGGCAATCAGATAAGTATTACTACCAACTACCGCCAAGCATTACTGTGTTCCGGTGGAAGAGTGTAGTTGCCAGTGAAATGGCGCATGTAACTATCGTCGTCTCGGGTGACGATTCACATACTTCCGTCGAGGAAGACCTAAGTCTTATATTAGTGTAAGCACTTAACATCTCATTAATCTCATCTCATCAAAAAAACTCATTGGTGCACGTATGGGTTTGCGTGCGAGTCTGGGTTTGACAATACCAACTAAAACATTATTATGCACCATACAAACTTAACGACAAGTTGCATCAATGAAACAAAAGTAACAACAATCTTGTACATGTGAATGTATGGCTTGCAATAAAGAATTAAATAATCTTGAATTTACCAACAAGTTTGCTTCAGAAAACGGTAGGAGTTAAAATGAACACGTACACGGGGAAACCGGATGATTTGGTGATTAATTTATTGGCATCGACGGGACCACTTTCACTGTGAAAGCTGACGCCCAGACATGCATTAATAATATATATTAATACTCTTATATTATGTATAGAAAACACGCTTGCTCTGAATTTAGGTTAAGGTCGAGTGAATTTAGACCCGGCTTCTGAAAGAATTATGCATTTGGTTCAAGAGATACAAGACCTACAGAGGTAGGAAAGACGACACACAAAACAAACAAACATGCAAGAGCCGAAAACAAACTTCTTCAGGCCAGGCATAGAATCGGGATCCTTTTACAGATTTTAGGGATCCGTATTACCAAAATAAAAAATGGGACCCAGGATCACTTCGTTGTGCGTACCAGGAAAGGTTATGTCCTGAATTAGCACTTAGGCTACTTTTGCTCCCGGAATATCGCGGGTTGCTGCTAGTGATAAATAATAAGAACTATCTTAATTCAATTTTAAGGCGGTCTAAATGGCACTTAATTTTCCACATAAGTGGAAATTGACACTTACCTGTACTGGTAGGAACACTTGTTGATTTCGTCGCACCGCAAGAATTTTGTATACATCCAGAAGTCTTTTTCATTAAAATTACATAAAGATTACCTAAGATTTTCGCTAAAATCCTACACCTGTAATTAAGTAGTTGAAGAGCCTAATTAAATTCTGAACTGCTCTATTCGCGTGGTATTTTAATTATAATATCAATTAAAAGTCAAAACAAATTACTTGTAGACCGAGATAAGTATCTTTATTAATTTATACATAAATAGATACTTACCAATAAACACGGCCAGCAATAAAATGCACCCGAAGTAACGTGTTTGCATCATTTTAAAATCCAAATCCTAAAACACTTTCACCATTAAAATATTCACCTTTTCACATTACTTTCATAAAATCAAATAACACAATCAAACAACTTGATTTCACAAAACATTTCGTAAAATTAAAATCTCAATTTGAAGTCGTCGAAAATGCCGCCAATTTTTGACAGTTGTTTTTTTTTTTATTCGCGCACGGAAATCGTTCGCGTTCGAAAGTCAAACGGCAACTGCGCGCGCCGGCCAGTGAGACAGGTGGGCAACCATGAAATAACGAACCATGATAACCTGGCAAAGTGAAGAGTAATTAATTTGCAACTTGCTCTTTGCTAGTTACGGCTAATCTATTCTAGCGGGTTATTACCTGACAACCTCCATAATATCCAAATTATCGTTAGTGGGACTGTAAATATGAATCACACGCCACGTACCTACTCGTGGTAGGTGGTACCAACCAACCTACCAGGCAGTACCATGGGAATTATTATCCCGTATAAATTCTGCATTACCACAGGCTATTAAGTTTTGGAACTATGGTGTGCTGAGTTAAATTACGATTAGTGGTGAATTGGAACTCTGCGAGTGCGAGGAATCGCACTTGACTGATTTTTAAGGGTTCCGTACCCAAAGGGTAATACGGGACCCTATTACTATATGAGCCTGAGGCTCTCTTATATAAACGTGATTTTGATATTGATAACAGCAACAGGTACACGCTTGAAATATTCAGAGAATATTGAGTTATATTAAATTAAAATAAAATTAATATTTAAATGGGGCAGCCATACAACAAACATGATTTTTTTGCCATTTTTATTATGGTTTATATAATGGTGCGGAACCCTTCGTCTGCGAGTCTGACTAGCACTTGGCCGGTTTTTAATTCCTCGGATATCCGCCATTATTTACAAACATGAAGGTTGTTCTTGGGTCTTGGGTGTTTGTCTTGTGTTTCTGTATTTGTCCACGCCATCTGCGACACAGGGAATCCTAGTGCAGAGGTATGAGTGTGTATACGTTTATTTATTATTTATTTAATACGGGAACCCAGGAAGAGTTAAACAGACATTGTAAGAGTGAGTTTCCTTTACCTTTAGTACTTAGCCTAAAAATTTTAATGTTTGGTAGAAATATATACGATAGTGCCTGAGTAGATTTGCATTCTCCCTATTTCTCTTGTAGGCCGGTGTCCCTGCAGTGGGAATAGGAGGCAAGGAGGCTTAATGAGGCTTTTTCTAACCCTTTGGCGGAAAACATGAATTTATTTATGTGTGTAATGTGGGCTTGTCGGTTCCGAAGAGGGTATATTTGGTCACAAGTGAAAGTTCCAGAAACATTGAAAACACGGCGATTATGAAAATTAATTTGCTGAAGATTTTTAGATATATAAATGTTTCGTCTAGAAAATACCTAACCAAATATCAGATGTCACTTTTATTTTTTAATATTTCTATTACGATAGCGTTTTTGTAAGAAGTAGTGATTGCTGTGCCGTTGTTATGAGAATTATCGAAGAAAATATACCTAATCATTACGTTTGGCACTAATGAGCAAAGAATTATATTAACATCAAGTCCCATTAGGTCGTTCTATCACTCACTACACACATTGTGTGTTCTTAATATAATATTACTTTAGGAACAAAACTTTCATAATAATTTTCTTTCTTTTAAGTGACATCTGCAGGTTTTTCTAAAAACGAACACAAACTTTTATTCAGTTTCATTACCAAAGCATAGATGGCAGTGAGCAAGCGTTTACTTGTTATCTAGTCTGCTTTGTTGCATATAGATGGCAGTAGCATCATTTTTATTTATCAAACTTGCGAGAATGCCATCTTTGTATTAGTTTTATCGGGAAGTCAAATATCTGTTAATATCTATAAATAATACCCGCAATTAAATAATACTAGCATAATAGCAACTGTTAAATTTATAAAATTGTTGGCAACTCAGAACAACTGGTAATTTTAACAGGTATAATAAATATCGTCGATCATAGTAAAGAAATGGAGCTATAAATATTAAAAACTAGCTGCGCCCCACGGTGTTACACGTGGTTGGTCATCCCAAAGGAACACTGCACTTTTCTAGGATAAAAAGTAGCTTTTGTTTAAGTAGGTTTTAAGCTATCCTGGTACTAAATTTCATCCAAATCCGTTGAGCCGTGCAGGAGCAAAAATTATACACGTACATACATACTGTTTGTTTTTTGCTCCTTGACAGCTTTACATACTTGACACAAATTTTTTGTGGCACAAGTTCTTCTTTTTCTTCTTATTTTTGGCTTTTGGCACAAATTCTACTGCTACAGTTAGAGTGACAGCCATCAAACTGTTTATTTCAAGTCGTTCAGAAACAACAACTAAGATTTTCGTTAGGCTTGACGATTGCAACCCTGGTGTGGGCAACTAAACGCAGCTTGACATGGTAGTTTATTAATTTTCTTAGAATAAGTAATATTTTTAAAAATAATTACTGATTGTTTCTGTTGCTTAGATATTATTTGAAAAAGCCCTCATAGATTTACTACGTCACGTTATGCCAAAAACGTGTGAGCATCATAGCTACAAAGTTGCTCCGCGAACGCCCTAAAGAAAGACGTTCCGAACGAAAGTTCGTCAGTTTGTCAGTTTCTACGTCGTCCGTTGGCAGTGAACGGAACGAAGTGTCGTCGTATAGATCGCTCGCTGGCTGAAAATAGTGAATCAAAGTATGAGTTTTCAAAATATGTTCGAATAAAAAGTGTAAAAGTGAGTGACTGTCATCTAGCAAGATGGTTGATGACGTGAAAGATATTATTGAAACCGCTGAAAGTAAAGGTATACGTGCAATTATATTTGGAAATGTGTTGTTCTAGTGTTAAAAATGTGATTGAAAATTTGTCTAACCCTAAACCGTGTCGTGGCCCCCACGTCGTGGATTCGTGCACTGCTTTCGTTGATGTCCGCAGTGATACCGCTGTGGATGTCCTGTGCTTTGTTTTTTACTTAAATTGGGATGTCTTTTCGCGTCGTGGTATGTTCTATTTATAGCAAAACGCCTGCCAGACGGTATGTGCTTGAGAATGTGTTCAAAAATGTTAGGTAGTTGCTCCCTGTCTGATGTCATTTGACGGATTACACTACAAACTAAATCGCTTATATTTTTCCTTCTATTATTGTTTTACGGTTTTCTTATTGAGAAACAAATAGTAGATTTCCTCTAATGACGTATCTGTTTACCATATGTGAGCAACACTGTATTATCTTGACTCAGTGGATGATTAGCAACTTTTCTGATGGAACTATTTTGTATACAATCTTATTCTGTTCATTCTTGTACATGGGCTCAATTTCCAGTCATATCTTATCAGAGCTGTGTATTATATACCAAAATTCAGTGTATTTAGTGAAAATTTAGCATCTATCGGTGAGTTTGATAAAACGTATATTATATAGATGATAATGTTTACTTCAGTATTATGCCGTACTAAATGGATAAAATTGATAAACAATACTATTAAAGAAAATTCTAGAGAGACTTCAATGATGATGTATTTTTGCAGAAAATATGCACCATATTTTCTTCGAATTCCTGTTTCCACTGTCTAATTGGTCATGCCCCCAGTTGTGGCACTTTTACACAAGACTGTTTATGTTGTGAATCTGTGTGAGTCTGCCGCAGATTATTAGTTATGGGGAATGAGTGGTATAAGCGTTATTCCTGTGGCATATTTTCAGTTGTTACAATTACTCAAAACTGATACTTAAAAACCTTTTAATAAAATGACATTTTCCATTTCATAAGTGATTTCATCTTAGAAAAACTGCATGTAGGTGTTAAATATCATATGGCCAAATTAGTGTCAATGGTGACGACACATTTTTATTGTCATTGGATTAGCTTTTCAAGCATAAAAGATGAGCATATATTTATTATAATGTCTGGTATGTGTGTGGAAGTTGAGTATCCTTGCATAATTAGTAATTTTTATTATGGCTCCATTTTTTAGTCTATGTAATATCAATGGATAGGGGTCAATGCACAATGCTATGTGAGATGTCAGTGCAGGCCTTGTCACCCTCTGTAAGAATAAGAGTTTAGGGGTCCTGGTTTAACGCTCAGCCTAAGGCAAACTTTGTGTGATGAGCTGTGTCTATGCCCCATACAATCACACAGGAAATCTTAGTGCAGAGGTATGAGTGTGTTTGCATTAGGTAAGTAATTATAATAAAATAAACTCAACATTCTAAACAACTTGTGTCAAAGTCAAAATACTTTATTTCCATTGAATTCTTAAAAAATTACCTAGTAATGTCACTTTGTTACATATAAATATGTACCTAGATGATCATGCATTCTTATTATGATTCTGGGTGGAGGTGGGATTGCACTGAAATCCAATGTAGGGGTATTTTGTGCATTGTCGTCTATTCTTAACTAAGTCCGACCCCAGCCAGCCTGTCAACTCTTTGAAAGACTCTGGGTTGTTGGCAGCACTATTTCAGTGTTTGCTGTGGTGTGTTAGTGTAAAATTTTGAAAACCGGTTTTAACTGAATTCTTCTGCCGCTATGCAATGTATGGCAACATGTTCTAGCATTTCCTCCTATAACATGCATCCTTGCACAGACCACTATGGTTACCCCCATTTTAAATAGATGGTGGTTTGCAGTGACCTGGGAGGAGCTCCTTTGACACAATACATGCTCACTTATATGTTAACTTTGTGTGTAAATTTTGATGCGTCCAAACAATGCTTTAGATCTAAAGGATTTGAATTTGACCTGCATTGGCGACATCATTTACAGATCCTTAGTACCATTTACATACCCAATTATGTCAAATCATTTTTATGGTTTTTCTAGTCTTTGTTAACCTAATATAATACAATAACAGTTCCCTTAAAACTTAAAACACAATATTGGTTTTCTAAATATTAAAGGTTATACATATTTGTGATGAGCCTTGAGAAACAGTTTCATCGTAAAATTACAGTTAGCAAAAATATTTAGCTGTACTCACATATTTTGCATAATTTATGGCTTAGTCATTCATCAAGGAGTTGTTTTGAATACCAATAAAAACCTACAATAATTAAATTTAATTTTAGATATGACCCTAAAGTTATTTCTTTCAGTTCAACAACACTTAAATGTAGTTAAATGGAGTGAAGTGATTTTTTTAATACTATTCAATTGATGGAATGAGCTGAATACCCACCTGATGTTAAGTGGTTACCTCTGGTCTCTGGTCTCCTGCACCTGTGATATCACTGGCACCCACAACCTACCAATTGAACGCAGCAATAAAAGTGCATCTCTGCTTGATGGTAGATTACCAGGACGAGCCTGTCACAAGTTCTACTGCTACTTTTAGTTGCTCCTTTGGCACCATCCTGGGGGTACATGTAGGGACTCGAAGAGTTCTCACCTATGGATGTGAGTAACTTCCCTCCGCTATGTTAAATTTGAAGAATACCATTTATTACTAATAGAACTACTGCTCGCACATGTAAGCAATGCACAAAACAGCAATACTAAGACAGCCATTGGAATAAGAGACCATGCCCTGTTACCCCCACTAAAAATTAAAATACAGGCTAACTATGCACCATACAAATTAAAAGCTTTTTTACAGTTACCGAAATATTATTATGAGTGTTTGTTATAAGATACCATCCAAAATGGCTTTTTAATTACCTCTATTGGACTTTGAAATACACTATGGAGATCCTCTGAGTACATAGGCTGTTTTTAGTGACTTAAAACATGGAGACTTGTGATAACATCCTCCTTGTAGAAATGTGAATTGAAAAAGTTATATGTTTAACTATTACATTTTAAATTACTTTTTTTATGGTTGATTGTTAAGTAATAAAACGTTGGAAAATAGAAAATAATAGCATCTTTTGTTCTTTTCCAGCTAATGTCGTTAATTTATGACTGACTAGCCATAGCTCAGATGGTACTTTGCCTTCTTCACTGTAGGTAGTGGGTTTCTTTTGTGTCTGGGTGTAATTACATTTACTTATACTTTTTTATTGTATTGTATCAGTAATCTGATTTGATTAGTAGAAATTATGTTAACTAGTATAAGGGTGATTCTACGATAAGAGGTAACTTGTGCGGCAATCCATTTAAAACAGTTTTTTTATTCTATATGTTGCTATTTTATACTTTGAGACACAACATCTTAATATACTTCATTAAATACTGTCACAATTGAATGCCTAATTAAAACACATTTTTCTAAAATTCCTTACAAAGTCTAAAAATGTCTCTACCCTGGCCTGTCCCCTTGCCGGTTTCAATTTAACTTTCAAACAATACATATGTTTTTTGTATCAGATACTTAACTAAATTATGTTTAATCGGAATTTAAGTAATAATACATAGGTATTATAAAATAAAAAATAAAATAATTTTGTTTATTTCAAATAATTTTTAACATTTACTTTTGTCCCGCTTTTTTTGTGTATCTACCCTGCCAAATTTCGTTCCGCTATTACAAACATCAATTCAAGGACGGCCATTGTGGAAATAGTGCTCAAGGATATCTATCGGCATGAAGTTAGCAATACTAAACGCGCAAGCCGATTACGCTCCTCCATTTTCTAGTTGTTGCGTCGCGACTGTGCGCTGTAGTGGTTTCGCAAGGTGATTGTGTCTCTCCCCTGGTGAGTCATAAAACTTATAATATTTATTTAATTTATTTGCATTTACTGCCCTAATTAAATAATACAGTAATAATTAAAGTGTGATATAAAATCAAAGCAAAAATAAATTTAGTGAGTTAAATCAATTGAATTTGTCATGAAAACGTCTCTACCCTGCCATCTTTCCCCTGTCAAGATAACTGCCAGGGGAGAGATTCACTGACCAGGGAAGATAATATACATCATAAGATGTTATTAAAAACATACTAACTTCTGTGAACGTCAGTTTTAAACGACTTAAATTAATATTGTTATTATATTACTGTCATTATTACAGATATGGCACCCCGGAAAAAGCTAACACGTGAAGATTACAGAAGAAACATGAAACAAAGAGAAACTACGATATCAAATGATAAAAATGGTCCAGAAAAGTAAGAATTGCAAAAGAAAAAAAAAAGGAAAAATATTTAAAAAAGAAGGAGAAGGGATACATCAAAACTGTCGAACGAATGATTTCTAAAGAGCATCGTATGGCGAAAAAGATATAGACTAAAAGCAAGAGAGCGTAGGCAACGACTTGCACTTCAAAATATAACTAATATTTCAGCAACACCATCACTTTCAGATGTTGATCATCAGATGCCGCAAACTAATGTCCGTAGAAGAGTTACAGCTAAAGTTAAATCTATTAATAATATGGGCACACTTACAGCCTATTTTACAGCTTACAACCCGAAGTAGAAATCCTCCATTTTTGGAGCGATTCATGACACGGTAAGGGGGCTCCTGATGGTGTCGGTGCTATTTGCAAAAGAACAGCTGACCGATTGGTGGCTAGGGGCATATAGCATCTCTGAGCGATTTGTCAGATTCAGATAAACTGTCCCAACATCAATGTTTTTGTAACTGACGAAAAAAATATCCTTCAAAATGAAGATTTGCTTGCAATTGTTAAAGAACACAAAGAATTTTTATTTATTTAAGCTGCTTTTGCAATATAATTATAAATTGTAATAATTTAAAAATTGGTGGCATGACATACTCGTCTAATAAAAAAATCTCGTCTCCGGGTCGAGGATGTTAACGGTCCTGACGCAGAATCCGAGAACAATTAATAGTGACAATGAACCAATTAATACACCAAAAGGTGGCAAACACCAGACAGAGGATAAAGAACAACCGTCGACATAGCGAAAAAAATTCAAGAACGGCGACTTTATTTTACTCTAAACTATCTTCAAGAATAGCAGAGTACTGTTACGGGGCTATGGGTACGGGTTTGGAAGAGGGTGGCGAGATATAGATAGTTTTCTGTAAAATAGGGGACAAAATCGGAAAATTATAATATTTTAATGTGATGAACAAACTATTTCATTCATCTCAGAAGATCAGGTTGTCCAGACACTCCAAACTCAAACTCAAACTCAAACTCATTTATTCCTTTAGATCTCAAGTATCATTTGGATATGCCAAATCTTATTATGAAAGGGCAGAGGATGTTTTACTCTTTTAAAAAGTTAGTGAATGTGTTTGATAAAGCTTAATTTTATCTATTGTTCATGTACGCAATTTATAATGTTATTTTAATTTAATTTTTGTTCATTATTAATAAAAGATTATTTTATTATTTGTTGAAGGTACAAAGGCAAGATAATTTACATATGTGTATTTTTGTAAGTGATACGTTCTTGTTTTTAGGTAAAAGGCTGATATGATATGATGACTGGTATGATAGTCTAATTATAATTATTAAGAACAACGTTTAATAAAAGTTGATTTTATTCATTTTATTGCTTTTATTTAGTATATTATTGTGTCAAATTCTCTCCCCTGGTGAAATAAGTATCTACCTTGGTCCTGATGTCTCTCCCCTGTCCGATATATTTACCCTGGTCTTCGAAAAAGTAATAATTTATGTATAAATTGACTTGCCCTTACGTGAAATGGTAAATAAACGGGAGATAAATCATAATATAAAGGTTTCATGAAAAAACTCCAACTTTTCTTCTTGGCCGCATCCTCTATGTAGTTGAAACCTCTTATCGTAGAATCACCCATAAATCAGGTGTTTGCTACTACGGTATAAAATAAAGATTGTGCCTAATGCATTGTTTTAGTGGTCTAAAACCATCTTTGCATGAACCCAGTTTGGGGCAAATTGGTTGATGGTTTCAATTACATAGGTAGAAACAATTTTTGTGTTTTATATATTAGGATTTGGGGCTACATGGCGCTTTGTGAATAGTCATGAATTTTTAACTTTCAAACTTTATTTGTGGCATCTTGAGTTGAAATTCCACTATAAAATTCATCATAACCTGAAAGCAAGTAACATGTCTAATGTTTATATATAATTTTCCATAATTACCTGGTGCTATGACATTATTTGACCATACTTCCACAAGCCATTATCATAAGACTGGCCTTGTCAGAATGAACTTGAGTTGCTCAAATTATTTTAGTAGGTGCCATGTTTAATATTGTGGAATGTCAACACTGCAAAATAGACCTTAACGTTTTGTCATAAGCAACAAATGAGAAACGTGGGCGATGATTAATATTAAGTTATACAGCCTGCAAAGGAAAAATGTCGGTATTTCTATTTCGCCCACTTGTTGAAAAGTCGCAGGTTTCAAGAATCCAAGACGCCTACATAAGTTGGGAAATACAATATATTAGACTGCAATACCGACCTTTGAATTTCCATCTAGGCCCGGCTCCCAGACGTTATGTTACAAAAGTGACGGGACTAGCTGAAGGCCCACTGATGTTAAGTAGTTACATCCGCTCATAACAACAGCAATAAGACTGGTCCTCCCCGACCGAAGTATGAGTCCCAAGGCGCAACACGTTGCGCCCGTCACCCGAGACCGAGGATGTCTCATGCACATGCGATTACATTGGCACCCACACCCTCCCACCGGGACATTGCAATACGAGTTAATAACTTCTTAGTAGCAAGTTACCAGTACTTCCCCGGGAGAACTTGCACAAGTTCTACTGCTACTAATGGTTGCTCCTTTAGCACCACTCAGGGTACGTGTAGGGATTCCAAGGTTACTTACATACAGACGCGAGCAACTGGACCTGGAATAGCCCGTTATCCCAGATATATTATAACAGAAGCTCATTCTAGAAATTATTTGCCTCAATATTATTGAACTGCTGCAACTTTCATAGACCTTGACCCTACGTCCTCTACGTTTGCCTGCTCATAGATTTCCACTTGGCTAGGAATAGACTTGAGCCAATTGCCGATCATCGACATCAGTTTCGCGAGTCTAGATTGCAAACAGAAATTCCAATGGGTCATGAATAATCTAATGATCTATGTCATGAACATGTCAAAAAAATAATAATTATATAAGTCTTTAATTGAAATTGGTTAAAGATACAGAATTAACATTGAAGATTTACGCGCGATAATCGTAACAATGCAACCAATTATATGCAGATATGCGTATTTTTACGGTTTTATAACCGACGAAAATAACGGAGGATTCAGTTCGGCAGTATGGTTTTTTTGTTCTTTTTTAGGCGATTTCTTCGCCTTTTATGGACTAATTTCGATGATTCCTTTTAATTTGAAAGTGTGTACCTCCGCGGAGTTTTTTATAATTTTCATTTCTACCAGAAGAGTTTCACGGTTGTTGAGATGCCACAAGTAACTGATATAATATAACAAGCGACTGGTATAAAAAATATTCAAAAAAGCATCGTGTTTGACATACAGGGAATCCTAGTCCAGCTTATGATGCAGGTGCAGAGAAGTACTGCCACCACGCCTGGTAATCCACCGCTAAGTGGCGCACTAGCATTGCTATGGTCCGGTTGAAGGTACAACGGGATGCGACTTAGGTCTCTTATTTAGATCGGTGACCCCAGTAGTATAACTGTTTTGGGCGGGTTTAACCACTTAACATCAGGTGGGCTATCAACACGTTTCGTCACTTAAGTTATATAAAAAACATTGTTTTATAAAAACTTTTGCTCCAAGAATATGATTGCGTGCCACTTGCGTCGTTTACCAATAATATTTGATAAGCAGCTGGTTCGAACATTCTTACACACATTACTTGGTTATGTAACGGAAATCCTCTTCACATATCTATGGTGTTGTAAACGGCTCGATAATAACAATCCGATCAAAAAAGGAGGTTCCCATAGTACAGGCTATGCTTAGTTTGGGGCTAGATGGCGCTGTATAAGATCCATTAATATTTATTTCTATTTACAGTATCTATATTGAGTTACATTCATAATTGGTCTCTCAGACAATAAAAGAAAAACAGATAAAAGGGGGCACTTTTTTAACAGGTTTATAATATATATACTTCAAAGAGATGGAAACACATATTATTTCCGCCTTGTAAGAACAGTTTTTTTTTCTTTGTTTTGACGTAGATATTGGCACCATAAGTTCGGAATATTGATATTAAATAGTTTCATAATTTAGTGCTAAAGCGCTTGTTAATTCTTATCCCGTAAATTGTTGTCCCTATGTTCTGTTCAGTACCACACTGCTCGTGCCAATTTCTCTGCCAAATAACAATTTATTGGCCGCGTAATTGCACCGTTACTTTCATTTGCAATTTGCAATGACAGTGTCCGCTATAACATGTATGCAACGCTGAAAAGCGCAAATATTGCTGCATTATTGACGGTTCCGTAGCTTAGTAGGTAAGATTTTTGTCGGGTCTTGGTTGTTTCTCTTGTTTTTTTGTCCATGCCACCTACGACGTTGGGAATCCTGGTGCAGGGTAATGAGTGTGTTACTTTACAACGTTACTTTACGTACACGGGCGACCGAGCTTCGCGTTTTTTTAGGGATGCAATTATACAGTTAAACTTAAACAGCAAAACCCTATCTAAACGCAAAATTTCATCCAAATCGTTGCAGCCGTTTCCGAGATACGCGAAATAAAAAAATATGTACAAGAATGCTCGCTTTATTATGAGAAGTTTTGAGCAATAGTGCGTATTAATTGTTTAATTCTTTACTATGTGTAAATTGTGGGTTTTAATTGTGTGCATGAAGTTGATTCAGGTGTCATAGACACAGTTTGCAACCGAGGAGTCCTACAGAGATATGTGTAAGCTTGTTCTTACGTTATCCTTTGAAATAATCATGATTTTAAGAGGCAAACGTTTTCTAATTAGCAGTTCTTATTACTCAGGAAAGTAAATCCTATAGCAAGAATATATCAGCGAAAGTTTATATCTAGGGCTCTGTTGAGATTACATAGACTATTCATTATCATTTATGAGGGCAGGTTTATGTCGACAATGCACACTGCATAATTCTGCCCCGCGGTGTTACTCACGGTTGGCCATCCTACGGGAATACTTCAGTTGTTCGGGATATAAAGTAGCCTATGGGTTTATCCAGGGTGTGAGCTACCATTATAACAAATTTCGTCCAAATCTGTTCAGGCGTTGAGGCGTGAAGTAACAAACATGAACACAGGACATGAACATTCGCATGTGTAGTATACTAGCTGCGCCCCGCGGTGTTATACGCCATTTTCCAGGACCAGAAGTAGCTTGTGTTAATCCAGCATTTATGCTATCCCGGTACCAAATTTCATCCAAATCCGTTGAGCCGCTTGAGCGTGAAGGAGTAAGAAACATTGACATACAAACTTTCGCCTTCATATAACACGAGCTGCGCCTCCCGGTTTTACCCGCATAGTTCTCGTTCCCGTGGGAATATCTACGGGAATTAAATAGCCTATGTTACTCGCTGATAATACAGCTTTCCATTGGTGAAATAATTTTTAAAATCGGTTTAGTGGTTTATGCGTGAAAGCGTAATGAACTAACTAACAAACAAATAAACTCTCTTTCGCATTCAAAATATTAGTTAGATCGTATGTTTGTATGGAATTGGAATTGTATGGAATTAATAATGGTATGATGAAAGGCTAGAACTAATTTGCTGGCGTCTCTTACAGCCAGATTAGCAGTGTCACTGATGAAAACATCGCATTAAAACTTTATACGGATATTTTATTATTTATTGAAACTACAATTTTATCGCCTTTCACCATTTTATTCATCGTAAGATCGAGCTAATGCTTTACTTAGTTTCTCTATCGAGATTGGATGACATTGTATGTGATTTCCCATTGCTACCGTTGTATGGATCGGACTCAAGGTAAACTATTTCTTACATAGGAAAACATTCCGAGTACGGACCGTAGTTGTACGTAAATAAAAATTACGCTTGCACACCTGCATGTATAAACACAGATACAGAACATACACATTTAGTAGTAAATAAATACATAAGAGAGAGAGAGAGAGAGAGCGTGGTGGCCCAGGGGCATAGACGCCGACTTTCAATCTGAAGGTTGCTGGTTCAAAGACAAATGCACCAATGAGTTTTTTCACTTGAAAAAATTTATGTGCGCAATACCATGTTCTCAAAACGGTGACGGAGAACATCGTGAGGAAACCGGCTTTTCTTAGAAACAAAAATTCGACGACATGTGACATCTACCAATCCGGATTGGGCTCCCGTGGTAGATCAGAGTCCATTCACTCTCAATTATCGAGAGTAGGCCGGTGTCCCTGCAGTGGGAACATTAGAGGGTGGTACGGTAAATACATAAACAACCCGGACCCAGTGGTCCAGATGGAGTAGTCCCAGATGAACACTCGGTTCGAAGAAAGTTACTACCATTAATGTAAGCCTGTCTTCAAAGGCCCTAAGATATTAACATACTACAAAATTCCGATTTGCATGTAAAAGTTAGAATTCCCAGTCAAGTTAATGCTGGAAACATGGCCACGAAAAGCCCTCACTGCCCTATTCCAGTAGGCTCTACATATGTTTATATATATGTATCTGTAGAGCACACATGTGAAGTCCAAATTGAAAGGACAGGTAAAAAGCCCTAAGAATTTCATTTACGAATTAGTTACACTTTAGCTAGTTGTCAACTTCCGTGATCCATCAAAATAAACTTGGCTCTCAGATATTGTAAGTAAAGGTTGTATTGTAAGTAAAGGTTATCACGTCATGAATGGTGTGGCTTTTGATCTGACAAAACTTATGCAGACATCTAAATACGCCTTTCTATGAATAGTTATATGCCGACATTATAACAGCCGACCTTGAAAACTGCATTATGTAAGCACCCTCGCTTCTTGGCTACCTTTAATGGGGATACAGGTCACAATTGAGACGAAAAGCTCTATAAAAGATCTCACACAAGGGTTAGTGAATTTAGGATTTTTCAGTTTTTGAAACAAAGATGAAAGGAATAATTCAGTTCCAGCAAAGATGGTACACGAGATGTTGTTAGATTGCGTTCACACGTCTCAGGCAACCGGCATACAAATATTTTAAATATAAATTTACAAGCATACGCATTTTTATTAAGATTACCTACCATTAAACCACATTCCAAACATTATACAAGAAAATTAATGAAAGATTAACAATAACAGCAATAGAGATTATTGTATAATTGTTTTTTTTTTAGTTGATATCGATAACAGCTTTAAAGATTTGGCTGAAATTTTGGATTTGCTATTTCAGTAAATAATACAACAAATAATCATTTTATTTACACATGAAAATTAAAAAAATAAAAACATCATAATCTTAGAGGCTACTTATAAAAAACAAAAATGTAAAAATTAAAACAGAAAATTTTGATCGTGGGGTAGAGTGCCAAGAACACTGGCTGCATTCCCGCGTTGGACAGCCAAAGATAATCTTTGGGCGAGGAACGAGCCAGCCTTCTTGTCCCCAGTGGCCTCACATAAAAGAGTTGAATTTTTTTTAGTAAATGATTTTGTAGTCGATCCCCATTGTCCCATAGTCTCAAAACCAAGCGGCGTAAATATGTAATCACCTGAATGTATTTCATATTTTCGTCGCTTGATTTTTTCAGCAGCCTCCGCAGCAGCCCCAGCCTATAATTATATATACAAGAATTGTTTGTCTAATGTAATAACATGTAATTGTATTTGTAGTAAAATGGTTTTTTAGTAATTTTTTTACAAAAAATTGTTCGTATAATCTAATAACATATAGTTGTATTTCTAGTAAAAAAGTTACTTTGATAAAAATAAATTATGCCAATTAAAACCGAGCAAAGATCGATCGCAAAGGTAATTTCTACAATACTTATAATTAAAAAGAAAACAAAAGCAATTTCTCATTAAAACAGTTTTTATGAAGCCATTTTTTTATTGTATTTCAAATTGTCTTACTACTAATAAATTGACATAATGGTTCGTTAGTTCATTACGCGCTTGTGTCCGATGTATAAAATATTTACGGAAATATTATTTCCTCAAGAATACGTTGGTTGTGGCTTCTACCGCATCCTCAAATTCTGGCCTAGTGAGTCGCAGCTTAAGACTGTAGGTATACTTATTCTTGATAAAAATCAATCTTAACGACTTTAGTCCGAATTGTCGCCGAATTTACTCTGCTCTACAATTGCCGTCTGTTCTATCCATTTTGACTATTGTGATTCTTCTTCTCTACTACGATTTCCAAAGAAAATTGGAGTGAGTCAGTCATAGTTATTCCGATTGTGACGTCATTTTTGGGCATTTCTTACCTCATGTGTTGTTACAGCTCAGTTGGTAGTAGCTCTGCCTTCTGCGCTGTTGGTCGTGGCTTTGATTCCCACACAGGACAAGCATTTGCGTGACGACCATACATGTTTGTTCTGTGTCTGGGTGTTAATAAGTTTTATATGCATGTATTTACAATGAAATATAGTTCTCTGTATATTATAAGTATTCTATCAGCTCTCTAATTCCCATAATACAAGCTATGCTTAGTTTAGGGATGGCACTTAGTAAAGTTTAAAAAAAATCTTGGCAGACTATTTAATTGTTGGGTCGATGAAAAGTGGAGGTCAGCTCTTTCTAGGTCTGTGTTCTAGGTTTATTCTAGGTCTACTTTGTGTATTCTGACCGCGAAAACCAATCGCAGGAATCTTAATCGCGATCGAAAGCCTTGTTTTGTGATTTATGCCTAGTACTAGACATGTTTAGCATGCCATGCCACTGAATCAGTACAATGAGGCACTCGTCAAATACACCTCCGCAGTCTCGCAATATGAATCTATTGGGCGTGTACTACATATTTATTCATTTGCTACATCATTGGTGATGTTAATCATAGAAGTTTATACATTGTTAGATTAGATCAAGTCTGCTATTCTACGCAAGGTGTGAGAATACATTAAATTTAAGTTAACTCTGAATAGTCAGTCCGTCTTTGGAAAATCGAAAAAACCTGCATCATTACTTTCATCCGTTATTTCTCGCCATTAGTGGTACTTGCTGTCATTTAAATAAATTGTATCTGTAGGGTAATAATATAATAGAAATCTGTAGGGCGAAGAAAAAAGTCCCTGTTACTTTTTCTTTACAGAAATATGCAAATTTGTTTACTTGGATTACATATATTTTTCCAGTTTTTTTGATTTACCAACTAAACTATTGAACCGATTTTGATAAAATTTGTATGGGACCCATCTCAAAGCATATTCTTCTTCAAATACAATACTTCATTCAATATTCATTTCGAATAATCCAAATTTGTTGAAAAATTACGGAGATCACAGGTATCATGAAAATACTAGCGAATAACCTCCCCCTTTGAAAGTCGGTTGATAAAAATATGTAAAGGTAGCTCTAGTTATTTTTAACTTTATTTATATTAACAGGGTTTCATATAAATTCTTTGTATTAAGTGGCTAGTTCTCAGCTCAGTTGGTTATCCTACGTGAAAAAGTAGTCTATGTGCTATTACAGTCTATAATCTATCTCTGTCCCTAATTCAGACTGTTAATTTCGATACAATTAAACTAAAGTACGCAATAAGAGCGTGGTGGCCCAGGGACATAGACACCGACTTTCAATCTGAAGGTTGCTGGTTCAAACCCACACGTGCACCAATGAGTTTTTTCACTTGAAAAAATTTATGTGCGCAATACCACGTTCTCAAAACGGTGACGGAAAACATAGTGAGGAAACCGGCATGTCTTAGAACCAAAATTTCGACGATATGTGACATCTACCAATCCGGATTGGGCTCCCGTGGTAGATCAGAGCCCATTCACTCTCAATTATTGAGAGTAGGCCGGTGTCCCTGCAGTGGGAACATTAGAGGCTGGTACGGTACGGTACGCAATAAAACACTGAGGTTTTTAAATATATATAAAAATTGAAAATGTGTAAAATATATATAAAAAATGTCTTTAGGTTCATTCGGTCACATCTTGCTTAAGAAACGCGCTGCTGACCGCACATCTGCCGCTGACAACTTAGTGACAGCTGTTCACTTGGGCAAAGTCCTGGGTGGTTTACTTTACCCTTTTAATATTTCCCTACCCGTTTTATTACTTTGTGTCAAGTTTATATGCGTCAGGATTATGTTGAACGTGCCTCTTTTCCTTACTAGATGGTGATGTAAAATTAACCTTAGTGTATTGCCATAAAATGATAATTATTTGTCACTGCAATGCGGTAAGTTTGTTACAAATATCCCATTTTTTATCCTTTAAATATTCCCCTACCTGTTTTATTAGTTCGTGTCAAATTAAAATGCATAAAGATTATAAATATATCCTCTTTTCCTTACGAGATGATGTTAAATGAACCTTATCGTATTGCCATAAATTGATGATTATTTGTTACTGCCACGCGGTAAATTGTTACGAATATCCCATTTTAGATCAAATGCATTTTAGGTTCGACGAGTTCTGTTTTATTTTTGACTCCGTATTTGTTTCCGTTTGGCATTGCGTCATCTCGCTAGCACATACTTAACTTTTTGTTTGTAAAAAATAACTCATTACCATTCAAAATGTGAAGCTTTAGAATCGCCAAAACACTCTTTTTGTTCCTCTACATTTTTCTAGACCGTTATAATGCTATTTTCATGTCTGGGATAGCCCCTCGGCGCTATAATTCAATTCTGAACGTCTGCTCCTACCCGAAAGGGCATAATTCACAACCTTGCACATAAAAAAGTCGATATTTTGTCATCGTCTGGAACATGAGGTAAATAACCTGGCACAATAGAACGTCCCACGAAGGTGATTCAGGTTTCTAATTGAAACGAAACTTAATCATGCTCCTCAATCGACACTGTCTGTCTCATTTACGTTTATATACTCCCGACAGTACTTTTTTTGCATAGTTTGTTGGTTTAGGTTTCTGATGACAAAAAATGCTATTGTTGTGACGAAGGAAAAGTAGATCGAGTCATTGCCTAGACCTTGCGCTCCGGCTTTTGCTGCCGATTTTCGTGCAAACGCTTTTGAAGATGTTATGCCTTTTAAACTGTAGTTGACGACCTTGAAATATTTCTGCCTAACTCCAATAATATGCTTTAAACAAATTGATGTAAAGGATCGATTCGATGAAGCATGCCATGTATTAAGCGTCGGCGCCTCCGTTATTCATTAACGTAATTCACCAGCGTTCTCGAACTTCCAGTGTCTTAATTAAAAGTTCTTGCCATCGTACCTTGAGTAATCTATTTTATGTCTATGAATGAGGTTTAGCAATTACCGATGCGTTTAAAGAATAGGTATTTTTTTAAATGTGTTCCTATTGTATCGCACTCGGCTATGCTTAGGAGGAAGGTTGAATAAATTATTTATTATGAGTGAATGCAACAGTCACAGTTGTAACTCAGTGCAAGGTTTCCCGGATACAACGGATGCTGGCACAAGAGGCACGTTTTGTTTCTGATGGAACCCACAAGATACCTTCCCCACGGTCAGATAGGGTTTAAACAACTAAACTTCAATAAAGCATAATAAGAACGTATAATATTGAAAGAAGATATTTATTAAAAAAAAAGTGACTGTTTCAAGTATTTTTTTTTTTTACAAATTCAACTGAATTAAAGTTTTTTGAGTTTGACTTCAGCATTTTTCGTCGTTGTTATTCACATCAAACCAATTTTCCAGTTAAGTATCTGTCTTGATTCGGTCTGAAAAAGGCCTTCGGTTAGAATATCATCTGACTCATTGTTTTTGGCAATAACATGAAGTATTACAAGTTGGAGACCAGTTTGAGATCCACTTAAAAAAAAATCCTTTAAAATACCATCGTAACCTAGTCTACCAAGTGGTGTAGTGACATTCCATTCTTATGACGTTGCAATATTTACCAACTATTGATCTTTATGTTCATTGAAATGTGTGGACATACCCATTCAGTGATTATTGATCAGAGCATGTTGCGTGACGTTTCACGTGGTGGCTCCTACGTGTTTGGAATTAATTGGGTCAAAGGTTCGTGGGAGCGCCTTAGAAAACAGAATTTGGGGCCGGTTGAAAGGGTTTTGGATTTAAATATTTCGTCAATGTTGTCTGAAATATTATAATAACAAACTTTTGATTATAGATAAGCGTTTAACTTCTTGATCTCCATGTTGATAATGCAACGCGCCTATCTAAAACCTATTGACGTTTCATCTAGAAAGTCCTAAATACTCGTATCAGGAATTACAGACAACGGCAGAGTGCCATTTTGTCAGCCTCTAATATTCCCACTGCAAGGACACCGGCCTACTCTCGTTAGTTGAGAGTTAATGGGCTTTGATCTACCGCGGGAGCCCAATCCGGATTAATAGATGTCACATGTCTTCGAATTTTTGGTTCTAGGGCATGCCGGTTTCCTCACGATGTTTTCCTTCACCGTGCGAGAACGTGGTATTACGCACATAATTTTTTCAAATCAAAAACTCATTGGTGCACCAGCGACCTTCAGATTGAAAGTCGACGTCTGTGGGCCACCACGCTTTCATGTGCCATTTCCTGGCTATTAATGAAAGTGGAAGCAAAAGGGAACGGTTGACACTTCGCCGTACGTCTAGATGACCTATGGTAGATTACGAAATCTAAGCTTCCATACCCGAATGATTTATGCAAGACAATCAATCTTAATTATGTGGTTATTCAGTGTTATTCAAATGCGTCATGCTTCATAAATCATGAAGTCATTAGGTGCTGCGAAATTAACAAATCCAAGGAGCACCAATTTCTCTTTGATGCGAGTTTGGCCGTCTTCGCGATCCGCGTAACATTATTTAATTTGTGATGCGGCCTCAAATAAAACATTTCGAATTAAACCGAAACCCACAATAAAATGGTCATTATTGACTATCACTCACATGTCTGGCGCCAATAAAAAATGTTTCTTTCATTAGTTTATGGTCGTAAATCGGATATTTTGAAATGGAGCCAAGATAATGGACTCGCACAATGCAGTTATTATATGAGCGAGGAGAAAGGGCATACCCTGCAACAATGTTTGATAATTGTGGTCCACTTTGAGTTCGATGAGATGAATAGAATTTCCTAGTAATTTCATCTCGAATGCACAATTCGGACCATTTATTCACTCGCTCGGAAGTCATGGGTCGCTTTGATAATTAGATAATCATATCTGAGTAGAGCTGAAGTGAAAACAACCCTACTCTTTACTTAAAGATTAGTTGTAGCAGAAGATGTACACATCAACGAGAATTTACAACAGTATGGCCACATATTCGAAAACAATGTGTCGTTTATCGATTTCATTAAACATACTAACAGCGGTTGCAAGAGTCATCTTAATAAGAGTAGCTAAACATGCAATTGACGTATGTGTGCATGTGATGTGCCTAAGTAGCTCCTGTGACACGTTATATGTTTACGAGTATTAATAATAATTTATTTGAAACAATTTTTTTTATATGAGTTGGTATATTAACTTTTATAAAATTCAGTGGATAACAGTAATTATAGTTCGTTAAATAAATCGATGCATGATTCACCACTTTCCCCTATCCTAGTTTGGAACTTGAAGTGATACTGGGCGTGTAAATTTTTACGTGTTCAAACGATTCTTAAGATCTAGAGGATAAGTTTGAGTTTGATCCCCTGCAGATTTTCCTCTTTCACAGTACACAAAATTGTTGTAGCATGCAGCTAACTTCAAGGAGCAAATAAAGTCATTCCATGCCAATAGGTACCTAATTGTCTGCATAATTCTCATGTGGATCTGATTGACCTATTGTGTCGCGTCTACTCCATTGGGGTCAAGTTCAAGGCGTTGCTGTGGTTGGTTGATCTCCGCAATATCTGTAATTTTTTGCCAACCATCTTTAAAATTTTCTTATAGTCTAGAGAAATTTTGGATCTTGAGTTTCGTAGCCGGAAGACAAAGAAACCGTCTCGTCTCTGCATCGTCTCCGTTCTACCTCTGAAGCGCGGTCTTCTAAACCATACGTTGCTTGTAACTGGCTAAAACTTCACAGTATCATGTGTCATTGTGAACCATTACCTGACAAATGAATATAGTACCATTGGTAGTACTAGATTGATGGATTATTATTTTTTATTTGATAAGCTGTACCTCTGGATTGTTGTTATAAAAATTACATAGTAAAATTGTAGCACTAAATGCGAATAATAAGCTGTTGAAAGTGTTTGTTTATTCAAATTTAAATTAGGCACTTGTCATATGATGTACCTAATAGGCAAATACATTTTCCATCCAAACAATAGACATAAAACATATTTCATATGAATAAACATATGAAAGACAAGCAGTGCCACTTAATAAATTATGGTACATTAAGAACCCCGAATCCAAGAAATTACTTACCAGATACGATGTATCATTAGATTTATTGGTTAATACAGTAAACGTAGATTTATTGTAGGTACCTATATATATACTTTTCTATCTACTATTGTATATGCATTATAGTTAATATCGTTATTGGGTCAACCAGATTTCAGTAATTGAGATAATAGATAATGGCATCCAGACGCGCCCTACTCTTCTTCGCTTACAGTACGAGTGTGCAACATTCCGCTAGTGTTTTAGTTTTGTCCATACAATAGTAGTATAAATTGGCAATTAGCATGGTAGCCAGTATATTTTTATATGGCTTCTTCTTCTTTCGAGTCAACATTCCAAACATTCCGAACTTAAATTAGGCTTTTGTAAAATTTGGCTACCTCAATGGCATTACAGGTAGCCTTATTGAGGTCTTCCCCCGTACAGGTAAAAGGGCACAAAGGTCAGACGAGTAGATGAGGCATGGTCTGGGTTGGGCTTCCACAGTCACAACTAGTTAAGTTGTAGTCTCGCATGCCCCATCTACATAGATTCTGGCGACAGCTGAATTATATGGCTGAAGTGCAGAGACGATCTGGCGGCCCACCCAATCCTGTCACGTCTCCTCGGACTTGGGGATGGAGAAAAAGAGGAGGAAGTTGCACTGCGTTGCGTTCTTCACTCTGAGACGTGATTGTAACGTATCAAGCGTCTTTAATTTCACCAGCACTTACACTCTACCATTGGAGCACAGCAGCGCGAGTGCACCACTGCTTGGCGGTGGATTGGTATGGTGGCAGTACTTCCCCGGGTGATCTTGGCACATGTACTGCTACTTTGGTTTGCTCTTTTGGCATAACCTGGGGAACACGTGTAGGGGACATAAACAAACAACATAGACACAAGCACTAGTTAGAAAATTATCCAATTGCTAGGAGTTGAGTTACATTACCAATTTCGCACTGCCTTTTTATAATTTTCGTTGTGGATCTAGTTTGTTGGGTTCTTCTAAACTATCATTTATTCGAGTCCGTTTATCGTGGGATGTGAATGAAGTGGTGTGAAACGATTGAACAGATAATATAATTATTCAATGAAATTGAACACCAATTGAACAATAGTCTCATCTTATGTGAATTTTAAGCTTTAATATGAATATGATTATACTTTTGTGTTTGTTAATTATCGGTAATGGGTTTTGCAAGCAGTACGTATGGTCTAAATTTTAGATTATGATTTAGATCTGTAATCGATCGATTTTCTTCGCTGACTTCGTTCATGAAATGCGCTAATCTATAAATACAGATTAGCGCATTTCATGAAATATATAAATATAAGAAAACTTAATGAAGTTAATGAAAACTTCGCTTTATCCATAACTTACCAATCCAAGACGGTTTATTGCCACAGAAAGTTACCAGATTGATTGCTAATTAGCCCTTGAACCCACTAGCAGTAAGACTATTGATGGAGGCACAAAATATTTTTTAAATAAAAAATTCTGTAAACTGTCGTGGCCTACCTATTTAAGGTATTTATAATTGAGATATTCTTACTTAACTTAACCGCCGCGTTTTATAAACTGTCAAATTAAGTTGCGTTGGCTATCTCACAGAAAAATTTATCGGTATTACGTGTCTAATATCTATCTAAATTCAGATTTATCAACCTTATTTTCTATCCGCAGCGTCGCAAGAAGTACTAGACAGAGCACGGCTAGCACGGGAAAGGCGCGAGGCCGAACAGAGGAAGCGGCTAGACGAATTGCGAGCACACGCCGCCGCTGCGCAAGCGCAGAGGGAGAAACGAGATGAGGAGAGACGGCGGCGGCAGGCGGAGCAGCGAGCTAGAGATGACGACAGGCGGGTACAGGTAGGCAACACACTGATCCAAGAAGTCAATCCTCCAGGTCACGATCTTAAGGTTATCATCAACAGCTACCATGGTAGACTTGGTAGGCCTCGCCCAGTTAGTGCCATTGTTGTGGCATTGTTTGCTCTTCCTCATGAAATGTCGGATAGGGTTTGAACAATACTACTAGTGTGTTAAAAGAAATCGTGATATCGTAGGTAGGTACTATTTAACTAAAAAAAGTGATGTTAACCAGGATTTTTTTGAGAATTCAAAGGTAATATATTTTTGTGTTTCCATGGCAGTACTGGCTTCCATGGATTTTTGCATCCACACAGCACCACAAGTTGTTCTACCTGGCTGGGGGTGGCGCCATATAACCGGAGAATGATGCCCCTATGCGGTCATAGGGGACCGAGGGAGAAATGGGATGAAGTGAGACGGTGGCGACTGGGGGCAACTGGAATCCAAGAAATCATTCCTCCAAGTTGCATCAATTAGAGTTCCATATTCTCGTACCATAACTGTGACGTGAGTGCCTCCAGGCAAAATATGCGCCGTCTCAAAGTCTAAATTGACTTTTTACAAATGACCTTTTCGTTTATTTCTTAGCCTTCAACTAAACTGTTATTTAGCCCTAGCATGTATTCAAATCTTTTAGAATATCAATAACAATCTATTAGTCACAGAAATAATTGTATAACTGTATTATTTAAGCCTTGGTGCTCTATGATGTAGGCGGAGCTAAACGCCGGAATACTCACTCGCAATGAGATTACGTGACCTCTACGGATGTCTTCGTACGGTGTATCTACTTATACAGGAGCTAATCCCTTGTGATGCGGTTCAGTCACCTTCGGTGAGAAACATTACATATTAGCTCGCAAGCCAATATCCGCATTAGTCGCGAGTTCAGCGCCACGTTTAGGGCCATTAACAGAACTATAAATTGGCGATTTATCATCGGCTGTATCATGGAAATCATCGTGTAGGTGTTCAAATCGTTATTCAATGCTGATATCATTCGCTGTATTAAAATTCACGTCGACATCTCTCCATCCGCCCGCACTTCGTGATGTTGGCTCGCGTCAAATCCACACAAGACATTACTTTTGCAAATCACTTCGGAAGTAATGTTGTTGGTCGTCCGTATCGTTTGGCACGATGGCCGCCGCATCAGGCCGTCCAGCCGGCTTTACTTTCTCCAGAGTAAAATAATAGTTACCGTAATACACAGCGGACGGTGAAAATTAGAAATTACCGGCGCGAAAACAAAACTCGACTGTTGAATGGAAAACGATTTCTGAGATATCTAAATGCACAAATGAGTCCAAGGTTCGGTCTGCGTCTGAGCTCTGATACGTATAGTTAACACCGAATGCATAATTATAATAATTCTTGTATGCATTACTTACCTGATATAAATACAGTCCCTGTTTATTCTGTTCTTTGCGCAATCTCATTCACTATATTCCGTCGTACATAGTTCCGGGTTGCATCTGCAATATTCCAACGACGATTTGGCAAAGTTTCGGTTTCGAAATTCGTATTCTCTTTTGTTTGTTTTTTATGCTCTTCAATAGAAACTTGAAAGTCTGATGCGGTTCAGAAATCAGTGCTGTAGCGTGGTTTTGTATAGGTCGTTATACAACAATGATTCATATATTTTGTAACGAAGTTGTTAAAGTGTTGTCGTATATTTGAATTCACGATAATTGCTCTTTTTCTTACCATTCCTATTTCCAATATGGATGTTTCTTATAATTTTCAACGAATCTCTTGTATTCAGTCCAATTAGGACCTCGCTTATGCAGCCCAATTAGCATCTCGGCTGGCATTGCGTTGCAATTGCTTAGCACCTTTCCAACACGCCATCGCATCACGATTTTCTGAAATTCTAGAACCGTCTGAATTATCTATCTAGATGATTTTATCTCTCGTTTTTTTGTACAACTCATCAAAGATGTACTGAAAAATAACAAATTATTTATACTAGTTTTATTTTATTTCAGTTCTTGAAACTGATTTGGCACATTCATTACTTAAGGCTGCGTAGCTTTTTTATTATACAGCAATTACAATATATTACAATATTTATGTTTAGTTATCAAGTACATACCTAAGCATGCATGTTAGGGCCTACATTGAGTATAACTCTATTATATAAAAAAGATAAACACACTGATACACATACCCCTGGATACTACGCTAGGATTCTTTTTAACCTGCATGGACAAACGCAGATACTTAAGACAAACATCCAAGATTTTCTGCTCCTTACAAAATTTGCCTTGAATTTGTGTGGAATGCAACATGGTTATTTAGACTTTGTAGAGAGATGCAGAACTTTTACATTCAAGTGCAGTAAATAGATTATCTAGACTCGCAACTGGATTATTACTTGCCAAGAAAGGCGTAGTTTTGCATTCCTTATTAATGAAAGGACTGCTTTCCAAACCATACATTTGCTGATAACAGTTATATTGGAAACTTCACCTTAATTATATTCTGAAGTGTTCCTTTCTCTTGCACGTTAGCAAATTATTCAATATATTTTCAGGGCATGGATCCATGCTACTCGTGGCCGTAGGTGGATACCCCTTTTAGTCCCTACACGTATCCCCTTGACACAAACTGAGGAAGCAGATATGCCAAGAAGTACTGCCACCACTCCTAGTGATCTGCTGCTAAGCAGTGATGCACTCGCATTGCTGTGTTCCGGTGGAAAGGTGCGAGAGCCGGTGAGATCACGGGCGTAAGAGATGTTACGTTCCTGTCTCGTGTGGCGGGCGCAACGCAAAGCGACTTGGGTCTTCTCATGGTCAAGGTCTTGAGTCATGTTACTGATTTTATAGTCAGAGGTAACCACTTAACATAAGATGGGCCTTCAGCTCGTTCCAAACATGTTTTGGAACGAGCTTATAAAACGCAAAAAATATTAGAACACCAATGTTAGACGGCTCCGTGGCTTTTCTTGTGTTTCTGTGTTTTTCCATGCCATCTGCGACACAGGGAATCCTAGTGCACTGTGTGTAAATAAATGTTTATAAAATGTTCTAATGTTCCTCGCTTCTCTCGCGTTCTCGACATTTTGTGAATATTTGAAAATTATTTAAGCACGCCGAATTTCTTCACAGCAACAAAATATTTTCAATTCTTATGTAAATTCCTTCGCCGTCACAACACGGCCTCGCTTAGATGATGTCATGCGTTTATACATTACGATATACTCGTATATTGTTTTAATATACTCATATCTTTACCTGATATATTGAATGGCCTCACAGCTGAGTTGGTAGTGACTTAACTTTCTGCGCCGATTGCGAGTTCAATTTCCAACCAGGACAAACGTTTTGTATCGAACACAGATGATTTTTCTTTCCGACTGTTCTTTGCATTTTTTATATACATTTGTCTAGTTCGTAATTATATGTTTCTAATTTACGGAGTAATGTACAATACAGAGTATATCTATCTACAATAATATATCTATACAGAGTATATAAACTGTCGGGTTAGTTAATTCTGAACTAAAAGTCAGATAGTAACCTAGAATAGGACTTAGCACCAAAACAACCTATCACTTTGACGCACAGAGCGCTTACGCACGCCAGTACCTACCATGGCATGACCTCATAATCGACAATGAGATGGTGTTATGTAACCCGTGACCTGGTGACCGGGCTATTGTGATCAGCGGAATCTGCCGGCCATTGTCAGGTGGACGCAGATTTGAGAGATGTGCTCAATTTGGCTCAAAATCGAGAACACAAAGTCTTTGAGATTGGTGAGATTAGTGTTTATCATTTTGCCCATGGCATGGACAATATTATAAACGCAAGACCCAACTCTTAAGATCTGAGAGCTAACTTTATATTTACCACACTTTCTGCCCCCAAGCGCGTTTCTGCGTTAGGGGGAACCCTGATGCCGAAACGTGGCATTGACAAATGCACAAGTATAATGGCATTGTCAAGAAGAGTAAAAAAGTTTTTAGCTGATAGGTACCGCGTTGGCAACACCTCGAATGTTGCAAGCGTCTATAGGCGACGGTAGCCACTTCCATCAGGTAGGCCGTTAGTGTGCCTAATCATTCACATAAAAAAAAACATTGTATAGTTAAAGCTTAGTTTGGGTCGGATGCGCTGTGTGAAATGTCCATGTATATGTATTTATTTATAACAGGAACTTTGTTTTTATTATTCTGTTACCTGCTTAATCTTCATATCTCTACCTACACTTAATTTTTCCACAATACACGAAGATTAGCTGGTAGAGAATGCTCTTTAGCATTAAGTTCGCATTTGTACATTCGTATTCGTGCAATATATTATTTTATTGTCCTTCTTATTTATCTCACGCCATGCATCGGTCCTAAAATGGAAATAGGCATTGCGTATGCCAAAGCCAATGCGGATCTTTGACGAAGCCCTTTGACATTTTCTTTCACCAAGGTCAACGTATTGACTTCCCTTTGTCAAATGTTTAATCTATGTCAGTGTTTTTCAACCTTTATCATGACACGGCCCATTTAGTATGGAGAAATATTCCGCGACCCCCCTAACCGTTGTTTTATTTTCATGTATTTCATTGCTCACCAAAGCGCGGGTAGATTAGATTACTGGTGATAATAAACTCACAAATCGATACGTAATAAGATCGTAAACTGATAAACATTTAGTTTCATCATAGATCAGTTTCATAAACGAGTGAATAATTTAAAAAAAACGACAAAGCAGACTTCTTTATTTATATCCTTTATGTCTTCCCCATCTTAAAACCGAAACGTCCAAATCGGTATACAACGGGCGAAGAAAAAAGTCACAGGAAAACAATAAAAAAAACAATGTAGTTAAGCAAAGTACTGAGCCGAGACCCTTATGGTGTTGTAGCACACAAATATATATATTTCTTTCATTGTTATATCTAGTTGTATTTACTGTTTTTACTATTTATTGTTTACTTGTAATTGTTAATTATCATTATCATTTGTAAGTAATTGTTATTATCATTTGTATATCGTACCTCTATTTGTTTTTTCTTCTTTCTTTTTATTGTATTGTATATGTGTGCTAAATATCAAATAAATGAGTGTTTATGTCTATGGATAGTTAACGAAATTGTGAACGGCATTTAGCTCTCGTCACTTTTTTTACATAAAAAAAGACTTGTTTTATCTGCTTAGGTAAAATATAACACATCTAGGTTGAGAGTGTCGTGACGTCAGAGCGCGCGGGGAATTTCGGAATGTGTGTAATTGCGTTTCTGGCTGGTCGCACTATAATCTGAAATATGCTAAGTGCGTGTGTGAGCACCGGTCAAATTACCCATCTATTGAATTATTCAGTATTACTTATTTATCATAGCAACACTATGTAATACTCGGATACATCTGTATTACAATAATCTATTTAGCCAGATAATGAGACAAGTTTGTGATCACGCTCGCGAAAGGAATAATTCCATTAGGGGTGTTCTTGCTTGTTCTTCGGGGGTCGGATAACTAGCGCCAAACTTAATAAGAACGCGAGAACTTTTAGACACATATTAATTTAAAAAGTTTTGTTTAATAATTCAATTGAAATCAAATCTCTAACGCGTGCCCGTTTCTGTGACGGGTGCGATGCGACTTGAGTCTTCTCTCTCTGCGGCTGTAAAGGCCTTGAGTCTTGAGATGAGTTGCTATTGTTACTTCCAACAGGTAGGACGTCTGCTGGAACGTCAATATTAAAATATTGCCACTGAAAAAAATATATTCGTTATCGTAAACTTAATATGGTAAAACCATGTCGCCATTCCAGACAACCAAAGAATTGTAAGAATACATAAATAGTTTCAGATCGTCGAGTTAGTGCATCAAAAATGTTTTAAAATAATCTCAGCGCGTGAGAAGGAGACGCGACAAAAATAGCCACTTCCTCCAGGACTCTGATACCGGTGAAAGTATTCATAGTGATACAAATTAAAACTGAAGTAACCTCGTGGAAATTATTTAGTGATTGTCTCTTATGGGATAATACAGAAGATTTTGCTGGCATAAACATGAATTTGTTTCAAGTGAGTTTTGAACATAAATATAATATTTTATTGCATAGCCAAAATATTATTCGGAGAGAGCGTTAATAGATGCGACACAGTAATTTGTGAATAATGCAGTTATAATCGAAACATCTATTTTGTCAGAACTCTTTTTAAAAACGATTTCTGATTAAATATTTTTTGATGTATCGAAATTGTCTTCGGTTTATTACTTTAAAGAACACAGTTTGAATAAGAATCCAAACAAGATAAGAATACATTTGCGATAGCCGAGAAAGTATATCAAGGATATTTCGAAACGTTTGCGAACACGACTCAACGTAGAAAAAAGTGTTTTAATTTATTTTGATTTATTTTGATTAAGTTATTTTGATAGCTTTACGAATTCACTGATCAAGTTATATATTAAGTTTTATTCAATTAATGAAAAGGCTCATGAAAATACCTAGATCAGGAATAATATTTAATTCATTGCACTTCCTCTCATCGACGTATATTACATACTGGCAGCGCCCTGTATAATCTATCTCTTGCCAAATTTCATCCAGATCCGTTCGGCCGTTCTTGCGTGATTGAGATCAAACATCCATCCATCCAAACTTACGCATTTATAATAGTAATAACTATTATTATCGTAACACGTTGCAGTCTTGATACAACTCGTGCCTATCGCTCACATTTAAATTAAACTTCTAAATGACTAATTTGTTTGATACTCATCCAATTGGTATTCCAAGTAGACTTAGCTTAGTATTAACCATTTCTTCAGCTCGTCCTCAAACGCCTAAGTCGTTCACCCCTCCAGGTGGGCGGCACACTGAGCTATTCCAATCATTCCGTCAATTTTATCTTTCGATGCTGAGAGATTTGCCTTTTGATGTAAACAATAATATTCTTTGATATTTTACACTATATCAATTGCGCTAACATAAACCTCTTTGGTATAAATAACATCATATTGTTTGTGAACAGGATCATTCTCACGAAGTGAAAGTAATGATACTATTCTTTAGGGGTTTCTTGTTTTTTCTTACATTGGAGGTTTGAAGACGCGCTAGCGCTACGTAATCCGAACGCGTGATCTTATGAGGTATATATTGACGTTTCAAAGTATTTTAACCGACGTCGGAGGAGGTTATGAAATCGGCTGTATTTTCATTTGTTTTTTAAATTCTTTTTGTTACCTCATATCTCCGTCGTCTAGGAAGCGATTTAGAAAATTATTTTTTAATTTGACAGGATTATGAAGATAATTTCAGATTGGTCCCAATAAAATATTAAAATCGGTTAAATTGTTTAGTTGATAGATCAAAATAACTGGAAAAAAGATGTCATCCAAACGAAAAAGTGTATTTTGCTTTCCTGCGACTTTTCTTCGCCCATTGTATACCGATTTGGATGTTTCTTTTGTAAAAGGTAGGTAAGTTGTACCTCATAAGGGTGAGAAATAAGGGATGAGGCCACTTGTTTAAAAGTTCTATGGAACTATTTAGTATTTGGCTTTGTCTATGCCTTTTGACTTACAATTCATTTAGGATGTAATGACTAAGGGAGTATAAATATAATTAGTCATAAAAGTGATACGAATGTGCGTCAATTGGACAACAATTCGTCGCGTGCATCGTCATTATTACCGTGTCATCCAAGTACTTGCCTTATTCACTGTTATTCATATACTTTTTAATTTATTTTTAACCGACTTGCACAGGGGAGTTAATCGATAATTTTTAAACGACTTTAAAAAAGGAGGTTCTATGTTCCACTGTATATTATTATTTTTGTTTTATGTATGTTCATCGATTTTTTCGCCACTTATCAACCGATTTGGAAAAAATTCAAATCAATATCGGCTCTATAGTTTGGTTGTTATATCAAATTAACTGGCAAAATATGTCATCCATGGAAATTAAATAGCATATTTTACTACTTGGAAAGTATTGAAGTCGGTTTTATATATTTTACCAACCGATTTGAAAAAGTCAATTATCTGCTATACCTACACCTGGTAAATTATTTATAGCTTATTTCTTACCAAGTGCACACAATAGCAGTAATGAAAGTTAAATTTCATCAATCCCATGTTGGCATAGTAATCTGCCTAAAAGCTTTTACGAAATCAATGTTTTAACGCTTTCAAAATAAATCATAACTACGTTTTGAATACAAACACGGCGGCTCTTCCTGCTCACGATTCATTCAGCGGTTCATTCATTACATCGGCTACTCAAAGTGGGTAGAAAGGTATGATTATTCGAGTTATGATACTTTCTGACTACATCACTCGCGGTTTTCTGGGATGTCTAGCCTGTGTGTTAATCCAGGGTATAAATTATCCTGATTCCGAATTTCATCCAAATTCGTTGAGCCGTTTAACCTTGAAGGAGCAACAAACCGGAGCGCAGCTACTGTAGAATGATGGAAATAAATATTGGTGTCTTAATATCCCTCGCACTTGAGAGCACACTAACGTATCATAATTTATCACTAGATTAGCATATGACAAGGCTTGTTGTGTTGGGCTTAAGGATGCCGATTTGTATGGTAATCTGTATAGATCTTTGTAGTTTCAGGCATTACAAGGTGTCTGCTTCTGATACATACTAGTGTTTGGTTCTTGTCACTGTTGAATAAACTAGACTGTTAGTAGCCCAGCTCAGTCCCTTTATCGATTCCCGGTCAATCACTTGTCTGATAAACGTGAACTTGTTTTTGTGTCTTGGATGTTTTCTTGTGTGTATTTTTATGCCAGCTTCGAGACAGGGAATTCTAATGTAGGGTATGATAATAATAATTATACATGGACTTTTCACATAGCGCCATTTAGCCTGCTAAAAGTTGCCCCAAAAAGGGTAATTATCGAGATATGACTTTGTGGAAGGTTCCATCAAGAACCTTCGACAAGGTCAATTTCGATAATTACCCCTTTTGAGATTATATTGACTTCCGCAAAGTTACAATTATTAGCGATTGTTTCTGGTTTTTTTATGATTGTTAATGCTGTCTGTTTGTAACCACTTTATAGTGCATGAAAAATAGCGGTGACATGGCGCGGAAGCATGGCACTGGCACAGTTGACTGGTTTTATATGCTTGCGAAAATAACGTGCCGTAAACTGTCCCATAAGTCGGCTTACGGCGTTTGTACACTTACGTCCAGCTCCTATATTCAACAACTGGCTGTAGATAGATTAGTAAAACTACATTGTAATCCGTCAAAAAGTTTTTTTTTATCGGATTTATTTGGTTGTGACATTTAAATATAGATGATCAGACTTAGTTGTAAGCTGCATAAAATGGGAGAATCTTCGATTCTCATTCTTACATAGTATAAAACAAAGTCGCTCCCGCTGTTTGTACGCTTAGAGCTTAAACTACTCACGTATTTTAATGCTCAGCAATAGATAGAGTGATTCAAGATTCCTATATGTTTATAAAAATCCTATAGAAAAATGAACCTTCAGTTCTTCCCGATTTCCGACATTTTCCATGATTTTTCCAAATAAATTATATGATACAAACCTTGCCCTGACTATTACAAACACAAAATAGAAATCAGCCAAATCGGTCCAGCCGTTCTCAAGTTCTATTGCCGATTTTTATATATATAGATAGTTTATCAAATTGTGTCTCACATACGTCTGTACCGTCCGAAGTAAAGTATACATCGACAGATGTGCGCTCGGCCGAGCCTGACGGAGATATCGTCTTTCCGACTTCCTTATCTGTGGCCCGGGTGTTATCTACCTTCGCTTGATTCACGATGGATAGGCGCAGCGTCCCCAGCTTCCATTGTTGCTATTTTATTGATCCACGGATTACTGGTTTATGTTGTTTCAATTGTTTTGTTTACTGGGTTTATGTTTGCGTATTTATCTGTTCCTTTGGAGTGTAAAATTGTGTCGCTGTTTTGACAGCTGTTTTTATGTTTCTTTTAAATACATATATTTTTTAGTACTATCTCATCCTTGATAGATATTTTACAAATATATCTATATCTATTAATGTTGATATTTCCCGACTTGTGGGTGGTGATAAAGGAACAACAAAAAGTAGCAGTAGAACTTGCGCAAAATTCGCCCGGAGAAGTGCTGCCACCAGACCTGGTAATCAGCCGTCAAGCAGTGGTGCGTGTTGCTGTGTTCCGGTGGAATGGTGTGGGTGGCGGTGAAATCACAGGCTCATGAAACGGGGTGCGACTTGGGTCTTATACTGCGATCGGGGAGGACCTAAGCCGTATTTTTTTTGCTAGGGCAGCGGCATCCACTAAACATCAGGTGAGCTGCCAGCTTGTTCCGCCACTGCCAATAAAATATCAACTATTTGGTATGATGATGATAGTAATAAACGGTACTAGACACTAGAAGTGTAAACAAAATTTATTACACTACCGCATCACGTGAAGGAGCAAAGGTTGAGGTCAACCTGAACTCAACGCCAACATTCCCGTAAATCCTAAGCCAGACATACTAACGTTGTCGTATCGCCAACAGGTAGAAGAACGCAAACGCGCGATATGGGAAGCGTCGATATCTCGGCGCGAGGCGCTGCTGCAGCGCGAGCGCGACCGCTCCGAGCGCCTCGAGCGGCAGCGAGCGGCTCGTTCGGCGCCGCGGCCCGCGTTCGCTTTCGGGTCCTCCACGCCGCGCCTTCTTGAACCTTTAGACTCCGCTGGATTCTTCTGGGCAGCGCGCAGGTAATACAATACTGCATAGCTGTCAACTGCTTTTATTAAGTAGGATTAGCAGAATACTTTGTGTTTGTTGAGGGTAGTATACTGCAATACTATCGCCGAGCTGGAATGCTGAACTAGTTCAGTAAATTATAAATAAAAAATAATAATTAATAGAATAAATGGTGCCGTTTAATTGCTGGCACGTGAAATGTATCATCGTCATGTATCAAGGTGAAGAGAGAGAATTCTGATATGAGCAGAGAATTCGGCCAAATGTAAGGAGAGATCACATTACATTAAATGCATTAATAATCTTAGCCACGTAGCGAGACTGCTTGGCACTAGCTGCGAGCAAGCGGCTGGCTCGATCGAACAGTTAATTTAAAATAGATGTACGTTCGTTTTCAATTAACCAATGTATGAGCAGGGCATAATTAAGCCCAGTTTATGTTTAGTCTAAGTGTTGGGATGTGTTCTGAAATATCACGCTGTGTTGTTTTCATCAGCACTTATTTTGAGTTTATTGGGTGTCCCAATTAATAGTGTAAAGCGGACGTCCAAAGGTCGTTAATTAAATTAATTATCTGTTATTATGAATTAGCAATAAATTTGGTTAGTTCAAGTAAAGCCTTAGTTATCGTAAATTAGCGGCCGGAAATTGCATTGTTGTTGTCTCTTTCTACGTCTGAGACATGGTAAAAGACAACAATATATTTCGACCACCAGCTAACTTCAGGACTAGAAAGTTATGATTTTTGAATTGTATGTATGGCAACAATATCGTATACTCTACGATTCTCTATAATTTATGAAGGTGTGAAATGAACCGTAGTTTTCAATATTTCGTATTTCGCTTTTGACAATTTCTTGAGGCGCCCAATACAGTTTTTTTTTATTTTACTTTTTACATTGAGAATAATTATTTGGCTTTTGCTTAAACAAACGTTTAATTTTGGGTGATGGTTCTCCCAGCGTATTAGAACCCCGTGTTTTTTTTTGTTCCTAATTGTGTTAATATATTATTTTGTTTTTTTCCTCCCCCAGT
Organism: Aplocera efformata; assembly: GCA_921293045.1. Classification (NCBI taxonomy): domain Eukaryota; kingdom Metazoa; phylum Arthropoda; class Insecta; order Lepidoptera; family Geometridae; genus Aplocera; species Aplocera efformata. Next base: position 8,885,291 of record OV121057.1, read on the forward strand.
ACCAACCCCATAGATCAGGTCAACTTTTTTGAATCACTGTAAGAATTTTTCCTACTTTTTGTTTGTTTATGTTTAACTAATTATGTTATGTTGTATGTCCCTTGTTTTTCAAAATTAATCCATACATATGGCATGTGATTTTAGTAGTTAGAACAGAATTTGCTGTAGATATTGTACAATACATTGTACCTTATTGAGAACATGTTTTAGATCTACATTCGATAAGGTAATCAATGCGTTTGGAATGAAACTTTAGTTGGTGCTTTAAGCTGCATGGTTTTGCTTAGTGGGTAAATTTTTGTTGCTGATAATTATGTGTTTATTTTATATGTTAATATTTTTCGACTAAATATACTATGTCCAAATGATAATTAGAAGAATATACACTTCTATAATTATGTCCATATATGAGGTAAGAACAGGCATATTGTGTAAAAATTTTAGTACTGAGAATTATAACATGCGCCGTTGCAGTTCGGAAGATGCATACTTTTTCGGGATAAAAAGTAGCCTATGTTAATCCACTTAAGTAGTGTTTCCTTAGGATAGCTAACCGCGGGTAACAACGTGGGTTGCACCTAGTAAAGTAACAAAAAATATATTATCTTATTAATATAATAAACGCGAATGTTTGGATAGATGTTTGTTACACAATCGCGCCAGAACGGTTGAACGGACCTGGATGAAATTTGGCACAGAGATAGATTATAGTCTGGAATAGCACATAGGCTACTTTTTATCCCGGAAAAATTACGGTTCCCGTAGGGAGTCCAACCGAGGGTAACACCGCGGGGCCATTTACGCCATGTTTAACCTGTGTACATTTTTAGCTCAGCAGGTACGGCACGTAGAGTTTCAAAGAAAGGTCATGTTTGTGAATGTTACGTGCCCTGGGGAAGTAATCTAGGATTCTTTAGACCGCCATCTCAGGTCAACTAGGTGCCCTAGAAGATAATCTAGGATGTAACGTTTGCACGCTCGTTGTGTACTAAAATTCCCTGTGCAAAACAGGTGAAATGCACAAACACAAACACAAGGTCTGAGTAACCGAGATCTGAGAACAAACTTCATCGCTTTTATTTTTGTTATATCTCATCCAGCCGAGAGAGGCGTCCCTTCTAAGATAGACTTACTTTTATTAACGTCATTTTATTCTACATGCTCTCGTAGGTACTTATGAAATTGACGTTTTCAAGTAATTTTTAAAGAATTCAACGGAAATAAAAAAAAATTACTTTGACAAACTGCTGTTTCCCGTCCGCGTGGAGTTTAACAATTTAGTTTTGCGCGGTACCCTAATAATTTTTATAAAATTAAAACCTTTGTTACTCCACCATATAATCAAAATTGTTATATCAGCTATCTGCCAGTGAAAATCCCGTCAAAATCGGTCCAGCCGTTTCGGAGATTAGTCGAAAGAGAATGTAAAAAAAATGTTTTTTGTTGTAAGTTGTACCTTCAAATTAATTTAGTAAAATAATGTTATTTTAACATTACTAACAGAAACCGGGGCGTGTCGTATGCCTATCATAATATACTAACGACCCGCCCCGGCTTCGCACGGTTAGTAAAGCATCAGTGTCTTATCAGAAACTACCCGTGCGAAGCCGGGGTGACTTGCTAGTGTATTATACATATAAACCTTCCTCTTGAATCACTCTATTAAAAAAAAACCACATCAAAATCCGTTGCGTAGTTTTAAAGATTTAAGCATACATAGGGATATAGGGACAGAGAAAGCGATTTTGTTTTATACTATGTAGTAGTGATACTATAAATCTATGTACGAAAGATATTGCCTGGCTTTGGGCCTTTTGAGCAAATTAAAGCTTAGCACCAGGCAAATCTGGATGTTTGCCAAAATCGAAATGTCAAGTGAACTTGCCTACATTCCAAGTAATTTTGCTGGGTCTAAGTTTCATCAAATTATCGCCACTCCGGTCAGGAGACGAGGTTAAAGGAACACTTATGATTGGCTGGTACAAGGTCAGGAATGATATGCGCTTCCATACATTTTTACTGGCCTCAGAGCTAAGATCGTAGTAGCATCTGCTTTTAGTGCTTTAGGTTGAGAATTCGATTCCCGCTCAGTACTGACGCCGTCCATACAAACGACTCATGTTCGAAATTTGAAAAGATTCCAGTCGCATTGCGTTGCGCCCTTCACTCTTGTAATGCCTCGTGCCTGTGATTTCACCGGTACCAAAACCCTCCACCGGAACACAGCAATTTGAGTCGCCACTGTTTGGCAGCGGATTACCAGAAGTGGTGGCAGTAGTTACCCCTTTCGCACCACCTGGGTGATACGAGTAGACTTTGGGGGTGACTTAGGGGAACGTCCAGGGTGGGAATCGAACCCATTTCAACTGAGCCTTGAGGCCAGACAATAAGTTCTTGTCTACAAATCTAGTGAGTATGATTATACAATATACAAACAACTCATTATACTAGTAGATTGGTGGGTGGATCGCGTTTGCATAATATTAATTCGTCGGAACTGACTATCGATGTTTTTTACCAATGATTAGGCACACTTGTTCCAACTATAGAGTTATGAAAAAAAGAGTAATCATGATGATAGATGATGGCTAATAGTAATGATAAATGAATCGATAAAATAGATAAGGTTGAATATCCGGCAAAACACGTAACCAAATTTGCCACATTTTAAAATCGAATAACTTGATCCCCTTCGAATTGAAATACTATCATCCCCTTTTTTCGCCCGGGTGAAATATTCCATGAATTTCGGAAACCATGAAAAAACCTTGGGAGACCCCTTATTAATCATACTGCTAATTAAAAGGTAGGTCCCCATACTCCATTTTTTGAAGACTGTCAAAAATGCGTTGCACATCGTACGCCCCGAATCCGATTTATTATTTATTTTCACTGCAACATCTTTCGTAAATACTGGGTGAGGTCAAATTTACATTTATGAGCTAAAAAATTGAATTACAAGCAGAGTAGCGTTAAAGTTATTTTTCATACAAGACAATAGTATGTATAAATTCTACCTCTGCGCTGTTTGACAGTTCTTAATCAATACCCGATGCCCCTAATGAGTTTTGCATCGCCGTTATCATATCTCGTGTTTGTAATCCCAGTAAGTGTACACCGCGAGCCAATAATGTCGCGAGATATCCCGAGCCAAATGCACAGCGGTAGATAACAGCATGACATCATGCTGTTCACAGATAGTTCATTTGCGGCTTGTATCTAAAACTCAGGTCGCATGATTCGAGCAAAACTCTGAGTCAATTACATCCACCAGTTTAATATATCCTATCCTTTTTCATAAACTTACACGCGAATAAAAAATTCGAAGACAAACTTCATGGTTAAAATTGTTTATTTCGGTCGGGGATTGAAACCACTGAGCAACAGAAACTTATAAAAATCGAAATAATTAGATAAATAATCGTATGTCGATGAACCATGATATTTTTCACTCAATTCACAAGTTCACTCCATATTTTAGACTAGCTAAAATTCTATACTTAATAATTAATCGATTGCTCTCTATCATAGTGTAAATCTTTTATGTTTTGCACGATGAGTTCAATACACAGTCGAGATTCCGAGAATCATTATAATTTGTCAAATATTCATAAGATATCAGTGCCATTAATTTGTCTCTAGAATCCAAGGCGCTTATTAGCTCTCACCTTGAGTGAGTGATGAATATATTTGTCTTGAATTTCGAATTCCCTTTTTGTAATATACGAAGATGGATCTTTATCAAAGCTGTTGCCACATCAAAGTGTAACTCAATCTCTTGAGACATGTTTACAAGATTACGGATTTGAACAGAATCCAAAATGTTGGCAAGTTATAATTCATTTGCGGTTGCAGAGAACGCCCCAAAAACTTTCCGCATCGATTTATCGGCCCAATTAAATACAGATTAGATAGTACTATCTACGCCTACCGAAACAAAAACACTAGCCAAAAATGAATATATACAACCACACCCGACCGCGGAAGCATTACCTAACTGTGAACAAGATTATGATCTATAAAGTTACGCTTGGCTGAAACGAATATCGTTTTCAGCTCTTAGTAACATTGTAAAATCGCAGATGGTTTTGTTGCTCCCAATATTAGATCGGTCATCGGTTGTCGCTAGGTGAATGGTCGATCGTCAGATGAGTGCAAAAAGCCTGATGTTATATTAGCAGTATCTTGTTCATAGTGAAGTGTAGGCGTAACCCTAATATCGTATCCGCGGTCGATGACTTCATTTCAGCACCTGATCGATGTAATTTCTAATTTCTGTTCCTTGTTCTTACTGTTAGTATGTGACTATGAAGGCTAATTTGTGATAAGCCGGCCCAAAAGGAAATCGTTCACTGAATGGAGAGTAAGACCGGAACGGATGTTTCTTTTCCTTGAAGATCTTAGTCGTCTGCCAGTAGAAGTTTCAAAGCGATTTATTATATTTTTTGTTAGATTTTTAATCAAAAAGCGCAAATTCACCGTTGGATTACAGACATGCCGGCCCCGTATTCACCAAATCTCGGATCAACTTGATTGTTCGACCGCCTTGATCCGAGATCGCGCGTTGTAATTGGCTTGTGTACTTATTTACTTTATGACATAATGATTACAATATGTGATATAGGAAAAGAGAAAGAAGCTGACAAGTAAAAAAAAACGCGGCCTGTTCTTCTTCTTATTTATGGCTTTTTTTGTCTTTAGCCACACTAATTCTGCCAGTGTCTGAATGCGGCCTGTTCATATAACTTCCTATGCAATCATAGAACACAAAAGTCAAGAAGACGCATGTAGGTTAAATATGCGAGTTAATAGTATAATATTGTTTATGCAACAGGCAGTGTCTATAAACATTTTGTTTAAGGCCTAAGGCAGGCCCAATTAGGTTCCAAGAAAATTTGGTACCCAATTAAAACGATGACGGCAAAAGTATCTGTTGACAGTTGAACAATGCGATATCATGGACTTGGTTCTCAAGTGGCTCACATTCCTAGTTATTTTTGTTGTTCAACTCTGACATTCCAATATCTAGACTAGGTGGACTAATACCTACTAGGAATTGGGTCGCGTGCACGCGTCATGCGCGGTTTTCAATATTTGAAAAAACTATGAATATAGTATGTGCTTCGGGCTATTTAGGTGGGGCTAGACTTTTTAACTACGTTTCAAAACGGTAAATCAAACCGAGGTGTGGACATAGGCATGTAGAACCAACTATTTGAATACTGGCTGTTCAATCCGAATTGGGATTGAAGATCAAAGCCAACTCACTCGCTGGTAAAGCGATGTAGTAGTATCTATTTAAAAAAAATGCTTTATAATAATGTATTAATTACCGTGGATGGTGCGAAAGGAGTCACCCAAAGGAGCATTAAAACTTGTGCCAAGTTAATCTGGAGTAGTACTGCCACCGCACCTGATAATCTGCCGCCAAGCACTGGTGCACTCGGTGTTGCTGAGTTACGGGGGAAGGGTGTGGCTGGTGAAAGTACAGGCACTTGAGGCGGAACATCCCCGTCTCAGAGTGACGTGCGCAACGTAATGCGACATGGGTCTTTTCATAGTTCAGTAGGGGAAAACCTACATCGTATTTTTTATGCGCGGTGGTAACATCAGGTTGGCTGTCCGCTGGTCCTATCAGTATTGCATAAAAAAAATACCAGAAAAGTTTATTTTTTGGCTTGCATCAAGCGAATATTATTGTGAATATTATACCTGCGCTGACAGCTTTTCACAGCCTCGCATCCAAGATTCTACTGGTCGGGAAAGCCGGAGCACCGGTCTGTGTGGCAGCCCACACGGTCCGGTAGTCTGGTAGTCCACAGTCAACGTAACCTTGGATGGTCCGTGCGGACCACTGACTGTGTGGGAATGTTTTTATACAAATCAAAAAATGTACAATACATGTAAATTATTTCTATTTATAAATAGTGACAACACATTGTTGTAATCACTTATTCACCAGAATTCAAATTAACTCTACTAATTTGATTCACAACACGATCTTTATCTAAACAGAATACTTTCCACCACCCTATCATCTACGTAATAGGGTTTCAAATCGTCTGATTATTATGGTAGGATCGTATGGCATGATTCATAGTAATTAGTACGTTTTGACTATTACATGGGTATAGCATGACCTTCGCAAGGTTTATTTTGGTAATATTAGTCTGGTAATTAACTAAATTTTGTTAAGGTTTAATAAAGGTTTAAATGTCGTCGCAGTCTAAAAGACAGCAACTGTTTGGCGCCAACAGATATGCTCTAGTGAATCAAAGCCTTTTCGTTTAGTAATTGGACAACTCTGGTGTCGGTGTTTTATAGCCCCCTGAAAGCTTCCACCAAGGCTGGCGCCAAAACTCAGTTGGTTTCTCTGCCTTTTGCGTAGTAGGTTGTGGGTTCGATTCCCACCCAGGGCAAGCATTTGTGTGCGATAAGAAATGTTTGCTCTGCGTCTGGGTGTTAATACGTATCATATGTATGTATTTACAGAAAAAAAAAAGTACTATATAGTGTGTAATATGGCAACTATATAGTTGCCATATTACACAAGCTATGCTTAGTTTGGGGCTAGGTGGCGCTGTGTGAAATATGTCAATTTTTTTAAAATTTTTTGTTACTATGTGGGACCGATATTTTTACGTTACCTCTGAAGCATAGACCCGCTCAGTTCAACAGCTTAACTTATACAATCTGTAAAAAGAAAATGCTCGCTTTGTCATGATCGCTTCAGATAGTAGTGTTAGCCACTAACCCATACGACCTTGTTTTCTTTCACGCATCTGTTATGTAGAATGCTGAACAGAGTAGATTAGTTTGCATGAGTATCTGTTGATTAATAGTTGTATGATATACATATGGATAGTATTAACATTACTTCTAAGTGGCGTCTTTTCATTTTGCATGCACGGGATTCCGTGAATGATAAAAGAGGGTATTTGTTTGTTTGTTTAAGGAGAGTAAGAGAATTCTCGTAAATAATGGATGCTTATTCATTAATTATCTACACACAGCCCGTTACAAAATTTTGCGCCAATGCTGCATACGGTAAAATAATTACTTTTCACCTCAGGTTTTTAAATCATTAAATTTGATATACAATTTCGAGTAATAATATATTACTCTGTGATTCTGTTAGCGGCAGACCGAACTAAAACTTGAGTGAATTGAAAATCGAATAAAGTACCTTCCATTACTTCCATTCCCTGTTTTTGTAATCCTTTTGTCATATGCAATTGCTTCCAAATTTCATTACTGAGTTAGTAATTTTCAGGGCTAAATCAATTTACAATTTAGGCACAATTTTCGCGTCAAAACTAAACCCTACTACCAAATTAGCCCACAAGTCGCGTGGGATCAGTGCACGACTGCCAAAACTGAACCTAATTTTTAATATAATTGTGTCCAAATTCAGTAAGAATTGTCGACTTGTCGTTTCAGGGCAGACATTGTGTATAGACCGAACCTTATTTCTTTTATCGTGGGGTCCAAATTGCTTAATTGTTACCTGGTGGTTTCAGGGCTGCATCAACAACGAATGTGATGTTCGCGTCTGCGCCGCTCACGAGACGCGCCTCCGCACTACAACTTGATATATCAGACAGTGAAAACAAAGGTAAATAGTAGTATTAATTTTCAATCTCATTCTTTATATTTAACCATGGTTTAATTCAAATTTGGAAGAAAACTGTTTGAGCAAAACATTGATTTAAACCTAGGCCCTACCCAGTAGGCCCTATCCGGCCTAGTACAGTGGTCGGTGCACTACCGATAGCTATACAATGATGTCAAAAAAGCCAGACTAACAAATATTTACATAAGCAAATTAAGTCATCGTTGATAAGATTCCGTCATTCTCAAATAATGACTTCAGTTTAAAAGTATTTTGTGAGTGTTCTGAATAATTTGAGGAAACATCTAAATTATTTCCTCACAGTGAAAACTTTTTTCGGATCCGGGATAAATGGTTAATTTGACACCACATACTTTATTTTATAATATAGTACCTGGGCGAACGAGCTAAGCTCGTTTTCTTTCTGAGTAAAACGTTTTTTTTTGTAAAAATAAATGCGTTTTTACAAGAAGTACAATTAAACTGCAAACCCCTATCTAAACAAAACATTTCATCAAAATCGATAAAGCCCTTTCGCGAAATAAATATACAAAAATTGCTCGTTTAAAGTAATAAGATTGAGCCAACAACCTTTTTAAGGGAAGCTTCTGTACGTAAACATTAACCATTCCTAATTACGGACATTATCTCAATATCTGGCTCAGAAACAAAACTTGAACCAACAAACGTAAGTTTCTAAGAGGCTACTCCTTCTACGGAAGACCATTCGTGCTAAATTTAATTGAATTCCACGCACAAACCACGTCCTTCGCACTTTTGGAGGTCAGGTATGTGGGTTAAATAACAGCTGTGCCCTTGGAGCGAAGCCGGCCAGTCTGAATCATACCTCGGTGCTCGGTACTAATTGCAACTGGATAATTTTTTGTTTGTTTTTTCTTTGCTGCCCAAGGAGTCATGTTCCGGAGTCTTTGTAAGTTGTTAGATTAGTTTGCTCCTGTTTGGTTGAATGATCTGTCTGGCTTTCAAGGTCGATGTCACAGATCATTCAACCACAATTACTTATTGGTTAAGCTGGTGAAAGCTGATTTGCATTCGTTTTTATATGTACGGGGATGGCTGTAAAATTTGTGTCATACCATAATTTCCTTTACTCTTTAGGATATCTTAAAAGTAATTATGTGGATAATTTTAAAAGCCGTTATTTTGTATAAGTGCGAGCAATACACCGCATATAAAGTGGCGCCCATATTTTAAAGATTTTTTTTCGTCAAATTGCAACGTATAGTCCACGACTATACCAATAAAGGCTAATTTTCACGAACCACAACGTAATCTAAAGACGGCGCTAAAGGTTAAACGAAAACTGCGTTGGTATTTTTCCATGTCTTATATATTTAACCAAAATGTTATCTAATAAATTGTTACAGCCAACGATAGCCTTGACGAATGTCAAAGACCTTATTTGTGTAATTACAATGATGCTAATACGAAACATCTGTACAATGTTGGTTTTGCCATCCCATGTTTACGCAAGGTAAACTCGAGGCACATATTTATAGAACTGCAACCAATTTTCTCTCTCTTTCAAAAGGAATTCATATCGGCAATTCATATACGCTGAGAAGACTTGTATACATGTTTTCTGATAGGATCAACCATTCAACTGATTGTAATCACAAGTATGACACTGGGTGACGTAACGCAGGTTTGATCAGATACAGCGTGTGAACGCATTAAAGATGATTTTCTTATCGATAGTAGATAGATAAAACATTCTTTATTGCACAAGAAAAACAGGTATATAGGCGAACTGAATGATATGTAGCATTTTCTTCCAGCTAACCTTTTTGTATATTATGTTATTATAATGCTTACAGAAACAATAATTTAAATCTATTATAAATAATTAAAAAAATCCTAATTAAATTTAAACATAAATTGGATATATTTTTTAAGCCATTTGTAAAACCCGTTATTTTGAAAACCATGTGGTGAGGTAAAAACAATTTTGGAGACGTGTAATGTGACGCCGAAAGTAGTATTAATTAAATTTGATATTAATAATACTCACTCCTCCAATTAAGACCAATCTTAAGACACCTCTTAAACTTAAATCCATGAAGCCGTTTTGGCTTTTACAGAGCGTGCTAAAGAAATATACCATACATATGTAAATTTCACACTCGTAAAACAAGCTACGTGTTTTAGTTAGGTATAGTACATAGATAAACATTTTGTTGTACATTCCAGACGAACCGGACCGACAAATCGCGCCGATAATGTGGTCGTCGGTCGCCCGACGTCGCACCGACTTGGTGCCGACGATCCCCGCCCCCCGGGCGCCAGGTAGGGCGTACTCCATGACGCGCCTGGACAGACTGCCGCACACCCCGACCACGCACCTCAGCCGGACGCGTAAGATACCTGAACCATCACAAATACAGGCTTCTCTGCGGCTTTTGGGAGCTGGAACCCTTGCTATACCGGCTTTTGGGCTTCTGCGTTGGGTTCCTTTGACTAACCTCATCATTTCGAAAGATATCGGATTTTGTAGGGTTCTAGCTGCCGCCCCGCGGTTCCACCCGCGTAGTTCCCATTCCCATGGGAATACGGGGATAAAATATAGCTTATGTAACTCGCTGATTATGCAGCTTTCCATTGGTGAAAGAATTTTTAAAATCGGTTTGGTGGTTGAGGCGTGAAAGCGTAACAAACAACCAAATAAACTCACTCTTGCAGTTATGATATCAGTTAGGATTTAGCGGCTCTTGTACAAATTGATAGACGCAAGCCTTCAATAGAAAACCATGGTTTTGGCTTTGCGCTTCCATGCCACTTTGCTTTTGGGTCCCTTTAACTAAACATTCCTCATACGATTCAGCTGTTCTTGGGCTTGATAAGTCTGTGTTAAGTTCTGTGCGTGGTTTTTATCATACGTTTTGACGCAATATGTAAGACTGTTGCATTGCATTCTTACCTCTTCCCAGCAAGTGCCTTTGGGGGTCAATAGCTCGATAAGGTTCATTAAGAGCGGATTCCATGTAGCGCCTTGACGCAATCTTCAATCATTCACTTCAGTTGGAGGCATATGATACCTAAAATGTCCCAATACTGACTTCTCAGCGGCTTCTAGGAACTTGAATGCTTGCTTAACTGGCTAATGGACCTGTGTTGCCGTCCTTCTATCATCATAATGTCGGGAATTGCTAGTTTCAAGAGATTTGGATGAACTTGAAAAGCATATGGTGACTTCGTTGTAACACTTAGGTTTCAATGCCGCTTTGCATTTGGGTGTCTTTGAATAACCTCATCTGTTATTGAAATTTGTGTGATTGTGGAATTTCGGCTTTTGGAGCATTAAGCAACCTCTAAGTTTGGCCTTTGAGATTATGCCCACTTGTGACGCGTGTGATACTAATTAGATCATCACAGAACTAGGATTCTTTGCACAAATAAAACTCTATGACGGCTCTACGTTTTTTTCTGATCAATAGATTTAGTCTAGGTTATTGTTGAATGTGCAAAATATTAAATGGCTTTCATATGAAAAGTTATTATTCTTCTAATCTTTATTTGTCCCAAAGTACATGACATGCTTTGTTTTTTAATCACCGCTTCTAGGTATCTCCTAGAATGATCGTACATCTTCATTTTTTAAACTATTATACTACACTAACGAAAATGTTTTTCTCCGAAGCTTTTGCAGCCATCGGCTAAGCTAAACGTTGCGTTTGGTTTTGAAAAGGTTTTGATGGGCAAAGCTTTCTGCCAGTTGTCACTAACAAACATTTCTCATATCGCCATATATTCTCATTGCTACATAATATTCCAACAGCAAAATCATTGGGTGAAGTTATATAATCTAGTACAGAATGGGCTACATCCTCATCATAAGGTAAAGGTGAATATTTCTATCTCTATCACTGGTCTAGCTGTCTCTTTCTGCGGTGCGGGATTCTTCTTCCTAAGGTAAGAAGTAAGAGCTTTTTGGTGCACTCGGGAGCTTCAAGAGGTAAATAATGCACTTGTAACTAATACTCACATTTATATATTCACCAACATTCACTTTTCTGGTCCAAACGTTAGGGAGTCTTGAAAATAATTGATGGATTCAGGCGTTATGTAAATCCATGTTGAGATGATCTGAAATGGGATAAAATTTGTTCACCTCCAATAAACTTAGGTTGAAAAACGGTGCACGGTAGGTGATCTTGAGAAACTAATTTATTAGAAGTTGCACTAAATTTTACGCTTATTCAGATCATCTTAGTCTTAAAAAATTCACAGTTTATAAATATACTCAATTATTTTCCCAAAGCATCGAATTTAATCTGCTTAAGTAACATAACATTAATTGCGCGATGATAATTAATAATTTTGCTCTGAAACAGTCTTGAAGAGTCAAATCCGTGAAACTATGACTACCATTATTATCATTAAACTGTTGTGATATATATCAGCTTTTTTAATGGTGAATAATAAAACTTACTGCTTGGTAACACGGCTTGCAATATCACAGAGGAAGCAATAAAACCACGAGTTTTCATGTGTAGCCTTAAACTTAAATCTATGTATGATATTGATGAACAATAAACTCCGACGCTTGTTGAAAAACACGGCTTGCAACACCACTGGTCTTCGAACAACAGTTGCTCAAATAACTGTTGTTCGAAGAGAACGCTTAGTTCTAAATTATATGAATCCGCTTTGACCAATAACAATCCCTACTGCTTGGTACGGCTCACAATACCACAGACTCGAATCGGGTAAACTCGGCTCGCGGACCACAGAACATGATCCAAGTGTATCTGCTTTATATTGGTGATTAATAAATATTATCCTTTGGTAACGAGATTTGCAATACCTAATTGAGCCGATGTCCATCCATGTCGCTTTATGTTGGTGAATAATAAACATTACCGCTTGCTAACAATGCTCGCAATATACAGAGACTCGAAGCGGTGAGACCACGCCGGGCTCGCGGCCCGGGAGCGCGTTATCCAACGCGACCGGCGTGGTGCGACGCCCCAGCTCCGCGCCGAGGAAACCGCGACCCGCCTCCATTGCCGGCACTGGGGTCAACACGCCTAGAGGTAAAGGAATGAAACGGAAGATTGGCTGTTGCATAGGTGCGAGCAAGACAGCGTGCGAGTGAGCGCGGAATGTGTACAGACAGCGCCTTGATAATTTCTAATCTTTTTTGATGCGATAAATATAGTCGCAATCTGTGTTAGTGGAACTTTGTTGAGAAAACCGGGAGGACGAGAGTTATCCTGTACTATTCGTGGAGTATTGTAAATGACACGCCATTTTGTAAGCGCAATCCAAGCAAAGCAAGCAGAGAATATATACCCCTATTCAGACGGCTCCGTGGCTTAGATGGTAGTAGCCCTGCCTTCGAAGCGAGGGGTGCCGGGTACGATTCCCGGCCGGGGCATACTTTGTGTGATGAGCATGAAGTTTGATCTCGGTTCGTCCATGCCATCTGCGACACAGGGAATCCTAGTGCAGAGATATGAGTGTGTAAACGTTTATTTATTTTATTTATTCTCCTATTTTAGATTACGTTTATATTGATTTTAAAATCTTTAATCTCTGCACTGGCTTTAAATGTGCAATGGTCCAGGCCAAGTTTCAACACATGTTCTGGCAGTAACACTCACGTTGTTTTGCCTGCACAATTGTGCCAGTCTCTTGGACGCTGTAATTATAAATACCACAAATCAATGTTGCTATGCTTAGCTCCGACGCGCTTTATATGTTTAGTGTTTAATCAATGTTTGTTTTATGGTCTCGTGGCGTGTTTACCCGACTGAGAAGTAAATTCAATTTGCAAATCTAAGAAGTGTTTTAAATATGTATATACAAGACTCTTTCTAGTTTCTTATAGATTGCAAATACGTAACTACTGAAAAGAAAACGAAAAAAGTGGCGCAATTCTTGGTTTCATTTTTTTTAGATTTTAATTATTATAGACTGGTGCCTGGCCGCTGGCAACTGAACTGCTAAGCTGTGGGAGCTTAGTACCTCAATGCAACTGTGTACGGTCCGTACACCGGAATAGTAATAAAAGCTGGATATATCAGAAAAACTGGAAGATAAATTTTCACTGATATATTTAAACTAAACTTATGTTACTGATGATATGATTGTGAGTCGCGTTTCTCGATTGACTGCTGATCGCGAACTGAATATAATTCGTCATTTGCTCAAGTTGATGATTAGCGTAAAGTGCGAATGATGCATTATAAGTAGAGGAATGTACGTGCTCATATAAACTGGGTTCAATTCCTACCTAGGACAACATATCAGTAATCTAATTCGTATATTTCAAGCTATCCTTATTTTGGCGCTGAAATGTCAATGAATATTGATATAAATCGTGTGTGTCAGGCGGCATAGACGTGATGTCGCAGAGCGTGGTGAGCACGCCGGGCGTGTCGCGCGACCCGACCGCTCTGTTGGACGCGACGCGACGCACGCCCGCGCCGCGCCCGCGCCCCGTCTCACTCTACAACAAGCCCGGTGAGTCGTGCTCTTTACACATGTCAGAACAATTATTATTCGTGTTACCGAGATATTTACCATGATTTGTGAGTTTTGTTGACTCCCGATAACACGGTAACACGAATAATAATGTTCATAACCATGATAGTTTTAAAATTTATGTCAGAACAAGTTAATTCTACCATTTCTTTTTTTCTGCTATGGCTGTGGCGGAACGAGAAAAAACATAAGACTTAGGTCCTCCCCTACCGAAGTATTAAAAGACCCAAGTGGCACCCCATTGCGCCCGTCACCCGAGACGGGGTTATTACGTCTCTGCGTATGTAAATTCACCGGCAACCACCTTTAATAAGGCGTGTGTAACCTTTGATTACACATACCTCTTGGGTGGTGCTAAAGGACCAACCTAAAGCAGTAGAACTTGTGCCAAAATCGTCCAAGAGGTTCTGCCACCGCTGCTAGAATCTGCCGTCAAGCAGCAGTGCTCGTATTACTGTGTTTCGGTGGAAGGGTATGGGCGCCGGTGAAATCACATGCGCATGAGACAATCATCCCCGTCTCGGGTGATGGACGCAGCAGGATGAATGCGACTCAGTGTATGATCCAAATCTTGTACTGAGTTGTATTACTGTTAATGGGCGGGGGTCGCCACTTACCACCAGGTGGACAATCAGCTCGTTCCGTCAATTATATACATAAAAAAACTCTCACTTTTCGAGAGTAGTGCTAATGTTAAATGTACATTTTCTCAGCGACGCCGCTGGGCCCAGCCGAGGGCAAACCGCCGCTGCATAGAAAACCAAAGTCATCCAAAGAACATGAAAAGGTAAATGTTACAAGTATTGCATTAAAATTTATCATTGACAAATTCTGAAATATTACAATATCGTCAATGAGCATTTTCTTATAATAATTTTTATTTAAACGAGTCTGTATTATGTTCCTTAAAATATTTAGGGATTATATTATAGATTATAGATGCCATACAAATTACACTATTTCGCATAAGTGTGGTTTTAGATGTTTTTTCTTGTCTCTGTATACCGTAAACAGTTTCGAAAAAGAATTTACTTTATTTCTTGTACCAACCAATACTGTGATCATTGGCCAATTTATTTTGTGTGGGGTACGGTATCACCAAAAAATAAATTACAACCGAATACAAACGGGATATAACCGGTATCGGAGACAAGCCCTGATGATGTTGTTCTCGTGTGGCAGACGCCCCGCGGGAAATCACTATCGGCCTCCCCGGGACGTACGCTCTCCCCCTCGCCGGCGCACTCCAAGGAACCCAGCCAAGACAAAGAGGTACCACACAAGGTAAATATAGTGTTCAATGTCTATAGTGGTAGCAGCATTACTTTGAAACGAGGGGTCCCGGGTCCGATTCCCGGCCGGGGCACACTTGCTGTTCTCGGGTCTTGGGTGTTTGTCTTGTGTTTCTGTGTTTTTCCATGTCATCTGCGACATAGGGATTCCTAGTGCAGAGGTATGAGTGTGTTAACGTTTATTTTAAATGTTTATTAATTGACTGGCCTCTGTGAGAGCGTGGTGGCCCAGGGGCACAGACGCCGACTTTCATTCTGAAGGTCGCTGTTTCGAAAAGGTGCACCAATGAGTTTTTCCCTTAAAAAATTCCCTTATATTTTGTAAACCACGTAATATTTTCCCGGATACATCGTGTTATCCTACTACTATTATTATAAAGGCGAAAGTTTGTAAGTATGGATGTATGGATGTTTGTTACTCTTTCACGTAAAAACTACTGAATGGATTTGAATGAAACTTTACCACAATATAGCTTATACATCAGAATAACATATAGGCTACAATTTTTGAGGTTTCTATAAAATCTATATATATAAAAGAAAGTCGTGTTTGTTACAACACTTATAACTCGAGAACGGCTGGACCGATTGCCATGGTTTTTTGATTTGTTGGATTTGTTTCCGTCCCCAATAGCAGAATAACTATTAAACATTGGAAAATTAACGAAAAAAATAAAATCAATTTATTATTATGTATTCTCCACGGGAACGGGAACTATGCGGGTGAAACCGCGGGGCGCAGCTAGTTAAACTATATATTGTTATTTATCTTAATCAATGGATAAGTTAAATATGGATGGATGTTTGTTAATAATCACGCTGAACGGATCAGGATGAAATTTGGCACAGAGATAGATTATGGTCTGGTAACTTTATCGCAGCATGTATAAATATAGGCAAACAATTGTCGATAGTGCAGAAAGTATGATAGGAGGCATCGACCTTAAGGCCTGCTAAGATCCTCATCACAAGGTTTTTACTGTTACAGCCAGCGACATTAGAGCCTTCTGTAGACAAAATGGTGGTGAGCGCGGAAGCGGTGACGCACAAACTCGAAGCGCTGCAGATACAGAATGGCCACGAAAATGCGGAAAGTGATAAGGTAATGAACTACGGCGATGGTGAAGAGGTAAAGACGCGGGCTTTCAATCCGAAGGTCCATGATTGAAACCTAGGGGGCACCAATGCTATTATCAAAACTGAGAAAGTAAATGTCGTAATTGGTCATTTCAAGTGAAACGACCAATTCTAAGACATGTGACATCTACTTATAAGGAAGGGGCTCTCAGTACCAGCCTCTAAAGTTCCCATTGCTGGGACACCGGCCTACTCTGAATAATTGAGAGTGAATGGGCTTTGATTTACCACGGAAGCCCAATCCGGATTGGTAGATGTCACATCTTTGATTTTTTTGTTCAAAGACATGCCGGTTTCCTCGTGATGTTTTCCTTCACCGTTTGGAGAACTTGCATTTGCGCACATTAATTTTTTAAGCGAAAATTTCATTGGTGCACTTGTGAGTTTTAACCGTTACAGATTAAAGCCCATTTACTGTCTGTTATCGAGAGGCATGAGATGATAGTCAAAAATAGATAAATAGGTAGATGACAGTTTATTGCACAGCGAATAAAGATAACAATAGTTTAAAAAAATTGAAATCTTTACTAATACAAAGGTGACACATTGGGTGGTCTACAGTACATTTTACAGTAAACTGTTCAAGTTTTCTTATTATACTACTGGTGTTGCAAGGTAAGCATCGAACTAAAAAATTGATTACGAGATCCCGCTTAATCGCAATAACTAAAACTAATTCTCCAAACTTTCAGCAAACAAGCGAAACACAACAAGCGGTGGATACAAAACAAGAAACGAAAATCGAAGCCCCAGAAATAAAAGTCGAACAATCGGAAACACAGAAGCCTGAACATAAAGAACCGAAGCCAGTTGAACAGAAGAAGGAAGAGGTACAGAGGGAAGAGAAGAAAGAAGATAAGAAGGAATCATCGCAGGAGAAGACTGATGACTCAGAAATGACAGGTATTGAGTGGAAAACTGATGATAATATGTATATAGCAAGTCACGTTATAAGAGTTCAAAAGTTTTTACATTTGGAAACCTGTCACTTGAAAGTACCTATGATATTTTCGGTATAGTAGGAACAGGCGAAATCCTAAGAAATAAGTATAACCAAACTATAAACACTTATTGTAATTTGACATAGTTATGTCTGTGACACATATGAGCACAATTATGTATCCTTTCGATACCTTGAGAACCAAAGGGAATAAATAAATTGAGGAAGTTTTTCGGTCGGTTCTACGTAGAATTCTGTTACCATGATTTTACATTGTGATATTTTATTTTATAGCTACAAATGTTTTGAGTGAGAAGTGGTAAATAATTGATGTTAATAATGTTGTTTCAGCGTCGATGTCGGGCCGTCGTATCACGACAGAGGAACAAGCCAAGGCGGCACTAGCGGAGCGACGCCGGCGCGCGAGGGAGGAGCTCGAGAGGCAGGCGGAGCTGGAGAGGCAGAGGTAACGTACTTCACTGTAACAAGCCAAGGGCACACTAGCGGAGGGACGCCTCGGGTTGGCTGAACAGGGAAGGGGGGAGACCGTATCGTATCGCCAATGTTCACTTATAGTCTGCAGACTTACAAATACATCATGTGCAAATAGAGAGGCAGAGGCATATCCATAACATAACCCCCCGTATTTAAGTGCCTTGCCCCGTAACATGTCGGAATCAGATCAGTTTGAAATAACCAAGATAATAAGTTAATTAAAAAATACCTCATTGGTTGGGATCGAATAACATCAGTATTTTTCAAAAAGTATGTTGGTTTTCTTGGCACTCCAATTATCATAATTCAAGTTCAAGTCAGGGCATACAGACAAATTATTAACCGTCACTCAATTATTAACTCTTAACCGTCAATTTATTAACTAACTAATTTGTGTTTCATTTTGCTGATATATCTTGATAATAAACAAAAATTTATTGAAGTTTTCCTGGATCTAGCCAAAGCTTTACATATAAACCTTCCTCTTGAATACTCTATAATAAATAAACTTCTTTATTTTTATTCTTACCTTATAATTAATTTAAATTTAAAATGAATATTTCATGATTGCAAACTCCATATGTTTCAGACTACAACGCGAAGCCGAAGAGGAATTGGAGCGGCAGCGCATTGAAGAGGAGAAGCAGCGCCGCGAAGAGGAAGAGGCGAGAGAGTTGGCGCGGCTGCAGCGCTCCATGGAAGAGGAGAAATTAAGGAAAGCTATCGAGGTATTAACCGGCCTTTTATAAATAAAGTAGCTGCCGCCCCCCGGTTTCACCCGCGTATTTCCCGTTCCCGTAAGAATACAGGGATATAATACAACCTATGTAACTCGCTGATAATGTAGCTTTCCATTGGTGAAAGAAGTTTTTAAAATCGGTTACGTGGCTAAGGCATGAAAGCGTAACAAACTAACAAATAAACTCACTTTCGCATTTATAATATTGTATTACATTAAGTTAGGATATAACTTTTACACATTACACCTTTGCACTATGATTCCCTGTGTCGCTTGTGGCATGGAAGGAAAACTTTACGCTTATCACACAAAGTTTACCGCGGCCGGGAATCGAATCCTTTTGAAGGCAGGGTAGCTATAAAATAAGCCAAGGAGCCGTCTTTACAGCCGACTAGGTCCCAAATTAATGAACCGATTTTAATGCGGTTTTTTCTGTTTGAAACCTCACGTGGTCTATACAGTTTTTAGTTATAATTTATGATGATCTGTTCAAGCGGTTACCCCAAATCTGGGATTTTTAAAGATCCTTTATATCTATACAAGTTCATTAATTATTCGTTAATTTATGCTATCTTTTGAATTTTCAGGCACAACAGCAATTGGAACGTGAAGAGGCCGAGCGCAAGACGCGCGAAGAGGCGGAACGTCTCGTCAAAATCAAAGAGGACGAAGAGAAGAGGAAGGCGGCCGAAGAAGCGGAGAAACTGCGGAGAGAAGAGGCCGAGAGGGAGGAGAAGGAACGCCTCGCGCGGAAACAGCGCGTCGAGGCTATCATGGCTCGAACACGCCTCAGGAAGGTCGGACAATAATTCTTGACTTAATTATTTTTTTATTGTTTGGTTCACAGCTTGAAACTTACGCATAACTAAAAAATATAAACTATTTCGTCGTATTTCTTAACATCAGTGAACGCAACATGCATAGTGAAATTTCAAAAAATACATTTACGTTTGAAAAGTAACAAATTATTATAGATCGTGCTTGATGTGCTTTTCAATATACTAAACATAAACTCAAATATTCCTTTAGATCTCAAGTATCATTTGGACACGTCAAATTTTACACATACATGTACATTGTACACATATTCTTCAGCATATAACTTGCCTCAGGAACACTACATGCACACAGATATGTCAAATTACAGTCAGTTTTCATGTTTTAGATAGTCTTATTTGTTAAGTCTACGTCTGTTCCAACCCCTAATGAATCCTTGCAGAGGCTCAATAACCTCTAAAAGTATCGTATGTTGATCTGATTTAATTATAAGTGGAGAACATTCGGTACAAAGGGGAGTGTTTGTTCCGCGATCGGGTAGCTTAAACTTATTTAATAGTCTAACCTAACTAATAGTCTTAATTATTTAATAGCTTATTTTCTACTTGGTCGAGGTACCAGTATTTTAATTTGCTCTAAGATGTCTGGGCAGTCTGTTACACCGTGACAAATTTTATAAATTTTATTTATTAAGACACACCAACAAATACATATAATTCACTTAACTTAAATGTAATGTAAAAGTATTTTCTTCAAAATATTTGCCACTTACAAGCAGGTTCTGAACAGCAATTCATTTTTCCTGATTGGTAATTATTGTTGATATTAGTTTTGTCTTTTCTTACGGGTTAAAGGAATGTTGATTATACTATAGAAAACTTGTATCCGAATTATTCGTTTCAAAGCTGTATTTAAATCATTTACATTGCCACGATATTGTACTAGCAAGGTGAGTAGACTATTACTCTCCCTCACACCTCTCGAAGTTCCCAAACCTACCAAACTTAAACGAATTTATGCATTTCCAGGCCGAGGAGGACAAGAAGCAACAAGAAAACAAACAGAATCAACAAACTCAGCCCTCCGCAGCTGACAACGCGTCCAACACTGCGCCCGACACCGCCCCTCCGCCCGGCAACGGACCGTCACCCAGCAACGGGCCCACGACCGTTGACAACGGCCCTAAGGCAAGCAACGGGACCGCGACCGTTGACAACGGCCCTAAGGCCAGCAACGGGAGTACCGACATCGACTCCAAGGCGGGCGGCGACGGACTCCCGCGGTCCGATAACGGGAACGGGAACGTTGCCACTGACGATCTACTAGGATTCAACGCTAGTCAGGTCTGTATTCGTAAAATAAGTCCGTACCAGCCTCTAATGTTCCCACTGCAGGGACACCGGCCTACTCTCGATAATTGAGAGTGAATGGGCTCTGATCTACCACGGGAGCCCAATCCGGATTGGTAGATGTCACATGTCGTCGAATTTTTGGTTCTAAGACATGCCGGTTTCCTCACGATGGTTTCCGTCACCGTTTCGAGAACATGGTATTGCGCACATAAATTTTTTTAAGTAAAAAAACTCATAGGTGTAATTGTGGGTTTGAACCAGCAACCTTCAGATTGAAAGTCGGCGTCTATGTCCCTGGGCCACCACGCTCTCCTCATAAAATAAGTGCGTGTATCTTACTAATCTGGTATACGGTTCCCGTGGGAATACGGGGATAAATATATTCAATGATTACTTACCAATGATATAGCAAATTAGGGTTCCGCGCAAACAAATTGTTTACATATTGTCAACAATGTCAAAGTCAAAATCTTTATTTCTATAGAATTCTTAAAAAAATACTTAGAAACGTCATTTTTTTTAATAAATATGTTCCTACGAGAGCATGCGTTCTTAAAACCAAGTTAGCGCTTGTTTAAAGCCTATCCAACCTTACATTGGAACAGCTAGTTAGCTAGCTAGTGAATAAGAACTGGACTACGTTTTTCGGTCTCGTTGTAATAAAATAACATATTGCAGGTGGACGTGCCGCAAGCTGCCACAGACACGAAATCCCCGCCTCTCCCCGGAGCGGCGGAGCCCCCCGCCGTCTCCGAGACCACCAACAATGGGAACCACGCTGCCGACCTGCTGGGCTTGTCACAAACACACCAAGTGAGTCTTCTCCTTTTATTTTTATTTATTAGGTCTTACAACGATTCCGTACCAGCCTCTAATGTTCCCACTGCAAGGACTCCGGCCTACTCTCGATAATGTAGAGTGAATGGGCTCTGATCTACTACGGGAGCCCAATCCGGATTGGCAGATGCCACATATCTTCGATTTTTGGGTTTCCTCACGATGTTTTCCGTTAACGTATGGAGAGCGTGGTATTGCGCACATATATTTCTCAAGTGAAAAACTCAATACTCGTGCGTTTGAACCAGCGACCTTCAGTTACGTTTCGTGTGTCTCTCTGTCTTACATTAAAATTCGTCCGAATTTTAAGGTTAATTTAGGCATTGTCTTAAATTGTAAGGGGCTTCTTTATCTTTGTTAATTAGTCTTATGACCACATAAAAACTGCGTTTCAGACTGAGGACAAATTAGTCGAGCAGCAATCGAGACCAATCGAGGTCACAGAAACAAACAACGGCAACGGCGACCACGCCACGGCTACGAACACCAACATATCGGCCAACATACCGGCCAACGTGCCGGCCAACCTGTCCGCAGACTTCATACAGAACGAGATAGCAACAAACGAGAGTCAGAAAATGGACAAAATGCTCGAAGACGATTTCACAACGCACAACGGGCACGGCACCCTCGCCCACCCGCTCACGTTGCAAAATGCAATCTAACCCACGCGCGTACGGTTGAGGATCGAACGACGCGTTTGCAGTTTGTAAACTCGTCACGGTTGCAGTTATGATTTTCCAAATTGCAACTTAGCTGTGTAGACTTAGGGTCGGAATTCGCTGCGGTACGAATCGCAACGGGTTTTCATATTGAGATGACGTAGAATGATGCTACAGTGGTTGGTATACGGTTGGAATTCGTTTGAAGTGTACATATTGGCTGCTTAGATTTTTATATCAAAATTATTGGAATAGTTGATATTAAAATTTCATTCGAGGTATCAGCCTGTTAATTTTGTCACTACCTACTCTCGGCATGTAAGAGTGATTACTTTGTCCCTGCCTACTCTCGGCAAATGAGAGTGAGTACTTTGGCCCTGCCTACTCTCGGCAAGTGAGAGTGAGTACTTTGCCCCTGCTTATTCTCGGCAAGTGAGAGTGATTACTTTGTCACTGCCTACTCTCGGCAAGTGAGAGTGAGTACTTTGTCCCTGCCTTGTTTTTGTTCACAGTTTTGAGAATATAGCAGGTGTTGCATTGTTTGAAATATCTTATTAAAGCTGTAAGCTGTAGGGGTAGGCAGTATGGAGTTACATTTCTGATTATTTCTTCTCTCCATGCCGTTTCTCCTGGAACTAGCGAACAAGTTTCATTCATTAAATGATGTTCTTTTTAGCAATAAAATTGGTGCCTTCAATTAGATTTGAAATAATAATCGGTGCTATATGTTATTGAAATTTTCAAAATGGCAATTGAAATTTAGTTTTCTACTGAAGCTGATATGTACACTTTAGAATCCTGATAAAAACCGTTTAAAAATGCCATCTTATTACTCACAAAGAACAATACATACGAAACATTAACAATTGTTATATAAAATCAAATATTACTACAAAATTGTTGCAACTTTTCGTCAAAATAACATTCTTTAAGAGCGTAGGATTCCGGACAAATTGAAACTACCGTCTCTGTCACTCTCATAGAGAATGAAAGGGAGATAGATTATAGCTTCACTGTATCTGTGAGCGGGTTAGTTAGTTGTTGTATAAGACATTAATAAATTATATCTTATAATGCATTTATTCGCAGCTTCTTGAAAACTGTTTCTTACGGGCTTCTCATAATTTGCTATATCACCATGTTTTTAAATACTGTGATTTGTGCATAATAATTTATGAGACAATTTGTGTTTGGGGGTCGTCCATTAATTGCGTGAAGCTGAAAGGGGGTCGGTTTGGAAATAATGGGGGGTGTGAGATATCTTTAGCGGCGCGTGTCTTTGACTCACCGTTGCCAGGCAACGGTTTCCCCGCGCGTCGCGTGTTAAAGATATTCTGAATTTCAATATACTTTGGACCAAAAATACACGTGATTTTGGGTAGGGGGGGTACCTCCAGATGGGAGGGGGGGTTAAAAATGATTAATGGACGACCCCTTGCCGGTAAATTAACCACCAAAGAGATTTGATTATACCGATCGAAAAATTAATTTGTTAACAGTATTTAAAATACAGGTGTTTATTGCAGTCGGCGCTTTGGAAATAGTTACGCTAAACATTTCTCTCACAGCCCGATATTCTAGTTAGAATAACAAAATAATAATTAGGCGGAGACATTAAGAAAATATGATTGAAACAATTCATTTATGTTTTATACTGAATTTATCGTTCGTAAAGCGTTTGACCGTTAGGTTGTGTATCGTTAAATTAAGTTTCTATTTATTGTGATTTATTGATTAATAATTTTATATTATATGCCGTCGGTGTAAACATATCTATGGATTTGTGGTGTACTCCCGCCATGCGCGATACGAAAATGTATTTAAATTTTTTTAAATCAAATTATAGATTTTTCGCTTAATATAAATGTAGCTTGGTTAGAGATCGTTTATGGTGGCAGTACGCTTACAAAATCGCGTCCATACACAATACGAAATAAACGCCAATGTTTCTAAAATGAAATACCTCTTTTTGATCGGAAGGACGAAATCCCTGGTGTAGCCGTCGCAAGTGTACGCGCGCGAGTGAGATAGATATATTCTCGTATTGCGTCAATGGTGCCACCAAAGTGTCTAATAATAGTAGCCAGTAATCGGTCTTACACAATATTTCCTTTGGATTGCGATATACTGTCATATATTTTTTAACGTCACTTTGACAATTTAACTACAATGACATAACTAAGTTTGGCGTTTTTCCTAACCTACCCTCAACGGGGAGAAATTTAGAATCCCTTTTACAATATAAGTACTTTTACAGTACATTCCCAATTAGTGCACTAAACATACTATAATTGTTTTGCATGTTGTGTTTAACTAGCTGTATCCGGCATGCGTTGCAATGCCACGTATTAAAATCATTTAACATAGATTTTTTGGGCTAGTAACCCTCGCGGGCAACCCCACCCTACTAAAGTATCATCACAATCTGACCATTGGTTTCGGAACAGAGAAAAAACACAAACATTGATTCTTAATTATATATAGATGTTACCGTATTGGAACTACGTGGAACATATTAACATCCTACTGCCGCGTTCTTACCATATAGACGTGCTGTACATTTTTTTTTTTAAATTCAACAGTAATACAGATTTTTTGCTTTCGACAAATCATTAAAAAAAACCATTTCTAAGTTTCTATGACTGAAATAATCTGTAATAATAATTTCTTGTGGGTTAGATGTGTTGGTGGTACTATAATGGACTGACCGCTTCAAGCGTTTGAGGAAAATTCAACCGCTTTTTATAATAGCTGTTGTTATAGGGTAGTGAAACTTTGATTCTGTTAGGGAGAGATATGTACATACGATTTGTGAGATATTTTTGTACTCGCAAATCGTAGTACACAACCCTCATTGAATAATGCTTATAACAATAGTTTCAAGATGGTTTTAGTTAACCAGGGTCCGTTTCGAAGCGATTTGGGCTCGTAGGTTCGTGCAAACATTGTGCTTCTACAATGTCCGTGTGCCTTGTGGAGCTTTGAGCTTGGTAGACCAACTGTCGGTTGTTCTAAACGGGTGACATTGTCATTATAGGTATGAAACAAATTTGTTTTGTTATTTTTTTATATGGCTATCTGTTACCACAAAAAATTACGTATAATTATAATAATTTAAAAGTGTTGTAAGATATACAATTGTACAGGTGAACTTTTATAGCAAAACCCTATCGAAAAAATTTCATCCAAATCGTTTGAGCCGTTTCTGAGATACGCGAAGGAAATTAATATACAAGAATTTCTCGTTTAAATCAATACTGCTAGATGAATCAAGTCTGTTTTTTTATTTTAATTTATAGATGTTGGACTTGAGGGTAAGATGCTCTTTTCTTTGAAGTTTGTCGGAAAGTCACTAAATAGCTTTGAAAATTAAATTAATTATTTCAAAGCACCACCAAAATCGGCCAAGCGTGATTAGAACTTATGTTCTGTGAAACATTTTTGTTTTATATTTGTTAAGCCTAATACATATGCTTTGAAAATTGCCGTCTACCTATAGCGGTAAAAAACACCATTTCTAGGTAGAACAAACGGACAGACGATGTAATTTTAGCAATAAAAGTCCCTTTATTCTTTTTGTATTGAACTCTAAAATGGGGAAAAGTTTTAGTGAAAATACATAAATAAAAAATATATAAAAAAATAGTGTCGATCTCTGTCGGCCGCTTCCGGTGTCTCAATTATCTGATAGTAATGTGTTGCCCGTTTAAAAAAACCATTAAGTCTTGAATATGGCAATGCCTAATATTATAGGGCTTACGATTTTATAAAAATGACTATCTATTCCGCGCTGTAGACCGTTAACCTTTTAATCGCCATTGTCTTAAATACAAGACGCATGACTTGAGCTCACAACGCCGCCGTCTCATAAATAAGACAGTGAGACAACTATCAACAAAATATATCGATTGTAGCTAATTTTGCTAGCACTAGTTGGCTAAGATTGTTTTTATAGGACTGTCGGTGGTTAAATAAAGAAATGTTTGGCGTTTAAACGGTTAACTGCGGTCTTATATTGTCACCGGAGTTGATAAAACCTCCAAATTATAAAAAAAACCTATATAAAAGGTTATAAAGGTTATAGGTGGCATTATAACTTTAGATACCTTACCGTCGCGTACACAACCAATGGTACCTAATCGAATTGTAACGCGACTAGTGAATGAATACCTACTACGCTACTAGGCCTACGCTAAATCACGAGCGGGTAAACTAGACTGATTCGTTCTCCCCAATAATTCCAAGTAGGGACGTAGCTGGGAACAATTGCGAATTTTTGTACTGGATTTCACCCAATTCGTTTAGTTCTGATGGTAACGAGTGGGGCAACAAGACTGTTTCTAAACTTGGTTACGATTCCCATACAATTCCATACACCCGCTTATGAATTAGCGAAGGCTATTTGAGTAGTTTATAATAAAGCGCTAGCTGAGACCAGCTACTGATATGCAACAAAACATTGTATTAATTATTAATTTATTTAGATACTTGCATAAAATTTACATTTACTATAAGTAGTTAGCGTTCAACTAAATAATTATTAATTTGCGTATCGATATGGCGTCAAATGTGGAAACTGACGTTGCTTGATTGCTTGACGTTTGACGTCATATTTGTACAGATATCATTACGTTAAATTGTCTGTTATTACATACTATAGTTATTTCACTGGCTTTGTTAGATGCTCACCTCGGAGTGAATACACGATTTTCTCGTTCAAAATATCGCCAAACGGTAAACTTTTAACGTATGCCAGATTAATAAACACTAACAATATTTTTACTAGGTTTTGTAACAAATTATTTTAAATATTAATAAAATATTCCTTTCCTCTTATGTTATGATAACCCTCATACGTGATGATAATGAATTCTTTGGGTATATAATATTGCTGTACCATAGTTTGGTATTGTTCATAAACTCTTGTATTTAGTATCATATATTTAATGCCACACTTTACCTAAATCATTTTTTTTCCTACTAGCAAATTTGAATTTTTTTTTTGTCTTTATAAAAATTGTAGTTTGCTTGATCACGATAAATGCCACAGCTGCCTTTCAGCTGGTTTTGCAACCGAGCGTTTTTATGTAAATTTTTCACTTAATGAAAATACGCGCTATTTCAAACATTATTATATCCAACGGGCTTTCGATTGTTAATCACTGACATTATTTGCTTGTAGATACAATACACAATTAATTTCATTAGGTTTTCGTTTTTGTTAATCCATTTTTCACTTTTTAACTTAAAATCATGATTATATCTACATTATGGTGGATTGAGACCTCTCTTTCACTTTCGTTTGTTAGAGCGAGAGGTCCGAGTTGACTTGATGTGGTTTCTTGTTTACGCAAATGTGTTTGTATAGATGGCGGCGTTTAGTGTTCTGGGCGGGTTTTTTGTGTGACAAAACGGCATTATACATGTTTGTAGCCTGGTGTACCCTCGTGTACCCTCGTGTACCCTCGTGTACCCTCGTGTACCCTCGGTTGTTCGAACACCACTACGCCATCGAGGATGATCAATAAAATGGTTTCATAATAATTTTGATGTATTTTCTGTTACGTTGTGTCGTTTTGTCATACTAATGGGCCCACTACGAAACAATTGAGCAATATTAGATGCAAAATTGTTTCGCGTGGGGTCATGGTGGGTTCCAATAACATACTTACGGTTGCATCCGTCCATTACCACGGCAATGTCGAAATGGTCGTAATAGTTTCAACCGAACGTATATTATAGAAACCCAGCATGCGTTGTGAAAGGATGAATGGATTCCATACATTCGGTACGGTTGTTAGGTGTCATACAAACCGACAAGCGATATATTGTATTATGTATATCACATTGAGACATGGCTTCTTTATACGTTCTTTATTATGTTAGCAATCGATGGATTTATAAGGAGAAGTTTTAATAAAAAAATATTATGAAATTTAACATGTGTTTTATTTTTATCTGGGAATTTCTTTTGTAATTTATATTGTGTTATCAACGAAAGATTCACAGTTATATAAAAATTATTAATATTGATGTCAATGTGCACCCTCAATTGACCCCAGAACGTTGACGTAATACCAATAAAAAATGATTTTTTCCGTTTACTCCCAACGACCCTAAACCCAGGCAAAGTCATAAATCTTTATCATAAATTTCCGTTGAATTCTTTAAAATTACTTGGAAACGACAATTTACCTAAAAATAAATGAACTAATATAAAAACTCGAATATATTGTAGTAATCTGCAGCCGGATCTTGCGCTATAGGGACATTGATTTTATCATTAGTTTCAATAGCAATTAGCAGCCGCGAGCCTTATCGAGGGCCTCGGGCGACATACTAATATGCATGTTTCCGCTGGTTCTTATGCTCCCTCATACCCAATACATAATTCGACGCCTCTGTGGCTTAGTTGGGTAGTAGCCCTGTCGTCGGAGCAAGGGTCCCGGGTTCGATTCCCGGCCGGGGCGCACTGTGTAGTGAGCATGAAGTTCTCGGGTCTTGGGTGTTTGTCTCGTGTTTCTATGTTTGTCCTTGTCATCAGCGACAGGGAATCCTAGTGCAGAGGTATAGGTATGAGTGTGTAAACGTTGTTTTTTTTAGCACTTATTTTACAGAACCCGTAGTTGATCAATGACCTGTTGAAAGAATTTTCTACGAGCGCCGCGCTTGTTTAATCCAGCGCTGCTCATACCCAATAATTTATACAGTATTTTGGGGGACGCGTTACTCGCGTCCTAAATATCTATTACCGTACCAGCCTCTAATGTTCCCACTGCAGGGACACCGGCCTACTCTCGATAATCGACGGGAGCCCAATCCGGATTGGTAGATGACACATGTCGAATTTTTGGTTCTAAGACATGCCGGTTTCCTCACGATGTTTTCCTTCACCGTTTCGAGAGCGTGGAGCGCACATAAATGTTTCAAGTGAAAAAACTCATTGATGCATCTTTGGGTTTGAACCAGCGACTTTCAGAATGAAAGTCGGCGTCTGTGCCCCTGGGCCACCACGCTCTCAATATCTATTAACACCGAGATATAGAACAAACATCTATGTTCGTCGCACAAATGTTTGTCCTAAGTGAGAATCGCACCCACAACCTACAGACGGCAGGATTGCAAAAAAGAAATTATAGACTTTAAGAAGCATCTCAATGAAAACAACGTTAGTACTTGGCAACTGCTCTTTTATTTAATTACATGTATTATTTTAAATGAATTCCTATAAGTAAACATTTTGCCAGCCTTTACAAAATGCTAACTAAAGTAATACTTATTCATAATCTAGACTACTTCAATTTTTTTTATAGTGGACTATGGTTATATCTACTGAAATAAGGAAAGTTAAAACAACACTGTGGGTTTTCAAAATAAACTTTAAAATTTCAATCAGAAGCACATTTAATTTTTGGTAATAAGTATTATTAGATACATCTAAAAATTTTTATAACACTGAAGCTAGCTACTAATATTTTTAACAATTAAGTACTATTCCTATAATTTCAACAATAGAATTTGCGTTATACATTTCTTAGGAGAAATATTTTTATAAAATATTTCAACAAAGATACTTCTTTTAAACATACATAATACAAGAAGCTACATGAATATAAATTACGCAAACAGCAGGTACCTATAATACACATAATTTATAAGAATATTATGGGGTACGTAACATACTTAGATCATTTTATGTTTAGGCTATTTCATAAAATTAATTTCGTTTTAATGAACAATATTAAATAAAAAAATAATCAACACAAAACATACACATAATCAGAAAAATATAATAAAAACAGAAAAACAAAATTGTTGTTACTTATTTTTGTTTACGTTAGATGTTAAATATTTTAAGTGGCTCTAATGGTAGGTATCCAATTAACACAGAGATTAAATATTTATAAAGAAAAAATATACAGCGTTAATAAAATTAAAATTTCAGCTGACTGTTTATGTTTTAAGAGAAGATAAGTATTATCTATGAGATGTGAATAAAACTGAAAACCTAAGTTTTCCATAACCTAAGCGATACACACCACATAGTGTAAAACGAGATACAATGTTTGAATATAATACTTATTTACTACCTAGTCCTTTCGAAATCACTTTAAAGTTATCGCTAAAATAAGCCTTTACAATCATTGGCCAGAACACCTAAATATTATTTAAAGATATGTCATCGAAAAAGTCTTCGGAAGTAAGTAGACTCGAGTCTCGAATGAAAGGTACATATTTTTCATATATTGTAAGAGTTTTAATTCGGGGTATCCGCCTCGGAACTTGATTCTGAAACAAAAAAGGTTATGTTAAAAAGGTAATTAAAAAAGTGCGATGGAGTTTTGTAATAATTAATTAACCTTTCACCGGAGCCAATTTAGAAATATTCTGGGGTAAAATATTTTTGTACTTTCATAATAGCTTTTTATTTATTATAGTTTCCTTTGTGTTAAAAGTAGTACTTGTGATTTATAAGTAGTCTTCGATATATATAATTTTACAAAAAAAAAAAAAAAATTATTTTGTAAATAGTATCTATTAATTTTGTAGTAAAAAATGAAAATAATGAGTAAATTGATTAAATAAAATATAATAACAATAAAACAGAATAGTAATAATAAATTAATCTCCAATAAAAAACGTTAAACAAGGAATTAAGTAAACGATTAATTTAAAAAAAAATCTGAACAGTTAAGTGATGCTAAGTGATTGGGAGAACCTTTAGTCTTACATCAATCACTTCACTTTGAGTACCTAAGTGTAATCACGGACTGCTGGCTATCAAAGGCTTTCGTTTTTAGGGTTCCGTACCCAAAAGGAAAACAGGACCCTATTACTAAGACTTCGCTGTCCGTCTGTCTGTCTGTCCATCTGTCACCAGGCTGTATCTCATGAACCGTCATAGTTAGATAGTTGAAATATACATACAAAACATACAAAAACGTGATTTTTAGGATATAGTTCCATAAGATACTTCGGCATCGACATGACTTGTGGAGCGCAACAGCCAACAGGGAACCGCCCCGAGACTTCGTTACAAAAAAAAAATATTTAAATGGGCTCCCATACAACAAACATGTTTTTTTGTCGTTTTTATTATAGATAAATAGTGGTACGAAACCTATCGTACGCGAGTTCGACTCGCAATTGGCCTGTTTTATTTATAAACAACACATGGCTTTATAAGAGGCTGCGGTTTAGCTGTTGGATGTGGTAAAACCATTTGAAAATGCCGGATTTCATTCACAGTCCTGTATTTCTAAATGCTATTAGGATAATAAGTTTCTTTTTAAAAGGACCTACGCTACTGCGGAACATATTTGTGGGATTTTAATTAGTGAGACAACATTTCGCGGATTGCACTATTGTTCGTATCTTTTCAGCAACGAAACATTTTTTTAATGCTATTTTAGTAATAGAGCGAGTTGACCGCCTACTGTTGAGTGGATACCGGTTATAGACAATTGCAATACGACTCAGATCCTCCCATACTGAAGTATGAGCGACCCAAGTCTTTTTTAATTTAATTGAAGTGACAGAACGAGCTGAAGGCCCACCTGATTTTAAGTGGGTCGCCATAACAACTGCAATACGACTTAGGTCCTCCCCGACCGAAGTATGAGAAGACTCAAGTTGCACCCCGTTGCGCCCGTCACCCGAGACAGGGATGTTACGTCTCATGAGCATGTGATTTGACCCGCACCAACACCCTTCCACCGGTAATGCGAGTGCACCACTGCTTGGCGGCAGATTACCAGGTGTCCTGCCTACTGCTACTAAGTTTTTGCGGTGCTCCTTTCACTCTGAGAATGTAATGTGCCTGTTATTTTTGAGACTCGTTAAAATCAAAATAATTAGGTAACTGCGCACCTGTAAGTAGGCAATTCTTTCAACATTTTGATTTAAAATCAAATTGAAAATATATTATATAAATATTGTAAGTAATACATATATCTTTGTTATCGCAATATTTCTTTATTTTATTACATATTACAATATTTGATATATATTTACTAGTACAATAATTTATATTGAAATTTTATTATATCTTATTCCACAAGTAGGACTTTAAATAATTTCTGCGAGTTATATCATGTCTTTTTATGATTTCTGAAGAATTCGAGCCCTGTAGAAATTACAAATTTGGCGTGCTATCGTGACTTACCTTACCGTAAAGCTATGAAAAAAAAAAAGATTTTTAGCGTTTTTAATAGAAACATCTGCAACTCCTTTATTGTAAGAACCCCGTGGAGGATCAAGCGCCAAACTCAGTAATAAGAACACGGGATTTTAAAGTGATTTTTTAAGTCTTAAAGTAAATAAAAAAAATTGACTTTACCTACTTGCTTGCTCGTGGTCTGCAAGCAAACCATAGAACACAAATTTTATAAAATAGTTTTTGATTAATTTCAGTTAGGTAGGTACAGATTGGGATTTCCAAAGCAACCCTCACGTACGCAATTCTGTAGGTATCCTACTAATCGCTGAAGTTAGTGAAAGTTTAGAGTTACTACTTTGTCACGCTTAGTTTTATTTCGTATTCGTTTATTTAACTATTTCTCTTTTTTTAAGTTTTTTGGGGTCGACCCATATGTTGATAATTGATAGTAAAATTAATGAGTTTCTGGGACAGAAGGAGAAATATATTCGTTTTGGTAATGAACCAGCGTCAGCATGATGGCGGAAGATACGAAAGAAAAGGTTCAGTCGAACTAAAACTCGGTTTTTTTATGATGGCATATGTCCGTTTTTATGATGGAATTACCCGGGATCCTGACTGTTTCCTCACCGCGATCGCAGCCGGGGGCGAAGGCCTCCAAGAGGCTGGAGCGCATTATTTTATATTTAAATCAGTTTATTAATAAATCTTACCATCAGTCCATTTCTTGCCACGCATTCCGAAAGGTCGCAGCCGGGGGCGAAGGCCTCCAAGAGGCTGGAGCGCGTTATTTTTTATTTAAATCAGTTTATCAATAAATCTTACCATCAGTCCATTTCTTGCCACGCATTCCGATAAATCCCATCGCGCCTTTCCTTTTGGGCAGAGGTCCGTTATCCAACAAGAACCTGATCTCCTGTGCACCACTGTTCTTCAAATCTTTCTTGCCACGGACTCCGATGAATTTCCCCCTGAACGATACGTCATACGGGCGCTTGTTCTGTAGAGACTTCTTTCCACGGACGCCGAAGAACTGGTGTATACCGGCTGCTCTCTTTTCTACTTCATTCGTAATTCTGTCGTCTTCTTGAGGCTCGTTGGTTTCTGTTACCGCTTCATTCGAGTTTTGTTGCTCAAGTTTATTTATATACTCTGTTAGAATCTCATTAAGTACAGGATATTCTTGGTTTTGGTTGATAGCGGAGTAGTCGATCTGGCCGATCAGTGAGCCTCGTTTTGGTACGTATTCGAAGGTATCCGGGTAACCTTCATCGGAGAACGGGTCCTTCTTGCCACGCATACCCACAAAACCCATTGGAGCACGTTTCATTTCATCCAGCATGTCCTTTTTGCCGCGCATACCAACGAAGCCCATAGGACCCCGTTTGAATTCTTCAGGGAACATGTCCTTTTTGCCGCGCATTCCCATAAAACCCATAGGCGCTCGTTTGTAGTATAACTCTGAGGAATCTAAGAGGTCGTATATATTCTTTTTTCCCTTCACTCCGACGAAGAACTGAGGTCTCCGTTTGTAGAACTGCTCGGCGCCATCGTCCAGGTACTTCTTTCCTCGCATGCCAAGAAAACCCTGAGGGCCTCGCTTCTCCATGTCCTGGCCGGCGATGGAAGAGATTAGGTGCATGGCTACGAAGAGGATGAGGGTGCGAGATATCCGAGCCATCGTTGTAAGTTCTGTAACAAAATAATATGTTTTATGTAAGCAATTAATTTCTGATGACTCCGTTCAATTTCCTGCTTTTAATTCTCATTATGATTTAATTAACTGAATCTACCTAGGGAAATAGAATGCTGGGGCTTATTCAGTAGTGTTTGAAAATGCTTTGAGTTATCTATCACGGGATTTGAATAAAACTTTTTTAAGCCATGGCTTAAAAGTGTTTTATGACGTGCGGAACGAGATCGCGGTCCACCTGATATTTAGTGGTTAGTACACCAATAAACAACAGCAATATGTTCTCCTCTACTGAAGAATGAGTAGCATTACGTTGTGCCCGAGTAATGGGCACTACGGATGAGACTGGGATGTTATGCCTCAAGCGCCTGGTAATTCGCTATGTTTTGTAATGTCACATGCCTTCGAATTTTTGGTTCTAAGACATGCCGGTTCTCACGATGCTTTCCGTCACCGTTTCGAGTGGTATTGTGCACATAAATTCTTCAAGTGAAAAAACTATTGGTGCGCATGTGGTTTAAAGATTCAGATTGAAAGTCGGCGTCTGTGCCAGACCACCACGCTCCCGAGGGTATAAATAGTTTATAATCCGTACTCTACATGCATACACAACAATGTTATTACCGGTCCCAAAACGAGGTTGTTAAGCTACTTAGCAAAGCCCGATGGAGCGCTGTCCGTGCGTACGTCCCTTGGGACACTGAGTGCCGTAACACTGTATCGTGTATCACGAAATAACACACACACCGGGACATAACTGTATCCTTATGACCTTTACTACTGTTAAACTATATTTTATTTTTATTTCATTTTATTTTATTTTATAGAATGTAGTTTGATGTACGCCACCGTTCGCATTTATCCGCATAGATCCTGTCCATCCGAAGGTTGCATGGAATATATCGCTTTTAGCGATAACGCCGCCCATTGTACCACCTATCAGTTTTATTTATTTTGTATGATTACTTTTTTATGTTATGGTGTAAAATAAAGTAATATTATATTCTATTATATTATATTAATGATAAAGAACGTTTACACACTCATATTCCTGCACTAGGATTCCCTGTGTCGACGATTGTATGGACAAATAAACACAAGAAAAACATGATCCGGCGCTCATAAATTGCCGTTGGAAATCAAACCCGGGGCTTGCTTCGAAGGTACTACCCACTAAGCTTACGGAGCCGTCAAATAAAAGTTATTAAAGATTTGTGGCTATTGAAAAGCTACATAAGAATAATAAATAAACGTTTACACACTCGTAACCCACAGAAATTTCATGAAAGACAGTTCAATAATATGGTTTTAAAATCAAAATGCAAAAAATATATTATCGAAGTTTCGTCCTTCAGGTCGTTCCGTCACTAAATCACATAAGAAAACCTACTCTTTTTTAACTCAGTTGAATATAGCTTTCGACTTTATTATGATAAACAGACAGACAGAGCCGACAGAGCCACAGATAACACAGATAACAAATCCGACACATTCTACCAGCGCCTGTAACTCGTCATCACATAAACCCTAAGCCTACTGCCGACAGAAATGGCCACGTTTCATGGAGCTTAACATTATCTTTTAGTTGATAAGATACATTTTTGATAACCTTATTTACTATTTAGGTCGTCCATTTGGAATTTCCGTGGACATATTTACTGAAACGAGAGAAATTACTTTTTTTATAGAAGTTTTATACAATAGAATTTATTTTAGTCGAGACTTTGAAAGTATTGTACATTTCATAGAGCAGAGCAACATCATGTCTATCGATGAAAAATCAGATTTATAACGCGCTCCAAAAGCAAAGCCTTCTTTTTGTGCGATTAAGTGACGGTACTTGCTCTTGTTAAGTGGTCACCGTCGCTCATGTACAACAATAACACATTTAGGTCCTCCCCGACGTATATGAAGTTTAATATCTAAATCGCATCTCGTTGCACTTTAGATATAAGGCCTCATAAAAAATCCTGTAGCCCTGTAGCCGTCATGCAAGTTTCAATAACTTTTACATACCCCTGCTCTACGATGTCCTGTGTCGCAAAGACAAACGCCCGAGAACAAATTGTATGCTCATCATCCCGGCCCGGCCGGGATTCTAACCCAAACCCCTCGCTCGAAGGCAGCGCTACTACCAACTACGCAACGGGGCCGTCTAATTTCAGTTGTACCTACGAGTAAAGTGCATACATTTCTGACACGGCGTCATTCAGTAGAGTGGACAAGCCTCATTAGCAGGCCGCCTGTCTCTTTCACTCTTTATGTCTACATATAGCTGTCACCCTCACACATGAAGGCCTCGGTTCCTATGCGTCGCAGTATTCACAAGCATCATCAACCAGTTCAAGTTCAACCAACCTGAAATGTTCCTTGGGCATATTTTTAATTGATTTTGACAAAGGTATTCAATAAAGTTCATTCAGACGACCCCGTGGCTTAGTTGGTGGTAGCCCTGCCTTCGGAGCGAGGGGTCCCGGGTTCGCATCCCGGCCGGGCACACTTTGTGTGGTGAGCATGTAGTTTGTTCTCGGATCTTAGGTGTTTGTCTTGTGTTTCTGTGTTTGTCCATGCCATCTGTGACACAGGGAATCCTAGTGCAGAGGTATGAGTGTGTAATTGTTTTTTCAAGTGTATCGCTGATTTGCTAATCCAGCTTAAATATAGCTTTTAGATCAATTTTAATTGTTTTATTTCATTAGATAATATTAATTTGACTTTGTAATTTGTATTTATATGTATATGCAGGATTTATTTTTTAGGTGAGTATCCTTTGAGTCCCTACACTTACCCCCTGGGTGGTGCTAAAAGATTAATAAAAAGTAGCAGCAGAACTTGTGCCAAGTTCACCCAGAGAAGTACTGCCTCCACATCTAGCAAGCTACCAAGCAGCGGTGCACTTGCTGTATTCCGGTGGATGGGTGTGGGTGCCGGTGATAACATTCCCGTCTCGGGTGACGGGCGCAACGGGGTGCGACTTAGGTCTTCTCATACTTCGATCGGGTAGGACCTAAGTCGTATTGCTGTTGTTAGGGGAGGTAACTTAACTTTAGGAGGCTGAAGGTCCTGAAGGTTCGTGACGTCACATATTTTACATATTTTTTAAACAGATAAAAGCAAAGCTAGAGCGCTTCTGCTTGGTTAATTACCTGGTGTGGTGATAGTATTTCTCCAAGTTAATTTGAAACTCCAAATAAACTCTCCAAACCTGCGGTTAATTTTACTGACAAAGCTTTCCAAAATAAACTTCATTTTGTAACTTTTTGATAACACTTCCGTATTTTCATGCACTACTCGTTGCTAAAAGCTACGAATTGTGTAGACCACTTGTCGTATCTAACTAGAGGCGTTCGTTCGGAACGCGAATGCAATATGACCAGGGGCTAATTCTACTAGTAACTTTTCATCGAAACGCAGCTTTACCTTTTTCAACGAAAGCTGCCAAAAACTTTTTGTCTCGATTAATAAATATCTAAAACTAAAAGGTCTTTTATTGTTTGCAATTATCTTTTGTTTTTTTAACCAAACTCAAACTCAACCTTATTTATTGCTGTAGAACTCAACTATTGTTTGGAAAAAGTTTAAGTTTAAGTTAAGTTGTTAAAGCTTTTAACGAAATGTGCGAATATATGTTAATCAATAAAATGTCTTGTGATGGCGCAATCGGCGTATGTGACCCTATATTTTGAATATCTGACTTTGAATAGACATTTGAGTTCGTGAAAAAATACTTGGAAACGTCAGTTTTTTAAATAAATATGGACCTGAATCACGCGTTCTTATCTTGCGAGATATGTTCAGCGGTGAACTAAATAGGCTACGATAGGGTTTGAAGGCTAAACTTAGTTTTAAGAAAGCATGATCTCGTAGGTACGTACATATTTATTACCGTTTCCACGTAATTTTTAAGAATTCAACGGATATTAAGATTATTGACTTGATTTTGACTTTGAAGCATCTGTTGCCCCAGATTTCGCGCTGCATCAACACCAAATATCTTAAATGCACATTCACATCTTTCGTCCAGCTATAGAGGTCTTAGTTAAAGCTTAAACACAGATGTTATAACATCCTTGGTTTAAGCTAACTATCAATCTATAGTTCCTTTCTCATCCATCGATTTTACAGCTTTTCAAAATCGGAACGCGATCGGATTGCATAGCTGCACAGAAGCAGGTATGATGGCAGTACTTCTCCGAAAGTATTAAGAGTAAGTAAGTAAGTAGTAAGTATTCTATCATTTATCGAGTTCCCATAGTACAAGCTTTGCTTTGTTTGGGGCTAGAAGACCTGTGTGAATATTTATTTATTAACATAACATATTTATTCTGAATGAGATTCAAACCCACGACCTTCAGCGCTAATGCCAGCTGAGTCATTGTCAACGTTCGTTTCTTTCAATATTGTTAGCACTAAATCCTTTAGCCGGCTTGGCTCCCCACTCACGTACGATAATAATGAATAACACGTTATGTTCCCGCCAAAATAAACTGTCCCATATATTCTCGGCGGGCGACAATGGACTGGACATAGATTTGGCGGATAATAGAGGCTTGTGTGTCTCGTGAGGTAGTGAGTGACTGAGAAATTAATTTTGGTATATCAATTCGCGGATTTAATTAAGTTATATCTATAAACTGTTTTTGTATATAAAAATAGTTACTTTTCTACTTCACACCTGATGAGCCTCATTAAGGTAATTAGGTAACATATAATTACAACTGAAGGGGTCACTCAAGTTAAGAGTGTCCCCGGCCGAGTGGGACTTATGAATAATTTGGCGAGGGGGACGAAGCGAGACAAGCCCTCATTACCGAACCGATGTGATGCTATATTTAATTCAATTTCTTATGAACAAATCAGTAAATTACTAATCATTTTAAAATAAACATGTAACATAAAGATGGCGATGTGTCTTGTTTTCTATTAAAAACCTCTTTTAATATTGGTAAAGAAGTCTGTATCGAGTAAATTCGTTCTTATTAAAAAAAAAACTTTAAAATTTCGCACTAGGAAAATTAAATAACTCAAAAACTAAATAACTAAATAACTCAACTGTTTTTGAGTTATACAGTCTTTACCAAAATATCCCTAACCAGTTTTGAGGTATGTATTACAATAATAATTTGGTCCGGCTTATCGTTTTCTTCTTTCGTGTAAGGTGGCTCAAGTGTCGGAGTTTTTATGAATTTTAACATGCGTTCCGAAGCACGGAAGCGCTCAGTTTGAATACTGTTTGAAAATTGTTTTCCACTCTGTTTCGTCAATCTAAAGTTAAGTTTCTTTATTGGCTTTTTAATATGCATAAATTTTATGAGTAAGAAAGTTTTTAGCTGATAGGCACTGCGTTGGCAACATCTCGAGTATTGCAGGCTACGGGCGACGGTAGCCCCTTACCATCAGGAGAGCCGTTGCCTCACCATTAAAATTAAAAAAAAAACACAACAAACATAGTCTCCCCACAACATTTTCCTTCATCTTTTGAGGGTATAGACAACTGGGTGATTCTCGTCTGAATTTAAGAATAAGAATATTTATTTGTACACACCTTAAAATTAAAAACAAAAAACAAGTAAAGATTTATACATAATGTGAGCACAAATCGGCCGCCACTCAGAATTTGCTACAGAATCATGGCTGCTGTAGCACTGGTGTTCAGTATTGAATCATCATTTCAGTTCAATCTAGTATTCAGTATTGAATTTGAATCAGCGACTTTGATCGGCGCCTCCTAGTGGTAGAGACGCTTTCCCTCGGATCCAAAGCTGGCATCAAAAGCACCGCTCGAAAGCAATTAAAAAAATTGTAATTATAAACTCATCAAGGCACTTTCAGGATCTTTATTATTTCCATGCGGAGCAAGCGCCACAAAATTTTACAAAAGCAACCATTATACCGGCAAAGGTCGAAGGGGTAATTAGTTCATTTCTGTTTACTGTCCGCCGGCGACCCGGAAGGTCCTTTGCTGGACAGGTACACACAGTACCTACATACCTAATAGACGCGACGCGACGGCGTGAGAAAATAATGATGTAACTACAAAAGGAAAAGAATATAATACGTTTTATTTAACACACGTATAAGTACCGGGACGAGTTGAAGGACCACCTGATGTTAAGTGGTTACCTCCACCCATACCAGCAATACGACTTAGGTCCTCCCCGACCGAAGTATAAGAAGACCAACGTTGCACCTTGCACCCGTCACCCGAGACGCGGATGTTACGTCTTATGTACATGTGATCTCACCGGTACCCGCACCCTTCCACCGGTAAAAATCGTCCAAATTCTTGCCACTCGCTTTCACAATACCAGTTTGGATATTTTTATTTGAGTGTGTGTTTTAGGATCACAGATTTGATTGCAACAGAATCCTCGTCCGATATTTTTCCAAAAGTTTTTGATTGGTAAACTAATCTTTCCCGGCGCTTATCCGACACGATTTTACTTTTGATTACTATTGCAACTGTGACTCAATTACCTTCAATCGTTCGTTCAGCAATGAGAAAAGAGTCCATGTGATCCTTTGTTTATTAAAGCAAGTTCATTTTACCAAAAAGTTTAAAAAAAAACCCCCGACTCTTTAATTCACGAAAATGTAAAAACCACCAACTCTTTAATGGTAATGATCTATGACTTTGAAACAGCAGAACCGATTTTGATAAAACATTTATCAAAATCGGTTCTGCCGGTTTAGCAGTTCGGATCTGTTCGGTCAAAGAACCACCGCTAAGCTATGGCACCGTCAAAAAGTTTCTTCATATTAAAGCTTCAAAATTAGTTAGCATCGGATTATGCGCAACAAACAATCCTAAAGTTATTAAAAAAGAAAGCTGGTACAAGAAAATACTAAAAGAAATTGCAATAACGTTGTATAGGAACCGAGTGGCACTTTCACCGAGGCAATTACGCGTAAGCAAACTTGTACGCAGAACTTTGCCTATAAAATTCCAGTTGACGTGCATTTACCTATTTCTCCATGAGACTGCGAGATTGCAACCTCAAGTATTACTTTAGGTTTAACTTAAGTAGTGCTTAGCTGCTAGCGAGGAAACGTTGTTTCAATGTACAAATACAAAATACAAATACAAGTACATTTTATCAATAAATAATAAAAAATAAATATTCATGCACATTTTTCACAACGCCTTCTAGCCCCAAACTAAGCATAGCTTGTGATATGGGAACTAGATAACTGATAGAATGCATATAGTAGTTTTTTTGTTTTGTAAATACATACTTATAACACCCAGACAGAACAAACACTTAAGTTCGTCACACAAATACTTGTCCTGGTAAACTTAAACTCATTTATTCCTTTAGATCTCAGGTATAGTTTGGACACGTCAAATTTTACACACACAAGTAAACATATTCGTGAGCATATAACGTGTCACAGGAGCTGCTTAGGCACATTACATGCACAAAGATATGTCAAATCACAGTTTGTTATGTTGTTAATTTTACGCAGCGTGGCCCCTCTAATGCAAAAATTCTTAAATTGCACACGGTATTTTTTGTTTTACTTTTGATTTCTTGTCTTTGTTATTGGAGTCAATATGAACGAGATAGCAATATGATAGGGATTCCATTGTCTGGCAGTGGAACTCCATTAGCTATAATAGTTTCATAGAAGCCAAATTTCATGAAAATTTATAGGTTCATAATAAATTACCTGTGATTATTTCTGGCACAACTACTATCATACACTCACGAATGCACTGGGTATCGTTTGTTCATTTTCCGGATTATCAACAACACGAGTGCTACACTTGAGCTTTGATACAATATTACAATAATATGTAAAGTTACACAGCACGTACACGGTACACTCGAGAATAAAAATGATTGTTTATTAGAGATGCTAAGGTATGATTGATGCTTTACAAGCCATGCTACATTTCAATCGATCAACAAAAGTTTGAAGAACAAAATGCGTATGGTCCTGCAACAAAATATAATGCTGATATTTTGTTACTTGAAATAAATATGCTTGGTTTTTAATTGGTGACATTACAACGGCCACCCTGACAGTAAATTTGGAAAATATAGTCTTTTGGAAAACTTTTGATACTTTTATATGACCCGCGCCGGGGTGGAGGCCGGGGTGGATAATTCAAATTTGAACATTTGATGAATGCGATATAAATTTTGAATCCAACTAATATTTAGCTACATTTACTGAGACATTTTGTTGCCTGTCAAACTCAATTCCATAATTCTTATGAATACAAGCAGTATTGGAATTACAGTTCAAATAATTTTATCGATTTCGGATTGTTTTATTGATCGATAAGTCTGGTGATCGATAATCGAGTGATCGATTATGCGATTTTACAGATTCACAAATGATTTCACCTCACAACTGTACAGGATAACACAATGTTTGAATTCAGATAGCAACACACTCCATCCATCACATCGGATTATCATTACGAGAAGAACTTTACAAAAAGCCATTTTATGACCCAGTCTAATGGAAGAGCTTTATCGTTTAATGACATTATGATAGGGTATCGTTAATGGTGCTAAAATATTGATAATCCGATCAATTGGACAATGACGAAGGTCAACGAGGGCGGTGACTTCCCTGTATGCGTAAATTATCTACAAAATATCGACCAACAAACTAACAATTAAAATATTCATCTCACCTCTCAATCCTAAGTTTAACGTAAGCATGAAAGTTTGTGGACATCCAAAGCATTTGACAATATTATTAATTTTAAGGACATCCTTTAAGGCCCAGTTGCACGCGTCCGTAGGTACCTTGGAATA
This sequence comes from Aplocera efformata, assembly GCA_921293045.1. Lineage (NCBI taxonomy): Eukaryota > Metazoa > Arthropoda > Insecta > Lepidoptera > Geometridae > Aplocera > Aplocera efformata. The sequence continues at coordinate 8,928,267 of OV121057.1, forward strand.
CCCTCCAAGTCCCTACAGGGGCCTCCTGGGTGGAGCTAAAGGAGCAACAAAAAGTAGCAGTAGAACTTGTGCAAAGTTCGCTGAAGAAGTACTGCCTCCACGCCTAGTAATCTGCCACCAAGCAGTGGTGCACTCGCATTGCTTCCGGTGCAAGGGTATGGGTGCCGGTTAAGTCCCAAGCGCATGACACGAAACATCCCGTCTCGGGTGACGGGCGCAACGGGGCGCGACTACGGTCTTCTCATACTGTCTTGTTTCATGGATGGAGGTAACTACTTAACATCAGGTAGGATATAAGCTCGTTCCGTCACTCTTGTCACAAAAAAATACATGAATGTGCATACTTTGTACGTTCATGTAGCTTTATAGCTAAACCTGTGAACGTAGTGGCTGTTCTGCATGTCCTATAATATAGTCTGTGGTTTGCTTGTGCACCCAGGCTAAAGGTACTTGTCGACATCCATAAAATGTCAAAAGGAAAACGACAGCGAAGTTGTTTTACCTTCTCAAATAGCTCTCAAGTACTTAAACGGAACTTAGCGGGGTCTCGTCTCGGCTATAAAATATCTGTCAACCTTTGTAGCTGCAATTATGTTTGTAGCGTTTTATTGTCCTGTTGAGTGTAATTGTATTTGATGGGCATTTATTTTAATACATTAAATTATTAATTGATTCTAGAGGTTAAGCATTGCCATAGGAAAACGTGGTGGCTGAATTTTTCACTTGAAAAATGTATGTGCGCGTTCTCGAAACGGCGAAGGAAAACATCGTGAGGAAACCGGCATGTCTTAGAACCAAATGTTCGACATGTGACGGATTGGCCCGCTCTGGTAGATCAAAGCCCATTCACTCTCAGTTATTGGGAGTAGTGTCCCTGCAGTGGCAACATAAAGCTGCTACGGAATACTGTGGCAAAGCTGCCAGCATTTTGGGGACGCTAATTGACTAGAAAGTGTTTATACTTGGACTAAATTTTGTTGTAATTTAAAATTATTTATATATTAAACAATTTCGTTTTTCTTATAGCAGTAATGGTAGATTACTGCTGATTTTTAACCCTAGACGAAAAAGAAGTTATACGTTTGTAGTGTGTATCTGTGTATCTTTGCATTTGTGTGTCTGTCTGTGGTACCGTAGCTCCCGAACGAATGAATCGATTTTGATACGGTTTTTTTTGTTCGAAAGTTGACGTTGTCGAGATGGTTCTTAGCTACAATTTATGAAGATCTGTTTAAGCGTTTGATGTTCATCGGTAACCCCAAGTTGAGGGATTTTCCAGTTTCATGAAATGGTGATATTCAATATATACAACTGCTTCGTTTATGATTTAAATGTTTCAGCAGACGCTTTCATACAATCCCATAAATTATGTATGCACTCTGAAAAGGAAGTGATTATACGAACCGCGGGAGCAATGTTTGCTCTACGCCTTTTTGATTTTCACCGAGTTTCTGTATATTTTGCAGATCTTTGTAACTACTACGCTACTAGTTAGTACGCCTTCTTAAACAAAATATTTTTTATATGATTTAAACCTCCGGATTGGAAACTAGGTACAATCAATAATATTATATAAAAATCAATTGTTATGCATTGTTTTGTTACGTGATTTAGAAAAAAAAGCAAACAATGTATACCTAACCCAAACGATAAGTATAACGACGAAAAACCAAAAAAAAAAAAAAACGAAATTGTTCTATAAAATACTTCTACAGAGTGGCGTAGTGGAAGCGTGCTGGGCCCATAACCTATAAATAACACAAAGTATCTCGGCACAGACTAAATATATTTCGATCAAAAACAGTAACTCAAACACATAACAGATGGCGTTACTTGTCGCTATTTTGTTATATTCAGCAAGAAGATATTTAATCATTCACCTAACAACTGGAAACAGAACTAACTTACGAATTCGAAGCTTGTACACATAAGTTCTCACACTCATTGCAAAACGTAAATTGATCAACACTGGGTTCTACAAATCGAATTCAAAAATGACATTGAAAAATGTCACCCCCCGGAATGAGTCCAAATGGAATGCGGTCCACGGGTCCACCCCGGCGTGATTTATCGAGTCCTAGAGATACAATCTTGTGTGGGCTTGTCGGGATTCGTATATGAATTCTAAAATTTTCGAATATACCAATCTTGTTACGTTCATTTTGATTTACGATAAAAGAAACAATTTACTTCAAGAATGTTCTGAATTTTTCTTAGAAATATAAGACTGATTTTAAAACGACTTCATTACTATCCTTTTAAAAACTAGCACTAGAATTTTCTTTATTGCACATGGAATATACGCGCGGATACCAAAATCAAATATTGTTTGTTTCAATTGCGCAAATATTTTTGTTATTTATTGTATAAACCAATATACTTAAGATGATTTCTTATTTATTTTCTCATCCGGAAAATATTAATTGAATCCCTCGCAGCGCTCAAGATTATTTACAAGTCCCTCTCTGGAGATCGGGATTCTAGTCTAGGTCCTCCGCTCGTGATTCAAAATAACAACCTCCCCTTAAAATTATTACATATTTTGCTCCCATATTCACGAAGCATTATTAAATCATGTACCCAAAAACTGATTAATACCCCTGAAAAAAGCGTGAACTGCGCGTCTCACCTATTAAATGAGATTGATACATAAAAATAAGTTTTTGTCCTTTTATGCTGTCAATACCTATAACTTATTGAACCAAAGAATAACTTCGACTAAGTATACCTACTTACCCGCACCTGTTACCTACTGCATTACTTAAATGCACAGATAACATATCCACCTTGTATCTGACAGTTTCTTAACAGTTACCTTTGAAGCGAATGGTGACCGACAAACATTTGTAAGAAGAAGAAAGAAAATATAATTTATTCGCACACAAATAATTACTACAAAAAACAAAAAATAATAATAAAGAAACAGTGGTACTCCGGATTTGTCGGCAGAAGTGAAAACAAAAGCAGTCTACAGATAGTTAAATACAGAGGTGTCGGTAACGGTAACGGTATAAGGGTCGCGAGATCAATGTGTTTTTCCATCTCAAACAATGCCCAACGCGCCTAAAGAAACTTTTACTTCAAAAAAAAATATTTTAGGATTAGACCGCTAATTGATTTGTCGCGAAACGGTATCTACCTTGGTATGTGCTGGTTGTGTAGCATAAAGTTTGATCAGGGATGGCTGTATTTGTTATCGATTTGTGTCCATGCCACCGGCGACACAGGGAATTCTAGTGCGTACCAAGTATTAGTACGTCTTTATTTATAAATTGTTCACAAATATATTCATCTATTCATAGTGATTTCATAAACATACTCAAAAAACATGAACTTCATACACATTTCCTAAATGTAGATCAGATAAGATATTCATAGGTGTTAAACTAAGCAATACCCACGTATCACCTAAATATGGAATAAATTTAATAAAAAAATAATAAAATAAATAATCCTACTACTATTATAAAGGCGAAAGTTTGTAAGTATGGATGTATGGATGTTTGTTACTCTTTCACGTAAAAACTACTGAATGGATTTGAATGAAACTTTACCACAATATAGCTTATACATCAGAATAACATATAGGCTACAATTTTTGAGGTTTCTATAAAATCTATATATATAAAAGAAAGTCGTGTTTGTTACAACACTTATAACTCGAGAACGGCTGGACCGATTGCCATGGTTTTTGATTTGTTGGATTTGTTTCCGTCCCGAATAGCAGAATAACTATTAAAACATTGGAAAATTAACGAAAAAAAATAAAATCAATTTATCCCCGTATTCTCCACGGGAACGGGAACTATGCGGGTGAAACCGCGGGGCGCAGCTAGTTTAATATAAATTGCTTTTTTAGTTTAGTTTTATATTTAGTGTCGCATCGTCTGACGTCAGCTCCGTTGGTAGTAGCTCTGCCTTCTGCGCTGTAGGTCATGTGTTCGAGGTCCACACAGGACAAGAATTTATGTTTCACGTATCACGTCAATAGGCGTACAGTTAAATTGACAACCTCATCTTTTTTGGAGTCGGTTAAAATACAATGGCCAGCGTGGTGGCCCAGGGACACAGACGCCGACTTTCAATCTGAAGGTTGCTGGTTCACTTGAAAATTTTATGTGCGCAATACCACGTTCTCGAAACCGGCATGTCTTAAAACCAAAATTCGATGACATGTGACATCTACCAATCCGGATTGGGTTCCCGTGGTATATCAGAGCCCATTCACTATCAATTATCGAGAGTAGGCCGGTGTCCCTGAACATTAGAGGCTGGTACGGTTAAATACAATGGCAACGAGACGTATAATGACGACCAGCTTGAAATCTATTTGAATCATAGTCAAACGTTTACATTCTCGCTATTCTGCTCCGACCCATACATGGGCGTACCCAGGGGGGGTAGGGGGAGGCAGCTGCCCCTCCTGGAAATGGAAATTTAAAATAAAAATGCATGCATAGTCAAATTTACTTATATTTATTTAACTGCCTATAAAGCAGGATCAATTGCGACACACTACATTACATAAACCTAATGTTTCATGTAGGTCTTTGTGTAGTGTGTATGAAAAAAAGTCGCGAACGATTCGAGCTAAAAATTCTGACTTCCCCCCCTAGGGCAGAAGCTGGGTACGCCTATGGACCCATACAATGATTATAAGCGGGAGAGGTGGACGTCCGGACACCCCTGGGCAGAGAATAATTGCAGGGTTGCCGCTTTGACGCGACACGCTGATACGGTTAAATGCGCCGCGTAGTATTGTAGTGGTCCAAATGATACTCGAGATCTAAAGGAATAAATGAATTTGACTTTGACTTTGACTTCATAGTGAGAAATATCTAGGAGGAAATTTATATTGAAACATGTCACTGGATGTTTAGAATTTGCCAGCATTTTGCCTTTGTCATCAAGTGATGCTTCGTTTACGAAAGCCATTTTTCGTGGGTTTTTATTATAAGCTGAAAATGGTAATATGTATTTTCAGGGGTATGAGTGAGTATTTTTACACACTGATACCAACTTACTATAATAATTTTTTCTGTGTCGCAGATGGCATGGACAAACACAGAAACAAGATAAACACCCCACACCCAGAACAATTTTTATGCGCACCGTACAAAGTGAAAAAAAGATAAAAGAACACTGATTAGCCTCATAGCTGAGTTGGTAGTAGCTCTGCCTTCTGCGCTGTGATTTCACCGGCACCCCACACCGTTTCAGTGGAATACAGTAATTGCAAGCACTATTGCTTGGCGGCAGTAAGTTCTACTGCTAGTTGCGCCTTCCGCACCAACCAAGGGACACCTTATAGGGGTTCTAAGGGTATTCTCCTACGGACGCGAGCAACTTGGTTCCTCAAAATACTACACAGTATCATACAGTCTTCATTCAATATCCTTACTTCATATTCACTTTTCTATAACAATATGTTTGGAGACAGTCAATATATCCAACATATTTTTTGACAAATGCAAAAACTTTTAATTGTGTTTACCTGGTTACTTTGCGCAGACTCGAGTCAAGTTTTCTATTTTAAGTAGCGTTAAGTCGAGAATTCTTTTACGATGCTTATTTTATGTGAAAAGGCTCATGCATGTTATATGTGATTCAATAATCTTTACCCTTGAGATGAATTAATTTGTAGAAATAAAAAGTACCAATTCGGATTACAATTTTTGCATTATAGAAATCATATTATATATATGAATAAGAAAAGTAATATTATGTACTTAGATTAACTTCAATCAATTTTTGCATTATAGAAATCATATTATATATATGAATAAGAAAAGTAATATTATGTACTTAGATTACTTTTAGTTTTAATTTAGTCCCAATCCTAACTTAATTTTTTAAGTTAGGATTGGGAATAAATTAAATTAAAAAAAATAATGCAAAAGTGAGTTTCTTTGTTACGCTTTCACACCTGAATCGATTATAATGAATTTTTATGGAGAGATAGATGGTAGGTACCCTGAAGACGGTTATAGACATTATATGGAAATATCTTTTTCATGAAATTTTATCAAAATCGCTTTAATATTTTGGTAGTTAAATCAAAATTACTGGTTAAAATATGTCATCCAAGTTAACGAAATTGCGGATTTTGCTTTTCTGTGACTTTTTTCTTCGCCCGTTGTACACTGATTTTTCTTTTTAGAAATGTCGGTTTTTTTAAATCAGTATAGTATATTATAGTAAGCTTTTAAAATAAGTTTACCTTAGATAACAGTTTTAAATGTATTTATTGACAAAAATAACGACAGACAGTGATAATCACAAGTACGAGTCGCGACTCGTCCTAATAGGAAATGGCAGGTGACGACATAACCTCATTACAGAGATTGCAGCATCCAATCTGAATTAATAAAGCAAACTAGTAACTCTTAACTCTGCTGTGAGACTGTCTGGTCTGGAAGATCTTCAATTAATTCCAAGTTTATTTTGTATTATTATTATTTTTTATATTAATAAAGCTCTTTTTCATATCTGCAAATGATATAAAATAAATCAGCAGAGGATCAAAGTCATCATATGAGACTGGTAAGATATCATTTGAAAAGTGATATTAAAGTGTGCGTACAAAGTGTGCAAGAGGTTATTTTTTCAAGGATAAGGTGAGAATCGTTTGCCTAAAGCCTTTTTAACCGAATTCAAAAAGGGAGGAGGTTCCACTGTGTATATATTTTTACGTTTACCGATTTCTCCGCCATTTATCAGCCGATTTAGAAAATTATTATCTTATTTTAAAGGATATGCTTTCAGATTTGTCCCATAGAATTTTTATCAAAATCGGTTCTATAGTTTGGTTGTTAAATGAAAACAACTGGAAAAAATATGTTATCAAGCAACAAAGTATATCAATATGTCTGGCAATGATTTGCACACTCCACTTCGCAAAGACTTCAGTTTGCCCGGGACCATGACGCATGTAACTGCGTCGAAAAATCGGGAGTCAACAAAACTCACAAATCATGGTAAATATCTCGGTAACACGAATAATAAAGTATATCAAGCTTACTAAATATTCTGTAACCAGACTAGTGTTGCCAGTAAATGTTAATCATACTCGAATTGACTCTCACAAACTCTATTAATTCTACTCTAGGGGGCACGAGGTAAAGCTTGCTCAGATGTTATTGAAAGTTCATTTAAGTTAAGCAATCGGTGAGTTGCCGATCAGTGTCAGTGTCCGATTAATGGCATTTGAACTTTGCTTTTCGGTGCTTCGGACGGCACGTTTAGACGTCGATCTCAATTGTACTGGTCGAGTGAAAGACGGAGGCCTTTGGGTGGCTAGGAAACCCCGATACCAGATTTGGCCAGTTATTCATGCGAAAAATGAAGAAATCCTAGCGGATTAATTCCTATCTCAAAAGAGTGAATGAATTCTCTCCACTGGAGGTCGATATGAAGGGTCGGATAGGGTTTGAATAACTGCTGAACTTAGTAATAAGAACGCATGATCTTGTAGGTACATATTTGTTTTAAAAGAGTGACTTTTCCAAGTTACAACGGAAATAGATTATTTTGACTTTGACTTTGCCTTTGATTTATAGATGCCACAAGCTAAAACATTGTTGTTGAACTGCCGTTTTTCTCAGTACGTTTCGCATCATTTCACTTTCAATCTGAAGTCGCTGCTTCAAACCCACACGCGAACCAATGAGTTTTCCACTTGGAAAAATTATGTAAGTCTTAGAACCAGAAACTCGAAGACATGTAACATCTACCAATTCGGATTGGGCTCCCGTGGTAGACCAAAGCCCATTCACTCTCAATTAACGAGAGTTAATTATATACCCTATACTGAACCTACCCTATTCTGTCAGCCCTGTCGCAGTTCCTTTTCAACCATCAGCCGTAAAGGGCTGAAATTTGCATAGAAAGTGTATTATTGACTAACCGCACTGTACAGTGTGTTGTAGTTCTCCCTTCTAAACTGTATGTCATGGGTTTGATTCTCGCTTAGGACAAGCAGTTGTGTGACGAACATAAACGTTTATTCTGTATCTAGGTGTTAATATGTATGTATCTGGTTCCCATAGTACAGCTATGCTTAGTTTGTGAGCGGTTTGTGAAATGTATATGAATATTTATATATTATGGCGGATTTCCCAATGAATACAATTGGTGGCCCGGAACCCTCAGTGCAAGTCCGAACTGCACTAACCCCATTTTTACATGAATAAAGAAAGGAGCAGACATCTCATCTGATATTACTCAGATACTTGTAAGCACATAATTTGCATATGAATCTTTAACCAATATAGGTAATCTTTTTAAGTTTTATGTAGAAAGGAAGGTCGTTAACGCAGGCTCGTAAAACATTGTAGGCAGCATTTTGAGTAAAGCGGAGAAAAGTAAATAATCACCCAATAAACCACCTACTCTATACTTTGGTAAATATCTCTGGTTTGGTACATAATAATAGATTCGTGAAATGTTAAAAGACAATAACCAATTCCTTTATTTTAGTCGCGCGTCGCATTTATTTATAAATCTGTGGGTAGATCTCAAAATAGTACATCTAAAATTGTCGTAGCAGAGTGATGGGGGCCATCCAACATCAGATTTAAAGTAATAGGATTTTTTTAAACCTTTTTCTTTAAATCTGATGTCAATTTAAACATGTCGTAACTTGTTAAGACTAGTCTCTAATTCTATGAAGAGTACCCAGTTTCGTTAATCATTATATCTTTGTTCATTGATGACGCAGTACGTTATTATAATAAATAGTGTGGAAGCGAATTATGTCTTAACAATACACGAATTTTATACTTATCGCATTCCATACTATTTATGGTCATATTTATCATTAATCTACATATTTCGCATCAGTACGGGCATGTAAATATTTATTGAATTTAGTAGTTCATAGTCAAAATGATTAATTTCATAATGACGTCATCAGTAATTTTACAACAAAAATAAGGCAGTACAAATAAAGGAAAAAAGGCATAAAGGATCAATACAATAAAAAATAGAAAAAGAGCATTATACAAAATGTCAAGTATGAATAACAAAATACAAGATTATTATATATAATTTTTTATTATTAAACCTGCATTCATGTTTCAAAATAGATCGTAAATAAAAGTTGCCCGCATTTATTCATGTGACACAATATTTTTTCTATTTTGTGGAATTTTCCAGAACGTATTTTGGATTGTACTATCAATGATGTAGGCACCGTGGGATATTTAAATGACAATAAAAACCTACATCATGCAAGGTTTGACGGGTCATCCTTTTAAGGCGTGAATGATATTAAATACCGCAAAAAGTACATTAACATTCCTGTGGCTCTAGGACGGGATTAAGAAACTAAACATTGACCTTATAAGATCACCGTTGCACTGTAATACGACTCCCTGTAAAAAAATTTAAGGGAACCTTGCATTCCGTGTTAGTTGTACTCTGTGGCTTAGTTGGTAGTAGCCCTGCCTTCGGAGCGAGGGGTCCCGGGTTTGATTCCTGACCGGGGCACACTTTATGTGATGCGTATGAAGTTTGATCTCGGGTGTTGAGTGTTTGTCTTGTGTTTCTGTGTTTGTCCATGGCATCTGCGACACAGCGAATCCTAGAGGTATGAGTGTGTAAACGTTAATTTATTTATTTAATGTAACTATTTAAAAGTTGGTTTAAAAAAGTTTGGTGGTAAAAGTTTTGAATAACGTAATGGAAAAACAAGATTGGGGTAAATTATTTTTTCAAAGTTTGTGGTCCCAAATAAATAGTTTCGAAAAAGCTGCCTGAATTTAGAATGGTTTTCCTAAATTCTAAATCTTATCTCGTATCTCTCTAAATCTAACAAAAATTTAAGCGGTTTTGTTTACGAGTATGTATTTATTCCGAAATAAAATAATAATAATGATAATAACAAGTTTATTAAACTATATATATATATAAATATTGACGTGTTCAAACGATACTTGATATCTATAGGAATAAATTGAAGGTATTTATCTGTCTGAATGTGTGGGGTGTAGTCAATACATTAGAGGTCTCAGGTCCATATGTAAAGTTTTTAAATTAGTATTAAAACTTTAAATGTTTACATACTCATACCCCTGCACTAGAATTGCCTATCGCAGAAGGCATGGACAAACACCCAAGACTAGAGATCAAACTTCATGCTCACCACACAAAGTGTGTCCCGGCCAGGAATCGTATCCCTCACTTCGAAGGCAGGGCTACTACCAACTAAGCCAATAAAATCCAGTCAATGTTTATGATGATATAAGGAAGATATCTCTGAGCTATGCTTAGTGGATATAAGTGTAGCTGTTTACAGGACTATCAACTCTGAAAACTTTATTCAAAAATATGTTTTTTGCCCCTTAGAACTTCAATATTACTTCTAAACACAACTACAATGAAATGAAATAAGAGATAACGTGATTTTTTTTATTACTTATATGTCTTTAAACAGATACAGATTCTTCGCTGGCAGGCCATCAGGAAAGGCTAATTCCGGCCCACGCTGCCGTTGCTATTGGCGTTGGCGTTGGCAATGCAATCTGATCTCCCAAGCAGACCAAAATTGCAAAATTATTGTAGATAGACTTGAAATGAGTATATAATATTATTACAAATCATCATCTCTAGCGCAGTTTAAGGTCAAACTCAAACGTATTTAGGTATTTAAATCTTTAAAATTCAAAATTAAACATTTCTTGGCGCATATAACGTGCGACTGGAGTTCCTTAGGCATATTAAATATGCTAAGTTACAGTCAGTATTCATGCTAATTTTATTTGTAAAGATTATGGCTACCAATGTTCCCTGTCAAAGCTTATGCTACAATATATTCTTCACTTTTTCAGCCAATAGGCATAGTTTTATGTGTTTCAAATTCAATATTTTTTTATTTAAAGATATTATTTAAAACTACAACAAGATGTATCAAAACCGTACCAAAACCCCGCCGAATCCAATCAAAAATAACTTCCAAAATATAACTATAAGCTCGTTCCATCACTTTTCACATAAAATAAAAAAAATACATACGTACGTAGTCGGGTAAAAATATGCAATATGCTTTACTGTTATGAATGAATAATTGTACACCTCAAAAGAAAAATACATAATAAAAATAAAATTAACACACTCACAAAAAAGAAGAGGTTACAATGGGCGGCCTTATCGCTAATAGCGATCTCTTCCTAGCATGTTATTATCACGCATTCGTGTCAATCGGATAAAGACGCAAAACCCTATTTACGCTCTTGTATCGTGTAAGGTTCAGGATAAAATTAGTTTTAAAGTATAAACGCTTGTCTTGGCCATCTGGCAAACTCGTGAAGTTAGTGAAGAGTTGAAGTGGCTCCATCTGAACCTAATCCCGGCGGGTCACAGGGAATGGTTAATAAGAGCATCGGGGTCGCCAACGCACGGACTGTAATCTAACGCACACTAATTGTTTTCCACACAATTGTAAGTGGTACTGCGAAGTCTAATGACTGACTGACAGCTCAGTTGATAGTAGCTCTAATGGCGTAGCTTAGCTGTTCTTTACAGACCATTTAAGTTAAGCAACTTTCGGGCTGGTTAGAAATTGTATAGGTCATTTAGTGGGATTTGAAACGAGCGCTTCCGTTAAAATGTCGATTGAGGCTATACTATTCGTTGAGCCACGTCCTAGGCCTTAGGGCGGCCTGAATACACTAGAGTTGGCGCCTTACACGAAAAAAAAGGTAGTAACTATGCTTTCTGTGGTCGTGGTTCGATTCCCGCCTAGGACAAGTGTTTGAGTGACGAACATAGATGTTTGTTTTGTATGTGATTGTTAATGTTACATAAATATTAAAAACCAGCATTAAACAAAAATTTACAAAAAAAATGTTTCATCAGTAATTTGGTTCCCATAGTGCTTACAAGCTATGCTTAGTTTGGGGCTAGATGGCACTGTGTTAATGTTTGTTTTGTATCTGATTGTTAATATCATAAATGTTAACAACCATTATTATTCGTTTTAACCGAGATAAATATTTACCATGATTTGTGAGTCAACAAAACTCACAAATCATAATAAATATCACGGTAAACACGCATAATAATGTTCATAACCATGATAATTAAAAAAAAATGTTAACAACCAGTTTCAAAACAAACATTTACAAAAAAAGTTTCATCGCGTCGCATCACTTCAATTAAAAAAGATATTATACCTCAATTCTTACTTCTTTTGGACTTAAATTTTACAGCAGAGAGATTTATTACATAACTACTATTTAAAGTGAATAAGAGTGATGAAGAATTGGAGACTAACCCTTGATAAATGTAAAGTACCCAAAATGTCATAGAGATAATATTTCAGGCGCAAATTCATCGCAGACAGCTCTGTAAAATATGACGGACCGAAATTGATCAAGAGTTTAATTTAGATACCTTCTCGATCCTTTAATTCAATTGATAAATTTTAGTTTGATGGTAAGCCGGCCATTATGATTAATGGCTAAGGAATTGAATTTCGGGTTGAAATGCTATGGAAAGATTGTTCCAACTTTTTGATTTGATGAAATACGATTTATACGAATTAAAATCTGATAAATTGCACATGATTTTAATTAAGTTTTAAGTTTTTTATTTTATTTTATGTGCATGCTTGACGGAACGTGCTGAAGGCCCACGATGGTAAGTGGAGACCCTCGCCCATGACAACAGTAATGCGCGCGACTCTGTCTCATTCTGAGTCGCGCGCATTACAGTCACATTCATCCTGATGCGTCCATCACCCGAGACGGGGATGATATATCTCATGAGCATTAATATTGCAATGGTATTTGATAGAGAGGCGCTGGAAGGTTGGGCATAGGGCGACACTCTATTGTAATGGAGCGAAGTGGATATGAGTAAGCTGGACGATAGAAATGGAAAGAGTCCGGGCACGACTGTTGTTAATATTTTTCTCCAGTGAAATAAATGCTTCCATAATGCGACTTGGGTCAGAGGATCTAAGTCATTGCTGTTATGGGCGTAGGTAACTTACCATCAGGTGGACCTTCAGAGCGTCCGTCAATTGAACCCCCCATTTCCGTATCGAGAAATCCAATATTTTGTAAGGATTTTCGAATTCAAAGATTCAGAGGCTAGGAAAAAGATTAGCGTTCGATCCAATAATTTTGAAAATCTGAAAACTCTAATAATTTTGAGAATCTGAATTTCACACTAACGATATAAACTATCTAAGTTGTTTGACGTAAAAATAAGTTGCCAGTTGTTCAACAAACATTTTGCAGAACTAAGTTATCCCAAAGTACCAAAGTTGGCAACTTGAGTTAACCCAGCACAAATCTGCAACATCAACTGAGAGCAATCTTTATTAAGGGGTAACTTAGCGCTAACTTAGCTGACCGTTAAGTTTAAAACATACTGAGGGTAACCTTTTAAACTTTTAGCGAGAAAGATTTGTAACGCTACTTCTAAATACAATATTTTTTTTTTTATTATATTTATTAATATAAACTTAAATATTGAATAGTATTATAACAAAATAAAAGTTCGTCAAACTGTGAAACAATTTGTTGGCTATGCGCCTCTTCTCAGGCAAGTAGGTACTGTTCCTGGTTAAGTAGGTACTTACTAATATAACTAATGGGACTTAGAATAATAACACTATTAGTCATTGCTATTAACAATAACTAATTATTATTCCAAATTATTATGACAGCCTTTCATTATTAACATCTATCATAGTGTTTAAAAGAAGAATGACCAACATTGTGTTTTGAGACATAAAGATCTCAAAACACAAACTCAAGAGAAGATAAGGCGTCACTTTGAAACATGAAGATGGAAGACAGATTAACAAGAGGCTGATTTAAAAATCAAAAAAACCGACTTATAAAGAGAAACATCCAAATCAGTATACAACGGGCGAAGGAAAGTTACAGGAAAGCAAAATACGCAATTTCGTTTACTCTGATGATGATTTTTCAGTAATATGACTTAGATCTCAGGTCCTTTAAAAGACGAATAAATATAATACTAGTGAACCACAAAAGAGGTTTTTTATTGCCCTCATTCTCGCTCGTAAACAAAATAAACATTTTGTTGATATAACAAATTGTGGAAACGGTAAAAAGTAATAAAGTTTTGATATAAAACGCGTTACATCATTAACTGTGCCTAGTATTTTATTATAGCTGGCTCCGAGCTGGTTAATACCGGTTCATTTTATTGGTTAAATTGGGCTATTGCTATTGGGATTTCGTTACTTTTATTACGCGCATTACAAAGTTCAAATATATTATTGCGTGGAACTGAAAATTCGTCATATCAATATCGACATGGAAGATGCATTATTAATGGCAGAGATCAAGCAATACCACGTTCTCGAAGCGGTGACGGAACTCACCGTGGGGAAACGGGCATGTATTGGAACCAAAAATTCGAAGACATGTGACATCTCCCAATCCGGATTGGGCTCCTGGGTAGATCAAAGCCCATTCACTCTCAATTATCGAGAGTAGGCCGGTGTATCTGCAGTGGGAATATTAGAGGCTGGTACGGTATGACTTTACATCCCGTAAATAGAGACAGGCGCAACGCCATGCGACTTCTACTTATACTTGAGTCATTGTGCTGTTATGGCTGCAGTAACCACTTAACATTAAGTTGGCTGTCGAAGAGTCCCGTCACTTTTGTTATAAAAAACAAACGTAAAGATTAAATGATGTAGATAAAGGCGGTATTATCCGAAAGCACAAAAGCATTAAACCGACTTGTTTGCTTGCACGGGAAAAATATTAGCGTGATATTAGTAGGTATATTAAGGAATTTCGGGAGCGCAGAAAAACCACAGGATCGCGTCACGAGAGAATCTTATGTATGTAATATGTACACTAATATGTAAATGAAATTTTGTCTGTATATTTGTTTGTATGGCTTTTTATTTCGTAAATTAGATACAAAAGTCCATTAGCACACTAATGATTAGATAGCACACTTAATGATATCAAGCAATCTCTTCCAGGTGAACCCTTGCGTATTGTGGAAAAATAATTTCGCAGGTAACTGCACACTTAACACAATGCGATGTAAATTATGAATTATGATAACAAACAAATCATACTGTAAGATATTTTTCCTTTTATAATAAATCCTTTTGGGTATCATACCGTAGGTACATTTTTAAAATTTACGTTTGGTATTTTTCTCTTCAAATAATATTATAGTATTGAAATTTTTAAACGTATCAAGAAATTGTTGCAGTAATGCGGTACTCCAAACAATACTGAATTATTACATATAAAAAAATATATATATAGCCACCGCCATCTAGCCCAAAACTAAGTAGCTTGTAGTATGGGTACTAGAAAACTGATATATTACATTAATACATTTTTTTGTAAATCACACTGTAATATTATAAAGGTGGAAGTTTGTATGTGTGTGTGTATCTTTGTTACTCCTTCATGCTCAAACGGCTCAACGGATTTGCATGAATAGATATTTTATATCCTGGATTAACACACTACTTTTGATCTCGGAAAACCGCGGGGCGCAGCCAATACATACATTAACATATAATACATATTAACATCCAGGCACCGAAGATAAATTTTTGTTCATCACACAAATGCTTGTACTGTGTGAAAATTGAACCTACGACCCACAGTGTAGAAGGGATAGCTTCTATACCAACTGACCAACTGAGTGAGGATAATAAAAAAGCAATCCTTATTTTTATATTGTAACTTCAGATCTCAAAAACGGGCTAAGATTATATTTTTTCGTATTTTTTGTAATCTATACCGACATAGATTGTAATTAATAATTTCTCAATTAAAATAATCCTCTGATCCCCATATTTCTTTATTCATACGAATTTTCTACCGAAAGAGACGTGTTTCGGAAACAGATATGGTAACACTGAAATGATTAACAAATCTGTTCAACAGAATCCAATTACATCATTATAGAGAAGGATCGAATAGAGACAATGTACAATGTACAGAATTGAACCTGTTATTATAAGTATAGTCTGTGTGTTAATAAAATGCATAAAAACACGCAAGCAATACCGCGGGTATTAACCTTATTATTTTAAGTAATAAATATAACATTAAATGTAATACGCGAACAAACCCACGCGACAGTAGCTATCATTTTATGGTACTTATCGATTTAGGAGTAAATACTACCATAACTATTACGCGTTAACATTCCGTTCCAACACCTATCAAATTAATATTAATAATTTGAAATAATATCAGAATAATTTTTAAGCTATAGGTAACTAGTTTATATTCTGTAATTCATTAAGGTTCTCAAATAGGCTGTACTTTTTGTTTTTGGGTTTAGATGCTTTGTAGGTGTAGTCGAAGCGAGGGTCTCAGGTTCAACTTCAGTTCGATTTCGGCGAAGAAAGCACAACAAATATACAAAAAAACGGCTACATCCGAATTGCAATCGACTCCTATAAGTCGGATAAAATTAACCTCTATGTCAAAGAAACATCGTAGTTACTACAGTCCACCGCCCCATGCGACCAGTGATAACGTTTATTAAACTAATTTAACAATATATTTCCCAGGAGAAATAAATTAGACTGTTCAATCTATTGTCTCTTTCTAAAGTCACATATTCTAGATTTATTTTTTAACAATGTAGGTAATTAATTGTATTCAAATTAATTATTATTTTTTGCTACACAAAGCCTCTCCTCTACAGCCGCTTAATGCAACTGTTTCATTAATTTGTACACGAATACACATTTGACTTTCTGTGTACTGTCCCATTATTCAATTTGTTTACAAATAGTCCAATTATTTGATTATTATAATTCAAATAATTCCTCTAAGTGATAATTCATGTACAGCCGCTTCAAATATGTGGTGTGATCTACTGTCTCTTTCGTGCATAGCACCTACGTCGAATGCACTGAATTATTTATTAGCAAGTTAAACACTTTTAGTCAAATTTTGGGACGAGAGAGGTTTTCCAAACGGTAGAGCTAATGATATGTTTGTACTGTCGGTACAGTGTTATAGATGGATGTCCGTATCAGTCTCTAATGTTCCCAGCCCACGCCTACTCTCTACAAGCGAGAGTGAAAAGCGTTAGGGTTGAGTTCTCCTCATCTTGCATAGCTTTTATTACTTTTTTCAATGAAATACTATTAATAAATAAATATTAAACGTTTATAGACTCATGTTATGCACCAGGATTCCCTGTGACATATGACACATGACAAACACCCAAGACCCGAGAACAAACTTCATGCTCACCAGACAAACTTTGTCCCTGCCGGGAATCAAACCCGGGACCTCTCGCTTCGAAGGCTCGCTAGTAAAATAACGCAGTGGGATTATTAAGTAAGACTTAATGCAAATTAGCATTTTCTATCATTACCATGTGTGGTAGTCCCTGATCCTGATTTATCGTTTTCTTCACGATGTTTTCCTTCGCCGTTTTGAAAACTTGGTTCAATACGGTTTGGTTTGCCCCTTATATCTTGCCTCTAATTGCCGAAGTGTATCAACTCGCCCCCTTGAATGTTACATGCCCAAATCGCCCCCAATTGTTAGTAAGTTATAAGTAATCTAAGTTTTTATATAGTTAAATGAATATTTTTTCTGTAAGAATGTAGTTAAAATAGTGTTAATTCGAATCTAATCACGTACATAATGTTTTCAATGTTTAACAATCAAATTTTCGTAAACTTTCAAGTTCTTAAAGGGCATATCAATTTGGATACAAAATTGGTTCACGTCTATTTGAACCAGAGACTTTATCGTCGCCTGTGACCATGACGATCAAGGTAGTTAAAAAAATAATTTTCCAGAATTATACTTTATTATTTAAAACACCTTTCGCTCGTTGATTGAATAAACAGCTAAATGACAGGCGACCCCATACGTCGCCATTTTGATTTATTGAAACCAGAAAGGTCATTTAGTCTGTTATCAGGAATTTAAATGAAAGCATTTTTTCGAATGATGTTTTTTTAGTATCTGTATGCGGCCTCAATTTTTACTGACTTTGATTTATTAGCATATTAGCCGATCCCAATATATAGAAATGTTGAAAAGTGTTTTTTTTTGATATTTTTAAATGCTAAATTTTATCAATTTAATCGCTTTATTGCATAGAAGAAATTGACAGTAAGTTGACTCAATCCTTAAATCATTTATCAGTCTGACAACAGAGTTGGCCACTTAATTACACGGAAGTAGAAATAGGGGTATGTTAAGTGTCAGCGTTATAGATACAGACTACTATGTTTCAAGTATCGGATACCTAATCTCATATACGTTACTTGCGAATCGGATCGGAACTGTAAAACTACCTCATTTACATAGGTTACCTTTTTTCAATGACATGTCCTAAACAAAGATTGAATATGTTGATCGGACGCACCTAAAGATTCCCATACATTCACGGCTGAAAGCGAAGCGAACATATTAACATAGTCAAAGTCAAATTCCTTAATCCCGTTGCATTTTTAAAAAATAACTTAAAAACGTCACCCTTTTTATGTAGATATGTATAGATATATATGGATACCTACAAGAAAACATTTGCAACACAATATGCAAAAATGAAAACAAAAATTCCATATATGAAAGATTTGGATGTATTATTTTTATGTTTGTTTACCGCTGTCTTTGCATATTATGGTTTTTCCTTTTTGTATATGAAACACACCGCTTAGATTCCATAAAAAATAAGAAATATCAATTTTTTATGTAACCGTAATGACCTGATTAATTGGTTACCTCCGCCCACAACATCAACACGACTTACGTTATAGCTTAAGTATTTATAGCTTGGCTTTCATATCGCAAACTGTGGGAGAATCTCTATTTAAAGCGGTCCGTTCTCACCAGACAAATGTTGACAAAGTACTTTGGAAGATGCAATGTTATCCTTCAACTAAAACAATTTTACCTGAACCGGCTTTTAAACCCGACGATTCTGAATATATATTTTAAAAGTGTAAAGCGCCTTTTAGTTTGTTATTAAGTGGTTACCTCCGCCCATAACATCAGCAATACGACTTAGGTCCTTCCACACTTGATGCGACGATCCAAGTTGCATTCCGTTGCGCCCGTTACCCGAGACGGGGATGTTACTCACTGCTTGGCGGCAGACCAGGTGTGGAGGCAGTACTTCTCAGGACGAACAGGCAGAAGTACTAGTACTACTTTTAGATACTCCTACGTTTAGGAATACTAAAGGAATCTCACCTACGGACGCGAGCAACTGGACCCCTCCAAAACCTATTTCTCTGCCACCCTTAGTATTTCAACCCTTATCAAATCGACAAATCGTTACTTTGGGGGATTGCGGTACTAATCCATCTAATATAATTACGCTTACCTACCCGGTTGTGTATCTTTCAATGAACAAACATACGGTTGTTAGCTTAGCAATATAATGCAATTGCATAGTTCGCTGGGAATTTCGAACGAAACGTGAAATTTGATTTACTAAAACTAGTTTCAGTATTTAATTACTTATAATTATGCCCATAATTGTGAAATGGGGTTGATTGTGTAATTTGCAACTTAAGGTTCGTCTACGGAGCAATTAAGACGTTGCGAACCTTTTTTTGCGTAGAACTAGGTTTTAGGTAGATTTTACTTTTATTAAGACGGTTAGTTATTAAGAAGAAAATTATTTAAGAATTAATAAAATACTTTATTGTAAGCTAATGAAGAGAAATACAAATCGTGACAAATAATTAAAACAATGTGTGGTCTTATCGCTAAGAAGTGATTTCTTCCAGACAGTAGAAGTACAATTAAGGAAATTATAATTATTACTTAATCACGAAGTTAGATTTACTAATTCTCATGTCATGTCTTAATGGTAAAATTTACTGCTGTGTTTGCTAACTGTGGAACAACTGTAATCATAGCAAGTTACACTATATAAACGCTGAAAACCACTGTACCGACTTTAAAATTCCAATTCAAGTTTTTTTTTTGTATATTTGTTACGTATATCAACGCCAATCGTGAACTAATTCGCACAATAATTTCTACTCCACGGTCTCAGAAAATACATTGGTAAATTTGACACCTCAGGCTAAGAAATAGGGGGAAAAGTATTAACTTATAGATATCATTTAGGAAAACTACCTGAGGTCTCCGACAAAAGGTAAAATCTGCCAATGAGCAGGACTTGTACTTGGGGATGCAGTGTGGTAGTTGATGTTGATGTTGAGAGGTTCAATAATGCTCAAACTGCCCGAACGCGTCGCTTGCGCGATGTAGGATCAGTAGTGTACAGCGCCATCTATTATAGATTCTTGTACTAATTGTATTAGTATTCTTCGAGGTTATTTTTATGTGCGGCAGATGGAGCCACCTTATGTAAATATTTTTTGTATCAAATTATTTGAACTTTAAGCACCTAGAGTTAGCAGAGACGTGGGCTTAAGGGTAAAATAATTCACCATTTAGGCTTCATAAAATGGCTACCTCGTTTGTGATAATTGGATAATGGTATTTGAGCGCGGCGTGACCCAACTACACTCAATTAGAACTCGTTTAATTCATTTAGACGTTGCTTTTGGATTTTCGATGTCAAGTGAAACATTTTCATATTAACCTCAAAACAAAATATATATACAGTAGATAGTATTTTTGCAATATTGTGTATTTTATTTTAATTATTCTCATTTAATCTGATTTAACTTATTATTCTCTAAAGTTACGCAACGAGCCGACAGTAATCAATAGTAGGATGGGTGACCAATTCGTGTCAATCGAGAGGAGCGCTGTTGTTCTTACAATCAATACTCTGTGATCTTAAGAGCAAAACTACCCGCGAAATTTTGCTTAGAAGTTTTTACTGATTATCTAAGTTAAGCAACTTTCCGCCCAGTCCAACTACTGGGTAGGTGACCACTTTTTTGCATTTGATCTGAGCGATTCCATGTTTGGGACTTTCAGCCTCTTCTAAAACGTTATAAGCAATGTCGGAGGGTTTCAGGTTTTTTTAAAACTCCCACATCAGAGTTGGCCATTTACTCACAGGAAAACAACGATATATTTAAAGAGAAACGAAAACAAATCATTGCCTTTGTCTTATTGCGCAGTTTATGCTCTTTCTAGCTCATTGATCAATCCAAAGGTCGGGATACATCAATGCGTGAATCACAAACCCAGTAAATAAAATATTTCTCAGTGTGTAGTGTGTATTTCTAAAATACACACTTGGAAGACATACAGGCAGAGGTTTTGTCAAACACAGCGAACCTGTCGCGTGGCGAGATGCTTTTAAGAGTTCCGTACCCGAAAGTAAAGGAAATCTTTTTACTAAGTCAATGTCTGTGCGTCTTATATTTAAGAAGTTAAAGACTCTTCGAGATCAAGATTTTAAAACATTTTTGGACGCTGGATGAAATGTTTATGAATATTTATTTCTTATTCCGTGGCTTAGTTGGTAGTAACCCTGCCTTCGAAGCGAGGGGTCCCGTGTTCGCTCCCCGGCCGGGGCACACCTAATGTGATGAGCATGAAGTTTGTTCTCGGGTCTTGGGTGTTGATCTTGCGTTTCTGTTTGTCCATGCCATCTGCGACACAGGGAATCCTAGTATGAGTGTGTAAATGTTTATTTATTATTGCTTCATATATAGATATATGAAGTATTGTGTAAGTAATACTTAGTTAAAAAGCCACCAAAATTTATAATTCAATACTTAAAACAAAGAAATCCTTCCTATACAGATACAACTCTGCGTGTATCATATACAAAAAGGCCACATACATCACAAAAAAATTGGTTCAATTTACGAGAATAAGTCCGAATGAAATCGAATTTCCCCGCTAAAAGGCTTCGACGTATCTGAAAACAGCGCGCGATTTAACCCTAAAAACTCAATGTAACCCGCAAGGCTATGCCATTACCCGCCGACGGGCGATGTCCAATTTTCGTCAATCCGTTGACACCACCGGGTGGATCCCAGGGGAGTCTAGATTACGGGACAGTAAGTAGTGTACCTGCCATGTTTGCGCTTCTATGAGATTAATCCGTCGGTTCGTTTGTACCTACGATATATTAAGTTGGTGAGGATTTTCTATATACTCACTTAAGTTTATATTTATATACCTCTTCGCGATAAGTATAAGTGATTAAACTTTTACTTAAAACAGAACATAATTTTAATTACATTTTGTAACAAAACATAATTTTAATACAATTACATTTAATTAACACAATTTTTTGTTATTAAAATGATAACTTTGTGTGTCTTTGTATGGTAAATGTTTGTTCTCGGGTCTTGGCGGGGTGTTGTGTGTTTTTACCACCTTCGACGTAGGGTTGTAAGCGTTTGTTTCTAGTTAAATATTGAACCACGTAATCAAGGAGACGCGCTGGTAAGTTACCATCTTAAAATTACCCTCGGATTGTTCCATACGAAACTCAAATTTTTGCCTGGTTGGATAACATAATAATACAATGTTATGGCCATTCATCCACTACATATTTTTTTATATAAAATTGTATAATATTTCTATAAAAAAAATGTTGTAAAAAATGTGTTTAATTTTTTTTGTTATTATGCCAAATGATTGATTAAGAAATAGAGTTTTCTGAGTATGTAAAATTTATATTTAGGTTTTGACGATACAGAGTGTTCTTTATGTACCAAATTGAGGAAATAAATGAAATGAAAATGAAATTGAAGCCACTTCCAAATTTTTAACAATTATTGAAATAGAACTGGAGAAACATTTTCAATGAAAATAATACCTAATAGTACGAGTATACACCCTTGTTATTATTTAGTCTGAAACAAACCATGTGAGATAAGTATATGGAGCCCTGGGGTATTCCTTCCTAACGTACAATTTTAATCATCTTTCTATCTTAATTAAACGTGTTTCTCATCGAATATTTCTAACTGCTTAACAAATACTGAATTAAGAACTGTGGTTCTTAATTACCTTGATTGTTTTTTAACTAATGTTGATTTTAACTGACTCTTTTATAGTTGACGATAAGTTCTATAATTGACAAAGATTTCTCGATTTCTTCAAGATTTTATTGAAAAAAAAAAATAAAAAAATCTAAGTAATTTTCTATAGTGCACCTTACAGCGTATCAGCATTGCCTCTGGTCTTTCAAATCTCCTAAGGCAACTGTGCCCACTTTCATCTGCCCATGTTATATGTACACAATAACATGGGCAGAAAAAAAAAAAGAAAAAAAAATTATGTACGAAAAACTTGCTGCAGTTTTGACCATACTCGATTTAGTATTCAATTACTCACCCTAGGGGTGGAATTTAACACCATTAAATAAAAAAAAACAGCCAAATCGGTATCAAACACACAAGGCGAAGAAATTGAGTAACAAAAATAATATATACAGCCGAATAAGAACCTCCTTATTTTAAAGTCTGCTACAAAGTATCCGATACAAATATTTAAATCATCATCAGCCTTTATTTGTCCACCGCTGGACATAGGCCTCTCCAATTAAGCGCCACTGAGCCCGATCTTCGGCTCTCCTCATCCACTTCCTTCCAGCCACCTTTCGCAAGTCGTCGCTCCACCTGGCCGGAGGGCGCCCCACGCTACGTTTGCCTACACGCGGTCTCCACTCAAGAACTCGTCTACCCCAACGGTTCTTCGGCTCAAATATTTAAATCATTTGTATAAAATAACTTAATGAAGAGAACATAATTACATATTACATATAATCATTTACAGAGTCTAAATGATTATATAAATGATAAAACTCCGTGGTCTGATGGCGCTATGCTCAATAAGAAAAATATTTTGAAATCCATCCGAACGATCACGTAGTTCTAGTAATTTCTGTATAAAGTAATACAGAACAAGCAATCAGTCGGAGCTGAGGTGAAATTACCAGCTAATAGCGAGGAGATGACGCGACCTGCTGCTGAGTGATCTCTCAATTAAAGACCTCGAGCTACACCGCTACGGATGTACCTACGGGACTGTCTGAGAAAGGGCGACATTATTACAGCTTGTGTTACATATACAGTTATTAAACTTCTATACAGCAGCTATAATTATTGAACAACTCACAAACAAAACAGTTAATTTGGTAGTTCGCCTTTTGCGGTGGAGGTCGTGGGTTTGATTCTCGCCCAGGACAAACATTTTTGTAATGAATATAAAGGTTTGTTCTGTGTCAATATGTATTTTATGATAAGAATAGCTAGAAGGCGCTTTATAAAAGTAGATGAATACTTTTATATTCATTTATTTTGGGCCTCTATACAGCAGCAATACCACAATTACTGACCACTGACCACATATCTCAGTTGGTAGTAGCTCTGCCTTCTGCGCTGTGGGTCGTGGGTCCGATTCCAGAGCAAGCTTGTATGTGATGGACATAGATGTTTGTTCCGAGTCTGGGTGTTAATGTCTATTATTATTTTTTTTTTTCTTTATGTGAGTAAGTGAAGGAACGAGCTGAGGGCCCACCTGATGGTAAGTGGTGACCCTCGCCCATGACAACAGTAATGCGCGCGACTCAGTATGAGATCCAAATCTTTACTGAGTCGCATTCATCCTGCTGCGTCCATCACCCGAGACGGAGATGATACGTCTCATGCGCATGTGATTTCACCGGCAGCCACACCCTTCCACCGGAACACAGTAATGCAACCACTACTATTGTACTTGGCGGCAGATTCCAGATGTGGTGGCAGTACCTCTCCGGACGAACTTGGCACAAGTTCTACTGCTACTTTTGGTTGCTCCTTTAGCACCACCCAAGGGGTACGTGTAGGGAATCAAAGGGTACACACCTACGGACGCGAGCAACTGGACCCCCCAAAATAATATAAGAATATGTTAACAAAAAAAAACTTTATAAGTATTCTATGAGTTATCTAGTTCCCATATTACAAGTTATGCTTAGTTTGGGGCCAGATGGAGCTGTTTCCGTGAATATTTATTTATTTATTCAGAATATATTGTTACTAGTTTTTGCCCGCGGCTTCCTTCGAATTAATATTACTGAACGAAAGGTATGTCTATTTCTGTACCCATGACGTGTATACAAAATTTTATGATGATTGATTGAGTAGTTAAGGCGTGAAAGCGTCAAATAAACTCTATTCGCATTTGTAATACTACAGCTATCTATTGGTTGAATATTCCGTGTATTCTATATTTATCAAACTATTGGTCCAATATCCGTGTTGTCCCGTTATCACAAAGGCGATCCTCGAGGGACGAGTTACATGTGTGCCAATTATCAATGTGTGTGTTAACACGCCAATTAATAAAGTCCCACGGCTGGGGTTCGGTCCGTGCCCAGGAGATTGTTGTTTTGTATAATATATGCCTTGAATTTGGTATTATGTACCAAAACTCAATGTGCAAAAGGAGCAACAAAAAGTAGCAGTAGAACTTGTGCTAAGTTCGTCCTAAAAAGTACTGCCGCCAAGCTGTAGTGTATACTAAGATAGCTGTGTTCCGGTGGAAGGGTGTGGGTGCCGGTAAAATTATAAGAACTTGTGGCGTAACATTCGGAGTGCCGGGCGCAACGCGATGTGGCTTGAGTCTTCTCATACTCACCTGTTTATGTTGTTTGTAAGCGGCGGTAACCACTTAAAATCAGGTGGGTCGTCTGCAAGTGTCGTCACTTTAAGCACTTTAAGAAAGAATCCTTCAAGAGCGTAGGCAGGTAATGAACCGAGGTGGGAGGGGCATATCAATGCCATATTTTTTTTATTTCTTGCAGCTGTTCCAGACCGGATAAAAGTTAACATTACTATAAATACTTAATATACATAGAAAACTGAGTGAGAGTGTCAAATATTTTTTTTCTAATCAGTAAGTTCAGTATGTTTTTTGCTAACTTACTTGTTTCAAAACAAGCAAGTTAGCAAAAAAGCTATTGTTTAGAGACAGAACTTAGATACAGAATTCTGCGTTTAAACTTCCAAATATCACATGCTGAGGTAATTGAGTTGGCAACTCTATAGTCGACGTGAGGCTATCGGGAACGCGTTTTGCACCGCTATGACAAACAGTTTGTATGTTACGAAGTTTATAAGTGAAGAATACATAACATCCCGTCTCGGGTGACGGATGCAACGGGATGCCACTTGGGTCTCCCCATACTTGTCGACCTAAGTCGTATTGCAGTTTTTAAGAGCGGAGGTAACCACTTAACATCAGGTGGACTAACAGCTCGTCCCGTCACTTTAATTACATAAAGAAACTGACTACATTTTAAAGTTACATAACAAAACGTTAAAGTATCTAGGACGACTGTCTGTCTCTTGAACAGATTTATCTTCATAGATAAGGAAATAAACGCCATAGCGGGCTCAAACGTTCACAGAATGTGTTGTAGGTCCCAACAAATAAGCTGTATAAATAAAAATGAATGGCTAAATGTTGATAAGCGCAAAACTCGGGAACGGCTGGAACAATTCGGTATTTTCTTTTAATTCCGGTAAGGCTTTTATGAAGAGGAAAGATTGGACGGAAAATCGTGGAGAAAATAAACCGTACACACGGTTTTAAATAAAATCCGTACCGTACCAGCCTCTAATGTTCCCACTGCAGGGACACCGGCCTACTCTCGATAATTGAGAGTGAATGGGCTCTAATCTACCACGGGAGCCCAATCCGGATTGGTAGATGTCACATATCATCGAATTTTTGGTTCTAAGACATGCCGGTTTCCTCACGATGTTTTCCGTCACCGTTTCGAGAACGTGGTATTGCGCACATAAATTTTTCAAGTGAAAAAACGCATTGGTGCACGTGTGGATTTGAACCAGCGACCTTCAGATTGAAAGTCGGCGTCTGTGTCCCTGGACCACCACGCTCTCTTAAATAAAATCGATTGTCAAAAATAATTAAGACCTTTAACAATTTTTTTATGCTGTATGTGTTTGCTGCCGCTCATGGATAAGGCTCTATACAACTCAGGTCTAACGAAGTAAGACGTAAGTACACAACGTAGTGCGCCCGTGGGGTGTAACGCGCTTGTGCCTGTAATCACCAGTTCACATTTAACTTCAATTATCATCGAGACCACCTACGCGCACTTTTGTCAGTTATTAAAAAGCAAAATGAATCTCCATCTTTTGACCAGATATTTTACCCGACTGCGCCAGAAGGAGGGTTATTCGAGTGTATGTATATACAATCTATATTTCTTTGGCACGCTCTGTAACCTTAATTGATTTTAGCTTGAGAGGTGTCATTAGTTTCTTCTTCTATGTGGCTTTTTGTGTATTTAGCCACACAAATTCTGCCAAAGTCTGCTGTTTAGCTAAACGATTCGTTAGTTTTGTCTTATTCGTGAAAGTGACTTGGGACACTGACAATATCAAAATTAAAATGGCCGACTTTTGGCGCCATGTTATGCATTCAAAAAATATTTTTCGAGTATATATACAATATATTTACTACAACTTATATGTTTATATGTTATTTGAAATTTTTCACGCATTTGGGTACTTTGTTTTCTCAATAATTTCTTGTTTTTGCTACGTTTTGCTTCTCAAACCTTATCCGACCCGCCATGCTGAAGAAAGTTTTGAAACTTATCACCAAAAACAATGTGCTTTAGGAACAAATCGATTTAAATTGAATTATTATATTTTATTACTATGCTTTGACCTTCTCTTTACAACAGCCAACGTAATATTTATTTGAAGTTGTTGCTCTTGAAAGTTCTTAGGAAATTAATGTGAATTTGACATAACATGCTGATCACTTTGAAATAATCAGGACATCTCTAGATTCTATTGTCACGTTGCATTGCAATAGCTTTTAATGGATTTTCTTTGAAGCTTCTAACAATATGAACAAAGAAAGGAATCGAAGATAGGGCGCTAAGACAGTGTTCAAGTAACGAGATTGAAAAAAATCTTATTGGATTGGAAAAAGTGTTAGTACAGCTGAATTTAAGTGGTTACCACTGGCCATAAACAACAACAATAGATAGAATAGGAAAGTCATTATTGACGCCACATTATGCAGGTAGATACAACTAAAAATAAAACAACTTTAACACGCTCATACCTCTGCACTAGGATGCCCTGTGTCGCAAATGGCATGGACAAATACAGACACACAAGACGAAACACCCAAGACCCGAGAACAAACTTCATGCTCACCACACAAAGTGTGCCCCGGCCGGAACTCGAACCCGGGACCTTCGCTTCGAAGGCAGGGCTACTACCAACTAGGCCACGGAGCCGCCTGATATAACGAAGGGGTATTGACTGTACATGACTTGATGATATCCGAATATGTGGCACATATTTAAAAATAATATCTTCTCAAAACTTCCAGCAAGTTCAACGTGTACCTAAATAAACATTACGTTCATAAATATTTCCAAGCTGAATGTAAAATCAAAGGTGCAATGCATTCGAACCGAAATGGAATGGAAACCGATATATTTATACTTTTCATTCATTTCTCACTCGTAATAACGCAGTGTGAGTCAGCATTTTCAAGCAATGGCATCCATATGCGAATGTTTCAAAAACTTATAAAAATGGGGGAGTTTCGCAATTTAGTTGTAAGTTTATGACGCGATCTCTCTGCCAATTTGGATGATTATTTTTAATTTGTTAGGGTGTAGGTCTGAGGTGGTCCCATAGAAATTTCATAAAACGCCGCTTTCGCTAACACCGTTGAAAGAGGGGTATCATTACAGAAGAAGGTATTTTTCAATTTTTAAATCTGTCAATTATTCAAAATTTCATGCAGGTCTGTTCTTAAACGGCACACGCATAAATTATTCTTTTATTTAGACTGCTCCGTGGCTTAGTGTGTAGTAGCCCTGCCTTCGAAGCGAGGGGGGTTCTATGCCCGGCCGGGGCACACTTTGTGCGGTGAGCATGAAGTTTGTTCTCGGGTCTTGGGTGTTTGTCTTGTGTTTCTGTATTCGTCCATGCCATCTGTGACACAAGGAATCCTAGTGCAGAGGTATGAGTGTGTAAACGATTATTTTATTTAACAACCAATCATGCAACAAAGCCTGTGTTTGTTTAAATTTCATCATTTATTTTCCTCATGATGAACTAGACTTTTATGGAGTGCTACCGCCAAAATTTATTAAATTCCCGTACGTTCATCGCCAATGTCTTAAATGAATTATTTTCATATCGGAAATGAATTGAATTTCATACGGCGAGGGTAGAAAGGCTTGGTAAAAGATGATTAAGGTCGATGTCTCTTGTTACATATTTGCAATTTTCGGTGTACAATGATATAATTATTTGATTGTCATCCTGTTATTATGAGTCCGAAATAAACTACAACTAACTAATGTATGAAAAAATTAAAAGAAAATATTTTTAAAATAACAAAATACTAACCTGCAGAAATGAAACTAAAAAAATAATTTAAAGCGTCTTTTGTGAAAATTAAACTCCTTTAAAGTCAGGAATCATTTTATTTGATTGCCTTGATTATAAAAATACAACTATTATTATAAAACTAATATTTCAATTAGAGGTGTGGTCCTATATAGTTTTAGTTTAGGTTAAGTCGAGCGAACAATACCAATGTTTCACAAGAAATTATCACCTTTAATTATTGTACTTGCCAACTAAATAACTATTAGACATTTAGCCTAATATAAATTTGGTATGGTCGAAAAGTTCGATAGGGGTAGGGCGTCAGAAGTACGCATGATTTGATAATTTTAATTTAATTGGTGTTTCCGAGCAATAACTTTCTAGTACCACTATAAGCAAACCGTTTCCACCACAATTAAAATCGTAATTAATATATCTTATATATATTTATATATCTTTTATGTATCTGTATGGTAACTAGATAGTTGAAAGAATACATGTATAGTACTTTTTATGTAGGTACATATAATACATTATTTACAACCAGACAAATAACAGGAATCTATTTTCGTCACACAAATACTTATGCTGGGTGGGAATCGAACCCACGACCTCAAGAGCAGAAGGCAGAACTACTACGAAGTGCCAGTCGAACATAGTAGTATGTTACTCGCGTCCGTAGGTCCGTAGGTACCCTCAGAGGCCCTACACGTGTCCCCCGGGTGGTGCAAAAGGAGCAACCCAAAGTACTGCAACCACACCTGGTAATCCACGCCCGAGCGGTGGTGCACTCGGATTGCTGTGTTCTGGGGGAAGGGTGTGGGTGCCGGTAAAATTACAGGCGGAGACGTCACATCCCCGTCTCAGAGTGACGGGTGCAGCGCCATACGATTACACTAAACGATCATCCATCCAAATTCGGACCGGGCGGAAATTTGCTTAACTTAGATGATTTGTAAAGAACATAAGCAAGGTTTGCCACGGGGTGTTGCTTTCAAATAAATGGACTAGTAACTACGTATTTCTAAACACTTAAAATATCCACATTACAAAACATTTTGTTCAACATGTTGACGTTAGTTGTAAGTTAAAGTTTAACTGTCATTTAATGCGTAAACTTGGTTGGGATCGGCTCTACAAGTGCCCGATTGAAGTTATGCCCAAGTTTCTGTAAGATGCCCCTCTCAGGAATCCGTAGTTTAATTTTTATAACATAGTTAGGCCCGCCCCATCTGTCCCGGTCATAACCTCTGCACTGCGAGATTTGAAACCTTCAAATCATTTTCACTAATATTTTGTCTGCAGACGCAGAACGTAATTGCTTTCTACCCACAACGGCACAAGTTTAGTTGGTAGCTCTTGCCTTCTACGCTGCAGGTTGTGGGTTTGATTCTCAGGATAACCATTTATGTGACAAATATAAATTTTATTAAATGTAATTTGTTCTGTCTGGGTGCCAATATGTAATATGTGTCTGTATTTATTTACAAAAAAAACTATGTATGTTAGAGGACGCTGTGTAAAATGTCTATGAATATTTATTTATTAATAACTGAGAGAATAGGTAACCGATGTGGGAATGCAAAATTTGCAATTTCATTTACTTCGTGTCTTATTTTATCCACTTATTTTAATTTAACAACTAAACTATAATATTTAACCGATTTTAAAACTTGCCGATCAGCCAAAACCGGCTAGGAATAATATTATTAAATTTTTACTTATACGTATAACGGTAACAATGTAGCGAGTTCAATAGTTTTTTACCATCTCAAAAAATGCCCAACGCGTATATAGAAGTTGTTACTCCAAAAAACATCAAGATGAACTGAAAATGGTAATATTTAGAAAACCTCCACTAAACATCTAATATATGTGTAGTGTATACTCAACTATAGAATCGACACGTGTTTCGACTCCACGAAGGTTCAGGGGTATTGACTCGAGATTTTTCCTTAAAGGCTGTAAGCTATTGATGTGAAGTGTACTAAAATTTACCCTTTATCTAACTGTATTTATTAATTCATGTAAATATTAGTTCCTCTTCGCGCACATTAAGAGGTAGAGTAATAGGTAGCTAAACACATATTCGTACAATATTTTGTTAACTATTAACGTTTACATATCTCTGCATTAGTATACCCTGTATCGCAGATGGCATGGACAAACACAGGAACACAAGACTGACACCCGAGAACAAACTTCATGCTCACCGAACAAAGTATGCCCCGGCCGGGCCGAACCCGGGACCCGGTTCTAAGGCAGGGCTACTACCACTAAGCCAAGGAGCCGTCAAACATACAATATTTTGTATTTTAACAATTACTGAACTAGGAAATAACTGGTACCATTTTAGATGTTACATGTCCGCGATTTTTTTACGTGTAAAATATCTTCAAATATCTTTTTCGTAAAAAAAAATATATGTAAAAACTCGTTCTTTTTGGATTTGGACTTCACATCGTAAAGTCAATTTTGATTCTACCTTTTCAGTTTTATATTTTTCTTTTATAATAGTATCTGTTTTCATAGTACCTATCTACACTTTGAACCTTAATTTTTGGTGTCTGAGGGTAAACTTCAAAGCATTTTTACTGGCTTTAATTCTACCTTTGTTCACACAGTCCTAATATGTATGAAAAGCGATTTTTCGATTCAAAAGGTTTCATTACTCCAACACATTCGCAAAGACCACCGCAGATTATGCTGTAACCATTTGCAGTCTGCTCCATTCCGATCAAACCAGATATTGCTTCGATTTTGACCAGAACTGTTAAAGTCTAATGGAGAGTTCACAGGGTCCCTGAATATTGCACTGATGGCTTTTTGTCAACATTCTGCTAATTATAAATACGAAATTCTGTGTATTTTGTAACTGTATACCAAATTTGCGGAACCTTTTTGTTCCGTATATAATATATGGATTTTTTTTTTTTTTGTTTCCAATACCACGCTGGCAAAAGTGCAGGCTTAAGTTATAAGCGGTCTTCATAACTTTTATAATTCCTAATAGAAATTTAATCGCACGTTAACAAATAAGAGAAGAATGACATTAAAATATATTTTAAGAAATATTTCTGTATTAAAGACGCGCGAGGGAGATTTTTCTATTTGGCCAGTCTGCCTCGGCATAGCCAAGTGAAACCTACATTAATTAGTGTTAATATGAGGTGTTTTACCAAGAAAGGTATTCTTGGTAACATTACTCATGTTACCAAGAATTTGATAACGTAGGGAAATTGATTAATTAATTAAATTAATGTCAAAGCAATTACCGTAACCAAATTCAAAACAAACTATCAGATGTTACCCTTTTAACCGCCAAATATGTTTTCTTTAAACTTGCTCCCACCGCTATCATACTAAAATAATCTTAACCAGTAGTTGCAAAACTTGCTGTAATCGATATAACTCAGTTGATATTTACCTCACTGTCTTAATGAAACGGCAACGATGCGAGCTCGATGCTATGTCTTATAATATAGACCATGGTGGATAAAAGATTATCAAGGACCTCCATTAAAATACGAGTTCACCACACCTGGAATTGTCACTTGCAGTGCAGGAATTTCTCATGAATATTGTGGATAGCGAGGTTGTGTCATCGAATGTGATATCAGTTTCGTTGCTCCAGGATAAGATCTCGAGGTCCGTGTTGCTCGCGTACCCTCAGTCCATATACGTGCTGCCAATTATGCGAAGAAAACCATCACACAGCGCCATCTAGCCCCAAACTGAGCATAGCTTGTAATATGGGAACTATATAACTGATAGATTACACAGAACAAATATTTATGGTCGTCACACATGCTTGTACTGATTGGAATTTGAATCCACAGCCTACAGCACAGAAGGTACTAACTGAGCTATGATGTCAGCTGAGATACCTAAGTTGCAGTACATTATGTGCCAGATTCATCCGGAGAAGTACTGCCACGACTCCTGGCAATCCAACCTGACAATGTACGAACGACACCGCGGACAAAATCTAGTAATATTGTAGTTAGGATAACAATTTGTAATTCGTAACTCTTTATTGTATATACACAAATTAAAAAAGAAACATTAACTCATAAGAAAAAGTATGTACAAAGGCGAGCTTAACGCTTTGAAGAGTTCTCTTCCAGCAAACCATCAACCGTCAATTATATTATTAATTATTCATTATTTGATACAAATATTATAAATGTTTGTTAGTATGAAAGATAGTGCGTATGTTGCTTCTTCACGCCTCAACGGCTGTACAGATTTGGATAAAATTTGCTATAAATTACTTTTCGTTCCGAAATCTTTAGTAACTTGCAAAACATAACTTCTATCCCAACATGAGTATTTTCCAAACATCTCACGTTAACTTTTTAACCGCGACTACACCGCGATAAGCAAATATTTCTCTATATATATCCTGTGTAATTTTCAGTCCGCTGCGTTTAGTTCATAAGTCACAGTCCTTTGAAAGTAGGATAGACAGACGGACTCATACTTAGTTACAGGGTTCTCCTTACCATTTGGTAACGGAAATTCATATTTGTAATAGATATGAAACACTGAAAATGAATATTTAACAATCAGCCTTCTCTTTCCGTTATTTCGTTTCCAATAAAATGAATGAGCCCGAGTTTATTTAGGCTGAGAAATAATTTTTTATTCAGATTATGTTTATTTTGCTCTCAATGTTTCTTTTGAATGTTTGTACATTTTGTCTGTCTGAATCTAAATTAAAGCTTTTGTCCACTTTTCTGGGAATCCCTTTTTATGAGAAGAAATATTTTTGGTTCCAATACCCAGTTTTATGGAGAGCGTGGTGGCCCAGGGGCACAGACACCGACTTTCAATCTGAAGGTCGCTAGTTCCAATATCCACTACTGATAATTGTATGTGCGCAATATCTCTTTTAGTAAGTTGTAGTTACAATTGTTTGCGTTGAATTAAATGCAGGTAAATTGGTTGGTTTTACTTTTGTTGTAAAATAAGAAGCTTTATTCATTAAAGTATATTATTTTTTTTTATTACTTGTGATAATAAAAATATGTGACGCGTGCCTTAGTACCAAAAATTCGAAGACATGTGACATCTACCAATCCGGATTGGGCTCCCATGGTATATCAAAGCCCAACTACTATTGAGTACTCTCAATTAACGAGAGTAGGCCGGTGTCCCTGTAGTGGGGGTAAACCCAGTTTACTATAGTTTAATTTTATTTTGTATTACGGATATATACTATTGTTTTAATCTGACGAGTTACTGATTAACGATCAAACACAAAAGATCAGTTAAAATTTGTTTCTTTTTAGTATTGAGTTTTCATCGTACAACGCTGTATCACTACAATATGATCACAACTGTTGTAATACATTCGAAAAGTTGGATGATAAAAGTGTTCCTCACAAAGTTGCAGAACTGGGCATTCAAAAATTATGGCATGGAAAAATTGTAACCAAGAAAAGTTATAATTTTTGTGCCATACAACCTGACGACACGCAATATTGGCTCAATTATTTTCGTTTAGTTCAATAACCAATTAATTACAGACACACTATATTTTCAAAATATTTAACTGATTAAAAAAAACGATAAACTAACTTGAATGCTCATCCCATATTCTACGATTTTAAAGGAGGAATTTCTTCATTACATTTCTATGTGTTCATTGCGGAAGTACCAAAGATCAAATTCATGTAATACTGTCTCAGAGGGTTGTCTTGTTTTTCTCCCGCGGGTTGAAACAGACGGAAACTTAACAAATAGGATAAGCTAAAACATGAAAACTGACTGTAATTAAACATATCATGTAATGTGCCTAAGGAGCTCCTGTGACATGTTATACGCTCACGGATGTTTACTTGTGTGTGTAAAATTTGACGTGTCCAAACGATACTTGAGATCTAAAGGAATAAATGAGTTTGAGTTTGAAATAATTCAAATCAGTCTACAATTGACAAAGAAATCGCTTATCGCTTAGACGCACAAAAAAGCATACGACCGAATTGAGAACCTCCTTTTTTAAGTCGGTTAATAAGAACTCGGTTAACTCATACCTCTACACTAGGATTCATTGTGTCAAAGATAGCATCGATAAACACAAACACAAGATTAACACCCAAGACATGGGAACCAACTTCGTGCTCACTCAGTGTGCCCGAGCCGGGAATCGAAGTCGGAACCCCTCGACTCGAAGGCAGGGCCACTACCAACTAAGCTAAGAGCCGTCAAGTATACAAATTGACACCATTTGTATACTTGACGTAGTAGTAATTTTGTGTTTATATGTATGTTAGTACATACTGTAAGGTATTTATTCTATTCTATTATAAATCTGCGGCCAGTCTAGAAGTCTAGGCGTTACTTCCAAAAACTGCAATAATGGCATTAAGCTAAGCTCCTAGTCACTTATTCAAGTCGTGTCAAGTAAACCGCGCTAAAGTAACTTAGCGATAAGTACTCATTTACAAGTTGGTTGCAAAGTTTTGACAAAACGGTGGAGTGTGGGACGAGAGAAAAATGTTTCAGATACCGTCAGAAGAATACCGCATAAAAATGGATGCTGTTAAGTTACCCAACTCTTCGTTCCAACGGTCCTGGGTCCCAAATGTAAAGAGCTCTCTTTTATACGTTTTACCCACCCCGTCTTCGCGTTGTTACCTCATAACAAAAGCAATACAACTTAGCATGTTGGTAAGATTAAAATGTATCTAATAAATAAATATTCATGGACTTTTTTTGTAAATTTATATAATACATATAATACATATTAACACCCAGATACAGAACAAACATTTATGTTTTTCACACGAATGCTTTACCTGAGTGGGAAACAAACTCACGACCTAGAGCGCAGATGGCAGATCAACTACCAACTGAGCTATGAGGCGAGTCATTCTATCCGTATTTTTATATCCAAGTCCGGGCGGCGAGAATTTTTACACTTAACCAACCTTAATGGATTTTGGAATATAATTAAACTTTCATATCGTTTTAATGTTTTCAGTTTAAAATGAAGAAATATATAAATATCTTTCAATTAATTTATTTAGTGGATAAAACTGGATTTCATATCAGTATAACTAGATTTTGTTAAAATCAAATCTTAAGGGAATCTAATTAGGTCTACTAAGTTATCAGGCCCATAGTTTTCGAAATGAAATAATATATCTACATTTTGACTTATGTGCTACTAATAAATAAAAATTT
Source organism: Aplocera efformata (assembly GCA_921293045.1). Lineage (NCBI taxonomy): Eukaryota > Metazoa > Arthropoda > Insecta > Lepidoptera > Geometridae > Aplocera > Aplocera efformata. Next base: position 8,964,739 of record OV121057.1, read on the forward strand.
TATTGTTCTGAAAACATCACACATCACATTAAATATGTTAAACTATTTTCTGGTGAGGTTTGTTCATTCTATAGTATACTATACATATAAGTCAAATCAGTACCATATCTCTTAAAAGGTAACGATGCAGTCATATTCAATTAACCATGCCGTACTTTAAGTGGTTCGAAAACTTTAACATCAGAGTCAATTTACTAACATGAAAAAAGAAGAGTATTACGGTTCCACCATTTTAAAAAGCAGTGAAATATGTGAAGCACCATTTATTAGCTCGAACTCTTAGCAAAGTTCACGTTAATCACTGTTACCTAGAACTTTCTCGAGACTAGAATAGCGGTACTGAATGAGCTGTATTAATTCATACTTGTAGCCTAAAGTAAGCTATATTATGCACCTAAACTGTAGACGCATTTAAAATAAGAACAAATGACTGATTTAAAAATCGAAAAATTCGACTTCTACACTTTGATCTCCGGATTTAATGGGTGAATTATTGTTAATTTCTCAGATAAACTTGGTGGTCCCAAAAATAATCATTAAAATTGGTTGACAATTGATGAAGATATCGCGTAACCTACAAAATACAAGCCGAGTGAAAAACCTAAAAGTTAATTATTTTATTATTGTCCAATTTATTTAATTAATCAAATTAATAAAGTCATCCGTAGATAGATGACCACAGCATCATTATTATTTTTTAAAACATTGTTGTATTATACATTTTTTGGTACAACACATATTATTTTAACAAACAATGTACTGGGAATAATCATTTGTCAGGTTCGTAGCCTTTTGCTACGCAGCTCGTAGGCATAGTTCGTAGCTATGGCTACGTACAGTAAGGCATAGACAAAGGTAGATATAATAATACAGTTTATACGAATTCAATACAAAATGGATGTTACAATGTGTTTTCAATCTATTATTTTGATGGAAATAATGATTTTATGACTAGCCTGTGTAGCACAATTTTCGTTTGCCAAAATGCGTAGCAAATGCTACGCATTTATTTAAACATTTGTTCTTGGGTAACTTGAAAGTATGTGAGTTAAATTAAAGTAATCGCTTTGGTAAGTGTATTAAACAACTTAAGTTCGGAGAATACTTAAATTAATTCTCAAAAATATGTCTAAAAGTTTCATTGATTGACATTACATATTTAAATTAACCTATTTATTTCCATATGAGACATGCTAAGGATATTGAATACAAAAAAAAACTGGTGATTAAAAAAAAGCGTTTACGTTTTACGATCATGACTTGTCATAACTTGACATTCAATTTCCTGAAAGCAAATTGAATTTGCGATTACTTGACGAAACCACATAATAAGAAAATTATTATAGAAGACTCCTTTTGATAACAATAATTATTATATTAATGATCCATACACGTTCGAATAATTACCCGATATTTTTGTACCACTGGCGGGAATCGATATCTGCCACGTATGGCAAGACTTACGAGTATTCGTAGATTTGATTTGGTTGCCAGGTACATCTTTCAGAGAGTACTGTTCCGTTCCATTTGGCTGTCACGACGTAAATATGAAGTACTTGTGCCGTAACTTGCTATCTGTTCTTTACAGATCCGTGGCTTAGATGGTAGCCCTGCCTTTGAAGCGAAGGGTCAAGGGTTTGATTCCCGGCCGGGGCACTCTTTGTGTGGTGAGCATGAAGTTTTTTCTCGGGTGTTGGGTGTTTGACTTGTGTTTCTGTGTTTGTCCATGCCATCTGCCACATGCCATACAGGGAATCCTAGTGTGGAGATACTGAGATCATCCCCTAATCCCCTATTAATCCCCAAGTCGAAATGCGTTGCGCTACTAACGTAACGGCTCATAGACTCTTATTCCTATAATTTCACCGACACCTACACCCTTCCACCCGAACACAGCAACGTGATTGCGGTGGATTTTATATGTGATATACTATTGCTCGTATACCCATAAACTACTTAATTAATAAAACGACATGGAATTTCTAACGGATCATCCAAGAGGATGCACTAACAAATAAAAAAAAAACTATCCAAATTGGTACACCATTGCGTAACAACAACCGAACTGAGAACCTCCTTTTCGTTAAGTCGGTTAAAAACTGTAGTTTAATAAAAACATTAATGAAAACATAATCAATTTTTACTTATTATACTAAAATGTCATAACTTAAAGAGAGACAAACAGATATTGTAGGCTAACTAATAGGGTTCCTTCACCTTCGGATACGAAATCCTAATAAGAAGTGAATGTTTGAGTGCGTTCAAGTAACGATGCCTGAACATTCTTCCGTTATTTGGAGTTTTAAATTTATTAAATCCTCTGACGCACCTCCATGGTAAATTCTTTATTGAACACATCCGATATTCCCTGCCTAAAACAATATTTTAGCCGCAAGTAAGCAAATTTTTCTGCTGTAGAAAATGTTTCATACTTTTAGTATACCATCACTTCAAGATGAAATTAGTATATAATATCGTTATGTTGTTGGTTGTTGGATATTTATCTAGGAAATGCTAGTTACATGTCATCTCATATAATAAATAACTATTCAGAAGTTTGGTGACGGGCGTAACGGGACGCGACCTAAGTCGGATTGCTGTTACGGGCGGGGGAAACCACTTAACATCACGGCAGCTGGTGCCGGCAATCAGAATAAGAAACATTTATTCCAATTAAATGATGTACAAGATTGTATAACATGTAGGTATATACTATACTTTGTAGTTTCATAATTATATGCTTCTACGAGCAATCGATGCGCCTCAGCAGCAGATTTCTTTAAATTAAAGAAGTAAACTAATATTTCCCGCAAATGACGCTTACTTGGCTCAAATTTTGACATTTTCAACTTATAAAAATTATATTTTACCAATATAAAATCAATGATATTAATAGGTTATGTTGTTCTTGAATGTCCAAACTATTTTTTAAGCCGGTTATCATCTGCGAAAGCTAACCGAAACTCCGTGCCGCGCCATCTACAATAAAACGGCGGAATCTTATTTGTACTCCTAATATTATTCGTGTTACCGAGATATTTACCATGATTTGTGAGTTTTGTTGACTCAAATCATGGTAAATATCTCGGTAACACGAATAATAATGTTCATATGGTTATGAACATTATTATTCGTGTGATAGTTTTAAAATTTGTAATTATATAATAGTATAAAAAACTTTGCCATGACACGGCCATGGTTATTAAAATTGTTTATTTTTATTGCTTTTAACAAAATTTCAATACTCAATACATTTATTAAATGATTTTAAACTGTACCTGTAATATCACGAACTTTACCTACTTTATCATAAACGTATGAAAATTGGCTTTTTCGTGTACCACAAAAGTAAAAGGAACCCTTTTGGATTTTCGTTGTCCGTCTGTCTGTCAATTCCATTTTTCTTAGTAACGCGTAGAGGTATCAAGAATCCACCGATCCAATTTTATTAATTAAATTAATATCAAGTACTTTATATTTTGACACTCACAGGGGATCAAAACTTTTTTTTTTCATTTAGTAAATAAATAATTTATTTCAGATGACAATAGACCCATATACATAATTATTTATATTTAAGGTACTTCTCGTAGACCTAGAATCATGAAATTTGGCAAGACTTAAGAACGAAAAGAAAAAATCCTAAAAACGTAACTTTGAAGTTAAATCATAAATAATAATTCGTGAAAAAGCCTACAAGTTTCTACTTAACCTTCGGTGCACGAGTCCGACTCACACTTGCCCATTTTATTTTTAAGTATAATAACTAGGATTATGTAAGGAAATTTTGGTCTAAATATGTCATTTTGTACAATTGTGATTTGTTGAAATTGTGCCCATAAATTTCATATTGAGGCAATTTTTGATTATCAATTTAATAACAATTCTTTCACTTTTATTGGGTTTCAGAGTAATTTTGCAAATAGACATTAAATATAAATCTAATTTGATTATGGTTGGTATGTGTAAGATTTTAGGTAGGCACCTAGGCATATCATGATTTATTTTCGAAAATATAGTGGTGTATTATTTTAGTGTATTAAACGAAAACAATTCACTTCCACAAATTTAGCTCCTGTCTAAATTGTAATGCTTATGAGTGAAACATTTTTGGTTATAAAACAGTTTTTGCTTTTATAAAAAGAATTACTTACCTTTTTACGCAGCAGAAGGAAAAATAAAACAGCAACCGCTAAACACTCTTCATAACTTCCGAACGCAACTTCGTTCGAAATGAGAACAGCAACGCAGCGCGGGAAAGTTGCCGGTAACTGATGGAAAGCGCGCGAAAACTCCTCTACTTACGTTGTAGACCGACCAATCACAGCCCTCCTACGCCTCCGCCAAAACCTAACCACCAATAAGGTTAAAGGCAATCCACTCAAAAAACTTTAATAGGTTTTTCATGTCAACACTATTGAAATATTAGTCATTGGAAAATTATCATCACAGGGTCCGATATTATCGTGTTTCGCGGTAAGCTTTTGAAGGAAATCTACGATTATGTTATTGGTAAGTTTGATAGAGGTATGATTTACAAATGGTCCCGCAAACTACATGACATGTGCTGTTGGTGTCAATGTAAACTTGGTTCTGGTCTTCAGAAACGATTACTGTCATCGTTAGGTTCGAGGAGGTTATCACATCGATTATAATTTTTTTCATGCTTCTTACTTCAAATCGTCTTCATTTATGAACCTTTTCAGTTATTTTTTTTATTTGATAGGATATGCTTTCGCATTGGTCCCATAATTTGCGTTGCACCCATCACTCTTAGACGCCTCAAGTGCCTATAATTTCACCGGCACCCATACCCGTCCACCGGAAAACAGGTGCGAGAGTGCACCACTGTTTGGCGGCGGATTACCAGGTGTGGAGGCAGTACTACCCAGGCGAACTATGCACAAGTTCTACTATTTCTTTTCGTTGCTACTTTAGCACCACCGAGGGGGTACGTGCAAGGGCTCTGGGGTATTCACCTACGAACGCGAGCAACAGGACCCCCCAAAATATTTAATATTGTGTGCTTCTATTCAAATAATGAACCCTTGACCTTCGGTTTCACAGGGTTACTACCAACCTCACTGAACTAATTCTGGTATTTCCTGTTCAAGAAATTTTCAAGAATAGGTTGTTACGAGAATCCATGAAAAGGCACCTTATACTTAATTAAAATGTTACAGGTAAAATAATAAATGCCTTTCATATTTCCCATGGACGTGCGCAAACATTACTAATAAGGTCTCCGTTTACCCAGTCCGTCCGTCCGTTCGTCCGTAATCACTTCTTAAGTGGCAAGTCTTTAGACTCCCCTCCCTAGGGCGATCACACGGGCGAGTGAATCGCGACGATTCCGCCGTCTAATCTACGGGTTATTTCCACAGACTGAAGATTATCCCTCCAGCGAGTCCAACTCTATTGTCAGAGTTTTTGAGCTGCTCGAAAACTCAATAATCATTTATTTTATAATGCAACATGGTTAAAGGTATTAAATGTTATTTGGTGCTAATTAATTAGGCAATATTGTATGCCACTTAGCGTAAATATATAATAATTAATACAATTACATGGTCAGGAATAAAACAAAGTCATTAAAATAAATATAAATACGACCTGTTAGTTCCTTAAAAAAAATGGTCTTAGAAGAATAGAAAAAAAAACACTTAATAAATTACTAAAAAGGCCGACGCTATGGCTTATCGAGTTACTAGTGGATAAGCCATACAATTGAACTGAGCACTTCCATGCTTCGGAGGGCAAGTTAAGATGTCGGTCCCGGATATACAAGTCGATAAGCCATGTTAGGGGTTCTTATACGAGTAATAATCAATCAGTGGACCGGCACACGTGGATATGTAATCATATTATCTAGGGGAGGCCTTATTTCCTGTAACACAGTGTAATAGCATGTATAATATTTAATATAGATACACCCACTGCCCCGAGTAAAATCCGTTACTTCTTGTCCATCCAAGGTTGTCTGTAAGAGATCGCTTTAAAGCGATAAGACCGTCCATTGTTTAACATTACATGTGAATTTTTTTTTTTAATGATTTCTGTTATTTCGTTTATGTGAGCAATAAAGTGTTATCTATCTACAGGAATAAGTGAATCACTTAACATGTTTTATATATATTTGGAATAAAGTATTGTTATATTAATTATGCTGAGTCAGAGTCCTTTTTGTGACTGGGTTTAGCTTTTATCTTGTTTTTTTTTTTATATTTGTTATCATTATTGTCATATGTGAAAGTGTCACAAATAAAATATTTTTCTTTCTTTTCTTTCATTCTTGAAAACGGTTCGGTGAGACTATCGCCGCTATTCCCCCGCTCGTGCAGCCGGCCCCTCACTGTCTACATAATTAATACCTCCAGTTACTTGCTTTCTCTGCAATCACAGAAAAGTACTGAATATGAGGAGGTGGCTACGGATTAGATAAAACAAATTTGCAAGGAATGGTTCCGTTCCACGAATGTTCGCGTCCCTCAAGACGTAGGTACCCTTTGATTCCCTACATGCTTTTAGATTGGTTCCATAGTTTGGTAGTTAAATCAAAATAGAAAAAAAAAATATTATCCAAGTACCCCTTAGGGGCGAGTGTTAAGGGATGAAAGAATTGAAGTCTGTTTTTTATACATTTTTAAATCTTGTTTTTTTTTGGTATTTCCTTTCTCCGTCATTAAAACAAAAAAAAAAACTTAAATTTTTAAAAGTTTTTTTTATTGGTCCCATCACTTTTTTAATAAAATCTGTTCATTAGATTGCATATTATGTTTTCCTGTGACTTTTTTTGCGCCCGTTGTATAACAATTTGGATGTTTCTCATTCAAAATGGTGGGGTGTACCCCCTTATGGTATGAAATAAGGATAAGGAATGAAAGAATTGAAGTCAATTATTTTAAATTTCTTTCGATTTTTGCAGTCAATATTATTTTTTAAGGTTATTTAATTCTGTCATTGTATGTCAAACAAAATATATTATATTCTATTCTTTATTTGAAGTGTGCTAAAACCAGCCAAAACAAGTGGTTGAAACAATCTAAACACTCAGTAACAAAAAGAGCAGTCTCCAACGCCATTTTGCATTTTTTATACGTAAAAACTGGACAAACTTTCTGCAAATGCAGCGAGGTGCACGTATCATATCATAATAATAATTGTATCGCAAAGTTTTATTCAAACGCGACTCGCTTTGAATGCCAATGTAGCTTCAGATAGGAACAGAAACATTGCTAGGTACTTTAATTTCAAGGGTGCTAGACGATAACGAAATGGGTCAAAGCGTTAATTATGCATATTATTTGATTAAAGGACCTCATAGCTCGGTTGGTAGCTTTGCCTTCTGTTGGTCGTGTGTTCGACTCCCAGGACATGCATTTGTGTGACGAACATAATAATAATAAACGTTTACACACTCATACCTCTGCACTAGGATTCCCTGTGTCGCAGATTTCATGGACAAACACAGAAACACAAGACAAACACCCGAGACCCGAGAACAAACTTCATGGTCACTACACAAAGTGTGCCCCGGCCGGGAATCGAACCCGAGAGCCCTCGCTTCGAAGGCAGGGCTACTACCAACTAAGCCACGGAGCCATCACATAATTGTTTGTTCTGTGTCTGGGTGTATGTATTATCCTAGCGGGTGCGCCCTGGGTGTTCTCATACTTCGGTTGGGGAGGACCTTGTCGTATTACTGTTGTTATGAGCGGAGGTAAACACTTAACATCAGGTGGGCATTCAGCTAGTCCGATCACGTTGGTCATACAAAGAGTTTGCTGTGTGAAAACGTGGTTAAAACAAGTTGTTTTTGCAAGCGAAATACTTGCACGGTTTTGACCCATATACTTCAGATTAAAAGTTGCCACTGAGCTTTGTGGCCTAGGGGCACAGACGCCGACTTTCAATCTGTAGTTCACTGGTTCAAACCCACACGTGAAACAATAAGTTTTTTCACTTGAAAAATGTATGTGCGCAATACAACGTTCTCGAAAAGGTATCGGAAAACATCGTGAGGAAACCGACATTTCTTAGAACCAAAAATTCAAAGACATGTGACATCTACCAATCCGGATTGTGCTCCCGTGGTAAAGAGCCCATTCACTCTCAATTATCGAGAGTAGGCCGGTGTCCATTGATATTACCAGCTGATTGACTAGGTGTACAATTATTTACGCGTTCACGCCAATCAAGGGAATGTCATCATTAGCCGAAATAGCGAGGAACTATTCTCATGGCACTGAGTTTAATATTACGGGGAGATTACTCCAAATATTTACACACTCTCAATCATCGAGAGTAGGCCGGTGTCCCTGCAGTGGGAACATTAGAGGCTGGTACGGTTACTCCAAATATTTGAGATCTGAAGGAATAAATGAGTTTGAGTTTGAGACTTTGAGTTTACTGACGAAGACCGTAGTCGCATCGCGTTGCCGCGTTATTCGGAGATAGGGATGTAACGTCTCATAATTTCACTTTAATTTCACCGGCTCCCACACCCTTCCACTGGAGCACAGCTGTGCGAGTGCACCATTACTTTGCGGCGGATTACAATATTTACATACATGTACATACATTATCTCATACAATATTTACATACATGTAATAATATAATAATTGAATGAGTCGCAACAGAGTTATCATTCGAGATTTTGTTTCTTTGACAAAACAATATTCTGCGTTCAGAATATCTACTACCATTCCAGTTTTGTTGGTTCGTGTGAATCAGTGAATTTCATGAATGAGCGATTCTAGTTAATTCACCGCGGACATTGTTGCCATTTTGCAATTTAATTTGGTTGTTTGCATCGAATGCTGGCAATGCTATTGATATACGAACATAGCTACGAACATAGTGTAAATGGGATAGAATTTGACTAAATTTCGTATCGTAGGTGTGTACCCTTTGATTCCCTACGCGTACCCCCTGCTTAAGGAACAACCAAAAGTAGCAGTAGAACTTGTGCCGAGTTCATCTGGATAGGTACTGCCACCACACCTGGAATCTGCGGCCCAGCAGTAGTGCTCGCATTACTGTGATCCGGTGGAAGGGTGCGGGTGCTGCTGAAATCACATGCGAATCAGACGTATCATCCTCGTCTCGGGTGATGGACGCAGCAGGATGAGTGTGACTCAGTGTAAGATTCAAATCTTATACTGAATCGCATTACTGTCACTATTTAACACCAGGTGGGCCTTCAGCTCGTTTCGTCACATATTCACATATAAAAAGCTCTTTTCTCCTTCTTTCATCTTAATAACTTATCTAGTGTTGTTATTTTCGACCAGTACACCAGCTTCTTTGACTCTTTTTTCCCTATTCTTTTGTTGCGTTGAGACATGGGTTGTCAAAAGTGTACAATTTTGATCTGTGGTAGGCCCGACAACGGTGTCAGCGGCTACTTAACTAATTAATTTACTTATAGTCTAAGACCCAGCTGCGAGATTACTACGGTCATCGAGTTTTAATCGAAATCTATTTTTAATATTATATATAATTATGAATGGGAGAAGATATTTATGCCGAAGTGTCTATTAAAAAGTGGCTGCTAGTATTTTTTTAATAAAATTGTATTAGTAGATTATTCCAAAAAAAATCGTTCACTTATTTTCAAATAAATTAAAATCCAACGAATTTCATTTTATTTTAATTTACATTTTAAATTCATTCAAATTAAATATAAAACTCGATGAACGTATTAATATTGCAGCCGTATCTCGTTACATACCTACGATAACTATAATTGTTCCCCCAACGTCGAAACACCCCGCGAATTTCTAGTTCAACGCCTTTAAATGTCGGTCTTTAGCTTCGTAGCTCCCAGACTACATTTTATAAATATCAATTCAGCTATTTAAAAGTCACGAGCTCTTCATTTCCATCGTATTAATTCTACAGATAATTGTAATCTACAGTTATAATTATTTGTAGAATTTACTCGAACTTATTGCATATATCATGGGAATGAAATAGTATATCTAGGCACAGACAGACTACAATAGATAGAATAATAGAGTAAAATTCTGCGACACAATGAAAGCGACTGCAAACAAACGAGTCTAGTGAATCCTGTTAGTTTGTCCACTGCACTAAATCAATTGTTGTGCACACACAGACAAAGTAATTACTAGAACGAACTAGCCGTTCAGAATAGAAGGTATAATACAAGCGTTTTAATTATCTGTGGTTTAATACCTTGACTTATGTCATGACATACGAAATAAAGAAAAAAAAAATCTCCATTTTTAAATGTTTGGATATTCCACGATCGAAAACCGAAAATTGTTTTGTTATGTCTATGATTAGGAGAACCGAAAATTCTTATATATCCTAATGATAGACATAAGTGGGGAAAAAGTAAAAAAAAAATGTTTATTTGGTTAGGTACAACATATAATTTTTTTTAAGGCCATTCCGGTCTAATCCGGATTTTGTGAGAGATTTTAAATTATATTATATAATTTTGCGGATCCTGTACTGTTTAAGACTCGTAAATAAATTCTTATTACTTAACGCTTTCTAAAATCGTCCTTGACGCAGGAGTTTTTACGACATAGGAGTAAGTAAGTACAAAACTACCGTGATAACCGTTTAATCTACCAGGGGATCCCATGTCGTCGAACTTTTGGTTTCTAGGACATGCCGGTTTCCTCATAATGTTTTCCTTCACCGTTTCGAGAACGAGGTTTCGCTCAATATTTTTTTGAAGTGAAATATTATTGGTGCACGTGTGTTTTTGAACATACGACCTTCAGATTGAAAGTATGCGTCTGTAACACTAGGCCACCACGCCTAACACAATCTATTAAAAGTACAAATTCTCGAAATTTCGACATTATTGAAATAATTACATTTACCTGCTTATGGCTATCGATCATTCTGAAACACACTCGAAACGACGGGAGAGATTGTGAACATCGAAATAATTATTTTTGTCGATAAAAATGTGTACCTAATAAAAGTGTAACGGTCTATGAATTGACTAATCATTTCGTTTTTTTTTTTGTGACTACAAGCTTCGTAGTTGAAAAGCGATGCAGCCACGAGTAAGATTAAAAAAAAAAAAATTCATGAATGACACAAAAATTCCGGAATTCCCGGATTCGATTCCCGGTCGGGACACACTTTGTGTGGTGAGCATGAAGTTTGTTCTCGGGTCTTGGGTATTTTATTTCTGTGCTTGTCCCCCCTGCACTAGGATTCCCTGTGTGTTAAAAGTGTGTAAGCCTTAATCAGTTTCTATATTGATAGTTTATGTATACCGATCATAAAATACTATCTACTAAAAATCTACCGGTCTCAGTATCATACAAACACTGCGATTAATTTCATCACCGCCTACTAACGCCATCTATCCAAGCAGAGGATATATCTATCTAACTAAGCAGAGGATACAAAACTACCTTTTCGGTGAAAATAGACTAGTTTACCCGCAATTTTGCAGAAAGCTAACTAACAGCCATCGCTCCAAACCAAGCTCAAAAAAGTTCCTTCCTCTGTGGTAGATGGCGTGCGAAATCATTTTTGCAAAAACGTTAAATAATTACTTTTTAATTGACTTCAAAAAAAGGAGGAGGTTCTCATTCAGATGAAAGATGTTTTATTTGTATGTTTGTTACGCGATATCGTCACAAATTGTGAATGAATCTTAATAATCAGAGTGAGAAATCACTCCTAAAAATTAAACAAACCGACTTCATTCATTTCATTCATTTTCTAGTCGGTAAAATTGATTTTGAAATCAGTCCTATTTAGAAGGTATTGTTAGTTTTTATCCGACTACGGTGAAGCCAAAAAAGGGTAATTATTTCAGCCCTTATGTCTGTTTAGGTGTATACCTGTATACATAGATATCAAATAAAATACTCATCAGTGACAAATGAGGTAGCGTTGGAAATGTGTTGATCGTCTCCTAGTCTTAGCATTAATAGCTATGATTATTGTAAATTATCCAAAACATCCTTATGGTTCGTAAAATATTAGGTAAGAAACATACTTAAGTGGGGTATTTTAAGAAAGGGAAGGGCGTGAGTCATTTCAAAATAGATTTTAGTTTTGTTATAAACTTAGTAGTTTTTAAAATACCTACAAGATAAAGATCGATAAATAATAATAATATATAATATTTGTTAAAAATCTTGTTAAATCAAGTTTTAATATTTTGTCAACTTCAATGTCAGTTATCAAAGTCAGTGGCAGTGGTCAAAATCGGCGTCGTATCGAATCGTACTATCGTACCGCTTATTTGTAACGTTCAATTTAGTATAATTAGTTTAGTTTTGCTTTTTATCAAAGTGATTGTTCCTCTCTGTAAAGCTTATTACCCTCAGGTAAGTTCCATCATGTTTATTTACCTAAAATTCGTCTATTTAACGTAACATAACATCAAACATCATTTTATAGGTTACCTACTTTCAAAAGATACAAAAACCATATAACTAGGAACCTGTTTCTATGGTGAATCAAATGGTAAAACTCAAATATTCACTGTAGCTTTATTTTTATCCAGAGCGCCCCAGCAGTCGATTGTAATATATGTAAACAACTCTTCTTGGGTAGGCGTCAACTGACTATCGTTTGTAGTTTGTAAGTTTTAACATTCCACGGCATCAAATGTAAAAAAAACATTCCAGAATGTCCTCTCAGGAGAATGATGCCCCGCTACCTGAGGGTTGGGAGATGAGGACTAGCCGTTCCACAGGCATGACTTACTACCTCAACACTTACACCAAGAAGTCTCAATGGGAGCGTCCCGAAGCCCCCGCGGACCCAGGCGAAGTCCGCTGCAGTCATTTGCTTGTGAAACACTCCGGCAGTCGTAGGCCATCATCCTGGCGTGAAGAGAATATCACGAGAAGTAAGGACGAAGCTATGGAGATGGTGAAAAACTACCGTAAGCAGATTGTAGCCAATGAAGCTACATTTGCTGAACTGGCTGCAAAATACTCTGATTGTTCGTCGGCTAAGCGTGGGGGTGATCTGGGTCATTTTGGACGTGGACAGATGCAAGCTGCTTTTGAGGAGGAAGCCTTCAAGCTGAAGGTGGGACAGCTAAGCAAGCCAGTGGAGACTGATTCTGGTGTTCACATTATTCTAAGAACTGGCTAACTTGCATCTTAGGTGAAGGATGTTAGGGATTTCTGATATTCCAACTGAAAGGATTCCGCACTTCATCGTCCTTCAAAACCTCAACCATTTGGTTTTATTTAAAAGCTTGCTAATTGGACTATAATCTTGTTGGACTAATAAGTGTGAAGCTTTAAAACAAAGTAATTCAATACATTTAATTACAACTATAGCTCCTTAAGATTTATGTTACTTATTAAATATCTTGTAACGTTTTGTTAGCTAACCAACAATTGAGATTAGTGATGATTATTGTCAATTGTTGACCATTCAAGAATCAATAAACTATCCTGGTATCTGAAACACCATACCATTATCCAGCCAGTTTCAATATTTAACTAACCTTCGACAATGTGTATACAAAATTAAGCAATGATCGCTTGAGTAGTTAATGTGTGAAAACATATCAACAAACAAACTCACATTTGCATTAACATTATTAAGTTAGGATTCCTTTTGAGAAACTAAGATATCAACTAGAGGTATCTTAATTTTCCTTAATTTTGATTGTGTCAGCCTTGCCGCTTGGCTCTTAAGGCTAATCTCATGAATTGGAATTATCAGATTTCATTTATACTGCATTTACCGGAAAATATTCAACTACGGACTTATTCTTAGGGCAGTTATTCTTTACTTATTAAGAACTGAAAGTTATGTTGTTTATGTGTTTAAAACATTTTTGAATTCATTTTTTTATTTGTATTAAACATATCTGAAAAGAGCTAAATGTGTTTTGAATTAATATGGTTGATTAATATAGGTCCACCAATTATACTACTTCTTGTATTTTTGATTTTTACAGTCCAGGATTCTTTTGATAGCTATTGTCTGACCATTACTCTGTACCACTGGTTCCAAACTTTTGTCTTGTAGATCACTGTTTGTCGGTGTTGGGTAGACCCACTGCTTAGCTATATTAATTTATTGTATCAATTTTATATAAAGACATGTGTATATATTGTAAAAAAGTTATCTTCCAGTAAAAATATAAATGTAAAAATAATCTGTAAACTCGGGAAGCCAAAATTAAATTACCAACCTGCCTAAATGAGACCTACTATCCTTGATCTCAAAAGTGATAATATGGGTCTCATTTTTTGTTTTGCTCACATTAACCCCTGGGGGTCGATATAGACCTCTTAGGGTATCATTGCTCTATACTCTTAATTCAATAATATACTAACTATATAATGTTCTGGCTGCATTGCTATTGGAGTGACCAGGATAAGACCAATACTTAGACTTAGACCTTAAATTTGATCCTCATCGATTGCAAATTTGATTCTCATAGACTGACTATGTGCCCATTCTACTAGAAGATCATACACATCCTCTGGGACTCCGCATGTAACACAATGTGGAAAGTTTGCCGTTTTCATAAGATGATTCAATATGTTTAGTGAAATTGTATCTTATTGTTTATACTCAAAGACTATTTAGAGTTTATGTACAGTTTGGCAATGGGTCAAAATATATTGTTGTCTCTTTCATCTTTATAATTAGAGTGAGAAGGCTTGCAAATTCATAGGATAAAAGAAACTGCTATTAAATGTTCAGCTAAAAATTTACTGGCGAGTTCCATAGCAGCATTAGTACAAAAATAAAATAAAAGTTTTGACCGACTTTAAAAAAGATCAGTTTGACTTATGGCGTTTTCTTGTATGTTTGTTAAAATTGTCTTTGTCACAATTGAGTTAATAAAATGTAATAATTATATCTCTATTGACCCTGAATAGGCATCGAAAAATGTAAAATTTTTTATTGAATCCCACCTCCCGCATATTTTCCTCCTCTCGGGGTGGTCAGTTAGGATAGGAACAGTCTTAGCCATATAAGACCAATCACTTGTTTGATATTTGCTAACCGTACTTGAGATCCAACGTTATAAAAAGGATTGCATTTTGAAATATTTCAATTTTCGATTCTTAATACTTGTACTATTTCTAACTACAGGTTTGGATAAAAATAAACACATTTCAAGATAATATACTATATATATTTCATAACCTTGTTCACCATAGATTCATGGATTTTTGTTTAATTTATAACTTAAGATTACATTGCCTGCTGGCCATAACAAAGTAACAACAATATATCTACAATTTCAACAAAACCAGCCATCTTGTTGAAATCTATATGGGGTCTACAAATAACATTTTGTATATAGGATACATACTTAAATTCACGCCTTCTCCCCAAAGGGTTACGCAGAGCCTCAATAGGATATATCCTGGAAAGATAGTCTTGACAAGTGGTGAAAGCATTGCCGCCATTGTTGTCCCCATTGCTGTATGAAGCTATATTACCAATATTGTGTATCATAAATGTATAGTTAACAGAAAGTTAGCTAAATAAATAGGTAAGTAATTACTAAACGTTGTAGCTGGCCATATCCAATCTTTTTGATAGTGGTAGTGTAAATGTGAGGCAGCTTTATTTTAATTAAGTGCGACTTAATCGCTTCCCGTTTGTCACATCTACAAGACAGTAAAATCCGCAGCTGCTGTGTCTACATCCAATATGTACCTACAGTAGTTAATTGCTGGACCACAGACCACTGCCAGCCAACCTGATTATTGGACTAATTCATATAGTTCAATTCATTTATAATAAGTTATTTTGTGCGGTAGTGTATGGTCTGACCTAGCGCCAAACTAAGCACAAAACCTAAGCTAAATTTCCGTGTTTTTATGTTCAACTCAGTTTTTTTACTATAGGTATAAAGCTAAAATGTAAAAAAAGATATAAGTAGGTAGTCATGGTTTGTCTATTTTTCATAACTAGTCACGAAGAAAAAGCTATTTGCATTCACTTATCACCTGCTTCAGTCGTTTATAAACCAGCCCTAGACCTAAGCATTGATAAGTGCTATGCATAATCTATGAATCTCATTAGTTATGTCTTCACATTGCTAATGGTACCGCCATACTGATTCAACTTCTTAGAAACAGTTTGAAGCCACATAAATTATGCGTATTGCACTATAACAAAAGCTGGGGCAATATACCCGACCCAAGTTCAGGTGTCCATAAATTTAATTTCATCGGTTAATATTCATATCGTAAAGTAAAGATACGTAGTCTTAAAGCACTCGAAGAAACTACGTTTTTTCATGTCCTTGTTACGTGAAACGTGAGTTGGCTTAAATTGATTTGAATGTATATTCTCACGTTAGGCGCAGAATAGCCCCCAGAGACCTATACATATGTCTGATGTGAAATTTAACATTATGTCCAATATTTACCGTCCTGAATGTTTCACGATGAAAATGACAATACGAATATCTACGCTTCTACTATTTTAAACAGTTTAATTTGGTTGGCATTGTTAATATCTGCATCTAACGAATCTATCTGATTTACAATAATTTGACAATATATTATTATGTCAAATTCGGGCGTAGATTGTACTCCCAGTTATCAATGTTGAAGCACAGATCACTGACATAATAGTTTAAAAACAGACAAAGACCTAATTAGTGAGTAGTTTTACGCAGCAAATGATAATACACTGAGCAATTCAAAATAATACTTCGATGCTTTAAGAATATTAACAGTTATATTTCCATAGCAATATTATCATCTGTCAATTTTGTCCTTTAAATTTGACAGTTAACAATGTTGCTATGGTACTATCTACAGTCCTATCTTAGTTGATTAAAGGGTTTGACTGTTAGTATTTTTGAAGCATCGAAATAGGCTGTAGAGTTTAAAAGAATTCAAACGTATGCAACACGTTGAAACTTGTTTCAGTGGATAACGCAGACGACTTAACTTAGCTTAGCTTCCATAGCATTGCGATTAGTTTAGCTCTTATTTTCTATTTGTATTTGACCTAAACACGGGTAGCTATCATCTTCTATAAGTCTCTGGTTAGTATCGTACGCCTAAATCTGAAGTAAGTGGCTCAAGGAAAAGGAACCTAAATACTTTGCACCTAAATGTTTTGTTATAAATTCACAGGACGCCAACGTTAGATTGGTATGTATTAGATCTATTGGCATTTGAAACTTGGACTAAATTAAATGGGAAAGTTAAGATTCGAAGTAAGACAAATCCAATGTTTATTCAAGTTAAAACTATTGAAATAGCTGCCCTCAGAACAGCCTCAAGTCATCGATTCCAATTGAGGGTACAATTCAAATCAAAGTTATTGTTTACTTGAGTTACTTGTTAAACTTATGGCACAAACTACAATAATCATGGAAACACTCAAATAGGACTCGGTTTATGCCTTGGTTTCATCTCTATCTGGACTGTTTCTGATCAGGAGTATCGTGTTTAGGGTGGATTCCTTCGTGTCTTGAGGTGCCGGTGTCCAGATAGGACCAATTATAGGAGGGGCACGTTTACCACCCCACGCGCTAAACTTCACTTTTCGCTTGCCGTCCTTCTTTAAATGCACGTCAGTGTAAGTATGGCCAGGCTTGAAGTTTTTCGGCAAGGATTCTAGAAACCTCTTGAAGGGTAACGCTTCTCTCAAAGTCCTCTCGTCCATCTGAGCGCGCAGTGCAAGAACTTTCAACGGGTGTCGCTTGTCCATGCCAGGTATGAACTGAAACCCGGTGAGATCGTAGCGTTCGCCGTTTGGAGAATAGTTTGATACTACCCTCGTCAATTCCGGGATGGACGTAGAAAAGATGACCCTTGAGGCTTTCGAACCGGGTTTGTAGATCATCTGCCCGCTGCGTTTGCCTCCCCAGGGACTGAAGCGGACTCGTTTTGGCATGCTCGGCTCCCGTATAGACGCAGCGCGTTTCCAAGTCCACATGTGCTCCATACTGGCTTTGTCCTCTGATATTTTTCGGAGGATTTGGTCCAAACCAACTCTTTCTGATCGTTTCCCTCCCCAAGGACTGAAATCACGCTTTTCAGTATCGCTTTTGTTGTCGTCGTATGAAAAAGGAATGAGACCCTCTTCGTTTGTCGTGTACATGGTCTTGTCAGAGTCTAGAAGATTGGGCACCCAGCTCTCTTCCTTGTCATCAGCGGTTCGTCTCTTCCTTTGAATGTCGTCATGCATATAGTCAGTAGAGTCTTGAAATGAGTCTGAGATAGGCGGCTGGTTGAAGTAGTTGGCGTATGTTAGCGGGTAATGAAGAGTGGAGTCCAGGGGGTCGAGGATGGAGTCCGCGGGTCCTCCCGTGTTGATGTACTGGAGACTGGCAGTGCCAAACCAAGAAAACGTGATGAGCAGCCAATGATGCGCCATGGTTCTGGAAAGAAAATAGAAATTATTGTAACTGCTAACGAAATGTTTTTTAGCTCTGTATGTGGAGAGGTCTGCTATGGAAATCATATTGCACCATAGTCATTTTATTGTTAAAAACTGGGGATCCCGGGTTCCATTCCTGGCAAGGGAATACTTGCAGTTTGATGTTAGATCTTGGTTGTTTGTGTGATCTGCGAAGTCAAGACGAACAAAAATCAGAATAGAGGCGTGATTGGAATTAGTTAGTTGCCATCAGACGCTCTGTCGCGTCGGGGCGGCGGGGTGCATGGCAGCGCCATCCACATCTTAGCGACTCTCGCTTCGTGCTCGATTTCCACAGGACACCGCGTCTTAACGTAGGCATCGGCTTTTCCGCACTTCACGTGACAAATTCTTTTTTTCTACATGGCATAAGTGACAGACGAGCTGAAGGCCTGCCTGATGTTAAGTAGTTACGTCCGCCACAAGTTCTACTGCTTGTTCCACCACCACAAGTTGATCATGTTTAGGCCATGTAAAAAAGGCTGCACTTCTTCCAGCCAGACCTCAATTAGGATTTAGGCCCTATTTTGAAATGAAAATAATATTTTGGGGCAAACAAGATTATAGTGTAAGTTAAGGTCTCAGAAAATGTTTGCAATTGTAGAATTTCAAACATTTTCTGTAAAGAGATTTGTTTAATACTACGCGTATGGAATTAGTAGATTAGCCAACCATCACCATATTCCCGACAAAGGAATATTAATTAAATTAGATAGGTGTCGGTTTAGATTATCCTAAGCAAACATACCTTGAGAACAACTTTTGACTCATAAAATATTGTTATGATAAAATTTTATAAGGATTACGGATTTACAAATCTAATTTGACGAAATCCTTTGTGGTTCGGCCTTACAGCGTAATTAGCTTTGGGCTGAGCTACAAAGGATCTTCGCTTGCTGCTTAGAGCTGGGGTCCTATTCTATGCCTGGTGTGATTGTACATTAAATTACATAATTTTCACCCACTCTGAACATTACATCATGAAAATGTAAGGCTTCCCCTAGTATTTTATGATCATCTTCAGTTAACAATAAATCATTCAATTATTTTGATGTGCAAGATGAGATGACAACCCACCTGATGGTAAGTGGTTACTGCCGCCCACAAACAACATCAAGACAATCATCTCCTACCTATGAATGAGAATACCCAAGTCGCAAGGGATGACACGCATCAAGTGCCTCTAATTTCATCGGCACCCACACCTTTCCACCAGAACACATTAATGTCGTGGAAGTACCTCTCCGGACGAACTTGGCACAAGTTCTTGCTTTTGCTTGTTTCTTTAGCGCGCCACCCAGGGGGTAGGTGTAAGGAATCAAAGGGTACACACCTACAGACGCGAGCAACTGGACCCCTCAAAAAATGAATTTAATTTCAAACAAGTTGCGCTTCGTATTGACATGTCTCGACTTGTCATGCGTAGCTTGTGTGACAATGGCAACGTTTCGTTTCTTATTTCATTGTTAATTAAGTGGAAGCGCGGCAACCCTTTTCAGGTTGTTTATTTAAAAAGTAAATGCTTAATTAATTTTAGTTTTAATTTCTAAGTTCAACTATGAGAATGGAACTCTTTATGAAAGTTTTTTCAGCTTGTACATTTCTACTAAAATTATAATTAATGAACGTGCATTAAATAAGAACGTGGTGGCACAAGGGCAGACGCCGACTTTCAATCTGTAGGTCGCTGGTTCAAACCCACACGTGCACTAAAGAGCTTTTCACTTAAATATGTGCGCAATACCTCGTTCTCGAAACGGTGGCGGAAAACAAACAGGCATGTCTCAGAATCGAAAGTTCGAAGATATGATATCTACCAATCAGGATTGGGCTCCCGTGGTAGATCAAAGCCCATTCACTTTCAATTACCGAAAGTGGGCCGGTGTGGAAACATTAAGAGGCTGGTATGGAAATAATTGCTTAGTAATAGTAGCAGTAGAAAGCAAAGTTCGCGCGGAGATGTACTGCCGGAAATGGTTGACAAAATCGTCGATCCAACCTATATGACAAGCTAAACTTTTTTTCCATCAGTCATAGACAAAGCATAGTTTTCGATTGATGTCGCCAAAGGTCATTCCGAATACCGAAATACCAGCTCGTGGTTCTATTGTGCGTATGAACTGCAAAATCTATTGTTCTATGCACTATATTTAAAATTCGATAAAGGCAAACGCATATTTTGTAGTGAGGAATGCTTTTACGTTTTTCTTTGTGAGGAAAATCGTGGTACGGGAAATGGTTGTGAAAACCCGTAGCACAATTTCGCGTAAGTTGAAAGCACAAAGGGTCTCGCTGCAATTTTAAAGTGTTATTGAATTGTTCCTTTGTAAAGTAGTATTATGGAACCAGGGTATCGAGAGAAAGTATCTATGTTTCCGTAGATGTCAAAAATTTTATGTGACAGACAGAAAGATTAGACTAAGTAACAGGGTTTCCCTTTCCATTTAGTTACGGTAACGTGAAAATTATGTTTGTACTCAGAGGTACCTTCACCCTATCAAATAAAGAATCATCCATTTTGGTTCACAATTACAAATGTAATCTCGTAACAGACATAAAAATTATACAATTGTTTTATGTCGGTTGAAAATGATATATGCAAACAAGTGACAACAACAAGTTAAATAAGTGACGGAGCGAGCTTAGGGCCCACCTGATGGTAAGTGGTGACCCTCGCCGATGACAACACTAATGCGCGCGGCTCAGTATGAGATCCAAATCTTTACTGAGTCGCATTCATCCTGCTGCGTCCATCACTCGAGACGGGGATGATACGTCTCGTACGCAAGTGATTTCACCGGCAGCCACACACTTCCACCGGAACACAGTAATGCAACCACTACTGCTTAGCGGCAGATTCCAGATGTGGTGGCATTACCTATCCGGGTGAATTTGGCACAAGTTCTACTGCTACTTTTAGTTGCTCCTTTAGTACCACCCAGGGGTACGTGTAGGGAATCAAAGGGTACACACCTACGGACGCGAGCTTCATATCGGCCATTAAAAAGTTATTCAGAAACAACCATATAATATGAAGACTCATTTCTTAATAACCTTCAAGAGTCTAGCCATATAAAGAATGAGTCAGAATATTAAGTAGGTACTTAGGTGTTTTTTCCAAAAGAGATTATGATACATAAACGTAATAAATAAGAATTTCGTGTGTTTGCGCAAGCTTAAATTAAACTCACTATGTTAGGTTTATTTGGATTATTAGGATATTATAATCTATAGTTGCTGTTTCCCAATGGAAGAGTTTGGGTGCCGGGGAAATTAGAAAAAACAGGCGCATAACCTCTGTGACGGGTACAAAACGATGCAATTTGGGTGTTTTCAAATTTGTATTTTGCTCAAATATCAAACAGTTAGATAAATTAATTTATTTAAAAAAAAAATTGGTATTGAATTTGGATGTGGATGAAATTTGTTGACTCATAGCGAATTTCATCCAAATCCCTCCAGGAGCTTGTGAGGAATGCCCTGGATTAATATATAGGCTACTTTTTATCCCGAAAAAGTGAAGTCCGTTTTCTGCCTATCGTCTCATGTTGAGTTTTTCAACGCGGGGAGAATAGAAATAAAAGAATATTAAAAATTAATCTTAAATCCAACAATCGATTCAAAATGCAGTATTTATGCAAAATGCATCTTAATTTCCCTACTAAATACGAGAAACGGGCCTCTGGATTTAAACCAGCGACATTGGATTGAGAGTCGATATTACCGGTAGCACTCCGAATGGGATAATCGTGACGTTTTAAAAGCGTTTTATTTAAGACGCCTTTCAACAAACTTCCAATTCCTTAATGCTAATCGATATTTAGGATCTGCCGTGAACAGTACACTGCGTACTTCGGAGGACACGTTAATATGTAGTTCCCAGTTTTGCTAGTCGACAAGTCGTGTTATAGGCACGCCTTGAAAAATCCGACAGCATAGTTTTCCATTTGCTCACAAAACTTTTGTTTCGGTACATTTCTCCAAGATGCAATTGCAAGATGAAATTTAATAGAAGCTTTAAAAGAAGTCCTAGAATAAAAAAGCTAAGCTTTAATTTAATTAAACTTTTAGGCTAAAGCTTTAATTTAATTAGTTGCGGTCATAACGTGGAATGCTGATTCTAGTTGAAGTTCATAAACAATGCTTCCATTTCAAAAAACTGTTTCTCCCAAGTTTTGCTTCCTAATTTCTCAAAGACATAGTGAAAATAGTCAAAGATAACAGTAGAACATGTGCCAAGTTCCTCCGTAGAAGTAATCCACCAAAAGTGTGGGTGCCGGTGAAATCACAGGCGCATAAGACGGTGATGGACGCAACGCGATGCAACTGGAGTCTTCTCATACTTGCGTCGGGAGGATCTAAATCGTATTTGTTGTTATGGGCGGAGGCAACCAGTTAACATGGGTCTACAGCTCGTTCCGTCATATTCGTCACATGAATACACTTCAATTATACATTCCGATGGTGAAGTGGTTAGAGCATATAGCTAGCTAGTAGTTGAATTGCGAGTTTGATTTCCGCTGCAAATGTAAAGAGGTTATTGATAGAGATTTCGCAACTTAGGGATATATTAAAACCTAAAATTTTACCGTCTTAAAAAGAGTTTCTTAATTAAGTTGCTTTCTTTGTTGTATATACGCAGTAACGTTATATGCCCACGAATATGTGTTCATGCATGTGTAAAATTTGACGTGTCCAAATGATACTTGAGATCTAAAGGAATAAATGAGTTTGACTTTGACTTTGAATATCTTCGACATTCATTTGGTAGTCTCGTATAATATTTTTACCACCAACGCAAAAAGAGGGTAAAGTTTAACGTGTATCTGTGTGTCTGTCTGTGGCATAGTGGCTCCCAAAGAATGAACCGATTTTGATGCTGTTTTTTCTGTTTGTAAGCTAACGTGATGAACATTAGGCACCAAGCCTTTAATTTCATCGGCCCACGCACCCTTCCACCGGAACCCACTACACCACTGCATAGCAGCAGATTACCAGGGGCGGTTGCAGTTTTGCGGACGAACTTGGCACAATTTCTACTGCTACTTTGGGTTGCTCCTTTTGCACCACCCGGGGGACACGTATCCCCCCGTCGGTGACACGTGTCCCCCGGGATTCTGACGCGAGCAATATGGATTCCCAGCTTATGATGAAGACAGATTTACCTAATCTAGATACTTCCAAAGACGATTTCGTTTCTGATTTCTGTTATACTGCTTAAATCGTTTATATTACGTATCAGTTAAATATATGTTAAAATATGTAAACAACGTGGTGAAACAGGAAAAGTTAAGTTATTCTTTTTCATCATTTTTATTTTAGATGAAGGCCCTTATTCATAAAAGAAGTTATAAAACATTTTATGTAATATACCTGGCTTTTTTAATGCTTTAAGGTTTTTTTTTTTTTTTATTTCTATTTTGTTTTCAACCGACTTTCGAAAGAGGTTGTCAATTCGGCTGTATTTTTAAATCAGATATATAATTATTATCTTAATTTTTTTATGAGTTTGATCGTTAGCCCAGTGTTGACAGATATTTAATAAATATATCTCAAAATACAATAGTATTCCAAAAGTAAATGAAAATGCGAAACATATCTGAATTGGCTTTTTGCTGAAATTAAATAAAATCCATGAAACAGCTTTTAAATTTAAAATATATTCCTAGATCAGCTGCAAACAGTTAAGAAATTACATTTTGTTATGTGATCTTCCTAAAAAGCTGTAAATATGACAAAAATTAGATATTTACCGAAGTGGTTTTGTGTTGCAATAGCGAATTAATTAAATTCCTTGCAATCTTTTCTATTCTTTAATATTAACCATTCATTTGTAAGTAATAGCTGGGTTATAATATAAATAGGTGAATATTCTTTTTGGTTGTATTATACTTTTTAATCTATCTAATAACCCGAAGTTTGTTGAAACAAAACATACTTTCATACACCATCTAAAGCAGTATGAACCTGTGCCCAAACTTGTGTTCGTCCGGAGAAGTACTGCCACCATACCGTATCGTAGGCAGGCATACTACACTCGCGTTGCTGTGTTCCGGTGGATAGCAATAAATGCCTGTGAGATTACAGGCGCATAAGACCGAAATACGTAAACTTGGTAATCTGACTCCCATTAATCTTTCGACGTGGAAACGGAAATATCCTAGTGCACTTTATGTATCACTTTGCACACAATTTTAGTTTATGAAAATAACTTACCCTACCACAAGAATCAGCGCATAACACTGTAGTATATTATCACTTCACTGCAGCACATTTGTGATGATGATCACCGGTGGACAGATCGAGTGCTTATGGTGCCCGGGGATGGCGGCCGCGCTTTTATAGGCGCTGTGCTGGCCGCGTACCGATCGCAGAATCAGCAAGTGCCCGGTTAAATTGTAACTCACGTTTATGTAACGATCTTGAACTAACACGAAGGTTATTTGTATTTGTAACTGACATCAAAAAAGAGGTTCTACTAAATTCTACTATTAATAATTGAATTATATTTTTTGTTTGTTATGTGATATCCTCGCCAATTGTGGAAGGTTTTGGATGATTAATTATTTATTGAATTTGAATATAGTGTACCTCGGAGACAGTTCCATAGAAATTTAAAGGTAAAATTTTCTATCTAAGGGTAATAAATAAGAGATAATTGGTTTTGTTCATTTTTCACTTGTTTTAAATTACTTGATGGTTACCACCAGTAACTTAAAACCAGTAACAGTTTATTTTTATAATAATACTAATGAAACGCGGTTGTACAGTGTGTGTCGCAGGCTGTAATAGAATTCCGTAGTCCATCATTTTGATCGTAAGATCAAAATCTCGTGAAATTTAGCCAGAATTAGCTATGTAAATTTAGCCAGAATTGCTTATTAGTATAAATTTATTTGAAACATTAATATTTATTAAAGGTTTTTTTCTTTATTCTGTAATAATTGCGAAGGACTTGAATCGAAAAAACATTTCATAATCCTCCATAATTCATCGTGTCTACTTAAATCTTTCCAAATCTGTAAGTAGTTATCTATTTGGCGTATCTTGCTAAACGGAATCAAACCGCGAAATCTCCTAGCGCCCCTGTTTTTGCGAACGGTACCAGTCCAACTGTTGAATTGCAATGGCACATTTGGTAAGAGACTTGTGAGCTTGTACTCGTTACCTGTTGCAATGTGGGGTGTTCCATAGACAGGGATAAAGGCCACATTACAGGACCACAGCCAATTACCTGGAAAACTTTGTTGTATACAATGTTTTATATTACTTGCATGCTCTGACATCATATAATTAGGAAACGCACACGTTATATGCTCTTCTTCTTGTTATTTTTGGCCTTTTGTGTGATTTATGCCACACAAATTCTGCCAGTGTCCGAGTTAATATGCACGTTATATGCTCATGAATATGTTTACTTGACAAATTTGACGTTTCCAAACGATACTTAAGATCTAAAGGAATAAATGAGTTTGTATTTGAGTTGAGTGCCTTGATTATGACGACTGTATTTTTACCTATATCTTCTGTTGGATGCTCCTAAACATTAATTTAATTAGAATCTCAATGGGTTATTTAGTTTTTAGAGATTCCGCAATCAAGCCCATTAATAAGCATTAATGACAATTTTTGTCTGTCTGTCTTTTAACGTGACCTTGTGTCTTTGACTATTACATTATTAAGATGTATTACTTACATCTTTTCTTGTCACGGTAATAGGAGTCCGTAAGAATATTCCTAGAACATATGTTATTATGGAGGATTTCTTGAGAAAAAATTAAAATAAATACAATTCTGATGGTACTTTTAGTTTTGAACTACTTCGTTGGTAATTCGGTTTTCGAAGCAACGTACAAGTATAGGACTATCGGCCGGCCTAGTCTGGAAAAGTGAGAGTGAATGGCTTTCATCTGCCACAGGGGTCATGTCAGGGGGGATAAATGTCACATGTCTTCGTATATTTGGTTCCAGGACGTTTCCTCACGATGTATTCTTTCACCGAAAATTCAAGCGTAATACAATTTTTGCGATTCAGGGTTTGAACATGCGACCTTTAGATTGAACCGGCCACCATGCTCTCGTGTCTTGACTCTATTGGCTACCGGAAATCCTGTTTGTGTCGTGTTTCCATCAAGCTAGTGGTCTGCCCCGTCTCCGAATGCAATTCATACGCTTCTATTCTATGACATTCGGCCACAAATTCAGACGGTAAATTCCGCCCGTTTAAGCTAAAGTATAAAATAACTAAAGTATTGGTAAAGTTACATATTTGAAGTAAACCTATGCATTTTCATTGCGGTTCTGTTTTCCATAACATACATTTCTTTGTCACAAATTTGTTGTTTGTCAACATATTCACAAGATTACGAGAAATTGACAATGGTGTTGATTCTTTGATACTGGAAATACTTGGAATCGTTAAGATATTTAACAGACTTCAAAAAAGGAGGTTTTCTATTCGGTGGTATGTTGTTATGTATGTTTGTTACGCGATTTCTCCGCCAGTTGTGGACCCATTTGGATGATTTGTTTTTAATTTGACAAAGTATTTCCCAGACGGACCACGTCTACGTAATTTCATGAAGATATTCCGTAGGACATCTTTTGATTACATTTTTATATCAGTCAACAATTATTTTACCTATTCGTATCAGGGATAGCGTTTACCTTCTGCTCTGTATCTCAGTCTACTTCAGGGCAAAAAGCAAATAGATCATACTGGTCACATACAAGACGCATGAGAATATCGGCAGATTGAAGCAAAACTTGATAAATTTAATGAATCTTTTTGAAAAATATATCTATGGCATACAGTAACATGCTTCCAGGAACCTCTACTATGCTCCAACAAAGTTTTTGATGTATTTTTTTTTAAATTATATGTTTAAGAAAGCGTACTAAAACCTAGAGATGAGATTACGGAGTTTATTTACTCCATGATCTCATATGGATTTGCCGATTTGCAAAATATCTTGTGTACTTACTATTAGAATAAACATATACATATATAATATTCAAAAAGAGAATTTCCTTAAAAAAGAAAAGCACTAGGGGTTTCTTGCTTTTTCTTGTTTTTTTTTTACTTTTGACATGAAACTTAGCAATAAGACCGTGTGATTTTGTTGGTACATATTTATTTTAAAAATGATGTTTCTAATCAATAATCAATAATGCAAAGAAAATAAATACAGTAAGCACATATGAAAGCTTAATTCATATCAAATAACAAATTTAAATAAACTATTTATTTATATAAACTCTTATCAAATATCTTATCAAATTTGATATATCTGTGTGCATGTAATGTGCCTAAAGATCTCTTGTGACACATCCTATGCGTCTTTAAATTTTGACGTTTCCAAACGATACATGAGATCGAAAAGAATAAAAGTTTAACGTTTCTGGGGCTGTAATTTTTTCGCTTGTTGTATTAGTTGTTGCATTGTTGTTCTGTGCAGAACAGAATGATCACTCCTGATCGTTTCAAACCGAACAATAATACGAACGATTTGGTACAAACAGTCATGACGTCTACCGCACTGAGTCTTGAACCAAGTTCTTTCATGCCTCAATGAAATCAAAACGCGAAGAGTTTATGAACAGATAACATGAACGAAAGAACATCAACAGTTGTCTCAACATTGATTAAGAAAATAAAACTGAGCAAAAATAAAGTTAGAAACTCTTACTTCATATCGCATCTAAGTATTATTATAACGTCATGCTTTGTGAGAAAATATCCCAGTTTATAATAGTTCACGGGTACTTAACGTGTAGCATTGATTTAAGATAATAGGAAGACACGCCTCGTTCTAATATCACGTGGTTAGAAACTGAACCGGGTAGACGCACGATTGAATATATTATACCCACTACTTAACGGTATCCCCAACACATATAAGTTGGATATAAATACAAATAACTTCGAAATAAAATACAAACATTAAATAAATACCCAGAAGGCAGAATGTATGCCATTGCAATTTATATAAAAAAGTTCCAAATATATATTTTAAGAATATACCTTAAATAAAGTATTTTGCCTTGACTTGACCCGACAAATAAAGGAAATTTATGCTTGTATATAATCTTATATAAACAGCAAGATTCAAGTGTTTATTGTGTAAGTACTTTACTTTTAATTTTAAACCTTGATTTTCTTTAGTTAAGATAACTAACAAAACATAGGTCATAACTGTGATTACCTTTTCAAATACCTATTCAAATTGTCATTAACAAAAGCGTCATCGTAAGTGAATATCTTAAGACATTTTCAAAAGGTAACGTGATCCAGCATCAGAGATAAATAAATTTAGCGGACCGCACTCGAAAAGCGTGTCACGTATCCTCTAGTTTTTAATAATATCATTTTGTACCGGGAATCATTCCGAGGTCGTTTCCATGTCATGCAGGATTCCGTAAATTTTACGCCTCATCTTGTAGTAGTGAAGATGCGGTTGACGATACAACTCATGCTAAGTGGTTACTGCCGCCCATAAGCAACTCAAGTCGTATGTCGTTGCACTCATCGCTTTGAGACGGGGACGTAACGGATCATGCGCCTGTAATTTCACCAGCGCCACTGCTGTGTGCTGCGGATTACCAGGTGTGGTGGCAGTACTTCTCCGGACGAACTTGCGAAGTTCTACTGCTACTTCCCATTGCTCTTTTTGCATTACCCGGAAGACACGTGTATACTCTGTGGGTACAAAGGCATGCAAGCAACTAGTTCCCCTAAAATCTAGACCAAGCATGCTCCACCCTCGATTTTCCTTGTGTTATTCATCGTTATACTGTAGAATTGTGTTTTTAGTATATTCTGAGTTAATTTTCGCTTGCGGTAATGTAGATTTTTAGGCTATAATTTATTCCAGGATGAAAGTTTTGGCCCTTTATACCTGAGATGAAATTTTGCATAAACGTTTTATGCAAAATCTCATGATAATCGGTTCAGTAGTTAAGGCGTGATAGTTAAGCGTAACGAACAAACAAAGTTATATTCGCATCTATACAAAGAAATATAATTGAAGTGTCTGTTTGTAATGTTAACACTTTTCTGTCTTTCTGTGTGTTTGTTCATGTTGATCTCCGACTGCTGGACTGGTTTCGACGTGACTTTCACTGGCAGATAGTTGATGTTATAAGGAGTAAATAAGGCGACTGTTATTTTAGAAAAAGAAAAAAGATTCCTCGTGCAAATATACACGTGGCATAAAATACCATATAGAAATTAAGTTTTTCTCAAAGGGTGCTTTTGCTGAATCGAAGTCGAACCTTTGGGAAGCCACACCAACAGTTAAACTATAAGTAGGTACCTACGCGAATAAAAATAAAAGTCCAAGTGTGGGGGTAGAACGTCGTATAAAAGATTACTCACCGTTCGTAGATCCTACTAATATTGTAAACGTGAAAGTTAGTGATGTATGGATGTTTGTTACTCAATACTTAATACTCAATACTCAATACATTTATTGCTTCTCATAATGGCATATCGTTTTCATTTTTTGTTATACCTTAATTCTTTAATGTTTATGTTCTTCAGCACTTTCCTTTTCAGTTTACAATAAGGTCCACAAGAGCACAAATAAATTTGGTTTTGTCAGTGCGCACATAAGTTACGTCGCAAGCCAGATCTAAACTTTATCTCAGATATATGATATATTTATTATTGCTTGTAATATGTAATTAGTGTCTAAATAAATAAATAAAATAAAACAAGGAAATATTGTTGGTTTACATTCTGAGTTTCACATTATGGACCCTTGTTGGGGTCTTGCAATATTAATGGAGGCAGTCCGAGGTTTTCTAGATAGCGGGTAGGTAGGTCTAAACTATCTTTCACGCAAAAACTACTGTATGGATTTTAATGAAACTTTGCAATAATATAGCTCATAAATCAGAATAGGGTATATGTGTTATTCTTAAAGGTATTGTGTAAATTGGCCAAAATATAACAATGTTTTTTTATGTAAATAAGTTAGGGAACGAGCTGAGGGCCACCTGGTGGTGAGTGGCGATCCCATTACTGTTGTCATGGGCGGAGCATGACAACAGTAATGCGACTCAGTATAAGGTTTGGATCTTAACCGAGTTTCATTCAGATAAGTGTAGTCCGAAAAACATCTGTCATCTGCGAGCAATTTTGCCGAGCGGTGCAAAAACTGTAAGAGTGACATGAATATAATGTATGGTGGGATAGTTTCTCCTAAATAGTTCTACAAAAAAGTCCGCGACAGTATATATCTATCTTTTATGTGTAAGCCATTATTACCAAAATAGTGAACCATAATTACAATAAAATTGAATAGTTAATTTCCAATGCATATTTTCAAGCAAGAAATTATTTTTATCAAAATAAAGACTTGTCGCTGCTGATATTCAAAGTAGATAATCTTTTTCTTTTAAACTACGTAATTTGGTCAATATATTATATATTAAAAGTTACGATGATATAAAATTGTGCGGTCCGGCGCGCGCAGGGCTGTTGAGGTGGGGAAAACATCTCTCATCGCCGCATGAGCAACCGAAACGCGGCAGATGCTTGAAGGCAGATGTTGGCGGTTGTGTCCGTTATGCGAATTTTCAAGACACAAACAATTCGTCAAAAAGGCTCTGATCACCTATAGTTTAAAGTATACTATCTACGCGGACGAAGTCGTGGCCAAAAGCTATTATACCAACTGCGCCCCGTGGTTTTCCGGGAACAAAAGTAGCCTGTGTTTATCCAGGATACAAGCTATCCTAATACCAAATTTCATCCCAATCTGTTGAGCCGTACACGGATTTTTAAGTCTATAATTCCGTGACGCATTTGTAAACCTGTGACACGGTATATGCTCACGAATATGTTTACTTCGGGTCTTGATCTTGTGTCCTGTCTTGTAATTTAAGAAAATTACCAAGTGCTAAATATAAGACAGATCAATAACCACTTAACAACGAAATGAGAAAGTACTATTTAAGTGGAAGGTTACACTGTAACAGATAGGCAATATCGAGTGAGTATCATCAAACACCTGATTCTGGAGGGTTAGTTGATTGAATGAAAACAAACGGGACTATTACGGGATGAATTTTTGGACAACCTCGTTGGCGTAGACTGCGTAGAGTACGGAGATGTGTTCTGCCGGTACCAGCTTCTAATGTTCCCACTGCAGGGATACCGGCCTACTCTCGATAATTGAGAGTGAATGGGCTCTGATCTACCACGGGAGCCCAACCCGGATTGGTAGATGTCACATGTCGTCAAATTTTTGGTTCTAAGACATGCCGGTTTCCTCACGATGTTTTCCGTCACCGGTGACATAAAACTAGCGAGTTTAAACAAGCAGATACTAATATAATTCACGTTTGTTTTATGGGATAGATGTGACGGTATGAGCTGAAAGCCCACCAAAGCTTAGTGACTTTAAAGACAACAGTGATTCGTTATTATTCATGTTACCGAGATATTTACCGAGCAAACTGAAGTCTTTGAAAAGACTCCAGTTTTCCCGGGACCACGACGCATGTAACTGCGTCGAAATATCGGGAGTCAACAAAACTCACAAATCATGGTAAATATCACATTAGCACGAATAATAATGTTCATAACCATGATAGTTTTAAATCAACAGTGATTCGACTCCGGTCCAGTACTGAAGTGTGAGAATACCCAAGTCGTATCGCGTTTCGCCCACGATGTTGATATGAATGAATGAACACTTTATTGTACACCAAAACATATACATAATAGTCGTTTACATAAATCTACTTAGATGTGGTACAGTGGTCGGTCTTATCGCTGACAGCGGTTTCTTCCAGACAACCTTAGGATGGAGTTTTAATATGTTTTATAGGACGGCGGTATACACAGTCTATACTAGATGGTGATGTATCGTCCCATGCGCTTGTAATTTCACTATGGTGTTTAATACGAGTATATGCCAGTTTATTTGCAGAACTCTGAGCGAGATTAAAAAACTGACAAAAAATATATTATTATTTCTTTCTTTAGATCTCAAGTATCATTTGGATACATCAAGTAAACATACAATGTGTCACAGGTGCCTGAAGGAGTAACAAACACACCCACTCACACATTCGCCTTTATAATTTTAGTGTGATAGATAATAATGTTGTAATGGTGATCTACCTTCATCTGTTGGGTAATATAGAAATTGACTGTACGTGCACTGAAGTGGACTTATTTAAGTTATAAAGGGCTGTCAGGAGGTTAGGCCTACTCTCGCAAAGTGGTAACTGTAGAGAAATGTGGGTACTTGTACAACGTCCCATATACAGGGATGTTTATTTTGAGACCCTTTCCATAGTGTCGGTAATAGTACTGAGAAATAATCAAAATTGTATTCATGTTTGCTCTTACTTCGAGTTCGCGAAAAGAAAGTAATACTATCGCTAAGAGCGATCTATTACTACTAATCGCTCTTAGCAATAAGGCCGCCCATTGTGCCACCAATTATATGTTCCTTTTTTATCTGTTTTTTCTGTACATTTTCTGGTGTGAACAATATAGAGATTATCTATCTATCTACTTCCATTACAAGCAAGATACCCCTTGCTTGTTCTCCCCCGTTGATAGTCCGCTAGGTTTGAACAAGCGCTAAACTTAGTAATAAAAATGCATGATCTTGTAGGTACATTGTTTTTTAAAGTGACGTTTCTAAGTATTTTTTTTATGAATTCCAAAGATAAAAGTCTGCGGTTCCTTTCGTCAGTAACACGAAAATAACGGTTTTATTTTTAGTACCGGTAAAATTACAGGCACACGAGGCGGTCAATGAATATATTTATTGAAGACAGGGCTGTGTGCCACCACCAGTGGCAGTAGAGGCTAGTTGGAAAACCTATTTTAGTACATACTGATACCAACGGAATTTTATTGTGGCAAGACGTCGTTTCAGCATCTTTTGTGTAGTTTTCTTCAATGATGTCGGCTTACCGGCGCTGGCCTATGCAAGATTTTCAATAATGCCCCGGTTGATATTTTGCATTCAATAACTGCGTTGGGTTTCGTGATGTCCATGAAATATAAACGAGGCCTTATATTTTTTTTTTTTTTACGTGACAAAACTGACGGAACTAACTGAAGGCACTCTTTACGGAGTGATTTGAAAAGTCCACGTGCGACCAAAATGCTGGGTTTAATTTTGCGTTTGGAACCCTTAAAATATTTAGTACAATGTCTGCGAGTGTATATAAAAATTTCGTTTTATTTTTAACGTCAGAAGTAATCATAACTTTAGTTCTGCTTTTAGAACAAAATGAAATATGTTTTTTCTATTTTAAACTCTTGTATTTCTGCCTACAAAACTATCATAACTCAAAAAGTACCCTCGAGAGTTCCAAAAACTGCCACACCTGAATAAATATTCTTTATCTTACAAAACTTTCACTAAAACCGACTTTTATTGTAACCTGTGTGGTTTTATATTGAAATTATTTTCAAAATAGTAGTCAATTCTTTTTGATGGTTAACCAATATTATAAAGATTATTTTTTTTATTAATAAATTTGGATACGTTGAAATTTTCATGATAAATTCACGAATTACAATCCATGCTCTAAAACTCCGGTAATAATCAGTACTGCGTCTTTAGTACATTTAATCCATTCTCAATAAATACCACAATGAGTCTCTACTACTTACTAGCTGCGTCCCGCGGTGTTACCCACAGTTTTCCGGGATCAAAATAAGCGTATGTGTTAATCCAGGATATAAGCTATCCTGGTACAAAATTTTACCCAAATCAGTCGTAACATCTATACTCAGCCTCCAAACTCATACCCCTACTTGATGTAATGATGCTGATCTTCAGACTGTTATAAATTATGAAGATTTGTTTAGACATATCTTCATAAATTACAGCTGAGAACCATCTTGATCACGTCAGCTTTTACACACAAAAAAACCGCATCAAATTTGATCCATTCGTTTGGGAGCTACAATGCCACAGACAGATGCACTACAAACTTAAAACTCCCCTACTTTTTATTTTAACGTTTACACACTCATACCTCTGCACTAGGATTCCCTGTGTCGCAGATGGCATGGACAAACACAGAAACACAA
Source organism: Aplocera efformata (assembly GCA_921293045.1). Taxonomy (NCBI): domain Eukaryota; kingdom Metazoa; phylum Arthropoda; class Insecta; order Lepidoptera; family Geometridae; genus Aplocera; species Aplocera efformata. Next base: position 8,999,196 of record OV121057.1, read on the forward strand.
GACAAACACCCAAGACCCGAGAACAAACTTCATGCTCGCAAAGTGTGCCCCTGCCGGGAATCGAACCCGGGACCCCTCGCTTCGACGGCAGGGCTACTACCAACTAAGCCACGCAGCCGTTTTTTCACCGGGTGGTTAAAAAAGCTCTTGCGTAATGACATAAGCTTCCTTTCAACGGGTGTCATTGAATCTGTTCTTGTACCTAGTATATTATTTACGTATTCGTACGGCCTACATACTCATAACAATGATCTCGGCTCTCAACGGTTGATGGGCCATATATTGTAACATAAACATTGCGTCGTATGTCACGATTTCCATGCTAATGTTATGTCTGTTTGTTTGCAGATCACTGACTTCAGATTGTGATGGTAAGTGTAGAAGGTCAAGGGCCATCGGAGCAAGGATTGTGAGATAAATCATAGATTTAAACGCCCTTATAACTCGTTGGTAGTATCTCTGTCTTCTACGCTGTAAGTCAGTTCGATTCCCACAAAAAGATGAACACAACAAAGATAACAAGACAAACAAAAAAAATAAATACATTTTGTGCATTTCATCGCTTATTTCTCGCCATTAGTACACCTCATCATTTTAATATAAAAACATCCAAATCGGTATACACTGGGCGAAGAAAAAAACACAGGAAAGCTAAATACGCAATTTCGTTTACTCGGTCGACATTTTCAATTGTTTTGATGTAAAATCCAAACTATTAAACCGATTCTAAATGAATAATAGATAGAGTTCTAAAATTTATATTATAAATATATCCAAATTGATAACCTCCTTCTTTGGAAGTCTGTTGAAAAAAACATTGGATTTTGGATTATGAACAAAATCAATATTTTGTTCAGTAGACCAGTAAGATCAGTATGTAGGCAAGACTGAAGGTGATGACACGGCCATATTAAGGATCCTAAAATTACACAAACTCTGGTGTTACGTAAAAATAATATTAAAACCAACATTAAAAAGAAGCAGCATCACGTTCTTCGCTTGAGACATAAAGTTGGGCGAAGACAAAAGTGCCGTATTTTACCCGACTGCTGAAAAAGGAGTAGCATATACCTATATTTTTTTGGGTATTGTGAGTATATAATCAAAACTTAACTCAAACTCATTTCGTTCGTTACCTCAGGTCTATGCCGATTTGGAAAGTTTTTTTTTATCTTCAAATAAAAAAAAACTTTCGGGTTAGCCCCATAGAAATTACATTAAAATTGATTAAAGAGTTTTGTTCTTAAATCAAAAAAGCTGGATAAAATATGTCATCGAAATAAACGAAATTGTGTATTATTCTTTCTTGTAACTTTTTTCTTCGCTGTAGACCGATTAAATGTAAATTTTTATTAATTCTTACTAATGGCAATTCCAGATGTATTTCTGTTGCCGTTATAACATCAAATAAAATAAAAAAAACAGAAAAAAATATTGGGTGTGTGAATATGACTCCGCCCTTTCTCAACAGATGTCGTTTTTAGTATTGTTTACGTGTACTAATAAATGACCATACTTGTATTCGATAGTACTGAATGTCAGCTATCTAACGCATTTTATGATATTTGGTTGAAGTGTAAGCAACAATTGTTTTCACCTTTTCGAAAATGTCGGTTTTTATTCCAAATAAACGTCATTTGCGGGAAGTGTTATTACATTATTTTATTGCGAAGAAAACTGCAGCGGAAACTTATCGTTTGCTTGTGGAGATTTATGGTGAGCATGCTCCGTCTAATACAACTTGCAAGGAATGGTTTCGACGATTTCAAAATAACGATTTTAGTACTGAGGATAAAGAACATGGAAAACCACCAAAAAAATTTGAAGATGCTGAATTGGAAGCATTATTGGCGGAAGATTCTTGCCAAACTCAATCAGAATTAGCTGCAGCATTAAATGTTGATCGTTCAACTGTTGCAAAGCGTTTACAAATGATGGGAATGATTCAAAAAGCCGGTGACTGGGTTCCACATGATTTAAAAGAAAGAGACATGGAACGTCGGAAAACCATTTGTGAAATGCTGCTTCAAAGACAGCAAAGAAAAGGATTTTTGCATCGGATAGTCACAGGAGACGAAAAATGGATACACTACGAAAATCCTAAACGCAAAAAAGCTTGGGTGAAACCAGGCGAACCAGGCCCATCACAGCCAAAAATAAATATTCACTGTGCCAAGGTCATGCTCTGTATTTGGTGGGATCAGAAAGGTATTGTATATTATGAGTTGCTCAAACCCTCTGAAACTATTAATGGAGAAGTTTACCGACGACAACTAATGCGTTTGAAGCGAGCCATAGAAGAAAAACGACCAGAATGGGTGAATAGACATAACAAATTAGTTCTTCAGCATGACAATGCCAAACCGCATACCGCAGAAGTCGTAAAGAGATATTTAGAGGGACAGGACTGGGAAGTGTTACCCCACCCGCCATATTCACCAGACATAGCTCCTTCGGATTACCACCTATTCCGGACGATGCAGACAGACCTTACTGGAGAAAAGTTTACTTCATGTGAAAGTATCAAAATTTGGATTGACAACTGGATAAGCTCAAAAGACCAGGACTTCTTCCAGCAAGGAATACGAAAACTACCTGAACGATGGGCGAAGGTTGTAGCTGCAGATGGAGCATACTTTCAATATTTTTTTTTTTTAATTTTGTAAGCGAACAAATGTGTTTTATTTTGACAAAAAGGGGCGGAGTCATATTCACACACCTATTAAATATTTAAAGGGGCTCTCATACAAAAACGTGATTTTTATTTTTTGTTCTATTTTGCTCGATATTATAGATAATTGTACGGAACCTTTCGTGCCCGAGTCCGACTCGTACTTATTTCAAAACAACCGGCCAGTTTGTTTTTCGTTTCCGTTTCATAAAAACGGCTCTTCTCAGAGCCCTCACCTACTAACAACAGTACCATCTCAAGCAAGTAAGACACATTATAAACTGCAAGACCCCGCCCTTAGTGTCGTATCTATCAACATAGAGGGATTTTCCGCAAACAAGGCGCAAATACTATCGCACTTGTGCAGTACAATGCACTTAGACATTCTATGTCTACAGGAAACGCATCGCGGCCTTGATCAACCTAGGCCGCAGATTCCTGGCCTTACCCTTGTTGCCGAAATCCCTCATCCGAAACATGGTAGCGCAATATTTGTTAAACAGGATATAGCTGTTGTGTCCGCTTGTACTAATTCACAAGATACCGTCGAAATCATTACTATAGACACCGGTAAATGTACGGTTACCTCAGTTTATAAACCTCCTAACGCTCCATTCAAATTCGGAGAAACTACAAACTTTGACGACCGTGAGTTCAAAATAGTCATAGGTGACTTTAATAGCCACAGCACTTCTTGGGGCTATCATCAAACGAACTCTGACGGAAACGCATTGGAGCAGTGGGCGGAAGGCGAAAACCTACACCTTATTCACGATGCAAAGCTTCCTGCTTCCTTCAACAGCCACCGTTGGAAACGAGGCTACAATCCAGATTTGATATTTGTTACTGAAAACCTCAAATCTTTGTGTTCGAAAACAGTTTCAGCAAAAGTTCCTAACACTCAACATAGGCCGATCACATGCCATTTTCAAGCTCTAGTAAAGCCAGTAACTGTTGCATTTAGGCGCAGATTTAATTTTGCTAAGGCAGACTGGCAACAGTTCTCTGATGAAGTTGATGCAAAACTGTGCAACATTGAGCCAATACCGCAGAATTATGATAAATTTGTGGATGTGGTTCGGATGGTTTCTCGAAAAGTCATACCCAGAGGCTGCCGCTCTAACTACATCCCGGGCCTTAAGCAGGATTCTGTTAAGTTATTGGCTGACTACGAATCATTTTACAATAAAGATCCCTTTGCCTCAGAAACCATCACTGCTGGCGAAAAGCTAATGACAACTTTAAAGGAATCCCGTAGAGAGAAGTGGATCAAAACTGTCACTGACATTGACTTTACTCACAATAGTAAGAAAGCGTGGTCTACTTTGAGAAAGCTTACCGGAGACCCCCCTCCACCTACGAATCCTGGGAAGGTCACTGCTAATCAAGTTGCCCACCAGCTCCTTCTGAATGGCAAACCAACAAAAGCACTTCCAAAGACCCCAAAAATGCAAAAAACGATTGAAGAGCCATCCAGAATATGTACACCATTCATAATAGCTGACATAGTCCTGGCTCTTAAATTCCTAAAAAACGGAAAAGCTGCTGGGATAGATGACATTACCGTGGAACAGTTAAAGCACCTCAGTCCACTTTCGGTATCTTGGCTTCTGGCTTTATTTAACTCATGCCTTGATACATCGCAGATACCAAAAGTGTGGAGACGCGCTAAGGTCATCGCTCTTCTAAAACCCGGAAAGCCTCTGGAAGACCCCAAGAGCTACCGCCCCATTTCACTTTTATGCCATACTGTAACGGAACGCATGTGGCTTACCGTTCTCTCACGAAAAACCTGAACCATGACAATAACCATAAACAAATAGGCGATCGAAAAATATAATTATTCACATATCCATGCAAAAGATGGATAAAGAATATTATCACTTTAACTCTAACAACGAGCTGAGTATATTTCTAAAAATAGATTGTCAATAGAATTTTAATTTTGTTTAGGATAACACAATAATGTAAATAAGATTTGCCAAAGTCGTTCTTAATTTACTGTGGTAAAGATACCTTTTGAGTAGAGCCGCCCCGATGGAGCCAACGAGTTTTTATAACATTTTACAACAAAAGGGAATACATTAATTATCAAGCTTTGCCAAAATTACCTTTAATTCCAAGTAACAAAGGTGTCTTTTAGGGTGAACTACTCTAAATAGACAAAGCGGGGAATCCCACAGATAAAGAACAACATTATATAATAAGCTGTGCTAATTATACCCTTAATTCCATGTGGCAAAGATGCTTTTTAGGGTGAACTACCCAAAATAGACCAAGCGGGGAATCCCACTATAAAATAAATTTATATGTACAGGTTGAGTACAAATCATCTGAATCAATAGTGGTTATTCACATGTGCGAATCTTGTACCTTACGAAAACATTGTCTGGAAATGGTTATGGAATAAATTATAACAAATAATCTCATTGTAATGGAGTGGATTTCCATACACCAATTGAGTATCTTTCCAGGATTTTGTTGTAATGATACTGGATCCTTATACTTTATTAGATTAAAGTAAATGGGGACTGAGTTCGATTCCAAACAGACTGTAATGTTTAAATATTGTTTTGAAACATTAATGGAAATGAAGCATTTGACTTCCACATAATAATTCCCGGATATAATTTTATTTTCTAAATTATTTATTGTGATCAATTTCTATGTATGATTATTGCAAAATACTATTCACTAATACAGATAAAGATTATCTAATTATTTATGAATTACAGACATTCAATAATATTTAATTTTTAGATTTCTTCGTTTGAATCACCCTGAGTAAGGGAGGTGTGACCTGTCTATTGTATTAACAGGAACATGAAGGTATAAAAGGCTGCGCTTGAGCAACGGGAGGGGGCAGTTCGATACTAAATTCGGGAGTGAGAGCATAATTGTGTGACTGTTACATTAGATCGACAATCTGTAATCCAATTATTTTACTGTCACTTTCAACTCAGTGATTTGACACTGACAAGAAAAGTTGCATGATTGATGATTGAAGGGGTTCCCGCTTCTTCTTTTGACACGCCGGTCGGGAGCTTGACTGGGGACTGGAGAACGAGCGGCCGTTATGGAAAGACACGTGAGTGGTGTAATAACAAGTGAAATGTACCAGATAGTTAATATACTGTGTTGGTAAGTTGTATTTTAGAACGATCTCCAACTACGTATCGGCCTCCAGATATTGGTGAGATTTTTTCCTATAAAATTTAATAACCTTTTCATCAGACTGTGTGAACCATAACTAACGAAGAAAGTATTCTGAGTTGTTCAATCTCTGGCTTATGCTATAACTGAAATGGTAGCGTGCCATTAATTACGATGATCAAATCCATTGTTATGTTTGTTAGTACAATCACCACAAATATGCGAACCCGAGAACCTGAATTGTCTTAATAAAGACCTAGAACCAGAGATGTGAACATCCATAACTTGCGAAACTAGGATTCCTATCTCAATGATAATTGTATAGTTCTCTTATATCAAAGAGACTGACGGTGGCCTAATAACTTTTATTAGTATACCACGGAAGGGAAGTTAGGCCTAGATGTTATATTCCTAGGTCAGTCAGGTTGACGTAACTTATAGATGGAAGCGGGGATTGGCGCTTCCATCCTTGGCTTCGGCCGGGCCAAGTCCAGTGGTATACTAATCACATACATTTTAATACAGATCATAAAAGAATTTTAATACAGATCAGTAACAATAAGGCCTACTTGTCTTAGAACATGATGGTCATTCTTGTAACTATGAAGTTCTGGAGTTATTCGTGAAGTGGTTTATTTATTATATTTGTTAAACAGATATACAAGGTCTTCAGTCATATACTATTACTATAATGAATTATTTTATATCAAAATGATCAAGTAATTATTTATAAAACCTTATTACTCCTAATTAATTACACAATAAAGGTCATAATCAATACATCTGTAGTGAATATATATTATAATGTAAACTCTACTTTAAATAAATTATAATTATATTATTGTTAGCTACGTCAAGACTTAATACCTAAAAGAAACTGAGTTATTACGAACTGCAATATAGAGTCCTACCAATCACTAGCGATCAGCCATGGCCAAAATAGTTAAAAATTCAACAACAAAAAAAAAATTAAAATAGCTTTAAAAGGGGGGGGCGTTACAATTTGGAAGGCCGTTCCCAGGATATATTAAGTTTTAGCAATATTTTATAATCTAATCGTTATCAAGATACTTATATTTAGACAAATTTACATACCATTTTAATAAAATAATATATTTAGGTTAAGTCTCATGGTATTATTCGGGTGCGATTGTATCGCACAATTTGTTGACGTGAAGAACGGATGGGTATTAAGTCTCATATCTTTAATATTTATCTTTATTATAATCAATTACGTTGAATGTTAGGAAATCAAACATTTTCACAATTTACTATAACTAGCTGACCGGGCCACGCGTTGCTGTGCCTGGCGTTTTTGTCATATGATATTATAATTTGCAGTGGAATGGTATTGCGATCATGGGTTTAGATGTGGGCTATCCTATCTTTCAGGTTGGATCAGGCTGCACACGGTGTACAAATTTGATACATAGGGTCGGTTATTGTGATTAAACCATGATAGCTAAATATATGTTCTCGCGGACTTTTTTGTAGGTCTTAATGGGATCTACAAAACCATTTTGTTCTATTGTTAATAGTTTTTGCAGCGCACGCAAAAATAGGTTTTCGATTTTACACCTTGTGTTACAAAATAGCAATTTACTTACGAATCCCTAATTTTGAAAGAATAACATAGCCTGTGGCCTTCCTCGATGAATGGATTACCCAATACTGAAAGAATCATTCAGGTCGGACCAGTAGTTCCTGAGATTAGCGCGTTCAAACAAACAAACAAACTCTGCAGCTTTATATTATTAGTATAGACTAGTTGACCCGGTCACGCGTTGCTGTGGCTAACGTTTTGTCGTATGATGTTACAATTTGCAATGGAATGATGTTGCGATCATAAATTAAAATGTGATCTATCCTGTTTTTCAGGTTGGATCAAACTGTACAAAATTGATAAAAAATCGGTTAAGTGGTTGAGGAGTCCATCGTGGCGCGTAATTTATATATATTAACATAATAATCAAATTTTGATTATGTTGTTCAAATTTAGATAAGATAAGTGAAGTCTAAAGAAATGGGGGTCGCATTTATTAATTTTAAATATATGCCCTCAGAGTAAGTAGGAAAGTCGATTTAAAAGTCTGGTGTTTAGAATAATTGAGAGTGCGTGGTTTATTAGAACGTTCAAAAATCTTACGCAATATCACCCACCGGTTGCTATTTAATTTTGTAAGGGACTTAAGTCTATTTATACCAACACTGACTTTTATTGCCATTTAATTCTTGTAGGATGTTGACATGTTATTTATGTAAGGATTAAACGGTGTAAGTATTATATAATCTGCGTTTATCGTATTCAATTAAGATCGGACTAGATATGTACCTAATACAATAAAATTATAAATAAACACATAAATATTTTATGAATAATGACGATTAGCGTTATTAGCGGCGTCAAGGTAATTTAATACTTATTTCAACTAGTGTTTAAGACTGTTAAAGGTACTTTTATTGGTATATAAACGATAATATTATACGTCACATTAATTATGGACCTTCCTAATTATTGGATGGTGTATTATTTATCATGTTGCGACCAAATAATTTCTAAGATTCGGTTGACGAGTGCATAAAAATAAATATAGTTTTCTTGCGGATTTAATTAAATATTATAATATTATTATATTATAAACGTTTTGGATGTACAATAATTTTGTGACATCGGGAATTATATTAGGCGAATAAAACTATCCTATAGGTTTCGGTTCGTCGTAAAACACGTTTTACTTATGTACACGTAACTACTACTACTACCTACTCTTCGTTTGTAATCTACCTTCTGCGTTTGTCAATTGTTCAATAGAAATGACGATTCTAGTGTTATGTTAAAATAACCGACCAAATCGCTCGTACATGGCTAAGTAATTTACGCATTAGGTATATCAATTTCAGCAGATATGCCATTAATGTTGAGAAAAGCTGCAGAAAATATCTAGGAATTGATGTCGGAGTTTGTCAATGAAAGACAAATATATACAATATATACCTAGGTATTAGTTGGTAAACACTATATAAAATACAAAAAAATTAAACCTACGTATAATTAATTATATTGTAATAAATTATTACAATATTATAATAAATAGGCTTTCCTGAATACTGAAAATGGGATATAAGAATCATAGATACACATCAATAGTATCTATCTAATGAGAAAAACAACTATGTATTTTATATTATCGTTTTATACAGCGAATATACATGACGTAATAATTGAAATCCAGCGTTAATGAATCACGATAGAATTTTTAGTAATGGTACAATATAATATTTACCTAAAATCTTTTAATTATTAAGCTTCACATTTTGTAAGGATCTAATTTATTATAAAATTTGCGTAAACACAATTGATATTAAAATAGGCTGCTAAATTTATAATATGTGAATTCACATAGGTTTGCCTACACTCTATATTTACTAATTAAGTACTGCGTTTGTTAAACAGAATTCGGGGGGTCGTGAGTCCTAATTTTAATTCACGGTGATGTTACAAACGTCTAGTTACTAATTTTGTACCTATTTCGTCCATGTTGTATTCTCCTATGCAAACATGACAAATTTCATTTTAATTAATTAAGTATTAGGAGATACATTTGATATTATAAACGTTCATAGGCTACAATATCCGCATATCACATTGTAGATTGTACATTTATTTGTCACATAAGTGGTATAAAAAAATAAAAACCTTACTTGCGTGTATACAACAAAATCGTCAAACAAATCTTTGTTCACTGATTAAAGGTGATTCAAAAGGCGTCATCATTGACTAGGTCTAAATATAGAGATGTACTTGACAAATGTAGGCAAGTGTTGAATATGAAAATATTTTATGACAAAATACTCGTAGTTAGTAAGTGATACTGAAAAATAAGTATCGAAATAATTTTAGTTCACCGAGAACTATGTAAGATTATGATAAAACTAAATTAGAAATATTATAGCATTTCATTTATCCAGGTATTTTTAACCATAACTATTACCATATTCACGTACAATTTAGAACTTTCGTTAATTTAAAATTTCACGTGTATCGTTGGTTAACAATAATACATCAACATTATGTAGATATCTATTATATACATACTCTATGTAACACATAAAATACATTAGTTAAATAGGCGGTGTGGAGCGGCGATGACAAAGACCTAATAGTACTATTCGCCTTTCGGCTTTTCTAAAAACGGCCATAATTAGAAATCGTAAAATTTATTAGAGATTACGAAGTCGTACGGGCGTCGGCATTAATAAAAGAAAAAAATCTTTCCGGCTTTGTCAAAAGAGAACTGACTAGCGAGGTTTGTAGATACTATATACAACAGCTCAGAACTCTGTCACGTGTCAATAGATGGTACATAATTAATTTTATTTCGTTCTTTGTGTTTGTATTAATGTTTCTTATTTAATTCTTTAGCTTAATTCAGGTTGTGTCGTAAAGGTAGTGGTTGAATCAATCATTATCTGGGTTATTTACGCGAAGTTGAGTTTTCCTAAATATGAATATTGATATGCAAAAAATTAATGTCTACTACCCATAGGAGATAGTCACCACGTGAGTTATAATTAAGTGAACGTGACAAGTGACGAGCACATTTACTGCTATTGTTTTCTCCGTTTACTTAGGCTAAATTTATCACAACTATTTTATAATCTATCAACGAGTTAAACAAACGAAATCTTCACGTACTTCTATTTATTTTCAGCCTTTTAATTTTATTTTAAACTATGTACTTCGTAATGTTATTTTAAGCACAACTACGTGTTTCATATGGCTTCGTTTTCACACGAATTGAAACATGAATAGCGAATAGTTAGGGTTTCAAAAATTACATATCACCTGAAGATTTATAATATAATGGACGTGATAAGTGATGAGCGTATTTACCGCTATTGTTTTCTTCGCTTACTTAAGCTAAATTTACTACAACTATGTTATAATCTATCAACAAATTAACACTAACGGATTCTTCACAAACTTCTATTTACTTTCAGCTTTTTAATTTTATACTAATTTATATATTTTGTAATGTTATTTTAAGCACAACTATGTGTTTCATTTTCGCTTCACTCGAATTGAAACATGAATAACGAAAAGTCAGGGTTTGAAAGACTACATTTCACCTCGTGAGTTATAATTTAGTAAACGTGACAAGTGATGAGCACATTTACTGATATTGTTTTCTTCGTTTACTTAAGCTAAATTTACTACAACTATGTTATAATCTATCAACAAATTAACACTAACGGATTCTTCACATATTTCTATTTATTTTCAGTCTTTTCATTTTATATTAAATGGTGTACTTGGTAATGTTACTTTATTCACAACTACGTTTTTCGCTTGGCTTCGCTTTCACACGAAGTGAAACATGAATATGGAATAGTCAGGGTTTGAAAGATTACATCTCACTTAGAGATTTATAATATAAAGGACGTGACAAGTGACGAGTATATTTACTGCTATTGTTTCTCCGGGTACTTAAGCTAAATTTATCACAACTATTTTATAATCTATCAACAAGTTAACACAAAACGAATTCTTCACATACTTCTATTTATTTTCAGCTTTTTAAATTGTTAGGTGATTTTATATTGGGTGGTGTATTCTGTGATGTTATTTTAAGCATAACATGGTTCACTTGGCATGGATACATGAAGTAAAACATGAATGCAGTTCATATCGAATTATGAACTTTGATACCGTACAAATTGTAGTTTTCAATAATCGAATATTAGATATGGAAGGTTGTTCGATTTCGTCTATGTCCTAGGTTTAGGGTTGGATGGATTTATCTTGCATCATCTTGTCTTGGTACATTTTAAATAGTGTACCAAGCGCCTCAAAACGGTATTCGTATGAAGTAACAAGTATTCGGAAATAAATATAAGTTTATACATATATGGCCATTTTTAAATTACAAACCATATATAAATACATGAACACTTAACTTAAATTATGACATCCATCGGTGAATGGCGTAAAAAAAAAAAAAAAAAAAAAAAAAAATATATATATATATATATATAACAATTGAGCTATCATTGGTGTGGTCTATGGTGGAGTGAGTCGAAAACCAGTCATGTTCTCCGGATTAGAATTATGTATAAAACAATTAATTAGGTATAATATTATATTATTTGTAATATTACTTGATCCCAGCGACTTCATTGTCGTGGAATTATTTTTACCTTCTACATCTTTTTACTCTCAATACTTTTTCTTCGTCTAAAATAAAGGTAGGCAGAATTACTCTTTTGTTGCGTCAACTATTTGCCAATGTAAGTGCCGTCACAATCAGTCTAGTCTATTCATAGATTGGCCGGAACTAGGAAAACTGACTAAATGATAAAATGGGTTTTTTTATAAGCAAAATATAATAGCAAGAATAACTTGAAATGAGCAGCAGGAAAACATCGTCATAACTACACAATCGTATTAACATTATCTTGAAAAAAAAAAAATATAAACTGTGTATACTCAAATAATTTCAAAAAAATCTATGGTGTAAGCGAGTGTGTGGTGTAAGTTAGGGTTATCAACCGTTTTGCATTCCCAGGACCGGCCATGCTTTTGGAGTATCCTGGATAATTTATAAGCATCGTAATGACGTTTTAAAGAGTCCTATTAAGGTTCTATGCTTTAAATTTCGCGCTTCACTAATCGTATTGCCAGTCGCTGGAACCGCACGTGTGAAGGTCATGACCCTATTTAAAATCAAATCTTTCAAAATAGTACATATAACAATTAGGTCCTGCATTATTAGTTCTTTAACCAAAATGTCCTGGTATTTCGATATTCAAATCCTGGATTTTAAAGTTTGCCGATGGCAACTGTAGGGTACAAAATCTTGAAGTAGTGTTAAGTGTTAAGTATCGGAGAGAAGTATATGATACATAAAATGTATTACTTGATTAACTCAAAGTAGGTTAAGTTGCATAATTACATTTTATTAAGTATTAAAAGTTATTTCAGGCTGAAAATTTTAAACAATCATGATTATTCAAAACTCAATAAAAATATGAGTCACATTAAGAGTATAAGTACGAGTACTTTAATACAAATTTTGTAAAAAAAAAAAAAAAAAAAAAAGGGTTCTTCACTATGCAGTAACAATATCTGAGTGGTTGATTAACGTACATACATTTTAAGGCTTTATATTGGAGATATAAATAAAATTTACAAGTTAATTTACTTAAAAAAATCAAATAAATTCATATACATTTTAGAAGAAATAAATGAGCCAAGCAGGTCGACGGGGAACAGATATGAATGTGATCCAGAAAATGCAAATTTCGTACTTTTGTATTCTTGTTGTAGCACAATGAATCGAAATATGTTGCAACGAATCAAAATAAAAAATAAAAAAAAAAACATTTTGGTCAACAATAAGTAAGTTTGGTCACTTTTGTCGCAGTTCCGTACGCTACCCACTTGGAACAATCAATAGTACGTCAAGTATCATTGGTTATTTTGAGTTTGGATATGTTTAATTTACGAGAAATTTGAAAAAAAAAAAAAAAAAACTTTTTGTTTTTTATTATTTCCTTGCTGCATCTTAGGAGAACATTAAATAATATTGTGATACAAGCTGTTTCATTATCAATGTTATACATCTATCTGACTGATAATCACTTCAATATACCCAATCTTTGGTAAGGTTAATGGTAAAAGGTAAAAAGGTAAAGGTAAAAGGTAAAAGGTAAAGGTAAAAAGGATTGGTACAGCAATACCTACAAGTTGACCTATGAAATATGGTAAGTAAGTATGGTAAGTTTTACTTATGTTTCGTAGCAAATAAGCGAATGTCTTATCCATATTTATGACTGTCCATGTCTATAACTATGTATTTTACCATCAAATTATATTTTGTTGATGTTGTCACATATTCATTCAAAAGTAGACATGCTCATTTCGAAGTCTCAACTTTTAAGTTATGGTTTTCGGATTAATTGAGTGGCGCGGTTAGTTGCGGATGTTGGAGCTATGATTGGGTCAGAATGAAGGTTGTTAGTTAGATTAATTGTATTTTCACCTTTTCTTTTTTAGTTATTTTTATCATACGAGGGCTCTTGTAATTCGATGACTTCTTGAGTTGAGACGATTTGTTTTTATTCGATTTCAGACATATGGCACACTTACAATAAGAACTGTTATGATTGAGACTTGGTGTTAGGTTAGTGATTCATCAGGAGTTGTCCTGATTTCATAAAAGTTCATACTCTACACGAAGCTAAACGCTAGAACTGAATCTACACTTCACATGCTCCGAATTGTAGACAAATTGTTTCACTGAATTTAGTCTGAGTGGGGTGATCTGAATATAACTTCTCTATGCTGATGTCGGTAAGAAATGTCTGGAATTGCGGAGTGTTGAGACTACTTATTGTGCAAAGGTGCGCGTGATACCTCTATTGTCGATAACGTTCTCTCAATAATGCTAATAGGGCTGTGGGGATTCACAACCCTCATCTCCTACAAGGAAAGACCACTCTCGACAGAGCTAGTGTGGGTCATTGTAAAGCCTAGTCTGAACCAGTAAATGATGAATCTAAGTTCGGTTTAAAGAACACAACACACAAGAAAGGTACACTCATATTCATACATGCAAATAGATGTCTGAAGTCAAATATTGATGAATTAGAAATAAAAAAAATATATATATATATATATATATATATATTATAAGGTGTTATGCTTTATTTATATATTCGTGAGATTTTGTATAATAAAGGAAAATTTTCTTCGGTTAAACAATTTTCCACCTGCGTAAATTTTGGGGGTCGGCTGTAACGGAACGCATGTGGCTTACCGTTCTCTCACGAAAAACCTGAACCATGACAATAACCATAAACAAATAGGCGATCGAAAAATATAATTATTCACATATCCATGCAAAAGATGGATAAAGAATATTATCACTTTAACTCTAACAACGAGCTGAGTATATTTCTAAAAATAGATTGTCAATAGAATTTTAATTTTGTTTAGGATAACACAATAATGTAAATAAGATTTGCCAAAGTCGTTCTTAATTTACTGTGGTAAAGATACCTTTTGAGTAGAGCCGCCCCGATGGAGCCAACGAGTTTTTATAACATTTTACAACAAAAGGGAATACATTAATTATCAAGCTTTGCCAAAATTACCTTTAATTCCAAGTAACAAAGGTGTCTTTTAGGGTGAACTACTCTAAATAGACAAAGCGGGGAATCCCACAGATAAAGAACAACATTATATAATAAGCTGTGCTAATTATACCCTTAATTCCATGTGGCAAAGATGCTTTTTAGGGTGAACTACCCAAAATAGACCAAGCGGGGAATCCCACTATAAAATAAATTTATATGTACAGGTTGAGTACAAATCATCTGAATCAATAGTGGTTATTCACATGTGCGAATCTTGTACCTTACGAAAACATTGTCTGGAAATGGTTATGGAATAAATTATAACAAATAATCTCATTGTAATGGAGTGGATTTCCATACACCAATTGAGTATCTTTCCAGGATTTTGTTGTAATGATACTGGATCCTTATACTTTATTAGATTAAAGTAAATGGGGACTGAGTTCGATTCCAAACAGACTGTAATGTTTAAATATTGTTTTGAAACATTAATGGAAATGAAGCATTTGACTTCCACATAATAATTCCCGGATATAATTTTATTTTCTAAATTATTTATTGTGATCAATTTCTATGTATGATTATTGCAAAATACTATTCACTAATACAGATAAAGATTATCTAATTATTTATGAATTACAGACATTCAATAATATTTAATTTTTAGATTTCTTCGTTTGAATCACCCTGAGTAAGGGAGGTGTGACCTGTCTATTGTATTAACAGGAACATGAAGGTATAAAAGGCTGCGCTTGAGCAACGGGAGGGGGCAGTTCGATACTAAATTCGGGAGTGAGAGCATAATTGTGTGACTGTTACATTAGATCGACAATCTGTAATCCAATTATTTTACTGTCACTTTCAACTCAGTGATTTGACACTGACAAGAAAAGTTGCATGATTGATGATTGAAGGGGTTCCCGCTTCTTCTTTTGACACGCCGGTCGGGAGCTTGACTGGGGACTGGAGAACGAGCGGCCGTTATGGAAAGACACGTGAGTGGTGTAATAACAAGTGAAATGTACCAGATAGTTAATATACTGTGTTGGTAAGTTGTATTTTAGAACGATCTCCAACTACGTATCGGCCTCCAGATATTGGTGAGATTTTTTCCTATAAAATTTAATAACCTTTTCATCAGACTGTGTGAACCATAACTAACGAAGAAAGTATTCTGAGTTGTTCAATCTCTGGCTTATGCTATAACTGAAATGGTAGCGTGCCATTAATTACGATGATCAAATCCATTGTTATGTTTGTTAGTACAATCACCACAAATATGCGAACCCGAGAACCTGAATTGTCTTAATAAAGACCTAGAACCAGAGATGTGAACATCCATAACTTGCGAAACTAGGATTCCTATCTCAATGATAATTGTATAGTTCTCTTATATCAAAGAGACTGACGGTGGCCTAATAACTTTTATTAGTATACCACGGAAGGGAAGTTAGGCCTAGATGTTATATTCCTAGGTCAGTCAGGTTGACGTAACTTATAGATGGAAGCGGGGATTGGCGCTTCCATCCTTGGCTTCGGCCGGGCCAAGTCCAGTGGTATACTAATCACATACATTTTAATACAGATCATAAAAGAATTTTAATACAGATCAGTAACAATAAGGCCTACTTGTCTTAGAACATGATGGTCATTCTTGTAACTATGAAGTTCTGGAGTTATTCGTGAAGTGGTTTATTTATTATATTTGTTAAACAGATATACAAGGTCTTCAGTCATATACTATTACTATAATGAATTATTTTATATCAAAATGATCAAGTAATTATTTATAAAACCTTATTACTCCTAATTAATTACACAATAAAGGTCATAATCAATACATCTGTAGTGAATATATATTATAATGTAAACTCTACTTTAAATAAATTATAATTATATTATTGTTAGCTACGTCAAGACTTAATACCTAAAAGAAACTGAGTTATTACGAACTGCAATATAGAGTCCTACCAATCACTAGCGATCAGCCATGGCCAAAATAGTTAAAAATTCAACAACAAAAAAAAAATTAAAATAGCTTTAAAAGGGGGGGGCGTTACAATACTTTCAAACTATTTGAACGAATGATCCTCAACCGCCTTACACCTTTAATAGAGCCGAAACTTATTCCCCAACAGGCTGGCTTCAGACCAGGAAAGTCATGTGCAGGACAAATCTTGAACCTTACTGAGCACATCGAAGCAGGATACGAAAATAAAAAGATTACTGGTGTTGTTTTTGTAGATTTAACGGCAGCCTATGATACAGTCATCATTAAAAAACTCCTTTTTAAAATACACCAAATAACTAAAGACATAAAATTCGTTCAAATTTTAGGTCAGCTCTTGCAAAATCGACGGTTTCAAGTCCACCTTCACACTGAAAAAAGTAGATGGCGTTGCCAAAAGAACGGACTCCCACAAGGAAGTGTGTTGGCGCCCATTTTATTTAACATCTACACCAACGACCAACCTTGCTCCCCACAAACTAAAAACTTCCTGTACGCAGACGATCTGGCTTTGGCTGCGCAGAGTGACAGCTTTGATGAGGTTGAGAAACACCTAGTGGACGCTATGGAAGGCCTGGGTAAATACTATGATGCCAACGCCTTGAAACCAAATCCTTCCAAAACTCAATCTTGTGTCTTCCACTTGCGAAACTTACAAGCCAACCGTCCTCTATATTTAAAGTGGCAAGATACCAATATCCAACACTGCCCCAACCCGACCTATCTCGGAGTTACTCTAGATAGGACATTGAGTTTTAGAAGCCATTGCCAGAAAACCAAAGCTAAAGTAAATTCCCGAAACAACCTTTTGCGAAGGGTCACCTCCACCTCATGGGGAGCCACTCCATCAGTGCTCCGCACTACAGGTCTCTCACTCTGCTTCTCTGCTGGCGAGTATGCATGCCCAGTGTGGCATCGTTCATACCATGCTAGAGAAGTAGACGTTGCCTTAAATGATACCTGTAGAATCATAACTGGCTGTCTCAAACCAACTCCGCTCAACAAACTTTTTCCTTTAGCGGGGATAGCGCCTCCGGAGATCCGACGTGTTGTTGCATGCTCAATAGAAAAAATGAAGCAGGAATCTGACAGCAGACACCTTCTTTATAAATCAATCCCACCTAGGCAGCGATTAAAAAGTCGCAAGGGCTTTTTAAACTCCACTGCTGCCTCTTCCAGCAATGCATGCGATGAACGTCTGGACTTATGGAAATCTAAAAAAGCCCCACCATCTGGATATATTAAACCCGCAGAGGAATTGCCGCCTGGACATCACCTACCTTGGCCTGTATGGAAGTCGCTCAACAGGTTACGAACACAAGTGGGCCGCTGCAAGAGCAATTTAAGTAAATGGGGTTTTATTTGCGACACCGAGACGGAATGTCACTGTGGCAATATTCTCCAAACAATGCCACACTTGCTTGAATGCCCATCCTGCCCTTACACCTGCACGATGGACGACCTTATGGTTTGCACAAAGGACGCCATAGATGTTGCAAACTACTGGTCTAAAACAATATAATGTATGAAACATCGACTCGATAGAAGAAGAAGTTTGTTTTGAAATAGTGTTGCTGCTTAAAACTGAAGTCTTTTAATATACGTAACTACGATATGAATGGTATGTAAGGATGAAATTAGTGTGCATCAAATATTGTTTTTCTATTTACAGAAATTCAAATTCTGCGCCGATGGGGATTGCCCCCTATGGGCGCTGGCAGCGCTGCACGCCCTGGGCAGCCTTCCAGCGCAGCTTTTCAGAGCGTTGCTGCAAAGAGTGTTGGACGATCACCCTGTAAGTCTACGAGTTTTCAGTAAGAACTTATCGCACTCGTAGCTTGTATCGCACTCGTAGCACTTATCGCTACGTTATTCGTAAATGAAATCGCTACGACGCAAATAATAGCTTTTTAATAAGTAGAAGAATACGAGTAGTTACGAATCTCGTAGCAATAACCTCTACGTCACTCGTAGAACCGTTTGCTACGTAGCTCGTAGATGAAATCTCGACAGTAACAGCTTATATCGGAAAACTTAAGAGCTACGTAATACGTAGAAGCGCAGGTATTATTCTCGCCAAAATATATATATCTGAGTATTTGTTAAACACAAACTCATTGCTTCCTCTATATCTCCATATACTCGTAAATAAAATATAATATTTCTGTAAAGTACAAACTTACATTTCTAACATAAGACTCATCAAATCAAAATCAATATAATTTGTGATTATTTTGTTACCAATTCTTACAAGTTCAAATCAAAACTATATAATCCTTATCAGCCTCGAATGTTCCCACTGCAGGGACACCGGCCTACTCTCAAGAATTGAGAATGAAAGTTTCATTTATTTAGTAATTCTCACTCGATGTTTATTTTTACTTTCTTTTACGTTCGTACACAGACTTTCTTATTTAAGAGTACAATAAGAGAAGTAATTTTGTAGTACGTCGTTTCTTTGTGTTTCTCGGTACACGTTTAGGCAAGGAAAAAAGTTTGTGAGTAAATTTTCATTTACTAAACAAAGAAAGCAATAACCTGCCGTTTTGTTCACATTTTGATTATTTCCTAGTAATAACTCGTATGTAGTATATATATGACATTAATATATATGTTGTTGAATGTATTAATGGTATTACATACGATATATATTTCATTTGTATTTTTATATATTTGTAGTACTGTTTGCGGCGTTAAATCGTTACGGCACAGAAGTAATAGGTACATAATACGTAGAAGAAATCATTACGAGTCTCGTATTTAACAATCACAAGATCTTTTCAACAATTGGTCAGTTTTTTTTTCTTTTATATAAAACTCGTGATAATGGAACTTTTCATACTTCACCCCAGAAAAATTGATTATCAGCCATCAACCCCTACAACACAAATATTTTTTATTGGATATAAATTATAGCTTGGAAAGAAAGAATAAGTCAAAGTCAAAAATATTTGTTTCCGCTGAGATCTTAAAAAATACATGGGTACGTCCATTTTTTCTAAAAATAAATATAATATGTACAATACCTACGAAGATCATGCGTTCTTAAAACTAAATTTAGCCCTTGCTCAAACCCTATCCAACCCTCCATGGTAAAGAATAAGCAAGAAACCCCAATTAGTAGTAAGTAGTTAGAAGTAGCAATTCATAGGAGTGTTACAACTACTTGGCGATAGATTACGAGGTGTGGCTCGGAGGTGTGGCATACCTATTGCTAATTACGGTAGATCTTCGAAAAGAAACAAGAAAAAGTAAGTAATAAATTAGGCAATAAAGTGCCTATTTTCTTGACAGTTTTTTCTACGTCTGTACCAAATTACGGAATTTTTGTACACATTACAATTCTCTTTGAGCTTTTGGTGGGCCCACTCGCCCACTGGCCTCCTTTGTGCCCGTAATTGAATAAAAGCATCGTAACACGCATGAAAATAATATAGTTTTGGTGTAATGTGTTTGGCCTTAAATTTTTTGGAAGGATGCCCTTATTGTATCGTTTTTTATATGTTTACTAGCTGTACCAACAGATGTCTTGATTCACAATCTGACAATTAGCTCTCAAACTACGTAGAAAAAAATCACTTTTAGTTATACCCTAATTTACGACATTACCCGCGAATTTTCCAAAAAAGATATTTTTTACCAACCTTGTCCTGACAATTTTGAATACAACGAAATAGAAATTAGCAAAATTGGTCTCAGCATTTTCCAGATTTTGCGAAACTAAAGCACGGCAATTGATTTGCATATATAAAGGTAGGCAGGTTTAAACTTAATGTCCCGACAGACATCCATTCTAGATTCACAATGCGACAATTAGCTGACAAACCATATTAGCGCAGGTATTAATAGCTAGTTGTTTCTCAGTGTTCCTATGGAGGAATGAGTATGAGTAACGTCGCTATACAAAAAAATACTTAATTTTTTTTCTAATATTACCTATTTATCGGGCATGATTAGATAGATAGTTTGAGTTATTAGCCTCTTTCCGAGATTATGAGATATTTACCTTTATTAATTAGTTCTGTGGAATCTTGATCCATTATTTCAATGTTTATGGGCTAAGATTTGATGATGACGAAGTAAAAAGGTCTCTCTCTAAAATACAAAACGATAGGTAAAATACAAACTATAACTAAATTGGAAGACTATGTTGCTGGTACGTTCCCAATTTATTATGTTACAAACATTTCTGTGATGCGCATAAAGTTTGGTTACGTGATTGTGAATCCATGTAACATCTGTGACAAAACGCAGCTCTCATACCCCTGTACTATGAATATGGAAGCGAATACTAGCGCTAAACTTAGTAATAAGAACGCTTAACCTAGGTACCAACGTTTTTAAATTATGTGTCCCCGTTTTTTTTTGAGAATTCATCTATAATAATATCTTTGACTATGACTTGGAAGAGATCTCTAAGTTTCGACAACAGGATTGGTCTCGACCGAGCAAACAATTCCCAATTTGATCCTACAGATAAACGGAGCACGAATATCATAAATAACATGCGCTTAATAAAGTAACGTCAGATAATTTTTATGTATGACCAATTTGTATGTAAATTGGCAATGTGCTGATTATGTAAAGAGACGTACTCTTTATTTCAGGACGACGGTATCACGGTGCTCCTGAAAGACACAAGTCTAGGTAATTATTGTAATTTGTTGGGTAATTATAACTCGTATAAATAATGAGCGTCGCGGTAGTTAAACAGTTAAAAAGACAACATGAGACGAATACAGAAGTTGATTTTTGCATGTCACTAAGAAAGTACTTCACTTTTTCTTCACCTTGCCAAGTTCGTCCGGAGAGGTACTGCCACCACATTTGGAATCTGCCTCCAAGCAGTAGTGATTGCATTACTGTGTTCCGGTGGAAGGGAGTGGCTGCCGGTGAAATCACATGCGCATGAGACGTATCATCCCCGTCTCGGGTGATGGACGCAGCAGGGTGAATGCGACTCAGTAAAGATTTGGATCTCTTACTGAGTCGCATTACTGTTTTCATGGGCCAGGGTCACCACTTACCATCAGGTGGGCACTCAGATCGTTCCGTTACTCATTTACATAAAAAAAAAAAACCTTTCTAATGAAGGCAGTTTGGGGCACATCGGTTGGATGGTTTGGTCTATAGCGGATATAGGTAGAAACATTATGTTTCATATAATAGGATGAACATCTGTTCAGGCCTTTGATGTTCATCAGTTATCGTAACTTGCCTACCCAGCGTCGCGGGACGAGTCAGCGCGGGCCGCGGCTGCCATCCGCTGGGTGCTGCGTTCAGCGTGGAGCTGCGCGTGTCCTGGTACACAGCTCGCCAAGGATCTGGCCGTGCTGGGGGTGCCCCGCACTCACGCCAGCGCGCTAGCTGAGGCCGCCGAGGAGCATAGAGAGGCCTACGTCGAGAGCGTTCAGGCTTCTGGCTTTGGAGGTACGTATATCGTATTTGCATTGCGATTTTGTATTTAGATAAAGTTAGGGTTTTTAAGGTGAACTATATGTGCCAGCCCTGAAAAAACGCGTTATCAAATGCCCCGATATCGGTATTCACTTTGAAGATGCAATAATAAATAAATATATTTTGTTGCAGTGAACAAGGTAACAGAAATTGCAGTATCGGCCGCCCCAGAAGGCACAATCGACGCGTACAAGCTCACGCTCCACTCTGAGACGGCCGGCGCCGAGCATCGAACCGAACTACTCGTCGACAGAGCGATGGCAAGGGATCTGGTGGAGCAGCTGAAGGTGGCTTACCAGAAAATGCAAGATTTGGAAAGCCAGCACTAAAATTCTATGTCTTTCCACTACGCCGTTGGGACACGGTTTTGAATCCCCAATTTCGTTCACGGATTCTTATTACAATAATGTTTACCTCATTACAATAATGTTTACCCCGGCACTATCACAGGTGGCATCGACAAACAGAAACACAAACACCCAAGACCCGAGAACTAACTTCATGCTCATCTGTGTCCGGCCGGGAATCGAACCCGAGACCCTTCGCTCCGAAGGCAGGGAATAAAGGCAGGGCAGGGCAGGCAGAAAAATTCTAAATATTCGAAGATTGGCGTGAAACATACAATAAAATACCCATTGAGAACCTTCCTTTTGTTCCCCAAGACTTAGGCCGCGTGGAATATTGAAAAATGAAAATTTTAAAATGAAATCAAAAGTTTCAGAAATTAACAGAACAAACAGACAGACAGTTCTTAAAAAAAGAAATATTTTTTTTGTTTTAAGTGCTGTTATTCTGACATTACAAACAGACATTTCAATTTAATTTTTTTGTATAGATCAAATTGATTGTCATCTGTGATTGCGACATTTAGTAAATAGGTAACTAATATACATTCCATTTAGGTGTGTTATGTTTAACGCAAATAAAATTGTCAGCAAATAAAAATCCTTCTATAAATCAAATATAGTTCATTTATTATCATTATGCTTAACAAAATATATTATATTATGAAATAACAGTCTCACATTTCGATATTACTTAATTGTAATTGTAACAATAACAAACTCATTACAACTAATTACAAATTCATCTTAACATCTATAGTTTAGGTGGGGTTTCTGATTGTGGTGTATAGAATTACTATAAGTCATTTTAAATTAAATTTAACTAGTTATTATAACCGATATATTTGTGATTTCGTATTACATAAATATATAGATGCGTACAACTGAGTTTTTATATTTTATCGTTGGTATAAGTCAAACTTCGGATTACGGTTTTGGCATTCGTAAAAAGAAAACGGCGACCGGCTCACTTGTCAGGTCTACGCTCCCACGTAAGGGAAGGTGTAATATGGCCCATTAAGGTTATACATATTTAACTCTTCAGATGGGTGGTGGATGCAGGTGCACCCACACCCATCCAACCAGAACAAACCGATGCAAAAACGACTGCAACAGTGCAGAATTAATAATTGTACTGGGTAAAGAAGAATAATTCTGTGCAGACAGTCAAATATCTCGCTGTTGCGAGACTGTCTGCAAATGCATTTTAAATGCAGTTTAGAATGCATTTGCAATTAAATGCAATTTAGTTTGTAGTGTTTAAAATAAGTGCCTGCAGGCTAGTATTGTATCATATCACAATGCACTAAAGCTTATTTTAACCGACTTAAAAAAGGAGGTTCTATGTTCCACTGTATATTTTTTTTATGATATTTTTTTTTGTATGTCTTTATCAACTAATTTAAAAAAATGTTTTATTTGAAAGGATTTGCTTTCAGATTGGTCACATAGAATTTTTATCAAAATCATTTCAATAGTTTGGTTGTTCAATCAAAATACAGGAAAAAATATATCTTCCAAGTAAACGAAATAGCGTAATTCGGTAGTCAAAATGACGAGGTTTTAGTAGAATTCAATTCTTTACTCGATTTCTCGATTCTGTAAGTAGACATTATTTTATCATTCTCTACGTCCTCTATACTGTAAGTAGAGCAACATTATTTCATCAGTCTCTATGTCCTCTATACGGTAAGTAGAGCAATATTATTTTCACATTATCTACGTCCTCTATACTGCAAGTAGAGCAATATTATTTTATCATTTTCTACGTCCTCTATACTGCAAGTAGAGCAACATTATTTTATCATTTTCTACGTCCTCTATACTGCAAGTAGAGCAATATTATTTTATCATTCACTACGTCCTCTATACTGCAAGTAGAGCAACATTACTTCATCCTCTTAAAAATTGTCCGTGGTTTTATCATTATATATCGAAAGTCGCTATCGCTAAAAACCTTTAGAGTTCAGATCCAAAAACTAGAAACTTGGAGCTACAATTTCCTTTTTTTTTAATTTGCTGTACGACAATTTTTTTTCAAGCTACAGCCAGCTGAAAATCACCTAAAAATGCGAATTTTTTTTGGTCCTTTAAACTTTCTCACTAGTTTAAGTATCCCAACTTAACATTTCATTGTGTTCTGATTTCTCAACCAGTTCACGGTACCAGCGTCACGGGACACCGGCCTACTCTCGTTAACAGAGAGTGAACCAGTTCAAACTATTTATCCCGTATCCGTTCAAGGAGCTTCCCTATATCCTGGGTGCCGGGCGGAGTCGGTCGCTTCAACTTATGCTTTGCCGATAATTTCGGTACACAACTCTTGATAACATTCCTAGGCTTGGGCACGGGGAACTTGTCCAGTTTCGAATGGCCCCCCAGCCCGTCGTAAGATATATCTAAGTCTATGCACGGCTCGTCCGCCGTGAGGTCAGGCTTGAGTGGCGCCTTCTTGTGGAATATGCTCGTGTTTTCTGGATTCTTCACCGCGTTGCGGGCCGCGTTCAGCATCGCGAATTCTGAAGGCTGAAACAAGTATATACACATGATAATAGCTTAAAAATAAAAAGGTGAAACAATGGGCGGCCTTATCGCTATAAAGCGATCTCTTACAGACAACCTTCGGATGGACAATAAGTATTAGAAATGAGTAAGGGCTCATATATCAAAAATATATTATATTTCATTTTCAAGCATAGACAATATGTGGATTGCCATGTATAAAAAAGTAAATAATTATTGCTGAAGTAATCATGATCTAGATCCCTCCACCCCCCATGTCATCAAAGATAAGCAAAGCAAAGACCCCCCCTATAGTGCTTACATAATACTTGAACGGTCCCCTACAGTACACTCCAACTACTATGCTTGAATTGCCAACAACTTTGCTTGTATAGCAACATCTATGATTGCATTGCCAACAACTATGCTTGTATTGCCAACAACTATGCTTGTTTTGCCAACAACTATGCTTGTATTGCCAACAACTTTGCTTGTATTGTTTACCTTCATATTTCCCGTCGGTATGTTGATGGAAGGCCCTCGCTGTAGCGCTGATAACGCCAAGCTACTCTGTCTCAAGCTCAAGTACGGAGACTCCGCGTTCTCTATACGACTCACCATTGAATTCTGTAAATGTGTAATTTTATCATTTAACTAGCTGCGCCCCGCGGTTTTACTTGCGGCTACTTTTTCGTGATAAATAGTAGCATGTATTAATCCAGGGTACGAGCTTCCTTCAAAACAAATTTCATCCAAATCCGTCCAGCCGTTGAAGCATGAGGAGTTACAAACATACATACCAACAAACTGTCGCATAAATGAATAAATATTCATAGACATTGCACACAGCGCCATCTAGCCCCAAACTAAGCATAAGTTGTAATATGGGAACTAGATCAATAATAGAATACTTATATAGTATTTTTTTATCATATTAAAACCCAAACATATTCATGGACATTGC
The DNA here is from genome assembly GCA_921293045.1 of Aplocera efformata. NCBI lineage: Eukaryota > Metazoa > Arthropoda > Insecta > Lepidoptera > Geometridae > Aplocera > Aplocera efformata. Next base: position 9,025,433 of record OV121057.1, read on the forward strand.
ACACAGCGCCATCTAGCCCCAAACTAAGCATAAGTTGTAATATGGGAACTGGATCACTAATAGAATACTTATATAGTATTTTTTTATCATATTAAAACCCAAACATATTCATGGACATTGCACACAGCGTCATCTAGCCCCAAACTAAGCATAAGTTGTAATATGGGAACTGGATCACTAATAGAATACTTATATAGTATTTTTTTATCATATTAAAACCCAAACACAGAACAAACATTTATGTTCGACACACAAATGCTTGTCCTGGGTGGAAAAATCAAATCCATGACCTACAGCGCTGAAGGCAGAGCTACCACCAACGGAGCTGAGGTTGTATTAGTTTGATTTTGGAACAACAAAATGGTTAAAAAAAAAAAAAAAAGTTGCTTCATTGAAGCCTACTATTGTTCTCGCTTAATATATCACAATAATTCAGCCAATAGTCCTTTTTGTGTCTGCTAGGTTAAAGATTTGTTGTTATATAGTTAGTATAGCTTTTTTTTATAACTATTATAATTATTGTGATGTCAAACTGTATGCCCAGTGGCAGAAATAAAATATTTTTCTTTCTGTCTTTCAATAGATTTTGAACTCAGACTTAGCGAGATTGACCTCGAAAGGAATATTCACTTGAGACTTAATTCAAATGTACTTACCAGACTGCTAGTGCTGTCGTTTAGTATAGCACAGTTGAGGTCGAACGAGTCGGACCTCCGGCTCGGCGAGTTGGACCTCCGAGGTTGTTTGGGCGAGGCTTGCTCCGACATCGACTTGTCGGCTATCTCGGAAACTTTCCGCTTGTTCTTGAGCGCTTCGTACTTGCGTTCAGCGTTCGATAGCTTATCTTCTAAATGCCTGAAAATGTTCAATGTAGAATTAACCTTATAATGTAATCGGAGAACACGACAGATTATAGTCGTTCCGACAATAATCGGCACACATTATGGGGCTTGAAGTTTGTAACTAAATTACCAATCATGTCAAAACGCTGAACCAATTTAAGTATTTTTAACTCACATAATTTTGACCTGCATATCTGCCACGTTGCTCTTCTCAATAGCTATCTGCTGTTTGGCAGAATTAAGTCGGTCACGTGACTCGTTCTTCTTAGATTCCGACTCGCACAAAGCCCTGCGAAAATATAAAAAAGAAACTTTTTGAGGGGTTTTTGAGGTTAGCAATTCTTTGTACACTTTTATAATCTTTTTCTTTCTTTCTTTCAAATACATTGAATTTTTTTATCGAACGTAAAGACAAAAAAGCTTGGGAATGAATTTAATAATACTAATAACAGTAATACTGTCTCCGAGGGGTTTCTTGTCTTGTCTTCCCCTCGTGTTGGTCAATTACTCAAAGACTCTTAATAGCATGCTTTTTTTTGTAAACCTCAGTGGTTTTTTTAAATGCTATGCTTATTTTAATTTTATATTCAAACAATTATGTATAAATACAAATACAAATACAATACAATACAAATACATTTATTTTGATCCAAAAAATAAATTGTACAATAAACAATACCATAATAATACAATATTATATTATAAAAAATATAAATTGTTGTACTAACAAAATTCATGATGTAATTAATTAGGAGAATAAGATCACTAGCTCCCACCCTAGGTTAAAACCTGTGTTGTGGAAGCTAGTCTCTCTCGTCCATTTCCAAATAAACAGGATTACAAAATTTATTATTTATTAATGAGTATGTGTAAGTGTGTGTGAGTGTGTGTGTGTGTGTGTGTGTGGGTGTGTGTGTGTGTGAGGGTGTGTGTGTGTGTATGTGTGTGTGGGTGTGTGTGTGTGTGAGTGTGTGTGTGGGTGGGTGTATGTGGATGGCTGTGGGTGTGGGTGTGAGTGTGAGTATGGTTGTATGTGAATGTGTGGGTGTATGTTTGCACAAGTATGTGGCTGAGGGGTTGCATTTTCTCTAAATAAATAAAGTTAATGTTTATACAGGTTTCTGTGTTAAAATCCCCATAACTAGGGAGTTCTCTCTGATAAGACCAGCCTCAAAAGAGTATGGGAACCAGAAAGAACTCGGAGAGAGAGATGAAAATGTTATGTAAACCATGTGCGGTGTGAAGGATATGAAGGATGTGAGGATGTGTGAATATGAGAAAGATAGGAGTGAGTGTGGCTTAGTAAGGATTAAGGGTTGGTCATTATGTTGGTGTAGTAAGAAGACGTTCGGTGTCGTAGTAGTTGAGTGTTAGGAGCCAGGTCATAAGTTTCCTTTTGCACATTTTGTTTGTTAGGAAAATGATATCCAATTCTTTATTTAATTTTGTGTAGAGTGTTGGGCCAATGTAATTATAGTTTCTTTTTCCAAAGCTAGTCTTAACTTTCGGAGCACACCACGTTATCCGTCTGCTCAAACATTTAGTGGCTACTGTAGCTAGCGATGTTTTATGAAATCTTTGGATGACTGATGTTATGAATAGTTGCCTAACTGTGAGGTGGTTAACTTCTTTGTATAGAGACTCAGTGGGATACCGGAAGGGTTTTTGGTATGCTACCTTCAACACAGAGCGTTGGGCTCTTTCCAGTTTATGGAGATGTGTTTTGCAGGCAGCACCCCAAGAAGTAACACAATATGAGAGAAGACATTGACACAGAGCCAAATATACAAGTCTTATAGTTTTCAAATCAGTTACAGATCTTAGTTGTTTAAATATAAATATCATTTTCCTAAGCCTGGAGCACGGAGAAGCAATTTGCTTTTTCCAGGACAAGTTTTCATCAATGTATATGCCCAGATATTTAATGTGCTTAACTTGATCAAGTGAAGAACAGCTACAGACATTTGAATTGATGCTATTTAGGTTGCATTGATGGAGTTTAACGTCAAAATTGCTTTGGGGTGCAGTACGTTTGGAAATACTGAAGGGAATTAATTTGGACTTGCCAATGTTAAGCGTTAATAGATTGCTATCCAACCAGTTAGAGACCACTTTCAGGCTTGCTTCAGCCGTGTTTGCCACATCATCCCAGGTATGTCCATGGAAAATCATAGCTGTATCGTCAGCAAAAGTAAAAAAATCAGTGTTAGGTAATTTAAAAAAAAAAATATATGGACCAACACGAGGTGAACAGTTGTAAACATAACAAATATTGTAAGTAAACATATTCGTGAGCATATAATTGCTAAACTAACATGTTTACTTGTGAGTGTGATATTTGAGATCTAAAGGAGTTGAGTTTCAGTTTATTAGAGTATTGACTACCTCTTCAGCGCCGTAGCAAACGTGGCCACAGTCTTCAAGTCTGTGTACCCCTCGAGCATCTGTTCTACTTCCTCGCTGGTAGCGTTTAACACCTTTTGTAATCTGGAATTAAAGATATTACATTCTGCACTGTAGGGTGTAGGTTTCACATAATACTAACAACTATTTTAATAGTAGTTGTGCAATGTGTGACATAGGTCGTAATATAATTCAGTAGTACATAATTTTGATCTATCTCGTAAGGTTTAGCCAGCATTGGCAATGCAAGCACCCAAAAATATGTTTTTTTTTTTTTTTTTTTTTTTTATACCACTTAGGTGGCAAACAAGCTTACGGCCCACCTGATGGTAAGCGGTTACCGTAGCCTATGGACGTTTGCAATACCAGGGGTATCACTCGCGCGTTGCCGACCCTTTAAATATTTATATGTTTTTCAGACATTACATATTATTATTCGAGTTACCGAGATAATTACCATGATTTGTGAGTTTTGTTGACTCCCAATATTTCGACGCAGTTTCATGCAGTTTCAGTTCAACTCGATACCTCCACGCGTTCCTGAGTAAAAGGGTCTTGACAGACAAATCGACAACGAAGTGATTCTATAAGGTACGGAGCTCTAAAATGAGACATACCCATTCAAAGTTTGCAAATTCTTCTTCAGGCTTTCGTTCTCTTCCTTCAGCCTGGTGGTCTCCTTGTTTTGAACCTTCAGGTACTCCATCTGCTCCTTCAGGGCCGAGATGGCGGAGTCACGGTACACTAGTTTCTTCTCATACGATTTTAATACCTCCCTGAAATTTATAAATCAAACTTAAACTCATTCCTAATCCTAATCTGAAGAAGTATCCAGATCTGAAGTATCATTTGGACATGTCAAACTTTACACACAACTATTTTTTGTGAGCGTATAACGTGTCACAGAAGCTCCTTAAGCACATTACATGCACACAGTCAGTTTCATATTTTTACCCGATTGTGCCAGAAGGAGAAAAAGAAAAAAAAGAAAGAAAAAAAGACTTTATTGACAACACAAAAAGTAGGTACAAATAATAAACAACAAACAATAAATATCAAGTGAAAACAGAGAATATATAATAAATAAAAAAGAAAGACAAAAAATATATAATAATACACGAAATATATTATTAGACCTACTTCCCGGAGTCAAAAGGCACCTAACTCAGCATGTGTTGCACTGACGGGCAGTGCAACGCTGGTATTCTGTTAGGGCCTGGAGGTGGTTGAGTTTATGTTTTTCGAGGAGGGTTATGTTTTTCGAGTATGTATATTTCTTTGGCACATCTGTAGCTCAAACCGATTGATGGATTAGAGCTTGAGAAGTATCGTTAGATTAGTCTTAATTGTGCGAGTGACACTGGCTATCTGCCGGTCTACCTGATGGAAATTGGTCACACCTGCAATACCAGACGTAATGCTGATGCTCTGCCGGCCTTTCAGATGACTGTTAACCCGCCTTATGAAGGAACCTATATCAAAGTTCGCAGCATTCCACAACCAAGATGAAGCAAGCAAGAATCTAAACTGCAAAATTGAGACCCCAAGAAACTCACTCATTCCTCTTCAAGTCTGCCTTGAGTGCGTCCAGCTTGTCGCTGAGCTCGCGGCCGGCGGCTCGCTCCTGGCGCAGGTGCAGCGTGGCGTCGTCCAGGCGGGACTGCAGCGTGGCCGCGTCGTCCGCCGTCGCCTCGCTCGAGATGGTCGGGAACATGCGGAACATGCACTTCTCTGTCACTCTGTGACGGCATTGTGGGCACGATTTCGATCTGTAATGATATATTTAGTGTACATTACGCCTTAGGTCTATATTAATAAAAATTTATGAAGAAACTCAAGAACGGCTGGACCAATTCTTTTTTTGTGGTGTTTGTAATTGTCAGAACAAGGTTTGTATGAAAAAAAAATTTGGGAATATAAATTAAGGAAGTTAAAATATTCCTTGAGATATAGTAGGCTACGAGGATTAAAAAAGATATTGTGGAGTAGGGAGAGAATGGTGTATTATATATATTTTAGATAACATTACGTAGAATGTTTCTTTGAGTCTTTACTCATACTGCCATACTCATGCTTCATATAAATAATAGTGTTACTTATTATTACGGACATACCTTTCTATCCACTGTGCCAAGCAGTGGTGGTGGAACATGTGTCCACATTTTGTCACATATATATTCTCGGCTTGATTCACCAAGTCACTGCAGATTGTGCATAAAATATTCATTTTGATTTGCTACAACAATAAGAACATATGGTTAGCAAGCAACACTGCATAAAACAATGTTACTCATAACCATGAGTTTTCCTAGACAATAAAATTTAATATGTACTAGAATGATGTCACAGTTTGCATAGAGAATAGAATAGAATGTATTGTATGAGCTTAGTAGTTGGGAATAGTATTAGTCGTCTTTAATATCTTGCATATTAACATACTGAATTTCTGCTGAGAATTAGCTAACGCAAAAGAATAGATGCTAATCCACTTTATTATATTAATCCAGTAAAAATCGAACAGTTAAGAATCCTAGCGGTATACCTAAGCCACTCACAGTTTGATAAAATAACCTAAAAAAACGATCATAATATTTGAATAGCCGGATAACTTTTTTTTAATACATACGTTTTCTTGATATATTATTTAGCAATTGCACCACATCAAACTTATTTTCTTGGTACAACTCAGAAACCAAATTAATCCATGTCCATTTTTCGTTGGTATGTTTGTTTTGTTTTGTTCACACTTTTGTTTGTTTTGCTTGCACTTTCTGTACTTTTTGTGTTCAGATTCTGTTTTTTTTTTTTTCACAGTTTGTCTCGTTATTTCATGTCTGGCTATGACATTTTCGGCCTTACACTAAGACTACTCGTCGGTGTTTGTGAGCAACGTTAACTTAAAATCGAACACCTGCTATCACCGATTAAAATCAGCTGCTATTATAGTACTTAAGGCATTAATCAAATCTACCGTCCGCGACACAGTTTGTCCTAACACTCTTCTTCTTCTTCTTTTATTTATGGTCTCCGTGGTGAGTCCTAACACTCATAACGTTCATCCAACATCTGTCAAGAAAACCGTTTACAACGAAAGACATGCACCGACTTTCCAAAGACCCTGTTTAGAAAATTGCTTCAATTAAAAGCTCGTAGTAATCTTGTCTTGCACCCGGATATAGAACTATATTATCTTCTAAAAAGTGACATTTCCAACTTCTTTTTTAAGGATTCAACGGAAATAAAATAACTTTGAATTTGATTTTGTTTTTATTATTTATGGCCTCCATGGTCTGATTATCCAGGATTGTCGAAAAGATATCAGCTGGAGAAAGAAGCTATAGAAACATTTACGAAGCTTGACAGTAACATGTGAGAATTTTGATTTGACATTTTTACCAGACAGCTGTCTCACTTCACTTCACTATCTTTCTGTCATTTTTTGTTAGGGTAGATAGGGCCGCTTGCGTTCTGTATTTATTTTTATGATTTCGTATTTTATCTATAAATAAACGGAGAGAATACTTTTAGACATTGCCTAGATTCGGCGGAGGCGCTTGGAGGTGCAGTGTATTTGATACAACCGAGAAGAGACGTCTTAAAATCGTCGTCAGTATTTACGCAGATCAAAATGTTTATATTCCATAAAAATACGTTTATTTGTGATAATATGCCTATGATACTACAGGACTCTTCCAAACTAAGCTAAAACTTCTGTGTAGTGATCGTAAATCCATCAGCTGTCCCAAATAAATCAATGTTTTGATAAGATAACAACCAAATTTTTTTTTATGATTAGTGTACATTTTTTACGATAATGTGTGAAGTGGGTGATAATGTGGGCTGAAAGCGATACTAAACTATAGTATAAATATTCGTGCGATTAAATTGTACTCGAATTTTTAAGTAAACAACCAAAATGCCTGGCAAGATTAAAGTGAAAGTGTTAGCGGGAAGAAACCTGCCTGTGATGGACCGAGCCAGTGACACTACAGATGCCTTTGTGGAGATTAAATTTGGAGGGATCACACACAAAACGGACGTTTGCCGGAAGTCTTTGAATCCTCACTGGAGCTCCACTGAATGGTATAGGTTTGAGGTATGTTCATCTCATAAATAAATAAATTGTTAATCATTAAGTTTGACAGCTCTGTAGCTAAGTTGAGTTAACTTTGCCTTCAAAGAGTACCAGATTCAATCCCTGGATTATGAAAACTTTGTGTAGTGCGAGTGAAGTTTGTTCTTGACTGTAGCTGTTTTGTATGTTGTGTATACCACCTATGGCACGGGGAATCCTAGTGCAAGAGTATGGTGTACATCTTTAAAAAAAAATTAATGATTACACACACATGGTAAGGAAAAACATAGAAACACAAGACAAACTCCCAAAACATAGGAACAAACTTTACACTGATCACACAAAATCTGCCCCAGACGGGAATTGAACCCAGGACTATGCACAATGAAGACAGGACTACTACCGTCCCAGCAATAGAGCCATCCATTTGGATTTATATTTCTATCAACAACCACCAGTAATTATTATTTTACCACTGAATAGAGAATGACATAGTGAAGCATCGTGAGTTTTAATCTTTTACTATAGATGTGACTGATTTATAACATAACTATGTACCTCTCTATCTGCACAGCCTGTTTTTATAGGAAAAACCAACATTAATCTATGCAATTGTATTTCATTTTATCTGTAATATATACTCATAGTACATATAAAGAAAACAACATTGTTGACATCAAAAGCATAGTGATTTATTTCACATTTCATTTAAAGGGGGAGAGCACCCAATGTTACAAAAGCCTTGGCTAGTATGTTGGTAAAGGGAAAACCCTACCATTTTAAAAAATAAACTTCCAAATCGATATGCAACAGGCGAGAAGAAAAAAATCTCATGAAAGTAAAATATGCATTTTGTTTACTTGGATATCTTATTTTTTCCAGTTATTTTTATTTAACAACTAAACCATTAAACCAGTTTTGATAAAAATTCTACGGGATCAATCTGTAAGTATATCCTTTCAAACAAAAAACCCATTCACTCTCAATTAATGAGAGTAGGCCGGTGTCCCTGCAGTGGGATTAATTGAGGCTAACACAGGGACTGGATTGCATATTATGTACAGTAAAAGTAAATTGTGACAAAAAATATGCATATTATACATACAATTTGACTGCATTCAAGGTTAAATTTTTCATATCTTTTGGCAACATTACAAATACACTATGATATAAATAATGTCCCATTCACATTTAATTAGTTAGTTTGCTATCCAAGACTGTCTCTCTCTATTTTTGTTTTATTGATTGTTAGTAAAAAACCAAGCTAAGTGTTTGTTTGTGTCATTGACTGGCCTCATAGCTTAGTTGGTAGTAGCTCTGCCTTCTGCGCTGTGGGTTGTGGGTTTGATTCCCACTCAAAACAAGCATTTCTGTATTCTATAATATGTATGGGTGTTAATATAATGTATTTACAAAAAAGGAACTATTGATATATTCTATCAGTTGTTTGGTGCCCATAGTACAAGCTATGCTTAGTTTGGGGCTAGATGATGCTGTGTGAAATATCCATGAATATTTATTTGTTTATTATTACTTGCTACTTTATAGTCAACATTGTATAGTTTAGTTCAAGTTTGCTGTGTTTTATTTTTCAATACGCGAAGTCTAATTTGGATATGTTATATCATGCTATTTTTGTCGCTTTTTTTTAAAGTAGGTTTTTGGTCCAGATCATATATTTGAGGCTCACGTTAACATCTGTTGCTAATTATTATGGCTTATGACTTATTATATTGTATTAAACGTAAGTTACTCAATTATTATAATATTGTGAATAATATAATAAATATATTGTAATCTATATAGGTACAACAAAGATCTTTATTATATTTGTTACTCCTTTTTTGGATCCTAAAGTTTGTTTACAAACATTCACGGTGAAAGTAATGAGTATGAGTATTATTGGCAAAAGTGTAGCTTAGGAATCATACCAAAAAATAAAGTACCTACAACCGAATTGAGAATCTCTGTGACGTATTCCTGACACAGACATTGGATAGTTATAGGCGCACCAATATGTTTACATATGCGTGTAAATTTTGACTTGTTCAAACGACTTGAAAGAAATAAATACGTTTGGGTCGATATCTTATAGCCTCATACACTCCTAGGATATTGAAACAAAACAGATTCCAAAAATTTTTTAATTGGGCTTCATGTTTTTTTTAATATCTTCGCCAATTGTTGACCGTTTCGGATAATTCTTTTTTTAATCGATAGGGTTACCACCGCAGTTACCACGAAAAATATGGGATTATAGGTATTAAGTTGGTTTATTCGATTTTTAAATCGGCCTCTTCAAGTCAAGCTCCGTTTTTCTTTCTCACCACTCATCAGCTCTGCAAGGAATACATACTCTAAATGTTCAGGCTCTCCGAGTAATGGTTAGAATTCACCGGTCGTTCTACTCAAATATACACACCACAGACGTCTGGCTGCTGTCTGCTAGTTATTTGTTTAGCGTTTTCACAGCATGTTCACAATATGCGCGTAATGTCAATGATTCATATTTTGGAAGCGTGCCAAGTTTTCTTATAGCAAATGTTTAGCCAATTTGTGAACTATTTTAGCTATTTGGCTTCAAATATATTTTTGGGTAAATAAACATCGGGGGCACGCTTTAAGTTAGTAGGTACCTAAATAGTTTCTATTTTTGATTCGTAAGGCCTTGACAATGTATACAATGTGATCTAGGGTAGGGTAGTGAAGGAATCATTATATGAATAGTGCTCGTTTTAGTCCTTTTTGTTTAATAAATTTGTTTTAAAAAAACAGGACATAAAGATCCAACAATAATAAAATAAAAAACTAGTTCATTGTATCTCTGCCAAAGACCGTCAGCAGATGACTTTGCGATGAACTTTGCGACTAGAAGCTGGAAAATCGTAGACATCTATACAGGTACAATAGATGCCATAAATAAAAGACTAAGAATATCGAACCGTAAATAGACGTCTGCTAGCAGCTGGTAAATTAATATGATACACTTTATCTCTCAGGTGGATGAGTCGGAACTGCAAGATGAGCCTCTTCAACTTCGGCTCATGGACCACGACACGTACTCGGCGAACGATGCCATCGGTAAAGTGGTCATCAGCCTCGCCCCTCTCCTCGCTAGGGAAGCTAATAATGCTAAAGGAACCACTGGCCCGCCTGGGGGTAAGTCGTGACACAATGAGGGCAAGATTGGTTCTCAGGATGTTGGATGTCCTTGTGTGTTCCACCTGCGATACAAGGAATTATAGCGCAAGTTTCGTCTACTGGCAAGTGTTAACGAGAATATGGTGCTAAGTTCGAGAAATTTAAGAAATTTAAGACACAAGCAAAGACAGACATTATTTCTCGACAACCACTCACGAGTCTAATTTTTTTCTTAAACTTACAACTTTCTTACTACTTTCCAAGTGAAAACCTCATTGGTTAAACTTCGAATTTAAAATCAACGAACTTAGGTTAATTAGGATTCCTTACTATAACACCACTGTTTCTTCACAGAATGTTCCTAAAATCATCATAATACCAGCTGTTCTTATTCCGAAAAAAGCTTCATAAACAAATTACTGGGAGCCTAATAATGATAATAAGAAAGTGAAACGTAATGATTCAGTACCGCCATGTGTCGCATGCGTATGTTCTATCTAGTCTTAGCAAACTAGCAGTGATCATAATTGTACAAATTAAGGTAACTTGCAATCTGCCCACTCACCCGACGACCGGCGAACACGTAAGAAGGAAACATTACTTGTACGCTTTATTAGTTTTTAACTAGTACGGCAAAACAAAGGCTACAAAATACTGGTCCTGTGTTATGCACACAGGAACAGTACACTGATTTCCACTTTCTCGCCAAATATTAGTACCTACCAAAGCTGCGAACTGCGACGAGCATGACATTATATAAAGTACTAAAAGAGGATTAAATCTACAAAAGCCAATAGCGCATTATCCTTCCCTCTTTTGTTGCTGATGCTCATGTATGACGGTGACCACTTCCCATCAGGTGGGCAGGTCAGGTATCATCACCAGCCTATAATAGTCCACTGGTGAACATAGGCCTCTGAAGGAAGCGCCACTAAACCCGATCTTTGGCTCTTGTCATTCACATTCTACCAGTCACCTTAAGCAACCACCTGGCCATAGGGCGCTCTATACGACATACAACGCGTTAATACTGCGCAATCACCTTAAGCAACCACCTGGCCATAGGGCGCTCTATACGACATACAACGCGTTAATACTGCGCAACAACACTTGGCCAACTTCTAAGAACTCAAAGTTATCGACCATCCATTCACTGCTGGGTATCATTTTCCTGTTTTGGGCTGATCTCATCTGTTACTTCGCGCGTGGTATACCTAACATCATAACTTTTTCATAGGTGCAGTACTGTCTGGGTGGATCCCGGTGTTTGACACGATGCACGGCATCCGCGGTGAGCTGAACGTGATTGTGAAGGTCGAACTGTTCTCGGACTTCAACAAGTATAAGACCTCCAGCTGTGGAGTCCAGTTCTTCCATTGTGAGTTCTATTGTTGCCAGCACTTAAGTGTAATTTACGTAAAATGATTCGTGTGATTTTATTAGTTGCTTTGTTAGTAGTCAAACATTGGCTACTATTGCTTGGGTAACTAGAAGATTGCGTGGATAAGTATGGATATCTCAGCAGCAAGACAGCAGCAGGATGGCTCGGTGGCTTAAGCGACTGTACCATAGGTTATGCAACATTTACTGTGTGTCTGAAAGGACTTATTCAGTAGAATAGACTTTGACCTCAATGTCAAATATTCATACTTGAACCCACTGTATGTGCAGCTTCGGTGAGGGTAAGTACTTTCACTATACCCATTATGCCAGTAGTAGTGCATTAGCCTTATTTCGGCGTGATCTTGATGAGATTTGAGAAGATGGAACATCACATTTCAATGTTCAACTCCCAGGCCCAATGATCCCGCCAGGATACAAAGCCACGTCTATCCACGGCTTCGTCGAGGAGCTGGTCGTGAACGATGACCCCGAGTACCAGTGGATAGACAAGATTCGCACCCCCCGGGCTTCCAACGAAGCGAGGCAAGTCGCCTTCATCAAACTCAGCAACCAGGTAAGACAACAGAACTTTCTGATACCTTTGGTAGTGTGGCCACACCACAGCTCACGTGGTAGCAACTCAGGCAGGTTCAATTTCCACCCAGGACAAATATTTATGTGACAATCATAGATATTTATGCTGTGTCCAGACACACCCAGGTTCATTTGTACAGTAAGTAATATACATAAGTATTCTACCGCGGGACACACCGGGGTCGCAGCTAATTTATAATATTACTATGATTAAACAAAAATTGATACGGTACGGTGCTTTTTTGTTCTCAACTTAGGATTGCATCGAAAAATCTAGTAGCTTAAAGTAAGATCTTTTTATGATTTATGTGTCAGAAGCATACGGGCCTCCTGATGAAAAGTGCTCACCGTCGTCCATGGACATCTGCAAGACCAGAGGCATGCTGATGCACTTTCATGTAAAGATTAACCCGCTTTTAAAGGACCCCATATCGAAGCTCTGGGGAAAACCGCAGAGGGAAATTAATTCCACAACCTACTCTTCAATATCAATCTAACGTATTGCAGGTCCAACGTCTGGTAGGGCTGAAGGCTGCTGAGCTCGGCGCCAACGCCGTGGTGGGATACCAGCAAGAGTTCGATTTGGAGGGGGAGGCTGGCGTCGTGGCCAGAGCTATAGGTATCATCTAAGACTTAGCATCTAAATTATCGAACAAATGACTGATTTTAAAGTCGAATAAACCAAATTTAAACTTTGCATCTAGTATTGTAAGATATTCCTAGTGGATTCTTTTCTACTAATTTATATAGGTTAGGGGCAAAAACTGTCAAAAAATCCTCAAAATTGGTTCACACTGCAGATTGGCCTAACAAACATACAAAATAATAAAGTCTTCCACCGGAACACAGTGCAGTCAACCACTGCTTGACGGTGGATTACCTGGTATGGTGGCAGTACTTCTCCTTACTAACCAGGCACAAGCTCTACTGCTACTTTGGGTTGCTCCTTTCGTGCCACAGGAAGCACACTTGTCTCTGAGGTGATGTGACTTTGAAGGCACTCACCTACGGACGCGAGTAGTAAATCTGAATCAGATTAAATTGTACCAAAAATTATAAGAATACTTCCGTACCAGCCTCTAATGTTCCCACTGCAGGGACACCGGTCTACTCTCGATAAATGAGAGTGAATGGGCTTTGATCTACCATGGGAGCCCAGTCCGGATTGGTAGATGTTGCATGTCTTCGAATTTATGGTTCTAAGACATGCCGGTTTCCTCACGATGTTTTCCTTCACCGTTTCGAGAACGTGGTATTGCGCACATAAATTATTCAAGTGAAAAAACTCATTGGTGCACGTATGGGTTTAAACCAGCAACCTTCAGATTGAAAGTCGGCGTCTATGCCCCTGGGCCACCACGCTCTCGAATACTCTACTCTAAGAATACTTATCTAGTTATAATTTTAGGCACCGCCGTCAGTATCACGCCACTGCCAACGCCTAGTCAACCTGTTAACGTGATCTCATGCAGTCAACAGTGAGTATTTAAACCATTTCTGAAAGAATCCATTTTGGATAAGGTTTTTTTTGACCTTAATGAAAGTGTGTTGAAGTCCAGTTTGACTCAATTCTGCCAGTTACGAGAACTTAGAATAATATGTAAAAGGAACAATATTTGACACTCTCATACCAAGTGACCAATTAAAAAATATGCCAATATACAAATTTATTGGCATTCAAACTTCGAATCCACGGCCTTTGTGTCGGATGCTGCCTAAATTAAACTGTTGAAATAGTACAATACAATGAATGTTTTTCATCTTAAAGATATTGTCTTGTTAATTAATAGTAGAAGACTATTTGTAAGCAGTGTTTGCCAAGATAAAATCTGTATATTGCCAAAGCTAAAGTTTTTGCTAAGTGTCGTCTTAGTCCAACAGTAGAACAGTATATTAAAATGTATAAACATACTCATGAAAATATGTTTGCATGGTTTGTTTTGTCGTGCTCATTAAAACAGGCAACTAAAACAATGTCTGGACATTTTGGCGACGGACGATGAGAGCGTCACGGACCTGAGTCAGTATTACAGAACTCATCAAGAAGAACTTGAGAAGATGATCACTATCCTAAATCCTAAAGGACTGTCCATGTTAGATTCGCAAGAAACCGCAGACAATGATGATGATAAGATTGAACTGGTTAGGCAGTCTAGTCTTAACAGCTATGCCGGATCGGCATCCTTATACCAAGACAATTACGCCTCACAGAAGAGTATGAGACATCTATCAGAAGACCAAACGGACTTAAACAGACTTCTTAGCCGCAAGAACGACGACGATTCTTCGTCATCTGAAGGACCCATTGAGAAAATAAAGAAGCTCAAAACTAACTTCTTTACCAAAAGATTTACTAAACGGAAAGGTGACAAACAGAAAGAGAAACAAGATGATTCTGTTTCTATTAAGTCCAATTCGTCTGATACTTCACGCATATCGATGATCGATATTAAGAATGAGTTCAAGAAATTCAAGAAGTTGAAAAAGCCTAAAATTTTTCTCAATAAAGAAGAGGAGGGAGAAGGAATGGCGTCTATTTTGGCTAGGTCCGTTATTCATGCCCGGACAAGCCTAGCCTGTATCGCCGAAACTCAAGATTCAGAGAACTCTCCTAGCTCTACTATGAGACGCCAGACCAGCGAATCTAATCCAACTATACATTTTTCTGATGACGATAAACAGATTACCGTTGAGAAAGTCGTGGAAGAAACATTGGAAGCGGAAGATAAAAAAGTACCTGAAATTCATTTTTCATCCCTGAAAAATATTACGTCTGAAGACTTGCCTAGCCACGAGCCTAGAGTGAGGAAACTTTCCGAGTCGTGCCCGACCAGCCCCATGGCGGGTAGAAACGACAACCTACTCAAATTGCCTGGAGAAGATGGCTACTTTGGCTCGGTCTCTTCCGCTTTATCTGGTGAAAGCTCGTTATTCTCCAGTTCTGAGGATGACGAAGAGAGTTCTGATTTGAGGACTGACACAGACGAGGCTTTCGAAACTACATCCTCGATTGTACAGTCTGTTATGAAGCACGAGGCTGATCCAGCTTTTATAGCACAAATGGATAGAAAACTGAGTATTCTTCAAAATACGCCTCCGAAAACTACAGAGAGTGTGCTTGCTAATTTTGATTTAAAAAGTTCTCCCCCATCGGCGTGTTTGGTATCGGAATCCGATACAATCGAAGCCAGTAAAGCAGTCGATAAAGACACTACAGAAACTAAAAAAGCAGAGGATGCTTCAATCAACGAGCCGTCTACTTCACCAAAAGAAGCCGAAACGTGTGTATCAAAACCTAATTCTCATCACATCAAACTTCACAACCCTTTCGCCCATAGAAAGGCAGCCACAAGTATTAGCTGTCCGTCATCACCCGTAGAGAAACATAACTTTGTATATCGCTCTTCGAAGCGGATCAAAGACAAACTTGCGAAGATATCGAAAAGCCATATGATCAAAAGTATCTCCCACATATCATTATTCCCGAAGAAAAAGCATGAATCGAAAACCTTGAGTCAACCGGGTTCGTCTTCCGATATGGGCTCGAATTGTCCGTCAAAATATCCTAGTGAAACCGTCCTTGGCTCTCATTTTTTGTCCTATTCGGACTTACTTGGTCTTGATAAAAATATACTCGAACCAAAAAATATTTTCAAATGTGACGAAATCGGGAGCTCAAAATTTTCAATGTATATAGGTTCTGAACCCTGTTCCAGAGCATCTCTTAGTGGTCCATCGTTCACTCACAAAGATGACCATGATCATTATAGAAAGAGACCTTCGCTCAAACCAACCGGTTTGGTTCACACAGCTATGGAAACCATGCTCATTGATAAGGTTCAATCTCTCCTCATACCCACATCTCCTGAGCCTTCTTCCGCTAATACGAAGTTTTTCAATGATGTCAGTGAGAGGCTGCAAGAACACAAGAACGCTGGACTTGCTATGGGTGATCTACAGTCAACTGTTAGTTCCACGACTCCAAGAATTGTGGCGGTCACGCCAAAAAGACTTTCTGAAGATCTTACTGCAAAAATATATGACCTCGTAAATAAAAATCAGATAGATGAAAACACTGATCTTAGTCACAATGCAAAGAACACTCTGTCTATAGATAAAATGCCATCAATGCATTCAGGGACCACAGAAAGGATTCACACAACTGAATCACTGCATGAAGATGCAATGGTTAAAAAAAAAGAACCGAGAGGATCTATTAGTGCTTTGATGGATAAAATCCATTTACCTCATCCTCACTTTTTCCATCATAAAAAAGAAGACGCTCAAAGCCATGATATTAAGTCTGGCGGGCTCATACAAGCAGCTATGCAGACGATTCTTATAGACAAAGCACAGGTTATGATCCCCGATACTCCTGAACCAATTCCAATAAGGGCTGCCCCTGACTTTGGTGAATTTGGTAAACATCACAGGCATCATGATCATACTCATGATAAAGATAAAGATTCGACGGGACTGATACATTCTGCGCTATCAACTATGCTAATAGATAATATTCAAGCTGTTCTTCCTGAAACATCTGAACCAATACCGATACATACCGAACCAATTTACGGGGAGAAAGAAACTCATAGACATGAAAAAGATTCTAGTGGATTAGTACACTCGGCTTTGCAAACTATGCTTATTGATAATGTTCAGTCGGTTCTTCCAGAATCACTGGAACCTGTTCCCATAAATATTGATCTAGAGTTTGGTGAATCAGAACATAAGCATGATCATACTAAAAATAAAGAATCTACTGGTCTGGTACATTCTGCATTACAAACTATACTGATTGATAACGTCCAATCCGTTCTGCCTGGTACGGATGAACCGATAATAATACATACAGAACCAAGCATTGATGACAGTACATCTCTTAAAGATGATGATTCAAATGATAAACCATGTACTGGATTGGTACATTCTGCATTACAAACTATGCTTATTGATAATGTACAATCGGTACTTCCTGATTCATCGGAACCAATACCTATCAACCTGACTGATATTGATACCGAACCTCCTAATAATAGTTATTCAAAAAGCAAAGAATCAACCGGTTTGGTACATTCAGCACTGCAAACTATGCTTATAGAAAACGTCCAGTCGGTTCTCCCCGGAACAAATGAACCGGTTCCCATAAACCTAGACACCAACACCAATGATGAAAATGCTAAGCATGTTAAAGCTGAACATACTGACTTAGTTCACTCTGCTTTACAGACAATACTTTTAGATAACGCACAATCATTGTTGACTTCTGGACATAAGAACGTCGTATCGGTCTCGGAAAGAAAAGATTTTGATGCACATACAATAAAAAATGACGAAGAAAACAAAACCGCCGATCACACTGCGATGGAAAATATAATAAATGATGGAATGCAAACTACGTTACAGAGAGGTTCTGATGTAAATCTTCACCAAACTCAAGTACAAAGAATTCAAAGTAAACACATTAAAACTGAAAATAAAACACAACCTGGCGATGACTCAATATCTGTTGACATTGATGAAAAGCAGACTTTTCTTGATATTGCAACAGAAAAACCAGTTGTCAAATCCAGAAGTCCAAAATTAAAGCGTTCCAAGTCAAAAAATAAGGAAGAACACCTTAAACTCAAGGGATGGTCCGAAGATACGAGTGTGGAGTCGGCTTCTAAACAAAAGCAAGGTGTTGATAGCAACGACAACCCGAGGAAAGACCTTACTAAAATAAAAAGAAGTAGCGAGGATAGACGAAAAGACCTGGTCCGTCAAGACAGCATCCACTCCGTTACGTCGACCAAAACGTCCAACGAAACTAACACGCCATGCAAAGCGCCCGTACTCCAGCATTTCCATCCCCTACTTAGCGGTCCAAAAATTCAGCTAGAAACCATACCATCGGCAGACTGTAGTATCGAACGTAGCATCGACGAAGAGACTAACAGCGCTAGTGTGTGTGATAACTCGCATGCAGCGTGCCGTTTTGACAGGAGCGAGAGAGATAGAGATGTCAGAGGGAACGAGAAGGGTTCCCCTCGGCATGCCAGGCACGAGTCGTACGGGGGAAGAGATCCGGCGCCGGGGGCGGTGCAGCAGAACTCCTCGCTCAATGCTTCCTCCACGCCGATGGGGATCCACAGGAGGTCTTCGGATTCTGATCTCAGTGTGACGCCTAAAGGTAAATACAAATAAATATTCATGGAAATTTCAGACAGCATCATCTAGCCCCAAAGTAAGCATAGCTTGTAATATGGAAACTGATAGAAACTTATAACTGATAGAATACTTATGCTACTTTTTTTGTAAATATTATGTAATCATATTTTTTTAATAAATTTCAAGGTCAATAGTAAAAACAAAACAGTATTTCGCAATTATCTTCGATTCTATTTCAGTTTCTCGGTTTAACATCTATTATAAAATTGTAGAGCATAAAATTTGCGACAAATTTTATTTAAAACATTTTTAGCATGAAACCCCTTGGAAATTAAAGGACTGCTTATCTATTTCGGACGATTTAGACGGCTCCGTGGCTTAGTTGGTAGTAGCCTTGCCTTCGAGGGGCCTGGGTTTGATTCCCGCCCGGGACACTGTGTGGTGAGCATGAAGTTTCGGGTGTTTGTCTTGTGTTTCTGTGTTTGTCCATGCCATCTGCAACACAAGGAATCCTAGTGCAGAGGTGTGAGTGTGTAAACGTTTATTTATTATTTATTTATGACACAGATTATATAAGTATTGATTTTGATTTTGAATAAGCTATTCCATTTGTAGGGGGCTCATTGAACACATCTGTTGGAAACAACGTGGGCAGCGGCGGAGGCGCCATCTTGCGGCCATCTATGAACAGCAACAACTTGGACATGCTGGAGTACCCGTTCCTGACCATGACCGAGTACCCACCAGGATTCATCGTGCATATTGGTCAGCCTTTAATACTCTTATAAACTTCTACATATTTTAGATCTCAAGTATCGCTTGAACATATCGAAATTTACCTGCGTGCGCGTTTTTACATTTCGAGATAATAATAGAATTATTTAACACAAAACTTTGCTAACCTACCCAGTGTTCCTATTGCAGTATTTCAGTTTTCCAGTCTCTCGCGTCCATAGGTGTGTAGGTGTGTATCGTCCCTTTGATTTCCTACTTGGGCAGGAGTCGCCACTTACCACCTGGGCCCTCAGCTCGTTCCATCCATATATACACATAAAAAAGACTGTATAAAATTTGATGTGATTTCACCGGCACCCACACCCTTCTACCGGAACACAGTAATGGTCACTACTGCTTGGCGGCAGATTCAGGGTGTGGTGGCAGTACTTCCCACAACTTTGCACAAGTTCTACTGCTACTTTTTGTTGCCCCTTTATCACCACCCACGGTGTAAGTGTTTGGACTCTGAGAGACCCTCAAAGTAAGAGTATTAAAGCGTGTATTGTTCGGCAGGGGGCGCCGTGTGCGCCAGGTCGGTGAAGCTAGTGGACGGGGGCGGGGAGAGCGCCGCGCGCGCCGCCTGGTGGGCGGAGCTGCGGACCGAGCTGCGTGCGCACGCGCGCGCTCTCCGCTGCAACGCCGTCATCGCGTACAGAGACACTGCCGCCATCTGGTAACTCATCTAATACCTATTCTGAGGGTGCCAGGCCTGCACTGACGTTTAGGGGTGTATTGAATGAATTAATACTTTATTGTACAACAACAGATTTTTTTTGATGGTAACTTATTAAAAAAATTGTGTATTGATATGATGCACAATACAATTGTGCATCATATCAATACACAATTTTCATTTTTCATATTTTTTTTTCCTTAACCACCCTAATATTGTAGAGATCAGAATAAAGAAATATTCGATACGGTCAAGCCATTTTCAAGTTTGAGCGAGACTGTGTGCATGTAATGTGCCTTTAGAGTTCCTGTGACACGTTATATGCTCACGAATATGTTTACTTGTGTGTGTAAAATTTGAAGTGTCCAAACGATACTAGAGATCTGGAGGAATAAATGAGTTTGAGTTTGCACTTTTTTTGTTTTTTTTTTTTTCAGCGAGGATGTGTGCGTGTTGTCGGCATCAGGGACGGCCGCAGTCATCAATCTGGACTGTGACTTCAACGCTGATTTGGAAACGACAACCACAGGTTATAAATTGTTTCAAGCTTTTATTTAAAAACAGTTTTTTTTACCAGTCTTTGATATGTTAATATGTTGTTTTCAGTGCTAAACGGGCCTAAATCGGAAGAGCCAGAGGCAGACTGGTGTTCTATTGCCCACGTCCCATACTCGCCCGGCTCAGGGCCTTACATAGCCGAGCTGTCCACCTGCGGCTCTTGTAGGTAAATAACTATTATATAAAGTACATTTACCGCATACTAATAAATATTTCTAGACATTTTTTTAAACTAATCATAGCTACTATGTACTATGGCAAATTACTGATAGCATTTTTATATTCAGTGCAGAGGCAGGGTTAACCGATTTTGATAAAATAATCGGAAATCATATCTTTTCAAATAAAAAGAAAGAGTTTATTTAATCTATAAATAATAAATGAATGACGGAGCTCTGAGGTAAAAAGATACAAGTCCAAAATGAGGAGTAATTTTTATATATTTCCAAGTATATTTTTTTAAGGATTCATCGGAAATTAAGATTTTTGACTTTGACCTTTAACTTACGTGAAGACATTCAAGTAAAGACACTACGAATAAAGTGAAATTGAACTCAGAGCGCTGCGTATTGTATCAATAATTCCAACCAAGAGTCCAAGTTTAAACTTTATTTCTTTAAACTTGTATAAACTTGTCGCAAAAGCTTACTATAAAATATCAGATTACCTAGATGACAAAAAGGCTTGGGAATGAATTTGCTCCACTCTAGACGCAGGACCATATTCCCGAATATGTAATACTGTCTCCGAGGGGTTTCTTGTCTGTTTCTTCCCCTCGGGTTGGTCGGTTAGGGTTGGAACAGACGTAAACTTAACAATTAAGGTAATGCATGTGTAAAATTTGACGTGTCCATATGATACTTGAGATCTAAAGGAATAAATGAGTTTGACTTTGACTTTTTAAATTCTTAAACAAAATTTTTATACGTCACTTTTTTATAAATATGTACCTTCAAGATCACGAAATCTTACTGAAATCTTACGGTTTGCGCCGATTCAAATCTTAAAAGGCTATGGGGAAGAATTGTTCTTTGATTTGAATAGTGGTATTTACGTTCCAGACGGGCGCGTGTTCCGGCTGTCTTGTTAGCGGCGTGCGCCAAGCCCAATAAACTGTCTGCCTACCCCAAGGCCGTCAACCTTACTGCGGTCGGTGAGTGACACTCGGTGATGTTCTTGTTGCTGTGGTCCGGTGGGTGTGGGTGTCGGTGAAATCACATGCATATGTAACGTAACGGGGTGCAACTTGAGTCTTCCCGTACTTCGGTCGGGGGGCGTAAGTCATATTGCTGTTGTTATTGGCGGAGGTAAACACTTAACATGAGGTCACCTCGTCACACCAAGCCACTTTCGCTAATAATGTTATTTGGATTATTACGATCATTATAAAGAAAACACAATTGTAGCTGTAATTGTTTGTTGGTACTTAAGTACACCAGCTGTACTTAAGTACCAACAAACAGTATTACATTTATTATCTGAAGTCAAAAGAACAAAACAAAGACTTAACTTTTAAAGAATAAAAAAAAAGTTGAATAAAGTTATTTGACCTTTACTGTGCCAAGTTCGTCCGGAGAGGTACTGTCACTACACCTGGAATCTGTCGCCAAGCAGTAGTGCTCGCATTACTGCGCTCCGGTGGAAGGGTGTGGTTGCCGGTGACATCGCATGCGCATGAGACGTATCATCCCCGTCTCGGGTGACGGACGCAGCAGGACGAATGCGACTCAGTGTAAGATCCAAATCTTATATTGAGTCGCATTACTGTTGTCATGGGCGGGGGGCGCCACATATTCACATTAAAAAAACCTTGTTCCGCTGTCCCTAGCGGCCCGCATCAGGCGCGCCCCACCTTCAGCAGAGCCTGGCGCGAGGGACATATCGGACCAACTGCCCTTCTTGGAGTACGAACTCCACAAGCTGCTGCTAGCCAAGCTGAGGATGCAGGTAACTGGAGGTCAATTTATATAAATAAAAAACAACATGTAACTGATTTAAAAATCGAATGAAAACCGTCTTCGTTCCGTCGCTTCACATAAAAAAGCTACCCTAAACGTGCCCCCTACGTATGTACCAGCCTCTAATGTTCCCACTGCAGGGACATCGGCCTACTCTCGATAATGGAGAGCGAATGGGCTCTGATCTACCACGGGAGTCCAATCCGGATTGGTACATGTCACATGTCGTCGAATTTTTGGTTCTAACACATGCCGGTTTCCTCAGGATGTTTTCCGTCACCGTTTCGAGAACGTGGTATTGCGCACATAAATTTTTTCAAGTGAAAAAACTCGTTGGTGCACGTGTGGGTTTAAACCAGCAACCTTCGGATTGAAAGTCGGCGTCTATACCCCTGGGCCACCACGCTCTCCCCTGGGTGGTGCTAAAAGAGTAGCTGGTGGCGGCCCGGCTTGTAACCGAACGCAGTTTTTTTGATAAAGCTGGTGTATAATGTGCGATGAAACCAGATGCGGGTCTCTTAGGGTATCGTAGACTTATCTATACATATAATAAAACTGTAGACTTGCCGTGTCTGTACATTAAAGATTTTTGCAAAATAATAACTGGGAGACGTTAGGAATAAGTAATAGAACGTAAAAAAGCATTTTTTGTAATTTTTGTCTGTTTGTCTGTTTGTCTGTATGTTTGTGCGCACTTTACGCAAAAACCATAGATAGTTATCAAAATCTAGGTACTAACAAATGTTAAGCGGAGTCTCGAATAATGAATAGGGTTTATTTTATCAAAATCGACTTACAAAATAAAAAGTTATTAAATGTTTTATTCAAAAATGTTTGTGCGCACTTTACGCAAAAACCATAGATAGTTATCAAAATCTAATTACTAACATATATTAAGCTGAGTCTCGACTAATGAATACCGTTTATTTTATCAAAATCGACTCGCAAAATCAAAAGTTATTCAATGTTTTATTCAAAATTTTAACGCGCCTGCCGAATCCTGCATGCTTGACTCGGTGTAGCGAGCCGGTGTATTGCAGCATGAATACGAGCAGGCGCTTGAAGGCAGATGACACGTTTAGTCGTAGTTTGGGTTAGTTAATTAGACAATTAGTTTAAAGGCAGTTTTTTTTTGTACTTTGAACTGCGAAAAGTTGATTAAGTTTGATTACGAGTTAAGCTGCCTGTCAAACGAGTCATTTACTTGATGGAGACCTACATTACACTGGAGTAACGCCATGGCCTTATATCCGGCTGAAAATGGCCGCATAGGTAAATCTTCTTCAGGGTACATCATCATCATCATCAGGGGCGAAAGTATTGGGTGTGTGAATATGACTCCGCCCTTTCTCAACAGATGTCGTTTTTAGTATTGTTTACGTGTACTAATAAATGACCATACTTGTATTCGATAGTACTGAATGTCAGCTATCTAACGCATTTTATGATATTTGGTTGAAGTGTAAGCAACAATTGTTTTCACCTTTTCGAAAATGTCGGTTTTTATTCCAAATAAACGTCATTTGCGGGAAGTGTTATTACATTATTTTATTGCGAAGAAAACTGCAGCGGAAACTTATCGTTTGCTTGTGGAGATTTATGGTGAGCATGCTCCGTCTAATACAACTTGCAAGGAATGGTTTCGACGATTTCAAAATAACGATTTTAGTACTGAGGATAAAGAACATGGAAAACCACCAAAAAAATTTGAAGATGCTGAATTGGAAGCATTATTGGCGGAAGATTCTTGCCAAACTCAATCAGAATTAGCTGCAGCATTAAATGTTGATCGTTCAACTGTTGCAAAGCGTTTACAAATGATGGGAATGATTCAAAAAGCCGGTTACTGGGTTCCACATGATTTAAAAGAAAGAGACATGGAACGTCGGAAAACCATTTGTGAAATGCTGCTTCAAAGACAGCAAAGAAAAGGATTTTTGCATCGGATAGTCACAGGAGACGAAAAATGGATACACTACGAAAATCCTAAACGCAAAAAAGCTTGGGTGAAACCAGGCGAACCAGGCCCATCACAGCCAAAAATAAATATTCACTGTGCCAAGGTCATGCTCTGTATTTGGTGGGATCAGAAAGGTATTGTATATTATGAGTTGCTCAAACCCTCTGAAACTATTAATGGAGAAGTTTACCGACGACAACTAATGCGTTTGAAGCGAGCCATAGAAGAAAAACGACCAGAATGGGTGAATAGACATAACAAATTAGTTCTTCAGCATGACAATGCCAAACCGCATACCGCAGAAGTCGTAAAAAGATATTTAGAGGGACAGGACTGGGAAGTGTTACCCCACCCGCCATATTCACCAGACATAGCTCCTTCGGATTACCACCTATTCCGGACGATGCAGACAGACCTTACTGGAGAAAAGTTTACTTCATGTGAAAGTATCAAAATTTGGATTGACAACTGGATAAGCTCAAAAGACCAGGACTTCTTCCAGCAAGGAATACGAAAACTACCTGAACGATGGGCGAAGGTTGTAGCTGCAGATGGAGCATACTTTCAATATTTTTTTTTTTTAATTTTGTAAGCGAACAAATGTGTTTTATTTTGACAAAAAGGGGCGGAGTCATATTCACACACCCAATACATAACCCTTGCGACATTTGTTATCGATTTTGCTGATATTATCTGGATATTCAGATGCAGCACATTTATTGAAAAAGTATCATTATAAGTTAGCGGAAGTCTGTCAAAGAATATGCAGCTCAACAATGATAACGAAACATAAATCGATGCTTGCTAGCTATCTTTTTTTTTTCTGAGTTAGTTACGTATCGAGCTGAGGGCCCACCTGGTGGTAAGTGGCGACCCACACCCATGACAACAGTTATGCGACTCAGTATAAGATTTGGATCTTAGACTGAGTCGCACTCATCCTGCTGCGACCATCACCCGAGACGGGGATGATACGTCTCATGCAAATATAATGCAAGCACTTCTGCTTGTGTGATTCCATGTGTATTGGCAGTACCTCGCAGGACGAACTTGACACAAGTTCTACTGTTACTTTTTGGTTGCTGCTCTAGCACCACTCAGAGGGTACGTGTAGGGAATCAAAGGATACACACCTGCGGACGCGAGCAACTAGATCCAATAAATTGGTACGGGAGATTTATTTCTCACCAAAGCCGTCTTGACCCAAATACGCAACCGAAATAAAATGGCTCCCTCTGTTTCCTAATTGGGTAAAACAGCTATACACATAGTTACATGAAACTAAAACCGCCAACAAAATGTTTAAAATCCCAAAAACTTGGAAGTCTTTGAATCTGGAACTTGGAACTTGAAGGCCTGTTTGCAACATTTCTAGAAATAGCGACAAAGCAAAGGTTCTACGTGATTGTGCTTAGTAGTATGGGATCAGTGCACAATGGCAACCCGTAAAACAGTTAAAGCGATGGACCGAACTCACTGCGATATATTAGATCCGCCTATAGATATCACCATGCTCTTATGTGGTGTTTATAAATGGAGATACTAAGGTTGATGAAATTAACGCATGTCTTAATGTTCGAGTCTGTGGGACAACGTTATACCAATGCATTGAACACTAAACATGCGGCCACACACCTCCTATGTATTTTGTGTATGATGATCTAACAACACTGATACAACATTGAGCAGTGTCCCAGGGAATGGCATGGAACACCATTCAACATCATTAACAGAGAAGTGGAACAATAAGACGATTTTTTTTGTCAATGGGTAAATGCTTTGCGTATACCTTGGGGAGGCGTGAGGTTATGTGTGACTCACCCCCAACACTACTCAGAAATAGCAGTACTGAGGAAATACACATCAAACCCCCTTGGTGTTCCTGCACTACGCCTTCACGCTTGGGGTACGGGTACGGTAGCGGCCCCAGCAGCGTTGGTCTACGCGTATCGGGACCCCAACACGATGTCTAACTCCCTGTGGTGGCGTGCCCGAAACACGAAGCACGCCATCCTCCTGTGGGTACCTCATCCGTCGGACGGCAGATTCCCCGGATCTACCACCAGGAGGTTCCCGTTAGGGTGACAGGCGGCGCTCATGCGCCTGCCTTCGCCGACCCACTCTCCTGCGTCTACCAGGGTGAGGAGATTCTTCCTCCCTCACCCTCGCGGCTGCTTCTTTCTGCGAGGTTACTTCCTTGCAGAAAGACTGAGCTGCCACCCAAGATCTCCCGCTGTCAATCATGGATAAGACCATAGTTGACAGCAAAAAGTTTCTGCCTATAGCTGCGGTCAGGCGGGAACAATAAGACCCTACCATCTATCCCATCGAATGTTTAAATTTCTAGAGTGCATCTGGACTCTCATCACACAATATATTAAACTAAATGTCGGAATGCCCATTGCTCTTTTATAAATTTATGTCTTCCTAAATTATAATATGTTACAGCACCAAATTGAAAGTCAAGAGTTTAGAGAATTCCTCTCATTCCTATCAACTGTCCATTTAAATAGTTTTAAACGCATTCAGTCTCCGGTGAGCCTATGTTCCGCAGTGATCAGACGTAGTCCTTATATTGAGTTGCTTTTTGCACAGTCCGCCTTAGCAATTCAAATATTTTTTATGCGCACGTTCCTGAAATATCCTGAAAAAACGACTTCTATAGTATAGTTTACAGAGAAGCATTATTGTAAAATATACATTTGCAATGGTTGCAGTTTCACTTACGTAGTTCATCATCCAATCAAGTCTTTAATCTTCCCAGTTAACAAAACCTAAGTAATATGGTAAGAATCCAACGGAAATAAAGTATTTTGAGATTTAATCATAACATAATTTTAATACAATAGTAACGACCAGACATAATAAGCATCTCATTATATTTCTATCTTCTAGGCTGGGATAGATCTAAGTCCACGCGGACGAAGTCGCGGGCACAGCTAGTGGCAAATACGATCCTTTCATCTTTATACGGAATTATCTGATACCCAGCGTGAAGAAATACATTTTGTGCCTAATGCATTGTTTTAGTGGTCTAAAACCATTGCATTGCCTTTCTAATGAAACCGGTTTGGGCACATCGGTTGGATGGCTTCAAAGCCTATAACGGACATAGGTAGAAATAATTTTTGTGTTATATATTAGGATATACGTAATCATCATATACTATACGCGTTGTTCTATTTGCATTCCGTTCGGAATTACTTATCGGCCGATGTCTTCGTAATTTCGCTTTGTGGGTTTGCATGTCAAGACTACCCCCAAGATGATTATCAAAATATAATTTACTATTTAAATGTTTTTACAGGGTGCTGTATTATCAAAATATAATTTACTATTAAAATGTTGTTACAGGGTGCAAACGCGTTGTTCTCCCTGCAAACGCAGATAGCGATAGGCGAGCGATGCGTGATGGCGTTGGCTAGCGGCACGGCCGTCAAACTGACTGCCCTACCGCCCCCCGCTGCCCCTAGGATCAAGGTAACACAACACAAACACACAATAAACGTTTTCAGAACTCCGAACTACAAGAGAGGTATTTGTTACCTGCAAGTCTTTTTTCCTAAGCAGTTTTGAAGAAAAGATTGAGTAGGTATCTTTTCGACCAGCGTGGTACATCTTCTACTTCATCATCACTTACCACCTGGTAAGATAGCGGTCAAACGCTGGCCTGCTATGGGCTGTTAGAATATTCTAGAATCCATTTTTAGTTGTAATTAGTTAAACTCACGACAGATGGCGCTTTTTATGTATTACGAGCTCTGCCCCGCGGTGTTTCCCGCGGTTTGGGATCAAAGTAGCCTTTATGTTAATACAGGATATAAGCTATCCTGGTACCAAATTTCATCCAAATCCGTTGAGCCGTTTGAGCGTGAAGGAGTAACAAACACACATACATACAAACTTTCACTTGAATAATATTAGTGTTATTATATGTCTTATTCAAAATTTCAAGTATTTTTTTTATATATTGTACAACGGAAATAAAGTATTTTGACTTTGACTTTGATTTTGATACCACTCTTTAAAACTGTTATCAACTTTATACATGTAATTTGACGCTAAACGCACTTTAATTATGATGAGGACAAAATATAAGCCTTACATATATTATTAGTTCATCTAATTGTAGTATAATATTGTATCTAATCTAATTGCAGTATAATATTGTATATTACAGACATCGGAAATGGAGAAAGACGCGTTGGAAATGCAAAAAGCCCTGTGGGACACGTTCGCTGCGAACAAAGCTGCCAACGGATATGACGTATGTGAGTGACTTTGACATCTGTAGCGAAATGGTTTGATCACTATAGTCTGTTTGAAATCCCTAGAGAAATTCGTGCATTGACCTTTGAGAGGACTGCAGTGGCCTCCAACCTTTTTTGATAGGTTCACTATTATTTTTTTAAACTAAAAAATCGGTCCGTTTCGGAGATTAGATAGAACAAACAGACAGGCAGGCAGGATGGAACGACAGACAGACAAAACAATTTTTTAAATTTTATATTATCCGTTTATACTATCAAATGCATTTAGTAAGAAGCTGTTACTTTGACATTGCAAACAGACAATTAAATTTTATTTATTTTTGTAATTGCAAATTTTTCTGTAAAATTTAATAAAATCACAGTTCAAAAACTTTATTCACATAGAATTCTTAGACGACTTAGATTTGCCTTGTTTCGCTAATATAAAAAAAAGTAAAAAGTAAATAACAATTGTGATATATTCAGGTCCACCGGATCTGACGACGAACGGTGTGCTGCCGGAAGTGGACCGCGAAGAGCCGCCCGCGCTGGATCTCTGCGCCGACAAGGACGCCTGCGTCCTGGAACTCGACGAGGCCGAAGACGTAAGTCTTAAACGGACCAGGTCCAGTTGCTCGCATCCGGAGGTACCCCCTGGGAGCAACTAAAGAGAAGAAATTGTGCCAAGTTCGTCCGGAGAGGTACTGCCACCTGGAATCTGCCGCCAAGCAGTAGTGCTCGCATTGCTGTGTTCCGGTGGAAGGGTGTGGGTGCCGGTGAAATCACATGCGCATGCGTATCGTCCCCGTCTCGGGTGATAGACGCAGGATTAATACAACTCAGTGTAAGATCCAAATGTTATACTGATTCGTATTACTGTTGTCATGGGCGGGGGCGCCACTTACCAGGTGGGCCCTCAGCTAGTTCCGCCACACTCACATAACTTTTGTTATTGTTATTGTTAAGGTGGAGGCGGCTCGGTTGTTGGCGAAGAAGAGAGTTCACATACAAGCGTTCACCAACTCGCTGAAGCCAGCGCCCGGAGCGCAGCCCCTAGCGTTCACACAGGTATAAAAAAATCTCTTACACACTCATCCTTCTAATATTTTTGTGTACACTATTTTTTTAATTACTCTTAATCATTACATAGTATAAAACAAAGTCACTTTCTCTGTCCCTATATCCCTATGTATGCATAAATCTTTAAAACTACGCAACGGATTTTGAGGTTTTTTTTAATAGATAGAGTGATTCAAGAGGAAGGTTTATATGTATAATTCACTAGCAAGTTACCCCGGCTTCGCACGGGTAGTTTTTGATACGACACTGAGGCTTTACTAACCGTGTGAAGCCGGGGCGGGTCGCTAGTATATCTATATATCTCTATTTTGGGGGTTCTGGTTGCTCGCGTTCGTAGGTGTTTAGTAAAAATTCGGATCTCATACTGAGTCGCACGCGTTACTGTTGTCATGGGCGAGGGTCACCACTTACCATCAGGTGGGCCTTCAGCTAGTTCCGTCACATATTCACATAAAAAAAAACTAATGGCAACTCACACACTGTCTATGCTTGGAAAACGAAATGCATTTTCGGGGATTCTTACAAATAATTAATACGTTAGATTTAATATTTACGTAAGCATGGGGGGGAGGGGTAAGAGCTTTGCTTACTTTTGCAGATGAGGGGGGAGGGTTGGGTTAATAATAGCAAAAGATAATTACGTAATGCTTGAACAGCCTAGGTGACCGGAATTATTACATCTGTTTTTACATTGTGGAATACAATAAACTATTGAGTATTGAGTTTTGAGTGTTGTTGCCCTGTGTCGCAGGTGTCGCGCGCGCGGCTCGTGCTGTCGAGCGGCGTGGGCGCGGCCGCGGCGGCCGAGCGGCAGGTCGCGCGCGCGCTGGACGGCGCCGCGTACAAGCTGCAGCGGCTGTCCCCCGTCGCCATCAACGCCGCGTTCCACCTCGAGCTGCCAGAGGTAACACATATAAATTGAATTTGTGACTTTGTACTATCTTAATATATATAAATTACGTGTCACGATGTTTGTCCGCGATGGACTCCCAAACTACTTAACAGATTTTAATCAAATTTGTACACCGTGTGCAGTTTGATCCAACTTGAAGGATAGGATAGCTCACATCTCAATTTATGATTGCAATATTATTTTATTGCAAATTATTTGTCTTATATTTGACAGTCACAATTACAAAAATGTTAGCCATAGCAACGTGGCCGGGTCAGCTAGTACTATATAGTGATATATATATAGGGTTAGGGTTGGAACAGATGTAAACTTTACATATAAGATAAGCTTTAACATGAAAACTGACTGTAATTTGACATATCTGTGTACACAAAACTACTAACTTTATTAATAAACTAGCTGTATTCCGCGGTTTCACCCGCGTTTTTCTCGTTTCCGTGGAAACAGCACACGCAAAAATAGGTTTTCGATTTTACACCTTGTGTTACAAAATAGCAATATTTTTTACGGATCCCTAATTTTGAAAAAAAACAAGCCTATAGCCTTCCTCGATAAATGGACTATCCAACACTGAAAGAATCATTCAAATCGGACCAGTAGTTCCAGAGATTAGCGCGTTCAAACAAACAAACAAACACTGCAGCTTTATAATATTTATTACTAAATATATTTTAGTAATATCATTATAAAATATCCAAAATAAAAAAAATATAAAGGATATTATTATGTCTGGGTTGTTCACTTCAAGGACAAACCAAGTGAGATCTAAGTTCAATGGTAGGTATTGAAATTTATTTAAAACGACGACCCCGTGACTTAGTTGGTAATAGCCCTGCCTTCGGAGCGAGCGGTCCCGGATTCGATTCCCGGCCGGGGCACACTTTTTGTGATGAGCATGTAGTTGTTCTCGGGTCTTGGGTGTTTGTCTTGTGTTTCTGTATATGTCCATGCCATCTGCGACACAGGGAATCCTAGTGCAGAGGTATGAGTGTGTATACGTTTATCTATTATTTATTTAATATGGGAACCCAGGAAGATTTAAACAGACATCGTAAGAGTGAGTTTCCTTTACCTTTGAGTACTTAGTCCATGTCATCTGCGACACAGGGAATCATAGTGCAAAGGTGTGCAGAGTGTGTAAACGTTTAAATACAAAATTACACCTGAATCGTTACAGCCGTTTCCGAGATAACCAGAAATAAATAAATAAATATACAAGAATTGCGCGTTTAAAGTATTAAGATTTATCTTTTATTTTGTTGTGTCCAATATATTCTATATATCTTTACAGGATGAGATTCAGTTGGTTGTTTCTGGCACGGCGATACCTCTCGCCGACCCATCCAAACCCGACCCCTCGGAGGGCAGCTCGCAAACGAACAGCCACTCCGGCTCGCAAACGAACAGCCAGAACAGCCAGTCCTCGAACAGCCAGAACAGCCAAGACGACGACATCTTCGAGCTGGACGAGGAGCAGTTGTCGAAGCCTCCAGTCCAGGACATAGTCGAGGACAAATCCGCTGTGAATGGACAGGTAAAAAAATTCTCCCGACTTTTGGGGAGTCCAGTTGCTGGCGGGGTGAGAATCCTTTGGTACGGACCACGAATTTTCAGAGATCCAGTAGTTTTGATTTATTAGTTACTGCCAGTGGCCCGCACGCGTTATATTCCCGCCGCCCGGCCGGCCGGAACCGCCGCAAACGCTACGTCCCGCAATTTTTAAATCTGTAATAATTTCGAAAATATTCATTTAAATCATATGCTGTAAAAGTAAAAATTGATCTTTATTAAATCAACAATGTATTTAAGGTATTTAATTAGATAAAGATTAAGGCTGTATTGCTTAAAATCGCTTCGAAAGTTAGCCATTATTTGTCGTAAAAAGTAAATGACAAAAAATGTTATTGTATCCATAAGAGATAGACATATACCATAGCGGAGTTTTCTGTAGACCTTTTCAATGTGTACAATACAATACAAGTACATTATTTTGATAAATCTCGTAGGATTCAGCCTGCGTTTGCAATGTAAGCGGAAAAAAAATATTTGATCCGAATTTCGATATTAAATATTTTCTATCGATGTATCGATATATCAAATCGCAATATATCGATATATCGCATGAATATATCGATGTTTTAGCCGATTTTTTTTTATGTGTATGTGTGACGGAACGTGGCTACCCCCACCCATGAGAACAGTAAAGCGACTCAGTATCAGATTTGGATCTTAAACTGAGTCGCATTGATCCTGCTACGTCCATTACCCGAGACGGGGATAAGGCACGCGCATGTGATTTCACCTGCACCCACACCCTTCCACCGCAACACAGTAATGCGAGCACTAGTTGGCAGATTCTAGGTGTGGTGGCAGTACCTCTCCGAACCTGGCACAAGTTCCACTGCTACTGAATTTTCTCATCATATCTGCATTGTGCAGGTTGGCAGCTTCGTGTCTCTGACGACCCTGAGCCAGGTGGGCGCGGGCCGGGTGCTGCGGCGGGTGTGCGCGCTGCGGCTGCTCTTCGTGCGGGAGACCACCGCCGTGCGCGAGCTGGGGGGGCTCAGCGGCTTCCTGCACACCTTCACCTGCGAGGTACCACCTACACAAGTACCAGCCTCCGCGGTTGGTACTTGTACAACTTGACGGCTGCTTCACTTAGTGGTAATAGCTCGAAGCGAGGGGTCCCGGTTTCGATACCCGCCCGGGGCACACCTTGTGTGGTGAGCATGGAGTTTGTTCTCGGGTCTTGGGTGTTTGTCTTGTGTTTGTGTTTGTCCATGCCATCTGCGATACACGGAATCCTAGTGCAGAGATATGAGTGTGTAAACGTAAAAAAAGTTCTAATTTCGTATATTAATTACTTGGTGCAGGTACTGGCCATACTTCGCGCGTACACGGCAGCGTTAGGCGGTAACGCGCTCACCTCCTTCTACATAACGCAACTTATGCTGCAAGACAACGCACACAAGAACCAAGTAAGTATATATACGACTGGCCCCACTGCCTGCTGTAGCATTTGTGCGTCCAACATGGTTGTTTTTTGTGTCTAACTGTTAATATTATTAGACAGATTTTACAAAAAAATACTAGTCTTATCTAGGTCCCATAGTACAGGATGCCTACATAGTATATAGCCAGATTTCTTTTGTGTAGGACAAAGTTGAACAACTGAAGTAAAGTGGTCAACCCGCCGTTTATAAACAACATCAATACGACTCCTTTACCGAGAGTCCTTAAGAGTTATGTCGGTTAGCTGGCTGGCTGGCTGTAATTTCACCGATATCAATTCCACCCAAAAACTTAGCAAGATCTGCTGCCTTGGCGATGTGGCCAGGTGTGGACGCAGTATTTCCCAAGACGACCTTGGCACCAGTTCTACTGCTACTTTCTGTTGCTCCTTCCCACTTTCCGGGTGGTGGAGTCGACGCGCGAAAGGAGTCTAGAGGATATGTACATGGACCCCCAATAATCTTCTAATAGAGGACCCTCTATTGGAAGGTTATTGGGGGGAATATGGTTTGAACAGACGCTAAACTTAGCGATAAGAAATTGTGATATTGTTCATCTAATGAAAATAATAGCGAGTTTATTAAGATTTTTAAGTGTAAAGTCAAAACTTTGCCAAGAAATTATGCTCCCAAATTGATGTACTTTCCAGGGTCAATGTCTTCTCTCTGTCGGCGGCGATGTCGTCCTAATATCCTATTAGAATAAGCGTAATCCATGACATATCGAAAACTGATTATTGTTTAGAAAACGTACTCTGTAATACTATAGAAATTTTCAGTCACCGTCAATTCAATTAATGTGCAAGCACAGAGCTTTATTTTGTATAATTAATAGTATGTCGACTGGCTCAGGTTAGAAGGCAAAGCTGTGCCTAGCTCTGCCTTGTATTGTAGGTGGTGGGTTCAAAGCTCACCCAGGGCAAATATTTATGTAACGTTTAGAATATTTAAAGTCTAGAAATGGCTTCTAAATCTCCCAACTCAATGACGATACGTTTGTGGCAAACAACTAATTATAGGTAAATGATTTGTTTTAATCTTTTTATTTGAATGTTTAATCGTTTATTTCTGAATGATTTTTAAACGAGACAACAATTTTCAACAATATCTGAACCGTGTTCAATTGACATTAGTTATTAAAACAAATATAAATCATTGAAATAACTGTTTTAGGAAAAATAGTGGTGATATTGAATATTATTAAACTAACCATGACAGTATGATATTGGTATAGTATTGCTATAAGTGTTATCTGTTTGTGATTCGTCTGTCGATTTTCGTTTGGAAACCCAAAATATCTAACCATAAATATTCATAAGTTCGTGGTTCGAATGGTACAAGAGCCGGAGGTGTTTTTGTCACTTATCTGGTGGTCTTGTCATACAGACCTTTGCGGAGAATCTCTCTAGCTCTGAGCGAGCATTTCCAAACGTACCGTATAGCAGCGGGCCAAGCTGAAGATCCACCTGATGTCAAGTGGTTACCATCGCCATATTTTTTTGTAACAACAAAATGATACAAAAAATGTTGTGCTCTCCATCTGACTATTTGCACACTTATTGGTGTTTAAACTAAATATAAAATAGTTTTTTATGACCAAAATACCTTAAACCTTAGTACAATGGTAACCCCAACTCATTGTGTTGCTATTTTCTCAAAGTTGTATCGAAACTTAAGCCTAAATATGATTGCTAAAATAAGATCTTTATTAGGTCTCTCTTACAATGTATGTCAATTTTATTATAAGTATTTACCAACTACCAGTACCTATATTCAGCAACAGATGACTGGATATATATTGCTTTAGCAACATTGTTTATTGGTCAAATGGTCAACTATTAGTCTTTGTCCAGTCATGTGAGTTAGTTAGATAAGATATTGACAAATCGTTAACATTGAAATTTTTATTGACAATCCACACTTTTTGTGACGATAAGCGAATCTTACTTAGCGAATAGACAGTAGTTAAATCGCTAGCGGTCAATAGCGGCTTTGAATGCCCTTGATCGGGTTTAAATCTACCACGGCAGCCTAATTCGGAATAATTGATTTTTGTGTTGAAACATTCGTAATTAACAAAACGGGTCTTATGCCCACATATAGAATGCAAGATTAATTAAAAAAAAATCCTAACCGCCTGTAAAGAACGCTGATTGGTCGAAATTTAAAACTCTTGAGCGCTGATTGGATGATATTAGATTTGACAGTTGATGATTAATTTTATGACATGATCGGCTGTTTTAGAATCTGTTGGTTGGGATTATGAAGAAACTTACGTGCTTCAGCGCGCAGTATTTTGTTGGAGTCTTATTCTGACATGATTTTACCGAATGCGTTCGCCAAACTATTGTGTAGATTCAGTTATCTAGTTCCCATATAACAAGCTATTCTTAGTTTGGGGCTAGATGGCGCTGTGTGAAATATGTCAATGAATATTTATTTATTTATCTATAACTATATATTACTAGCTGCGCCCCGCGGTTTCCGTAGAGTTCCCGTTCCCGTAGAGAATACGGGGATAAATTGATTTAATTTTTTCGTTAATTTTCCAATGTTTTTAATAGTTATTCTGCTATTCGGGACGGAAACAAATCCAACAAATCAAAAACCATGGCAATCGGTCCAGCCGTTCTCGAGTTATAAGTGTTGTAACAAACACGACTTTCTTTTATATATATAGATTAGTTAACCACCAACAGATTCAAAACTTCTTAATTATAAGGGATATCATGATTTTAAGTCGGTTAGTTTATAAGATCAGTTAATTACCTATTCGTTGTATTGTACTTCATTGACATTTGGATTTTATATAACATTTTGAAACCTTTATTTAAACACAATCTATATTTATTTTAAAACTATCATGGTTATGAACATTATTCGTGTTACCGAGATATCGAAACTCACAAATCATGGTATATATCTCGGTAACACGAATAATAATCTATATTGTTTTAATCTTTATACAGTAGTCAATATATTAAGTTTGCTTTGGAGTGAAACATTAATTTAGATGTGTGAATACTTTTTTGTAGGTACTCGAGCACATAACATCGTTTTAGTCTTGCCATTATGTTAATGTTATATGAATTTATTATATATTATGACTTTTATTTACACATGAAAATTAAAAAAATAAAAACATCATAAACTTAGAGCCTACTTATATAAAACAAAAATGTAAAAATTAATGTTATATTGATTTGTTAGTTCTGTGTCGTGATGCTACTGTTCTGGCGGCGGAATTATTCTCTCTGAAGCTTTGAAGTTAACTGCAAATAATAATAATAATAAAATATTTATTTATTTATTTATTTTACAAGAAAACAAGTGAAAACTAACAATTGTGAGAGACTGGTGCCTAGTAGGTTAGTATAAACCTGTACTACAGGTCACCAGGAAATTGGCAGATTTATTCAGTTATTGCAAAAATGGGCATTATTTTTGAAGTGCCCTATAGTGCACAGAATAATTTATTAGAAGTTTATTAGGAATCCATTTTTTTCTCGTCCATAGATGTAGTCAACAATGTAGTCTTAGTAGCAGTTGATCTTAAGCCGCGTTCAGAAACTACCGCCAAGCAGTGGTGCACTCGCAATCCGGTGGGTGTGGGTGCCGGTGAAATGACAGGCGAATGAGATGTTACGTTTCGGAGTCGTCGGAGCCGGCGCAACGCGATGTGACTTGGGTCTTCTCATACTTCGGTAGAGAGTTGCTATTGCTGTTGTTTCTGAGCGACGGTGACCACTTAATATCAGGTGGGCCGTTAAATTGTCTCGTTAAATCAAAATAATAATAAAAAATCCGTTAGAATCAGTTTCTTTAACCACACATAATGCATTCGTAAGAAAAAATCTTTGTAATAAATTAATCTTCCATTAGGATGCCATTATACCATTTAGGCCTTTACGATGCTGTCACGGCTAATTTCAGAGTTGCCAGTAATGAGGAGTTTTTCTAGGAATTAATATTACACCTAGATGGCGTAAGGTGCGAATAAAATTTTCTCGTTTTTCAAGTTGGCTTTGTATCTTGGATTTTTAGAGCGATTGTACGATAGAAGACCGCTTTATATGAATAAGTACTTTTATTAGTTATACGTTTCTACCTCCCTCTTGTGTTGTTTCATAAAACTCGTACAGTTTAGCAAAAATGAGTATAAATTTGTGGTGGCGCCACTTTCTACGCATTATTGACGCTCACTCGCTGTCTCGCTCGCACCTATGCAAACATCCGCCTGTCAAAATTAGTTCCGTTTTAAGTCGCTTTTGCTAAACTGTATGTTTAAACACTGTCCACGGTGCTATAATATTATTAAGTTGATTGTTATTGCGGCCTTTATTTAACTTGGGACAAGGTTGACAATTTTAACTGGTTTTTTTTATATCCTGCTCGTTATTCACTTCACTTTTGTGTCTGAAGCCACAGTTATGCCAGTGTCTATTTTTTGAATATCTGATAGTTTCGTTAATTACTAGTGTAGGAACTGGTAGAATTATGCTTATTCGTCCGTTCGCCTATTTTTGACTCGATTGAACTACTAATTTTTTAACTTCGACTTACAATTGTATTTAAGGCTTATTATACAAAATCAAACAGGCAAAAAGGTCTAGGCTTTGTCACCAGCCTGCAAAGTCTGTGTGTCTGTCCTTTATTAAAAGCAGTATATTTTAAACCGTAAAATGCAGCTGGTTGAAATTTTTACAGAATTACACAAACATCAACAGACCACAAAAAAAAATCTATGGCGAATGTCCTAACAATTAATAATACTGGTGTTTCAGTAAGGGAACATTTCTTGTGAGTATTCATCATTTGGACAATTTATTTACTCATTTATTCAAAACAAAAATCTCATTCGAAACATTTGAGATTTTCGCTGTCGTTTTAGCCTTGTCTCGAGTTACTCACATAATTATTTGCAATCATGAATATTGTAAAATAGTTTTAATTTATTAAACTTGTAAACGTATTTTGTTCATTAAATTTATAGGGTTATTATGGAATTTACACTTTTTTAATGCAGTTTATTTGAGATAATGTTTTGCAATATTAAATACAATTTTTGTACAAAGTTTTACATATTCTGTGTGACAAAAAACTTTATAAAAAGATTAATTGAGACTTTATTTATAGAAGTAGGCTTGTAACTTAAAATTCGTCAATATGTATGTATTTCTGATATCAATATGTGACTGTATTCTGAATCAACTTTATACGTAGTTTCATAGATGCTGTGTTTTTTGACTTAATACTCGTATGTGTCTACAATGTGTGTGTAGGTGAATTAATATAAGAATACTGAAAATTACAAGAGATTTTTATTTGCCCGTTTCGTGTATTTTTTCACTCAAGAAGGATTTGTCGCTGGCAAGTTGCAAATTATGACAGTACTAAAACTAGGAAAGTTAAAGATTTAAACCTTTGAATAAGATGTTTTAAAAAAGTTTATTAAGAACTGTCGTTGCTATATTCCAGTGATGTATAGTAAAAATAAAAAGAATTAGGTAGTTGTACCTATTTAATAAAAAAAATTAAGTACATGTTTGGTATAGTAAAAATAAAAATAAAACGTATTAGGTACTTGTACCTATTTAATAAAAAAAATTAAGTACATATTTCGAATACTCACTTTTTTAATTAATATTTGTGCCTTTACATAATTTACACGGAAATAACTATGGTCTGGTAACCAGTACCAGTGAAAAAGTACATTACTATAATATATAAGTAGTGTTCACATCGGTTCACTTTCGTATGTTATTTATTCAGAAAAATTTTACTTGAAACGTCAATATTAGTGAACCATTAAAAAGTCTTGGTAATAAGCAACATAAATTATCCGTGTAATTAATTAATTTGGACAGAAATTAACTTGGATATAATTTAGACAATGCAATAAATCGTTTTATCATTTTTTTTTGGAATTATCGTTACAACACTATTCAATATCTGAATAGGTATTGTAGTTAAGTGTTACAAAAACAAAATAATATCACAGGATATAGGATTACTAGAAAGATAGTTTAGGTATGTCAAAATGAGGCGATAGCCGCCTTTGATACTCTACGACTCATATCGGAGCGGACAATGTGAACACACCTATTTCATTCTTGTCCCTATATCGGATCGCTTGAACTGATTTCGTATCGGATGATAAGTGTTACTCAAGAAATTCTGTCGCCAGAATTTACGACTGATAATAATTTTAGAAGAAAATAGTTCGTCGGTTAACGCTCGTTTGATTAGTTTCCGAGTAAGGTATAGAATCGTTAACATGAATTTACGATTTCGATAAAACGTTGGCATTCAGGAGTTGGCGCTTTAATTACATTGTAATTAATTTGAATGCATGAAACTATGAACATAGGGTACTAAATTGATTAGTGCAAATACTATAGTAGTTTGGTACAAAATTGGTTAATGCAAATGCCACATAGCAATGATGTTCTGGTGAAAGGAATGCGACGCTGAAAATACAGGCCAGAAAGTCCAATGCGAGTTTCTCAGGGAGGTCCAGATGCTTGCGTCCGTAGGTGATTACCGTTTGATCCCTACACCCCCTGAGTGGTGCTTTAACAAAAAGGAGCAGTAGAACTTGTGCTAGGTTCACACGAAGAAATGCTGCCTCCACACCTGGTAATCAGCCGCCAAGCAGTGGTGCACTCGCATAGCTGCTCCACTGGAAGGGTGTGTGTGCCGGTGAAATAACATGCGCATGAGTAAGTAAGATCCCCGTCGTTGCGTCTGTCTGAAACTTGGGTATTCGTATACTTCAGTCAGAGGGCCACTTTAGGCAGTCTATTGAAGTTTTTATGGGCGGAGGTGACCATTTAACATCAGGTGGGCCTTCAGTTCGTCCCGTTAATGAAATAAAATGAGTTTTTGGGATGCATTTTAATGCAAAATTGATTTATTGTCTAAGTAAATTAGAAGTTTATCACCTCTCTCTAGCCTCAAAGGTTTGCTGGAAGTGAACTCTTTTTAGGGTTAAGCTCGCCTTTGTACATACTTTTTGTTTTTAGTTTATGTTTCCTTTTATTTTATTATTTTCATGTGTGTGTGTGTACAATAAAGAATTACAGAATTACAGAAGTTTTATTACAAGATTAAATCGGTTGACAACCGACTGTGTTAACTGCACAAGTTGCAGAACTTTAATAAAACACCAGTAGCTTGTCATAAATATGTTATTTATTTAAAACATCATAATAATTACTCGCTTTACAAATGAAATGCCAAAAATGTTGACAACAAGATCGTAAATTACCTAGGTACCTTAAATTATTAATACTTCAATAAGTACAATACATTAGTCTAGGCTTAGTTTAAATTGACAGAGGTTTAGATAGAGGAACGATCTCAATGAGTATACAACTAGAGACGATATTAACTGAATCCTTTACCACAGATAAATAATTTCGTTGAAAGATGTTCGTTGCGTTGTTAAACCAATGTTGCTGTTGTTTTTAGAGACCAACCATCGGTCAATGTCTTAAGTGTATACAAATGGTGAAGATCATCTTTCTGCCCAATTAAAAATGTAATGAGCTCTCATTATTAATTTGCAAATGTGGTCTAATTAGTATTTTTAGGTACTGACTCAAGCTGGTTGATCGATATGTTTTTCCAAAATTAATGGATAATTATCGATCAATAGTTATGAAATTATAATATGTTAAGTTTGAGTTAAATTAAATTACGAAGATTTTCTTAAAGTATGCTAAGGTTATGTGTAGCCAACTTTTTTAAATCAATTTTAAATGTCAAAAACAAAAGAATATGAAACCTACAAATTCTACATTATCATCTCTAGTTTGTATTCCAATGGTTCGTTTCAACACAAATTATATGAAAATAACAAAAAAAACCTAGGAACCTTAACATTTGGACGAAATAACTCAATAGGTTTAGCAAATCATGATGTGCCTAGTTGCGGGTGGGTTGCGTTTCGGTTGCGATTGCGCGGCGGTCGCGTACCGGTCAGCGGCGGCGGCCGAAGCGGAGGAAGGAGTGCACCACGTCCTGCCTCTTCATACCCGAGTCCAGGAGCTGTGGGTAGTCGCGGACCAGAGCTGAGGACAAAATACATAGTCAATAACATTACCAACCACTATCACCCTAGGATTTCCCCGTTACAAGGTGGCATGGACACACTAACACAATAACAAAAACCACACGTATGTTTGCCCCCTGGAACTCCTCGCTTTGCAGGCAGGGGTCCTACCGGCTAAGCTACCGGCTACCTAGTATGAGGAAGCGGTAGAGAAGAGAATTTAGGATGAATTTATCTTGTTACCTGAAGAAACCTGAAGATATCTTGAAGAGATGAAAAGAGCAAGTCCCAAAGTTAGCAGGGACTATTTAAATTCTTTAGATCATAGGCTGGTGTTGCAGATAGCCATGAGCGAAGATGACCACTTTCCATCAGGAGGCCCGTAAGATTGGCAGCCCAGAACACTTATTTAATGTGTGTGTCTCTCTCTGTGTGTGTATGTTTGTTACTCTTTCACGCTCAAACGGCTCAACAGATTTGGATGTAATTCGATACCGGATAGCTTGATATCCTGGGTTAACACATAGCCTACTTTTGATCCCGGAAAACGGAAGGAACACCGCGGGGCGCAGCTAGTTTATAACCTATAATATAATTAAACAGACTGATACGATACGGAGAGTGTATGTACTCAACAGATTGCATCGAAACTAAAAGTAAGATCGTAGCTAAAATTGAGATCAAACTATTAAGTATATATTGTATTTGAGGTTCAACGTCTGGTAGGGTTGAAGGTTGCTGACCTCGGCGCCAACGCCGCGCTGTGGTCTGATCAACAAGGGTTAGTATGCTTGCCTTGGTATTCAGGAACTTGCTCGCCGGCAGCCTCAGCATACAGCTCCAGGAAGGTGTTGAGGGCGGCACAGAAGCGCGCGGCCCTCGGGTCATCGTCGCCTGCGCCTGCGCACAGCTGCGCCGGCGCCGCCCTCGCGCTCGCCACCAGCGCTACGATCGCGCACACGCAAGCCAGGCGGTAGCACTCGTTTCTGGAACAAGTAATGAAAAATTTAAAAATTAAAGATATTCACAGTAATTACAAGTAATAAGGATAAGCTTTTTTCTTAAATTTTGTATGAATCATCTTGGACTGAAAAAACAAACTTCATGCTCACTACACAAGTGTGTCCCGGCCGGGAATCGAACCCATCCCGAGTTCGATTCCCTCGGTAGTGCAGGGCTCCTACCAATTAAAGCACGGAGCCGTATTGGTGTCAATCGCGTGACAAACAAAATATGTACCTACATCTTTTTTGTGCCACTTCAAAGATTCTAGAATCTTTGAAGTGGCACAAAAAAGATTAATGATTTGAAGAGCATTCGTCACGGGAATTAATGCGGGTGGGGCAAATTTTGCGATTCAATAATGAAATAAATTTGAATTTAAATTAATTGCAGCAAATACAACATTGAAAAGTTCCTGTATAATAAAGATTCCCAACCATCATACCATAACATAACATAGCGGCGAACAAGCATACGTGTTTAAATAAACTGATAGCGCCCCGTGGGATTTCATGTTTGGGACTCCAAAACTACCTACCAACCATAAAACTACTAGTAATAAACTTGAACCAGCCTCTAAAGTTCCCACTGTAGGGACATCCTAGTCTAAACAAGTAAACGGGCTTTGATCTACAACGGGAGCCCAATCCAGATCGTGACGTGATTTCTTTCGAAGTTTTAGTTTTAGGACATGCCAGTTTACTTATGTTTTCCTCGATCGTTTCGTGGAGGAAAATTATGCGTTACGCACACATAAAATTGAAATGAAAATATCAAAACAAAACTCATTGGTGGTCCCCCGGGTGGTGCGAAAAGAGTAGCAGTAGGAATTACTGCCGCATACATCTCAAATTAAAAATCCCTTCTCTCTCATTTACAGAGAGTAGACCGGTGTCTCTGCAGAAGGGAATAAAAGGCTGGTAAGGTCTTAAAAAATAATAAAATACAATTCTCAGCGTTTCCGAATCGCACTTAGTTCGTTCCAATAGCCATCTTTTCATTCCTATCACATTTTAAGTAATCATAAAAAGAGGACAACTAGGTTAATAAAGTTACCGACTTCAATTTGTTTCGTCATTGTGCCTAAGCAGTTAAATTATTGTCGGCCATTTAAAATACAAAGACGAATAAAGCCTAAGGCCACGAGTTATCACATCGCTCGTAAATTGGACACGTCCACAAACTTTCATTTTGATTAGCTCGCGACTGATTTACAGCTTTTTGATACTTTAAGATGACAATACAAAGCTCAATGAAAACGTTGTTTATGCTTAGGAACAGGGGGCTTCCAGTGGCTCGCGTTTCTAGGTGAGCCCTTTCAGTCCCTACACGTACCACCTGGGTAGTGCCAAAGGAACAACTGAAGCAATTGTACTTGTACTAAGTTCGTCTTGCGAAGTACTGCCTTCACACCTGCTAATCTGCCTCTAAGCAGTGCACTCGTATTGCCGTGTTCCGGTGGAAGGGTTTGGGCGCTGGCGCGGAAATAATTAAAGTTCTGTGCCGCAGGTGGCATGGAGGGGTTAAGCGCGATTCGTAACACAAGAATTTTCGAATTCAAATTCAAGGAATTATAATATATCTTGTATTGTATAATCAAAGATTTTCATTGATTCTGAATCTTTTATTAAATAAATATACCAACAATTACACATATTTCGTATAAAGTCCAGCTTAGAAAGCTTAGCTTAGTTTTTTCTATTATGCCAACCGATTACAAGCAACACGATCTTCAAAATTAATACATTGGCCCATAGATAAATACCAAAAAACCCCACCAAAACATCGACGATGTAGGTGCTGTTTTCCACCAAAAAACAAACCTCTAAAAAACATTGTTTACATCTTCCTCTTTTACATTTCGTCCGCATCTGCGCAACTCGTAATACATTTAAACTCAGTTTAGTGTTATTACGAACTTTTAGTCCTTTATTGCTGTTTCACGAGTTTTTCCCTCACGTGTGGGTGAGCAGTGGGTACCTACTGATGTAGTGACTACTTCAAATTATAGAGGTTCTTTCCTTGTTTTTGATACAGACTACAAATTTTACCCATAAAGTAAAAATGGCCGACACACTTGGCGGGAAAAATTCAATCAGCATCAATGCGAATGTTTATTGTATTAACAAACCAGTTTTTTGATAAAAGTATAATTCTAAGAACAGTA
This sequence comes from Aplocera efformata, assembly GCA_921293045.1. Taxonomy (NCBI): domain Eukaryota; kingdom Metazoa; phylum Arthropoda; class Insecta; order Lepidoptera; family Geometridae; genus Aplocera; species Aplocera efformata. The sequence goes on from OV121057.1 coordinate 9,070,426, forward strand.
GAACTAACTTGCCGTGATTGGAATCATTGGAAAAGTATTGTATTTCCAGTTTTTGTGTATGCCGGTGAAATTACTGGCACATATTAGACGCGCCATCTTCCTTTACGTTGCAGGATGATGGGTAGTAGACGAACTAAGTAGACCACGGAGATCTTTGGATGAGCCATCAGTATTTTTATCACTCAATACACATAAAATAATATAGTAGTAGGTAAATGTATAAGATTGTAAATAATTTGTAACCTAATGGTTCGACAAAATTATTTTGCTCATAAAATTAATTGTTACAATAGCGCAATACAAAATTACAACATCTGATATACCATGTTTGTTGCAAAATAATTATTTATACTTCTATTTCGTGATAAAATATCTGACACCAGGTTTGGTCTCATATTCGGAAGAGATAAAATTAATAATCGTAATACATAAAACACAAAAATTGTTTCTACCTATGTTCGTTATATATTTTGAAACCATTCATTAGAAATAGGATGGTTTTAGACAACACCGTACCAGACTCTAATATTCCCACTGCAGGGACACCGGCCTACTCTCGATAATTGAGAGTGAATGGGCTTTGATCTACCACGGGAGCCCAATCCGGATTAGTAGATGTCACATGTCTTCGAATTTATGGTTCTAAGACATGCCGGTTTCCTCACGATGTTTTCCTTCACCGTTTCGAGAACGTGGTAGACAACTAAAACAATTCATTAGGCACAAGATGTACTTCTTTAAAGTAACATACGCCGATAGAAAGAATCCGCATTGAATTTTATTTATTCAAGTTATTTATTGCAATGCGGCCAAAACTATCAGTTTCCAACAATCGTGAACAACCTTTTTACCGCTTCAAAACATATCGATGCTCGTCTCGGATTTCATTTCAAAGGGCGCGAGCTCTTTTGTTGCCTTTGCGATCACGTTTCTGTTATAACGAGGGAACTGAAGTAGTTCCCTATTGGCAGTACAGTCAGCAACGTAAGCTGTTGATCGCCTTGAGATCTATTGCAGATTCTTGAAAATTTTGCCTCTTATTTTGTATTCTGTTATTTAGCACATATACCATTGATGACAGCAGGTTCGTTCTCGATGTGGTCAGTGAGTGGCTGAGACGTTACGAGACGAGGCGGCGTGTAGATGACATATTGGGAAAAGATGCTGTTTTAAGGTTCCGTACCTACTAAGTCTTAAACTAAACTAATACATCCCTGTTACCTATAACATCTGTCTGTTCTAAATTTAAAAGACTGTATGGTATAAATCCTTATTACGTAGTCAATTTTTCACAAGCATATGTGCTATATTATGATATGAATGAGCATATAACAAAAATTAAAAAAAAAATCATATAACGGGGGGTACGGATCTTTCAATCTGCGAGTCAAAATCACACTTGAGCCGGTTTTTTATTTCCATTAATATTTGATAGTCAATAAACTTCTTTTTTCCGTTTAAGTTGTTTCATTATCGTCACTTAATTGGGGTCGACACAATATTTATTTCCCACAAAAATCTTAAAAAATACAAAGTATATGTATAAATTTAAAATATCTGTAAAATTTATGTCTACAATGATGGATAATCCAGTTTTGATGAACAGTATCACCAGGGGATTGGCAGTTTGTTCGACTATGATAGCCGATTACCATAAATTCGCTAATTTGCATAAAGTAACCGTGCCTCCCTTATAGGACTGTTATACTGCTTATAATTTCGATATTTTATTTGAATTGACACTTAAAGTTTGGAGTGGGGTGGAGGAAAAATTTAACAGTAGGTATAGAAAGCCTAGACCTATAGGAATAAAAATAAACTCGCTGTGCCCACTACCACTACCTACTTAGACAACAAAGGTTGGGCTCCAAATTCTTTTAAAGGTCAATGTTTACGATTTTAACAAAATTCCTAAAGAAATTCTATTACTGTTAATAAATAAACTTGAATTTTTTACCAAACGTAAACTTGTTTCAACATTAAAACAAATAACTCGGTAATGATCTTGCTCCACTCTAGACGCAGGACCATATTCGCGAATATGTAATACTGTATTGTAGTAGACAGTATTACATATTCGCGTAATACTGTCTACTACAAGACAGCCAAAATCATGAAAACTGTAATTTGACTTATCTGTGTGCATGCAATGTGCCTAAGGAGTTCCTGTGACACGTTACATGCTCACGAATATGTTTACTTGTGTTTGTAAAATTTGACGTGTCCAAACGATACTTGAGATGTAAAGGAATGTGTTTGAGTTTTTAAGTGGCTGTTTTGTGTGAACTAACAACTGTATGAGAAGGGGTGATAGTGGCTAGACCGAGCAATAAGCTACGAAACGAATTTCATGGTACTTTCGCTTTAAGATCAATTCCCTTAAGAAGACACATCTGGTAAAAGGTAGAAATCAGGTTCTTCAATACGAAATTAATTTTTCATTTTATGAATGTTACGGGCATGTCTGACGGCCCACCTGATAAGCGGTTACTGCAGTCCATAAACAGCAGTAAATTAACTCCAGTCCTACTCTATCGAAGTATAAGAAGACCCAAGTCGCATCGCCTCACCGTCTGTGAGTAAATAGGTACATTTCTTCTATTTGTGTCGCCAGACGACCATCGCATCTGTGTTTTGTCCCGGGAATGCGTTCATTCGCTTTCTATTTTATTGGCCTCATTGTTTCTAATATTGTCTAAGTTGCTCACTAATTAACAAACATACAACTTGCTTGCAGTTGTATTGCTTGTTTGTTGTCGAGGTGTGCAATCTTTAGTTGTTTCGAGACTTTAACTACGTATAGTACTTAGTTTAGTATTTTTTTATTGATAATTACGACCTGGTTTTGCTCGGTCGTAATACAATTCCGTAGAACATCATTTTGTTCTATCTCGTAATGTTAAGCCAGCATTAACAATGTAAGCGCCCAAAAAGATGTTTATTTTTACGACCAAAAACTTAAATTATTGACGGTTTTCAAACCGTATCAAAATCCGTTGCGTGGTTTAGGAGGAGTTAGGATAAACAGACTGACGCGGAAACCGACTTTTGTCTGTACTACTCGTATACTAGCTACTATACATACTAGCTGGCCCGACATTTGTTTTCCTGTTTTCATTCACAGTTTAACAATCAGCTGTGAAATTAAGAAAAACAAAGGTCAAAAATTTAAAATGTAGTTACAGGCTTTCTTAATTATTTTACTTTTCCCGTAAAGTTCCAGTTTTACTGTCAGGTAAAGGTTGATTTTCATCACAACGAAACAACGCGGTAATAAATTTACAGCAATTTGAACGTTTGAGGAAAATAGCTGCACCCAAAGATCCAAATCAAACACCAAATATCTAGTGAACAGAGTGTTGGAATTTAGGGTCTCGCATTCCCAACCCCTCAGACGTGTAATATAAAATATATTGGCTCTGAAACGCCTAACTAAACCAAATTACGCATTCAAAACCACTTGTGATGTTATTGTGGTGATATACAAAACGAAAGGATAAATTCAGCTTAGTGGGTGTAGAGCTAAGAAATACCTAGATATTGCAGTCTATGGTTCATAAACATATTTGGTGGAACTTAGTAGTGCTCGCATTACCGTGTTCCGGTGGAAGGGCGTGTGTGCCCGGGAAATCAGATGCGTTGTACGTAGTTTGTACTGGGACATAAAAGATGGATGCAATTTACACTGGGAGTTTCGTGGTACCAATTTATTTCTTGTAATTTATCGCTTTCAACAAGGCAATTTTAGTAATGAAAACTTTCAAAACTATTATGATAACATTTATCGTGTTACCGAGATTTGTTTTTGAGAGTAGCCGACTGTTTTTTGCTAGTAGCTCAGCTTTTTGTGCCTCTGCACCGAACTTGAACTCGAAAAATAATGAATACCTATTTTCTTATTAGCTATGTACCAAGAAATACCCGTACAATGAAACGAAATACCCTTGTAAGACAACAAAAGCTTGAAATTAATAATATCATTGTTAAACATTTTCTGCGAGTCGGATTAGCGGTTTCTCAGCTTGTTTACAGATTTGCGGTGAAAGCGGCTTAGGCTGGACCGTATTAAGCATCTACTTGATTCATTCTTAGTAGACGGAAAAGTAATTCTTATATTACAAGTCTTCATCAAGTTGACAATATTTTGATGTACCAATTTCTATGGAAATGAGAGATTTATTTTATGTTGGAAACCCTAAAAGTTGCAGTTTCAGCAACACCCAAATCCCGAGCTTCAAGCTCACAGTGTGCCCTGGCCGCGAATCGAATTCGGGATCCTCGTTTCGAAGGATTCCACCAACTAATGCTGATAGGCACCGCGTTGGCAACACCTCAAATGTTTCTAGCGTCTATAGGCGACGGTAGCCACTTACCATCAGGTGGGCCGTTAGCTTGTGTGCCTCATCATTCACATAAAAAAAATAAAAAAAAAAAACTAAACTAGCCAGCCAAATAATTTATACCACTTTTTAAAATACTCTTATTGACCGAGTAGCGACATTTTTTTCCTAGTCAACAATTTACAATAATTAGCGAATCTTTTTCTGATATCCTGTTACAAAGACAATGACCTAAAGATGCTGGGTGCATTTATGATTCACAAGATAAAAATGCACGCAGATTTAATATGAATCACCTGAAGATCCTTTCTCTGAATGAGTAAACATGCTTAAAGTTGGTAATCCCTCTTTCTTAAGGCCGTAAGAAATACCCAATAGCTATGACACAAAAAATGAAAAGTTAATATACTGTTTGTCAGAAAGTTGTTTGTGTTGTACCCTGTTCGGACCGGGGACCCTATCTTATATTTCTGGTGTCCCTGTAACATCTTATATTATACAATATAAGCCCTACATTATATAGCTTATGTAAAAGGATTTAGCTAGATATAAGCCTATATGATCATCAAAAATATAATATTACCGCCGTCTAATGTGTCTACTCTCTATCCTATCCATCCAAAGGTTGCATGGAAGAGATCACTTTTCGTGATAATGCCGCCCATTGTGCATCTACCAAATTGTTGTCTGTTTATGTAATTTGTTTGTAATTGTTTTTTCTTTCTGGTGTGTAATAAAGAGTATATCTATCTATCTATATTACCAAAGAATAATCACTTTTAATGCATTAATTCTTTTGATATCAAATTTGAGAACTAAATTTAAAAAAATGATTAATATTGTGTCGAATAAAAATATTTTTTTAAAGTGTTCTCGAAAGATTACTTTTTTATATTTATTCCCTTATTTCTTCCTGTGTATATATTCTCTCCTAAGTACCTATAGTACATTTATATTTAATACAAATTTATATTTGGACGCATTGGACACTACCAAACTAACAAGAACCATCTAAACACTTAGAAAAATTCTCTAAATGAAAATAACAATAAAAATAATGTGTATTCTAATGAGAATCTCCTCATTTTTGAGGTCGTTATTTTTGTAATTAATTTCAATTAACGCCTGTAATGATTTACTCGACGAAAACTTACTTGTTCTTACTTGTGAAAAAATAGGGTAGGTTTAAACTTTAATTAAATTATACCTTACTCCACTCTAAAACGGTGTAAAGCTAATATCCGGATTCAATCAGTCGATAGTCTGTGGACTCATCGACAGACTCATCTACAATCTGTGGTAGGATTACCACAGACTGTAGATGAGTCAAAAGTTCGTCACGTCGCGCTGTTAATCTTGATTGTGTTAATTTCCGTATCAGCCTTTAATGTACTACAGGGACATCGGCCTACTCTAGATAATTGACAGTGAATGAGCTTTAGTCTACAACGGAAGCTCAATCCGGATTGGTAGATGTCACATGTCTTCGAGTTTTACAACATCAATTTTTCAAGTGAAATATTCTTGGGTTTGAACCAGTGACCTCCAGATTGAATGTCGGCTTCTGTACCCCTGGGGCACCACGCTCACAGTAGACTCTCTAGAGTAATTTATTAGCATTTAATAAAAGCTGTCATCTCATATCAGGCAGTTTTTATTCACCCCGCGGCCGCATTTTGTGAACTTCTCGATAAGGAAAGAGCAGAATACGTAATGCGACATTAAATTGTACGTAATGGGTTCAGCGTACAATTAATTATAGTCTCTGTAACAAAACATTATCGGTCCGGAGATACTGGCCTACTCTCGTTAAACAAGAGTAAACTGAATGTTATCGATATCAGGGGAGTCGGTAAAGTAGGCAATGTACTCAATTTTTTGTTTTTCCATGCGTGTTTCTTTTTTATGAGTGAGTGGTGTCTCAGATTCTGCCATTACACCTGTCTGTCACTGTCACTCATCATTAAATCACATATAAAAGGATAATTAAATAAGCTTTTAAAAATCTAGCGTCTTTAGGTCATCACATTTAATATTTATAATATAAATATCTGCCTACTTCTCCGGCATATTATTGGTAGCCGTGCCCAATCAAATTGACACACATTAACAAATGAATTAAATTTAATTCAACCCGTCACCCGTAAAGTGTAATGCTATCTTTGAGTGATGGCCAATAATTCATTTAGAGTCATATCGCTCGATGTTCCTAAAATATATTTATTACATCTCGATAACAATCATAATATTACTAGTCAGATACTTTTGAAAATAAATCTTAACTTGTCAAGCTTTGTCTTCCTTTACGTATTCTTATTTATATGAGAACCGTAAAAAAATATATTACTTACAAATAGTACTTCGACATTGAAATACCTCCAAACAAATTAAGTTCACTTCACTTCACAAACCAGTAAATACGGAAACCGGAAATGTAGCCATCATTAATTTTCATCACCGAGTTTTAAGATCACCATCCTCAAAAAAGGAACACACGGTAGAATAGATCTAAATCCATCGCAAGCTATTTCGGAACCACAAATAAAATAGAACAATCAACGAATTTTCTCTACCGTATCGATAGCTATCGGTTGAATGACTGAACATCCAAAGCACGCAACAAAACGACGCAAATTGACATTGAATTAGATATAAATCTTTCTAGGGACAATGTAACAAATGAAACTGAATTTTAAACTATCATTGTATTGGTATAACTCAAAAGTATGGCCATCTGTTGCGAGCACGTATTGATTACTGAAGGCTGGTTAGGGATACTCATCAATTTAGCTCTTCTGAGAAATGAGAGATGCACTTCGATTCGATGACTTGACTAATTTTTTTTCGGCTGTCTTATGTTTCTTTGTGCCTTTTCACAACGCAAAGATCACTAGATTAATTAAATGTTCCTTAATTATTTGTTGTCAGTTCTCACTGTCAGTGGACTTTGTTGTCAGTGGACTTAATAATTTGCAACCTTCGGTTTGCAAAATTATTAAGTCCCAAGTTATGACTTTCTTTTCGATTTAGAAAAACTGATTGCAGTTAGGTACAGTTATCATTTAGCTCAACAAAACATTATAATAAAAACATGTTAATGAAAAAACTTGTTTAAAATATGGTTTTGTTTACAAGAGTAGCGTAAAATCATTTAAGATTTAATTTCACTAGAGTACCTTCTATATACCTATACATATTCTTAAAATCTGTAAATTGTATGCATACCTATATATATTCCTAAAATCTACAATTTACTTAAAGATATATTCATAATTTCAATATCCTTGGATATAATCATATTTCTCAATATCGTGACTCGAATTCGCGCATATAAATGTCTATTGTTTAACTTTACAGCTATTATATAATCCGATAAACTTTCAATAACTTTCGATAAACATAAACTATCGATAAAAGCCCACACAGTATCTAACAACACTAATGTGTGTACGTGCAAATTTGCACGCAAACATTACGAGACAAAAAAATAACCATTGAAAATTTAAAGATGTTTGTTCTTTCGAATTAGCTAAACTTAGTTAAAAGAATCTCGTAAATACAAACATAATTAAAAAAGTAAAGATTCAGGTTATGTCTAAGAGTTTAACGAAAACAAAGTCACCATTTACTTTTGATTTGGCCACAAGTTCCCTGTTTTACATCTGATAATCTTAAACGCTTAATTTTCTAAAACAAAGACCCGTAAAAAAGTAAGCCTCTTTGGGGAGATTTCATCCATACCCTCATTTTCTTTTAATGACAAAAAATAAATGATAAACATTAAAAGCGAATTTCTCTACTTAGGTATAACGCTTAACGCTTTACTGTCATAAATAGTTCATAAACGTCACTTTATATTTTGAAGATTGTGACGTAGGTAAAAAATTACATCACGAAACAAACAGAACAGTCAAAGAACTCACAGAAGTGTCAAATGCACAAGTTGAACGATGCTAGTCCAATTTTACCCTGTAATCTACTGCACTGTCTCGGACAGTTAACTCTTTAATTGCTGCACGCTGCGGTCACCGCTCTAATTGATATGTAACACTAGAATTCAGAAGATTGGCTTGAGGAATACAAGACCGCCGTGCGCTATGTTTACCAGCTCGTTCCTTAAGAACTTCCAAAGATACTTAATAATAGATGCTCTTGCAGATTCCCGTCACGGCATACGAATCTATTTTACTGCCAAGATGTACCAACAGATGTTTATTGATTTAATCTTAAGTAAGAAACATGTATAACATGTTGTTTTAGGCACCATAGCAAAGAATACCATTTGTCATGTCTACGATCTAACGAACCTACAAGGTGAAAAGTGACTCATAAAGACCTTACCCTGTAGGCAAAATGGAGTAATTTTAGTCTTTTGGAAAATATTATACTAGGATTCGCTGATATTCGACGTTATCATGTTTTATCCTAACTGTCGGATTATGAATTATTTTATACGCTGAATTATTCGTGGCAATGAATCCTGAGTCGTTGCTAACTTAAACAGCGACAGGCATATTTTTCATTTAAGACTTATCGTAAAATTTAGCTTTATACATATACAAATATAATACAATATAATAATAATACATATATAAATTTCGTCCTTACATTTGGCATCAAAGTTATATTTGCTTTCCCTAATACAGAAGGGATATTGTCCAAATATATTCTCATTATGTTTGGCATATGTATTTATCTTTTGAAAGGTACCCTTATCTGTTTGATTCACGAGCTTAAATTTTAATTGTTTGGCATATGCTTCTAATGTAAACCTCTCGATTTCAACAAGTCTCTTTGGACTTCTACCGTTCTATTTCCGATGTCGCTTCAAACCTAAAACACAAAGCAAAAAAAAGAAAACGATTTCTGGACAATCAGTAACTTTAAGAGAGCGTACACACTGAGTATTTTTGCTACAAAAATGTAAGAGTGTAGTACCACGTTCTCAAAAAGATGGCGAAAGAAAACATTTTGAAGAAATTGGTATACCTAGTACCAAACACGATTGTCAATTCTGATTGTCACTCTCACTTGTCAAGAGTAAGCCGGTGACCCTGCAGCGGGAACATTAAAGGCAGATATACCTAACATTAAGAGGGAGTGCTTTACCTCCTGATTTAAAACCTCTGTTTTCCTATAACGAATACTAGAGAAGGCAAGAATGATTTGCAATAGAAACCCAGACATTTAATTTAGTTAACATTGTTGATACACCTGTCCAATAAGGTTGCATCTGATTTAGAATTCGGTTCGACAGCGGCTGCGATTTGTTACGATTATATAGACAGGTGGGTATTGCGCGCCATTCGTCTTAGAAACCTATTCCCTTGAATTTGTTTATGTCGAGGAAAGCCTTCGATGGCCAGTATGTGGGCGAATTAAATAAGCCGACGATGTGCGCTTTGGCCTTGCACACTTATTTTAAGATATCCATAATAAAACGTTCTGTGAAAATTTCAACCCACTACGGCTTATAGTAAAAGCAGACAGGCATGTTTTTTGATAAGAGACTCTAATAAAAGGATTCAGCCTTCCGGGTTAAGATGGCGTTGGCGACAGATTTCACTCTTCAACCCGCATACTTTGGCATGAGATAAAGGACTCTCCACAACGCCATATTACATTTATAACACATTTTGCAGCATAATAAAGAAATATACGTATCTTCTAAGCTCTGACAAAGTTCTGCCTGTTATTTAAAACACGAAAAACATACGCTTTAAAAACATAAAATTTTTACATTGACCTTTAAAAATATTATGTTTGAAATGTAAATTTCCGAGGTAGGCTCGGATTAGCAATTTGCTTATTACAAAATGGTCAAAAGAGAAATCACGACAGTCCGGATAGTAATTAACATTTTAATTATATTTTTTACACTAGCAACCTAGGAAATTACCCACTTAGCCTAACAAAACTATTTATACTGTTTTTGGGGAAAAGCCAAGATATTCGATATTTTAACTACGATATTTTACAGGGACTTTTAAATTAACTGAGTTCTACTTCTTCTTTCGTGTGAGTAGCTAGCTCTGGTGTCGGAGATTTCAAGAGATACGAAAGCCTCCGACATTGATTATCGACTAGTAGGACCAACCTCTTCACGTGCCGAAGAACGGACGCGCTCTGTTCAACTGCAACGAAATGATCACCCATCCAAGTACTGACTGGGCGGAAAGTTGCTTAACTTAGATGATTTGTTAAAAAAAAAAACAGCTAAAAAAATCTTCCCCATGAACGATGGTTGACGGAAAGAATCGATAATATTATGTGCATCACTAAATCCGCTTAGAGGAATTTTGCTAGTTATTTCGGACAAAAACGAACACCGTGAATGTCTGTTCTTGTGGCTATATAATTATTATAATTAGTTTGGCTCTTCGCCGTATACCAAAAAGTCTGGATGAGGCACAATACAGGTGGTTTGAACTTTACCGTTGGGCCAAAAAATAACCAAATGCATTCTACTTTTTAAATCTACATTTTTTTTAATTATTTGTAACTAAAGTAAAAGTATATCTAATCAAGTCAATGGAATGTTCAATTGGAATGTCAAGATATTACAGAAAATGTTTTATTAAGATTATTATGGAAGGTCGAATAGGGGTTAAACAAGCGCTAAACTTAGTTTTAAAAACGCATACTCTAGTAGGAACTTAATATTAATTTAAAAAAGTTGACGTTTCGAAGTAATTTTAAGAATTCATCGGAAATTAAGATTTTAGAGTTCGACTTTGAAAAGCCTACATACTACAAAGTATTATCCTAACTATCTATTACACACTACGCTATTCTGCAAAACATTTATTAAGCTAAAAATTGGGATGCCACCAACTTTTTAGTCACCATTTACACTGTGAAAGTAATTAATGACCAGTATAATTAACTGGGCTGTGCGGCGTGCGCTTGCATAATTTGAAATCCATCATGGCCGCCGAACTGTCAACTGTCAGTTTTTGGACCGTCGCAGACTCCTAATCAGATTTCGCGCTAATTTAACTGAATGCGGCCCTAATTGTGAAAATAAATGCAAATGCTGCAATCAAAGCTGGCTTCTGGATGAGGAAATTATTTACGCATACAGTCTGAGTGAAATATTTCAGTATAAACTAAATTTAAATACGTACCAAACACGTAGCAAATAATAATAACAAAATCTGCATGGATGTCAGTGAAAGAAGAGAGTTCTTAAAAGTTTGGGTAATAGGTATGTTACAATATCGGCTTCGACTATCACCTCATTTGACGATGGATTACTACATAGCGCGTGTTATTTTTGTCGTGTCCAAACGATACGATCTAAAGGAATAAACTAGGTTGAGTTTGAGTTTTCAAATCTAGTGTGTAGAAAATGGTTCTTTCTATATTCGATGGTTCTTCCCCATGGAGGGTCGGATAGGGTTTGAACAAGTGCTCAAGTTAGTAATGAGAACACATGATCTTGTAGTTATACATATTTATTTTAAAAAAGTGACGTTTTCGAGTAGTTTTTAAAGAATTCAATGGAAACTTTATTTCCGCGATCTTAAAATGTTATTAACAAATCTTTCCAACAATTTTAAATGTCTTCACCGTATTCTAAGCTGTAGTCTTGGTGTACAAAATATATGGTAAGTCACTTACCCGACATCAATTACTGGTCGCATCACTTTCTGCCATCTAGCTCACAACGTGTTTGGAATTTAGCGCGTCACGCTTCATAATTATGAATACCTGATCACACTGTTCGTGCCCTACCAGGTTTTCATGTCTTTTAATTACCATGCATATCCAAATTAGTGCAGGGCACTAAAATTCTTTGCATCGCAAGTGGCATGCAAATTTACGAGTAAAAATCCATGACACAAAATTTTTCTGCGCTTTGCAGTCAAGGTTACCTTAGCTAGCAAACCTCTATTATCTGTGATATAACAATAATTTATAACTCAAAATTTCAGACAGAATTTTACAAATGTTTATACAATATATCCGAAAAAAAGAATATATCTGAAAATGCTTTTTTTTTTGGCAAGTAATACATTTCAACAACGTTAATTAATTCTGCTCAGACCGTATTTACCGAGTTTTGTTACTTTATAGCTAAACTCAACACATTTACTAAGCTGAAAATGTGTTACGTTTAGCTAGAAAATTATTACAACATAAACTATGAACAGAATAATTACATAGACATCTCAAAGGATAAATTGAAATTATCTGTGAAATTAATCTCTTGCCCAAGGGTTGTGGGGTCAAAAAGTCAATTATAACCGTTTATGGACGAGCCACGGGAACAAAGGGGCTGATTAATATCTACACGTCGAAATAAATAGAACAGGTAGATATGGTTATCTATAAAGCCATGGAAGTGAATTAGTGAAACCACGTGATACGTCTGTGTGTTAGTACACAATCGTATCACGCTTCAGAATTATATAACTCCTTGAACTTTCCGATGTTTACCCTCTGTATTTATTACCCTCCTTAAATTTAAATTTATTTGAAAAAATCATTATTAGTTTTACATATTATTTGATAATTTATTTATCTTTACTATATTTACTTTGACCTTTTTGTTTGTAACTTATTTTAATGTTTTTGTATAAATTATCTCTACTGTGTCTATAACAAAGTCGCTCTCGGTTTCTGTCTGTCTGCTTATCCGATAATTCCTCCTAAACCACGCCACGGATTCTGATGCAATTTCCTCTATCATTTTGATTATTTTTCACGGAAGGTTTGATAATGTATGCGTATTATAGTGGAGAAAAGCCGATAATTTCAATGATTTGATGTCGTAAAAACCATATTTTAGGCTTACATTGCCAATGCTGGCGAAACCTTACGAGATAGATCAAAATGATGTACTACGTAGTTGAATTACGACCTACGTCACACACACCGTACAACCGTGCGAAGCCGGGGCGGGTCGCTGGTATTTTATAAATAATGTTTTTTTTAATCCGAGATTAAATAAATAATCGTAATATATTATGATCGTTTCTTATTCATCTCTATAAGTATATGCTTATATACACGCTTATGTCAGTGAAAGGGAAATTACATTTCCGTTGAATTCTTGAAAAAATACGTGAAAACGTCACTTGTTTAAAATAAATATGTACCTACAAGATCACGCTTTCTTCTAAGTTTAGCGCTTGTTCAATATGTATGCTAAGAATAGTTTTATGCTGTACCATAAAATCAATTTCCATGGTAAGTAACATATGAGTACGAATCGAAATACTTGAAAATAAAACGCTAAGGAACAGATGGGAGTACCTCACAATGAATCATCAGTGTGTTTACCTGGTGTTCAAACACTGGCTCCCAGAGGAAATCCCGCCAAGATTGGTTTTGTTTCAATATACCTTATTGTAAACTCGGATGTTGGAAATAATTATTGTTGCTTTAAAATTGAAAAGCTGATGAGGTTGGATGTGTAAGGTTAGTAATTTCATCGGTCCATAGCTGAGTTGATAGCAGTTCTGCGACGTAAGTTGTGGGTTTGATTCTTATTTGTGACAATCGCATTTGAGTGGCAGATTGCCAGGTGTGAAGGTACCGGGCGAACGTTGCACAAGTGCAACTGCTACTATTTGTTGCTCTTTTAGCACCACCCAGGGGGTACGTGTAGGTATTCACTCGGACGCAAGCAACTGGACCCCCAAAAGTCATAAATTAAGATAAAAAACTAATGAAAATTGAAGGAAATTACAAAAACACATACATGGACATTATAATTTTATATTTTCGGTCAATCTTAGTCATTTATATTACTATACTTTAATTTTAAAAGCTGTTTTGACTTCTTTCCTAAAGTACTTGTGAATTTTCCGCGAGACCGGAAATTGTTAATTCAACGTGGCGCGTAGGTAATGTGGAAAAAGCTTAAAAACTCATCAGAACAGTAAAATTCATACCAGTACATCCCAAACTCCCCACAGTTAATCAAGATTTTTATGCCAAAATGGAATAGATCGCTTTTAGCGACAAGGCCGCCCATTTCGCCATCAATCTGTTTTGTATTATTTTTATATGTTATGGTGTACAATAAAGTAATATTGTTATTTTGTGAAGCATTAGCAGCCATTTTTATTGCTTCTTTATATAAATGCGATACCCAGCCAGGCTGTGTGATGAACGTTAAGTTTGTTCTCGGATCTTGGGTGTTGCCACCTGTGATACAGGGTAACCTAGAGGCTATGAATGTGTAAATGTTATTATTTACTTCACAGCCTCCTTTTTACCTTAATTAATTCTATGGCCTTCATCTTGTATCTTATGGTAATTTTAATAACTGCTACGAAAACTTTCCTTCCTTTTAGAACTGTGGTTGAACACAAATTTTAAGATACGACGTTGCATTCAAACGGTATTACGCCGAAAACTCAGGAAGAATTGTGTGAATTCTTGAAGAATTTTTAAGCCTTTGTAAATCTTTATTTACTTATGTTCAAAGTTCACCAGTTTTGTAACCCTTATGCAATAAACTAGGTCATAAATTATAACATTACAACTTTCCAAATCTTGCTGTAAAAGATGATGTGAGATATATATATATTCGGATTGAGCCTTAAGAAACGAAGTTTTTTTTCTGATATAATGGCAACATTAATGCAATTATTTCCGTTTTTTTTTTTTTTTTTTTTCAAATTGTATCACTATCAAAGCTTTCTTATTTTATATTTACAATATGTCGGAATTTTTAAACCGCCCCAAGGGCTCCTCCATGGCTTTTCAACTAGGATAGTCGGGACCGAACGTGCCCTCTGAAGCACGGAAGCGCTCAGTTCAAATGCCACTTAATGGTCACCCATCCAACAGGCCTCTACTAGTAAGCGCCAATGAACCTGATTCTCGGCTTTTCAATAGTAATTATTTCACATATCGCGAATCTTAATCAATATTATAATTGCGAATGTTTGTATGTTCATTTGTTACGCTATTACGCTTTCTATTCAACTGATAATCAGAAAAATTTGCAACCGTCCGTTAAAGACTTTAAAACCATCCGGTTTCATTAGAAAGTCAATAACGCTAAGATTGTTTTAGGCCACTAAAACAATGCATTAGACACAAAATGTATTTCTTTTTTAAGCGTAGCAGCTCACGCCGGGCCCCGGTAATCCAGAAATTAATTGATTGACATTATCTACAAAAGGCAAACGCTACTAGTATATCATTTTAATAACATACAATGTTTTTTGCAAATGACATGACGTGTCTTGTCGATCGCTACAGGCTCGACACAATGCGCTCATTGTGTACTTATTTTTAATTAACTGTATTGTTTAATTATCCGTCCAAAGCATGCAGTTACTCATTAACATAAAATGGTTAGTGAAATTATTTTCTATTATTGAGAATGTGTCTAAATAGTTTAAACCAAAGTGCCTGTTTTCGTCTGTCTATTTCACGGCTAACTTCCTCTAAACTAAGCAACGGTTGCGGTTCTTTTCCCCAGAAAGTATAAAATAGAGAAAAGTCGAAATGAATGTTTTGTAATGATGTTGTAAAAACATATTTTTGGGCGCTTATACTGCTAATGCTGGCCGAACCTTACGAGATAGATCAAAATGGTGTACTACATTTGCATTACGACCTACAGCACTCACTGTACAACCGTACGAAGCCGGGGCGACACGCTATTTTTATTACCCGACTGCTCCAGAAGGAGGCGAGTGTATGTATGTAGCTGGCTTTATAAATTTTAGTTTGAGAGGTGTCGCTAGATTAGTTTTAATTGTGAGACATCTATCTCCGTCTCGGGTGATGGGCACAACGAGATGCGTTAGATTAGGTTTAAGTGCTTAGGTTTTCTCATACTTCGGTCGGGAAGACCTATCGTATTGGTGTTGTTGTGGGTGGAGGTAACCTCTTAACATCAGGTAGGCCATCAGGTCGTCCTGT
The DNA here is from genome assembly GCA_921293045.1 of Aplocera efformata. NCBI lineage: Eukaryota > Metazoa > Arthropoda > Insecta > Lepidoptera > Geometridae > Aplocera > Aplocera efformata. The sequence goes on from OV121057.1 coordinate 9,086,658, forward strand.
CGCTTCAGTATAAAAAAAAATACTTTCGGATAATTTCTTCCAAATACAATGATCGCGGTTCCGTTATGACGTAACTATTTGCTAAGTGAGTCACTAAAGATTTGGGTTGATCTCTAATCGAGGCAAACATAATGTGTGATGTAGTTAGGTAGTAGTAGGTTTGTTCTCAGTTCTTGGATGTAGGGAAAACGGGTGTTTTAAAAATGTGACAAATACGTAGTCACTGCCAAAAGTTAACAAAGTACCAGCAAACATTTTCAATAAATGTTTTGATTATCTTCTTCTGTGGCCAAAAATGGAAAATTTGAGAACATTATCATTATTAATATAAAAGTCCCTATTCCCCGTCTAAAGACAAACCTTTATTGACCCCGAAAGCTTCCAAATATTAAGTTTCAACTCAAAACAATGTTGCCAGTAAAGATACATTAACCTAACGACCAATTTAGTTCAAAAGGTGTTAGCTCGAATTTCGAAGCATCCAAGTCTTGCCAGTGTGTGCTAATGTGGCAATTTACCCTTGTTTTCGGGAAATTTACCTGTGTAAATTAAGTTAAATGATATTCTTTTATGTAAAACAAGTTTTAGTCTGAAAAAATATAATATATCTGAGAATCAAAATTTGAGGAAAAGTATATACAAATGTGTGATCTCGTCTTGCAATATGACGCTGCTTTTTTATGATAAATAATATTTATGTATTTTTCAGGTTTAAACCCCGACGTTGAAAAATTTTGGTTTTGTTTAAACGCAATCGCCTTTTTTAAAAACTTGTGGTGAATTCACTACTGCCACAGGTAAACATATTATTTTAGTTTTTAAAAATAACTAGGATACCAGTGTAATGAGATTTTATCCTGAACTGCGTGTCTATGGTATATAATTCTATGCTTGGCGGCTATCAATTTAAGCTTTCCTTGGGGCTCGCGAATATTCCGGAATTACCATTGTACGTAAACATTTTAATTACTCGAGAAAATGTAGTAATTACTTAAAGGCCTATTCAACACAACGAAGTAAATGTAGATGGAATCTACCGAAAATGATATTACTCGTAAAATTGAGAGGATCCTCCGAAGCTCCATTTTCAGTTCATATTGGACGCCAGACGAGGAACGAGAATACTTTTGTAGTTATTTGTAATAAACTGACCTTGATTATTTGATTAACCTTAACGCGGAATTCTTGTGAATGTACATTAAATTGGATAAAGGCAGAAGTTACCTAAGCATCAAAACAAGTGATTGATATAAAAATCGAAATTAAACCGACTTAAATCTTTCATCCTTTATGAAAGCAAAATACGCAATTTTCTTTTACTTGGATGACAAAGATTTTTTTACAGTTTTTTTGATTTTACAATCGAACTATTGAAATGGTTTTGATAAACATTTATGGAAGGAATCAAATTGCTTAAAAAAAGAACACATACTTAAAAAAAGAATGCTCCAAATAGTTTTTTTTTTTATTAATTCTTTGCACAAAAACTTAAACTATTGTACAAAAGAAAAACTTTAAGCTATAAGCTTTTTTACCAGTTACCCTTTTAAGGTAGAAATTTAAATGGAGTTCTGAGGTAACAATCATAAAAAAGTCCGTTGAAATTATCATTTCAACTACATACTTTTACTTTTAATAAGGGACCCGTAAAAAAGCGGTTCAAATTTACTCAAATATTGTGATTACATGGATTTTCGAGCAAATAATGAAAAATGAGTACCTGCTAAGTACTGTGCAATGCTCGTTTTACAGAAAGTTCATTTGTAACGTAAAGGTACATTTATTTTTATCTCAAGAGTTGATATTCATGGTGGTTAAAAAATAAAAGTAGTAATACAGCCTATGAATGTAAAGACGACAATCAGAATAAATGTAACCCAGAATTTATCATTTAAAATAGCTTTAAAACAATTAGTATATTATAAAAAAGTATTTTAACAGACCTCACAAACAAAGTTCTCAATTCGACTGTATTTTTTTCATATTTTATTGTTTTTTCTTCGCCAATTGTACACCGACTTGAATGATTTTTTAAATTGATTGGGTGTCTCCAAGTTGCTATGGGACCACTATAGAACATTTATGAATGTATTGAAATCGATTTATTCAACTTTAAACCAGTCACTCGTTTATTTTATATATTAATTCGCATAAACACACCAGCCGTTTTTTTATCTTAGGTTTGTGTTAGGTCTTGCTACTAACCAGAGGCATACTCTTCTATTAGTGAGACGTAAGTCGCCCAAAGGAGTCTAAAAACACTTTTTTTAGAGTCCTTTGGGCGAGTACTTTCGACTAGAGGCAGAATTTTATATACGATTTGTAATTATTGATCATTCTAGTCTGCTGGATGTGTTGCAAGTTGAACTATTTGAATTGTGTTCTAAAGATGATCGTTCAGGTAATATTTTACCAGAATTTCCACGGAGGGTCGGAGGGTTTGAACAAGCGCCAAACTTATTATTAAGAACGCGTTATCTCGTATGTACATATTTATTTTAAATATAGTCTTTACCAAGTTGCGTTTTAAGAATTGAAAGGGCATAAGAATATTTGACTTTTTAATAAAAAATCCAAGCATTTATTTTATTTCTCTTAAATTTAAAAATAATAGTTTATTAGCTAATAAGTCGTAGATTTTCTTTTTAATTAGATGTAGTATAGTTGTGGTAAGTTAGCTTTAATAAGTGTGTTAATTTAAATAGTCCTTTTGTTTTAAATATTTGAAATATATTTTCAAATATTTTAAACTAAGACAATGTAAAAAATTAGTATAAAAAGGAAATATTATTTAAAAAATCTTTTAGCTTTTGAAGTTCAGATTTTTTTTTTATTATGGTGCATTTGTTACTTTCAATATACAGTATGGTAAGTACTTACCCCAATGCCATTTTTCTCGTAAGTTCTTTCAGGTGTTGCTACGATGTCTACGCCGCTACGTGCTGGCTACGCTTGTGAGATCTACGCGGCTACGACGGCTTTATATCCTGGGCGGCGCCCACAGCACCGCCCCCCGCCCGCCCAACGCACGATTGATATTAATTGTTATTTTTTCAATAAACTATCGGTACCGGAAGTACTTTGGGATCAGTGTGTTCAAACGTGTGATTGTTTCATTGGTTTTTGGCAATTGATTTCTGTTTCCTTTTTCTAATTTTGAGTGTTTTTGGTAATTATGTATATTGTGTACAGTACCGTTATGATTGTGAATCTGAATGAAATGTAATGAATTCTGAATCATTTTTCTAGCTAGGACCTGCATGAAATGTAATATACTAAGGGTTTTTGTAAGCGCTAAACTTAGTTTTAAGAACGCACGATCTCGAAATTAATATTTATTTCAAAAAAGTGACCAATTATACATATTAAGAAGCCTAAACTTCGTTTGATGGGATATAAATTTACTCTCTTTCATATATACTTTCAGGTATGATTCGCAGTTTAACAAGGAGAAAGTAGTACAGAATTAATAGTCACAATACCGCATCAAAAAGGTGAAAAAAAACATCGCGGGGAAGCGGAAACGCCCTAGGAACAAAAAAAATCGAAGTCATATGAATCTACAAATCTGGATTGAGCTGCTTTGGTAGATTTAAGCCCATTCACTCTCGCTTATCTCACGTATGCTCATATTACCCCCTGGAGTGCCTCCTGCAGTGGGGACCATAAAAAGTTAGTATGGATTATCAGATTAGTCGTTTACAAATGTTAATTACCTCTTTAATAATTCAAGTGCAAAATCCGTAAACTTTTAGCATCAGCGTTATTTTGTAATTTGTCGATAGTCACTGATGAAAACTGAATTTAAAATCGCTGTAACACTGCATCGCGTTTCGTGAGGTTCAGGGTTTTTTTTAAAGTAAATAATGACGGGCGAGCTGACGGCCCACCTAATGTTAAGTTGTTACCTCAGCCTATAACAACAGCAATATGACTTAGGTACTCAACGACCGAAATATGAGATGACCCAAGTCGCCCCCCGTTGCGCCCGTCACCCAAGACGGGGTCGTTTCATGCGTAATTATGCCGGCAACACCCTTCCACCGGAACACAGAAATGCGAGCACTACTTCTTGGCGGCAGATTGCGGATGTGGTGGCAGTACTTCTCCGGACGAACTTGGCACAAGTTCTGCTGCTACTTATATACGGGAATAGGGAATGCATCTTTTTTATGCATCTACAGTGCATGGTACTGTCTGGCTTGTATCTTGTCTGGCTTAGTCAGTGGTAGGTCTGGCTCCGCCTTCTGCGCTGCAGGTCGTAGATTTGATTCCCACACACGGGAATACAAATGTGCGACGTACATAGATGTTTGGTCTGTATCTGGGTGTTTATATGTATGTATTTACAAAAAAATATAGTATTGTATAAATATTTAGTTATCTAGTTTCCTTATTACAAACTAAGTTTGTAGTCCAATGATGCTAAGTTAAATGTCCATTAATAATTTTTACATAAAAATTTTTATACTATCTAATTTTATGTGGTTACTGACGCCCGTAAACAATAATAATACGATTCCGGTCTTGAAGTATGAGTAGACCCACGTCGCAACACGATGCGACTAAGACTTTTATTGCAGTATCAACATTTACTAGTACGTGGGCGCGGACAAATCTATCCCACTCAGTACCACTACCACTCCTACGCGCCAGAAGACGTGGCAAGTTCTTCATGTTGTTCTATATAACTGGTCTCACAACTCTTGGTAGCTCTGCCTTCTGCGATGTTGGTCATAGATTCAATCCCAAGCAGGAAAAACTTTTGTGTAACAAACAAAGGGTTTTGTTCTGTCTGAGTGTTTATCATACTAATATTATAAATTCGAAAGTTTGCTTGTATTTTTTTTTTATGGGAGTGAGTGACGGAACGAGCTGAAGGCCCACCTGATGGTAAGTGGTGACCCTCACCCATGACAACAGTCATGCGTGCGACTCAGTATGAGATCCAAATCTTTACTGAGTCGCATTCATCATGCTGCGTCCATCACCCGAGACGGGGATGATACGTCTCATGCGCACACCCTTCCACCGGAACACAGTAATGCAACCACTACTGCTTGGCGGCAGATTCCAGATGTGGTGGCAGTACCTCTCCGGACGAACTTGGCACAAGTTCTACTGCTACTTTTGGTTGCTCCTTTAGCACCACCCAGGGGGTACGTGTAGGGAATCGAAAGGGTACACACCTGCGGACGCGAGCAACGGGACCCCCAAAAATGTATGTTTGTAACTCCTTTACGCAAGTTTCAGTCATCTGTATGTAATCTGGTTCCTATAGTACAAGCTGCGCTAACTTTACTGCTGGATGACGCTGTGTGAAATATCAACTTATATTTTTTTTACAATATTAAATAGATATCTATGAGCAATAAATCGTATAGTTTTGTTTGTATTGTTTACCAACCACCATCCCATCAGCACAGTTAGAGTCAATAAAAATGTCGTTATATCGAAATATTTTGATAATTAATTGTCTTGGAAAGGCTTTCTAAATGCCAGGGTCATGGAGGATGGCATAGAGATTCCTTGTGTTGGCCAGGGTATGAGGCAAGGTCGGAATATGTTTTTTTATGGACTTATCAGGCCCACCTTATGTTACCACCGCCCACCGCCTATAACAACAGCAATACGACTTAGGTCCTCCCCGACCGAAGTATGAGAAGACTCAAGTCGCACCCCGTTGCGCCCGTACACATACGGGGATGTTATATCGCATCTGATTTCACCGGCACCCTTCCACCGGAACACAGTAAAATCATCACTGCTTGACAGAAATTATTGATAATTTACTGTTTTTTTTTTTTTTAGTTGATTAATTTCTACATGAAATTTCTATGGAACCATCTCGAAAGTACACGCTATCAAAATGAAAACGATCACCCAAGTCCACAAGCGAAAAAATTACTTAACAGAAATAAAAAAAGTAATTTATTTCTGTCACTTATAAATTATACATATTGGAGTTGGAGCCTCCTTTAAGCAAATAATGCTTAAAATAAAAAAAAAAACATCCGCATTGTTAGCCTCCTCTTTTGAGATCGGTTACAAAATATACTTTAAACTTCGAGGTTCTCACAAAACAAAGAGCCACGTAACCCTAAAACTCACGATTATAAGCAACAAGTTCTTTGATCTACCGACGAGTTTTATGTAAATAGCGAAATGAGTGTTCGCGCTGAGCAGGAGAAATTATTATCGCGTAATGTTATGCATACTCTCAGGTAGATTGTTCTCATCAACGTGAACGGCTTTATTTAGATCGCCTTTTTTTAGGGTGCCTTACCCAAAGGGTAAAACGGGACCCTATTACTAAGACTCCGCTGTCCGTCTGTCACCAGGCTCCGCTGTCACCAGACTCCGCTGTCGTTCTGTATTTTCACAGATGATGTATTTATGTTGCCGCTGTAACAACAAATACTAAAAAACAGAATTAAAAGAAACTCTCAAACAAAAAAATTTTTATAGGTTATTTATACATATAAAGAAACTAGATGGCGCCACTTGTATTTTATTTCGTTTATGGTACGGAACCCTCAGTGCGCGAGTCCGACTCGTACTTGGCCGGTTTATGACCTTTGACTTTGGAATATGTAGACGCGGGCACCCTACAATAAGTAGGTTTTGAAACAAGTTTTAGGGTGTCAAAATAAAAGTTTATTACGAGTTTATATCCATTTTTGAGAGCGTGGTGGCCCAGGGGCATAGACGCCGACTTTCAATCTGAAACTTGCTGGTTCAAACCCACAAGTGCACCAATGCGTTTATCACTCGAAAAAATTATGTACGCAATACCACGTTCTCGAAACGGTGAAGGAAAACGTCGTGAGGAAACCGGCATGTCTTAGAACCATAAATTCGAAGACATGTGACATTTACCAATCCGGATTGGGCTCCCGTGGTAGATCAAAGCCCATTCTCTCTCATTTATCTCGGGTCTTGGCTGTTTGTCTCATGTTTCTGTTGTCTATGCTATCTGCGACATAGGGAATCCTAGTGCAGAACTCATACCTCTGCACTAGGATTCCCTGTGTAAGCGTTTTCTTTTTTAATTTTTGTTGCAGAAGCCCAGCTCTTAGTTGTAATTAGTAGCCACAGAAACTGCAGTTCTTCTCGAAATACCAAGATAATTGTATGAGGTGTAGCGGTGTAGCAGTTATGTTTTGAAAACTTACATCAGTTTTCGAAACAAAACTTTAACTAATTACGTTTTGTTTGATCTTGTGCTAACTATGGAATTATGAATATTCACACTTTATCCAGTGGCCCTCAAACTTGTTGTGCCCAGAACAGAAAACTATCTGTTCGGTGATATTAAGGTTTCAGAATTTGTGTATTCTCTCTATCCATTGAATACAACTGGCTACACAGCTTGGCAGGTGCATTGCCTTCTGCGCTGGTCGTGGGTTTGATGTATTCGATATACAAATGTTTGTCCTAAGTGGGGACAAACATTTGTATATCAAATACGTCTGGGTGTATTTTGTAGTTTGATATTTAATGATGTTATAATGTTACTATTAATAACATTACATAAATAAAAAGCCTGGAAAAAGGTTTCCTGGAAGAGATTGCTTTAAGCAATAAGGCCGCCCATTGTATTTCACATTTCTTGGATATCTTAGTAAGTATGTTTTTATGTCAATGTGGTGTACAATAAAGAGTTTTCTATGTATCTATAAATAATGTTTACCTTATATGTCGTGTGACCATCTTTTTAGTACCTATTCAAAGTCAAAGTCAAAGTCAAAGTCAAACTCATTTATTCCTTTAGATCTCAAGTATCATTTGGACACGTCAAATTTTACACATGCATGTACACATATTCGTGAGCATATAACGTGTCACAGGATTGTATTGATAGGATAGGATTGTATATTGTAATTAAATCACGAGTCTATGTAATAAATTGCGCCAAATTGTACTTATTTGATGCACTATTGCAAAGATAATAAATAAATTCTATTATATTCTAATCTATGCTTAATTTGGGGCTAGGAGGCAAAGTGTGAAATATCCAAATTTGTTTTTTTATTATGTAAGAAGTTTAGTTTGGAGTGTTGTCTCCTAAGGAACGTGTGAAATATCCAAGATTGTTTTTTTTATTTAAGTAATAGCGAGAGTCTACGCAAGACTATTTAACTACTATATTAATGGAATACGAAACCACCCTCAACAGGGGTTCGAGCTCGTTACTCTAAGAATGCTAAGTAACGCCGCTATTTCAAGTTCTATTTCGATAAGAATAGAATCACACTCCAAAGTTACAGAACATAAGAAATAATCATATCAAATACATGAAATTGCTTTTTTTAACATAATTAATTATTTTTTCTGTTACTCGCATATATCACAATACTTGTAGTCGTCACCGTAAATGTAGTGGCATTCGAATTGTTAAATGCAAATGAATGATTATTAATTTGTTGTATTAATGTACACTATGTTGGTGATCTTATAAATAAATAAATTAAATAACTAATACGTATCATTACAGATATGATTACTTTACAAATGTATAAAATAAGAAAAACTTTTAATTCACACTTTATAGCATAAAATACTATTTAACTACAGTTTGTTTTCATTGCAAATTAATTACAAAATTTAATGCACGTAAATTTCCACATAAAAAAATCTGCTTTTGTCTGCATGCCGAATTCGGCCCATAATATATTTTACTAGCTGCGCCCCGCGGTGCTACCCGCGGTTGGACTTCCTACGGGAACCGTACATGTTTCCGAGATAAAAAGTAGCCTATGTGCTATTCCAGTTTATAATCTATCTCTGTGCCAAGTCTTTTCAGCCGTTCTGGTGTGATTGAATAACAAACATCCATCCATAGTTACAAACTTTCGCGTTTATAATATTAGTAGGATATAAGGCGGACAGCAAAATGTTTCAACACCACTGGAAACTAAGTTTAATAAGCGAGCAGATCTTATGCATATTAAATGCACAAGTTTCATCTCGCTTGCTTTAGAATTTGTCGCCACGATCATCCGTCAAAAGTTGCCTCGTTAGCCAACTGTTGAGCAACAAAGCTAGCCTAATCTACATCACACGTATATTAAGGCGAAAGTTTGTATGAATGTGTGTATGTTTGTTACTCAATCACGCTCAAACGGCCCAACGGATTTGGATGAAATTTGGTACCAGGAATGCTAGATTAACACATGGCTACTTTTGATATCGAAAAACCGCGGGACAAACCACGGGGTGCAGCTAGTACATATTAAAATCAATTGCCGTGCGTTAGTCACGCAAAATAACGAAAATGGCACACTGATTAGAATTTTTATCATTATCATTTTGATTTGAAAAATGTGGTTTTAAACTTTAGATGCAGAATAACCCTTAATATGTAGGAAAAACAGACAGATGTTGTGAGCCCAGTAATAGGGTTCCTTTTCCCTTTCAGTGCGGAACCCTCAAAAACTATTATCGGTCTTTTTGCGTCACGTTATATGCAAATCATGTAGGACATGGCCAGACACATTGAATGTTCAATGAAGCGACAAAATATTATTCATAGATAGATTAATATGGAATTGTGTATCAAAATGCATCAATACATAATGGCATATTCTACTTTGCTTCGAACTTACTTAACATTATTAATGACTCTGTAGCTTAGTAGGTAGTAGTCCTGCCTTTCCAGGTTCGATTCCTTACCGGGCCGGCTTTGTGTGACTAGCGTAACGTAACGTTTTTCTCGGATTTAGGGTTGTGTTTCTGTATTTGTCCATGCCACCTGCAACACAGGGGATCCTCAAACACCCAAGAGTGTGTATATGAGTGTGTAAAAATATTTTTGTTTAATAATGCGTATGTGAGTTTGTTACGCTTTCATGTCTAACTACTCATCATTTTGCATGTTAAGGATATAAGGCATTTCATCCAAAAATAAATTCATTGACAAAACCTACTTATATTAATGCAAGCCGGGAAAAGCTATTAGTATGCTAATATTATATCGAATTTTAATTTAATGTAGAGACATACTCTCATTACCGAAAGGTACAGGTAATTTGGGATGCCACTTATCAAAATCTTTAGCAAACAACTCATCCACAGACAACAAACGTAGGTAGGAGTAGCAAAATAAATTCCTCCTTTCTCATACTTTAATAGATGGTCACCTGATTATTTTACATGGTGGGCCATCTGCTCGTCCCGTACAAAATCACAAGACAAACACCTAAGATCCTAGAGCAAACTTTATGCTCAAAGTTTGCCCCGACCGGCGATCGAAGCAACCTGTCGTTCGAGGTTGGAGTTACTATCAACTATTAACTATCAACTAAAACTACGGAAAAAAATAAAGAAAATAAAATCAGGTTCACTCCGGGAGTACCGACAGAAGTGAAAATGATGTTTATAAATGTTTATTTGACTTATATACAAGTCAATGGTTCACAAAAAATGCCCAACGCACTTAAAAAAGTTTTCACTTCAAAACTATTGAAATTACCCAATATTAAGAAACGTACATAACTACAACGTAATAAATACAACACGTATTCTAATATTATAATATATTTTTCAAATCAAGTCTCTTTCCTTGAATTTTATACTTTGTGGTATGTTACTCTCCTACCTACTACCTACCTACTACCCTCTGAGAATTTTCCCATTACGTGGGAGAACGTATTGAATGTATGCGTTGATAGGTTGCAGAAAATATTACATTTCGAATCACGAATACCTATTCAATAACAACATGACAATAGTTACATAATACATAAATTATTTTTCACCAATTTTATTAAGGTGAAAGTTTTTATGTATGTGTATCTGTTTGTGTGTTTGTTACTCCTTCACGCTCATACGGCTCAACAGATTTGGATGAAATTTGAATACATAGATATAATACATAGGATACATAGGCTACTTTTGATCCCGGAAAACCGCGGATCACACCGCGGGGCGCAGCTAATTAAGTATTAATTTTAAATAGTTCTTGTTATAACCACATAACCGTCTTGAGTTTCAGTCAAAATAAAATGTGACTTCGGTCTGCTCATACTTAGGTCGGTAAGGACTTGAATCCTATGTTGTTATGGGTGGAGGTAACCACTTAACATCAGGTGGGCTTTCAGCTCATTCCGTTACTTTTATTTAATAATAAAAAAATATGTATTTTGTCGGATTAATTGAATACCTTCAGAGACTGGAACTAATCAGCTTCTTGTTTAGCTAAGTTTTGTAATTCAAAGAGTGCAGTTAATTTTTTCACACTTCTATTAGAAACTGAGAATTTCCTTCGTACTTGTACAATTGTTTTGACTTAATTTCACTTCTTTATTACTTTATAATTGGCTATTTCCTTATTCCAGCTCCATAAAAGTATGTATTTTAAATTTAAATTAAATTTATGCATTATGGTGAGTTTGAATGCCTACTCAATAATATGAAAGCGATTTGTTATTAAAAATTCTTAGAGTTTCCACTATGTGGAGTAGATTCGCGTGATTTATCCACGTGCAAAATTAGATTTGTATTGGAGTTATATCGTCACTCACTTCAAAGATGACTTTTTAATCTTTGATTCCAACTCGTGCTATTTTTTCGGGTCGAGACGTATGTTACATTATAATGATCTATGATGTATGGCGTTTTCTGTTTAGCATCAAGTTCTCAATTCGTACATTATTTGTTTGTTGAGCGATCTAGTCAATCGCGTGTCGATTTGGATGGGTTCTTTTATCGGATACCCCGCGACTACGTCCGAGTGGTTTTTTAGTGCGCGGAACCCTAATTCTTTTGTCCTTTTCTTAAATAAAAGTAGCTTAATTTACATCTTATAACATCAGCTATCTGCCAGTGACAGTCCCATCAAAATCGGCCCAGCCATTTTATATTTCCGTAAGCCGTATATATCCACTATCAATTGCATTTATTTTTCTTCCTACGTATGAGTAAGTGGCCAACATTAGTGTCGGAGTTTTCGAGCCGCCTGAAGGTATGGCTGATATTAATTAAATACTTAATTAAGTACCTGTTACTTAACGCCTACCGTTTAACTACGTAGATAACTTAATTACACGAAAACTAATCAATTAACTTTATCACTGGACCTCTCCACATGTAGATATACTCTGACACCACGTAATGGATACATGAAAGGTTGATAGCAGTGAGTGTGATTTCCAGGATATTGTGATATGGAAGAAGGCTGCAATCAACGAGGTGTTATCATTAATGGGTTAAGTGATGGTACATGTGTACCGTTTGCACATCGCAAGTACCCATCACACTAATATTATTAAGGCGAAAGTTTGAATGTATGTTTGTGTGTGTGTGTGTGTGTAGGTATGATTGCTACTCCTTCAGGCTCAAACTGAAGCGCTGCCTCCAGAGGTGTACTGGCGTTGCTGTGTTCCAGTGGATGGGTGTGGGTGCTGAAATTACAGACTATTGAGTCGTTACATCCACGTCTCGCGTGACGGGCGCAATCGAATGACTTGGATCTTACTTTGGTCGGCGAGGACCTAAGTGGTATTGCTGTTATAGACCTCCGTTCCTAACTTAGTAGGTAGTCCTGCCTACCTACTAAGCTAGCAAAGGGGTCGCGGGTTCCATTCCCGGCTGGGGCAGACTTTGTGTGATGAGCGTATAATGTGATGATTCTCGGATCTTGGGTGTTTGTCTAAGTTTCTGTTCTCCATGCTACCTGTGCCACACGGAATCCTCTTGCAGATGTATGAGTAAACATTATTTTTTTATACATTATATTTTTTTATCTCCAACTGACACGTAATTACCGCAACCCTTTTAATATATTTTTTGAATGCCGTCGGGTTAATTAAGAGTTACTTGATCTACAGAGCATATCGTGTTGGTATTCGAAGCTCAATTGAAATGTAGACACATCACCGCATGCTCTAAGACGTAATGTGAATGTTATGAGTTCATAAAGGCCTCATTATGTATGAGAAATGCATACTATCCATAATCTCTATCAGACTTATTAAAATTACAGGTTACGTTTTTTTTAATAACAGAATCTTGGGAACATCTAATCAGTCGATCTTACTATGTCTAGCAGTGGATTAGAACAGCCTGATGATGATGATAAAGTTTGAACTATAACGTGGAACATGCAATCAGAATCATCATCATCATTTGGCAAACCAAATGATGATGATGATTCAATTGACAAGGAACCAGTAATAAACATTGGAAGCTACGTGCCTCTCCATGACAGTAATAACTAGTGTCCAGCTTATTTCATTCCATAAAACTCATCTGTATGAAATAACTTGGTTAACGAAACCATTTTGCATAAAATAATAGTAATTCTTTCTTACGTAAAGAACTAATTAATTTCTAGTATCGCACTGAAACGGTTGAAAGCTATTTCAAACAAAACAAAAGATATATTAAACTGAGCCATATAATGAGTATTAGAAATCTATTGAATTTTACCATTTTACATCCATCTCTTTGTATCCAATCTCTGTAGGATGAGAGGCGCGTATACAGAGTCGTCTTATCAAAATTCTTTCCACTGACAACTCCGACCAACACAGATTTCCCTGACCTTTCCGCAGGATCTAAGGTCTCGGAACAAGCCAACGGACCCCCTGAGTCCCCTCTAGCGACATCAGTAATAACCGAATCAGTGCAAATAAATGAGTTCATATTCATTTCCCATAGCATGGAGCATTTCAATCTGCTCATCACATCTATTCTCGCAATGAGCATAACGGGGGAAGTACTATTAGAGCTGCTGTACCCAGTCCTTCCGTAACCTGCTGAGTAACAAGTTCTAGGGTAATCCGTATTCCTCGTCGCCACGGGGATATAATCCACATTGCTGTTGAATTTCCATTCTTCATTGACAAACACAAGCGCTATATCGTTGGTTGGGAAACCAAAGTCTCTGTGAAGAACTACCTTACGTATTTTCCGCCACTGAGCGTTTTTTGTGGTCTCCGTCATCCCGTCATGGACTAGGTCATTCTTCAGATTACCAGCGACAAGACGAAGTATGCCAGGATGTTTGGCGTAAAAGAAATTGCTGCCTTCAAAGCAATGCGCTGCTGTAATGACTCTTATGTCGCCAATAATACTAGCTCCGCATAAGTTTTTCCACACAATTCTCCTACTGCTCAACTTTTGAACTGGTTCCTTGATAGATATCAGGTAAGGAACTTGGCCTTCCGCAGCTGGCTCTCCATTCACGATCATTGGCTTCACATAATACTTAGAGTATTTGAATGTAGTTATAGTTCTTCTATCATAAAGGCATGTCGTGATTTCAAGGAGCATTGTAAAAATGATAATTTGCATTTGAATTTGGTTTTAGTGTAAAATAGACACAGATTGGGACATAAAATTTCATGTTTACAAATCCAAAGCGGAAAGAAATGATAAAGCTGTCTTTTAGTTGACATTGAATGCTGAAATGGAAGTGACCAAAGAGCACTATGGATTGTAAGTATGACTCTGTGGCAACGAGGCCGCGGCCACGCTTACGTTGAAAACTTCGTTAAACAAAACGCGTAGAAACCTATGACGTCACAATGGCGTTATAGCTTTGTTTTTTCTTTCTTTCGACAAGTCGAGTGACTAGTTTTTACCCGCGGCTTCGCGTTAATTTTGATTTGGTCAACCAATTCTGGTTGTTTCCTCTCCCTTCGCCCGTGATAAGTTTTTAGCGAGAAAAAGCCTATAGCCTATAACTTTTTTCAGGATAAAATGTTAATGTTGCATATTATTAGTGAGATGTCAGATGTTTCACTTCATATGCGACTACTGTACGGATGGTTCATTTTTGTTTAAATATATCATGGACAATAACTTGTAGAAACGTGACCCCCCCCCCCGCAGATAGGGCGTTCTTTATATCCTTTGGGTACCTACCGGAGACCTAAAAATAACCCTCGTTCCGAGCTTCGTTCGTTTTTTTGCGAATTCGGTTTGTATCTGAAACTGTAAATTACCAATCAAGTACCACAAAAATTTACGAGATTGCGCTGTATTATATTTTCAAATATTAATTTTAGGTTTTTGCTTAAATATGTATTTTTAAAAGAAATACAACTATACGGGTAAACTTAAACAGCAAAACTCTATCTAAACATATTTATCCAAATCGTTAGAGCCGTTTCTTAGATACACGAAATAAATATACAAATAAATGTACAAGATTTATTCGTTTAAATAAAATACCCTTTTTAATAACTTATCATTCGTACGTACTATGAAAGTTCCAAAAACTTTAATGGATATATGAAAAGGGGTTGTTCTCCCTCTATTAATAAAATTCCCATCTAAAGAAACCAAAACAAGCAGATAATTAAAGGGCGCGCTTCTAATTGCAATCTTCTTTATCGTTTGTCATCGCCGCGCCTTCGGGCTGAGTCGCCGCTTTGCCGGATCACACAGGAAATTATTACTTCAATCAAAATAATTTATAATACAAATTTTAGCAAATAAGATTAAAACAAGCGAACTGACTGTATAGGTATTGTTATTCGCCCAAGAATTTTCTTCGATAAGTTCTATGACCCAAATATGTTAAAAAAAATAGTACCGTACCAGCCTCTAATGTTCCCACTGCAGGGACACCGGCCTACTCTCGATAATTGAAAATGAATGAGCTCTGATCTACCACGGGAGCCCAATCCGGATTGGTAGATGTCACATGTCGTCGAATTTTTTGTTCTAAGACATGCCGGTTTCATCACGATGTTTTCCGTCACCGTTACAAAAAAATACTAAAAAGCTTTAAAGCGAGAAGACCGCCCATTATTTCACATTACTTGTGTAGTATTATTTTTTTGTTGTTATTTTGTTTATGTGAGCTATAAAGTGTTTTCTATCTATCTATCTATCTATGTATATTTATTTGTACGACGATGACGAGACAATGGGGAAACTTATCAAAAGTTGATGATACGTTTAAATCACATGTATTAATTTAACGGCTCCGTGGCTTAGTTGGTAGTAGCCCTGCCTTCGAAGCGTGGGGTCCCGGGTTTGAATCCCGGCCGGGGCACACTTTGTGTGGTGAGCATGAAGTTTGTTCTCGAGTCTTGGGTTTTTGTCTTGTGTTTCTGTGTTTGTCCATGCCATCTGTAACACAGGGAATCCTAGTGCAGAGGTATGAGTGTGTAACCGTATGTAACGTGTGTATTTAAGTCCCAGTTATAAAGGAAGAGTTTCAATTAAAACACAAACATAGCTATAAAATATTTATTAAATCATTTAAACAATAAATCGTTTCATATAAAACATAGTTCGGCATCAAATACCATGAAGGTTTTTCATCTATTAACATTTTAGTTCTCGTTCTGGGTTACAATTTACAACTATTACTATTTAAATATTATAGATACGGGAACCACAATGAACCGGGAGGATAGGTTAATCTACTCAGCATTAAAGTGCAGATATATTATCGCGATTAGGGGTTTCTCGCTTATTCTTCCCCATGGATAGGGTTTGAACAAGCGCTAAACTTAGTTTTAAGAACGCATGGTATCGCAGGAACGTATTTATTACAAAAAATAACGTTTCCAAGTAATTTTTAAGAATCCAACGGAAATAAAGATTTTTGACTTTGACAGTGTGTGACGTCTCCTGTAATTTCAAGTCCCCAATGAGTACAATAGAGATAAAAAAACAGGGGACAGAACGAAGACAGAAATGAAAACTCAAAACAATGAAATACATGTACACAGGCGCTATACGCGTCGCTAGTCAGGCGCGAGCGCAATACGTCACGAGCATGTCGAGGTCATCGGTGACGCGAATCTATGTTTCTCTCCCAAAAATCGCTCAACGCTGATAAAGAAATTTTCACTTCAAAAATTATTCCCAGTTACAGTAATTCCCGCAGCTATAATGAGATACAACCGCGACATTATTTATCATAACATTGTTTAACATTTAGAATTACGTGAGCAATGCAATGTGTTACGCAAAAAGCAATTAAACTACACTTATTCAATTTACTGAAATTAACCTATCTATAATTAGAAATTAGAATTTATGCAACTAATAATAAGTCATACTTTATAAATTCCTTTATTATAAATAGACTAAGAATTATCGTGGCAATGAACAATATTACAAAAAAATTAATAATTACTTTAACATACTTTATTTTAATAATTTTAGATAAAGATTGAACAGTTTTGACATAAAAACACAAATACAGTAGAACCTCGGTAATCCGCTTGTCTCATCCGGCACCCCTTGTAATCCGACTTGCGTATAGAAATACATCAAACATCAAATCATTTATTACATCAAATATTCGTCAATCAAATGCATATTAATTAAAGGTTTTATTAAAGGTTTACACACTCATACCTCTGCACTAGGATTCCCTGTGTCGCAGATGGCATGGACAAACACAGAAACACAAGACAAACACCCAAGACCCGAGAACAAACTTCATGTTCACCACACAAAGTGTGCCCCGGCCGGGAATCGAACCCGAGACCCCTCGCTTCGAAGGCAGAGCTACTACCAACTAAGCCACGGAGCCGTCAATATACATTTAAACATCACTTACAGAAGAATATTTTATTTTTCTCGTATTGTCTCACTACCATCGCATCGTAGATTATGTAACAAAAGAGATTATAAGGAACTATTTAAAAAAAAGTTCCATACTACAAATTTGTTTAGTAGCACTCTGTAATTCGTAGTTGGTCGGTTAGTTGGAACAGACGTAAACTTAACGAATAAGACTAGTTAGAACATGAAAACTGACTGTAATTTGACATGTGTGTGCATGTAATGTGCCTGGGGAGTTCCTGTGACACGTTATATGCTCACGAATATGTGTACATGCATGTGTAAAATTTAACGTGTTCAAATGATACTTGAGATCTAAAGGAATAAATGAGTTTTGACTTTGATAAAATCGTTAATCCACCACCGCCTTGCGAAACGTTTGTCGTTACCGAAATTCAACTGTGCAAAAGTGAATCGTTGTACGATTTTACGAAAATGTCTTGTCCTATGTTGCTGAAACATGTTTGTGCGATTTTCATCAGTGCGAAAACGTCTCAAGGAAGGCATTGTGCGAGACTGCTTGTAGTCAAGTTACAATTGATCGATGTTACGTAAAAATATTGTTCGTTTAATACTATTCGGTTATTCATAAGTTTGTAAATGCCGAATTGACTAGTTGGAAAATTTCATAAACATGTCTTCAAGAAAAGGGTACCTTAAAAATGTAGGTTTCATCATATCTTATGTAAGAAAAAAACATAAAATATATCTATTAAATATATGTTTTTTTTTTCCGCACACACTCAATAAATTCAGTACATGCATTCGTTAAAATGTGCAAACGAAATAGCCTCTCAGTGCGTCGAAATAAAACGGAAAATATTCACTCTCGCATGTCGATAGGCAACCGGACATTAGAGGCCGATAATACCTGTCGATGATTCGTGTGACCAAAGAGGTAGGATTTTTCGAGGAAGACATTTAAGTCATATATAATCTGTGATTTAACAACATCCACAGATATTTTTACAATTACAACCAAGTTTGTAATACTTAAAAATAGGCGATAGCTTAGTCAATTCATAATATAAATTCCATAAGTAAATTAAAAAAAATCGCAAAACATAAAAATAGTACAGAGAATATATTCGACCGTAGCAATTAACATACTCGTATGTAAAGCTGTGATTGCAATGTACTATGCGACAATATTAACATACTCGTATGTAAAGCTGTGATTGCAATGTAATATGCGACAATATTAACATACTCGTATGTAAAGCTGTGATTGCAATGTACTATGCGACAATATTAACATACTCGTATGTAACTTATAACTTTTTCCACTTGGAAAGAAAAAGATGGTTGATTTTAGGAATTTAATAATAGGTGTGTGAATATGACTCCGCCCCTTTTTGTCAAAATAAAACACATTTGTTCGCTTACAAAATTAAAAAAAAAAATATTGAAAGTATGCTCCATCTGCAGCTACAACCTTCGCCCATCGTTCAGGTAGTTTTCGTATTCCTTGCTGGAAGAAGTCCTGGTCTTTTGAGCTTATCCAGTTGTCAATCCAAATGTTGATACTTTCACATGAAGTAAACTTTTCTCCAGTAAGGTCTGTCTGCATCGTCCGGAATAGGTGGTAATCCGAAGGAGCTATGTCTGGTGAATATGGCGGGTGGGGTAACACTTCCCAGTCCTGTCCCTCTAAATATCTTTTTACGACTTCTGCGGTATGCGGTTTGGCATTGTCATGCTGAAGAACTAATTTGTTATGTCTATTCACCCATTCTGGTCGTTTTTCTTCTATGGCTCGCTTCAAACGCATTAGTTGTCGTCGGTAAACTTCTCCATTAATAGTTTCAGAGGGTTTGAGCAACTCATAATATACAATACCTTTCTGATCCCACCAAATACAGAGCATGACCTTGGCACAGTGAATATTTATTTTTGGCTGTGATGGGCCTGGTTCGCCTGGTTTCACCCAAGCTTTTTTGCGTTTAGGATTTTCGTAGTGTATCCATTTTTCGTCTCCTGTGACTATCCGATGCAAAAATCCTTTTCTTTGCTGTCTTTGAAGCAGCATTTCACAAATGGTTTTCCGACGTTCCATGTCTCTTTCTTTTAAATCATGTGGAACCCAGTCACCGGCTTTTTGAATCATTCCCATCATTTGTAAACGCTTTGCAACAGTTGAACGATCAACATTTAATGCTGCAGCTAATTCTGATTGAGTTTGGCAAGAATCTTCCGCCAATAATGCTTCCAATTCAGCATCTTCAAATTTTTTTGGTGGTTTTCCATGTTCTTTATCCTCAGTACTAAAATCGTTATTTTGAAATCGTCGAAACCATTCCTTGCAAGTTGTATTAGACGGAGCATGCTCACCATAAATCTCCACAAGCAAACGATAAGTTTCCGCTGCAGTTTTCTTCGCAATAAAATAATGTAATAACACTTCCCGCAAATGACGTTTATTTGGAATAAAAACCGACATTTTCGAAAAGGTGAAAACAATTGTTGCTTACACTTCAACCAAATATCATAAAATGCGTTAGATAGCTGACATTCAGTACTATCGAATACAAGTATGGTCATTTATTAGTACACGTAAACAATACTAAAAACGACATCTGTTGAGAAAGGGCGGAGTCATATTCACACACCCAATAATTTGTGGGGGCATCGTATTCTAAGACCTTTAATGCAATAAATAAAAATCACAAAAATGTAGATTCGACAATGTTAATTGTTACGATCGATATACAATATATATTTTATTATAAGATTTATAATGATTATTTTTCTTGGGGCATTTTTTACAATTCATAATTTTTATTATAATTTCTTTATATACCTGTATAAAATGAATTATGAAATTTCATAACTAGCAAAATAACTAAAAGCTTTGTTTTATAATTACGAATTTATTCTATTTCAAAATGTCACATTTATCATAAGTCCGTTCCTTATAACTACAAAAGTGTTTATAAAGTAAGTGATTACGCAACTATTAATCTATCAATTTCAATTAATTTCATTCACAAATTAATAACACAGATTTTACATTGTGATTGAAAGAAATTGATTGAAAAAATATATTTTTTTTTTAATTTTAAAACGAAGTTATGAAAATTACAACTAAAAATAATAAATTCCGCATCAAAAAAAAAAATCTATTTCGTAAAAAAAATTAAGTATAAAATAGATGTATGAAAATAATAATTCAATATTAATAAGTAGTCAATGCTGGGTTTTAATATAATTAGGGTTCCACATACTAGGGAGTGGTTAAAAACCATATGATATTATTTTAAACATAGAAACTTCTCAAGAATTAAATCTTGGAGTATGAGGGAGGGTATTCCTTTCCCCCTTTCCAAGCCCCCAAGATTCAGGTTAGTTTTAAATTTTGCGACAGAACGAGCGTAGATCCGGATGTTAAGAGGTTACCGCCGCTCAACAACAATACGACTCAGGTCCGAAGTACCGAGGTACGAGTAGACCCAAGTCGCAACGCATGGCGCCCGTGACTCTTAGACGGGTATGTAAGGTACCTTGCACCTGTAATTTAACGGAAGCGCTCGTGGCATAGCTTGCCTGGTTGTTCTTTACATATCACTTTAGCAACTCATCATCCGGTCGATAATAACTTCCGTCTGTGCTTCAAAAGGCACGTTAACATGCCCGCCCCGTCTAATCTAGTCTATAAGCCACGTCGGAGGCTAACACGAGAAGGAAGAAATATTTTAGTATCCTAGAGTTTTCCTTCGTGTGAGTGGCCAACACTGTTATCGAAGTTTTCAACCCGCCCGAAGGCCTCCGACACAATTTACCGGCTAAAATACCCGGGACCAGCATCTTAACGAACCCTCCGAAGCAAGAAAGTGCTCTGTTAAAATACCACTAAACGGTCACCCATCCGACTTCTGACCGGACCGAGAGATGCTTAACCTAGAACTAAAGAACAGCTCGCCGCAAGCGCTAAAAATACTTTTTAATAACAAACGTTTGTTCTTGGAACCCAGCATTAGAGGCTTGCGATATACGTATGGGTAATACCGCGCATACGTATGGGTAATACCGCGCATACGCATGGGTAATACCGCGTATACGTATGGGTAATACCGCGCATACGTATGGGTAATACCGCGCATACGTATGGGTAATACCGCGCATACGTATGGGTAATACCGCGCATACGTATGGGTAATACCGCGCATACGTATGGGTAATACCGCGCATACGTATGGGTAATACCGCGCATACGTATGGGTAATACCGCGCATACGTATGGGTAATACCGCGCATACGTATGGGTAATACCGCGCAGGAATGTCGTTTACTTGTCCTGGAGTTGGACGTAGTTCGCCGGGAACAGGCCGTACGAGCCCTTGCACAGCCCCTGCCACCACCCCTCGTCGATCTGGGGATGGAAAACCACGTTTAATTTGCCATAGACTTTACCAAATCAAATATAGGATATTGAGGAACAAAATAACAATGGATTATGAAAAAAAAATTGAAATACGATAATGCTTGCAGAAGTATTAAAACTGTGTCAATAAAAACATTTATTATTTACTGAGTAGCGCACAAAATAGCACTGTATAATTATTACATAATATTAAATACTAGCGACTCGCCCCGGCTTCGCACGGTTAGTAAAGCATCAGTGTCGTATCAGAAACTACCCGTGCGAAGCCGGGGTGACTTGCTAGTGTATTATACATATAAACCTTCCTCTTGAATCACTCTATCTATTAAAAAAAACCGCATCAAAATCCGTTGTGTAGTTTTAAAGATTTAAGCATACATAGGGATATAGGGACAGAGAAAGCGACTTTGTTTTATACTATGTAGTGATTATAGAATTCCAGTTGCTCGCGTCCGTAGGTGTGTACCCTTTGATTCCCTACACGTACCCCCTGGGTGGTGCTAAAGGAGTAACCAAAAGTAGCAGTAGAACTTGTGCCAAGTTCGTCCGGAGAGGTACTGCCACCACATCTGGAATCTGCCGCCAAGCAGTAGTGGTTCCATTACTGTGTTCCGGTGGAAGGGTGTGGCTGCCGGTGAAATCACATGCGCATGAGACGTATCATCCCCGTCTCGGGTGATGGACGCAGCAGGATGAATGCGACTCAGTAAAGATTTGTTTCTCATACTGAGTCGCACGCATTACTGTTGTCATGGGCGAGGGTCACCACTTACCATCAGGTGGGCCCTCAGCTCGTTCCGTCACTCATTCACATAAAAAAAAAAAAAAAAAAAAAAAAAAAAAATTATTAAATTAAAAGAAAGGAACAAAAAATTTACCTAACCGTATTATACTTGCAATACAATCACATAAAGCATAATACCATCGCATGACAAAAATAATAACGGTATTGATATGAACCTACTAACGAATGTATTAAGTATGTAATTGAAAGTATAATACCGTCATATGACGAAATTAAACTATAACTGTATGAATTTGAACCATTTAACGACATTTAGACACGTATAATACCGTCACGTGACGTATAATACCATCACATAACGTATAATACCGTCACGTAACGTATAATACCGTCACATAACGTATAATACCGTCACGTAACGTATAATACCGTCACATAACGTATAATACCGTCACGTAACGTATAATACCGTCACGTAACGTATAATACCGTCACATAACGTATAATACCGTCACGTAACGTATAATACCGTCACGTAACGTATAATACCGTCACATAACGTATAATACCGTCACGTAACGTATAATACCGTCACGTAACGTATAATACCGTCACGTAACGTATAATACCGTCACGTAACGTATAATACCGTCACATAACGTATAATACCGTCACGTAACGTATAATACCGTCACGTAACGTATAATACCGTCACGTGACGAAATTAAACTGTAACAGTATAAGGCTCACCATGACGATGTTGGTGATGACGTCATCGGGGTCGAAGGAGATCTCGTCGGGCGCGGCGGCTTGGTAGTCGTAGAGCGCGCGCGCCGTGTACCCCTCCTCCTCCTCGCCCCCCTCGCCGTCCCCCTCGCCGCCCTCCTCCTGGTCCCACCCCACCGGGGACACCACTATTGTGGGCTGGCGGGTTATCTGCACAAACAATATTACTGTTTGATATATGTTACAGGAGTTGAAGGTCCACAAGATGGTAAGTGGCTATGTTTCATTCTTAAATAAGATATTCAACGAGCACACTCACATTTTTTGCACACTCTGCACTAGGATTCCCTGTGTCGCAGATGGCATGGACAAACACAGAAACAAAAGACAAATACCCAAGACCCGAGAACAAACTTCACGCTCGCCACACAAAGTGTGCCCCGGCCGGGAATCGAACCCGGGACCCCTCGTTTCGAAGGCAGGGCTACTACCCAACTAAGCCACGGAGCCGACAACGTACCTCCTCTTTGGTCTCCTTCGCGCAGACCCTGGCGACGTCGGGCAGGTTGGTCAGCTCGCCGTCTGTCTCGCTCGCACCCGCGGCCCGCGCCGCCTCCTGTCTCACTTCCTGCGTCACGGTCACCTTGGTGACCGGCTTTGGCTCCTCCACCTCCGGGGAGGAGTCCTCTGGTTCATTCTCTACTTTGTCTTTTTCCTTAAAAAATAGGATTACAGATTCTAGAATTATTAATCTCACTCTCATCTCTTTATAGTAAATGAGTTTTTATACTATTGTTAAATAACTAAATTAACTAGTTTTTAACTACCGTACCAGCCCCTTATGTTCTGCGGGGACACTGGCCTACTCTCGATAATTGACAGTGAATGGGCTTTGATCTACCGCGGGAGCCCAATTCGGTTTGATAGATTTCACATGGCTTCAAATATATGGTTCTAAGACATGCCGGTGAAAAAAGTCAAGTCGGTTTAAATATAAACAAAATATTTTAAAAAAACGTTTTAACGTAACAAAAACCGTAACACGTAACGTAACACGCAACGTAACACGTAACTCGGAACGTAACACGTAACGTTCTATAAGATATTGTATGGTTCAAAATACCTTTTGCGATAAGTCTTTGTCGATCTGTTGTCTCTGTTCCCTTATCTTCTGTACTGACTGCAGGGCCTCCTGGAAAAACAGTATTCATTTAATATACCGCAACAATGTTAGGTTTCTAAATAAGGCAATTTCTACACTAATATTATAAAGAGGAAAGATTTGTACCTATGTTTGTATGTTTGTAATGAATAGGCTCAAAAAGTACAGGGCCGATTTAAAAAATTCTTTCACCAATAGAATGCTACATTCTTCCAATTTGACATAGGCTACATTTCATTTTGAAAAAAATTAGGGATCCTTGGTAAGATTTGAACAATGTAACCGAAGGTGTAGAAAAATGAGTCTTAAAATGTCTTTCGTCGAATGCGCTGCCGAAACTATTAGCGATAGAACAAAATAATGTACAACAATATTCAAGAACATCATAATGTCTACAAAAAACTCCGGTAGCATATGTCCAACTATTGTAGTTATATCACTACCCCGTGCGAAGCCGGGACGGGCTGTTAGTTCTTAATATACCGTAACAATGTTAGGCTTCTAAATAAGGCCGGTATAAAAAAATCCTTTCAAGGTATATACAAACTAAAAAATATATATAATACTATCTGACCGGGCCACGCGTTGCTGTGGCTAACGTTTTTGTCATACGATATTATAATTTGCAATAAAATAATATTGCGATCATATATTGAGATGTGAGCTATCCTATCTTTCAAGTTGGATCATACTGCACACGGTGTACAAATTTGATTAAAATCGGTTAAGTAGTTTAGGAGTCCATCGCGGACAAACATCGTGACACGTAATTTATATATTAAGAAGATAACTTGTCGCCGTATATTGGTTGGACCAAAAGACAATTGCAAAATGGCGGGACACAGTTTTTTAATGCGAATTTATTAACGCGCTTTGGCAATAAACCCAACTGTTAAGCCGTGGCGGTAAACTGCTTGGCGATGTCTTATGCCGTCACATTTCATATCTGCCGGGCGTCCCGTGACGGCCAAACTTTACTATATTTTTCTTTCTACAAATGTAATTTCTAAACCCTAAATATTATTTCGGCTTACCTGTTCTTTTTCCTTGGCCATGTTCTCAAACTTGGATCTGAGGGTGTTGGGTTTGACTCCCCCGATGGCACCGACTGGTTTTTTTGCGCTCTCCTGCAAAATATACGTTCAATAGAAATTCTTAGTACAAATTAATTCGTAATAAACCTACCACGTTCATCCGGGGTAGTACTGCCACCACACCCGGTAATCCGTCTCAAAGCAACGGTGGAAGGGTGTGGGTGGAACATTCACGTTTTAGAGTGAAAGGCGCAACGCGATACGACTTAGGTCTTCATACCCGAGTCCTATTACTGTTGTTCATGGGCAACCAATTAGGTAGGCCCGTCACATTAATAAGTATTATGTTAAATGACGGCTCCGTGGGTTAGTTGGTAGTAGCCCTGCCTTCGAAGCGAGGGGTCCCGGGTTCGATTCCCGGCCGGGGCACACTTTGTGTGGTGAGCATGAAGTTTGTTCTCGGGTCTTGGGTGTTTGTCTTGTGTTTCTGTGTGTGTCCATGCTATCTGCGACACAGGACATCCTATTGCAGAGGTATGAGTGTGTAAAAGTTTATTATATTTATTAAAAAAAAAATCTGGTAAAACGGGCGGCCTTATCGCTGAGGGCGATCTCTCCCAGACAACCTTTGGATGGAATTAAACAGTTTGTAACGCTTTATAGGACGGCGGTGTACAAATTCTAGTTTATGTGTGTATTTCTAGTAATCCTGTGTTGACACATAGGCTACTATAGATCCCGGAATTCATTCTGCTTCGGCAGCTCTCTGAGTGTAGACGTGTATCTGTTTTTCGAGCAATACGACTCCTGATTGGCTAACTCAATTTCTCGTTTACTCTTGAGTGCATTAAATGGCGAAGTCCCACCCCTGAAGCAGGATAGATCGCTGTGCGTCGCCTTCGTATCGAGCTCACGTGAGTGTTACCGCTCCTTTATTGGCTAACGATCAACGCATAAGTGCCTGCGCAAGAGTTAACTTTAACTCCGCAACGCTACGAAACAATTTGAGTCGTCGCTACTACAAAACAAACCTGTCCACCGGATGACGCATAACTAGTTTTGGAGCGCAAGCAAAGTTAGCGCGAAGCGCCGAGCGAAGATTCACCGAGTACCGTTGACGTCACCGCGACAATAGGAAACATAAAGCGCCTTAAGCTTTGTAGCAAGCAACGAACTGCATTTATTATTGCTCATCTTTTACCTGTGACGGCATTAATGCTTTTAAGCTTTGCTAAACTTATAAAAGTGAAATATTTTTGACTCTATACTCAGAGTTTACACAACAATATGCAGCAAGCTACACCTTACAGTACGCCAAAGAGCACGCCAATAAATAAAAACATTTCTAAAACAGCTGATTATGCTGTCGTCGCTGGCACTAGTCGTTCAGAGACAGATCAAGATTCGGATGCCAGCACTGCGAGCAGAACTTGTAAAAGGAAACGCAGCCCTGAACATGAGCTAATATCCACGTTAAATACGTTTAAAATGGATATCAACGAGCACCTTTCTAAGTTATTTATGGATTTTCAAATTAACCAAGATGAAAAGCTCCTTCAGCTCCAATCCGATATGAATGAACTCAAGCAGGAAATCAAAGACATGAAGAAATCCTATAGCGAAATAGAGTGCACGGTAGACAACCTATCATCACAATACGAGAAGGTAACTCTGGAAACCAAAAAGCTTACAGAAACGAGTGATATGACGCGCATCAAAATAAACCAGCTGGAAAATAAGATAGAAGAATTGAACAGACAAGCCTCAGCGAGTAAAATAGAAATAAAAAATATACCATCTAAAATTAAAGAATCTAAGGCAGAGCTCCTCGACGTGGTCAACAGTCTTTGAAGCACTTAATATCGATATACAGTCAAACGAGATACGCGAAGTTCGAAGACTTCCTAGCCTGCCTGACACACCGAGGCCTATTCTTGTTGATTTTGCGACACTAATTTTTACTGAGTGTTGGGTATCGAAGTGTGGTGTGCTTCCGAATCTTGATGGTTATGTCTCATTTGCTACGCACAATAATCCCATCCAAAATGATGGCGTAGTGGTCTACACTAACAAAAACATGAGGGTAAATTCGTATGAACCAGCTTTTTCAGAAGCTAATTGTGTCGTTACGGAATTTGAAAATTCTAGTGTTTTGATATCAATATATCGCTCACCATCGTACCAGAACCTAGATATTTTTTTGAAATCACTTGACAAACTACTCATAACATTAGGTAAATTTAAACATATAATAATTGCTGGAGATATCAACATAAACATTATACCTGACTCGGTTGATAGACACGCGCCTGAATACCTAAACTTACTGGCCTATCATGGGTTTCTCCCTGCACACACATACCCCACTAGGTTATCAAGTTGTTTGGATCACATTTTCCTTAAGACGAGCAAGCAAGCCCTTACACTGGTTATAGAAAGCTGTGTAACTGACCATTTTTCCATACTACTAGCTCTTAACAACTCGCCTATAAAGACATCCACAGAATCTACCTACCATAAGATTGACTATTGCAATATCTCAAAGGATCTGTTATCCACTAACTTCGATGATGTGATGAATACTACGGATGCCAATCTAGCTGCTGATTTACTTGTAAATAAATTGAAGGAAATAATAACGAAAAACTCAAAAATTTGTAAAAGTTCTCGTCGAAATACACCTCTAAAACCATGGGTTACACCAGGACTCGTACGTTGTATGAGACACCGAGACAAACTTCACGCTCAAACTCGAATAACACCTGAAAATACTATCCTCCTCACAACGTATAAAAGATACAGAAATTATTGTAATTCTCTCCTTCGTAGGCTTAAAAGAGACTATCAAAAATCACAATTAGAAAAAGCAGACTAAAATATCAAGAAGACCTGGCAAGTAATTAGAGACATCTCTAATTACAAACCCAAAAAAACTTTATCTGAAGATCTCATCAGAGGTAGAGATGCCTCCTCCACGTTAAATTCTATAAATGAATACTTTGTGAATGTCGGAAAAAATTTAGCAGAAAAAATACCAATAGACCACAAAAGTACATATCCTAGTAAAGAATCTAGAAACAATTTGGCGAACTCATTTGTACTACTGCAAGTGGATGAGTCAGAAATTGTAACAATAATCAACACTTTAAAATCAGAATGTTCAACTGGTTGGGACAACATATCCGCTAGAATTATTAAGGATAACAAGATATGCTTAGTTGTTCCGTTAACCCACATATGTAACCTGAGTTTTACAACTGCAACTTTTCCTGACACATTTAAAAAGTCAATAATTTTACCAGTTCATAAAAATGGTGATAAAAATGTTGTATCCAACTATAGACCCATATCAATATTAACCACACTATCAAAAATCTTGGAAAAAGCTATAAATAATAGATTAACAACCTACTTAGAAAAGTATAATCTATTTTATGAAAGCCAATATGGATTCAGGAGAGGTAAATCTACAGCTAATGCCGTATCGGAGCTGGATACCTTCATCACAGAGTCACTGGACAATGGAGGTAAGTGCCTGGCGATTTTTTTGGATCTCGCAAAGGCTTTCGATACGGTATCCATATCAAAGCTGATAGTGAAGCTGGAGGACTTGGGAATACGAGGAAATCAATTGCAACTACTTGAGAGCTATTTAAATGACCGAAAACAATATGTTAAAATCGGCAACTACTGCAGCCAGGTGCTTTCAACCACGAAATATGGAATACCTCAAGGAAGCATACTTGGGCCAACACTTTTCTTGGTTTACATGAACCAAATATGTCACACAAAGCTGTCTAATGGCAAGATAATAGCTTTTGCCGATGATACTGTGCTTTTGTTTAAAGGAAAAACCTGGGAAAGCGTCTACAAAGATGCACAGGCAGGTTTTAACCTGGTCTCTACATGTCTCAATCAGAATCTGCTGACTTTAAATGCCTTGAAAACCAAATACATCACATTCACGCTTCGTAAATCTGATCAACCAAAGACACAATATTATTATATACAATACAAGCGCACTCGGATTCTTGCTTCGCTTCACCATTAACTTGTAGTTGCACGATGCTGGAACGATGCAACACAATTAAATACCTTGGTATTACCATTGATGCCCAAATGACATATTCTGTTCACATTGACACTCTGAGCTCGAGAATACGAAAGCTTATCTACGTATTCAAACAGATAAGACACGCAGCCAACGAGGCTCAAATAAAAATGATTTACTTCTCCCTGTGTCAATCCTTGTTTTTGTACTGTATCACATCTTGGGGTGGTGCAGCAAAGACTCACTTACTGCCCCTAGAGAGAGCACAAAGAGCGTTGCTGAAAGTAGCATATTACCGACCATTCATGTACCCAACTACGCAGCTCTATAGTGATAGCCGTGTCCTATCAGTTAGGCAAACCTTCATCCAACAGTCCTTACTAATACAACACCATAAACCCCCATTAGAAGGACATACCTCTAAGAGACGTAAAAATAAAATATTTGCTGTAGCAACATGCAAGTCTGCATTCGGACAAAAACATCACTGTTTCCTTGCACCATACCTTTATAATAAACTGAGTAAAACTCTACCTCTAGCAGATTTAACACACAATGAATGCAAGAAAAAACTCTATAACTATCTTCTTACACTTAATTACACACAAACTGAAGATCTGCTTAAGATTACATACTGAATACGCTTATTATTATTTCTATTATTATTATTTATCACTATTTGTTATTTTATATTATTATTCTTTTTTCATAATACTACCACTTGGAGTCTGGTACTACACATATATGCACACACGCACGCACACACTACACATACAAACGAATATACTACACACACGCACACACACACATATCCCACGTACGCATCCACACAAATATATATTATGGCGTAAGGCACGTTGCAAAATAATTTATTCATTATATGACTCACTACTCTCAAAAGGCAGTATAAGTAAGAACACAAGAAAAAAAAATTAAAAATTAAAAAAAAAAATATATATATATTTTTGTTATCTTTTTGTTATCTTAGGATTTATTTAAGTTTTTTTATTAATTGTACTAGCATACAGAAATACATATTGGCACTTCACATTAAGTTAAAGTAAGTTTCTAGTTTGCACCTGAGAGCTAGCCGAAGCTGAGATCCCTCGTCTCTAAATACAAGTTCCTACTTAGTTAGAACGAGGAGTACCACAGCATCCCCTGGTTTACAAGGTCAAGTCTAATAACTACTTACCATTGCCTACTTAGGTTAGCTTAAACCTAGACTTGTATCTTCAACGAATAAATATTTTTTATTTTATTTTATTTATAGATCCCGGAAGACCGCGGGTGACGCCGCGTGCCGCAGCTAGTTAGGATTACAGTACCTGTTCCTTCTCCTTGGCCATGTTTTCGAACTTGGCTCGGAGCGAGGCCGGCTTGGCTCCGCCGATGTCCGGCTTCTGTCTGGTGTAGTTGGTGCCCACTTTGTCCACTTCGTCGAAGCGGTGCGCCGACTTGTCAACTCTATCCGTCTCTATGCCGAACTTCCCGCCAAAGCCCTGAGAGATATATTAGCGCTTAACAAAAACAGATTTAAAAAAAAAACGAAAAGAATTCGATTGCAATTATTTTATTAGATACTTATTTCTCGCAATTGGGGGCGCATCCTATTCCTACCATTTTAAGAAACATTCAAATCGGTATAAAACGTGCGAAGAAACGTCAGCAAAGCACAATACGCAATTTCGTTTGCTTGGATGACATATTCTATGCAGTTATTTTGATTTAACAAACAAACTAATGAACAAATTTGATAAAATTTCTATGGGACATGAAAGTGTATGATTACAAGCAAGCACTGAGGTAAAGTATAAATGCACGGAAAAGAATTTGTGACCGTTTTATACTCAGTCAAAAGTACAGTGAATAGTATCGTTAGTGTTACCTTCTTATGGTCTAGTTGACTAGCGTGCGCCGGCGTCTTCTCCTGGTGGTCCCACCCCACCGCGGAGGCGTCCTGTCTGTCTGTCTGCACGCCGAATTTACCACCGAAACCGATCGCGTAATCTGTTCACATAACATTTGATTACCTCTGACCTCTCTAGGTGCCCCACTGACCTCTCTAGGCACCCCAATGACCTCTCTAAGTGCCCCCACTGACCTCTAGGCGCCCCAATGACCTCGCTTAGTGCCCCCACTGACCTCTCTAGGCGCCCCACTGACCTCGCTAAGAGCCCCTACTGAACTCTCTAGGTGCCCCACTGACCTCTCTAAGTGGCCCCACTGACCTCTCTAAGTGCCCCAGTGGCCTCACTAGGCTCCCCACTGACCTCGCTAAGAGCCCCCACTAACCTCTCTAGGCGCCCCACTGACCTCGCTAAGAGCCCTCACTGACCTCTCTAGGCGCCCCACAGACCTCGCTAAGTGCCCCCACTAACCTCTGTAGTCGCCCCACTAACCTCTCTAGCCGCCCCACTGACCTCTCTCGGCGCCCCACCGGCCCGTACCTTTCTGCGAGTGGTGCGGGTCCGTGTGCTGCGGCTGGTCCCAGGGCAGGGCGGACGCGTCCTGGCGCTCCGTCTGCACCCCGAACTTGCCCCCAAAGCCCGCGCTGTAGTCCTTCTGCGACGAGTGCTTCTCTATGGTCTCGCGGTGCTCCCACCCCGCTGCGCTCTGTAGCGAACAAATTATGTTTGTACGAAAAACAAAAAAATTAATAGTTATAATAAATATAATATAATAAATATATTTTTTTTGCGTACCTTCGATAACTCTAAGTGAAAATAATAATTTAAAAAGATACTCATTAGATTTGAACCTACCCAATTCGCGCCATCGTCAGAACAACACACTTCCCTGCGAATATGCGAGTATTCGGTCTGTGAGACCGCCTGCCTGTTATTGGCAACAATTAACTTACCTTATTGACCCTGTTGGTCTGAGCTCTACACTTCCCCCTGAAGCCCTGCGAGTAGTCGGTCTGTGAGACCGCTTACCTGTTGATGCCAACAGTAAACTCACCTTATCGACCCTGTCGGTCTGGACGCCGTACTTCCCCCCGAAGCCCTGCGAGTAGTCGGTCTGTGAGACATGCTTCTCCACTTTCCCCACGTAGTCGTGTCCGACCGCCGATTTGTCCATGCGATCTGTCTGAACGCCGAATTTACCACCGAAGCCTGAAAATTGTTGATCGTGAAGAGCGCAACACCAGATCTTGGACATAGCAGTAGCAGTAGAACTTGTGCCAAGTTCGTCCGGAGAGGTACTGCCACCACATCTAGAATCTGCCGCTAAGCAGTAGTGGTTGCATTACTGTGTTGTGGAAGGGTGTGGCTGCCGGTGAAATCACATGCGCATGAGACGTATCATCCCCGTCTCGGGTGATGGACGCAGGATGAATGCGACTCAGTAAAGATTTGTATCTCATACTGAGTCGCACGCATTACTGTTGTCATGGGCGAGGGTCACCACTTACCATCAGGTGGGGCCTCAGCTCGTTCCGTCACTTACTAACATAAAAAAGAAAAATATATATATATATATCTGTGTGCTTGTAATGTTCCTAAGGAGCTCCTGTGACACGTTACATGCGCACGAATATATTTCCTTCTGCGTAGTTTTCACTTGTACGAAACTTAGAACTAAAGCAGGAAGTTAATTTTACGCAAAATGTGAAATTAATGGAGAATGGTAATGAGCTGACTTCAAACAACTGTACCTAAAATAGCTAAGAACAATTTCGATCAAGTTCGCTTTCAAAGAAAAAACCGCATGAAAATCGGTTCATCTACGACAGACAGACACAGATACACACTACAATCTTACAAGTACCAACGCTTGTATTCTTAAAAAAAAGGTAACTTAACTTCTACATCACCTATGCTTGTATTCATAAAAAATCAGTTACTTAAAAACGTCATCTTTTTAACATGTACACAAGTAACTAAGTTTTTTAAGTAACTGAGTTTGTAAGTAACTGAATTTTTTAGTAATATTTTAAGTAAATGTTTTTGCTTGGATTCTTAATAAATGAGGTACTTGAAATGTCATTATTTTAACAACCACCTACGCTTGTATTCTTAAAAAATTAGGCCATTGAAGACTTATTTTTGTGTTTGTACGTAAGTACGCTTTTATATTCGTGTGTTATGTTACTAGCTACAATTTCGCAAATCGTAGTTTTTACCTTGAGCATAATCCTTTTGCGATACGTGTTTCTCAGTTTTCCCAACATAATCGTGTCCCACAGCTGACTTATCCATCCTGTCTTGTTGAACTCCAAATTTCCCGCCGTACCTATAAAAAACAACCTATAATTTCCAAATCATTTATGTGTATTAAATATAATTGTCTTCGCGGGACCACTGACCTGTATCTGGGCTTGCGTGGAACCCCGGCAGTAAACAAGAAGCCCAGTTTAACCACCAAGGGCGGCCTTAGATATTGCGAGGCTCCGGGCGATAGATCTTTGTGAGGCTCTTGGCGTATGAGGAATTTATGAGTTGGAAGTATACAGGGCTACTGGTCATCTGTCAGCATCCTCTTAAAGACAGCTGCAGTACATCAAGACAAACGGGTTGTTCTGCGAGGGTGCGAGGCCCTACAAAAGCGAGGCCCCGGGCGGTTGCCCTGCTTGCCACCCCTAAAGCCGCCCCTGTTAACCGCACTCCACTCCACCATAGGTTTCAGGGATGGAATACTTGTGGACACCCCGGAGGACACAACACCAAGAATCCGAAAAGGCTTTGTGTGATTTCTAACCCTACCTCAAAGTTGTGTTGCTTTTCAAATCAATGAAGATGGAATGTGAGAATTTGAACGTTATCTACGGAACATTTTTAAAAATTCGTCGGAAATCAAGATTTTTTTACTTAGACTTTGATTAATGCTTAATCCAAATATAGACTAAGCTTATGTTGACTTACCCGTAAGAAGACTTGGGTCCTGCATCCATCTGTTTCTGTTTCGCCTGTTTGTCTGCTTCAAAAACTTCTTCCCTCAGCTTTGCCATGCTGAAAAAACATATTTGAAAATCTTAAAAAAAGAACCTTTTACCATACCTATAATGTGCCCAATGCAATTATTTTATAACTCACGATAATTGAGAGTAAATGGGCTTAGATCTACCACGGGTGCCCAATCTGGATTGGTAGATGTCACATGTCATTTTTGGTTCTAAGACATGCCGGTTTCTTCACATTGTTTTCCTTCACCGTTTCAAGAATGTGGTATTGCGCACATACATTTTTCATTGGTGCATTTGTGGGTTTGAACCAGCAACCTTCAGATTGGAAGTCGGCGTCTGTGCCACGCACACTGATTTCCTTCAATTATATTCCACACTAATTTAAAAACAGTACATCGATCATGTAACTGTGCCATATACCTAACATATGTTTTCAACAGACTTCAAAAAGGAGTAGGTCATCAATTCGGGTGTTTATAATATCTTTTTTATGTATATTCAATGATTTCAAACATGTATATTAGATATAGAATATATACAGTACTCACTCTATAGCCTCAACGTTCCGCCCCCCTGGCCCCCACCTCTGCTCGTGCTCCGTGATGTCGTTCACATAGTCAGGGTCGGTGTCCCAGTCGTCTGCCTCGGCCGGAGCCTCTTGCTTCACGTCTATAGATGCTTTCCACATCTGTTAACAGATATATTGTGCTAAGATGATAGTTTGCTTGAAAATTTCAATATATTATGAAGTTAGGGGAACCAAGTTGCTTGTGTCCATTGTGTGTCCTTGCTGGGCAAGCATCCAAAGCCTGAGAACAAGCTAAATGCTCATCTAACAACTATGACTGATGAGGATCAGACCAAAGTGCCTGACTTTGAAGGCAGGGTTACTACAAAAATAGCAACAGAGTCAAATACTACAGTTTTTTCCAGATTCATTAGTAATAAATCTAAGTAGGGCATGAAGATAACACTAATTCATCTCTGTGCAGAAGTTCACAATTTATATATAAAAGAGGTTAATTACTATAGCAGTAAGGAGGTGACAGAAAAGCAAGACTGTTATGACAACCTTTTTAGATACCTAAACAAACAGAAGTGGTAATCTGCCGGCGCCGCATCGGCCCCTCTCGCATCACAGAGAACGTGACTATCTGTACTAAGCTATAAGAGATATTTATCGTGTACTTATACGACTATTCGGAGATAATAAACAATGAAATTATCTTGAACGATAGTGGTGACTCAATTGTACAACGCAACAGGAAACATCCTGCGTACAATTCTAAACATATATCTGCTAAGTGCAAGAGCGAATTAGCAGAAGTACTACATTTAGTTAAAGTGCTTGTATTATCCTTATGTGCTGATTTATGGTAAAAATATAGAAAGCAAAATAGAATGTACATACCGTTTGCCGGTAGCGCGAGAAACTTTCACACACTATTTCGTGAGACACATAACACTTAACAAGTTTTGATCAAGATTGATTATTCATATATTTGTAATACAGATAAACTTATTAAATTTAAAATTGAAAATTCATCTCGATCAATAGGAATAAATAAAATAACTTATTTTCGTTTTTGGGTCTGGTCTGCCAGGGATGGGATGTCGATTCTCGAAGATCGATTGAACAATTAATTGATGGATGACCTACATTACTCAACAACCGGCAGACTATTCGGATCGGATACGGCTATGGAATAAAATGATCATACATATTTTATAATATGGAATTTTGACTCACTGATGATGATAATTTATCTAATAACAATGATGACTCAAAAGTTTATGACGATTCGTGATGAAAATCTATATAGGCCTTTTGAAATAATCTTCACTGAGCCTATCTATATGACTATCCATTACAAAACTCATCCTGTTCTCGTGATAATTGTGAAGCTACTACCAGTCTTGCGCATGGATACCAACCACTACCATTTTTAGATTTTATAGTAGTTTAAATAATAATTACTGTTAGTATGGGTCCGATGCTCAACAAGAAAAGCATTCGTGTAGTAGTGCTGACGTGGAGTACCGTTCAGATATAAGCGAGGTGTGCGATTTTGATGCTAGCGTGCGAACATGCGGGATTTAAAGATTATAGCTAAACGCTATTTGATTTTAAATGTCATCTATATTTTGTCTATATAATCCTTCTTCTGTTGAATTGTATTGTGAATATGTTCACTAGAGTACTGCTTGAAGAAGAAAGTAATTTATCTAGCACGTAAAATATCATTTGATCGTTCATGACCCAAAGTTAAATATAAATACTCGAAAATATTCGAATACTCGATGTTCAGATAATCGATTTTTATCGCTGCGTTAAGTGTTGCGAACCTTGTAAGTTAGTGTAATGATATTAATGACAGTAGCTTTATGATACACGTCATGATGTGACAATGTCACTGTTGATGTCACATAAAATAAAGCAATGCCCACAGATAATCATATTTGTACAGGAGGATATGTTGCAGGTAAATAAAACTTTCAGATTTTATTTTTATTTACTATAACTATAATTATACTATAAAATTTTATATACCTACCATAAAATTTTACAATAATCTTATTTAGCTAATAAGATTATTGTACAATTTACAATAATGCTAATAAGATTATTGTACAATGTACAATGTACAAATTTTACAATAATCTTATTTTAGCTAATAAGATTATTGTACAATTTTAAGATAATAAATATTTGTTGTCTACCGGCATTAATTAAGTAAGACTACTTACTTGACATATATGTAGGTACATATTATAATTAGTTTATTCACTGTAAGTACCATCATTATAATAACCATTTACTTTAATGAAGTTAAACATGGATAGGATTATATTTGATATCGTTTGATTTTTTGCGTTGAAATTAAGTATATTATCATTGTGAATATCTTTATAAATAATGTTTTTGTAATGATTGATTCTTGAATAAATAATTTACTTAAATGACTGAAATTTTTTACACTTTTTTCATATCTTTATATTTCTTTATCACATCGATAATTATCAATAACATTATTGTCTACACCAACCTCACTAATATTTATATAAATAAAATAAATTATTAAAACTGACAGCGCAGCGAGATCGCAGTGTTGGCTCTAACAGTTTGTATATAAATATTTAAATTATTTATGTTCAAGTCTAACGCCATTATGTTTGTAAAAGATTTCTAAGAATCCAGTATTGTCAAGAATTTTTTTTTTCATATTTTCTGTAATTTATCATTGGTAGCAAAAAAAACTGAATTTCACTAGGTACTCATCGGATTATGGTGCAACTACTTATTTTGTCATCTGTACCTTCGCCATTAAAAATATTTTGTATTCTTATCTATGGTACATTCGTTCATGAATTTCATCAATTACATTTCCGGATCCGGTGCGTCAATGGCGTAGCCGAGTTTTTGCAAGGCCAGTTTGATTTCGCCAAATACAGTGGGATCTTCAATGGTTGAGGGTAATTTAACAAACTGGGACCTGGCCAATTTAGATATGACTCCCCTCAGAGCTTTGCCGGATCTGGTTCGCGGCAGAGCCGGGACTGCCACCGCTTTCCTAAACGCAGCGATGGGGCCAATCAAGTGGCGGACGAGCGCGATCAATTCTTGAGTCACTGTGCTTTCAGCTACGATTTCCTCGTCTGTAAATAAGTTATATAAACATTTATCAAGCACGTTCCTAGGGGATAACCAACTTATTAAACTTAAAAGGCCATTTAAATGGTCTCATATTTAGTAGGTTTCTCAATGACAATTTATTAAAACCTTACAAAAACTGACGCATGCAATTGTTGCAGATGACAAAAAGGCTTGGGAATGAATTTGCTCCACTCTAGACGCAGGACCATATTCGTGAATATGTAATACTGTCTCCGAGGGGTTTCTTGTCTGTTTCTTCCCCTCGGGTTGGTCGGTTAGGGTTGGAACAGACGTAAACTTAACAAATAAGATAAGCTTAAACATGAAAACTGACTGTAATTTGACATATAATATCTGTGTGCATGTAATGTGCCTGGGAGTTCCTGTGACACGTTACATGCTCACGAATATGTGTACATGCATGTGTAAAATTTGACGTGTCCAAATGATACTTGAGATCTAAAGGAATAAATGAATTTGACTTTGACTTTGTTAATATTATAATATTGAGTGGCCATGAAACCACGCACCTAGCGATGAAAGATGAAACTAAAATAATTACAAAAAAATGTTGCAGATCAAATTTACATCAGATTTAATTAAAATTTTGAATAGTTAGATACCAACACCACAGATACTTTACATTACTAGTTATTAAGAAAAGAGAGCCCATTTTGTAATTATCTCATGCTAAAAACGGTAAACAGGAGCAAACTTTTTTGTGTTCTGAATTTCAAATTTCAATTTCTACGACGCCATCTATTGATAATGTTTTAAACTAAACATTTGTTCGGGATGGGACCATGGCTATACCAAAAAAAAACTTTTTTTTTTTTATGTGAATAAGTGACGTAACGAGCTGAGGGCCCACCTGATGGTAAGTGGTGACCCTCGCCCATGACAACAGTAATGCGCGCGACTCGGTATGAGATCCAAATCTTTACTGAGTCGCATTCATCCCGCTGCGTCCATCACCCGAGACGGGGATGATACGTCTCATGCGCATGTGATTTCACCGGCACCCACACCCTTCCGGAACACAGTAACGCAACCACTACTAGACACGAATGATTACCATCTTGCGGTGGTCTCATCACGTAGAGACAGAGCGGCACATCCCCCTTGGTCTGGTCGGGCGCGCCCACCACCACCGCGTCCGCCACCCTCGCGTGCCGCAGCACCACGTCCTCGAGCGCCGCCGTGGACAGGCGGTGGCCGGCCACGTTGATGACGTCATCGGCGCGGGCCACCACCCACACCGCGCCCTCCGCACTTATCCACCCGGCGTCCTGAGTGTCGTAGTACCCCTGTGACATGTCATCCATCTTTTATTGACGGCTCCGTGGCTTAGTTGTAGTAGCCATAGCTTGTGGCACAGGGGGGGGGGGTAAGTCAGATTTTTTAGGTCGAATCGTTCGCGGCTTTTTTTCATACACACTACACAAACACACCTACATGAAACATTAGGTATAGGTAGTGTAGGTGTGTAGGGCAAACAGCCGCAAATGATCCTGCTTTAGGTAGTTAAATAAATATAAGTTAATTTGACTATGCATGCATTTTTATTTTAAATTTCCATTTACAGGGGGGCAGCTGCCTCCCACTGCCCCCCCCCCCCCCCCCTGGGTACGCCCATGGTCAAGCCCTGCCTTCGAAGCGAAGCCCAAGGAGTCTTGTGTTTCTGTGTTTGTCCATGCCATCTGCCACACAAGGAATCCTAGTGCAGATGTATGAGCGTGTAAAATGTTTATAAAAGTATAATTAACCGCTGTATTTATGTTAGTTACTGATTTTAAATGTATTTATTTATATTTCGTGTTTTTGTTATTGCTTATACGATTGTCTTTTTATAGTTACTTACAAATATAACGTACTAGCTGTGTTCCGCGGTTTTACCCGCGTTTTTCTCGTTTCCGTGGAAACAGCGCACGCAAAAATAGGTTTTCGATTTTACACCTTGTGTTACAAAATAGCAATTTTATTACGGATCCCTAATTTTGAAAAAAAAAACATAGCCTATAGCCTTCCTCGATAAATGGACTACCCAACACTGAAAGAATCATTCAAATCGGACCAGTAGTTCCAGAAATTAGCGCGTTCAAACAAACACTGCAGCTTTATAATATTAGTATAGATTGGATAACTGTAACACTGCTTATAGAATTAAACGAATATAATTGAATATCTCAATCGGCAGTAAACCAAGTAAATTAACTTACAGGATATGTAGCGAAATATGTCTGTATAAATCTTTCATCTGCTTGCCACAGAGTAGACGCGAACCCTGGTGGGAGAGGAAGCTTGGCCACTAGCCTCCCCACTTCACCAGCCTGGCACTCTGTGCCGTCTTCTTTCAGCGTTCGAACTGTAATGAAAAACAAGTAACAAGTTAGAAAAAACAGAGGCAGTTATAAGGACAGAAGTGAAAACTCAAAATGAAATGATTTTGGGGGGTCCAGTTGCTCGCGTCCGTAGGTTTCAACCCTTTGATTCCCTACACGTGCCCCCTGGGTGGTACTAAAGGAGCAACCAAAAGTAGCAGTAGAACTTGTGCCAAGTTCGTCCGGAGAGGTACTGCCGCCACATCTGGAATCTACCGCCAATCAGTAGTGTTTGCATTACTGTGTTCCGGTGGAAGGGTGTGGGTGCCGGTGAAATCACATGCGCATGAGACGTATCATCCCCATCTCGGGTGACGAACGCAGCAGGATGAGTGCGACTCAGTGTAAGATCATAATCTTATACTTTATCATAATTTGACATTTAATATTTAATTAATTGACATTGCATTATTTAATTTATTTGATTCATTTAATCCTTGATAAATTATATTGTATTTTGTCATTTTTTTACCTAAGTTAGTGAATGTTTGTATGCTGAAGTGGCAGAGCCTAGTGTTCTAATTATATTAATTTTTCCATCTCAATTATGTACGTAGGTTCACAAACGACTATAAATTAAATTAAATACTACTTGATAGTTTGCTTGGTATGGAGGCAGTACTACACTGGGAAGATTAGTAAGGGTTTGTAACCATGGGCGTCCCAAGGGGGGGGCAGGGGGGCGCAGCTGCCCCCCTGAAAATTTCACAGAACATGTATGAACTCGCCTAATTACTAATCGGTAAATCTATTGAGGGGGATCCAGCACCAGCATTTGAATCTACATCCACTCTGGAAGATGGATATAATCTGACTTGCCCCCCCCCCCCCCCAAGTTTGAGTTGAAAGTCAAACTCTCGTGGAACAGCCGAAAGAAACTCATGTACTTAATTTTCTGAGAAAGGAAGTATTGATAAGTTTTTCTGCAAAAATTGATTTCAGGGAAATATTGATTGTAAATTTTACCATCGTATCCAGGAACGGGATACCCAGCAGAGTGCGGTGGTATCGCTTTGACGCCGTACCCCACGCAGGGAGCCGTGATGGGGGAGCCACTCTCTGTTTGCCACCAGTGGTTCAAAACGGGCACTGAAAATATACGTTCTGCCCAAAGCTGAAAAAAACATGACATTACGTTTACATT
Source organism: Aplocera efformata (assembly GCA_921293045.1). Classification (NCBI taxonomy): domain Eukaryota; kingdom Metazoa; phylum Arthropoda; class Insecta; order Lepidoptera; family Geometridae; genus Aplocera; species Aplocera efformata. The sequence continues at coordinate 9,128,384 of OV121057.1, forward strand.
TTTTTATAAGTAAATCACTGCATAGAATGCCTTAACCTATTTTGTTTATTTGAAATGGTGACAGAACGCGCTGACTTACCAGGTGGGCCCCCACCTGGTAAGTGGCGACCCCCGCCCATAACAGTAATGCGACTCAGAATAAGATTAGGATCTTACACTGAGTCGCACTCATCCTGCTGCGTCCGTCACCCGGACGGGGATGATACGTCTCATGCGCATGTGATTTCACCGGCACCCACACCCTTCCACCGGATTATTTTTTTTTAAGAATTAAACGTAAATTAAGATCTTTGACTTTGACAAGGATAAGAGGATTATAAAAAGGAACTTTCTTTGTGAAACATATTTGATTTTTCTAGCTTTGGCACAGACTTTATCAAAGTAATATATTTGGCTTATGTGAAATGTAAATACATTCAATCGTACATACGTTTCCTTATTTTTTAACATTCAATCTAAACTACAATGAATAGAGTATTTATCGTTACGATTACATTGAATAGTACGGAACACGTCGAGGTCACAAGTCAAAGGTAAGTAAGTATTAGAAACTAACAAATGAATATAATTTCCATACATAAAGCGCAAACCGTAGCTCCCTTTATGGACAGTAAAATTATTATATGACGCAACAATGCTTGCTTGTAAGTGTTTAACATAAATTGTTTTTATTTTGGGTTTGTATCGACTCTTGTTTTGCTTTATTTTTTTTAAGAATACACGTTTTTGCAATAAGCAATATGCTTGTGCGTGCAATATGCTTGTGTGTGCAATATGCTTGTGTGTGCAATATGCTTGTGTGTGCAATATGCTCGTATGTGCAATATGCTTGTGTGCAATATGCTTGTGTACCTATACAATATGCTTATGGAGGGAACATTTTAAGAAAACTGGCATGGCCTAGAAATACAGCACCCTAATAAGGTGAAGAAGTCTATGCCAGACTATAGAAAACATAGATTATAGAGCAGAGGTTCCCAGACTTTTTTCTCATAGACCACTTTCAAATTGTTGATTTCAGATCTGAATTTACATTGCGGCTGAGATATGAATTATAAACCCACATTTTTGTCACGCCAACGTAGACGCCCGTCGAGTCTCCCGTAGAACCCTGGGGGTCCACATGGACCACTTCGGGAACTAAGGCACTATAGGTTGCCAATACCACACATATAATACTATACCCAATACGGTGCTGACAACAAATGAAATCAGTTATGTCATAAACACTTAACACAAAAACAAAAATACTATTGAAAAGAATACTCACCCTTGTATCTTGGTCGCAGTGCTCTCCGGCTATGAAGACAGTTTTGAGTGAATTGCTGCAGTACCTCCTGGCGTACTTCGCGTTGGGATCAGCTCGCTTCAGAACCCTGAACACTGTGGGGATCGTGAACAACGCATTCACCCGATGCTGTTCTATTATTCTAAAACAAAATAAACTTCATATTTACCTGTTCCAGTACATATTTTTATGTATGCTCATCGGTTTCTCCGAAATTTACCAACCGATTTTGAAAATTATGTTTTTATTTCAATGCTTTCTGATTGGTCTCATAGAATTTTTATCAAAATCAGTTCAATAGTTTGTTAAATCAAAATAACCGGAAAAAATATATCTTCCAAGTAAACGAAAGGGGCTCGCACCTTCGCAGAACAACCTGTTTTTAATGTGTAACACCTCTGACTTTACTGCAATCGTAGGAGTAATTTCGTATAAAGGGACGGAAGTGTAACAGGAAGCCGGGAAAGCGCGCGCTATTTGATTTATCCAATGAGAGCGGGCTATTTGATTTGACCAATGAGAGCGCGCTATTTGATTTGACCAATGAGAGCGCGCTATTTGATTTGACCAATGAGAGCGGGCTATTTGATTTGACCAATGGTAGCGCGCGAGAAAAATAAGACATGAAAGTATTGAAGTCTGTTTTTTCCATTTGTTCCACTTTTGTTTTTCTTTTGTTTTTTGTTTTGTTGTACTGAAGACCTTAAGAAGATGCTGACTGATTACCAGTAGCCCTGTATACTTCCAACTCACATAAGTTCCTCATACGTCAAGGGCCACCAAGATCTATCGCCCGATGGGCCACGATATCTAAGGCCGCAAGTGATAGTGATTTTTATACAATAATTTCAACCATTAATATGTGTAAATACTATTCCTACCTAAAATACTGTCCAGGATCAGGAGTTCTATCGGGTTTTCCTTCGTATAACACTGACGTGACTCCAGCCAGCAAGGGGCCATAGCAGATGTATGAATGCCCAACCACCCATCCAAGATCTGACGCCGCCCACCACACTCCTTTCTTCACACCGTAGACTGTTCGGAGAGACCAGCACAGGGTCGCTGCATGGCCACAAGGCCTCTGGATTCCTTTGGGTGCGTCGGTTGTACCTAAATTTAGATTTTTTTAGTATTTTAGGCATGTATACATTGCACTTCAGAATGTCAAAGAATTAAGTAAACAAAATTAACAAGTAAAATAAATTTACTACGAATGTAGTACTTACTAAAATAATGTAAGAAAATATTAATAAAACTTGGTTGTCTGTAAAGTCGGTTTACGGGCGATAATTTTACGTGATAACGTCAGAAAACATAGATGAAAAAATGCATACGCTCGGCTCAGGCGGAACGTGACAATGAATCTTGCTTTTTCGTGGGTGCAGCTGGCGTTCATCCATTTATAACGTCAATAATATGTCAAGAAAAACCCAGCGCGTATGCATATTAATTACATACAATACATCTTAATAAATAAATAAATCTTATCCATCTCTATACATGTAAAAATATGCTGTTCGTTACTCACGCTACACTCGAAAACCATTTGGTTCATTTCTATTTCGTTGTGTTCGTAATAGTCAGGACAAGGTTTGTAAAGAACCATTTTGCTACATCAACGGGAAATGTCGGAAATTGGGAAAAAAACTAAAGTCGTTACAAATAAATTAAATTGAAGTGTTGTGTGTTTGTAATGTAAAAATAACAGCTTACTTAATACACGGAAAGTATAACAAGTAAATTTTTTGTTTTTATTTCAGTTTTTAAATGTTTTGTCTCTGTTTGTTCCAGCTAATCTTCGAAACGGCTGGACGGATTTTGAAGTTATTCAACAATGCATTTATTTAAAAAAATTATAATAACTAGGGCTTCGCGCAAAAAAATTTAAATTCTCGCGCATGAAGTCGCGAAGAACAGCTAGTCATGCAATATAAGCATATAAACTTTAACATACCTATTGTCACTGCTGCCTGACCGAGACAATAAAGCGTATTGATTAAAATAAAATATTGTGTTGAATGTGATTACCTACTTTTTCTTTTATAGAACAATTTGTTGTACCCAATTAATATATTTTAATTAGTTTGTATTAATTAGCTAGCTGACCCGACAGCCGTTTTCCTGATTGCTTGATTCACAGTTTGACAATCGGCTGTCAAACGAAGTACTATCAAAAATTCCAAAGAGAAATGTAGGTAGGTATAGATATTCAATCACATTTCACACAGCGCCATCTAGCCCCAAACTAATCATAGCCCGTAACATGTGTACTGAACTGATAGAATACGTAAATAGTACTTTTGTTTTTTTTTGTAAATACATACTTATAATATTAACATACAGACACAGAATAAACATTCATGTTCGTCAAACAAATGCGAGTCCTGGGTGGGAATCCAACCCACTAACAGCGTAGAAGGCAGAGCTAGAATTAAGAGCTAGATAAAATAATTATAATTGTATACCTGATGTATACAAGATATACAAGGGTTCATTGGCTTCGACGGACACGCACGGGGTCGGTTCTGCCTCCATGGCGTCTTCCCAGGTGATATCGCGATCTGGCTCCAGCGGGCACTCGAGTACCCGCCTCCGTTGGTATATGATGCAGCACTGGGGCTGATGATTGCTGAGGCTTAGGGCTTCGTCAAGAATTTCTTTGTATCTAAAAGGAAAAACTTAAGTCAAGTATTTCTTTTTAACAGGCGTTTGCATTTATAATTTAAATTTTTTTGAAAAAGAAAAGATTTTGTCACATCAAACAATCAGTTTCATCAATCAATCAGAAAAACAAGTCAAGAACACAACAGGTTTTGAAAAAGAATCATAATATAGTAGAAATTTTAAAGATAAGGCAGCGTGGTTATTTGTTTAGGAAATATTATAAGAAGGAGTAACTAAGGAGTTTAACACTTAGATAAAGCCATTATAGTTACTTGTAACTATCTCAGAAAAGTAAAAGATTTTACCGAAACACAAAAGACACAATTAGGAGAGACTTCAACAAAAAAAGATACACTCACAAAGGACCAGAATAAATTAGCTATTGAAGTGAAAAAAGGCAATGAAAAAATACATAAATAAGGTATTGTACGGCGAAAGATTCTCCCTCAACTTAAATCTACCGATCGATCAACTTTTTATCTCGATTCCTCTATTTGGTTGGACATCTTGCCAGAAAGAGATAAAAAATCAAACACCACATATCAGTGAAAAAATCTGATTTAAACGTCTATTGTTTGTCTATGGTGCCATTTTATTTTCCCGCCTATATCAACGTTTTTGACAGATTAAAGTTAATTCGTTCTTAGGAATTATTTATGGCGGGAAGAAATTAAATCAGATGTTCGCTTTTATATGTGTAAAAGTCATCCCCGTAAATAGTACTAAAATTAAATGTTTATATTCACTCACCTAATAATTTTGTTCGGTTCCAAGCCACAGCTCGCTGCTATAATCACACTTGGTTCGGCGTGCTCTATTCTTGTTCTGAGTTCCCTCGCCGCAAATCCTACAGCCAACAAAAGCTTTTTATTTAATCTGTATAAAAGGTAAATGTCTCAGGAGTCTCCTCCTGAGGTGTTATCAGAAGTGACAACTCACTCACTTTTACATGTAAACACTTCTCGTAGAACAACCCCGACACACACACAAACACACACACACTCACATACACGCATACACACGAATAATACAAGTGCAACTATTCTTGCGCACTTTAATTGTTTTTTTTGGGGTTGACATCCATGTCCCGTTCTTATCCATCATTATCGAAGTAGCCTTACCTCCGAATACAACTGAATGAATGGCTCCAACCCTATTGGTGGCCAGCATAGAGATGATCGCTTCTGGCACGAGAGGCATGTAGATTAGGACCCTGGACCCTCGGGTCACGCCGAGGGAAGACAGCTTGCCAGCCAGGCGGGATACCTAAGGACACGATGTAAGTGCTAATTAGACACATTATCTTAAGGAGATGCAGATGGTTCTGTTGCTTAGTTGGTAATAGCCCTGCCTTCGAAGCGGCAGTCCCGGGTTCGTTTTCACACTGTGTGGTGAGCAGGAAGTTTCTTCTCGGATATTGGGTGTTTGTCTTGTTTCTGTGTATGTCAATGCCATCTGCGACGCTGGGGAATCTTAGAACAGGGGTGTGAGTGTGTAAAAGTAAAATCCGATCCGGTTTTGAGGTAAAAATGAGAGCTTGCGATTTACACCAAAAGTAATTTGTTAATGACATATATAAATCCTGTTACTTATTATCTAAAGTTATTCCTAAGAACGTTGTGGTATCTACGAGATCCAACTGTTCATCTTTTACTTTAACATTAATATCTACTTTTTTAACGTTTAAACAAAACAACAAAATAGGTTACATATACAAACGGCCTACATACGAATCCAGAACCTTTTTCTTATTTTGAAGTCGTTCAAATATAGGAGTTAGAGGGTTAGTCGGTTTTTTCTATCGAGGTGCTTGTTTGTGAGTGATTTTTCACTTATTTATGTATACCTACGTATACATACGCATATGATTAAACATTGTGTACGCGTAAGTACGTAGTGTTAATTATACCTATTTCCCACAATCACGTAAAACTCGGGAATACGTTTTATTGATCTCGGACAAACGACAGTTATTCGTAGCTACATACATGTTACATACATGTTTTGGGGGGTCCAGTTGCTCGCGTCCGTAGGTGTATACCCTTTGATTCCCTACACGTACCCCCTGGGTGGTGCTAAAGGAGCAATCAAAAGTAGCAGTAGAACTTGTGCCAAGTTCGTCCGGAAAGGTATTGCCACCACATCTGGAATCTGCCGCCAAGCAGTAGTGGTTGCATTACTGTGTTCTGGTGGATGGGTGTGGCTGCCGGTGAAATCACATGCGCATGAGACGTATCATCCCCGTCTCGGGTAACGGACGCAGCAGGATGAATGCGATTCAGTAAAGATTTGGATCTCATACTGAGTCGCGCGCATTACTGTTGTCATGGGCGAGGGTCACCACTTACCATCAGGTGAGCCCTCAGCTCGTTACGTCACGAATTCACATTAAAAAAAAAAAAAAAAAACATCTAGGGAAAGAAATCCATTTCGGTCCGCGCAACTTTCTATTTGTGTCTGCTGCACGAGCAAAACTAACAAGCAAAGATCTCAATTAACAGATAGGTAGGTACCCTATGTATCTCTTGGAATTTTAAAGGTAACATTCTGAGTCCTATCTCTGAAGAAAAAAGTCACAACCAAAAGTAACGTAATATGTTAAATAGTAACATTCTGCTGAAATTACCAAACTAAAAAGAAAAAAAAATAATGGCTAAAAAAGTAAGGAGCACATTGAGCACAACACATGAACTTTAAAGAAAAATGGTTTACTGTGTTAGAAATGTTTGTCCCGGCCGAGCAGACAAAAAAGCAGAAAAGCAGCCTTCGAAGTGAAAACTGGCAATAATAAGTGCACATGTGCTTTTTTGTATACGTTAGCTGTGGCGGAACGAGCGGGCAGCTCACCTGATGTTAAGTGGTTACCGCCACCCGTAGACAACAGCACGACTCAGCGTAGCAGCCGTGTCACACTGAACTCATGCGCACATATTAGTTCATTGAGCCAAGTTTTGTAAGAGATTGAGGATATATAAATAAACGTTTACACACTCATACCTCTGCACTAGGATTCTTCGAAGGCTACTACTAACTAAGCCACGGAGCCGTGAGGATCGGATTGAAATCTCAATGTCAATTCCACTAAATATATTGCTCCTTAGGACTTTAAGACTAGATTCTTTTCAATTACCAAAGAACGTCTTATTTCTCTAGCGTTATATTGTTGCACACGAACATCTAGTATTGGTACCCAGTATTGGGATCCAGTATTGGGATCCAGTATTGGGATCCAGTATTGGGATCCAGTATTGGGATCCAGTATTGGAATCCAGTATTGGGATCCAGTATTGGGATCCAGTATTGGGATCCAGTATTGGGATCTAGTATTGACATCTAGTAGACGGCGCCGTGGCTTAGTTGGTAGTAGCCTTGCCTTCGAAGCGAGCGGTCCCGGGTTCGATTCCCGGCCGGGGCACACTTTGTGTGGTGAGCATGAAGTTTGTTTTTGGGTCTTGGGTGTTTGTCTTGTGTCATCTGCGACACAGGGAATCCTAGTGCAGAGGTATGAGTGTGTTAACGTTGTTGATTGTTATTGTTGTTGTTGGGATGAGGCAACACTGCTGCTGCCACAGCATTATCTTTTTTGGTCTGTATAATATGGTACCTGATCCTTGAGCTCGCCGTAGGTGATCTTCCTAACGGTGTCGGTGACGGGGGAGTCGTAGACCAGCGCCACCTGATCCCCCTTGCCATTCGCCACGTGACGGTCTATCGCGTTGTGGCACACTGATATCTCGCCGCCTACCCACCTGAGACATTGTAAGATACAGGAACTGGGTGGGCAGGTAACTGACGAACGGGGCCCAATGATCACAAACTTATTGTAAACTACCCGCGGTTATAGTCAACATGGGACTATGGGAAACTGGCTTCACTTTTTTGGGATATTTACAATCAAGGATTTCATCTAAATGTGTTTAGCCGTTGAGGCGTGAACGAGTAACAAACAAACACATACCGACAAACTTTGGGATAACTTTGGTTATGAACCTCGGCCGTGAGATTCAGGTCTTACCGAAGTATGAAAAGACACAAGTCACAAGACGCGTTTTCTTGTCACTGAGATGGGGATGTAAGTGTCTCGAGTGCAACTTACACACAACTTTGAGTTAAAATATTATTTAACTCAGTTTAAAAAAATGTTCTCTATCATTGTGCATTATATAGACCTGCTTACTCTCTGCTTCGTAGAGACCAAGCGACGAATGAAAATGAGCAGTTGTTCACAAATACGATCTTAATAGTCCCTGTTACATACCGCTATTTGAATGTGTTGGCTCAGTAGTACGGACCAATGAGTTTTCGCTTGAAAAATGTGTATACACATCATTTCAAATCGAACCATAAGATCTTAATGAAACTGGCGCGGCATGTCCCAAAACGAAAAATTCCGGTGTCCATACACTCTCGCTTGTCTAGAGTGTATGGACTCGGGAATTGCTTGCTTCCTGTCCAATAGGAACTGTAAAGGTATTATTTATTCTGTGGTTTTGTTAGCCCCCGATTTGTCGTCAAGACATCCGACATGGTCACAAGACTCGCTGACTTACCATTTGGTAAAAGGTGGATTGCTGTTATCTAACACTTTGTCCCACGGCTTGGTCCACTCCAGCTCTTGGCCCACCTCCCCCCAGAACCCCTCAGGATCCTCCAGAGAACGCCGATGCGCTTCTTGACATTCGGGTGTGATGCTGCTTTCATCTATAATAGGAGCAATTCACTTAGCAGACCGTTTCTTGTGCATTTGTGTTATTTTCCGTGACCACAGTAGGTATAAATATTATACTGTCCACTACGTAGAGAAGGCTAAGGTGTCCCCCCCGTCATTGGATCCCCTGGGATAGGACGGGCTAACTATAACTTAGTTTGTGGCCTTGGCTTCCCTTGTGCATTGAAGACAAGAGCCCTAGCGTTTCCTACAATATAGAATGTAGTTGATCAGTCACGCACTCTAAGTCGCAAGCGTTCATGCAATTTACTTTCTTCGGTTCTTTCTTAGTATCCTCAAATTATGAAATCTCATGTCAAACGACAGCTGTGGTATTTTTGCATTCTCATTAATTATTTGCTGTTGATCTTTGCATAGCTTAGCAAGAAAGCGTAATGCCAAGTTAATAATTATGTATATGATAAAACTCCATGTTGTGATGTCGTTGTCTTCCACGACAAGCGAAATATTTTGTAATAACACAATAATTATAATTAAGTACTTACATTGTAAACGGGATCATTCATGACCGCGAAAGTAAAGTAATCCTTCCATCAGGAGTTTCTAGCTGGTCCTTCCCCATGGATAGGTATTGAACAAGCGCTTAACTTAGTAATAAGAACACGCGCTCTTGTATGTACCTACATATTTATTAAAACTGACGTTTACAAGTATTTTTTTAACATTTTAACGGAAATATAGATTTATAACTTTCGACATAATATTACTCTATTTTATGACTTAATCAGTCCGTTAATATCTGTTGTGTTTTTTTTACACATCCATATTATAATAGTAGGTTGGTTAAACATAACTGTCTGTCTCTTGGGTTAACTGATGACGAGTGATCACAACAGGAAGTGAAGACTTTTCACCTCTTTTTAGTAGGGAGGGTTAAAACCTGCCTAGTTTTTAGATTTAGGATGTTCATACACTAATAACAACAGTATTCATCCAAAAATAAGGTATTAATAAAACTTACGATAGCTTTCTATATCGGCCGCAGTAACAAAAGTCTTCTTTTTCAATTCACTGATTGAAGACTCAAACTTATTCTTCTCAACATTAGTACTCGGTTCCTGGTACATTTTAAAATTAGATCCAGAATCTTGGTAATGAATGATTGAGGGCCCAAATACTCTTAACTTGGTGGAAATAGGCCAGAACCTGAATAACAAAATAAAGCGGAAAGTGTTTACTGTCACTCCCGTTAAAGTATAGAGAAAAACTGGAGAATTATTCGATGGATAATGAATTGTAATGTATGTAATATGTATACATGACAATGATAGACCTTTGAACCTCCTGAATAATTCAGGGAGCCGTTGAAAAGGCTGACGCAGTCCTATAGAGGCGATGCGTAGCTTCGATGACTGGTTTAAAGTATTTGGAACGGTTTCTCAACCTTATACATCGGGCAACACATGGATTTTAAGCATATTTTATTGTCCACGAAGTCTTCAGGCCATTGAAACGTCGACCTATTTAAAAAAATGTGCTATTTAAGCTCCGTGGCTTAGTTGGTAGTGGACCTGCCTTCGAAGGGAGGGGTCCCGGGTTCGGCACACTTTGTGTGGTGAGCATGAAGTGTTCTCGAGTCTTGGGTATTTGTCTTGTGTTTCCGTGTTTGTCCATGCCATCTGCGACACAGGGAATCTTAGTGCAGAGGTATGAGTGTGTTAACGTTGTTGTTGTTGTGTGCTGTCTGTTAGAGATCTTAGAGAGGTTGTTATTATAAATACATAAAGTTTTAATGTTTTAGCAGCTAGACTTATTTTGTTTCCGATGCAGTCAAATTAAGCTTGTGCTACCAGATTTTAAGCCGATTTTAACCAGTCTGATATTTATAACAAATTAGCTGACTTGTTAGCAAATAACGATACTGATTATAAAAAGAAATAAACAATGTTATTATGGAATAGCAAATTTAACTTAATTTATAGGTTTGCTATTTGTTATTTGATAATTTTTAATGTGTGCCTAGTTAAGTATGAATTTTTTACGTTTATTTTAAGTAATTATTTCTAGGTTTGTTGAAACTATTTGTAAATGTTTTTGTTTCTGTATTTGTAAAGGAACATACAAGAAAACAAGCTGGGTAAAGGAACATACGGGCTGTTAAAAACATCGACATTTAATCCGCCATAGCAGAACATCTTCTGGAGTCTGGTTCTATCACTGGATCGAGCTACATAACCTGAAGGTTTTTTTTTAATGTGAATTCGTGACGGAACGAGCTGATGGCCCACCAGATGGTAAGTGGTGACCCTCGCCCATGACAACAGTAATGCACGCGACTCAGTATGAGATCCAAATCTTTACTGAGTCGCATTCATCCTGCTGCGTCCGTCACCCGAGACGGGGATGATACGTCTCATGCGCATGTGATTTCACCGGCAGCCATACCCTTTCACCTGAACACAGTAATGCAACCACTACTGCTTGGCGGCAGATTCCAGATGTGGTGGCAGTACCTCTTCGGATGAATTTGGCTAAGTTCTGCTGCTACTTTTGGTTGCTCCTTTAGCACCTCCCAGGGGGTACGTGTAGGGATTTAAAGTGTATACACCTACGGGCTGCAACTGGAACCCAAAAATGGATTTAAACTTTCAAGTATTTGGAATCCGGTGGTCAGGTTGTGCAAAAACCGAAGAATACGGAACCTGTAGCTCGTCCCGATACAGTGAGTGTTGTGTGTCGAGATCGTATTTTAGGTAAAACGAAACCGGTGGTAGCAGCGACGCGGTCGAACATAAAAACGAGGGCGCAAGAGGGTAGACCTTTAAATTCTGCCAATGATGTGGCACACCCCGGTTCGTAAAAACCATAATTATGTGTATATTTAATTCACCTACTATTTCTAAATTTCATTATATAGTGGAAATCCGTGATTCAAAATCCTGGTCCCAACGGAAGATCAGCACTGGGTGACTGTGTGAGTTGGAGGCCATTGTGTTAGTGACTCAAATGAATATTTTACAATTAATATCTAGTTATTATTAGTTAAGTAAGTTCTTATTTATATTATAAGATTTTACCTTTGTTTGTCTCTGGGCACAAATAAATAAATTTTTGTTGCATTATCTTCTAAAAAAAAATAGGTTCCTGCGTTTGTTAGCATGTACTGCACGTGACTAGTTTAAAAATTATTTACAATTCACGTGTGCGAAAACACGACAGTTCAGTCATAGACTTGATAATAAGCCTATTAAATATGTATTAATCTAATTATAGTGGTCACATTCAAGTGCTCTATTCCATTTAGTGCAAAATGTTTTGGGGGGTCCAGTTGCTCGCGTCCGTAGGTGTGTACCCTTTGATTCCCTACACGTACCCCCTGGGTGGTGCTAAAGGAGCAACCAAAAGTAGCAGTAGAACTTGTGCCAAGTTCGTCCGGAGAGGTACTGCCACCACATCTGGAATCTGCCGCCAAGCAGTAGTGGTTGCATTATTGTGTTCCGGTGGAAGGGTGTGGCTGCCGGTGAAATCACATGCGCATGAGACGTATCATTCCCGTCTCGAGTGATGGACGCAGCAGGATGAATGCGACTCAGTAAAGATTGGATCTCATACTGAGTCGCACGCATTATTGTTGTCATGGGCGAGGGTTACCACTTACCATCAGGTGGGCCCTCAGCTCGTTCCGTCACTTATTCACATAAAGAAAAAAAAAAAAAAAAATGTGAAAACCGCCGATTTGGTTCATGGTAATGACCTGTTGATTTTCATGGCCCGAAATGACCACGAATAAAAAAAAAAATTTATCGGTTCATCTGAACGGATCTATGATGCCACAGACTCACAGATACACTACACGTCTGTCTGTGACACGAGTCTTTTTCGTCAAGGGGTTAATAAAACTAGTATATTGCTGCAACACACGTGTAGAGGACGCCTTTGCGTCCTTTTCTGTATTTAATTTAAAACAATGTATAAACCTTTTGTCTTTACTTTATGACGTAACCAAAAGTTCTTTAGGTTCCTTAGGTAAAAAAAGATTTAAAAAAAAAATCTCATAAAGCACTAACCAGCTTCGCAGAAAGAATGTTGAATGCTATTACAACCAGAGAACCCTATCCTGGATTCAAAAGGATTCGCGCGACGTGTAGGTACCTCTAAATGGAATTGATATACCAAGCTGTACCAGGTCCTGGCCGGGGCGTTATACATTTTGTAATCGTCTCCTTTGTAGGAATGTGAGTATCGATCGCAAGCGAGCCTGTTTGCCGACTCGTTTCTCGTCACCCGAGAGGGGGATTTTACGTCTCATGCGCATGTTATTACACCGGCATCCAAACCCTTCCACCGGAACACAGTAATGCGAGTGCACCACTGCTTGGTGGCAGATTACCAGGTGTGGAGGCAGTACACCTCCGGGCGTCATTTTGGGGATTTTGTCATCAAGTAAATTGTTCATGTAGGTAGATAAATAAAAAATTAAACACGCACATTTTGATAATAACCTTTATTTTTTTACAATAAACGAGTATCAGTGCCATTAAATGCGATTAACGTTTTCTATTGTACCTCTAATCACATGCCACATCTAATAAAAAAAATACATGTTAGATAATACACAAACCTACTTCACTCAATACTGATTAAAAATACCCAGTTGTATATTCTAATGCGCCTAATTTTTTCTCCAAAACTAAATTAACATTAAGTACCCACACTGCTATCTCTGTGTGAAAGAGATAGGAATATTTTAAAATGAGAAGAGCTTAACTTTGCCGCGGGTAGTTGACAAAAGTATTCTGTCAACTACCCGCGATCTGTACTAAGTTCTATCAACTTCTGTACAATCCACTTAGATCTCACGTATCATTTGAACACGTCAAGTTATAAACACACAAACATATTTCGTGAGCATATAACGTGCCAGTTTTCGAAAAATGTTTTAATTTATGTAATATGGATTGTTTATGGAGAGACAATTAAAGGTCAACTCGTTCATACATAAGGAATTAATTATGATTTTATATCAATACGACTGTAACATTTTCAACTGTAGAACTACTTTCTATTTAATGTTAACAGTAAAAATACAATTGTTTCTATAACTAACCGAGTATACTAAATCTTCCCCATGGAGGGTCGTAGTAATAAGAATGCGTGATCTTTAAGGTAATTGTTTAATATTTTGACTTTGACTCATGTGGGCCATTTTAGCCAACCTTTCAACGGACTCACCAAAAACAACCATCCTTTATCATAGCTATAGAAATAATCTAGGCATCCTTACCAGTAAAATAAATGTCCCGATCCAATAACCAAGGCTCATTTACATTTTTGAATGCATTCCTAAAATTTTTCACGAACAGAACTTGAACCTTAGCTTCATCGAAATCATGCCATCATGCTTTCCAAATGCGCCACTAGGCAGTCGACGTCACACGAGAAAGGGATTGCTTATATTATAATCGGCTTATTTCGCCGAGTTCGATATATAAGTTTAGAGATGCATTTAAAAAAGTACAATTTAATCCTAACTGCGAGATTAACCTTGAACAAAGTTTTCTATTGATTCTAATTGATTTTGTTCATATTATTTTCACTCCCTACGTTTGTTTTCCTGACTCTACAATTTTATCATAGAAAATTATTAGTAAATACAAAAATCTCAAATTTCTAAGTCTATTCTAAGAATGTTCTAGAAATACAAAGCAAGCTAGAGTGTGGCATGTTTTAAGATTTCGTTTTCAAAGTCTTAAGGCGTGTCTTAACTAATGACAATCGTATAAGTTTAGAATCGTTTAATTAACATACAATTTCATTTCATCTAATTTAAGAATAATAATTGTGGCATGCGGCGGGTCTATGTCCACTGGGAACGGCTCATAGGTATAAAATATCTACCTGTACTGATAGATTTTTGCTTTAGGCGAGTTTTCCCGATAAACAAAATCATTAAAAAAAGTAAATTTTTATCGATTAAGTAGGTTTCTTTCGTTTCGATCAATTTTCAACGTTATTAAAATTGATAGTCACGTCGAAACTTTATTCCAAATTGTCTCAATGACGAAATCAAGTCAAATAAATAGTCAAAATCGAAAATTATACCGTAAGCGAATTGCAAACAATACTCTTTGTAATTTTATAATCTTTATAAAAATCTACAAACGTATCATGATTCAGAATTTAAATCTGCATACATTCATGGCAGTGGACAAAAGACCCATTATTATCGATAACATCGCAAGCATCTTAAGATTACAGGAAACAAAAGGTAACAAAATAAAACGTAAAATAAATTAATATAAAATTTATTATAACGAAACAATTATATGTACAACAACAAAATAAAAGTTTAAAAAATATTATTTCACTAAATCTAAATGAGGGGTCCCATTTTTGAAAACTATGTGTTGAAGTAGAGTTGTTCTGTGTCGATGAAATGATCGAAGGTATCGATAAAAACAGTTATGTTCTATAAATATTTAATCGATATTTCTAATGTATGCGACACATTTTCGTAAAATTGAACGTCTTGAAAGGGACATTGCATTACCTCTAAAATTAATATAAATATATACAATAAACAGCCTGACTTCAATAAACGCGAATAAAAATACGATTAACAAGTACATTTATTATTATTACATAACTTGAAATGAGTGTACTTAGCGTAACATGGAAAGTTCTACCATACGGTACGATTTAGGAAAAAACATGATATCGCCGAGCTTAACCTATCTATGTCGACTATCCTTTAATACTGGGAGGTAATTGTTACATTATTGAAATTATCTTTCCATAAACGAATTCCTCTTCGTCTCTCTCAAAGGAGGAAAAAAAATTGTCATGTACCTAGGTCTATGATTTGCTAGCATCAACTTCTCTAGACGATTCCAAAAGGCTTTTCTCTCTGGTTTCCGAACGTGCTCTGACCAATGACAACCTTTATGATCCACTTTGAGACGTGCCATTGCAATCTCTTATCGTCCACTCACTTTCCACTCACATCTCTTATCGTCCACAACACCCAATCCACCAATAAATTGGCGACTTAAGTATCCACACCAAAACTAGAATAATTTATCGATAGCAGCCTCAAGCTTCCCAACACAACACTACAAGAACCATTCTACACGTTCGTCTTTCCGTGTCACATACATCAATAGTGTAACAATTACGCCATAATGACAATAGGCATATTATGAATTATAATAATGATAATGATAAAAATATTCTGACTCCGCCTGACGCCGCCCAATTGATTACTTTGAGCAAATCAGTTTCGCGATTACTGCAAGTACTGATTATGTTTTTAATTATTTCGGATCACGTGTTTATTTCTATGCTAATTATTTATGTACCTAATAAATGCAGTACCATTTTTGCTTTTTGCTTAGATTCATTTCAAAAAGTTTGAATGTTGATCAATCTATGCAAATCAAAATAAGATTGATAAGAATTAGTGGCATTTTAAAATTCTTGATTAGAACCCGTTTCTATTATCAAAATGTGTATTACGAACGTTACATTACATCGCATGAAAAAAAAAATGGAGTTTAGTAAGTTTGGTATGAGGAAATTCATCTTCTAGTTTATTGAATGATATGGAGAGGTTAATTAAGTACGACGCTTGCATCGCTGCATCACTTCGTATATTTTATACCATATCTAATCTATGGATAAGAGGCATCCATTAATTACGTGAGACGCTTTTGACGATGTTTCACTATTGCTGGTGAGGTGTCCTGAGATTTGGCTCGACCCGCTCCCCCTGTCTATAATCTCACGTGAGATTTTCATAATTTCTATTTTTAGAGATGCGTTGTAATTGTTAAAAAGTAACTTAATTTGCTTCATTATTTAGCATCTAAACAACCGAAGGGCTATTGTGCTGCTATGTGATGTTCGCATAACCACAATAAATATTATTGTGATAGATTTTGCCATATTTCAGCATGTTTTACTTTAATTTAACCCAATTTTACAGTTTTGTTTTGGGAGAAAAATACATGATATTTGCCGAGACCCCCTCTC
The DNA here is from genome assembly GCA_921293045.1 of Aplocera efformata. Taxonomy (NCBI): domain Eukaryota; kingdom Metazoa; phylum Arthropoda; class Insecta; order Lepidoptera; family Geometridae; genus Aplocera; species Aplocera efformata. Next base: position 9,145,039 of record OV121057.1, read on the forward strand.
TCCCACGTGAGATTGGATGAGATTCAGCTCGACCCCAACCCACCCCTGAACACCTCATTTAATATACGCCCCCTACCCCTTAGCTATGTTTGGTATCAGTGAAACTGGACAGATCCCAGACATGGAATGGATAAAACGAGCGCTAAATATAATTTTAACCTGTCGGCTTTTTGATAGCATCAAAACATCTGTGACTAAATTTTAACCTGTCGGCTTTTTGATAGCATCAAAACATGTGACTTATTTCAGCGGAATTGTTTAAGAAATAATCATTGCAATATACGTGAGTTGACTCACGGGGCGGCGGCGTGGGTGTTGCCAACTCAACGCAGGTCGGGGTTGTCGTTGATCTGCTTCTTGATGCGCACGAGCATGGTGGTGTACCACTGGTCGAGGCGGGATATACTGTCGTATGTCTTCACCGCCTCGGTGAACGCTTCCACGTTCTGCTCCTCGAGATGTTCGATCAGCTCCTGCGAGAATAGACACCCAGATTAGATTTAGTTACCCAGTTTAGATGCAGAATTTCTGCTAGCGTTTTTTGTACTGTATATTTCACGTATACAGCGCCATCTAACCCCAAACTAAGCATAACTAGCACGAAAAACTGATAGAATACATATATAGTAGCTGTTTTTTGTTAATACATACATAAACATGACATCCAGACACAGATCAAACATTTATATTCGTCACACAAATATATATTCATGGCCATATTTCACAGCGCCATCTGGCCCCAACCTAAGCATAGCTTGTAATATGAGAATTTTTATTTTGAGATTAAGTGACGGAACGATCTGAGGGCCCACCTGGTGGTAAGTGGCGACCCCCGCCCATGACAACAGTAATGCGACTCAGTATAACATTTGAATCTTCCACTGAATCGCACTCATCCTGTTGCGTCCATCGCCCGAGACGGGGATGATACGTCTCATGCGCATGTGATTTAACCGGCACCCACACCCTTCCACCAGAAAACAGTAATGCGAGCACTACTGCTTGGCTGCAGAGTAGCATTCATCCTGCTGCGTGCATCGCCCGAGACGGGGATGATACGTCTCATGCGCATGTGATTTCACCGGCACCCACACCCTTCCACCGGAACACAGTAATGCGACCACTGCTGCTTGGCTGCAGAGTCGCACCCATCCTGCTGCGTGCATCGCCCGAGACGGGGATGATACGTCTCATGCGCATGTGATTTCACCGGCACCCACACCCATCCACCGGAACACAGTAATGCGACCACTGCTGCTTGGCTGCAGAGTCGCATTAATCCTGCTGCGTGCATCGCCCGAGACGGGGATGATACGTCTCATGCGCATGTGATTTCCCCGGCACCCACACCCATCCACCGGAACACAGTAATGCGACCACTGCTGCTTGGCTGCAGAGTCGCATTCATCCTGCTTCGTGCATCGCCCGAGACGGGGATGATACGTCTCATGCGCATGTGATTTCACCGGCACCCACACCCTTCCACCGGAACACAGTAATGCGAGCACTACTGCTTCGCACCCATCCTGCTGCGTGCATCGCCCGAGACGGGGATGCTGCGCATGCGATATGTTCCCCACCTTGATGAGCTTGCACTCCCTGGTGTCCCCGAAGGCCGGGTACAGGCCGCAGTACTTGTCGAGCGCGTGCTGCGCGTTGAGGATGTCCACGCAGAGGTGGCAGAGCGCCGCGCGGAACATGTACTCCTTAGCGCTGTACTTCAACAGGCTGTTGTCTAGAGACGATTTCGCTATCTGGAAATAATAACAATAATACAATAATCTTCCCCGTGGAGGGTCGGTATACATTTCTGTATTAATATAATGATGGAACTTGGGACTTAGTCATCTGTTCACGTATCGCAATATAATTCTTCGATCTTCTTCAATCTTATCGAAATATATTCCGTGCTATGAAGTAAAGAACGCTTTACATAAAAATGAAACCCTATTTCCTTTGATCAAGTCATCACGCATGAACGGCTAGACCACTTTTGCTAATTCTATAAATAGCTGTTATAATGTTAGCTATTGTCAGAAGGTTCTTATAAAAGAAAAAAATAAGAAAATTCCCGGAAAACCGCGGGGCGCAGCTAGTACATAATACATGTTTACATAGGAAAACGCGAAAGAACAAGCATTTATGTTTGATACACAACTGCTTGTCCTGAGTGGAAATCTAACCTACGACCTACAGAGCAGAAAGCTCTTTCACGCCTGAGCTTCCCCCCGAGTTGGTAGGTTAGGGTAGGAACAGAAGTAAACTTAATAAAATAAGCTTAAACATAAAACTGACTGTAATTTGACATATCTGTGTGCATGTAAAATGCCTAAGGAGCTCCTGTGACACGTTATATTCTCACGAATATGTTTGTGTGTGTAAAATTTGACGTGTCCAAACGATACTTGAGATCTAAAGGAATAAATGAGTTTGAGTTTTGAGTTTTGAGCTATGAGGCCAATTGTCAAGAAAAGGTTCTTTTGAAAGGCCGGCAGCGCATCAGCATTGCCTCTGGTGTTGCAGATGTCCATGGGCGACGGTGACCGCTTTCCATCAGGAGGCCCGTCTGCTCGTCTGCCCCCATATTCCATAAAAATTTTTTTTTTTTTTTAAATTGCAGACAAATTGCGGTTATATTTGAATTTACCTGTTCGTAGATCTGTATAGCCTTGTCGTAGTGCTCCAACTGGGCGGCGTACTGGGCCAGCTTGAGCATGCACTTGTTGGCGGACGAGGTGGACTCTTCCCCGCGGAAGTAGTCCGCGGCTTGCTCGTAATGCTGCATGGCGCGGGCCAGGTCCACGCACTCCGTCTCATATAGTTCTGCTATGTTCTGTGGAAACATAATAAATAATAAACGTTTACTCATAGTTTTTACACTTGAAAAATTTATGTGCGCTATACCACGTTCTCGAAACGTCGAAGGAAAACATCGTGAGGAAACCGGCATGTCTTAGAACTATAAATTCGAAGCCACGTGACATCCACCAATCCGGATTGGGCTCCCGTGGTAGATCAGAGCCCATTCACTCTCAATTATTGAGAGTAGGCCGGTGTCCCTGAAGTAGTAATCGTTGACTAATGATACATGCAATTACATGCAATTTCAGTAACATAGACATATATATATATAACAACCATAGATAATACATCAACTTTGTCTTCATATGTCTGTCACTTACAATGTGAAATTCGAACATGTCACATTTAATTGCATAATCGCCCCGGTGATGAAAATATTTGTGATTGGGTTGCATATAACATGCAACCCAATCACAAGATTAATATAGACAACGATTAAGATTTTTGCTACATACTTGGTGCTGTTTAGCAGCTACGGTGAACCGCCCCATATCGGTGTAGATTTCTATGGCTTTCAACAAGCAGGATACAGCCTCTGAAATAAATAAATGCTCATAATTGAGGACATCAACATGATGTAGTATAGAATTGTATTAGGACCTACATCATATCTGTACAACCGTGCGAAGCCGGTTTGGGACGCTAGTCTTAATATATATAAATTATGTGTCACGATGTTTGTCCGCGATGGACTCCTAAACTACTTAACCGATTTTAATCAAATTTGTACACCGTGTGCAGTTTGATCCAACTTGAAAGATAGGATAGCTCACATCTCAATTTATGATCGCAATATTATCATATGACAAAAACGTTAGCTACATCAACGCGTGGCCGGGTCAGCTAGTCTACACTAATATTATAAAGAGGAAAACTTTGTTTGTATGTTTGTTTGGTTGTACTGAATAGGCTCAAAAACTACTGGACCGATTTTAAAAATTCTTTCACCATTCGAAAGCTACATTATCCACGAGTAACATAGGCTATATTTTATTTTGGAAAAAAATAGGGTTCCGTAAGATATTTGGGTTTTTCGGACACAAGGTGTAAAAAATCAACCAGAAAAGTTACTTATTTTGCGTACGCTGCCTAAACTATAAAAGATAGAACCATAAAATGTTCTAATTAATTGTAGATCTTATAAATATCTACAAAAAAGTCCGCGACACACTATACCCATCTATGTCGAGTGAGGCACAGCAACCATTTTTTTATTTAAAAATCTTGAATTTTTTTTGGACTACATTTAAACGCGTTTATTTTACTCATGCTATTAATCCTTATCAAAATAAATGATTTCATCACTAAGAACAGTTTATGGAGATAATATTTGGTTTTTGAATGATTAAAATTGGACGTTTGGTTTTGAAGTTATGGCGAAATTAAAATATTACGATTTCTGCTGCACGGCCCGTTGCGAAGTGGGCGTCACCAAGGCGGGGGTGCGCGTGCGGGAGGGGAGTTTAGATCTATTACATTTAAATATTTTCATCATTAACAACTTAACATACACAGAAAGACAATCTGTGCAGCCTGCGGATAATGACTGCGTCGTCAATGTTACTGTCGGTGTCTGTGAATTGACCTGGGAATAATTTTGCTGACCGTGTCTTTCCTGGGTAGGCTTTTTGCAGCGGTAACCGACATCCACGCGGGCGGAGCCGCGGGCGACCGCTAGTGTATTATAAAAATGGCGAATTTCAAATGATTGCTTCCAAGTTTCACGTCGACATGCGCCGATGCTGGCGTTCAGCCAAAGAGTCATTGAACGAGGCTGTAGATGTGTGTAAGCAAGTTTTAAACATAATAGATGTCCTAAATCATATTGGGCTACACCACTGATATCCAAAGTGGTCTATATCACCCCCAGGGGTCCACGACAACATGCTAGTGAAACAAAAATGGGACCAACATAGTCATTTTTGACATGTAAATGGGCGGCCAGCGATAGCGTATTGCATCGAAACACATAATGGCCTACCTTTTTATTACTGATACATAACTTTATTGTAATACATACACATATCTATTTATATAAATGATTTGACTGCCTATAAAGTCCTATTGTTTAAGATTTTCTCTCTACTCCTTTTTCTAACTAATGTTAGAAATGTAATTCTTTCGAAGTGGGCTATAGTTCCAATGAATTTGCAAAAAATCGATATTAGGTAAACCAAAACGCATGGCAAGTGGTCTACGAGACAAAAAGTTTGGAGACCTGTGGGCTAAAATACACGTACGAGTGTCCTCAAAGTATGTCTGAGTTCTATATTTCTGCTAGCTAAACAAGTTCTAACGTGTCTGAACGTGCCTACTCTGAAGTTGGCAGCAAATGGCGAACATGTATTGCCTGTATTTTTCTGTGTCTAAATGTTTCTTTATTTTTATTAGACAAAAAACCTTTACAGTCGTTTTAGATCAAGACTTAGCAGGCTGATATTTTCACAGAATATGTGTAGGGAACCCTAAAATTTTTGCTAATTTGCTCATTCTACCATTTTTGAGATTTTAAGTGTCGAAATCCTAGATAGGCACGTAAGAGTACATACCATTAGGATCACATTTTTTGTAACAGTTGGATGCGTCTACGTAGTTGGTGGCGGCATCGTGCCGCACGCCCGCCTTCTGGTGGAGGTTGGCCGCCATGCAGAACGCCTGCCCCGCCTGCGCCCACTTCTTAGCCATCTTGAATAGATTCGCGGCTCGCAGATAACAATCCACTGCATCTTCAATTTTCGATGATCCCCTGTTTCAAATAATAATATTTATTTCACAACAAATGTCTACAGCTCCTGGCCCTTCGCACTTGAATCAATGAATGAAAAACCAGGGGGTAATATATGTACCCAAACTAGAAAGAACCTTTATGATAGCATATATATGCCCTCCGCTGGAAAATGATCTACTAAGTAAAACACCAAAGTGCAATATAAAATATATAGTATGAGTGTACAAAACCAACAGTATGTGTTTGTACAAAGAGTTTTTTTTAATACTAAACTGAACATGGTGAAGACCCACTTGATGTTAAGTGGTTACCTCCGCCCATAACAATAGTAATACAACTTATATCCTCCCTGACCAAACAATTAGAAGACCCAAGTATCACCTGAAAAATTACTAAATCCCTAGACTAAGAAACTAGACGGATATTACAATATGAACCCTGATGAGTCTCGACATGTGACAGTGACACATTACCTTGTCGAAGCATTGCCCAATAAGCACAAAAGAGTTGTGCAATGTAGTTAAACGAGTAGTTGACTAATGGAGTGAAAACATACAATTTAAAGATATTTCTATTCAACTATGAATAATAAGTTTAGATTTTCTCCAACTACAACATTCATAGATTGATAAAATATTGAACTTTATATAGGACTAATTGTTTTATTAAAGACATGGTAGGAAATGTTTACGATAGGTGCTTTACCTGCTTTGATCGAGAGGTAGAGGCAGACCTATCATAGATAATGGTCGATAGACGCCTATTGTATTCTCACTGAATATGTTTTGTATTACCATTTTGTTTCTAAAAATGTTACTGCACCATCTGCATTAATTCTAGATAAACCAACTTACATTGATGATACTGTGTTCATCAACATGACATCCAACAAAAGAATATCATGCTAATACAGTTACATTAATTGAAGTTTTTATAAAGTAACCATCAAAAATCTTTAAAAAACTTGGTTGTGTTGTATTCTTATAAAATAGCTTGGATGTCACTTTTTTCAATAAATATGTACTCATGAGATCACACATTCTTATAACTAAGTTTAGCCTTGTTCTAACCCTATCAGACCCTCCATGTGTATATAGCTATGTGTAATACTGTAAATATAAGGTACCACATGCAATTTCAAGTAAAAACCTCAACTAGACATCGTAGCTAATATATAGGTAATAAATAAAAGTAAAAATAAGTTTTTTATTACAAAAAATGACCTGAAGGCAGCCGGAACATATTTTATCAATGTGAATCAGTGTATTCTGTAGGTCACTAGTATAGCCAGTCCAGAGACAGTAAGAATGGAAAGAACCAGTGCACATGAATCAGACTAGCTGACATCACCATGACAATATACTCAAATTGAGTTAATTCCGTTTTACTTTGAGCAAGAAGTAGAACGAAAAGGAAAGCGTTGGTGTCAGATCATACAGTCACCCACCTGCTGCCTTAAGGGAAGATATTGGAAAAAAACAACTCAAGGCTGTTCCAAAGTGCAAAATTAGCATTGATTAGGCCTCATATAGCGAAATTTATCAGCCAACTAATGAACAAGTCATTGTTCTTACCCAAAGAGCGAACCGAGGAAGGATTTCGACGAGCTAAGCTTCTTCTCGGCCTCAGCCATCAACTGAATTGCTTTCTGTTCACTATCTGCCATGTTTGTGGCCTAAATAACACTAATTCACAGAGAAAACCTCTAAATTTTCCAACAATTTTACAATTTATTGACAAAATGTCGTCAGCGACCCTAGCGAAAATCCGTCGGTAGCTGTCATCGAAATCGATTGGTTTATGGTTTTGGGTTGCTACATGTATAGCATAAGGTTACCATATGAAAATAAGCATGGTATATTTTGGTAGATTCGGTAAAATTATACAGAATGTTTGGAAGGTCGATGAATAGACTGAAGGGGGTGTGATCACCTAGTGAGGCACATTTCTAAGCTAGGTTGTCCTAGCCTAATGTCTTAGAATTTCTAGATATCATGATAAGTATGATATTTGGCAAATTCCCAAAATTAGGTATATAACCGTTCAAATAGACAACTTATGGTTTCTCAAAAGTTATTTTTATCTTAGCTTACTGTGTATTCAATCGACAAACGCCATTACTACCAAATATATTCACGAAACCTACCGAACAGGACGTTCTGAAGAATTAGAAATTTTTAGAAAAATTAGAGATTCATATTAGTTATTGCGTTTTATAAAAAAAAAAAGGTGTCGTGTGTCCAGTAGGTAACTTTTCTTCAGGAGAGATGGCGATGTGGTGTTCTTTTCCCTACCACAGCTACATATCTGGTAACAGAAGGGAGGTCATCTAATACCTGAGTGCAACGGAAGAAGCTTTTCGGACTTTTGAGTCGAACCCGAGAGGCTCTATGGTCGTACAAGGGGTATTGATTCAGACTCTTGTTTAGAACTTTCGATAGTGCAAATTACGTTACGTCGAATCAGATTGAAATACCCACCAAGGGGGAAGATCAGATTTAGGGCGGTTAGCTTCAGGCATCCAGTAATTATATGACACGTATCATTAGAAGCGGCATCAACTTGTTTAGCCATCTGGCAACACTACTCTATCTACTCAACCCAAAGAGAATGTAAACACTACGCCGGGGGAAAGGAAACCCCAGGTATTTTATACTACCTGCATCGATCGATAATTCTTCGTCCTACCTCAACAAAACGTCGGCTGCATCTTTTGAAGCGTAATAGCGTATAAACTTTTCACAGAAAATGTGCTATTTTCATCCATTGAGAGCCATTAGGTAATCCAGTATATTTTTCTGGAGTGGGTTCGACAAAAAAGTAGCTTAACTTGCGGGGAGATTAGAATGGGCTTCATGGTTCATGCCTGGCTACGCTAAAGTGGATATTATATATCTTTTAACTAGCGACCTGCCCCTGCTTCGCATGGATGCCATGTACAAACTAATTCTGGGGAGGTTATATATTATAATATGCATGTATTCTACACATAAAAAAATCTCTTGAATGACTTATCTATTGCTGAAAACTGCATTTAAATACGTCGCGTAAATTAAAATATCTTAGCGTACAAACAGCGGGAGCGACTTGTTTTGTAATAGCTATGTAATGTATTGTTTTTTTTTTTTTTTACCACTTAGGTGGCAAACAAGCATACGGCCCACCTGATGGTAAGCGGTATGTATGTATCTATGAACTTAGCTGGTTTATTAAGTTTTTAACATCAACATAAGCAGGTATTTTGTGACGCAGGGAATTTATACTACTTTCTAAAATAAAACAACAACTAAACTTTCAACTTTATTGATAGATAGATAGATAGTCCCACTATTTGCGACTCAACAAGGTACACTTTCGAAGCATTCTCGGGCGCTCGACCTAAATATTTTTAATCATATAATTATTATTAATTATTGTTATGTATTTTCATTTTTCCCCACCTAACAAAAATATACCTTTTTCATAATATCAGACTGAAATATTTTGTTGTTACTTAGGTTGGTTCATACATACCTATCACAAGGTGGTAATACCTAAGTGATGAATTAAAATACTGTTTCTTATCATTCCTTTCTCTTAAACGTGATCTTAGAAATATCGTAAGCCGGTAATTAGTTATGCAAACACAAATAATGCCATGCCCTATGCGGGCATGAAAGTCCGGTCTAGGGGTCCGAGGAAGAGTTTTATGCTCATAAATGATTTCAGTCTGATTTTTTTCTATTAATTTTTATATTAGATTTGATGACTTTTCTTAAACTTTTAAAAATAAGTTAGGTGCTGCTAATTTCTATTTGCGTTAATATTGTCATAGAGCAAGAGGTAAATACAGACACCGATTAGTAGCTAGTACATAATAAATTAAAACATTTGATATTCTAAGGGATTTTGAAGTAAATATAATTTAGAGGCTCGTCATGGACCCATGGGTAAGTGTGCGTCCTGAGTGACGGCGCACCGCGTATGGCGTATTGCGGAGCGGATTTATACAAAGATAGCTATCCTTATTGCACGCGAGAAAGATTTTTATAATGTCGATATCAAAACTTAAACGTTTTCAATATTATACAATAATATATGAATATATGAAGAATTAAGACGATACGGATTTATCCCAATATACTCTATTATTAACACATTCGACTATATTTTAAAAGATTTTGAACAAGATCTTTTGAGAGCTGAAACGAATCCTCACAGAGTCCTTCTGAAAATTAGTACCCAACTTTAAGGTAAGGTTGCATCGCTGCTGTGATAAAATCTTCTGCAGGAAAGTCATCACTCACTGACATTTCACTTTCCTATCCACGAGTAAAAATCAAAATACGCGTATCGATGAGCCATCCGCAAGTAGAATGTGGCGTGAGATGTGCGCGCCCGCCGCCCGCCGCCCGCTCGCACTCCGGACACGTCCAAACGTTTCGAACATTTGTTTATTGCGCCATTCATTCCGCCCCCCGATGCGCCGTCACTCAGGACGCACACTAAAGCACTATAACATAGCAACAAAAAAAAAAACGCCAAATAATATGTAATTGATTTATTTGAATAAATAAACTAAATTGGATAACTAAAGATGCGATTGATCTAGGAAATAACATAGCAGAATAATTATTTACATAAAACATAATAATGATAAAAAGAAAGAATAAAATGTACAACTTAAAAATTTCAAAGGCTATGAGTAGACTTTACCTAGTGAAATAATCAATAATGTGATAAAACTAATAGTTTTAACCTAAAGCAAATTCTACTATTTTAATTAAATCAGTCGAATTCACTCATCACAGCATACAATGAAACAGTACACTATGGCAAACTTAATAATTCGTCCATAAACAAACCACTGGATAACTGGCAAGCACATTCAATAATATTTTCAACTATCAGTGTTGCCGTGAAATATTCTAAAAAAATATTGCACATAAATTAGCAATTTAGATGAAAACTCAATCAACAGATCTCATACTGCAAATGATATTAAATATCATTAATTTGGATTTAAACTAATGCGTAAAACACATATCATAACATGCAGGTAGCTAAAGGCAAACTCAGGGACATAAAGCCAACTTTATACAATTTTTCTTTATCAATAGTGAGGCCTTTCTAAAGATGTCCTAGGTATTATTATCAAGGTCATACATTTATTATGTAGTATTTATTAGCACTATGTACTAAGTGAACATCTATTAATCATATTTACATATATCATGTTGAACCATAATGATGCATTTAGGACAAACGAGTTAAACATTAATTTTCAGTGTCCCGCACCAAATTCGGATATACAGAACACTTGTTTCTTATAATAAGTGTTTTAAACCATTAAATCTGTGAATACAACTTTTGCTACAAGAAACGTGCAACCACATTGTAAGTGTTGCCATAAACAGTCACGATATCTACTACTGATATAATTTTTAATGGCGACTTTTTGCTGGATATTATTTACAAACGATTGTTGCTAAGTTAATCGAAGATTCATATAAAGATTGTTATGATTTTTTAAATTATAAAATCTGATTTATGAAGACGATTTAATATCGTGTTTCTTGACGAAAACTTCGACATTTTAAGTGAATGATTCGATCGCTGGTAAATCGAATTAGTTGGAATATTGGCTTACAATTTAGATCCGAATGTTTTGAGTGCAGTTTACAGTATGATCGCGTAAAGATGAAATCTTTTAAACGTCCTTGTTATTTTTAAATTGAGGATAAATAATCTGTTAAAGAAATCATTATTTTGAACCGCACTTGACATTCACATCCGTAACATTACATTTCCATAAAATTCTAATATAATAACCATTTAACCATTATACAGTGACGATATACAAGACCTTGGAGATATGAAATAGTAATGTGTACATAATTCTTATGTATTGCAAGCGAAGTATACCTATATAATGTTATATTATAATATAGAGTACATATTACATCAAAGCTAATAAAAAAATAAATCATATGGTCAATCAAAAATTATAAGATACGAAACAAAAATATTTTGTACAAATCTATTTTCATTTTCAATTCGAAAATGCAATATTTTAAAAAGATTAATGGATGGATAATATATGACTGTTTTGTACAAAACATGGAATGTGATAACTATAGATTTGCAATAAATAATTTCATACCAAGTCCGCACCGTTATTCATAAGAAATATATTTTTTTCATCTAATTAAACTAATTCATAAACAATCAGCGAAATAATATCATAAGAGGGAAACATTACGGCCCGTTCACACAATATTTTATTATTATTGCGATGTAGTAATAAAATAAAAATATGCTATAACAATAATTTTATCATACAGGACTTTAAGACGTATGAAAGTTATGACTATTTGATGGCATCAAATGAAGTCAGCATTTCATGTTTGTATCGTGATCACAATATAAATTAAGTTCATAAGAAAATCAACAAAATTTCATATATTATAAGATTTAATACAGCTTTAAAATTGATGATGTAAGTAATCTCAAAAATAACTCTAAAAGTGCGTCGTCGATTAATTATTATTATGTAGTCAATCAACGGAAATGACAATCATACACCAATAATCATTTATTTTTGATGCAAAAACCAAAATCTATAACATGGTTCTAAGATACTATCTTTATAAAACCAATATCTTATCAAAATAATCATACCATGATTGGTTCTAAACTATGTAAGTACTTCAGAACCATGCAACTGGTTGGTTCTAAGATACTAAAACCATAACAAAACCAAATTTTATGCTACGCGTGGCCAAAACGAACATTGCCTGTTCTAAACTAGTAACAAAATAACTGACTGATTTCAAGATCCTAAGCTTTACAAAATCGACATACTATCAAAACATGTATATAGTATACGTGTAGCTAAACCAACATCTGACTCGTTCTAAACTACTTAGAACCAAATTTCACTGTGGCGGATTCCGAACAAACCAGCACGACAAAACCGATTTATCAAACGTGGAGCTAGAACCAACGAAACCTATGTCCTAAGTCACTATAGAACTAACGTCACACCGAGGCTACATTAGAACCAATTGGCAAGTTCTAAGCTGTACAAAACCGATGACTTATAGAGGTCGGTTCTAAGCTATAGTACATTGAGAAGCGAAACCGAATGCTTTGGGGCTGTGTTTAGCTGAACTGGTTGGTCGGCGCCGGTGGCACCGCAGGCCGCATGGGGGGTTGCATCCCCATCGCCATCATGGGCGCGCCGGGCATTCCCATTACCATTGGCTGTTGCTGGAATAGGAAATGTTGTGATTACTCTTTTATTCATATAATTGTCGGTATCGCATCAGCGTTGCCTCTTGTATTGCAGATACTTTTCTTCCTAGTCAGTGTTTAGTAAACGCATACACACTTTTAGGATATTACACTAGGATTCCATGTATCGCAGGCGGTATGAACACAGTCACACAACGCAGACTCGAGAACAAACCTCATGCTCACCATGCAGTTTACACCGGCCAGGAATATAATTTTGAATTCAATCTAGTAGAAGATTTAATGTTGTTGTTAGGCAAAGAATACTGCTTGACACCAAGCGCACTTCTTACTGTGTCAACTCTCGGGTGACGGGCGCAACGGGGTAAGACTTGGGTCTTCTCATACTTCGGTCGGGGAGGACCTAAGTTGTATTGGTATTATGGTAACCATTTAACATCAGGTGGGCCTTCCGCTCGTCCGGTCACTTAAGTCAAAATACGCGTCGCTTTTCAATAGTAATCGCCAGACTTGTCTGGACATCGCGAGACTATCCTATGTTCTTTTTCTATGATTCTCTGCAAACTTGTCAAGAGTAAAATTTATCATCTTCCCATAATAAATTTGATTGAATAGACAAAGAAATTACTCTCATGCGTTTGTAGACTTATAAAAACAACATACAGAGTAATTTGAAGTGATGCAATAGCGTGTTCGTATACTCAATCATTTAAACGAGCGAGCGACTTATTACGAATTATAATTAAATTTTAATCTGATAATAATAGATATTTGTGTGATAAATCTCAAGTCTACGAATAAATAACAGATATAGGATTAGAATTGAAAAACCTCATGCAAAATTCATTCGAATTGTCTCACCTGTCCTTCCTAAAATGTAAGATAGAAACAAGAAAAAAACGTTTATATTGAGTTATTTAGTAATTATTTGTTGTCACATGTCAAAGTCACAATCCAGAGAACAGGAATCGGTCCCAAAATTTGGGAAAGGGATTCGAACCCGCAGATAAAGCTGGCTCGATTGAAACTGATGGTTCGTTCTTGGATATGGCCAACTTTTCAGTAGGCAAGGCAAACTAAGATAACATGATTGTTATAAATCTAAAGCAAAACTACTAAAGTATGGTGTTATTGTATTATCAACTTGGTAGAACCTGATTAGAGGTGTAGATATACAAGGTGTTTCAAGGTGTGACAATACTTAAAGAGCGCAGGCCTAGATTGCTCTGAAATTAACCCCACCACGTCTCCCAATCCTCAACTTGTTAGATTACAAGTTATCACAAGTCAAACACTAACGTAAACTTGACGAGGTTCAGCCCTAAAAGCCCTTACTAGGTGACATAATGGTGACCTTAATTGATGTAATTGTATGAGTGAGAGAGTGAGGAATGATAAACGCGGTCAGTGACCGCTCATTAGGGCTGTCCAAAAAATAAAAATATATTTTTTACCTTTTAAGGTAGTTTAAAGGTAAGTTTTAATTTGGATTCTGATTTTGAATATATGATTGGTACGAACACATTTCAATAATGTCACTTTTTGAAACATCTGGTATAGTTCCTGTACCGTGCGGTTACACTCGCGAAAAGCATAACAAATACGCGCAGAAGGTCAGCTTCATACAACGAGATACCGGGCGCACGCACACAAAGGCGTGTGTATGACTGTCATGGACTAATTCAGACGAACGCCAGTGACCAGTGGCAGTCGCAGCCCGCGCTATGGTGCAATAAACCATTTGTGCATCTATCACATTAAGCTAAAGTAGGTAAGCAGCACCAAACACGTCCGCGCCGTACAAAGGACAATGGTACACTGAGAATGCAAAATTTTGTCGCAGCGTGAATGTTATGTTCGTTATCTACGACCAATAGCGTGCGGTTTCTCGTTCTGGTTTTAGTCTTTCTCCACGATAAGACTATAGCGTGCTTGCTTTATGATCGCCCGTTGTATGCTGCCAGTCTTCTGTAAAGTGGTTTGGTCAACTCATTGAAAGAGATTGTCGCTGAAGCACATTTTGTCTCTTTCTATGTCCGCGACGTAGAAAGAGACAACTCCCTTCTGTAACTAACTACAAAGCCACGAATACCTATGGCACTGCACGTTCTACACAGTTCCGGGTGCTAGCTAGTTGACCATTAAGGTGAAAGTGTGTGGGGGAAAGTGAGTTGATAAAACTAAGCAAATAATAAAACCATAGCGCAACTTACCACAACGTAATGCGGGGGGTGGTATGGCATAG
The DNA here is from genome assembly GCA_921293045.1 of Aplocera efformata. Classification (NCBI taxonomy): domain Eukaryota; kingdom Metazoa; phylum Arthropoda; class Insecta; order Lepidoptera; family Geometridae; genus Aplocera; species Aplocera efformata. The sequence goes on from OV121057.1 coordinate 9,160,110, forward strand.
TATGGGGCATGGGTAGATTCATGCCGGGGCCCTGCAACGCAAAATAAAAGCATGCTACGAGGAAAAACGAAAATGCAAATAAAACGGGAAGGGATTTCCATCTTTTTTTACGGAGTGTAAGGGTTATTCTAGACTACGGTTCGAGGAAACGTGCAATATTCTATCAAAGTATAATAGTGTAATCCGGCCACAATATGTGTATTCGATATGGTCTTCCAAAATATATGCAGGTTCAATTATATGCAACTTAATATGGTCACCGAAAAAGGATGTGTTTTAATCGAATCTACAATAAACAGATGTAAAATGGTGTTTTTGTACAACACAAATTTTCCACTTTTACCTCGAAAAAAATGTACCCAACTAAAACTGTAGGAAAATTGAGCTTGTCGATTCACTAGTTTACTATATATTGCTAATAATTATTTTTAATTCCTGACCATCAACTGCGACGGTCATTAAATTCAAAGTTGTTAAAATTATCATAAAAAACCCCGTTTACAATGAAATTTTTAACCGTTTTTAAGTACGACGAAAATTTTATGGCAACCGAACGCTCTTTGCCCACAGAATAATCTAAATAAATTGTGGCGAATTAACTATTATTGTTGCTATCAATCACTCGTTCCAACATAGTGTGCACGTTTCCCATAGCTATCAAAAATAGGAGGAAATAAGAAATAACATCAACTAAGGAAGCACAACAAGTGATAACTAGCATAATAGAATATAGTTGCAACGTGTAAAGCTGAGAGAATACATAGCCTAGTTTTTTACAAAAGTTATAGTAACAGTGAGTATGTTTATGTTCTTGACGTATAATAAAATATGCCGATAGTTATTTACGCTACATTTCGCTTCGCTTCACATCTATCTGCTGTACAAAGGTATACATGGGCGTACCCAGGGGGTGGCAGCTGCCCCCCTGGAAATTTAAATTAAGAAGCGATTAAGGGTTTGTGTAGTGTGTATGAAAAAAGTCGCGGACGATCCAACCTAAAAATCTGACTTGCCCCTTGCTTGAAAATTTAATTGAATTTAAAATTATTGTACTTAATGAATAAATAAATACCAATGTTATTGCAATAAAAAGCTTTATCTTAAACTGTTTTGCGTCTGCAAACGGAGGCAAATGTTTGCTCAAATATAACGCCAAAATTTTCGAGACCGAAGATTAGACATCACCATTGTAAAAATCCTGTATTAATTGCAGTGTGAGTAAAGAACTTCTTATGTTAAGTGCAAGTAAAGATATACGTCAAGTGTGAGTGTGCATATGTTATACGTACCATAGGTCTATACCCCGCTCCGGTGGTGGCCTGCATCGGCTGCGGACTCCATGCAGCGCCGGTCTTCGCTTTGGGCGAGTTCCATTGCACCGGTCTACGACGGACGGCGGTCAGTGATAGCGTACATACGTGAATGAAAGCCTTATCGTGGTTTACCACCTTTGTAATAGTATACTTTGATAGTAGCGTTATCTTATACTGTGTGGTAAGGGGTTTGAATCCAATTCCCAATTAATATGCCAATTATAAAGAATATGATTAGTTGGCTCCTTGGCTTAGTGGTAGTAGCCCTGCCTTCGAAGCGAGGGGTCCCGGGTTCGATTCCCGGCCGGGGCACACTTCGTGCGGTGAGCATGAAGTTTGTTCTCGGGTCTTGGGCGTTTGTCTTGTGTTTCTGTGTTTGTCCATGCCATCTGCGACACAGGGAATCCTAGTGCAGAGGTATGAGTGTGTAAAAGTTTTAAAGTTTTAAGTTTTAAAGTTTTTTATCATTCTAAGGCCAAGGATTATTATCTTACTCTGTAAATTTTGAATTGACGCAGACTAATCAAATTACTGTTTTCAATTAGACCGTTAATTAATCAAAAATTTAATTATCGACGCTTAATTTTGATCCCCTGATTGATACGAGATAACAACGTTCAAAATGAATATTACAATATTCAATAACAGAGTGGTGAACCACATTTTAACTGTACTGTGAAAAACGAGCCAAGCCAGGAAACTAGGCAATATTTACCAGTATAGCTTGTAAACGGGTTTTGGTTTTTTATTGGTGTACTATGTATTGTGCCTCAAGCATGTGTGTAAGTATATATTAGTGTAGTAAGTGTGAGGATGTAAACTATCATATTTTTTTTACAGCATTTTGCTTTCATCCACGTATTGGTCGACTTTTTAGTTTTGTAAAATAAAAAGTCTACTAAAAATAAAATTGGCATCGAATTAAATAAATACAGATTTCTTTCACGTCATATTTCAATATATAGATTAGGTATAAAAAGTAGGTTTGTGGTTGATATAATTACGAATATGACGGTAAAGAAATACGCTTTTTTGCTATTATAATTTAAAAAGTACTGAAAACTATATTTTTCCACTTCACAATCGCATTAAGTTCCATACACGAGATGTATGAAACTTGTCAAACAATCTACCTACCACACCATTAAATAAAAATAAAATGATTTTGGGCTTGCGTTTTCATTCTGAATAGGTAATCATTCAAGCTATTTTGACGATTTCTTAGAAAATTCAACTGATTCTGGTAAACTTTATAATATTAAACTGTTATATTTATCCTTAAATATACAATCTGGAAAATTTGTATAATACAACGTCCATATTGAATGTTGCCTTAGCAAAAGTTAAAATCCTAATAATTAGCAAAAATACTCCCATATAGCATATTTATTTATATAGTCAAAATATACAAAGATATCAGAATCAGTAATAAAATGTTCACAGAAATAATAAAACAATAATTATAGCAGGTTTGCCAACTGTTGAAAATAAATACTTACTTCTGCGCAGCAGTTTTGTTAATAGACAGATTGTTGGCCAGCGACGCTAGTGAAGAATCAAGATCGCCAGTTAGAACCTTGCCGGTCTGCTGCTGTTGTTGACCTGAGGATTTGGATTCTGTTTGATTTGCAATAAGGTTGAAGATTTTATGAACCACTGTGAATGAACGAGAAAAGGTCCTACGATAATTTTATTTTGCAATTTCGATTTGATAATGTTTGAATCGTAATGGTTGACATTTGAGATTTGACTGACTGATGGTGAATGGGAAAGCAGCTGATACGTATATATATAGGCATTTGGATATTGATTTCAAATGCAGTGCTATCGATTTTGCTATTCATGAGGAAGGTAGTTTGAGAAAGAAAAATGGATAATGATGATGCGATAGGAAAACATTTATGTTTACTAAAACATTAGGAATATAAAAAAAATCTGAAGTAGGAATTTTATTGAACACAGCAGCAACAAATATACTAGCAACATTTAAGATGAACGAGACTTTGCGTTTCAGTTATTTAATGGCGACATGTACGAGTTTTGTATTATGGAGATAAGTAGATTAGAGTGAATATTATTCAACTTGAAATGATGTCGCGAACCGACATTATTTAAAGCTTAGTCAAACGACGACACGAACAATGCCGACAAAAATCATGCTACAAACTGAAAAATTAAACGTTAAAACAACAAAGTTAGGCAAAACTTGTGCAATGTGAGGGTACTACAAAACCTAGCATTGATTTACAAGCACACTGGCAACATCGTTCTATTTTCAAATTGTCAAACCGGCCATCGGCATCATCGGTTGGCGGGCGGGCGATCCGAACATCATCGGTTGCGACATCTGCATGGACATGACGTCATTGAAGGGCTGCGACGCCATTGGCTGCGGCTGCTGCGTGATCGGCTGTGATTTGGCGGGCGAGCCTCCGAGAGACATACGCATCACATCCTCGAGGTCATCGAACGCGGATTTCGGTTGAGGGGGGTTTGGGGGTGGGGGACGGGCTGGGGACGCGGACATTTGCTGGGACAAGGGTGGGTCTCCCATACCCATGAATGGGTTCGGCGCGGCAGCTTGCACAAGAAACATACTGTTAAGGCGGATTCCCTTGCCAATTTACATAGTTTACAAATATACCCAACACCACAATGATACGGCAAAGATTCGAATACAATTTCAACTATTCTGAGAGCATATATGGGTGCTCGAGGAAATTAATAGCATGATCTCAAAATAGTATCAGAATATATCAGTATATTACAAGAAATTTATTTTTTAGTAGGAAGGGGTTGCCTTTAGATAGTGTGCATTTAAATCATCTATATTTATATAAAATCAATTGCCTTTCGTTACTATAACTAAAACTAGAAAACCAGACAAATCGATCCACGTTTTGGCTGTTTTATATTTCAGGACAAGGTCAGTCAGGATAAGACAATGTAATAAAAAAAGAACTTTCATATAGGATTTTTGCCACTGACAGCCGATTGTCAAATTTGTTGAGTCAGCTAGTATTACATAAAAACTTTAAATGACTACAACCAGCTTTCTATAAGTCCCAGAAGATATTGATGATTTAAAACTACTGATATCAGCGGAAAAAAATCTACAATTTTTGTAAGTTTTCCAAAGAATTCGAGGCCATAACCTCGCCATTTTCACAATAAATATAGAATCCGCGCAAATATTGTATAATAATTAGATTTCCAAAAAGCTACCCATTTGGTAGGTTTTCCTATCGAATGGCAACCCCAAAGTGCGTAAAGCGCCTCACCTGCGGAATCAGTGCTATCGAAAACGTTAGAGAAGTTAGCCTCCGGCACGAACGAGTTGTTCTGTTGCGGGAACGCCCCGAATCCGTTGGTGTTTTGCTGCTGCGGCCACATCTGGTTGTTCGGCGCGGGCGCAGGCGCGGCGGCTACGAGCACAAAGTAAATAGGTACAGAGGGCCGTACCGACAGCGAGCGATAACAGGAGGATCTCGGATCAAGTCGATCGAACCGTTGTCGCGCGTTGTGCGGCCTTCTGCACCTATCCTGTGCTATGAGCATACACCCACAAACGCATTTTTTTTTAAATGTTGTTTTTTCTTAACCCCCTACTAAAAAGTAGGTTGTAGTAGGTTTGTCTGGCTATGGTGTTTTTGACGGTTGTATTTCTGTCTCTGTCTGTGGTATTATGATCAATTCTTTTGAGGCAACGTATCTTCGTAAAAGATTGGACAATTATATAGAAGTTTAAAAAAAAATAAAGGTTGTGTATGGAATATGGTGCTTAGCCATATCTATGACCCGTTTCGACGGTCATCAAATCTGAATCTTTTGATTTTTTTAATATAATAGATGCTGATGACTTATCTCGCTTACTTGTAGCTCAGATTTAAAATAGGAACAATCTTTTTTTTATTCTGAATTCTTTTAAATATTGTTACAACTGTTGGTTTTTGTAACCATAGAATATCTATAAGAATTAACTAGACAGAAGTTCAGAAAAATTAATAAATATTGTTTATCATTTATTTATTTTTAAATTTATGAAAAATTACCCTAGTGGTTTTGATTCAAAATCCATTTCTTGGAGGTTACCTCTAATTGGGGTGAGATTAGTAACTTTATTCTTTTTGTCACTGACAGGGTTTTTTAAGGAATCGTGTACGGAGACTTGTTATTGTAAATATTATTTTAGTGACCCATCCCTTAAATCTAGGGGATGTGCGTTATGTACAGGATCCAAGTGCTGTTTCTAACTAATCGTGTTGTTATTTTGTGAATTAATTTATACAGTGTTTTATAGCATGAATCGGAGTTTTTTCAAAGTATACACAATTAAATTGGAGTCTGTTGCTGAAATATTAGCAAGCTTCCGTAAGCCCGTCGTAGGTCTACAAAAACTCATCAGCTTTGACCACTTTTCGAAAAAGAGTATAATTAAATTAAAGTAAGACAAATTGGGGCGCTCTGCTTGCTTTCCTGGAGGACATCGGGTGGCTGGAGTGACATCCTCTACCCGTCACGCAAAAAGGGCCCACTGGCGGCCTAGTTGCGGAAAATAGTCCGCTCTACAAATTGGGGCGCTAGATATAATGCAATTCGAAGCGTGTCATATAGAAATAATATGGAAGATTGTCTATTGATATTAACTCGTAGCTGAAGCATAATCTAGTTAAGGCGCTATTGATAAATAATACGAATTATTTTTTGGTTTGCTTCGTAAATGCATCACGTCTCACGCCCTACGCCCATTTTCAATTATGTAGGTAAATCTTACGTAAATTCTATTCTGAATAACTTTCTTTGTTATTTTATTGACACTTGCGTAGAGTAGGATCTAGAATAGACTAGAGTACATTTTGTTATAAACTGAAAAGAGGACTTGTTTAGTTTCAGTGACATGTAACATGAAAAATATATAAATAAATTTTTGGAAACCAATTTACTGGTTCTCAACTCTGATGATTTCTTTGGCAATCAATACTATTTATTCTACTTATTGTGTGTGTCCAAAAAACATTCATCATGTGAAGTACTATATTCTTCTTGTGGTCATTTTTATTAATTCGTGCGCTAAATAAATGTTCCTTTTTTTCATTCAACAACGACACCCCACATTGGGAGAAATACAGTGTTTATTATAAGACTGTATTTCTCCCAACTGATTAAATAAATTCGTATTCAAACAGCGTGTATAAAGGCCACTTACCACCAAACATATCGGCAAAGGGGTTGCCCAACGAGAGCAAGTCGTCCGACGCTTTGGTGGAGTTGGAAGTGTTGTCCGTGGGCGTGGGGCCGAACAGATCCACGATCGACTGTTGGTTGTTGGTCGGCGCCGCCGAGAGAAACGGGTTGTTGGCGGCGTTCGTCGGCGACTGCACCTTGTTCTGGAACGTGTTAATACATAATTTGATTTATGTACGTATGTTCTTCTCGGTGTATGATGAAAGGGAGCGTTCATTACTTACGTGAGGTGTAAGGGGTGGGGGTCGAAAGGAATGTCACCCAATCTCGCGTGGGAGAGAGGGGCGGTCTCGGCAAATAACACGTATTGTTGTTCCCGCAAGGAACAGTGTAAATTCCCACTTTTACGAGAGTTTTAGTTTGCGCGTTGCAAATCCCAGTTACTCTTTATAACATCAGCTATCTGATGCGCAAGTCCCGTCAAAATGTTTAGAACAAACAAAAATAAAAAGTAAAACGCATTAAATAAAAAGCTGATATTTTGACATTACAAACAGACACTTCAAATGGATTTATTTGTATAGATGCCGACAGTACTGAAAATCAAACATTGATGAGACCGTTTAGCCCCAAAACCGGTACAGACAGCCACCTCCAAAGCGATGAGAAAAAAAAAACATCACAAAATGTCTTATTCTTACAATGATTTCCGAGACTTGTTCCTCCCCGGTCCACTCGACTCCTTGCAATAAGTGCACCTGTTTGGTAACTGCCATTAAATAAATGAAACTAAAACACTTGATATGATAACGGGAGTATCGTGCTCTTGAAATTCCACGTACATAATAGTATTTTCTAAGATAAGGTAATGATTAAAACTATTATTGAATGATGTTTAAATGATTTACATCAAATTATATTGGCCTTGCTGGTTTTTACGTTGGTAAAAGTTTTGTTTTGGCTGTCAGATAATTTGTTTTATTGGTTGAATGTGTTAGCCGAGTTATTCGTGGGAAAACAATGGCGGCGATAAGGTACTAGAGCGCTAAAAAAACCTATCCACACTGGGATGTTTGCGTTATCGGCAAAGCAAAAAATTCAATTAAATTTAGCATATTAGAGCAACTTTGATTGACCTATTGCGAGGCAGAAATCAATGTCAAAACCTTAGCTGCCATGCTTGTGAACTTAAGATATAAGTAAACTATATAACAAACAGTAAGTAATTGGACCAATCAATTGTTTTAAAGTAAAATCTTATTCATAAGTCATACTAAAATTATGTTAACATATAGCAAATTCTTGGCGTAAGATCCATGGTCAAGAAATCATTTTCGTTAAATCGTATTTGGTATTTCTGCTCAGGATATAAAACGTGTTTAGTTACTACAAAATTAAAAAAAATTACCTACGTTATCATGCTGGCATATTCAAAAAAGATTTTTTTGAATCTTGCAACACTATAGAAAAAATAACATGTAACTCGCATTTTGCGCCCATAATATATTACCTTGTATTGGTTCATGGCAGCTTCTTCCTCGGCCAGCACTTGTTGCTTGAGCGAATCGTCGATGAGCAGGGCCCCGTTGCCCGTCTTGTCCAGTCGGGAGGAGGCGGCCACGTTGCCGAATGACGATGACGTCGACGATAAGGCGCCCATCTCGCGAGCCACGCTCTTTTGAGCACTAAAACCAACACCATTGGAACATTGGAACGATTTACTAAGACTGACAGACGGCTCCGTGGCTTAGTAGGTAGTAGCCTTGCCTTCGAAGCGAGGGGTCACACTTTGTGTGGTGAGCATGAAGTTTGTTCTCGGGTTTTCGGTGTTTGTCTTGAATGTCTGTGTTTGTCTATGCCATCTGCGACACAGGGTATCCAAGTGCAGAGGTATAAGTGTGTTAACGTTGTTTGTTATGGTTTTTTTTTAAAAAGAGTTCCGGAGAAAAGTGTGAGGTTTTAGCGTTATATAACTACTGTCTCTTGTAAAGTAACTGTAAAGTTCCCACGTATGTTTAAACGTGGTTAACCAATAAGACGACGATAAGACCACGATAAATATTGTTATAAATATAATATATCTCGTCTGTAAATATTGTTATAAATATAATATATTAAAAAGGTTTCAATTATTTGGTCTCATTAAAAATAAATATATATATATATATATAACCTTAATAGCAGCAGGATGAATGCCACTCAGTGTAAGACCCAAATCTTATTCTGAGTCGCATTACTGTTGTCATGGGCGGGGAGTCGCCACTTACCACCAGGTGGGCCCTCAGCTCGTTCCGTGACATTTTCACATAAAAATAATAATAATGATAATAGAGTGAACATCTGGCAACACTGTAGAAACGGTGGGGAGACTTGGCAGGTGGCAGAGCGCGGTCGCGGTGATTGGATTCATTCTTTTTGTGACGACGAAAGTGTACGGACGTATTCGTAAGATTGGAAGAAATATATTATTCATTGTTAAAATTAAACAGTTCGTTGTATTTGATTCCTGACGTTGGTTCGTACAGCAAGATTGAGATAGTTTACAATATATCTTCGTAATCACCTGAAGTTGGCATCAGTTTATGTTCCGGCTTATAGTAATGTATTGACAATCGTGCATAGGACGAAACCAAGAGTTCCCAAGTGTTCCTCTGGCAAATAAAGTATATTATGAATATGACTGAATCCCATCACGACGTGGTGGTTGAAATGAAATATTTCCAGATCATTATTATTATCATTAATTAACTTCTCATTTAGGTTAGACCAAGAATTCAATCACTATATCATTTTTAGGGTACCGTACCCAAAGGGAAAAACGAAATATTTAAGAGGGCTCTCATACAAAAACGTGGATTTTCGGATATAGTCCCAAATGAAGAAACTAGATGGCGCCACTTGTATTTTATTATTATATTATATTTTATCGCGCACGAAGGGTTCCATACCATTATTATAGTTAATGGTACGGAGTCCGACTCGCACTTGGCCGGTTTTATTATAACCAGCTTCCTAAAGTTATCTCCAAAGAAATATATATATATCTACAGAGACTGATACGCTACAAATTACATTAACAATCATACTGAATATGTTACAAGCTTTAAGGATGCATTAACAATTACTAGAATAGTGCACGTTCTAAATTCTTGTTTTTTTTTTAAAACTCACTTTATGATATTTTTGTATTTCAAAGTTATCCAGTGTGTTCATTAATTTATTTATTTATTTATTATTATAAAGTCTAAAATATAACATTACAGATTTATCTAACGCGTGTACTAATGTGTGTAATGAAGTGTACTGATTCAGTCACTCTCGCTGCACCAACGGTCAGCGTGAGCGAGACGGATGACATTGCTCAGGGTACCGCCTTAGCAGTTCATACTACTCGTACCTGAAATTAGCTTTGAAGAACTAAACATTCTTGAATGACAATCAATAATTTACTGGAAAACATTCTAAGTTTGATTTACCTGGCGGTTTGCGTGGGGGTGTTGGCCGCGGATCCCTTCTTGCCCTCCAGCGTGGCCAGATGGCCTTCCAACGCGTCCAGCAGCGAGCTCGGCGCCTTGGTCAGGTCTGGAATGTCGTCTATGCCTACGTTCTCAGCCACCTAGTAGAATAAAACGTATTCGTACATTTTACGACAGTGTAAAAACCCCCGACTTGGTGTAACGCCTGAACATATTAATAAATTACTGATTATTGCTAAGAACCATCTCGATCATGATAGCTTTCAAACAGAAAATACCGCATCATAATTGGTCCATTCGTTCGGGAGCTACGATGCCACAGAAAGACACAGATACAACAACAAAGTTAACACATTCATACCTCTGCACTAGGATTCCCTGTGTCGCAGATGGCATGGCCAAACACAGAAACAAGACCAACACCCAAGACCCGAGAACAAACTTCATGCTCACCACATAAAGTGTGCCCCAGCCGGGACTCGAACCCGGGACCCCTCGCTTCGACGGCAGGGCTACTACCAACTAAGCCACGGAGCCGTCTAAAATAGATATACACACTCCTCTTTTTCGTCATAGGATAAAGAAAGAGGCCAAGAGTTCAGAAGGTGACCTTAGATATTGCGACCGTATTTGTATTTGTTATATTAGTAAAACTTGCCATCTGGTTGGGCGCATGGCAATTTACCTATAGTAGTGTATTATAAAAATAACAAGTGACTGATTTACAACTGTGTTTTTATTTTCCATGGGAGATTTTTTGCTCTTAGGCGGCAATTGCTTCAATTACGTATCTGAGAAGAAAGACCTTAGAATGTTCTTCTTATTAGTTAGAATCTTTACTAAATTTAATTCAACTTAATTTCTTTCTAATTTCTTTACATCTTCCACCATATCGTTTTATGAAACCTTATATATCATTTAAATAAATAAGATAGCTGGTAGCAAAAACGAATTCCAACATATTTATCCCGCAGTTTTAGCAATCAAGTGTTGAGTTTGTCCTGTAATTTCTACAGAACCACCTCAATAACCTGTAAAAAGCATTACCTTCAAAAACTCTCCGACCCTATCCATTCTGATGAGGAACTTCTTATAGAGGTCGAGAGCGTCGCGGCAGTTCTTCTTGTTCATGTCGAAATACTTCTCCAGCAGGTTGATGATGCCGTCGTTGTAGCACGCGAACAATCTGAAATTAACAATACGATTATGACGTAAAATATAAATTTTAAAACTATCATGGTTATGAACATTATTATTCGTGTTACCGAGATATTTACCATGATTTGTGTTGATTCCCGATATTTCGACGCAGTTACATGCGTCATGGTCCCGGGCAAACTTGTAACTGCGTCGAAATATCGGGAGTCAACAAACTCACAAATCATGGTAAATATCTTGGTAACACGAATAATAATATAATATGATGTAAAATACTTGACTTGGAAAGCGTTCGGGGGGCGTTCTGGTCTCACCGTCCATTGAGTCACATCACACGTGACACTCTGGGTGCAACTTTGAATACAACTTGTCACCACCCACCGAACAAAATCATGACACAATTTTTTTTTATTTAGTTTTAACCTAGCCTTTGGTCGTAATCCACTTGATAGACAATGAAGATGCGTCTGACGATTGAGCACACTTGTCTCCGTATCAGCCGCTAATGTTCCCACTGTAGGGACACCAGCCTACTCTCGATAAGTGAGAAGGAATGGGCTTTAAACTACCACGGGAGCCCAATCTGAATTGGAAAGCGCTTGTTTTGAAGAAACCTCTGCGGTAGAAAACTTCCAGGTTGTTGTGGTCAACAACAGACAAAAAGGTGCAGTCGAACCCCAGCAAGAGTTTTATGGAGTATCCTAAGAGGTTTTTGAGACTGTTCACTTAGAGAAGGTTGTGGTTACCTGATGAGATCTCTGAATAAAAGCATGAAGCACATGTTGATGACTCCGTTGGTGAGATCGTTGGAGGTGCAGTCGAACTCCAGCAGGGAATCCAGCTGTGCTTGTAGAACTGGAATAGTTTTGAGGAGTTTCTCAGCGTTCATCATCCGTAGGGATCCTTCTTCTTTGCTGTAAAGAGGAAACAATTGCGTAGTTAAGTGGTGGAAAGTAGTAAAGTGCACAATACGATGATGATGAAATAATCAAGATCCAATATCACATTTGGCTAAGACGTAATTAGATTTTTGGTGAGATGTCCTGAAATGTATTTAAAATGATTTTGAGACTGTGGTTGGCGGAACGACGAAAAAAACACCAAAAAATATCGGTTTCCTTACTCATCCAGTTTTTGGTCACAGCAAACAATTGTCTTCAAAGGTCATTGGATGATATGGAAATAGTTTTAATATTTTTTAATGCCGATAATGTTTTTCTCTACTCACCCCCTCTTGACCTTGCAGAAATCGAAGGCAACAGTCCTGTACGACAGCGCCTTCTCGTTGAGGTACTTGGCGTAGCGGCGGATGAACGGGGACATGTCGTATCCTGGACATGTAAGAACAATACACGTGAACAGATCCAAATAACGGAAGCGCTGGTTTACGTCAAACATTTGCAGTTTTGGACCAAAGAATATAGACGAGACCGTCAGCGTCGGAGGACGAAGGCGTCTTTTTCTCTTCTTGTCGAGTTTATAGAGATATAGCAAGCGGCTCAAAAGAACTGCTTGGAGGTGAGATAAATCCTCAGTCTACCCGGACTGATGTAAGCAGGCAAAGACCAATACAGTCCCAATTTCAATCCATTTTAAATTTGTTTACCAGCAGTAGTAAAGCTCCATCAGCAAGAAATCTTGTTTATAAATACATATAGCCCAAAACTGCATAAGTTTGACGATGTTTTGGCACAACGAACGCTACAAGGGTGACGATTCTGTTGGCATCGGACTTAAATAGGCTTTGTCGGTTATAAAATTATCGCCAATTCTTATAGTGCGTATGACACAGACATATACAGAGGCCTATGAGCTTTAATTTGATTTGATACAACAGAAGTCACCACGCGTTAATCGGGCCATTTAGTGAGCTTCGTGGAGTTTGATGACATGTGATGTTGACTGTTGAAAATTTGGTGAAGATCAGTGATAAAAGCGACATGACACATCAACACTAACAATCGTGCAGCTAATTTCGTGCAAGTGCTGTGTGTACATTGCCTGTAGTTCTCAACAAATACAAATTTAAAACTTAACAAGCAATGTATCCTATCTCTACAGTGTGATGGATGTATTGAGTGCTTTATTGGACGATTTAATAACGCTCAATAAAATAAGGTTAATAACTTGGAACGATAAATTGAATCTAATGTATTTATTTATAATAACAATAGATTAAAAGAATTGACCATACAATGTTGGTAACATTGCATAGTTAATTAAATGTAATCAAGGAAAATATATAGTCATTAATAGTTAATGACTATATGTCGTAGTTAATAGTGACATTAATGTCAGTATGAATGGCAATCGTAAAAGTGCTTGGATAACAAAAGATGTAGTGAGTTACTTAGAAAGAGAAATCTACGATTCCAAAGAGGTTGATTTACGTGCTCGAAATTGCCAAAATTGGTGTCGCAAATTATTAACTACTATAATTGCTGTGCATGTGTAACCCAATTCATCCGTTTCTCGTGTCCCAGTGATACCAGATCCAAGAAACGATATGGCAAGCTCATACATGCCTACAAAGAAAAAAAATATAAACAAAACACAAGCGATAACACGTGCCAAGACAAAGATTGCGACCACAAATTCCAAGCGTGAACACGCACAGGTGCGACGGAGACAGGGAATTACTAGTCGCTTCAACTCACCAATCCGAGCACCGGCCGCGCCTTTCAGTAAGCGGGAGAAATAAAAGTATATCAGTATGACAATTTTTGAATAAAAAAAAAAAGTAATTTTTTGAATACTGTAAAGCTTTGCTCTGCATGTGGGGCATGAAGTATGTATATTACACTATACGTGGTGGATCCATAAGTTCTTCAAACATTGTTTTTATTACAGCATCACACTAAATTTCCGTGACTCATTTGATATTTTCAGCATAGAACATTTATGGATTTCCTTGTAATGTTTGTAATTATATCTAATACCTAACAAATCTGAGAAGTATGTGCACTACACTAATATACAGCCGCGAGCTAAAATACAGATGAGTGTAGATTTTTCAAATTTTGATGTCTTTCAAGTTAAAGTGAGTTTTACGGCTCCATATCTTAGTTGGTGGAGGCTTAGCTGCTTTCAAAGCGAGGGGTCCTGTGTTCGATACCCGGCCAGGGCACATTTTAATTCGGTGAGCATGTGGAAGTTTGTTTTCGGTCCTTGTTTGTTCTTGGGTGTTTGTCCTGCCACCTGCGACACAGGGAATCCTAGTGCAGGGGGAGTGTAAGCCTATTAAGTGAGGAAACCGGCGTGAAACCTCTCGAAAATATTTTTTTTTTGTGTTTTATTCAGCTCCTCATCGTCACGACACGCCCCCGAGTTGAAAAGCCTTAGATGAAGACTCTTGCTAATATGAACCAGTGCTTGTGCTAGAATCATGCGCATAATAGAATTCAGTGTGTGTAAAAGTAATTCCATATTTCTATGTACAAAATCATTCTCAATGCCATGCTATGGAATACCCAAGGATTACATACTGTGAGTATTATACAGGCTTCTATATCATAGAGATAAGAGTATTGTGGTGCCATGGTACCCAGGGTATCAGAGCCAGTTATCACGTGCGTGGTAACAGAAACTCTGATTCCCGTTATCCACCATTCCTGGTTGACAAATCCTAATCACACCACATGGCCCATTACAACACTAAACGAGGCTTAGCGATAAAATAATTTGTTTGTAAAATATAGAATAACTCGGTAATAAAATACAGGTCGGGGTATCAATGTTCTGTTATCAGCAAAATTAATAAAGCGCTATTGTTATGATAGGTAATTTTGTTGCTAATTAATTCAGGTTTACAATGTATGTTTAGAAAATGTTTTTTGTAGATATGGAACCGCAAGTAGCTTTATATATTATGTATTTAGTCTGTGGTAAATGGGTCGTGGCTAGTCAATGATTTATAGGTAGGTATCATACAGTACTTTAAGTCAATGAGTTTGATTAATAATTCGTTCTACTGCAAAACAAATGAAAAAGGTCCATGCTACTGTGGAATGATTTCGATGGGCAATGCCACCTTGGAACCGGCTTTACTTTTCCACAAGATGGAAAATCGCCCACGGAGGCTCTACCTAACCCATCGTGGAAGAAGGCGTTAACTTTTGTTTGTATTTAGAGATTCCCACGATTTTTTGCGATTCGTAGTTTAGTGCTCCGTCTAGCGCGAAGCAACCCTAATTAGCGGTAAAGCTTGGACCAGGTTCACCCAAAGAAGTACAGTAACAGATAATCTGCTGAGAAGCAGACACACTGCTATGATCCGGTGGAAGGGCGGGGGTGCCGCTGAAGTTTGGATGTGAAAACTTAATTGTGCCGAAATTAATTGCTACTCTTCTCATAGAGACTTGAGTCGTATTGTGGTTGTTGTTTGAGTTGCGGTTACTACTTATCATCCTTGTGGGCATTCAGCTCGGGACATCAAATAAATCGCATAAAATATTATAAATAAATAGTCGTGGTCATTTTATATAGCACCATCTAGCCCCAAACTAAGCATAGCTTGTAATATGGGAACTTGAACCATGACCTATAGCGCAGAAGGCAGAGCTATCAACTGAACTATGAGGGTAGTCAACCACCAAACAAAAAAAAATGTCATACGATCTTACTTATACCAAACACAAGTTGATCTTGTTGTACTAAACATAGTATTAAGAAAGCATGTTCTTGTACATATTTATCTAAAAAAGTGACGCTTTTAATATATTTTTTTTTTAATTTACGAAATTAAAGTACTTTGACTTTGTAAAGTGCATTTTGGCTGAGTGGAGCGCGCGTACGGGCATCAATTACTATGTTACGCGAAATGAACCAAACGGGCCGAAACTATGGAGTGGCAGCGAGGACACAAGCCAACGAACCGAGGTCAACGGTCAATAACTCGTAACACCATACGTAACAAGCGCGTACTTTATCACGTAGTACTGTGCCATTTGTATGAGATTGAAAGGGACTTCGCCCGGGTGGTCAACAATTTTTTGCGCGGTACCCTAATTCGTTTTTCTAGTTCTTAAATTAGCCTATGTTGATACTTGTAGCTTTAGCTATCTGCCAGTGACAGTCCTGTCAAATTCGGAGATTAATCGCAACATATTCTTTTTTGTAAAATTTCAAATGCATTTAGTAAAAGCTATTTAAAACACTTCAATTGTATTTATTTGTATAGACTATTCATTGCCGAAGATCTGAAGGCACACCTGATGTTAAGTGCCATAACAGCAATGCCACATAGGACGTCCCCGACCGAAGTATAAGAAGACCTAAGTCGCACCCTGGTGCGCTCGTCACCCGAGAGATCATGCGCATGTGATTTCACATGTATGATTAAGGTAACATGGATAGGCATTCGCGCTCATGGTTAGATAAGGCCTATCCGGGAGCGGCATATAACAGTTTCTGTAGGAAAACAGAGTTTGCGGCATGTTCCCACAGCTGGCTCTAAAAAGAATTAATCATCCGGGAGGCTTTTGCTCAACAGTGAGATGAATTTGTAGAAGATATCATGATGGTTAAGAGTTTCTGTGTCAGCCTCTAACATTCCCTACAGATAGCACCATATTTATCGACCACAGAAGCCCATTCTGGACTGGAAGATGTCTTCAAAATTTCCTCCTTCCTCAGGTTTTTTATCTTCAACGTTCTAAGGAATTGGTAATGCGCACACGAAACTTTAAAGCCACTCACTGATGCATCGCTGGATTTGAATCGGCGACTTTCGGATTCAAGTGGCTGTCGTTTGGCCACCACTCTAAAGAGGCTTCAAAATTATACACAGCCTCAGTGTTCCCGTTTCCCGGTTAAATGGCACGGCGATATGCGCCAAGATTACTTGGCAAGGCACAATAAAAATGTGCGTTATGCTAACATTTGTGCCGAAAGCGGTCGACCGCGGTGGTTCTCATGGATTTTTGGAGTCGCGCGATGTTTCCTTTATTTCAATTAGGTCGCTAAGTGATAGAAATCAATCAATCATCACAATTATGCTAATTACACGAATCAATCGCGGATTGGACTCTTAACACCAGGTGGGCTTTCAGCTCGTTCCGTCACATCGGTTCCATAGAAAAGCGAGTTAAAAATACCTGAGCATTCCCCGCGATGACTCAATAGCGTTCATTGCACGTAATTGCAATACCTGACCTGAGCCACCACACTTGTCATTGTCTTGTAGAATCTCCTTTCGAACGAATAGCGAACAATCGTTCGCTCCCCTTCGCCAATTTCTATCATAAAGGGACTTTATTTACATGCATTTATAGTCTTCTTTCGCGTGAGCAAGTTACTTTGCTGTCGCAGTTTACAAGCCGCCCGAAGGCTCCCGACATGCCTTAACGATGGAAGTGCTCAGTTCAATTGACACTAAATGGTCACCCATCCAAATTCTGACCGGGGCGAAAGTTGCTTAACTTAGATGATCTGTTAAGAACAGCTGAGCAAGCTCTTTCTTTTTGTTCTTATTATAACTCTTTTCTAATAATAACAGTTTACAAAAACCGCTGGAACATTTTTAGCCATGTATAAATGCACGTTTGGTTGAGGTGACTCACCGTAGAAGTTACTATGGGGAATATAGCAAATGGCTAATTACCATTAATTATACGCAACAACAATCATGATTCGGTCAGGGTTTGCACAACCGCTAAACTTAGTAAAAGTAACGCATGATCTTGTAGGTACATATTGATTCAAATAAAAATGACGCTTCCAATTATTTTTTAAGAATTCAACGGAAATAAAGTCTTTCTTCGCGTTGAAAGTCACGTGGTCTAGCCATCATTGCTATCTCCACGCGTGTAATTATGATGAAGTTGTAATAAAACATTCAGAATGGAAGGGTCGAGATGCCTTATCGGCGTCGGCCGACCAGTTGGAAGTACCATATCCGTCGGTATCCGCGAACGAGTTAGGAAGCCGATACGCGATGCACTGTTAAAATGTTAAAAGGGGTGACTGAAAAACGAATAAACGGACTTCAACACCTAACTAACCCCTGATTTTGATAGTTGAAAAAGTTATATAGAAGTAATAGTTACTTTAGATAAAAGAAGAATCATCCAAATTGATCCACGTTCGCCCAAGATATAGCAAAACAAACAAATAAAAAAATATTCAACCGAAATAAAAGGCGGTTAAAATATTTACAATCAGCATTTATCCTTTTAGCAGATTGTATTTTTGCTGTCCAATTAATGTTTACACTGTTCATTATTTATGTAACGAAAGTGACGTAACTAGGTTACGTCATTACCTCCGCCCATAACAACAGTAATACAACTCAGGTCCTTCCCGACGAAGGTGAAGTATCATCACATCCTAGTCACAGGCTCACCCTCACTCACACAAACACACACGTGTGGTGTGCACGTGTGTTTGCACGTTTTCTCAAAGGTATTATATCGAGCAACATGGACCCTCCAAAAATGTTATCTGACGAATAGTAGTATTCGTCAGATAACATGACGTGACATTATAGACAAATCCATAGTTCCATACCACAGACCGGAAGCTGATTAGCAATGCATTCACACTGCACTCTTACATGTCAACCAGACAGTAGATTTCAATGCTGCAATTATTTTGTTTTGTGTTATCTACATTGCCAACGATAATGTGATTTATCAACACATATCTTAGGGGTCACGTAGCGAGTTAATAGTTCCATATCCGGCATTTGCACGGCTTGGAAACATCGACGCTAGAGTTGGCCACTTACGAATGAAGTAACGTATTATATCAAAGTTTTGAATCCTTTTTAATCCGAACGGCAAGGGAGTGAAATTCGCGACCGCAAGTCTTTTTCCCGAGCAGTTTGGGAATCTTCAAGAAAAGATTGAATAGGTATTCTAGGCCAGCGTGGTACATCTTCGAGCGCATCATCAGGTGAGATAGCGATCAAAGGCTGCACTACAAAGTATATCAAAAAAGTTGAAAAGAATTTACGCATCGTTTCATTAATCACAATCATTTAATTGATTTTCTATATCGATAAACTTGTCTCAAATGGTTTATCTTGCGTTTTAAATTTATTTCTATTAATTATTATAGTTAAATCGGTTAAATTACAGTAATACAGAACGGATATATTTCATCTTCATCCATAGAGATCGGGCTCTGTGGCACTGTGTGGATGCGTCTATGCCTAGCAGTGTACTAAGATATACTGATGCCAATGAGAATATTTTTCACATTTTACAAGGTCATATCTTATTATAACTAGCTCTAAACTAACAACGGTTGAGATTTAAATTTGTTCTGAGTAACTTTGACTTGATAACAGTACCTAGCACAGACCTTTTTTTAATTATCTTTAATGTCCTCTCTCCTGTATTCAAACTTTTTAGACCTTCAGATTTTATGGTATCGTTTAAGCACGTCTAAATTTACACGCACTAATGAACATAATCGTGAGTATTATAACTCCAGGCACATTATATGTCTTTTTTATGTTTTAGCTAGTTATTTATTAAGATTAACCCTGACCTAATCTAAATTACCTCATTTTGGTACCTCTAATAGACCTACGAACGTTTAGATATTAATATATTAGGAGTACAAATAAGTTTCCGCCGTTTTTTAACACAAATTAAATATTTATTGTAGAAGAACGGCAATATAAATTTATTCAAAATATTGCCCATCACTTGCAACCACTTTTTCCCATCTCTCAGGCAGCATTCGAATCCCACGTCTGAAGAACTCCTTGTCTTTTGAGGTTATCCACGAATCAACCCAATTTTTGGTATCCTCATAAGATGTGAACCGCTGCGCCGTCAGAGCATGTGCTACGGACCGGAACAGGTGATAATCGGACGGTGCAATGTCTGGTGAATACGGCGGGTGGGGTAACACTTCCCAATCAAGTGTTTCCAAGTACTTTTTCACGGGAGCCGCAACATGTGGACGAGCATTGTCATGCAGAAGAATAATTTTTTCGTGTCTAGAATAGTATTGAGGGCGTTTTTCCTTCAGAGCTCGGCTCAATCTCATCAATTGTGTTCGATAGAGGGCTCCAGCAATTGTTTCGCTCGGATTAAGCAACTCATAATACACTACACCTAGCTGATCCCACCAAATACACAGCATAAGTTTTTTTCCGTGAATATTCGGTTTTGCTGTTGATGTTGACGCGTGGCCAGGTAATCCCCATGATTTTCTTCTTTTTGGATTGTCATAATGTATCCACTTCTCATCACCAGTTATGATACGATGTAAAAAACCCTTTTTTTATGTCTAGCTAGCAGCATTTCACTTAAGCATAATCGGCGTTCAATATCTCTCGGCTTTAATTCGTACGGAACCCAATTTCCTTGTTTATGAATCATTCCTACTGATTTTAAACGATGTGAGACTGCTTGCTGAGTGACTTCTAATGTTAGAGCAAGTTCTTTTTGTGTTTGAGATGAATCTTCCTCCAATAATTCCTCCAATTCTGCATCCTCGTAAATTTTTGGCCTTCCACTGCGATCTTTGTCTTCTACGTCGAAATCACCATTTTTAAACTTTTGAAACCACTCTCGACACGTTCTCTCACTCAAAGCAACCTCACCATATGCTTCTACGAGCAATCGATGCGCCTCAGCAGCAGATTTCTTTAAATTAAAGAAGTAAACTAATATTTCCCGCAAATGACGCTTACTTGGCTCAAATTTTGACATTTTCAACTTATAAAAATTATATTTTACCAATATAAAATCAATGATATTAATAGGTTATGTTGTTCTTGAATGTCCAAACTATTTTTTAAGCCGGTTATCATCTGCGAAAGCTAACCGAAACTCCGTGCCGCGCCATCTACAATAAAACGGCGGAATCTTATTTGTACTCCTAATATACTACAAGTAGAAACGCCTTGTATGGAATGTCTAGTCTAGTACTTATGAAGATACATACCTTGGACCCCGCTTTTATCCATAAAATTACTTAGTTGAAACGTTGAATTACTCGACGCTAGGTATTGTGTGAATCTCTGAAATGGAAAATACATTAATTAGCAACGAGGTGGGATCAGACGTTGATTGAAATGGGTTGGAATTTGAAGTAGAAAATGTAGTTAAAATTAGAATTAGAGTCGGCGATATGGCCGCCCACTGCGTAATATTTTTCGTTTGTACTGAAACTACCTGGATGTCTACCTGATGTTAAATTGTTACCTTCGCACATAACGACAGTTTTTCGACTTGGGTCTCAAGACTCACACACTCACACTCGTACCTCTGCACTAGGATTCCCTGTGTCGCAGATGGCATGGACAAACAGAAACACAAGACAAACACCCAAGACCCGAGAACAAACTTCATGCTTACCACGCAAAGAGAGCCCCGGCCGGGAATCGAACCCCTCGCTTCGAAGGCAAAGCTAATAGCAACTAAGCCAAGGAGACTTAAGTGTTAAGACACCTCCGATTAAGTTCTTATATTGGATTTTGTTGCTTTTTTTAAAAAAGATGGTGATACGATTCCCAACATATGACTATTGTAATAAATATTGTTGGTGACTACGGAAGTTTCGAACAATCGTTAAGATCGCTGGTTCTATTCCCACAACGTAACAAACTACATAATAATATTCGTTGTTACGAGACAAACCTAACTTTGTAGTACATTCTGGTTTACTCTCGATGTTTTCCTTAAGCGTTTTCAGCACATAGTATGTATGCGCGCAAACATTTATTATGCGATATACTCATTGGTCCACCTGCTCTGGATCTGACAGCTTTCTCGGATTGAAAGTGTAGGTACATCGGCCGCCAAGCTGTTATTAAGCAAAACACTAGAATCTACCATACCATACATTCTTATTCAGAATTTTCAGGTTCATGTCTCAAACATGAATAATATATAGCGGCGTCGTATTGTATATTCAGAAAACATTGACACAAGTGCGGTATCACTTTTGGAATTATAGTTCCAAAGGCCTCTTACCAAACTTGTACACTTGCGTAGGTACTATAATATGCGAAGATTTTATTTTGAGCATTTCTTTTTTACATGGTAATTGGTATTTTATTAGCTAACCCCCCGGATTACCCTAAGCCTTTGTGTTAATCCAGAGTATACTACCATCATAACGAATTTCACCCAAATCCGTTGACGCGAAGGAGTAACAAACATACATGCTGACAAACTTTCGCATTTATAATATAATACACGTGTCCACCGGGTAATGCCAAGGAGCAATAGAACTCAAGCCAAGTTCGTACTTGAAGTACAGTGGTGCACTCGCATAGCTGTGTTCCGGTGGATGGCGCGGGTGCCGGTGAAATCAATATTTATATCATTACAGGCGCATAGACATTTTCAAATAAACATTTTCTTATTCTGTGTCTATCGGTATATAGCTCTGTGGGTCTGAGTTTAATTGCAGTACTTGGTCCAATGTTAACATGCTGTTTGAGCGTGACGTATCTTCGTACTTGTTTCATCAATGTCTAAGGCAAAAATCTATATTTCCGTTGAATTCATAAAAATTACTTTGAAACGCATTTTTTTGACGTTTTGCATGAAATGAAATTATTTGCTATTTGATAGGGTTGTTTGAGGTCGTCCCATATAAATTACATGGACAAATTGTATTGTACTAAAAATGAAGATAGTAAGCATTAAAATCAATAAAGTTTATTCGGTCCGGTTAATAAGTCCGGATGAAGATTTAACTTAGATTGATATTTTTAATCAAGAAACAAACATTCTCATGATAAAAAAAATGGCGATATCGCGCAATGACGTCACCACATATCGCAACATTAACGAGCGTAAAATTAGTTTTTGATAAGATTGTTTGACATTGCATTTCTAATTTATTTTCAAGACCAATGTCTTATTGCAATTTTCGGTCAATAGCGATGAAGTAAAAGTAAACGGATCCCCACGATATGGACAGCAACGTATCAATCTCATGTTTCTAGACCGGACCTCTAATGTTCACCGACGCCGGGTGCGCCAGCCTATTCTCGAAAAGTAAGATAGGATAGGCTTTGATCTACATGTATACGAATTTTTGGGTCTAGGCAATGCCTTCTTTAACCTTTTTCTTTCTCCTTTTTAAGAACGTGATACTACTTAATATCTACGCACTTAATATTTATCTTCGAGCGTAAACTCATTGGTGCGCGTTTGGATTTGAACCTGTGACGTTCGGAATGAGAATCGCCATCAGTACCTTGAGCCACCACGTTCTAAATTAACAATTTACAAATTAAACGAAGAGGCTGTGTGTAATTTCAAGGCAGTAACAGCGCCAAGAGCATTTGAAAAGTTTCCTTCATTAAAGTACCAAATAACAGTCTCACAAGTCATGCTCAACTTTTGGCAAGCAGCACGGGGATTCCCTGTGACGTCACATATTTTATCTACACGCACGCGCTGTGGGCGTGGCTACAACGTAAGGAACACGCAAGTATACTAGAGTATGACGATATTAAGGCACCCAATTAGGTGATTGACCGGCGTTCAAGAACGCAACGCGACCTCTCCGGGACATTTGACTTGTAACGTAAGATGCAGTAGTAACAAGTCGTATTTTTGTAAAGAAAATTTCATTTTCCTTACTTCAACAAGCCGAATTGAGAAACAAAATGTTTCTCAATTCGGCTAAGTGATATCTTCAATTCTTGATTTCGTGTGTATTCGTGTGATTGATAGGGTGTGCTTTCGTCGTAGCCCCATAGACATTCGTGGAAAGTGTTTACCCCTTATGGTGAAAATGATTGTATGGCGATGAAGGCCTTAGAAAACAGACATTTATATCTTGTTATTGTAATCTTATTCCTAGTTTGGAGCTATTATGCTTAGTTTGGAGCTAGATGACGCTGCGAGAAATTTCTAATAATATTTATTAAAAGACAGATATATTTTTTGGGTATAATAATAAAAAAAAGGAAATTGGGGAACCACATTGTAGCTTCTGTGTATAATTTCAACAGACATAATCTTATTAAATAACATGAGTTAAACCTTAAATAGTAATTTTACATATCTGTGTGCAAGTAACGTGTCTAAGGAGCTCCCGTGACTATATATATGCACACAAATATATTTCGTTGTGTGTATAAAATTCGTTGTGTCTAGATATCTGAAGGTATAAATAGTTCTGAGTTTGGTTGTAATTCATGCATATTAAACATAGAATGGTCTGAAAGTAGAACGCCCGATTCCCGTGGTACAAAAGCGAGTAGCAAAACCTAAGCGGTATCCCAATCGATAGTGCTCCCGAATAAGTAACTAAAGAGTTCCCCACGGAGCGCGCAATATCCTTTTTTAATGCTAAGCAACCTCACACTATCGCAAAGAAGGTCATACATACAGATGAGAGCAATACTCTTTACCGCCCACGGAATGCATCACC
The DNA here is from genome assembly GCA_921293045.1 of Aplocera efformata. Lineage (NCBI taxonomy): Eukaryota > Metazoa > Arthropoda > Insecta > Lepidoptera > Geometridae > Aplocera > Aplocera efformata. The sequence continues at coordinate 9,184,597 of OV121057.1, forward strand.
CATTCGTTAGTTTATAATTGGTTATGATTGGATTCTGGGAACATTTTTGAAATATAGATTTATGAGTTTAGGAACAAAGGAGAATTACCAATTGTATCATGGACCTTAACTGAGTCACAGCCAAGACAATACCAAGAATGCCGAAACACATGTTGCCGGCTTCCGCAGGTGAGTACTCTGTACCTCCACGTGTCTGGGTAGTGCGGAAGGCAACCCAAAGTAGCAGTAGAACTTGTGCCAACTCGTCCGGAGAAGTACTGCCGCCACACCCGGTTATCCGCCGCCAAGCAGCAGTGCACTCACATCGCTGTTCCAGTGGAAGGGTGACGGTGAAATTACAGACAAATGAGACGATACATCCCCATTTCAAAGCGACGGACGCAAGGCGATGGGTTTTGTCATACTTCGGTAGGCGAGGGGACTGGAATACTATTGGAAATAATACTGGAATACTTTACGTTATACTATTGTTTATGGGTAGCAGTAACCACTTATCATGTCCTTACCAGCCTCTAATGTTCCCACTGCTGGGACACCGGCCTACTCTCGATAATTGAGAGTGAATCATGTACTGGTAGCTCATTCCGTTATTTAAGTATAGTATGGTTGTAATAATCGTGAGAATGTTTGATGCTTGTCCTGGGTGGGAATCGAACCTAGAACCAACAACGCAGAAGGCAGAGCTACCTACTGAGCTGTGAGACCAGTATACGTCAGCTTGAGAACCTTCTTTTTTCATCGTTTAAAAGCAAATTGAACCTTCAAACTCATTCCCCTGCTCTATATCAGTGAGATTGAAATATCACCCCGTAGCTCAGCCACCCGGTCGAGTCCCCCCCACGCAGGGCATGCGTCAACTTGTGGAGGTACCCTCCATATTGCTTTTCATGTTTATTTCCACAAACACGTGGGTGTAAGGAAATTGGCCGCGAAAGAGGTGGAACCACATTAGATATACGCGTACATTTCAATAAAGTCGAAATACTTTGGCAGCTGCTCCGAAAATTTATTTCAATTTAGTTTGCTTTATTTGGGATACAGACCGTACATAATTACTTATTATTAATAACACTTTGTATTATAAAGGCGAAAGTTTGTATGTGTGTGTCTGTGTTTGTTACTCCTTCACGCTCAAACGGCTCAACGGATTAGGATGAAATTTGGTACCAGGGTAGCTTATATCCTGGATAAAACATAAGCTACATTTCATCCCGGAAAGTGCAGAGTTCCCTTAGGAACGCCAACCGCGGATAAGACCGCGGGGCGCAGCTAGTATTACATATAAAAATACATAGACGAGCGAAGTGTCCGCCGGTTGTTTGCACAATTTTGGGTTTATTAAGCTTGTGTTTTTTTTTTTTTATGTGAATTCGTGACGGAACGAGCTGAGGGCCCACCTGATGGTAAGTGGTGACCCTCGCCCATGACAACAGTAATGCGTGCGACTCAGTATGAGATCCAAATCTTTAATGAGTCACATTCATCCTGCTGCGTCCATCATCCGAGACGGGGATGATACGTCTCATGCGCATATGATTTCACCGGCAACCACACCCTTCCACCGGAACACAGTAACGCAACCACTACTGCTTGGCGGCAGATTCCAGATGTGGTGGCAGTACCTCTCCGGACGAACTTGGCATAAGTTCTACTGCTACTTTTGGTTGCTCCTTTAGCACCACCCAGGGGGTACGTGTAGTGAATCAAAGGGTATACACCTACGGACGCGAGCAACCTGGACCCTTTGTGTAAATCTTTATTACACACTCATGGGGTAGAAGGATGTAGGACAGAAAAATTAGGCTTGTCTGCATCGGGAGGGTAAAATTATTCAATCGATACATAGGCTGTCGATTATTTATATACATTCCGTTTCAATCAGTACCAATGTCAAATCCATAATTTGTTATTGAAACTGATAGAAATATAATCTACTAGCGACCTGCTTCGGCTTCGGTCGGTTATATAGTGTGTGACGTAGATCGTTGTAAAATTCCTTAGTACATCACTTTGATCTGTTTCGTAAGGTTTAGCCAGATTTAGCAATATAAGCACCCAAAAATTTATATTATGATCTCGCTACAAATCATTGAAATTATCGGACTTTGTCTACTATAATATGCATTTATTATACACAATAAAACACCCGGAAAAAAAAACTCCAAATGATAATAAAAGCCGTATTAAAACCCGCTACGTGGTTTAGAAGAAGTTAGCGGAGAAACATTTGACAATATGTTAATAAAAATTAAATTCAATTAATTTATTTCCGACCTACTGATTAATGTCCACATTGAAACGCTGCCGGTTGATAAGCGCATCCCTTTCATAAGAAGGGTTGGACCAGATTGTTGTTTGTTTTAAAATAATCGCAATAGTCCAAACAATTCAATTAGTTTATACATTACACTTAATTGTAAAGGCGAAAGTTTGTTTGTGTCTCTGTGTGTGTATGTTTGTTACTCCTTCACGCTCAAACTGCACAACGGATTAGGATGAAATTTGGTATCAGGATAGCTTATATCCTGGTGTAACACAGGTTACTGATCCCGGGGAATTGCGGGAAACACCGCGGGGCACATTTATTATTTAATAAGGTTAAAGTGGTAACAGTTGTGACGGGGCGACCTGAAGGCCCACCTGATGTTAAGTAGTAACCTCCGCCCATAACAACAGTAATAGGACTTCGGTACTTTCCGACCGAAGTAAGAGAGAACCCAAGTCGTAACCCGTAGCGCCCGTCACCCGAGACGGGTTTCGTCTCATGCTCATGTGATTATACCGGCACCCACACCCTTCCTAAGGAACACAGCTATGCGAATACACCGCTGCTTGGCGGCAGAGCCACATGATGGTTGATCAAACCGCAGGCCATTGCACAGCGGGGCAAGAACTCGTTCTACCTGCCATAGCCAGATATGTACAGATATAAAAAATAAAAACATTCTTACCTCATTCCCATATGCAAGTAGATGATGTACTGTTATGAGTGATTTATACACCACCACCCAATTCGTGTTCTGCGTTCGCTCGACGAGCAAGTTGGCGAGCTGTGGTATTGACACGTTCGGTTCGTTTGTGCAGTGGACTAGATCTATGGACAAACAAAATGAAATCTTTCAATTAAATGTAATTTAAATATATTTATTTCGTTCAGATACAATTGTACACTTGGCAAAGTCAGCAGTAAATAAAATATGTAATTAGCACATAACTAAAAAAATAAATCAAAACAAGAGCTTTGTAAAAAAAACAGTCTAATTGTAAAGTCATTAGCAAACAAACAAACTTTTCAGCTTTATTATACTAGTATATATTTACACTCAAGAAATATTGAGATTCGGCAATATATAACTCCTTTGGAGGGGTCGGGTCGGACTTTGAAAAGAAACCTATCATCCATTAAGTCTATACGATAAAGTACACACGCCAGCTTAACATGAGCCGTACGTTCAAAGGTTCCTGTACATTCTGGGGTCAAGTTATTTGGACTTAATACTGAGCATTGTGATGCCTGTAATGTCTGAAGTACACAACCGTTGACCTAACGTTGAAATATTAACGGAACAATCTTCAAGAACCTCCTCTCTCTAACAAAAAAAATATAAATTAAATCGGACAACGCGTAAATGAATTACACCCAAGAACACATTTTGACTTTCATCCCCTCTCCCAAAGGAACCGTGCTGAATTTCGGAATTCATGAAACAATTTTTTTTAAAGTTACTTTTCCACGTAACTTTTAGGAAATAAAAGTTTTATGACTTGGACTAAAGTTTTCAGGAAACCTTAAAACTTTAAAGCGACAATGGAATCGCATTATATTTACTAAAACATGTTTGATGTTTTCAATCCCTACGTCTCACTGCGTGCCGGGTAACAATTACTAAGCAATTGTTACCCGTTTAATGACAGGGTACAAATAAATTCTGCGAAGACTAAGCTGTACCATTCTGCCAGTCTATTTAAAATGAGCTATGTTAAGAGCCGTAGCAGTTTCAAATAAAATTACTACGTGACTTGAATCGAGTGGATCCAACAACATTGGACCTAGCTTTAGCGTGAAATTATTAGATACGTGACGGAAAACATCATAAGAGGGTGTAAGGCTTTGTACTCATAGAACGCGATTAGGCGACAAATCGCACGAATAATTTGGACACCTATTCGTCCATAACCCGCCAACCCCGTCCAAAATCCAAAATACAACATTTTGTGCACAGTTTCGCAAAACCTTGTACAACAGTTGTGTATTATAATATTTTGCATATCTTGAAGCAATATTGACACTTCAAGACATGCATAATATTTGTGGATATCTGTTTAATACACTAAAAGTAAAATGTAATTTAGATTTGGCTAAGTACTAACATTGTTGAGCATTGTTGCTCCATCGAGCCCCATAGCTAGCTTTAGGGCTAGATGGAGCTGTGCGATATAAACAAGCGTTTATTAATTAAATGTAAAACTAGCTTCACCCCGCGGTGTTAACGAGTGACCGTAGGAAGGAAATTCGCGCGAACTGAGAGGGTCGCATAATCGTGTTGCTCACAACCGACGCCTTAAGGTTACGTACATATAACGATAGATTGAATTAGCTACCCGAAGAGCCGTTTGACTGACATTTTATTGGAACAAGCTGACGGGCTAACTGATGGAAATTGGTCAGCGTCGCGCATGAATATCCCAGGTACGAGTGAAGTTATATTACTGATGGGCTGCTGGCTTTTTTAATGCAACTGAACTAGCTGAGAGCCCACTTAATTTAGTCGTTACCGCCGCCCATAAACGATACAACCCAATTTTTCCCGTTACTCCGAGACGGGGATGTAAAGCCTTATGTGCTTGTAATATCATCAATCATCCACATGTCGTGCTTCCACGAGGAAGACCCTGGGTCATGATTTGGACAAACATCAGGTTTCAAAGATTGGATACACAGAAGCCGTAGGCCTAAGCCTACAAACCCAAAATAGTTCTTTTTTTAACTATTTTGGGTTTGTAGGTTTAGTTTCTTTTTATCCATTACAAAAATACAAACAAATCTTTCCTCTTTGTAGTAGACATGAATATGAATAATGAATAAATCCGTTTAGAAAAAACTACGAAGTAAAATTAGAATCGTTCGAAATCTACATATTATCTAACAATTAAAATAACTAAAACATTCCACGTATTATAATAACAACTAATAATTATTCTCGTTATAACCAAGTCGCTTTGACCTCAAACAATTTTAATTGAACACATTAGTCCCAAGTAAGCTAGATTCATGACAAGTTCTACAATTGAAATGACACCAGCAAGCGAAACGATCTAAATGTGGCCAAAATATTAATGGACAACCTTCTTGTTACAGAAGGAGACGAAAGGAGACGAGATCAAGCAAAATTAAAAGTGCACTCCGATCACTACATTCTACACCGACACCTATGAAAAAAAAACCCTTGCCATGCAGCTAGCAGACAACACAATTTCTTTTCAATAAATCGACTATAATACTTCCAACATCTCCTAGCTTTTCGCTCTTAGAGGTGAAATTTTTCCATAAAATTTAAATGGAGGTAAAAAAAAATGTTATTATATGTTAGTCCCAAACTTAGGCATAGCTAGTATAATGGAGACCCTACGCGATATCTTTGCAAATCTGTTCTTGAACTAGCAACTGTTCAAGAACAGATTTGCAAAGATATCGTGTAACAACCAAAAAAAAATATCGATATGAACACATCGTCATATTCAGAAGTTGATTAGTAGATTATGCAAGTGACATGAAAGAAAGAGAAAACAATGCTATTTAACTGAAAATAAACGAAATAAAAACTGGCCCACACATTCAACTTATACAAGAATCTTACAATCGTTTAAATAAAACTAGATAGACAACAATGCATATTTCGAGCGGTCCAAAAATGCGTACAAACGAAATCGGACTTAATAACGGTTTTGCGACGGACAAGTCAATTATATCACCCAAGACATTGACCCAGCTGTATGACCGCAAATCATATCTGCAATTACATGTATATTTGCATAGAGGTAGATTAAACAAACGAAGAACATTAGATGCTCGCTAAATGATCAACACGTGATGTTGATATATACAACAAAAAAAATCAGACTGGACAAATTAGAATTCAAATTGTAAGGGGTACACAATGTTACAAACTCATTACAACTTTTGGAGCATTCAGTATCACGATGCCGCTTCAATATAAGAATTCATTTAACTTACATGAAAGAAGGGGTGCCGCTTTGATGGTTTCGACGTGCTGATGAACGCGTCTTCCGAGCCCTAATGTGCTTTGGGGAGACGTAAAACTTTAGTTACGACTGTTAAAGCTGGTCATTTTATGTCGCAGATGTTCTCCGGTAGTCCGGTCAGTAACCTTCTTATATTAGCTTGGCCATAATATTACTCTTCATGTTCCCAACAGTGGTCACAAAGTCGTACGAAATAGCCGTTTTATGGTAACTTTTAAACCAGCGGGATTGTGTCAGTTACTACAGTAATGACAAAGATATTAAACGTAATTCCTACGTTGTTCTACAAAACTGGTAAGTAAACTACACTTCCTAGGCTCAAAATTCATTCTCACATAGATAAACGTTGCGTAAAAATATAGGGCACATTTTGACAGCTAAAGCTATACAACCCTTAATGACTGACTTACGTTTTTTTTTTTTTTTTGTTGACGAAGGGGAATCTGCAACAGATACACCGGTTGCCCTGGGGGGGACAACCGAGTTATGTGGGACTTTTACCCTAACTAAACCCCTCCGGTGGCCGACCTCTGCGCATTCGAGGGTCTCTGGGCTCTCCAAAGGAACTTCACCAGTGACCCTCTCGCACTTTGCCATGAGGCCCGCTCCCGGGGAAGGGTGTAAAGAGCCCCTCCCCGACTCCGCGTACCCTGCACGCCACAGTGCAGGGCAGAATGACTGACTTACCTGACCTTAGCTATCGTTAACGTTAACAGGTCAAGTTCGAACGCACAATGGTGGCTGCTCACTTTGACCTCCGCATTGTGTTTAATTGACCAGTTTCCAGTTGTAGACAGAAATGGTAGGCATTACCAAAGCAATATTGAAAAAAATAGCTCCATGTTACTATGATTTGCTCATAAATTTGCTTCAGCTGTTTACCATCATCTCATACAGTTCCACTGAGCTGTTTGTATCCCCGGAGAAGATCTAGTAGTATTAGATCCGAGTAGATTCTAGATGGTACTATTGCAACATTGTAGAAAAGCTAGCCTCACGACCCTGTGAGTGATAGCTTATCAAACAAGGACAAGCCAATTTTATAAAGAGGATTTGTATCAGTTTCTTCAAGTTCTTCTTCAAGTAAAAGGGGTAGTAGACTGGCTATATTATAAAAAACACTCAGAAGTCTCGTTACTGATAAAAGGTCAGTGTGGGATGAGACATACCAGTGTGTGAAAAAAATAATGGCAAGAATGAAGACATTGTCACATGCATAGTTTTTGTATAGCCAGAAAAATATAATAGTAGTATATCAACGCCCAGGCCTTGTATGAAAACTTCGAAAGTAAGGAAGCCAAGATTTCTGTGACACGCGTCCTTTCATGTATAGAGGGAAATAGCGCAACTGAGATGAGAATGAGACGATTAATGTCTTACTTCATTATTCTTCGCTATATGAAACGAATGACGCCGAGACCGCGTCTTTCGCAACGGTCTCTTTCCGACATCTTTCTTACTCGTATTTTTAACTCCAGACGAAAACGAGGGGTGTTATAAGTATGTTTGTGTGTATGTCCGTGACATCGTAGCTCCCCAACTAATCGAACAATTTTGATGCGTTGTATTCTGTTTGAAAGCTGACGTGATCGAGATAAGTCTTAGCTATAATTCATGAAGATTTGTTCAGGCGTTCGAACATCATCAGCTCATTACCATTAATAATATGTCGGGCGCTTTTACAATTTCGTAAAATTAACTTGTCTTGTGCAAGTAATGACTTAATACTCATTATAATATTGCAGTGGCAGCTGTGACAATTAAAATGCAATAACCTACAATAAACAATGGTGCTGCGTCTCACACCTTGAGAGACTACATCACATACTACATCATAATATATGGCTACTGGCCTCACAGCTCAGTTATTAGTACCTCTGCATTATGTGCCTCTTCTGGCCCTGGGTTCGGTTCCTACCTAGGACAAAAAGTCCTTCGACGATACATGAACGTAATAACAAAAAATATAGTACATATATTGGGACTTAAGCGGCGCTGTCTGCAAATCCATGAATAGTTCGTTATTCTTAGCGAAAATTTCATTCAAGAAAATCCATTGTACTTTTCATAATGTGAAAAAATGCTTTTCTCATAAATAAGGTTTCAGATTTACGATTATCGTTTATTCCAAAAAGGAAAAGTTGAGGAAAGCGGAATTTTTTTGCGGGTTTCATCTCATAAAATGAGCTTTGTACTAAGTTCTTCGTTTTTTCTGTGAAAGACCTCCTATGAAATTCTCAGTTATTTATAGTGACAAATCGAAGAATTCGGTTTCGTATTTCTGCCTGAAATTCCTTTTTCGGTCGAATATGTTATTTTATGAAAGACCTTAAGAAATCATATCCATAATAATCATCATGAAACCGCTGAAAACATGCGTTATTTAAGAGTACGATCAGAGCAACAAGGCGGACGGACCTAACTCAGTCCTAAAAAAATGTTGTATAGACAGAGAAATTCTGGATGCTAGAACACAATACCTGCCGCTAGGAAAAGGGTAACTGATAAATTGGCGCAATAGAACATGTTCAGATTCAGATGCCAACTGTGATGTCAGAATTTTCAAGTTGCTTGAAGGCCATCGCTTATCGACTAGCATAACCGGGATCAACATTTAAACGTGCCTCCAAAACACTGAAGCACCCCTCCAACTACACAGAAGGCGCGTTCAACCGAACTGATTTGATACCCAAATTATACAGAGTCGTTGCATCAGCCATCGTGATCCTCGGCTTTACCTCTGACATTAACTCATAAAAAAACGGTTATGGTTACATCGTCGCCCCGAACACCTAATTGAGTCTGATTTTAAAACAAACTAATAACCCGTCTAACAAGTTTCGACAAGACAAATCATAGTGTAAATTGCCTCGTTTTTGTGAAGGAAAGGCGGTCTTGTAGGTGCGACTTCTGCATGATCAGACAGTTTTGTAAGGCGATAGCGAAGTTTTGCAAACATCTATCGAAATCAAAACATCAGTTTTATCGTGAACGTAAAGCCTGCTGTTGACCCCGTTGACTTATTTCGCTAGCTTTGTCGAGTACCTGTTTTGAATATAATAGGTGTGAGTTCACTAAAAGTTAGAAGACAACGGCGCAAAAAAATAGGGAATAATTATTAATTTTATCTTTATTACATAAATAATAAGGAATACGACAACCTTTTAAACAAATGCTAAAGCTAATTATGTCGAGACCCCTTGAAAGCCCCTTTACAGCCGCAACAATAATTAAGTTAATTTTATTATTAAGGTATGTGAAACGAGACGTAACTAAGTGTTACTCAGTGTTCCTAAAGTTATATAAAATATCAAAGATGTATAATCCTGTTATGAAATTAATTAATTATTCCATTTTTGTGCTGTTGCATTGTGTGGGATAATTAAATGACTTCATTTCGGCTGAACCATTTATTTTGTTAATACAATATCTCGACGAATTAATGAACCAATTTAATTATCCTTTTTTATGTCTTTGGTTGTTTAAATATGCAATTCAATTGTATTATTGTAATTGTATTGTATTACGGTGCAACTTCCAGGTGCTACCATAGAAGTTTGAAGAAAAAATTCCACCCTAATAAGGGATGAAAACATAAAAGTCGATTTCTAGATTACAAAATAAGTAATTTGTTTCGATTTTTCAAGGCTTTCAAATCTCGACCGTGCGAATATTAGGTACACTCCATAGCAAATCAATAGATAGCAGCGCAACGGCGTGCCCTTGACACAATGCCCCGTTCTCCGTTACGTACTCGTAGTAAGAGCGGCGGGCCATTCATATGGACGCATTGCATGCACTTTGTGCTAAGAAAAATATTACATTTAGACAATTCACAATGTAGCAATACGATGACATAAGATTATATAAGTTCTCTCGTGAACTTTAAGAATCACATTAACGATACATCATTTTGACTATATTTATATATGATATGATACTTTGACTGTCCACACACCTCAGTTGGTAGTAACTCTGACTTCTGCGCTGGTCGTAGGTTCGATTGTGCACTTTAAGCATGTGTAACGAACACAGAGGTACTATAAAAAGTACTAATATACTACATTCACACCCTGGTCTTAAGGTCCTATGTTCTAAGGACTCGGTCAATGTGGTAAAAGTGCGTACTTTTACCACATAGAGAAGGGTATAATCGTCTAATATAAATAATACTCTGGGGTTCCACGTCGCTCGCATCCGTAACTACCCTCAGAGTCCCAACACGTCCCCAGAGTGGTACAAAAGGAGCAACCCAAAGTAGCAGCAGACCTTGTGCCAAGTTGGTCCGGACAAATACTGCACACACTGTACCCAGTGTGGTTGTAGTATTTTCTGCCTCCAAGCATTGGTGCACTCGCATTCGTGTTCCGGTTCAAAGGTGTGGATGCTGGTTAAATTACAGGCACATGAGACGTAACATCCTCGTCTCAAAGTAATAGGCGCAACGTAGGGGAGAACTGGATTCGTATTGCTGTTGTTAATAGCAGACGCATGACCAGGTGGTGGACCATCAGATCGTTCTGCCAATTGTGTCACATAAAATATTTACCAACTGACAGCTGACGCGTATTAAGAATTCCGTTTGAATAATCACAGACGCCATAAATGCTTTCCAATACCAGGTAGGTTGGCATAATTGATCAGCGAGCCCTAACGGGAAAACATACTAAGGGTATGTTGGTAATAACGCCTTTGATATGATCGTATTGCGTCAATTTCTACTTTGGATTCGCGACATTAGATCCATTATTGAGTGAAATTTGATCGTCAAATATAGAACCGGCTTGTGACTCCTTTGTCAGCTGTGTTCAGAGTATTTGATACGTATGTCTGTTTTAAACCAACTTCCAGAGGTTATCTAATTGGCTGTATTTCATTTAACAACCGATTTGGAAGAACCTTTTCTGATATGATATGCTTTCAGATAAGCCCTACAGAAATTTTATCAAAATCTGTTGGAAAGTTTGGTTTTTAAATAAAAATGACAGGAGAAATATGTCATCCAAGAAAACTAAATTTCTTTTCTGTGATTTTTTTCTTCGCCTATTGTAGACCGATTTGTATGTTTTCAAAAATGTGTACCAGGGTGAGAGGGATGAAAGAATTGAAGGTTTTTTTTTAGATTTTTATATCAGTTTTATATAGGTTACAATTTTTATAAGATTTCAAAAAAAGCACAAGGTTTTATTTTGACATGATTTTAATTTCATGCAAAAATTTCACTCCCAAGAGCTAAATAAAATATGGGATGAAAATATTAAGTCTGTATATTCTATTTTTAATTCACTCGAGGGCTTTCTTTCATGTTGTCGGTTTTCGTGCTATTAGGAGTACAAATAAGTTTCCGCCGTTTTTAACACAAATTAAATATTTATTGTAGAAGAACGGTAATATAAATTTATTCAAAATATTGCCCATCACTTGCAACCACTTGTTCCCATCTCTCAGGCAGCATTCGAATCCCACGTCTGAAGAACTCCTTGTCTTTTGAGGTTATCCACGAATCAACCCAATTTTTGGTATCCTCATAAGATGTGAACCGCTGCGCCGTCAGAGCATGTGCTACGGACCGGAACAGGTGATAATCGGACGGTGCAATGTCTGGTGAATACGGCGGGTGGGGTAACACTTCCCAATCAAGTGTTTCCAAGTACTTTTTCACGGGAGCCGCAACATGTGGACGAGCATTGTCATGCAGAAGAATAATTTTTTCGTGTCTAGAATAGTATTGAGGGCGTTTTTCCTTCAGAGCTCGGCTCAATCTCATCAATTGTGTTCGATAGAGGGCTCCAGTAATTGTTTCGCTCGGATTAAGCAACTCATAATACACTACACCTAGCTGATCCCACCAAATACACAGCATAAGGTTTTTTTCCGTGAATATTCGGTTTTGCTGTTGATGTTGACGCGTGGCCAGGTAATCCCCATGATTTTCTTCTTTTTGGATTGTCATAATGTATCCACTTCTCATCACCAGTTATGATACGATGTAAAAAACCCTTTTTTTATGTCTAGCTAGCAGCATTTCACTTAAGCATAATCGGCGTTCAATATCTCTCGGCTTTAATTCGTACGGAACCCAATTTCCTTGTTTATGAATCATTCCTAATGATTTTAAACGATGTGAGACTGCTTGCTGAGTGACTTCTAATGTTAGAGCAAGTTCTTTTTGTGTTTGAGATGAATCTTCCTCCAATAATTCCTCCAATTCTGCATCCTCGTAAATTTTTGGCCTTCCACTGCGATCTTTGTCTTCTACGTCGAAATCACCATTTTTAAACTTTTGAAACCACTCTCGACACGTTCTCTCACTCAAAGCAACCTCACCATATGCTTCTACGAGCAATCGATGCGCCTCAGCAGCAGATTTCTTTAAATTAAAGAAGTAAACTAATATTTCCCGCAAATGACGCTTACTTGGCTCAAATTTTGACATTTTCAACTTATAAAAATTATATTTTACCAATATAAAATCAATGATATTAATAGGTTATGTTGTTCTTGAATGTCCAAACTATTTTTTAAGCCGGTTATCATCTGCGAAAGCTAACCGAAACTCCGTGCCGCGCCATCTACAATAAAACGGCGGAATCTTATTTGTACTCCTAATATTTTAAGGTATACTAATTTGCCATTTGAACGGATGCCGTGATATTTTTTTCGTAACTTGTATGTTTATATTAGATAAGATTTTTTGAGATGAAAATTATACAATCTAGATCTGGTGTCGGTTTTTTTTTCGACTTCCGTGTCGTGACGAGCTGACAGCCCAGGTTTATCGGCCTTATCGACTAGTTTAGCCGGGACCGACATCTTAACGTGCCTTCCGAAGCGCTAAGTTAAAATGAAACTAAATGGTCACCCATCCAAGTACGGACCGAGCGGCGACTTGCTTCGCCATGAGCGCTAAAAATAAATAAAACTACAAGATGTACTTACTGTTCATGCAAAAACCAACCATTTAGAGAAAAAACTGTTGTTACGTGTCACAACTACGCATCAGACCGTAAAAACAATAGTTTTCGACGCACAATGATTGTTGGAAAACATTATGTGATGCTCGGCATAAATTCCATTTATTTAAGAATTTAACAGAAATAAAGTATTTTGACTTTGACCACCGAAATGGCAAGCCATACTGGCTTACCATCTCGATAATCACCTTGGATGTATGCGATAATATTGATCAGTCAATTACAAGAAACGTCAGATTCACAGATCGTAGATTAAACTCAATGAATATTGAAAACGTCAATTGTAAATTTGAGCATGAAAATTCAACAAGCCATAAAAGTGTAGTCATATCCAGCGTAGAAACTACTAAAGCGGAACTTTATGAGCGGTTTTTACGACATGTTCGCGTCTGGATTCGAACTATAGCGAAACTGGTACAGCATCAGCTACGAAACGACTAGGGGTTGGCCATCAGGCTTACCATCAATGAGAATGGAATTGGATCGAATTCTTACTTCTTTGATTTGTACTCTCTCGTCTTGCCAGAAAGAGACAGAATGTCGACCAGATCACGAGCTTCCTTTTTAAATATAACCCAAGCCTCTTACAATATCAATATAATCAATGCAGAATACAATAATTTTCATTCAATTCAATTCAAATATATTAATCCCATTCGAATTGTACACTTGGAAAAGTCAATCGTGGAAAACATTTTATACAAAAGTAAAAAATAAATCAAAACAGAGTACAAATCTCTGTAAAAAGTACGGTCAAATGGTAGGCATCAATAATAACGAAGTATTGCAGTCGCTTTATTAGATTTTTGAATCAGTAAATTTTCATAAAAGTCTGTTTTACAGTTTGTTTTTTTTTTGTTTATAGGCTATACATACAGATTTCATCAGAAACAGATATAATCAGTGTCATTACGCTCTATAGATTTGAAAATTCATATAATGCTTGTTAAAATAAAAAGCCTAGAATGTATTTATAGAAAAACTTCTGTTTCTCCTTTACCAGATCAAACTACCCAGCACCAATTACAAGTCGCACGCATGTGCAGTGCACGAGTCGATAGTTATTTCCATATACAGAACCAGATAGGCCTAGTCGGTGACGTAGGCATGTTAATTAAAGTGCCCTGGATGCTTCCTGGAGTCCCACTTGTCTTTATTGAGTGGAGTTCACCGGATTTCATGCATCGAGGCGAGAAATACTCGTACATAAACTAGATCAATATTCTACCCACATAAAAATAAATTTTCATTTCATTTTATTTATTAACCTTAGGACACATTTTGGACTCGGTTTCGTTGCTTACAGGTATGTAGCGGCTGCACACATGCCTTGTCAATTGTTGAAAATAACATTAACATTATATAATAACAAAAAAAAAACATATCTAATACAAAATTACAAACATAAATAAAAAAATAATAATTAGTACACTTCTTATTCGTTCATATTGCAAAAAAAGTTTATTGCTGTTTATTATTAGAAATTTATTTGTCGTCACTTTTAACAACATCTTGGGAATATACATTAGAATATTTAATAGAATTTCATACGAGCAAATACTTTTTTACAAGATAATGTTTCTTTATGATCGGTAGAGCATCGCAAATAAAGTAAATTTAATTTAAAAATATCCTGTTGGTAGCCTTTTCATACCCATTAAATAATAGATTAACACCAAACAGAAACCCCAGAAGGTAAACTCGAAAGATTAGAATTTCACAGGAATGATTTATATTCCGAAAATTATGCCTGTTAAGTCGTAAAATTTAATTTGTATGCTGGATAGGTTTCGTGTACTACACCTAAATCATCCCTACGAGATTATATTACGAAAGGTCATAGCTATGATCATATATTATTATTTGACGCGTTGCGACCGCAAGACATAAGTCCAGCTTAGCCTAGAAAACTGTAATTAGACATCGGTGTGTCAGTGTCCCCAAGAAGCTTCTTAGGCACATTACATGCACACAGACAATAATATGTCAAATTACAGACAGTATTTTCATTTTTCGCTAAGTATTCATCATATAATTATTTACTTATTTTCTCAATCTTCGGTCGGGGAGGACCCAGGTCGTGTTGCTGTTATGGGCGAAGGTAACTCTTGCCAGCCTACAGCGCGCTCCACCGGAACAAATAGAAAAAATATAATACTTTCAATTACAATAGTAATGATAAACTTCGAATCGGTTCTCTCCCTGCACAGTATCACAGGAAACAGATCTGTCACGCTTATCATGTTTCATGCAATCGGACCAATTAAGAGAGGCGAGCATGCCAGACATAACATATCATAGTATTATTTATATGCATTTAAGTTCCCTGCCCGGAGTCGAACTGCCTTACCACTTAGAATGAGACTCGACAAAATGCCACATTCCCCACATTCGCAGCCACGTTCCCGACATCGATACCAGATGGCGCTGCTTCGTAGTAGGTAGGATGTCAAAAACCAATTGAATGTCAACGTTTCTTGTCAACGCGTCTAAGGTCCACGAGAGACCAAAAATCAATAGCTTTGCTCACTTTCGAATGTCGCAAACACGATACGAGCAGGAGTCTCAAAATGCAGTGCAGTAGCAGAATTAGTGTCAAACAGGCAAGCCCGGGTCAATCATTAAAACGAGGTTCAGCGTCCGGTTATCGAACTGAGTTTGTTTTCTTAATGCATTAAGATTTGTCAGAATCCGAGCAAGCAAATGTCAAAGAAATTAGAACACTAAATGAAAATAATTTAAGAACACCACGAAATTGCCGCACACGACACGAAACATAATTCTAATTCTAGTTCTGGGTGGGGGTGACTAGGCCTGCACTGACGTCATAGGGGTGAATTGTGCATTGTCCCCCGTTGTTAACTATACCCTACCCCAGCCATCCCAGCTCCTTCATGATTGAAGGACTCTGGATTGGTGTTGGCAGCACTGTGCCAGCGTTACCTCTGGTGAAACATAAACGTGAGTTTTTTCCATAGACTAAATACGCTTTTTCTAAAAATCGAACATTTTTGCTATAGTTACTTTGACTTTACTACAAACTTTGTTTCAACCGACGACAAAACAGAGTCATCTATCGAGGCAGTTGGAACTACTTTTTTTTTAAATTGCAAATAAAAAGCCCTCATTAAGGATAACCAATCATTACGTACGTATTGTCGTCGGGCGATGTCATTGAACGCGGATTAAGTGTTTTGTTTACTATACTGCGTGCTATACGAACGAGACGCGTGAAGTAGATTGAAATATAAGCGGAAACATTCCCGCACGGCGGGTCAATCCCGCATGCGTGAGTAAATCAGCATAACGCTAAGGTCAGTTGAGAGTTCTCAAATGTTTCTAGTCAAAAATCTCAGTAGGTAGTTGGATTCAGGTGTTACTTTTTGGAAGTTTATGTTAAGATGATCTGAAAAGGGGTAATATTTAGTACACCTCCGCTAAACGTCTAATAAATTAGTAAGACTAGGTGCAGTCTTCTGGTGTACTTAATATCTATACCTCTTTTCTCATCATCATAATTTCCAATTAAGTTCGTTTTGGTCTACTGGGGTCCATAAGCCGTACGTTATAAACTTTCTCATACTTAGGTCGGGGATGACCTAAGTCGTATAGTTGTTGTCATGGGCTGATGTAACCACTTAACATCAGGTGGGCTTTCAGCCGAAACATTCGTTACATTAAAAAAAACTACTTTTAATCGAGTTTAAAAAAACAGTGCAAACAAATCAACAGCTATCTATAAACGCATAAAATGTGTTGGATGTCTGTCCCGGCAGATAGCAACAATGTATTGTATAGTCCAGCAATTGAGAATATTCGTTAAACGGACTATTTGCACTGATTACCAAGACATTCGCATTTGATACGAGACTCTGACCTAACCAAGGTTAGTGGCATGGTATTTAATAAATAAATAAACATTTACACCCCCTACACTAGGATACCCTGTGTCACAAATGGCATGGACAAACAGAAACACAAGACAAACACCCAAGACCCGAGAACAAACTTCATGCTCACCACACGTGTGCCCCGGTAATCGAGTTCGGGACCCCTCGCTTCGAAGGCAGGGCTACTACCAACTAAGCCACGGAGCCGGGAATGGAAAATAATTAATGGTAGCAAAGGAATTTGACGGTGTCTGTTTTTCCCGAAAACTACAACCAGGGCCTCTTGTTCTCTTAACCTGACGAGGCCCAGAGAAATAGGTGTCTTCTAGGCATGTCTCTCGGGTGACATGAAAGAAGCAACCCAAAGTAACAGTAGAACTTTTGCCAGGTTCGTCTGAATAAGTACCACCACCACACCTGGTAATCCACCTTTTTGTTGTTAACCCCTTAACATTTACTTAACAGGTAGGCTGATGTTAAGTGGGTAATAAAAAATATTATACTATTCTGGATTTCCATTTGCAAAATCGATTCAATTTAAAATTTAACCTACACTATATTGAATCATTGTAAGGCTCGTCGCCTGGCACGTCTATGGTAGTATGGTTTCTGGCAATAGTAAACACAAGCCTATTTTGGCTCTGCCTACCCCTTTATCAAAAGAAAGGTGTTAATCTATGCATGTAGGTATTTCACATTAAGATCACATTGGTTTTCGATTGAAAATTGCTGGTAATCCACCGCCAAACAGTGGCGCACTCCGGTGGAAGGGTGTGGGTGCCGGTGAAATTACAAACGCATGAGACGTTACATCCCCGTCTCAAAGTGGGGGTATCACCTCATAAACGGAGTCCTGTATTGCTGTTGTTCATGATATATTCCTCACCTAAAATGGCATTTTAAACTTACCAATTATTGATTATGACATGGATGCGCATTATCAATCAGCACATCAGTATTACACCGCAATTTTTTATGATGCAACGTAAACTGCGAACTACTCATGGATTGCGTAGATGTTGACTTGGGGTTACCAACAATTATATTGTGCACTAGCATTCCCTGTGTCGCACATGGCATGGATAAACACCCATGATTTTTATACATGCCATCCATGATGATAATATACTCATCACACAAAGTCTGCCCCGCCGGGGTTCGAACCCAGGACCAATCGTTTAGAAGGCAGGGCTAATACCCAATACTGCGGAGGCGTACTGATAACTGACAATCTGCCGCCGAGCAGTGATGTAAAATAACAGGCAGAGCTCATTGCGTAGCTCGCCTAGATGTTCTCTACAGATCGTCTAAGGTAAGCAACTCTCTGTCCGGCCAGTAGTTGGATGGGTGACCATATAGTGGCTCCCGTGCTTTGGATGGTACGTTTAGATGTCGGTCCCGGCTATACTAGCCGATAAGTCACGTCGTAGGTCTAAAGGAAGCTTGGATACTCCAGCACCAGATGCCACTTACTCACTCGATAGAAGAAGACAGTGAGACAGATATGTGAGATGTCTAAGAGTAAGGGGAGCAAGAAGATTCTCATAACTCACTAAATGAGGTCCTACTGTTTATAGGGCGGCGGTAACTACTTACTATCAGGTGGGCCGTCAGCGCGTTCCGACACTTTAGTCCCATAAAAAATCCTTTTCTTTAATTCATATTAACAAGTCTAAGTCACATCTGATTGTTTAGGTATGGCTTATAGCCATGCAGATCCATGATAAGCAAGACATTAATTTGAACCATTTCCCTTTAAAATAAGAAACTATTTTGCACAGTGACTTTAAAGATGACTCATCCTTAAGAATTTCACCAGGTCAATGTCTACTGGTCATTGACACCATCTTCTAGCATTATAATATTTGGAAAACAGAATAAATACGCTACTATTACTAGCCTAATATTCCCACTACAAGAACATTACTCTCAGCAAGTGAGAGTGAAGAGGCTTTAATCTAGGAGTTCTGAATTGGTATTTGTTATAGGCACTAAAATTTTTGGTAAATAGATTTCGAACAATTTTTCAAGACATTTTTCACAATAGCAAAGTTATCAATAACAAGCGACTGATTTAAAAATACAAAAAAATGGACTTCAATTGTTTCTTTCAATTATGGGGTACAACCTACCATTGTATTATATATAATATGGGTAGGCCAACTATATGCATGGCTCCAATGAGACAGCAAGGTTTCTGAGTAAACAAAAATATCATCAATGAATAACAAGTATTCCCTGTGTCGCAGATGGCATGGACAAACACAGAAACACAAGACAAGCACCCAAGACCCAGGAACAAACTTCATGCTCACCACACGTGTGCCTCGTCCGGTAATCGAACCCGGGACCCTTCGCTTTGAAGGCAGGGCTACTATCACGGATATACTAAGTCACGGAGCCGCACTTATAGCTCAATTGGTAGTAGTTCTGCCTTCTGGGCTGTAGGTTGTGAGTTTAACTCCCACTCAGAACAAGCATTTGTGTGACGATCATAAATGTTTGTTCTGTCTATACATATATAGTATTTTTATTACATAAAATAAACCTATATGTGTTTTCTATCAGTTATCTAGTTCAAATAGTACAAGCTATTAGCTTTGGTTGGGAGGATCTAAGTCGTATTCCTGTTGTTATGGGTGGAGGTAGCCACTTACCACCAGGTTGGCCTTCAGACTGTACCATCACTTCTTCACATTAAAATATAGCCAAAAATTTAACTATTATGAATAAAACAAAAAGAATCATGCCAAATTTGTCAAGCCTTTTAAAGTGATGTTGCTGTTGCTGTTTTTTTTTTAATACAGATTCATATATATAATGATTTTTGTGATGTAGTAATGTAGAAATTTGTCAGAATAATACTGAATTTAGAAATACGAATTAAAAAAAAAAGTTTATTCACTGAAAAAATAAAAAATATCAGTACATATACAATTAAGAAATGTTGATGTGTGAGTCACTAGCTAGCTAGGGCATTTTCAGTGGTGCCCTAGCTAGCGAAAGCTCTCTGTCTACCCCTCCAGGAAACAAGTGTGATTATATATGTATTGTCAAACTAGCTTTTCAAGGTCAAAATGGTTTTGGGTTGCAAATCAATTAATTTAAAAGGTCAACAGTTTTATTAGGCTACACTGATAAATAAAATCTTACCAGAGTCGGTATTTTGTAATAACTAACAATCTGCAACAGTGTATGTATGGAAAATTGAAACTGATGTGCTTAGATGTTGCAATGGAAATGGATATATAATGGAAAACTATAACTCCAAAATGTACACTATATATTTTTTATGCAAAATTAAGGCTCTATTATTTGTAGTGATGATCATACATTATCAACCAGACTTGTTGGTTTATGTTCTGTCCTGCAGAGCATAAACCAACTATTGCAGTGACAACCTCACCACTTGTCATGTCTATATACGCATTATTGTGTAACCCACAAAGTCAAAAGATGAGATGATAACTTGAGATGAAAATTTAAAGACAAAACATTAACACAATAGTGTAACCTACAATATAATATAAAAATTGGCTAGTTAGGGTTATGCCTAACCCTATGGGGCATAGAGCATGAATGTTTAAGTAAATATAATAAAAATTATCTGCTAAAGCTTTAGGTCAAGTGACCCAAAACATCAATTTCCTGAGTGCACCAAAATGTGTAATCAAAGCAGTAGTTTCAATAACTAGTCAACATCAACTTCTTACATAAATCACATCCAAGTGGGTAGTCAGTAATCAAGTTTTTTTGCGATATCACAACCCTCCACTACGCCGACATGACATAATACAGATATTTGTGTCAAGAGTTCTAACAAATCGTGACACTATCAACTTAGGTACTTCGAAACCTATTTCTTGTGGAATATTTGGGAATAGAATATGTAAACCATTTTATCAGCAGCGCAGTGTACCTATGTATGTTTTTCAATACGGTAAGTAGGTACGGAATTCAAATCGTGCGTACCGATATCGACCATCGACTGCCAATTTGTCATTGTGGCGACTTCGCCAAAATATCCTAAAATACGAAAAGGACTTAAAAGAAATAATGTTTCCTAGAATGTGCAGAACATGTTAGAATACTCACAATCCAAATGTTTCTTCTTAGGCGCTATCATTTCTTCCGTGGTGGCTTTGCATACGGACTTGGCTAAACCCTGCCCGGCTATGCTGTGGCGAGCGGCTAAAAGCCTATCGTTAATAGTCTGACCCGCCATCTTCACGTTCAGTCCTGACATAAACTAGTTACACGGTTAAACAACACTGATTTTCGTTTTATTTTCAACGAAATTCACAAAATTACGACGATGACGGATATAATATGTCACCGCCCCCCCGACTGGCACAATACTAAATTCAAGATGGCGGAAATATCTGGTGCTGCTAGGTTAGAAATACAATTCTACCAAAAACTACTAAGATGGCCGCGGAGTTTTGGCTTTTAATGACTTTTGGCCAGTTTATCTATAGCTAGACGAATACTGTTAATTGTTTATTTAAAAAATATATATATATTTAAGTATATACTTAAGTATTAGGTACAAATTATTTAATTGTGGAATAATATTATAATAATAATTATAAATTCTAATGTGGCTAAATGCGTAAATGATATATCAAAAAGAAAATAAATCAAACTTTAAAAAAGCTTATACATAAACATTGTCGATTTTTCCTATTAATAGAGATTATAAGTTGTATCGTTATGAATAGTTGTATGCTGCGATAGCGCCAACCGGCACCTTTGCTAAACTGATTCAACTATGCCTGGTTTACACTTACAAGATGGGCTGTCAGGTCATCTCAAAAAAATATGTTTTGTAACATATTACTCGAATTCGGGCATAACTCTTAACAGACAGAAAATTTTGGTTTTAGAATTTTTCTAGGAAACTCATTATTATCGTTTGTATCTTATAAACCATTATATAAATGTTATAAAAGGTTCATCATTATTGTAAACTGCCTTATCTGACGTGCCACAAAATAATCATTCATTACCTTTATTTAAATCTCGTTATATAATAATGTGAAACTGTTTATGCTGATGGTCCTGTCTATACTCTGTATCTGTTCTCGGTTCAGTTCTGTTCTACTATACTTATTTTATGTAGTCTGTGGAGTTTCGGACATGTTGCCAGCCAGCTCTTTACATTATTTAGATTTTGAGCCAGTATTTTGTTAGATTTCAAATTCGGTCCCTTATCTCTAATAGAAAACTAAAACAAATAACCAAAATGCACTGAATGAATTTGTTCTAGAGTCCTGAAAACAAGGGAAACTGGTCATAACAACTCCTTTCAGTGTTTCTCGTCTAGTATTATAATCTGAAACAAAATGGCTAAAAAGAAACCGAAACCTAAGACACATAGGCAGTCAACTGCAGCTAAGTCGACACCAGTTAGTGGACCTATAAATGAAGAAGTGATTGCGGCAGCTTTAAGCACTGTACCTCCACCAGTTCTGATGAAGGTATGCAGGCTGTGCGAGACTAAAGATGGTCCTTTTCTCAACATCTTCGATGCTGACAAGGTGACAGCGAGGAAGATCGAAGAGTTGATGCCGTTTGGGGTGAGTTACTTGCAATAATCGGCCAGAAACGGCCTGACTGACTGATCATTTTTAAAAGATAATTCCTGAAAGTAAGGATTCTTGACATTGGCCCTTAAGAGTCACAGAATTATTGTAATTGATAAATTTTTTATATGTTTTGCATGTTTGAGAACACATGCGAAATGTTGTGTGAGCAACTACAGGTCAAAAGTCAGATATTAACTACAAATCCGTTTTTAGTGTATTTTGTGTAGTTCACGTAAGTTCTTGTGCAATTTCCAGATTGCTGAAAATGATGACCTACCACACAAAATCTGTTTCCGATGTTCAGCCAAAGTGGAAGAGCTATATGAGTTCATCCAAAAATGCATCAGGACCCAAGAGAACTTACAGAAAGTGCTTGGTAAGGTAGGACCACTTGCAATGAAATCTAGAAATCGGGTTCTTTGGGAACAGCAGCTACACAAAACTCAACTGTCCAATGATGACATTTGTGATGTGCTGATCAAAAGGGCCATGGAAGGAATCCCCTTGAATGCACCTTTAGATGATATGGCAAAAGCTAAATCACAACCTAAAAATAATAAAGTAGATTCATCATCTTCATCAGCTGTTAATGAAATATCTTCAGATACTAAAGAGTCTGCATCTGATGATGATCCTGATGATATGAGTCTCAAACAAGTTAAATTATCAATTGCGAAGCGTGAGGAGGTTCCTACTACTAGGATATCACGATCTAGCAAAGCTGATGCCTTTTTGCTTGATGGAATTGAGGCACCTACGAAAAAATCTAGATGCAGTGCACGAAAATCTCTTAATAAACCTGTAGAAACCCAGCCTGCTGAGGCAGCTAAATCTACTGTAAGTTCCACTGAAGTAGTTCCTGAGAGCAAAAAAGATGCTGAAGTTGAGAAACCCAAAGAAACTACACCACCCTTCAATATAATGGACCATGTTTCCATAATTAAAGTGAATGGTGTTGGTATCTTATTCCAGTGCAAACTTTGCAACAGGAATTTCCTCAAGAAAGACATTGTCATGAGCCATGGGTGTGCCAAAAACAATGTACCTAAAGAAATCAGTCAAAACACTGCTCCTATACCCGAGGTGCCTAAACCGCCAACGATTAAATACATAAAAATGGACAAGGATTATAAGAAAACTGGTGTTTCCTCTCCGTCTAGCAAACCTGTAGATAAACCACCAGTTGTGGAATCACCGAAACCAGCTGAACCTGAAGCACCCAAGCCGAAACCTAAACCTAGGATAGGCCCAGCGAGTAGAATAAGAAACCAACCCCCTAAGCAGCCACCAAAAGAACCAACTCCACCTCCAAATCCTACTCTTCCTGAAGCTCCAAGTATCTCTTTGGGAACTCCTGTGAGTTTCCCGAGTATCCCAAGTCTGAATAGTCGTTATAAGCTAGTGCCTGGCCCAAACAACACATATACATTGGTAGAAGATGCATCTAAAACTGAGGAAATGCAGGTTGAAGGCCCAGCAGTCGAAGACAAACACCAAGCAAAAGGCAAGAAAAGAAAAGTCAATGAATCTAGTTCTAGTAAAATAAAACACCATAGAAGTAGTCCCGTAGAGCAATCATCCAGTCCTGAAATAGTTGACTTGGATCAGGCTCAAGAATCTCAAAGCAAACCCGAACCATACCCGGTCGGATTATTTGTTGGAGCACCTCCAGTTCCACATAATTCTAGCACATATCCCATTCCAAACCCACCTGCGCCGTTCACGACTCCAGCAATGAAAAAGCAGTCATACACAATCGTTCAAACTGGAAACCCGAGCAAATTATTAATATCGACAAAGCCACAACCGGTAGCAGATGATACATCGAAGAAAAAATTGAAAAAGAAAGCAGAGGTCATAAAAGACGTGGCTTTGGAAGAGGCGGTGCGACCAAAAGACCCTGGATTTTTTACGTTTATAAGTGTAGACCCATTGCTACAGCCATCTTATGTGCTGCCCACAGATAATATCATCCAAGAATCGCAGATTTCCACTTCAACGCCCGGTGCTAAATCCACTTTAGAAAAAGAAAAGGACAAGTATTCCTGTAACATGTGTGGTGAGCATTTCTCCAGAGAGAAGAAACTCCTAACTCACATACAGTCTCACTATAACCAGATGGACGAGGAAGATCAAATGAGGGCAGAGAAAACGGCTCCCAAGAAAAAGACTAGACGGTCTTAAAAATGTAATTTAGTATGTAAAGTAAGGTTAAAATTTTAGTGATGTTATAAATTTGAGAAGAATTACTGTGTATGTTGTAATTAGCTTGAGGTGCTGATCGGATTTTTTAGTTTAGGTATTACGTTTTAAATTTTCTCGGTAGAATGCATTGTGTGAGTAGGTGGCAAACTCTGGTGTCGAAATTTTAAAACCGCCCGAAGGCCTCTAACTTAGCTTATTCACTAGAATAGCCGAGAGTAACATCTGAACGTGCCCTTCGAAGCACAGAAGCGTTCAGTTCAAGTGCTATAACGGTCACCTATCCAACTTATGACCGGGCAGAGAGTTGGTTGACTCAAATGATCTGTAAAGAACTTTAATTAGAGCTTCGCCATGAGCGCTTCCTTCGCTTATGAATGAGAAGAATAACACCTACATTCCACCAAGCGAGATTCAGTTTTTGTTTAATATTCTCCTTTTTCTATATTCAACTTATGTGAATAATGTTATATTTATGTCCATATTTGAAGCATGCCCATCAGTACCTCGTACAAATTTAAATTCATATTGAAAAACTATGCTTTAGAGATTTAAATTTGCATTAAATTAAATTTTGCTTGCCTTCTGCACCATAGGTGGATTCGATACCCACCCGGGACATGCATGTTATTAACATATATGTTTGCTATGTATCCGTGTGTTAATATGTATTACATATATTTATTTACAAAAAAAGTACTATATAAGTATTCTATCATTTATCAAGTAAATTCTATCAGTAAATTCAATCTTGTAAAATGGGAATTACAAGATTGAATTTACTGGTATTATTTGCTGCTGATTGTTTTAAAGTAATTAATAGAGGCTCTGCTTTATCCTTCGGGGCAAAGGTGCGAATTTATGTATGTATGTAAACAATTCTTGTACTCCATAGTTTTTTAATATGGACTTTGTTAGTAGGAATTGTAATACTAACATGACTATTAAGACTTAGATAAGAACGTAAGGATAAATGATTGATAATGCTTCAGTTGTCTGTCTTGTCTATTACAGTTTTTGATATATTTTTTGGTATATTTTTCCTATTTTCTAAGGAGTTCTATGAAGTTTGGTTGTGTTTGAAAAAGCCGTGTAAACGCAAGTAGTAATGTATGAAAGCATATGAAGGATATCTGATGATGGCGGTTCCGTAGCTTAGTTTTGTGACCTTGCCTTCGAAGCGAGGGGTCCCGGGTTCGAGTCCCGGCCTGAAAAATCTTTGCGTGATGAATATGAAGTTTGTTCTTATAACCAACCCACAGGATATATATCGCATTTTTATGTTTGAGGTTGCAAGATTCTTAGGCATTATATTTTCTCATATTGTTAATGTTAATTATGGTATAATTCTTTTGTTTAAGATACTTTTATGTGTATTTTATTGTCTGTATGATTTGTATTGGTACAGGTTTAATTAAAAACATGGACATACCAACAATGAATGGTATTAGATCTTACTTTCTTTATTATCATTAAAAATAATTGATGATTGTTTATCTCTGTCTGTATGTTGTCCTATGGTAGACCACAGATTGCGTCAATATGGTAATTTTTTCGAGGCAACATTTCTCCAAAATTCGTCTTGAAAGTTTTTTTATTTATACTTGTAGAATATGGATATATCTTAGCTATGTTTGGAGATATGATTATTGCTGCTTAAATCATTACTCAATTTCAAAAACACAAATTGGAGATTTCGCCTACGGCTAGCACAGTTAGGGCGAAAATAATATAGGTTCTGGCTCGGTAATAAAGTTTATTGGTGTTTCCTTAATCTAAAACAAAACAAATATCGTTTGAGGCGGAAGCCGCGGATTATATCTGAAATGACACTACTGTCAAAACTAACTCGCGCCCACTGAACGTAATCTCTTCAGCAGACCCATTACATCAACAATTTGTAGACTTAGGCTTGGACATTCATGTAATCCAGTATTCTTGGCTAAACTGAGGGTACGGGATCATTCAATTTGTGAATGTGGACTAGACGAAGGAAATGTGGACCACATCTGCTTTAGCTGCCCGCTATTGCGTCGCTCTCTATTTGATTTCCTCCCTAAAGAAATCCCCCGCCCTACATCAATTAAATGTATTCTATCTCTAGCACCTGTTTCCAATATAAAAATCTATTTCATTTTATGTAAATTCCTTAAAACTAACAAAATTAAACTGTAATAATCTTGCCTCTTCCATTTTTTCGTAACTCCCATAATAATAAACTAACCATGTGATGTCATTCTTGTAATGTCTACCCTCTTTTTCTTATTTTTTTGTTGTTAGTTATATATTAATCAATTGTTTGTAATAGTTGTAAATAAACCGGCCATATTATTCCTAAAATTTATAACTCCAGAAAACTTGTGAAAATAACACTGACGCGGACACTGGCAGAATTTGTGTGGCTCAAAACACAAAAAGCCAAAAAAGAAGAAAAGAAGAAGAACGTCATGTCACTCTCTCTCCATAGACAAGATCCTCTAGCGCCCTGCTTTATGTGAAACGGCAAAGTGGCGAACTAGACAAACCTTTTAGGTCGACATCCATGCGTCGTTCTTACGGGTCTACTCCTTAAGGCCTGTTCACACGCAACAAGATCATAAAATTCGGGTCGCATTTAATTTAAATTTAATTTCTTTTGTATTATTTACACTGTTTCTAAATCACTTTCCAATTTAAATTGGGGTGCGGTCGGGAAAGTATGGAGGCGCGGACGCGGCGCAGTTGAGATTAGTTATTCATAATAGAAGTCGTTGTCTACATTATGACCTACATACGCCTTTGTATCAACTGCTACTACCTCTTATAAGGCATGTCTGTAAAAGCTGACTCCCCACTGCTACGAACGAGGTCTTTCTACAATATATGGTCTTTGGGTATACTGCCCGAAAGTTTCATATTAACATGACCCAATACCTAGTAATGTCTGTCTGCTTTAAGATATGTTTAATTCGATCGCTAATTAATGAAGCGTATAATGCATTTTTTCTTTTTATATTTAATTTATAACTAAAAATTCACTGCCATGCGTAAACTTTTTCTTAATTGTTTGTAGCTCCGCCTTCTGCGCAGCGCTGCGTGGGAGATACATTTGCGAGACGAGCATAGATGTTTGTCTGGGTGTTAATATTACGACATTTAATAAAAACGATATGCATTTTATGTGTAATCTGGTTCTTAGCCTTAGACTTGGTTTTGTTCCTAGTCGGGGCAAACTATGTGATGAACTGTTGAACATGTAATAGAGAGACGGATACTCCTCCAACGCAAAATCTTCTGCATACCTTAGATCTTCAGGAAAATTGACGATCATGCGGCAAAGATTTTTTCAAAACTTTTAAGTTTTTATTAACTGATTTACACTTGTGGCTCGGTCTTGTTAGTAATTTAACGATTGTTTCTTTGTCTGTGGTTTTGTGGTCAATTTCCTTAAGGTTACGTATCTCTAAAAGGGTTGGTCCTATTCAAAGAGGCTTTTTAAAGGTATTTAGAAGATAGATCTTAGCTTAGATCTTGGTGATTTTCGTTGCTGACAGTACTAAGGTTTTAGTTGAGTTGTTCGTGGGAAACAATAGCGAGAACCAATTGCTATGCCTACGTTCCCACGATAGTATAACTCACAAGGTGAATTGAGGACCATACATCGCTCTGTCTACCCCTTCAGGGATAAAGGTGTGAAAATATGTATGAATAATACATTTAAATAAGTAATTTTTGGTAGGTACTTACTAGGTACTACCCATTTTATTAATTAATTATAATAGCGTTTATATCTAAGATTTGTAAATACCTATTATTGCTAAAATTCTGATTCTTACAATAACTTCAGTATGTTATGTGTTTACCTAGATATTAGGTACATTTAGATTACAAATAGGAATAGGTAGTTACTGTTCTGGAAATTCAACTGATATAAGAACTGTTTTGTAATTCCAGACATTTAATTAGGAAAGGATTCACTAGAAATAAAACACGAATTCGAGATGATTAATTTATTGGTTTGTTATTTAAGAACAATAAGCCTTATATATTGAAACACTTGATTCTAAACGGAGATTGAAGTTCATAGACAGATCTGACGCAAGTTAAAATCATATCATAAAAATTACTTACGCTACTTCACTACCTATCTAAGTATTGATAAATAGTAAATTCAAGAACTGCTAATACATAGAGTAATCTTAGAGTAGAGAAAGAATATAGCCTATAGGTACACACAGAGGGTTTCTAGGTTTGGCTGATACTAAAAGGTTGATCTAGGGTATTTCTTAACTTCTGACAAATACAGGCTGCACTCAAATATCATTCTCAAAATCCATACTTTAAAAGATATTTCACCATTGCTTGTTAAGATGGCTGATTGATATACCTATTTTGTTTCCATCTATCCTGTTTATTCTAACAAGATCAATCCATCATAGATTTATCAACGAATTTAACAGCCAGTGGTGAGACGGGAACATGGAATCCAAATAAAAATGAATCCTTTGCATTACTTTTAAGAAGAAATAGTTAAATTTGTAATAAAGAATAAGAAATGCCAGCCTTAAATAATTGTACAGTTCGAATGTAATAATAAATATTTTTTTTAGTAAAACTGTCCATCTGTGTACCCTTTTAGATAATTATACACCAATTAACTAACATTATATGTTAATTCGTTGTCCTAGCCTGCATTTGACAAAAGTTTTTACACAAAATTAAGTAGAGACATAGATCGTATATAAGTGAAGAACCGATCAAATGGATTAAGTTTCGTGAATATGAAGAGAAAACTACGATAAAATCTTCTAAACGTCATGAAACTATCTTACGTTAATAAACATTTAATTATCTAACATGTTAATCACATAATTTTGATATGTTTCGGTAAGTGCAGCACCGTTAAACTATGCTTTTTGATTCAAAAACGTTCAAGTCCTACTAAAAGGGTCTATAAAATGTTAAACTACAATACCGATCATAATAAAATAATTGTACTTTATCAACTACAGATTAAATCTATGATATGTTTTTATTTCACCTAAGGCTAAGTTATGATATGTTTCCGTGGTCCTATTCTGGATTTTTCCAAAAGCCAGATATAAAGCGCATGCATTCTTTTAACGATTCACATTATATACTAAGGACATTTCAAATCGTCCGATTGTAGCTTTATATCTCGCTTAGAATGGACGCTTACGATCAATCGTTTGTGGAGTCGCCTCTGGTTTTCGGGGTTCGTAGAAGGGATAGAAAGGGCGACATTCATTCGTGCATCAGTCATGCCTCACGGAGGGTGTTACCAACAGGGATTTACGAAGCACTGAGCCCAAAACTCAGCCCAAATCACTTCACACCATGGCTTCAGCGCTTCGTCCGAGACGCGAGAATCGACCCTGCAGTAACCTAATAATGTTTTAAATGATGAAAGGGTTATAAAAATAGACTAATCTATTTATTCTACATCCAAAATTAAACCGTCTTGCCGAAGCTGTAAGCAGAAATGACTAGTTCGATTGGATCGCAAAGTGGCCGGATGTGAACCAATCTATTAGCCGTTTCTTTCCTGTGATATCTCATATACATTCTCTCAGGAGTGGAAGGAGTGGAGGAATTTACTTCCTCCTATATTTTATGGAGTCGTAAGGAAGGTAGGAGTAGAAGGAGGAGCTTAAGGGTGCGAATTGGGTAATGTAGTAGTCAGAGGCAGACTCCGGTGCTATTCAGTCGAGGAAACCAGTGTTCACCAGCTTCTCGAGGAAAAACTTAACGTCGCCGAGCTCGGAGTCCTTGATGCCGAGAGACTTCAGCATGCCCAGGTCGCCATTCTCAACAGCCATGAAGACGGAGCGGAGATGTTCCAAATCAGATCGCATCAGGTGGAGTGCGGCGCCAAAGTCTTCGATCGTTTGCGATTCTGTAAGCAGACGAAATAGTTAGTGTTGTGCGCCCGTGTTGGGGGCCAAATTTTAGAAATTTGAAATAGTGCCATCTGTGTTTTTACCTGAAAGAGCGATGGCAACTTTTTCAACGCCACCTAGCGGCTCGAGGGCGTCGCGTGCCTTGCTTCCGAAAAGCTTTTCGAGATAGTTCGGTCCGTGTGAGGCGAGCAGAGATTGTAGGAAGGAAGCAGTTTCTTCCACAGGTGGCCTTTTTGCTGTGAACAAATTTGAATCTTCAAATATTGAAATTTACATAGTATTACTACTAAAGGTATACAGAGAAAATAACTAAGATTTATAATTTTTCTTGTCATTGAACCTTTTATCTTCGTGATTTTTCAAGTCCCGCAAACATATCATTCAAAAATATCATTATTATCACTGAACCTACCTACGAAAATTTAAATAGAGAACGTCACGTAATCTGTTATTGCTATTTACGGAAACTGATGAAAAGTCATAAAACAGCTTTAAATTTAAAATACAATTTGAATTAATTAATGAAAATGGCGAAGAACAACACGCCTCGGACCTTAATTAATCTTGGCTTTATTCTCTTCAATCAGAGTCTTGAAAGTAAATCCGCAGCAGGTACTTTCACAACTTAATTAGCAGGTATGTTTTTAATCAAAGTTAATTTCAAAAGTTTTTATAGCGTAATTAACCTTTCACATATCTTGTACGATCTTAGTTTGCAATAAAACCCACGACATAATTATACCTACAGCATATCAAAGAAGTCATTTGGAGTCGGGAACGTGTGTTGTTTCAAAAGGGAAGAGACCTTTAGAAATGGCTTTGCGAATGGACATGTGGAACATAAATGGAATGTGGGAAGCGTCGTAGACACAGAACAAAACGCACAGTGTACAGAACGATAGCTCCTTGAAAACATTCAAAGAAATGAGTACCCATTCTGGCGACGCTGCAATAATGTGCTATTATATAAATAAAAAAATACTCATAGAAATTTCACACAGCGCCATCTAGCCTTAAACTATGCATGACTTGTATTATGGGAACTAGATGACAGAATACTTGTATAGTTTTTTTTAACACTCAGACACGGAACAAACATCTGTGCTTGTCCTAAGTGGAAATCGAACGAAACATGACGTACAGCGCAGCAGACAGAACTGCTACCAATTGAGCTAGAAGTAGATTAAGCTCGGAGATCGCTGATGTTTTCTTACTATAGTGACGGGATGAGCTGCCTTTCGCACCACCCAGGGTCATGTGTACTCTGAGGGACTCTGGGTAGTACCACCGCGAGCAACATGCAACATTTAGCCCCAAATCCATGAAAAATGCCGCATAGATGTGGTAGCACAGAGTAGGTATGTATCTAAACATAAGAGCGGGGTGTCGCGACTTGGCGTAGGTAGCATTTAGATATGAATATGCGAGATGAGTCGGAATGAGTAATAAAATGTTGCGTAACATTTTATCTTTTCTGTATTGTGTAATGTCACAAAAGGTGCGGAAATTTCCTTTTGAAATTATGCTATTCGCCATGCATTCTTAAGCGTATTTCTATGGACTCTTTACAGTAGTCTAAGTTAATCAATTAAAATTTAATTATTTAGGTATATACTTGAGTGTTTATTTGTAACTAGCGTTAAAAAAACAAATAGATACATTTTGTGTCTAATGCATTGTTTCAGTGTTTTAGTGTCTTAAACCGTTTTTGCATTATTGTCTTTATTTTTGAAACCGTTGGGTGGTTTGAATGGTTGGTTCTATAACGGACATAGGTAAAAATATTTTTTTGTGTTAGACTTAGTATCATTTTCCACATTAAAAAAAATCTTATAAAATGGATTCACACGGTCTTCCAGTCTGAGAATAAAACCCAGGACCTCTCACATTGAAGACATAGTTAGGGAATGTCCATTAATTACGTCAGAAAATCGTCACATACTCCTGGTATGTGACGATTTTCTGAACAAAACGAAAATCATACGGAATGAACGATTCGAAATTTGAAAGCATTTGGTTATCCGTCAAATCAGTGTCATAAAAAATCTAGATGTAGGTGGCGTTTACCAGCAGTGCAGAGCTTGGAGTCCTCATCGTAGCCGTCAATGCAGTCCGGCGCTCCGTCACACAGATACTGGATGGAGATGCAGTTGCCGTCCACGGGACACTTGAATGGCTCATACGGGTGACAGTATTCTGGAAAACAATAATTTCATATAAACCACCGATCTATAATTTTCGTATACATGTTCGCTGTCACTGTCATTCTGTGTTGGCGCCAAATTGATTGACGCCATTTTGACGCTGTCTACAGATACCATATGAAATTAAATTTTAACTTTGCGATGATTTAAATTCAATACTCTCTTATCATAATCACCGATTACCGTTGCCCATGGTATGCCAGCTCTAACTATCAACGTGACATAGGTGAATGAATTGGCTATTCTAATCGAAGCTATACAACAGGAAAAGAACAAGAAATGTAATTTAATTTTGTTTGTCAAACTAATAAAATTACACAAACAAACTAAAATTAAATTAGGGACGTGTCCTGAATAAATTGCGCCCTGAGGTCGTGCCAAAGCAGCGTGAAATTTTTAGTAAAGAGGAAATAAATACCTATTAATTCGTGTTGAGTATCCAAGGAACTAAAATTTATTGATATTATAACGTAGGTTACAAAAGACAATATTTAACCAAAATCTAATAAATAACAGCTAAAAAAAAACACTATACTTAAAATTTTTAGTATCTAGCTTCGGCAGACAGAAAACAAACGTTTTGTAATTATTATACAATATCATATTAAGTCATTGATGATATTTGCAATATGGATATGATGACATGAAGTATGCCACGCTCCTAATTAAGGACATGTCTTCAGAGTCCCTACTACTTAAAGTAGCAATAAAACTTTGCAACGTTCGTATGCAGAAGTTCTCCCACTACACCTGGTGATCTCGCATCGTCTGGGGGACACGCCCGGATTATGTGAGAGGTCCAAAGAAACAGTAAAACTTGCGCCAGGTTAGGCGTAGAAATAGGCACTCCCACTAATAATCGCGCTTAATTATTCATAGTTCATTATTCTCGTTAGTAGGTAGTCGCTTTTCTCTCAGTAATTATTAGACGTTCTCATTACGAGTCGGATACCACTTTTTAAGATAATTGCTCATTGTCTTATCTACTTAATCCTCAGTACTAAAAAGGCTAAAGATTATTCATCTCAATGGGAACTAGGCCGTTATATACGAGTACGAGGTTAAAAAAAACTTTTACTTACATATTTTCTCTGTACTAGGATTTACTGTGTCGCATATGGCACGGACAAACATAGAAACACAAGACAAGTCACAAGACATAGAAACAAACATATTGTGTCCGGCCGGGAATCGATCCCTCGCTTAAAAGACAGGGCTGCAACCAACTAAGCCATGGAGTCGATTAAGTTAAGTTAAAATTAATCTGTGATTTTACTCGTAGTACCTATAATACCCTAAAACAGTATTTTTTTATATCTGCCATGCGTAACTCAGAGCAAATCCAATATTTGCTCTAAAGATCAGCGGTTGAAAGCCGCCTAAATTGGCAAATTCAATAAGCTCGCCCTGCTAATTATCGTCAAGAATAATTAATTCCAACCGTGACCCTTGTACAAAGGTTAGCTCAGCGGCTTAACAAATTAGGGGCACAACAAAAAACGAAAATGCGCGAAAATTTTTCAGTTGAAGACTTGGGAAATTGCCTCCTTACAGCTCTAATTGTTTGAATTACCTACCAGCGATTATATTTTGGCTACGTTCCGGAGGACAGGGCCAATTCTTGAAATTTCTCACGTGAGCTTCATTTTGTGGTAGAAAGGGGGTTGTGTAGCTAAATAGAAGTACTTTTTTTTGACTCATAGCTCTGCTTTCTGCGCTGTAGTTGCGGGGTCGATTCCTACCCAGGACAAGCATTTGTGTGCGAACAGAAATGTTTGTTCTGTGTCTGGTTGGTAATATGTATTATATGTATGTATTTACAAAAAAAAGTAATATAAATATTCTATCAGTTATTTAGTTCCCATATTACATATTCTTAGTTTGGGGCTAGATGGCACTGTGTGTAATATGATAAATATTGATATATTTTTTTTATTTTATGTTACTCTCGTCCGCAGCTGGGTATTCTCATAATCCTAACACTTCAGCCGTCCCCCGGGTGATGAGAAAGGAGCAACATAAAGTAGCAATAAAACCCGTGCCACGTTCTTCTCCGCAAGTACTCCTACCACCTGGTAATTTCTATGAGTATAAAGTTTATTCTTGTCGGATTGTTGTTTCTTGCCGCTTTATGCCCAAAGGGAACATAGTCCAAGTTTATGTTTTATATTTCTACACTGTTATGTGAATGATGAGGCACACAAGCTGACGGCCCACCTGATGGTAAGTGGCTACCGTCGCCTATAGACGCTAGCAACACTTGAGGTGTTGCCAACGCGGTGCCTATCAGTACATTGCTTAATTCGGCTAATATCATCAGAAGCAGGTTAATGACGGCTCCGTGGCTTAGTTGATAGTAGCCCTGCCTTCGAAGCGAGGGGTCCCGGGTTCGATTCCCGGCCGGGACACACTTTGTGTGGTGAGCATGAAGTTTGTTCTCGGGTCTTGGGTGTTTGTCTTGTGTTTCTGTGTTTGTCCATGCCATCTGCGACACAGGGAATCCTAGTGCAGAGGTATGAGTG
This sequence comes from Aplocera efformata, assembly GCA_921293045.1. Lineage (NCBI taxonomy): Eukaryota > Metazoa > Arthropoda > Insecta > Lepidoptera > Geometridae > Aplocera > Aplocera efformata. The sequence continues at coordinate 9,220,141 of OV121057.1, forward strand.
TTTAAAAAAAAAAAAAAAAAAAAAAAAAAAAAAAAGTGATCTGAATCTCATATTAACTAACATCTATGGGAGCCATGTCTCGCGTCCGTAGGTGAATACCCTCAGATTTTTTACACGTCTTCCCTGGGTGGTGCTGAAAGAGCAACAAAAAGTAGCTGTAGAACTTATGCCAAGGTCCGGAGAAGTACTGGTTCCACTACTGGTAATCTGCCGCCAAGCAGTGATGCACTCGCGTTGCTGTGTTCCGGTAGAAGGAAGACCATTTAAGTAAAAGTTAGAGATTTATCAGTACTTCTGAAAATTAGGTTTCAAAATGTCGCTCGCTGCACAAAATGTCGTCGAAGATGTCTCCTGCGAGAATAAGCTCTGTTTTCTCGTACATCCGTAAAGAATCCTGTATAATTTCTGGGCGATTAGGTTTATTACTGCTGCTGCTATGACCCTGGGTGATCGCTAGCTATTTTATAAAACAGGCGACCGACTTTTTGTACGCCATAAAGACGCAGCAGCGTTATTTACAAAAGAATCGCAAGTTAAACAAAGCTCCGCTCACTTTGCTACTGTCGACTTGCTTACGTTGCTGTAAAACCTTATTACCTGTGATTATAAAGTTAACTGTAAGCGACTTCCTTCCTTTTATTTATAGCAAACCATCGTATACCCACGATCTACGGCTACGATCGCTTGTAGAGTTTTAAACTATACTCTATTTCTGGATGAAAGATACTCTTTGTCCTTTTCTGTACCTCTGAATATGTGTATGCAAAATTTCATGATAATCAGATGAGTAGTTGAGGCGTGAAAACGTAAAACAAACAAACTCGTTTTCGCATTTATGATACCCAAAAAATGGAATGAGGATATCACTAGAGTAGCTGGGAAAACCATTGCCAAGAATAGCAAAAGAATATTTATTTAAAGAAGTGATAAATAATTCGTAATTAATTTTAAACACTGTTAAAAAGTAAAAATTAAACCTTATTCAACTGATTAGTTTAAACCTTATTGCAGTTACTTAAGATAATGTTTTCCAAAACAGGCTCAGTTATTTGTCCGCTGGACGGACCCTCTCGCTAGGTAAACAGGAAGAGATGGATTGTTCTGGAATAAAATAAGTTGACTAAATAATTTAAACACGTTACGTAAAAAAATCATAAAGCTTGGGTGGCATTATTAACGAAATTAATTAAACCTCAATGTGCCCTAGGTCTAAGACAATAAACTTATCAAAACCACTGAATACTCTGTGTATTGTTCACTAGATAGTTACTAATTGGTGCTGAAATGTGCTAGGTCTTATTAAGTTGAGATAACCAGAATAATGTAACTGAAATGTTTCACTCATAAATTAATTATTGCCTAGTTAGTCTGCGGCCGTCTGCTCCTACAAAAGGCAAGAACAAACATGTTTTGTCTGGCTTACAAATACACAGCTGATACGATGTGGATGAACATAAATACATTTTGAGTAGCATTTTAATTATTTGACTCCAGCGTCAAATAATTAAAATATTTATGGATATACCACACTACGATGTTTAGCTACAAACTAAGCATAGCTTGTACTATGGGAATTAGATGACTGAAAGATATTTAAATAGTACTTTTTTATTGTAAATACGTACATATATTTTTTCTCTTTTTCTGTTTTTGTATTTAGTGTATAAATTTGACATTCTTAATTAATTAGTTATTGAAATTGAATATTTACTTTATTTAATTATTACTGCTCTATCGGCCTCTAATGTTCCCACTGCAAGGACACCGGCCTGTTCTCGATAATTGAGAGTGAATCATTTCCGAACACGTTGATAGATGACGCAGTTCTGAGCAACAAACATAAAAAAATAGGAATATTCATTTCAAAACGTTAAATTTGTGGCCCTGGGGCACAGTCGCCTACGTTCAATCTGAAGGTCGCATGTTCAAACTCACACGTTCAATGAGTTTTTCACTTGAAAAAATTATATACGCAATACGTTCTCAAAACAGTGAACGAAAACATCGTGAGGAAACCGGCATGTCTCAGAACCAAAAAATCGAAGACATGTGACATCTACTAATCCGGATTGGGCACCCATGGTAGATCAAAGCCCATTCTCTCTCAATTATCGAGAGAAGGCTGGTGTCCCTGCAGTGGGAACATTAGAAGCTGGTACATACAATTGCAAGACAAAACTCTCACCTTCAACTGTTCAAAACCAAACCTAGCAAGTGGTGAAGTCTTTCTAAACTGGCCCGCAGCCAAACTTCTACAAGCCTTGCATACTTAATCAAAGCGTGGAAATTAGGTGTTCCGAGCTCTTAAATCAGGAGATAATTACCTACAGCGAGCACTTTGTACAATAAATGTAGATTTAACTCATTTATATTAGGTTTTTAGTTTTAAGAGGGGAGTTTTGATAATTGCGAAAGTTGTATGATATGGTAGTCTTGAACTTTTTCTTGTGAAACCTTTGTCATCCTTACACAGTGTGCACCATCTCCTGGTGGAATGTGCTCGGACCCAGTGGATGAGAACGTATATGCGCAGTCACTACTATGTAAATCTCACAGAGTTAGGTCCTGTACAGTTTTATCTGCACCACTGTTTGAAGCAGCCAAAGATACACACACACACACATACACTCATACCTTTGCACTAGGATTCCCTGTGTCGCAACAGAACACACAGAAAACAAAAACAAACAATTTTTTTTTTTTTGTCTGTCTTTCCTTTTGTCTGATCCGGCTTATCTCCAAAACAGCGGGACCGGGACGGCACTTTCACTGACAGATAGCTGATGTTATAAGGAATAACTTAAGATACTTTCATGTTGAAAAAAAATAAATTATCTGGTCATTAGTAATTCTATCTACACTTGGCGGTGAGTGTACTTATACCAACTTATCTAACAAAAGCTTGGATTTGGATCTGAATAATTAGGAATGTATAATTATATACGGTAAAATGGGGCTCAGGGAAATTTTGAGAACGTTAATTAAATATATATGTAGGTATTTAGAGCGGTTTCAGTTATATCCTTTAACCTCTTGGCGTTAGACCGGGATATAGCCATTAAAATAGACATGGAACGTGTGCTATGTTCATACGCGAAGTACTGCCTCCACATCTGGGAATGTGCCACCAAGCAGTAATGCACCCGCGGTCAAGGCGTGCTGTGTTTTGGTGAAATAATTGACGCATGAGACCATACATCCCCGTCGCGAGAGACTGGCGCAACGGGATGCGACTTTGCTCCTAAGTCGTATTGTTCTGTTGTTACGAGTGGAAGAAACCACTTAACACCAGGTGGTCGTAAAAAAATCATTGAATGAAATTAATTAACTTAAACTTGTCTGTGGTATAAGATTAAATAGATAAAATACGATTTGTAGCGGCTACGGACCTGCTACGGAGATATTCGTCGCTACGTCGTAGCAATTACGTAGATCCGTTTCTTACTAATTGCGGTAGGCTACAATTGTTCTACAGTAATTACAATTGTTAAAGAGTTTCTTTAGAATTATTTAGCATCTTTCTTCTCAGGACAGATTACTAAATATTGCGGGTACTAAAATAATTTGATGGCAACGTGGCTTAGTTGGTAGCTACACTGTTTAAGTGAGGGGTCCTGTATTCGATTCCCGATCTAGGCAAGCTTTGTGTTATGAGCGTAAAGTGTGTTTTCAAGTCTTGTGTTTGCTCATACCAACTGTGACTCAAGAAATTTTACTGCAGGGATGTGTGTCAAAAACATACAGTGTAGAACTTTTCAATATTACCTTCTTAAATGTTTTGAACCTACTATATCATTCACGAACATGGAAGTAGGGAACTTGACACTTGTTTTATAGGTAACTAATCGCGACTTTTTAATATATGACGTATGACGAAAAATTACACCAGCATGCTTCATTGTTCAAAAAAACCTACAATATAAAAGAGTCGAACAGATATGGAGAGCGTGGTGGCCCAGGGGCATAGACGCCGACTTTCAATCTGAAGGTCGCTGGTTCAAACCCACACGTGCACCAATGAGTTTTTTCACTGGAAAAATTTATGTGCGCAATACCACGTTCTCGAAACGGTGACGGAAAACATCGTGAGGAAACTGGCATGTCTTAGAACCATAAATTCGAAGACATGTGACATCTACCATTCCGGGTTGGGTTCCCGTGGTAGATCAAAGCCCATTAACTCTCATTTATCGAGAGTTAATGGGCTGGTGGGTGTCCCTGCAGTGGGAACATTAGAGCCTGGGACGGGAATAGATATGAACATATTTTCATCTTTTATTTCCTTTCGGGTACGATACCCTCATTAAAATTTATCAAGTTCCTGCCATTAGTTGCGTCTAACTTTTCATCAACAATCTATCTACTCTGTGAACTCCACTAACGATATCAACTAAGTTCTAACTCAATTACTTTAAAATGCGGCACAAGCTTCTTATTAGTTCAGCGTTTGTTTTAATATAATTTTCTTAAGGCCATCTACCATCTAGGTTATGCAATTTATGTTAGTAGTTTTAGTGTTAGTTCTTCTACAGATATATTAAATAATACATATCGTACTACAGTACCTGGGCGACCGAGTCTGGCTCAGTTTTTTTTTTGAATAAAATCATGTTACATATGAATTTATAATTGAAGTAACATTAGCTTTCCAATCAAGCTTACCACAAAAATTAATGAGATGGCGCTGTATTAAATTTTCAGCATAAATTATGGTAAAAAAAGTTTTTATTTGCTGTAAAAATATGCGTTTTTACAAGAAACAAAAATGCAGGTAAACTTATACAGCCCTACCTATCTAAACACAAAATTTCATCTTAATCTCAGAGCCGTTTCCGAGATACGCTGTTTTGCTGTTTTGCGTGGGAAATCTCAGAGGAATATCTTTAAAATAAGTGTGAAGCTCGGCCGGGTAGCTAGTGTATTATAAGTATGAATTAACAAATAAAATGACTATATAAGTATTCTATCACAAAACTGGTTTCCAGAGTAGAAGCTATGCGTTATGTTCTAACTGAAATCTTTTAAAAAGCGGCGGAAGCTCCCCGCTTTAACTTAAATGTTTGTTCTTAATATAATTAATTTAATGGATCGGTCCTGTTCTTGACATGTTTTTATTGGTTATTGATCAGTTTTCGCTTAACTCAAACCAACAATTTATATACGAAGCGTGACGCACCAGGTTGAGATCAATGGAAAATTTCTGGTTATGATTAAAATTCAAGTTCACCAGTATGGTACTGGTTTTGGGCTGTTCGGTTAAATACAATTTTTGTGTTTTATATATCAGCCGTAGAGGCGTGAAGGAGTAAGAAACATAATACAAACTTTCGCGTTTATAATATGGTATGATTGGCCGCTTGGTTGTATGAGAACAGATCAAAAACAGCCCCACAGTCAAAGTCTATCCTCCATCAGAGGAAAGCTTGATCAAAGCCTTTGAGGAAACCCTCCTCTGTCACTCCGTGTCAGCCTCTAATGTGGGATCATTAGAGGCTCCAACGGAGTGACGTACTGCAGGGACACCGGCCTACTCTAGTTAATTGAGAGTGAATGAGCTTTGATCTACCACGAGACTAATCCGGATTGATAGATGTCACATGTCAGCGAATTTTTGGTTCTAAGTCGGTTTTGATGTCTTACTTCACCGTTTCGAGAACATGGTATTGCGCCCATTAATTTTTCAAGTGAAAAACTCATTGGTGAACTTTGCGTTTAAACCAAAGACCTTCAGATTGAAAGTCGGCGTCTGTGCCCCTGGGCCACCACCTCTATCACTCAACAACTCTAAAACTTCGTACCTATACACTCAAACATATTCAAGACGGTGGGAAAGTTAGCCATAAAAAAAACAATCATAGATGAGAAGACCCACCAAAGTTTTTGAAGTTATTGAAGCTGAAATAAATGGGTTGCCGAATACTTTGTATTCAAAAAGGTTAGCAGACCCTGATTTACAAAATTGAATTACGTTACCTTCAATTCACAAAATCATAAAAATCTATAGGTAAAATTCAAATACCCTTAAAATGTTCTATTGAAGAAGCATTTAACCCAAACATAACATGGTAAAGGTCAGGTAAAAGGCCTTAAATATTAATGCTCGTTACGGTTATTGGCTGTTTTATAGGTCATCGGTTTCTATATACTTACCGTGTGGGAGGATTCTGGGTTCCGAAATGTTAGTACCTAATTAGTGGAACCTAATTGAGTGATATTTATGTTTCAAGGTAAATAATAAATTCTGATTCTTATGTTAAAGTTATTTACGCTTTTGCCCGTATATATACAAGATCATGTGTTCTTATTGACTTCGACTTTTTGTTACTTGGATGTATTTAATTTTTATTTCTCTAAATTTCATTATTTGCTGCTTAATACTTTAAAATCGGATTTTACTGAGCGCACATAGATTATAACTTTAATGCTTGTAATTTATTTCAGGGATAATAGGGATACTAATTATTTAAGGCACTGTACTTAAATAATTACTTGATAGTTTTAATAGACAACAAAGTCTGAAAAATGACGGAAAGCGGCCATTGGGCTCAGTGGGTTAGAATCTTATCTCACTGAATCCTATTCAAACTCTTCAACAAGACACAACAAAAAATAACCCCATGACATTGTTCGTGGATATCAATTTAAGTACAAGTTTTGAAAAGGTGTCAACGCAATACTCATTCTGACTCAAAATCTTGTATTTAGGTCGATCTTTCTACATGCAGGCGTGTACAGTACCGTGTCACGTTAGATTTGTAAGATTGCACGGTGATTGGCAATCCATGCAGCGCTGAAATCTCTCGAAATCGGAGATACGTGTTTAGCCTCGGAATAGGTATTTGGCATGCTGCTACGTAAGCTCGGTTGGCCTGGGATTAACTCTACGTGCAGCTCTGGTGGAATATAGCATTTATAATGTCGAATTCTCAAACGGAACATTCACAAACAAACGATAATTTCCACAAAATCCTACACAAAATTATCGCGTTGTTGTAACTGCATACTTTTAAGAACAAGTGTATACTGAAATGTCTCAATTTTAAAAAGAACATCACAAGATTGTAGTTAGTAAAACTACATTATACAACACAACTATTACCATCCGGCAGCGAACATAACTACGCGAACAGAATTCAAAAGTAGCGGGAAATGTAAAATATCTCAACTGCGCGCTGGGAAATTTGTTGAAGTGTGAAATGCCACAGTCGCATCAGCACAGCTGACACGCTCACAGTTACCTACTGCTGTTTTGCACACTCTATTCATAAGTAAATATCGCGATAATTAAACACCGGTGGTTCGGAAAATCATTCCCAATCACCGTTTCACTGTCCAGTCTACACCTGGATTGGTATTGGCTAGATATGCGAAGACACAGGATAATGGGTCATATATCCATGAGAGGATTTATGTTGCTTGCATCGCATCGTGTAAGAAAGTAGCAACACAAAGAAAAAATTGAACTTATTTGAAGTTCGTCTGGAGAAGTACTGTCACCACACATGGTAACCGGTGGAAAGGTATGGATGCCCGTGAACACATGGGAGCTTGAAAAGTTAAATTCCATATTTTGGGTGGCGGGCGCAACAGGGTCTTTATACACTGTTCGAGAAAGACCTAACAGGAAGACCTACTGTTGATATAGGCACCACTTAGCAGCAGGTGGGCCTTGAGTTCGTTTTGTCACTTTTGTAACATAGAACAACCATTATAGCATAGCTTTATCGTACCCCCAAAGTGATATAAAGCAGACATCTTCACTATAAATAATCCAGCTAACTTTTATCGTCTGTGACTGTATCGCAGAAGCGAAGGTTTCTTGGAAAAGGTGTTTGAGAGCGCTGTCGATATTATTTCGGAAAATAAGTAAGGAGTTCCAAAGAACTCTCCTATTTCCTCGCTACAAGTTCTTAACTGCATTTTATGTTGAAGAAATCTTATCTAGCAATATATTTTTTCTAACAACATTTGTTTTTTTTGGCTCAGAAACGCAACAAAGTTATTTACTCGTGAATTTAGTTATGGAACGAGTGTTAATTTCAAAATATATGCGGCAAAACAGCAACTTTGAACACTTTTTGCACAGCTAAAATTGTTTGTTTTTGGCCTGAGCTAAGAGGCCAATAAACAAACAATCGCGTAAATTTCCATTACTCAAAAAACTTAAAATAATATTATATTATATACAATATTAAAAAAAATATGTTTGAGTCTATGTAAAATAAAAATCTTAATAATAATAATTGACTAATCTGAATCAGAATTTGAATTTATCAAATCAAATTACATTACTCTAAGAGCACGAACTAATTTAAGTGAAAGTTATTATCGCTAAACCTTTTATAGTTTTTATAGCATACTTAAGTTAGCGTCGGAGTCGCTAAGACTTTTGTATTTGGTGAAAAAGGAAACTTCACTCGTTGTAAATCTGGCTTAACTTGGGCTTAAGTGGAGTCAGCTTGCCTCGAATGTTACCCCCACTTTGTTTTATTTAAGAAAGTCTGGGATACCTAAAGATACAGTCAAATAACTTTTATCTTTTACAGTCCAATCATGTAAAAGGTAGACGGTGTGAAGAAATGTTATTACATGGGTCTTTCATCCGTACCAGCCTCTAATGTTCCCACTGCAGGGACACCGGCCTACTCTCGATAATTGTGTGTGAATGGGCTCTGACCTACCAAGGGAGCCCAATCCGGATTGGTAGATGTCACATGTCGTCGAATTTTTGGTTCTAAGACATGCCGGTTCCTCACGATGTTTTCCGTCACCATTTTGAGAACGTGGTATTGCGCACATCTATTTTTCAAGTGAAAAAACTCATTGGTGTGTGTTTGAACCAGCAACTTTCAGATTGAAAGTCGGCGTCTGTGCCCCTGGGCCACCACGTCCAGGCATGTTAGTACTTATCGTTAGTATCTGTATATGTTAGTAAGTAGTAAGTAACAGCTCAGTTATTCGAGGGGAAACAATGATGATTAGCTCAGTAATTTTCACGTCTGCGATCTTACGAAAACGTATAAGAAGAATTGGTGAAAACTCATTGAGGCTTAGTTTGGGGCTAGATGGCGCTATGTGATATGTCCATGAATATATAATTATTTATTTTTGTTATGAGGAACTGTGGATTTAAGTGTCTGTACTGTTTACAATACACTGTGACTTAGATTTTTGGATTGGGTACAACGGAGCATATGTTTTGGGTTGATCGGGTAAAAATACTATTGGGTAGAAAATTTGTGGGTTGAACGGAGAAGCACTCTAAATATCAATTATCTTAGTTAACTTTCATCCATGAGCCTATATTTCCATACATACTAAAATTCAAGGTAAAAATGTAGTTATAAATTAAAAATGTCTGGTTATTTTTTATTTTTCCAGTAGGTACGATTTCTAGGCTAAATAGGATGTATTTATAATAGCTTTGTATTCTCGCGGGAAATCAGAAGAACGGCCATTATCGCTGTCTTGTTACTTTAAAGTCTAGATAGACATTTTATATCTAAAGCATATTACCTACCCATGATTAATGAGTACTTGATTATTAAAAGCGGCCCTACAAATAAACTAAATCTTTAAATACGACAGTTTGGTTGTCGGAACGTAATTTACAAAATACTTTAGTTTTGATTATGTTACATTAGTTACATAATTTCAACATTATTATTATTATTTATTTATGTATTTAGTTATTACGTAGTGACAGGACGAGCTGGAGGCCCACCTGATGTTAAGTAGTTACCTCCGCCCATAAGAATAGCAATGCAACTTAGGTCCTCCCTGACTTAGATATTCTCATACTTCGGTATGAGAATACCCAAGTAGCACCCAGCTGTGCCCGTCTCTCGAGACGGGGATATTACGTCTCATGTGCCTGTAATTTCACCGGCATCCTTTGTTCCACCGGTACACAGCATTAGTTAATACTTTTTCATAATTTATCCCCTGGGTGGTGCAAAAGGAGCAGGACACCCTCGTCGGGTGACGGGCACGGGGTACTTCGGTAGGGCAGGACGTAAGTCGTATTGCTGTTGTAATGGGCGGAGGTAACTACTTAACATCAGATGGGCCTTTAGGTCGTCCCTTTCCTCTAAAAGTACATAAAACACCTAATTTCCACGTTATCCTATCTGTTTGGTTGTCTGGAAGAAATTGCTTACAAGCGATAAGACCTACCATTGTAGTTTTTTTCTGTATATTTTGTAATTTGGTGTACAATAAAGTATTATCTATATATCTATAAAAAGGATATCAAACACAACAACATATAATAATTATAAAAAAACTGGTTACTTATTACAGTAAAAAAACAGTCCTTCAAACATGTATGTATGTATGTATGTAGTCATATACAGACATGTATATGAGGACGACAGACATAAGCAGATATCTTAATCAATACTGATTCAGTATCAGAATTCCATTAAAATTATGGGTACTTTAGTAATTACAAAGAAATCAACAACACTAACTTACATCAATAAAAAGGACCGAAAGAAGAAATTGTCAATAAGTAAGTAGTTTATTTGGAATTGGGCGAAATCTGTTTCGCAATTCGGAGTTTCCAAACTCCTCGTGTTTCATAAATATTTACCAGAAAACTTCATAAATGAATACGGGAATCACCATTATGGTTCTCGGTGCGGCCATCACCATAAATATGTAATGACTGGCTGGTTTGGTGATTATTCACGGTTATTAAAGCATTCTTTTATGCTTTTCGTTTTATAGAAAGTTACACTATTACTACACTACTAACGATATAATTCTTACACAAATGTTCACAAACTATCAAATTTCATTATTAATCTTTTAAGGTAAATAACTTAAGTACCCACTTAAGTAGTATAAAATTACCTAGCTCATATAACGTTTTTTCTTGTGTGTTTTTTAATTTTGTGAAAATAAATAAATTGGAATTGAATGTTTGCTTTAGACTACAATAAAAGTTTATAAACAAGTTATTTTTACGAAAATGTACCCCGATTTGGAGTGATGGATTACCATCACTCCAAATCGGGGTACATTTTCGTAAAAATAATCAGTTCATCAGTGCATTAGCACTGATCAACAGATCTTCATATATTATAGCTAAGAATCATCTCGACCACTTCAGCTTTCAAACACAAAAACCGCATCAAAATTGTGCTATTCGTTTTGGAGCTACGTCGCTACAGACCGACACACAGATACACACTACACACTTATAAAACAGTTTCGTTGGGGGCTAATAAAAACATCATCGTCTTATCTACTATATTAGTCGACCATGTTGGAGTCCTTCAGGCGGATTCCGACACCAGAGTTGGCCACACGAAAAGAAGAATAAAAAACATACATATATGTTTGATCGTGAAAACTAGACGATTGATCGTAGTGAAACTTGAAATATAATCATAATATTCTGGTAAACGCAGTGTTATATTTCATAGTTCCGTTTTTTAAAACATGAAAGGTCTATCGATTGTTGTACAAACGGTGGAATTATCAAACACGTAAATCTCTCGTAACGACTTTCACGGTTCAAATTGCTGTATGACCACTGATGTATTAAAAAGCACTATCTTATATTTCGCTTACAAAAAGTGGATTAGATATACATAATAATTTTCATTGATGAAATCTTGTATAGATTAAGAGGCAGGTAGATTTTAACTATACCAAGGTGCATATATTGGCTTACCATGGAAAGGTTGTAAATATAACCTGCAACTTAGATTTGAAAAGAAAAAATGGATATTCTCTCTTTTTATTTCATGTCAATCTACTATCTACGATAAAATAAAATAAAATTATACTAGTGAAAAACAGATTTTAGTTTATTCTACTAGAAGTATACATTTACTCAACGTATTGTACAACTAGCTGACACAGATACATTAAAACTTTCGCCTTTATAATATAATTTTATGAAACGTAACTCACCGCAAACCGATATTGGTATAAATTATAATATCAACTTCCATTTGTGGTGAGAAACATGTACCTATGTCGAAACAACACTGGGACTTTGCATCATAGAATATATTCATTTTACACAGCGCCATCTAGCCCCAAACTAAGAATGACTTGTAATATGGGAACTAGATAACTGAAATAATACTTTATATTATAAATTTTTATTATAAATACGTACATATAATACATATCAACACCCATACATTGAACATTTCTGTTCGAACACAACACAAAAGCTTGTCTTCGGTGGGAATCGAACTCACGAGCAGAGCAGGAGGCAGAGCTACCACCAACTGAGCTAAAGGTAGTAGAGGTACTTACAACAACTACTACATCAACAATAGCTGTAGATATCACTCATTCCGATGTAGGAAACAAGCTTGACCCCATTCACGAAGAACAATAGCGTAGATTAAGAATAATGAGGAGCGGGAGTAATGAGCCGCGGCTCGTATTTACTCTGAAATACAACGGAACAAACGAACGCGGGGTGATACTTGGGTTTTACACAAAAATATAGAAATAAATATTCATTTCGACACAGCGCTATCTAGCGCTAAAGTATTGTACTGTTGGGACCAGGTTACTGATAAAATACTTATATAGTACTAGCTGTGCCCCGCGGTGTTACCCGCGGTTGGACTTCCTACGGGAATCGTACATTTTTCAGGGATAAAAAGTAGCCTATGTGCTATTCCAGACTATAATATATCTCTGTGCCAAATTTCATCCAGGTCCGTTCAGCCGTTCTGGCGTGATTGAGTAACAAACATCCATCCACACATCCAAACATTCGCGTTTATAATATTAGTAGGATATAAAATATATATAGTAAGACTATTTTTTTATTAGCTAGTGCTAATTCACTAGCAGGTTCCTAGTTTTCGACAGCTAGTTTTCAAACTACTAAAACTCCGTTCATTCACTCGAGTTTTCATTCAAAGCGAACAGTTTATCAAAAAGTCAACTAGTTAGTTCAGTGGAGCCTGTGATGTATTCAAATAAGGTTCAAACTCAATTTGCGTGTTACTCGCGCCTGGATGGGCAGATGCACGCCATTCTGGTTCTAATCAGCGAGCTGCATTGAGCCCTCATTAGCAAGTTGTGGTAATTAAACGGTGTACTGTAATTAGTGGTGAGGCAGGGAATGGGAAATTTGAGGCAGGTTACTCTCGCTTGAGGAGAATAGGTCGGTTTTCTTGAATTGGTAATTAGTAGTCTGACTCGGGTAAACCAGACCGTGTTAAGTAATGCCTTACGCAGTTGAATGCTTTTTTCAAGTGTCGGTGGTAATTACAGGTCCTTCGCATGTTTAGTGGTTGCCTCGGCCCCGTAAGAGCAATACGACTTAAGTCCTTCTTAACGTATGAAACCCGCACCCTGTTTTGAAACCAACAGTCATACAAGCGTGCTTGGGTGAAGATTAATAGTTGTGGAGGCAGTACAGTCCAGACCTAGCGAAAATTTTGGTCCCGCGAAGCCGTCAACTATAGTTGGTGTCCCGTTTATTACATTAACCTAACGCATATGTGAACTACACTTACCGTCTGCCTGCTTGTACCTACTCTTATTTTGTACTTTTTGTGGAGAAATACTCGTTCAGATCCCCCTGTCACGGGGAGACACAGAAGTTATGTGGATTGATGTCAATTATAATTAAAACTCCACTGCCGCTTAGCGGGGGAACACGGAAACAAAGCACACAACTTTCGCAAACCCGCCGCAGCTGTTTGTTTCCGGACCCCTTTGTCGTCAGACTACCCGGTCTAGAATTCTTAGATCCCCTATGCTTCTCTAACACTACCGACAAGACTCGTAGAGAATGGTTATGCTTGTTTCTATTATATTTAGATAGATAGATAGATAGATAGATAAACTCTTTATTGTTTACACCAGAAATTGTACAGAAAAATAAATAAAAAAGAACATATAATTGGTGGTACGATGGGCGGCCTTATAAATAGCTAAGAGCGATCTCTTCCAGGCAACCTTTGGATGGACACGATTTTAACAAAGATAAAGGGGAGGCGGTTTTTTTTTAAATTTTAAATTTTCGGTTAATTAGAAGATAATGTGCCTTAGCACTGTTATTTTTGAGTTTATATATTTAAAATAAAGATCTTATTTACAACATAAGTGCAATAAATAACTTAATTTTAAGTTATTGTATAATTTGTATTCGATTTCTGGCAGACTTCTGTTCGACGTCTGCCTTGCGTGATATTTTTATCCCTTAATGAAAAAACTGGTTTTTAGAAGGTTTTATATATATCTGTATGCTTGTGGCCTCACAGCTCCGTTGGTGGTACCTCTGCCTTCTGCGCTGTAGGTCGTGAGTACGATCCCCACCCAGGACAAGCATTTGTGTGCGAACAGAAATGTTTGTTCTGTGTCTGGGTGTTAATATGTATTATATTTAAGTATTTACAAAAAAAAAAATATATTAAAAAGTATTCTATCAGTTATCTAGTTCCTATATTACAAGCTATGCTTAGTTTGGGGCTAGATGGCGCTGTGTGAAATATGGCAATGAATATTTATTTGTTTGTGGCATCGTAGCCCTCAAACGAATGAACCGATTTTAATGCGTTTTTTCTGTTTAAAAGCTGACGTGATCAAGATGTTCTAAGCTAAGAATTATGAAGATTTATTCAGCCGTTTGAAAATTATCAGCTCATTACCATTATTAATCGGAGTATTTACATTTTAGTAAAATGAGCTTGTGGAACTTATTCTATCTTGTTGCCTCTGGCTCTTATTATTGAACGCAATCTGAAAGCTCTGAAAAAAAAATAGATATTTTCTTAAAGAAACTGAAGTTTGTGTTCAGATTTCCAATTAAGAAAAATATCTGTAAGCGACGTCTTATTTCCCAGGCTATAAATTCTACCGTTCCTTCAGACCGTACTTAAACCAATACCTATACAACCTCCGATAGAAAGGAAGAAAAAATGAAAAACAAACAATCGCAAACGAGACAACAAACAAAATGGCTTATAAATTATTCACGTGGGGTTTTTGTGAGGCGCATATCAAAGCAAAATATTAAAAAATATTTCACTTAAATTCGTCTTTTTGGGAAATTGATATCACGTTTGTAATGCTGAGAACGGTTGGTTAGGTTTATTTATCCATTTCGACGGTAAATTTACATAAGAAAACAACACAACTGTGTAGGTACTGTTGTTTTAATATTAACTCTCGCGACTCTCTCGCGACTTCGCCTGTATGGATGGAGTAAATCTAGCTCAGTCCTGACATTTACGAGTTTTAACATTTTCTATTTAAATTAAAAGATACTTTGAAGAATCGATCTTTGTTACTATGAGGTCGTCGAAAAAGTATTAACCCGTAGCATTCGCGTTGCTGTGTTTTGGTTGAAAGGTGTGGGTGCCGGTGAAATTATAGGCACCTTAAGGCGTTACATCCCTGTCTCAGAATGTTATTCAGAGCGCAATGCGAACCGCATTGCGACTTGCGTCTTAGCATACTTTAGTAGGAGAACTAACTCGTGATTTCAATATGGAAACAGCATTCATAAATAGAATATTGGAATACAATACTTTAATTTAAAACCATGAAAAGCCATGAAAACTTGCCATAATAAAAAAAAAGATACGAGCTTTTAAAAAATAAACCATACTTTTGTAGTTTTAATTTCGAAATAGTTTATGATTTCAAAGTTAAATAAAACGTAAACGTTAAACGTTTAAACGTTTAAACGTTTACACACTCATACCTCTGCACTAGGATTCCCTGTGTCGCAGATGGCATGGACAAACACAGAAACACAAGACAAACGCCCAAGACCCGAGAACAAACTTCATGCTCACCGCACAAAGTGTGCCTCGGCCGGGAATCGAACCCGGGACCCCTCGCTTCGAAGGCAGGGCTACTACCACTAAGCCAAGGAGCCGTCAAATATTTTACTATAGAGCTTATGTTCCAAAAAAATCATACAAATAACTTATTCATTTTGCCTACTCGTACGTGAAAAATCACTCCAATTTGTAGACATGAACACAAATTGGTCTCATTTATTAAGCAGACATATTTAGCATTTTTCAACTTTATTTAGACAGAGAACACGCATTTTCGCGAACCCGATAATAACATATTTTAGCGTCAGTGAAAAGATAAATCTTTAGGGTTTGCACACGAAGGATATATATAGCCTAAAACGTGTCTGAAAGTATGTCTGTATTGGGGTCGGATAAGGTTTGAACAAGCGCTTACTTAACAAACTTTAAACTTAGTAATAAGGAGTAATATTATTAAAAAAATGTCAAATGTCACCTGTTGTTTTTTTTTAAAACTGTAATTGCAAACGAAAGTTTTAACATTATAATTTTCCGAAAAATTGATATTCCCTTGACCTTCCCCCTGAAATAGATTATATGATACTCGAGGTAGATACAATCTTCTAGGGCTCAGTAGAACGCTTTACAGGGTCCACGTGCGACCAAAATGCTAGGTTTTATTTCGGCCAGAGGTTAAGTATTGCCATCCATCGTGGCAATGCTGGCACGCTACCGTTTAAATGAAAATAATTAAAAAAGTGACGTTTCCAAGTATTTTTTATTATAGCATTGCAGTGTTCTGATGGAAGGGTGTGGGTAACGGTGCTAGAGACGTTATAGGTATTCCCGTCTCGGATGACGGGCGCAACGGATGTGATTGCTGTTCTTATGAGTGGAGGTAACCACTTATCATAAGGTGGGTATTCAGCTCACTTCCGTAGTATAGAAAGATTCAGTAACAACGGAAACAAACAGAGAAAATATTCCAAAAAAGTATTGAAATTGAACCCGAAACAATTCTACCGTTCAGTCATTAAAATTGGTCTGTATCCAATATCCGCAGCGTTTCCGACCAAATATTTGTTTTTGCGATTATACAAGCAGTGGTATGCACTAGTAGCTCCAGTTGTTGTTATCTCATGCGAGAGTGATTGGTGCTGATAGCGTAGCGGGTGAAAAATGAAGCAAACAAAATATTCTTTCAATATTTATCAGTATTATATCATTAATCTGGTTCCCATAATACAAGTTATACTTGATGTAGCTGTGTGAAATGTCATAAACAAGGGCGGCGTTAGATATTGCGAGGCTCCGGTCGATAGATCTTTGTGAGGCACTTGGCGTATGAGGAATTTATGAGTTGGAAGTGTACAGGGCTACCGGTAATCAGTCAGCATTCTCTTAAAGACAGCTGCAGTACATCGAAACAAAAAACGGGTTGTTCTGCGAGGGTGCGAGGCCCCGGGTGGTTGCCCTGCTTGCCATCCCCTAAGACCGCCACTGGTCATAAAAGAACATAGGTGGACGGCTCCGTAGCTTAGTAGGTAGCTCTGCCTTCGAAGCGAGGGGTCTCGGGTTCGATACCCGGCCGGGGCAGACTGAGTGTGATGAGCGTAAATATTGTTTATAGGTTTTGGGTGTTTGTCTTGTCTTTCTGTGTTCGTCCTGCGACGGTATGAGCGAGTAAACGTTACATTACATCTCCGATACCAGGGTAGGTGACTTACTCACTCGAAAGAAGGAGGCTTATGTTGCTGTATTATAATATAATAATAATAATAAGCTTTATTTCAGTTTAGGTTACATAAGTACAATAACATGTCTATAGAATATTGAACATGAGGTTTGCTGACCTCGATTTCTAGTCATAGCTTTGACTACTCACTCTAAGATTAATATAGATTAATATAAGATGCCTTCGTGTCTACTTATAATGTAGACACGAGGGATCTTTACTTCGGCCAGTTACCACTAGTGGTTTCAATAATTATTGTTACTTATATGGCTTATGTTTTTGTATTGGAAATATAATGCTGGTTGAACTTACCAGAACGCTTGGTGTGATGCCCGTACAGCCGGTTCAGGTCCAGTGCATTCACGGCGTGCGGGAGTGCGCAGCTGACGGCGGCCAGCGCCGCCACACACGCTACCACTCGACACGAAGACATCTCTGAGGACAAGCAGACAGAAAAGGTTAGGAGGTCACAACGAGACATTGGTTAGGGCTCCGCTCGCCCCTTGGATCTTGCCCCTAACTGCCAAATGTACTAACTCGCTCCCAGTTGTTGCTCGCGTCCGGAGGTGTGTACCCTTTGTTTCCCTACACGTACCCCCTGGGTGGTGCTAAAAGAGCAATCAAAATTAGCAGTAGAACTTGTGCCAAGTTCGTCCGGAGAGGTACTGCTACCACACCTGGAATGCAGTAGTGCTCGCATTGCTGTGTTCCAGTGGAAGGGTGCACGAGACGTGACATCCCCGTCTCGGATGATGGGCAGAACGATATGCGACTTGAGTCGGAGGGTCTGGGTCGTATTGCTGTTTGTTATGAGCAGAGTTAACCACAAAAACGGCATACATCGATTTATGTAGATAAATTCTATTTAAACAAATAAATACCTTGTTATCATAGGTCTTAAATAATAAAGCAAGATGATAATGTAGTTATTCTATCCGAGACATACATTGAATGTGAACGTAAATACCCAAGCATTTGGAAATTAATAATTCAGCAGCAACTTGAGACTAGATTGGTCTAGTCTAGAATATAGACAGACTGAGTTTATTTAACAGAAAACCAATATTGTGAAACGTTTTACTTTAGATGATGGAATATTCGATACCATTCTATTGTTTGGCTGTATATACTTAGTTTAGGAATATACTTAAGGTTATCATTTCGCTGTTTATATGTTCGATGATTTTGAATCGATTTGGATGAATTTTAACGTCAAAACGGAGAAGTTTCTCAATTCGATTGTATCATTTTATTTTAGATTAGAAATTTTACAATAATATAAAGGAAAGAAAAATATTAAGGCTCCCTCAAAATAAATGTCAAATTCCACGCGGACGAAGTTGTGGTCAAAAGCTAGTTTCAAATAAATTTTACCCTTGCACATTGAATTGTTTAAAAGCTTCGCAGGCAAGAGGGTAGCTAAATAACTAACATTCTGGCAAATGCAGGCACCACCACTTAATTACCGAGTTGGGAGCAGTGCGGTATTCGATTCCATTAATTTCAAGTTGAGATCTAATTTAGTTCCGTTGTGCATTGCCTGCGGTTATTTAGCCAGTACAAACTCCAACTGGATGGTTAAAGCTACGGAATAATAACAAGCTATTTTCAGTATTTATAATTAATGCATTTCCGGTGGAAATCTTGCTACTAGCATTGGACTTTTATGAGAAGTGAAAACGTTAGTGATTTAAATTCACTTTTTTCTTCAAATTATTTCTACTCCTATTTCTGTTTTTATACATTTGTATCCATTCCAGACCTGCTAGGTGGTTGTCTGAAAAATAAATTTATTTCTGGGACCTCATTCTAAAGCGATAAGACCATTGTTTTAGATTAATGTGTACAATATAAAGTTGCTATTATCTTGTTTATGTGAGCTATCTATCTATCCAGATATAAAATTTTACGTTAAATACAATTGTTACTGGCAGAACGTTTTATAGAATACTAGCGGCCCGCTCCGGCTTCGCACGGGTATAAATATATAGCCTATGTCATTCACTGGAAAAATGATTAAAATCGATCCAGTAGTTTTGAATGCTTTGATTACTGCCCGTGGCCCACACGCGTTAAATTCCCGCCGCCCCGGCCGGCCGGCCGGAACCGCCGCAAACGCTACGTCCCGCAATTTTTAAATTTGTAATATCTTCGAAAATATTCACTTAAATCATACGGTGTGTACGGGCCATATAAATCTATATTAAACGAACAATGTATTCAAGGTATTTAATTGGTTAAGGATTAATGCTGTATTGGTTAAAATCGCTTCGAAAATTAGCCATTATTTGTCGTAAAAAGTAAATGACAAAAAAAAGTTATTGTGGGTTATCCATAAGAGTTAGACATATACCATCACGGACTTTTCTGTAGACCTTTTCAATGTGTACAATACTTAGTACATTATTTTGATAAAACTCGTAGGGTTCAGCCTGCGTTTGCAATGTAAGCGGAAAAAATGTAATTATTTGCGACATCACATTAGAAACCTCAAAAATAACAGTACTTCTCCACTATTTAATGGATGTTATTATACATATAAACCTTCCTCTTGAATCACTCTATCTATTAAAAAAAACCGCATCAAAATCCGTTGCGTAGTTTCAAAGATTTAAGCATACAAAGGGACATATGGACAGAGAAAGTGACTTTGTTTTATACTATGTAGTGATAAGTTACAACACGCAAAGTCGTAAAGAAGACTCTTCCAGAATTTTATTATTCTCGTGATAACCATTCTGATTTAGAATAAAAATCATTTAGCAAAACACGTCACGTAAAGCGTAGAGTAAGATAAGGAATAATAAAATTATATTTTTATTTGTAAATCTCTCAACATTCTATCACGGAGGAATTTCTATTTAAAATATCACGTGCTACTGATAAAGAATAAACTGATCAGATTTTAAAATTTATAATTTTTTTCAGTTTATATTTATCCCTGTGTCACAGTTGGCATGGACCCCGTGAAGTGTGATCCGGCTAAGAATCGAACCCGGGACCCCTTGCTTCGAAGACCAGCAATAAAGCTACAGAGCCGTAATAGCAATAAAAAAAAATGCACTAAAAGTGCACTAAAAATCGTATTTTTTGGTCTTGAGTGTTTGTCCGTGCGTAATAGTGTACAGATTTGGATAAATATTTAAAAGACTATAAAGACTTTAAAGTCTATAAATGGTTGCATAAGCTTCAAAAAACCTAATGGCAATGTAGTTATTTATTTATTTGTAATCGTAGAAGCGATAAACGAATTTTACGATACCCTTAATGTGAAACATAGCAGAAAAACTCGCGTCGTTTTCGTTGAATATTGACCACTAAGTAATACCCGAATTGGAATTTTCTGAAGGATATAAATATTAGATCCCTTAAAGCTGTGTCCGAACCAATCGAACGATGGTACAATAATAAACGGCTGTCATTTAATGTTTCTTGAAAAAAAGGAGAGTGTTCGGCTGTTCATTGTGTTTGTTAGGTATCCTTGCCAATTGGATGATTATTTTATTTTGTTTGTATGTTTACAAACAAAATAAGTATGGGAAACCTACGAGGTTTTCCCATAGAAATTTTACGGGAAAATGTTACTCTAACGACGACAGGGGATAAGATCAGTCACAGATGTCTATCAATGAACTCTAATAGTTCAGATGGGTATAAATGCACAAAGAAATATTAATGACATTAAACCGCACTTGTGCTATTAGGTAGCGCAACGGGCGACAATGACGCCATCAAGAATAAATGTATGATCAGCAATTTTACATATTTGCGTGACTACGCTACACATCGTAACTAAAATTATAAATGCGAAAGTGACTTTGTTTGTTTTTTTGTTACGCTTTCACGCATAAACCAGAAAAACGATTTAAAAAATTGTTTCACCTAAGGTTAGCGACATTAGCAGCGAGGAATATAGTATATTTCATCCCCGTATTCACTCGAGACCAGGAACTATGCGGGTGAAACCGCGGGGCAGGTAGCCAATAATAATTGAAAATAATTTCTTATATCATTTCATTGAGTAATGATTTTGAGACGGTTTTCTATACGGACAAGGCGAACGAACACCGATACTTTTAGGCAACCGAACGAACGATGGCATTCGTTCATTTGGTTGGTACAAGGGACACGAAGCCTACTAAGTTAGGGTAACGGTTTGTGGCCCATAAAATTGTTTTGGCCCATTTCACGGGGTGCGATCATAAAACGTGGTAGCGCGAATTAATGTAGCAGCATATCGGTTATTAAATAGTATGTCTGGCCCTTACAGTACAATATGTACAATATAAACGAGCTATTCTTCTATATTTAGTTATTACGCGTTTATAGTCTCATGTTGACTTTTTAACACCGAGAGGCGCATCTATTAACTACCAGACACAAAACAAACATTTACATCCATCACACAAATGCTTGTTTGACTGGGAATTGAACCCACCACCAACGCAGAAGGCAGAGCTACAACCAACTGTGCTATGAGAACAGACATTATCACGTGCGATTTAATTTATCTGTGGGGTAACAACTATATAATCTAGACACGTTACTTCGTCCGTCTGAAACTTTCTCTAATTACAGTCTTTGGGGAGCAGAAGCGTAAATGAGTTACGTTCTCTGCTTTCCAACATTTCCCGGAGGCGCCCGGGGGAATTACCGTCTTACCGTCTAAGCTGGGGAATTAGTGTCGACCTGGCCAAATGATAGTACGTTTTGCAATATTACGCCAATTCCGATATGTTACAATATGATATTATCAAACAAGTGAATGATTTAAACAATCCGAAAATACCGACTTCAATACCGACTTCAATCTTTTATTTCTCGCCCTTAGGTTTTAGTACTAGCTAGTACTAACTAGAACCTAAGTTATTAGTACTAATCTAACCTAACACGTCAATAAAAAAATGAGAATTTTTTCATGATTTCCAATAATTATTATTCATAATTTATTACAATTTCCAACGGAAATATGGAGTCTTGACTTTCATTTAACTTAGCATCCTCTCTTGAGAGATAGTTATATCTATTTTTTTTATTAACTTAAATGGGCAATTTTTTGGTCCCACCATTGGGAAAAATTAAAAAGTTCTGACTAAAATATTCGTGACAAATTATAACTAAAATCTTTGCGACGTAATTTCCCCGACTAAGCACTAGAGTTTTGTATAATTGTTAAGACTTTTTTATGAACCAAGTTTTCAGAAGATTGCTTGCAAAATTTACTTTAGAAAATACTTATATATTCATATTTCTCCTGCATTAAGATTCGTAAGGAAAAGCTAATTTCTTGAAACAGTAATCTTAATAACTTTCAACATGTTTGTTTTGTGTACTTGTACAGTAATTCTTTCGTGTAATACAGTAATTCAGTAATAATAAATCAATATTCGTGCTCTAATTATACAACATTAATTACTATTATATAAAGCCTCAAAGTAGGTATACCTTGTTATTACCATGGAAACCAGAATAATAATATAGTAGTTTTTTAAATGATAATGGTAGTAACCCAGAACCTGCAGCGCAGAAGGCATAGCTACTACCGTGCCAACCTCTAATGTTCCCACTGCAGGAACACCGGCCTACTCTCGATAATTGAGAGTGAATGGGCTCTGATCTACCACGGGAGCCCAATCCGGATTGGTAGATGTCACATGTCGTCGAATTTTTGGTTCTAAGACATGCCGGTTTCCTCACGATGTTCGCCGTCACCGTTTCGAGAACGTGGTATTGCGCACATAAATTTTTTCAAGTGAAAAAACTCATTGGTGCACGTGTGGGTTTGAACCAGCAACCTTCAGATTGAAAGTCAGCGTCTATGCCCCTAGGCCACCACGCTCTCAAGCTACTACTAATTGGGCTTTAAAGTCGTAATAAGTCATCTGAAATATAAACTCTGATTGAATACTTGGCAATGTTGCAATAAATGGTTAAGTTAGAACGTCAAAAAGTAATTGTACTGACGTGCGCTGTAAGGTCAAGGTTCTCAAGCGAATTCAATTAATAATGGATACCTGAATGTCATAGCTGTTGACTCGACGTGACCTCCGTTTGTTCAGCAGTTACCACGGGAAAGGTATACAGACATATATATATTAAACTCTTTATATTTATACGCCACATATACATAAATTGGACAATTTTTTTTTTTGAAATATTTGTGGTTCGGTGTTCTGTCATAGCTTAAAGCAAAATATGTCCAGACAACATTAAAAACTTAAAATGTTTATTGAAGTGAAAACTTGTTTAGGCGCGTTGGACATTTTTTCAGATGGGGAAAACAATTGAACTCGCTGCACTGTTACCGTTACCGTTACCGACACCTATGTATATAGTATCTGTAGTGTAGTCTGCTTTTGTTTTCACTTCTGTCGCCACTCCCGGAGTGCCACTGTTTTTTTTAATAATGAATAATAATTGGTTTTATTTATAAAGCACCCTTTGCAATATTGCCAAGTTGTTTGAATTTATTTCTCTAAATCTGTAAAAAGGTTTCCGTTGATAAATTAAATTTATGAAAAGCTACTCACATAATATGGACAATTTTAATAATACGCAACGTTACAGCCGCTAAGACGATTAAGAAAACGTGGGCAAAAATATGACAGAAATACATTTATTTTCATTGAAATCATAAAAAATAATTTTGAGCCGTCACTTTTTTAATTAATTTAGTTTCTACAATATGATTATTTCACGCGTTCGTATATCTCAAACTCAAACTAGAACTCATTTATTCAAAATTATCGTTTAGTCACATCAAAATTCACACGCACAAGTTTGGCGCTTTAAAGAAAATCAGCATGTCCATTGTCTAATCAAAATCAAAGTCATGTGATATTGTCCAACCCTGATTGAGCTCACGTGGTAGATTTTCATATTGGCTACAGTCTTAGGACAATTTCTACAAGGAGCTTAGCGCGTAAATACCTTGTCACACCAGCGATTTATGAGCAATCCAACGCGGTCACCGCGATTGTGTAGCATGATATTTGTCGCTCGCACGTCGTTGACGAAAATATAAAAGCGTCTTTTCAATTTTCATACGACGCCATTCATTGTGCTTCTTGTGTACTTGAAGCCGTTACGTAAAAAATATGGTGGCAGAAAAGATATTAAAGCCCATTAGAGATCCAATACTGGCGTCTAGGCGAGAGGATTTTACCGTGATGAGGCAGCCCCAGGAGTCTTGGTGAGTAGGTGATAATTTGCACGATATAATGGAATTATGAATACATTAGTGTAACTGTTATGTTGAGTACTAAGCTTCGCGTCTTTTGTATAATTTTGGGTACAAATTTTCTGCGATATATTAATGTCACTATTTGTCGACATCTTGCGAAAGGATTTGACATAAATACCATAAGATGTGTTATAAAAGTCGTGCCATGCTGACAACACGCGTTATACAAGATATAAGCTATTCCGGTAAATTCATTCAAATCCGTTGTTTGCGCGTGAAGGAGTAACGAACATACACACACATAAAAACCTTTGCCTTTATAATATTAGTGTGATGTAATCACTAATTATTTTACTATACCTACTTATTCACTACTAAAACTTGTTATCTGTACCAATAAATATTATCTTACTTATATTATAAACGCGAAAGTTTGTAAGTATGGATGGATGTTTGTTACTCAATCACGCCAGAAAGGCTGAACGGACCTGGATGAAATTTGGCACAGAGATAGATTATAGTCTGGAATAGCACACAGGCTACTTATTATCCCGGATAAATGTACGGTTCCCGTAGGAAGTCCAACCGCGGGGCGCAGCTGGTTATTATATAAATAGCATGCACGTATGCGGCATCGTGAGTCAAACTGAAGGGCTCGCAATAAAATCGCCAGTGTGGCAGAATCTTAGCATGTTGCTCGTTTACTTACGTATTCTTCCACCGGGTGGTAGAAATACAATTTTAGATTCCCCCAGAGTATATTGAGCACGTACTGGGGATTCTGGGGATTAGTTACAAAACTGATTGTATGAATAATGAATTCGGTATTGGAAGATCAGTCACCAAAGAAATACACTGGCATTGGTACAGTTGTTTTAATGGCTTCTCAATTAAGTTGACAGGAGCTCTTCAAACGACGAGTTTGATATTGTAATATCTGTTTACATCGTAATAAGGAAAATGTTAATTAGATTGAAGTACTTACTTTGTTAAAGGGATTACGCAAAAAGAAAGTAATCCTTCCATAATGGGTTTCTTGCTTATTCTTCTCCATATAGATGAGGCTTGAACAAGCGCTAAAATTAGTTATAAGAACGCTTTTGTAGGTACCTCTTTATTTATTTAAAAAGAAATTGACATTTCCAAGTTTTTAAGAATAACATTAACCGGTCACCCATCCAACTACAGGCTAGCTGAGTTTTGCTTAACATAGATTATCTGTAAAAACACATTAAGAAGCTTCTTGGTCGTCAATCATTATGACGGGAACAAACGGGAAAATAAAATACCCAAATAAAAATATTCTTTCTCGTAAAGAAACCGTGCGACATTTACTAACCCCGAGGCAAAAACTAATAAATAAAAGAAAAAAATATTTCCCATTTTCCTGTAGCCGCAATTGTTTCACCACGTTACGCAAACTGCATTAAAGTACCCACAACGGGGACTAGAGATGTCACGAATGTTTTTTGAACGAAATATTCGGCCATGCTATCTGTTGATCGCCGAATATTCAGCAATTCATCAATCGAATGCGTGACATTCTCCAAGATTTGTGTATTGGTACTAGCGGACACCCGGCGTGAGCTACTACGCTAAAAAAAGAAACACATTTTGTTTCTACTGCATTGTTTTAGTGGTCTAAACCCATCTTCGCATTATTGCCTTTCTAATGAAACCGGTTTGGGGCACATCGGTTTTAAAGTCTATGACGGACATAGCTTAAAACAATTGTTTTATATACTAGGATTTTTTATCATCTAGCAGTAACGAAAGACAACTTTCAGAAGGAGGTATTATTTATAAGGAAAATCATAATCAGTTCGTATATATTATACAAATGCAAAAAAGTATCTTCATTTATATCACAACTTGCTACTGATAGATTTTAAGGCATTCGGTTTTTTTTCAAAAATATTATATTTAGTTTTAAAGTTATGAAGGCACATATGAACATGCCGGTCAAAATCATACTTTTTGCTTCGCCGTAGTCGAGTAAAAATAAGTTGTATAGGCCGAATGCCGAATATTCGCGGCATATCTATTAGAGGCTATACTAACTAAAAGTTACATCCTCTGGGGGGTACACGTAGATTGGTCGAAAGTAAATATTTCAGTGTTCACTCGGTTCGTATGTATACCCTCACAGCTCAGTGGGTAGTAGCTATGCCTTCAGCGCTGCAAATACTGGGTTCGATTCCCAGGATAAGCAGTGAAATAGATGTTTGTTCTGCGTGGGTGTTAATATGTATGTACTAGCTACGAGGTGTTACTCGCTGTTTTTCTGGATCAAATGTAGCGTATGTGGTAATCCAGGATATAAGCTACCCTGGTACCAAATTTCATCCAAATCCGTTGAGCCGTTTGAGCGTGAAGAAGTTACAAACACACACACACAGACACAAACTTTCGCCGTTATAATATAAGTGATTACCGTAAGACACCCAAAAGATACACACATATCTCCACATCCGCTAATTCCTGGTTTTGACTGCATGCTATTTTATCCTCAAGTTTTTTTTAATCTCACTCACTAAATCACTCCCTACGGTGTTGATTCAGTCGTTAGAATCCTTCGCTTGCTCGTGATTCATCTATGGCCCTCGCTTTAAATCCATCCTTTACTCACTAATTACAAAATATACTATTTTATTTTCCGTGAAATCGGTTTTTTACGCTTTTCGAGAGTAAGCGTGAGTCCCTTTATAAATGAGTGTTAGGTAGATACGGTACATAATATTATTTGCGCTGTTCTAGTTTTTATCACTAATAGGCACTTATGCAAAGTGTACATACTAAAAACTTTGTAAGAATAACTTGCTGAGATTGCTGGTAAAGATTTATGACCTAAGTTACAACTTAAGTACCCGCGCGAAAAAAATCTAACAAGTACCTACTAAGTTAAAAGCAAAATAGCACATTAACTTAAACGCTAAATTTCCCAAGTTATTTTAAATATTAAAGGTGGTACTTTGCTCCTAACTTAACCTAATTAACATTTAATTTTGTCCTCTCCACACAGTAAAGTGTTTTCTATTTTAGCTTAGTTTAGATTAACTTATTCCATTAGCGTAAGAGGGTGTTGAATTTTTTAGGCTTTAAGTTTGATTATGATATATTGTAATATATAGAAAATAAAAAATTTCATCATCCGTACTAGTAAGTACGAAAGGTATTTTTTTTATGTTGTTGGATAATTTATACAGAATTCGTAGTACGTACGTAATGCTTTTGACAATAGACATCTTATAATGAGTTTTAAAATAATATTTCTGAGAGAGAAATAAACATCACTATTAAAACATATAAATATAACAATATTTTAAAAATAACATTTTATTAATGAACGATACCCATTTCAATTAACATACTTTATATTCTTAATAAAGTAATTTAATTAAAGAACACTAAGTAGGTATTTTACTAATATGAAAACAATCTTATTTTTTAATAAATGCGTCGATTTTAATTTTTCTTTTAACGTATTATAATTTATATACCTATATAAATATATTTTCATGGACATTTCACTCAGTGCCATCTAGCACCACACTACTAGTATAGTATTATTATATCTATGACCAAACTAAGCGTAGCTTGTACTATAGGGACCAGATAACTGACAATACTTATTGAACATTTGTTTTGTAAATACATTCGTTTAAGACAAATTGACACCCATACACAGATCAATCTATGTTAGTCACAGAAATGCTTGTCGTGAGTATGAATCGAACCCACGACCTCCATCGCAGAAGGCATAGCAACTGAGCTGTGAGACCAGTTAATAAATTAGTTTTGATTAGTATTATATTAATAGGTTATGTTGTTCTTGAATGTCCAAACTATTTTTTAAGCCGGTTATCATCTGCGAAAGCTAACCGAAACTCCGTGCCGCGCCATCTACAATAAAACGGCGGAATCTTATTTGTACTCCTAATATATCAAAAATTATATTAAAAAAAATTAAAACAATGGAAACTAAGCAAATTATTAATTATTTTACAAGATACGTGAATAGATAAGACTGTTTCGAAGTTAGAAACTGAAATTAAACATAAAAGAGAGACGAGAGAACTTCCTAACTTACTATAGTACTTGTCTCCCTTGTGACGGAAGCGTGGGATGCCCTGTAATACCCAACACAGTCCTAATCGTTGGAAACATTTTGAAGTTAAAATTGCACTAGTTAAGCCCATTATTCACGTTGTTATATATATATTAATACTAGCTGACCGGGCCACGCGTTGCTGTGGCTAGCGTTTTTGTCATATGATATTATAATTTGCAATAAAATAATATTGCAATCATAAATTGAGATGTGAGCTATCCTATCTTTCAAGTTGGACCAAACTGCACACGGTGTACAAATTTGATTAAAATCGGTTAAGTAGTTTAGGAGTCCATCGCGGACATCGTGACACGTAATCACTACATAGTATAAAACAAAGTCGCTTTCTCTGTCCCTATATCCCTATGTATGCTTAAATCTTTAAAACTACGCAACGGATTTTGATGCGGTTTTTTTTATTAGATAGAGTGATTCAAGAGGAAAGTTTATATGTATAATACACTAGCAAGTCACCCCGGCTTCGCACGTGTAGTTTCTGATACAACACTGATACTTTACTAACCGTGCGAAGCCGGGGCGGGTCGCTAGTTTATATATTGTATATTAAGATAAACCATAACAAGCTATATCCTATGATATATAAAACACAAAAACTGTTGCTATCGTTTTTCGTAATAGACTTTGAAACCATCCAACCGATGTTAGACCACTAAAACATAGCATTACGCAAAAACTTTAAAAATTTTTTTAGCGTAGTAGCACTCGCCGGGTATCCGCTATGGTATATATTCTATACAAATTTTTAACTGATCGTACACGCAGCTTATAACTTACGTTACTCTCCATAACATTAGCTATATGCCAGTGAAAGTCCCGTTAAAATTGATTCACCCGTTCAGGAGATTATCCGGAACAAACAATCACAGACTGAAAGATAAAAAAAAGATTTTGTGTTATTATTACCGTGTATATTTTTAAATGCATTTAGTAACAAGCTGTTATTTAAACATTAAAAACAGACACTTTAATTTTTTTTTTATTCGTATAGATATATAGATGTGTTGCGCTCTGGCTTGTAGGATTAATAGCACTGCCCGTCTAACTAAGTCTTAATTAGTTTAGCGAACTCAACAGAGGATAATCTGTGGTCTGGACTTTAACTATGTGTTAATAGTTTGGGATAGTATTATAATATCTGTGGTTTGGGTATTCAAGACACACTAAGATATGCAATTCACGCGCTGAGACGGTCACATTCAAAAACGGTATGATGATGAGTGACAATATACAACTGTTCAGATAGTACCATCCACTATGTTACTACGGCTCCGTGGCTTAGTTGTTAGTAGCCCTGCCCTCCAAGTATTTTTTTTAAATTCACGTAAATAAAGATTTTCGACTGGGCTTTAACTTTGACTTCGTAGTGAGGGTTCCTGGGCTCGATTTCCGACCGGCACAAGCTTTGTGTGATGAGCATGAAGTTTGTACTCGGGTGTTGGCTGTTTGTCTTGTTTTTTGTGTTTGCCCTGCCATCTGCAACACAGGTGTGCGTGGGGAAAACAGACAATCCCGTATGATTGTGTAAACGTTATTTTTACATTACTGACAAAATGTATTACAAGCATCGTTTTAATTTCGATTCAAAGATAATTAATACAAATATGTTTGTTATCTTAATGAAATTGCTTCAGTGAGACTCGTATTCAATGTAGATTATATTTGGTAATTGGATTAAACCATTATTGGATTATTGTACCGGAATTAGTTGAGCTCCACACGTGTGCACTTTCATTTTCATCTTGCGTTTCAACATTCAATGCGTCATGGGTCATGTGGAAACCATACATTTTTATTCGTGATGCCTATGTGCTATTCCAGACATCTCTGTGCCAAATTTCATCCAGATCCGTTCAGCCGTTCTGGCGTGATTAAGTAACAAACATCCATCCATCCAAACTTTCGCATTAATTATAGTAGTTTGGATTAAACTTGTACGAGAATAAGTTATGTCCAACGCGTGCGCTTTCATCTTGCGTTTCAACTTTCAATAAGTCATTCGTGTAGTCTGGCTAATGGTTACTCAAAACAACCACATTTACACTCATAATTACATCCTTACTAGCTGTGTCCCGCAGTGTTACCCGCGGTTGGCCATCCTAAGGGAATAACACTGCACTTTTCCAGGATCTAAACTAATATGTTAATCCTTGATATAAGCTATGCTGGTACCAAATTTCATCTAAATCCGTTGAGCCATATGAGTGTGAACACACTCATATATAAAATCATTCGCATTTATAATATTAGTGTGATTTACAGCTATTCGCTTGCTTTATACCAATGTACACATTTTTTGCGCTTATAATAAAGATTCTTTTTTCAGTTGAATTATCCCAAATTAGCAAGCTATATCCAAGAATAGAAGCTTCCTTCAACACTTTGCGGATGCATCGTGAAGATTAAAGCGAATGTGGACATAGCATAAGGTAGATAACTGTACCTATATGCGAGGTAATCTACGTACCTAAGTACCTGCTAGGCATAGAATCTATTCTAGCAAACGACCCATGAAGACAAGCAATGCATTTAAACACCCTAATAAACGCGAGACTGTGGAAACCCAACTACACCCGATCACTATATATGCTAGTTCTAGCGACTTGGAGAGCTAATAGACACTATTTCTCAAGGAAATGCTGTTCAACTCTCCAGGTCGGGGAGGGGGTGAAATTAAGCGCTTGCGATTGGCCAGCACAAGATCAGATATGAAATAGATAAGATATTCATTAGTTTCTACGATCGATACACGCGTACGTTCACTGTTAAAGGTTGTCTAGGTACATGATAAGTAGAATAAACGTAATACATTAAATTATTGTTAAATGTTAATTATATTAAACTAAATTTATTAATTAGCAATATAGTTAATTACAAATAATATAATAAGTTTAACTTAAGGTTTGCTATCTAGGATATTAACAAGTATATGGATATTGTATCAATAATCTCGTTCCCATAGTTAAATCTATGTCTATCATCAGTTTGGGGCTAGATGGAATGTTAGAGAAATGAAATGTTAATGAATATTTTGTCATTACTTAGTTCGCTGGTAGCCAAATTGCCGTCAGGCGCCCTCATCAGTGGCAGGGTATGGAATTCCACAGAATTGTTCATACTTGTCGGGTGTACAGTTAGCTATAGCGTGAAGGCGAGAGTGAGAATGACTGGTATCTGGTATCTGGTAATGAATCTGGTATTTATTCCATAGCTTTATTCCCATTAATTTTATTGGATACATCTAGAGAGTTCCTTCCAGACAGATTAGCCAAGATAAGCGTTTCTTTAAAATAGAATTATTAATTTCGAACCTTGAATTTATTATAGCTCATACAAATTAGTTTCTAGAAATTCCTAGCTAATTAGCTTGTTCTCCTCCACAAGTTTATTTACGCAATAATATAATTGTAGTAATTCAATTTTCGCAATAAAATAATTGTAGTAATTCACTTTTGTCTGTGGCTTCGTTCGTGTAAATGTAGATTTTGATTAGAGTCGCGTCGGAAGACGCAGGACCGCTTTTTTTTTAATTTTCGTTCGGTCGCCTGCTCCTGTCACCGACCAGTAACTTTATTCATCCAATAATATTATACAATATTTGGCGTGTAACCTCCTTGATCGCCTCTCGAGCAACTCATTGGAAAATTCATGTTCCAAATTCAAATTAGGCGGGCCATGAAGGTCTAATAGAGAAAAATATATTTACGCCATATTCAGGAACAAAAGTAATAAAATAAATGTAATGTAATGTAATAAATGTTGACGTTCAAAAGTTCGTTCATGGAAACTGCTTCACGCTTTAAATGCACGTAAGTAGAAAATTAATACGAAGTTTTATTGCGAAGAAATAAAATGGCGTTGTGGACATAAAAGTTTACTGCTTACTATGTATTCTAAGCAGTACTGTAGTAAAGCATGACCAATTCACTAAAAGCATTCGTGAACTAAAAAGCTATGGGAAAACGTAGAAAGGCAAAGTCCAATTGCCCAAATATAAGGCACAGAGTAGTGGGGCGGACTCCTTTATAGAGATCTATGACGACTAGTATATAATATACTAGCTGTTTCCCACCGCTTCGTACGCGAAGAATTGAATATTTATTTTGCAACCCCTAATTCTTTTTTCATTTTATATAATAAAAGTAGCCTATTTTACTCCTAATAACATCAGATATCTGCCAGTGAAAGTCTCGTCAAAATCAGTTCAGCCCTTTTGGAGGTCCCTTTTTGTACTGAATGCATTTAGTAAAAAACTGTTATTTTGACATTACAAACAGACAATACAATTTTGTTTATTTGCATAGATAGACAATAATTGTGTTGATGTGTTCTGGTGGAAGGATGTTGACTAAAATTGACAAGATGGCGCTGTATTAAATTCTCAGCATAGTTTATTGTAAAAAAAAAATTGTTTTTTCAAAAGATTCAGTTATACAGGTAAACTTATACGACAAAACCCTATCTAAACATAAAATTTTATCCAAATCGGTAAAAGCCATTTCCGAGATATGCGAAATAAATCAATATACAAGAATTACTCGTTTAAATTAATAAGTCATATAAAAATGTCAACGCAAAGATATTATCAAAATGTCATACAATAATATCAACATATATACTCATCAAAATTACGAGTACAAAGGTACTAATGTACTAACACATAATAGCGGAAACTTTTTTATATGAATTATTATCTAATAATAAATAAATTCTTATATTTATTCTAAGTAAATATGTACTATCTAAAGGCGAACATATTTTTTTACGAACTAAAAAAATATTTTCGCCTCTATTCTGAGGCGGTAATTGATATTCTATGAAATGTTGTCTAGATATCTCGTAATATGAACTGTGCTAGTTCTAGCGAGTATTCTAGGAAAGCTCTTACAGTAATGAAATTGTATTCCGCATTCAAGTCTATTAGGTACTCTATGATAGCATGATAACATTGGAAGAAACGAGGAACTGGGGCGCGTACATATTTTTAGAGGTTCATGTTGCTCGCGACCCAAGATGAATACCCTCCAGAGTATCTTCATGCGTGCGGAACAGACATAAACTAAACAAATAAGACCCTCAGTTCAGCTGGTTGTAGCTCGGCCTTCTGCGCTGTAGGCTGGGGGTTCAATTCCCAACCAGGACAAACATTTGTGTGACGAAAGATGTTTGTTCTGTGTCTGGGTGTTAATATTTATTATTTGTATGTATTTACAAAAACAAAAGTAAATAGTACTTTTTTTTGGCCTCATATAGAATATTTAAGTCAGCCTGGGTGATCTTCACAGATCATTTGAGTTAAGCAACTCTCTGCCCGGTCAGTGGTTGGATGGGTGACCGTTTAGTGGCATTTGAACTGAGCGATGATAAGCCATATCGGAGTCTTCAAGGCGGCTTGTACTTTCTTATTTTTTCTTTCATAAGAACCTTTTTCTGACAATAACACACACAACAAAAAATAATTAGCAATGTTGGTCGTCATTCATGCTTGATGCTGTGACCAAGGGAAACAGGGGTTCATTTTTATCATACCATCATCATATAGACTATAATGAATAATCTAGATCCAGATTGTATCAAATAGAAAACCCCCAAGAAACGGTTCGCAATTCATGCGCCCATAAATTCATAAAATTACAATAAATAAGTTTATAAAAATACACTTTATCCACGGCGTGAAGTAATAAATAAAAGTACGCTGGAAGATTTACTATTATACCAGTAAACAGTAATCATTTTCTCTTAAAGCAAGTTCGTTCGCCTTTAACTGTAATCCAATATCCGACTTCAAAAAGAAAGAATACTTAATTTGGCGCTATGTTATTTTTGTTTTTGATTGGGAGAAACCGCCTTGAAGGTCTTGTAGAAATTCCATGGAAACATGTCCCTAAGGGCACAAAATAGTATGAAAAACGGTCGGTATTTTCGTTTTTTTCTTGTATTATTGTAGATGGATTGGACACTCGCTTGTTATTTATAAATCAAAAACGTTAGTTTGCTGTTTGTCAAGGAAAGTGACGTTGCGGTTCCATGTAGATGTGTCCTGACTTGTTATTTCTGTGAATGTTAATATTAATGGGTTTAATTTTAGTTCATTTTAATTTTAGTTTTAGTTTTAATATGTGTTAGTATATTTTCATATTCGTTAATACTACATACTGTATATCTTATCATGTTGTGAGCATTAAATAATTTTCAATCCATCTATTTATCTACACCTCCCTCATGAATTACTTCGTCCATTGTAAGACGGTAGACAGACGCACGGGGAGATTTTATACTCATACTCATAAAAAACAATATCATATTATAAAAACCATAACCAGTTTCATAAAATAAAAACAAAACCAATAACATATAATAAACAAACTACGCCCTCATTTCTATTCCCTCTTCCATGTCAAGCGAAGTTCACATTAGGTATTCTAGAACGAAATCATATTATTCTATTATCTAGGGACGTAACGTCAGATACGTCCGGTCTGAAATATAAGACCTATACGAAGTGTCACTCAAGAAATTATAGCGTTCGGAATTTTCGGTTCTATTCAGGGCACATTCACTATTCATGATCACGATTCGGAATTTTTTACATTTATGTCATACGCGTATTTTTCCAAATTCATCTTCAAATGCTTTTTTTGTTCATTCTTTAGTATTTTCTTTTGTTATTAAGGCTACAAAGCCTTCCTTTCGTATTTTTAAAGGCCTGCCATATTTAACCTCAAGTTATTGATGATTAGGGAACGAGGAAACGCGTTATTTTAAACCTAACTAAGAATTAGAAATTAAAACTACGTGATTGCGTCCGCACTGATTTGGAAGCGTTTTGATAATGAATAAAAAGTACAGAGACAGTACGCAGCCGATGCAATGGAGTCAGCTGCGTCTGCATTAAAAAAATACTTAGAAATGTATACTATCAATGCAAAAATGGTATTCTTTGTTTAACTAAGGCAAGGGGCCGAGGGGTATCTATAACTAGCTATTGCGGATTCTAATTACCTATGGAAATGCGAACATATAAGAATATAATCAGTGATACGAAACCCTTGTTATGCGAGCATAACATTTTGAATTGGTAAGTTTGTGAGATCACGCCCCGAATTGCTTCAAACATTCCTTATAGGTTACAAGTTGAGTTCAAGAGATCATAAATCTCAATAAGGAAATATCCGGTTTCGTTCCTCAACAGACTACGCGCACTGAAAATCTTATCGAAGTAGTATATTATATGCTACAAGCAATAAATATTTAATTATTCTATGCAAGTTTGATGCATATTTAGTGTGGTTTATAACAAAATAAAAAAGTTAGTGCTAGCGCTAATTACAGTCTACATGGGTAAAATAACTATGAATAAGTGGATTGGTATTTACCCTCGACTAATGATAGTGCTCAATAAACGGCATATTACCTATAACTTAAAACTAACATTGCAGTAGATTTAGTTGGAAAAAAATTAAAATTTAGGATCAGATTAAAGTTAGTCATAGCATTATTAAAATAATAACTACTGTAAGTCTGCATTGACGAAACATATTTATTCCTAGAAAAAGCATACTAAACATATTAAATATATTAATAATAAGTAGTGTAAATCGGTGCCTTAAAAGTATAATTCAATTTAAAGCAGAAAAACGCAGAAAAAATATCATGTTCACGAAATAAAAATACCGCAGAAACCAATTTTGACAGCATATACTGAAAATAATTGTTTCACGACACTGTCCGATACAAAACAAATGGATCCAAATTGACACAGAACATAATTAATATTAAATTTTTATTTGTGGACATAGACGTTTAATTTTATTTCCCCATTATATGATATATGGGTTTTCATCCTAATCCTAACCAATATTATAAATACGTAAGTAAGTTTATTTGTTTGTTTTTTACGCTTTCAAGCCTAAACCTCTGAACCGATTTTAAAAATTCTAGCTACATTATGAGCGAGTAACATAGGCTATATTTTATCCCCGGATTCCCACAGGAACGGGAACTACGCGGGTTACACCGCGGGGCGCAGATAGCCTGAAATAAAATTATGTAATAAAACAATAACTATGTACCATTTAATTATACGTCTATCGCTTAATAATATGTAAAAGTATTGAGATTTTTTAGTGGTGGGAAAAACAAGTGTTATTAGTTTCTTGTCGGTGAAACAAAACCCCAATTCAAGCTGGGTTCCTAAATCGAGTCACGTTCCGTGGAATTGAAACAAATCATTTGTCTAAGCGTGGGCGGGCGCCTACGGCTAGGACACAAGACAAATATGGTCTGTCCTTGAAAATACGACAAGTAAAAATTGCCGACCCTGACATAAAATACTACGAGGGAAGTTCTCTACTGTGGCTTTTGGTTAGCATACATCTTGTAAGACCCATGGGAATGAAAAATAAAC
Organism: Aplocera efformata; assembly: GCA_921293045.1. NCBI lineage: Eukaryota > Metazoa > Arthropoda > Insecta > Lepidoptera > Geometridae > Aplocera > Aplocera efformata. Next base: position 9,257,353 of record OV121057.1, read on the forward strand.
TGCCTAATATTGTCGAAGTGACGAACCGAGCCGAGCAGCTTGTTGCCCGTATACAACATCAATATAACTCAGGTCCGTACTACCGTAGTATGAAAAGATGTGAAATTGAGGCACTATATGCGGCACAATTGTAGCCGTAGGTGATAAAAAGCATTATAAGTATCTCGTAGGTTCCCATGGTCTTTTGAGCGTCGATCTGTCTGCGATCTTTAACTTTGAGTGGCACACAAAATGGCCGCCCATTTATTATTATATTTCTTACCTGATTTAGCTATTTGCATGCCAACTTTCAGTGCTCGAGGGTAGTAATAACATTAAAAAATAGGACTTTACAGAAAAATCGAATGACATAAATTCTTGAATTAATCTTAGTAATCGTTTTGAAGTAGGTTAGCATAACTCTTTTAAACCAAGCCTCTTTTAAACGACAAGTTTATAAGAGTATAAACTATACTTTTATAAACTTGATTATGTTAATAATAGTTTTATAAACTAATAGAATAGAATAGAATAGAATATATTTTATTTGACACACACACAAAGACAGTATACAAACAAAATAAAGAAAATAAACCTAAATACTAACATAAAGAAAAAGAAATGCAATGGTAACAATAAGAATATGTGGTCAAATAGGACACCGTCTCAGCTTGAAGCTGCGTCTTAAGCATACCCGTTTAAGACGCAGCGCTGGTTTTCAGACGGCGCCTATGGGATGGTTGACATCACGGACGGAACCCTCCTCATAGTACACAAAATAAATAATAATATTAAAAATAAATTGAGTTGATAATGTGTCTACAAAAATTGTGTATACTAATATATATTTTATCTGTGTCAATATAAAGAGATGTAAGAGATCTCATAGAAATATCTAACAGCGAAATACTTAAATTAAATTTAATTAATCTATGTAGTCTAGGTTTATCTGTGGTTGTTGTGTTGTTTAGTCTGCCTGACTGTCATAGTATTAAAATTAAATAAAAAATATCATCAAATGAAGAGTAAAAAGAAAAGAAAAATATAAAAAAATAAATAAAGAAATGAATAAATAAAAAAAAAAAAAAAAAAAAACATTGAGTTGAAAAGAGTCACAATCACAACAACTGGTCGACTACGCGAATCAATGATTATGCATCTATGGCAACATGGCGGCTGGCCCGGGCGCTTTGATAAATAATGAAAAATAAAAACAAAAAGTAATAAAAATAAAAAACAAGGCAATTCAAATGAGTTTCTTGGCTTTTCCGTGTAGTGCAGGCCCTTATACACTAAAAGAAGAACAGAGAAGATTAGAACGCTCTTCACGCTCGTCGTGTGAGGGTAATCGGTAAGTTTTCAATCATGTTTGATTGCTTGAGTATGGGTACATAGGAACCTAAACAGCTCCCCGCCGTTATGAGGATCTCTGCTTTTCTAGAAGTATACGTTTTAATTTAATTTTGAACGTGTTCAATGATTTCAGCGCGCAAAGTGGAGGGAGCAGCGAATTCCAGCAAAGGGTCGCTGCAAAACGAAAAGAACCACGGAATGCCATAGTCCTATGGGTTGGCATTGCAAAAACATTTGTACAAGATCGACTGGGATACCGTGAATTCTCTTGAGCCCATATCAACTTGTTGAAGAGGTATGGTGGAGATTTATACTTTATAATTCCAAATAGAAGCGATGCAAGGTGAAGTTGCCTGCGAAATTTCATTTTTAATAAGTTAGATTTATTGAGGTATGGCGTAACATGAGAGCGAGGCGAGATATTAAAGCAATAGCGTGCGCAGGCATTTTGAATGCGCTGAATTAGTTTTTCTGTCCTACTCAAGAGACAAGGCCCTATAACTATATCACAATAATTTAATTTAGACAAAATAAGCGACTCACATAACATCATTCTGATCTCTTCGCTTAGATATGGACGAATTTTATACAATAACTTGAGCCTATAAAAGCAGTTACGTATGCAGTCCGATACCTGGCTTTCAAATCGCAGGTTACTGTCCATAATAAGCCCAAGGTTCCTTGCCTCTGTCACATACTCCACATCCTCACCCCCTACACTAATATTAATATTAAAGGAGCTAAGCTTGTGAATGTTTCCTTTGGTGCCAAACAGCATATATTTGGACTTCTTAGGGTTCAACACAAGAGAATTAGATCTAGACCAGTCAAACACTTGTGCTAAATCAAGATTAATATTTTTCACAGCGGCGTTACAATCTGATGGCAGGAATGAAACATAGAGCTGCAGGTCATCGGCATACATGTGGAACTGACAATGAGATATTTCTCTAATGACATCAGCCCCATAAAGAATAAATAGGATCGGCCCAAGAATTGATCCTTGGGGAACTCCACGAGGCACAGACTGAAGAGCTGATCGGACATTTGTTCCATCAACCATTCTCAATTCCACACACTGCTGCCTACCATCAAGGTAACTTTGAAACCAGTTTATTGTTTTTTGGTCAAAGCCATAGTATTTTAGCTTAGAAAGAAGGAGGAATAGATTAATTGAATCAAAGGCACGGGAGAAATCCAATAGGACTAAAATGCTGCACTTTCCTTGATCCTGGGCAGCTAACAAATTGTCTACCACATCGAGAAGAGCTGTTGTGGTGCTATGGCCTTTACGGAACCCTGACTGTAGCTGCGGAAACATATTGTTTACTTCCAAAAATTTGATTAGTTGCAAGCTCACAACCTTCTCTAGTATCTTGGAAAGGCAAGGTAATAGGCTAATTGGCCTTAAATCACTGACAGCAATTGGATTACTAATTTTAGGTATTGGTTTAACTATAGCTATTTTCCAACTGTACAACAACAACAACAACAACAACTAATCGTTTTGGTGGCATTTCAAAGGGAAGAGAAACAAAATCTATCCACCTTCTAAATTTCCGGTAGATTAGATAAACATCAACAACACAAAACACCCACAAATGCCATGAGAATTTCGCTTGTTTCACTTACCCTTTCAAGGATTATAGGAGAGATACGTCAAATAAACATATATTTTTATCTAAATAAAAAAGTTGGCCCACTCGGGACGCTTGGCAGATGTGAAAAATAACGGCATAAGGTAGCGTCTTGTCGTTTGTCGTCACACCATACGAGTTTTACTGCCAATGCGTGCTAATAGATGTTTCACATCAAGGTTAGCCTTCTCTTCTACAGTTTACTTAACAGTATTAGTTTCAAAGAGGCCATCGCGATAATGTCAAACCCAGGTGCGCTTTTCTACATATACGTTTGTGTAGTACTAGATTATAGGAGCTTTGTCATCCATCACATCATCACTTTTCATTATTTTCTAAGTGTGGGCAGAATCGTAAACCTATATCCAGCGTGGGCGACCACCCACGCCATGGGTAAAAGGGTTTTTCGCTATTTGTACGACACGTTTTTATTAGCTTCATAATCATAATATACACGCGTCCTGAACATACGGTTTGTCAAACAAATATTACGTAGCTATGAGTTTCTATGAGTGCCAACAAGTTGTAATATATTTTAATAAGGTTTAATTTTTTTCACTTTGTTATTGCCAGAGTATTTATATAAGCAAAACGATTTTGAATGTTTCACTGGCTGTATTATTAATTTTAAGTATTATTGTTTTTACCCACAAAGAGCTGTTGATGCTGATGTTGATGTTGAACTAAAATAGTATGATGTGTTTTTATTGTTATGTACGTCGTATAATTTTTTTTCCGACGAGGGAATGATACACCCTAACATTTTAAAAAGAAACATCCAACTCCGTTTACAACTGGCGTAGGAAAAAAGTCACAGGAAAGCAAAACATGCGATTTACATGCGTTTACGTGGATGACGTATTTTTCTAGGTATTTTGATTTAAGTACCAAACTATTGAACCGATTTAAAGAAAATTTCTACGGGACGACTTTGAAAACTTTATACTTTCAGATAAAAAAGAATTTTCTGAATCGGTTGATAAAAATGACGGAGAAAGGAGGTATGAACATAAAAAAATCAGCTGAATTGATAAGGCGTTATAAAATAGAAATAGCATTTTTTTCATTTTATTTACTACTATTATAAATGTGAAAGTTTGGATAGATAGATGGATGTTTGTTACTCAATCACGCCAGAACGGTAGAACGGATCTGAATGAAATTTGGCATAGAGATTGATTATAGTCTAGAATAACACATAGGCTACGTTTTATCCCGGAAAAGTACAGTTCAACACCGCGGGACCCCGATAGTTATTTACTAAAGCTTTTACTCATGTTCCCAATATTGGCATTCGTACTTGGCCAACGTTTTTTAAAGGGTAATCGTCGAAACCTTATACCACAAGCAGAGGCCACCGAGTGGGTCGAATCATTTAATTAGCGACTCGATTGACACACCTACGCAGCTTGGATTCGCCTAATTGGCGTGAATCAACCACTTCAGCGAACCCGGGGATTTAAATGCCAAATTTAGTATTTATGCTAATCCGTATGATTATGTTTATTGCGCGTTTGTCCACGTTGATGTAATAGCATACAATCAAAATAAAAGGTCTTATTTCTCGGGGATAACGTGGAAAAGAGATTTAGAATAAAATAAAATTTAAATATTTTCCATTATATTTATAAGCGGGTCTTCTCTTCATTTACCTTACCAATCCATTCTTTAACACCATAAGTTTGTTGGAAGAAAGTCTTTTTAGGGCTCGTCTTTGTACAAAGCTTTTATAGTTTTTATTTTCAGGCTAATCTATTTTTATGGTATACAATAAAGAATTACGAAGGTTTTCTTGAAATATTTATACTAAAGGAAATGAGATTGGGCAGAAAACCTAGCTAGGTGAAATAGTGGAGTGAAACTGCAATTTATTGGCAGGGATGGAGGATTATTGGTTTGAAGATATAGTCAAAATTATTTCTTTATTTTCACATAGAGCATGATCTTCCCATGCAATTTCATCCTCACAACGTTGCAACATACTAACTCAGTTTACTTGTTTACATTCTATAAGCAAATATCTTGTGTTTTGAGCAACACCTATATGATGTATCAATTCGCTGGCAACACTGGCGGAACCTCATTTACATAGTAAGCGAATCGCGCCCAACCACGGTATCAATGTCGTTTCGTACAGGACGATTCATCAAATTTTGGTAATGCCGATCACTTAGATAAATAATCATATCTATGTGTGTGGCGCAAACGAGATCTAGATATGATTACAGTTCCTGCAGTTAGTCTAATTGGTTGCGACGGCTTCATCAATGATGAGTCCATAATTAAAATTCATCATTTCAGAGAAGACTAGAAGAGATGATTGAAAAGAGACGACAGATTACCAAGTGTGAAGTTCTTCTCAACACTCAGGTGGTAGTGGTGGTCCACTCAAATACTGGATACTGTCCCAGGATACTGGAATGTAATGCGGTACTCACACCTCTATTACACTCTCTTGCATATTACGAGTACTTGGTACAATGGTTTTCCTCTGGTACCCAAGCTCTTATGAGGCTGGTGGTATCCGTGGAAGACCTAACAGATGTAGACACTGATATTTCTATTAGGTATGTAATTCTAATCTATAATAGATAAATTTTTGAATCATTACGTTTATTTAGATAAATTAAATTCTACCTATGTATGATTTTAATAATATCCTCTGTCGTTCATATTTTATATTATTGTTGTGCCCAACAGGGTCCATAATGATCTGTACCTACTATACCACCTGTTTTTTTACATCGTGAAATACAATAAACTATTCAGTATTGCGCTCACTTCATCTCATCTTTGAGTCTCTGAGCATTATTTGTCGCTGTGCTGTCTGCTTGTTAGACTGCAAAACATATAGATATATAAACTCTTTATTGTTTACACCAGAAATTGTACAGAGAAACAAATATAAAAGAACATAAAATTGGTGGCACAATGGGCGGCCTTATCGCTAAGAGCGATCTCTTCCAGGCAACCTTTGGATAGATACGATTTTAACAAAGAAAAAATGGGAGGCGGTGTCACAATAATATCTACTTATGTAAAATTTTGTAATAGAAAAATATGTGGTTTACTTTATATAAATTTAAAAAAGGCAATTTTCTGAACATACTTATTGTCAAATTATATATATTTCTTTATTTTCAGATATAATTATTATACAATAATTTAACGTTATATGTTTGTTGTACATATACGTTGCCATGTTTCTACCCATATAATCCTTTTCCGAAAATCGCACTCGGGCACAGATAACCCAGAGTGTACTTAATCGTATCAGTTACGTAATATAATACAGATTCTGTACCACACTGTATACTGTAAATATTCATGTGTATTCGTGGAAGGCCGTTTCGAGCATCGGGAAAACATTCGTATGGATTAAAATCACGCTCAATTCATTCTGTGAGATAAACTCAATATATTCTGTGGGATCAAACGCGTGTACTGCAGTATTTGATTCTGCATCTACTACATGTTTGCTGATTATAGCAAGTTAGACGGTAGGAGCAACAAAAAACTTATTTTAAAATCGTAAAATATAAGGTTTTTTGAGTCCGAACCCGGAAACGATATTTATAATCTGGTTTACTCCTATATAAATTTTAAAACTACCATAGTTATGAACAACGATGCATCCAATGATACTGATTTGACTGCTAACTTACCACTTAACTTGCTAACCAAGTGATGCTCGAGATCAAAAGAATAAATGAGTTTGACTTTGACTTTTGACTTTGCATGAAACTGCGTTGAAATATCGGGAGTCAACAAAACTCACAAATCATGGTAAATATCTCGGTAACTCCTATAATAATTGTTTACTGGTTATTAGGTAAAAAAGATTTAAGGAGACGTCTTGGCTTCAACGCTATGTTAATAAACTCATAAAACTCACGGAGTGGTACTCATATAATTTAATCACAAAACGGGAGATCCCAAGCGCCCTTAAGTAAATTGAACGATGCGGCACACGATTTTAATCTAGCAAAGGATGCTAGGAGCGGAATTTAAGGTTCAAAATGGCAATTCAATTGCTCAAATAGGAGACATGCTCCGATTTGCTCGAGTCGCTTTAATTATGTTGTTACTATAAAATGTAAAGTAGGAGCAAATTGACAGCTTTGTTGAATAATGGAAGGTACGATTTATTTGTACATACATTTTAAAACGTTTATTGAAGACTTTTGGCTTTGTGGCGTCGTAGCTAATTTTTTAGTGATTTGTCACGATGCTAATGTTTTAGTGACTTCCACGGATTATTTCATACAGGAAACTATCATGAATTAGATAATAATAAAATAAAATCAAAGCCTTGGTTATCCTTCACTCTTCGTAAAATTCATTACGTGCATGCGAAGAAGGCTGAAACATTTATATATATTACGTATTAAGCACCTGAGTGAACAAGCTTCACTCGTTATTTTGTAAAAAATTGCGTTTACAAGAAATACAGTTATACAGGTAAACTAACTCAACACTATCCTATCTAAATATAAAATTTCATCCAAATCGTTAGTGAAATTCCCTTGATACGCGTTATAAATAAGTATACAAGAATGTTCTTTTAAAGTAAAAAGATATTTGCAACTCTTGTACCATTCGCAATTAACCGGTTATTCCAAAACTTGAACTTGATTATAGAGACATTTTTGCTGGTAAACGAACAACAAGGGTCTACAAAGTGCTACGCGACTACAAAGTGCTACGGAACTACGAGAGTTGTCGTAGCAAATTGGATTTGTGAGAGCTGAAATTGTTGAATGTATACTAAGTGACAGGCAAATATTGGTTTTCAATTCAATGTCCTAAACTAGACGTTAACTTGTTTGGAATTTTGATGTCCCTTCGTGATTAATTTTCATGTTTTAATGATGAAGGGCGCTGTATCATACTTGTACCGATATATGTAACATGAATTTTGTACTACATTGAAATAAATCGATGTAAATTGCTAACCTTTTGCACGGGGTTTTTCTCGATAAGTAAGAATGAAAGGGGTTTAATCTTCCGTAGGAACTCGATCCGGAATGACAAAAATACTAGATTCATTACTGAAAAAAAATATATCAATTGAAAGTCTTTTTTGGTCGATTGGAACCTGTGAGTTTTGGATTGAAAGTAAACGTCTGTACCATTCATCCAACACGGTCTTAACATGTAATACTTTAAAAAAATAATTAATTTTCATCATGATTTTTAATAAGCCCGGGTAAAATCAAGGCTATCTGCCAACAAAGTACTGTAGATTGAAAAAAAAAAAAAACACGAGTTATAAGTATTGTGTCATAAAAATGAGACTGGCTACAGTGTTTTAAAGGATTTTTTAACATACTGTTTGCTATTATAATGTTTAGCTAACCTTCGTATTACAATCGTCAATTTAAATAACCACATAATATTATATAATTCTAAAAAAAAATACCGTTTACTTAATTTATTTTTAGGTATGATTAATATGGTATTATTTGTAACATAACCCAAGCGAATGCATTGCAGTTGGTTAGATTAGCATCCATGGTACTTATGTCATCCTATACATACTTACCTTCTTTTAAAACGGACGAAAGGGACTACCTCCCACAAAACAGGGTGAGAGCTAGTGACCTCATTCCTTCTACTAATAGTACATACAAAGGTAACTTATTTACCTGCTTCCTATCTTATTTCTTCACCTTGAGCAAATACCTACTATATACTTGTTGGACTACCATACGCAATTAAAGATATGACTAATAATTCTAAAATGTATATAAAAATAATTACAAATTGTTTTTTGTTGTAAAACAATATTATTATAACGTTTTTGGAAAAAGTTACTTATTTTTGGTCTATAATAAAGATTTGCAGCCTCGTCCAAAAATTTTATGACAGATTTTTTTCAAATAATTGATGCGGCCGCTATCAATATAAATTATTCAAAACGGGAAAGAAGACTTATGTACAAAGATTTATTCGGTCCACAGATAAATCACACAATTTCAAAACCCCATTAATAAAACGGCAACCAGGGTTTAAATATGTTACCCCTAGGATTAATGTGGGTTAAGATCGGGCCGTAAATATTATATATTTATTAAATGATTAATATTCGGAAACGGAAGATAAATTTTACTAATTATTATAAAAGAGGACACTAATTCACATTTAATTAAAACAGAGCCAAGAATTTAAAAAAATGCAGCAATTTTTTTATAAACATTAATGCATATTGGTGCAAATGGTAACATTAATACAATGGCTCCATCACCTTGCCTACGAAGTACGAAGCTAGTGGTCACGGTTCAAGCGCGGCCGGGTCAAAATGTGGGTCTTGGCTGTTTATGTTGAGTGTTTTTAAGCCACTCGCCACACATGGAATCTTTGTGCCGAGGTGTCAGTAAGCATTTGAAAACAGAATGCGATCGTCTATTCATCGGTATACTTGCTTTTACTCTCCGCGCCGTTTTACGTGATAAGTTTTGGTTGGCCGAGGCATAACTAAGAGCATGGTGGCCCAGGGGCACAAAATCCGACTTTCAATCTGAAGGTCGCTGGTTCAAACCCACATGAGTTTGATTGTGCACTAATGAGTTTTTTCACTTGAAAAAATTATGTGCGCAATACCACATCCTCGAAACGGTGACGGAAAACATCGTGAGGAAACCGGCATGTCTTAGAACCAAAAATTCCACGATATGTGACATCTACCAATCCGGATTGGGCTCCCGTGGTAGATCGGAGCCCATTCACTCTCAATTATCGAGAGTAGGCCAGTATCCCTGCAGTGGGAACATTAGAGGCTGGTACGGTATAACTAATTAAAAAAGTTTATTGTTATTGAGAAATCAAACACGCAATTAAAGGTTATGATTCCGGAAGCCGTGTAACTCCAACAAAAGTGATTAACGAAATTGTAAGAATCATTTCCTAAATAAAACTTCTAAGTCCCGTTCCGATAATAGATCCGCTGAAAAATTACAAAGCAAGTTATTAACCATTAACCGCCTTTGAATCTTTGATTCTTACAATAAACCGCTTCGAAAACTCGTTCAAAAGGCTCAAAAGAAAATTCGCTGGGTAATTTCGTTAGTATTTCTTTTCAAATTGTAAATTTTTGTTTTTTATTGGCCTTGAGACGTAATTAAGTAGAAATCATTGGGTTCTTCATGAAAAACGTAAAAAGCTTTTCAAGGGCGGTTAATGTTTATGGGGAAATTCTGCTACGATGTAAATTATTTGTTGACTGAAGGTGTAGTTTGGATAAGACTTGCTACGGCGTAGGCGTACTACGACGTAGGCGTACTACGGCGTAGGCGTTTTAAATGCGTAAGCATACAATGGCGTAGCTTGTCAAGGATAAAAAAAAATCTTATATCACAAAGCACGACATTGGAATAATATCTATTTAGGTATGTATTGTATCTTGTAGTTGTATCTATCCAGTTTATGTTCACGTAATGTGAGTGTGCTGTATCTTATTTTTAATACATCAATGAGCTTAGTTATGTTTGGAAACCATTTTGTAAATCATCAATTTGCGGTTCAAATAATCAAGTATTTTGTAAATTAGCTTCCAAATATTTTGTACTTGTTTTTCTTTGCACGATGTGAATACTTTGGTGGGTTAACCACCAAAACCTATAACAAGTAAACGTAGACTGGGAAATAGGAGCTTGGGTTCTTGGAGTTGCTAAGTTTGGATTAAGTTGTTCAAGTATACAACAGAATTGGCTGCGGTTTCGTGAGTGGGACTTTTGGATTACCTACAGTTTTGGAGCGTTACATTCGCAAAGTCAATGTCATAAAAGTATGTTGTTACTTGAAAAAATATTATATGTATGAAATATGATAATCCGAAAAAAAATATTTCTCATGTCTTAGAACAAAACAAAGGAGGACATGCGACATAATCACATGTGACATTTGGATCGGGCCCCCGTGGTAGCTCCAAGATATATCAATATGATTCGAATAGTAAATTACTCATTACATTTTGATAATAATTGTATGTATTGTTATTATTCTTTAATGAGAACCATCGAATTATTCTTTGTAATTTTTTTTATTTTATTACTTTAAACGAGCAATTCGTGCAATGTGTATTGATACAAATCATCCAAATCGTTAGACCAGTTTCCGAGGTACGCAAAATACATAAATATATATATATACAAGAATTGCTCGTTAAAAGAAATAAGCTTGTTGTAAACTTATTGTTATTATAGCTAATGATTGGCCTTGTCTGTTTTTAGTTCCTATTTTCTGTTAAAACATTGTTCCATAGCGTTTCTAAAGCCGAATATGAGTATAACCTATATGAGTATAAACATCTAAGCTGTCTAGACTAAGCTTCAGTTTGGTCCTAGATAGCGCTGTCTATGAATTTATTCATATTCCAACGTCTATTTCAGCTTTTACACTTCACATATTCTGAAAAGCATTCACCGTGTTTGAACAGGCGCGTATCAGATAACCTTTGTGTCGAGGATCATCTCCGGTTCCAAGGAGATCCCATTTAATGCTCATTATGTTTTCCCACAAGCGTACAGCTACTATATGCTGCTATCAAATTGTGGCAGGCCAAAAATGTAAACGGTTAATTTTAATTACAGGCAGTGAATGCGATGTGACTTGGGTCTTCTCATACTTGTGTAGAAGAGGTTCATAGTCCTTTTGCTCTTGTGGACGGCAGTAACCAGTTAACATCGGGTGGGCTGTCAGCTTGTCGCGTCACTTTAGTTACATAAAAAATACTGTCGGTTGTTTATAAAATCACGACTTGTTATTTACCAAAATAAGCGGGAAGCTTGGAAAAATATACACTTTTAAGATAAGCCATCAACGCGGATGAAAAACTAATTAACGCACCTTCACTCTCATCGATCGTGTGACGCACACCGAGCGTGTTCCGTACGAAATTTACGAGCGGAGGTGAATCATTCCAAATCTACGGAGAACTTGCATTCAGAACGGTTTTTTTTCGTGCTGCATTCCGAACGCACTAGCTATGAGTACCTTATGAATCGGATTTGGATGAGGGCGTTTATTTTGCATGGATTTGCTGGCTTTGTTACTCTGAAACCGTATTCCGGCTGTTGTGGCTAACCATAGAATCCTGATTTGGGTTCGTCAGTGTGAATGAGTTATATCATGATTGTCTAAATTGTTGTCTTAATATGAAAACCCACAGCAACAGGGCTTAGGCCGGGCGTGGTCGGGCTTCGCCCTCTTGTAATGTACTCAACTGTACTAGATCATGCACACAACAGCGTGTCACGCTCGGTCGATACCCGCTGTCTAATGAGTATGACGGGGCGTCCGTCGGGCTTAAGTGCGACGCGTCGTCTTTTAATGTACTGAAATGTACTAGATCATGCACACAACAGCGTGCCGTCGCGACAATGTGACGTCACGCTCGGTCGATGCCCGGTCTGCTAGCAGCATTATAAAAAATAAAAGATTTTTATCCAAGCGTTTGGCCACCATCTCACCAGATGGAACGTAAAGATACGGCCGAAGATAGATCACGCTTGTCTAGGAAACCTATTCATTACGTTTGAATCCTCCTAGGTTTTAATGGTTGGGGGAGAATAGGATGACGAATATCTATGAGCAAACAAGTAACTTAGTCAAGCTTATGAAAGGGCGTTAATCCTTCAGTCATTGTTCGTTAGTTATTGTGTCCCTCATGTATTATTCAGGTTATTCGCTCCGTAGAATCTGGCGTAACCCGGCGTAATTAATGGGTTTTGTCTTCAGCAAATGTGTCTTTAGATCCCAGCGAAATGAACTCGAAACAGTATGTTTACCTATTGTTTTGCTGTTTGTATTATTGTTACGCATTATGTCTGTGCAAGTACTCTTCGTTAGCCAAGTGCGAACCACCCGAATGTATATTGTATATGCTGTATATGCTTGAATGTATATGCTCGAGGGATTGTCCGAGACAGTAATATATGACTGATGTCTACAGTTCCATCCTTCATAATGTATTATTATTATTTCAGAGCGCTTGGTTGAAGCGTCGCATGAACCTTCTTGGTTAAGCTAGGAACTAACTATACAGGCAGTCACTTGCGCACACTCCGCTCTATAATTTAAACATATCTATTCCATACAACTATATTTATGCGGCTCCCATTAAATCAGTGAATGGCAAAGTGATTTTATAATTCTGAAGCCGTCAGATTCTAGCGTCGGCGTAAGGCACTTATTGAAAATGGGTAAATAGAACTCTGCAAACTAAGTTAGATTTTATAGCGGCGTCGAGAGATTCTTTATTTATTTGAATGTTTTCACAGAGTTTAAACTTATTACCGACCGGCGCCCACACCCTTCCACTGGAACACTGCGATACGAGTGCAATTAAAAAGGTATTTTTAAGGGGGGTCCAGTTGCTCATGTCCGTACCGCCGAAGAAGTACTGCCTCCACACCTGGTAATCTACCGCCGAACAGTGGTGCACTCGCATTTCTGTGTTCCAGTGGAAAGGTGTGAGTGCCGGTGAAATCACATGCGCACGAGACGTAATATCCCCGTCTTTGGTAAGGGGCGCAATAGATTACGACTTGGGATTTTCATACTTTGGTGTGGGAGGACCTAAGTTGTATTGTTGTTGTTATGTGCGGATGTAACTTAACATCAGGTGGGTCTTCAGCTCGTCCCGTCATTTTGTTATTATATAAAAAAACCGGTTTGGGCTCTCGTGATAGTTTTGTTTTCAGAATACACTTACAGTAGGCATGTTAGAGATAAACATATATATGTATTTACGTATTCATAACACACGTATAACGCACTTTAATAATTAACAACGATGTACATTTTGTTAATTACCAACAACAGCGTTTGATTACAAACTTCATATGCAAATTTCATTTTCCTATTCAATATGGCGCTAAAATCAATATAGTGCTGACATACTAGAAACTAGAGCTGGCAGGTTTAGCCGGTGCCAGATAAAAAAGCATATAACAATGTGAACTTTTTATTAAACGGGAGTTTTTGTAGTAGGGTTTTTGCGTGTCGTTTAGATGCGGGTAGATCGTTAATAAAATGTTTGTTCATTGGTTCGGTCTTTTACTGGTCTTGTTTCCGTGAAATATTAATAACTCACACTGGCCTGAATTGTCCAATATATTTATAGTGACAAAAATAGGATAAGTTCCGTCTTTTTCGACATGGTCATGTTTTTTTTTTAATTGATAGTTGCCAATTTCATATGCTCTACATATTTTTTTTTACCTTTTGGTTTCGTCTCCGTCATCGTCTCGAACAGAGACAATTCTTAAAATTTACAATATCTTGGGTACAATATATTGCTTTTTGCCAAATTGATTTCTCATCATGTGCAATATTTGAGAGCGTAGACCCAGGGCTTTCAATCCGAAGGTAGGTCAAATCTAAAGGGCACCCATAATTTTTTCGCTTGAAAAAGTAGAAGAAAAATAAAATTTTCTTATTTTAAAAATTCAGTCAGTTAATTTTCTTAATTTTATTGTTCATTTATTCTATTATTATCATATAATAATAATTTGACTAGTGAATTTTAAGCTAGTCTATCACAACTGTAACAATAAATATGAAATTTTTCCTTTCGTTCAATAATTATTATATGTTTCTCGTAAAGCAACAATTCTTGTGTTTCCGTGCATCTTATATGTAGGCTATTTGGTCTGATAACTGGCTAATTAGAAATAGCCGGAAAAAAGAAACGAAGCGTCGTCAGCTCTTAACTAATTATTTATAACAAGCAGAAAGGTATAATTATAAGTAAACCATAACTCTTTCCTGGGCGACCTGAGCTTCGCTCGTTTTTTTTGTAAGAAATTGCGTTTTTACTAGAAATTCAATCATACAAGTAAACTTAAATAGCAAAACCCTATATAAACACAAAATTTAATCAAAACCGTTATAGCTGTTTCCGAGATACGTAAATATATATATATATATTGCTCGTTTAAAGTAATAAGATGTGGATTTAGAGGTATATAGGTTTTTCAGTTCCAAATCTAGGATTTGGATGAGTTCAAACCCACACGTGCACCAATGTTTTTATCACCTGATTTTCACTCTCAATTAACGAGAGTAGGCAAGTGGGAACATTAGAGGCTGGCACCCGTAGTTTGGGGCCACATGGCGTTTTAATGATTTTATATTGAGGTATTGCCATCTTGCTGTGTAAGCTCGAATTGTATTATTAAGAAGGTTTTTACAAACCCTCTATATAAATAAAGAATTAAAAAAAATAAAGTTTTTATAAATTCAACTAGTTGTTGTAAAATTTATACTAACCTATACTATAATATTATAATGCTGAAAAGTCTGTTTTTTTGTTTGCTTGAACTCGCTAACCTTTGGAACAACCAGGCGAATTTAAAAAAATATTTTTTTATATTATCATATGGAAGTAGCCTTCTATGTGATAATATTTTAACACGATAGCTCGCATTACGCTAAACTTCTTCAAGTTATACGCGGGTGAAACCGCGGGGCACAGCTAGTAAATTATATAGCCCAGGGCAAGATGAGTCTAGTCCAGACGGAGATAAAAATACTTGAATAATAATATCAGCTCTCAAATATATTGTACAATATTTTACAACGAAACTGGCCTTACTTTGTTGTTTCAAGAAAGTTATTATTCGCTGAGTATTTTTTTATGTTAAAGTAAATTTTTCTTGGACCGTCATTAAATTTAACGCTAGGCTAAGCACACAATTTTTTTATTCATTGTACTGAATGTTGTAAGGATGATGTAAGGAAAACAAACATTTTAAAGGTTACTCCATGTTACTCGCGCCCATGTACTAGAATATTTAAATCCTTAGTGTTAAATGTATGTATTTCATGACGGTTTAGTTGGTAGACCTGTTATCGAAGCGAGGGTACCCGGGTTCGATATCCGACCAGGACACACTGCGTGGTGAGCATGAATTTTGTTGTGGTGAGTATGAATCTTGGGTGTTTGCATTGTGTTTCTGTGGCTGTCCATGCCACCTGTAACACAGGGAATCCCACTTCAGGGGTGTGAGTGTGAAAAAGTTTATTTATTTCTATTATATAATCTCTATTTGTTGTAATAATTGTGAAATCAGAGTTTACATATTAATTATTATCAATTACTCAAGGCGACTTTGCAAGCAGAATTTGAAACAGTGAGTCTTTGATTTAAAATTCACAGGTATTTCCGCCCTCATTAATATTGGGGTAGCGTCATGATTAACGCCATATCGTTGAATCATTTATTACTAACAATTAGTAATTATATTTGTAGTTTTACCTTACACCTAGGCGTCGTTTTGACATACCTCACAGCTGAGTTGTTTTTTTTTTATGTGATTGTGTGACGGTATGAGCTGAGGGCCCACCTGATGGTAAGTGGTGACCCTCGCCCACAACAGTAATGCGCGTGACTCAGTATGAGATCCAAATCTTTACTGAGTCGCATTCATCCTGCTGCGTCCATCACCCGAGACGGGGATGATACGTCTCACGCGCATGTGATTTCACCGGCAGCCACACTTTTTCTCATATTTATTGAGAAAAAGTACTATTATCGTATTGTATCAGTATCTCGTTTCAATAATTCCGGCATTGCTAGGTTTGAGAATGGATGGCACTGTGTGAAATGAGCTAAACTTAGTTTTAAGAACGCATGATCTCGTAAGCACATGTATATTATTAAGAATTCAACGAGAATAAAGAGTTTTGACTTTGACCATGAATAAGTATTTCCTATTTATCAATAACTGCCGCTACCTGGGCGTTCTATGTTAAGCCAAAATATACTTTCTACGTCAGATTTTAAGTTCTCATCAGCTTCCCATGAATTCATTAACTACTTTTTTTAATGGCTGGTTAAAGCTTTTTTCGTTGCTAGTTAATTAGTACTTTAAACCAACACACAAGGTACATCCTTTGACCTTTGTTCAGTTGTTTGACGAGTCTATTTGGGGACAGTTTCGACACATAAACCTAAAATCTATAAACCTTTACGTTTGGATACAATTCGAAAGGCCACGCGTCCAATTTTCAGTCTGTTTGACCACTGGCCGAAACATTACCCAAGTATGGTGATTGTTTCTGCACTCAGCTGTTGATAATTTTGCTGTTTAGTTGTTTACGTGGCCAGTAGTGTTGTCCAAGAAGCACAATCTTAATAAACAAGACAAGCTGAAGCACGAAAACTGACTGTAATTTGACAATTATGGTTGTGAGTGAACCATTGCTTGGCGGCATATTACCAGGTATAATAACGTTTACAAACTCATACCCTTGCACTAGGATTCCGTGTCGCAGATAATATGGACTTACACAAAACAAGCACCTCAGACTCGAAAACAAACTTTACGCTCATTACAAAATGTCTCGACCGGGAATTGAACCAGGGAAACCTCGTTCCTCGCCAACTAAGGTACGAAGCCGGAGCCATCAGATGAATTTGTAAAGGGTATTTACCTACGTATCCACTGACATATTTGTGTGCATGTAATGTACCTAAGAAGCTCCTGTGACACGTTCTACTCTCGATGTTTACTTGTGTTTATACAATTTGTCGTGTCCAAACGATACTTGAAATCTTAAGTAATAAATGAGTTTAAGTTTGAATAATTTGTTTTAAAAAGCTTAACTTGGTCTTCCTAAAGTTTAAGCTAAACTTAAGCTTTAACTTTGAGTTGTCCTTTAATATTATACAATAACTGAAGTTTTTTGTGTAGACTTAAATAATTTCATGAAAAGTTCTTACTTACCCGCAAATCCGTATAAATTAACCTTGATAATTTTTGCTTTCTTTACATCAGAATTCAGAACAACGAATAAAAAATATTTGTGCTTAACCTAGCATCTAATTTAGCTCCCAAGAAAAATAAACCTCAACATAAAAAAGTACTCCACGAATGTTATATAATGTTTCTTATAATAACAAAGTAAGGGCAGTTTCGTTGTAAAATATATTTGAAGGCTTTCTAGTATATTTCTGTCTGGATTGGAACTCGCCTTTGGCTAAATAATTTATTTTACAATAATTTGTTAAATTTTACATGAAAATCTTCTTCAAAATGAGATTTGGATTCGCCCGTAAAACAGTAACGGTATTTTATTTGATTTATTATTTGTGAAGATGTCACACTAATATTATTATAAGAGTTTGTATGCATGTGTGTTTGTGACTATACGTGTGTGTGTTTGTTACTGGTTAACGCTCAAACGGCCCCACGGATTTGGATGAAATTTGGTACAAATATAGCTTTTTTACTGGATAAACACACACTTTTGATCCCGGATAAGTGCAGTGTTTGAATTCGATGGCCAACCGCGGGTAACTCCGCGTGGCGCTGCTTGTTTACCATAAAATATTCAGTAAAATTTTCAGTCTCCCACGGCCTATGGTTAGGACATACAGATAAACACACGTTTAGTTCTATTTATCTCTAGATTACGGAAACTTAAACATCAAAGGTATACCTTTTCTCATGTGATTTCACTCTTACTTTGTTATACGTACGAGTAACTAGGAACGATTTCCCCGTAGTCTTTCTAAATATATCTCCCATAATAATGACCGAAGACCATAAAAGTTTTCTCATTACTTACCTATTCCCAAGATATTAGTACAGCTTACCTGAAAGAATAAATTGAAATTATTGATCATGAACAATGTTTATCACTGGACCGTACTAAAATAGTGTCCTTAGAGAAAATAAAAGCATAAGAAAATTCCCACAAAAATGTTATTATACCGTAGGAGCTTCTAATGTTCCCACTGCACACTACTGTCGACAAGCGAGTGTTAATGAGCTCATATATCTACCACGGGAGCCCAATCTTTATTTATGATTTTTGATGTCAAACATTAAAACGTGACTGCAAACGCCGTGGCGCTGTCTTATGCAGTCATGTACCGGAAGTTCCGTGACGGCCATCTTGGTTTTTGGTTCTAGTATCTCTGGAGAGTCTGGTGGCCCAGGGGCACAGACGCCGATTTCCAAACTGAAGGTCGCTGGTTCAAAACCACACGTGACAAAAATAGTTTTTCACTTAAAAAAATTATATGTCCACGGTCTCAAAATGGTGAAGGAAAAACCTCGTGAAGAAACCGGCATGTCTTGGAACAAAAAATTCGAAGTTATGTGACATCTGCCAATCCGGATTGGGCTCCCATGGTAGATCAAAGCTCATTCACTATTAATGAGAGGAGGCCGGTCCCTGCAGTGGGAACATTAGAGGCTGATACGGACGGACGGATATTTGTGTGACGGATAAACATACACGTGCCTGTAGGCATGGTATGTTTATATTTTGGACGTGATATTACTCACAACTCTTGGAAGCGAAAAATTCAATGGCTCATTCTGATCCAGGAAATTAATTACATAGTTACGCTCACATAAGAACCTCCTGAAAATGACAATATAAACGAGATGGAGCCAAAATTGGAAAAAGCCATTATGAGCGCCAACAGTTTCTTCAGACTTTCAATACATTGTTTTCGATTGTTTTACGGAAAATTCAAAAACACAAAATATTCGGAATTTTATTAAAAATTTTCACTGCGACGTATACTGTCGATTTATTTACGAAAAATACAATTTTTATTGCTAAAACAAATTGTCTGTTTTTGTCTGTTTTAATGGAACGAGCGCAGGTTTTTTTTTTGTTAACATTTTCATCATGGTCATGTCAATCATATGCCATACCATATACCATGGTTCTTTATTTATGCAATTAATCATTTTATGCCATCACAATAACAATACCTAACCATATACAAAACAGTCGTTAGACCCCTATTGGAGATTGGATGCCACGTGTGGAACCCTTACTTCCAGGAAGATATTAATCTACTAGAGAGTGTACAAAGGAAAGCCACATATACCGCATACACTACGCCGCAAGCCCTATGAGGAGAAATTGTACTCTTTCCACCTCACTGCTCCAGAGGAAAACCGTCTACGCGGTAACCATATTGAAACTTATTAGATAGATTGTAACTTACTATTACAGCCTACCCCAGCTACACAATATCTTTCTAAGGAAAGAAGATCTAAGATAACTTCCTTGGAAACAGAGTGGTCTACTATTGGAACCTGTTACCAGAAGATATAGTCTCCGCTACATCAGTAAACGTTTTTAAAACAAACTTGACAATTGGCTAGCTACCAAAGCACAGTTCAAAACGTGAATATATCATGAACTAGCTGTTTCACCCGCGTTAAACTATTATAGTTTTTTTTTTTTTTTTTTAGTTTTTTTTTTTGAAAAAAAAAAAACATATCCTGTAGTCTTCCTCGATAAATGGACTACCCAACACTGAAAGAATCATTCAAATCGGACCAGTAGTTCCAGAGATTAGCACGTTCAAACAAAGAAACAAACAGTGCAGCTTTATAATATTATAGATTTATTAATTCTTAAAGAAGGTTGAACATAAAAAAAATTGGATTAAGATCATCGCTTCTAATAAATGTATCTGTGATTTGACCAGCTCACATTTTATGACACAGATACAAAAATTGGCTCTTCTTTTAGGCATAGTGAAGCTTGCCAAGTCGTCCTTACAGACCTTGTCAGGTAAGTTTCCACCCGAACATCATATAATAGGTTTAGTGACATTTGAACTGATAATATAGTTTCCGTGCTTTGCTTTCAGTCATAGACAAGCTCGACAAGCTAAATTGGAGGGCTTAGGGTGGCTTGAAATATCTGAAACCGCAGTTGGCTTCTGACTCACATGAATAGAAGACCTTTAGGAAACCCTTAGCTAGGATACAATTGAATACGCTCATAAAATTTTACGAGGTACAGTTTACTACATACTCAACCTTTATGATCGACGATTGGGAAATTTAATTATCTACATATCGCGGGTTATATTGATTTAACATCGTGTTCGGGGAATAACTTTGGTTACCATAAACCTCTAAGGGTTATGGTAACCAAGTTTTGGTTGGTTATGGTTATGGTTTAAGCGCCCTATTGATAATAAAGTTATATTCACGGTTATCATTGGGATGGGATTATTTTGATTTATTACAATTGAAATTACTGAGCACTTTTATGATTCTGAGAGAACGATTCACATTCTGTCGTTTATTTCAACGATATGTAAAGTAAAAAAGTAAAATTTAAATATTATGGAATTGTCAGAATATACAATAGTATCTAATTAATTTTAAATGAGGGCGAAGAAATAACTCGATATGACTCGATCTTCCCATAGGTAGAGTCGTATTATTTTTGTTATAGGCTGTAGTGGACGCTTAAAATCTGGTGGCGTTTTAGCTATCCGTCACTTTTAATCAACTTAAGAAGGGCATATTTTCAATTTGTTGCGTTTTTACAAGAAATACAATAATACAGGTAAACTTAAAGAACAAAACCCTATCTAGATACAAAATTTCATCCAAAACCTTGGAGCTGTTCCAAGATACACGAAATAAATAAATATACGTGATTGGCCTAATAGCTCCGTTGGTAGTAGCTCTGCCTTCTGCGCTGTAGGTCGTGAGTTTGATTCCCACCCAAGCATTTGTGTGCGAACATAAGTGTTTGATCTGTGTCTGGATAGTATTATGTAATTTATAATAATATAATATATAATAATAATAATAAATATTCATGGACATTTCACACAACGCCATATAGCCCCAAACTAAGCATAGCTTGTAATATGGGAAGTAGATAACTGATAAAATACATATAGCACTTTTTTTTTTGTAAATACATACTTATAATATATATAATATGTATTTACAAAAAAAAGTTTAATCTCACCTTGCGTTGACAATGCCAGTAAATATAATTTATTTATACAACGGGCGACAGAAATTATCAACTTCAACGGGTGGACAAAACTTCTCCATTAAAGTAAGGCACTCGCTCCATTGTCTGAGTAGAGCATTGTTGATAAGTTTTGATTTAGGTTAAGTTAAAATCTAAATTAAAATTTTGCAACACAATAGAATACGTTTGGGCATTTCTTTTGTTACAAAATCTTATATTTAATGGCGTTTCAAGTTACGTTTGAGTTTAAAAATATCGACTTGAAAATAGGTGTAGGTCCTCAATTCAGCTGTATGTTTTTTTTTTTATTTATTTCACCTGAATATGAACCGATTTAAATGATCTATTTTTTATTTTGATGGAAATATTATTGAAAAATTCTTTATTCGACTTTTAAGTCAGTCTCTTAATTGAAGGAACACCATATCTACAAAGTCATATGTGGTTATTAACCGTCTGGGTTCGAAGTGAAACCCACTTACCCGGTTTGTGTCCGTACCAGCCTCTAATGTTCCCACTGCAGGGACACCGGCCTACTCTCGATAATTGAGAGTGAATGGGCTCTGATCTACCACGGGAGCCCAATCCGGATTGGTAGATGTCACATGTCGACGAATTTTTGATTCTAAGACGTGCCGGTTTCCTCACAATGTTTTCCGTCACCGTTTCGAGAACGTGGTATTGCGCACATAAATTTTTCAAGTGAAAAAACTCATTGGTGCACGTGTGGGTTTGAACCAGCGACCTTCAGATTGAAAGTCGGCGTCTGTTCCCCTGAGCCACCACGCTCTCCGGTTTGTGTACTGTGTGATAAGTACCAATAATTGCAGTTCATTAGTAGTTAGAACATGCAATGGTGGGTGTTGGGTGCCGTGTCGAAGAACATTCTCACGACAAGCTGATATCGATTGGGCGTAACCTTTACACCTGAGCCCTGTCACTCGAGGCACGATCATAGGTACCTTACGTTGTATATACGAGTATATTAACGAGTACAGATTTTTTACATCACTGATTTTAGCTTGAGAGTTGTAGTTAGATTCGTCTTAATAATGAGAGTGAGACTGGCGATATCAAGATTATAAAAATGGACAATTTTCGGCGTCATATTATTTGTGTCTTCAAAAAATTATTATAGTGGTATCCAATATACTGGGTTTTATAACTGGCTTACAAAAATGAGCCCCTTGGTAGCACCCAGTGGGTACTCATTTACGGACGCGAGGCGTCAGAGATCGTACGGGATTGAATATGTATTATATGTACGAGTATATATTTTCTAGTAATCTGGTTCCTACAGTACTAGTTAAGCTATTCTTGACTCTGGCGCTGTATGAAATGTTCATGAATATTTATTAAGTCGAGGTTGCGACATTTCACGCCTTTTTATCGCTTGGTGTTATGTAAAATACAGAGTTTATATATCTATCATCTTACAAACTCATAATCTTGCAATAGGACTCCTGTCTCGCAGGTGGTATAGACTAACGCAAGACACATTGGATCAGAAAAAATAATACTTAATTCAGAGCTAGTCCAGTACCAGTTATTATATAACTTTTGATTGATTCAATTTCTATCATATTCAATATAAAATCCATAATATGAAAAACGTCGAGTGGCAGATGAAGTTTTCGTAGAATACCGCCACAGACAGGACTTTTTTATTGAAACATCATTTACAAAATATTGGAATTATATTGGAATCGTTTCATTCCACCTATAGGTAAACATCTTAGTAATCACATTTATGTATTAAACATAAATCGTAGCCTTGTGGCACGTTATATGCTCATGAATATGTTTACTTGTGTGTGTGAAATTTGACGTGTCCAAACGATACTTTCGATCTAAACAAAATGAGTTTGAGTTTCAATTTGAGTAGTAATCCTTTTATTCAAAGCGAGAGAGAGTAAAAACTCTAAATATCTACGATGAAGAGTAATTCGAATACATGATGAACGATGAATAATGTTATTGCTATACTCGATCAATTTAGCTCCGTAACAGACAGACAATCCATAAATAATAACATACGTGGTTAGCATTCTTCGAATATTCATCTGAATAAATGGCATATTGGTCTATAAATTTTAAAACTATCATGGTTATGTACATTGTTATTCGAGTAACCGAGATATTTACCATAATTTGTGAGTTTTGTTGACTCCCATTATTTCGACGCAGTTTCATGCGTCATGATCCCGGACAAACTGAAGTCTTTGCGAGGTAGGGTGTGCAAATCAATATCGGGATCACAAATCATGGTAAATATGTCGGTAACTCGAATAATATAATCGAATACCCATTGGTCTGTATTTCTAGGTATTAATCTTGTCTAATATATATTCGAATACTTCCTGTTCTTGCTACATTGCCTACATTTTTGGCAAGGCCTGACACAAACACGATCGAAAATTTAAGAAAAAATGATATTCTGCAAAGGTGCTTTTTAGATCATCTAAAGATAGAAATCCGCAAAGTAATGTCCATCAATTGGATTGAGTTCATCAATTATCGTGCTCTAGCTTTTCGCTCGCATTTTGTCAATCAATTTATTTCCGAATATTCTATGTGCTTTTCTGTTACGATTTATTTATTAACTTTCATAATTAGAACGGCTAAACCATTTATTCTAATATATACTTTAAAACCTAAAAATTGTATATAGGTATGCAATTATCATTAAATATACATTATTAATTAAACAAGATAATTACAAAAGACGCTTAAATAGGTGATTAAGTTATAAGAACCAATTAATAAATTTTATCTTTTCACAGGCACAGATTAAATCATGTTTGTAGTGCTCAACATATTTTTATTGATTGTCAGACCCCAGCAAATTCGTACTAAATATTAAATCACCGCATATACAGATCCCAAAAGAGTAATATTGTTTGTTATTCATTAAAACTGGCTATTGTTCGTCGCAACTTGATCGAGGCGGTTGTGAAAATCTGAAACGGCAGGTAAAATAATGGAACGTGGGCGAATTTATTCACCCGTTCCCAAAGAGTAACTGGTTGCGCGAGTTGGGCTTTTTGTTGGTTTTACCGCAAGTTATTCTGAAACATTTGCGTTTTTAGGTAGAAATATTTTATGTATATTTCGTGCGGGATGAAAATATTCAAATTCAAATAACGAGAACCTCTATCATGTATGTGTAAAAACGAATGTTGTAATTCTTTAGCTACGAAGCATTTAATATTATTCCAGTTTTTGCAAGCCTGTGTTGCATAACATTCCGGTCTCAATGTAAGAAATTTCAATTATATCAGTAACCTGGTTTTCATTTGAAAACATTCGTCCATTTAAACACCAAACATTTAACTAGCTGTTGCCCATAACTGTTGCTGTAGTGTCAACATTAAAAGTGAGACAACCGATTTCGCTAAAACTTTCATAAGTGAAAATTTCAGCCAAATCGGTTCAGTATACACACGCCTTCGAATTTTTAGTTCTAGGACATGCCAGCTTCTTGAAAGCGTGATATTGCGCACATTCATTTTTAAACAAAAATATCGTTATTGCACCGCTGGATTTTAACTAGCTAGTCTGCACCCCTAGGCAACCACGCTGCCTTCGAAGCGAGGGGTCCCGGGTTCGATTCCCGGCCGGGGCATACTTTGTGTGGTGAGCATGAAGTTTGTTCTCGGGTCTTGGGTGTTTGTCTTGTGTTTCTGTGTTTGTCCATGCCATCTGCGACACAGGGAATCCTAGTGCAGAGGTATGAGTGTGTAAACGTAATATATATAAAATAATTAAGTTATATTAGGATTAGACGGGATTCGTACTGAGTAGCCATTAATGGATTTGCCAAACATAATATGATTTAAAATACAAATGACCTTGCCTTAAAGAAATTGACCACAAGACCACAGAAAGCCGTTAACACCCCTCTTTCTAGATGAGGGTCATAAAACCTATAGCTTTAAAGAGAGTAAAAAACGGCATTCAAAAAAAAAATCTTTTACTGTTGTCCCAATATCTGCTTGGTGAACAATCTTCCATTATAAAGAGAACTCAGTTTTCTCTCCAAAATCCCTATTTCAATATAAGTACATCAATCTAAATTAACAAGTACTAAATTTCACGAAAATATGAAAACCGCTGACTTCCTGTAATAATAATAACAATAAGCTGATTATCTTCAAACGTTACATAAATCATAGCTAAGAACCATCTCGATTACGTCAACTTTCAAACAGAAAATACCGCATCAAAATTGGTCCATTCGTTTGGGAGCTAAGATGCCACAGACACACAGACACACGCTACAAACTTCATCATGACCAATTATCTTTTTCGTAAACAAAAGTAACAATACTTCCGGTATTTAATTCCAAATTATTCAATTAGACAAGGTCCTAATTAAAAGGTGACTCTACCACTTTTCAGAGACGTGACTCGGGGGTGAAAATGGGTTTTAATTAAATTTAGCTGTATCGTCGGAGGAGACGGGAGAAATTCATTAGAAGAACTTTATTAGGTTTGGTACAGCCTTGTCTCGTTAAATTATAGAAAACTAAAGAGTTTCATGATGAAAAATCTTAATTTTGAAAAGTTGGGTTTGTGCGAACTCTTATAACTCGAGAATGGTTGGACCGATTTTCATGATTGTTGGGTGTTTGTCTCCATCTCGAATAGCAGAATTACATTAAAAACATTGGAAATTTGACGAAAAAATACAATAAATTTATCCCCGTATTCTCACGAGAACGGGAACTTTGCGGGAGAAACAGCGGGCGCAGCTAGTATCATTATAAATGTCAATAAAACAGTAATGCGACTCAGTATAATCACCCATCCACCTACCGACTGGGCGGCAAGTAGCTTAACTTAGTCGTTCTGTAAAGAACATGTAGGAGAGCTACGCCACGCGCGCTTCAACAATATATTGTATTCTGTGGACTGACAAAGGATTCAATAACGTAGTCGTAGTGCTGTTATTTATAGGCGGTGGTAACCACTTTAAACGAGGTAAGCCATCGGCTGTTCCATTCGCATTCATCGCATGAAAAATATAATCACACTTCATAGACTATCAAATAAAATATCTATAATATAATACTCTTTCCGTGTCTGCAAAGGGATGAAACATCCCCTCCAAAAAGAAAAATATAGAAACATCCCTAATGTTGAGACAACGAGCACAAAAAACATTTCAATGTCCCTTATAAACAATGCACTACCCCTCACCCATCATATTTTATGCGAAAAGGGTGTTTTTGTATTAAATTACATCCCTGAAGGATTACCCCTTTTTAGGGTTGACAGGGTCAGAAATAATGTATCTAGTATTTCGAAGGCTCCGTAGCTAAGTTGTTAGTAACCCTGCTATCGAAATGGCCTGAGTCCAATCTCCAAACATTTTGTGATGAGCATATGGTATCTTCTCGGCTCCATTTAAATTCCACGCAGACGAAGTCGCGGGGAACAGCTAGTTTACAAAATAAAAATGCTTTATAAATAATCAGGTTTCCATAGTACAAGCTAGGCTTAGTTTAGGGCTAGATGGCGCTGTGTGAATTGTCCATGAATATTCATTTATTTATATTTTGTCTCTCGCTTGGTTGGAACGGGAAATAATCTTAGCAAGATCACCATAAAACATGCCAAATTCGACATAAATTCGACGACGAAAATACTTTCTTTTGACAACCCTATCTCAGAGTTGACGATACTCCAAGATTTTATTATATTTCAGACGTAAACAGGCTTATACACTTTGTTATTAATTTTAACTTCATTATTTTCCGTCTTTTATGTGTATTTAGAAGACATTTCGAAATGTCTTAGATTAAAGTGAATCACAATCGAAGCGTTCATGGTAGCTTAGCTGGTCTTTACAGATCATAATAAGTTAAGCAACTTTCGGCCGGGTCAGAAGTTGGATGGGTGACCATTTAGTGGCATTTGAACTGAGCGCTTCCATGTTCCAGAGGGCACGTTAAGATGTCGGTCCCGGCTGTACTCGTTAAGCCATGTCGAAGGCCTTCGGGCGGCTTGAAAACTTCGACACCAGAGCTGGAGTAATTGGAGTAATCATATTGACCACGTATGCAACAAATTAAGAGCTGTTTTGGCTAATTTTTATATAGTTAAATACAAAATACCATACTCAATATTGATAAACATGTACAAATCACTCGCAGAAAGCCTTATTCTTTATGGGCTCAGTAGTTATGGTCGTACTTTCAAAACGTACTTAGATAGAATTTATAACCTTCAAACTCGTATAATTAAATCAATTGTTCCTAAAAAAATCCGTTGTAAACATAAAAATGACCCTAATAGTTTATTTAAATTTTGCAACGTCATTCCAGTTCAAGAAAAAGTAAAAATGCAGTTATTAATTGAAAATTATTTTATGCAGGAAAATTATAGAACTCACAAAATTTATACCAGACAAATAAAACAAAACAAGCTTCTAATTACAACAGCAAAAAACTTTTATGGCGAAAGAACAACAGATTACATCACACCGAGACTAAAAAATGCTATTCCTGCGGATATTAGAAATCAAATCACATCACAAAATTTAAAAGATAATATTAACAAAATATTTGGCTTATAAAATCACTGTATATATATATTATACTTAACACATCATATATATATATTGTAACTAAGAAACCATCCTCATACTATAGGTTGATAAAGTGTATTATATATTGTATTACACACGCATTAATCACTTGTAAATACGTGAACACCCAGTATTTAGATTAGTGCAAGTTGACGGTACCGCCTATGCAGAGATAAGGAGTGAATCGAGAGCTGACCGCGCGCTAATTGTCTTCAATGATATGCGTCGACCTTTGTATAATAACTTTTTATTTATTACTTAGTTATTTAAGCCTAACCTTCTGATGTTTTAAGGTATGGTTATTTATTCTAGATATAACTTTTTACTATGTCTAGAGGATTGTATGCACTCAGGACAAACCCGTTAGGGCTTTTTGAGTGTTTATTGTTCTATTCTGTACTAAACTTGTATTTTTTCAATAAAAAAAAAAAGCTGGCCACTTGCTCACACGAAAGAAAAAGAAATTATGCGACTTGAATCTTCACTCTCAAAGCCCATTCACTCTCAATTATCGGGAGTAGGCCGGTGTCTTTGTAGTGGAAACATTAGAGGCTGGTAAATTCAGCGGTGTTTTAAATAATTACCCTTTTCAGATTTTCGTTCGTGAGCATATATAGTCACTTTTCATGTTTTAGCTAGTCCCATTTGTTAATCCAGGGTATGTGCTAACTTTATAACAAATTTCATCCAAATGCGCTTAGCTGTTGAGGTGTCAAATAACAAACATACATACCAAACATTCGCATTAAAATTATAACGATGTCCAATCACATCCGGTTTGCGTCCACCAACCACTGACATTTACATTTCTGAAATATTCACAGTGTATGCTTCAATAAATCGTGTACATTTCAGTTTCCGATCTCACCACTTCCACTGGGCAGCGTGGATCGAAGCTTCCGGTCAGCGGTTACGGCTCAGGTGACCGGAAACGCGCTAACAAGCCATTGTGCCTATCTTACCGCTCTGACGAAGGCTTATAATCACTCATTCAAATGAAGAGTTGTTTTGCCCAATAGATGGCGTGAGGGTAGTTGTGAATAAATCTTGTCTTATCTTAATATATATAAATTACGTGGCACGATGTTTGTCCGCGATGGACTCCTAAACTACTTAACCGATTTTAATCAAATTTGTACAGTGTGCAGTTTGATCCAACTTGAAAGATATTATCATTTCAATTTATGATCGCAATATTATCATATGACAAAAACGTTAGCCACAGCAACGCGTGGCCGGGTCAGCTAGTTTTATTATAAACGAGAAATTATTGTACATATATTTATTTATTTCGCGTATCTCGGAAATGGCTGTAACGATTGGGATGAACTTTTGTGTTTAGATAGGGTTTTGACGTTTTTTCATAATAAATTATGCTGACAATTTTATGAAGCGCTATAATATATAATATTATATCGTAAATCCGAACATATTCATATCAAAAAAATTATGTATTTATTGTGTTAATCAATATGTAATTCGTAATGAAATAAAACCCAGACTCAGACAATAAATTTCTAATTCTTCTTTCTTCTTCTAAACAAAAATTACTCCTTTTATCATCAGTTATCTGCCAGGGAAACCGTCGAAATCAGTCCAGCTATTCAGAAATTAGCCGTAACAAACAGACATAGGTTAATTAATTTTTTTTTTTGTGTATATGTAATTTATCTAATACAACATTTTTAAAAGCTTTAGAGACGCGAAAAGCAGAACGTTTTTATGAATAATGCTATCTTATAGAAAAGTCTAGAGTAATTTCTGAAACTAATTAGTATTCCATTCAACCTTGAAAATAAACTATCAAGCTTTTATACCATTTAATTAATGAAAACAAAAATCTAGGTTTCACAAATTTTCGTAAAAATTTATCTAGGGAATGCTAGACTTTAATATGTACCCTAGACGTCTAGGTCTAGGATAAATACTTGTGTTGAGTGGGAATCGATCCCACGACCCTCGCCCATGACAACAGTAATGCTCGCGGCTCAGTATGAGATTCAAATCTTTACTGAGTCGCATTTGACTGACCTCAAAGCTCAGTTGGTAATAGCTCTGCCTTCTGCGTTTCCCACCCAGGACAAACATGTGTGTGTGAACATAAATGTTTGTTCTGTGTCTGGATATTAATATGTATTATAAGTATGTATTTACAAAAAAAGTACTATATGTATTCTATCAGTTATTTAGTTATTGTGAAAATGTATGAAAACCAGAAAACTCAATCAGAATATTCGAGAAATAAGAAGAGATACCGCTAAAATCTTTCGAACATCAATCAGTCATTCACGACAATAACGACAATACATAAATCGTCATACAGACATAAAAAATTGACGAGCGATGCCTGTAACATCTGCCATCAAGATACGTAGTAAATAATTCAGTTAAAACCCAATGGGACGATTTCACTGGGAAAATACAGACGCCTCATATTTATACTTACAGTGACGCTGAAATGTTTATTTACTGGCTCACTAAATTTGGTAGTAGCTTTGTCTTCTGCACTTTAGGTCGTGGGTTGGATTCCTGCTCAGTTCGAACATTTAGTTCATGAATGTATTATACACAAATGGAATATATAAATCCTCTATCCGTAATTCGGTTCTCACAGTACTAGCTATGCTTAGTTTTGGCACTGTGTGGAATGTCCATGAGTATTCGGTATGATATGCTACTTGCTGCGCCCTCGGTGTTAACCGCTGTTTTCCGGGATTAAAATTAGTCTATGTGTTAATCCAGGATATAAGTTATCCTGGTACCAAATTTCATCCAAATCCGTTGAGTCATTTGATCGTGAAGGTGGAACAAACATACACACACACATACATACAATCCTTCTCCTTTATAATATAAGTAAGATAAATGTCTGTCTGCTACAACATAAGTCATATTATTGTTGTTATGGGCGGAGGTACCCATTTAACATAAGGTGGGCCTACGGCTCGTAACTCATTAAAAAACAAAAATATTAACAACAAGAATTTAGTATGTAGATAGACTGCAATAGCTGGTCCCTTTTTCATTAGGGTACGAACCCAATCTAAAGGAAACAACATATTCGCGTCATGACCAAATTGTCTATACATTTTTTATGTGTAAGGGAATGAGTATGTCGACTACCTGAAGTCAAGCGGTACATTTTTAACCCCCAACGAAAAAGAGGGGTGTTATTAGTTAGTAGTGGGTATCTGTTGGCATCGCAACTCCCTTTTTTTTTTTTTTTTTCTTGGGGAAATGCACTCGCATACCGCCCTGCCACGGGGAGACAGAGCGGTTATGTGGGACTAGACCCACTAAAACCCCACGGTGTCCTCCTCTGCCGCTTAGTGGCGGGAACACGGGAACGTTTTGACACACATCCGCGAACCCGCCGCGGCTGTCCGTTTCCGGACCCATCTCCTTTGGCATCTAGTGCCACTCCTCTGTTTGCGACACGCCAGGACACGTGGCGTGTCGCATCCTCCTCGGGGACCAGGTCAGCGAAAGGGCGTCAGACGACCCCGTGTCTAGACGCCCTAGGTCCCCCTGCGACGGGTCAGATCTGTGGCCCCGTCACCTGCCACTACGGCCGCAGAGGATAGGGAGAGCGGCGCCTAGCAAAACCGACACTCCTCTTCCCCTGCGGCCCCACCGCGTCCGCCATCTAGCGGTGGCGACCCCGTCGTGGCCGCGGAAGGTAGGGAGAGCGGCGCACCGCTATACCGGCACTCCTCTCCCGCCGCGGCCCCTAACCTTCAGCTGCGGTGCTGCCCATACAGCACCGCAGCCCGCCTCAGTTGCGGTGCCCCCCATAAGGCACCGCCACCTACTGTGCCGCTCCTATTCGGCTTGGAGGCAAAGCCTAAAGGAGCGGCCCTCCCGGGTTCCTCTTAGCTTCACCGTGGGGGACCAGGCCACGGTTACTAAGCCCCCCCGCCCCGACAATGCGGGAACCCACGGGGGGGATCGCAACTCCGTAACGAATGGACCAATTTTGATGCGGTTTATTCTGTTTCTTAACTATAATTTATGAAGGAGAAAAAGTCGTCGTTGCGGTATTAAAGTCGGTCTTACAAATCAGTCACTTATGTTCATCCATGTCACTGGAGTGATTGCCAATATGGACTTTAATAATAGAGTTTTTCTTTAGGAACTTTAACCCTTAGGAAAGTAAAATAGAAATATAAATGTATTTTATTATCTCGGACGTTTTATTACGAGACCATTGCATTTATTTACATCAAACGTAAACTACAGTATATCAGCTTGTGTGTTCTCAGAAGATTATGTTTGAAGTACGGACGTGGGCCAATTGGCATCAATACCTAATTCTATTTTGTATTCTGTTATTTCGTACAGAATATCTTGTTCTAGTTTTCTGTTCTACAAAGAATAAGAATAAGTTCATTTAACCAAATATGTATGCAAGAAACAAAATATGTATGCTTACATTATTTAAAGTTATACAAACAAACAAATGTTAACATTTTTTAACTTAAAAATTGACGGTAGGTAGGCATACAGTCAGAGAAAACATTACCTCCCGTGCTAGTAGAAAGTGTGTTACGGCAAAGTAACGATTCGTCAATTTTTAAGATAAAAAATGTTAACATTTGTTTGTTTGTTCTCAGAAGATTATGTTTGAAGTACGCACGTGAGCCAATTGGCATCAATACCTAATTCTATTTTGTATTCTGTTATTTCGTACAGAATATCTTGTTCTAGTTTTCTGTTCTACAAAGGATTCCATTGTTATCTGTATAAGCTTGTTTAGAACAATGTTGTTTTAAGATTACACTGGACTTAAAGTGTGCAAAAGCTTTTGTGTAAGATATTGAGAAAATGAAAAATTATAAAAAAAATATTGTCATACTACAATTGGAGATACATTTATTTATATTATTTTAGTAGGTACGTCTATTATTCAAAAACATATATTATCAGTCCATTGATTAACTAAAATTTAGTTATTCCTTTAGGTCTCAAGTTTTGTTTGGACGTGTCAAAATTTCCACGCACGAGTAAACATATTCGTGAGCATATAACGTGTCGCAGGAGCTTCTAAAGCACATTACATGCACACAGACATGTCAAATTACTGTTCATATGCGTGTTTTATTAATTTTTGATGTTAATTTCATTTCATAAATTTTCATCAATGGTTCATATATAAGTTGGACATACCTAATGCAACACTCTGTTTTGTGAAAAACCTAAAGTAAAGTCTTAAATTATCGTAGAAACAAAGACGATACCACAAATCTTACTTATATTATAAAGGCGAAAGTTTGTATGTGTGTGTATGTTGGTTCCACCTTCACGCTCAAACAGCTCAACGAATTTGGATGCAATTTGGTACCAGGATAGCTTTGGGAGCAGAGTGCAATTTGGTACCAGTTACCTATATAGTTATATAGTTGATAACAAATCCAAATCCGTTCAACTGTTGATGCGTGAAGGAGTTACAAACATACATAAACACAATCTTCCGCATATATAATAGTATGATGATAAATATTTTATAAACTTCTTAAAACCTCAATAGATAATTAACAATTCTTTGCTGGTGCTCTGAAATCTTTTTACCTAAAACCTTTAAATAATTATGTTACGAGAAAACTTAAGTTGGTTCTAACTCCAATAAACCTGATGCTTACAAGAATATAAAAGTAAACTGATAAAAACTAATCTCGTAAACAGTCTTTATGAGTTTTATTATCTGTAGGCGTCCAAAGTAATTACAAGATACAGAGACATAATAACCAAGCTGCTGAGAAAATACTCTTTCAAACTCATATTCTAACTTTAGGATTTCCTATGTCGCAGGTGTCATGGACTCACACAATTACGCAACACATC
This sequence comes from Aplocera efformata, assembly GCA_921293045.1. NCBI lineage: Eukaryota > Metazoa > Arthropoda > Insecta > Lepidoptera > Geometridae > Aplocera > Aplocera efformata. The sequence goes on from OV121057.1 coordinate 9,291,520, forward strand.
TAATAATGATACTTCACTTGGGGTGTATTCGGGTATTTGCCGTATTTTCTCAAATACACTTAGCAGCAGTAGAGCTTGTGCTAAGTTCTTCCGGAGAAGTAACTATTTCTATTATATATTATACAAATGCTTGTCCTGACTGGAAATCGAAGCCATGACGCAGAAGGCAGATGAACTGTGGGCAGTCACAGAAATAAGTAATGAAGATTTTTCATTATATTCTTATTCAAAATTTATCATAAGTTTGAATTCATTTCTGAATTTTGAGCACGTAAGGTAGTCATTTAAGTTAAAGCTCAAAGCGTTGGACATTTATTCACACACTTGATATTTACTTAAACGCTTGATATATACTTAAACGCTTGATATATACTTAAACGCTTGATATATACTTAAACGCTTGATATATACTTAAACGCTTGGTATTTACTTAAACGCTTGATATATACTTAAACGCTTGGTATTTACTTAAACGCTTGATATTTACTTAAAAACTTGATATATACTTAAAGACTTGATATTTACTTAAAACTTGATATATACTTAAACGCTTGATATTTACTTAAAAACTTGATATATACTTAAACGCTTGATATATATTTAAACGCTTGATATTTACTTAAACGTTCGATATATACTTAAACGCTTGATATATACTTAAACGCTTGATATATATTTAAACGCTTGATATTTACTTAAACGTTCGATATATACTTAAACGCTTGATATATACTTAAACGCTTGATATATACTTAAACGTTTGATATATACTTAAACGCTTGATATTTACTTAAACGTTCGATATATACTTAAACGCTTGATATTTACTTAAACGTTTGATATATACTTAAAAACTTGATATATACTTAAACGCTTGATATATACTTAAACGCTTGATATTAACATAAACGCTTGATATTTTCGCTTAGCCCAGCCCATTATGAATGTGAATAGAGACTGTTCACATTCATTATGACTAAGTCGTAACTAGCTCGAAATAGGTATCTAGGTCCTAACGGCGCACTAAAGTACTATAATCGGCTGGTAGGTCGTCAGATTCACCTTAGATTACTTACATTATATTGCGCATTAAATCACATAGTAAGTGCCCTTATGTGACCCGTATATAAAGTCTATTAAAAGTACAAGTTATGCTCAGTTTGAGTTCACGCTGTGTGAAATATCCATGAATATTTATTTATTTATATAAAAACTAGCGACCCGCCCCGGCTTCGCACGGTTAGTAGAGCATATGTCGTATCAGAAAGTACCCGTGCGAAGCCGGGGTGAGTTGCTAGTGTATTTACATATAAACCTTCCTCTTGAATCACTCTATCTATTAAAAAAAACCGCATCAAAATCCGTTGCGTAGTTTTAAAGATTTAAGCATACATAGGGATATACAACCAATTATAAATTTTATTTCGTACATAAATATTAAGTAATGTAATTACAGTTACGTTAAGTTGGTTAACAGATTGTTAAGTTAACGTCTGTTGCGAACACGCCTGAGGGGGTAGACCCATATCTTCTTGTTTTCAATAACATCATTGGATTCAGGGCAGTGGGCCAAGGGCGGGCGTCATTAAAGAATTGCTACGAATTTTGGTGGAAGTTAATAACTTGGTTGTACCTCGTATGCTGAATACAAATCAATTTATCGTTTCCGTAGCGTAGATGTAAGGAGCCCTGCCACCGAAACGAGAAGCTCTGGGTTCAATCCCCAGTGACGCAAAAATGCCTTTTTTTTGAGATGGGTATGATACGTCTCATGCGCATGTGATTTCACCGGCACCCACACCCTTCCACCGGAACACAGTAATGCAAGCACTACTGCTTGGCAGCAGATTCCAGGTGCTCCTCTTTTTGGGTTGGGGGTTAAAAATCACTTGAATCGAAGACAGTATGTCTTTTTTCAGATATATTAAGTTAAAAAAATACTGTAACAAAATAAGATGTCTCGCTTTTCAGTTGAAAACGTCGAGATCTTCAACTCCATTTTCACAATCATTTCTGAAAAGTGTCTAAAAGCAGAGCTCTAAAAATGTGCGCGAAATGTTGAAATTGTCGGTCCAACTTTTGCAATCATATTGAAATAAAATACGGACACGACACGACCGACACCTTTCTAGGATTTCACAAAGCCGGAGAAATAATGGAATTTTCGCCGAAAAAGCGAAAATGTAAGCAACATTTCCACAATAAGGTGAGGAAAATATTTTTTTAAGTTACGGAACAAAGTAAAATCCGTTCCGTAGAATTCCATTTTATATTTTATAGTCTTTGTTTTATGATAGTGAGTCATACCTTGCTGTTTCTTTAACTTTATTACAGTTACAATACTACTTTAAGATTATTATGGCCATTCTGTTAATATATTTTATGATTTAATGAACTTTTCATATAGTGCCAAATTGTATTTAATTGTATTAATTGTACCCTTACAATCCGACCTTTTTTGGGTACGGAAACCGGTAGGTACTAGGTGAAGGGTACCCAAGAGAGGGTTGTATATGGTTGAACTACCGCTAAACTAAATTACAAGAATGCTTGATCTTGTAATGTATAATTATTTTAAAAATAAGTGACGTTTTGAAGAATTGTTATTATATATAAATGGAATTAGAGATTTTTTACTTTAACAAAGGATATGTTTTAACCCCATGTTCTAACAATAAAAATCAATGGCACAGAAGCCTCTGCGTGCTAGTTAGAATTGCATTGAAATCTTGGTAACATACATTGGTATCTTAATGTCTTGTGCATATGATTTGTCTTTTAACTGGAACATAATGCAAGTGCGAGTTACTGGCGCGAGCTTCTTGCACGGCTAGAAACAGACACTGTACAGAAACACACTAGATCCACGCACGTTAATAATAAAATATCCTATATTCGGATTTCTTATAAATTTAACTTATAAAATTATGAATCATAAAATAATATTCACAGATACAAAACTTACTAATAAATGCATTTATAATGAGACATTTTAATGCGGTGAAGTGACAGAACCAGTACATGATATGATAACCAGCCTTGCCATTACGTTACTGGTGTAATTCAGTTTATCTCCTAAGTAGACCCAAAACACATCGTAATGCACCCATAATTCTGAAACGTGACAAGATGTCTCGATTTCGTAGCGCGTTACCTACTATATATCGACTGACTAATCCTACATTCATCAAAGCATAAACTGGCATATACTACTCACATCGTGTACAAGCGCTGTTAGCTTTGAAGGCAGGCATTAATTAAGATTGAGTTTGCACATGGAGGTATTTGCATCTCGGTTACGTCAGCAGGTCTGCAGCTCACGAACCGGGATAACTGATTAATCACGTTGTTGGAGCCATGTCTTGGATGGCTTTAGCAACGTGTAGGTATTCTACTTCATTCTGCTACATTCGTAATTATTTATGTCTCACATCGTCTCATTTATTTCATTTATAGAGTGAATAAAATACAGGATTATATGAAATTTATATTTATAACAATACTAGCTGCGTTCGCGATTAATAAGTCACATTAAACGATGGAGATAAAATTGACAGATGTTGCGGCTTTTGGAAGTCAAAAAATTTGTTCACTTTTTGGGGATAAAAAGTTGCCTAGATTATGGGCTATCTTTTTAACAAATTTCATCCATTTCGACCGTTGAGACGTAAAGGAATACCAAAAACATACAGACAAACATTCGTTTGTAACATTTATCAAAGCTATTTCTAACAGGATTGATTTAAAAATAGATAAAATCCCACTTCTATTGTTTCACTATCGGAACACGCCTAAAATTCAGATTGAATTAACAAAAATTTTAATTCGTTCCGGTTCTTCAAAATTTTTGCATTTATTAAAAAAGGGTAAAGAGAACGCATATATTAACAGCCAAACCCTATAATCTAAACATTACTAGAGATCCATTGTTATAGTGACATAAATATCCGTCAAAAAGGTCTATACATAATATGTAAGTTGATTATAGGGTTTGACTGTAAACCTACATCGTCCACCTATCTGCCTTTTACGAGTATAACCGCAGCGAAGACAAAACAATTTAACCACAACAATTGATCTTCGAAACTAATTGAATCACTGGACCTAGATATTGTTTTAGAACCTAGGCTTAACCGAAGCCAAAGTGCACAAATAGGTATTGATCGACCTAGATTATAGACTTGAGGTGAAACATTTAGCCGATGTAAGTGTATTTTACAGCAGAAGGAAAAAATCGGTCTTTAATTTATAAAATTTTTAAGATTCCGCAGTCAAATAAACATTATAGTTAAGACTACAATCTCTATATCTATCTATCTGCCTGTCTCACCTAAAGTAATGTATCTTTTCTGCTGTAATAACACTTACTATGTGACATATACTTACGAATCTGTCATGTTCGCAAAAAGAAAGTAATCTTTCCATTAGGGGTCTCTTGCTTGTTCCCCATGGAGGGTCGGATAGGGCTTGAAGCGCTAAACTTAGTTATAAGAACTTATTTTAGAAAAAGATTCAATTTTATTTAATGAATTCTACGAAATTAAAGTATTATAACTTTGTCTTTGAATTTGTTTGATGCGCGAGTAAAATTGGACGCAACCAAATAATATTTGAGATTTAAACGAATGGTTTGTTCCTTAGTATTCCTTATTGTTGAATAAAATAAATTGAAAGCTTTTCACACAGCTCAATAGCGTAGTTGGGAGTAGCCCTGCTCTCGAAACGAGAGGTTCTGAGTTCGATTCCTGGCGTGGGCACACTTTGTGTGCTGAGCATGACATTTGTTCTCAGGTCATGCGTATTTAGTGTGGTGTGATAAAACATAAAAATATCTAGAGAATAAATGCAATTAGTAACCTCTTTCAACATCTAAATGTCAAGATATATGAATAGTTTCGATAACATTGTCGACACGAAGAGTTAAGTAATTATTTACATTAAAATGACGTAATACCGGAGTCCCTACGATACGGCTAAAAGCCTTCGTCCCCAGGGACGTCCTTTGTACATTTCAGTTACAATTTAGAGGGAAAGGGTTTTGAGTAGCCTGGGAAAACCCTCTCTTTTGGTTCAGGATATTTTCACTACAAAACCGGTTGATAAAACGAGCTAACCTTAGAAATTACAGATCTTAGGTAGAATTTATGAAATGTCGACTTCAAGATTCTTTGAATTCAATGGAAATTTCTAAATAAGTACAAATTAATAATTTTCTTTTATTTTGTTGCTGCTATTATTTTGTAACCATGTTAAATGTTATCTCGTGCCAATTGTTAAAATAAGCGTTTCATTTATTCACAATACACATAGATGCAATTTAAAATTGATAAAAATAATTGACGTTACTTTAATCTACTTTAATGTAGGTTATATTTTTTGTCAAATTAGTAATATTGACTTTTAAAAAGGAATCATCAAAATTGATTCTTAATCCGCGAATATTTGAAAAACTTTAATTAATAAATTACGTGATTGTAATAATTATTATAAGTGAAGTGTTTTTTGAACAACTACAAATAAGAATTTGACAGGAATTTATAGGTAAATAAAATTTCACCCAAAAATTAAACATTCATAACTATTAAAATAAACGAGTTAACAATTATTGTTCTTTAATTTCTCTGAAGGTCTTCAGAGAAAAAGATAAAAGTTGTTGTAATTTTATATCCAAATGTAATTTTCTCATTCTGTCTGTAGGAATTTATAAAAGTTGTAATTTTAATATCAATTCTAATTTTATAATTCTGTCTGTGGGAATTAGGGAATCATTTCACTGAGGGAAAGTGTTAGACTAGTATTCGTGAGAAAAAAATGGTCGTGAGGAGATTACCACTTAACACGTCTACATTCCCACGATAGTGTAAGGTGAACAGAAGCTCATTGATGCTCTGCCTAAACCTTTGGGTGAGTAAGCGTGTATTTATTGATGTAATTGCGTTAAAATACTAGATGGCGTTAGGATACTATTAATCCTACATCGCGCAAGTGACGCGTTCGATAGTTTGAGCTTATATAGAACTGTCGAACCGCGGGCACTGAACACACCACCAGCCCAGTGGAAGATTTTCCCTTTTCTTGAAGAAAGGAGAGGAGAAGTGGTTCTCCAAACACCGCATGTCACATCTACGGTTCCACGGTTACTTGACAAAACTCCCCAATAAGTCACTTTTCTCTATCTGCTTAACACTTTGAAGAAAAAGGTCTGAAACGATATATACCCAGGTATATAGGTATGAATATTCTCAGAGCCCGTAGAAGAAATTTAATAAAAGTTCAGTATTACCCCGGGAAAACTTTGATAGAATAAGTTATTATGACGTGGAACTGTTGTAAGTAGTTTGCAATTTATAAGATTTCGGGCAACTTTACAAAATAGGCATAAGTTTTTATAAAAAGGTTAACTTTCGTAATATTCGCTCAAACTGGAATGAAATTACGTATTAGTCTCTACTGTTCTCACTGTAGGGACTCTTGAAAAGCGAGCGTGAAAAGGTTTTAATTTTGATTTAAATATTTTACGGCTTCGTGGCTAAGTTCGTAGTAGCTCTGCCTTTGAAGCTAAAGGTCCCGGTTTCTATTCCCGGACGGAATAAACTTTGTGTGTGCGCATGAGGTTTGTTCTCCGGTCTATAGTATAATCCTAGTGCTAGGATATGTGTGTAAGCATTTACTTTATCTTCTAAGAGAGGTACGTGAATACAGATCACATCTTAAAATTTTTAGTTTTCTTTCCTAAGAAACCAAATTAGGCTTTTGAAGTTGGGTTTCTTCAACCGTACCTTTTGCAGAAAATAGGAATGATATTGCGGCCATATTTTCTTGACGCAAAATACGGAGTATTTTTCGATTGCCTGTGACTTTTAGATTGAAAACGGCTTGTGTACCAAAGCACTTTGAAAGTAAATTTCTTTGAAGCCTGGGAAAAGACCGGTGAAAAAACCAATCGAGAATTTTAGTTACTGATTGGAAAGCTGACTAAGACTATCATGAGAAACTTAGAATTTTCTATACAATTTCTAATTTTCAACTGTTAAGACTAGGTAGTTGGGATGTTTTAAACACTCTTTTCAAATGTGCTTTCAAATAAAGTGGTTATTTAGTGGGGATTTTTTTAACTGACAATTTGATTTCTTTTTCCAGTATATTTTGATTATTTTACCGAATATTTGTGACTGCGAAATAAAGGAAGAAAATATGCAATAAATCGAATAAATTGAGAAATATCCGATAGGCTCAACGACTTAAGAAACGTCGATCTTGATCTATATTGAATAAAAATTGGAGCAAAATTTTTAATTATTTAATGTTTTACTAATTTCGCTGCTGATAATTTAGAATTACCGTGCTGTACAATTTTCAAAGTCAAAATAGATTATTTTTTTTGAATTAATTAAAAATTACTTGGATTTTTTTGGTAAAACTTTTTACTTCTTTAGGATTCTGTACCCATAATGTAGGGAAACTAAAAAGTCTACATAAACAAAAAAAAAACATATGTTGAACAACATATAACACACTCATGACTCCTGTACAAGGAATACCTGTGTCGCAGCTGGCATGAACAAATACATGACACCAAAGACCCGAAAACAAACTTTAAGCTCACCACACATAGTCTGTCCCAGCCGGGAATCGAACCCGGGAACCACTTTGAAGGCGCGGTAGCTACCAACTATGCCACCTAGCTGACGAAAACATTCAATAATGTAGAAAAGGCGCATATCATGAGCGTTTAGGGACTCTCAAAGCTTTTCCCCAAACGATCATAAAGTATTCTTGTGCGAACAAAGGCTTTTCAAGCAGTTTTCATACCTAAAATATCTAATAAAAACACCTGTTTTCTCCTTTCAAAATATTACAACTTTGACTAACAAATAAAAACGCACAATTTTCTTCCTTAAAAGAGGTTTCGTCGAAAGAAAGTACTGTTATTCCGAAGAAACATTACATTTCAATCTTGTTGACAAAGCAACGCGCAAATTTCTTTCTCAAAGCTTGCTAAGGTTTTATATGGAAAATCAATATATACTCCAGTGTTTCAAACATACATTGTTTTGTCAAAAATCTCTCTACTTGTTGCTAAGCGCAACAGCTTTCCTTTGTTCACTGAAAACACGAAATTGTCTCACATTTCAGGAGAAAAAGCTTCCATTACATATGACAGAAGATATCTTCGTTGTTGAAATAAAATTATATCCGTCATAAAGTATACAATTAAATTTTTAATTAAATTACAAATTTAAAACAATATAAAACGCATATAAACGCGAATAAATTTCTACTTTCATTCAAAACCATTAAAAAATGACTTATTGGTCTTATAATTAAACTAACCTTAAAATCGCTCGAGTCTCGTCTATCAGCGTCAAAGAGTTCTAGTTTCAGTATGTGACACAATATATTTTTTTATAAAACATGTATGGCATGTGTCTACCGCGGCCGTCGTGGTGAGCAGCTCTGGCGGTACTGAGCTACAGTGTGCCAATGGTACCTTTACCTGTTACTTTGTAATTTTAAGGGTGGGGGTGGCTGCTAGGGATGGGAGAAACTCGGTAGCTGCTACTTGTGAAACCGTTATTTTTGTGTGTCGTTAACTGGTTTCGTGAAACCGATCTGGCTGGATCAAAGATCGAAAATATTTGTTCACGGTTAAAGCATTTTTCCATTTTTCTTTAAGGTACTTCTACTAAAATGTTGCTACGACAACCGTAACGAGTGCTACGCTACGGAAGTGCTACGAGCTTCTGAATAATGTTCTAGAAAACGAATTCATCAGCACCATAATAAAAATATGTTACGAAAGAGACAAGAAATCAGTTTAAATGGCATGTTTCCCCCATATACTAACCCTTTTTTCTTTAAACAGTGTTAAACGTGCGATTGGACAAAAAATAAATGATTTATTTATCAATAATATTGCATAAATAAATATTGTTTTTCTAAATAGCCTCTAAGAATACTCCCATAACGTTAAATACAAGTACCGAACAATCAACAAATAACCTATTATTGGATAACGCTCGCTAACTAATTTGAACAAGAAGCTATTATAAACCATAAAAAAATCAAATCGTTATTAATTAATATTGGTTACATGCAACGTTATTAAAAAGCTACTTGTAGCCAACACTTGAAGCTTTCATTAACTACGCAATTCTATCATTCCGATCGTCACAGCCATATTTTTATTCTCAACACGTCACAACCACCCTATTTCACGTACCGTCGTCTCTTTCCCCCACCTTGGTTTTTGCAGTGGTTATGAATAAGGGAGAGGGGGATGGCTAAAGTTTATCTCTCTACCAACCGCGTCAGTATTAGTCAGTGTTGCCATTAGTTTGAATTTCCGTTTCGGTATTTAGAGGATGTCCAGATGGTGGTAATTTTATTAATTTCGTTTATTATTTGTTGTGTTAAACCATTTTGATTAAAGTGAGTGATAGATTTATTGTTTTGAATATTTTCTAAATGTCTTTATTTAATTGATTTATTAATGTACAATTTTCATTGTAGCATAGTAGGCGTGAAATAAAGAAAAGGTGTTGCTAAATTTTGTAAAAAAAAAGTTCATTCACACTTAGTCATAGACAAAAAGTATTTACAAAAGCGAGCTTAACGCTAGAGTTTTCTTCCAGCCAGCTTGTCTTTTCCTCTGAAAATCCAAAGATATGGTAATAAGCACAAAAATATCAGTGCATGATGCTAGAAATACGACTCCGGTCCTCTCTAATCATGGTACGACATCAGTCGCCTATTGTTTGATGTGTATATAGATACGTGATGATTAAATGTCCCTGCGACTATAATTTCACCGGCACCCATACTTTTAAAGAACGTGCAATGTGTGTGCATCATCACACTAATATTATATTATGAAATATTGTATGTTCAAACGGCTCAACGGATTTGGATAAAATTTGTACCAGGATAACCTATATCCTGGATACAAATATGCTGCCTTTGATCTGGGAAAACCAGGGGCACTAGTTCCTCATAAAATACTCAGTTATTGTATGGATTAATTTGACATAATCCTTGCATGGTATAAAACAAAATCGATCCCGCTGTTTTTACGGTTAGATCTTTTAAAATATGCAACGTATTTTAATACAGTTATAAACAATAGATAGAATGATTCAAGAGGAAGATTTATATGTACTAGCAACTCACCCCGGCTTCGCACGGTTAGTTTTGGGGCTAACTGAATGTGAAATGTAATTATATAATTATCTATTTTTATTCAATTTCAATAAAATTTTAAAAGATCTTTATTTCATAAAAATGTTACGTGCGTTTAATTCCAGTGTAAATTGAATCCTAGAATTAAACAACATATTGATAAGAAAACGTTTTCAAGCTACAAAATGCTTGTGAAAACTTACAAAATATTTTTATAGAAACGATAAGTAAAAATTATAAAAAATTAATTATAACTAATAATGCTATGTATGTAAGCTTTACTACTTACATTTAAAAGATCTATTTTTCTATTTTTATTAGAAGTAGCTATGATAGGTTTCTTTTCACTTTTTGGGTGGAATCCTAAAAATAGCAAGGAATAATAAAAATAGCAACTATAACTTGCTCAAAGACAAAAGCTTCCTCTGACCCACTTCGTAACAAAAACAGGAATTTGTAAGATCATATCGCACTATCTGACTGTGCCGGGATTTTTCTAAAAGTTTCCGCTAAGCTTTGAAGCGAAAACAAAACACCACATATTTTGTTACAATTATCGTAGTTTTGTCACGAAGATATCGCTGGAGTAAAACAAATGTTTGTTTTACATTCTTATATGTTTGCCCGTTGGAATCGGTGACGAATGCTAAATATTGTTCGTTTTTAGGGTTCCGTACCCAAAGGGTAAAACGGGACCCTATTACTAAGACTCCGCTATCTATCTGTCTGTCTGTACGTCGGTCACAAGGCTGTATCTCATGAACTTAGAGAGTTGAATTTTTTACAGATGTATTTCTGTTGCCGCTATAACAACAAATACTAAAAAACAGAATAAAATAAAGATTTAAGGGGGTCCTCATACAAAAATGTGATTTTTATGATATAGTTCCATATGAAGAAACTAGATGGCGCCACTTGTATTTTATTATTATCGGGCTATCGAGCTACTGCTTGGCGGTGGATTACTAAATATGATGCCAGTTCTTCTACCGACGAACTTGGCACAAGTTCTACAGCTACTTAGGTTGCTGCGTCCTCAGCCGGGGAGTACCCTGAGGGGTACTCTCCGTCTCCCCTTCCCCGGCTGAGGACTGAGGGTGCCCTTAGAGCCTCTACACAGTGCCCTCAGAGTTTTTGTCTCCAGCGGTAGAAGAGGACATTGTGGGGTTTTAGTGGGTAATTGACCTGCATTACACCAAGAAATAAGATCCTTATATAATAGGGAGAATGAAACACACATTTATAGAAATGAAACACACTTTTAATTTTTTTATTTCTGATTATTTCAAAGTTACAATACTTTATTAGTATTTAACTAACATTTAATTAATCTAACTTAACTAGTGTCTCGTCTTTTCTCATCTACACAGAAACCGATTATTGTAGGATAAGATCAAGCGGTATAACAGGAAAAAAAACATTTATTTTTTCATGATAAGATAATGATAGTATCGCTACCTATTGTTACACTACTTAACAAGAATACAATTAATTGTACCACAGGAAAACTCAGTTCCCCAAGAAGGAGGAGAACTCTGGTCTAGAAAACCTACGAATTCTTAAATCTCACTCAACAAGTGGATTTAGATTTTAGATATATAATATATGTCATCTTCTATATTTCATCATACTATTAATACGCACCAAGAGAAGCTGCGTTTATTGTGGGTACTGCAAGGGCTGCGTTTATTGTGGGTACAGCGAGGGCTGCGTTTTTTGTGGGTACTTCAAGGGAGTGGAATGCTTTACCACGACCATTACACCTTCAAGTGTAGAGTGAATATTTTTCATCTTCATCTTCACTTTCTATCAGAGATGGCAACCAAACGATTGGCTAAAAATCAGACGTCAACCAAAGTAATAATGATTTAAATATTAGTATCATTCGTTCGACCATAATTATAGATGTTAAATTACAGTCAGTTTTCATGTTTTAGGTAATCTAATCGGGAACTGTGCACATGTGACAAGGAACGAATGATCCCTTTTGTACACCTGCCTTTATATTTCTTAAGACTAACCTGTTTCAACTTGTCCGTAGCAGTCAAATAGCTTTTTATTACAAGATGATCGGTTAAAGTAACCTTCTCCAATTATTTTTTGGACAAAGAGGTGACATTTTTTTCATAAAAATTCTGTAGTTTCATAGTTTGGTTTTACTAACAAAATAAGTGGAAAAATTACATTTTTACTTTGATGACATAATGAAATTTAAATTTTACATACAGATACAAAGGACAGAGATAAATTGTTTGATGATTACATTAACGCGAGCGAAGTCGCGGGTATAATCTAGTAAAAAATAAAGAGAGCATCATTAATCTCTATAATGGACTGCATACAACTGACCTGAGAGGTGTAAAATATTATTAGCTATAGGAGCTACGGTCAAATCAAAACAGGTATTATTATTACGAGTTAGTACAAAGTTTATTATAATATTACACTTAAAATTAAAAAAAATGATTTAGTATTAATGTTAAATACTTGATGTTTTCTTACCTGTATAATTATTTTGATGTTCTTTTTTGAAAGAAATTATTATAAAAAAACTAACCTAAATGAAAGCAAATGTTCACTTATCTAAGTATTAAACGCTTAACGTATTAATTGTTTAAAGTTATAGAATGACCGAATATACTAAGATTCGAGTACATTGATTATAGACTTAGTAAAAATTTACGTCGATTGAGTCAAGACTTAAACATTATCCAACCGTGATCGTAGTTGCATAGATAATTAGTTATAATTAAATACTTATTAATACGTATTTAAGTTATACATACATTTATTTCTAAGGATAGTACATGGTGAAACGAACCGTAAACATCTATCTACATAAGGTACTGATGTAGCGCTGGTTTCTTATTATATGGTTTAAAATCTATTTACTTTATGTTATGTTAATCTGACTGTTTTTTGTATTGTTTTTTTTTTTATTTTATTCAAATTCACAATTAATTCACGTACTAAATTATTGTATTTGAAAATAAAGTCATCCTTTCATTACTGCCGAGTCTTATTATTTTGAAGCGCTCAAATGAAATTGGATGAAACAATATCCGAATTTTACATTCAATGTTACAGACAATTCCTATAATACTAAACATCAAAACAGTTGTTACAGTTCCAATTGAATTGAAGTATTGAAATTTTTTTAAGAAACACTCTTAGGAATGTTAGATCTATTGAAACATTGATTAATGTACCTATGCAGAAAGACATTTACCTTAAAAATCTTAATTACCTTAAACTTTATGATTATGTTTTATTATATATGCTAAATATGACGTAAGGTCTAACAGAACACGAGTTCAGTACGGCTGTGAACACGATTTATTAAATCGGCACCTTCTGTTACCATACCATGCTCTTTATTCTACTTATTTACTCTTAGTATTAAAAATATGACTGTGCGTGCGTCATATCCAATAGTTATTATTTATATAGTCTAATCCGTTTATAATGTTATTTACTTCACTTATTTGACAGATGAGCTCCCTAACAAGTAATTTCTTATTAGATAAATCATCGTCTCTATTGATTTTAAGTGTTTCGATAGTAAATTTATTGGGATCTTTAAGTTGCGATGCGTATTTGCCATATTTAACCCCAAGTAACTTGTATGATACATAATTATTACCATTTTTATGGTCATGTTCTTTATTAGATGCAAATTCATCAATGTTATTATAGGTCAGGCCCTTTGCATCAGTCGGTATATAGTCAAGATCCTTATGTTTCTTACTGTTATAATAAGATGGCTGTTTTGTTAATGCAACTATATCTGTATGATCATTATTCAGCAAAAATGTGTTTGTATCTTCGTAGCGCAGTTTATTAGATGAGCTTGTTACATATTTGTTATCAACTGTCACTGTTGCGCTGTTTTTTTCCTTTGTGCTGTCTTTCGTGTTCCCCATCCCATACACACAAGTGTAATCCTGGTCGTATTGTGATGCATCTCGATCGAACAAAGAGAGTCAGAGCTCGGTGTGCTTCGAAGGGAACCTTTTCAGCACAGCGTGGTAGAGATTATAAAAAGCGTAGATGGACACACTACCGATGACGAAGAGGGCAGCACCGAAGACGAAGCCGAGGAAGTTTCCGGTGATCATGGAGGCGCCTTTGAGGCTCCGGGCCTGGCCGTCAAAGATGTCCTTGCCCTTGGGCCTGGCCTCCTCGCGATCTCTCATCATCCTCTTCATCGCAGACAGACGCTCTTTCAACTCGTCAATGGACTCCATCATTTCGTCGTTTGCTGTAAGAATGGTACAAATTCAATGTTGGTTCAAGGGACCAGCCGATGATTTTTGCCTGAAAAATTTTGCGCTGTTCTTGAAATGGTGAAGGATAAATTAAAATGGCAAATTTTAGGCGCCATATTTAAACGTCCCCAAATTTTTTTAATTTAAATTTTGTCTTTTTTTTCAATAGTTTATACCTCACATTACTAATAAAAATGTGTAAATGTCACAATCTTCGAACATTAGATTCTAGTTTTAAAATAAAAAATGGCATGAATAAAGCCAATAAATATTTTTTGAGGACAAATTATAAAGCGTTAATTGGTAAGCTGCTCTTGACTTTTTAATTATTTCAAGGAAAATATTTAAGTCGTGTCTTAAATATTTTCCTTGAAATAATCCCCATAAAAAAATTTAAATTGAATATAAGTGGCCGAATAGATCGCAACAAGTTTCCTAACCTACATCAAGCTCGAACTTCTTCATAATTATATAATATTAGTATTGAAGAATTATTATTTCTTTAAAAAATTGACATTGACTACGAAGGGTATATGATAATACCTTTTGTGATATGACCTAACAATGATGAACAAAATGATATGAACAAAAATTCTTGTCGTATTTATGAAACCGAGAGCATGGTGGCCCAGCAGTACAGACACCGACTGTCAAAACATAGATTGCTGGTTCAAATCCAAACAAAGATGCTTTTAAATCAAAAACTCCATCATCAAAATAAATCAAGTTAATGTTTATTTTAAGAGAAAAGTGCACCGATGAGTTTTGGGCTCGAATAATCAAATTATAATCAAAATCTATTATTTATATAATTATGAATATTTTTTTTAATTTAAAATATATTTTTGCCGAGGTGCCTATGATGAACGTATTAATCTTGCAGTAGGACCCCGGGCTTATGTCCTGAACCAAAAACTCGAAGTATTTCAAAATTTTTGTGATATCTACCAATCTCCCGAGGTAGATGAAAGCCCATTCTTCAACAACATCTGCATAAGAATCGGGTCTCTATTGTTCATCCAATAGCCCGGTAACCTACATATCGATCACGCATCCGATGCACTGCCCTACATTTAGAACCAAATCCATCAAAAACCCACACAAAATACATTACACATCCACTCACCCTCAGAATCCTTCATATTGACACAAAAATCAGCAATCACGGTGAAAAAATACTTTTTAATTGGGATACAATCTTTGTTTTTCCTGTCGGCGCGTCCCGTGACTCGGGATTACTCTACGCGTGCGTGGATCTCTTCCCCTGGATGAGCAGGGATGAGTGCGCATGCGCGGGGGCACCCTCAGGATTGGGGGGATGTATTGATCGGTGACCTGGGAGACCTAGGTCTTATAGAAAGCTTGTAAGCCTGCCTTTGACGTGCGATGTTTCAAATTAAAATGAAAACCGTTGCTGCATTTCACGGACTCTTTTTAGAGAGCATTTTAGCAAGCCAATACAATGTTCTCTTTTCTAGAGATTGTTTTAGGTTTTAAAGGTGTTTTTTGTATATTCATGGACTAACTATTAATTTATTAAATTTGTTTTTTTTTTTCACCGGCTCCTTCAACCCCAGAACATAGAATGCGTACACCACTGACTGTGAATTATGAGGTGTGGTGGCTATCTGGCTATACTTCTCCAGATGAACCTGAAGAGTTTGTCTGAACGCGCTAATCTCTGGAACTACCAGTCGGATTTGAAAAATTCTTCTTGTCTATGATAGCCACATTTACGAGGAAACCTTGAGGCTATCTTGCATTACGCTAAAGTTTTTGATTAGCCTTAAATATTTATATTTGTAAAGTAAGTCGGAAGAAGAATTGATATCTTACTACTTTATCCGCGAGTGTTGGGGTTACGTATAATGGTTATTATATAAAGAAATCACTAAGAGCATAGTGATTTCTTTAACTTATATGCGGTTAAAAAAAATGATAGTATAATTTTTATATATATAATATTATATATATATATATAATCTACTAAATGTGGTCACAATGGTTGTCTCGCCGATTTCTGAGATTACCTGCGTACATGCTATCTTACGCATTTAAACGTTTATCTATATCAAAGCCAAGGAAATACCAATAACTTTACAACCAATAGATATTGTTTATCTGTGGATTAACTATGACTTAACTATAAGTAATTATAACATTATACAGTGCAACACAAATAATCACACACCCCGCTAAGACTATTTTGTTTCGATAAAACTGCGTTGGTATTTTTTTAATTATAAAGGTCGGTCCCGTGTTTTATTGCGTGTACTGTAATTAGCAATAATTATGTAATCGATGTGCAATAAATTGATTATCTTTGTGTCGTGTGGTCTTTGTAACTCATTAATTTCAAGATTAATAATTAGATTAAAGAGGATAATTAAAGTTTATATAAGTAGCACGAAATTTGATTGGGAGTGTTTGTTGTAGGATCTCCATCATGTTATTTGTTTGGGCCCTTTTGGTGGCAGGTTTGTAATATTTTTAAGCCATCTAATAAATCAACATTAACAAAATTCGCGTTCGCGGTAGCTTGCCCCTTTCATTATCCCTCGGTTCACCTGTATCAAACGAATTATACAGCGGTCTTCCGAAACTTGGCTAAATCAAAATTAGATTGCAATTCTCTCATATCATAGCTTGTCCGGTCCAAAACCGAATCAACAATCGTGATTTCGTTAGACTTGTTATACGTATATCACGTAGTCTTTTTGCTAAGTTTGGTCCCATTTCAAAGCCTAATCTGTCATGATGAAGTACATACAAGAAACAGCTAATGGAGGGAGTCCTAAAGTTACGCTTAAAAACGCTTCGGTGGTTCAACGCTGGTCTTGGATATTCGATGAGCCGCTTAATATAATTAACCAGATCAAGTGGAAGACCTTCGATGGATAGGCGTCTCCCTTAAATCTCCATCACGAATAATATAACGTCTAATCAGTTCCCCAGTTATTTTCCATCCAATGCCCTGGTTTGCAAAAAATCTAGTCACTCTATAGCACTTACGTTCGGTGTTTTATTTTTAAGGAGAGAAGGTTCCTTCCCTTTTCGAATTGCTCTTATTCAAAAATAATGTATTGGGTATATTGGGTTGCAAGCCTACACTAGATCATGATCATAGCCAAAGTTCTCCTGTTGTCTCCAACTGTCGTCTCATCGAAATATCTGGTCTACCATTATTTAAGTTCTTGTCATTCTCAGCTGCGGCTAGCAGTGCCAGTGGCTCGCGTATCGTTGGCGGTGAAACCACCACCATCGACCAGTACCCTGGCATAGTCCAGGTGGAGTTCCGAAGTGGCATTCTGTGGACCCAGTCCTGTGCAGCCAATATCCTCACCAGTAGATACGTCGTGTCTGCTGCACATTGCTTCGAAGGCCTGTAAGTATTTCCTAAAAATCATTCAAGTTGCGAACGGCTCTATAAAGTCAGTGGCGGAACAACTTGGCGGCTGACCTGTGGTTACCGCCGCCCATATACAAAATCAATATGACTTAGGTCCTCCCCTACCGAAGTATGAGAAGACCCAAGTCACACCCCGTTGCGCCGGGCCCGAGACGGGAATATTACGCCTTTGCACATGTGATTTCACCGTTACCCCCTTCCACCAGAACACAGTAGTGCTGCTTGGCGGCAGACTACCAGGTGTGGTGGTAGTACTTTTCTGGGTGGAATCTGGAAAAAACAATGGATTGAATTGATACAAGATACTAAGTTTATAGCATTTTAATGTTCTGTTTGCTATGTTTTCAGCTTGTTCTCCATTCGTAGTCGGCGAATTCGTGCTGGCAGCACCAACCGCGGTTCCGGAGGCACCGTGATCAGCTGTTCCTCGCGCATAAACCATCCTGATTACGGGAGAAATGGCATGGACGCTGACATCTCCATCATTCAGCTTGATTCCAGTTTCGTCTACAGCGACACCATCCAGCAAGTTCCAATTGTTGCTCAGGGATTTGTTCTGCCCGATAATCTGCCTGTCGTCCACGCTGGATGGGGTACCACTAGAGTGAGCTTTGTTGCATTATTTTCACTGGTTTTATTTGTCCAAGCTGGAAGGGTCACCTTAGCCTCCATAAACATTGTTTTTTTATGATCCTATTGTGGTTTGATATATTTTTCCGTGATCTGATGATTCTTTGTTTTGAAGTTAAGATACCGACCATCAAGTCATCATTCAGGTACTTTGAAATAACTTCTAGTTTTACATAATAATGATGAAAGAAGGCTTAGCCATCATTGTATTGTTCTACGTTTTGTTCCAGGCTGGGGGACTTGCGTCGGCTGTTCTCCGTCATGTGGAAATCTTGACCATCAACAACTCCCTCTGCGCCGAACGGTACCAGCAGCTTTCTCGGCCGCAGACGGTGACTGAAAACATGATCTGCGCCGGCATATTGGACGTCGGTGGCAAGGATGCCTGTCAGGTAAACGTTATGGCAGAATCTGCTCAGAAGAAATATTTCGAATTGAGAAGAGGTTCCCTGTTACAGAACATTGACTCTCACTTGATTGGAGTAGGACTGTGGCGCCTCTAGTGAGAAATGATATTGCTGTGCATGCTGTGCGAAAATTTTATTGCATATCTATTTAAATACAGATATATATATATACATGAATCCCTATTTCCCTTGGTCACGACATCACGCGTGAACTTTACAATATTTTTTTGTGTTTGCAATGGTCAGAAGGTTTTTATGAAAGAAAAAAAATAAGAAAGATTCATAACAAAAAAAAATATTCATATATAAAATCAGTAATTTTATCTATGAATTGTACTTTATTATGCAATATGCCATGATTTTGTCGGGCTGTTTCAAATATTTAGTTTATTTATAATCGCATCACGTTGAACTCGTCACCCGAGTTGGGGATTTCTCGTGCACCTGTGATTTCACCGGCACGCACAGCAATGTGAGTGCATTGCTTGACGGCAGATTACCAGGTTTGGGGCAGTACTTCTTCGGACGAACTTGTCACAAGTTCTACTGCTTCTTTGTGTTGTCATCATATTTTCGAACTTTTGATTAGCAGAAGATATTTTTTTTTGACAGGGTGATTCCGGCGGTCCTCTATACTATGATGGCATCTTAGTCGGCATCGTCTCCTGGGGTCAAGGCTGTGCCGATCCCTACTACCCTGGAGTCAGCACCAGTATCGCCTCCTACACCAACTGGATCGTGACAAATGCTGTATAATAAAGTTAAATAAAATTCTTGAAATCGGATTATGGTTTTCTATGAGTTTTTCTCAATGTTTCAAGTATTTATTTTCAAAAGAATAGGTTTACAAATGTAGTTTATTAGACCAACTTGTATCTAAATGTCTTATACTAGAGCTATTTTCAACAATTAATTAATTAAAACACAAAACATATTAGTACTGAAGTAAGCAGACATCTAGATGAGAAATAAAAACTGTAAGATAAGAGAGACATGAGTTTGGTTTATAACAATAATTCAAGTAAGTAGGCGAGCAGTATAGAAGTGATCATATATGTACCTTTTTTATGTGAATGAGTGACGGAACGAGCTGAATGCCCACCTTAGTAAGTGGTGACCCTCGCCCATAACAACAGTAATGCGTGCGACTCAGTATGAGATCCAAATCTTTCCTGAGTCGCATTCATCCTGCTGCGTTCATCACCCGAGATGGGGATGATACGTCTCATGCGCATGTGATTTCACTGGCAGCCACACCCTTCCAACACACAGTAATGCAACCACTACTGTTTGGCGGCAGATTCCAGATGTGGTGGCAGTACCTCTCCGGATGAACTTGGCACAAGTTTTTCCGAGGTTTTTCCAAGAGACGCCATTTTTGTTATTTTAATGTTGCTTATCTACCTGGAGCACTAATCAGGATTTAGATTAGTGTCGTGCAAATTTTCCAATTTGAAACACGGTTAATTTTCTTAGAACTTATTGTTTGGAACTATCTACCTATATCTACCTCGTTTTTCTGTTTCTTATTTTTAAGTATTTGTTGTTTAGCAACAAAAATATACCATCTGTGAAAATTTCAACGCTCTAACACTTTCCGGAAATAAATTGGCGCGGCTTAATTGGCCCTGCCTTCCAAGCGAGCGTTCCCGAGGTCGATTCCCGGGCTGTCGATTCCCGAGTGCTTTTCTTGTGTTTCTGTGTATGTCCATGTCATCTGCAACACAGGGAATCCTAGTGCAGAGGTATGCGTGTGTGAACGCTTTATTTTTAAATCAAATCTCCGCTGAAGTAATTCGCACCTCTATAGAATACAAAATATGAAGATTTTAGAACATCCGAACTTCTTGGCTGTAGGATTTATATTGGAAGGATTTATTTTACTGGAGGAAAACGTTAGCAGTCGTTCTTGGAAAACAATGGCTGCCAAAATAAGCTATTTTAATGTCACTCTCAAAATCTATCAAGCAGTTCAGGCTACAGAACGTGCCAAAAACATACATACATACGAGTACAGACATACATGCACTCGAAAAACATAACCCTCCTTCCGGAGCAATAGATAAATGTGCTAGCATGCATGATTAATTGCGGTATACTGTATAACCCCGAACCACAAAAAATACTTATTCAATAAATCAACAATTATCAAAGTACGCGGGGCCTTGTTCATTTCTGGAGATAAAGATTTAACGATAGATTATAGGATAAGCGAAAGTTTATAAAACAAAATGGTAGTAGTGGACAATGTTTTAGTGCATCGAGCCAGCATCATGAAATTGGTTTGGGCCCTCCTGGTAGCAGGTGAGTTCAGGGTGTTTGGGATCCAAGTTGCTCGCGTCCTTTCGTGAGTATCCTCAGAGTCTACACGTGCCTCCCGGGTGGTGCGAAAAGGTACCACAGATAAAGTACGGTAGTGAACTCCGCAGATAAAGTCACAAAAAACCCGATGTGCTTAACTGAAATGATTGGTTTGAACTTTACCATGATAAGGCCTGCCTTATCAGGAAAGAGTTAGTACCTGTACTAACTTTTTCCTGCTCTTTACTTCCGTGGTTGTGTATTTTACCAAAACTGTATTTTCTTTGATTTAGACCGGAGTATTAAAAGACCCAATTCGCATCTCGTTGCAATCGTTGCACCCGAGACGGGGATTATTTATATATTTATTATATATCGCAGCTGCAGTGGGCAGCGCCAGCGCCGCGCGCATCGTCGGCGGCGAAGCCACCACCATCGACCAGTACCCTGGCATAGTCCAGGTGGAATCCCGCTCCGTCCTTCTTTGGAGCCAGTCCTGCGCAGCCAACCTCTTGACTTCGAGATACCTCGTTTCTGCTGCGCATTGCTTCGATGGCCTGTAAGTGGAAGGAGTAATCACAACGCGTACATGAGTAGCAATAGAATTCTTTGTTCACGCAAAACGGAGTATTATTTCCTTGAACCAGGCCAGGAACCGCATGAGAACAATGAGAAGTTCAAATATCTTCATTTATTCCACGATTCAAGGTCCATTCTCCCAGACTTAAGAACTATAAGATATTCAAAGAAAGTTAAACTAAGCTTTCCACGTTTGTCTGTCTGTCATTCTTTTAAGGGTTCCTTTAATAGATAGCAAACAAAAAAAAACTCAGAATATGTAAGAATACTGAACCCTCAGCGTGAGCGTGCCTACCACACTTAATTGTTGGTTGGCACTGTATTTAATACGATATTATATATTAAAATATTTACTATTATAGCCTGTACGACATCAGCAACCGTCGTATCCGTGCTGGAACCACCTACCGCAGCTCTGGCGGTGTCATCGTTAACTTGATCAGTGCTGTCAACCACCCCACCTACAAACAAAATGGCAACGATGGCGACATCTCCGTTCTTCAGACGGAATCGGCGCTGACGTTCACTGACAACATCCAGCCTGTTTCCATCATCGCCCAGGGATTTGTACTACCTGATAACATGCCTGTGGTGCATGCTGGATGGGGTACCACTAGCGTGAGTTTTAAACACTTTTTTGCTTCTTATTTAGTTTAGCTGGAAGTACCAATCGTAACTATCACGATGCTAAATCGTCAATCATTATTTCTGGATTGCGGAGTGGTGATTTATGTCTCCATAATTATTGCCCCATTAATGTGAAACTCTAGTAATAATTATAATACTTCAAATATAGCAATGTTAAAATACATTGTAATCAACTTGACAAGTTGTTACTAAATTATTCGAGTAGACAATATTGCTAAAATGATGATTAGACCATTAATTCGGTTCAATTCAATTCAATTTATTTATTTCAGACTCATGTCCATATTGATATATTACATTAATTGTTAAATGATTCCTTACTTTGTTTCCAGTCTGGAGGCTTAACGTCCAGTGTTCTTCGCCATGTGGAAATCTACACCATCAACAACGATCTTTGCGCCTCCCGCTACCAGTCCCTCTTCTTCCCTCAGACTGTCACCGAGAACATGATCTGCGCTGGCATCCTCGACGTCGGTGGCAAAGACGCCTGCCAGGTAAAACGCGCGTACGATGAGTATCATCGTATCGTCTTACTCTCTCACGCAAGGCATACTCGTTCGTATTCACTTGCTCGTATCTGGAACCACCGAGGCAGGGCGTGTTTTTATCTCTTGAGTCTTTGAGGATCTCAATAAAAGTGTAACGGTCGTCATAACATTTTGCTATTCCTGATGTGATAGTAGAAGACGAAGACGTGGCAGCATAGAGGTATACGAGTAGACGCCAACTTTCAATGTGACTGGCGGTTAAAATCCAGTTGCGCCAACGGATTTTAACCGCCTAAAAACGTTATAGCATCGTGAGAAAAACGGAATGTTCTCGAAAGAAAACTTGAAGGAAAAAAAAACAAGTTTATTCCGCTCACTTATCGGAAAGAGGCTGGTTTTCCTGTGGTGGGAATATTAAAGACTGGTACCATATCAGTATCACGATACGGTTTGGTAAAGAGTTGGAATGAACAAACCCATCTGTTGCTAAGTGGTATGCTGCCAACAAAGAACTGTTACTTGGGTTCTTTCACTCCAAATTAGGGGGAAACCTCAGCCTGTAATATCAACATATCAGCTCCCTCCCCAACAAGAACAAAAAATAATGAAATAATATCTGTTCTCAGGGTGACTCCGGCGGCCCCCTCTATTACGATGATATCCTCGTCGGCGTTGTGTCCTGGGGACGAGGCTGCGCCGACCCAACTTACCCTGGAGTCAGTACTAGAATCGCATCATACACCGAATGGATCATCGCAATAGCTGTCTAATTTTCTATTAAAACCACCAGTTTTATACTTGATTTTTAATTTGCATTTTCCGTACCTGCCTTATGACTGTCCCGACACAGAACAACTCTCAAAAAGCGAGAAAAAATTTACACTCTGGATTTGTGGACATGACTTGGAATATTTAACACCTCGTCGTTAATGATGGCTCTTTGGCTTAGTGGTTGTAGCCCTACCTTCGAAGCGAGGGGTCCCGGGTTCGATTCCCAGCCGGGGCAAACTTTGTGTGGTGAGCATGAGTTTGTTCTTAGGACTTGGGTGTTTATCTTGTTTTTCTGTGGTTGTCCATGCCATCTTCGACACAGGGAATCCTAGTGCAGAGGTATGTGTGTATAAACGTTCAAAAAGGTTTAAAAAAATCCTGATTAAAATTTAATATTCATTCAATTTAGTTTTCATGGACATTTCACACAGCGTTATCTAGCCCCAAAATAAACATAGGTTGTACTTCCCATAATACACACTGTGGGAACTAGATAACCGATAAATAAAATACACCTATACACAGAACACACACCAATTGTTTACTCTCTAAATCGAACCCACGTGAACGTAGTAGTTTAGCTATAGTTTGTAGCTAAAAGTCACGTTTAGAATACTAGGACTCCCTCTGTCGAAGATGGCGTAAATCGTATTAAAAGCGCCATCTGTTGGAAGTTGAAGAAACAAAATAGTCGAATAAAAACTGTAAGATTTAACAATCCCGAACATCACGCCACGGCGAGAATCATATGATTTAAAAGTATTTAGTATTGCTACTATACGATAGGTGGCGCTATTTTACAATACTTCAATTTCTTGTTCCTATATTTTGTTTTCTTTACGGCGTCGCGTGGTGCGAAAAGTAGAACATAAATTAGCAGTAGATACAATTTATAATATTTTCGTTTGGAAACTGCTACTAATATTTTTTTTAAACTATCATGGTTATGAACATTATTATTCGTGTTACCGAGATATTTACCATGATTTGTGAGTTTTGTTGACTCCCGATATTTTCCCGATGTTTGCCCGGGACCATGACGTATGTAACTGCGTCGAAATATCGGGAGTCAACAAAACTCACAAATCATGGTAAATATCTCAGTAACACGAATAATAATGCTACTAATATTGCCATAAATACCTACCATACGCATTATTCGGTCGTCAAGTTATGGTACCAGAGATCGTACCGTCGCGGCGGCAGGGTGATCTACAATTCGCGAAATGAGACCCCCAAGAGCCAATCAATCAACATCATTCCAACACCGTCTAGGTACCCAGTTGTAAACATTTGCATCACATCATACGATTTTATCTTATTTTCGGTAGCGCCTAATCGCCGGAAACTATTATAGGATTTACCTTATCAGAATAAACGAATTTGTTGGAATTAGTGCTTGTTATTTTCCAAAATGTGATTCATCTAAGATAAGATTTTTTTTTTTTTATGTGAATGAGTGACGGAACGAGCTGAGGGCCTACCTGCTGGTAAGTGGTGACCCTCGCCCATGACAACAATAATGCGTGCGACTCAGTATGAGATCCAAATCTTTACTGAGTCGCATTCATCCTGCTGCGTCCATCACCCGAGACGGGGATGATAAGTCTCATGCGCATGTGATTTCACCGGCAGCCACACCCTTCCACCGGAATACAGTAATGCAATCACTACTGCTTGGCGTCAGATTCCAGATGTGGTGGCAGTACCTCTCCGGACGAACTTGGCACAAGTTCTACTGCTACTTTTGGTTGCTACTTAAGCACCACCCAGGGGGTACGTGTAGGGAATCAAAGGGTACACACCTACGGACGTGAGCAACTGGACCCCCCAAATATTTGTATCAAGCAGTTGCTCGCGTCTGTAGGTGTGTACCCTCTGATTCTCTATATGTACCCCCTGGGTGGAGCTGTATATTACTGCTATCGCATGCACGTGTGCACTATGGTGCCACAGAAAACCAGCGCTGAATTAGCGACACCGATGCAGCAGTGGTAGCCTTTTATGCAGTTACCACAATAATTTGAATTCGGCCGGTGTATATGTACCTAACGCAAAATAATATTTTTCTAAATAAAATTCATATTAAACAGGTCAGTAGGCAGGTTTTACGTAATGAACAGAACATTGTTCTAAATTACAAGTGCACTACACTATTGAGTTCGAGTAAATAAGTGCACTATCAGTATTATCGTTAATCTTATAGATTTAGGGTGATCAACTTATACTTAGCGAATGTACTGAAATGTTTTAACACTTGTAACGCCTAGCCTCAACAAGGCCAACCCAGCCATGCCACCCAGCAAGCCAGCCCGCCATGCCAAGCCTGCCCGGACAGCCATGTCCAGCTCTGGATAGCGCGCCAAACCACCAGCCGACACGTCACATCCGCCGCGTTATCGCAGTGCCGCCCGTAAAAGGAAGGGGATGCCAGCATAAATACTGACGGAGCTCATTTTATCAAAGCTCGTGTAATGTTGTCAAGGCCATCTGCGGTCAACAACGTACAGTCCAGACAAAAACAAAAAAAAAATAATTTAATTCGATATATAATAAGTCACGAAGTAGGGCTAATCTCTGTGCGTTGACGTCGCTGAGAATAAAATTCATTAAAGTATCATTTTGGTTTCTATTCCATTCCGTTTCACGCTGCTGCTAATCTGAACTTCAACGCAGCCAAGCAGACGGTCCTTGGTATTTACAAATGTACATACATATCGCAACCAATGATAACCTGTTCTGCCTTCTGCGCTGTAGGTCGATTCCCACTCAGGAAAAGCATTTGTGTGCGAAAATAAATGTTTGTTCTGTTTCTGGGTGTTAATATGATCATGTTAATAAAATCAGTGATTTGCAAAAAAAGTACTTTATGTATTCTATCAGATATGTAGTTGCCATATTACAAGCTATGCTTAAATTGGGGCCAGATAGCACTGTCTGACGTAAGTCCATGAACAAAAAAAACTA
Organism: Aplocera efformata; assembly: GCA_921293045.1. Classification (NCBI taxonomy): domain Eukaryota; kingdom Metazoa; phylum Arthropoda; class Insecta; order Lepidoptera; family Geometridae; genus Aplocera; species Aplocera efformata. The sequence goes on from OV121057.1 coordinate 9,318,167, forward strand.
TCCTATAGCTGAAGTATGTTTTATTAATGCTATTTTTGTTGAATCGACATAAAATGTATGGATTGCTATTTTAAATTTCTATTTATAATACTTAGTGCGATTTTAAGTCGCACACATCGACGTTTCGATACTAACGATTATAATATTAGGTATAGAACTGTTGTAAAATTTTTACAGCTGTGTTTTTCTGTCTGAAGACCATATTAATTTTTGATACATAAGTTGTTTAATCATTTTAATATGAAACAAACTAGACACAAAGATGAAAAGTCAATGTTTTAAATAAAATAATTTATTTAAAACCAAAAAAGTAAAATGCCTAAGTAAAAGTTTAGACGGCGTTTTCTACGATCCAGTCGGTATAGGAACCGACAGCGGTAGCGACGACAGGGAAGCGTTCGTTGCCGAGGTGGCTGCCAAAGGAAACGGTTCCGACGAGGATGCCATCGTAGTAAATAGGGGCTCCGATGTCCCTGTGGTCAGCGTCGCGGCCGCCTGTCTCCGGGCGCGCAGAACAGATCATGTTGGAGGTGATGTTGAACATCGGGAGAGGGACACGGCCGCTCCAGAGCTCAGCGCATGCGGTGTTGTCCACAGCCACGAGGTCGATGGAGTAGAGGTCGCGATTAGCAACCTTCTTACCTTGCTGTTAACAGTAATTGAGGAATTAGAGGAGTTCTATGTAAAAGTAAATTGTAAATGTAAGAATATTTACGAGGACGTCTTACTATTGAATTTGTGATGAACCTTTTTGGATATATTATAGAAAACCTTCGTGCTTGTTTTACCGTGGCACCCAAGTGTGGAGCAAGTTTTGAGAATCACAGTTACATAAGGTTTTTAGAAGAAATTGAATATCGGTGCTTGAGCCACGCACAGTTTTGTGATCATATCTCTCATTCAGAAGTCTATACTTTTGTGGATATCAGCTTATTCACCTATATTATTAGCCCAAAAGGATATTGATACTGAAATACTTACAGCAGTGGATCCCCATCCTACGTGGATAACAGACAGACCAGCTGGTAAGGTGAAGCCAGATGAGACGATAGGAGTCTGCTGGATGGTGGTACTGAAGGTCAGGAAGGAAGAAAGCCTGACAACAGCAATGTCACCATCGAATGATCTTCCCTCCCCAAATGAGGGATGGACGACTGTACTACTGACTTCGATGATAACCCCGTCTGAGTAACGGGTGGAAGAACCAGCCCTGATACGACGGAAACGGTCACTGTATGCCCTGAAATTAATAATAAATGAATAAATAAATATTCATGGACATATTTCTCACAGCGCGATCTGGCCACAAACTAAGCACAGCTTGTAATATGGGAACTAGATAAGTGATAGAATACATATAGTACTTTTTTTATAGGACAAACATTTATGTTCACACTCAAATGCTTGTCCTGGGTGGAAATTGAACCCACTAGCTAGCCACCAAGAGCTACTACCAACTTAGCTATGAGGCCAGTCGAATATGTTGTAAGTTATTATTATTAGGTGGAGTTCAACTTTGTAAGGCTAAAAGACAATTTTTTACTCTTACCTGCCAGAGAAGCAACGAGCAGCGGAAAGAACGTGCACAGAAGTCAGTACGCTGCCAGCGCAACCCTGCGACCACAGGAATCCAGATCCAACCTCGACCTGAACAATGCCGGGGTATTGTTCAACAGAAACTTGGGTTCCTGGAACTGGCTTGTTGATGGTGATATTAGGCAAGTTGATGTCGGGCAGATTAATCTCGGGCCATTCGATATTTTCCCAATCGATTTCGGGTAGGGCCGGCCACTCAATCGCACCCCAGTCGACTTCCGGCAGCTCGGGCAGCCATTCGGGCAGTTGAGGAGGCCATGTCGGAGGCCACCAATCGGGCACAATCACAGGGATGCTGGGAAGCTCCGGCCACCATTCGGGCTTTTCTGGGAGGACCTCAGGAATGTTGGGAAACCAGTCGGGCAGCTCGATCTCTGGGAGACTTTCGGGGAGGCTTGGCAGCCAATCGGGGAGCTTCTCCGAGCTGACTTTGACCTGCATGGGGTTGCAGGATACTGAACCTGGAATAAACGAAATTAAATTACAGTTATAAGTGTATTACTCACACCGATCTAGAAGCTTGTCGAGTACGGTATAATTTTGAGAGTAATTTTAAGTTTATTATTTTATATTTGAGAGTATAAAGATATATCATAAGAAAAATTTAAATGAAGCTTTTAATCCTTCTCGTTTTCTTCCACCCTAAAGCATATTGGGCTCCCGTGGTAGATCAAAGCCCACTCTAAATTATCGAGAGTAGGCTGGTGTCCCTGCAGTAGGAACATTAGAGGCTGGTACGGTTAAGGTATATTTATTACGAATTAGTTTAGTATTTACTTACGAAGTAGTCAGAACCAAAACTTCAACACCTTAGCCACAAGACAAAACATTTTAACCCACTTCTAAAAAAAGGACGTTCTTAATTCAGCCATATGTTTTTATTTTTTGTCCACAATTAGTGAATTCTTCTCTAATTGTGGACAATATACAATACCCATATATGTAATCCATTTTTTAATTTTAGATAATCCCTTTTTAATAATCCTTTATTAAATAATCCAATATCTATTATTCATCCATGATAATCCATGTTTAATTTTAAAGAATCTCCACCGCCGGCGTTAATTAAAGGATGAAAGTATTGAAGTATTTTCATTCAATTTTTAAATCAGTCAATAATTTTAATATAACATATATGAGCACTATATAAAAACGATGTAATAAAATGATACTGAACACTTTTGTCCGGCATTAAATGGATAACTTTTGTCATCTTTAATTAGCTATCATTATGTTCCGCCTCGCCCTTACCTGCTAGCAGGAGTAAGCTGCACACAAAAGCTGTCTTCATGATTGCGTCTTCCAATCTTCAACTGAATGTACTTCTCTAGCACTACTCCAGCTTATATACTAATTGTGCACTGTGCATTGTTTTGTTACGTGTGTTATCAAATATCATCCGATAAATTAATTGACAATTGGAAGTCCGCATTGGTTTTAGTGAATTCAAATTTTAAATTCAAATTAAAATATATTTATTCCATTAAGATACACTTGTTCACTAGGAAAAGTCAATGGTAAACAAAGTAATAATTGCATAACTAAAAAAAAAAAAAACATTTACTCACTCATACCTCTGCACTAGGATTCGCTGTGTCGCAGATGGCATGGACAAACACAGAAACACAAGACAAACACCCAAGACCCAAGAACAAACTTCATGTTCACTACACAACGTGTGCCCGGCCGGGAATCGAACCTGGGACCCCACGCTTCGAAGGCTGGGATACTACCACTAAGCCAAGGAGCCGTCCAAAATAAAATAAAAACTTTGTAAAAATACAGTTAAATTGTCAAGTCATCAACAAATGCTTCGTCAAGTGAATAATAAGATTTATTCATCAGTAAATATCTTATTATTTTAAAATTGTGATTGAAATCTTTTTGAATGATGTGACAAGGAATTTATTAAACCACACCAAGAGACAATATCAGATATCTTGAGATACTTCTGCTAAACTTTTACCTTTTTACCAGCAATTAATTTCTCAAAAAAAACTTAATTGTACGTTGATTGTAATAATATACAATACCATATAATAGTTATATAAACAGACATGAAAAGTGGCTGTAATTTTACATATCTGTGTGCATGTAATGTGCCTAAGGAGCTCCTGTGACACATTATATGCTCACGAGGATGTTTATTTGTGTGTGTAAAAGTTAACGTGTCCATACAATACTTGGAGGAATAAATGACTTTCAGGTTGACTTAGTCCAGAAGTACCTGTATAATAAAGATGCTTTGGACTGTAGTGTACGATCAACTTTGAAATAACTTGATAAATTAATTATGTATTGGGTAATTTTCTAACTTCATCCTAAACTCAGCAATACGAGACAAATTCAATGGGATTATAATCCCATTCAATAAATATCCATGGACATTCCACACAGCGTCATTTATCCTCATACTGAGCATAGCTTGCAATATGGGAACTTATATAGTACTTCTAAAATTAAATACATTGTGTGCCTAATGCACTGTTTTAGTGGTCTAAAACCTTCGCATTATTGCGTTTCTAATGAAAATCTATAACGGACCTATGTCCGTTATAGATTTTCATTTGAATTTCAAATTTATTCTACCTATGTAGAATAATTTTTTGTGTTTTATATATTAGGATTTATAATATTAAATGTACGGAACCAGTTCATTTATCTGTAGAATACCTAATAATTAATTGTTAGCTTGCAGGTGTTCTCGGTTTGATCATCAATACCTACGGATTACTCGTAATATCGGAAATGATTTTTAATTTGTCAGCCGAGTTTGATAACTATCATTAGTGACATTATCAGCTCGGATGATCTCAGAAGAGTAATCACATAATCCGATGATATTTTAGGTGATAAGAAGATATTTTATTCTTATTTTTACTGTTAATACGTATGTTTTTTCAAGAAAATACTTTTTTAACTACATATGCATTAACCTAACGCTATCTACATAGGAAAACGCTACTATCATATTATTCTTGTACCAATATGTTTCCTAACCTAACATCGCAATCGAAACTCCAGCTTCGCAGGTACCATGCCGACGTAAAAGCAGATATTTCTCCCCGAAATAAAAGAGTTCTTCGAATAAATAAATCTATACTTGTAATGAAACTGTAACGGATCCAATTTTGTACATTGAAGGAATTTCGAATTTTTTTTTTTGGAAGCACTCTATAATCGATTTAGAAGCCAAAACTGTAATTGTTTTCATTTTTGTCTGCCTGTCTGTCTGTCTGTTTGTATCTTGTAACTACTGAATGAATTCAAATGAAACTTGGCATGAATTTAAGTTATACTACGGGATACACTGGATACTTTTTATCCTGAAATTCAGCACCGTTCCCACGGGAGAGGGTATGAAATTCTCCGAAACGGCTGAACCAATTTTAACAGGACTTTCACTGGCAGACATGTGATGTTTTAAAGTGTAAATTAGGACAATTAGGAACAATTAGGATTCCGCGCAAAACATTTTATATTCCACGCGGACGACGGCGCGGGTAACAGCTAGTAAATAATATTGCGATTTCTTTGCCTATAATTGTGAACCGACCATGATTCTTTTTTATTTTGTAGGATGAACCTCTGGGGTGGTTCCATAGAAATTCCATAAAGAAATTCTTTCCCCAAAGTCGAAAAATAAGGCTGAATTTTAAATCAGCCACGTGTTTATTGGAACTTTCCAAATCTTATAGGTAACTGCTATAAATACAGATTATCTAATAGTACCATGCTATAACAAACATTATGACTCAGTCCCACACTTATCTCCTTAAGGAAGCATTCGGATCTCGGCAATCGCGACCCAGCAGTTGCGATCCAGCAGTTGCGACCCAGCAGTCGCGACCGTGGTCGTGGCACAATGCTTACTAGGGATTTGTATGCAACGCTTTCCGATACAAGCGACGATACAGTATGATGCGCTGCACGCTCAATACGGTGGTTTACTGATGAAAACGATGAGGTTTTAGTAGAATTCATTGATACATCTATTTTATTCCTCTTTTTTATGTGAATGATGAGGCACACAAGCTAATGGCCCACCTGATGGTAAGCGGCTACCGTCGCCTATAGACGCTATCAACACTTGAGGTGTAAGTAATAGCAACATTAATTCATCATCCACTACGTCTTCTATCGGTCGCTTCCCGAGTTTCAATACTTCCATCCCAGGTTTCGTTAATTTAAGTTGTCAGACATATTTGAGTTTTGATAATCAAACAGTACCATCGTCCAACTGTTCACACTGATTCCTGGTTGAGTGCACGTGGCAGTCGCGGCACGGGTCGCGGGATCGCGGTCGCTGCTATCAAAAAGCATCCTTTAGCCTACAATCATCGCTAACTGATTTGTGGATAGGTTTTAGTAGGTGAGTGACTTAGTAACAGACTAATTGCCTGATTAAATTAATGAGCAAAATAATAAGATTAAAATTTATTATTTATTATTATTTATTATTTAATGTGAATGAGTGACGGAACGAGCTGAGGGCCCACCTGATGGTAAGTGGTGACCCTCGCCCATGACAACAGTAATGCGTGCAACTCAGTATGAGATCCAAATCTTTACTAAGTTGCATTCATCCTGCTGTTTCCATCACCCGAGACGGGGATGATGCGTCTCACCCTTCCACCGGAACACAGTAATGTAACCACTACTGCTTGGCGGCAGATTTCAGATGTGGTGGCAGTACCTCTCCAGACGAACTTGGCACAAGTTCTACTGCTTCTTTTAAAACAATATTGCCCTCGACATTGCTAGGTCGACATGAATAAAAATAATATTAATATCGATTAAACAGTTTATTTCTTAAATCAAAATAAATGGCAAAAATAACTCATCTAGGTAAACGAAATTGCTTATTGTTGCTTTTCTGCGACTTTTTTCTTCGCCCAGTACACCCCAAGCAAACCACAAAATTTCATCCACATCTTTAGAGCAGTTTCGGAGACACGCGAAATATAAATATAATATACAAGAATTGATTATTCAAAGTAATAAAAGTAAGTACCGAAATCCGCTCGGTTATAAAAAAACATGCATGTTTTCAAGAGGAAAGAACAGGTAAACTCAAATAGCAAATCCCTGTCTAAACACAAAATATAATATAGTATATATATATATAATACTATATAGTCTTATAATATATATAGACTTTATAATAGTCATTCAGTCTGAATCAAACAGTAAAAATCGATATTGTTTTAGATATTTCGTATATCCACCGTATGACAAATTCATTCACGATAGTTAGGCATAATTATGATAATGTGATTCATTAATGAATGACTCATAGATACAGTTTTAATTTAGGTTAGATACAACAGATAAATTTATCATCTACCTACTATTTTCTAAACTTAATACATAACGTATCGAGAATGGGCTTTGATCTACCACGGGAGCCCAACCCGGATTGGGAGGTGTCACATGTCTTCTAATTTTTTGTTAAGACATGTCGGTTTCCTCAAGATGGTTTCTTTCAACGTTTCGAGAACATGGTATTGCGCATATTAATTATTCTAGTGAAAAACTCGTTAGTGCTCGTGTGGATTTGAACCAGTGATCTCCAGATTGGAAGTCAACGTCTGTGCCCCTGTGCCATCACGTCCTTAATACATGTGTTAGCGCATCATTGACGTATCATTTTAGATAGTAAAACTAGTTCAATTTACGAAATTGTAAAAACCCTGACTTGGAGTAGTGGTTGGTGACTCGATGAGCTGATGATCTTCAAAGATCAATCTTCATAAATGATAGGTAAGAACCATCTCTAACCGAATTTATATAAGGACATCTGATCCGGACGAACTTCGCACAAGTTCTACTGCAACTTTAGGTTGCTCCTTTAGCACCCAGGGGGACTCTAAGGGTATTCTCCTACAGACGCGAGCAACTTGGTAACTATTTTACTACTGTATGGCTTTATGTTATTTTCCCTTTAGTTTCATACTATAGTTTATTTTAGAGATATATATACATATATTTTTAATACTAAACCTTACACAGGTTTACACTGAACCGTACCAACCTCTAATGTTCCCACTACAGGGACACCGGCCTACTCTCGATAATTGAGAGTGAATGGGCTCTGATGTACCACGGGAGCCCAATCCGGATTGGTAGATGTCACATGTCGTCGAATTTTTGGTTCTAAGACATGTCGGTTTCCGCACGGTGTTTTCCGTCACCGTTTTGAAAACGTGGTATTGCGCACATACATTTTTTCAAGTGAAAAAACTCCTTGATGCACGTGTGGGTTTGAACCAGCAACTTTCAGATTGAAAGTCGGCGTGTATGCCCCTAGGCCACGCTCTTCAACAAAAATTAACGTGCTGGTTGAAATTTACAAGCATGAAAATGCGAGGGTAATTGATATCGAAGAAGTTCAGAACTAGCCTAATTCATTATTTATAATCTAATCAACATTTTTCTAATTAACAGAGCATTTAACATTGAAAGAGTATAGCAATTCGAATAATTTATTGTTTAATTTATGACAGCAGTTTCAATAATCCATTCAGTATAAGATCCAACGGAGGTAGCCACCACAGGCAGCTCATCATCAGCTTGTTCTCCAAACGCCAAGATGCCGACCAGAACATTGTCGTAAAACAAAGAGGCGCCGACGTCCCGGGAATCGAAGTCACGCCCTTGGAGGATGTTCAGACCGGCGCAGATCATGTTCTCTGTGATGACTTTGCTTCCAAGGTACTGGGTCATGCAGTTTTCGTTGTTTTGAACAGTTAAAGTGAGGCTATGAAGATTGCCGTTAGAGGTTTCGTCGACTTGCTGTAAAGAAATAAGAAAAAAGTTGATTGATTGAAGAAAGTACATTCCATAATTTGTTTTTGAAAAATGTATAGCCACATAATTTAAATTTATATTCGTCGCATGAGCCCCGATGCGTTACGGCGTTGCAACATGGCTCACTCATTGGTGGAAAGGTGTGGGTGCCGGTGCGCCAGTTATAGGCGCATGATTTGTTTCCTCACCATTTCAGGTAACAGGCGCTACGCGATGCGACTTGTGTCTTCTCGTATTAGCTTCGGATAGGACCTAAGTCATATTATTGTTGTAACAGACGTAAAATTAACGTAATAAGACTACCTAAAACATGCAAAACTGACTGTAATTTGTCATATTCGTGTGCATGTAATGTGCCTGGGGAGTTCCTGTGACACGTTATATGCTCACGAATATGTTTACTTGTGTGTGTAAAATTTGACGTGTCCAAACGATACTTGAGATGTAAAGGAATAAATGAGTTTGAATTTGTTGTTATGGTTACCTTAAAACATCAGGTCTTCTGCTCGACCAGTAACCAAAGATTAAAAAAAAAAATACAAACCGCAGTTCTTCCCCAACCAGCCAAAGCGACCTGCAGACCTTCTGGCAGTTCGATGCCCTGCCCCAGGATAGCTACTTGCTGCACGGCCGGACTGAAGGTCAGGTAGTCATCCAGCGTCACCACAGCCAGGTCCGCCTCGAGACCTAAAAGTCCGAAGTTAGGATGGACCATTGCGTCTTCTACTCCGAAGACTTCGCCACCGCGGCCCCGGATGGTCGCTCCCGCGCGGATCCGGCGGTATTGCGGGAAGTAGAGGCTGAAACAAACACAAACAATGAAAGATCTTTTTATTTAACTAACCAACTCTATCACAATGAGCTAGAAACCCACCTGATGTGAAGTGGTTACTTCCGCCCATAACAACAGCAATACGATTTAGATCCTCCCCGACCGAATTATGAGAAGATCCAAGTTGCACCCTGTTGCGTCCGTCACTCGAAACGGGGATGTTACGTCACCGGCACCCACACCCTTCCACCGGAACACAGCAGTGCGAGTGCACAACTGCTTGGCGACATTTGATTGATGTGGAGGCAGTAGTTTTCCGGACGAACTTTGCAAAAGTTCTACTGCTACTTTTGGTTGCGCCTTTAGCACCACCCAGGGGTTACGTGTAGGGAATCAAAGGGTACACAATACCGGACGCGAGCAACTGGACCTACAGGGTACTCAACTACGGACGCGAGCAACTGGACCTACTTAAAATTTATTTGAAAACGCTTTTACCATAAACAGAAAAAATGGTTGAACTAAAGATAAAACCTAGATTTGCTGCTTCCATACTTATTTGTACTTTGTTGCCTTACTAAATTGTAATAGCAAAATCAGAAGGCCAATTCTATTAGTTATACTAGCTGACTCGGCCACGCGTTGCTGTGGCTAACGTTTTTGTAATTGTGACTGTCAAATAATAACAGACAAATAATTAGCAATAAATTAAAATTGCGACTATAATTTGAGATTTAAACTATCCTATCTCTCAAGTTGGATTGAACTGCACATGGTGTGAGAATTTAATTATATTATAATCGGTTAAGTGGTTTAGGAGTCCATTGAGGACAAACATTGTGACACGAGATTTATATACAATATATTAAGATTATATATATTAAGATTTAGGCTTCTCAGGCGCATGAAGGTGCAAATCAGACTACACGACCAATTTAAATATATATTATATAAATTAAATATAATATTATTAAAAGTACATTCTGCACATGTACTGGATATTATAAATGTATATTGATTAGCCTCATAGCTCATTTGTTAGCCTTCTGCACTGTAGTACGAGGGTTTAATTTCCACCCTAACCAACCTTGTTAGGGTGGGAACTATCAGCTAAAACGGTTCTTCTGTCTGTGTGTTAGTTTATATTATCTGTATTTATGAACAAAAAAGTACTATCTAAGTATTCTTTCAGTATTCTGGTTCCCATAGTAGCAGCTCTGCTTAGTTTGAGACTAGATGGCGCTTTGTGAAATGTTCATTATCATTTATTATTAATTGGAATTTAGATTGGACTTGGATTGACTTGTTCTCTTTCTTCGTAAAGAGATAAAACGTCACATCGATGCTGACCAGGGGCGGGCCGCCCATACGGCGAACGGAGCAGTCGCTCCAGGCGCCAAATCCTAGGGGGTGCCACGCACAGTTGGTATAGATATATGATATTATTAGGAGCAAACAGAAGAGGCGCCTTAATTAGATCTCGCTCCATTCTAAAATTTACTTCGGGCCGGCGCTGATGCTGACTCAATTCTTACAAAACTGGATTACAGAGTGAGCTACTTAGTGTTTACTATACTCATTTATTACCTAAACTTTTGACCTCTTGGACTACTTAGAAACATTACCTACAAAAAACACTTCTAGAACACGTCTAAATGAATCCACAAGACTTAAATCGTATTGTTCGTTCTTCTTCTTTACCCGCTATAGAATGATTTTAGAGTAATTTCATGGTATTTTTTCATCGTAATTTTAGAATATACTAACTCTCCAGAAAAGCAGCTGGCGGCGGCCAGAACGTGGCGGTTGGTGAGAACGCTGCCAGCACACTGCTGCACCCATACCACAGCCAGGCTGATTTCCACCTGCACGAGGCTGGGGAACTGCTCGATTGAGGCTTCACTCCGCAGCGGTTCAGCCGCTGATGCGAATGCTCCTGGAAACGAAACGGGGGGAGACATTTGATTCCAGGTCAAGTCACTCACTCGGGACGGACGCCATGTGGTCGGGAAGAGCACTTGTGTATGTTGAGATGTGTTTGTGAGTAATTTTGATAGGATTTTGAAATATGATATTAATTTTACATTAATTACAATAATATTATTGTGGCCAGCCGCCTGAGGTGCAGTTTTGATTGATCAAGAATAACGGATATTTTCTAAAATTGTTGTTTTTAATTCGTGCAAAGATTACAAACCATATAGGGATTTTGAATTTTTTGTAAACTTCATTGTTACTCAGTGTTTCGTTAAGAATTCTGTATGAATTTTATTGAAGGTAAGGTTTTAAGCAGTAATAATCTTCAAAACCCCTTAAAAATATGTGTTTAGAACTGTAAGAGGAAAAACCATCTCCTATATGGATAGATGGATGGATATAGCTATAGCTACTTATAGATATATATCTACAAAGAACATAGCTTTAAAATCACACGTTTTAAAGTCCAAAAGAGCCTCAAAAGAATGGATCACAAGATCACAGACAGACACAATCAGACTTGAGGTAAAAAACACTAAAAGTATTTCCTATTCCTTACCTGCTAGTAGAATTAGGGCGCAAGCCAGTTTCACCGCCATTTTTCTGTATTCTATTGACAATATGTGCAATCTATAATATTATAGGAACATTTTATATGGCGATTAGATTATCTCAGGATTACTGCCACTCAATGAACTTCTGAGCTACCTGTATTAGTTTTATGATCGGTTCGGTAAACATAAATTTGATGATCCTATAGGGTTCAGTACAGTAAAATCACAAAAAATCTTGGAAAAGTCACTTTTTTTTAAATAAATACTAGATCCTACTAGACGTGGCGTTCTTGTTACCTACTCAGTTTGGTGCATGTTTAAACCCAATCTGTAACAGTGCAGCAAGATATATTTCCGAAAAAAAATATTGTATGGGGTGGGATATATTTTATTTTTATCTCCTAGTATAATGGAAAAGCTCTATAGGTATTGGGTCAGACATAGCCATCTCATCCTTATGGTACCCTGTACCTGCCGCTTGTTCCCTGGGGGTGCTTTGGATCTGCAGCCATTACGTATTTCTTAATAATTAACTAGTTTTAGACATACGGAAAAAGCGACATTGCTTTATACCATTAAGAGAAATATAAAAAATGACAGAAAAAAATTTAATTAAAAAAAAATTAACGAGAAGCGAAACGAAATATATGCAGAACCAAAAATCGTTTCAAAATTAAAAACCTTTTTGTGCTATTGTCTTTATCACTGAATTGCTAATATTTATGGAGGCAAGATTAAGATACGTTTACATAATAAATTCCCTCACGGGAAGGAGGCATGTCAACTTATAATTGGTACAAGCGGAAGATTTCACCCCTCACTAAGCCTTTTATGGTACCCAAACTCCGCGTATAACATCAAATGCGTGTTTATTATAATAAATGCATGTAAAAGTGTTATAACACACTTTTAACACTAAACACAACTTTTTAACACTCGATGACTCTAGATTCTTAAGGATCTGGAGTTATTGGCTCACTCACTCATGCAAATCCACTTCGTTAGCGATTCTTAACTTCCTACCTTTATTTCCTTTTTCATGAAATGCCTTGCACCCATGCTATGCTTTCAATTTCAGCTTTTGTTACTATTTTATATTTTTGTTACTATCGACAGACCACAGAAAATAGGTTTGTATACAGGTTCCAGAGCAGTAGAACTTGTGACAAGTTCGTCCGGAGAGGTACAACCACCACACTTGTAATCTGCCGCCAAGCAGTGGTGCTCGCGTTGCTGTGTTCCGGCGAATGGGTGTGGGTGCCAGTGAAATCAAATACGCATGAGACGTATCATCCCCGTCTCTGGTGATGGATGTAGCAGGATGTGTGCAAGTCAGTCTAAGATCCAAATCTTATACTGAGTCGCACTACTGTTGTCATGGGCGGGGGTTGCCACTTACCACCAGGTGGGCCCTCAGCTCGTTCCGTCACTTAATCACAAAAGAAGAGATCCCACACTCAATACCGAATGTAACACTTACTAATGTCACTTCTAATGTCAATAAATAATTTATATTTAATTTAATACATGTAAAAAAAAGTTATTTTCAAATTACAAGCAGACACTTTCATTTTATCTAGAATGTATATTTTTTGTCACTAATGTGAGCTGAAATTAAAAGTGTGTATGTTGTTGTGTAGGTATAGGTATTTTTGTGTGTTTGTGTTATTTAGCTTAATCAATGGGATTATTTTAAATCTGTAATTTATTGTATTTTGTGTTACTCGTAATCCATGTTGATTGAATACAAAATTACTAAAAATACAATTTAATGCCTGCGTCTTTCTGGTTTGTGTAATTGATTAGCTGTTTTAAAATTTTCAATAAAATCTTTGGGAAGATTCCGTTTTCTGATAATTTATAATACCACAAGTAGATTACTTTTAATACCCGACTACGGAGAAGCAAAAGGAGGCCTAAGAATTTAACCGGTATGTATATAATATATGTATTGTATGTATGTTTATCTGTACCTCATAACTTCTGAACTAGTTATCATAATTTGACAAATGAGGTATCGTTAATTGAATATGGCCCCCTCTAAAGTATGAAGTTGATGAATACATTATTTATTTTGAAAATTACGTTTTGTTTTTCAAAAACCATAACATGACGTACAAAAGCACGAAAAAATATATACATATTTATAATTATAATTTATGTTGGTATTTATATAAATATAAAATACAACTGTTGCAAATAACTTGTTTAATCTTAGTCCTGTGGAAATCGCCAGATTGTCTTTTTTGCAACTTTGTTACCCTCCCACTAACGTTACGATCGAAACGTCAGATTTTCTAAATGAACTCTTATATGCGTATTTAACCCAGCATCTTACGCGCTTTAGTATCTATTTCTGACAATCGATTTCTTTTTACTAATCATTACGCACGGTCCTATATGAAGGACTTACATATGGTAGAGGTTGCTCATAGATGTCCTGATAGCTTAGAAAAGCTTTTGGTAGTAGGAAATGTCGAAGGGAAAAGACCACGTGGCCGACCACCGGCCGAATAAAAAGTCTCACTAGTATGACGTTTCCTGAGGCCATCAAAACAGCAGAGGATAGAATAACGTGGAAAGCAGTTATGGTAACCACTACATTTGAATCACCATACTATACACGACCTTCAGCTACCAAGTCCACGACTAAGAAGTTGTTCCGCTGGAAGGATATTCGTGCTGGTGGAAATTCAGGCGCTAAGGTGTTACATCCCCGTCTCAGAGTGATGTACACAACGCGATGCAACTTGGGTCTTCTTATACTTCGGTAGGGGAAGACCCGAGTCGTATTGGTATTGTCTTTAGGCGGTGGTAACCAGAGTGGGCCGCCAAGTCTTTCCGTCATTGCTATAGCATAAAAAGCTAGAGGGCAGCCTAGTGTGGGGTAGTTCTTGTCATGAAATAAAAAGCCATGGAAACTTTATATTTATGGTTCATTTTATATACCCCTTCATTCACTAGCAAAATTTTAAATTCAAAATTTACAGTGACCATCCTCACGAAATAACCATTTTGTTAGCGAATTTATCAAATTACTCGAGAAAACTTAGGCTTGAGTCACACAACTAAAGCCTAAAGTCGGCATAGCAAATATATTTATGACTTGGCATCTAAACATCTTTTTATCATTAATAAATAGGTTTAACAGCCGAATTTTAAAAGAAGGAACAGTTAAACAGCAGTCTGCAAGATCCAGTTGGTGTAGGAGGAGACCTTGGTGCTGACTCCAGGATAGGTGGCTTGTGCACAGCCCTGTCCCCACGACACGATGCCCACGATGAAGTCTCCGTAGTAGAGAGGACCGCCAGAGTCACCCTGGAATCAAACGAATCCAAATTAATAACTGGGCCACCATAATTCTGGGAGTTCAACTGCTCCGTAGGTGAGTACACTTTAAATCTCCCGTCCTGGGAGCAACGAAAAGTAGCAGTAGAATCTTCGCCCAGAGAAGTACTGTCTCCACACCTGGTAATCCGCCGACAAACCTATTTGCTATTCCAGGCTATAATATATCTCTTTGCCACATTTCATCCAGATCCGTTTATCCGTAATTAACATCCATCCAAACTTTCGCAGAAGAGTATTATATCTGTGATAGAAGTAAGATATGTAACTGATTTGAGCCTATGATATGAAAATCAAGGAATATCAAGAGTTTGACCGTGCTTAAGCCTGTATTCTTCGTCAATGCCAGTAAGCCCCCAATTTTCTTACCTGGCAGGCGTCTTTGCCGCCAATGTCGAGGATACCAGCGCATATCATATTTTCGGTAACTGGAGGCAAGGAGGTCTGTGCGTAGCGCTCACGGCACAGATCATTGTTCACGGTGAATATGGTAACGTCCCGCAGAACAGGGGAAGCCGAACCGCCTTGCTGTAACAGAAGGACATTCAATTAAATATGTTATAGATAAGTATTTTTTTTATGTAACAAAAGTGATGGGAATTTCCACGGTGGCTCCGCCTACAATAACAACAATACGACTTAGGTCCTGCCCGACCGAAGTATCAGAAGACCGTTGCGCCCGTCACGCATGCGTATGTGCACCAGTTGTACTGCTACTGTTTGTTGCTCTTTTTGCATCACCCAGGGGGTACGTGTAGGGACTCTGAGAGTATTCACCTATGGACGCGTGCAATTAAACTATATATGAGGCTATCATAGCTCGGTTGGTGCTAGCTCTCTTCTGCGCTGGAGGTCGTGAGTGAGATCCCCAATCTGGTTAGATATTTGTTTCATGAACATAGATAGTTGTTCTGTGTCTTGATGTTAAAATGTATTTACATAAATAGTTGGATCTACATATCGCTGAGAGGAATGTCCATGAATATTTATTCACTTAATTATTATAGACAAAGAGAAACACAACCAGTTTCAACCGTGCTAATCTCCCGATAAGCAGGTAAGTTATGCTTACAGCAACTGCACCCCATCCAGCGTGCACCACCGGCATGTTATCGGGGATCTCTGTGCCCTGGCTGATGATGATTCCTTGTTGCACCACCGGGGTGTAAATCAGAGGGGTCTGTAGCCGGACAACACTGATGTCAGCGTCATAGCCCCACCCAATGCCGTAATTGGGGTGATTGAACTCTCTTTCTACATAGGAGAAAACTCCTCCAAAGTTGCGGTCAGTACTACCGGCGCGAATGCGACGATAGCTTGGGTTGTAGAGCCTGAAAACACGAAGTACCTAGTAGATTACATGGATAAATTTATGTGTTAGATTTCAACGAAATCTCTAATGACGTATAGGTAATTGTGTCTATGGTTGAATTATTAACAGCGCCATCTGTTCATTACCTCTAGAACTATGTTGTTCTGGCAAAACTTTTCAGCGTTTACGGTTACCTGCTGAGATAAGTAGTTCAGGAAGCGGCCGCGTTGCGGATACTAACAAATATATTTCTCCTTGTTCTAGATACTTTTTCAGTAACCACCAGCATTTAACAGATACATCGTTGAAGGGTGATGGATTTACCGTCGCTTATTATTAAAAACAAGGAATGTAAAATGTTCATTTTACGAAAATGTAAAAAGGGTTATGGTAATGAACATGGTGAACATCAAACGCCTGGACAGATTCATATATTCATACATTATAGCAAATAACCATCTCGACCTCGTCAGCTTTCAAACAGAGAACTGCATCAAAATAAGTTAATTTGTTTGGGAGATACGATGCCACAGACAGACAAACATATTCCAATACTTTAAACGAACAATTCTTGTTTTTATATCGCGTATCTCAGAAACGGCTCAAACTATTTGGATGATTATTTTTATTTGGATAGGGTTTTGCTGATTTAGTTTACTTATTTTTCTGTGTATAATTATATTTCTTGTAAAAATGCGATGCTCGGTCACCCAGGTACTATACACAGATACACACCACACCCCTCTTTTTCGTAGGGGTTAAAAACGTTAATGTAAAAATTTCTAAAAGATATAAATTTCATAAAGTTATTCGTAAGTTTTAAAGCTGTTCATACCATCCTTCGAAGCAATGTGCAGCGGACAACACGTGGAGAGAAGTTATGATGCTGGCAGCGCAGGATTGGCTCCAGGTACCGGACCACACCCCGAGGAAGTCCACCTGGACTATTGAGGGATATCTTTCGATAGTGGTCGGCTCTCCGCCAACGATGCGGTTGGGGACGAAGGACGCCGAGCAGACACCTGACAAATTAAAAGGCAAATTTAAGCTTAGCTTTAAATTTAAGGATTTGATGATTTCTTTGTAACTAGCTGGATACTGGTACTGTTGGTATGAAAAGCGTGGTGGCCAGGGGCGCTGACGCCGATTTTCAATCTGGTGGTTAATGTTAAGTGCTTATTTATCTCCGTCCACAAGAACAGTAATTCGTACACCTTAGGTTTTGACCATACCAAGTATGAGAAGACCTACGAGTGACGTCTCATTCCACCGGAACACAGCATATGAGTGAGCCACAGCTTCGCGGCAGGTGTGTAAGCAGAAGGTACGTCTTCTCTTTCATCCTAGGGAGTACGTGTAGGAACGCTAGTAACATGACCCAAACCCGCTCCACAAAGTTATCTATAAGCAAAGCTGGATGTAACTGGGCCGATTCTTCAGCTACGAAGACAAAATGGTTGCGTAGCAGTTGCAGTTCTAAGCAGAACTCAGAAGATTTACAGTGCCAGATGTAATTGTTCACATACCTGCAAAAAGAACGAGCGCCAAAGTCCAATACGCTGCCATTTTTGGATCGATGGATTGGATGCCGCTATCGTTGTCCTGTCACATACATATATAGACACGCGGTAATCCTCATCATAATTGTATCATATCAGGTACCTCCGCAGTCACTGTGTTAATGGCTTACCAAGTACTATAATTAGGGTTCCATTTTAGCAATCACAGGATCCAGAAGCTATCAAAGAATTTGTTTATAAAGTAACAAAGTGTAACATTTTAGTTTAGTGCAGACAATTGATAATCCCTTCAATGTTTGTGGATTTGGATGAGATATCTGACGTACTGTTAAATCTATACTAATCTACACTAATATTATAAAGAGGAAAACTTTGTTTGTATGTTTGTTTGTTTGTACTGAATAGGCTCAAAAACTACTGGACCGATTTTAAAAATTCTTTCACCATTCGAAAGCTACATTATCCACGAGTAACATAGGCTATATTTTATTTTGGAAAAAAATAGGATTCCGTAAGATATTTGGGTTTTTCGGACACAAGGTGTAAAAAATCAACCAGAAAAGTTACTTATTTTGCGTACGCTGCCTAAACTATAAAAGATAGAACCATAAAATGTTCTAATTAATTGTAGATCTTATAAATATCTACAAAAAAGTCCGCGACACACTATACCCATCTATGTCGAGTGAGGCACAGCAACCATTTTTTATTTAAAAATCTTGAATTTTTTTTGGACTACATTTAAACGCGTTTATTTTACTCATGCTATTAATCCTTATCAAAATAAATGATTTCATCACTAAGAACAGTTTATGGAGATAATATTTGGTCTTTGAATGATTAAAATTGGACGTTTGGTTTTGAAGTTATGGCGAAATTAAAATATTACGATTTCTGCTGCACGGCCCGTTGCGAAGATAAATTCACTAGAAGGAGGCGTGGTGAAGATGTAGTTGAACATCCGGGGATAAAAAAAGATACCGCTTTAGGTAGTCTACGGGATACATCCATCCCAATCAGAGTGTTTTTATCTTAGGATTCTACTGCACCACGTACGCGGTCCGACCTCATTTGCATACCTTAAAACTGTAAACGGTATTGTCAAAGAGACGTATCAAGCAGCTTGCCGTGACCGAGGTTTACTTGCTGCGGATAATGACTGCGTCGTCAATGTTACTGTCGGTGTCTGTGAATTGACCTGGGAATCATTTTGCTGACCGTGTCTTTCCTGGGTAGGCTTTTTGCAGCGGTAACCGACATCCACGCGGGCGGAGCCGCGGGCGACCGCTAGTAATTTAATAAAGCTGAAGAGTTTGTTTGAACGCGCTAATCTCTGGAACTACCAGTTGGATTTGGAAAATAATGTTTGTAAATATATGATAGCCACACTTATGAGGAAGGCTATCTATCTAGCATTACGCTTAAATTTCTTTGGTGGGGCACAGCTAGTAATAATCTTAGACATTTCACACCGCGCTATCTAGCCTCCAACGAAGCATGGCTTGTACTGTGGGAACTAAACAACATAAATTAATTAAATTGTACTTTTTTTACATGTCTTTGACACAGACACAAAACAAACATTTATTTACGTCACAAATGTTTTTCAACAATATCTCTCTCTTCAACAATTGAGCGGGAATCTAACCGACGACCTACAACGCAGAAGGCAAAGCTACCATCTAAGCTATGAATCCAGTCAATCCTTGAAACCTGAAATAATATTTTTTCAGGTAAGAAGTTATTATAGAAGTAACATCTGGATTTATAATTTTTTTGTCATAATATAATACTTTCTTAGATTATCGTATGTGTAAAAATTTCATATATCAAGGCTACGAAAAGTATCATGTTTACTTAAATAGACTACACGGAACCTTTTGTACAAATCGTTGACACCAACCTAGTTAATTATATAAGAATTAAGATTAAATTTATTGTAGTAGATAAACATATAATCAAACCAATACAAAACCTAAATCCTTTTATCTGTTCTTATCCAATATTATACAACTTGCACAGTGGCAGCTACTATTAGCTTCTGTTACGAGATCGTACTGTACTAGCCTCTAATGACACCGGCCTACTCTCGATAATTGAGAGTGAATGGGCTTTGAACTACCACGGAAGCCCAATCCGGATTGGTAGATGTCACATGTCTTCGAATTATTGGTTCTAATACATGCCGGTTTCCTCACGATGCTTTCCTTCCCCGTTTCGAGAACGTGGTATTGCACACATAAATTTTCCAAGTGAAAAACTCATTGGTGCATGTGTGGGCTTGAAACGACCTTCAGATTGAAAGTCGGCTTCTGTGCCCTTGGGCCACCACGCTCAGGACTAGCATTTGTGTGACGTATATAGATGTTTGTTCTATGTCTGGGTATTATTTTAAATTATATGTACAAATAAAACTATATAATGCCATTGAACCTAACATTACTTACATATAAGACGTATTCACTACATAGTATTGTATAAAACCAAGTCGCTTTCTCTGTCCCTATATCCCTATGTATGCTTAAATCTTTAAAACTACGTAACGGATTTTGATGCGGTTTCTTTAATAGATAGGAAGGTTTATATGTATAATACACTAGCAAGTCACCCCGGCTTCGCACGGGTAGTTTCTGATACGACACTGATGCTTTACTAACCGTGCGAAACCGGGGCGGGTCGCTAGTAAAACTATATAATGCCATTGAACTATATAATGCCATTTCTTACATATAAGACGTATGTAGACTAGAAGATCGTTCTATGAATAAAATGGTTCGGAATCTGGTTCATATGTAGTGATTAAATGGTGCGTTCACCTGATTGATGCCGACGCCAACGTTCAAAAATAGATGGCGCCATGCTCCGAGATAAATTGAAAATAAGACCTCAGCTTGTTAAATGGATGAATCTCTGTTTCATACCTACCTGACATAGCATAAAACAAAGTAGCTCGCGCTGTTTGTACCCTTAGATTTTTTAAACTACGCAACGGATTTTAATGCAGTTTTTAGCAATAGATAGAGTGATTCAAGAGGAAGGTTTATGTAGTACTAGCAACTCAGCCATTATGTATTCATACGAGTGTACTCATATTATTTCGAATTGTTGTAGTATCTCTGCCTTCTGCGCTGTAGATTGCGGGTTTGATTCCCGTTTAAGACGTTAATTTTGTGTGACGTACATAAGTTGTTGCCTGGAGTTAATTTGTATTATATGTATGTATTTACCAAATGTGCTATAGTATTCTATCAAAATCTCCTTCCCATAGTTATGTCACCCACACCCTTTCGATAAACACAGCACTTTGGGTTATATTGCTACTTTGGGTTGTTCCTTTCGCACCACCCAGGAGTCACGTGTAGGGACAATGACAACATGGGCTCCCAAATGGCGCTGTGTGAAATATCCATGAATATTTATTTATTTTTTAAGTGAAAACTTTTATAGGCGCGTTGGGCATTTTTTGAGATGGGAATACCTTTGAACTCGCGACACTGTTACCGTTACCGTTACCGACACCTATGTATATAGTATTATATATGTAGTGTAGTCTGCTTTTGTTTTCACTTCTGTCGCCACTCCCGGAGTGCCACTGTTTTTACAAGCTTCTATTTAACTTGCAATGTGTGTATGTTTGTCCGGCTAGAATCTTGCAACTGAAAATTTGTTAAATCAGTTATCTTTAGCCGATTGAGCTGAAATTTGGTATAAACTTTTTTGGTATAAACGTTTGGTATATAAATTTTGGATGACAATACATGCTTAGATATGTGACGTCTAATTCTAATTCCAATTCCAATATGGCGGATCATCCAAGATGGCGGACTAGTTATTTTTTCTGCCCTACCACAGTATGGGTATCAAATAAAAGGGCTTGCTGAGGAGAACACGAAAAAAGCTTGTTATTAAAAAGTTTTATTATTAGTATTGTACTCACACTCGATTACAGACGTGACCAAAGCTCACCACGGACCCCCCAAACTGTATGTAAATCAATGTTTGAATTTATAGCCCGTTGATTAATAGCAGTGCTTAACACGAGGTGACGCGGTTCTGTCAAGATCAGCGGCGCGGTGAGAGAATGCGGACGTATCGGCACATCGCATCTACAAGGTCAGATGCAGTGTGCACTGGCCTTAATTATTTAGAAATTGTTATTACACACTTCAGGCTACACACATTAGGCTCTGCACACACTACATAACGAGTCCAGGAGTTTGACTCCGTAAAGATTGAGGAAATTTGACTCAGTAAAAATTTGGATCTCATACTGAGTCGCACGCATTACTGTTGTCATGGGCGAGGGTCACCACTTATCATCAGGTGGGCCCTCAGCACGTTCCGTCACTTATTCACATAAAAAAAAAATTAAAAAAAATTAAAAAAATTGAAACAAAATGTCATGTTTATACACGTTTATTATTAAAAACGATAAATCTAACATATAAAGGAAAATGATGAAACCATTTTAATCACAATATAAATCAAAAAATCTTTACACTGATAAATTCATACTTTACACAAGAAAGTTCATAACTATAGAATCAATATAAGGCTAGAAGCTAAGTACTTGCTCGCAGTGATAAGTTATAATAGACTAACTGAACGGGCATCATAAAGCTAAGATTTTTCGCTACATTTGGGAGAAATGTTTTTGAACTGGCAATAATTCGTACGCTTGTGTGCGTAGCGACAGCAACCCCGCGCACACATTAATTATGTTTTAGCTTCACAGCTGAGCAAAATTTTGTTTGATATCCTCCGTCTTTGTCTATATTAATTCTACTATATCTAACGCGTAGTCTACAATTACCTACTCATTTATTCAGCGAAAGATAAGTAGGCTAAGGTTGCCAGAATTCACTATTTCACGATAATATTCAGAACTATTTTAAATTTACGGCCGGGTCGCTTCACTTTTGTCCGTTCCCAGACGTTAAGAGGCCACCGTGGCCCATAAACAACAGCACGAGTCAAGCTTCACCGAAGCATAAGAAGACTTAATGTAATGGCATTTTCATTACGTAACAACGCAGCGCTCGTTAGAAGAATTTTATTTATTCGTAACTTCCAGTGCAAAATTAACTTTTAGAGGTTAATTAGATAAATCTCAAGTTGTTTATTCATGATAAGCGGCTTTAAGGCATTTCGTCAGATTACTGTTTGCGTACATTCACGAGATAGGTGGATGGCGTTTATTATTTTACTAGTTGCGCCCCGCGGTTTTCCCTCATAGTTGTCGTTCCCATGGGAATACGGAGATAAAATATAGCCTATGTTACTCGCTGATAATGTAGCTTTCTATAAGTGTCCAAAAAGATACTTGCGATCTAAAGGAATACATAACAGTGAGTTTTTAATGAAAGCTGTACCTATCGTAAACTCTCAGTTTGTATTTTAACTTATTAAGGGAATGGACCTTCAGAACCACTCGAAGAGAAAACGGGAGTGTCCGTATACCCAAGGGTGCTCATAGAAATATGAGACCTAATCACCTGGTGAGGAAGCATTTCTACGTACTTGAAGAAGTTCTGCAGTAGTTTCTGCTGGTCCAACAATAGAGTGTTCAGATGCCTCATCTCTTGATCTATCTTCTTAAGATTGAACGTAGTCTGATCAATCTTCTCCTGCATACCTTTAATCTCCAAGCTAAAGTTATGATCAGTCGGTTGGTTTTCGTTTTTGAGCTTTGAAGAGTATTTGTTCTTGAAAAGAATCTCTTTAACAGAGCGACCTGATTTCACCTTGTTTAACTGTGCGAGCTCGTAAGCCGCCATCATCAAATCTGTCGGCAGTCGATTTTCACGAGGATTCAACGGTTTAACGCTTAATATAACTTTCCCAGCTTCAGGTGCCACTAAGGCGGTCCTGTATACATATTTGTGAAGACACTTTGGCAGCAAAGCACTGAACATACCCATCTCGACAAACAGAATCAGTTTCGTTTGACGAACAAGCTTGGAAAGACCAGCTGTTTTTCGAAGTCCTTGGATGTCGTGTACAGCAATGCCCACAAGCAAATTCATCAGAATAATTGTCACGAACATAAGAAACAGGATAAATATTATCTGAGATGACAACTCAAAACTCAGTGGCGGGTCTTCTTGTAACGGATCATTGATGAGAATGTTTAAGTTTAGTTCTCCGACCATCATAGACAATGTGCTGATGAAACCCATAAGAGGATTTGAAAACATCTCTTCGTTTGGGAACACAACGCAGAAGCAAATAGTAAAGCCGAGAAGAAGACATATGTATGCAAGAAGCAACTTGAGGAATTCAGACAGCACTTTCTGGTACATCGCCACGTAATCACCAAACATAGGAAGCTGACCCATCATAAGCATAAGATTCGTCCATGCTCCCAGTACTGCGTAACCTCCAACATGATTCTGCCAACTGTAATCATCATTAATGTTGTAGAGTGAAAAGACAGAAAGCAGGACAAACCACTCCATTAAGTTTTCAAATGTCGTAAAATATTGATAAATACTCGAATACCCTGTAATACCTGTCAGCTTTCTTGCAATTTCAACAGTAGTGATTCCGATCAGCACCCATTTTTCAAACTCTATGGGATTGTGATTCAAAAGTACACCCAAAATTGATTGTTTCTGGCAAAGTTCATTTGGAACTCCGTACTTTTTCGAATGCTTTCCGTGGCAAGCTTTTACTACAGCCGTCAGCACGTAAATTGATAAGAAAGACACAAACAGGAAACAAAAGATCAGTCTTGCTAAGTAAAATTTTCTTATCTTTCGCCACTTCATAAACAAAAATGCCGAGCACAAAGGATGCAGCAAGATATCTTTCTGACCTTCATCAATCAAACTGTTTAAATATGTAATCTCGCGAGGGTATGAGAATTTCAACAGTTTGCCGAAATCGAACTCGATTTGAACTTCCTCATTTGATTCTGTTGGTCGACTGAGTGATATGCCACTGTCCATGTTATGTCTAAGAATAGCGAGTGATTTTGGCGTTTTTCGAGCGATAACGCTCAAAGCTGTGTGTCCTTTCTTAGACTTTGACGTCACATCTGCTC
Organism: Aplocera efformata; assembly: GCA_921293045.1. Classification (NCBI taxonomy): domain Eukaryota; kingdom Metazoa; phylum Arthropoda; class Insecta; order Lepidoptera; family Geometridae; genus Aplocera; species Aplocera efformata. Next base: position 9,343,101 of record OV121057.1, read on the forward strand.
CTAAAAATATCAACGTTTCCACACAAGGTGCTAGGCCATCCAATGCAGCGAGATGAAGAGGTGAGTATCCGTACGCATCTTTTTTATTGACTTGCGCTCCCCAGCTGATGAGTGTGTCAATAATATCACATGCCCGTTCCGAGCGAGAAATGGCTGTATGCAATGGAGTTCTTTTGTCAGCGAAATCTTCTGAATTTGGATCAGCATTTCCGTCGCGGAGAAGCACTTCTACAGTCTCTAAACTTGAACATCTTGCAGATAAATGTAGCGGAGTATACCCTTTGTAGTTTTTTGCATTTGCTTTAGCTCCATCGGCTAGCAACAGCTCGACACATTCAGCGTAACCTCTGGCAGCTGCAAGGTGTAGCGCCGTACACTCCTTATCTCTTTGTTTGGTCATGCCATTCACTATTATCTTTGTTTCTTTCAACAAAAACGAGAGACATTTTTGTGCTCCTAAGTCTGCAGCTAAATGTAATGCATTCATACCACCTGAGGTGCAATACGAGGGATCAACACCATGATCAATGAAAAGTTCCATGCATTCGACTGCATCCGTTCTTACCGCGCAGTGGACAAGGTTATCTTCGCAGCCGACCCGTTGCACAACTGCATGCAATGACGCTTCGTGAGCAATCAACTCTCGAGCGGCTTCCAATGAATTCCCAAACGCAGCACAATGTAGAGGCGCGAAGTACTTTGGAGCGTAATCCACATCGGCGCCTCGGGAGAGCAAATATACTATCAACCTGTCTGCTCCGCTGAAAGCGGCCAAATGTAGTGCTGTTAAACCTGCAGGTTCCGAATAATTTATATCTGCTCCTGCATCTAAAATACCTGGTACCAAATCATCTCGAGCCAAAAAGGCTGTCCAGAGCAGGGTCAAGTTCACGACCACTTCCGGCGCTGAACTAATGTGTTCCTCAATATTATCCGCCGTGATCATGCCTATCTCCAGATCATCAAAGAACCTTCCAGCTCCCAAGATGCGAGCTTTTTCACAAATATCTCTCCTGATAGATTCCTCTGTCAGTCTGGCGTCGGGATCTGGGGTGAGGATGTCGAAGCTGTGGTGCATATTAGGTGCATCTTCGGCCGGCGGCGAAGGTCCAACGAAGAGGTATTCCTTGGATATTCCGGAGGGTTCCCGGGCTGACTCAAGTAGGTCAATGTTACGTACTTTGTAACTGTTGAGGGGGAATTCTTCTTGTTCACTGACTCTGGACCTCATGCTGCTGGAGAGACGGGAGCGGGTGGAGGTTCGCGTGGGGGTCCGGAGGGGGGCCGGCCACTCGGTTGTTCGGCCGGCCATCTCGCGAAATCCGAAATTGTCCATAGCCCGGGCGCGACTGAATGCCGCAGCCTCCAGTAATCTTATCTCTCGTTTGTTTAAGACCTGAAGACAGTTGAGAGCTATGTGTCAACGTGATTTATGTGATATTTTTATTAAAACGCAGTTTTCCACGTAATTAATTTTGTTGTTTTAAATATAGAAGCGTAGGTATGTAGGCGTCGTAGACAAATAATAAAGTTAGCAAGACAAAGATTGATTGATTTATTATATAGATAAAAATAGATGGTTTAAAGCTTTTGACTGTCTTCACTGCGCAGTTGGTGGTCGTTCTGCCTCATGCGTTGTAGATCGTGGGTTTAATCTCCACACAGGACAAGCATCTGCGTGACAAACATTAATTATTATTATTATTATTAAATATATTATGTTTATTCAGTGTCTGGGTTTTAATGTATGTATTTACTAACTAAACTAAACTACCTTTAAACTTTTATTTAAAATAATCCCAAATAATATGAATTATGAAAAATTATAAATGATACCTATTTCTTTTAATTAAATATTATTTTTACATTTAAATAAATATATCAGTAGTCAATTAATTTTATTAAAAAAGTGTCATTAAAATTTACTAAAGTTGTCAACGAATTCATCAGCGTTAGTCTGAGTAATAAATTAGTTTAGTCTGTCTTCACTCTAGGGACGGGTGCGAACGTTGTTGTTTATGCGGTGGTAATCACTTAACGTCAAATAAGTCACTGATTTAAAATCGAATGAGCAGACTCAAATACTTTAATTTAATTATTTGAAAGCGCTTGGGATTGGAATTTCTATGTGACTATTTCAGAGGCTATTTTTACTTACTACCAAATAATAAAAAAATTGTTATCGAAAAACTCTAGTTCACAATTAGCGACAAATCATGTAACGAACATACCAAAAAAAAACCGTCGGCCAAATTGATAACCTCTTTTACTGAAGTCGGTTAAAAAGTATCTCGACTATCTTTAACATCTATGCAAATTCTACAATTCCTTGAAGCGGCTGAGTGACAGTACGTCAACCCCAATACAATGATAATGTTACAAATATTTACGCTCGCGTGTTTGTGTTTAGTCTCATTGTTTGTCTGTAACGTGGTAGCTGGTACTGTACGCTACGGAAGGCGAAAGGTCCCGGGTTCGATTTCCAACCAGGGCAAACTGACTGATGACTGATGAGCATAAAGTTTGTTCTCGGGTCTTGGGTATTTGTCTTGTGATTCTATTTGTCCATGCCACCTGCGACACAGGGAATCCTAGTTCTCTTCGGAGGACCTAAGTCGTATTGCTGTTATTATGGGTGGAGGTAACTTTTAACCTTTTGGATAACCTTTTAACTGTTTTGTAAAGACTTTTTTAACAAAACAGTTTTGTTTACTAGCCTACGGTTTTAAGAACGCGATAAACTATCCTGGTACCAAATTTCATCCAAATCCACTGAGCCGTTTGAGTGTGAAGGAGTAACAAAGATACACATACACAAACTTTCGCCTGTATAATATTACTAGCGACCCGCCCCGGCTTCGCACGGTTAGTAAAGCATCAGTGTCGTATGAGAAACTACCCGTGCGAAGCCGGGGTTACTTGCTAGTGTATTATACATATAAACCTTCCTCTTGAATTACTTAATATATAAAAAAAACCGCATCAAATTCCGTTGCGTAGTTTTAAAGATTTAAGCATACATAGGGATATAGGGACAGAGAAAGCGACTTTGTTTTATACTATGTAGTGATATTGTGAAGTGTGATTGTCATTGCACAGTTGTCACAACACCGTATTCAAAATAAACGCGATCTAATCCGAACGTCTCTCATTCGGATCATTAGGCGATGTGATCTTAAAACCATCTTAAACTATTCTTGATTGGAATGAACTTGGTCCAATAACGTCATTATCGGTTTGATGCTTACTTTGACGTGATATTTTCTTACAAAGATTAAATAGCGAAGAAAGTAGATAGATAACACTTTATTGCTCACCAAAATGATAACAATAGCTTAAAACTAGACATCTTAAATAATAAAAAGGCGACACAATGGGCGGTCTTATCGCTATAAAGCGATCTCTTACAGACAACCTTTGGATGGACAAGAAGTATTAGAAATGAGAAGGGGCATTGGTGCATATCATACAAAATTTTAAATATGATTTAAATAATATCTATAAAATACTTGTTGTATTTTATAGATATTATTAAAATAATGATACTTTTTATGTATAAATGGTGATGGGAAGAGCTGAAGGCCCATCTGATGGTGGCTACCTCCACCCATAACGGGTATATCCCAACGAGTCCGGTGGTCCCGCCCCGGTAACGGGCCTGTTGGGAAAAATTGTTCCAACGAGCCCGGTAGTGCCGACCCCGACGTTTAACGGGCTCGATGGCACAAATCAAGAGTCATCGGCCCCGGTGTCTTTTTAACGGACCGGATAGTACAGATTAAGGCGCATAGATCCGGTGGTGTTTAAAGCGGAGAGAATAGAGTACAAAAAATATGATCTGAAAATAAAAAAGGGTTTATATGTTACAATCACTTTTAACAAAAAAAAACCTAGGAAAACATTTCGTTTGATATATGTATTATGTAAGATGTATGTAATTCAGTCATTTATAAATCAACTTAATTGGGTACTAAAACTATCAAATACTAAATATATAACTATTTCTAATGAATTTTTATAAAGTAAACATCACAATCAAAATCACAGATAAACATTTTAATCAATACTAAACATCATAAATATCAACGATATATTTTCTCTAATCAGCCTTTTAACGAAAACAACTAACATAAACAAAAAGTAAAATAACAATAGAAATTTATAAATGGTTTTAGCAAATATTCGACCTTTAAATAATTTCTTTGACTTGCTAATCACAGGTTCTTTTCAATCGTTTACTGTCCATTTCAGTCTTTATTTGTAAATTTGAATTTTTAATGTTGGAAATATTACATACTTAATTTAATTATTAGGTAAAACCACGAATTATCGTAGTATTTCCAGGAAATGACCTATTGTTATTTGTCCATTCATGAAATCTAAAGTTTTTTCATGGATAAAGTGGTCCCACAGTAAAGACTTCTGCAAACGATTACACTGGATTGTTGATTCCGACACATTTTGAGTTTTTTGCAACATAACTTCGTTATAGAAAGCGTCGCTATGAAGTGCTTTAAGTAATTCTACAATATTTGGTTGTTTTCTTTTAATAACCTTGTTTAGTTTATTGTGCCAAGACTCAAGGATATTGGTAGTCCTATGGCGCTCCCCAAATACACACCATATTGGTATAAATTCCTGGCGAATCCACTGAGTAAGCATGTAATCGCGGAAAAGCTTGCTGTTTTTATCGTCTGGGCTTTGTGCAGCTATGTAGAACCAACCAGTCAAAATTTGGTCTTGTGGCAAGTGTGGGAGTACTGCACAAAGTGCAACTTGCCTTCGGGTAATTTTAGAATTGGTTAGTCCTAAATTTTTGCCCATTTTCCATACAGCTCTTGTAAAATGAAAATAACAACCTTTTCTGATTACAGTTGGAAACACTGAAATAATGGCATTTAAGGCTGCTATTTCAAAATCTGTTTTAAAAGTAATCGGATTCCATTCTGGTATTTGGGATTTAATTATATGAAACAGATTCTTATATGTTTCAGTATCTTTGTTGCTTAGTAATACATAAGCAACTGGAATAATATTTGTTGATAGATTGGTACTACCAATGTCGCAATGTATTATGTAGAGTTGTACAAATGGAATTGGGCAGCTTTTGAATGTTCCATCTCCCATAAAATGTTTACCCTGAGATATAACTTTTCTGCTTCTTTGAGAAGAAAATACTAAAATACGCTTTCCTTCATGTGAGTAATCTGCCAATAGAAAATCCATATATTTTTGCGGTATCTTTACTTCTTCCAAATTCTTGTATACATTTTTTTCCATTTCCACTGAGTTATTTCTTGATCTATATAAAGTACTTTTAACGCTTTTAAGTTGTGGAATTTTCTGTATCAAGTCCTAGCCGGCGTTTTTGTAAGATGCAACTGCAGCATTATAGACTGAGCTAATCGTTGGGAATTCGAATGACGATACGTCTTTTTTACAATATAGTTTCTCATCTATTTCATTTTTAATGAAATCCGGTTGACAATCATGTTTCTTTTCATTTAAAATGTATTTTTCCTGCAAACAAAAATTTCACTATTTTAATCGATAAATCACCAGCTGTAAAATAATTTATTGGTTTAAACTTTAAGTAATAATTTACGTACGGTGAAATAAGTTCTTCACTCAACATATTTACAAATACAATTGTAGAACTCTTCCCTGTTTTAGTATGTTTAAAATTGTATAGTCCATACACATGCATGGCATGATCTTTATGTAGAGGACATAGGGGGTAAACACGAATATTTCACAATTTTTTGTAAATTGAATACTACAAAAAACTATAAAACTAACCTTTACAGTAATTTTTCCACCACATTTCTGTTTCTTTCTCTTAATGCATTCCCATGCCACCGTTCCATTTTTATATTTTTCTTTTATTACATATTGGTGCCCAGCACGCAATAGAACAGTGCCACCGTTTCTTTTAATAAATGTTAAAGATGATGGTGGGCCGGTAGAGCAGCTTTCTTTTTCTTTATCCATTTTCCTGGAACCCAAATTTAGAATTCCATTCACTTACATCTATTAATAATAGAAATACACTGTCTCACATCTACTAATAATAAAAATACATTGTCGAATAGTATTTAAGTTACTTCACTTACCGAATCACATTAGGACACCACACAAATACCTCACAGACGCCACACGCCACTTGGACTTCTTCAGAGCGACTGACGTCACTGGACAATACGTTTGAATGACTTGCTTCTTATTGTTTAAACGATAAATAAGGACAGGAATTTTTTTTTTTTCGTTCGTTCGTTTCTCTTTGTTGACTTGACATAAAACCCTGCCAGGGACGCCATTGTTTTCTCGCGTAAAATGGCTCGTATCTTTGTCTGGGACAATTTAACGCCTTTTTAATGACATTTCGCAGAAATACCGCTGGTATAATCAGTTTTTACATTTGTTTCGGCACTGATTGAAACAGTGTTAGTTATAAAGACTGCTCGATTTATTAATAAAACGAGTCAAAAAAATTTTCGCGTTTCATGCTATTTTTAAGTCGTAATTTTTTGTATATAAAATAATACTATATTCTCTCCGCTTTAAACACCACCGGGTCTATGCGCCTTAATCTGTGCCATCCGGCCCGATAAAAAGACACCGGGGCCGATGTCACTTGATTTGTGCCATCGAGCCCGTTAAACGTCGGGGTCGGCACTACCGGGCTCGTTGGAACAATTTTTCCCAACAGGCCCGTTACCGGGGCGGGACCACCGGGCTCGTTGGAACCCACTCCCCATAACAATAGCACTACGACTTATGTCCTCCCGACCGAAGTATAAGAAGACCCAAGTCGCACCCCGCTGCGCCCGTCACTCGAGACGAAGATGTTACGTCTCATGCGCATGTGATTTCGCCGTCACCTACACCCTTCCACCGGAACACAGCAATGAGAGTGCACCACTGCTTGGCGGCAGATTACCTGATGTGGAGGCAGTACTCCGGATGAACTGTGCATAAGTTGTACTGCTACTTTTTGTTGCTCCTTTAGCGCCACTAAGGGGGCAAAGAGTTTCAGAGTACGTGAATAGACTTTGAGGTATTCACTTACGGACGCGAGCAACTGGACCCCCCATTGTTAGTAATGGATATTTATTACAATAATTTGCATGCCTCACATTTGTCTGGGCTCATAGCTCAGTTGGTAGATTTTTAAAATAAATTATGGCAAAAGTTTAATACAGCGCCATCTCGTAAATTTTTGTGGTACTTGATTGGTTACTTGAAAAACTTAGAATTTACGAAAAAGAAACCGAGGTACTTTCTATTAAGTCAACTTATATTGTTGGATGCGTCTGTTGAAGTTGCCTTGTACCTTCTATACTTCTCCATCACGTCGTAGGCAAAACAAAATCCACGTTATTCTGATATCCGTAGCGACCAAATACGACAGGCCTGTTCAGCCGGGAATCGAACCAGCGACCGTGATGTCCGTTACCGTTAATTTTAGCGATATCTGACACTTATCAATATGATGCCTATAAGACATATCTAACTTTCATCCTGGGAAAAGCACAACCTTGTAGAACAACAACCAGACAGTTCAATTTTGTTAAAGGTTAATTTCTTGAATAATGAACTCTCCATGGTGCCTTAATGTAGCACATTACCAGCAAATAATATAATAGCACCTGGGCGACCGAACATAACTTGCTTCTATTTTTGAAATCGTGTTTTATCTGAAACAGAAATTACTAATCAAGTACCACAAATATTGACGAGATGGCGCTGTATTAAATTTTCTGCCTTGGTATTTTTTCTATGTATATTAAAAATAAAAAAAACAGTGGCACTCCGGGAGTGCAGACAGAAGTGAAAACGAAGGCAGACTACACTACATATACTTATATACAGAGGTGTCGGTAACGGTAACGGTAACAGTGCCACGAGTTCAATTGTTTTTCCCATCGCAAAAAATATCAAACGCGCCTAAAGGTTTTTTTCATCAGTATTCCAGTAATCTGAATCTGGGTTCAGTTGGTTGTATCTGATTATGATTAAAATAACTTTATGATAATTATATTATGTAGGTACAAGTTTATCTGTAGCTATGACAAATATAGTTTCTAGATCAAACATAATTTATCCTTGATTAAGAGTGAGAAATGTGGTCCAATCTAACTTTGTAAACGCATTTATGATTTGAATATGAAATATCAATAAATATTTATAAAATTATTCATTACAATTTCATATTCCAGTAGCAAACTAGGAATTTTATTTTCATGCAACATTGAAGCACTCTCAAGCGTGCTTATACAACTATGTTCAGTAAAGGTTATCTATGTTAAGCAACTTACCGCCCGGGCAGTACTTGGATGGGTGACTATTTAGTGGTGTTTGAACTGAAGTCACTAAATGGTCACCTCGTGCTTCGTAGAGCGCGTTAAGAGGTCGGTCCCGGTTATACTAGTAGATAATCCTTGTTGGAAGCCTATGGGCGGCTTGAAAACTTCGACAACAGAGTTAGCTACTTACACGCATGAAGGAGAAGATAATATTCTACCAGATGGGTCCATGACATATTTTATGTGAATAAGTGACGGAACGAGCTGAGGGCCCACCTGGTGGTAAGTGGCGACCCCCGCCCATGACAACAGTAATTCGACTCGGTATAAGATTTGGATCTTACACTGAGTCGCACTAATCCTGCTGCGTCCATCACCCGAGCCGGGGATGATATATCTTATGCGCATGTGATTTAATGCACCCACACCCTTCCTCTGGAACACAGTAATGCGGGCATTATTGCTTGGCGGCAGATTCCAGCTGTGGTGGTAGTACGTCTCCGAACAAACTTGGTACATATTCTACTGCTACTTTTGGTTGCTCTTTTAGCAAGCTGCTTTTAAGTAGCTTGCTAATCTTCATTGAACAATTGGTCCTTTGAAAATGATTTTCACATTGTTCACAATGTTTTCACACACTCGTCAATCAAACAGTTTAAGACTCATTAAAAACTTGGTTACCTGATTGGACAGACAGGCAGAACAACGAGCAACTACTGATAAATTTAATTTCTCTGCAGCGTTTATCATAAAAGTCATCCATCTTGTTAAACTGATCGGTAGTTAACATAAAAACTATTTCCTGTAAGTGGATGATATCGGTGGATGATAATTAAAATCTGCCAGACCGATGCTGCGGACTGAGGCTGCCAAACTTTTATCATGCGCAAGCGCAGACGTAAAATGTTCGAATCGCAGAATAAGACTTATTCCCCGTCGGGAAGTCAAAATCAAAGACATAAATCTTTAATTACAAATACAAATACAAACGTTTTACACACTCATATAATGGCATGGACAAACACAGAAACACATGACAAACATCCAAGACCCGAGAACAAACTTCAGGCTCACCAAGTGTGCCCCGGCCGAGAATCGGACCCGGGACCCCTCGCTTCGAAGGCAGGGCTACTACCAACTAAACTACGGAGCCATTTACCATCTAAGCCAGCTGTATCTGTACTTTGAGCTGGTGAGTGCGTTAATGCACCTACAACTATTATATGTAAGTTTAATAAGGGTGTTAATAGAAGAAAGGTTGAGAAACAGGTTTTACCTGATGTGAAATAATTATCAAGATATAAGTTATTACAAGTCAATTGTATTTTAGATAGCAGATACACATCGTAATTTTCCACCCAGCGTACTATTCATAGAAGCGAGCCACCCAGAACATCATCCTAGATGAAAGAAAAAACAGTTTTTTTATAAAATTAATAATGAAGACGGACTGACCTCAATTCCCACTTGATATTAAGTGGTTACCTTCTCCAATTACAATACCAATACGACTTAGGTGTTTCCTCGACAACCCAAATATGAGAAGATTTAAGTCGCACCCCGTTCCGCCTGTCACCTGAGACGGGGATGTCATCTCATGCCTGTAATTTCACCGGCCGCCACATCCTTCCACCGGAACACAACTATACCACCACAGGTCGATGGTTGATTACCAAGTATGGAGGCAGTAGGAACTTATCCGGACAAACATATTTTATTTAATTTTATTTGTTATACAAAACCCATAACCCTTAATAGAAAACAATAGATTACTTATAAATTTCTTCTTTCCTGTCAACATTCCAAACTTTAATTGCGTTTTCTAAAACTTGGCTACCTCCATAGCATTACTGGTAGCCATATTGAGATCTTCCCCCGTACAGGTAAAAGGGCACAGAGGACACACGAGTAAATGAGACATGGTCTGGATTGGGCTTCTACAGTCACATCCAGTTGGAATCTCGAATGCCCCATCATAGATTCTGGCGACAGCGGCCAACCTGGGTTCGCAGTCGGTTAATCGACTTATAAACTTAACCTACGGCCAAAAATGGATTAACGTTATATGACTAAAGACGGTTAAATTAATTAGACATACCAAATAAATGCATAAAAGCTAATTTGCATATTGCATGATGAATTGACTGTATATTAATATATAATATGTGTAAAAGATATAATGGTTCTCCTCTATTATGTTAAATTTTTCTTGTTATTTATTATTATTAATTTATTTAATTAAAAAGGTTGGCACCAATTACATTAATTAAAATTAAAGACAAAATAATATTAAAAAAATCAAATAAAAACAAGTGCATTTAGACTGTTACTTTGTTATTATTAAATATGTCATTTAGATAGAATTCCTTGTTGTAGACTTTAATGTAATACAATGAAAGTAGCAGAAGAAAACCTTCTCCTACTCATAGTTGCGCCACGCATCATGACCCATGTGGTACATAAATATTACATAAAAAATAGATAGCAACAAGTTTGCCGTAAAACAATATCTGCCTCAGCAAGTGTAGTTGTGTAACCAAAACTAATCTTGCGGTAGTTGCCAAGTTAAATCACGGACAAACGTACGAACGTGCGATAAGGGAATTCTTATGATGAAGGAATTTGTAATAGTTTGAATTAGTAGCAGTATAACTTGTGCAAAGTTCGCCCGGAGACGTACTGCCTCCACGCCTGGTAATCTGCTGTGTTCCGGTGGAAGGGTGTGGGTGCCGGTGACATCACATAGGCGTGAGACGTAACTTCCCCGTCTCGGGTAACGGGGTGCGACTTGGGTCAAAGGATCAAAGTCGTATTGCTGTAGTTATGGGCGGAGGTAACCAATTAAACCCAGGTGGGCCTTCAGCTGGTCCCGTCACTTACGTAACATAAAAAAGGAGGTTGGTTGGTGCTAACAGCTCCCAAATGCCCTTGAACTTTCAATTGTATCTTCCTAACTAATATTACAAATGTGACTTTGTTTGTAACGCTTTCAGGCTTCAACCACTGAAGCTATTTTAAAAATTCTTTCACCAATGGAAAGCTATATTATAAGCGAGTAACATAAGCTATATTTTATCCCCATATTCCCACGGAAACGGGAATTACGCGGGTGAAACGGCGGGGCGCAGCTAGTATTATACTATTATAAGTGTGAAAGTTTAGGATGGATGTTTGTTACTCAATCACGCCAAAACTGCTGAATGGATCTGGAAGAAAGAAACTACCAAGTTGGTATACAATTCACAAGTCCGTCCCATTCTCCACCTCAAGATACCTCTTGTGTCTTGAGATACAGGTGTACCTCTTGCTCGTATTAAATCATCAGGCGCTATCTGAAGTGTAGGCAGAACTTTGTCAATTGAGAGACTGTTTTGTAGCTATGTATTTATTTATTTAATAAGGATTCCCAACCCAGGACACACTGTAGATGCAACTTAGAATAGGCAGTAGTGGTCCCACAATAATAAGGCGTCACAGCATGATAAAAAAAAACATTTAGACAATAGTTTAAAAAAGTAGAAAAAATAAAAAATGTATGTAATGCTTAGCCACAGATATTATAAAAGCTAAGCTTTCAGAGTTTTCAGATTCGAACCCCAGCCGGAGCTAGGGATAATATAGTGTCCAGGGACGGCTACTCTGCACTGTGGCGTGCAGGGTTCGCGGAGTCGGGGAGGGGCTCTTTACACCCTTCCCCGGGAACGGGCCTCCTGGCAACGTGCGAGAGGGTCAATGCTGAAGTTCCTTTTGGAGAGCCCAGAAACCCTCGAATGCGCAGAGGTCGACCACCGGAGGGGTTTAGTTAGTGTTAAAGTCCCACATAACTCGGTTGTCCCCCCCAGGGCAACCGATGTATCTGATGCAGATTCCCATTCATCAACAAAAAAAAAATCATGTAATTTCAACTTTGAGTAGGTACCTATTAACTGAACTATGCCACTAAGTAACACATTATACAACTATTGTTGATGAAACCGAGCATAGGGTAAACATACATTGTATCCCTTGTTCCTAAAACGGCAAGCAATCAAACAACAGCAATCAAACAGTCGTTGATCAAGCAAACAATTGACTGTAAATCAAAACGGAATCAAACAACATTCCTTGCGATTATGTGAGCCGTGGTGTTGGGATTAAAAGCTTTCGCATCGGTGTGTATAGTTGGTAAATGCATTATACAGTACTAGCTGTGCCGCGTGGTTTTACACGCGTAGCTCCCGTTCTAGTGGGAATAAGGGGATAAACCGAGCCTATGTAACTCGCTGATAATGTAGCTTTAAATCGGTAACATAATTTTTTAAATCGGTTCTGTGGTTGAAACATGAAAGCGTGACAAACAAATTAACTCACTTTCGCATTTATAATACTACTTACTAATACTATAATTATATACTACTAGTGATAAATAATTACCATGACGTTGATGTCAAATACAAATCACGCGGTTTTTTCAATATTCTTCATGCTTCACAAATCAAAACATAATCTTTGCGTTTCCCTCAACGGTGTCAATGATTTCTACCATCATTAAGAACCATTTTCAAACACCAGCTTCAATGTACTTTCAATATTCTTTCAGAAGATACAGCAGGCCCCAAAGCCGATATGCAAGGCCTATGTAGTATTTATTTTATCTCGGCCAGCTTCTGAACTGATCGATACAAATTCTAAGTGATTTATAATTTTCAAGGCGATGAGACGCACCAATGTGAAAGAATTCATTTGTCAGTAGTTGCCCTAAGTACATAACCAATAAATGTAACATGGCTACCGCCCCGTGACCGGGCCGAGGCGTTTCTACGATATTTTTCTCCGTCATAACCCCATTATTTGAAACTGATTTATAATCTATCCACCGTGATATTGGACAGTGGTTAAACTCAAATTCATTTAGATCTTAAGTATCATTTGGACACGTCAAAATTTACACACACAAGTAAACATTCGTGACCGTATAACTTGTCACAGAAGCTCCTTAGGTACATGCACACAGATATGTTGAATTGTAGTCAATTTTCATGTTTTAGCTAGTCATAATTGTTAAGTTTACGTCTGTTCTAACCCTCGCATCGCTGTTTACCGGTGGAAGGCGCTGGTCTGGTGAAATTAGACGTCACCCTTTTTTTTTTTTTTGTTGACGAAGGGGAATCTGTATCAGATACATCGGTTGCCCTGGGGGGGACAACCGAGTTATGTGGGACTTTTACCCTAACTAAACCCCTCCGGTGGCCGACCTGTCTCTGTGCTCTCCAAAAGGAACTTCACCAGTGACCCTCTCGCACGTTGCCAGGAGGCCCGTTCCCGGGGAAGGGTGTAAAGAGCCCGACTCCGCGAACCCTGCACGCCACAGTGCAGAGCTAGACGTCACCCCTGTCTCAGAGTGACAGGTGAAATGCAATGCAACTGAATTATTTCTCCAAACGAATAATCGTCAGAAAACCACCATTTTTAAAACCAAAAATTCGAATACATGTGGTATCTACCAATACAGATTAGGCTCTGGTCTTTGATCTATAAAGCCCATTCACTGTCACTTATCAAGAGTAGGTCGGTGTCCCAGTTATGTCAACATCAGAGGCTGATAATCTGGACCATGGCAGGTTCTCGGACTCGTTATATCCCTATGAAGGAGGAAGCTAGACCAACTAGCTAGTAATAATGAGGTCCTTACCATCGAGGATCAACGCCGCTGGGGCCGCGGAAGAGTAAAAACCGTTCCCGTAGCCCCAGCATAAAGGCGCTGAGCAGGAATAACAGGGTGGTTTTAGTCGGATCATGCCCGACATGGTTATGTCGGGCATGATCCGACTAAACGGCGGCGACGGGGCGGTTGCCCCGTCCTCCCCCGGACGGAGCTGTATACGTAGGTATTTCCACATTGGAAAAAAAAAAGGTTCTCGGACCCGTCGGTGTATACAAGAGCCAAGCACTGCAAGGAGGTAGGTATAGCCCACAGTTGCATCGTAAATCCCCATTGTTGGGCACGTGCCACTCGAATAATGCTCACTTTTATTTCTGGAACGGAATACGATGGCCGTGAATTTGCGTCGGAATTCACGACTTGTTTCTCTTTGTGTCGAATTTGGATTCTGGGAATTGATTTGGTTTTGTTCGGGATATTTTGAGATCCGATTGCTGGTAGGTAGTGAAACTAAATCGAGATTGGGTCGGCTAATTATCTCTTACATTTGGTTAGTCATTTGGCCTAAATAGAGGAGTCTCACGGCTCAGCTGGGGGTAACTCTGTCTCAGTGGCGGCCAAAGGGGGTGGCAAGCAGGGCAACCGCCTGGGGCCTCGCTTTTGTAGGGCCCCGCACCTTCGCAGAACTACCCGTTTTTTGTTTTGATGTTCTGCAGCAGTCTTTAAGAGAATGCTGACTGATTACCAGGAGCCCTGTACACTTACAACTCACCTAAATTCCTCATACGCCAAGAGCCTCACAAAGATCTATCGCCCGGAGCCTCGCAATATCTAAGGCCGCCCTTGCTCTGTCTGATGCGCTGCAGGTCAAGGGTTTGATTCCCACTTGAGACAGACATCAATTTGACTTGACAATTTTCAAATTCCTTTTAATGATTCAATCGTTATTGTAGGTAGGTTTGCTTAGGATGTTGATTGAGGAAAACGTCGTATTTTGGTCTTTTTTTGATCAGGTTTGTGGCAGATTCACAAAAGGAGTATATGTGGGCGGACTACATTCTCCTACCGAAATGATACCTTTTTGAGCGCGTTAGTCATTTGATGCGATTGTCTCGAGGTTCAACCTTCACGGAACCTTGAAGATATATTGATTTCGTGCACCAGTTACTAGTAACATTTTTATGTATAGGATGCAGTATATAACCACACAATAGCTACTTTCAACAAATTTCTAGAGGTTTTCAACTCGGCTGTATTTTTTTTATGTTTGTTACTTACCTTAAAGATTTTTAAGATCAATATTTTGATCTTAAAAACTGGGTAACCAGTAGGTAAATATGTTAAGTAATTAAGGTAATAAGGTTCAAAGCGATCCCAGTGCGATCACAAATGGAGTATTTTAATAATTTTCAAACGAATTTCAAAGGATGAGGTTATGTTTCTTTGTTTTCCGTCCGTTATTTATCAACCGATTTCGAAATTTATCAAATTCTCATTAACTTTTTATCAAAATCCGTCCGCAGTTTGGTTGTTAAATCAAAATTAATGGAAAAATGGCATCCAAAAACAATTTTCCATATTTTGCTTTTCCTGTGATTATTCTTCACGTTGTATAGCGATTTAGACGTATCTTTTGTCAAACCTCTCGCCCGAGGACGAGGAAATGGAGATGAAAGTATTGTTATAGTGTTTTTCGATATTTTTATCAGGCGATTCTTTGGATGTGATCGACTTTTCCAGAAGTACCTACCGGAAAGTAAACAGTTGTGTTCCGAATAGCGTTCGGAAGCCGCACAACGTAACCCGAGGGCGATGCGTAAGCTGCTTGTTACCTGAATATTAAAAATAGCTGAGATTACGCGATATTTACAATGTATTCCAAATTTAAAAACTAATTCGTACCGGCCTGTAATGTTTCCACTGCAGAGACACCGGCCTACTCTCGATAATTGAGAGTGAATGGGCTCTGGAATCTGGAAACTTCCACGGGAGCCCAATCCGGATTGGTAGATGTCACATGTCGTCGAATTTTTGGTTCTAAGACATGCCGGTTTCCTCACGATGTTTTTCGTCACCGTTTCGAGAATGTGGTATTGCGCACATAAATTTTTCAAGTAAAAAATCTCATTTGTACACGTGTGGGTTTGAACCAGCGACCTTCAGATTGAAAGTCGGCGTCTGTGCCCCTGGGCCACCACGCTCTCAAACTAATCAATATTACCTTATTACCTAAAAAAACTATCACGGTGAGCATTATTTTTGACCGACTTCGCAAAATAGAAGAGTTTCTCAATTTGACTCTATTTTTTTGTTCGTATGCTTGTTACGTAATATCTTCGCAATTGTGCACAGAATTTAACAAATTACTTGGCTAGAAATGATATTAATTCTTAATTTTTCGAGTTACCGAGATATTGTTACTAAGATTGATACTATTTCGACGTATCTCCTACACGTACGTGGTGCTAAAGGAGCAACAAAAAGTAGCAATAGAACTTGTGCAAAGTTCGCTCGGAGAAGTACTGCCTAGTAATCTGGTAATCTGCCGCCAAGCAGCGGTTTACTGGCATTGTTGTTTTCCGGTGAAATCACATGCGCATGAGATGTAACATCTTCGTCTCGACTAATGGGTAATGAGTCACTTTAATTACAAAAAAAAGACTTAATCGAGGCATGCTTTTATTCATTAACCCGTAATTTTGCATTTATTTAATAATTTTCATATTTGAACCCCCTCTTAAATAGGTAATCATATACTTTCTTATTTTTAGTCGTCCCTTCTACCAAAATGTCAGTTATTACTCTGATTTCTTCCTTAGTTTCTTCAGCCCAGCCGTAGTCAAGCAATTCAACTGCATTGTTAATAAACTTTTTAGTAATCATGTCAACGTCATTTCTGTGCCCAGATGCCCATTGCCTGTAACTCGATATTGTGTTATCTATTTCTATAGAATTGACCTCATCATCATTGGCTTCAAATGCTTCATCTATAATATCTATTAGAATTCTAATAGCTTCAGTTTTCAATTTTGCTTGCGTATCATTGCTCTCGAACACTTTGAACTTTTGAGTGATAACACCACTCAATATTGAAAATACTTCCCTCATGTATTGAACGTTACTTAGCACCGGTTTTATTTTCAACGTTACTTTACCATACACATTATCTCTCATTATTTTCTTGAAGAAATTAGCTTTCGTTGTGATTAATTCATAAAAGTGTTTGAGGATAGTATTCAAATTCTCATCAGTCAACTGTACAATTTTATTCAACAAAACAACTAGTTGGTCGGAATAACCTGGAAAAGGTCTGCAAACATTCAACTTCTCACAAATAAATCTCAAGTGAGATTTCTTTTCCTCCAAAATGGTAGTTTGTATAATTTCCATTAACTCTGGCATATGAATATTGGCCCCCTTTTGATCACGATTTGACTCAAACATATCATTCAAAAGTTTTTTAGCTTCGTTCAGAAGAATTTTATTTGTTGATTCTATCATGTCAAGGGCAATAATTTTTTTATCTGCAGGAACTATGATATTCTTCTTGCTTATATAATCGAAATATTTATTGAACTCCGTTATGTAACCATTCTTTGCTTTTTTGAGCATTTGATCAATATCTACGTGAGAATTCAAATTATTCATTATAACATATGTAAGC
The DNA here is from genome assembly GCA_921293045.1 of Aplocera efformata. Taxonomy (NCBI): domain Eukaryota; kingdom Metazoa; phylum Arthropoda; class Insecta; order Lepidoptera; family Geometridae; genus Aplocera; species Aplocera efformata. The sequence goes on from OV121057.1 coordinate 9,360,712, forward strand.
GTTTTCAATTTCTTTACACCTTTCTTCAATAGCTTATCTTTGAAATCAAAACAGAACTCCTGAAAATTTACAGGTTCATTTGTTTTGATATACGCTGATTCACGATTGAAGTCATTAAAATTTCCAGTAGCTTGCAAGGTATCATTATTTGCCTTTTCTTTAGCATTAGTGAGTTGATTCATGTTTTGTTTCATACCGTCGATAGGTTTGTCAGTCTTTGAATGTTTAGATCTAAGAGAGAAATTACCATCATTTTCAACTGTCTTAAAAAGATAAGTATTTACCTCTTCTTCGATTTCGGTCAGTCGATTTAGGTACATATCTTCGTCCTTTGCCGGGGTATCCAAAGGTTTTGACTTCGTAAGCTGGTCAGGAGAGTCATTTTGAGGAGGATTCTTTGTTTTAAACAATGGTCCCGTCTGTAACTCATTGCCAAATCTTCTTAGGAAATCTTTTCCGATATGCAGTGCACCTGCTACTTCTATGTCATAAGCCATAGAAGTGGAAACCGCTGGAAGTAGTTTCAATAATTTAGGGCACGATGTTATTAGTATGTTATTGAGTTATTCATATATATTAAAAGTTTTTAAACAAATTCTTAATAACACTTACAATACGAACAAAACACTGTCCACACCAATAACATTGTCACTTATCAGGAAATGTGTAAAAGTTTTAATTTCAAAAGAAGTATTCTCACATTAATGGTTGAGAGCAATTAAATTTCTAATTAGACATTAAAATTTTATGTTTTTTAAACAATCGCTGACACAGTTAATAGTGTATGAGATTATGTATCGCAGGTGTCATTAACAGAATAGGCGGGTATCGTTGCTCGCATCCGTAAGTGAACCAATGAACCCGTACACGTATCCCGTGGGGGTTTTAAAAGAGCAACAAAAAGTAGCAGTAGAACTTGCGTAAAGTTCACCCGGAGAAGTACTGCAACCGCACATGGTAATCTGCCGTCAAGCAGCGGTGCATTCGCATTTCTGTGATTCCAACTTTGAGTTCCCATAGTCCTGACAAGCTGAGCTTATATGGTGTTGCCTATGGTGGTATATATGGTGTTGAGTGAAATATCCTTTTATCATGGCATAAAATAATAAATTGAATATTGGTAGGTGGCGGCTACACAAGAAATGCAAACTACCGACCTACCAAAGAGTTGATCACCATCTATTGTACGCTAAAGGTGAGCGTACATGGACTTGAATCGTTTACTTATTTAGGCCGCTTTTCACTTCGCGACCAATCGGCGACTGAAGTTTGGACGCCAACCGCCAACCGCCGTCCGCGACCAGTCGCGTGGCGGAGTAACGCGTTTACAGTATCAAATCTGCTGAGATCAAATTGGCTTCGAAATTTAAAAAAAACCGGCCAATTTTATTTTATTTTATTATATCACAAAATCCACAGATCTTAGAAAAAAAAGAATACAAATCAATGCTTATTTGTTCCATTCATCCAATAACGGATTTCCTATTTTATAGGAACATGTATTTCGAACATGATTTTTTTACCTCCATGCGGAACGCGCACGGAGACAAAAAAATCATGTGTGTTATAAATAAGAGAGTTGTTGTACGCTTCAAACTCATGTCGATACTGAAACGCAACGATAGCGCGAGCTACAATACAAGTGGCGCCATCTAGTTTCTTCATTTAGAACTATATTCTAAAATCACGTTTTTGTACGAAAACCCCCTTGATTATTTATTTTATTCTGTTTTTTTTAGTATTTGTTGTTATAGCGGCAACAGAAATACATCATCTGTGAAAATTCCAACTCTCTCACAATCACGGTTCATGATATACAGCCTGGTGACAGACCGACGGACAGCGGAGTCTTAGTAATATGGTCCCGTTTTACCCTTTGGGTACGGAGCCGTAAAAAGATATCGGCCTGGTTCGAGTCGGACTCCCGCACCGAGGGTTCCGCACGATATTGTTAACGTGTAAATTGTAGGTTTATTCATGTTATATTTTTTTGTGATGTAGCTATTTTATTTATTTTATTTTGCTTTATTTGGGAAACAAACAGTACATAATTGCTTATTATTAATGATACATTTAAAAAATACATAGACCAGCGAAGTTTCCTCCATTAAGTAATACAATTTTTGATTAGCTTGTGAGACAGTATGGTAAAAAACAATAACAAAAAAAAAAGGTGAACAAACAATAGCACAGGGTTAACAAAGATATTCACTAAAATAGATTTATAATTAATAGAAAAAAAAAAAATAAATAACAGTTAAGTTGAATAGTTAACAAGATAAACTTAAGATTTAAAATTAATTAAGTTACAAAATTGATAAATGCTTCACATTTATGTTAAGTTGTTGACGAAAGGCAGAAGCAGTTAAATTGAAAATATCAATATCATTAAAGTATCTGTTAAATATATCACATGCTCTATTGTGGAAAACATTTTTTTTATAATTTGTTCTTGATGTTGGAGTCCAAAAAGTTTTTTTTATTCGAGATGATACACGTGGGCAATGAAAAAATATATTTTGGAGTAACAGTTCGGAATCAATTTCATTTCTTACTAATTTATACAAAAACATTTGATCTCTTACGGTACGGCGAGCTTGAAGACTAGCGATGGAGTTAGTGGGAATAGAGGGAAAGCGATACTTATAATGTTTTAAAAATTTATATTGGATTTTTTCTATGTCTTGAATATGAATTTTATACTGAGGGTTCCAAACAGTTGACGCATATTCGAGGATTGATCTGACAAAGCTATTATAAAGAAGTAGGAGTGTTTTGGGGTTTTCAAATTCCCTGCCTACTCTTAGTATAAAGCCAAGCATTTTATAAGATTTAAGTGTCACGGTATGAAAGTGAGTATTGAAAGTTAGTTTACTGTCTAAATAAACTCCTAAATCACGAATTTCAGATACTCTTGCAATAGAATAACCGTTAAAATTATAATTAAACAAGATTGGGTTAGGTTTTCTAGTGAAAGAGATAATATTACATTTCTTGGTATTGAGGAAAATCGAGTTATTTTTACAATAAGTAAAAAGCCTGTTTAGATCATCTTGAAGGAGGTTACAATCAAAAACAGAAGAAACTTTCAGAAATATTTTAGTGTCATCTGCGTAAATTAAACAATTAGAGTGATGAAAGTTTTGAACAACGTCATTGATAAAAATCAAAAATAGCAAGGGCCCTAAATGGGAACCCTGTGGTACTCCTGAACATATCGGAACAAAAGTAGAACAGTAACCCTTGATAGTCACAGCTTGACTTCTTGCTCGTAAATAAGACTCAAGCCATCTAAGAAGATCGCCATGAATTCCAATCTCATATAGCTTGCGAATCAGTATATCATGTGAAACTTTGTCAAAAGCTTTCGAATAGTCCGTATAAATAACGTCCATTTGAAAGCCATCATCCATTACGTCCGACACCAAATGAATAAATTCACACAGATTACTTTCTGTAGAGCGCTTTGTAATAAAACCATGTTGTTGTCTGTTAATTATCGGACGCAATACTGCAAATAAAGAGTCATATACTATTTTTTCGAACATTTTGGCAATAGTACAAAGTTTTGATATTGGTCTATAATTTTTAATATCATGTTTGTTACCAGACTTAAAAATAGGCACCACAAATGATTGTTTCCATATTCCAGGTAAGCTGCCAGTACGAAGCGAGTTATTGAATAAAATAAAGATAGGCAAATCCAAGAATCTATTGGGTGTGTGAATATGACTCCGCCCTTTCTCAACAGATGTCGTTTTTAGTATTGTTTACGTGTACTAATAAATGACCATACTTGTATTCGATAGTACTGAATGTCAGCTATCTAACGCATTTTATGATATTTGGTTGAAGTGTAAGCAACAATTGTTTTCACCTTTTCGAAAATGTCGGTTTTTATTCCAAATAAACGTCATTTGCGGGAAGTGTTATTACATTATTTTATTGCGAAGAAAACTGCAGCGGAAACTTATCGTTTGCTTGTGGAGATTTATGGTGAGCATGCTCCGTCTAATACAACTTGCAAGGAATGGTTTCGACGATTTCAAAATAACGATTTTAGTACTGAGGATAAAGAACATGGAAAACCACCAAAAAAATTTGAAGATGCTGAATTGGAAGCATTATTGGCGGAAGATTCTTGCCAAACTCAATCAGAATTAGCTGCAGCATTAAATGTTGATCGTTCAACTGTTGCAAAGCGTTTACAAATGATGGGAATGATTCAAAAAGCCGGTGACTGGGTTCCACATGATTTAAAAGAAAGAGACATGGAACGTCGGAAAACCATTTGTGAAATGCTGCTTCAAAGACAGCAAAGAAAAGGATTTTTGCATCGGATAGTCACAGGAGACGAAAAATGGATACACTACGAAAATCCTAAACGCAAAAAAGCTTGGGTGAAACCAGGCGAACCAGGCCCATCACAGCCAAAAATAAATATTCACTGTGCCAAGGTCATGCTCTGTATTTGGTGGGATCAGAAAGGTATTGTATATTATGAGTTGCTCAAACCCTCTGAAACTATTAATGGAGAAGTTTACCGACGACAACTAATGCGTTTGAAGCGAGCCATAGAAGAAAAACGACCAGAATGGGTGAATAGACATAACAAATTAGTTCTTCAGCATGACAATGCCAAACCGCATACCGCAGAAGTCGTAAAAAGATATTTAGAGGGACAGGACTGGGAAGTGTTACCCCACCCGCCATATTCACCAGACATAGCTCCTTCGGATTACCACCTATTCCGGACGATGCAGACAGACCTTACTGGAGAAAAGTTTACTTCATGTGAAAGTATCAAAATTTGGATTGACAACTGGATAAGCTCAAAAGACCAGGACTTCTTCCAGCAAGGAATACGAAAACTACCTGAACGATGGGCGAAGGTTGTAGCTGCAGATGGAGCATACTTTCAATAATTTTTTTTTTAATTTTGTAAGCGAACAAATGTGTTTTATTTTGACAAAAAGGGGCGGAGTCATATTCACACACCTATTATAATATTGTTTTAGAAAAGAGGGTGGTAGACCATCAGGCCCACAACCTTTATTTGGGTTCAGGTTTTTTAAATATTTTCTAACAATCGTGATAGACAGTTCAATATTACTCAAAATTGTGTTATCAATATTATTAGCAATATTGTTTGTAGAAGAACTATTTGCAGATTCAAAAACTGATTGAAAATATGTGTTAAACATGTTACAAATAACGTCAACGTTAGAGCTAGACGTGTTATTATAAAACATGGAGTCAGGGAGCTCCCCCGCTTTTTTTTTTGACTTTACAAATGACCAAAAATGTTTGCTATCTAAATTAATTTTGGACTCAGATTTTTTTATAAAATATTTGTAGCATTCACCTTCCACAATTTTTTGTCTAACTCTTAATTTTTTAAAGGTTATATAATCATCAATTTTATTATATATTTTCCATTTGGTATGAAATTTAAGTTTTTCTTTAATTATTTTAATGAGAGGCTTTGTGTACCATATAGGATATCGATTGTTTGATTTAACAACTTTTTTTGGTACGTACTTATCGATTATTTTATTAACAATTTTATAAAAAGAGTCAGTTGCAATTTCTATATCATTAACATTTAAACAAGATTGCCAATCAATTTCAGAAAGAGCTTTACTAATGGCATTATGATCAGATTTGTGATATAAATAGACAGTGCGTGGTGCTGGATGAATAGTTTTACATCCAAGTTCTAATGACACTATTTCAAGAGCTGGATGATGTGCATCTTCCGGCAGTAAAGGCGAGGTGCTTCTAACTACTTTACATGGACAATTACCTATAAGCAAATCAAGCAACCTGTCATTCTGATTGAGTATGTGATTAAACTGCTGAAAACTAGTAAAAGCCAAAAAATTTTCAAGCTCGGATGCAATGGAGTCGTTACTGAAGTTTACAGTTACAGGCAAACCATCAGAGAAATCCCATTGAACATTGGATATATTAAAATCGCCAATTATTAAATATGAGTCATTAGGATGTTCCAAAGCAGATTCAGCAACTGTATCAAAAAAATTTACCATTGATTCGCGATGTCCCGGTCCGTGGGGAAAATAACAACAGTATATTTTAAGCAATTTGTGGTGATTTAATTCAATGGATATTTCGATAATTTCAGCATATACGTTTAATGATTGTATGCATTTAGAAGTAGTTACTACGAGCTCTCGCTTAACCGCTACGAGCACGCCACCGCCCATTTTATTACCCCGTATTTGGAAGTTTCGGTCACATCTGTAAACATTATAACGGCAGTCAAATAATTCAGAACTAAAGATACCTTCACAAAGCCATGTTTCACTTAAACATACAATATCAAAATTTGCAAGAAGTATACTTTTAAAAAAATCATTAGTCTTGGTGCGTAAGCCCCGGACATTCTGGTAGTATATGTTGAGTATACCTAAAGGATCACCTGTAAAAGATAACTTAATACATATTTATAATTATTATATAATAGTATAACCAGTTTATAAGAAATAGATGCCGAACAAATGATTAAAAGTATAAGGATTCCTCGTAAACATGTGATTTTTGTGATATTAAAAAGCCTTTTGTTTCCTGAGCATTGCCACTCAATAACTGAGAACAAAAAATATTTTAATCTTAAATATACATAACATGGTAAGCGGATAAGCAAACAAACAAGATAGTCAAAGCAAATAATCATGCATGAAAAGTTGATAGACTTAACTCCTAGACAAGTTTTTTTAAATCGTCCTCGCAACCGAAATGCAAGACTGGGCTAATATCAGACAAACGAGCCATAATTGTGCAATTTTTGACCCATACATACTTATATTTTTTTTCCTTGGCGAGTTTTTTCACTTGCTGCAGTAGACCTTTATTGTGCTTCGTAAGATGATCATTGAAGTACACAGGGAAATCTTTCCCCACAAAACCTAGGTCTGATGCATGAAGCCCACGAAGCTTTCTTAGACAGGACAGGAACTCGTCTTTTCTAGAGCGACATAGTAAGCGCATTACAATTGGCTTAGGTTTACTCAAATCTCCAGTAGATGGCGCCACGCGAGTAACAAAATCAATATCAGTAGGCAACAGCTCAAATTGAGTACGCTTCGCTAGTTCACGTACGACATCCATCAGCTTCTCTCCATGTTTTTCAGGGATTCCGAAGATTTCGATGTTAGAGCGCCTAGCCCACCGATTTTTGATGTTAATATCACCTTGAAATTGTTTAAAAGATGCTCTCAATACTTCCATCTCCGAAATAACAGCATCACATTGCTTAACTTTTGCCTCCATCTTATCCATTTTAGTATTTATTCTACTATATTCTTGGCTCATAAATTCCATTGAGGATTTTATATCCTTCAATTCCTGCTTCAAGTACGATATTTCGGTAGAAAATAAAGACTTGAGAGTAGAGCTTAGGTCATTCTTCATTTTTGCTATCTCACTTTTTATCATGTCTGCGATATCCTGATTGTTGCCTAGAGGCGACTGTAGCAACGGCGAGCCTTGAGATGACTTTTTACTAGCACAATCAACGTCCAATGTCAGCATCTGGGTCTCCTTAGTGCCATCCTTATCATCACGAGTACAAGTACGCACAGGAGTACTGTCTGATTTTATCCTTCTTGTTTTCTGCTGACAATTCGGACACACCCACGAGGATTTAAACTCTTTTGTTACCTTTTTGGTTTTTTCAGGCAAAATGCATTGGTAGTGATGCAAAACTTTGCACATCTTACATGGTAAGGTACTAGAGCTCTCTCCTTCCGTTGACTGGCAGCAACCAAAGTTTGGCATCGTAATTACTCGGTAATTTCACGGCGCTACGTCACTGCTAGTTGGCTCAGTTGGTTTCACTGTCGACTGAGATACAGCGACCGCAGGTTCAAGTCTCACCCGAGGAAGTGTAGTTTTTGCGCGCAGAATTTATAGACCTCGCCCACCAGTGCTTCTTGATCAGCCCAACTAGTATTATCTTCTCTTTCCAACCACCCACTGGGAGGAGCAACGCGTCCAAAACGTGTATGAGGAAACGAGAATTACCAAAAACAACAGTTGACCAATAAAAAAAGCGGAATGCAAAATAAAACTAAAAATTGTTCTCCAAGCGACACACGTCCGTTCACAAGCTATACTTGAACTGAACAGAGCTATACTTGAACTGAACTATTATACAAATTTACGGCTTCCAGTTAATTCCTTTACTTGCGCGTCAGAGCAGAGTATTCTCTACCAGCCAACTTTTGTGTATTGTGGCAAAATTAAATGAAGAAATTATTTGAATTCAACACAACACATTTCACTGAATCTGGTGTACAAAATTAGTAAGAACAACTAATTTCACAATAAAAACTTATTGCATGTCTGGATTTGAACCAAGAACCTTCAGATTGAAAGTCTGTACCCCTGGGCCCCTGTTGGGAGCGTGGTGGCCCAGGGGCATAGACGCCGACTTTCAATCTGAAGCTCGCTGGTTCAAACCCACACGTGCACCAATGATTTCACTTGAAATATTTATGTGTGCAATACCACGTTCTCGAAACGGTGAAGCAAACAATCGTGAGGAAACCGGCATGTCTTAGAACCGTTAATTCGAAGACATGTGACATCTACCAATCCGGATTGGGCTCCCGTGGTAGAACAAAGTCCATTCACTCTCAATTATCGAGAGTAGGCCGGTGTCCCTGCAGTGGGAACATTAGAGGCTGGTACATACCCCTCGGCCACGTCGCTCTCAACTAAATGTATGATCTCGTGAACCATGACTTGTATGGACGCAAGCCTTAACTTTCATGCAATCTGCAGTATTGTACTGATAAATGCGGGTAATGATTAATTCTCCAGGCCTAAGGGCCTGGACACATTGTAAATCATTCACAGTTACGTTCCGACAACGAGGTGGATAGTTTGTTACGCCCCTTAGGTCTATTTAGGGTTACTAGCTTCTGCTGTAAGGACTTTTTTAATAAGATCTTCTAAAGGGGATCGTATTTATTACACAATCGCTTATTTGGGGGGGAAGTTGTTCGCGTCCGTAGGTGTGTACCATTTGATTCCCTACACGTACCCACTGGGTGGTGCTAAAGGAGCAAGCAAAAGTAGAAGTAGAACTTGTGCCAAGTTCGTCCGGATAGGTACCGCCTCCATATCTGGAATCTGTCGCCAAACAGTAATGCTCGCATTACTGTGTTCCGGTGGAAGGGTGTGGGTACCGGTGAAATCACATGCGCATGAGACGTAAGAGAGACTGGCTCTCTCCGGCGGCTCCGTGGCTAGGTAGTAGCCCTGCCTTCAAAGCTAGGGGTCCCGGGTTCATTTCCCGGCCGGGGCTAACTTTGTGTGAAGAACGTAAAGTTTGTTCGGGTCTCGGATGTTCGTTTTATGTTTCTGTTACGACACAGACACAGAAAATCTTAGTGTTAGCATTGCAGTGTTAGCAAGAAAAAAAAACAAGGTTAGACTTTAAAACTTGTTTTTTTTTTCTTCATTTACAAGTATCGCTTGGACAAATTTCGCGCAAGTAAACATTCTTTGCGCATATGACGTGTTACATGAGCTTCGTAGGTCAGTCTGTCAGATCAGTCCTTTGGTTACATTTTGATTATTGTACATAAACCAGTATGCTGCACTGAAGATGCGCAACTAGTTAGGATTGCACGTGTAACCACGTGGCAACCCTAACAAGTTGCAAATTACAAAAGGGCGCGTGCGCATTGCACCTTCGATCTGACGCGGCCACGCCCTGATCCAGAAGGCAACAGCCAAATTGCCATAAATCAAGTAGAAACAGAAAATAGCTTGCAACACCTGCGCGTACACAGTAGCGACATCTAATATTTACTTATCGATGACAGACAGATGTTGTCTTGATTCAAAATTCGACAGTATTGCTTTGACAGTACATAAAGTACAAGTTCATTTTACGTTTTTATTAAACATATTTGTGAGCATAAATAACGTGTCACAGGCGCTTGGCTCCTTACGTCTGTTCCAACCCTAACCGAAGGGAAGAAACAGACAAGAAACCCCTTGGAGACAGTATTACAATTTCGCGAATATTAACTAATAATCTACGTTAAGAGTGGAGCAAATTTATTCCCAAGCTGTTTTGTCTTAATCTGATATTTTATATAATAGTAATATATTTATATCATCCTTTACAATACTGTAGTCGGTTAAAAACTTGCAGTCGCTGCAGTGGCATGCTTAATCACGAGCGCGAACTAATTCCATCCATAGAAAATGATTCCTACCAACGAGTTTGCGGAAATTCCACAATAATCTAAATCCATCGCAAAGTTTTTGACAGATCCATCTACATTCCAGCTGGCGGGCCCGGCATCGTCGCCGCGGCACCGAGCCGATGACAGCGATACGCGGATTATGTGTGGGTTAAACAAAAAATATTCTATAGAAATAAAGTGCAAAAAGTTTTTCTGCCTTCACGGGATCTGAACTTGGGTTACCTCCGTGACGGTCGCTGACTTAGTTGGCCCTGCCTTCAAAGCGATGGGCAAACTTGATTGATGATTGTTCTCGGGTCTTGGGTGTTTGTTTTGTGTTAAGCGCCTAACCGCATGGTCCACCATGTGAGACATTCCGATCCACCGTGGATAGAATATGATACAAGTTTTAAACCGACATCAAAAAAGTAATGTTCTGTATTCGGCTATATTTGTATTCGATATTTCGCTAGTTCTGGACTCACTTGGATGATTATTTTTTAATTTTATTTCTACGGCTCACTGAGGTGAGGCCGTAGAAATTCGTTATTTGAAAAACTTTCAAATTTTTGTGTATTTTAATGAAAATTGCTGTAGAATTTTTATAAGGCGTTTTGTCAGATCGTCGCTAGCAACTTGAACCAACTTGCTTGGGCATTATAAATCAGCGAAAATAGTTTATGAATTCCAGTAATGCGACACTTAGATAGCTTCTCGTTGAGCCATAGATTAACATTTCTAATGTGAGGCCAAGAATATTACAGTAGGTATTTCTTAAAATGTTGCGATCAATACACACATAAATATACAGTAGGTACCTATCTGGGTTTGCAAGGTTTTTTGTTTTGAAAAATATGCTTTTTACGTTATACTATACTACTATTATACTGGTAAACTTAACCCTATCTAAACACAACATTTCATCCACATAGTTATGAAAAAAATAACTTGTTTACCTGTCCAAACGATACTTGAGATCGTAAATGATAGATGATAAATGAGTTTGAGTTTTGAGTTTTAATACGAGTATATCATAATAATAATCATAAATGCGAAAGTTTGTTGGTATGTATGTTTGTTACTCTTTCACGCCTCAACGGCTGAACAGACTTGGATAAAATTTGTTACGAAGGTAGCTCGTACCTTGTATTAACGTAGAGCTTACTTTCTATTCCGAAAATGTAAAGTATTTTTTCGGTGACATGCAAAAAACTTTTGTCATATTTATTCCATCGTCTCATATTGACTGATAATCAGGGGTAATACCGCGGGGCGCCACTAGCATAATATAAGCACAGATATTATAATACTATACAAGTACTGCCGTCTGTTTGTCCGGCAGTAGGTGTTTTATTATGCGGGTAGTTACATTATTGTGTCGCGTGTCTTCGAAACGGATCTAACGATTTGGATGAAATTTGGTGCCTATATAGGTATATGCTGTTAATTGTATTTCTTGTCAAAACGTATCACATAACAAAAAAACCCAGATGCTATTAAACCTAAATAATTGTAGTTCATTCAGTAACCTATTTAACTGTAGTTCATGATGATCACTAATTCGAATACCAGTACAGTTTAGGTGTTTACCGTAATATACTGACGAGGTGCAATCCGGTGCTACATTGCGCGTCTAGTATTTAAGTTTATGTTGTTATGCTATTATTATAACCGTAACAGCCTCTAATGTTCCCACTGCAGGGACACCGGCCTACTCTCGATAATTGAGAGTGAATGGGCTCTGGTCTACCACGGGAGCCCAATCCGGATTGGTAGATGTCACATATCGACGAATTTTTGGTTCTAAGACATGCCGGTTTTCCTCACGATGTTTTCCGTCACCGTTTTGAGAACGTGGTATTGCGCACATAAATTTTTTCAAGTGAAAAAACTCATTGGTGTACGTGTGGGTTTGAACCAGCGACCTTCAGATTGAAAGTCGGCGTCTATGTCCCTGGGCCACCACGCTCTATTATTATAATGGAAGTACTATACAGCTTGACATTCGACTTGAAATAATTAGGTATTTGTGTAATTTGCGATCGTTAGGGAATCTGGGTTATCTCAAGAAAATTGCACAGATTATAGAATCCGTTCTCACTTGTATTTTATTTAATGTATTTTATCTGTGGTGAGCCATAGAGTAAATACAGGCAGATACAAATGATCATGGTCGCGAAATGAAAGTAATCCTGCCTGTGTGTTGCATTTAGTCATGGGCGGGGGTCGCTACTTACCACCGGGTGGGCCCTCTGCTCGTTCTGTAACCTATTAACATAAGAAAATAATACTGTATAACAAATGTATCAGTATCTAAAATACAAATATTATCACGAGCATCTTTATCTTTATCTAGAAACTTAGAAAGTTGAAATGCCGAGTATATATGGGTCTTTACCGGGGCAAGCGTAGGCTCTGTTTATGAGATTAATTATTTAGGTACTAGGACCTAAAGCCGTTTGCCTTGTAGGTATTTCATTATGTAACTGGGGTATTTATACAGTTACGTCAGTGTACTTAAGTTTAAGTTAAGGTCAAATATTTGTAGGTACCATATCTGACGCCACTTGGGACCTTATCAAACTCTAATTCAAACTTATTTATTGCTTTGGATCTCGAATATCTTTTGACAGAATAAAAAAAAAACAACAACATATTCTTGCGCATAAAAAGTGTCACAAGAGCTTGTTAGGCACATTACATGTAACAATGAACACTGGCTGTAGCCCGTGACTTCGTCCGCGTGTAATTTGAAAAATTTCCGGGACCCCACTTTTTTTAATATACTAGCTGACCCAACAGACGTCTTGTCTTAATATTTTCGACCGATGCATCTGTGTTCAACGATATTTGCAGCGCGCGTTCTGTCAATCGCTGACAGTTATGTTAAACGCTATAAGGTTACACTAGCTGTGCCCCACGCTTTCACCCGCGTTGAACACAAAATCGGTTATTGTGATTAAACTATGATAGCTAGATATATGTTCTCGCGGACTTTTTTGTAGGTCTTAATGGGATCTACAAACCCGTAGTACATCATTTTGTTCTATTGTCAATAGTTTATGCAGCGCACGCAAAAATATTTGCAACAATTCAATAGAAGTAAAGATCAAAGTCTTGACTTTGACATTACCTAGACACATCTGTGAACGAGCTCTTCATATGGATTTGAATCTTTTGAACGTTGTGCAAACTTAATAACTTGATTCCTTGATTCCACTGCAGTCGTTTAACCGTCTTCATTCGATATCTACATCTGTATCAATTTCAACGGTTTAGCTGCGGGTGGCTAATTGTAAACCAGTCCGATTAGCGGTCTTAATTAATCGACACAATAAATTGAAATAATCATTACGTTTGTCGGTATAGTGATCTCAGTTATGTTGTACAACTGTCTCCTGGGCCGCGTACTTTCGTCCAAGTCATTGGACACTTCCGTTTTACAAAGGGGTATCCATTCTATTCATTCCTTGTTTTCAAAGAAATGTTAAAATAATTTACTCATCTGTGCATCTGGCTGGAGGTATTTGCAAACAATAACCACTAAAAAAACACAGGAAGTATGCGCCACGACCTTGGCTGTCACCGTCAGCTGTCATGTTGACGTGTGGGCGGGAGCTTTTGGCGCCATTGCGAAAATGAATGCAATATTGCAATGGCGCGGTGTCGATTTCAAGGTAAAACGAAAGGAATGCACCTGTAATGGAAAGTTTTTGTGAGAGGCCTGTCACAGTGATGGCAATTTTCATTGGATTCCCAATCCAAGGCGCTGTGTCGCCACCATCGGCTACATATCGCTATGGTTTAAGTGCCAAAGGCAATAATGATACAATAAAAAATTAAAACAAGATTTATGTCGTGAGAAAACTGAAGTCTGCGGGTTGAATGCAAAGAATACCATAACCTCTAACAAAGAGCTATGATAAAACTTTAGGTACAACAAATTTATCACAGATTAAAAATAGTTGTAACTAAACTATGCGGGTCCGGTGGATGTAATGACAGTAAAACATAACCACAAATTATTTTCTACGCCACAATTATTTAACATTGGATTTTTTTATTATAAAAGTTTTTTTTACCTTTTCCTAATAATGGGACACTATAGACTAATAATAATTAAAAAGTAAATTAATTATCAGATCTTAGGGTTGTCTTACCTGAGTCTTATGGGAATATCACTACCTACAATATTACCAAAACTTAAACGTCTGTCTGTCTGTCTTTTCATAATTTTTACCACTCAAACTTACGAGTATAATACTTTATATCGTTTGGACACGTCAAATTTACACACACAAGCAAACATGTGAGCATGTAACGTGTCACAGGAGCACATTATTATAGTTATACACACAGATAATAATATGTCAAATTACAAACAGTTTATTATGGTTTAGCTAGACTTATTTGTTAAGAACCAACCTAATTATTGTAATTAAGTACTTTAAACGAGCAATTCTTGTTTATAAATTTAGTACGTGGGCGACCGAGCCTACGTCGGTTGTTTTTTTTTTGAAATACAAGACAGGTAAACTTACACAGCAAAGCCATATCTAAACACAAAGTTTCATCCAAATCGTTTGAGCCGTTTCTGAAATACGCGGAAAAAACAAGAATTGTTCGTTTATAGTAGGTAGGTAAGAGATTTTTTCTTTATTTCTTGTAAAAAAATAACTTAATACAAAAACAACTGAGCGTAGCTCCAGGTACCTACTTATAATAATTTACTGACCAGAGTCCGATTATGTAATGAATCAAAAGTAGACATGCAAAGCAGATCTGGCTTGCGGATCACCTTGTGAAGGGAATGGATGGAATCTGATAAGTCCAACTACAAGAACTAACTTAGGGATAGGCTAGGTAATGACGCAATATACATAAAGTATTCTAACACCTAACCGGTTTTAATGTATGAAAATGAGGCTGTCATGAAAATGTTCATGATAGCCATAAAAAATGTCAGGTTCGATTGCGACTAAACAAACATAGTTAGTCACACAAACGCTTTTCATTAACGACTCCGTCGCTTAGTTGGTAGTAGTAACTGGGTAAGGTAATTTGAAGTCAAAAAAACTCACAAATGTAAATATCTCTGTAACTCGACAAATAATTTATGGGCCATTACTTTATTATGTAGGTAAGTATTTTTCATATAGCTATCTACCTATTTTTGGAAATAATATAATATGAAAAGTTTTCAAATCAGAAACGTTTCCAATCTCTATAGACTCGAATCAATGAAGCTGTGATGTTTGCAATGGATATAAAATCATTAGATGTGTATCTGTTGCGTGCAATTCGTTGCGCTTGCGTGTTTTTGAGTGATAGTTGACCGAACGAGCGAACTAGTTTCGTTCATTTGCCTTGGCCACTCATTCGTTCGTTGGCTTCATTCATTGTTCACTCATTCAGTCAGCCGCGACGCGCCGCGCCGAACGGATGTCTGTCATTTCTCTCGCTTGAACTATCAAGTTAAAAACAAACGCAAATTCGTGAATTAAAAACGTTTCCGTGCAATAGTCCCTATATGAGTGGAAGGAACTTGAGTGCTGAAGTCTCTACAGCGTCCAGGCTGCAGTTATATGCTGTTTCATCTCGAGTGAGTACTGAGTTTTTAACTGTACTTCTGTGCCGTGTTCGTGTGGTATTCGCGGAAAAAAACTTGACTATCCTTCTGATATTCTTGTCCGTAGAAGTACTTAGGTACTTGGCGATTGCCTACCTATTCCAAATTGGCTACTACCTGGGTTTTAAGCCTACATTGGCATTTGTCCGTTAGGAACTAGGTACTAAGAAAGTTTGGATAGTTCAATAACTTTCATTTCCTTGACTAGGGCACTATCGCATTAACCTAAGTATAAGTAAAGTTGATATTTGTGTGATCTTGAATAGGTATGTAATACCTAGTCTACCTTGAGGTAACGTCCTTTTAAAACTCATTTGAGCACTTGAGAATGCAATTTGTGCAGTGGTAAACAATTTTTACTCGCTGCTAATTATTAACCAAGCTTGAATATGGTCGGAACCTATCCAATCAAAAGTAGTATGCGATTCCCTATTTATGTAATTAAGCAGGTTTAAGTAGGTATGTGGGTCAGGTACATAGTTTTATTGAGAGGGTAGGTAAAGTACTATTGTCAATCTAGTAAAGGTAAAGCCCCGAGCCAGATCCGGGGAAGTCCCTACTTATGTACCTTTTTATTTTACGTAGCAAAACTTACGGGAGTTGAGGTCCCACTTCCAAGACAGTAGTTGATGACCTCCGCCTATAAGCACTACGGCTTAGGTCCTCCCGACCGAAGTATGAGAAGACCCCTGCAGTCGCACCTCGTTGCGTCCGTCACCTGAGACTTTGAGAGGAGAATGTTACGCCTCTAGTGTCTGTAATTTCACCGACTCTCGCGTCCTTCCACCGGAACACAGCATCGAGTGCATCACTGCTTGGCGGCGGATGATCTGGTGGTGGCAGTACGTCGACGAAATTGGCATCAGTTCTACTGCTAGTTTGTGTTGCTCCTTCGCACCACCCGGGGGATACGAGTTATGTGGGACTTTTCCCCGAACTAAACCTTTCAGGGACCGACTCATTCGAAGATCTCTGGGCTCTCTAAAAGAAACGGAGATCCTCTCGCACGTTGCCGTGAGGCCCGCCGTGGGGGAGGGTCCCCTCCAAGGGCAGCCTTCCCTGGGAAGTATTTGTGATGTATCAGGACAAGAAGAAAATCGCTTCCATGGTGCGCGTGTTGTTCTCAGTATCTCGCGGCCTTTACGAAACACGCAACAAGTAATAAATATATTCTAATGTCTCCTTGACAACATTTCACAATATTTTTGATTCCATTTTAGGAACTGTTGAAATTATTCATTAGATTTGGTTCATATATTTTGTGGTGAAATTATTTTTTTTGTTTCAATGTTTGTTACAAGAATAATATGCTATTGTTAGAAACTAGCTTTTGCCCGCGTATTTGCTCGCGTTATGTAGATTTTGTCAATGATTTCTGCATGTAAGGTATGCCTTACCCCTAATACTAGCTTATTCCCGAGACTGTCCATCGTCATTCGACTTCGAAACTATTATATTTATAAGCCATGGTACTTTTTCTAAAATAGAAGTAGCCTATGTTACTCCTTATAACATCAGCTATCTGTCAGTGAAATGCCGTCAAAATAGGTCTAACCGTTTCGGGGATACGCCGGAACCAAAAGAAAAAAAAAATTGGCTTTTGTTGGTATGTCCCGTATATTTTCAAGCACATTTAGCAAAAAGCTGTTGTTATTTTCACTTTACAAACAGACACTTCAGTTTTAATTAAACTGACGGCGCGCCTGATGTTAAGGTGGTTACCGCCGCCCATAAACTTACTACGACTCAATTCCCTTACCGAAGGATACCCAAGTCGCATCTTGCGCCCACAATGAGACGGGGATTTCATGCGCCAAGCAAAACGGTTTTATGTAATATAACCTAAATCCTAGTTTGTAGATCTGATGCAGTTTGGCAGATAGACCATGTTTGGGTCCGTGGCATTTGCTTCATAACCAATGATACCTACATAAAACTGAGATGGTTGTTTCATAACACTGTAAAACTAATTTGCGTAGGTTATTCTATTAGGTGGTTTTTGTGAAGCTTCTTATAAAGACGAAAGATCTCAAATTTCAGCCGTATCTACATGTTGTAGGGTTTAATTTACTCAACTCAGCCACATTTTAATAGTCATAATGATTGTCATAATAGTATTTTATAGGTAAATTAAATATTACAGGTCAACATTTTATCGTATTAAATTACTGATCATGAAATATAAATAAAAATTTAAGATTACTATTATATATTACTAATAATAATTAATATGTCAAAAAAATTAACTTATAATTAATATACTGCATACACTAAAACTAATTCGGAAAAAACAAATAAAAATTGTAGTCATTCATTACACTAGTAGTAACAAGCATAATTTTTGGATTTTACAACCCATGAATTCATCGTAGGCAATATATAGGCAACAATAGAATACTTGGATCAGTTACATTATCTGATTAGCGTGACTTCATTGCGGGTGTGCCACAAGGGCATGTCATGTCCCCTTTACTTTACATCCTAGAAATTTGCAGTATACATTTGCTTCAGCTTACTCCTTGATCGTGTAGTTTGTGAAAAAGTGACGGAACGAACTGAAGGCCAGTCGTATCCAACTCCAATACGACTGAGGTCCTACCAGGTTAGGACCATGGCAAAGCCAACTGCCAACTGAGGTGTAAGATCGCATTTTTATATGCAACACCATCTGGTAGCACCGTCGAATGCAGCGATGAAAGTCCAGCCTGAGGTGGAATTGGTATTGGCTCGAGGTTTGCATCTCATTCTGGCAAGATGCCTAGCCAAGTGAATGAATGAGATAATAAGACTTTTTTGGATCGTATTTTTATAAATTTTTCAACCGAGATCCGGAGTAGAAAGGAACCGATTTGATATCCTATCAATTAGGTTGTTTATTTTTGTTGCCTCAGTTCTGTTTTATCAAACGTTTTGGAAAATTATTTTTTTATTTGAAAGAAACTCTTTCAGATTGGTCCCAATGAAATTTTATCATAATCGGTCCAATAGTCTGGTTGTTAAATCAAAATGACTAGAAAAAATATGACATCCAAGTAAACGAAATTGCGTATTTTCTTCGCCCGTTGTAAATCAATTAGGATGTTTCTTTTTTAAAATGATAGATGAGTCCTTATTTCTCGAGAAATTCGAAATGGAAAAAGAAAGTGGAAATATTGAAATCGTTTTTTTTTTTAAATCAGTCACTTGTTTAATTCCTATACTTCACGAGTTAGTCCCTAAAATTATTAAATCGACTGCAAACGGACTGAGAACGGACCATAACTCGCTTTAATTATTTGTTTATGACGCTAACTATTTAACAATGTCACTGATTTAAATGATTTACTCAAGGTTAGTATGGTCATTGTTCAAGTAATTAACTGCAGGTACTCATTGAGAAGTGATAGAAGGGTTGTCATTTGTATACCAATAGAAGACGTTCGAGACTTAAACAATATTGTTAATATGATTCAAAGATATGATCTATAAGTGGAAATCGATAAAGCTATCATCGTGTATAAGCTCTGAATTCTATTTTGAATTTATAGTTTAAAAAATATTTATTATAAATATCAGTTCTTTTCCTTTTACAGTTACCAAACCATAAACCAGCTTTCTAAACTTAGAATTTTTTTTCTTGAAATCTTAGCACTTCTGTAAAGTTTTTCATTTTTACTGATTCACTCTCATTTGTTGATAAAATAAGCTTAATTACAATTCATATCGTAGTTGTTTCTTTAGCAGCAAAGTTGTCAAACAAATCATTTTATAATCATCCATTGTGCTTAGTTTTTGTCCCACCGTACCTTTGTGTTTTCCGTTTTTCTCAAGGTCCTTGTCGTGGGCTGACCTCATTTGATCTTGAATTGTGAGAGGTACCTGCTCTACCTACTGTTTGGTACTTAGCTTAGCTTAGCTTCGAGTTTGGTAGATTTCGTTTATCTGAGGGATTTGTATTTCTTATTCTGATTTTTGGCTTCTTGAGATTCTTTCGCCGCTGGAAACGGCATGAAAAAATTCCTCACCACCAATTATTTTACTACTAATAGAAAAACTTCCCTACAATAGAAGGCAATAGTGGATGTCAATTGTCTCAAACTGTTTTCCTTGAGGTAACTGATATATAAAGTAACATGACAATTTCATTACAATATATTGCTGTTTACAAAACAATATAAATTACTATCGATCATGTTTAATCACCACATCGATATATTATTCCCATAAACCATGAGCGCTTTCTCCGCGAATGTCAAACCCAACGTACAATTAAATGCTAATTTTTTGTTCTCTTAATAACAGAGGTATTGATGAGTAAAAAATGCCCGGATTCGCCTGATATTTATCTCAATATGCCATCTGGACATGATGGTATGAAATGAGCGAAAGCCCATAATATACGTGATAAACCTACGTTATTTATAAGTTACTGAAATTTGATGAATATATTTTTTATGCCTTAATTAAACATGCACCAAAATTGTATTCTATAATATTAAAATGTTTAGAACGATACCATGTTTTGAGTTGGTATCCAAAGTGACGGAACCATTTGGCCTGATGTTAAATGGTTACATAAACAATGTCAACTTAGGGCGAGGGATGTAAAGCGAGTGCACCACTGTTTATCGACAGATTGTTCCTTTTACACCACCCGGGGGATACGTGTAGGGGATTCTGGAGTTATTCACCTACAGACGCGAGCAACAGATTCTGCCAAAATAAATATTTGCGTAAACAAAATATAATACTTACTGCAGTAAAATGTATAATAATATAATGAAGAACAATAAAATTTTGCGTGGTATTTCATTAAAAATATTACTTGCCACTGCAGCAACTGGTACAGAAAAATCCAATGATGAGATAGAGGCCCAGCCTCCATCACCCGCTATGTTTTTCTCACAAAATAGTTGTTAGATTGCCACGCTTTAATGATTTATAATTGATCGGATTTCACGGAAGATGGACAGAAATTAGATGGGAGGCATGATATTAAGATGGAATTTGATGGGATTGCTAATATTACGTGAGAAATTGCAGGTAAAAAACTTAACGCTGTGCTGACTGTAAGAAGTCTAGCGTTCGTTCGTTAGATGCTTTTTGGTGTCGTTCATCTAACGCTTGGTACAAGAACAAACTTAACAGACAAACTTTAATTTATTGATAGTGCATGTTGTAGTCATCTCTGAAAATGCTGGAAGGCAATGCTTAAGCTCTGGCCAAAATAATACCCAGCATTGTGGTAGCGTGGAATCTTAAAGGCGCTCCGCTAAGCCCAATTAATAATAAATTAATTAATATAGGACAAGGATGGTTGCTAGCTGTCGAGACTGATCAGTCTAGGTGTTATCGTGATGTAAATACCAAGTTCGAATGCAGTAGTAAACGCCAACCAGCTGCCAAAACCTGATGCGGCCACTAAAACGCCACTTGCCGCACTATAGGTGCAAAAGCACTATCGCTCGTGTGCATATCTCCATTAAAGACAAATAACGAAGGTGCCCGAATGTGGTTCAATAAAAGCAGACACATTCAAGAAATAATGAACTTCAATATTGTCAAAAACAATATCAACTGAATTTGATTTCGGCTATTTATATTTTGAACGGTTTGCGGTATCGACGTTTTTGCCTCTTGCGCACATAATCCTTACCGTTTTGCTCCAGAATCCTACATAACTCTGTGCGAACTGATGAAGGAAATAAAAAAAACTTGTTGAAATCATTTCAATCAACCGAGTTATTGTTTTTATGTCTATATCTTGTAACTGTCATCGAAAATAATTGTATCTCGTCCTTAATACCATCAAAAAGAGTTCACATTAAATTCTTAATGGATTAAACCAAACCTGTACGGAAATTGGGGTCAATTTGAAATGGGCTTATATTGAAACCGAGAGAAAGTACAATAGGGTCGATATCTGATCGTATGACAGTTCTATTTGCCACTTCTACGAGCGAAATCGTACCTTATAGCCTTCATGTATCGATTCCAACCACGATAGATCACTGAGGTCTCAGAAATTAATCTCTAATCTCTGTTCCTACATATCAACGAGTTTTGCATACAATATCAGCTTTCACTTCCCCATTAATCATTGTATTATTTATTTTTATATTTAACACTTTCTTTACATTACTTATCTGATCGACTAAATATTGTTCTATGAACAGTAGCGTTGTTATAAATCATTTATGAATCCATGTATCCGGCGAACGAAAGTGTTTTCTATCTCGATGGAATTGAGTTTGATCTCAATTGAATATGCAGGGTTTCTTTATGCTGAGTGGTTCATAGAAAATTAATTTGCAATTGTGGAATGCAATTGCATATTTAGTTTTTGCTGAGAGTGCTTTATCTTTTTGATCGTCAACTGTTTAGACAGATATTTCATCACCTCTATTGCAATAACCGTTGTTGATGCGTTTATCACATACCATACTTACGAATATGATACTTGGTTTCCTTATCGGATAATATATTATGATTTTTTATGCGATCCTAAATTATTTTACACAATTACCTTGTACCATTATGAGAAGCAATAAACGTATTGAGTATTGAGAAGGTAAAGATAATTGGTAAATATGTGTACCTCTTTTTCTTGCAAGACTATTACCAAGGCAAATATAAAACCAGGAGTGCTTAAATTTTCAGCTCAAATATTTTATCACCTCTTCATTACCTATAACACATACAGGACAGAAAACCTAATAAAAGCGTGAAGATTTATTTTGGCAGTAGTATTTGCAGAGTTAAGCCCGAACAGTAGTGCCACCATCCCACTTAATCACAAAGATATATTTCACTCGCAAAGTTTATTGGCTGTGTCCATTTAATGTTGCGACTTGGATTTTCTTATATTTGCGTCGGATTACCAAGTCGTATTATTGTTAGCGGAGGTAACCACTTAAATACCACGTTCTCTAAATGATGACGGAAAACATCGTGATGAAACCGGTATGTCTTCGAAGACATGTGACATCTAAGATTGGACCGTGGTAGATGAAAGCCCATTCACTCTCACATATTGAGAGTAGGCCAGTGTCCTTCAGAACATTAGAGGATCATTACCGGCCTCCGCGAGTGCCTTGCTGACTGTATTTGCGACCTTTCGATTTGGTTTATCATGCTCGCTGCGTTTCTCATTGTCCTGGATTCAATTGGAGTCCGTTGCTCTCATTCAGCGTGTCAAGGCGCCGCCCACGGCGATTATCTCATCGAGAGATATCGCACCAATTTCTCTCGATATTGTCTTATGCGGAGAGGTTAGTCATACGCCACAATAAAGTTACCTTTTTTTTGTCGCGCCCCGCGGGCTCACCTACGGGTTTTCCGGGATCAAAAGTAGCCTATGTGTTAATCCAGGATATAAGCTGTCCTGGCACCAAATTTCATCCAAATCTGTTGAGCCGTTTGAGCGTGAAGGAGTAACAAACACACGCAACATACAAACTTTATAGTAATAGTGTCTAGATAACTCGACATGTTTGAATTTCATGTCTTGATACACAATTTGACAATCACTTGTCTAACGACACTGATAAAATGCACTTTCGGTTTTTCTTATATAAGTATCTACTTTTCCCTTAAATTTTCCAATCATTTCCAAGTAAAAATCACTCAAATCGGGTCAGCTGTTTTAGCGTTACTATTGTTTTTTATAAACAAAATCAACAACTCTTAGAAGATAATTACAATAACGCTTAAAAACATACAGCCAATGAAAGAATTATTTTTTTGGTTATCTATTATTTTGACTAACACAAAGCAAAACAAAAAGTTTTTGCGAAAACTGATTGATAACTGACAATAATTAGGTACATTTATCAAAGATTCACGGGTGGTAAATGACCCATTTATAATAAAAAAAGGTTGGATATGTATGAACATGTGTGTCTTTCTCTTTCTATGTGTGTTTTATTTTAGATTACCTGACGACGTTGTCCTGTCACATGATTCACAATTTGACATTCAGCTGTCATTTTCTATGTGTGTATTGTTTAATCTTTGTGTTTATAGTCTCTTCTATTCTGTCTTTATGGACCAGCGAGAACCAATGCTTACTCACTTTTACCAGTTGCAATAGAAATCCCTGCGTTGCAGGTAGCATCGACACACAACACATTTTTTTCTGTGCTTTGTCGCTTATGCAATATAGGGCGGCATATAGCATATTAGACAAATAAGGGTCTAAGGGTCGGTTAGCTTTGATAGCAGCTTGTAGTGTTCTAGCTAGGTCGAAAAATAACTTATTACGTGCGTTTGTGTGTTCCTTACTCCATCGTAATACGGGGATATTCTGCTATGTATCGGATTCGTTTTTTGTAGGACCCTTTCAATGAACTCTGCAGTGGTCATCACTCGGAACGTATCTGTGTTAACGAGATTCGGATTATTCTTGAGCGAATTATCGAGATCTCATTTCTGTTGTAACGGTAATGCTTCTTGGTAAATTATTTTGTTGTAAGTTCTGATTGCATTGCGTCAATGAAGGGGATTATTAACGGACTTCGAACAAGTTACTGATTTAAAATCGAAAAAATATCGTCTTCAATACATTCAAAATAACAAAATACGCAACTTCGTTTACTTGAATGACATTTTTGAACTGATCTTGATAAACATTCTATGGGACCAATCCTTTCAATTAAAATTATTTTGCAAATCGGTTGATAAATATCGGAGAGACTCGGTGATAATAAATAATGTATATATATATATATATATATTTATATATATAATTTGCCAATTCCGCTGACACAGTTTTTAGGTTACCCGAAAGCCGGGACCAACAAAACGTAGGGTACTTTTTGTTGGTCCCGGCTTTCCTAAAGCCCGCAAGCGCACAGTTCAAATGCCATTAAACCACTAAACGGGCGGAAGGCATCTAAGTTAAGTCAACTTAAATGAGTTAAGTAAACTAAGATGAGTTTAGTAAACTTAGATGATCTGTCGCTTCGTCGCATGCGTTTCTATGACCCTGTATGTGACAGCAAAGTTTTAATCAATTGCTGATCACAAGTCTCGTTGACCCCAAGATGTCTCACGGTATGAAAACTGTCGACCTGACGATTTCCCAACTCAGATTACTAACATAAGTTTGTATGACACAATCGTCAAAGTTATGCAGTCAGAATCACAATGCGCAGAACAAAGCAAGAGAACATTTAGCCTACTTGCTTATTTGCACTATCGACAAAGCGAAAAGATAGCCCATTAGTAAATACCTTTCAATCCGAAGGTCGCTGGTTGGATCCTAGTGAAACTATGAGTAATTTGTCATGAAATAAGACAAACCGTGTTTCGATGGAAGGGTGTGGGTGCCGGTGAAATCACTTGCGCATGAGACGTAACATCCCGATGTAACACTTCGGTCGGGGGACCTAAGTCGTATTGCTGTAGTTATTGGCGGAGGTTTTGATTGTATTAGGTATTGAGTATTGACGGAGTTGAGCTGAAGACCAACCAGATGTTACTTTAATTCTTCTCGTCACTAAGTTTTTTTTTTTTTTTTTTTTTATAAAACATAGTTGACATATTTTCTCAAAATGGCTTGCTGGTTCCCGGCTTGTTGGTTGACATTTACAGCACAATTACTAGAGTTTTACTGAGTGGCATTTCGTTAAAACACTTCCCTTTATAAATATATAGTCACGAATTATACATTATACACACACATACAATTTCAAAAATCACTGACGAAAAGTAAAAATGTTGATACAAAAAATTGTAATATTTAGTGATCTTTTTTCTCTTTCGCACAAGTATCTAAAGCTACTATCAGTTTCTCAAAACGTATTTTGAATCAATCCAATGTTTTTTTTTATAAAATTGTAATTGTTTTAACCTTAACGAATAAAGGCTCAAGCAATATTTCACTCGTAAATTGAGGACATAAAATACATAATACATAAATACAGGCAAGACATTCGTTTTGACGTGCTAATTGGGGTTCCTTTTTAACCGACTTCAAAAAAGGAGGTTCTATGTTCCACTGTATATTTTTTATGTATGTATGTTATGTATATTCTCCGCTATTTATGAACCTATTTAGAAATTTCTTTTTTATTGAAAGGATATGCTTTCAGATCGGTCCCATAATTTTTTTATCAAAATCGGTTTCATAGTTTGGTTGTTAAATCAAAATAACAGGGAAAAATATGTCGTCAAAGTAAACGATTGCGTATTTTGCTGCTTTGAAAGTAAAGAAGTCGTTTTTTTTTCGATTTTAAATCAGTTCCTTGTTGTTTCCCCAATTTCCTGCATTTCCCGTGGATTTCCCTCATATTTTCTTTCATACAAACCTTGTCCTAACAATTAAAGAATTAGCAGAATTGGCCCCGCCGTTCTCGAGTGAGCTTAGCGATTCATTTTTATTTGTAAGCGACCTATTATTTATTTGTATTCTAGTTTAACCTTTGGGTACGGAACCCTAACAACGAAGCCAGCTTCGACACGAGCGCTAGTACATGTTACTTCAGATAACGTAATGGTATGATTGAATCATGCCAACTGCAAATTAACACAATTAGTGACGTTACCAATTGTGAGTCTGTGGGAACGCGTCTTCGCTTTCAACACCCTGGACGTACTTACCTACTTAGAGTAAACAATGACGCGGTGGAAAATATTCTAAAGCAGTGTTTTTCAACCTTTTTCATGACACGGCCCTTTTAGAATGAAGAAATATTTCGCGACCCCCCTACCCGTTGCTTTTTTTTCACGTATTTTATTTTGTGAGACATATTCAATCCAAAATATTTATTAATTTTTTTTGCAACTCCCTACAGATGCTTCGCTACCCATCTAAGCGGATACATTTTGTGCCTAATGCACTGTTTTAGTGGTCTAAAACCATCTCCGCCTGAAACCGGTTTGGAGCATATCATTTGGATGGTTTCAAAGTCTATAACGGACATAGGTAGAATCAATTTTTGTGTTTTATATATTAGGATGATGTTGTTTCTGTTCATTCAATTAAAAGTTAAACTAATGCCGTCATGGCATATAAATAGTCATTTAAAGGTAGGACAGTCATATAACAATTTGTAGCTAATCAAGAAATTAAGTAAATGACGTAAATGCTAATCCTGCGTTGGTAATGTTCAAATTAAAGTTGAAAGATCAATTCCTCCTTTAAAGGTGCGCAAATATGGACTTTCTTTTAAAGTGCTTTATTATTCTGAACTTATTTCAGTGGGCAGATATCCAAAATAATGCAATTTATATTCGTGCGAACATAACGCATGATTTTTATCCAAAAATCTTACATTACAACAACTTTATGGATCGTATAAGTCGCTATAAGTATATTAAATTCATAAAATAAAACTTCGCGTGGCGTAGGTTTTATGCAGTTCGTTTTATATCACTTTAAATAATAATTTTACGAGTATGTGATCGTCAGGAATGGCTTTATGTGATCTGGGATTTTTATTACATCGTAAATTAGGTCAGGGTTTTACCATTCGTCTCTGTTAATTAGTAATTACAAAAATATATTGTTCAGTTTGCGTGGTTACTATCGCCCATACAGACTACATGGTTAGCTTTTAATTTTGTGGCTTTTCTTTTCTTGTTTTGTATATTTTTTACACGTTTTAATAACGATTGATAAAAATGTTAACTAAGTAATAGTGCGCGTGACGCAGTTGCTGTCACACACTACGGCAACACTGAAAACCAGTGCTACAGCAGCCATGATTCTGTAGCAAATTCTAAGTGGCGGCCGATTTGTGCTCACATTATGTACAAATGTTTACTTGTTTTTTTGTTTTAATTTTAAGGTGTGTACATATAAATATTTTCTTATTCTGTCTTATTCTTATTCTAACAACGAGTCCACTAGAGCCCTCCGTCGTCAAAGCTGGCGGCAGATTACTAGGTGTGGTGGCAGTACTAGAACGAACTTGGCATGGCACAAGTTCTACTGCTTCTTCTTTGCATATGAAAGTCTAACGTATGCAAAGCAGAATGCGTATTAAGTCTTATTGATATATGTTAGTTGGTTACGCTGCCGTCCGCAGCTGTCCATTCAAAGGTTGCCTGGAAGAGATAGTTTCTTACTTGTTTCTTGGTTGCTTTAGCGATAAAGCCACCCATTGGTTGTACCACGTATCGGTTTAAGCTTTAGTTTTATGATTATATTGGGTGTGTGAATATGACTCCGCCCCTTTTTGTCAAAATAAAACACATTTGTTCGCTTACAAAATTAAAAAAAAAAATATTGAAAGTATGCTCCATCTGCAGCTACAACCTTCGCCCATCGTTCAGGTAGTTTTCGTATTCCTTGCTGGAAGAAGTCCTGGTCTTTTGAGCTTATCCAGTTGTCAATCCAAATTTTGATACTTTCACATGAAGTAAACTTTTCTCCAGTAAGGTCTGTCTGCATCGTCCGGAATAGGTGGTAATCCGAAGGAGCTATGTCTGGTGAATATGGCGGGTGGGGTAACACTTCCCAGTCCTGTCCCTCTAAATATCTTTTTACGACTTCTGCGGTATGCGGTTTGGCATTGTCATGCTGAAGAACTAATTTGTTATGTCTATTCACCCATTCTGGTCGTTTTTCTTCTATGGCTCGCTTCAAACGCATTAGTTGTCGTCGGTAAACTTCTCCATTAATAGTTTCAGAGGGTTTGAGCAACTCATAATATACAATACCTTTCTGATCCCACCAAATACAGAGCATGACCTTGGCACAGTGAATATTTATTTTTGGCTGTGATGGGCCTGGTTCGCCTGGTTTCACCCAAGCTTTTTTGCGTTTAGGATTTTCGTAGTGTATCCATTTTTCGTCTCCTGTGACTATCCGATGCAAAAATCCTTTTCTTTGCTGTCTTTGAAGCAGCATTTCACAAATGGTTTTCCGACGTTCCATGTCTCTTTCTTTTAAATCATGTGGAACCCAGTCACCGGCTTTTTGAATCATTCCCATCATTTGTAAACGCTTTGCAACAGTTGAACGATCAACATTTAATGCTGCAGCTAATTCTGATTGAGTTTGGCAAGAATCTTCCGCCAATAATGCTTCCAATTCAGCATCTTCAAATTTTTTTGGTGGTTTTCCATGTTCTTTATCCTCAGTACTAAAATCGTTATTTTGAAATCGTCGAAACCATTCCTTGCAAGTTGTATTAGACGGAGCATGCTCACCATAAATCTCCACAAGCAAACGATAAGTTTCCGCTGCAGTTTTCTTCGCAATAAAATAATGTAATAACACTTCCCGCAAATGACGTTTATTTGGAATAAAAACCGACATTTTCGAAAAGGTGAAAACAATTGTTGCTTACACTTCAACCAAATATCATAAAATGCGTTAGATAGCTGACATTCAGTACTATCGAATACAAGTATGGTCATTTATTAGTACACGTAAACAATACTAAAAACGACATCTGTTGAGAAAGGGCGGAGTCATATTCACACACCTAATAATAAATCCTAACATTTAAAATAATAAAATATTTCTACCTATGTCCGTTATTTGTCAATTATGTTTATCACACAAATGCTTGTTCAAGTAGCAATAGAACCCATGACCTGCAGCGCAAAAGGCAGAGCTACTACCAACTGAGCTGTCAGGCCAATCGAAACTTACTTTCAAATATAGTGTACAATAAAGTAATATTCTATTCCATTAATACTGCTGTTTTTGATGTGGTCTAGTAATTTTACATTATGTGATATGAATCGCATAGCTTAACTAACTCAAGTATGCTAATGTTCATACTCATTATATTGCTTACGCAAGAATTCACGGTATCTCTATAATCGCAGTTATTGCCAAAACCATACAAAAAGTAGTTATGTAGTTGGTCATCTATTGCGCACACGCACGAATTTTGTTATGTAAACTTTATGTCAAAACAATGTCTTTTATGAGGTTTTTTAACTCATTGTTAGTATGTCGATAACTCCTTTACTATGTTGTAGTGATTAGAATTGAAGCGTCCCGGATTCGAATCCCGGCCGGTGCCAACATTTTTGTTATGAGATTATGAGATGAGCCTACATGTTGAATAAATATTGATGGATTTTTCACACAGCGCCACCTAAGCATAACTTTTATGGGACCTCATTATATTATTGATAGAGTACTTATTTAGAACTTATTTTATTGTAAATTCTTAAATCCTACATAATATTATAAACGCGAATGTTTGTATGGATGCTTGTTACTCTTTCACGCAAAAACTGTTATATGTATTTCAATGAAACTTTACAATATTATAACTCATATATCAGAATAGCACATAGGTTATAATTCATAAAGCTATTATGCAAATTGGCCAAAATATAACGATGAGTGTTAAGTAAGTTGGCAAAAATCTGTCATCTGCGAGCTATTTGGCGTGCGGTGCAAAAACCGTAAGAGTTACACGAATATAATATATGGTGGAATTATAGATGAATCACCTATGTTTTAAAGTATAGTCTATGCGGACGAATTCGCGGGCAAAAAACTAATAATACATATTAAAACTCGGGCACATAACAAGTATCTATTCTCGTCACAAACGTTTGTCCTAGGCGAAATCGAACCCATCACTTACAGATGAAAAGGCAGAGAGAGTACCAACAGCTGTGAGGCCATGAACAAACTTATTGCTCAGTTATCACACTGTTTGCCAGAAATAGCACTCTGAACAACAGTTTCGTAGGCCACTAAACCAAGAAATCTTCACGGAACATGGTATTATTTTATTTGTCCTGTGTTCCTTTTCCTTTCGTTTGAGCAAGTGGACAACTCTTTTGTAGGAGTTTACAAGCTGCCCGAAAGCATAGCTTAGTAAAGGACCAATATTTTAACGTGCCTATAGCAGCTTAGAAGACTAATTTCTTATGACGCTAAACTACCACCAATAGCACTTGGATCACCAATCCAAGTGCTGACCCAATGGAGAGATGCTTACTTTAAAGTATGAAGATTTATTTTTAAAATTTGCATCTTTCAACCAAACTAAAACTAAAGCAGTTTATTTTCTAGTTTGAAAATAAACTGTTCCAATGTTTATTCAATTTTTTCTCGCGTACGTTTGAAAGCTTCCTGAATAATCCCAAGTCAATGTATCCAAACAAGATCCCCCTTCGCCAGGCCGAGGCCAGGTGGCGTTAATTATAGACTGAGTTTGAACTTCTTAACAATACACCAAATTTTATAAATTTACGCTAAAAGGGGGTTCAGTTGCTCGCTTCCGTAGGTGAATACCCTCACAGATACTACACGTGCCCCCTGGGTGATAAAAGAGCAATAAAAATAATAAATAAATAGTCATGGACATTCCACACAGTGCCATCTAGCAACAAAATAAGCATAAGTTGTAATATTGAAACATCCAAATCGGTATACCGCGGGTGAACATGCAATTTCGTTTACTTGGATGCCATATTTTTTCCAGTTATTTTGATTTAACTATTATACCAAACTATTTTTTATTTTATTTTTAAGCCTTATTGATTCCTCTGAAGTCTGAAAAGATGAAGCAACTCAGATACCCATTTACGGTCAGCGCGGTTTGGGTGGCGTGGGCCATGTCACCCCCCCTGGGCCGGCTGCCAGTTGGAGCACTGGTTTAAAAATACTTATCAATCAGCTGCGCGGTTATATGCGGATAAAACGCGCATCGAACTAAACGCATGCGCATCCTATGCCGTTGTGAAACCAAAAAAATAGTAAAAAAATATTTTCACAAAATTCAAAGTCTCATTAAATCAAGCCTCAAATTCTAATATTACTATGATCATAGGGAAGATAAAGGCGAAAGTATGTATGGATATGTGTGTTTGATACTCCTTCACGCTCTAACTCCTTGACGGATTCAGTTGAAATTTGGTGCCTGGATAGCTTATATCCTGGATTAACGCACAGGCTACTTTTGATCCCGGAAAACCGCAGGCAAACTTTTTTCTAACGTACAATTAAAAAGCTTTTAACATGAGTTCTTGTTATATACTACGATACGATATAGTTATCAGTCCACGATGTTAAAAGTGTTTTTAATTATACATGAAAAAAGTATATCTGATGGCCCTCAGAATTACCCCACGATAATAATCTAAGAGCCCCAAGCGCTTTCGCTAGATCAACTGTTTACAAATCATCAGCTTCCAAACAACACATAAAATTATTGTATAACATTATATCATGTGCATAAAACAATTCGCTCGCTCTTCAAAGCATCGATTCTCACGCGTCGACCTGTAGCATTTATTAATTCATGACCATTAATGTGATATATACGGTCATAAGTACATAATGTTATCGCATACCTGATTCGTTTATTGCACTGGTGAGAGGCAAATGACAAGGTCAGTTGGTTTGCTGTACAATATTATGTCTGTAGAAACGCCCACCTGGTATTCAATAGTAAACAGCCTTTGTCATCCAACCGAACCTTACTTCTACGATATTGTTATTGTAGGGAGCGCTCTTTGCGAAAATCGCCTGAAAAGATTAATTTAAAATAATTATTCGTGGATAAATAATTAATTATTCGTGGAGAGCGTGGTGGTCCAGGGACACAGACGCCGACTTTCAATCTGAAGGTCGCTGGTTCAAATCCACACGTGCACCAATGGGTTTTTTCACTTGAAAAATTTATGTGCGCAATACCACGTTCTCGAAACGGTGACGGAAAACATCGTGAGGAAACCGGCATGTCTTAGAACCAAAAATTCGATGATATGTGACATCTACCAATCCGGATTGGGCTCCCGTGGTAGATTAGAGC
This sequence comes from Aplocera efformata, assembly GCA_921293045.1. NCBI lineage: Eukaryota > Metazoa > Arthropoda > Insecta > Lepidoptera > Geometridae > Aplocera > Aplocera efformata. The sequence continues at coordinate 9,393,285 of OV121057.1, forward strand.
CCATTCACTCTCAATTATCGAGAGTAGGCCGGTGTCCCTGCAGTGGGAACATTAGAGGCTGGTACGGTATTCGTGGATATTTTACAAAGCGCCATCTAGCTTGTATAACTATATAATATATCTATACTAATATATCAAAGCTGAAGAGTTTGTTTGTTTGAACGGACTAATCCTTGGAACTACCAGTCGGATTTGAAAATGTATTTTTGTGTTTGTCAGCCACATTCATGAGGAAGGCTATAGGCTATCTAGCATTACGCTAAAGTTAATGATTAGCCTTTAATATTGATATTTGTTAAGTCAGTCGGAAGACAGTGCGCTATCGAACTCCTTTATTCGTTCAGTTTCCTCACGATGAAGATAGAATCTGAGCAACCTCTTAAGAAAATGGTGCGAATTCTTGTGGTCACAACCCCAAAAAAATAATAATAATAACAGCATCCGTCTCTTTCTCTTACGAATTTAAACGAGACAGCCATAATTAAGGATATGTCAAGATAGATTGTATTTTAGTTTGTTGCCAATAGGATTTATGCTGTCCAGCTAACTAGATTTTACTGCAAAAATCAAGTTTACGAACACGATGCTGGTAGTAGCAACGTGTTCTTGAGTTGAAGTTATTTGGTAAGTAGTTCTGTGGGCTGTTACGTCACCAGCTATTGAACTTGTACAGAGCCACAATCATAACCTGGCTGCTCTGAAGTTAGCAGCAGAATGTTGTTGTCCCTTTCTTCACCTACACAATGGAAAAAGATAACAGTAATTTTTGGCTATCATCAGCTATCTTCAGGGCTGCCAACTTATGATTGTGAAACTGTACATGGTGGTTATTATTTGTTGGAATCGAGACCGGCAAAGCTTGTGAAACTGTCATGTTTATGAGATTCCGTATCAGCCTATATTCTCACTACAGGGACAGTCTACTCTTGATAATTGAGAGTGAATGGCTTCCACCAGGGGAGCCCAAACCGGTTTGGTAGATGTCAGATGTCTTGGAATTGCAGGTGTGGATTTGAACCTGCCACTTCTAGACTGAGAGTCGGCGTCTGTGCCCCTGGGCCACCATGCTCATTGACGAGATGACCTTCATTGATCTCCTTGTAGTGAAGGTGTGGAATTTTTCGTTGCTCATTAAGCTAGATTACTTTACTAGCTGCGCCCCGCGGTGTTACCACGGTTGGCCAACCTACAGGAACATTGCACCTCCGGGCATATCCGGAATCAAAAGAAGCCTTGGTGTTAATCCAGGGTATAAGCCCGGAAATCAACCGGCGTCGTAAAAAAATCCAAGTTACATTTAAAAAGTTGTAAATTTTGGACTATAAAACTTGGACTGAAGCTTTATTTTTCTCACGAGCATGTCGGAACAGAAATCCTTATTTTTTTCCAGTGTTGTGACAACTTGTGTCAGTTGTAAAAAAACAGGAGTTACTCGAAGTTTTTGCTCATTTCGCTGTTAATGATATCGTAAACAGTATCGCGTTTCGTTTTTTACGCTTTACGCATTTTTTGTCGATATTTTGATGTTAATTAGATTTAACGTAACGAACTGAGTATTGAATATTTTCGCACCTGCGGTTTCACATTGCTTTGCAAAATCCTACAATACAAATAAATATTCATGTAATAGGTGTGTGAATATGACTCCGCCCATTTTTGTCAAAATAAAACACATTTGTTCGCTTACAAAATTAAAAAAAAAATTATTGAAAGTATGCTCCATCTGCAGCTACAACCTTCGCCCATCGTTCAGGTAGTTTTCGTATTCCTTGCTGGAAGAAGTTCTGGTCTTTTGAGCTTATCCAGTTGTCAATCCAAATTTTGATACTTTCACATGAAGTAAACTTTTCTCCAGTAAGGTCTGTCTGCATCGTCCGGAATAGGTGGTAATCCGAAGGAGCTATGTCTGGTGAATATGGCGGGTGGGGTAACACTTCCCAGTCCTGTCCCTCTAAATATCTTTTTACGACTTCTGCGGTATGCGGTTTGGCATTGTCATGCTGAAGAACTAATTTGTTATGTCTATTCACCCATTCTGGTCGTTTTTCTTCTATGGCTCGCTTCAAACGCATTAGTTGTCGTCGGTAAACTTCTCCATTAATAGTTTCAGAGGGTTTGAGCAACTCATAATAGACAATACCTTTCTGATCCCACCAAATACAGAGCATGACCTTGGCACAGTGAATATTTATTTTTGGCTGTGATGGGCCTGGTTCGCCTGGTTTCACCCAAGCTTTTTTGCGTTTAGGATTTTCGTAGTGTATCCATTTTTCGTCTCCTGTGACTATCCGATGCAAAAATCCTTTTCTTTGCTGTCTTTGAAGCAGCATTTCACAAATGGTTTTCCGACGTTCCATGTCTCTTTTTTTTAAATCATGTGGAACCCAGTCACCGGCTTTTTGAATCATTCCCATCATTTGTAAACGCTTTGCAACAGTTGAACGATCAACATTTAATGCTGCAGCTAATTCTGATTGAGTTTGGCAAGAATCTTCCGCCAATAATGCTTCCAATTCAGCATCTTCAAATTTTTTTGGTGGTTTCCATGTTCTTTATCCTCAGTACTAAAATCGTTATTTTGAAATCGTCGAAACCATTCCTTGCAAGTTGTATTATTGTAGACGGAGCATGCTCACCATAAATCTCCACAAGCAAACGATAAGTTTCCGCTGCAGTTTTCTTCGCAATAAAATAATGTAATAACACTTCCCGCAAATGACGTTTATTTGGAATAAAAACCGACATTTTCGAAAAGGTGAAAACAATTGTTGCTTACACTTCAACCAAATATCATAAAATGCGTTAGATAGCTGACATTCAGTACTATCGAATACAAGTATGGTCATTTATTAGTACACGTAAACAATACTAAAAACGACATCTGTTGAGAAAGGGCGGAGTCATATTCACACACCCAATACATATTTCACACAGCGCCATTTTGCCCCAAACTAATGCTTATAATACACATTTACACCCAGACGCAGACCAAAAATGTATATTTGCACACAAATGCTTATCCTAGGTGGGAATCAAACCCACCACCTACAGCGCAGAAGGCAGAGCTACTACCAACTGAGCTATGAGGCTATCCTCATACATATCCTTCAAAATATTTGTTTGTATGTCGTTTTGTGCACAATATTTGGTTGTAAAGTGGTTCAAAGTCAAAGTCTTCTTCTTCTTTATGGAAAGTCAAAGTCAAAATACTTTATTACAATTTGTCGTGTTATGGTTTAACAGCTACGTAGCTCCGTTAACTACCCGCATTCGAATCATCTTGATGAAAGCGTTTCATGTTATACTATTTAGGAATTTCCCGACCCAAGTCTAAGACATTACATCTTGCGTTCATGTTTCGCTCTTCACCCGAGACGGGATGGAACGTCTCACTCCCCTGTTTCCATGATGATCTAGTAGCTTTTGTGACTGAGCGCTACCTTGCTTCGGAGGGCAGTTTATTGGGCGTTGATGACCTAACACAGGTTATACTACTTATTCCCAACCACTAGTCTTCTTCTTCCCGACCAGTGTTGCTATTGTAGCTTCAGGCAATACAAAAACCAGCCAACCGCAATCTCGAGATGGCAGAAAACTCCGTCACCGATTTCCACAGTCGAATTGTCACTGTTTTTGTGAAATTGCCCCGTTTTTGTCGAAGCCACAAAAATGAGTTAATAGGTAGGTGTTACCATCAGATATCAGGTTACAGAATCAGGTGCCATCCGTTTTGATAAGGTCATTGCCACTATTAATCGTGAAATTGTTTCGTCAAGCTATTCTGAGCGGAATCCCTCAGATGTTAGAGTGTGGTTTTGTTTGGTTGTTATCTTGTTTTCCGGTCCCTAATCCTTTAACGGGTCTTGAATATTTGTTTTTGTTCATTTTACCTGCTTCGCTTACTTAGTGGGCTATTAAGAGTAAAAGTATACGAAATGTTGGCAATTAATTGGTTTTATGATAAAATTGTGTTTGCTCACGCGAAATAGCGGCGATTTGAAAGTTTTCACGTACATTAAGGGTTTATTTTAGGTTATTTTTTCTTCCATGGTCTTCGGATAGGGTGTATGCGCCAAACTTAGCAATAAGAATACGTGATATTTTAAGTTAGTATAATTATTAATAAAAAATTACTTATACAAATAAATATTGCAAAGAAAAAGAAAATAAAGATATTTAGCTATGATATTATAAGTTTTTTTTATATATTGTGTTCCTGTAAAACCTGGCAACTAATTTATGTACCAGTGAAATCACAGGCTCATGCGACGTTACACCCCCGTCTCGGGTGACGGGCGCAACGATATGCGACTTGTATATTTTCATACAATACTTCGGTTGGGTTAGTCAGTTACCCGAGTCGTAGTTCGGTGGCGGCGTAATTGTTATGGGCGGAGGTAACCATTTAACAGGTGGGCTTTCGGCTCCTACTGTTTTAAAAAACAATACTTCAATAAAACCAGTAGCGTCAGAAAGTGAAACAATTTCGTCACACTTAAAAAAAAAAAATTTCTTTTACTCCATTGAGAAAAGTGTAATGTAAGTTATGCAAGGCTGTAATCAAGGGTTCGTACTGGTTAATGTGAGAATCTTAGACAATGTGTTGGACCAGGAAGACACGGCTCATCGGTCTAATGACCGCTGCTCGCACGACCAGCGCTCGAGACCTGCCGATAGCATTACAAGAATAGGTTCACAATCATTAGAAGCTTATTTTGACAAATATTATTGTACTTGCTGCGCTTAATAAGGAGACATAAGTTGATGTGAAAAAAATTTGCTGTGTTTATTGCAAAGCACTAAAACTACTTAATTTTTCGGAATAAAAATGTAGGTTATGCGTTAATCTGCTACCTTCATACTATTTTCAACCAAATCCGTTCAAGCGTGAAGGAGGAACAAACATAAATACAGAATTTCGCATTTAAATAAAATTCATGGATATTTCACACAGCGCCATCTAATATACCAAACTAAACATAGCTTGTAATATGGAAACTAGACAACTGATAGAATATTTATATAGTACTTTTTTTGGTAAATACATACTTATTACTACTTATTAACACCACACACAGAACAAACATTTATGTTCATCACAACGCTTCTTCTCAACGCAGGGATACTAACCTTCTAAGCTACGGAGTCGTCTCAATATGATATGAACAAGCGATCTTCGTTTCCGATGGCACTGTCCAGTACCACTCTTCTATATGCGTCAGAGGTCAGATAGTTCTACATGAAAAACACGCAGCCAGCCTAGAAGTACGGGGGTCTTCCAAGCTGGCTGCAGACCACGCAAGCTACGATTTTCTAAGCGTGATTACTTTTTAACCTGTGGGAACTGTATATAGGATATTATAGTGTAATTTGCTGGAAAAAATTGGATTAGTTGTGTAGATCTCGTTTTAGATTTATTTAAATGGCACGACTTCGAGACGGCTTGCGAAATGTTCATGTATTTTGTAGTTAAGTTTTTAGTTTCTGCGGTAATAGTATTTCGTTTTAATAAAATAAATTGTTGTATAGTTAATAAAATGTATTCTTATTATGAGGTGTTTCAGAAGTAAATTGAAATATATTTTTGAAAGTTTAAATATATTTTTTAATCCGAATAAATTGTTTTCATTAATTTCATCCTCTAATTAGAGTTTTTTTTCCATGTAAATTCTATGAGACCACATCCGTGTCAATATAAAAAGATCATTAAACTTATAGACGAATCGAGAACCATTTTATAACTAGTTTAAAAAAACTAAGAATGAATCGACGATTCGTTTTATATTCGTAAAATTCTAAATCAGTTGTCAAGCATTTTCAAAAAAAGGAAATAGAAAAAATCCTCTTTTGTTTTCTACGAAACACAAGTCACAACATATCAAATTGTACACTTGCACTACAAGTGTTCCACAAACAAAAGGGTCCTTTGTCTGTCCTTGGCGTCTCACGAAAATTGAAACAAAGGTCTGGACCACCAGACAAAACAGCTGTTAGGCACGTAGACATCGCCAAACACCGAAATTTCAACCATGACTCACTCCAGCAAGATGCCTTTTCACGCAACACTATTTCAGCTTCAGTTGCTAACGGATTTTCAGTCTTATAAACAGGGTATAAGAGAGGTTTGAGAGTGAGGTGGGAAGCGGTGATTTGTTTTCCTGTACCCTTCCAGGAAGGGGGATAGGCTGATGGGATTGTCTGGGGTTTGCATTAAAAATGGCGGTAGACCGGTCGATAGCACAGCCTTTTTATTCGTACGATGTCTGTATCACTGGTTCACTATTCAGTGGTAGTGGTTTAATGACAGATTTCATCAGCACTATTAGGATGGCTGACCATTAAGTGGCTTTCAAACCGAGCAGGAGGTATTAAGATGTCGGATGTGGCTTTAATAGTCGATACGCCATTTCGGAGGCCTTCGAGAACTCCGCCAACAGAGTTAGCCTCTTACAAAAAGTCCACTTTAAGCACAACCATTAGTCCCATTATTGTTATATTTCACTTTGTTAGAAACTTCAAGACTACAATTATCGTAAAACTACAAATTTTGTATTTTTCGATTCCTTTCGTTGTCGATTCGTCAATTTCATGTCGTATTACCCGACTTCAAAAAAGGAGGTTCTCAATTCGGCTGTATGTTATTTACGTTATTTCTACGCCAATGACCATTCGGATGATTATTTTTTCATAGGTACACTCCGAGGTGGTCCCATAGAAATTTCATTCACAAATTCCACCCTTAAGAGCATTAAATAAGTAAATCAAAATATCAAAGTCGATTAATTAGATTTCTGAATAAGTTTATTATTAAAACATCCAAACATCATTTTGTCATCATATAAACATCAGCGAAAATTATCGATCATAAAAACGGTATAAAAACATCAGACGAAATTTAAACTCAATAAAAGCACTAATACGAATATGATAGGACAGTCTGTCCGTTCATTTACCGTTTTACCGATGCTATCATACATACATTGAAATACAAGTCCTCCCCTGCAGACATACGGACGTCGATCTCGTATCCTCTTCAATCTACCTTCTGCGACATCTCGACATTTCCACTAATTTATATAGATAACAATATCTTAAATCCTCACGACACTTTGAGTGGGGGTTTCCTATGCAAAATGCCACAATTTCCTAGCCGCATGATTTAGAGATCCTTCCCGCTATCAGATCGAGCTGCATGCAGGAACCAGGGTCATTAACGGCCACATTGCATTACCAATCAACAGTCATTGATACTATTTTTTATGTGAAGAATTGACGGATCGAGCTGAAGGCCCACCTGGATGTACCTGGTTACCTCTGCCCGTAACAACAGGAATACGAATTTAGTCCTCCCCAAGCATGAGAAAATCCAAGTCGCGCCCGTCACTGTAAATTCAGGCTTTTGAATACTTCTTCTAATTCTAGTTCTGGGTGGGGGTGACTAGGCCTGCACTGACGTCCCGCATAGGGGTTTATTGTGCATTGTCCCCCGTTGTTAACTATACCCTACCCCAGCCATCCTAACTCCTTCATGTACAGGAGAAGGAATCTGGGTTGTTGGCAGCACTGCTTCAGCGCTTCCTCAGGAGAATCAGATCCTATTAGTTTCTAAGCCTGTTCTTTCTATAATTTCTTTGGTGGCTGCGCAATGTATGACTACATGCTCCACCGTTTCCTCTTCCAGCATGCATCACCAGCACAGATACTACTATTGGTTGCCACTATTTAAATAGATGTTGATTTAATTTGCAGTGACTTGTGATGATGCCCACCCTCGTACGCAGGTCCTCGGGTTTCACTCCCAAAAAGGTGTTAGTCGCCTTTTGTTTTTGTTACTTTTCCTTCATCTTGGCTAATCTGATCCAATTATAATCTCCATTGAACACTAGGTGTTTCTTGCTGTAATTTCTCCATACAACTCATTGTGCCATTAAATTACTCCATTATCATGACTAATTTGTCATACATTGACAACTGTAACTGCACTTGCGCATTCCAAACCAGCCCTTATTGATTTAATAATAGGGGTTGGTGAATCATATGGTATAGAATCGCCATTGCTGTATGGAAGGACATTTTCAAAGGCTGTTGAAGAATGCATAATGATGGTTTTGTCAGTCGCATCGCTAATGTGTCAGGTGGACCAATTGAACGACCGAACAAATGCATTTACAGGTTAAAAAAAATTCTCCGTTCGGCGTCGAAACGGAACTAGTCACATCTGTCTTAAATAACAATTTCTTAGAAACGCAACACATTTTAAGGAAATTATGTATTTTTCATCCATTTATTGAGCCATTTGAGCGTGAAGGAGTAACAAATATATTATTGTCCTATCATTATTTAGGGGCTTTTATGCCTGGTTTAAAGTCATATTATAATTTTTTGCAATTGTTAAGTGACGACACGCCCTTTTTTCCAAACGATACATGTATATTTGATACTGTAATGTATCATGTAATCTGGCATTAATAGAACGAAACTTCTACGTTTCGGGCATTTTAGAAGTCGCCTACTGATTTTTTTTAACAGCCTTCTTGTGTCATTTGGTTGGTATAGACGCAGAATAATGTGCTTTATTTATATGGCTATTGTGAGTGAAGATGACATGAATATTGAACGGGTTTATTTTCTTTCGGTGCATGCCATTTGTCACCGTGTTGCTGGGTAATGGCGCAGCTTTAAATGCGTTCAAAGGACGAGCTGTTATGCTATTCCTGTCATCATCCACAGCCTGACTTCATCCACTGCTGAGTGCTACTTCACTCAGTTTTGCACTAGCATCATCGGCTCACGATGTGTACATTATCTTTCGCCTCTCGCTACTGGACGTCCTTTCTGTGTCCAGTTCTTGAACGCAGTTGGTACCTGACTCCACGTGTCACCATTTCTTCTAGCCAAATGTCCTACCTAACCCCATTTCAGTTTCGTTATATGATTCTAAAGTGTAATTTTCCAAGCCGCTCGAACATGCAATATCGACTCTATACCAGAGACTGAAACGCTGACGCGCGCTCCGAATCACGGAAGCGCTCTGATCAAATGCCACTAACCAATCCAAATACCGAAGAATCGAAGAATTGCACAACTTATAAAAATTGCGTTTAAATAGTCGTGTCTAATATCTTGGGATTTAAAGGAATAAATTGTTTTAGTTTACCATATTTACTCGTAGTCTATATGCTTTAAAATTTTACTAAAAAATTACGTATCACCATGACATCGATTAGCTCATATTAGTATTGAAAATCTACATTTGAGGAAGGAAGATAAGTTCACATGTGCCTAGAAAATTCCCTGCAGCCTGCGATATATAATCACACATATTATGAAGGCGAAAGTTTGAATTTATTAGTATGTTTGTTAGTCCCTCACGGTCAAACGGCTTAACGGTTTTGGATGAAATTTGGTACCAGGATGGCTTATATCCTGGATTAAGATATAGGCTAGTTTGGATTCCAAAAAACCGCGGGGCGCAACTTATAATATATAGAAATAAAAATCTATATGCTTGCCTTAAGCGCTTACCTCCGGTTGAGCACCAATTCCCAAATATTTTGCCATCTCAATGTTTTCATCATATCCTTACTAATTAGTGGGTATTTCGTCACTGCACGAAGAATTTGGATTTAACGTACAAGGTCGGGGAAACGTGTTCTGTTGTAATAACTCAATTACCGACCTTCACCTCGAGTTATTCGGTCATTCTGAAAATTGGCATGATGACAACTGCACGTAAAACCGATTCTACATTGAGTAAATTAGTGAGTGAAAAAACGAAAATAACATTGGAGTGCCGGTGTCATTTTGGTAGTTCTCGCCTGTCTTATTCAATTAGTAATAAATGACTGATTTAAAAAACCTTAGAAACGTTTTATCACTTATTTCTCGGCTTTAGGTCAACGTCGAAATTGGTCTACAATGGGCGAAGAAAAAATCACAGGAAAGGAAATGCAATTTCTTTTATTACTACGATTAACTAAGCCACAGAGTCGGAAGTGTCAGTAATTGTCACATCTCTCGGTTGACAGCGCTGGTATGATAAAACTCTGCCGTATGATAAAATTTGCCAGTGACCTTTCAAGCCAAGTTACCGATTGGCAACAAAAATTGTTGTATCGGTTTACGAGAAACAATAGCTATTCACGATTTGATTTGAAAAGCCAATTGTGGAACAATAACTGTTGTTAATTCTAATTCTGTAGGTGATAAAACATCCGTTCGACTGTCGGAATCGAACTGGGGCCCCTTCTCATTGTTGGTACATACGCCGATAGGCACGTTTATTTTTATTCGAAAATCATAGACATTAATACCACAGGTACGCGGTTTAGAACAAAATATCTGTCATAGAAAGGCTGTTTCTGTATCCTAGATTTTATTTAAGAAATTACTGAATTGTTATGTTTTGTTCAAATTTTATAGCAAAATTCAATTTTGCTATAAAATTTATTTAATGGCCAACACGCTACAAAATAAAGAAACAATATTACAAGTAAAACCATCTCGACCACGTCGGCTTTCAAACACAAAAATTGCATCAAAATCGGCCTTTACGCTCGGGAGTTACGATGCCACAGACAGACACACAAAACCCCGACGAAAAAAAGGGACACCCCTTTTTTCCTTCGGGCTTAAAATAACCCATCCAAATCAGTGTACAATTGATGAAGATATCGAATTGAGAACCTTTTGAAGTCTGCTAAATGTAATATTAGTTTGTGACGTCATATGTTTACACAATTTGCCCCTGCACTCAGATTCCCTGTGTCGCACACGACACACAACAGTTTTCTCCGGGAATCGAACTCGGGATCCCTCACTGCGAAGGCAAAGTTTCCAACCAACTTCAAGATTGGTGGCTCGCGTCGCGCCTTTTGATACCCTACACTACAACCACAAGTAGCAGTAGAACTTGTGCCAGGTTCTACCAGAGAGGTACTGCCACCACACCTGGAATCTACCACCAAGCAGTATAGTGCTATTACTACTGAGTTCCGGTGGAAAGGTGTGGGTTCCGATGAAATTGTACCAACGCCTATACTGTTCTCATGGGCGGGGGTCGCCACTTACCACCAGATGGTAAGTGGCGACCCCCGCCAGCTCAGCTCAGCTCGTTCCGTCACTGGACTAGTCTTCGAAATTTTAACAAAACGGTGTCAAGTACGTAATTTATGGTAAAAAACAACTCCGAGACTTACGTTAAAGCACTAATTAGGCGACGTAATTGCGTCAGTAAACATGGTGGACAGATCCTAACTGCGTAAACTGCGAACGCCACAGCCGCCGTCTCCCATAAACTTTTCAGCTGTCTCCTCAGTCTACATCCAGGTAATCAGGTTCAATGTCAGGAAACGTACTTTGGCAACGTACACGCAATAATAACCACATGTTGATGGTTTGTATTTATTTTTAAAAGGCGCCTGGACTTTCTTCTTTCGATTTTACTCGCCGAATTGTAGTATGAACATTCTTGCTTTATTATTAAAATAAGAAAATATGCTGGAGTTCCGCTAGAAATATATTTTATATTTTAAATATGTAAATAATAATAGAGCCTATTAATGGAATTTTAAATATGGAGTCAGTCTAAAGTATTTTGTTCTTTTAATTAAAAACTTGGAATATAATTCTTAAATAAATAGAACTAAAACCACGCGGGTTTTATTGCTGCTAAGTACCAGTTCAGACTATCCTCAAGGATCAATGGGTCAACTTCCATCTCCGCAGCTTAGTAGGTAGTAGCCCTGCCTTCGAAGCGAGAGGTACCGGGTTCGATTCCTTACAGTCGCAAACTGCGTGCTTCTGTGTTTGTCTACCCCACCTGCAACGTAATTTTTAATTTCCAAAGCAGAAATAATTCTACTGTACGTGTAGTATTCGTCTAAGGAAATACCATATTAATTTGTACTGCCAAGCAGTACTACCAACTGTTTGATATGTATCCACAACTTTCCTGGGTCCAGGGATGGATTACCAGCAAGCCGCATCAAACATTTATGTGTGTCCTTGCCAGCTGCGACATAGACTATCCTACAGGCGTTTATACGCGTTATTTTCCTCGAGACGACAGTTTAATCTCGCAAATCCTAGACAACCAATGACAGCAAACGTGAATCTAGATCGATGGCGGATTAAAATCTAGGCACAGAGAGAAATCTCAGTGAAATTATAACTTACAAGAAAGTGTATCGTACACTTCATTAGCATGCTCGGGGCAGCGTGAATATTGTAATAAGAAAACAAACCTGAAGATTGGACCGCCTTGCCATTTAGACGAACTCAGTGCGATCTGGACAGGAAAACTCTCCTTTCGGAAAAGCAAATTGCTATCGGAACACTTTTTTTAAATAAATTCTACTAATTTTATAAACGTTAATGTTTCTGAGGATGTATGGATGGATGTTGTGTTTCACGCAAAAACTACTGTATGGATTTTAATGTAACCTTAAAACAAAAAAAAAAAACAACGTTAACACATTCCTCTGCATTAGGATTCCCTGTCTCAGGCATGGACAAACACAGAAACACAAGACAAACATCCAGGTCCCGAGAACAAACGTCACGCTCACCACACAAAGTGTGCCCCGTCCGGGAATCAAACCCGGGACCCCTCGCTTCGAAGGCAGGGCTGCTACTAACTTAGCCTAAATAATATTCATGGGTTTTCTTTCGACGAATCCAATAAGATAACAGTGCACAGGTATGAGTGTGTTAACGTTGTTTTTGTTGTTATTTCAACATTTCAGCGTCTTCTGTAGACATAGTCTAATTAGCTTCGTTCTAATTAGTACGGATATGGTCGAGCCCGATTGAATTTTTTACCGTTCGTCAGACTATTGACACGTCGTATCTCCCACGGTATGGTTAGTCCAATGTCGCACAAATTAGAGGTACCAAGATTATTTTTACGTTCTTCCCAAAAGGAGATTGACTATAGCGCGTAGGTAGTTTAGACTTACCTACGCGCTATCTAGAAAACCTCGGACTGCCTCCGACTATATTGTAATACCCGAACAAGGTTCCATAATGTGTAACAATATTACCTTGTACCATTATGAGAAACAATAAATGTATTGAGTATTGAGATATTCCATTATCTAAACACAAAATTCCATCCAAATCGTTAGAGCCGTTTCCGAGATAACAGAAATTAATAAATGTACAAGAATATAATATACAATAAATTATTCGTTTAGAGTAATAAGACTTGTATATAGTGCTGAAAAAAAATATAATTATTTGACTTGATAGAAGCTCTGCCTTCTGCGCAGTAGGTCGTAGGTTGGATTCCCACCAAAGACATTGTGACGAATATGTTTGTTCTGTCTGTAAACTTATTAATTACACTATTAATTAGGTGTTTGCTAGCGAACTCTGTGCGTCCTCTCGCCTCTAAGTTGCCCCGTAGTGTGCTACAATACTGTGATAATTTGCATAATGTATAAAGATGATATGTTTACTACTGCTACTAAATTATCGTTTCTGGAACCAGTCTTGCTGCGAGACCTAAGGCGAAGTCACACAGGGTTTGCTGCCTTGCTATATAGCGTACAGCGTGGTTCGCCACACAGCAATCGCTGAAACAGTGCTGCCAACAACCCAGAGATCTTTTCCGCTACTTCAAAGAGTTGGGCTGACAAAATAACCCACCCAAAATTAGAATTAGACCACACTGGCCTTACAGTCAGTTGGTCAGAGATGCCAACTGGCTCTAAGGCCAGGCTACCTTTTATGCTGCAGATTGGGAGTTCAATTCCCACCCGGGATAAACATGTTTGTTCTGTTAACATGTATTGTATTGTTAATTATGTGGCTAGATGGCGTTAATTATTATTAGCTAACCCGATAAACGTTTCTTGATTCTCAATTTTATAAAGGAACAAAAATCCCATGGAAAATATAACTCCAATTTTGGGACTTTTCAAATGCTTTTGTCTATTAAAATTAGAGTTTTTACACATTTTTTATAACAAGAAAATTTTGTTTAGTTTTTCTCAAGTGATGCGCTTACCAACTATCAGCATTTCATTTCTATTAATTTCTGTCTCAGCAAGCTGTTCGGTTCGAGCTACGCTGCTCGCCTAGCGTAGCACAACCGAAGCTCCCGCCTTTCTAGCCTCGGCTTTAGTCGAGGACATAAGTTAAAATGTGTTGGCACCAATAGATTGTGATAGTTTATGCGAATATTTGGCGCTGGCGGTCGTCGTTTCCTGTTAGAAATTTTATAGGCTTTGGGAGACTAAAAATATGTTTTCTAATTGTTAACCGCTCTGTAACTGTATAGGTAACCTTTCGAAGCACAGCCGGACAAACATTTTTTAATGAGCTAGAAGTTTGCTCATAGACCATGCGCAAGACCTATCAACAAACTACGATAATAATGGTATGCGTTTTTTTAAATAGAACAAGAAGAGCTATTATGTTACAAATCTTTAAACCGTTTGAAATTTTGTACTTGGGGTTTTCTTTGTGTTCCGTCACTTATTCAAAAAACTTTTGTAAAAATATTTGGTACTAGCTGCCAACCCGCGGTTTTACCCGCGTAGTTCCCGTTCCCGTGGGAATGCGGGGATAAAATATAGCTTTTATTACTCCCTGGTAATTTAGCTTTTCATTTGTGTAAGAATTTTTGAAATCGGTTCAGCGCTTTAAGCTTGAAAGCGTAACAAACAAACAAATAAACTCACGTTCGCATATTTAATATTACCCAAGATTAGAATACTTGATAGGGGGATGTCATTTTGTCTGATCCCCTAATTGATTGGCGCCATTTTGGCGCCGTACCACGCGTAAACAAATTCTAATGTCGTATTTCGTTATTAGTTCCGAGACATTTGCAAGACAAATTATGGTGCTTCAAATTGAAAATCCTGTCCATTCTATATGTAGATTATTGGTTATTATCTACTACTACTGTGAAAAACGGCTTTTACTTCATAAAACTGATAACGTATCTGGCAGCTTGATTGAAGACGCGTGTTTGGGTCAATCAATCAAAATATTTTGCTTAGATACGGAGTTGAGCTTGTATTTTCTTTATTTTTTGTAAGAACTTTCAATGTTCCAAGAAAACCTTATTCCCCTTTTTTGTGTGAGTGGCCAACTCTGGTGTCGGAGCTTTCAAGCCGCCTGAAGGCCTCCGACACGGCTTATCGGAAGCATGGAAGCGCTCAGTTTGAATGCCAATAAATCGTAGCGGAGGACTTGAGTCGAATTTCTGTTGTTAATGGGTGGCGGTAACCGTTTAACATCAGATCCACCGGCCAGCCCTGAGTGAACATTAAAAAAAGTATAGTGTAGCTGGACTGTCATCTTAACGTACCCTCGATGCTCAAAAGCGCTCTCTTAAGACGAACTAAACGGCAACACTACTAACCTGAGAAATAGCTGAGAGATATAAAGAAAATCTAACCAAGTTTTGCCATGAGCGCTTCCACAAAACTACCACCATCAATTTTCCTCTGCATAATTCACTTATTAGTCACGGTGGAAAGGATACTTCGGTTTCTTCCAACTTGATTACCATCATCTGTCTACCCTTCAGCGACTATAGACCTGAACTGCCTTCCACATGGCCTCGGGCGTCAGTAATCGGGGCTTTGGGGCAGCCGTGTCTCGCGATTCGACACGCATATTGACCTACAGTACGCGCGTGCTATCAGAAACTTTGCTTTGTATCTCTTTCGAACGTCCACAGTGTAAAGTATACAGTAATATTTTTTCAGCTCTGTTGGCAGAAGCTCTGCCTTCTAAGTCAAAGTCAAAATACTTTATTTCTATTGAATTCTTAAAAAAATACTTGGAAACGTCGCTGTCTTTAAAAAAATATGTATAGCTTCTCGTGAGAACTATTTATGTGATGAACTTGGAATATGTTTATAAACTCAATGCCTTGCACTAGGATTCCTTGGATCCTAGTGCAGGAACAAACTTTACGCTCTTCATACAAACTGCCCCCGCCGGTAATTGATCCCGGGATCAACTCACAAATGTTGCAGTGGAACTGAGAAGGCCATTGTGCTCTGTTGTGCTTTTGTCTCTTATAATTATTGGAATTTTCAATTAAATCAAGCCCTCAGATTGTGTTGCAATTCTTGACAAATTAATCAAAATACACATCAGTCTCAACCTCATCATTAGCCTACATCGATCCACGTTTAGTAAGCGCCCGAGCCCGTTTCTTAGCACTCGATTCCGAGTCAGATAACCAACTGACACCCACTAAATCATCGAGAAAATTCCTTGCGACGTTTCTCGTTCATTGATCAACTGATTTGAGTTCCACTGTGGCGGGTTATGATCGATTATTCAAATCGATTCGCAAAAGGAACCGAATGAATCGACTACTGGTTTTTTACTGTTCTTTCATCGCACGTGATGTAATTTCGATAAACGGTTTGGCTAACGATCCTGTATTTAACGTTTTATCGTTAACCATTTCAGTTAAATGCCTTTTTGTGCCTTGATTATAAAATTGTAGAACATATGGTTCAATAACGGCCATTAGTAGATTTTAGTCTTTAATTTTCTGTTTTGTGTCTTCCTACTTTGAAACTTGTGTAGTTTATTAATATGCAACTTAAGTGACAGTGATGAGCGTGGTGGCCCAGAGGCACAGATGCCGACTTTCAATCTGAAGGTCGCCACGTGCGCCAAAGAATCTTTCACTTGAATAATGTATGTGCGCAATACCACGTTCTCGAAACGGTGAGGGAAACATTGTGAGGAAACCGGCATGTCTTAGAACCAAAAATTCGAAGACATGTGACATCTACCAATCCCGATTGGGCTCCCTAGGTTGATCAAAGCCCATTCACTCTCAATTATCGAGACTAGTACGGTTAAGTGACAGTACGAGCTGATTAGAGGCTAGTACGGTTAAGTGACAGTACGAGCTGATGGCCCACCTGATGCTAAGTGTTTACCGCCGCCCATAAAAAACAGTACGACTCGGGCCCGCCCACTGGAATATAAGAAACCTCATGTTGCATTGCGTCGCGCCCATCATTCCGATGTAACGCCTCAAGTGGCTGTATTTCCACCGGAACAAAGTAAGGCGAATGCAGCACTGCTAGGCGACTGAATAAAGAGATTTTTTTCATCTATTTCCGTAATTTTCCCAAAACACCATTTTCGTCAGCTTATTCACCAAGTCTCCGGAATAAGGTCGAACAACAAAATCAACGTTAACACACTCATACCTCTACACTAGGATTCCCTGTGTCGCAGATGGCATGGACAAACAGAACCACAAGACAAACACCCAATCCCGAGAACAAACTTCATGCTCACCACACAAAGTGTGCCCCGGCCGGGAACCCTCGCTTTGAAGGCAGGGCTACTACCAACTAAGTCACGGAGCCGTCTTATCATATATGGTCAGAATTCCTCCGATGGCCTCTCTCATCATTTTTTCTCTCACTCTCACCGTCACCCAGTGGCTTACATCTCATGCAGCCTCGTTTTTGTTTGTGTTAGTGACAGTTGTCGTAATTGGTTTAATGGTGTGTATTCTATAGCTTTGTGGGCCGCCTCCCGGACCTGACGAGGGAGACATGCCTGTGTAATTACTTGATTGGGATTGTTGGGATCGTTTCGTTCGTATTTCTGCTAAGTTTTAGTTTTATAGATTATAGTTTGTTTCGATTTCAATACATAAATATTACATGCACGCATATGTCAAATTACAAAAAGTTTTCATGTTTTAGATAGTATTATTTGTTAAGTTTACGTCTGTTCCTGTCTGTCTGTCTACGTCTGTCTGTACGTTTTGAAATTGGGTAATCTTGTTAGAATAAAACCCTTAACCGAAACAAGAAGATTTCCCCCAACTTTCGAGTCATCTAGTTAAACGAGCATTTCAGAGGAACAGGCCGGTGTCATTACGCCGCCATTATATTCATATTTGCTGTCACGAATGTTTTGCTTCCTACAGACCTACATACCGGCTGTTATTGTGCATGGTAAATATTTTCGCTACGGAAACCTTTCGTCACGGCGCCGAGTCAACAGCCATTGTTGCTTTATCTAGAAAATGTTATGACTTCTTAGTTATTTAGCATTCTTTGCTGGTTCATACGGAGAAATTGCATTACTTCTGTCTGTATTCGGAATTGGTGATATATCTCTTGTTACGTAGAGCATTCATGATTTTGTATGATTTAATATAGATGCACCAATGCCCCTTCTCATTTCTTATACTTCTTGTTCAAAGGTTGTCTGTAAGAGATCGCTTTATAGCGATAAGACCGCCCATTGTGTCGCCTTTTAATTAGTTAAGATTTCTATTTTTATGTTATTGTTATAATATCTTTTTGACAACTTGACAACTTTATGAGACTGACCCTCAAAAACGCAAGACCGGAAGGAGTGGAAGCGGATTAAGGAGGCCTTTGCCCTGCAGTGGGACGATGCAGGCTTATAATAATAATAAGTTATTTGATTATAAAAAAAGAGTGATTGCCTTCCTCTAGAGTATTTATGGTAATGCGCCCCGTGGTTTTCCGGGATCAAAAGTAGCCTATGTGTTAATCCAGGATATCAGCTATCTTGGTGCCAAAGTTCATTCAGATCCATTGAGCCGTTTGAATAACAAACATAAACACACAGACACACATACAAACTTTCGTGTATATAATATTAGTGTGATATCATGAATAATATTTGTTTTTAGGCGTCAGTTGAAAGTGTAGTGGCAAAATCGAGCAAAAAGTATTCCTGTGCATTGCCGTAACAAGCAGAGTGAGTGAGTTTGGGTCCCAAAGGCTTTACAAAAACTTGCTTATACGAGATATATCATGATATAATTAATAATGTTACAATCTGTAACGAAATAAATTTAATATATATAAATAAAAATTTATTGCCGCATATATCGATGATCCATCACTGAAGATTTGACTGATGTTGCTGTTTATCAACCAATATCCAGAGGAGGTTATCAATGTCTGTATTTTTTTTTATGTTTCTTTCCTCAGTTCTCAGTCTCTTAACAACCATTTGGAAAATCTTTTTTTATTTGAAAAAATATGTTTTCATATTGGGCCCATAGAAATTTTATTAAAATGGCTGTAATAGTTTGTAAGTTAAATCATTATAACTAGAAAAATATATCATCCAAGTAAAATATCAGATTACCTAGATGACAAAATGGCTTGGGAATGAATTTGCTCCACTCTAGACGCAGGACCATATTCGCGAATATGTACAATAATACTGTCTCCGAGGGGTTTCTTGTCTGTTTCTTCCTCTCGGGTTGGTCGGTTAGGGTTGGAACAGACGTAAACTTAATAAAATAAGATTAGTTTAAACATTAAACTGACTGTAATTTGACATATCTGTGTGCATGTAACGTGCCTAAAGAGCTCCCGTGACACGTTGTATGCTCACGAATATGTTTACTTGTGTGTGTAAAATTTGACGTGTCCAAACGATACTTGAGATCTAAAGGAATAAATGAGTTTGAGTTTGAGTTTATAGTTGCTTATTCACTGTAGCCTTTCGTAAAAGCTACTTCTTGTTTGTATGAGTGGTCAACTCTGTATCATAGTCATCGAGCCGTGCGAAGGCATCCGTTCTAGCGTATCGACTAGTGGGTAAATACATATAAAAGTTACTTAACATTTTTGCAATCTATTGGCAATTCACTGCATGTTGACTCCCGCCTTCACTGTTTCAATCTGCATTCCATCCGACCTGTAGCACACCTGTTCGAATTGTAGATGCACATGCAAAGTCGCGTGCGTCTACTACCACTTTACAGTTGACCTCCCGCTTTCCATATTTCAATGTCGTTTTCTATTGATGTCCGAATAAATTAGCTTAGAACACGACAGTATCAACCTGAATTAGCATTTAGATGTATTGCGAAATGCTATCTTCTAGTAGATATAACTTTGTTAGCTAGTGTTCCTACTGCAGGGACACCGGCATACTCTCGACAAGTAAGAATGGTGTTTTGATCTCACACGGGAGCCCAATCCGGATTGGTAGACTTGCCGGTTTTCTCACAATGTCTTCTTTCACCGTTTCAGTACGTGGTATTGCGTACATAATTTTTGAGATGATTATCACATTGGATCACTTGTTGTCGGTTTCACCTTCATCAACCATCAACCTTCACATTGAAATCTGGGCCACCACGCCAGTAGAGATAAACTGATTCCTTTAAATCTCAAGTATCTTTTGGACAAGTCAAAATTTACAAGCACGTGAAATTCTCGAGCTCATATGCCAGAAGAGGTCCCAGGCATATTACATGAACACAGTACATATGAGTTACAGACAGTTTTCATTGCAAGTTTAATTTGTTAATATTGCCTTTGTTCCAAAAATTAATGACCTTTTTTCTGTTTCAGGTGTCATTTGGAAATTGGAATATTTATGATCTATGGTAAGTTACTACAATATTGTATAGAATATTCAATCCTTCATATCAAGAAAGCGTAGTTAAAGAAGCAGAAAGTAGGGGTCTTATAAGTTTGTAGCGTGTCTATATGTCTGTCTGTCTCCCAAACGAATGGACCAATAAAAACTCCTGGATTGGTGTAATGGCAATGAGCTGATGACCTTGAAGCAGAAGAATCGATTTTGATACAACATGTCTATGAACCACCGCTAGAAAACCTGCTTTTATATTAAAAAATCCGCACCCAAATCGGTTCACCCGTTTAATAGCTACGGTGCCCCAGACAGACACACAAACAGATACATACACATTGCGGACAAATTTATACCCCTCTTTTTGCGTCTGGGGTTAAAAATGAACGGGTTAGGTCCGTTCTCACCCACTCCCGTATTCACCCGGTCCGTTCTCCCCGATTTGGTTTAGGTACGATCAATTTTAGTCGAAGCAATTTTTTACGAAAATTACTGGCAGGTATAAATGTGTTCGGCTTTAGTAATAATATTTGTATGAATTTTATTTTAATCGGGGGAGAACGGACCGGGTGCATACGGGACTGGGTGAAAACGGACCGAACCCAAATGAACTTACAAACTATAATTCTTTTACTTTCTTTTTTTTTCTTGTTTTCTCTTACCCTTATGCTGCCACAGCAGTTTGCCTATGAACTAGGCGTTGGTAAACAGAATTCGTGCCAAAGTCAGTTCAAAGTCAAGCGAGGTGCGGCTTGGGGTTTCTCTTACTTCGATCGGGCAGAACCTAAGTTGTATTTCAGTTTTTATAAACTGAGGTAACCACTTAACAGCAGGTGGTTCAGCTCGTCCCATCGCTATATTTACATTGAATTCCAACTGAGCCGTAAGGGCAGTCAACTAATTAACAAGGGTTTTAGAGGACGCGTTTGTGTCATACCAACGCCATGACAGCGCGCCATGCCATAGAAGCTGATATGGCGGCTCGATTCCTCATAATTCCGACAAAGTTGTTATAAAATCGATGGCATTCTGTCGGCAGCGCAGAGATGTCACGTACATTACACATAACATCCTAGATTTCTGGCGCTTCCAGTGTGCCGTAAATCACTAGCTTCGGGCTATATTCAAACTCTAGCTTATTCCGTTAGATCTCAAGTATCGTTTGGACACGTTGATTTTTTTATACTTTTGTACTAGTAATGGGACGATGGTCGGAGGTAACCACTAACATCAGGTGGTGAAGGCCCACCATGACAACATTACGACAACATTACGACATAGGCCTTCCTGACTGAAGTATGAGAAGACTTAAGTCGGATCCCATTGCGCCTATCACTCAAAACTGGGATGTTGTGTCTCTTGCACTTGCGATTTCACCGGCACCCATACCCT
Organism: Aplocera efformata; assembly: GCA_921293045.1. Lineage (NCBI taxonomy): Eukaryota > Metazoa > Arthropoda > Insecta > Lepidoptera > Geometridae > Aplocera > Aplocera efformata. Next base: position 9,415,056 of record OV121057.1, read on the forward strand.
TCCATCGGACCACATCAATGCGAATGCACCGCTGCTTGGCAGCAGATTGCCAGGTGTGGAGGTAGTACTTCTCAGGGCGAACCTTGTACAAGCTACTACTGAACTTTGAATAAAGTGACTTTTTGTTCTCTACCGCGATTCACGCGTATTCGAGCATTAATAACCTTTTATATATGGTTTCCTTATCAGAAAACTCTGAAATTGTTCCATTCTGAAAGCCGTACCGTAGCAGCGTCTATTGCTCCCACTGCAGGGACAAAGTCAAAAGTCAAACTCATTTATTCCTTTAGATCTCAAGTATCATTTGGACACGTCAAACAGTACTTACACCGGCACCGGCTTACTTTCGATAATTGAGAGTGAATAGGCTCTGATCTACCAGGGGAGCCCAATCCGGATTGGTAGATGTCACATGTCGTCGAATTTTTGGTTCTAAGACATGCAGGTTTCGTCACGATGTTTTTTGTCACTGTTTCGAGAACGTGGTAATTCATTCTTCAATTATCTTACCATTATCTTACAGGCTGTAGCGATTTTGGTAAATTACCAAAATCGCTACAGCCTGTATCATGGGCTGTTTTGGTGGCATACTGTAGCGGGCGTGCGCGCGCGCCGACCCAAATACCCGCTGCTAACGGTGCGTGTCCAGTGTACGTCGACCTTTATGTGCGGATCTGGCATTCGTTACTGGACTGACTTATCTAGGGTGGAATACCCTCATCATCAGGCTATTTATGGACTAAACAGTGTTCAATAAGTGGCATCCAACTTTTTATGGTATACCTAAACGAAGTAACAAGTTACAACAAGTTTATGCGAGTTCTTGGGAAACTGTTTTCGAATTGAGATTTTATTGGGGTTTTTTTCAGAATTTATTGTGCGGAAATGAAGTCTTATTTTCATCTGTTTGTTACCCTATTTCTTTGACAACTGCGGAGTGATTTGCATGATTATTTCTTTATTTTGATTACTATTAATATTATTATTATATTATTAATAGTTGCGCCTGTGTGACCCGCGGTTGGACTTCCTACGGGAACCGTACATTTTCCGGGATAAAAAGTACCCTATGTGCTATTCCAGACTATAATCTATCTCTGTGCCAAATTTCATGCAGGTCCGTTCAGCTGTTCTGGCGTGATTGAGTAACAAACATCCACCCATACATCCAAACGTTCGCGTTTATAATATTAGTATGATACTGTACGTCCGAGGTGGTCCTATAGAAATCCCATGAGGAGATTCCAGCGCTAAGGACGTAAGATAATTCAGTCTGTTTATTTGAAAATTTATATCAGCCAATTTCTAAATAAAAATTCAACATGAAACTTTTACAAAGTTTGTTGAATAACTCATTTAATATACAATATTTAGTTATATTTTTTTGTTTTAAATATAATTTAATGATTTAATTATATTTAAAATCGCTGACATACAAGTACTGACAAGACTTGTTTGGCCTGACTTTTGAATTATTATTTAATTTACCGGTGGAAAGCATTAGCTGAGTTATTCGTGGCTAACAATTTGTCACGTCACGTCATAAAATGGATTTGTAACCCATATAGGCAAAAAACCTTATTATGTATGAATAAATAAATATTTATGAAAATTTCACAGCCCCATACTAAGCATAGCTACAGATTACTGATACAACACGTACACAATTCGGATTTTTTGTTTGAAACATTCATGTAATTTATACGTACACATATAGAACAAATATTTATGTTCATGACAAATGCTTTTCCGGGAATCGAACCTATGACCTACGGCGAAGAGGGCAGAAGTACTGAGCCATGATGACAGTGAAAAATGTATTTACAATAGCGCATATTAGAGTATATCCAGTTGCTCGCGTCCGTAGGTGTATACCCTTTGATTCCCTACACGTACCCCCTGGGTGGTGCTAAAGGAGCAACCAAAAGTAGCAGTAGAACTTGTGCCAAGTTCGTCCGGAGAGGTACTGCCACCACATCTGGAATCTGCCGCCAAGCAGTAGTGGTTGCATTACTGTGTTCCGGTGGAAGGGTATGGCTGCCGGTGAAATCACATGCGCATGAGACGTATCATCCCCGTCTCGGGTGATGGACGCAGCAGGATGAATGCGACGCAGTAAAGATTTGGATCTCATACTGAGTCGCGCGCATTACTGTTGTCATGGGCGAGGGTCGCCACTTACCATCAGGTGGGCCCTCAGCTCGTTCCGTCACGAATTCACATAAAAAAAAAAAAAAAAATATTATTATATTATATATATCTTTCATCAACATTCCGTGTTCCGTATAAAACTAGTTCTCTATCCCAGACTTGCCTCAAATACCTAATAAATCTATTCCATCGTATACTTATTTATTTTTAATCGCTCCAGACTAAACTACGACTAGGTTTAGCTACGAACTATTAATATCAACTATGAATATTTATAAATCTTAGCTTGCAATTTCATATTAAAAATAGCCAATATAATTGGATCTCGACTAGTTTGTCTGAGATGCATTATTAATATACGATAGTACGAGAGTCCGCGACAAAATCTCTCTGTTTGTCTGTACGTGAAATAAGCATCGTGGTCTTTATGTTTATTTTTATGCGATTACTAGCTTCGCTCCGCGGTCTTACCCACATAGTTCCCATCCCCGGGGAATACGTGTATAAATCTATTTAATTTTTTTCGTTAATTTTGCAATGTTTTAATAGTTATTCTGCTATTCGGGACAACAAACAAATCAAAAACCATGAAAATTGGTCCAGCCGTTCTCGAGTTATAAGTGTTCGAACTAACCCGACTTTGTTTAAGATTATATTTATTGTTGGGCAAAGGTCATAACAATGAACATGCCTAAAATGAGAACAATAAGGGTATTGCAGAGCGCCATGTCTCCCGATCTACGCCGTTTTGAGACCAGAATGACTGGATGGTGCAGTAATTGCTGGTCATTTGAAAGGACACAAAACGCTGGGCTCGTCTAGCCAGTTTGCTTTCCTTGATGAATGGTCTTCATAGATTTGTACCTGCATTCCTCGTGGGTCAATCGGTTAGTTTTTCTTACCTATTTTACATATCTTCTTCATGACTGCAGTATCTCGTACACAAATATTCTAAACGATTGAATATCGAAAATTCGATGTTTTAATTATCTTATTTAGAAAGACCTTAGACCTTCTTCAGAGTAGGCAACGCATCTGCAGCCCAGGGGTTGCAAATGTCCATATGCGATGGTACCCACATGGTGGGCCATCAGGTGGGCCGTTTACTTGTTTGTCTAGCTATAACATAAAAAAAGATAAAATATCAGAGTGAATCCTCAATTGATTGCTCAGGGGGGGTCCTGTAGCTCGCGTCCGTAGTTGAGTACCCTCTGAATCCCCACACGTACCCCCCACGTACGTGACGGGGATGTTACGCCTCATGAGCATGTGATCACACATGACATCCACTTCTCGGGTGACGGGCGCGTCGGGGTGCGACTTGGGTCTTCTCATACTCCGATCGGGGAGGATCTAAGTCGTATTGCTGTTGTTATAAGCAGAGGTAACCACTTAATATCAGATGAGCCTTCAGCAAGACTGGTTACTTTCGTAAAAACATAAAACAAAAATATAGCAAAGTATTGTGTCAGTAAGCAGTTTCTCATAGTACAAGCTATATTTAGTTTCGGACTAGATCGAGCTGCGGGAAAAATCATTGAATATTTATGTATTCGACGATTGGTAAAAGTCACATTCATCTTCCGAAACTTCGGATACGATCCACAAAGTTGAAACACGCCGCGTCGCGCTAATTAACGAAGCCTACTCAGGCATGCTTAATTGAAAGGCTAAGTATGACAATGAACTAAGTTACCGTTGTAACGGTCACTCTCATGTGGGCTATAATTAGAGGGGTCACCTCCGAGATGTCTAGTTTTCATAAAGTTGCCGAATATGACGAGGTAATAGCCGTAGTGAGATCACGCTATCTGAACCACGGTGCAGCTTGGACATCCTAACATTATAAATGCGATACGATTTCACGCCTCAATCACTGATCCGATTTTAAAAATTCTTTCACCAATGGTAAGCTACATTATCAGCGAGTAACATAGGCTATATTTTATACCCGTATTCCCACGGGAACGGGAATTACGCGGGTGAAACCGCGGGCGGCAGAAATAGATAAAAAATAACTATGTTGCCCGGCAGAAATCGCTAAAAGAAATAAGGCCGCCCAATGCGCATTGCTGTTTTTTATATACTTAAATTAGTACAGTTCATTATGTTTTTAATTTAAGGTACGATAAAGATCTATGTTGACGATAAAATCAATTAAGTAAATCAAGTTTTTTGTTACCAAAGTCAAAACCAAAAGCTGTTATTACTAATTTTTCAACTGTTTAAAAAAAATCTAGAGAAAACGTCACATTTTTTTTTAAATAACATGTATTTTTAGAAATTTATTTCTCGGACCAAAATCCATGATCCATTCTGTGCCAGTTGAAAAAGATTGTGGAGACGTCGCCAACGGTTCAGCTAATGTAGTAAGTCTTCAGACGGATATGGTAAGCCTCATTACGCAGTTTCTTTGTAGTCTTCTACTTATTCATTATTGACAGCCTCAGTAGACAAATGGGCATCATTATACTAAATTAGTCTCAAGTCCCGGTATAGGAGTTACATTGATACGAAGAAGTAGATACTAAGTCTTACTTTATAAAGTTAATCACTATGAAAAAGATAAAAGTCTAGGTAGCTACAATAAAATCATAGCTTAGACTGATTGAGGAACTTGGTAACCAAAGAAAGCCTCGTTGCTTTTTATGTGCAGCAAACGTAATATAAATATTGCCGTTCGTTAGTCTCGCAAAAACTCAAAAATGGCGCGACCGGTTTGGCTCATTTCTATGACGTGATATCGAAGAGGAAAAACAACAATAAAAATAGTATTTAGTTCAGAAACAGGGTCGCCTGTCAACGAAAAAAATATTTTATACATAATATAAAAGAAAAAGTAAAAAAAACAGACACTATTATATAATATATGCGGCTATGTTTATGTATTAACATTAACTCTTTTATAGTAAACAAGAATAGACGATCTCTCATTGAATATAACATAACCGTCATAAAAATACAATACTAGTACAACGAACACATCGAAAGATTGGATCGTACAAAAATTTTAAGACTTAGATATTTTAGTTGCTTCAAAATACCGTTGAAAACATACGGCACGATCTAGTGATGATGTTACCTAAATCAAGAGTGACTTTCATTCATCTCAATAAATCACAGACGTGCGCCAATAAAATCGTTTATGCATGAAAAATGAGATCGTAGATCTAGATCAGTGAGTCGTCGAGGCCTCTGAATCATGACAAATCTAGATCCATATTTGCAATTCATTCTGATATTTATTACGGCTTTAGCTGGGTCGGGTGGTAAATTGGCACAAAAGAAAAGCTTAATCTAAACTACGTGACTGTTTGCTAGATATTAACTTTACCAAGTATATTAAAAATGTAAGATGGAGTTTTTAAGGTTATTTTTCTCGGAGTAAAGTTGATAACGCTGTTAAACAATTTTACTTTGGCGTTGAAGGTTCTTGTATGTGTGTAAACCTATACTTCACAAATCGATTTCAATACATCTCACTTCATAATATTCTTAAAACAAACATTTCCGACACATGTAATTGAATGGTATTTTTTAATTTTTATCAAAATTAATTTTGATTCAGTAACGTAATCTATTGCAAGTCAAGTGAAATCAAAACAATTTAGATGAAATCTTGAGATCAAATAGCTTGCAGCTATTAACTCGGCCCAATGAATAACTGAAGGAACGCGTGACGCCGCGACCTTGTCCGAGCCACGCCATAAAATATAAACGATACACACTTAATAGTTCTCTTGTTTTTCTCCGTTATACTGCATGATTGTGAAAGTATAAATCACTATTCGGATTTTGAAAGTAGTATAAAATATGCGCCCTAACATGAAGCCCTGCGGCAAACCCATTTTTATAATGACCTTCAAGAGGCACTGTCCTTTAGCGTATCGATTTTCTATTAGATAAAGCATGCAACGAGTTTTTTAATTTGTCTAGCGGCGTGCTGATTTACTATGACGTGACAACTACACAAAAATTATTGTATTTATGTACAAGTAAGCAGTGCATTCTTATTCTATCGTTTCTATGGTCAACAGAATTATTATACTAGCTTACACCAGTATTTGGCGATTCTACGTTCTTATGTATGGTTCAGGTCCTCCTGTGTGCAGGTTGTCGGTTACAGAGAAGGTCAAAGCAGGTGTGACATCTCTTGGGCCGGAGCTCATCACGAAATTTGATTTTACATTTAATCACAGCCCTTAGATGATTCAGTAATTTCAAAACAGGCTACACAGCACATTTAGGCAGCCATAGAGGTGATGCCTGCCAGTTTCGACGTATCGACAGAGCAAGCTATTCCCCGACGGACGCAAGGTGGCGCGATGACTGGTAGTCGGTAGAACAGGTGTAAGGAAGTAAGTTTCAAGCAGCCGGTAATGATACAAGTCTCATTGAGAGTGATATTCACCTCCTTTGTATGGTCCGAACGATGGGCAGAAATACGCCAGCAGAGAAATAAAAGGACAGGTCAGTTGTGCGCAGTTCCTCAGGTGAGGCTCAAGCTATAGAGGCAAGGCACGTGAATGAATGAATGCACTTGTTTACAATGCACTGCGAGATCGGATTTCAATAACACCCAACAGTCACAAACATGGCACCGACATTCCTGTTATTCCTGACTTAAATCCACCAAAGGATAAACAGGATAAACAATTTTATTGGTGTTGCGTCCGGTTATCATACACGTCGCATTAACATCATTTCATTGTACTATGTACGAAAAAAAACACCCTTACTTATCTTAAAGTAAGTAGGCGGCCAAGCTTCGCTCCTTTTTTCATATAAAATCAGGTTTTGTCTGAAATGATAAATTTTTGAAGTAACAGTAGATTACCAATCAAGTATCGCAAAAATTGGCCAGATGGCGCTGAATTTAATTCTCTATTTGCGACCATGATACTTTTCACGAACAATATAATGTTCTATACATATATCTTGATTGAATTAATATTAAAACTTATTTTGCGTATCGTGAAGCGTTTTATCATTGATGTGTGTACGTAGAAAGTGTAGTACGCTTTCTTAACCAAAATATTTTTATACGTGATTCAAATCTCCGGTTTGGAAACGTAAACAATTGCCCATGAATAATGTTAATGTTATAAACATAAGTTTTCTTCTCAAAACTAGAAATGTTTTTATGTGCGTATAATAAATTTTCACAAACATACTGCGATGTCACTGTTGGAATATTAATTACTTTGATTTTTTCTTTCCGAGAGTCACGTCATCATCATTTTACAAATTGCACAAGGGAAGAAAGAAAGAAAAATATATTATTTGTGCCACTAGGCTTAAAACTTTGACATAATTTGACACAAAAATAGTTAATAAAAAAAAACAAAACAATACGAAAGCTTCTTGTGTCTGCTAGGTCACTAGCACTAGACTCTGACTCAGCATAATGTTGATTGACTGGCAGTCAACGCTGGTCTTCAAGGGACATCGAGCAGGCTAAAACTGAATACGCACATATCGGCAGTGTTGCAATAATGTCCAATCACTTGCGTGCCAGTTATCGCATATCGAAACGCACTGAACCGTTCTTCCTATCCGATATCTGCATTCAGGTGGCACCGGATACTGTGTTGCTGAAAGTAGAACGATATTTTACCACAAATGCCGATGTTGATAAAACTTTATAGATAGGGTTTTGCTGTTTAAGTTTACCTGTATAATTGTATTTCTAGTTTTTATTAACAATAAATTAAAAAAACCGCACTAGGCTCGGTCGCCCAGTACTAAAATATAATCTTTGATCTTTGAATTGTACTGCACCATCAAGTCTCGATATCTCAAATAGATTGATCTTGTGTCGCAGAAAAATGGGCAGCATCTATCAAGCAACCCCTTGAGCTATTTGACCAGCTCTGGTCAACAAATGAGTGTATCCATCACAATCTGCCTGCCCGCCATTTGCCACCATTAGCTACTTCATCTATGGTAATAACTGATAGTGATGGATATCAAAGTATTTTTGTGTAGTAAAGAGCTTTCTAACTCTTTTACTCTTATGAAGCCGGTATTTATTGTAGCATTTTTCAATACAAAGGCTGCACGACCAAATTTAAACTCATAAACCTATGACCTATCTAAATTAGAAAACACTAGCTGTTCCCCGCGTTTTCACCCGCGTAAAACTTAAAGAAATTTAGCGTTATGCTAGATATCTTATAACCTTCCTCATGAGTGTGGCTATCATATTAAAAAATAATCTTTCAAATCTGACTGGTATTCATATTTTCATCCATTTCTTAGCAAGACAATAGATTTCTTATGATTCCCTTGCTATGAACTAGCGGGTTTGAAGCAGGGAGAAAAAAAATGATATATTTGATTACATTATCAAAACTGTTTAGGAACGTGAGGAATGTCCTACAACTTGAATATAACATAAAATACCCCAATTTATCGTGATTTGTACATTGTGAAGTGTGAAATAGCCGGATTCACATATATTTTTCTCAACAATTAGAGTGTATCTAGCCGTCTTGTGAGCCGGACTGCACATCACTCAATCATTTCTCGGTGATCGATAGAAACGGTCAATGGAACTGAGAAGTGAGCTATTGGGATCGGAGTCAAAGTTTAGGAAAGTCAACTTGGTACATTTCTACGTCGAAACTGTTGGCCATGGTGATTTGTTTGCCGGCCAAACTTGACATGCGGATGGAATGAACTGGCTAGAATCAGAAATATGATTGTGGATTTTTGATGTGATGTGTCGTGTTATATCTGCTGGGTATCCCGTGACGGCCAACATTTGTCCGTCACGGGATACCCAGCTTTGTTGTTGGTTATCAAAGCGAAACGAAAAACGTAGTCTTAATTGTGTTTTATCATACATTTTAATTTTTTTTAATCTAGAAAACTTTCGTTTTGCCTTACATTACCTTACAAGGCTGTCTTTTGAACGGTAAGCCGTGGCTTGTTGAAACTTATTAATGCGACTATCCCGAACTTAATAAAAATGGTTTGTGTGCGGGTCAAACTTAGTAATAAGACCGCAAGTGTACAATCTGTAGGTGCATATGAATTTCAAAAAGAAACGAGCTCAATATTTATGTCCCTTTACAGCCTTGGCTTCAAACAAGCAGATATAAAACCGCCAACAACATTGTCAAGTACACTAAAAATCCATACGTCGATAAATTTTACACACGAGCTTCTTTAAAACGATCATGTGTTTAACCGAATTCAAAATAAGGAGGTTTTCAATTCGGTTGTATGTGCGGAATGGATCTTAGCTATAATTATTAAAGATCTGTTCTGTGTTTGATGTCCCCAGGTCGGGGGTTATTATATTATCGTAAAATGAACTTGTAAACCATTAGAATCTTAGAACCATTTTGTCTCAGCAAATATATTAATGCAAACATTTTAAAGTGTCCATACCTTTTGAAACATTTGATAATGTTCTCAGTCATTACACTCAGGAATGTGGGAGTGCGCAGGTTGGGCGTGGGTCGCCAGCAGACGCGAAACGAAGCCTTGACATACGTCCTTATCATTGCGATCCCACGAGTTGCTTTTAGTGTATATCTGTGTTTTTAGCGTAGAAAACATTAAATATTCTAGCGAATTGAAAGTTTATGAATGACGTGAAGCTTGCTTGCAAGCGAATGGCACTGAGGTAGAGGTGTCACTACATGTTTTTTTCTGTTGCGCTCTGGAATCGAGAAAACGATTATATATTTGGGAAGAATAAAAAATATGTCTTTATATATGTCTTACTTAACTTTAACTGATAAACTACTGTTACATTATGATAAGAATAAGTGATCAGATTATCTACCTCACACAAATGTATGCGTATCTTACTCGGTGAATAAAAAAGAAAAAAAATCTATAGCGACAAAATGTATAATATAAACTATTATAAATATTTTCAGACTTTTAAATTAGTCACTTGTGTATTGTCATTAGTCACAAGTGTCGATCCGTCCAATAAATTTCGTCTCTATCTTGTGATGAATTCCACACTCTGTACATATCTCAACAATAGAACAACGTGTTCTGTCTGTTTGTTTAGCAAGCAGGGTGCTAATGTTTGTAAGTGTAGTGAACTCCTACGCTAGTTTTGAGATGTTTGCAAATGAAGAGTCTGAGTCAGCGATACCCTAGAAAACTAAAGTTCATTGTAACATGTAGCTCAAACAATATAAGAACAGTGATAGATTGCTACGCTATTATCATTTTGATATCATATTTATCCCAGATGATGTTATTTTCGCCAGTGGCACTACGACTTGGATTCTTATCTCGTAATCATCATCATCATCAGCCTATTTCAGTCCACTGCTGGACATAGGCCTCTCCGAACAAACGCCATTGAGCCCGGTCTTCGGCTCCTTGCATCCAGTTTTTCTCGTAAATACTCGCGATTTTCGATATTCTACAGTTAAAGAAAGTTTAAATTGTCCACTTTTTACTTTGTGTGGTTTGGTTTTTACAAAGTCTTATCCTGGAGTTCTATATACTGCTTTTTATCATTTTTATATCATATTTGCAAAATTACAGCGGCTCGGAAAAATTCTGGCGGGTCCACATTCAGTTCTTAAGATGTATTGTATCTCTAAGGACAAAGGGTACTACGGACGTAGCAACTGGTCTCCGAAATCTCTAATAATTCCTTTCATTCTTCAAGTCACCTAAAAGTATTCTAAAAGAATAATTTGGTTCTGTTTACACAAATAACGTGGAAAATTTCAGTAAGTAGGTACCAAATATATTGTATTATAGTATACAATATATTTGGTTACAATATATCATAGCGGATACCCGGCGTTTGCTACTACGCTAAAAAAGAAATACATTTTGTGCCTTCTGCATTGTTTTAGTGGTCTAAAACCATAAGGTCCTGTGGGGTAAGAGAAACATACTTTATTTAAAAAAATATATATTTTGTGATGACATGAAAAATAATCGTCTGAAGGTGTTTTAACTATTTTTAATAAATTCTATAAACATTAACCTTAGCCAGCTTTTTATATTACTTAACTACGTGAAACCAATCTTATGTTATTAATGAAAATGCTTAGGTCCACGGTGACTGTCCCTCTTACACCGAAAATGGGGTAAGAGAAACAGACTCCATAATTTGCCTTTTCTTACCTCCTACAAATTAAAGACAAAGTCGATCACTATAAGTAACGCTATAACACTGTAATTTGAATCGTATCCGATTGTTATATGGCCTAATTAAAAAAAAATAGAGAGTTTTAATGTTTATGGGGGAAGTGGAACATACACGTTCGAGCAGGGGTAAAAAACATTGAAAACTAAAATAATTAGATAAAGTATCATGGTATTTTTTTTATTTCTTACTTAACAAAATTATAACATTCAGTAAATACAAAATTTACTGAATGTTTTAACAGCATGAACGGCTTCTTTTAATTTTTTTCTGCGAATATGGCATTTTCCATTTACCTGTTACATAATATTATAAGTATTAGTAGGCGTCCCGACTATAGTTAGTAAAGCAAACGTGACAGGTTCACTATTTTCTTTCACCGTTTAAAGCACGTGTTAAATCTATATAAATAAATAAAATTGAAGTGTCTGTGTGTAACTTCAAATTAACAACTTTTTTTAACTGTGGGCATATGTCAAAAATTTGGTTTGCCTCTGATTACCCCCTAGACATCTTCTTATAATATAAATGCATGGAGATTTGAGAGGATGCCCACAGTACAGCCGTGAGCCTGTTTTTTTTATAATTAACAAAGTGAAAAGTGCATCACATTCAAGTCGAGATGTAATCTTCAGATCTAAAGTTAAGATACCTCCTCCCACTTAGCAAATAATGATCTCATTTCCTTTTCGCCTTTTTCTAACAAAGTACAGTAAAAAAAGGTTTTCTACTTCTGATACCGGGAAAGAGGAACATATGTTTCACTTGACCCGGCCTGGGTAGTTCCACTTACCCCAGTCGGCATTTTGGACGTTAGGTTTTTGTTTGTATCAATAAAACACTTTTAAAGCATTATTTATACAGAATATTATGAAAACAATCAAGACTTGACTATTACGTCGCACTTACCAGCAAAAACACACTGTTTAAAAACTATTTTATCGCTAAAACACTCGCACACAAAATTCGACGCCAACTCGTGGTTTTGATGTTTAAGAATGATTATTTTTTGTTGTCTCATTTACTCTTACTTTTTTGTAACAGTGCCACCTGTGTACAAATATTGAAATTACATCGTAATTTACTAAAAAGGGAACTAAGTTTCATAAACGTACGTCGTCCAGCGTCCGATTTATGGCAAATAGTTCCACTTCCCCCATAGATCCACTTACCCCACATGACCTTATATAAAACACAAACAGACAGATATTTTAAAAATTGCAAATGCATTAAATAAAAAGCTTTTATTTTGACATTAAAAGAGACATTTTACTTTTATTTTCATAGATTTGATACTACCTGAAATTTTCCACCTTGCGTTAGTGTTACGCGTGTAATGCAATACGGCACGATCAGGCTAAGATGTCATGTTTGTGTTAGATAATTGTTTATTTTGAGACCGACACCTCACGATAATAGAACCGAGTCATCCTTAGGAAAACTCAGCTCTGGTACAGCTTCAACAATTTCTGAAGTAGATCATTTGTAAATTATAGAATAATTTGAAGAAATATTATATTTCTTTTTACTAGCAGCGCCCCGCCCTTGAGATGTAAATGAGACGATGGAAAAAACTGTCAAAAGTTAATTTTTACAAGTCACTTGCAAGTGTAATATCACCCGCGCCCACACCCTGCCACCGGAACACAGCAATAATAGTGCATCAGTAGATGCAGCGGCAGATTAGGATGTGAGGCAGTATTTCCCCTGGGAAAATCACATGCGCATGAGACGTAACATCCCCGTGTCGGGTGACGGGCGCAACGGGGTACGACTTAGGTCTTCTTAAACGGTAGTGGAGGACCTCAGGAGAACATGAGAACATCAGGTGCGCGTTCAGTACGTCCCGTCACCTTCGACAGATAAAAAAAAAACTCACATAGTTGTGTGTGGACCCACATTTTTTTTTTTATCAAAGTAAATTTATAAATGGAAGTTGTTGCCTGATGGTCACGGCATACATAAATGTAAATCTGGCAGCACTGAACCACGGACCATCGATAAATCTTCATTTATCCGGCCTACTGTGACCCACTTTAGAACAATCCACTCTCTACTTTATCATTCGGGTTCGCTTGCAAATCAAAAGATCCAGTTAGCTTTAATGGGTCTGCTAGTACTTAATCGCTTGTGAGAGGTATGGATTTATGGCTGGACTCTGTGACCGCTCTATTTCAGATTTTGTAGTGGAATTATTGAAATTCCACGGTACTTCCGCATGCTGCGGCCCGCTCGTAAACTGGCTATATGACCACGTCGCCCGCTGATAGGAACAATACCTATTAATTAATCTTTCCAGGTAGTTTACGTTTTGTATGAATCTATTGTATGAATCATAATCTATATTTTCGATAACATATGCATAATATAGATAGATAGACGATATTCTATACCTACAAACCTTCGTTTAAGTAAACATGTATTAAAAATTTCGCAAATAGCTAAGTACGCAATTTCGTATACTTGGATGTGTTTGGATGACAAATATTTTCCAGTTATTTCGATTTAACAACCAAACACATGAACCGTTTTTATAAATTTTCTATGGGTTCATTCTGAAAGCAAATCCTTTCAAACGAAAAAAAAAATAAAAGATCCAGCTCATAGACAATTTGTGTTACATATGGATTCCATAGCTGACCATTGCCCACCAAGTTACCAACCTACCAACCCTACTTATGGGGGCAGAATCAGCGGGAGTAGACATTTATGTTGGCCAGCAACATCAGCTGAATGAAACCCTGTGAAGATCGACCTGTGAAGCGACGCTATAAGCTCCTGATGATTATAATCATTGCTTTTAGCTCAGCGGCTGAACCGCGTGCCACTGGCACTGCCAAGTTCTATAAAAAGCCTTAGTTCTGTTACGCGAACTGTTGCGGTTAGTGGATTAAATTTAGCCGCATGGTGCAACGCCCTTGAAAGTGTATTTGGTCTGCTCTGTGGAACTCAGGTAATCTTAGTCTGCTGAGAGGATCTCACCCGGACGCCAGGAGCTATACTTGGAACTATGAATGAACTACGTGAAGAACTAGTAGTATGTAATTTTGGCTTGTAATAAATAGAATTTGACATCTATTCGAAGTTAAGCCAAAGTCAAACTTATTTATTGCTTTAGATCTCAAGTATTCTTTCGACGGACGGATTATAAATATCATTTCGAAAGACGGTTTGTTCCTCAGTAAATACGAGCCAGATAGTACTTTTCTCTATTATTTTTCTGTATTATTATAGAGTTTGAATTTCGAACATGAATGTTCGAATGAGTCGCGCGCACCGTCGTCGTGCGAGCAAAGAGATCGAACACCAAATTTTGTAATATTTTAAGAAAAAGTTACTGGCCAGCGAGAGCGGCGGCGCACTTCTAAACGCTTCACGAAAACTAAAATGGAGCGATTTTTTTCGCGCCTTTTCTGTCCTGAAGTTTATTTTAACCCGCGATTGATAAAGCTGAATGGTATTAGTGCATGTGTTATGTCTGTTTGTGTGACTCCATTTCCCCATGGAAGGTCGGATAGGGTTTGACCAAACGTCAAATTTAGTATCTAATAAGAACGCGTCATCTTGTAAGAACAAATATTTTATTTAAATATTAAAAGAACAAGTATTTTTTTTTAAGAATTTATTGACTTTGACTTGTGACTACATAAATCCAAAGGCATTTCATAAGGTTTTTTTTTTAATAAAAGTGGTGTGTGGAAGTTTGTTCTTAGCCATGTTTGGTGGATCGGTGCTATGAGCAAATAAAACCGGTCAATGCATCTTACATCCTGAAATAGGCTCCTGGATTATTTCGGTCGATGATTTGGTCGTCATACCTAAATTGAGAATTTACTGCAAGGAATCCAAAGATAAGAGCCATTCGATGCTGGCCACCCGGCGCCAGAGGCTAATCAGTTCTTGTTTAATAGAATTCAAAATTAGCTTTTGGCTTGATTGGTATATATTGATATTAACGGTTCTGTGGCTTAGTAGGTTGTAGCCCCGCCTTGTAAGCGATGTCCCGGGTTCGATTCTCGGGACACACTTTATGTGGTGAGCATTAAGTTTGTTCTCGGGTCTTGGGTTTTTGTCTTCTGTTTCTGTGTTAGTCGATGCCATGAGAAAATGTGTGACTTAAGTAGTCGCATACTTTAGAGGACAAAAAGGGTATTTGCTATAATTATGGGCGGTGGTATCCATTTATGTGGACCGTCAGCTACTTCCGTCACTTAAGACACGTAATTAATCCATAGATTCATTTAAAAAGAAAAATCAAACGGATTAATTTCATGCCATATTTATAAATTATAAAAATTCGGCCCAGACCTAATCTAGTACTGACACTGACTGACGTGGTACTGATATCACAAGAAATCCTGGTGAAAGGTCCAAGCTGCGATATCTATATTACAGTCTAACGGTCTGCATGACTCTCATCATTTAAATCCTTAGATATAGTTAAGACAGAGAAAATATTTAATTGACGGATTGCCACTAAGTATATTCCGTAAATTGATAGCAGTCGTACATGCCCTAGGCCCTAGAGTCTTGGGCCTAGATTGCTCCTAGTTAATCAATGGGCCGGCGCGCCTTATTGAATTTTTTGCGTCACATTTACCTGAAAAGTTCTTCTGACTTTCTGAGTTCTTGAAGAGATGAGTATGATTTCAATTCATAAGGTTAATTTTTATGTTTTTCTAGCCTTTGTACGCGTCTTCGCTCGCGTTAATATAGTTTTACCAAATCCCATTGAGGTGCATTCACCGATGTAGCGCCATCTAGTAAATTACGTACTAAACTATAAAGGAAAGTTCATTCCTAGAATAACGCCATCTAGGGAAAAGTAACTAAACAAAAATGAAACGAATTTGACCATAATCCCGTAGGAATCTCACATTTTGCGGAATAAAAATACCCTATGTCATTCTCTGTTTTCCTGACAACGTGAATGCCAAAATTTCATGATGATCTGGTTCAGTAACTGAGGCGTGAAAGCAGCAGAACTGCTCCAGAATTTGACCATCTCTTGCAGATATGATGCCAAAATCGATCTACCATAACACCACATACAGACAGACAGAATATACTAAGTCCGGGCGTGATAAGGTAGATGACATCATTACTTTTAATATTAATTTAATGTAAGTGATTATTTTCTGTGAGTTATCTATATTTATTATATTATTTTAATTATATATTTTAAAATTAATAATATTTTTTAATCTCGCTCATATAAACTATTGAATGACCGTTATGTTATGACCGTATCAACCTTACACCAATCAGTAAAAAGGTCGCAATACCGTTCTCATTAAATAAGTTATGCATTAAATCGCTATTAACATAAAAATAGGCATTTAAGTAATGTTACTTAACCTTACCTTGATAGTACAGATTATGCAAGAGAATGTAACTTTAATTAGTCTTATATGAGCCCATATCAGCCTCTAATGTTCCCACTGCAGGGCCATCGGTTACTCTCGATAAGTGAGAACGAAGACTTTGATCTACCACGGGAGCCCAATGTGGATTAGTAGATGTCACATGTCTTCGAATTTTTGGTTCTAGGACATGTTTTCCTCGCAAAACATCCTTCACCATTTTGATATTACAACAGTCAAGTGAAGATTTCATTAATGCACATATGGTTTTAAAGATTCGTATTAACAGTCTAGTTTTGCGTTCCTATGCCAAACCATTCAAGCCCGTAAGCAGTACTTGCTGTATTACATATTGTACAGATATTTAATTACTTTCAATTACTATTACTTACTCGTAGATTGGTTTAAAAGTTGTTTACGCTTTGTCAAGGTTAAAATAGACAAGCTGACAGTTTAGATAAGATAAAACATTATCGTATATGAAATAGTTAAAATAATACGTGGTTTGTACTGGTTTTGTCAGCAATTTACGTGTAGTGTTGAGTCTACAGCTACTAGCCGTGATGTAGAACTTAAGCCTACACAGAAAGGTCTTGCCTTACCATAGTTAACAATACCCAGTCGCATCGCGTTCCGCCCGTTACTCTTAGACGGGGATGTTACCTGTAATTTCACCACCCCCTTCCACTGGTGGCAGCATGGGTTGTATATGGTGGCAGTATTTCCCCGGATGACCTTGGAATAAGTTCTACTGCTACTTTACGGTGTATCTTATCCACCTCGGCAAAAACTTCATCTCACCTACGGATGCGACTAATCATAAAACGTTTTAACGTTTACACACTCATACCTCTGCACTAGGATTCCCTGTGTTGCAGATGGCATGGACAAACACAGAAACACAAGACTCGAGAACAAACTTCATGCTCACCACACATAGTGTGCCCCGGCCGGGAATCGAAACCGGGACTTGCTTCGAAGGCAGAGCTACTACCACTAAGCCATGGAGCCGTCATATGGACTCCCAAAAGAGTGATGTACGGTATTTTTAAGAGTTGGTAGCGCGCCAGTGTCGTTCATAGACCACGGTAACTGCTTAATCAAGCGAGCCGTACGCTTTTTTGCCGTAGTAGTATGCAATCACTGACATTATATAACGACAAGTTAGTCGCCTAATTATACGCTTTCCACAGCTGTTGGGCCCTATTTCACTATCAACAGTTCTATGTATCTCATATCATGTGTCAACTTTCTATCTAGAACTTTCTACGATAGCAGAAACCGGAGCCAAGGTCGGTTGTTGAGCTTACGTAAGCATTGGACAAGTTTTATGTGATTTAGGAGAGATTATGTTAAATTTTTTACTGCCAAGATCAACATTGATTGGTTTGGCCTTTAATCGTAGGCCCGTGATTCTTGCGTCCGCAGCTACATTTAGTCTGGGGGTTAATTGCTCTGCCACCAAGTACTCGAACTGCTGTTCAGGTGGAAACGGGGTGCTTTTCATGCGCATGAGACATTCCCTGTTGATCCCGTTGCCCCGTCGCTTGCGGGTGTTGTCCCAAAAGGGTGACACACAAATAAATTATATACCTCAGTTGAGAACCTTTTTGACTTTTTTTATTGATGGCTCTGTTACTTAGATGGTAGTAGCCCTGCCGCCGAAGCGAGGGGTCCCGGGTTCGATCCCAGTATGCGTGTATATACCATATACGAGTTTATATACGATAACTCCTCCTTTAAAGGCATTTTAAAATGTGCCAGTCTAGTTGACACTCACAAAAAGTCAACTATGCTGGCTACGACAGAGGCAGTTGTCTATAATTTTATTGTCAGCAGAGAAGGATAGAACATCCGACATGAAACGCAAGCTGATAACACAATGCCTTAATTCACTTATAAATTGGTGATCGAGCTTGCAAAGCCAGGGTCATCATGTTCGTTTGTTTTCTTTAATTTGCCTTCACAATGTATTTTTGAAAGAGTTAAAATATAGACTTGACTTTGACTTTTGTCATACTATAATATATTTTAATTGTTTTAAGTGTCAATCCCGCAAGGCACTGACGAAGTCCGCATTGAATCAACACAAGATCAATTATTACGATTATTGAAATGGATCAAGAAAATATCACAATATTATGATTACATAAAGTGGCATTATTTCCTGAGAGTATGAGTAGTATGTAATGTCCATTATCGAAATTGGTGCCAGGTCGTTGCTTTAAATATGCTTCCGTTATGATCGGTGACTCAACGAATTATTCATTAAAATGCCGATTACGAATTTGCATATCAAAGGTAAGCGATTTTATCTACGTCCTTAACATTATCAAATTCTTCTTTTAATTCAATTCAATTAATTTACGTGATAAGGTACACATATTTTACATTTTAATAGCAATAGAAAATTTACAAGATCGTTTTTGACTCTGTTATTTGCTGTTTATAACCTCATATTAAATATTACGATTTGCCGACTGACTTTGTCCGACTATTGGGTTGTAAGGCCTAGTAGTCTGCCAAGTCGATCACGGTTTCGGGGGTATTCGGTAATTTCCGTGACGCTTCGTTCGCAGCTACGGAACATATTTTGTTTATTTCGCACTGCTTCTTGATTTGTACTTTTGCAACGATCAGAGCGGTGTTTCTGTGTAAAAAATAAAGACAATACTGCTTTTGTTCATGAAAGTGACAGAGCTCAATCAAAATTAAATCATGTCAAAAAGAAATATTTACATACTACAATCCTTGAGAAATACATACAAAGTCGGATAGTTGGCGTTTTCTGCCGATTAGTCGCCGACTACGAAAGAGGCAGGATAGTCGGTTTTACCAAATAGTCGGAATATCTCTAAAATTATTATTCCTTAATTCCTTCGAGGAACAGAACGCCGAAATGAGTGTTCCAATTTCCATCCTACCTTATGGATGCCTTTCACACCGAACTATTAGGCTAAGCATCAACAGCCCTAGTCACCTTGTGGTCCTATCTTTTCGCTGTCATGGGAACATAGACGTCACTAGTGGTGAGCTAGTCGCCGCATGTTTTCCATGAAAGACTCCCGGTAACGCTTACCTGAATTAAGATACATTCCATAATAATCCAACAGCCAGCCTGGAACCAACAGATCCGGCTGATTCATTAACCGACTTCAAAAAATGAAGAGGTATTCGAGTGTTGCATTATTTTTTATTAGATAGGCTGTACTGAGGTGGTTCCATAGAAATTTCATCGGAAAATTACACCGAAAATATACACGAGAAATTGAAGAAGTTTGTTGGCTTATACGGTTTTTAATCCGTTACTGGTTGTGTAATCAGTTGCATTCTTCCTTCGATTGTTATAATTTTCTATAAAAAGATACAATCGCATATAAAGATAGCTTTCATGGTTATGTCTTTACAGTTAAATTTAACGTGATCTATGTCATCTTTATCTTGAATCTTTATAACTTCTATCAAACCTTCGGTTTAATGTCTTTTTCGGCTTTATTAAACTGTTAATAACTATCAAAGACTTCTTCCTAGAATTATCTCATTTGTGTTACACAGATTATATAGGACACTTAAACTAAGTCATTAAACTTATTACGAGTGTCATAATCTTGTGTCTTTTTCATTGCAGCAGTAGATTGTATTTCTAGTTATGTAAGTATACTTATATGAATTTGTTTTTATTTCAGTAATTAATAGTATGTTTTTTAATTGGCATTTTTTGTTCCGTCTGTTTCTGCTTTTGAATGATAGTTTGAAAGTTTCTAAGGTCTTGTTCTTTCGTGTGTATGAAGTTCTGATTAACTTCATACATACGAATTAGCCCAGGTAGGTAGTGTAGGTGACATTTTAGGTTAAAGTATCATGTATACTCTTTCGAGTTTATAATATTCCACGTGCTAATAGAACATTTATTTTACAAATATTAACTAATAAACTGTCAGTAGTGAATAATTGTTTATGTTGTCGTATCTAGCTCAAACAATGAGGACAATAGATATTTGCTGCAAACAAACAAGTAGTACAAACACTCGCTGGTGGGAGTACAAATATCTGTTCCGACGGGTTAGTTCACGAGAACCGGGGGAGTTACACTGGTATCCTCACCATTGTAATTTCACTGTGGACAAAACATTTTTTTGTGGGATCGTATTTTACCAGCGCCCACGTCTTATCTATGACTTTTTCCACCCTATTTTTTTATGGTACGAATGTGATGGAACGGGCTTTCGGCCCAGCTGATGTTAAGAGGTCACCGCCGCTCATAGACAACAATAATATGACTTAGGTCCTCCCGACGTATGTTACATCTCATGCAGCACCCACACCCTTCAACTGGAATATACAGCAATGCCAGTGCACTGCTGTATATTCCTTGGCGTCGGATTATCAGGTGTGGAGATAGTACTTCTCCGGACTTGCCATGCACACTAGATTCACCTAACAATTAAGTAAAGTCAACTGTCAATGTCAAAACTGTCAAAGTCAGATTAAAAACTACAACGCTTCTAGCTTTATTGTAATTCTACAATATGATTAACTGACCACGTTTACATAATTTTCGGCCAAAATATTGTTTGGTCTCGCTTCCGGTATCGAAGTGACTTACCTCACATGAATGTACCATTGATTGATTATTCTTTGTTTCAGGTACGTTGACCTCCGCGTTATCAGATGACCTTCGCGAACAATACTCCATCATTGTTCCTCGGGTATTTAGTTGTTAACATTTGATTTATTAAATACACCATCCTAAGTTTTTAGCTAATAACCGAGCTGTGAGGCAAGAAACCCAGAATTTTTCACTAGCGGTTCCCGCGTCTTCGTCCGCGTAGAGCTTTTTCTCGAAGATTCGAAGACATGTGACATCTACCAATCCGGATTGGGATCTCGTGGTTATCAAAGCCCAATTCACTCTCAATAATGGAGAGTAAGCCGGTGTCCCAACAGTGGGAATTATTATAAGTTATTTGGTTACGGCTCAATGTTTCCACTAATAGAAAGTCCAGGCCGTATATCACAAATCTTAAGTGCTCGCTAATTTATATGCAGATTTACTAGATTATACTGTTATCTGATCAGTTACACCTTATTCAAAGTAATGCTATAAAGCTTGGTGTGGACAGACGCGCGCTAGTGTTGCCAGCCATCCGACTTTTATATATTCATTTTATACTGCACTACAGTGTCAACCATGCATGCAACAAGCCTTTTGCAATGGCTTGGTGCACGTCTCTGGTGGTATGGGCGGCAAGAACCGCTTGACATCATATGGGCCGTCAGCTCGAAGCGTCTATTTATTTATTTAATTAAAATGGTTGGCACCAATTACACTAATTAAATTAAAGACAAAATAATATATAAAAAAAATCAAATAAAAACAAGTACATTTAGAATTTTACAAAAAATAGAAAAACGGTAAAAAATAATAATAGTAACAAATTAGTCAGCATTAATTACAAATCATAACATTCACTCACAGAGCTTCAGACATTCCGACGAGATTGACATACATCCATCCGCAAACAAATCACACTGGGCTAGCCTTCAGGAGAGCGTTGAGCGCGCTCAACGCTAGCTGAGGATGCGCGCCACATAAAAAAAACTAGCTGAAAGATGACATAGCTGTGTGTGCAATGTGCTATGGAGCTTCTATTACGCGTTATATGCGCATGTGTTTAAGTTACTCATTATTTGAGTTTACCCAAGAACGTAATTTTAGTAAGCGTAACGGAAAGGCCAACCTGATGAAGTGGCGAAGATCCAAATCACAATCTGTGGTGCACGTTACCTCTGGTGTGAAGCAAGCCATTTATTTAGCACACGTGACTGATCAAAAACATCTAAAATAACCGACTTGAATACTTTCATTAATTGTCTCGCCCTTAGGGGGTAAACCCTATCTTAATATATATTAATCTCGTGTCACAATGTTTGTCCTCAATGGACTCCTAAACCACTTAACCGATTATAATAAAATTCGCACACCATGTGCAGTTCGATCCAACTTGAGAGATAGGATAGTTTAAATCTCAAATTATAGTCGCAATTTTAATTTATTGCTAATTATAATATCGTATGACAAAAACGTCAGCCACAGCAACGCGTGGCCGGGTCAGCTAGTCGTTTTATAAAAGAAACATCAAAATTGTTATACAACGGGCGAAAATGGTCACGGGGAAGCGAAATACCCAATTTCGTTTACTTGGATGACATATTTTGTTTGCAACCGTTTTATACTAGTCTTTTTTGTTAATATTATGCCTGTCTGAAAAGCCGGTCAATGTACCATACAATTGAACAGCCAGCACCAAACCGTACATACAGACATACGCACAAACTTGTCGATATCTAGATCCATGGCTGAACAAGACAAACATTAATTTAGTCACGATTCATTTAATTAACCGTTTATTGCTACAGTGTGGAAATTAATTGCTAAAACATATACTAGCTATGTTATACGTTTGTTGAAATACCTGCATAATTAGTAGTAATTCGTAATTTGTATGCGTATACCAAATACATTTTTACTAAAGGGTAAAGTAAATCTTTTTAATGGGAAAAGTAGCTCATTAAAAGTAGGATTTTCTCAACCCTTTATATAAAAGGTGAAAAATGGACGTAGACATGACAAGTTGTAAACCAATAACTGTTATTAAACTTGAACGTATCAATGGCCTCACAGCTCTGCCTTCTACGCTGTAGATCGTGTGTTCGATTCCCGCCCAGAACAAGTATCTATAAATGCTTATTCAATGTGGGTGTTAATATACTCGTAGATAATATGGATTATACATGCATTTACAAAAAAATAGGTAATCTGGTTCCCATAGTACGCCAGGCTTAGTTTGTGGCGATGTGTGTAATGTCCATGAATATATACAAATTACATGCATCTAAATTTTGGGAATGCGTTTAAAATCACATTCCAAGCTGCCTACCACCTGATTCAGATTAACCAAAGGAAATGCTATAATATAAAAATTTGGCCACGGTCAAAAATAATTTATTCGCTCTACATCCACAGAACTAGTTTTGGCATTATGATTTAGAACATCCTATTTGCCCGTACAGTTATAAATTAATTACATATTAATATGACACAGTGGGGTTCATTACCGGAAGTGTAATTTAACTTTTTAATTTAGGTACGACACAGTTTTTTTATTGTAAATCACTTTGTCATTACTAACTTCTAAGCGTCTTTACTTTTTGTAAAAGTATTATAAATTCCGTACTGATTAACTCTTTGCTCTTAACTGATTAGCACATCAGTAAGGTGAAATGGCACCCGTTTGAACGTATAAAAAGTACAATATAAGAAAAAAAAAATATTTCTCATTATTTATTTTCATACATTTTTAAATACAATATAATATATTATTTATAAAATAAACAGTATAAAAATATTGTAGTTAAAAATATATAATAACGGACGACCACCGACTGCGGAGTAAGACCCAAGCAGTCGGTGGCTAGGGCTGCAGAGAGAGGAACCTCCTCTGTTATTATTATTATAACTTGATCTTTAGTGACACATTACATGCGCATGAATATGTATACTTGTGCGTTTAAAATATGGCGCGTCCAAACGATACTTGAGACCTACAGGAATATAAGGTCTTTCATATTTTAATCGGTTTTGTTAAATTGACGATTAATATTTTTTTTCTTTCACTTTATTTATTTGTGTATGACTGGGAGCGTAATTCGTATGCTTGTGTGCGTAGCGGCTGGATCGAACTCATCTTTTTTATTTATTATTTTATTTTGTAATATATATAATGTTTTTACATTTCTGTTTCTTTTTAAATTGTAATTGTAATTATTGGTTATTTTCTGGCGTTATGATCGACATTTTGTTTGAAATGCGTCTTTTTAGTCTCTTAATTCTACGAGTTTATCCTTATTATTAGCCTTTCACAATGGATGCCATTATTGTGTTATGAATAAAAGAATCCAATCTTATAATTATTAATTTATGTATTGACGAGGTTTTAGTTCGTAATTACGAAATATATGTCGTAAATTTAACAATCTCGGTTTTAAAGATTATTCGTTGCTGAGTAATCATGGTCCTTATCTTATTCTACAAGATACATCTCCAAAAATGTTGACGTTGACTGAACACGTGACGTCACCGCGCGCTGTGATTGGCCGCGGCAAGTGATAGCACAAACGAGCCAGAGGTGCCCAACAATTGCCGTCACGGTACATGGCTGCTCAGAATCTGTGACGCGAATTTGATATGGTATTGTTGTTAGAGGTCATGTGGTCGGCGCAAGCGGGAAAATAATGATATTATATGAAAAGTTTTTACCGGAAATGGATACGGTGAATTTAGATGTTTACTTAACTTGTTTTTACGAGTTTATCTGGCCCAGTGAACACATCACAATGCAAGATAATGTTGAGTAAGGCGACTTATGTAACGTAATCATGAAAGTGACAGCGTTTACAGAAATTGGGTCTCGTTTTCATGTGAATTGATAAGGTAAATTAATTATCGGTCGTTGAACATACAAGTTCTTGATGAACTAACAAGAATGTATAATTTCAGATGTTAATGCAATTGTTTAAAATACGACTATGCATATAGATACATTACAATATCTCCCTCCATAACGGTATTCTTGTCTGTTCTTCCCCATTAAGGGTCTGGTTGGGTCCTAACATGTACGACTTAACAAATAAGATTGATCTTGTAGTTACTTTTATTATTAGAAATTGACAGTTACACAAACATATTTCATAACTTCTGAGGAGAACCTTAGACATAACATGCACACAGTTATGGATGTGTCAAAAAACAGTCAATTTTCAATGTCTATTTAGTCTTACTTGTAACACGATTAGGGTCGACCTGAGTAATTTTAATAGTCTGAAAACTGTGGGACCTTTCAAGTAATAAAGCGATAACAAAAAGAGGTAACTACCGTTTAAATTTAAAATTGCGCGGCAAAAACCATTTATTCGAGAAAATAGAGCTTTTAACTGGTTTCCGCCTCGTTAACGAGTACTTGAAGTCAATAACGCGTTAATAACTCGTAATGAACACTATAAAGTATTATTGGCGTTTAGATCTTGTGAGTTTGTGGAGTTTTTAGCGACGCAAACGACAACACAAGTATATTTTCTGGTCGTTAAAGCTGAAATATCCTGTTTTTTTTTCCGTAATTTGGCTTGTCTTCCCTCTGTCGTTGTCTCTGTTTCTTCCCCTCGGGTTGGTCGGTTAGTTGAAACAGACGTAAACTTAACAAATAAGATTAGCTAAAACATGAAAACTGACTGTAATTTGACATATCTGTGTGCATCCGTGCCTAAGGAGCTTCTGTGTTATATACTCACGAATTTGTATACATGTGTGTGTAAATTTTGACGTGTCCAAATGATAGTTTAGATCTAAAGGAAATATCATTGGGAAATATTTTTTGACAAAACTCTCTACTTAGACTGTTGCAATGTCCAATGATATTTTTCTTTTTGTATTACATTTAGTAGTTTAAGTTGCAAGTTTTTTTTTTAAATGAATTTTGTATTTTGCTGTACTACTAGAGGCTGTGGTATTGACCTCAACTATCAAACAATCCAGTGGTTGCTGGCTCGAATCCAAGCGTGCACCATAAATTTGCTATAAACAAGAAAACATCGGGAATACGGCTTCTAAATAAAAAACATGTAACTTCAACTGATCCAGATTGAACTCACGTGTTTTATTTGAATCCGGTAACAGTTTTAACACGAATAATAATGTTCATAACCATGATAGTTTTCAAATTTATGTTATGTAGTTGTTATATTTGTCTTGGAAAATAACTGAAAACCACATTTAAGTAAACAAATAAATCATAATTGTAATCCGACTGGGTCCTAAAGGTTATCGGACCTGGGGCTATGTCAATGCAAACACAGGCAAATGTCAGAGTTGCGCAATTTCAATTTGTATCGCCATGTTTGATAGACCTTTTGCACTCGTTACCGCGAATTGTAATCTGCGTGACAATCATTTTCAGGTTGCTTACTAAAGGTTACCCAAAAATCCCAGGAATTACAGACGCATTGCATCCTCTTTGCACGCATTTTGCCCTCTTCTTTAAGAAAGGGGGCAAAACTCTACTGAGAAATTTCGAGGTAATCCAACAACGGACCAAAGTTATCGACATAGCCAAAGGATAAGCAAGCTGATGTGGCAGTGGGCTTTCCACGTATTCCAAAGAATCGATAACCGTTTGGGTAGAAGAGTTCTTGAGTGGATACTGCGACCGCCCCCGGCCAGCTGGAGCGACGATTTGCGGAAGGTGGCTGGTGGATGAGAAGAACCGAAGATCGGGCTCAGTGGCGCTTACTGGGAGAAGCTTATGTCCAGCAGAGGACTAGGATAATGATGATAATGGAACTTGGTTCTTTTACTCTCGTAGGGAAGGAGCTAATTCGTTTTGCGGTTCTTTATAGGCGACAGTATCTGCTTAACATCAGGAGGGGTCACTCGACCCATCACATAAAGAAACATAAATAATCTGTTTCCTAGTTAAAAATAATTTTTAATATTTGGCTGTCAAATCTTACATTCAATAATCCAAACATTTAATTCTCGATTACCATAATCGACGTTATTTATTCAAATGAGCAAAGTTTTATCGCTAATGTTAATTATTTTCATTAAGTACCAAATTCTGTTATGAAATCAAATGAGTCTGACCTATGACTCTTATAAATAGATTCTACAGATTCATAGTCGTATCTAGTACCTATTTAATAAAACCAGCTTGTAAAATGTATTGGTAGCAGTTGAAGAAATAAGAAATTGTCACAATTTGAATGAAATCAATTAAACGCTAGGTAAACCTCTGTAAAGGATTTGTTATACTACTGAAGGGACAAGACGAGCTGAAGACCCACCTAATGGTAAATGGTTACCTCAGCCCATAACAGAAACTCGACCTAGGTCTTCCTAAGTAGCAACTTGTTGCGCTCGTCACCCGAGACGGGGATGTAACGACTCACGTGCTTGAGATTTCACCGGCGTTCACACCCTTCCTTGGAACACGGTTATACTGATGCACCACTGCTTGGCGGCAGATTAAGAGATGTAGAGGCTGCTCCGGACGAACTTGGCACAAGTTCTACTACTTTTAGTTGCTCCTTTGGGGGTATAGGACGCTCCAAAGTTACCTGTTTTTGCACTTGCTATGTTTTCAAGACCTTGAAACTTTCTGCTAAACATTCGCCTTATCTATAACGCATAATATAATTTACAACTCAGTTATGCAGCGATAGCGATAACATTGCAATAACTTGATAATAAACTTGACTCTTGTAGTTAGAACTGACACTGTTAAATAAAATCTTTTTTTTTATCTTATAATATTATATAAGATAAAAAAATAACTTTTTTTTTATCTTATAATATTTATTACTTTGACATAATGCTTTCTAGTTATATTATAAAAAAGTTTTGTCTCGAATTTATTATCTATTATATATATATTTTTTGTTATTTTATACTAAGTATGACAAGAAAAAGATTACTTTTAGTACCTAATCATTTAAATTAATTAATTGGATTGTGCCTAAAACAATGTTCTTCAACGAAATCCTTTTACCCGTAATAGGATTATTTTTGCTTAAATAAAGTATAACATATTAATTTCGTGTAGCTAATCTACCAATACTTCATGTAAGGCCAAAGTAATTATTTTATCTATGGCTTCCATTAGTTTGCCTGATGTGGAACCATAGTAGAATTGACCGTGAAAGTGACATTTGTGGCGTCGGAAATGTCAGTTGAAATTCGAGTGAAGACAGACAGACCGGTCAGTTTCCGGCCTTCTGTCTAGACAACGTTCTGTAGGCTGATGTCTAGTGCTACTTATTGTACAATACAATAATTTATAATACTTCCAAATGTCGCAGGTCAGTATTTGTAAGCTCAATGATATAAACTATATATATATATATATATATATATATAGTTATATATATATAATGTATATAACTATTGTATATATATATATATATATATATATATATATATAGCAGAATCTGGTCCAGTTTAACCCAGCAAAGACACAAGTGTGCGCGTTCACCGCTAAGAAAACCCCTTTTACCGTGGCTCCACAATTCCAGAGCACAACCCTCTCCATCTGTAAGAGTATTGGGATTCTGGGCATCAGCATCTCAAGTGACGTTCAATTCCGTAGTCATTTAGAAGACAAGGCCAAGCTGGCTTCCAAGAAGCTCGGTGTGCTCAATAGAGCGAGGTTGTATTTCAGTGCGGGGCAAAGACTTCTTCTGTATAAGTCACAAGTCCGTCCCCACATGGAGTACTGTAGTCACCTCTGGGCTGGAGCACCTGGATACCAGCTTGGACCTTTTGACTCGGTTCAAAGACGTGCTATGAGAATTGTTGATAGTCCCAAGCTCGTGAGCGATATTGAGCCCTTAAGTCTGAGGAGAGATTTTGCCTCTCTATGTGTGTTCTATCGCTTGTATAATGGGATGTGTTCGGAGGAATTATTCGAAATGATGCCTACGGCTACTTTCTATCACCGCACCGCTCGCCATCGGCAGGAGATTCACCCTCACACTCTAGAGCCTGGGTGGTCGCGTACCGTAAGGTTTCAGAGGAACTTCCTCCCGCGTACACTCAGGTTGTGGAATGATCTCCCTGCCAAGGTTTTTCCTGGAGACTACTGTATGGGGTCCTTCAAAAGAGGTGTTTTAAAATATTTAAAGGGTCGGCAACGCGCGAGTGATACCCCTGGTATTGCAAACGTCCATAGGCTACGGTAACCGCTTACCATCAGGTGGGCCGTATGCTTGTTTGCCACCTATGTGGTATAAAAAAAAAAAAAAAAAAAACCTACACTATATTCTTCTTTTGGGTTTGTAAGTAGCCTCTGATGTCTGGGTTTTAAGCCGGATGAAGGCTTTTGGGGAGCGATGTTGTTCGCGTCCGTAGGTGAGTGAAGACGGTCCCACGTGTCCCCCGGGTGGTGCGAAACCCACGTTCCTTGTGCGCGTTGTAGCGCTACACCTCTGTACCAGGGATGTTATGGATATGAAATTTCGAATCTGTATATCGATGCGGTTATATTAATAATATTATACCGGTCTCAGATACGGTTACGGATATGAAATGATTTCGGTTTATCTGATAGTTTCGGCTTTGTAGGCCAAATGGATGTTTCTTTATTAAAGTGGTAAGTTATACCCCCTAAGGGGAGAAATTAGGATGAAAATATTGAAGTCTGTTGTTTAGT
This sequence comes from Aplocera efformata, assembly GCA_921293045.1. Lineage (NCBI taxonomy): Eukaryota > Metazoa > Arthropoda > Insecta > Lepidoptera > Geometridae > Aplocera > Aplocera efformata. Next base: position 9,444,971 of record OV121057.1, read on the forward strand.
TTTTTATGAAATCAGTCAATTATTGTATTTTTGGGTGGCGCCGCGCTTACTCAACGATCACTAATCACTGCCGACAGCTAATGACTTTATTTTAATTAAGCGTCAAAGTTGACCTTTCAGATAAAAATGCTACGAAAGAGTTTCCTAACGGCAGTAAATTACCTTCAAAAGGCAAATTCTTGAATAAAATATCAGTGAGATTTACTACACTATAAATAGTAGTGACATATGAACTATGGTACTAAAAGTAAGCAAAGGTGAAATAATATTATGTAATTCTCTGTTACTCGTAATTTTGATGCACTCGCAGCACTCGTGATCTGAAAGCGCCTGTGGCTGGAACAGTTTAGTGGCTAGTGCTTCTGAGGGTGCGTTAAGAGGATGGTCCCGTTTCCTATACCGACTGGTCTCATAGCTCAGTTGGTAGTAGCTCTGCATACTTTAACATAGCGGTATTCTTCCGCAAATTACGGGAAGCGTGGTTTTATCCCGAAAAACTGATATTTTCCCGTAAGATGGCCAATGCAGCGAGAAAAGCAATAAAAAGAATAGTGGTGTCGGACATAAGGTAATGCAATATCCATAAATCTTTTTGAAAAACAAATTCAGTACAACAGCAGAACTCTTCCGCCAATTACGGGAAACGTGTTTTTATCCCGAACAACTGATTTATTCCCGTAGGATGTCCAAAAAGCGAGTAAAGCATTAAAATCGTAGTGTCGGACACAAGGTAGATAATGCAATATCAATAGATCGGTTTGAAAAACAAATTCAGTACAACATAGCGGTATTCTTCCGCAGATCACAGGAAGCATTAAGACTGTTGACTCGACAGAATCGGCATCGTTCTACCGGTTCTCTTTGTTCGATCTCGGGGCATTAGGTCACTATTCTATGGTCTAATGAGATTTAACTTATGTATACACTGTTAACATCGAAGTCTACTGACATTATTTGTCTATAATTACATATTATATTTGTAATAAAAGTGATGGAATGAGCTGAACGCTTACCCAATGTTAAGTGGTTACCTCCACCCATAACAGCAATACGGGATGAGACTGAGAAAAGAGACACTTTTTAAAACAAAATTTACCTACGAGAACATTCTTTCTTAATACTAAGGTTAGCATTTGCTCAAACCCTATCCGACCTTCCATGGGGTAGAACAAGTAAGAAACCCCTAATGGAAGGATTACTTTCTTTCCGCGAGCACGATCTTGTAATCATGAATCGTCGTGAATCATGATTGCTTTCATTCCATGTTTTTCGCCCATAGGAGTGAAATTTGCCATCTCCTTTTATGAGGTCAGTTAAAAATAACTTGCAGTGGTTCACAACTACTCAACTCACCTTTGATATTCGAGTCTTTCGCCAATACTCCAGTTCCGTGACTCCAAGCAGGCTGTAATTCCCCCGGCCGTTATGACGGCGTACGTAACATTTAGCAGCACAATTGTCTCTAATTTACAACACTATTGTTTGGTTTGTGTTGCAATTTGGGCAGTCGCTGGTCTGACCCACTTGGAACTGAGTTTACCCGTCATTAATGCTGAATTATATTGCTAACCAGCAACCCGTCCTGGCTTCGCACGGTTGTACTGTGTGTGACGTAGCTTTCAATACAATTCCGTAGTATATTTGATAGAACCTGGTAATCTGCCGCCAAGCAATGGTGCACTCGCACCGCTGTGTTCGGGTGGAAGGGTGTGGGTGCCGGTGACATCACCTACGGACACGAGCAACTGGATCGGGTGGACCATCAGCTCGTCCCGTCACTTCTATAAGGGTCCTATAAGGTATAAGGGTTCTATTAGGGTAGACGAAGGAGTTGGGAAAAATTGTTATTTCAAAACATGTTGTATACGGGGTTTGGAAATTAATTAAACATAATTATTAATAATGGTGTTTCGACATGTTCTCATGAATGGATGCAACGCGATATGTTGAGCAAGGCGCTTTGGCGCATGTGAACGTCTTGAAAGGCGGCGCATTCCTCAGGTTTGCGAAATTACCAGCTTCTTGTCATCTTGCTAATCACACTAATATTATAAAGGCGACAGTATGTGTGTATCTCTCTGTGTGTGTGTTTGTTACTCCTTCACGCTTAAACGGCTCAACAGATTTGATATTTGGTACCAGCATAGCTTATATCCTGGATTAACACAAAGGCTACTACTGATCCAGGAAAATTGCAGTGTTCCCTTAGGATGGCACACCGCGGGGTTGGTCGAGGTTTCGATTCCCACTTAGGACAAAATTTTGTGTAACGAACTTATGTAGATGTTCGATCTGTCTTGTTGTTAATATGTATGTTAAATATGTATTTACGAGTAAGTATAAATAAAAAATTCTGAGTCTATAGGTAGAGCGTGGTGGCCCAGGGGCACAAACGCCGACTTTAAATCTAAAGGTCGCTGGTTCAAACCCACACCGTGCGCCAAAGTAATGCAATGCCACGTTGAAAAAACGGAAAATATTGTGAGGAAACTGGCATGTCTTAAAACCGAAAATTCAAAGACATGTGACATCTAACGATTCGGATTGGGTCCCGTGGTAGATCAGAGCCCATATCTCTGTGAATTACTTATTTCTTTATTATTCATTCCAAATTTTAATTACTAATACTTCACCTTATTAAAGGATATTACTTTACAGATATGTCCCAAGTTGTTTGTTACAAAGTGAAAATGAAAATACATTTTCTCCCATATTCGCCGAGTCATCAAAATTAATTAACAACATAACTAACCGTCTAATATCTAGCTTGTTACAAAACCCATCAGGCATGCAATAATGAAGGTTTCCTAATAGCTTCTAGAATTACGCGCTGGATAAGCGTTATTCATGCTTTTTAATCAATAAATGAATATGTTGAATGAAATTTTCATAAAAATATTTCATAACTGTTATGGCATGTTTTATTCGCGGACTTCGGTCTTCGGTTGGTAGTTAGTCCTGTCTGGATTTTTGTAGAATGGTTTATCTATGAGAGTGCTGTTTTCAGGAGTACGGAATACTTTCAATCCGAACTTCGCCGTCTGAAAAACAAACGCAAACCAAAGCATAACAGTTTGAAGTTTTTATCATAACTTCAAAAATGAAGGTTTTATGTTCTTTGTTCCATTGTATAAATACTTTATTTTTCACTGATTTCCACGCCATTTATCAACCGATTTGGAGAATTCGTTTTTTATTTGAAATGATATGCTTTGGTCCCATAGATTTTTTATCAAAATCGGTTCAATAATTGTTAAATCAAAGCAACAGGAAAAAATATGTCATCCAAGTAAACGAAATTGCGTATTTTGGTGCTTTTAAATATTGAAGTTAGTACTTTTTTTTCGATTTTTCAGCCCTGTCTGAAGTTGGATTGGTGACCATTTAGTGGCATTTGAACTGAGCGCTTCCGTGTTCCGGCGGTTACGTTAAGATGCCCCGGCTATAGTCGCTAAGCAATGTCAAAGACCTCCGGCGGCTTGTAAACTCCGACACCAGAGTTTGCCACTTACACGAAAGAAAAAGATGTGTCAAAGAGTAAGATAAATCATTGATGTTATCAAAAATGCATCAATCCAAGAGAACGTGACGGCACAGGGGTACATACGCCGGAAATTCTGAAGGTCGCTGGTCCAAACCCATAGGAGAATCAATGCGTTTTTCACTTGAAGAAATTATGCGCGCAATACTTCGCTCCTGAAACGGTGACGGAAAACATCGTGTAGGAACCGACATCTGCAAATTTTAGGGATTCCATGGCTAAAATTACTCTCAATTGTCGAGAGTAGGCCGGTGTCCCTGCAGTAGAAACATCTGGTACGAAGAGGCATTCCCATATGAAGTAAACAACCCGCATACGACGACAATTTAGATTCAAAGCGCATAAATGCAACACGCGTTACATACAGACAGTAAATGCATCTGGGTCACGGCATAATCAGATTCCTTCACCTTCGCGTAAGATAATATTAAATAAGCTGACACATGAAATGTTGGCATAAAACACGTTCATTAACTTACCAGCACTGGGTAACCAGTGGCTTACATAGCCCCATAGTAGAAATAACAATTTTAACCGATTCAAAATAAGGAGGGGTTTACCATCCTCCTGTAAGCATTTTTGTTATGCGATTACGTTTATCGCTGCGGGGACGCAGTTGCTCGCGTTCGAACGTGAGAACTCTTTAGTATCAACCCCCTGGATGGTGCCAAAGGAATAACTTTTTTCGGATGAAACCGCGTGGCACAGCTAGTCTGGATAAACTGCCGAAGAAGTGTGGTATAAAAAAAACAGACGTATTAAAAACCTCTCGTAGGTTGAAATTACAGTTACTCGTATAGTCTCCAATTCCTATCTCAATGGTGATAGTAACAACCTATGTTGGAATCAAATATCCCATAAACGGTTCCTACCCACCAGATTAAGTTGTGTATAAAGATATTATTTTATAATCCCGATTATAATATCAACTGCCATAATTTTCTTACTATAGTGACCTTATGAAACTGTGTTTATATTTTACTATTTGCATACCAAAGTCTTGTTTTAAAGTAGCTTTTGTAGTCTCAGTGGATAGTTTGTCCACTTTAGATATTTGCCTGTGCTAAAACAAAATGGGTTCCAGTCTCTAGGTCTATTTCTGTTACTTGTTTTGTTAGTATTTTGCGAAGTTGATAATCATACTCATAATATGAATGTGACTGTTTTATGTTTGTTACTCTTTCAAGCCTCAAAGGTTGAACGTGGTTCACGAATAACTCAGCTTAAAGTTCTGTAAATCAATCCAAATTAACCGAAACGCCAGGATTTTTTTTATATTGGAATACAATAAAACATGTTGCACTCTTTTCTTTAGATTCATAGGTTCCAATTTCTACTGGCAGAGCTGTAATGTCAGTTTTTCTAGGCAAATCTAACTTATTGCATATTGATTCTTTCCTCCTTCGAAAATGTACTTTTAACATAAACACGCAGATAAGAACAAAATCTATGCTGTGACAGAGATTTTGTTCTTATCTGCGTACCTACCTTGAACGCACGTTGCGAGGCACGCGCAGCAATGCCGTGTTTCTGAAGACATTCTCAGAACTTAAATGCGTGTACTACTTTAGTATATAGTCCATGTTTTCAACTCTGTTTTGGCTACATAACAATATGTATTGAGTATACCACGTTTACTCACAAGGGCTTTTTAATAAAGAATCATTTATAATCCGATTACATTAATTCTTATAATTATACAATATGTCGTAGGTACTATAAAATAAAATCAATGTGCTGAAAGCTGGTCATGCAAATATCGAAAAAGTCGCGTTGGATTTCAACGGCGGAAGTAATAAAATGTGTAATTCACTGCCCTTACAATGCAATTACAGTAAATTATTTGCAACTTCATGATTTTACTTTTCCATTATATGATTCTCATAATGCCATGTCAACATATAGTTGACAACATATAGCAGTATGGTTACTGCTAACTAATGCAAATTGCATCGCAATACTAACAAGGAGGTTTTAGAAGTTTTGAGTTTGGAATAGAATGCCTTGTCTGTCAAAGTCAAAATACTTTATTTCCATTGAATTCTTAAAAAAAATACGTGGAAACGTCACTTTTTTTATTACTTTGTGTTACGCCCAAAGAAATAGATGAGTGAGACGTGACTATTGTATATATATTGTAAAATATATTGTATCAACACTGTTAGAGTCAGAGGCACTGAAGCAAGCGAAACTGATAACAATCACTTTGTTGTTTTTTTTTTTTTTCACAAGGATGGGTCGCTCTTTGATTTGGATGGACGGAAATCTTTCCCCATCTTGCCCAACCAAGGGCCTAACACGATGGTTGATGGGCTGGATGACGCTGCCAAAGATGGCCGCTATTTCATCGCCGGGAGCCCGACAACATCGACTTAATTTAATTTAGTGGCGCTTGTGCCAACTGAATAGTTTTATTATTATTAGATAGATGAAAGATGATAGATTAACTAATAAAACAAAGGTGATATAATGGGCGGTCTTATCGCTATAAAGCGATCTCTTACAGACAACCTTTGGATGGACAAGAAGTATTAGAAATGAGAAGGGGCATTGGTGCATCTATATTATTACTAATTGACTATCAGGTTTAATCATCTACCATCCACGCAACAGTTATTTTTTTTAATGTAAATGATGAGGCTCACAAGCTAACGGCCCACCTGATGGTAAGCGGCTACCGTCGCCTATAGACGCTAGCAACACTTGAGGTGTTGCCAACGCGGTGCCTATCAGCTAAAAATCTCTTTACACTCTTTTTAAATGTATTCATATTGAACCCCATTGGAAACACCTCCTATCCTCCTATATCCTACAGTTTCCTCCAATCACAGTCTAAATCAAAATTTCTCCATGTAATTGTGTGACGGCTCGCTCGTTAACAACGCTGACAAATACGGCTAGCCACGTACGGTCGAGGAATTAATGAAAAGCGAATTACCTGGGACGTATATGGGCTGTTGGGCCGGGTCGCCTACAGCCCACTACTGCAATCTAACGAGGCTATGTTACTCATTAGAATAAATCTCGAAGATGTACACAGATCGAATTTGCAAGTATGATATATGATTAATTTTTTTCTCGTAACCGAATATATGGCAATCCTGTTTCCATTGCCAATGTTGCGTTGTTTTTGTGTATCATTAGTAGTTTTATAATAAAGTTGCAAGCTTGACATTTGAGTTATGTAATGTGCCTAAGGAGCTTCTGCGGCACGTTAATTCGTACGAATAAGTTATCTAATAGCAGAAGTTGTCGTTATAATTTTTTTGTTATGGATCGAGCTGATGGCTCACCTGGCGGTAAGTGGCGACCCCCGCCCATGACAACAGTAATGCGACTCAATATAAGATTTTGATCTTACACTGAGTCGCATTTATCCTGCTGCGTCCATCACCCGAGACGGGGCTGATACGTCTCATGCGCATGTGACACCCTTCCACCGGAACACAGTAATGCAACCACTACTGCTTGGCGGCAGATTCCAGATGTGGTGGCAGTACCTCTCCGGACGAACTTGGCACAAGTTCTACTGCTACTAAAAAATAAATAGGGTTAAACAGACGTAAACTTGACAACGACTAGCTAAAACATGATTGAATGTAGTTTGACATCGACTGGCCTCATAGTACCTTTGCCTTCTGCGCCTTCTGCGCGGACAAGCATTTGTGTGCGAACAGAAATGTTTGTTCTGTGTCTGGGTGTTAATATGTATTATATGTATGTATTTACAAAAAAAAGTAATTTAAGTATTCTATCAGTTATCTAGTTCCCATATTACAATGCTTAGTTTGGGGCTAGATGGCGCTGTGTGAAATATGTCAATATATATATTTATATCTTTGTGCAGGCAATGTGCCCAATCTAATCACGGCACGTCTCGTGAAGCCGTAAAATAATCGTAAAATCCGTAGATGCAAATAAAGGCCGCTGATGCGTCACGAAACAGACAAATAGCCAAATGGGAGGGTTTGGTTTATGGTCATGCTCTGTTAACGCTCCATAGTCTATGGTCAAATATGGCGGACGAAGGTCAACGAACTCTTTGGAGGCGAAAACTAACATTCACCAAAGCTATTTTAACTTCATTAATTGTATCGAATTGCGGACATTTAGACAATGTGTTTTGAAATTCAAATTCAATTCGCATGTTTGGGGCATCCGTTTGAAGAAATAAATAAACCGTAAAGTATGATTTCAAGCATTTTGTTACTTTTTTGTTTGTACAAAAAGGTAAGTTATTAACTTTAACTTAACTAAGTCGTTATTACAAAGCTGGAATTAACCAATCAATTTCAATATTCAACTAATAGATGACTTGAGTTAGATCACCAAGCAACATCGTTAGTTGGCAAAAAGTTCTAGTAATATTTGATCATTGACTCGTGTTGTTTAGTAATCTTCAATCATGTGTTAGTTGACTATTGTAACTGCCTGTAAATTGGGATTTAAGATCTCGGATGTTATGCATATTATATTAGTTGAATATCAATTATGAACCTGCCACCATTCGTTATTCCCTTCCCACCGTAACTTGCAACACCACATTAAATTCTCAACAGTAGCAGGTTCGAAAACCTGTTAAATCCAACCAATACATTAGAATCATTCAAATCCAATTTGGCTTAACCTAATGCTGGTACTCGATATACGTGTTTATACCAAACGAATATGGTTCAAATTCGTCTCTTGTCGACACTAGTCTGGCCATAGATATCTGGTTTAATTTACAACGCCTGACAGCCCATAATCATGATGCATTGTGTAGGTATTTGGAGGCACAAATTTAATCTTAGAAAAAAATGGCTCCTTTAATTGTTACCGTAAGGTAAAGAAAATAGCCAGCTCCGTTATTCATGGTGTGATGTACGATGTCTGGTGAAGGGAATCGTCGTGAGGCACATCGAACCAGAAACACCATGATATGTGACATCCCAAGTAGATGTAAAAGTTTCTTTTGATCAACTACTAACTACCACTACTACTACTGTGCCTCTCCGTACCAACCTCTAATGTTCCCACTGCAGGGACACCGGCCTACTCTCAATAATTGAGAGTGAATGGGCTTTGAGTGAATGACCACGGGAGCCCAATCCGGATTGGTAGATGTCACATGTCGTCGAATTTTTGGTTCTAAGACATTCCTCAAGATGTTTGCCGTCACCGTTTTGAGAACGTGGTAGGCGCACATCAATTTTTTCAAGTGAAAAAACTTGGTGCACGTGTGGGTTTAAACCAGCAACCTTCAGATTGAAAGTCGGCGTCTATGCCCCTGGGCCATCACGCTCTCGTACTGTGCCTAATTTCATTGAAATCCGTTCAGCTGTTCTGGCGAAATTGAATTAGGTAACAAACATCCATCCATCCAAACTATCGCATTTATAATAATAGTAAGATACAACGAGAACACGTCACTTGCAAAACATTTCGTGAAACATTCAAGAGTTTTTATTAGTATTCAGGGTGCTCGCGGGTGTGTGACGAAATTTAACTTTATATGGCAAAATGCCCAGCATTCTAGGCTTCTAACCCTCAGATCACTATCTTAAGTCTCTTCATCAGCACCTTGAACGATAATATCCAACTCATAGACATAATAGAGGTCCTTGGTTCGAGTCCCACCCAGAAACATTTGTGTGACGACCATAGGTTTTTGTTCTATGTCTGGGTGTTTATATTATATTATATTATACATTTAAAAAAAAAATACTATATAAGTATTCTAACAGTTTTCTGGTTCCAAGCTATGCTTAGTTTGTCGCTAGCTGATGCCGTGTGAAATATCCATAAAATGCCACAAGAAAAAAAAAGATTGGTGGTAAGGATTCCTCAGTTTGCGAGTCTAAAATGTATTTTTTTAAGCTTTTGTTTATTTTCTATTACGAAATAGCATTGGATACACAGTCCGGCCTAATTCGCTCAATTGTATCAATTTCAACACCACAAAGGGCCAGCCGTTGCATTATGATTTCACTTCATTAAATCTCATTGTCTGTCTGTTTGGTTGAAGGTAATGATCGCTAGACGTTGCGCTAACTTTGTCTGCTTTATGCAAATTTGTAGGGCTCTGTATTATAGTCTAAGAGTCGACGTAACCCTTTAAAGTAAATCAACGATCTATGTTGCTCGCGTCTGTAGGTAAGTAGGTACCCTGATAATCCCTACACGTGAGAGCTGGAGAGAAAGCATCGATCCAAATAGAGAATCTTGAAAATTTTGTGCTAAGTTCGTCTAGGAACATGAGTGACCATTACCACCTGGTAATGGTCACCGAAGTAGTGGTCCACCACGCCGTCAAGTCACAAACACCAGCCTGTGAAATTGCATTCGCATGTCATCCTCATCACTGAGACGGGGATTCAAATCCCTTAACGGGGATGTAAAGACCCGTCTCAATAACGTTACGAATATTACATATTGTATATCATCACAAATATATTCTGAAGGCATATTAATAATTCCTCAATTCTTACAATAATACTTGTGTTGGCTTGGTCAGCTCTTGCGTCGCAAACCATCACATATGGTAGCACTTGTCCTGCTGAATCTATCACACTTTTATCTAGTCTCACCATCAGCCATCCATCCGCCCTTTTCGTGTATCTATTTGAAATGTGCCTGTCGTAAATTTATTTATTGAAAAACAGTTGCTGTATGGTGCATGACCGGAATGATTTACATTCGCTATATGTGTTCTTATTTATCAAAGGCTCGGTCTGAATTTTAATTTCTTACTCACTCGCGCATGTTACCGACTACCGATCATTGAATTTACCTCGAGCAGCGTAATAGTTATGTATTGACAAATGTTTTATTCATAATGCCTTAATATGTCCAAGCTTACTATTCATCAATCAGACTACGGTATATTTAATATAGCTTACAGTTTCTGTCTAAAATTCTACATCCATAATAATAATTATCTTAATATTACATACATTTGTAGCTACAGCATCAATTATGTATGAATTCATGCTCTAATTGTAATAATTGCAACAATTATACAATTTCGGTGAGAGGTTCAAATTAACTGTTCTGTGTGGCTATCGTTGTAATACTCACAGGCCAATAACATTTAATTACTTTACTGTTTGTCTAATAGTAAAGGACCTAGGGCATGACCCTGTGCAAATATAGAAACCAAGGTGCACACAAACAATAGATCAACACTAATTTAAGGCATGAACTCACGCTTTGTACATACAAAGATACTTATCGTGTTAAAAATTTCACCACACTTGCTTTGCCCACGATCCCGGAACTTTCTACCATCATAAATATTTAGAAATAGCAAAAGTAAAAGTTAATAATTGTTCATATTTTCCAATCTGGACGAGAAAGGTGCGGCATGGATTTCAAACTACAAATAATTCAGTTATATGTGTGTGCAACATTATATTCGCGTATAAAATAATTGTACAACGCTTAGAAGTGCTAGAACAAATAAGATCTCGAAATAAATTTTGAAGGACTTAGAGTTGCAATTACCATTTAAAGTTCCAAAAACATATTTGCGTGTTTTTTACAACCAAATAAAATTTCAAACACAAAGCGTTCAGACCACTCCATATCGAGGGCCCCAAAATCCATCCATCAAAACACACGACCCAAAAAGTGGTTCTACAAAACCAGAACCGGCTACACATACCTCGGTCTGTAGGAGCAACAGCCGGCATATGGCCTACAGTATAACCCAAGGTCGTTTCTGTACCGCTTTACAATTTTATTCCTCTCTTTTTTGTAGTACCTTTCTTCCTTCCAAAAACATCAATGTCGTAAACGCCGTCACGTGGTCGACGCTTTCAACTCTATCGTTATCGAAACTCAGTTCACTTTCTACCGTTACAATGAGCGGATTCGATCGGAATTCCAAAGGTCGCGCGGGCCATGTGTTGTGTTCTTTTTTGCGAATGCTTTTTGTCCGCCAAATGATAGAGTCAACTCGTTTCATATTCCTGGAAGCGAATCTGGTTTCGATTCCGCGTCGATTGTTATCGTCAGATTTAAGATTTATCCCGTTATTAATTATTTAATCGCGGTTTACTCGCTCCGCTGACCGGGCAGTTTCTGGTGGCCAGCTGGTGGTGGATCTAATTTCGTCATAAGATACTGCAGTTACCGGATAAGAGGGCATATGCCTGCCGTTTAAGGTGCAATAAATGCGACATGTTTGTTCAGTTTCACAAGTCAAGGCACGGCTGGAATGTAGGCAAGCGCTTTATTTGGCACGTTTTTTAGGTCGTCCAGGTGCATTATACTTCGATGGTCTAGATCTAGACTCACTGGACTGACTTTAACAACATTTTTATGTGAACACATCTCTCTTATTGTTAAGTTCTAAACATATCATCTTTTATCTTGAACAGATTATTAAAAGCATCATCAAAATTCTAAGTTAAAGGAATGCGTAGTTTCTTATGATTGTCAAATCGTAGATTCTCATGTTAATACGATTTTTGAAATCCACTATTGTATTCAGCATAGAGTTGTTTATGGTCACCTTCGCGTTTTATAGCTTCATACCACGAGATAATATTTACGATTCCGCACCGTAACCACATATTTCTACTCCATTTTAGAATCTATTTTCCAGTTTTACGGTCGTCTTAATATGCCTATATGGAAGCTTTTCTTCAAAACATTAGCAAGTTGAATGAATTCTTAAGCGTTCTTCTAATTAAGGGCCGAAATCGAAAGTTAACTCTTTTAATTAATAGACATTCTTTGTTTTTGATTGAAATTTGAATATGAAACATCGCGTAGGCTTCGCTTTATGTACGTAGTTAAAATCTCTGGTTATTATAAAATTAAAATGAGCTTTCGTGTTCAAGTTATGGCCTGTTAACATCCAACTGATGGGCAAAGGTCTCGTGGAATCGATAATCTTGATAAATAAATGTTCTGTCGTCACGTCATTCTGGGATAACCATATATATAGTGGTTAGATCAAGTGTTTTGTTATTTTGTTCGCGTGGGACGATATTATCACAATCATTATGAAGCTGTTTAACATTAGTTAGTTAGTTATAATGTTAACTCAGTTTAAATTCATCGTCTGTTTAGATTTTAATCACTGTTTGTTATTTATTATAAGTGCAATGTCTGCGTATAGATTTCTCCCGGACTAGCCTTATCCGCATTCCACCATTCATCAAGCCAAGACAGACTTAATATGACATCTATTTTAGCCATATACCTAGACCCTGCGCACAACTATTCCAAGATGATTCTAAATAACACTCCCGCGACTTTGTTTTGAATATTTCTCTTCGTACATCAAACTTTCCAATATGAATAACTATATATTGCATTACTTGCAATGTCACTCTTATTTATTTGTAGTAAGGGTCTGCCTGAGTCTTAATTTTTTTGTCAACAGTCCTCCAAATTGCTAATTAATCAAAAACTAATAAACATTTTTTAATATTACATTAAAAAGGAAACTCAACCTGAATTACCTTTTTCAAAATGTTCAAATCTTAGAATTCGTTGCACAAATTCTTTAGCAGAAATTTATTTATACTATAGGTACTTGTTATCCATCCAAGTAATAATCAAGGACTTTAAATAAAAATGTCCCATTCCGCTGTCGAATTCCATGTGTTTGGCATCGTTTCATCCCTGCTAAACTGAGTCAGTCACGTTTATTTAATATTTTTTGTATACAGTAATTATATTAATTATTTTTTAAAACAGTTTAATACACGACGCGGCTTGCAGCTTAGCATGCTTGGTAAAGCCGTGCCGCTGGTGTTATAAGAGCAAACAGCTTGATATCAGGTCATCGGCCATCTGTTTGTTGGGGTCCTCCAGGATGGGGGCCTCGGGGATCGGGGTACTCGGTGAGTGACCCGTGTAAACACCTATGATATCACAAGTAAACAACTCTGTTTATTACTGACAGAGCTGCGTTTGGCTACAAAGTACCTAATGAATAGAATAGAATTATACTTAATTGCAACACAGTACAAAACATTATAACCATATCGTACCCCGTTGCGCCCGTCACCCCAGAACATCCCCGTTACGTCTCATACATATGTGATTCCACCGGCACCCACACCCAACCCCAAGTTCTACCACACAAGAGATCTCTGTAAAATCACACAAACATTCATTAATTCGTCTAGAATTTTAAATTTTAGAACTCACGATGTTTTCGCTAGTGGTGCGTGCAACATGTCTTAAATTACAGTTATTTGTATAGTTACGCCGCGGCGCCTCGTGTAATACGGAATATACGGAATAAACCTTATACGGAAAAAATACAGTTATCACTTTTTCGGGATAATTTGTTGTTAAATGTTGTCTATGTCTGCGTGTGAGCTACCTCCTATAAATAACAAATTTCATCCAAATCCGTTCAGCCGTAACAAACAGACACAAAAAAGACACACAAACACTCAAAACCTGCACTAGGATTCCTTGTATCGCAGATAGCATGGACAACACCCAACATCGAACAAACTTTATGCTCACCACACAAAGTAAAAGTCCCGTGAATCGAACCCCGCGCTTCGAAGGCGAAGCTACTACTACCGTTAATAATATATACTCTAATTTGTTCAAATGCTGCAACTGCAGACTTAACAAACGCATCAGAGCTATTTCTACTGGGCTGTCATGCGGCGCGGTCGCTTGCTAATTGTATTCTGATGTGTCATCTAGGAGCGCTATTTTAGCGGCCAGAACCCGGTCAGTTCCTGTTCCATTCTACCAGTGTCTGCTCTTGACCTTCATACTAACATTTTTGCCAATCTCTTGTACTACCAAGGTACTTGTTACACGAACTTTGCAAAGAAAACGCATGGTCAGTTATGTTCATTTTTAACCCTCGACGAAAAAAATGGCTCTGTGGCTCAGTTGGTAGTAGACCTGCCTTCGAAGCGAGGGGTCCCGGGTTCGATTTCCGGCCGGGGCACACTTTGTGTGGTGAGCATGAAGTCCATCCCATCTTGGACACAGGGAATCCTAGTGCAGAGGTATGAGTGTGTAAACGTTGTTTGTTTTTAAAAAGGGGTATTCTAAGTTTGACCGCTGTGTGTCTGTCTGTGGCGCGGTAGCTCTTTAACGGGTACACCGTTGTCTTTGGGGGGGTCGCCAGTTACCACCAGGTGGGCCCGCAGCTCGTTCCGTCACTTATTAACGTAAAAAAAAAACAATTCTTGTGTTTTATATATTAAGGACTATCGTTAACGAACACATGTCCATCATCAACACCAGGCTAGTTGCCAGCCTGTATCCTTGGAGAGAATGCCACTGGGCGACCTCCACTCTTCCTGAGATTCTGTAAATGTCAACCGCATTAATTATACATCTGATTTGTGCATAAAATATGTTGCATTATGTCTGTGGAATTTCGATATTTATGATCGTATTCATAAACTGTTCGGCCATTCTTTTGTGAGCTCGCGTCCGCAGGTTGTCTCCTGCCGGAGTAAATATACATACAAATACACGATGAGCTTAAATTTTGCTCTCGGATCTTGAATCTCTCGTCTGTATCTCCATGTTATCTAAGCAGATAGCATGCACTGGGATTTTCTGTGATGCCACAGGGACAAGGGAGCCAAAACAGGGAATTACGAATAATATTATCGGCGACGGAAACCATTATATCCTAGAACCAAAAATTCACGTGAATTCTACCATTCTGAATTGGGTTCATAAATGATTATAGATTTTCCACTCTCACTCGTCGAGAGTAACACAGTATCTCAGCAGTGGGACCATAAGACGATATAACATTGCCTGTTGCGATTAATATCTTATTTCCCCAATGTATCTGTACGACCTAACAGCCAATACATAAATCTGCAAATTGGAACATTTCGATTTCTCCTGGTGGCCCTTTGTCTTAAACGAAACGTTCTTGGATAATCTGTGGTTAAGCGTTGGTTTTCTAACACGCTGTTTCAAAATCACGAACCTTGTGGCTGCTTAAACTCCAACTCTATTCCTTTAGATCTCAAGTATCGTTTGGACACGTGAATATTTACACACACAAGTAAACATAGCATATAACATGTCACAAGCGTTCTTTAGACACTACATGCACACAAATATGTCAAATTACAGTCAGTTTATAACTAAAATATCCTTGTAAGCGTCACTTTTTCAATTAAAATATGTTCCAAGAACATGCGTTTATAATCCTAAGTTTAGCACTTGTTCACACCCTATCCGACCCTGCATGGGGATAAGTAGGGCCCCATAGGATGTTGTAGGTATTAAAAACAACTTAACCTACTCCTTGAGTTACAGTTACTGGAATTACCTGAATATTTTAATTATAAATACAGCAGAACAGGAAACTTGCTGGATATATTATTTTATTGTGCTTTAAACATCCGAGCAAAGCCGGGAAAAATTAGCTCGTAAAGCTTTTACCGACATTGTTATTACAATCAGATAAGTTCCAGAATAAAAGTATAGCTCATTGTCATACAAATTTTACAAGCTACCGTTTGTTTTGGGCTTTACGCTGACACATACAAACCTATTTTCAACTTTACTGCAACAAAAATAAAGGCGGTAATCTTTTTTGTATCAATTTCGCCGTTATCTGTAGAAAGTGTCCCGTCGTAGGGTGACCACGTATTGCATTGATTAGGACAGTCCTGATCTTTCGTATGAGCAAGTGCCCAATTCGGGGGGTCACGTTGCTTGCGTCCGTAGGTGAGCACCCTTTGAATCCCTGTACGTACTCCCTGGGTGGTGCTAGAAGCGACAGAAAGTATTATAGCAGTAGAACTCGTGCAAAGTTCGCCCGGAGAAGTACTCCAGGCCTAGTAATCTGCCGCCGAGCAGCGGTGCACTCGCATCGCTGTGTTCCTGTGTGACGGGCGCAACAGGGTGAGGCTTGGGTCTTCATATGCTTCGGTCGGGGATGACCTAAGTCGTATTCCTGTTGTTATGGGCGGAGGTAACCACTTACCACCAGGTGCGCCCAGAATGCTGCTACTGTCAATCCAAAAACTAACGGGAAGGCGAGCTGTTAATCTGTAAAAAAAAGCATCGTAGCAAGCAGTTATTCTATAATATATATTATATATTATATAATAAATATATTCGTGCACAGCACCTCGTACAGTCCTCTCTCCTTAAAGGTTTGCTAAAAGAGAATTCGTTGAGCGGGTAAACTCGCCTTCATACATACCTGACTTTTAGAACTGTATGTATTTTATTTTTGTTCGAGCGCTCGACAGTCCTGATAACAAAAGATGATTGTGACAGGTTATATATATATATATAATCTCTTAATTCTTAATGCATGCTTCGAACCTTCGAGAAAGAATGGGTGAACCGAAGTCAATACTCAGTGCGTCTCTCTTCAAACTACCCAGTACACCTGCCCGTGTATAGTTTTTTTATACATTTCGCCAGAAATTATGCTCACTATTAAAGATAAATCTTTTTGTGCAAGTGGCTAATTCTGGTGTTGGAGTTTTCGAGCCGAAGGAATCCGACATTATGACATCAACACGTAAAAAGTATTTTGAATGAATTGCGTAGTTTATCAAATTAATAGTACATCTTTAGAACGAATTATAAAAAAATACAATATATAAGTTGAATTTAAATATGTTTGATAGATTAATAGTCAATGTTGATATAAACTCAACATAACCTTGACATTCACTTATCAGATATATTTTCAATCCACCTCAAGCACATTCGAAATACTCACAAACAGTTTTGTGGCATATTTTATGTATGATTCATGTAAATTAACACGAAATGATGTAATAAAACGCTATGAGACAGAACTCGTTTTGTCCCATGACCATGCTCGGTGCAAATGTCGTGGGGTTATGACAAGTAAGCGCGAACGTTTAAGGGAATAGCAGTTAAGAATGTACAATTTCCTAGAAAATATTTATTCCGGCATCATAACCTTAACGATAAAGCTAAGAAATGTGTCTAATTAAACACTTAGTTTATATTTTGTTTCACGAGTAAGTCTAGGATTGAATTTCATAAGATCCTATATTAAATATATACGAGTATGCTACAACAAGACAAAGTGACTAAATGAGATAGTCATAGTTTCTGTCATAAAAATGTTAATCAAAATCAACCTTTTCATCTCGGTCCTACAAGTTTGTCTGTAAGAGATCGCTCTAATGCGATAAGGCCATTGATTCACATTAATATGCAATTTTTTAAATTAACTAATGTTTTGTTTAATTGAGTAATAAAGAGTTATCTATCCATAAATTATGTCATTGAAGAAATGTTAATTTTGTAAAAGAATGTCCTACATAACTCCAAAGTATAGTTACAACGTCCACAACAATGCCGCCAATTCGACGGAGCGCGTGCGCAGCGATAGGCCAGCGCCGTCGCATTGTATCGAGGGTTCACCATGTCACACGAACGGACAATTGACTACTGCAACTTAGTTAAAACCGGGTCTATCGGAGTATGTGGGCCGTTTGGGCGTTGATCTGGTGATGGATGATGAAGTACTCACATAACTGTTCGCCAACATTACAAACTCTTACGCACATGTACTCATAGACGATGATTTATCGTCTATTTTGTGTCTTATGACACACACTATTTTAATACTCATAAATTTGAACAATCACTGATTAATCAACAAACAACATACATTTCTTATCTAGATCTAGAATAATTCGATAACATCGGAAATCAATCTACGACTACATATTTTGATGCCTATTCTACTTTTGTAATATAAGTATGAGATAAACAATAGGTTGGGTTAGGTTTAAAATAACATAATCATAACAAATAAGATTAGCTAAAACATTGAAATTACTATTAAAAATATATGTGTGCATGTGATTTGTCTAAGAAGCTCTTGTGACACGCATATATTTTTACTTGTGCGTGTAAATCTGACGTGTCCAAGCGATAATTGAGATCTAAAGATTCTAAAGGTACATGCATAAATATGTTTGAGTCTCCAATTAAAACACATTGACAGCAATGATATAAACAAAATCCTATCAAAAACAAAAACAATACAAATATTATAACAGCAAGAACTGTGCAAAGTATACATAACTGGTTATCGATTAAGAAATGATATTTTATCTGATTGTGACGCTCGCTCGAGCCGAGCGGAGCGGGGTGAAGTGAGGACCGGAGTGAAGGCAGTGTCGAGCGCGATCTCTGCCCGAGCGGACGTGCATTACATCCACGGCTATTCCTAAATACCCGAGCGATTGTAAACTTTATTTGAATAGTGTTATTGTTTGAAATTGCACTGTAGTGTTCAGGTAATTAGTGAATCCCATTGTTATGGCCATGCGAACCAACACTCGAGCCTTACGAAATATCTAGTTGTTTTTGTGTTGACTTCTACTGCAATTGTATACGAAGTTGCCCAAGATTCGATTTTATTATCCAAACATTTATCGCGATAAGTTTTATCTAGTACATTCGCGATTTGTAACATGACATGCTTTATCTCCATCTAACGCTACATTCGAGCTACCTGCCTCCATTATCCGAGAGATAATGAAAAAAAGATCATCGGAGCCTATAATTTACGAAAAGAAACCAACCTTACCTGCTTTGTGATCCAAACAGGACTCAAATTCGTTTCAAATGATATTTGATTTGGTAAAATTTATATCGAGATAAATCCTTTCGAATCTTGATACTCCCAAATTGGATTTACGAATTTTAATATACATTAATTCATCCAATTCTTTGTAAGCTCTTTACTTTAAAACCACGTTTCTCCGTCCACAGGTAAATGGGACACGAAAATGGACAGTGAAGTTTCAGTGTTGTGCTAGTGGCTGTTTATGATGTGAGACAGTGAGTGACGAAATGCCTTCAGACAGTGGATCGGCGTGGTCGCCGCCGGCGTCCAACAGTGAGAGGAGGTTGAGCAACTCTTCAGATGGCAGCGCCGGAAGCGGGTACTCCAAAGCTGTAAGTAGTTTCGCCAGACTTGTTGCTAGACACGCATTTCGTGACATACCTTTAAGATACTGATAACCTAAGTGGTCTACATCGACCCCATGGGGTCTGTAAAATTAAAAAATGTGACCCACATTGCCATTTGTTATCAACGAAAGTACATATAATTTAGGCAGATTTGTAATTTAATTTTGCCTTTCCATGAATACAGATCATACATTTCTACTTGTTACAACACATACACAAATGTATTTATATATATAAATTCAAAAATCAATATTAGCTAAGCAGGGGGTCTACCCAAAACCGAATAGCATAGCTTGGTCTAGACAAAACAGTTTGGAGATTTGTGATTTAATAGTACGCTAAACCGTCAGTCGCGCTATTTTGATGAATGAAGCAAAACAGGCATGTCCAGATATATGGAATCCAGACGTTATATAAGGATTTTGAAATGGTAGGTAGGTAAATACATTTTCAAGAAACAGGATGAATTTGTGTACAGGAAGTGCATCCGGAACGTTTCGTTTTTGGGCGTGTTTCACTATATAAATTAATACATATTTATGTAATAAAAAAGAAGATCATTAAACAAGTTATTTAAAATCGATGGAATATAACTACAAGGAGATTTCCAATGGTCGATATCTTACATTCAATATCTAGGACAGATACGCTGCAATCAATTTTACCGAAATATTAGAATCATGGTCAAATATTACGACGGTGGAAGTGAATACAAATAACATGTTGTAATGTTAAAATAAATCGGCATATTAATAGATAAATAGTTCTAACAAGATTATTAATACTACTAGACTCATTATAAACGATGCGGAAATCAGGTACAATAAGATAATGACGATCAAACAAAACAATTAAGTGACTATTATCATTGACGTTAACAAATGAGATACATCTAGCATGACTCCTTTCTTAATTACATGAAAAATCTGCAGCAGCTGTGACCCATCCACTATTCTCCCTTCTATCGATTAAAGCAATGATTTTTGTCCTATTTGAGTATGGGTTGTGAGATTAATTTGAACATCTGTGGTCTTTGAAGACGTCTGTTATGTTAACTTTTACAAAAAAAGTTCACAATCCCTAGTCCTGGTGTAATATAATAGTTTCCTAACCATCTTATTATCACCAAATTTAATACGGTCTAGCTTCTAAACCACCTCAGTATAATGAACACTTTCTCCATGAGAACAATGGTGTTGCACTGTTACAGTCTGATAGATAATTTATGAGGTGTTAGCGGAAAATTCGTTTAATTCCATGCTGTGTTTAATTCTAACAGGCCGTAAATTGACTGTTTCTATACATACTGTCATGCGCCAAATAGCTTATACAAACAATTCTGTACACCAGCGATCGATTATCACCGGTCCTGTGCAACTAAACCAATATTTAATTTGAAAATAAACATAAATCGAAGTGTAAGCCAGTGAGGCGTAAAGAAATTGCTGTTGAAAATGCTTTCACTTTTAACTTTGTCAATAACTTTCGTCGTTTTATAACTTATTTCTCAGTCGATAGCACATTCGGTGTTGCATTTTCTAAATCTTAATCTAAATCGACGTGATGCTTTGCTGTTTATTATATACTAGCTGCGGCCCGCGAGGTTACCCGTGGTTGACCATCCTACGAATACTTCACTTTTTCGGGATATATACCCTATGTGCTATTCCAGACAGTAATCTATCTCAGTGCCGGATTTTATCCAGGTCCGGTCAGCCGTTCTGGCGTGATTGAGTAACGGACATGCATTCCAAACTTTCGCAGTTATAATATTAGTATGATGTAAAGTATAAGCCTTAGGCATTAGATGTTATTTTCTTCGATATTCAGTTTCTAATGCAATCTGCAGTTGTCAGAGCGCCTTGAAACCAGTCTGTCATTAAGTTGTGAAATTGCAACCTTATGTTCGTTTTTCCAGAATCAATGAATTTTGCAATTCTATTAGTCATGGATGTCGAATTGTTTAAACTGAGGTCACGCTAATATTTCCATTTGAAATCAAGTGGTTAACACAATTTTCTTAGTAATATTTTTTGACATAAGTTACCTGTTAAATTGAAGCTCTCTGGTATATCTCTGGTTATGCATGTAGTACCATGCATACATGGTTATGCATTACGTTTAAATTGATTGATTGATTACTTTAAATATTGATGGATATTTTACACAGCGCCATCTAACCGAAGCTTGTACTATGGGAACTAGATTCTGATAATATATACTACCTTCTATAATATTATATATATATAATATAGTCATTATTTTGTAAGTATATTACATATAATAATATATATTGCTACCCAGACCCAGAACAAACCACCTACTACTAACTGAGCCGAGAGGGCAGTCAATTAAAAATGAATTTACGTTCTGATACGGGTAAGCCGCCTCCTTGCAGCATTCGAATATTGAATTTAAATTCACAATTTACATATTTTGTACATGAATTATGACTTTCAAAAGAAATTTAGAAAATTTTCAAGAATGTAGGTACATTTAGTTGTTGATAGGTAAGTCAAAAAAGTGATCCCGTACATGCGGCCTCGTCAATAAGGCGTGTTAATTTTAACATCTATGAAATCTTCTAATCGTGTTCGTATCTAACACTGAAGAATATTATATAGCTACTAGGCTAGTTTGCCAAAAATTTATATTTCGTTACATTATTTTTAATAACCAAATTTTTACACCTTATCTGCTTTAACGACGCCATATCTCATACATCTAATATAGGTAAATTTAGTCTCGCCATTTGCATAATTCATATCAGCTCCTGAGAACTGTTACTGATGAGTCAAATCCGATCTGACACTGAATACTAAGCTGCTATTTTTGTCACCTTGAGCTGGCTCGCCAAGTAGCTGTTCTTACAATCGATTGACTGCCGTCTGACATACTTAGGATTACCTACAAGAGGTTTTACCGTGCCGGATTCATACTCTACGTCTTCTACAGGTCGCCGCGAAACTGGGCTCATTCGGGATGAGCTGAAGGCCCACCTGATGTTTAGTGGTAATCACCGCCCATAACAGCAATACTTGGGTAATTTTTGATCGATGTGTAGAAGATCCAAGTCGCGCCCCGTTGCGCCCCTCACACAGGGTGTGTTTGCTCGGGTGACGGGCTCCACACAGGATGTGTTTGCTCGGGTGATGTGGGTTCTACTGGAACACAGCAGTACGAGTGAACTACTGCTTGGCCCACGGGATATGTGTAGGGATTCAAAAGGTACTCACCTACGGACTCGAGGAATTGGACCCCCCAAAATGGTAACCATTTGGGGGGCTATGCTTAAACTTTGAAATTGGGGAAACGTGATCGCAAATTACCAGTTCTCAGACTCGTGCAAAATTCATTGAGGAAGTATCCGTAGCCGTACCCAAATGCATTCGCATGGCTGTTCCAGTTTGAAAGGTGTGGGTGCCGGTGAAACAGCACATGAGATTATATCTTCATATCTCAGTGGCGGCAACACGATGGGGCTTAGATCTTATCTCGTCTAGGGATGAGTCAAGTCGTATAAAATTTGCATAACGACACATGGCATAACGACACATCGGTCACAAAAAAAAATTGTACTTGTTTAAACATGTTAGCAAATAATGTCCTTAATTATAGTCTTAACAAACTTCCAAACAAGTGACAACAAGTTAAATTATTTTATTTCTCGCCATACACTAAAAAAGAAACATCCGAATCTATATATAACGGGCGAAGAAAAAAGTCACAGGAAAGCAAGCCCCAAAACATGGCTTGTATTATGTGAACCAGATGACTAATAAAATACATATTAACAGACACAGAAAAAACGTTTATGTTCGTGACACAAATGCTTGTCCTGGGTGGGAATCAAACCCACGACCTACCTGACCGACCTACGCAGAAAGCAGAGCTCATCGGTGCACGTGTGCGTTTGAAGCAGCACCATTCAGATTGAAAGTCGGCGTCTGCGCCCCTGGGCAACCACGAACAGAATCCAATACTTTAAATCACTAAGATGCTGATGAGGCACACATCCTTATATTACTCTGTGTGCAATTGCACCGTGAGAAGTGAGGGATATGCTAATTGTGATTGATTGGAAGCGTCCGGCATCACCTCCTTGTCCACGATACGACGGCCAGCTCGCGAAACATGTTCCGATTGTATTCAAAGCGAACATACATCTAATGCATCTATTCAGAACAATCATATTATGCAACACGTCCGTGTACCCTTTGATTCCCTACACGTACATCAGCCGCCAATCAGTGTTGGTGTATCGATGGGGTGGGTGCCGGTGAAACTACAGGCGCATGAGACGTCACATCCTAGGGTGACGGGCGGAACGCGATTGGGATTTTTTCATACTTCGGAACACTTCTCCCCACAGAGTCGTTTTGGCGGCAGAACCCACTTAACATCACTTAATGTTAATCTTTTTTTTTATATTGGAATAATAAAAATATATATTTATAAATATACAATATATATATATATATATACATATATATTTATTTATATAATAAAAATATATACTTTTCGGTGATTTACGCCCGTCAAAAATTTGTTTCCCTAATTAATTTCCAACAAAATTGTGTGTCATTTAGCAATGGGAATGTCCACGTGAATGAGTAAACACTGGTCACCCTCGTCCGATCTACAATAGGTATATATAGGTCGCCAAGTGAATATAAATACCTATATATTTGACTCCCTTTCGCTATAACTTCGCAAGGGCAACCAGGACCATATTTTTTGTATGTTTTACTAATATGCAAAAGTAAATAGTAAATTCTGTTGACCTCCAATTAAGTAAAAAAGGGCTTTGACAATTACAAATACTTTTTTAACAATAAACTTTTACATTCATCGAGATTTTACACGGTGACATCTAGCCCTAAAGCATACCTTTTACTATGGGAAATATTATAGATTACTGATAGATTACATATTTAGTACTTTTGTCGTAAAACTAAAAATCCAAATACTCTAACACTCTAGATTTACGGATCTATATGGAAAAGCACTCTGGCAATCATTGGAGTAATCAATACCGACTATTTTATAATCGATTTATCCGAAATATGTCCTTATCGATTATTCATTCTGGATTATTCTAGAATATTTCCAATCTAATAAATCATCGTAGACATCTAATAGAAAAAACTTCGTGCTCGCAACACAAAGTGCACCTCGGAATCGAACCCGGGACGAACTACGAAGGCAGGGTAGCCAACTAAGCCACGGAGACGCCAAATCCTTGTTTAAAAATAAAACCAGGGAGTTTTGCTAGGAACTCTTCAGTTCTCTCTAGCAAACTTATACTAATTACTTAATGTTGAGGAAATGAAATAACGTTGGCTGTTAGTCATGCCTTTATCAGCATCAAAAATGTTATCAAACTACTGGGTTTTGTTTTTTTGCGTATAATACCTAAAACCGGAAATGTTAGATTTCCTATTACTGTATTTGGCATAACTCCCCGTATTGAGAAGAGTTACATACCTCGCTCTGCACGTCGTGCATGTTTCTCTAGTTATCAGAACAAAACGGAATATTTATACATTTATTCAGGAATATTTTACAATCATTACAGATTTAAATTACAATTTTGATTTGGCTTGAATCACAACCTATGTTAACTGATAAGTTAATATTCTGTGTATGAATCCAATAAAAAAGTGCATTGCTGAGCGCAAAACTCGAGAACAGCAGGAGAAATTCGGCAATTAATTATTTTCATGTTTTCGTTAATGTCTGAGAAAGGTTCTTATGAACAGAAAAATTGGAAAAATTGCAAATAACAAAATTCAAGAAATCTGTAGGCACTTTTTTTCTATAGCATTTTTGCTACTACGTGTGTTTTGTTTGACATCTGATCGCCAAATTGTCAATAAAGACAGAACGTTCTTCGGGCCAGCTTCCGTATCCGTACCAGCCTCTAATGTTCCCACTGAAGGGACACCGGCCTACTCCGATGATTGAGAGTGAATGGGCTCTGATCTACCACGGGAGCCCAATCCGGATTGGTCACATGTCGTCAAATTTTTGGTTTTAAGACATGCCGGTTTCCTCACGATGTTTACCGTCACCGTTTTGAGAACGTGGTAGCCAGCTTGTAACAACTAATTATCTCTTCAGTAATGCGAGTACAGTACTTGGTTTCAAAAAGGAGTATGGCGGTACTTCTGCGGGCTCTACGAGTATCTATACCTACACTTATGGCCTACTCTTGAAATTTACAATTTATATTTCCACAGAATGTGAAGGTCAACAGAAATGTCAGTCTGCATTAGTACCTACTACCTAGGCGAGGTGCGAACCGCCCTAATAGATTGTTTTCTCAGAGATTCTAATTACATTGGTAACTGTGGGTAATTAATGGCACTCATAGATCATTCCTAGGTCATTTGTAGGTTCCTATTGTACCGCGGCTCAGGCTGAACAGAACAGAATTACACGAAGAGACCTGTTTGGCTGTGTGAAACGTCCATGAATATTTAATATTAAATTGAAACCACTTTAAAAACTACTAATACAAAAACATATTATAAATTCAACAATATTATTCATGCAGCTACTATTCACCTTTAAAATCTGTCAGCTTTATTTGATTCCACACCTAAAGATACAATGCATCTAACGCCCCCGCTACACCACTCGCGACTGGCTCAAACTTAGCGACTCAGTGTAAGATCCAAATCTTATACTGAGTCGCATTACTGTTGTCATGGGCGGGGGTCGCCACTTACCACCGGGTGGGCCCTCAGCTCGTTCCGTCATATATTGATATAAAGAAAACGTATTAGCTTTTCATTAAGCAATTGATATCTGCTTTCCACAAGTATCATCAAAATCTCATTGAAAGTGGCATGAAAATAAAGGTCGCTGGTTATAATATAAAATTGCACCAAATCGTTTAATTTTTATATTTGAACTTTGCAATACCACGTTTTTAAAACATCTTTTTTTTTTTTTTTTTGACGAAGGGGAATCTGCATCAGATACATCGATTGCCCTGGGGGGGACAACCGAGTTATGTGGGACTTTTACCGGAGGCCGACCTCTGCGCATTCGAGGGTCTCTGGGCTCTCCAATAGGAACTTCACAAGTGATCCTCTAGTGACTCTCTTTAAAACATCTTATCTTAATAGTCCAAAAATTCAAAGATTTGACATCTTTCAATCCGGGTTGGGCTCCCGTGGCAGATCAAAGCCATTAACTCACTTGTCGAGAGTAAGTCGATATCGCAGCAGTATTAGAGGTCGATACAGTTCCTGGGAAAGGTATATTTCTTGCAGTTGTTATAAAGCCTATTTTTACATCTCATCAGGCAATTCCGTTCCGTCATTAATTCACATCACTACATAGTATAAAACAAAGTCGCTTTCTCTGTCCCTATATCCCTGTATGCTTAAATCTTTAAAACTACGCAACGGATTTTGATGCGGTTTGTTTTAATAGATAGAGTGATTCAATAGGAAGGTTTATATGTATAATACACTAGCAAATCACCCCGGCTTCGCACGGGTAGTTTCTCATACGACACTGATGCTTTACTAACCGTGCGAAGCCGGGGCGCATCGCTGAGATACTTCGCTGGTGTCGTGGAGCCGTAAGATCTAGGAATGCACCTGATGCTGACATTTGCAGTGACCTTCGTAACTCCTGACAGACTGGTTTGGCGCTCCAAATGTTAGGGGTCACTCAGTGTGTGGGTCAATTGATTATTTACAGAATATCTTATATTAATAATTGCCAAATGCCAAATGGTTTTAGATACAAGATTTTGTTGTAAATAAGCGTTTCCGAATTTTTTTAAATGGTCAAAATTTTAAAATCTTAGTCTAATTATTATCACAAATATTTTGATAAAATTTCCGTTATTTATTTCAAATAAAATAATCTTAAATAAATTTTGTAAATGTCACTTTTTATGCGGACTTATTGCAATTTTGCTAAATATGATACCATTTCGACGGCTCCGTGGCTTAGTTGCTAGTAGCCCTGCCTTCGAAGCGAGGGTTCCCGGGAGCATGAAGTTTGTTTTCGGGTCTTGGGTGTCCATGCCATCTGCGACACAGGGAATCCTAGTGCAGAGGTATGAGTGTGTAAACGGTGTAACGTAATCTTATTGATCACCAATAAATATTGCTAAGTGATTAATTATTAACCGGACGATAAAATTACAATGTTGCCTTTTTAGGCACTAACCAAACCTTACATGAGGAAGAATAAATAAGGTTAACAATTAATTCTAAGTATTCGACGCAGCACCGACTATTATATGTATACCTAATTTTTTTTATCCTTTAAAGTGACGGGACGATCTGAAAACCCATCTGATGGTAACTGGTTACCTCCGTTCATAACAACATCAATACAACTTAGGGCTGAACCCCCAAGAACACCCAAGTCGCATCCCGTTGCGTCACCCCAGAAAGGGATGTTACGTCTCATGCGCCTACGATTTCACCGGCACCCACACCCTCCAAAATGAATAAACTCGTTATGCTTATAATATTAAATTACAGCACATTATACATACACAATTTCTTTTCTACAAACAGAAGAAAGTCTGGTTATGTCATAATCAAATGCCATCGTAGCTCAGGTTAAACCTTATGTCGTTATGGTAAGGGTCAATATAGCAAGTGTTTGGCGTGATTGTACTGTTTGTTACCTAACCAGCTTCTAAAATGATGATTCTTAATTGGGCGTCGAGCCCGCGCGCAAAATCACGATCTATTCGGTAAATATGTGAATGAGTTATTTTTTATTATGACTGCGAGAAGTGGAAAGTAATCACGCTATTTTGACAATATTTTGACGGACGCCCCGTTCACAAAGGCTCTATGCAATAAAAAAACATGCGATGGAATGGACATGACACATATAACGTGTCATAGACATTCCTGTGACACGTTATATGCTCATGAATATGTTTTCTTCTTCTTATTTTTGGCCTTTTGCGTGATTTAAGCCACACAAATTCTGTCAATGTCCGAGTTAATGTACGTTCGCAAGTTTGTCTGCATTAGGGTTAATTGTACAAAATACAGCCAGTTTATTTAAAAGTTGCAATTTACAACTAGAATGATATAAATAACAAAAATACACACTCATGGATAAAATAAAATAATAAGAGATGAATGAATATGTTTACTTGTGTGTGTAAAATTTGACGTGTCCAAATGATACTTGAGATCTAATTGAATAAATGAGTTTGACTTTGACTTTGACTTTGACATATTCACGACTAGCTGCGCCCCGCGGTGTTGCCAATGTAGTTTGGAGTTAACAATGTAGTTTGGAGTTAGCAATGTAGTTTGGAGTTCATTCTCAATTATCGAGAGTAGGCCGGTGTCCCTGCAGTGGGAACATTAGAGGCTGGTACGGAAACAAAGTATAACTTTCCTTTGTTGCATGTACCTAAAGAGCATAATTGGTCTGTGTCTAAGTACCTTTAAATGTATACAATTCTAGAAAATAAACATCTTTATCTTCACCTTATCTCTAGCGATAACTTCAGCAGACATACCACGAGACTGTTCTTCATTAAATAAGTTTTTAGTGTTTGTTTTAAAATTAAGGTGCACGAAAATTAGGCCTTAAAAGGGTAATATTTAGGAGGACTCTGCAAAACTTCTGATAAAAGAGCTTTCCAAATGACACAGATATATTTATAGGTAATACTTCAATGTGCACTAAATTGCAAAATATAAGTACAGAACATTATTTACGCAAAAAAAGTACAATGGGCGGTATTCGTTCAGACAAGGAAATCAGTTATGTATCCGATATCCTACCTATAAAGTAACAAGTTAATTAAAAGCAAAATGTGAAAACTCCCGTCTTGGTGAATGGTAATAACCATCTCGATGACGTCACCTTTCAAACGGAAACCGCATCAAAATGGATCTTAAAACACCTCTCATTTTCGTCGGGGTTTATTAAGATAGTACCGAAAAACACAAAATAGTACCGAAATTAACTGAAGACTGAAGACGAAATTAAGGAAGAAGTAGGCCCTTTACATTTTTAGGGGTAAATTTAATACGGACTTCCGCAAAGAAACATCTGAATCCTCTCTGAAAATTAAGTATTTTGCAGTTGTGTTACTACATGCCAGCTACCACAAATTTCCTTTTTATTTCCAACAGCAAGCGAATTGTAAAGCCTTCGTCGATTGATCAGACGAAATAGAATAAAGGACCTGAGCGCTACTAAAGGTTGTCTACAATAAAGGCCCACGCACTAGAATGTTCGGCCTCCTTACCATTCAAAGCTATCTCGATACCAACCAATTAATCGTTTTCCGTGGCCGTTCTTATCAGAACCAGGTGACGTATCAAAATGAGGAAATACAAAGCTACAAGCCCATTTGGAGTTTAAGCATACGCTTTTAAGCTTAATTTTGTAGATTCACGATTCACAAAGGAAATTGTCACACTTGACCTCAAATATGGCAACACCGTAGCATAAATATAGCGAGCACAAATTCAGTTCAGTGACAAGCGAAAGTGACTTTTATTATCATTGCGATATGTTGTACAGTTAATGTGACAGGTCACTGTCAATGTTTGCATACAATTTGTCGGATTATCTTTGGAATTTGTGTTATAAATAATGGTTTGAAAGCTGAGTAAGCTTAAAAAACGGTAATGGCTGTCTTTGAAAATGTATGATACCGTGATGACACGACATCTGGTAATCCGGATTGAGCGTATGGTAGATCGAAGCCGATTGATTCTCAGTTGTCGAGAATAAGCCAGTTTTGGTGGAAAAAAGATAGAAAATAGCTGAAACAAATTCATATTGAGATCTGAAATTTATTTTTGACTAATTTATTGTTAATGACCATCGCAAAGACTGATCTAAACAAAACCATGTGTTTTAAAAGGAATGTATTTTCGTTCACATCTCCAACACACTCAACCAGTGTGTAACATAAACAATTTAAATTCGAGAAACCCTATTCAAAAGTTATATATAGTTAATTTATCAGATATAACTACGACATACATACATACTGTTACTCGTAGCTCTGGCTGTATCAGGTAAAGCAGGAAAAGATTTGAGGCCAACTGAAACCTTTACATCCACGAAATAACTTGCACTTGCTTTATGAAAGAACCTAGCAGAAAGAAACTAGGTTCTTAATGACGCCGTTCTTAAAAGAACATAAAGACATTTTTCATTTCAAAAAAGGAATCCTTCATAACTTTCCAGGTCATCTTACATCACACATCTTGGCTTGAGGCTACTCCTTATTTTCTAACTGGCACGTCTATACCTGACGAACATTCGTTCGCTGGCGCTCGCGACCAAAAGCTCAAATTCGTTTCATTTTATTATTATGGACACAACATGGGCTCAGTTTCGTTAAATCAGTACTTTGATATTGTCTCTAAAATAAATTGTATTACATTTTTGTGTTTTTTTATACAGATACTGTATAGATCATTATACATCTGGTCAGCGGTGGATGCTGGGTCACAAAGTTTAGTGGCCGTATTATAAGTAACAGCAATGAGCTCAGTGGAAGAATAAACTATTATTTCTTCATCCAGCTTTGACAAAAACCTAGTATAGAAACACCGCAAAAATTTTGGATTGTTTGCGAGTGTGTTGTATATGTGCGAGCAAGACAGCGTGTCAGCATTGAAAATGCACAAATGAGCTATTATGGTTGTCGACATTAAATTCTACTCATTAGCCAAACTACCGAACAACTGATGTACAATCCTAACTATATTAAAAATACAAATGTAAGTTTGTTTGTATATTAACGCGTTCACGCTTTAACTACTCAACCGATCATGAAATTACGATACATTATAGAAAAGGACAACTGGGATCCACGATAGGTACAGAAAAGGACGCATGGTATCTTTCATTTAGAAATATATCGACTGCCATTACATTAACGCGGGCAAAAGCTAGTAACCTCATAATGTGACTGTCTTCAACATTTACGTGTTCGTTCACAACGTTCGGCAGGTGTGGACGGATATAAACTGGAGCATGCACACTTGCCTTCGTTTAGCTTTGACTCACGGCGACCGTACTTCTGGCAAACATTGAATAGATGCACTGTCTCGATTTCGCTAGTTTGCTCAGTGATAATTTTGTAGGTTATTTACCTGCCGCTAATTACCTAGATTACTTTATTATTATTTATTTCCCCGGCATTCTATCCCACATGACAAATGCCTTTCTACCTTCCACCAACTTTTGTAGGATTGCTCTATCTAAATTGTTTTAGTAATATTAAAATTAGTATTATATGAATCGGCTATTGGCACGATAATAATAAAATATTATAGAAACCAAAACCGGCTGCGAAGAACACGAGAAAAAAATATTCAGTGGGGCCTTATTCTGCTAAATAGTCATCATTAGATCACATGAAATGCAATCTAAACAGACCGATGCAGCTATTTAAGTAAATAAATATTCATGTTCATTTCACACACCACCATCTAGCCCCAAACTAAGCATAGCTGCTACAACTAGATAACTGATAGAATACTTATACTTCTTTTGGTAAATGCTAACGTATTAACACCCACACGTAGAATAGACGCATATGTTCTTCACACAAATGCTTGTAGTGGATGGGAATTGAACCCACGACTTGCAGAAGGCATAGCAAGTGAGCTGTGAGGCCAGTATTAACAAATATGAAGAAGATAACATCAGCTATAATGAACGATGATCACATTCCACCTGGCCTTAACGTCGTACAAACTGTTCAACCACATTTTTTTTTCATTTGTTCTACATCTACCCTTGGCTCCCTTCTCTTTCATATAGAACTCTAAAAATGTTGTGTAACATGTTCAATACAAATTGTGGATCGAATTGCTAACAAGATTGTCTCGTCTTATTTTATTAGGATCAAGTCCAGCCACAAACCTTGGCACTGGACCGCAGAGTCCACGAACGCAAAAAGACAACTCAATTCGTGCGTAACTTTCGAACACCTCGGTGATTTCGTTGCGGTCGGTACAAGTACAAATATGCCATTAATGATAAAAAATATTTGTGAAAAGAAACCCGTTTTTTCTTAGCTCCAACCTAAAATGGCCATGGTTATTTTGGGTGCTACAAATGATCTGCGAGCATCAGTTAATTGCATTGCGTTAGAATGTTCGCTTTGTACTAAGGGTAACTGGAAGAAAATGGATGATTATCTGATATAGGATAGGACCTACTAATATTATAAACGCGAAAGTTTGTAAGTATGGATGGATGTTCGTTACTCAATTACGCCAGAACGGCTGAACGGACCTGGATGAAATTTGGCACAGAGATAGCACATAGGCTACTTTTAATCCCGGCATCCCCAATGTATGGTTCCCGTAGGAAGTCCAACCGCGGGTGACACCACGGGGCGCAGTATATAAATATATGTATCAAAAATATAAAATATTAAATTTGCAACATCTTACAACGCGAAAGATTACCCTGAACCCTGCTCCATACGCTCGAACATTTCGATTCCATTTCACTATCTTTCCCTCGACTATGTAAATGCAAATTTTAATGCTTAGCAGAGACATAAAACCTGCTATCTGTCGCCGGGGATCTGGGCCGTAATAAAGATTTGCAATACAAACAGATTGCCAGCGAGCACTGTTAACTGGCTTACTCCAATTAACACGAGGAACCATAAATATCTCTCGACATATATAAGAACAGATCACAATACAGATATTTCTCTAAGAAACTATATATGTTTGTGGCTTAGTTGGTAGTAGCCCTGCCTTCGAAGCGAGGGTTCCCGGGTTCGATTCCCGGCCGGGGCGCACTTTGTGTAGTGAGCATGAAGTTTGTTCTCGGGTCTTGGGTTTTTTTATGCCCCTCTCGTCTCCAACTGACTCATCTCGCGTCTACGGCAGATCTCTTAATGGTATGAATTATAATAGACTTCATGCGAACAGCGATTTGGGGAGTCCAGTTTCTCGTACCCCCTGGGTGGTGCTAATGGAGCAACAAACAAAAAGTAGCAGCAGAACTTGTGCCAAGTTCGTCCGGCGAAGCACCGCCTCCACACCTGGTAATCTGCCGCCAAGCATTAGTGCACTCGCATTGCCGTGTTCCGGTGGAAGGGTGTGAGTACCGGTGAAATCACAGGCTTATGAGACGTTGACGGGTGCAACGGGGTGCGACTTAGATCTTCTTATACTTCCGTCGGGGAGGTCCTAAGTGTTATTTTTGTAAATTTTGTGTCTATGGCACATCACATGTGACACATTAAATCATGGTGATGATGATGATGAATATACATAAATCTTATGTGAATGTTTACTATTTGTTGAAGGTATATTGAGAATTCTGTTTATCTATGCTAATTAATTATTAGTTTATCAAGTAATAATTCATTAACATAGATAGATAACAAATACTACAGATATATATATCAAGTAATGTTTTCATTTTGTATCGATAACGGTAGGACAAATAGCATATTGATGTTTTATATGTAAACATATGTCTTAACGATGCTTTTTAATTAATAAGTTTCATTTTATGATAACCTACTTATTTCTTTTGATTAAATATTGCTAAGATAACTTGGCCTAGTGGTACAGGCACAAACATACAATCTGAAGGACGCTGGCTCAAGTCACAAAGCACCAATGAACTCACTTGAAATAATTATGCGCGAAAATCCACGATCTCAAAAAGTGAAGAAAAACATTGTTAGAAACCGACAAGTTCTAGAACCGAAAATTCGCCGTTACAGCCGTTCCCGAGATACGCGAAATATATATATTAAATATACAAGAATTGCTCGTTTAAAGTAATAAGATTAAAGCAACAAATATATTGAGTATTGAGATTACTATTTACCTATAACTCATTCCTGAGAACGTGTTTATAGTGCATTTACGCAGCATTGTGCAACTTCTGAGATCATGGTTGCGTCATTTACTCGTCATTAATAATTATTATAGTGAGAAAAGCAATTGATTTTTTTTATATTGTTTTGAACACGTTGAGTGTCGGATAACAGTGGTGGCCCAGGGGCACAGACGCCGACTTTTAATCTGAAGCCGCTAGCTGAAAACCCAAAAGTGCGCCAATGAGTTTTTCACTAGAAAAATATATCCAATGCGTCAAACGCAGCAATATGTCCGCGAAAAGCGTTCCTTACGAAACTTGCACAATTTCTTTATAATATAATGAAATATTGATATTATGAATTTTCATTGCCCCTAAACTTTTTGATAATGTAAATTTCAAATTAAATTATGACTGCCAGGCTAGGCAACAGCCTAGGAATGTCTTGAAATCATCTTAGACTTTTCATACAAGCCAAGACACTCAGTGCCTAAAATAGTTCAAGTATTACAATAATTAAAATCTACGCGTCCGAAGCGACACGCACAATAACAAGCCTATAAATTAAAATTGTCCAAAACATTCCTCAAACGACTAACCAACAGATTATCTAACAAGAAACAGATAAAGTGACAGTTAGTAAAGGAAAACCATTAACATATTCACGCAAATTCGTGACAGACAGACATACCTGTTCATTCACGAGGTACCTGTTCCTGTAATTATAACTTGAACATGATTAGCCAATTACGAACAATAGCAGACAAATTGGCGGCAAAACGATGATAACGAGCCATTGTGTCGTATTTGGGTTACGGATATGAATGTTGTTAATATAATATAATTTCTTTTTTGCCCACCTAGTGGTAAGTGGCAACCCCCGCCCATGACAACAGTAATGCGACTCAATGTAAAATTTGGATCTTACACTGACTCACATTCACCTTGTTGCGTTCATCACCCGAGATGCGGATGATAGACTGGTAATGCCGCCAAGCAGTGGTGCACTCACATTGCTGTGTTCCCGTGGAAGGGTATGGGTGTCGGATGAAATCCCCGTCTCGGGTCTCGGGTGTTCACTCCCGATTCCTCCAAAAATTGTTCTCATCGGCCCAACGATGTCTACGTTTATTATTGTACATGTTAACGCCTTCGCACGCAAATGGGTCGCTGCAGACAAAACATGTTTCGATGGGGTTTCAGTGACCCAAGTTTAACAGCCTGCGACTGCGGTCACCCATCTCAAACCATGCAGCACTTGATGGAGTGCCCACTTTGTCCTATTAAGCGTACAAGTGCTGACCTGATCACGGCTTCGGCCAACGCCATAGACATGGCTCACTTTTATCTTAACTTTCTTTGAAAATATTAATGATGAACCATTGACTCGCAAGAAGAAGAAGAACGATGTCTAACCTGCGGAATAATAACGGGTAATAAATACACGGCACAGAGTATCAACACGCCGTTATCAGGAAAAGCGAAACTATTCATGTCTCAAAATAATATTAGCAACCGTCTCAGAAGCGACATTTTATAGAAAGCTAAATGCATTTTGATTTAAATTGCATAGCACTGTTTCTGTATATTGCGTCTAAGATATAGCCAATCTGCTTAAATGGACCTACACCTACTTAAACTAACTTAATTCATAACAAGAACTTGAATGTAATTACGTTCTCTTTGTCTTATAAATTAACGCTGATTGTCTGTCTGCATGGGAATGTAAAACAGATGAATAATGCGCAATTTGCATGACCATTTAATGCAATTCGTTTGTAGTATTGTAATTGTTACTACGTATTTACTTAGTGTTTTCTAGTGTCTCTTCAATTAGGTACCGTACTTTTACTTTCTACTACTAGATATTACTAGATAGATAGATAAATGATTTATTTGTTTCTCCAATCACACACGTACTTTCATTGACAATAGGAAAAAGGGTACAAACAAAAAGGGTACTTCTCCGGGCGAACTTTGCTCAAGTTCTACTTCTTTTTGTTGCTCTTTTAGCACCATCCAGAGATTCAAAGGGTACTTTACCTACGGACGCAATAAACTGGATCCCCCAAAAATATTATGCGCCTAAGAAAAATGCTTTCCCAGTAAGAAAGCAAAATTTTTGGACTGATATTCTATCATTGTTGTATTTAATTCATGAGCTTGTATTACTCATTCTGGCAACAAAAATGTTGCTAGAATATTTCAAAATGTGTTTCAGTTCTATGTTGGCGCATGCGCACTCACGTTGCATCACAAGCTGTTTAAATCTGTTGACGCCTCCGCCTCGCGATGTTTATAATTATAACTTCGATCATCTCGTAACCTTCATTCCAGTAATCTATCCATCGATCTATCTAATCAGACGGTTCCTCCCATTTTTAATTATTCTTTTTTTATAATACACGAGCTATAACTGAGGCACTTGTCTATTACCTGCGCTACCTCCTTTTAACATCTTATATCTCGTCGAAGAGTTTCGTTACGTGTTTACGTCAGAATGGTACAGCGATTAAAAAAGTGTATGAAACTGACAGATAACAGTGTTGCTATGTTTATCTACCCACGGACATCGGCTTGTTCAATATGGGAACTAGGCATTAAAACATCAAAACAAAAACCGATCTGTATAGTTTAATCTCCCATTTTTTACAATTAGAAAATTATTTTTTTCTTTTGTTTTTTCTATTAAATATTATTTAAATATTATTTAAAATCTGTATTTCCGTTGAATTCTTGGAAATGACTTGGAAACGTCAATTATTTTTTTTTATTAATAAATAAGTTCCTGCGAGACCATGCGTTATTAAAACTAAGTTTAGCGCTATACCCATTGTTACCCTGGACAGAACTCAAGCTTTTTTTTCTTCGATTTTAACCCATTATTTATTATATTGAACTAATTATACAAAAGTTCAAAATAGCTCCTACACGAGTCCTTGAAATACACTTAACTAGCGACAATATATACAGCAGGAAATAAAACCTCGCAGATGGAATGTCCCAGTAGGTAACTTAGATAATAGATTAAACAAAAAACAACAAGGCAACTGTTTTTCTGATCTATTATAGAATGTTGATCAGTATCTGTCGGCATTGTGGTCTTATGAGGTCAAGAATTCATTTAAACTTATAATATATTTATCGTTTAATTCCAAGATCATGTTTCAGTCTCATCATTACGTAGTCCATTGTTTGTTTTCTCTCAGGAATACTTTAATTATACATTGGATCTCTATAATTTGATTCGTAAGAGGTTTTTTTGAAGCGTACTGAATTTATTTTAACTTTGAAACAAATATGTGTGGAATTTTATTAATTCCTTTGATGTTACGGATAAATATTTTTGAATGTGTATAATGTGATTTGTAATGAGACTAAAATAATACATCATCTTTTTAATGTGTTCCGTGAGGAGTTTGAGGCAAAGTATACAGATTAAGAAGATAAAATTGTTATTAATCAAGCTGATTGCAGCTAATTAAAATTTCATAAATATCATAAACCGCTCGAAGCTTATTGCATTATAATTCAAGTGAACGTTAGGCTTCAAACAAGGACCTCGAGGCAAAATAAAACACCATTAACGAAAAGAATGGAAGTTTGTGGACAAACAGACAATGGAAGACGGACATATTGAGGTGAAGGCTGTACGCGGTAATTAATGTGGGGAACCGAGATATTTTTATGGGAAATTAATGATTTTTTTAACTTATAAATGTTATTACTTAGTTCTTAATGTTATGTACATTAGGAAAAACAGTTTGTACAAGTTGTCTGACAGTATCCTAGAGTATGTTTCACCGATTATGCTGGCCTCACATCTCCGTTGGTTGTAGCTCTGCCTTTTGCGCTCTAGGTCGTGGGTTGTAGTCCCAATAAGGGCAAGAATTTGTGTGACAAATACAGATGTTTGTTCTATGGGGGTTAATTTATA
The DNA here is from genome assembly GCA_921293045.1 of Aplocera efformata. NCBI lineage: Eukaryota > Metazoa > Arthropoda > Insecta > Lepidoptera > Geometridae > Aplocera > Aplocera efformata. Next base: position 9,483,211 of record OV121057.1, read on the forward strand.
TTATATATATAAGCATTTACAAAATAAAGTACTATTTAAGTATTCCCTCAGTTTTCTTTTCCTACAGCACAATCTATATGGCGCCGTATAAAATGTCCATGAAAGTATATTTAATTTACAATATATTTATAAAATCCCGATTAAAATGCTCTTCTACCTGTCATTCCTCAGCTTGTTTTTGTTCCTCCATTAAGATCGTCCCGAATCATTACATCATAAGCACAAATATGTGTTTCTTGACAAGGACCAGCTGGGAGGAAGCCGCTAATTCTTCCAATTCACTTCAAAGGATGCGCCGGTGATGAACCAATTGGCTTTCTTTTGCGTCATTCGTCGCGACACGCGAGCTTAGCGAATTAAATTTTAGTATAAGATAATGAATGAATGGACATTGAAGCAAAGAGATTTCCTAACTTATTACTATAAATGCGAATATTAGTTTGTTTGTTAGAATTTCACGCCTAACCTACTGATCATAAAAGTTTCCATACACGTTGTCAAAGGTACCACAAAAAACCTTTCATCCAAAAATAAATTATTGCTCAACAATAAAAATTGTGAAGGGGAAAACCTAGTTATAAAGTTTCCTATCAGAATTACAATCAATAAAAGAAAATTAGGACATTTCCATATTTTGTATAGGTATTGTTCTCGATTGCGCTATCAGGGAAACTGAGAGGAATGTTGTATAAAGTCAATTTAGTTCATAGTAGATGAATAATATGAATGATAACATAGTTAACTCTTTGATAAGATTTATTAGCACTAAACTGCAGCTTGTTGAAAACAAATACAAAAGAAATCTGTTTCTACACTTTTATTTTGATGGATCAACATTTCCGGAGAAAAAATAAAACAGAACAAAAAATGTGGATTGCTAGTATTTATCCGCAGAAAAAAAAACGTAGAATTCAACAGCTGTCGTACTACGAAGAATGTAAAATGCCAATGGAATATACTCAAAGGCGAAAAGGCAGACATATTGTGATTGTTTGGACCTTTAAATGTTATCTCAATTTTACGCTGTTTCCCAATAAAACTTTTGGTCAAAACACACGTGAGGTATGCCGAATAAATGGCGGAATAAAATGAAGTCATCGTAGTGACACTACTTTTACTTTCCTGCACTAGGATTTTCTGTGTCGCAAGTGGCATGGACAAACACCACCCGAAAACAAATTTTACACTCTTCACACCACGTTTGCCCCGGCTGAGAATCGAACCCGGGACAGGGTTACCAACTAAGCTACGGAGACGTATAGTGCGTAAATGTTCGCGTGGAAGTCTCACATTTTGATAACCTTGTCTTGTTTCTTTGTCCAGTATTTAATTTTCATATTGCACGCCTCATCATACTTCTACAAAGGGTTAATATCCTCGAAAAACATTTCCCCATCAACACAAAACTGATCAAACAGTCCAGATCAAACATTTGTGTTAAGCTTCCTTGACACCGTGGACCAATTCACTGTATTCACAGGTGGCATCAATTATATTGTATATTGTAATTATCTGTTGGTTTAGAATGGTGTGATTGCGTCCAAGCCGAGTACGTAAAAAATATATGAAAGTTAATTTTAATAATTGAGTGAAGATTTTTAATTATTTCGACGAGCAAATCCACGGGTATATGGTATTATAGATATACCCGTGGATTTGCTCGTCGAAATTGCTATCTGTGCGCCTATGATGAAGCGGTTAAGGTTGTACGTGGTCTATCATTCATTCATTCAGTTATTTCTTATTTTATTATGTATTTATTTAAAGTCTTTCAAAAGAATTAAGGTTCTGACATCGCTCAAACCAACATAATATGCAAAAGATTCAACTAAAGATATACTTTAACAAAATATTTTTTTTGATATTTTTTAGCCTAACAACTTTTAGTTTATGATTTCAGGTATCGTTTGGACACGCATAATAAACATATTCGTGTCATTTTCTTGCTTTAGCTAATCTATTTAATTTGTGAAAATTATGTCTGTAAGAGTCGAAGGTTTTAAAAAAAAACAAGCTATTGCAAAATAAACCAAAAAGGTTATTCTTTAAAAAAAAAATACTATTAGTGCAATACGCCCATGAAAGCGCTACTACTAAAATGATAATCCTCATGAGCGTCGATCAAGTCGAAGCAGGAATATGAATGTCCAGTTTCATTAATATTATTGCCAATAAAAGTTATCGTTGCATGGCTGCATGACATCGAATTACATTCTTGTCTGGCTCGACAAATTAGACGTACATTATTATCATGATCAAAATTGATCACCGTGCAAATATTTATCACGACACGATCGACAGACCCGATTTGCCAACAAAACGTGCAGGTCCAAAATAAGCGATTTATTTGCTACCATTACCACCCCTGACCTTTCATTCTGTTGACCGCATTGGAATTTAAATGCAGTGGAATTTTAGAATTGTCATAAATACGTCAACGCTTTAAGAATAAATTGGTGCTGATCGGTTTAATGACGATTATTGTAATGTGGCTCCGTGGCTTAGTTGGTAGTAGCCCTGCCTTCTGAGCTAGGGTTCCCGGGTTCGATTCCCGGCCGGGCCCACTTTGTGTGGTGAGCATGAAGTTTGTTCTGGGTCTTGGGTGTCTTTTCTGTGTTTGTCCATGCCATCTGCGACACGGAATCCTAGTGCAGAGGTATGAGTGTGTAAACGTTTTTTTTTTATATAATTATTGTATATCCGCGTGAAGAAAATAGCCACAATACTAGCTGATATATTTACTTCTAACGTAAAAGATGTAAAGAGAAAAAAAAGAACGAATTAATTCTTAATAATTTCTTTTATAGAAAGAGTTCTGAGGTAATAAAATCTTTAATTTTTTTGGCAGCATTGGAATTTAAATTAATTGGAATTTAAGAATTATTGTCATATATACGTCAATGCTTAAGGATTAGATTGGTGGTGATTGTTACAATGAGGATTATTGCAATAAAATCCGCGTGAAGACAATAGCAATAGCTACATTGATAACTAACATAAAAGTATATCCTGTCAAAGAAAGAGTAATAACGTACACAAAAAAAACTTGACAACCTCGTTTGGATGTCTGTTAAAAACGGTTACATCCACTTATATAACTCATAAGGTTTTCTTCAAAAGAAACTCAATTGTACGTTATAATTTCCCTCTGTTTGATGAAAACGGAATGGCTGACTTTCACCCTCCAAGGTCGTTCAGCTCGATTGTTCATTGTGCTATTGTGCTGAGACATGGGAAGCCGGGCACGGTTCGTCGGACCACTTGGCTTGTCTTAGCGGGAATGTTACTCACTCCAATCCTGTTACGTATTGCTGTTGCGACCTCTCCGTGATGAAATTACTCTTCCTTAACCAGAAGTGATTTGCACAGAATATTATTAGGTATATTATATTTCAAATGTATTTATTGAACGTATGTATGTTATTTTTACGTGGTTACCTCCGGCCATAACAAAAGCAATGCAACTTAGGTCTTCTCCGACGAAGTATGCGCACCCCGTTGCGCCCGTAACCCGAGACGGGGTTCTCATGCGCCTGTGATTTCACCGGCATCCACACCCTTCCACCGGAACACAGCAATGCGAGTGCACCACGGCAGATTACCAGGTGTGGCGGTAGTACTTCTTCGAGCGAACATTGTACAAGTTCAACTGACTTAGCAATACGTACTCTTGATCTTATAACCGATTAAATTAACGTCCAAGCAATTTGGGAATTCAATGGAGTTAAAATACATTTGGTTTTGATTTTCATTAATCTTAAATATATTTTAAGTCACATCTTTCACTGTTTTATTTTCTCTTTCTTTTTCAATTTTTTACTTAAAAGTCAACAGTATTTGCGCAATAAATTATATAAGAAACATTGTAGTAAAATATTATAAAATAATTTCACCGTTGTGTAAATGCTAATTTCAACTCAACATTCACACTGAACACGACTAAACTACCTGATTTGCACACTTTATTATTATAACCACCAAACTTTGTTATTCATATTAAAATGCATATTATTATCCATATACAATTCGAAGCACCAATGCAGCCATGTTGAAAAGGCGCGGTCGTGCCCCTGTTCACCTTTGCTCCTTTTTGCATATTTTATAAATAAATTTTTGCATATTTCGCATATACATTATTCTCATTTAATGTATTCTGTAAGTGACTCTAATGGTTGCTCTTAGAATTGCTGATTTCTTTGTTGGTATTCAAATTGCGAGAGGTGACGAGAATTGATTTTTACATATTTCAGAAATTGATTTCGCGGAATATGAAACTGTAAACTGTTGTGTTGATAAATTTTCAGAGCCTCCATAAATATTTACACGGCATTTTCGCGAAACATGATTTTATAAAAGTAATCTGCAATACAATATTTTTTTTGTACTACTGAAGTGACGGAACGGTCTGAAGGCCTGATAGTAAGAGGTTACCTCTGCTCACAACAGTAATCCGACCTCCAACCCAAGTCGCAGCCAGTCATGCCCATCACCCGAGACAGGGATGTTACGTCGCATGCTCTTGTATTTTAACCGGCGCCCACACCCTTCCACCGGAACTCAGCAATACGAGTGCATCATTGCTTGGAGGCAGAGTATCAGATGTGAAGGCAGTACTTCTCCGGATGAATTTGGCACAAGTTCTACTGCATTTTTTTTCCTTTTGCACCACCCAGGGATACCACAGGGATCTCAGCTACGGACGCGACCACTGTATCCCACAAAATCATCCAAATATACTTAGAGATATTCGATGTTTAACGATAGAGATATTCTTTTCATATCGCCACTCAAGTGCCACGAAAAACCCATAAAACCAAACACTACCTAGTTTAAATTTGATACGAAGCATACAAACATGTTCTCCGCAGCAAATTGTGTAATACCGTCATATAAAACGCCATGTCGGTTGCGACACAACCATACAACGCATTGCAAAGTTTCACTCATTTCCTTTGAGGTTTCTCTATGGACAAATGAAACCTTCAAATCCCATAATCCCTGAGAAAGTGCGCCGGCGACAACTGAGTGGTGACGCAGCTGTCAAAAGTGGAGCACTTTTGTGCGTGTTCGTACACGGTACAGTTACTTGCGCAACGTGTCTATTACGATTTGGTCGTGAGATAGTTTTTGGGACCGTTGACACACAAATGGAAAATGTGAACAGTATAAATAGTGATACTGAGACAAGAAGTGTCTCTGTGAGTAGTAACCGAGTAAAGATGAAGACTTCAGTTCCACCACCGACGTAAAGCGAAGATTTTCTTCACATTTTTACCGATAGGTTCATCTTATCACCGTACAAATAAACAAGGAAATTACCTTAGTAATCGACTATAAATAACACAAAATTAATATAAATTCACGTAAACTACCAAGTTGATATCTTGTTTATTAGTAAAGAAACTATTTTCCGGCTTGACGTGTTAAAAATATATATTCATTAATATCAGTTTTGGATTATTGGTGCAAGAGTTCGCGTGGTGAACTCGTTCTGTTTTGAAACAATTTAACCGTGGGAACCGTTCTGTCAGGAGATTAGGAACTGTGTGGGCAGATGGTTTGATAAGCTGGGCACTTGAAGTAGAACAGTCAAGTCTTTAACGTTGCTTATGTACATCCACATGTCTCAATGACATATCCATTCAAATCCATCCAAGATTCCTCCTCGGATTGGGCCCCCGTGGTAGATCTGACCCTATTCTCTCTTAATTATAGAGAGTAGGCTGGTGTGCCTGCAGTGGAAACTTAGAGGTTGATGGACTCCTCATCATTCAGTAAAGTATCAGAATATAGATTATCACAATTCTACATAGTTTCTGAAACAGATTGCCTGTTACTTTAAACACCATGCTTCAAACGAGCAATTCTTGTATATTTATTTATTTCGCGTATTTCGGAAACGGCTCTACGATTTAGATGATATTTTGTCTTTAGATAGGGTTTTGCTGTATAAGTTTACCCGTATAATTTTATTTCTTGTAATTTTTTTTTAAACGTTTGTATATAATCTATGTTGAAAATTTAATACTCGTACAGCGCCATCTCGTCAACTTTTGTGGTACTTAATTGGGAATCTACTGTTACAAAAATGTATAATTTCAAATAAAACACGATTTTACAAAAAGGAAACCAAGCTCGGTCACCCAGATAAAACTTCTTCTAAACTAGTTTCTAAAACAGGCATAATGACACATCTTTCTGACTTAATAATGTTTAAACCAATCCATAATAATGAAAGTCGATCAAATAACATGTTATCTCGGCACCTTCCTTGATGATTTGCGAAACAGTTTCGGAATAAACGTCACAATTGGATTCTTCAAAACTATCGCGTGAGGTTCAGCCATCTGGTGACATTGAGCTATCCCGGCTAATCACATTATTGCTTCATTATCCAGCGACAGTTTTAATTACCGCGATCGCCACACGCGTAAAACCCTACAAATGCGTACATAAGCTCATAATTGGATGTTTCACGGACGGTCTCCGGAACGGGCGCGCTACCGTTTGATAACAGTACCTTGTACTGACAGTGGCTTGCTACTTAGTGCATGGCAATAGTACGGGGTCCTATGTGCACTGGTTCATTTGTCATGCATGGCCAAACTCCTGGAGCTCTAGCATGACTGCTTGGCATTGACAGCCAGTCTTCCGAGCTGTGGCTTGGAGTGCATTTGTGTTTAGCTTTTACCATTAAAATTGTGTGTGTCTATATCTTCGGCCACGATCGTATAACCAATTTAATGTATAATTGTGTTTATCACTGTATAATCACAGTTTCGTCTTGAAATTTATACCGTTGGCTTGTGCAGTGTATTTAATTTAGTTTTGAAATCATCTTATTGTCAATTAATGGCATATCTATCGGGCTTCCTTCTAGTTGTTAAATTAATATATTCATATCCACTTGTAATGGATACAAGACACTGAAGAATATACTGATGAATACAACCTTTTCAGGTAAGCCTTATAAACTGATTTCAAAAGAGTTGAGGTATCATAACGATCTTGAGATAATATTGCTTTGAGTCTGTCAGATGTCCCAATAACAACTTTACAATCTTATGTCTCATAGATAACGCAATTTATGTCACTTGTAATATTAAATTCTATGGCCACTTTAGCACCTAACTTATCTTGTTAGCATGTCTTAGGTTCAGTTGGAGTGCCAGCCAGAAGCCATACTTTCTTTACGCCCACTTTACTAAAACTGTAGTATACTAAAGGGACTACGACCAGATATTGGACATTTAGTTTTATGTGTTTCACGGACTTTTTTAGTCCTATAACTAAATTGACGGGACGAGCTGACAGCTCACCTGATGTTAAGTGGTTACTGCCGCACGTAGACAACAGCGATAAGATGCCGGGTCTCCCGTACTGAAGTATGAGAAACCCTAAGTCGTATCGCGTTGCGCTCGTCATTTTGAGACAGGGATGTAATGTTTCATGCGCCTGTAATTTCACCAGCACCCTTCCACTGGTCAGCAATACCAGTGCAGTTATACTGCTACTTTAGGTAGTTCCTATTGCACCACCCAGGGACAGGTATAAAGGCTCTGACGGTACTTGCCTACGGACGAGAGAATGGGGTTTATGTAATGAATGTGCCCATAACACCTTAATATGTTTCAATTAGAGCTCATTTATAACACGAGTTATAGAACTAGCTGTTGCACTTGCACCAGATTTGAACATTACAGATTATATAATGGCATGGTCTACTTTGAAGCTTTCGTCAAGTGTTTGCTATTAACTGGTGTAAACGGTTATTTCCGATTTAATAGTGATCACTGCTTAAAGACTTTATCACATTTCCAAGCAGAAAGCATTCAATATTTTATAGCACAGAGAAACTAAGATTAACCTAAATTGTTCAATTCTATAGTTTGTTTTTGTGATGACAACGCAACCATGTCCTCACATAAATGTTTTATACAATGTAGTACAAAATTTATGATTATTCTGAGTAACGCTTGTGATAAAGTGTTTTTATTACGTTGATACATTCAGAGAATTAATATTTCGACGAGGGAATGGGAATCCAAGTGCCATACTTGTTCATAAAATCTCGTACATAGATAAAGGCAATTGGACAATTCTTCCAAGAACCACAGTCGCATTACGGACTACTATATAACTGCCGTGAACCTATTTGTCTCTTACTTCGTATAAACACACACACTTCCACACACACACACACAAACTTCAAGTAATTTAACTTTAACTTTAAACTAAATTTTATCGCCAACCAGTGTACTAATATTATGTTACATTGTTATTTTTGTATTATATCAAATAGAATATTTTCTTTTTTAAGTTTAACTTGTAAGTGTGGAACTTGATGCAAATATTCGGAGGAGGGCGTTGATACTTGCGACACAGTATTTTACTCCTGCAGGTATCACCGTTATTCTTATTATAATTTCTTGTGTTTCATTGTTTTTGTTCCAAAATAAACTTATTATTATTATTATAAACAACTTGTATTCATCGGCTTATCATACACACATGGCCCATCAATCAGACATTATCTAACCTTATGAATGAACAGTAGAAATCTGACCGAGCACCTTTTGACAAAACTTTCTTTTGAACACGGGTGTAATCTAATGATGAACTTTTATTACTACTCGTGAATGAAAGTTGTAGGTTATGGAACTAAAAGTGCAGAATAACAAGATGTTCATTGAGGTATGTGTGGTTTACACTTGTTGCAGCTAGCGTTGCTAAGTGTTATCAACAATTATGTCATGTAAGTTCCTAACATGCGTTTGCGAAATGGAGTGCCTCCATTTGGATATTCTTGGTTATTCTTGTTCTTAGAGGGTTCGGGTAGGGTTTGAAGAATGAAAATTGTAAAAAGAACGCGTGATCTTGTCTGTAGATGTTTTCTTTTTAAATGTGACCTTTTTTGAATTTTTTTAAGAACTCATTTCAATTAAGATTTTCACTGTGACAACTTCTGACTCGTGACTGTCACATTGATACGAAGACCCGTATCACAACATGATAAAATTTGCTGACTAACTTCGCTCAGTTTCCCTGCGGGAAGCAAACCTACGTTCCCTGTGTATCAGTGGTTGCTTGAAGTACAGGTGTAGTCTTGTAAAGATCTTTCGAAGCTGTACATGAAGATGGTGGTTGCTGTGTGGTACGGACTCCGATTGAAACGGGAGCAAGAATGAGCTTTACTAACATTGTAACCAAAATGCTTTTATAGGAAATTGACTCACACATAGAATCGGTGAAGCGCTCGTGCGGTAGCTTGCTAGGCTGTTCTTTACAGATCATGTAAGTTAAGCAGCTTTCGGACCGGTCAGAAGTTGGATGGGTGACCATGTGGGAGGCCTCCGGACGGCTTCAATACTTCGACACCAGAAATGTTCACTTATACGAAAGAAGAGGACAGAAACGGTGTTTAAGACAAACCATAAATTATTCTTAGCGAGATTTTTACCTTATGCGAGAATTCTTGGTCCCAATATTCCAACGCAGATACAAACACTACCACATTCTCTAAACCGTAAGAGAAAACATCGTAAAACTGATGTGTTCCCGAACTAAAATTTCGAAGACGTGACATTGTCAACCGGATTGGCCTGCCGTCGTAGAAAGCCCGTTCACTCCCGCTTGTCTAGAGTAGAGTAAAGATGTTTGAGCTTTACTCAATGTACGCACTTGTTAAGCAGTTTCAAAGTTCGTAAACTAGATCTTATATGAACGTACATACGCCGCATCGACCTCACTTGGTGCAGCGCCCGCTGTCGCCGGTTCGCCCACAACCTGAACTGTGACCAAATATTGCATAACTACTGGAATGCCATGCCAATGACATTTGACCAGTTCAGTTGGTACTCGCTGGCCTGATGAGCGATAATGGAATGCCATTCACAATAAATAATGTAGGTTTTGCCTTGATATGCTTTGACAGTGATTGAGGGTATCATTACTGTGGACTAGTATTCTTAATTAGTTGAAGGGCGTCATGACTGAATAATTTTTGTCGTATTAAACTGTCAATTTACTGACAAAAAAAGGTCCATCTGATGTTAAGTGGTTATCCCGACAACAGCAACATGACTCAAGTCCTCCCTGATCGTAGTATGAGTAGACCCAAGTCGCACCCCGTTGCGCCCGTCACCCGAGACGGGGATGTTACGTCACTGTGATTTCACTGGAACACAGCAAGCGAATGCTCACTGCTTAACAGCAGGTTACAAGGTGTAGTGGTAGTACTTCTCCGGGCGAAATTTCCACAAGTTGTACTACTTCTTTTTGTTGCTCTTTTAGCACCACCCAGGTGGTGTCTGTAGGGATTCAAAGGGTACTCACCTACGGACGCGCGCAACTGGATCCCCCACACTGGTATTATTCTAAAATGGCGCTTTTAATATTTCCAACGTAATTTAGAAACAAACATGTCCACTCCAATACAACGCAGCATCTTTACTTGTGTCCTGTTTAACAACGCACGCGCAATTTATTCCCGGGTAGGTAACCTCCCCATATTAGGTCCCTGTTCCTACCACCTGTTGTTCCTGTATGTGCTCGTAAAGTAACCTTACCGTTTGCTATGGCCTATTACAGTGTAGGGTGTTGCTTAGCGCGAAACAGCTGTGTAATATCCGTATTTTTTCGAGATATTTACGATAGTTTTATTGAATCCGAGCTCTTGAAAGAATAAAAGAAAAATATATTTATTTATAAAGCAAACACAAAGGCAAAAACTTATAATATAAATAAAGTTATTAACAATAATATTAGGAGTACAAATAAGTTTCCGCCGTTTTTAACACAAATTAAATATTTATTGTAGAAGAACGGTAATATAAATTTATTCAAAATATTGCCCATCACTTGCAACCACTTTTTCCCATCTCTCAGGCAGCATTCGAATCCCACGTCTGAAGAACTCCTTGTCTTTTGAGGTTATCCACGAATCAACCCAATTTTTGGTATCCTCATAAGATATGAACCGCTGCGCCGTCAGAGCATGTGCTACGGACCGGAACAGGTGATAATCGGACGGTGCAATGTCTGGTGAATACGGCGGGTGGGGTAACACTTCCCAATCAAGTGTTTCCAAGTACTTTTTCACGGGAGCCGCAACATGTGGACGAGCATTGTCATGCAGAAGAATAATTTTTTCGTGTCTAGAATAGTATTGAGGGCGTTTTTCCTTCAGAGCTCGGCTCAATCTCATCAATTGTGTTCGATAGAGGGCTCCAGTAATTGTTTCGCTCGGATTAAGCTACTCATAATACACTACACCTAGCTGATCCCACCAAATACACAGCATAAGTTTTTTTCCGTGAATATTCGGTTTTGCTGTTGATGTTGACGCGTGGCCCCATGATTTTCTTCTTTTTGGATTGTCATAATGTATCCACTTCTCATCACCAGTTATGATACGATGTAAAAAACCCTTTTTTTATGTCTAGGTAGCAGCATTTCACTTAAGCATAATCGGCGTTCAATATCTCTCGGCTTTAATTCGTACGGAACCCAATTTCCTTGTTTATGAATCATTCCTAATGATTTTAAACGATGTGAGACTGCTTGCTGAGTGACTTCTAATGTTAGAGCAAGTTCTTTTTGTGTTTGAGATGAATCTTCCTCCAATAATTCCTCCAATTCTGCATCCTCGTAAATTTTTGGCCTTCCACTGCGATCTTTGTCTTCTACGTCGAAATCACCATTTTTAAACTTTTGAAACCACTCTCGACACGTTCTCTCACTCAAAGCAACCTCACCATATGCTTCTACGAGCAATCGATGCGCCTCAGCAGCAGATTTCTTTAAATTAAAGAAGTAAACTAATATTCCCCGCAAATGACGCTTACTTGGCTCAAATTTTGACATTTTCAACTTATAAAAATTATATTTTACCAATATAAAATCAATGATATTAATAGGTTATGTTGTTCTTGAATGTCCAAACTATTTTTTAAGCCGGTTATCATCTGCGAAAGCTAACCGAAACTCCGTGCCGCGCCATCTACAATAAAACGGCGGAATCTTATGTGTACTCCTAATATAAAACACAATCATAGAAACAATAGTAACAAAGGGTTTTTGACAACAAAGGTTACGCCTCCGTGAATGACAACTGCCACAAAATGGCCTCCATCTCAGCACTTGCTGGGCCAAGCAGTAATCCAGCGCTGATTTTCAGTTGTATATACTTACTTCTTCTTTCGTGTAAGTGGTTGACTCTCCGAACGCCTCTGACATGGTTTAACGACTAGCATAACCGTGACCGACATCTTAACGTACCCTCAAAAGCACGAAAGCGCTTTCAAATACCATTAAATGGTTATCCAACCAACTTAAGATCTTCGAACTATAAAATATGAGTCCATAGGTAGTACTACTACTAGTCAAACTGTGTTTCAGTAGCTGTGTTCAGGAGGAGAAAGAAATACAATCTTTCCGTTATTATTCTTAATTGAACCTTTGTGTTTGATGGTGTTTGTTTGAATTAGAAAGAAAGAAAGAAAATAAATTTATAAATAAATATAACAAGCATATACATCATAATCAAAGTTAGTTAACTAAATAAAATATTACAGTACGACCAAGTTATAGCTAAAAACTAGGATACGACGCAGCATGATGCGCCACGCACCGGTACGTTCGTAGTGCGCTGATCTTCCGTCGGCTCCTACAGATGAATTATAAATGAAATATAAACACGATGACGTGAGCTGAGCCGGTGGAGTGAGCCAGCTTCCCTCTCTGAGCTTGGTGCAGCAGATGTCGGTGACCCCGGCTATCGGTCAACTGCTGCTCTTGTTTGATTGTTTGATAAGCAACTTGCATGCCAACATTTCTCATTAGTGGACAATTTTGAGTATGAAATGCAACTTTAATGCTGATGTTCTGTGCTATGCTTTCTGCTTTATCATGTGTATTTTTATTCGTACAACAATTCTGTTCTTTTTTAGGTTTTTTTTGTCAAGGTATTCCTTGAGATCTCAAGTATTACTTAAAACTAGTAATTGTTGTATATCTATATTTATTATGTATCTCGAAAACATATTTGGATAAACTTTTGTGTTTAGATAAGGATTTGCTCTAAGTTTACCTGTAAATAGTATATCTTGCATAAACGAATTAAAAAAAAAACAGTTCCCTGTAAACGGTAGCACCGCGGGGCGCAGTTAGTATATATATAAATTTGTGGATTTTTCCTAAAGTTCTTTACCGTTATATACGGTAATTACAAAGTAATCGCTCACCACGGTTCAAGTACCCTTTGTTTATTTGTAGAAACGCCGACGTTCCCCCTCCGAGGTACGGAACCCCCGCGGAACGTATGTTTACAAAGTCGCGAGTCTGTCGGCGGCTCGCGGTGATAGTTGCCAGCGCCGCTGTGAACTTCTTGATCAGTGTTCAATCTCTCAGCTAACTCTCAGGTTACCACACGCGTCTTCTCTCTGATCAGTTTACACATCTATATATATAAAAGAAAGTCGTGTTTGTTACAACACTTATAACTTGAGAACGGCTGGACCGATTGCCATGGTTTTTGATTTGTTGGATTTGTTTCCGTCCCGAATAGCAGAATAACTATTAAAAACATAAATCAATTTATCCCCGTAAATTTACTTGGAAACGTCATAATGCATGATGAATTAGTTTACACATAAATGTTATTTGCAATGAGGAATTCCTGGAATACATTTTGCATACATACTCCGTTACAAATAATAAACTTGAAAAAAAACTTTATTGACAACTAAAAAAGTAGATACAAATGGATACAAATAAATAAAATAGTGTCTATTTTTTGACATGATTTTTTGTTATAAGCACCGTATGGTGGTTTAGAATTGTTATCTGTCTGTCTGTATGTTTGTTCCGGGTAATCTCCGAAACGGCTGGCACTACTTTCACTGGCAGATAGCTGATGTTATAAGGAGTAACATAGGCCACTTTTGTTTCAGCAAGTGAAAAATAATGGATCATTTAAATAAATTATTTATAATATTAATTATTTAAATGAGCGATTCAATTAACAATAAAACTTCAACATGGCTTGTTCTTTACACTAGAATACTATAAAATCGCTTTTAAACAGCTTAAGCTAACACTGTTTTCATTCAGCGGCGTGTTTCGTATTTATGTGGTATCCTCATTTACGATAAATGGTAAACGCTTTCACACCCATGCAGTGCGGGGCACTTCGCACAGACAAAGCATAACCCACACCTAAGACCCGTGAACAAACTTCGCCAGTACATACATCAAGTTTGTGTCGGCTTGTACGTAATCGATCGCTTTACAATGGCAGAACTTTAAATGCCCAGTTTCCTGTCAGTAGTTCAAAATGCCTAGTTTCCTACAATGACAGTAGCTCAAAATGGATAGTTTTCTACAATGACAGTAGCTCAAAATGGATAGTTTTCTACAATGGTAGTAGCTCACAATACCTAGTTTCCTAAGATGGCTGTAGCTTTATATTCCTAGTTTCCTACAATGGCAATACTTCAAAATGCCTAGTCTGCAGTTGTGTCACTGTATCAAGCTGTACAATGCCCGAGGTTATCGTGCTTTCAAGCATTTGTACGCGATGCAACTATTTGTGGTATTGTATGAGCGATGCCGCGAATGACATTATTTATGTAATTTTAAAGATGAACTAGGAATTTTACAGCTGCTGATGGATTACCATCAAAGCTTTTTGCAATAAATGTGTTCCAATCCATTGTTCAAGTATTGCAGAAATGGATTTTACGAATATAGTGTAGACTAAAACTGTTACGATTCTGTAGTGCATCAGGGATGTTCGCGGAGGCTCACGGAGATGACTTTTATTGTATTATGCGGAATAGATCTGCCTCCCTGATGTCTCGCATCCGCGGCAGCGCCAACAGCTTCTTATCCGTTATTAAGGGCAAGATGGATAGTCCCATAATTAAGCACTGGGTGTCTATTCATGTTGCCCAAAACAAAAAAAAAACAAAAAATAATATTTCAGTAACAATTTTATGGATTTAATTGCAGTCTGAAATAAAAATTAGTCTATTCTAAAACTGATTTTGTAAATCGGTTACTTGTTTCATTTCATTTCAGTCAGGAATCCGACATTCGATAGTATAAAACAATTCCGTATGTGTTGATCAATAATGTAAGCATCGTATCCAAAATACACACATCCGTTATAAACAATGTTGTGTTTACATTACAGTTTAATGACTGCGCGCGCGTAGTCCTCGATGAGCCGTCGACATGATTTATTATCGAAAATATCATGAATGAACTCAAATTTCTGTACACTGACATACCTGTACATGGTAAGGGAACCGACGTAATCTTAACAAATAGGACTTGCTAAAGGAAGCAAAGAATAGCTCAGTTCAAATGATGCTAAACGTCATAGTTAGTTGGCGGATAGTTGGTTAACTTGAGCTGTAAATAAATATTAGTGAAAAATACCGTGATTGAAATTAATATACAATATTATAAAAACTAATTAAATTATCTCATCATTGATTGATGTATTGATTATGTCTAACAAAATCAATACAAATAATAAAAAAGTAAATATTATTTGGAGAAAATTCTTCAAAACTGTAATAAGCCACTTTTTAAGTTTTACTTTAAACTAGTGATCGTAATACATCGTGAACGAGCCTCGATGTTTTTTTAAGTCGCTTGAGAGAGCCTTCCGACTCTTAGTGTCTGGTATCATACTTGTAACCATCTCCGCCCCTTGCGTAAAGTCAAAGTTATTTCGTGTAAACACTGCATGTATAACCAAACTTCAACAATCGAAACCTCGAAGGACCACGAGAATTTATATCACGCGCGTAACAAAAATCCACTTCACAGCGCGACATGGAATCGGAATGTCATTGCAACACGATTCAATTGGTATTCGATCGTCAACCGAGCGCATAACACATATGGCGATTACGAGTATGGGGTTCTTTGGCAAAATGCTCACGTTTTAGGAGAAAGTAGCTGGTTCGACTCCGCGGTCGGCGGACAGTCGCGCAGTGAGTCTCGTGTCTGCTATCGGAGCTATCCTTAGCGCAGTGCAATTGTGTAGTTTTTGTGAAGTAGGTAAGTCATGTGTTCGTATTTGCTTCTTTCAATATCCTCAAATGTATCGTTATGGTTGTTTAAGCGAATCTTGGACCGATAAAATCAAATCACCTGTAGGATTGACATACTTGTTGACGAATGCTCTTCACCATAAAATATTATATGTAAATTTGGTAAGCTCTTTTGCGAGTTTGATCCAAATCAAGCTCATAAAATAGTTTTTTAGATGTAGTATCGTTTGCATTAATTTTACACGCATAAGTAAATGTATTCGTGCGCATAACATACACACAGATATGATAAATTAATCAGTTTAAATGTTTCAGCTAGTCTTATTTGTTACAGCCGACTAATCTCATACTATTGTAAGGAAGGTACTTAATATCTTAACTTAGAATGTTAAATGAAATATTTAATGAAAATGTTAGAAATTTATATAATTACATATTGGCATGACAGCACGAATATTGTTTTACAATTTCCTTTCTAACATATTTTGTAATACGCTTCTGGTTTCCAAATATTAGTGTTAATTAATTACACGAGTATTTGTTTGCGGTAATTGTAATAACCGTTTCGACGTCTTTTGCTTTACCTTTGAAACAGTACACGAATACATACGTGTATTTTTAACCGACTTCAAAAAAAAAGTAGAGTTTTTTCTCGGCTATTTATCAACCGATGTGGAAAATTATTTTTTTATTTGAAAGGATATACTTTTAGATTAGTCCCATAGAATTTTTATCATAATCGGTTCAATAGTTTGGTTGGGAAATCAAAATAACTGGAAAAAACATGTCATTCAAGTAAACGAAATTGCTTATTTTGCTACTTCGAAAGAATTTTTTTTTTTTAATTTTTAAATCTATTACTTGCCGATTAAAAATAATAGTATGTGCACAAGAGAGGCATGATCATAGTGCTTGAACACAAGTTCAGTGAAACTTAAGAGACTAGAAAACAACAAGCTCTCGCGATAATGATCTCTCCAGATGTAAGTACCCAGTAATATTGTAAATTATCGTGGAAATGTTCTTCCGTAAGTAAACGAACTGCTACATGTAAGAGCCCCGCAGTTTTCAACTAAAACAAACATGTTTGAGCTGTTAATTAAAGTTAATTAATAAAAAAAAGTATTCATGGACACAGCGCAATCTAGCCCCAAAGTCAAAAATCTTTATTTTGTTCAAACGATTTTGAAGGGGATATGTTTTTTAATGTCTGTTCCCTCAGTTCTCATTTATCCCGAATCTTTAAGTCATCCAAGTAAACGAAATGGCATATTTTGCTGTCCTGTGACTTTTCTTCGCCCGTTGTATTCCAATTTGGATGTTTCTTTTTCGTAATAGCAGGGTGTACCCCTTAAGTGCCACAAATAAGGGACGAAGTCGTTATATTTCGATTTTTAAATCAGTCTAGATATTTTTAGGTGTCTGGGCGTTGTTAATATTATTTAGATAATTTAACAAAAAGCGTTAAATCTGATTCTATCACAAATCTGGTTCCCATACTACTATGATTAGGAGGATGTGAATAGGATCGGATAGGGTTTGAACAAGCGCTTAACTTAGTAATAACAATAGCACTTTTCTTCATATTGTTTTATTACATTTTTAAAAGTGACGTTTCCAAATATATTTTTTTAAGAATTCAATGGACAAAAATATTTTGACTTTGACTTCAGCTTTGAAGTCAGCGTCGGTACCCCTGGCTATGCTACATGCACCTGTAATTCTATCTACTATATGTAAGATAAAACGGCCTCAAAATTCTTCAAACTGTAATTTTTAATTTAGCATAACGAGACCAAGGCGCGAACGGTAGCGTAGAAAGTTCATTAAACTTGTAAATAGCAATCTTTACGATCGGCGCGTGCGCATTGCAACATTCGACAAAAGTCGAAGTTATTACTGCAACTGCCAGTTACCACCTCGTGCAGGTGTAATGTGTGGCTACCATGCCAGGCGGGCGAGAGCATAGCTTACTGCTCACAGATAATAAATAAATAATTTTTGAAACATTTGGAAAATGTCTCGTGTATCGTCGGAAATTAAAGAAAAACTGAAAGTGCTTTCTTCTATGTCATTTCTGTCACTGCGTTGTGTGGCAGCTGATTGTCATATTGTCAATCTAATTAGTTATTATTAACTAGCGACCCGCCCTGGCTTCGCACGGGTTATCTCTACTGTACATGTATACTACATATAAACCTTCCTCTTGAATCACTCTATATATTACTGAAAACTGCATTAAACTGCGTAGTTTAAAAGATCTAAACATACAACCAACGGGTGCGACTTTGTTCTATACTATGTAAGGATCGTTAAGGTTTAGAATGGGTACTAGCGTGCTACTTTATATGTTACTCATAATATAACAGTTTTTAATGGGCAATAACATCGGTCCATGGATTGACCTAAACTAAACCGTAGATTACGCAACCCGTGATCTTTAATGCCGTTATTACAAGTATTACAGAACACAATAAACCGCACAATTAATGTAAGTTACCTTTCTAATTACATCTTTATGTCCGTCCGCATCACGGCCCGGCTTCACAATCCTTCGACATTATACTTTAAATGTCATATGTAACTAACTTACAATACCTTATGTCATATGTACATCGTTTTTATGAGAATACAGTCCATAGAATTAAAGATGTAGAAGGAGAATGTCAAACAAAGTTTCGCTAATTGGTGTAGCGTGAGTTAAAAATAAAATTATACAGGTACCACGCTCACAAGAGTACCAATTATGTTGCCAGTACAACAAAATTTCCGTCAAAGAAGCCAAAATAAAATATAACTTAGCTCTAGACTTAACTGTAGACTTTTACCGCGACGCATCACTTTTCAACAAAGTACTACGCTTTTATTTTATCAATTCTATTAGAGTAAAAATTATCTTACAAATGACGCAAATGTACCTAGGTGATGTCCTCTGCTCTGGTATGGCCCAGTCTCTGATGAACAGCTAATATAAAAAAACACAGGTCAATTAACTGATAGAGACACTTAGATTTTTCTTAATGCTCTTTGTAGCTTTCACATGAGATAATAGGAACGATACCTCTGACCCAAATTCCCCTCAAATTAATGCCAACTTTAATTCCCTCATAGCAAATGCACGCATAAAAAGTAATCACAATTAATATTGTAGTAATAAATATGTATTGGGTTGGTTTTATGGCTTCAAATGGGTGGGATCGACTAAAGATGTCGCCATTCGTGATTACTAACTAAATCCACGATCAAGATAATGATTCACTGTACCGATCAATCATAACAATCGCTCGTTAATCCGTCATAAACTACTAAATGCCACAATTACAGAACACAACACACGTCTACAATGTGTCAAAATATTAAATTATCCGAATAACGGAGCTGAGACACGCGAGCAAAAACGCGGCGAGTCATTCATAGACCATTTAAAATAATGTTTTATCTCGAATTATTACACGCTTCGGGTATCCACCGTTAAAATTATGCATTAATTATCCCAACACGTTACTTTCCCCTCTCTTGAAGAACCTGTGGAAAACTGCGAAAGTTACTAGCAGCCAGTTAACTCGCGCGCGCCAATCCACCATCATGTGTACATCTGCGTGAAACGTAACGTGAAAACTAACCGAAATTTTCAAATATAGAACGAGCGAATGACAAACTACAGTGTCGAATTGAACTAACTCGAGTTCTAAATTTAAACGCATACCGTACGGAAATTTAGAACGCCCAACGGATTGCACGTTCTATTTTTAATTTCGAGTGCAGCTGCCAGTGTGAACTTTGTCCGTAGGGATTCCGCTTTCTTTTTTTTAAGCGTTCCGTTTTACGGACTGTTTGTTTATAGTATCTACTTTTAGTAAAAGTACGCATACGTTATATCGATCGTGATCTCGGGGCGTGCCTATTGTCATGTACAATAATTGGCATTGACAGTGAAAGTGTAAGCGATCATCGTATCGTAGGTAAATATTTTGGAGATTCGTTGTGGTGTCGTTATACCCTTTATTTTGTAATTACTTTCACTATTTCGAATACATTAAGGTGGTGATGGAAACCGGTATCGGTGTCGCTTACGCATTGATTATGTCTTATGCGCCAAGATCATCACCATTATTATCTAATGTGAAAAACTGTTTGAATGCTAAGTAGTTTAACCGTAAGAATTAAAATGCGGTGAGAGTCTGAACGAATACTACACACAGCTTACATCTTCCCCAACTTAAGTATGAGGAGTCATGGAACATGGGCATTACGGCAATATCACCCTGATAAAATAAGCTTACGTTCATAATTTCCAAGTCTTTTTTTGTAAAATTAATAATTAATTAAAATAAAGCTGAAGAGGTTCTTTGTTTGTTTGAACGAGCTTATCTCTGGAACTACCAGTCGGATTTTTTGTGGATGAAAAACCACATTCATTAGGAGGGAGCTACAATTAACGGGTACGAAATAATTTGGGATTTCGCTTGGTTCTTGGTTAGCCATAAATTATTATATTTTATTGTAAATCAAGAAAAGCGCTATCGAACTGCTTTGGGGTGATAGTAAATTATACGTAGGAACCATGTTATGTTGTATATTCTGAAATACTATAAGTCTGCTCTTAGTGATTTCTTTATGTTACCCGCGAGTGAAACTGCGGGACACGGCTAGTAAGTTTTTATAAAATAATTATTTTATAAAAATTATTTTATTAAAATTAAAATTAAATTAAAATTTTATTAAATAAATTTTATATAAACGTTATAATAAACGGTTACACACTCGTACCTCTGCACTAGGATTCCCTGTGTCGCAGATAGCATGGACAAACAGAAACCCGAGACAAACAACCAAGACCCGAGAACAAACTTCATTCTTTTTTATATTTCATATCTTGTCATTTTATCTACTATATATACAGTAGAGCCTCACTACGAATACGAAAGTGACGCAACAATTGACACCTGATTGTGGTAGACCACCATCAAGATTGCCTATTGTTCCTGTGATTACGAGGGGGTACGCACCAGCCTAATGATAGGGGCGAGGACTGGGCTATTGTATTGCGGGGAACATACTCTCAGAGCCAGGCTGTGCTAATAGCGGTATTTTGCAAGCTGTGAACAAAATTATTGTGTTTGTCTATTTGTATACGTTTGGATTAGGATTCTGCATGTATTGTACCGTACCAGTCTCTCATGTTCCCACTGTAGACACCGGCGTACTCTCGATAATTGAGAGGGGCTTTGATCTACCACGGGAGCCCAATCAAATTGGTAGATGTCACATGTCTTCGAATTTTTTGGTTCTAAGACATGCCGGTTTCCTCACGATGTTTTCCTTCGCCGTTTCGAGAACGTGAAAAACTCATTGCTGCGGGTTTGAACAAGCGACCTTCAGGTTGAAAGTCGGCGTCTGTGCCCCTGGGCCACCACCCTCTGTCGCTACTGCATGTAGTTGGTAGGGAATACAGGGAAATAACAGGTTACACCCCGTCTTAGACAGACGGGTGCAGCGCAAAGCGTCTAGGAACTAGTGGCGGGCTTGCTGACAGCCCACCAGGTGTTAATTGGTTACTGCCGCCCATAAAAAAAGGCAAAATTAATCCTACCCTCATCTACTGAAGCATGAGGAGAACCACGTCCCATTACTTTGCGCCGAAGCCACGGTAGACCGCTTATAAAGATTAAAAAGTATTACATACTCTTTTTGAATTTATTATTCACCTACGCTTTCGCAAAAGATGAATATTTAAAACCATATTTACATAGATAGCAATGATATATAATTATTATAGACATTACAACTTTTCTATTTTTCGTACCGACTGTTTTGAAATAATAAAAATTAATACTTCACTTTCGCTAAAAGCCCAATCAGAATTATATCCGTAAATGTTAAGAAAATCGGTCGTTTGTAAAAGACGAACGTGGGATTAAAAATTAAAGGCATTGTTCGAGAGAACCGGCTACCATTAAATTTCACTGTGATTGCTGTCCATACATAATTAATTATCATTTAATAAATGAGTTCGTTGATTTTCGCTAACAGTTATTTAACTGTTGCTCTTCACAAATTGATTATACACAGTCTGCTAAGTGTACTCCTTTTTGTGAACTTTCATTCGTGTTCTATTCGAAAAATCAATTAATTCAACCGGATCCAATAGACAGACCACAAATTGCAAGCAAAAAAGCCTATTCTATCCATTTTTGGAATATCTATTACAATGTCATTATAATAATAATATTTTGACAACTTTTATATTACCCAATGAATTTACTAAAAAGCAGTTACCCGAATTGCCCCTACAGAACGTGCCTGTACGTTAAAAAAAATATCTCCTCAACACGCATAGCACTAAAATGTAAGCACGATAACCAATTAAACATTATACTTCCTCAAATAGAAAGCGTTCAAATCCAGACATGAATAAACCTACTAATACTAAACACATATCACATCTACGTATCCGGATTAGACTTCTAGTAAAGTCAATACACTCTCAATTGTCGAGAGAGTCAGTTCCCTGCAGTGAGAACAAAGAGGCTGAAACGGTACACTTTTTCACAAGCGCATGAGACATCATCCCCGTCTCGAGTGATGGACGCAGCAGGATAAATGCGACTCAGTTAAGATTTGGATCTCATACTGAGTCGCACGCATTATTGTTGTCATGGGCGAGGGTCACCACTTACCATCAGGTGGGCCCTAAGCTCGTTCCGTCACAGATTCACATAAAAAAAGTATCGAAAATCCATCAACTATCCAATCTAATAATCTATCTGGTATTGTTGCAGACAACAGACAGCGCGGACTTCCTCGCCGTCCGTCCGCACACGGCCGCGGTGCTGCCCGGGAAGCCGGCCGGGAACCCGCTACAGTTCGTGCGCGTCGGACCCGCTGATCTCGGCAGCCGAGCTCGGGAACAGCTCAGGCGAGCCGAGCTAGCCAAGCGGACTGAACCCGCCCGCATAGAGAGACAGGAGGACTGGCAGTCGGTGAGTGTATATCATCTACCCCTATAATAAACATAGCTTGTACTATGGGAACTTAATAGCTATTTATAATCCCTATTTCCCTCGGTTAAGGCTCACGCTGGAACAATTTTGCTAATCTTTTTTTGGGATGTTTGTTATTGGCAGGAGAAGGTTCTTATGAAAGAAAAATTTTTGAGAATTGCGCCGAAATATTCCTAAAAACCGCGGGTAACGCCGCGGGGCTTAGCTAGTATATAATACATATTAACACAATATGACATTCGAACCCTGACCTGTGCCTAACCTAACCTGCTCCTAAAAGGAAAACTGGCGTAGATTAATACTGACTAAGAATATATAGACTGACTTGGTAATATATTGCTTGCTGAGCTGCCCAACCGTTTTATAATGACAAATGACTTGGAAAAAACATCGTTGGATGTAAGAAAAAAGGAAGAGGTGAATACTTGCCTGGATGATATCAGTTTTCTCGTCACTTTTGTGGCTGGATGAGGAAGAATGTCTGAGCGAAACAAATTAATGTGTCATATAATAATTTTCCGACCGTGTCTCAAAGCTAAGAATGTGACAGTCATAAATTCACTGCCACGTGCAAATGGTGCAATCAAAATCAAACGAGCAATATAAAAATTCCAGAGACGAGGCCATTTTCGGACCAGGAAGTGTGAAGGAAGTCACAGCCCTGTTATGAGAATTTTGGGACCGGTCTATCAACTAGCTCCATAGCTGAAGAAGCACAGCTTATCGGGTCGTTTGTAAAAGACGAACGTTCAAGGCCCACACTCGGTTTTTTTTATGTGGATAAGTAACGGAAAGAGCTGAGGGCCCACCTGGTGGTAAGTGGCGACCCCCGCCCATGACAACAGTAATGGAACTCAGTATAAGATTTGGATCTTACACTGAGTCGCACTCAACCCTCTGCGTTCATCACCCGAGGCTAGTTCATCAAGTTCTACTGCTACTTTTGGTTGTTCCTTTAGCACCGTAGGTAATCAAAGGATACACACCTACAAACGGGACGGGAGGACGGGAGATTCAATTGCTATTACACTGGCGTAGTTCCGATGTTTTTGACGCCACTGTACCAATTTTTTTACCGATAATATGAAACGAGATGCAATACTGATATATCTGACCGAAACTGTTGTAATCCGCATTGAGATCGCGCGGCGAACCCCCCCTTTATAAACTTCATAGGATGAAGTTGGTTTTTTCGATTTATAGATCGATTAAACTGATTTTTATATTCGGATTGACATTGATATATATCACAAAACAATAAACATCAAACACCAATTGTTTACGTGCCTCTGATACAAGATTGACAGCACATAAATTCATTCCCACGTGTCGATGTGCATAAAAAATGTCGATAAATCAATCGTAGAATAAATTAAATACACAAAGTCTAGAAAACTGGCAATTAGCCTGGTTTTTGGTATCATCAATATTATAATCAAGGACATTAGGCCCGCGGTGACAAATTGTAGAGAAACTCATTATAATTAGTGTAAGCTTGTCAAAATAAATATTCCAATCCGAATCGTCGACACAACAGATATATTCCAATAATTTAATAGATGACGAAACCTACATTTTAAATGTTTTTTTGATGATGAATGTCCCTTGCTGCTTATTACCGTCATGTTCGTTGCGAAGTTTGTCTAGATTTTTTTTCTCTCTTCCTGGAATTGGATGGGTGACCATTTACTCCATAAATACCACTTACTCGTTAAGATTTCATCACGGCTCTCCTAGTCGATAAGTCATTTTGGCGTTCTTCGAGCAGGTGGAGACAACGCCAGAACTGGCCACTTACACGAACGGCGTAGAATAAGAAACAGATTCATTAAAAAATAACCATTTAAATGAATTATCCTGGAACGTCAACGATGCGTATACAATGCACCTGGACGCCGGAAGCTGGTGCATTCCCCGGGCTTCGTCGCCGTTTCCGGTGTGGGGCTGTTTTCGTACTGATTGGTTAATGGTATTTTTAGCTTGATCCTGTTTGGGACACTGGGATTATCTGGCAGATGAAGTCTCTTTTTATTGTTTGTTCGTCTGTTCGGCTTCTGTATTAGAATTTAATCTAAGCGTGAAATTAGACGCATGATATGTTACATCCTTGTGTCAAAGTGACGAGCGCAACGCGATGCGACTTGTGTTTGTTACCCATTTTAATCCTTCTGGAAATTAAATGATGCGCATCAAAATAAAAATGTTTGTATGTACGGCTCGGATTTACTTAACCCTCGTTAATCTGCGATTAAAACAAAAGACGGATACTGCTTCAAGGCTGCCTCCATTACTGTCGTAAATACCGATTCCTCGACAGCCTCAGATTAATCATTATAATTGTCTCCAATGAAAAATAGTTGAGCCTTAACAAGCGGATGGGCAAACAATTAACCGCAATTAAAAAATCCCGCGACAGTTGTCTACAATCCGTTGCCGGGTAGATTTACCCTCTCGATGGGCATAATAATATTTCAATTACATACTATGGTGCCGCTGCTTGGCACTTGCTGCTCACTCTGTTATGGGGGACTATGTTTGCGTCCGTAGGTGGACACCCTCAAAGTCCTACAGGTGTTCCTGGGTGGTGCGGAAGCAATATCCGAAGTAGCAGTAAAACTTGTGTCAAGTTTGTTCGGAGAAGTTCTAGAAATCTACCACCAAGCAGTGGTGCACTCGCGTTGCTGTGTTCCGTTCTCGGTGAAATTACAGTCATTTGAGGCGTAAGATTATCGTCAAACGTCACAGAGTGACGGGCGCAACGCGATGTTCTCATACTTCGTAGGGGATTGAATCTTATTTTTGTTGTTCAAGGTGACAGTAACCACTTAACATCAGGTGGGTCATCTGCTTAGTCGCATAAAAAATGCTTACACTTCTCAAGAGCGTCCACTATAATTCATGTATTTTGTCGAAAAACAATATTTTCGGTGATTATGGTTCCCTTTCGTCACAAAACGACGTGTTTTATACGTAAAACTGACGTCTTCGCACCACCCAGAGGGCACAGTGACTCTTAAAGGGTACTCATCTACAGCAGCAACCGGATTATGTAGCTGACTGATGGTAGCGCTACAGAACTCCTGACTAGACTGCCTGAAGACTGCCAGAACAGTCACACGTCACCTTGAAGTTTCTCCAAGATGTCGAGATGTAGATAGCCCAGATACAATGTATACTGTAGATGGAGCGTTTGTCCACGGCTGCGCGCGCATGTCGCTCGCGTGCAATAGCTTTTTTTCGCAATTTCGCTTACATTCGCAATGAGATAAGTACCGCTATTTTGTTTGGTCCAAGCTTTGAGATAGTATTTGCAATTATTAAACAGTGAATACAAATACTTACGAACTTCAATACGCCATAAAGCGAGACTACCTAAAACATCCTAAAATGGGATAATTGACTGATATATTTAAAAACAGACTTTTATATTTCCATCACATATTTTACGCCCTTATGCCTTAGGGGTGGAATTTCTTCATGATATTTTTATGGGATTATTGTGGTTAAGTGCATCAACTTGCTAAAATTGGGACCTATTTCAGTGCGTACACAATGGCTACGTATAGTTTATATTATATTTATTTTTCTATTTATGATCCATCCGAAACTGTTTTGAAGTTCTTTAGATCTTTTCCAACTACCAAATTTTAAACTTAACAAATAAGACTATCGAAAACATGAAAACTGAATGTAATTTGACATATCTGTGTGCATGTAATGTGCCTGGGGAGTTCCTGTGACACGTTATATACTCACGAATATGTTTACTTGTGTGTGTAAAATGTCCACTAAAAGAATAAATGAGTTTGACTTTGACTTCCTCATGAATTAAACGAAAAAATGTTCGGAAAGCACAAAATCTACATATGTATGAATACAGTTTTCAATTTTGATTTAAGCGCAAGTCTGTCCTTCCTAACTTGGAAAGAACAAAACATACTAGAATCATTTCATTTTCAAATAGATCGTTAGGCATTCTTGCTTTCTCAGCAGTATTCCGCTAAGCTCGCACATTGTACCACACAACTAAGATTTAATAGGTCCATTGAATCGTATTACAAATACCTATACTACAAACGCTTCGATTACGCAACTCTTAGCACTTTAATGAGGACTAATATATCTAATGGTCCATAAAGTAAGGGAAATGTATGTTTTGTTTTTGCTGTCTGGAGGCTGCTACTATTTATTGTTTGGATGTAGACTTCATAAGTTACGAGGAGTTGGTTGACTAGCTCACAGTTGCCTCTAGCGTAATATTTATAGGGAAGGGATTGCATGGAATCGAATATGCATCGATCGATTATATATTTATCCAAAATGAATATATAAATCGATTTGTCGAAATGCGGATTTACCTGGTTGCTTAATGCAGTGGACGACAGAGAGTAGTGGAAAAAAAAGGATGTCTTTGCCCTACAGTAGGACTCTATAGGCTAATAATAAATTGTCAAATAACGAAATTGTCCAAACGATTCTGACCAGATATTTTTATTAAGTAACAAATGTGCCGTGGCTGAAGTCGACCTGATGTCAAATGGTTATAACCATAACAACAGCAATACGACTCCGGTCCCCCTCCCCAAGACCCAAGTCGCATCCCGCTGCGTCTGTCGACCGAAACGGAGATTTACGTCTCATGCGTGATTTCACACCTCATATCACCATTAAATATCGTAAAAATGTTAATCAGCGTTGAATAAATCACCTTTGGAGAATCTACACCCTTTCTTCACACGCTTCCATATCTACGACACCATCTGAATAAAGGCACTGACACTTCTTGATTGTATTAAAAATAACTATACCACTTCCGTAGGAGTCGATTGGAATTTTTTTTTATGTTTGCATTTCGATTCATCGTCATTCATGAACGGAATTGTTTTATTTTTTATTTGAAGATGCTTTCAGATTAGTTTCAATTTTTTTTTATCATAATTGGTTGCTAGTTAAATCAAAAAAAGTGTAAAAAAAACGTCATCCAAGTAAACGAAAGCATATTTTGCTTTGCTGTAACTTTTTTCTCCGCCCGTCTTTTTATAATGATAGGTTGTACCCCTAAAGCCGAGAAATAATAGATGCAAGTATAGCGTAGGTTTTTTTCGATTTATAAATCATTCACTTGTGTTATTATTATTGTACATAAAGTATTATTTTATTTACACATGAAAATTAAAATTTTATATTCAAAATTATATTGTTATATTCAAAACATCATTGATTCATCTGAGCATAAAAATATTCAGTTCAGCACGCGATACGAATCGGTCCAACACTCCCATTGTCATGTTTATTGCATTCACCACAATTGTTGAATAGGTCAGGGGCCTTGCGCGCAAATGGCAGATATTAGCGGTAATTGAGTGTTTTATATTTCTGCTCACTGCTCGTGGATAAAGGTGCGCAGTGGTAGCAACGCACAGGTCCAAATGTACAGGAATAATGAAGCTATATAGATGACAAGAAGTATTAGAAATGAGCTGAGTTATGAGGTGGTGAGTTCATACGAGTTTATCGTAGGAATGTTTAGCTGAGAGAGACATAACCATTAGTGAATGACCTGTGGTCATTAAAGTAAGGTTCTGGAACGTGGTTAAATGAGACAATCGCTGCAAACATTGCTAGTCTTACCAAAACAGTCTTTAGAGTAATTCAAGAGATCACAAGAGCTATGGATGTGGATGGGTACGCGACACTGCATCGAAATCTCTGACGTTGGTCGGTGTTCTCGCCCTAACGGTGTTCAAATCGCACAATCGTGCTACCATCATGTAATCATCATTCTGATTTTCTGTTTCCCTTCTCCCCAGAACCTGGACAATTGGAAGTCCTCACGGCGGAAGCGAGTGGAACACATCATCGAGCGGTGCGTGGAGGTGCGCAAGATGGAGCAGGAGCCCAGCCAGCCGCGCGCCAAGTCCAAGACCTTCAATGAGATGCTGGAAGAACGGTGAGTGACCTTCTACAGTAGTCCAATAACATATATGACACTCATATGTGGTCCAATGCTACGTTTCAGTAGGTAGAGTCAACCAAAAGATGATTAAACGTTTCGAAATTAAAGAACAGTTCTATAATAACTAAGGTGTATATGGCATAACTAAAGAAGATTTAGGTTGAGTTTGCGTTAAAAAGACATTCTTATTGAAAAACCTTTAGTTACTATATTTTATGTACTAAGTATTAGATCTGATGATGAACAGATAGCAAAAAAGGCTTGCTGAGATCTTGTAAAACATACCTTTACATGCATAATCGTAGGTACCAGAGCTTCTAATCAAATTCGAGAGTGGTTCTGATGATGGTGAAAAATGTAAATAATGTCAATGTTTTAGTTGACGTCAGTTGCCCGGAAGGGGAAATAATGACTCCCAATGGTCTAGTTTCAACCTATTCACTCATTCGTTTCGTATTCGATAAGTTCAGTAGCTTACGTCATTCTATAAAAGTTTAATTTGTAATGTTGGTTAACAACAAGGGCGGTTGTGTAACCGAAGATTTGATTAAGAAATTGTATCGTTATAATGTTTAGATTTATTTGCATGGTACCATGATGCTGTGAGAGATAAAGTCTGTGATTAGTGACTTGCAATGGGAAATTATAGACTATGTTTGCCAACCCGATGACGAAAACTGGAGCGCAGGCGTCGCTATACAAATGATTTACCGCTTCCAAATTCAATTGATAATTCAAATGCATGCAAAAGTAAATTGATGGTATTGAAGAAAGCAGAAAAGCATTAATTTGTTCGATTATTAAGTTGGCACAGAATAAAAATAATATTAAAATGATCTTAACTTTGACATAAAGAAGTATTCCCGAATGAACTTACGGTGAATGTAGATGAGTATTGACGAGATCATTAAAGTATTGACACTTGATCAACTAAAGCATTTACTACGTTTTGTTACTAATTAATTCAGGCAGTAGTGATTACTGTCATTGCCTCATTCCCACAGTATAAAATGACGTAATTATTTTGACACATACACGTTATAAATGTTAGATTTAACATTTGTACCTTTTGGCACTCGTTTCATCTGAGATTTGACATTATTGTATACTAGAGACACACAAACACCTACACACAAATTTTGCCCCATTCGGACTGACCCAGTAAACGTCTTCGCTTCCCAAGAAGGATTCCTATCAAATAAACCATGGAGCCGTCGTCAACGTATTATATTAATATTTCAACTGTTCTACTTGTCAGTATTCATTTAAAATAAATATTAAAACTAATATAAACATTACCCATGCCACAACCCTGCCAGAGTCTCATACACAACGTATACCTTCAAACATTACTCATAAGCCACAACTCTGCCAGAGTCTGGTACGACGTATATCCTTCTCATACTGACACTGACATAAATAATATTCATTTATGTCACTGTCAGTATGTGCATACCATTTGAAAAGACGCTTCCTCTTGAGTGAATGATAATTTTGTATTTGTGTAAGCGCATGGTCTGTCGCACTGTTTGTGCCTCTATTCTATTTATTCTATTCATGAGCAGTCACGAGCTACGAGTTTGCAAAGAAAATAGTGCGCATCTTATTTACTATGCATCTTTTCTCCTGATAAATAAAGGAAACGAGCTAATGACACTGTCTTTGTAGATAAATAGTTTTCGTATTCTCCCTACTGGTACACTAACAATAATTTCCAATTGCAAAACAAATTCGTTCCGCGTTTTCTAGAATTAAAACATTCAAGTTTTAACTTTATTTAGCTATGTATGGAATCTAAATACCATTGCGCTACCGATCTACACGTGGTTGAAATTACGTTCACGGAAATTCAATGCACTGATTTGAACTTTCAACCTTATTAAAACAATTTTAAGGGTCAAATGGAAATCAACGAATGCATGTGAAGTAATTTAATGTCGACGAACTTACGACGCTACGTGTACAGTAGAGGATCTAAATTGCTATGGCTGTTGGTTCATATGTGTTGGTTTACTTGCGGTAGAGCGGTCAAGTTATCGATTCGAGACGCCGGTAATATTATATCGATGTCATTGACTTCGGTATCGATAATCGAGTAGTATACAGTGTGTGCTAGTGACAGTGCTGTGTCTATAAATCTCATACATGAAACATTGTGCACTGTTGCGGCAAGACTAATTAATAATTTCTTGGAATAGTTTTGTAATTTGTACAATTAAAAGCTAGAAAGAGCGTGGTGGGCCAGGGGCACAGGCGCCGACTTTTAATCTGAAGGTCGTTGGTTGAAACGCACACGTGCACCAATGAGTTTTTCACTTAAATTATGTGCGCAATACCGCGTCTCGAAACGGTGAAGGAAAACAACGTGAGGAAACCGGCATGTCTTAGAACCAAAAATTTTAAGACATTCGACATCTACCAATAAGGATTGGGCTCCCGTGGTAGATCAGAGGATCCCTATTTCCCTCGGTCACGCCATAACTTTTCATAACTTATAACTTAAACTTTTCTAATACTTTCTAGAAGGTAATTACGGAAATAATTAAGAAAATTGCCCGGTCATGCTCGGAAACCGGCGGGTAACCCCGAGGGGCGCAGCTAGTTTTATACAATAATAAAACAGCCTGTATTGTTTCACTCAATCAGTTATAAAGGCAGTTCGATTCCGTTATTGGATTGTATTCAGTAGTTAACAATTGTTTTACGTTTCACTAATGTTTTCACACATTTTACGATCTTGTGCGGTTCATTGTTGGAAATGCGTGTGGAATAAAAACTTGATAAAATCGTTAGGGGCAATACAAAGTCTTGTCGTAAACTCCTATGACATAGTGCATTATTTAGCTAGTGCCTTCGTAAAAACAGAATTATATTGCTAACAGAAATGCTGGTATTTAAGTAGGAAGTACCTGGGCGATCGAGCTAAGCTTGGGTCTCTTTTGTAAAATCGTGTTATATTGTATAAAAAAATACCAATCAAGTACCCCGAAAATTTACGAGATGGCGCTGTATTAAGCATTCAGCATTGTTTATTATAATAATTATTTATTCATATATTATACAATAAATAGACGTAAAAGCTGCCTGAAGGCCTCCGATGTGACTTATCGACTTGTAAA
Organism: Aplocera efformata; assembly: GCA_921293045.1. Taxonomy (NCBI): domain Eukaryota; kingdom Metazoa; phylum Arthropoda; class Insecta; order Lepidoptera; family Geometridae; genus Aplocera; species Aplocera efformata. The sequence goes on from OV121057.1 coordinate 9,515,357, forward strand.
GCAGGGACCGCCATTTTAACTTGCCCTCCGAAGCACGGAAGTTCAGTTCAAATGCCACTTAATAGTCACCCATCAAACTACTGACCGGGCGCAGAGTTTCTTAACTCAAATAATCTGTAAAGATCATCCAGGCAAGCTACGTTGCGAGAGCTTCTTTCAAAGAGAGAGAGAGAGAGAGAGAATAAGACTGTAAAACTTAGTGAAATATTTCATAAATAACCTAGCCCATATTAAGATGCCCTATATATATATTATATCGTAAATATCAGAAATTGATAATATACTACCTTTATATGGATTACTTTTGTTAAAATTTCTATTAATCGTAAAAATCTTCGTAAAAGAGTTCATCGACCAATCCGACTCTCCCAAAGGAAATCAAGTTTCGTGCAGTCGACACAGGTGTCTGCTACGTCCGTCTCACTCGGCGGCCGGACAACGACTGATCATGTTTCAATGTGCGTGCGCATGAATTGATTTCCATTTTGATATCAAGTTAGAAGTTTGAATCTGGCCTTTGATTTATGCCGAAACTCATTTCTTAGAAACCCTTATATTACCAGGTAAGCTTAACCGAACACTCGTGAAACAAGATGGTCTAATACATGAAAGCTGATTATGTTAATTACCCGAGTACGGCGAAGCAAAAGGAACGTTATGATTTTAACCGGTATGTATCCTCATAACTTCTAAACTATTTATCATAAATTGATAAATGACCGTTGGAAGCGTCTGGATTGTGCAAATCGTAATCTTAATTGATTTGCTTCTAATGTACTCTAGACTTTCATCGAAACAACCAAGGCCATTGAATTGGGTCCTTTTTACGGATATACGCGATATAATAATAGCCTAGTTTTAACCAACTTAGAAATAAGAGTGATTGTATTGTTGACGAATGCCTGAGTCGATTCTATTATGCAACGTCTGTCAGCGAGTTGTTACAATCGGGCCAAATTAATTACGATAACGCAATAATTATATTGGTTGTTGATTTAAATGTCCGTATCTAATTGGCGAATTTAATAATATTGCAAACAAGATGATGGAGCGATAGGTTTGTAATTGTATGTCTGTTTTTATTATGCAACCAGAGATTGGAGTCTATCGTTGAAGCACTTTCAGACATCTTGTGCTGGTGAAATTACATGTGCAAGGGACTTTCCATTTTCAATGTAAGATTCACGCAAAGGCCAGTACATAGCCAATGATAACATTGCATTACTGCTGCCAGGCAGAAATGGGTATGGTGGCAGCCCAAACCGGTTTCATTAGAAAAGCATTATGCGAAGATGGTTTTAGACCACTAAAACAATGCATTAGGCACAAAATGTATTTCTTTTTTAGCGTAGTAGAACACACCGGATATCCGCTTTTTAGTAAAGAAATGATCTGATCTAGCGGTTTTTCCAACCCTCTGCTTCATGGCAGGACTTGTCATATGATAAAAAAACATTCATACTCCTGCATTAGGATTCCCTGTATCACAGAAAGCATAGACAAACAAAGAAACACAAGGCAAACACCCGAGACCGGAAACAAACTTCGTGCTCACCATACAAAGTGTCTCCCGGCCGGGAATCGAACCCGGGACCCCTCGCTTTGAAGGCAGGGCCACTTCCAACTAACCCACGGAGCCGTATCGTAATCCTACGCATGTAACAGACACCGGCCGCGGTCGATGCTTTCGTTTGCCCTGCGCCTGCGCCGTGAAACCACATCCTTTCTATATGCGCTATACAATGCACGGGATAATGTATCTGTTTAGGAAGGTTATAGACTTACAATGTATTAAAACTGAGTTCACCTGGATACGCCAACGAATAGTTCCTAATAAGCCGCAGCTTTTTCTTAATCCAATATAATATCACACTAATATTATTAAGGCGAAAGTTGTAATGTATGCATTTAAGTTAGTAACTCCTTCACGCTCAAACGGCTCAACGGATTTGGATGAAATTTAGTAACGAGATAGCTTAAATCCTGGATTTAACACATAGGAATAGTACAGGATAGCCGACCGTGGGTCATACCGCGGGGCGCAGTTAGTAGAATAATGTAGACAACATAAAATACACAGAAAATATATTTCTTTCTTTCTTTCAAAAACGCCAATGAACAGGACCAATGAGTGCCCAATAGGCAAGCTTTCTACTTTTACCCGACCCGACGGTGGTAGTACCTACTCCCCCGGACGAGTTTGGTATAAGTTATATTGCTAGACCCGAGAACAAACTTCATGCTCACCACACAAAGTGTGCCCCGGCCGGGAATCGAACCCGGGACCCCTCGCTTCGAAGGCAGGGCTACTACCAACTAAGCCACGGAGCCGTCAAAGGATTCTGAGGGTACTCAACAGAGATCGCTAAAATACTACCAACTTGTTTCAAAGACATTCGAAAAACAAAATCTGACAGTGACATTAGCAAATTCAAAATTAGAACATTTTTATCCAGACAGTGGCGCCAATGTTTCCAGTGATTCCCCCTGCTAAATTTAATGAGATCTCCGTTCACTTCTAGAAATGGAACTGGCCAATATGCTTATCTCGGTGAAACTCGTTTGGTCCACAGATAATCCTATATCTGGATATCCGCCGACAAGGTGTATTGAATATTATTAATATTCATTACAAGTAAAAGTTGTGTTTTGCTGTATTTACAATACTACGTATACCAGGTTTGATTTATGCTGCATACCGTTCTTGTCGGAGCCGGATCAATACGACTTGTTGTTAAAACAAAATATGTCATACAAGTGAACGAAATTGCGTATTGCTTTCCTGTGACTGTTCTTCACGCATTGTACACCGATTTGGATGTTTCTTCTATTAAATGGTAGGCGAGAAAAAAGTCAGTCTTTTGATTATTTTAGTTATCAAAGTGATGAAACAAGTTTGAGAACACATCGCGCTGTCAAACTAAACTTCTAAAATAATAAAGGTCTACGTTCTTTCGATCTCCTTATTCGATGGCCAGACAGGTTTTTTATTTGGTCTGTCTACCGCGCATCGTTTCCCCAGTCACGGGTGTATGAGCACCCTCTGTCCTCCATGAGACCGCTCCGTCTGGCCGTGTGCCACAACTGGGTCATCGTATCATTGTATTGATTGCATCTACTTACGCAACACTTTGTTTACTAGATGACTCATCTCTGTGAATATGGACAAGAGCACATCTTTGAGCATTTTTTGCTTGTTTTTACAAGAACGTTGACAGGTTCTGTGTAACATTATATCTACGTTCCGTGGCTCCGTGGCTTAGTTGGTAGTAGCCCTGCCTTCGAAGCGAGGGGCCCGGGTTCGATTCCCGGCCGGGGCATACTTTGTGTGGTGGGCATGAAGTTTGTTCTCGGGTCTTGGGTGTTTGTCTTGTGTTTCTGTGTTTGTCAATACCATCTGCGACACAGGGAATTCTAGTGCAGAGGTATGAGTGTGTAAACGTTATAGTTATCTTTATTTACCTTAGGAACTTGAACTCTTGGCGACATCATAACGCTAAGGCAAAAGGTATACATTGGCTAAGAAGTTCTTAGCCATGTTCTATAGAAATCGGTGGGAATGTCTCCACGGCTTTTAATACTTTAAAAATATAAGTACATAAATATAAAAAGATTTAGGTCAAAAAACATTCTTGTTCCAAACTTATTGCCCAGCATTGGCAAAAAGGAAATTCAACAGAAAAATTGTGATACATTTAGCATTTTCAACAGACTTTCAGGGGAGATTGTCAGATTGGTCCCATAGAAATTTGATTAACATCGGTTCAATAGTTTGGTAGTTAAATCAAAATAAGCAGAAAAAATATGTCAAACGAAATTGCATATTTTACTCTCCTGTGGCTTTTTTCTTCACCCGGTGTATACCGATAAGGATTTTCTTTTTAAAAATGTTAGGGTGTACCTTAGGGCGAGAAATAAGGGATGAAAGAGAAAAGAAAGAAAGAAAAAGAAAACGTTTACACACTCATACCTCTGCACTAGGATTCCCTGTGTCGCAGATGGCATGGACAAACACAGAAACACAAGACAAACACCCAAGACCCGAGAACAAACTTCATGCTAACCACACAAAGTATGCCCCGGCCGGGAATCGAACCCGGGACCCCTCGCTTCGAAGGCAGGGCTACCACCAACTAAGCCACGGAGCCGTCCACGGAGTTGATAAGGGTTTTTTTAATTTTTAAAGCTATCACTCGTGGAGTTAATGATGAACAGAGGATCCGGTCGCGTGACCTGAAGTCCATTATTTTTCAACGTTTCATTAGTTTCGTCACATTTATTGTTAAAGTACCTAATTTGTTAATAAACTACGTCTGTTACACAGTCCATCGAATTTACGTCTACCATCAAGGCAATTGCATTAACTTTTGCAATAGCAGCCTGCCGTCCACAATCTTCATAATATCATAATCGAACTTCATAAATTACAGTCAATTTCAACTGATGAAACCACGCTCCGCTGATTACTATTTCTAGAATCATCTAATTCTGATATTTCCCCAAGTGCAGATAATTCTTACGTATGCTAGTACATGTACAATCAGCCACACCTACTTGTGTTGCCGAGGACGCCTGTTGTTTTATTGCGAGCTGGTGAAATTACTTTCTTCATTATCTGTTTGATAGGATTCAAACATAGGTACATATAATATATTTTGATGGCATTTCATGTCATATGACTAGCCTCACTGGTCGGTAGTAGATCTGCCTTGTGTGCATACAGTGTGACGATAGATGTTTGTTCTGTCTGGGTATAAATACATTTATACCCAGACAGATAAGTATTGTATCTGTTAGTAATCTATGTAACAGAGTACCTTCTGTTTGACTGATTTAAGTGATTGAAATTAAATGATTTTTCATGTCATGTCTACGAACTAGTTTTGTTTCTAAATTGTCTTAGTCAATTTCCGATTGGGTTTTGTGGATGGATTCTCAATAGCCATTATCTTTCAGTTATTTTGCATTTTACTACTATTCTGAGTAGACGGCTCCGTGGCTTAATTGGTCGATAAATCGAACCCGAGGCCCCTCTCTTCGGGTTGCCTCGGGTTACATATCCGGCCGGGACATACTTTGTGTGGTGAGCATGAAGTTTGTTCTCTGGTCTTGGGTTTTAGGTATTGTGTTTTTGTCTCGGTATAACAAAATTCAGGTCTAAGCGCCATCGCAGTTTGATCATTCTTTCATATAATTACATCGCGAACTTTAGATTAATGAACGAATTTGTTAGTTGTTGAAAAGTTGTTATGTTTAATATCGATAACATTTATATGAGATATCGGTTCATTAGACTTGCCTTAGTATATGTTCTTCACGCAGTATAAACAAGCGTTCAACAAACTCAAAATAAAAGTAGAAAGAAGCAGTTGTTACAATTGGATTATGAAATGGACTGAAGTCGTGATTGAGATGACACGATTGCAATTATCAAGATGGCCCACAAAGCGAATATTATCTGATACACTGTAATACAAAGTTGTATTACGACTCGCTCCGTTGCTAAACCCCATTGAGTGGAGGGAATGTGACAAATTGATAACATTTGCACTGCCATTTTGAGGTTATTATTGTAAATCTATTGTTTAATATTAGTGGTATGTTTTGAGAGCGTGGGCAGGGGCATAGATGCCGACTTTCAATCTGAAGGTCGCTGCACCCAGAAGTGAACCAATGAGTTTTTTCACTTGAAAAATTTATGTGCGCAATACCACGTTCTCGAAACGGTGAAGGAAAACATCGTGAAGAAACCGACATGTCTTAGAACCATAAATTCGGAGACATGTGACATCTACCAATCCGGATTGGGCACCCGTGGTAGATCAAAGCCCATTCACTCCCAATTGTTAAGAGTAGGCCGGTGTCCCTGCAGTGGGAACATTGGGATGAAATTATGTGTTTAAATAGGGTTCTGCTTAAACACAAGTTTACCTGTATATTTCATTTCTGATAAAAACACATATGTTTACAAAAAGACGTGTTTTATAATAAACTATGCTGAAAATTGAATAAAGCGCCATCTCGTAATTTTTTGAGGTACTTGATTGGTTTCTAATCAAACCTTCCTTATCTTGGAAGTGTTTTAATTGTAAATAAACTATAAAAAACGCATGTAGGAAACTGTCGGACATATTTTTATCCGCTCCATTTAGGCAGAGATATACATACAGACGTACATATGTACATATTATATACAAATTTTATGTATGTTTAATAACAATGGGGTTCGATGTTGGTTGAATCCTTAGCTAATGAATGAAGCAATACAACTTGTGCTGAGTTCTTCCGGGGAAGTACTGCCATTTGTATTCCGGTTCCGGTTGTGGGTGAGGGTGGAATAACAGATGCGTGAGACGCTACATCCCCGTCTCGGGTGACGGGCGCATCGGAATGCGACTTGGGTCTTCATATACACAGGTCGGGAGGACCTTAGTCGCGTCACTGTTGAGGAAACCTTTTAACATGTGGTGGGCAACATCTCGTTTGGTCACATTTTTGTTACATAAAATAAAATGTATGACTGAAAGATTTTGTAAACTGCTAATTACCCGTGAGCAGTCAGTTACCAAAACTATACCTAACGACTGCTCATGCCAAGCTGTCGAGTGCCGTTAAGTACTAATTACTATATTTAAATTAATTAGATAGTTTTATGTTAACTGCCCACAGGAAATTAAAGATACTTGCTTCCTGTATTCTACTAAACCCGTAAGTCAGAGTTTTATATCTATTGGACGGGGTAATAGTAGTGGTTAGTGCTTTTGTTAATGGCTCAGTTACCTATGAAACTTATTTTAAGTATGTATGTGAATTACGGAGCAGTAACTCAACTGTGATGATTGGTTGAATGAGGGGTCCATGATCTATGTGAAAAAAGATGGGGCGAGCTGACAGCCCACCTAATGTTAAGTGGTTACTATCGCCCATATCAACATCGGTACGAAATACAGTTATTAACTAGTTCTGAAATCAAAGGCTTCAATATATTCTTTGTATCCTTATTCTATGACAATAAAAAATATTATTATAGTTATTATTATAATTCCTCGCGAACGCGGGAAACAACCAGTTTATTAATAATGACGCATGATCTAAAAGATTATTTTCTTTAATATTTATTTTTAGAGAATTCGACGGCTCCGTGGCTTAGTTGGTAGTAGCCCTGCCTTCGAAGCGAGGGGTCCCGGGTTCGATTCCCGGCCGGGGCACACTTTGTGTGGTGAGCATGAAGTTTGTTCTCGAGTCTTGGGTGTTTGTCTTGTGTTTCTGTATTTGTCCATGCCATCTGCGACACAGGGAATCCTAGTGCAGAGGTATGAGTGTGTAAACGTTTAAAAAAAAAAAAAAAAATTCAATGGAATTAAAGAATTATGATTTTGGCAGGATGTATGGACCAAGAATAAGTGAATTATTAAAATATATAATAAACCGGCATCCAATACTATCCTTCCTTATTTTTATCCCTTTGGGATAATTCATAATAAAATCCCAATCAGCCACAATTGCAAGATATCGCATAAATAACAACCAAAAAAGTAAGTAAAAAGTAACTGGCAAGTTAATAACCTCTTCCTATTTTGAAGTATGTCAAATCACATCGAGAAAAAACCTAAACTTATGCAATAAGTTCAAAACATGTCTAAATAAACAATCAAATAGAAAGCTGCGATCACTTGTCAGTCTAATGCCCATCTGCCCGTCTGTCTGTCTGTCTGTCTCGGACAGGTAAACTGTTGCCATTTGCACGAACTTCTAGGAAAAAGTCTTGAGGTGCCTTGATAGGCACAAAGTTACCGCAATTTCCCTTTCTGTCTTGATTTTCAATTGACATTGAAATGTTATACGCTGCTTTTATTTTAGAATAAAATATCTTTACTATGATTTCCGCCATATTGTATAGACTAGTATTGCCCCGCGGTTTCAAACGTATGCCTTAAAGAAATTGATCCTCATGAATGTGGCTATCATACAATACATAAAAATATTTTTTTAAATCCAACATGTAGTTCCAGGGATTAGAGCGTTCAAACAAACAAATAAACTCTTCAACTTTATTGTATTAATATATATTATAGTATAGATTAATATAATATAAGTTTAGTCCTGATTTCTGCTGAGGTTATGAATTCGGTTGTATGTTTTACGCGATAACTTTTAATAAATAGGGAATGATGGCATTGGTCTATCGGCGGCGCGAAAATCAAAACTATTATATCTGCGAGGCGTAACGCAGATAGCTTTCTACCGCGCACCGTAATGATGGTGGTGGTCCCTGTACTGTAATCACCACGTCTGATAACACAGGCAGCCCCTGCCCTGCTTCCTGCTTGTAAACTTATATTTATGCCTGTACTTATTGAGTTCACTCACTCACTTCGGGAATCTCTATCCTGTCAAGGCTTAACATGCAGTCATTTTATTGGTAACTAAATATATTTTGAAAATATTCATTTCATTACATACCTAGGTGAAAAATCAAAATAGAACCCACTTAAAACCATGACAAAAATCTTGAAACCCTTTGAATTCGTAAAAATATTTCACGGATAACAATAATTTTTAAATAAATTTGTACCTAAATGATCACGCGGTCTTATTGTTAATATCGCGCCTATTCAAACCCTATTATACCATTGAGAAGATCAATCTAGTGCATTGATGATAGCCAAGTTTGCGAACGGCAATGTGATCCTGATCCACGACCAGCATTCAAGAATAAGAATAAGAATATATTTTATTGTTAAACTGTGTATATAAAGATCTTACAAGTAATGGTTTATGAAACAACAGTTTGTCCTCTCGGACGTACAATAGATCAAACTCCAAACAAAAAATTATGAGCTAACTTGTGTTAACTATTCATTAAGCTATCACGATATCACCATTGAAGTGTTGTACAGTCAAACGCCACATTATCTAATGTGCTAATGACACAGAATAGAGGCAGGTTGCATGCGTTATTTTTTCCCACCGCGTTACATAATGGCTCCACATCACGTACCTACAATTTATGGGTTACTACATGGCAGTTCTTACGTGTCATTCCTGTAGCCAATCTATGTCGGATTGCTGAGAATGGCTCTTTCATTCTGTCCATGGCTGCTGCAGAAATATCATATAGTAATCATCTTTATCACCATCATTTGGCTTTTGCATCTCTAAAATAGTTTAGGCGTTGGATTAGGAATGTACCCACAGTCTGATAGAAAAGGCCTTTTGGGAATCACTTCGTTGTCCGTCTGTCTAGATGTAAAGACCCTCTCGGAACCGCGTGGAGTTATCAAGTTGAAATTAATATCAATACTCAGGTCTACAATCCCTAGGAGCAGTGAACAAATCAAACTTCTAAGTCAACGCAATCAAACATACGGCCGTTTATGCGACATATTTTGACGCTCGCTAAAAAAAATATTTTACATATTTCATGTTTCTAGGTCAACGGGAAGTATAATAAGGGTTGACCTAGAAACATGAAATTTGAAAAATATCATGAAAAAACCTACAATTTACAAATTCGTGCGGAACCCTCGATGCGCGAGTCCGATTCGCACTTGACCGGTTTTTTTAATCCGTGTGCTTTGAGATTGGAGAGTAAAAAGTTTTTTTTCGTTTAGCTTAGTGCACCAACTACGATTTTTCTAAGCTGTGCGTGTTATATCACACCATGCGATTGTTTCCCATAAAGGGGTATGACTTTATAAGGACTATACGGAGGACAGGCATTAAGACGTAGAGAATTCTAGGAATGTTTTGGGGGTAGATTTTAATTTTTTGTGAATTGCAACCACAATAACTAGGCAACGCATCTGCAGACCAGGGGTTGCAAATGTCCATAGGCGACAATAACCACTTAACATCAGGTGGACCGTTTGGTTGTTTGCCTAACTATAACATCAAAAAAAACACTTCTCAGTTTTTTCCCAGCGTCTCATGTTGACTTAACCGCGGGGCGCTAGTTATACACGAGTATTGTATATAATTCTAGTTAGTACAATCTGACAATATAATGTGATAGCTAATGTGTAAATGTCTGAAGGACCGTATTTATCATCACATCTTTGATTCCCGTCATTATTTTTATCCCAGAACCGGCTGCAACGCAAATAGCGAGAACCACCCATTAATTTATTTGTTACCTTTTAAATGGTTCAGTAAAACATTACACTTGGCGTGTCAAAGTAATATCAGTGGCAACGCCAGTAGCCAACTCATTATGTGTCCACACCAATCGAACGAACCGGCGAACGAACGTTTATTGACTTCCGACTCAATGAGACGGAGGTGGATAATGATTATTAGTTTATACGAAATAAAGTGGGACAAACACATGGTAAAAAGTAAACCTCAGCAATAGCAACAGACTTGGTTACGTACGCGAAGGAACATAATATAAGTAGTCGGTTTTTTTACGGTTTAAGATATTTAATTTCTATAAAAAAATTTGCTTATAGAGAAATAACATGTGAATATAAAAAATGTGTGTCGTTAGCGTAGTTACTAGCTAAAACGTAAATTAAAAAAGTTCCACTTAAAATCTCGCAAAACTGATGATAGCTCAGATAGATCATTTGTCAATTTATGATATGTAAGAAGCTATGCGGAAACGGATGAACATACCTACATACAATGGGCTAAAATCATAACTTCGCTTTTGGCTTAGCGCTGATCGGCTAAAAAAATAATTTACAATATAATAACTTAACGTACATAATAATAAGATCAAGTTCCCGAGCTAAACCACAAAGATTTCTGCTAGGTTTTTTTTTTTTATAATTGTTCCCTGTGTTTTATAAAATATGTATTGCACGATTCTCATTATTTCGCTCAGTTGGTATTTGCAGCATTTTGTATATCCAGCTAATTTACCACTTTTCCGAGAATTTTAATACGGTGCGTAATTATTACAATTGCTAGGTAAGTGTGCAATGTTCTAACTGGAAATGAAATACATTCAATTCTGGGTTTACATAACGCCTTGGATAGTTAAACAGGTACAGGTACAGGTACTTAAAGAACGGGGTTTTTAGATACACATTCTTAACTTCCACGTAAACTTAATAAAGAAGACTATCAAAAAAAATATGAAAGTCGACTGTGTGCATAAAATGTGACACATTACATGCAGAAGAAAAAAAAGTAATATAAAAGATCGCTAACAAATTCATACCCTGCACTAGGATTCCCTGAGTCGCAAGTGGCATGGACAAACAGAAACACAAGACAAGACCCGAAAACACCACACAGTGTGGCCCGGCCAGGAACCGAACCCGGGACCCCTTGATCGAAGTCTGGCCTACCAAGCTATAGTGGCGTCGGATATGTTAACTTGTGCGTTTAAGTTTTGACGCGTTCAAACAATACTAATTTGTCTCAAATAATGCGACATTTAAAACAATGTAACAATACCTACATCTTTTTCCTGAGACTACTAAGAGTTACTAAGAGTTCTTTATGTTCCTAAGGTAACTATAACTGAATTCCTAAACCGGTTAACCAGGTTTTTTTTTAAATTATTTGTAAGTTTGTACACCATATACAACATAGACCGATATGTCGACAGCTCTTCCCCTCACAAATATAAAGTGGACCACCTCAATGCAACTGCAATTTAGATAATTGGAGCCAATAATGACCTCAGAATCATAAATCATATATTGCCAATACTGACCTTCAACTGAAGCGGCCAGTTCTGATCGATATGCTTTAGCGTAGGTGTTCACTTGCGCTGCTCATCGCGTCATTGGATGACGTCACTGCTAATTTTGGTTTATGGATTCTCCAACATGTTTGCGGATCCTGTTTGATCTAAACATCCGTTGTACCATCAACAATTAAAAAATCTATAGCGCATTGTTTAGGTCAATTATGAATTGGTCAAGTTTGTCAATTGGTCAACCTTACACAAAGACTAGAAAACAAGAAATTATTATAATCAAAAACAAAATGCTCGTGAAAAATTCCAAATTACGTGTAAACATATAAGTTGTATATATCTTTGATAGCCATATTTAGAACTCTGTACATTTGAAGACATAATATGGCGTCAAAATAGGCCATTATAATTTTGATATAACCAGTTTCACTTTCACAATTAAGATGAATCTAACGACACTTCTCAAGGTAAAATCCATCCATCCATCAAGCTACAGACGTTTCAAAAGTTACATACACTTTTGACACTTTTATTCTACATACATACATACAATTGAAAAAGTAACCCTTAGTAATACTCCTTCAAGTATAGTCAATGATTATATAATATCTTTGAGCGCAGTCGAGTAATAAGCACCACATATAACACCACATAACCAAAAGGTCTGTACATCTCTTCCTATAAATATATTATAACTAGGATAGTTATTGTTATGTATTGTTACTTAAAAAAATGTAAATGTTTGTTTAAAATTGTTTGTAAATAGATATGCAGGTTCGAGGTTATGATCGTTATAATGCTATTAATTAAAGGTACTATACATATCCATTTATCATTTCTTTCGATCGTATATTTTTATTGTTCCATGTGTGTCTGTACCACTGGACTGTGGTGTTCTTAACTGTTGTAACCTTGATTCGCCTCTACTAATATTATTGCCAAACCACTTACCCACGTAGCCATTAATCTGTTACATATTCTTTTATTATCCACTCAATTTTATTACCGTAATAACATTAAACTTTTCCAGCACATGCCAGTACGAGCGCCTTGTTGCCTTACCGTTATCACAGAATAAATCAATGGTATTATCGTAAAGAAGACTCACTTCAATTATACTACGCATGAATCTGTGGGATATGAATTAGATATTGGCTTACGTGAAACATCTCTTATCGGATGGATGAAACTTGACATGACGCCGGGACGCGGCGACTCGTCACAGCGTTAGCTATTTTGGATCTAGAGCCAGCGCGATAATGCCTATTTCATATACCTATAGTTGACACGGATGTGTTCAAGTGAGATAGGCCTGCCGTTATCGCAGTCACGAATGTTCTAGGTTCTAGTTTGTTGTCAATCAAATATTGACAATTGCATCTGGAGATATCTGCCCTATCGTTATCTATGAAAGTCTATTCACCGTATTCTTGATAAATGTTATCTTCCTCCACTTCAGCGTGGAATGCGTGCATTTTGAAATCGGTATTAGCGTTATCACAATGATTAATCGCTGCAACATCCAAAACTTCACGTATTGTGTCATCGTATGAACAAAACTTTATATCGTATGTCTCCGCGTGGGTTTGATGTACGACCAGACTTTATGCTCGAACCACGTGTAACTCCTACGTCTGTACATTGTATATGTGATGTAAAACCACCGTTACATTGTGAAATACTTATAATTAAACTAACACCCATGCCATTACAAAAACCCGCATTACCATCAAGGTTCCAATTGCAATTCGCTTTGTACTTCACTGTACATAATCGATTCTACCATCACTAAAATTTAAATTGGTATTATATGAAATTGACGTTACGATACAATATGTTTTATTGGTCATTATGTACCTTTGATATTATAAATTGCAACGGGTATCACTATTGTGGTCATTCATTTGGCCTTTCTATAGGTTATAATGGACATTTAATAATGGAAATGTGTGGAGTCCTCTTGACCTTAACACTTAAGTCAAGTTAACATAGCCTTTGTTTTCAAAATCACATTCATCAATATTATAAATTAATGATTTGAATTCAATACCTATCATCGCAGACATCTGTCTGCATCGATATATTTATTTGTAATAATATTTTGTAATTTTATTTGCTATATGTATTTGCCCTGAATCGAATACCTATTTTTTTCCTCTGTATATACGAGTAATAATATATTTAAACCGTTCTATTAATATCTATAACGCCTGTTCCAAGCTTGTTTTCTAGTCACCCACTATGTACTCGTATCTCATTACAACCTGCAAGTGGACCAGTTCTCATATGATATTGTCTTCGTACTTGCGTAATACCAGGACACAGAAAATCATAAATGCCGCTTACCGTAGAAGTATTATAGCTATTTGTTTTCACTATGCATATATCTATTATTATTCTCATGATAAACATGAGAATAATAATAGATACATCATTCATGTACATACATTAATCATGGCTCTTTCAATTTATATAAAATTTGAGGGTCTTTCAATTTTGTCAATTCGATCTGATATTCTATTTTTGCGAATGTTATGATCCGGATCAAATTGAAAAAATTGAGCTATTTTGTTAATCTTGATAGCACAAGAAAATTCTGTGTGTGTTTAACGTTATCATTATCATTAATCTGTTTGTCATCGTGATTTGCACATTTCAAAGATTAGTATCTACAAAGCGTCTCTCGTATTTTCTTAGTCCATTTGTCTTTATATGATATACATCCATCTCCTTTAAGACCCTGAGCTATTAACATCTTCATCAGTTAGAGTAATTAAAAGCTCCAAGTTAAGACCTTGATACTCCACTATCCTTGAGATATGTAGCAGAATTAAAAGCACTTGTCCCATTAGTGGCATGAATAATGGATCAGGTGACAAGAAACAAAGATGTCTACTGGGACTGATTGCTCCGGTTGGGTCAAGACTTCTAACTGGCTTTCGACTGGTTTGCATATATTGCTGTGCATCGCTAGTGTGGGAAAACTGTCGATAGTTTTCCGAATGCTTATTAATCAGCATATTTGGTGTTTAATAAACATGACAACCACTCCTGGTTGGGGGATAAAGTGTAAAGGAGCGTTTGCGATTAGCCAGCTAAAGATCTCCGGCAAGGTTATATATAAAATGTGTCTACGTACTATTTGCTATCAGATTGTTAGGTGACATAACCTCTAACAACTTATAGTTAAAATTCTTTGCTTGCTTATCTTTATTACTAATATTTGGCGAAAGAGGGCAAAAGAAATATACAGTGATAGTGCAAGTGATAATGGTGGAACTGCTACACCAATGTTGTCAACATGCTATTGTGTCATATTCAGTTGACGTCATTAGTTTTATATCTTCTTTGAATCACATCAACTATGCGAAATAAGATCGATTTGCTTTATTTTTATTAATTCGCCATTCAAAATTTAAAATTCCTGGCCGTTAGCGTATCAACTTATCAATACAATTTTAAAAACTACTGATAAACTAAACATCCTTGAAACTTTAATTGAATTGACTTACATAAATCTTAAATCATAAGGTTGATTTTTTCCTGATTTCTTTAGCAAAAGTCACTTTCAAACAAGTTATTTTACCCTTCACCAAACCATAACCTCAAAATGACTGGCTCTCCTCCTGACTGGTTGCAATGATCTTAGCACAACTTTATATATGATCATCAAATGGCCAGTAGCTACTATCGACCGATGTACTGGACTATCATTCCCCGAAGTAGCTGTCATGCGCGGTGTTGGCAATGTGTGCAAAAAGCGGCGCTTCCCGTCTCGCGGGCGCGAGGCATGCTGCCCTTTACGTCGCAAGCTGTTTGAAAGCTACGCCCGCAGCTCATAGCATAGTGGTCAACACAATATCCTAATGTGAACTTATTACAATCTTAGAACCTACAAAGTCTAATTCAATGCGATGCGACTTGGGTCTTCCCACACTTTAGTATTGTTGTTTTTGGGTGGCGGTAACCGCGTAATATCTAGTCGTCTGCTCATCTCGTAATACAGATTTTTCCTCTCAAATCTCATGCCTCATCTCATAAGTATACCTGTGATCATATGATCACGGGCATACTTATTGCTGAATGTGACTTAGCGGATTGGGGTCTATCGTTGTAGCTTTGCCTACCCAATGTAGCAAATGACTTTTCCTTGTTTCGAATTCGAAAGGCTACATCGACCACGTGTGCGAACTCATTCAATATTCCAACAAGTGAGTGTTTTATAATGTAATTAACTAACTTCAATACTTTTATCCCCTACTTTTAATATTTAGGGGTGATGTTAGTGGCATTGAATTTCTATGGGACCACCTCTAAAGATCAACTTATCAAATAAAAGAAGAATCATCCAATTCTATCCACAAGTGGAGAAGATATACAGTAAAAAACAAATAGTAGAACTGAGAATCTTCTTTTTGAGATCAATGTAAAAAACGCTAAAAAGAACGCTATATTTATAATACTCTTGGTTCTCTCAGCCTGCATCTTATCTAGAATTTTACCGTAGATTTCTCGGTAGTGCTCGCTTTGCTTATATTATTGGCGCTCATTTGCACTCAGTCCTGTCAGTCAGTATTCATTGTTATGCATTCTGTTATGACACGCAGCTGATTGCTGTGGCTGATCACTATAATCCCCCCCCCCTCCTCTAGCCTAGTGGTATGCACAGTTTCGTGCTAAAATCCACGATTCGTGCATTTACTTAATTCCGTGCTCGTTAACGTTATAGTCCTTATCTCATTGTAAAGCAACATAACTACGTGCGTATTGGAATTGTAAATTGTTGTGATGTGTTTATGATTGCTTTGAATAACTTAATTCAATATTCTTGCTTCGTGATTATGAACTGTAAATTACGATACGAGTAATACTTCAATAGTATTTAGTCTCTTAGGGTTTTCACGTGTTTCGTGTATATTAGTGATATACATAATTTAACTAAAACATTTTTTTAAACTCAAACTTATTTTATCGTTTAGATCTCAAATATCTTTTGGACACGTCAAAATTTACCTACACAAGTAAACATACTTATGAGTAAACAACGTGTCAGAGGAGCTCCTTAGGCACAAGGAAATGTTAGATAACAGTCAGTTTTCATGTTTTAGCAAAAATAAGCATAGCTTGTACTATGAGAATCAGATTACTAATAGAATACTTCTGGAATAAAATACTTACATCTTCTTCTTCTAGAATACTTCTTACTTCTTACGTTTCTTCTACTTCTTTTTTAATACTTGCATAGTATACATATAAACACCTAGACATGAAGCGAACATCTACATTATGTTCGTCTGTCCGGGGATGGAATCGAACCCTAAAGGCAGCATGCAGAGCTACTACCAACTGAGCTGTGAGGTCAGTCAATGTTAAGTTTTCATAATAATTATTAAATTGCTTTAAGTGATCCGATCTATTGATCTATTGATCTAATGATCCATTTAAAAGTAATCATTTTAAAGTTGTATTACCTTTGTAGGCCAAGATATTCCGAGAAGGAACTCTAAAAGAGGTTCACCTCCCATTAATAAGTAAGTAATTCTTGAATAAGCTTCATTGGTAGATGATCACACGGTACTTCGCCCCGCCAATGGCGAAGATTGGCCATCTATTAGCCCTAATGACCAACTGTTCTATGGAAATGCCAACGACATAGTGGCAACACTGTATTTTGTAGCACCTTGGATTCAATGTTGGAATACACTGTTAGGTTTTTTTGTTCATTATATGCCATTTACCCGTTTTTTTTAACGATAAGACTTCCATATTTATAGTCTTACTTTCCATTTTATATTTAAGGACTTGGATTTATTGCTTCTTAAAAGTCCTTGCCTGTTATTTATAAAAAAACTCGTGACATAAATAAATCCTAATAACATAAAAATACATACATAAACATAGATATCATAAAAAATACCTTATTCCATTTTATACATCTTTATGTGTATGTACAAAATTGCATTGCCTAGGTTAAGAAATGTCTGCATATTTATTATAAATTAACTCGTATGTGTATGGACCAATAAATAAATTAAGCCTACGTATTTCGACGGCTCCGTACTTATGTTAGGAACCTTGTCTTCGGAGCTAAGAGTACAAGGTATTACCCGGCGGGGGACAAACTTTACGTGATAAGCGCGTTAACGTCACAAGTTAGTATGTGTACATACCACCTGCGACACAGGGAGTTGGTGCGTAAACCCTAAAAGTTCTATATACTATACAAATACTCATAACCAGTAGGATTTCATTACCAGTAATCAAAAAGAAAACAATAAAGAAAGTATCACGGATAAAAATAAAATGGTAGATTACGATAAAGACACCAATGGACAAGTTGGTAGATATACAACTGTCTTATCATAACATAATATGCAAGCATATTGACAAGATGACAGATCGCTAATTCGTACAACCACCAAGACAAGTTTTCACTTTCTACGTTATATAATCGATGATTTGCATACAGTTTTTATATTGTGCGACATTCACCTTGACTTGACGTGGGAACCAGCTGCTTTCCAAAACTGATAATGAACTATCGACGCGATTATACGCTTCGAATCTTTATTGGTTTCCTATAGTAATATATTAAAATTATTGATTTCCGATATACGAAAGTCTACGATATTAATAAAACTAGATACTACCTGCCAGGGCGTGGTTCGCTAGTTAATAGCTAATAAACTCTTAGCTATGAAGTGCATGCACACAATTTGTAATATTAATCAATCATTTATTTAATTTTTACAAGTCGCCAAAAGTCCCCGTCTCAGACTGACGGGTACAAATTAGTTCGCCAGGAGTCTTCGCAATTCTGTCTAGTGTTTTTGTGCTAAACAAAGAAATTGTACATATCCTAATAGCCTGGGAATGTGTAGAAGTAATTTTCGCAGGAATCGAACCCGGGACCTCGCTCGTGCGCCGGATCACGAGTAAATTACCTCACGACCTTCGGGTAACGCAGTTGAAAGGGAATTTGTTAGGAATGCAGGCAGTCGGGAAACTTACACATACTCGTGCTTGAAATTTTTTGTTCAATTCCTTCCCCTTTGTTAAGAACTTTGTAGTACCGAACTAACTTCTATTGTTACCTGATTATATTATTTATATATATTATCATATCTACCATGGGGACCCAATCCGGATTGGTAGTTGAGAGCTGTGTCATACATGTGACAATTTCTTGTCGATCGGTTCGATGTCGGTTTCCTCACGATTTTTTTCGTTTACCGTTCATTAAAAATTTTTTCACTTGTGTAACAGAATTTTCAAGGAAGACTTCTTAGTGCCACATAATTTGAACCATCAACCCTTTAAAGTCGGCGTTTGTTCCACTGTTCTGACCAAGTTGTAAACCACAACTTGAAACTCTTTGAGGCCTGAGAAAAAAAAATCCTTTAAAACGGAAAGGAGAAGATATGTCTCCACGACGAGATCAAAATGGAGATAAGGACCAAAATTTAACTTGCGACAAAGCCCTTTAATAAAACCTGACTCGATACAACAGTTTCTATGTCTGTTGGCGTTGATGTTTATGTTCAGTAGACTAACACGTTTATTATGCTAACGATGCATTAGTTCACGTAATATTATGGTAATAATGATATAAACTGCCTAAACAATGTTAATATAATCTCATAACGGATGCACGATAATGAAACATGTGTCCAAACCGCCATCTGGCGTACTTTCGCCGTGTCGGTAGAAAGCGGCCAACTGAGATCGATGTCTCCTGTCATATTTGTGTATATTATTAACAACAGAGATTATTAACTTTTCTTTCAGTTTTCATGAGATTGAAATAGACTGTTTAAATTGAGGCGTAGGAATTTTCACATATGAAAACCGACATTACTTATGAGACACCCTCTGTAGCACCCGACTATGTTCCTTCCCTGTTTTGAACGTCTCAGGTTTAATAGGTACTATAGGTTGGACCTTGGATGTGACATTCAGTTACTTGCCACCAATACTTAGCTGCTTACGGTTGTTAATGTGATGAGAGTTAAAACTAGAAAACTTTTCTGTCACAAGACAATTGCATTATGACCTAGGAAGCTTCAGTAAAACAAAAATAAACTTTACGACCAATTACTCTGTAGCCCGTATTGGTCAGTTTTGTTACTGACTCCATGAAGCGCACTATAAAAGGGATTTAGACGATTACATTTGCATTGAAGATGGCCGAAAGTAAGTGCTTACTTTCTACAATTCAAAATTACGACTCGAAATAAACCTGTTTTTGTTGCGCGGTTTTTATTTCGAGAGAAACTTGGCTGTTGTGGGTTGAAGGTCTCATAGTGAGTCAGGTATAGAACAAGATCATCTAATCCACTAATCCTGAGGAAACTTCGCGGGTATGTGAAAATGTCTAATACGTTTTTATGTGTCCCTATAAGGGGCCATACTTTAGGTAAACATTTTTTTTATGCTTCTGTTATTACGAGAAAAGTTGATGGCCCAACTGATGTTCAGTCACACATCAACGCGAGTGCACCACTGCTAGGCAGCGGATAACCAGGTGTGGTGGCAGAACTTCTCCGTAAGCACTTGGCATAAGTTCTGCTACTTTGGGTTGCTCCTTTCACACCACCCGGCAGACACGTGTAGCTACGCTATTATATATCTAGGGACGCGAGTAACATCGTCCACCAAACATTTGACTGATACGTAAGGACTTGAGGCCTGATGACAATGATTATGCAATTAGCGGAAAAACGTCCATCCGTGCCAGGAGCGGGCTTAAGACAGTTGAGATACCTGTAGAATATGCGACCACGTAAACTTTTGCAACGACTCTGGAATCGAACATTTCAATCGAAACGCTACACGCCACTAAGATGGTCAAAACGAAGCCTTTTCCATTATCAACATTGCGAAACAAATCGATACAAACCACTAAAGGCACAGGTTAATATCTAACATTTGAAACACGTAGTTTAGATGATAGTTTAATTCAACATACGAAGTAAGGTCACTTGTAGCGCGACCTCGGACGTGTAAGATTCGCTCAATGGCTTTTTAATGTATGAGGTCAAGCTGGTGAAATGAAGAGTCAGCAAATGTCTGCTCTTAAAGCGACTTACCATGTTGAATTGTGAAATTATAGTAACAATACAAACATGTATGTTAATATACTAAGTGGGAGATTTGAAATACACCTCGAGGGTTCCCGTTAACACCAGTCAAAAGAAAAGAAAATTATCTCATATCTTCAACCAGTGTGTAATAGTAAATACATTTTGAACCGTGGTTTGCGTCACACAAAAACAACAAGAGCTGAAGACAGGAGTTCCACGTAATAACCTGAGGACAGAATGACGAATGTTGGACCAATGAGTGTGACTAACGCTAACAAACATAGCCGTGATGTATCTGCAGATAATTATACTTACAACAGTATAAATTGAGATTCAGTAAGACAACACAGATGACGGATTTATGTAGTATCTTTGAATATGATTTGATGATACCTGTTACTGGGTGTTTGTTCTTGTGGACATATTAATTGTACAATGTGGGCTTTAACGCGAGCTACCGATGCTTCTAATATGTGTAATAATTACTCTTAATGAATTATTTTAGAATGTTATATAATGAATATTCATTTTGAAAGAAATTAAATTAGTTATCTTGTCGAAACAGTCGGTTTATAATTATAAAGCATAGTCCAAGGATCCACCTATGTTAATGAAAAATGTGATGTGATATTAATAATACTTCAACAATTCAATTTTTGACGTCAAGTGACTTTTATCTTATATTCTTCTAATTTTAAAGGGATCGCCTTGAAAACATGTTCTTGAATAAATAAATTATGGAAATCAAAATACAAAAGTTGCGCACCAACAAAAAAATAGCCTTCATTTTAATAATAAACATTTGAATTAAGCCAAACATTTTAATTAGCCAATGTTTAGCTTTCCTCTTTTGTTTGTAAATCTCTGAATACACTTTTTGAAGAGAACTCGATTATTCCTGCCGCTTAAAATACAACTTCAATAAGATTAAATTAGAATTAGATTAAGAATACTTCAATTAGATGAAAGGGGATTTGAAATGTTTGTAATATTACTTGTTGTACTAATATATATATATCTGGTAAGTACAGTCTTACTGAGCTGATAACTTCAAAGAGCAGAAAACAACAACAATGATGCTGTCTGAAACATAAATAAGACATCAAGAAAATATATATAAATATTACGCTATCAAACATCAAGTTTTTAGTGGCATAAGCTATGCTGTGTTGAAATGTCAGCCCGTCATGACCAGACATTACTCTATTTGATATCTTAATCAAATTGTTATATGGCAGAAACAATACAATTTATAACATGTCTCGCCACGCAACAGTTAATAATATTAACGTTGTTATTGCGTTATCTAGATCTAAGGCCAGATGGCACACTATCGGTCTCAATCATTTATTCTATAATTAAAACATTGCATTTATGCGTGTGCGCAACCTAAATAGTCACTCCTGCGTAACTGAGGTCGGACAATGACTTTGTGACAATCTGCTCTATCCATAGACACAGGTCTATGGATTAATATAATAATTAGTACATCCGTAAATATTATCTTTTGGTTGATATAATTCCTAAATTTCCAGTTGGATTTAAATATTTCCTAAACTTATTTTTTTTTTGTTCTTTTCAGGGCTGGCAAAAGAAGGCGGAATCCTTTAGCACTTTTTGCAGAAGACGACTCA
This sequence comes from Aplocera efformata, assembly GCA_921293045.1. Classification (NCBI taxonomy): domain Eukaryota; kingdom Metazoa; phylum Arthropoda; class Insecta; order Lepidoptera; family Geometridae; genus Aplocera; species Aplocera efformata. The sequence continues at coordinate 9,537,727 of OV121057.1, forward strand.
CATGACCTGAGTGACCTGGGGATTGGCACTTCCAGCACAAAGTCCAGCCTAAGCGAAGATTGTGATACACACAGTCTAGCAGTAAGTACTAATCAAATCCATATTATTCTCTCCAAAATAGATTTTTACTTGGTATTAATAATACCTATTTTCAGAGCGATGGTATGGACTTGGATAAAAATCACTCGGACGTCGACAATATGTCGAATTGTGACATGAACCGTAAACTGGGTTCAAGCGCCAACGAATACGATACTTGCACGACCACGACCATCAGTTCCCCTGAGCCTGAAGAGTACACCTATGAAGGCGCCATCGAGGGTTATAAATCCAGAATTATTTCACAAACAAACAGCAGCATGGTCAAAACACTGGTCAATAACAACAAAGAGAAATCACCAGAAAAGTCAGATTTAAACAAAATCAGAACTTCAGTCAGTAATAAAATAGAAGAAAAAGTATCGTCTTTCCAACAAGAGAGAGTAAACGACACCAAAAATAACAATCTGAAAAAAGACTTGCCGAAAGTCGATATTCACAAACGAAGAGAACAGTTCGAAAGAGAAAACTCACAAGAACTGCAAATGAAGCCAAAATTGCCAGAAATTGGAAACAAAAAGTCGATTAAAGAAAGACTGTCTAGTTTAGAAAGGTTCACAGAAGATATTCACGTGCAAAAGACTACGAACGAGCTGACAAAGTTACCCACAGAAGTCAAACCTTTGAAAGAACGCCTGTCATCTCTCGAGAAAGTCAAAACTGCTTCCGCAGAATCAGAAAAGGTTAAAAGACTTTCTAATGGTGATATCAGCAACTCGAAGTCTCTAAAAGAGCGTCTTACAAGTTTAAAATCACAAAAATCGGAAGAGGAAGTCAAGTCTACTAAAACGGGAGTCAAAGAAGTTTCCATGAGCCTGAAAGAAAGACTATCATGCCTTGATGCTGCCAAAAACAAAGAAATTCCTAAAATATCAGTCGAAGAAGAAATCACCCGATGTGATAAGATAGTAGAAACAGACATAATTGATGTCGAATCGAATGATAAACCGAATGAAAGTTCATTGAAGTCAAGCCTCTCAGGCATTGAGAATCAAATGCAAAGCTTCTGTCGTTCACTTGATAGTCTTGATATAAACGGACAGACTTCTCCGAGCTCTTTCGAAAGGGTTCAAAGTCTTGAAGACTTTGAGTCTGAGTGTGCTGATATGCAAAATAATACCGTTCCGAGTGACATCGAGACTGAAGACAGTGGAATTCACACAGCTAGAGATTCGGCTCCTGCTGATGATATCGCTGATTTGACACAGGTAGCGTCTCCCATCGGAGAACCTATGATTTCAGAATATGAATCTTCAAATGAGGATGGAATCGCAATGGAACACAAAATGGAAGAGTCCATTGAAATGATTAAAACTCCCGAACCGATCCAAACAATTGTACAAGACATTATTTTGGAAGAAGAAGAAGAACAATACAGTAAAGCTGATGATGACAGCGCGAGTCACTACGCTCAAGCCGTCTCGCAGCCTGAAGAAATGAGCCTCACAGAAGAAGTGACTGAAATACAAATGGATAAAGAAGACGAAGACACTTTAAAAAGTTTGGATAATCAAGACACTAGTGTAAGTCTAAATGAAACCGTTTCGACTGCATCAGAGGGTGATACAGTAGTTTTTGAGGGCAAAATGACTATACACTTGAACTTGAATGAGATCTGCAATAAAATGAACGCTGGTGCTGGGAATAGTAACGAAATAACTAATGTTTCTACTAACACGAAGAGCATGCCAATGGTAACTGTTTCTAATATAACCACCATTACTAATATTTCACCAAAAAATTCCATCAAAACGCTAAAAACATTCGAAAACAGCTCGCTTAATAATGTCGCTGATTTAACGTGCACTTCTGAATGTACACTTGTCAAACGTGTAGATAATACTCCTCATGTCGTATCTAGTAATATTAAAAATAATGACGTCACACCAAATGGTAATAATACACCTCCCAATAATGATGTAGCGGTAAGTACGACTCAAGACTCTAACCCGTTTTGGCAGAAAAGAACTAAGCGTTGTATAGAGCCAAACAGGAGGAAGACTATTCTGTTTATAAATAACAAAGTAACATCAAAAACGACTAATTCCAATTCAAACGATAGGGCCTAATATTGTATGTGTCCAAAAGTGGTCTCACATATTGCTGTAGCACGCAAGTTAGGTGAGCCATGGCTTTGGACTGAATTTTCTAGAATTTTTATGATCTATTGATCTCACCAACCATTCTATCCATCACACTAATTTTGTCAGCAAATCACGTGTCTTTAGTGTCTTAGTGAAGTTAATATAATACTAATATTGTTCGTAACAATCGATGTCCCACATAGTAATAATACTTTATTGCTAAAATGGTCAGATTCCTAGCACTTAGTTCTGACATATTCTTTAGACTCATACAGGGTTTACTATTTATCCCTTCATTATGTACAAATATAACGTCTTCATAAACAATACGATGTAGATCATAGGCCATATCATCTAGTGTCCAAGTAGTATTATTTATTCAGAAATCGTGATATCTGTAAATTCATTTATTGCAAATATATTATGTTACACTGATATTGTATGGGTTTTATTTATGTATTCGTAAAATGTAAAATCCTCACGCCATTATTCTCCATTAATTCACCAATCGTTCATAGAAACATTTACCATAAAAACTAAAACTGGGATAATGGGATATAAATTCATGGCCTCCGAATTGTAAAAAAAAATAAATCTGAACATTATCTTCACAAACCGTATCTAAAGCAAACAAATCTTATCTCACCTCAACGCTGTTAGTTTGATAAGTCATTTCTCCGAGGGTAGGCCTCTTTGCTACTTTATAATTCAAATTGTTTTAATTAGGTACTGTTTCATCAGCATTGGTGATGGGTTAGCATATCAAGGTAAGACGTCAAGATCTATGTAGATGAATGCCGCTTCATAACTCTCTTCATTTTGCAGCATGTTGTTTTCATACCGCTTTAATGCATGTTATTTTTTATTTTTTTGTTTTTATCTTGTTTATGTGTATTACGTCCGATGTGTTAAATAATTTATTTCTTTTGCGAAAATTAATTGATTTATTGATGTTTTGTATAGTTATTTGGATTGTAATATTTGTGAATTTCAGTTTAAACAGTGTGATGTCCAGTTTAGTATCTTTAGGCATTACAATTCAAATACTGCCATTAAGATATGTTTTTATGAGTTCTAATTTGGTTAGCTTTTGTTCTAATTAATAGCCGTTTTAGATTTTGATATATTTTCAAATTTCGGATCATTAAACATTTATCGTAATCTTCAGGTAATTGATGCCCTAGAACTAGCCTTCAAAGAATTGGACTCAGAAGACAGTATAGTCAACACAAGTACAATGGATGAACAAGAAAAAGAGATCAAGCAAGAAGACATAGTCGACGACGATCCAGAGTTCAGCAAAAAGATATCTGTTACGCCCTTGTATGAGAATATTGATCTCTTCTATCATAATACCGTGGATGCTGCTGACGCTTTTCCACTGGATATGCCGACAAATGTTTTAGAACCTCCCAAAGAAAAACCTCCTCCTCCACCTACAGAAGATAACCAAGACGATGAATTACTAGGAAATGTGAGTATAAACGATACAGTGCTCATTGCAGCCACTTGTATAATTGCATACTTATCTTCTCTAAAGAAGTAAATGTGATAAGAAATGTATATATCAAGTAATAGTGTTTGTAATTTCACAACTTTATATACTTGTGACTGACTTTTAAAATTTGATTGTTAGCCGCATCCAGTAACATCAATCTACTATCTGATTGAATATATTGTTTGGGTTTTTCCAGGTATGTGATTGATGAGTTCCATTCAGAAAGATCAGTTTCTTTTGATACTTACCTTGTCGATAATCAAACATTTTCTTTCACCATTTCTTTAAAAGGAAACACGGAATCCATTTTAAGATCACTCCGCTCCACCAATCTGCTTTTACTCCAAATTTTAGTAACATACTCAATCAGTCATCACTTTGAATTTCAATGTGTTTGATCTGAAATTTGAGGATTAAGATAGAGGTGTAGTTGTTGCAAGGAAGTCGCCACAAACAATATTCCGATAGAAACCATTGAATTAAAAAGTACCTTTTTTAAAGTAACATAACGTGACTGGCAAATTTATAATGCTGGTCTGCTGGCTGGATAGAAAATATATTAATCTTATAAAAATAATAAATCTATTAAATCTATTAAATATATTAAATCTATCGAAATTATCTTCTAGCGGAAGGTTATCACAAAAGTTTATATTACCATCAATGTATTTGCGTCTGATTCCAGGGAAACTTCAAGCACACGAGCTCAGCGCGGCGCATCAAGAAGGAGATCCGGAACAAGCGTACCAGCTTCCTCGGCATCGAGGGCCAGGTGGATGACAGCTACCTGGACGTAGACCTCAACCTGGCTCCGAGACCTGACATCACCTCATTCTTACAGGTATGGTTATTCATAGCGCTCGTGTATAAAGAAATAATATCATCCATGACTTTGAGATAGCTATTGAAAGTAACTGGTCCGAAACATACTGAGAAAAATACATTTATTCTTATTTCGTGTGAGTAATTGTCAAATCTGGTGTCAGGGTTTTCAAGCCGCCTCAAGGCTTCCAACACTATCGACTAGCATAACCGGGACTGACATCCAACTTCTGACAAAAAAATCATTGAATCGAAAAGAAGGAAATACAAATAGTCTCTTAAAAATTTCAGGAAGAAACCAAGATCGAGAAGCTTTTGTACAAGAAGACACTCTCCCACGATATGGACGCCAAGTTGAGGGAGAGCCGAGACTCCGGGGTGGATGTGGACCGGGGCCCCTCCGCCGAGGCCTGGTACAGGGGCCACTCGTCTCCCGAAGCCTCCAACCCTCACAGCAGACAAAATAGTGAAGTGAGTTTCTAGATATGACGGCTGACCAAGCGTGATGGTAACTCACACGGCGAGGATTCCTTACAATTGTATTTTTAGGGTTCCATGCTCAGGGTATAGGAAACCTTGGAGTTAATCTGTCTGTCCAACATTAACAAGATTGTATGTGACTTTTAGACCATTAAACGCAGCATGTTGATAATTTCACAGAATACGAGTCACTGTGACTAAATAGCTAAAAATACTTATCATCGGTACTACATTACTAATCGGTGGTATGGAATCCGCGATGTGTGACTATCGCACTAACAGTAAGGACATCAACACAGCAATATGTAGATATAATAAAGTTCTGAAGAGAAAAGGACTTTGGGTTTGTAAAGCATACAACCCAGAGTCCTTCTCCGGTACATGAAGAAGTTGGAATGGCTGGGGTACCCGTTGTATTGTACAACGGGAGACATTGCACAATACACCCCCATGCGGGTGCAGGCCTAATCACCCCCACCCAGAATTAGAATTAGAAAACGAAATACAGACGCAATAAAACTTATACAGCCCCGAGAAGTCCAACCAAAATAAGTTGGTGCGTATCCTAATATTTACGTGCCATTGTAATTTCCAGCCGTACACCCAGATCACGGTGACTTCCGATGAGGAGGAGGCCAAGAAGGAGTTCTCCTCGAGCCTCAACTCGAAGCTGACCGGGCTGGGGGACGAGCACGCGGACCACCTGGACAGGAAGCTCCAGCAGCAGCAGGTACTGTGACTTGGAGCTTGCACTCTCGGTTTGCGGTTGAACTTGGCTTGATCTGTTAGACCAGCCCCCAAATTATGTAAAAGTAAGATTGGAAATCGAAACACTCAATTTTATTTATCTATATCTCAAGTATCACAATACACAAAAGCGATCTGTCAAGTGGATGGCCAATTTCTCGGATGGATGTTGAATATTCTGAGCCGTTAAATCTTTTGCTTCGTTTCTGAACTTACCGTATCGAAAAAAAAATCTAAATAATTCTTCAATTCTTGTTATTCATGGGCGGTGGTTACCACTTAATAATGGGTGTGTGAATATGACTCCGCCCCTTTTTGTCAAAATAAAACACATTTGTTCGCTTACAAAATTAAAAAAAAAAAATTATTGAAAGTATGCTCCATCTGCAGCTACAACCTTCGCCCATCGTTCAGGTAGTTTTCGTATTCCTTGCTGGAAGAAGTCCTGGTCTTTTGAGCTTATCCAGTTGTCAATCCAAATTTTGATACTTTCACATGAAGTAAACTTTTCTCCAGTAAGGTCTGTCTGCATCGTCCGGAATAGGTGGTAATCCGAAGGAGCTATGTCTGGTGAATATGGCGGGTGGGGTAACACTTCCCAGTCCTGTCCCTCTAAATATCTTTTTACGACTTCTGCGGTATGCGGTTTGGCATTATCATGCTGAAGAACTAATTTGTTATGTCTATTCACCCATTCTGGTCGTTTTTCTTCTATGGCTCGCTTCAAACGCATTAGTTGTCGTCGGTAAACTTCTCCATTAATAGTTTCAGAGGGTTTGAGCAACTCATAATATACAAACCTTTCTGATCCCACCAAATACAGAGCATGACCTTGGCACAGTGAATATTTATTTTTGGCTGTGATGGGCCTGGTTCGCCTGGTTTCACCCAAGCTTTTTTGCGTTTAGGATTTTCGTAGTGTATCCATTTTTCGTCTCCTGTGACTATCCGATGCAAAAATCCTTTTCTTTGCTGTCTTTGAAGCAGCATTTCACAAATGGTTTTCCGACGTTCCATGTCTCTTTCTTTTAAATCATGTGGAACCCAGTCACCGGCTTTTTGAATCATTCCCATCATTTGTAAACGCTTTGCAACAGTTGAACGATCAACATTTAATGCTGCAGCTAATTCTGATTGAGTTTGGCAAGAATCTTCCGCCAATAATGCTTCCAATTCAGCATCTTCAAATTTTTTTGGTGGTTTTCCATGTTCTTTATCCTCAGTACTAAAATCGTTATTTTGAAATCGTCGAAACCATTCCTTGCAAGTTGTATTAGACGGAGCATGCTCACCATAAATCTCCACAAGCAAACGATAAGTTTCCGCTGCAGTTTTCTTCGCAATAAAATAATGTAATAACACTTCCCGCAAATGACGTTTATTTGGAATAAAAACCGACATTTTCGAAAAGGTGAAAACAATTGTTGCTTACACTTCAACCAAATATCATAAAATGCGTTAGATAGCTGACATTCAGTACTATCGAATACAAGTATGGTCATTTATTAGTACACGTAAACAATACTAAAAACGACATCTGTTGAGAAAGGGCGGAGTCATATTCACACACCCAATATAAGGTGGGCCGACGGCAGTTGCATAAAAAAATATAAGATACGATAACTATTGGGGTCAATTAGATTGTATATATTATAATTATAACCTCATAAACCTTTTGATAATCCAATTTGAAATTAAATTTTATTGTAACTTTCGATTTTCAACTTAGCTTTTACTTAACCTTGGGGGCACCTCAATATCCTCTTCGTTATTTCAAAAGGCAAATAGTTTAGTGCAAGGGGTTAGTTTGTCATTAAGAATTTCCTATTTCTCACTTAACATTCTGTAACCCTTACAAGTGTATCTGTCACAACTTAAAGCTAAGATTTATGGAATGTATGGTGAAAATTGGTAATATAATATAGCTACGCCTGAATGTATCAGCTTGGCTAATGGTTTGGCACCGTCTTCGATGTTGAATGCTAATGTTGATGTTGAATAAGCTACCCGCTGAATCAAACCTACATCTGATAGCATATTAAATTTGTGACGTACAAATAATTAGCTGTAATTAAGATTGAACGGTTTGTAACCATAATTTATTCCATGATATTAAAGGTTTACAATTTTGACTTACGAGGTTATAAGTATTTCTTAAATACCTTGCAGATTAATCTTAATACCTTTTCTTCCATGCTTTAACAAACCACAATATAAAAAATACAGAAGTAAGATTCCATACTTAAATATGCGGTGCACGCACACATATGTATAGTTGAACGTCCTAGTCGCGAGTGCTTACGCTTCGCATCAAGGCGTCTGTGTGCGTGCGGCTGCTGTCATTCGAAGCATATAGAGAAGTTATAATAACATTATCGTGTTGTTTGTGGAGCAGGCCTTCTGTATGGAATGTCTTTAAAATGTGTGAAAGATACAATCATGCTGAACAAAACTGATATCTATAATAGCGCATGGAAGGTAGATTATTGGTTATCTGATAGTGAACAAGGATAAAGACAGTGTCAAATCAATGCCTTGATTATAGCTAGTGTATAAAATAATACTTATAATTTATTAATTCTTCTGTTCATTTCATACAGTGAAATGTTGCAATAGAGGATGACATTATATAATTCAAAACCATTATTTGTATTCTTCTGTAGAAATAGAAAAACTGCAAGAGTACCGAATGCTTTTGGGAATATTTTTTAGACAAATCATGTAGATCTCTTAGAAATTATATTAAGGAATTATCATTATTATTACTAAAATACAATTATTTATTGTACTCCATACAATATACTTAAATTTTAAGTATATTGTCCTAAAAGCTAAAAATCTAGTATGGTTGTGGTCACTTCCTATTTCGATGCTATACACCTAGTAGATGCACAACTGTTATTATTTATAAGTAATATATTATTATTGGTTATAAGTTTAAGCTGTGAACCTGTATTTAAGCTATGTATTTAGTGGTACCTAGAGGCTAAAATGATTATTTACACTGTACATGCCTGCACCATTATATGGACATAAGGTTTTGTAATTAACAATATTCAATAATAAATACCACATTCCATTTAACAAATATTCCTTATATATCAGTAGTGTAATAGTTAGTGAACTGTGGTAATTATTATTTAAAATTACTTGAAAAAGCTGGCATATTAACCAAATACCCTGCTTTTTAATGCTTTTATCGTATCTTGTGTAGAATACAAAACAATTTATACAATTTTCCTGTAATGCTACTTTATAGATCACCCATTGATTAAGAGCTATCTTATAGCTTTAGTTTTTTGTTATATCATTAATAAAGGTCAGGCTTCTTTATTTATAGGAAGTATTTATGTACTTATATTTAAATAAATTATATATTTATATAACAATAAATGTGGCTTTCATTTCTCCACTGCTGTAGTACACTTACTGTTAGTAATTTATATTTTCCCTTCACAAAGCAAAATACTAGTAGCTATTTTTCTTTTCACTTGCATGGTAGGATTTGAGTTAGATCTCAGCGTAGCATCTAGTCCTTGATGTTAGTTTTTTTTTTTTACATATTTGCGTTGAGGTAAACATGCAAATTCACCATTTACAGTTTGTTTCTTTATCAGTTATTTTTTTATTGGATCCATGATACTGATTAGAAATAGTTTCTGATTTTGATTCCCCATTTAATATATCAATCAATTTTAATGATGATGCTTATTCGCATTCGTCCTTTATTAAATAATATTCTATAGGAGTACATAAAATCATTCGTGTTTATTTACTTATGATAATTGTGAATAATAACACTAACATGTAATTAAATGTTATGGACCTGCCATCCGCCATTTTGTGTAAATAACATTAACAAAATGGCCGCCGTGCTATTTCAGTGTCGCACTAACGAGGATTGGCCTGATGGGCACTGCGATGACTCGCATACAAAGGTGAACCATATTTTTATAATCAATTTATTAACTCGCTCAATTTCGGTGAAATAACTTCTTTGCTTTACATCAAAATACAGGTTTTTATTCAACATCTCGATGAATTGTCGATATTTCACCGAAATTGTATTTGACACAGTTGAAAGCAAATTGAAATAAGATTACCTCAATATTCGTTGTGCAATACCACGATTAAGTCCAGTGTACGTACTTCCTTATTTTGTATTGCGTAGGTACCTACTCAAACTGCTATCAACTGCGTCAAAAATCATTAATTTAAATCGCTGTTAATCGTATAATACCACGCTAGCCAGTCTTGCACATAGAGCTATGTGACTAATTATAACTTTCAAATTGGCTTATCTAGTGACTAATCAACGATGCCTAATTCAGTAAGAATATAAATTGTCAAACAGAAGCAGACAGTACAATTTTTGGGTAAGCGTCAGCATTTCCTCGGCTCAGTAACAATTACTGGAAAAGTACTTACAAAGTAAAGTTCCAGCATGGAACAAGTTGATGATGATTTAATACCCACTCCTATGCCTCTCCGCAAAAAGAGAGTTAACAAAATTTTCAGTTGCATGTAAAATAGGAAAAAACAAATCTAATTAAATGGCTGATTATTTCAAGGTGCTAAGTTCTCTGAATATGGCAGTTAGACTCGAACATACTAACCAAAAAAGTTCCTGAACATAAAATAACAGCCAAGTAATAACAGGAGGTCCTCCGCTTCGAACGAGAGCTGCTCCAACTGGAGCAGGAGGAGCTGAGGCGGCAGAGAGAGAACCTGCTGAGAGACCAGAACCGAATCATCCAGAAGTCGGTGCAAGACGTGTCGGTGGCCCCCGAGAAGCCGCCGCTCAACCGGCCCAAGAACAACAGCTACCGGCACTCGATGCCCAACCTGGCTCTCAATGAGAACTTCGCTATACCTAAGGTGAGGCCTGGGCGATGAGATCTTTCATCCCTTTGACATTGGCATCTGATTAATGGCACATCTATTTCATAGTCTCATAATCTTGTTATCTGTAAGTTATTATGTGGACCAGTCATAGGATAGCCACCGAGTGGCGCCCGCTGACGAAGAGGCGGCTTATATTTTGGTATTGGAAGAAGTTCTGCCAGTTTCTAATGATTGGCCTGAAATATGGCAAGATTGAGAACTCTCGGAGTAATTGGATGATGATTTGGCCTAGCAGTGAGGCATAAAGTAAAATTAATATACATAACTACTAAATACTCAATAGGGACTTGTCCGGGGAAGTCGATACTATCATCAGCAGTTCTACCACCAATCAGTAGTCTCTCGTTATTCGTTTGATGGGTTATAGTTTAACCTCAATCTCCATTATAGCGTTTTCATAAATGAATTATTGCCATCGATAATTTCGGAACATTATTTTGGTGGATTCGAACCGATTTTTTCCAAATCGAACTCTAAAATATCGAAAGCGTTTGAATCTAAACTTAATCTCAACGAAAACTGTCTATAACCCTGTCACCAGCAAATTTCCAAGTCTATCCATCCTCCCAGTTTCTGTAGCTAATTATTTTACTAAAGGTATTATAATTATATATCTATCACTATCATTCAATTGCGTGGTTTTTCTAATTGCACTTCGTACCTACTCCCCAGGTTCCAGAGCTCCCGGCTTACGATGAGACGATGAAGCGCAAGCCCTTTGTGTCCGAGGAACACATCCAGAGACACTTCGGCGTGGAGGAGAGCCGGCGCGTGCTGTACGAGGAACGCAGGGAGAGGCGCGCCTCCCCCGCGCTGCCGCCCAAACCCAGGACCCGGGAGTCTGTGGAGAGGGAGATTACCATGAGGTGAGACTTTAGCGTGGTTAGACATCAATTTACTGTTTAGCCAATTATACAAGTAGTTTACAAATACAATCGCTTATTGTAAAAATAATAATATGATACCTTTATACATCGTAGTTCACTTAAGTCGAATACCAGGACTTACTTAATATTTAATTTTGCAGAAGCAGTCGTGTGCCTTCGGCCGTCGAGTACGCGAACGTGGAACCGACCGTCCAGCTGAGAACCAAACCCGCGACCACCGGCACCAATGGCACTGCCATTAGGCAGATGAACACCAATGTGAACGGCAATGGGCATTACCATCCTATGAGCAGACAATCACTTCAGGTAAGTTATTAGTGCCCCGGTATACTGTACCGCACGTAGCAAGAGTAGCACGTGCTACGGGCCCCGCGCAAAAGGGGGCCCCGCGTATCCAAACTCCCCCAAATCCAAAATCCGCCCAGCTGATCGAAATTAAGACGTGGTATACTGAATTTTCTTGCTCGCAATAGTAATCTACAGTAGATATAATACAATTAAACGTTAATAAATTGTAACCGTAGGGTAAACAACCGTATAGAGTATTTTTCTGTTTTTAGAATTATATACTTAAGGAATGTAGCAGACCTAGGGCCCTTCGATAGAATTTCCTACGGGCCCCGCGCTAATCTATCACTACGTACTAGCCTTGTTATGGTTTCACTGAAGGGCCTACTCTTTAGTAGGGGTAGCAGGGGTCGTACCCCTTCCCACAACGCTGTCTTTCTTATACACGCGCAGTATCTGAATTTTTTTTATATTTTTCAGGCACTAAGCGCGGCTCCCACGCCGAAACTGATCTCAAATACGGAGTGGATGCAAGCCAAGACCCGGAAACCGGCCAACTACAACCAGCATTGGCTAATACAGGTACATGCGTAGTTTACGCCTCTATCCGCGACGGGGTGCAGAACCTTAAAGGTTCACATTTCCCCTGTGGAACATAGACATAACAAGTGGTGATATCATCGTAGCCGTTGTTTCGCACGAAAAAGTCAGTAAATATTTTCTTCCACTTTATCAATGCTTTATAGCAATGGTAGATGAATATGTCATCGACACGATGGAAGAATGCTTAGTAATCCGATAGCCAGGATATAACTTACCTTCAACAACCATTACCACAAGTCATGAAGAAATATGCATTAATAAATCGAAAAACTGACTTCTATGCCTTATCCCTTATTTCTTGGCATTTTTACTTTTACAGCATGTAATGACTTTGAATTCTTTCAAACATCGTTCCAGGAAGCAGAACAGCGCAGGATCGAGGAGCAGAGGAGCAAGCTGAGAGCACCCCAGCGGCACTCGTACCACCAGGACCAGGAGACGCAGCACACCGCGCTGGCACTGCACTCACTTAGCGGCAGGTCATTTTGTGAACTATAGTTTTCTTATTTATATATAGAACCCCCCACCGCCCGGTTTCATTTCTCCTGACTAAAAGCTACAATACCTCCTGGACACGAGGCTCCGTAGCCAGTTTGGAGGACGTTAAACCGCCTTCGCACGGAAATGGGTCGCTGCAGACAAAACATGTGTCGATGAGGTTTCAGAGACCCAAGTTTAACAGCCTGCGGCTGCGGTCACCCATCTCAGACCATGCAGCACTTGATGGAGTGCCCACTTTGTCCTGTTAAGTGTACAAGTGCTGACCTGACCACGGCTTCGGCCAACGCCATAGACATGGCTCACTGTTATGATGAACCGTTGGACTCGCAAGAAAAATTTATATATATTGTTTTATATGTATGCATCCCATAAATTCTCCATGGATTGTAAACGTAGCTTGAACCGTGAGCGGACAGGTTAATAACAAAACGACTCAGGTCCTCCCCATCGTTTGAGCCGGCCCACCTCGGTCCATGTTAATGACTGGGACGTGGTTCTGAGACCGAGATGGCGCCTCTCATCCGCCTGTAATTTCACTGACATCCTTCCACGGCAACACAGCAATACGAGTCACAGACATGCAACAATTTTTTTTTTCTGAATATTTGACGGAACGAGCTGATGGTCCACCTGGTGGTAAGTGGCGACCCCCGCCCATGACAACAGTAATGCGACTCAGTACATGAGTTTCTGTTTCTCTTTGGATCAGAACTGGGATGAAAGATCCTCCCTTCTCCTTGGCATTGAAAGTTTAGTTGCTTTCGCGTTTGAGTACAGTTGTAGCACTAGCAAATATATTCGAATGTGAGATTGTCTATTACAAAGTTATTATACATTTACAGTCAACAGCACCTGGTCCAGGAGGTGAAGATGCCCCTGAACAGCACCCCCAGAGAAGACAAAATGCTGACCGTCAGCGGGAAACGGAAATGCTCACATTGTGGAGAAGAACTGGGTAAGATATAGATATAAGTCTTCGTAGGGACGGGACGGACGGGCTTCTCTTTGTCTACTCCTTTAGCACCACCCAGGGGGTACGTGTAGGGACTCGGAGGCTATTTATCTACAGACGCAAGCAACTAGACCCCCCAATTCAGCTTGTTTATCTTTATGGCTTTCAGTTCTAAACAGAATTATATTATTCTTAGCTGCTAGTCAGTCATAGTACAAGCTAAGCTTAGTTTGGCGCCACGTGATGCCGTGAGTAAATGTCCATAAATTGAATGTATGTCTGAACGTGTGCAGGTCGCGGCGCCGCCATGATAATCGAGTCCCTCTCGCTGTGCTACCACGTGTGGTGCTTCACGTGCTGCGTGTGCGGCGCGCGGCTCGGCGCGGGGCGCGGGGTGGACGTGCGCGTGCGCCGCGGCCGGCTGCACTGCCGCACCTGCCGGCACGGGGACGACGGCACCAAGTACTCCGCGGTGTAGTCCTGGCCACCTGGACCTGTCAACAAGCGCCCGGGCCCATAACCTGCTGGATGTCTGGGCCGATAACCTGCTCGAAGTGGCAGCCCCTTCAGACAGCTCCTACAAATGCCTCTCATATCTTGATTTGAGTTGTTGCAGATCATTTATAGTCTGTTAGAAATACTTCGACCCATTTTATGCTGTTTCTGGGCCCATAACTTTCTAGATAGAATCACGTCTTGAATGGACGAGCGCAATTTTATCTATCTAGTGGCTACGATTATTGCCATTGTTCACGTTTCTGACGCCAAACTTGGGTTTTCATCATAATCCCTCCCTGCTCGTTAAAATGATGGATCACGTGGTGGGTCTTACGAGCTGGTAGGAATTATGTAAAGATCCCCCAAAATTAATTTCTAATTGGTTACATCCTAATGGTTCGTATTCGTTTATAATCAATAATTATCGAATATAAATTTTTGTTAGTAGCTTAAAATGGCTGCTTTGTTTGGAAAATCGGAAATGCCAATCTTAGTGAGTCTCAAATCTATAAGAATAATCTGTATGATGAAATCAGTGACACATTTCTTATCTACAATATTTCGTCTGACTCTGTTGCTGAGTTGGTATGTGTATTTTTTTAATAATAGCCAAATAAATATGTAAATAGAACTGTACTGCCTAATATTTTTAGTTATTTTGTATCTGTCTATAAACTAGAGTTACTTATTGCCCCTTCTCTTCATTCTCTAAATTTCAAGGTAAATTTCCCTTTGATATCATTTCAATAGGTTAATTTACCTCTAAGTTTACAGAAGTAGGGCAGTACTACCCTTACGTTTCATAAGTACATATGATGATATAATTAGTGGAGTTTTTGATAATTCTTGTTATGTTTTCGAGTAAGATGATAATAAGATATCGTTCATAGATTTACGATTTTGACATAACCAAAATCGCAAATGTATGATTCAAAACGTCTCAGCGACTCAGCTCGTCTCTGAGTGAGCTTTTGCACGCTTTGTTTCATTCTACACATTCATTGATACAGCTAAATTTAGACTCACGCCGAACTCTTGATTCATTTAGGAACCTCAACAACTCCAGCCAGGCCGAATGTTGCTTGTGCTTGAGCTAGGGTTTTGTATAGGTTATTTCAAATCCCTCCCGTGTAAATGTTTCCCAAATGTTTAACTCGTGTAAATAAACAAATAAGACAAAACCCAAAAGTAATGAGAAAAAAAGATTGGAGAAAATATGAACTTGAAGACAAGATAAAAAGACACATTCAGAAAGAAACCACATGTTATCTGTTACTTGGCAAATGCATAGAAATGCGACGCCAGAAGAAAAAAAAATCCCGCTCTGTCAAACGAAGTTTTTTTTTTTTAAGAACAGACCAGTTACGATTCGAATCTATTCTACCCACATAACTCTACAGATGCACTAAAGTTTAATATTTCCATTATATAATAGCATTGTAATATATTATGTCATTGTTAATAGGTATTGTTTATCTTAGCACGAAGCAGAATAGGCAGATTTATAAGCCGAGAGAAGTCTTGGTGTGAGTGTAAATATAGCCTAAGGTAAGTGTTTCCGCGCCAACATGTACTTGGTCTACATTGTGCCATTTCATTCTCTGGTTTGTAATCAAAGTACGATTGAAAATAAAGATTCTTAGTTTATTTTTATGGGGAATTGTAATATTTGTAAATAGATATTAATTTATATTCGTGTTACTTTAGCTTTAATAGTTATATCCTAGAATAAAAACATTTAATCCAAAAATGTGTACGATTATGAGAATTAGTACTAGACGTAAATTGTAAATGTTTTTCACTTTATTTTCACATCACGCTAACATCATATTTTTGTAATGAGAGATATATTTTTGTTTAACAATTTAGCACTACGATGTTTCGGTTTCAATAGTTGTTAATGTAATGTTAGTTTTGAACAATATGTACATTATCTGTGTATAAGCCCCAAATGTGTAACAATAAACATATTTTCAACTATATTTTTCTTTTTATTTATGATAGTTTGATTCCTACCTTAATACTAACTTCTGTGTTTCTGTGTTTTTCCATGTCATTTGCGACACAGGGAATCCTAGTGCAGAGGTATGAGTGTGTAAACGTTACTGTTTTAATATGTTTTGAAACAACATTATCATCTACCTGTATACCATATCTGGTAATAACTGCTACTATGATATAAATATTAAAGGGAAATATTATGTATGCAGTTTAATAAGTGTTATTTATGAGTGAAAAAAAAAACAATGATATTTTGAATGAAATCATCATCAATACCTATACATCACACATCATCACGCGCAAATTGAAAATTCTTAATTTGAAAATTGAAAAATTCTTCCTGCGAACTTTAAAATGGCAATGGAGAATATTACCACTAGCCAGAAGTAGTAACACACACAGATCACATCACACTGTGTGATCACACTGTTATGATAGTCTGTGTCAATATCGAATTCAACGATGACTCACCACTAAAACTACATCACGAGCTGCAACTCGTGCGGATTTTTTTTATACTGAAATTCGCATCTCATCTTTTCTAAATTTATAGACACCCCAAAAATTCTGTAGGGTCGGGATATGAACCCATAAACCTGCCTCATTCAGTTTGATGCGACACAGCTACCTCTGTATCACGGCCAATGCTAATCTTTCGTAAACAAATCCAGGAAGCTGGGTTAATAATGTCCATTAGGTCATTTATTATGCAAATTCCTGGTATATCCTTACAAACGTAAGTCCTATATATCCGCCATGTAGGTACCTATTGTTATACAATACCTTACGATGGGTATGTACCCACTAATGAGCGACTTCCTTCGACTTATCGCGAGCATGCATCTGGATTCAGCACTAACCAAAACAGAGTTTGTATCTACTTTCGTAGGTTAGTCTACGAAAGATAGGAAAAAAGACGGGTTGCACTCCGGGAGTGCCGGCAGAAGTGAAAACTTGATTATTAACGTTGAGCATGTTTGATATTTTGGAATGGTTAGGGAATAATTTTGCACCAATTGCTTTATCAGTATAAAAGTACTATCATTTATGTGGTGGAATACAATATTCATTTATTGCGCTATCGTACACAAACATGACAATTTATATTACATTAAAAATTTATAACTTTAAAACTATTACAATTATTTTACATTAAAAAGTTTATCTCTCCGAAAAATCAACCATAAAATGTTGAAGGTTAAGTTCAAAATCGAATGAGAAAATTTGTCTACTCTCCATCCGTCTTACGCTTTTTCGATCAGGTCACGTGTCCTGACGCGAGTTTAAGATTTTATACCCATTACAGAAAAAGTGCTCAACGCCGCTAAAGAAGTTTTCACTTCAAAAAATCGAGAAAAGAAAAAAAATTTTTATTTCTTATCTCGATATCTCGGAACAGACGTAAATTTAACAAATAAAGACTATCTAAAACATGAAAACTGACAGTAATTTGACATATCTATGTGTGTCCACGTAATGTGCCTGGGGAGTTCCTGTGACACGTTTTATACTCACGAATATGTTTACTTGTGTGTGTAAAATTTGACGTGTCCAAATGATACTTGAGATCTAAAGGAATAAATGAGTTTGAATTTGAAGGATTAGTTACTCGTAAATATTTTAACTTAATGATAAATTTTTACCTCTGTGTTTTTCTCTTGCCACCAAAAAAATATATTTTTCTTTCTTTCATGATAGCTAAATGTACCTATGCCAAATTTCACGCATAGCGAAGCCATTAATATATTCAGCTCACCTCACGTGTCAGGTTTATATTGCATTAAGGTGGTTCTTAGGAACATGTTGGCAAGTGTTACAGTAGGTAACTACCGTATTATTGTGATCGACCGACGATAAGCGTGGGAATGCAACACACAATGGTTGAAGGGAAACCCTGATGCTTAGGTACTTACGAAATCAATTCATATAGACTAAAACGGAGGATATTTTTTGTTAGGGTTTTTTATATTTCACAAGATGGCAAGAATGTTTTAATACACAGTTTACAATTAAACACATTTATATGAATAATGTTTTGGATTTAACCGTCTCCAGGTTCCCAGCTATCTTTATATCAAAATTCATCATAAGTAATCGATCCAGCGATTTACGCGTAAAAGTATAAATAATAAATAAACATTTGCACACTCATAATTCTGCACTACACTTCCCTGTGTTGCAGATGGCATGGACAAACACAGAAACACAAGACAAACAACCAAGACCCGAGAACAAACTTCAAGCTCACCACACAAAGTGTGCTCCAGCCGGGAATCAACCCGGGACCCTCGCTTTGAAAACAGCGCTACTACCACTAAGCCAAGGATCCGTCAACGACAAACAAACAAACAAACTCACATTTGCATTTAAAATATTAAGTATACAAAATATTGTAACTATTGTTATCTATAAATAAAATATGAATCAGAGACGTGGACCAGACGTACGTATAAACAGACAGACGTACAACAGATATAAACTCAACCTAATATCACGGTACTTTCAAGGTAAATCTTTCAATGGGCAAGGATTGATTATGTTCTATAGGGAAATAGCGAGAAATCCTCAAAGAACCATCTCGAGGTCTCGCCATAGAATAGAACATAGTAACTCGGGGTCACAGAACAATAGTAGATACCTACTCCTACGAGCTCCGGGCCGAGTTTGCTCAATATTTTTATATTATCTATATCAAAGAAATAAAATTGAAGTGTCTTTTTTTTTATACCACTTATGTGGCAAACAAGCATACGGCCCACCTGATGGTAAGCGGTTACCGTAGCCTATGGACGTTTGCAATACCAGAGGTATCACTCGCGCGGTGCCGACCCTTTAAATATTTTAAAACACTCCTTTTGAAGGACCCCATACTGTAGTGTCCAGGGAATTCTATTTCAAACCTATTTAGACAAAATAACAACTTTTACATTTGAGTACTTATAAAAAAAAAACATAGACGGAACACCCATTAAAAAAACAGCATATAATTCGCTACTCTGAGCTGCCGCTGCGACGGAGTCGAACCGACGCGGCCGCACCCTAATGCAATTTGCAGGCTCATTACTCATTACTCGTTCCCAGTACCTACTCAGCTCGTGCAGCTGCGGACTTTGGATCTCATTGTCAACCGAGGACCCATGCCTCCCATTCATCGATGTCCAATCGGTTACGGAAACGAATCGTTATTATTGAAAACCATTGGGCCTGACATCCGGTTACTGTCATGATTTGTGTGAACTTGTGATAGGCTCCTCAATTATTGAAGTACCTGGGTTTTGACAATGTATACCTGCCTATCTGATGGATGGATGTTTTGTTAGCTAGTTGTTGTGTGTTCTCAGAAAACCAATTTCTGTTCTGTTCTTTGTTTTATTTATTTATTTGCTAATACATATATCAAAATATATAACAAAAGGTGGGCTTAACGCTAAAAGCATTTTCTACCAGCCAACCTCACCGGTCGAGACTTATAGCTTTGGGAGGAGTATCCAAGTCGCCAACGTCACGTTACAGTTAGGCTTGCATACGATAGGCAACGGTCATATATTGTTAGAGAAGCTATCTCAATACATGGATCAAACTTGACAAGTTACTGAATGTCAACAAATAAGTTCCAAAGACAAAGTAAAAAAATCTTTATTTATCTTTATTCGTAAATGTTCCAAGTAATTTTTAGGCTCAATATTTCTAAAACTTAATATGTAGTTAGGTACTTACAACTAAGTTTAGCGCTTGTTATAACCCTCCCGACTTGGTGGTAATAAGCTGATCTTCAAATGCCTGAACAGATCGTCATAAACTATAGTTAAGAACCTTCACATCAACTCAGTCAGTCACTCTCAGTCTAAAATTCATTCTCACATTCAATAATGGAATACAAAAGATAAGAAAGAATTTGATTAATTTGTTTGCTACTTTCGCGAAAACATAAACATGATACGCAAGTTTTAGATCTTGCTAACAAATAGGTGTAGGTAAGGTACACATCATAAATTCTTCTCATCCTTCCTCAATCACAATGCAAGGTCATGCTAATTGACAATAATATTTGGAAAAATGAGGATAATATTGAGATTATACATCAGATAACGACAAACCACTGAAGACAATGAGATCACCACAGGTGAAGTTATTTGTAAACAGAACAACGCGAGTCCTTCTGTAGTGAGTACAGCATTGTCTCTCGGACAAGAAGCGACAGCGCATCCTCTCGTCACCCCATTATTAGCCTCAGTTCAGATCTCTAAAGGTGCGTCCATATCAACAAATAAAGAGCGCAACGGGAATAGTCCTGAGCCTAAGTGGGCGCTTAGAGACGCACACACATCCACGCACCGATCGCCGGCGCCTGCACACTTCTCCGATCTCAACGCATCTCGATTGCGACGTCGGCGTCGGCGCGCGTCCTCCGACTCGGACATGGAAATTACAGTCCAGTGTACGGTGAGCCTTACGGAGCTGCGCGCGATTAGGCGTCACAATTGATGCACAATAGCTTGGGATCCTGTGGTCAGTCCCTCGCCGGCCGCCGCCCGCATGCCATCGCGTCCGCGCATCCTCTCCGCGCGCTGGCTGCGCTCGCGACGGGCCGCCCCCGACATGGGGCCGGCGCGCGCCCGAGCGCCGCAGCCGCCGCCGCCGCCCGACGCCGAGTCCCTCGAGCGCGGCTACCCCTCCATGGGCCACCTCGAGTACGTGCTCGCGGGTTCCTCGCCCCCAGCCGAGAGCGCCCCTAACATGTACGACAGCTTCGAGGAACCACCCCTCGATCTAACTGCGCATATCTGCGGCGACTCGATACGTCAGAGCGCTCACGAGCAGATGCGAGCCGTCGGCGGCCGCCTGAGACTTCTCGACGAGTTGGAGTCGGGAGCCATCACCGCGGACACGGCCACTGCCACTTTATCTAGCGCCTCCGAGGCCGAGAAGAATGTGTGTCTGTTCTGGGCGGCGTTTCTCAAGCTCTCGAGTCTCCTGCCGCCGCTGGTGGAGGCGGGCGCGGACCCGCTATGCTTCGACGCGCTGGGCTTGTCACCGCTGCACGCGGCCGCCTTCAGCGGCTCCACGGAGTGCGCCGGCTACCTGCTGTCCTGCGGCACCGACCCCAACTACATGCCGAGATGCTTCGCGCCGCTGCACTGTGCCGCTTTCGGAAACTCCGTACAAGTGGCTAATTTATTAATCAGTAGAGGTGCATCGGTCCACGCGGCGGTTAAGTACGTAAATTGTGAAGGCGGCCTGCTGCACTGCGCGGTTCGGGCCAACTCCGTCGAGTGTTTGAAGCTATTCATCTCCCACGGGGTGGACGTGAACTTGATCGAGCCGGGCGGCACTAACGCTATCCATCTTGCGGCGGATCTGGGAATGATTCAATGTCTCACTCTGCTTTTGGAGACGCCAGACGCCAATCCCAACGTGAGGACGAGAGTCGGCGATAGAGAGTCGACAGCCCTTCATTTGGCCGCCGATGGTGGATTCGTTGACTGTGTGGATCTGTTACTGAGCAAGGGGGCAGACGCGAGTCTGAAAAATCATCGCGGCTTTACAGCGTTACATTTGGCCGCCCGATCGGCCAGTTTGGAATGTGTCGAATCGCTATTGAGAAAAGGGAACGCAGAGCCGAACGCTTTGGATTTCGATTTACGGACTCCGCTCCACGCCGCCATTGGAAAATCTGATTCAGCGTGTGACATCATAGAAACCCTGATCAGTTGGGGCGCGAACGTGAACCAGAAGGACGAGTATGGCTTCACACCTCTACACCTCGCCGCGTTGGATGGTCTCTCTTCGTGCGTTGAGACTTTAATCTATCACGGTGCTGACGTAACCACGAGGTCTAAGAAAGGAAACTCGGCTCTTAATGTAATCGCAAGAAAAACGCCCGCCTCACTCGCAATGATAACGAGAAAATTGGACTGCGCTATTACGCTGCATCACTCGCAAACGAGCAATCGAGAAGTCGAACTAGAACTTGACTTTCGTAGCATCCTGCAGCATTGCTATCCGCGGGAGATTAGCTTCTTGAACACTTTCGTCGACGAAGGGCAAAAGGAAGTGTTACAACATCCGCTTTGTTCAGCTTTTCTGTACATCAAATGGGAGAAAATACGTAAATACTACGTAGCCCGATTGTTTCTCAGTTTTATTTTTATTATGTGTCTAACTTTGTACGTTTTGACGGCTCTTGCTCACAATTGCTACAACGGAAGTAAGGATATGGAGGAAACAATTCAGGAGCAAGAACTTTGTCAAAAGCAATCAATACTCGGAGACTTGTTGCGGAAAAATCCGTTTGTTATCGAAATGCAGTGGTGGGTTTTGGCTGGAATAACAATCTTTGAAATCTTTAGAAAAGTGTACGGAATCGCCGGATATTCGACAGTGAAGCAATATTTGATGCAGTCCGAGAATATCATAGAGTGGTTCGTTATCGTCAGCGTCTTTCTCATATCATACATCTACACAAATATAACGTACACGTGGCAGAACCACGTGGGAGCATTCGCCGTCCTCGCCGGTTGGACCAACCTGATGATGATGATCGGCCAGCTTCCCGTATTCGGCACATACGTAGCAATGTACCAGAAAGTGCAGAAAGAATTTGCCAAATTACTAATGGCTTATTCGTGCATCCTCATTGGGTTCACGATTAGTTTCTGCGTCATATTTCCTGATTCGTCATCGTTTGCGAATCCATTTATGGGCTTTATTACAGTGCTAACGATGATGATCGGGGAATTGAACCTAGATCTCTTGCTGAACGAGCCGGATGGCAACGATCCGCCTGTGCTCCTGGAGTTCTCAGCTCAAGTCACTTACGTACTTTTCCTAATGTTTGTAACGGTGGTGCTGATGAATCTGTTGGTCGGTATAGCCGTCCACGATATTCAAGGTTTAAGGAAAACGGCCGGACTATCCAAGCTCGTCCGACAGACAAAGCTGATATCCTACATGGAAATGGCTCTATTCAACGGCTATCTACCGAAATGTCTGTTGAAAATATTGCATTCATCGGCTTTAGTTTCCCCGCAAGCGTACCGAGTGGTGCTCAGTGTGAAACCGTTGAATCCTAGCGAGAAAAGATTACCGCGAGATATAATGATGGCCGCTTACGACATCGCCAAAATGAGGAAGCAATACGGACATACGATTTCGTCGAGCGGGTCGACGACAGGAGCCTATTCCTGCTTCAAGAAATACGAGAATAACAACGACTCGAGTTACAGAGAGTATGGTTACTCGTCAGGGCTCGGCAGTCTGCAAGCGAGATTGGACGAGACATCGGAGAGCGTGAAGCAGTTGACTCAGGAGGTGAGGGAGCTGAAGAAGTTGATAAGCGCGCAGCAGCTTGTGATCCAACAGGCGTTGGCCGGCGCGGTGGACGGTTGATGATATAATGGTCGAGTCGGCCATTTAGTTTCAATGCCAGCGGTACACGAGTCAACAAACTACGGGCAGATTGTCATACAAGTGAGCGTGTGTGCCCCGTCGGACCCTATTGTCGATTCGCGGACTCCATTTAGAACAGTGATATTTTTACCCGACGCCGGCGAAACCGGAGGGTTATTTCGCGTAGTTTACTTACAATATAAGACTAGATTAAGAGGGTTTGTTATCGTTTTTTTAATTATAAATCGCACGTGGGGCAGGTTTCTGTGATTGCTAGGTTATTTTATGATCTTTGTGATATGAGCTAAAATGATAATAAAATGATTCTTAAAACGCACTAGTGGAAGATTTTTTTTTTCGGGATAAATGGGTAATAATAATGCTTTTGGGGGTCCAGTTCCACGTGTCCCACCAAATCCCTACACGTACCTCCTGGATGGTGCTAAAGGAGCAACAAAAAGCAGCAGTAGAACTTGTGCAACGTTCGGCCGGAGAAGTACTGCCTTCACACCTGGTACAGCAGTGGTGCAATCGCATTGCTGTGTTCCGCTGGAAGGGTATGGGTACGGGTGAAATAACGCATGAGACGTAACATCCCCGTCTCGGGTGACGGACGTGGCGGGGTGTGACTTGGGTCTTCTCATACTTCAGTGACCTAAGTCGTCTTGCTGTTGTTATGGGCGGAGGTAAGCACTTAAAATAAGGTAGGCCGTCAGCCGTCAGCTCGTCCCGTCACTTTCGCTACATAAAAATACAAACAAAATAGTGACGGAAAGGGCTAAATTTTATCAAATATAAACAAATAATTAAATAGTTGATACAAAATTTGAGATGCATTCTGATTTAAATACTCACACGAAGAAGTCCTTTCTTCCTTCGTGTGAGTAACTAACTCGTGTCGGGATTTTCTTACATCTTGAAATTAATAATTAAATAAATGAAAAAAAAGCTTCTCGATGATTTATCGGCGAGTACAGCCGGGATAAGATCGCGACGCGGCGGCCGAGAGCGCAGGCGCGGCGCGTCGATGTCTGGCGCGGGGAGCGGTGAGGAAAACAAAAATCTATTCGTTTTACAATATGACGGCGTCCGAATCACAGAAGCACTTGGTTAAAATGCCAGTTAACACCAGGTGGTCTATCAGATCCTCCCATATATATATCACCTATTATATAAATAACAAACATCTTCCCGAACACTTTATAGGTAGTTTTTAAAGCTGTAAATATTCACTATACCTATTTATTAAAGCTTGATTCGATGAAACTCATTCGATGAAATCAAGTTATTTCATCATGCAAGTAACAATATCTAAACAATAGCAAATTAATTAAACCATGAACGCAGTCCAAATAGGCTGTTGTCTGTTTTTTTCTTTTATTCACCATGAAAGTTTAACGTCTTCGTGTCTATCATTATAATTTCAAGTACCTAAACTTAAACGAAAAACTAATTAGATGTACTACATATATTTTTAAACGTTTACGCACGGAGGCATATGCCTGAATTAGGTAGACTTACTTCTTCGTGGAACAGAAACAGTAACTATTTCCAGATAAGCTAGATTCTTAGAAATGTGAAATGTAAAATCACAATCACAAGTAAGTAGCCATTCTGAGAATAATTTACTTACTAATCTCTCGTTTGTTAAATTATGTAGGTACCATTAAATCCTGTGTTGATCTTCAATTCAATGCCATCTAGATTCCTATGTTGCGACCTAGAGTCGCGTTCAGTTGTTTCAAACCGGGACGACATTTTTGACTAAAATTGTCGCCTCATGAACGAGTTTTGAAATGGTGTGATGATTGTCATTTACTATACTACCCAAATTATATAGGATTCAAAATATATACAGATTTCGTATGAAATGTGCTGATGTAAGAAGTTAATTTTATTATTAAAATAAATTTCTTTAATTTTAAACTTGATCCTATATTACAAAAATTAAATTTCAAGCACTAAATCAACTTATCATAACTTATATTTCTTACTTGAAATATAGAATTATTTAGATGCATTAGAATATTTTTATACGAATTTATGAAACAAAATTAAATTCTAGTTCTTTCCGGTTTCAAAAGTTTCCGTAATTTTTTTGGCAGCTTAATGCGCCAAATATGAAAGTATCATCGGTAGATAGTTAAAGTTATTAGTATTATATGTTGTGATTGCCAGCCACGGTATATAAAGTATCTAACGTTTAACGGTGAAACTGAACAGGGGGAAAATCAATCTTGAGTAATAAGTCGATGTATCACCGAACAATCGTTGGGCGTAGAAACTGAACGCGCTATGAAATGAAATGGAGGACAATGACATCTGACATTTTCAATTTCAGTTTGAAGTTTCCGTGACATGCGCGGTCGTTTCAAAATAAATAAACAAAAAGAATCGGTACCGCGATCGATCAATAGTCCGAAAAGGAGGAAAATCTAGGTTTAGGTCTTATCTCTTTCGCCCAGCCCGCTCGGACCTTCCTATATCGATTGTGTTAATGTTATCGGTGGGTGAACTTCAGCGGCCCAATGCAGGGCAGTTTCAAGATTCAGCTGATAAACATGGGGACCCGGGCGGCCGCCTGTGAGTGCTCGTACTTTAGAAAACTTAGATGAAGTGATCAAAACCCGCTTGCATGGTCATTATTAAAGCCGTTTATTTTTCAGAGTTGTAACAATCGGGCCGTCTTGGTTAGTGAAAGCTTTTTGTGTTATAAATGCTGCCTTCGAGCGATATGCTGTCCTCCGAGCCGTTGGTTCAGAAAGGTGAACTACAACTTGCGTTCAGTTGTATTCTTGTCGCACGAGCCCTTCCTTACACGTTGTTGCTGGTCAACTTGGTCACTCCTGAGAAATTGCCTTCACAATAGTCACTTCTATTTTTCACACAAGGCTCATTGGATAGCTGCTTCCTCTAACTAGTTTGGACTCTGAAATAGACTTCTTATTTCTTCTTTTTAAATGTGAGTGACCGATGATGACCTACATTTGGAATCCTGTGATATATTAATGCTTCCCTCTTGCTAGGGTTACCCTCTTCTCTTATCTCTGTAGATTACTACTAGTTTTGTGAATAGCAACTACCTAGTACCTACTTCACTTGAAAGATTAATTATTTTATATTTATAGCCAGTTCATACTTCTGGTTTACATAGTTTTTTGTCTTAATATAATGAAGTAGCAAAGCACTTTAAAAAACTCTAGTTATGAAACATGAAAAGCAGTACAATATATATTTCTCTGGGGTGTTGGTAGTTGGTTACTGAGTCTCTTAAATTTGTTTTTAGTTGTAGTATGAGTCACATAATTTGTTGATAGCTGAAGAATTAAGACTTTTACAAATAGAAATGTAGTTATGGTGTTACTATTGGTGTAGCTGAAGACATGATCAGGCATAGATAGTTAGCACAGGATAGGTATGGTGTATATATTTGTTCTAGGCTGTAGAATTATTACATG
The DNA here is from genome assembly GCA_921293045.1 of Aplocera efformata. NCBI lineage: Eukaryota > Metazoa > Arthropoda > Insecta > Lepidoptera > Geometridae > Aplocera > Aplocera efformata. The sequence continues at coordinate 9,564,939 of OV121057.1, forward strand.
ATGTGTGTTACATAGGGAATCATATAAATATAGAGCTGCATAATTTTTCAGTAGCTCATAAAAGCATATGTGCACTCAAAATTTAATAGATTACAAACTGCTATGTGGGTGGGGGGCATGCTTGTCCGGTACTTTATTAAGGAGTTGAGCTGGCTGGGTGTAGTTAGTTAAGAGGGACAATTCATTCACCCCCAGCCAGAATAAGAGGGCACCCATTTTAAATGCGAGAACTATCAAATAAATGTTTTCGGAAGATGGTAACCCTTGATTTCCAGATGCATCTTGTCCCATCTGTCTGCTGTGTCACTTTTCAGTGTTTCCGATGTTTGTGTCACTTTGTGATCCCGACTGATCCTTGATGTGAATCTGTGTTTAAATAGTTTGAATCGTCCAAATGTTTGTTTAATGTTGTGATGTGTAAATGTTAAATGTTTTCAGAATTAATTGACTGAACATAAAATAATGCATTTTGTTAATATATTAAGTTTGTTTTTGGAAACGGCTGCAATTGATGAGCTCGCTAGCATGAAGCACTCAGTGAATGCTTGTCTTGTCATTCTTTGGGGCCAATTAGGTCATAGTTCACCACTTAGTGGAAAACTTCCGGGTGGTAGAGTTAGGCATTAGCTACTTATAAAAGGGAAATGATTACAATAATGTTTCTATAATTATCATGATATAAATAACTTACTGATTATTTTTTGGGAGCATTTTTGATATAAGATTAACTTGCGATTGATTTTAATTAGCCTATAGGATCGGTTTTTTTGACTTTGTAATATTCATTATACCTTGTCTAGCAGAGATACTTATTTGTCTTGTTTGAGTAATAAGAGATGGCATTAGATAAAATGCCGGCAATTTTACAGACATTTGTGAAATTAGATTTGAATCATTACAGTTTTAACATTTACTTAGAGTATGTCCATAGAAAAGATGGAGGTTATTTATTATTATTTATTTAAGTAATTTCTGATAATTACAGCTAAAAGAATCTTGTCAGGTTCTAATTGAATGTGGCTCACCTTTCTCTCAGACAGGCTGACTGTAGTCTGACTCATCCTGCTATTTATAATTTCAGCATTTTCTGTTTCTTTCTTCATCAATGCTTGTCTGTTCTTTTTGAATAATAGTGTAAATATCTGTCTTAGGAGTGTTCATAATTCTGTTTTAAATTCTGTAAACAAATTAATATAACTTAACCCAGCATCGTCATACAATAGCTTAGATATAAAAACCGCTCAATAGGTCGATCATCATTTTGCTGTATGACAACAAATGAACAATTGTGAATCGACCAAAAAAAACTGCCTTCAATTTGACATATCAATGTGCATATAATGTGTGACGCTATATTTACACGAATATGTTTAATTACGCGTTTAAATTTTGACGTGTCATCACGATATTTGAAATTAACGGAACGATATCACACTAATAATATAAAGGCGAAAGTTTGTATGTATGTTTGTCTCTGTGTATGTTTGTTACTCCTCGCTCAACGGATTTTGATACCAGGATAGCTTATATATCCCGGATTAACACATAGGCTGCTTTTGATGCGGGACGCTGCTAGTATAAAAATAAAATCGATCTGATCCCAATTACAATACGTTATTCTTATATAATAGAAAGGATATGTATTAGGTAAGTATCTATTCTTGACAGAATTGGTGAAAAAGGAAACTTTTATTGAAATACCATATTAAGTCGAAAGTCTCTTAGTTCAAATTCTCATCTTATGTAAAACACACTTGTACCTACGCTTTAACCCCATACGTGACCCCGATAGCAGTAGTGAGTAGTAATTGTTTTACTTTATATGAACTCTTGGTTCCCGAAACAGCCCGAAGACTGCTGCTTTTATTCTAAATAATTATAACTATAAATCTAAATAATTATTCCATATAATATAAAAACGGAATACTCATTGATAAAATAAAAATAAGGATTTCATCAATGAGTTTTCTGTTTAAACTTTCTCCCCGTTAAAAGCAAGCTCGACGAAAAGGTGCGTTCATTGTTCTCGATCTTTCCTCAGTTGGTGAAGTGAAATTCTCGTCTAGAACTCTACTAAGGATTGAGTAGAGTGCCGAATATAATAGATAGAGCGAAAACAATAAACGTGTCCATACTTCTTCACGTTCTGAGAGCAGTATAATCAATACTACTAACTAAGCTTAGGCCTCTTGGTTATACAGGTTTTTTTGCCGTGGAATCTTACGGTTTATTTGCCATATGTAACCGTCAACAATGTATGAATTGTTATGGAAACCGTTACTGTCAAGAAACTTCCACAGAGATCCATGCAAACTGATGACTGTGTCCACTTAATACGGATAAATAAGTTAAAATTAACGTTTTCACGGCAGTGAAACGTGTAATAACAAGAGGCGTTAGGGTCCTGACTAACTATTGTCACGTCCACGTACAGTCACGGCGAAGATCCGCAGCCTGTACGACTGCCAGCTGCGGCTCATGCACAACATCCAGCCGCTGCCGTCCGGCGTCGACATCGCTAACACTGTCAAGTACTTCTCGCAGACATTGCTCAGTAAGTGTTGCTATAGAGCATATAGTCATCATCATTGCAACTGAACTTGAAGTCAGTTGAAATGATGCCTGAAACAAATTTAGGTCCATAGGTGAAAAGTATCAAGAGGTTTAATTGAACGCTATGAAGCGGTCGACTTACCGTAGATTGTTACTTCGATTCCTACAATATCAGGTGATGGATAACAGTCTGAAGATGATGAAGTACCATGACATGGTAAAGCACTTTCTGATGCTCGGTTTTGATTGAATACATTCATAAAGATTTGTCAATTAGTTACATAGCCTGACGGTCAAGTAGTATTAACTAACTGATAAAAAGGTTAATTGCATTTGGCAGGCGTGCTTAAAGATGTCCCGCGCTCCCCGTTAGAAATGATCCGCGATGCGGATAATGATGCGGATCGTATGGCTCTTTACCCCAATCTGGACTACAAGGGGCTGTTCAACGCCATCTCGCAGCTTGTGGACTCCGCGCCGCATCTGCAGTACGGGATACAGGGTAAGGACGGTTTGCTATTGTAATTTGAAGATGGAAATTATACAAGAAAAAGAACCGACGCCATTTCTATTGAACTGGTTACATTCATCACAGTATTTCCAAAAGCCAGCCTTTTTCAGAACTATCATAAAATATATACTGCGTAAGCAAATTCTGTCTTTTACGTTCGACTATAAATGTGTTTACTTACTCAGTGTTATTGAAGCTAGCTGACGACGTACCCGAAACAGGGCAAGTGTAATGCCACCTGGATTTGTGCCAAACAGCAATGCAGGAACTTCCTAGGAAAATCAATAACGAGACACACAACTCTTACAGAGCACGCGTTGTACCGACCGTAGCTTCTAAGTTTACTCTAGCTAGCGCGATTTACATATTACCTTGCATCTGGGATTTGCTGAGACGATGGCGTCGAATTCTTCTGGCCAGTGGATATCTATAGATTGGATTCATTAAAATTTAATTCACATTCACATTCATTAAGATTTTTAATTAAGACAACAAGATTTTTGCCTTCACCGTTTTGATATAAAGCTTTTTCAGAATACGTGTGATTTTTTGTAGCAACCTTTTTGTTTCGTGCGCTTTCAGCTACCGATGGCAACGCAAAAAGCCACGAAAGACTATTAAACAAGTGACTGAAAAACTAAATTATTTTAATCTCATATTTTTTATCGTTGGCGTGGATTGATCTAATTTCTATGGTACTAACTTGAGTAGGATGCATCAATTAAAATGAATCAACTGAATCAATTCTCAATTGGCGAATAGATAAGGAGTAACAAAAAAAAATTGTGGACTTTGAATGATAATTGGCCGTTGATTTACATATCTGGGTTCGGTAATAAATATGGTTTTGTAGATTGAGCAGTGGTTCCTCATTTTAGGGTTACTCGAAATTAAACCGTACTAATAGCCTACATCGTTTACATTGTCTGTCTTTTAGACCGTAATAGCTGGTAGATATCGTGATAGATAATTGAAAATGCATTCGGAGCCCACGTCCAAATGTTACTTGGCTGGTTTGCCTTCTCAGCTTTCGGCCAAGCCGTGCTCCAATGCCTGGGCTGCTTGCTCCCGTTCCTGGAGTACGACATGATCGACAACCTGCCGTACCTGGTGGCGTACTGCGTGGCCGTGTTCCCGGTCGCGTTGCACCAGGAGATCCTCAACCTCCTGTGTTATTACATACTGCCTTTTACGATCTGTGAGTATGCCTACATGTACATATATTCTTGTCTAGCTGTGCCCACAACTTCGTTTGCGATTGCCATCCCTGCAGAATGACTATCTGTTTTAAAAATAAAAAACACATATAAAAACAATGGTGTTATCCATTGCATCTGTGTTTTTCAATGGTAAATTAAAATATGGCGATCCCATAGCTAATAGAAAAACTATTTAATATTATAAAAGTAAGTATTTAAATTATATTTATATTTTAGAATAACTATCAATTAAATAGATACACCAATGCCCCTTCTCATTTCTAACACTTCTTGTCTATCCAAAGGTTGTCTGTAAGAGATCGCTTTATAGCGATAAGACCGGCCATTGTGTCACTTTTAACTAGTTAACATGTCTATATTTTAACTATTGTGACCTTTATTTGGTGTGCAATAAATGTTGTGTAGTAAATTTCATAGCTTAAGACACTCCGGCTTCTGCTTTGGGTTTTCTGTTGGCCAGTGTTTAAGGACATTAAGGAGACAACTCTCTTTCAGCTCGTAAGTGTGCCGGCCAGGAGGAGGAGAGCCAAGCGTCGCAGTCGGTGGCTGCCATCATCATGATGGTGTTCCAGCACTCCAGTAATCCAGGTACCTTGTGCTCACTAGAAGCTATCACTAGGGGCTATGGATATGTGCGTATGGAGTGAGTGAATGCACGTGCTATGGTCACCAAGTAAACGTGTGCTGTCTATGATAAAAACCGCTGCCTCGATGTTCTAGATTATTGAACAAAATTTATAAAAATACTATCTGCTGTCACTGCAACTTTCAATTCTTTTTTTTTACTCACTGGGAATACTCATACCTCTGCACTAGGATTCCCTGTGTCGCAGATGGCATGGACAAACACAGAAACACAAGACAAACACCCAAGACCCGAGAACAAACTTCATGCTCACCAAACAAAGTGTGCCGGGAATCGAACCCGGGACCCCACGCTTCGAAGGGATACTACCAACTAAGCCACGGAGCCGTCAATTCTATTATTTTCTATTACTGTTGTCATGGGCGGGGTTCACTTACCACCAGGTGGGTCCTCAGCTCTTTCAGTCTTATTAACATATAAAATTACCAATGCCAGCCCACCACTGCCAACTGCTGGAATGTCTGATGTCGATGAAGCAGACCGTGGTGAAGGACGTGCTGTGCGTGATCGCGTACGGCACGTGGGGCGCGCGCCTCTCCGCCGCCAAGCTGCTGTTCTACTACTGGCCGCCGTTCGACGCCAAGCTGTTCGACAGGAAGGGACTGCTCTGCAAGTTCTCTAGTAAGTCTTAGCCGGCCATGCTGTGCTGGTACATACACATAGACATTTATTTATTAACTAAGTAGCACATATAATCAAAAATTTTGGCAAAAATTACTAATAACGATATTAATAAAAAGGAAGAAAACGAAGAAAATGTTATCATTTTTTTATTTAATATAAATAATAATATACATTTAAAGTCGTATTAGTTGTGTGTGCTCTTGTGCGTGCGATCTTGTGTGTGTGTGTGTGTTTGAGTGTGTAATATTATATACAAAAGAGATACATTTCTACGAAATAACTTAAGTGTGGTTTAATTAATTGTTGTTCACTTTGAAAAGATGAACACACATACGTGTGTGTGTGTTTGTTCCACCTTCACGCTCAAACGGCTCAACGGATTTGGATGAAATTTCCTACCAGGATTGCCTATATCCTGGATTAACACAAAGCTACTTTTGATCCCGGAAAAGTGTAGAGCCCATCAAACAATGACCTGGCTGGAAATCGAAGGCAGCAGGCTACAGAACGCCTTAATTTCCAGACGACCTGGTCCCGTTCCTCTGCCAGCGCGACATGTGCCCCAACGCGGGCACGGCGGAGGCGGCCAAGGTCTGCTACGACCACTGCATCAGCGTCACCTTCGCGTCCGACACGCCGCCCCCCCTCTACCTCTGCATAGAGTGCGCCAACGAGATACACAGGTGCGCGCCATACCGGAGACATTCTCTTTTCAAATCATATTTATATGAGAAGATATAGGATTGTAAATAAATTACGGTCATTGCTAATTGGGACGTCGTGCTGTGCGGATCTCTTCTTACCTAGTGTAGTGATAAGTGCAGTGAGAGTGATAGTTGTACAATTTACAAACTAACAAAGAACTCATGAACAAAATGTCTTCCTTATTATTCGTATTATACACAAATCATGGTAAATATCTCGGTAACACGAATAATAATGTTCATAACCATGATAGTTTTAAAATTTATAAAATGTCTTCCCTTTAACTACAGACCGTGAGAAAAGCCAATGGACACATTCTTGGAAATATTCTAGATAGAAAATTAAGTTAGATTAAAATTACTTAGCCATATCGTATGGCTAGATCGTAATATAATCAGATTACAGTAAAGTAATTAATGTTAGAGAAATCTCTTTGCTGTGATTGAAAATTGTTTAATTTCATAATTGTTTCGGTTATTCGTTAACTCTTCTGGTTCTAAAACTAATATTATTGCGAAAGTTTGTCTGTATGTTTGTTAGTCCTTCACGCCTCAACGGCAGCCAGGAATATCTAAATACTCCCAACTCTAGGGACAAAAGCCTACTCTGTAAAGTAATGATTTGTGAAATATTATCTTGTAATTAAATATTGATTATCTGTACAGGGAACATCCAAACCAAAGATTCTTCGATATACTGCATCCCCAGCAGCAAGTGTCCATGGTTTGCGAGAACAAGGTAAGTTTTTAATCTGGACTTATAATGTCTATAATAACAATGGATATTATACTATAATAGTTGTTTGTTCTACTAGAAGGTTTAAATAAAGAAAACTGAATTATTTCTACAACTTTCATGTAATGTCTTGCACTCAACTTTTTACACACAGATTGACACATTAGGACACAGATAACATATTCAAAAAAAAAGCAAACTAAACAAAAGTTTTTTTTTTTTTTTTTTTCAGAACTGTCGCTCTACAGACAAGGCTGCGTATTCCATATGTTTTTCCAATGAATGTGCAAGTTACAATGGAAATCATCCTATTAGGTAAGTAATATTAATATAACAGTTAATTAATAAGAAAATGGTTTCGATTTGTTTGCCTATTTGAAACATTTTATGTATGTAGGCATAGCTTGTACTATGGGAACTAGATAACTGATAGAATACATAGAAGACACAGATCAAACGTTTGTGTTCGTCATATAAATCTGTGCTGCATGTCATGGGAGTCGAACCCACGAAGGGAGAACAGATGACATTGCTACTACCAACTATGAGGCCAGTCATAATTTCTAATTATATTTATATTTCTTGACTTAATCGATTATTGAATTAATAATTATTGAACGTTTAATTAAAACGTTGAAATTAATTCCATGTGTCATATGAATTCGTATTCAGAGTCCTATAAGCGCACAAGCGTTGCAGTAAACTGAGATTGCGATTCATTAGTAATCTGCGCATTGAGAGGATCTTTGTAATTATATTTAGTCAGGTAACCATTGTTTAACTTTAATGGCAAATATATGTTTTAAGGTACTGCTTGTCGTGCCACGGCAACCGCCACAACAGCCGGCGCGGTGGGGACCACGTGGTGCACGCGCGCCTCCCGCCCGCCGCGCACATGCACGCAGACATGCACACCAACCTGGTGGAGGCGCTCCTCAGGTACCGCACGCGGGCACACCCCCCCTCGCCCCCCGCCCGCCGCGCACATGCACGCAGACATGCACACCAACCTGGTGGAGGCGCTCCTCAGGTACCGCACGCGGGCACACCCCCCCTCGCCCCCCGCCCGCCGCGCACATGCACGCAGACATGCACACCAACCTGGTGGAGGCGCTCCTCAGGTTCCGCCCGCGGGCACACCCCCCCTCGCCCCCCGCCCGCCGCGCACATGCACGCAGACATGCACACCAACCTGGTGGAGGCGCTCCTCAGGTACCGCACGCGGGCACACCCCCCCCTCGCCCCCCGCCCGCCGCGCACATGCACGCAGACATGCACACCAACCTGGTGGAGGCGCTCCTCAGGTACCGCACGCGGGCACACCCCTCCTCGCCCCCCGCCCGCCGCGCACATGCACGCAGACATGCACACCAACCTGGTGGAGGCGCTCCTCAGGTACCGCACGCGGGCACACCCCCCCTCGCCCCCCGCCCGCCGCGCCCAAGCACGCAGACATGCACACCAACCAGGTGGAGGCGCTCCTCAGGTACCGCACGCGGGCACACCCCCCCTCGCCCCCCGCCCGCCGCGCACATGCACGCAGACATGCACACCAACCTGGTGGAGGCGCTCCTCAGGTACCGCACGCGGGCACACCCCTCCTCGCCCCCTTACGTCGTTTTCAACATTGAAGGTTCATAGAAGTGGCTTTGATTATTAGGTTGGAAATCATGCTTGATAATAATAAACCGCTGATATATAATGAATTGTCCCAGTCTGCTGAAGGACGCGAAGCCCCTGAACATGGAGGACCCCGACAGTTCCACTGAGCACCTGAAGCCGCCGCTCAGCGTGGAACTGCCGGACCCCATATCTGTTGAGGACAGACAACTTCTGGGCAGGTAATTGTCATCATTATTTTACTACCAAACCAAATCTATATAAATCGAACGCTTAGTAATAAGTCTTAGAGGTGTCAAAGATTTGAAGAAGAGGTGTTAAAGATTTAGTTATGAAGCAAACAATCAACAGCTTTTAAAAGATGTCAATTTATTAACCATTCTATTTTTTTCCCCAAAATCAAAGACTGGCAAGAATATACTGCACCGTTTGACAACAGTTAATAAACAACGTCAACACTCATACCTCTGCACTAGGATTCCCTGTGTCGCAGATGGCATGGACAAACACAGAAACACAAGACAAACACCCAAGATCCGAGAACGAACTACATGCTCACCACACAAAGAGTGACCCGGCCGGGAATCGAACTCGGGACCCTCGCTTCGAAGGCAGGCTAATACCAACTAAGCCACGGAGCCGTCCATTTAACGCCTCCAGGTGGTTTCTAACCTTCTTTAGATGCTAAACAGAAGATCCTCTTGAACATTGGAGACATCCACTTCATCATCTCTCTTAATTTCCAGACTTCTAATAATAAGTCTTTTCTCCCAGGTATGGTGTTTGGCTGATGGTGGGCCTATGCACCCCGAACCCCGACACCCCTGACGAGGTCCTGGGCCGGCTGCTCTCGGTGCTGTTCCACTGGTTCCACGTCACCTCGTACGCTTACACGGGTAAGTTCACTGGCAGCTGTGGACAGTTCACACAATGATAGCCCATAGTTAGACGTGTTTGTAAGTCCTGCTGTACACCCAGTTCATGTAAAATTAATAGTTAATATATTACTGCGTTTAATCTATAGTGCCACAGGAGTTACTTAAGCGATTAACATACTGTACGAATTACAGTCAGTTTTCCATGTTTAGCTGGTCTCATTTGTTGGTTGGGGATTAGGTTCAAGGCCCATGATGTTAAGTGATTAACTACACTAACTACTAAATATCAGTGGTTATGACTCATGTCTTCCCCTACCAGTGAGATAATGTCCTAGTTGCATCCATGGTTCAAGTGCTTTTCCGGACGAACTTGGCAAAGTTGTACCGCTACTTTGGGTTGCTCTTTTTGCACTATGAGACAACAATAACAAGAGAAATATGGACTTCCAACTACGCCTCTTCTGATAATTTAATGGCGTAGTATTTTGCGGTGGTTGATAACCAACCGCAGCCGAAGCATACCGCCAGCGCTGCTTCACTGCTCCAGGGGGACACCAAGGGATTCAAGCAGCAAGTATAGCTGCTGTTATTACTGAAAGAGAGCGTGGTGGCCCAGGGGAACAGACGCCGACTTTCAATCTGAAGGTCGCTGGTTCAAACGCACACGTGCACCAATGAGTTTTTTCACTTGAAAAGTTTATGTGCGCAATACCACGTACTCGAAACGGTGACGGAAAACATCGTGAGGAAACCGGCATGTCTTATAACCAAAAATTCGACGACATGTGACATCTACCAATCCGGATTGGGCTCCCGTGGTAGATCAGAGCCCATACACTCTCAATTATCGAGAGTAGGCCGGTGTCCCTGCAGTGGGAACATTAGAGGCTGGTACGGATTAGTGAAACATCTGTCGGCAGTACCAGCGCCTTGGCAGTAAATTGTCTAGTATGACGTGACGGCAACAGCTTCCTATGCCCCCTTTTCCTAAGAAGCTTTTGTGTTAATGTTGCCCCTTTGCTCCAGGCGAGACAGCGGCCAACGTGGAGAAGCTGAAAGTGGAGCAAGTGTGCACGTGGGTCCGCAACGTGTGCGCGGCGCGGCGCGACGTGTGCGTGGCCTGCCTGCTGCCGCACCCGCCGCACTACGCGCGCCACGCGGGCCACTGGGACACGCTCGCCACCAAGACGCACCACCTCAAGGACGGCCTCAACAGGTGCACACGCGGCCCGGACGGGCCACACTTCGATTTTCGATGCCACAATAGTTAATAGATTTAACACATTCGAATCACTACATAGTATAAAACAAAGTCGCTTTCTCTGTCCCTATATCCCTATGTATGCTTAAATCTTTAAAACTAATTAATTTAATAGATTTTTTTTAATAGATAGTGTGATTCAAGAGGATGGTTTATATGTATAATATACTAGCAAGTCACCCTGGCTTCGCACGGGTTTACTAACTGTGCGAAGCCGGGGCGGGTCGCTAGTGAATTAATAATTAACAAATTACAAAATTTGGTCTAACTTTAGTAGGTTTAAACCACCAATATCCATGTAATATTAAGTCGTGTGTACGAAGAATGAAATTCTACTAATGTTATATGTAAGGCGGTAGGTTTGCACTAGTACTACATGTGGGTAGACTTAATAAAGTCAGTTGTTTCGTACGTCTTGAACGTGGTGTTTCATTGAGGCGTTTACTTAACACTACAATTAATGATAATTGATAGTTAATTATACGATTGTTCCAGACTGTACTGCCTTATCCCGTACGGCATCATAACCCAGTCCATTTGGGATTACATAATGCCGGCGTGGATGGAAGCCATTTGCACAGATGTTCCGGAAAAGGTACTGTCAACCGTCAACTTTTTTTTTTTAAACTTTAACGCTCTCATACCTCTGCAGTAGGATTACCTGTGTCGCAGATTGTATGGACAAACACAGAAACACAAGAACATCCAAGACTCGAAAACAAACTCACCATACAAAGTGTGCCCGGCCGGGAATAGAACCCGGGACCCCTCGATACGAAGGCAGGGCTAACTACCAACCAAGCCACGGAGCCGTCTAATTTTAATTTCAGCATGTAATGTTTGAAAACGGCCACATCTTCCATTTCCATTTTGATCAATTGAGATTTTTACTAGCTACCGCACCTCGGTTTCACCCGTGTAGTTCCCGTTCCAGTGGGAATACGGAGATAAAATATAGCCTGTGTTAATATGTATTCTATCAGTAATCTATTGTAGTTCCCATATTACATGTTATGCTAGCTACGCTTAGTTTGGGGCTAGATGGCGCTGTGTGGAATATGTCAATGTAACTTTGTACAGGAGCTGATAGAACTGAAGGTGCCCCTGGCCAAGATCCTGGAGCCGGACGGCGCCATGATGGGCGTGGACGAGAAGAACCTGTACCAGTTCGCGTCGGACCGCGTGTCCGACGAGCCCACGCCGGAGACGGTGCTGCCGGTGCTGGAGTGGTTCCAGGTATTCACTTACAATGCATGTTATAGTTCTTTTGCGTATCCTTGTGTTTTGCATGTTTATATTGGTGTCAAGTCAAAAAACTTTGATTCTGTTGAATTCTTTAAAATTACTATGTAAATTTTCCTAAAGATAAATATGTATCTACGAGATCTTATATGACATAAGAATAAGAATAAATTTATTGACCATATAAAGAAACAAAATATGTTAACATTTTTTAACTAAAAAATTAACGGTAGGTAGCTATACAGTCAGAGAAACCATTACCTTCCGTGCTAGTAAAAACTGTGTTCCGGCAAGGTAACTATTCTCGCTCCATATATTTACAGGTACATAAGGATATAAGACAAGATGTAGGCCAAAGAAAAGATGGATTGTGTGAAAGATGATCGTAAGAAAGGAGTGAGTACTGAAATGACGTCTAACAGAGGGGAATGGAAGACAAATACATGTTGTACCGACCACGCTTAGTGTGGGGTAAGGGCAGGAAGATGACGACCTACGAGATCATACATTCTTAAAGCTAATTTGCTAAATTATAAATGTTACATTAAAAAAAGTACGATTTGTTTCCAGACCATCTCCATGCTGGAGGTGAAGGTCCCCCTCACGCAGCTGTTCGACCTGTTCAGTCACTGCGTCGTCAACATGCCGGAGAAAATATTCAAACCCCCCAATGCGGGTACGTATTCACAACTTAATACCTAAATTATTTTGTTTTGTTAAATGCTAATAATATAAATGTAATAATAAGTATATAATAATAATAAATAAACTTTATATCGTCGTCGGTCCGATTTCCACTCATAAGCATTTGTATCACGAATAGATATTTGTTGTGTCTGGGTATTCATATGTATACGACTCCGTGGCTTAGTTGGTAGTAGCCCTGCCTTTGAAGCGAGGGGTTCCGGGTTCGATTCCCGGCCGGGGCACACTTTGTGTGGTGAGCATGAAGTTTGGTCTCGGGTCTTGGGTGTTTTGTTTGTGTTCCTGTGTTTGTCCATGCCATCTGCGACACAGGGAATCCTAGTGCAGAGGTATGAGTGTGTTAACGTTGTTGTTGTTGTATTATATATTTATGAATTTACAAAAAAAAGTACAAAATAAGTATTGCAACATTTATCTAGTACCCAAACTTCTAGTTAGGCTTAGTTTGGGGCTAGATGTCGCAGTGTGAAATGTACATAATTTTTTTTTTACAAATCTATTAAATGATTAATTGAATAATGCTTATTAACGTAGATGGATCGAAATCCAAAGAGGGGAGGGATTCCCCCACCGCCAACGACAAGGAGAAGAAAGACCGGGACGATCAGATGAAGCCGCAGAATCTGACTTGCTGTATTCTGATGCTCGACATCTTACTCAAACAGGTATACAAGTAATATTGAAATAGATAAGGCGGTCCTCGACTTACGTCGTTTCAATAATAAAGTATAATAAAGTATGTATATCCTTTGTTATAAATGCAGTTTTTTTTTTTTTTAATTTCGAGTCCGTGTGGATTTACCCTTGAGTTTTACATGTAAACATACGAAAAAATATGTCTCGACTTACGCGGTTTCGACTTACGTCGCGTATTTCGAGAACCTAACATGCCGTAAGTACGAGGACTGCCTGTATTGAATAGTAATTTGATTGAAAATAAACGGTCCGCGACGGACTCCTAAACTACTTAACCGATTTTAATCAAATTTGTACACCGTGTGCAGTTTGATCCAACTTGAAGGATAGGATAGCAATATTATAAGAATAGGATATCAATTTATGATCGCAATATTATTTTATTGCAAATTATAATATCATATGACATAAACGTTAGCCACTGCAACGCGTGGCCCGATCGGCTAGTATTATATAAGTTACTAGCAGCCCGTCCCGGCTTTGCACGGGGTAGTGACATAACTACAATAGTTGGACATATGCTACCGCGGAGTTTTTTGTAGACATTATGATGTTCTTCAATATTGTTGTACATTATTTTGTTCTATCGCTAATAGTTTCGGCAGCGCATTCGACGAAAGACATTTTAAGACTCATTTTTCTACACCTTCATTTACATTGTTCAAATTTTACCAAGGATCCCTAATTTTTTTCAAAATGAAATGTAGCCTATGTCAAATTGGAAGAATGTAGCATTCTATTGGTGAAAGAATTTTTTAAATCGGCCCAGTACTTTTTGAGCCTATTCATTACAAACATACAAACATGGGTACAAATCTTTCCTCTTTATAATAATAGGTGTGTGAATATGACTCCGCCCCTTTTTGTCAAAATAAAACACATTTGTTCGCTTACAAAATTAAAAAAAAAATTATTGAAAGTATGCTCCATCTGCAGCTACAACCTTCGCCCATCGTTCAGGTAGTTTTCGTATTCCTTGCTGGAAGAAGTCCTGGTCTTTTGAGCTTATCCAGTTGTCAATCCAAATTTTGATACTTTCACATGAAGTAAACTTTTCTCCAGTAAGGTCTGTCTGCATCGTCCGGAATAGGTGGTAATCCGAAGGAGCTATGTCTGGTGAATATGGCGGGTGGGGTAACACTTCCCAGTCCTGTCCCTCTAAATATCTTTTTACGACTTCTGCGGTATGCGGTTTGGCATTGTCATGCTGAAGAACTAATTTGTTATGTCTATTCACCCATTCTGGTCGTTTTTCTTCTATGGCTCGCTTCAAACGCATTAGTTGTCGTCGGTAAACTTCTCCATTAATAGTTTCAGAGGGTTTGAGCAACTCATAATATACAATACCTTTCTGATCCCACCAAATACAGAGCATGACCTTGGCACAGTGAATATTTATTTTTGGCTGTGATGGGCCTGGTTCGCCTGGTTTCACCCAAGCTTTTTTGCGTTTAGGATTTTCGTAGTGTATCCATTTTTCGTCTCCTGTGACTATCCGATGCAAAAATCCTTTTCTTTGCTGTCTTTGAAGCAGCATTTCACAAATGGTTTTCCGACGTTCCATGTCTCTTTCTTTTAAATCATGTGGAACCCAGTCACCGGCTTTTTGAATCATTCCCATCATTTGTAAACGCTTTGCAACAGTTGAACGATCAACATTTAATGCTGCAGCTAATTCTGATTGAGTTTGGCAAGAATCTTCCGCCAATAATGCTTCCAATTCAGCATCTTCAAATTTTTTTGGTGGTTTTCCATGTTCTTTATCCTCAGTACTAAAATCGTTATTTTGAAATCGTCGAAACCATTCCTTGCAAGTTGTATTAGACGGAGCATGCTCACCATAAATCTCCACAAGCAAACGATAAGTTTCCGCTGCAGTTTTCTTCGCAATAAAATAATGTAATAACACTTCCCGCAAATGACGTTTATTTGGAATAAAAACCGACATTTTCGAAAAGGTGAAAACAATTGTTGCTTACACTTCAACCAAATATCATAAAATGCGTTAGATAGCTGACATTCAGTACTATCGAATACAAGTATGGTCATTTATTAGTACACGTAAACAATACTAAAAACGACATCTGTTGAGAAAGGGCGGAGTCATATTCACACACCCAATATTAGTGTAGATACAGTACCTAGGTGATTGAGCTACGTTCAGTATTTTTTGTTGTAGAATCATGTTTTATCTGAAGTTAAACATTTATGAAGAAATAGTAGATTACTAATCAAGTACCACATATAATGACAAGATGGCGCTGTATTAAATTTCCAGCATAGTATAAAAAAATATTTTGTAAAATGTAATGTTTTCAAGAAATATAATTATTACAGGTATACTTAAAAAACAACATCTAGTTACAAAATTTCATCCAAATCGTTAGAACCGTTTCCAAGATAAACGAATTAAATAAATATACAAGAATTGCTCGTTTAAAGTAATGAGATAAGTGTTTAATGTCACCAATACGAGAAAAGCGTTTTATAATCTTTACTTGAATGTAAAGTTTAAATACCAGTTGAACCTGAACCAGCTTCACCTGGAGAAGTACTGTCACCACATCTGGTAACCCACAGCGAAGCAGTGGCGACAGCCAAGCAGATTTTTTTATTTGAAAAATGTCAGTACTATCTGGAGGCCCACCTGGTGGTAAGTGGCGACCCCCGCCCATGACAACAGTAATGCGACTCAGTATAACATTTGGATCTTACACTGAGTCGCATTCATCCGGCTGCGGCCATCACCCGAGGCGGGGATTAGTCTGATGCGCATGTGATTTCACCGGCACCCACACCCTTGAGTCTTTATTGTAATGGTGGTATTTCCATAGATGGAGCTTCAGCAGCGCCGCATCAATATTCAGAACGTGAGCAGCGAGGCTACCAAACTCCTCAGATTGATGTTGAAATTCAACCAGTCCAACACCATAGAACACGGTAAGAATACATTTTTTTTATGTGATGATGTGACGGAACGAGCTGAAGGCCCACCTGGTAGTAAGTGGTTACCCCCGCCCGTGACAACAGCAATATAACTTCAGTGGTGGTTCCAGGGCTGCAATAAGTCTGAATCGGTATAATGTATGATTTCAGCGTCGTGCCTAGCCCAGGGCGCGTGTTCGTACTGCGAAGCGGCCGCGCTGTGGCACCAGCTGGCCGTGCAACTGGTTCGGGCCCTGGTCCCGGACAAGCCGCTATTTGTGGACGTAAGTTCTATTCTAGCACCCGAACTTGTGACGGGGTGAGCTTGCAACCCACGTGATGTTAAATGCAGAATATTACATTAGGTACAGAATGTTATGTACAGAAATATTATACTCAATACTCAAAATAATTAAAGATGAGAAAATTCAAAATATTGTCAATGCTTTTTAATAGATAAATGCTATTGCGCTTTAGATGAATATTTGCAAGAGAATATTCTTACGAAAGCTTAAACACATTAACGCCTAATACTACAATAGAATAAGGTATATAATGTAATAACTTTTAAGATAACAAAAAAAAATCTTAAATTTCTTTAAATTTATCTTAAATCTTTTTATTACTTTGAATGTGTATTTTAATTCAATTATAACATTGCTATGCCAATAAGAACTGTCTAATACTATTGTAAATATTGCATATTGCATAATATGATACTATTGTAAATATTGCAATAAATTAGTGCTATTTATATTGACATTTATTTTTGATTTTATGGACTATTTCCCAAATTTTTATTTTTTATTTTGGTATACAATATGTATAAATTGACCTGTAAATGTTCTTTACCAATAAATACTTATGACTTATGACTACTTAATTATAGAGGAAAGGAAATTTAAAAAAAAACTTGCGCCTACTACAAAAGAAGGCCTATCAACAAGATGATGAGTAAATTGTGGTCCAACTAGGGGTACGCGTGGCGCCATTATTCGAAACACCCATTGCAGCCGGCGGACGAGCCCTGGAAGGAGGGCGTCCGCAAGTCGCAGTCCGACGAGGACATGTGCTCGTCCGGCATCGCGGCCGCCGTGTCGGGCGCCGTGGCGGGCGGCGGCGGCGGCGGCGAGGCGCTGCTGGCGCTCGCCTCCCACCACCTGCAGGAGCGCAGCGCCGTGGGCGGGGTGCTCGTGCACATGCCGCATGTACGTATGCACAACTATCTACGTGTGCGGTTTCAGAGGGGAGGGTGTTGTTTTCAGAGGGGAGAGTGGTGTTTTCAGAGGGGAGAGTTTTGTTTTCAGAGGGGAGAGTGTTGTTCTCAGTGGGGAGAGTGTTGTTTTCAGAGGGGAGAGTGTTGTTTTATAAGGGGAAAGTGGTGTTTTCAGAGGGGAGAGTGGTGTTTTATAAGGGGAGAGTGGTGTTTTCAGAGGGGAGAGTGTTGTTTTCAGAGGGGACAGTGTTGTTTTATAAGGGGAAAGTGGTGTTTTCAGAGGGGAGAGTGTATTCATAGAGGGCAGATTTCAATGTTGAACTTTTCAATGTTGAGATTGGAGTTTGTGGATGTTACAGGAAAAACGATTTGCGTGCTTTTAAGAATAGACAACCAAAATATTTAATTAAACTAAAATTTGTCGGAATTTACACAGAAAATTCATTTGGAAAGTTGGATATTGTTATGTAATAAGGTTTCTATGTAATGACATGTCTAACAATTTTTTTTTAATTTCTATGAATCGCATCTTGCATGTTTTAAATATGAACATCTAAATGGGATTTTAGCGATTTAAACAAATGTACTAATTTTTTTTTTTTTCATTATTTAATCTGGATATGTTCCTACATAGGTTATTATTTGTTATATTTGTTTTGCGATTTACGCTTTCTGTGTTTTACATGTCTCTAAACATAGGCCATACAATTTTATCCTTGTTCATTAATTATCGTGTTTGTGTATCACCAACTTTAATTTATGATACCTATAATAATTCATTATCATAATGACCTTAGTAAAGTTGGGGACAAAGCTGATCCCATTTTCATTCCAATTAATAGAAAGTCTTGATTCCAATTTCATTCCAATTAACCGTGAACTTAAGTATAATTTAACTAGACCGGGGCAAGTCTGTCTAACATAGAATCCAATTTGTCGCCTTGAAAAATTGATCCCCACTTATTAATACATGTCACGCACTTGGGAAATAAATTAGTAACTGATTTTCCTATGATACTCTTAAAGTTGGTGCTTTTTTGTAATAATTTTATTGTACAGTTTAAAATCATCTAACTTTTAATTTATTTCGACAATTTTACTGATTTCTCACAAACGATTTTTACTATCATGACCATTTTCAAAATATATTTTTTGTTTTGTATCATAAATATTATCCTATTTTGAAAATGGGCGCTAAATGATTGTATCTGTGTTTTGTTCATCGAAACACATAGAACCGAATATTTATATTCCTCTTTATACAGGATGACTGACGATTATTACAATACTTGTACTTTTATATATTATAAAAGTGATATTTCATACCATAACTAAACGTTTTAGGTAGTAAATTTAAATATATTTTACACTTTAAATATCTAAAAGAATAGTTGAGGGATTCGGGCGTTTTTAAGATGATCTGGAAAGGGTAATATTCACCACACCTGACTTCGACAAATGTGCTTCCCAAAACACAGCTCATTGCCAGTAAGCGTGCTTTGGGAAGTACATTTGCTAGAAGTTTAGCATTGGTGTACTCAACATTACCAGTTTCAGATCGTCTGTGATAATGCCAAAAAGGCAGCTACTAGTAAATCCACTCAAGGCTAAGCTCACGATTTAAGAGCAATTAAATACAGGCGTCTTTTGAAATTTTAGATAAATATGGTTCGAAATACTGCACCTAAAATATTATTGTTCGTCCTAAAAGGGCAAACATTCATATCATTAGCATTTCAGTGCTAAATTGCATAGTGTTTCAATATAAATACATATATAGTATATTCTAATATCACACGATCTAAACGTACCTCCGCCACCCGACTCGCTGGCAGCAGTGGCTGCAGTGTGGACATTGTTCAGTCGCCCTGTGTAATAGTTGAATAGTTTGTTCATTTCATGCAACTGTCACTCATAAGCGACGTCGCTTCGGAAGCTACGACAAAGTCCTCCAACGATACGCAAGTACGTCTATCTCCTTCTATTAGTAGTGCCGCTTCTTCGCGTGTGTGTTGTGGTTTTTATTTGTCGGTGTTAGATGGCTGGTGTTGCACTGTCAACGTTATAACAGAGGTGTAGTTTGTACCGAGCTGAGTAACTTGTGGTGTTCTGCACAACTGTTTGAGTATTTTTTGTGTTTCGAAGCTGACGCTTGTGTAGTCACGTGACGATTAGACATGCCACAATGCTTTTTACGACGCTTCGAATTGCGTCACCGTTACAAAGACTGTCCGGTGGCGTCTGGAAGCATATGGCTACGGATAAGGTTGCGAGGTCAAACCCTATTCGTGTACAATTTTCGGAACGCATTTTTAATGTAAAATTTGTTAGTATATTTGCCTAATAACAGATATTCTGTGAAATTTTTGTCCACGGCTTATGGCTTAAAAGATCCCTTTGGAAGCAGGACAGACGGGCATTGTAGGCACAGCCATATGGTTCTCCTTATGATACGGAATTTGAAATTAATTGACTGCATGTTCAGTATTAGATTTTGATGACTTTGACGGTGAAATATCAGTAGTACTGTACAATTTTACTGATGATTACCATCAGTAAAGTCGTAGCTAAACGCTTTGAATGTACTAGCTCTAAATTTATTATTTTTAATTTTGATTGGGACTCTTATTTCTACACAACACACAAGCATGCAAATAGATTTTTACTCAACTATAGAGAATAGTGCACTTGGCTTGGAAATAAAATACAACTCGAGATGATGCGCGTAAATATGAAACTAAATAAAATTATAGTTAAGATTGGCGCAGACCGATGCGTGTGTCATAAACGTGGAGTGCTTGTAATCTCAAGGTAGCGTGATCATCAACATTTTGCACCGTGTGTTCGTTGACATCTGTCATTGCCAAAAAATCACATTACTTTCGAGTTCCATCCAATCTTGGTCTACCTAGATTGGATATAACCTACCTATTATTATACTGGTCATTCATAAAAAAACAAAACTTCGTGTAGCTTATGTAGGAGTTAGTATGGAACGTTTCGGCGGACGGAGTCCCACAACATTATGGTTTGAAGTAGCTGAAATATCTTAACTTTAGATTTGTATACACGAAGCCTTGCACACTGCTAACCTGCTAACTTAGACTCGGGACTCCCCTCGGGTTGGTCGGTTAGGGTTGAAACAGACGTAAACTTAACAAATAAGATAAGCTTAAACATGAAAACTGACTGTAATTTGACATATCTGTGTGCATGTAATGTGCCTGGGAGTTCCTGTGACACGTTACATGCTCACGAATATGTGTACATGTATGTGTAAAATTTGACGTGTCCAAATGATACTTGAGATCTAAAAGGATAAATGAATTTGACTTTTGACTTTTTACTTTTGACTTTTAGACTGCGAGTACTGGGTTTCTAGTCTTATATTAATGTCAGTGTCGCTTTTGGTTAGACTGTCGCAATTAGGGACACTGAAATTCTAAAAATAGAGAATTAACGACAGTTGTTTCATGTGAAGCGAAATAGCTTGTTGTGTGCTATTTCGCTCTCACTTATGTAACTTCGACTAACTTCGCGAGTGTACATGGGTGATAGCAACATTTGGCAATACCTTACGTCGCGTCATTTATTCTGTTTTGTGATCAAGTTGCCTTGATTTTACCACAGCACTTCTACAAACCTGTGTTGGACTAGTTCAGTCCACATAAGAAAATTCACACCCGTAAATTCGATCTGTGCCATTATAATTCAAAGAGGCAGGATTTCGCGTATCTGCCAACGGCGTTGTACCCTCAGATAATGACAGCCACGGTGGAGACGATCACCGAGCAGTTGGATATGGCTGTCTCGCTCCCGCCCTCCGACGCGCCGCCCATGGCGACTGCGCACACGCACACTCTGACCGACACAGATGTCGCCACTGCTACTGCAGACGTAAGTCACAGTTATAGATAACACTTACCCAAGAAATTGATTCAAAATGTTAACTAGCCTCGCAGATTGGTTTCGTTGCAGTTCTTGGGTTTCGGTCTCCACCCGGGATAAACATGTATATATTTCTGTCCATTTTTAACGTGACAAGAAGAACGAAACGAGTTGAAGGCCCGTCAGATGTTAAATGGTTACCTCCTACCATATCAACAGCACTACGATTTAGATCTTCCGTTACCCCAGACGGGGATGTAATTTCTCAGTGGTTGCGCCAGTTATTTCATCGAAGCGCACACCCTTCTACTAGAACACGGTAATGTGAGTGCACTACTGCTTGGCAGCAGATTACCAGGTTTCATCTCCATTAATCAATAAATATCAATTTGATTGGGGGCTCAGGTATCCACACCTCACCTGGTGTGCGACCACGAAGGCAAGTCGGAGTCCGTGGAGGAGGACATGACTAACTTCTGGCCGACTTCTGCTGGAAAATTCCACTTCTGCATTGAGGAGCTGCCTCAGGAGTTGCAGTACATTCACCAGTTGCTACAGGTTACATTTGAATTACATTGAGACAAGTCACAACTATTTATTTTAAACTAGCTTTTAACAGCGGCTTCGCGGGCGTTAATATTGATTTTATCAAACGATTCCGGTTGTTTCATACAAAGTTCATTGCTTGCAATTATGATGGGACATCCCTTATGTATATATTTCTATATAAAACATAACCATTAATTCCAATGCCATTATGTATTTACGAAATCCCGAAGACTTACCGCTTAGTTTCGCCTTTTCAGACCCTTCCCTACCCTCTTAGAATCATTCTAATAGGGCAGGGAAGGGTCTGAAAAGTCTATTTGGCAAACAATACTCTTAATATAATTTTGAAGTATTTTTTTAAGGAGTTGAAGAACACCTCGCGCCCTGACGTGTTGTACCATCTCCTGCAATGTCTTCAAGTGTTGGTGCTCAATGCAGACGCTTTGGCTGATCATAGAGGATTCCTCATCTGGTGCCAGGAGAACTTGCTCATCGACAAGTAAGATTACTGTCTTATAGGAACGAGAGGAATTTGCAGAGCCCAAAAAAAACCTCATAGTCGCGGTTCCCCGAAGTATGAGAAGTCTCCCCTATGTCTATAAAGAAAAAATATGTCATCCAATTGCAAATTGCGTATTATTGTGACTTTTTTCTTGGCCCGTTGTATATCGATTTGTTGTACTATCTGGGAGCGAGAAATGAGGAATGGAAGTATTGAAGTATTTTTCTTTCGACTTTTTTAAATCAGTTTCTGGAACCTTCGATTGTTCTCGTTCCAGTTTGTGGAACGTGTGCACGCTGTCGGCGTCCCACATCAGCTGCGTGGGGGTGCCGGTGCTGCTGCACTGCGTGACGCTGGCGGGCGGCGCCGACGTGTTCTGCGCGCTGGTGCGGGACCAGTTCCACCACCCCGAGCCCTCGGTGCGGTTCGCGGCCGTCGAGAGGGTCGCCGTCATCATCAGGTCGGTCTACTGTGACATAATTCTTTGGCATCTGAGATTCTGAGCTCATAGTTCTACAGACACGCTTTGTTGGATCATTACCTTAATCTGATAAATATATATTTACAAATTTTTTATACTAATGAAGTGTTGGCACAATCTAAAGACCCACCTGATGTTAAGTGGTTACCTCCGCCCATAACAACAGCAGTACGACTTAGGTAGTCCCGAACGTAGAATGAGAAGACCCAAGTCGCATCCCGTTGCGCCCATCACCCGAGACTGGGATGTTACGTCTCTTGCACCTGTGATTTTACATGCACACCCTTCCACCGGGACACAGCAATCACTACTTGGCGGTGGATTACCAGGTGTGGGGACAGTACTTCTCCGGATTAACTTGGCACAAGTTCTACTGCTACTTTTGGTTGCTCCTTTAGCAACACCAGAGGTAAAGGGTCCTGTTTGAATGTTGAAGTACATCGGTGCAGGTTCATGGACGGCGCCCCGGTGCAGTCCAGCCTACCGCTCCAGACGGCGCTGGCCACCGCCTTCTGCTACCTCATCTGCAGCATGGACGACTCCTGCGTGTATGTCGCGCAACGCGCCACGCTCTACCTCGGCACCATACACGACCACGCCATACAGGTACTACCCACCGTACACGACCACGCCATACAAGTACTACCCACCGTACACGACCACGCCATACAAGTACTACCCACCGTACACGACCACGCCATACAGGTACTACCCACCGTACACGACCACGCCATACAGGTACTACCCACCGTACACGACCACGCCATACAGGTACTACCCACCGTACACGACCACGCCATACAAGTACTACCCACCGTACACGACCACGCCATACAGGTACTACCCACCGTACACGACCACGCCATACAGGTACTACCCACCGTACACGACCACGCCATACAGGTACTACCCACCGTACATGACCGCGCCATACAGGTACTACCCATGTACACGACTACGCCATACAGGTACTACCCACCGTACACGACCACGCCATACAGGTACTACCCACCGTACACGACCACGCCATACAGGTACTACCCACCGTACATGACCGCGCCATACAGGTACTACCCATGTACACGACTACGCCATACAGGTACTACCCACCGTACACGACCACGCCATACAGGTACTACCCACCGTACACGACCACGCCATACAGGTACTACCCATGTACACGACTACGCCATACAGGTACTACCCACCGTACACGACCACGCCATACAGGTACTACCCATGTACACGACCACGCCCTACAGGTACTACCCACCGTACACGACCACGCCATACAGGTACTACCCACCGTACACGACCGCGCCATACAGGTACTACCCATGTACACGACCACGCCCTACAGGTACTACCCACCGTACATCACCCGGGGGACTCGTGTAGGTATTCTAAGGGAATCTCTCTCGCGGACTCGAGCAACTTGGTCCCCCAAAGCATCAATACGCGCGTCTTGCAACTTATAACACCGGCATAACATAAACCGTTCCCCAGATGCTGCTCTTCTGCCTGGAGTGTCAGTTCGACCTGGTGGTGGTGGACCGCCCCATGATTCTCCAGTGCGTGTACCAGCTGCACAACTCGCTCAGCGACCGCAACATCCTCACGTGGCAGTTCTTCCTCAATCGCTTCGAGTCCCTCATGGTGGAGAATCAGATACACATCAACAATACTATGGACTCTGCCTCTAGAGGTGAGGATGAGCTTTGCACCAACGTCTTGAGACAGAGCTAGTATTCATTGGTGGGATTTCTATCCTCCCCTCCTCCCCGACTGAAGTATGAGAAGAAAAAAGTCACTGGGTTTTGGCGGAGGTAACCACTTAACATCATGTGGGCCTTTCAGCTCGTCCCGTCACTAGATTTGAAGCCTCTAGCTGAATTGGTAATATCTATAGGTGTGTGAATATGACTCCGCCCCTTTTTGTCAAAATAAAACACATTTGTTCGCTTACAAAATTAAAAAAAAAATTATTGAAAGTATGCTCCATCTGCAGCTACAACCTTCGCCCATCGTTCAGGTAGTTTTCGTATTCCTTGCTGGAAGAAGTCCTGGTCTTTTGAGCTTATCCAGTTGTCAATCCAAATTTTGATACTTTCACATGAAGTAAACTTTTCTCCAGTAAGGTCTGTCTGCATCGTCCGGAATAGGTGGTAATCCGAAGGAGCTATGTCTGGTGAATATGGCGGGTGGGGTAACACTTCCCAGTCCTGTCCCTCTAAATATCTTTTTACGACTTCTGCGGTATGCGGTTTGGCATTGTCATGCTGAAGAACTAATTTGTTATGTCTATTCACCCATTCTGGTCGTTTTTCTTCTATGGCTCGCTTCAAACGCATTAGTTGTCGTCGGTAAACTTCTCCATTAATAGTTTCAGAGGGTTTGAGCAACTCATAATATACAATACCTTTCTGATCCCACCAAATACAGAGCATGACCTTGGCACAGTGAATATTTATTTTTGGCTGTGATGGGCCTGGTTCGCCTGGTTTCACCCAAGCTTTTTTGCGTTTAGGATTTTCGTAGTGTATCCATTTTTCGTCTCCTGTGACTATCCGATGCAAAAATCCTTTTCTTTGCTGTCTTTGAAGCAGCATTTCACAAATGGTTTTCCGACGTTCCATGTCTCTTTCTTTTAAATCATGTGGAACCCAGTCACCGGCTTTTTGAATCATTCCCATCATTTGTAAACGCTTTGCAACAGTTGAACGATCAACATTTAATGCTGCAGCTAATTCTGATTGAGTTTGGCAAGAATCTTCCGCCAATAATGCTTCCAATTCAGCATCTTCAAATTTTTTTGGTGGTTTTCCATGTTCTTTATCCTCAGTACTAAAATCGTTATTTTGAAATCGTCGAAACCATTCCTTGCAAGTTGTATTAGACGGAGCATGCTCACCATAAATCTCCACAAGCAAACGATAAGTTTCCGCTGCAGTTTTCTTCGCAATAAAATAATGTAATAACACTTCCCGCAAATGACGTTTATTTGGAATAAAAACCGACATTTTCGAAAAGGTGAAAACAATTGTTGCTTACACTTCAACCAAATATCATAAAATGCGTTAGATAGCTGACATTCAGTACTATCGAATACAAGTATGGTCATTTATTAGTACACGTAAACAATACTAAAAACGACATCTGTTGAGAAAGGGCGGAGTCATATTCACACACCCAATATTTAAGAAAAGTTAAATTACCAAGTACTGTTATATAAAGACTGCTCCGGGGCTTAGTAGCCTTGCCTTCGAAGCGAGGGGCCCCGGGTTCGATTGCCGGCCGGCACATGTTGTATGGTCAGCAGGAAGTTTGTTTTCAAACCTGTTTGTCCATGATATCTGCGACACAGGGAATCCTAGTGCAGGGGTATGAGTGTAAACGTTTATTATTTATTTACATTGACTTTGAGTTAGAAAAGCAAGTTGTAGTATGAGCATAAAGTTTTCATTCGGATCTAGGATATTTGTGCTATGTACCGGCGTGTGCCCGTGACGCTTGCGACTCGCTATTCTAGTGCATAAATATGAGTGTTACATATTGAACATGTCTCCCTTAGAGCGTGATGAGTTCATCATCAACCGCTTCGAGATCCTCGCGCGGGAGTCCAAGATTCACTCCAACAACAGCGCAGACACCACGATCCTGAGAGGTGAGCGCACACAGTAATATAGATTTGATTCATCTGGATGATGGTACAAATTCGTGCTGTCTCAAGATTACTCTTAACTTTATCTCTTAGAATTATAATTGCATGATTTAACTATAATAGTTTTACAAGATTAATTAATTAGAAATGAAATGTTTCATTAGTAGTAATTGCAGTATGCATGAGTCGTCTATTTCTACCTAATTATTTGTTGTCTATAATACGATTGGATATTGAATTATAATTCTTAATATATTCCTTTTTTATATATTTTTGTGTTATTTATTGCTTGTTCTTAATACTTAGATTCTCCGAAATGAAAATTACCATGTCTGTGCGTGGTGTATATAATTTGTCACCGCAATCCCAAGTAGTAGCACGGAGATTGTGTCGCTACAAGCTTCGTCGTTTAATAGGTATCGTGTCTATCTACAATAGTTAATTGTTGCGTAGAAAAACCACCCAAATTGTATTGGCGATTTAGAATGCAAGTAGATTGGTAGCACACCCCAAAACGTTAAACTGTTAGTTTTAAAATTACCTTTAATCTGTCAGTTACCACTTTAATAAGTTAACTGGAAGTTAAGTTACAGTTAAGTAATGAAATTAGGTCTTTACGTACGGCTCAGGGAATCTGCCAATGTATTTCCCTTGAGAGTGACAAGTAATTAAAGCTAGCATCAGTGAGACTAATACTAGAATTATTAAAAAGATTTTTGATTTTTGGTCATAAATCATGCGAGAATGGTATGATTTTATGGAGGATCAGCAGATCCTTGTCAAGATACCAACGTATGCATTAAATATTTGACAAAAAAAAATCTGTTTAAAATGATAATATGATGAACTAAATAGGCAAAGTTACAAGTAACAGATACGTTGATAGCAATAGCAAGTGTTAGATAGCACCGTTCTCAGCAAGAATAGCAAGTGGTAGACGGTTTGGGTCTGAACGGGCGGTTGGGTGTCGTTAGATCTGGCGGGGGGCGGCGCGCGGCGGGGGCGCGGGCGGGGGCGCGAGCCGCCCTCTCTGTCCGCGTCGCTGTGCGGCAAGTGCCCCTACAAGCGCACCGTGTCGGCGCCCGCCACCGTCTCCGCGAGGCACCACCACCACAGGCACGGTAACAACTCACATTTTTATTATATTAATTATTGCATTTTTTTTTCTCAAGATTTTTATTACATTCTGTACTTTATAATAAATAATGCTTTATCTTATTATTTCGAACGAGTAATTCTTGTATATTATTAATATATATTTATTTATTTCGCGTATCTCGGAAGCGGCTCGAACGATTTGGATGAAATTTTGTGCTTAGATGAGGTTTTGTTATTAAAGTTTAACTGCAAAAGTCTTTCAAGCAAAAACGCATTCTTTTACAAAATAAACTGATGAAGCTCGGTTTCCCAGGTTCTTTATTATAATACAATACACAGAATGGACTCTCAGATAAAAACTACTTTATTACTACTTGATATTATTAATTTTATTTATTTTTGCAAAAATTGACTTTCGTTATTTATTTTTCTAATGTACAGAATGGACTCACAACTATAATACTAATTATGTATTGCACTTATATTTTTCACAAAATTTTAATTGATTAAGATTATTATTTTTTTTATACAATACTAATGTGCTGAATTAATTCGCACCGAAATGTTTAAAAGTCAATTTGTCAAAATATAAAAGATAGTTGACATTACTGATCCATCGGTTTTCAGTAACTTGTTATGCGCCTGTATCTCACCGGTGCACACCCTCCCACCAAGACACTGATTGGCGGTGGATGATAATCCATCAGCTATAGCAGTACTTCTTCGTACGAACTTGTCACAAGTTCTGCTTCTTTGGGTTGCGTCTTCCGCACCACCCGGGGACCACTAGGACTGTATTCGCCGTGTTGTTGCAGAGCGGGAGCGCGTGTACTCGCGCCAGTTCTCCGCGCCGCTCCTGA
Source organism: Aplocera efformata (assembly GCA_921293045.1). NCBI lineage: Eukaryota > Metazoa > Arthropoda > Insecta > Lepidoptera > Geometridae > Aplocera > Aplocera efformata. The sequence continues at coordinate 9,593,515 of OV121057.1, forward strand.
AGCGCAAGAGCTCCCGGTTCGGGCTGGGGCACCTGCTGGTGCAGCACGCGCACGCGCCGCCGCCGCCGCCCCCGCCGCCCAAACTCAACGGTAACCATCTCCGACCCTTGTTACGTCTATGTTCATCATATTATTATAAGTTTAGAATAATATTTAGCTATATTAAGGGCGTTGGCAGTTCGGTCAGCTTAAAGAAAAAAGAGAAAGTCACTGCCAAAAATAGCTTATACCATGGGAATACTGAGCGGTACTTGCAATTGTACTGTTTTCTAAAGTTTTTACTTTTGACAATATTGGCTCCGTGGCTTAGTTGGTAGTAGCCCTGCATTCGAAGCGAGGGGTCCCGGGTTCGATTCCCGGCCGGAGCATACTTTGTGTGATGAGCATGAAGTTTGTTCTCGGGTCTTGGGTGTTTGTCTTGTGTTTCTGTGTTTGTCCATGCCATCTGCGACACAGGGAATCCTAGTGCAGAGGTATGAGAGTGTTAAAAAAAAAGGCGCAAGTGTATATGTTGGTTGCTTCTTCACGCTGAAACAGCGAAACGGATTTGGAGGAAATTTGGAATCAGGATAGGTTACATCCTAGATTAACACATAGGCTATTTGATACCGGAGACGTGCTGTGTTCCGTTAAGATGGCCAACCGTGGGTAATGCCGCGGGGCACAGCTAGTAATTATATGAATCCTGAACCCTGAAATTAACGATACCCAACCTTCCCCTCATCGGTAGCCATCCCCCCTTCTCAACATTAACCTTTCTCCACATCTCAATGCTGACCTCTCACTCACAGAGTCTATGGAAGTACTTCAAGACTTCAATGAAACAATAGAAAATGAGGTTTGACTTCATTAGAATGTAACTGAAATTCGTATAGAAACCAGTGTTTGGGAAAGACTTGGGTGACAGTCAAGATGGCATCTTAAAAGCTGGTGTTGATTTGCAAAATTACAGCCTTTAAAATAAGAGTTACATTTGATGTTTGCTTGACAGAAGGGTTCCACTCGGTGTCTCGCTCCGAGGACACGCTGCCCCCCACTCTGCCCAAGCTGGAGCTCGAGGACACGGACAAGGAGACCACCAATCTGCTCGTGTTTCTGCTCATGCAGTTCCTGTCCAGGTATTGCTTCGTAATCATATAATTCTACTGCTAATATAAAAAAAAACTTTTTCCGATCTCACGGCTTATAGAAATACATCGGCCAAGTGCGATTCGTACTCCCACATGGAGGATTCCATACCAATATTTATATGAATTAGTAAGATGCCCTTACCAATTATACTTGATATAACGGCTGGACCGATTTTGCAATTTTTTGTTATAAAATGTTCATATTAGTAGCAGGAAAGTGGCACGAAAATTTTTAAATATTGGGAAATGTATTTATTTTTATGGGATATAATATTTTTGTTATGGAAATTTAAACAACATTTATTTATTAAAGGTGCACCCACTTATCACCATACATCACATTTACATGTCAAAGTCAAAGTCAAAGTCAAATTCATTTATTCCTTTAGATCTCAAGTATCATTTGGACACGTCAAATTTTACACATGCATGTACACATATTCGTGAGCATATAACGTGTCACAGGAACTCCCAGGCACATTACATGCACACAGATATGTCAAATTACAGTCAGTTTTCATGTTTAAGCTTATCTTATTTGTTAAGTTTACGTCTGTTCCAACCCTAACCGACCAACCCGAGGGGAAGAAACAGACAAGAAACCCCTCGGAGACAGTACTACATATTCGCGAATATGGTCCTGCGTCTAGAGTGGAGCAAATTCATTCCCAAGCCTTTTTGTCATCTACAATAGGTAATCTGATATTTTATAGTAAGCTTTTGCGACAAGTTTACGTTTGATGACATGAGCTTACTCATACTCATACTCATTTATTTTCACCGTAGGATCATTAGTGAACACTTGGTTATGTCAAATTTACAATTACATTATATTGTTACAGCAATTATGTAGGTCGGTACTATCTTATTATATAATTAAAATAAACAAGCATAGTAGCGTCATAGAAATACTTAAAATAATTGAAATAAAATGTTACATTAAAATAAAATATAATTAAACAATGGCGGCTTAATAGAGTATATTTCTAGTATGATATACTAGAAATATACTCTAAATACGGGTGGTTTAAATACGGAAATAATAGTTATAACACTCCTTTATGTTAAGGGCGGACCAAGCGCACCCGATCGAAGACAAAGTGGCGGCGAAACCGCAGGATTTGGTGCTCAGACACCTGTTCCTGCTGCTCGGCTTCAGCATCCCGGAGGCGTACTTCCATATACCGCCGTACCTGCTGAGGTAAGTCACCAGAACTCTACAATAGATTTCATTAAACAAATTTAATTCAGAAGAAACACATTGGTCTAGAGTCTATCTCTAGAGAATCCCTTTAGCCGCCCACTGTGGGAAAGTATTCATCAGAATGTCCCCAATAGCAAGTAGCGCTTGGCTAGCTAGCGGGGTCCATAGTCCGTACCTAAGTGGTACCTTTGGCTCGCTGCTAAAATATAATTAGCTTTTGATGGAAGCGGAAGGCTCTCGATTGACGAGGGTCTTTTGTTCTCATAAAAAGCCCGCTTAAAGTTTTCAAGGCCAAACATATAGTACCGCAGCGCTATCTGTGCTCGATTCTTTTACTTTTTGTGTTCTTGGTGTTCTTTGAGGTTCGTTAGAAGTGTCGCTCATATAGATGGAGGCGTCTTTCAGTTTTCTAATAGATTGGCCCTCAAAACGCAAGGGTGGACGGAGTGGAGGGGAATTAGGGAGGCGTTTGACCTGCAGAGGATACAGGCTGATGATTATTCCTATTTCAGAACATCTTCGATCTTCAACGCGTTCTTAGCGAATTTGCCGCAAGTGTTGGACCAGAACCACGTCATGGGCGCCATGATCGCGGAGTCCACTCTACACGTGCTTCAGGTTACATTTGACCTCTAATAATTCGTAATATTTGATTACAAAATACAAGATCTATTATCAGAGCCATTCAAAACAGACAAGCATAGGAACGTCACAAAACAACAAGTTAAATAATTAAATTAAAATAGCTATCTAACTAAACATATATGGAATGTAAACAATTATTAAAATACTAGCGACCCGCCCCGGCTTCGCACGGTTAGTAAAGCATCAGTGTCGTCTCAAAAACTACCAGTGCGAAGCCGGGGTGACTTGCTAGTGTATTATACATATAAACCTTCCTCTTGAATCACTCTATCTATTAAAAAAAACCGCATCAAAATCCGTTGCGTAGTTTTAAAGATTTAAGCATACATAGGGATATAGGGACAGAGAAAGCGACTTTGTTTTATACTATGTAGTGATATTATTTATAAAAAATAAATTTATTTATAAATAATAATTATTGTTGCGTGTAGTACTGCACGGGCGCCGGCAGCGAGTACATGGCCACGTCGCTGCCGCACTCCACCTCGTGCTCGCTGGCGCCGCTGGAGCCGCACGTGAGGCGGCACTGGCTGATGGCGCTGCTCGTCATCCTGTACAAGGTACTCAACTAGTTCGTCCGGAGTCAAAGTCAAACTCAAAGTCAAACTCATTTATTCCTTTAGATCTCAAGTATCATTTGGACACGTCAAATTTTACACATGTATGTGCACATTCGTGAGCATATAACGTGTCACAGGAACTCCCAGGCACATTACATGCACACAGATATGTCAAATTACAGTCAGTTTTCATGTTTAAGTGGTACTGCCACCACACCTGGAATCTGTCAGGCAGTAGTCCTCGTTACTGTGTTCCGGTGGAAGGGAGTGGGTGCCGGTGAAATCACATGCGCATGAGACGTATCATCCCCGTCTCGGGTGATGGACGCAGCAGGATGAATGCGACTCAGTGTAAGATCCAAATCTTATACTGAGTCGTATTACTGTTGTCATGGGCGGGGGTCTCCACTTACCACCAGGTGGGCCCTAAGATAGTTCCATCGCTTATTCACATTAAAATAAAACACATATTTACACACAAACATCCAAACTTTCAGCTATATAAGTGTGACAAATTTGTGGTTGTGTTTCCAGTACCACTACGGGTCCGGCATCCTCTGCGTGCAGGTGCAGGCGCTGATCAAGATAGTCCTCAATTCTGTGGAGGCGCAGTACCACCAGTGCAAGCGGATCCCCCCCATGGTGGTGATGTCGCGTCCCAGAGGTTACTCGCGCTCTACATTCTATGTTACGGTTCCGTGGCTAAATTGGGAGTAGCTTTCGAATCGAAGAGTCGAGTGGGTTCGATTCCCGCCCGTAGAAAACTTTTTGATTCAAACTCATTTATTCCTTTTGATATCATGTTTCGTTTGGACACGTCAAATTTTACACACACAAGTAAACAGGTTCATGAGCATGTAATGTGCCTAAGGAGCCAGGATTTTTTTAAGATTGGCAAAAAAATCCTGGCTTACGTCTTCAATGATTGTACAATATTCTGTAGCTTAGTTGGTAGTAGCCTTGCCTTCTTAGCGAGGGGTCCCGGGTCCGATTCCTGGTCGGGGCACACTTTGTGTGGTGAGCATGAAGTTTGATCTCGGGTCTTGGGTGTTTGTCTTGTGTTTCTATGTTTGTTCATGCCATCTGCGACACAGTGAGTCCTAGTGCAGAGGTACGAGTGTGTAAATGTTTATTTATTATTTAGTGTGAGTTAGCTGGATGTTAGTGATGTGTATGGTTGCAGACGTGAGCCAGCCGTCCCTGAAGACGGAGCAGCAGGAGGCGGGCGCGGGGGGCGCGGGGGGCGCGGCGGGCGCGGAGGGCGGGGCCCCGGCCGGCGCCGCGGGCCCGCCCGCCGCCTCCCCGCTGCCCGCGCCGCACCAGCTGCACGCCTCGCCCGCGCACTCGCACCCGCACATGCACACGCACTGGGAGGAACACGCCGCCAACAAGTACATATAACTTGGTTAACTTTTGTGTTATCTGTGTTCCTTTTGTCAACAAATACAAAAACACAGAATAAAATAAATATTGAAGAGGGCTCTCGTACAAAAACGTGATTTTTAGGACATAGTTCTATATGAAGAAATAGATGGCGCCACTTGTATTTTATTATTATTATAGATAATGGTACGGAGTCCTACGTGCGCGAGTCCGACTCGCACTTGGCCGGTTATTAAATTTTACTAATAATTGCTGACGTTCCTACAATGTGACAATATGTCCGCAGGTATCAACAGCAGTGGAGCTTGGAGCAGGAGTCGTCGGAGAGCGAGCTGATAGCCATCCCGGAGACCAGCGACAAGTCGGACACCACCGTGCACGGCAGCACTGCGCCGGTACGTACGCACCACCGGGCACGGCAGCACTGCGCCGGTACGTACGCACCACCGGGCACGGCAGCACTGCGCCGGTACGTACGCACCACCGGGCACGGCAGCACTGCGCCGGTACGTACGCACCACCGGGCACGGCAGCACTGCGCCGGTACGTACGCACCACCGGGCACGGCAGCACTGCGCCGGTACGTACGCACCACCGGGCACGGCAGCACTGCGCCGGTACGTACGCACCACCGGGCACGGCAGCACTGCGCCGGTACGTACGCACCACCGGGCACGGCAGCACTGCGCCGGTACGTACACACCACCGTGCACGGCAGCACTGCGCCGGTACGTACACACCACCGTACACGGCAGCACTGCGCCGGTACGTACACACCACCGTGCACGGCAGCACTGCGCCGGTACGTACACACCACCGTACACGGCAGCACTGCGCCGGTACGTACACACCACCGTGCACGGCAGCACTGCGCCGGTACGTACGCACCACCGTGCACGTAAAGTGTGACTATGGGACCGTCCGGGACACACTGTGTTCTGTGTTTGTTCTTGGGTTTCGGTGTTTGCCCATACAATCTGCGACACAGGGAATCCTAGTCCTATCAGAGTGTAAATGTTCAAAAATAAAAATAAGGTAACGATGTTTCAGGGATCCTTCGACGAACCGTCCCACTACGAGGATCCTCCAAAGATCGAGACACCGGCCACCTCCGCCGCGCACCCCCTTCTCACTAAAATGGTAAACAAAAATACGGCGAGGCTGTGTCGTGGACACGGCCGTGTGTTTTACGTGAATACGTTTACGTAAACATACTGTAATAACTGGTTCTAATGATAGACTGACCTCGCTATTAAGAGGGTGTAAAGAAAGACCCTTGGTTTATATAGGTAGCCGTGAAATATTCTAAACATTAACGATACCGCGATGCGGGATCCGACCAGCTACAGACACGCCATCTCTGTTTACAATTTTGAACTAAGTTTGATCGGACCTCGTTACTAATGACTCAAACACACCTTTTTGTGACTGCTGGGCTTGTTTTGTTTTTTTAACTAATATTATCATTATTGTGATGTCAAATTGTACAAATAAAATATTTTGAGGGGTCCAGTTGCTCGCGTCCGTAGGTGTGTACCCTTTCATTCCCTACACGTACCGAAGGAGTAGAACTTGTGGCAAGTTCGCCCGGAGAGGTACTGCCACCACATCTGGAATCTGCCGCCAAGCAGTGGTGCTCGCATTGCTGTGTTCCGGTGGAAGGGTGTGGGTGCCGGTGAAATCACATGCGCATGAGACGTATCATCCCCGTCTCGGGTGACGGACGCAGCAGGATGAATGCGACTCAGTAAAGATTTGGATCTCATACTGAGTCGCGCGCATTACTGTTGTCATGGACGAGGGTCACTTACCATCAGGTGGGCCCTCAGCTCGTTCCGTCTCTTATTCACATAAAAAAAATTCTTTATTTGTTTGTTTCAATACGCTTCCAGCCCACGATTGGGTCCCGGTCGGGGCAGCAGCTGTCCACCAGCTCCTCGGTCTCCATCGGCAGCGACTCCTCCAACTTGTGAGTCACTGCTTCTAGAATGTTCCCGTGCACTGACTGCCATTCCTATTGGAATCTACGCTGATGAGACGAGTGTAGGATTGTATAATAGTTTAGTTGGTTAAATCAGCAATTTTATTTTATTTAGTAATGGAACAACAGAGCCACCTTATAATATCTTAACACTAAGAATTAGAGACATAAGTAAAAGTGCTAATGAATTAAGTGATTGGTAATAGATAAAGCTACTTAGCTTTAGAGGGTTAAATATATAATAACTTCGCAGAAGTTCTATCGCAGAGGTTATTATATGAAAACAGATTATTCTTTTAGAATAAAAATAATTATCTTATGTTTGTTTTATTTTTCGTGTGTACAATAAAGAATTACAGAAAGATAAGATGCAATAGATTATTAAATCTAGTAATCTACATTGTATTTTAATGAACAGATGATAAGGTTAACAAAAATGTTATTACATAAAAACAGTACAAAGGGCGGTCTTTTCGCTACTAAGCGATTTCTTCCAGACAACCAAATGGACAGGTTAGCATGGAAATTATATGGGGTATTCAAGTATTTTACTTTACGTTTTAACGGGTTTTTTTAGTTTCGATTTTGTTGTTAGTTTCGATGTCTGTTGTATAAACTGGTTTTCTACGTTTATCTTACGTGGTATCTTTGTTAAGGAAATCCACTCCGATGAGCGGGCAGTCGGTGGAGATATGGCCGGACCAGTTGCACCAGCCCACCTCCCCGCGCGCCAAGATACTCGGCAAGCAGAAGAGGATTATTGGTAATTTACTCTAAACAAACTCTACTCAAGCACGTTTAGTACGTTCAATCACGTCAACAATTATCAATCACGTCAACAATTATCAATCACGTCAACAATTATCAATCACGTTTACAATTAAATAGCAGTAGAACTTGTGCCAAGTTCGTCCGAAGAAGTACTCTATATTTGTGCATGTAATGTTTATGCGCTGTTAAATTTAGTTTTAAGCTCTTACTGAGTATTGATATGGAGGCATATGACCGTGTGTATATTGGTTATGTCGCAGTTGGCAGCAGCACGTCCCCGGACACGGCGCCGTCGTCTGGGGGCGAGGGACATGCCCCCACACACCACATCAAGAGTCCTGGTCAGTACCGCGCTCTAATAAATAAATATTCGTGGACATTTCACATAGCGTCAACTTCTGCTATAGAAACCAGGTCACTAACAGGATACACTACAGTATTCTTTGTCTTCTTTCGTGAGCAAGTGGCCAGCTCTGGGCTCAGTTCAAATGCCACTAAATGATCACCCATCCTACTTTTGACCGGGCTGAAAGTTGCTTAACTTGGATGAACTGTAAATAACAGTTAAGCAAGCAACGCTTGTTAGTTGTCCTTTATAGCTTGTTGTACTTATAATATTTAATTGGTTGTAGTGAAGGGTGTGTGCGCGTACGCCTCCCCCGAGTCCCCGCTGTCCAAGATGGAGGTGGCGTGGAGCGGGCCGACAGCCGCGCGCGCCGCGCCCCCGCCGCAGCCCTTCCACATCCCCCCGCCAGAGAGGTCACACCTTACATATACCTTACTCAAACACTTAAAATAAAAACTCATCTCCGTACACCTCGTATTCTCGGTGATCCCGATGACGAGATCACCTCCAACTATCTGGAGGTGTTCTTGCCATCCAGTCAGGTCAGAGTAAATATTCCATCATTGCACCGACCCTGCTGGCGGGGTCAAAGAATCCTTGTCATTTACCAGAAGCCGGGGTAAAGTTGTCAAGGGCATTTTCAACAACGCATAGTCAACTCCAAAAAAAAACTAATAACATTGTTACCTTTGAATTCTTCGATGGACCATTTCGCTCGTGTGAGTACCCTCACAGTCTATACACGTATCCCCCTGGTGGTGCAAAAGGAGCACTCCAAAGTAGCAGTAGAACTTGTGCCTAGGTCTGATATTCCGTCTCCAAGTAGTGGTGTATCGGCAGTGCTGAGTACCGGTGGAAATTAGAAACACTTGAGGCGTTGCATCACCGTCTCGACAATTCAATTTCAATGCATATTCTTTTAAAAACTATAATGTATTTATGATATTTCCTAGCCATGTTTGGGGGGAATTGGTGGGACCTTGTCATGGATCATCTGTGAGCACTATTTTTGAACAGATTTCTTTTGGAAACCTGTACCTCTAGAGTTTAACTAGACTAGCTATGGATTACCTGATGACAGTTGTGATGTGGCAGGTTGCTGCCGATCGGGCCGAAACCGAACAAGGAGCAGTACCCGGTGTTCAACGCAGGCAACGTGTTCCAACTTGTCGACAGGGTGCGGGAGGCCTTGAATATCCCAGTCGGTATGTTATCTGTACTGCGCAGGTTTAAGGAGCTACCCAAAGCTGTAGAACTTGTGCCAAGTTTATGCGGAGAAGTACTGCCACCGCACCTGGTAAATCGCCGACACGCAGCGGTCTGTGTTCCCATGGAAGGGTGCCTGTGAAATTAATCAGGTGGACTGTCAAATACTCCTGTCACTTAAGTCATTTTAAAAAAAAAAGAGATTTTTTGTTGAATATGCGTCATGCGCAATTCTGATCGTACGTGTATGAGACAATATTGTGTCGTCATTTGATCGAGTGCATTGCAGACGACTCGACGGACAAGACGGACTCGAGTCGGTCGGAGCTGCAGGCGCCGTCCGCGCCGCCCGGCCGCCCGCACGACCTGAAGGAGGCCGCCGGAGGACAGGCCAAGTCAGTACTGTACATTATAGCTTTCATAACAAAATAATCGAGGCCCGTCCACTTGAAAGTAAGGAGAATTATTCTTTTTTCTTCTGATCTAGAGAACGTGGTGGCCGAGGGGCACAGACGCCGACTTTCAACCCAGGTGCACCAATGAGTTTTTTACTTGAAAAAGAAATGTGCGCAATACCACATTCTCAAAACGAAACATCGTGAGGAACAAAACATTAGTACTACCCACATAATCTCGTAGATACATATTGTATAATACAAGTTACGCTCGTTTGAGGGTAGATGGCGCTGTGCGAAATGTTGATGAGTATGTTGTCTCCAGGCGCGGCACGTCCCCGCGGCGGCTGGCGCGGCAGGCGGCGCAGATGGGGTCGCCGCCGCACGCGCACGGCGCCGGCGCCGGTACGTACCGCGGGTACTCGTGTACGTCTCGTTAGTACGCTAGTACAGTACGCGGTCTTGTGAAGTTCGTTTTCGAGTCTTGGGTGTTGTATGTTGTGTGAATTTATGTGTACTTACCACCTGCGACTCAGGGAATCTTTTTTAATTTATTTACTTGGAGGTATAATTTCTATAGCTGATTAGAAAGTTTTATGAAGTTTATGATTGTGTTGCAGGGTGCGACAGCGGTTGTACCGGCGCGGGGAGCGGCGGGGGTGGTGCTTGGTGGGAGGGGGAAGGAGCGCACGATTCCACGCCCCGCCCCCGCGCCCCGGACACCACGCTCCGCTACCGATGTAAGTCTTGCGTTTTGCATATCAGCCTCCAATGTTTAAAATTTGTGCCAAGTTTCAAGTCTGGATAAGTTCTGCTTCCACACCTGGTAATCAGCCGCCAAGCAGTGATGCACTCTTATTGCTAAGCTGTCTCGGGTGATGCTACTTGTTTCGGAGATCCTAGGTCTACAGGTAGGCACGTACCGTAACTTCAGAAGACATAAAAAATTGGTGGAAAATTTGTCTCTCGTTATTTTTAATATTGTTTCGCAGGCGGCGAGTGCGGCACGGCGGTGGAACAGTACAGCGACGAGGAGCTGGGGCTGTGCGTCATCGTGCTGGCTACCTTCGTGCACCGCGAGCCGGCCGCGGCCGCGCCCATGCTGCCCTCTCTCTTGCACAACGTCACCAGGTGCGCACTCCTCGCTCGTGTGGCGGCGCCCTCTGCCGCACGCACAGGGAACGACAGTAATTATCTAACAGTGGCTCAAGAACCGTACAAATGTGGGCTGCAATTGGCTGCTTGACAGTTTTCGGAAATGTATTTTAAACTTAACATACGTTTAGGTTTTACCTCTTGAAAAAAACACGTTATTTCATTGTAAGAAATTATTCACTCATTTGAAATTGGCGTGGAAACAGCCGGTCACGTGACATTTGGCAGCCATGACGCCATACTCCAATAAACAAACGTCCATGTTCGACATCAGTCAGATCTAGAATAGGCTAATGACCTGGCTCGATTTATAACTCTTCGATGGGGTTTTTCAATCTATGGCTTCGCGACCCTTACTTGGGGGGTAGTTGGCAAAAGGAAAAAAGCAAAAACACTACAATAAAAACATAACTTCAGCCAGCTCTGGATATTTTTGTGTCTTCGCAGCTTCTTGCAGAGTGTAGGTCTTTACATAATGGTAGAAAATCATAAACTTCTTCAGTTACTAACTTTGTTTGTCTGTGGTCCAAGGGGTTGCCAGAATTTTTCTACCTGTAAAAGGGTCGCGTATTCATAGAGATTGAAAAACACTGGCATAGTGTAATGATGGGAGGTTGGTCGCTTTTGACATCTGTCTGATCTAAAATAATGACCTGGCTCGATTCGAGTTAGAGTAGAGAGAGGTTGCGTCGCATGGAGTGATGACGGGAGCTCGTTGTGCCGGCAGGGTGGTGCAGCTGGGCAGCTACTCGTGGCAGGCGGACACCAACACGCGGCTGCCCGGCAGCGCCGTGTTCGTGGCGCATCAGTTCCTGCGCTGCGTGCTGCACCAGCTCGCGCCGCACAACGTCTTCCTGCAGATCTTCCTGCACCACCAGCCAGGTAACATTGGCTTACCCAAATACAATTAAGCCATCATTTCTTGTTTAGAATTATGATTTTTGTTATAAAGAAACTGGCTTTGGCCCGCAGCTCTGTTCGAGTTAATGAAAAGTACCCTATATCCTTTTCCGCATCCCTGCATGGAAACAAAACATTTATAACATTAAGCTTTTAGTTTGTCTATGAAGATAAAATTATTTTATATTCATATTTGGGAGCCTATAATGTGACTGAGGTAATCCTAGTCAATTTACTTGCTCCCATATAATGCCGTACCGTACCAGCCTCTAATGTTCCCACTGCAGGGACACCGGCCTACTCTCGATAATTGAGAGTGAATGGGCTCTGATCTACCACGGGAGCCCAAACCGGATTGGTAGATGCCACATGTCGTCGAATTTTTGGTTCTAAGACATGCCGGTTTCCTCACGATGTTTTCCGTCACCGTTTTGAGAACGTGGTATTGCGCACATAAATTTTTCAAGTGAAAAAACTCATTGGTGCACGTGTGGGTTTGAACCAGCAACCTTCAGATTGAAAGTCGGCGTCTATGCCCCTGGGCCACCACGCTCTCTCCATATAATAATTATGTCAAATAGCATACAGTGAATTTGTTTTTCAGTGTTCATTCAGGCGTATTTGTTAAGATTGTACTACTGTCAATATGTTTATAGCATATTGCAGCTACCTTTGGACCGAAGTTCCATTAAATATTACTCATGTCGGAAGAGATGGCGCAGTAATTATTTTATTATTCTTTCGCTATCCAATCTACATATATTTGCTTTTTATGACTTCTCATTATAATGATCCGAAACAGTTAAGTATATGGCGCCACCATCGACATTGCAAAAACAATATCATCCGTTAAAAATATAACAGCGAAATTAATAGTCTTCTTTTCGTATAGTTGGTTAATTTTAGTTTCTCTTCACTTTGCTTCCAGTTTTTCTCCCAATTATTGTATCATAAAGCACCGATTTGTTTTCACTCATTTTAATACATCATACTTATGTTTGTGTTCGTAGGGTATGAGTTTATTCATTTCGAGTTGATCACCTCCACGTTCGTCGTTTATAAGTAAGTTGTTTTTGTTTATTTCACTCACATCGTGTCACTCATATTTTTTATTTATTTATTACAATAGTTAAGAACATTTCCAGGTCTTTCAGGTCAGTATACTGACATTGTATTTCTATAAAACAAAACCCAGGATAACAATCTGTAAAATCTTTTTTTATGTTGTACTTTTAATAATTTTATCGCTTTTTGTACCATAGTTAACAAATACATCAATTCGCACATTCTCGAAATATTGGTAATCCTTTTTGATCTTGCAGAAAAGCAGCGCCAGATGTTTTTCAAGAGCATTGCGCAGGCGTTTGTGGATTTCAACGAGCTGTATCCGTGCGGCCCGCTGCAGCTGGTCCTGGAGCACCTTAACAGCAAGAAGACTCTGCCGCTTGACGTAATAATTCAAAAATCCTATTATTTTGCAACAAAAACAAGATATTAGTCAGGTGTTTGTCATATTCAGGGAACTTTGACATGCTGTTGAACATTTGAATAGTGGGATGACTCTGCCTCTTGAGACAATTTATTAGGAAAACGAAACAACTTTTGTGGTACCTGTGACACGGTTTACATTTGTGTGTACAGCAAATAACGGTGATAGCGGGCAACATAGCCATGTACCTGGAGTGCCTGGCGCCCGAGGTGCTGGGCCCGGGGGCCGCGTGCGGCGCGCTGCTGCAGCAGCTGGAGACGCTGCTGCGGAACGTGGCGCTGCACCTGCCGCAGCTGGACGACGTGCTGCCGCTGCTGCGCGCCGCGGCCGCCGCGCTGCGCATCCCCGCCGCCGCGCAGCACAAGGTACCTACACCGTAGCACCTGTCAAAAATGCGTCAGGAACCGTTTTGCTGAAACTATAACGACACAATAATAGAGGGCGAGATATAACTTCTAATTATGTTTTTTCTTGAAATAATTCTTGAGTTGTTGTACAGAGCATTCTGGAGCCGATCTCGAAGATAATCAGTTACGGCATACAGAACTTCGTGTTGAAGCTGTCCGTCATATCGGAGCTGAGCGTGGCGTGCGTGAAGGCCTTCTCCCGCGACCGCGACAAGGTGACCGCTCCTACTCAGAACCATTGAGGGTCTGATAAGTTTTTTACTCGCGATCTCGTAGGTTCACATATGTATATTTAGGAAAATAGACGTTTCCAAATAATTTTAATAATACAACGAAAATTTGACTTTGCTTTTGAAAAAGGACAAGGATATGAGCGAAGTATGTTTTTCGGTCCACACTCCTATCCGCCGTTATCGAATCACTCCTATTTGTTTCATGTCGTCCCTTACACATCCATCTTTGGTTTCCTTCCCCACCAAATAATATTCTCATCAAATGACCAGTAGGAGACAAAAGTCAAAAGTCAAATTCATTTATTCCTTTAGATCTCAAGTATCATTTGGACACGTCAAATTTTACACATGCATGTACACATATTCGTGAGCATATAACTTGTCACTGGAACTCCCAGGCACATTACACGCACACAGATATGTCAAATTACAGTCAGTTTTCATGTTTAAGCTTATCTTATTTATTAAGTTTACGTCTGTTCCAACCGTAACCCTTGTAACCCCCCCCCCCCTGTCCGTGTCCAGCTGCTGGTGTGCCGCGTGCTGGTGTACGAGCTGGTGCACGCGCTGCGCACCAAGACCACCGTGCCCGACGACAACCTGTTCATACTCATACAGTTCGTACTGCAAGGTAAATATGCATATGTACCTAAGTAGGCTGGTGCAGTTTGGTGGTCACCTCTGGTCCCATGTGGCGATCACATGAACCAAATACGGTAACAGTGAAAGCCGCTAAAAAAATTTTATTTAAGTCTTATCAGTTTACATCAGTTTCCGCTATGCGAAAAGTTGTTTTCTGATTTCTATTTGTAAGATGGAGGTCGATTTAGACTCGTGTTTCTTTGTTTTTTAGGCGTACTCGATGTCTTGTGAACTGATTTTAAGGTTCCCCTTATAGTATTAAAAAAATGAGAGTTTTTCTAAATAATATCCAAACAGACAGAAATGGGAAGAAATACATGTGGTTTATTTTTAAATCAGCTCTGTTCAAATCTGATTCTCAACAATGATGTTGCAGTAACGACAATTACTGCAACATGATTGCAACGACAACGACAAGAACAGACACTTGAATCATATCTGTAACAAGTCGCGGCTTCAGTGTACAGAATAGTGTTTGGGTGTTGGCAGGCCACGGCTGCAACCTCCTGCTGCCGCCGCAGCTGAACACGGGGGACCTGCTGACGGGCGGCGCCAGCGGGCCCGAGGCGCGCGAGGTGAGCGCCGGCGCGCTCGAGTGCATGCGGCCCCACCTGCCCGACATGATCGAGCTGCTGCAGGACCCGCAGCTCCTCAACAAGATCAAGGTGAGCTATCCTCGCGATTGACGGTTCATTAGCTCGCGTCCGTAGATGTGTACTCTTTGATTCCCTACACGTACCCCTTGGGTGGTGCTAAAGGAGCAACCTAAAGTAGCAGTTGAACTTGCCGCTAAGCAGTAGTGCGGTAGCCGGTGAATTCACATGCGCATGTGACGTATCACCTTCTTAGGTGATGAACGCAGCAGGATGAATGCGACTCAGTGTGAGATCTTATAATGAGTCGCATTACTGTTGTTATGGGTGAAGGTCGCCACTTACCACCAGGTGGGCTCTCAACAAAAAAGTTGCTCTGGTACACCTGCCGAGGTACACCTGGAAAGCTCCACTATAATGCAGTCGAACGTTGCAGGGCTCGGTGTCGAAGTCGATAGTGAACCGCAACCTGATCTGCTTGAACGAGGACACGCTGGGCGGCATCGTGAAGGGCGGCATCGCGCAGTACGTGGCCATGGAGCTGGCGCTGGAGCACGGCGTGCTGCGCGGGGAGCGCGCGCCGCCCGCGCCGCCGCGCCACGCCATGCCCTGGATGAGCTCCGCGCTGCCAGGGTACGAACCACCGGCCCTCCCGCATCTACACTACCACCCCCTACTACCACCCCACTAGGACTCTCTGTATTGCCTTTAGCCATCAGACATAAGTAACAAAATCTGTTAAAATAATGAGTAGACTTGCCCTTTAAGAATCCATGTTTGAAAGAACTAAATGAATTCTTTAGGACGGAGTAAGTTTGATTTTATACCAGTCGCTCAAGGGCTTTGGCAATGTCGCAAAATTATTATCATCATCATCATATTAGCTGTGAGAAGTCCACTGTCCAAAAGCCTGCCTCCTAATTTCTAAATCAAGCATTCTTGAGCCATCTCCATTCACCGTCCACCCGCCGACATCTAAAACTTATATAAAGGTCTGTAACTGATGAGGTCTTAGGGCCTTTCTTATGCACTTGATCGATGAACGCAAACTTGCAAAGTTTTTTATTTTTGCAGCTCATTTCCAGGCGAGTATTTAGTCTTCTCGTAATAAAGTCTTCGCAACGCCCATGGCCCGTATTCCGAGGTGCATGGTGGTTAATGTGGGACATGGTGTGCGCAGGAACCGCGACGTGGGCGAGTGCGTGTCGCGCGTGCGGCTGGTGTCGTGGCTGGTGGTGGGCGCGCTGTGCAACTGCCGCGGGGGCGCCGCGCTGCGGCCCTGCGTGCCGCACGACGCCGCCTGCCACATCACCGACCACATCCAGGTACGTGGTGCGCCTCCCGGCTCCGGCCGGTGTCGTATCCTCCGGAATCCACACGTGTCTCTGGTGGTGCGAAACGACTCCCAAAATAGCAGCAGAACTTGTACCATGTTTGTCCGGAGAAGTTGGCAGTACTTCTATATACAAATACCATATACTTCGTATTCCTCCGCCAAGCTGTGGTGCACTCTCGTTGCTGTGTTCCGATGGAAGGGTGTGGCTGCCGGTATCATTACACCAGAACATGACGTTACAACATCGTTTGACAAAAGCAAAACGACCACGATATGACTAGGGTTTTATCATCTTTCTAAAGAGGACTTTATGCGAATTTCTTATTCATGAGCGGCGATAACAACAAACAAGTCTTGAAGAATATTCCTGCCTTGAAGGGTGAGACAAGTTGTCAATTTCTGAAAAATGAACAAATTCTATCAGTTCGTTATTCCGCAGACCATAATGTCTTCGTACGTGGAGGGTGGTCCGAGCGCCAGCGGCGGCAAGGGCAACGCCCCGCCCGGGGGCCGCCTGGGGGCCCTCCTGGGGGCCTTCGTGCTGTGCCAGCTGTGGACCCTCTACCTGGAGGCCCTCTGCGGCACCTGCGGGCCCCACTCGGACGCGCACGCCTCCGCCATATCCGTGCTCCTAGACTTCTGGTGCAAGCTGGTGCCGACTGTCCTACACCTGACGACTCATTCTAAAGTGGTACGTTTATTTCAGGTATTCAGGTTCAATCTCGAGACATGACATTATATTTATAAATACCATTTATTTATCGATTCGAGTTCTGTAACTGTAACTTTATCCGTTCGTCTTGTTCCAGCTCGCGGAGACAGTGAACCTTCACTTCCTGAGTCTGCTGGAGTCTCTGCTCGAGTGCAACTCCACTGTTCTGAACAAACTTCTGCCGTTGTGGACCCCCATCCTGTACTCGCCACTATTCAATGTTAGTATCCGCATTTTTGTTGTTTAACAATTTTTAGCTATCCGTACTTCAAAACTGAAAAAACAGGAACACTTCGTTGTCCGTCTGTCTGTCTGGACCCTTTTTCTCAGGAACGCGAGGAGGTATCAAGTTGAAATTAGTATCAAATACTGAGGTCTGCGCAATCCCTAGGAGCAATGAAAAAAAGCAAGCGTCTTAATAAACGGAATCAAAACGTATAGGATACTTCTCGTTGACCTAGAATCAATAAATTTGGTACCAGAAGCAGTCTTATAGCATATGTAAAGGTAAAAATCCGAAAATCGTGAATTATGTATTTTCATCACAACAAAAATACGTGAAAAGAAACACAACTTTGCACGGAATCTTCGTTGCGCGAGACATCTCGCACTTGGCCGTTTGATAAAATGGTTTTCTGGGTCACTTGTAAGCGTAATTTAGACTACTTGTCAATGTTAAAGATGCCGCGCCACGTGTCGGAGCGTCTGGCGGCGTGTCGCGAGGTGCGGCCCGAGCCGGCGTGCGCGGGCCCCGCGGCCGGCGGCCCGGCGGCCCCCACGCCCGCGGGCCCCGGGCCCTCCAGCGTGGACGCGCGCCAGCAGCGCCGCCTGCACCGCCTGCTCGCCAAGATGGCCCAGCTCGAGCTCCAGCCGCATTCCTTCTACTTCATCTAAACATTACAAGGAAACAGATATATTAACTTATTACTTTTTTTGTATATTTATTTCTCGTATCTTGGAAATGGATCTCATGATTTGGATAAAATTGTGTATTTAGTTACAATTTTGCTGTATAAGTTTACCTGTAGAATTGCATTCCAAAATACTTTTAAACACGACCCTGCATTTTAATTTCCTCTAGTATCGAAGTTTTAAACACTCCTAAATTTTTTATTTAATAACAAGTGATACTTTAATAATCATTACCATCTTTTGTGGTGTAGCGTAACTAAATATGAAGTTATGTAATAAATTTAATAGTATATAACTAAAATTAGAGAATTGATGTTGGATGTGTCAAAACTATGTGTCAAAATAGTAGAATGTTAATATATTATATTACAATGGATATCCCTTTAGTAAATTTAATATAGGTGCAATTTACATATATATAGGAAAAAAATTCCGCGGAATACAATTGATTTAGCAACATATGTTAATAGAATTGTTATAGAAATAGCTGTGATTGATTTTATATTGTTTCAAATTTTACAAATTAGCCAATGTTAGTGTTAAACTGTTATTTTAAGAGTAACGAATAAATGTTTTCGTTTATATTTGTGACTTTTTGTTTGAGAAACTTCTTCCAGCCAAATATCTTGAAAATTCTAAGGGTTTGCAGGTTTACCGCTATCCGTTTCCGGATATTATGTAACGGATCTTTCTGTGGTTTTTTTTATGTGGCAAGTTACGGGACAGTCTATCAGGCTACTTGATGTTAAGTGGGTACTGCCGCTCATCAAAAAAAGCAGTAGAACCTGTGCCAACTTCGTCTTGAGTAGCACTGCCACTTGCATTTCAGTGTTCCGGTGGAAGGGTATGGGTGTTGGTGAGATAGCAGGCACGTGTGATTACGTCCCCGTCTCGGAGCGAAGGACGCAACGCGATGTGACTTACGTCTCTTATACTTAGGCAGGGAGTACCGGAGTCCTATTGATGTTGATTATAGGTAGCAGTAACCACTTAACATCATGCGGACTGTCAGTTGACATCTCCGACACTAGCCACATACTTCGGTAAAGATAAAGATATATTCACGTAAAATATGGTGTTACATTGTTGGTCATAATTATTGCCTTCGAAGCAAGGGGCCCTGAGTTCATTTCCCGGCCGGGGCACAATTTGTGTGGTGAGCATGAAGTTTTTTCTCGGGTCTTGGGTGTTTATCTTGTGTTTCTGTATTTGTCCATGCCATCTAATAGGTGTGTGAATATGACTCCGCCCCTTTTTGTCAAAATAAAACACATTTGTTCGCTTACAAAATTAAAAAAAAAATTATTGAAAGTATGTTCCATCTGCAGCTACAACCTTCGCCCATCGTTCAGGTAGTTTTCGTATTCCTTGCTGGAAGAAGTCCTGGTCTTTTGAGCTTATCCAGTTGTCAATCCAAATTTTGATACTTTCACATGAAGTAAACTTTTCTCCAGTAAGGTCTGTCTGCATCGTCCGGAATAGGTGGTAATCCGAAGGAGCTATGTCTGGTGAATATGGCGGGTGGGGTAACACTTCCCAGTCCTGTCCCTCTAAATATCTTTTTACGACTTCTGCGGTATGCGGTTTGGCATTGTCATGCTGAAGAACTAATTTGTTATGTCTATTCACCCATTCTGGTCGTTTTTCTTCTATGGCTCGCTTCAAACGCATTAGTTGTCGTCGGTAAACTTCTCCATTAATAGTTTCAGAGGGTTTGAGCAACTCATAATATACAATACCTTTCTGATCCCACCAAATACAGAGCATGACCTTGGCACAGTGAATATTTATTTTTGGCTGTGATGGGCCTGGTTCGCCTGGTTTCACCCAAGCTTTTTTGCGTTTAGGATTTTCGTAGTGTATCCATTTTTCGTCTCCTGTGACTATCCGATGCAAAAATCCTTTTCTTTGCTGTCTTTGAAGCAGCATTTCACAAATGGTTTTCCGACGTTCCATGTCTCTTTCTTTTAAATCATGTGGAACCCAGTCACCGGCTTTTTGAATCATTCCCATCATTTGTAAACGCTTTGCAACAGTTGAACGATCAACATTTAATGCTGCAGCTAATTCTGATTGAGTTTGGCAAGAATCTTCCGCCAATAATGCTTCCAATTCAGCATCTTCAAATTTTTTTGGTGGTTTTCCATG
Organism: Aplocera efformata; assembly: GCA_921293045.1. NCBI lineage: Eukaryota > Metazoa > Arthropoda > Insecta > Lepidoptera > Geometridae > Aplocera > Aplocera efformata. The sequence goes on from OV121057.1 coordinate 9,613,663, forward strand.
TTCTTTATCCTCAGTACTAAAATCGTTATTTTGAAATCGTCGAAACCATTCCTTGCAAGTTGTATTAGACGGAGCATGCTCACCATAAATCTCCACAAGCAAACGATAAGTTTCCGCTGCAGTTTTCTTCGCAATAAAATAATGTAATAACACTTCCCGCAAATGACGTTTATTTGGAATAAAAACCGACATTTTCGAAAAGGTGAAAATAATTGTTGCTTACACTTCAACCAAATATCATAAAATGCGTTAGATAGCTGACATTCAGTACTATCGAATACAAGTATGGTCATTTATTAGTACACGTAAACAATACTAAAAACGACATCTGTTGAGAAAGGGCGGAGTCATATTCACACACCCAATACATATTTCGCTTCAGTACCTACGGGCATATGAATATATATTACATATTATTGAATTTACAACTATACAACTACAGCTCATTCAGGGTCTTGGTAAATGGATCCAAGTCTAAAGTTTGATTTAATCAAATCAATCAAGCGACAGAACAAAATACCCGAGAACTGCGTGGGAAAATACTGTTTCTCATCTCTCGATCGCGAGATCACAAAACATCCGCAATTTGTCTTGTACACCAACTTTCGTGCACTCGCCTATCGACATACCAACCCGTATATCGACTTTGTAAAGATCAGTATACCGTAGCGGAGCCTTCGAGTGAGATAGCTTTAGTTGGGAGAACAACAATAAGTAATCTGTGATGTAATGGATGGACAATATCGACGGGTGATCTTAATGAAGGCTACAATGGACGAATTAATTGTTTATGTTGCAAAGGAAGGTAATGTTGGCATGCGATCCATGAAATATGGCTCGTAAGAGGGTGACCACCGTGCCACTAGGCTGTGTACACGCGACGTAGACAACCGCCGCGCCGTGTACGAGCCCTAAGTTGGTTTTTTTTTTTTTTTTTTTATGTGATTGAGTGACGGAACGAGCTGAGGGCCCACCTGATGGTAAGTGGTGACCCGCGCCCATGACAACAGTAATGCGCGCGACTCAGTATGAGATACAAATCTTTACTGAGTCGCATACATCCTGCTGCGTCCATCACCCGAGACGGGGATGATACGTCTCATGCGCGTGTGATTTCACCGGCAGCCACACCCTTCCACCGGAACACAGTAATGCAACCACTACTGCTTGGCGGCAGATTCCAGATGTGGTGGCAGTACCTCTCCGGACGAACTTGGCACAAGTTCTACTGCTACTTTTGGTTGCTCCTTTAGCACCACCCAGGGGGTACGTGTAGGGAATCAAAGGGTACACACCTACGGACGCGAGCAACGGGACCCCCCTAAAATTAGTTCTTTCGTGGAAGTGGCCAACGGTTTCAGTTAGTTTACTTTAATTAATTTCATGTTATGACATACGGTATCCTGCTATGGGGGAAAGCAGCAGATATTCAGGAAGTATTAATACAATTCACGTAGGTAGGGATTAAAAGGGTTCTCATCTACGAGCGAGATCTACACCCCCCCAAAATTATTATTATCTATGTTTATTAAGCAAGTAGGTAATATAAAATTGTTTAAATCAATATATATATAACTTAGGTAAGTACACCTATATAATTCAACGTTTGCGTGACAAAACAGCGATGAAGAAGAACTATATAGATAGTTGATGAAATAATGATCTCGTTTCGACGGCATAAAAAGGTGTTTGATATAATAATACCATCATTTGAGATGTGGGAACCTTGCAGAGATCCGAATAGTGTTGTACAGAACTATTATTACACTGAACTAAAGAGAAATTCGAGGAAAAATAATAGCGGCGATGATTGTCCACGCTAGTGTAAGGCGCCCTGGAGGCCTAACCCTTCCAGAAACCGCGTGAATTTTTGGTTAAATAAGTTTTATTTAAAGAAAATGTATGCATGAACCATCAATAGGTAGACAACTCCGTAGCTTAATTGGTAGTAACCCTGCTTTCGAAGCGAGGGTTCGAACAAACCCCTCAAAAATTTTGTCGCAGTCAACCTGAAACATCGAAGACGAAAATAAAATTTTACAAAATCAAACGTTTACTTCTTTGTTTAACGGCGCGTATTCGGTCTTCATCTGGCCATATTTTTATCAAAGAGTTCGTTTCTTTGAAAAAAGATGGCCAGATCTTTCATTAAATTATCGATAAATTCAGTCCCAGATCTTGCGCTGGAGTCTACTAGGGGCGGCGACACGGTCGCGCATGCGCATAATAATTGATATTATGACATTTGTGACGCAAGCACGCACGCACGCCATCTTGCGGAAAGCTGCGATTTGACGTTTTTATATGTATCTATCGATATTCAGATGCGTTATATTAAACAATACTTTAAACCAAACCTGATTAACATATTAAAACGTATTAATGAGACTTAAAAGTCAGTATTACCGTATCTCCCTGTATAATATAATTACCTATAAAATTATAATAATTAATAATTCATTCACTAATTAATTTCTAACAAATCCCCCATACTACCATAAACTCAATTTCTTTATAATTTGCATTATTATCGCATAATAAACAAAGTAACAATAATTAACTAGAGGTTTAAAATTATTTAGTCACTGTTACATAAAACTTTCTGAGTTAACTTAAGTAGAATTGAATGTAGGTTTCAGCGTAGAATAGCCCCCCAATTGCTTTTGCAAGACCCCTTATTAGTCTTCACCCGGCTTTAAATAGTTTTGATGCATATGGTATTAAATACCTTAATTACCTTATAAAATAAATTGATGTCTTAGCTAATAACATATCGGCTTCCTCGAGATGTTTTTCTTCATCGTTCAGGGAACGAGGAATTGCAGCACAGACATTTCTTCAAGTAGAAGCTTATTGAACTAGTGACCTTTGGTTGTGAAAGAAAAATATTAAGATGCTGGCATATTGTGAAGTCAGCGAAACGGGGGTCTTTATGATCCTAAACCTTAACTTTATTTAACTGAGAAATATTTACATAGTTATATAGTCATAGTTTATATAGTTATTGACCTTGAGCTGTTTTTTTTAAACGAAAAAAGCATTTTCGTTCTTCTTCTGTGCGGTGTTGCCATCGGAAGCACACAATCACGGCAAGAACGAATTTAAGAATTAAAGTCTCGTAGATAGATAACCATTTTTTAGAATCATTTTAAAATTAATTTTTTTGAACCCTAATCCGGAACCCTATTACATTCAGCTTTTCGGAGATTAGCCGGAAAAATCATACGGATAGAATAAAAAAATATTGTATTTTTATAATATATACTTTCAAACGCTACTTTACTAAAAGCTGCTATATTGACACTTCAATCAGTCACTTCAATTTTATTTATATTTGTATATATGTATCTGATGTAATCACTACATAGTATAAAACAAAGTCGCTTTCTCTGTCCCTATATCCCTATGTATGCTTAAATCTTTAAAACTACGCGACGGATTTTGATGCGGTTTTTTTAATAGATAGAGTGATTCAAGAGGAAGGTTTATATGTATAATACACTAGCAAGTCACCCCGGCTTCGCACGGGTAGTTTCTGATACGACACTGATGCTTTACTAACCGTGCGAAGCCGGGGCGGGTCGCTAGTAGATGATATTATGAAGAAAGCCTTAGCTTATAACAATGCGATCTATGGGATCGTTGTATAATAGCAATCAGGTGTCGGATTAGATTATAATGATCAGTGGTTCACCGCGTGCCGCCTCACCAGCCACATACTTGGAGACAATGAGGCCGGTTCATACACCTATTATTCATTTACGGCCCAGAACCAACTGCAATATGCCGTATTCGTCCGGAGAATTACACACCGGCATCATGAGGATCTCATTAGGTGACTGTGAATTACTTATGCAACAAAATTAATCGATCGTTTGGAGTCTACGATCTAAAATTAATATCGGAAGGTAATGTCTGTTTTTGGGTTCCGTATCCAAAAGTTAAAGCTCTATTATTAAGCATACCACGTCTGCTTTCTATCCTAACCGTGTCAGCCTTTATTGTTACCACTGCTCGGACACTTACTCTCGATAAGTCAGAGTGAAAGGGCTACAATCTACCACGGGAGCCCAATCTGGAAGATGTCACATGTCTTCGAGTTTTTGGTTCTAGTACATGCCGGTTTCTTTGCGATATTTTCTATCACCGTTTAGAAAACGTAGTACCTATTGCGTACATAAATATTTCAAGTGTAAAACTCATTGGTGCATGTATGCGTTTGAACCAGCATCTTTCAGATTATTGTGAAACACCACGCTCCACTTCGCTGTCTGTCCTACTCGCTCTATATTTTAAACCATCAGCCTTAGCAGCTAAAATAATTATGTTACACTAGCTGCGCCCCGCGGTGTTACCCGTAAATTTCAGAATAAACATTAGCCTATGTGCTATTTCAAAATATAATTTATTTCTGTGCCAAACTTTCACATTTATAATAATAAAAAATTGCCATATCAAAAAAAAAATGCTATCTACGGAACTCTTGGTCTGCGAGTTTCAATCGCACTTAGAAGCTTTTATTTTATAGGTAAACTGTATGTTTATTTTATGATCCAATAAGAGGTTAATATCAATATGATGATTCCATATAATCACAGCGCCTGATTTAATCACATAGGCAATATTAAGATGGCTTTGCCCAGTGCATCGTGTTACCTAACATTTCCAATATCACACAAAGGAGCGTAATGAACTGGTCTACGTGAATGGAGGTGACCTATTGTTTGCACCCGATTTCACTTGTGGGTCGGGTGTGGGTGGTCGAGATGTTAGGATGGTAGGTACAGTTGGGCTTATCGGAAATCTTTGTATAACGACCATATTAAGATGCATTTGTTCCTTCTCTTCCATAAAGAGTCGGGTTTTAACAGGTTCAGACTTAGCATTTATATTTATACATGTGTCCGAAGAGTTTTAGGATGCAACAATAATCAAAATACCTTAAAGTATTCAAAGTAGATGACCTTCGGAACAACTTCAGCGATTTCTACCAAACATAACTGTTAAGGCGTGATTCTTCTTCTTCTTGCGAGTCAACGGTTCATCATAATATTTTTAAATAACATTACAATAATAGTGAGCCATGTTTATGGCGATGGCCGAAGCCGTGGTCAGTTCTTGTACACTTAACAAGACAAAGTGTGCACTCCATCAAGTGCATGGTCTTAGGCGCGCCAAGACTAAGCTATAGTTTGGGAGATAAACTGGTTTCAACCCCCTCTATTCGCTGACTACACGATATCTTCCATACACCAGATTTAATACAGAAAACAACTACTTTGAAATCGGACTATCCCTTTCACAGAAACGAGTACGTTCTCTCAAAGAAAATTATCAAAAGACTACAGAAAAACACAGCAGTGAAACTTCTAACATTCCTCTTCTTAGGCCCCAGATCAAAAATATAAAAACTTAGTTCATTTACCTGGTCACTGTTGTCATTGTTCGTTTCCATTACCAGAAGACTCATTCATCAAAATTCCTCAAACAACCGCATTGCGTTGGGTTTTTCTTTCCCCATCAATTACAACACCTAGCATTTATATTATTCACGATTATTTAGTATTGCTACGCGAAATTAAACTTTATCTCAAGTCAAGCAAGTACGAAAATAAGGAGCAACAATATATAAGTTTTATTTTCTATCTGGCAAGAAAAATAATCTGCATTTAGTGGATGGTAGAGTTGAGTTTTCATTGTGTTCGAGAAAATGGTTTTAATTAAGAAAATGCGACCAAACAATAAGGAATCTAGGTTTCCAACTACAAGGACAGGTAACGCAATTGTAATATTATTTTTATAATAACAGTTATTGTTCAGCGCAGAAGCATCTCACTTGACATTGAGGAACCACAGACTCTACAATTTGATTTTGAGGTGAAAATTAATTGGATAGTCTGCTACTATTATTAGGTAGAATTCAGTAAGATGCACAGCTTTCAAAGTTTTTAAACAAATAATATGAAATATCGTAACATTCGTAGTTATTTAATTATATTTCCTCGGGTGGATGAGTACTCAATGGGTGAATAATGTACACAAAACATTATTATTTGTTCACGTCATGTCCCACGCGTTAAAGTTGCGAAGTGATGGACAGGCGACAGCCCGTCAGCATGATTACCCATAACTAATAACAAACTGTCCGTCTGTCTGTCCTTGAACTATTGGGACACACAAACATTATTGTTGTGTAAACTTTCTTTTTATTACATTTATGGTTATCTATTAGTTTGATCCGCGAATTTATTCTTAATTGACTGAGATACATACTTAATTGTGATTTGTTATTTTTATGTGACTGAAACAAAAATAACAAATCACACCGCTTGATGACACAGAAAGAAAAAAATTTGATAATACTTTCAAATGCATTCAGTAAAACAGCTGGTATTTTGACATTACAAAAAAACACTCCAATCTTATTTATTTGAATAGATAAGGTCCTTCCCTACCTCGGGATGGGATTGCATCGAGATACAACCATTACTCCGAGACGTGAATGACTTATACGCCTGTAACTTCACCGGCACCCTCACCTTTCACTACTCCACTGCTTGGCTGCATTAACACATATGTTGGCAATACCTCCCCGGACGAGCTTGGTAATTTATCATAATGAATCGAATGTAGTTTTGAATTGATATAATTACGATAATTGTTAGCTTTTTTTGGGTAAAATCTATAGATAATTGTAATAACATCATTGCTAAACGACCTTTGGCAGACTTAATACTTAATTAGTAGGTATGTAACATACAATCGATCAAAATAACTACAGTTTTATAGCATTATAACAAGTAAAAATTGCTCTTTTGTCTATTGCATTCTAAGATGGCGAAAATTTTAAGTTCGCGTGATCGGTCGATACTGTGGTAAGTCACATTTAGGTGTCACCTGATCTAAAGATAAATGACCCACTTACCTACTAAGGGCGATTTTAGTGTCATGCGGATTGTCCCACGCACGTGGAGAGCTCGCGTGGGTGGCTTCCACAAAAAGTACTGTATTGTGTTGGGGGGGTCTAGACGGTCTAGTATCCCTACACGAACCGCCAAACAAGCAACTAAAAGTAGCAGTAGAACTTGCCAAGTCAGATACACAAATTTTGTAATTATAATTTAGTAGGTAACAAAATTTTGCCATCAAAAATTAAAACCAGCGATTTGAAAAAAAGGTTTTGAAATGTCATCTCTAGATAGTGAACCAATTTATCATAACATGCAGCAACCATGCGTATGTTTATCAGCACACTGTGAAAACGGTGGTTTTGTGTTTTTGCATGAAAGCTATTTAATTGATATGATGACGGCCTACCTAAGGTTAGGTTCCGCCACTCCTAATCAACAGCAATACCACTGAGACCCTTCCCTACCAAAGCATAAGAAAACCAAAACTGCGTCGCTTTGCGCCCGTATCTCTGATACGGATATGTAACGTCTCCTGCGCCTGTAATGTCACCGGCACTTACACCCTTTCAACGGATCAAAACGTGCATGAATCACTGATTGACGGTAGATTACCAGGTGTGATGTCAGTGCTTCAAAACTCTCGGGAACACGACAAAAAACATGCAAGTCCAGTTGCTCGCGTCCGTAGGTGTGTACCCTTTGATTCCCTACACGTACCCCCTGGGTGGTGCTAAAGGAGCAACCAAAAGTAGCAGTAGAACTTGTGCCAAGTTCGTCCGGAGAAGTACTGCCACCACATCTGGAATCTGCCGCCAAGCAGTAGTGGTTGCATTACTGTGTTCCGGTGGAAAGGTGTGGGTGTCGGTGAAATCACATGCGCATGAGACGTATCATCCCCGTCTCGGGTGATGGACGCAGCAGGATGAAGGCGACTCAGTTAAGATTTGGATCTCATACTGAGTCGCACGCATTATTGTTGTCATGGGCGAGGGTCGCCACTTACCATCAGGTAGGCCCTCAGCTCGTTCCGTCACGCATTCACATAAATAAAAAAAAAAATATATAGATTGACCTTATGGCGGTTACTTAGCCTTTTGCGCTATAGGTCGTGGTTTTCGATTCCATCCACAACAAATCTTTACTTTCATTGATTTGGTTCTCATACCACAAGTTATACTCAGTTTGACACTAGATGGCGCTGTGTGAAATATCCGTGAATACTATTACTATAAAACTCTTATGGGGCATAACGAATTTAATATCATTTTCGATATTTAGCTTAATATTTGCAAATGTGGCAACTTACCAACGTTGAGATTTAATTAGCATGTATTTCCCACACGTGCCAAGTACGTTAGATACTCGTTGAGATAGGTACATAGAGTAGCTACTCTCTATTGTTGCATCTCAGCAATAAACCCCGCTATCTGCCACATCTGTCGTCTGCTCCTCAGTTGAACACGATCGTGATACATATCTAGATCTGCAAGACTCGTGGATTAAAAGTAAAAGTTTTACTTTCTTACATAAGTAGTAACGAATACTTAGATTCGAATAATGTACCTTCAATAATAACCTTTGAATCGATTCTGGCCGGGGCGAACTCTGTGATTATTTAATTCAATTATAACCGATTGACCAATTTCAATAATGGACATAATGATAATACTAATTAATACAAATGTCATATAATGTGTGTGTTTGCTGGACATGAAATTTGTTTTCGTTGGATTTGAGTTTATTGTATCTCGACAAAAACCAAAGATCCACGGCATAGAGAATCCTAGTGAGGCTCGAGTGTGACGGATTTTTCAATACAAAGGTCACGGGTTCGACGACACTATAATGTCACTTATTAACAAACAGCTGACTGATTTAAAAATCGAATACTACTTTCCTTATCAGATTTTTAAATACCTGTTTAATTATTTTTTCTCTATTTTATGTTTGTATGCCACATTGGTAGGAGCTAGAATACTTACTGTAAGAGGCATTAAGATCTTTTAAACATAGTTCTACAAACAATAAATACATTTCATTTTTTTCATCTCCTGCCTGTTTTGAGAATTTGAAGACAGATAAGGAAACGATCGCTGGCTCTGCGGAGAATAGACGCGTAAATCTATACAGATACAGCCCGCGTAGCCATTTTTTATGTTACTTAAATCACGTGAATCACGTTGATACTACCGCCCTTAAACATCAGCAGCCGGTCCTCCACTACCCAAGTGTGAGACCCATGCCACTGAGACGGAGAAGTAATGTCTGTCTGCGGAGAACAGAAGCGTGAATCTGTCTAGCTAGCAATGCAGTTGAGTAAACACATCTACAAATCCATATTCCTGCGCAATACCAGAACATAAAGTTTACGTGCATCACCATAATTAGCTTTCAATATATTACGCCACTCTATACAGTCGGATCGACATGTTCATCAGACGCACAAGTTGCATATCATTACTTCTGCGAGACATTCACAATGTAATGTTGATCAGAATCCATTGTGCTCGTTCCGTCATGTCGCCTTCACTGGATGTAATGAAGTGTTGGATGCGAAATACCTTATAAATGTACTCAGTGACCTGTGGCTGGCGTGACGAAGCTCTCAATACAATATCTTTAATGTTTATACATATATAAAATATCTATATCAGCCTCTAATGTTCCTACTGCAGAGACACCGGCCTATTCTCGTAATTGAGAGCGGGAAGGCTTTGATCTACTGCGGGAGCTCAATGCGGATTGGTAAATGTCACATGTTTTCGAATTTTTGCTTTCACCACCGTTTCGAGAACATGTTTCAAGACATACATTTTTCAAGTGAAAAGCTAGTCTTGTTTGTTAAGTTTACGTTAAGTTCCCAACCTAGCTTAAGCCACAGATATAATAATATTATAAGCGTAGCTTGTGCTATGGGAACCAAACATATTTACACCCAGACGCAGAACAAACATCTGCCGTCCACAAATGGGCCTGGATTGCGCTTAAAATTACATAGACCTATGTTTGATTTCTGAGTGTGCCCGGAATTAAATCTCAATTCTAAAACTCGTGAAACGATAGAACAAATTACGAAATTGGTTAATAGGTGCGATTTCCATGAGTTCAAAACTTAAGTTTTTATTTTTAGCCAATCTTTAGAAGAAATACGATGCGTAAGTGTTTCGCAAGCTACTTAAGTAAGTAGCTTCTTATACTTAGGCCAATAAGTACGCTACTGTATCTACCTAATCAATGGTCTTGCAAAGTGCTTCCGGTGAGGCTACTACTCATAATGCACGTGAAAGAGGGCATCATTTAAGACTTGATTTTGTAAATACTTCACAGCTTTTTGTTATTGCGGAGTTTTTAAGGTTGGTTCGCCTCCTGTAGCCTCGAACATTTGTGTTGCGTATGGATTTCTAATAATTGAATAGGTTATGGGACACAATGTTATCGCACATTTTTATCTGACTACAGTGGCGGGACAAGCTGACTGCCCAGCTGATGGTAAGTGGTTACTGCCGCTCATAAACAATAGCAAAACGATTCCGGTCTTCCCCTACCGAAATACGAAAAGATCCAAGTGATGAGTGATGCGTTGCTCTGAAACGGGGATGTAACATCTTTATCGCCTGTCATTTTTGAGGCACTTTTTTTGGAGTAACAAAGTTATGAGACTTGGGTCTATACTATAAATAACAGATAAACCAACCAAGTGCGATTCGAACTTGTATACCGAGAGTTCAGTGTTTTAAAACATCTTAGTTACAAATAAATTAATATGAATTGGCACATCACAATATGAATTGTTCGTGGCAGCCCAAAGATCATGTTAGATCAAAGCCTATTCATTATCGCTTTTCGAGAATTTGCCGCTTGCATTGGAAACATTAGAGGCAGATACGAATGCTTGAAAATGTCTTCCGGCCATCAGTTGAGCACGACCTTGCGTTAATGGAATCGGTATTGCGCATGCACCCGCTGCAATATTGATTTACTGGTTCTGCATCAAATCATCTACCTGTCTGAAGCGCCCAGTTTCTCAACAAATAAATTAAGTAAAAAAAAATGCATTTTTATTGCAGTAGAATTGATAAACCGATCAATTGTGACTAGAACTCGCACAACGAGGGTCTCCTAGCATCGGTCATCATCGTTGTTGTACATTTTTCTTTATTTTTAACTAGAGAAAGAGGCTTTGCACGTTTGTACAGTGTGTGTGGCGTGGGTTGTAATACAATTCCGTAGTAGGTACAATATTTTGATCTATTTCGCAAGGTTCAGCCAGCATTAAAAGCAAAGTATATTTTCACGCCATCATTACAAATCATTGATATCCTCGGCTTTTCTCTAATATAATCTATACTAACAAATCCTTTGACATTGCATAAATGTCTCGTTAAATAATTTTTTTTGTTAATTTGATTATTTTCATTTTTTTGCATCCTATGCGTATTTGCTTTGAATGGCTCTGATCAAAGATCTTATTTAGTTTTACTTTTAATTTTTAAATATGTTATATAATGTGTAGGTATTATATATATTTTATATAACCAAGTGTACCTACGGTGAAATAAATTAATATGAGTTATTTGCATGTATAATACCTATGAACCTTCCAGAAAAAAAAAAACCTAAATAATAGTAAAAACTTTATGAAAATCCGTTGCGTGGTTTAGAAGAATGTACTGTAACGAAAAAGGGCACAACAAACAAATTGTAAATCTCGAAATAAATTATTTTAAAGTTTTAAGAGGGTTTTCGGAAAAAATATACACTGTTTGAATGTTTTTTTAAACATTAATGAATGTAATTATTTGCGTATACATTAAACCTAGCAGAGAGCGGAGAAACATACAGACGAAAACAGCGACTTAGTTTTATAGTATTTAGAGAAGACAAGAGTTGTAAATTTGAATAGATTGAACGTCTTGGTTTCCTGACTGTAATATTATATTTATAGTCAATAAATCATTTGTAATTTGTAATCGTCATCCTGTGGTTATCCATTTGAACAAAAGCCGATTGCCGCCATGGCGGTCGTTTGCTTGTGCCATCCATTCGTGATGATGAAAGAGACTATTCTTTATCAGAAGAAATGCAGGAGTCTTACTCATAATTGAATTGAACTCAAACTCATTTATTCCTTTAGATCTCGAGTATATTTTACACACACAAGTAAACATATTCGTGAGCTGTAATCTTGTTCCTTGCTAACTGAAAGCTAAATGTTTTACTTACTGTTATAATAAGAATTTCTTGTACGACACTCGGTAATTTTATTGAAATATTTCTGTTGCAATTATTAAGTTTTAAGTTAGAGTTGTAGTAGGTATGTAAAATGTCGATATTAAGTGTAAGAAATACGTCACACACAATGTAAACAACCTTATATTGTTTTTGTATGTAGTTATGTCTTAAACGCCGGTTATGGCTGCCTGTGAGTGTAATAAGATGTGACCCTGGCTAATTGACAAACCAAATACCTACATAAAATTTTGTTGGTGGATAAAAGTAACAGTAACAATACCTTTTGAATACGGAACCTTTAAAATCCATACTGTACACTATGTTGGAATAGTTTTCAGTCACAAAGGAAACCATGGGCTTACTTTGTGTGGTGGGCATTAAGTTTGTTCTCGGTTCTTGGGCGTTTGTCTCGTGTTTGTCAATACCACCTGCGATATATGGGATCCTAGTGCGGTATGAGTGTGTAAGCTTTTATAACTGAACTAAACGTTAGCCGAGGAAACAATTGCGCCAAAGAGCTCACCACTTGTAAATCTACATTACCACGATTAAGATTAAGACTTTGCCTAACCCTTGGGAAAAGTCGTGAATTTATGTATGTATGAAACAGCATCTATTCCGATCGGGAAAGTGAAGTTATGTAAAACGTCAAATAAATTCATTAGTTTGTTTACATAAATCATACATCCAACTGTACGCTACGCCCACTGAAGCTTACTTTCATTCGCCAAATGTATGAGAGTCATGCACGGTGCCTTAAATGGGGTATCTAATTGTTTTCTTTCTCACAGAAATTAAACACGCTGTTGTATGGGAGTGTACGTATTTTCTTGCAAAATCTCTTGCAAAGTTTCTTACGATTTGGTACCCATAAAAGTCTTTGTTTATTTTGTTTCAGAATGTGTTATTGCTTCTGAAATGCCTCGAATTGTTTCCTCCAATTTATTTTTAAATAAATAACTTACCTGTGTTGAAATTGCCGTGATACTAGTGCGGAATCCCAGACGTTAAAAACGTAGTTAGTTTTAATAAAAAAATACACTACATATTTTTTTATCCGTCTATCTATCAACGTTTGTCTGTATTCAAACTATTGATAAATTTTAATTTTCAGAGAATATATAATACATATTCTGTAACAAATAATAAAAAAAAACAATTCATGCTTTCCACTTCTGGTGAAAAATTACGATTCGCATAATACTCTCTTAACCTCAAACAAAGAATGTTCGCGGGATCATAATAAAATGTATCTAGGGCCAAGACCGCTGAGACGGGTCCCTGTGGGATCAGGGCACTCGGAGACTAACTCTCCACCATGGAATAAGTTACAGTACATGATTGTTATAAATTCCAAGGTCACATTTGACAGCTACTCGTATCATCGCTAAAAATCGCGAATAGCACATCTGTCAGCACCTCCAGGTCACCACGTCACCCCGTCACCACCATCAGTTAGCCAATCCCCCCGCCCCTCCGAGCTACCTTCGCGATGCGCCTGCGCCTCCGACAGTCATCGTCCGCGCCGCGAACGCATCGCGTTTCTCTCCGGTACCCAACCAACCCTTACTTAAAAACTATTTGAGAGGTAATTCAATTTTCAATTCACAGAATCAATTTAAAAATGTATCCCTTTTACATGTTTAAGATCTTTTAATTTATTAACACTATTTCCTTTTACACTTTTATCGTAAACTTAATCAAAATTGTATTGAGTAGTATTAAGCCTAAATTTACCTTTTGAATTGTTTTTAGAGTAAGGGTCGATTTCGCACTAAAAGCTTATTAAGTTTTGGTTTTTGTGATCGGTTTTAGAAGTTGACCGCAAGATTTACAGCGGCTGCTGAAAGGGTAAGATTTTATTTAAACTATTACGTATCATCAGGCAAAACTATAATATTTATATTTCATCTATAATATATAACAGGTATTCATAACTTTTAGGACATATTTTTGCCATCCCATAAAATAATTAAAGACAAAGAAAAAAAAATTTTTTTTATATTACTTCACTATTTATTAATACGACTAAGCATTATTATTCTTCTTAATAGCTGTATTTCACGTATACCAAGGTTTTAATATTTTTTATCTATATAAGCTTATCATTTAATGAAAGTTGAGATGAGATTTGACGGTTTTATGATCCTATTAAATTAATGATAAAAATATTCTGGCTATTGATTTAGCGATAAGCTCGTCACTTGTCATATCTAAGTCTCCACAATAGTAGAACTCAAAGAAAAACTGGTAGAGTTGTGGATCTACCAATCCTACCGGAGATTTTGTACCGGATTCCCTTGTGACCTCACCTATGACCGACATTTTTACATAACCTTTATTCTTATCTTCCTCTCACCCGACTGCGAGCTAAAGCAAACAATAGTGTTATGTTTAATTGTTATATTTTTCACAAGTCTAGTGTTACCTTGTTATTTTTGACAATGAGATTATTTTAAGATAGCAATTAGGTCACGAAACTGAGGACATTTTTTCTACTGTTTCACATAATATAAAAATCTGCATAGGTGACCATAAAAAGGGTTTTTAATAGTCAAAAGGCAAATTGTATACAATAATTAATCTTCAAATCAAATGGTTGATTCAGATAAACTCTACAGAGATATAGCAGATGTTTATATTCTTGATTTTTTTCCTAAACTACGATTATAACTATTAAGCTATTGTCCAAAGTTAAAAAGCCTCAGTATAATTACGAGAGTTTGCGTAAGATATATATCGCTTATCCACCGTGGGACGGCATTGTGAGATGTTTTTGTACCCCAGTTATGAATCTGTTATACAATATAGGAACTGTGCTGTTTGACACTCGATACGACATTGTAATTAAAATTTACTATTTTCCATTTTTTCCATGGATTTTTTATAAAATTATTTGATTTTCCGATCATTAAACGGTAATTTTTTTAAATATATTGGTTTGTGCAAATGAGATCACGTGGAATTATTGCTAAGATTAAAATTAATTATAAATTATGTTAATATATGCCAGTATCTGTCTGTATAATTATTAAATCAAGTGATACAAAAAATTTTCAGTGATTATCAGAAAAAAGTTCGTTTTGATTTATAAGATTGAAACTCAAACTCAATAATTAAAGTAACGTACTTTTTAATCCTCCGAATAAAGGTGTAAGGTATTTGTTTGACGACCGTGTATGTATGAGACCACTGGTTTCGTGGAGCAATTTATTTTTTCAGGCAAATATATTGCTTTCTCCTATGGCTAGGGCTCGTCTGATTTCTGGCGTGTCGCTAATCAAGGCGTGGCACTCGATGCCAAATAGAGAGGGGTCCGGAAACGGACAGCCGCGGCGGGTTCGCGGATCTGTATAAAAACGTTCCCGTGTTCCCGCCACTAAGCGGCAGAGGAGGACATCGTGGGGTTTTAGTGGGTCTAGTCCCACATAACCGCTCTGTCTCCCCGTGGCAGGGCGGTATGCGGGTGCATTTCCCCACGACAAAAAAAGCTGCTGGAAATGCTATTTTTAGTGGATACTGGTAGAGCTAATTTCAGGATAGGTATCTGAATACATTTTTAAAACATAATGATTTTACTGCTTGACATTAGTCTTAGTTTTAAAATACTTTTTCAATAAGACTAAAACTAGAGTTTTAGACAAATAAATAAGGCCCCGTTTTCGTTTCTTTTTTATTCGTTGGTAAACTGACATTCTTGGTAAATGTGACATGCTTGAACAATAACGTATATTATAATAAGCGTGTTGAAACGTCCCATTATTTTTAACAATATACGCAAATTATGATTGCTAAACACATTAAGTTTGTTCAGTTCCAACATAACATATTTTTAAGTTACAAAATCAGAATTTAAAATCTTATTTAGCCGCATTTTCTAGTCCAATTAATAAGTTTGAAAGTCAACATTAGAATAAACTGCTCATTGCTACATGTGACAAATGACATAACTTAATTGTGTACGGCTGTGAGAAGGTTTGATTTAGGTAAGTGATTAAATTAATTACTTTATTCTTTACTTATATTTTTGAAATGCTAGAGCCCAAATTTCGCAATGGTATTAACAATTTCATATTGCCAGTATTAGTACTTCAAACTAACCCGCGTTTATTTTATACGCGTTGACTAAGTTATTATGCTCCATAAATACGTGCTTAATTGGTAGCTATATGAATTTCTTTGTTTCAATCATATCGGCCTTTTTTATGATCTACTTGCTCTTAAATCTAACTTATTAGAACATTAAACACATTTTCTATATTTTTCAATTTCTAAAAGGCATATGCTGATTTCACTAAAAAATAATAAATTTATTTTAGGACTCATTTTTTTATGCGAATCATCTATTGCCACGCCTTGGCAGAGCATAGCGCCCTCTTAAGCCTCTATGCTTCACATGAAAGCATAAGAGAGGGGGTCCCGTGACAATTTTTTGTTGTTAATTCCAATTCATTTCATCACGGAACATTGTAAAAGAGATGAAAACTATGGGTATTTCTCATTTTGTTGCAGCAATAAACCACCCAATCGATCAGGCACCGAATTGAAGGCTGTAGAACTAGAGCCAAGTTTGTCCGGAAACGTACCCTTAACCTGCCGCCAAACAGCTTTTCAGCGTTGCGGTAAAAAGGCGTGGGTACAGCTGCGATGCGATATGGGTCTTCTTTTAATTCGACATTCAGAACAACTGAATCTTATTGCTGTTAATTATGGCTAATATGGTTAATATGTGGTCATAAAATCGTAAAAAATCTTTTGGTAGGTCTTTTAGTCATACTTTAATGATACACTACGAATATTTTGAATTGTACCGTAGTGTTATCGAACACCATTTGACAAACTCAAACTGATTATTTTAGATCTCAAGTATCGTTTGGACACGTCACATAAGTAATATTCGTGAGCTTATAACTTGTCACAAGAGCTCGTTAGGCACACGGATATCTCAAACTACAGTCAGTTTTCATGTTTTATTCAGTCCGTCCGTACCAGCCTCTAATGTACAGTACCCACTGCAGGGACACCGGCCTACTCTCAATAATTGAGAGTGAGTTTTATTCAGTAATATTTGTTAATTTTCCGTCGCTTCCCCTAACGAATTCGAGGTGCCTTAAAGGTTAAGAAAGTGAACATGGCCACGTGTAAAATTCCATAGTACCTATAAAAACACCGATGTTGTTGTTCGCTAGCCAGGAAACAAGTGTTTACATACATTGACATTATGATTGTATCCTTGAGCTCACGTTGGCTGCGCGTACAATCTCTCGATTCACACACACGTCCTTAATTGCATGAAAGTCAAACAAACACTACAATTTAGCTGTTTAATTTGAAATCTTTTAGCTCTTAATTGAGCAGATTCTCATCACAATGATCAAACAGTTCAAAGTAATACTGCGGTTTTGCCCGCATAGTATCCGGATTGCAGGTGCAGGTTAACGTAGAAATTTTAATCAAATCCGTTCAGTGGTTTGTCGTGAAAGAGTAACATACAAACAGATGTACTTTCGCATTATAAATGTATTAAGAGGGATATAATACATGGGTAACATGAAACTTTGTATGAAATGATATATAAATATTTTTTATTTTGTCAGTTTCGAACAATTGTATGCAGCTGATGCTTTATTTCAGGACCACAGTTGTCGAAAGGTGCGCGTGCGCAGGTGCCGAGCGCGTTGAAGTCTTTTACATGACACAAATTATGCACGCTACCATTCTGCAAGTTACGGCTTTTTTCTTAATATTCAAAATATCGCTATAAAAAAGGAATTAAATCCTGGAAAATATAGGTATTTTCGCGCCTTATTCTTAAAAGGAAAGATGTAATATAACTGTTTTTCACTTGTAGTGTAATTAATTGAGAACAAACTCACACTCACCACACAAAGTATGCCCCGACCGGAAATCCAACCCAGGACCCCTTGCTTCAAAGGGCTACCAACTAAGCCATCAGCTAGTAGATAGCACTGAAAACCAGCGCTAAAACTTATAAGATTTATGATTTTATTAAAATGTCTGTTCTGTCTGTAATAATGTATTGCTGACATAAACAAACATTTCCCTGTCTTTTAACTACTCGGTTACAGATTTGATACTACGTATTGTAAAATAATTGGCAAGAGCGTAATCATTGACATTCTATGGGCCATGGGCCGAAGTCAAGACGTACGGGTGCCTCCGCGTGCGCGTGCGCCGCCGCCGACCTGGTACCTGATGTCTTATTCATGACACAAATACACGCTTCGGCGACTTTATGAATTGTTGAATTTATCACGGTAATTATATTATTTTGAGTCACGCATTGTGTTCAGATGTAATAAAAATGAAATGTACTTTTCCTTATTAATAAATGGGTATTTCATTTAAAATGATTGACAATTATGGTTCATTAGAAGTCGCGCTCTGACTTCCTAATTTCAAATTAATATATATATTTTATCTAGATATGAAACAAATGTGGCGGGACGAGTAGTATGTTTTTACGCGATATCTACATCAATTGTGAACCGAAAAAATTTGAAAAAAGATTTTGCAAATATAGAGTACGAAAGAATTAAAATCAGGTCTTCTTAATTCTTTACTTTTAACAATAATTGAATTCTACCAATTAGTTCGGCAACACATGAAAATAATACAATTCATTTTAAACGTTTACACACTCACCTCTGCTCTAGGATCACCTGTGTCGCAAATGGCAGGGACAAACACAGAAACATAAGACTAGCACCCAAGATCCGAGAACAAACTTCATGCTCACCACACAGTGTGCCCCGGCTTTAAATCGAACCCGGGAACCCTCGCTTCGAACTTCGAAGGCAGGGCTACTACTAACTAAGCCACGGAGCCGTCAACTAACTCACATAATTGTACGATGGTAAACAAAATGCCGTAACGCATTTTACGTGCCCGCTTTTATTTTGCCATAATTTAAGAGCTTCAAAGTGGCTTTAGTAAACAATTCTTCATTTCTAGACAAAACCGTGCATTATCCGAGTTATATAAGTTAATTATGTCTGTAAAAAGGTCATTTTGTCGGAGCACGCCAAATAAATGACTTAGATAGTATTTTGTTACGTAAAATGGCGTGTTGATCAGATCTGGCATCTATTGTTTTTAGCTCGTCAATTTCTAGTGAAGTGATGTGCATTAAATTAAATATAATGAGGAAGCACGTTATCAACTTCGCATGACTAGTGGTTTGCCCCGAACTGACGTATCGGGCTTTATCTACGAATAAGATGACCGTTTCAAATATATTTCTACACTCGAAACTTACCTTGTGTTTACTATATTATTTGTAACGTTTTGCAGATTGTGTTTCGTGTTATTATGACATTTCATTTTACACTTATAAGGACGTTTACTATATGACACAAAAGCCCTTTCGCACCTCTGTCTTTCCACGTCTGTTATTAATTCGATAACTTAGTGCAGTCCTTTCCAGACTAACTTGACATTAGTTCTTATCCTACTTTAAGCAGATCTTTTCAAACCATTCAAGAGGTGAATGTAAAGACTCAAAGGATACTCACCTACGGCCGCAATGAATAGTGATCCTTATTTTCAAGACGCACTTTGAGTGTGAGGTACTTTTATCAAAGTTCAGTAATAATCACTCCATCTTAAAGTCACAAGTCTGTCATTAAAACCTCACTATAATATACCCCATGCAGATGATGGCTATATTTTGCAATAATTATGTTGATTTAGCACAGACACGACCTTTAGGGATAATTGCCAATTGCACAGTAGTATACGACAGCGTGTAAAGATTATTGCGTTTTGTACTGGATCATTCGATTAATGGGATGAGCGAATCAATTTATTATTTTGTTGATTTCTGCAGACCAGATAGTAATGACCAGTATACATAAAAGTTTATGGGTTTAGGCTTTAGCTTAAAAGCTAAATATGTGGTTCGAAGAATGCTTTTAAAACGTGGGTTTGATTGACGGCCTGCGTAAACCAGGTTGCTTGTGTGATGATCATCTATGATTAAGTTAGTTCTTGGGTTTTGGGTAGCTGTGGCGACACCGCCACCAAAGCATGCCCAGAAAACGTTGGTATGATGAACTATTTAGATGCATTCCAGGAAGGTTGCCGTGATGAGGGTATAGAAAGCACATTTTGGAAAAAATGGGGAGATATTTGACAGTGGAATAGAGGTTAAAAGCAGATTAGGATCGAAATCGTGTTGGGGTATATGTTGGGCGTAAGAAAATTGTTTTGGATGGCAGACACCGGGTTATGCTTACTCGACAAAAATGAGAATTATATTGGTGTAACGACTGCTACAAGCATGTATGCTAGCTTGCTTGCACTCTGCAATATCTTGCCAAAGTCTCACATTGTAATGACAAACAAAGGTCAAAGAAAATCACCTTGCGACACACAATTGTAAACTTTATTGTGTGAATAGTAAAGGTTACTTTTCATTGCGTAAGTCGTAAAGGATAATTATTTTTGGTAATTAGAGCAATTATTGGTAATTGAGGAGCAATTTGTAAATAGCTTTTTGGACGTATGTCATTGGCACAATAGCGAGATATTTATGGTTTAGTAAGAGCGTACTGTTCGAGCGTAACTTATCGCTACTAATTTCTTAATTAGTAATTTGAGTAGTAGGTAGCGCTTCGTTCTAAACGAGTTAGTTAAGTAACAGATATTAACAGATAACAAATATATTCAATTCCTATCCAACCAAAAATTAAGTGTGGAACATGGTATTGCGAACATGGTATTTTTGAGAACATAGTATTGCGCACATACATTTTTCAAGTGAAATGCTCACTGGTGTACCACCATTGGGTTTGAACCAGCGACCTTCAGATTAAAAGAAGGCGGCCACCACGCTCTCTTTAAAAATATAATGAAACTATAAATTTTCCTTTGAAAAAATAATTGTTTTTTTTTGACATATCAGTAAAATTTATTATACTATTGTATAATATAAAAATGGTCACCATCGAATAATTTTCAATTGTTCTAGAATGTATCATAAGTGAGGAGGACCGTTCTAAAATTGTTAAAGATTACGTGAATGCAGTTCGTAGTACATAACCTTGCCCAATCGAGATGGTCACGAAGTGCATCATGGTACGAGGTCACGATAGATATGTATAAAATATAATATGTATTGTTCGCAATGGATTCTTTCATTATTTTTAAGCCTAATTACGTTTCCCACGTTTAACCAAACTTTTAATTCCTTCAGACCTCAAGTATCATTTTGAAACGTGAAAATCTACACGCACAAGTATACATTCGTATGCATATAACGTGTCACAGGCACATTACATGCACACAGATGTTACTTTAGACTTTCTTGGTTTAGCTATTATAGTATTTTCTTAAAAAGTTTTAGAACAAATTATTTTTTTTCCCTCCAGCCCCAATCTAAGCATAGCTTGTGATATAGGAATTAAAAAACTGATAGAATACTTAAATAGTACTCTTTTAATAATACCCAGACACAGAACAAAAATTTATGTTCATCACACAAATGGTTTTGGGTGACCAAGTGAGCTATGAGGCCAGTTTAATATGAGTTTCTTAGCGCCCAATATGTTGCAATCAGACGATGCGTGTGCGCATGGACGCAGTTTACCGACACACCGCGAGGTGACTGACTCGCAGCAGGTGATTGACGTACGAGCTCTCGTCTATATACCTAATACCCATTTCATCAAATTGGTTAAATAAACGATCAGAATACGACTTATTACTAATGCTGACATCTGCTTCTTCTTACTTTTTATCCGACTGCGCCAGAAGAAGTACACCTGTGATTTCACCAGTACCCACACCCTTCTACTGGAACACAATAACGCGAGTAGTGCTTGGCGGCAGACTACCAGGTGTGGAGGCAGTTTTCTCCGGACGAACTTGGCACAATATTTACTGCTGCTTTAGCTGGCTCCTTTATCACCACCCAGGGGGTACGTGTAGTTCTTCAAAAGTGGTTCTTCAAGATGGTCCCCCGGCTCGTTAATGTAATGTTTCTGAAAATAACAGGAAACAACTTGTGGTTACATTAAATCTATTTGTGCAGTACATAACCGCACATAATCACATACTGTACGACGAACAAACGGACATTCGCCCGATTTGGACAATTAATCTTTCTTGTCTTATAAGAGTAATTTCTTGTTACGTACAAACGGCAGATGCATTTAAATTCTGATCGGAATAAATTCTTAAATCACAAATATTACTCGTAAAGTCCAGAGATTGATTTGAATTGATTGATTGAAATGGAATTGAGAAAGGTTAATAGATTATCTTGAGGAATTTTAGAACAAAATAAAAGAATTGATCTCAGTTGGTGCCTTCTGCACTGTAGGTAGTGGGTTCATTCTCACCCGGGACAAGCATTTGTGTAACAAACATAGATGTTTACACTGTGTGTATTAAAATATGTATGTATGTTTTAACAAAAAAAACTGTATATTACTATATAAGTATTCAATCCTTATTCTGGTTCCCATGATACAAGCTATGATTAATTTTGGGCTAGATGGGGCACTGCGAAACCTCCATTAATATCTATTTAATTTCTTTTGTATTTGAAGATTAAGATGACTGCGTATATTTTCATAGCATTATGACATTGCTTTTATTTATTCTGCACTGAAGTGGCGTAATTACTAGTTATTAAGTCTCATTTAATTATAATAAAACATTCATACTTCTGTCTTATACAAGAATAACTTGACATTCCGTTTGAAAATAACCAAGTATATTGCCTTTCGAAGTATACAAAATATATGTTTATATTGCAATTTACGACATTAGTAATTACCCAAATTAGAATATGTCGAAGTGTTGTATCAAGATGGTTTCAGTTCGATAGGTAAATGTTGCGTTTTTCTCCGTCGGCGTGAATTAAAATAGGTTCAATAAGGTCAAATAATTAGAAGGTTCGATATGTCATCAGTGAGAGGAGGCACGTCTCGAGGTCAGAGCCAGATGCACCCATTCCCATGGGCACAGATATAATAATACTATACCATAGTACCCATGGGTAATGGCGAACGGACAAGTGGAATAAAAACATTATACAAATAAATATTCATGGACGGTTAAAACAGCGCCATCTAGACCCAAACTAAGCTAGCTTGTGCTTCTACTTTCGTGTGAAAGAGGCCAACTCTAGTGTCGAAGTTTTCAATCCGCCTGAACCCTGAACTTAGTGAAGCAGATTACTGATACAATACTTATATACTATTTTTTTTTTTAATAAGTAAATTTCAATGTTGAAGTTTGAAATTTCAGATTTCAGGCTTCTAACAATTATATGATGAACACAGTTTCACGTTTGAATACTGTGAGGAAGATAATATTTATTTCATAGTCTATACCTTGTAAAAGGCTCCCACATAAGTCAGTGCTGTCTATTACAAATGGTTTTATTTTTTCATTTCCTCTCAATTTCTTTAACAGTCACACAGACAAGAAGGTACATATTAAAAGAACTATCGGTAATACAAATAAGGTTATTTAAAAAAGACAGTTTCTCTCATTTACGCATGTTTGGCATATTTTGAAGAATTTATATGATTAGATTGGTGCATCATTCGTCATGCTTTTGACGTGGTCTGTACTAATATTAATACGCAACACTTAACGCTGTAATTGGAGTATCAAGAATATGTATCAAATGTCACGAAACATGCAAAAGGATCAAGATTTACTGATCTTTCCTTAAACAGTCGTTGCCGGACGGTTTTCAAAGGTCATGGTCGACGCATTAAGGTGCGCGTGCATACGATCGATATCGGAGCGTAAGGAACGTTGGCTTTACGGATCGCTAATGGGGTGCGTGCTTTATGAACTTAAACTCTGATCGAACACGTATACTGAAATGAAGACCAGAGCCTACAACCAAAATCGTGTCTCATATAGTTATTAACAAAACAGCTATTAATCCTATTTCAAAGAGCTTTGCCAATAAATACAGTTATTTGAAAGATTTGGTTCATGCGCGCCCTGAATGAGGATAGTTAATGTGGATGACGTCATCAACAACGACCCTGATCTGTCAATCATATGCTTACAGTTCTGTAGGAATTAAAGCAGAAAAACCTGACGCTTCGTATGTTCTGATTGTGATCATATGGACGCGCTACTTTACATCGTTTAATGGCTAAAATAAGCCTACAAATTAAAATTGAGTGTAGCATTATTACATAAGCAAACCTTGGAGCGAATTATTGTAGTGGCATCAATTAAATTGGTTTCATTCGAGGATAATAAACAAATTTGTTCTACCATCTAAGAAAAAAGTAGTTGAATGCTTCCGTGCTTCGGAGGGCACGCTAAGAGTTATCGAGCGGCTTCAACCCTTTACACCAGCGTTGGACACTTAAAAGAAGAAGAAATAATCTTAAAGCAGAAATTAGACGGCTACGTGGCTTAGTTGATAGTAGCCCTGCCTTCGAAGCAAGGGGTCTCAGGTTCGATTCCCGGCCAGGACACTGTTTACCTTCTAATTCCTAAGAACCAGATAACTGGTACAATACATTTTTTGTAAATAAATATTAACACCCAGATATAGAACAAACCAATGTTCATCACACAAACGTTAGTCCTGAGTGGAAATCGAACCATACAGCGAAATATACAGCGCGGTAGGCAGAGCTAACATACATATACTCTAAATTGTATACTTGTATGAACTATTTAAAACTATGCAATAGTAATAATTTTTATTGCACCTTTAAAACATGCAATGCCATCATAGAAGTTAATACAATTATTCGTGTTACCGAGATATTTACCATGATTTGTGAGTTTTGTTGACTCCCGATATTTCGACGCAGTTACATGCGTCATGATCTCGGGCAAACTATAAATACAATAAGGCTTAAAGGTAAGATAAATTCTCAATTTTAGCTAAACTAGGATAACTTAATATCCTGTCATGCAATGAGTCTTAAACACAGTACTGTGACATAACCTACACAAGCCACTTCTAATGACACTGGCATTTTCAACTAATTATAAAACAATCTTAGTATTTTACACTAAAATACGCTAAATCCTACATAAACTATGAGTTTACACGTGGTTGAGATTTATTATAGAGCATTAAATAAATCGTGTCTTCACTCGCCGTGAACCTTAAAATATTCATAGAAATCAGCTGTGAGTCAGATTAAATCTTAGATTTTTTATTAATTGTATGTTGTTTTAATTCTTTCAATTGCACAATTTAAGAACTTAGCATCCAAGGGCTAAGTAAAACGGTTAAACGTCTAGTACTACGTTTATAAATGTTGCAATAATTAATTTAACATAATGCGCTAATTACACTTTACTAGATTGTTGACATTTCTGAAAATGGACAAAATGGGCATAAACTTGCAATTATAATGTTATTAGTTAAATTATGTAACTAGACATGTTCAGTCAAGTGGTTTGACCCATCTTCGTAAAATAGTTATTATATAATATTATAATGAGACTATTTACAGAGATATTTCAATTTGACTAAAAGGAATTAAAAACATCCGCTGGGGTTTCTTGCCTGCTTCTTTTGCTTGTTGGTTGAAAAGTTAAAGTTACCAATTATACTAAATAAATGCAGAAAATTCATTTATCTGTGTGCCTGTAATGTTACGAGTATGTTTACTTGTGTGTGTAAATTTTGGAGTCTCCAAACAATACTTCAGATCTATAGGACAAGGAACCGAATCGCCCGGAACGGTTGATAAAATTCAAGATCTTAAAAGTAAAGTACATGGATCTGCGCAAGATGTTCCGCTTGAGCTAAATCTTTGCAACGTTTAGTTTATCTACATATTAATGCAATGTGAGACTTAACCGTTTCCCAAGCGGCTGATGATGCGTTATCTATACTCCGGCCAAAGGCGATGTGAAATGTTTAATAACAAAGCGTTGCTAGGCAACCATTGACAGCAAGCTTATGAATATTTTTTTCATGATATTATTGATATAATATCATGAAAAAATGTTAAAAAAAAAAAAAAAAAAAAAAATGACAGATGTTAGTATTGATATAATATCATATATTATATCAATACTAACATCTGTCCGTAGTTTCAATTACGAGATTGGAATAAACGAACATTTATGATTGTTTTATTAATTCAATTGAGTTAGAGAGAAGAAAGAAAATTTTTTTTGTTGATCGGTCTAAAATCATCTGTTACTTGCATGTTAAGGATATTGACTTTTTTATTCTAGAAACTCAATGTACAAGTAAAGTTTTGAGTTTTATTTATTGAAATTAATAATTGCTAACCTTCTATTAGCTGAACTCGTACAAACGAGTTCTAAATAAGAGGCAGCATCAAACGTAGGAAACATCTCAAATAAGCAGATTTCATTACACAATAGTTATTTAATAATCGTCGATCGCAGTGAAAGCATCGCATGCCGGCATGCGCGCGCGCATCTGAAAGTACACAGCTTGTACTCGTTTGTCGGCTAATTGCCGTTTTATGCGGATAAATTGGAGATTGTTTTGTTTATTAGAAGTGGGCTTAAATCATTTTAAAGGAAGCCATCAAACTGGGTCTTTCAGAATTGTTAACTTTTAGTTATACAGTATTATATAAAACGTTCTTGTTTTATGACGTAGCTCTTTTATATCTGAAGCTTGTTGACATCTATGTTGTGTATATTGTCATGTTGACATGTTCATGTTCGAAGCCCCTCTGCTGAAATGGTCTCTAGTAGAAATAGTAAGTTGTTAAGATTTCCGGCGTAGCTGAAATACTTATTTATTAATTATATTCTTATTGTATTTATACACTTATACATGGTATCTGTATAAGGCTATAAATACAATTAATGTAATTAAATATGTGATAATATCAATGGCATAAAGCATTATGGTATTTTATTCCCTTGAATAAGAATTATTTACTCAATAAGCTAACTTCTCGAGCAATAAGTGTTTATGATAATAAATTTTATTACGCAAAATTTATCACCGCTTTGCTTAGACAATTTACTGAGCAGCGTGATCGCGGGTTTTATTTCCAGACAGGGCGAAGATTTGCAGGTTTTACAATTACTGTCAAATGTCTAATCTTATACGCGAAAATAAATTAAAAGACAATAATTGCCATTACTTAATGTCCGTATCTTTACGTGACGTTTTGAACTGGCGGGAAAATAATATAATGAAACATTTTGCATGCTTGCAAAAGTATCAAACGTTAACAGAGTCCAAACAGCATAATATATATCAATGTAGGTAAGTCAAAGTCAAAAATACTTTATTTCCATTGAATTCTTTACAAATTAATTGGAAACGTCATTTTTTTTAATTATGTATCCTACAAGATCATGCGTTCTTATTACTAACTTTAGCACTTGTTCAAACCCTAACCGACCCTGCAAGGGGGGAACAAGCAAGAAACCCCTTATGGAAGGATTATTCTTTTTTATTTTTAGGTATACGTCTATCAGTCGATAAGTCGATGGTAGCATCGCAAGACTAGTGGGGCCCTAGCCTAGCACCGGCTGTAGTATTTTAATATCTGTGCCAGTGTTGCAACCGCGGAATGAATAGGA
Organism: Aplocera efformata; assembly: GCA_921293045.1. NCBI lineage: Eukaryota > Metazoa > Arthropoda > Insecta > Lepidoptera > Geometridae > Aplocera > Aplocera efformata. The sequence continues at coordinate 9,641,355 of OV121057.1, forward strand.
AATACATTTAGGCAGTCTAGAATAGTAATGTCAACATTTCGCACAGAACAAAGACCAATAACTGTAAAGTTAATAGAGATGTCGAAGGCGCGATAAAAACATTCGCGAATTGGTAAACGCTATTGTGAGAATGGAATGAGAAGAGTTATATCACTTTATATGTGAATAATGTATAATAGGACGAGGTAAATAAAATATATGGGTTTCACAATTAAAATGCGTAATATATGTAAAGTACGAATTGGATCATTTCCTTGCGGCTCGCGGTAAATAACTGGTCTACTCTCGATTAGATCTGAAAAGTACACCTCTGCATCTTTACAAAGTAACTCCTGAATCAATCAATTAGGTAGTTTTATTTTGTATTTGAATAAGCGACGGACCGAGCTAAGGGCCCACCTGGTGGTAAGTGGCGAACCCCGCCCATGACAACAGTAATGTGTCAGTGTAAGATTTGGATCTTATTTTAAGTCGCATTCATCCTGCTGCGTCCATCAGCCGAGACGGGGATGATACGTCTCATGCGCATGCGATTTCACAAGTTCTACTGCTACTTTTGGTTGCTCTTTTAGTACCACCCAGGAGGTACGTGTAGGGAATCAAAGGGTACACACCTACGGCCGCGAGGACCCCCCAAGAGGAAGTCTCGACAAGTTGAACAAACATTCGTGGAAAAATGTTAGCATCCCCAATCTAAATAATACCCTTAATCTGACATAATTATTGAATCAAATAAAATTATTTTCATTTACACATTACTTCACAATTTTTTTGTAAAATTAATTAAATATTTAAAAAAAATCAATAATTTTACACGATAATCAATGCTAGTAAAGTCGTGATGTTCTTATGTGCTATGTAAAAGAGAAATACATAAACAAGACAAATGATATTGAAATTTAAGTGAGAGTAAAATTCCTTCTTATATATTTCTAAAGTTAAAATTGTTCCGAGATTAATGAACACGAACTACAAATATATGCGACAAACTCTTATTATTTTTGAGCAGCTTGCAGACTGTTATTATATAATTGTGATCTCGTTACTAGTAGATACAGAAGATGATCCATTTCACCGATCACATTACGTAGTAAAGTTTACTATCGTGCTGTCTAGGCTAGATAACATAATGTCTGATACATAATGTGATTGTATCTAGAAAACGTTTGGTTATGGTTGCCAATAACTCTATAATTTAGATCGAAACGATACGATTAACGTGGTATGGTTTAGTAAACATATAATTATCTACTTAGTTATGAAATAAAGTCTAATCATATCACATGTGCATGAGACAACATCCCCCCCCCCGTGACGGGCGCAGCGGGTTGCGACTTGGGTCTTCTCATACTTCGGTTGGGGAGAACCGAAATTGTATTTTACTTGATTATTTTATGTGCGCAATACCACGCTCTCGAAACGGTGAAGGAAATCATCGTGAGGAAACCGGCATGTCTTAGTACCAAAAACTCGTAGACATGTGACATCTACCAATCCGAATTGGGCTCTCGTGGTAGATCAAAGCCCAGTCACTCTCAATTATCGGGAATAGGCCGGCGTCGCTGCAGTGGGAGTATTACAGGCGATACGGAAATGGAATAACGAAAAATACAACCACATTCCGCTATGACGGTTAGCGCGGAAACAAAACAAAGTTGATATTGAATTTCCTGTATTGTATTAATCGTAAAAGCCGAAATTCAACAACAATCGAACACAAGTTTCCTGTATGCAAATTTCTAGAGAGCTTTTATATTTTTTATGAGTTTATTAGACATGGTTAAATTACAAAACCAAGCATTCTGAAACCGGATTAAACTAGCTTTCAATTAAAAAATCATAATAAAAGAGACAGATCACAAATTCTAGTATGGCGTTAGGTTATTCAAGGATTACACAATTGTAATGATTTCGTTTCCTTCTTCATCTCTTGTTTATTTTGTGCATCGACTACCGTTAGCTGGTAGAGAACGCTCTGTAGCATTAAGTACCTACTTTGAATACACGACTCCGTGGCTTAGTTGGTAGTAGCCCTGCCTTCGAAGCGAGGAGTCTCAGGTTCGATTCCCTACCGGGGTACACTTTTTGTGGCGAGGTTGAAGTTTGTTCTCGAGTCTTGAGTGTTTGTCCATGCCATCTGCGACACAGGGAATTCTAGTACAGAGGTATGAGTGTGTAAACGTATTTTTATATGTTTGTGCAGTAATACATTTTCTATCTTAGGTATTGTGCTATAAATTTAAAATTGCCCTCGCATTAAATATTTAACCACAAATAATGACACAACTATCTGAATGCCCTTTTGTGCCCTCTGCTCTCTGGCAGGACGGTTCTCGGGAGTTTTTCTCTATGATTATGAAATCCCTTATCGCGTCCATCTCACGTCTAAAGTGGCTACACGATCTAGAAATCTGCGAGCGTCAATTATCGGCTAAAGGTCGCGATTTCGAGTCCCGTCGTGACGAGAGTGGAGAAATATTCAAATTGTGACTTTTATTTTTATCTATTTTGAGATTCAATAGTCTCTCAATAGCACGTGGAATTTTGACATCGATTTGGCGGAGGCGTGGGTACTAAATGTGTAGACGCCTTGTATTCTAAGACCGTTCTATCAACCATCTTAGAAAGGACATTCACTTTTTCTTTACGCCGAACTATTTAAACATATCGACATGTAAATATACACGATAAACCTTTTTTCTACTAATTATATGTTAAAATGGTATTTTTTTTATGTGAATCAATGACGGAACGAGCAGAGGGCCCACCTGATGGTAAGTGGTGGCCCTCGCCCATGACAACAGTAATGCGTGCGACTCAGTATGAGATCCAAATCTTTACTGAGTCGCATTCATCCTGCTGCGTCCATCACCCGAGACGGGGATGATATGTCTCATGTGCATGTGATTTCACCTGCAGCCACACCCTTCCACCGGAACACAGCAACAAAAGATAATACAAACAACGCAAATAATTTTTAACATAAACCCTACCAATTCTAAAAGTGAGTTGCACCAAGTTACTATACCGATAACAAAAACTTAACCGACTGTCTAATCTCCGGTTTACGAATTGAGGGTTTTTTTTTTTATGTAACGGATGTGACAGGACGAGCTGAAGGCCCACCTGATGTTAAGTAGTTACCTCCGCCCATAACAACAGCAATGCAACTTAGGTCCTCCCTGACTGAAGTATGAGTAGACCCAAGTCGCACCCCGCTGCGCCCGTCACCCGAGACGGGGATATTACATCTCAAAACATTTGCAACATTTTAGCAATGGTTAAAAAGACATCACAAATAACGTTAACATAACCGCTCAATTTCGGTTAAGGTTATAGTTACGCCTTAAAACTGGTCATCTTTTTAACTTTAACTGTAACGTTTTACATCATGGTGAGTGGTGGATGGTTAATTTTATGGTCATGGTTACAGTTACCGCTAAAGTTAATTTAACCAAAACAATAACGCAGCCTTTGGTTCAACTCAATCCAAGATTAGATACAGTGTTTCCTATATAAAAAAAAAACGGTTTCATTTTTGTAGTTCGGTATATTGATATTATAATATAAGATCTATTGGTATTTATTTTTTTCTTTCAAAGGTTCTTTATCTCTAACTTTCTCTATAAATAACATTATTTCTTTGGTTTCAGTTATCTGGATCCACCTCACGAAAGGAGTTTTTGTGCACAAGAAGGTAAGTCTAGTCTACAAAGATATTACGAGTAAAAGAATATCATTGTTAGCATACGTAATATTATAAATGACATTATTTGTAACGCTTTTACTTTTTTGTTTCTCTAGACTTACAGATTGCAGGATTTACATATAATTACATAGACAGTTAGATCGTTTCTGTAAACTTTTTGATACTTATTGTGGTACCGCGCTTACAGTGAAAATCAACGAATTACAGTTGGTTAACGAAGCACAGTTGGTAGTAAGTAGCTCTGCCTTCTGTCCTATTCCCACTCAGGAAAAGCATTTTTGTGACGAACATAAATGTTTGTTCTGCCTCTGGGTATTAATATGTATTACAAGTATGTACAAAAATAAAGAAGTATAAGAATTCTATCAGTTATCTAGTTCCTATAGTACCTTAGTTTTATCCGTGAATATTTATTATTGAATTGTCTCTAGTTAAAACAATATGAAAATTAATCATCGTAAATAAACAACAAGTTTTAAACAAGTCAAACAACAAGTTGGAAAAAATTGAGATATTATAATAGGAACGTGTCATGAATGTCAGGACTTAAGCTCATAATCTCGATTTAGACGTTAAGTGTAGACCTGCGTTTTTTATTGTCAAGGATATTTTGTTATTTGCACACGACAATTCAAAGCTTTTTAAATCCAAAAAATATATAATTAATGAAAAACCTGTTTGCGCTGAAAATATCTTACCGTAATTGGCCGAACTTCCTCAGGACGAATATGGCATGAATCAATTTAATTGGGACATTGTAATTCAATTTGAATGCACTAAAACAACTGATATTTAGCGTCGCCTTGATTAGATTTTAAATGTTAAATAATTTATGTGCGTACGTAGTAAATAAAGTTGGTAAGAATAATTTCGAATTCGTATCCCGATCTGGTGGATTATGTAGATTTATTGACTGGCCTCAGAGTTCAGTTGGTACCTAGTAGGTTTGCCTTCAGCGCTTAGATCGTGGGTTTGATTCTCAAAAGCACGATGAATATTTGTGTGACTAGCATAGATATTTGTTAAACAATATGCAAATAAGATTAGCTCAAACATTACAACTGTAATTTGACATATCTGTGTGCATGTAATATGCCTAAGGAGCTCCTGTGACACGTTATATGCTCAAGAATATGTTTACCTGTGCATGTAAAGTCCAAACGATCCTACTTGAGATACTTAAATAAGTTTGAGTTTGAGTGAGTAGGTACTTAAACCTACACTGGTTCCCATAGTACAAGCTATGCTAAGTATGCCCCTATTGTTAATATACTATTCATTTCCAATTTATAATACAAGAAAAGATAAAAATCTAAGCTGGAAAAAATTAACCCCTAACAGCGAGAATTGGGTGATAAATATTGAAGAAGATTTATTCGATTTCTAAATAAATCAGTCAGTTAAAGAAAGAAATCTTCAGTAGGTATACGTAATCACGACAGTACTCTCTCAATACACGGAAATCGAGATGATGACACTAATCACCACATTTGGCATTGCACAACGCACAAAACATTTATAATTAGACATCCCAGATACAACCCACAATGGTGATGATTCTTTATACGCTATTTCTGATAGGCACCGCGTTGGCAACACCTCAAGTGTTGCTAGCGTCTATAGGCGACGGTAGCTACTTACCATCAGGTGGGCCGTCAGCTTGTGTGCAACATCATTCACATAAAAAAAAGAAAAAAAAATGCTTCTTTTCATGTCGGAGCAAGTAAACAAAACCAGGTGGTACTTAATAACTCGCCTTCTGTAGGTCGTAGGTCCGACCCCCACCCTGGACTAGCATTTGTGTGCGAACATAAATGTTTGTTCTGTCTGGGTGTTAGTATAATAAGTATGTATTTAGAAAAAAACAGTACTCAAGTATTCTATCAGTTATCTAGTTCCCATATTACAAGCTATGCTTAGTTTGAGGCTAGATGGCGCTGTGTGACATATGTACATTATATTTTGTTTTTTGTACAATAATACGAGTACAACTGTGTATTATGTAGGTTTTTTTAACTTCAATGATGGGTGACGTGAGCCCTGGGTTACAGCCATCCATAAAAACAGTTTTTTTGCTGTTTTTATATGAGAAATTAGCATAGAAATAATATAAATAACTATAATAACATAGAAATAATATTAGGAGTACAAATAAGTTTCCGCCGTTTTATTGTAGATGGCGCGGCACGGAGTTTCGGTTAGCTTTCGCAGATGATAACCGGCTTAAAAAATAGTTTGGACATTCAAGAACAACATAACCTATTAATATCATTGATTTTATATTGGTAAAATATAATTTTTATGAGTTGAAAATGTCAAAATTTGAGCCAAGTAAGCGTCATTTGCGGGAAATATTAGTTTACTTCTTTAATTTAAAGAAATCTGCTGCTGAGGCGCATCGATTGCTCGTTGAAGCATATGGTGAGGTTGCTTTGAGTGAGAGAACGTGTCGAGAGTGGTTTCAAAAGTTTAAAAACGGTGATTTCGACGTAGAAGACAAAGATCGCAGTGGAAGGCCAAAAATTTACGATATGCTGTGTATTTGGTGGGATCAGCTAGGTGTAGTGTATTATGAGTTGCTTAATCCGAGCGAAACAATTACTGGAGCCCTCTATCGAACACAATTGATGAGATTGAGCCGAGCTCTGAAGGAAAAACGCCCTCAATACTATTCTAGACACGAAAAAATTATTCTTCTGCATGACAATGCTCGTCCACATGTTGCGGCTCCCGTGAAAAAGTACTTGGAAACACTTGATTGGGAAGTGTTACCCCACCCGCCGTATTCACCAGACATTGCACCGTCCGATTATCACCTGTTCCGGTCCGTAGCACATGCTCTGACGGCGCAGCGGTTCACATCTTACGAGGATACCAAAAATTGGGTTGATTCGTGGATAACCTCAAAAGACAAGGAGTTCTTCAGACGTGGGATTCGAATGCTGCCTGAGAGATGGGAAAAAGTGGTTGCAAGTGATGGGCAATATTTTGATTAAATTTATATTACCGTTCTTCTACAATAAATATTTAATTTGTGTTAAAAAACGGCGGAAACTTATTTGTACTCCTAATATATAATAATACAATAATATAAATAATAATAATAAATAATATACATAACTCTAATGTAAATGATGCAATAAATAAATAATAAATAAATTTATACCACTCAAGACCCAAAAACAACCTTCATGCTCAACACAGAAAGATAGTAAATATGTTCATCACATAAATGCTTAGATGGGAATCGAACCCGCAAACTCCAGCACAGAAGGCAAAGCTACTACCAAGTAAGCTATGAGGCCAGTACCATACCTCTTAACTCCATAGGGGCGTGAAATAATAGTGTTCTAGTTGTGATAGCATCTGCCCATAACAGAACCTATCATATCATTAGTATTGTCTTCGATAACTACATGTATGTATGTCTGTTGTGGAGTTGCCCAACTGCGAAAGTTCAAGGACGTTGGTCGGATTATGTACAGATGGCAGATAAAGTAGTACACTTTAATTACTATCTAACGAACGTACAAACATCTCCCTAAGAGAATTATTAAAGAATTCTTTAGATTACATATTTTCTCTTTTTTATGTATTTGAAGTGACAAGACGAGCTGAATGCTAACCTGACGTTAAGTAGTTACCTTCGCCGATAACTACAGTAATACAAATTAGGCCCTCCCCACCAAGTTTGAGTCTCATCTTATCCCCTTCCCCTTCCATCGAGCACAGTAATGTGAGCACACCACTGCTTGGCGGCAGATTGAAAAGATAGCGTTAGCAAAATAACTGTTTTCAATTTCGATTCATGCAGTTATTATGCTCACGCTACTTTCATGCACTGGCCGATATTCTAAAGGCCATCTTCCCATGACGTCATCGGCTCGTAACCAAACCAAACATAATTACTTAGTAGATTAATACATTTTTGAGTGACATGACTTTTGGATAATGCCAAGTGGTAGATTCAAGGGCGAAATAAAAAAGAAAGTTACATTTAGGGTTCCGTAATCAAAGAGCAAAGGAAGCCTTATTAGTTAGACTACAATGTCTAAATGTGGGGCCTTCCACCGGAGCACAGTAATGCGAGCACTACTGCTTGGCGGCAGATGCCAGATGTGGTGGCAGTACTTCTCCGGACGAACTTGGCACAAGTCCTACTGCTACTTTTATTCTTATAAGAAGTCTGTGGTAGATCTGCGGAAGATTGCCTTAGATGGTAGATTTGTAGTAAGTTCTGGCTTCAGAAATATTCAGCCGTTTCGTCTGTCAGAATTTTGTCGAAGTATTCTGTATATTTTTTTCCACTTGGATTTGACCCAGCTCCCTTTTGGTTGAAAGACAGCGCGCGTGTCTGGGCCACCACGCTCTATAATCCAGAATATACCTAACATTATTATTAAGGTTGCACTAGTTCACGAATCATTTTTGAAGATGTTACATGATTGATTGATCGATCACGACATCGACATGTAGTTACTGTACATCATAATTGTAACTGTTACCAGCTAATCATACATTTTTTTCGCCAATCATTCTTGTCAGTACTTATAAAATCAATCAAACAACTTATTAAAACGGACATGATATACTAATAAGATTGAAAATAATACGGTTTGTAGTAAGCCAACTGTCGTCCCAATAAAGTTTTGTTTTTTTTTTCTAAATAGGCTATGGCTGAAAATCGTTATTTCGAAGTTGCCAAAACTTAAAAAAAAAACGTGAGGTTGGAAGTACTGAAGAAAAAAACATAAGGGCCTATGTTTTAGTTGTTTTATTGCTCTTCCTCTGAAAGTTCTTTTATGTCGTACTGCTACATTAAATAAAAACGCAGAGATAATTTGTACATTATGTCATGTTCTAAGCTAAGTGTGACCGCGACGTGTCGAGCAAAAATTCGAACGTCCTCGCGAATGGCGTTTGATACCTTCACATTTCGCAGATAACATTTAAATAAACATCAATTAAAACAAGTCTGTACTTGTTTGTTTTTATGTACTTGTTATTTAACGTAATGCACGCAGCCTTGGCATTCGTGTTAGTACATTAGCATATCAGACAACTCATTATATTATCATGACAGTATTTTGATAATTGGACTACTCTGGTTCCTGAATGAATTTTATTTTAGCCTGGGATTCCCCTGTGCTGGCATCTCAGGCAAGTGCTCCAGAAACCGGGACTTTTTGGGTTCATGTATTGTATATCACTGTCACTTCCGAACCCAAAAAGTGTCCAATAATCTGCTACTTTATCCCCAATAATCCCGCTCCTAGATAAGTGTTCAAGTTGACGGTTGGGTTTGTCTGTCTTTTTATAGTAACTTAATGCTTGTCTATGCAACAATGGTGCCGTGGTTTATAAACATCAATATGATTCAAGGCCTCTCCTACCGAAGTTTTAGAAAGGGATTACCAGGTGTGGTGGCAGTACTCCGAACGAAATAGGGACAAGTTCTGCTGTTACTTTGGGTTGGTCCTTTCGCATCATCTACGTTCAGGGGCTTTGAGGGAGCTTAATGCTTATCTTCGGACGCGAGCATTTCCCACTAGTGAAAGTAAACCACTCAGTGTAGATCGACAAAATTAGAGTGACAGGAGGAGTTACATCGGGTAACTTTAAGCAGATGTCTTTCCTTGCCTTGCATTATCGCCCATACCTTGATATGCCGCAGATCTGCGTAAAGATCTGCCTTTATATGCCTACAACTACCAATCGTTCCCACGTAGTCCGCGTCACCATACAGGCTACTAATGAGGTTAAGGGACTGTTTCAGAACTAATTACAAGCTTATATTAAGCTTCATACAATAATTTTTATATTGACGTGGATTTTTGATAATGCTTAGAATATGTTGTTGTTCTGATACGGCAACAAGTCAACACATATTTTGCCTTTTAACGATGTGACTTTTTGCATTTTACAGTTTTTTGTGCTTCCGACATTTTCTAGCAAGCAAATCCACTCCAAAGTCAAAGTAAAAAATCTTTATTACCAATGTATTCTTGAAAAAATATTACAATCGTCATATTTTAAAACAAATATTACATATGTACCTCTGAGATCACGCGTTCGTATAACTAAGTTTAGCGCTTGTTGAAACCCTATCCGACTCTATGGGGAAGATTTGCAAGAAACCCCTAATTCCATTTTCGTAGTTCAAGGACACTGTTCCCCCACTTATTATTCGTGTTACCGAGATATTTACCATGATTTGTGAGTTTTGTTGACTCCCGATATTTCGACGCAGTTACATGCGTCATGGTCCCGGGCAAAAAAAAAAACTGTTCCCCCACGTTTCTATACCGTATGATATGACTGACACTGAATGCGCATGGGAGATTTCTCTTAAAACCGCACCTTTTGCCACATTCTGTGCCGCGTCACCTGCGTATCTGTTTTGTAATTAGCCCAACAATTTGAATTCGCTATCAGTGTCTCAATAACTGGATCACAATGGGTTCCCACGATAGGTGGCGCTTATATAACGTCGCGTGCCAGAGGAACTCTTCGATGTTGCGATGAGTATTTTTGGGTCGTGTGAAGATTTCTGTTTATGGTAAAAAGGTCCGTGGGCCGTTGGTGCGAGCTAATGGTGTGAATGAACCATTTGCTGGATATGCATAGTCAACATTACAAACATAGGTACAAAAATATATGAGACAAAGAGCGTTTGAAAGAATGAGTATGTGTATCTTAAATATATTATATCACACCTAGGGTGGAAAATCTTCAAGAAATTTCAGAATTTCAAAGAATCATCTATAACGGTCTACAATTAGCCAAGTGATCGCGTAACAAAGATGCTGTCGGGCGGAGGTAACCACTTAACATCAGATGGCCCTTCAGCTCGTTCCGTCACTTCTGTTTCATAGCAAAACAACCGAATTGACTACCACCTCGGTAAAAATGCAGTTTAGGAGTGCTCTGTAACTTATATTTAAAGTAGCAGTGTTTGTTCTACAATACAAAAATAAATAAGAAGGTATATAAAACACATGAAGTATCAGCAGGCATTATTCATCATCTTACGAAACTCATATGATTACAAGTGCAGTCGGTCAAGAGTAGCTAATTAGCAACCTTCGCTGAGCTGTCTCAGAGATCCGTAGCCAACAACGGAACCTTTATAATTTAATCCTGTCCGTCTGTCTATCTGTCCGTTTGTTCGCAAATGTCTTGTTCGTTTGCAAATGAAGCGCTCAGTTAAAATGCCACTAAATGGTCACCGCATAATTATTATACTTAGTTAATGCAAAAGTTTGTTTGTATGTACAGGGATTTGAATTAAATTTGTTTCGAAGATCATACCAACATTAACACATAGACAACTTTTTATCCCGAAAAAGTGAAATCTTATATTGGGTTTGTATCCACCTATACCCCAATCCGTTAAAACATCCCGGATAAAATTATATAATGTTTCAACCACTGTTTGTAGCCACTGAACATGGTAGAGGCTACAACAAATAAAGTAAAATATTTTATTGACTTTTTAACTGCGGGTAACACCGCGGGGCGCGGCTAGTATATGTACAAATTACGTCCAATCCAACTACTTTTATTTATAGCCAACAGGCGCAATATTTGAGGTGCTGGCGGATCAATTAGTTGCGTTGTAAATTTAATTGTCTGTCAACGACCGTATCCTCACGCATCGGCAGTAGATCTATGCAAAGATGTACATTTATAAGGAATTTAAGTATCGAAGACGTCTTTTTGACGATTTCTTAAATAAGTCAAGTATGTAAATTACAAAGAGAGCTTGTATATGTGTGATACATAATATATAATAGATTTATTGCTTTCTTATCGTCACTGGAATTCCTAACAAAAGATACTAAACTAAACTTAATACTAACCTAACCTAATTTATCTATATCTGTAGATTAGCAATATCGTATTTTTATTTACAGGCAACACTATGGTAAAAATGTACAAGAAAACATTAATGAAATTAAAATTTATTGCATAAAGTTATTGAAGTGAATAATGTTTACAGCTATGTAACAATATAAATTTATCAAAAAAATCAGAATCGGATTAGATAACCTATCATTACGAGATTCAAATAGTCGTTTCCGCAAAACCTTTATATCATTTGAAAAGTAACAACTTCTAGTACTACCTAAGAAAATTGAAGTAGAAACAATCACCCATTACAATATCGAGCTTAATCTATACATAATCTTTCCATTTTTGTCTGCCAATCAGAGATACGTAGGCGTAAATTAAAAACCAACAGCGAGTCCCATTCAGAGGCAGCCACCGTCCTATTCAGAATAAAATAATTAAATATTGCTCAATCCCTTTAATTGTTATATTGATGAACGTGCTATTACAAGCTTTCTACATGTTTGCAGTCACGGTACCCCAAATACGATGAGAACAATAAAATATCATAACTGCCGATCAATATCTCAACAATTGGTTAATATTACATAACAAAGCAATATGCCTCTTGTGTTTTGACAAATAGGTTTTTATTGACATAACCTATTGACTTACAAGAGCTGCCAGAGTACTGTCAGCATCAGTTACACCATGTCTCTAGCAACTGTCCAAAGTTACGTAACTCTATGAATTTCTACCTAAAAATGTCCCTCGCCCCATTTCCCTCAAATGTTTTCATTCTCTTACGCCTCCCAATATAATCAATATTTTAAGTAAGTTTATTAAATTAAGTAAATTAAAATTGTGAATTCCTTATAGCTTTGTATATATTTTATCATTTTCACTAGTTTTTTTTTTCATCTCTTATTATTTTATTTTATATGAGTGCAAAAGGAAGAAGAAAAACTGAGTGGTTAGAATTTGATGTTTCACCATTATGTTTAAGAATTTAATAGGCACTTTATTAATTTTTCTATTTTATAAGCCACGGCATTTCAAATGAAGTCAAGTCAAACTATTTACTTCAGCTGAATCTTTAAAAAAAATATTGGGAAATGTATTTTTTTCTAAAAATAATATGTACATACGAGATCATGCGTTCTTGAAACTAAGTTTATCACTTGTTCAAACCCTATCTGACCCTCCATGGGGAAGAATTACCGGTAGCGGATTACCAGGTCTGGTGGCAGTACTACTCTTTAACTTTTACAGCACCTATCTACCACGTAGCTTTGTTAATTTTATTTCTTGTCAATATCCGACGCAGACTGTACTTTCTCGAACTGTATCTGTATCACGTGATGCAAGATAAGCATGATTGGTACCGCCTATTGTCGGTTTTGTATCGATGACTCCTATTTTTGGAGCGAAAGGATGATACTGCGTCCATTATCTTATACTGTTGTATTGTTGTATCGGAGAAAGGCTTCAGACAAATAGTCAATGGAAGGCCATATAAGAAACATTGCACATTACTTGAGCCTGTCCGCTTGTAAAGTTACTCTCATTCAAGAATTTGTTATGTTCCCTCTCTGAATATCTGAATGTTTTCCGGCACCGTTACGGGAGCGTGGTATTGCGCACATAAATTTTTCAAGTGATACCTCATTGGTACACGTGTGGGCTTGAACCAGCAACCTGCAGATTGAAAGTCGATTCTGTGCCTCTGGGCCACCATGCTCTCAATCATTAAAATCAATTGATGAGTTTTAATCTGAATTGCAAAGGAGTGGCGTTTGGTGCCTGCGACTATTTATTGAATAATACAGATTGGGAATTTTTAAGAAAAGTGTGAATAGGTATCTTTTAGAGCAACGTCTTACATCTTCGAACGCATCATAAGGCGCATCATAAAGCGGATAAACGCTGGCTAAAAAAATGGTGAACGGTATTCTTTAAAGGTGAAGACAATAATCCCGGCATTGACATTTTCCTACAATGTACCTGCCCCGTACCTCCACACCATATCGAAGGTGTGAATGAAAAAAAGCGCTAGATTCATAATAGACTTGTCATATCAATACAATGTAAACTTCTTTGAAACTATTTAAGACTCTAAATTCCAAAATGCAAACAATTTAGTAATATTTCCTTGACCACATAATCCCACATAACATCAATGAAAATGTAAGAATGGCGCGAAAATACATTTTGCAACGTTCCCAGGCCCGGCCTCAACACAATGCATTCGGATAATTAATTAGTTTATTTCATTGCAATTTTAATTTTTTTCGGCTATGCGCCTAATATCGGTCAAGTGCATGTTTATTATGCGTTTGATTTCAATCATATATGACAAACTAAATCTATCATCCGTATCAGCCGCATGTTCCCACCCTCGATAATATATAGTGAATGTACTTAATTTGATCTACCACGGGAGCACAATCGGGATTGGTAAATGTCACATGTCTTAGAAATTTTGGTTCTAAGAAATGCCGGTTTCCTCGCAATGTTTTCCGTCACCAGCAACCGTTTCGGGAGCGTGGTTTAGCGCACATAAATGTTTGATTAATTGGTGATCGTGTGGGTTTGAACCAGCAACCTTCATATTGAAAGTCTATGCCCCTATACTACCATCTATATCGCTCTATCTATATCATGAAATTCAAATAATAACTACGTCAACAGACAATTATAATAACACTAGCTGACCGGGCCACGCGTTGCTGCGGCTAACGTTTTTGTAATTGTGACTGTCAAATAATAACAGACAAATAATTAGCAATAAATTAAAATTGCGACTATAATTTGAGATTTAAACTATCCTATCTCTCAAGTTGGATCGAACTGCACATGGTGTGCGAATTTTATTATAATCGGTTAAGTGGTTTAGGAGTCCATTGAGGACAAACATTGTGACACGAGATTTATATATATTAAGATTTTTTTTTCAAGCTAGCTTTCATTTCTTTTTAGCATTTAAAGCAAATGATGATTATTTACTTTAGAAAGGAATCAACAATAAAATCAATAAAAGTTTCAATTGGATTATTGGGTGAGTTTAGATTTTATTAATGCTCTGAAGAGGAAATGAAATGGTAAACAACCTTTCTCTAAAGTTAATTCACCAGAAATATTAAATTGAAACTTTATTGGCAGAAGACCACAAATAAATCACATTTAGTTAATTCGTATATCTTGAATGGCGCTACGTAATCGTTTTATGTTTTACTGAATTGTACGACTACTTTTGACTTTCTAAACCACTGATATTATGATTTGCAAAAGTAATTTTTTTTCGTACTTCAATATCGCTGTGACCGTATTCCATCCTTTATGATCGCCATAACTAAAATCCTTTTTTTATGCTTTTTACGAATACGATTATAGTAATTGAAATCGAATATTTTATTACTAATAAAAAAATAATGCCTTCTGAATGAAGAGGCAGAATAAAAAACCTACTCCTGGCCACGGCATACATCGTCAGGAGGTTCCTCTCTCTGCAGTCCTAACCACCGATCGCTTGGGTCTGACTCCGCGGTCGGTGAACCTCGTTTTATATAGATACATATCTTTTTTAAATATTATACAATATTATCGAACATAAACTTATTAAGCTTACTATAAATATCAGATTACCTAGATGAAAAAAAAGGTTGGGAATGAATTTGCTCCACTCTAGACGCAGAACCATATTCGCAAATACCTAATACTGTCTCTGAGGGGCTTTTTGTCCGTTTCTTCCCCTCGGGTTAGTCAGTTAGGGTTGGAACAGACGTAAACTTAACAAATAAGACTGACTGTAATTTGAAATATCTGTGGGCATGTAATATGCCACGAATATGTCACGACATGGTCACGAATATGTTTACTTGTGTGTGTAAAATTTGACGTGTCCAAACGATACTTGAGATAAAGGAATGAATGAGTTTGAGAACAGAATTAACACGTGATAATTCTTAACGAGGCATCTTAATGGGCATTCGAGATGTTACCACATCGAAGGCTGCACTTAAAGATGTCTGTATAAAGCCCTTTAAGAAGTCCATGTTGGTCGCGTTCGTAGGTATACCCTCAGATTAGTGTCCCCTGGGTGGTGCGAAAAAAGCAACCCAAATTAGCAGTAGAACTTGCCAAATTCGTCCGGAGAAGTAAGTGCCAAGTACTGGTGCACTCTCGCCGCTGTATTCCGGTGGAAGGGTGTGGGTGCCGGTGAAATTAGAGGCCATCGGCTAGTCCCGTCACTATAGTCACATATAAAAAAAACTTGTTTATTTTCATGGCGTTGTGGATTGGCGTATTGTCAGTTTCTATCAAGAAAGTTCAGAGTAGGTTCGGCGAGTGACAGAACCTCGGTCTCTATGATATATCATCAGCTTTCTTCTCGTTGTGCCAAACAAAGAGCAATTGTACATAATTGCATATTACGATCGATGTCTCATTATGGGGCACTTTTGTTGTATGAGTACCTATTTGGAATCTGTTATTGGATGTCGTTAGATTTTAGTGTCTGCTAGGATTATGCAAGTCTGCTTTCGGTTTCTAGACTCCGGGTTAGCTATTGTTAGAGTTATTGGGACTTTATGATTTCAATATTCATTTACATATTGTTTATATGTTATCTGTTATTGGAATCTTTTTATGCACAAATAATAATTAAAAAAATATAACAATTTTCATATTAAAGTTATGGAAGATATAGTTTGGAGTAGACACCGTACAATATTCAAGTGCCATCTAATCCAAATTTAAACTAAGCGCAGCTTGTATGTACTATGGGAACCAGATTACTGACATAATACCTATATAGTACAGTTATTTTTGTAAATACATGCAATTTATATATAACAGTACAAACATCGATGTTCTTCACACAAATGTTTGTCCTGGGAATCGAACCCATGACCAACAACTATTAATAATAAACACTATTCAATTACTATTCTACCAAAAATGTTCTATGTAAGTATCATATCAATCTGGTTCCCATAGTATTGAAAATACTTAGCCGAGGGTCGTAATGCGCGAATATTGATTTATTTATTTACTTCTATGTTATTTCGTATTTTATTTTATTGGTACTTAGCGAGCAGTCATGGGCGCTAGAAAGCAAGGACGGTTCATCGTGAATTAGATCTGCAATTTGGGATGTCACGACTTTTGTATCATTAATGGAGCAAGGATTCACAACTATATTAAATACTGCAGATATATGATAGCTGCAGGCATGTGAGATATATATCTTGAGTCATACGTCATCCTTGTCAGTTTACAATCTGGCAAAAATACCATTTTTTTTTTTTGGTAGAATATCAGATATTTGAAACGATACAAAAATTTGTCATCAATGGGCATTTTGATAAAATATAAAATTAAAATAATGGACTTAATTTTAACTCTTATACAAAAATATAAATTTTTTATTACAATTTTATTTAATTTTCTTTTATTATTACAAAATTATAAATTATGATAATCGCGCTGTCCGATGCAACTTGGGTCTTTCCAAATAATATTCTGTAAAAGCTATTAATATTAAGTTTTTTTTTTTATTTTCATTCTGACGTAATTGATAATACGAGGCCCTGCTACTACTCTGTACCAGCCTCTAATGTTCCCACTGCAGGGACACCGACCTACTCTCAATAAATGAGAGTGAATGAGCTTTGGATTTACCACGGGAATCCAATTAGGATTGGCAGATGTCATCGATCTTTTGGTTCTAAGACATGCCGGTTTCCTCACAATGTTTTCCTTCACCGTTTAGAGAACGTGGTATTGCGTATTTCAATTTTTCAAGTGAAAAACTCATCGAACCAGCGAACTTCAGAGTGAAAGTCAGCGTCTGTACCGCTGGGCCACCTGCTACTACACCAAAAAATAAATCGGTACGGATTAAAAAAAAAAAATATGTAATCAAAACCACTTGTAACCAAACACACACAGATTGATACTGAGACCAATTCCTTTCAAAGTGAAGAAATGCACACTATCACGCGCCAAGGCAGCCCTTTTGTTATTTAATTACACTGCAGAGCAAATAAAACGTCACACTCTATTTAGTCGGTTTACAATATCAGCAGGATGTGCATCTGATCGCAATCTCGACAAAGCACCGTGAAACGAGATAGAAAACAGCCTTTCATTGTGTATGCGTACAGTCGAGGAGTCAGAACTGTGTACCAATTGCAATGTGTATTGGTTGTCTTTAGTAGGTGAACGTTTTTTGCAGTAGTGAAAGAATAGCAAGCTATAATATATATTATCTAAGGGACAACAAATCTGACGTCTAATTAAAATATATTATAACCTTTACTAGTTTTTACTACAGGAATATCTTTAAAACAGTGCATTTATTTTCAAAAGCAGGCTCAAAGTAACTAAACCATGTTGTAGAATATTTCGCAAGCGGATATTTATTAATGTTTGCTTATGTATAATTTTATAAAATACCGTATTACTTTTTATTACTTTTAAATATTTTGAACGGAACAGAACTTATATAAATACAAATTGTCGGCATCCAGACAACCTACTTAATATTATTGTTCATCGGTTAACGTGAATCACAAATTCTAAAATTTTATGAAATTTCTCAAAAAAATATTCTGTCAATGTCAAGCCTATCATTTGACAGAATATTTTTTCGAGAAATTTCAAAAACTTGAGTCTTATTTTCAAGGAAATGAATGGGATGCTTAACAGTAGACTAGTTCCGTGATTTTTACCACAAAAAGCTTGGACGTATATCTGAGTCCCCGTTCAAGCAATCACGACGAACAGCGAGTGTACACGTGAACGAAGGTTAGAATTAAGTGCCGTAATTGTATTGGCAAATTGGTTCATTATTTAGAATCATTTAATGTGGTGCATCTATTATTTTGACCTGTAGTGTAAAGGTCGTGGGTTTGATTCACGCGCGAAAACATAATTACGGTTAGACGGATTTAATTATTGACTACTGGGCTTTTTGTTTAGATTGTGAGATACTCATTAATTTTAGAGCTGAGTGTTCTGTTCTTTTTGATACATGTTGGTACATATGCAATTAACTTTATTATTAAGAATGAACCGAGATTTTAACAGAGCCAATATATTTTTTTTAATCGGCTTTTTCAAAGAAGCGTACCTTGTAATTCTAGGGAACGAGTAACATTTTCGACTTGGTTGATTGGTTAGGGTTGGAATATAAGCCCCCAACGACCCCTTTTGTGGTATAAAAAAAGATTGTATCGACACACCTACATTTGTAATACAATTTCACACACAATTAAA
The DNA here is from genome assembly GCA_921293045.1 of Aplocera efformata. Classification (NCBI taxonomy): domain Eukaryota; kingdom Metazoa; phylum Arthropoda; class Insecta; order Lepidoptera; family Geometridae; genus Aplocera; species Aplocera efformata. Next base: position 9,660,178 of record OV121057.1, read on the forward strand.
TTGACAAAACATTGAGTTCGTAATAAAACGCTATAATTATTCGTACAATGAGATGCGTAGGAAGAACGCGTGAAAAGTGTTACTTCAATAAAAAGAGACAGTAAGACCGTGGGAGAACTAGAATTGAGATAATAACTGGCGTACAAAGAGCGTGGTGGCCCAGGAGTACAGACGCCGACATTTAATCCAAACGCCGCTGGTTCAAATCCAAATCCAGAGGTACAAAAATGAGTGTTTTGTTTGAAAATGTTTTATTGCTCTCCATATTCATCTTGCCCCAAATTAAGCATAGCTTATACTCCGACATTAGTAATATGGATCTCGAACATACAGAAGAACGTGCACGTCACATAAAATTATTAAGTATCCTAGGTGGGAATCGAAATCACGTCCTTCAGCACAGAAGGCAACACTGCTACCAACTGATCTCTGAGGCCAAACAAAAATAATAAAAAATAACACCGTAAGGAAACTGGCATATCTTAGAACCGAAAATTCGATGACATATGACATCTTACATATGTCATATCGATTTCCGGATTGGACTCCAGTGGTAGATCAAAGCCCATTCCCTCTCACATGACGAGAGTAAGCCAGTGTCTTGCGGCGGGAGAAATAAAAAAGAAAATAAATAAAGTCACAGAAACTTTTTTTTATATAGAACTATTAGAATTATATTTTATATATACTAGAATTATATTTTATATAAAACTCTGTTAGCATGATATGTAGTCAACTCGGTAGTAATAGAAAGTAATAGGATGAAGAAAAAAATAGTGCTATATGTAATTTTGGTTTTTGGCTACGTTATTAGTCGTGTTACCGAGATATTTACCATGATTTGTGAGTTTTATTGACTCCCGATATTTCGACGCAGTTCAATATAATTTTCATAATGTTCATAACCATGATAGTTTTAAAATTTATATTTGGCTATGTTGTAAGTGTGCCACGAAATTCAGGAAATCCAAATCGTTTAATATTAGGAACTGAAATATACTATATAGGTTTTTACACACGTACATTTGACAATCACAATTCGTCATACAAAAAGATAAAAAACACAAAGTGGAACCATTTTTACCAACACACTGCGTATGTTTTGTTAAAAATGGTTTCCTACATATTCGTAAGTCACGTCCGGAAAAAAAGTTCGTCATATATGAATGAGCCGTTAGCAAACCTATTACTATAATAATATTGTACAATACAATTATAGTAAAAATAAACAATATCTCTTACTCGACACAAAAATGTATTGTAAAGAATCAATAAATTTTGTGTTAACAAGAACAAAATGCAGAGACTACGCGCGAAACGCATATTTTATATTGAAATAACGAGCGAATCTATACTTTACGATGTGGTGGTAGAGTACATTTCTAGAAAGTGATTATAAAGACGGCTCTTCATAAATCTACCATTATCAAGTAAATAACACCAAAGATCTACCATAACTCTACGTTACCTCACGCACGGCACAGTGCGCGGCGTGTGAATACGCACGGAACCATTTATAAGTGTTAGATATCTGACGGAAACTTCTAGACTAAAGATAAAAAATGGTTTAGAAAAGTAGAAGCGTGCCCCGCAATAAGTAGGTAGCCTTACTTATTTCGGGGTATTTTACATCATCATTTTAAACTTGAAGGTTTTTGAGTAATATCCAATCGTCAATGTTTCTTACCTATACCTTAAATAGTATTATATTATCTGTGGGCATACACCTAAATAAAACTTTTAAGTATTCATAGCTAGAGAATCAGTACTTTCTAGAATAAATATTCATTGACATATTTCCACATCTAGCCCCAAACTAAACATAACGTAGCTATAGACACTACCGACGTGATATGTCTGAACACTCGCCGCGGACTGGACAGATGGTATCAGTGTGTGTTGAGACACGAGGGAAGCCGCGAGAGTGGTTTATAGCGACGCCGGCTAATTAGGGTCAATTGTGGTGTTCAGATTGGACCGGAGATTGGCTGAGGTTAGAGGGGCATTACTAAAACCTTATTTCCATGAGCTTCAGGCCAGTTGAGGGCTAATGGACACTATGACTGCTCCGCGTATTTGCGTGTATATAACTTACAGTAATACAAGGGCATAGTAAGTGAATGTATGTGAAGAGAAATGTATATTCACTAGCCCAATCACTCTCACTTGTGGAGTGTAGCCCGGTGGCCCTGCATTGGGAAGGCTAATGACTTTGCCTGCATGAGAAAGTACAGTATGACGTAAAGACATTTTTTTTTATTCAAATTTTTTTTATGGGACTTTGGTCTTTCATAAGACTATGTCAGTCCCAACGTAAAGATATAGTCGCGGAGAACTACTAGTTTGGTAATATAATTTAAACATAATCTCTACCCTTACAGTAGTAGCCCTGCTTTCGAAGGGAGGCATCCTGGTTCACACTCCGGCCAGGGTGGCCATGAACTTATTTAGGAGCTTTAGTATTCCTATTATGTGTATATTGTCCATACCACCTGCGACACAGTGAAGGAGTATCACACAAGAATTGGGTCAACTAAGTAGATTTCTATTTTACATTTCTGCGTTTTATATCTACATTAATAGTTTAAAACATCTAAATAACATCGACAAAGAGTAATTCGAATACATTACGAACGATTATGAATAATGTTATTGCGATGATATAACTCGCGCAATGAGACTACGTAACAGACAATAATCCATAAATAATAACATACGTGGTTTTTTTAGCATTTTTCGAACATTCATGTGAATAAATGGCATTTCTTAGTCTGTATTTCTAGGAACCTACTAATCTACTCAAGTTTTTTTGCATTGGAGTTTTTTTGATGGATTTATAGATAAACGTTTGGCTGCCATGTCACCTGATGGAAAGTGAAGATGCGGCTGATGATGGAGCACGCTTGTCTAGGAGAAACCTATTCACTCTAGAAAGAATAGAAGAAGAAGAGACGCTTGAAGACTCCCAGGTTGTAATGGTCGAGGAACACAGACACAGGCAAAAAATATTGATAACTTATTTCTGTTGTTACCATGTTCATAGAAATTTATTTATTTACTAAAGAAGCACACATGTATAACATTTGAAAATTACAAACAATAATATTTAAAAAAGGAAAAAAATATACAATGGTGATGATCTGAAAAAGGTACCTCTTATAAGTTTCCAAATACCTGTACAAGTTCAGAGCTCCACGCACCGTCTTTCTAATAAATAATTGAGTTATTCAAGGTACAAGCACATGGGATATTTTATCTTCGTATCTTAAGTAGCGGATCCAATATGATGCTGCAAAAATATATATCTAGTATAATAGGGGTGTATCTAAGTTGTATTGTTGCTGATACGAGCAGAATTAGGCCCACGCATTCCGTACCAATAGTTATGCTGCAGTGATTCTGTCTACATCTTCAGATGAAAAAATTAATCACAGTTCCAAGAATCACAATTAGACATTCTCATTCGAGGAATCGTGATCTATAATTACATAAGAGCGTTCACTCTCAGACACTGTTACGGTGACAGATTCACAAGCCAAATAGGTATTACCTATCTACTTTTAGGCATTGAGATTTAAAAACGAGTGGCTTTAAAAATCTAAAAAACCTACTTCAATATTTTTATCAGTCATTTCTCGGTATGAAACGGGCGAAGAAAAATGACACAAGAAAGAAAAATACGGAATTTTGTTTCCTTGGATAACATATTTTTATCAGTTCCTTTGATTTAACAAAATACTGTACCGATTTTGATAAAAAAATTATGGTTCCAATTTGAAAGCATATAATTTAAAATAAAAAAAATAATCAAAATTTATCGATAAATAGGTATGAAACTTAAGAAAAAAAACAAGCGAATTGTAAGTAGAACTTGTGCAAAGTTCGTCCGGAGAAGTACTGCTACCACACCTGGTAATCTGCCGCCAAGCTTTGTAGTGCCGGTAAGATAAGATAACATCCCCGTTTCGGGTGACGGGCGCAACGGGATGCGACTTAAGTCTTCTCATACTTCAGTTTGAGAACCTAAGTCTCATTGATGTTATTATGGGCGTTCAGCTCGTCCCGTAATTGTTGTTAAAAAAACATAAGTAACTAGTTTAATCTAAATGTAATTGGAGTATTATTTATATCTTCAGATCTCAAAGCCAAGGATAGAAGAACAATAAAACGGAACGTTTTGTTCCAAACAATCGATGTTTCGAAATGTTTTAATATCCGCCGGCACTTCCGAAATAAGTTAGCCCAGATAGGCAGACGTTTCTGACCTTTATGGATACTTGATCGTTGAGCATAAGTCAGGTAGACAAGGTTAAAATTCTAAACTTCAATATGTATATCTATACGAATAGATATAAAAATGAAATACAGCTTTTTACTAAATGCAATTTAAAGTAAGATACGGTACTTATAACATAACAAAAACACAAGTTTTAAAATGTTTGCCGGTCTGTCTGTCTGTTCCGGCTAATTTCCGAAACTGCTGGACCGATTTTGGCCGATTGTGATATTTCCGTGTATTTTGTCAAAAATATGAAAATGTCAAAATACTTTATTTCCGTTGAATTCTTTATTCAACGGAAATAAAGTATTTTGACTTTTTCATATATCTATAAGTTAATTGAATTTGAAATTTTTCTTTTACGAATATAATCTTGGAACTATTATAGCAAAACAAAACGTAATCTAGGTTTTAAATGAAGTTCAGGAACTTTTCCTACAGAGGCAGTAGCGTTTAGCAATAACCATCATATCGAAGAGAAGGTGAAGTAACAAAATTGTCTTGAATTGATTTCTCAGTCGACTCCTGCGCATCCCGGCTAGTGAAAGTGGCGAGTGGAGCGAGTGACCAGCGAAGGCGATTCATAACCCACACTTCTGTTATCAAAAAATAATAGAAAGAGCTTTTTTGGGCTCTTTTATTTGGGGACAATGCACAATACATTCGTGGGGATAATATTGTGGCGAGGACTCGACTTGTCACGTCTATTTTCTCATGATAGTGTAAAACTCAAACTCAAACTCATTTATTCCTTTAGATCTCAAGTATCATTTGGACACGTCAAATTTTACACATGCACATATTCGTGAGCATATAACGTGTCACAGGAACTCCCAGGCACATTACATGCACACAGATATGTCAAATTACAGTCAGTTTTCATGTTTAATCCATATGGTGGAAAGTGGCCCATTGAGTACAATATCTTCCTGAACCTCCGTGGAAATGGACGAATGATGTGTACAAATGCCGACATTTTGTTTAGCAAGCTTTTTTTTTTTTTCAAAAGCTGCCTGGTGTAACTTACGCCTCGGATCCGACGTGCGCAAGCGCACACGGGCTGGCGCACCGCTCCACTCAGCCATTAGGTCGCGAGATCAACACATCGTAATTATCCGAGATCAGTGTTATTGGTTATGTAATTATAGAGGTCGGTGACAGGTTGTCGTGTACTTCTACATATACTGAAGAAACCGTACTATTAGTTTTATGACGTGATGTTAATTTACCCCTGCCCATAGCAGCAAAACGGCTTAGCTTGCATTTAAATGCATCCCAAGTATTCGTCATAGACGGGACGCGGGTAATTTTTGGGGTGCATTTGCCCCTTATATCTCGCCTTTAGGGTCCTACCATTTAAAAAAAGAAACATCCAAATCGGTATACAACGGGCGAAGAAAAAAAGCAAAATATACATCGTTTATTTTTCACTAGTTTTATTTTTTCTAGTTATTTTGGTTAAGTACTAAACAACGGAGAAATTAGGTAACAAAATATAAAAAAACCAGCCGTATCCATTGTTAACATCATCGGTAGACGTTAAAAAATAACAATCTGACAAAGTTTATTCTCGTGTCTTGGGATGCTGTTTGTCCATGCCGCCTGCGACACAGGGTAAGCTAGAGAGTGTGTGTGCAAACGTATCTTATTATTCTGACAATTGCTGCTATAAATCTGCGAGCGGTAAATAGCAGGCAAGATCAGCAGGACAGATGGATCGGGAGGAAAGTCTGAACCACAGGTCAAGGCAGCTTTTACTCAGTTTCACTGTAGTATGCAAACCAAGTCTAGGCCCTTAATAGTACCGCTTCGAATTTATACCCGCTTGAGGTCTACAGATGAAAGTTAGCTTACAAAGTCAATATTTTATTGGTATGATACTATGTAAAGGTAGAAACAGGATGTTTTGCGGATTAACAAGGAAGTCAACAAAACTACTTTTTTACACTTCCGTACACAAAGGCGACAGTGTGACGGGATGAACTGACGTTTCACTTGGTGTTAAGTTGTTGCCGCCACCCGTCAATAACTATACCTGAGTGATATTTCTGTTGTTATGGAGGTAACCACATAACATCACGGCCTGCAGCTAGCCCCGTCACTCGCATAAAAAACATGTTGAATTTACTTATACAAATTACAGATAAAATAATCCATACTACAATATTATAATATAATATTATAAAGCTGCAGTGTTTGTTTGTTTGTTTGTTTGCACGCGCTAATCTCTGGAACTACTGGTCCGATTTGAATGATTCTTTCAGTGTTGGGTAGTCCATTTATCGAGGCTATATATAGGCTACGTTTTTTTTTTTTCAAAAAAAAAAAAACTAAAAAAAAAAAAATAGAAAACGCGGGTGAAACCGCGGGGCACAGCTAGTAATTTAATAAAGCTGAAGAGTTTGTTTGTTTGAACGCGCTAATCTCTGTAACTACCAGTCAAATTTGAAAAATTATGTTCGCGTATGATAGCCACATTCATGAGGAAGGCTATAGGCTAACATTAACGCAACATTAACATTAACATTATTTATCTAACATTACGCTAAAGTTCTTGGTTAGTCTTAAATATTCATATCTGTAAAGTCGGAAGAAAAAGCGCTATCGAACTGCTTTATCCGCGTGCGCTGGGGTAATTGCAAATTAAACGTAAATACCATGCAATTTTGAATACACTTAAATACCATAAGTGCTCTTAGTGATTTCTTTAAGTTATACGCGAGTGAAACCGCGTGGCACATCTAGTTACAGATAATAATTCAAAGATAATAAACTAGTTTCACGTGTTTTCTGCTTCGTAGGGCACGAAAGTAACATAACCGCATAACAGTTGCCTAAGAAACGACATAATTATATCATATCGGAGATATTTCGGGTTATTGACACTTCGTGCTACGGATTAATTAAAGTACAGTTGGCAGCAAAGCCTCTATTGATTAAGGCTTTAGGGGGTCTAATTTACTTGCATTCTAGAAAACGGCGGGTAACACTGGGTGCCGCAGCTAATCATCTTATAAATGTTGAAATCACTACATAGTATAAAACAAAGTCGCTTTCTCTGTCCCTATATCCCTACGTATGCTTAAATCTTTGAAACTACGCAACGGATTTTGATGCGGTTTTTTTTAATAGATAGAGTGACTCAAGAGGAAGGTTTATATGTGTAATACACTAGCAAGTCACCCCGGCTTCGCACGGGTAGTTTCTGATACGACACTGATGCTTTACTAACCGTGCGAAGCCGGGGCGGGTCGCTAGTATCTTGCAAAATAAGGCTGATTTACCGAGAGTATTGCCAAAACACCAATTTATTCCGAGCTCCAACTAAACGCCGATTTGTTTGTACAGAACTAAGATTGCCGACATGCTATTATACATTGTTTTAGCGTGGACCGATTTACATGTTTCTATTCTCACTTGATAGAGTTATTTTATATTACATCGCAATTTTATCTTAGTACCTGGGCGACCGAGCTTCTTTTTGTAATATCATAATTCATAATTCTTTATTGTACACAATAAAAAGACAATACACAGATGAGGATAATATCGCAATTTATCTGAAATTATAAATGTTTGAAGAAGATTAGCAGATTAGCTTAGTAGATTACCCCCAAAAACCCCAAAATTTTAAGAGATGGCGCTGTATGAAATCAGCATTGTTTATTATAAGCGTATTTTTTTTATTAATTTGCATTTTTAAAGAAATACATATTTCATGTTTTATATTGTCTTATGTGTTAAGTTTACTTCCCTCTAACCCTACATGCATATAAAACATATAACACCTAAAAGTTGCTATGGTAATTGGTCTCCAGTAATAGGTTACTAGATTTGGAGATTATAGCGTTTGGTCCCCAAATATAGCGTTTCCTGTGACACGTTATATACACACGAATATGTTTACTTGTGTGTGTAAAACTTGACGTCTCCGATAGTTGAGATCTAAAGGAATAAATGTGTTTGGTCGTCAGTTTAACTAGAGCAGCTATTTAAACAACAGTGTGAAACTCCTACTTGGCGGCGGTGTGAAGGCGTGCGTAATTTCACGGGTGTTCACACACGGTGCCGTGATCGTGATGATAGGAGCAATGATCTGATGTGCGTGCTCTTGTGTCTGTCATTCTCAGATCTTCAAACATGCGTGATGACGGCCTACTGGTATTTCATTCCCAATATTTTTTTTATGACTTACTTTGTAGCTTGCCTTTTTACACTTTTTTACAATGCGAAAGAAAAAAAAATGTATGAAACATCAGGAATTGATTGACAAAATCGACATTAACGCGAGCGATGCCGCGACTGAATGTATTAATATATATACGCTAACATATGAACCATCCAACAAACTAGTATACAACAAATCGGGAAATATAATACAAAACATCGAAGTTCATCAAACAAGTAAATTACCCATAAGTATTGCTAAAAATATTGACCCTAGTATTGAAAATTCCCACAAAATGATGCGACAGCAAACCGAAAAGCTCACAAAACCAGCCACAACAAACATACACAAACCCTGGTAAATTGAGCAACATTCGCGATCTTCAGGGTCTATTAAAAGCTCATAATATAACACAGATAACATAATGCTACACTAATAATATAAACAGATGTACAATTTTGTTTCCACCATTCGAAAATAACAAACGACTTTGCATCTTACCGCTGAAGGTTAAAACTCGAAATAGATTTGGCGATCGAAAATTATAATCTGATTTGCGTAACAATGGATAAACAATTGAGATATTGTCGATGACCTCTGCCCTGGCGGCCGGCTAGGAGGCAAAGGGTAGATCAATTCGCTAAATATTTACGTACGCTAAATAACTTATTTGAACCAAAAACCTACCTATCAAATAGTTGAACGCTAATTCAGCTATGAAATGTCAATTTTTTTTGTTATAAAAGTTACGAGATGAACTGAAAACTCCCCTGGTGTTAAGTTACCTCCGCCCACAACAACAGCAGTACGACTTAGTTCCGCCCCGACCAAAGTATGAGAAGACCCGTTACGCCCGTCACCCGAGACGGGGATGTTAAGTTTCATGCGCATGTGATTTCACCAAAACAATAAAAAGCAAGTGCAGTGGTGCGTGGAGGCAGTTCACACAGTTCTTTTTCATATGTAGTCCCATAAAAGTTTCATGTATAATACAAATTACTCAAAGACGGAAAATAAAGGATGAAAATAAAGTAAGTCTGTTAATTCGGTTTTAAAATTAGTTGCTAGTTATTGTTAAGCATTTCTAGCCTCTCATCATATCTATAGGTATGATGAGAGGCTGGAAACGAAATCACCTGTTTTCTAACAGTTATCAGTCGGAGTTCAACTAGCGAACTGCATCCGTACTTATGGATGAAAGATAATCTGAGCCGTAGCCGGTACTTTCGATAATGGCTACTGAATAATTGATGGCCGAGACGAACCAAGACTGCTAATGTATGGGGCGAGGAGAAGGCTCGGGCTCGGAAATTGCTACCTGGGTGGTAGGTATTGCAGATGTCAGCACTGTGATTTTTAATCTGTTTCAAAAGTAGTAGGTTTTCAATTATGGTATATGCTTTATTTTTGTATGTTAGCTACGCGATCTCTTCGCCAATTTTAGATCGATATGAAAGGTTCTTTTTTATTTTATAGGTTGGGTATTGAAGTCGGTTTAATTAAAACAGTCATTTGTCTTTTTGCTTTTTCCAGATTCCAAAACCTTTATCGTCTGATAAAGGTTCTAATATTGTATTTAGGCTAGCAGATAATGCCATGAGTTTTTTGGTAATGTAAATTCAATGAAATACAAAACATTTCTTTTTTTATCACATAAACCTCCTAAAATTATTCGCACTCGAATTGCTATGTTCCTGCGGTAGGTTTCAATGCTGGTGAAATTACACGCGCACGAGAAGTAACATCCCCGTCTCGGGTAACGGGCACAACGGCGTGCGACTTGGGTCTTCTCATACTTCGGCCGGGGAGGACCTTAATCGTAACTGTTATGGGTGAATGTTACCACTTAACAGGTGGCCTTTAGCGCGTCCCGTCACCTTAGTTTGTTACACAAAAAAACTTGCCGAAACACTGAATACTTGAGTTTGAACAACTGTAAGCACGTGGCATGTGATCCGCGACATTACCACCACGGCACGATAGCACAAATAAGATGTGATTCCCACAGCGGAGCTTTCTTCAAGTCCGATGGCTGTATCACATGTATGAGATCGCTTGCGAAACGCGCCTTTTCGCGACTTCCCAGGCTTTCTGTCACGAGTGCGGTTATGAGAAATGCTTTGACACTGTTCCTTTATCATATCTACCATCTGTACGCATGTACAGCGTCAAGTAGCAAAATACTATAAACTATACTAAATTGATACGCAATTCAGAGTCATTCACTTTGAAATATAAGAATATCTATCAGTGAGTCCCACACCGGTAATCTCCCGCCAAGCAGTGGTGCACTCGCATTGTTGTGTTTCGGGGGAAGGGTGTGGATGCCGATGAAAAGCGCATGCAACGTCACATCCCTGTCTCAGGTAGAGGGCGCAACGGGGTACGACTTGGGTTCTAATACTTCGGTCGAAGAGGACCTAAGTCGTATTGTTGTTGTTATGGGCATAAAAATGAAATTTCTATCGGAGAGATCCTTAGTCAAATTTTTGAATATCCCTAAAGTAAAGTCCAGTAGTATTTTACAAAGAAGCCTGTCTTAGTCCTGGGTATGAGCTTTTTTCATAACAAATTTAGGTGTTAAAGAGTAAAAACCATTTATACAGACAAACTTCTGTATTTATAATATTAATAAATGCCAGCATTGTTTTAATGAATCTCTAATGAGCGATAAGGCCGTTGTTTCCTCCATTTTTGTTTAAGCTTTTCTTCTCTGTGTTTTCTATTTCTTTTACAATAAAGTGTTATCTAATAGTTTTTTATGGATTAATATAACCGATGGTTATGGCCAGTTATCGAATGAATGTTAACATTCGAAATGAACTAGAAATAGAGTGAATGTTAGAAACAAAGACTGATAAATATTCTGTTCTCCTTGTACCCCGGTAGACAATAAGTATCGCTGTAAGTATTATGGAATGATAAATTCTTGTTCACAACACTTGCGGGTTCAAAGGCCGTAGAGAGTGGCACGATTGTAACGAGAGTGAATTAATCTCAGCTGACAGTTGGCGGCGGAAGCGCGGCCATGTTGTCTCGACTTCCGGTCGCGTGCGCAGGGGTAGGTACGTTTTATTCGAAGAATCAGAATCTCAATATTTCATGGTTATGTGACTTTACTGACACGTTTCTGGTAAAATCTTAACCGCAGGTTTTCACTCGAGAAACCTCTACAACATCATATAACGCAGCTTCCAAAATATAATCCGTTCGTAAAATATGTTTGTATCGCAAACTATTGTTATTAGGGACAAAAGAAGGTTCTAGAAAAAACGACTTGTTTCAGCCGTACAAAAATTAAATTAATTGTGTCTCTAATGTTTATAATTCTAACAATAATGTTTGATGCATTTGAACTCTCTTGCTGACATGATGTCACTAAATTTTTTTTTCCATAACTCTTGGTTTTTATATCTTAATAGTTTGTATATTTTATTAAATTATTAAAAATAATTTTAACAGTCAGGTCTGCTTCGTATTAATAATCAATAATCAGTAATCTTTATTTTTCATATGATTATGAACCATCACATGGTTATAATATAAGTATTAAATGGTATTTTCTATAACTTAACTAATGAAATTTTTAGTATATTGTATTGACAAGCTCAAGTGTACCGCTCATGATTTGAACTTTCTTCAGCGTTAAGGAGAATGTAGATCCGTGTAGTTGGGTGCTGATGCACACTCCTCACACGGCACTTCACGGCACGGTCACGGCACGGCACGGTCACGAGCGCGTGCGCCTACGATCTAGAACAACAAAAACAAAACAACGTTTCCTGTTGTAGTTTCCTGTGAACCACATTAATTATTGCTTATTTGCTTACAAATTGTATTTGAACCGCTTCTTTCCTTAAATAATATATCTAAACCGCATTCTCGGCCCAATCTCACATGTATTTCTATTATAATATTTTATTTTAGAGTTGTATTATTAATTTCATGAAATAAAAAAATGTTATAAATTGTTAGAGAAAGCTATACATATCTTCTTTCCTTATGAATTAAATTAAGAGCAACTAAGAATATTTCATGAATCAGCATGAAAAGCATGACAAAAGTACCGTGTTGGTCTTAATGCCCAGATGATGTTAAGTGGTTACCTCCGCGCATAACAAAAACAATACGACTTAGGTCCGCCCTGACCGAAGTATGAGAAGACCCAGTCGCAACCCGCCGCGCCCGACACCCGAGACGGGGATGTTACGACTTATGTGCATGTGATTTCACTGGCACCCACACCCTTACGTCAGAACACAGCAGTGCGAGTACAATGCTTAGCGGCAGATCCAGGCGTAGAAGCAGTACTTCTCCGGGCGAACTTTACACAAGTTCTACTGCTACTTTTTGTTGGTCCTTTAGCGCCTTTTCAGTATTTTTTTTAAAATGTTATATTTGTTTGTTTCAGAAACATGCGGTGGAGAAGAGATTCGGGAATGGAGATATTATGGACGATTCTGGTACTAACAGCGGCCATGGCAGGTAAGTGTACCTTGATGTTAAAATTAGAATTAGAAAATACAACTATATATATATTTTTAAGTATTCTATCAGTTACTGGGGCTAAATGGCTCTGTGTGAATATTATTATAATTAAATATTATCGCGAGCGCAATCGCGGACAAAAGCTAGCAACCTATAATTTTATCCCAAATGAAAACGACAGTGATATTCTATGCAAAGCTCTCGTCAAGCCGGGTAATCACTGTTGTTGGAACAAGATCTGCAGAGGTCTTTAATTTGGTGTTGCAAGTTCCGCCGTTGAAGATACAGAGGCTGTTGAGAAATTCGGATCGCATCACCCACTAATATACCACTGAGAGTACATACACTTAGCATTCCACTATTCTTTCGTGTGAGTAAGTGGTTAATCTGGTATCGGAGTTTTCAAGCGACACGAAGGTTTTAAATATGTCTGGAGCAGTACTACCACCACTTCGGCACAGATATAATAGTAGTCCTGTTGGTACCCTGGCTTTTAAGCGAGGAGTCTTGGGTTACACTCCCGGTCGAGGAAATCTTTGTAGTTTTTTCTCGGGTCTTGAATTTTTGTCTCAGCTCAGCTAGGAATCGTAGTTCATCACAAACAAGCATATTTACTGATGCTTGTTTATGAGAATGGGAATAATTGGCATTCGGTTTTTCATAAAAATTGTTACTAAAAGTAACAGAGTAGAGTGCAGTAAAGTTTACTACTCATCCATTGCACTTCCTTAAGATAATTTGATAGTTAAGAGTGACTCTTGCCACGTCATTTGTTGGTAAACCGTGCTACTTGATCACAGGCTGGCACATCACAACAACATGTGTTGTTATGTATTGACAATTGTTTAATTAAAAACAAAATTGATAGCGTGAAGTGCATAATATTATAATTATTAACCGAAAATCCCAGCTTTAGAATCACAGAAAGGCAGTAGAAAGTTTTGCATATTCAAATAGATTATTCATGTTAAATCACTGTAATCAATGATTAGATTTCAGCAATGGTTTAATGTTTAAAGCATTATTACCAATTATTCGTACTTATTATTGCATTATGTACCTACCGTCACAACATTATGCATTCGCTGTTGTGTAACAGCTGTCATATTAATTTAACATGGAGCCAATTAGACACGGAGAGACCTACGACGGATACTATGATCACCTTTGACATTATTATGACACCTACATAAGAAGATTATTAATTGAATGAAGAATAATAGACAGTTAACATACAAGCGAGAGAGCGTGGTGGCCCAGGGACATAGACGCCGACTTTCAATCTGAAGGTCGCTGGTTTAAACCCACACGTGTACCAACGAGTTTTATCACTTGAAAAATTTATGTGCACAATACCACGTTCTCGAAACGGTGACGGAAAACATCGTGAGGAAACTGGCATGTCTCAGAACCATAAATTCGAAGACATGTGACATCTACCAATCCGGATTGGGCTCCCGTGGCAGATCAAAGCCCATTCACTCTCAATTATCGAGAGTAGGCCGGTGTGCCTGCAGTGGGAACATTAGAGGCTGATACGGTATACAAGCGTTACTTATCAGTAAAGTATACATTCAAATTATGAAAGAGATGCTTATTTTTGACTATTAGTGATTTTTTGTTTTCAATTAAGTTTTCTTTGATACCCAGCAATTTCGTCAGTCTCATGAACAGGTGAGTAATTTCAAAATTACATTAACTGACTTCAATATTTTCATCCCCTTTGAGGGCGAAATTTATAACAATTAGCAGAGATATCGTATAACAAACAGACAAAATCCCTTATAGCCGAATTGAAAACCACCTACTTTTTAAAGTGGGTGATAAACTTTTAGATATATTTTAGCAGTAGGTAATTACATAATTAAAATTTTGAATGGTCACGGAATAATTTGAACTTAAAGCGAGTATAAATTTAGCGAGTAAGTACCATCTTGAGTCTGTCTTATGTCGGCAATTAACCAAATTAAATACTTAGATTTTTATTAAGTCAAAGTGATAAATCTTTATTTCCGTGAAATTGTTAAAAAAATACTTGGAAACGTCATTTTTATTAATATAATAATTTATCTACGAGATTACACGTTCTTGTAACTAAGTATAGCTCTTGTTAAAACCCTATCTGACCCTTTATAACATTTGTACAAAGTACAAGGTGTATTACAAGGTTTGCAACCTTTTTTGTAATGTCCCTAACGATGCAAGAAAGGTACAATATTGAAAACAAACCGTTAAAATTCGCACGTTCCATATCTTGTGCTATGATGACAGTAGGTAAATGATGATCGATGACTGATGACACGCGACTCCTAATGTACTCTCATGCTCTCTATGGGCTATCAATAGCAATGTTTTTGTTCTTACACAGAACTAAGGAGGTTAATGCTTTTGTGAAAATAGTCTTTGAAAAATCAAAGAGCCCAGTTTAAACTTATAATACGATATATCATTGTTAGATTTCATGTATTTAGAAGCATTTAATTGTTGATTGTTCTCCACGGTTCAGACGGCTAATTAAGTATGTAACTTGCGTAAAAAACTGGCCACACACGGTAGGTATACATACGCATGTAGCTTGTGTGTTACTTGACTAGGTAAAAGCTACATTCCCAAGGAAAGAAGATCGCGGTGCGTATCGATAATTAAAATATGTCAGTTGACTGAAACTTGAAATAAACCGATCAAGTGCAACAGTTTCTTTATTTTTTTACGGTAAGACATTTTAAAATGTAAACAAGCGCTAAACTTAGAACTATGTAATAACTAGAGATCTCGTAGGTAGGTACATATTTATTTATATAAGTGTCTTTTCCATGTTTTTTGAGAATTCAAAGAAAATAAAGATTTGTGACTTGGATTTTAAGGGAAATTAATATGGACCTGATGTACGTTCTTGTTCTACATGTAGGTTTCTTAAGTAAGTTCAGCCTTTCAGTGTTTCTGAGACAGGTAATTAGAGTCGATAAAATCTATCGGAAGACTTCTGGGCGGTTGGGATTGTCCACCAGCTCATTAGAACTTACTCGGTAACAAAGGTTATCCAAAGGTTTATCTTGATCTAATAATGCGGTGGTCGGTTGGTTAATCAGGCACTATGATAGGTATGGGAAGGCTCTAGGTATACGGACATTGCCCCAAGAGCTGATGCTCAAAGCAGATAAGAAAAATACCCATTGAGAGTGCAAGATATCTATAATATATTTACCCAAAAATATAATTAAGGTACTTTCCAAAAATATTATAATACTACCCCGATCCATGTTTATTACACTAATAGTTTAATAAAATTTAATTGATACCTATGCGTTTTAGGAAATTAAAGTTTTAATCCGCTAAAGCAGCATCAAAGTTTCTTCAAACCAAGTATTCGAAGCTGATGACCCAGGAAATGTTCAACTGATTTCCACCAAACATGCCTAAAACCCATCTTCCGTATAGGTACCTTTTTATTAAAAAAAGCTTTTATTTTAGCTGTTGTTCCTGAAACTAATAAAATGAAAATAGCACCTACCGAAGAGTCCTACTAAGAGATAATTAGTACCATGGGGTCTCATCTCGAACAAAATAAATTTAGTTTACAATAATATCAATAGATGGCGTTACTAGTATAGTATTATTATATCTGTGGTAGTACCTACTGGTAAGTTACGTACAAGCGTTCTCATAAACTACCATGTAGAGGTGAGTAGATGAAGGAAATCACCACTTTGCGGTTTGGTGCGGATTGAGAGATTGTTATGCCGTCAAATGGGTCGAATTAGTTAACATTGAGTTCACTCCATAACACCCGTGTTAGTGTATATGAAATTGAGGAAGCGTGGAATGTTGGAATTTAAAAATAGTACCGATCGAACGGGACAATTGAAAACGGAAGTCTTTCTCCCTCCCTCCTCTAACAATTGAGTATAATACTAATAAATAAAATAAACAATGTTTAGAATACTAACGTAGAGCATGGTAGCGTTTTTTTCATGTCGTTATTTCTATGTGAAGCCTTCTGAGTAGGTGCAAATATCAAGCTGATGACAATAATAAAAATAAATAAACGCGTCCACACTCATACCCCTGCACCAGGATTTCCTGTGCCGCAGGCGTCATGAACACAAACGCACAACACAAACATACTCATGAAACAAAGGATACCCCGGCCAGGATTCAAATACGGGACCGGTTGCTTCGAAACCATGGCTACTACCATCTAAGCTTCGGAGCCGTCAACATAATGGGGCTCCCGTATGTTCCAATTGTAATATCTGAACAGCCGAGAGGATATTTACCCCGACACCGGCAAACAGTAGACAATAGAACTACCAGCTGGGGGCTCTGATTGTGTGCCCTATCTGATGGAGGTTCCTTCTCACGAATGGCTTAGGGCTGTGTCTACAATAGACAAAACTCAAATAAAAAAAAGTTATTCATCTCGCCAATATTAATTGTTGGATGACAGGAAAAAAATTGTGAAGATCATATTTAGATAATAATCGAACAATACAGAATAATTTCTTATTTATTCGATTCATCCGATTCTCTTCGAGTCATCTATTCGAAACATTAAGTGCGAGGAAAATAGCTCTTTTAACTATTTGATTTTTACGGGCGCGTAGATACACGCTATGATTGCAATTTATATCTTTCAGCAAAATTATTATTTTGTAGCGTGCCGCTGCTTGTATTATATAGACATTCAGCATTTACCCTACGGCTACGATACCCTAAAAATCAATTCTGTGTTGTAGTATCACGAACTCTTGACATGAAATCTATTTCATTTGTTCTTAGCCAGTCTTTTGTTTTGTGCATAAGTAGGCTACACATGCCCACGATACTGGTATAGTATATTATCTGTGCCCACGATACCCCGTCTGCCCGTCAGCGATGGATGAACTATTGACCACTACTGATGTGCCGACTGACCAGATAACAATGAAATTAATGGCTTCTTGTGCAAGGCTATTCGTCAGTTATTACACGATATATTTTTGTTGTTCAGACATTTCTTATGTAATGTAGACAGTAGTGTCAATAGAGAGTATTTTAACTGAGGATGACTGCCCAAAACGTAAAAAAAAAACATATTTTGCACTTTATGTTGATGACTGCAGACGGCCTTCATAACATTAGGTGGGCTTTTGATGAGAGCGGAGGGCTCTCGAAATATGCGGACCTAAACCGGTATTAAAAAAAAATAAAAAACATTTTAGAACACTGTTTTCTCCTGTCACACAACTAGCCGAAGTGCAACACTTTTGACATTTCATAAACCAGGCCAAGAGTCACAACAAGTTATTACCTATCCAGCAACTTTTTAGATACAAATAATGAAAAATACTTTACATTACCTGTAAGTCCGAGTGGGATTTTTCTTCTGCGCTTATTGCGATTAAAATTATTTTTTATATTGTAATTTATATTTTATTTACATCTAATCTTAACCAACCAATAACGAGAGATTACTCTTGAAAAATATGAGAACAGTTAATACAATATTTTGGTGAATATGCAAATTTCGAAGCCATGTGACATTTATTAATACAAATTGAGCTCCCTTGGTAAGTTAAAACTCAGTCAATCTCGCTTTTCAAGAATAGGCCTACGCTAGTGCCATCCTCTTTCATTCAATAATAGACAAATGAATGTGATTCATGACACCATACAACCGTTAGAAAGTAATCCTATCTCCCATACATCCCATACAACTGTATGGTGCTATTTATTATCGGCTATTGTGCCGGTGAACTTAAATCTACTACTAATTAGGTAGATATATCTTCGAAACCTTATGGCGGAGAATGGTGTCAATTTTTGCTATCACTATTACTTTTTAAGCCTCTTATTCTATAGTCATGAAAAGTATCGCAAAATAGGAGGCCGTCTTGAGAATAAAAAATTTGACGTTAATGAAATAGGTAAATAATATAGACAGTTGACAGCACATCCAAATCGACAAGGCGTGGTCGTTTAGTGAATAAAAGTACCAATTAAGCCTGGCTTTTGCGGTACTTTTATTCACTAGGTTTAGTGGTGGGAACTTTTGAAGTTAAATTCAATGATATTAATTGACAATCCATTGACGCGACGTCGTGACACATATATCTAATGGTCTATGGAGACTCGCTTAATGAGAAATTTCTCCCTAAAAATACGGAGTTTAAGCTCACGTGGCAAAGTCGCCAGTGTGACCACATGAGAGTAAAATGACGCGAGTTCGTTAAGCGGGCCAAACAAGTTACTTAGGTATTTTCATCGTACCCGCAAATCAATATAATCTGCTTACAGATAAATGTTTACACCGACTGAAAGAGGACGATACTCCTGTCCTTTAAAATAACATATTTTCCAGGTTGGTGCGATGGAGCTAGGCGGACGGCACAGCGGAGAAAGGTAACCCTTTTCTTCATGCTTTAAATATCTAGTTAGTTACCGTTTCTCAGCAATATTCTCGTTGCAATATTCGTTACTTGTAGTAGAAAATATATTTTAATGGCAGATGGCAAGAGAAACAGTCTGCATCGTGAAGTTCGAATACCATCTCGCTTTCTTACTTCCCTACGTCGTTCCCAGGATACGTCTCCCGTTCCGGAGCTGTACGCCCCCGTGCCCAGCACGGAGAGCCTTCAGATCATAGCGCAGGCGATGGGCGCGGCTGGCTTCGAACACTACGCGGAAGGCAGGCCGCTGCCCCTGGTCAAGCGGCTCATACCCGCCGCGGCAGACTCTCCCGACGCCGACATCGTGGAGCATCAAGGTACCACAATCTGTTTTCTACTTACCTTTACTTCTAAAGACCCTTCAAAGGGTGCTTAGAACCAAAGATCGGTATAATGATGACAAATTGCCTGGACTACTACTGAATACTTGGACGCCATGTTTAGTATCTTTACAGTGGGTACTTGTTGATTGTCTCAATAAAAATAGTGTTCGAAAACTGATACTATACTGATGATAAGTTTGCGAATGAATTGGCTAATCCAATCGAAGCCATACAACAAGAAAAGAAGATTTTGACGTACCCACAGATGATTTTGAGTACTTTATTTTGATAACTTTAACTGCTAACTGGAATGATCAAGTCATTTTATAAACACGAATAACTGAGCTAAAACTTACCTTCCAAAAATCTTTCCTTAATAAGCCGTCAGCCAGGACTTATACCAATTGAAATCACATGCGCATGAAACATAACATCCCCGTCTCGAGTGACGGTTGCAACGTGATGCGACTTGGATCTTCTCATACTTCGGTTGGGGAGGAACTTTTATTATGGGCGGAGGTAGCAAGGTCCGTCACTTTTGTAACATTTAACAAAAACAACAAAAATTACCTTCCGGTTTCTTAGTTAATTAAATCTTGTACGATCGCGATTCATTAATAAGTAGAATAAAATGTAATGGTTGTTGGTGCAGGTGTGATCGGCAAGGCCGGCGTGGACTTCCCGGCTTACCCCAACATACCGAACACAGGATTCAACTGCAAGAACGTGCCGACCGGCTACTACGCTGACTTGGAGACTGATTGCCAGGTAAAGATCGACAGTTTTTGAACAAACAGTCATCTACACTACTTTTATAAAGAGGAAAGATTTGTTTGTGTTTGGAATGGATAATCTCAAAAACTACTGCACCGATTTTAAAAATTCTTTCACCTTGTGAAATCTACATTATTTATGATTTTTATACATGTTTTATAAAAAAGGTAAAAGATCGGAATTCAAACTTTATCTATACATTTGTACCTCCAGGTTTTCCACATCTGCGACACATCGCGCAAGATCTCCTTCCTCTGCCCAAACGGCACCATCTTCAGCCAGTCCCACCTCATTTGCGACTGGTGGTTCAAGGTGGACTGCGCCTCTGCCCCTGCCCTTTACGAGTCCAGCGCCGAGTACTACTCCAACGAGCAGAAGAAAACCCAGAAGATCACTCAGAGTCTCAGCAAGGTCCAAAACTTGCAGCAGCTTGACAGAGCAGAGTCCAGGCGAGCACCCGTGAACGTCCCCAGCACTACAGAGAGATTGCTGCGACACAGGCAGAGACTACAAAGCCAGACCGATACTCCGTATACAGTACAAGCTACTTCCAGGAGCTACCAAGCGCTGTTCCCTGATGCTAACTACAATCCCACTCAAAGGAGCCAGTTGACTACCGCATTTGAAAAGAGGAGAAAGAATTTGGTACAGCTCATTTCCAACAACTTCTCTTTCCCCTCAAGAAGCACTAAGCCTACGTTCTACGAAGCGTCAACATTGAAGACTACACCGATCGATTACAATTTCAAAGAGATGCAAGAAGCGGCTGAGACTGCGTCATTTGCTGCCAACAATAACAACAGGCAGTTCCTGCAAGATTACAACTCGAAGAACTACCGTCCTTACCCAGTTTACACCCCGAACCAAACTCCGAAACCCAAGCCTAAAAACAATCCTAACCTTACTACATTATATGATATTCGCGACAAGGACCCTCATGCGTCTAACACTCAGGAAACAACCAAACGCCCCACTCTGGTACCTTATACAAAGAGCTACACGACTGCTAATGATCCGTACACAAGACCCGGCGTATCACTGCTCAGGACTTACATAAACAAGGAAAAAAATAAAACTCTTACAACCACAACTGAGAAAGCCGTTCCAGTAACTGAGAAAATCGTCCACAATAAAGCGATAGAAAATAATGCGTTTGAATCTGTAACCAAAATACCTACCACAAGATCTGATAGAGACAGCTCATATTTCTCTGAAACTGCGTCCTCTGATAGATACGATGTGTACTCAACAACCAATCATGTGATAGAAGTAACAACGGAACCTTCGTATAAGGAGAGAAGGGAACGGCTGATGAGGAAACTTAACTTAGATTCTTTGGGTACCACAGAACCCACAGCATCAGTGACAACCACGGAAAAATTCCAAGGAGATCAGAGCAGATCTGGACTAATAATCCCAGCATCATCATCCAAAACACTCCATAATTTGGCAATTTACTATGCAACTGCTTTGGATAACCTCTCCACGGCTGCTTCTTCTGAGGAAACCGATGCGACCACACCGGCTTTTGACTATGAAGCTATGGAAGAGGCTCTACCAGCGCTGTTTAGTTCTAATACTATCAACAAATACAGCAACTTGTTTGGTAATGGCGCAAACAACGCAGAATTGCTTGAAGAACTGAAAGAGGACCCCAATGGCACGTACAACGAATTGATGGAGGATCTGATGGTACAGCAGAGCCAGAGTCCATTAGCAACATCCCCGCAAATTAGAGAATTAGCTCAAGTATTCACTCATGCCCTATCGGCGTATCTACAAGACCCAGTACAATTCAGAAAGGTTTTATCCGATATTCGACCAACCCAGCCTACTTTTGGAGAACTGGGAACCACAACCGATGAACCAGCTAATACTGAGCCAACTACAACAATCAACGAAGATGATGACGAAATATTAGGTTTCTCCGAAGACAATAAAGCATCGCTTTCAGGTCTCTCAGGTCGAGAACCAAAAGCCCTTGATGTATCTAGTAAATACCAGACTATTCAGTATGACGACGTGAAAATTACGACGCACAGACCGACCGAGGCGACTTCTACAACATTCTCTTACAGAGGAACTTCAGCAAGAAATCCGTTCAGATGCTGCGGTAAAATCTCAGCTTCTTACACATCCGCTGCAACCCCTCTATCAGCATCAACAACGCCCACGCCTTTCACCAATACTGTAGCGTTCAACATTAACACTTTAGCCAATAACCATAGTGAAGTTGCAACTACAGACAGTTATTCAGGATCTAAATATGGTGGGTTCCAAAACAATGATCCTTACGGCATTGGAATTAGTTCAACACACAATAAACCACTAAGCGAGTACGTTGAAGCTACTAATCTACCTACCGCTTGGGGTATTGACTCCTCCCCCCTTACATCTTCGACCCAAGACTTCGAAAGTAAGAAGATTCAGACAACAACAGCTATACCTACAACCACCACTGTATACTTTACTGAAACTGATAGCATAGAGTTGGAAAATGATGAACAATTGCAACGCGCGCATAGTCAGTCTTTTGTTGGACCTCAAAAGAACGTACGCCAAGGGAAACAGCTGAATCCCGAAGAGGCATCAACAGTCAAGAGACCTTCGGAAGACTTGGAAGCCCCAACATTGCCCGATGAAGATGCCACCACAATCCAAACTACTCCACAACCAACCACTTACAAGCCAACGGAAGAAATATTCACGACAACACAAATACCCAGTAGCATATTTACGTCTCCAGATTTCGATAAAACCACAAATCAGTTCATATGGTCGAGTACTTTTGACAACTGGCAGAGCACGGTCATCGATCCTATTACTCTGAACGATGGTCTGAGCCACACAGCAGCCGAAGACATCACCACAGACGTAAGAGATACATCATACACTTACAACACTGCCACAACACCGACGATAGACTACGCGACTACCGAACAAGCAGTATCATCGACTAGCAATATCGAAATCACTACATATGGAAGTAAAGTTGAAAAAAGAAGAGGGAAAGCTCTGAACGATCTGTCAACAGAACCGGTCCAAGATTTGACAACCGACACAATTGTAGAAAAGGCAAAAGAAATCATGGGAGGTATGAACGCAACGACCACAGAGAAACTAATGAACGTCATGAAGAAGACTAAATCAAAAACGGTGAAAAGACTGATTCTATTGCTAGTGCAGACTTGCGATGACGACCACAACTCTACAGCGGAGGCATCTAAAAAGGCGCTATTGGAAGCTCTGATGGCGGTTTCGCAACAAGATATGGATGAGATCGCGAAAGACGTAGTGACAGAATCGTCTACCGCCGAATACGAGAGTTTCAGAAGAGCGGACCGATTTCAAGAAAGGCCGAGGCAAGATAGGCGAGGAAAGAGTTTAAGTTTCGATCCAAGCGCTATAAACTCCTTGTCAAGTCCTACCACAGAGAGTGTAAAAACTACTGAAGAACCGGAGACGACTCCCACATCCACGACCCAAAGTTCTAGGACTACGGCAACCCGTAGGGGTGTCAAAAAGTTTGGAATGCGGACGACACCGATTGACGTGAGAACAACGAAACCCACATTTGTCGACACCCCTAAAGCTGAAGCCAGAACAGCCGACAAAGAAGATCTTAAGACTGCCTCAGACACGAGGGCCTTGGAGTTGTTAAGGTCTCTTTACACTATTGCAGCGAGGTGGGGTTGAGTGTGTGATAATGTTGTTGGGTATTGAGTTTCGAGTGGCATAAAATCTATAGACTTAATTCGTATCAACGAATTTAGAAAATTTAACAAATTTAATACAAGAAATACAGTAAAGGACTCTGAAATGTGTACCAGCTTGCCAGATGTAACATATACAAATCAATTGAATGGGTTGCAGTAAACTTGATATTTCTTTTTTAAATTAACCAACACTTTTTTTATGTCACTAATGTGACGGGACGAGCTAACAGACCACCTGGTTAAGTGGTTACTGCCATAAACAACAGTTCGGCTCATTTCTTCCCATACTGGAATATAGTATTTCGCATTGTGTTACACCCGTTACTTTCTCACGCGCCTGTAATTTCACCAGCACCCACATCCTTCCGCCGCAACGCGTGTGCACTATTTGGCAGTGGATTACCAGGATGGCGTCAGTACTACTCCGGACGAACTTGGCACAAGTTTTACTGCTACTGTGGATTGTTCCTTTTCCACCGGCCAGAGAAATCGTGTTGAGATTCTTGAGTACGGACGCGAGCAACTGGAACCACCAAAAAACCGTGAAGACAAATTGGGCAGCTTGCGGAGCTATAAAGTAGCCGAAGCATTGTGACAAATACTTGATGAATTAATAATGTGATGTTAATCTACAGATAAAGTATCAAAACCCAATTAAATTAAACTGGTCACGAGCCTAAGACGTGTATTGACGTGAATACGCTGACAATGTCATTAAATAATTTTACATTGCGAGAAATGGTGTTTGGTACATATTTCGGAGTCCCTGATCGTACACTAAATGGTTATTTCGAAAACGCAGAGAAAGAGTAAGAAATACTCGTAAATAATTTCGACTAATTTGTAAATAATTATTGGAGACATTTTTTTCTATTTACAAGTGTTAGTGCTCTTAAGAGATTTATTTGCCCTAGGTTTAATTTATTATGTTTTGTTATTGATTTATAGACTTCTAATAGTATTCTTAGAATATATTTCTAGTTTTACTACTGAGTTACCTACTTAGAAGATAATCTAGTGTTATTGTGTTACACTGCCACGATTCTTATTTTGTAATATATTTTTGTAAGTTAAACCGATTAGGTTGTAATATAATACTTTGTAAGGGATTTTTATAGTAAATTTTTATATAAATACCATTTTATTTTTATTTTTGCACCGCCTTTTTAGTAATAAGAATTTCAGGTTTAGTAATGAGATTTGGCTTCGAATGTCGTGGGTTTGATTCCCAGATTCGATATAGATATCTGCTGCTCTGTTATCTTCTGTGTATGACATTCTATTCTCTAAGTTGAGAATATGTATCTTATAAATATCTTATATATTATGAGGAACGGTATGCAGGACTATAAAAAAATGTTTAGAAATGACGTAGTTTATTCCATAACAATATAATTATATTCACTTCACTATTAAAAAATATCGCTTAGTTTCCGGTCAAGTGACGATGCGTATGAGGTACAACGGAACCTACTAGCTATAACACACCATGTTGCCAACAATCGGATCAGTTGTGCCAACTCAATCATTTTTACGGCCTTTATATGGCTCAAGTGGCATCTCTGTAATTATACAAGTAAATATATTATATATATATTAAAACAACAAGAAACTAAGAATCTTTAGAACTTTCTCGAAAGATCGTCTAAAGAGCGCGTGTTGTTTTAAGAGAATAACCGAAAGTCGGTCGGGTTGATGACATCATCAAAGCTGCAGAACAGAACAGTGGCGTAGAACAGATGGAGCTGGCAAACGAAAAAGGGGGTGTATATCCAACAGTGTTTGATTGCGAACAGCTGGGATGTTGAACGGTGCCGATGGTGGCGCCACGTATCCTCTTGAACTGGCTCCAATAACTTGCATACGCATCGATCGCAAGTGCAGTTCACTTCTTGCCGGCGGCTCTGTTCACGTACCGTTGGATATCTTGTTCGGTAACCTGGAAAGAAATTTAGTATATAAATTTCAGTCAAATATTAACTTCTTAGCTATTGAGTGCTCCGAACGCACCTCGCGATCCCAATATCGCCGATTTGGTTGCTAAAACTAAGTTTACGACTCACGTTCTCAAAATGGAGTAGAAAATCATCACTACATAGTATAAAACAAAGTCGCTTTCTCTGTCCCTATATCCCTATGTATGCTTAAATCTTTAAAACTACGCAACGGATTTTAATGCAATTTTTTTTAATAGATAAGAGTGATTCAAGGGGAAGGTTTATATGTATAATACACTAGCAAGTCACCCCGGCTTCGCGCGGGTAGTTTCTGATACGACACTGATGCTTTACTAACCGTGCGAAGCCGGGGCGGGTCGCTAGTTATCTATATAAATAAAAATGAATTGTCAAACGTCGCAAAACTCGAGAAGGAAAGGAACAATTCGGCTAATTTTTGTTCAAATATTCGTCGTTCTCACCTTGTGTCCCGCTTTGAAGTAGCTCTTGACTTTGCGTTTCTTCTTCATCATGAGCTTGGAGGCGGCCAGCGCGCCGCGGTGCTGCAGCGACTCGAAGCGCTCGCGGAGCAGGTGCGCTGGCATTACAACACATTTAGTTAAAGTTGCCTTCCTTCAGGGTACGAGGGTCGGTTAATAGACCAGACGTTGAAGGTTTCTTGTTCTTCCCCATGGGTCGAAGAGTATTTGTACCATCGCCAAACTTGGTAATAAGAATGTGTAATCTCTTGGTTGAACATAGGCCTACAAATTACGCATTTTTATTACTACTATCTAACTCATCATCATCAGCCTATACATGTCCACTGCTAGACATAGGCCTAGTAAGCGCCACTGAGCCCGATCTTCGGCTAACTAACCTTTAAGATCCTCCATGAGGATGCTCAAGTAAAAAAGTTAAACGTTCGTGGCTTGCTTAGCTGTTCGGCCCGGTAAGATCATGATCATTTACTGGCATTTAGTGGCAGTATGTAGCCGTTTGTTTTCCCAGTAAAGAAAATGAAATAAAAAGAAAAAAACAATAAAAAAAGTCGTGTCGTAACTACACTTGGGATCTAAAGGAATAGATAAGCGTGGTGGCCCGGGGTATATACGCCGACTTTCAATCTAAAGGTTGCTGGTTCAAACACCAAACACGTGCACCAATGAGTTTTTTCACTTGAAAAAAATATGTGCGCAAGCGATGAAGGAAAACGTGAGGAAACTGACATGACTAAGAACCGAAGACTTCAATTCAAAGACATGTGACATCTACCAATCCTGAATGGGCTCCCGTGGTAGATCTAAGCCCATTCACTCTCAATTATCGAGAGTAGGCCGGTGTCCCTAATGTTCCCAACATTAGAGACTGGTACAGAGATAAGTTTGGGCTGGGTGTCTCACTGTTGGTAGTGACGTGTCTCAGGTCGCCGGAGAGTGCGGCGGGGTCCACGAACTCGGGCTCCCTTAGCGGCGGCTTGTGGCGGCCGAGCGCGGGCGGCGCCGCCGCGGCCGCCTCCGCCCGCCTGTGCGCGCGATTGTCGCGCGCGGTGCCCTCGCGCGCCTCGCGGGTCGTTATCGACGACTGGAGCTTGCGCAGTCTGTATAAAAAAAATATTACATAAAACAAATTAGTAATCCATCCAGGAGAAGCGCACTCGCACTGCCACAAAATGCATCCATCACCCGAGACGGGGATGATGGGGACGCCTCATGCGCATGCGATTTCACCGGCACCCACACCCTTCCACCAGAACACAGTAATGCAACCACTACTGCTACTTTTGGTTGATGTTGTCAATTCTTGTGCATTTACTTATAAATATAGACTACTAGCTACTAGCCCTGCGGTGTCACATGCGGATTATTTTCGACCCGTACGGATAAAAAGTAGCCTATATGCTATTCATCTATCTGTTTGCCAAATTTCATTCCGATCCGTTCAGCCGTTCTGGCGTGATCGAGTAACAAAAATCCATCCAAACTTTCGCATTTATAACATTAGTAAGATTCTCCCATACCGAGGCACCAATGGAAACTTCACCAAACTCACTTGTATATATCGGAAATCTTTTTCTTGTCAATCTTCAGCCTCTTGAGGCGCTCCTTCTCGAGGAGCTGTTCCCGCTGCTTCCTGCGCGCCTTGTGGTCCTTCTTCTTGTTCCTGACGGGCGGGTTCACCGCCGTGTACTCGTCGCCGGACGCCGGCTCGGGCTCCTCGGCCGGGTTGTGTGGTTTCGGCAGCCCTACGCTCATCTCTTCCCGCCATTGGTCCTGAAATTAGTTTTACTACTGAATTGACGGAACGAGCTGAAGGCCCATCGGATGGGAAGTGGTTACCTCTCACCCAAATCGCACTCCGTTGCGACGGGGTATCGAGGTGTTAAATCAAAATAACTAAAAAAATATATGTCATCCAAGTAAACAAATTGCATGCTTTGCTTTCGAAGAAAAAAGTCACACTTTTTTCTTCGCCCGTTGTATATCGATTTCGATGTTTTTTTTTTAAATGGGCAAGAAATAAGAGATGAAAGAATTGAAGTCGGTTTTTTTTTTCGATTTTTAAAGCAGTCACTAGTTTAGTCGACATTTTAATTGGTAGTAGAAGTTACCTCTCGCTCGGTGGCGGTGACCCTACTGAACATGCCGGTGGTGACGCGGTGCAGGTGGGCCTGCCGCTTCATCATCTTCTGCTCGTGCGTCACCACCTCTTGAAGCAGATTCTGGTGGTCCTGGAAACAAATAATCAAATTTCAAGACAAGTCACCTACTTAAAACTCTAGCTGACTCGACATACGATTGACAACTTGACTGTCAGCTGTCAAAACGACTTTTGTGGCAGTAGTGGCTTAAAATACATAAATTAAAAATGTAGGACCTGGTAGGAGGGGTTATAGCTGGCCCCTGGCGGCGGCGGCTCCAGGGCCGCCCGGGCGGTCACCACGGCGGGCAGCGGCGGCCGCGCCCTGAGTCTTCTCTCCGGTAACACGTTGTGGAGCACCGCTTCCGTCGACACAAAGTCGTCGACTAGGGTTGAAGGGATGCCCTTGGCCTCCGGTACTGGAAATTGGAGGATTTATATTTTACAAAGTACTAGTTTAGGTGGTGTTACGAGCTAATGGCTTTTGTGAAGTGACCTGATGTGAAGTGGTTTTGGCCATCCCAGTTTGGTTATGACAACGTAACATTGTTGCATTGTTTTGTTTTAGTAGTTTTATAAGAAAGTGATGTGTGGAAATGTCCCAGAATCTACACTGTACTGTGTGACATTACATGTTTAAATTTCTAGGATATATTGGGTGTGTGAATATGACTCCGCCCCTTTTTGTCAAAATAAAACACATTTGTTCGCTTACAAAATTAAAAAAAAAAATTATTGAAAGTATGCTCCATCTGCAGCTACAACCTTCGCCCATCGTTCAGGTAGTTTTCGTATTCCTTGCTGGAAGAAGTCCTGGTCTTTTGAGCTTATCCAGTTGTCAATCCAAATTTTGATACTTTCACATGAAGTAAACTTTTCTCCAGTAAGGTCTGTCTGCATCGTCCGGAATAGGTGGTAATCCGAAGGAGCTATGTCTGGTGAATATGGCGGGTGGGGTAACACTTCCCAGTCCTGTCCCTCTAAATATCTTTTTACGACTTCTGCGGTATGCGGTTTGGCATTGTCATGCTGAAGAACTAATTTGTTATGTCTATTCACCCATTCTGGTCGTTTTTCTTCTATGGCTCGCTTCAAACGCATTAGTTGTCGTCGGTAAACTTCTCCATTAATAGTTTCAGAGGGTTTGAGCAACTCATAATATACAATACCTTTCTGATCCCACCAAATACAGAGCATGACCTTGGCACAGTGAATATTTATTTTTGGCTGTGATGGGCCTGGTTCGCCTGGTTTCACCCAAGCTTTTTTGCGTTTAGGATTTTCGTAGTGTATCCATTTTTCGTCTCCTGTGACTATCCGATGCAAAAATCCTTTTCTTTGCTGTCTTTGAAGCAGCATTTCACAAATGGTTTTCCGACGTTCCATGTCTCTTTCTTTTAAATCATGTGGAACCCAGTCACCGGCTTTTTGAATCATTCCCATCATTTGTAAACGCTTTGCAACAGTTGAACGATCAACATTTAATGCTGCAGCTAATTCTGATTGAGTTTGGCAAGAATCTTCCGCCAATAATGCTTCCAATTCAGCATCTTCAAATTTTTTTGGTGGTTTTCCATGTTCTTTATCCTCAGTACTAAAATCGTTATTTTGAAATCGTCGAAACCATTCCTTGCAAGTTGTATTAGACGGAGCATGCTCACCATAAATCTCCACAAGCAAACGATAAGTTTCCGCTGCAGTTTTCTTCGCAATAAAATAATGTAATAACACTTCCCGCAAATGACGTTTATTTGGAATAAAAACCGACATTTTCGAAAAGGTGAAAACAATTGTTGCTTACACTTCAACCAAATATCATAAAATGCGTTAGATAGCTGACATTCAGTACTATCGAATACAAGTATGGTCATTTATTAGTACACGTAAACAATACTAAAAACGACATCTGTTGAGAAAGGGCGGAGTCATATTATATAGATATATAGATAACTATAATTATGACTCAGGTCATGTATGATATGGAAATATGAGAAAATGTACATTGATTAGCTTTACTTGTGTACCTTTTTTGGCTACCTCACTTAACAATAATTGACATGTAATCAAATATGTCAGCATCTTTTTCTTAAACATACCTACAATTTACTTACCATTAGCTCCCCATAAGTCTGAATCAAATGTCTGCCTAACAAGTTTGTTCTTTCTCTTCTTCTCTCTAGCTATCTGTCGGTTGGTGCGGGCCTGTTCCACCTTCCGTTGGTAGACTCCTTTCTCCAAGCGCCTCTTGTCCGTAATCTTGCTCAATGCTGTCGGCTTCGAGCCCACTGGGTTTACACGGTTGCGTTTGGCATTAGGATCTTGTACCTGAAAATGTTAGGTAGAATTAAAAATACATTTTATCCCAGAAATACCATAATATGTTTACAAGGCCTACAACTGGGATTATGTGTAAGCATGAAAACATTAATTGTGTTTTCTTTTTTCTTTCTATACTAGAATATTTGACATTAAATTACCTTTGAGTTTGGTATCAAAACCTCAAAACATTTAGGGCCTTCTGCTAATTTCTGTCTTTTTTTTAACTTAGCTGATAGAGGCTTTTCATCTAGCTCTTTAGGCTGTGCGTCAGCTCCTGCAGTGTCTACCACAAATAATTCACTATCCGGTTTGGTATCGAATTTTCTGAAAAATATCAAAATGTTTATAATTACTATTTGGTGGCAAACTACATGGGTATCATATTATCTCCGTCTAGCCCGTAAATTTAATTAGTAACTTCTGAATACCTGCAAAAGTTGTAAGTATAATGTGAAGTTTATTTTCATACAAAAACATGCACGTAAATTGTAAACATAACCTCACCCGAGCCTTTCTTCTAATCTCTGATCCTCTAGGAACTCCTCAACGTCGCGGATATCACAATTTTTACGCCAGTCTTTTTTATTCTTCTTCGAAACATGCTTCTTCTTTTTAACAATAGACATTTTATTAAAATTTTATTCACGAAAGTAGCATGCGAAAACTAACTATGCGAAAAGTCGAAAAACTCACATTACATTTCAGTGTTGCCAACCCGGTGTCACATTTACGGCTAAGTTACGTGGACACAAGTAAAAATAGATTCATTGAAAAATTATAAAATATAAAAGTCGTTAAATATTCGTACCCAATTAAAGTTAAATATCAGATATTTAATGTGTATTTCATTGCATAGTTACTTTTTACGGCCTTGTACTTGATAGCTTATTATTATATTTTATAGCTTTATAGCACAACGCGTATTGCGTTTGGTGAATTTATCACGTGAGGTCAATTGTGAATGTACTATACCAATAAAAATATACCTTGAAGGTGTATAAACCTTTGTTTGAGTTATACGCGATGTCACAGACTTTTCTCCCCTTCTTGGGGACCATTTCAACCATTTCATAAAACAATTTTTTTTATGAAATGATTGATTCATATATTTTCAATCAATCATTATTAATTTTATGGATAGATTTGGTAAAAGGAAATAATTATCATGTACGGGGCACATAAACTTAAAACATAACTGCATATAAACTGTCACAAAAGTTGTCCTACAGAATTAAATAAATTTATGTGTTTTATTTTTAAACTGACAGAAAATGTTTAATGCATGTCACTAAATAAATAATTTTGTCATTTTATTATAAATGATCCATAATAATAATGTTAATGATCCTAAAAGATTTTTGTAAGAAACTGAACAACTGAAAGTCAATCAGATAATATTTTTGAAAATTCCCTCACTGTCGTGAATTACTTTTAAAGGGTCTTCAGAAACCTTAACCGTTATAGTTAGGTAAACGTTTCTAGGAGAACATCCATAACCTTTTGAATATTCTGACTCAGATATTCTGAACTGTATTCACAGATTTTGGAAAAAATGTACCTACAGTCAGCGAAAAAACATGCTGTTAAAAAAAAACGGCTCCGTGGCTAGTTGGTAGTAGCCACGCCTTCGAAGCGTGGGGTCCCGGGTTCGATTCCCAGCCGGGGCTCACTTAGTGTGGTGAGCATGAAGTTTGTTCTCGGGTCTTGGGTGTTTATCTTGTGTTTATGTGTTTGTCCATGCCATCTACGACACAGGGAATCCTAGTGAAGAAGTATGGGTGTGTTAACGTAGGTACTACCTGGAGTTTTGCAGACCAGGGAAGATGACGATTTTGAATTCGAACAAACCCTATATCAGCCAGTTGCTTCTAAGAAAGCTACT
Organism: Aplocera efformata; assembly: GCA_921293045.1. Lineage (NCBI taxonomy): Eukaryota > Metazoa > Arthropoda > Insecta > Lepidoptera > Geometridae > Aplocera > Aplocera efformata. Next base: position 9,693,132 of record OV121057.1, read on the forward strand.
CGCAAGCAACTAGAGTGTACCAAGATGATACTGGTTCTTATGTTCTTAAAAATAAATATGTACGCCGTAGGGTGGCATATTCCCAGTTAATAATCCTATTCCCACTTAGTTACACAGCTCATTTGGTTGTGGGGATTGATTCCTACAGGCTAACGGTAATCGTAAAAGAAAGAGTGCTATATACTCTTAATTATAATAGATATTATCTGCCGCTTAGATTGGGGCTAGATGGCTGTGTGAAATGTCTCAACAAATCCCTTTGACGTCAGATGAGGTAGTCCCATAATCCACCTCAGTTTAAAATCCCAATACCAATATAGAAAAAAGATCCCCTTCTACCTTGATTATGGCTTCAATGTGGAGAATGAGATCACAAGTTTTAAAAATCCTTAGTGGATTTTGGGACTAACTGGGGCTACTTAAGTAAATGATCTAACTGGTTCCTGTCCCTTCCACCTTGATTATGGCTTCAAGGTGAAAATGACCTCACAAGTTTCATTGTTCCCTTGGATTTTCAGACTATCCCCAAGTAGAATAGATTAGAGTTGGAACAGACATATATAAATAAAATAAAATAAGACACGAAAACTGACTGTAATTTGACATTATGTGAGCATTTAATGTGCCTGAGGAGCTCCTGTGACGTTAGATGGTCCCGAATATGTTTACGTGAGTGTAAAATTTGACGTGTCCAAAACGATACTTGAGATCTAAAGGAATAAATGAGTTTGAGTGGGTTAGGATAGAAAATATAATTGTCCTTGTGATACAATGACTTTTAAAACTAGCGAACGTACTATGGTAGGTAAGCTACCTCTTGTTAGACAATCGATTGTACCGCCTTATTAATCTTTTGTTTTATAAACAACACCTTGTTTTGGCACCATGTAGGTAAAGGGAATGTAAACATCGCACCAAGCGGCAGGTTATAAGTACAAGTATTTTCAACATTCAGCCAGTGCTGAAATCATGAAGGTCATCTTTGCAATGGGTCTGCTCGCTTGCGTCGTGCTGCAGGTAAATAGTTCTTGTACCTACTAGGATCTGAGTCGTGTAACTGATACGACTCAGATCCTCCCACATCGAAGTTTGGAGAGCCCTTAGTCTCATCGCGTTGCCTCCGTCTCCTCAAGATGAAGATGGAACGTCTCATTCATCTATTTTCCACCTTTAGGTTGCTCTCTCACACCACCCATTTTAGTCGCTTTAATTATGTTGTATGTGTTCATAGTCGTGTGTCTTATATCACATGTCTCATTGTCGATCTGGGAAGAAGGCTGCCAAGCTAAAACGGAACTGGGTAGGACACCCGTATGTCCAATAACATGTGGACAAAAACCGTCACCCATTGAAGCCCTGACACATCAAGACGGTGACGCGGCAGAAAGCGCAAGAGATGGCGCACCTTTTCTAAAAACTGGTCTACAATAGCTCTACGCGTCACAACTGGCGTACATGGGGGGAGGTCTTTGCCTTACCATGGGATAGTCCAGGCTGATAGTAACGCTAGTAGTAATAGTGTTCATTGTCATAGCGGCACACGTAACGAAATTCGGTCGCTCAGACGCAGGGGATCTCATTAGTCCCATTAGTTCTGGCCAAGAAGTGGGATTGTATCTAAAGACACCTTACCAAAATCCTCATGTTTAATTATCTCCATAGGTGGGTCAGTAGTGGCCAGGATATAGGCAATCCTGGTACCTAATTGCATCCAAATCCGTTGATCCGTTTGAGCGTGAAGGAATAACAAACATAGAAACACCTTCGCTTATAAAATATTAAAACGTGTTTAGATATATATTTTTGTAATTTTTATTTGAATTAAAGAGCTATGTAACAAAACATATTACATTGACTTGTTTTTGTTGTAGCTGTGCGAGTCCTCTCCAGTTCCCGATGAAGAAAAGATGACTACTGTTGATCCCGCAACTCCGGTCGAAGCATCTACATTGTTGGAGGTATTGTAAAATAGCTACTCATAATTTTTATACGGAGTATAAGATACGTCCTCTATGGGGGATGGGGGATGAAGGTATTATGTGCACCTTATTAATCAAACACAATCAATAAAGCTTACATACAGGAAAATTTTTACCACGCCTCCGTATTTTCTTATGGTCATTTAGTGTTCTTTTTAGGTGAAGTTACAGAGGTATGTAGCACAGCCGTCAAACAAAGATTCTCTTAACCGGATCCACACCAAATGTGATAATTAAACCAACAAAAAGTAGCTCTAGGCTCTAGGCGCGAAACAAACCAGCAAGCAACATTTTTTTTTTGTTACTTAATTCAACCAATGCTGACAACCCACCTGATGTTAATTGGTTTCTGCCCTCCATAGACAACGATATGACTACGGCCTCTCGTAGTGAAGTATGAGAAAACCTAAGTCGTATTGCGTTGCGGCAATCACGTTGAGACGTCTCATGCGCTTGTAATTTCGCCAGCACCCACAACCGGAACACAGCAATGCGAGTGCATCACTGCTTGGCGGTGGACGTTCTGCTACTTTGGTTTGCAGATGATGAAATTCTAGACAGATCATGCTTGTTTTCCGTGGATATGATCTGAGTCAATATAATCACCTTTTTATCTATGTCCTAGGTAAAGGTCGAGGCTACTAACGGAGAACCAGTGACCAAGCAGGACGCAGCCGCACCCGCGGAAGAAAAGAAAGTAGTGACATAATATAATGGGTGGAAGATAACTTTAGGATGTTTATTAGGTAATGGGTCATATCGTGCGTCTGTCTAACACCTAACATAGTTTTTAAATGGAAATTTTTAAGATTGTAATTAATTTACAATGATAACTATTACCTAAATATTAAGCACCTAAAAATGTAGGTAGAGTTGGAGAAATCATTGCTCTTATGACGTGTGGAACAGACCAACTGGTACCAATCAACTCAACCTGCACCATGGGAGAATAAATTAAAATCCTTAGCGGTAGTAATAAACTATGTTTTACTCAACCTTTTTTAATTTTTCCTGAACCAAATGCAGCACAATAAACCGGTTAATTGTGACGTTTCAATTCCTGGGAGAGGATATTCTAGTGGTGCCAGGTTCATCGCTTCTCAGGAGTGTTTCGTAATCTCTACCAGATCTGGCGTGTCATAATATTTATTCGTGGACAAACAAGATAGAAGTATCTTCTGTGTCCATATATATTTTTTGTAATTTCATGCAGAAAAATATTTTGGTAGAAAATAGTTTATGGTCATCAAGAAATGAACCTTACATTGTCGTAATTCAACTTTCGGCAATCTTTAGTTGCGATTGCTATAATTACTTTCATGTGAGAGAGTACCACAAGATGTGAGGTAAAATTGCTGATGGCTTGACACAACCTGATGGTGTTACTGCTTCAGGAAGTTGTTTCCTCTGCTTATTCTCTTCTGTGAAAAGTGTAACTGTGAAGTAGGCACGATGGTACCAGGAGTGGTGGTCTTGTCCTGTCAGTTTTCTTTTGATCGGCAATTGTAGCAGTCAAGACGTGTTGGTGGTAAAAAACAGTATATCTCTGACGCTGCCGCCAGATGGCAGCACTATTGGCGGCGGCGGCGCTGGCGCAGCCTCGGCACTGCTGATGTACAACCGCACCTGGGTAGGGGTGTTTCATTTTATAATAAACAAAACTGACTTGGATCCGTTCCTTTCGTACCGCCCGGGAGACACGTGGGACTCTGAGGGTACTGAACGGAACCTCCAGTAGGAAATTGGACGAGTAATTCCAGACTTCAACCGGCAACAAACCCCACGATGTTCCTTCTGGACGCCCGTTCTTGGGCCTATGGTCACTCCCGCAATCTTCACGGCCCCAGCGTCTCATTTATACCCCTGGGCAACCACGCCCAGGTCGTATACTGCAGTGGTTGCTAACCTGTGTTTAGATCTTAGAGGGACTTCGACTACTCTTAAGTTCTTCCATGTTTTGTAAATGGCAAGAATGAAAACAGAAGCTTTTAGTGCCAAGATAAGTTGCCCGAGCTGTAGCTACCTGTGCGGGGTGCGTGTGCGCGCTCGGTTCACCGGAGAGAGGCACCGAGCGAGCTTCCTTTCGCCTCCGCTTGTTGCGCCGCGCGTCGTGCCGCTTGCGCACTCCTGACGCTGTCGAAGATTCTGTCAAACAAACAACATACAACAAGCAGCCGGAGCATCCACTCAGACTGCTTTCGGGCCCAGAAAGTCTTCCATCTAAGGGCAGGAGAGTCACCGCAACTCCTGTGCTATTGGAATTGGGTTCGGAACGACATATTATCTCTTACTAGCAGGCACACCAACCAAATAAAGAAAAGAAAATATAAAGTCAAATTCCAATTTAAATTTCAACATAGTTCAATTATACCAATCAAGTGCTACTGAAAAAACAACATCTCCCATTTAATTTCCTATGAGAGTTTTGTGTTTACTTTTTTTGACAACTTCCGAAAGGACGAAAAGGATCTGCAGAAGACACTCGGCGCAGTGACAAACGAATAAACTTTAAAGTCCCTAGTACAATGTCTGTGAGTCAATTAAAAAGGTTGGGAAGGAATGAAACCTTCGTTCTCGTTGTTGAGTGACGTCACCGGATGAACGGGCTTCGCGATGGCTGCGCGGCGGCCTTCGATCAGCCGAACGAGGCACTGCAAGGCGGACTGCTTGCTCTGCAACCAATTTTTTATTTAAATATCTGATGGAAAGCATCTTACGTATTTTCCGCTATATAATGTGCTGGGTAAAACCTACCCAAAGCATTAATCTGGCACCATTTTGAACAGGACCTATCTTCATGTTCTTTTATATTTTGATTAAGGATCTACACACTGCTAGCAGCAGTTCTTCAGCAGAGTTTGTGCCCAATTTCTTTAGAGAACCAAGGCAGAAGTAATGCTATGGTGGCTGTTGTTCTTTAATAGTTCATTATTAATTCTGCCTTGGTGGCAGAATTAATGCAATGGTGGAATCATAGCACACTAGTGGTTCTATCATCATGTCTCAATGATGGACGCAAGACCATGCGACATAGATATTCCCAGATGATAAGAAATGCTGAGATTACCGTTCTTATCGTCATTTGTTTCATGTTCTTTTGTATCGAGTCGTATCAAAATAAGGTTCTTCATTATTTCTGGACCATTTATTATAAGAGCTAACCCTTATTTCGTTAAGCAGAGGGTCGAAAGCGGCAGGATCAACGGTGTCCCGCAACGATTCCCAACTCTTGAACAGCTTCCGGTCCGAGAGGCGCACCTTGCCCTCCAGCTCAACCACTTCTGGACAACCGAGAATAGATCACATTATGATGGAGAAGCAATGACTGTATGCCTACACGGACAGTCGTGCTGGTGATCATTCTAAGTACCTGCTTGTCAAAATGAGTTTTTTTTCTAGACGTTTCTGCCAAGCTAGCTGAAAAGCTATACGCAGTAATCTTCAAGTTCAGTAGTAGTTTTCAATTGTTTCCTTGTTAACTGTTACACTTAAGGCTATATTGTGAGAGAAAAATAAATATTTTATTATTATTTATTATTTAATCTACACCAGCAACACCTGGCGACTCTAATGTGTCTAAAGCGGCGGAACGAGCAAACGGCCCACTGCATTTTAAGTGGTTCTCGCCGCCCGCAAACAACGACTCAGGTCTTCCCCTATTACAGTATGAAAAGACCCAAGTCGCATTGCGTTGCGCCCGTCACTCCATGCCTCAAGTGCCTGTAATTTACCTGAAACCCAAACCCCTCCGCCGGAACACACAGTGCACCACTGCTTGAAGGATTACCAGACGAACTTGGCACAAATTCTCCTGCTACTTTAGGTTGCTCCTTTGGTATCAACCGGGGAATACGTTCAGCATTGGACGCAAGCAACAAGGTCAATGATAAGATGTTCAAGTAACCTGAATGGTAACTGGCTAGTTGGTATACCTGCATCCTTCAAGCTCGCCAGCTGCGCCTCCAGCACGGCCCTGTGCTGCCGCAGCGCGCGCCGCTGCACCAGCGACCTGGCGGCCACGTCCCGGGCGTTGCGCGTCTCCGCCGCCAGCGCAGCTACCTCGCGCGCCTCCCGCTCTAGAAGACGCTCTAGCTCACTGCAAAACAACTTCACCATTGATGCTTTTTTTCATCTGACTTCCAAAGGATTCAAAGGTTATCGATATACGCGATTTAGATGTAACTTTTTTTTAAATGGTTAGTTGTACCCAAGGGCGACAAACAAGTCACTCGCTATGCGGCAAAACTGACGGGACAAGCTTCAAAACCTTCAGGCCCGCCTGATACGAAGTGGCTACCTCTGCCCACAGCCACAGCAATACAACTTCTGCCCATAACAACATCAATACGTGATACTCCACAAGCGAAGTATGAGAAGTCGCATCCCGTTGCGCCCGTGAACTGAAAGGGCATGTAACGGCGCACAAGCTCTGCCAGCGGAACACAACAATGCGAATACATCAGTGCATGGCAGCAGGTTACCAGGTATGGAGGCAGAATTTTATTTGATAGGAAAAACCTCCAATGTGTCCTATAAGAGAAGTCACCTTAAAGGCGGAAAATAGGAGATTTGGAAAGGAAATTTTAAAGGCTTTTCAAAATATTGGGTGTGTGAATATGACTCCGCCCTTTCTCAACAGATGTCGTTTTTAGTATTGTTTACGTGTACTAATAAATGACCATACTTGTATTCGATAGTACTGAATGTCAGCTATCTAACGCATTTTATGATATTTGGTTGAAGTGTAAGCAACAATTGTTTTCACCTTTTCGAAAATGTCGGTTTTTATTCCAAATAAACGTCATTTGCGGGAAGTGTTATTACATTATTTTATTGCGAAGAAAACTGCAGCGGAAACTTATCGTTTGCTTGTGGAGATTTATGGTGAGCATGCTCCGTCTAATACAACTTGCAAGGAATGGTTTCGACGATTTCAAAATAACGATTTTAGTTCTGAGGATAAAGAACATGGAAAACCACCAAAAAAATTTGAAGATGCTGAATTGGAAGCATTATTGGCGGAAGATTCTTGCCAAACTCAATCAGAATTAGCTGCAGCATTAAATGTTGATCGTTCAACTGTTGCAAAGCGTTTACAAATGATGGGAATGATTCAAAAAGCCGGTGACTGGGTTCCACATGATTTAAAAGAAAGAGACATGGAACGTCGGAAAACCATTTGTGAAATGCTGCTTCAAAGACAGCAAAGAAAAGGATTTTTGCATCGGATAGTCACAGGAGACGAAAAATGGATACACTACGAAAATCCTAAACGCAAAAAAGCTTGGGTGAAACCAGGCGAACCAGGCCCATCACAGCCAAAAATAAATATTCACTGTGCCAAGGTCATGCTCTGTATTTGGTGGGATCAGAAAGGTATTGTATATTATGAGTTGCTCAAACCCTCTGAAACTATTAATGGAGAAGTTTACCGACGACAACTAATGCGTTTGAAGCGAGCCATGGAAGAAAAACGACCAGAATGGGTGAATAGACATAACAAATTAGTTCTTCAGCATGACAATGCCAAACCGCATACCGCAGAAGTCGTAAAAAGATATTTAGAGGGACAGGACTGGGAAGTGTTACCCCACCCGCCATATTCACCAGACATAGCTCCTTCGGATTACCACCTATTCCGGACGATGCAGACAGACCTTACTGGAGAAAAGTTTACTTCATGTGAAAGTATCAAAATTTGGATTGACAACTGGATAAGCTCAAAAGACCAGGACTTCTTCCAGCAAGGAATACGAAAACTACCTGAACGATGGGCGAAGGTTGTAGCTGCAGATGGAGCATACTTTCAATATTTTTTTTTTTAATTTTGTAAGCGAACAAATGTGTTTTATTTTGACAAAAAGGGGCGGAGTCATATTCACACACCCATAAGGCACTTGTGAAGAATTTTTTCTTTTATCTATTGAAAGTGACGAGACGAGCTGAAGGCCCACTTGATTTTAACTGGTCACCTCCGCCCATGGCAGCAATACGACATAGGTCCTCGGCAACCGAAGAATGAAGTGCTTTGTGAGGTACGTAATACAGACATGAAGGCTTACATGGGGTACTCCCCGGTGACCTTGGCGTACGACTGTATGTTCCTGATGACGTGCACCAGGTGGTGAAGTTGCTGGCAGAACGCTGGCAACTGTTCCGGAGTCAGGTACTGGCCTCCGTACCTTCCAACCAAATTAATTATTCACCAACCTGTACGGACCCCTGAGGGAACTGGTCCCTGGTAGTCTTAAGTTTTGAAATGCTGAGAATGGTGACCTGCTGTACATCAGTCAGTATCCGCAGACAATCAATTTAATGTTAACTGGTTACAAAAGTAATCAAATCAGGTTCTGGAATACATCGTGTGGAAATTGGCATATCTTGAATCACGCCAGTTTTGAATCAGCCGCAAAGTTCTTTTTTGGACAAACTACGGATTAAAATTTGGGGTCCATACCACTCTGCTATCCAGGCTCTACTAGAAGTAATAACTTATCATATTTAAATATAACGACCATTCTAAGAAAATCTATCTACTGTTCTAAACTAATGACCAGGTTATAAGGCTTGTAAAACTTACCTTTTAGCCTAAACTTTTTTTTTTATCACAATTTACCGAGATATTTACCATGATTACCATGAAATTACATATTACAGTCAGTTTCCAGGGCTTAGCTAGAAAAAGAACCTTAGATCAATATTGGCTGCGAACTGTCCATCATAAGCGCTGCTGCTGGCGTGCGCCGATGGAGTCTCCTCAGGACCCGAAGAAGGATCGTCTGGACCCGAGGGTTCTTCTTCGGTGCATAAGGGATCTTCATCTTCAAACTGCCTGGTGGTGCTGCCGCACCCAATGCTCTCACTCATCCTAGAAGGTAGATACTAAACTTTTACGAAATTTCAAAAAATAGAAAATTTTCGATTCGTATGTATGTTTTTTGTTGTGCGATCTATCCGCCATTTGTGGATATGTATAATTATTTTTAATATGGTAGTGTGAGATATGGTATGGTATGGTAAGCTATTTTATTCTCTTAAGGTCTAAAAAACTTAATGTATAAAAATAGTAATAATCCTTAATAAAACACAAAAACTCTTTCGTGTACACGCATCCCACGATGAGACAGGAGCAACCCAATACTTTATTGTATTCCACAATATAAAAAATAGGTGTTATAGTAATAGGTACAGATCACTATGGACAGTAATAGGTATAGATCACTATGGACAGTAATAGGTACAGATCACTATGGACCCTGTTCGGCACAACAATAATAAAAACTATGAATGAGAGAGTACGATATTAGGTATTACAAACATATCCGTACCAGCCTCTAATGTTCCCACTGCAGGGTCACCGGCCTACTCTCGATAATTGAGAGTGAATGCGCTTATTACAAATATATGGTTTAATTTATTTACCCAAAGTAGCAGTAGCACAGCTGCCAAGTTCGTCCAGAGAAATACTGCCATCACGCAATGCGACAGTCTCTTCATACTTCAGTAGATCTGACACGTATTTTGGTTGACCACTTAACATCAGGTGGGCCGAAGCTCGATTCGTCACATTTATTGCATAAAAATATGTTTATAATCTTACCCAGTAGAAGTGAAGGAGATGCCCTTATCGAGGCAGTACTTGTGGTGATCTCCTCGCAACTTGCTTAGCAGCCGACTAAGGCGCGACCGCCCGCCTCCCTCCATCTATGGCTTTAAAGCTATCTGAAAAATAAGGAAACGACATTCGCTTCTATCTTCTTGTACCTCTGTGGCTCACTCTGGTTTCGTTTTCAAGCCGAAGGCCTCCGAAATGGCCCGAACAGACAGTTCAAATGCCACTAAACGGTCACCCATCTAATGTATTTCGATCCTATAATCTCAATATTTTAAGTTTAGTAGGCAGCAAGTATCCAGTAGAACTGTTATAGGTTCGACCTTAAATGTAAGTACTGCCGTCGTTCCCTTCTGCCGCCTTTTTTTTATATTAATTCGGCTAATTTGAGACAGCGTCATCTAGATACAAAGTATAACTTGTACCAGACTAGAACCATATTGCTGATGGAATTCACTACTGTAATTTTTTGTTTGTAAATACATAGACTAAAATTCCAGTGAGAATCAAACCCACGATAGAGGGCAAAGCTACCTGATGACAACAGATAATTTTGGGAGTTGGGATGGGACGAAGTTCGCTGCAAAAGCTTTTGTCTCTTACAAAAAAACAGAAAGAGAAAACAATGTTTTTACATTTTACAACTCCAGAATAGCAGACATACATTTATGCACAAAAGTATTGTAAAGTACGTAGTTTGTACTAATCTTGGTACGAATTTCCCGGTAGTTACTATTTGAATAATTATCCAGTTTTCAATATTTTCTCAGTATAGGAGTACGCGTATTTTTGTTTCGTTGTTCATTATATTGTTTTATCTTACAATTCCCACATATTGGATTTCGATTTTTTTGTGGGTCACAGTCCAATTGTTTTGAGTTATTGACACAGCCCATGACAATTCATTATTGAATGTCAGTTATCAACCAAGTCCAGTTTTTGACATTATATGTGGTCGAACGTCGCAATCGCCGCGGTTGAATTAATAGTCATTTGTTTTTTTTTTTAATTTTTGGCTTCTGGGGAGTCATTTGCTTGTGTTCCAATACTAATATTTGTTATCTGTGCTTGTTACACTTCGACATTCAAGGGCGTAGTGTCATCTATAATACAAAATTTTGCCGTTGCATATCTAGGTACCTACCTCCTTCGTCCAATAAAATTACTCGTGTCTTGGGGTATTGAAAAATCTATGAATTCTATGCTATAAATAATTAAATGTTTCAAATGCACTAAGGGTATCTTACGTTAGATAACTCTGTGCATATAACGTTTATTCTACGGGAATAATCCACATAAACCTGCTTTACAATATAAAAGTTATCATTGACCCGTGACTTTAACCAGCACTGAACAGTGAACACTAGACAATTAGTCTAGTGTTAGTTAGGTTGAAATAGGTTCAACGATCCAGTCTCACTGGTTTGAAACACTGAATCCGTATGGATCTGTCTTGATGCACTTGACGTGAAAAAACGAAGTCTTTATCTACCTTGTAAAGAAAAATAAAACAACATATTACATTTTCTGAATTGTAATTCGTATAAAAATACAATTATAATTATCAATATACATAATCGCGATTGCCAGCGAAGGCGTACAAATAGTTTTCAATAAAATACAATAATTGCAAAACATCAAATGCGATTAAGTACAACATTATAATATGTGAAGATACAAGTCAGTCCTTGTTAAAATTACTTAAATTCACAATACATGCAGTCTCAGATAGAGGAATATCAAACGTATTGTATTTTATTGTTATTTCATGAATGGTGCAAATTTAAGATATTCTCTGTTGTAAGTAATAAATCTAAAGTCGAACGAGCTAACGGCTCACTTTATGTAAAGTTGCGTTGCGATGCGCCCGTCACGGAGACGGGAGTTGTAATGTTTCATGCACCTGTAATTTCATCTGCAGTCCTCGTTGTGACTTTGGAAGTTATCCAAATGGCCTGTGTCATGAAGTTAGTTAGACTTGCTTACTGATAAGCAACAATCTTCAGTATTAAGGCTCCAAAAGGTAGTATTTTTTACCTTTCGTAATTTACACATTGCATTTTGATATTCCATTCATAATTGAAGTTCAGAAAAACCCCAAGAAATTGCCAGTTCAAAAAATAACAACAAAATACAATAAAACGCTAAATAATTACTTGAAAGGTGAAAACGACACAACTGTGACAAAGTCTAGATAGTTTGGCTGCGTCTGCCGACGAAACAAACCAAGATAGGTATAAAAAAAAAACTACGCTAAGATTATATTAAACAAAATCCGAGAGGAAAAGAACCATCTGCTTACAAGCAACCGCTAGGACCAGAGACCCGAGTTCATTGGTTTACTTAAGATATGAAAAACGATCAAGAAAATTGAATATAAACAATTCCATTTCAATTACACACTATTAAAAAAAACCTAAGAAACTCACGGACATAATTCCAAACGATCTCACGTGGTTAGAAAGGTCACAATTTCTTTAGTTTTCCGTTTATGTTAACAAATGCATTAGCCACGTCACGTGGTTCAACGTTAAGGTGATCGAAACTGAATTGAGACCGAGTGTAAACTAAAAGCGAACCAAAGACCCCCGAGTCCTAACACAATGACTAAACGAACTAGCTTCTAGCTTCAACAAAGGCACAAACTCCACTAAAAGCTGGGCGACTCGGCGCGGTACATGTGCAGCACTTTTAAAGTAACGTAAAGGATAGCGTACCAAAGGCGAAGCGATGGCGAATGAAACGCACGGTCAAGTTCGAAAGAACGTCGCAGTAATAGCTTAAGTACGTCTTCGGTACGCTTTCCGTTTAACCAGAAACATGTATCAGCAATCAATCGAATGTTCATAATGGAATGGCGAGTTTTGTAATTTCAAAGGACCAACGAAAAGTCATGTATATAATCTACGTATTTAATTATTCAAATTGTATTGTAATCAAAATTTGCGCCATTTCTACGAGATCTCAATAATAATTTTAGAAGGCAAACATAATGGAAACGACGACCTTGAGAGATAATTCTTGGGCGCGCCATGAATAATTCAATGCTATCAAAACATCCTTATTTGTCAGTCCGAATAAAATTTGGTATTAGAATTATGATAAACATCACTGGAAATTAACTTCCCAAAACATCACATGGATAGAGAAATTTGGCAGTCCACGAGCAGGATAACGTTGACCTGTTCCCACACAAATTTTGTCCAGAACCGATGTCCTGGCCAGTACTAAGAAAAGAAGCAAACGCTCTAAAAAGAAACCTAAAGAATACGCGCCGAGCACCCGCCAAATAAACCTAACTGGTCCCAGCGTCAAGCGGCCAGGTCTACCAGAGCCCTGATGAGAATCCACCGGGAGGCACGCGGACGCGCTTAGGCGGCTCCACGTTGGCTGGCTGGCTTTCAGGCTTGGCCGGTGCCGGTGCCGGTGCCTCGTTCACCGGGCTGTCGACCTTGGCCTCGGGAACTGCCTTCGGCTCCGGGGCTTCGGGAGTGGAGTCGGGCGCGGAAGGCTGGTCGGGAGTCGCGTTGCCGTTCTGTTTCTGCGCCGGTTCGGGGACATTTCTCGGCTTCTGTGGCTCGTCCCCTTGACCTGGAATTGTCAAATATACTATTGATATACACTCATATCCCAGCTTCAGACTTCCTTTGTCGCAGGTGGCATGGGCAGATAACTGGACGCGTTTGAACCTTCGCAGGGTTACTCTCAGCAGTCTGATAAATATACGCACCTAAGTGTTCATCAGCAAAGGCTCACAGAAAGGCTGTATTTAAATAACATACACCATAATAAACTGGTAAATAAAGTACACTCTCAATTCCGCCGAGACTAGAAAAAAGGAATGACAGTAAAAATAGCTTATGTTAGAAAGAGAAGCACAGTTGCGTCGTCCTGGTCTCGCTCGAATTGACAGATCACTCTTTTTGTACTGTGTATGGATGTGAGACAGTATACTTCTCATGACACTCACCGATGGAGCTGGGCTGCTGTCCGGCGGCGTAGCCCTGGCGGCGGCCGCGGTTCTGCTCGGGCTCCGGCGCGCCGAAGATGTCCGTGTGGCCGCCACCCGGGGGACGCAGCACCCGGCTAGAGTTGCGGGCGCCGTCGCCGGCCAGCCCGATGGTGAATTCAGTAGACGTCATACTCATTAATATTCCGGGAGTGCTGCATAGAAACGGATTATTAGATTTTTATGTATTGCTAAGTGCGGTAGGTCTGTCTATTCTACCTTATTTTGGAAGGTAGCGGGCTAATAAATGGGCTTTGATAAATCCGGATAAGCAGATGGCGCAACTTCCAAGTTTTGGTTTATGTCATGCCGGTTTCCTCCAGATGTTTTATTTCTTTCAACGAATACGCGGAGTATTGGTTGGTGAGGATATTTGCATACTCTGCATTTTTATTCACAGCAATCAAAACAGCTGCAATCACACATGTCACATCGTAAGGACCGCTTTAAAGTCTCTTGGCCCGTTACATGACAAAAATCAATAAACCTTATCTGTACATCTCTTTAATAAAACTCATAATCTAAATGTGTGAGTTATATGAATGATAAATGAAATTGTTATATGAGCTCCATACGAAAAACCACACAAATAGCGACAGTTTGGAGACAGTACATTATTTCACAGACAGCGAATCAGAAACGAAGTAATAGCAGACGTGAAACAAGAATAATAAAGCCACGTCTATGTCGAAAGTAGAAATAATCCCAATGATACGCTTCTGATTAGCTGTTGGTTTCGAAAAGAAAAACTGTAAGACGGTGGTTACACGCAAAAGTTCAGCCAGTTAGCTCTAGAATAAGACTTGTTTTACGCAAAATTAATTATGTAAACCACAGTGGTTGCATAAGTGTCAATGTAGACTAGAACAACACAGACTGAAATGAAGCGAGACGAAAAATGTATAAAAAAAAAGATGAAAGTAGTGTGAAACGAGAGAAAGACAGTTATAGGTACAGAATGTGAGAAATAGCGCAAGAGAAATTACCTATTGAGTTAAGTTATCGAGCAACAAGCTACCAAATTTATTTAACCGAAGTTAAAAAGTCAACGTGTTAATATAGATATACATCTTTCACAAATGTCTTCCATATATGCACAATACAATTCAACGAAGCGTACGGTATTCTAAATGGAAGAAACCCACAAGTTTTTACAAAAAAAGTGACACATTGCCAGATGGGACCGTTCGTTTGCCCGCCAGATGGCGAGCGAACATCCTTTGGAAACAACGATATCGTATTATAAATTTGTGATACACACTATCAAACCATTCTTTATTCTTGAAAGCTTCTCAGAAACTTCCATTTTAGGCGCTTTGTGTTAAAATAAATATAAGGCTGTCAATTCAGGCTCCGATATTACATTTCGAAAGCAGAAGATGCAGTCACGTAATTCGAAAAAGTGAATACAATTCATTTATAAATCTCTGTAAAGTAGTTTGTAAATTAAACTCTATCCACAGTATATATCGGTTTGATTCACAATATAATTACAATGGCGTAGAAAGCTCATTACCATTTCAATAGTTCACACACACATCCTGTCCAACTCCGACAACAGAACAATGTGTGACGCCACAATAACCGAGCCATTAGATATAATATTTAGACAAGAGCCATTGTAAACTTATAATAAAGGCGTCTTGAATGCATGATTCAATGAGCTCAACATTCAAAATTAATAAATTTAAAACCCCGACTGATTTAACTGAGCTAAGATTTGTTCCGAATTTATCAGCTTCTAATAAAAACCGCATCGAAATATTCCGTCCGGAGCTAAGACGCCGCAGATAGATATAGGGATCAAGACGCGTCAAAATATGATCTCTGACCGACTACGATTCCCATTAAAAGGATATTGATATCATAAACAGAGGACGTACGCAAACTCCACGAAAGGCCTAAGAAACATTAAGTGTGATGACTTGGATGGACCAATAACTTGACCAATAACAAAAGATAGCTACGTAGTCTTTGTGCAATTCTATAGGCGGTCTGCTTCAGCAATTGAGAAAGCTACACAGCAGGTGCTGCCAACTTCAGGCCACGTAACTTGGCCAGGTTGTTCACATCTTGTGTAACACCAAGCGCGATCAATAGAGACTTGGCTCGGCCCACGGTACCTAGTCCGTGACCTGGATAAAACGAGCCTTATCCTGCGCTCAGGCTGTGGGCTGCATTTTAGGCAATCGCGGTAAATTAAATTCGTAGTAGCGCTGCTGAAACTGTTTTAGGCCGTTATATAAATGTCACAATAATCTATTTAGAGATGAAAACGTCTCGTTACCTGTTCACTTAAATCTATCCTTCAAACAACCTAACGCAGGCGGCAGAAGTCGATGTACTTCTTATCTATAGAAATAACTAAAATCAAAGTGTTTATTTGTGATGTCAATAAACAGCTTTTTACCAAATGCATTTGAAAGGATGTATATACGGTACCTCAACAAAAAAAAACACAATTTTTATGATTTCATTTTGTCAATAAAAAATATTTTCCACCCAGACGAAGCCGCGGGAAACAGCTAATCAACAATAAGTGTTATTTATTAAACTTCATAAAAAAAGCAATTTTAGTTAGGTCTGAAGATAATGTGTTGTATGAATTACTACTTCGCATCGAATGCGTCAGAAGAGCCAATTTCAGCGTGAGAGTTATCAATTTGACTCACGTACAATAAGCGACTAGTCATGAATTTCTCATTAGCTTGTGACTAATCAAATTTTTCAGTCTAGGCTGATATCAAGAAAAGATACGGCAAATATAATACAGAAAACATTGCGGAAGGAAACTGATAAGACCTATAAACAACTGTATGCAGTGCTTACTAAACCGGGACATTAGATACTTCTTGGCATCCTAACTAGGACATTGAATTGATTTTACTTTCTGGTAAAAATTAGATCTAGCACAATGCTGTAAAACACGCTAGTTTGCTTTTTAACAGACTTATAAAAAAGTTCTCATTGATAGCATGTTTTTTCTTGTATTTTTCTTGTGCAATATCTCAAATCTAAATTAATTTTGATGATTCATTTCTTATTTGATAAAGGTTTCCTCCAAAGAGGCCCCATATTTTCTTAGCCTTAGTAACTTATATTTTTTTCTAACTAGCAAACACAATACGCTCTCTTAGCCGAAGTCTACTCGCCGAAGCTTCTTAGTCACCAGTTGGTATGCTCCACCAGAACTATTTACGTAAAACGATACAATATCTACAACGCACTTCTACAGTTTGCAATGCAAGTTCAGAGCTTCTCCAATCCTTGAGAAAGTGATGTCACCAAATGTATTCCTGGCGTACGCAAAAAGGAAGTTCTGAATTCCACGATCAATGGTCTTTGTGGTAGTCGTGAGTCACTGTCTTCGAAACAAATTACGACAAAACGACTATATTGACTGAAGTAATAAGATGTTGATCTCGCTTCACGACGGGGCAATAACGTGGTGCAAGCTGGCTTGTGGTATTAGAACTAGGCGCTAAGAAGATACCACAATATTTGCATAAGAAGCTTACTCAGACTAAACTTAATCTAGTTCGAAATTTGTAACTGAATTCAATAAAATGGTGCTCATTTTGGATATACGTTTTTTTTATATATTGGCGATAGACCTTCGCTTGTCCTCAAATTCACCTGATGTTGAGTGATGATGAGGTCGATGATGGAGGTCTAGAAGTTACAATTTACCCTGACTTGAAGATGCCCAGGTTGTATTTATGTTTTATTGTTGTTTGATACGCGATACCTTCGCCCACAGAAATTTCATGGAATAGTTTCTCCCTAAAGGGCTGAAAATTACTTTGGGGGTGAAATTATTGAAGTTGGTTTATTCAAATCAGTTTACGTCAATACACAATACATACACAAATAAACATCAGACGGAACCTTGTGCATTTCAATTTAAAGTTTACTTATTCTTAGATTAAAGTACGAAATGTTTACATAGCTTTACATCGGTAGCTTTAAAAGAACAAGATACATGGGTACCGAGCGGTACCTAGTAATATGAATTACTCGGTTCAAAAATCAAATTACATTTAAGCATACTTTAGAGCTGCGTGCAATACAAGATTAAACATTTGAACAACAATATTATAATTGCACTCCTGATTAAATGTACACTACGATAATTTCCTCCAATATCATCGATTCAGACCAACCATATTAGGTTATCAACGCTAATATCGTTGCAAATGTCTTATATCGACGTACCAAGGTCGAAATTGCCAGACCGTGACCATCTAAGGATTAGTGTCGGTCATTCGATCGGCCCTTCCTTGTCTGAATCAATATAAATGCAAACACGGCCGCATGGAATGCAAGACGGTGATTCCAACAAACATACGCAGAAACTAGTTCTAATCTGTGTCTAGACCTGTTTAGGTCTTCGTAGTTTAAAAGGCTTCTGTGGAACGTTTATAAAGAGTTAATAGGAGAGAATAATTAGGTTTTAGGAGCATTGATGTGTCACTACTAGAACTACTGTTCATAATATAGTTACTCTACCGATATTAGTTGATCTTCGTTCACAGGTGCATTTTTTATGAACGGCTCATAAAACGGAGTATCCAGAAGTAGAGAAGAAAAGCTTCAAAAAGAGGAGGTTCTTAATTCAGGTGTCCTTTTTTTGTAAGCTATTTACGCTATCAAGTGAATGGTTTTGGATGATTCTTTTTATATTTGATTGTATGGGACCTCCGAAGTGGTATGGGATATTGAAGATGGTTCATTCGATTTTTAAATCAGTCAGTTTTAGCATTCAAAACTATAGACAATTTGGAGTGCTATATAGTTAGAAATTCAACGTTTTACAAGCCCTTACCTATCGAAGGAGGCGGCGAGTTTACTCTCCGAATCGGTTTATTATATGCTTGGCTTGATGACTAAGATATTTCAACATCCACTGAGCCAGTTTAATCTAGCCGGCTGATCTCAAAGCAAGACTTATAAACAAGACTAAGGCTCAATAAACATTATAAGTATTATGTTAACAATTTTTATTAGCTTTTATGGTTTCGTACTTATTAAAAATTCTAATGAAAAACTTATATCGCTGGCAGAAACCGGTGCACGAATGCAATTTTTTGATTTTCATCTTACTCTTAGTTCAGTTCAAAATATTCTATCTATCTTTAGAACATCTCACGACTGTCCTTCTATTTATATATTACCCGCTCGACTTGGTTTATGAATGAAGAAAATAAGAAACGCGTTCAAAAAATAAATAAGTATGTATTTTCTTTCAAACAAACTTACAACAAAAGAAAACCGCCGAATCGGTCGATGACTAGAAATTTTTCATTTTCATTTGAATGATTTTAAATTGGGCTAAATATAAGGCAAAAGTTGTGATATTGAACATAATTTGGCTGCAATTAGGTACTGTATTGGAAGAAGGCAAGTTGCAGTTGTATGCAGTGTAGTACTCGCTGAGTGAGCCTTTGGGGCTGCAATAGCCGGAGCAATAAACTTATCAGAAAACACGAATAAAAGCCTGATTCTATAAGATTCGAAAAACTTTTCAAAAAGAGTTACTGAAAGGATCTAGAAATGGATAGAGAAACATTGGACTATAGCGTTAAATACAGCAAACGACGCGGGCTGAACTTGCATGAGGCCGACGCAAGACCCGTTGGTGTAGCACACAGAGATACCTATACTCGGCAGTGGGCGAAGTCAGATAAAATACCAATTTTTAACAAATAATACAAAGATAGCACTTTGCATGTTGAGTTATAGCACATCGCGTACAAGCACGTAAGCCATTCCATGCGTTTTCCACGTAAACATTAAAAAACAGTAATTCACGGGCTCACGAAACATCCTCGTTGGGGCTGCCTGACATGCAAGCTACTCACGGCATTGGGAATACTGGGAAAGGCCATTATTTATTCTGTGGGAATACCCCAAGTTCGATGACTACAATTAGGGGACAAATTGGTCGGAAATGACAAGCTTCGTTGCAAAGTATTTTATGGGGATCATAAAAGAAACTCCTTATTACGGGCCGAATGGTTTAGGGGGGGGCGCTCGGAAAATTATATTTTACAGACTTTCTACTTAGGTCGATAATAAACCCTGCCTCAGAAGGAGGCACGGAATATTTCATGAATATTATATTGTCGTTGATGCCACAAATGCTTCGTCAGGCGATGCGTGACAAAATAGTCAATGTTATTGTAATACAAAATATATAGATAGGTATTTATAAATTAATAGTCTATAGTTTTTTGAGTTTGTGTAGTATCAATATTTTTCGTGGTAGTACTTGTTGTCGTTGACAAGATCAAAGGCTATCTCAATACCGGCCATTTTGTAAAGTCTTTCAATCGTTTCACTATGAGAAATCTTGCAGAAAAGAGTCCTCAAAAGTCAAAATAAAAAGAAGCAGTAAAATATCAAAATAATAAAATTGATTGTCGGACATAATGCGAACAGAATATAATATCAACGTATGACGTAAACGAAAGGCATTCAATGCCCCGGGCAAGCAATTTGTGTGATGAACATGAAGTTTGTTCTCAATAACAAAGCCGCTGAGATAACGAGGTATTGGGCGTTCGTAAATAAAATCATACTGAACAAAGAAGTTTGTTTGTTTCGTTAAATGTTTTGTTTTTTTGTTAGTGTGTCACAAGCGACACAGTCAATACTAATGTATTAGGTTGGTAAGCGTTTGTTTGTTTTGCTTATCATTCCGTGGTATCAACGTGTAGTGAGCAGACAGGCGATATCGATCGCACGGGTTGTTTGATGTTTTGTATGACAGACGCGTACAGTTTCGGAACCAAGTGTCTACTTGGGAAGTTGTGTATATACATATACCACAATATTGTTGTTCATATATTTAACAAAACCATAATGCGGCTATAGTTGATTGGTTATAATTAAAAGATTTGTTTACATTAATACAGGTGACCGAATTAAATATCGAAAAAATACGATTTCAATACTATTTTTTCATCCCTTACTTCCGCCCTAAGAGGCGACAGCCTGCCATTTTAAAAAAGAAACATTCAAATCGGTATACAACGGGCAAAGAAAAGCATTTTAACACGGACGGGACCATTAAATTAACCCCTTAGATTTTAGTATGTACTTTGCATTTCTATACATGTTTGTTAAAAGACCAGCCTAATACAGTCTGCAGTAATAGGATTACACAATTAAATTATTTTCATTTTCACCGTAAAAGTTTTCTTCAAATAATCAACGATTCCAAACTAAAATCGCAATTTTAATAAAAGATACATACGTCGATGTAACGTAACACCCCGTATAATTCGAGGGTGCTCGCTCGTTTCCAAGTAAAGGGGTGCGTTAGAGCCTCCCCTAGCACACACTCAGGATACTTACGATTAGATTTATGTACCTACATGTATGTACATTTACCGGCTAGTCTAGAGGTCAATGTTTCATGTCGATGCGTCATAGAGTTCAGCAGATACGCGTAAAGGTCGAATGCTCATATATACGTCTACCATAGACTTCTCTACCAATAGAACTGCAAATTAAACACGAGTGACTGGTGAAATGGTATTGAAGATCTATAATGAAAAATCTAAATCTATAAGTTTCATATTTTTCGGTTTTAATGACTAATAACTTGTACAATGTACAAAGAGATGGTAAAAATATAAGGGTTTTAACATGTCTATTGCGGACTTGCCGAATGTTCCTGACGCTGAGCTGGAGATTAGATAACAGGCTCATTGACGGTTACTAGGAAATGCATATGTCCTAAGGACAAAATTAAACCAACTGGTAATATTTAGAACAAAATTAGGCAAAAATTTTTGTTGTATGTAATAATGTGGGTACTTTACTTGCCAAACCTTCTTGTCTATTAAATAAGGCAGGTTAAGTAGGGTAGATTTACTTTTTGTAATACGATTGATTCAGTCTTGTTATGCTACTTAGCACAATAGATTCTTTGCAATATTATGTAATTTTATTGAACATAACAATTTTTAATTTAATTTTTTAATTTGAATAATGCGCCTCAAATTTGTCACACTAATATTATAATCTGTTATAATAGTTTTTTATACTCATTTTATTTAAATTGAAGGTAGCCCGATAACACCGTGGGGCGCGTGGGGCAACCACAGTAATTTTATGAGGATATTCATTTCTAAATTATAGTGTTTACTCAGTTGAGGAACACATAAATCTATTATTAGTGTACCAATTCTTTTTGTTATTGCAACTTTATCCCTCAGTGAATCAGTTTAGAGGTTTGACCTAATGTATGACTATGAACGACTAGGCTTAGTTTTTACCTACTGAGTGTGATCTGTGCCAATTAATGGAGTGTACATATTTTTTTGCTTTGAGTAGTTCTAATTATATTAATTAAAATCATTAACAATAAAAGATCAACTAATCAAAGATAGAATATTGCCCAAGACTGGTTAGATCCCTAAGTTCTATATTTAAAAAAGATATTAATCAGCTTGGCAAGGAAATTTTATTTATAATATATTCATTGTACCTTATCTATTATAATAAATGGTGGAATGTAAACGCAACATTGAATGTTTCAGATAATATTGCGTGTACCGTTTTATCACATAGTTAAGTTCATTGTACTGACAAAATGATACCATTTTGTACATTTCATGAAACAGGGCACTATTTTTATCATGTGTATTTTTCTTGTTGATCGAAAATGACATCATAAAATGTGCAAGGATTAAGATTGTTTATATGCAGGATTCAGTACTTTCAATCTATAACAAGAAATATATTAAATTGTTTCTAATGTCAAAACAGCTACTAACATTTACTATAATATAACCACTACTGTGTTTTCTTATCAACAAAGAGACAGACAGACAAAAATTTAAAAAAAATTATAATTATGTGATATGCATTTTTATGATATACTACTGAGATTTATTTTATTTGTTTTGTATCATAAAACCCTATTCTAAATACTGCATAAAACTATGCAAAGTTAACATCAGTCAAGTAACAAAACTCAAAGTACTCATCAGACTTGATAAGGCCCGGAACAGTCATCTGGAAGTATGCAATACAACACGGTAATTTCCATCTTTTATAGCAAGATCCTGAAGGCCTATCCATTATATAAGTATTTAATATCCCTTTGTATCTTCATCTATTATTAATGGTTGTATTGTCTATCACTCTTCATGGTTCAATCGGCTTGTCCTTGAAAAGGTTGATGTAATTGAATGTTGGTTCAAATTGGTATACTTGCGATTGAAACCAAAATTATATTTATCTATTGTTTTACATTGTTAAACATTAAGATTCTACGGTGCTTGTTGGAGCCCTAGTTTACAGACTTCAGTGTGGTTTAGACGCCAAAATTCAACAAGGGTCCTCAACTCGGTTGTATGTTTTTTCTGTATGTTTGTTACACAACTTCTTCCCCAAGTGCATATCAATTGAAATGATTATTTTTCAATTTGATAGGATGTACTTCTGAGGTCATCAAAATAAATTTCATGAAGAACGCATGTGTTTAGTGATGACAGTATTGACATTGAGTTATTACATTTATTATTTTAAGTAATTTTTTTTATTGATTATTATGATATAATTTCAAAGGAGCAGCGTGTTGCTAGTGGTCTGTTTTTTTATTTAATGGCAAGATTTCATCATTCAATTAATGGAAGTTTACATGATAAATGCTGATAGTTAAGATACATCAGAAGAACTCATTAATGTGCAGTAAATTAATCTTTATAATTATGTATTATGAAAATTGCAAGAGTATTAAATTAATTAGCATGGTATCCAGTTGAACATCTGAGGCTTGAGAACAGAGAATGTGCTGGACTTTTTGATTCAATTTGGCAATGAGGTCTGATCATGGACATGTAAAAATATCCACTTGAAGATTGTATGAGAATGGATATTTTACTTATGATACCCGATATTTGAAGAGTAATATTTACCGAATTACTAATGGGTGGCAACAACTACACGGTCCGGAATTCCATTAATGCAACTTAATTAGAACGAAGAGATCCAAGCACTTATATCGGGCTCCAAGTATGCTACCATTACCGGTAATAAAATACCATGCAGTGAAATCTCGTAATTACATAGTTATTTTAGAATTGTAACTGTATATCAAATGGGTCCGTACTGCGGTCAGGCCAACCATTCATGCGGTAAGCCTAACGGTGGTTTTTTGTCCGACAATAACGCATGGATCGATCTGGTTATATCCGATATAAGGCGTCCGTTATACAAAGAATACGCCATGAAGGTTGGAATGCTTAATATCGGCGACAGGAGCTTCGTCCTACGACTAACAAAGCTCATTGACCTCAGAAAAATCTTCAAATATAACGGCCTGAGGAACGTTGCCATGGCCGGCATCACTTTTTTTTTGGAAAGGTTGATTTACTTACCGTAAAGCACCACTTGCAGTTCCAGAGAAAACTAAAGCACTTTTTTCAAAGAAGATAGCGGATGGATGAAAGTTAAACTTTGAAAGGCGAATTCCGATGCAATGAAGAAGATTACTCACCACCGATCGCTTTTTCGTTTTGACGGAATGAGAATGATATAAAAGGAAGGCAATTACTTTGACAGCGGGTAGGCAATGTTGCCATCATAAGTTTTAAAATATCTACTAAAATCTTTACTGCCTATTTTGTGTCAAAACAGAATCAAGAATATTTTTTCTTTTTCAGTCGAATGAAAATAAAACGTCCTCATTGCGAATTTTTTATAATGTAAAATTACATTAGTGCTCACTAATACGTTTCCCCAAAATCTTAATTGTATGAGACTATTATTCACTAAAAAGATAACCTTTAAGCCGCTTAGACGATTTTTGGATAAGACTGTCGTTAGTAGAGAATTTTATTAACAGATTTTAGCATCGTCACGACTCAACATCGATTTGATACTATGAATACTTTCTGATAAGACTGTAACATTTCACGATGAACAAATGTGCTTCGGTGGCTTCTGCCACTGCATTATGGTAAATAGTTGGTTTAGATTACATTGAACCTATGTCTTAGTAATGAATAGTTAATAATGAAACTCAGAATGCAATTTTGTGATTGCAAAATTCAATTGATCTTTTTTGGAAATTTCGTAAGCTTTTTTAGCAAGCTTCCTGAAACTGCTACTAAGATCCAATTAAGTAAAATAACCTATGACATTACCATTTATTAATCGTATTGATGTTGTTATGGGCTTACCATCAGGCTGGCCTTCAGCTCGCCCCATCACTTCAATGTCATAAAAGAAACTTTTCCTTCATACGTAAGAGGTTGGTTTGCTTTATAGCAGTTTTTTATCCTTGTAATATTACCAAAACAGAATAAAATTAGATAAATAAAGCTGGCAATAAAAAACCGACCAAAACTAGTTTCCACTGGAATGTTCCGTTCAAAATGAGCTCCTGTGAAAATGTCTTGTGAATATTTCACATTTTCAGAAATACCATTAAATAAATTATGCCAATGATGACATTACTCGAAGATTAATCCACAGAAAAATATATTCACTTGCGTAAGTAAATATTATAATATATTTACTATATCAACTTTGAGTTCACAAAGTTGATATAGTATGTTGATAACTATTTCTGAACGAATACACAGATAGGGTTGTAAGTAATGTTCTCGGATAACGAGTTTAGTATTTTATCGATTATTGATAGATTAATAACGCACGATATAATTGATCTTGTCTAGGACATGATGTTGAAAGAAAACCACAAACTAATTTGAGTTTGTGGTCTTCTTCTTTCGTGTGAGTATGTGGCCAACTTTAGTTTCAGAGTTCACTAAACGGTGGTGCGCTCGTGTTGCTACGTTCCGGCGGAAGTTTATGGGTCCGATGAAATAACAGGCACTTGAGGCGTAACATATCCTTGTTTTAGAGTGACTGCTGCAACGCGAACGATTTGTTTCTTCTCATACTTTAGAGTTGTATTTTTGTTGTTTATACACACTTTACAGATATGAGCTTTCCAATTTATATGAAAATTTATTTTAACACCAAGGAACTTCGTTTCAGCAAGTTCTTTAAGTGTTTGTTTATAATACTATTACGCAACGATTCTATTTTGTAATTTTTAAATTGATTAAACATTGTCTTGTCTATGTTCCATAAAATATTAATTTGATGAACTAGTTATTTAAATTGTGTATTTCATTCTGGATTTCAGTTTAATTTTTTTTAGAAATTAAAACCAAATCATTCGAATATTATTTAATTATGTAAATTTTGAACCAAAACGTTCAAAATAACTAAGGCGTTTGCCGTACGCAAATGGCCTTGACATAATTATTTACGCGGAATTTTAGAAATAATCTTTATTCCATCGATATATATGTATACCCTTTTTTTTTTTTTTTTTTTCCGTGGGGAAATGCACTCGCATACCGCCCTGCCACGGGGAGACAGAGCGGTTATGTGGGACTAGACCCACTAAAACCCCACGATGTCCTCCTCTGCCGCTTAGTGGCGGGAACACGGGAACGTTATAACACACATCCGCGAACCCGCCGCGGCTGTCCGTTTCCGGACCCCCCTGCGTTGGCATCGGGTGCCACTCCTCTGTTTGCGACACGCCAGGACATATGGCGTGTCGCAACCACCTCGGGGACCAGGTCAGCGAAAGGGCGTCAGACGACCCCGTGTCTAGACGCCCTAGGTCCCCATGCGACGGGTCAGATATGTGGCCCCGTCGCCTGCCACTACGGCCGCAGAGGATAGGGAGAGCGGCGCCTCGCAATACCGACACTCCTCTTCCCCTGCGGCCCCACCGCGTCCGCCATCGAACGGTGGCGACCCCGTCGTGGCCGCGGTAGGTAGGGAGAGCGGCGCACCGTTATACCGGCACTCCTCTCCCACCGCGGCCCCTAACCTTCAGCTGCGATGCCTCCCATTCGACATCGCAGCCCGCCTCAGTTGCGGTGCCCCCCATAAGGCACCGCCACCTACAATGCCGCTCCTAGACGGCTTGGAGGCAAAGCCTAAAGGAGCGGCCCTCCCGGGTTCCTCTTAGCTTCACCGTGGGTGACCAGGCCACGGTTACTAAGCCCCCCCGCCCCGACAAGGCGGGAACCCACGGGGGGGATATATGTATACCCTACCCTACTTCGTTTTTTATTGCTTGTTACCAGAAAAGCACAAAAAGTATGACTTTTATACTATTTAGGTCTTATTCGTACCTTTGCCCAAGTTACGGAAATATTTTCAAATAAGTTATCAAAATCAAATTTATAATTTATTATATTATTATTAATTTATAATTGTCATATTTATTACAATAAAATACCGTTTGCAGCAGGTTCTTTAATGTCCAGTTCCTGTATTCCTGTAAAAACCGTTATCGTTTCACTAAGCTGATAAGGAAATGTATTTTTTTTTAATTTAAATTTTCTTTTAGCTTCCAGTTGTGCCAGTTGTCATCCATTTTTTCTTAGCATACCCGAAAGTACTTTCTAAACGTTTTTTTACATCAAAAACCTTTTCAAGCAATAAATTTATCGGACGTCGGACGTCTGGTTAACATAAATAGCTTTTATTCTAATAACGGATGTAATAATAGGTACAAAATAAATAAAGATTTTATGAGACTGAAATGCTTTGTTAAGGCGCAGCTAATAAAATTATTATTATCGAAAAGGTAGTACAGTAACAAACAATTTTTCTCTGTATATCTACCAGAAACTTGACGGATTGCTATTTAATCTGGGAACTTTTATTAGATAGAGCTTTTTCTGGATCTTTACCTTTCGTATCACTGAACAATACAATACCACATACGCATTATATCATCTGGCAACTGGCAACGCTAATTCATTGCTTGTTGTCTTGTCTGCTGTAGGTACAATTTCCATAAATTTTGTAAACCAAATTCTTAGCTATACTTAAATAAAATGGAATTCGACGCAATAGCAGATGAAATTCAAAAAGAGGGCACTGAAAATGCCCAAGCAGAAAAATCAACGGTATGTCTACAACTTTTCCGGCGATTATAAAAATAGATATCGATCGACTATCGGCGATTTTGTGTGAGACTTGTATTTCATGAGTTTTGTGTAAAATCATATTAGATTTCATGTAAGTTATATAGATATTGAAGTTCTTTCGTTTCCGATGTCAGTTTCGTGTAAGGAACTGCAAATAAATGGGAATTAAGTTAACCTAAAAGTTATTTGGCTTGGTTCCAATTATTGAGAATGTTTACTATTTCTGTACGAAAGCACGATTCAGGTAGTTTCTTCTTTTACCGTTGAAAATAAAACGATGCCAAGGTGCTCATAGTATCCGCGTTACATCATGCATTAAACTTTATTTGGCTACTAGGGGATGCTAAAGTTAAATATATTTAAATGTTCCCATGCTGCACTTCCATTTAGAGACCTAAGGTCTCAAATTTCCTACTCAAATTACTATTTCGATTCTGACTTTTTAGCCTAAAATATTTTTTTTATAATTAGTTTAATACCTATCACTACATTACTTTGAGAACTTTCTATTCTAGTACTCAAATCGAATTCTGACGTTTTTGTAAAACTCATGCATAATTTTCCAACAGGTAACACCTGCGGTTGCCCAAGCTCCGGACAAGAAGCCCCGCCGAGAGGACCGTACCCGTAAAGATGACAAGAACCTTGAACAGTTCACAAAAGCCGTCAATGCAGGATCCACTCCCGAGGAGAAACTCAGTATTGCCTCACAAAAATATGCACAAATGCTTGATGATAACAAGAAGATGCAGTTTTACATCAAACAGTCTGATAAGAGACATGCATTGATATTGAAAGAAAGAGAACATTTGCAATTGGAATTTAATAAGACTGTTCTATTGAAATCTAAGCTGGAGAATCTTTGCAGAGAGTTACAAAAGCAGAACAAGTCTATCAAGGTATGATACTAAAAATTAAAAATCTTATAGAGTGGCAGTGTCATTCATTTGTTTAGTTGCTTCCTGCTGTGACCCCATCGCAGTTTTGGAATGAGTTAGTCTCATAGTTTATTGTGAAATACTTTTTAAGCATATAGTCTATTATTTTACTCATTCCTATAATTCAATTGATTGCTTCATATCTAAGTTCATAACAAAGCAAACCTGCATTTGAAGTGAGATGTCCCAAGTTCAATCCCTAGCCAAGGCAAACACTTGTATATGGAGAGATTGTGCATCTTTGTTGCTTGCAAATCTTTGGTAGTGTAAGAAGAGTATATGGAGGAAAGCATATGTTATTTAAAAGTAAAAATCCCAGAAATTAAGATAAAAAATGGTAAATTGCATTGTTTATGTCATGGCTCAGGTGGTAGAAGCTCTGCCTTCTGCCCTGTAGGTTGCGGGTTTGATTTCTATCCGTTACAAACATTTGTGTGAAAAACATATAATGCAGTTGTTTCTTCTCAATCTGGGTATTAATATGTATTATATGTATGTATTTTACTATTACAATTATTGTATTAGTCATTAGGACGAGCTTTTGGAGCTCAGTTTGGACCAGTGCTGTTTAAAAATTTATTTATTTTTCAGGATGAGTCCATGCACAAGATCCGTGAAGAAGAGGAACGTCGCAAGGAGACTCAGGCTAAATTTCAAACAACCCTTGCGGAGATATCCACCCTCCTGCAGCAGAACAATGAGAAGAACACCAAGTTGAGGGATGATAACATCAGCATGACAGAGAAATTCAAGACGGTGGTGCAACAGTATCAGCTCCGAGAAGACCAGGTATTTAATATTAAGCAAAACTTGGTAGTAAAACTTGAGCTTAAAAATACAGGTAGGTATATGTTTTGTTTTAATTTTGAAAATTCAATGGTTAATGAAATTGTGGACTTCTATTACTAGAAACAATAAACATAAATAAATAAAATAATCCTAATGAACATTTCATACAGTGCCATGGTCCCTCACTAACCATAGCTTGTACTATCGGTTGGGAGCCATATTAATGATACAATTCTTATATACAATAGTACTTTTTTTTGTAAATCTCTCTAAAGCAAATTCACATCTGTTTTCATCTGTGTTTCTCTGCTAACTTCTTCTAAACCACACAACAGATTTTGATTTGGTTTTCACTATCATTTAGAGGTTTTATCTGGTACCACTGGGGCGACCGAGCTTCGCTCTATGCTATTATTTATATTCCTTTTTGTTTGATTTGTTCTTAATATAAATATAACTGATCAGTTTCTAATATAAATATTTCATGCCCTTCAGGTAGAAATACATTGGAACTGTGATTATGATAACAAAAACTTTGATAAATGTGTTTCGACAAATTAATTTTGGCTTTAACTTTGTATCATCATTGTTCTAGGTAGATAAAATGTCAAAGCAGATGGAACTTGAGACCCAGTTGAACGCAGCCAAGATGCAGAAGGCGAGCCTGGAGCACCAGGCGGAGAAGGAGCGGCTCATGGCTGAGATGGAACACCTGAAGCTGGCCCTCTTGGAGTACAGGACCAAAGTCAACGAGATGCAGTGCATGGAGACTGGTAACTAGGAATTTGAATAACAGCGCCATCTAGGGAAAATGTAACGAACTAAAACGAATATAACCTCACATTTTCAGGGATTCCGGGCTGCCCAAAAAATAACATTGATCACAAATCTGATTAGTATGAACACCTATAATACTGTTTGTTATATTTTTTCAGATTTACGTGCTCAGTTAGCTGTGTACACAGATAAGTACGACGAGTTCCAATCCGCGCTGATGAAGAGCAATCAAGTGTTTGGTGGCTTCAAGGAGCAGATGGAGAGGGTATGTGTTTTAGCTATGTTAGTCACTTGCGGATACATTTTGTGCCTAATTCATTGTTTTAGTGGTCGAAAACCATCTTTGCATAATGCCTTTCCAAACACAAGATTTCATCCATTAGCTAGAGCCTGAGATACATGAAAATATCTCAGGCTCTAGCTCTCTCTAGGCTCTCTAATAAATATAGTCTCATTTTCAAAATGAGACTAGCTAAATCATGGAAACTGACTGTAATATGACATATCTGTGTGCATGTAATCTGTAAGGAGCTCGTGTGACACGGCATACGCTCACAAATCTGTTTACTTGTGTGTCCAAACGATACTTTAGATCTAAAGGAACAAATAAGTTTGAGTCTGTCAAAAATACTACTAACTGAGACCTGAAATATTTGTTTGCAGATGTCGAAAACCATAAAGAAGCTGCAGAAGGAGTCGGCATCGTGGAAGCAACGCTGGGAGCGGTCCCAGAGCGCGCTGCTGGACATGTGCGGCGAGCGGCAGGCGAGCGACGCCAACATGCTCGCCGTGCAGAGGCAGCTCACGCAGATGCACAGCCTGTGCCGCACCCTGCAGGTAACCGTCGGAGATAACTCTGCGGGTAACCGTCGAACGTATCTCTGCGGGTAACCGTCGAACATAACTCTGCGGGTAACCGTCGGACATATCTCTGCGGGTAACCGTCGAACGTATCTCTGCGGGTAACCGTCGGACATAACTCTGCGGGTAATGTTGTGCTTTACCGTTGTGAGAGCGCACACATTTTGTCTTTCAGCGTCTGTACTATCGGTCAATCAAACATTTTTGTTGGATCCTAAAATATAACATAATTAGAGATAACATATAATATTCAGAATTCATATTAATCCGCAGAGTACGTTGATTGGATCTCTATAACTACAATAGCTGTTGGTTCTCCAATAAATAAAGAATGTCATGTCGTTTCAGGCGGAGCGTACGGTGCTGTTGGCCACCCTGAAGGAGAACAACATAGAGCGTCCTCCGCTGCCCACGCCCGCGCCCGCGCCCGCGCCCGAGCCCCCCGCGCCCGTGCACTCCGCCGCCTCCGACGCCAAGGTACGTACCTGGGGCACATGCTGAAGAGTAGTAACAAAATTCAAAATAAAAGTTCAAGACCGCCTTTTGAAGGGACAGATGAACCTATTTTTGTTGTAAAAGGGTTCCGCTTACAGTGTGGAATCCTAAAATCACCATTCTAATACTGTTATTTATCTGTACATATTCGAAATTATATATAACTAATCAAAGTTTTATCTATAGGTGGACGCTATGGCTGTGAACTGCGCGCAACTGAGGCAAAGTCTAGCCCATCTACAGAGCCAACTGAACGTCCTCACAACCCAACAAACACAACAAGTAGAAGAACCCGCCCCGCAAGAGAAACCAAAGAAATCCAAAAGCAAGAAGAACAAGGGAAAGAAATCAAAAGAGGAAACAACTGAAGAAACAGGCAACAATGACGGAAAAAGCGAAGATGTTGCATCAAATGCAGCCCAGAAAGTAGCTGAAACAAGCAATGACGCAAAACCGACAGAGAATGCTAAATCTGAGGCAGATATTGCTAAAATAGTGACAGACAATACTAAGACTGAGACTGACAATGTTACAACTGAATCAGACAATGCTGCAACTAAATCAGAGAATGCTACAACTAAATCAGACAATGCTACAGCTGAATCAGACAATGCTACAACTACATTAGATAATGCTACAACTAAATCAGACAATACTACAACTAAATCAGAAAATGCTACAACTAAATCAGAAAATGCTACAACTAAATCAGAAAATACTACAACTAAATCAGAAAATGCTATAACTAAATCAGATAATTCTATAACTGAATCAGACAATGCTTCAATTAAAACATACAATGCTGCAGCTGCACCAGACAATGAAGACAAAAGTGTAGATTTAGCCTTTGAAAAGGTTGACGTGAAAGTACTAGAGAGTCTAATGAACGCTATCAACATCGCCAATGTAAAACTTTGCGATTTACAAGTTGGCGACGATGATGTGACCATCGCAGAAGTATTGGAAGATTCACAAACAGAAATCAAACCAGAATCTCAAACAAATGAAATTGCAGGTAGTCCTAAAATTAAACAGGATGTCTTAGAAAGTCCGAAAAAGGAATCGCCTAAAGCTAATCCAAAAAAGACCAAGGGATCCTCCAAGGCTAGTTCAAAGAAAACTGAAAAGACGCCTGAGCTTTTAGCAGCATCTGAGTTGGTTGTGGCGGCGACCGATGCAGTCGTGAAAGCAACTGAAAGCATCAAGGCTGAAGGTGACGCAGCCGACTTACCAGAACTGGTCCCGATCTCGCCAGAAGCCAACGCCACGCCTGTAGGATTTCAGTGAACATCAATCAAGGTGACAGGACAAAATTAAGCGACAAACTTTAATCCAAAATAAGTCTTTACTCATCTAAATATAGGATGTGAAAGGATTATACCCAAATTATCGGGATCATAGGACAGTACATTTCTCTATTGACAAAAAATTATGTCTAATATCTTAAAATTGAGATGTGTAGGTTGAAGTGTAAAGTTTTGTCACCGGAAATATAAACACCATTTTTAAAATTAACGCAGAACTATAAATAGTGGAATTTTGTATTAAATGCAAATATTTTCACGTAGTCTTACCACCAGACGGTGTTGTTTTTAAGATGGAGGCTATTATTGATAATAAAATCTTGCTCTCCGTAAACTTTTGAAAGTGTGAGGTTAATAAACTTCTAGTAAAGAGACTGGGTGATTACAAGTGACATGTCCGTTTGCACTGAACAACGTTTGGCTTACGTTTGCAAAGATTTTGTTATGTGAAATTGTAAATAGTTTTGTATTTTGTTTGCTTTTCTGTGTTTTGATTGACCACCAGAAATTGACTACTTGCATGCACGTTATAAACTCAAGTGCTACGTAGTCAAAAAAAATTACATTTTTTTTTTATTTATGTAATTTCTTATTTATTATCTAGAAACGTCTCGAATATGTAACTTTCGTAAGTATCTGTCATGTCCTACCAGATACTTTAAAAAATTATAGCTTTTTCATATTTTCCTAAAAAAAATTTTTATTCATATAACGTGAATATCTGTTTGACCATGCATGCTTTATATGTTTCCTTTGTCTGTTTTTATTCTTACAAGACTTTAATATTATAAAATTTGGTACTTAAATGCTGATAAGTAACGTACCATTACAAACTCGGGTGAATTTTTTATACTAATATACTTAATCAAGAAATTTGGATATTTGTGCTTAATCGGCTTTGTGGATTTACCAAGTATTATGCTGTAATCGTATTACTGTAGTATTGTATTATATTATCTGTGGTATTGCTACTAATTTGTTCTCTAAGCTCATCGCGTTCTGACCACAAATTTAATAGTTGTATGTAAAGTAGTATTTTACAAATAATTTAAACCGACTCATATTTTTTTTGCATACTTTAATTTAAACGGCAGTAATAGTAATTTTTAATTAATACTTAAATTAGTAGGAGCCAATGAGCGGGCAGCATTGTGTTAGTAGTTTTTTTAAGCCATTTTTTTATTTAAGTCTGGTTCAGCAAGTTAGAATATAATACGTGTGATCTTATTTTTAAATTAATGTTTTTTGTTCGTAGACTGTTTTCTTTAATTGTGTTTTGGTTTTAATTCTTTCTGTCAGACAATTTTGAAGTCAATCTTGAAAACGACGCTTTTGATAGAAAAGTGTTGATGTTGAGTAGAATGGTAATGATGTGAGGCTTGTGTTGTTTTGACGAATGTTGAGTGGCCGGCCTTAGTTTTTTATGAATAAAATAATTGACTCCGGCCTTATTCGATGTGTTATAAAGGGAAAAAAAAAACAAAATATTATTTCTAGGGCTGTCACCACGCGTGTTTTACAGTAATTCGGATTTCAAATATGTATTTAACCAAATTTCGATTGGCCAAATTAAAATATCGATCGTGAAGTTGTTTCTGATAAATAAGTATTATATCATAATATAATAATAACAATAACAAGCAAGTAAGAAAATATTTTTTAAGTCATGCTTAATTCGAAGGGAAGACAACATTTAGGCACTTTAATGATACGCGTGAAAAAGTGAAGCAATTATTTGAATTTCAATAAGGTAAGCGAAGCCGCGGACTGGACTAGTCATATCATTAGCATTTACAAAATGTTCCTTACCCGCTGTCAGTGGTTGCCTAGCAACGCTTTGTTATTACATTTCGCATCGAATTTGGCGGGAGCATGATTTGTATATGATTTTGTAAATATTTGTGTATTTTGTAATTTTATAGGGTTTTTATCTGATCTGCCATCGAAAGTTCGTTTTGTAATGTAGGTATTTTCACGCATCATTTTATTGTACTGAAAATTGATAAAATTATCACTGTTTTTATACGTGGGAGAATAGATTGACATGAAAATGTGATGCGATATAATAAAAAAAAGGCTGGCTCAGTCCAGTAGCCTCTTCGTTTGGGCACGGTGTCTGTTATCTCGTATGAAACAGAACGTTACCGATTTAATTTTAATTTTAATTTTACATCACGGAAAATTGCTCTATTACCGAGAAATCCTGTTTCTTTGTCTAATACAGATCTATGCCTATCACTATTTAGTAAAAAGCTCTTATTGTGAGATTACAAACAGACACTACGATTAATTTCGACTGAAGATTCGACTGAAAATCAGTGTGAGGCTGAGTTGTAACCTATTTGCCAAACATATACCATTATTTAATTAACTTCAAAAATCTTGTTACTTGGACCATACCCTAATACCGACTGTTGTTTATGTATTGTATAGAATGTATACCTTTTTGTTGTTTATACCCTCTTTATATATATTTTTTTGGTGAATTAATTATTTTTCTGTCTTTCTAGTTATTTGTATAGATGAAACGGATTTCTCGTGTTGCTATGTCTATGTAACATAACATCGTACCCTCACGTTTCCTCACGAGCGGACTTTTCGGAGAATTGTTATTTTGTTGGTACAAAACTGTGTTTATAATAATAAAATAGATTTCTCGATTTATTATGGTTTCATTTTAGTACCAGGTTTATTGCTGATTAAACACATGACTACGAGATATTTCATTATGTGCCTGCACCATGTTCACAATATCTAAATAGAAATTAAAAAGTACTAGGCTTTTGTAAATATACAAATAAATTGTTTGTTTCAAAATTGCTGCTTGTTTCTTGTAATTATTCATCTAGGTTCATCGACTAGTACTATAGCCATGTCCTATATATTCCTTGCTTCTGAGGGCACGGTAAGCGCCTTATCACACTGGCGAGTTTCGAGCGAGTTCAAAGAGGCGGGCGCGCCGCGAGTTGGAAGCGAGTGCGTGGTGGACTTGCCGCGCGTATAGCGCCTTCAATGCCATTATACACTCGCGTTCAACAGTTTTGTACCCCGCTCCAGTTCAATCGTGTTTGAAACAGTTTGAACTCGCTCGAAACTCGCCAGTGTGATTAGTCATGTCGGCTTAAAAACGAATACTTACCGGAATTGGTCGACACGAAACGGGGTCCAGTCGGTCGCGTCCTTTGGTGAATACCCCCTTGAGGGTACTCACCTACGGACGTGAGCAACATGGTCCCCCCAAATTACTATGGGTCTTTGGTAAAGAATAATGACTAATTTAACGCTAGATGGTCCAAACTAATGGCAACTAAGTAGATGGCGCTTTGTGGAATGTTCATGAATATTTATTTATTCCTTACTAGCGACCCGCACGGGTGCTCGGCTTTTCTCTACTATAATATTCATGTATCACTACATAGTATAAAACAAAGTCGCTTTCTCTGTCCCTATATCCCTATGTATGCTTAAATCTTTAAAACTACGCAACGGATTTTGATGCGGTTTTTTTTAATAGATAGATTGATTCAAGAGGAAGGTTTATATGTATAAACCTTAGCACTAGCACTAGCAAGTCACCCCGGCTTCGCACGGGTAGTTTCTGATACGACACTGATACTTTACTAACCGTGCGAAGCCGGGGCGGGTCGCTAGTTCTACATATAATCCTATTTCTTGAATCACTATCTATTGCTGAAAACTACATTATAATATGTTGCGTTGTTTAATAGATCTAAGCGTACAAACAGCGGAGGCGACTTTTTTATACTATGTTAGGATATGGTAATATCTAAAAATTGAATGATATAAAGATTGTTCTTTATAGAAAACAAGGTAGGTATATCAAAGGTACATCGAAATTAAGAAGTAGGTACATTTTTAACGAAATAAATTCACTTTAATCTGACGCTGAATTTAGACTTTTTTACCCATTAATAGCACGATCGGTCTAGGCTTGTTTTCAGGCGTTAATTAGTTACGATCCCATTGCAAATAAAAATATTGACCAATTGTAACTATTGCAGAAAATTGGACTGTGTTTTTAGTTTGCGGAAATCATGCAGTTTGTTGGGGCCATGAATATAGCGGGCGCACGTGATTTGATCTGCCATTTTATATGGACTATACCTTGTTGGCTGCAGATGGCTTACGCGGCTTTTGGTGACAGCGGATGGTTTTACTCTGTCCTGATTGGATGACAAGAAAACCTCCGCAGGGGTTGGAAGTGATCTCGCCATTTATGAAGTGCAAGTTATTAATTTCTACCTATGATATTGCACATGTCATAACCACATGAAAATCCCAAAAATCTCATAACTCTTACTCATTTATTCCTTTAGATCTCAAGTAGCGTTTGGACTCATAAAATTTTACACTTTCATGTAAATATATTCATGAGAAAAAAACGGGTCACAGGTTTAAAAAAAAATGTTGTCTTTCCTATGATCGCCGCGCGTGAGTGCAAGATTACAAGCCGCTAGTTTCAAAGCCACCAAAGTAGATGCGTTCATCCATTCTAGACATTATCTAACCGCCAGTTATCGATTAGGAAAACACGATACAATACTATCACTAATTATGTAAAAATACTTCGAAATCTAGATGATTTATAGCAGGGTCTTTTTAATTTGGAATCTTGATTACGTATAGCATTTTTTCTCGTACACCTGAGTAGTTGGGTAAGTTTCTGTTGGGTTTTGGTCAATGCTAGCAACATTCGGTTACTTTTCAAAGGAGCCGGTTGCCACCATTACCATATTATCCAAGGTTTAAGGTCAATAAATAAACCAAAGCTGCAGTATTTCAAGCGATCTTACGGAACATCTGTTTCATAAAGAGCAGTCACGCGACCATCCACCGTGACGGTTACTACATCAACATTACTGTTACAACTCTTATTTCAACTGAACAAAGTCTATAATGTGCCTGCTACGAAGGGGGTTACAGACGTGACCAAAAACGCATTCATTTTTGTAAAAGTTTAATGTTTTATTTTATTGTAAAGATAGTCCAATTCTGAGCACGTTTCAGAAAGTATTTTTGTTAGTCTGTAAAATTGAGACGAATTGACGATAATTCAATAAAGAAAACCTGCGCAATTCCACCCCACGAATGCCTGAACCATTGTTGCATACTAGGAAATACGTTTTTATTTTGTTTTATACAATAATCGTTTCAAACACTTACTTTTTTTACTTAGAATTTTTGAAATAGGGACTTTATTCGGCTTCAACAAAAAGTGCCTAAAATCTATAGGCCTTTGTAGTAGGATATCGCTCATGAGCTATTATGAGTTCAGTTTTCATCTTGGAGCCCTTCAAATGTTATGCTCCGGACTTTCGATGATGATTTCAGTACTGGAATCGAAATCGAAAAAAGAAACGAATAAAGTCAACCTGATCCCAATTCCGAAAACTGGGGTCACACACAAGAACCAGCACCTACTTCTCGAATCATCATAAACAGCAAAACGACTAGAGTTCTCCCTTACCAAAGTAGCTGAAGACCTAAAGATATTTGGCGGCGGATCAGATAATATGCCAGTACCTTTCCAGATGAACTTGGCACTGATACTTTGGGTAGCTCTGCATCACGCGTTGGATCCTGAAATTCCTTTACGGAAGCGAGTAACAAAGATCTTTGGGGACCCCACAACGGTATAACAGAGAACTGGGTTTAGTTTGAGTGTACACATAATCCACGCAGTTCAGGAGCTCTTGATTAATAAGACATCGTCCATAGTTTTCGTGGGCTCCTTCCAACTGTTTTTTCTAGTTTCACCTCGTGTTAGAAAACGCAGCGAACACAAAAGACAAGTTGCACAAGGCAGAAAAAGCGAGCTACTATGGATGCTTTATTCAAATTAATATCTACTTGCTTTTATTACTTTTGCTAGCTGGTTTTACAATAACAATCAACTGTACCGCTGCACTGAGTCGCAGGTGGTATGGACACAATCTACATAAAACAAAACCCATTTTCATGGAAAAGGAAAATTGGAACGCTTGGATCTTAACCTTGACTTGAACCTGTTTCATGACTTTTCGCATTTAGCGATTTAAATTATTTTCCACTAATTATTCGTAGGTTGATTTTTGATTCGTGACTAAATATAATATTATACAATTTTTATGATGTTTGCGTAAACTAGACGTTTTTAAAAATTATATTACATCTTTTCTTTGGTATAAGTTTTATCCTGGTTACCGGATAATTTTATTGAAGAAAAGTGTTGGCCGAGATATTTGTGGGAAAACAATGGTGGCGATGAGTTCACAACTTGTCACATCTACAACACGTATGTTAATTGGCGACAGCGCAACGGAACCAACTCACCCCGCGCGACCCATCTGCATCTCTTGTTCGTGCAACATGTCCCGCTCATCTCGATTTGAGCTGTCATGGATGTAGCTTTTTCAATTAGGTACTTTATTTTCTTTCCTTCTTCCCTGTAGCCTATGCATTCTTTTATTCTATTAACAAGCTTGATTTTCTCAATGACTCGTTGGAATGCTTATTTAGTTTTTTAATCTGTTTTAACAGAGAGTCATCCATGGTATTCATGGAGTAGATTTTTCTTATATTCAAATAGAAATGTTGACTTTGAAGATTTTAATTTTAACCCATTTCTAAAAAAGAAAGAAGGCTTTGATTTTTTTTATCTTGTTTGCGATATATTTGCCAATTATGAGCCCATTTCTTTTGTTATTTGATAAGGTAGGTAGGTTCAAAATAGTTAAGGCAAAATTTCATGCCTTAGAATACGGGATGAAATTTTCCACACCTGGTAATCTGCCTCCAAGTAGTGGTGCACTCGCATTGCGATGTTGCGCAAAGGTGTGGGTGCCGGTTAAATTACATGCGCATGAGACGTAACATCTCCGACTTGGCTGACGGGCGCGACGAAGTGCGACTACTTCGATCGGGGAGGACCTAAGTCGTATTGCTGTTGTTATGGCCGGAGGCAACCACCTAACATTCCGTTAGTTTTATTGCATAAAAAAGTGACTTTTCACAACGTTACAAATAGGTACTTATCGAATAAAACAATTGTCCTTTCATCAGCCTCGGTTGATCAATAACTTTGTTATCAGCGAAACGACTTCCATCTGCCATAAAAAGAATTAACAAACGAGTGAATTGTATTAAATAAAATTGTCATTTGTTCGCATTATACGTAACAGCACGCACAATCACAAACATAACGCTAGGCCAAGGCCTTCGACATGGCCTTCTGTACTTTCCCTCAAAATTAACTTATACCTACCTACCCGCTTTACTTACCTAATCGGTTAAAATCTGCACGAGTTTCAATGCAAACAATACCACAGAATAATTAGTACAGATACAACACCCCGGACGAAGTTGGCACAAATATTACTGTAAAAGCGTACCTAAGTGTGTTTTTCAGGTTATCTCAAATCTTAATTATTCGAATGTATGATTTTTATCTATAGATTACCTAAAGAACTTGTTGAACTAATAATAAAAATAGGTTGACCTAAAAAGTCAAGTTTACAGTTTTGAGGTTAACCTATCTTTATTACAATAAGTTACATACAGTATGAGGAAAAAGGTGTGTATTTATTTTCCATTCATGTTCTGTATCATTATTACTCGTAACTTGGACATGTGGACAGCAAACTTCGGAAATAATTAAAGCAATATATAGATTGAAAACAGTGAAGCAGTAGCAGTAGTTTTGTTTTTAAGTTCTATTGCAACTTTTTGTCATAGTCACTATTTATAACCCCCGAAAAAGGGTGTTGTAAGTTTTGTAGTGTATCTGTGTGCCTGTCTGTAGCGTTTTAGCTCCCAAACGACCGATTTTGATGCGGTTTCTTGTGATTGAAAGCTGACGTAGTCGACATAGTTCTTAGCTATAATTTATAGCTGTTGAAGCGTTTGATGTTCGTTAGTAAAATATTGTACCATTACCCCAAGTACGCACTCGCACACGCACTCTTATGTTATGTCAGTTGAGTTGGCCAACAATGTTGTCATTGTTGTTGTTACATCATAGTATTCTTAAATATTTGGCAAATTTCTTTAATAAGAAGATCAAGTTTCGACAGCGTTCTTGTAGTATAGTATTATTATATCTGTGATTCTTGAAACTTTGACCATCAAAATGTAATATAACCGGACAATCAGGTCTGGTTGGTACCTTTCACTACCCTTTCAGGTTTTTGGGAAATTTCAATGAAGGTCAATGCTA
This sequence comes from Aplocera efformata, assembly GCA_921293045.1. Classification (NCBI taxonomy): domain Eukaryota; kingdom Metazoa; phylum Arthropoda; class Insecta; order Lepidoptera; family Geometridae; genus Aplocera; species Aplocera efformata. The sequence continues at coordinate 9,734,096 of OV121057.1, forward strand.
ATGACCTTCGGATATAAAATAAATAAGTAATAAAAATTTTAAAATTTTGTCTTAGTATACCAAAATATATTTTTGAACTCGCAATCTGATTGAGTTCAGTTCCTGTGACACGTTATATGCTCACGAATATGTGTAGGTACATGCATGTGTAAAATTTGACGTGTCCAAATGATACTTGAGATCTAAAGGAATAAATGAGTTTGACTTTGACTTTGACAAACACTATAGAAAAATAATGTCAAAATATGTTTTACTAGTTAACATTTGGTTTTGTCAAATTGGTATTGCTAGACCATCAGCAATACCATGATCAGGGAGGTATAAACATAGAAACTAGAAACTCTGTTTTCAGACAGTACAATGTTCTTTATCTCTATATCTTTACTTGGCAATGGATTCTCTTTAATGGCAAATGCACCATTAAAATGGTACCAACGATGTATTAGGGATTATCGAGTAAAGAACAATAGAATGCTAGAGATATAATGATCCAATTAGGTAACTACACTGCCCTGACGTAATGAAATTACTAATTTATCTGATGTCTGTAGAATTGTTTGCAATACCCAATTAAAGATAATCTATACAAATAAATAAAATTGAAGTTTCTGTTTGTGATGTCAAAATAATAGCTTTTTACTAAATTTAATTGAAAATAAATAAGGTACTTAAGACAAACATTATTAAAATTTTTGTCTCTCTGCTGTTTAGTCTCTGTCTGTTGTTTGACGGTTCCGAGGCATAGTTGGTAGCCCTGCTTTCGAAGCGAGGGGTCCCGGGTTCGATTCCCGGCCGAGGCACACTTTGTGTCGTGAGCATAAAGTTTGTTCCCGGATCTTGGGTGTTTGTCTATGCCATTTGCGACACAGGGAATCCTAGTGCAGAGGTATGAGTGTGTAAAACGTTTATTATTATTTTTATTCCAGCTAATCTACGAAACGGCAGTACTTTGACGGTACTTTCACTGGCAGATAGTTGGTGGTATAAGGAGTTACTATGGTGACTTGTATTTTAGAAAAATAAATAAAATAGGGGTACAGACGCTTATAACTTTCATCTTGAAGGTCGCTGGGTCAAATACAAAAGCGCAAAGATATACGATTGTAAAAATTTGTGTCCAATAAATACCATTACTCAACACAGTGCAAGAAAACATCGAAAGGAAACCGCCATGTCCGAGAACTAAAAATTATAAAAATATCATAGACATGTGATATCTATCATTCTGAATTAGGCCCCCGTGGTAGATTAAGCCCAATCACTCTTACTTGTCGAGCGAGAGAAAAGAGGTTGTGAAAAGCGGAAATTTATTAACGATGTGAAATGTTCAAATCAATATTCTTATTATGTGATTAGTGTAATTAGGCGATCTGACGGCTCACCTAATTACGTGTTTAGCGCCGCCCATTAAAACAGCAATATGACTCGGGTACCCCTAAAGTATGAGAATGCCCAATTCGCACGTTCGCTCATGCGTCTGTAATTTCACCGGCACGCACACTACCACCGGAACACATTAATACAAGTAGTCCACTATATGGGGGTGGGTTATGGTATAATATGGTATAAGTTCCACTGCTATTTTGGGGTGCTCTATTCGCACCATCTCAGGAATATGTGCATTAAAAAAAACTGGATTGAAAAAAGTGGGACTCCAGAGGGTACCACTTAGGAACGCGAGCAACAAGGACCCCCATACTTAGTTTCAAGCGCTGTTTATTTGTGGACAATGTTGGCAATTACAATGCACTCAGAGTGTCAGAAACAAAATGCGTAAATCTGTACCGAATACATACAGAGCGGATACAACAACGAAACTTTTATTGGTGACTGCGCCCCGTGTTGTTATCCGCGGATTTCCGCATTAAAAGCAGCCTGCTAGTAGTATATACTATCCTGATACGAAACTTTAACCAAATCCATTTAGCCGTATGAGCGTGAAGTTACAAACATATACAAACACATAAATACAAACTTTCGCCTTTATATTATTAGTGTGATAAATAAATACAAAGACTACGACGACGAAGACGAAATATAATTCGTGGTCATTGTCAATAGTTTAGTAAAAAAAAGTTTGAAAATATTATATATTAAACATTTAAAAAAAAAAACACTTTTTATTTCTTTGACCAGTGATATGTCAATAAATTATAGTGGTAATTTATATGTTATTATATAAGCAGTCATCACCTCCCTGCACTCCCACACTCAGGCAGGATGCACGAACACAGGTGAGAATGGATACACAACATGTATACTCATTCTCACTATTCATTCTGTCAGACGTCATCTCAGCACACACTTACTCATCTCATCTTTCACACAATCCATCGTTCTGTTCTTTGGCCTACCTGGCGGTATTATTGTTTTTTATATCTCGTACCAGCCTCTAATGTTCCCACTGCAGGGACACCGGCCTACTCTCGATAATTGAGAGTGAATGGGCTTTGATCTACCACGGGAGCCCAATCCGGATTGGTAGATGTCACATGTCGTCGAATTTTTGGTTCTAGGACATGCCGGTTTCCTCGCGATGTTTTCCGTCACCGTTTCGAGAACGTGGTATTGCGCACATAAATTTTTCAAGTGAAAAACTCATTGGTGCACGTGTGGGTTTGAACCAGCGACCTTCAGATTGAAAGTCGGCGTCTGTGCCCCTGGGCCACCACGCTTCGTTTTTTATATAAAGCTAATTAATTCAAGATTGTTAGTATGTGTTTTATGAATACTGTTAATGATTAGTTCATTAAATAAATAATCTACAATATTATTTATTAAGAGTGAGAGTTTTAAGCTCTTCCTGATTTGGTCAGCGTTTTACGAAAGAAATAATTTAAGTAAGATTATTTAAAAGATAACCTTAGTTAGCTTCTGATTTCATAATTGTTATACATTTCTAGAAAACCTGTTCAATCCAACACCCAAAAATTGTAATGCTATTATAGAATGAATCACTATACTACAAAGAAATTGATTCGAAAGTATACTTAATTTATGAACCGGTCTTTTATTATTATTACTTGCAACTAATAAAAGTATTGTATATTGTTATAGTTCTCTCTTTTAAAACTCTTTCAGGTTACTCAATATTAACGAAAATCTTCTATATTACACAAATTCAATGAAATCGTGACAAAATACCTCATTGTTTCATTTCTGAATGGCCGCTCTATAGAGATGCTGCGCCTGCGAACATTGTTTGCTCTGGTCGAATAGGCATTCACTATAAATAGAAGTACTGTCGGTCTGTGCGTACATTGCTTCACTGACAAGCAAGTAAGGGGTTCCCTACCCCCGACTGCCTTCAAAATAAAATAATACTCTCGTGAAAGTACTGAAAGGTACATTAAATATTTTCAAAAATGTGATCCTGTGTTAATTATAAACAATATTAAAACACCTTAAATCGTGTTTTTTTTTTCAATATTTTTAAAGTGTATTTGTGGTGTGCTTTCAGTTCGACTGTAGTCAAAATGAAGACCTTTAGGACGATATTGTTTTGTATGGGTAAGTCTAGATTCTAGATTCACAGTTAGTAAATAATAGTACCTAGTCAAAATATTAAGTATCATAAAAACTACATCATGAAATCAAATTGGCGAATAAAATATCAAAATTCTTTGTCCTTACATCTTTTAATTATTTTATTTTTACTAATTGTGGGAATGATTTATATTAATCTCACAAACCAATACGGCTAAAAACCGTTACATTGAAAAGTTCGTAGTAATCTTGTCTACGAAGGGGGTCGGATTCGATGCCCGGCCAGGTTTAAGTTTGTGAAATGAATAATATTACTAATGTACTAATATGAGTAATGAGTAATTCATGCCTTTTTTGCCCATGCCTGCCGCAATACAGGACATGTGTAAAAAAGGAAATCTAAGCTTTTAATAATAGTGCTCCTTAGTTTCTTATTGCTATAGGAAAAGAAAACTAGATTCTGGAATCTGGATCATATTAGTAAAAATTCGAATTAATTACCGTGCTGACTTTCTGCAAACACATTCGTCAAAACCGTCAAAAGACAAAAAAATACCTACAAATATGGAAATGATGAAAGCAATCAAAGTATTCGCGGGAAAGCGCGTTTCTGAGCTCACCACGAATCACACGTCTGTTTTCCGATATACATGAGAACAATGCACTCATTACAAACTTGTCTAATCATTTGAACAAAATGCGTATTTGCAATGTCTGCGTGTTAGCTCTTATTAGGTAATTATTATAATCTATTTATTTCAGAGAATATTCCATATATAAAAATATTACTTAAATAATACATTACTTCAAATAAATTGACAATTATTTGTAAAGGAACAAGGTAATGATACAATGAATAATTATGGCAGTATAATTAATTTAAATTTCAAAGAGTACCAACTAAAATTATATCACCAAGTAAAATAAAAAATTCTGTAGCCGTGGGTGGATCAAAGTCAATAATCTTTATATCCATTGAATTCTTTGAAAAATACTCGAAAATGTTACTTTTTTAATGTTAATGTCAATATCATCTCTCGATAATTGAGAGTTGGCTTTGATCTTTGACCACGGGAGCCCAATCCAAATTAGCAGATTTCACATGTCTTTGATTTTTTTGTTCAATAAGAAAGCCGGTTTCCTTTCGACATTTTACGCTATCGTTTCGAGAACGATGTATTGCGCACATAGATTTTTCAAGCGAAAAGCTCATTGGTTCTCGTGTGGACCAAATCCTATCTGGTCATAATTTTGATCCATCTATGAATCGAGAAAGAATCATGCTCAGGTTGGTGTTGGTACTGCCTCGCGCGCGTTGCTGCATGAAAGAAAATGTCATACGAATAATCGCATAAAAGTCACCCGCCGATCCTAAACCTTATACGTATACCAAAACCTTTCGGGAAAATATTTATTATAGGATTTAAACCAGCGACCTTTGGAGTTATAAAAAAATCAGTCCTATTTGCACCCTGGGTCACCAGTAAAATCAGTATTTGCACGTTCAGAAATAAAGAAACATTTTTCAGCAATATACCTATATGATGTTTGAACAGAACTGAGTCGTATAATTGTTTTTATGAGCGATGGATTCAAGTAGGCCATTGGCTCGTTCCGCTTTAAAATAGAGGAACAAAAATATATTTCTAAGAAGGCGTATAATTGCACACATCAGACTGTAGTTTATGAATGATTGCATTTGAAATAATTTGAATAAACAAACATGCAACATTACACCACCGTTACATAAACACGAGAATCAATGCAACTGAAGGTACTGGATACTCTTCCTCACGGAACAGCTTCCGGTGTTCCACCACTTTCTTCCATTACATTACTTTTATAATTACAACTGAGTATTCATTTGGTTACGTATGGGTACTGCAACTTTAATCTGTAACTCTGCATTGAAATAATATGAGACTAGAAGTATATTGCTGACACGCGAAGTGAGAAGACCTATGTCTGTAGTGACTTAGTTAAACGGGCGACTCTATTGTGCAAGGCCATACTTTTGAGTTTGAATCTAAGATATTCCATTTTTGCTCCGCTTGTGCTCATTAGCATGGAGTTCATTAGGAAGGTTTTGGCTTCACCATGGAGCACCACCAAGCATCGATTCATCAAACCTAGTGGTCAAAATCCCCTGCTTCCACTGTTACACGATAATGTTATATTGCAGGAGTTATACCTACTCTTATTATAAAACCTATTATTTCATCATTGCGTACCCCTATTAAGGGCGCTTATTATTATAATAATTTATTAAAATTTCTACGGGGACACCTCAGTGCACCCTATTAAATAAAAATTAATGAAAACCTTATAACATACAAAAACAATGGAACGGATGGCCCAGTTATAACGGCACAATAAAACATTTATTGCGCTTGAGTGTTGTTAAGCTTGTATTGCAATTGCCATCGATTTTAATCCATAGTTCTCATTGCAGGCACACTCTCGATCGCGGCATCAGCACCGGTGGCCAGACATCACCCCCAGCACCAGCTCCAGTACCAGCAACACCAACAGATCCAGCAGCAGCCCGAGTATGAGTACGATTACGACAACACGCAGCTGCAGGGCCAGGAGCCAGAGGAGTCCGCCAGCCACTACGACGCCTACATACAGGATGTGAAGGCCGCCAATGATGGCAAGAAAGGTAACTCCTTGACTTAGTTGACCTGATTAATGTGAGTGTTGGTTTTTAATTTTATGTCGACTCAACACACGTGTAATGCATATGAAATCTGTGTTAGCGCTAACACGGGTGTTCTATTGTCGGAGAGAATTTGTCATAATTGCACCAACTTTTGTATGAGAGACTTTTTTGAGGGACGCTTATGTTAAGTACTCACCAGAAAGTTTTCTATCTTGATAGACTATTTTCGGCTTGTTATGTACGAAGGTGTACAAAAACTAAAATTTGAAAACCCGTAACAACGCAACGCAGAAATAACAGGTCATGTAGTCGTATCGTATAATTACGAACAGAAAGGGACTTTTTAATTTACCTAGCACGTCTATTTTTATTTTTATATTGCTGTCGTCTGTAATGCGGAGAATGTTGTGCAAGCCTTTAATTGGCACACATTCTATACAATGTTATTATAATTTTTGTGTTAATCCTATGTCTATTGTGTGTCCTGTTAGCGTTGCCTTAATAAATAAATAAATAAATTAAAATCAATAGAATTTAGCTTACTTAAACATACGTACAGGTTTCAGTCGAGGCAGCGGCCTAAGAACAATCGCGGTGGGCTCAGCCAACCAGGCCAATACCGCGCTCGGGAACCAGGCCGCAGCCGGCTACCAGGCGGCCTACGTGGCCAAGAACACGCTAGCGCAGTCCGCAGCACAGGCCAGCGCGACAGCCCAGGCCGCGCTCGCCGGCAAGCAGGTGATTCTGTCGGGGCTGGAGCAGCAAGTGAGGGATGCGAAGGTGGCGCTCCAAGGGGAGGAGATGCAGCTGCAGCAGGCCAAGAGAGCCGCCCAGTCAGCCGCGCAGGCAGCGCAACAGGCCATGCATCAGGTAAGGACGTATGCCATTACATAGCAACAACATGAAAATAGAACTAAAAGATTCGGAAAGGTATATTTAGTGTTCTGTACATTGGTAATGTGGTGAGTTCATCGGGTAGCGAATCGGCATAAGTATTAGTTCTACGATGAAAACCATCTCATTGTTTTGAGGACAAATTATGAGGCTTCAAAAACACGTCGATTAGGGTAGCTACTCCCTACGAACTGAATCACAACAATACAAATACACAGTGTATTTGCATTGTTATGCTTCAGTGTGGCGGCAGAAATGGGTGCAGTAGGTAAGTCTTACAAAAAAAAAAACGGCTCAAATATCTACCTAAAATCCGGTGCTGAAATGATATTTTTTAATTAATCCATTTGCTCATAGATATTTTTAATTAGTTTATTGTATATTTACAACGTAATCTAGTCTTGGCGGTTAATTTTGTAACTGAAACTTGGGTTCGTGCACTGATGAAAATCTTGAGAAATGTCGCCCGTAGCAAATTGCCTGATGAAACCATCAATTGAACAATACTTCCAAGATTGTATTGAACTATTACAATGACGAAGAATCATGCAGATTTTAAAGAGCAAAGTAAAACTAACTTATGAAACTAGTTCGCTTTTGGATAATGGCCAAACGCAGAGTGACTCGCTTTTCACAAACATTTGTAAACTACGGTTATAGAAATATCAAAGTGCCAATCAAGGTTTATTTTTATTATTAATAAAAACTCATTTGTTGTTGTAAAAGCTTTCAATGCAATAATCCAATAAGAACAAATTTTACGCTCATTAAGTGGGGGTCATATTTGATCATTCCAAAAGTTACTCTCATAAATAAATAATCGCAATAATGGGTACTAAAGTCGATCAAGTTTTTACATGATTACTACATTTTATATTATTTGTTTTCGACATGTTTCCTCGGTTGCCACGCTCTGATTAACGCCATCGATAAAATAATTGTCGCGAATTTTGCATTTAGGAAATTACGGTACGTTTGGAGGTCAGATTGCATTTGTTATTACTTACAGACAATAATTAGGTTCAGAGGTGAGTTTGATACTTTCCTATGGCGTTATACAATATTATTTACTTTTTACCTAGTAGGTATATGTAAATAATCGAATCATACAGCGCCATCTAGCCCCAAACTAAGCATAGCTTGTATTATGAAAACCATACCACTGATAGAATGTTTTATATAATACATTTTTTGTTTATCCATACATTATGATACAATATCAGACACAGAACAAACATCTAAGTTCGTCAAAGTAATGCTTATGCTTGAGGGGAATCGAACGCACGACCTACAGCGCAGAAGGTTGGGAGGCCAGTCAAATTTATAAAAAAAATACCAAAATTTTCGAGATAATTTTTCCAATATTTCGACGCAGTTACTTTCATCATTATCCCGGGTAAACTCGTGTTAAGTATTTCGGTAAGTCAAAAAATAATGTTTAAAACATGATAGTTTTGAAATGTATGTCATATACCAAATTTAATTTTAAACACAGTTATACCCCATCGCTATAAATGCCTGCGACACAGGCACAGGTGATATGGACATACACGATCACACAATAAAAATACCCAAGACCTGAGCAAATTTCACGCTCATCATACAAAGTGATCTATTCTCTCTCGCTTCGAAGGAAGGATACTAATTTAGCTGCGGGCCGAACCTGCGACCCTCGCATCGCCTTTCAAGCTCAATTACCTACCACATGATACACAATCTTGTTCATTTCCTTCCCGTATTTAATTTCACGGCCAACCGGGCAATTGTACAGTCAACTAGAAAGTTTACTCTCTTGCAAGTCTTATATAACGAAAGAGTTACGCGTGTTTTATTACAATACAGTTAATTGAGTTAGTTTATTTATTTATGAAACAAGGGTTCACAACATTATCACTGAAACATAACGTTTAGATCCATATTACCTTAAGTTAAGACATATCGAACCCTCCTTTTGTAAACTGAGATCGTGCGTTAAAGTAGGTTTTTATACAAATTATCTCTGGCCCACGACGCGGTTTTCCGATATCAAAAGTAGCCTATTTGGTAATCCATCTTGGATTAACATATTTATTACTCCTTCACGCTCAACCGGCTTATAGATTTGGATGAAATTTAGTACCAAGATAGCTTATATCCTGGATATATCCTGGATATAAGCTAGGTTAAGGCTGCTTTTGATCCCGGAAAACCGTGGTTGACATCACGGGGACCAGCTAGTGTTATTTACATTTGCGCTATTCTCCAGGACTTCTTCCGTGAAACGACCTCAAAACACTGAAATATATGTAGGTAAATTGGAAAAAAAGTTTTTTTTCTATTGCTGTCTTTGTCAATTGCGCTGTATCTACGTTCCGGTGTTTTAATTGTGAAATCCCGAAAGCCCCGCCAAAAGGCGGCTATAACCATCTCAAACACAGATAATGATAACTGTTGGATTTGATTGAGTGACTTCCCTTCGGGTAGGTGAAAGTCATCCAAGCCGCACTGAACGCAGCCCAAGCGACGTCCGAGAACGCGAACGAAGCCGCGTCGCAGGCGGCGGGTGAGATGGGTGCGCAGACCGCGATGGTCGGCGCCGCCAAGCAGAGACTCATCACCCTGCAGGAACAGCTGCACGGCGTCAGAATCGACTTCGATGCCACACAGTCTGCAGCCAGGAAAGCCCAGGTATTTCGTGTGTGTGTGCGGAATGATAAGCGCGGTCAATGACCGCTCATTAGGGTTGCCCAAAAAATTAAAAACTATTGTATGGTAACAAGTTTTGATTTGGATTCTGATTTTCAGGCATGTGATTCAAAATCTGATTTTTAAACACCTTTCGGCAAAACTGCAGGTACATGACATTCCATTATCATATCTCAGAGCAAAGGGTGCAACACGATGTGGCAAATGTATGTCTTCTCATACATGGCTTTGGAAGGATCTAAGCCGTGTTGCTTTTGATATGGATACCGGTGACCACTTAACATTAATACTCATATATTTCTCGTCACTTAAAACGTAATAGTAGGTAATGTGGTTGCCATGGACCGTAGTACAGGCTGTAACGCTTATTCAACTGTATTCTAAGGCCTATGTTCAACTGTGGACTAATTTCACCAGATGGTGATGATAAAACGAATGCACATGAAGTAGAAGTTTCTCATTTGTCAGACTTCTAAATCAATACTTTCACCATCTAATATTTTCCGTTTTCTCCTATAGGACGCAAATAATGGCGCTAAGATCTACATACTCGAAGATATAAAGATATCCTTATTCTTCTAAAACAGCAAGCGATAACAGACAGACACTTTCATTATTTCTATATTGTGTTTTCTTCAATAAACACAATGTTGAACACTATTTCTATCTTTTTTTAGAACCTCACATCTCTTCTATATTTAAGACCAACATTGAATTTGGCACTGAAAGTTTTTAAGAGGATACCAACTGCCATAACTACGAGACTAATCATAATTTTTTCGCGATATCCATTACTAGTAACTGTCTGAAAAAAATTTAGTGAAAACACAGATGGTGTAGGTAACCATCACTACACAGATATTTTGATCATTCCAGCATACTATCGACAGTCGTAGCAAGCTTAGCTAATCTGAAATGCGATATTAACGGATTAGAAATATGCCACTAAAACTCAAAATATCTAAAACTAATTTTATCGGTGATTCACCCAAATTGAGTGCATACCTGTATTTGCAATGAGCTAAGTATACCAATGCAACGAAATCTGTTTCCAGGCCGCCGCGCAGCAGGCTCAAGCGAACGCCGCCCAAGCCGCCGCCAAGGCCGCCGCCGCCGGACTTGGCGGTCACAAGGACACCTCCTACGAAGGTACGGCCTACGAGGAGTACAAGGTAGCACCCTCGCAGGAAACCCAACAGGAACAAGACTCCAGTGTCGAGTACTACCCCCTACAGTCGGATTATCAGCATCAGTAACTACGTTAGGCTAGTCTTCTAGTTCTGGAATTTGATTATTTTAGCATAATGGTTATCTTATCTTATCTTATCTTATCTTATCTTATCTTATCTTATCTTATAGTTATCTATCACGTTTTTATAATGGTATTTATTTTGATCATGTCTTTATTGTCTACCTCTCGCAGTAATAAAAAGTTTAATGATACTAATTGTCAACGCTAAAATTGTTTGAAATTCCAGAACTTGATTATGGTAGTATGAAAGAAGAATACTGTAAATTACCTCAATATTCTTTTTTTGTAGTAGTCAATTTAAAAGGCAGGTTAACTGCGGAGTGTAAATAAAATAGTTAAAAAATAACTTTTAAGTACGTCCTAGCTTTTGATATTCGACGACTTGTGATATATTTTATACTTTTATACGAACTAACATCCTATTTATGAAAGGCTTTCAAATGTTGTATAACATAGAATAGTTATAGATATTGATGGAAGCGGGAGTACAATTGGTTAACAACACATCAGCAATGATAATTAAATCATCTAAAAATGTTTATCCTTCACTGATGTTGTTGTTAAAATACTAAACAAGAGTTAAGTGCGATGTCTCATTAGTGCAACATGAATTGTTACGAATAATAAAATGTTTGTTATAAATTGTTATTTCAATGTGAATTTGACATGACTTATTTTCCGACTCTGACTGTCTACTTTAAACTCTACTTGACATCTCACTTACTTATGACTAACTCGATTAATCTTCTCACGACTTGACTAACCCCATTACACAACACAATTCTTTTTTGCAAGATACTGAAGTAAGCCATAGGTTCATAAAAAAGTGTGAATCCACCACCGGCTGTCTGTTACCTAATAGCTGTAAGTTATTTATTACTTTTAAAAAAATCTACACAATAGCTAATGAATTTTAAAGCTATGTCCGAACAGATTGATGATAAAATCAAATAAAAATTTAAACTTGAGAATACGCTCGAGATTACAAAAGCAACAGTGCTTTCGGAGTGTGTTAATGCCAATTACAAATCTGTCGCTAAGATACGTCTATTCATTGCCTAGGCTTTAGGTATACTTAAAAAGTGTAGAATGTTTAACATTTCATCAAATAATAAAAGACATCTTGTTACAAACAGCGAACATGATGTATACAAACAGTGCTGAAAAATATCTAGGAAACGGGATAAGGAAAATTAGAATGTCAAATATCTAGACTGCAGCATCTAATAAATTGGCACCAGTAACTGTAATTCGGTTTCAATCATGGAACGACATCAAAGACAAATCAAATCATTCAACAGTTTGCTTCTAGACGAATCTACAAGATTCGTTCAGCGCATGCTTCTATTTCAGAGACGAGAACGCGGGAGCGGGATAGCAGCTCATTGCACGAGGAGAGCCAACTACAACTAACCCACGCACAACCTAACCAGCCTCGCACAATACAGTCATTCCATCTCGCTGCACATTCTAAACCTAGCCAGTACGTAGCCGCTACACGAGAAGAAAAGGAGCAAAACCATAACGCTGTCGATAGTTCCTCACAGAGCCAACAAAATAACATTGAAAAGGTTTTCGATGCCTATGTACAGTTAGACAATTTTAAGAACAGTGATTCGCCCGAGCACCGTCTAGAGGAGTTTTTTGGATGGTGATCAATCAAGGTGGGTGAGATTGAGAAGGTTAGAACGAGGAATGTATTGAACGAACGGACGTCCGCATAACATCAAGTGGCTGAAATAAAAAATCTACAATACTTTCATCCTTTATTTCTCGCTCGTAAGATACACCATTTAAAAAAGAAACATCCAAATCGGTATACAATACAACGGGCGAAGAAAAAAGTCACAGGAAAGTAAAATACGCAAATTAGTTTACTTGGAAGACATATTTTTTCCAGTTTTTTTTTATTTAACAACCAAACTATTAGACAGATTTTGATAAATGGCACCAATATGAAAGCATGTCCTTTCAAATGTAAAAAATATTTTCCATATCGGTTGATAAATGACAGAAAAACATAAAAAATTAAAATTAATTGATTTTTATGGATCCTAGGGGGTACAACAATACAGATCAGGGGGGCTATTTCACGCCCAATGTGAAGAGATATATTAACTTTCACCGAGTAAAATCGCGAGAGGTGTTTTTTAGGGTTCCGTACCCAAAGGGTAAAAAGGGACCCGATTACTAAGACTCCGCTGTCCGTCTGTCTGTCTGTCCGTCTATCATCAGTCTGTATCTCATGAAACTAGAGTTGAAATTTTCACAGATGATGTATTTTTGTTGCCGCTATAACAACAAATACTAAAAAACAGAATAAAATAAATTTTATAAGGGAGATCTCATGCGAAAACGTGATTTTTAGTATATACTTCCATATGAAGACACTACATGGCACCACTTGTATTTTATTATTATAGATTATCTATAATACGGAACCCATCCTGCCCGAGTCCAACTCTTACGTGGCCGGTTTTTTAAACTACTTAAATGACGGGACGATCTGATGATGACCTGATGTTAATTGATTTTTTCATTTATCTATTATTAATTTTTCAGAACCGGCTGAAACCCCGCATGAAGCCCAGACAGATGCAGAAGAGGATTGCGATGAAGAAAAGTGATCAAACTCTTGATTGCACCTGTTTGATTTAATTGCCATTATTTTTATTTAATTTGTAATATTGTTGTTTATTTTTAAGTATTATGGAATAAAAGGTTCCAAAAAGTATTTATAACGTTTTATTATCCTTATAAATTATAGTTATTTATCACAACACACTTTACAGTAATAATATTAAAAAAAACAGTATTAAGAGAACCTCCCCGTTTTTTAAAAGAAAAAGATAAATCAGTAAAGTTGTTGTGTTGTTGAAACAAGTGCGAGAATAAGACCGAGGTAAATGATTTCCCAAAAACTACGAGGCTCGTATATTTCTTATTACTCTGGCAACGCTTTAATTCTTTATATTGAAGTTGATTACTTCTTCTTCTTCTTTTATTTATGGAAGTTGATTACAAAAACTTATGAGTTTTGTGACATTAGAAGCAGTGACAGTGACATTGACATTAACATTGACAGTGACATTAACAACCCTTGACACAAAATTATTCTTTCGCGTTGTCCGTTTTCGCCAGCTGTGCACCAAAATTATATCTGAATTTTATCGAAGAACACGAAAACTCACCCCGAAATAACTGAATAATGCTCTATTTGCGAAGCTAGATAAGCTCTAAGTGTGTGTTCTGTTTAATATTGCATTATTTTAGTTAGAAAATGGCTTCACGAGGTGGATTTATGGTCACTGGCACTAACGGTGCTGATTTTCAACATCGGGAAAAAATTGCAGCTCAATATCAACTCAGGTGAGTTTAACAATAATTATCGGTACCTAATGGGTAGCTCCATTCGATCCTCACGAGATATTTGGGCTCATAGTGGAATTATGACAGTCTTGCCTCAAGTTCAAACAAATTATTTTTAGACGTAAGCAACCTATCAGGAATTGTTTCGCGCCAATTATTTAAATAATTTTACTAATACATGAGATTTTTTTACTATTTAAAAACCGTTTTTGCATCAGCTAAAAGTGTTGCATTTAAACCTCATATCAATATTTTTCTGTTATGGATTTTATTACAAATTCTAATAACTTTTAGGTGCAAGTAATTTTACTGAATAAACTTTGATTTTAGGTTCTTTTCCTAAGACTGAAAATATCTTAATTCTAGCGGATACACAATTTATAAGGTGATACACAAAGGTGAAGGATGGTATCTAATAAATAAATCTCCATACTAAATTAATCAAACATTGGATTGATTGAAGCAAACTCTTTGCAGGGCCATTGATGGGTTTAAAGCTAGCTTTCAGAAATTAAATTATTATTAAATTTTTTGTTCTTGATTATTTTTTTCAAAGGCCCAGAAAAAAAAAGAATAAAAAACATTCTCATACATTTTAACTTAGTTGGGTTGTAGACTGTGAATGATGAAATTTTTGAGTTCATATTGTTGGACCACTCATTGTTAGTGTTATTTGGATTGAGAGAGTGCTGGATGTTTTTATATCTCAATTATGTGCTTTAGCAACTCACATACAAATGAGAGTTCTCACACAAGTACATTATTTAATACAGTTGGGTAATAATGAATTAAAAATTTTGCTTGTATATAGATTATTGTTGTTATGGGCTGATGTGGCCACATCAGGTGAGCCTTCAACTCGAACCTTGATTATCATAACAAAAAAAGATTAATAAAGCAAAACAAATATGTGCAGTCATTCCCCTGTACTAGATTTTGCTGTGCCATAATTGCCAGAATTCACATAAAACCTTTTCTATTATATTACAGTGCACTGAATAAGTCTCGATTAAAGTATTGCATGTTCTTCCACCACGTGATGTTCCTGGCGATGCTGACCAAACTTTCCGCAGACATTCTGGATAAACTGGACATATTCATTCTGGAGATTGAGGAGCTCCAGATACCACCGGTAAGTTGCAGGTCAGAATTAATTTTGACTTGGAATAAGCAATCTGATATTTAGAGCATATAAATGGTTAGTTTATGTATAAAACATCTTACTTTTATTATAAATACAGAAGTCTGGAAAAAAATATGTACTATCATCTATATCTGTGCCAAATTTCATCCAAATCCGTTCAGTCGTTCTGGGGTGATTGAGTAACAAACATGCATCCATCTAGTAAGATAATGTAATGTTGCAGCCTCTCTGGTGGGAGTACATCTGGTGCCTGTCGCTGCTGCTGTCGTTCCTTGGCTTGTCGGCCATCAAGCGCAATAACATCAAGTACCTGCGCAGGTAATCAACTTATACCCGTATATTAATCAATAACTGCGAATTACATATTGATTAGCACAATAATTGACATTTTTACTATTGGATGTGAGCTGAACATATTCATACTTGTATAATGTAATCTATTACTGGTGTCTTAATATGTATTCTATCAGTCACCTAGTTCCCATAGTACAAGCTATGCTTAATTTGGAGCCAGATGGCACTGTGTATAATGGTCATGATATTTATTTAGGCCTCGTTTCGTTGTTTCCAGGTACATGATAGGCATCACAGTGCTGGGCTTGGGCCCGCTGCTGTACTGCATGCTGTACTATTGCGGGGACGTGTGGCGGTACATATCCTACGACGAGGAGACCAGCGAGGAGCTCCCCGTGTTCCTGTGGCAGGTTTGTGTGCTTCTAATAATCATCATCAGCCTACATCCATTGCTGGAGGGAGGTACCCAGGGCGCGCCATTGAGCCCGGTCTTCGGCACTTCTCATCCACTCTCCCAGGTCCATCGCCTTCGCAAGTCATCCCTCCCACCTGGCGCGCCCTAGGGGGGCACACTACGCTACGTTTGCCTACTCGCAGTTTCCACTCCAGAACTCTTGTAACCCAGCGATTATCAGTTATATGATCAGCCCACTGGAACTTCAGCTTGCCAGTCCTGTGGGGTATGTCGGGCAGTTTGTATCCTGTGGCGGATAACTTTGTTCTGGAATTTATCAGAGTGACTCCGAGCATAGCTCGCTCCAGGCCGATTAGCAGAGTACGCAAGCATTTTGTACGTTTACAAACTCATACCCCTGCACTAGGAATCCCTGTGTAGCTGGTGGCATGGATATCCACAAGACACCCAAGAACTGAGATCTTGACGCTTACAAGTTTGCCGCGGCTGACCGAGCGGGACAAGATCCTGAAGTGCAAGGAAGTTTTTTTTTTAAGTGAGCCCTAATTATTTAACACAAAATAAAGTTTTTCTATTCTATTCTATTCATATAGTTTTTCAAGCGAAAACTTATTTGGACCAGCGAACTTCTGGAAGTTGATGTCTGTACCAACACCGACCAGCTCTTTGCCGTCCAGTCTGTAACGTAATGTGACGTTTGCCTTTCCAGGGTTACCCGTACGGCCTACTGTGGTACGCGTTCGTACTTCTAGCATCGCAAGTTCACCTGTTCCAACTGCACTTCTCGCGTCAGCTGCTGGCGGCGTGGCGCGCGCGCGGACAGCTCAGGAAAGCCGATTAACTGCCCGTCAACCCCCATCCTCCCCCCATTCCCTACTCCCATGTAAGTTGATAATTAAGCTTGGCGTGGACTGTTCAAGCTGGCCGATTATCTGCTTCTCCCTCCAACTTTGACCCTTTAATACCCCTCTTGACATTCAAACTGCAATTGATTTGTTATTTATTCATTTATACCATAAACTTTGTATGTGGATATATTAGACTAGGCGCTTAGGAAAGCCGATAATTGCCCCCTACATCAAACTATTTACATGAGTTCAATACAAATTGAAAAACCAATTAACTATTGCTCACCTCTTAAATATCTGACCCCCTAATTTACTCCTTTCTCTTCTCATACGACTCACTGACTAACGAAAATAAATAGATTATCTATCAATAATGTTTGGCGAAGGAAATCTTTTCTTGAATATTTTCGTTAAAATACTAATAAAATTACTCTATCCATCCTCCATTATAAGATTCATCTCACTGCCACGATGCTTGGTGAACTATAGATTTATTATTCATGAAATAAACGAGTCGAGAAATTAATGTATTTATCTACGTTTTAAGACAATGTTTTTGTAGAAATATGCTGTGGAGGCGCCATATTGGCAATTCTGTGTAAGCGGCATCTCTTTCTTTTTCTTACGAAGTGAAAGAGACGGCAAGATTGTTGGTGCTGTCAAAATAGATTTAAGTCTAATTTGTTGCAACAGAATAACCCGACTTGGATGACGAAAACGGTTTTTTTTACCTGTTAGATGGCGTTATTTTAAGCTCCAGTTAATCGTTAAGAACGCCGCCATAAAGTTGTGATCGTTAATTACTATTTATAATCTGTAATCCCATTCACAAGTGTCCCATATGTACAATAAACGTAAGTGCTGCCCTCTTAGCTTGGCGGATAACTTAAAATCTTCAAATACATAGTTAAATATTTTGATATTGTTATAAAAATATAGCGGTGCGTCTATTTTAGATACGTGTTTTAGGAGAGTTAGTTGAAGCACAAATGACATTTGATTGTAAACTAATATATTTACTGTGTAGGTACCTACTTTTGTAAATAATTGCAATTTGTGAATATTTGTGTCTAGCTAAGTGTTAGAACTGCGATAGATTTATAATCGCTGAAGCCAAATAGGCAGGAGTTTCTGAACTATCTTGGCAACCGTGCACCAAGATGTCTGAAGCAGACCTGTAGAAGCGAGTCTCAGACCTGCTTAGACCAGGCAGGTATGAGACTCGCTTTGTGGCTAGCAGCAGCAAGCAGTGTTCCACCTAGCGTCAGTGTGGACGTCGCTATAGAAAGCCATGTGTTTGTTCGCTAGAACAAGTCCTAGCATGCAGTATTGCTTTGAGTACCTGCCTAAGCACCTCTAAAGCTCTTGCCTATTGGCTTAGCCTGTTTAAATGTTAGTTATTATCTGAGTGCGACAATTTCATTTCGATTTCGTCGTTTTCATAACTGTCTGTATAATATCGTGACCGGAACATATGTTTGCGGTACTGCATTATTTCTATATACTTTAGTAATTCGCAAATTCAGATTTTACGACATGCACGTGATCTAAGAAGTCCTTACGTATGTTTGGAAGTCGTAACGTGTTCTTGGAAGTCGTAACATTTTCTTGGAAGTCGTAACATTTTCTTGGAAGTCGTAACGTATTCTTGGAAGTCGTAACGTGATTTTGGAAGTCGTTACGTTGAAAGGCGTAACGTGATTTTGCTTTTATTGCTAAGTCTCTTTTCGCTACTGCTAGTGAATATTATCTTAAAGATATGACAAGATGTATCACAGGATACGTTTTTAATTATCAGGATTATAACACAGTAGTGAAATAGACCTGCATACAAGTAAATTACTTCCAGGGGGCTATTCTACGCTCGATACATTAAATTCAATTTAAGTCAACTCAGAACGTTTTATTTTAAAGTATGGACATGGAACAATGTAAAGGAAGTTTTAAGTTTA
Source organism: Aplocera efformata (assembly GCA_921293045.1). Classification (NCBI taxonomy): domain Eukaryota; kingdom Metazoa; phylum Arthropoda; class Insecta; order Lepidoptera; family Geometridae; genus Aplocera; species Aplocera efformata. Next base: position 9,753,097 of record OV121057.1, read on the forward strand.
AAAGGAGCTAGTGATTATAGCTTTCTTTATTTTAGGAATAGCTGTGTCCCGTGGCGTGATCAGCGGTTTTTAGTGAATAGTTCTGGTAATTCAGGATATAAGCTATCTCGGTACCAAGTTTCATCCAAATCCGTTGCGCCGTTTGAGAGTATCAAACATAAAAACTTTCGCTTTTATAATATTAGTGTAATAATATCTATTAATTACAAATAAATTGAATTTATTGTAACACGGGAGTTATGGCCTCTGGTTAACTTCCACAGAAAATAAATATTGATTTATGTTTCGTTGATACAATCGAAATTTTTTTTTATACAATACCAAATTTTAGACGGTTATATTGGTTGCCTTTCGCACTATCTTCTTTCCGCTATGGTGTATGCTGGCCCTTATAAGGATTACTATGGGCCTAATAAATATATTTAAAATGTATGTGTAAATAAATACAAATGTATATCTTTTCGTCCGTTTTATATTGAAGTTTGTTGGTTTTTGAGGTTTTCCCTTGATTGTTTTTTAATAAAAGTTATTATTTTTTAAACCTTTGTTGTTTTATTTTTTATGATAAATGTGAAATATTTTTTTTTAACGTTTGCATTCTCATACCTATTCACTAGGATTCCCTGTGTCACAGATGGCATGGACAAACACAGAAACACAAGACAAACACCCAAGACTCGAGAACAAACTACATGCTCACCGCAAAAAGTGTGCCCCAGCCGGGAATCGAACCCGGGAACCCTCGCTCCGAAGGCAGGGCTACTACCAACTAAGCCATACGTATATTAAGACGCTGACATAAAACAAACATCTGTTTGTCACACAAATCCTAGTCCTGGAACCGAATCCACGACAACAGCTGTGAGGCAAGCTATGATGCAAATGTATTCATGCGAAATGTTCAGGGTTTAGGTAGACTACCGTGAACCGTCGTACCGTACTACCGTCAACTACTTCCATCACTACAGGCACATAAAATAGGTACAAATCGCGCACACTTCAAAAAAACGTCCTTTAACTTCAAGTCCTTATATTCAAGTGATCGAATCAGTAGGTTTGTTCATCACATGGCGTCGTCATCGGTGATTTGGACGTCGTCTTCTGAGTCCTCGGTGGTGGGGGGGCTGCCGGTGTCGCACGAGTCGGGGGTGGTCCTGCGCCACTTCGCGCGCCGGTTCTGGAACCAGGTCTTCACCTGGAACGATTGGAAGTTTATATATTATATAAGAAGTTTATGCAGGGCCTAGTGAAATGGTGCACTATTTTTTATAATTCACATAAATTATAACTACAACCAACACGGCTCCGTGGCTTAGTTGGTAGTAGCCCTGCCTTCAAAGCGAGGGGTCCTGGGTGCGATTCCCGGCCAGGGTACACTGTGAGCTTAAAGTTTTCTTTGGGTGTTTGTACAAGACAAACACCCGGTACCCGAGAACATGTTTTTTTCGTCCATACCACCTGTATAACAGAGAATCCTAGTGCAGTTTGTCAACATTTCAAGGTAGAAGGGGGGAGACCCACCTGTCTATCGCTGAGTCGCAGTGAGGAGGCGAGCGCGCGCCGCTCGTCAGGACTGAGGTACTTGCTGGCTCCGAACCTTCTCTCCAGGGCCCCGGTCTGGGCGGATGTGAAGCGAACTTGTCCGCCCTTCCGCCGCCCGCCCAACCCCCACCAACCGGGACAACAGTTTCCTCCGACTGTAAAGAAAACGTTATTGTTGACGAAGAATCCTTCCATAGGGTGTTTCTTGTTTGTTCTTCCCCACGGAGGATTGGATAGGGTTTCAACATGGAAAAACGTCTACATGATCGGTTGCAAAAAAAAAAATCTTCTAAAGACTTTATGTGCAACTAGGTATTTATAATAATTTTAAATCTATTAATTATATGCACTGTTGATCCAGCTTTCCTATATAGACTAACTACCTTATAAATAATGAAACCTATTTCTACATTCTTTGTCTGTTCTGCCCGCGCAGGGTCGAGTTTTAACAGATACCAAACTAAGCTAACTTCTACAAAAATTACGATTCCAAAACTTTTTTTATAGTTTATAGGAATTCAATATTTGTGACCTGGCTTTTACAATACTGCTTTTTATGCTATTGTATATTACAACATAATATTGTATACCCGATTGATTCACACCAATACGTTTCAAGTGCCCAAAATAATTGAGATAAGATATTAAATTTGTGCCGAAATTGGGTGATTCAATAAAAAGTTGTTGCCAATAGTTTATTATAGGTTCGATATCGCTTCATCGGCGTATAATTGGCATTCAATCGTATATATCTTTTATTTATTTAGTGCTATCCGATAAGAGTTGTAAAAATTGATATCTATTTTCACGTTTCATTTCTATGTCGTTCATAATAACAATTTTTAACAATCCGTTGAGCCGTTTGAGCGTGAAGGAGTAACAATAATACACACACACAGAGAGAGACACACATACAAACTTTCGCCTGTATTATATAACTGTGATAACAAATAAAGTTAAATGAGACCAATCTGAGAAGACAACAGAAGTTGAAAATATAGCATTTTCTTTCGACGAGTTTGACACAGTAATTATTTGACTTGTCAAATTATATTTTAGTTGTTTGTTGCTAACAGGACCGACACATCTGATAGAGATTATGGTTGGTTATTGAAATAAAGAAGATTAGTTCTGTCTTCAGATCTTATTATCAGACTATAAGCAGGTAATTTAGATTTAATCATGTCTAGATAAATTTTATAAATACGTACCTAAGCGGTATGGCATCGCGACACACCCGTAAACACCAAACAATGATAACAATTATGTACAGATTATAATTACCTACATTACTAAAAAACAATATCAATATCTTTACATTTGACTTAACTAAAAATCTGCACGGATGCGGCTTAAATTTTGGTTTTACCGCAGCCATATGCTTGTATTTGCATCCCCGAAAATCAACTCTCCCGTTAACAATAAATTGTCATAGACATTTCATGCAAATAGTATTGATATTGTATATACATACTGACACCGAAACATAGAACAAACATCTATTAGCTAAAACCATCATTATTACATTAATGCACGTACTTCTATCAAATCCATAAGGTTGTCTTACAAGGGGTTGGGAGACATATCTGTTGGCGACCATCTGGCCGCGCATTAAGCTACTATTCAAGACTGGATCACTAAAGTAGGTGAACCTAGGATCTAGGTACCCCACCGGCTCCTTCCCCCTGTAATTCCACGGGTAGTTGGGCTTCACAGCTGTCGGATACAACGGGAAGGTGTTGCGTCTGGCTTCAAACTTCACTTTGCTGAGTTCTATTTCGTGTTGGACCTCCGTTACCACATTGAATTTCGTAAACGCATCTGTCTTTTCTGTTTCGTAATTTGTATCGCTAACTTCCAATTTCTCTTTCTGGCAGTAGAGGGGTCTGGTCGGCTCGTTGCTGAGGTTCTTGTAAGGCTTTCTCTTTATCGTGTCACTGAGGATGTCCTCTATGAGGAAGGATTTCTTCTGTCTACAAGCGCACATGGTGATGGTCTAATCGTTACTGCCGAAATCCTTATCAAAATAAAAATTATCAACTAAGTAATTGATAGCTACTTATTTAATGGACACGTATAATCTCTGATTAAAACGTTGGTGTAATAGGAGGTAATATTCAATTTTGCAGCGGCTACACGTGGAACCCAAATTTCGATACCTCCCACGTAAGTTGTTGTAACCCCAAAACTACAATTTTACAGGAGAGCGTTTTAAAGATTCAAGTTGTTCTAAAAGCTGCATTTCGTAAAGTATCTTTGTAAAATTTGGTATGTGAATGTTATTTAAAGTTCTCTTGACTATATTGAAAGATAATTTAGAATAATATGTATGTTTTCTGAGATATCGTTCTTACAACATTTTACCACGGAATACAGGCGGCGTCAGTTGTTGTATCTCATACTTACAACATTATACCGCGGAGTACAGGCTGCGTCAGTTGTTGTATGTCATACATACAACGTTATACCGCGGAGTACAGGCTGCGTCAGTTGTTGTATGTCATACTTACAACGTTATACAGCGGAGTTTAAATTACGTCAGTTTGATAGTTACAACAATATACACTGAAAAATACAAGTCTCATTCCACTGTAGGTGGCAATAACAATATACATCGGTTAAAAAATTAAGGGTGTATGTGACCAATAATACATACTTAATTTTTTAATTGATAATTTGTGATTGTTTTATTGTTGTGTGTAAAATAAAAATAAAAATGTTATGAAGTTATATAAATGTCTTTAATTTTTTTAATAGGATCGGCACTTGAACTAAATCCATATTTTTTAGGAATGTTTAAATGAATATTGCAATAAAAGACCTTAAAAACAACTTTAAAAAAGATTTTAGAGTTGTTTTACTGCCAATATATGCATATAATTACTTTTATTGTAATATTCATTAAAAAATTCCTAAAAAATATATACATAGTACAAGTATCGATAATATTAAAAAAAAAAAGTTACTATTACTAAAATAGATAATGTTTTTTTATTAAAAGTTAATCAAAACCTATTGAAAATTAAACAATCATAGTAAGGTTCTTGAGAAACATAGAGAGGATCTTGTAAATTTCTGATATGATAAGAAAATCAAAACGTAACTTACAATACTTTAGTAACTTAACAAATTCTTTCTAAGAACTTATTAAAATATAATCAACAACAATCAACTTAAAATCAACATAATTAGGATTCAGGTAAGTATTTATAATTTTTAGCATCTTTGGTTTCATTCGAAGTTTAAAATAAAAACAATTTTAGTTGACAATTGACTTACTTTCAATTAAATAAACCTGATTTTTGGTTTCACTGTAACCTTAAAGCAGTAAAAACTAATACGATTACAAAACGTGGACTAAATTTAGTACTAGGTTTAAACCACCAGCAGATTCCCCTTCGGCAACAAAAAAAGGTTTAAACCACCTATATCCATGTAATATTGGTGGTTTAAATCTAGTCTAAAGTTAGTCCACGTTTTGTAATAAGACTGATATTATTTTCATGAAAATCAATAATAAAACGAAGATGCATAATAAAAAAAAAAGAAAAATACGAACTAGACCCAGAAAATTCAACATCATTATGGGAGCCTACAATAAAAGATAGACTACTGAAAAAGTCGTGATATGTAGCTGGAATAATTCCTCTGAGACAGAGACTCAAGGGAAGATGGTTGGAATAGTTTATCTGTACTATTTCTTTGTCGTCTTTAGGTATTGGTATTAATGGCAATCGTCATAGCACTCCTATTTGCCAAATCGTACCGATATTCAATTTTAAAAGGATATCCTGCATATATCCGCACTTCTTTTATTTTGTTCTATTTTACTACATCAATAATTCTATTTTTTTACTAATTACGTCCATTCATAAGTACTTTATAATTAAAAAAATCGGTATGCTTAATTTCTATCAAAGTCAAAGTCAAACTCATTTATTCCTTTAGATCTCAAGTATCATTTGGACACGTCAAATTTTACACATACATATTCGTGAGCATATAACATATCACAGGAACTCCCCAGGCACATTACATGCACACAGATATGTCAAATTACAGTCAGTTTTCATGTTTAAGCTAATCTTTTTTGTTAAGTTAACGTCTGATCCAACCCTAACCGACAACCCGAGGGGAATAAACAAACAAGAAACCCCTCGGAGACAGTATTACATATCCGCGAAAATGGTCTTCGTTGAGAGCGTGGTGGCCCAGGGGCATAGACGCCGACTTTCAATCTGAAGGTTGCTGATTCAAACCAACACGTGCACCAATATAGTTTTTCCACTTGAAAAAATGTATGTGCGCAATACCACGTTCTCGAAACGGTGAAGGAAAACATCGTGAGGAAACGGACATGTCTTAGAACCAAAAATTCGACGACATGTGACATCTACCAATCCGGAATGGGCTCCCGTGGTAGATCAGAGCCCATTCACTCTCAGTTATGGAGAGTAGGCCGGTGTCCCTGTAGTGGGAACATTAGAGGCTGGTACAGAATATGTTCCTGCGTCTAGAGTGGAGCAAATTATGACATTAATTACATCTCAAAAATCTTATTTCTATCTTCTTCTCTAAAACACTTCTTGGGGGAGCGACATGGTGGGCCTATTTTTCTTCTTGCTTGTATTTTACCTTTTCTAGATATATTTTCCCAAATTTCGTAAACACTTTCACTTATTATCCATCCATTCATTAAAATGTCTTTTTATAACATTCCCTTAAAATTTATTGGTAATGGAGACTCTCAAACAGTTAAATTTTATTGCTAATAAACCCAATTTTTGAGAAGACTTTTGACTTACAACATGGAATTTAAGTAAAAAAAAAAGTAATAGCTACGTAAAGTATAGCATGTCATCATACAACAAAGTTTTTAATAACAACTCCCGAAGTAAAATGATGTATTTATTACATACAACAATATTTTTATTTTAATGTAAACGTAAAATGTTATATGTGTTACATACAACATATTTAGTGATCGCTCAACGACGTAAACTGGTGTAAGTAATCCATACAACATTATAAGTTGGTATCACCACAAAAAAGTAATATTAACATAAATAATGGTAATAAATTAATACAAAAAGAAACATACATCAGATATTTTGAAGGATTGAATCATGAAAACTGTTTAGATATATTTCATCTAAAGAAACATTGTTATTTTCAATGGGTGTCCCGGAGGTACTATTGGTGTAATTGAATTATTTACCATAGCACATAGTCTACGGCCTCTAGTTATTATCCCAGTGCGTTTATTTGTTATGTATTTGAATTACTGCTAATTATGTTAGTCAATTTTAGAGAACTAAAACTATATAAAACATATACTTACGGCCGGTTAAGAGTCCGGCGTATTCTGTTGTATGTGACACATACAAGACGCGAGCGCATGATTTTCCCCGCTCCGCACCCCGCGTAAACCATTGCAAAGGTTTATACAATGTTTTAGTCCGTTCTTGTTAGAAAGATACAACAGTTTACGTCTAGGAAATCCATGAAAAAATGGTATTTTCGCTATTTTTTCACTTTGAATGCATTCATTAATGTAAATTATGATAGTTTTTAATAAAAACGCAAAATGGCATTTTTGTGGCTTACAACAACTTACGTGGGAGGTATCGATTTTGTTTCTATCTTCAATAATCTTCATTTTGTTTCGTCGTTTTACTAAATATAGGACTGTGGTTATAGGTTATAGTATTTCGAATCAATATGAGATTTTAAGCAAATCTATTTATTAATTGTTGAAGCTGCAGAACGCAATAAGCATGAAGCGCTTTTTTTAATGATTTGTATCCACCAAAATTATATCTTGATATAATATGAATCTAATTCACGGTCCGTGTGAAAGTTCAATATTTCGAACCGGAAATTTTTTATTTTTTTTTGCAGTTGTAAAGGAACGAGTTGAAGGCCCACCTTGTGGTAAGTGGTTACCTCCGCAACAAATTACCTCTTCAGGCATATTTATCACGTAAAAAAAGGAAAAAACGATTGAGCTGCCAATATTGTGTGTGTGAGTGTGTACGGAACTCAACGTCCACCACACAGACCCAGCTTGCCTATATTTTTCAAATGTTGTCAACAAGGATTAGTGCGATACCGTGGATAATGCACGCAATCTATTCGTCACGGAACCCAGCCGGCAAGTGATTGGATCACACTTGTCTCTTCATTACACATCAACTACCTATAGTAGTAATATTTTTTATTTTTACGACTGAAGTGACGGGATAAGCTGATACCTCGTGTTAACTGGTTACGCCTATAACAACAGTAGTAAGACTCCATTCCTCTTCAACCAAAGTTCAAGACTCAAGTCTCATTGCGTTGCGCTCACAACTATGACACGTGGATGTAACATCTCTCTCTCGCTTGTAATTTCACGAACGCCTCGGCGGCGGATCATCAAGTGTGGTGTCAGTAGTTCTCCAGACGAACTTGGCACACGTAATACTGCTACTTTGGGTTGCTCCTTTGCACCCCCGAGGGGATACGTGTAAGGAATCTAAGGGTAAATACGGACGCGAGCTACATGAACTCCCAAAGCTTTAAATGTGGAGCCTTGTTGGTAGTTGAGAAGCGCGGAGATCGGTTCCAATGGCGAAGAAAAACATTTGTTTTCGAGCTATAGTTACTTGTGCAGATTTATCAGTGAGTAAACGTATTTTTTCCGGTTTTAAACACTAATGCATATTTTTTAATGCCTGTTTTAATTTTCCATATTAGGTACTTCTGGACAACGGGTCAATTAAGCTAAGCTAAGTGTTACCACCTTTGAACCCACTCGTTAAAAAAGGAGCTCACTCACCGAGCGAAAACCGTGTGAGCACAATTTTTTTTCAACTACATCGATTGTATTTTTTAATAATCAGAACTAGTTGTCCACGTGGAATTTAATATTTTTTGTTTAGAAACTCAGTTCCTTTTAAAAAAAAAAACATATTGACCGACCGATTTTTTGTGTGGCAACCCCCGCCCATGACAACAGTTATACTATATTTGTATAACTATAAATACAAATCTACACTAATATTATAAAGAGGAAAGATTTGTACCCATGTTTGTATGTTTGTAATGAATAGGCTCAAAAAGTACTGGGCCGATTTAAAAAATTCTTTCACCAATAGAATGCTACATTCTTCCAATTTGACATAGGCTACATTTCATTTTGAAAAAAAATAGGGATCCTTGGTAAAATTTGAACAATGTAACCGAAGGTGTAGAAATATTAGTCTTAAAATGTCTTTCGTCGAATGCGCTGCCGAAACTATTAGCGATAGAACAAAATAATGTACAACAATATTGAAGAACATCATAATGTCAACAAAAAACTCCGCGGTAGCATATGTCCAACTATTGTACTTATGTCACTAGCCCGTGCGAAGCCGGGACGGGCTGCTAGTAAAATATAATCCAATAAGATAGTAACACATACTCTGTAAAAAAAAGCAGTAATTTCAGACGAACATAATAATCCCTTTACACTTGAGAAAGGAACCTTAAAATAGCTAATAAAGTTAGTTATAAATCTCAGAATTGAAGGTAAACTTTTTTATTAAATGATACCGGAACCCGTTCTGAACGCGGATGGAACTCTTCGACTCCTGGCGCTGTCAGCTGGGATTAGCGCGATATCGACGGCGTAGTGCAATCTGTTGAAAGCAGCACCATACTTAGATAAGTTACATTGTTTACCGACATGATTGATTGAATAGTGGAAGGGCTCATGTTGTCGTGAGGGTCTGCGGAGGGAACTATTTAAAAATCTAGTTCTTTTTTCGTATTAACTTGGATGAAGCAAGCTTCGTCATGAGCTCTTCATAGTCCTGATAACAAAACTCCTACATCAGCTCCAGAACATCAGAATATGATACGAAGGAGTCTCTTTCCTTTTTGTGAAGAATTACCATATAGTCAGAAGTGTTTTTTTCGAATCGTAAAAAAAACATATTTTACTCTTTAGCACAGATATAATAATAGTAGTAATATATCTGTGTATTATATAGTCTTTAGTAGAAACCACGAATCAAATCCCTCTTTTGGAATAAGATTAAATAAGCATAAACGAATATTTATGAATAAACATCAAAAGGCCGAAGATAGGCCATAAACAAAAACAAAATTCAAACAAAGAACAAAAACAATGGCCGCCAATTAACCGCCAAGTTCCAAACTTAAAAATCAGAAGCTCGATTGTGGACTATTTGAGCTAAACAGACAAAGGGTAGAAAGGGGTAAAAACGGGCAAAAATACGCCCAGGCCCAATTAATTAGACACAATTAGCCACCCTTCCTGAAGACACAAAAGGTAGAAAAACTCTTCTCATTAATTACGGTAGGGTAAAACGGAAAGGTAACAGAGTAACTTCAGTTAGCTATAGTACGGAGTCGCGTTTTTTTTTTCGTGTGAGTAATTTTTAATCGGCCCGAAGGCTGGTAGTTCTCTCGGTATTGTAGAGTAGAGGGTTAACCCTAAGCCCTACTCATAAAAAATCTTGAAATGTCAGATATTGCTATTCATTTGAAGCATTGTCGTTGATAGGTTTTAAACTTGCGTATATAATTTTAGTGTTTCAGATGTTACAAAAAAGAAGTAAGTAGTATTTTTCAATCAGTAATCTAGTTCCCATAGTTTAAACGATACTTAATTTGTGCTGTGTGAAATTTCCATAAATCATTTACTTTGATCATATTAATATTGTACATAACTCACGAATATGACCCATTTAATGTTTGGCCTGCCCATAACAACAGCAATTTAATATTAGTTCTGCAGAAAGCATCGTTCGTATCTCTTTATAGTTCTTAGAGTTGAATTTATGTGCTATTTTTAACTCAGTTACCTCAAAATCAATCAACCTTTTCAATCAATATGACCACAGAGTTCATACCACAAAGTAACTTACGCGTTCGTACCCTACCGTTTTATACCTTGCATCATTACTCATATGGGGTAGTAGGAAGATACCCTTTGTTATCCATCCGAAGGACAGGGTTGTGGGAAGTGGTAGCGTTTTATTTGAGCGATGATTTAATTTTATTGTTGTTTGTAGATATTTCTGCAACAGGCTTTTCAAGTATGTGTTGTAGATTTTTTAGGATTCCTCTTTCGATGCCACTGCCCTCACAGTTCAGTTGATAGTAGCTCTGCCTTTAACCCTGTAAGCCGAGGGTTCGTTTCCCACCATGGAAAAAGTATTTGTATGACGAACGTTGATAGTTAATACATGGCTTGGTGTAAATAATGTTTTATAACATGTAAGTAGTACAAAAACAAAAACGTCCTCCATACTTTCATCTCTTATGTCTTAGTTAGAAATAAGGTGACTATCATTTAAAAAAAGGATACATCGAAAACATTAGTATACAACGGGTGAAGAAAAAAGTCACAGGGAAGCAAAATACGCAATTTGGTTTACTTCTATGACATATTTTTGCCAATTACTTTGATTTAAACAAACTATTGAATCGAGATTGATAAACATTTACGGGACCGATCTGAATATAAAAAAATCAATGATACGGTGAACCATATCTGAATCTGGTTGTTCGAGGGTGGTGAGTTGAGTGAGGTGAGGCCACCCCTCAGCCTTGGAGTCGAGTGTTCGGTTAAATCAAACAAATCATACCATTTTCTACGTCCAAATACTCACAACACTCGATTCCACAATGCGTATTTCACGTAACTTTCAAAAAGTGCTTCCACTTTGAGAATTCTAACTACCTGATTTTAAGTGATTACTTATGCCCGTAACAACATTAATACGACTTGGATCCTCCCGTCAGATTTTTTATACTACTTAAGTTACAGGTCAACCTGATGTCAAATGGATACCTGTGCCAATAACAACAGCAATACCATTTAGGTCTTCCTGACCGATTTACAAGGAGGCTTAAGAAGGCTGGAGTCGTATTCCGTTGCACCTGTCACCCGAGGCGAGGATATATAGGATGCGCCTATAATTCCACCGGCACAAAACTCTTCCACCGGAACACAGCACCACTGTTAGCGGCGTATTACCAGGTGTGCTGACTTCTCCAGATAAACTTCTCGTAAGTTCTACTGGTATTTTGGATTGATTCTTTTGCAGACACGTGTAGGGACTCCGAGGGGACTCCGCGAGCAACATGGACCCCAAATATTAAGAAATAGGAACACGTACCACTACTACTAAAAATCAATACTCAAGGACACTTAATTATTGAAATAATATTCGTCCACATACCTTAACGGTCACAAATACAACAAAATGATAAAAAGAACCTTTGTAAATCAATTATACTACGTTACATTGCCCTAAAGGTTAACGATAAATATCTTTGTTAAGAGACCGAGAACGGCCACGACAAAAATCATAATTCGCTTTACATTGCTGGTTTTCTTTTATCTTCACAAGCAAAGCCGTTTATGAACCAGCAATATAATAGTAATGAACGATCTAGTCGTTTATAGGGTAGTCGCTGATAAATTTTGAATCGGTGGACATTCAGTGGGTAGAATCGATTGAGATAATGGGCGATTACTAAGTAAGCTAACAACCCTAAAGACTTAGGGATGGGCATTGTCGATGTTTATCTTGATTTGTTTTAAGACAGCTTAGTTTTTTGATGCTCTGCCTTCCAAGTGAGCGTCCCAGGTTCGAGTCCCGGCTGGGGCAGACTTTGGCGTGACGTAAAGTTTGTTCCCGAGTGGTCGTCTTGTATTTCTGTGTCCATGTCACCTGTGACGCAAGGAATCCTAGTATGAGTGTGTAACTGTTACTTTATTAAGTGACTTAAGTGATGAGGTGAGCTTATATCCCACCTGATGTTAAGTAGTTACTGCCGCCGATTAATAACAATACGGCCCCGGTTTCCCCCGGTCTTCCTGACCGAAGTATGAAGATCGATGTCACATCGCGTTGCGACCTTTTGTTATCATCCCTGGTATCGATAATAATTTTCTTAATCGATTTCAACCCGACTATTTTTGGTGAAACCCCTCATAATGTGCTCATCCCTGTAGGTTCTCTACGCTCTAATTGGAATTAATGAATCAGGATATCTTTAGAAAACCAGCGTACATGATAAAAGGCCTCATTACTGGAAGTTTTATGAAACCCAGCGATTTTCTGAAGATCTTTGGCCAATAATTGACTGGCCTCATTGTTCGTGGGTTCGATTCCCACCCGGGACAACATAAATGTTTGTTCCGTGTGTTAATATGTATTATATGTATGTGTTTAAAAAAAAACACTTGATGTATTCTATCAGTTATCTAGTTCCCATATTAAGCTATGCTTAGTTTGAGACCAGATGGCATTGTGTGAAATATGTCCATGAATATTTATTATTATCATTTATTTATATTATTATCTAAAAGTTTTTATGTATGTGTATGTTTGTTCCACCTTCACGCTCAAACGGCTCAACGGATTTGGATGAAATTTGGTACCAGGATAGCTTATATATGGATGAAAAAACACGGGGTTAGACCGCGGGCTCTTGTAAGCAATAAAGTACCTAAATAACTAATACTAATACTAATACTAATACTAATACTAATACTAATACTAATACTAATACTAATACTAATACTAATACTAATACTAATACTAATACTAATACTAATACTAATGAGTAAATAAATAACCTTATCGACAACCGAAATGGAAATAGCGTTGTTTGGGACAGCACTACGACTAGCTCACCGACTGTATTGATTCCGAGTCTATTTTGGTTCGTCCCTTTTTGGATAATGTTACAGAGAAATGTTACACTTATTTTGGAAAATGATTGTTCCTTAATTTCGGAAGTATGTTTACCCCGAGTTCCAATTCTACTGGATAAATGGAGAAAATAAAACGTTTAAATAAATATTTTTAAAGGAAGGGGTAGAAGGGTGAGGATCGTATTTTATCTCTGTATTAATTTCTTCTAGATCATTCAGATTTAAAAAAAATAGCATGTTATCTTGAGACTGTAAAACTCCCTAGTCTTAGATTTGACAAATTGAATCTATATAGAATAGCTGTTACCTTCTTTAAGTCTACAGACAGAAATGTTTTTAAATTAATTTAGTGTAGAATTTGGGATAGCAATTAAATATTCTGGCGTTGCGTTCAATAACAATTATTTCCAATACTATTATATTTAAGGCTACTATTTTACTATACTTTTTACACCATTAAAATTTAATGATAATGCTTGTATTGTATTAAGCCTGATATTTCCCACTGCAGGGCAAAGTGCTGCCTTCCCTCTTTCCTAGCATCCCTATTTTTAGAAATTTCATACCAATCCTTTGAATAGGAGTCTAGGTTATCTCGCCATCGGCGTCTGGATCTTCCACGCAGTCGTTGTCATTGATAATGTTTGCCACAGTCATAGGATTGCTCTTTCCATTCCTTTAAATGACGAAAGAGATAAGTATTGATTGTGTAACCAGCCTAAGAAAAATTTCTGAACTCACGTGTATTGTTAGAAAGCCATTGTTAAAATTATTTTTTTTTGCAGATTTATGGTCTCCGTACAAGACATTTTTTTGTCATGGAAAACTCTCTCATTTATACAATTTTAAAATTACTCTCTCATTTATACATAGGTACATGTATACTACGTTCAATGACCTTTGAACGAGGCATATTTTAGCATTTTTAGGACAAAGCTTTTTATTAGGTGGTATTATTAGTATGACCTTTTGTAATAAATCAGTGTCCTTAATAAAGCAACCCCCGTTACATGAGATAGGCGTGCCTGGAAGTGAGGTGTTATAATTTTCGTTTTGGGGTTGGTAACAATAATAACGAAATTATAGCGGAGTCTCGTACACAGGTTCTCGCTAGGCTCTCTTCAGCTCGTTCCCTCACATATTCACATAAAAAAACAAAGTGATCATCATACGTCTAAGTCAAAGTCAAAGTCAAAGTCAAAGTCAAAGTCAAAGTCAAAGTCAAAGTCGAAGTCAAACTCATTTATTCCTATACATCTCAAGTATCATTTGGACACGTCAAATTTTACACATGCATGTACACATATTCGTGAGCATATAACGTGTCACAGGAACTCCCCAGGAACATCCTCGTCATCGGGACACCAAGATTATGTCTTCGTCTTACGCAGACATTGTCGCATCGTGCCGTCGGGTATTCCTTGTATGCTGATCACCGTTTGTGGTGATATATAATATATCACCACAAACGTACATACATAATTTGGATACATAATTTGGATGAGTTTAACCATGCCGTTAATTACTGGAGGTTTCTGTGAGTAGCGGCTAATCCATATCGGTGTTCCGCTGAGAGTAGAGAACCTGAAATATAATTACGAAAAGTGGTTAATTAGTCTAGGTAATAAGAAATCATTAGGCCGTACAATTAAATGAGAATTAAAAGTAGAATTAATTTTTTTAACATTCCTCTTTATAATTGAATGTATTACAAGGAAGAGGCTAGCAGCACAGCGAATCCTAGTGTGGGGGCTAGCAATCACTCATGACCACTTAAGCTATATTATTTTTACTTACTACCATTAATCCACATACCATAGTTACATGAACATTTAAGTGTGTATTTATGTTAATATGTATGTTTTTGTGTCAATATTATTATTAGGACATTAGTTAAGAAATGTAACAAAGGCCTTATAAAGCTACAATCATCAAAATTATTTCACGTGGACACTATATGTCCATCACTAAAACGGATCTGAAGCGTTGATTGCTAGTCCATCAACATTATCAACATCAACATGCTGAGTCTGAGTTCTTTCTGTGACTGCTGGGTTTAGCTTTGTTTATTATATTTATATCATTATTCTGTTATGTAAAATTGTAAGGCTAGTGTCATAAAATATTTTTCTTTCTTACTTTCTTTCTTTCGACACGAGATACATCGATATCCACAGATGGCCAACAATAGTTTTAATCGTAATAGCCGTGCCTTTTTACCTTTATAAGGGATTAAAAATCAAAAAGACGCATCGAGAAATTCCAAGACATAAAACAGAGAACCGGTTACCGAAATAAAATCTGGATAAAAATGTCATCAAAAGTACCTAATCTAAAGGCATCGCCATACACGGTCTTAAATAATTCCATAAACATCCATCTCGTTTAAACCCATACGATGCCATAAAAAACTAATCCCTTTTTTCAAACAATTAAGGCGAAGCAATTAAAACACCCATTTAGTTAATCGTCTTCAATTCTCCGACGAAAAAAGGGAATAAAAAAATCCCAAACGGTTCTGAAGATGTCTTTATAATCTGTACTTAATTTTTTGTGGGCGGCTGAGGGGATCCTATAAAATTAAGGCATTCGGGGTCATATGTTGAATATGCCCCTAAATTCCGCTTTCAAGGAATAGGGCTGGGCTAAACCAAAGAATCAAAGCTCTTGTATTCATCGTCATTTCATCATTTTGTAATGTATATTTTGTATAATTTTTGTCTAAGTCAAAGTTAACTTCTACTATTACTAGTAGTTTTGTAACGAGTAGTAAATTATTTATTTAAAACAAATTGACAATCGTATTATTGTCAATTTGTTTTAAATAAAAAAATAAATTATAAAGTGTTTCTATAAAAATTATACAGTGATTCTATAATAAAGTTAACATTTATTCAAATATAAGTTAAGTGTTTTGATATTCACCTTTTAAGTTAATACTCTCGCTAAGTAGGCACGAAACTACAATACTAAAACCAAATCACAAAAAAGTTGTTCCGCTGGGGTTTTGAAATCCATATCCCTTGCCTTTCAGATACTAATCAAGCCACTATGCCACTAATATCTTCGATAGTAATTATGATGTTACAAGTTGGCCAGTACCAAATTGAATTGACAACCCTAACTATAGTTGGAATTGTCAAACGATGTCGTCCACAGAGTGATTTTCATTAGTAAAGAGGTGGCATTACGTTGACTTACTAATCTAAGTGCATACTCGTGATAAAATCTATCGAATGCTTAATCTGTGCTGTTGGTTTTGTGGTTCAAATCGCAATACGCAACACTATATATTATTTTGTGACATTAAGAACCTACAATACCTACGAACGGGATTCATATAAATAGATATAAATATGAATATTTTGATTTATTTATTTCACAGTGTCATCTAGCCCCAAACTAAGCATAGCTTGCTTAGCTAGCATAGCTTTAACTAGATAACTGATAGAATACATATTATAGTTTTTTTTGTAAATACACACTTATAATACCTATTATCGCCCAGACACAGAACAAACATTTATGTTCGTTACACAGATGGTTGTCCTGGGTGAGAATTGAACCCATGACCTATACCGCATAACGCAGAGCTACTTCCAACTGAGAAAATATAATATAATATAATGACTTGGACAAATTCTATACAAGTCGAAATTTTTTTTTGCAGTTCCTTCAGTGAATTAAAATTTATCATAGTCTGCAAAACAAAGGAAACATTTATTCTCTCTAAGGACAAGATCTTTGGTAAATACCTGCCTTTGACCGTTATGATAATTTAATTCAATGAAAACACAAATAGTCATCCAATCATTTTTTTATCTGTGGAACCTAAAATAGCTCTAAGTTCGACAAATTTTAATAGCTCAAGCTACCTGAGCTCACGACACTCGTATCAATTCCAAAGAGGCACAAGTACCACGCATATCAAGACAAACTCAACCATGATTGGTAGCAATACGGACTATTAGGTATTTTCGAGACAATATACCAAATGTCACGACCCAGCTTCCAGTGTTACCGAAATAAAAAGTGAACAATGCGATAAAAAATAATCTTTGGACTAAAAGTTGATCGATGGCGCAGAGTCTTTGAAGGAACTTAATCGAATCTTCTAACAGTGAGGCGGTCTCTTTTTGTATTGATAAAAACTGTTAACATTTAAAAAAAAAATCTCGCCCCCTTAGATGAATACCCTCAGAGTGAGACACGTATCCCCCGGGTGGTGCGAAAATAACAACCCAAAGTAGCAACTCGAGACAAGGTCATCCGGAGAAGAACTGCCACCAAACCTGATCAGTCGTCAAGCAGTGATGTACTCGTGCTGCTGTATACCGTGGAAGAGTGTTGGTGCCGGTGAAATTACAGGCACATGAGGCGTATCATCCCCGTCTCAGAGTGACGGGTGCAACTTGATGGGACTTTGGTCTTTTCATACTTTAGTAGGGGAAGATCTGAGTCATATTTTTAAGTTCATGGGCGGCGGTAATCACGGTGTAAAACGTTTACAGATTCATACCCCTGTAGTAGGACTCCCTGTGTCGCAGGTGGTAGGGAAACAAGACAAACAAACAAAGATTGCCCACCAGAGTTACTATCAACTAAGGTACGGAGCCGTGTTCATAAAATGTGCCTCTATATTTTGTACACAGACTAAACTATAGACCCGATAAATGGATCTCAATAAATCCTCTATCGGCCATAGTAGTAAACAATTTTATGTCAATCTTTAATTGCTAGTGGCTTTATTAGGGTTCTTATAATGCACTCTGACTGAAATACAATAAAACGGTTAGGTTCAACGCACACGGCCGATTTTATTGGTCGATTTTTGTCTAACTACCGCCAACTTTAGTTGCGTGTCGGTTATTTTATCGGTTAATCTCTAAATTAGTATTAAAATCTCGTAATCTACTTGTAAGACATTCATTTGTGAAAAATTACGTGAAAAGAAAAGTGAACTCGAAGTATTTAAAAAAAAATCAACGAAAATAGAGATTTTTGATTTTGACTTTGACAGACACATTTCTTACATGCTAAGTCAAAGTAAAAAACTTCATGGAAAGGTCACTTTCTTAAAATACATATGTAGGTACCTACAAGAAAATGCTTTATTATAATAATACTTAGTTTAGCATTTGTTCAAACCCTATTCGACCCTCCATAAGGAAAAACAAGCAAGAAACCCTTAATGGAAGAATTATATCGAAACACAAACAGTACAGTAAAAGACACAAATCTGCACCGTTGGAATTTGAACCCAAGGCTCTAGTCCAATATGTACATAATTTTTTAATTTATTATTAATTTAATGTTTCATACCACCAAAATTTAAAATATACCGCCAATCCATAATAAATACTCGTAAAATTAAGAAACCCCAATTTGATTTCTATATGCACAGTAGCCCATAGAGGCTCTGCCTAACCTTCGGAGTAAACGGCGTGAATCACCACAGTAACTTATAACGGTTATAATTTCACAGCTATTAACTATATGTTAGTTAAAGTTACGGCCAAGCTTTATTTGCTCGTTAAATTACGTTGTAAGGTAATGTGCAATACTTTGTTGCTTAAACCATAATAACTTACTTTAAATCTATTTATTATTTGAATTCATAATTAATTCGGAGGGAAAGTGATGAGAAGATGTTTTATGTAAACATTTTGTAGCACTAGCGCGTAGCACTTGCGCGTAGCACGTGCTACGGCGTAGACGATAATATATTAGATGGTGTACGATACTTGACTCACATTGATTGAAAATTCTTTATTGCACGTATATAGGCGAATTTACATAGGCGAACTTAATGCTAATTAGCAATTTTTTCCAGTTCATCGTAGCGTAACATCATGCTTATTATAACACAATATGTATGGGAGATAATAACAAAAATATGTCCTTTATAAACCTAATGATATAGATACCCAGGGAATTCTAGTGCAAGGGCACTAGGAATCTCTGTGTGGCATGGACAAACACCCAAGACCCGAGAACAAACTGCGCCCAGGACTCAGGACCCGGTGTTTTGAAGGCAGTTTAGCTACCAACTAAGCCATGAAGCAATATTTCATATATTAAATGATTAACTTCAATCGAAAGCCAACTTTGTATCTTAAAGCCTGTAGGAAATAGTAAATTACTACAAACATTTTGTTTCAATTTAACAAAAACAAATCAATATTTCTTAGATACCAATATAATGGGAATCAACCAAGGAGTTAAAATAAAGGCATTCTTACTATTACAATATCATCCCTAAAAAAAGATTCCTTGTTCCTATTATCAAATATTCCCATGGTAATAGTGACTGGCCCGCAGTTCAGTTGGTAGTCGCTCTGCCTTCTGTAGGCCGTGAGTTCAATTACCACCAAGGACAATAATATGTGTGACGAATACAAATATTCTTCGGTATCAATAATAAATATTGAATCTGTACGACAAGAGTAATAAGCGTAGCTTTTACTATGGCACAGACATATAGGCGCTGTGTGAAATTTCTATGAATATTTCTTTGTTTTTTTTTTTGTACTCATTACTTGACCACCGAACGCAACCTCAGAAAATAACAATTTAAAAATGTATCTAGAATAACAGACATACAACAACACTTCAATTAAACAAACAATCCACGTCACTGGAGCTAACAACTGTTAGCTTAATTACATAGTTACATATACCGAATATACCGTGTATACCGTTTATAGCCGTAAAACGGCATCACGTTAATATTTCAAAGGGATACAGTAATAACAAAGTGATGTGATGGTCACGCACACTGCGAACAGACGGCGGCATCGGTAAGTGACGGTGCGATTACTATAATATATATTCGAGCGTGGTGGCCCAGCGAGCGTGGTGGCCCAGGGGCATAGACGCCGACTTTCAATCTGAAGGTTGCTGGTTCAAACCCACACGTGCACCAATGAGTTTTTTCACTTGAAAAAATTTATGTGCGCAATACCACGTTCTCAAAACGGTGACGGAAAACATCGTGAGGAAACCATGTCTTATGTCAAAAATTTGACGACATGTAACATCTACCAATCCGGATTGGGCTCCCGCGGTAGATCAGAGCCCATTCACTCTCAATTATCGAGAGTAGGCCGGTGTCTCTGCAGTGGGAACATTAGAGGCTGGTACGGATATTGACGCCATCTTACGTTATTATGAATTAGGAAACACGTGACGGCTTCGTGGCTTAGTTGGTAGTACCCTGCCTTCGAAGCGAGGGGTCCCGGGTTCGATTCCCGGCCGGAACAAACTTTGTGTGATGAGCATGAAGTTTGTTCTCGGGTCTTGGGTGTTTGTCTTCTTGTTGTGTTTCTGTGTTTGTCCATGCCATCTGCGACACAGGCAATCCTAGTGCAGAAGTATGAGTGTGTAAACATTTGTTTATTTATTTATGTGTCAAACTGATCTATAAGTATTTACAGACGAACCTGGATGAGTGAGAGTGCAACGGACCACAATGTCTTTCTCGATTATGGAGATTTCTATAACCGAGAAACTAACGCATGATCTTGTAGGTATACATATTTATATAAAAAACAGTGACGTTTCATAGTAATTTTTAAAGAATTCAATGGAAATAAAGTATTTTGACTTTGACTTTGAGATTCTTACCAACATAAATACACAAACATAAAACTATTCATAGAACGATACAAATTATTAAATAAATTGTCACAGTACATTTATTGTTGAATTAGTTTGCATATCAAGCAAATTTAGCTTAATATACATTTATAATTGAATTTAATAATTCAGATCATATTAATCATGGTTATATAATAATTCCAAGACAATTATGAATGGCGTTAATAAATAGTTAACGCGAAATAAAAAAGTAGGTTATAAATCGTTTTTTTTAATATTAACATAATATGTTGCACCATCTTTATGCGCACGTTCCGTCCGCGTGTCGTACACTCGGGACCGTGGTGTGCGTGCACACTACCAACGAGCTGTAATAGAGCGATGACGTGATTTCCTGCGCTGAGTTATTGCTACTGTACCGGCGCTAAACGATACGCGCGCTGTGACCTCGTCGGGGGGGACTTTTGTTTCCTTTTTTTTATTTATTCTACTGTCATATATTTTTAAAATATTTGAATAGTTGAGCATGCTTAGTAACTTTGCCTGCGAAGTGTTGAGTGTTTTGTGTCTTCTTCTTTCGTATGGGTAAGTGGCCAACTATAGTGTCGGAGTTTTCCAGCCGGGACCGACATCTTAACGTGCCCTCCGAAGCACGGAAGCGCTCAGTTCAAATTCCACTAAATGGTCACCCATCCATCATATGACCGGGCCGAAAGTTGCTTAACTTAGGTCATCTGTAAAAATCAGCTAACCAAGCTACACCACGAGTGCTTACAAGTTTTGTGTCCATAACACCTGTAAGAGTGGGTCTAGATTGTAAGCGTTTTAAAATATGCTTAATTTACTATGAAGTATAAAAGAAAACGGAAACGTTTATATATATAAAATAGGTTCCATGTATCACAGATGGCATGGACAAACACCCAAGACCCGAGAACAAACTTCATGCTCATCACACAAAGTGATGAGCATGAAGTTTGATGATGAGTATATGAAGCATGAGTATATTTCATACATACTCACCGTAGTATGTATGAAATATGGTACCAGGATAGCTTAACATAGGCTAATTTTCATCCCGGAAAACACAGCTTGTTTAGCATAAAACTAACATCACTACATACACAATGAACTTGTTTGAAACCAATTTTGTACTACATAATTATTATCTAGGATTGATAATAGATATCTGATACTATATTTAGGGTTTGGTCGACGTTGGCAAAGTCGTGCAGAATGTAGTTTTAAGTATTAGTAGTACTAGTAATACTGGATGCCAGTTTTAATAACAAATGTTTTATTAAAATAAACGTACAACTTACATAATTATTTGGACAAAATGACTCTTTACTGATTATAAATAGTGTAACACGTTCGATCTTATCTCGAAACCATAAATTTAATTACAATCAGTTTACCCAATATTATCTATCATACTCTAGAACGATGATAGTACATCGAAATATTGCTGTTAATCGATTATTTAATCAATAATATCTGTGCATTTACGCAGTATTGGGTTGTTTTTTATCGTTAATTGGTTTTTATTATTTGCTTGTTCTGCTTTATCTTTTTAGCAAACTAAACCGAATGGGCTATACATTGATAAAACAAGAAACCTGGTTCTGCTATAACTTATCGACGGATAGATAAAAATTTGTTGTGTTTGAAACTCGGCCTTGACTTAAATCTTTCACTAATCTATTTATTTAATGTTTATTACAATAAAAAAAAGGTGCAGTGTAACCAATATCAATAACAGATCAAGAATACCACGCGACAAGGTTACCTCACCTTACCCGAGGGGGTGGAGAAGGCAACAACTCATAAAATTAAGCGATTTGGATGTGAGTTAGTTCTGTGAGAATCGCCGCGTTAACAGCCCGCTAGCCGTCTCTTTCTCACACCCACACACACGCGGGAGTGTCCAGACGCCATCCACACACTGGCACAGCGGCAGAAAGCCGCCAGTACAACGTTACACCGCGCGGAAAACGTTCCGTATTCGAAATTGACAGTCTGTCGTTCGCGCCTTTTCGTTCGCCCGGTTTTTTATAATTTGTTGTTCTGTGAAGTGATTAATC
The DNA here is from genome assembly GCA_921293045.1 of Aplocera efformata. NCBI lineage: Eukaryota > Metazoa > Arthropoda > Insecta > Lepidoptera > Geometridae > Aplocera > Aplocera efformata. The sequence goes on from OV121057.1 coordinate 9,776,044, forward strand.
ACGGATTTTTGGACGAACAGGTGAGCTATTTATTAAAGTTATTCAATTAATTTATTTTCATTAGAGTAAGGTGGTTATGTTATTAGTTTTTAATTAGAGCATTAGTACGCGGTTTGAATGTTTGTAAACATTGTGGCATCATTAGGTAGAGCTGTAGTAAGGAAATTAATTAGTCATGTTTCTGGAGGTTTATTTATGTATGCACTTATTCTTCTAGGGCTGTTCTGAATCTTTTAATGAACTAGATATCATTGTATCTTATTCTTATTACAAGTTAAATGATAATGGGCTTATGCCTTTAATTGATACAACTTTAAAAACTTTCATGAAGTTTAAGCGTATATTTCAATCATTATAAAAAAAAAAACAATTTTCGCTATAATAGGATATAACCTCAATGAGCCTTTTTACCTTACGAGTAAAACAATCTTGGGAACGTAGACGCGACAAGTAGTAAACTCATCGCCAGTTATTTAAAAGTGAATAACAAAGCTGATTACTTTCAGCAAAATCTAATTTTCTAGTTAACTCATAGAAAGGACGAAACATTTATCTAAACAGGAATCATTAAAAAAATATATTTACTAAAATAACAAACTAAGCATTATCTCACAAAAACTGGTTACATATTTAGTTTTAATACAACTTTTTTTGATAATGACCCAGCGTCACTAGAAAACCATAGACATATTTTTATTTACATGTTCTGTTTAGAAATGAGGTAGCAATCCTTACTGTAAAAGAAAATATTCAATAGACGAAGTATTAACCGTGATTGTGGATCGAATAAATTACTTTTAAAAGCTTACTATCACAAAATAATCTTCTGATTAGGGAAATGAATTAAGCAATTAAATGTAATGAACAATGATTGCTAAGACAATAGATATTTAACAGTGGTGGCGAGTGGTAGCAGGGGGCGATGCTACGATTTGACAATTTTTTCTACACCGCTTTTTTGTGGTTGCAATCAACCATGACGTTACGTCCGTAGGCATCGGTAACCGCTTACTTAAGCGGTTGTTAATATCAGAGGGATCGCTCGCGCGTTGCTGACCCTTTAAATAATTTAAAAAGCCCTTTTTGAGAAAACGAAATTTACCTTCTCTAAACATTAAATGCTATTTTTGCCTATAAAGTCTCATATATAATAACAGTATATGAAAAATGGGTTCCTGTGAATTCACATGTACTAATATAATAACTTACAGCAATATATAACTTTCTTAATTTTATGATAAAAATATTTGTTTAAAATAAATTGAGTTTATTGTAACATGTTAGAATAAATGCAATTCCTGTGATTGGTCCGACAGTACGGGCCTCAGGTGCAAATTGGCAATATATCCCACAGATTACTAATGTTTATTGCAGACTAAAGAAAGTTGATTTTATTTAAACTACTTTGGTAAAAGAAATTCCGGCTGCAAATAAAAATTGTTATTGTTATTAATCTTAATTTTTTCAATCATTTATTGCTTTTCTCACACATTACTTTTTTTTTAATGTAGCTGTTAAAATGCTACGTAGTATAGTTGGTTAAAATAAAATAGATAAATATTGTACACAGCGCCATCTAGCCCCAAACTAATCATAGCTTGTACTGTGATACACAGGCATAGTGCAGTTTATATAGACGATTGCAATTTAAATAGGTATTAACTGAACGTAGGTGGTAGCAGTTTATTTTACGTAACAAAAGTTTATTTGTAAAAAAACAAATATTTTCTACAAGAAATACAATTATACAGGTAAACTTATTTTCTGAGATACGCGATATAAATTCTGAGCCGTTTCTGAGATATGCAATATAAATAAATATACAAGAATTGCTCGTTTAGAGTAATAAAATTACTTTTAAAACTTTTCGAAGGACCTATAACAAGTTAATGATTTTAAAAGAGAATAAAACGACTTCAATTCTACCGTCCCCTTTTTTGCTTTTAAAGCGACATTCTTTCATGAAATTTCTACGGGAAATAAAAACAGAATCATCTAAACTGTTTCACAATTTACCAACATCGCATAACACGCATACAAATACTAACAGCCGAAATAAGAACCTCCATTTTATGATGTCAGTTAAAAATAAATATTATTGAAAAAAATATTGATTCCTTTAGATTTGAAGTATTATATATTTGGACACGTAAAAATTCTCACATTGAAGTAAACATATAGTGTCACAGGAAACCCTAGGCACTATTACAGATATATAAATTTTAGCCAGTTATCATGGTTTAGCTTGTCTTAAAGATTATGTCCGAAAAAAAAAATATAAAAGACCAATTAAAAAAAAATCTTGGACATTTCACGTGGATTCATCCAGCTCCAAACTAAGCATAGCAAACTGGGAACTAGATTCTGAAACAATACGTTTTTTTATATTCATTACAACTTTGATGTTAAATGGTGAATACCGCCATTACAACAGCATAGAATAGAATATAAACTACAGCAATCCCACACAGGTTCTCTTCTAACGAAGTATGAGAAGATCCATGTCGTATTGTGTTGCGTCCATCTCTCTGAGACGGGGATGTAATGCCTCAGGTGCTGTAATTTCATCGGCAACCACACCCTAGTACCGGAATACAACACCACGAGTGTGTTGCTTGGCGGCAGTACTTCTCCGGACGTACTTGGCACAAATTCTACTGCTACCTCTCTTTACTCTAACTTACATAGGTTTCCAAGTATTTTTTAATACATATTAAATACATAACAAACATCTATTTTCGTCACACATAATAATGTCCAGGCAGTGGCGGCCTTAGGGGATGGCAAGCAGGGCATCTGCCCATCGCTTCGCTTTTGTAGGGCGTTGTACCCTCGCAGAACAACCCGTTTTTTGTTTCGATGTACTGCAGCTGTCTGTAGGAGGATGCTGACTGATTACCAGGAGCCCTGTACACTTCCAATTCACCTAAATTCATCATACGCCAAGAGCCTCACAAAGATCTATCGCCCGGAGCCTCGCAATATCTAACGCCGCCCTTGTGTTCAGGTTGGGAATCGCACTGAGCGCCAGTCAATTATACAGTTTCCAATATGGCCTAGCAACAATATCAGTTTATTATAAATTCCTTATGTAATTAAATTGCGATATGTAGCCGATGTGTAATCTATATAATTGTTTTGCGTACAGGCTATTGCTGTAATCGTGAGATATCGTATCGCGTGTTGGAATAATTCGAAATTATATTCACATAATCGATTGTGACTACTGATAATTATTTTTATAGGTGCAGCATAATGGCGCCATTTTAGAGTTCCGTGCTTATAGGGTAAAATATATTAGTCATAAAGGGTAAAAGATCACATGCGCATGAGACGTTTCATCCCCGTTTCTGATGATGGACGCAGCAGGATGAATGCGACTCAGTGTAAGATCCAAACTTTATACTGAGTCGCATTACTGTTGTCATGGGCGGGGGTCGCCACTTACCACCAGGTGGGCCCTGAGTTCGTCCCGTCACTTATTCACATTAAAAAAAAAGTGTTAAGCCTTCATCTATGTATTAGATTACTTTAAAGGTTTTTAACCATAGGCTAGGGTCCTGGTTTTTTTTTACAAGATATGTTTTATATTCTGATATCTTGGAAAATATCTTAAATGGTGGCACGGAAGTGTGCAGTTTTTTTATATGTGTAAAGGGATGGGACTAGTTGAATGTTTACTTGATGTTAAGCTTTTAGTCATAAACAACAGGAAAACGACTCACGTGCCTGTCATTCATCCTTGTACAGGGAGATAAGTGGAGGTAGATTTTTTCATGAACTATGGAGGTTCATCCAAATACAATAAAAAAAGATTAATCCATATCAGTACATAATTGGTGAAGATACCGCTTTAAACATCGCTAAGATACAGCCGAATTTTAAACTCCACCTTTTTAAAGTCGGTGAAAAACTTTATGTGCTTTGCATTTAATAAACATGTTGATTTTCCGTCACATCCTGTCGCCGGCTACAAAAGTAGCTACGAGCAATTATGTCGATATCGAATATGACATTAATCGATCAGGGCGGCGGCACGCACAAAGCTGCGGAAGTTATCGCCGCTAGGGCGGCCGAGTTGGCCGGACAACGGCTACTTGGCCGGACAAGTGGATATGGTCGTGGAAAAACGCTGGTTATTTTAAGAGCTTGTTCCAGCTTAGATGTGCCGTCAGCCAAGTAATAATAATAATAATTATTATTGTTATAAAACAGCCTCTAATTTTACACTTGTATTAGTGTAAGAGTTCTACGGTTCAATATTTGCATATTAACTTCTTCATAGTATTTGTTATTTATTTTGTGTACAAAATTTCATGCAAAGAACACTATTTGCGTTTGAGAACTTAGCTAGGTTAATTAGTAGATAAGATTAGTAAGCTTTTGAATATGTATCGTCCATTGAAAAATAATCGTATTATATAGCCTATCAGTGCAATTAATAGATAATTAATAAGACTGAGTATAATTATTTCTTAAACTTGTGCGATCACTGTTTTTTAAGTGATATTTGTATCGTTTCGTTCCTATATGTAATTGTTTTGAAATATTGTTTAATCGATCTAAATAGAAAGATGTTAGACATACATCATCAATTGCGACGGAAAAGAATTACTTCGATGTCTAAAAAGATCTCGCTTGCCGGCTTTTCATTAAAAGCCACTTAAACCGGATTATCCCCACCCTAACCACAACTTGTGTGGCCTTTGATTCCACCGCCATCTTTAAACGAATTAAAATTAATATTATATTCAAACTTCTATTGGAAGTATCGCGAAAACTGTTTTCCCAAATGTTAATACCTACATTTCCGGGACTCTTTTTGATGTGACTCTTTGATTTCGTCAATCTAATTTACGGGTGGCGGTGACATGACAGCTGGGTTCAAAAGATTTTATTGTCAGCATGTTACGATGCGCTTGATTGCGTGTTTTTGAGTGATTTGCCTTTGGGAAAATGTTGCCGTTATTTTATATGGGTTTTAACCGACTTCCGAAATGGAGGAGATCCTCAGTCGACTGAATGTTTTTTTTCTGAATCTCTGCATTAAATAGGGTATCCTCCATGGTTATCCCATCGAGATTAATTCCACTCATAATGTATGTAAAGAAAGAAAGAAGAAATAATTTATGTTATGAAAAATATTGCATACCACGCATTCAAATTGTGGTCATTTTAAAAAGATGATGATGATGATGATGGAGTAATATTTTTTAGGTTTATTAAGTTTATAATAAATACTTATTTCACAGAAAGGTACATTTCAAATGTTTATTTTTTTATGTTTGTTTCGACCTAAGTTTGAACCCGGGATTCCATGCTATAGAGTACAGGTTTACTGCTAACTAGGTTTAAGAATTTATTTCTCAATAAATTAAAAAAAAATCTCTTCCAGAGAAAATACATTACTATTCAGTTAGTATAAATTTGCGTACCAAATAAGTTTTTTCTTGACATAATCTTAATCTGTGTTTATAGGTAATATTATAACTAAGCCAAATATCCATGAAATAATATTTCTGTTCAGCACACAGTGATAATAATATAAATGCTAATCGTACATCAAATAGTGTTGACTGGATTCCGTATCAAATATATGTCGACACGTGAGAGTGAATGGGCTTTGATCTACCACGGGGTCCCAACTGTCTCCACGAGGTTTCTTATCTCTTCCCTTCAGGTTGATCATAACCGACGTGTACCGGGTTGGAATAGACATTCTTAAATGAATAAATCAGTGGATTATAAAGTTGGAGTTTAAGGTCAACCCGGATTAGTATAAATAGTGGTCTTTAGAATGGAAATTGGCGTTGGTACTCTTCGGCTACCTGTTCTCTGCTTGTGAACTTTGACAAGCAATGACAAGTGAGTGCCTTTGCTTGTGAAGTGAGGGATTCCGGCCCAGGTCTGTGACTTTGTATTATATGATGATATGATCATAAAGTTTGTTCGCGATTCTTGGATGTTTGTTTCGGATCATTATTTTTCTATACCGCTTGTGACACAGATCCTTTCTCCTTTCAGCCAAAGTCAAAGTCAATTTTTTTCTAAATAAGCATTACTTGGAAATTTACATTTTTCAAAAATATTATGTACCTACTTACTTTACGATCTTATTACAAAGTTTAGCGCTAATTCAAACCCTATCCATATATAAGTGGTATTACTACCATAACAGCTTTTTGCACTGTAGGTCGCGGGTTCGATTACCTCCCAGGCAAACATTTGTGTGTACATAGATGTTTGATTTTAAAATGTATCACATAATATGTATTAAAAGGTACTGTATAAGTATTGTATCTGTAATATGGTTCGCATAGTACGAGTTATGCTTAGTTTGGGGCTAGATGGAACTGTGTGAAATTCGATAAATATTAACATTTATGAGTATGCAAACGTTACTTTAGTGGATGATGCACCGCAATAAATAACGCAGACAGACATTATAATTAAAATCACTGGCAACTTTAATTCGCTTGCGTTGCTAGTTCCATTGACGTCAACCATTTGCCCTACATAATATTCACACACACCATTACCAACGCAATGTGGACCTAATCCCCACAACTTAATGTGTAAATTACGTGACTCAGACGAACGTAATGAGTGAAATCAGCGAATTAGACTCGCTGTCTTATATTACCAAGCTTTTAATTAATAGTCTACAATTACAACATGGCTTCGTAGCTTTTTAGTAGCCCTGCCTTCGAAGCGAGGGGTTCCGGGTTCGATTCCCGACGAGTACTCTTTGTGTAGTGAGTATAGAGTTTGTTCTTGGGTTTTGGTTGTTTGTTTTGTGTTTTGTGTTGCTGTGTTTGTCCATATTGGCACAGGGAATTCTAACGCTGAGACATGAGGGTTTAAGGGCTTATAAAATAAAAATAAACAAAATATATGCGATGATTCTGCCCTCTGCGTCGTGGGTTTGATTCTTAAATTATAGAAATTGTATGTATTTACAAAAAGGTGTATCAGTAATCTATCATTGTTGAGACGGTTGCTGGTTTGAATCCCGAGTAGCACCGAGTATTTTGTTTGAAAAATCTGTGAAGGAAAACATCGCAAGGAAACCGACATGTCCCGAAGTCATTAAATCGATGACTTCACCCATTCCGGATTGGGCTCCCGTGGTAGATCAAAGCCCATTCACTCTCAATCATCGAGAATACGCTGTTGGACACCGGGGAACTGAGAGGCCGATAAATAAAGTTACCACCACACTTCGCCTACATGTTCAAGTACAATTTTATGTTGCAATCTCCAACGTAACAGCTACACAACAAAAAGGCAGTAGAATCAGAATTGCAAGTTATTCAAAGCGTTCCTAATGGGTCGAAACGTTTGGTATCGCGTACTCTTTGTTTCAATTGAACGAGTCTAGGGGTGCCACTGAAAAGTTTGGAAAATTGAGGAAAAAAATTATAAACTATTTAATATTCGTGGACATTATACACAGCGACATCTGGCCCCAAAGTAAGCATAGCTGGTACTATGGGAACTAGATAACTGATTTTTATTTATTTATTTAGGACATCAACAAAATTTACATGAATACGTTCTTAGAAGCTAGGTTATAGACAAAGGATACATGTAATTTCACTTAAAGATGTATGAACACAGCATGCATGCATGAACACAGCATGTATGAACTAATGAGTACATACACCCTACGATATATATTTAAAAAAGAAGTATATATAATATAAAGATAGATAATAACTGATAGACTTCCAAAGTATTTTATTTTAAATACAAACATATAATACTTATTAACACAGAACAAACGTCTATATTCGTGACACAAATACTTGTGCTGAGTGGGAATCGTACCCTCGACCTACAGCGCAGAAGGCAGAGCTACTACCAAATGAGCTGTGAGGTCAGTCAACTTCTTCAACCAACCTTTAACCAGGTGTAAGTGTAGGTGGCCTTCTTTCGTGTAAGTGGCTAACTCTAATGTAGTTTTCGAGCGCAAACGCCTCCGGCATTGCTTATCGGCTAGTAAAGCCGGGACACGGAAGCGCTAAGTTCAAATGTCAATCCAAATACTGACCGGGCGGAGATTTGCTTAACTTATTTGTGCGTGCTTCAAAACGATGGGCAAATTTTAGAAAATTTTCAGTGTTACATGATAATTCTTATTTAGGATTATTTATTCACAATGGACAAATATATTCAACAGTAAAATACATGTAATACTATTTACTAAGAGAGCGTGGCCCAGGGGCATAGACGCCGACTTTCAATCTGAAGGTTGCTGGTTAAAATCCAAACGTGCACCAATGAGTTTTTCACTTGAAAAATTGATGTGCGCAATACCACATTCTCGAAACGTTGACGGAAAACATCGTGAGGAAACCGGCATGTCTTAGAACCATAAATTCGAAGACATGTCACATCTACCAATCCGGATTGGGCTCCCGTGTTAGATCAAAGCCCCCGTACCAGCCTCTAATGTTCCCACTGCAGGGGTACCAGCCTACTCTCGATAATTGAGAGTGAATGGGCTATGATCTATCACGGCCCATTCACTCTCAATTATGGAGAGTAGGCCGGTGTCCCTGCAGTGGGAATAGAGGCTGGTACGAACTATTTACTAAGTTATGTAGGTTATACTAAGTTGATAGGGTTTACTCCAGCGAGTTCAACCAGGTCACGTTACGTTACTTATTAGCGCTGTAAATCATTGCAAAGCGATTACGTTCCGAGCTGCTGGGCAGGAAACGGCTAAATATGATTTAATTGAAAATCTATCTCAATAACCAGTCTTTGAGTTAAAACATAGCACAGATCAATAAATATTATCTTTAGTAATCAAAGGCTTTACACGGATTGTCTGTTTGGTGTTAAAAAAATGACATAAAATATTCTGTCTAACATTCCGATAAAGAATTAAAAGTACTGAAACTCTTTCAATAGTCTCGTATTTTGCTTCCATAAGTAAACATACTCGTGAGTATAATTTAACACATTTCGTGTTAGAAAAAGCAAATTATAGTTAGCATGGTTCCGTACTCAAAGAGTAAAACGAGACCCTATTACTAAGACTCCGCTGTCCGTCTGTCTGTCACCAGGCTGTATTTCATGAACCGTGATAGTTAGAGAGTTGAAATTTTCACAGCTGATGTATTTCTGTTGCCGCTATAACAACAAATAGTAAAAAAACAGAATAAAATAAATATTTAAGGGGGCTCTCATACAAAATCGTGATTTTTATTTTTTGTTCGTTTTGCTCGATATTATATTATAGATAATGATACGGAACTCTTCGTACGCGAGTCCGACTCGCAGTTAGCCGGTTTTTTATGTTTTAGCTAGACTTATTTGTTAAGTTTACATATGTCTACAGTTGTGGGTCGACTCAATCCTAACCGATGAACCCGAGGGGATGAAAGACATAAGAAACCCCTAAGAATAATATTATCAAATAAATTTACTCAAAAAATTAGGATAATAGACTGTTTTTCTGCATCCAAACTGTCTTAAACTGCCAAAGTATCAAAACTTAGATTGTGAATAAGACGTGTAAATCAAAAGATTAATCATCATTGTCATTGGCTGATATTATCTGAACAGTACTATGGATAGTTATAAGCCTGTCTTGATTGCTTATCACAAATCCATAGCCATGCCAATAACTAAAATGTACGGGTGCAGGTAATTGTAACTTTTATAGGTACAGGGATCCGAAGAATATCTGTAAAATCATGGAAAATCTATCGTCATTGCTTTGCGCCTAATCATAGCTCTGCCTTTTGCGGTGTAAGTCGTGGGTCCTATTCCCACCCAGGAAAAGCATTTGTGTGCGAACAAAAATGTTTGTTCTGTGTCTGGGTGTTAGTATGTATTATTTATATGTATATAAAAAAGTACTATTGTATATATTTTCTGACAGTTATCTAGTTCCCATATTGCCAGTTATGCTTCGTTTGGGGCTAGATGGCGCTGTGTGAAATATGTGTTTTAATATAAATGTGTGTTTAGTAAACACATTAGTTGAAAACGCCGATACAGATAAATTTCTTTATTTGCCTTTGTAATAGCCCGAATAAGGTTTTAAAGGAAATAATTTGAAAAGTTTGTCGGAAATTGGAAAATTTGGAAAAAACTGAAAGTGATATTTTCTGTCTATTGACGGAATAGAATAAACAAATTTTATTGACACCCATAATACTAGTAAATACTAATGGCAAATGTCAAATTTGAATCAAGACAACGTCTGTCAGTTCAAGTAATAATAAAAAAGAAAAACAATACCATAATTTGTGGCAACCCTGATTTGTCATTCCAATAAAAATCAATCAGCGAACAGCGATGAGAGTTGATCCCGTGCGCATGTGTGCGTGCGCCCTAGGGGTGGCGGCCGCGATCAATTATGATTTTTATCTGCTTACAACAAAGTCGTGATTTGGTTGATTCCGTAGTTTTGTTTATCGATGCAATTTGACGGTTTTCGTTCGTGTTTTTATTACGAGTATGATACAGTTTGTTAATGGATCGGCAATTGATGTGTTTGTGGAGGCATTGTTACATTTTTTATCGGTTTCCTTTACAGTTGTAAATCTAAGTACATGCAAATATTTACAGCTACACTGCTTTGGATATTTCTTCCCCATGGAGGGTCGGATAGGGTTTGAATAAGCGCCAAACTTAGCAATAAAAACGCGTGATATTCTAGGTACATATTTATCAAGAAAACGTTTACACACACCTCTGGACTAGGATTCCCTGTTTCGCAGATGGCATGGACATACAGAGAAAAACAAGACATATACACAAGAGCCGAGAACAAACTTCATGCTCACCACACAAAGTGTGCCCGGCCGGGAATCGAACCCACGAAACAATCTTGGAAGGCCGGGCTACTACCAATGAAGCCACAGACCCGTACTTTGAATTATAAAGTGTCTGGTTATAATTCAAAGGACTTAAAGATTTATGAATTCAAACTTTGATGCTTTGATAGACTTATCCCCAGATGAATCATAGCACGGGTATGGCCACCTGGGCCCCTGAAACCTTCTTAGGTACTACCCTTTTGTTAAAAATCTGTCTCCAAGCGCCATTTTACTAAGCCTAAAACGTCTGCCCGTTTTAGTTCCTCTAATAGTTTTCCACTATTTAATCGTAATATTTTAACCAGATTCCCTTGTAATGACAATTATACACATATCCAAACATAAAAAAATTTATAAAACTCAGTGCGGTAGTCCCATTCGCATATATCAGTTAACATAAACACATCATCACAAGGGTCATCCGCCTGATGACACAAAGGTTATAGTAATCCTTTTACTAACGGTCGAAAGCATACTATACATCAATTATAGAAACACATAATATATTATATCTCTTTTGAGTCAATTAAGCATAAGCAATTCGCATCTATTCCCGGCCATCTTGTTAACCCATTACAATATCAAAGGCTCATACAAATCCTAACCGTTCGTCTGTTTGTTACAGGAAACAACATCAAAGCTACATCAAAGACTGTATCATCAAGTGGACTATTAACCGATTCAATTATAAAAATAAACATGATATTCCGGGAATGAGCGGCAACGGCGCAGAAATGCAGACTGTGGTCTCCTATTCCGAGCTGATCGACCAGGACCAGACCCTGGCCAACGACTCAGGGTACGACTGCGAACGATTCAGTCCTGACGCGAAAATTATCGTCGACGAAGACGATAAAGAGCTTATAATCGCTGACGAAGAAGCGTTTGTTGATGTCGAGGACAAAACTGATGAGGAAACAAAAGATGGATACGAAAAGAACAAGAAAGAAGACGGGTTCGAACTGTCCTGGCATCCGCACGTGTACGGGAAGCCGCCGAAGAAACCGACACCGCACACGATAGAGAATATATTAGGGTTGAATAGTCAGTTCAAGCGGTTTCAAGAGAAGAGCGTTCAAGTGACGGACAAGTGTCAAGATGGCAAGGTAGACGGCAGGTGTCAAGTGGAATACAGCAAGTACCAGGGGAAGTTGAATAAGAATAGGCTGCAGGAACAGTTGTTGCAGCGAGTGAGGACTAGTGAGAGTGATGTGGACAAGGTGTACGCCTTCAAGGATGAACCCTTGAACCTGTCAGTGCCAAAGAGTAGGGTGGACGAGGAGAAGAACTGCAAAGGTAAGAAGGTGTCTCTTAGTTTATCTGTGAATAATGGTTAGATATGATAGATTGGTTTAATTAGTACAACAGGTAAATTCACGCAGTTTATGCGTCAAGTTAACCAGAGCCCAAGGGCACTTTTTAACTTAGAGGTTTATCTATCATGGGAACGTAGACGTGACAAGTGGTGAGCTTAACGTCGCCATTGTTTTCCCACGAATAAGTCAGCTAACATTTTCCTTCAATAAAATGAATTCGTTAGTAAGTTTGACAGCCAGAACAAAACTTATACCAATGTTAAATTACTAAGTCCGGGCAAGGTGTGAATTTGTTTCGTACCAAAACTTTTGTCTATCTGTGTATCTCTCCTAGCAAAAATACTGCGTCAAACATCATAGAAATCGGTTAATAAAATTAACAAATATATTAGTCTAGAGTAATAAACGTACAAGAAAACAACAGCTAAGTCAAAAAAAATCGTCTTTTTTTGGAGTTTGCTTAAAATCGCCAGCAGGATCAGCTCAGTAGCAGGTGTCATTGAATCATGCTGTGGATAAGCCGGAACATTCGTCTCGTATAAGCGTTAAATGTGTTATGGGATTGGAGATATGTACCGATATTATCTTGAAATCATTACTCTGATAAACTGACGATAATTATAAATATTTGAATAATTGATTTCAAAGTGAAAATATAATAATGGAAACATCATCTTAGTATATATAAATCTCGTGTCACAATGTTTGTCCTCAATGGACTCGTAAAACCACTTAACCGATTATAATAAAATTCGCACACCATGTGCAGTTCGATCCAACTTGAGAGATAGGATAGTTTAAATCTCAAATTATAGTCGCAATTTTAATTTATTGCTAATTATTTGTCTGTTATTATTTGACAGTCACAATTACAAAAACGTTAGCCACAGCATCGCGTGGCCCGGTCAGCTAGTATATTTATAGATTTTCAATTTCATATAATCTAAACTTACAATGCAACAGATTTTAGGGTTTTCTTATTCTATTTTAAAGTGTTGCCACGAATAATTTTTAATTATATTCACTTTTAACTTTTTCGTGTCCAAATGAAAAGAGAAATCAAATATTTCATGTCAGATGACTCACAAATATGTATATTATAATTGACAGCTTCGTAAATTGTTTGGTCGAGTTTTCCTTCGCAGTCCCTAGTCTGGGATTCGATCCCCGGTTGGGCAAAACTGTGTGGTCAGCATCAGGTGGTGTTTGTGTGGTGATTGTGCGAGTTTATGCCACCTGCGACACAGGGATTTCAAGCGTTTGATAATATTTAAAACAAACGGGTTCATTACTTTTCTAGTAAATCTTGAAAAGGTTTCAGCTATCATGCAACACCTGCTTTCTAACGATTCCACCTGAAACCGCCTGCATAACCTGAATATTGTATTTCACTTGATATTACTTGAACTTAGCAACTATTTTGCTAAGAAACTCAAAAACTGCCGAACAATCAATTTTTTCTTGTTTGTATGCTTATCTATTCCTTTACAAACCTTCCTGGTTTAAAAAGGCGGGAAAATTTAGACGCCATTTTGAAAAACTAACCTACAATCAATCTAGGACGTGACAAATGGCGAGGCATTTGCCCAACAATGGGATAGCTCGGGCTGACATTGGTATATAATTAAACTAGCTGTGCCCCGCGTTGTTACCCGCCATTTCTACGGGAATACTTCACTATTTCAAAGAGTAGCCTTCACTACAAAATTTTATCGAAATCCGTTTAGCCGTTGAGGCGTTCGCATTTATAATATTAGTATGATAACATGTCGCTTGCCCATTGCCACTTCAGCCACTTTAGCGGGCAGTGGCTTTGTACATTTGCCGTCTATAATTATCGCACCGTTCGGAATGTATCAGGTCCGTTAATACGCGTTCTGTGTAATGTGATTTATGCGTCAGCCCCAGACGTGGTGTCGTGAAGATTAAAGCGGGTGCAGATCCCTGGGGAATGGGTCCCGGCTCGGCATGCGGGTATTAAAAGATTGCCAGTAAAGTGCCATTTAGGTGGAGGGAGTTAATCACGTCTCGGGGCAAGAAATCATACGCATGTTGCGTTACGGCATGCACAAACACAAAAACAAGACAAACATGCAAGGTCCGAAAAAAAAATCCGCATATTTCATTGTTCTCGCACAGTAAGCTACGGCCGGGAATTAAATCTGGGACTCCTTGCATCGAAGGCAGGGCTCCTAGCAACTAAGCTACGGAGCCGTGATCTACAATCGCGATCGTTTTCTCATTTGATAATTCAACTATTTCTGGATCTCATAGCGGTGTAGTTAAAGATATAAGTTATCTAATGTATGTATTATAAATTTATAACAAACTGGCAAAATATTCATCTCCCAGACTGTCAAAAAGGCACAAAAGTCGTGCAGAGGTAATAAAAGCCGTGTACGAATATAGAGTTATAATCGCAGTCTAAAAAGCAGACGGACGGACGACTTAACAAATTATACCATATCGATGGCAACTTGGAACTGTAGGGTTGTCACACGCAAATAATAGAAGATGGGGAATGGGGAAAACGGGATAGGGGAAAACGGGATAGGGGAAGACGATAAGGGAAGATAGCGGGAAAATAAAACGGCTTTAAACATTTTTTTGTTAAAACTGGCTTTGGTAATATGATGCTGGCTTTTGGTACGATTGGAAGACTGACTGGTGCTTGCAAAAATTTAGACAGACATGAAAATTACAGAAATACAGAAAGTATTATATAACAAAAAAGTCACTTTCGCATTAATAATATTTGATATTACTTTAATAATCTCACACTCATCCAGTAGTATTTCTAACTAGCCTTAGTTCATAGTATTTCAGCACGCCGGGGTTGGCAGCCCGCCTACCACTTAAAGTCCTTCTATTTGTCAATCGGCATTAAACGTGTTCCCTTCCTGCCCTTCCGAGAAACCCTCATAGCCCTATTTCGATCTTATTGCGTTGCCATTTCGTTAAACGATGCGAAAGTAATGTATTCAAACGTTAATGGTACTTCCAGGATGTAACTAAATGCAGTTCATAAAGAGTGCTGCAGAGTGCTTAGCATACAGAGCCAGTATTTTAGATTATATATATATATTCCTAGCGTATTTTATTGCCTTTGTGAGTTTACCCTAAATTATATAATATTTGCAATGTTAATAGAAACGATTAATTAATATAATATTCGACTAAACAGGGTATGGTCGTGGCTATCAAAGCATTAAAACTTGTTAGTTTTGCATAAATTTTGTATAAGTGTCTATAAAATCAAAAGTTGCATCGCTAAAGAATATTTATAACGTCTGAATCTGAGCCACTGAATGGAGACATTAGAAATAAACCGACCTTTTGGATCACGTGGACCTTGTTTAGATTTGTTCAGAGAACTACCTAATTCCCTTCTATACATCTCATTATCTTTATGAATTTGCCTCCAATAGTTGTTTTAATCGAGCAAATAGTGATCACACAAACTTGTCAGTTTAGTATCGAAGTAGTATTCTGAACTGTATCACAACGATATTAAGTACGGGACGAAGGCGATCGTAACTTGATATGGAAACGTCCAAGTCGTAAGCTATTGGCCGAAGCAGCTGCGGATAGGGTTGCCAATTTATTTTTAGAAGTAAATTTATTCGGATTATTGGCTGGAGCGTGTTAATGCGCGTTTATGCGTCAATTGAGATTGGAACGCGTCATGATATATTCGCTTTGTCAATTATCCAGGGCTGGATAGGCATCCATGACTCGCCATACATGTATACATAAATCTTAATTTACAATTCTAAGGTCAAGTGTAAGGTAGTGAAAATTTTATGGTACACAAATTTGTAATCAATGGCCCATTATAGATAGCGGAACCAGAGTTAAAAATTAAATCATTTTCATACGAGTCCATTTTAGGCGATTAAATTGTCATAGAAAAATATATTAATTAGCGATAAGTATTCTGTATTAATACAGTAATTAATGTGTATTCTAACATTCTATATGGCATTATCCTGATGAGAATAGTAATAAATATTTTACGTTATTATCTAGTAGGTAAACTGATTAATTGTTTCAATAGGTCAATGAACTAGATTGGTTTATTAAGATTACAAAAGATTTTATTATGTTATTGATTTACGATTTTCCTAAATAATTTTCTAAGTTTCCAAATTAAAAGACAGATAAACAAATATTGGGTAGCTGTTGCACTGAAGAGAAAATGTTGCTCGATGCTTTTTTGATCACGCTTGAGGGAATTCTAAATACAATATATAAATTTTCGGAAGAATTGTAAAGTTAGAGCAACAACTAAAAGCCACCTCTAAAAGTCGAATAAAAAGCTAATTTGATGTTAAAGCAGTTGATGGAGTCAGGCGTTACTTTGCGAAAGTCTATCCTATGATCTAAATAAAGTATCACTATAGGTATTCCATGTGTAGCCCGATCTCTTGCCAATGCTCTGAGTATGCCTCGTCGAGGCAAAACACGTGTCAATTCCGTCATATTTCGTGCCCAAAGATTACATTACAGGTACAAAAAGATAAGATAGAAGTCAAGCAAAGGTGTACTTATTACTCTTTTCAAAGCATTTTTGAACAAAATTAAAACAAGATAGGAACACAATACATGGGTGGCAGCCCTGGCCCGTGCGTCGGCTCGCATTCAAGCCGGTGCGATGGAGCGACGATACGACTGGCTTTAATTTGTAGAGTCGCCTTGTTCAAGCTCCGATTATAAAGCTATATTTGATCTGTGCACTCGATGTTTTGTTTTTCGTTTAATTGCACGGATGCCCACTCTGTACAGCGGATAATGTCGCCAAAGCGAACAATAAGGATCGATAAGGATTAAAATTTTATAAGGAATAAAGATTTCAATTTTTACAGCTTACCTGTAAGGTATAAGGAAGAACTTAATCGTTAGGTATATTGGCAGAAAAAACAACTTCTACTAAGAAAGAGCGCTGGAACGTAGCTTGTCTGGTTGTTTCCCAAAAAACATTCGTAATGCACCATTTACGAACACATCTCTGTAGCTCGTTCCTGGTCAAGGCCAAAGGCTTTATTACAGACCTCGCTTTGGTAAAAGTTTTGGTGTTCTCGACGTGAATAAATAATTTTAAGAATGAAAAAAATTATTATATTATACATTGTATTTTCAATGTATTTTTAGGGAACTTGATCTTTCACCGTGCCACGAATCAAACTATTATTGATAATCATAATCTTCATATCAATCTTTCAATTCATATATCATTTACACAAAGCAAACTAGAGATATTTACCGTAATTAGTGAGTTTTGTAACGTTGTAAAATTTTAAAATGTATATTTTCAGACCCAATATCACTCTATGTTGAATAAAATATTAAATGCATGTAACAAGACTGTTACAAAATATCGTGATTTCGTTGTATGAAAATAATTTCAACGTTCACGATGATTGTTTGTGTTGTCCATTCGTGCTGTGTAAAGCTGTGTGTGTAACATCAGCAAAAAATTAAAACGCATTACACGAGCACTCAAAAATCAACAGGCCAGTAAAAACAAAACATAAAACAATGAACAGCCATCTGCAAAGCATCGATAAAAAATATTATCCTGCCAAAGAATAAAGCACTTAGCGCGAATAGACCGCCCTAATTGACGCTGATTTACAACTTGGCCGGTTTATTGCCTTCGGGGAATTGTATATTTATATTGATGCTCGTTAATTGCTGCCATTTGACTGTGAGTTGGTTACTTCACTTCTTTTCAAATTAAAACCCTATTTAACCAATGATGCTCATATTTACAGATCAATGATAACATACATTATTTAATTTACAAAAATATTATAAATTATTTTTTTAAAGCTTTGTCAGTAAATGCAGCTCGAATTTCGTGACGGCAAACGATATGGTGCTTTATGCCGTCATGTTTCATATCAGCCGGGCGTCCCGTGACGGCCAACTTTGTTTTTATTCACGGTGATTAAGTTCTCAAATTAAATCAATACAAAATGTATTAAACAGAAGAAAGATTTTTAATTTATTATTCGACTCTTTTATTTCACATAAATTATTAAGATAAAATTAATGTTGTATTAATTTCTTCACCGAATGCGTTTTGTTGATCACTGCAGGAGGCATCGTAAAATGTTTGACAGTTTTCATGACTTGTCTGCTGCCTGCATTCCTACTTACTAAGCCATCTATTTTCTACATGTTTGTCATGTGTCAAAAATGACAAATCGAAAAAGTTCGCGCTGCGATGTTTTTGCCTCGCTCTCTAGGAAAAAATCACATGTTTCGTGTATCAACCGTGATTCAGTATTGGTATTAAAACACTTTTGGTTGATGAAAATTTCATGAACCAAAAGATGTCAGACGTTACGCGCTTCAACTAGTTGTGTGTCGATGCAAATGCGGTCCGATATGAATACGTTGTCAGAAACAGATGTTATAACATGTTTCTTTGTAGATGTTTCACCACAACTGTTACAAATACAAACTAAACGTAGGTACGAATATTTCACGCATCGTTTACGTTAATCAATAACAATTAATTATATTATCCCCGATCAGTTTAAATCGAACATCCACGATCAAATAGGTACTTATTACACGTAATAATTGATTTCACAGGTTATGTGACTTACTTCACTCACTTTGAAACCAATATTCAGTACAACAAAGTTCGAAATCAATTGCATTGTGATAACATTTTAGATTCCGGTTTCGACGCAACGACAATGTAAAACATACTTTAATTCAATGTAGCAAAGAATTAAATTAAATTATACTCTGGGGAGTGTCGAAACGTTCGCATCAATAGCTGGTATTTTCAACTTTCGTGTTGTGGATCTAAGGTTTAATGTAGTGTGTATATTTCGATTACGATACTTCTAATAGTTTGTGAAATGAGTCGTGATCCCATAGATAGTATAATGATGATGAATTATCAATGTCTAAGTGGTTTACATAATGAGCTTTTACTTTTACCTATTTATTTGTTCTGTGGACTTTGTAAACGAATTATTGGAAGCGACAATGAAAAAGCAAGATGGCGCGCGTTCTTACACACTTAAACCTTTGCACTAGGCTTCCCTATGTCGCAGATGTCATGGACAACCCAAGATCCGAGATCAAACTCCATGCTCACCACACTCCACTAGGAATTGAACCTGGGACCCCTAGCTTCGAAGTCAGGGCTACTACCAACTAAGCTAGTTGTAAATTTTATGCTAAATGCCAATTTAAACCATGCAAGTTTCTTGCCTGTTGCATACGATAAAGGTAAATCTATGATTACCGTGCACCGTGGAAACATATTACGTTTACACACTCATACCCCTGAACTAAGATTCGCTGTATCACACGAGACAAATTTCAAATAAAAATAAAAATTACTACAATTTAATATGTACGTTACAGTGGCAAGTTGAATGCAAAACTGTCAACAACTAACAATAAAGAACTTCAATATTGAATGACATTTGCGTTAGAAAATTCATGCAAAACTTGAAACAACTTATCAGAAAGCGTATTTCGACCTTTCAAAACTCGAAAGCAATTATTTTCGTACATAAATGACAGCGCTGTAAACAAATAGACGTTACAATAATTGCTTGTCAAGACTGGCATACTATAATAGCGTTCAAGTGACGTTTATCAACTGATGTGTTCAATTCTTGAAATGTATTATGGCTCGCAATTTATTCGCAGAAAATCGCATGGTGTAAATTAAGTACGTTACGTTTGATAAAAGTTTTAAATTTATCTATTGACAGTAATAATATTATTAGAAATATTATATTATAATATTATATTTAATCTGTGGTTGCAGTTTCAATGCAATCCTCTAACAGGGCTCTAAATGCGTCAAATTAAGAAACAAGCACTAAGGAACCAATTGCCCTCGGCGATCATAAAATGGCCGACAGTAAATAACAACTTCAAAGAGTGACTGGTGGTAACTGGCCGTTAACGATGATGAGTGGGGCTGGTGATTGGTGATCTGCCGAAGTGCCCTGATTGAGTGCAGTTCGTGCAGCGAGATCCTTCCTACGTGCTGGATGTCGCAATCCTCGGAAAGTCTGAAATAAGTATCTCATTACTTTAAAGAATTTTTTTATATTTATTTACTAGCGACCCGCCCCGGCGATCACTGGGTGCTCGGCTTTTCTCTGCTATAATATGCATGTATACTACATATAAATCTTCCTCTTGAATCACTCTATCTATTGATGAAAACTGCATTAAAATACGTTGCGTAGTTTAAAAGATCTAAGCGTACACGCAGCGACTTTGTTTTATACTATTTAAGGTTTTATTTATTTCGCGTATCTCGGAAACGGCTTTAACGAATTGGATGAAATTTTGTGTTTAGGTAGGAGTTTGCTCTTTAAGTGTACCTGTATAATTGTAATTTTTGTAAAAAACTATGTTAATAATAACTTTTTCTGACAATTTTAAATAGCGCCATCTCGTAATTTCGTCCACAAGCATCACACACCGAGAGTACTGATTGTACCAATTGTATTTTTTATTCCGTATAGTGACAGTGAAGAAGGTTTATTTTGCTGCATGCCGAACCCTAAAAAGCTTTATGAAATCAGAGCATCCCTTAGACCTTGAAAATAGTTCATTGGATAGTTTTGCGAAGACGAAATAATCTCCTTTCTTAAAAACAATAAAAAACTGCGCTACTGTTCCCGAGATTCTATGAATGAAACTATTCGAGACTATTGCTAAGCTATAATAATTTGCACAATGGCAGTACTTCTCCGAACGAGTACTGCACATACAAATGGTTAATCTACTGGGTTCCTCCTTATGTTTCCTTACAACAACTAAAGCCACAGATTAGCGTAGGTTGGTTGATAAACTCCTATTCCGCTAGCTCGGCTCCTTATGTCTGAGGGGGTCCCATCATTGTGTTGCCCCGCATAGATGACCACCATCTCAGGTTACACTGTAGGGGCTAGATAGTGAATGCTAGATCGATCCTATCTCGTCCCACCATAGCAGTCGGCGGCAACCCGCGGGTTTTAGTGAGTAGGACGGACACTATGTCTGGGAGCCTCACATAACCCCTCAGGTTCCCCCGGACCTGAAAAATAAATAAAAAGAGGTTGGTTGATAAGTCCCTTCAAAATCTGTATCGAGCGATTGCGTACCGCAGAAGCATGTGAACATAGATAAGAATGTCTGATGAGCTGTCAATCTCCGTCACATCAACCGGCCTGTGAAGTCGCCGTCATTAATTACGCACTTTACAGTTTCCTCATTAAAAATTTAAAACTTCCGGCGTTAAATCCACGCGGTTGAGCGCAGCTGGTTAACTTTGCGCTGGAACGATGACATTTATATCACTCAATGGTTAACTTATGCAATTAAAACTGCTGATTAATATATGACACAAGCATGGACTAAATCTGACAGCGCGGAGAGGGATTGACTGGTCTGGGCGGCCAGCTCTGGTGTCGGAGTTTCCAAGCCGGCAGAAGGCTTCTGACAGAGCTTAACGACTAGTATAGCCGGGATCGACATCTTTACGCTCCGTAGCAGGAAAGCGCTCAGTTCAAATGTCACTAAATCAATGGTGACCATTGATTTAGTGACAAAAAATGGGTGACCATTTAACTTCTTCTGGTGGTGGATTCATGAGTAGCCTTTTAAATTAGCTTGTGTAGAGTATGTTTGGAGCAGCAGGATCGGCATCCTGCCGCGACCCTGCTGGAGTAACCCAGCGGTTCTCCCGAGGCCGGCAGCGCCAGGTGTTCCTCGTCCAACCGTGGCTGTCCATGGTGTTATATAGATTCTGTCTGTTTGTTTAACCAAGATTTACACCTTCGCGGTTCCCATGGCGATGTTAAACTGTTTTATTGCATTTTTATTTTTGAAAAGTTGAGGCGGTGTTTTGTGTAAAATTTAAACTATTTATTTATGTAGATATATTGATAAAATTCTTCATATTTTGTAACATTATGTATCGCGCGAAACTTTAAGAAATAGGTACAACTATTGAAAATTGGTACGATTTTCAGGCATGTTAAAAAAATCATTAGGCTTTCTTAAATATTACATGGATATGTTGCACAAATAAGAGAGGCCCTATGGCAAATTTTGAAATTGCATCTATACAAATTAGTGAAACATACCTTTCACTAACTTTCAATGTGTTTTTCTCATGAAATTACAGAAAAAATAATTAAATTACTAATTTAAATAGGTTTAAGTATTAGATCACACCTTATCCATTTGTTAATCACTTTAAAAAATATGAACGATTTAATTGCCTCCGCAAAAAAACAATCGAAGTCAAATAATATGTAAATGAAAGTACTTTATAATTTAAAATAATTTTTCAGAATACCTTTTATTGTAGTTGTGTTATAAAATAAAGCATTGATGTTGAAACCGCTGTATTTAATATTCTCTGCCAATGACAATACCCCGAAGGTTTGTTGGGTGGTATATAAAATAATTTATTTTTTTATAAAAAAGTTTGTAGTTAGGGTTCCACCCATCCAAAGAGTAAAGGAAACCCTACTACTTACAACGTATGTCTGACATATCTGCAAAGTACTGTACTTTTGATGTACCTATACTAGATAATACATCTATCTATCTGAGTAGTAGTGAGTATCAAATAATATTAAGTAGTAGCTCTGCCTTCTACGCCGTAGGTCGTGAGTTCGATTCACACTCGATTCGATTGTGGAAATTAATTAAAATGAAATGAAAACAAAACTCACAATTCATGGTAAATATCTCGGTAACACGAATAACAATGTATAGAAGTTAGCTCTCCAATACCTACCTATCACAGAAACTATTATAACTAATGTTATAAATACGAAAGTGAGTTTGTTTGTTTATTTGTTACGCTTCACGCCTCAACCACTGAACCGATTTGAAAAATTCTTTCACCAATGAAAAACTACATTATCAGCCAGTAACATAGCTATATTTTATCCCCGTATTCCACGGGAACGGGAACTACGCGGGTGAAACCGTTGGACGCAGCTAGTTACTTCAATAAAGTGGAATCACAAGCGGTAACAATCTACTTGCAACATATTGAGCTGTTATATAATCTGTGGAGTACAGTGACCCGCAAAAGTAATACGTTTTACGTAGGTTTACTATACAGTTAAGTTAATACAGTTATTTACATACTACTATTACTATTAAAAGAAAATTGCGCGGAACACTTATTCTTTTTTTTAAATAAAAGTAACTTACGAGACTCCCTATGTAATCAGTTATCTGCCAATGAAAATCCCGTCACAATTGGTCCGTTTCGGAGATTAGCCTGAACAAACAGACAGAAGATGGACAGACAGAACGACAGTATTAAAAATTGTTTTTTGTTCTCATTATCGGTATAGTCGTTAAGCAAGAAGACAAATGCTGGATAGGAATTGAACCCACGACCCAGCTCAGAAGGTACAAGCAATTTGCAAGGCCACTCATTAAAATCCACTTGTGTCCGTCACAGTACACATTAATAAGAACGGCGCTGGTTCTCAGAAGTGCACGTATTGTAATTGATAGTGTGATTGTGCGCCATCAGCGGTCTTATTGCCGGCGCAGGCTGGGGCACGCTCGCGGGCGGGCCGGGAAGCGACAGCGTTTGAATGGCAATAAGTGAAGAAATTAGCGTATTAATTCAATTCAGTTTATTTATATTATTTAATAGGTGTGTGAATATGACTCCGCCCCTTTTTGTCAAAATAAAACACATTTGTTCGCTTACAAAATTAAAAAAAAAATTATTGAAAGTATGCTCCATCTGCAGCTACAACCTTCGCCCATCGTTCAGGTAGTTTTCGTATTCCTTGCTGGAAGAAGTCCTGGTCTTTTGAGCTTATCCAGTTGTCAATCCAAATTTTGATACTTTCACATGAAGTAAACTTTTCTCCAGTAAGGTCTGTCTGCATCGTCCGGAATAGGTGGTAATCCGAAGGAGCTATGTCTGGTGAATATGGCGGGTGGGTAACACTTCCCAGTCCTGTCCCTCTAAATATCTTTTTACGACTTCTGCGGTATGCGGTTTGGCATTGTCATGCTGAAGAACTAATTTGTTATGTCTATTCACCCATTCTGGTCGTTTTTCTTCTATGGCTCGCTTCAAACGCATTAGTTGTCGTCGGTAAACTTCTCCATTAATAGTTTCAGAGGGTTTGAGCAACTCATAATATACAATACCTTTCTGATCCCACCAAATACAGAGCATGACCTTGGCACAGTGAATATTTATTTTTGGCTGTGATGGGCCGGGTTCGCCTGGTTTCACCCAAGCTTTTTTGCGTTTAGGATTTTCGTAGTGTATCCATTTTTCGTCTCCTGTGACTATCCGATGCAAAAATCCTTTTCTTTGCTGTCTTTGAAGCAGCATTTCACAAATGGTTTTCCGACGTTCCATGTCTCTTTCTTTTAAATCATGTGGAACCCAGTCACCGGCTTTTTGAATCATTCCCATCATTTGTAAACGCTTTGCAACAGTTGAACGATCAACATTTAATGCTGCAGCTAATTCTGATTGAGTTTGGCAAGAATCTTCCGCCAATAATGCTTCCAATTCAGCATCTTCAAATTTTTTTGGTGGTTTTCCATGTTCTTTATCCTCAGTACTAAAATCGTTATTTTGAAATCGTCGAAACCATTCCTTGCAAGTTGTATTAGACGGAGCATGCTCACCATAAATCTCCACAAGCAAACGATAAGTTTCCGCTGCAGTTTTCTTCGCAATAAAATAATGTAATAACACTTCCCGCAAATGACGTTTATTTGGAATAAAAACCGACATTTTCGAAAAGGTGAAAACAATTGTTGCTTACACTTCAACCAAATATCATAAAATGCGTTAGATAGCTGACATTCAGTACTATCGAATACAAGTATGGTCATTTATTAGTACACGTAAACAATACTAAAAACGACATCTGTTGAGAAAGGGCGGAGTCATATTCACACACCCAATATATAAATGCGAAAATGAGTTTATTTCTTTGTTTGTTACGATTTCACGCCTAAATCACAAAACCGATTTAAAAAAACCGATCTTAAAGAATCGCTTAACGGAAGCATACTTAAAAATGTACAAATATAAGATATATATATAATAAGATATTACAAACGCTGTCTTAACAAATAAATTTACCATCAGGTGGGCCGTATGATTGTTTGCCACCTAAGTTGTCTAAATAATATTACTCTATATCATTAGCATTATACAATACTATTATAATATAGTATAAACGCGAAAGTTTTTATGTATGTATTGTATTATATGTTTGTTAATCCTTCATGCCTCAACGGAAAGAATTTGGATGAAATTTTACGAAGGTAGCTGATACCCTGGATTACCACAGCCTACTTTTACCCCAAAAAAAGTGAGTTCAACTTCTTCCATGGTACAGGGTGTAGCGAATCGCTTCCTCTCCCCACCCTCGCCATAGCAGCTGAAAGTTTTTCTCACGTAAGCGATCGGTGTGGTCTCCAACAGGTACCCAAGTACTGCCTACTTACCAAGTAACGAGAACTGCCGATCCTAGGGCTGGCCTCTCTGTTCCTGGAAGTGGCCCTGGCTGTGCGGACCTGGACCTATAAAATGGCCGTTACTCACTGTGCCTGGTTAGATAGACCATTATTGTTGATAGGTTACAGGGTAAATGTTATGTTTGTGTGATACACGTTAGATTACGTACCGTACCAGCCTCTAATGTTCCCACTGCAGGGACATTAGGCCAATGAATTGAGAACCTCCTTTTTTGACGTCGGATAAAAATTACGGATAAAGTGGCTTCACACTACACGTGCACCAATTAGTTATTGGTGCACGTGCAAAATTCGAAGACATCAACCAATCCGGATTGGGCTCATTCACTCTCAATTATCGAGAGTAGGCCGGTGCCCCTGCAGTGGGAGCATTGGAGGCTGGTACGGAGTATCATAGTCAATTTATAAGTCAACTTTGGTATCTAAATTAAGCTTCTGTTGAATGTTGATTCTATAAATTGACCACCTAACTGTATTTAAACACCTCGTATTTCTCTCAGCGCTTTATTGATGGAGTTTTGTGTAAATCCAGCGATTTTCAACCTAACGGTGAGGTGATAAACCTAGAAGTTGATGAAAGGCATCTGTCAGGTACTGTCCATGCCATTTGTAGCATATGAAGGTATATTTGCTGGCGTCGAATGATTTCAGACTTTCTATTCAGGTGATAAAGCTTAATGTTAAATATCTGCCAAGTACAGTCAACTCCAAAAGGAAAATAGACATAAATTAATTCCATTTATACGCATGATTGATTTGGAATGAAAGAGTACTAAAAATGGTGCAATATCATTTTGTCACGTGTATTTAGTTCCAAATCGGGTTGACGAAGTAATCAATTAATAAACATACGAAAAAAAACATACAGCCGAAGTGGCTTAATTTCAAGGTTGTTTTGTAGTATTTAGTAAAAGTAAAATAATTTAGATTAGCACTTACGTAGTCATAATCCTGTAATAAAAGTGGCACAGATAGTACACACAGCCAAGACCCAACCTTTTACTTAGAAAGAAATAGACTTTATTGTCAACATAGAAAGTAGCTACAAATATTAATTAAACTAAATCAAACGAATATAGACATAACGAATAAAAAAAAATTACATACATATTTTAAATAGTAAATCTTTCCGATTCCAATGCATTGTTTTACTTTTATGCGGAGTCTTATATTCCGCGGTTTTATTTCCAGCTGAGCCAAACTTTGTACTACAAAGTGGACTCTCAACTGGAAGTAAAACCGTGAAATATAAGACATAAATAAATTTGACGTTGACATAATCCACGTTAGTGTCAACAACACTTTTGACGGTGACGGTACCGTCGCAGTAAGTTGCAATCAATTCGACAGTTTAGCGCGGGCACTAATTAAAATACTTGGCCCGATCGGGACGCGCCGTATGGGGATTGCACTCATCTGTACCTGGTACGATTTGTACTTTTGCCACTGTATGTAATGAAAACTTAATTCAAATTAAGTCGAAGCCAGACTTGAATTGAATCGCGACTTTACGTATAGAATTTGGGGCGGATGTGTGATATTGATGGCGTTGTAGGTAAGTTGGAAATTGGTTAGCTCCGCCAATAACAAGAGCAGTACGACTTAGATCCACAACACAGAGCTGACAGAGCGTGGTGGCCCAGGGGCATAGACGCCGACTTTCAATCTGAAGGTCGCTGGTTCAAACCCACACGTGCACCAATGAGTTTTTTTCGGGAATGAGTTCGGGACTTAGATCCACCCCAGTCAGAGTATAGGCATACCCAAGTCGAAGTTGATCTTACTATTGTAGTAGCAATTCAAGGACTAGTTGTGACCCTTAATGAGTGACTGATTGCAAACTCGAAAAAACACTGTCTTCATTCCTTCATCCCTACCATCCAAATCGGTATACAACGGGCGAAGAAAAAAGTCACAGGAGAGAAAATCATCTAATTTCGTTTACTTGGATGACATATTTCTTCTACTTATTCAGATTTACACCATTGAACCGGTTTTAATAAATTTCTATGGAACCAATCTGAGAGCATATCCATTTTAAGAATATTCGAAATCCGTTAATAAATTACTGAGGACTGAGAACGAACAGGAAAAGTGCAGTCGATATTTATAACCTCTTCTAGAAGTCGGTTAACAATGTAAGATGAATGAAAAGAATGGAATCCTCCTCAATCATACGCAAAGTCGATACTAAAAGTCGGTTGCGCGTAGAGGCCCTCGCGAGAGAGCTGTAGTTAAAATACTTCCTGCCACCGCGACTTGTATTGGAATTTACTCTCGTACCCACATTAATTGCTTCTGCTTGAGCTGTTTAAGGCGACCAATGCGAAATACCAGCGTAAGAGCATGCTGGCCTATCAGTATTAGCGCGGTCTTTCAATCTATAAAAAAAAATTTATAAGCGCAATATCACTCAAACTGTGAAGGATAACAACTGGCATGTCCTAGAACCAAATGATCAGGAGCCTGTGATATCTACCAATGCGGATTGGGCTCACATGGTAGATCAGACACTCTCACTTGTACCGGACAAAGCAGGCCGGTATCCTACAGTGGGAATATTAGAGATTGGTACACAACCAGTAGCATTATTTTATTTCTTCAGTTTCCGCCATTTTTATAAATTTTTGTTTTTTAATTTCAGCCCGCTTTTGTTTGTGGGTTAAAAGTCTATAAAATCTGAAAAGAAAACTTGTAGGTATAATATTAGAGTTCCATATACACTTTGGGTCCGAAACACACTAAAAAAATTAAATTGTTGGAAACCTAATATCCTTTTGAGCAACCTGTAGCAATATATGAGCATTATGCTGAATAATAATGTGTTTTATGTGATGTTTTCTTTTTTGTTTAATATTTTATTCTAGCATAACACATAAAATTAATAATAAATAAAATTAAAAATATTAAATAATTATTCAGCGCTGGTTTTTAGTGAGACCATATAGCTGAATAGAAAACCAAATTTTTTTGATGGCGGTTAACACATCATCGTGGTACAAAAACTGAATAGAACAATCGTTTAGCAGTAACCGACATAAGTACTAAACAAGCGGCTGAATGCGTCATAATGGCGTCAATTAGAGCTAGGCGGGCAATCACAGGCGGGCTAATAGCTGTGACTAGCGGGGGCACCCGGCACGGATCGCTGGTTTTCTTTCATTTTTTAATTTATAATAACTAAATACATAAATATAAATACACGTTACATACTCATACCTCTGTCAGGATTCACTGTGTCGCAGATGGCATGGACAAACAGAAACACAAGACGAACACAAGATGTGTGGTGAGAATGACATCTGGGACACAGTTTACTAGCAACATTTAATACGTATAACAAACACCTATGTTTGTCACACAATTGTCCTGGATGGGAATCGAACGCGACCTCCAGTGCAGAAGGCAGAGAAAAACAACTGAGCTGTGTCAGTCGACAGTATAGAACATTGCACATCGGTTGGTTGTACCAGCATCATGGTAACAAACAAACAGACAGACAGGCCAGACATTCCACAAGCCTCAGATATATAGTTTATGATCAATTTTAGTTTATAATCCAGCTGTGAAGTTTGACGCAGTGCTTGCTACCAGTACACGTGAGAACCGGATTTGAGTCGTAAAATTAGCAGCTATTTTTGGCGATTGATACTTTTGATTTCTAATGACATTTCAGAGAGTTCTGGATCTTATTGGCTGCGGTTTTTATTTTTATGAAGATCATACGTTGTTAGGGTTCCGTAACGGCTAAAACGGAAACCCATTACTTAAGCTGTCCGTCTGTCACCAGGCTGTATCTCATGCACCGTGATAGTTAGAGAGTTGAAATTTTCATAGATGATGTATTTCAGTTGCCGCTATAGCAACAAATACTAAAAAACAGAATAACAATAATATTTTTAAGGGGGCTCTCATACAAAAACGTGATTTTTATTTTTTGTTTCTGTTATGTTACGGTATAATGGTACAGAACCCTTAATGTGCGAGTCCGACATGCACTTAGCCGATTTTATTTTTATACTACTGTGACGGGACGCGCTCACTACCACCAGATGGTAGTATGATTGAGTATTGAATTGCGTCTTAATCTCACATTATGTATTTTAACTAAATTGTGTCAGAACATCATAATAAAATGTATATATTTTCACCAGACCCCTCAAAACTGGTGAAAAGAAAGAAGTCGACAGAAGACGTGCGTTCCCCTCTGGGGGGCGAGGGCTCCCTCACCAGCGAGGAGGGCGAGGATCCTGGCACCAGGCGGAAGAAGGCGCGCACCACCTTCACCGGCCGGCAGATCTTCGAGCTGGAGAAACTGTTCGAGGTCAAGAAGTACCTGTCCTCTGGCGAGCGGGCAGATATGGCGAAGCTGCTCAATGTTACTGAAACTCAGGTTAGTACTGCAGCTACTGGATCACTCTGGATTGTTCTAGAATCGTTGTCTGCAGAATTCGTATTTCTAAATGATTTTTTTCCTGGCCATTATAATTCAACGTTTACGTTCGCTTGTCCAAAGTTTACTGCAAACAATAACTAT
This sequence comes from Aplocera efformata, assembly GCA_921293045.1. Classification (NCBI taxonomy): domain Eukaryota; kingdom Metazoa; phylum Arthropoda; class Insecta; order Lepidoptera; family Geometridae; genus Aplocera; species Aplocera efformata. The sequence continues at coordinate 9,806,262 of OV121057.1, forward strand.
TAACTTCTTTGTCGGAAGCTAAAATTCCTGCAATTATTGAGGTAGTTGATTCAGCCATTTTTGGTTTCACATATTAAATAACGATTAAGTTGAAATAAATCCGCATTTCACGGGCGCAACACAATGCGATTTGGTTCTTTTCATAATAATAATAATAATAATAAATTTATTTATTGACCTTATTAAAAAAGCGTTACATAGGTATTGATAGTGTGGGATCTCTTCTGGTAAGCCCATAATAGACCTGTATTAGAAGAGCCCCCTCTTTTCTGTGGTCTGTCGACGGTAACACAATAGAAAAATTAAACAAGTTAGCATGGGTACAAGGCATTGTATGAAAGATAAAATTAGGTTATTAGTGTTATGAACATCTGAAACATCTTGCATCAAACCAGCTTCTAGCTGTATAACTGGATTTCACCACCTTTGTCCCTCAAGCTGGGACACTGGGCGATAACTCACTGTGACGTCACGATGACTTTGAATCATTAGGTTAGTTCGAGTCCCGAAATGGTCCAATAACATCCCGCGGAAAAATATCATTTACCGCTTCCACGAAACTCCCAAATTAAACGTTTTCGTCAAGAGCCACACGCTACTCTACACTTTGGGCCTTAAGCTACAAGCGTTGGGTTCGATTCCATTTGTGTAAATAAATAACTATTCGTGGAAATTTCTTACTTAGGACTTTCTTATGTAATTATAGTGATGAAGGCCCACCTGATGTTAAATGGTTACCTCCGCCCATAACAACTGCAATACGACTTAGGCCCTCCCCGACTGAAGTATGAGAAGACGTACACCCCGTTGCTCCCGTTACCTGACACGGGGATGTTACGTCTAATGCGCATGTGATTTCACCGGCACCCACACCCTTTGTTACGTAGTACCTGTAATACAGGGAATCCTAGAGCAGAATGAGTGTATCTTCAATACTCAATAGTTTATTGTATTCCACAATGTAAAAGCAGATGTTATAATATTAGGTAAAGACCGTTATGGACCCTGTTGGGCACAACAATAATATGAAATAGAAATGACAGAGGAGTACGATATTATTACAGATATATATTATATATAGCTTTTAATTTATCTAATAGGAAAAAAGTCATTTATATAAAAGAAGAATTGTGAATTCAAGATTTTAGTTAATCTTAATCTACACGTTAAAAGTAAATATAATGTCGCTCCCTCGTAGAACTTGGACAGGAGTATAACGCTGAGAGATAATTATACTATCAGGGAGCGTCCCCCGTGACGAGATCCGTCACATATGGCGGCACTAATTAAGAGATGCACAGTGGTACTGGTAGCCGGAGCCGGGGTATACGAGTAGCTCTCGCCCGCGACTTCTGCCCTTATTTATATTCACGCAACACTGGTTGACAATAATTTCATACCATGATAATTGGAGCAACGCTTGTATAATACCTTGATTTCATTTTCCGTGGATATTACACACAGTGCAGTACAGGCTGTGCTTAGTTGGTGTGTGAATATGACTCCGCCCTTTCTCAACAGATGTCGTTTTTAGTATTGTTTACGTGTACTAATAAATGACCATACTTGTATTCGATAGTACTGAATGTCAGCTATCTAACGCATTTTATGATATTTGGTTGAAGTGTAAGCAACAATTGTTTTCACCTTTTCGAAAATGTCGGTTTTTATTCCAAATAAACGTCATTTGCGGGAAGTGTTATTACATTATTTTATTGCGAAGAAAACTGCAGCGGAAACTTATCGTTTGCTTGTGGAGATTTATGGTGAGCATGCTCCGTCTAATACAACTTGCAAGGAATGGTTTCGACGATTTCAAAATAACGATTTTAGTACTGAGGATAAAGAACATGGAAAACCACCAAAAAAATTTGAAGATGCTGAATTGGAAGCATTATTGGCGGAAGATTCTTGCCAAACTCAATCAGAATTAGCTGCAGCATTAAATGTTGATCGTTCAACTGTTGCAAAGCGTTTACAAATGATGGGAATGATTCAAAAAGCCGGTGACTGGGTTCCACATGATTTAAAAGAAAGAGACATGGAACGTCGGAAAACCATTTGTGAAATGCTGCTTCAAAGACAGCAAAGAAAAGGATTTTTGCATCGGATAGTCACAGGAGACGAAAAATGGATACACTACGAAAATCCTAAACGCAAAAAAGCTTGGGTGAAACCAGGCGAACCAGGCCCATCACAGCCAAAAATAAATATTCACTGTGCCAAGGTCATGCTCTGTATTTGGTGGGATCAGAAAGGTATTGTATATTATGAGTTGCTCAAACCCTCTGAAACTATTAATGGAGAAGTTTACCGACGACAACTAATGCGTTTGAAGCGAGCCATAGAAGAAAAACGACCAGAATGGGTGAATAGACATAACAAATTAGTTCTTCAGCATGACAATGCCAAACCGCATACCGCAGAAGTCGTAAAAAGATATTTAGAGGGACAGGACTGGGAAGTGTTACCCCACCCGCCATATTCACCAGACATAGCTCCTTCGGATTACCACCTATTCCGGACGATGCAGACAGACCTTACTGGAGAAAAGTTTACTTCATGTGAAAGTATCAAAATTTGGATTGACAACTGGATAAGCTCAAAAGACCAGGACTTCTTCCAGCAAGGAATACGAAAACTACCTGAACGATGGGCGAAGGTTGTAGCTGCAGATGGAGCATACTTTCAATAATTTTTTTTTTAATTTTGTAAGCGAACAAATGTGTTTTATTTTGACAAAAAGGGGCGGAGTCATATTCACACACCTATTATGTTCAATATAGATTAGCTCTCAGACATTTGTAATTCCCCAAACCTGTCTGATCCAGTTCCTACATTCAACTGACACATGACTAGGTTGATTGACATAACAACTTTTATCTGTCAATAAGTTCTACACATTTTTTTGACACAATTTGGACAAGTCATATTTTACATACGCTTGTAAACATATTCTTGAGTATATAACGCGTCACGGGTACCAATAGATATGTCCATATATTTATGTTCTATATTTTTACCACATATTTAATAATGTAACTTTATTCTGAATCCATAGATTTCATTCAGTCTTAATCTATAAACAATTAAGATTCAACAGATTCCTAAACACTTAAAAGACTAATAAATAAAAAAAAAATCGTCCTTAAGTGAATGCCCTAACTAGTAAATAAATTGTTGTACAATATAATAAATTAGTTTACAAAGAATAAGTTACAAAGAACTTTATAGGAGCAGAAAACAAGATGAAGAGCAAATATTGAATAATCAAAACCATAATGAAACGGAAGACAACTTAGACATTATACAGGAAGATGAAATTTTAAACCTTGTAAAACAACTAAAATCTCAAAAAAGTCCAGGACCAGATGGGATTAGCAACGAAATTCTTAAAGTGGGGATACCTATACTCCTAAAGCCCTTAACTTGTCTCTTCAATTTGGTTTTGAAATCTGAAACTGTACCAAAACAATGGTGTACATCCGATATCATACTTTTATATAAAAAAGGTAATCCTCAAGATGTTGGTAACTACCGCCCTATAAGTCTACTGGGAAGTATATACAAACTTTTCGCTTCAGTTCTTCTAAAACGTATTTCACGACAAATTGAGGATGCACAATCGATAGAACAAGCAGGATTTCGCTCAGGATTCAGCACCATTGACCACATACACACTGTAGAACAAGTGATAGCCAAATACAAAGAATTTAACATGCCATTATACTTAGCTTTCATAGATTACAGCAAAGCTTTCGATAGCATAAGTCATAACTCAATTTGGATCGCTCTTAAATTATGTAAAGTGAGTCAAAAATATATAAATATACTAAAATACATATACGCCAATTGTACAAGCAAAGTAAAACTAGAAACTACAGGAGATGAGCTTAAAATAGAAAGAGGAGTAAGACAGGGGGACCCCCTGTCACCTAAACTATTTATTGCAGTACTAGAGAACATATTCAAAAATCTCCATTGGCACCACAAAGGAATAAAAATTAATGGTCAGCAACTGAGTCACCTTAGATTTGCCGACGACATTGTTTTACTATCTGAAAAACCATGCGAACTGCAGAAAATGATATGCTCTTTAGACAAAGAAAGTAATAATGTCGGGCTGGAAATGAATTCTAATAAAACTAAAATAATGACAAATAGCGACGAAGTCCCAATATATGTTAAAGAAAACATCATAGAATATACAGATAGTTATATATACTTAGGAAAGAAGCTATCCTTCAACAATCTAAGCAATGAAGATGAAATCGAAAGAAGAATAAACATAACGTGGAAAAAATATTGGTCATTAAAAGAAATATTAAAAGGTGATTATAATATGAACATGAAAAAAGTGGTTATTGATACTTGCATTCTACCTTGTCTACTTTATGGCTGTCAAACATGGATCTACACAAACAAAGTAAAGCTTAAAATCAGAACCACTCAGAGAGCAATGGAAAGAAGTGTTCTGAAAATTAGAAAAAGACATAAAGTAAGGAGCGACTTAATAAGGCAGAAAACTAAATTTAACGATGCACTTGCCCACGCTCTAAAACTAAAATGGAAATGGGCAGGTCATATTTCACGCACGAAAGACAAAAGATGGACTATTCAAACTACTAAATGGAAGGGACCAATAGGTAAAAGGAATACTGGAAGACCATTTAAACGGTGGGCTGATGATATTGTAAAAATAGCTGGGAAGGATTGGATGCAAACAGCTAAAGATCGGGAAGTTTGGAAGAAGATGGAGGAGGCCTTTACCCAAGAAGGGGTCCAAATCTCACCAATTAGTTACTAGATAATAATAGGATTAAGGAAACACACTATGTACCACTAACAAGATACTAAGAAAAAATGTAACCATAGGATTTGGAAATAAAGAGGCTTATTATTATTATTATTATTATTATTATAATAAATTAGTAACCCAAAATAATTCTTTGGTCTCCGTTACAAACAAATTCATCCCAGGAATTTCTTTAGGAGAAAGACAAAACAAGCAGAAAAGCAGTGTTGAAAGGCATTTATCTCACTAGCGCCATTAATTAAAAAAACCTAATGACACGAGAAACACACAAACGGCCGATCGCTATAATTATTTCGTCGCCACTGTTAATAGCTTATTTCGGAACACCCAAAAATTCATTAATTTTCTGCCATTAAAGTTTCGTCGCCTAATGGCTGAGACAAACAGACACGTGGCACAATTTTAAGGAAGTTAATATACTAGAGTCTCTCCACATTGTTGCGGCCTCATAGCTCAGTAGCCCTGCCTTCGGAGCGAGGGTTGCCGGGTTCGATTGCCAGCCGGGGTACACTTTGTGTGGTGAGCATGAAGTTTGTTCTCGGGTCTGGTTTGTATGTCTTGTGTTTCTGTGTGTGTCCATGCCATATGCGACACAAGGAATCCTAGTGCAGAGGTACGAGAGGATTATCATAGTTTTTACTTGTCTTGTTAGATTTTGACAGCAATGGATATGACCTAATCAATTAATTTGACGCTTTAACGCTAATTGAGAGCGAACAGATAACAACTTATCACAGCACATCTAATTGGACTGGCTAGATTGGACTTCCGTAATTGGTCTCGTATTGTAATAAAACAATCAAAGAAACGCTTATATAGCTACACACATGTATAGCTACCGATATTTGTATGTTATCAAGATTTTTTATGTTATCAAGAACTTAGTACTATCATGAAAGTCACGGGTACTAGGATCACTTGACTATGATGCCTTCGAACTAAGTCTTAAAACATATTTAATAGTAATAGTTTATTTATTTACCTAAGGTACAAAATGTACACTTGGTAACATCATACATTAGTAACAAATAACATAAAAGCAAAAAGTTCTGTAGCAGCGAGAAACAGTCAGGGACACATTGTTAGAAAGAGTTGCCATATAGATTACATAAAATAATTAAAAAGAGACAAAAAATAAATAAAATAATAATTAAGTAATATGCAATACATTTTTCTAAAAACACTTGTCGAAATTATTCACCAGCCACCCAGCCATGATAGTTCATAATTTTATTACTCAGTTCAGTTGGTTTTTATAAATGGATTATTTATATATTTATAACGGTATTCGTCGCCAATTGTGTTTCCTAATTGTAGGATTTAGGCTTAAAATTCTTCTTTGACATCTATATCTGAAAAAAAATTTTTTTAGATTGTCTTATCTGTTTTTCGCTTTATACGAGTATAAAGGCAGCATACACAATTGATCCTAAACCTAAACAGATACTTGTAGGACTACATAGCTTGGTAAAGCTGTTATCTGGAACGAGAAAAAGTTTAGCAAACAGAGGGTCAAAGATGACCCTTGGGAGATAAAGTGTCATATTGGTGATTGTTTAGTGATAACGATATTCCGGACGTGGGATTAAAAATAATGACGAGCGGAGTTTTTTTTCCGTTAAATATTAAAGCTAATTAAACCTAATTTAAATTTTAAAAAACGAAACTGAACACAGAACATTGCAAAAACGTTTGTATTTTCCGTCAATTTCTGCTAAATATGACAGAAGCTCGCTGTAGTCTGTTAACCCTAACCTACGCCAACAAGCCCAATTGTTTGTCCAACGCACAAACAAACATTTTATTAAATGTTTTTTATAGCTGCGTCACCCACTAATTGACGGCTTAGTCCCGAGTGGTCCATCAGGCGGTGCCACACAAGAACTAGATTTATCACCGGTCGGTAAAGTTGGTAATCGTTAACAGTTTAACTATTGATCTCTGCCTACGGGGAATCGTATACAGCGTGTTGTTTTGATGATTTCATTTGAGGTTTCATAATAGCTCCGGGATGTGCCGCGGCTGAAACAATGTTTTTTATTTGTTTTGTAAATAGGCGGTGAATAATTCGGCATCGTATTCATTTAGTTTGAATTTATACAAGGTTTTAAATGGCAACAAAGAGACCAGAAAAAATAAGTTTCGAGCGATGTTATTTTCAGTGATACTTGATTGTGGAAAATAACAGTTTGATTGAGATTCTCTCTGTTTATTATTAATATTGTTAATATCTCGCCTAGAGCGTCACAAATCCTATATTACGGATTTGTTAATTGGAAAAATGTTTTAAAATATGGATTAAAATTCTAATTTTAGGACGTTTGGGGATATAATATAATAGGCACCCAAATTAAGTAAACTTGTGCGATTTATGTATATGTAATGTAATTTTCGTAGTTATACGTTTCGAAAATCAATTACCGTGGCTTACGTAACCCAAAAGTACCTGAAGCATTTGAATTAATATCACCGTACTTAACTCTCACAAATATTCAAATTCAATAAAACTTACTATTATTTACTAATTTTTATAAGATAATTGCGCGTTATTTAATTGTTTTTTTGTCTTTTATTGTCATTAAAACCGTGTGTCATGACGGCAAACGACATGATGCTTTCTTGTGCCGTCATGCTTCACATTTGCCACGCTTCCCGTACCGGTCTACATTTATCGATTTTTACGAACAATATTATAAAATGATTTTTACCTTTTTATAATTTTAACCCTGATTAAATTAACGGTTTAGGAGAGTAAAATATCCAATCCACTTTTGATAATAGACTGATAAAATTTTGAATATAACGTTATTTTTGAAACCCCCTGTATAGTGTCATTCTCACCATATGTCATATGTTAGAAGACTTTTTGTCGTCCCCCGCGCGCGGCCACTTAAATACACGGCTACTGAAGATACGAGTGCTTATTTTGCCTAATGGCCGCTTAATACGGAACTGTTACGGTCAAAAATATCACTAAATGAAGTCAGTTTATGTTAAATATTTAATAAATTATGTTTAAATATTTAATTGAGTACTGGCAAGTATTGCTAAAAACTGCTTTCTATATGTTTTTTTTTATGGAGTGAAAGTGAAGAGACGTGCTTAATTGGTCTTTACTTACCGTATGAGAAGTCCCAAGTCGAATTGCATTGCACCAGATGTTAGTGTCTCATGCGCTTGTAATTTCACCGGCACCGATATCTTCTCACCGGGTCACAGAAGCGCAAAACAATTTATTTTTTCTGTATAATAATTAAATTCATTTACATACTCCCAATGATTCGAAAATATATTCCAACTGCGACATTGACTCGACCAAAATTTGCTCAGTTCGTGACCATAGACTGTGGAGATGAATCACCAATTGTTGACAACATTGCCATAGCTGTGTTCGGTTTCGTTCGCTATAACCGTACTCGATAATAGACTATGTTTGGAAATCCTTGTTTGCTTACACTTCAAACAAATAGCTGCATCAATTTACACTTTGTGGGAGATCAAAGATGCTGGATACATTCGTAAAAATAGCATTAATTGGTCTCGCGGTTGTTGATGGGTGTGGAACGTTTTAATTATAACTCATTTGGTGGTAATTATAATCCAAAGAGTGTAATTAAGCTATGACGAAAATTGTTGATTGATTCCGCTAATTATGCTCTTATCAATTATTTGGCAAGAATAAATTATTTATAATAACTAATCAAATAAGAAATATCATTCCTTTGGGCCTGGATAGGCACATATAAAATTGTTTACGCTAATAAGAAAATTATACGATCCCAATATTGAATATTATAATATTGACAACCTGAATGATTTTATTAACAATAAATAAAATTAAAAGTCACTCTCATGGATATGCAGAAAATGCTTGACGAAGCTGCGATTACATTGACATTGACGTTTTCTTCGACTGGCTTCCTGTATGCTTATGTCATCTGTGCTGGTGGAATGTGCACACTGTATACGCAGATGCGTTATATAGTCTTGTCAGTATCGATCGAGTCAGATAAATCATTGTCATACTCGTATTCTTTCGATTAGCTTCTAAACGGGTTTAATGTTAATATAATTATCTAGAATATCTGTTTTGGTTGTAGTTAATCATGGAAAATACGTTCTTTATTCAAAAACTGACTGCGAATTTGTAGCTACGATGTCATAGCTTTCTACTTTAAATATTGTAAAACACGCAGGATTTCGAGGTTATGAAGGCACAATACAAACTATCAAGTATATTAAATTTGCTGGTTATTAGCACAAACATAAATTACAAAGTAAAAATTGAGATATTCTTCCTCCTTTTAAGTCGACTAAATTATGCAGTAACGTAGGTAACTAAGCAATAAATCACGAGATGAATACACCCCTTCCGTCCCCGTCTCCCATAATGTGGGCCTGCGTAAACACAGTTAATTAGGAGCCTATTAGCCTCGCACATTGGATGTCAAGACGCACCTATGATTTAAAGCCAGTTAGATGGAATTAGATAGGTATTCATGGATAAGATCTTGAACGTGATGGTCCAGTGGCCGTCTGTACAAAAATCGTTAATTCAATTTCAGAATATATGTGCGCTAACATCTGGTAAAAAAGTCACAAAATGCGAATACGTCAGTAACACAAAATGCATTACCTTATGAATCGGTGCACGGAACAATTGCTAGTACGTGCTAGGTTCTAGAACCAAACATTCTAAGTTATGTGAAATCTAAGGCTAGTTTTAGTGTCGCGCTGAAAGCACGCGCTGGCAAGGTATCATCATGGTAAGATGCAATTTCTGTACTTCGCAGCAGTCAGCTCGAAGGCGCCGAGGGCTCAGCGCCGATGGTCATCGTGACACTGAAAACCAGCCTACATTTACTGGCCTGCGTAATCGATGAAAGCCTATCTAAACTGGCTTGCCATGAGTAGGACTGTGTCTGTGCACTGGGAGCGTAAAATCAAATTAATAACAATAAAATGTCAAAATCAATAGTTTCACTACGTAGTTACAATAATTAGAAATATAATTTGCCTAATATTTTTCTTTAATTAAACTGTCTTATCCTTAATAATATAACATCAAAGGTATACAAACGCCACAATTAAGAGATCACTGAAAATATTATCAATAAACAAAAACTTCAAAAACAATATTCCCATCTATAAAAACACAACAAACAGACCAACATCTTTTAATCTCTCCAAATAAATGACGAGCATTAAAAAGGTAGTTAAGACCATAGATAAAAAAGAAAACAAAATAAATGTAGATATACTCTATGGATGCAACAATAAAGGAGAGACCACTAAAATAATATGCATTAAATCAAAATGGATTTATGACGCCACATACAGGATGGCGGGAAATTTAAAATGTTGTCGTTCTGTGTTTGAATTGTTTCTTTAGCATCTGTGGTGAGGTGAGACTTTTTTGATCCAACAGCTTGGCGATATGAATAGTTTTAAGGCGTATTTCACCACTGTCTGTTAAGTTTTCGATTTTGTATTCTTTATTATATGAAGAAGAATAGAATATGATGTCATTTATTTGGAACAGAATGAAGTAACAAGATCATTAATTATATTACAATGTACACCGAACATGTAAACCTCCAAACTAGGACTACACAAAAATATAACAATTGAAAAAAAAAGTAAAGATTTATCTTTATAAAAGTATATTATCTGTTCTTTTCAATGTTATTTTTTGTGTTTTAAGCGATATCTTTGCCAATTATAGACTGAATTTGATTCTTTTATTATTTGATACCTTCTACTTTCATGTTGGTTTGATAGAAATATTGTAATTGACTATTTGAATTTTGTATTGTAATTGACATTTACCAATCCGGATTGGGCTCCCGTGGTAGATCAGGGCCCATTCACTCTCAATTATCGAGAGTAGGCCGGTGTCCCTGCAGTGGGAACATTAGCGGCTGGTACGGATACGGCAGTACTTAACCGGGCGAGCTTTGACTACTCAAAGCAGTAAGCTCGCCCACCGGGGGCCTCGTATAATTCGAGGCACGGAGGCAAACAACATGGATTCTCAAATTATATCTGTATTCTTTACACATCATCGTAAAACCCAAATGATAGATAAATAAAATTACCTGTTTCCTTCATACTTGCGTGTCAATTTTTCAATTACACGCACAAGTAATGAAAAAAAAACATTGATTCGTGTGTCGTGATATAGAAAGAAGAAAGCCATTATTTAATATGATGACCGTATCTAAAAATTTTTTTTTGTACTTAATGTGTTACTTGAGAAAAAACTGAGTTACCTGTAGCCTTCCGCTACAGGTATCTCACAGTTTTTTTTTCTCAATTTATATCTGTACCATTTTAAATTCCCTAGTTCCCGTATTTATTTGACACTAACGACCCACCCCGGCTTCGCAAGGTTAGTAAAGCATCAGTGTCGTATCAGAAACTACCCGTGCGAAGCCGGGGTGACTTATTAGTGTATTATACATATAAACTTTCCTCTTGAATCACTCTATCTATTAAAAAAAACCGCATCAAAATCCGTTGCGTAGTTTAAAAGATTTAAGCATACATAGGGATATAGGGACAGAGAAAGCGACTTTGTTTTATACTATGTAGTGAAGATAATCGACATTTACTGAGTCGAAACTAAACTTAAAATTGATTTTTGAATTTGAAATATAATGTTAATTTAAAATTTTAAATAAACTTATTTCATTAATTTGTTTCGATGGTATTACAATAAAAAAAAACATTTTGATTTAAACCATATTTTGTAAAAGATAATTACTTTAAAAGTTACTTGCAGTATTAGGTTTTGCATCGCATTATCATACACTAACTAAAAAACTAATATTGTTTGAACGTTATACATGCATATCACTGTTTCACATGGAGTCCTAGAACAGTTAAAAACCTGAATTTCAAAGTGTACAATTTGTTTGGATACTTGACGCTTTTCTTAATTAACCTATTGTGTCCCTTTCTGGGCAAAGGTCTCTCCAAACCTCTCAATCGGAAAAGGTTTTTAAATTTTTAGACGGAACTCTAAAAACCTTTTTTGACACGAGCAGGTAATAATTATAACATTCGTTTAGTCACCGCGCGTGACTTATCTCGACTGGACCCCATTGCTGACATTTAAAAACGTTATAAAAGGACTTTTTATACCCTAACGAGAATGAATCAGACTTAAATGGCCATAAAATGTCCAGAATAAATAAAAATTTGTCATTAAGCTCGATCCGAAAAGGATGTCATCTGTAAAAAATAGTAAATTAAAGGCAGAGGAGCTTATAATTACTGGTAAGTGCGTACTTGCTACTAACATACCATGCATCCAGCACATTCGAACAATTTTTTTTCTGTTTTTATTACTCTCAATAAGAGAGCCCGGTGGTCCCGCCCCGGTAACGGGCCTGTTGGGAAAAATTGTTCCAACGAGCCCGGTAGTGCCGACCCCGACGTTTAACGGGCTCGATGGCACAAATCAAGTGTCATCGGCCCCGGTGTCTTTTTATCGGGCCGGATGGCACAGATTAAGGCGCATAGACCCGGTGGTGTTTAAAGCGGAGAGAATAGAGTACAAAAAATATGAACTGGAAATAAAAAAGGGTTTATATGTTACAATCACTTTTAATTTTACAAAATAAATATCAACAGTTAACAATCATAAAACAAAAAAAAACCTAGGAAAACATTTCTTTTGATATATGTATAATATTATGTAAGATGTATGTAATTCAGTCATTTATAAATCAACTTTCGTTGGAACCCACTCGATTTATTGGGCTATCTGCCACCGGGGCCACATTAGCACATTCAGATTTTTTCACAATTTCGAATCGAATACTTTTCAAGATATTATTGGTTATAGTATAAAATCGTTGGAAGAATGTATTAGCTGTGTTATGCGTTATAATGGCGTTAACTGAATAAAAAGCGAAAATAACCTTGCCACTTGTCTACGTTCCCAGAATGGTATATAATACAAGGTGGCAATTGGCTCATTGAGACTGGTTCTGGACTACGGGAGATAAAAGTGGAATATATAATAAACCAATAAACGCTTACATACCCATACCCCTTCACTAGAATCACATGTGCGCAGGTGGCATGGAAACAAACCCAAACCTAAGACACAGTAACAAACTACTTGCGCAGTGTGCTAACCGGGAAGCTAGGGGCAAGGCTACGAATAAGCTATGGAATTTCTAACGTCTCGCGTCGTCCCCGTGTCGTCACATATAAAGGATACTATGTAGTAATGCTTTCTCTGTATCAGCTATTCTGATTGAGTCCAATTAGCATGAGTCGATGGGAACAGATCATTTACAGGCTCCAGTTTATTGCCCAGGTTTTCATTCAGCTCTTAAGATTAAGACTTTTTTTTACTTTTTTTAATGATTGTAGGCCAATGGTGACCCTTTTAAATACCCACGTATGATACCAAATATATGTACAATAGGTGTTGCCTCATTGCTCAGGTGGTAGCCTTCTGTGTTGTTCGGGTTTGATTCTCACTCGGGACCAAAATTTGTGTGACAAAAATAAATTTTTGTTCTGTGTCTGGGTGTTAACATTGTATTAAGTGAGCATTTATTTAAAAAAAAAGACTGTTTATGTATTCTATCAGTTATCTGGTTCCCATAGCTATGCTTACTTTAGGGCTAGATGGCGCTATGTGAAAGTCTATGAATATTAATTTATTACTTATTTATTTAAACGTTTAATTTTTATTGTAATGACTTTGGTTAAAAGAAGTTCATTTGTCGTGCAGTTTACCATTACTGGGGGATATTAAAACGTCCGTAAAACTGAAAAATTTAAATGTCAGTTAATTGAAAATGTTTTTGCGTTTTATTGTCATATTATGTTATATTAAACTTGTATTCCTTGAACGGATACAATCACAAAGTAATTAAAATTGGCCTCGAATATCAATTAACTATAGACAACGATTATTTTTTGTTTATGTGGCTAAAGTGACCGAACGAGCTGACTGCCAACTCAAGTTAAGTGGGTACAGCCGATCGTTAACAACCTCAACCAGTATAAAAGACCAAAGACTTATCGTGTTACGCCCGTCGTTTTAAGAAGGTCATGTACATACCTCTCAGCCACTTAGATCTTTTTACCACAAACAGACAATAGATAAAAATAAAAAAAAAAAACTTAATCAGTCATAAGGACTGCCGACAGAAGTGAAAACTCAAAACAATGAATTACATGTACACAGGCGCTATACGCGTCGCTAGTCTGGCGCGAGCGCAATACGTCACGAGCATGTCGAGGTCATCGGTGACGCGAACCCATAAGCTTCCTCTACCAAAAGTCGTTCAACGCAGCTAAAGAAGTTTTCACTTCAAAAATATTCATGGACATTGCATATTTTTTTCTATGGCAACCTGATTACTGATAGAATACTACTTATTTTTAAATACATACATATTATTAAGACTCAGGCACCAAACCAACAGTATGTTTGTCAAATAAATACTTGCCTTGAGTGGAAATCGAACCCTGAGCTGTCGAAATTAGGTAATTGATGAGGCGGTTCAGTTTCGTCAAAATAAAGACTTTTTCCACCAAAGTACTCGTTCGATTGTCAAGTTGTCATTCAATAAAAGTAATTAGGCGCGTCAATCGTGACTGGTCATTTGTCCGTGTTATAATAGAGAATGAGCCAGCTTGTCAAATTAAAAAACAGCTTGTCAAATTGACAAACCTTTTGAATTACCATACATTTAATTTTTATTTTAATTGCATAAAACAAAATACAATAAAACTTGAAAATGGCGAATGCACAAGGCGTGCGAAGCCAGTGAAGAAGAGAAAAAATAAAATACCATAAATTATATTTTAAGTCAATCAGATATAATCTGTTACATAACTTATAATGAATTGACGCGTGTATCAAAGATAATCACTTTTTTTGGGGGTCCCGTTGCTCGCCTCCTTATGTGTATACCCTCAGAGTCCCTTATGTACCCCTGCTGCTGTAAAGGAGCAACGTATCATGAAAAGTTCGCCCAGAGAAGTACTGCCTCCATTCCGGTGGAAGGGTGTGGGTGCCGGTGAAATCATATGCGCATAAGACGTAACATTCCCGTCTGAGATCACGGGCGCTACGGGGTGTGACGTGGGTCTTCTCAGACGTATTGCTGTTGTTATGGGCGGAGGTGGCGGTTAACATTAGGTGGGTCATCCCGTCGTCCTGTCACTTTTGTGACATAAAGATAAAAGAAACATTAAAATCGATTGTCAAACAAAACCAGGCTAAATAGTAACGTCGTCTTTTTTTGATTTCTGTTACATACGCTTCACGAAATAAATTAGCTGCAAATTATGGTTGGTTAATTACGATAAGTCCGTTAGAATATCGCAATAATCTCGAGTGAATTTAGATATTACATGGAAACTCATTTCGTTATAGTCAGTTAATCTAGTTTGCGTAATCTGCCTCCACAGTGGTTATTATAATTGTTTCCACGCGGGACCGGGGGGGGCGGGGGGCGGAGGAGTGAGGGGGGGGGGGCGATAGGGCTGTCACGGTAATTGGTTCACGTTTGGATTGCTCTGTTTGGTCGGATTTGGATAAAATCACTGTTACCCCACAAATGTTTATCGAATAAAATAATGTTTTATTATTGTTCTTTTGTAGATAAAGATAATAATGTGTATATTTTACATTTATATATCATCTTTCAGTGTAAATTTATTACAAAGGTGTGTTTGTTATGCATTATTAATTAGTCAAAATTATAATAACATATACAAAGATGAAAATTAGGGTGAAAACTTAATTTTATCTAATTGCTAATGTATTATCATGCTGGTACTGCCTGACTCATGGGTAATGCATTTATCGGGAACAATGTTAATTACACTTTATAGACGAAGACCGCCTATTTAAATATGTTCAGTCGTATCAAAGTACATATTTAATTAGCAACCAATAAATAATGGCCTATTATTGTGAGGTGGCAACCCTGACGGGTCGGGGCGCTCTAATTAACCTTTGTCGACTGTATCGTTAATGCATGCGTCGACGGGGACGGATCGAGGCATGCTCCTTTATTTACGATCCCTAAATGCGGCCCTGGTCTTTTTGTTATCATACAGATTTGAGATAGGCCCATTAAATAACGCTTAATGCTTACATTATCCTACACTAGGGTTCGCTGTGTCGCAGATGGCATAGACAAACACAGAAACAAGAAAAACCCCTCGTGGTTGTTGCCCGAGAACAAACTTCATGCTCACCACACAAAGTGTGTCCCGGCCTGGAATCGAACCACTTGCCACGAAGCCGTTTAATTTTCAACGAACGAAATCCTTTCGCAGTGCTGGCTCAAGACTAACAGCCAATACCCAAGAACAAACTTCATGCTCACCACATTATGTGTGCCCCGGCCGGGAATCGAACCCGGGACCCCTCGCTCCGAAGGCAGGGCTACTACCAACTAAGCCACGGAGCCGTAAAGAACAGGAATATTTATAGAAGCTACCGTTGTTAACTTGTTAGGTTAGGGTTGGAACACACGTAACTTAATAAAATAAGATTAGCTTAAACATAAAACTGACTGTAATTTGACATATCTGTGTGCAAGTAACGTGCCTAAGAAGCACCTGTGACACGTTATATGCTCACGAATATGTTTACTTGTGTGTGTAAAATTTGACGTGTCCAAACGATACTTGAGGTCTAAAGGAATAAATGAATTTGAGTTACCAAACCCAGATATGCCTTGTGCTCCCCTCTACACAAACATTTGTAGGTATGCAAGTACCGTAGTATAGTACAATATTTGTATGTGTGTGTATGGTCCACCGAGCCCCGTGATGTCGCCATCCAAATCGCTCACTCCATAGCGCGCTAAATGTTCTCCCGGGCTTCAGAGCTCGACACATCTCTGTTAAGGGGATGCTTGATATCATTATTTACAAATAGATACAATGCTTTATAAATTTTAAAACTATCATGGTTATTTATTTACACATAAAAATAAAAAAAACATCATAATCTTATAAAGAACAAAAATGTAAAAATTACAATAGAAAATTTTGATCGTGGGGTAGGGTGCCACTGGCTGCATTCCCGCGTTGGACGGTCAAAGATAATCTTTGAGCGAGGATCGAGCCAGCCTTCTTGTCCCCAGTGGCATCACATAAAAGAGTCGATTTTTTTCTTGTTTGTGAACATTATTATTCGAGTTGCTGAGATATTTACCATGATGACGATGATATATGATGATATATTACCATGGTGGCTTAGTTGGTAGTTACTCTGCCTTCGAAGCGAGAGGTCTCGGGTGCGACACAGTTTGTGCCATGAAGTTTGTTCTCGAGTCTTCGGTGTTTGTCTTGTGTTTTTGCGTTTGTCCATGCCATCTGCGACACAGGGAATCCTAGCGCAGAGGTATGAGTGTGTAAACGTTTATTTATTTTATTCATATCGTACGACAATGCCGGTTCAATGTTAAACGAGAAGTTGATAGTTAAAACACATTACCTGGAATGAAATTTAAACTGGGATTATAATATAAACTCAGCTCAAATTGATTCAATAACCTCATTACACGATACAGCACAGACTATACAATCACAAACCAATCGCAACGGTGCGGCCAAACAGATCGTTGCATTGTTAAAACAAATCCCACATCCCAAACTGGCTAACTGTTCCGGTGGAATTATTAATAAGTCGCAGCCGCCCCTTAACAACCATTTTCGGATCACTGTATTATTGTCGAATACCTCATACAACGACATCGAGCACACTTTGATCTGATCACAAACCATTTCCAACCTTACCTAATACACCTAAGCTCGAAATACCATTGGCGCGGCTTTTATAGTCAGTAAATCGCTTTGATTTTAGTACGAAATTTGCACCGGTGGCTTTCGACCTTGTTCGGTTGCAGCAAGGTTGGTAGTTGTTTGTTTTTGGCGGGGAGTGTTCCTGACACGAGTATAATTGGCGACAAATGGCGGCGCGGCACTAACTGTTGCTATTATGTCATTATTTCAGTTTACGAGCGTTTTATTTTTAGGAGTTGTTGCGTATCTTTGGGAATAAATGTTTGCTAAACGGGTGAGGAAGTTAGTTGCTGGTTACTACTTATTGTGACTACTAGCGACCCGCCCCAGCTTCGCACGGTTAGTAAAGCATCAGTGTCGTATGAGAAACTACCCGTGCGAAGCCGGGGTGACTTGCTAGTGTATTATACATATAAACCTTCTTCTTGAATCACTCTATAAAAAAAAACCACATCAAAATCCGTTGGGTAGTTTTAAAGATTTAAGCATACATAGGGATATAGGGACAGAGAAAGTGACTTTGTTTTATACTATGTAGTGAAGTGACGGCGTGGTGGCTTCGGATAAACACGCCGACTTTCAATCTGAAGTCCATGGTTCAAAATCACACGCGAACCAATGAGTTTTACACTTGAAAAATGTATAATGTGCGCAATGCCACGTTCTCGAAACGGTGAACGAAAACATGTCTTGGAATCAATAATTCTAAGACATGTGACATCTACCAGTCCGGATTGGGCTCCCGTGGTAGATCAAAGCCCATTCACTCTCAATTATCGAGAGTTGGCAGTTGTCCCTGCAGGGGGCACATTAGAGGCTGATACGGGCGTTGTCATGATTTTATAATACACAAAAAGAGTAGTCCAATTAAGCTCTGCCTAACCCTTCGGGGCAAATGACGTGATTCTGTGTTCAATTCTACTTTGTAAATTGGATTTGTGCGCACGTCTGTGTAAACGATTAGCAATGAACTAATTGTTTTGTAGTTCATTGGTTTTCACTATTATGTTTAAGAGGTTGGTCAAAGGTAAAGTTAGTTTTGAAACTTTTAAGTTAAAGCATATTTTAATAAAAAATAAACAATCGTTTACACACTCATGCTTCTGCACTAGGATTGCTTGTATCGCAGATGGCATGGACTAACACAGAAATACAAGATAAACACCCAAGATCCGAGAACAAACGTCATGGTCACCACACTCGCTTTGAAGGCAGAGATACTACCAACTAAGCCACGGAGCCGTCTCCGTCTTTATATACCATAAAATAACTATGTACTAGACTATGTATTATACTATGTACCATTTTCTATTGAGGTGATAGTTTGCTCTGCTTTTCAATGCCCCCCGGGTGGTGCGTAAGGAGCAACTTTCGCACCACCCGGGGGACACGTGGATTAAATCTCTAGGGTATTCCTACGGACGCGTGCTCCCCATATTGTCACTGATGAACAAAATCTTATATTTTTACTAGCTGACCCGGCTAACGTTTTTGTCATATGATAATATTGCGATCATAAATTGAGATGTGAGCTATCCTATCTTTCAAGTTGGATCAAACTGCACACGGTGTACAAATTTGATTAAAATCGGTTAAGTAGTTTAGGAGTCCATCGCGGACAAACATCGTGACACGTAATTTAATATTAAGAAGATGATAAGAATTCCACCGATAACTGTTTTAATCTGCGTGCTAACGTATTTTACCGATCAATAAACCATGCGTCTCAACTTAAACCATAAAATTCAAATCACGATCCAACAATAAAACATAACAAACACTATCCACCATCAAAATGATTCGACGACGTTTGAATCACTAATTGGCTTTAAGCGACCGATGTCGCTTGACCTGGACGCTGCTTAGTACCGTACCAGCCTCTAATGTTCCCACTGCAGGGACACCGGCATACTCTCGATAATTGAGAGTGAAAGGGCTCTGATCTACCACGGGAGCCCAATCTGAATTGGTAGATGTCACATGTCGTCGAATTTTTGGTTCTAAGGCATGCCGGTTTCCTCACGATGTTTTCCTTCACCGTTTTGAGAACGTGATACATTGCTTAGTACGAGTACATTTATAATACCTACGCGTAAGATTTTATTTCAAGCGTATGACTCGAATAAAAGGAGATATTTCGAAGGAGATTGAACCGTCAAACGCTGTCGGTATTTCGATATATATTTTGCAAGTTGATTAAGGCAGTATCAAACTCAAACTCATTTATTCAAGTATCGTTTGGACAAGAAAAATTTTACACACACAAGTAAACATATTCATGAGCATATAACGTGTCACAGGAGTTCCTAAGGCACGTTACATGCACACAGATATGTCAAATTACAGTCAGTTTTTATGTTTTAGCTAATCTTATTTGTTAAGTTTACGTCTGTCCCAACCCTGTTAAGTTACGTATGTTCCAATCTGAAAATAAATATAAAAAAATAAATTATGTTATTAATATTTAAGTAACATAGCATGAATGCAAATAGTTATCGTAGCAACATCAAATTTGGATTAATCAACAAAGCTGTTATTGTAGCCTTTCTCCAGTTGTAAGTTGAATATAAAATTATCTGTTTACATTTACAATTAAGATACTGGTTTACTCTCGACCAGTGAGAGTAAGGGTTTGGTCTAAGATTCCGATTCGGATGGGAAGATGGGCAGGTGAAGACCTGTCCATCATTTTGGATTTTAGGACATATTTTGAGGCCTTTTCTGATGACAACGTAACATTACATGTTTTTCAATGGATTAATTCGTTGGTGCTTGTTTGTTTTGAACCAGTGAACTTCGGATTCAGAATGGTACCTGTACACCTCTGGGCCTGTGCGTTCTCTCTTAAATACATTCAGTACCTACAATTCAGATTCATACATGATAATAATTTTAACTTTGAGGGGTTTTGAAGTATAGACTTGGTGTAGACAGTGAAGCCGCAATGAACTGAAGAAGATTCTGTGATAAATATAACGTTAAACGTTAACACACTCATACACCTGCACTAGGATTCCCTGTGTCGCAGATGTGGACCAACACCCGAGAACAAACTTCATGCTTACCACACAAAGTGTGGCCCGGTGTCGAACCCGAGACCCCTCGCTTCGAAGGCTACTAACTAACCGACGGAGCCGTAAAAAGTGAAGACTCAATATACAAGTATAAAAATGTTATTGCCTTCTTTAATATTAAATTAAAAGTAACTTGTTTTGTTTGTAAACAAAACAAGTTACTTTTAATTTTTGGATATGACATTGATTATGTGCTTTGTATGTGTGTAGATTTAACCTAACCAAGTGTAGATGGTAATTCCCACCTTATGGTAATTATTTGACTTATGACTCTTATTTGACGGCTCCGTGGCTTAGTTGGTAGTAGCCCTGCCTTTGAAGCGAGGGGTCCTGGGTTCAATTCGTGGCCGGGGCACACTTTGTGCGGTGAGCAAGAAGTTTATTCTCGGGTCTTGGGTGTTTGTCAATGCCATCTGTATTCTTTTTAAACAGGTAATCCTAGCGCAGAGGTATGAGTGTGTAACCGTATATGAGTATGAGTATGAGTATTGGTTCATTGGTCTGCGCCTACACAAGCGAGGGTCCCAGCAGCTCCTCGTTCGCTGGTCGCTTGACACCACCGTAAACAATCGCTGCTTGACAGTTTTATTCGACACGCTTTACGGCCGTAGTGCTGTCACGTCCGGCCACGGGGCTTGGCTGTGAGGCGAGCCGAGCCAGCTCACTTTACTGGTGCGATCCATGCGAGCCGGGCTGAGGACCTGAGTGGAGCAGACGCCTCAACACGGCTCCGTGGCTTAGTTGGCAGTAGCCCTGCCTACGGAGCGAGGAGTCCCGGGTTCGATTCCCGGCCGGGGCACACTGTGTGGTGAGCATGAAGTTTGTTCTCGGGTCTTAGGTGTTTGTCTTGTGTTTCTGTGTTTGTCCATGCCATCTACGACACAGGGAATCCTAGTGCAGAGATATGAGTGTGTTAACGTTGTTTTTTTCAACAAATAAGGCTAGCTGAAACATGAAAGCTTACTGAATTTGACATGTATGTAATATGCCTAAGGAGATCCTGTGGCACGAATGTCTACCAATGTTTACTTGTTGTGTAAATTTTTACATGTCCAAACGATACTTGAGATGTAAAGAAATAAATGAGTTTGAGCATAATTTAATCGATTCAAAACCATTTATTAAACTTTTTTATATGTGATGGGGCGAGCTGAAGGCCCACCTGTTAAGTGGTTTCCTCCGCCCATAACAGCAATACGACTTAGGTCCTCCCCGAAGTATAAGATGACTCAAATCGCACCCCGTTGCGCCCGTCACCCGAGACGGGGATATTACATCTCAACCCCAAACCCTTCCACCATGATCTTTACAGCATGCAATCAGCTTCGCCGGTTTTTTTAACAACTTAAATCATGTATTGAAAAAAGAGATCCGACCTCTAGATGTCATTAATGGAGAGACAACTCTAGCTTGACACTTATTAGAGGACCAATTCAACTCATTATTGTCTCATAAAAGCGTACATCATCCTGTTTTATATCTGTCTTTGTCTCGCGTGTCATTTTCGTATTCTCCGTCTCAGTCTGGAGGGAATTAAGCTGAGTATGCTTTATGGGGTTTCGAAGGGTGTATTTTAGAAATTGGTAAGTATTGATAGGGATGGGAAACGATCTGTTGATTTTTATCGATATCGGTTTTAATTTGTTGATAATTATTTTTATGGACTCTACCCTAGGGCGGTAAAATATTGCTTTCTTTACTAAAATCAATTATTTAATGATGCCCAATAATAGAAATCAAGACTAGTGCACACTCGTGGTATCTATTATATATGTTTTTATACGAATGTAAAAGTATAAAAAATGACTATTCTATATTTTATTTTAGACTAGCTGTTCCCCGCGACTTCGTCCGCGTGGATAATTTTTTTTTTTACGCTGATTCCTTGTTTAATTTTTTAATTGAAAAGAGTAACTTACGCTTCTACCTTCTACCGGCAGGCTATTTTGTAACATCAGCTATCCGCCACCAGTCCAAATCGGCCCAGCCAGCCGTTGCGGAGATTAGCCGGAACAAACAGATAGAAGTAAGAAGAACATGAGACGCAGCAGGGTGAATGCGACTCAGTAAAGATTTGGATCTCATACCGAGTCGCACGCATTACTGTTGTCATGGGCGAGGGTCGCCACTTACCATCAGGTGGGCCATCAGCTCGATCCGTCACTAATTCACATGAAAAAAAAAAAAAAAGAAGGAACGACAAACAAAAATTTTTTTTTTGTTTTTGATAATTTCAAATGCTTTTTAGTAAACGTTTACAAACTCACACCTATAAATGAATATAATAGGCCTATCTTCAACCTGGGAACGGAATCCGTAAAACAAACATTTTCACGATAAAGTTATCGATGAAGTACATCATTGGGCGAATTAAACGCGTCCTCAACCGTTTTCATTCCGTATTGAATGAGACCCTCGCATTGATGTATTAAATTAAGATACGGCACACTCTATTACGTCATTAGGTTTAAACATATTCAACCCTAGTCCAGTTTTCTTTCTTTCTTTCTGAAACAGCTAAATTGCCCAGCTTTGTAAGTCTCAAATTTATATGAATTAAAAAGTGACGTTTCTAAGTAACTTTTCAAAAATGTAATTGAAAATAGATTTTATAAAATAAAATAGATTTTGATTCTTGCCAATAGCCCGTGTAGAGTTGTTTAGAGCATCTTCGTACAACGACATTTTATACGTAAAAAAACTATTTGTTATTACGTGCTTAATCAAAGGAAATCAAAAGTAAAAGACAGAAAGAGATATGCGTACTGTACTATCGTGTGACGTCTTGGTACATCATTTGCTTCACTTACTCGTTCAATTGTGATTAAAGGCAAATTGTGTGCATGCAACTTAAACGGTCCACGCCCGAGCCAATCTCCATTCTTCTTGTTTTTAATACATCAATGAACCTTTCTGATTCCCAAGCGAATCCATTTGAGTTTATAATTGCTGGCATTTTTTTGAAGCATTATTGAAATTGTATTATTTAAATTCCTCAGTCAATTCGTTGATCGAAGATCGAGAGAAGTAATATTTGTAAAGGATGAAAAGTAGGTATCAGCGTACTTCAAGAAATTTCTGATCCAGAATGTTCTCTCATCTTATCATGTTCTAAGTGATTTTTTAGATTTTCGAGTTTCAGACAAATAATTCATTTTTATATTACCCTAGGATTCTCTTGGGGTTTTTACCTATTGTTTAATTAACAACGTTAGCACACTCATACCTCTGCACTAGGATTCCCTGTGTCGCAGATGGCATGGACAAACACAGAAACATAAAACAAACACCCAAGACCCGAGAACAAACTTCATGCTGACCATACAAAGTGTGCCCCGGCCGCGAATCGAACCCGGGACCGCTCGCTCCGGGCAGGGCTACTACCAACTAAGCCACGCAGTTTAATTAATCTTTAAGTAAGTTACATGCAGTGTTTTAGTGAAAACGTGTGAACTTGCATCCCACTATGAATTAAGAGAAAGTTATGGCATCCTTCATACATTAACTGTGTTATAAATATATAGCAAATTTATGTATTTATGTGAAATACATTTAGATAATTTACGTTGCTTTTCCTGGACGTAAGAAACGGAGGTAGGTTCAATTTCACGGCTCTAGCTTAGTGGTAACATTAGTGGGTTTGATATCCGGCCCCGGCAAACATGTGATGGACTATAAAGTTTATATTTGGATTTTGGATGTTATTTTTTCTTTTTATAAATTATCATCCTTAATATTATAAAATATTAACGCGGAATCAGCCGAGGCAATGTTTGTGATAAAGTTTCTTCTTAGATCCTTTTAGTTCTTCTTAGATGGATTTATTTTCTATAAATTAAATACTGATACAAATACAATATCATAACTATAATATAATATTTTAAACTATGCGCCCCGCGGTGTTACCCGCGGTTGGACTTCCCACGGGAACCGTACATTTACCGGGATAAAAAGTAGCCTATGTGCTATTCCAGACTATAATCTATCTTTTTGCCAAATTTCATCCAGGTCCGTTCAGCCGTTCTGGCGTGATTGAGTAACAAACATCCATCCATACTTACAAACTTTCGCGTTTATAATATTAGTAGGTGTGAGTTTGTTTGTTTGTAACGCTTTAACGCTTTAACCATACTTAACCGGTCATCGTGAAATTTTGCGTCGTCAGGAGGGTAGATAGAGAAAAAAAATAAAAGAGTTGGTTATTTACATTTCATCCAGAAATTATTATTGTTTCTATATAAATCTACACTAAAAGTAAAAACTATAATAGTTTGATCAAACCAAATCAAATTTGATCAAAACCAAAATTGATCAAAACAATTCTCGTCGATTCAATAAATGGAAACATTCACGAAAAACAACCATAATAAAACTGGTGGTTGTAATTTGATTCTTGAAAATGTCGGCAAAATGTCGACTTGGAACAATGGCGTCTCTGTCTCAAGTCACAAGTCAGTTCTGATGAAACCATGTCAGCTAATTAAAAAGTACAGAATCTGTCTAGCAACCAAACCCTATAATCAACTGACATGAGTGGAGACAGATATATCTATCTATAGCAATATAGTTATCTTTGGAAAAATTTATAGATCTTTTTGACAAATCACAATGTTGCGATGGTAATCTATATATAGTAATCTGTTAGTAGATTATTGGTTTTATCTATAAGTGCATTATGAATGATATTTCTGTAATCCTAAGTACCTATTATTATAAATGCGAAAGTAAGTTATTTGTTTGTTTGTTACGCTTTCACGATTAAACAACTAAACCGAATTTTAAAAATTATTTCACCAATAAAAAGCTCCATTATCAGTAAACAACATATGCTATACATCTATATTTTATCCCCGTATTCCCGCAGGAATGGGAACTACGCGGGGGAAACCGCGGGGCCCAGCTAGTAATAAATAATTATTCATATACATTTTACACTACCCTAAGCTGCTAACTAAGCATAGCGTAATATGGGAACAGCATTACTGACACAATACTTATATGGTACTTATATTTTAAACACCCATTAGGTACATACATCGAGATACAGAATAAACATTATGTATGTCGTACAAATGTTTGTCCTGCGTGGGATTTGCACCCGCGACCCGCAGCGCAGAATGCAGGCTACTAAGCTGTGGGAACATTTAATTTTTTTTTTTATGTGAATAAGTGACGGAACGAGCTGAGGGCTCACCTGATGGTAAGTGGTGACCCTCGCCCATGACAACAGTAATGCGTGCGACTCAGTATGAGATCCAAATCTTCACTGAGTCGCATTCATCCTGCTACGTCCATCACCCGAGACGGGGATGATACGTCTCATGCGCATGTGATTTAATGTTCCCACTGCTGGAACACCGGCCTACTGACAATAATAGAGAGCAGGCTTTTTCTACCACGGGAGCCCAATCCGAATTGGTAGATGTCGGTTTCATCTCGATGTTTTCATTCACCGTTTCAGAAAATGTTATGGTGCACATAATTTTTTTTAAGTGAAAAGCTCGCTGGTTCACCTCTGGGTTTGAACCAGCGACCTTCAGATTGAAAGTCAACGTCTGTGCCCCTGGGCCACCATGCTCGTTCTGATGCTTCCTTAGTAGTAATATTTCTAGGGGTCCCGGTTTCGATACCCGGCCTTGGCAAACGCGTGATAAAAATGTTTGGTGTTTGTATTTTGTTCGTGTCACATGCGACACAGGAGATTTTAATGCAGTGTAGATATTCCTTTTATATCAACCGGTTGAAACTCGAATTGTTTATCGAAAACTTGACTTACTTGCTTTCGCAATAAAATCTTGAATCATTAACTTAAAATATGGACTATACAAGAATTAATGCATGAATTAATATTGAGGGAATAAATATTAGGTTTTATGGCTTTATAAGCAGCGGCAGAGAGCTTCGTTGTATTTTAAACAGATTGAGTAATTTAAGCAACGATATGTATATATATACGACCAAAGTTACGCGGAACGATCTGAATGTCTACCTGGTATTATAGCCCATAAAACGATGCAAGCAACGCTTTTTCATTGTATAGAGAGTATTTGGTACTTCTAATTATCAATATAGGTACCTGGTCACCAATTTTAGTTGAAATATGGCATTATATTAGACAATGTTAGTATATATATAAGAATGTAATGTGCAAATTTATTAGCACGTACATAAAAAAAATTGACAATCATAATGTTCATTAGCTCCATAAGCTTAGCAATTCTTTTATAGGTCAATGTGTACGCTTTTTTAACAAAATCCCGAGTGAAATTCAATTACTGTCAATAAATAAATATAAAACTTTTATCAAACGTAAGCTTGTTGCAAAAGCTTACTATAAAATATCAGATTACCTGGACGACATAAATGCTTGGGAATGAATTTGCTCCGCTCTAGACGCAGGATCATATTCGCGAATATGTAATACTGTCGAGGGGTTTCTTGCCTGTGTCTTCCCTTTGGGCTGTTCGGTTAGAAAGAGACCTAAACTTAATAAATAAGAATAGCTAAAACATAAAAAACTTTCTTTTCAAAAACTACCAAAGGAATAGGCTATCAATAAGGTGTTTTTTTATGTTTGGTTTTTGTTATACAGAACTTATCGTTTTTTTATTTGAATGATTATGCCTTCAGATTGGTGCCATAATTTTTTTATCAAAATCATTTATCGGTCAATTGTTTGGTTTTCAAATAAAAATAAATAGAAAAAATATGTCATACAAATAATAAAATTGCGTGTTTTGTTTTCCTGTGAGTATTTTCTTCGCCCGTTGTATTGTATACCGATTTAATGTATCTTTTAAAAATGATAGGATAATAATGGATGAAAGTAATGCCGTATCGATTTTTTATAAGTATTAAATGCTTGTATCAGAACCTTTCACATAATTGACATATTATATGCCGTAATACAGATTTTCAATATGAAAAAGATTATAAAGTTATAACGGTGTAGAAATTCAATCAACAGTATTTTCTGCAAAGTAAAGAATCGGTTTTATGAGCGTTCATAATAAAATTTGAAATACCATATAAATGTACTTACTTATAAATGTAATCTAAATGGTAGCGAAATGTAGTGCTTAGATCGACTGCAATGAACTAAAACAAAAACAAATAATTTCTGGTGCAGTTAAAACACTAACTTAAAAAAATTAACCTAGCAAAACATTCGAGTTAACTAGTGATGATTTGTTAGAAATACAGTCGAAATAATGTTCATAACCATTCAAAATTCCTCGCACAAACTCACTACAGCTAATACTTTTGGTGTCACGCTACACTAAAACTAAACTAAACGGCCGCCATTATTCTGTATCAGCAATCAAACTCAAACTCATTTATTCCTTTAGATCTCAAGTATCGTTTCGACACGTCAAATTTTACACACACAAGTAAACATATTTGTGAGCATATAACGTGTCACAGGAGCTCCTTAGGCACGTTACATGCACACAGATATGTCAAATTACAGTCAGTTTTATGTTTAAGCTAATCTTATTTTATTAAGTTTTCGTCTGTTCCAACCCAATCATTTTGACTCATAGATTTTAGTTTAGTATTGTAGAATCGACGCCATTGTCTTGTTTCTTTTATTAATTCCCTCCCAACGGATCGCTAGCCCTGTTCGATGTCCCATCGGGTTAATTGCGCATTTCCTGTGATCGGATTACTCCGTCAGATCTCGGCCGCATTTAGATTCCACTTCAGTCGCAGCGCTGTTTGCCGATGAATAATATCCGGATGTGCATATCCCTATTAACATTTGGCAATGCGTTAACATTTTGACTAACCTCATAGCTCAGTTGGTAGTAGCTGTGCCTTCAGCGCTGTAGGTAGTGCTTCGATTCCCACGCGAGAAAAAAAAGATGTGTAACTAAGATAAAAGTTTGTTTTGTGTTGGGTGCTATGAAGTACTTAATATAGTTATTCAATAAAAAATCCATAAAAGTATAATATATAATTTTTCGGTTGAATAATTTATGTTTGCTATACCACAATTTTAAGACGGTGATTGAACCTTTCCTTTAAAGGCTGGGTTACCAACTTAACAACGGCGCCATCAATACATCCAATCACCAAACTTCAGTGTTTTAACATATCATTTATTAATCAACCACACCATTTCCGTGACAGTGACAGCACGTAATACTCACTAATCTGTGACAGTTATCTGTTTCACTAATCACCAACATTCTATGAAACATATTTCCCTGGAAATACCAACGACTCTTCTGCGAACCAGCAGCTTGACAGATTTCACAACTAGCCCAAAAGAGACCAAGAAAAGCGTTCAATTCGGCGAAAAAGCCGAAACTGACGGTATTAATCGGCGTGACAGTGACATTTCGGTAATATGTCGCGCGAGTGAGAAACGAGTTCGCGGGAAATAACAATTTTACTCTATGGCTACCTCTATTCACTCAAGCGTCCATGCTTCGATTGGGTCAAAAAATTACAATTGCTTTAGCGTCTACGCTTCGATTGGGTCGAAAAACTCGCGCGGTAATCGATCCTATTCACGCGTCAACAGACGCAAATTCATCTGTTATTAATACTGCTATTTGATACTAGATGCGGGACGTTACAGACATAATTCGCCGCGCGGACCGGACGCTTGAGTGGCTATGAGTTTTACAAAGAGTCTTACACGCATTTTAGTTAGGCTAAACTACATGATTTTAAAGAGATTTCCGAGGTAGAAAGCCGCGTCAAATTTCCTTGGTTGTTTAAAACTCATTCACTCTCGCTTGTCAAGAGTATGCTTGTGTACTTGCAGTGCTATTTTACTAAGCTTAAATTTATTTGTTCGTTGGCGCTGGCAACACATTTCGCGATTTCGTTCCAGCACCAATATTTTTTTATTTAGGATTATAATATCATGTTGTTTACAAAATGAGTTTCCCTGTTGGCGTTTATAATGTTATCATTTTAGTAGTTGATAAATGTCGGATTTCCCAAGGATTTATTTAAATCTTTGATGATATTGAGGTGACAGCTAACACGGTAAGTTTGTTAGAATGTTGTGATGTTTTGAGAACGGCAGTTTTGTAATAACACTGTCAAAGATTTAACTATATGATATGTATCAGCAGACTAAATCTAATCTACTTTTTATATTTTTTTTATATAGTATTATATAAGTATATGAAAGTCACATATAATAAATACGTGTATTCAATATTAGGTACCTATTACTTATAATATCTTTCAAAATATATTTTGATTTACCTTCAAACTCAAAAATATCAGCTGTTAAGTTTTTTTTTTATAATAACACTAAATTGTCGGCACGTGCTGAAGGCCCACCTGATGTTAAATGGTTACCTCCGCCCATAACATCGTTAATACGCCTCGGGTCCTCCCCTACCTAAGTATGAGAAGACTGGGACTGACATAGTCTTAAGAAAGACCAAAGTCCCAAAAATTAGAATTAAAAAAAAAAGTATGAGAAGATCCAAGTCGGCCATCCCCAAGAAGGGTATGTAACGTCTCATGCGCCTGCGAACTCACCGCACCCACACCCTTCCACCGGAATACAGCAAAGTGAGTGCACTACTGCTTGGCGGCAGATTACCAGGTGTGGAGCAGTACTACTCCGGACGAACTTGACACAATTTCTACTGCTTCGCAGCAAGGGGTCCCTGGTCCAATTTCCGGCGGTGATACACTTGGTGTGGTGAACATAAAGTTTGATCTCGAGTCTTGGATGTTTACCATGTGTTTCTCTGCGACACAGAGAATCCTAGTGCAGGGATATGAGTGTGTAAACGTTTATTATTATGATCACTCATCATTCAGAAGCTTAGTAGCAACCCGCTCCGCTGGCGTGACTTCCCAAGCTATAATTCCCCAACAATAGGCCCTAAATCCTTGCAATTGATCTCTGCCTCCCCCCGGGCGCGATGCCGTGATGATAGCGCACGTAGGGGCGGGAATTTCAGAAAACGATGATTCGCACCTTTTCGAGACTTATACTCTACCTATTCATTTGTGTGTATTTCATGAATTATCCTAATTTATTGTCTGTCTGTCTGTATGAATACCTAGTTTGACATTCTTGAAACGGTTCGATACAAATTGTGTTCTCTAATATAATTCTGATATCTGAGATCATTACTTGCTTGTTCTTAAAAATTATTGCAAATTAATTTTGTTGTCTATGACTTAATGGTTAACTTTTGATTCCTAGAAGAAATACCAAATCAATAATATTCGCAGCAGGATTTTTTTTTGGTTTTGTTAAGTATTTGTCTGTCCTTGGTAACTATTTTTAAATGTTTTGCTATGCTAATGTTATGCTATAAACAACATTATTTTATGCAATACCGGGCTGGAATTTTCACAGATTATGTGTCAGTATGACGGCTACCCTAACAAATATCTAAATATACCATTAGGGGTACGGAACCCGAGGTGTGCGAGTTTGAATCTCATTGAATTACAGCAAGTATTTTTTATCCTCGCTATCGAAACTAAATGTATTGTCAGTGTGACTCGGTCACTTCCCAGTAAATATTCTAAGCAAATTCTTGTTGTTAATAAAATACAGAGACCCCACTTAATAACATAAAGGGTTTTACGTTACTCCTAAACAAATACTTGATTCAATCACTGCAATTTTTGGAATGTCAAATGTACACGACGGTATTCAAATTAAATCTACCCTTGAAAACGGACATTGGACTCTATTCCATCGCGATAAAGCTACAAATGTAACTCAATAATTAGGCCTTAAACTTACTGCTTTGCGATTTTCTGATTTAATTTTTCGTATATAGGGTTGAAAATTCTTTGAGGAGGGTGTAAATGGAATTTTCAAATGCCTTAGGGATGGTTTCATCCCTTGTCGTGTTTCGTTAATTAGTCTCATAATCATTATTATTATAGAGGTTTGAGTGCTGTGTAAATTGAAGGGATTCAAATAAATTGTACAATGGTTTAACGAATATTAATGGCTGCAGAATTATCCATACATCATCCATATTTTGCTTTCATATTCATCAAGAGAACTTCCTAAGAATGGAAATCATTGCATTCGTATGATTTTCCCCACAGCTCAATAGGTGGCATTGCCTTCTGGGCTATTGGTCGTGAGTTCGATTCCCACCCAGGTCAAGTAAATATTTGTATGATGAACATAGATGTTTGTTGTGTCTGGGTGTCGCAACATGATCCATACTTATATGTGTACAAAAAAACCTATGTTAGTATTCTATCAGTTATCTAGTTCTCATAGAACAAGCTATGCTTAATTTGGGGCTAGATGGCACTATGTGAAATGTCTAAGAATATTTTTTCTATCATCGCAGATCGCAGGTACAAACTTGGAACCTGTGATCTCTCGCTTCCCAGGATATGAATGAGAGAACGAAAATAAGACTTGAATATATAAACTTACTAGCTGACCGGGCCACGCGTTGCTGTGGCTAACGTTTTTGTCATACGATATTATAATTAGCAATAAATTAAAATTGCGACTATAATTTGAGATTTAAACTATCCTATCTCTCAAGTTGGATCGAACTGCACATGGTGTGCGAATTTTATTATAATCGGTTAAGTGGTTTAGGAGTCCATTGAGGACAAACATCGTGACACGAGATAGGCTGGGAAATATTTTGTTGATGAGCCTGTAGAACTTAGGTTTTTATGTGCCCATGCCTTCTGCGACACAGGGGATCGTCAGATGAGACAGAGCGTTTGTTGTATGTTAATAACCAATATGTAATCTGGAGTAATAACATTACGCTGTCTCGCGAGTAATTACATAAGCAATGCATCATAATACACTAACTACATAATGTTCATAGCTACATATGTGACGCGGTGTACCGGTAAACCGCATTTATGTGATTGACGTGTGGTTTACATACATACGGACATGCCACGACTTAGCTCCTGAGTTAT
Organism: Aplocera efformata; assembly: GCA_921293045.1. NCBI lineage: Eukaryota > Metazoa > Arthropoda > Insecta > Lepidoptera > Geometridae > Aplocera > Aplocera efformata. The sequence goes on from OV121057.1 coordinate 9,838,857, forward strand.
GGATGTCAGGGAGATATGCCTAAATACCTAAGTTAGTGTAACGACTATTAGGGCAAGGTTATATTAGAGAAACCTTTTTAGACCTACTCAAGTAATAAGCTTTGAACTAGGACTAAATTAGTAATAGTATACGTGATACTACGACTACCCAAAAAAAAAAAACATTTTGTGCCTTATGCATTGTTTTAGTGGTCTAACCACTTCGCATTATTGCCTTTCTAATTTTTGTGTTTTACATATTAGAATGAGATGTTTCCAAGTATATTTTTAAGAGTTCAATACATATAAAAAATTGTGTTGTATTCGTTAATTTAGTGCCTAAAGACCTTCTGTGTAGATTTCGTGTCCAAAAATTATCTACCTACTTGATTTCAAAAGAAAAAAAAGTTTGATTTAAAATAATAAAATTTCAAATTGTGATACAAAACTTTTACAATCTAAAATGCCGTTTTAAATTGTGTAGCGTTGATATTAATAGCACTACTTCAGGTATATTTTGTATGTTTGTTAATTGTGAACTGATTTCTGGTGTTTTTGTTTATTTAATAGGTATCTTCAAGGTCATATTATAAATGTTAAAAAAAATCACCCATAAAAACTTTATATAGGGGTCATAATCAAGTCGGTTTTACCGATTTCAACATACAATAGTGGATTGAATCAAACAATGTTAAATAAAGGTTAATCTTTGTCAAACGAATATCTTTAGGATGCCTGCGAAAAAATTCTTATCTCCAACTCTAGACATGCAAAGGACACAGACGAGGATAAAATTAGAAGTTCAAATTCTCATTTACGTCTGGCGAAAGATAAGGCGTTACAGGCAAACCTTATCGTAATAATTTGAAAATAACTACTCAATTTCATTTCAGTAACAAAAATAGTGCTCATAGTGAAACTTGCTTAAATATTTTTCGAGGTCAAATATTTAAAACAGACAGATATAACAGTTTTGATACAATTTTTGGTGTAAATTTTTGGTACAAAATTTGAGGTAAATAATTTCATCAAGTTCGATTTTTTATAAATATTACGGTGTCTGTACTGTGATTTTCAGATTGGGTACAACGGAGCATATGTTTTGGGTTGAACGGGTAGAAAAATTGTGGGTCGAATGGGGTACTCATGTTATTAATTACAGATCATCTAAGTTAAGCAACTCTCCGTCCAGTCAGTAGTTAGATTCAATTTTGATCTGTGCGTTTCTTGATTCGAAACGTCCTTTCTAATGTTGGTTCATCTTCGTTTTGTGTATGTGGACCACTCTGGTGTCGGAGTTTGCAAGGCATCCGAAGGTCTCTTACATGGCTTATCGACTAGAATAGCCGAACTGAGCGTTTGAATCCACCACCACTGGATAATCTGTAAACATCCAAGCACGCCCTGAGCGATTTATGTTGGTCCTGCCTATACAAGTCGATAAGCCATGCCCAAGGCCTTCGGGTGACTACAAAACCTACAACAGAGTTATTGGCCACTTACCCAAAACGAATAATTAGAAAAATAATAGACCTGTTCAAAAAGTACGGTTACTATAGGACTCTGAACAAATGCAACTAGATAACAGTCAATAAAACGATTCGCAAAATGATTCGCTCGAAGCTGCAGATATACAGAGGCAGCCACGGGTGTAGTCGACAATTTAGTAGAGAGTGAAGTCTAATTGTCCCCGGACTTCACAAGTCGAGTACTGGCGGGCGGGAAAGCGCTACACTAATTGACGATTTAAATGTGAATGGTGTACTTGGTAGGTTCGTGTTTTTGTTATGAAATAGGTCGTGTTTTAATTTTTTATTCGTCGAGCTTAAAATTTGAATATGCATGTGTGTTTTTCCTCATTCACGGTTTTAGAAGATATAGTTGAAAAGCTTAATTTGTACGTTTGTTTAACGGTATGCTCTGTCCATTCGACGCATTTATACGAGTAATATTTGTCATTCAAAAATGTTGATTAATAAAATAGTTATAACTCCTATAGTTTGTTTATGCTACCTATTATGTAATAAACATTTAATACTATACATTTTTTGAAACTACAGCTTATTGATATAACGCCTTTTAAACCTAGGTATTGCTTATTGACCTAATACCTAGTATTGGGCTAAATTGTATTAGATTAGGTTACATTAGAAGTCTTTCAAGACTTTTTATCTATTTGATTTTGGCACTCTGGCCGCTATTGCGACATGCTCGCTCGGCTCGTGCGTTGTTTGGTACTAATACAACAATCTGCGTAGACTGGAATGGCAATTATTCTTTGTAATTACTGTTTTGGAATTAATTGACAGTATATAGAAAACCTGGTACGTTATAAATTGCATATGGCACGTGCAAATATTTGAAATGTGTTTGTTAAGAAGAACAACCGGCATACACTAAATCGATAACACATTTGACGCAAACCTTTATGCATTAAAAATATTATAAAAATAGTGCTAAATGTACTAAAAATTATTGCTTTTAAATGTACTGAGGTGGTATAGGTGTAGGTAGATGTTATGGTTACGACTCATTAGCATTTTCAAGTATTGGGTCGTAAAATTATATGGTTATAAAAAATATGCAAATCAATAGGTAATCCACTCAAATGAAACCTCTGATATTATACAAAGTTAATTATACGCGAAGCATAATCTTGTCGTGTAACTATCTTATAATCTGTTGCAATATTTGTAATTAATTACATAAAACTTTTATTGCGATGAATTGCAAATGAAATAAGGCAACATCAGCATGCCAATATATTTATGCCCGATTTGGATTACCAACTTGGTATAATTTCTGTTTCACCCTAAGATAGCAGCACTAACAATTAAAAGCCATTTAAACAAAATGTTTTATCCATTTAAATTAAAAACTCGTGAACATAAAAGGCGATGCCGCGCTAATTAAAGACGTTTTAAAATTAATTTATGCTAAGGCTTTTGTCGCCGACTGTACAGTACGTGCGATCAATTAAGGCGCGTGTCCGGACATTTTTATGCAAATCTACTGGGGTCATATAGGGCTGTCTCTTTATGCTAATCTTATGCCTATTTTCTATTATCCTAAGATATGTATTGCCCTAATGAATTCTACTCATTCTAGTGAGGTAGCTTAATTCGCATGAATACCCTTTAATTTTTATTTTAGTGTTAAAATTCACAATCTGAAAAGTTTTTAGCACAATTCTTTTTTTATAACATTATCATCATCATATCACCGACGTCAATTGTCAGACGTCAGACGTCAATTGTTGGACATAGACCCCCCTCCCCCACAGCTTTTCAAATCAAGCGACCTTGAGCCCCCTCCATCCACCGTTCTACCCGTGACCTTGAAGATGTCATCGGTCTATCGGGAGGGGGTCGTCCTACACATTTTTATATATTTTTTACTAACTTCCAAATTTATTTTGAGCTATAATGTTGCTGCAGCAAATAATTACTTATTACACCTAAATAATACTAATATTACTCATGTTACCTATTGTATTAAAATTGACAATATGACATTTTTTTATTATAATTAAATTTCTTTATTGAACTAGATTCCAATCAATGTGTAGCAAAATTGTTTTAAAAAAGGTGTTAATTTTATAATCCATTAGATTATTGAGATCGTACTCATTAAAGTCAAAGACAAACTCAAATGAATTATTGCCACAAATTTCTTTAAAAAATTAAAATAAAATCCAAGTATAATATTTTTTAAGATTTCTACGTCAACCGTACTCTTACTTCGACTTTGACATGATTATAAATGAATAGAACTGAACGACAGTTGCGTGGCAGCCCTACGTGCAGCGCCGGGTGGTCCCGCGGCCAGGGTTCCGTAGGAAATCACGTCGCTGAGATCGTTATCTCACGACTTAGGATGTGATGTTATCGTGCCGATTACGATTTGTGTGAATCGTCACTTTGATTCGCGCAAACCTTTTGTTTTTGTAAATAAACTTTACCTCAACAGTATCGAAGTCGTGACAGGCTTGTGTTCCCGACTGATGAACCAATCTGTATTGGTACTAAAATTGCCTGCAAAGCTGGAATGGTTCGATTCTTCCACAGGGCAAAGATATGTCCAGTTGCTCGCGTCCGTAGGTACCCTTTAATTCCCTACACGTACCCCCTGGGTGGTGCTAAAGGAGCAACCAACTTTATTTCTAGTCTTGGTTGTTTGTATTAATGTCATGTTTGTGTCCATGGTACGCGATTTTTTATAAGAGATACTCCTTATTCCTGTAAAGAGCACACTGAGAGCTTTGGAAATTCCAGTAAAAATGATCGATATGATTATTAATCTGAAGCTAATCAACAATTATGACCCTGCCCTTATCCCATACTAATTGGGGTCGGAAAAACTTGTATTTCTATTCCATTCCCTTCTGTCACACGTCTCAGTACTAACTTCTTTCTTACGCATATCATCTTTCACACAATCCACCCGTACACATAAAGATAAACCTATTTTATTCTCAATAAACTTTGTATCACACAAACCTAGCCAGCATCTATGCATAATGCTAGTCATAAAACCATTTATTAGTAATCATGAGTTCAAATCTAGCCCGCGTTTGATATGATACGGATGCATCTAAAACCAATTTACCGAGAAATCAAAAGCCGGCTTACTTTGAAATGGAAGTATATCACGTCTCTTTGTGCTAATTCAACGATGAATCAAACATAAATCAAGCGCATTTGAAGCTCATTAAATATAAATACATTTCATCAATGGAGAGCGGCGCAATGCCAAGCAAAACAAGCAATTAGACACCTCATTGAATTGCAAAACAAAAATATGCGCGGGCGCAGCTTGCCCCGCCGCGGTTGGTCGGCGCGCTCCGCGGAGGCTGGGAAACCAGCTCCGATTGGTCGGCTGAATAATTTGGCAGTTGACCAATGGGCGGGGCATATTTTTCTGAAACTAGTGTTTTCGTGTCATGTAATCGATATAATATTCAGGTCAACTATCGTACTTTGGCAGCGATGAAATACAAATGGCGGGACTCGTCGCTTCAAAATTGTTTCTTGTTTCGAATGCAACAGTTTCCAGGTCTATTAAAATTTTATGTTTTTAAAATATATTGTCAACGTTTTATATTTAAATAGATCGCTAGGTTGTTATGTTTCATGGCATATATTTATTTACGTTACACGATTTTTCATTTTAATGAGTATTTAAAATACTTGTGTTTATTTTCGGTAGTTCTGGAGGGATATCAATTTGAAATAATTTATTAAATAACTCTCGAAAAAATAGTCTCGCTGAGAACAATATCATTTTCACAAAGGAAATCTCCTTACTGACTGCGAGACAATCAAAAAGAAAGAACCTCTTTAGAAGTGGGTCTAGAAGTATGAAACTTAATTTAGCTAAGAAGAGCAATGGAAAAGGATTGATAAAAACATTCCTCAGTGGGTTAAATAGGGTTTGTAGCATTGATATTATATTACCCTCTGAAAGAGGGCATACAGCTATTTTCAAAATAAAAGCATACATTAAATAATTTATTCATAATTAGGCTAAGAAAAGGTTTGAAGAACCTACTCTGTAAACAAGTAATTGATCAAAAAAGGGATAAACGCAATGTTTAATTACCTATATTATGTTTTTCAAATGTTTAATGGCTTACTTGAATATTTACTATATCAAATAAAAAAGAACCATTAAAATCAGTTTGTGACTCGTTTACCATGCAGGGTAGGATAGGGTTTGAACAAGCGCTAGACGTATTAATAAGAATGCGTGATCTAGTAGGTGTTACATATGACTTTCCAAGTAATTTTTAAATAAAGATTTTCAACTTTAATTTTGGTTCAAAAATGACGTAAAACTCGTTCCAGTCTTATAAAAATTAGCAAGCTAAGTCATGGGAAAATATTAAATGGTTTATCAATTATAGTATTTCTTTTTAATGGACTTATTTAACAAACTAAGTATAGCTTATAATATGGGAACTAGATAACTGACAGAGTACATGTAGTAGTACTTTTTTTTTGTATATTCATACTTATAATACATATTAACACCCAGACACAGAACAAACACTTAAGCTAGAATAGAATAGAAAAACTTTATTTTGTGTTACATAATTAGGGCTCACTTAAAAAAGTTAAAAATTAAAAAAGTTAAATTTTTTCCTTTATTTAATTAAAAAAAAAATTCGCACAAAAATTTCGCACACAAATACTTGTGTTGGGTGGGAATCGAACTAACGACCTCCAGCGCAGAAGGCAGAGCTACCAACAATTAACAAGTTATATTTTAACATAGTATAACAACGTTCTAATCTGGCAGGTATTTGTGGGCTAATTAATTAGAAACTACTTCATGGGAATCTAATCTACTCAGGGAGTTGCAATTATTTCTTGAAGGTTAGTCATGTAATCTACGATTAACGCGAATACTGTGAACGATGGCTTGTACTGGTTATTTACAATCTAAGTTCGCCAATTAAACGCCAAACAAGAATTTACCAATTACTTATAATATTGGCTTGAAAATACCTCATCCATGGAAACTAAAATTGGCCCCCGAAACTGAGAAAATCGAGTGTATAAATACGTGTTTAAAAATACAAACTGTGTTCCGGTGGAAGGGTGTGGGTGCCGGTGAAACGACAGGCGCATGAGATGTCACATACCGTTGTGCTGACGCAATGCGAGGTGACTTGTGTCTTGTCATATTTCAGTAGTCGTTTTATTGTTGTTTATGGGCGGCAGGAAACACTTAAGATCAGTTTGGCTGTCAACTTATGCATGTTTATAACATAAAGTTAGTGGCTTGGCTCCGTGGCTTAGTTGATAGTAGCCCTGCCTTCGAAGCGAGGGGTCCCGGGTTCGATTCCCGGCCGGGGCACACTTTGTGTGGTGAGCATGAAGTTTGTTCTCGGGTCTTGGGTGTTTGTCTTGTGTTTCTGTGTTTGTCCATGCCATCTGCGACACAGGGAATCCTAGTGCAGAGGTATGAGTGTGTTAACGTTGTTGTTGTTGTTGTTGTTAAATACTACAAATGCTGTACAGTTTCTTATTTGCACGACATCTACTGTAGTAAAGCAGGAGTGTACACTAATAATGCTCGCCATGGCTCATCTGTAATGGCCCTATTTATGTAAGCACTTGCAAAGTGGCGTTTTATTTAATAGAGTTTAAATATAAATTGGTTTGATGCCAACTTCCCTCGCGGTGCCAAGAGCTGGCAAATGCATCTCTGCAGATATCTGGACGGTAGCGGTCGGGAGGTACGGATTGTGGAAGTGGCACTGAGCGTACTTCGCCAAATAATAAATACATAGTAATGTATTGATAATTGTATATTTTACTAGCGTATACCCGGCGTGTGCTACTACGCTAAAATAAAAAAATAAACTTAACAAATAAGATAAGCTTAAACATGAAAACTGACTGTAATTTGACAAATCTGTGTGCATGTAATGTGCCTGGGGAGTTCCTGTGACACGTTATATACTCACGAATGTGTACATGCATGTGTAAAATTTGACGTATCCAAATCATACCTGAGATCTAAAGGAATAAATAAATGAGTTTGACTTTTGACTTTTTTTGAAAATACATTTCTTTAGTGGTGTTAAACCATTTTTGCATTTCGCCTTTCTAATGAAACCGGTTTGGGGCACATCGGCTGGATGGTTTCAAAGTCTATAACCAACTTTCTTTTATGTTTTATTTATTAGATTATATAAGTTAGTCTATGGGAAATTTTAGTGTACATTTTTGTTCATTATATATGTTGTTCAGTGGATTAAAATATAATAATAATAATAACAATATCCATGTATCTGACATTAGCTCATTTGTATCTGACAATATAAATCAGCAAGACTGGACAGCGTGAGGGGGAGTAGAGGGTTGCGGGGCTACTAATGCTAGTATTTATCGCTCTCGAAAAAATATTTAAACTTTGAACATTGGTAGCGCTGTATCAAACAAGTATAGCTACGGCCAAATTTAGCAGTTAAAGGTCAACATGAGAATGAGAAAAAGCTGACACAAGTGGTATCATCTGCGAGATACTAGAAAATTACTTCATTTTATTGGTGAAATTTCTTGTGAAGGTACCCACATAATAAATTTCTTTCAAATCCGTTCAGACGTGGAGGCGTTACAGAGTAACAAACAAAAATTAACGTACACTGACTCATCTAGTACCATCAGTAGATCTTTGCGTTGTATCTGCAGGTTCTATAGTGAGTCGCCGGCGTCGGCGGCTTTGATGTTGTCAGCTCGGCACCATCCTGCACTGTTTGTATTCTGCACAGGTATTTCGAGAGATCACTGGTTGGATGGGTGACCATATGAATCATTCATCGATATTGGATTTCACTTTAGATTCAATTTTATCTTGCTTTATCCGTTGAATTCTTCAAAAAATACTTATTTTAAATAAATGTATACCAACAAGATCACGCGTCCTTATTACTAAGTTTGGTGCTTGTTTAAACCCTATCTGACCTTCCATGTGGAAGAATCAGCAAGAAACCCTTAAGGGAAGGAAACAGGGAACCTAATATAGGGCTATGACTGTGTCAGCATTAAAATACATACCATCATCCAGGATAGAATTCTAATTCGGTAAACCAATCGTAAACTGCGGTGTAAATCAATAATTGTTTAGCCGAGCGGAACGAACCGTTTTGTACAATATTGAATGGCCTTTGTTTCAGTTGTCTCACGTACTCGTATTTGTACTGTGCAACACCCGCACCGAGTACTGCTATTTTGAAAACGTTCTAATTAATATTGAGATCGCCCGTCAATTTAATTAGCGTCACGATTGGTTTACTGCTAATCTGTCAACCATGACAAACTGATATAATAATTGACCGAAGGAGTTTAAGTAACTCAATGAATACATATGTAATCTTCAAAACCTGTCTCCGGCTAATGCACAATGGCTAATGCCTTGCGAAGCCGTAGAAGGAAAAAAAGCGAACTGATTTCTTGGATGAGACTAACATTTTAAATTGTGTATCGCACATAATATAGGTTAATGAGGAATATGTAATTTCGCATCTTAGTTAAACTGTGTTTCGTTTTTTAGATGTTTAAGCTACAATCTAAACAAAAAGAAAAGTTCATTTAAAACAAACATTTACAGTTTAAATGTCACACTTAGTATCATTTATTGACACAAAAACATAATAATAATAATAGTCATAATAATATATATTAAATAAAACACATAGATACAAGTCTAGAGAGAACATACTATGCAGTGTGTGTGTGTGTTTTGTACAGTGTGTTCTCTAACTTAATACGACTCAACAAATTATAATTATTATATATTGTATTTTAATTTAAGAGCGATCATTATCTTTAAATTTTATTCTAAACGAATTACTATTAGTGCTACAAATTATATATTTAATGTACCTACTGTTAGTTTTAAAACTCCTATCGAAGCTATATTCCCTTGTTAAAATAATAGCTATTCTAAGTGGCCGTAAAACGACTTCCGTAGAAAATAAATAAGTACATTGACATTGAAAGAAAACAAATAGACCGTGACAACGGCCATTCTATGAGGTTAAACATGGGAACGGACCCCGACCTCGGGAATATCGATATTTACGATAATACCGCCCACGACAACAGTAATACGACTCAGCATAAAATTTGGATCTTACACTGAGTCGCATCCATCCTGCTGCGTCCATCACCCGAGACGGGGATGATACATCCGATACGCATTTGATTACACCGGCACCCACGAGAAACCAAAGAAATCGGTCCAGCCATTTTCGAGTTTTAGCGAGTCTAACGAACAGCAATTGATTTTTATATACATAGATTAAAGACAACTATCGAGTATCATGAAACGGTTTATAATTAACAGGTAACTGGCACGCGTCACTAATAGCTTAAATTAATCACTCGTACGGTTTAATTTACGGTTTAAACCCTCTTTGGGGTTTAATGAACGGATCTAATGAGATGAAATAATACGGCCCCAATCAAATGAAATACGGTGCTTGTTTATGTACAATGGGTTTCAAGTTAATGGAAGCGAATTATATATTTACACTACCTTCTGCCCGCGGTGTTCTTTCGCGTGGTATCGTGACAAATGTTTATTGGCGAAAGCCGGAGTTAACTTTAATAAATAAAGCAGTTTTAGTAAAGTTTATTAATGAATTATTAAAAAAAAAATCGCATTTCCACACCGTGGTTCCTACTATCGATTTCAATTGGTTTTATTTTTTTGGTTCTTGGAGATGCGTATGCGTTTTGAGTATTAGTATTGGGGTTTAGTGTGGACAGATGCTACAAAAGCTTCCCGCTGGCCGCTTTGGGGACGAACACTATTGAAAAACTTCACATTGGGGACGAAATATGGGAACGAGAATAACCCATTTTTTTAATGAAAAACTATTTGTCTTCTTGTAGGTTTTGCACCAGCAAGTTTTGTGGCGTTTATACCACTGAGCCACCACGTTTTTTCATCATATATATAAATAGGCTCTAACGGGCTTAATACAAAACGTGTATTAACTTTAGTACTAAAAAAAAAAAAAAAAAAACAACGTTATCACACTCATACCTCTGCACTAGGATTCCCTGTGTCGCAGATGGCATGGACGAACACAGAAACACAGGACAAACACCGAAGACCCGAGAACAAACTTCGTGCTCACCACACAAAGTGTGCCCCGGCCGGGAATCGAACCCGGGACCCCTCGCTTCGAAGGCACCAATATCCATGTCATATAGCTGTAGTCTAAAGTTAGTCCACGTTTTTTATTAAGATCGTGAATGTTTAAAACACATTTTCTGTGAAAATTTCAGACATGCCTTAGCAACGGTGAAAGATTCCAAAATAACAAACTTTAAATTCAAGAGATGCTGACAGATTTTATCTTAGTAATAAGATGCCATGATCCAGGAACCTAAAAACGGGGGAGGTGGAAATTATGACTGAACCATTTATGTGGTTCAACGCAATTAATGTAACGCTTACACATTCATACCACTGAACCAGGATTCCCTGTGACGCAGATGGCATGGACAAACACAAGACAAACACCCAAAAACTGAGATCAAACCTCATGCTCATCACACAGCATACCGGCCGGATTCGAACTCGGGACCCCTTGCTTTTTTTTATTTTTTATTAATGTATAGCCAAGCGTTTGGCCGCCATCTCACCTGAAGATCTCTGCTTCGAAGGCAGGGCTTCCTTGACCATCTACTCAAAATTCTGAGGGTCTATCCAATAGACGCGATCTAACGCTACCTTCTGAATAACTGTTATTTGGATGTCGCTTCCAGTATTATGTAGATCAACCTTTTGATCGCTCAGATGGTTCCGAACATCAGAATGCTCATTAATTATCTCGTTATCTCTTCGTAAGGAAATCCTAAACGGTACCGTTATAAAAAACTGGATGAGTACGTTTTGGGATCCCGAACTGAGGAGTACGTACCACCAGTAGCACACGTGGTTCTGTCCACGACACAGCCCCACCATTCATCGCTTTAGTTGCACACATATTTTTTATGGATGTGGAAGGATATAAGACAAGAGGTAGGCCAAAGAAAAGATGGGTGGATTGACTTTAATTCAATTATGGTTGCCTGAAATAAATCTTTGTTAGCGATAAGACCGCCCTTTGTTACCTTATTGTTTTAGGAGCTTTTGTTTAAGTTTTAATTATGTAACTTTCTTCTGAGTTACACGATAAAGAGTTCTCATTTATTCACTAATTGGGTCACAGTGCTTATGTAATCACGAGAATACGTATTGTAACCTGTGAGAAGTTAGAATACGTATTCTTACGTTATGTATAATAATAATAAAGCCACTTATTCCCCGATCACAAAACAATACAAAATTGAGTTACAATATTTTAAGTAAATTCATTTAGATTATTAATTTTTTCAATGTATTATATTATATAATAGACTATCTAGTTATTTAAGAATTATTACGGTAATCAGTATAATATAGTATGTATTTATTTTAGTTCATCTTTGTTTGTCATAATGCTTTTGTATTTGGGGCTACCCATTTTTGGGCAAAGGCCTCCTCCAACCCTTTCCAAGCGTCTCTTTGTTGCGCTAGACGTGTCCATGTACCACCGGCTAAACCCATAATATCATCCCGCCATCGTCGCCTGGCTCGTCCACGTAGTATTTCTTGGGTACCAGTGTAATATTTTTCGCTCCATCTACCATCTACCGCTCGAGCTACATGTCCTCCATCTCCACTTAAGTCTACATTACGTAGACTACGTTATGTATACCATAAGATAAATTTATCAAAAGATTATCTTGCCGCAATACCTACCGATATCTATTATTAAAATCCCTAACGATCTACAAATTAAGTATCAGTATTGCTGACCGCAAGCGTATTATCTCTCAGTGCCGTCCCTCTCTGGCCGGTGGAGACAGAAGGGGACGGCGATATTGATCAGCGTTGGGGGATCTCGATGAATAATTGTTAGATTAACGAGACCCACTCATCGGCCTCCATCGCTGCCGCTTAGATAACGGTAGGGATGGGAGGACATACTTTTTGTTTTATAGAAATCGACATTACTTAGTATGACGACTAAAATCAATGTTAAATATTAAGATTCGATCTTAAAAATACATACATATATTTTTTAGAGGTATTATAGAGTCTACCTAAATGTTAACTTACCTACCTATATGTTTTAGCTGGTTCCGTTATTTCAATTACATTAAAATTTTCCAAAGTTTGGTGTAAGACAAAATTAGACACTAATTTTAACTTAAACTCTAACTAATTTATGCCTTCAGATCTCAAGTATTTGTGAAATCACAGAATAATTGTAGTATTTGGCCAATAGTCTTCGTTTCACTTGGTCCCGTCTCTTTAGCAGTATAAAAAATATAATAACATGTCTGGGGCATTATATGTACTGCATGAGTATGCACTATCTGTTAAAATGCATACAAGGAATCAGAATCTATGTTGCTACAATCTATATCTGAAAATTGATGATATAAAACGTTTTATAAATAATGATAAACAAATTAAGGAACCCCATTAATTTATCTGAAAGATCTGTAGACGTTAAGTGGATAATAAATCTGATTAATCGATTCATTTAAGAACTTGAAACAATAAAAATTTTAAACGTACATATAATGTCGATCAAAAAAGTTTTTTTATACAAAAGTAGTGTACCTGCCTATAAATACTCGTATTATTATAACTACATTAAAACTTGCATAGTATTGTAAAACATGTTTTACAACAGCGATTTTTTTTTGTGAAATATTGACAGAACGAGCGCCCCCCGCCCATGACAACAGTAATGCGATTCAGTATAAGAGTTGGATCTTACACTGAGTCGCATTCATCCTGCTGCGTCCATCATGCTATTATTATAGATAGGTATGTTATTTAGTGGCTTATGTATTCCTATAATAAATAGCCCGTTATATTTTTGGTATTCCGGTCCTAGTTCTTATTTTTTATGATTTTGTGTTATTTAATGTTATGATAATTATATTATTCTTAAACACAGACAGGGAATCAAATAATTAAATTACGCTGTTCACCGAAAAAAGCATATAATAATTGAACATTACCAAGGTTTACTAGCAAAAACTAATACAAGTTTCAGTATCTGAAAATCATTATTTCTTTTACGGAGATTCAATATGTTTACCTAATAGCTAGTTCTAGTATTTATATCTAGTTAAAACATCATAAAATACAAATATTGTATGACTGAACGAATAAAATATCGAGAGGTATCGATAGCCGATCAATCAAAGTGCCAACACTAGCAGCGCGCTGGTTGACAGGAGCCTGTACCCGCGTGAGGACTGTATTTTTATTTATTGATTGCCCTTTCGTGGCTGGCCGTCGGGCATTGTTTCTGTTTGCAATATGAATGGTGAAACTTTGTTTTCCAAGAATTTCACATTACATTTGAAAGATCCAATATGTGAAATGTTTATGTTCGCGTTTATATTGTGTAGAATTAAACTATTGAAAAAGTAACACTAGAACCGCGAAAAATCTATCCATTTGGGGTTTGTTAGGATATGATTTGACAGTAGGTGGTTTTGTTTACTATTACTTAGCAACACTTGCAAAATTTGGAGAGAATAATTGACTCATAACTTTTTTAATCTTATTTAATAATTGGCTGTTATATTTATTGCATATTAAACAACATTTGACCCACCACAGCTTAGCTATTTACTCGCTAGAAAACCCTACAAAAATTGGGATGAAATTGAAATTGTACAAATGTAAAATGCCAAAATAAAACCAATATAAATTGTTTTACAATTTTATGCAATATCGGAAAACAGATCATTCGTTAGATTCCATTTCTTTCTGTCAGTTGTATCGATAGGTGATCAATCATGTCCCAGCACTAGTCCGCGTCTAATAGGGCAGTGTACACGCGCGCGGACAAAGCGAAACTCCGCGCGGTATTGATTGCTGCTAGTAGTGTGTGACTAGCTTTATTGCCAAAACAGATATGGACTAGGGGAGGTTGATATTAATTCTATATTTGCTTTTACATTACATTGTCGAGTAAACGTCTCATCTAAAAAAAAATTACTATGTATGGGGTATGTATGTGGGTTAATAAAAAAGTTGAGAAACGTATTTACCCGACAGCGCCAGAAGGAGGGTTATGTTTTTCGATTGTATGTCTATCCTACTAATATTATAAACGCGAATGTTTGGATGTATGGATGGATGTTTGTTACCCAAATATGCCAGAACAGCTGAACGGACCTGGAAGAAATTTGGCAGAGATAGATTATAGTCTGGAATAGTACATAGGCTACTTTTAGGTCCGATTAAATGTACGGTTCCCGTAGGAAGTCCAACCGCGGCTAACACCACGGGGCGCAGCTAATTTTTTAATAAATGTGCTAATTTTTTTTTTACTTTATTTTTGTAAGTATGCTTTATTATTTATATAAGAGCGTAACGACGAAGAAGAAGTACGAGTGTAATTATAAAATCTTGAGGTACCATTTAACAACACTACCGGAAACTGCCCCTTTTTTTTTTTTTTTTTTTTTTTTCGTGGGGAAATGCACTCGCATACCGCCCTGTCACGGGGAGACAGAGCGGTTATGTGGGACTAGACCCACTAAAACCCCACGGTGTCCTCCTCTGCCGCTTAGTGGCGGGAACACGGGAACGTTAACACACACATCCGCGAACCCGCCACGGCTGTCCGTCTCCGGACCCCTCTCATTTTGGCACCGAGTGCCACGCCTTAGTTAGCGACACGCCAGAACACATAGCGTGTCGCAACCACCTCGGGGACCTGGCCAGCGAAAGGGCGTTAGATGACCCCGTATCTAAACGCCCTAGGTCCCCATGCGACGGGTCAGATATGTGGCCCCGTCGCCTGCCACTACGGCCGCAGAGGATAGGGAGAGTGGCGCCTCTCAATACCAACACTCCTCTTCCCCTGCGGCCCCACCGCGTCCGCCATCTAGCGGTGGCGACCCCGCCGTGGCCGCGGAAGGTAGGGAGAGCGGCGCACCGCTATACCGGCACTCCTCTCCCGCCGCGGCCCCTAACCCTCAGCTGCGGTGCCGCCCATACGACACCGCAGCCCGCCTCAGTTGCGGTGCCCCCCATAAGGCACCGCCACCTACTGTGGCCGCTCCTAGTCGGCTTGGAGGCAAAGCCTAAAGGAGCAGCCCCTCCCGGGTTCCTCTTGGCTTCACCGTGGGCAGACCGGAAACTGCCCCTACGATTCGCCCCTGAAATTTGCCCCCACACAACCAAGTACAAAATCTCGGCCCGTTAATCTCAGCCGAGGTCCGTCCCTGGCGCGCGTGTATAACTAGCCTTAGCTAATGGCTTTCCCAGCTAATTATGTAATGCCCTGATGAGATTTCACTCTGTTTACTGATTGAGCCAAATTGATGGCTAAGTATACTGCGCCTTACCTACTGTACTTACCATAAGTACCTAATTATATTAGCGTTGTTTCAGCAGTCGGTTTCAGCAGCACTGCTACTTGCTACACTACTCAAAGCAGTGGTGCGCTCGCATTGCTGTAGAAGGGTGTGGGTGCCGGGGAAATTACAAGCGCATGAAATCTCCGTCTCAATGTGATGGGTTTTTTAATACTTCAGTCATATCGCTGTTGTCTATGGGCGGCAGTAACCACTTAACATCAGGTGGGCTTACAGCCCTTTATAGTATCTTTACTTTAATTACAAAAGAAAAGCACAGCTTTATCTTATAGGGTTCTGTACCAAAAAGGTAGAGATCAAACTTGCCTTCAAGCGCCTCGCTAACCTCAAGCGGTCAAGCGCTCGCCATCTGCGACACAGAGGCGATATTAATAGTTGATATCATGACTAGCGGCTCACCCCCCGGCGCGGCGTGACGCGGCGTGCGTACATCACGCGGCACAATGGCTGCTCGTGTAATTGGCGGGAATTAATCCCGGAGATGTGACATTTGACTCGTGACGTGTACATACATAATACATACATACGTACATACAAGGTTAGGGCGCGTGCACAACTCGCTTATGAACCAAGAGTTATGTTTCTGAAAAGGGTAGATTATACGTCACCAGCACCCACACCCTTCCACCGGGACACAGTAATGCGAGCACTACTGCTCGGCGGCAGATTCCAGGTGGCAGTAACTCCCACGTGGTACGTCTAGGGATTCAAAGGGTACAATTTATTAATTTACTTTTCTTCTCTTGAAATTTTTGTTTTATTTTCATGACTTTAAAACTTGCCTTATGTGATTTCAAGTACGTTTTCATATCATTCTCATTTAATTTCATTTATTTTCCTCACATTGGTACATCAAGAACACTGTATCGTCAAAATCTAAATATAAATTTTACCTACTCAGAAAACAGACAAGATACCGTGATTCAGTTTGTGAATATAATAATTAAGCGCAATTAATTAATAACAACTTACTAAGAGATCATTCGGCTGTAGAGAGGCTTCGTTAATAAACAAATTAATGAAATAAATAAAAAAATTCGTTTAACTCTTGAACCACAGCGAATCTCGGTCGGCCAGGTACCTACAGTTCATTGTAAATGTGTTACCTTCCTAATGCTATGCTTGCAAACATGAAGATAATTATTATTGATTGCACATTAGTGAGACAGGTGTATATGTTAGAGTGAGTTGCACGATGGATTGACACAGCGCGGGTTGTGTTACATGGCAAAGCGCAAATTGCATATTAGGGTTGTCACATTACGTCTAATAGAATTGCATGTTAGCTACATACTGCAATGCTACACTTGTGATACAAAACATTCTACAAAACTAGGCATTTCAACATTGTTTTAACCCGAACGAAATTATTTTGCTCGCGTCTGTATACTCAAAAACCCGAGACGAACAATCAGAATTTGTGTGAGCATAAATTTTATAAAGGTTTTGGATGTTTGTTGCGTGTGTTAGTCCATGCGAAATGCAGCAAATTAAATTCTAATGTTAATTCTGTGGGCGTTATATTCCGCCTTTTTTGTGTAGGAGTTCATAGGATACCTAGGACGGTGGTGGTAGCAGTACCGCCTAGGTGGTGATAAAGGAGCAACGTGTATATGTTGCAATAGGGAGTACGTGCAACGTGTATGTGTTGCAATAGGGAGTCCGTGCAACGTGTATGTGTTGCAATAGGGAGTAGGTGCAACGTGTATGAGTTGCAATAGGGAGTAGGTGCAACGTGTATGTGTTGCAATAGGTTTCTCACCTGGACCTCCAAAAACATAAAACAATATAGATTAAGATCAGATTCCTTGCCGATAACCCTAATTAAAACATGGCATATCAACACAGTACCAAGGCAGATATATATAAGCTATTGTTTAGTGTTCAAGATACGGTGTAATAGCTCTCAATGTAATATCTTCAGGGTGACTGGAGCAGGACTCGGAGAGGCTATTGTGCTTGTTCATTCATTCGCTTTAATTAGGAGCTGACTGATTAGTTATCTGTGATAGCACTAAGTAAGTCAGCTTGCTATCAGGTAATTTCACCGAACTCACGCCCTTTCCTGCGGGGGCAGTGGAGCGGTGTCTGTGTTCCGATCACGGCAGTATGAATACTGCACTGTTTGGCAGCAGATTATGGTGGCAGTACTCCTCCGGGTGAACATGGCAAGTTCTACTTTTACTTTAGAGTTTCTCATTCGCTCCACTCAAATATGGAGGGGGGATAGATCGGATTTTTACTATGAAATTTGATAAACAATATTCATGGTTCAAAGCTCAACAATCCCTTTGGCTTCGGACATGGCTGATACCACTGGTATTAACAGAGTAACTGATGTTTTTTTTATTACAAATAATAGTTATATTTTAATATATGTTATTGTAGTACACGTATTTAAAAAGAAACTTAAAAAAGAAGGTTCTCAATTAATTCCTGTTATGCGATATATTTAAATAGATCATGAATTTATTAAAGTCGATATATTCGATTCCCAAATAAGGCACTTATTTAGAACATCTTATTTATTTATTTATTTAAAAAGGACTCCCAACATAGGATACACTGCACATACAACTTTAAAATAATCAAAAGTCTTAAAACTAATAGTGGTCCCGCAATTATAGGGCGTCACAGCGTGTTAATAGAGACAATTAGACAACATTTAAAAGTTATAAATATTATAAAAGTTGAAAATATAAGAAAAAAAATAGGTTACTACATGCGAGAAAAACAAAACATTTGGACAAACATGCGGTTGGAATGAGAATGAATCTTACAGAACCTTGTATAGTGAAATCAAAAGATAACTAACATTGTTAATACAATGGCAGGCAAGTTATTTGGGTACAACACTCATAGCGCCAGTACGTAAAATGAGTTAAGTGCACTTAGCGCTATTTGCTTTATCACTTTATTATAGACCAAAACGTTACTTTACGCATTGTTGTTGGCGTCGTACCTAAAGTACGATCATGGTTGTTAATACAATTGATTGATTTCAATATCTAAGGCCAATACTTTCAGCACTTATATCTCACCCGTAAGGGAAACAAACTACCATTTTAATGGCATTTTTTTCACTTGATAAACAATCAAATATAAATATTCGTACACATTTCACACCTGAATTACTACTGGTAGAATATTTATAGAGTTTCTTTATAGTAAAATATTACATATTAACACCCGGGCATGGAACAAATATGAACGTCACAGAAATATTTGTACTGGATGGGAATCAAACCTCTACCTGCGACGCAGAAGGCAACTTGGCTGTGAGGACAAACTTATGACAGCCGTTTCATTTACTTAATCGATGCATCGGAAGTCATGCTAAGGTGTATAAAATTTAAGTCGATGAAATTATGTCAATGCCTTCGGAGCTTGAAGAATTCAGCACATGTTTCAGCCACTCGCTGAGATCTTCGTCGCTTGTGAATGATATAGTTTTTTTAACAATAAAAACTGCAAGTAATATGATTTCTAACGAATCTAATATAAATATATTAAGTTGACGAGATCTCCCGAGAGCGAATCCACACAGTACCTGTGTGCATGTGTGTGACGTAGAGTATCGGTTAACAAACAGTTAATTACTGCCCGATCGATGCCGCCCGCGGGGAGACAGGGCTGGGGCTATTTCGATGATTTCATTTATACACTGTATGCAATATAACAGTTTTTAGCTGTTAAAATATATCCAATAATATTGCAATTGCATGTGAGCATTTTTTTATATCTGACAAGTCAGCGCATTGCACTTTTGCAAGCATAATGTCGACTTGGACGCGTTGAAATACTAATGAAAATTATTCATCCTCGAACATTCCGCGTGGATCGAGGTGACTTAACATGCAAAGAGATAATTAATTATAATATAAGCACAGTCGATAATGTATTAGCGCTGAAAAATGCTCTGCAATTTGAATCTTCTAATCTGAATAAGCAATAAGATATTAAATCCGTGTAATTCCTATTCCTAGGATACTATTATCTTAAGAAATATAAGTTTAGAAGAGTCACAAAAGAAATGCCTTTTCAAAATGACTATGGATTTGAATATTTGCGTTCAAGTAAATCAATCATGAAAATAAAAGCTTGTATCGATGAATAAAAAAATAGCTAGAAAACACTACCATGATAGTTTGCCCGAGGCAAGCCTGTGTGCTCGCTAATAACTTGTACAAAAATACGTAACGACAGTGTTCACGGAACGAGGAATGTTTATACATTGTTTTCATAGCTTTTCAACAACATCTAATATAATAAATAGGGTTACGTTGGAAGGGGTCCAACTCTCTACCAATATTTAATAAAAACTGATTTGACCATCTTTTCTCTTTTTCCAGGTAAAAATATGGTTCCAGAACAGAAGGACGAAATGGAAGAAAAAAGACAACGTGACTAATGCAGAAGTAGCAGAGATGAAGAAGCCAACAGAAGAGAGAAAAGAAGACGCCAAAGAAGATCCCCTAGCCATCGACATGTCGAAGAAGAACTGCAATAAAATACTCAGCGACAAATTAAAAAGTACTAAAGTTCCAATCTGTTCCAAAGCGCCATCTCCAAAAGTTCCAAGTCCAAAACCAAGGAAGGTAGAAAAAAGCGTGGTTTTAGAGACTTTGTGTGATTCGAACGATATAGAGAGTAGGATTTCAATTACTAAGATTACTAATAAACTGTCGAGTACAGATTTGTCGGATGGTAAGATCTCCGTCAAAAGTTTTAGTCCCGAAGAGGTAAACGAATTGAAATTTGACGCCCTCAGTAGAGATGTAGAAATGTGAAACATTTTGTTACTGCAATAGCATTACGTAATTTCTCTGTTTTATGTGAAACCAAAACCAAATATCAACAAAATATTATACTGTCTTCAAAACCCGACATCCGACTGCGACATTTCTACGTTCATTGATTTCGATTATCTAATTATCAGTCGGTACTCGGGCTAAAAATTTTCTTATGTACACACATTACTAAGCCAGGTTTATGGCTGAATTCAAAAAGAATGGTTATAATTGATCCCAAGTCAGAATCGAAACAAAAATTCATATCTGAACAACTAAACACGTTCTACAATATACAATATATGTACATTATACATGCGCGGAAGTAAGTATTTTTACGTCATGTACAATAAAATAAAATAATAATTGTGTTTTCTAGTTGAATTTTGTCGTTTGGTATATGCCTTGAATTTTTATTTCATATAAAATTATTTGCAGATGAATAAAACATACTTTTATTTATAAAATATGCAATAATAATAGTGATGAGTACAAAAGATGAGCACAATACTTTAATGGAATTTGTTATAGTTATAGTTTGATAAATATACTTATACATAGACAAGGATTTTTTTTAATTAATTCACATCATTTATAATGTACCGATATGGTAAGATAATTCACCACCAATCAAGTATTTGCAATACGGCAACATATCATTTTCAGTCTTTCTCATATAATACTGTACCTAATACTGATTCCTTGGCTACAGACCAAGAAGCATAGAGTCACAGATAAAACTCTGTACTTCTTAGAATCTTAAAGGATCTCGCATAGTCCGTAAAGAACGCAATTACGAAAACTGCAAATTTTTCCTAATTATGTTCGTATTGAATCTGCGATCAGCGCATTCCCGTGGTCGATTTGGTTCTTATCGGCATTTTAGTACTTTTTGATTGCCTATGTAACTTGATATTGAACGACTATGTAGCCGAAAGCAAGGTCTAGATTTTTTTATGCAATTCATATGACGAGACGAGCTGATAGCTAACTTGATAGAAAGTGGTTACTGCCATCCATAACAACAATGTTCTAAATGTTTCTCTGCATAGTTAAAATTGAAACTTAACAAGTATTTGTTCACCCTTTACTTGAAGATTGAGATTTGAGTGTGCTGGAACTTGACACTTTAAACTGACATAGTTATAACTTTGAAGGTCAACTTATGTTACCTGTGGTATTTTTACCGACCTCGAAACAGGAAGAGATCCCCATCAAACAAAAAAAAAACCCAAGTATAAACCGATTTTGATGGGCTTTTTTTTAATGAAACTCCTCCTAACTCTTAAAACTCCTGTTTAATCCTAGGGAAGTTTCATGGAATGATTTCACCCCGAGGGTGAAAAATAGTGGATGAAATGTCACTGTTTTAAACACTGGTGAAAATAGTTTTGTAAAAGTTTGCAGTATTCTTACTATTCTATTGTTTAATTTGAAGTGTACTTATATTTATTTTTGTTTCATAATTACCTAGAAGTTAGCCGCGTTCTGTAAACCAATTTTAAAACTTTTGCTCCCAATCCAGATACGCAAGCTTACTCCCAACTAGCGAGAGTGAATGACCCTATTTTTAAGGTTGTTTTTATCTTCTAAGGTGTGTTACTAATATAATTTTTAAATATCAAAGAAATGTATACGAATAATAGTTTTAATTAGTACTTACAATGCCGCTGTAATTAGGTAAATCCACTATTTGCCAAAATTTAGGGAAATTATGATTTTGTGTAAATAAATTTAAAATTGGGTTTCTATGAATAAGAATTTGTAAATTACTAAGTTAAGAACTCAATACAAATTTAGGTTTAGGCAATCGAACAAAATTAGGCTAATGTAGTTTTAGTTACGAATAGTGAGTTGAGAATGAAAATAAATAGTTTTCCATTTTATAATGTTTTATTTTCTTTAATTCGTTTATATCAAGTGTTTCCGTGGTTGTGGGCACGCCAAGATATTGGTCTTGGTTATTACTCCATAAGAAATCATAGGTGACTTCAGATGGTATGAAAACTCGAACATCATATTTGGCCACTCACACACACACACACAAACAGATACATACCGATACATATTGCTTAAACACGCCAAATAATAGTTATTTATATTTTTAATTATGCAAAGTGTCTAAGAACGTACGCAATCACAATCGTCTGATGATCAGTTGACGACAAACAGAATCAACATCAGATATTTAAAGTAAAGTTATTTTTGAGAATCGAACCCACGAAATTGCGCGCTCCGCAGCTTCTACGCGGCCACAGATATTATACTATACTAGTCGGCTATGTGACCGCACAGAAAACAAATAAATCTATGAGGATTTTCAAGCAACTTGTTATAAAGAAACTAATGCCATCTATGGATAGTAGAGTGAATTATCACAAGACAGGAAAGCTTTTCTTAAAAAACAGCAGTGTTTGAATAAGTGTCGCCATCTGCACAATTTTGTTTGTACTAGTGCGAGCGACGCTTTACGCAAACTCCAAGCGGCTTCGGCGGGAACTTCGTAAGCTGCGTTAGAACGTAGTTCAGAACTTATGAGACAGGTGGCGCTACCAGTACCAACTCAACAATGCTTGTGTATTAGATAGAATAGAATATAATTTATTTATTACATTTGCAATAGTGCAACAAATAAGAACAATTTGGCGCAACAAACTTTTCACTAAATTACAATAATTACTAAAAAGATCACAAAACAGATACCATTTTAGTTCCTTTTTATAACATTGTATTGTAAATTCATTAATAATTTTATGAAACAATTAGCTAGCCCCGCGAGATCGTCCCTGTGTAATTGAATTATTTTCGCGCGGAACATTAATTTATTATTATTTTTCTAAAATAAAATTACTAAAAGTTAGTCCTTCTAACATTAGCTATTCGCCAGTGAAAGTCAACAAACAGTGTACAAACAAATGTTTTAAATTTTTTTTTGTCCTTAGTACAGTTATTTTGACATTACAAACAGACACTTCAATTTTATTTATTTGTATCGATAATAGGAATAGTAGTTTACGTGTATGACAAAAAAAATTATCTTCTTCTTTCGTGTGAGTAGATAAGTGGCCAACTCTAGTGTTGAGCTTCTCAATCCATTCGAGGAAATCCGACATGGCTTATGCTTGTTGGGGCACCGAAGCGCTAACAATATCTATTTATAATATCTTTTTTTAAAATAATTACGAGTACATTTCAAATATTCAAATACCATAATCTAACGATATTTTAATAAAGACCAATTGTTTTCTGTTGACATTGCCCTTGGGTTGTCATTGGATTACAGATTGGAAAACTTTCTAAATCTTCAATAATTAATTTAACTGATATAATAACTTTGAGAGGCCTTGATCAACAAATATGAATTACTCAAAAAATTAAGATTTAACCGACGATAGAAGTAACTAAAGCATTAATCACAGTATCAAACGGCTCCGTAGCTTAGCAGGTAGCCTTGCCTTCGATGCTAGGGGTCCTGGGTTCGATTCCCGAGCGGGGCAGACTTTGTATTATGAGAGTAAGGTTTGTTCTCGGGTCTTGCTTGAGTATTGTTTCTGTGTTTGTTCGTGCCACCTGCAACACAGGGAAGCCTAGTGCAGGGGTGTGTGTTAATTAAAATATTATATACACCACTATTAAAATATTATATAAATTAAATGGTATTTAAATATATGTATATATAAATATTTGACTTAGTCGAAACAAATATAACATACAAATATTGTACTTATTTAGTAACAAAATTAATCGTTTCTAATTCAGTATTTGTCAACGGCAATTTTATTTGTACAACATAAAAAATATTAAATGCTTGTGATAGAGCGGGATATTCACGGCGCGATGGATGTTGTACAGGGCTTTGGAAAACGCCCCGTGGCTTCCACTCGTACAGAAATGTATATATATGTAATTAGTTATTTCGCAATAGCAGGATTGAACCTACCCCACACGTGAGAAACGAGCGCGTGAACGAGCAACATGAAGTAGCAGTAGAACCTGTACTAGTCCAGGTGGTGTTTTAAATTAAGACAATTAATAAATCTAATTATTCTTAAGAAAATTTAACTATTCGATGGAAATCGGCATGGTGAGTTCTTAAAATCCGATGCGCTTTGAATTTTTTTATCGGTAAATTAATTTTATTGTTTGTTTCCAGTATGCTTGAGTAAAAGTGATTTTATTTCACTTAATTTTATTGTGTGTACCAGTGAATGAGGGCTGCCAACAAATAATGTAACTTTAAGTACAAAATATTTCGAAGTAGCCTTGTAAATACTGGGATTATCAACTTATCGTGCTTACAACTTGTCGCGCGACTTATTATCGCGCTATGAATAGCCAGCCATATTCCTACAGTACACTGATTTGTGAAATGATGCGTGCAATCGCACCTATTCAAGAGCCGACAAATTGTCGCAGCGTCGTTATGATCGGCACAATGCCGGGAATCGTACCCGCGAACCGGCAGATGTTATACACATATTGCTCAAACCTATTAATGGATTAAGAATTAATATACTAGATTTTTTTTTAAAGATTTGGACTTTTGAGCTTTGCGTTAGAAAATTAGTATGTGTATTCTATCAGGTATCCATACTCATAGGTAGGTATATCTGTCTGTATATCAGTCTTTCATTTAAAAGTCAGTAGATATATTTTGGTCCATTCGCCGTAGCGGAATTTTTAAATTGACAGATCACTCTGGGAATGTATGCGATGCAAGACTGTCATTAATTTTAATATCGAGTAAAACCACTTCAATTCTTTATTTTAGTTTAAGGTGGAATTCCTTTATGTAATTTCTGTGGGACCAGCTAGGATTATTCCCTTTAAAATTAAATATAATCATCAATGTCGGTTCATAACTTATAAACCCAAAATCAAAGTTGGTGATCACTCAAACTATCGATAGTTTATTAATAGTTTAATAATTTGAGTTAGATAAAATAAAAGTGTAGTTTATCAAATTAAAGTTATAATAATTCATAAATAAGAGCAGATTTGCCATTATTCATGTTTAAAGCGCTCTCAGATCTTGGTGATTAATTATAATTTTGAAAGGAACATTCGACTGCTGCCCGAACTCAAATCGTAAACTAATAAAAGTGTTTTCGCTTCGGAAATGTTCCATGATATTATCACATCAAGTGAACGAATGAGCGAGGTACCGACCGCAAATAATTTAAAAGGTATTTTATTTTGAGGTGCTTTTGTACATATTTTGTCGAGGAAATAGTTGAGGAATTGTTTTGGTGTTTTGTTTTTTTTTATTTGATATATCTTTGTTGGTATTTGATAAAAAGTACGATTAACCACGATCTCATTGAAATTTTATTGAAAAATTTCGCCTTTATGAATGACAAATAGGATATTAAAGTCAGTTGCTAGTTAATGAAATAGCTTCATGTCCTTTCGATGTTCAATATAAAACTTCTATTTGCAGATGCATCAAAGTTTACTTTACTCTCCACCAAGCATAAATAGGCGTCGGTTGTAAATTTCTTTCAGTTTGAATGATTTATGGTGAAAATGTATTAACAAAAAAGAAACATTTGAGTATTCTATCCGTAATTTCGTTATTAAGCTCCGCTTGTTGGCGCTGTGTGAAATTCCATGAATATTTATTATTATTAACATATTTTTTCATTCACATAATACAAGAAATTTGATGTAAAATATCTAAGTAGGTATATCGACACGATTTTTGGTAATCCTTTTCTCCGCTCCACCAATCCGGATAAAACCGAATTTTTTGACATAATTTTCATGCAAACCGTACTTAGTCCAGCGAATAAGATAGATTTCACAAAAATTTAAGAAGCTGTCATTTTCACCAGGAGTTTAGGGGGTCGGGGGAGGGGGAGGAAAGTAATCAACAATTTAAAATTGGGTCTAATCTCCGTGCGCCGGTAATCGTCCTATCACTCTTCGGGCTTGCAGGATGATAGCGAGATATTTATTCATTTGGAATTGGATCTGCTGAAGTTGATGTAACGAGCCCAAATGTTGAGATTTGCCCAAATGTTGATGTTGCAAATTGCCCCGTGGGTAAGTTGGTAGTGGGCTATGAAGTGAGAGATTCCTGGTTCGATTCCCGGCCCAGCATATTTTGTGGAAATATTTTTGGTGATTTTTTCCATGCCACATGCGACGTAGAAAATCTAAGGAAGGGTGTGGATGCCCACAAAATTATAGCCGCATGTAACGTGACAGGCCAACACGATACGAGTCAGGTATTGTATTCCAATCCTTAAGGAAGACTTGAGTCAATTTGCTGTTTTTCCTGGGCGGCGGCAACCACTTAACATCAGGTAAAAAAAGACATTGCACTCAAGTCCTCCCTATCGATGTATGAAAAGGCCCAAGTGGCATGGTGTTGCATCCAGTTTTATTGCAAAAAGTAAAATGGCAACATATTCCAGCAGTGGGTTTGATTCCTTTCAGGGCTCACGTCTCCGTAATCGGATTATTTGCAATAGATCGGCTGTACTTTTGTTAACATTTGAATCAACTTGAACCTTACTACAAAAGTCATAGGCTTCGTTTAGCAGTGATAACATCTCGTTCGCATCAGTATCATAAACATTGTTGAACCTTATTCACTGAAGTATAGAGGTAATTATTGTAAGAAGAAAAAAAACAGCGTGCACAATGGAAATTGATACAAATAATGCGATTTGCGCCGAAATCCGAAAGTTTGACGGATTTTGAAGCGAGTGACAGCCTTTGTGGCAATCTGTCAGTTTTGGGGCAAATTCAGCGATTTTGTGATATTGGATGTTGACTTACCTCTGTAAATATGAGATGACAGTGTAGCGACTCCTGCCGTGAAGTAACTTATTTGCAGTTTCAATTTCACAGTGAGATTCATGTCCTTATTATGACCATATAACTTTTTTTATTGAGCTAATTTCCCTTGATACTATTACCTACTCTCCTGATCCAGTTGTGGGCCTAAGACAGGTTTTTAAATTTTACTTTCAACACAATAAAATTTGAAAACGGCGAATGCGCAAGCCTTGCGAAGGCAGAAAGCGAAAAAGAAATTACACAATTATTTTGCCGATTGATACAGATTGGTTTATAATTACTACTGATATAATAATGAACTGGCTTGAACAAACCGAGTTCAAAAAGGAGGAGGTTATCGTTTTTTATGTTTATATATTACCGATTTCTCCGCCATTCATCAACCGATTGGAAAAATATTTTTTTGAAAGGATATGCTCTTAGATCCATTGAATTTATAAAAGTTGTTTTCTTTTTAATTTTTAAATCAGCGTCTTGTATATTATCTAAACCCTACATTAACAAAACACAAAAAAGAGGTTATAATGGGCGGCCTTATCGCTAATAATCGCGAGCTGTCGATGAAGTAGCAAAAAGGTGATTATAAAATAAAAGGTGTTTAGAACAAGCGTGTATTACTTTCGAAAACTAGCTAGGTAGGTACTGCTCACTACTTACCATTAAATGTGGGAATTCTATAGGTTTATTATTATTTTAATACCTTGCCTTTGGCTAAGCGAAAATAATCGCATATTTATAACTCTATCATACAAAAGTGGTGCGAGGATTATTCATCGCTAGCTGTTGCCTTTGGCTGCACTTGGGTAGAACTTAGTAATAACCAATTATAACCCTACTCTAGGGATTTTTTTTTGTGGACCCTTGTTCTCTTGATTTCTTAGTCCCCACACGTAATTCGTTCAGAGAAGTGCTACTCCTATGCACGGTGATCTGCCGCCAAGCAGTGGCATTGATGTGTTTCGGTGAAATTTGGATAAGGTCCTCGTCTTGGGTGATGGGTATTCGGTCGAGTTTGGATCTGAATCCTATGTTACTATGTGTTAAGACAACTTAACATCAGGTGGGTCTTCAGCTCGTCCCGTCTAATAGGTAGCATAAAAAAAACCTAATTCTAATATAGCGATGCGATGCCACTGCTTGGCGGCAGAAGTGAACACGGCGGCAGTATATCGATAATAACTGCACATACAGTTTCTCTGGACAAGTTTTGATACTTACTTTGTTTATATACTTGGATAAAATAAACCTACTTAACGTGTACAGTACAGACAGACATCCATTCATTATTAACCACAGTAAATAAAACAAAACCACACGTAGAGTATTAAACGATAATATATTAACGCGTGTTGATCTGCTTATCAACATAAATTATGTTCAGATTATGGCAATAAAAAGTTATTAAATAAATATATTTGTTTACGCCACACCTCAGACTGTGCAACTCCGAACATGCTCCGGTTACATGGCGCGACCATGCACCTCCACAAATTACCACAGATTAAATAATCAGTCAGGTATAATAATCAGGTCTATCTCACACATGGCAGGCGAGTAACTTATATAGCAGTAAAACTTTTCCACAGTTCCACAGCAAGTCGCCGCTAAGCAGTTGTGCACTCGCTTTGCTGTGTTCGAGTGGAAGGATGAAAATACAAAAAAAAAACAAAACAAAAACAACAAAATTTATGGTGATGTAAAGTGGTTACCCACGTCGCATCGCGTTATATTCGTCACAGTTCATACACGACATCCAGACACAGAACAAACATCTATGTAACATATATGCCTGTCCTGTGTGGGAATCCAGCACAAAAGACAGAACGCTCTCCTTTCACATTTTGGATCCTTTTTAACTTACACCATTGATCGAATCTCAGTTCAGTGGATTTTAGTATGGTAATTAAAAAAAAAAATTGAAAGTCACATATCGTTAGCATCGTTATCGTTAGCGGTGCATTCGAGCTCCTGCCAAATAAGCTGTTAGCCTACAAAAAAGAGTTTTATTTTTTTGAAAGAATAACGTTAACACACTCATACCTCTACACTAGGATTCCCTGTGTCACAGATGGCATGGACGAACACAGAAACACAAGACAAACACCCAAGACCCGAGAACAAACTTCATGCTCACCACACAAAGTGTGCCCCGGCCGGGAATCGAACCCGGGACCCCTCGCTTCGAAGGCAGGGCTACTACCAACTAGCCACGGAGCCGTCATTACCGATTGATGATGAAGAACTTTGACATATCCGTTAAAATACCTCGCCTTCATCGCCATGTAATCCTCCTCTAAAGATTAAGTGCATCCGAAGTTAAATACTCAGGCCGAGGTGCCTCCCGGCCTCCTAAGTACGTACTCACCTACTTATTTATTTTCTTTGCATATAAATTTTAAGCGCATACGAAAATATACTGCGCAATTAAACCATGCTTAGGTGACACTTGTTAAACAATTTAAATATTACATTGTATCTTTTTTACATTAAGATGAATCAATATTTTAGGGGTCCCTTTGAACCCATTGAACCCCCCCTGGGTGCTGAAGGAGCAACAAAAAGTATGAGAGAGATTCACTCGCATTGCTGTGTTCAGGTGGAAGGGTGTGGGTGCCGATGAAATCACACGCGCATGACACGTAACATCTCCGTCTTGAGTGACGGGCGCAATGGGGTGCGACTTGGGTCTTCACATACTTCGGTCGGGGAGGACCTAAGACGTATAAAACGTATTTTTTTGTTTGGGTTGTGTGATTGAGTATATTGTCTTCTGTGACAGAAAATCTTAACAATAGTAAATTTTTTGTTTGTTTCATTCTTATGACTCTGCCACCTAGCTGGCACAATATTACCCTCCAAAATTTTGAAAAAACTTCACACCAGCAACACAATTGTTTACCCCGGCCAGGAATCAAACTTGGCACTCTTCCGTAGCAGCCAGTGTTACCGGCTAAATTTAATTAGTGTTTTCAATAGCATCGCGTATCGATGGCATATCATAATAAGCAATGATTAAGAAGGCAGCGCGCCCATTGACGGGTCTCCCTTGAGGTCTCCTCCGCTACAGGTAGCGGGTTCGGTGCTCAATCCTGATTAATGAGGGTCGGCCGCTAGCCGCCGCTACCGGTATTGGTACCGGTACAAAAACATCGACATATTGTATCTATTAATATAGAAATGAATTGTTAAAAGGTTGAGGATGTTTCGATCGATTTGGTTGATTATTTTGTTTTCGTTATTGTCAGAAGTTAGTAATTTCGATGGTATTTCTGTATTTGCACCCGTGCAAAGGCAATTGTAGCTTTTAGCTATAAAAATGTATTTCTGTATTCCAAAGAAATTACATACTTATATAAATAATACAAACTTTGTCTTGACAGCTACAAACACAACAAACTAGATATCAGCCAAATCGGTTGATACGTTTTCGAGTTTTCGAGCGAGACTAACGAACAGCAATCGATTTTTCTAAATATAGATATCAGATTAATTTACTTTTAAGAGGTTTTCAGTATTAAATATGCCATTGACCGATAAGATCTATGGCATAACCAGCAGATTTCTACTTAGTCTTACTTCGTTTAATGTTTACGGTTCCGTAGCCTACTTGTTAGTTATCCTTATTAATCTCAAACACTATTCGTGTGATGAGCATGAAGTTTGGTCTCGGAGAGTATGTATTCTGTGGTTGTGTCCATACCACCTGAGACACAGGTATTTCTAGTCCTGGGGTATGTTTATACCCCTGTATTCTAATTCCATGAGTCACAAGAGGCAGATATAATATCTTCACACTTACCAAACTTCATGCTTGAACTCTCAGAGGAGAATAAGGCAGCCTTTGTTATATAATTCAAAAGGTAAAACTAAAACAGCAAACCGTAGATCCGACGGAATAATCATAGCGGAAATACGTCACAAAGGTACGGCGAGTCAATAAAGTGACCATTTTTTGTCGCCTGCCTCCCCCACTGGACAGTCCATTGACTAGTCATCGAAATATTTTAATATCTGCCTTGATTCCGGGTTGAAATAGATTTCTTGTTCATAATGTACGTGTCTGTTATATATTTATTAAAGCCGCCCATTGTACTTCACATGTCTTTGTTAATTACTTTTATTAATTTATGTTACTTTGGTCTGCATTATGTTGTTCTATCTATTTTTGATAAGTGTGTCTGTTTGCCCATGCCACCTGAAATACAAAGCATCTTAGTGCGCATGGATGAGTGTTACCTTGCCTTACGTATACAAAGATGTACGCCGCTTTAAGATTTAACTGAAGTAAGCTATTAACTAATATTTGACGTTTTCATTATATTTGTAAATTAGGGTTTTATTGCTTGTTCTTCCTCATGGAGGATCGGATACGGTTTGAGCAAGCGTTAAACTTAGCAAATAATAAGAACACATGATTTTTAAGTATAATACATATGTTGGTATTTATAAAAAGACCGATGTTTCCAGGAACATCTTTAAGTATAATAACAAATATAGGTATTTACTTTAGACAAATGAAATAATAAAAAAATCACAAATAAAATCTCATAATTTAAACAAAATATCATAATAGCGTGATTCATACACGGTCTATTCACGTGTTAAGCCGTCAAATATGGCAATGAAAAAATTATTTCTATCCAAAAAAACCTTTCAAATATTTTATTCGTCGACTTATTCGTATTTTGCAATTACTCGAACGCCCTCTGCCGTCAGATTAGCCATCTCATTTGCTCCATCACCTAATCGCAATATCCCATTATAAAAGTCAAGTCTATTGAAATCGATATCGTCTATAGAAATTTATACTGAATAGCGTAACTGGCGTAATTGATATACTGTAAAAACGCCAGTTTAAAGGTTTAGTTGACAAAGGATTCCATCCGGTAAGCGGTTCCGAGCTGGTGGACACACGTCGACCCATTGTGTGCCAACTCATTCATGGACTGGCACCTTCGGTGGAGGTTTCGTACTGCCGTGAATTCGTAGTATAGCTTTTCGTAGTTCACAGAATACGAGAGAGTTATTATGCTTGCCCAAAAATCTGGCAAAGATTGCTTTTATCTTATTTTTATCCACCTTTTATTGCGACCGCGCTTCGCTCGGTTTTTATTGTAAAGTCGTGTTTTATCTGAAACAGTAGATTACCAATCAAGTACCACAATAACGTTATCTTTTTTTTTAAATATGCGTTTTTACAAGATAAATATATCTACAATTATACAGGTAAATTTATACTGCCAAAACAAAATTTCATCCCAAATCGTTAGAGCCGGTTCCGAGATACGCAAAATAAATAAAAATATATAATCGAATTACTCGTTTAAATAAGATCTATAACCTATCTTTGTTCATTTCTTATCGTGTCGATGACAATCACCATACTCGCTTACTGCTACAATACTTAAAATTAGTCTTTAGAATCTGAAACTCAAAGTGGTCTATAACGACCCCTGGGGTCCATGTCAGCCTAACAAAAGTGAGACCCAAAAGTAGCCTATGTGTTAATCCAGGATATAAGCTATCCTAGTACCGAATCCGTTGAGACGTATGATTGTCAAGGAGTGACAAACATACGCACTCTAATATCATTGGCATTGGTTAAGTATCAATCTTTTATTTAAATTTCAAAACATATATTATTGTTTTAAATGCAGCGCTATAAACTTATGCAAACACGTCATCGGCAGGTTGTTGTGTTAGGACTAATGACAGAGGGGAAGCTGTCAGTTGTCGTCCGTCTGTTGATCTTCCTGTATCCACTAATTGCCTGTAGCGGTGTGGATATTGGCAATGAATTTTATCTTGTCACAATATTGGAACGCTACGCGCCAAGTTTATGAATGTCTGATCAATTTTATGGAATAGTTAACTATATCACGGGCCGACAATTCTGGACGAATCTGGCTTTAAGAGCGCTGATTTGATGTCATTAGATTTGACAGATATTTGACACTAACAGCTAGTTTAGTTAATAGCAGCCCCGCGGTTAAAAAGTCAACATGGATGATGGGAAAATCCTGTCAGAAGTTGCTTTGAAGATTTTTTTCTAATACTCTAGATTTGTTTGTATTTGTTTACGATTGCCGATAATATTGTATGAATGTAAAAAATAAAAACAACTTTAAGTATTTATACTGACACTGTTAGGGTATCCTAATTATACTTAAAAAAAAATTCTCGATAACTTAGAACACCCTAAAGTTCATCCCCTATATTTAAACCAATTAACTTGATACACAACGTGACAGGACATTACTGTGCTTGTCAAGGGTATCATTATCCCGTGCACTGCTCTGGTGCGGCAGACGGAGCAAAAAACGTCTAAAATTGGACAAGAAACTCCAGCCATGGCAGACAGCATGGCCCCGCTCGGTGCGCCCGCGCCGCTGCCTCGCCAGGGGAGGGGCCCACGTCACGACAAAACGAACCCTGTGAAGTCTTGATAGGGATTACTGGAGTGGCAGCTAATGCTTGTTGGTTCTCTGCGTGAGAATAACAATGGTGAGAATGCTGTCTCACAATTTCTCCGAGGCGTTTTGTTCTAGGATATTGTTTGGTATCATGCGACTTATATATAACTTTTTTTAAATGAAACCTTATTAAATCTACTTATTTCCACGTGGCATTGTTTTTCCTATCTGTCTCCATAGGGACGACAAAACTACAAAACAGTTAGGTACTTAAAAGTTTAATGATGTTAATTGTTTACAGACTTAAAATATTTTATATATAACTTATTAAATTTCTTTTTGTGTAATTTTATGTAAGATCTTGTTTCCATAAGTGGCTAAGTATAATATCTATGTACAATATTTGACTCAAACTCAAACTCATTTATTCCTTTAGATCTCAAGTATCGTTTGGACACGTGAAATTTCATGAATTCTTCATTCATGAAGACATTCCATGTCTAAAATGTCCACCTTGTAGGCACATCCTATCAAATTAAATACAAAAGAATCCAAATCGGTCCTCAATTAACGAAAAAATAATAAACAATAAAAAAAACTTATAGCTAAATGAGAATCTCCTCCGTTTATGAAGTCAGTCTAATATCTCAAAGGTGTCAGATCCATTTAACTGTCAATGGAATGTTATTCAGTAATGGATCGCTTTAGGAAGGAAGTAGCAGGTAAAAATACAAAAACTGGACAAAAAATGTTTAACGAAAATACTCGTATCTGTGAATACTCTGGACTACGTGGGTCAATGACGCATGAGGCCATTGAATAATATCGATAGAAAGATAATCGATAGCAGAGTATTATTTATCTCTTTTATATTGGAACTGGATGTGATTACAAATGGAGTTTTGATTTACTTTTTATATTATGATGTTTCTTTATTTGGTTCAATCTGAAAGAACTTGAAAATTTGGCCAGAAATAGATGAAATGTTTGTCTGATCCCAATTAAGCACAATTAGGTTTGGAGGTTATAATATAAATAATCGTCTTTACAAAAGTTTTGTTACTTTTTCGTACAATATTATTATTAGTTTGATCGAGCAATTCTTGTATATTTCGCGTATTTTAGAAATGGCTCTAACGATTTGGATGAAATTTTGTATTTAAATAGGGTTTTGCTCTTTAAGTTTATCTATATTTAAAAAAAAAACATTTTATAATAAACTTTGCTGAAGATTTAATACAGCGCCTTTTCGTCAATTTTATTTGGTAAATGACCAAAAAAAAATGGACATCAAAAACTTTCCAAAAAAAAAAACACAGAGTCGGTCGGTCGCCCAGGTACTGTATTAAAAAACCGCTAGGTTATCATATTTGTGAATCACCTATTGAGTAATTCAACAAACATTGAAATCCTATAAAGAACTACCCTTATGTATATATAATCTAATTATTACGAAGCCTAACACGCGGTTCATTGTCTGATACCGCTGCTGGTAAAAAAAGTTTATCAACTTTTAAAATCCCTTTAGCACACGGACCTTTTAAGAAATGTTCGCTAGCTCTCGGTAACAGGGTTGATCTTGTAGGCTCTGTTGGATGTTGTATATTTGATTGTCGGCGGTCACTGGGTGATACTCGGAACAAACTTAATTTATTGCGGTCAATATCTTTGTATGAGGACTTGAAACGTTGGGAATACAAGCGTGAGTGTTATTTCGTCTGGTGTGGAACGCTCGTGAAGCATCGTAGCATTGTACAGATCACATAAGTTAAGCAACTCTCCGCCTGGACCGTTTTTGGATGTGACCGTTTAGAGGCGTCTAGATGTTGGTGCCGGCTGTGCTGTATATAAGCCATGTCGCAGGCCTTTGGACGCCATAGAAAATTTTATACAGCATAAGAAAATTAAATATGAAATATGACTGGACTGCAGGTTTTTAAAAACGAATCTCTATTATCAAGTGCAGGGCAGTGAAAAACGCAAACTCTCAACAACAAACAAACAAACAAAAAATATCGCCGTTTATGCCGTATATTTTGACTCTCGCAAGGAAATTAAAACCTGTAGGGTACTTCTCGTTAACCTAGAATCATGAAATATGACAAGTAGCAATGTCGTGTACCACAAATAAATACGAAAACCGAAATTTGTAGTAACGTCACAAAAAATTAATACTTAATACTTAATAAACCTACAAGTTACACTTTACCTATAAGTTCGTGCGGAACCCTTGGTCCGACTCGCCCTTGTCCAATTTTTTTATACCTACCACCTCCAGTTCCCAGGGGGTACGTGTAGGAACTCACCACGCAAACTGTTGTTATTTGCTCTACATTCAAATCTACA
This sequence comes from Aplocera efformata, assembly GCA_921293045.1. Taxonomy (NCBI): domain Eukaryota; kingdom Metazoa; phylum Arthropoda; class Insecta; order Lepidoptera; family Geometridae; genus Aplocera; species Aplocera efformata. Next base: position 9,875,157 of record OV121057.1, read on the forward strand.
AAGGATTTTACAACCAATGAATCACTAAAAGAATCAATTTTGAATCAACCTGTGAACTCAGTAAGTATCACCACGTCTCCTGCGCATGCGCACATTACAATAACATTCTCATGTAGCATGCGCACGAGCGAGGGAGACGGCGCCACGCGAGCAAGCGAGACGGAACACTGGTACACGCTAATGATGCACGGATCATTATTAAAATTAATATCACAGCGCAGTGATGTCCTTACTGTTATCGATAACATGTCAGATAAAACTTTTTATTAATTTGCGTCTTGTATGTCACAAATATTAAAGTGATTAGTGAAAAAACCGTAGAACTAAGCTAAAGTCATATCAAAGATATTATTTTTATTTAATTTTAATATTTTATCGTAACGTAACACACTCTCGAAGTTAGGTAGAAGTGGGTGTATCATGTCACTCAAGACCCAGGCACAGAAATTATAATTGGAAATATTTGTGCCAAAATCCAATCGAACTCTTATGTGTTTTTATGTGATGAAACGAGCTGACGGTTAGTGATTACCGCCGCACAAAAATAGCAGCAAACTTACTTATGTCGTCCGGACGCCGAAACATCAAATTTCAATGAAAAATAACTATGAATAAAATTTTGGCACATAGTTTTAGAAAATATATAAAATTATTAAGTTAACATATTTTATTAAGTTTTTACTAGGGTTTTTGTTAAACTTTTTTTGGTGAGCGAAGACGAAAAGTAGATGCTACGATATAGTTGTGGATTAGATACAAAAATAATCTTGTTATCAATCTTTAAGTGACTGATAATTTTTTGATCTAATTCAAAAAGGAAGAAGTTTTCAATTCGTTTTTTTAATGTATGTTTACCGAACCGATTTGGATAGTTATTTTTTTTGTTTCATAGGATATACTTCCCAGGTTTTATCCCAAATGATATCGAAACCAGTTGAGCGTTTTTGAAAGATCAACAAACATTACATCGATGATATTTTTGTTTACTCCGAAACCTCGCTGTCTCATTGGAGCAGTGCGTTTAGTTGGCCTACCCATATTATGGCCTACCCATATAAAATGGTAGTATGAAGTCAGTTTTTACGAATCTTAAATCAAATCAGCCACTTGTACCGATAGTGGCGTGTATACCTCGGAGTTAGTTCCATAGTTACCTTAATGTAGAAAAATTGCGATAAAAGTACATATTTAAGTGAAAAACAATTGCCTCATTTATAAATCGAATAAACCATTTATATATCGAACCCAGTTACCGATATCTTTTACAGGATTACCGACACCGTCCCATCTCTAGCCGCCTCGTCAGCGCTCTCACAAAACCTATAGGTAATCCTTTTTGGCTACCGTTTTAAAATTTTATAACACTCTACACCCCAACTCTATCTTACATTTTCTCAACAGATAATAAGTTTTATAGCGCAGAGAACAAGAGTTATATCACTGGCAACAATAAGTTTGCAGGGTGAGTTATTAATGCAGGATTTATAGAGGTTTAGAGGTGGGTTATATTATTATATGAGATGACCGGATGTGTAGACTCATTAATGAGAATCTTTCTGTTTAATAGATTTATAGTGGGCATGGTTATCGGTGGCTTTGATGAAAGGGAGGACCTGACGTGTGGCTCCGCGAGGGTTCAGGTAACTTGGGAAGAACGCATTTATGGGGCTCTTTGAATAGAAGTAGCAGCTCTGCCTTCTGCGTCGTGCGTTCGATTCCGAGGGTACATAACACAAACTTTTATTGACATCTCAAGAATATCCCAATATAAGCAATCGTTCTGCGTTTAATTTTAATTTTAGTTTATGTTAATTTTCGTTTTAATATGTGTTTTTTTGTTTGAATATGTCATATTATATTTTATTATTCGTTACTTCATAGATAGATTATAAAAAGGATCTCATATATTTTAGATATTGTATAGTGTTTTAATTTGAAATGTTGTTTGTACACGTGTATTTCACTGTCGTGGCACGCTGTCACCACGGTGCCACAGAGTACCAGCGCTGCATCAGTCCACTGACGCAGCACATGCCGAGTGGTTACCTTTTCGATTGTTACATATTCTTAAAAGTGTAATTTGGTTTTTAATTTGTAAGTGAGCCCTAATGATGTAACACAAAATAAAGTTTTTCTATTCTATTGTATTCTATTCTACATATTTATCAGAAGATTCTATCCATCCAAAGGTAGTCTGGTAGTAGTCTGGTAGTAGTCTAGTAGTAGTAGAAGAGATCGCTATGAGAGACCGTATGTAACCTCCATATTGTTTTTGGTTAATGTATTCTGTATTTGTATTGTTTCTCTTTACTTTGAGGCGTACAATAGAAATGTATCTATCTACATATCTTATTACTTTAAACTAGCAATTCTTGAATATTTATTTCTCATATTTCAGAAACGGATCTAATGATTTGGATGAAATTTTGTATTTAGGTACGGTATTGCTGTTTAAGTTTTCCTGCATAATTATATTTCTAGTAAAAACGCAATATTTAATAAAAAAAAAGTTTTACCCAAAAAAAGCAACCGCTTTTTATTCACAAATACCAACCATTAAAATTTCAAAGTTCAAAAAACTCGAGCTTTCATTTTTTGGTCGCAGATCCTAACACAACAAGAAGCAGTACCGACAGGTCTACGACGGGACTTCCTTTTACTGTTTCGATAAACACACAGACAAACATTGTGGCTAAACATATATATGTCTACACCGTCGTAGAGGAAGTTATCGTGGTCTCTTCATATCTTGGCATTTTCCTCCCAATAGAGTCAATTTATAGAGGTATATCATGTACTAATCAAATACTATTTTTTATTGTATCTGAAATGCATGCTGTGGTCACCTGTAATAGAGGGAGCACATTGACCAAAAAAAATGTTCCTAATGTCTACATATATATCTTGTTAGTCCATATTATAACGTTGCATTGATATTACAAATTATTTCCCGTGACGTGTAGCAGAGCGACAACAGGCCATGGCGCTTTATCATTAACAGTGTAGTACGCCTTCTGAAGCTAAATATATTTAATATGTAATCCCAGCGATGTTCGCTGCCGGTACAACTACCCGCTACAAAAGTTATCACTCCCATCTCCAAGAAGTACGAGAGGAAGAAGTGTCATTGACATGTGACAGCATTCCGTCTCAGCGCATCCCAAAACAACACCGTGAAGATACCAGTCCGTAAAGTCATCCTTGGTTATCGTTGCCCCCTATTTTATGGGATCTTATCGCTTTATAATATATTACCTCGCTTGTCCAATAGTGATGTAAACATGTTGATGAATCATTTGGAGGGTTCCCGTTGCTCGCGTCTGTAGTGAGCACCTATCTTCAGAATCCCTAGACATATCCCCCGGGTGCGAAGGAGCTAACCCAAGTAGCAGTAGAATTTGTGTCAAGTGCATCCCGAGAATTACTGCCTTTGGTTATCAGCCGCCAAGTGTGGAAGGGTGTGGGTGATTATACCGTCTCAGAGCGAGGGGCGCAATGCGATGCGACTTTAGTCTTCTCATACTTGGGTAGGGGAGGATCCGAGTCGTTTTGTTGTTATTTAGGGGGGGGAGGCCATTCTTTTCATTTTTTTAATATGGGCTAGCGGCCCGGTATTTCTGTATTCCTTTTTTTAACGTTAAAGAAGTAAATATATTTTGTGCCTAATGCATTGTTTTAGTGGTTTAAAACCATCTTCGCATTATTGCCTTTCTAATAAAAGGGGCACATCAGTTGGATGGTTCCAAAGTCTATAACGGACATAGGAAGAAACAATTTTTGTGTTTTATATATTAGGATGAAAGACTTAAACTCCATTTTTCAAGAAATACAATTAAAATTAGAAATGATAACAGACACAATGGGCGGCAAATCTTTGAAGCGATTTGAAGCGACTTCTTCCAGACAACTCTTACTTACATGCTAACTTTAGTAACGAATGCCGAAAATATTGACCCGGATTTCAAGCCTTCACATCCGTGATAGTGATGGAAAAGTGAAATTACTATTCATTCTCAATTGGTTGGAGTTCCCGTCCCTAGGCAGGCCCGTGGTTTATTACTAATATCACTAACAATCGGTCTGTCCGTACTCGTCATTAAATCGCCATCCTCCAAAATGACATAAATAACTACGGATTTATTTATTTATATGTTTATTTATTTATTGCGGGTCTGGTCGCGTCTTTATAGATTTTTGGTCCAATAAAGTTTTATATTAATTTTGTTAAGATTAAAAATCGTTTAGGGATTAAGCTATAAGTAGATTTGTTTATGGTATCTTGGGGTCTTTTCGGTTCCCAGGGTAGCAGAAGCATGGCAAGGTCACGGCGCGGAGACTGCCGCTGGTACCCGCCAGCAGGATTCAGCAGTAATCCAAATGAAAACAGCCTTTTTAGCCGCGGGGAAAACTGTAGGAGGTGTTTCAAAGTTTTTCCCGCGGTTAAAAAGTTTAGCCGCAGGGAGAACTGTATAAGGATTTTTAAGGTTTTTCCCGCGGTTAAAATAGTTTGGCCGCGGGAAAAACTGTAGAAGGAATTTCAAGGTTTTTCCCGCGATAAAAAAGGGTAGTAATGAAACAGGCACGTGAGGCGTCGCATTCAACTTAATGCCATGTGACTTTCACCATCCTATTGACTACAAGGGAGTCTTACTTCGTATTGTGCTAATGTAGTTATGATTTTTATTTATATAGATTCAGTAATAATTAAAAAGAAAGATAATTCCTTTCCTGGACCCTTTTGATATATTCACAAAATACTGAAACTGTAAAGTTAACATTATGGTTTCTTTCACAATCGAGACTAGATCGAGATCATAAGATGTTTTAAGGATCTTCTATAATATGTGTCAATGGTATACTTTTGACTCAAATTCAAAAAGGAATTATTGTGGAAAGGTCCTTTTAAACGAGTACTTGCTATATTTATTATTGGGAAATTAATTTTCATGTCGAATTGCCTATAGATAAGTATTGTTCGATAGTTTTTATTTTTTATTCCGATTCCCGTAAATGCATTTTATACTCTACGTTTACTTCACGATTCTATTCTACTACTGTACGATTATTGAATATAATTCACATATTCAATTTCTGTATATTCACGTTAAATCACAATGTAAAGTTTTGATTATAAAACATGGATCCAATTTAAAAAAAATGCTAACAGGTTTGACAGCTTAATACAGTTTTTTTTTAAATTGATGATTAGTAAACTTCAAATTTCCCCAAACGTTCATTGGATGGCATTCGATTAGAACCTTGATTAGTAAATATCTATGATGATTTTTTCATATTACCTGTATTTTTCCGTGTTAAAAAGTAGCTTATGTGTTAATCCAGGATATAAGCTATCCTGGTACCAAATTTCATTCAAATCCGGTGAGCCGTTTGAGCGTCAAGGTGTAACAAACATACACAAACTTTTGCTTTTATATTATTATCCCCCGATTCTCCAATTCTCTATTTGAAAACATAACAGAGAAGGAGAGAATAAGAGTCAGAGGTAATCGTGTCGTCCGCTTTAAAGCGCTCTGGCACTCATTTACATGTAATAAAACGTATCACAGCGCGAGCCCATGACTGATGCCGGATCATGTCGTACTCATTAAATGGCGTTATTTATTACATTTTAAAACGCCTTAATGTCGAACGATAAAACGGGATGGCACGGGGTGAAAAAGTCGGACGGAATAAAACAATTTGTTGGTAATAAATGTTTGTGTTTTGGAAGTTAATGAATAGATTTGGGATTTGATAAATTTCTTTGATTGTTTTCGATGGCAGCGGGATGCTATACAATTGTTCGCCTTTGTTTATAATCTAACAGAAACATTTTATTTTCCTTGACTAAATATTTACAAAAAGCTTAAGGCAAAATTCGCTAAATAATTCATATGTTTAAAATTGGAGTGAATAACTTTATAAATAATTTTATATTATATCAACTTTGTCACAAAGTTAATACTCATACTCATACTCATTTATTTTCACCGTAGGATCATATAGCGAACACTTGGTTATGTCAAATTTAAAATTACATTACAATGTTACAGTAATTATGGTACTATCTTATAAACTAAATTAAAATATACAAGCATAGTAGCGTCATAGAAATACTTAAAATAATTGAAATAAAATGTTACATTAAAGTAAAATATAATTAAACAATGGCTGCAAATATATTATAAAAAGCTATCAATAAGCCGTGTCGGGGCCTTCGGGTAGCTTAAAAATTCTGGCACCAGAGTTGGCCACTGATCACTGACTCACACGTAAAGAAGAACAATCAAGATGTTACGTCTCATGCGCAAGTGATTTTACCAGCACTCGCAGCTTTCCAGGAACAGAGCTACGCGAATGCACCACTGCTTGGCGGCAGATTACCGGGTGTGGAGGCAGTACTTCTCCGGACGTTGCACGAGTTCCACTGTTACTAAAACCTAATCGTCACTTGAGTTATAAAATTACCAAAATAAATTAACTTAAAAATAATAAAAATATTAGTATCGAAAAGTCGATAAGAGTCGATAAACAGCGTTATCGATAAGGACACAAATCAACTTGAAGTCTTCAATAAAATGTGAATTATTTCACTGTGATTTGAAACTGACAACTTGACTGATAAAAAGTCGATTCTTCGAACTGATCTAAGCACCTTGACGATTTTGTACAGACACACAATTTATAGTTATCACAAACTGTTCCCCGCGACTTGGAACGGTGCGGGAAAGGTGTGGGGCCTGTTATATAAAAAAAAACTCAAATTCAGACGACATGTCACATTTACACACAAGTGAACATATTCATGCGCATATAATGTATCACAGGAGCTCCTTAGGCACAATACATGCACAAAGATATATCAAACTACAGGCAGTTTTTATGCTTTAAACAAACAAACAACGTTAACACTCTCATACCTCTGCACTAGGATTTCCTGTGTCGCAGATGGCATGGACAAACACAGAAACACAAGACAAACACCAAAGACTCGAGAACAAACTTCATGCTCACCACACAAAGTGTGCCCCGGCCGGGAATCGAATCCGGGACCCCTCGCTTCGAAGGCAGGGCTACTAGCAACTAAGCCACGGAGCCGTCATTTATCCAGTCTTATTTGTTAAAGTTATATCTATTCCAACTATGACCGATAAACCCAAGGTAATGTCCTGGAAGTGTACCTAGACTACACCTACTAGCCTTGACGACTAACCTAGACTTTCAAGGACAATCGAGGCTGGCAGACGTAAAGTAAGACCTGACCTAAAGCTACGTACATATAGTATTCTTATTTAATTTGAATACCATTTATTTTACCATTTTACGGCGTCAGGTCAGGTATTTCTCGAAGCGGTGCAAATTGCTAATTATATGATTGTATTACCCCCATCAAATCCCGACGCCTTGTGTTTATTGGCCTATATATTGGCACTAGTGTAAGCTACTGGGTTTGCCCACTTTTTAGCACGATGTTAAACAACATATAACCATGTTTGCTACATATAAATTGTTTAATATTCTATAAATTACTTAATATTCCATGAATATTCACACAGCGCCATGTAGCACTGTTTTTTTTATAGATAGCAAACATTTATGTTTCGTAGCAGTAGAACTTGTGCCAAGTTCGTCCAGAGAGGTACTGCCTTGAATTTTCCGCCAAGCAGTAGTGCTTGTATTACTGTGTTCCGGTGGAAGGGTATGGGTGCCGGTGAAATCACACGCATGACACGTATCATCTCCATCTCGGGTGATGGTTTGCTGAAAGGAAACTCTTATTAGGTTTAAGTTCTTTTGTACATTATTCTACTTTATAACTTACTAGCGACCCGCCCCGGCTTCGCACAGTTAGTAAAGCATCAGTGTCGTATCAGAAACTACCCGAGCGAAGCCGGGGTGACTTGCTAGTGTCTTATATATATAAACCTTCCTCTTGAATCACTCTACCTGTTAAAAAAAACCGCATCAAATGTTTTATTGTTCGTATGTCAAATAAGGAATTACAGAACAAACAAACACCCCAAGTTTAAATCATATTATATTTAGCAAGATACGTGTATCCTTATGGCTGTGTTTGCCTCATTCCGTCATTAATTTTAATAAAATCGCCAATAAGGCCGCGGCGTCGGAGCCTGTTGATTGCTGTTGATGTTGAAGCACCTACCTTTATATAATTGTTTTAGTCTACGGATTAATCAAGACGAAATAATTTGCAAAGATTTTATATTTATTCCAGAATTGCACAAATAATTAAATTTAGGCAACGACTTAGGAATGTCTTAATCTAAAAACAACACAACAACGTTTACTCATACCTCTGCACTAGGATTCCCTGTGTTGCAGATGGCATGGACAGACACAGAAACACAAGACAAGCACCCAAGACCCGAGAACAAACTTTATACTCATTACACAAAGTGTGCCCCGTTATATTCCACAAGAAATTATTATAAAAGATTAGTGTTATATTATAAAAGATTAGTGTTATATTCCACAAGAAATATAAAAGTTGTGTAATTTTACAATTTTATAAGTGATATTGATTTAGTTCCTGGCGGAAACGAACTACCTATTTAGAAGTCATGAAAATAGGAACATTAAGTGAATTTCTTCTTCTTGTTATTTTTGGCTTATTGTGTCTTAAGCCACACAAATTCTGCAAATGTCCGAGTTAATGTACTTTCGCAAGTTTTTTCTGCATCAGGGTTAATTGTAACAAAATATGGCCAGTTTATTAAGTCAATTTCTAAACGTTTATTGCAAAAATTGACAGCGGGCATCGGTCTTGACAGTCCGTCAATATAACACGTCAATAACGTACGAATTGGCGTCAATGAACTGAACCCTCAGCGGCCGTAAAACATTTATCCGACCCGTCGGCCGGCACTTGCCCGCGCCAATTATTATTCGGTTAATGATTATGGATCACTTTGTTCCTGTAATGTTTTGTCGCCAATTAAATTGTGTTATTTTATTATAATAAGTCGTTATGTTTGGTATTCACTTTATTGATTTTAATGATGTGTATGTGGTCTCACGTTATTTAATAGGAGGAATAAACATGAAACCCCTATTGGAAGGATTACTTTCTTTTCGCGAGCATGATTTATTTAACAAAGTAATTACTTAAATCTAAATAACATTTTCCTTATTAGAATTTAAACAGAAATTACAAAATATTTTGCTTGTCGTGGAGCAGAGCGACCTCGCACCATGGTGCTGTATTTTGCTTGTCGTGGAGCAGAGCGACCTCGCACCATGGTGCTGTATTTTGCTTGTCGTGGAGCAGAGCGACCTCGCACCATGGACCTCGTATCGCCACAAACTCACAGATAAACTAACACTGATCTCCTCCATGGCTCGAGTGAATGATGGCTCCATTGCACGCGCTATAAAGACATCAAATAAACCCAATTGATTGGGAAAGACAATGGGCCACAAATCACTTGGCCAACACGTGCCTATCTATTACAATCTACGTTTTGATGGGACGGCTTTGGAGAACAATGTTAAGAGAGTGTTTACGTACAGAATAATACAGACGACTGTTGGGGCTACAGAACTAAAATTGTTATTAATTTAAAATTCGAAATACGCAATTTCGTTTACTTGTAAGAAATATTTTTCCAGTTATTTTGATTTATTGTAGCAACCAAATTATTGAACTTACTTTGATAAAAAGTCTATGGGACCATAGTATTTTATGATTTTTATAATTGAATTTTTTTTTTCAATCTAAAGTGAATATGCACTTCTCAAAATAATATAATTAATGTTTAACATTAGCTTATATGTAGATACTTATTGTAATTTAGTGACGATAGACCCAAATTGTAGCGCCAAATTGTTCTATTTTGATGCACTATTGCAAAGACAATAAATTAATTATATTCTTTCTATTCTATCATCTAGTCCAAACTAAGGATAGCTTGTAAGATGGGAACTAGATAACTGATAAAATACTTATACAGTACATTTTTTTGGGAAATATTAACACCCAGAGACTGAACATTTATGTGCGTTACACAAATGCTTGTCCTGAGTGAGAGTCGTACCCTCGACCTACAGCGCAGAAGGCAGACCTACTACCAACTGAGCTATGAGGTCAGTCAGGTTATTTTAAAAATGACGCGTCATCAATACGGAATTAAAATTATTGTCTCAAATATACGTTTGATCCTGCTCTTTATAATAAAAGAGTAATATAATTATACCGTGGGCGATTTAGGTGAATACATAAATCAAAGCCGACAGACGGACAGACGGACGGACGCTGTAAATCTATACGGATGTGAATCACTCACCGATCTGTGTAAATGCGATCTGAGTTATTTCACAATTAAGTGTTATTCTGGTTCATTCTCGAAGGAATCTTCTAGTGGTGTAGTGCTTTTAGCGTGTCTTGTCATGTTACGTAGGAGAACTAGAACTTGAAAAATTATGGGTTTATGTTGGTTTATTGACCATTACTAAATTGAGCGCGTCTTTTTAGGAGAGGTATTTTTTTCATTTTCAGAGTCAAAGGCAAAGTCAAAAATACATTTACATTAAAATCTATAAAGGTGTGTAGGAAACGTAGCTTTTATTATTTTAGCTTCTTGATTTTATTACTAAGTTTGGTGGTTGTAAAAACTGTAACACTCCATGGGGAAGAATATACAAAATACAGCTCAACGACTTGGGTCCTCCCCGACCCAAATATGAAAAGAACCTAGTCGCATCCCGTTGCGTCCGTCACCCGAAAGGAGAAGTAATGTACAAGCGCCTGTGATTTCCCCGGGACGCACACCTGTCCACTGGAACACAGCAATACGAGTGCACCGCTGCTTAGCGGCAGATTACTAGGTCTAGGACAATTCAGCAGAAGTAATTATGTGTTATTCACCTTACTTGTTAATTTCGCACTACCAGGGTACGTGTAGGTATCATAGTTCATAAGATACCACCATGAACCTGGTGACAGACAGGCAGACAGACGGACAGCGGAGTCTTAGTAATAGGTTCCCGTTTTACCCATTGGGTGCGGAACCCTAAAAAAATACTCACTTACAGACACGAGCGAAATGTGCACTCCTAATTTTTTTTTAAACGGGATTTTCTCTTAAAATTCCTTCCTTCCGTGTAAATGCGGAACATTAATCTTGTTAGCAATCTAGCCTCGGTTCAGAATAAGGCTGTGTCTCCCGCGTGTGGCCCCGTCCCACCGATAATGCTGCAGCACATCAAACATAGCTTTACTACAGGTTGTCATAGGCACCCGACAGAGCCATGTAGGTAGATCACATTTTACTGTTCGCTTTATACGTGTTTTATATAACATTTATTGTTCGACCGCGAGTTTCATCTAAATCAGCATTGTTTCGAAATTAAACTGCGCGGAATAACATTTTTGGAGAAGGAACGAAGGATTTCCGGTTTTTTTATAGTAGTAGTGGTCGCTTATCTTAGTTACTACAGGACTTATTGTACTACATGTCACAGGAGTAATTGATTCCTCAAGTATTTTATGAGGAAAGAAATTTACTTTGTGCATTATAGATACAAATGAAAATAATTGTTTTTTTTTGTTGATCTTAAAACTCAACAGTACTTAATAATAATAAGCAGCAGATTTGTAGTACTGACAGAAGGAAAACACAACGAGGAAACTCAATTTGAAGGCTTATATTCGACGTGCTGGACTGTTTACAAGAAATATTTACATACTTATTGCAATCAAATTGATTTAAATTATTAAGTTTCATGTCAAATCGATACATTTCACTTATATTATACGCCTGCTCCACAAATAAAGTGATTCAAACAAAAGATACGTGACTGATGTCATACTATCGGCGCTACAAGTGATTTCTATGATTTTTTATGATTATAAGTTTTTTTTTAATGAAAGAGCTTCAATCTGCTTACGTTCGCACTGTTGGACCCATAGCAGCACACATAGTCTAGCTACATCACTCTGTAATGTAAGCCTTGACAAATCTATTCGGCTTTATGTTTCGATGTTCTCGTAAATATAAAATGGCCCATTTCACCTCGCGGTGATTTTGAAGTATCATTTTAATTTTATTAGCAACTATTAAAAGTACGACTATAACATATTTGGCCGCGTTTCTTTGTCATTTCCGTCTGAATATATTCGTGTAGGTGTTCGTGATAATAAACTTAATGTTTTGATAAGAATTATTTAGTTTTGTGCGAGTGTGTGTGTACAGTGATTAAGAACCGCTCGCCCACTGCGACCCAAAACTCAGAATTTGCAGTTTTTAGAAACTTTTTATGGAATTAATTTCCTCATTTTAGATATGACTAAAGTGACGGGACGGTCTGTCGTCCCAAATGATGTTAAGTGGTTGCCACCGCCCACAAACAACAAAAATATATAAAAATATAGGGGAAGACGCCCTGTGGTGTTACTCGCGGTTTTCCGGGATCAAAAGTAGCTTATGTGTTAATCCAGGATATAAGCTATCCTGGTACCGAATTTTAACTAAATCCGTTAAGTCGTTTAAGCGTGAAGTAGTAATAAACATACACACATATAAATACAAACTTTTGCCTTAATAGGTGTGATATTTTTACTATAATCTGCAAATTGAACACTGATGATCCTGTTATTATACTATCAAAACTGCAAACCACAATATCATCAATCCATAATTTTCCGAGCCGATTACAATCAATCACAGTACAGAGATATTAAAAATAAAATTTAGACCTTGAAATTTAGAAAATTTATTTCCTGCACCTTTATTTCCGTTGACTTGTCAAAAGAGTTGAAATGTCCATCCATCCATCCTTACATAGAATAAAACAAAGTCACTCCTGCTGTTTGTTAGATCTTATAAACTACGCAACGTGTTTTAATTTAATTTCAGCAATAGATAGAGTCATTCAAGGGGAAGGTTTATATGTAGTAACATGAATATTATAGTAGAGAAAAGCTGAGTACCCGTGCGAAGCCTGGGCGGGTCGCTAGTAATTAGTATAAATTAGTATAAACTAATACTAATTTATACTAATTACTAGCGACCGGCCCCGGCTTCATATATACCGTACTAGCTGCGCCCCGCGGTTTCACCCGCATAGTTCCCGTTCCCGTGGAGAATACGGGGATAAATTGATTTTATTTTTTTCGTTAATTTTCCAATGTTAATTTTCCAATCGGTCCAGCCGTTCTCGAGTTATAAGTGTTGTAACAAACACGACTTCTTTTATATATATAGATTTTATAGAAACCTCAAAAATTGTAGCCTATATGTTATTCTGATGTATAAGCTATATTGTGGTAAAGTTTCATTCAAATCCATTCAGTAGTTTTTACGTGAAAGAGTAACAAACATCCATACATCCATACATCCATACATCCATACTTACAAACTTTCGCCTTTATAATAGTAGTGGGATTATATATCGTATTATAGTATATACTAGTATAGAGTCGCTATAAATTAGTAGGTACCTACGAGATCGCGCGTTCTTATTACTAATATAAAACCTGTTCAAACCCTATCCGACCCTACAACGGGAAACAGAACATCCAGAAATCTTTCAATTCCGTATTATAATAATAACAAATTACGTACTGACCGACAAGTAGACGGATCATTTATACATTTAAATGACAACTTTCCGTACCCCTTACCTGAGGGTAAACAAACAAATAATTAAATTTCACCCCCACTACATATGTCAGCCGATAATCCAATAACAGAGCACGCGCTCGGAAAACATGTTCCAATCTCCGCAGGCTCACCTTCCTCACAAAGTAGGTAACACATTATAAATCAGCGCGAATTAGCACGAGCACCCGCTTGTAGGGGTGGGCGGCGCCCTAGGGGTGGCCGGCGGCCGGAGACCAGCCGAGAAAGTACTGCCAGCGTGGGCGTTGTCAGTACTTTCTCCGATGCGATTGATTAGCGCCTGTAATACGAAGCTTGCTTAAATGGTAAAGATCATCTTTTTTTATATGACTATAGTGACGGGGCGAGCGAACGGCCCACCTGGTGTTAAGTGGTTACCTCCGCCCATAAACAACCAAAATATAACTCAGGTCTTTCCATACTAAAGTATGAGAAGACCCAAGTCTTCTCGTGGTGCGCCCGTCACTCTGAGACGGGGATGTTACGTCTCAAGTGTTTGTAATTACACCGGCACCCACACCCTTCCGGAACACAGAACCGCGAGTGCGCCACTGCTTGGCGGTGGATTACCAGGTGTGGAGGCAGTAACTATCTGGACGAACTTGGCACAAGTTCTACTGCTACTTTGGGTCGCTGCTCGCACCACCCGGGGGCACGTGTGGAGACTGAGGGTACTCACCTACGGATGCGAGCAACATTCTCCTCCAAAATATAATTTAAGCATCTTTCCGCTCGGTCAGTACTTGGATGGGTGACCATTTGAACTGAGCGCTTTCGTGCTTCGGGCATGTTAATATATCGTTCCCGGCTGTACTAGTCATTAAGCAACGTTGAAGGCCTTCGCAAACTCCGACATCAGTGATGGCCACTGACGTTGCATCACGTACTGACTGGGTACGTAGATCATATAATATTGTTATGTTAAAAGACGGTTGCCAACAACTCGGTCCTAAATAAAATTACCAACTCTCTCCCCCCCCCCTTCCCCACTTTAAAATGGAGTCATAAATAAAAGGTAGACGCACCTTATCGTTGAAACCTCAGAAAGAACTCTATCTTTCTCTTTCTACGGAAGGCACACGGGGTGGAAAGTCAGGTGGCATGCTGCCGCGAAACATCTGAACGCGCTTGTCGATAAACCTGCGTTTATTTTAACCGACTTTAAAAAGGAGGAGGTTATTATTCGTATGTTTTGTTTTCTTTTGTATGTTCACCGATGTCTCCACCATTTATCAATCGATTTGGAAAGAAAAATCATTTGATAGGATATGCTTTCAGATGGGTCGCAGAGAATTAATTGTCTTAAATGTTGTTTTATAGCTAAAGAATACGTGACTGATATTTTACCATAATGTTAGTTATGTAAAACTGATATTAAACGAATAAATAAAATTATATGTTATATCTTTGTTTGAAATCCGCTTGGTACATTTTCCCGGTCAACGTTCATCTACTTTCATATGAGTTCAATTTTATTTTTGAAGACTTTTAACCAATTCTTAGATTATTCTCTGATCATCCCCCGTTTTTATTTTAAATAAAAAAACAAATAACGAGGCGTTGCGCCGTCTTCCCACGCCATCTTCAAGAGCCATTCAATAAAACTGTTTTACATTTATAGCTACAAGCACTACAAGATTCCCTCGCACATTGCATAGTGAACTAACCGTCTTGAATGTAAGGTGGCTTTTCGTGTGCAGGGGTCCGTTGCCATGGCAACGGGAGGCGCGTCGCGATTTTTGCTCAAACACCTCCTCACGTCTCGATAGGTACTATCGATAAGGGATGCTATGTATCGGATTCAGAGGTACATTGGGGGTTTAAATTGAACTGCGCGGGGGTGAGGGTGTAAAAATGTTGCCACTTTGTCGTTTTACAATGCGACATAGCCGGTATATTTCATAGTTTGAGAAAATTTCATGTAACTGTCACGACATTGCTTGCTTTCGAAGATTCTTTTCATGACGTAAATAATTGCATAGTTTATAATTGCATAAAATTCTGCGCAACTTTCTTAATTTTTCTTATATAAGAACCTTTTCATGACAATAACAAACACAACAAAAAATAATTAGCAAAATTGGTCCAGTCATTCATGTTTGATGCCGTGACCAGGGAAACAGGGATTCATGTTTATGTATTGAGATGTACATAATGATTTGTACTTATATAAGGCTCATCTGTGTGACCATGACGGCACGTAGGTAAGTGGGTTGGAAGGCTTGCATCCGATTTAGGGATTCCAATTTCGATCCCGGCCCGGGATATCTTTGTGTGCATGAAGATTGTTCTCGGATCTTGGGTGTGTGCGTTGTGTGTTGTATGTGTGCATGCATGCCAATATTTGGTTTCTTATTTGGTTCCTTAATCAATTCGTTATCTTGATAACGGCTCGTGCAACAACTTCGAAATATCGGGTGGTTTCTAATAACTAAATAATGTTTAACCACAGTATCTGTAGGCAACGGTAGGTTTATGAGACGTATCATCCCCGTCTCGGGTGATGGACGCAGCGGGATGAATGCGACTCAGTAAAGATTTGGATCTCATACTGAGTCGCACGCATTACTGTTGTCATGGGCGAGGGTCGCCACTTACCATCAGGTGGGCCCTCAGCTCGTTCCGTCACACATTCACATAAAAAAAAGGTACAAGCCTCTTGTAGGTACATCACACGCACATAGGCGTGCTTCGGATAAGAGTAAGGAAATTAGTGTACGGCGGTAAATATTCAACTAACAGGTAACGAAAGACCAAAATGCTGGCTTTTATTTTGGTCAGAGGATTAGCATTGCCATCCAGCGTGGCAATACTGCAATAGCATTTTGAGCACTGGATTGATGGTAAGTGGCGACCCCCGCCCATGACAACAGTAATGCGACTCAGTATAAGATTTGGAACTTAAACTTTCATCCTGCTGCGTCCAACACCCGAGACGGGGATGATACGTGTCATGTGCATGTTATTTCACCGGTAGCCACATCCTTCCACCGGAACACAGTAATGCAACCACTAATGTTTCGCGGCAGATTCCAGGTGTGGTGGAAGTACCTCTCCGGACGAACTTGGCACAAGTTTACCGCTACTATATATTATAAAGTTTTAGTAAGGGTTTGTGAAATAAAATAAATGTTAATAATGTTTTGACTAACTGTTTATTTCAACCACTTGGCCGTCCACGCGCAAAGTCACAGTATGGCCCACGTGTTAAATATTCTTCACTTCATTTAAATGTAATATATGTATATGGGTCGATAAGCAGATAACTGTATTTCTATGTATTTTGTGCAATTACAAGCATTTTTTGTAAGTCCCGAAAGCTCTTCTTTATGTAATCTTAATTATTTTTTAATTATTAATTCTGGCGTGTTTATACAGATTCTTTCAAAAACAAGTAGATGCTAATATTACAACTTAAGTATTTCATTTAAATATTTCCAGTTTTAAAAAGATTTTTATCTAAATTAAATCAATCAGGTATCTACTTCTGTTTTAATTGACTTCGTGAAATTATTATAATATTTTAAAAGGTAATTGCTTTTTTCTGTGTGTTTCTGTCTTTCAAATTAAAATCTCATAATTGATAATGTATTAAATATTGTCATCTACTTGGTTCACATTCAGGACATCTTTGCGTGGTCACAACTAGTAGTACTATAATTACAATAGTTAAATTCGTTTAAATATTTATTTACACTTAAAATTTACATATAACATATTGCTTTGCGCATCTAGCGTCAACTTTAAAATACTTTCGTGAAATCTTATCTTAGGCATTTTATATTTACATATAATCATATAATTAATATGAATTAACACTTTTAAACAGATGAACTATCACGTTGTGTGGAAATATTAGAAGTCGAATTGTCAGTAATCAAATAATGTAAAAAAATCTAGTTCTTTACTTTTCGATTTAAAGTCAACTGAATTCTTGCAGAGAAATCTCCTTTTAAGCATTTTCTGCAGTCAGTTCAATGATTAACCTAAATGAGACTTCTGAGATGTTGAGAACAGACTTTACGTACAAAAAGCAAGAGAACAAACATTGGCACCAGAGGGTTTTAAGTTCACAACATTACATCTAGCAATAATCATGTAAAATCTAAATAAATTACTTATCCATAATACAATATTTACATCCTAAAATCACAAACTTAGAAATGATAGTACGCAAAGTTTATCGGCTGATCACTCTGATCATTTTGATCGGCACTGTTCAAGTCGTGTGGATCGGAGCTGGCGTGGCCGCGGCCGCCGGTGTCCGCCAGCTGGCGGTCGGCCGGCCCGCCCTGATCGTTCCTGAGCTGCCAGTTGGACAGGTCAAATGGCACATCGTTGGTTTCCTTACAAAAAGTCCTCGGCACTACATATTCGGGACAAACACTGTAGTACGAGCTGTCGTATCGATCGTTTTGATTGAATTTAAAGTCATTACGTGAACCGAAACCGTATTTTTGTCTATCGAAAGTCTTGTCCTCGAAGTCGTCGCTTCGGGTGCTGGCACTGTTCACATCGTTATGTTCGGATTCTACATCGAGTTCTTTAGTTTTGACGTCACTATCACTGGCGCAGGCGTCGAATCGGTCGCGTGGATCGTACTGATCGCGCTGATCGTACTGATCCGGCTGATCGTAGTGATCCCGCTGATCGAACGGATGGTGTTTGCCTGCGGCCGTGGGCAGGGATCACTGCCGGTGGTGGGGGAGCTGGTGGTGGGGGAGGTGCTGGTGGTGGAGGTCCAGCCGGGGCCGCTTGGCGTCGTCGTCGTCGGAGCACGGATCATTGTCGTGCGGCTCCTGGTCGTCGCACTCCTCGCCCAGCTCCTCCTGCTTGCGTTTGGCGGTCGCCATTTCTGCGGCGTGCTTTTTCCGCCATTTTGTTCTTCTGTTTTGGAACCAGACCTGTTGGCGAAAATTATGTTGTTATCTGACGATAAATATTATTTGTAGTGCACAAAATTAAAGAAAAAATTATTAGGTATATTTTGTTTGTTAGTAAAATTGTATAATATTTAAACTTAATACTAAGAAATCATCACAGGATATTTGTGTTTGCTAAGTCTTGGCCGGAGCGACGCGTAAAATTTTACTTGTTAGGTTTCAAAATATTAAACCTCTGTTGATTTATTAATTGCCATAAAGAGAGGTAAATATTCATGAAAGCGTCACTATCAGATCAAGTAAAAATTATAATACTGTCTCATATGCAAGAAGGCAACCAAAATGTTCACTTTACCTATTGTTTTTTTTAATGAATATTCATATTATTTAATTAATATCTTGATAACAAAAATACAAATATTTCCCTCATTAGTAAGCGTTTCCTTAGTACAAATTCACTCGCATTTCCAAAAGAAAATCACACAAAGTAGCAAGAAGTTAAACACCCGAGCTCACAGACCGGCCAAGACTTAAAATCTGTGAAAACACGAAAATGCGAAATACATCCACAAATTTTCGAGTTAGTAGAACAAACCAAATATAAAGAGGAGGCAAACACGAGTCACGTGGACCTAATCGCCGCGGCCGACATAATAATGTCTCATTAAACACCGCCTTAAAGTCGCAACGCAAACTTAGCTTCCTCTCCCTCTCACCCGCCGCACGACCCGATGCCAGATAGGGAGGGTGATAGTAGCCATGTTCTCGGTAATTAAGGGTCGTTTTGCAAATTACACGGTACTTAACCACCCATATAACGCTCATTAATCAAAGAGTACACTGTCTGCCTTCTCTGTTGTTCTTGAGGATGTCGCGTGCGTCTGTCCCTCTCGCCCGGGTGGTCGGAAGGTAGACAGGAGAGTTTAATTAGGTCATAAATACATTTTCGTGATTAGGCGGCTGGCTGGTAGATCGGTTGCCAGATGTCGAACTTATTATAAAGGTATCTCGAACGGTCACATTAGGTTTGTCGGGATCGTTATTGTAATGAGTCGGATTATAATTTGTATCAAGGTCATAGTTTCTGTACTGGCTTAGTGATCTAGTACTGAAACCTGGCGTTAGGAAGCCTTTCTACGGTCAGGTTTCTGGATTGATCCCTGTCTGGGTCATGACCTTGATGTTTGGTTTCGGGACTGGGATTGTGTTCGTGAAGGTTTTTTTATGTTAATAAGTGATGTAATGAGCTGAGGGCCCACCTGGTGGTAAGTGGCGACCCCCGCCCATGACAACAGTAATGCGACTCAGTATAATATTTGCATCTTACACTGATTCGCATTCGTCCTGCTGCGTCCATCACCCGAGATGGGGATGATACGTCTCATGCCTGTGATTTCACCGGCACTCGCACCCTTCTACCGGAACACAGTAATGCGAACACTACTGCTTTTCGGCAGATTCCAGGTTTGGTGGCAGTACCACTCCGGCAGAATTTTTTTTGAAAACAAAGCATTCTTGAAAATTCATTTTTTTTTTAATTATTGAAATGAATACGGGTCTATTTCTCCCAAGAAATTAGTGCGGATATATTCTATAAAGAAATCCTCAACATTATTAAACAATTGACGCAAATCGTGTAATAAAAACCATACAGCTGAATTCAGTACCTCCTTAATCGGAGCCGGTTAAAAACTTGATTTAAACTTAACCTCGGTCAGTTTTAAGTAAGTTAACTTAATATAGTTCTTCATAGCGTAAGTTCCCGAGGTAATCAACTGAACCACTGAACCCAAAACTTCCTATTCAGATATTTTATGAAGCAATTGTGGGCTAATGGAGCCACTCAGAAGGCTTTATAGTGTCGCTACAACGTTACAAGCCGTTATTGAACATTAAAACGGGGGTAGGGGTGTATACGCTACCTAACATGAGATTTCTGGCTGAAATCCACCAGTTAATTAATTGTTTTCCCATTCGAGAAGCTAACCAAATTTTGGAAGGTACAATAAATACTTAAATTTATTTACATTTAATTGTTAGGAATGATTGAAATGTCAATTTGAATAACCAATATGGAATTGTTATAATAGTATTAGTATTGATTACAAACTAGTCAAAACAGTTTTCAACTCCGCTTACCGTTCCATCTACGTATGAAATACCTTTTTCTAGAAGCAGTTTCACCTGCTCTCATATTTAATTAAAACTATTATCTAATTAAAACTAATATATATAACCGACGGAGGTGAAGTCTCAGCTGTTTGACCTCATTGAAAACTGAATAGTTCAGCATACTACTGAGCTGAAATTTCTGTGAATGACGATTCTGGGATGCACAGGAAATGAGATATTTTTATATTAATTATTTTAGTATATTTCCTACTTTGTCATTAATTGCAAATAAAAAACTATTCTATTCTATTGTTCTATTGTATTCAGCCGTTAAAAGGTCAACATGAGACTTTGGGAAATGATTGACAGAACTTGTGTCAGTTACTAAAAAATGCTTTACCTTTTCTGGATAAAGGGCCATATGAAATCTAAAAAATCCAGGGGGAACACTAGATGTGGCGGCAGTACTTTTCCAGACGAACCTTAGTTCTACTGTGGTTGCACCACCCGGGGTGAGTAGTAAGTAGTTTGAGGGTACTTTTTGTGATTTCAATAAAGGTTTTTTTTCTGTCTTTCTTGGTTCTTTCTTTACTTACCCGCGGACAAGAGTAACATAGACGCCCCAGAAATTAGCAATAGATCTTAACGCTGAGTTTAGCATGTTTATTGACATTGCTAATATCAATTAAACTTTGTATAGATACGATAACACACAATTGTTAGTTAATTAATTATCTCGGACAAACTTTGTCGCTGGCAACATTATCAAATGATCATTGTTTTGTATAATTAATTACTGATAGTAATCAAGTGGTAATTTGTGTACAAATTGAACAGATTTTTATCTCTGTTTAGAATGCTAGTTAGTGTATTGTGCTGAAAATTAACTAAATTCATAAAGTTGTTAATAATTTCGAAGTAAATGATTACAAATTTCTTTCATTATAAAAACATTAGCTCATTAGCTTCGCTTGCGTTAATGTAGATTTTTCCTAAATGAAAATATTGCTAAGTATTGATAAGCACCCCCAGTACAGGTATGGATGGTTCGAGGCTAATATATCCGTGAATACATGCTAATTATAGCTCTACCTATAGACAAAAATCCTTTACAAATCGGATATATAGACAGACTTTAAATGGTTTAATATCGTGGTTCCTCTACCATTTGGGCACGGAATCCTTAAAGATCACATTTCCGAGATGCTACATGAGAAAGGAAAATACTTTTTCCATCTTCAGCCTAATATACTTTTACGACAAAACTACATAAAAATCCTAGTCGATACATCGTGCATCGTTGGGACTATAAAAAATGCGAACAAACAACAAACACAAAGCACTCACGCACACATACACAACACAATAGTAATTTATTCGCATTATTATTGGTCCATTTGTTTTTATTATGGAAAACTTGATGGCCGGAAGAATGGGGATTATGAGTTTGACGTTTCATTCTGCGTAATACGATACAACGGGAGATGTACTACCTACTGAACGAATAGTCGACACACGCTCACAGTTTTGTACGAAAAATATGAATAACCCTTTGTGGAAGAGGAGGAAGTAGATTACGGTTGTTCAGGTCGAAGACAGTCGAGCACGTAAATGTGTGGTAAATGTGATTATATATATAAAAATGGTGGTTGAGGACGCGTGTGCCTACAAGGCATCTGGTTTGCGCATTCTGAAGATATATAATGGTCAAATGGTGGTTGAGATCGAGTGTGAATGGCAACTGCTTGGCGGCAGTGCCTACCTCTCCGGACGAACTTGACACATGTAGGGATTCTAAAGTTGATCTCGTACGGACGCAGGCACAGTATGTACCTACATGTATGATATATTATAAATAACAAATGAGTATGAGTTTATATATAAAATACAATACTGGAACTTTTGGCGCGCAAGTTCAAAGAAAAACACTAGGAAGTGTATAAAAGTATATTATAATATTATTTATGTTATTAAAGTGTTGATGCGAAAAGACGGCCCACCGGATGTTAGGTAGTTACCGCCGCTCATAAATAACAAAAATACGACTCGGTTCTTACCCTACTAAGAGAAGACCCAAGTCGCATCGCGTTGCGCCCGTCACTTTGATGTTACGCAAGTAATTTTATGGTAATTCTATTAAATAATAATTTAATAAGGTAATTCTAATAAATAGGAATATAATAAGGTAATTCAGCTATACAATAAAGGAATATGTATGTTATTTCATAAAAGTAACCTTTTGTGTTGCGTAAATTCATCAAAATAAAACGCACAGATCATATAAATCTTGCGTCTTGGTATGATAAAAGTTAAGTGACACATTTCAATGTAGATACCATTGAAACTGCACAAACATTATTATAAATAATGCTTCGTCCATTGTTCCCCATATAACATCGACATTGAAAACCAGTCCAAACATTGACAAACACGTTCAAGAGTGATTCAGAAGACGCCATAATAATACTTATAATAAAAATATTATTTTCGTTCTGTGCTCCCTATTCAATTACTTAAGTGCCCGAAACCGCGGGACATACACCTGTCTCGCTTCAACTCATGTCCTTATGATTATAGACGTCTCGTTTACGCAGAGGGTCGGGTCGGGTAATTATGTGTAACTATTATTTTTCACAGGAGTGTAATGGCTTGATTGAGATGCGCTTTCGGTCGGCAGTCGGCCATGTTGCTTCAGGTATGGCGGATATCCGGTTCAACATGGCGGTATCCGGTTAAAATTGAATCAATATTAATTTGTAATTTAAAGGAAATCTCACTGTAAACCCCGCTCGATTAAAAATAAAGGTGTTTAAACACCCTTACGTTATGACTGATTGTCTTAAATTTATAGATAGACGTTTAAATACCTCATGCACTACATTTTGTATGTAGCAGGTGGCATGGACAAATACAGAAACACAAGACAAACATGCAAGACCCGAGCATCTCACAAAGCACGAAGCTCCAATAGATAAATGTAAATAAATGAATTGTAAATAAATTGTAAATAAATGAAATAAAATGAACAAATGAACCGAAACAGATAGTTGTCAGTTGTCATCCAACTAAACGAAATTGCGTATGTTGCTACTTTGCTTTCAATGTATTGAAGTCGGTTTTTTATAAATTTTTAAATACTATTATTTATACTTACAATTCATTTTTGAAAAATTACATTTTTGTTCTTTATAAGTAGCCTCTAAGATAATGTTTTTTTTTTTTTAATTTTTATGTTTAAATAAAGAAATGATTGAAATTTTAAATCATTTACTTGTTTTAAGTTTATAGTTTGAGTATTGCAGGTCGCGGGTTCGTGCGACAAAAAATCGTCGTCGCTTGGTCGCGTGGTCGCGTGGTCGCGTGATCAGGCGGTGGAGGGTGGTATGTCGTCTCCTGCAGGTAATTAAATAGAATGAGTTGGATAACGGCTTTATTAAGTTTTATGGGGCTGTTCGCCTAATGTATGAGCAGCTACTTCTGAGGAGAACTAATTGTAACTTACTCGGGAGTATCAACTGCATAGTAATTGTCTATAAGTGTGAGTTAGTTACAACTTATAAAATAAGGAGCAATTTTGATGTATCTTTATCCATGGAAAAATTTCAAAGGATTAAATAATATTAGTCTGTTTATTTAATGTTTTATATCAGCCACTTGTTTTACTACGTTTTCATTTTCGGTTTCACTCCATAAAGATGCAACATGGTATGGAAATCATTACAACAAAAAATCAGAAAACTAGACTTTTCACTAAATGGGATTTGGTTCCCGTGACAGGTTATAGCCCACTAAGAAAGTAGGTTTGTGTCCCTACGGTGGGGCAAGCTAGCTGCATCCCGAAGTGTTATTACCCGTGTTACCCGTGGTTTTCCGGGATCAAAAGTAGCCTAGATGTTAATCCAAATGTCAAATATAAGCTATCCTCGTACCAAATTTCATCCAAATCCGTTGAGCCGTTTGAGCGTGAAGGAGTAATAAACACATATTATCCACATGCATATAAACTTTCCTTTATAAAATTAGTGTTGGCTGCGGTTGACCATCCCACGGGAATACTTCAAAATTTCGGGATAAAAAGTAGCCTATTTGTCGAAGATATGAGCTACCTTTTTAAAAAATGTCATCCAAATCCGGTAAGCTGTTTAGACGTGAAGAAATAACAAACATACACACATACATACAAAACTTCGCCTTTATAATATTAGTGTGATTTACATAATATCAATAAGTTTAGCGCAATACGGAGCTGTCAGTACGGCGAGATGAATAGGCTCCGCACGCGCGTGACGCGCACCTTAACACCGAGGCATAACTAACGATATAATATCTCATTCAAATTCAGAAGGTTATTTGAAAGTTTGGACGTTTCAAACGAAAGTTTCACTGGAACAAGCTTATTTGGAAAGCGATAAGTTAAATTAATCACGTCTGAGTGAGTTAACATTTGTAAGTGGTATTTACAGAAGAACATAACTATTCTATTTTATGACTGGGAAAGAACTGTATTAGTTTTTATCTTTCCGGTATTTCTTGTACCATATCCATATTACGATAGCAATATGTTATCAGTATGGTATGGTTTGACAGGATAACAAAGTTAAAATAATCTTCATAGATGAAAACGAATGAATCCCAAGCCAGCCATTTTTTGTGTCCAATAAGATATTTTGCGTCGTTCTTACGATTAAACAATACGAAGATTTGGAACAAATAGTTATTATATTACGTAAAAATATATCCCGCAGTTATTCAGTGAAAGGGGTAGTTTACCAGCTATTAATTTTGGCCTGATTAGTAACTTTCACCAATATTATTACGTACATTAATTGTAAAATAAATAGACGCGGCCGTTATTTTACGTGAATACGTGTATGTTATGAGTCAGGAATTCTTTGATCCTCTAGTTATTGAGTGGTGTAATTAAATGTTGGATGTAGCTGCAGCATCTATCCCCCAATTTTTATAATTATTTTTCTGAATTGCTTACAGTTATGGAAGCATAAGAGTCACGTAAGAAATATTTGCGACAAAAGCAAATCCCTTTCCTAACACATCTCGCTAGCATACCAGGTTTACTGGAAGAAAACTCTTTTCAGGCTTAAGTTTGCCTATTTCATGGTTGTGTTAATCATTTAAGGTGTACAATAAATAATTAAGAATCCCTATCTGAAAAAAGGTTTTATAACGAGAAAAATAGCAATTATTTGGCGATGAAAACGAGACCATTTGAAGTAAAACACAGAAGATCCGTTTCCGTACCTGCGCCAACAAGGGCAATCGCTAAATCTCGCAGCATCATTAGCGCGCGTCAAGTCATTTGTCACGCGACTTATCGCACCCTTTCCGAATCGCGGCGATTGGTCTCGCCGTGTGGACGGGGCCTAATGACCGACATTTTCGCTTATTGGTTTAATTTATTGTGTTGTTTCATGGGTAATGATGTTAGTATTGTTAAATTGTCCCGGCTATTCTAGTCGATAAACTGTCCCCAAACCCAAACCTCACAATAATTCGAAATACTAGGTTTTTATCACAATGCAATATAATGAATATAATTATAACTATTATACTTATTTAAAAAATAAATTACGTATAACAACTTATGTAGTCAGAATTTTAAGACCGATCATTGTGGTCGCTCGGCGTATATAATTCACACGTACCCAATCTACCACGCCGCATACAAAACAAGTTCAAACATCCACACACGGGAAGCTACCAATGGTTACCTCATTAGGGACAGGCGTTGTTATTAATAAAGAAATGGTTATTGATAATCTGCCGCTTCAGTTGAGCCATTGGTGCTGGTGGGAGCTTTGTTGGCTAATGAAGAGGAATCGTGCTGGTGCGTGGGACAAGCGAAGGAGGGCTACATTAAAAAAATTGGTTGTCTGTAAAGTCGGTTTACGGACATTAATTTTACGTGATAACAGTTCCCGAGGAGGTTGTGTGCTGCCTCTCTCTCTTTGCACGCTCGGCTCAGGCAGAACGTGAGTCATGATTTTTCGTGCAGCCGGCGTTCATCGATTTATAAGACGTTATCACGTCAATAAATTACAGGCACTTGAAGCGTACCATCTCCGTTTCTGGGTAACGGGTGCCAGACAATGCGACTTGGGTTTTCATGCTCATGCTTCATCAACTTCATGCTCACTACACAAAGTGTGCTGGAATCGAACCCGGGACCCCTCTCTTCGAAGGCAGGGCTACTACCAACTAAGCCACGGAGCCGTAAGCCACGGAGTATGTATATCTAATGAGTACAGTCCGCTACCTCTTACAGCTTGAGCAACTCCTTGAGCGTTCTTTGTGAGCGGTCCACAGGTAATTACATCTCATGATGGTACCATCAAAATACCATTACAGGTATTGAGTAACATGTTAGAGACGCCATTGGATGAACAGGAGCCAGTTTATGTACCTGGTTTATGTTATGGTTTTCCCGGATCAAAAGTGCCCTGGTGTTAATCCAGGATATAAGCTATCCTGGTAACAAATTTCATCCAAATCCGTTGAGACGTTTGAGCGTGAAGGTCTAATAAACATACACACACACATACAAACTTTCGCCTTTATAATATAAGTTTGATTTAAATTTCTAATTTAATCTGATTTCTATGCTTTAAATACCTAATTGAAGTTCAGAAATAAAATATTATAATGAAAATATCGCCGTATTTTGTAGAATATATAAATTAAAAATTATTTACTGTTTGCCTATTTGATCTTGATTACTGGCACTACTTATTTAATACTTTTTTTAAATACTTTCATATATAACAGTTATCAACACCACACCACACAAGAGTTCTAAGTTCCCACGCAAGTGTTTTTCCACGGTTGGAATCGAAGCCACGACCTCCAGCGTAGAAGGCAGACTGCCAACTGAGCTATGAGACCAGTCATCATTTAATCAGGACAACCTCATTTATACTACAGCATTGTTTTTTTTTTTTTTTTTTTTTTTTTTTTTTTTTATGTGATTGAGTGACGGAACGAGCTGAGGGCCCACCTGATGGTAAGTGGTGACCCTCGCCCATGACAACAGTAATGCGTGCGACTCAGTATGAGAAACAAATCTTTACTGAGTCGCATTCATCCTGCTGCGTCCATCACCCGAGACGGATGATACGTCTCATGCGCATGTGATTTCACCGGCAGCCACACCCTTCCACCGGAACACAGCAATGCAACCACTACTGCTTGGCGGCAGATTCCAGATGTGGTGGCAGTACCTCTCCGGACGAACTTGGCACAAGTTCTACTGCTACTTTTGGTTGCTCCTTTAGCACTACCCAGGGGGTACGTGTAGGGAATCAAAGGGTACACACCTACGGACGCGAGCAACTGGACCCCCCGAAATAGTGTACTAAGGCATTGTAGCATTCTATGACAAACTAGTATAGATATGACATAGAGTTACAAACACCACCTACCTGCCGTATCTATATACGGCATCGGACAATGAAGAATTTGTGGTCGATGGGTAAATTGGTCCGGCCGTGATCGATTGCGCGCTCACACTAATGGATAAAAGAATAAAACTCCCGCAGCCCGCAATGTATGCATTGATATGCAAAAATGTTTTTTGTTTATTGGCCCACGTTAGAATTTATTGGTTTGCATGCTCCGTTTGTGGTCCTTCATTTACTGTCAAAACATTTTTACGGCGGGGCTGATGGAATTTTTGGAGTAATTAAAATAGGGGCCTCGTTCCTGTCTACAAAGGTTTGATTCTCGTCCCGGGAGAAAATTTGCGAGATCAGCATAAAGTTTAGCCTCGACTCGTTGTTTCGTGAAGTGTGACTGTGTGTGACCTTGTCTCCTGCGACACAGGAAATCCTATGTATTAATCCTAAGTGAGATATTGTTTGTTAAAAAATACAATAAACATACCATAATATGAATTATGTTAGTTACTCTTTATTTTATTTTAATTATTTTGTTTTGAACAATATATGAAAAATCTACCTGTTACATTCACCTCTCTCTATCTTTAAAGGTTTGCTGGAAGAGAACTATTTGAAAGCTTGCCTTTGTAGATACTTTACTCTTATAAATTTATGTATTAATTTAATCGCGTACAATAAAGAATAAAAAATAATTATTAAAATAACTTAAATTAAAATAGAAACTGTATTTAGGAGATCAATTGTTAAAGTTGGTAATTAAAACGTTAGGTACCGAGATAACATCTTCGCTAATTAAAAAAGATACCAAACTCAAAACAAAGGGGTTGAAGCTAAGAAAATAAGAAATGTTCATTAACCGCCTCCGCCGTAAATCATAAAAGGATTAGAACGCCTACAAATTCGACGTTATTAAAAAAACTCATTTGCAAATTTGAAAAGACAAAATATATTAAAGCGATAAACTGAATTATCCCCGAGTCTCTGTCGGCCGATGAAAAATCAACCCTTTACTTACACAACGCGGGGGTAAACATTTAATGTAGTTGGCGGGGTGTGCTCCGCTATAAGATTATTGTCTACCTACTAGGATTGGCCGCAATTGCTTCGACTGTATTCTTTGTATTTTAAAAAGATTTAAAATCTACTATACAAGTATACTCGCAGTACATAATAAAACTTTAGTTAAGTTGTGAAACTTTCAAGTATTCAAAGATAGGCTTAAAAGTATAACAAACAAAACTATGCTAGTGATACAACTAGTACTAAACTAGGGCAGTATAGTGCCCACCCTCGGAAACAAAATGATCTAGTAAGCCAACAAAATTTACAAATAAAGTTTTGCAGTACGTGACATGCAGACGTAGTATGGTAAATCTATGATATAAATTTTAAGTGTACATAGTATTATAAAATACTGTATTTCAATACAAACATACAATTTATTTATCCCGAAAACCGCGAAAATTAAAGTCATCGATAAACACTTTGTATGGCATGGTTTTGAGAGAAATACAATACATTATAATACCATAGATAACAAAATTACTGTCACAGCGCGACTGTCTAAAGTACACTTGTATCCAAGTTCTTATTTTAAAACGTTCAGTATTATCTGTGATAATATCGAATTTGAGTCCAAGTTTGCGTTCTAAATTCAAAATCGGAGCAAACTATCACCTCATTCGACAATGGCTCATCATCATTGAATGAATGATTGTTATTCACGGAAATTCATAGTCTGTGGAGAAAATCCTAAATAAGGAATTACGATGACCTGTAACGAATCAATATAGTCTAATTGTCATTTTTATGTGTATATAGTGACGGAACGAGTTGCTCACATGTTGTTAAGTCGTTACCAACGCTCATAAAAAGTAATTCGACTCAAGTCCTCTTTTACCGAAGTATGAGGAAATCCAAGTCGCAACACGTTTCTTTGAGCTTGGAATTTCATTGGTTCCCAAATCTTTGACTACGAATTATCTGATATGGTGGCAGTACTTCCCCGGACGAACCTGGCACAAGTTCTACTGCTGCTTTTGTTGTAATAAAACATACATATTCTTGCATTTACTGAAAATTACATTACAGAGAACTGCATTACCTGCCCAAAGATTTTTAAGTAAAAACTTACAAGTTCTTTAAACACAAAGGAAATCTGGAAAGTTCCCCGATAGAATCACAGAGGGTACTTTACAAAAACCTTACAAGTATTCGAACAAGTCGCACAAATGTACGAGCGGAAACTTTGCAAATTAAGAAAATGTAATTAGTGCCACCCCCGAGACACCCCTGGACATAATTAAGGCGAATCTTGTTGTAATTTTGACATTTAATTTTTTCCCTCCCTCAATAATTAATTTAGAAAAGTACCTTTAAAATTTAATCGGAGCTCTTTTGGTGACAGTATTTTTTTACTTTTTTTCTTTTAGTTAATGAAATGGCTGAGATTTTTGATAGCAGCCCCCGCGGACTCGTTGTTTTTTTATTTTTAACTTTCGCGGTGACTAATGTATTCGGCCTCCGTGCTTATTAAATTGTACGATTCTTTTGCGTAATTAAGAAAGTTTCAAGATGACATTTTGTCTAAAAAAAATAGGTTATATTATATTATTTTCTTTTAGTTGTCTTAGTAACTCCGAAAAATGAGAAAATCGTAAACTGTACCAGCCTGCAAAATATAAATTCAGAGATAAAAAAAATGACTTTTTCTTTATTCTATTTTTCCCTTAGTCTTCGTTACCGTCATTTGAACTGAACGCTTTCGTGCTTTGGAGGGCACGACGGTGTTGGATATATAATACTAATTGACAAGCTATGTCGGAGGGTTTGTGGCAGCTTGAAAACTCCGACACAAGTACTATTCTTACACAAACAATATAAAATAAAATAAAAATTACATATTTTTTAATTTTATAATTCCTGTGTGATTATTTTTTGTTATTATAAGAATAATTGATTGATTTGAAATCGAATATACTGATTCAATACTCTCATTACTTATTTGCGTGTTTATGCTTAGGGGGTTGAATTTCTGCATGAAAATTCTATGAAATGGCTTGAAGGAGTTGAAGGTAAATCCTATCTAATTAAAAAATAAACATCCAGTTACGAAAAAAAGTACATAAATTTTACAATAATAACCTTTTTCTTATGTAACAAAAGTGACGGACAATCTGATAAAAGCCCATCTGACGTTAAGTGGTTACCTTCACCAATAACAACAGCATTACGACTCAGTTAATAAGACTCCTTTGCGACACCTGAGATGGGGATGTTACGTCTCATGCACGAGATGTGTATTTTAACCTCCTTTTTAAGTCGGTTAAAATATAAACATTGTTACACCCTGAAACCCACAAAACTTGTCGAATCATATCAGTTGAATCTTGAAATTTTAAAGTAAGGGCGTGGACACGCGCGCGGAGATCCCGCCTTATCGCCGCGCCGCAAGCCGCCCGCCGCGCCGGCGTCAGGCCGATGTCGTGAAACGCGGCCGTAATGTCACTCCGTGTCACGTGACTCCTCATGTAGGGACCGTGGTGGTGTGAGCTTCCTCTCGTCTCCATTACGGATTTACGTTATGTAAATTTGTTATTAAGATAAGTAATAAATTTGAATTTATTTAAAAAATGTATATTACTCAAACAAATATTATATTTATTGTTATTACTGGTTTATATTTTTTTTATGTAAATTTTAGAAATAGATCTTTGTTAGACGGACAGGACTACTACTAGTAAAAAGTTGTGGTTACGATGTGTAACAAATTCAAAATTGGCACCAATTGATGACTTAAAGCTTATTTTAAGCACGATGTGACAATATTTATTATTTTTTATACTTCATTAGAATGATTATCGTTGTATGAAAATAATATTAAAATATTAGAAGAAGGTCTAAAATATTTGATTTCTCATAAGTTAATTTTGTGAGATCATATCAATAGATGTGACATTTTACATTGTCTTTCATGAGAGGTTGCTACACACCATTGAGTGAGTGCCCGTTCTATAACTTGAAACGGTTAGCCACTCCGCCTGTCTTTTACCGAAAGCATTACAACATTTGACAGTAAACAGCAAGTGTTGTTTACTGTCTGTCTGTTGCCTTAGTCCACAAACTAATAATCTTATTCCAACTTTGCCCGGCAGTGGGATAATAAAACTGATAATAATCATGATAATTATTTTGTATCTATTGAATAATGATGATAAATATTAGGAGTCTATTTATTTTGAAGGGAATTCCGGTGACAAATGCCATGCATCTGTGGCATACAACGGTTTTAAACGCCTCCGATTTGCGCACATTTGCCCTGCGTAATGATGTGGCTGATGTTATCGGCCGCCAGCTCAGATGTCATTTAAATTTAAATTAAGGTATTACCGTTTGGAGCCGCCGCCACCGCCGCCGGACGCGGTGCGCCTTATCGTGTGCACTGAGCCTTAGGGGTGCATTTTAAATCTATGTTTTGGTTGTAATAATTATACAGTTTTAGTTACATTTCGATAGAGATTTACATATTTTGAGATATGTTCGCGAGATGATTACATTTGGAGTTACATTAAATCCTCTGCTTGTGCATACAATGCTGATTGAGGGTTAAAGGAATCCTTAGCAGAATGTGCAGATATACAATAACTGTAATTACAATAACAATATATAATAAAAATAATAAAGAAGTGACAAGTAAGGTACCTATAACAAAAAAAAATAAGTTTTTGCTGTTTGTCTTTTCGTTCCAGGTTATTTCAGAACAACTGGATCAATTCTGACGCGATTTTCAGGGCAGATAGCTGATGTTATAAGGAGTAACTTAGGTTTCTTTTACTTTAGAAAAAGAAAACAGAATTACGGATTTGCGCAAAAAATAATTATAAAAATAATATTCTACCTACGTATAATAATTATTATGCGAACTCGTTAAAGACCATGTATAATGATGGTCCCAGGAAATCCTTCCAGAAGTCATCAGAAGTCAGTCACTACCAACCATAAAAACCAACATAAAAATACCATGTAGAGATACATTAATTCACAAGTCACATTCATCAAATGCAACATTTCCGCGACTCACCGCGGTTAATATATAATACATGAATTAGACAAACGGTCAAACCTACAGTTCTGATTCAAATACATGTAATGGAACAAATACGTGAGTTGCGATACTTTAAATTGTAAAATATCCCTGGAACAAACACTTCAATCACAAGGGTGTCTGTCACCCCGTCACCCCCGGGATAGGAGTAGATCCGATAAGCCGCGCGCATCCGAAACAAATTGAATAAACCGATAAAAAACCGCGATCGAACGCGCAGTATTTCATTCTATC
Organism: Aplocera efformata; assembly: GCA_921293045.1. Taxonomy (NCBI): domain Eukaryota; kingdom Metazoa; phylum Arthropoda; class Insecta; order Lepidoptera; family Geometridae; genus Aplocera; species Aplocera efformata. The sequence goes on from OV121057.1 coordinate 9,908,542, forward strand.
GGCGAGGGAGAGGGCGTGCGGTGACATATTTTTTTTTACGTAAAATTCTAGAAAAATCTAGTTCCATTTTCATTATAAATCCTTGACAGCAATAATATTGTATTCGACATTTTAACTACACTCATAAATTAATTTGTTCTATTTTTAAATTTAAGTTCAAACGACAAATGTCATATTTGCCATTTTTGTTTCCAAAATATTTTTTTTTTACAATGATTTAATAATTGTATTCAAAAACCACTTGAAGAGTGGCAATACACAAGTCGTGTGTAGCCTGGAGAAGAGAAGAAAAAAAAATGAAGTCGGTCTTGTTTCCGCAAAAGTTTTTTCCCATTTCATTTAATTTGGTACGTATATTTTATGTGATGTTTTGTTTTTTCTGATAGCTTCGAGAAAACCATAATACATCAAGATAATATAACAATCTATCTCATTTTCGACCTAAAAAATCACAGCTCAACTGAGTAGTATAATAAAAATGTAAAAGCAACCATTCTAATGAAACCTTTTTGTTGAACTTTAGGTACTCTTTGAGAAGCAGAGCAAAAACGCACTTTAAATTAAAACTCTATCATTATATTGTAAGTTGGCGCCATTTAAAGTTGTCGCCACCGTGGACACAGGCTAACCAATAAAACCCCCAATATCAGTGTTTTATTATTTATCAAGCGTTTAATCCGCGCAATAAATCTCGCGGACAGAAAATGGCGGCGTTTTTTGGCGCGAAAAGATTTGCAGAAAGCAGGAATGAGCGCAGATTAGGGATAAGCTGCCTTTATTAATGGACCCGAGATACACACACGGATAAACCGCAGCTGACTTAGGTAATTTGTTTATGTGACAGATGAGGATTTTGAGACTTTTCAGGTTCCCGTGGCCCAAAGGTGAAATGGAACTCTATTTTTAAGCTTCTGTAGGCAACGTTGTCGTTGTATTCCTTTGAAATGTAACCATTTATCTGCTTGAACATATGTGACACACACTTGCAGCATACTACATATTAAATGTCCTATGCTGTTCTACTGATAAACATAGGCAATGTTTATGTCAATTATATTATTTATACTAGACTAGGTACTATGTATGTGTCAGCAACACATAGTAGTCTAAATAATAAGCGTTTATCATTTAATAAGTTAAATACAATCAATGCCAATATTCAACAATTTTTAATTCAGAATAAGTCATAAAACAGTTTTTCCTAAACAAATCCAAAAAAGAGCATCTTCACCCATAAATTCTCCCCTGAGAATAAATAAGACTCAAAAACCTTAATTAAAACTTATGTACATATTCCTTTTGATCTTAAGTTAATCTTTTGGATACTTCAACTTTTAAAAAGCACACGGTAACATTTTAGTGTTCATATATAATATAACGTGTCACAAAAGCTCCTTAGGCACTTTACATGCCTGTACATCCAGTCCAGTCCAGTTTGCATGTTTTAGCTAGCCATCTACCGGTGGTAAGTGGGGACTCCCGCCCATGACAGTAATACGACTCGGTATTAGATTCGGATCTTACATTGAATCGCATTCATCAAAAGCGACGACTCCAACATATTGTCAAGAATTCTAGTCATAATTTTAGTATTGTCCTCACGGCTCACTTGGTAGAATGCCTTCTGCGCCTTCTGTGGGTCATGGTTCGATTTCCACCCAGGAATTTTATAAGCATTGTTTTGACGAGTGTTTATAAAAAAAAAATTTATAAGTATAAAAAAAATAAGAGCTAGATGGCGCTGTGCAACATGTCTATGAATATTTATTTATATCTTTATGTAAGTGTGTGTGTTGTAGTAAAGTTTAACGAGGCCCTCTCCGCTGCAATATACGACGCCGTCCCCCCTTGCTGACCCTTTGTCCCCCTGAGTCCCCTCACAGTTATTACCTGTGTCATGTCACATAACACAGGGATACGCCAGTTTATCGCGTGCTTGAGTGTGTACTACAATCTTCTACTTCATACCATAAACGGTATGAAGGTTACAAGTACTTTATTAATGTTTGGACGGAAATAAAGATTATTGCCATTGTCTTTGATACTCCTTGAAAATTATATCACGGGGTTTTCAAAAGGACGCAGCTAAATGACAGCCTACCCTGAAGAACAAGCCTCTACATGTCTGAGTATCATTTAAATTTCGTGACGGATCGCACTGATGTTAAGTAGTTACCACCGCCCATAAATAACGGCAAGTCCTCACTTACAGAAGTATGATCGGCACCATCAACCGAAGTCTTCTGAAGTCAATTTTTCTTTCTTTTTTCGTGTGAGTAAGTGACAAACTCTGGTAGAGTTTAATATGACATTTTGACTAGACTATCCGGGACCGACATATTAACGTACCCTCCGAAGCACGGAAGCGCTCAGTTCAAATGCCACTAAACGGTCACCGATCCAACTACCGACCGTGTGAAGAATTGCTTAACTCAAATGATCTCTAAAGATGATCGAGCCAAACGGCGAGCGCTTGAAGTCAGTTTAAAAATAATTAAGATTCTCTCGCACTTAATTACCATATAACAATTAAAAATAAAAAGGCTTTTATTTACGTTCCCACATATATACAATACCTAGTAATAGAAAGAGAGCTAACTACTTACTAATCTAAATATAGTTTTACAGAGGTGAATTTTGCTTCCGAGATGTTAAAATGGCGACCTTATAAAAGCCATCGTATCTAATGGAGCAACGATTACACTCGCCGGCAAGTTAATAGGAGCGCTAGCATTAGCATACAGAGCATTGCCGCCGACTTGAACACCGGCGATTACTGCTACCCACTAGCTACTAGTGGTGGACTTCACTCACGGACGCGAGCAACTGGACCCCCCAAAAGTACATATGTAACCTGATCTCGTGAATAAATATGGAGTCAGATGGAAATGGATTTATCAATATCATTTATTCCTCATAACTACAGGTCGATTTTAAATCAGTCAATCAGATTATAAAGGCGAAAGTTTGTATGTATTTGTGTGTGTGTGTGTTTGTACCACCTTGGTGCTCAAACGGCAGAACAGATTTAAATGAAATGTACAACCAGGATATCTTATATTCTTGATTAACGTATAGGCTAATTTTGATCCCGGAAAACTACGGATAACACCGCGGGGCGCAGCTAGTTTGATAATGATGAATTAGTTAAAACTTAAAACACGATTGAAAAACATTCCACTATAAAATAATTTCCAATGTTGGCTCAGATAAATGGTAAAGACTAGAAGAAGACCTGGTTTTTACTAAATTTCAATATTACTAGGCAGATGGAAGAAAATATCAACCGCGTTCTTTGACGCTGTTTTTTTATAGCTACAATTTTATTTTCTTTTATATATACACATTTTACGCATTTATAAAATTGCACAAATAGTAAATAGACAAGTGTACTTTCTTGAAGTCGTGCACATCCCTACAGAAAGTACAACGTACCTAACCTATGAAATAAAAGTGTAGTATTGTAGTGTTCCGCGGCCACACAGCGATCCAGCGCTACATTGTAACGCACTCTGCCCAACTTTTCCAATAACATCGCGACGGACTCGCTGTTTGGTTATTGGTGCACGCCGGGACAAAATAACAGGCTTTAACTCACCATTTTTGGGTAAGTGAGTTTTAATATCTAAAGATATGAGTTAGTACTATGACTCCTTTTACACATTTAATAAGTTGATATTTGTAAAAGCAGTGTAATTTTTTGTAAATTGTACATCGAAAATGTAGTAGATATTTGTATTTTAAACAATATTTAAACCGTTTTTGGAAAGGACGGGAATTTGCCGCCGGGGTCTTTTGTTCTGAGCTGTACAATTTGGGAACTTTGGGAAAAGAATGAATCTGCGTCTTAGATATTGGACCGCATCATCACTTAGCTTTTTTTTATATTATTAAAAAAAGTAACGTTTCCAAGTAATTTTTAGAGATTTCTATGGAAATAAAGTATTTTTGGCTTTGACTTTTAGTATCAGGTCAAGCTGTAGCTTATCACACCTCTTATAATAAAAATGTGAAAAATAGTATGATACACCTGTGTTTGTTTGTTCCTCAGTCAAGCTCAAACGGTTTAATGGATTTGGATGAAATTTGGTACCAGGATAGCATAACTACTTTTGATCCCGTAAAATTGCGGGTAACACTGCGGGACGAAGCTAGTCTATATATATGAAAATGAATCCCTATCATTTGGTCACGCCATAACTTAAAAACGACTTAATCATTAATCTTTTATGTTTTATAATATAATAGTTTGTAGAGATTCTTACGGATAAAAAATTAAGAAAATTGCGCAGAAAACAGCAGCTAATAATTTATAAAAATAAGTGTGCAGGTTCTATTTGAGTGTCCCCGCGTGTATGTGGGCCGGGTGGGCGGCGATATTTACAAGTTATTGCGGCCGGAGCGCCTCTTCCCTGTATAAATGTAGTTTGGCTGGAGGGAGGGCGGGCTGATGCCGGCCACTTGTCGTGCCATCAACTGCACTTAGGGAAATAATAAACACTTCTTCGCGGCTTTCGGGTTTCTTATGACGGCTCCGTGGCTTAGTTGCTAGTAGCCCTGTTTTCTAAATAAGGGGTCCCGGGATCGATTTCCGGCCGCGGCACTCTTTGTGTGGTATGCAAGTTTTTTCTCGGGTCTTGGGTGTTTGTCTTGTATTTCTGTGTTTGTCCTTGCCATCTGCGACACAGGGAATCTCAGTGCAGAGGTATGAGTGTGTAAACGTTTTTTTATTTTATTTTTACAGGATCTGTACCCATAAGCATACTGTCATTAAGCCTACAGCGTATTTAAGACCGATTTGTCTATTGATATTTTTCGCCATTTCTGATAGTTATTTTCAGCCAACAGAGTTTTTACTTTCAATTATTATAGTGACCACAATAACAAAATATCGTTTTATGAAAAGAAAAAGCCAGTCAGAGAATTTTTGGAAACTAAACTCATTTATATGAAATAGCTACTAAATTTAAAATATAACGCTTAGATCGACTACAAAATATTTTGACTTAAACCGAGCGCTTTCATATCAAGGAAAACACGTGAAGAAAGTAAGCCATGTCACAGGCCTTGGGTGGCTGAAAATCCCTCCACCACGTTGAGTCATAAAGAGGAACAGAAAGGGAAACAGCTAAAGAAACAGCTCATTTGGTTTGAAAGCTGAGGAACAAGCCATTCCGACCGGCTGTGTCGAAACGATCGCAGAAAACATCGCAACTCCATGATCCGCGTTACGGCGAAACGTCCGCCATCATATCGATATTACCGCCATATCGATTCATGAATATAGATTGCGGTTACTACACGCGTAATATTTGTTCTAAGCCTGATTATGTTCGTGGGTTTGAGGAAAACGGGCAGTGCGAATATTAAGCGCGTATCTTTTGGTAATCAAAATGTATGGCTGATATTTTAGGCTAAGCCGGCGGAGCGCGAGACGTGCTTTATTGGATGAGGATTGCCAATGGTATCACTTTGGATTCTCATGCCGATACCCGTCTCGCATGAAACATTAATATTGAAAACTAGCTGCGCCCGCGTTGTTACTCGCGGTTTTCCAGGATCAAATGTAGACTATGCTTTAATCCGGGATATAAGCTATCTTGATACCAAATTTCATTCAAATCCGTTGAGCCGTTAGAGCGTAAAGGAGTTACAAACATAGGCACATACATACAAACTTTCACCTTAATAATATTAGTGGTATTACTCGTAGTGTGATGCTGGAGAACTGTACTAATTTGACGGTTCCATTTAGTCATGTGACATCTAGTAATCTAGATTGGGCTAACATGATAGATCCTAATATCGGGGACTAGGATTCCTTGTGTCGAATGTGGCATGCACAAGATCCGAGAACAAACTTACTGCTCACCGCACAGTCTGCCGCGGCCGGGAATCAACCCCTGAAGGCAGGGCTACTAACTAAGCACCTTCGTTTTAAAGCCGTCTATTTATTTTTGTAAGTCTAGACTATAACATCTGTTTTTTACATTGTGGAATACAATAAACTATTGAGTATTGAGTACTTCTATAGATGTACTATCTGTGTACCTGCTTGTAAGGCAAACAGGAACATAACTCTATGAATGACGTCACGCGGATACAATCGATAGCGTATGATCCAAACGCTCTGTTCTACACGGAGATACGTTAGCCACGTCACCGGGCGGCCAGGGGACGAATGCTAAGATGTGACATGACGGCTCCGTGGCTTAGTTGGTAGTAGCCCTGCCTTCGAAGCGAGGGGTCCCGGGTTCGATTCCCGGCCGGGGCACACTTTGTGTGGTGAGCATGAAGTTTGTTCTCGGGTCTTGGGTGTTTGTCTTGTGTTTCTGTGTTTGTCCATGCCATCTGCGACACAGGGAATCCTAGTGCAGAGGTATGAGTGTGTAAACGTTTACGTTTAACGTTTTATGTGCTTAGTTTATCATCTGGTGATCATGACCCTGCTGAACCCAACCTGAAAATGATGGGACTTGCCACCAATTTATATTGAACTAACAGGCATCCATAGGCAGATAACCATATCAACATTGTAGTCTGTTAAAAGGTTCAATTTTGTTTTTTGATAAATTAACAATTTTGTCGTATTAATCTACCTACTTTAGTTACTACTGGGAATAATTGATGACTTTTTTGACAACTTTCTGCCAAGAAATCCAACAGAAGTCCTATTGAAACCTTTATAATAGTGATTAAATTATTCAATACCAAAGCAGTTAGTTAATGCATTCAGGCGTTACTTAGAAAATCTTAGGATAATAAAAAAGGTTGAAAATATATAGACTCCGATAAACTTATAAGAAATGGCTTCCCAATGGAAGAACAGGATCTCAGGGCACGGAACAGAACTGAAGTGGGAATATTCAACAATACAGTAGACATGTGTCCACGAGGCATCCTCAGCGTTGCCTTGAGATGTGCCTAGGAGTATTAAGCACTAGAATCCTCAACAAAACATCATTAATAGCAAATCCTAACCTCTGGCTTACATAATTCCGGCGCCACATGCACGAAGCCAATTCTAAACGCATTATCTGCTATCGATTCTCCACTACACATGTCTACCGAAGTACATCCCCGTCTCACTCGGCGGGGGGTCGGGAGGGGGGGGGGGGGGCGGGGAGTTGAGAATAGACAACGCAAAGTCAATATGTGGATATAATAATAAAAGATCGCGCGGACCGCATATGTATCGGTGTATTATCGTTGTGCTATCGTTGTGATATCGCCGCGCCGCCGTAACGATGTTGGATAGTTTAACCAGGATTTATATCATGAAGTTTCGTATTGCGAGTTTATTGCTGGCAAAACAGTCTTTGAAAACTACTATTCCAATAACAGATAACATATGTTTTGCAACATGATTTGATATCTAAAGCATGGAATACAAAAAGCTGTGTTTTTTGTATCTTAACACATGTACACTTTGCATCCATCCCTTTTGAACTATTTAAAAAGTCACCTACCACTCTGTTACGTGAAGGTAACAACAGAAATGGTATGCATTATTTTCCGCTTTAATAGAGTCTGCTACAAAACGTAATTCTATAAAATCATAATTAATTTTGAGGTTACTTATTAAAGTGAACATAACAAAAAATTGATTTGTCTAGATAAGTGTTGGATGAACTATTGAATTGAAAACTACTACAAACTTTAGTAGCAATAACTTATCTTCAAAAGCATTATGAGAGATCGTAGCTCATAACTTGGGAAGTAACAGTAAGTTATAATTAAATAGATCTGCATCGGGCGGCTCATTACCGGTGACTCGTCCATAATCGTATTCATAGCTCCAATCATTCGATTCTTATCACAAACGGCCGCGTACGAATCAATTAAGACGCCACGCCGCCGTGTCCAAACGGTAAAATTAACCGATCTATCTTAATACCATCTAGGTTTAATATATCACTCGTAGGCATAACACGGCCAATCTGTCCGTCCGTCCGTTTGACAAATGAAAGCGAAGCCGACACTCTCATCAGAGGAATTAAATACCTTCCGATAATTATCTACGCGCGCAACCCGAATTGAGCTTTATACCAGAGAATCAGGAATTAAAATCTATCGCCAATCGATTTTTATTACAAGCTGTGATTTCGACACGTTTTCAAACCATCGCGTCTTAATAACCATTCGAGTTCGTTCCAAATTCAACATTATGGTAAAGCAATAAAGTTGGAAGCGTTGTTGTAGTTGTTTGATAGTTAAGCTCAGGCTAGACATGCGAATGGGCGCGTCGAACGGTAATGATGAGGCGCGACAGGCGGAATGCGCGGTAGCGACGATTTCATTAATGACATTAGACATGGTAATGACTTTTTGAAGGTGCCGTGCTACGCGATGTACTCACGATCACTGATTTTTATTTAGTTTTTGATTGTCATTCGAGGGAATAAAATATTTAAATAGTCATGGTTCATGGGTTGGATTACCATGAAATTTTATTAATTTTGACCGGGTATATTTTTTGGTCAGTGAATATAATTAAATTAAGATTATGTGTGCCGAGTTAATGATTTTGTGTTCTCAAATGTCTGTTATTTATTGCAGATAACGAAAGACTTATGATGAAAGTTACACACTTTGATTTTAGTACGTACCAACTTTGATAACGTAAATAATAATATATATATTAAAAAAAAAACAATTTAATGCGCAATTGAACCGCAGGCTTCGTACTACCAATTTTATTTTTATTATTTCTTTGTTATCTATGGCCTGTATTTTGTAAAATAATAATTCTACCACCAATGATAAAAAAATCGGCCTTGAAAATTGTTGACTGGTAATAGAGTCCACTAAAAAACTAAATTAATTAATTTGATTGATTCAATGATTCACAAACCGCATCAAATGCATCGTGAACAAGCGCCTGGCTACCAGGCGTGACGCTGTCGGTAGATGTTCAGATAAGGCACGGGAGCGGCGCAGTACCGTGGAATGCGGCATCAGAAGGATTCATTTCATGGATTAATCTTGTTGCGTACTGTTGCTCAAAACGACATGTCCTAGAGCCGAAAAATCGGACGTGTGGATTTGGTACAAGATTTTAATATTTATGGTGCATTCAAGCTGTGATGAAACTCAACTTTTTGCAGTGCATACTGCTGGTGTCTGATATTATAAACAGGGAGCTTCATCATCAAGTCACTTAAAATTCAAAGATGATGAATTTCAAAAGTAATACTTATTTCCTAACTCGCTCTATCGGTTTTTGCATTGAAATTATAAGTTCGGTGAAGTGTTTGGTTTGATTAGCACTCTACATACTATGCATTTTCAATTACCAATTTTGTGCCAATTGCTATATGAACCGGTCAGGAGCAATGCTATTTTGTTGTACGTAGGTACAAGGAATGCAGACTTTCAAGAGGCCTTTACTTGGATGGACTTATTTTTCAATTATGCTAATTGTTTTAAATTAAATTGTTATAATTTATCAATTTGTGGGAGAACGTAGTTCATTATTTATTCTATTAATATTGTATATGCTCCGGATTGAAAATCAAAGCAGATTAAGGTAGCTATAAAAAAGCCAACACGTGTGACGGAAAATGGCATGCCGCTCCCTTATGCCATTATATTAAAAAAAAATCATTCAAAAAAATCTCTTCATTAAGTCATCACATGCGTTTTTAAATAATAAAAACTATGCCCTTTAAAATGATTACTAACAATTATACATACGATGGTAACTTAAAGGATTACAGCTCATTTAATATCCATTATCAAAAGTATACTTTAGTTCGAATGAACGAATCATTCTAAAGATGCCGGTATAACATTTCAAATTTAATTTAAATACTCAATCTATCACATAATCCAAGATTTGATTACCCAATAACCTAATGAATGAGCCCTCAGGTCCGCCATTAAACCGCTCAAGTCGCGGTTGGTTATGGCAACATTAATTATAATATTAATTATTAGCTAACTCGTGTACCCTACCCTTAAGGGACGTGACCGGAATGTACCGCGAGGCGCATCGGCGACAAGCTGGCAACATTTCCTCAAGAAAAATATACTTTTTGTTTTTTCTTTATTATTTCTAGTTCATTATAAACCAATAAATGAGTGAGTGTTGATTGTTTCGTATAAATGTTTGGTCAGATATTTTTTCGATGGGTGTATAGGATTCCAGGATTATCGAAATATATTCAATTATTGTTGTGCTCCTACGCTAAAAAAACATTTTGGGCCTAATGCATTGTTTTAGTGGTCGATTATTGCCTTTCTATTGAAACTGGTTTGGGGCACATTGGTTGGATTGTTTCAAAGTCTATAATGGACATAGGTAGAAACAATTTTTGTGTTATATTGTATATTAGGATAACGTAATAATCCTATTACTGTGATGAAGATCTAGTTCGGAAATTCGTATGTGATATGGTTGATCTGACATTCGCAGCTCATCACTAACTCAGTTTTGAATCTTCGCCTCTTCAGTAGTAAAAAAACAGATTACTATCAGTAGATGAAACTAGTACATAATAATACACAAGTATATGACATTATTTTAGGATTATCTTTATTGATTGTCAATCGACGAATAAAACCAGAATTAAACTTCAAATACCCAATTAATTTTCAATCGTTTCTGTCACCGTATCGCCGTGAGCCTGCGGCCACATCTATTAAAATATGCTAAAACATTCAAATCCCACCACAATGCCTCTGAAATCGGAATAAAACAACAATCGTCCGATATAATTACATTCACGGACACAACCCCTCGATACCTCCAAATCCAGGCAATCAACCACTGTTGCCGACTGTACTTTAAACTGGCACATAAGCTGAAAGACGGCGACATCTGCCGGCGTAATTGAGGGATTACTCAGATAATTGAAACCGTGCGAGCGAGACAGCAGATTCAGAACTGAAGCGCGCGAAAGAGACCACACATGTCACTCAACATCGTCGCAGCGCGGAACGGTTAACAACGTGTCTTCTTGTATATTGTATTATCTTACGTTTTATGCCCTATTAATCTTGCTCGCTCAAATCTTGATTCGCCGCGCGAATTCGCACCTTAATCTGAGGTGAGTGAGTCCGTTTTGGTTTGCGGACACGGTCGGTGTAATAAATAATTGTTTGTTCTCGTAAAACTGGAGTGTTCGCGTTTATTCGCGTGTCAAGCGTCAGAATCGTTGTTTTGTTTGAAGACGCCAGTAATCTGGGATAACGAGCGGATCTCTAAAGCACTGTCAAACTGAAGAATTAGTTTGCGTTGGAATTAATGGTGTTGGCGTAGAGGCTCTACGAAAGTCTACGAAGCTCTACGACGTAGCATCCATTTTTTTAAAAGAGGGACTAGTTACCGTAGCATACAACTAAGGTTATAAAGGACCTGTTAATTATATTAAAACACAGCTTAAATTATATAAAAGCCGAATCGAGATCACGATCGATATAATTCCGACTAATTCCATCGAGACAGCCGATCCGGAAATGTCAACGACTGCGTGACCGATATTAATTAGCGTCATACAGGCGGCCTCTTTCTACGAGCACGTCACTTTTGAATATCTTTATTTTGTTAAGTTCTGGTATAAATCTACAGTAGGTGCAATTTTCTAATTATTCTAGAACAAGGTCGAGGTACACAAGCCCCAAAGGAAAAAACTTTTGGTCGTCACGGAACACCCGGACGTGACGGCCTAAGATAGCGTCATGCCGGTTGCCGTCACGTCATACGAGTCGGTCTTACTGCCGAGAAAGCTAATAGATGTTTCACATCAACGATAGCAATATTTATCATGGCAACATTATAATGTGCTATAAATTCCTAATCCAGTTCAATAAACAATATTTTTATGGTTCTTCTTTCGTATGAGTGGCCAACTCTAGTGTCGGAGTTTTCAAGCCGCCTACAGGCCGCCGACATGGGTTAACGACTAGTTTAGCCGGGGTCATCTTAACGTGCCCCTCGAAGCACGGAATAGCTCAGTTCAAATGCCGCTAAATGGTCACCCATTCAACTTCTGACCGGGCTGAAAGTTGCTTAGCCAAAGAATAGCTAAGCAAGCTACACCACGAGCGATAAATTTTCATGGTTGAATGTAGCCATACCAGCCATTTTTACCGTCACATAATTTTTTGTCTGTCCTATACAGAAATTCACAATAGATTAACCACATATCAAATCATTTGATACAGTAGGTAAGGTATTCAACACCGTGTACCTCGCACGACACGCCAATATCGGCGAGTATGAATAAAGCTTCCATCTTGTACGTTCACAGCCCGCGGGGCGGCGGCGGCGGCGGCGGAGGCTCTGGGGCGGGCGGCGCATAAAAATGCAAATCGTCGTGTCGACAGGGGATTTCATTGTATCAATCACGAAGCCTTATTATGGCCTGCTATTGTTTGAAGGCTTTGTGTGGATCTTGTAGGGCTGCATGTGTTTTTCGCGCGCAATTTACTGCTAGAAGTTCCCTTAGAGATATCCTCGTGAGGTTCCTTCAGCAGTGAGCCATCGTTGAAGGAGGAGCTCGTTCTGTATTTGAATTCAGAACGCATTTTTTTGTTTATTTATTATGGCCAACAGTACACATAATAAACATGATATATACAAACATTAACAATCACATTGTCTAGAATGTGGGCCAATTATAGGCTTGCATACCATCCAAACATCCATAGATCCGGATACATCCAATCGACAGCTAAAGTAAAAACTAAAAATTTAAAACACGAAAATTAAAACTAAGATAAAATAATTTTGACTTGAATAGATTTTTACTCACTCATATCCCAGCAGGCATCCCTGTGTCGTAGAACACCCGAGATTAAACTTTACATTTTTCACACAAAGATTTCCCTGGCCGGGAGTCGAACCTAGTCGTCATTACGAATGGAGGGTATGATTAGATTTTTTTCTTATTGATTTGTTTTACTGATTAATTTTCTCTGTAATTAACGTATTTACCAATTTTAATTCTAAAAGATTAAAATTGGTATAATATTATATATATATCTATATATATATGTTGGCATACTTTGTTTAACTTATTTCCGAGTCTTTATACAATAAGACGAATACGCAGTACGTATTGTCTTACGAAAGACGGCGGTAGTTATATTATTTGGAACCCAGGATAATTTATGTAGGGCCGGCCTGTGACTACAAAATAAATATCAGTTATGCATTCGCCGCTTTCTTCGGGTAGTTCGTCAATCTATCTGAGAGGCGACGGGGCAGGGGGTAACTAAAGCCTGGAGAGGCAGAGTGCCCATTCTCTACGTTGTGGTGTTGTATATTCTGTGTCGTATTTAAACTTGAGCCGACCACTCGCAAGGAAACATTTTTAAGATTCCTAAGAGAATGGGAATATTTCTTAGCCCACAAAGTCTGTCTGTACTAACTTTAAACAGGCTGTATCTTATTCAGTTATACGATAAAAATACAAGTGGTAGTAGGGAACCTTTGGTATGCGAGTTCTAATGGAAATTTTGGGGCCCACGTTGGTCGCCTCCGTAGGTAATTTAAAGTAGTAGTAGAACTTGTAGAAAGCTCGTTCGGAGAAGAACTGCCACCACACCTGGTAATGCGCCGCCAAGCAATGGTGCACTCGCATTACTGTGTTCTGGTGGAAGGGTGGTGTTATCGGTGCCGGTGATATTACAGGCACATGAGACGTTACATCTCCGTCTGTAAGTAACGGGCACAATGCGATGCCACTTGTGTCTTGTGACTTGAGTAGGGGAATACCGGAGTCGTTTTTGCTATCGATTATGGGCGGCACCACTTAATATCAGGTGGGCTCTGATATCGTTCCGTCTCAATAGTTACATAAAAAACATTAATTATACTAATTCCAGCGTTTACTCCAGAAATTGTGTCTCGTGATGTCAAATTACACTAAATTGATTACAATCACAAATATCCCGATTATACACAGACATATTGGGCAAATACCGCATCGGGTCGCATTAGAAATCCATCTGTCATAGGTCCAAACGAGCGGAGCCGAGGGTAGGCGCGGGCAGACGCGGGCAGGCGCGGGCAGGCGCGGGCGGGCGCGGCATTGTCATGGTAATGACGCGTGCGCCGACTGCGGCCGCACTTCATCAGTAACCCTCGCCCTGATTGATGTATCACTTACTCATTGTGAACAAGCACAACTATAATCTGGATGTTTACCAGATTACCAGGCGTGGAGGCAGTACTTAGTCGGGCGAACTTGAATTATAACGAGAGGTCAGTATCAATCACGAAGCCTAAAATTCATTCAAGTTTAACAGAAGCAAAAATCAATATCAAAACAAGAATATAGGTAACCAACAAAGTTATCAAATGTATCGAGCGCTGGTGCCCCCACAGACCCCCGCAGTCCCCCTCAGTCCCGCGAGGCGGTGCAATAATCACAAACGAAATTGTTTTCTTCAAAACATTCACAGATTTGCATCAGGAATCTTTCCTATCATGTTGGCTTATCCCGGCATCAGCTGCGGCGCGATGCCCAGCCAATTTAAACCCCTAACACTCTTGTAACAAGATTCAAAATTACACTTCTCAACTTCCACTAACATGAGTTGATGGTACCAAATTATTTACGAATTTCATACCTTATTTAGGTAGGATAAGGTCACTTTTTGTTTTAGCTCGGTGGTGTATCATGTGGTGGTATAAAATTTTCCAAACAAAATTGTTGTTGACGTAATTTTTTGTCGGGGGATTTATTCGAAACGCTTCGTTTTGACTTTAGAAGTGTTACGCTTTTTGGGAAATCAAAATATTCTTATTTGCTAAACACAATTATGCCTGCCACATCGGCTCTGTAGTCCAGTTGAAAGTAGCTCTATTTGCGAAGAGAGATCCCGTTCAATTCCTGACCGGGGCAAACGTCGTTTGGTGATTCAAGACCTGAGAATAATATGTATCGTACATACTATTCTCAGGTCTTGAATGTTTCCATTGTGTACCTATATGCTCTCTGCTACACAGGGAATCCTGATGCAGAGGATGAGTGTATAAGCGTTGTTTGATACATTTTTTGTTAGTTTAAATTATAAATTATAGTTAAAGTTAATTTTTTAACACTTTTTTTGCATTTCCACTATCTTCATACCTCAGTAGGTTTAGTAAAACGCCTTGTTAAAACTTCAAATTTATGTATTTGCAATACGTTGCTAATACGAAACTCATTAAATAAAGATAATAAACAAAACTATATATAGTTAAAAAAAACTTCAACTACTTTCTTAACAAATCATTGCTACTGCATCGTTCGTATACAACCTCTTACAATATTTACAGGAAATGTTTTGCTGCGGAATCAATACTATCAATAACTTCCTAAACTCGCGCCATCAAAATAATTTATAGTCGATAAATAAGGCGGTGCAAACGGCTGTCGACTGGCGAACCCTAAAACAAGTCGTTAACGCAATTAGGGTTCCGTAGAACCGCCCACAACACGGGCCGGAAGGAACCACTTGCAGACGCAGTTGTTGGGATAATTGATATGGTTGTAGTGCTTGTTGACTTCTGGGAAAACAACGTGTTGTGATTGTTTGGGTATTATACTGACTCGTCTCACAGCTCAGTTAGTTGTAACTCTGCCTTCTGCGCAGTAGGTCGTGGGGTCAATTCCCACTGTGTATACACTACTCAGCAGCTATTCGTTATATTTTATTTAGTGTTGTTATATTAATGAACTAACTGTATTTATTTGACTCTCCTACTCTTGTCTATTTTAAATGGTGCCACGACATAATTATTCCCTGAAATCTTACATAACCAAGTGTCGACTTATGTCCCGACGGTGAAATAAATGCATGAGTGGAAATCTGAAATAACCAACCAAGTAAAGTTGAATTTTCAGTCCAGTTAGAGCAATTTTCTTTTGAGAAAAATAAATAAACCTTCAAGAAATATATTTAAAAACATCACGAGAGTTTAGTAGCAGATTGTCGTGCATGTGTTTCAATCAAAAGTTACAGCTTTCAATCCAATGTTATAGTTAAATTATACTACATTGTCAGCATCAAACATTGTTTAACTAAAATATCGCAATTGCATTCCACAAATTATTTTTAAAGATGATCTCAGTAACAAACTAATGAGTCGAACATAAAAATTATTCAAAAACAATGGCAGCCCAATATGGCCGTCATAATGAGCTCATCAATAAATCCCCCAATAAAAATCATTAACATAGTATGCAGCAAGCAGACGCTCCACGCAACCGATTCAGTCGGCTAACGAGCGCCGATTACCGCGCGCTCCGGCTGTCATCATCACCCTCGATTGATCACTTACCTCGCAACAAATACAATACACATTCCCAACCCTATTCTGGTAAAGTGTAAAGTTTTAAATCCACTGCCCGTCCATCCATTCGCATTCCCAATCGGGACATATCAATACCGGAATGTAAATTCAAAGTTTCAAAGTTCAAAATGGATTGTTTGCCGTTTGAGGTCGCCGGATGGTAATGTTATCACTGTCTGTCAGATAGATTTAGCCGGAATTTAGGCGGATATACGTCATCGAGTGCCCTGTCAATACTTCAGACATATCGCTGTAAAACAAATGGCGGATTTGATAAATGGGGCAAATGTTGACTATGGTAGTTTGGATTTTATTGCTTGTAGGTACTGTGTATTTTAATAGAATTTTGAATGTACTACTCTGTGATCTGTAAATGTGATTATTCTCCTCTCTATACAGTTCAAAAGTAATATTTCTTATAGCTATCATGGTTATAAACATTATTTATCAAGTTAATGAGGATTTATCATGATCTGTGAGTTTTGTTGACCCCCAATATATTTACGCAGTTTCATGCGTCACGATCATGTTATCCGTAGTAGATAATTTAGTGAAAAATAGCTATGATAGTCACTTACATTTATTCTTAGATGGGAATGAAACTTATTCACTACAGCGCCACTACAACAGCTTACAACTGTCCACTACAGTCAAGAAAACGACGAAAAATTTAACTGATAATATCAAATAAATACAATAGTAGAAGTATGTATATAGGAACAGGTACACGTAATTATCATAGTCGTGTGTGTTGCGTGGTCAAAACGATCCCTTCACGGCATCATGCTGCTCTCAAGAATGATCAATATCTGGGGTTCCATCATGAGTTGCCACTAGTTTTAGAGTATGGATGACATCACGAAAACACTTTACCTTATAAATAAAGAAGAAAAAAAATAATTTATTCTATTATTATTCTGACTTAAACAAAATTATTATTTAAAACTGATGGCGTAAGCCTTAAATAATAAAAATAAAAATAACGCTTAATGACTCGTAAACTCCGCAGCTGATGTATCTATGCAAATCATTTGTTCAAACTATTTAATGACAAGATCCATCAAAGTATGCAGATCATTTAGTAACGTCAAAATATACGTCAAGTGTGAGTGAGCGAACGAAATTTAGAGTTCTTTTTAACCGATTTCAAAAGAAAAAGGTTATATTGATTGTGATCTAATTTAGGTGACTTTTTGATGAGTTAACTCTTTAACTTTTAATAACAACTAGCTGCGCCCCGCGGTTTCACCCGCATAGTTCCCGTTCCCGTGGAGAATACGGGGATACATTGATTTTATTTTTTCGTTAATTTTCCAATGTTTTAATAGTTAGTTATTCTGCTATTCGGGACGGAAACAAATCCAACAAATCAAAAACCATGGCAATCGGTCCAGCCGTTCTCGAGTTATAAGTGTTGTAACAAACACGACTTTCTTTTATATAATAACAAATTACCTGGATTTAACTTCACTAAATAACCACATGATTATATGTAGATATATATTTAGGTGGAATTGAAATGCTTGAGCGTTTAAAGTCTCACTCAAACGATTGTAATGAAAAAGTTTATCTTTCATAAAAATCACGGCGTTTCCAAATCGACCATGCCGCACGCATCCCCATTTTCCGCGTCACTAACCAAATTATATTTCAATTATGCTAAAATTATAAAAAGCATTCAAAACGTTATTTTTATCAAAACACATTAAAATTAAATTATAGCGCCATCTATCACATTAATTTAATATGCTAGGGTAGGGGTATGCGGGGTGGTTCATCCCCTGTATCAATATCATCTACACGAGTTTAAAGTGTCGTTTATCTTATCTTGATGCCATTAGTAGAGCGATGTCAAAATGGCTTTTATTAAGTGTTGTGCGTTTTGCATAATGCGCGATCTGTTGCTATAATATTATAGGCTCTCATTACCTGGGTATCGGTCAGGTGGTTTTCTATTGTATTTGAAACTTGATTTAGGAATCTGGAACCGTAAACATCGTCCCATCATAGGAATTTTAAAATTGCGGGTCTAGGAGAACTAATTATGTTCTGCTATTAGGTAATTTTGATCAAAACCTTGACAGTGGAGTGCTACAGAGCCTGACTTCAAATTGGAAGAAGGTTTGTTGGTTCCAATCACCACGTGAGCTAATGAGTCATTCTATTGAGACTATAAATTGTCTGTATAATTTTGATTGAATTGATTAACTGAGAAGGCTGACCTAGGGCATAAAATTGCAACAGTATACATTTCATATTTATATCAATGGAAGCATACGCATAATAATTTTAAGCACTATTAAGATTAGTCACGAATAACGATAAAAAAAACTTGTACGGACTGAGAACTAACCAATGCTCGTAAACTATCTGTGAACAATGGAACATAGATGACAATAAAAGCAATGATAACGAGACATTGCAATATTATCAATTTGCATTTAAATCATGGTGTTGTGCAACTGCATCATGGTAAGATTTCTATTGTTATTACACGAGATTAGTAGTTATAAAAAGTTATTATCATTTTAGCAATGAGTACATTTTTTTTACAACTAAACACGGTTGTTTTCATTTCTAACTTTATTAAAAGGAGGTAATAAATTTGGTTGTATGTTTTTTGCATGTTGGTTATGCGAACGCGCAAATTGGAAGCAGAACCAATTTAAATGATTCCAAATTTTATTTGAAAAGGTGTACATCCATAGGAGTTTGCATAAAAATTACACGCATAAGTCCACCCCTATAGGTTAAAAATAACAGATAAATATATTTCTTATATTCAATTTTTATATTATAATATATAATTTTGTTCAGTAGTTAAGAGCAACTTTTAGTAACCCCGTCTGCTTGCCGCCTAAAGTTAAATGAAGCGAGTGGAGATTAATAGAATGGCAACATTTGGGATGACGAGAGAATTCGATGCGACGTGCGGAAAAATGCGCCGAATCGATGATGTGTGAACACACTTACTATAATGTGCCCGCGCTACTGTTAGTCTCCAAATCTCTGCCGAATCACTTCGTCCGAACGCAACAAATCCTACGCCACACATTTTTTTGTTTTTATTATTATAACTAAAGACTTTTTATGATATTGTAGCAAAACTGTTTAACTGTTTAATTGTTAACATTATTTTTTCTTTGTTTTTCACCTTAAATGTAATTATTAGTCTCTACGGATATTTTTCTCGATTTTTTCTAATATAGCTTGCCTTTTCAATAAAAAATACAATTGGTGGTTCGTTACCCTCAGTGAATCCTACTCGCACTTATTACATTGAATTAAACGCATAATTCTTAATCAAATTATATTAGAATGGACTCGTTGGACGTAAAAATTTAATGATAACTGCAGCTAACATTTATACAAAAAAATGACAGTGACACAAACCATTTGTCGCAACAATAGAATCGCAAGTCAATGGTCTTCACTGCAATCGGGTACCGAATTTCTTTAAAATTGTAAACGACTGTACCAAAAGATTTATCGCGGCTTGAACAGTAATAATCCTTAGCGCTAAATGCATCGCTTTCATTCACAAATTGAACTCAAAAGGCAATGGTCTGTTAGGGGATGTATTACCTTCCCAACCTACTCCGAACTTTGCCAATCCATTGCGTACTCTATGCAAACGTGATAAGATGGGCCCACAGTGAATGTATGAGTTGGCAGGCCCATTCAGTCCCCCACACGGTGTCATAGCTCATTTGCCATTCGATAAAATTAATCCAAAGAGAAGATTAACTTTAGGAGGGTCGTGTGTTTACACATGCGACATTGCAGCGCGCACAGCCATGTCTAAACAGCTGGTTCAATCACAAAGTATTTAAATATATTTGACTACCATGGAAGGTAATAGAGTGCTATTCTAGCTTCAATGCATTTTATTAAAATATCTTGTTATGATCATAAATATTGTTCCACTAAGAACAATAATTTTCACATTTAATTTAGTATCCCTCTTTGCTATCATCGCAAAAGTTTACAGTTTATATAACTTTATTTTCTTGAGCTTTCGAATGTTGAAACTGTATAACTATTTCTTTATTCCAGTCTGTTACCTCAACAAAGTAAATAACGAAAGTAACGTTTACGCGTTCACTACGATTCCCTGAGTCCCATGTGGCATTTTCAAAACATAGGAACACAACATAAATACCCAAAAACCAAAAACAAACGTTATAATCATCACAAAAAGAATTCCCCGCGTCCCGTCGCTATGAATCTGGGTTACTACCAACTAAACTCATAAGCCGGCCAAAGCAGTGCCCGTATGAATAAAGTGCCGCAGCTGTCCTGTTTGCCTGTGTCGGCGTAGAATGGCATAATGCAATTAATTGTTGACGTTATTGAATAAGTATAATTTAGTGCACGGATAATCAGGTTACATAAACTGAATCACAGTTGTCCATTTCATTAATGTGTTGTGTATTTATTGCGTTAAGTGTGTCGATAATTTTCACTTCAATTGAATAATAGTAAAATAGTTTCATATTGTTACGAAAATTGTTAACTTTGCTTGATGTTGTTTTATAGTAAAGGTTTTCCTACTGATATTCAAGTAAAAATTAATAACACCACAAACATTGTTACTAAAAACAAAATTCCAAACACAAATCTATCAAACATAAAAATTTACATAATCCCTGTTTAATTATAAATTCCGAAAACATAATGATATTCCTCATAAAATATCGCAACATCATTAAAAAATACATTTTACGGGTCAAGAAATAAAAATTATAATCTGGTAGAATAATCCGACCATACTGAGCCGGCGCTAAATTTTATAACGTTTAGTATTTGATATATTGCGGTCATAACATAAGATGTGCGTAATATTTAATAGTTTGACATGACAAAACTTGAAAGTTTTCTCATAAAACATAATCAATCTACCAGGGTTGTATCCAGTCTATCAAAAATAGAAAACATAATTATACAATCAATTTATTAAAAAATATTGCCTTTTTATGTATACCGTACCAGCCTCTAATGTTCCCACTGCAGGGACACCGGCCTACTCTCGATAATTGAGAGTGAACGGGCTCTAATCTACCACGGGAGCCCAATCCGGATTGGTAGATGGCACATGTCGTCGAATTTTTAGTTCTAAGACATGCCGGTTTATATTATTTTATGTATAATAATAATCTTTTATACTGATTTATTTCACCGCAGCACCATTCGTGGACAGTTGGTTATGTCGGTTGTATTTCGCTCGTACCCCAGTAGTAGGACTCCTTGTCACAGGAGAAACGATCACACAACACAACCACCCAAGACTAATTTCACACTCATCAAACGCCCGCCCTGGAATCAAACCCGGTACCCGTTGCTTCTCTGACAACAAGACTTCGAAGCCATCGCATCGAACATTTTGTGATGGCTATATAATCTATTTTAAGGCTTACATGACTATAAGTTAGTTAAATATATGTTTATAGCGAGTCGCTCCGTGTGTGACGACCCTACCCGGCCCCAACAAAGTATCACTTAGTGTAAATGCGATTTGCACCCTCCCCGTACTAAACTATACCCACGGTGGTGTGAGGCGGTGGACGATCATTTCGATAGTAACAGTTCTTGACTTGACTCGCTTTAATGGATACTTTTAGATGTTTTGTTAATGATCAAAGAATGATTCACAAAAATAACAGGCACTATGCAAAATTTTCTTCACATTTAATTCAAACAAACTTGTTTGTTTATAGGATCTGATGACACACCCTTTAAGCGTAAGACAGACTGACAAACAGCCATCGTAGTCTTAGAAATGGAACCCTTTAACATTTGAGTTCGGAATCCTTAAAAGTAAACGAAGACAATATTAGTTTTAGTAGTCGGCTTCGTGGCTTAGTTGGTAGTAGCCCTGCCTTCGAAGCATGGGGTCCCGGGTTCGTTTCCCAGCCGCTGCACACTTTGTGTGGTGAGCATGAAGTTTGTTCTTGGTTCTGGGGTGTTTGTCTTGTGTCTGTGTTTTTCCATATCCTCTGCAACACAGGGAATCCTAGTGCAGAGGTACGTTATTGTTGTTGTTTAATTTCATATAATTTTGCATGTTTTAAAATAATGATATTGGTGCAATGTATTTTTAAAGTGTTGCAAGCTTAGTGCGTGAACTTTAATGAAATAGAAATGAATTGGAAAACCTTTTCCATTGAACACCTGAACCCAAATCCAAAATTCAATTAGGCAACTAACAATCCGTATCATCTAAACACCGAGGACAATTCAATACCCTTTTGTTAAACGCCGTGACCACAAGAGGGTGAGTGCAACAGCCGAGCTCTCTACCCCTAACAATACTTTTTCAAAGAAGCGAATGTACCCCCTTTAAAGCCGCGCTTAATAACTTCAATTTGCTTCAGAGATGTACCACTATAAAATATATTTAGATACAAAGGTTTGTTGGTCAAAAACGTACGCTTCTATCGCAGACAACAACCTCACAATTCGGTTTTTTTTTTACCCATAATTTTTATCTATAGGCAAGGTTAAGGTCTCTCCCTAATCTCTCCATTGGAAGTGGTTTTTCAATGTCTCCCACCACCCGGTAATAAAGGCGTCTAGATTGTCTCATATCACCTCTACCAGCTGCGCCGCGCCAGGTAACACCACGGGGTGTTACCCGCCGTTATCTTAAGGGAAAAGTGCAGTTTCCGGGATCAAAAGCAACCTATTTGTTAATTCAGAATAAAAACTATTCTAGTACCAAATTTTATGCAAATCCGTTGGGCCGTTTGAGCGTGAAAGGTTAACAAACATACACACAAACATACAAACTTTTACGTTTATATTATTAGTGTGATAAAATTAGCGTATCATAATATCTACAAATAGGCAAGTAAAGTAAAAATAAAGTTTATTAGCTTATTGCCGTGTACCTACTCCATATTCGAGACAAGTTTAGACAAGTTTGTCAGGTTATAGTGACGTCATGGAGATATATAACTATAATATTAATAAGAGTAAGAATTATTACCGCCAAGGTCATTTATAAAATTATTCGACTTTGTTCTGAGGAGGAACAAATTAATTTATATTTTGAAATGAGATTTTATATTTTGTAGCTGTTTTGAATCTGTTACAATAACCTTAGTTCTGTGAATTTAAATAATTCATAAAATATATGTTGCCAGTGCTTCCCAAACATATACTTATTGCGACAGCCCACCTGTTTCAGTGGTTACCGGCACCCATAACAGCAACACGAGATTGCGCTACCGAAGCAAAAAGTCTCATCGTGCATTGAAACCGTTGGTTCGTCAACATTCGTTTCTGCAGTGAGTTATCCCTCGGCTTCGCCCGCCAGTGGGCACCACTACAATAGCAGACAAAGGACGCGCCCCCGCTCAGCGGCCGGTTAGCAGGCGAGGGTCGCGCCGCGGGGGGTCGCCCCCTAATTAGTTCGATATAAAACTGCGCCTTTTTACGCCAATTTTATGTGTTTGGATTAATTGAAAGTTGCCTGTTTAGTTGTTTAGTTCGGTAGTTGTCTTGGGGAGTTCACTGAGGTGTTTATTGTGCGGTAATAAGAGTTCTGAAATGTTGGAGATGGATGTTTGTTACTTAATCATGCCGGAACGACTTAACGGATCTGGATGAAATTTGGTGCAGAGATAGATTATAGTCTGGAATAGCACATAGGCTACTTTTATCCCGGAAATATGCACGGTTCCCGTAGGATGTCCAAACGCGGGACGCAGCTATTTAGGATATTAGTTAGGATATTAGTTTGACTATGTTTTCGATTCGATCGACATAGAACAACTTTAAAAGAATAGAGAAATGACTCTTTTATCCTAGCATCACTATATTTAAATGGTAATTATTTTTTATAGAGCGACGGTGGGGAAAAAAGAAGTGGTGATTTTAGCAAGTCAGAAAAAAAAAATACTTCACGTTCTCGGGATAAAAAGCGGCCTAAAAATTTCATCAATATCTATTCAGCCGTAAAGAAGCAACAAACATACAAACTTTCGCTTTAATAAGAGCGATTAACACCCTTATCCTCTTAAAATTAAATTAAACTGAACAGAAATTATAAAATTGATTAATATATTTACAGTAAGTAGATTGTTTGTTGTTAATGTATAAATTAAATTGGAATGATATGATATAGTAAGTTCGTTCTAGTTTGATTAAAATGAATGCTATCACTTTAGTAGATGTTAAACAAAGCACAGATGTCACATAATCTCGTAGGTCGTACACTGGTGCCGCTCGTTCTGACATGTAAGTGATTGACTTTTCAATCTGTGTAATCGGATTACGGGCCCGGCTGGTGCGCTTACCCGACCGGTTCAATCAGCAAAATGCACTGTTAATTGGGTATCATTTGATTAATTCTTCGTTTGTCGCTTCAAACTGTTTGTTGACCTGTTCTATTTGACTTTTTACCGACTTCAAAACGAGGAGGTTTCTATAATTTCTGCTGTTAATGAAGAAATACCGCATGAAGTTTTTTTTTTTTTTTCAATTTTTAGACAGTTAGTTTATGTAATAAACTTTGGGTAGTTCTGATTTTTAAGCAATTAGGAACAGGTACAAAAATGTAGTGATTTTTCAGTTGTCCCGTTGCGTTTTTCAAAGAGCAATCTTCTATAATTTTTATAAATATTAATTTTAACTTTTTTTGAATATCTATTTACGAGTATGTGTTCCATCAGCTTACCTTGACTTGCGACTCGGTCATGCCCAACGCGTACGCCAGCTTGGCCCGTTCCGGCCCCGCCAGGTACTTGGTCTGCTCGAACGTCTTCTCGAGCGCGAAGATCTGCTGCCCGCTGAAGGTGGGCCGCGTGTGCTTCTTCTTGCCGTCCTTGTCCATCGCCTGCTGGGCTGCGCATGCGCTCAGCGCGTTGTTGCTCACTGGAAAAGAGTATACTGCTTTAGTTTTAAGATGTTCGGCTATAAATGGTTTACAAAATATTCGGCACAAAACCCAAACCCAGATTTGCTGGGTTTTATACAATCATACAGGGATACTTAGAGTGCAAAACTATCTATACACAAAAATTTTACGTTTAATATATACAAGAATGGCTCGTTTGAGGTAATAAGACAATTCATAATCCAATTAAATGTTTGTGAAAATTTTGTAATCTTTCAATTTGATTGATATAAAATCCGTTCATTTATATGTTTAAAGAGGTGAAGATTATGTTTTTGAAAAATAAAAATATCATACAATCCAAACTTTACACTAGAGGTACCGTACCACCGATTCAGTTAGGTTAGATTAGATTAGATTAGCAATTGGATTAGTCTACGAAATCCTAATATCTTCATAAATTGGAAGACTTTGGAAGACACAGACTCAGAAGGCCCTAGCACGGCGTAAGTAAGTTAAAACATGCACATAATAAATTGCAATAATTCACATGGCAATAAGTTTGGTACTTCGGGCCATAAGTCACCGCCGCTTAATATTTATGTGTACTTACTTAAGTGGACTTTCGGATACCTTGCGGTGGCCGCTGGCGCCTTAAGCCTTCCATTTTGTAATATTTGTTTTCGGTCGGGTGTACATACTTTATATACCTACTTAAGTGTGTCAACTCTACCACTGTAAGTAGTTCGCTGTATTTTTTTATATGTATCCAAAGTTACGGGACGAGCTGAAGGCCCATTTGTAAAAAGGTTGCCTCCGCCCATAACAACAGCAATACGACTTAGGTCCTCCCGACCGAAGTATAAGAAGTACCAAGTCGCACCGCGTTCCACCCGTTGCCCATGACGGGGATGTTACGTTTCATAAGAATGCAATTTCGCCGGCATCCACACCCTTCCACCGGAACATAGCAATGTGAGTGTACTACTGCTTGGCAGCAGATAACTAGATGTGGAGGCAGTAGGTACTTCTCAGGATGAACTTCGCACAAGTTCTACTACTACTTGCTGTTGCTGTTTTAGCACCACCCGGGGGGTCCGTGTAGAGACTGAGGGTATTCACCTACGGACGGTGCATGACTTGTATCCCAATCGGGACTATGAATGAGGCAGTCCTCATTATGTGATATACTTGAGTCAGTACTCAGGAGACTCATCACGGTAGGGTGAGCATAAACTTCATTCAGCTCGCTTCCACTGGGAACACGAGATAACGTTTTGAGAGCTGTTTTGCTATCACTCCATGTTCATATAAAAAACTATAACAACACATAGTACACACATATTTTGTTGATATTTTGGTAAGTCCTGAACTACAATATGTCATCATCATAACAAGGTTTCATCGTGTAGTTCAGTCGTAAAATAGTTTGTCGGGAAATCAGAAGCTCCTACTTGCCCTCACGCAGGAAGGACTCCCTGACTCAGCGAGTGCGATCATCTACCGAGAGATATCTATAAAATGCGCGTAAAACCAAGACGGAGGCGATAGAATATCATCGCGCATAAAAATGTTTTGATGAAGCGTCGTACAGTCGGCGACATAATGCCCCCGGGGAGGGGGCGAAATGAAAATAATGATAAAAAGCCTAGGGCGGACGATTCGCGATGGTTTTTTGCTAAATTGAATTTGGCGGTGGTATATTTGATTTGGGGATATTTTGGAAACAAAATGGAATTAAGTTTGTTGGGAAAGGGTTTTGATTGAGTGTGTATGACGAATGACCTATTCTTATAGTGCTATATTATTATCTGTCATACTTCACCAATTAAATTATTTGTATTTGATTTCCATTTATTGTAAATTGATAATTTTCTAAAAAATTACAAAAAAAGTCTTAAAATTTCAGTCAGGTCTTGGGGCTATAAACTCTCCAGCGCCACATATAAAACAGTACATGAAAAAGGCATGGCGAAGCGAATACTTCCTCAAATCTAAATATCGGTCAAAACAATAAAACAAGCTTATGCCTATTACTTATCATGCGTCTGTTTCATAACATTTCAGTGACTGTTTAATAATCGAATTATCCGACTTCAATATATTATGCTTATACTTTATTTTTTGCCCTCAGAGGTGGACGTGTTCACAAATGTATGTATGAAAAAAATAGTTCAAATCAGTTAACAATTGGCGAAGAACATAAGAAAAAACACATACAACTATATTAAGAACCTACTTTTTTGAAGGGATAAAAAACAGTGTAAAGTTAAATTAAGTCAAATATTCAACTATTGAAAAATAAAGTTAAATTTAGAAGATAGAAGTTCCATATAATGTCCCCATGAGGTCTAAGTACACACTTTTATAGTAAACTCGATCTCGCCCTACACGCTGCGTGTGTATTACAGTAACGCTCCACGCCATGTCTCTGCTGACCGTACCCGTGTAAAGAAAACATGTAAAGTGGAATTGAAAATGCGTTCTGCGGATGGCACCTTGGGGGCGTGACGTCACACGCCGCGCGTTGTGGCGGCGAGTGTACCAGCGAACATCACCGAATGTTGCCGACTGTCCCTCACGGAACGAAACTACCATACGAATTTTATTATATTACTAAACTAACGGGGCGATCTACCCTTCCCTACCGAAGTATACGAAGACCCAAGTTGCATCGCGTACACGCGTCACTGAGAGGAATGTATCGTCTGTAATTTCACCGCCACCTGCACCCTTCCACCGTAACACAGCAATGCGATACCCACCAACCAGGTGGATAACTTGGCACAAGTTCTACTACTACTCTAGGTTGCTATTTTTCCAGATGTGGTGGCAGTACCACTCCGGAAGAACTTGGCACAAATTCTACTGCTACTGCTCCTTTAGCACCACCCAAGGGTTACGTGTAGGGAATCAAACGGCACACACCTACGGACGCGAGCAACTGAACTCCCCAAATATATTAGCATATTTAAGTTTAAGATTTAAACTTAAATATGCTAATATATTAAAATCTGCACAATATTAAATAAATTATTGTAGTCTACATTGTAGACGACCTAAACAATCTGCGGGGTTGGTTAATCTAATGCAGAAACACTAAACCTGAAACATAATTTCATGCGCAATAGGAGCTACACAGTAAATACTGAAATTATTCGCCAAAACAATCCTAAAACAGACAATCGTTATAAAGCAAATGTCAGCCATGTTGAACATTGACCGCCATATGAAAACATTATTAAACTCAGACGGAACTCGACCCTATTACTAACAAGCTACAGTATATTTTCAGTCGATAAAACAGTTAATATGTTGCCAAGCGAATCTGAACTGTATACTACAGAGATAAGGTTAGAATTCAGTTTGATCGTCTGATTGCGTAGCGTTTGTGTAACTTTAATATACATCGCGGTGTCTGTTTTGTGATAGAGAACGATGTGATATGGAGCCAGCAATGCAATGTAAAATGCTTAGCGAAAATGTTTGTTCATTCCCTTGGAAAATCGGCAACATGATTGGGTTTAGCGTTTGTAGAAACAAACACGGTATTCATATAATTTTCATAAAGCTACAAGTTTTCACAACAAAATAATTGTTTTAACAATTTCCTTTCAAAAATCTTTCTTAAGACTTTGTGGATATGAAATGAATAAAAGCATTTATTCATTTTTGGTTTATTTCTTCGACTGTACTCTGAGACCGGAATGTCGCGCGATATTTTCGCGAAAGAATGTAATGTGTGCTCCGCTTTTCACGTCTATAAAATGCTTGTATACTACATATAAATCTTCCTCTTGAATCACTCTATCTATTACTGAAAACTGCATTAAAATACGTTGCGTAGTTAATAGATCTAAGCATACAAACAGCGGGAGCGACTTTTATTCTATGTAAGGATACAATTGTGTTCTTTATGTCTACGTATAAATCTCCGGTTTGGTTTCAATATTCGGGTAGATTGCAAAGAAACAAATAAAGAGACATTGCGGTGGGGCGGATGCGTCGTGGGGCGGGGGGCGAGGGGCAGGGGCTCGGCATGCATTATGCAACATGCTCGTATCGCTTGCACTTGTGACACTTGGCCGCCAGTTGTCGCGCTGCACTCTGTAATATCCTACACAATAATGTGACTGGCCTCGCGGCGCAGTTGCTAGTAGCTCTGCCTTCTGTGCTGGAGGTTGTGGATTTGATTCCCACCCACAAACAATTGTGTTATTAACAGAAATGTTTTTTGTTGTGTAAATATGTATTTACTTACAAAAAGGAACTATCCAAGTATTTTATAAGTAATTGTTCCCATAGTAGTAGTAGTTTATATTGTGAAATATCATGATAAATTGTGATGTCGAGCCATTCCCGTAGCGCGCACAGCGTTTCGTACAACTTTCCTGATCATATTTTGATACCATTTAATCTAACATATGATTATTATTAAATGTCTGTGGCCCTTTTGCTAAATGAATATTGATGTTTCCAAGTAATTTTTTAAGAGTTCAACGGAATAAAGATTTTTGAGTTTGACTTTAAATACACAGATCACAAAGCAGTTTTATAGAAAAAATTGAGTATCACGTCCTACCTTGACCTAAAAAAATCATAATTTACATAAATTTTAATAAAAAAAAAATTATCGTCGTCGTAAGTTGATTACGGGTTAGTTCTTAGGCATCTATCTCAACAGTTGTATTTTCTTTTTCTGTGATCATATTATTTAGTACAATATATCATAACGACATTTTGTTTAGGAACTATGCGGTTTATAGCTGTGCTCAAAACAAAACTGCTTATGTCAATATATCATCATAGACAGACAACCGGTGGCCTCGTTCCTAGAATATATAAATATCTGCGCGAAAACAACGGAAATTTCACCAAACAATAATGTTTTTATTCAAAAACACATTCCCACTTAATTGTCCCACTCGAAGAAGCGGTCTACATTTATCTCACAAAATCTGCCCAAATTAAGTACCAAATACCCTCACATAACCAGCCCCTTATCTAAAAAGCACATAGTTACAAGCAAACCCCTTCGCTCCTCGTTAGGCCCCTACAAATTGAGCCGCGGGGGTGGCGGCGGGCGCGGGCGGGGCGCGGGCGGTGGGGGGCGGCGTGCCAGGGGGGTGCGGTTTTGTGAAGGAATGCACGGATTTGTGAAGGGTTTGAGAATTTTCATCGTTATTGCTTGAGTTGGGTGTTTTGTCAACAAGTTCGAATTATGTCTTTGTTCCGGAGCCGCGGTGGCATTCCTTATGATCATTGCGTCATTCTGTTTTGTTTAAAACATGAAAATGAAGTATGAAAACTAATTTTGTTATTAAAACATCGACTACAAATTATCAGTATAAGAAACAGAACACAAATATGACACTACGATGAAGGCTGCAACATCTTACATGATGAAAACATTGAATTGGAAATAAACATATATCACGCTCTTTCGCTTAAAGAGCTAGGCTGAGTCTATTCAGGAACAGGCTTGTCCTTGAATGAAATCGAAGACGATGTGACATCAAATCTCAATTGTTGAGAGTAGGCATGTGTCAGTGGGAACACTAGAGGGTGATGTCACACGGTACGGTACTTTAATACATATGGGATAGTGTAAGTAAGACAGTGTAAAACAGTTTTTTAAGGTCTCTGTACTGCTTGTCTATAATTGCTCAAAGTTCTGATTAAAATTACAACTTTAATTAATTGCTGTAATTTAAAGTACTTAAATTAAAACACAATTTCGTTTAAAAATCTCTTTCTTAATATTCTAAGCCGTTTGTTGATGGTAGAGTGCCCAAAATGCTGTTAGCATTGGCACGTTGGAAGGCAATGCTTAACCTCTGGTCAAAATAAAACCCAACAATTATCGTCCCCGCTGCAGAAGAAGGCCTGTCTCTATCTTCCAGTACTCTGTCGGCCGCTGTAGTGGGTCCGTATGTCAAGTACGCATCTAAATCGTCTTCTCATCTCCACCGCAGTCCACCACGACACCGACTTGTCTCGCAACAGTGTCTTAATAACTGAACAATGGATAGACTTAAAGACAAGACCTATAATTAATATAAAAACCTTAGCATTTGAAATGAAAACACGTTCCTATATTAACATGAATTGATAATTGTAAATTAATTCCATGAGTGGTGTCATCTGTATTCAGTACACCTAAATGGAGACCGTGTACAAACGAACATAACACGAATAACACGGCACTCTCAACACAGAAATATGTGCTCCATCATCTACAAATAAATCTCCCCTCCCCCCTTCCCACCCAAGGGGAAATAGGGGGGGAAACCGAGCTATCGCGAGATACGTTCCCAAGAACATGTGAAAACGCAAAGTTTCCTTTGTTTTAATTGTTATGCCTCCTTTGGGAAGTCGGTTTATGTTTGTCAAAGTTCTTCAACGTGTCAGATGATTAAAGTTGTCAGTCTTGAGAGAGAGGGGGGGGAGGGGTGATAACTATAAGGTCTACTGGGTTCCTACTTTAAAGTTAGTGGAGTATGTGATTTGTTTTATTGTGGCTCAAACATTAATATTGGTCCATAAATTATAGGTGTTTTTATTTTATACCTCTTCATTGGAGCCACAATGAAGAGGTATCAAAGACTTAGACTTTAAGACACAGAAACACAAAACGAACATCTAAGATAAGTCTTGGAATTTCTTTATTGATAAACTACATATTAAATTCGCTTTACTATTATAGAGAAGCGACACGACATCCATAAAAAAATAACAATTCAAGCCGAGAGCCGAGAGCCGAGAGCCGAGAGCCGAGAGCCGAGAGCCGAGAGCCGAGAGCCGAGAGCCGAGAGCCGAGAGCCGAGAGCCGAGAGCCGAGAGCCGAGAGCCGAGAGCCGAGAGCCGAGAGCCGAGAGCCGAGAGCCGAGAGCCGAGAGCCGAGAGCCGAGAGCCGAGAGCCGAGAGCCGAGAGACGCACACCACGCAAGGCGCGCGGTACACGACACACGATGAACACATCGCACCGGCCGGGTAATGATAATAAGGATGTCGACACACGGGCATCGTCACCTGAATACTACATAATCCTAGATACTGTATGGTGGAGACGGACAGAACATCTTATTTTTACACCACTAACACAATGCTAATGGAAAAGGAAATGATCATAAAATAATGATATAGCGTAAGCCACAACAGTCTTATGGTACAAAGTAATCCCTTCCAATCCTTAAAAACGTTTGTCCTGTCCTTCCAAAGGTACAAAGTAAACCTTTCGAAGGACAGGGCAAACGTTTTTAATGTTTGAAAACTATCATGTTATATGGCTATATGGCTATATAGGCAATCTAATTTCTTTTATTTAATTTCGTTTCAAAATCTTTTACTTCGTTGTTAATTGAATCAGTCAATCAGTTTATTTGCATAAAATAAAGGTATAAATATATAATATTATAAGGTAACAATATATTATATTGTTACCACGTGGACATGCAAAACTTTACAATGAAATTAATAAATGGATGTGGAATCATAGCAAAACTATTAGTGTATTCATTAATATTAAGGACTAATTTATTTACAAATCTCATTTTAATTGATTCTATCGTATACAATACAATGTGAACATTCCGACCTTATTATCACACATCAACATCCAGACCCAAACTAGGAAACAGAAAACAAATATAGTACTTTTTTTCGAAAAACACAGAACAAACATCTATGTTCGTCATACAAATGATTTTCTGGTAGGAATCAAACCAACGACCTACTCTAACTAAGCTGCGATAAGTCAACATGAAAACAACATGCCTCGTGTAGATAAACGATACAATAATACAGGTTATACACCAACAACAGATAAGGCGTGCACACACGGCTAGTACACAGATAAGGGCGCGTACACAAGGCGAACATTGTAACGAAGCTGTAACGCCATGTGGCGACGTCGGTAACACCTGTCGCGAAGATAACGCGAGATAAGGGCGCCGGTGGACGATCAGTTTGATACAAACAAGCAAGTGCAGTTTTGATACAATTGTGGCACTGATTTGTTTAAGTGCAATGTCACCCAAATATCGATAAAAAAATTGTAAAGTGCATGTTATCATAGTTTGTTTTATCAATACAACCTTTCAAATGTTAATATGACTGGTGTCACATTGCCCTTTGTATTAAGTATGTTATTGGCTTTAACTAATGAAAATTTAATAAGATTATCAATTATTTTAAAGTATTATTAACTTGTAAACTGTTCAGTATATTATCCAAATAAAAAAAATAAGTCGTGAATGATTTGTTTTGTAAGCATTCCAATGTTACGCATTGTAATTTATGGATGGACACACAATTAAATAAAATTGTCGAGTCTATAGCAAACTTTTAGCCTTCGAAGCGAGGAGCTGGGTACGGTTTCAAATTCCGGTCGAGGAAACTTTTTTTTGGAAGTACAAAGTTTTTTTCGGATCTTGAGTGTTTAAGTTGTGTTAAGCGAATGCTGGCAGGATGTGGAAGCTGTTTCGTTTGTGAACAAGTGAGAAAATTATTAATGTCCAAAATGATTGTTTGAAACGGCCTAAGACAGCATGAATAATCATAAACTGACTTGATATGTAACGCTCTAATTAAATAGTGTTCGAGGGAATGTCAAGTGTGCTACGCGCCTACGCCGTAGCGCGGCTACGACACGTGTAGCGCGTCGTAGCGGTGGGATCAAAGCATATGTTTGGTGACATTCGATTCTATGGCTTAGAGCCCCGGTTTCGATTCCCGGCTGGGGCAAACTTTGTGTGATGATGAGCGTAACTTTAGCACTTGTTCAAACCCTATCTAACCCTCCAAGGGAAGAACAATCAAGAAACCCCCCAATAGAAGTAATACGTCATTTTCCGCGAGCATATCATTGTTCCTGCAATAATTTTAATGCACAAACAATATAATGTTCCTCATGTCTACGTACTCATACATCTTCTTAATGATAATAGAATAACTATATAGTGAAACCGATTATAGTTTAGCTCCAGCGTGTTTGAAACCCAAACAGGCGGCCTCTACCGGCGCTGGACCAGTTTTTGCGAAGCCCGCTGTCCACCGATACTGCTTTAATAACTGGGGTTTTTGCACCCCCTTATAACCATTCTGTCGAATATTAATCTAGCTGCCGCAAAACTATATAAACATGGAGAACTATATAACAAGAATACTCCCGTGATATGTCAGCTGCGATACAATTATTTTGACATTATTATTATAAGTTTAGTATAATACTTATATTGATAATGTCAAAATTATTGCATTTACACACGATGTTTTGATTGGCATAATACGCGTTAGCATTAAGTCCTCCTTTTGTATTAATGCCGGTGAAATTACAGACATAATGAGGCGTAACATCTCCGTCTAAGAGTGACGGCCCCAACGATGCTACTTCGGTCTTTTAATACTTTAGTAACGGAAGACCTGAATCGTCTTTTTGTTGTTTATACATGCGGGAACCACTCGACTAGGTGAGCCGTTTGTCTGTATGTACTCCTGTTACTGTCCTCCTCCTACTCTGTTTGTTACTCCTTCCATCTCAACAGCTTAACATAATTGTAATAAATTTGATATAACCCGAAAAAGAAAACATAATTTTTAGTGACTTGTATAAAACACCACTTTTATCAGTTTTTTTCTTCGTCTCATCTTGACTTTGTAACCACGGGTAACACCGCGGGGCGCAGCTAGTACATGATATGAATGAAAACCTCCTCGTTGTAATAACGCAGGGCATCGATCTCGCGAGATGTTTGTATCCGAGAGGCAGCCACTCGCCTGGCGACCCGCCAGAGCTCCATCAAACATAATTTATTCAAATTATTTTTATACTCTCCTATTCTTTGTTTGAAGACTTATTTGCTAAAATATTACTCCACAATAATACAAAGTTACTAGATGTATATCACTAGCTTTTATTTAACTCTTTGAATGGGTTCCAAGCGATCCAAGCGAGCGATTCTATGTAGATTTCCCCGACCGAAGCTCTTACATATTATTTAATCTTCTAGAAACTAAGTAGGTAAAATAGGTTATGGTGACACAACTTGAATACTTTTTGTGATTTAAGCGCTCATGGCGAAGCTTGGCCATGACCTGTTGTAACTCTGCTCCACGACATGCAAAATAAATTGTAAAATCCACTAAAAATTCATTCAAAAGACATATAAGTACGTAGACATAAGGAACATTATATTGTTTGGGAACAGGATCATGCCCGCGAAGAGAAAGTAATCCTTCCATTAGGGGTTTCTTGCTTGTTTAAATGCTAAACTTAGTAATAAAATTGCATGATCTTGTAGGTACATTACATATTGTGTTTTAAAGTGACGTTTCCAAGTTTTTTTAAGAACTCAATGGAAATAAAGTATTTTGAATTGGACTAACTTGGTTGGTCATCTAAGTAAAGCATCTCGCAACCCGGACTATATTTGGATGGGTGACCGCTTAGTAGCGTTTCTACTGAGCTCTACCTCGGTTTTGATGACTCATCTGTCTAGTCATCTGAAGGTTGTTCCCGTTTATTTCAATCTAAGCGTAAGAGTTCAAAGTCAAAGTCGAAATAGTTTGTTTCCATTCGTAAAAATACGCATGGAAGCGTCACTTTTTAAAATAAATATGTACCTACAAAATCACACGTTCTTATTACTAAGTTTAGCCTCTTACAACCAAAGAAGAAGGTTTAAAGCACACAATCAATTTCAAATCCCTATACTTGGTGTATTGGTTGAACTGCGCCGTAGCTTTATATTGCAGTTCAGTCCCGTCTGCGTTCCCATATATCCACAATATTAAAAATACTCTTTCTCTCATAATTCATTATCCTAGTAGTGTATAGCCTTGACTGTAAGTAATTCAGTATGGTTAAGTAATATTGTAATCTATATGAAAAAGTCACAATACTCAAAACTTGTTTTCTCTCACTTTTCAAACATTTCCCAAGATATGAATTGTCGGCTCCGCGCAGACGCAAACTACCCCAAAGCATTCGAACTGATCAAAAGATGCATAAATACCCAGCGCCCTCCAGACCTCTTTCATAAAACTATCAAACACGCTCGCACAAAAACATCATTTGACAAACAATCAAAACAAGAAGTATCATAATGTCGCATAACGTAACATAACAGGGACGTAACATAATAATACGTAGACGCGGCATTACCGTCACCTCATTCCGAAAACAAAGATGGAGCCGGGCGGGCTGCCCACAGGGGGATGGGGGAACTCCCGGAATTATGTTATTCTTAATTTAATTTCATTAGGCTCCGAGATTGCGCAGGTTTTATGTCGACCAGGCTATAATTGCTGGTTACGCAGCCTGCAGCTTAATTGTTGGTGAGTTTGGACCGATCTGTGTTTATTGACGTGGGATGACGTTTGTAAGGTTAATGACCTTCGAGATTATCTAGTTATACTAACGTAATTATACCTAATAGACCTAGACACCATACGAATAAAAGGTATAATACGTGTCAATCTGAAGAGTCAAGATTCGGCATGTAAATGTCTCAGAAATTAATATTGAATATATATTACTAAAGGAATGCTTAAGTTGTCAATAGTTTCTTCGGCATTCATATCCATTTATAGATTGTTTTCTTTTGTTTCGTTTACTTACTAAGCTAACCTAAAGGTCTCCCCCAAATCTTTCCACTTGTATATAGACTGTTTATAGCGCCAATAGGACTAAGACAAAATAATCACCCTATCTAGAGGTCTTCTTCTTCTATTCGTATGAGTAAGTAGTCTACTTTGGTGTCAGAATTTCCAAGTTTCCCTACTAAAGTATGAGAAAACGCATTGCACCCGTCACTCTGAGAAGGGGATGTTACTCCTCTAGTACCTGTTATTTCTCCGGCGCCCATACTTTTCCACCGGAATACAGCAACGCTATTGCAGCACTGCTTGGCGGTGGATTACAGGTGTGGAGACAGTACTTCGAATAGTTTTGGCAGAAGTTCTACTGCTACTCGTTCTACTACCTCACGCGTGGACTCTGAGGTTACTCACCTACGGAACAACCTGGTCCTCCTTACACCAAGTGCCTTCCGCATCAGTCCGTAAATATATCCATAACATATGTAACATAGCAAACGTGTCCGTGAGAAATGTAGTCCCGAAAGCGAATAAAAACGTCAAACCCAGCCTACACCAACATTGCGCTTCTAATACCAAACTAACAAACTTTTGGGCACTAATAACCATAAAGAAACTGAACACCGAACCAATTTACTGGCACCGGCCGTCCGCACAAAAAGTCCATCATAACTTGCGTCCCATAAGCGCTCCCAACAAAACTCCAATTGAAAACTGCATCCGAAAACTGGAATTTTAATTCCCTGTAACATATGCCGCGGCCGCCGGGGGGAGGGGGGGGGGGGTGGACGTAATTAAAAAAATGTGTCCCAGTTCATTCGTGCTCCCGGCGCGACCGCGGCGCTACCTCCCTCACTAATTAATATCCGAACGCACTGGCCCGCGAACGCTCTAATGGTTTTGGGATTTTAACAATAATCTCGCTTTGTAATTAAACTGTTTTTGTTTATATTTGGAGCGTCTAAGGGTCGCTGAAGTGGGGTTTGGTCGATAATCAACCGACGGAGAGCAGTACACTGTAATATCATGTTATGAGAGTGGACTATGTGTATAATATTAAATATAAATACTTGAACACGATATATGTATTTTCTTCGGGTATTTAGTCGTTTTTTTATAATTCAATAATCCCTAAACGCAAAAAATATGGGAAAAAGTATTAAATTCGGTTTTTAGATTTTCTAAATCAGTCGCTTATATATCTTGTTTGTTGAAACTATTCTACATTTGAATTTATAAATTATTTTGAACTGCCAGGGAATTTATAATTCATAATTTTGTATTGTACACAAAAAAAAGATAATACAAACATGATGAAAGAAAGGTATGAACACAGGTGAACTTAACCCTAAAAAGAGTTTTCTTCCAGTAAACCTGGAATGCTTCGCTGATGCAATCAAGATGGTAAGCACTCGCATTGTTGCTCCGATGTAAAGGTTTGTTTGGTTGAAAAAATTGCAGGCGTATGGAATATTTATCTAAGGCCTTAATCTTATACCTTTAGATTTACCAGAAGGCTTCAAAAGGCAATTATCTCAAATATATGAAGAATCATAAAAATTGGTTCACTACTCTACATATTCGTAGTATAAAACAATGTCGCTTTCCTCACCTGTCTGCCTGTTTGTCCGCTAAGTCCTCCTAAACCACGCATTCCTACACCATCCTGTAATGACGGGCGCTTACCTTGCTAATGCTGGCTTGACCTTACGAGATAGATCAAAATGATGTAGGTATTTCGGAATTTTATTACGTCCTACGCCACACACACTATGCAACCGTGCGAAGCCGGGGCGGTTTGCTAGTGTCATACAATAAAAAAACAGATTATTGGAGACCATCCTTCATTTATGAAATCTGTTAAAAAGCTACTCAAATACGGTTTGTTCCAGTGAAGAATATGTTTTCCAAGTTTAAAAATATAAACGAGATATCTCATAACTATAAATATATAAATCATGAATATTTCACACAGCGCCATCTAGCCCCCTAAACTAACCATAACTATGAGTAAAAGATTACTGATAGATGGCTTGTATAGTATTTTTTTTACAAATATTGTACATTCTTATTAATTCTCAGACACAGAAATACATCTACTTTCGTCACACAAATGTTTGTCCTGGGTAAGAATAAAACCCACAGCATAGCGCAGAAGGCACCACCAATTGAACTCTGCGGACAGTCTCCTACTAAGAACTCCTTCCGTAACAGCCTCTGATGTCCCCACGGCAGGAACACCGACCTACTCTCGATAATCGGTTCTGATCTATCACGGGAGCACAATCCGGATTGGTAGATATCACATGTCTTCGTACTTTTTGGTTCTAAGACATGCCGGTTTCCTCACGTTGTTTCCCTTCACCGTGAACGTGGACGCAAATAATTATTTTTAAATAAAAAATCTCACTGTTTCACGTTTGGGTTTGAACCAGCAACCTTCAGATTGAAAGTCGGCGTCTGCCCCTGGACCACCACGCTGCAGTCAGATGTGTCAGATGGGAGATACAACCATCTGAGTCGCACCGCGCCCCGCGCCCCGCGTCGCAAACCAGCGCTCGAGCTTACACAGCTATTAGTTATTACAATACATATTATTACCCGAGGTTATCTGTCAGATAGCTTATCTACCAGTTAATAAGCCGATACGATGCCTTTATTAAAATCCGTGGCGATCCGTAACAACTGAATTACTTGTTACAGATATGAAAATGCTGATTATAGATAGTATAATCGAATTTTGTAGGATTATTGTGATAGTCTATCGAACAATTCAACGAAATTAATCTTTATATTGGATGAGGCAGCGGCGGGATATCGCTATTGATAGACATACATCCCTGTGGGCTGATAACGCTGTTTTTAATACCCCGAAAGAGGTAGGGAGAGGATGAGCTGAAGACCCACGTGATTAACATAGCAATACTATAGATTGAATTAGAGCTACATAATCGCATTCGGTCAGGGTGGAGTGTCACATGTCCTATTTACACAGGTTCTGTCTGCAGCGGAGCTGAGTGCGGACTCTGATATTGGATTCGGATCATCGCAGGTTGTGCCCTGGAGGCAGGACTTCTTGCGGAGTAATGAAGTCTAGTGGTGGTGAGCACTTCTCATTCCACAGCATGTGTTAAGCTACGACTGGGTGGTACGCTGGAGGTAGCGATTTTTGGCAAAAATAATTACGGTTTCTCAAACGAGACCTTTTATGGCTTCACATTATTTTGTCATTTCACTGTACATCATCTAGTCCCAAACTTGCCATAGCTTGTCTATGGGAACCGGACAACTGTTAGAATACTTGTTAAATACTTATTATGAACACATACAAATATTAGGTCCTACAGTGCAGAAGACAGAGCTACCAGGTGAGCTGTAAGGCCAGTCAAAATATCTGGACGTGGTCAGAACTGAACCAGCATACCAAGTCCTCAGCTTACGCTAGGCCTAGTGTCTTAAGGTTCAATATATTACTCTTCCCTCAACATTAAACACATATCGTATCTTACTGACGGTTATCGGAACGCGACAAAGTAACATAGCGTAGACACGAACATTTATTAAAAAAAGTTAAATATTGAACAGTTTATAAAATAAATAGAATACACAAAACTGAGAAATTCTAGTTTAACTGAGTTTTCAATTTTTACGTATAAGACTGATTCGAATGCAAAATAAATTAAAAAGGACTGAAGATACTGAAAAAAAAATGTTCTTACTTCGCACGCATTAACATTATACTCGCTTTTTTGTATTCATTTTGTCTTGATCTTCAAGCACTCGTGTAGGTAGTGCACACACATACAAAAACACAATATAATTAAAATATTTCTGTGAATTATAAACTAATGTATATTGCTAGCTTAAAACTTCATAATATCTTTAAATGTTTCTTAGATCCAGTGCATGAACTAATCATTTAAAATTGAGAATGTACCTATATGGCGAAACGGCACGGGCACGTTTCTTTCGATTAAATGGCCGATATAGAGTGAGTGACGGTTATGTTTTTCGAGTGTATGTATGTATATTTCTATTGTCACGCTCGGTAGCCTAAACAACTTCATGTATTTTGGCTTGAAAAGTGTCGTTAGATTCGTCTTAATGACACAGAGTAACACTAAATATTTATATCAAAATTATAAAAATTACAATGGTTGAATTTTAGCACTAACAAAAACACGTGTATACGTTTTTTCCTCTAATTTTATCACTTACTCTTAAATGGAATTTGGAATTTAACACGCAGACGGGATTTATCAGTTTTTAAAAGGCTAACTTATTTTTTTGGTAGTTTGTGACTACAAAGACTAAAAAAGCGCAAATAGCTAATGAACATTGCAAATAATGACCGGTGACTTCCCTTTTATCTCGTTAAATAGTAAAAAACGTTAAACAATATATCATACCCTTTTTTAATTCACCACTCAGAGCTTTTCTACTATTATAACTATTATTATGGCTTTTCTTCATCAACTTCAAAAAAAGGTAAATATTAATACACAAGTGTAGCTCAAATTTACGTATGTGCATAAAAAATATTATGTATAAATTTAATTGATTAAGTCACTTTGATTACGCACCGAAATATTTAATTATCCCAAATAAAATTGCTACAGCAGCGAATGGGCAAATAAACAGCAAATTCTCGGCAATATAGTAATGATAATAGTTCTCGATGATAGAACAAGTAAATCCGAGGAGGAACAGGCCTCAACCCTCATTAGTATCGACAACGCCGTAACCCGTAGTACGTGTTGTAACGCCGCGCCGTTACCGTAACGACCGCCTGGGGTGCGCCCGTTGGACGCTTCCGCCGACGGCACGCTTTCAATATATTGACAAAAGCCTTTTGGACGAATTTATTTCATAGTTTACATTCAAAAGCGTAGAGGAAGTTGATTTTTTTTCTTTACACTAGTTTTATTGTATTTCATTGATAAATTAAAAGAGGAAAGACGTGTACAAAATAATATAGGTATGCCTACGTGTACTGATAAAATTAATGTTGAGTCAAAATATCTAATGGGTCATTTAAGTTTCACTGAAGTGACTTATAAAATAAAGTAAGAAACACATGCCTGTCGTTCTCAATGATACCTAGCTCTACGTGGTCGTTAAATAACTATAATATTATAAATTCTAATTTAATCTAACTACAATACATACATAATTTTATGCATAATTCTGCGAAAGGGTAGGCAGTCTTTTTATAATTAAATAGATATAATAAAAAAAATATAGATATGCAAAGAGTAATCAACAGTATTATTGGCAATAAAATGTATTCGATTTAATGTTTTTTTCCTTGTTTATCTTGCCTTCAGTGAATGCAATGAAATGAGGACGCAAGAAGCGCGTTGAAGTCTTTAACTAGAGTTAATTACAAAATGTCATCAAAACAGTGTGTTTTGTCAAACATTTTAGATTTAGCTCTATGTTATTCTTCTCTAGCTCCTTACGCTATTAGTCTCAAATGTGTATAGAAATAAAAAGAAAATGACCATAAATCAATATTTGACAAAATATATAATGAAAGAAGTGTGCAACAACTACTCTCTATGAGTACAGCCAGAACATCAAAACGGCAATAAGAAAAAATGTCTCACTTGACTGCAGGCGGTCCCGCCACGCCATGGGGTTGGAGACCAGGCCCTGGAAGCCGGGCCAGTAGAGCGGCTTGTGCTGGAGGTAGTGCGCCATGCCGGCAGCGGCCGCCGCCAGCGAGAGCCGGGGGGTCAGCAGGCCCGCGCCCACGGCCGAGCCCACCGCCGGCCGCGCCAGGATGTGGTCGATGCCGTGCGGGTTCGGCGCCGGCGGGGGCTGCTCCGCCAATGAACTCAAAGCCGCCAACGGAGCCCCGAAGCCGTTCTCCAACGAACCTCTCGACAGAGGCGACGATCCGCGCAAATCCGACATATTTTTCCCACCACACTGAACGTTCCGAGTTCAAAGCATTGTCCGCGAGCTCGTCGCCTACTCTCGCCGGCCGACGGTTCGACTAGTGCTCGCGACCACGACCCGACACCAAATGAGAAGCTCCGGCGAGCCGCTCTCGCCGCGCAAACAAAAAAACGCTTCAATAGAGAACGCCCAGTCAATCTAAACCTTATATCGTCGACGCCGCCCCTCGCCGGACGACGCCTCAAAAGTATACGCGTCTCTGTCTCGCCGGGAGACGTGCGATAAGGACGAGAGACATGTGGTGTTAACACGAGAGCGTAGATTTAACGAATCGTTATTTAATGGCGCTTCTTGTCTCTTTATAATTAAGTCGGGTGCAGTTTTTGCGGTGCCCCCTCCCCCCCGCGCGCCACCCCCCCGCCTGCGTTCCACCGCTAAAAACTATTGTGTTTGGAATAATAAGCCCAATGGAACGGTTTATTTTATGATGCGATTACATTTTAATTTTTTATTGTGGATATTTATCCGTTAATAATAAATTATCAGATGCGACACAAATTACTATTATTTCATGATCTCATGTCATTAACATTATATCTTTAATGTTAATCGTTGAACGTTGTTCTATAATAATGATACTATAATGTTCCGTATTACATTTATAATTAATCTAGAAAACAATCGTAAAAATATACCTGCAATAGTGACACCAAATAGTAGAACAGCCTAAACCAGGCCACAATGAGCGCGTCCCGTCCCCGCCCCGCCCCGGAAGGACGCCGGATCTCAAGCCATTTGTCGCAAATAATTGATGTGACAAATATTGTATTAATGAATGGCACTCGATGCGCCGAACACCCATACAATTAAAAACGATTAAAAGGACATCTGCTTAATCTTTTATTGCCATTTTCAACTGGTAATGGTGATTAATCGTGTTCCGGTCCATTTCACTTTCTAGTTGTAACTCGGTGATGAAATCTTATAAAAATAGTGGCTTTGCATTTATTAAATTTAAAAAATATATATAAATATATATAAATAAATAGTTAAATTTGCATTTATTATATTTTTTAATTTACTACATTAGTAATAACAATCAAATCAATTTTATGTGATTGTGCTATGTGTGATGTTCACATGGTCATCCAATGAACTTCGTACCACCTACAAATGATTTTATTGTAATTACCACATAGTTTTTTTTTTGTTTTCCTGAATCTCCCCGGTACCTACTGAGGCGAACTAAATAATAAGTGACAGAAAAATAAACAAAAACAAATCTACTTCAATATTATCATCCCTATTCCCGATTCCCGGTTCTTTCCCTCAGGGTTGAAAAGAATTACATCCAATCCGTATACAACGAGCGAAGAAAAAATCACAGGAAAGCAAAATACGCAATATTTTTTCCAGTAATTTTGATTTCACAACCAAACTATTGAACCGATCTCTATAATAATTATATGGGATAGTTATATGAATCCCGTTATTTATCAACCGATTTAAAATCTGTTGACAATATTTTTTTTGTGGTTTTGCGAAACTTACGCAGGGTAGGTAATTGATTTTACATGACAGATAGGCCTCCAGCAGGTGATGTCTAACACCAGATGTTCAGTGATGACGTAGATGGAGCAAGAAGGTCTAGAATACTCTATCTACTTTTGGCTTGAAGACTCACTTTTATTTACTGTTTGTGACTAAACGAGCTGTGGACCCACCTGGTGGTAAGTGGCGACCCCCGCCCATGACAACAGTAATACGACTCAGTAT
Source organism: Aplocera efformata (assembly GCA_921293045.1). Classification (NCBI taxonomy): domain Eukaryota; kingdom Metazoa; phylum Arthropoda; class Insecta; order Lepidoptera; family Geometridae; genus Aplocera; species Aplocera efformata. The sequence goes on from OV121057.1 coordinate 9,952,947, forward strand.
AAGATTTGGATCTTACACAGAGTTGTATCTGGGTACGATACGTCTTATACGCAAGTGATTGTGATTTCACCAGCACTCACACCGTTCCTGCAGGGAGTTTTTAGCCGTTTGCATGATTGCAATTAGTTTTTCGTAAACTCTTTAATTCTGATATTTGTGGGGATGCTGCGATCTGCACTGACGTCCCGTATTGGTACCACCTTAAAATATTAGATGTACCTATATTCTGTCACAGAGCTCTGTGCAGTGTGCGTCGAGGAGTGAATGACAGTAGCCAAATACTCAACACTCAATAAACAAACAAACAACAAAACAAACAACGTTAACACACTCATACCTCTGCACTAGGATTCCCTGTGTCGCAGATGGCATGGATAAACACAGAAACACAAGACAAACACCCAAGACCCGAGAACAAACTTAATGCTCACCACTCAAAGTGTGCCCCGGCCGGGAATCGAACCCGAAGCAGGCAGGGCTACTACCAACTAAGCCACGGAGCCGTCAAATGTACATGTATTACTTCTCATTATGGTACAAGGTAATATTGTTGGTTTACATTCTGAGTTTCACATTATGGACCCTTGTATGGCGATATTAATGGAGGTAGTCCGAAGTTTTCTATAATAGATAGCTGCTGGAAGCATGGTTCTTGCCGCTTGCAGCTTGGACAATGGATACAAAGTATTGAAGCTTATTTATAATATTTTCTCACTTCAAGCCTTCATTTGAAGATACAAATAAAATAAATACATATGGACACACACAGCGCCATCTATCCCCAAACTAAGCATAGTTGTACTGTTGTACATATTATACTTATTGTAAATACTTAATAACGCTCAGAGTCAAAACAAACATCTATGAAGTTATTCCTTCGGCGTACATCACAGAAGGCACAGGTCCGACCAGCTTAGCTGTGAGAGCAGTCAATATAAGGTAGTGTGGTTCGCAAAAACCTTGAGGAACTTCCAAATTTTTCAACACGTCAAATTTTCTCATTATTCGGGGAGTCTCGTTGCTCGCGTCCGTAGGTGATACCCTATTAATCCCTACATGTTCCCCCTGGGTGGGGCAAAAGGAGAAACAAAAACTAGTGCTGTTATTATGGTCGGACCACTTACAACTAGGTGGGCCTTGAGCTCGTCCCGTCAATGATTTACATAAAAAAAATGTTTCTTGGTTTTGTCACTGCAGTTAAATTTTTGAGGGTTCACGTTGATCGCGGCTGTAGATGAGTCGACTTACCTCTCAAGTCTCTACACGTGTCCCCCAGGAGGTGCGATAGGAGTGACCCAAAGTAGCAGTAGAACTTGTGCTATGCTGCACGTGCACTGCTGTATTCCAGTGGGAGAGTGAGGGTGGTGGGCGCATTTAGCTTGGGGAGGGCTCATGTTTTATCACAGTTGATATAGGCCACTTAACCACTTAACATGAGAAGGGCCATCTGGTCTTACCGTCACTTAAGATACATAAAAAAACGTATTATCTGAATAGGTAAGTACCATTCTTCGATTCGCAGATCTCTCTGCACATATTTTGCAGGAACTAAACATTGTGAATTTCTGATCTTAAAAAACGAATTACCTAATTTGCACACGTACCACACCCATGTCAGGTGTTTGAATATCGTCTAGCATGTTTCTAGACTAAACAATCTTGTAAATATTTAATTAAATGTAATGAGTTTGAAAAGGTATCTCAAACTACGCTACGAATTATGTAAATTCAGACTTGAAAACCATTTTGAATTCAATTTTTATTCACATACAAAATATTCTTTACAAACCAAAATAAAATATATTTTATCACATCCGGATCTTATCATTAGGGGTCTCAAAACTCAACATAACAAACGCACCACAACATTTTAATACCCTTTTTGATCCCGAAATACAATCCAAATGGTTCCCCCATTCACACAATACAGTGGTGCCGTAAACGATTATAAACAGGGTTCGACTCCAACTATTCATTTATAAATTATATTTTGGACATCCTGTTGGCGGCCAGTCGTCTCTGTAAGAAGTACCTACCCTCGCTACCTACCTTTATATACCTTATGACATAAGTAGGACTACTAGTTAAGGTACTCTAAAACTTTTACAATATTATGCGTTTTTATTACCAAGTCTAGCGTTTTTTCAAACCTTATCCAACCTCCACCAAATTATGAATAGAAATAAGTGTATTTTTCCAGATAAGAATAAATAATTATTTTTACTAATTCAACCATAGTATTTTCACAATATCGAGGCATACTTTTCTGATACACGATACAATTACCCAAACTGGAACGTAAGTATCACAAATGATTTCTGCATAAAAGCTCAGTTCCTAAGCAAACAATGCGAAATGTAACATGCATTTGTCGTCAGAGTGTTATTGTATGAAACTAATACGTCACTGACAATGCGCCTGCGCACGCTAGGTCCCCTTCCGCCGGATGCGAGCTCGCTACGCGACGCGGGTGCGGCCCTACTGCCGGCGACGCTCATATAGTCCACTACTGTTTGTTTGTGAATGTTTTAACATTTTGATCGACTGTAAAATTATTTGTTATTCGTTCTGTTTCATTTAGAAACTCCTTATGAAACTTTACTTTATGGTTTCATGAGCCCGGGCAAGTTAATAGTAACACATACAGTTACATATTGTAAAATGCTTTATCCACTGATTAAATTGTTTATCATAAGTAGGTATTTACTATCATATACCATAAAAACAATAAAAACCAAATATTAAAATTATGAAGAATGGCGCGCAAGTTTTTTTTCACGCGCTTAATGCAATGCCATGCAAGTCTACTTCAAAATTACAATTTAAGTTATAAAATGTTAATATATTTATTATAACAAATTATTGTGAATTATGAATAATTTGATTAAATAAATGTTTGATTGATTTAATTGTGGGCATACATTTATTTATTCCAAAAATGTAAATGAATTTTCAGAAGAATAAAACCTCTGTGTTTTTACTAAAAAAAATAACTGTATTACCCGTTTAAATTGAAAATGCTCTGTTTACTCGCATATAACTAGCAGTAAGGTACTAATTTAACTTTGTACGGATAATATTATTACGCACTAGTGTGTAATATTTTTACGCATGTGTGTGCTATAGCTAGGTTTATGGCCCTAATAAGGCTCACTTTACGAGCAAGTGTGTCGTCGCTCGCCCCGCTCCCCGGCCCGCTGCCCGCTCCGCTCCGCGCCCCGCCGCCCGCCGCACCGCGCCCCCGCCCCGCAGCTTCCATTCATCCCCCCGTCAAATTAGCCGACACCTTGGCTTTGTCCGATTTTATCATCGGTTTATTATACACTAAATCGACGTTTGCCTTTCATGCAACAGCACGCGAAACGGAACCCAAGGCCTCGGGGATAAGGGCGAACATTACGCTTATTATTTTATTATCTGGAAGGTATTTATGGATTATAAATATGAAATATAAATTGGATGAGTTATAAAACCGTTACTAATCGTTGGGTTATTTTATGATGTTCCCACTGGGCTCAGTGATATGCTACTGATACCATTTACAGGTAGTTTACCTATCAGGTCTCTTTAAACCGGTACCTAGCAGTATAAATTTAACTGACATTTTCTTAAATAATATATGACTTAAAATATATATAATAAACAAATTAGTAAATATTTATGGACACTCCACACGACGCCATCCAGCCCCAAACGAAACATAACTCGTGCTATGGGAACCACAAGACGGAAGCAATACTCATAGACTTCTTTTTTCTAAATTGTCCTGGGAATCAAACCCTATCAATGAGCTACTGGATGTCTGTGCGCAGAGGCAGCACAAACATCCAGTAGTTCTACCAGAGACTGTTCCAACGGATTCAATCAAATAGTTCGTGTGGCGCTCTAATTTTTAATTAAGAAGTTTAAATGGAAAATAAACAGAAAACTGCGAAGACATTTGGAAACATTTAAACCTCTACCGCGTTCGTTTTATTCCCAAGAGCTCAATAGCTCCAACTTTGAAATAGCCGTAAAAAATCAACCTACAGCTATGAAGAATTGAGTACGGTAATCTACGAATTAGAATGAGACAGGGCACGTGATAGAAGAAGATGGGAGATATTCCAGGATTACTATTGGATGTTTTAAATCTGCGCCCCGCCTGCTACAGTTGAGTGACTCACGTGTTTTTGCCATTGTTGCCAACTTTTCTAGAGTTTGGAGAGAAATAACTAAATTTTGAGATTGGTATTTAAATGTGATATCTAGTTATGTTTTAATAAGGTCATTGTCAAAGTCAGAAATCAACAATTATAATATTTAGATCAACGCATAGAAAACATACATATTGCCATATAATAATTCATACGTGTTCTCATTACCGCAATATGACTCATTGCATTAAAGACAAATTTGAATTGACAGATTTAAAATATGAACAAACGAATATTTAAACCACAGATACAATACTATACTAGTAAACTAACCAAAGCAACTGTAACTCAACATAGATCAATGGAGTGATCATACAGGTTGTGATTCATTGTTTTTTCTATAAAATCAATTCTTCTGATATTTCGGTCGGGGAGGACCCGAGTCGTATTGCTGCTGTTATGGGCGGAGGTCACCACAAAACATCAGGTGGGTTTTCAGCTCGTCCTGTACTTTTACTAGAATAAAAAAAAAAAAATTTGACAAAACATCGAAGTTGACAGTTTGTACTCTACAGGAAAACATATTTTGTAACTTTACTATCAGATTTACAGAGATATTTAACATGATTTGTGAGTTTTGTTGACTCCCGATATTTTGTAGCAATTTCATGATCCAAGTAAGTCCAAGGATTAAGTAAAAATAAATATAAATATATATTCGAGGAGGAGCAACAATTCAGTTTTTTTTTTATGTTTGTTGTCTCGTTTCTCAGTCATTTATCAACCGATTAAGAAAAATATTTTATATTTGAAAGGATATGCTTTCAGATTGATCTCATAATCTTTTTATCAAAATTGATTCAATAGTAGGGTTGAAAAAGCAAATAAAGAATGCCGTCCAAGAAAACGAAATTCCGTACTTTTCGTTCCCGTGAATTTTGTATCGCCTGTCGCATACCAATTTAGATGTTTCTCTTTGAGAATAGTATTGTACTTACCGGATTAATAGGTGTACCTTTTACTTATTTATTATTAATTAAAGTATTGAAGTCGGTATTTTTTTATTTTTTTTAAATCACTTTTTATTAAGGCTCATTTGTTAAAGTTTGATTATGCCTATATAATCTTGGATGCATCGTGTTTAATATTTAAATGTATCCAAACCGTCGTAGTGAGTTGGCAGCACCGTGTTGGCGGCCAGCTGTCCTCCACCTCGCCGCCGGCCGCCGGCCGCCGGTCGCGCCGCGCCCGAACTTTCATCATGTTTACGCTTCCAACATGTACTAGCAAATATTGCAAACTGACAAATACTTATTAAATTGTTAAAATTAATTTATTTTGTTATTAAACTACGGTTTAGGTAACTTGGGAGGATAGATTAGGTATAACTCAAGTTAGTTATATGATTCTATTCGATTCATTCTTTATTTGTTTTATTTTTTCACCAATTTCGGCAAGATTTCATATGATGAAAAATACTTTACGGAAAACTTAATGATTAAAAAATCGAAAAAATGCGACTTCAATACATTCATCGCCCTCAAGGGGGTACACCCTATCATATCAAAAAAACATACACCCAAATAGGTATACCTACAACGGGCGAAGAAAAAAAGTTAACACAGTTTTACATTACAAGCGCAATTTTGTTAATTTCGATGATACTTATAATATTTGCCAGATAATTATTTGATTTGGATTAACTATCTTTAAAATAAAATAATGTTTTTTTTTTTTCAAATATTTTGATAAAGAGTTTAGAGGTAACAAACATAAAAAAACCTGATAAATTACCTCCTCTTTTGGAAGGAGTTTATAAATGGCCGGTTTGGAGTCTCTTTATACGTTATAGTTATAGTTACGCACTTCCATGCGACGGAGTGCGACGATCTGTAATTATAAATTCTAATTAACATAATTCGCAAGGATTAATTAGGAAACATATTTACAGGTCAGAATGTTCATATGTTATGTAAAAACATATGTTTTTGAAAATATTGGCAAATGAAATATCTAGCGAAGAAGACATAACATGAATGGTAATCTAAGTACAACGTGTACGAGATAATTTATCTTTGCAAAATTTCATAGTGATCGGATGAATGGCTAAGTTGCGAAAGCGTAACAAACAAACAAACACATTCGCATTTATAATATTAGTTATGATAGGATTTTTGCATGTCTTTAAGACATGGGAAAACCCAAGATTGACTCGAGATGCTATTATGTTCCGTACAGCTTATAATAATTTCACTGCAGGGATTAAATTATACTAATATAAGAGAAAGTATTGAAATTGGTTTAATCGATTTTTAATTATGTAAATTAATCAAAATGTATTATTGTCCTAAATCGCATCGTATAGCTCCTCTGCGACGTGGATGTAACATCTCATGCACGCGTAATTGTCCCGGCACCCACACCATGTGGTTGGAATGGGTATGGGCACACAGCATCACATCTCATTTCTCGTACAAAGGGTGACGATATACAATTGATAGGAACACAATCCAGTTAAAATGTAATCGCCTAATGTCGTTTAAATCATCCTCGAGTCGGCGTCACCAAACAAACGGGAATTAAATCAAAGGGTCGCGGAGGGTCCTAATGCGATCTGGTTAGGGTTCCGGTGCCCCCGGGCCGGGGCCGGCCTCCAGTCGCTGCTGTGCTGTCATACTATCTCAGCTATGTTTTGACCACCAGACATCATGTTACTTTTAACCTACTTCCAAAGGAGTAAGCCATCAATTCAGTTGTATGTCTGTTTGTCCGTCTGTCACCAGGCTGTATCTCATGAACCGTGATAGTTAGAGCTGAAATTTTCAAAGATGATTTATTTCTGTTGCCGCTATAACAACAAATACTAAAAAACAGAATAAAATAAATATTTAAGGGGGCTCGTACAAAAACGTGATTTTTGGGATATAGTTTCATATGAAGAAACTAGATGGCGCCACTTGTATTTAAGCTCACGCTATCGTAGCGTTTCGGTATCGAAATGACATCTCCGTAAAAAATAAAATTAATATTTAAATGGGGCTCCCGACGAACTAATGAAACGCAAACCGTTAAACAGCCTTTGAATAGAAACTATCTCTACATTTAACATTGAAATTTACAGATACATTACTATTCAAACGTTGTGTCAAGCACACCGCTAATTGCTTGACAAACACTTCAGTCTGGGTTGATTCCGAAGCGATAGTGTCGTATCTCCCAGTGGTGCCAACTCTCCGCACACATTCGCCCATCGGTTAAATATTATTAAAGCAAATTGTTACACTCGATTGGGTTGAATTTGGCAAACATTTTAATGGAACATATCTTGATTGCCTACCAAAACTATTTCGATATTAAAGTTACTTTCGTTTATTTGTGATTAAAGTACTTCTTTTTCTTTTCGTATGCATTTTGTGTGTGTCATGCAACATAGCCTTTTAAAATGTCACAATGGTTCATTTCGGATGGTGAGTATTTATTAAAGCAAATATTTGTTATTAATAAACTATTCTGAAAATGTAATACAGCGCCATCTTGTAAATTTTTGTGATATTGATTGGTAAAATTTATAAATAAAGATTAAAAAAGATTTTACAAAAAAAAACCAGCAAAGTTCGCTTACTCACAGACACGTGTAGGATGCACAGGGACCTACAGACGCGAGCAACTGGACCCCAAACAATATGAGTATGAGTATTGCGCGTGTTGTGTTGTCCATTTCAGCCACGATAGGTAGCATCGAGGTGTCGCCGTGTTAGCGCCATGTCCTAATTACTCCGGCTGGGCGAGGCGATGCAATAAACATGTCCGCACAGGTGCGCCCGCGTGCTATTGGGAAACTTGCACCGCGCCGGGGGTGGCTAGGGGTGGGACGGGACCTATCGACTATTATGTTCTGTATACGTACTCTGTTTTCTTCTTTTGTAATTTAGCATTTTCTCGAAATGTAGCAACAGCATCTGCCTTCAAATTGGTCTCTTCCAGGTCCTCTGGTGTGCAGGTGGTGTCGGTCAACGGGCATGAGAGCAATGTGGAAATTCTTGAAGGGGGCTGTAGAAAACACTCACTAAATCCTTTTTTAGTACATTTGAGGCGGCCTACGTACTACTCGTATAACGTATACATATTCATATGGTAAATAATCAGTTTCAATGTCCAATGAAGTAATAAAATATATTATAATATTATAAAATTCTTGTAGTGACTAATATACCTTTGATACCAACCACTTTTTTAGTTTAATTTAAATTATGGCAATTCTTATTCTTAGCATTTTGAATGCCAATGTCAATGCATGCATCATCTCACGTGGGCTTCGGCAAGATAACGCCTGAAATTATCAATTATTGTTTCGACGTAACCTAAATAACCGTTGTCGCGTCTCTGCCCTAGCGCGCAGTGAGCAGAACAGCTAAACATTGATTTGATGGTGTATCGGGCGACGCCACACCTGAATTAAAAACAATAAATTCTGCCCGATAGCACTTACAATGAAACAAAAGTTCGCGATTAAAAAAGTTTAAAAGAAATGCTTATTGCTATTTTGTAAATTATTTATGTTATTGAAATATCCTATTTTGTTTATAATTTTCTTTTGTTTGTTACGAGGCCCGTAAAGTTGGTACATGGACCTTATTGCCTAATAAACTACAGGTTCATAATAATTAATGATTTTTAATATTAAGTTTCCGATCGGAAATGACCGAACCTTATAGAGGACCAGAGTTATTGGCTGATGGCAATTAACCAATAACTCGGGTTTTAGCCATATACAAACGGGAAAATCAAACTAAAAAAAAAAATCCTTTATATCAAGTATCGTTTGGACACGTCAAATTCTACACACACAAGTAAACATATTCGTGAGCATATAACGTGTCACCGGAGCCTCTTAGGCACGTTACATGCACACAGATATAACAAATTACAGCCAGTTTATATGTTTTAGATTACTTATTTTAAGTTTACGTCTGTACCTACCCAATTTCTCTGCCATACAACTACACAAAAAGAATATATAAGCCTTCGGTATGGGAAACTAAAACTGCCAGATAACGCTGATTTTCGGTCGATCAGAGATCAGCGTTTCTAAAACAGATGGTCACTCTAATTACTTGTAATTACTAATGACCAGAGAGTTGTGGAATGTAATACAACTGTCAACTACAAAGGTTGTTTAAAGCTGTAGTTGGGCGCTATTCGTTACCACTTTATCCCAATTAGGTGTATCGTTAGCGCCGGAAGTTTGACGAAACGAACTAGTTCCAACCATTCCGGTAATTGCTTTGTGACCGGGACGTGGTGGGGACAATGTGGGGCACGGGGGGTCAGGATCAGTCCAGTCCTTGCCTCGAAAATGAAAGACCAGGCAAAGAGGCATACAATTTTAGCAAAAGGATGGCTGCTTGACAGTACATCTGTATATATAAAAATGATTTGTTGTGCGTCTCGCTAAAACTCGAAATTAGTTCAAATCAATTAAAAATAATTATAATCAAGTATATTCAAAAAATTTTACCCTGAAAAGGTCTACTGCACAGTTGGTCGTAGGTTCGATTCCCGCCCAGGACAAACATTCGAGTAACGAACATGCTTATTAGTTCTGTCTGGATGTTCGTCAACATATATAATTATGTTTTAACAATTAACTAAAGTATTGTACCAGTAATCTCGTCCCCATAGTACAAGCTATGTTTGGAACAAGGCAGCTCTGTGGGAAATGTCCATGAATATATGACTGATGATTGTAATTACTAATTTAGATGTTTCGGTCTGCTCAAAATTTTCATTTATTCTAACCACAGTATAGAGACGAACTAAAAAATATTTTTCCTTTAAAACAACGAAAATATAATTATCTAAATCAGTAACAATACAAAAAAATATCACAGAATTCATAATCAACTCTTTTAGAAGTCGGTTAAAACAAATCTGTCTCTAGATTCTAGAAAACAACTACTTACCTTACAAAATAACGCGGATTTTGACCCTTTTTATTTTATTTTGACGGCCATTTTTGCGGCTGCAGACAATATTCTACCCTGGAGACCCTGTCGTGGACCCTGCCCTGGGCCGAGCCCTGGCGGCCGAGTGCGGCTCTGCGCCCGCGGGCCGGTCCGCTCCCAAACAAACTAAGGACATTAAGTGAAGTGTTGCGGTCGCAGATTTACGGCTCCGCTTTGTTTTAATTGGCACAACATTTTGTTAATTGAACAAACGGGCCTTTATCCCGCCAACTCAATGCTAAGTATTATATGAGTTGGTTTCTTTTACACCCCAACTAAAACTAAACTGCTCTGAGCAGGTTCATATCTGTCTGTGATCGCATTATATAAATACTCCGATTTCAAAGGAGTTTCTATACATAAAACGTGGTGAAGGGTCTTTATCCAACTCACAGGTCTGTAGCTCTGTCTGAATACCTTTGTTGGGGAATTTAGAGATAGTTCTTTAAACCTAGTAGCGAGGGATTCTAAATGGACTTAGGCATGACCTGGGAATAAATCTGAAGGGGATATAATGTGAGCACAAATTGGCCGCCACTCAGTATTTGTTACAGAAGCATGGCTGCTGTAGCACTGCTTTTCAGTGGTGCCGTAGTGTGTGACAGCAACTGCGTCACGCGCACTTTTACTAATTACAGACAGTTTACAGTCAGTTCTCATGTTTAAGAGTCTTAATTGTTAAGGTTACGTCAGTTCCAACCCTAACCGCCTAACACTTCGGGGAAAAGGAATTAATTTGCATATGTTCAAAATTTGTTCACCACTTAATCTTAGATTAGTGATAAAAAATATCATTGTCAAGAGGACCCATCCCCTTATCCACTTCCTGAACCTCACATAAATCCCGTAACAATTACATCCCCATACATTATCGGCACTACTTCCGTGCCAAAAACACACTTACGTTACATTATAACGCCGCGCACTCAAGGGGTAGGCAGGGGGGGAAATTAGCAATATTGTAACTATCTGAGACAGGACGCTCTATGTTAGCAGCGATCGGGCAGACCTTACATATACGTAGAACTGACCAGTGCACGAGAACGTAGCACAGTTGTACGGACGTAACTTTTAACGTAGGTTCCTGGTTGTAATCCTGGACGAAACAATAAATTTTGAGTCTGAAAAATGTATGTGTAATACCATGTTCTCAAATCGATGAAGCGAAACGTCCTGTTTGGGCTTTCGTGGTAGATTAATGGGCATTCGCTTGTCGTAGGTAGCGAGAGGACGAGAAAAGTAAAATGTATTTTAAATGGGAACAAGTCCATTTAAACTACAATTTAATTTCCTGGTAACAAAATGTACCGTCAAAGTGGCAAAAATATTTTATTTATTTACGTTGAATTGTTAAAAAATTGGTCTTGGAGATGTCGCTTTTAATAATATCAAGAACATGCGTTCTTATAACTAAGTTTAGCGCTTGTCGTATTGAAAAAATTCGCTTTTAAAGACGAAAAATTGAAAATTGAATTCGGATTATAACAGTCGGATTATATCGAGATTACGATACCGGTTTACTTTTGGCTGCAAATCTGCAAAATTTTCTCAAATACCTTTGAATACGGATAAATGGATGTGGTCTGCCGCTTCTACGAGTGTAGCAGGCTGTGTTAGCACCTCGTCGATGCGGTACGCGACAAATTGTGATTTATGTGTAAAAAGCTCGCCGGCCCGGCGCCGCCACAGCTTACCCGGTAGTTAGTACACAGAGTGCCGCCACAGATTAGATTCAAGTTGCCATGGTAACGCGAGACAGTCGCGTGCGGTGAGGACGCCTCTAATTGTACTCTAATTTATATGATTTGTTCTAGGTAATGCTTTCGAGTGCTACTCTATAATTGCCGCCATAGTAATGCACCGCCAGGCAATAAAATCCATTCATAAATTTTTCACCAGCGCCATTTTGTTTTTAATGTTCATGTTAACACTAACTCATACCCTTGCACTAAGATTTCCTGTTTCCCAGATGACATGAACAAACACAGAATCACAAGACAAACACCCAAGATGTTCACCACACTGTGTGGTGAGCCGGATTGAACCCGAAACACTTGGAAGGCAGGGCTACAACCAACGAAGCTACGGAGCTGTGATTTAGCATAGAATTACACCTTTATTACATTTTACATTACACCTTTTATTACACCTTTAAAATATACAATATCATCATAGAAGTAAATATGATAAGGCACCATATTACAGGATAACTAACTGTAGCAGGAGTAAGACGATGCCAGGAAAGTACAAGACTTTTATTTTGCTCACTTAAACTCTATTGGTGTTACTCTACCAGAAACATAAAAAATCCAAACTACACAACATTTTTTTCCGTTCCACATCATTTTTCTTTTTCTCTTCATCGGAATAGTACTGGTGTGGTATCTTTTAGTTTTGGTAATATCATTGTTTCACAGTAGAGCTTGGTAGTCGCTGGGAAATTGGAATCTCTCCATGAGGAGCGGAGTGGCTTTTAATGTGGCTACGGAGGAACTGGCCATAAGTCTCCGCGGCTCGGTGGTTCCCGACCCGGGGGCGAGGGTACTTAGCGGAACACCTTTGGCCATGCACTCTAATTTACTGAAATTTCGTAACACATGGATGACAGCGGTAGTATGGACATCAGTCGTTTATAATTACAATAATATATACATACTTCCGTACCAGCCTCTAATGTTCCCACTGCAGGGACGCCGGCCTACTCTCGATTATTGAGAGTGAATTAAAATAAAAAAATAAACGTTTACACACTCATACCTCTGCACTAGGATTCCCTGTGTCGCAGATGGCATGGACAAACACAGAAACACAAGACAAACACCCAAGACCCGAGAACAAACTTCATGCTCACCACACAAAGTGTGCCCCGGCCGGGAATCGAACCCGGGACCCCTCGCTTCGAAGGCAGGGCTACTACCAACTAAGCCACGGAGCCGAAAGTTCGAAGACTACTTCTATTGCTTCAACTTTTCCCTAAAAAGTGACGTATTCCCGTAGGAAGGCCGCGCGCGGGTAAAACCGCGGGGCGCAGCTAGTATTTAGTAAAAAGGTCTAAATCTAATCAGATAATGGCGACTCCGCGTAGGAGCAGATATACTTACAGCGAACAAACATAACTTAATTATAGATCGCGGCATACCTACTGCCGATGCTAATTTAGAACACAAAAACACGCTTCACCCTTTTTTGTAAAAAATAAGAGACAGAAATCCATTTGTAAAATTGGCAAAGAACGAATTATTTTTCAATCGCATTCTATTTCATAAGTCATACTATTTTCTTCATTAGCAAATAACAAAGCAAAAAAAAATGGTCAAGGAAATTCAAATATTTGTAATGTGTTCCGTATCCAACATTTCCTAAGTTAAAAATTTGTAACTTCCTAATATTAAATACGACTTAATTGTTAAGCTTGATGGCCGAAATTTATAACCAAACCATATTCAACTGAGATGTCTAGAAATAGATAGCAACATATTAATTTTTCGTAAAATTTATGAAACCATTTTACAGATAAATTATTTCTTTGGTAATCTTTCTCCAATAACCAGTAAGTAGTTGATTATTTGCTTATAAGAAAATTTTTGAATTGGCTTTTTGATAAATCCTTAATAATGACAATTTAATTTTATCACTCAAGTTACAAGCCAACTCAAACTTATTTACATATCAAGTATCTTTTGTACACGTCAAATTTTACACACTCAAGTAAACATATCTATTCGTGAGCGTATACCGTGTCACAGAAACTCCTTAGGCACATTACATACACACACAGATATGTCAAATTACACGCAGTTTTCATGTTTTAGCTACTCTTTTTGTGAGGTTTACGTCTAAGCACTTTATATAATCATCAATCAATGTGTATAATCTCATTATCCCTTCTCCCACTGGGAGACAATAGAAATAATGTGGGTGATAATGGTACGATAGCAATATGTATATAACCTTTTTAGTACGATACTTTGTACTAAAAAGGTTATAGTTGTATTTGAACGCGGAACGCCAATATACTAACCGGCCAGCAGCTAAGTGGTCGTTCATCGCAAAAACAGCTCATATACAAATGGAACTCAAATAAGTTCCGATTCTTATTCCAATTTCGAAATCCATTCCAATTTCAAATATTTATTGGAATCCCGATTAATCTCGCAGTGATCCAATTTAAAACGCGCTTATGAGCGCGGGCTTCGAACGTTTGCAGTAGAGCTGCACGAAAATAAGGTTGAAAGTTAAATAAAGAGTTTTAAAAGGAAGTAGTAAAAGTGGGAAATATTTATGAGCCTTCGAAGGGAATTCTTTTCAAGTGTTTGCATTTACGGAAATATGCTCCAATCAAAAGGGGCGCGATCGACAGGGTGTTGGAATTATACCGGTTCATTACGATATTCCCTTGTCATTATGACGTTTACAAACAAGCATTCCAGTTGTTACATGAATAGCAATCTATTCCTTGCAAAGAGGTGCATCCCTGTGTACTTCTGTAATGGCGTAGTACAACGGATGACTATTTGTTTATAGACCTTTGAGTCTAAAGATAAAATACCTAATTTATTGACTCTAACCTTGGCGGGGATTTTTTTGAACTGGCAACTAAAGATATGTTTATTTCAGGGATTTTAAGCGGACTTCAGTCCTTGGTGTATATTAATTCTATGACAAATAGTTTTATTTTTTAAACTAAGTGACTTTTATATAGCTAATATACGGTACGAGCTGACATCCCACATGATGTTAAGTAGTTACTGCCGCCCATAAGCAAAAGCAAAACAAGTCCCATCCTCCCGATCCGACCCATGTCGCCTCCCGTTGCGCCTGTCCGGATAATATTTGATAAATGAGTACGTACTCATACTCATTTACAGAAGTTAATCGGAGTGTACCAATCATTACCCCTTTTCAAATCACGAGACTAAACGTAGTTATTGCAATAGTTATTCAGTGAAAATGTTTCAGGCGAAATTCGGTAATCTATGATAATATATTGCGTGCTGTCGCCTGTTATTGTCATGGAGTGGTGACGTTCGACAATAAATATTGTAATCTACACTGGCCTCGCGATAAACTAGTCTGGTTATTTATTTTCCATAATATCGTAATCGCCTCGGTGGCGCAGTAGGCAGCGCGTAAGTCTCATAATCTTAAGGTCGTGAGTTCGATCCTCACCCGGGGCATATTTTTTTGCACTTTTTTTTAATCAATAGTTAAAGATGATGATTAAATTTTGTTATTTGGGACATAACGTTGACAGACCCAAAAACAAGTATTTTGCGCAAACAGCCAGTTGTTTTAGCCAATTTTCCATTTTATTCTGATAGGCAGGTAAGTTGTATTAATTAAAATAAACATTTTGTTATTTGTAACCTATTATAGCCATAGTAAACTGCAAAAAAAATATAAACGACATCAGCTAAGATGAAAATAAATTGTTTCGCAGAATGTAAATACTAAACGCTTATTTTATTAATAGTACCTGGACGACCGAGCTTCGCTCTGTGTAAATCGTTTTATCTGTAAAAAAAATTACAGTGAAAGTTTTACAGGTAAACTTAACGACTTAAATCTCAACACAAAATCTCATCCAAATCGTTTGTTTCCGAGATACGCGAAATAAATAAATATATTGACCATAAGTAAAGACATAATGAAAACATAAAAATATCGTCTTTTGAAACATCATGTATTCAGTTGACGACAATACCTTTCGATCAGAGTTACAATAAAATGTACCATAATGTTTACTGCCACCCTCCGTTATTGACCGCCCCTAGCTACTTACGATACCTAAATATTTTGTATTAAGACCCCACTGTACTAGTTACATATTATAGTTTCGCTTTTCGCTTTTTCGTGAAATACGTCCCCAATTTCCGTCTTGAGAACGTAATTTTGTCACACATTGTAATTTGTTTTATTGTTTTTGAAAATTTTATAACGATTCAATTTGACTTACTTGGTATAAAAATATGACTTTCTTACGTTATCAAAAACTGGTTCGTTTAGACCTGTTTTGACCACTACAGGTCAACATAACCACACAGCAGGTATTCATGCACCCATAAAGGCATAGCGCAAGAGATAATTACTGTCCCTGTACTACATTTGACGTGCTTCCTAAACTCCGATTGTGACTGAAGGCAAATTGTGTGTATGCACCTAATTCAAGCGGATCATGCCCAAAAAGCTAGTGACGTATTTTCTAGGTTTAAGTAATATCATTCAGGATTAGTTATTTAAAATTATGAATGTACCCTCTTAATCTAAGCAAGATTATACTCACTATAATGTCACGAATAGTTGCATAAGAAAAAAATCATCGAACAAAATATATCTCAATTCAAATTCGAAACCCATTGAAACATCTCGTTCCGTTTTACTGCGCAAACAATATAAAAATTAATATCGAAACACATCAGCAGCCATCGTAAATTTCCATCCCTCGATATTTAATGCACAGGAATCATTCATATTCGACCTTTATATTAAAAAGCATTACTTTTCCAATTCCGTCTCTACACACAATCATACGATCGCTGTACTTTTCGACCACAATCTAAATACTACCTTATACTTGAGTGAAACGTTTGAATATCCCTCGTTGGGGTGCAAGGAGGTTGGCGTCTTAAAGAGGTCGATTCGTAGAGAATTCTTTTAATAAGTGTGGATGATTTACGTTCCGCCAGGCACACCCGCGCGACCCCCTTAATTAGGCTTCGGAAAAAAGTTAACACCTCTGCAATAGTTGACGGTGAGAAGCAATTATTCATCTGTTTCATTTATAAAGCTTATGACGTTGCATAAAATAATATCTACTTATATATATTAAGTAGGTAGGTTGGCAGTGGTAGTGATGCTATCTCACCGTTTAAGGCAGTGAAATATAGATGGATAAATCAGAGATAAACAGCTTCATCTAAAAGCTTTTGTCGAAAATGTAGTAAAAAAAACAGTTTAAATGCAATTCGGATATATTTTTCATTACCTCGCTGTCCGCTATAGTAACACATTTAAGGGAAGATTTCATCTCGCTGCAGTTAATGATTAAAAAAATACTGTGAGTTTTTCACTTAAAAAATTGATGATGCGCAATACCACGTTCTCGAAAATATAACTAACTAATAAGTGAGATTAGAACAGGGCCGTCTGCCCGTCTGCCAACATGTTGGACATCTGCTCTTTAGATCACCTATTCAAATAAAACAACTATTTACTCAGAATACAAACAGCAACTAATGAATAATTTCCTTTGATTTCCCCTGTACAAGCCGGTTGTCTTGACAATAACATTTTGAGATGTTTTTTCGCGTTTGTTCGCCGCAGGCGCCCCCGGTCTTACTGAAATCAAAACACAGGTAGAAAATATCAAACAACCTATACAATAGGTGACCATCATAGAGGGACTTGGGGGATAATGTTAAGTCGAAATTCTACTAAAGAAGGACGATTCTTAAATATGTACTGGTGGCTCTAGCATCGTTTTCTGGGATAAGTCGATAGCTGAGGGTCCACAGTCCACGGCTCATTCTTAGTTAAAAACAGCTTTAAGGTAACTTCATGTACATTAATACTATTTATTCTGTAACTCAATATTTATTTTACCGTGAACCGTGAAGTCTTGACTCCACCAGATCAAAAACCGCCAAAAATATTTTGCACGGTTTCAGGTTGGCGGGAATTGTCTACTGAAATCTACATATTTGTATACAGTATACAATATTTGTTTCTTTAAAAATGGTCAAGAATAATTTAAAACATCATAGTTTCTGCTAAAATCATCAATCCATGGTCACCCCCTCTTCTCCATCGAAACGACCTCGTTCTGAATAAAAACATTGCTACCAAATCGCTTCTATTTCCCAAGCATCTGTATCTTAGCCCACCGCCTGCAAGGCACTCCCAAAACCCACTCTAAACCTTATCCCATTGTGATAAGAATGAAAAGTACAACATCTAGCTGTAAATTCCTAAGTGGTGATATTATAGGTATGAGATTGCAAGCTCTCGTGTGTGGCAACATTAAGGCGAATAAAATTTAAATATGGCAACACAGGCTCTAGCTATAAAAACAAAACAATAAGAATAGAAAGCAGAATGTTCCGGTGTTTAGAGTCACCTGGTGGATAATGGAGTTTTATTTATTTTTATACGGGAAACGTGTTCCTAAACAATACAGGTTACTGCAGTAACCTGTATTCGCTTTGAATATAATTGCAATTATCTTCCAAAGGTATCTTTTGTATATTTCCGCGCGTCCGAAGCAAACTTGGCGGTTGATTCTAATTGTATTCACGCTGTTTCCATTTGAATCCACGTATATATTATTTTATTAATTAACCTATTATATTTACTATATTCTACATACAATCATATCAGTCCCTGCTATGGTCACGTCAGTAGACAGTCTTTCAAACTTTCAAAGAAAATGTTTGCTACGAAACATTGAACTACGCCGTAGCATGCGGTAGTGTAGAATAAGGTTACAGCGTAGTAGCTGCTACAATAAAACCAAATATAATAGTGAACTGAACGAAAAGATTTCTTGCTTGTTCTTCCCCCACGGAGTACCCTAATGAACAGGCTCTGACCAAGCGTCAAGCTTAGTAATAGGAACACTGTGATCTCGTAGGTACACATTTAATTAAAAAAGGTAACGTTGCCAATTATTTTTTTAAAAGAGTACGACGTAATTAGAGATATCTTTACTTGCTTACTTTTTTACTTGATATCGATCATGTTGATATAGCAGTTTCGACAAGACAAGGTCGAGGGTTCAATTTGAGTTAAATTTTAGACTTGCCATATTTTGTCCTGGGTCGTGGGACCTGCCGTCGAGCAGGCAGACTCTTAAAAAGCATGTTACACGAAATGTAAAAAGTAACATTAAAAAACACGATTATGTATCTATACGTGTGTACGTTAACGGCTCAGAAGCAAGGTTGGTGTCCTGCCTTCGAAACCTGGGGTCTCGGGCTCGACCCCCGCCAAGCATGTGTGATGAGCATAAAGGCGCTGAGTAGATCTTGAGTGACTGTGGCAAGCACACAAAAAAGGGACCCTAGCACAAATATATGAGTATGGAATAGTTTAAGTTTTCATTTATATTTCGGTATTTTAAAGCATTTATAAGTAAGGTACCAATATAAAGTCAGGTGCAGATCGTAAAGTAGATGTTTTTGCGTGTTACAAGTGGATACGGGCGTTATTCAAATGCGGCCAATAAGGGCATTTACGGCCAAACATAAAACTACAATCGAACGGCGCGAATAAATATCCGACCTCTGTTACTTATAACCTGTGCGCGGAGCCGCGCCGGCTGGAAGAGACCAGGGACTCCGCGTGTGGTGTGGTGACTTCCGCAGAACTGCCGATACTGATGTGATCAGAGCGTGTAACCCACAGAAATAAACGACAGGGAAGAAGTATATAATGCGCTCCTGTTATTAATATTGTTTATATCTTCATAGATATAGATATATCAGATATATCAGGGCCCACCTGATGGTAAGTGGTGACCCTCGCCCATGACAACAGTAATGCGCGCGACTCTGCGAGTATGAGATCCAAATCTTTACTGAGTCGCATTCATCCTGCTGCGTCCATCACCCGAGACGGGGATGACACGTTTCATACGCATGTGATTTCACCGGCAGCCATACCCTTCCACCGGAACACAGTAATGCAACCACTACTGCTTGGCGGTAGATTCCAGATGTGGTGGCAGTACCACTCCGGACGAACTTGGCACAAGTTCTACTGCTACTTTTGGTTGCTCCTTTAGCACCACCCAGAATGCTTGTCCAGAGTGGGAGTCAAACCCACAACCTACTGCACAGAGGCAGAACACAAAAAAAAAACATGGTTGTTCCAGTGATAATGTTCAGTGTAAGATACAGTAATACAAACCATAAGAGGTAACGGGCGCGCGGCTCCCGAGGTTAATGCTGCCGGTGTACTTACCCGTACCGTACTCCACGTCGTAATGCTCCCTGTGCCCGCCGCGCGGGGACGACCCACCGGCACTCCATGAAACCTAAACAACTCTTCGATGTACATCAACATTTAAACTATTAAATATTTAAACACTCATACCTCTGCGCTAGGATTCCCTGTGTCGCAGATGGCACGGACAAACATAGAAACACAAGACAACCACCCGTAATAAACTTCATGCTCACCACACAAAGTGTGCCCCGGCCGGGAATCGAACCCGGGACCCCTTGCTTTGAAAGCAGGGGTACTACCAACTAAGCCACGGAGCCGTCAAATAAACACATAAGCTTGTTCCACTTATTAAATAAGCAGTGTAATAACAGAGATCCCGGGTGGCATCATTGACCGATAACGACCAACAAAGCGGCCACTGACACCATCGATAACCGCCGGTTAATTTGCTAAACATCGATCATCCTAGGTAATCCTAACGTAATTACAACTGATGAGTAACGCGGGCGCGTGGCGGGCGCGTGGCGGCGGCGTGGCGGGCGCGTGGCGGCGCGTGGCGGCCGCGAGAGGAGCGTGCGCGCCGCGTGGGAAGGGTTGTCTTGTTTGTTTTGTGTTTGACCAATTGTAGGTTAAATAGGTTACTAGTCATATTGCCGTTCAATGAACCACTGTGTCGGCCGTGAACGAGTGAGTGAGTCGATTAGCCATTTTGAATAACGTCAAGTCTCAAACCTGACATAACAGGGGGAGCATGTTGCTCGCGTCAGTATATGCGTAATGCCGTTAAAATCCCTACAGGTATGCTCCGGGTGGTATGGAAGGAGCAACCCAAAGTTGCATTAGAAATTGTGCCATGTTCGTACCACACCTGAAAATCGCTTTGATTAAAAAGAAAATAACTTTTCTTAATAGATATTTCACCTAAAACCCAAACTAAGGAAAGATGGAAAATACAGTACTTGCAGTATTTTTTTTGTAAATAACAAATACACATATAATACGAGTAATATTGACACCCAGACAGAACAAACATCTATGTTCGTCACCCAAATGTTTCTTTCGGTTTGATGGGAACTAATGGGTAGGAAGCCTTATTTATTATTAACAAACAGTGCGCTTTTCTAAAAAAATACTGAATATTTTGACCATATTATTTCCAAAAAAAAAACCTTTCATACAAACCTTCTATATATAAAAATCACTTGCCCTGTCTCACAAAAACTCGAAAATGTCACGGCCAAAAAACCTAGAGGTAAAGTATTATTATATGTGTACCAGAGACAGCAGAGAAAACAAATCAAAATTGGTGTGTATGGGAATTGCCACTTGACAAATTGTAAAATAGATACGAAGTTCCACGGACATCTAGTGAAAAAAAAATGGCAGAAACATTAAAATGAAAATAATAGGAACGCGTGATCTTGTAGGTACGTATTTAAATAAATATATTTTTAGAAATAAATACTTTTACTTATATAGGTAAAATGTATTTACCAGCATAGGAAGCGCTCGGCTGAAATGCCACTAAGCTGTTACAACTAGAGTGCTACAAGTACAACTAGGCAGGATTCGCAACGAGAATTTCATGATATACGTATACTATAGTAATAAGTATGTATCTATAGTGCTTTTCCACACTACAGGGGCCCGTTCAACAACTCCCGTAGGCGCGGGTGCTCGCAAAAACTTACAACTTAAACGCGACTTAACCAGTTGGACAACTTAACCGGAGTATTAAGTACTCACAAGTTATTTATTGGCAACACTCATTAATTATCTATTTGGCAAGAAAGAGCGAAGTGAGACGCGGCGACAAGTTTGATTAATTCATAGGTGTTGTTCAAGCGCGGCGAAATGTAGTTTTGATATCTTTGCTAACTTTATAATACTAAGTTATTGATGAATTTCAATATGAGGAATGCGAGGAAACTTGAAATGTCCATAATTCTCTTGGTCCTGGGAAGTACGGAGTCCTACGCGAGTCCAGTAGTGGACTGCGTGGTAGCAGTACAACTGTCAAGTTCAGTGAAGCTCAACTAATCCGTGGAAGGATGTGAGTGCCGGTGAAATTACAGGTGCACGAGTCTGTAGGTCAAGTGTAAGACAAAACATGATGCGACTTGAGTCTTCCGGCACTCGGTAGGGGATAGCATCTACCATGACTCAAGCCTTCAAATTGTTGGTTCTAGGGCATGCCAGTTTCTCGTTCGGCTCACAATATTATCTTCCGTACTATTTCCAGGTATATATAATTATTTAAAATGATATCAGATTTACCAACGGTTATTTTCAGCAAACAATTTGGGAGCAAGATTTCATATGAGGCGGTCGAGCCCGCAGGAGTACATATGAATAAGAATCGGAGTTCGGCAGGTGCGGCGACACTAAACTTTAGTACGGAACCCGCCGATTATGACATAAAACGTAACTGCGGCCTTTGGCTTAATGCTCGTGGCCGGCAGCGGAGACCGATGGGGCTGGTGCGTCGTAAACCGCACACGTATATATGCACCTAACTACAAACACTCCGAACAAATGGCTACTAATGAAAAATACAATATTGTTTCCGTGATATTAGAATTACTTTCGAGATAATTTGACAACGTGTCATGGCGACTATCACCTGTCGTTATTTACTAATAAGTAGTAAGTACTTATACCTGTCGGTAATAAATAACTTATTGTTTTATAAAATATAGATCTCGCCTATAAATTATGAACCTGATAATATATGGAAATCTGTTCTCCCTAATAATTTATCAAATAAATAAAATAAGAAAAAAAAAACCAAATTTTTTTTTTTTTTGCTACTTTTCTGTAATGTTAAACATTTACTTTAAGATTTTTAACAAAATGTAAAGATTTCGATTAATGTTATGATTGTGCTGAACACACAAACGTTGATTTAATTCGCCGCTTCTCTACTTACTTTTGAAACAAATATCAGCCTCTTTAAAAAAAAAATCGGTAGGGGAAATATTTGAAGTGAATATTTGAAACTGACTTCAAAAAACGACGAAATTAGTCTGTATGATTTTTGTATTTGTTCCGCGATTTCTTCGCCAATATCAATTTTTTTATTTGTTACGGTGTACGGTGTACCCACCTCCCAGGTGGTCCCATATAAAAGTTTATTTAAATTTAAATTTCCTAAGTGCTAAATCACTTAAGAAAATATCAAAATGGAATGGAAATGTGATAAGAAATGCGTTTTTCTAAGAGATTATTACTACAACGTCATTTAACAGCTGATTGTCAAATTGTGAATGTATCAAGACGACAACATCTGGTAAGTCAGCTAGTATCTGATAAATAATTCCATATGAATCGTGTCTCTTCATAAGAAAGTCTTCAATATTCAATTATTGTCTTGTATACACACCCTCTATGAGCAACGCTTAAGAAAATACAATTCAAAATTAGAACTTCAAAGCTTGTTCATTGTTTGGATTGCGCTCGGACGCGAGCAACGTTCCATTTTTGAATCAAATCGCGTTAGAAATATTAAAATTGTTTGTTCTCTCGGGGCGGTGCGACCACAACTGACAGTTTGCTTGATCTGTGGCACAAACAGTAGATCATCCTCTTATGTTTATATATTAGCACCTGGACGACCGGGCTTAGTTAAAACCCTATCCAAACACAAAATTTCATCCAAACCTTAAGATTTAGAAATGTGTTTGCGAGATGCGAGATACACGAAATAAATATGTATATAGAAAAGCTTTTCGTTTATGGTAATGAGATTTCATTAAGAGGATTTTTTATTATATTTCAACTTATTAATTGAAAAAAAAACACCTTGGTTCAGAGCAAAGTAATCAAAACTGTAAAACGTAATTATTTTCACATACCACTTAGACATGCGTAAACAATATTATTAGATATATCGTGGAGTTATTCTACTGTGTCATTTTACACTGTGCCACGCTTGCATCAATAGATTCGTCCAATATCGTACGAACTGCTAACAATTGAAGAAGTTCGCGATTCGATTTCCGAACGAATCCTTGCATGCGTCCTCTGGCGGACTGCGCTTGTTGTGTGGACGTGGCTTTATTGCTATTTGAGACTCTCCGGCCATCTTAGGAGAGCAAAATGCAATTATCTACAAATGTCAAACAAAAAGAGTCTCAAGATGAGTCTGTAGGTATTTCCGCAAGGAATTAGTTAACGTTTGAACCCCCCTGCGTCATAGATTGCATAGACACAGAAACACAAGACGAACACCCAAGATCCGAAAACAGACTTTACGTTCATCACACAAAGTCTGTCCTAACTGACAATCAAACCCGGACCCCTCGCATCGTTGGCTGGGCTATTAACAACTAAGCTACGGAGCCGTCCGAGCATTTAGATACAGCTCGTGAAATGCAACTAATTAGTTGATACATCTTTTTTCGTATTCAATGTTGAGCCATCGGTTGCTTTTAAATCATTTTGTCTAATATAAAGTATTTCTAGTCTTTTGAACGGTGGTTCAAGCAAACTTTCACTGGAAATATAAGATTAATATAAATCCGAAGGTTAAAAAACCGTACCTTCATAAAAAGCCATGTCCACACAAAACCGTTGTGAGATCGGCATATTTCGATTGATATTCAATTCGGCGCGGGAAAGATCGCCTCGGGACATTGGCCAATTGAATTTGAAAACAGAACATCTCCCCTCCCGTTCCCACCCACTGATGCCCTCTGCTGGGGACACCATGATTATGAAAAAGTTTCGACTACTGACCACTATCAGTAATATTTATTTATTTTATTTTATTTATACAGACAACTAGATCCACAATGTGTTAGTAACTTAAGGCTAGGGGTTAGTACCTAATAACTAAAACAGATTTTGTCCTCTGGGTGAGCTTCCACAACAGAGGACATGCATAGTTGTTTGCTATCACTTTCAGGATACTGTTGCTGCTCGCGCGCAATCTGCTTAACAATGAGGCAGTTTTTTTCCGCCAGATGGCGTCGAATGTATCTGTGCGCGCATCGGCAAACATACCTGAAGCACTACAAAAGCGCGGGAGCCGCAACAGCGTCCTGAAAGCATAGACTTTTAAGGGAACAAATAAATAACTACACAGTATGAAAAAAAACAATAGTGTGTATTCAGCACTATAATATTATCGTAGTTTAAGTGCTTAAATTAGACTGGTCGTGCAACATTTTCTTAGTGTTTCATTTGAAACACACACAATGAAAAAATGAAACATATACGTCTTTACAAAAAACATCTTACGGTAATTCTCAGTACTGAAATTTGCATTTCAATCTTCTGAAAATATTTAATAAATATTATCTATTGTATTTCAGTAAAAAATGTAGTTGCACAAAAAGTTATTATCAAATTATTGATTGCTATAAATGTAAGGAGGATATATTTGTATTTTTATTAAAATTAAGCTCTACATTTTCCCTAAAAACCCTATTCCTAAAATCATGGGTCCGGTAAGTGGCCATGATCCCTTCAATGCATTACTATAAAAATATTAATGATTGAAAATAAAGCTCACTAAGCTTATACCAACTTAGGAAAATCCTCACCAATGTCGACATGATGGTCACCACAACTGCCCTCTGCCCAGCGCGGCCATTTTCCCAGCCATAGACAAGAGTTTTATTGTTTTTATATTTATTTATCCGCCGTGTTTTTGCGTTATTCTGCCGTATCGTTTTTGGCGCGCGCCTTTATGACGTAGCAAAGGACGAACCCGTATACGATGGTACTAAAGAGATAAGCCAAAAAATTAGGGAAAATGATCAAAATACCAGATAATAAAAGATACTCACTGTGGCTTATGCACAGAGTTTTACAAAGGGTTTTACCTACGCTTGAACGTTAAAAAAATTACTTCTATCTTCATATATAATTGATTGGCTTAAGATTATTATTGAATCAAACAATTAGAGTATTCAAAATATATAAATTTTACAGTATTTTTGTCACATCGGCCATAGCCAGGTCATATGAGTAACGTTAACTTTAAGTTCCGTCAAGTATGCCGAACTAAACATTTCATCCGAATCCATAATCAAAGTATGACAAAACAATAGAGTGACACCGTGTCTGACCTACCTAAGGGTTTGCAATGAGTAATTTAATTGGTTTTTCAACATTTCTAAGAAATCTCGCATTCTGGTTCATTTCAGTAAGCCAGTTTCCATGCTGTAGAAATTCCAGTTCTTATAGGGTAAGGATTGCGTTCTTCATGATCGTTCTGAGTCTTATCCTCACAAATCCGACATATTCAGGTGAATCGAAGGTCCGACTATGATACGTCAGCGCGATTTAGAATAGCCACCCTCTTTTATCGTAGCCATACTAGCACCATGTCAAGCCTCGTACAAAACTATCAAATTTCAACCTTGTCTCAGTAAAGATAAGATTTTAGTGTAGGTAGAGTGTAAGATTGTATGATGTTATCATATCCACACTATGGCCATCTTATCAGCTCTCAGAAACTAGTGATATGAGACTTTATCTCGTAAGAAATAGGGTGTACAGTAAATGTAAAAGAGAAGGTTGTGTGATGTTGGAACGAATCAATTCAATAACACACACGTTTGATTCCGTCGTTTTGCAGATATTACTCAAACGGCGACATTGTAGCACTAGGATGTTGTGCAGCAGCGAAGGCTTTTAACTAAATTGAGTTTTGTAGTTTCACAGGTAGCTTTTATTATGTGCACAAGTTTGTATCTACCTATGCAATAGGTGGCATATACGCAGGTGAGAGTACTTTGCTAAAAAGAACCAGAACATCATAGGCGTCAGAACAGAGAGCCAGAGCCAGAATTCTACAAGAAAAACAACTTCCAGTCTATGCTGCGGCGCCTCTATACGGAATATGGTTCGCTACAATATTGTGTTTACTATGCCAAATAATTTCAATTGCAGATATAAAGTAAATGATACGAAAGAAGAGTGTAAGGTCCATGTTGCTCGCATCCATAGGTGAGTACCTACCCTTTCAGTTCCTTCCTGCACATACCTCCTTGGTGGTGCAAAAATAGTAACATAAAGTAACAGCAGAACTTGTGCCAATTTCTGCTACCTAACCTGGCAACCTTCTGCCAAGCAGTGCTGCCATAAAGAAGAAACTGACTGTTGACATATTTATCTGTGTGCATGTAATGTGCCTAAGGAGGTCCTGTCCTGTAACTAATGTGTTACAGGAGCTCCATAAGCACACTCGCGTTACTGTTACTTTTTCGCGTAAAATTTGTGATTGTCCAAACGATACTTGAGATCTAAAGGAATAAATGAGTTTGAGTTTGAATGATGATGTATCTAAAAATTAGTTCGCTTATTTTATGTTAATATAAAAATCTATTAATCCAGGTCTTCCGTCAATTTTATTGATAAAGATGTTAATGAATGTGTAAATTAGCGGCCGCATCTGGCGCGCGCCGGGCGTCCGCCGCGATCGGTTTTTGGAGTCAACTTCGTCCATTAAGTTTTTGGCCCGGCCGCCACTCTTCTTGTCGCCGGTCATCAATCACTACCTCGTGGATTGTTGACAGTTTTAAACTAGTAGGAACCATCCACTAGGAACCGTCAATACGAATTTCTAGAACTTATTAGAATTTTATGAGTGATCTTAGTAACATACATGCCAGTATTTTACCTAAGTATGTGCCAGTCAAGAACTTTACTGACATCAAAATCCTGAATTCAAGTATTTTGAATCATAGAGTTTTGTTTGACTTCTTTTCACCTGACGCTAGCGCTAGCTGATGGTGGTCACGTAAGGGTTTTTTAGCGAGCTGTCACCGCCGCCCATAGACAATAATAACACAACTTAGGTCCTCCCCGACGTAAGTATGAGAAGACCCAAATCGCATCGCGTTGCTCCTGTCAGAAGGGTGAGGTTCTATTGAAGCGAAGCAGAGAAGAGTATCTTTATCCACTCTTAAATTCCATTGAAGTGGAGCGGAATAGGCTGAACAAGGAGTAAACATGTCGACATAAAAAACTCCGATTAAATCTTGATGAAGAAGATTGGAAACAAACAACAATTTGCCAAAATCAAAATCGGCTGGATAGTTTGTTTGTTTATTCAAAATAACAGGATTAAATATGTCATCCAGGTAAACGAAATTACGTATTTTGCTTTCCTGTGACTTTTCTTCGACCGTTGTATACCGTTTTGTATGTTTATTTTTTTAAATGGTAGGGTGTACTCCCTATGGGCAATCAATAAGGGATGATAGTATTGAATTCGCTTTATTTAGATTTTTTCATAATTATCTGTACAAGTGACCGATTAAAAAAATTACAACTTCGATGCTTTACTGTTTCCGATGTTCCCATGTTAAATGATAGAGTTCTTAGGTAACAAACATAAAAAAGATACACCAGAATTGATAATCTTCTCCTTTGGAAGAAGTTTGAAAATGTATCGAAATTCTTCATTATATTCATTCCTTGGGAAATTGAGTACGACTTGGAAATTGAGTACCACCGGAACACATATTAAATTAAGTATGTAGTAATCTAATACAATGTATTATAATGCCCTCTAGTGAGTGAACAGTGTACTAGCCAACGTCGCATATTCTTTGACAGCTTGACTTTGACGGTAACATCATTATGACATTTCTTTTATACCATCGTCTCAATGATACCATCTCAACAATCTTATTGCTATTTTTTTTTTTATTGTTCTAATTGAGGGTTGATTATTTTTCGAGCTACGAAATTTACTTCTACCCTAAAACTTGCAATTTTACATAAAACAAATAAAAAACCGTTTTGCTTGTGTATTAAGAATAAACTTAGGAACCGTGGGTTCTTAACTACTTATTTAAAACGAGTTGGAATAGTTTTTGTATGGCGATGGAATGAAGTCTAGACATATTTTGGTTTATGATAATGGAAACACTATTCTATAGGTAAACATTTCATTCATTCATTCATTGAATCGGCCGAAGGTGTAGCTGAGCTGTAGTGACTGGCTGGACTAGTAGTTGCAGAAACGTGGATAACTGAATTATTATTTTGTGTAATAACATTCCAAAATGAAAGGTGAACAGAAAGTCGACGTTCAGGCGCTGAAGGACCTCGCCAATAAACTTAGAATCGACAGCATTGTCGCCACAAACGCTTCAAAGTCCGGGTATGTTGTCCATAACCTCTATATTGATGCCGGTTTTTGCCGCTTCATTGAAGGTCTTATGAAGGTGATGAACGCATTTCCTATGAAACCTCAATTTAAGCCTTATTATTAACTAACTAAGATCGTTAGGCTACGCATAACAGTCTTATTTTACCATCATAAGATTCATTTTCGTTAGAAATTGTGGTTGTTTGCCGCACGCAAAGGTCATGATTAGGGTTGATTCAATTATTCAAGTCGTTTGGACACAATTATTATGGAAATTTCTGGTAGTTCAGTTACTAGTGACCCTTTTTGCTCTAGGCGTACCTCAAGGTTATCAAATTATGTCAATATTATCTCATCAGATTCTAAACAAATCAATGTAAACTTTATCAATGGTAGTTACAGTCGATATTAACGTGTATCGTGGTATGTTGCTGAATCATGGAAATATCAGCACATTTTGTTTAGATGTGATTTAGCTGTTACTGTGTTCATCCATTAGGCATTAGGCAGGTAGAAACTGAAAGCTTGTCCAGATATTTATTACAGATCATTTGAGAAATGGTGTTTAATTACTGGCATTTGAACAAAGCACTTCATGTTTCAGAGGTTATATTAAGTTGATTAGTTCCAGTCTTACACAACCAACCATGTCTGAGATCTTCATGCATCTCTTAACACTGACACCAGAGTTGGTACCACTTACATGGAAAAAGCAAAGAATTAAGAATGTGGTAGGCCACTCACATTTATTTTCCCACCTAAATAATTAATTATTCATGCTGTTTGCATTCAACTGAATAAATTACTACCTATTTGGGAAGGTATTTAGATAATTAACAGGTGTTCATGTGTAGGAAGTGTTTCATTATTTTGTTCTAAATAAAATATCGACTTTTGGAGTTTATAGAAATACATTCAATCTACCTACCTACCTAGTTCAAATATTTTATACTAACTATTCATCCGTGGCTTGCTCACATGTTACTTGTTTTCACAAAGGAATTACATCTAAGTGTCACAAATTATTTCCTTTTCTATTTAGCATACCCATTCCTGTACAGGTGCCTGTTCACAGGAACAGTAACGGTAACCTATAATCATACCAGTATAAGCCTATGAAGTCTCTGCATATTTTTGAATAACTTCATTGGCAACCTTCATTTCCAAAACGGAAATTGAAATCATATACTAAAAATAATTTGGTTAAAAAGGTTTGGTTAAAAAACTGTTAATATTTATGATTAAACACCCTCGCAATTCAACATTTCAATATAGACAGACCAGATGTATAGACAGACATAGGGAGCAGTTTATTATTTGTGTACAGGATCATCGTCGCAAAAAGAATGTAATCCTTCCATTTTTTGCTTATTAATTCCTATGGAACATTCCATTTAGACAATATAGACATTATTTATGATTCTCACATGAATTGGTCCTGCCAGAAGCCCCTCGAGAGCCCTTGCTTTAAAAACAGGGTTAATAAACTTGCCATGGTGGTACCAACAAACTCTCACAGTACTGGGCAGAGTAAATATTTTCAGTTTCACTATTTAAAATAACCTTTATTTGTCTTCCAGTAGATCTTGACCCCCAGCCGACCCTGGGTTGTGTAATAACACTATCAGTAACTCATGAGGTGTAGCATGATAGTAACCTTAACATATACTATTTATCTTAATGTGGAATGCAATATTGTTCTATATATTGTTCTTGTTGTTTGAGATAAAATAAAATTAATAAACTAATTCAGACTGATATGTTAAATAAATGTTTGGATGCCACTCTAGATCTAGAGACTTAATACAATTAATATATTTGTAAGAATAAGACTGAGGAGCATAAAGCACCCCAGACCTGAGTCAGCCGAGTTCACAAATAAAATAAAATTTAAATACTGAATATTTCAGCTTGGTGTGGTCCAAAGGTTACAGTCACCGCGTCAGGGACCAGAACTATACAAACACCTAAATATAGTAGAGCATGAAATCATAACTGAACATATATTCTGAAGTATATTGTACCGTCACTGATTGTATAATGAGTTAATTAACAGTCTATTGTATTCGTAATTGTATTCGTTTGTGCAATATATTTACACGGTATAAAACTAGATTATCGCTAAGAATGCTAACAGTGCGGGGCCAGCGTGTTGTAACTTTATAATATTCCTGCATTAGAGATCATAGTCCCCTCAACAAGGAGCCTGCTCTTATAGCTGTCATTGTCCAGTGCTGTAACTAGACTGCGCCTAGTGCAAGTTTCTAAAATTGCGCCCTTGAATCCGAAAAACTTGCCACAAAGTTGGCAATTGGTTTAAAAGTCAATGTGTATGCTTTTTTAACAAAATCCCGAGCTAATTACAATTATTAAATGTAAACTTACTTTAAAGGTTCCTTTATAATATCAGATTATCTTGGGAATAGATATACTTGGGAATGGATTTGGATTTGACGCAGAACAATATACAATACACGAAATATTGTCTGCTAGGGTTGGTTGGAACAGGCCAGAACTTAACAAATAAGACTAGCTACGAGTAAAACACGAAAACTGACTGTAATTTGACATATTATCTGTGTGCATATAATGTGCGTAAGGATCTCCTATGACACGTTATATGATCACCATTATGTCAAGTTGTGTGATTAAAATTTGATGTGTCCAAATGATACTTGAGATCTAAAGGAATATATGCGTTTGAGTTTGATCACCCTAGTCGGGGCAATACTTTTAACCGAGCAAGATGTTCTGATAAAAAAACTGATGTTAAATTGATATTCATGAAAACTGATACATATTCAGATATTTAAAATCTCTTCTTTGATTCCTCTGTAATTGTTTGAGTGGAGGGGATAGGTGCTGTCAAGTTTGATTGACAGTAATATATTCAGCACTAATATTAGATAATATCATAAAAACCTGTAGGCTGTTTACTGTAGATAGGATAAATTGGAATATAAAATGTAATCTTATCACTTATTCTAAATCAAGTCATTCAATTGTGACTTGAAATTTTCTGACCGATAATGTTTAATCAACACTAGCTGAAGGTAAACGTTTTTGAAAAAATCACTCCAATCACTCAAATGCGATTCGAACCTTTGGTTACGGGACCCTAGTAAACTTTTCAACAAGTTTAGTTTGATTATATAGTCATTAGCTTTATATAAGTTAACGCTCTTATACTAACTGACATATACAATCAACCTAGTTTCAAAGGCCAGAGCCCATGTAATTGTATGATAAATTATAATGTGTTACATAACTTTTTTATGTGATAAAAGCGTCGGAATGTGGTTCGGCGCACCGTTAAGCGGATACCGTCGCCCATGAACAAGATGACAAAAGTTTTGACTCAAAGGGTAGAGAAAGAGGTAGGTGACTCGAGTATGTAATATCTCATGCGCCTGTAATTTCTACAGCTCCCACATGGTTGTGGCGGAACGGGGACTACCAGAACGAATGAATTGGCGCAAGTTTTACTGCTACGTTATTTCTACACCAAGTATATTTTAGTCTGCTATTAAAACGAGTAACTGTTGTCCCCTCAGCCACCCGACATCATGCGCGTCCATGGCGGAGATCATGTCCGTGCTGTTCTTCCACACGATGCGGTACAAGATATCCGCGCCGCGCGACGCCTCCGCAGACAGATTCATTCTATCCAAGGTATAATGTTTGTTATTGTCTCATCTACAATACAAATCATTGATTTTCAAATGTTTTTTATTGCTACTTAATAAAGTAATACAAAAGTTCCATATATTAGATGTGTCTAAGTAGAGCGTTTTTGCCAATATATTTACAAATGATTCCCACACTAGGCCTGTCGCGGGAACCAACTCACGATTAACAGGTAAGCTTCCAACAACTGCGGCCCACGCCTTTCTGTTCTGAGACGTTGTCTGTTGAGCGCCACACTCTTCGTTCCGCAGACCGAGACATATCTTGATGACGAGATCACCACCACACAGTCATCACTATTTTGGTGTTTGAATTTAGAACACACCTATATATTCGACCTCCACCTCTTTGCGCAAAAAATATTTGATACCAACTCCTTGTCTATTTTCGCTTAAATCTATCTTTCTCTCGTAGTCATGGTAAAAAGGCGAGTATGCAACTCTTGAATAAAACGGATTTATATCGAGGGCCATGAATCTCGCTATAAATTTTTATTCACAAATTGCATAATACACTTTTATATGTTGTGTTATAGGGGCATGCCGCTCCCATCCTGTACGCCGCGTGGGCTGAGGCCGGCCTGTTCCCCGTGGAGGACCTGAAGAACCTCCGCAAGCTGGAGTCGGACCTGGAGGGGCACCCCACGCCGCGCCTCAACTTCGTGGACGTGGGCACCGGCTCGCTGGGCCAGGGGCTGGCCGTCGCCGCCGGCATGGCCTACGTCGGGAAGTACTTCGACCAGGCGCCCTACAGGTGGGTGGGACCCTGGGCTCGGGGCGGGGGGGACCGCGACCCCGGCTGGCCGGTGAGGCTTCCCAATGAAAGCTATGGAACCAGATAAAGGTACATCTGATGTTAGGGTGGTTACCTCTGCCCATAAGACTACCCGACCTAAGTATGAGATGACCCTGTTGCGCCACTCGAGACGGGGATGTCACCGGCACCCACACCCTTCTAAAGGAACACAGCAATGCGAGTGCGCTACTGTTTGGCGGCGGATGGCCAGGTGTGGTGCTATACTGACATCCTAAAGCACCTGCAACTTCGCTAGTGGCAAGTATTACTTATATAGACTCGTGTCGTCTCGAGTCGTACATTTAGTCAGGTGAGTCATATCTTTCATATACAATATACTGTAGCCACAAAAATTGTACGGTAATGTTTGCCAATATGTTTGTAATACTCACAAAATGCTTACTTGCAATGAGTCATCACGTATGAGTTAGATATTTTCGGGTTGCAATGACGATATAGATGTAGATATCTGTATGCGACGCAGCAGCCCGCACAGTAAGGTTGCGGTTTATTAGAATAGCCGATCACCTGTATCGGATTATTTACGCTACTGCATACATTTCCATGAGTTCATTATTGCATAGCTTCCAACACGTGATGTCTACCGCTGTGTTTGATGAGTGTATCTATTGAGAGCCTGGTACTCCTGTCATATAACAAACGTACATGTTCTGGTCAGGGTGTACTGCGTGGTGGGGGACGGCGAGGCGGCGGAGGGCTCCGTGTGGGAGTCGCTGCACTTCGCCTCCCACTACAAGCTGGACAACCTGGTGGTCATCCTGGACGTCAACCGGCTCGGCCAGTCGGAGCCCACCTCCCTGCAGCATCAGGTAGGTCAGGGGCCGAGGGACACACAACGGACCGGTACAAATATCTTGGTTTAGGTACCATTGCTAGAAGAGCATGGTGGGACAGGGGCACAGACGCCGATTTACAATCTAAAGGTCGCTGGTTCAAAACCACACATGTGCACCAATGAGTATTTCACTTGAAAAATTTGGTGCGAAATACCACTTTCTCGAAACGGTAAAGTAAAACATTGTGAGGAAACCGGCATGTCTTAGAAGCAAAAATTCGAAGACATGTGACATCTACCATTCCGGAGTGGGCTCCCGTGGTAGATAAGAGCTCATTCACACTCAATGATCGAGAGTAGGCCGGTGTCCCTGCAGTGGGAACATTAGAGGCTGGTACGGTTACGGGCACGATATCCCAAAGCAAGACGTCAGTGCAGGCCTTGTCACCTCAACAAGACCGTGACACAATTTGTTTTGAATATTTTTACATAGTACAGTAGTAAGACATTCGACATTGTGGTCAGCTGGACGTGTACGACGCGCGGCTGAAGGCGTTCGGCTTCAACTCGCTGGTGGTGGACGGGCACGACGTGTCGGAGCTGGCCAAGGCGCTGGACGCGGCCGCCGCCGCCGCCGGCCGCCCCACCGCCCTCGTCGCCAAGACCTACAAGGGCAGGGGCTTCCCCGGCATCGAGGACCTCGACAACTGGCACGGGAAGGCCTTGGGCGCCGAGGGGGACAAGATCATCAAGGTTATTATACGCACCCTGGTGCTTCTATACTTATTATAATAGGTGTGTGAATATGACTCCGCCCCTTTTTGTCAAAATAAAATACATTTGTTCGCTTACAAAATTAAAAAAAAAATTATTGAAAGTATGCTCCATCTGCAGCTACAACCTTCGCCCATCGTTCAGGTAGTTTTCGTATTCCTTGCTGGAAGAAGTCCTGGTCTTTTGAGCTTATCCAGTTGTCAATCCAAATTTTGATACTTTCACATGAAGTAAACTTTTCTCCAGTAAGGTCTGTCTGCATCGTCCGGAATAGGTGGTAATCCGAAGGAGCTATGTCTGGTGAATATGGCGGGTGGGGTAACACTTCCCAGTCCTGTCCCTCTAAATATCTTTTTACGACTTCTGCGGTATGCGGTTTGGCATTGTCATGCTGAAGAACTAATTTGTTATGTCTATTCACCCATTCTGGTCGTTTTTCTTCTATGGCTCGCTTCAAACGCATTAGTTGTCGTCGGTAAACTTCTCCATTAATAGTTTCAGAGGGTTTGAGCAACTCATAATATACAATACCTTTCTGATCCCACCAAATACAGAGCATGACCTTGGCACAGTGAATATTTATTTTTGGCTGTGATGGGCCTGGTTCGCCTGGTTTCACCCAAGCTTTTTTGCGTTTAGGATTTTCGTAGTGTATCCATTTTTCGTCTCCTGTGACTATCCGATGCAAAAATCCTTTTCTTTGCTGTCTTTGAAGCAGCATTTCACAAATAGTTTTCCGACGTTCCATGTCTCTTTCTTTTAAATCATGTGGAACCCAGTCACCGGCTTTTTGAATCATTCCCATCATTTGTAAACGCTTTGCAACAGTTGAACGATCAACATTTAATGCTGCAGCTAATTCTGATTGAGTTTGGCAAGAATCTTCCGTCAATAATGCTTCCAATTCAGCATCTTCAAATTTTTTTGGTGGTTTTCCATGTTCTTTATCCTCAGTACTAAAATCGTTATTTTGAAATCGTCGAAACCATTCCTTGCAAGTTGTATTAGACGGAGCATGCTCACCATAAATCTCCACAAGCAAACGATAAGTTTCCGCTGCAGTTTTCTTCGCAATAAAATAATGTAATAACACTTCCCGCAAATGACGTTTATTTGGAATAAAAACCGACATTTTCGAAAAGGTGAAAACAATTGTTGCTTACACTTCAACCAAATATCATAAAATGCGTTAGATAGCTGACATTCAGTACTATCGAATACAAGTATGGTCATTTATTAGTACACGTAAACAATACTAAAAACGACATCTGTTGAGAAAGGGCGGAGTCATATTCACACACCCAATACTTATACTGTTGTTGTTGGTCGATCTGTAGAAGTTCCATATAAACCTTTGTATGGACACCAAACACTTCCAACACTCATCCCACACAATGGTAGAATTACTAAAAGACAGTACTGTTATGTTAAATTTGATTATGTAAGTCCTGAATTGATAAAAAACAATCCGGGCTCATCATTTCATTGTAGGTTGCAAGACTGATTAGTCCGGATCTTAATAGCCGTTACTAATGCGATTAATGTCCACTCACTCAAAAAAGGATCAAAAATATTGCAATGTTAAAACCATGCATTGGTTCTCCAAAGCATTCACCTACACAGCGGAGTAAAACTTCAAAGATGTGGTTCTTTTTTTTATTTACTTGTGGTTACGATTGCTACATGATTCCGGCTGCCCTCGCAGCTCCGACAATGGCGGCGAGATGGCGCTGTGCGCACGTTCATGAATTTAAAGTTGTTAATGACACTCCAGCACTTGCAAGCTCAGATCAAGAACCCCAACGTGTCGATTAAGCCGCGCGCCCCCCTGGCGGAGGCCCCCCGCGTGCACCTCGCCGACATCACGCTGTCGTCCCCCCCGGCCTACAAGGAGGGGGAGCTGGTGGCCACGCGCCTGGCGTACGGAACCGCTCTCAAGAAGATCGCTGATACCAACATGCGGTATGTATTTTAATTTTGATGACTCCTTAGCTAAGTTGCTAGGGACCCCGCCTTCGAAGCGAGGGGATTGCGGTTTCGATTCCCGACCAGCACAAACTTCGTGTGGTTAGCGTATAATTTTGTCCATGCCACCTGCATCACAAGGAATCCTGCAAGGGTTTGAGTGTATAAACGTTATTTATTATCGCAAATATCACAAGTTCTAGATATTGCGAGCTGGATCCAGAGTCCCAACGCGTTGATCAAGTCCTTTATTTACACTAGGTGTTAATATGACAAATTTTGGTAAATTATTTATAACACACAAAATAAAATATAGACCTACATATTTTATGGGGATGTTTAGCCATCATTTTGTATCATTGAATCGAAGTAGTAATAAAGTATAGAAGTAAATCTGATGTTTGATTGTTCTCAGCGTGATCGCGATGGACGGCGACACCAAGAACTCCACATTCAGCGACAAGCTGCGCAACGCGTACCCGGACAGGTGAGCACCCGGCGCCCGGCACCCGGCACCCGGCACCCGGCACCCGGCGCGACCCCCCCGCGCACATCCGTAACAACACGTCTTAATGAAGGAGCGAGCTGACAATCCACCTGATGTTACCGACTCCGGTCTTCCCCTATCGATGCATGAGAAGACCCAAGACGCATCGTGTCCCACCTGTCAATGAGAAGGGGCATGGAACGTCTCATGTTCCTGTAATTTCACCATCATCCAAAACCAACCAACTCAAGTATGCCAACAGAACCACCACCAATGAGGTGCGCGATACAGTAGAACGCACCAAAGTAATATACAATCATAGCTATGTATGAGAGTTGTGATACGATGCAGTGTTAGTGACGGCGCGTGGTGTGCTGTGTCGCAGGTACGTGGAGTGCTTCATCGCGGAGCAGAACCTGGTGGGCGTGGCGACGGGCGCCGCGTGCCGCGACCGCGCCGTCGTGTTCGCCTCCACCTTCGCAGCCTTCTTCACGCGCACCTTCGACCAGGTACCCGCACGACACGACACACGACACACGTGGGATCCCCTGTTCGATCGGTGTTTGACCCCCCGGAGTGGGGTCCTCCAGGCGGATCGAACGCATCGTACTGCGAAGATTTTTTTTTATTTTTATAGAATCCAAAAATTATTATTGCGTCCCTTGTGTACGCAAGTAAGCTGATGACTCGATTGACTGACTCCAGATCCGCATGGGCGCCATCAGTCAGTCCAACATCAACCTGGTGGGGTCCCACTGCGGTGTCAGCATCGGCGAGGACGGCCCCTCGCAGATGGGGCTCGAGGACATCGCCCTGTTCCGCACCATCCCCACCGCCACCGTCTTCTACCCCTCGTGAGTCGGCACTCTGATGTTGTACTACATCGACAACTACATCAAAAATAAGTACCACAGTACGAGCTAAGCTTGGTCCGGCGCTGGATGGCGCTGTGTGAAATAATCATAATGATAATTTGCAATTATTTACACAAATAAAATATTGATGCTTTAACAGAGGAAATCAAAAATTTGCTTTACATTGTATTTAAGTCACTCGGGTGATCCCCTCGCGGCTCCCGATGAGAGCATAGTGGTTGTGACCCGACCGATGTTTTCCTGCCTTGAATCTCAATTTGACAATCAGCTGTTAAACGAAGTAATGGCAAAAGTTCCATACAAGAATGCACTTCCAGTTTTTTCCGATTTATGTCGTGAATTTTTCAAATAAATTTTATTTCACAAACTTTGTCCTGAAATTTTGAAAGCGTGAAAGCGTATCAAATAAACTCATTTGTCATTTATTTACAATAAGGATATGTACGTACAAGATGACTCGGTGTGAGTACAGTTAGTACAGTGAGCGGCGTGTGTCGCAGGGACGCGGTGTCGACGGAGCGCGCGGTGGAGCTGGCCGCCAACACCAAGGGCATCTGCTACATCCGCACCTCGCGCCCCAACACCGCCATCCTCTACCCCGCGGAGGAAGTGTTCAAGGTGACGCCACCCCCTGTCCACCCCCTGTCCACCCCCTGTCCACCCCCTGTCCACCCCCTGTCCACCACGGTGCACGGTGCACCCTGTGCACGGCGGTCCGCGGTCTTGCCCGCGTTCAGGGCGCGATTCTACGCGACAATTCAATTACTGTCAAATTTATCATGTAAATTGTTGCCGGTAGTTGATTGCCCACACGGCTCGGTCGGTAGAACCTGCCTTCAGCGCAATTGGTGGCGGGTTCGATTCCTGGCCAGAACAAACATTTGTGTGTTGAAAATTGTTATGTGTTAATATTAACGTATATCAATTAATTTAAGATTTTAACACATATTATATTATCATATCTGGACAAGCTATGGCTTAGTTTTGGGGATAGATGGCGCTGTAATTTTTTTCAATGGTGTAACGGTCGTGTTGTACAAAACCTTGTTTCAAAATGAATTCAGAAGAAATATGAATATTAAATGAACCAACAGCAAAAGTATTGTCTGGCAAGCATGTGCGCCTGATCACCACGAAAGTATATCGACATCTACATTCCACTTCTGATATATTATACCCGGCGCTATCAGATTTGAATTCAACATTGGCCAAGTGTACAAGCCTCCTCCCCGCGCCGGGCGCCGGGCGCCGGGTGCCCCCCGGCGCGGTGGGAGGGGGCTCGTGGACCGGCGGTGACGTGCGTGTGGGGGTGCGCAGGTGGGGGAGGCCAAGGTGCTGCGGCAGTCGGCCAAGGACCAGGTGCTGCTGGTGGGCGCGGGCGTCACGCTGCACGAGGCGCTGGCCGCCGCCGACACGCTCGCCGCGCAAGGTACCCTCCACCCCCTGCCTGGCTGCTCTGCCTGCAATGCCTGCTCTCCAGAATGCCTTCGTTTGACGCGAAAACATTTTTAAAATTGCTTCCAAAGTGGGAAGCCGTTCAGAAAAATGACACCAAAGTTGGGGTATTAAGCGGACATATAAAAAAAAACGATTACACATCATACCCAAGTTTCCTGTGTCGCAGGTGGCAAGAAACACGAATACACAACACATAAATCCATGATCCGAGACCCAAGAATAAAAATATAAAGATAATATTAATTACAAAACGTTTGCCCCGGCCCGGGATTGAACCCGCGCTCCGGTCTAGTACAAAAATGTCATAAGAGATGGCGCTATATTATACAATTCCTGCATCGCGCAAGTGACATTTTCTCGGTGTCTGAGTATATATAGATAGCCCCGAATATTAAGTTGAAGGGAGTTTTTCGATCTAGACTGTTCAATGAACGAATGATATGGTATAATTAATTTATATCAATACAATGTATACCACTCGTCACTTGAGGACACTTTAGTCCCCCCCGTCCCCCTGTCCCCCTCTCCACCAAGGCTGTCTCGCCAGTTGTGAGTCAGGTATTTCCGAGAGGGCAGAGTATCGTGACTAAACGATGCGGCCAGAACTTGTAGCTTGGTCGTTTGAAATGTACACGACATTTTCATTTTTTTATACGCGTCTGTCTGTCTATTTTAAATAGGATTATTTGTTCCCCGCGACTTTGTCCGCGTTAAGATTTTTTTAAAGTCCTTATTCTTTTTCTAAAATAAAAGTTACTCCTTATAACATCAGCGGCGTGTCAGTGCCAGCAGCCGGTACAAAGAGACAGAAACAAACAACTTTTTATGCGTATTTTTAATGCTTTTTGGTAAAAAACGGCTTCGTGGCTTAGTTGGTAGTAGCCCTGCCTTCGAAGCGTGGGGTCCCGGGTTCGATTCCTTTGAACTATACTACTATATTACTATATTCCCGACTTTGTGACGTCATCCAGGAGTAGATTTATTGGGGACATGTTTGAATATTCACAAGAGCAGTCGGCCATCTGTGCTTTTTTATGTACAAAGTGACGGCACGAGCTCAAAGCTCATCTGACGTTAAGTGATTACCTCCGTCCATAACAACAGCAATACGACTTTGGTGATCGAAGTATGATAAGACCCAAGTCGCTCCTGTCTCCCGAGACGGGGACGGGGTCTCAGCAAAATGCACCGCAGCCTGGCGGCACTTGTTCCGTTTGTGGTAACGTGCAGTACCGTGCGCAGGCATCCAGGCGCGCGTGCTCGACCCCTTCACGGTGAAGCCGCTGGACGAGGCCGCGGTCGTGTCGGCCGCCGCCGCCGCGCGCGGTCGTGTCGTCGTCGTCGAGGACCACTACCAGGCCGGTGCGTATCGCAACACTCCCCCACTATTCTATAGAGTACCATTCATTTACGGACTTCGAAAAAGGACGTTCTATGTTTTATTTTATGTATGTTCCTCTATTATTCCGCCATTTAACAACAGATTTGAAAAATTATTTTGTATGTTCAGGAGTGAAATTCATGTATTTTTTGTGCTACTGATGTTACAGGACGAGCTGAAGGTCCACCTGATGGTAAGTGGTTACCTCCGCCCATAACAACATAAATTCCACCTAGTTCTTCCTACCTAAGTCGTATCCCGTTGCGCCGATCACCCGACACGAGGATGTTACGTCTCATGCACCTGTGATTTCACCGGTACCCACACCCT
The DNA here is from genome assembly GCA_921293045.1 of Aplocera efformata. Taxonomy (NCBI): domain Eukaryota; kingdom Metazoa; phylum Arthropoda; class Insecta; order Lepidoptera; family Geometridae; genus Aplocera; species Aplocera efformata. Next base: position 9,994,690 of record OV121057.1, read on the forward strand.
TCCACCGGAGCACATGAATGCGAGTGCACCAATACTTGGCCGCAGATTAACAGGTGTGGAGGCAGTACTTTTCCGGGCGCACTTTACACAAGTTCTACTGCTACTTTTAGTTGCGCCTTTGGCACCAACCAGGGGGTACCCACGCGAGCTACCGGTCGGTAGGTGTAAGTAAGCGTGTGCCGTGTGACCGTGCACTGAACCTTGCCTGGTCCCTCAGGCGGGCTGGGCGAGGCGGTGCTGTCGGCGCTGGCGCTGCGGCGCGACACGCTGGTGCGGCACGTGTGCGTGCGCGAGGTGCCGCGCTCGGGGCCGCCCGCCGCGCTGCTCGACAAGTACGGCCTGTCGGCGCCGCACATCGTGGCGGCCGCGCGCGCGCTCATCGACCACTAGCCGCCGCCGCACGCCGGCTGGAACCACGTGCCGCCTCCCTTCCATCCTCGGCGGAAAGATACTGACCCGTATACGAGTGTTCGAATTATATACTGACTTTTCTGCCCAACGCTGCTGCTGGTAACGAGACCCTTCCGGCACAATGTTCCCGTTGGAATGATGCGTCTCCTCCCCGCGGCGCCGCTTATCATTTAAAGGAAAGTCTTGCTCATGTATGAGAATATTCAGCAAGAACCGTTTGAACGCTCGTACACGAGGGCATTTTTTTTTTAATTCAGCTCTTAATGAACCCTGAACTAAACACGTGTTCCGGTATCGTTCCATGTGACTCCTATCATGCAGGCTCACAGGCTCGGGGCCGCACTTCAGTCGAACCGATTCTCAAAGTCAGTTTTTCTAAATTATCATTTATTTGTAGCCATTATTGTTCGGCCCCGTGCAGTTCCTAATGTTAGAAAGCTCTTCTACATGAAGTGCATCCATATACTAACCTGAAGGTTTCTTCAGCGACCGATCAAAATGTTTTGTTGCGAAATGTGGTCATCGAATTTGCAAATTCATTCCTAGTTTTAGACATTCCTATGGGACTCAATCTGCACACTTTTGCGTAGTTCCTAAGAAGCAAATCGTTATAAGGTTAACTGTTATAATTATATTGTAAATGAAGTTTTTCTATCTTTTATATTGATTATATGAACTGTTGTGAATCAGTGCCTTACTCAGACCGCACACGTTCTCATAAGGCTGCTTTAGATGGATTTATGAGATATATATATTTTGAAGTGTTTTCTGGTAAATGTATTTACATCGAGTAGCCGATAGTAGGGGGTCGGAGACTCCATATATTTTAAGCTCAATTTAGCGAGGGCTTCCTGTTTGTTAATGAATACAACGTGATTTGTTAAACGTTTTATTGGTACAATACATTCCTGTTGCATTTTCTATTATCACGGAATATTGGTTGTTTGAAATAAAAAGTTTGAGTAAAAAAATTGTTTCAATAATATTACAAAACATTAATATTAACATTTATTAATAACAAAGTATAAAAAACTTACATAAATGACTAGAGTAACTCGTGTTCCTTTGTATTTACAATTTTCCGATTTCTTACATTACTAGGTGTTAGAGGTCATCTGACTAGTGTTGTTAGTAGACTCTGTACCGCCCTTCCACACTGCGACCCACTGCCGGGGTTCCCCTAGCCCCACTAGCTCGGACCTGCCGGTGGGGTTCGCCACGAGAACAGTGATCGCGCGGTGGGGATTACGACTTGCGTTTGTCGTTATGCATCATACCCTCACGGTGGGGGGGGGGGCAGGGGCAGGGCTGGGGAGGGTCACTGCGCTTTAAAGCAAGTGTAAATCGACCTTCCTAATTTGTACTAGTTAGGTACTGTAAAATACACGAGACAATAGATTAGGTACACAAAGCGGTTACGAGCTCATTATATATACATACGGACGGACGGAGTGGCAAACACAAACTTCATATATCTCACTTTACACAATTTAAATGCATTATTTGGCCACTAGCTTTAGCGTTCACTGCAGCACAACTTAAATATAGCGCTTTAGCAGTTAACTCGTAGAAGTAATTCCCGTAGCCTTATAGTTTTAAATACTTCAATTTTATAAATAACTTATCCTTAGGGCCTGCTTGAACACCGCCTGTTAAGTCATGGACATCATATGTCTCTCATATATAGTGATGCCGAGTGCCGTCTTCGTAAACAAAAAAAAAAACAAAAGGCATCACAGACGTCTCTCTCGGAAGGTGTTGGGAAGTTATCGGCCGGCGCGGAAGCAGGCCCGCACTATCGCGAAATTATCTAACAAATGGTTTACACAAGGTTTGAGCTTCACCAATTAAGAATACTTGAAGATAATTTGGAGACAATATCTTTGGCGTATTTCATCCCCACTCCCCGGCCGGCGCGCCCTCCTGCGGGACCTGGGGCGGCTCGGGGGCGGGCTCCGCGGGAACACCCCCCGCCTCCAGCTCCCCGGGGAGGTAGTCCTTCCAACTCCTAAATAAATACCTCGTGAACTTCCTCAGCTGCCGAAACTTGCAGTAGGTCGCCCCCTCGGCGGACTGCAGCTGCTGCGTTTGGATCAAAAACCCCTTTTCTTTGAACGTCTGCTCCAGTTTCTCCCGCTGCAAACTCTTCCTGGACTTCCTCTTCTTCTTACTCGAGTCATCGTTGGGAACCATCTGGGTCTCCTTCAAGTGCCGGGCGGAGGACTCGCCCGCCTCGGGCCGCGCCGAGCTCGCGTCCTTGTGCAAGAAGTCGTAGCTCTTGTTTCCCTTGTTCCCGGTGCCGCTGTAGTACCTAAAGTTCCCCCCCGAATCCACCGAAAGCATCTTCTTTTCCTGCAGCGAGGGCTTGGAGCCGCCGGTGAACTTAAACTTGCAGATGCTGACCTCGGTGGTGGGAGTGGTGGAGTTGGTCTTGGTCGGCATCGGCGGGATGAAAATCGCCGATCGTTTTCGCTTCACGGGCCCCTGGCTGGGGTTGGGGGACGCCCGCTTCATCTTGTGGTCGGGGCCCTTCGCGTCCTCCGCTCGCTTTATGACCTTAGGGTCGAGAAGCTCGGAGATCTGCTTGAGGACGAGCTTGCTCTTGCCGTCGTCGACGGAGCCGTCCGTGGAGCCGCCGTCGGCGACGCTGCCCGGGGTGGAGGCCGGCTTCCTGTCGTCGCTCGGCAGAGGCAGCTGGCCCGCGGCGGCCAGCCTCTGGTAGTAGAGCAGCTGAGTCTGCAAGGCGAGGGGGTGCATGTACACCCCCGCGTTCGGCCAGTACACGTACCCGGGGAGCTTGCCCTCGCCGTCCGGGCCGGAGGTGGACTGGGCCGGCTCCGAGAGCGTCGGGGAGACGTTCGTCTGCCGCCGCGACAGGTCCGGGGAGCTGCTGGCCGTCGCCGGCGGCGGGTTCGTGTTCCTCTGGATCACGGAGATGGCGTTGGGCTGCTCGGACTTGGGGGATTCCAGCTCCGGTTCCACTTCAGTCTTGACTTCCGGCAGCGAGGTGTAGATGTTGCCGAATTTCTTCTGTATCTGGATCTTCAGGTCGTGCAGGTCCCTTATACACAAGTTGAGAGGCTCGTCGTCGCTGTGCAGCGGGCCGGCGATGGTGGGGGGCGCCTCCGGCATCGGCTCGTCCGGGCTGTTGAACCTCGGCGGGGAGAGGTTCTCCAGTCTTCTTTTATTTTCCTGCGACAGCTTCTTCTCTAAGAGGCTGGAGATTATCTTGTTCTGGAGATCGGTCTTGGGGCCGGACAGCGGCGGGCCGTCGGGTCGGTAGGGCGGCGCCAGCGACAAGGAGGCGAGGCGGTCCTGCGCGGGCGGCGGCTGCCCGGGCACCACGGTTCCGTAGTTCTCGTAGATGAGGTGGCAGATGTCCGCCTTCTTGGGCTTGCGGCCGCGCCGGGGCTTGGAGTTGTTGAGCGTCATCTCGCCCATGTAAGGCAGGTCGTCGTAGGTGAGGATCTTGCTGGGCGCTATGGCCGGGTTCCTCTTCTTCCTGTCGTCGGGCCTGGCCGGCTTGGCCGCCGCGCCGCCGGGGCCGGCCGGCGCCCCGGCCTCGCTCGGGATGCCGGCCAGCCTCTGAGCCCAGATTTTGAACGTTTCGTTGGTTATGTTGTTGAGATCGAAGTTATCTTTTGTCTTCTCCGTTTTGGGCTTTTGTGTCGGAGCTTTCGCGTTGGCCTTTTGTAAACTCTGCTCGTAGTGGTCGAGGTACTCCTGGGGGAGCGCCTGGTGGTGGAACTTGAGCTTCCACCGGTTCTTCTGCCGGTTCCGGCTGTGCTTGGGTTTGGGCGGCTCCGCCTTCTCCTGCCGTTCCTTGCTGGTGGACAGAAGCTGCTGACGAAGGAGCTCTTTATTTTCTGATCTGAAATGGAAATAAAATATCTGATTAGTATTTTCTATGAAGTTAAACAATATTTTGCAGATCTTATTGGTATTGTAATGCGCAATAACACCTACTGCCGCCCGTAACCAACAGGTGTTACCTAGCTGCTAGTGAAAGGGAAGCCTTGAATTTAATACCTATCTGAACGGACTGTATGCTAAGTGTTCGCTTATCAAACATATTGCAATCATAATGTCAGTAGGTACCTACAAATCTCAAGCGAAGTTTTATGCACCAATAAATTATTAAATTGGTCACTTGGTTTTATTAAAACCAATTAAGATTCGATTTTCGATTTGTAAGTGTTCGGTATTCATTATTATTATTATTTTATTATTCACGTGGGGGTAAGAAGTGAGCTAAACGCTACGTTACCTGGTGCCGGGCGCGGGGAGCGGCGCGGGCGCGGGCGCGGGCTGCGGCGCGGGGCACACGTCGCCGCACATGGCGCGCCGCATCACTTCTGAAACAATCATACGGTTGCATTCAAGTGGCGAAAAAGATCTGCATTCAATTTCCGTATATTAGTGTAAAATACGAAACCCTTGCTTAACTCCTAAGCTACCGGAGAAAGGCTCTGTGTGTCTCTAGTGATTGCCAATACTATATCGGCGTCTTATACGTAGTGGCAGAACTGATTACCTATTCATGATGAGCCTTGTCGAGGGCGAGATGTTCAGAGTTAGAACGTTATTCCCTTGAGTATGTGGTCAACCCTGGTGTAGAAGTTCTCAAGCTCCGGAGCGCGGACATTCAAGGATCACTATCCAACAATCGATTGAGCGGATTCTCGCTTCATTTAGATAATTTGTAAACAATTGGACAAGCTTCCCCAAGAGCACTACAGAGAAGCAGTAGAACTCGAAAACAATTCATTTTGTATTATATTAAAACACGATCGCCAAAAAGAACATCGCTGCCAAGCAGACGAAATCCAATTGTTCGAATAAACAGTGTTACGTCTAACTGATTAGTACCTGATTGTGAGCGCCAGTAGTCGGTCGCCGTAAGTGTTTGGCGACATATTTTCTACTTGAGGGTGCCAGCCTTTGACCTACCACCACGATATATTCAGTAAGCTCGAGCTCACTGTAAGATTGGAATCTACGCTGACGTCACGACTAAAGCCATCACTACAAGTAATAAAGTGAATGCAGGTAAACGAACTTCAAAGATTGTTCGTCGTTAATCATAGTTTGTTTACGATACGTCATTACATTATAGTGTAGATACGATATAACGCACTATCAGATCGCGCACACGAGGCGGAGGAGATACCTTGTGTGACTCACAAATCATACTTCAGATTGACGTTGGAGATTTTGGAATTTGTACAAAAGAAAATGGATGAAATAGAAACGGTGCATTTTGGATGAAACGAGGCAACCCACGCGTCTGCAGCAAGGTATAGGTACTATAGTATTTAGGTCTTACCTATACGTGACGTCGTATTAATAGGTATCTAATTTTGATAAGTAACTATGTATTGTATGACACGCTAGGATTCCCTATGTCGCAGGTGGCATGAAAACAAAATCACATTCAAAACTAAATAAAAACTTTTTTTGTTAACGAAAGACGAGGCATTTGCCGCGGTCTGACGTGGCACGCTGATATAGGAATAAATTTGATGGTCTAAAATATAAAGCAACACAAAAGGTAGTGGAAATTGTATTTTCTAGAAGCATTGAGCTGAAACCCGAGAGGGAGCTGTGGCTCGAAATACCCGCGCAGCGACGGCAGCGGCGCGCGCGCATCCGACGGTTTCGCAACCGATATGGTTGCGCATTCGTCGAGTGCTTTTACAGCGAATTTGGTTCAGCGGGAAAACTGACCTGAACGATTCCTATACCAATAAGATTGATTCATTTGTTATCACAAAATGTCAAAGTAGTTAACAGTTGTTAGAGAGGTCGTTTGGCGACTCGTGAGTCGTGTCACTTGAAGAAGAATTGTTTCATGTGGGCTAATAATCTTGTGTGCCAAACAACTAAAACATCGAATACAGTTTTAGTGGAATCGGGATCGCATCAGATTGGCTTTTAATCACTTGCCGACAAGATGTCCAACTGTTTGACAGTTAAGAAATACCTACTAATTATTGTTTAATTAGTATTATACAATAATTAGTATTCCTTATCTTAAAAGTATTCAAATAGCTCCACAATTGACGAAGATATCGCGTACAAAACATAAACCTCCTTATTTTAATTCGGTTAAGAGATTTGCCGATCCCAATTCTGAACCTGGCTCCGGGCACGCCAGGTGTGCCTAACCTGAATTCAGTACTCTGAACTTGTAATATTTTTATTTGCTAACATAACATTCTCAATAGTAAAACATTCTCTACATTTCAAATATTTTGTTAATTGATTTGCAGAGCGGCTTGGCTGAGAGCTAGTCGACTCGAAAAGGGAACAAGAAGGGACCCAACTTGGAAATTATGGCCTGGTCTATAATTTTCCATTTATGTCCATAAATGACACTAAGATATTGGTATCGCGTAATGGAAAATTATTGTTATTTGGCATATAACAACTTCCGTTACCGATCATTATCGACAATTAATTTTTGGATCGATTCCAATCGTGATTACGCCGATAACCGCGCGCGACGATAGACAGATAAACACAACAGATTTGGCTGCATTGAGAAGAATCAGCATGTAATCTGAATATGATTACCTACGAATTCGAGTTCGAAAGTTCGGGCCCGGAGCGCACGGGTTTTAACAGTTCCAATTAAATCCCGTGCGCTCCGGAGTGCGGACTAGATTATATTACCGTTTTCTGAAAAGATGTCTAGTTAATAGATAATTTCGGAGTCCATGGTAGTCCGCCAGTTCCGCCAGACTAGTCAACAAGTTTCAGGGGCCGTATTCCCGTCCAATAAATTATTTTTTATTCCAATTAGTAAAAGACGAAAAAAAACGAAAGACATAAGTATGTAGGTACATTACTAAAGAAAGATATTATTGTAATATTTTCATGTCCGGACTGTTACATGAAACGTTCCAAGTTGACTTAAATTTTATAAAATTGAATGTATTTTCTCACACCGGACATACAATAACTCATCTGATCACAGATCACACATCGACTCTTACACTCATCATTCTACATATAATAATAATACATAATCGTCTTAGCACTTTTGGTATAGACGACTAGGCATAATACACGATAAGCTATGAAAAACATGTTTTTTTTTCTTCAATTAACCTCTGTACCCCACATCATAAAATTAAAGATAACAATAGAGTAATAAAATAACGTGTCAGCTAATGATCATCTTTTTCCATAAAAGGTAACATATGCGTCTCCGCTATAAATATAATGATGTATTGCCATGTAGGATGAGTTACATTCTTTAGTCATTTGGTTGTTTCGATAATAGTTAAATATGTATTTATGGCTAAGCAATCTTGAAGATAATGCTAGGAAATTGAGTAAAATACACCATGGGGTCACTCCTTTAGGCAACTAACTAAACTAAAATCAACTTTGACAGGTGTAAAACTATTGCTGTCTCTTAGTTTGTATGAAATAAAAAGAGGCGGATGCCATAAGTTTCGTTTTAGGTTAGTTGGACACCACCAGAATCCCCAATGCAATATAGTTAGTAATGCCTATCTTCACTTAATTTCATTGTAATCCAAATTATTCTCCAATGACTGACCTCAACCCAGTATTGTGTGACGAACATAGATGTGTCTAAATGTTAATGTGTAATTTAAAAAAGTAACATTTACGTATTCATCTGGTTCTCATGGTTATACTTAGTTTGGGGTTAGAGGGCGCTGTGTAAAATATCCGCGATTATTTATTTAATTAAAGACACAAAAATAAATATATTTACATTATTAAAGAATGAATTAAGAATTGTTACGGTATATGTAAGTAGGTAGATATGCAGTTTTCAGTATCATTTATTTAAGGAAGACAGACGCGCGTGACGCCAGTAACGATGTGTATAAATATACTAAGCGTAACATATCGAGCACGATCATTCGAGAAAATAAATCATAATATGTTGTTTCTAATGTTGGATCATCCGCTAGTCTATTATTAATTATTAAGCGCAACAATAGTTAAACCTGAGTTAATTTATATAATGCGCCAACAAACGAACATAATATTGTTTTGAAACTTGACGTTAGTGGAGTAACAGTGAATAATTGAGTAATCAGAAATTAGGCAAATTAGGTATACATATGTACCCACTTTATTCATTTCCGCATTTTCATTTATGTACTTTTCACGGATGTTTTATTAATTCAGCATATAACTATTAACAACCTACATACATAATAAAGAGTTACTAAATTTCACTATATATCAATAAAAAACAATATATAATCCCAAAATGATATTCACGTAGCTTATATTTTTAAACATCGATGTAACATAAATTATTTTAATTGAGCAGAACCTTGCAGAACCTAAACCTTTTTTTACTTTCCGCATCATCGCTCAAATGTGCCATTTCTAATGCCGCATACAATTTTGATGTAACCTAGCAAGACCGAAATTCGTAACGGTCCAACAAAAACATAAAAAAAAGTTGGCAGCCACCGCTTCCCGAACAAAATGAAATGTCGGTCGAAAGCCGTTCTAAAATATTCATAAAAGTTCCTACACTAAATATTTTGAAACTGCTACTCATTAAACACGTAAATATAGCTATATTACGTGTATGAATGTATGTATTGTTGCATTTTTGTTGAGGTGAAGTAATAGGTAGTTACGTGCTGTATGAATCTTGTTGGCGGCCGTCCAGCTGCCGGTGACGTCACGGGCATGAGTACTCCATGTGCTTGGAATTGGGGTAATACCTATTCTGTGTTAATAGGTTATAGTTAAAGTACCTACATACAAAATGAGCAGATCGAAAGTCGTCGGCGGATTGCTCCAACTGAAGAACAGAGAAGGCACAATTGACAATACCTACTGTAGGTAGACTATGCGCCCGACTATAGTTGGGAATAATAAATAACCAGAACTCGAAATGCGTATCCCAAAAAGGTTTTCTGCGGTTGGCTTATGAAAGGAAGGGCCGCTAAGATCGAGGTATACCTCCTGGGTGTTACATACGCAAATGGAAACATGACATTCAGTTTCTTCAAGCTATTACCTTTTAGCCTTGAAGTTTTAATTAAATTTACCTTCGTGAAGTTTATTTTTCGGTTGATGTAAATAGAAACGACGATCTATAACCGCTGCGGAAAGAGATTGATGGCATGCTTCACATTTTTACCTTGAATTTTAAGTAAATATATTTTAACGATCATTTTATTTCCTTTTCAAACACTATAATTGGATTATTCTGAATGTCTCGCTATCGCATGAGAAACGAGAATGGTTAAAAAGCGTGTGCAAGAACGCCAACGAATTCCGAAAAAAGATATCAATAAAATTCTCTCCTATATGGCTATAGGAAGGGACTTGAATCATAATAAACTTAAAGCTCCAACTTTGGGAGGCAATAAATAACAATTCCGCATCAGTAACTTAAACTCCATATAGGTAAGCAGAGAACCAAAAATATCCCTAACTTAATAAGAGACATGACGTTACTGTCAACATATTAAGTTTTAACGACCTATAATTTGTATATGGCGATTATAATATCGGTGGCATCCCAAAATTCTGAACCCACCAGGTAGGGACCCGAGCAATCTATAATACTAATTTAGGATAAACGGTCGGCCTAAAGGGAATGTTAATAGCTTCCAAGTTTGGTGCACATTGGACCGAGATGAATCATAAGCATAATGCAAAGGCGTAGGATTTAAGCCATATTATGGATTCCAAACAAAACAATCGCGTATGGGAGTTGCTTTACATAACAGTGGAACTTATAATTCCTATTGTTTTATAGGTGCTAATGGACTGTGATTGTTATGATCTGATCCGTTTTTGCTACTATAGTTAGGAAGCGGGACGCTTTATTTAGAATCCAATAATGTTTCTTTCTCAGATCACCTTTTTTATAAGAAAAGATTATGTTATGATACGAGTCTAGTGATGTAAGCAATGGGTAAGACAATAAAACGTTAAGTAGTGTCCCAAAACCTGTACATAATCTTCATACCGATATGATTAAATCTATTATTTGGTCTGAGAACATACCGAGCGGTCTTCTTAGCATTATCAAATAGTTTTTGAATAGTTACAACGACTTGTTTAATAAAACAATTTGTATGTTTTTCTTTGTTACCAAAAGAATCACGTTTCATTAATATCGTATCTGGGACCACATATCACAAACCACAAATGATTTCCCAAAATAACGTCGCCTCGATATGTCCGTATTGGGGCAAGCGATAACAGAATGCGCCTCGGTTTGTTTGCTTACTGTTTGTTTGTCTGTAAGGCTACTTCTTGTCAGCATCGTAAAGTAAGACAGAAGCGAGAGCGAGTGTAGTTCCTTCAATTGAAAAGCGAAATGGTTCTTCTCATCCGGCAAACGTGCCGTCATTTATACAGAACTATGTTTTATAGAAGCTGTACAAAAAAAACATGATTAAATGTGATACCTAATCAATCGTGATTGTGAGATCGTATGTATCTTATATAGACTGGTAAAAGCGGAGTTAAGAACACACCCCAAGAAGAAGCTGGTCGGTCAGCTTCAGCACTCTGCGATGTGTTTACTATCGTAATGTTAGAACCAAGATAGAAGTGGTTACCCAATAAAAACAGAATAGTAAGAATAAAGTGGACTCCTTTCGCTCCACGACGCCTGGCACCGTAAAGCGGCCCAGTGATTTCGCTACATCTAACCACAGCGCACAGTTGAAAAAACAATTTGATCAATTTGACACTCTCTATATGGGCACAGGCAAAGCTTTCTTGCTGTAATGAGACGACCGCGTTAAACAGACAGACAAACATGACACACATCTCGATTGGTTATTGACAGTTCAATTGAAATTGCAGAAAGGTCTAAAGATGTATTTTTAGTAGTGCCTTTAAATAGAAACTTGGATTTCTTTTTGTGTGCGATGTTTGTTTGGCCTGAAACCGAAATACTTGTGCGATGACAATAATTATGTTATCTTAATAGTACCTGCATGACACGTTGGCACAGATAATAACAATAGTAGGTATACTTAGAGACAGGAGATCCGTGGGAACTTTGCGGAGACGGTTTGCAAGGTAGTTGTTTACATAGCCAAAATTAATTAAATTAATATTAATTATTTTTTTATTAATTTGTGTAGGTATATCAAATCAATCCGGTCAAAAGAATTGGATTAATACAACCGCCTGGTTCACATAAATTGATAGGCGCTGTAATTGATTGAAAGATTTAATCTTGTTTTGCCCATAATTTGACGTGGCATTCTGTATATCAAAGTTATATTAACACGTTGCAATGCCGCCTACATTATATGCTTATTTATGAAAGATAATAAGGATATCTAACGTGAATTAACTTTTCGATTTAGACAATGCAACACAGACTTTACTTCCTAAAGACACACAGACGTTTTTCCTGGTACTTTCTAAACCAGTTACTATTAATGTATAATAAATAAACAGAGAGTAGACAAGCTGGCGCGTTCAGAACTATTTAAACAAGAATAACAAAAACCTCAATTAATAAATTATATAACGGCGAGGAAAATGTCAGCGTCAAACAAATCACTAGTGATCCTGGCTACGAAAGTTGCACACCAGAAATCAATTAATATTACCTATATTTATTTGCGTCAGGCAAATACGTAGATTCAAGATAATATTTATATAAAAGGTATCGATTAGCCACATCGAAGTAGTAGAGTCATTATATTATTCACTTATTAGCTTTATTCATTTCGGCGTAACTTTGATCACAAGGAACAATAACAACGATGCCCAATGTTGAACTACTGCAATTGATAACGATAGCCTACTTAGATAAGGACTATTTGGTAATGTTTGTATTTCAAAGTTATAACTGTATCTCAATTGAATCTTTTAATTAAATATTAAAGAATGTGAAGTTGAAATGAAAAGACTATTAAAACCAAACATTAACGTAAAAGGAAGAGTTCATTTCTTTAGAGATTATCGCCTACTTTTGGTCCATTTTAAGCGAAATAGCAATAAATAATCAAGTCTTTTGAGTCAGTTTCAAAAGGTCAGTTCGTTATACTTGAAATATCAAAATTTCTAAATTGTAATTGATTAAAAAAAGCGGCGGCAAGATTATGTCACCCAGTTAATAAAGATAATCACCTCCGCCTTCGGGCAGCATTTGTGTCATCCAAATCCTTTTAGTTAGGCACTGTAAACACGAATATAGTCATTGATAAGCGGCAAACGGCAAGCGGCGCCGGCGCGTGTTCCCCGAGTCACTGCACTATCGCGGTGCGGGCGAGGGCGAGCGCGGCGCGGGCGCTGCAGCGCTATCAGAGGTCGCGCGCGGAGTCGACTCCCTCGCCGTGCCGTGCGATCGCGTCGCTCTAATCTAAATACAGACAACTCGGCCCCAACCAAAATCGCGCGTATCACTTTCGGTTTCCATACGGCCTAAATTTAGAGGGCGCTCGCAACAGAAATAAAAACGTTTTTACGTGTTTTGAGTCGGAGCGTTTTTGCAGTCGCGCTGGTGGCGTGCCAGCCGCCGCGCTCGCGAAACCCGAGATTCGTGCCGTATTTGGCAGGCGCTGCGCGATCACAACGGTTTTGGGTATTTAGTTTCGGCGGCGCGCGCGCACCGGCCGCGCGCTGCTAATTTCAGCCGCTTCCGATTGCGCTCCGAGCGGCACGCTACCTGCGCGCCACGCCGCCCGCAGCCGCCCGCAGCCTGGGCCCTCCTCCTGCCCTATATGGCACTCCGGGAACGCGCCGAAATAACGTTTGCGAATGATGAGCTCACTGATGACCCATATCGGACTTTGTTTATGCGCATTAAAGTTCTATTCCTGATGTAGAAGCAACGCGAAAGATTTTCCTGGAAATGGACAACCACGGAAAAAGATTACAATACTCGTATAAACTCTATCAAATAAAAAAAGTTTCATCGGAACTGGTTCACATAACAAACATACAAAAGAAAAACATCCAAATTACCTCCTCTTTGATGGGAAAAATTATTCTATAATTGGTTTCCGAACCCAGAAACGTATCTGCTAGGTATGCTAACTAGCATACCTAGCAGATACCTTTTAATACTTCGTCTCGCGCGCGACGGGCGCTCTCATTATACTTCATATATGATTATTAATGATGTTACATGCGTCACTTGAGATCAGCCGGACCGAATTGTCAATTTCTTTAATGTCCTAGATATTTAAAATGAAAAAAAAAAAAATTGCCGCTTACGTACATTGCTGAACATTGTGAAAAGCTGAATGTGATCTTAGACATTCAATTTTTGCTAAAGCATAATAGTTAAATTAGGAATTAAGATATGACAGCTATCGGCTGACTAATTAGGTAGTTACTAGCTACTAGCTAGTTATCACCTAGTAAATAAATTAAATGTTAGTTAACCTCCGAGTCAATTTATGTTGTAGTTGGGATCAAATCGACATAATACTCTTTTCATCTATATGGTTGAACAGCTTGCCAGAAAAATATAGAAGCTGATTAGGTTCCAATTCCTACAAAAGCACGAACCATTTTATTAATATAATTTTAAATCGTACTCCTCAAAACCAACTGTATCAACCTTAAGTGCTTTCATCCTGGAGAATGATCGTATATTTGTACTTAAATGAAGATTTTGTAAGCCCACCATATAAATCATTCACAATTAATACCTATATATAGGTATAGGTATACAAAAATCAAGAATAACAGACTTTGGTTGAGTTTTTCTCTTTTATTCTTGATATTGTTATGATTTTTGTACAATAATACACATATTAATTCTTTATATGGTATCAGGTCACCATTTGTACAGAGCCATGCGATGTTTAGATAATAAAATTAGCTTAATTCAAGAAGTTATGAAATCACACAACTTTTAGTTGGACGCCCCTATGATACGTTTCAGATTAGTATAAAAACTATGAAATATTTAAATCTGTGCTAAAAAAATGTTGTTGCCAAATAGTAATATAGGAGTTCATACATTGTCAGCGACTAGCTCCCGTCAACTAGAGCATGTTTACAGAGAATGCGACTAAAAATACAGATTTATTCATAGAATTCACGCACAGATTTACCTTGTCTCTCTATCTTTTATTATTGTCTCACTGCTTCCCCTCGGCGTGCTTTTCACATTTATTTTCTGTACTTTTGAATTCGGCCCCGATTGAGAACGACCCTCTGATAGAAATTATTTTAAAAGTCACACGTTAAAAAGTATTTAGTAAATTATTTCCATTTATGTTATTATGTTTTAACAAAAAGGAAGCGCTCGGCCTAGATGTTGTTTACCGATCAGTAACTCTCCGGGTAGGTGACCGTTTAGTGGCATTATAAACTGAGTGCTTCCGTGCTTCGGAGGGCTCGTTAAGATGTAGATCCCGGCTTTACTAGTCGATAAGCCATATCGGAGGCCATCAGGCGGCTTGTTAATTCCGACAGAGTTGGCCACTCGTACTCGAAGTACGATGCCCGATGATAAATTATTTAGCTGCGGAATTTTTTATTTATCAAATATCTCGTGACTCTCGTTTTTCCAGAGATTTAGAAGGGTGTAGGTGCCGGTGGGTGACGTAAGACTCTCAGAGACCGGAGGACCGGAGACTCGGGGAGGACCTAAGTTGCATTGATGTTGTTATGGACGTAGGTAACCACTAAACATGAGATGGGCCTTCAGCTCCTCCCGTCACTTTGGTTACATAATATTTCTATGTCACTCCGTGTGCTGAGAAAGTCGCCGCATTTTGCTTTTTTTTTTATTCGATCTGCGTCTGCGCGTCCTTCGCCGTCCGCACCCGCACTTCAACGGCCACTTACAATATTCATATAACATTGCATACGATCTCTGATCGCGTCGCGCGCCTCGTTAGATAATTCATGTTCCAAATCCAAAAAAAACTGCTGTAAAAGTGCAATAGGGAAAATATTTTTTTTTATTACATATCAGAAGTTACGGAAGGAGCTGAAGGCCCACCTCATATAATATTAAGTGGTCTGCCCAAAGCAGTGATACGACTCACGTCCTCTCAGAATGAGTAATTTTTTCGAATAGATGAAATTAAAATGTTATATTTTTATTACGCTACGGTTTTAAAATATATTATATAAGTGGAATAAGGACTCTCACCGAGGATTTTGAACCGACGACTTATTTATTATTATTTAACTACAATAGTATAGTACCCACAAACAGATGCTGTAGGCTTAATATAAGGCTTCTATAGGGTACAGAACCCCAGTGTTTGTCTTGTATTTCTGTGCTTGTCCATGCCATCTGCGACACAAGGAATCCTAGTGCAGGGGTATGAGTGTGTAAAACATTTATTTATATTTATAGATATACTTTAACTGAATATTTTTGCGTTGGTTTTCGATCTCCAAATTATGTAGGAAATACGAGTATAATCAAAGAGCATTGCGATGACTATGTTCATCAATAGTTGCGGTTCCACAAGTCCGGTTTGAGATGTTTCATATTTTTATCTATTTAAATTGACAGAAGGCAAGCAATGGTATTACTGTGACACAGCTGCAGGGCAGCCGCCCACCCGCGTGTCCCACGGGTGACCCCAATCCCAGCCGTGGGAGTACTTCATCTACATTCTCCGAAGTGTTTATTAGAGTCAAGTAGGTACCTTACCTATTAACAAGTATACTACATCAAACGATCTACTCAAATTATTATAAGTCAAAATAGATTTGACGACTCCGTGGCTTAGTAAGTAGTAACCCTGCCTTCGAAGCGAGGGGTCCCGGGTTCGATTCCCGGCCGGAGCATACTTTGTGCGGTGAGAATAAAGTTTGTTCTCGGGTGGGTGTTTGTCCATGCCATCTGCGACACAGGGAATCCTAGTGCAGAGGTATGAGTGTGTAAACGTTTGTTTGTTTTGTTATATAAGGTCTTTCTTTATTGCGTATCCATCATGCTTATGTGGCTAAAACATATTTTTTCATATTTCATTCATTTAGCCAAATAACAATGGATGTCAGATCAGGCGCCTCAATAACTACTGCTTAGGTTTCACGTTACAATAACATTAAATATTAAAAATATATTTAATCAATTATACTTAATAAGTATTTTATTATTATATTTAATAAGTATTAAAAATATATTAAGTCAAGATTTGAATACAAATTACACTTTCTGAAATAAAATGTTTCAATTATGAAAAGAAGGATTAATCATACCTTGTATGTATATCTTTATCAATATTGGTTTTATTAACCAAAAAATCTAAGCTAACTTGCCTCGCCGCACCCTCCCCTAGAAGTATCCGCGTGTACCCCCGTCCGTTCTGTTAGTAATTTCACTTTCGACCGTTTCAACAATGCATACCACTAGTTTCTCTCACTACCTAATGTTTGTGCAAACACACGCACAGAGAAATTATTTGCTAATTAACTGGTTTTCCTGTTCACCGACTACAAAAACCTATAGAACTTTGTGGCGACGCAAGCAATGCGAGATTACACATTTCAAGATGCAAGCGACTCATTTAATACATCCACATTAACCAACTTCAATGGGTTCCTCCCCTATTTGTCCCTGTTAAAATTTCGCTACGGAAGAAAATCATTTAGTTACAATTACATCACCCCTATTTTTAAACGGGGTTAAAAATGTCTCACAAATATTGTAGAAGTCAGAATACCAAGTTTTTTTTAAAGTATTTTGGCTGTGACTTTGACAGTATCATGCGTTCTCATTACTAAGCTAGCGCTTGTCCAAACCGTACCCGACCCTCCATGGGGAAGATGATTGCTACAAAAGAAGCGGCTAGATTTATGCGTAACCAGTTCTTTTCATGTTAGAGATAATACTGTCACACGGACAATGCTCAATTGAATATGATACGCACCATATAAAGCGATCATATTGATCAACTTGTCAAAATCTACCCACCCGGCCGTGCCGCTATCTAGCGTACTCCACGCTTTTCAATTGCAAACCTTGCTTTATAAACATACGGTTGAAATCAGTTTAAGACGGTGCTGTGTGGATGTCCGGTCCTCGAACCGGTGCCTTGAGATGTAATTCAGCACGACAAGTCGACGAGAGCGGGATGATTTTAATGAAGTGCTCTGCCTACGCAATGTGTTTTACGTTTAGTTTTTACCGTGCCGCTTATTCACTGAGTACACTTCTATAAAAGGCGAGGTTATTACAATAATACTCCTTTATTGTCAGGGTATCCGAGTTGGAACAAATAATTTATCAAGTATTTTATTTATTTGTATAGATGTACTAAAGTTTGGGTGGATGGATGTTTTTAACTCAATCACGCCAGAATGCCTGAACGTTTCTGAATGAAATATGGTATTGATATAGATTATAGTCGTGAATGGCACATACGCTACATTTTATCCAAGTAAAATGTACGGTTCCCGTAGCATGGCCAACCGCGAGTGCCACTGCCGGGA